>CM046664.1:101541001-111541001 GCA_025594165.1 Tamias sibiricus | reverse complement strand
TTCTGAAACAGTTTAAGAATGATTGGTGTTAACAGAACTCACCAGTAAAACTGTCAGGTCTTAGCCTTTCTTTGTTGGGAGATGTTTTTTATTATCAATTTAGTCCTCTTAATTGTTATTGGTATGTTCGGATTTTCCACTTCTTTATTATTAATTCTTGTTGGTTTGTATATTTTTGAGAATTTATCAATTTCTTCTAGGTTATCAAATTCATTTGTATATAATTATTTATAGTGTCATGATTTTTATATGATATCAATAGCAATGTCTTCTCTTTTATTTGTAATTTATTTGTCTCTCTTTTTCTCAGTCTGTTAGCTAAGGTTTTCAATTTTTTTCCCTTTTTAAATATACCAATTAGTTGCATTGATCTTTTCTATTTTCTATCTCCATTTCATTTCTTCCAGTTGTAATCTTTATTACTGCCTTCCTTCTGTTAACTTTGTGCTTAGTTTGTTCTTTCTATATTCCTTTAAGGTGTAAAGTTAGTATTTTTTATTTATAAAATTTTCTTCTTAATTGAGGCATATATTATTATTAACTTCCCTCTTAGAATTGTGTTTGCTACATCCCAAACGTTTTGGTATGTTGTTTATTTTATTTGTCTCAATAATTTTTAAAAAATTTCTTCTTTGATTCATTGCTTGTTCAGGAATGTGTTTCTCAACTTCCACATATTTATGTTTTTCCAATTTCCCTCCTACTATTGATATCTAGTTGCATACCCTCTTCTTAAGTTTCTTAAAACTTGTTTTGTGGCCAATGAATGGCCTATCCTGCAGAATGTTTCATGTGTACTTGAGAAGACTATGTACTGCTCTTGCTTGATAGAATGTTCCAAGCATGTCTCTTAGGTCCATTATGTCTATGGTGTTTTTCAAGTCCTCTGTTTCCTTATTGCTCTTCTGTCTGGGTTGAAAGTGTGGTACTGAAGTTCCCTGCTATTAGTATTAGATTGCTGTTTATTTGTCCTTTCAGTTCTCTTAATAATTGTTACCTTTATTTAGGTTCTATAATATTGGGTACATATATTTTTACATCCTTTTGATAAACTGACCCCTTTGTTATTATATACTGACCTCACTGCCTCTTGTGACCTTTTTGACCTCAAGTCTATTTCATATCATTTACACATAGCCTTTCTTGCTCTGTTCTGATTACCATTTGCACAGAATATCTTTTCTGCATCCTTTCATTTGCAGTCTCTATGTGTACTTGAAGTCAAAGTTCATCTCTTATAGTAGCATATAGTTGGACCTGGTTTTTAAAATCCTTTCAACTATTCTATGTCTGTTGATCAGATAATTTAATTCATTTTCATATAAAGCAATCATAGATTGGTAGGGACTTACAATTTCCATTGTTACTTGTTTTCTGACTTTCTCTCCTCCTGTCTTCCTTTGTGATTTGATTTTTTTGTAGTGTATGCTTTGATTTCTTTATTTTTATATTTTGTGTGTCTACTACTTCATCCCACATATAATATGATGCATTTGTGTGAAATGTCCAGAACAGGCAAATACATACAAACAAGATGTATGTAAGTGGCTGATTAGGGCTATGTAAAGGGAGATTAGGGAATGGCAATTAAAGAATATAGGCTTTCTTTTTGAGGTGATAAAAATATTCTATAGACTATGATGACAGTTCTTATGTCTTTAGATAATAAAAAATATACTGTGGGTGAATTATATGGCATATAAATTTATCTCAAGGTATTTTTTAAAAAATTAATGGGAATTCTGTTTCATAAGCTCATTAGATGTTCCTGATGGATGAGTGTGTTAAAATATATCATAATTCTTGTCATTTGTATCGCTTACAAGTTATAAGTCGCCTCATTCGTAACTGTTGCTGTTTGAGTTAGGGAGGTTCATAAAGGTGAAAGTCCAAAATTCAAACTAATTCCAATGTCATTATATACAACAAACAGACTCTTTGGATACAACCAAAGCAGACAATGCCCATTCTCTTTCAGTCTTTTTCTTCACTAAATCCCTATCTTCTTGGTCAGGCATTCAGAGCCAATAAGATAGACTTGGCAGCCATCTACTTGTTTTTCATGTTATATTAGTTAATAGTTGAGTTTTTCTTGTTATTTCTTTAAATTATATGTATAGGTTGTGGCCAATACTATCATGGAGCAGAAGCTGGCAAATTTTTTATGTAAGGAGCAAAAGCAGCTTTAGACAGTCTGTTAATGAATACTATGGCCATGTTTTAGTCAGCTTTAGTATGAATGCTGAAATTTGAATTTCATGTGAAAATATTTAAGATAAAATTATTCTTTTTTTTTACTACTTTCAACAGATTAAAAATATAAAACACACTTGGGAGGCTGAGGCAGAAGGATTGCAAGTTCAAAGCAAGCCTCATTAATGGCAAGGCACTTAGCTACTCAGTGAGACCCTGTCTCTAATAACAAAAATACAAAAAAGGGCTGGGGATGTGGCCCAGTGGTCGAGTGCCTCTGAGTTCAATCCCTGGTACCATGTATATATATATATATATATATATATACATATATATATATATATATATATATATATAAATATAAAAGCATCCTTCTACTATCCTTGTAAAAACAGATGGCTAGCTGGTTTTGACCCAGGGGCCTGAATTTGCTGACCTTTGTCTTTGGATATGGATAACTAGAGATAAAACTAAGGAAAATTGCTAAAATAATTATTAACCTTTAAAAACAATTCTTTTTCTCACAGAAGTTCATGGTGGGAATGGGGGGGGAGGTTGTAGAAGCTCAGAAATTTACCAAAACCATTTTATGTGTTGTTTTAATTCTTAAAACAACTCAAATCTAATTATGTACTATTAAAATTAATTCTAAAGTTAACCAACCCCTTCCCAAGATGCTTAGTTACAGTATGCTTGGAAGGCTTGTAGATTGAAAATTGACTGTCATCCTTTGCAGCTGAAAGAATTTGTTCTAGTGAATTTCAAGATTCACTGGAATCTTGGGAACTGGATGCTTTAGGGGACAAAAGATCATCCAGTCATTCCCGGGGGCCAAGATGAAACACTTTCTTCCTCCCCCACCTTTTTTTTTTTTGGGGGGGGGGGTGGGTAGTACCAGAATTGAATTCACGGGCACTCCACCATCGAGCCACGTCCCAAGTCCTATTTTGTATTTTATTTAGAGACAGGGTCTCACTGAGTTGCTTAGCACCTTGTTTTTTGCTGAGCCTCCTGTCTCAGCCTCCTGAGCTTCTGGGATTACAGGCGTGTGGCACCATGCCTGGCCCTCCCTCACCCTTTGATAGATCATTCATAACCTTACCCTTCAAATCACTGTGATATTTTTAACACACAAGCTGTGACTAATATAAAAATAACTAGCTGGAGAAAAGTGAAAAAGTCAATCTCTCCAAATTATAGGTTTTCTTATTTGCATAATAGTTTGATGAGATTTTCAACATGAACTGACACTAATTATCATTGTTTTTATACTGGGTTGAGGCCCAAACTTGTTTTTTGTTTCTGTCTATACTTCTGGTGGTTTTGCTTTTGGTTGGAAAAACATATTCCCCTTTTTATTCAGTTAAAAGTCAATACAACTTTTTTTTAAATTTTTTTTATTATTTATTTACTTATTCATCATGCACAAGTATAGTATCTTTTTACATACAACTGCTTGTATACAAAGTATATAAGTACCATTCAGATCTTCAATCATGTATTTAGGATAATGATATCCATCTCATTCAACCACCAATTTTTTTCCAACCCTCCCTTACTCCCTCCCTCCCCTCCCTTTCCGTTGACCCTTCTAGTGTTCCTCTGATCCTATGTACCCCCTTCGAACAACACTGTGAACTAGCCTCCTTATAGCAGAGAAAAAATTCGGTACTTGGATTTTTGAGATTGACTAATTTCACTTAGCATTATATTCTCCAACTTCATCCATTTACCTGCAAATGCCATTATTTTATTCTCTCTTATTGCTGAGTAAAATTCCATTTTGTATATATACCATATTTTCTTTATCCACTCATCTACTGAGGGGCATCTAGGTTGGTTCCATAACCTAGCTATTGTGAATTGTGCTGCTATAAACATTGAAGTGGCTGTGTCACTGTAATATGCTGTTTTTAAGTCTTTTGGGAATAGACCCAGGAGTGGGATGGCTGGGTCATAGGGTGGTTCCATTCCCATTTTCCCAAGAAATCTCCATACTGCTTTCCATAGCGGTTGCACCATTTTGCAGTCCCACCAGCAATGTATGAGTGTGCCTTTTTCCCCACATCCTCTCCAACATTTATTGTTGTTTGTGTTCTTGATAGCTGCCATTCTGACTGGAGTGAAATGAAATCTTAGAGTAGTTTTGATTTGCATTTCTCTAATTGCCAGTGATGTTGAGCATTTTTTCATGTATTTGTTGATTAATCGTGTATCTTCTTCTGAGAAGTGTCTTTTAAATTCCTTAGCCCATTTATTGATTGGGTTATTTGCTTTTTTGGTGTTAAGTTTTTTGAGTTCTATACACATTCTAGAAATTAGTGCTCTATCTGATGTGCATGTATTAAATATTTGTTCCCAATTAGTTGGCTCTCTATTCACCTCACTGATTGTTTCTTTTGCTGAGAAGAAGCTTTTCAGTTTAAATCTATCCCATTCATTAATTCTTGGTAATAGTTCTTGTGCTACAGGATTCTTATTAAGGAACTTGGGGCCTAATCCGACATGTTGGAAATTGGAGCTTACTTTTTCTTCTATTAGGCGTATTGTCTCTGGTCTAATTTCTAGGTCCTTGATCCACTTTGAATTGAATTTTGTGCATGGTGAGAGACAAGGGTTTAATTTCATTTTGTTGCGTATGGATTTCCAGTTTTCCCAGCACCATTTGTTGAAGAGGCTATCCTTTCTCCACTGTACATTTTTGGCACCTTTGTCTAATATAAGATAGCTGAAATTATATGTATTAGTCTCTGTGTCCTCAATTCTGTACCATTGGTCCACCAGTCTGTTTTGGTGCCAATACCATGCTGTTTTTGTTACTATTGCTCTATAGTATAATTTAAAGTCCGGTATGGTGATGCCCCCTGCTTCACTTTTCTTGCTCAGGATTGCTTTGGCTATTCTGGGTCTCTTATTTCTCCAGATGAATTTCATGACTGCTTTTTCTATTTCTTTGAAGAATGACATTGGGATTTTGATTGGAATTGCATTAAATCTGTGTAATGTTTTTGGTAGTATGGACATTTTGACAATATTGATTCTACCTATCCAAGAGCAAGGTAGGTCTTTCCATCTTCTGAGTTCTTCTATGATTTCTTTCTTTAGTGTTCTATAATTTTCCTTATAGAGCTCTTTCACCTCTTTCGTTAAGTTGATTCCCAGGTATTTTATTTTTTTTGATGCTATTGTAAATGGCGTAGTTTTCATCATTTCCCATTCAGAGGCTTTGTCACTGATGTACAAAAATGCCTTTGACTTATGGGTATTGATTTTGTATCCTGCTACTTTGCCAAATTCATTTACTAGTTGTAAAAGTTTTCTGGCAGAGTTTTTTGGGTCTTCTAGGTAGATTATCATGTCATCAGCAAATAGTGCTAATTTGAGCTCTTCTTTTCCTATCTGGATCCCTTTAATTTCTTTCATCTGTCTAATTGCTCTTGCCAGAGTTTCCAGTACTATGTTAAATAGCAGTGGTGAGAGGGGGCATCCCTGTCTTGTTCCAGTTTTTAGAGGGAATGCTTTCAATTTTTCTCCATTTAAGATAATGTTAGCTCTGGGCCTTGCATAAATAGCTTTTATAATGTTGAGATATGTCCCTGATATTCCTAGTTTTTCCAGTGTTTTGAACATAAAGGGGTGCTGTATTTTGTCAAATGCTTTTTCTGCATCTATTGAGATAATCATATGATTTTTATCTTTAAGTCTATTGATGTGATGTATTATGTTTATTGATTTCCGAATGTTGAACCAGCCTTGCATCCCTGGAATAAACCCCACTTGATCATAGTGCACTATCTTTTTGATATGTTTTTGTATCCGATTTGCCAGAATTTTGTTGAGGATTTTTGCATCAATGTTCATTAAGGATATTGGCCTAAAGTTTTCTTTTTTGGATGTGTCTTTGCCTGGCTTTGGAATTAATGTAATATTGGCCTCATAGAAAGAGTCTGGAAGAGCTCCCTCTTTTTCTATTTCTTGAAATAGTTTGAAGAGCATTGGTATTAGTTCTTCTTTGAAAGTCTTGTAGAACTCTGCTGTAAACCCATCAGGTCCTGGAATTTTCCTTGTTGGTAGCTTTTTGATGACATCTTCTATTTCTTTGCTTGTAATCGATCTGTTTAAATTGTGTATAGCCTCCAGATCCAGTTTAGGCAAATCATATGACTCTCGAAATCTGTCAATGCATTCAGCATTTTCTGTTTTATTAGAGTACAAGTTTTCAAAGTAATTTCTAATTATTTTCTGTATATCTGAGGTGTTTGTTGTGATATTCCCTTTTTCATCACAAATGTTAGTGATTTGAGTTTTTTCTCTTCTTCTTTTCGTTAGCATTGCTAAGGGTCTGTCAATTTTGTTTATTTTTTCAAAGAACCAACTTTTAGTTTTGTCAATTCTTTGAATTGTTTCCTTAGTCTCAATTTCATTAATTTCTGCTCTGATTTTAATTATTTCCTGTCTTCTGCTGCTCTTGGTGTTGATCTGTTCTTCTTTTTCTAGTGCTTGGAGGTGTGATGTTAAGTCATTTATTTGTTGGTTTTTCTTCCTTTTAAAGAATGAACTCAGTGCAATGAATTTTCCTCTTATTACTGCCTTCATAGTGTCCCAGAGATTTCTATATGATGTATCTGTGTTCTCATTTACCTCTAGGAATTTTTTAATCTCCTCTTTGATGTCTTCTTCAACCCCTTGTTCATTCAGTAGCATGTTGCTTAGCTTCCAGTTGTTGGAGTAGTTTTTCTTATTCCTTGTTTTGTCATTGATTTCCAATTTCATCCCTTTATGGTCTGATAGCATGCAGGGTAGTATTTCTATTTTTTAATATTTGCTGAGATTTGCCTTGTGACATAATATATGATCTATTTTGGAGAAGGAGCCATGTGCTGCTGAGAAAAAAGTGTATTCATTTACTGAGGGATGAAATATTCTATATATGTCCGTTAGATCTAAGTTATTAATTGTTTTAAGGAGGCCTAAGTTTTCTTTGTTTAGTTTTTGTTTGGATGATCTATCCATTGGTGAGAGAGGTGTGTTGAAATCCCCTAGAATAACTGTGTTGTGGTCAATTTTACTCTTGAACTTGAGAAGCGTTTTTTTGATGAATGTAGGTGCTCCATTATTTGGGGCATATAGATTTATGATTGTTATATCCTCTTGATGAATGGTTCCCTTAAGTAGTAAGAAATATCCATATTTGTCCCTTTTGATTAACTTTGGCTTGAAGTCTACCTTATTTGAAATGAGAATGGAAACCCCTGCTTGCTTCCGCAGGCCATGTGAGTGATAAGACTTTTCCCAGCCTTTTACCTTCAGTCTATTGATGTCTTTTTCTATGAGGTGTGTTTCTTGGAGACAGCAGATTGTTGGGTCATTTCTTTTAATCCATTCAGATAATCTGTGTCTTTTGAATGGCGAGTTTAGGCCGTTAACATTCAGGGTTATTATTGAGATGTGATTTTTATTCCCATCCATTTTTATTTGTATGATGATCTTTAGCTTGATTAGGTTTCTCTTCTGATTGGTATTTCCCTTAGTTTAATATCTCCCTTTGTTGATTTTCATTGTTATTTTTCTCTTCTTCTTCATGAAAAATTTTGCCCAGGATGTTCAGAAGTGCTGGCTTTCGAGATGTGAAATCTTTTAACTTTTGCTTGTCATGGAAGGTTTTTATTTCATCTTCAAATCTAAAGCTCAATTTTGCTGGATATAAGATTCTTGGTTGACATCCCTTTTCCTTCAGAGCTTAAAATATGCTATTCCAGGATCTTCTTGCTTTTAAGGTCTGGGTAGAAAAATCTGAACAAAGTCTGATTGGTTTCCCCCTATATGTAATCTGCTTCCTTTCTCTTGTGGCTTTTAATATTCTCTCCTTGCTCAGTATATTAGGCATTTTCATTATAATGTGTCTTGGTGTGGATCTGTTGTGATTTTGTATGTTTGGTGTTCGGTAGGCCTCTTGAACTTGGTTTTCCCCTTCATTCCTCAAGTTTGGAAAATTTTCTGTAATTATTTCATTAAATAAATTACTCATTCCTTTGGCTTGAAACTCTGCCCCCTCCTCTACCCCAGTCACTCTTATGTTTGGTCTTTTTATGTTGTCCCATAATTCTTGAATGTTCTGTTCTTGGTTTCTTACCATTTTTGCTGTGTAATCTAGATTTTTCTCTAGGATATATATTTTGTCTTCATTGTCTGAGGTTCTTTCTTCCAAGTGATCTACTCTGTTGGTGATACTTTCGATTGAGCTTTTATTTTGATTTATTGCTTCTTTCATTTCTGGAATTTCTGTTTGGTTTCTCTTTAGAGCTTCTATACTCCCTATTGAAGTAATCTTTTACTTCATGTATTTGTTTATGGAGTTCTTTGTCAAAATGATCTTTCACCTCCTGTATTTGCTCCCTCATCTCATTTTTGAGTTCATTCTTAAGTTCCGCTAACATTTGGAATATGTAATTTCTGAATTCCATCTCTGGCATTGCACCAACTGTGCATGGTATGGAATCTACTGAGGAGGTATATTGATTTGTTTGTGTCACTTTCTTCCCTTGTTTCTTCATATTGCTTGTGCGTCTATTCTACCTGCACTGTGGGACCTTGTCTACTTTGATTTTACCTTAAAACCTTATGTTGCTCCTGTAGTACAATGCTATCAGATCCCCTTATATTTCCTTTACACTTGAAAATCAAACACTTTCTATTCAGAGAATCCCAGTTTGATCACAATGTACAGATTTAGTTAACCCAGATGTTGTTTCCAATTTACTCTGTATGCTTCTGATGGGGTTTTAAAGTTTCAAGTAATGGACAGAGAGGTAATATGTTTAGGAAGAAGGAAGTGAGTGTATTGATTTGTTCTTTCTTAGAAAGTATGAAAAGAGAGTTCTATGGAAGTGGTTTAGTATCAGCCGACGAGAGAGGAAAGAGAATGGAGTGAATGAATAGATGGAAAGACCGATTTACATATAAACCTAACTTATGCAGCGGTTGAGAGGAGAAATAAAGAAAGATGGAAAAGAAAAAAAAAAAAAAAAAGAAGAGAAAAAAAAAATAATAACCAAGGAGTAGTAATTAGTGTAAGAGAGAGGAGAGAGAGAATAAGTCTAGAAAATAGAGAATAAACCATATATAACACCACTTTGCTATATATTTCAATTGTACACGTTCTAGAAATCTCAATTTGTGCATATAACTTGTTTTTGCCTCTGTTGAGAATGCAATGGCAGGGTGTAAATAGGGAAGATGAAGGAAGAAGAAAAAATATAAAAGTGAGAAGGAAGAAAAGACAGAAAAGAGGAGCAGAAGCACACACACTGTCAATCAAAACAAAAACAAACAAAAAACTCCCAAGAAACAACAAAACAAACAAGCAAATAAAAACAAAAACGTTGAACCCAAGAACAAGTCTCAAACAAAATGGACCCTTGGAAGCCCTTCTTTTTTCCCTTCCAGTTTAAGCCACCTGACCCAGATCATGTACAGTCAGCAACCCTGTTAGTGGAGTCAAGGCTGCACCTTTGGTCCGTTGCAGAGTGGCACAGTGGAATAGTGGAAGGGACTTATCCTCAGTCTGGGCCCTGCTTACAGCAGTAGGGAGATGCTACTATGGGCCTTGGAGGCCAGGCAAACTGGCGGCGGGTTCTCTCCTTCCAGCGGGCAGGTGCCTACCTCTTGCTCTGGTTGCAGCTGGGCAGGTCGCACTCCCCCAGGGAGTGGAGGAAGCACTTCGCCAGGTCTGGCCCTGCGTGCAGCAGCCGGGAGATGCTGTTCTGGGCCCTGAAGACCAGGCAAACTGGTGGCTGGGTCTCTCCTTCCAGCGGGCGGGAGTCTACCTCTTGCTCTGGTCTCAAATGGGCAGGTCGCACTCTTCCCGATAATGGAGGAAGCCCTTCCCCAGGTCTGGCCCTGTGTGCAGCAGCCGGGAGCTGCTACTCTGGGCCCAGGCGGCCACAACTTTTCTAATTAACATACATCTCTAACATTAAGCATACATACCTAGATTGGAAGATATGATGCTGAAAGATGAAATACCCCTTTCTGATAGTTTTACTGCTGTGATAGTGTGTGGGACATCCAGAGACCACAAGAGTCTAGAAGAAATACATTTTCAATAAACCAATTGTAATTGTTTCCTTTGTTTCATCAAATTTTCTTTGCTGTTTTGGTTATTTTAAATATGATAGAAGCACCATGTTTTTATTTAACACAAAAGGAATAAAATTCACTTGCAGTAGGAAAAAATATTAAAAGTAGAAGGAATTGCTATCTTCTCCAAGAACAATTCAATATAGAAACAAGGCAAATCACATTTCTATACACTGGGAGACAATCAGGATATGAATCATGCCATATTTGGTTTCTATTGAGGGACCCAACATATTTGCAATCAGTTGGAGTGAAAATACCTACGCCTCTTCTCCATAGATTTATTGAAGTGTATTCTCACTTTCCTGGTACTCTTATCCTTTTCTATCTTTGCTTATATTTTCTCTGGGTCTTTTGGACAAATTTAGCACTGAATGTGTTGTAACCATGGTGAGTCAGGGGTATAATCAACATAAAATGAGTTATCAGGATGATTTTTAAAATGTTTGTGATAATCCCTTCAGTATATTGTGATGTCTTTATGAAAATGGCTAACGAGATTTTGAAACCAAATTACCCCTGGTGGGGAAAAATGCAAAATAAGAGTTTGATGGGTACAAGCACATGAATTAGTCTCTAGCTTTTCTGAACTTCAGAAAAGCTAAGAGGGAATACTGAATTATGAATTTCTTCCCTAGGCAAGTAAAGCTCTAACTTTAGGAATTTCTATAAGAAAACCATGAACTTGCATTATCTGCAGTCTGTAGTCAAAATATTCTTCTGTCTGGTGGTTTAATGTTGCTAAAATCACCAGCTACCAAGTGCAGGAATGTAGAGGCATTTTAAATCCTTAAAATGTAGAGGCATTTTAAGTCCTTCAACACTGGCAAGGATGCAAGTGGGTATACATTTGAGAAGTTAATTGAAACAGAACCTCTAATTGTTCTAGTGATTTGGAAAAAGAACTCTAGGCTCTGCAATACGGACATTGAGTATAGATATGTATGGGTAAGCAGGCCCTATATGTGTTCTCCCTTGATTCATGTATTTGAGTTGTTTGGCAGCTCTGGTGTATATTTCAAAGTTCTAACTGTTAAGTGATGGTCTAATAGTCATCATCAAGAGTTTCCAAACATTTTTTTTTTTTTTTTTACACAGGAAACCCTATTTTTCAAACAAATAAAAAATATATGCATGAGATTCACAGAATACAAAATATGTTTTTAAAAGTAAGAGCTTATTTCATAAAACACATAAGAAAGGTAGATTCTCTGAGTGAGAAGTTACCCACAGGAGCCATGAGCCAAATATGTTACACTACCTATTTCAGATAGCCCATTGAGTTAAAAATAATGTTCATATTTTTAAGATGTATCAAAAGAATAATATTTCCCATATCCTGAAAGCATATGAAATTCAGATCTCAATGTCTGTAAAAGTTTTTGACACATAGCATGTTCATCTATTATCTACTTTTGCATTACAAAGGCAAACTCAAATAGTTATAACAAAACCATTGGGCTCTGGAAATCCAACAGTATTCGATTCCTGGCCTTTTACAGAAAATGTTTACCAACTTCTGCTGTAATGAGCACATTCTAGCTCACTTTCTAAAAGCAGGTTTTATAATAATTTATTTTGCTCCTGCATTTGGTTATGTTATTTATTCTGTCTGTGTAAACACTTCTAAGTATTGTTCTTCTCTACTGGAAGGCAAATTTTATCAGTGGTACTACCATAGGATTTGTATTTGACCCACTCTATATTTGGCCCTGTAGAGAATTCTGAATGACTATCAATTGTCTGCCCTCAAGTAGCCCAAAATCTAGTTAAAAAGAAAAAAAGAACAATCAGAAAATAGGAAAAAAAAAACCCAAAATGTTCTGTTCCTCACTGAGTCAAATGTGGGCTCAAGTAGCTTCTGTGTTTCTAACAAACACATACTAGGCCTGTGTGTAAGAGCAAATCAAAGGTTAAGTTGGGGAAAATGGAGGCGTTTCCATCACAGCAAAGAAAATAATTTCAAGTTGCACATTAAATATTATTGTTCTAAAAAGTACTCCACCTTGTTTGTTGCTTGACTCTCTTCTAGTTTCTTCTGCTCTCTCTCATTTTCAGTTCTCTCATGTGCAATGCCCCAGCCTTAGCTATTCTGCTGTGTCTTAGCTGTTGTTGGGTCAGATGTCACTGTCCCACCTTTCACTCCAAGCAGCTTATCATCTTAACAAAGATGATTCTCTCCCTAATTGAAATTCTGATGCCACTTACTCTGATAATGCTTAATAAACAAACAAAAATACATGCATTTGAACTGAGCAGGGAGGTGGGCAAAAATGTATCCTTGCTGAGAAAAATCTGAACAATAGTTAAGAAACAAAGGAATGGGCAGCAAGGGAACAAGCAAAACATAAGTGCAGTTGGCTAGTAGAGGTTAAAGAAATCAGGCCAGAGAAGCAGGCAAAAGATATGGACAAAGGACCAGGCAATGAAGAAATAGAGAATCATTGTAAGTTTTTTGAGCACAGGAATGGCATGATAAAACTGGCATGTACTGAATATGGATATTGAGGCGGGGTTCAAGGGAGCACACTTAAGGCCAAGAGGCCAGAGAAGAATGTCTTCATGACCTATGGGTAATAAGGTAAGAACCAGTGGTTTAGTCAGTTCATTGCTGCAACCAAAAGATCTGATACGCGCGATTTTAAAAGAGTTAAAGTTATGTGGTGCTCATGGTTTCAGAGGTCTCAGTCATAGATGGTTGGCTGCATTTCTCTATGCTGGAGGTGAGGCAGAACACCATGGCAGATCAGTGTTAACAAAGAAAGCAGCTAGGACATGGGCATCAGGAAGCAGGGAGAGTGCTCTGCTTGTTCATAAGGGACAAAATATAAACCCTGAAGGTATGCCCCAGGGATCCACCTCTTCCAACTATACCCTACCTGCCTATAGTTACCATCCAGTTAATCTCTATCATCGAATCAATGCAGTGATTAGGTTATGGCTCTCATAACCCAATCATTTCATCTCTAAACTTTTGAATTGTCTCACATATGCACGTTTGGTGGTCACCGCATATCTAAACCATAACACCTAGAATTTAGTGAGAGCACTAGAGATGGAGAGAAAGATGGATATAAAGATTTTTTAGAAAAAAAAAATTGATGTGTTAAAAAGAGTAAAACAGAAAAGAAAGGTGTTTGGGGAGGATCTCATGAAAATCAAAGGGAGGTCCACAGAGTAGAGGAAAGGATCCAGGAGGAAGGAGGAAAGGAGGGAAAAGGGACATACTGGGGAATTATACTGATTAAGTTATATTTTTATAATATGTACATGTATGAATATGTAATAACAAATCACACCATATGTACAACTATCGTGCACCAATAAATATGGAGAAAAATTGATGTGGCACAGCTCTCAAGAAAGAAAGGAAGGGAAAAGAAAGAATTATAGAGTTTAAGCCTGGATGACTTGAAAAATGGTGTAGACATTGTCAAATGTATTATAGTTTTTAAAAATCAGGGTATAATTTATACCTTTCCTACTTTCACAAGAGTTTGATCTCCATATAGAAAAAGCACATACTCATATATTCACAGAGAAATGGAATTAAGATGGAAATCTAAATTAATAGAGAAAAGGGTAAATGAGGGTGCAATAATCCTCTTAAGTATTAAATTTAGCTCTGAAGTTCCTTGAGGCAGGTGGCCTCACAACTGTCACTGTCCTCATCACTTTCTCCAGAGATCATCACTCACCTGGCAGTAGATTCAGGAACAAATCACTCTGGTTTTAAATATACTGAGTAATGTAACAGAGGTGGTCTTAGCAAGGAATCCTTAAAGATGCAGAATATGCTATTCATAAGTTCCATCCAATAATCAATACATAATAAAATCTGGGGGCATCGTGCTAAGTCATAATTCTATAAGGACTTTTCTAGAGGTAATAAGGTTATTTGGATCAAGTAGGCTCTAAACTGAGCCTGGGTGTTTGGACTTGTTGTCTAGGATTTTGTCCTACTAATTTGGAGTGGAGTTGTATTAACAATAAAGGTATATTTCAGACATTCTGTTTTTCTCTTGTCCCTGTCTGTTTCATTTACTCTTTTCAAAGCCACAAGAATTCTTGGATCATGGAATCCCTGCTGCTCTTTCACCTACACTAGAAAGAAGTGACCACGAGGTATTTATTGTGCCAGCCTCTCCTCTAAACAGATCATAAATATGAAGTCACTTAAAACTCTCACCAATCCGAGGAGGTAGCTAGTTCTTATCTCCATTTACAAAAGGGTAAACAGATGCACAGAATGATTTAAAAAGGTGCACAAGGGCTGTACGCAGGGCAGATTGTACATTGCATAACTTCAGGTGTTTTATACCTGACATTATACACTCTCCAGATGCCTACCAAAGATAAGAGAACTTAGTTTGCCTAAGGTCACAGAGCTAGTAATTGGTGCAGGTAAGATTTTCAGGCAGGCAATCTGACTAGAGTCCTTACACTTAGCTGTCACATGAATCTAGGACCTTTTCCTTTCATGTGTTTCCCACATTATTCTTAGGAACAAAGCGCCTTTAGAGGTCAATAATTCCAGCCTATTTTGGTGAGTTCTTGAGGCTGGCAAGGTGAATTCTTCAATGTTATTTAAGGACTACTCATTATCAGTCATATTTTATACTCTAGTGTGTTAGTCAGCTTTTTCTCATTGTGACCACTGCCTAAGGAAAACAACTTAGCGAAGGGAAGGTTTATTTTGGCTCATGTTTTCAGAGGTTTCATGGTCAGCTGACTCCATTGCTCTGGGTGTGAGATGAAGCAGAACATCATGGTAGAAGGTTGTGGTGGAGGAAAAGTTTCTCGGCAAATTGCAGTGTGGGGTGGGAAAGAAGAAGAAGGAGGAGGAAGGGGAAAAGGAGGAGGAGGAAGAAGATAGGAGAAGAGAGGGGAAGAAGGGAGAGGAGAGGAGAGAGCAAGCAAGGAAGGAACCAGAGGTAAGATATAGTCCCCAAGGGTACCTTCCCTGTGAACTATACCTCCAATCATGTCCCACCCGTCTATGCTTTCCACCACCTTTCAATAGACCATCCATTAGCAAGGTTAGAGCACTCATGAGCCAATCACTTCTCAAAAGCCCTGCCTCTGAACCTTGGAGCATTGGAGACCAAACCTTCAACACATGATACTTTGGGGGCATTCCAAATCCAAACCAAAATACTAGTTGAACACAACATTTATATGTGCCTGGACCTGTGAGTACATGGTCACTGGTAGAACCTGAGGAAAGCAGAGAGTGTTCTTTAACCTAAACCAAAACTCTACCAAATAAAGTAGTTTCTTTCCTCATACATTTATAAAACTATTTATGCTAGCAGGATGCTTGAGATCTTTTTTATGTTCTTAATGCCATAAGGGAAAAACATATGGGAAGATAAGCAGAGGTTTATTAATAACATGCACTCATAACAAGAAGTATGTTTGTACTGAATGCACTTGGAGAAAATTCTATTGGTATTTAAAACAAACAAAAAGCAACAAAACTGACTTGAGCTGCTTTTGCCTTCAACTAAAGACAGGGAAGCAGAAAGTTTAATTTCTAGAAGGGGAAGATGGAATCTCCATATAGCAATGGGCAATTGTATTAGGGGAGTAAGCCTCAGTGTTGAATCCTGATAAAACTTCAAATATTCACACAAATATTTTTCTGAGGGTAGAGACCATGGGTTGGTGGCTTTTCATTCAGCGAAGGAGTTTATGGTATTGGGATAAGTGGGGTTTGTCCACCACAGTATGAATGATATTTGGAGGAATTGGGGGTATCCTGTGCATTCTAGGATATTTAACAGCATCCCTGACCTCTCCCCACTTGATGCCAATAGCATCCTCTCCCCATTTGTGACAACCAAAAGTATTGTCCAGATATTACCAAATATTCTTGAGGGGACAAAATTGACCCCAGTTGAGAATAAGACACACAAAAGTAGGCTCAGAAATGGATAGAGACCAGAGTTACATTGCTTCTCTCTAGCATTTCTTAAAGTATAGTCCTTGGACCAGCAGCTTGAGCATCACCTGGGAGCATGTTAGAAATGCAGAATTGCAGGCCCCAACCCAGATCCACAGCACCAGAATCTGTATTGTAACAGGATCTCAAGATGATCCATATGTACATCATTAAGTTTGAGAAGGACTGCTCTAGTCTACTATTTAATTGAAAGCAATTCTGAAACCCTTTTTATGTAGAACGAAAGCAGTAGAGGGACTCAGGACACTCAGAGGAAGTAAGACTGACAAAGGACTGCAGACTGAGTGAGAAAAGAGCAATAGAGTATTGGGCAGAAATTTTCCAAGGCAGAGTGGTTGAAGATCTCTGGGAAAATAATGCTTAATATTCAGTTAAATCATTTGAAATCCCTACTAAGCCTGCCATGTTCCTGAACCTATACTGCTGCCCTGCCATATGTAAGAGACTTGTATTTGTATCACTGTGGGATTAAAGAAGAGTTGGCTGTTCCACGTTTGCGTTGCTGTGGGGCAGACACAAGACCAGCTGCAGGAAGCAAGACACAAAGGAGATCGGGAGTTCAGAAGAAGCGGGAGTTTAAAGCAAGTGATGAGTAGGTGATCCACAGCCCCAACAATCTCTAATAATATGGGAAGGGATGGTAAGGGGCTGGAGAATGAGAGATGCTGTTTCTGCAAGTGGAATGTTAACTGTAGTCATTTTCATGTTAAAAGAATGATTTCTCCTCTTCTACCCAGTAGAGTAAGAGAGGGGACTTGGTACAGGCATTTGCAAGTTTGTGTACAACTCTGTGCGTTTTGCAGCTTGTGTGTCAAAGTTGATTATTTACTGTTTCTAAGGAAATGTGTATGATCTTCCAAAAATAAATCTTTTTCTTAGGGCTATAATTTCATCTAACGTGTATTTATAACTGATTCATCTGTACCAGAAGTTCTAAAATGTATTAACTCAATCAAGACTAATTTTCATTAATAGTGTGAATAATATCCCCCTTCCCTCTCTGATGCCGCCCCAAGAATCAACCTTTTAAAACAGAGTTAAGTTTTTTTCATGGAAGAAATGTTTGTTTTGTAAACAATGTACTTGATTTCCAGAAAAAGGTACATACTATATTATTCTAATTTTAGAAACTCCAGAAAATGCAAATTAATCTGTAGAGAGTAGATGAATGGGAAGTTGGAGAGTGGGAAATGATTACAGAGAGCCATAGGGAAAACATCTCCATGTTGATGGCAATGTCATTGTCTTGATTGTGGTGATGTTTTCATAAGTGGACACGTAGACCAAGGGCTCATCAAATTGTACACTGTCTATATGTGCAGTATGTAGCAATTAACCCCAATAAAGCTGGAAGAAAAACATTAAATCAAGAACTCTTAAAATGATAATCAGCCATAAATTAATCACAAAAAAAAGGAATAAATGTGTTAAATTCATTTAAGATTTTTAAAGCAAAAATAAGTTGCACTTTCCAAATTTTTGGGACTTTTTCCAGTTAATCTTACTTAGCACTGGAGCTTGTTTTACTTTTCCAGAGCACAGTCAGGTGCTCACTGGGCAGAGAATTAACACCATAAGTATTGGACTGATCTTTTTATGTCTTTCATATTAATGAAACCTATCATTGATGTTTGCAACTGCTACTTGTTTACTTAATTTTTTTTTTTTTTTTTTGTACCAGGAATTGAACTCGGGGGCACTGGACCACTGGGCCACATCCTCAGCCCTTTTGTATTTTATTAGAGACAGGGTCTCACTGACTTGCTAAGTGCCTCACCATTGCTGAGGCTGGCTTTGAACTCATGATCCTCCTGTCTCAGCCTCCCAAGTGCTGGGATTACAGGTGTGCACCACCATGCCCGGCTTAAATTTCTTATTGTAATAGGCCCTGGGATAGAAGTTAGTGTCTAAGGTTATAAGTAGAGATACCTACTCTCATGTAAACATGGCATTTTGTTTGCAAAAGGGCCAGTTGAGTGCATGCCACACTTATTTGCATGTTCATTTTTCAAATGGGATCAATCTGT
The DNA here is from genome assembly GCA_025594165.1 of Tamias sibiricus. Classification (NCBI taxonomy): domain Eukaryota; kingdom Metazoa; phylum Chordata; class Mammalia; order Rodentia; family Sciuridae; genus Tamias; species Tamias sibiricus. The sequence goes on along the minus strand of CM046664.1, from coordinate 111,522,677 downwards.
GAGAGCACTTTGTAAATTGTAAAATGCTAAAGAGATGAAAAATTGTTGCTGCTACTGCTTCTGCTGTTATTAATTAGAATAGTGACTGTTGATTATTAATTCATTTGATCAATACAATTAGCTCATTTAGAAGATTTGGATTCTCAATTGAGTTGATGCATTAATAATAGAGTTAATATGAAACTGATAGATGAGTATATGAGGTATGTGAGCCATAGGAACACCCCTGAGAGGGTTGAAACCAGAATGGCTTTGTCTTTTTCTAAGAGAATTGCAATATGTACACATACATACACAGGTGTGTGTACTTATACATATGGTAGCTCCAGGATTCTTAAAATGTAAAGAAATAATACAATTTTACATTATAAGCCAGGGATTTTGCATATTAAATAAAACTCTTGGTCAATGAGTTTCATAAACACTTAATGTGAAGTCAAAATAAACCTTTATGAAATAACAACCCCTCTTCCTTTTCATCATATTAGAGAGTATTATCTTGAAACAAAGGTAGCTTACAGCCTCCTGCTTTATAGAACCCTCTGTAGCTTCTTTTTTATTTAACCATTTACATTCCACCTTCACTGCTTTGTTCCTTAACATCCTTTCTTAAATTCCCTTTGGTCTGCTGTGCTTTTGTATTACAAATAAGGTTCAATTTTCCCTTTCTCTTTCTCTTCCCAGGCCTTTTCTTTCCTGTCAGGGATAATCTGTGTCAACCAAATGCTTATACAATTCCTTCTTCCACACACTTCCTCCCCCCCCCACCCCACCCCAGAGTGATGCCACAGTGAAAGGTAGGCTAGGATTTTTAGGTTTTCTTGCTCATCTTGAGCACCCATGCACACAAGGTCTTTGAGTGTTTATTCTACTTCACACATTTCAAAGGATTTAAGATAAGAAAAACATTCTTCTATATCTTGGCTGAGACCTTAAAAACTGGAAATATCCTTGACTCAAGCCTGTCTTTCATTTCTGAAGCTGAATAAGATCTGGGATTATCTATCTTGGGACTAAATTTCACTTCTCAGTGCACCACACAAAAGATTATTTAAAAGATTATGACTACAATATTAATTTAATTAAGTAGAAACCTATAGACCCAAATTTATGAACAAAGTAGGTATTAGTTATGGTCCTGCACAGAAACAGAACCAATATATCTTCAGGATGGAATTTATTATAAGTTATTTGCTCACACAATTATGAAGACTAAGTCCAGTGATCTGCCATCTGCAAACTGGAGATCAAGGAAAACCTGTGCTGTGGTTCCAAGGTCCAAGAGCTAGAAAGCCAATGGCACAGATTCCAGCTGCATCTAAAAGCCTGAGAATCAGAAGCACCAAATGCAGGAAAAGACCATATAAAACAGGCCAGAGTTAATTCAACTTTCCTCCACCTTTTTGTTCTAATTGGGCACTCAATGGATTGGCTGTTGCCCACTCACATTGGGAGTGCCACATGCTTTACTCAGATGCCCATTCAGATGCTAATCTCTTCCAGGAACATCCTCACAGACACATTTGGAAATAATGTTTAAGCAGCAAACTGGATATCCATGGTCCAGTCAAATTGACACATAAAATTAACTATAAAAATGTAATATTTTGATAAAAGTGCAGGTTTATATTTTGAATAACATGAATGTGAGGATGGAGAAAAGAGCAGAATGACTGGGTCATTTAGTAGTGACTGGTAAAAACTAGCATACTCTGTTAGCCTCATAAAAAGAGAGACATTTTCCTGCAATCCACTGGGAGTAGCAATACTATCTTTGGTCAGAAATGGGTCCTGCTCACTAAAAAGGTCACTTTCTGACTTAACAAAATACAAACCAGTATCTTGGGGACCTTCCAGCTTCTGAGACCTTTCCTTCATTAGCAAAGACCAAATACCACTTGACTAAATAGATTATGATAGGTACTGTCTTCTGAGGAGCCCTTCCATGCCTGCCTAGGGCCATAGAAAAAATATGGGAAACATAAGAAAAATAACAAAACATGTTTATGTTTTTAATGTCACCATATGGGTATGTGACTACTCTTTTATATAAAATAACAAAAGGTAAAATACCAAAGTGATGGTCCCTGGTCACCATTAACACAATCTACAAAACAACCCAAGTCCTGATTTTTCTTCAAAGTATTCATTTCATTAATTTCTAGTACTGGTATCTGGCCTGAGCTTAGATTTTCTCATACGTAGATTATAAAGCTATCATATCTCAAAGGCCTTCCATGTGCCAGGCATTTTGCATATATTACTATTAATTTTCACAGAAACACTGCAACTCAATAATAAACCTATTTTACATATGAGAAATGTGATGGAAAGCCGTTATTTTTGTCCGACTGATACTCCTTCCTTTCCCTTATGTTCTTTTGAGATGTGACTCTTTCTCAAACTGATTCCTGTGGTACTAATCATAATCTCCTTTTTCCTCCTCCCTGAAGTTAACCACGGGACTGCACATTCCTAGCCACAGTGATGTTCCAAGGGTAAACTAATTACAATAATGAAATAACAACAGCAGCAGCTTTTGTGCTGGCAACTATTTCAAACTATTCCAACTATTCTATTTAAATATTAAGTCATTTAGTCATTACACCAACCCTATGAGATAAGTTTTGTTATGTTTTCTCATTTATCAGATGAGGGGACAGAAGCACAAAGAGGTTGTTATTAGTCCGTTTTCTGTTATTACATTAAAATACCCAAGGCTAGGTGCTTTATCAAGAAATGATGTTTGTTCAGCTCCCAGCTCCAGAGTTTTGAGGCATGGCACTGGCATCAGCTCGGCTCTGGTGAGGACCTCACAGTGGATGGTATCACAGTGGCAGATGTATGTGTGAGAGGGAAAGAAAACATGGTGAGATAGGAAGCCAGAGACTGAAGAGGGGTCAGTCTCGCTCTTTTATAACAATTCTTTTGTGAGAACTAAGGTTTCAAGAAAATGATTCTAATTCCTTCCAAAGGCAGTGCCCCTAATGACTTATTTACTTTGAACTAAGTTCCACCCCTTGTAAGTTCTACCATCACACTGGGAACCAAACTTCCAACACATAAACAAACACATGGCGGACACACTCACACCATATCCAAACCACAGTAAGGATTAAGAGACTTGCCAGGGTGTATGTTAGTTTCTTCTCAGGATTTAAGAACTTCAGTTGCAAAAGGAATCTTTTTCCCTCTGCTGATGAGGCTAGCAAGAGGTGAGCACAGTTATCAGTAGTCATATACCTGACCCATAGTGAAACATGCCTCTACCTTCCCCAGACAAGAAAAAAGGATCTGTCAGGCTTTAAATCTTTAATTCTATGTGTTAAATTTCCACAGCTATCTGAGTTCATGTTTTCCTAAGGGTTGGTTGTTCAGTTTTCCTTTGGCTTTCTGAGCCAATTGAGTAATTGCCCAAGAAATTTCTTTTTCTAAAGCCTAGATTGAATTGGGGTTCTATCACTTGCCAGCAAAGGATTCCTGACTAATGAAAGGAAGAGGAGGCTTGGAGAGGTTAGATGGTAGAGTGGGGAGTCACTGTCAGGCTCTCCTAAGATGAGGGTCTCAACTGCACTGGACCAAATCTTACCTCAGCATCCTCCTCTGCTAGCCTCCGCAAAACCCCACCCTCTCAAGTCGTTGTGTGTACCACTTCACGGTTAGCCTTTCTTCAGCACTGCTTTTCAGAACTCTTCCTTTCGCCAACAGCGTCTCATATTTCCTTATTCCGTAAAGCATCAAATACAAACCTCTCTGCCTAGTTTTCAAGCCCCTTCCAAATCAGGACTCAATCTGAAAACTTTCCCACCATCTCCCAACCAACAAGAACCTAGCCCAACCCACGCCATTCACACTTCTGTGATTTCTGTATGCAAGTCTTTTCAAATAACTAAAATCTAACTCATGTTAAGACTCAGTTCAGGAAGTCCTGACTGCTCTTATCATCATCAATTCCTTTGAAGATATCAAGATCACTTTGGAAACCAATTTAATGAGACAAGAGGTCCAAAATATTCATCTCCATATCTATGTATGCTTTATTTCATTTACTCACTATTTTATGAAAGTGTTGCTAATTGAACAGTATAAAATAGAAGCTTTTTAAAAAATAATCAAATTATAGAAGATTCCATTTAAGTAATGATTTATTTGGATACATTTGGTTTTTAGTGAAATGGGTCATGTTTTATTTTTTGTTCCGTGGCAAATACACCAGAATTCAGATAAAAATACACCTGAATCGGAAAAAAATAAACCAAAGACTATGATTTTCTCCAAGCATATTTTTCTTTAGCTCCTTGCAGGAAAGGCTAAGCACATATTTCTTAGCCTTTCCTGCAAGGAGTTAAAAGGCTTTCCTCTGCATGAGGGGTACTGCTCCCAGTGATGGTCTTCAGGGAATTGGGCTTGCATTCTTCTCTTCCCAAAACAGCTCACTCTTTAGCACACTCAGGAAAACTACAATTCAGCTGAGTGGAAAATTACAGCACCCACAGAGGCCACTGCCCCTGTTGTTCCTAAAAATGCCATTTGTGCCTTAATTCTGAAACTCTGTAAGATCCATGATCATTTTGGTTTGTTTGTTTGTTTAAGTAAAAGCCACTTTAGCCTTTGACTTAGAAATCTTTGTAAGGATCTGAAAGATCCTCCCCCTTTACCAGTTCAGGCTCCTACAAGCTTGTTTGGCTTATTCTTCCACAATGTCCAAGTATTATTTCTAAAAGGCAAATCAATAAAACATTCAGAAGGCAAAATAGCAAATATTCTCATGCCTTCAGAATGAGAAACTGACTTCCTCAAGGGGACACAAAAAGTGCTAATATTAAAGGAAAGAACTAACAAATATTAGACTTTATTAAAACTAAAAACTTATGCTCATCAAATGATATAGTTACAATAATAAAAAAAAAGACCAAGATTGGGAGAAGATATTTGTACACTTATAACAAATCAATAAGAAAAAGACAAACACCCTACCTCAAAAAAAAAAAAAAAAATCAGGCAAGAATCCCAAGCCAGCATTGCACAAAACAGAAAGTCCAAATAAAACGTTCTTTGTAAAAAGCCATGGATTTCATTAGTGATTGAGGATATACAAATAAAAATTTGGTAAAATACAACTGATTACTTAACCAAAGTAGTTAAAATTCAAGACTCAAAATGACTGTATTTGGAGAAATACAACTCTCATATATCATTGGTGGAAGCATAAATTGGTGACATCAGTTTAAGAAACTGGTTGGCATCATCTACAACAGTAGAGAATGTTCATCTGTGACACAGCAATCCACTCCTAAATGTACAATAGAAATATATGCACCAAAGTATTCATAGCAGCATTTTCATAATAGTTCAAATCTGGCTAAAACCCTAAATGTTCATCATGTCAATCAGTAAAATGGATAAATTTTATACATTCCTTAATGAAATATTCTATAGAAACTAAAATAAACAGTTATACCTATTAACATAGAAGAATTTCAAAATACAATATAGAGCAAAAGAAACCCAGCCTATAACATTATGTGATTGTATATACAATGCCCCCAAATCTTGCAAAATGAAACCATAAAGGTAAGGACAGTAGTCACCTTTAGAAGAGGGAATTCATTGAGCAAAACAATTATGATCTGTGCATTTTTCTGCATGTCTCTTAAACTTCAATTTAAAATTACTGGCACTGTCATTTAGAAATAATTGGATTTCTCAGAACATTTCAATAGAGTAATTTGGCTAAAAGGCAGATGAAAGTTTTTATATAAGATGGAGGCAGTTGGTATATAAATGTTGAAAAGAGAGAAGCAGCCAGTAACTGCTCACCCAAATATAAACTATAATAAGCATATCTGTTTATGTGCACATTTAACTTGCTAATTCCTCAATCTTTAATTTAGCTTTAGTACAAAATTTTACAAGGATTCTCTGGTTCTTACTGTTTAAATTAACCACAGAACTCCATAAGCTCAACAATGAACATCTCTATACCCTACCTACTGAAATGAGAGCCATCTTCAGTTTTGAGATATAAATGGCCAATCCTGTAGGAAAAATAGTTTTGACTTTGAATTAATGATATATCTATCTTGGAAATTTGGTTTTAAAGTAATGAAAGTTGAAAGATGGGTTTTAATCATCAATGTACATACAGTTTATCTCAAGTTCTAATATCAATATATCTTTGGTATTAATATTTTATTTTTTTATAGTTTGGATAAGATGACTCAGTAATTACCTATTGTAATTTAAAACTTACATAAATACTGGGAAAAGCCATTATAAAAATTAATGCAGAGGTAAATAGTATAAAATAAATTTTCATTCAAGAAAGTAATTAATAAGAACTTCGCTGCCCATGTTCATAAGTCTGATTCCCTCATTAGAATAACTATTCAGTCTCGCATTTTGGAATTTGCTTACTTTCTTTTTATACAATACAAAGCCATTATCATTTCATTTAATTAAAACTACCCCATTAAATAGCTGACCTCTCACTTCATAAGACTTGGTGCTAAGTTTGAATCAAATTCCAAGTTAAAAGAGGGGAGCAGCTGAAAGCAGGGACATTTTGTGAGCTTGGTTGCAGGAAGCCCTACTTGCTTTCTGTGCAGTAGGGTTCTCTGTCTCAGTGTTCAAAGTCTGCTCATCCTTAGGAAGGGTGCCCCTTGAGAGGGATTGCTGTACTTCTATCTCACAAATTTGATGGAAAATGTTAAGTCTGATCATCATAAATCCATCCAAGAAATATTATGAAATACTGAATAAATTTTGAATTCCACAGAAGCATAATTTAGTATTCTCAAAGTGGAAGTCAAGGTTAAGTGAATTTTAAAATTTTATCGAAACTGTAAACTTGGTAAATAAATTATTTACTGATGTAAGGTTAAGATTACTGGGTCATAGGTCATGATCATTTTTACAGCTATTAATACATATTGTTTGGTTATTTTATAACATGAGGAGTAAAAAGTTCTGTGTGTTAGATTCTGTTTTATTTGAATTTTTTGCTTTGATCTTTTAAATTACATTTAGAATGTTGAGTCTTATTGCCAAACATACTAATGTGTTCATCTTTCAAATACATAAAGCAAAATCATCTCCAGCATACACTGATAAGACTGCTACCCCAGACCCTGGGTGGCACTTTTGAAATCTGGTGAGCCAGTTCTAATAAATACATTTTTATTGGTCTATTGCTTACAACCAGCAACCTCTGACCCATACTCCTCCCCACTGGTGTCACTCTTCTAGGTGCTTCATCTAACTTTCTACCTGGACATGAAACCACAAAGCAGTAAGGGTAGATTAAGATCAGACCTAAGACATGGAAAGGTGAGCAAGACAACACTTGACTATGAGATACCATTTCTCTAAAGGCCTGGCTCAGTAGGGATGAACAGGCTTGCAGAGTAATGTCCTTACAAAACATGTCTATAATCTAGGCACGTAAGAAAGCAGGTGAAATAAGAACTCTTAAAGTGTTACAGAAAAATCACTGAAGGTTTGGATTATTTGAACTGGCAAGAGATTTGATTACTTGGGCTGGGATTGTAGCTCAGCGGTAGAGTGCTTACCTAGCAGGTGTGAAGCACTGGGTTCGATTCTCAGCATCACACAAAAATAAACAAACAAATAAATAAAATAAAGGTATTGTGCCCATCTACAACTAAAAATATTTCTAAAAAAGAGAGATTTGGGTACCCCTTATAACCAAGAATAAAGATGAAAAAATAGAGTTTTGTAAGGTAGGTACTAAAATAATGTAATTTGTTATCTCAAAAGGAGTAAGATTTCAGATCAAGCAAGGCAAATAGTACAATAGAGGTTTTCATTAGAGAAATAATATGTTTTTCTACTTTCTCAGTAGTACTAACCTTCTCTTCTCCCATTTGGGAATTTATCTATTTTTATACACACAATGAATCATCACATTTTCTTGAAAGCAAAAATAGGTTTGGCTATGTATGGATGCTATTAAGAAGTAAAAATAGGTTGGAATATATTTATAGGCACTAAGCCCACAAGGAATCTAGGGACTTTGGGGGCATGTCACTTTACCTAAACTTCCTTTCTCAATATCATCCTCTTGATTAAAACCCTTCAGTAGCATCTCACTACTCTTGGAATTAACAAGATCTTTATATGGTCTGGCCTCTGCTTCTCCAGGATCACAACACACAATCCTCTGTCTGACCTCCTGCACTCCAGCCATGATGACTTTTTCCAGTTCCTCAAATCATTCTGGTGAACGTGGTGGCTTTGCAATACCCCCTCACTGTAATCCCCCTTGCCCAGATTAATTCAACACAAACATCACTCCTCTGAGAAGCTTTACCAACCCTAGCAACCAGTTCGAGTTCTTTTGATTTCTTCTCTCTCAGAGCACTGTGGTCACTCAGGCTATAAGTGACCATTTATTTGTGCAATTATTTGACTTAAGGTCTCTTTTACTAGACTGGAAGCTACATGAGAGCAAGAACCACATCTGGTTCCATTTACTGTTCTATCTCCTGTAACTAAGAATGCCTAGCACATTCAAGGTACACAATAATTACTTGATAAGTTAAGGAAGGAATTAACTCTCTTGGTGCCAGTGTTAAAGGCAAGATCTTGTTTTGGACACCAAAGGTTTGAGTTTGTTACATTTTTTTCTGTAACCCATAAACAAAGCTGAAAGAAGTCTGTGCAGGGCAGACTTCTACAGATTGCATTTATATAGAGATCAACAAATCCTGATGAATGTGTAGGTAGCATTCTATGCAACTCCCTCTCCTTAGACAAATTATAGTTAGATCCAGAATGTGTGTCCTGGAAACATGTGAATGCCTTGGAATGCTGCTTTTCCTCTCTCAAAGAAGGCAGACGTGTTTGCGGCCCACAAATGGGACATCCTTTGAGTCTTTTTCTGGCAGTATTGGAAGAAGGTAGGTAATGATAAAGTGATATTTTTATGTATTTCTGCTTTCTGGTTTCATTATATCCCAGATCATATATCTGAAAACATTGATGCAGAGACTGGTTCCAAGAAAGCAACAAAAAGCATAGATCACCATCAATTTAAAAATGAATCTGTACTTTGTTTCTCATAGACAGTGAGAAAAGCAGCCTGTTTGAATGAAAGATAGAATGGGATGGAGGTAGAAAGAAAAAAAAAACTGCCTGTTTTAAAAGCATCTTAACTTCTAGTGCAAAAATCTTGATATTGAGAATGCAATCTTGAAAAGATACAGGGTTAAAATAAACATAGCGACTTTTCCTGGTTTAGTAAATAAAATATCATAGTTAACTTTCTTCCATGGAACATCTATTTAGGTAAGATGCATTTTAACAATTCCACAGTGAACCATTTATGCCTACACCTTAGCACACATACCTAGTAATTTGAACACACAGCATTCATTTTCAAAGAGCAAGGGGAAAATAAACTGGCAACTAAAAGCAAAAAAGACAGCTGTTGAATCCAAAGAAAGTTTTATATTTGAATAGTTCATGTGAATCTTACTTGAAGCGCATACTAAGGAGACATTAAAAGATTCCCAACTACACAACAATAGACACTTAGGTTGCCAAATATTTATGTATTTTTCTCTCTGAAGCCCAGAAATTTTATGCAAAAATTTTTATTTGAATTTCAGGCAAAATTTCAAAAACATTTTGCTTTTAAAAAACAATCACCAATCTGTTCCTCCAATCTGTAGGGGAATAAAATGTAAAGACTTCTCTGAACTTCCATCTCTATTATCAGCAACCACCGAATCCTACAGAATGTACCCAGTTGAATGTTTTTTTACCCAGTTCATCAATTTTGGTTGGAGATATACATAATGTATATTTACTTTCATCTCTGACTAGACCATAAGTATCCTGAGGGTAGGGATTATTTTGCTCGTGATTGTATCCTGGTGTTGCAGGCCAGACATGCAGCAGAAATGTACTAGAACTTTCTGTTTAGACAATGCACACACTAATTTTTTTTGTGTTGAAAAACTATATTGTGTCACTTAGGGAAAAACTTTTTCTATGTCTTCTGAAAAGGAGCTATATAGAAGTCTTTAATATTTAGCATGTAGTATTCATTTTGAATCAAGTACATAAAATTATTTCTTTACATTTTTGGAGATTAAAACATTAGTCCTCCTAAATTCTGGATGTGGGAATTAATGTTTTTGATTTCTGTGAGCCTCTGAGAAAACCATGCTGAGACCTGGCAGCTCCCAGAAAAAACACTTTCCATAAAAAGACTGTTCAGTGTGCCAAAAATTAACTCTACCAAAAATGTTACCAGTGAATTAGTAGAGTATAAATTCTACCTGTCCTCAGTTGGATGCTAGGAAAATTCAAGGCCTAAAGTCTCTAGTATTATAAGGTTCACTAATTTATTCTATCTGAGACAAGACTTGAATCTCACTGTATGAAAAGTGATAAGTAAGATTAAATGTGTGTGTGTTTTTTTTTTTTTTAATTTCTCCTAGAAAGGTGTGGAAACTGTAATCCTTCACCCCTTGGAAAATACTTTCAAAGATAGGTTTTTCCATGTCTTTGACAAACTGTCAAGACTTATTTTAATTAACAAAATTATTTATACTCATATTCTACACTCAATAAGACAGCTTTCTAAACACATCAAGCCACCGGTTTGGTGGAGCTTCATTTCAAGGGGTGGAAAATGTGGCTGACACCTTCATTAGAGAAGAGAGAGTGTAGGATACTGGAATTTTAGGAGGAATTGGAAATTGCGTAAGCTACTAAATCCTGGCCTCCTATGCAAAGGTTGTAACAGAGCACTAAATTACTGGAACATCTCAGAGGCAAGATTCTGGCGAAAAGAGCTGAAAACAAGGGCCTTGCCCCTGTCCCAGCCTCTGAACAGTAGTCCCCCAGGAATGTTAGAGATTCGATCACAGTGGTGGTCTTACCAGTGGTGGATGCCCTATCAAACCAGAATTGGGAAGGCAGAGTGAGTGTGTCTGAGGCTAAACCTGTGTGAATGGCTTCTTGAACACACAGTCCCCACTCTGCTGTTGACTATGCAAAGCATGGCCTCCAGCAGCAATGTGTAGTATGTATCATAGTAGAAAAAGCTCGCTTTTGGTCCCAGAGGTCTTCCAAGGCTGACTGAGGCTTTACTAACTGGCTTCTTGAATGCCTCTACTAAGCTCTGGCTTTTTGTTAAGGGGAGACGAGGCAGGTCCACACCTTCACAGAACCAAGGCAGGTCCCTGTCTGCAGAAAGAGATCATGACTGACACATTTATAAACATTGAACAGCTTCATGTAAAAGTTCTCATCTAGAGGTCACCCAGCCCAGCCCCTGTATAAGGACAAAGGAATAAGAAGACACATCTATCAGGATCCAGCTGATAAGCACACCAAGACAATAGTACTGTCATCACTTTTCGTTGGTCTCTAGGACTTGTCTGAGACTTCAGGGTGCCCACAGCATCCTTCATATTTGGGAGGTGGATGGGGAGAAGAGACTCTGGGTTGGATAGAGGGCCTAGTGACCTCAACAAGGTACTGAGGATTGAAACACCCTACCCTAGATGCTTTTATGTCAATGGATTCCCACACTCAACAGAGTGCAGTTTCCAAAGACTGTTGGAATACCTGGGAGAATATGTCATGGTCAACAAACACCAAAACCTATTGTGAATGAGCTATTCATTGTTCATAGCCTGGCTCTAGGTGAGGGTAGAGTAGAAAACAAGCAAGATCTGTTTCTTAGAAAGTGCCAAGTCCTGGTATTTGAAGAAATCTATCCTCCAAGCCAGGTGACAAAACAACAACAAAAACAGCAAAGAACAAACACTGAGGAATGCAAATAAGAAAGGTTCCATATTCAAATCTTACTTTTTTTTTTTTTAGTTTTTGTTTTAGTTGTAGATGGACACAATACCTTTATTTTATTTATTTTCTTTTATGTGGTGCTAAGGATTGAACCCAGTGCCTCACACATGCTAGGCAAGCGCTCTACCATGGAGCTACAAACCCAACCCTCAAACCTTAGCTTTTAATAGAAATTATCTAAAACCAGATTAGTTAGGAGCCAGGAGCCTACATGTGATAGCCTTTTGGAAAACAGCCCAGTAGACAAAAAAAAAAAAAAAAAAAAAAAAAAAAAAAAAAAAAAAAAAAAGGCAGACAGCTTCTGGAAAATAAAGCTAAGAACCCCAGTTTGGCAAGAGAGTTGGGCATGTGGCAATGTGTGGAAAGCAAAGGACATCCTAAAAGGAGCTCTGCTTCTATGATGGGGAGATCAAAACATGGCCTGAACTGATCCCATATATACCACTCTGTATAAATTTCTACCAACAGAAGAAAGGCAGAGAGAGTGCAATGAAAAGTGTTTAATCATCTTGACAACACACACAAGCTTGACCAGATGGAGTGGAGAAAAATGAGAGGAAGCCAAAGCCTGAAGCCGCAGAGGTCTGTGCAAGAGATCAGAATGGGAGTCTGTTGGGAGAAAACACAGGCTGAGTTCATGGAATGGCCCGTGGGAGGATTTGGAACATTACTCCAGGTAAAAAAGAACACAGACATGACATAGCTGCTTCTGCCCAAGTCTTCCTTTCATCCTAGCTCTCAAGTGGAGGCCCAGGACTTGATGCTGTTGCATTTTATACTAACAATGAAAAAAGTTAAATAAGCTTATTTCACTCCAACAATGAATTTTTTAAAAGTAGCTAAGTGCTTCTCTTCTGCTCCAGCACTTAAAAATCAGCCATCATAGGACTGTTGAAGTCTGTAACATCCAAGAAATGCTTATTAGTCGGGCATATTTTACAAACCTATTAAAGAAAACAGATGACATCTCAACTGTACTAATGTGAATTGCTGACACTTCCTTAATGGTGCTTAAGTGCAATGATCAGTGAGTGAACAGTGTGAGAAATTTTTATCTCAAAAGTCATTACTGTTTTAAGTCATGTTTGTTTATGGTGACTAATTGTGTACTTATTACACAAAGCCCTTTTCTGTGGTATAAAAAGCAGTTTTATTATTCCAAGCAATATAATAGATGAGCCTGAATAGTTTGATGGTAATGCAAGCAGCCAGGGATTAGTCTTTTTATAAGGCTGATTGCTTCACTGTAGTAAGAAACATAATTTCAGACACACAGAAGAAATTTTTTAGGATCACAATTGCTAATTTATATTAGCAATTCCTAATTTATTCAGAAAACAGCAGGCTGAATTTCTCTACTTATGACTTGATAAGGCCAAAATAAAGTGTTTTATTTACTTGATTGCAGCAAGGATACCAGCCACCAGGTTTTGTGACTGGATGGTTCTGATAACTTTCCATTCCACCACATCATTGGAAGGTCTTCATTTTTTTCTTGACATTGATAAAAGCTTGTTTCTGGCTTTTTATGGTCTTCCAGTCTGGCAATTAAGAAATCTCAAAGTTAAGGTCAGATCTGATGCTCCAACTACTCATTAACTCAAGTTGAAATATTTGGAATGTTTCAGGTTCTGACAGCTTCTTATTCTTTGTATTATTTGTCTGTGTGTATGTGCATGCAAAGATTGCTTAGACTTTGAAGATAAGTTTCAGCTGCTATGAATTTATAGGAAAGAGAAGGTCAATGTATTAATATGGTAAGATCTTCAAGTATATGAAGTTGCAAAGGTAGTATTATGGCATCTTTCTGTTTGTATTTGAGTATCTTCAAATAACAGGAGTCTTCTTGTAGAGTCTACTTGCTTATACCTCTTGCAAGGATGCACCAGAAACTATTACAGTAAACAGGAGTAGAAAGAAGATTCACCCTTCAGTACACATTCCTGACACACAACCTCTTCTTTTCTCTTTGTCTGCCTCTTATTTGCTTTTACCTGTTCCTCTTACTACACTCAAATTATAGATATTTGTATCCTCCTGGACCTGTTCTAAGCTCCCTTCTCTTCTCCATTTCTCATGACCTCATCCAGGACCATGGCTTTCAATTCCTCAGATCCTGATGAGTCTTAAATCAACATTTCTATTCCTGACATTTCCTGGAAGTCTTTGATCCTATAGCAAATTGATCATTTAATAATACTGCACAATTGACTAATGGCATCTCAAAGTAATTTGGACCAAAATAGAAATCTTGCTTTTATCTCTTTTTCAGCTGAATAAATGAAACCATGGTTCCCCAGATACTCGGGCCAAAAATTCAGAAATCATCCTCAATTTCTCTCTTTTTTTTATCCACCCCTCCATTCAGTTGATCAAGAGGCCCCACCAGGACAATGTCTAAAACACTCCATACTCATCATTTTCCCACAGCCATATCTAGGTATAGTTCATATCTGGGCATTCATCATGTCTAGAGAACTTCTTATAGGATTCCCTGCTTCTAACTTTTGTTTCCCTATAATCCATTTTCCCCATGGCAACCAGAAAGTTCAGATTTCTTTCTTTCTTTCTCTGCTTAAAATACTTCAATGGCTTCTCATTGTTCCTAGAACAAAGCCATACTTCTTACATGGCTAGAAAGTGCTAGAATTCTGGTGCTTGCCTACCTCTGTGACCTCATCTCACATCGCTCCATTTTCTACTAAGTTCCATCCACACTGACTTTCTTTTGGTTTCTCAATAGACCAAATGTACTTACATCCTTCACCTTTCCACTAGCTGTTTTTTCTGCCCAAATATTCTTCCTCTAATCTTCAAGTAGATGATTATTTCTTGTCATTCAAACCATCCTATCATCTGCCATCCAGAGACTGATTCTGAGAAGTGGAATAGTGCCACAAACAAAATCCTAAAACATAGAATTAGCTTACTAGTGTGATTTTAGAAATAAAGAACACAAACACTGCCAACTAAAAATTCGGTGACTCTTATGCTACAGGAAAACATTTGGTGAAAATGTCCTATGATAATCTGGAGGAAAGATCATATACTCACCAGGCTTATAGACCTAGGGAAAGTAGCTGGAAAAATCCATAATGCCACTATACTAGCAGATGCCTGATACTTTTCAGCAAGAAATTATAAGGAAAGAATGAGATCAGATGAAGCTTTAACTATGTCTTGAAAGCAGGAGATAAGATTGTTTTTGTTCACAGCCTTTTTCAAAAACCTTATATTAATCCAAACAAGGGAATGAAGTAGTGATTCTCATTTGGGGCAGTTTGGGTCTATACCCTGCCCCTGGCCCCTGGGTTCCAAGGGACACTAAGAAATGTCTAGAATCACTTTTGGTTCTCCACACTGAGTAAAAGAAAGCTACTGGCATCTACAGGGTGGAGGTCAGGGATGCTGCTAATCACCTTACAAGGCATAGCACAGCCCTTCTCCATATAGAAATAACTGGTTTAAATGTCAGCAGTGCTAGTACTGGGAACTCTTAGGTAAAGATCTGTGGCAAAGTTCAGATTAAATGTGACTTCCTACCCAGTAACACAGGTAAAAAACTAGAATAGAGCTCAGAGTATGATTCTTGGCAATGGATTTGACTGAAACAAAAGGACCAGAAGTCTAAAATTCCTAAGTTTTTTTTTTTTTTTTTTTTTTTTATAAAGCCCCAAAACATTCCACAAGATTACTTCAGATTGGTCATGGGACTGATTCTTCCATGATATCAAAAGGTAGCTTCATATTCTACAAAATGGTGCTGCTAGAAAAAGTTAAATAGCTATTTTCCCTCATCTCATGCTTAAGTAATGTATAGATGTCTTCAGTGGGGGCCCTGCATAACACAGGCATAAAATAAATGCTTCAAACATTTCATTCAAATATAATTTAAAGACACAAAGATTTAAATATCTCCTTTCAAGTGAATTTTAAAATTCAAAAAGCATATAGTGTATTATACTCTGAGAGCTTACGGAATATACCTATACATCACTCATGTAAATAAGATTTTCATATTCTGTTACAATTTATTTTTAGCTAAGTTCTTGATATCATGATGCAATGATTCCTTTTATTTCTTTCCCAAAACTTATAATTGCTAATTAACTGCTTTTTATATCACATTTCTTAGTAGTTAAAACTTTACATAACAGAAGGAGCATATATCAATTTAAATTATGTCAAAAGATTTTTTAAGAATTGCATTTACCTCTTCATAATCATTGTTCTCAAACTGCTTATTTTCATCTGCAATAGTCTTGATAATGGCCCCTCTTAATACTAAGGCACAGGGCTGGGGTTGTGGCTCAGCGGTAGAGTGCTTGCCTAGCATGTGCACGACCCGGGTTCAATCCTCAGCACCACATAAAGACCAATGCATTGTGTACAACTAAAGCAAATAAATAAATATTTTTTTAAAAAATATTAAGGCACAAATGTGAGAAGGACTTAACCCGAGTCCATAGTTTAAATCATAAATGGCTCTTTTGGTTTCCTTACATGAATCCTACACAAGAGCTCTCACACAGTACACATTCTAGAAAACATAAAGGTCATTAAATAAGAGTGGTTAATCTTTAGGGTTTTAAAAATATGTAATTAAAACAAGACAAAAAAGACAGGCTGGTGTAGCATAATAGAAAGAGCCCCGTCTCAGGAACAGGAGATCTGGATTTTGCCCCGTGAATTCCATTAGTTAACAGGGTTGAATGTGTGCACTGGAAACCTAGAGGAGCCATTCAGATGTTCTGAACTTACACGTAACTTCTAGCAACAATTTCTCTGGATCTCAGTTTCCTCATCTGTAAAACGAGAGGATGAAAACATATAATTTTCAGGCTTTTCCGCCTTTGGCTTACAATCAGCTTTTCTCCATACTTCTAATTCATTAACTTCACTAACTCTGGTTATCTTTTCAGAAAAACATACATATCATTTGGTGACAAACTGCTAATGATGTTCATGCCACATTTTATTAATTTATGTCACTGAAAGTGAAATTTATTTTAAAAGGCACGTTTGAAGGGATCGTGAACATTAGTATATCAATTATAGAATAAGAATATTGATTATAATATATTTTTAAACATTTATTTATTTGTTTTAGTTGTACACAATGTCTTTATTTTTATTTTTTTATGTGGTGCTGAGGATAGAACCCAGGCCACGCACGTGTTGGGCTATTGCTCTACTGCTGAGCCACAACCCCAGCCCCCGATTATAACATTTTTTTAGCTTACTTAAATCTTCCTAAATTTCATTCTTTTATCTTTTTTTGTTGCATTTATTTATTTATTTAAATTTATTTTTCATTCAAAGTTGTTGTCTTTATAATAGTAGTATGTATTACGATTCATAGTGCACATATATAGCATCTTTTTACATACAACTGTTCGTATACAATGTATATTCGTACCATTCAAATCTTCAATCATGCATTTAGAATAAAGACATCCATCTTATTCAACCATCTTTTCTTTTTTCCCCTCCATCCCCTCTTGCTCCCTCCCTTCCCCTCCATCCCCTTTGACCTTTCTAGCATTCCTCTAATCCTCCTATGTACCCTGACCCAACACCACTGTGTGTCAGCCTCCTTATATCAGAGAAAACATTCGGTATTTGGATATTTTAGATTGACTAACTTCACTTAGCATTATATTCTCCAACTTCATCCATTTACCTGCAAATGCCATTATTTTATTTTATTTTATTGCTGAGTAAAATTCCATTGTGTATATGTACCACATTTTCTTTATCCATTCATCTACTGAGGGACATCTAGGTTGGTTCCACAATCTAGCTATTGTGAATTGTGCTGCTATAAACATTGAAGTGGCTGTGTCATTTCAATATGCTGTTTTTAAGTCCTTTGGGAATAGACCCAGGAGTGGGATGGCTGGGTCATAGGGTGGTTCCATTCCCAGTTTTCCAAGAAATCTCCATATTGCCTTCCATAACTGTTGCAAGATTTCATTCTTATATCTTAAGATGCACAATTTCCACTGACTTTAAAATGAGTCAAGGAAATATACAGTGGCATAGGCATACATAAAAATAAGGACAAGTAATTACAATATGTAAAAAATAGCAAGTATAAATGATAAAAGATCATAGAAATAGAGCACCATTATTTGTCATTTATTTTACTATTAAAATTTATCAAACGTACCGGGTTCAGACTGTCCAAAGAAATAGCTTTGTTAGCATCCTTTATTGCTTCTCTCATCTGTCCTAAATCAATGCAGAGAATGTTGAGCATAAGTATATTTTTCTATAGTCTCTCATTACTTTTTATTTCTCAGGGGAAAATGGCTAATAAATGCACATGACATTTTGATCAATAGTCACTTGTGTGGCATGTTCAGAAATGGTTGCAATTCACCAAAAAGTTATCACAGGACACGCTGAAATTCCCACAGATATATAAAATGAGAAAAATATTCTAAAGAAATGAAAATGAGCCACTGGGGTGATATAATACAGTTGATATAGTAAGGAAACTATATCCTCAGACCAGACTTGGAACATAGCTTGTATTGGAGGTAAAGACCAGCATATAAAAAAGGGCTAGAGAATAAAGAAAGTAAAAGATAATTATGAGTGGAAACTAATCTTAATAATTCCTTATTTCTTTTAACCAGTAGAAGAGAAATAAAGTGGTAATAAATAATAATTTGATAACATTTGATAACATGTAAACATTTCTCCTTGAAATGTAATTATCTTAACTGTATAGTTTCAACTGTTCATTCAACTAGGGATGACCTTGGAGATCATTAGGGGCTTTTTGCTTCTTGGTTATTGTATTATTTATCTACTGCTGAGTCACATGTTGCTTCAGTATAGAGACCCTGGTCAGGGTTGGGGTCTCATCCTGAGCATCAGCTAAGGGCAGATCCATTTCCCCACTAATACTACTATGGAAGGAAGTGTTCAGTTTTACTTCCTGTGGATATGGGATTCATGGAGGCTTATCTGTTTAAAATCAGGGAGGAGATCTGGGGTGGGGTAGATATAGTAGAAGGCAGACACTAATATAACATAGTTTCAGGAGTAAGATTCCACAGGCTTTGCTCTCTAGTCTGTTTTTTCCAACAGTCACAGTTTCTGCCTGCATTTAAGAAGAGGTAGTTAACCTAGGAAACAGGGATCATTTAGGTTCTCCTTAGGCCCCCTTAGACACAGTTAACCCCTGACTACTAATAATTCACATATTTTCCATATGGAAAAAAAATTTCCCCCTCCTAAGGTTCTCAAGAGTCTCATTCCATTATATCATCAGCTCAAAGTCCAAAAATCATATCTAAATCAGGTCCAGGTGCAGATGAACCTCCTGGGTCTGATCCGTTAACTACAACTCCCTGGTAACAATTCCTCTCCCTATGTGGACGGGGAGAAACTAATGAGACAAGTTATCTATATATACCAACATGTCCAACATACAGTGGTGGGGTAGGTATGGGACAATAGCTGTAGACATTCCAGGTCATAAAGGGGAAACATAGAAGATTAAATAAATAATAAAAAAGAGTTACTGTTCCATACCAGTTCAGAAAATCAATCCATTCAGATGAAGGTTCAGAGTTTCTTTAAGTTTCAAAGGCTGAAAATAATTTTCCATAGCTCTCAGCCCCATTGTCTGGGCTCTTGGTTCTGCCTTTGAGTTACCCTTGCTTTTTCATACCTGATAGTGACAAGTAGTTCTATCAGCCTGTATCCCGCCAGGAAAATGCTAGGAGTCCAACAGCTTTCTTTCATTTTGTGCTCTGTCCTTTCCTTTCCATACAAGCTGGAAGTATTGCCTCAGAAAGATTTTTTTTCCCCCAAAAACTGTGGGTCTCCCATGGATTTCAGTGGGCTTCATTGCAGTAGACAAAAGCCACACCCACAGATCTTTTCTATTCTTTTATTTTTGCCTCCTATTGAGATGTTTGGAGAATAGCAAACTTAAACTTCCCAGATTTCCTGTGGTTTGATTGGGAGGATCTGTGAGGAATACCTGTAATCTTTGGAAAATGCTCTTTGTGTGACTTTTTGATTTTTTTTTTTTTTTGAGGTTTTAACAAATGATGTACACTCACATCCTTAGTTTTTTTTTTTTCTAGACCACATTGTCTTAATTTTAGGAGCTTTTGTCATCTAGGTATGCAGAGAATTTTCAAAGTCCCAATGCCAATTTATTTAAAAGGGTTTTTCTTCATTATATCTTTCTCCTTTCATATTTTTCAATACATGTGTTCCACACTTTGCTTGGAAATATCTTTAGCTATGGTTTCTGCTTTTCTAAAACATAACTTCTGGAAACATTCTCTTTAGTTTGATACTATTATATAACAAGAAGTTTCCTTCTTCCATTTCTTTTTGTTTTTTTATTTGAAGTTGTTGTATATATAACAGTAGAATGCATTACAATACATAATACACATATAGAGCACATTTTTACACATCACTGTTTGTATACAAAGTATATTCATACTATTCATGTCTTCAAACATGCATTTAGGTTAAGAATATCCATCTCAGCCGGGGCGGTGGCGCACGCCTGTAATCCCAGCACTTGGGAGGCTGAGGCAGAAGGATCGCGAGTTCAAAGCTAGCCTCAGCTGTGGCGAGGGACTTAGCAACTCAGTGAGACCCTGTCTCTACTAAAATAAAAAAAAAAGGGCTGGGATGTGGCCCAGTGGTCAAGTGCCCCTGAGTTCAATCCCCGGTACCAAAAAAAAAAAAAAAAAAAAAAAAAAAAGAATATCCATCTCATTCTATGATCTTTTTTTATTCCCTTTATACCCCCTTGGCCACTCTTTTTCCCTCCCCATTGATCTTTCTAATGTTCCTCTAATCCTCCTATGCTCCTGTCCCAACCCCACTGTGAATCAGCCTCCTTATATCAGAGAGAAAACATTCGGCATTTGGATTTTTGAGATTGGTTAACTTCACTTAGCATCATATTCTCCAACTTCATCCATTTACCTGTGAATGCCATGATTGATACTCCATTGAGTATATATACCACAGTTTCTTTATCCATTCATCTACTGAAGGGCATCTAGGCTGGTTCCACAGTTAGCTATTGTGAATTGTGCTGCTATAAACATTGATGTGGCTGTGTCCCTGTAGTATGCTGTTTTTAAGTCCTTTGGGAATAGACCCAGGAGTGGAATGGCTGGGTCATAGGGTGGTTTTATTCCCAGTTTTCCAAGGAATCTCCATACTGCTTTCCCTAATGGCTGCACCATTTTGCAGTCCCACCAGCAATGTACGAGTGTGCCTTTTCCCCACATCCTCTCCAACATTTATTGTTGTTTGTGTTCTTAATAGCTCCATTCTGACTGGAGCGAAATGAAATCTTAGAGTGGTTTTGATTTGCATTTCTCTGATTGCCAGAGATGTTGAACATTTTTTTTCATGTATTTGTTGATTGATTGTATATCTTCTTCTGAGAAGTGTCTATTCAGTTCCTTGGCCCATTTATTGATTGGGTCATTTGTTTTTTGGTGTTAAGATTTTTGAGTTTTTTTATATATACTAGAGGTCAGTGGTCTATCTGATGTGCGTGTAACAAAGATTTGTTCCTAATTAGTAGGTTCTCTATTTACCTCACTGATTGTTTCTTTTGCAGAGAAGAAGCTTTTTAGTTTGAATCCATCCCATTCATTAATTCTAGATTTTAATTTTTGTGTCTTATTAAGGATGTAGGAGCCTAATCCAATATGTTGGAAGTTTGGGCCTACTTTTTCTTCTAATAGCTGCATGGTCTTTCATCTACGATGAAAAAGGAAATATCACTACAGACACTACAGAAATACAGAAGATAATTAGAAATTATTTTGAAAATTTATACTCCAATAAAATAGAAAATAATGAAGGCATCAACAAATTTCTAGAGACATGAAATATGCCCAAACTAAATCAAGATGATATACACAATTTAAATAGGTCAATTTCAAGCAAAGAAATAGAGGATGCCATAAAAAACTTACCAACCAAGAAAAGCCCAGGACCAGATGGATACACAGCTGAGTTCTACATGACCTTTAAAGAAGAACTAACACCAATACTTCCCAAACTATTTAATGAAATAGAAAAAGAGGGAACACTCCCAGACTCATTCTATGAGGCCAATATCACCCTGATTCCAAAACCAGACAGAGACAAATAAAAGAATGAAAACTTCAGACCAATATCTCTAATGAATATAGATGCAAAAATTCTCAATAAAATTCTGGCAAATCAAATACAAAAACACATCAAGAAGATAGTGCATCACGATCAAGTGGGCTTCATTCCAGGGTTGGTTTGTTCACTATAAGGAAATCAATAAATGTAATTCATCACATCAACAGGCTCAAATATAAAAATCATATGATCATCTCAATAGACACAAGGAAAGTATTTGACAAAATACAATATCCCTTCATGTTCAAAATCCTAGAAAAAATAGGGATAACAGGAACATACCTCAACATCATAAAGGACATCTATGCTAATCCCCAGGCCAACATCATCCTAAATGGAGAAAAATTGAAAGCATTCCCTCTAAAAACTGGAACAAGACAGGGATGCCCTCTTTCACCACTCCTATTTAGCATAGTTGTTGAAGCCCTAGCCAGAGCAATTAGATGAAAGAACTTAAAGGGATATGGATAGGACAAGAAGAACTCGAATTATCACTATTTGAAGACAATATGATTCTATACATAGAAGATCCAAAAAATTCCACTAGAAAATTTCTAAATGTAATAAATGAATTCAGCAACGTAGCTGGATATAAAATCAATACCCATAAATCAAAGGCATTTCTGTACATCAGTGACAAATCCTCAGAAAGAGAAACTAGGAAACCCATCCCATTTTCTATAGCCTCAAAAAAAATATTTGGGAACCAACTTAACAAAAGGAATGAAAGACCTCTACAATGAAAACTACAGCACACTAAAGAAAGAAATTAATGAAGATCTTAGAAGATGGAAAGATCTACCTTGTTCATGGATAGGTAGAACTAATATTGTCAAAATGACCATTCTCCCAAAAGCACTATACAATTTCAATGCAATCCCAATCAAAATCCCAATATCATTCCTCATAGAAATAGAAAAAGGAATCATGAAATTCATATGGAAAATAAGAGACTCAGAATAGCCAAAGCGATTCTTAGCAAGAAGAATGAAGCAGGTGGCATTACTATTCCAGACCTTAAATTGTACTACAAAGAAATAGTACAAAAACAGCATGGTATTGGCATCAAAATAGACCAGTTGACCAATGGTACAGAATAGAAGACTCAGAGACGAACCCACACACCTACAGTTATCTTATATTAGACAAAGGTGCCAAAAATGTTCACTGGAGAAAAGACAGCAGCTTTAACAAATGGTGTTGGGAAAACTGGAAATACTCATGTAATAAAATGAAATTAAACTCTTTCTCTCACCATGCACAAAACTTAACTCAAAGTGGATCAAGGACTTAGGAATTAAACCAGAGACCTTGCACCTAATAGAAGAAAAAGTAGGCCCAAATCTCTATCATGTTGGTTTAGGCTCCAACTTCCTCAATAAGACCCCTATAGCACAAAAACTAAAAACAAGAATCAATAAATGGGATGGATTCAAACTAAAAAGTTTCTTCTCAGCAAAAGAAACAATCAGTGAGGTGAATAGAGGACCTACAGAATGGGAGCAAATCTTTTACCACATACTATGTGAGCACATGCCATTCTTGAAAATATTGGTGTGTGAAATAGAGTTTCATATTTACAGCCAACATTACAGCCATTCTGGAAATAAGGGAAGAATAGCATTAATATATTATGACTGAATCATTTTGTATGAAATGATTTGTCTATTCTAATTTTGTTACTAAAAATTCTAATAACGTAGATTATTTGGAAAATAGAAGGGAAATATATAAGTCCACTATCCTTAAAAAACTTACACACCATTTTAAATATTTCTTTTTAGTCTTCTGTATATGATTGTGTATAGATATAATAAGCTGCCTTCTGTTTCATATTCTCTTTTTTTCACTTAAGATTCTAGTCAAGACATTCCTATTCTGCAATATAATGTTCACTATTGTCATTTCAACTAGTCGTACAGTTGTCTGTTAACAAGTATATCCACTCTAATTTGCCTGTTATGGTTTTGCATGTTATTTTTGCTGCTGTAGATACTACTACAATGAACATTTTACCTTAACAATGCTTTTTAGTTTACTTTTTTTAGGATAAAATTTCTACAAATTTTACTAGATAAAATACTATGAATCTTTTTATGGCTTTTGATTCATATTGCCACACTGCTTTTTTTTTAAGGTTTCATCTATTTGCCTTCCCTTTTGCAAGATATGAAAGTATAATTTTCACAATAATCTTTTCAAGATTATTCCATAGCTAATTTAGGTGGGAAAATGTTTTCTTAAAAAATCTTAGCTTGCATTGTATGATTACTAGCACCATAAATATTTTTACTGTTTCCTTAATAGTTCTACTAGTCCTTTGATAAAATTGCATTTATGTGTTTCCCAATTGGTATGCCATTTTTAAAAGTAACTGAATGTACTTTAAATATGTAATCTCTATCTCTGATCATATATATTAAAATGTTTTTCTATCTCTTGTTCCTTTGGTAGCATAATTTTTAAAAGAAATTTAACAATCAACTAGAATAGCTATATGTTCAAATCCTTCACAACAATCTAACAATATTCTTATACTATAAGGTATTTTCACATTGGTTCTTTATTTGAAATCAGCACCCTTATTTGTCTTGAAG
Source organism: Tamias sibiricus (assembly GCA_025594165.1). Taxonomy (NCBI): domain Eukaryota; kingdom Metazoa; phylum Chordata; class Mammalia; order Rodentia; family Sciuridae; genus Tamias; species Tamias sibiricus. The sequence continues at coordinate 111,498,057 of CM046664.1, read as the reverse complement.
GGACTCTGTAAATTACTCCCAGGACTCTGCTATTGCTTTAGGACTGACTTATGCCATCACTCCAAATGTGCTTCCTATAAGTGCACTCAGTTTTTAAAAACCCAAGAGGCTACAAAAAGAACTGTAACATTAGCTACACATTAACATAAAACAATTCACATCCTTACAGATTATAATTTTTTAAATACATGTAACAGGCACAAAATTGCAGTTGACAGTAAATATGCTTTTAAAACAAATGCATCACAGAAATACTTGTGAAAATAGAAAATAAGCATTTCTTTTGGGTTCATCCTCAAGTGAATAATATATTGAATGTCCGTCCATTTGTACAAGCGTGCTCAATACCTGTAGGAAACAGCCAGGTGAAATGGGAACACCACAGATTCTACAGTCAGAAAATTTGAGCTCAAGTCCTGGTTTTGTCAATTAGCAGTAACTGAATGAACTTGACCTTGTTAAACCACATCCATTTTCTAATTTTAAAATATGCTTCAGCTATGCTCTTCAAAGGAGATTTGAATAATTTCTCTCACATTCTTACATCATTAGTACAAAGCAGAGATTACAGCTTCCACATTTCAGGGACATCTTCTCTGACCTATTACTACAATCACCTCCTCCTTTACCACACTTCCTTCCTGCATTACCTCCTTCACTGCCCTCCACAGAACATCTCACCATCTGATGCACTATTTACCAACTATTACTAGTTCATATTATAGTTTGTTGTCTATATAACCCCACTGAAAAGTAATCTCCATGAGATCAGGAATTATCCTTTATTTCCCTTCTGTTTCTCCTACAGCTGGAAAAGTATGCTCAAGAAGCATTTTTTGAATGAATGAATAAACTAGGATGCTACATTTAACATAGGGTTCTTATGTCATTTTCTTTGCTATTTATAATTTTTTAAAAAATTGTTTCATGGTGAAAAATGTATTGTGATGTGGAAAAAATTGTTTTTCCATTTTTAAAAAATCAGTAAATGAGAGATCATTGTTAACTGGGAAAACTTCAGCAATATGCTTGAATTTCTCTTACACATTTTCAAAACTTTTAAGCTAGAATGTCAAGTTTATTCTTTCCAATTACTTTGATTGAGATTAAACATTAAAATACCAAGACATTAGACTATAAATTCTACAATCTTTAGACATCATGATGAATCTTTGGTGCAGTTCTCCAAGCTGGATATTAAAGTCTGGGTCAGCATGAATCTGTAACGATAAAACACATTATAATCTAGTTTTTGCATCACCCTGACAAATTTACAAAAATGGACAATTTTTTACCTTATAAATGCATGTGGGAAAGAAATGTAAAAATGATTTTCGCATGTGATCAAGTTGAAATGACAGTTTTGGAAACAGCTGAGTCTTTTATTCAGTCTCACCACTGATCAGTTGTATGACTATCAATAAAATATTTAATCCCCCAAGCTTCAGTTTCTACATTTGTAAATGGCAATAATAATATTTATCTTGTGAAACTCTGAGAATTGAATGAGATTAGCATAAAAATGATCAACGGAGAAGTTCAATAAATTCACTCCTTCATTCCATTCACTTCATAAATCACTTCATGCAGTGATTTCAGAGAGCTGGGTTTGAATCCTAGTTCCTACATTACCAGCTGCGTGACTTTGACATATTATATAAGCACTCTGTACTTTACTAACTGATCAGCAATGAGGCACAAGGGACAGTGCCAGTCTCCTAGGTTTCTTGTAACCACTAAGACAATTCATGTGCAGTTCTGAGAATTTTGCCTGACACGTGCTAAGTGCACAGAGAGAAAGTGTATTATTAGTGGCAATCAGTGTAAGTAAAATGACATTGAGGAACAGTCAGAAGGACTAATTTCTCCATAGGCTTGCACTGTTCAACACAAATTTAATGGAAACGAAAAGAAAAAGAAAAATTCTGTTCATGTCAAAAGTTTCTTTCATTTACACATTTGAAAATAATATGGCTTTAGAAGTGCAGAAGCCAATATGGGTGATGAGATTTATACCTTCTTTATTTCCTAAATTCTTAACAATGAGTACATCTGATTTCCACAATCAGAAAAAAAAATGTTTATTTAAAAAGCAAAGCATAAGGCAACACACTGGGTGGGGGGGAAGGTTTTTGGTACTGCTTGATGTGAACAAGAAATATTGTGTTTTCTGGGCTGGAGTATTTCATGTATTTTATGTGATATATGTATGTCATATACCACTGCTGGTACAATCTTACAATTTGCACATTTTGAAAATTCTGAGTAATAGCTCCCCAGATATACTTTTGGTACAGAGGCAATCCTTGCAACATTGGTTAATTGTTGTATGGCTTTCTTGTGTAGACTCAGATTTTGGAGAGTTACTGCTAAATGAAAATGACTCTTTTAGAGCTGAAAGATAAAAAAGAAGTAAGGCTTTTGATGTTTGCTTTTTAAGTAGTAAGGTTTGGGTTAAGTTCAAATTATAAGACATTAGTTCTTTCTGCTACGTTAAAAATGTCACAGATGAAATAAGTTCCTTCAGTCTCCCCAATACCATTGAGAAAAGACCAGGCCAATCACATGTGCTCCATGATTTATAAGCATGTTTATTTTATGACCACATTCTGTATTAGGTCATACATGGGACATTCCACAAACTTCACCTGTCTAGGAGTTCACTAGCGTGAAAGAGCAAACACATTCGTTGATATTTCAAACTGGTTCACAGTTCCCTTATGAACAATGATACACACTGCCACGGACTCCTGGATATTGTGAAAACCATTTTTCTTTGTCAATCTCCTGACGTTCCCAATCTGGTAAGAGCAAATCCCCTGGTTGCCAAATAAAAAGATGCATTAAAGATGCCATTAGGACAGCCAGCATAAATATACAAGAAATTCTTCTTAAAATTCCAACCACTTATTGTTTTCAATATTACCAATGTTACAGGTTATGTCATAATTTTAAAGTCTTTAAAGAAATACACATTTCCAGAAAGAGCATGTATTTCATTCTGCTACTAGGGATCCTAAATAGGCCTCATTACATCTAATAGAGGCACAAAGGCCCCTAAAGCATTGGGCTAAACTGGAAACAGTTTAGTGCTCTGACTCTACAGTGACAGATTTAAAAATTTTTTAAAAAATCTTTTCATTTGGTCCACAGTCTCCCTCCATGATGTGGTCAGGTTGAGGTATGTGGAAACCAGAAGCATATAAGGTTTTTAGCTGATGCTACATGCTCTTTCAAAACCTCATTGAGACACATCAAAAAGAGCAGGAAACTGGGTGCAGATCAGACCTCCAGACCATCTCAGGAAGTTTTCTAGTGGGAGCTACTCACTCCTCCTTATCAGCAGAGGTAAACCTCAGTCTCCCCAGGAGTGAAATGAAATGAACCAGGATCAACTTTTGAGGTCCTTCTCATTTCTTACATTCAGTGTTTTTCTGAGTTTGTTGGTGCTTGAGTTCAGACAAAATTTCTGGAGTTTGGCCCAGAAATACTTAGAGGAGCAATAATAATTTATTCCTTCTAGCTAAAAACAAAGAGCCATGAGAAATGAAATAAAACACAATTTAAACAAGGAATAAAAATGTAGTATTTTTTGTTGCTGTTTATATTTGATATTTATACTATTTTGGGGGAGGTCATCAATAACCACCTTCTCCCCAAATCTATTTGTTCTTGCTCATCACCTGTTCCTTTTCTCTTTGTTTTGTGTTCATCATTTGGGAAGTCTTTTATAGTTGGCATCTTAGCCCTTCTCTTCCCCCTTCTTACCTTCATGAGTGTATCTCTCTGATGTTAGCTTCTCTTTCTTTCCCCATTTTAACTATGTTTTTAGCATATAGTTCAGCCCCTCTCTCTTCTGCTCTCTGTTATATCTATTCACTTGCCTGGAAAAATCATGCTTTTTCATCTATTAACCTACCTGTTCAATGTTAAAGATTCTCTGTTTTCACAGTGCAAGTTTCTTCCTTAATCACATATGTCTGATGGTCTAAAAACAGATATTTGCATATCTTGACATTACATCATTCTGACATGTCCAAAATTAAATCCATTATTTTCTTTCTTCTCCACTAGATTTCTTCCTCATGAGCTACTAGCTTCAAAACTTTTGAGCATTTTTTGGTCCTCTGTGATGGCTAAGAGGGAGTTGGACCATCTGGGTTCCAATCTTAAGTAAGTTTTATGATCTGGATAAGTTATTCAGCCTTTCTTTGCCTCAGTTACCTCATGTGTAAAATGGGGATGATAATATCTACCTCATAAGAGAAGTGCATGAATTGTCAATATATTAAAAAGTATTTAGCGTAGTCTATCACAGGGTACGTGTTCTGTACATAACAGCTAACCAGATAAATAAACAAACAACAAAAACAAAGGTATGATTAAGTTCAGGAAAAACAATAAGCTAAGAATGGAAATGTAATGATTATATACTCCACTTGATTCACCTGCAAGTAACAATTGTGTCATAATGATATAAATATTGAATATGAACTTTAAAAATGTGAAATAATAATATTTGGATGCAGAAGGGTCATATGTGCGCAGTTGGACGTGTATGTGTGTGTGTGTGTGTGTGTGTGTGTGTGTGTGTGTGTTATTCTTGTGTCTAAGAAAGATAATGTAAGAAAACTAAATTACCATCTTCCAGAGTGTGTTGTACCAAAAATGTATCCAGCATAATGCCAATTAAAACTCCAAGCCACATCACACTAGTGCCAATAAAAAGCCTTTATTAAGCTGATCAGCGGCCACCATCCCCACACATCACACAGTGTGACAAGATGGCGCGCAGGCAGTGATTTTCAAGGGTTTATAAAGAGCAAAATCACAGAGGGCGGAATATTCAATTGCAGGGTTTCAGCCAATGCAAGCAAGCCACGGTATAGAAGCTGAATCTAGGCAGTTAGCAAGACAAAGCAATGGGTACAATAATATTTCCCATGGGACTTTCCAGGTTGGTTATAGCAACGATCAAGTAGAAGGGAATGGGGTCAAAATGACCCTAGTTGAGTACATGTTAGAGAATGGTTACTAATGTCTAGACAATCAATCTCTGACAAGGTATTTGCCCAGGAAAAATGGAAACCAAAGAGAGCAATTTTACATTGTATAGGAATTGCTGTTTTTATGCTGTCAAGCATATTATGCTAGGTAACGATTAATGGGTACACAGGCAGGACTTTCCGTATTCTATTATTTCTGAGAAACAGAACTTTTCTCGGAACTCCTAAGATGGCTGCTGAAGAACAAGATGGAGTCCCTTTAGTTCTCTTATCACAAGAGTAGAAAGCCAGTATATAATATCTACAGCAGAAATACCAACAAATAGCAATAAAAGCATAGATTTGAGAAATATAGTTATAAACCCTAGGAAAAAAACATTAAAGACTAGGAGCAGAAATCAAGATTGGAAAAAGTACACCTGAGGGCTACTCTTTTGTTCCATAAAAATCCTATAGCGTTATTTAACTTAAAATACTCTGTCCAAAAAATTAGTCTGTCAAAATAATATTTATTAAATAATGGAGTAGGAAAAGGATGATATTCGTAGTGGGCTTATTTGTAAGGCTTTTCTTCTTTTCTTTTGGGTGCTGGGGATTGAACCCAGGTGTAATTAACCACTGAGTCACATCCCCAGTTCTTTTTATTTTTTATTTGGAGACAGAGTTTCCCTAAGTTGCTTGGGTCTCTCTAAGTTGCTGAGGTTGGCCTCAAACTCATAATCTTCCTTCCTTAGCCTCCTAAGTCGCTGGGATTACAGGCTTGTGCCGCCATGCCTGGCTATTTGTAAATTCTAATTCCCACACTATAGCTTATAGGCAAAAATAAAAGCATAATCTGATTTGAGAAATGATTAGGAAAGCTCATGATGAATTTATAACTAAGACCCAAGAAGGAAGAATGTCTGATGACAGGCTGGCCTTCAGAGGACTCTCAAAAGACAACTGTGATCTCCAATAAATATCCCTTTTCATTGTCAGGAATAAGAAATCAGGTCGCAAGTTTTCAAAATCTGGCCTGTAAATCAGTGTTTCTTCAAATGGGGGTCAGGTCCTAGGCAAGTTGGGTAATATTATCCAAAATAATTTTGACTAACAATCTCTTCTATTTAAGCATGATACTTGCCATTTTTATTTATATCTCCATCAAGTATCATTGCCACCAACATACTTGAAATGGTGTTTATGAAAATAAGTTATTTGCAAAGGATGTTGAATTTCACTAATTAAAACTACAGTTTTGGAACAGTTTTAACATCCTCCAAATATGTGCTGCCTCATACATATAGATGAGTTTGTTATTCTTTCCTGCAAAATGAAACCAAGAAAATTTATGATATTTACTAAAGGTGGACAAACTCGGAAACTTCAGTTAATAATTACCAGTCATTTGTGGTTTAGGAGATGATTTGTTAAAATTGTTGAAACCAATTTGATGGCCTGAGGACTAGAAGAGTCCTAACTTCAGAATGCCTGAGGGCTAATTTCTGCTTTGAGTTGTGATTTATTCCAGTGAGCTTTTAAAGAGTGCCAATCATGTCTCATAAATATGAACATGCCTCTCTCTGCTGTAGAGCTCAGAACAGGCGGGTTGGCTTTGTGAGGAGGATGACTACCACTCAGATGCCAGGAGACGTGCTGGTTGGCCAAACCCAGGGTGTCATCAGGCAAGAGACTCAGAAATCAGCTCTCAAAGTGCACATTCAAGCACTTCATGTCACTGTGGTTCTACCTCTTTACTGTCTTCAAGAGGAAACAAATACATTAATCAGAAGAGTGACTCCAACCTGAATATGTGAATACATAAAAATCATCTGCAGAAAAACAAGTATGAGTGCTTCTAAAATCAACACTCTCGGTGCCTCCATGGGAAGGATGACAGGCTAAGAGACTTCGCACTTGAGTTTCGAGGCATGCTAACGAGCAGATTTCCAGAGATTACCCTGAAAGAAGTTTGTTTTCTCAGATGTTTCTTTCCCCAAATCTCAGAGACTAAGTTTTGATTATAACAACCAACTACTTTTTTTTTTTTTTTTTGCTTAGAAATCATGCCATCTTGGTTTCTTATTCTTCTCCTTCTTAGTTAAATGACACAGTTTTAAAAGAATTCCAAATCTGCTTTTGTGAAGCCCAAAGAAAATCTGCTTTGGTTTTAAACTCAGGCAAAGAATGGAATTTATCAACAAAGTGATATTTGATTTTCCAACTTTACTCCCCATTGAAATTACCTGAGGAATATAAAAACATTGTCCCTTGTGGACCACCAGAGATTCAGATGTACAGCCTGGATAAGAGGATTTGTATATAAACTCCCAGGTAAATCTAACATGCAGCCCTTCCTGAGACAGGCTCTTCTGGAGAAACTAGCACTCAGGAGTAGGATGTTGACTTGATGTTTATCATTCTCATTAGATTGCACTTTCCTTGAGCAGAATGGATTGATTGTTTTCCTGTTCTTCTCTTTACAGTGGAGAATCCAACAGAAGGAGGCTGCACAAATCATTCAAGGAGTCCTTACCACATCACCCACCTATTTCTGATCCTGTCCCATGGGCTTTCTTGAATTACACAAACAAAAATCTCTTTGTATCTACCATGGAATATTTATGATAGTAATCATCAATGAAACTCAATAATGAAAATCATAACATAGATTTTGTACTTTTTTTTTTTTTTTTGGTACTGGGGATTGAACTCAGGGGCACTCAACCACTGGGCCACATCCCCAGACCTTTTTTGTATTTTATTAGAGACAGGGTCTCACTGAGTTGCTAAGTGCCTCACCATTGCTAAGGCTGGCTTTGAACTCACGATCCTCCTGCCTCAGCCTCCCAAGTGCTGGGATTACAGGCATGCGCCACCGCGCCCAGCTAGACTTTGTACTTTTAATTCCAAAACTTAACTGTATTTCAAGGTTCATCTTACCACTAAACCATAATAAATTTCTTTGGCAAGAAAGATAAAAATTACCAGTTGGGCTAAATGAATATCAGGGTCAGATATCTGGGATATTCCCACTTGGTTTAAAACATCCAATAGGTCAGTATAATTAATGTTCAACAACCTAAAAATGGAAGGAAAAGAAAAATGTTGAATAAAGTATCAAACTTGATTTCTAGAATTTGATAATCTCTTTCCTAATTACCATGGCAGAACCTATTATTAACAGCCATGAGAAGTCATTGAAGTACTCTTTGTATAGGAACAACACTATTTCTCAATAAGAAACCTAGATGAGGACCATGTAGAAAAATATGAGTTCAGCTTTGGGCTGATGAATTTGAAATGTCTTTAAGACAACCAATTATAAGTGGCAATGCTGTGAAGAAAGGTCAATTTGCAAGTCTGCACAGAAAGCAAGTAAGTTATGGGCAAGATGAAGGAGTATTATGAAAGAGTAGAGAATAAGAGGAAACTCCAACATGAATGATCAGATGCAGATCTCAACTAAAAGGAAAAAATTTTCAATAAATATCTCAATATCTCTATTTTGTATAAAACAGCAGCAGAATTAGGGTAAAGAGCATTTACACATTCAGACATAATTCAAAGGGCTTCATATATATCACTCCATCTTTTTCACCTAGTTCTTGAAAAGAGGTAGGTTTTTGTTTTCAGCAGAGGTGGCATCTTTACTAATATAATTGCACCTGTTAAAGAATTAACATCATGGCCTACTACTAGAACCATCCAAAGTTCTTTGTTCCAGAACTTGCAAGATGACAGTAACCTTTATGCTACATTTAAAACCAGGTGATAGGAAGAGCCATTTTTTACTAATTAAAGGTATTTAGAGAGTAAAAATAATTAAGAACATGTAAAGTCTCTTGATCCATACTTATAGCTTTCCAGAAAGCTTTTAAAAAATCAACTTTCCTCCCCTTCATCAACACTAAATATGATTTTTGTCTATTTGATCTTTAAAATGTTATCCCATTATCTAAGGCAACACTATAAAAATAATATTCTGGAATTATATATGGGGTTGTTATGTAAATGAGGCTAAAACACTCCTAGATGCAGAATTGTGCTTAAACTGAGAACATGTAGAAAATATAGTAAATGCCCAGAAATCTTGCTGAATTAAGTTTAATCTGAACAAAGTGATCGTTTGTTTTCAGAATCTGAGCCAAAGAGCAAAATTTCTGATATTCTGGTATTTGCTTCTTTAGTTGTGGTGATGTAGTCCCAAGACTGCTCACCTGGTTAGTTCAGGTAGAATTCATTCACAAGCTAGCAGTGAGATGGGAACTCAATAATGGTGTTTCCACATTTAGCTGGGAATTTCACTTTATTAATAATTTTAACGTTGCTTAGAAAATGGGCAAGTAATGCCTAGCATATTTTTTGGTCATCCAATTAGAATAAATTCACATGTAATTTTATTGATATGTACTCTATTTTCTGGTTACCACAAAATTAAAGCACTCGTGAAGTTAAGTTCAATGTTCAAAGCCTTTTGGCTTCATCATCTAATGTATAGATCAGAGCTCATTACAATTTACATCCTTTTGTTACTAAATCACCTAATTATTTTTCCTAAAAGAAAATTTCAGTATCTTGTAAATGTATTCACATTAACTGAGTCCATATGAGATATTATCAGCTAAAACATGGACTATGTCTTAAAATCGGTTTCTCCTCTGTATACAGGAGTCAGGTCCTGGTGCTGTTTCCAGTTGCCTACCACTTCAAAGGGCAGCATGCTATAGAAATTAAGGGACTCCCAACTTTTACTCAATTAAGTTAGTTGTCTGCTATGAATTTTTTCCACAGTTGTCATATGTTGTTTCAAGTTTATCCTTTCAAGTTAGATTCTGGCTTCTAGTTGCTTCCTTTGACTGTGGGTAAGGGCTTGGACTCTGGAGGAAGCCAGCTTGGATGTGAATCCTAGTAAATTACCCATCCTTAAACTGTACCATACCAAGAAAGTTATTTAATATTTCGGGTGCTTCAGTTTCTGGTTTCTTCCTCTGTACAAGGGTGATACCAACAGTACCAGATAAAGCAATGTTAAGTATTATGTCGTTTTGCCTGGTTACTTTTGCCACTGCTGTTAATGATTTTTGCTTGTGTATCCACACTGGTAAACATGTGAATCTGTGCATATGACATTGTTTTCCTCTCCTACCAACAAATAGATTAGCCATACCCATTTCTCCTCCCCTTTGCTTTCCCTCTCTCTCTCTCTCTCTCATTTCTTACTTCTATATAGTGGGAGAAGGGAGAACAAAATTTTAGAGAAAGCCTGAGGCTGGTGACCCACTGGAAAACCAGTGGAGTCAGACCTGGGCACTGGTTAGGGAAGGGTGCAGGGTACTGATAGAAATAGGAATTCATTTTATAGGAGGCTGAAGCATCAACATTAGCATTTACATGTTTTCAATGCATTTTTCCCTTTTTCTTTTTTAGCACACAGGATATTGGGAGCTGGAACTGGGGCTATATTTTCCACAATCCAAAGGACAAGGAGGGTCCTGTGGGGATTGGTCTGCATCTCACATCACCCAGGAGCTGGGCCTTGGGAACTGCGAGGATTACCTTTGTCCAGAAAGAGCACTCACTGACCAGGGCCTGGGGCAGGGCCAGCAAGGCTGTGCCCTGTGGTTGGCTGCAAGGCCCATGTGGTCACACGCCTGGAGCCTGATGACCTGCTGGACAAGGACATCTGACTCCCTGTGATTGGGCCACAGGGTGGCAGCTGGAAGCAGCCTAGCATGGGGTGGGAGTGGGAAGGAGCCATTGTTACATCTCTCTCCTGGGAGCTCCAGCAGCATCACAAAGGGTCCAGCTCACCTGGGGAGGGGCATGACTCTGGGAAGGTGCAGAGCCTTCCAGAACCCACCTGGAACCCAGAGTCAGGGCCTGTAAACTGCCAGCCTGAATTCTGAAACATGCAAACACTCTTTCCTTTAAGCCTTGTAGTGACATCTTTCCATTCATAGGCCCCACTGTTGCCCCATTTTTATCAATATTCAAAGGTAAGCCATCCTTTTTGTCTTGTCTGGTTTTCCCCTTGCATTTGGAATATTTCCCAGTAGCTTTCTCCTCCCCATGCCCCACACCATGGGTCTGTAGCACAGATTAAGGCTTATTGAAGCCTGCCTCCTGCCTTCCCCAGGTTGCTGCCACCTAGGAGCTTCCCTGTCCTTCCAGCATTGCCTCAGCCCCACCCATGCCTGGTGTACCTCTTCCAAGTTCTCCTCAGTTCCCGGCCAGAATTCTGACTTATCCACATTTGCCTAAAATTCTTCACTTTAGTCTGAAATTCACCTACTAGCACAAGCTTCCTATTTAAAATGTGGATACTTCTGCATGGGCTGGCAGTCTTTTCTGCCTACTTTAGTATTGTTCAATCATGCTTTTACCCTACAAATCAGAGAACAGTTCAGAGGGCAGCTGATAGAGGGGAATCAGGGAACCCTGGAGGAATAGTACCTGGCTGCAGGTAGTATAGGTATCACTGGCAGGGGTAGGGGTGATGGTGGAAAGGAGGCCCAGGATCAAAGAATCACTTTCTGCCTTTTCCAGGTCTGGTCTAGGTAGTGGGGGTATTTGGCTTATAAATTTAGGGAAAGGAATCACATGTTGTGATGCAAACACTATTAGGTTATGAACAAAGATTGTAATCAAAAATAAAAATTTAAAAGCTAATTATTTCCTAAATTGGCAAAACACTGAGGGAAGAATCCATTTATAATCTACAGTAAAAATAACCTTTATTTCCATCCACCCTTGTCTCTCTCTGTGTCACACACTATAGTCTACAGGTGTCCCCTTGACCTTTCTCTCCCCTACTTCCCATTCCCCCAAACTTTCCCCCATGATCCACACAGAGCACGTCTTCTTTTGGTTCTTCAAATATGTATTCCTTGACTGTCAAAAGTAAAGATGATGTGGTATTTCTTATTGTAATTGATTGTAAGCATCCAAAGTTCTTTGACAGACTTTTGCCCCAACTGTCAATAAAATGGGTGTGAGACAACAAGAGAGAAGCAGACTTAGTTTTTTTTAATAAGACAAGAAAATTGATCATCCTGTCTTAATTTTTATAGCATGAAGGGTAGTTGTTTTGGAGATTTTCTAATATGCATGATACACATTTCAACCACCTTAAAATCAATGCAGTGTCCAGTTTCATTTTGAGAATTACACAGGGTTTGATTTTTTACAGTCCAGAATACTAGTGATTTCATGATCATCTTCAATACCTACAAATAAATGGATAAACAATTAAAAAGAGGGGAAAACATTTATTTATGGATATATTCACAAAGCTCTAGAAGAGATTTCAAATATAAATGTAAAGCTTTGTGGGAAAATACTGAGCCTCATTCTCAGCCAGCACCCCCCCTTTTTTTTTTGAGACAGGGTCTTGCTAAGTTGCTGAGGCTGACATCTGGCATCGAACTTGTGATCTTCCTGCCTCAGCCTCCAGAGCCACTGGGGTTACAGGTGGGCACTACCACACTTGGCAGCACAATGGTTTAAAAATCAGATTTAAATCTATATAGCAGGGACAGACAGGCAATGCAGGAACACCTGCCTTATTGCAGACCAACTGACCTCCTTATAGACTAAATAAACCATGCATTATGGAGTGATCCTAGGAAGAAGACCAATGCTGAACTTAATGGACGTTCAATACTGAACATCATGTCATGCGTGATGTCCTGCCATTCCAGGCAGGTAAGGGCCACAGGTCGATAAAGCTCAGGTGCAGTATCCAGGAGGTGACCTATACTACTACTTTTCTAATTGAAATCCACAACAAGGACTTTTTCCAAACTCTACTTTCAGCTGCCTCACTCAGAAACCAGTTTGGATTCTAACATCATCACTGTTCCTGATTACTACTTTCTAGGCTGATTTTCCTCTGCCTGAATCTTCTCACCAATATCTAGCTTAAAGGTATTATTGCTTGCAATTTGTAAGCTTCTGGATAAAACTAGGAAGAATGAGAAGGAGGAAGAGGAGGAAGAAGAGGAGGGGAGATAGGAAATAGAAGGGGAAGGAGGACAAGGAGGAAGGAGAAGAAATGTTATAGAGAGAAAAGTTGAGGATAGAAGTGTGAGGAGGAGAGGAAGGAGGACTAGAAAGGTGTGAAGGAGTGGGTATTTTCTCTGTTGCCTTCATCCTTCACTAATGCAGGGCACTATCAGTACCATGCCCAGAATACAACATTCCCTATAGAAAAAGAAACGTGAGAGGGAGAATTACCCCCGAAGTAGGAATCATTTTACATAACAACAATAGTCATCATTCTCGGAAGGTCCACAATGTTTATGTTCAACCAGGAGCTTCTCCTAGTCTTATATCTCCGTTAGGTATTTCCACTTGAATGCCACACTGTTGCTTCAAAATAACCATTTCTTTTTTTTAAATTTATTTTTATCCTAAGTTGTTAGAAATGACAGCAGAATGTATTACATTTCATATTATACTTGTAGAGCACATTTTTACATATCTCTAGTTGTATACAAAGTATATTCACACCATTTGTGGTGATTTCCATGGGCTTTATCCCCCATTTCCTCACATTCATCCCCATTTCCTCACATTCACATTTTTATTAATGACCTCACAACTTTAAAAGAATTCAGCCTATCCCTTCTGTGTCATCCTTGACTCTTGCCTTTTTCTCCTTTACAACATTAGTATTCTGATTTTTATCTCTATCTTCTATCCTTTTCTTCCTATTCTTAACTGAGGACCCTTATCACTGAAGTTTTAAGTTCAAATAACCTCACAGTTTTTCTCCAGGCTTTTAAAAAAATATTTATTTTTTAGTTGTAGTTGGACACAATACCTTTATTTTATTTATTTTATTTTTACGTGGTGCTGAGGATTGAACCCAGGGCCCTGCATATGCTAGGTGAATGCTCTACTGCTGAGCCACAACCCCAGCCCCTCTCCAGGCCCATCTTGTTTATATGATATTCTGAACTGAAAGAAGAAACTACTGAAAGAGATAAAGTAAAATAAAGAGGAAAAAATAGTAATAATGAAACTAATAAGAGTTAACACTTTTTGAGCATTTTTTATGTATCGGTTATTTTTTTTTTAAAAAAGTCCTTTTGTGAATTAACATTATTTAAGACTCATGGTAAAACTTTATGAAATAAACCCTATTTTCCTCTTACTTATGGTAAACAGAGAAAGAGGAGAGTAGAAATAAATTTTTCACACTATACTGGAGACAGAGGATGGAGACTCATGGTCTTAAGATAATTATTTGTAAAATGATGGGACAGAGGAGATAATCTCTAAATTTCCTTTCTTGGAAATAATATGAGATTCTACCCCATACCTGAGATGAGAAATTTTGTATGAAACAGATAAGAAATCCTGAACTTCTCCCAACTCCCTTCTATTCTCAAGGAGTCATTTTTTATAGAAACCAATTCATCCATTGAACCAATTCATTCAATGAAAGTTCATTAAACAGTTAATAAGAAACATTGTCAAAGATGGTTAGTTGTGCCATTTCATACAGTTTTCTCATTTGCTTTGACTTTTCACTTACCATGGCCAAAACCTTACCTGAGGTGGGCTTCAGGCCAGTGAAGAGAAGAGCCACGAAAAGGTAATGAATTTTCATAGTAGCTCTAAAATAACAGTGTCTCAACAAGATAAACCAATACAAGTGGAGATGATTTTAGAATCAGAATTCCTGTATCCTGAAATACTCAAGGGTGAACAGGACCTTACATGGTTTAGTTTCTCTCTATTTTGTTTGGGGCCAACTCCCCACCACCCCTCTGTACTCCCTGTATGTTGAGATCATATTGTGACATGTGCAAGCCCTTATTACATCTTCACAACACTTCTTACTCATCTATTTACCTCCAATGTTGTCTCAGTGACTGGCAATCAGGGATTAACCTGAGAGCCTCTTAACGCTTAAAAGACCTGTAACTTGAGAGGGCCCTTTGGAGACAGTGACTCCTGGTGGGTGATACCATTTGCATTCTTTCCATGAATCACCTTTCTTCGGACTGGTCATCATGTTCAATTCTGCCTTGAATAACTCCATAAGGTCATTGGCAAATCAGAGTGTTCGCAATTCCTAACTTCTTCTCCTACTGTTCTAAATCTCACCAGCCTTGTTTAAAATCATCCTGTTATTAATTCTTGTGCTACAAGAGTCTTATTATGGAACTTGGGGCCTAATCCAACATTGTTGGAGATTAGAGCTTACTTTTTCTTCTATTAGGTGTAATGTCTCTGGTCTGATTCCTAGATCCTTGATCCACTTTGAGTTGAATTTTGTGCATGGTGAGAGATAGAAGTTTAATTTAATTTTGTTGCATATGGATTTCCAGTTTTCCCAGCACCGTTTGTTGAAGAGGCTATCTTTTCTTTTGGAATCAGGGTGATATTGGCCACATAGAATGAGTCTGGAGATTGTTCCCTCTTTTTCTATTTCATGAAATAGTTTGAGAAGTATTGGTGTTAGTTCCTCTTTAAAAGTCTTGTAGAACTCAGCTGTGTTATCCATCCAGTCCTGGGGCTTTTCTTGGTTGGTAAGTTTTTTATGGCATCCTCTATTTCTTTGCTTGAAATTGACCTATTTAAATTGTGTATATCATCTTGATTTAGTTTGGGCATATCATATGTCTCTAGAAATTTGTTGATGCCTTCGTTATTTTCTATTTTATTGGAGTATAAATTTTCAAAATAACTTCTAATTATCTTCTGTATTTCTGTAGTGTCTGTCGTGATATTTCCTTTTTTCATCGTAGATATTGGTAATTTGTGTTTTCTCTCTTCTTTTCTTTGTTGGTATAGCTAAATTTTATTTTATTTTTTTCAAAGAACCAAACTTTTCGTTCTGTCAATTTTTGCAATTTTTTTTTAGTTTCAATTTCATTAATTTCAGCTCTTCATTTTAATTGTTTCTGTCTTCTACTTCTTTTGGGGTTGATTTGTTCTTCTTTTTCTAGGGCTTTGAGATGTAATGTTAGTTCATTTATTTGTTGACTTTTTCTTTTTTGAAGGAATGAGCTCCATGCAATGAACTTTCCCTTAGTACTACATTCAGAGTGTCCCAGAGATTTCTGTATGTTGTATCATTGTTCTTATTTGTCTCTAAGAATTTCTTAATCTCATTTTCTTGCATATGGATTTCCAGTTTTCCTAGCATCATTTGTTGAAGAGGCTATCATTTCTCCAATGTACGTTTTTGGCACCTTTGTCTAATATAACTGAAATTATATGTGTTAGTCTCTGTGTCCTCTATTCTGTACCATTGGTCTACCAGCCTATTTTGGTGCCAATATCATGCTGTTTTTGTTACTATTGCTCTGTAGTATAATTTAAGGTCTGGTATAATGATACCACATACTTCACTCCTCTTGCTAAGAATTGCTTTAGCTATTCTGGGTCTTTATTTTTCCAGATGAATTACATGACTGCTTTTTCTATTTTCTATGAGGAATGTCTTTGGGATTTTGATTGGCATTGCATTAAATCTTTATAGTGCTTTTGGTAGTATGGTCATTTTGATAATATTAGTTCTGCCTACCCAAGAACAGAGTAGATCTTTTCCATCTTCTAAGGTCTTCCATAATTTCTTTCTTTAGTGTTCTGTAGTTTTCATTATAGAGGTCTTTCACGTCTTTGGTTAAGTTGATTCCCAAGTATTTTATTTTATTTTTTTGATGCTATTGTAAATGGAGTAGTTTTCCTCATTTCCCTTTCAGAGGATTTGTCACTGATATATAGAAATGCCTTAGATTTATGGGTGTTGATTTTGTATCCTGCTACTTTGCTGAATTCATTTATGAGTTCTAGAAATTTTCTGGTGGAATTTTTTGGGTCTTCTAGGTATAAAAATCATATCATCAGCCAATAATGATAATTTGAGTTCAACTTTACCTATCTGTATCCCTTTAATTTCTTTCGTCTGTCTTATTGCTCTGGCCAGCATTTCAATTACTATGTTGAATAGAAGTGGTGAAAGAGGGCATCCCTGTCTTGTTCTGGTTTTTAGAGGGAATGCTTTCAATTTTTCTCCATGTAGAATAATGTTGGCCTGGGGATTAGCATATATAGTTTTTACGATGTGGAGATATGTTCCTTTTATCCCTAGTTTTTCTAGTGTTTTGAACATAAAGGGGTGCTGGATTTTGTCAAATGTTTTTTCTGCATCTATTGAGATAATCATATGGTTCTTATCTTTGAGTCTAAAAAATTCAACTCAAAGTGGATCAAGGATCTAGGAATTAGACCGGAGACACTACACCTAATGGAATAAAAAGTAAGCTCTAATCTTCAACATGTTGGATTAGGCCCCAAGTTCCTTAATAAGAATCCTATAACACAAGAATTAATATCAAGAATCAATAAATGGGATAGATTCAAATTACAAAGCTTCTTTTCAGCAAAAGAAACAGTCAGTGAGGTGAATAGAGAGCCTACTAATTGGGAACAAATTTTTACCACACACAAGTCAGATAGAGCACTAATCTCTAGAATATATAAAGAACTCAAAATTCTTAACACTAAAAAAAAATAACCCAATCAATAAATGGGCCAAGGAACTGAAACAGGGGGGGGGGGGGGGGGGGGGGGGTGGGGGGGTGTGGGGGGGGGGGGGGACACTTCTCAGAAGAAGATATACAATCAATCAACAAATACTTGAAAAAATTTCAACATCTCTGGCAATTAGAAAAAATGCAAATCAAAAGCACTCTAAGATTTCACCTCACACCAGTCAGAATGGCAGCTATTAAGAACACAAACAACAATAAATGTTGGCAAGGATGTGGAGAAAATGGCACACTCATACATTGTTGGTGGGACTGCAAAATGGTGCAGTGAATATGGAAAGCATTATGGAGATACCTTGGAAAAAACTTGGATTGGATCCACCTTATGACCCAGCTGTCCCACTCCTTGGTCTTTACCCAAAGGTCTTAAAAAACAGCATACTACAGGGACACAGCCACATCAATGTTTACAGCAACACAATTCACAATAGCTAAACTGTAGAACCAACCCAGATGCCCTTCAGTAGATGAATGGATAAAGAAAATGTGGTATATACACACAATGGAGTATTACTCAGCAAAAAGAGAGAATAAAATCATGGCATTTGCAGGTAAATGGATGAAGTTAGAGAATATAATGCTAAGTGAAATTAGCCAATCCCCAAAAAAGCCAAATGCCAAATGTTTTCTCTGATATTAGGAGGCTGATTCACAGTTGGGTTGGGATGGGTAGCATAGGAGGATTAGAGGAACACTAGAATGGCCAATGGGGAATGAGGGGAAAGGAGGGGGCAAAAGGGTCAAGAAAAAAAAAAAAAGATGGTAGAATGAAATGGATATCATTACCCTAAGTGCATGTATGAAGTCACGAATGGTGTGAATATACTTTGTATACAACCAGAGATAAGTAAAAATGTGCTCTACAAGTATAATATGAAATGTAATACATTCTGCTGTCATTTCTAACAACTTAGAGTATAAAACAAATTTGAAAAAAATCATCCTGTTACTATGCTAATGTTTCACTTTCATCTGATTTCCACTAATCCATGTAGCTGCTCTCCCATGAAGTATGAGTTTCTCTGGGAAAAGGACTTCTTTGATCCTGTGCCTAGCCCAAGATCTTAGCTTGGTTAAGAAATTTCTGGAACTATTAAAATGTCCTTTCTTCTCCCCACATTTTTTTTTTTAATATTCTTCTGTTGACTCTTTTTGACAGGTAACAGATAGACAGGAGCAGTGGCAATATAAGGTTAAGGGGATAATTCTATAAACTGAGCTCCTTTTAAAAATCAATTTACCTGCAACCCTACCTGTCTTAAGTCAATAGGATATGTAATATTCCCCAGCAAACAACCTGTTATCTGCAGGAGAAATATGGGCCCGAAAAGCTCCTTCCTACCAATAAGAACACAATAAGTTACCCTGAAGGGTAGACTTTTGTGACCTTTACACATACCAGATTCAAGAATGTAGAAAGATATAATACTTGGAAGCAAAATGCCCTAACCATAAAATCTGTAAGAACAAGTTCCAATTCAAACTGTCAGTGTGGGCCAAAGTGATAGAGTTGCCTTGGATCTTTAGCATGTAATTATAACATCTCCTTCATGGGTTAAGACCTTGCGCAGTAGGGACTTGGAAATCTAATGCAATTCTGCTGTGAGTCAAAAGTCAAAAGAGGGGGACCTGGACAGGACTGTAGAAATTTCCATGGGATCTACAATAAGACAGTAGAGCACTCCCTCCCTCTCCTCTCACAGAGATCACCTCTTCCCCTGCAGAGTGTTCCCCTTTTTCCTTTTCCTATACCTTCTAATAAATTCATGCCTGATACTCTAAATGACCATCTGAAATCTTTCCAGCATGACTGCAAGAATTGGTGACTAAAGGACACTGCAGATGCCTTTCTCTGTAACATTCTTAACCCATGGTCACTGTTCATATCAGAACTAACCCCTTATACCTCCCTTTTTCAATTGAAATACTTAAAATCGTCCCCTATTTTCCTTGATCATGGGACCATCTCTTATATATTCCTTTATTTTACCTTCTACTCACATTACAATGTCTCTGGCTTTACCTCCATCCTTTCTTGTTTTTTTTTTTTTTTTTTTTTTTCTTTTTTCTTTTGGTGGTAGTGGGGGGGGGGGTGTTGTACCGAGGATTGAACTCAGGGGCACTCAACCCCACAACCCTATTTTACACTTATTTTAGAGACAGGGTGTCATGAGTTGCTTAGCACCTTGCTGTTGCTGAGGCTGGCTTTGAACTCTCGATCCTCCTGTCTCAGCCTCCAGAGCCACTGGGATTACAGGCATGCACCATCACACAGGGGCATTCTCCATCCTTTCTTATCTTTTGTTGCTGAAGAGATATCACTTTCTCCTTTAAAAACTATCATCTTTCTGGGTTCCATTTTTTATTCTTCTCTATCATCTCTCTCCATCACAAATTTTAGAATCTCATTTCTTCCTACAAGCTCAGATCTTTAATTATTAGTTTGCACTGCTGAGGATAAGAAAAATAAAAAAAAAAAAACTAACAGAAAACTTCCCTTGATGCTGTTTCTCCTGTAGGTTCAGTCCAATCCATTTCCATTGTACCCTAACAAGTAATTAGAATGAACTTTACCTATTCTGTTCTCTGTCATCTGGAGTCCACTCCCTCATTCTTTTCAAACTTACCCTCAGCATTCACCAATGAATAAACAAAACCAAGGCATTCACACTGTTTGTGCCCATGGATAAAGATGTCCATTGTTACTTTTGATACTAGTGAGTATGCAGCTTTAGAGCCACAGCTTCTACTCTGGTTTAATCCCACCCCTTTTCTCTCTTCAACACCGTTCTCTTACAAGGAGGTTGTCACCAGCCTTCAGTACTCAAATCTGGACTCTTCCTAATTCTCTTTAGACACTTTATAGATGGACTGTTACCAGTAATATCTTTTGTGTAAACTTCCATGTCTTAACTATGTATCTCTAGTTCTGATGACTTTTACTGAGCTTCTATCCCTTACTTCCGTCTGCTTATTCACCATAAGATTTTCCAGATCAACAAGATAACATTCCACACTTAATGGACACCCAATAGGCAGACCACAGATGCCTGCACATTGATATTATCTTGGATCACAATTGCTTCAAACATCCCTGCAGAGGGTGGGGAAGTTGGATTTAAAGTTGGATTAAAGCAACATTTAACACAACATTAGTCTGTCTTAAACTGATGATGAATGACAAGTCCTTCAAAAAATTATGTTTATACATTTTATCATAAATCCTTCTAAAGAAGAGTTTAAGTCAGCTTACTTTAAAAAACACAAGAAGTTAAAAATAAGCAGATTATAAAATTGGGCTAAAAATGAGATAAAATTATACAGAAGCTAGAAATGGGTCACAAATTTTGGTTGGGTTTCTTTTAGTAAAAATAAGGAGGGAGACTTAATAGTTACAGAAGTCACATGGACACAGTATATGCATATCTATTATTAAGAACAAATATAGCTTTTTTTTTTTTTTTTCCAGTATGGAGATCTAAGAGAAATTTCTCCCATGGGTCTACTTAAAAAGTTTAATGTATGATGCAGGAGCAATGTATTTGATAATAATAAATATAATAGTATTTCATATAGCTATCTATTATAACATTGACCAAAAAAAAAAAAAAAATACAGATGGTATAAGATCAAAAAAGCAATTTCATGAAATCAGGCTATCCGATATCAAATAATATGGTCCATATTTGCAGCTCTCTGAATATTTGGCTTAATTCAGATTTAATATATGGAAAAAACTTTAACCTTTCATGGTTATGAAACTCTTTCGAGATTTTAATGAAATCACAGGCTTTCCACCTGACACAACCAGGGAGTCCCATGAAAAACAAGACCCCCTTAGGACTAAGGGATAAAATCTCTCAGGGTAATTAAAAGAACCAAGATGGCTCTCAGTCTTACAGGGTTAACAATCACACCCGAAAATTAGGAGTTAAAAGTGCACCAGTGTTATTTCCCCTGCAAGGCTATGGGAGTGAGATAACATGCCAAGAGATGGGAGGCAGGGGAAATCAGTGCAGTCTTTTCAGATTACATCATCAGTAGAAAGGCCACTAAAACCAGACAAAGCAGGGTCTGCCCTATTCTCAATTATATTAGAGACTTTTCTCAGATAACAAAGACAAATTTTAGGGGGCGAGGGGAAAATGCACACATAGAACAGTCACTAAAGTAACCCATAGTTATACTCACCTTATTTGCATAGTAAAACACACAACCTAGTTGGAACTTAAGATAGTAATGAGACACATGACCATGAAGGATCATGATGAAGAAGAGTGCAAGTGTGACTGAAGTCCCACTTCTACGTGTGATGACATCAAGAGTTCCTGCCCACTCCATAGATGGCATAAAAGCTATTCCCCTTTCATTTGTACCTGAGTCAGTCTGGGATTTCTTTCTCTTTTGACTTGAGCAGAAGTTCATAAATAAAGTCTTACCTGTGCTGAAGTCTTTCTGGATCCAGTGTGTGTTTCTACTACTTTTCATTCCTGAGCCCAAATTCAGTAATACACCTAGAAAATAAGAAATGAATACATGCACATATCTGCAAAAATCCATGCTCAAACTCATTAGGTTCCATAGGTTCTCCCTATCTCAAGCCAGTGAGTGAGGATACATGGAATACATGGATCTTAAGTTGAGGATTTCTGCTGTAGAAGAAACCAGATAATGGAAGAAGTAAGAAATTTCAGGGATCAAATGGTTGGGCAAACCTGAGGAGTCAGAACCCAAGTTAACAAAGCTGGACATCATGGGATTGGGAGCCAGGACACTCAGTAAGACCAAATCATAAAGCATGCCCATCATTTTACCCTCAAAATACTATTTTAGACCACCTATTATTACAACAGAAATACCAGCCCAAAAGTAAAAGAGTCAATAAGTCCCCCTACCTCTCTACCCTGCCTTCTTGAAATAGACCATAATACAGTCACAGGACAACAATAATAAATCTTTCTTAACAGACAAACTTCTTATCCTATTTCAAACATCCTTTTAATTTCTAATGTGAGCTAAGTCATTCTAAAGCATGACTATTCTGAGGCTTTGGAGGCAGATAAATGAACTGTGGTGATAAATCTATTGGAAAAGTTCAATTGGGTGAACTAATTGTTGGAGAGGAGGGGAAATAAGAGCAGAAATTTGGGTAATGACTGCCATCAGGTCAGGGGAAATCATAGATATAAGTTGTGTCTATATTAGGATTAGGTTTAGCTTCAAGAAGTTTTTTTTCCCCCCTCAAAAAGCTTGGAGGTAAATTATTTAGTGCTGCATGAAGGCTCCAAATCCACAGATCCCTTTGTCTTATTGTTCCAACACACTGAACATATGGATGCACATTTATGGTCCAAGATGGCTATTTCACCTCCAATGCTGGTTTGCATTCCATTGAACAGGAGGGAAGAAGTGTGAGGAGGGATATGCTCCCCCCTTTTAGGGAAGCTACCTGGCTTTGTTCATAGCCACAAATACAGTCACAGGACAATAATCATAAACCTTCCTTAATAGAGAAACTTCCTATCTTATTTCAAACATCCTTTGGATCTCATTGTGAAAATAATTGCAGGAGTTGTCAAAACTCTACCCTAAAAATAGTTTCTAGTCCCAAGTGGTTTTATAATTAAGCTTTATTAAACTGATAACAGACAGGTAATTACTGTGTTAGGTAAACTCTTCAGAGCATAAAAACCATGAAAATCTCCCCATATCATTTTACAAAAATAGCATGTTTGTATCCAAAGCAAATACAATTTGCTCAAAAATAGAACACAGTAGACAATCTCATTCATGAACAATGATGTAAAAATCCTAAATAAAATATTATCAAACTAAATTCAGCAATTTACTTTAAAAATCATTGGGGATATTAGTCATTATTGTGTGCTACTCAGTATCTAACAACATTTCCTTTATTTAGGGAATCCACAAATTCCCATCAAAGAAACTTCTCATATCATAATTTTGCTTTCCCAGGTTCCCTTGAAGGAAAAACAAGAAATGACATGACCTAGGTTTTGACCATCAGATACTATCACTCCTGACTCTGAGTTGGAAGCAACTGACTGGAAGAAGTAGGCAGTATTTGGAATCCATTTACTGGGTGCTGGAGACTACATTCAAATACAAAGGTTATGAAGTCAATGGGAGTATCCACTATACAGTTTTCTGAGGTAAAAGCTGAGGTGTTTGTGCTCAGCAGTTTCTTCAGTGGGTATTCTCTGGACTGGGAAAGGGCTCTATGAAATGATGTGAGACTTTGCTCTAGACTCTATCCCCTACCAGCATAATTCTGAACTTCCAGAAACTGAAAGATTTCTCTGATGGCTTTTCACAGTGATCTTTTTCTAACCTGGAATGATCTGATTTTTTGACTTGTAACTAAAACTATATACTACTATGTATCCCAGTAATGCAAAGATAATTTAATAAAGCAATTGATGTGATTTATAACATGAATAGATTCCAAAAGCACCAAAGATATGCAGTCCAAGACCATATGATGAAGTTCTGTGCTTTTCATTAACTAAAAATAATACAACACAAAAATCTTATCAAGTCTGGAACTGTAGGGAATTTTCTTAATTCATAACATTCCACACTTAATGGACACCCAATAGGGAGACCAAAGATGCCTGCAGAGAGAGCAACCATCACAGCCAATGTAAACAGTGGAAGTGCTTCCAGTGATACCACAAACAGCACAAAGATGTCCTCCCACCAGAACTATTCAGCCATGTACTTGAGACCCTGCCCAAAGCAATGAGATAATGAAATAAATAAGATAAATTATAGGAAAGTGATAAAGCTGCCATTATTTGCAAAGAAATATAATTGCCTACATAGAAAAACCAAGAGAAACCACCTAAAAACAATTAGAATTTTTAGGGCTTTTAGTAACAAGCAGATGTAAGACTAGTGTATAAAACATCTAAAGCATTGTTACATAATAATAATAGTTTTAATAGTTTTAAAAGCCTACCATTTATAATAGCAAAGAAATATAAAAATATGTAGGAATTCACTTATGTAAAATATTCAAAATATCTTGGAAAAACACTAAAAACTTTAACTGATAGACATAAAAGTATTGTTGAATAGAGTGTTTGTGGTTTTCTTTAAATTTATTAATTTAATATAATCTCATTACAAATAGCCACAGGATCTTTTTTTGTTGTTGTTATATATGTAATTTAACAAGCTGATTCTAAAGTTCATTTGGAAGAAAACATGCTCAGTAAAATTCAAACCATTTGAAAAGAAATAAAAATAAAAAACAAAGAAAAGAGAAGCTGTCCAAAGATTTATTCAAAATACTAAAGAGGCTCAATAATAAAAAGGACTTGAACTTAAACTGACATATACAAAAGTAGATCAATTAAACAGTCTAGAGGGTATAGAAATTGCTTTGCATAGATGTGAAAATTTAATACCTGAAGTCAATGTTTAATAACAGTGTGGAAATGAGCTTTCTTAAAAATAGTGTAAATGATGGTTATATGCAGGAGCCCTGTTTGGGGAGATGGCTAAGATTGCGATTGACTATGGGCCATGGACATGTTTGGGCATTGCCGCCTTCCGTAGTCTCACGGGACTTGGCCTGGGATCTCGAGAGACTTGAGCCGTGACTCAGCAGATCGGGCCAGTGCCATTCCTGCTTGGGCGCGTGAGATGAGACCTGAGAGAGAACGGACGGGGTTAACGCTATTGTGTATATATATTGTAGTTTTTTGTAAGAGTACGTGCCTTGGTTTCTTGTGAGAGTGTGTATGTGGTGTTAGAAATTACAAGAGACAGAAAGAGAAAGATAAAAGAATATTTTCATTTCCATCCTGTCTCCGGGCTCCTTCCCACGGCGCCGCTGTTCCAGGCTGCAATCCCTTTCTGGCGGCAACAGTTGGTGGCCCGTACGGGGAATTCAGCACAGCAGGTAAGAACTGAGAAACCTCGCAGGAGTCTCTAGTCAGAGCGGTTAAAATGGGTTCGAAAATAACTAAGACCCAAGTGTACAAGGCTCTTGATGAATTCTTTGATATAGCTGAGTCTGTCGTTAGTGAGGAGGATTTAGAAAACAGTGAAGGCGATCATGAAAGCGTAGCTTCCACTGAGTCACGGCTCAAGTCTCTTGAGATCCTGGGCCAAGTCCCGCTAGATCCCAGGCCAAGTCCCATGAGACTATGGAAGGCGTCAATGCCCAAACATGTCCATGGCCCATAGTCAACCGCAATCTTAGCCATCTCCCCAAACAGGGCTCCTGCAGTTATATTTTAGGGTGGGAAAGACTTAAATCTCCTTTTCGAACCAAACATTAAATTAAATATCTACACATAAATGGATTTCTAAAAGTGAAAAAAGAATTTTTTTTTTAAATCTTGGGAAGGATCTTTCTAAGCAAGACACAATACCTTAAAAGTGGAAGGAACAAAGCAGAGCAATTTGACAACAACAAAAACTTGAAGCTTCTGTAGATTTAAGAAAAAGCACAAAAAAGATGAAATAATACATTGCAGTGACCAAGCTGCTGCACTGGCAACACCAGTGTTCATTCACCAGACAGGGGATGGGAAACATAGATTTGGTACAGAAATGCCTGGATCAAAAATGCTGATCCAGGGCTGGGGTTGTAGCTCAGTGGTAGAATGCTTGCCTCTCATGTGTGAAGTCCTAGGTTCAATCCTTAGCACCACATAAAAATAAATAAATAAATATAAATATAAATATAAATATATAAAAAAAATGCTGATCCAGAGGTTGCACTGTGCATTGGTGCCTGAAAAGCATACTCTGGATCTCAACTGGCCATGGAGACCTGAGGTGGAGCCATACTGGTGCGGTCATGGCAGATCGTGGAAATGGGGGATCAGAAAAAACAATGCCAAAACATTCCGTCAGGTTACCTACAAAATGGCCTAGGATATGCCTGGCGGAATGTGAGTGAAACTGGTATGGAGAGGACTGTACCCAGGATTTGAGTTGGATGAGCTTAAGGGAGTCCAGCTCACTTCTCTTTTGAATCTGGTGGCTCACATGACCATCTGAAGCAGGCTGGGAGTCTGAGCAGGTAGGGATGAATACACTCAGGGACTAAGCCTGGGAAGCCTGTGCTCCTGGGCAGTAGTGAGTGGAGGATTGGCCCCCTTGCACAGCCGTTCAATTTCTCTGGAGCCTCCTAAGAACCAGACCCAAATCAAGGATTAGCTACTGCCAAGCCCGAGGTGCAGGTCAACTTAATCTCTCCAAAGCAGACACTACCCAACAAAGCTCCTGAAGCCTGATTAGACCTAACACCCACCCTTCACAGAACTCTGCAGAAGCTGTACCCTGGCAGTGCACTGATTTGGTCTAAATGGACAAAATACCAATTGACCAGTACTTCCTTATACATCCCACCTCATAATGGTGAGAAGGGAATCTGAGTCTTGTATCAAACAACTTCAATCTAAGGGCAGTCCAACTGGCATCTCAGACAGCAACACAAAAACAGGAAGGGGTTAACAATTTTTACCTCCTGCTCTTTTTTTTTTTTTTTTTTTGTGGTACCGGGGATTGAACTCAGGGGCACTCGACCACTGGGCCACATCCCCAGCCATTTTTTGTATTTTATTTAGAGACAGGGTCTCACTGAGTTGCTAAGTGCCTCGCCATTGCTGAGGCTGGCTTTGAACTCGCGATCCTCCTGCCTCAGCCTCCCAAAGTGCTGGGATTACAGGCGTGCGCCACCGCGCCCGGCTCCTCCTGCTCTTTATATCACTATATAACTCAAGAAGAACTGGAAAGAAAGACTGTTGGACCTAGACAGTGACCAACTAATCTGGTCAACTATTTGTCCACATCAATGGAGCCAGGTCCTTCATTCTTCATTAATAATTTTTTTCCCTCTGTGTGTGTGTGTGTGTGTGTGTGTGTGTGTGTGTGTGTGAAAGAGAGGAAGGGAAAGAGGGAGGGAGAGAGAGAGAGGGAGAGGCAGGGAATTCTTGCTGTGCTAATTGGTTCAGGAATATACATACATACACTTATTTGTTTCCTTTTCTCTTATTTTTAAAATGTAGTTATTTTTTCCTTGCCTTGTCCTTTTGAGGTTTTGGGTTCTTTGGATTATATATCTTGTTTGATTTTGTATCATTTTGATTTATTTCTTACTTTTGTTTTTCTTTCTCTCTTCTGTTCACCTGATAATGGCTAAATTCTATTATTCTCTCTCCAAATAATTTGGTTTTTCTATTTTTCCCCTCCTGTACAAACTTGACCCACTACATCTCTTTTGCATTTTCTGTTCACTTTTTGAAATTACAAACTCTTCTAACTTTCTCACACATTTTCTTTTTCTCTAATTAACTGTATTTTTAACATCTTTTAGAGATAATTGGCTTATGTAAGTCCTGCCCCCACTATTGATGCTCATGAAATACTTACTGTTGTATGGTTGACACCTGCTATTTGCTTTAAAGCCAGATCTAGATCATCATTATTGTTTTTGTTGTTGACAGTTGCTGAACCTACCATTTCTGGTTTTTGGTGGTGACTAATGTTGAAGATACAGTAGGAATTGTGTATTGACTTTAGTGATGTGTATGTTTTGCAACATTTCTTACTATTGTATATTTCTCCCCATTCTGTAATGTGCTGGGGATGTACAAGGACATTAAAAATTTACAGGTCAGAGACTGATGCTGAATTAAACTCAACCAAAAGACAGCACAGCTTGCTCCACACATAACTTAATGACACTCAGTTCTCAGCTATAGTTTAATACAAATAGAAGAGACAAAACCCAAAACACTATGAATTCCCACTTCATTCAAGTTAGAGTAATCATTAATATACTAGAAACAGCAGTAATTAATAATTTAATTAACATACTAACACGGCAAACACTTGCTATTGAATTTATAATCTAGTTCACAGATATTTGATTGTTGGTACTGTTGTTAAATGCTGACCCCACCATTCCTGTATAGGTAGCAAATGGTATTACAGATGCAAAGTACATACTGGACATTTAATATAGAGCTGTATATTTGTTGCTGACATTAGTGCTACTTCTGGCTTCCCCCTCCCTCTAAGAGGAGATGAAAAGAGATTGAGACACATAGTAGAGATCAAGATCACAGAGATCCTGCAGCTGAGAAATACTCACATCTCTACCAAGCAATAGTTGGACCAAACTCCAAACACAAACCCCACCTGAACTTTAACATTACTCCAACTCAAAGAAGTGAGGAGACAAAAGCCCCAAACCAATAACAAGGACCAAAGAGGAACAATCAGAGAGGGACCTCAGGTCCCACTCCTTGGCATCTACACATATATCAAAAATAGAGAGAAGTGCCAGGACAAATAAGATAATTCCATACAGAAAGACATGAATAAAAACAGGTAGGGGAGCTGGGCATGGTAGTACATGCCTATATTCCCAGCAGCTCAGGGTACTGAGGAAGGAGAATCAAAAGTTTAAAGCCAGCCTTAGCAAATTAGCAAGGCCCTGGGCAACTTTGTAAGACACTATCTCAAAATTAAAAAATAAAATAAAAAAAGCTGGAGGTGTTGCTCAGTGGTTAAGTACCCCCTGTTCAATCTCTGGTGCCAAAAAAAATAAAAAGGAGATAGGGGAACCCACCTCATTGGCGCACAAATCCAAGACCCCTGAAATCATGAGGAAACAAGCAAACGATCTCTCCACAAAATACACCATCCTCCCAAAAGGATTCCACTGATAGTAAGGTGGATGGAATTCTAGAGAAGGATTATAAAAAATTGATTATTAAAATGTTCAATGAACTAAAAGAAGATTAAAGGAAGAAATTAAAAGAGCAAATACAGGACATAAAAGATGACTTTAATTAAGAAATGGAAACAGCGGAAAAAAAAAATACCAAGCAGAACTCCTAAAAATTAAAGACAAAATCAATCAAATTTAAAATTCACTTGAAAGCATCGTGAACAGATTAGATTGCATAGAAATAAAACTTCAGCCCTTGAAGAGAAAACTTCAGCCTTTGAAGACAAGGTTTATGACTGTGAATGCACAGGATTCAATAAGGGGGTAAAAAGTTATAGAACATGATCATAATATACAAGAACTCTGGGACAAAATTAAAATATCAAACCTGAGAATCATTGGTATACAAGAAAACATGGAGACACTAACTAAAGCCTTAAAAAATATTTTCAATAAAATAGTTTCGGCAAACTTCTCCTATGTCAGAAATGAGATAGACATTCTCATATAGGATACTTACAGGACCACAAATAGACCCAGTCAAATAAGAAGCTCACTGAGACATATCATAACCAAATGCTTAATATAAAAATAAGGAAAGAATATTAAAAGGTGGAAGAAAAAAAAATCAGTCACATTTAGAGGGAAACCAATAAGTTTAACTTTTTATTTCTCAGTTCAGACTCTAAAACCATGAATATCCTGAAATGAGATAGTCTAAGCCACAAAAGAAAACAACTTCCAACTAAGATTATGCCTAGCAAAGCTCAGTTTCAAATTTGAGGGCAAAATAAAAACTTTCCATTACAAGAATAAAATAGAATTAATGAGCACCAAACCAGCACTACAAATAATACTCAATGATAAACTGCACACAGAGAAACTGAAAAAACAATTCCCAAAGCCCACAGGCAGATGAAGTTCAATGGAAGAATAATCCACAAAATGATAATCAAGACAGGATAAAACACAACAGCAAAAAAATCAAAATGGCAGGAAACCACAAATATATATGCCTACTAACACAGAATGTTAAGGGTCTCAACTCCCCAATTAAAATACATATATTAGCAGAATGGGAAAAAAAAAAGATCCAACTATATGCTGTTTACAAGAGATTCATCTTATAGGCAAAGACAACCACAGCATGAAGGCAAAAGAATGGGAAAAATTATTCCATGCATATGGACCACAAAAACAAGCATGAGTAGTTATTCTTATATCTAACAAAGCAAAAGTTAATCAGAAGAGACAAAGAAGGGCACTAGTAAAGGGGAAATCCAACAAGAAGATATAACAATAATAAACATTTATGTTCCAAATTTTAATGCACCCAATTGCATTTAAAGAATACTCCATGAGGGGCTGGGGTTGTGGCTCAGCAGTAGAGCGCTCGCCTAGCACATGTGTGGCCCAGGTTTGATCCTCAGCACCACGTACAAATAAACACATTGTGTACAACTAAAGCAAATAAATAAATATTAAAAAAAAAAGAATACTCCATGACATTAAATCCCACATAGACCCCACCAGAATAATACTAGATGATTTTAATACACCCTTATCACCAAAAAAACAGGTCATAAAACATAAAATCAATAAAGATACCTCTCACCTAAATAACAGTATAAATCAAATGAACCTGAAAAACATATTCTACAGAAAATTCCACCCCAAAACAACTAAATTTACATTCTTCTCAGCTGTGCATGGAACTTTTCCTAAAATACACCATATTCTAGGTCATAAAGGAAAACTTAGCAAATACAAAAAAGATTGATACAATCCCATGTATCCTATGAGATCATAATGAAACAAAACTAGAAATTAACAGCAAGAAAAATAATAAAAACCACATAAACAATGGAGATTGAACAATATTCTTATTTTTATTTGTATTAGTTATACATTACAGTAGAATGTATTTTAACATATTATACATATAAGGAGTATAGCTTCCTATTCTTCTGGTTATACATGATGTGGAATTACATTGGTCATATATTCATATATGCACATAGGAAAGTAATGTCTGATTCATTCTACTATCTTTCCTAGTCCCATTCCCCCTCCTTTCCCTTTATTCCCCTTTGTATAATCCAAAGTACTTTTTATCTTCCCTACCCCACCCCTTTATTGTGATTTAGCATCTGCATATCAGAGAGAACATTTGGCCCTTGATTTTTGGGATTGGTTTATTTCACTTAGCATGATAGTCTCCAGTTCCATCCATTTACTGGCAAATCATTTCATTCTTCTTTATGAGTGAGCAATATTCCATTGTGTATATATACATATTTTATTTATCTATTCATCAGTTGAAGGGCACCTAGGTTGGTCCCATGGATTAGCTATTGTGAATTGAGCTGCTATAAATATTGATGTTCCTGCATTACTACAGTATGCTGATTTTACATTCTTTGGTTATATGCCAAGGAGTGGGACAACTAGGTCCTTTCCAAGTTTTCTGAGGAACCTCTGTACTGCTTTCCAGAGTGAATGTACAAACAATGCTCTTTTAAATACAGAAGGGATTAAAGAAGAAATGAGACTATAAATCAAGAAATTCCTAGAAATGAAGAAGAATGAAGATACAACATATCAAAATCTCTGGGACAGTATGAAAGCAGTTCTAAGAGGAAAATTCACACTAAAAAAAAAAAAAAAAATAGAGAGATTCTAATTAAATAAGCTTATGCCCCACCTCATGTCCTTAGAAAAAGAACAAATTAATTCCAAACCCAGTAGAAGACAGGAAATAATTAAGATCAGGGCTAAATTCGATGAAATCGAGATTAAGAAAACAATACAGAGGATCAACACAATAAAGAGTTGGTTCTTTGAAAAGATAAATAATCCTGACAAACCCTTGACCAAATTAACCAAAAGAAAGAGTGATAATATACAAATTAACAAGATTAGAGATGAAAAAGGAGATACCATCACAGATGCTTCTGAAATCCAGAGGATTATTGGAACTTACTTTGAAATTTATACTCCAATAAACTGGAAAATATGGAAGACATTGACCATTTACATATTTCTACACACATGTAACTTTCCCAAATCGAGGCAAGAAAATATTAAAAAAATAAACAGACCAATATCAAGTGAGGAAATTAAAACAGCACTTAAAAGCCTTCCAACAAATAAAATCCCAGAACCAGATGGATTCTCAGCTGAGATCTATCAGACATTAAAGGAGAATTAACATCAGTCTTTCTCAAATTATTACATAAAATTGTAAGGTAAGAAACACTACCAAATACATTCTATGAAGCCAGTAGCACCCTGATACCAAAACCAACAAAGACACATGGAGAAAGGAAAACTATAGATCAATATCTCTGATGAAAAAATGCAAAAATCCTTAATACAGTATTAGAAAACTGCATTCAAAAACACATCAAAATGATAATACACTAAGATCAAGTGTTCAGTCCACAAATGCAAGGTTGGCTTAATATATGCAAATCAATAAATGCAATTCATCACTTTAATGGAATTAAGGTCAAGAATCACATGCTCATCTCAATAGATGCAGTAAAACCTCTGTATCTAGACCCTAAAAACTCCACCAGAAGATTTCTAGAAATAATAAATGAGTTCAGCAAAGTAGCAGGATATAACACCCCAAAATAAATAGCTTTTTTATACTCCCACAGTGATTCAGCTGAGGGAAATATCAGGAAAACCACTATATTCACAATAACCTCAAAAAAAAAAAAAAAAAAAAAAAAGGAAAAAGAAAGAAATCAATCTAACCAAGGAGGTAAAACAATGAAAATTATATAGCACTAAAGACAGACATTGAAGAAGATCTTAGAAGATGGAAAGACAAATCATGTTCTTGGATAGGCAGAATTACTATTGTCAAAATGGCCATACTACCAAAAACAACATACAGGTTCAATGCAATCCCCACCAAAATACCAATGACATTATTCAACTAATTAGAAGAAACAATTCTTAAATTCATTTGGAAGAATAAGACACACAGAATACCCAAAGTAATACTAAGTAAGAAAAGTGAGGCAGGAGGCATCACAATACCTGATCTGAAATTGTACAACAGAGTTGTAGCAACAAGAATAGTATGGAAAGTTTTCATTTTGTCATCAAATCTGAACCTTAATTTTTCTGGATGTAAGATTCTTGGTTGGTATCCATTTTCTTTCAGAGCTTGGTATATGTTGTTACAGGACCTCCTAGGTTTGAGGATCTGGGCTGAGAAATCTGATGAGATCAGAATTGGTTTTCCCCTATATGTAACCTGATACTTTTCTCTTTAGGCCTTTAAAATTCTGTACTAGGCATTTTCATTATAATGTGACTTGGTGTGGGTCTATTTTAATTTTGTACATTTGTAGTTCTGTAATCTTTTTGTATGTGATTTTCCATTTCATTCTTTAGGTTTGGTAAATTTTCTGATATTATTTTATTGAAAAGATTGTGCATTCCTTTGGTTTTTATTTCCATGCCTTCCTCTATTCCAATAAATATTAAATTTGGTCTTTTTATGTTATCTCATAAGTCTTTGAAGTTCTGTTAATGGTTTCTTACCATCTTCACTGTGTGGTCAACTCTTTTTCAAGATTATATATTTTGTCTTTGTTGCCTGACTGAGGTTCTGTCTTCCAAGTGATCTAATCTGTTGGTGATGCTTCCTACTGAATTTTTAATTTGGTTTATTGTTTCAATCGTTTCAAGGATTTCTCCCCCCCACCCCGAATCTCTTATTGAACTGATCTTTTGATACCTGTATTTGTTCTCTTACATCATCCTTTACTTCACAGATAAATTTTACTATGTACATTCTGAACTCCTTCTCTGACATTTCTTCTAATGTGCTGCCAATGGATTCTATTATTGTAGCATCTTCATTTGTAGGGGGCGTTTTCTTCCCTTGTTTTTTCATGTTGCTCATGTATCTTCTCATCTAGCAGTGAAGACTCAAAGTATTACAGTTTCTACCCTTTAGACTTATAGTGCCCCTGCAGGTTTCCAATCCCATAATCAGATGCTGATCCATAATGGGGTGGGAGAGCTAGGAACAAATGGAAGAACATTGGAGTGGGCAGAGGGGAGTGAGGGAAAAGGAAGGGGTGTGGAGGTGGGAATGAGACAGACAATATTACATGTATGATTGCAGGAACAGTGTGACTCTGTATCATGTACAGCCAGAGAAATGAGAAGCTATGTTCCTTTTGTGTACAATGAGCTGAAATGTATTCTGCTGTCATGTTTAACTAATTAGAACAACAAAACCAAAAATAATAGTATGTTATTTGCACCAAAACAGATGTGACAAATGGAACAGAATAAAGGACACAGAGGCAAATCTACATACCTACAGCCATCTGATATTTGACAAAGATCACAAAAATATATTTTGGAAAAAAAGACAGCCTTTTAAACAAATAGCACTAGAAAAACTGGATAGCTATATGTAAGAAAAAATAAAAAAAAAAACCTCAATACTGTCTTTCAACCTGCATAAAACTCAAATTGAAATGGATCAAAGACTTAAGGATTAGATCAGAAACTTTACAACCACTAGACGAAAACATAGTGTCAACACTCCATCATATACCTGCTGGCATTGACTTTCTTTTTTTTTTTTTTTTGTGGTACCGGGGATTGAACTCAGGGGCACTTGACCACTGGGCCACATCCCCAGCCCTTTTTTTTTGTATTTTATTAGAGACAGGGTCTCACTGAGTTGCTAAGTGCCTCGCCATTGCTGAGGCTGGCTTTGAACTCGCGATCCTCCTGCCTCAGCCTCCCAAAGTGCTGGGATTACAGGCGTGTGCCACCGTGCCCGGCTGGCATTGACTTTCTTAACAAGACCCCCAAAGCATGAGAAATAAAGTGAAGAATCAATAAGTGGAATGCAATTAAACTAAAAAGCTTCTGTACAACAAAAGAAATGATTAAGAGTGTAAAGAGAAAGCCTACAGAATGGGAGAAAATCTCGACCCGCTACTCCTCGAATAGGGGATTAATATCCAGATATATATGTACCCCAAAACACTTAACACACACACACACACACACACACACACACACACACACACAAAACACCCAAATAACCCAATCAATCTTTGGACAAAAGAACTAAACAGAACTTCCCAAAAGAAAAAAACACAGCCAGTATATATGTGAAAAAATGTTCAACATCTCTAGCAATTAGGGAAATGCAAATCAAAATGACACTAAGATTTCATCTCACTCAATTTCAGGATGGCAATGATCAAGAATACAAAAAGTAATAAATGATGGCCAAATTTTAGGGGGAAATGCACACTTGTACACTGTTGATGGAACTGTAGACCAGTAAAACCACTTTGAAAAACGTACGGTGATTCCTCAAAAAAACTAGGGATGGAACCACCATATGACCCAGTTATCCCACTCTTCAATATTTTTACCAAAGCTCTAAAATCAGCATACTACAGCAATGTATCCATCTCACTGTTTATAGTAGTACAATTCACTGTAGCTAAATTATGGAATCAACCCAGAGCCTGTCAATAGATGAATGGATTAAGATATTTTGGTATACATACACACACACACACACACACACACACACACATACACACATGTATATATATACATATATACATACACACACAATGGAGTTCTACTCAGCCATAAAAAATGAAATTATGGCTTTTGCCAATAAATGAATGGAAATGGAGAATATCATGCTAAGTGAAATAAACCAAACTCAGAAACTCAGAAGTGGAATGTTTTCTGTCATATGCAGAAGGTAGAATAAAATAAAGGAAAGAGGGAGGGAAGACTAGGATAGGATAAAGATAAAGGGAATTTTTTTTAAAAAAAAAAAAAAAGGGGGGGGGGGGGAAATCAGTAATATAGAAGGAAATCAAGAGGCAGAGTGGAGGGATGGGTAATGAGAGGCAATGCAGAATGGAGTCTTAAAAAATCATGTTATATGCATATACAAATACATGAAGGGGAACTTCATCTTTATGCATAGCTAGAAAAAAACAATCAAATATAATTCAATAGGTGAGCAAAAGAAACTCTAGTACCATAGAGAAGAAGAATGGAAGGGGGAGTGATGACAGGGGAGAAAAAAGGGAGGGACAAAGGGGGGGGGTCTCATAAACTGGAATCAAATTCCATGCAGGTGTGAGTTTGTTGGAATGAACCTGTATTAGTCAGGGTTCTTTAGAAGGGCCAAATCAAGAGGAAGTATGATTATAAAAAGGGGATTTATTAGATTGGCTTATACAACCAGAAGCTGAACAGTCCAAAATAGTGGTCTGCAGGCCATAGAGCTGGAGGAACCAGTAGCTGCGCAGTCCAAGATGCTGAAGCCTCAGAACAAGAGGGATAAACAATACTACCCCAGTCTGAGACTGAAGGCTTCTGGAAACTCTCTAGAGAAGCACTGGCAGAGTCAGTGAAGGAGAGAGAGTCTAATATCCTCAAGTGATCACAGCAGCAATCAAGAACCCATGCAAGAAGAATGAAACTTGCATCTGCTGCAGCTTCTTCATTCTTCCAACTTTTATTCCATCCAAGCCTCTAACATTAGAGGTGCTGCCTATGCTTGGTGAGAGGGTCTCCACTTCAATTCACTATCCCACATGCCAAGCATTCCCAGACACACCCTTATTGACACACCCATAAACCTCTTAATCTTCCGCATCTCTTAATCCAATCAAGTTGACACTTCAAATTAACCATTACAGAACCCAACTACTAAAAATGAAGCTCTAATTAAAAAAAAATAGCACAAATAAAGGAGAGAGAGAGGACCTATAGTCAATAATATGTATCATATAAGGGACTGTATAAATAATAAATGAAGGGAAAATATTCATAAAAAGAAAGTTTAACTAATTTCTCCATGTATGTCTTTATTTTTAACCATTTAACAAGAACTTTCTCATATGTTAGTTGTATAATTAAATAACCCAAAAGACCTTTTTAATATAGGAAGTAACAGTACTCTTGAACAAGAATATCCATCTCCACTTTTCTACTTAAGAATATCTCAGAAGACTTCCATGTCCAAAAAATAATATTTCATCTACTGATGGAATTTAAGTTTGACTTAGTCTGGAGAGGAGAAATTCATGAATTATATATGTCTGTTAATTAAAATGTGGAAATTGTGTATTACACAAACTTGTCTCTTCCCTGTTACAGCACCAACAAAAGAAAATAGCAGTACTATTATTTCCAGTCAAGTTGAACCTGAAACTTGGGCTACTTTCAAATCATTAAATTGTAATTCATCAATGCTAATTAATGGTTTATAAATATTGGTGCCTTAAAAAAGTCCTATTTCCAGAATAACTTGAGAAATAAATTAGTGATTTTATCTCCCATTAACATGACTGCTTACCTACCACAATGACCATTTTATTCTTGGAATTGACTTGGTGGGTGATAGTTATCAGCTGGGAGTCAGAAAATCTGGAACTGAATTAATGCTTTACTTAATCTTTGTGTTTGTTTCCTCTAAAGAACCAGTTGTTCTGAGTATTGGTATCACTTTGTCAAATATAAAACACACAGTTGTAACCTAACAATGGCAACTGGTATGCTGGTGATTTTTAGAAGCTCAGCATTACCTGCCTCTATTGTATTTTCTGTGATTTCCTTAGGAACCAACATAAGTACAGAAATGAAAATGCAGCTTCTACTCCAAGTAATTTTTTTAGGAACTTACTTAGAAAAATTCTTGCTCTCTCTGGAGGCTTTTTGAAGAATACTTTATACATAGGTTCATTCAGACACACCCCTCTAATGAATGCAGCAATTAATGCATAGATAATCTTCCCCAAGCCTGTTGCCAACATATGTAACTGATATTTCTTTCAGTCTGGTTGGCATATTTTAACTACTGCACTAAATAAGTGAAGATTGACTTTAATTGTTTGAGGCTTATTTTTCCAAAGATCAATGAAGGCCAACTCCTCAAGGAGAACTCATTCTGTATCATTATTCTTTCTGAGGAATTTTCCTTATACATCCATTCCTAAGCACTGTCTTTTTAAAACACATCAGAAAAAGCCTGCTTCTTATATTTTTAAAGGAAGGATGTTTTTAAAAATTCCATGGTTAAGGCTTTAAAATGACTGGAAAGAAACTGGATGTCTTTAAAAACATCAAATGGATGGAATCACACTGGGAGAGATCCAATACTGGAGACTATACGGAAAGATATATATATATATATATATATATATATAGATATATATATATCTATATATATATATATATATATATATATGGAGGGTATTTTTGCTTCTTATGGTGTCCATCAGTCTGTTCAGGCTGTTATAACAAAAACCATAGACTGGGTACTTATGAACAATAAAAAAATTACTTTTCACAGTTCTGGAGGCGGGAAAGTCCAAGATCACAGCACAGATAGATCTATTGTCTGGAGAGGACCCACTGCCTTTTGCAAAGATGGGGTCTTCTCACTGGTAGAGGGAGCAGAAAGTGCTCAGCATTCTCTTTTATACTAATCCCATTCATAAGGGTTCCAACATCATGACCCCATGAACTCTTAAAAGCCCCATCTCAAAATAGTATATGACTCGTGGTTAGGTTTTCAACACATGAATTTGGGGGAACATAAACATTTAGGTCATAGTACCCACATAACAGCCACATTTGCCCATCAGGAGGCCCTGAGACCTTCACAAAGTCATTTGGGCATTCCAGAGAGCAGCTCAACTCAGGCAGTCATTACTTCTCTGCAAGTCACAGTGGCATTTGTCTTCTCTACCAGAACTTAACTGTCATACTGCTTCCATGTCATTTTTTATATTAATTAATTTATTTATTTTAATTAGGTATATGTGACAGCAGAATGCATTTTGATTCATTGTAAACAATTGCAGCACAACTTTTCATGTCTCTGGTTCCATGTCATTTTTATCTCTTGACTCTTAAGATTTGAATTCACATTTGAATTACTCATGGACAAAATCAAATCTCTATAGTCTCATTGCAACCATTAGTTTTCAATTATACATTAAGTTGAGTAAGAAAACAGGGTGACATTAAATTCCATCCCTATCTTACTGCCCTTACTTAGGGCTCTCTGATCATAAAGCAAACTTTGAGTGGGAAGGTAAGAAAAAGTGACACCATATACACCTACAGCAAGAACAGTGCTTAATGGGAATTTGAGAATAGGAACATGTCAAAGGCCTCTTGGGGGTGGAAGTAAAGATGGAGGTGGTGGAAGTAAAGAAGGAGGGGATGAAAGTAAAGAAGGAGGTTGAAGAAGGCAATCCAGATAATGCAGAGTAAAGTTTTGATTGTAGACAATTTTCTAGGTATGTTAAGAGGAGGAATGGCCTTTCAGGCAAAGGAAATAACATGGAGACAAGAACTGACACTGATGTTCTGCCGATCATAGCAGTATTGAGGGTATAATCACAATGTAAGGCCAGTGGAGATGGAAGGAAATAAGATAGGTGGGGTTGCAAGAGCCAGGTCATAAAAAGCCCCAATAGTTACCCCAAGCAGCATGACCTTACATGTGGTACTGTGGGTGTATTCCACCTTCCTAGATATACTGGAGAAGAGGAGGGAAGGACATAGTCACACAGCAACTTTGAAAATAGAGCCTTTGAATTTTCCCTTCTGGGATCAGGTACATTATTAGGTTCATAATGGAAAAACTATTAGTTCCTGATAAAAGGTATGTACTATATTTACCTAATATCTATATTTTTATATATATAAAACTGATACTGGGAAAGAATTAGGATCTGTGGGGGACATGGTGTTAGCCAAGGACAATAGCTATTAAGCAATCTTACTTGAAATCTTGGCTCCACTCTTGTTCCTTTACCAGCTATGTAATTCTGAGCAATTTACTCCATTTCCTAACCTCAAAAATGGTGGTAATAATATTACCCAACTTACAAGTTTATTGAGAGGACTAAATGAGATGGCATATTGGCTTCCTAGGCTTCCAGAACAAACTACCACAGACTGGATGGCTTAAAATAACCAAAATTTATTGTCTCACAGTTTTAGCTGCTAGAAGTCTAACATTATTGGCAGGGTATGTTCCTTCTGAAACCTGTAGGGAAGATTCCTTCCTTGCCTCTTCTAGCCTATGGCGTCTGCCAGCAATCTTTGATGTTCCTTGGCTTATAGATGCATTATTCCAATCCTGGCCTCTGTTGTCAGAGGACCATTTTCTCCCTGTGTGTTTCACACTTCTCTTATAAAGACATGGGTCATACTGGATTCAGTGCTTGCCCTACTTCAGTATGACCTGAGTGTAGCTTAATTAATTATAACTGCAACTGTCCTGTTTACAATCGAAGTCACATTCTAAGGTACTAGGACTTAGGACTTCAACATATCTTTTCTGAAAGGGCACAATTTAACCCATAAGAAATGACATCTGAAAGCCCTTGGTGCTCAATAAACTTTTGATATCATCATGAAGATAGAAAGTGGCAAAAATAATGATCCAAATTTGCACTGTGTTATCTAACAGTTGGTGGGCACTTAGTAAAGGTTGTTGATGTGATGATTTGGTGTGTGTTTTTATTTTTATTTCAAGGAGGAAAATAAGCTCAATGCAGCCCTCTACCAAAGTAAATATAGTATCTTAAGGGCAAGGAAGTATCCTTCTGTCCTTCTCTTGTATGATTCAGAGTTTTCAAAGATATTTTAAAATAAGAGATTAAATGCCAGGTAAGTGAATAAATATACCTTATAAACACAGCTCTGTGTTTTTAAAAGTATGTACAATGTTATTTAATCTGTAATTAAAATTGTTATTAAGCTTATTAAAATGATGTTTAGAAGTAAAAAGTCTGAGAACCTCTCCTCTTTTGGGATGAGGTAAGGTTTCTTCATCCTTTTCAGTGACAGGATCCCTCTGACCAAGGAGCAGAGTTTGGTAAGATGTTGAGAGTCCCTAGAGGCTTCTCTATAAGCCATCACCTTCCCACCCAGCTATGTGATTGCTCATTTTCCCTTTCCTAAAATGAAAAGGAGCAAAATGCCTTTCTTTGTACATTTTGATGATGGTTCTGATAGTGATTTAAACATTTCAATAGTGTCTTAAAATGCAATGGATGAATGGGCATTGCACCGAAACTGCATTAAATTGTAAGATTTATCAAGATGAAAATCTTCAGTTCAGAATTCAGTGTGTTCAGGGTGCTCTGAAATCTGTTGTAAGTAGAAAATCAGTTAGTTTCATTACCAGATTAGGAGGCATATGTGAAGAAACAGAAGAAATACTTTATATCAAAACCTTATATGTTTTTTCAATGTACTTTTCAAAGTTGTATCTGGAACAAACTGCCATTTTTGTACACCTGACAAAATCAATCCGTGGCAAAAGACAAGCTGCAAAAATTTAGGTGTGGTTCACTGACAAAGAAAATGTTAAATAAGCAAATTTAATCATTATATGCTAATTTGATGTAAACATATAAGAAAAAGAGCAAATGAGAATTACAATGAAAAGTAATGTGGGGGGGGGGGAATAAGAAAGTATTATTGTATTCGGTCTGAGAAAAAATTAGCACAAAAATTCCAGCAGAGAAAATGGCCCAGAGGCATTTGGGAAAACATTTAGCTAGCAAGAGACTGTCCACAGAAAGGGAATTCCAGGAATGTTAGAGAGGAGGTAGCCTAGACAGGAGGAAGCCTGGAAGAAGAGCTGGAATACCAGGAAGCTGCTGTCAGAAAGAGAAAGTCTCAAAGTCTCACACTGATTTACATTATGGTGTTAGCCACAGTTAAAATTCTAAGGTCAGTTAAAAGACACAAGCTTAGAATAAAAATTATTAAGATCTTTTAAACAGATGTCTGTTTTTTCTTTTTTTAAACTTGGATCTTGGATGGAAATTGTCAAGAGAACAGAGGGCACCTGAAGGAACACTGAACCAGGGACTTGGTGGCTGTAGGTTAAGGATTTCATTTCTTATAATCTCTGCGTTCTTCATGGGGTAATGGTAATGTCTGAGGAGACAGGGGACACTGGAATGGCCAACACCTGTTTGCCATTCCTATCAATACATCAACTTTTTAAATTGAAAAGAACAAAGTATTATCAGGAAAGGATTTCTTTGTAATGATTAAAGTTGTGGCCTATCATTATCATATTAGCTCTGGATTCTCTGTGGGAAGTCACAGAGTTTTTCTGGTTATCAAGTGATGCCCTTGATGGTCTGTTTTGCTTTGTATAGTTCAGGATGCACAAATCTAAAATCATATGACTGAGTTTATGGACTTGTTATTTTAATGAAGATAGATGTGATTCTAGATATAGGCTTGTGATTCTGTGTGTATATACATATGCATACATACAGAAATAATATTCAAAATATTTCACAACCAGTTCAGCACCAAATAAACAGAATAGAGGCTGTCTACAAACAATTAGTATGATCATACTTGTGCCTGTGTCTGAAAATCAGTTCTGCAGGGAAAACAAACACATAAACATACAAACTGATAAAGAAGTTGATTCAAGTGTAAAGGGGACTACTCATATTTTTAGTCAACCAAATCCATATTCACACCAAAAAAAAAAAAAAAAAAAAAAATGCAATCCCTGCCTTACTTACTGTTCACCTGATCCTCCATTGAAGACCTAGTGAGTAGGAGGAAATCCATGCTCTGGAAAGTATGCGATGGAAGGGCTGCCTTTCAGGATCATAATTCCCACATGCAGTACAGGTCATATTTAGGCTACTTAGAATCTCTTGGTGCATACATATTCCTTTTTTTATTTGATTTAATTTGTTATACATGCTTTTAGAGTGCAATTCCTTTCATATTACATATAAAGAGCACAGTTTTCCAAAAAGCATTTTCATACCATTTGAGCTTTTATACATGTACTTAGTATATTGATGTCCAATTCCTTCTGCCATTATTTCTATCCCCTTGTCCCCTCCCCCCCTCCCTTTGTTTTATTTAACATTCCTTCATTTCTCTCATCCCCGCTCCTTTGCCACTATAATTCAGTATCATCATAGCAAAGGAATCAATCGACCTTTGGTTTTCTGGGATTGGCTGACTTCACTTAGCATTATTTTCTCCAACTCCATCCATTTACCTGCAAATGGCATGATTTTATTCCCTTTTAGTGCTGAGTAATGTTCCATTGTGTATATATACCAAAGTTTCCCTATCCATTCATCTATTGATGGGTATCTGGTTGTTTCTACAATCTAGCTATTGTGAATTGTGCGGCTATAAACATTGATGTGGCTGTGTCCCTGTAGTAAGTTGTTTTTAAGTCCTTTGGGTATAGACCGAGGAGTGGGATAGCTGGGTCAAATGGTGGTTCCATTCCAAGTTTTCCTAGGAATCTCCATACTGCTTTCCAGATTGGCTGCACCAATTTGCATCCCCACCAGCAATGTATGAGTGTGCCCTTTTCCCCACAACCAACCTTGCCAGCATTAATTGTTGTTTGTGTTTTTGATAGCTGCCATTCTGACTGGCGTGAGATGAAATTGTAGAGTAGTTTTGACTTGCATTTCTTTAATTTCTAGAGATGTTGAACATTTTTTCATATATTTGTTGATTGAATGTATATCATCTTCTGAGAAATGTGTGTTCAGTTCCTTGGCCCATTTATTGATTGGGTTGTTTGTTATTTAGGTGTAAAGGTTTTTGAGCACTTTATATATCCTTGAAGTTAATGTCTGTCTGATGTGCATGTGGTAAAGATTTGCTGCCATTCTGTAGGTTCTCTGTTCACCTCACTGATTGTTTCTTTTGCTGAGAAGAAGCATTTTAGT
This sequence comes from Tamias sibiricus, assembly GCA_025594165.1. NCBI lineage: Eukaryota > Metazoa > Chordata > Mammalia > Rodentia > Sciuridae > Tamias > Tamias sibiricus. The sequence continues at coordinate 111,453,989 of CM046664.1, read as the reverse complement.
TTGAATCCATCCCATTTATTAATGTTTGGTTTTAGTTCTTGCACTATAGGGGTCTTATTGAGGAAGTTGGGGCCTAATCCAACATGTTGGAGATTTGGGCCTACTTTTTCCTTCATTACGGGTAAGGTCTCTGGTTTAATTCCTAAGTCCTTGATCCACTTTGAATTGAGTTTTGTGCATGGAGAAAGATAGCAGTTTCATTTCATTTTATTACATGAGGATTTCCAGTTTTCCCAACATCATTTGTTGAAGAGGCTGTCTTTTCTCCAATGTATGTTTTTGGCACCTTTGTCTAATATAAGATAACTGTAGATGTGTGGGTTAGTCTTTGTGTCTTCTATTCTATATCATTGGTCTACTGGTCTATTTTGGTGCCAATACCATGCTGTTTTAGTTACTATTGCTTTGTAGTATAATTTAAGGTCTGGAACAGTAATGCCACCAGCTTCACTCTTCTTGCTAAGAATTGCTTTGGCTATTCTGGGTCTCTTATTTTTCCAGATGAATTTCATGATTTCTTTTTCTACTTCTATGAGGAATGATATTGGGATTTTGATTGGGATTGCATTGAAATTGTATAGTGCTTTTGGTAGAATAGTCATTTTGACAATATTAGTTCTACATATCCATGAACAAGGTAGATCTTTCCATCTTATAAGATCTTCCTTGATTTCTTTCTTTAGTGTGCTGTAGTTTTCATTGTACAGGTCTTTCACTTCTTTTGTTAGGTTGATTCCCAAGTTTTTTTTTTTTTTTTTTTTTGAGGTTATAGTAAATGGGGTGGATTTCCTAGTTTCTCTTTCTGAAGATTTGTTGCTGATGAACAGAAATACCTTAGATTTGTGGGTATTGATTTTATATCCAGCCACTTTGCTGAATTCGTTTATTAGATCTAGGAGATTTCTGGTGGAATTTTTTGGATCTTCTATGTATAGAATCATATCATCTGCAAATAGTGATAATTTGAGTTCTTCTTTTCCTATCCATATCTGTTTTATTTCTTTCATCTGTCTAATTGCACTAGCTAGGGTTTCAAGAACTATGTTAAATAATAGTGACGAAAGAGGGCATCCCTGTCTTGTATCAGTTTTTAGAGGGAATGCTTTCAGCTTTTCTCCATTTAGGATGATGTTGGCCTGGGGCTTAGCATAGATGGCCTTTATGATGTTGAGGTATGTTCCTGTTATCCCTATTTTTTCTAGCATTTTGAACATGAAGGGGTACTGTATCTTGTCAAATGCTTTCTCTGCATTAATTGAGATGATCATATGATTTTTATCTGTGCATCTATTGATGTGGTGAATTACATTTATTGGTTTCCTTATGTTGAACCAACCTTGCATTCCTGGAATGAACCCCACTTGATCGTGATGTAATATTTTTTTTTGATATATTTTTGTATTTGATTTGCCAGAATTTTATTGAGAATTTTTGCATCTGTATGCATTAGCGATAGTGATCTGAAGTTTTCTTTCTTTGATTTGTCTCTGCCTGGCTTTGGAATCAGGGTGATATTGGCCTCATAGAATGAGTCTGGAAGGGTTCCCTCTTTTTCTATTTCATGGAATAGTTTGAGAAGTATTGGTGTTACTTCTTCTTTAAAGGTCTTGTAGAATTCGGTTGTGTATCCATCTGGTCTTGGGCTTCTCTTGGTGGGTAGGTTTTTGATGGCATCCTCTATTTCTTTGCTTGAAATTGATCTATTTAAATTGTGTATGTCATCCTCATTTAGTTTGGGCATATTGTATGTTTCTAGAAATTTGTCAATGTCTTCATTATGTTCTATTTTGTTGGAACATAGATTTTCAAAATAATTTCTAATTATCTTCTGTATTTTTGTTGTGTCTGTTGTGATGTTTCCTTTTTCATCATAGATATTGGTAATTTGAGTTTTTTCTCTCCTTTTCTTAGCATAGCTAATGGTTTATCAATTTTATTTATTTTTTCAAAGAACCAACTTTTGGTTCTGTCAATTTTTTCAATTGTGTTTTTTGTTTCAAATTCCTTGATTTCGGCTCTGATTTTAATTATTTCCTGTCTTCTACTGCTTTTGGGGTTGTTTTGTTTTTCTTTTTCTAGGGCTTTGAGGTGTAATGTTAATTCATTTATTTGTTGACCTTTTCTTCTTTGAAGGAATGAACTCCATGCAGTGAATTTTCCTCTTAGTACTGCCCTCATAGTGTCCCAGAGATTTCAATATGTTGTATCAGTGTTCTCATTTGCCTCTAAGAATTTTTTAATCTCCTTTTTGATGTCTTCTATAACCCATTGTTCATTCAGTAGCATGTTATTTAGTCTCCAGGTGTTAAAGTAGGTTTTGTTTCTTATTTTTTCATTGATTCCTAATTTCATTCCATTATGATCTGATAGGATGCAGGGTAGTATCTCTACTTTTTTATATTTGCTTAGAGTTGCTTTATGGCATAATATATGGTATATTTTAGAGAATGATCCATGTGCTGCTGAGAAGAAAGTGTACTGACTCATTGATGGATAATATACTCTCTCTATATATCAGTTAAATCTAAGCTATTGATTGTATTGTTGAGTTCTACAGTTTCTTTGTTTAGCTTTTGTTTGGAAGATCTATCCAGTGGTGAAAGCGGTGTGTTAACGTCACCTAGAATTATCATGTTGTGGTCTATTTGGTACTTGGACTTGAGAAGGGTTTGTTTGATGAATGTGTATGCTCCGTTATTTGGGGCATATATATTTATGACAGTTATATCTTGTTGATGTATGATTCCTTAAGTAGTATGAAATGTCCATCCTTCTCTGTTTTGATTACCTTTGGCTTGAAGTCTACTTTGTTTGATATGAGCATGGAAACCCCTGCTTGCTTCTGTAGTCCGTGTGAGTGGTATATTTTATCTCATCCTTTCACTTTCAGTCTGTGGATGTCTTTTCCTGTGAGATTTGTCTCTTGAAGGCAGCATATTGTTGTGTCTTTTTTTAAAATCCAATCTATCAGCCTATGTCTTTTAATTGGTGAGTTTAGGCTACTAATGTACAGGGTTATTATTGAGATATGATTTGTATTACCAGTCATTTTAAATTTTATTTAATAGTTGGTAGTTAGCTTGATTTGATTTCTCCTATGGATTGTTTTCCTTTATTGTAGTTCCTCCCTTTGCAGGTTTTTATTGTTGATTTTCAATTGCTCCTCATGGAATATTTTGCCAAGAATGTTCTGTAATACTGGCTTTCTTGTTGTAAATTCTTTTAGCTTTTGTTTATCATGGAAGGTTTTTATTTCATCATCAAATCTAAAGCTTAATTTTGCTGGATATAAGATTCTTGGTTGGCATCCCTTATCTTTTAGAGCCTGGTATATGTTGTTCCAGGCTCTCCTTGCTTTGAGGGTCTGGGTTGAAAAATCTGCTGAGATGCAAATTGGTTTTCCTTTATAGGTTATCTGATTTTTCTCTCTTACAGCCTTTAAAATTCTATCCTTATTTTGTATGTTAGGCATTTTCATTATAATATGCCTTGGTTTAGATCTGTTGTAATTTTGTACATTTGGCATCCTATATGCTTCTTGTATTTGGTTTTCAAATTCATTCTTCTTGTTTGGGAAATTTTCTAATATTATTTCATTAAAGAGATTTTACATTCCTTTGGATTGATTCTCTGCACCTTCCTCAATTCCAATAAATTTGATATTCGGCCTTTGATGGTATCCCCTAATTCTTGGATATTTTGTTCATGGTTTGTTTCCATCTTCACTGTGTGGTCAACTTTATTTTCTATATTATATATTTTGTCCTCATTGTCTGAGGTCCTATTTTCCAAGTGATCCAATCTATTGGTGATACTATCTATTGAGTTTTTTAACTGGCCTACTGTTTATTTTATTTCAAGTATTTCCATTTGGCTTTTTCTCAGACTCTCTATCTCTTTCTTGAAGTAATCTTTTGCTACCTGTATTTGTTCTCTTATCTCTTTGTTGGTGTGATTGATTGATGCCTGTATTTGACCTCTTATCTCTTTGTTGGAGAGATTAATTTTTGCCTGTATCTGCCCACTTAGGTCATTTTTTAAATCCTGAATCATTTTAATTATGTATATTCTGAACTCCTTTTCCGACATTTCACCTACTGTGCTTTCTATGGATTCTATTGCTGTAGTATCTTGATTTGTTTGGGACATTTTCCTTCCTTGTTTTTTCATGATATCTATGTGTTTTCCTCTTTTGCAGTGTAAGTCTGAGGCATTACTGTTTTTGTCCTATTGTCTTATATCTTCCCTACAGGTTACCCGATGCCTCACTTTTAAGGGAAAGATCAATATTACAGCATTCAAAGTACCCAACGTATTGCCATATATCTGTTACTTTCTATTTTTATATGTACAATTTTGACAATTTAACCATAAATGATGAGATCAATTATCTTCTGTCTTCTATCATTTAGTCAGTATTTTTGGGTGGTGGTTCACAGTATCCAATGGTAGAAGGGGGGACTTATGGGTTGGCTAAAACATTTGTGAGGTAGGATGTGAGAAGATAGAGGTATTAGATTATTTGACTAGTGAGAGGGTAATCATGGGAATTAGGGTGTTAGTAGGAAAAGCAAAAGATAGGTATTCCCATGTAATATTCCCTGTTCTGGGGCCTGGGGCCTGTTCCCTGACCTGTAGGCAGAGGCGAAGACTACCTGTGGCTCCTGAATGGGTGGGCAGAGCTGGGAACGCACACAGGTGGGCCTAGCTGGAAGCTTACAGGCCGGGGCTTATTCCCCCTCCGACCCTAGTGTGGATGGCATCTCCACAGTGGGTGGACCGAGCTGGGAAAGTATGCTGGCAGGCTGAGCTGGAGTGCTCGCTGGCTGGCCTACCTGGAATGCTTGCAGACTGGGGCTTGTTCCCCTGCCATCCCAAGCGGGGATTAATAGAAGGATTTAATACAAGTCCCTCTTCTGGAAACTTTTGGTCATTTCTCGGTGCATACATATTCTTATCCTCTGATTTACATGGGAGCTAAGGAGCCTCTTGGGGAGAAATTTTTTGATTAAATCCAATTCAGATGTATAGAGTTTAAAAACTCATCCAATGAACCAAGGGAAGAAGCAGGGGAACTGAGAGAGTCTAGGTGGGCTCTAAAGAGACAATTCCCCCTTTGAGAAGAAAAAGTCTAGATTGGGACCAGTTTTAGCTGCAAGGGTGGAATTGTTCTGGATGCAGTTTGTAGTAGCAGGCAACCTCAAGGCAGAATCCTGGGAGTAAGAACACAGCCTCTGGACTCTTCTGAGAGGGGCTTCTGAATTGCATCCAGGAGACCTGAGCAATCAGTTTGGACTTTAATGTCTTTATCTGTAAAATTGAGGTGGTGATAACAATAGCTTCTGTATCATAGGATGGTTGAGGATTAATAAAGGAATTACATGTGAAGCCAGTACAGAATGTAATACATATTGTCTGTTGTTATCCTGGATGCTCAGGTACACTCTGAAGAGGGGCAAGTTGTTATACTTGTGAACTGAAAAACCTAACAATGATAACGGTAATAGCACCAACAATGTCAACAACTTTACTATATTCTGTGTCATTCTGCTAAGGGTGTCCCACCCCCATTCCACCCAGGCCGGTCCCTCAGAGGAAAGTATGCTTTCTTTTCCCTTCTAAAAGGGTAGCTCGTGTTTGATATTTGGAAATTCTGGGCTTCCTTCACTCTGAGGGAGAATGTGAAGACTTTGATTTCATAGTTGAGATCCCCAGACAAGGGCTCCCTGTATTGAAGGACATGGGAACAACCCATATAAGGAAACAGGGAACACTGGAATGGCAAACGATTATCAGGGAAGAATATCTTTATAATGGTTTAAAGATGCTGCCTATCGTTATCTTAAACAGGTTTAAGAATTGGCTTGGGGTGTGTGACAGGTTGAGCAAACAAGAATGACCTAGAGAACAAATGAGGCCCTATGGCAGGGCTCAGGTTCTGAGCCATAAGTCAAGGCTATCAGAGAGTCAAAGGCCTGGGTTTCATCTAGAAGTCAGAGGACTGAACAGGGTAAAGTCAAACAGAACTGAGTGCCAGATCAGCATCCAGAAACAAGGCAGAACGTAGCTGAGCAGCCCTAGGTGTGTCTGGCCTGCTGGCTACCCCATCAGTGCAGGCAATAAGAGACTCCCTGTGATAGGGGTTGATCCCATGATATAGGACTAAGCTTTCCTTGAGGAGTTAGGAAGAGGGAAGGAGTTTGCAGAAGATCACTTTTAAAAGAAGAGAGAAACAAATTGCTTAAATTATTACTTGAGAAGTTGATTAGTTGGAATTTTTTTTTTCTATGTCATACACTGACATATAAATAATGAATGCTTATCATAGCCCAAAGCCACTACTTTAAAATATTTTAAAATGTCATAAGAAAGTTCTCACAATAAATAAGTCAGAAACACATGCATGCTCCCATCAAAAGTTAAATATGCAAGTTGAGGTGAGGATGAGGGTCCATGATATGTATGAGCCTGAAAATATTTTATGTGAGAAGATTCACTTCTGTTTTTGAAATACATAATGTTGGCATATTTATGATTTATAGTCAATTTAGTATCCTTATGTTATTAGTGAGTTTGTGTGTAGTAGAGGTTGCCAATGGTAACCAGAAACCCACCTTTCAAAGTAGCTGGAATGTGAGTAGCAATGTGTTAATAGAATCATTGTTTTTAACTGTTCTTCCTATACCTGTCTTCCCATTAACATTAAAGCATAAAGATGATAAATAAGTACTTAAATTCTTTCCTTTAAATATCAGGATGACTCAGCCACCCTGTCCTGTAAATAATAAGGTTTCAACATTTACAGATTACTCCTGTCAACTAAAAAGTGGTTAAAGTGAAAATTACCCGGTCCTGGCAGACATTCATGTGACCTAAGGTTTGGGTTTTTTCTTAGAATTTATAACCTTGACAGTTAATTTTGCAGGCCTCTTTTAAAAGCCTGTCATTTAGCACAAATTGACATTTAAGCAGCTTTTTACAGCTCTAGTATAAAAATGTTAAGACAGCTTGGGCTTTTTCCTATTAACATCACCTATTATTTATTATCATAGTCAGGGAAATGAATCATCAATTTCCCCTTTTCAACATTTTCTTAGGAATTGGAGGTAGTGGAGAAGATAGGACATCCTCAGTCAATTTTATTTCCTTCTTTAAAAAAGAAAAAAATAAATAAACTACTTAGATTATCATTAAAATCTTTCATGCAACAAAAGACACTACAAAATAAAGACACATTACAACAGAGTTGTAATGAACCTAATAACAAAGGATTCATGTCCAGAATATGTGCATTATATTAATGTTTATAATGTATTAATATGCTGATATGTTAATATAATACATTAATATGTAGAACAACTACATATTAATAATAAAAAGGTAATGCAATGGGAAAACAGGGATATAAGCTAGCAAGTTCCTAAAGAAACGTTAAATGGGCATATAAAAAGATTCAACTTTTCTAGTAATAAGAAAAATTCAGACTAACACAATGAAATGCCATTTCATGCTCACAGGACTGGTAAAAATGTAAAGGTCTGAGAGAGGAAGATGGTGAAATGAAGTGGTCTCTGGGCACTCAGGATTCACTGGCCCCCACTTCCAATCCTCTGCCAACTACTCTCTGCCAAAATCATTCTTGAGCTTGGAGGGTAAGGGCAGGTGAGAGTTTGGCCAGTATTGAAGGAGAGAGATGAACTCAAGGAAAACCTGGGAACCTGAGCAAAAATTCCAGGAGCAGAAGCACACTAGGAGCAGAATATTCTAGAGAAATCTGGCCTGTGGAGATCCTTGGTCCCTGACAGAGGGCTACTATTCTTCCTGTCCTCTGAGGAGTTTTAGCAGAGCCAGGCAAATGCCTAAATCTTCCTGGCCTAAAATATGGGAGAATGACAACCTTTGGTAGCAACTTTTCGTTGTGTTTTATTTTGTTTATGGTTTTATTAATTTTATTTTTTCTACCCCAAAAGCATAGAGTTTTCTTAGTCTGAAGGGATACACATTTACTATACAGGGCTGAGGAGAAAACTTATAACATCAACGTAGAACTTAATTCCTTTGGAAAGAAGACTATGGCCTGGGTTGACAAATGGTAGGGACATGGAAAGGAACTCAGTATGTATAGTTACTCTATTCACATCAAAACATCCTCAAGGCTGCTGCTGGTTTCCCACTGCACGATCAGGTAGGTCCCGGTTTGGTCACATCTCCAACAATGTCATAATTGTAAGGAAGATGCATCTCTCCAAATCCAAAACTGCTACAATGAAAAATACAACCACAAAGCTTGGATAAGGTCTGAACACTATTTGTGCAGTGTCCAAGCCCCAAAAGATGAGTTAATTTTTGAAGGAGACCACTTTGAACTTGTATTGAATTCAGCTGTTTCAGTTAATTAAGTCATGACAGTTAAAAGACAAGGGCATTAGAAATATTTTGGGTGGTATCTGTCACTGATCAAAAGCAATTCAGCAGGCAGAGAAATAACATTGGGAATTGCCCAGCTAGTGCCCATTCAATGAGATGCTAGATGGTACTTAAAGACCTATTTGTGATATTTAAAGAACACCACTAAATTTGTCTATAGAAAAACAGAAGTGAAGGTAAAATAAAGGCATTTTGAGACTTATAAAATAATTTTTCTAAATATTGGGTTAAAACATAAATTAAATCTAAAATTACTGATAAAACCAGAGTGATACATTTCTTATCTATGGTATGTGGCCCAAAGTGATACTCAGAAAAATACATAGTCTTAAATGCTTTTCTTACAAAGCAAGACAAAATAAATGCAGTAAGCTTTCAACTAATAATGATAAAAAGAAACAAAGCAAAAAATTATGAAGAAAGGAATTAAAGAAAATAAAAATAAAAGTAAATGAAATAGAAAATAACCCTCCCAAAGCCTTCAAACCAAAATAAAGTTAGTGCTTTCAAAGCCTAGTAAAGAACTAGGGTAGGAGCTTAGTGGTAGAGCACTTGCCTAGCATGCACAGGCTCTAGGTTCAATCCCCAGAAGTGTAAATAAATAAAATAAAATAAATAGGCTAAAGAATCACAGAAGTCTCTGGCAATTCTGATGACACAGTAAGAAGATGACAGAAATAAGGATTTAAACATAGCTGAATATGAAGATAATACTTAAGAAATTATAGAGTAGGTCTGGGGATATAGCTTAGTTGGTAGACTACTTGCCTCACATGCACAAGGCCCTGAGTTCAATCCCCATCAACACACACACACACACACACACACACACAAAGAAATTATAGCATAATTCTGTCCAAACTTTTACCAATAAGTTAAAATTTTCAGAGAAAAGAATTATTAGGGATACACATTATCAAAATTATGTCAGAGATGTAAAACTAGATAGACAAATTGATATAGAAAAAAAAAAAAACCGAAAAATACCATTTAAAAAAATCTACCCTACATAAAGGGATTAGTACCAGACCATTTTACAAGTGAGTTCTACAAACCTTTTTAAGACAGATTTTTAAAAATTGTTTTGTTTAAATGCTTTCATGGCATAGAACAGATATGAAAATTCCTTACTTATTCTATAAGACTGCACAATACCCAAACAAAGTCTGCCCCAACTAACTTTTCTCTAAATCTCACATAGGATTATAAGGACAAGTCTTTTTGAGAAATTTTGATTCAAAACTATCAGCAGATTACTAGAATATGCCAGAATGATATAGGATGACCAAATAGGACTTTATATGAGATATAATTAAATGATTAAACAATGTGAAATATGTTCATCTGATTCTTTGAACAAATAGAAAAACAGAGAAAAATCTATGTGACTCACACAATAGGTACTAAAAAGGGAGCGAATAAAATCCCAAACATGATCCTAAAATAGACTCAGTAATCTAAGAATAGCATGAGAACAGGATGCCCTATTGGAAATTAATCTGAGCTTTGTTTCTCTTCCTTTAGATTCACTAGAGAGGAATAAAAGACAGTTTTCTCTCTTCCAAAAGTTTACCCAGTCCATGGCCTAGATTTTCCATTCCCTAGACTGGGGTTTTGTATTTCCAGCTTGGTAAGAGGAAGGCAGCACATGTTCTGTTTGCCCCAGATATAATCAGGCCCTGTGACTAGAGGTCTGGGTTATATGAGGGCATTTAAGTTGGACTGTCCAAAAGGCAGGAGAAAGCTTTGATTTGGTGGAATTTGAAATGGTTGAACCGCCAAACTCAGAACTCAAATGAGGAAAAAACCCCAGTTTTTAAAGAGGTGGTGACTTGGAGGATTGGGGATGACCTGAGCTACTGGGATAATGCTCTCTGGCTCTGAGTTGACAGAGATCCTGTCCTCAGAAGGATAGATGTCAAGGGTTTGTGGGAGCTGAGCCCTCAGTACTAGAACCCTGCACACCACCCATTAAGGGCTCTGTGAACTCTGCAGCATATCGGGCAGGTTAATGTGGGTTACACATTTGTCCTTTGTGTATATAATGTGCATAATTTGTGTGTGCATGTGTGTTGTTAGTTATACCTATGCTCTCCTGTGAAATTCTCAATTTTGTTTATTGATTATTACAGAGACTTTATAATATAAGTGAAACATTTTAAAACTATGAGAAGTAACAAGAAATTTTTGTCATATGGACAAATAAAAGATCAACATATGAAAGTGTCCTGTTTTCCTACATGCCAGTATTAGCCAATCAGCATTGTAAGAGGGAAATATCACATTCACACTGGCAACAAAACTTACACAACACCTTCGAACAAATATCACAAGAAACGTGTGAAGTCATATTAAAAGAAGGTGATATGGTTTTTATCAATCAGATTAGCAAAAATTTTATTTAGCAATATACACAATTGATGGAAGTAAAAATTAGTATTGCCTTTTGGAAGGTTCATTTGATATCTGTTAAAAGTTTAAATGTACCTGTTATTTTATTGAAAGTTTTGACTTCTAGGCATCAGTTTTACAGAAATTCCTTTAATGAATCATCAATTTTGGGGGGGGGCAGTTATTAGGGATTGAATTCTGGGGCACTTGACCACTGAGCCACATCCCCAGCCCTATTTTGTATTTTATTTAGAGACAAGGTCTCACTGAGTTGCTTAGTGCCTCACCATTGCTGAGGCTAGCTTTGAACTCATGATCCTCCTGCCTCAGCCTGACGAGCTACTGGGATTACATATACATATATATATATGTGTGTGTATATATACATGTGTATGTATGTGTATATATGTATGTGTATATATATGCATGTACATGTATTTATGTGTATGTATATATGTATAAATTTATTCGAATCATCCTGAAAATTGACTAGATTTCTATGGCAGTGCCAGATCAAATATTACTTACAGATACCATAATGGTTTCCTTGTGCCTCAGTTCTTTCCTTTCCTGGGTTGATACAAGAACAAGATAAATGTCACCCTACATATACTAGGGTCTGAACTCTAGATGAAGAACTCCATAAATATAACTCTAGGAGTTTATATAGGAGAGGAACTGCTGGTCCTCTGCTTCTCTCCTGAGGGAAGGAGATAAAGCTTTGCCTGTTGACACAAATAAATTCTCCTTGGAAACAGAAGGTAAAAAAACCTAAGTTCTTATCCTTAGTAATATAAATTAATATTGTAAGATAAGACAAGAGTCTCTAGTTTACTGCCATTAGAATGCCTCTGTAGTTGGGGGAGGTAAGTTTATTATCTTTGAATGGGAACAGATGACTCCTAGTCTCATATCTTTTGATTTGAGGAACAAACAGATCTGGGGTATTAGAGATGTCTATAGCATGTTACTATTATTTGCTCAGGAAGCCAAACTATGCAGAATATGGAAATATTCTCCTCCTGACAAGCAGATGAATAAAAACACAGATTTATGATATTGGCATCTGGAGTAATCAAAATATAAAACATTAAATGAAGAGTCAAATAATAGAACATTATACCATATATGATCTTATATATATGAAATTGGTATAAGGAAACTAACATGACTATCTTTCAGGAAAGGGAATGAATGTAGTAGTAAAGTTAAAAAATGACTTTCATTTTAACCATATACATTTGTTAATAAATTTGGGTTTGCATTTAAGTGTGATATCTTAAAATATTGTCTTTTCTGAATTTTCCAGTTACTACAACAAGTGTATAGTAGTTTTTATAATATATATGTTATTTATAAGTCATGTCTATTCATCAAATTTTCTTTAGACTTCAAGATAGCCACGAGAAAAGAAATCATATCTGTTATCATTTTATATGTAATTATATTTTGCTATGTAATTATATTTGTAATTTGTTCTGCAAGGGAAATGGTATACATAGTATTCATAATGGTCAAGCAAAGGGTCTTTGATTTATTAGAACTTGAGGAAACAGGGGATGCTTCTTTCCTTAAATGCATGTCCACCAACCACTGGGTTGTAGGACTAAAATTCTATCAGTGAAGGATTCATTTTTCTCCTGAAGCTTAGCTGAGTATATACACTTAAACATATAAATCCATCCCTATCCTGCTCCTTCCACCAAGAAAGTAACTCCTAACAAGTCTAATTCAAGCATAAATTCATTAATCGTAGCCTTTGCTTCTCAAATGAGAGGTCTAGGAACCAGTGCACAGTAAGACCCTGGTGTGTTGGTGAGAAGAAGGCTGAAGATAAGGGAGACGGGGACATTAGTCATTGGAAATAAATTTCAACTTCTTCACCCCATAAGACCTCAGATTCTTCAGAGTCTAATTCTGTCCTAAATTTAGATAAGTCCTCTCTCTACCCTCCCAAACCTCAAATTCCCAGCTGTCAAAAGTCTCACAGGTTTAGGTTTATTAAAAATACTTGATGGTCTTGGAGTGTTAAGTATGTGAAGAGGGAAGAAAAAATCCTAAGTCACATCAGTGTGTGGAGACCAGCATTCTGGCTAATTTCATTCAGGACTCCTATTATTAGTACCAATCTAAAGACCATCTAATGTCCTGGGGTAAGTCAAGTAAGTCATTTCATCTAGCACCTACATATTATCTCCTTGAGACAGCTTATTTTACCATAGTGAATGAAAAGGTTGATTACATTATAGCCACATATTAATGAATGTTCAAAGCTTTGAAATATTTTTCTGGAGACTGAAATGTGAGGAGGATTCAAGTGCTATTTTCAGTAACATTCACTACCTATATTATTTATTTTAGATATTTATTTGCTTTTTATGAAATATTCTGATTAGATGAAGCAAAAGAATTCCTTATATTTTCTTACAGAACCAAGTTAAGTGGTTAATTAATAACTAGGACAAGGTCTTTAAACCACTTCTCCACTGCCTAATGAAGAATAAGATGTCTCAAGATTTTCTTTCTATTCCTGGCAACAGAGTCCTGAAGAGATAAACAAGTAGTGCTGCTAACATAAATCACTCTTAAAGAGATAAACTGCCTGACCTTTTGGGGGGCCATTTACACTTGTATAACACTGAGCCCCAGGAGATCTGAGCTCTTAAGGGAGCTTATTGTGTGTATACACTCTTTAAGTCTTTAATCTTGCCACTCCTTAAGAAAGGAAAAAGACACAAAGAGTTATAAACACACTTTCCTAGGCCTTCCTACCACCAGGGAAAGATCAAAGAGTCCCATCTTTTCATTTCCTAGCTCCAACCATTCCTCTCTCTTGTCTTTTCCCTTCCATAAGCAGTTTTCTTTGTGGCAACATAGACATAAATTCTGCTCCTCAGAGGAGTGTACTGCTGTGCACCTGTTGCATGGAATAAATCCTGAGGAATCTTCTGGAGTTCTCTTTCCTTCCCTACATGTCCACTGCCCCCTCGTCAATTAGATCAGCCAAGTTCTACCTTCAATGTATACATGTCAAACCCAACTGATTCTCACCACCTCCACGAACACCCTTTCTTCTCCACCACAACCTCTCTTACCTGACTCTGACAGGAACCTCCTACCTGGCCCCTTCTTCCATGGCTCTGTGTTCCTCTCATTACATGAGAGTCTAAATCATCTTCTAAAATGTAAATGAGATTTTTATGTCTACCCTGATCAAACCTGCTAGCAACTTCTGAATACAAAAAGAATAAATTTCAAGTATTTATTATGATCTGTAGGACTCTGTCTCCTCATCCTTATTGTGTTCTCCTTGTCTGTTTAATTTGGACTCTCCTACTCCACTGGTCCCTCATATACACTTAGCTTACCACATTCCTGGAACTCTTTCCTTGAATGCTCTTCCCCTGATCTTTTGCACAGCAGGCACCTTCATATCATTCAGGTCTTAGCTTACACGCTGCCCCTTTGGTAACGAGTTTTCTGAAAATCCCCTGCCCCAACTACTACTACTCTCTTCACTTAAGTACTGTATATCATCATTGTTGAATTTTTCTTGGGATTATTTTTCACACACAAAATTGTTATTTATTAAGTATATCAAAATAGTCAATAGGCAATTAACTTAAGTGTCAATTAGTGGATGAAGGGATATTAAAGAAAATTCAGAGCATATATACAATGGAAAGCCACAATCATAAAAAAAGAAAAATCCTGCCATTTTCAACAACACGGAGGTACCTCAAAGACAGATGTTAAGTAAAATACATCAGATACAGAAAGACATATTGTATGGCCTCACTTTTACATGGAATTTAAAAAGTTGAAATCAAACTAGCAGAGAATAAGAATGGTGGTTCCAGGGTGTGTTAGTCAGCTTTTCACTGCTGTGACCAAAATAATTGATTAGAACAACTTAGAGGAGGAAAAGTTTATTTTGGCTCATGGTTTTCAGAGTTCAATCTGTGGTCAGTTGACTCCACTGCTCATGGTCCAGGGTGAGATGAACATCATGGATGAAGGCTGTGGCAGAAGAGCACTGCTCCATTCATGGTAGCCAAGAGGCAGAGAAAGAAAGGAGAAGGGGTCACAGGGAAGACAAACCCTTCCAAGCATGCCCTCAGTGATCTACCTCCTTTCACTACAACTTACCTGCCTAAAGTTGCCACCTAATTAGTCCATTCAATCTAGAATGAACGGATTAAGTTACAGCTCTCATGATCTAACCATTTCATCTCTGACTCTCCCTGCATTGACATAGGAGCTTTGGGGAAACACCTATACAAACCATAACACTCTCCCTCTGGCACCTGAAAGCTCATGTCCATGTCACAATGCAAAATGCATTTAGTCCATGTCCAAGAGTCCCCATGCCCTTAAGAGTTCCAGAATTGCTCCAAAGTCTTAATCCAAAATCTTTACTGAGACTGAAAGCATACTCTTAGGTGTGACCTCCTATAATTATCAAAAGGAAGTTACATATATCCATTATCCAATGGCACATAGTAAACATTCCCATACCAAAAGGGAGGTTTCGGGGGATGGAAAGAAAGGTTGGGATCAAAGCAACACTGAAACCCAACTGGGCAAACATTTTCTCCAAGTCCAACATCTGGGGGACATGTTAGTGAGGTCTGAGTTCCAAAAGGCTTGGGAAGTCCTACACCAATGGCTTTGCCAGTCACTATCCAAATGGACTTTCTTTTAGTCTGATTCTGTTCACAGCTAGTAGTTTTCCTAGGCAGGTGACTATCTTACTGGCATGCAGCTTTGGTTTCCTTCTCACAGTTTCAGACATTGCCATCTCAGGGGCTGCCTGCAGGAATTCCAACCCTGCTACAATTTGCCTGACCTCCCAGGACTTTCTTTGAATCTTGGTGGAAATATCCATCAACCCCTAGCCATTGTATCCTGCATTCTTGCAGAACCAGGACCATGTGGATAATTCCAAAGTCTGCCATCAGCTTGAGCAGTAGTTGTATGCCCAGGGACCATGCCATCAGGGGCCTCTTAGTACCTGGATGGCTAAGCACTGTGAGACAAATTCC
The DNA here is from genome assembly GCA_025594165.1 of Tamias sibiricus. Taxonomy (NCBI): domain Eukaryota; kingdom Metazoa; phylum Chordata; class Mammalia; order Rodentia; family Sciuridae; genus Tamias; species Tamias sibiricus. Next base: position 111,438,126 of record CM046664.1, on the reverse strand, counting down.
TGGGCCTCCCTGTGTGAGCAGGGTGATTCCCATGGTGTCTTCTCAAAGGAACTTTTACTTTTACACTAGAGCTTGTAATGGGTGTGGTTTTGCCAATTCAGGAGATGCCCTCAAGACATGTTTTCTATTGTCTCTGTAAAACACTTGGCTTCTCTTTAATAGTGGTAATCTCTTCAACAACCAGTCTTCCTTGGCCCCAATCTTACATGTACTTCTCTGGCCATATTTCAAATTCCTAAAATCCTTCTGCTCTGCTGTCTGCCCCTGATTCTTACAGTAATCCTGATTAAAAGCCAACAGTGGTCTCCATGCCACTGTCTGAATGCTGTGCTGCCTTGAAATTTTCTCCACCAAATTAATTCCAACCCCTTTAAATTTGGTCTCAAACAAAAGTCCCAGCACATGGACAAAATGTGGACAAGTTCTTTTCCAGAATATAACATGAATGAATTTTAATTCAATTTCCAAAAGAGTCCTAATTTTCCTCTGAAACCTCATGAGCACAATCCTTACTGTCTGCAGTCCTATTGGCATTCTGGTCTTCTGAGCTCTTATCAGAATCATCCAGTAAGCTTGCTTACAACATTCTAAGATTTTTTTTTTTTTTTTTTTTGTATCGGGGATTGAACTCAGGGGCACTCGAACACTGGTCCACATCCCCAGCCCTTTTTTGTATTTTATTAGAGACAGGGTCTCACTAAGTGCCTCGCCATTGCTGAAGCTGGCTTTGAACTCGCCATCCTCCTGCCTCGGCCTCCCAAGTGCTGGGATTGCAGGTGTGCGCCACTGCACCCAGCTACATTCTAAGATTAATCCAGCCTGCATTGCCAAACTTTTCCAAGTTCCTCCTGCACACCAGTTCCAATGATTCTGAACCACATGGCCAGGTCAGGCACAGCAATGACAAATCTCTTGGTACCAATTTCTGTGTTAGCCAATTTTGCATTGCTGTGACCAAAAAACCTGACAAGAACAACTTAGAGGAGAAAAAGTTCATTTTGGCTCACAGTTGCAGAGCTTAGTCTATGGTTGGCTAATTCCATTGCTTTGGGCCCAAGATGAGGTAGAACATTATGGTGGAAGGGCATGGCATAGGAAAACTGTTCAGTTCATGACAACCAGGAAGATGAGAAAACTTGAATACCAGAGACAAAATATAAATTCCAAGGGCATGCCTTGAATGGCAATTAATTCATATTTAATTCAATGATTTCTCTTTTTTTTTTTCATTTTTTAAATTCTAATTTGTTAAACATGCTTGCAGAGTGCAATTAATTTCATATTACATATAAAGAGCACAATTTTTCAAGTCACTGGTTTTACATAAAGTAGTTTCACACCATTTGTGTTTTCACACATGTACTTAGGGTATTGATGTCTAACTCATTCTGCCATTATTCCTATTCCCTTGCCCCCTCCCTTTCCTCTCCCTCCCCTTTGTTCTGTTTAAAGTTTCTTCATTCCTCTCATCCTCCCCTCCCTTGCCGTTCTAAGTCAGTATCATCATAGCAAAGGAATCATTTGACCTTTGGATTTCTGGGACTGGCTAACTTCACTTAGCATTATATTCTCCAACTCCATACATTTACCTGCGAATGCCATAATTTTATTCTCTTTTAGTTCTGAGTAGTGTTCCATTGTGAATTGTGCTGCTGTAAACATTGATATGGCTGTGTCCTTTTAGTAAGCTGTTTTTAAGTCTTTGGGGTATAGACCAAGGAGTGGGATAGCTGGGTCAAATGGTGGTTCCATTCCAAGTGATTACTTTCACTAGAATATTTAGATTTTTCTAAATACCATAGTTTACAAGGAATTTCCCAAATATCCTCCGCTTACTCTGTTACTCTCCTGGGGCCAGTCAACATACATCAGTCCTATACCTCACAGGGAGTTGTAAGTATCTGGAATATTCATAATTAATAGCAATGTCCCATTCCTAAAGAGAAACTAAATCAAAACACAGACCAACCTTCAGTCAGAGATGCAATAAAAGTTTAATGGTCCCAAATCCCCCAAATATCTTTTCTTTCTTTTTATTAATTTATTTTTTATTCTAAGTTCTTAGAAATGACAGCAGAATGTATTACATTTCATATTATACTTATAGAACACATTTTTATACATCTCTGGTTGTATACAAAGTATATTCACACCATTCGTGACTTCATACATACACTTAGGGTAATGATATCCATCTCATTCTACCATCCTTTTTTTTTTCTTCACCCTTTTGCCCCCTCCCTTCCCCTCCCTCCACATTAGCCATTCTAGTATTCCTCTAATCCTCCTTTGCTCCCCATCCCAACCCGACTGTGAATCAGCCTCCTAATATCAGAGAAAACATTTGGCATTTGGCTTTTTGGGATTGGCTAACTTCACTTAGCATTATATTCTCTAACTTCATCCATTTACCTGTGAATGCCATGATTTTATTCTCTCTTTTTGCTGAGTAATACTCCATTGTGTATATATACCACATTTTCTTTATCCATTCATCTACTGAAGGGCATCTAGGTTGGTTCCACAGTGTAACTATTGTGAATCGTGCTGCTATAAATATTGATGTGGCTGTGTCCCTGTTGTATGCTGTTTTTAAGTCCTTTGGGTATAGACCAAGGAGTGGGATAGCTGGGTCATAAGGTGGTTCCATTCCAAGTTTTCAAAAATATGGAAAGCTTCACAAATTTGCATGTCATCCTTGAGCAGGGGCCATGCTAATCTTGTCTGTATCGTTCCAATTTTAGTATATGTGCTGCTGAAGTGAGCACCCAAATATCTTTTCCATATCCACTGATGGTGATACCAATCACAGAAAATAAATGACATACTGGATCCCAAGTGTGTGCACAGCACACCAACGGTCTAGGACAACCATTCTCATGGAACTCAATGTGGATAATTCTTGGGCCTCTCTGAAGGCAGCCTAAATACTCATAACCAATGAACTCCTAAGCTCATGCAGTTTCTCCAGCTGCTGATTTGACAAAGGAGAAAAGAGAAAGTGACATCTTATAACTCTAACTTTAGTAACTTTTTGATAGATATTCCTAGGCAAAAGCCTATACAATAATTTTTAAATGTTTTCTCTTGACCATCTTGCCTTGGAGGCTAAAGCTCTGCTGCTCTGCCTTTGTAGTTCAGTCATTTGTATCTCATCAATTATTAGGCACCTATTTCATTTGACAACGTCTTGAGGGTCCCTCTTAATTATTTAAATACTGAGGAATATAAAGTATATAAGCTGTGTGAACTTCCAGCTTAAAAGTTAAGCCTTTTAACAATTTTCTCAGACAGGTAGGTTTAAGAATTGTACCATAGAGGTGCCAGAAATGTGTAAGGAGAATAAGAATGCTTAAAGGAAAAAATAGAATGTGGTTTCATTATAGGAACTCATTAAATTCGTTTGAGAATACAATCTAGATATTAAAAGTAATTATTCTTTCTGCCTTTCATTCACAATCTGTCCTCCTAAAACTCACTCCTTCTAGACTGTGCAGGTTACACTGTGAATCTGCCTTCAGAGTGACCAGAGCATCTAAGGAGGTTTTGGCAGAAAAAGAGGACAACTTCAGAACCTGCCTGCTGCTGACTGCTGCTCCATTATAGTTCTGCAGGCTGCTTCAGAGCTGATCCCTGAATTCTGGATTGTATGCAAAATCTACAGCCTGTTTGGGTGGCTGATAATCTAAACAACTATATGAAATCCCAATCCCTCTGTGATCCAAAATTAAATAAATATAGAAAAGTGGCTTTGTATGTATATTTTTCCAAGAAGGAAGACTAGAGAGGCTATTAGAAGTTCAGAACTAACTGATCTCTGTTATCTGTGCTCTCCCTTTTCCTGCATTCCTGTTTAGTTTGACTCATCCTCTTGCTTCAAACTCTGGCCTTGGGGTGCACCCAGATTTAGATGCACAACCTCACTCTGACCAGTTGGGCCAATTCATCTTATTCCAGCCTTTAGCTACTCTTACCATTGTCCCCAAGGCACTTTCTTGGTTTCATTCCTCTCTTTTGTTTCCCCTCTTTGCACACTTTGCTGAAGCTTTTGCTCCTGTCCTACTGTCAATATGCAAATCCATGTTTCAATAAGATGTGCTTAACTTTGACCCAGTTCTAATGATCCTACTCATTGTAAAACTATTTCCCCTCACTGATTTTAAAATACATTATTCTAAATGGATCCCATTCATTTGGCAATATATGCTATTGAAGGTTCTATGGGATTGGCTAAGAAAAGAACTTCTTTTTGTTAAATGTTTGTAATTTTAAACATACACAGTACAATCAGGAAAATAATTTTGTATCAGCTATGGTAGTCCATAAATAAATTCTTGATATGGGGAAACAGACTTGGGAAAGAATGACTCCTCAGGCCTAACAGGAAATTCCCGGTAAAGTCCTAGATTTCAACATTGGAATGAGCAATTTGGACAACCTGAAATTCCTTCCTATAGAAATGAGCTATTTTGTTCAAAATTCCAGAGGACATTTATCTTTAAACTCAATAAAAGTTCATAATCCTTATGCTCTGAATTCTGGCACATGTATATTACACAAGTAATATTATACATTGCTACAACTAGCATTTATTCCAATGATAGTAGCCACATTATCAACCAATTAAAATTGAATAATATAGGTGTATGCAAATTGTGAAAATTATTTTACCATTTTAAATAATGTCCCTCTCTGTTTTAGGCAGTATTGTAAGATGGGTCATCAAGGTTTCCTGTCCCCTAATTATTCAGTCAAATACTATTTAGGCAATATTGCAAAAAGATTTTTGAATATCTAAAGTCCTGAAGTAATTGACCTCAAGATCTAGAAAAGAATAAGTGGGGCTGACCAAACCACATCAGCCCTTTATAAGCAGCATTTTCTCCAGCTGATAGTAGGGGAAGAAGTAAAAGGTATGAAATAAGAAAATAACTCAGTGCTTTGAGTTTGGAGATGGCCACATTCCAGAACCAAAGGCAACCTTCAAGAGCTGAGAGAGACTCCCAGGAAACAGCCAGCAAGGACCTGGGACCCCAGTGCCACAACTACAAGGAACTGGGTTTCACCAACAACTTGGACTAGCTCCCTGAGGCCAGCACTTTGATTTCCACCTTGTGAGACTCTGAGCGAGAATCTAACCATACCATGCTAGACTTATGACCTACAGAACTCACAACAAATATATAAGTTTTGTTAAGCCACTGTGTGGTAATTTATTACACAGTAATAGCTAACTAATGCACTATCCTCCTGGGACTTTACGTGTCATGCTTCTTTTGTGTCCAATATTTTCATGCAGTTTTGCACAAAGATTCAAAATCTGACTAACAAGGGAAAACAGCAAGGCCACTAGGTGACCATCAGGGGAGGTATATTGACTGTTCTAAAGATCACTTGTTGAGTTATGACAATCTGTTATAGGAACATGACTCACTTGGCTTTATTAACAAGCCTCAACAAAATAATCTTTGGACCTACTTAACCAAAATGACTAACAATCACTGTTGAGACTGGGATGCATGTTAGAAGTTTTAGCAGCGATCTCTGATGAAATTTAATGCATAATTTTACAGTAAGCAATTTTCTAGTGAAAGAAAGTGATTGTGAAAACAAAGGGACAGACTCATATTAGATGATTCCAAGGAAACACACAAATAAATTCTTACCCACTGTCCTGAGTACATCACAACAATGCTTTACTATGCTTACTTTCCCCCAACTTTCCGCCACCCTTTTAACAGAATAAGCATAACTGGAGTATGTAGAAATCGTGGTCCATTGGGACCACAGAGAAAGTATATTAATGAGGATTCCCTTGGGAAAGCAGTACACAGTTGCCTCTACTCAGAGTCTGGAAATAGCTCAGCATGATTCTTCGATTAAAAATTAACCAAGTGAATAAGACCCTGCAATATAAAACAGTGAAAGAAAATTAAACATCTCCCCAGGGGAAAGCCTACAAGTCATAAAATATTAAAACATAAAATTGTGAATATTTACAAACATCACTTCCAAACTCAAGCTTGTTGATGACTCATTCCCTAGGGAGCCATAGGACTATACAGGAGTTGAGCAGAGCTTCTCTTCCCCAGAGTGCACCAGAATCACAGCAGGAAGGTAGAGGGGGCTGATAATAAAATACCTCCCAGAACTCAGCCCTGGAGATGCTGACTCAGAAGAACTGGGGTTCTGAAGGTCTGGCTTGATCATTATGACAAATAACTTGAAGAGGTTCTGATGGCATCTAGTCCAAGAAGCACTGGTGGAAAACAACTTCCTCATAATTGTCTATCAAGTCAGGTTGTTCTCATGATGCCACATGCTTACTTGGAGCTGAACTTGTATTTTTCAATTATTCAGACACTTTCTGGTTTTCTTAACCAGTTGCAAATTAAACCTTCCGAAGAAGAACTAACTTTAGGGAAAAAAATTGGCGAATAAAACTTTTATTATTGCTATTTCCTTTATTCATTTATTAATTTAATATAATTTATTATTTCAGCAGATCATAAGAGGATATTATGTGCCAGTCACTGGACAGGTCCTGGGGATTCAAATGAAAAAGAAGAAATAGGCTTTGCTCTCATGGTGTTTACTGCTTGGTGTTATTAGTGAGCAAATATAATACAATATGCTAAGTGGAAATTGGGAAAACACAAGGAGGAGAAAGAGTGGTCTAGGCTGGGATAACAGCTCATACAAAACCTAGAGTTAAGAAGGAAGCTTACTATTGTGGAGAGAAAGTGTCTGTCTACAGGTATGTCATACACATGTTGGGTGTTGGGGAGAATAGTGAAAGATGAGATCAGAGAAGAAAGCAGAGACCAAGTTATGCCCCCCCTTAAAGGCAATCTCATCTTAGCAAAGTATGTGGTAAACCTGCCCAGAGCCATTCTTCAGATGGTTCTGTTCACATCAAAACAAAGAAGCTGGACACTTGCTGCAAGGTGTGTTTTAAAGACGTCAAGGTCTTTTACCAGCTTAACATTTCCTGATAGAGCATTTCCTGTATAAAAATCATTAAGGTGTAGGACTTCTCTCCCTTTTCCCGTATAACATGAAGGAGCCCATTTGTCTGACAGTTTTCAGGAGGGATTGGTTCAGCAGTGAGTGACCATAAAAATAGCAAGGTGTGATGCCAATATCATCAGGCTTCCAACTCACAATATTCATAGACCTCAGAAGCCATCACAACTGCACATATTTTGGGGGGAGGCAGCATCAGATAGAATCTCATTATATTCTTCTTCCCAGTGAGTGCCTTGACCCAGATTTGGCAAATTCAGCCCATTCAAGACAGTTTTTCTGGACTGGATTGAAGAACTGATTAGGATTGTAGTTCTAGAAATAAGTAACTCTATGAAGGAGAAAGAGGCAGAGATGATCATATAACACACGAAATAGAAGAAAGGAAAGTGTAAGGATGATACACTTGATTTGACAATAAGGAAGTGACTAGTAATATTCTAGGGCAGGGTGATGCCAATATACAGACCAATAAAAGTTAATTCACCTCAAGTGAACGAGGGAGTCAACAAAGGCAGTCTTAGCCCATGAACTGGATATGTGTGTGTGTGTGCGCGCGCTACATAATGACATTTCAATCAACAGCAGACTGCATACACAACAGGGGTGCCAGAAGAGTCCATCATCTATTGATATCTTTGACACCTTAGTTTGTGTAAGTACATTCTATAGTATTCACGCAATGATGAAATTACCTAATGACAAATTTCTCCAACATATACCCATTGTTAAGTGACATCACCCTATTTCACTTGCTTTTACAGAGCAACTTGATTCTCCACGGCTCTCTTTTCTGCTCTATATGGAGAATGACTCATAAAAATTCCATCTTGCAGAGCATTGTTTTGTGAATTCCAGTTGAGTTTACAAAGAGAGGCACTAGAAGCAGATTAAAATGACAGAGAGGTGAGTAAGACTGGAATATCTGTTTCTTTGTCCATAGTTCAATTCTTTGCTTCTACCAAAGACCACGATTCCTGGCAGGCTGACTCTGTTACAAATTCATTCTCTCTTTCTCTCCTTCCCTCCCTCCCTCCTTCTCCTTTCTCTTGAAGCTTCAGATGTAGAAGGATAAAGACTCCCTATGATTGCTAGCTCTATAGAGCTTCATCATTCCTTGCTAGCTCACTTTGACCTTGCCTTCCCTGCCTGCATCTTTGTAAATGGTACTTTTATTAAACTCTTCTCCATTACTTGATTTAAGTGAGCCATTTATTTCCTGTCTGGATCCTGAATGTGCAGCCTGACACAGACTACAAGCTTCTTACATTAACAGTGGAGAGGTAGCCTGACTTTCAGCCATGATTAAAACAATAATTGTTGTTATGAACAGCCACATAAAAATTAAAGTTCACATATGTTATCTCATTTCTCATCCTTTGTTCATGATTTTAAAACTCAGATCTTACCTATTCTACTGGAATAATAATTATATATGATGAATATAAATATGGACATTTATTGCTAAATCTTAGTTTAAACCATATTCTTAAGAATTCGAGGCCCAATGACTCAAGTCTCCTTATATTAATTAGCTCTCTTTCCTTCATGTGGGTTCCAGACTCTTCAAACTATACCCCCCATAAATCACACATAAAAAATACCCTATGTCCTTTTAAGAGAGAAACAATCATTATTGGAAGGTATATTTCAGATTTGAAAGAGTAAACTTTATGACGTGTAGATATAAAAGCATCAGATAGTACCTCAACTTCCCATTGAGTTTCTTGACCCAAATTTAGCAAGCTTATCTCATTCAAGATAAAGTTTTTCTAACTATATTCATCCAGTCAAAATGTAGATTTTCTGAACTGAAATGAAGGTTTGAACTATAGTTCTACAAAAATAAATTTGAGGGTGGGAAAAAGGTGGGAGAGATCATCTAATGTATATAACAGAAAGTGTGTGGGTAAAATAAACACTTGATTTATCATAAGGAAGTATTTAGTACAACTCAAGGGTACAGGCACAGTAGGAGTGTAGCTCTGTATCAAACTGTCATAATGAGTGGGCAGAAGAGGAATGAAAATAGTGATTACAGTCCACACACAAAACAGTCATTGAGGTGATTGATGGTTCTATATGATGCTATGGACAACTGATTGTCAGACTTCTATTCTTAATTGTTTCAAACATTATAAAACATGGTGTTAGATATCTTCATGATTACTTCCTAATTAGAAAGGTTTATTTATTTATTTATTTTGTGTGTGTGTGTGTGTGTGTGTGTGTGTGTGTGAAAAGGCAAGAAACTTATTTTATGCTTCTCTGTACCCTAGCAGCTAATGGGCCCTCAGACCTTGTCTCTCTAATCAATTACTAATTCAGTCAATAGAAAGGGCTAAAGACCAAGGGAAGATTTTTGTTATGTGAGGAAAGAGCTTCAAAGCTGATGTAGCTAATGAAGAAGATGAATTGATCATGTTAAAAGAAAGACCTTGAGTGAGAAAGGGAGAAAATCCCCAGAGACAGTGGCCGAAGACAGTGCGAGAGCCTTCAAGCACCTCCTGTCTCATTGGTAGGAACTGTTTCCATGCTTCCCTTTCCTCAGGTACATCAGTCCTTCCCCTTCCACTTCACAGTGCTTCTTTCCATTTCTCCTTTCCATTTTCTGTGTCCTACATACTCATAAATAATATAGCAGTGAAATATAAATAATATTAACTTTCGAAAAGAAGGTGATAGAATGTTTTATGTTTATTACCTTTTATCTATGTGGTTCTAGAAGATGTATCTTCCCTTGAAAAGCAGCATGAACTATGTGAAATCTAAAAAAAAAAAAATGATCTGGTAGAGTTGATAATAGAATGGTGATTACCAGAGGCTGGTGAGGGTGAGAGTGAAGGAGAGATGGAACAAGGTCAATCAGTGGGTACTAAGTCAGAGCTAGACAGAAATAAGTTCTGGGGTGCAACTGGACAGTAGGGTGACCATAGAGAACAATAATGCTCTATTTCCAAAGAGCTAGAAGAAAATATATTGAACATCTTGTCACAAAGGAACAATAAATGAGGAGATAGATATGCTTATTCCGGTTGGAACATTACACAATGTATGCATGTACTAAAATAGAACACAGTACCCCATAAACATACAATTTTTATGTGTCAATTAAAAATAAATTAATTCAATAAAACCCTAAAAAAACATAATTTTAAAAAAAATGTGCCAAATTTATTCTTAGATAAATAATTTGGTTTTTGGTAGAGAGGGAACTAGTTTGTGATAAGACGCATTATGATATATTCATAATTGAAACATGGACTCCAGAGTCAAGTGGGCCAGAATCAAAATCACAAATTCACCATTTACTGGCTGAGCCATTCTGGTAAATTTATTCGTCTATGAAATGGCCCTGTTATCTTCCTCTTCAGGGTGGTTTTAAGTTAACTGAGGGAATAGTAGGGTCTTAGCCGAATACCCAGTATGAGGCAAACATTCAATAAACAGTACCCATGGTCATCATTTGCTACATCCTAAACTCCCTGAACACTTAAACTGTGACAAGAAAGGATGCCTTTAGACATTTAGTTTTTATGGCCCCAGTGTATACCGGTAAACTTACTACTACCATTATTTTCATTATCCTCATCTAGAATTTTAAAAAGAAGAGAAAGAAATGGAATCAAATCCAGTCTCCTGCCAATATGCAGAGTTAACTACTGATGTCAGCCAAATGTCCCCAAGATGGAGCAGTGTTGAAAAGCAAAGGCTGCATGTATTGATTTGACAGTTCAAGAGCTAAATAAGCACATCAATTTTAATTTAACTTCCCAAACACTAAGCTGTCACTCAAGATCATTGTTATGCCAATTATCTGGCATTAAATATTGTTATGATTTCTGACATGAAATCCATAGTAGAACATTGTTTTAGAGTGACAGTTCAGTGGAAAATTCCCAGTACTTTCCTCCTGCAATCTGGGCTGGTGAGATTTAATTAAAACAGCCAAATTACAAGCTGCCTCAGAAGATTTTATAACAAAATTGCTGGCTGGCCTTTAGTGATAATGGTTCTACAGACCATTGCTTGTTGTCACATGAGCTTACTTGAATATAAAAGGATTGGTCATTGATTCAGTAATAGAAGCCAAGACTTTTTTATTGCTATCATTTCTCCTGCTTTTACTGGCAATGAAAGTAGAAGATTTAAGGTTTTGGTTGTTCTCATAAATATGCCCAATCAGGGAAAAGCAAGGGGAAGCACTGACACTCAAAGGTCATCCATTTGAAAAAATCTATCAAAGGCTAAATAATGTAAAAATCTTCAGGACTTAGAATTCTATTCCAAACAGTAACAGAAAAATACAGTTTGGTCTGGGCACAAGCAAGTCGTTTTGGAGCCCTCCTGCCTCTGTCTGCCAGCTCAGGCCCAGCTGCTCACAGAATGGGAAAGAGTAGCTTCAGTGCTACTGTCAGTGAGGATGCAAATGGCGCACCAGGCTTCTTGCTTTGGAGACCATTTGTTCCTCAGACAGAGCTCTGAAATTTTAGAACTGGAAAAGTCTACCTAAGAACATGACTACTCCTTCCATCCTAAATATTAGCTTGAAATCTTGCTAAGGAAATACATACTCTTCAGTACTCTTATGGTTCGTATGTGAGGTATCCCTCAAAAGCTCGCATGTAGGAATATGTAAGAAAGTTTGGAGGAGAAATGATTGGGCTAAAGCCTTAACCTAATCAGTGACTTAATGCTTGATGGGATTAACTGAATGGTAACTGGAGGCAGGTGGGGTGTGGCTGAAGGAAGTTGTTCATTGTGGGTGGGACTATGGGGTATATATTTTGTATCTGGAGAGTGGAGTCTCTCTCTCTGCTTTCTGATCACCATGTGAGCTGCTTCCCTCCACCACACTTTCCACCACGATGTTCTGCCTCACCTTGATCCCCAAAGTATGGAGCTAGCCTTCTATGGACTAAGACCTCTGAAACTATGATCCCTCAAATAAACCTTTTCTCCTTTGCAGTTGTTCTTGTTGGGTCTGTTAGTCACAGAGGTTAAATAGCTGTCTAAAACAAGTATGTTCCTTTATTCTATTTTACACACTTCTAAGTCCTTTGAGGCTTCAATCTATGGTTTCAAAATAGGATCAATCCTGTCTTCTCTCCTAACTGGATAAGATCGGCTACCTAAACACCAATCAAATAATACAATTCCACCTTCTTCATTATTCTGGTCATAAGCTCTAGTGTCTTATTATAGCTACAAAACTGCATAAATTTGTAGGATATATAATTAAGTAATCTCAGAATCAGGTCAAAGTATGAAAAATAAGCAACTAATCAGATTTCTTTGTACATAAGTGGATTTAACATAACCCCTTTGGAAATACATGTGATTTTCAACAAAGGCAACAAAAGCATAAGTTGGAGAAAGAAATGTCTCTTCAATAAATGGTGCTGGGAAAACTGAATATCCATATGCAAAAAAGAAAAAGAAACTAGACTAAAATATCTGAACACATATAAAATCAATTAAAAAATGAAACAAAGTCTTTAAGTGTAAGACCTGAAACTGTGTCAGAACTAAAAGAAAACTCAGGAGAAATGCTTCTTTACGCTGAACTGTGCAAAGATTTTTTTTGGATGTGACCCTAAGAACACAGGCAACAGAAGCAAACATTGATAAATGGGATTATATCGAACTAAAAAGCTTCTCTACAACAAAAGAAACAATCAAAAGAGTGAAGATAAAATCTACAGAATGGGAGAAAATATTTGCAAACTATCTAATAGGCAATAATTTCTATAATATGTAAGGAACTCGAAAAACTCAATAGCGAAAGAAAAACATTTGTTTGAAAGTGGGTAAACACCTGAATAGGAATTTCTCAAAAGAGGATATACAACAAAGGTCAACAAGCAAATGAAATAATGCTCTCAACATCACTAATCATCAGGGAAATACAAATTACCTCCTCCAGTTAGAATTGCTATTATCAAAAAGACAACACACACACACACACACACACACAAAAACAAATGTTGGGGGTGTATAGAAAGGACACTCTCATCACTCTCATCTGTTGTTGGTGGGAACGTAAAATTAGTACAGCCACTATGGAAAACAGTATAACAGTTCTTCCAAAAACTAGAAATATGATCTATGATCTAGAATTCCACTACTGAATATATATCCAAAGAAAATGAAATCAGTATGTTGAAGAGACATCTAAATATGTATTGCAACATTCACAATGGCCAGGATATGGAATCAACTTAGGTGTCCATCAGTGTCCATCAGTGGATGAGTAGATAAGGACTGTGTTGTATATATACAATACAATATTATTCATTTTTTCATTTTCAGGAACATCCACAATGAAAAGAATAAAATTCTTTCATTTTCAGGAACATATATGGAACCGTAAGTGAAATAAATCAGGTATATAAAGACAAATACCACATGTACTCACTTTTACATAAAAGCTAAAAAGTTGATGATCACAAAGAAGTAGAGAATAGAATAATGGGCACCAGATCCTAGGAAGGGTGTGGAGGAGGGAGAAGTGGTAGGTGGTTAATGTGTACAGTGGTTAAGTTGGATAGGAGGAATAACTTATGTTCTACAGCACAGTAGGATAACTATGATCGATGATAATTGCACATTTGAAAATAGTAGAGAGGATTATCAATGATCCCAACATAAAGAATCATGCATGTCTGAGGTAATAGTTATGTCAGTTACCTGATCTGATCATTGTACGTTATATTCATATATAGAAATATCACATTGTACCTCATAAAGACATATAGTTACCATATGTCAATTAAAATGTATTTAAAAAGAAATATATCCAAAATTGTATTCCTGTATTACCACTCACAAATGACTAAGATAGCTTTCTGTCCTTCAAACTACCTTTTATCAGAGCTTTGTCTCTTAAAAATCCTTAAAATTAATCTGTGAAAGACAATGTATGGACAATATATTTTCTTACTTCTTGTTTAAAAAATGTAACTGTGATAGTGAGAATTGTCACTAAAGATCTATTAAGAGAAAATTTAGTCTCAGAACTTTATCTACTAAAGTCAAAACATTTACCAATACCTAATGAGAGTCATTCAACTATTCTACAACATATATGAAAAGATCTTCGATTGGTAATCGATACTAAATTATTCATAAAACTTTTGATGATTAGTAATAGTTACCTGGTTGGTGTTCCATCACTAAACCCGATTCCTATTTCATTTTCTCTCACACTTTTTATTTTTGCTGTTCTTTTTTTTTAATCCTTTATTTATTTATTTATTTTTTATAATAGCAGTATGCATTATAATTCATAATAAACATATAGAGCATCTTTTTACAAAACACTATTTGTATACAATGTATATTCATACCATTCAAATATTCAATCATGCATTTAGAATAATGACATCCATCTTATTCAACCACCTTTTCTTTTTTCCCCTCCCTCCCCTGTTGCTCCCTGCCTTCCCTTCCCTCCCCTCCTCTCACACTTTTAAGCACATCACAGACACAGCTCTGGAGGTGTACTTCCCTGGGCTTGAACCTGACAAGGCTTATTCAGTCTGTGACTATTAACCCTCTTTACTTATCTGTAAACTTAGGGTAGGTAACATAGCACTGACCCTGTAAATTTTTTTTTTTTTTTTTTGGACTAGGGATTGAACTAAGGGGCACTTGACCAATGAGCCACATCCCCAGCCCTATTTTGTATTTTATTTAGAGATAGGGTCTCACTGAGTTGCTTAGTGCCTCTCTTTTGCTGAGGCTGACTTTGAACTCGTGATCCTTCTGTCTCAGCCTCTTGAGCCACTGGGATTATAGGCATGTGCCACCATATCTGGCTTCCTGTAGATCTCTTGTGGAGATCATTTGAGCCAGTACATAATGATGTACAAGAACTCTACCTGGCACTAATTAAGCCCTCTGTCTGGGCTCTCTCTAATGTTCTAGGACATGAGTGCACAAGAGCAGGAACATGGTGTCCCTTGTATCTGTCTATATCTCCAGTTCTGGGACTGTCCTGGGCACAGAGCACAAGCCCAATAAATATTTGCTAAATAAATAAACCAGAACACATGAGTATAAAAAAGATTCACGAAACATTTTTAATCATTTTTCCATTTGTTCCCTCAATATTGACTGACTACTGCATGAGCAATTTCCAAATACATTTCTTTTAACGAAATAAGTATAAACAAGGGCAGGGGATGTCATGGGAATATGGATTCTTTCAACATTAGGAAATTTGACAAAGCGTACATTTTCTAGCATCTCTTAATTCTGTAAGAAAACCTTGTCTTATACAATTGCCTATGGCTCCAATGTAGAGCTAATACCAAATAAGAAGAAAATTTGTGTTTAAGGGTTTCATTCCTAATAACTAAAACCTCAACACATTTGCCTTTTATCTTTCCTAAAAATAACCTTGCAGTAGATTATTTCTATCCTTCACAAGATTTTTTGAATATAAAATCCAGTTGGTGCACCAGAATTTGCTTCCTTATTTGTTATTTCTGTGTCTGCAAATAAATAAAGAAACAATTGTTATGGTTTTTACTTATGAACAATTGGACCAGAAAATGCTTATAAGTTAGAAAGCTCTCTGATATAAATATGTGTATAAATATTATAAACATGACATTATAAATATTATAAATAAAGCTCTCTGATTTTACATACCAACTATGTTTAAATATCACCTTTAACCATATAGTTTGGGCCACAAGAAAATGACCTTACAACCATGTTTCTCCAAGTGGTCAGTGTTTTCTGTTCATCAAAAATAGGTCAAGGACTGGGGCTGTGGCTCAGTAGCAGAGCACTTGCCTAGCATGTATGAGGCACTGGGTTGGATCCTTAGAACCACATACAAAAATAAATAAAATAAAGGCATGCTATCCATCTACAACTACAAAATAACAATAATTAAAAAAATAGGTCAAGTAGCCAGGCATGGTGGTGCATGCCTGTAATCCCAGGGGTTCAGGATTCTGAGGCAGGAGGATCACAAGTTCAAGGACAGCTTCAGCAACTTAGCAAGGCCCTAAGCAACTTAGCATTATCTTGTCTCAAAATAAAAAATATAAAAAGAGCTGGGAATGTGGTTCAGTGGTTAAGTGCCCCTGGGTTCAATTCTTGTTACCAAAAATAAATAAATAAATAATTTTTAAAAATTGGCCAACTATTTGCTCTATGTATTTTTATTCTCTTTAGAAAATTTTGTTGAGCAATCACAATGAGACAGGGGCTTTCAAATAGACATATCCCCTGCCATTGTGGAATTTACAATCTAATTCATATTATGAAGATATTTTCATAATAAATATGAAAATATCTTCATAATATGAATTATATAAAATTTCAAAGTTTATTGTTTTTGACTTATAAGTTATATAATTTTACTTAATTCATGAGCTTGAGTATTTAAGTCAAAACAGATTTATAATAGAAATCTCACCTATTTTGATATTTATGGATTTGAAAAGAAAGAAAATTCTAGTAGTGAATTAAAGATACTAAGTTTGTACTCACTGGAAGAAGGGCAAATCTGAGGTTCACAGCTTGCAAATAATCTGCCATATTAGTGAGTAGCAGGACAGTGACACAGTATGTGTTTTAGAGAATATTTAAGAGTAAATAAATAGAGAACAAAGAAAAATGATCATGAATTCTTTAATAAATAATTTGTCATTAACATATTCACTAGTATTATTCAAATATTATAAATATGGTTTTCCAAATGCTTGAAAATAGCTCATTGGAGTAAGGGACTTCATTCAACTAAGCTATCTGCTTCCCTTATTTACATGATTAACATTCACATCAAACACTATTTTTTTTTTTTTTTTTTTTTTTTTGTGGTACCCGGGATTGAACTCAGGGGCACTCCACCACTGGGTCACATCCCCAGACCTTTTTTGTATTTTATTTAGAGACAGGGTCTCACTGAGTTGCTAAGTGCCTCGCCATTGCTGAGGCTGGCTTTGAACTCAAGATCCTCCTGCCTCAGCCTCCCAAAGTGCTGGGATTACAGGCGTGCACCACCGCGCCCGGCTTATCACATCAAACACTTTTCTTAAGGCAGAGATAAACCTGTTCTGCAGGTCAGAATTATCACCAATTCCAATGAAGTCTGTTAATGAGGTGGTTGTTTGTTTGTAGTGTACTATTTAGGCCACTAATGCACATACCATGTAGATCATAGTGTCTTTTAAAATTATGCAATCAAAAGTATTCACAGGGACACATGCTGCTGTATGTTTACCATGTCTCTGTTTATTTACTCATTGATTTATAAAATGTGATAAGTTACAAGGCTTTCTTAGTAATTACAGCAAATTACTAGGGTTCCTTTGTATAGCATTTCTCATTATACTATAACAAGAGTTCACAGAGAACTCAATTATGTAAACTGAAGATTAACTTTGTATCCAAGTATAACAAAATACTTGGTAAATCCAGTCTAAATTTTAATTCATAAAAAAAACCCTCATCTAATGTTTGGTTGTTCTTGTAGACCAATGATTGGCAATTTTTTGGGAGTCAAAAATTACAAAGACCATCATTAGATGGTCTCCAATTTCCAATGTGTTCTATTCTGAGCTTTGAATGATTTTCTTCCAGTATATTTATTAAACAAGTTTCCCCAGAACCCCATGTTCATAATTGTGGTTGTAAACAGATTCAGACCAAGAACCTGATTTTCTCCTCCTCTTACCTGGAAGCCTCCACAATTCTAATGTTTAAAAAGTAAGTCTTCTAAATGCCTTAACACTGGGTAAGGTATTCCAAGACCCTTGTGGCCCTCTTGATTCCCATCCTCCCCCTTCTACAAATCTGAGGCTCTTCCATGATCATCAGTTTTCTCCACTTTAACCAGCATATCCCTAAGTATGAGCCAGCACTCCCTCTCTCCTTCCAGATTTTCTTCTTGAATTTTCCATAATTTCCCCTTTCTCTTTAACATCTTCTTTCTTCTTCTTCTTCTCCTGCTCCTCCTCCTCCTTCTTGCTTTAAATAAAACTGGGCTCTCTCCTAAGGACATTTATTCGCCTGCAATCTTTTCAAGTAGGGGATTCCCCTCCCCCCCATCTCATATATAGAGAGGTTTGAAGGTCAATTATCCTTCATGCTTTTCGTCACAACCTCAAAGCATTTCCCTCACACTTCTATAGCTCTGAAGCTCCTGCCAGCTAGTGGTACCAGCTATTCAACTGTGCATACTCTTATTGCACAGTTACTCTCCTTTCTTTGTTGGGATAAGATCCTGAATCTAGGTCAGCATTTTTCTCATCACCCTCACTTCTGTCATCATTTTTAGTGAATACAATATCCCCATGGATGACCCATCATACACCCCAGTATTTAAACTTTTTTAACCAGCTCAATTCCAGGGACTATTTCACCCACACCATCTCAGCCAGCCATTCCTATAACCACAATGTCAGTCTTTCATTATCACTTCCATAATCTCAGTTTCAAATACCCCATTTCTGGTTACCAACCATCTATTTCTTTCAATTAACAAACTCTCTCACTGCTACAGTTTTATATCTTGACCTCTATCTATTGCAGACACATTCATCTCCTGTTTTTATTCACCTATTTTCCCACCTCAGATGCTGTGTACATCATTACTCTCATTCCCTTGACACTCTCTCCTTGGAGTGTACTATCCTAACAAAATCTGGTTGAAACTGAATAGCTACTTGTGTCTTGAATTATGCTAGGGAAAGTAATTTTAAGTTTATGAACATAAATCTCAAATGGACACTCAATACTTCTTGGAATGTCCATTATGTCTTCTAGTAAGCTCATCTTCCTGCTTTCTATGACAATTATTTCATGCCTCATACCCTCTCCAAAAACCTCCTACACTCCCTTTCCTTTGTTCTCTCAGTTAACGCCTATGAATCATACTTCCTAAGAGACATCGATAGATGGAAACTCTTACCTTCTCACCTCCATATATAAAGCTGACCCATATTGATACCTGTTTCTTCACCTTTCTCCTGTAACAATGGAAAATGTATTTTCCCTGCCCTTGAAGTCTAATCTTCTCATTAGGGTCAGGATCCTATTTTATCACTTCTTTGAGTTAGGAAGGGTGCCCTCACAGATGTGAAGATTGGTGCAAATGTCAACAGACTCATGATTCCTAAATGCCAGAGGGGGCACTGCTCTGTCTAAACTCTAATCAAATCCAAACATACTACACTTCCCTGAGGTATTTAGTCTGGCTCTTATCTTGGAGTTACCTTAAAATATGATCCATATGTACAAACCACGTGGTAATTCTGGGATCCTTGTAGTAATTATTCATTTTTCCCAGCATGGGATAGGTGCCCGTTTTGTTCAGAAATGGACAGGCAAGATCAGTATCTCTTATGAGCTGGAGGCTGAGTCAATAATCTACTGTCATTTTAAAAAGTGCTATGGTCTTAATATTTGTGCCCTCCCCCCCAAACTTCAAATATAAAAACTTAATCTCCAAGGTGATAGTACTAAGAGGAGGTGATCTGGTTTTAAGCATGAGGCTCTTATGAATGGTACCAGTGAGCTGGGTATGGTGACATACAGTTGTAATTCCAGCTACTTAGGAGGCTGAGGCAGGATGATCACAAGTTCAAGGTCAGATTCCACAGCTTAGTGAAAACTTGTATCAAAAAAAGAAAAAAAGAAGGGGGTCAGTAGTACCTTCATATAAGAGGTCCAAAGGATCCTGTTTGTCCCTTCTAACATGTAAAGACAAAACAAGAAGGCACCATCTATGAAACAGACAATTGCTAGACTCCAAAGCTACCATGCCTCAATCTTGGACTTCCCAGCCTCAAGAACAGTGAGAAATAAATTTCTGTTGTTTATAAGCCACCCAGTGTGTGGTGTTCTGTTAGAGCAGCCTGAATGGACTAAAACAGGGATGATCTGTCCATTTGCTTTCTAAATTCTTCCAACTATTGCTAGACTAAAGAATTTTAAAGTCAATGAAGAGATTAGAGATTATGTGTTCAACCCATTTTAAAGGTTCACTAAAACAGTGACTAGGTCAAAGCGACAGGTAAAATAGTAAAGAATGTAGTACTAAAGTTATGATCTTTAAGACAGGTGCTATTTCCACTGTGCTATTTGTAATTATACGCTTCTTAGAGTAATATTATCCTAAAACTCTATGATGAGCCTAAAAATCATTTGATCAAAACAGATTTATAGATTCACCTAGTAGTTCCATATGGACCCTCAAAGACACCCACAATAATAGACAGAAAGTGTGCAAAAGTGATCTCACTCCAGGAGAGCACTCACAATATTTCGTATATTACTTCTCCAGAATGGTAACCTCTATCCTGGTCTTATTGTAAAAGGATACCAATTCTCAAAGACTGTGGCCTGAAGCTATCTTTAGACTGTTGGAGATACCAGAAGATAGTTGATTGGAGAGTTAGCCTGTGTCTCCTATTCGTTTTTAATGCAAACCAAGAAGTCTTTAAAAATTAATTTCATTTTATAATTTATTAACCAGTCACCAATTAAACACATACTTTGCACCTTCCAAAGTCAGGAAGTACACAAGATACTGGATTTACAGAGACAAATGTGAGATAGCTCCAGCTCTCAGAAACTCAGTATCCAGCACAGCAGAAGCCTTCGTGACCTGTTGTTGGACTGTAGCCACCTTGGAGGGCTAGCACAACTAATTTGCATATAATAACAAAGTACTGAAGTTAGTAAAATATTTACTTAAAAGATATACTTTAAAACAGTAGTTATTCTTATAATAACTTTGTACTTATTTACTGTCTTTGCAACATACATTTATTAAAGACAAAAGGGTCAGGGTTACAAATCACAAACTGCAAATAATTCACATCCTATCTTGAATTTGCATGCAGCCCATCATTTGCATAAATTCATGGGAATGTGTCAACAAGTGAAGATCATCCATCATGTATCAAAGGAGAAAACAGCATCGAGAAGTTCTAGTCTAGAGGCCAATGAAAGCAGGGGACATACAGATAGACAATGAAAGCAGGATAGTCTGTTAAGGGCTCCAATAGTATCTGGTATATGCACAGGAAGCTTAGGGTATGTAGGAAAAGACTACCTAATCCAATCTTAAGGAGGAAAAGGTCCTAGAAAAGTGTGGTGCTAGGAGAGGGTGAGGTTAGGGTCAGAGGAAACTGTGATAAGATGTAGCCAAAGTGGCACAGGTTGATCAGGATGGATACAACCAGGAGCTGAATTGGGACAGCTTGGGTGGAACACAGGTTGGGGATCTTGGTCTTGCCAATCTCAGAGCAAAGCAGAGATCAGAGTGTGGACACTTAAGTTACACTGGAAAGACAAGGCAAGTTTCAGTCTGCTCCACAGGTGCAGTCAATTTCCAGGCGGACAAATCCAGCAATGACCAGGAAGGGGGCACAACACAACCACAAGCATGGTGGTTTGAGTCAGAATGCATGATTTGGGTTCACCATGTGGAAAGGTGATCTGCAAAGAGCCTCCACCACCATCAGAACACACAGGACCAGAGAGCAGCAGGGGCAGGGTAAGAGTGTGAAACCAAGATAGGTCAGCCTGTCTGCTCTCGTTCTAACCTCCGGTTTGGGTATTTAGCATGTAAGAGTTACTAGGTGTGTGCCACTCCACAGAGTCAAGTGAAAAAATGATGCAGACAGAGACAATAGCACTACTCTTGACACTGACAAGCTCCATCTAACAAGGGGAAAGGAAGCAGGAAAGCAAACATACTCCAGTGACACTAGGATAGAAACTTCTGCAAGGTACAGAAGAGAACCTAAAAGAGAAAGTGTGAAATCCAGCCTGGGGAGGTTGGGTTAAGTATTTGAAACAGAGATGACCAATGAATAGAGTTGGAGGATGAGTAAGTGTTTGCCTAACAAATCTCAGAAAGAAAGGATCATCCAGAGGGACATTCCCAGCAAAGGAAGCAGCATGAGCAAGAGTCAACTGCACATGGGTAACATTCTGACAAATGAGGATGTGGACAAAACAGGAGTAGTCAGAACTACTACACACCCTGTGGAACTCCATAATGAGGTATTTCTAAGCACAGGCCATGATTTGTGCTTTATCCTTTAAGCAGTGAAAGTTTTTAAAAAGATTTTAAAATTTATTTTAGCAGCTTTATTGAGATATAATTTATACATAATATGATTCACCTATTTCACCAAAATTATGGATTTTCAATACAATCACTCCATGAATTACTATGGGGCTAAGTCTCAATAAACCCAGGGTAAGTGGAAAATATCTTCAGTCAAAAATGCATTTAAAGTCAGGTGTGGTGGTGCATGCCTATAATCCCAGAGTCTCAGAAGGCTAAGGCAGGAGGATTGTGAGTTCAAGGCCAACCTCAGCAAAAGTGAGGTGCTAAGCAACTCAGTAAGATTCTGTCTCTAAATAAAATAGGCTGGGGATGTGACTCAGTTGATTGAGTGCCCCTGAATTTAATCCCTGGTACCAAAAAAAAAATGCATTTAATATACATCCTCCTGTACATAGCTTAGCAACATAGTACCTGAGAAAAGATCAAAATTCAAAAAAGGATAGTTTCCACAGAATATGTATTTCTTTTGCACAAGGATAAAAGACAGATGTTGAAAAATAACACATCAAATTGTGTTAAGTCAGGAATCATCTATATTCACACAAATGTGCAAACATGGCCACAGTCCATTTTACATTTTCATCATTTGAAAAATAAATATCATGCCCTATGCCTTCTACTAGCCCTAAGCAACCACAAATCTACATTCCATCTCTATTTCCCTATTCTGTACATTTTATAATTTTATAGGAATGGAATCATATATGGTCTGACTGGCTTCTTTCATGTAGCATAATGTTTTCTTCCTTCTCTTTTTTTTTTGGTACCAGTGATTGAACCCAGGGGTACTTGCCATTGAGCCACGTCATCAGTCCTTTTCATTTTTTATTTTGAGACAGGGTATCACTAAGTTGCTGAGGTTAGCCTTGAACTTGTGATCCTCCTGCCTCAGCTTCCAGAGTTGCTGGGATTATGGGCATTTGACACCATGCCTGGCCTTAGCATGTTTTCAAGGTTTATCTATGTTGTAACATGTATCAGTATTTCATTCTTATGCTTATATTTTGTTTAACTATTTACTCCTTGATGGACATTTAAATTGTTTTCACCTTTTGGCTATTATGACTAGTGCTGCCATAAACATCTGTTTACAAATGTCTTTGTGGATACATGTTTTCAGTTTTCTTAGGTATATTTCTTGGAGTAGAACTGCAAGGTCCTGTGCACTGAATCATTTGAGGAACTCACAGACTATTTTCCAAAGCAGATGAACAATTTTATATCCCACCAGCTATGTTTGAGGGTTCTTATTTTTTACATCCTCACTAACTCTTGTTTTTATAAGGCTTTTTGATTATAGTCATCCTAATGAGTGGTGTTATTATAAAAGGTTTAAGTAGAAAAAAAAATTTTAGTTTCAGAAGGGTGACTAACATCAAGATGGGAAAAGAATTGAGAGCTTAAGAGTCTAATGAAGAGATTCTTGTAAAGTTAATAATAATGTCTTGTATAACTGAAACTTGCGAAGAGAGGATATACTAAATATTTTTACCTAACTACACGAGGTAAGAGGGAGAGTGAATCCATGCATGGTCCCCATGTCTGCCATTGATACTTAGGAAAGATAACACATTAAAGAGTCACCTTCCTCCAGCTACTTTGTCTAAGATCAGAGTCTTGATTTGACATTATTTTCTCAAAGAATTTTGCATCATAATCTCAACTGTCATGGAAAACAATTGGGTTGGGGAGAGGAGCCACTTCTTGAGGTTGTGCCAAAGGGAGTCACCACTTTTCCAGCTACCAAATTTTCCATCTATTCTTCCCACTTCCATCCACCCCCAGAGCCATTTCTGAATACAACTAGAGGCAGTCCCATTTAAGACACGTTAGCAAGAGCTAGGCAACTGATTAGCTCTGGATACGGGAAGAGAGGGGAATCTAGTAACTCTCTGACTCTGGCTTGGATGACAGGTGATATTTCTTTTCCCTAAGATACATAAAGCAGGCCAGAAGAGGGTAGTCATTGAAAGGGGAGGCATGTGGATTTAAGCACACTGATGGTGTGGTGCTAAGGGACATTTGGGAAAGAAGTTTGGCAGGTGACTATATATAGAAGTCCCCATAGTACTACATCAAATGTTTGGCTTCAGATGCTATACACTAGCATAAAAACTTAGTATTTGCTAACTTAAATGTCTAGAATGTGCCTTCACCATAGTAAGCAGAGTCTGAAATTAGAAAATTGGTCTAGATACTGAGTCAAAAGAAAATCTGGGGAAAGTGTCTCAACAAAAGATAAATAATAGCTAAACATTTCCCCAATTCTCTTCTTTTCTTTGCTGGTGATATGCATAGTGTTGCAAAATTTAAAGTCCATCACAGAGTTTCTGATGCCTGAATTCATTTGTTCATTTAATCAGTCATTCCACATGGATATACCTGTCAGGTACTCATCAAATACTCAGGATGCAAATTGCTAAGACAGGCATGGTCTCTGTCCCAGTGCCCCATGGAAGTGCCTCCATAGCTTTTCTCTCTTTCAAAAGCCATTTAGTTTTCTAGGAAAGACAAGCACCTAGCATCATGGAATTGAACTACATAGGAAGATCTCCTAGTGTATTAAACTTCAAGAACAGTATTGAAAAAATGGTTACAAAATTGTTCATATCTCTAAAGGGTATGCTTTTTTTTCCCCTAAACCAAGAGCTGAAAATCCTAGTTTAAAATGGAAACTCAGAATAAATGTTATATATAAGACTAAACCCTCAGCACTCTTTGCCTCTGGCACAAAAAACAAATGGGGAGATAACACTGATGTTTGCAGAATTTTTTCTTTTATTTATGGTGCAATAATAAAAATTAGTAAAACCCTAGACAAGCTCATTAATGCCTATTTAACCAAATCAAAGATTAATAGTGTTTTGCTAAATTTTTATTGATGTGAAATTCATATACAATAAAATTCACTAATTCGGAATGTACAGGTTGATGAGTTTTGACAAGCATATACAATGAAGTATCTATAAATACAGTAAAGATAGAACAGTGTTGTGCAATAGAACTTTTGCTGATGACAAAAAGGTTCTGTATCTGCCTTGTCCAAAGGACTAACCATTGACTCTTGAGAACTTGAAATGTGGCTTGGAGATTATTAGATTTATTAATTTTAATTAAGTTAAAATTTAATTTTAGTAGCTACATTGATGAGTAGCCACTATGTCAGACCATGCCATTTCCTCTGCTCTAAGAAGTTCTGTTGCTAACATCTTGCAATGTTACTCTAGCGCCCTCTACTGAAAAAGCCTAGCATTCCATTGTCTAGTAAAGAATGTTCACAGGTTATGTGTAGAGCCATATTTTAATAAAAAGTTGAAACTAAAAGTGTGGATTTGGGGCTGAGAGAAAATAGATGATTAGACGAGCAGCTATATATTTAATTTTGATGAATTTCAATTCATATTTTTTTTCTTCTTGCTTTTTTTGTCCAGTCTTTAAATTCTTGACTAAAGGAAAATCACAAATAGTTTCTCTTAGGTTTTCTTCTAGAAGTTTTATTGTTTTAGTTCCTACATTTAGATCTGTTATCCAGTTTGTGTTAAAATATAGTATGAGGTAAGGATAGAATTTACTATTTTTCATATGCATATCTAATATCTTTAGTAAATTAAAAAATATTTTCTTGCAGGGTGCAGTGGTGGCACACACTTGTAATCCCAGCACCTTGGGAGGCTGAGGCAGCAGGATTGTGAGTTCAAAGCCAGCCTCAGCAAAGCAAGGCACTAAGCAACTCAGTGAGACCCTATTTCTAAATAAACTACAAAATAGGGCTGGGGATGTGGCTCAGTGGTCAAGTGCCCCTAAGTTCAATCCCTGGTACCAAAACAAATAAATAACAACAAAAAACTTTTCTTTCTCAATTGAATTACATTAATATATTTTTCAAAAATCACTTGACCTTAAGTACAGCTCTATTTATGGGCTTTGATTTATATGTATGTCCTTATGTCAATTAAATTGTCTTCATTTGAAATTAGTGTGTGTCTTCTAATTTTGTTCTTTTTAAAAATTTTTTCAGCTGTCTAGGTAGTTTTCACTTCAATATAAATTTCACAATCCACTTGTCAATTTATACTAGAGAAAAAAACCTACTTGAATGTTTGAGATTTTATTAAATCTATAAATCAACTTGAGGTTAATGGACATTTTAATTACATTCCATCTTGCAATTCACACATACAATATATCTCCCCACTCATTTAAATTTTATAAAATTTCTCTTCAAAGTGTTTTGTAGTAGTCTTCAGTTGCTATTGTTGGGAGTGGACAAACTCAAATTCTTATCTCTTCTGGTTCATGGATTATACTCTCCTCTGTATTTTATCTGTGTTTTTTATACTTTCCAGTTATTTTTTGTTTGATTGTTTTCACATTGCTGGGCGTCAAATCCAGAACCCTGTAGTTGGTAGGCAAGTGCCCTACCACTGAACCACATGCTTAGAACACCCAATATTTTAAAATAGATTTTTTTTAATTAACAAGATATGGATTCAAAATGGCAGATTAGAAAAGGTTGCTTTCCTGGTTGCTCCCTGACATAAAATGGAGAAATCAGACACTCAGCTTCTAAACAAGGTGACCAGGGTGAAATTTACTGGGAACTAATTCTGGAAATTCAGTAAAGTCAGATTGGTGAGTTTGGAGGTTGGATATAACAAAGAAGAAATCACCAGTGCTGCTGCTGCTGGGGGTGACGCCTACAGATTAGCTTCCCCCTGTGCTAAAATAGTGGAGGGATACATTAATTAAAGTAACCCACAATTTTAGGAGGTTTGAGGCATGTCTGGATAAGAGAGATCAGAGATCAAAGACACTGCCCCACTAACTTGAAAGGTTTCCTGCACAATATCCTTGTGAGGGAAAAAGTTGAATCTCTCCTGGCTGCCAGGGAAAATAGAAAAAGGAACCATTTTGCAGTTCTGATGTGGGGGACTGGCAGTTGGGGAACCAAATCTGGCAACTATGCCTGACGTGAAATACAGGGCTGGACAAACCCGCACCACACAGCATATTGTGTGCCTAAGTGACCAGGAGAAAATCAACCATGGAGAGGGGTATATATAGGGAATACTGGTTGGAGAAACCCATCCAGCTTCCCCTCTTCCCCTCTAGACTGGCCACTTGAAAGATCAGCTTGGAGAAATGCACCCAGCTGGCAATTCAAAAGGGCAGGAGAAGGAGAGATTGAGGTAGGAGTGTGAACTGGAGAGTCCAGAAAACACGAAGTTCACAAGTGACTGAGAGGAACAAAGATTTACCCCTCCACTGCCTGAGTGAAAACCAGGGTTTTTTCCCCTAGGGATGATCTTTCAGCATGGGCCGGCAACTGCCCAGCTTAGGAGGTGCTCTGATTTAAAATCTTCAGACCAATTGCCATTCAAGGAAGAACTTAGAGGCTAACTAAGCCTAAACCCCACCCCCAGGAGTCCCACCTTGGGGATTTCCCTTCACACTCCAGTAACCCACCAAACATACCTGAGAAGGAAAGCCAAGAATCTTTTAAAAACCTGTTGAAATAATTCTTTAACTTTTGATTGAGATCCTCTTTGGTCATTTTTTTTTTTTCCTTCTATGTGTTCAATTATGCCTAAATGGTTCAGGAACACTTATATGTATTCATATCTATTTATTTTTCCTCATTCCCAGCATTTTTTGAAGGTGTTATTTTTCATGGATCACTATTTTGAAGACTGTGATATTTGATTAGAACATATCAGTTTTGTTCCTGTACTTTCACTCTTATTTTCATTTTAAAATTATTTTTAAAAGTTTTATTTTATACATTTCTTCTTCACTTATCTGTTCCCTTGATTTTCTTTTTCTCTTCTTCTAACAGCCAATCTTTATTGATCTTTCTTTCACTCTTCCTTTATTTTTAAATTCTATTTTCTCTCCTCCTCCATCAAAACCTACATCATAATGTACATCACTTCTTTTCTATCACTGTTCACCACTTAACATTGGAAATTCTTATGTAAACTTTCTGTTTTTACCATGGGCAATAACTGATCATATCATTTGTGCTCATCATGACAATTAACATTGTAGATGCCAAAGCAGAAATTATTAATGCTGTAAATTGTTTGAATTTGTTGTTTTATTATCTGTCTCCCCCTATACTCTGAGATAATGGAAACCTTCAGAAACACTATAAGTCCACAGGGGAGAAACTCTACTGCCTCAAAATCATAAATGGACAGGCACAAAATGAACATAAGAAATCAGGGGAACAAATTGCCCCATGAAAACCAAAATAATTCAATAACAGAATCCATCAAAACCACAGTGGAAGAAATGTCAGATAAGGAGTTTAGAATGTTCTTAAATAAACTGGTATGTGAGATAAAAATGATATAAGGAGGGAATTCAGGGAGAAAATACAGAAAGCAAAAAGATCGCTTCAATAAAGGGATAAAGATTCTGAAAAAAAAATCAATCAGAAATACTTGAAATGAAGGAATCAATAAATCAAATTAAAATTTCACTGGAGAGCATCACCAATAGACTAGATGACTAGAGTTTTGGGCAATGAGACAAAATACATAATCTTGATAACAAAGTTGACCATGGAGAAAAGAAAGATGTTGAGAGATCATGAACGGAACTTTCAATAAATATGGGTAACATGAAAAGACTGAACTTAAGTTTCACTGGGATAGATGAAAGCTCAGATATACAAACCACAGTAATGCACAAGCTTTTCAATAAAATAATATCTGGGAATTTCCCAAATCTTAAGAATGAAATGGAAAATAAGATATAGGAGGCTTACAGGATGTCAAATTTACAAAATTATAGCAGACCCACACCAACGCACATTATTATGAAATTGCCTAACATACAGAATAAGGATAGAATCTAAAAGGCTGCCAGAGAAAAATGACAGGTCACATTTAGAAGGAAACCAGTCAGGCTCTCACCTGATTTCTCAACCCAGAACCTCTAATCTAGGATTTCTTGGAATACTATAAATCAAGCTCTGAAAGAAAATGGATGCCAGCTAATAATACCATACCCAGCAAAATTATGCTTCATTAATTAAATAAAAACCTTCCATGATAAACAAAAGTTAAAAAGAAATCACAACTAGAAAGCCTGTTCTACAAAATATACTCAATAAAATATTTCATAAAGAAGAAATAAATAGAAATGAAAACCAGCAAAGTGAGGAACTACATACACTAGAATAGTCATTCAAAGGTGAAACTAATTCAAAGTAAAAACCAGAAATAGGGGAGAGACTGGCAAGATGGCAGACTGGAGTCACTCAGTAAAGGGAGGTTCAATTTAATTCAGGAAATAGAAAAATAGGGAGCTCTTCCAGTCTCATTCTATGAGGCCAATATTACACTGATTCCAAAACCAGACAAAGATACATCCAAAAAAGAAAACTTCAGACCAATATCTTTAATGAACATAGATGCAAAAATCCTCAACAAAATTCTGGTAAATCAAATACAAAAACATATAAAGAAGATAGTGCAGCATGATCAAGTGGGGTTTATCCCAGGGATGCAAGGTTGGTTCAACATACGTAAATCAATAAACATTATACATCACATCAATAGACTTAAAGATAAGAACCATACGATCATCTCAATAGATGCAGAAAAAGCATTAATCAAAAATATAGCACCTCTTTATGTTCAAAACACTAGAAAAAACTAGGGATAACAGGAACGTATCTCAAAATTTAAAAAGCTATATATTTGAAGCCCCAGGCATCATTTTAAATGGATAAAAATGGAAAGCATTACCTCTAAAAACAGGAACTAGACAGGGATACCCCCTTTCATCACTGTTATTTAACATAATACTTGAAACTCTGGCCAGAGCAATTAGACAAATGAAAGAAATTAAAGGGATTCAGATAGGAAAAGAAGAACTCAAATTAGCACTATTTGCTGATGATATGATTCTATACATAGAAGACCCAAAAAATTTCACCAGAAAACTTTTAGAACTAGTAAATGAATTTGGCAAATTAGCAGGATACAAAATCAACACCCATAAATCAAAGGCATTTCTGTATATCAGTGACAAACCCTCTGAAAGGGAAATGAGGAAAACTATCCCATTCACAATAGCATCAAGAAAAATAAAATACTTGGGAATCAACAAAAGATGTGAAAGACCTCTATAATGAAAACTACAGAACAATAAAGACAGAAATTAAGGAAAACCTTAGAGAGTGGAAAGATCTACCTTGTTCTTGGATAGGCAGAATCAATATTGCCAAAATGATTATATTACCAAAAGCATTATACAATTTGAATTCAATTCCAATAAAAATCCCAATGACATTCCTTATAGAAATAGAAAAGGCAGTCATGAAATTCATCTGGAAAAATAAGAGACTCAGAATAGCTAAAGCAATCCTTAGCAAGAAGAGTGAAGAAGGTGGCAGCACAATACCAGACCTTAAACTATAGTACAGAGCAATAGTAACAAAAACAGCATGGTACTGGCACCAAAATAGACATGTAGACCAATGGTACAGATTAGAGGACACAGAGACTAACGCACACAACTACAGCAATCTTATATTAGATAAAGGTGCCAAAAACATACATTGGAGAAAAGATAACCTCTTCTACAAATGGTGCTGGGGTAACTGGAAATCCATATGCAACAAAATGAAATTAAAGCTCTATCTCTCACCATGTACAAAACTCAACTCAAAGTGGATCAAGGACCTAGGAATTAAACTAGAGACCATGCAGCTATTAGAAGAAAAACCTCCATCATATCAGATTAGGCTCCTACTTCCTTAATAAGATGCCTATTGCACAAGAATTAAAATCTAGAATTAATGAATGGGATGGATTCAAACTAAAAAGTTTCTTCTCAGGAAAAAAAAAATCAGTGAGGTGAATAGAGAACCTACTAATTGGGAACAAATCTTTCAAATCTTTACTACATGCACATCACATAGATCACTGATCTCTAGAATGTATAAAGAACTCAAAAATCTTAACACCAAAAAAACAAATAACCCAATCAATAAATGGGCCAAGGAACTGAACAGACACTTCTCAGAAGAAGATATACAATCAATCAACAAATTCATGAAAAATGTTCAACATCTCTGGCAATTAGAGAAATGCAAATCAAAACTACTCTAAGATTTCCTTTTACTCCAGTCAGAATGGCAGCTATTAAGAACACAAACAGCAATAAATGTTGGAGAGGATGTGGAGAAAAAGGCACACTCATACATTGCTGGTGGGACTGCAAAATGGTGCAGCCAATCTGGAAAGCAGTATGGAGATTCCTTGGAAAACTAGGAATGGAACCACCTTATGACCCAGCCATCCCACTCCTGGGTCTATTCCCAAAGGACTTAAAAACAGAATACTACAGGGACACAGCCACATCAATGTTTATAGCAGCACGATTTACAATAACTAGGCTGTGGAATCAGCCTAGATGGCCCTCAGTAGATGAACAGATAAAGAAAATGTGGTATATATACACAATGGAACACTACTCAGCAATAAAGAGAATAAAATCATGGCATTCACAGGTAAATGGATGAAATTGGAGAATATAATGCTAAGTGAAGTTAACAAATCTCAAAAATCCAAATGCTGAATGTTTTCTCTGATATAGGGAGGCTGATTCACAGCAGGGTTAGGACAGGGAGCATAGGAGGATTAGAGGAATACTAGAAAGATCAATGGGGAGGGTGGAGAGGGAAAGGGGCAAAGGGGTAGAATGAGAGGGATATCATTACCCTAAGTGCATATATGAAGACAAGAATGGTATGAATATATTTTGTATTCAACCAGAGATATGTAAAAATGTGCTGTATATGTGTATTATGAATTGTAATGCATTCTACTGTCATATTCAACAACTTTGAATAAAAAAAATTTAAATGCCAGAAAAGATTCAGAGGTATATTAATCTTAAAAAAAAAAAAACAGAAATAAATCAAAATGGCAGGGAATAAAAATCATATCTTAATAATAAATTGAATGTAAATGGCCTAAAGTCATCAATCAAAAGACATAGACTGGCAGATTGGATTTAAAAACAAACCCAGCAATATACTGTCTCCAAGATACTCACTTCAGACAAAAACATCCACAGACTGAAGGTAAAAAGATGGGAAAATACATTTTATTCACATGGATCTTGTAAACAAGCAGGGGTTTCTATCCTCATATCAAATAAAGTGGACTTCAAGCCAAAGTTCATCAGAAGGAACAAAAAAGACATTACATACCACTTAAGGGAATCTAATCAATGAAACGTAACAATGATAAACATTTATTCCCCAAACAATGGAGCATCTACAAACAAACAAACAAACCTTTCTCAATTTCAAAAATCAAATAGACCACAACCCAATAATACTGGGTTACTTTAACATGCCTCTCTCAGCACTGGATAGATCCTCAAACAAAAACTAAATATAGAAGCTGTAGAATAAAAAATGCAATTAATAATTTGGGCTTAACAGACATATATAGAATATTTTATCCATTAATGACTGAATACACTTTCTTCTCAGCAACACATGCATCCTTCTTTATAAAAGACCATATCTTATGTCACAAAGCAACTCTCAGCAAATACAAAAAATGGCAATAATACTTTGCATTCTATCATAGTGTCATGAAATAAAATTAGAAATCAATGATAAAATAAAAAGTAGAAGTTACTCTAATACCTGGAAACTAAATAACACACTATTGAATGACTATTGGATAGCAGAATAAATAAAGGATGAAATTAAAAACTACTTAGAGGTAAATCAGAACAGCAACACGACATATCAAAATCTCTGGGACAATATGAAGGCAGTTATAAGAGCAAAGTTCATTGCATCAAGTGCATTCTTTTTTTTTTTTTTTTTTTTTTTTTTTGTGGTACCAAGGATTGAACTCAGGGGCACTCGACCACTGGGCCACATCCCCAGCCCTTTTTTGTATTTTATTTAGAGACAGGGTCTCACTGAGTTGCTAAGTGCCTCGCCATTGCTGAGGCTGGCTTTGAACTCGCGATCCTCCTGCCTCAGCCTCCCAAAGTGCTGGGATTACAGGCGTGCACCACCGCACCCGGCTCCAAGTGCATTCTTTAAAAGAGTAGAAAGTCACCAAATAAATAACCTAACATTATACCTCAAAGCCCTAGAAAAATAAGAACAAAATCAACACCCAAAGCAGTAGAAGACAGGAAATAATTAAAACCAGAGCTGAAATCAATGAAATTGAAATTAAAAAAAAAATTGATGAAACAAAAAGTTTGTTCTTCAAAAAAATAAATAAAATTTATATACCCTTAGCAAAACCTATGGGAAAAAAGAAAGAAAACCATCAGATTTCTAAAATTCTTGATGAAAAAGGAAATATCATGATGGACACTATTGAAATACAGGTGATAATTAGGAACTATTTTGAAACTCCATACTCCAACAAACTAGAAAATCATATAGATGTTGAAAAGGAGGGAACCCTTTCAAACTCATTCTATGAAGCTAGTATCACCCTGATACCAAAACCAGAGACAGATACATCAAGGAAAGAAAATTTCAGACCAATATCTCTCATGAACATAGATGCAAAATTCTTAACAAAATACTGACAAATCACATACAAAAACCTATTAAAAAGATAGACTACCATGATCAAGTGGGGTTCATCCCAGGATGCAAGGTTGTTTTAACATATGAAAATCAATAAATATAATTAATCACATCAATAGATTTAAAGACAAGATATCACATGAGTAACTGAATAGATGCAAAAAAAGTATTTGACAAAATATAGCATCCATTCATATTCAAAACACTAGAAAAACTAGGGATAATAGGAACATACCTCAACATTGCAAAAGCTATATAAGCTAAACCCAAGGTCAACATCATTCTAAATGGAGAAAAACTGAAACCATTCTCTCTATAAAGTGAAACAAGACAGGAATGCCCTCTTTTACCACTTCTATTTAACAGAGTCCTGGAAAACCTAGCCAGAGCAATTTGGCAAAAGAAATAAATTAAAGGAATATGAATAAGAAAAAAAAGAGCTCAAACAATCCCTATTTACTGATGATATAATTCTATATTTAGAAGACCCCCAAAACTCTATCAGAAATCCTCTAGACCTCATAAATAAACTTAGCAAAGCAGGATATGAAATTAACACCCATAAATCAATTGCATTCCTATATATCAATGATCATTCGGCTGAAAGAGAAATTGGGAAAACTGCCCCATTCACAATAGCCTCAAAATTAAAATAAAATACTTGGGAATCACTCTAACAAAAGAGGTGAAAGACCTCTACAATGAAAACTACATAACACTAAAGAAAGAAATTGAAGAAGACCTTAGAAGATGGAAAGATCTCCCATTTCTTGGGTAGGCAAAGTTAATATAATTAAAATGGCCACACTACTAAAAGTGATATATATATATACATTTGCTCTACATTCTGCCAATCTTCTTAGGGTTTTCACAGTTGAATATTATCTAATCACATTACAGTGCTTTGCACTTTGATTATGTCCTAGTTTTCATCAACTACAGTCTGAAATGGGAAGAACAAGATGGACATAGCAAACCCAGTTTCTATCAATGTTCTTCTGTTTGTGAATTACACAGATCAGAATAGATTTGGAGATGAGGAAGTTTAAAGCTGTGGTCATTCTCTTGAAATAGTAGATTAAGAAAAAACATAGAAACATACTTAGTAGAAGGTAAGGCGAGTACCGGTAAATATTTTGAAATATAATCCAATATATTTTATTTTCATTCCCAGTAATGCCTCTTGCCTTGCAATGTCTTTTCCTCATTTCTTCATTCAGAGAGAAGCAAGAGGGTCAGATTCATTGCCCTTGGGTTTGTGTTCCAGAAATGAAGCTGGAAAGAACTGAGCTAACATTCAGCATTTGAGGTCCAAGTACTCGAATATTCCAGCAGAAAAAAAAATAGTTCTCTATTATTTAATTTTATTAAAAATATTTGTAAATGCATGTACATAGCACAAAATTCATAACATGCAGAGAGTCTATAGAGGAAAAACGTCTCTTACATTCACTATCCCCTAGAAGGTTCCTTCATTTATAGCTTTTATAGTTTTATATCTTACATTAAAATAATTGATTCATCTAAAAGGTATTTTTATGTTAAATGTGCAATATGGATCCAATTTCACATTTGTTCTTCTCTGTAGCTACTCAATTATACCAATACCATTTGCTAAATAACCATTATTTCCCCTTAACAATTTGAAATATTTGTTTTCATCATATCCTGGTGTACCATACATCCTGGTGTACTTCTGTACTCTCTAACAGTTTATAAGCTAGTACCACTATTTTAATTACTGTAACATGATAATACATAGTAAGTTCCTTCCATAATATATATGCCATTCATTGAGAGAGGAAAAGAACTAAAATGGACTCAATCAGCTAAGAACCCTTAAAAGACTGAGTTTATTCTTAGTTGACAAGATTAAATTTTCTGCTGGATGAATTGAATGAAGTCTCGAAATAGAAAGTTTGAAGATAGTACTAAATAAAAATATGATTTGTAAAATAGGTTCTGAAGGAGCCCCAATTAGGAAGGGCTATTGCGGCTAGCTGGAAGCCATAAGTTCCACCTGATATGTATGTGACGCACCTGTAAATGCACGTGAGGCACCCGCAAAGCTAAAGGTATATAACCGGGTGAAAGCGGTCCGAGTTAGGAGAACGAAGAATGAATTCATTCAGTCAGTCGTGCAGTCGCTCGGTCGGTCAGAAGAAGAGTTCGGGTCGGAGAAGAGGAAAAGAATCAGAGCAGCCATTACTTCTTCTATCTGTAACCGCTCTGCCTACGTTCTGGCCGCTCTGATTCTTTTCTTCTCCGACCCGAACTCTTCTTCTGACCGACCGAGCGACTGCACGACTGACTGAATGAATTCGTTCTCCTAACTCGGACCGCTTTCACCCGGTTATATACCTTTAGCTTTGCGGGTGCCTCACGTGCATTTACAGGTGCGTCACATACATATCAGGTGGAACTTATGGCTTCCAGCTAGCCGCAATAGTCCTTCCTAATTGGGGCTCCTTCAGGTTCAAAAAGGAAATTAAAAATTTTTCACACCTGAATTCTGTGGCTTAAAAATTCACATGCACAATTCATAATACACACATAGAGCCCCTTTTTACATAACACTGTTTGTATGCAAAGTATATTCATGCTACTGTTATATATACAACAATTTGAATAAAAGAAAAACAAGTCACAATATTAAGGTCACTGGGAAAAGTTTAATGCCAATTCAAACAGTAATAAAGTGATTATCAGATAAGAAAAATAATGTTTAAATTTCAGGTAAATAAAACCAACAACTCTTTCAGTAAGCCAGAGTTATAAACTGGGAATTTGAAGAGACTGATATTTTAATATATATACTTTTAATGAAAAAAAAATTCACATGCACAAAATATGTCTGGCTTGTGTGACTGTACTTGAGAAAATAGTTTCAAAGCTGAATTTATGAACACTGCACCTACTACCACCTTCATTTACTATTATCCTTTCTCTCTTAGGTGCTTCCTTAGTTGATACTGAATGTGGAAGCAGATTGAGGCAGGCATGACTGGAATATTGCTTGCCACAGCTCCATACTTTGATGTTTGCTCACCTAAGGATTGATGCTAAGTACCTGGCTGCCTCCCTAGCCTCATCATATGTCTAATTTAGCAGGTGCCATACAAGATTCTGTATAAGTTGATTCTTCACTATCTAGGGCAAAATTTTCCATAGAAACAATGTTATAAATGTCAGTTATTCTCTGAGTTAAATCCACACTTATTTAACCTTGAGTTGTCAATGTAGGTGAACTGACAGATAAATAAGAAAAAAATAATCCAAAGCAATAGTGTTAGAGAATTTGAACTATGTCAAATACAACATGAGTTAAAAGTTGGGTGTGTCCTTCCTGGGATCCTAGCATTTTGCCTGTGGCACAAGAAGAGAGGGCATAAATGGTGACTTGAGGCCTTGAGGTCAGGGGTTAATGAGGACATAGTCCCCCTTTATGCTTGATGTTCTCAGTACATGTGGGGTGTTGATAGAAGAATGTGAGGTGACAGGGAATCAGGGAGTACCTGTGCCCTGGTGGATCCACTTTAAACAGGCCCATTTTCTTGAGTCCTGGGTTTATGTACAAAGACAAATGTGCCTATAATGATCTTGTGATGCACATCATTTTCAAAGCTCCAAGCTCACTACAAAGGAGTACTCAAAGGTTTGGAAGAGGAATTTATATTTAAAATATTAATTTTAAAGTGGCAAGATTATCGAATTAGCCACTCTGCTTGGTCGTTTATAGTTTTCCAACAACATAGCAATTTTAGACTGCATAGACCTCTTTGTCCCTTTTTACATCATTGCTAATTTTATGTTGTTTTTGGTTTTGTGTGGTGAGCAAAGGAAAATTTTAACTTAGAAAAAGTTATTTTCTAAGATATTCTTCTTTTTCCTTTAAACAGCCTTAATAGATTATTACTACAGAATAGGTAATACCTCCAGGAAATGGAGGTGCTTGTTTTGATGAAACCTTTGCTGAAAATCTATTCTTTGATAGACTATCTGAAAACATGAGGCATTGTTGACAAGTTTACCTCTGGGGAAGGGAGTTTGATTTTTATAGCATATCATTTTTTCTTTCTTTTTTTTTCACATATTGCAAGATTCTATTATTTTCCATATTTTTATTGGTACGTTAGGCATACCATTTTCACTTTTTACTTTTGTAGTCTATGTCTGTGCATTACTTATATTAACATATATTACAATAACACTTTATCATGTATTATTACTTTTTAAAATCCTCTGCAATGTGTATTGTTTCTACACCTCATTAAAATGCATCCCACATTGTAGCACGTTTTAAAATTCTACATATTCCCTGGTTATTCAGCTTAATTATTTTTAAAAGAAAGAATCCTATTATTTATCACAATTTGCCAAGCAGCATAGATTATTATGGCTACCGAAGATCTTATGACTGCTTAACCTGTTCTTAATTAACTACCATATTTCCATGGGGAGGATTCTAATGTGTAGCATTAGTAGAAACTCGAAAATCAGCCTGTTTGTCCATGGTACCAGCTCCTCTAAAGTTCTCCCGTGGTTCTCAAGAGTCCTATTCCCATGTTAATGTGGCACCTCAATCCCTGTTGACAGAGATTATGAGACCATTTCTCATCTAATTTCCTTGCCCACACACTCTTCTCTGTCAGTGAGAGCTCTAGCTGGTAGGAACTCTGCAAGGTGCTGGGGAAAACTGAAAGGAATCCCTGTTGAGAATAAACAACAAAAGAAAAGCTGATGAGCTATCGTTTCAGTTACTTAAAATGGATCAAAATTTGTTTCACATCCGGGATCTAGGAGAAAGGAAACGATGGGTAAACCCAGGGCATTTGCTTTGAGGTTGCAGAAAGGAGTTAAACTCCAAGGGTTAAATGACAAAGGCTTACTTGGTTTATGGCCAGTCTCAAAGAAGTGATCATCTGTTGATGCAGTGTGGGAGTACTTAAAGAGGGCAAGACTGGGGACCATTTAGAAGACTGCATTAAGCAGAAAGTATGAAAGAAAGAATAAGATAATTTTCTTACATACAAAGGAGAAATATCCACAATATGATAATCAAGCAGCATAAGTAGGAACTGAGAACTAGTTGGCAGTTAGAGAGATTAAGAGCAGGTCTCTGGACTCTCCAGCTATATATTGTTAACACTTTTGGTATAGTAAGGCTAACAGATAAAGCAGCTATTTGTATTATTAGTAGTACTAGCTGGGAACAGTGAATGGAAGGAAACGTAGGTTTTTAGATTGTTCAACTGGTTTCTGGAGGTGACTTTTTCTGGACTGGAAATACAGACAGAAAACCAGATTTGGGTGGGAGGATAAAAAGATGGAAAATATTCTTAGTTAGAGGGGTTTGGGAAGCATCCAGTTGTTGCATATGTGAAAATCACAGGACAGATCTGCCCTCCTCCACACTCATATGTCAGGTAGATAACAGAGATAAGATGGTCCCTAAGACAAGATCATACCAGAGATAGTATTGTGTTCTTGGGTCTTGTGTCTTTGCATGAAAGGATTTCAAGCAAGACAGGAGACTTAGTAAAAGTATAGCAATGTGTATTAGAAGAGAAAGAAGCAGCAGTGGGTGGTGAGCAGAAGCACCCTCAAGGGAGAGAGTGGGTCCTCTCAGAGAGGACAATGACAACTCACTTCTTTCTCAGCTCAATTTTATTGGAATAGGAGGGGATGTTTCTGGAGAATTCCAACCAAGTACCACTACCTCTTAACTTTTGACTGACAGAAGGATTGTATCAGATTTTTAAATCCCTCCTGCATGTTTGTGTGTAAAGGCAACTCTTGGTCATTTTGGTTTGTAGAAAGGTCACAAAGGCTCTCTTTCAACCTCATCATGCAGGATCAGGGAAACTTGTGTTCTTTTTATCAGTGAAGGAGGTTTTGGACCTGTACTCCTCAGTCCTTGGAAGGAAGAACAACCTTGGAAATAACAAGCTCATTAGCCAAGGTTTGTAACATACTCTTTTAACTTTTTAAGCCCCAGCTGGGTCAGAATGGCCTTTGCTGAGCTGCTTCAAAGAAAGACATGCTGAGAGTTAACACATAGATTCAGTCTACAGAATTAACTCTCTACACCCCCATGTTCTCA
Source organism: Tamias sibiricus (assembly GCA_025594165.1). Classification (NCBI taxonomy): domain Eukaryota; kingdom Metazoa; phylum Chordata; class Mammalia; order Rodentia; family Sciuridae; genus Tamias; species Tamias sibiricus. The sequence continues at coordinate 111,398,298 of CM046664.1, read as the reverse complement.
CAACTCATTTTGACCTGCTGCCCAACAAGATCAGCCAGAAGTTTCATGGCTTCCATGAGGTCAACAGAAGAGGACCCCACTGTTCAGCATTGACAGCACATCAGCCAGAAAAGTTTTAGAAATCATGGAGTCGTAGAAGAGTGACAAAATAACCTGTCTGGTAATAAATGAGAGATTGTATGTTGGAAGTATAAAGTTGACACTCAAATTTCTCAATGCCACAGTGTAGAGTACAGCTGACTCTCTGTACCCGTGGATTCAACATCTGCAAATTGCATCAACCCAAAGAAGTGCTGATGATCTATCGTTTCAGTTACTTAAAATGAATCAAATTTTGTTTCACCTCTGGGGTCCAGGAGAAAAGAAAGGATGGGCGGTGTACCACACAGGGCATTTGCTTTGAGGTTGCAGTAAGGAGGCTAACTCCGAGGGGTTATGCCAAAGGCTTACTTGGTTAAGTAAGTAAGGTTAAGTAGGTTGGTTAAGGGTTGATTCTTTTTAATTTCAGAAAGTTCCAAAAGGCAAAACTTCAGTTTGCCATACACTAAGCATGAATGAATCCACATGAATGGAGGGATGTGTAGGTGCACCCTGGGGTAGCCTCCCACTCTTCATAGATCTTTGTCCCCTCCAGCACTTGTTTGGGCATGTGTGCCTCACGTTTCTTTTGTGGACTCTTAGTCAGTCCTATGATCATTGTATCTGTACTGAACATGTACAGATGGTGCTTTTTCTTGTCATCATACCCTAAGCATCACAGTATAACAACTATTCACATAGCATTTACATTGTGTTGGGTATTATAAGTAATCTAGAGATGATTTAATGTACATAAGAGGAAATGCATAGGGTATATGCAAATTCTATAGCATTTTATGTAAGGAGCTTGAGCATCCATGGATTTTCATTTCTGCAGGAAGTCTTAGTCCCCACAAGTGTTGCGGGATAAGCATAATGTTTTCTTTGTGTAAGTAAATTTCTAGATAATGTTTACTACTTTAGACACTTAGCCTTTAATTTTAACTATCTTTTAATCTAAATCTCACTTAAATTCCCCTGCATTTCCAATATGTGGTACACTCAATCTAATATAATCCTGCTAGCAAACTCAAGATCTTTGTTATGATCATACTTATTATGTTAAAGAATGAAAAATAAAAGAATAAAATACATTTATTTTTCATTTACTATATTTCTGATGTATATCATTTAACTTCCTCTATGACCCTATAAACAAGTTATTGTTACCACGCTATGGGTGAAGACACTAACACTGAAAAAAAAAACTAAATTATGTAAAATCAAGCAAATATTTAGCCAGAATTTCTATCTTATTGTATTAGGGTTCTCTAGAGGAACAGAATCAACAGGAAGTATAATTATAAAAAGGGGATTTATTAGGTTGGCTTACACAACCAGGAGCTGGATAATCCACAATGGCCACCTGCAAGCTGGGGAGCTGGAAGGATCAGTAGCTGCACAGTCCAAGAGGCTGAAGCCCCAGAGCAAGAGGGATCAACAGTGGTACCCTAGTCTGAGACAAAAGGCTTCTGGAGAATCACTGGCAGAGTCTGCTTTAGAAGAATGAAGAAGCAAGAGTCTGATATCCTCAAGAACCCATTCAAGAAGAATTGAGCTTCCATCTGCTGCTGCTTCCTTGTTCTTCCAACTTTATTCCAACTAAGCCATCATCAAAATGGATGGTGCTGCCCACATTTAGGATGGGTCTCCACTTCAGTTGGCTATCCCACATGCCAATCATTCCTAGTCACACCCTCACTGACACACCCAGAAGCCTCTTCTCATTGGTATCTCTTAATCCAATCAAGCTGACAATTCAAAGTAACCATTACATTTATTATGTTTGATTCCAAAGCTTTCCTATTCCTCTTGACACAAATCCTACTTTTTCCTCTGATTTTTAAAAAGTTTTCTCATGCTTCATTTCTCTCTCTCTCTCTCTCTCTCTCTCTCTCTCTCTCTCGGTGGGGATTCTTCAGTGTACCATACAACCCACATATTTTTAAAAAGATGACTTATCTCTTTTCTTCCTTGCTACTAATAATCACATTCAATCCACCAGTTTTAGCAGTAATCCCTTTCTGCTCCTAATATCTTTCTTTTTCTTTTTTTTTCCCCTTGAAATATAGCCAGCTTATCAGGGAAAACCACATTACCAATTTTATTAAATGAGAAATATAACAACACAATAACCTAAAAATAGTTTCACATATCGCTTATGAATACTATTTTCATTCCTTCCTAGGGACTTTTTCTTGCTGTCAGATTCATGGTTATATTTATTTGAGAAGGTTAAAGTTAACCAAAGTCTAAATGTTAGATAACTTGCTCTCAGGATTTGCCCAACAAGTCTTCCTCTAATCATTAGACCATAGGGCCATAGGGATTTATCCAGAGGTGGGCAGGTAGGCAAGTCAAACAGTCAGAGGCATTCCTGGGGAATTTTTTGGTTGGAGTCAGCAGAAGAGTGATGCTTTTTATCAAGGCAGCTACTATAATATGAGCTTAGAATTTTCCACCATTTTTTGGAGTTGGTCCACCGCTGCAGTAGAGAATAACTGCCATTCACAGAGAAAACAGAGGCAAGTGATGGAGAGAAAGAGGATACAGACAACCTTAGTTTAGAGATTCACCTACTCCTATCCTGCAATGGCCATGATATTACAAGCCTTTAAAGCCCCCTTTTTCATTTTTCTTAAGTCATATCTACTTATGTTTCTGTCTTCTGTCACTAAGAGACTCTTGACCAGTAAACATGGACATTAATCAAGTAGTTCTTAGCTTGGTTGGCACATTAGAGTCATCCAGGGAATTTTTCAAAGTCCCAATGCCAAGACTTTGTCCTAAGCCGATTAAATCAGAATTTTTAGGCATGGAAGTCAGGCATTGGTATTTTTATAAAGCTCCCCAAGGAAGGCCAATGGGTATCCAGGGTAATAAAAACCGTTTTGGAGTAGCTTCCACTGTTCTATAAAAGTGGTCCATTAAAAATTGAAAACAAACTGGGCACAGTGGCACAGTTGTGGAGACTGGAGCAGGAGGATCATTTGAGCATAAGAATTTGAGGCCAGCCTGGGCAACAGAGTGAGATCTCTGCTTTAAAACAACAACAACAACAACACAGGAGGAATCTTTGGAAACATCATTTGTAAAAAAGAAAGAGAATAATTGCCATTGTTCTTCACGCTAATCAAGATATCCTGAAAGTCATAACTGACACAATAATGCTAAAAAAAAACGTTGTATGAAATTTAAGTATAGAAAGCAGGCAGACAAAGCTGCAATTTTTTGGAAAAAATATAAAATTCAAGAAGTCTATAGACAAACTATTAGAATTACTATTAGAAAAACTGACAGAACTTAATATCAATACATGCACAAAGTATCAGTTCTCTCCAAATAAATCTGTGTAATCAATGCAAATACATCTTTTCACAGAACTTGACTACCGTATCCTAACATTCACTTAGAAAATAAGGCATTAATGGTAACCCAACAATTTTAGAATATAATACATAGGACATTTGCCCTACCAAATATTGCCTTTCTCTCTTCTGAATTTTATTTTACACACATACACAGATTTATACCATGTTGTCATAAATGAATGGTAATTATTCAAGGAGATGATATATTCACCCTGATTTAAACATTAAACAATGTATACATGTATGAAAACATCATGTTACACCATTAATAAATATAATTTAAAAGTTCTAAAAGTTATTTTTCTATACATTTACAATGAACAATACAAAAGTTAAATTAATAAAACAATTCTGTTTATACCAGCATCAGAAAAATAAAATATCAAGGAATAAATTAAATAGAAGAAGTCAAAGTTTATAATCTGAAAAGTATAAAACATTGTTGAGAGAAATTAAATAAGATCTAATTTTGGGGGGAAAAACATAAATCCATTTATGGATTGGAAGACTTCACATTGTTCTGATGACAACACTCCCTAATGATCTATAGATTCAATACTTAGAATCTCAGCTGACTTCTTTGTAGAAATTGATAAGCTTATTCAAAACTTCATATGGAATTTCATGGGACCCAGAATAGCCAGAACCATCTTGAAAAAGAAAAGCAAATTGAAGCGCTTGTACTTCTTTATTTCAAAACTCTCTACAAATCGGTGCCAATTAAGACAGTGGTACTGGCATGAGACTAGAGAGATAGTTGGATGAATCAGAACTGAAAGTCCAAAAATAAGCCCATAAACTATTACAATCAACTGATTTTGGCAAGGTTGGAAAGGCCATTCAAAAGGGGGAAAAATCATTTGAACAAATGGTGCTGGGTCAACTGGACAGTCACAGGCAAAAAACAAACAAAAAAAAATTAAAAAAGAAAAAAATACATAAAAATAAACAACAATAAATTTGGACCAACATACCATATATAAAAATTAACTCAAAATGGATTGAAGCTGTAAGTATGAGAGCTAAAACCATAAAATTCTCCGAAGAAAACGTGGTAAATTTTCATGATCATGGATTATGCAGTAGCTCCTTAGATATAACATCAAAATCATGAAAAACAAAAAAGAAAATAGATAAGTTGGACTTCATTGAAATAAAAATCTTTTGTGCATCAAAGGACACTATCATGAATCTACAGAATGGAAGAAAATGTTTGCAAAACATATATCTGATAAGGGACTTGTATCAATAATGTAGAAGGAACTCTTGCAACTTATTAATAAAAAGGCAAATAATTCCATTTAAATAGGAACAAAGGATCTGAATAGACATTTCTCCAAGGAAGATAAAAAATGTGTTCATTAAGCACAGGAAAAGATGCACAATTCCACTGGTCATCAGGAAATGCAAATCAAAACACAAGACACCAATTGACACCCTATAGGATGGCTAAAATAAAAATTCAGATAATTACAAGTATTGATGAGGATGTAGAGAAATCAATATCCTCATACACCACTGATGGAAATTTAGAATGGCACAATCTCTTTGAAGTCTGGCAATTCCTTAACTGCTATTGGAACATACTGAGGAGAATTGAAAATACCTGCCCACCCAAAAACCTGTTCATGAATATTATAGCAATATAACCAAAGGTGGAAATAACCACATCAACAAATGAATAGATAAATAGAATGTAGCATATCCACACAATGCAACAGTAATTAAGGACTGATAATTGTTACAACATGTATTAACCTTGAAAACACGTATGCTAAACATATGCTAAGTGAAAGAACCCAGACACTAAAAACTATATATTATATTTTTTCATTGCTATTTTCCTAATAGGGAAATCTAAAAAACATAAAGTAGATGAGCAGGTTAGTGGTTGTTTAGGATTAGGGGTGTGGGATGGAAGAGAGCTAGATAGGTTGACAGTAGTTAATGGGCATAGATTTTCTTTTTGGATGATGAAAAATAATCACATTGGAAAAATTTACTATGATGATACTTGCATATATCTAAATATGAATATACTAAAAAAACACTAAATTACACACTTTCATTAGATGACTTGAATGGTATATGAATTATATCTCAATAAAGCTGTTAATAAAAAGCTGCCACTGAGTTAAATAATTTGTAGGATGATATTTATGCTATACCCATTTTTATTTAAAGTATATAAGCATACAAAATGTTTAATGTTTTGGTAAGGGCAAACTGACACAAGCAGCAATTATCCTAATTACTAGGTCAATGTTGCCAAAGTTTATCATAAGAGAAAGTCTGTGAGATCCCTCTACTTGGTATCATTTGAACAGAAATAAGGACCTGTGTCTACGGTCATGGAGACTTGCTGGACTTCACACCTTATGATTTTCTTAATCTCATTTCTAACTTTTCTCAGTTGCTACCCTCTTTAACTCATCTGCTTTGATCAAAAATAGATACAATACAATCTAACAAGTGTCTGTCTAATGGAGGTACCTATAAAATACTGTCCAGATTCAATACCTTTCTCCTCACATATGTACTGGGGTATAGGCTCAGTCTCATTTGGGGTGGTTGTTGAATCACAAATAATCATGAGTAACCAACATATAAAATATGCCAACCTAGTTACTGTAAGATAAGCATTTGCTTACCTTGATCACTTGGCATGGTAATAATGCTCTTCCAGAGTATTCAAAATGCCCCTTGCAAATAAAGAGTAAAAAATTCATTCTAGGTCTCCAAAATCACCTTAAACCAGTAATTTTAGTGCAAGGATCTTCAAGACCTCTCTTCTTTCTTCTCTGTAGGTCTCTCTGTCTCTCTGTCCATGTCTTTACAACACGTTCCATTGTTCTCAGACAGGGACCATGATTTCTTGGCAGAGGAACCATCAATATGTCACAGATAATGGCTCAGATGTCTTTGCAATAAAATTTCCCAATTTCAGACCAAAAAACAGAGCAGTTTTTGTTTTATTTATTTTTACTCTGCTAGCTTCCCAGACAGACCACAACTTGCTAAAGGACAAATATTTACAAGACAATGTTTACATTTGACAAACATGGTTTAATACTCTTTTAGAGTGGCACTAAAAGTGTTTTTCAAAGTGATTTTTTCATGCCAATTTGCATTTTGTATGACTGGGCCCTTCATGTTTTTAGTGGCTAGACATACATTCCCAGGGTTGATCTGGAAACACAGACACGACCACCCCTGGGAGACTTGCTGTCACAAGTATTGAAGATAAGAACTGACACTCAACTCTTCAAATGCAGTCTTTCCAAACAGATTTTTTAAAAATATTTCTTTATTTGCTTTAGTTATACACAATGCATTTACTTTTTACGTGGTGCTGAGGATCGAACCCGGGCCGCCCACGTGCTAGGTGAGCGCTCTACCGCTGAGCCACAATCCCAGCCCTCCAAACAGATTTGATTTGAACTCACTGCTTTTTGTCACACAAGAAGATTGAAAAGAAATTAAGCTTCTGTGAATTTCCAAGGATGCCATCTTGTATTTTTGGATTATACAAGAATCCTAAGCCTTACAAGATCTAGAAAGATGAGGAAGGAGAACTGATTCTCAGCCTGTGTGGGTACTGCACCACCCATTAGAAGACAGCTGGTTTCAATGGTGACTCCCCTTCCTTTACCCCAAGCTTGGACAAGGAAACCTTCACCACAGGGACATGCATGTAAGAGCCTTAATGAGGAGGTAGCTAAGATGGCGGCTGGCTGAGAGCAAAAGAGAAGGCGTTTAATTGTTTTCTCCTGACCTTATTGTAATCAACTAAGAATCTTTCTGTGCCCGTGAACACTGTGTGACGCACCTGTGAGTTGAGCTTGTGTCACGTGTATACTTGTTAAGGCGAAGAGTATTTAAGCAGGTAGGGTTGGAGTTGTGAGGGGGGTTGTTGTTGTTGGAGTTGGAGAGAGAAGTTAGAAGAGAAAGCAGAATAAAGAACCTACTTGTTTCCAGTCTGCCTCCAAATTCATTCCCGTGGTATCATTGCTGCAGGCAGCGATAGCTGCAGGAGGCAACAAGTGGTGGCCCGTACAGGGCATTCGGCACGGTAAGAAAATTGAGGAGCCTTGCAGGAGTCTAGTCAGAATGGTTAAAATGGGTTCAAAAATAACTAAGACCCGAGTGATAAAGGCTCTTGAAGAATTCTTTGATATAGCTGAGTCAGTTGATAGGAAGATTTGGAAAAAAGTGAAAGTGATCATGAAAGCATAGCCTCCGCTGAGTCAGTTAGGACCAGTAAGGATAGTATTAGTGTGGGCTCAAAAATGACAAAGATCTGAGCTGCTAAAGCTTCAAGATTTATTAAAGGTGGCTAAGGAATACCTGCTCTCAATTGAACCTGGGACTCAGGATGTTACTAGGACCAGTAAGAGTAGTAGTAGTGAAGAGGAATTAACTAAAAGTAATTCTGATAAAATGAACAAAAGGAAATTAAAGAGGACCAAGATAAAGGACCATCAAGTGGAGGAACCACTTGTGCCCTCTGCTCCCTCATGGGTTGAATCAATTAGACTATGGAGGGTATTTCTAAACACTTGCGGCCCTTGAAGCAGAGATTAACAATGGTCTTTCTGAGCGCTTATGTGACCTTGAGTGTCAAAACTCGCAGGGACATTGGGATCTGCCAGTATTTGAAAATGAAAACGATCAAAGGTATCATCAACCTTTAGATTTTAAAACCATAAAAAATTTTAAAGAAGCAACAATGACATATGGACCCCAAGCTCCTTTTACCATAAGTATGCTTGAAGCCCTTAATACCCTGAATTTAACTCCTTCAGATTGGAAAGGCTTATGTAAGGCAGTATTGAGCGGGGGACAATACTTGCTTTGGAGGTCTCAATTCCAAGAGTTCTGTGTTGAAATAGCTAGAAGAAATGCAACTGCAGGATTTCCAGACTGTAACGTAAATATGTTAACTGGAGAAGGGCAATTTGCTGATTTATAGCTTCAAATTCAGTATGATCCTGGAGTTTAGGCTCAAATATACGCCGCAGCTGTTAGGGCATGGAAAACTTTACAAGGAACTGGTGACTTACAGGGTAGCTTGTCTAAAGTAATTCAGGAACCTAATGAGCCATATGCTTACTTTACTGATTGACTTCTACGAACTGCAGGTAGAGTGTTTGGAGACATTGATTAAGTCATGCCATTAGTTGTTCAGCTGGCATATGAAAATGCCAACAAATATTGTCAAGACGCTATCAGACCTTGGAAAAACAAAAGGGACCTTTCAGTATATATAAGGCGATGCAAAGATATAAATGATGCCTTTGTTACAGGAAATGTAATCGCAGCAGCCATGGGAGGTGCTTCTCCTCAAAATTTTACAAGAAGGGCTCAACCTAAAAATTATTATAGTCAATCAGGTTATTTTAGAAAACAATATCCCCAAAGAAGGCAAGAGACAATAGAAATAAGAGCAAGTTTGTATCGTGCCCCAGGCCGCTGCCCCAGGTGTAAAAAAGGAAACCATTGGGCTAATAAGTGCAGATCTAAAACTGATATTTATGGTAACATTTTATATGGCAATTCAAAAAACGGGGCACGGGGCCCAATGCCCTGGGGCCCACAAATGTATGAGGCATTAGAGGAAGATCCTCAAACATCCATCCAAATGATTCCTCAACACAATCCCTCTTACCCATTGACTCCCTTGTCAGAGGAACAAGAGGAAGTGCAGGATTAGACCTCTGTTCCACCGCCTGAATAGTGCTAACACCTGAAATGGGGGTTCAACTGATTCCCACGGGAGTCAGGGGACCTCTTCCCTTAGGGACAGTAGGACTTATCCTCGGGCAAAGTTCTAAAAGCTTATCAGGTTTCCAAGTGACTCCAGGTGTAATAGACTCAGACTACCAAGGAGAAATTAAGATTATACTCAGTTCACCTCGAGGCATTAGCTCTGTTAACCAAGGTGATAGAATTGCTCAGCTGCTTCTCCTTCCCAGTTTACATGACTCTTTTTAAGAGTATGCCTCAAAATAGGAACAATAGGGGATTTGGTTCCACTCGCTCGGGACCTATGGCTTGCTGGGTTCAGGATTGTTCACAGAGGCCTATGTGCAAAATAAAAATTCAAGGAATAGAGATGGAGGGATTGATTGACACTGGGGCTGACTTTTCCATTATCAATGTACGACAATGGCCAAAACACTGGCTTTTATAAAAAGCCTCAACCAGTTTGAGAGGCTTGGGATATTCTAATAGCCCAGAATAAAGTGCAACAGTTTTAAAATGGGAGGATGATGAAGGGCATCAAGGAACATTTCAGCCTTATATTTTGTCCAGCTTGCCAGTTACCTTATGGGGAAGAGATATTTTACAACAAATGGGAGTATACCTCGCAACCAAACCCACAGGTGTTAAAAATAAAAATTTACAGGGTAATCCTAACCCTATTGAACTTAAAGGAAAGCATCATTGAAAAGGTAAAGGATATTTTTTTTAGGGGCCACTGAGAAAACAATTTTGAAAATACCATGGCTTTCTGATAAGCCAGTTTGGGTCCCTCAGTGGCCCCTATCTAGAGAGAAATTACAAGCGGCCCACCTACTAATCCAAGAACAACTAGAAGCAGGACATATAGAACCTTCCACCTCTCCCTGGAATTCCCCCATATTCGTGATTAGGAAAAAATCAGGAAAATAGCGATTGTTACATGATCTTAGAGAAATCAATAAAACCATGCAAATTATTACTCAACCTGGACTTCCTAATCCTGTAGCTATTCCTAAAAATTTCCATCTTATAACTCTTGATATAAAGGATTGTTTTTTTTTCTATTCCTTTACATCCTCTGGATGCCCCCAGGTTTGCTTTTTCAGTTCCTTCTATTAATAATAATGGACCTGATCAAAGATTTCAGTGGAAAGTTTTACCCCAGGGTATGGCTAATAGCCCTACTATGTGTCAAATCTAAGTAGATAAAGTTATTCAGCCTATCAAGAACAAATATCCAGAGCTTATGTGCCTCCATTATATGGATGATGTTTTGCTTGCTCATCCTAATCAAGAAGTCTTATTCACCATATTTAGCGATATATCAGAAAACTTGAAACAATATGGAGTAAATATTGCTGAAGAAAAGGTTCAAACTAGATCTCCAATAATATATCTAGGATTACAAATTATGGATACTTTTATTAGGCCTCAAAAATTTTAATAAATAAGGAACATCTAGCTACTCTTAATGATTTTCAAAAATTGCTGGGAGACATAAATTGGCTTCGCTCTACATTAAGCTTCACTACTGGCCAATTAAAACCCTTATTTGATATCCTTCGTGGGAACCCTGATCCATCTTCACCACAAACATTGACTCCAGATGCTAGGGAAGCTTTAAAGTTGGTAGAAAAGGCCATTGAAGGATCCCATTGTGATAGAATTGATTTTACTCGACCACTGATATTGATCATTATTTCTTCACAATATACACCCACAGGAGTATTTTGGCAACAGGGGCCTTTATTATGGATACATTTGCCCGTCTCTCCTAAAAGTACAATTGAGTCTTACACCTACATGGTGGCTAAACTTATTCTTCAAGGACTCAAGACTTCTACTAAAATATTTGGCATTCACCCTGCTATTATTATTACTCCCTATTCATCGTCACAGGTTGAATATTTATGCTTCGATGATAATGATTGGGCTATAGCTAGATGCTCTACTTCTGCAAATTTTGATAACCATCTTCCTAAGTCTCCTATACTATCTTTTTGTATCAATCATCCCATTATATTTCCACAGATAATAAAAAAATCAACCTATTCCTAAGGCATTGAATGTATTTACAGATGGGTCCTCCAACGGTACTACTGCAGTAGTCACTCATAAAGAAAATATGATTAATATTACTGCCCATAAATCATCTCAATTAGTTGAGCTAGAAGCTATTATTATAGCTCTTGAACGTTTTAAAGAACAGCCCATAAATATTTTTTCAGACAGCCACTATATTGTACATGCTGTCCCTAAATTGGAGCTAGCAGGTCCAATAGCACCTCATACTCTAGCCTTTAAATTGTTTTTTCAAATTCAAAACCTTCTATGGAAACATAAAGAACCTTTGTTTATTGGACATATCAGAGCTCATACTAATTTGCCTGGTCTTCTACATGAAAGTAATCAAAAGGCCGATGCCCTTACTCAAACAATCTTTATATTTTCAGCAGTCCAACAAGCTACCTCGTTCCATTCTCAATTTCATGTTAATAGTACTACTTTACAACAAAGTTTCAAAATAACTAAAGATCAAGCTCAAACAATTGTGAAGCCTTGTCAATCTTGTGTGACACATTTGCCCAATCCACATTATGGGGTTAACCCAAGAGGATTAATGCCCAATCATTTGTGGCAGATGGATGTCACTCATGAGCCAAGTTTTGGAAAATTGCGATTTATTCATGTGACCATAGACACACATGCTCAGGCATGATTTTTGCTTCCTTACATGCTGGAGAAAAAGTTAAAGATGTTACATCTCATTGTCTACAAGCTTTTGCTGCACTGGGCATTCCCAAAATGCTTAAAACAGACAATGGCCCTGCATATACGTCCTCATCTTTCAAACAGTTTTGCACAAAATTCAGTATACTTCATAAGACTGGTATTCCGTATAATCCTCAAGGCCAAGGTATAATTGAACGAGCTAATCACACACTCAAACTTATGCTTTTGAAACAAAAAGAAGGAAATTGAACAAATCCTAAAGATAGATTAGCTGTTGCCCTTTTTACTTTAAAATTTTTAACTTTGGATTCCAAGGATATTCGGCTGGAGACAGACACTGGAATCCACATCAACAACATAAACCTTTGTTTTACTGGAAGGATGTTCTTTCAGGCACATGGAAGGACCCAGACCCAGTATTAATTTGGGGGAGAGGATCTGTTTGTGTTTTTCCACAGCATGAAACCTCGCCGGTGTGGATACCATCAAGATTAATAAAACAGGTACCAAATCAAAAGGGCCAAGATGAAGTTGTTGCAGAATCAAGATTAATAAAACAAATGCCAAATCAAAAGGGCCAAGATGAAGTAGTTGTGGAATGATTCCCTTAAAAGAGGTATCAATCCGAGCACCTGCGCAAGTTTGTCTCTTTTCTGACAAAGGAACCTCATCTTTGCCTTTTCAGCTAAGAAATTTTTAAGCTGCGCGCTTTTTCCTTCAATAAATTCACAACTTAAGTCTCATTCCTCCTGGCTGGGATAAGAGGATCTCTCTTTAGTGTGCACACAATTGTGTTTTTCTTTTTTATATATGTCTTTATGTCTGTGCACTTGTCTAGATTTCATGTAAATGTGACGTCACAAATATATGTCTTTGTGTCTGTGCGTCTGTCCAGATTTCATGTTAATGTGACGTCACAAATAACAAAAACCAAGCGCTCATGAAAATCATTCCAAAAAAAAAGGGATCCAAATAACTTTAATTCATTTAAGTTAAATGTATTCAAATTGAGTAAACAATTAAAAAATGAAGGTACCTTAAGCTTATTTTATAAGTATCTCTAGGACTTCTCTAAAACAAGGAATATGACTAATACTGTATAGCTTGATATTTTGGTATTTGACTTGGGATTGTTTATTTGTAATAGACTTTATTTGTTAAACAGCTGATTAATTTAAATTGTTCAACAGGTATATTCATGGAAGGTTGCTGTGTATGCAGAGGCTCAAAAGTTCCAGCTAACAAATTATTTTTCTAAAATACTCTTAGCTTTTCTTTAATCTATTTTAAATGTAATATTTTGTCAGCTAAATACCCTCAGTCTTTCTTTAATCCGTTCTGAATGTGATATTTTGCCAGCTAATGTTAGTGGGAGCTCAAGCAGCAATGTGTGTGAGCAGATATCAACTTCAGATACCTGAAGATCTAATAATTCCATTTTTTAGTTTACTCCTACAACTCGCTTCCTGACTCAGTGCTGGAATGGCACTGCCTTTCCTTTAATGATTGTTGCTTGAGTTTCTAGGTACATCCCTATGCCAGTCTTAGCAGGCCCTGAAGATTTGCCAGTAGCATTGTCTAGACATAAAAGAGACGGCTGCTGCTGCTACTACAGCTACAGGGATCACAATCGTTACAAGCATCCCTGCTGCTCAAGCATCAAACAACCTCACCAGCAGTGTGGCCTCAGCTCTGCATGCACGAGGCCTCCTAGATCAACGTGTTAGCAAATGGACTATAGGATGTTTGGGACATTGTACGGGACATATGCCTTGCGGGTACCCCTTTTCTTAACCTTGATAGGGCAGCTGATTTGTCTAGAGAACTCAGTGCATTACTTAATGGAACTTGGGGCACCTGATTTGTCTAAAAGAACTTAGTATGCTATTTAATGGAACTTGGCTCATCAGCAAAAAGCTTGCCACCTTAGAACTGGAGCATCTCCTCATGATTGGACAGCTGGTAGTCAATAAAGGGAAAGTCTCATGTGGCCGACATATCAACCTAAGACAGGAGTCAAGGGCACAGCCTTGATTATCTGATGACGGGTAAGAATGTTGATTGCACATGTAGACGCCTAAAACAGACACGGTTGATCCTGATGTGGTAAGGGCTCGATTGGACGATTGGACGGCTGGTAGTCAATGACAGGAAAGTCTCATGTGGCCGGCATATCAACCTAAGACAGGAGTCAAGGGCACAGCCTTGATTATCCGATGACGGGTAAGAATGCTGGTTGCACATGTGAACGCCTAATCCTGATGTGGTGAGAGCTCACCCATCTATTTATCCATCTTTTAAAACAAAAGGGGGGAAATGTAAGAGCCTTAATGAGGAGGTAGCTAAGATGGCGGCTGGCTGAGAGCAAAAGAGAAGGCGTTTAATTGTTTTCTCCTGACCTTGTTGTAATCAACTAAGAATCTTTCTGTTCCTGTGAACACTGTGTGACGCACCTGTAAGTTGAGCTTGTGAGACGTGTATACTTGTTAAGGTGAAGAGTATTTAAGCAGTTAGGGTTGGAGTTGTGAGGGGGGGTTGTTGTTGTTGGAGTTGGAGAGAGAAGTTAGAAGAGAAAGCAGAATAAAGAACCTACTCGTTTCCAGTCTGCCTCCGAATTCTTTCCCGTGGTATCGTTGCTGCAGGCGGCAGCAGCTGCAGGCGGCAACACATGCACTTAGAAGTCTGGACAGTGGAACCTTTCTAAGGTTTTGCAATATTACACAACAGCTATATCCTCCCACAGGGCCCAGGTGTTTTACTCTGACATAACTGTGAAACTTCCATATCCCTTCTTCCAAAAGGAAGGGACATCATTACCCATTTGACTCTTCAAATTGCAATATCTCAACCTCCCACACTCAAAGCCTATCTTTAATTTGTCTCCAGAATGAGTTCTTCTTTACCACCCCCTGGCAGAGTTTTGCCTTTCTAAAAAAATATGCATACAGATATAGTTTACTTTCCTTTCTTCATTATTCTTTCATCCCTGAGGATCTGTCCTTGGGAAGCAAAAGAGAGGGTTCAGAGAAATTAGTGTTTTTCTCTGATGAGAAAATATGAGAGAAAGAGAAAGATTTTTAATAAATCAGTTTTGTATAAGACTACCTAGCAGCCTGAAATTCGCTTAAAACTTTCCTCATTAGGTCCATGTCTTTTGATCATTACAATATCTGCAGGTCACAATTCATTCATTTCTTCATTTGCTTGTTCAAAAGGAGAAGTTTTAAAGTTACATATTAAGGGTCCAGTTTGAGATAAGGTAAATTTGCTAAATGGTGATGTGAAGTAGGCCATTGAACAGAGGGATTGTGTGTTCATTTATATTTGGAAACCTTGTTTTGGTGTTTAGAACATATGCATGAACAGAGGTTATGGATTGAAAGACCAATGGGACCCAGGACCCTGTCCAGAAGCATCCACAGCCAAGGTGATTGAGAGGAAAGGCCTTGGATGTCAGAAATATCTGTGTGACCACTAAGGGCAAGAAAGTCCAATGTTCAAGAAGAATTTGTGGACCTGAGAGAACTGAAAGGGATGGGTATAATTTGGTAGGAAGAACATTCTGAAGTATGCCCTCTGTGCACAAAGATAGTTCTGGAAGTCATGAGTGTTATATTCATATACCCCAGATCTTTCTTTCATCTTTCTATAGATAGCAACATGACAGTCACATGGCCAAGACCTTTGCCTGCTCTCAAGTAGCTGTAAAATGGTCTAACTTGTGCAATTTCCATGGCAAAGCTCAGAGATTTCAAAAGCTTATGTTGTAGGAGAATTTGGCTCTTCTCCCACCATAAAGAAATAACCTTTAGATCTTAAGATCTCTATTGTAGGGGCTGGGGCTATAGCTCAGTGGCAGAGCGCTTGCTTAGCACAGGTGAGGCACTGGGTTTGATCCTTAGCACCCCATAAAAATAAATAAATAAATAAACAAACAAATAAAAGCATGCTGTCTACAAACTAAAACAACAAAAACAAAACCTCCATTGTAACATTTCTTTATTTTAAAAGTTAAAATTAAGCTAAGAGCAGTGGTGCACATCTATAATTCCAGGGCAACACAAGAAGCCATCTTGGAAAACTAAACAATTGAAATCAATTTATGTACATAGTAAACAAAATGGCCTTTCTTATATTAAATTTTTTAAAAAAATATTTATTTATTTATTTGCTTTAGTTGTACACAATGCGTTTATTTGTATGTGGTGCTGAGGATCGAACCCGGGCCACGCACGTGCTAGGCGAGTGCTCTCTACCGCTGAGCCACAACCCCAGCCCATATATTAAAAATTTATAATGAAAAATAAATCTATCATCCATCTCTCCTGAATCTCAGCCTGTTCCAAAGAGACTACCACTTGACGTCATTTTCAGTCCCAGTATTTTTGTTTATTACCCTGGTACCTTTACACTTTTACACAGGCCTGTAATTGCAGCAATTTAGGAGGCTGAGGCAAAAGGATCACACGTTTGAGGCCAGTCCCAGCAACTTAGTGAGACCCTGCTCAAATTAAAAAAGCAAGGATTAGGGATGTATGTAGCTCAGTGATAAGGGGTCCCTCAAGCACTCAGCTTTACTCTCCTCTCAGTGCAGATGTGTCACTCTCGCAGCTTGCTCTGCACCATGACTGGCCAGCGGGCCCAGTCCTGGACCAGGCCCCCTCCACCAGCCCCGGATGCCCTCCAGGCTCTGGTCCCGAGATCTTCCCCTTTCATCCTCTCCCAGAGCTTGGAGCTTGCTGCTAGGTATCCTCCGCCGTGCGCGACTTGGCACCTCTGGCTGGCACGGAAAGCGCAGTGGTAGGGTCCTCAACCCCATAGTGGCCCGGCGTCAGTTGCCAGCCAAGAAACCAAACTTCGTCAAAAGGCTCCTCTTTATATTTCTTGCCATCATCTTCTGCTAGATCCTGATGGATGAGAAGGGTGTGTCTGCGCTCCTGACCCAGCAGGATGCCCCCTGCTCTCCGTCCCCTGTGCCCATCCCTGTCTCCCCCCCCCCCCCCCCCCCCCCGTACTCAAGCCCCTAAGTCTGACTTCGGAGCCCTCTGACTACTATCTGGACCTCAGCACCTCTCTCCAGCAACATCCAGCTGCCTTCTAACAAAAAGACACCCTGAAAAAGCCAAGAAGCACCCTACATATCTAGTGCGAGAGAGGCGTATCTCAAACTGGGACTTCCAAGGCAACTAGAACTCAGAACACTACAGCCGAGACCACGCCCACCAGTGCTTAGGTGAGAAGGAGGCACAGACACGCCCCGGCTAGGACCAATGGGGAAGGGGAACCCCATTAATTTATTTGTCACTGCTCCTAATTAACATTTATATGTATTTATGTGTGTCCTACTAGGTGATGGACGGAAGGATGTAATATTTATTTTAACTTATGCAAGGGTGCGAGATGGGCTCCCCTTGCCATAAAATGAAGATCTCTTGGTATTTACTGAGCCTTAGGAGACTGGTGGAGGCAGAGTGACTAGAATTGAGGCAGAGTAGAGAAAGGAGAGGGACGGGTGGGAGGACTACTGATATGGAAATCAGAGATAGTGGAGGGTTGTAGGTTTAGAAGGTGATTCTCTGTTCTTCAGCCCCTCAACTATAGAGTTGACCTATAGTCTACTGTGTGAGGCTTTGTCAGACCTTCGGAAATAAAGTCCTTGGCCTTAAATCTTGAAGTTGCTCCTTAGGAGCAGCTGTGTGGTTGGATGTTAGTGGTGGCTGTCGGGGGTCGCCCAGTATGTTCTGTGAACACAAATAAACTTGATTTACTAACACACACACACACACACACACACACACACACACACACACAAATATGGTGGGGGGTGAAGGTGGGGAGGTCCCTGGATTCAATTCACAATACCAAAAATAAAAATAAAAATGTGCTCCTAGTTAATAATACCATATTGTGCCCTTGAAAATTTGTTGAAGGGAGATTTCAAGTGATTGTACCACAATAAATTTTTGTAAGTTAAAAAAAAAAAAAAGAGAATGTGCTCATACTACTGTTACTTATTAGCTTTAGACTATGTGAAGCTATCCACCTTCTGCCACCACAGGTAAGAACTCAGTCCACATCACCACCCATCTTCTTACGTAGTAACTGCTGATATATAAACTACATCTAATCCATCTTTTGCTTAGGTTCATAATTTTAAATAATTAATTAAACTGCTTTAATTAATTTTACTCCACTTTAATTAATTCTACTTTGTAAATAAGGATATTAACTCCCTATGCTCCCATCTATCTCACCTTCCTTTTCTACCCTCTATTGACAGCCACCTCTTTGTTTCTCCATTTTCAAAGCCAATATCATTTATATTCAGTTCTGAATTCATAATTGTGAGTTCCATAATTTTTAAATGTAGGTTTCTCAACTCAAGTGGTTTCCCAAGCAGGATATTATGATGGGGTCAAGTTGCAATTGCTGTTTTGGCTTAGCAGGACATTCTAATGTAGTCATTTTGATGCAGCTTCATCAAAATATAAAAATTCTTTGTTTTTTTTAAACAAAAAGTAGACATGTGTGCAGTAGACTTCCCTAAGTCTCAACTCACTCCTGAGCCTGAAAGAGAAAGGGAAAAGGAAAAAAGGTATTTAAGCTTGATCTTAAGAAAACAAATGCTTAAATATACACATTAGTCCACTTCAACACATCACATGCTTTCTCTCCCCTCCTACGCTTATTTTGTCAAGCTGTATCTCCAGAGGAAAACATTGGAAAACTCTATCTTCTGAATTCAGGACAGGAGAGATAGCAGATCTAAATAAGAATAATAGAAAATCCTTACAAGAGAATATGTCTAGCAATATAAATAGCTCTATGGGGAAATATAGTAAAATTACAAAGAAAAATGCTTTATAAAAATAAAATCTTGTCTGAAAATGCCAGTGCTGAATGTCTTCAATAAAATATAAGCTTAAAAATAGAAAACTATAATCTCTAGCTCATCTCTGATCTTTTAAGATGAGCACGAACAACAAAAAAAGTAATTCTTTTTTTTTTTTTTTTTTTTTTACATATACCAGTTCAACAGCAATTTAAGTGACTTCCCTGAAGCTACAATAAGAGTGCTACAGGGTTATCATTGAAACCCAGCTCCACAAACCTTAAAAATTGCTATAAGACAAAAATCAGTTTGAATCCTATGCCACAGATTTAATTGTTATATTTTAATGAATACATAATTTTGTTACACAACTCTAAAAGTCATTGTTCTGGTGAGACTTCAGAGTATTTGAAACTTATTTGATTGTCCTTCTACATTGTACAGCCCTGTGTTAGACAGCAGTTTGTTTTTCTTTTGGGAAAGAAGAAAAATGCACAGTACTTTGTGAAGACATCCATCTGAATACGTGTTGGCAGGCATTTTTGAAATAGTAGGCAAAGAAAAAGATAAAACAAAGAGTGCAATAATTGCTTTAAAAAATTGGTTTCTATTAGGGTTGACTTTCAGGTTAACTTTCAAGGCTATAAATCTGCTTAAGACCTCTCAAACAGAGCTCACTGCTGCTTCTGCTTAATCTCAAAATAAAAAATTTCTGCTCAAATCATAGGTGAATTAAGAGCACTCTTGACCAGACACATCACATGACAGCAAAATCTATTGGATTTTAGGTATTCTGTCAAGCAAGAACTGCTTAGCAGACAACTTCCATGGCAGTCTGGCTCTGACATTTAATACCAAAATCAAATGAAAGACTCTGGAGGGGGGTGAGTGATAGAGAAAATGTCAGGAATTTCTTCTGGGTTCAGTTGGGCCAGAAATGTACACATAAGAAATAATGAGTTTCCAGATCAGAATGGCAGAAATTGCTTGGCAGAAAGTTGACATTCTAAAGTGAGCTGATGCATTGACACCAAGCTGCCATTAGGAGGCTGAGATGAGAAGAAAAATTCCAAACATTGCTGGGTTGTGTAGAGGAAGTTGACCAGTTCCCGGGAGTTACGGGCAATGAAGGAGTCAGAGAGTCTGAAGAAGAACCATGTGGGTTGTCACTAGCCTTTGAGGGTACATCTCTCCCTGGATCTCAGTGACAGTTGGCCACTGAGCCAGTTAAGGTGTTTATAACAGTGAGAGCAATTGATCTGGGAGTTAAAGCAAGAACAACTCTCTAGGAGATCTCATTAAGCTGTGATATGCTAAAGTGAAGGTTAAAGGTATACAGCAGGCCCTGGTGGACACACTCCCAACATATCAACTGTTCACACATGAATGTGGACAACCCAGTGGTGCCCAAGAGACTGAGAAATTCCTCATCTATCCTGATGCCATACCTTAGGAACTTTTTTTCCCTCTCAAGAACTGCCATAGGAATCTACTTTCTCCTGTTCTTAAGTGAGATTTAGGGTTAATTGAGTGGAATTACTCTCTTGATATATATATCTTGCTTCTATCGTTTGTGTTCATTGAATTAACAGAAGCTCTATGTGCAAAACTAACAACATGGTCTGAGTGAAAAATGGAAGGTTGGGATGGAAAGAAAATTTATAGGGCTGCCTTTTATTCCAACTTACACAAACTAAAAAAGAGGGTTAAGTACACAGCTTCTTGCTATTTAGCTACCTGGAAATCCCCCATTTTGGTCTCTCACCTTCCAGAAGAAATTTACAGAAATAGTTTTAGAAAATATTCTGTTTATAAAATATCCACTACATAGGTTTATCCTGTGCAATTTTAGAACTTCCATATTTGACTACCCAATGAATGGACTCCAAAGGAATTGTACCACAGAGTGGTCCTGAATACCTTGTAACCCTAAGATATAGTTTTTCACTCATTCAGAAAATATTTTAATGCATGCCTACTATATGCCAGGCTTTGTCCTAGAAATTGAGCATGTAGCAACACAGAGGGCAGACTCCCTGTACTCATGGATCAATGAAATGATGGTGGCTTGAACAAATGCAGGAAAATGAAGGTGATACATGGTCAAAGCCAGCATATATTTTGAAAATAAAGGATATAGCTGATGGACTAGATGGAGGGAGAAGATGAAATATGATATCTGTTAAGTATTTGTCCTGATCAATTAGATGGAAGTAAATACCATGTTCTGTAATGGGGAAGATTAGAAGAGCAAGTTTAGGAGCATGGGGAGCAAGAAGTTTCATTTAGGACATTTGAAATTTGAGATGCCCTTTGGACAGTCAAATAGAGATGTCTAAAGGCAATTGGATGTGTAAATATAGAAAGGAAAATAGAAGAACTGATTAGAGATAGAAATTTGGAGGTCAACAGAGAGTGTGTAAGATACTATGCATTTGAATAAAATTCTCTCTCCTTCTACTTTCCCAATAAAGCTTTGTGTTCTATTTACAATATTTCCTACAGGGAAGAGGGTATCAATGTGTGTTTAAGGCTTTCAGTGGAGAGTACAGTTTATTAATGGTTGAAGACCTTCTGAAAGTCTTTTTATGAGAACCATCTAAAGTTCATTCCAACTGATCCTGCCTTGGAGAAAAAGCAGGCAGCTGCTTAAGCTCCTGGTACATATATAATTTTAGAAATGTATTTGGCACAGTATATGCATATATCAAAACATAATGTTGTATACCATAATGTACACATATTTTATTCATCAATTAAGATTTTTAAAAAGAAAGGTATTTGGAGAAAGTGCCTTTTGTAAATCTACTTACATTTGCCATAAATCCTATCTGGACACACTTAAGTTATGGCTCATATGAGCTCTTAGTGCTGTGATTCCTTATGAGAAAATCAGGTAGTTCTATTTGCTTTCCTTTTCATTTTCATCTTGTATCCATGCAAATGTGGACTTGGTTTCAGAGATCTTGCACAGAAACCAAAAATGGAAAGGTAGCCAAGGCTCAGGAAGGACCTACAACCAGAAATGGGGAAGTCATCAGAGTTCCATATCCCTCTTTTCTGCTTCTAAGTATCTGGAATTATTTTTTTGTTTTGTTTTGTTTTGTTTTAGTTCTTAATCTTCTCCTTCTTGGAGTAGAAGCATTCTTATTATTTTCTGTTCCACATGGAGAAATGTGGCCACCACACAGGTAAACCCAATTACACATGTATAATGAACTGCATCATTGGGTTTGATTCTTTTTGCCACCCACTGTACGCTCCTCCAGTATTCATGCCAGGCATCATGTGACTACAGTTCTACCCAGGAACAGAGTATGTGTATCTATATCTTAGTGTTAGGTTCAATCGTTGACTGATATGGCCAACAATGATACTGAAGTGAAAGTGTGCCAGTTCCTACTTCCCTTGTGCTTTCACCATTACCATGAGAACTGGCCAGACTAGGTCACTGGGTCTAGAATAGAAGGCACATGAGAATAGAAGGCACATGGTGTAGGCCCAGAAAACATCAGCTCAAGCCTAGCTAGCAAATACCCATAAGCATACAAAATGCTACTAGTGGCATTATCCAGAGGTTTGTGGTTGTTTTGCAGCATCACTGTTCCCAGAGTTAAGGGATACATGTTATAGTTGTACTTACACATGGAGACTAACTTCTGTGTCTGAATTCCAACTTTATTTTTTGAGGAGACTATGTATATCAGCTTGGATCAAACATCAACCCCTATAGCTAGAAGAGTTAGTCAATACTATAAAGATAAACATGGCTACTGGTGGCCCATCCCTGTGGATCAGGAGACAGTTCTCAGATGAAGGTGAGAATGGAGTGGTATTGTGAACTGAGCAACTAGATAACCAAAAGGAGTTTACTTCTACTTCACATACAAAGTGTTTTCCAGGGTAAGAACTGCATTAAGGGAAAAAAAATAATTGTTTCCTGTAATAAATATTTTCTCCTGCAAGTTCTGAATTGGCAGGTGAAGAAACTCTGAAGGGGGGGGGGAGTGGGAATATTCTTTAAAAAGGAAATATAAACAGCACTTAGTGATGTTTATATGCTACAAATCACAAGATTTGGGTAAAATTGGATCAATGGTTCACTACAAAATTAAATGTGCAATAAAAGGAATATTCAGTAATTTCTGTTCCTCAGTACTCACTCTCCTGTGACTCCATAAGCATGAGCTGCTACCAGCTACTCCCTGAGAAAGGCCATCAGACACAAGCCTGAATCCAGCAAAGGACAGGGAGAAGTCTCTAAATGATAAAAAGAAAGAAAGAAAAAAAAAGGAATAAAAGGTAAAGAGATGAATTTGAGACATATTCACTATCTTATTAAATTTAATAAGGCCTCAGACTTTCAAGATGGCTGAATAGAGAGGATCACTTTCCTGGATGCTTCATGGCATAAAACCAAGAAAGCAGAAAGTCAGCTTCTCAGCAAGGTGGGGGGGGGTGAACAAAAGAAGTTGGGGGGGGCTTTACTGTAATTTAAAACTGGACATTCAAAACAGATTGGGGACTCAGGAGATTGGATATAATAAAATAGGAGGAAATCCCACCTCCACAGCCACTGTTGCATCCAGAGGCATGAGACAGAGCAGTTCCTCTGTGAACACAGTGGAAGGATAAGGGAGGCCTGAGGTATGTCTTATTATGGAGAGTTGAGAGATCAAAGACACTGACTGACTAAACTGAAAGGTGCACTGCACAGTATCTTTGTGCAGGAAGGAAGCCACCTCTCTCAGCAATGTGTGGAGGACAGAGGAAGGAACCATTTTGCAGCCTTGGCACCAGGGCTGGCAGCTGAGGGAGCTGATTTCTGGAAAATGCAAGTTTGGCCTGAAATACAGGCCTGGCAAACCCACACTGCATGACATAACAGTGTGCCTAAAAGACCAGGAGAAAATCAAACTTGGAGAGAGGTTTACACAGGGGACGACTGGTCGTGGAAATACACCCAGCTCTCCCCCAACCCCTCCAATCTGGCTGCTTGCAAGACTGGCTGGGAGAGATAGGTCTGGCTGGGAATTTGAAAGGGCAAGGGCAGTAGAGATTGTGTTTGAAGACTGAACCTGAGGCCAAGAAATGTGGAATCTGCTGAGACCTAGTAGACAAAGAGTTGACTCCTCTACCATACTAGTGGAACCCAGGGGAGACCAAGGGGTGCAGTCTTCCAGCATGGACTGCCAATTGCTGGGCCTTGGAGGCATGATGATTTAAAATCTCCAGGCCAACTGGTATTCAGTGAAGAACCTGGAGCCCACCCAAGCCTAAGTCCCACTTCCAGGAGTTCTAAGGGATTTTCTCTCTCACTCTAGCAATCTGGACGGTGGAGCATCATACTCCAGATGATCCCACCTAAATCTTCTGAGAAGCTGAGAAACTTTTGAAACTCCAATGGAAACAATTCTTTAACTTTTCATCAAGATTTTTCTCTTTTTCTTTTTTTGTTTTTCATTTCTCTGTTTAATTGTTACCTTAATGATTCAAAGACATTTACATATATTCATATTTGCTTTTTTTTTCCCCATTTCAGGCATTTTTGAAGCCAGTTATTTTTTATGGATCAGGTTTTTGAGAGGTAGGATGTTTGATTAGTATATTTCAGTTTTGTTTTGTATTTTTTATATTTTTAATTTTTAAAAATTTTAATTTATATAGGTATATACACACACACACTTATACATATATATTTCTCTCATCTGTCTACCTCAATTCTCTTTCTCTCTTGTCTTCCAGTAACAACTAATCTTTATTGATCCTTTATTTTTCCTTTAATGTTTTACTTGTATCTTCTCTCCTCCTTCCTTATAATCATCACATTCTATATCACTTCTGTTCTCTTGGTTCACCATTCAAAATTGTAAACCCTTTTTTGCAACTTACTGTTTTTACTGTAGGCAATAACTGATCATATAATTTCTGTTTATTGTGACAATTAACATTGTAGACATTCTAGCAGGAAGTATTTGTTTCTATGCTGTATATTGTTTGAATTGGTGTTGTTATTACTTTTCTCTCCCTAAATAGTGAGGCACTAGAAATCTTTAGAAACACTATAAGTCCATGGGAGAGAAACTCTATTGCCCCAGATCCATATTGTTAGATTGGTAGACACAAAAACAACATGAAAAGTCAGGGGATCAAATTACTCCAAATGAACAAAGATACTCTGATAACAGAATACATCAACACCACAGTGGAAGAAATGTCACAGGAAAAGTATAGAATGTACATATTTAAACTGATCTGTTAAACAAAGGATGGCATAAGATGTGAAATCAGAGAGAAAATACAGAAAGTGAAAAATCTGGTCAATAAAGAGATAGAAACTTTGAAAAAAAAATCCAGCAGAAATCCTTGATATGAAGGAATAATAAACCAAATTAAAAATTAAATTGAAAGCCCACCAACAGACTAGATCACTTGGAAGACAAAATATATAATCTGGAAAACAAAGTTGACCATGGAGAAAAGATGTTAAGAGACATTGAACAGAACTTCCAAAAAATATAGAATAACCTGAAAAGACCAAATTTAAGATTTATTGGGACAGAAGGCTTGGAGATACAAACTAAAGAAATGCACAATCTTTTCAATGAAATAATATCTGAAAATTTCCCAAACATAAAGAATGAAATGGAAAATAAAAAATAGGAGGCTTATAGGACCCCAAATACACATAAGTACAGCAGACCCATATCAAGGCACATTATTATGAAAAATACCTAACATCCAGAATAAGGATAGAATTTTAGAGGCTGACAGAGAAAAATGACTGGTTACATTTAGATGGAAACTAATCAGGATATCACCTGATTTCTCAAACCAGACCCTCAAAGCTAGATCTTGGAATAATATATAACAAATTCTGAAAGAAAATTGATGCCAGCCAAGAATACCATATCTAGCAAGATTAAGCTTCAGAATTGACAATGAAATAAAAACTTTCCATGATAAACAAATGTTAAAATAATTCACAACTAGAAAGCCTGAACTATAAAACATACTCAATAAAATATTTCACAAAAAAATGAAAAATAAAAATGAAAATCAGCAAAGGGAAGAACTATGCTAGAAGAATGGTCATTTAAAGGAGAAATGAATTCAAAGTAATAACCAGAAATAAATCAAAATGGCTGGTAATAAAAATTATATCTTAATAATAACATTGAATGTCAATGTTCTAAGCTCATCAATCAAAAGACAATGGCTGGAAAATTAGATTACAAAACAAGACCCAACAATATGCTGTCTCTAAGAGACTCACCTCATAGGCAAAGACAACCATACACTGAAGGTAAAGAATGGGAAAATATGTATCATAAATCTTATAAACAAGCAGGGATTTCTTTCCTCATATCTGATCAAGTGGACTTTAAGCCAAAGTTAGTTAGAAGGGACAAAGAATAATATTATATACTGCTTAAGGGAATTATACATCAACAAGACATAATAGTTATAAATATTTATTCTCCAAACAATGGAGCATCTACATACATCAAACAAACTCTTCTCAATTTCAAGAATCAAGAGACCACAACAAAATAATATGAGTGACTTTAACATGCCTTTCTCACCACTAAATAGATCCTCAAACAAAAGCTAAATAAAGAAGCTATACAAAAAAAATACAATGAATAATTTGGACTTAACAGACATATGTAGAATATTTCATCCATCAATGAATGAATACATCTTCTTCTCAGCAGCACATGGATCCTTATCTAAAATAGATCATAAATGATGTCACAAAGCAACTCTTAGCAAATACAAAAAAATAGAGATAAGACCTTTCATTCTATTAGTCATAATGGAATAAAATTAGAAATAGAAGCTACTCTAGCACCTGGAGACTAAATAATATGATATTGAATGACCAATGGATAGCAGAACAAATCAGGGATAAAATAAAAAAAAAATATTTAGAGGTAAGTGAGTATAGCGATACAACATATTAACATCTTTGGGGCACTATGAAGGCAGTGCTAATAGGAAAGTTCATTGCATTGAGCTCATTTCTTATGAAAATAGAAAGTCAACAAATGAATAATCTAACATCATATCTCAAAGCCCTACAAAAAGAAGAACAAGTAAATACCAAAAGCAGTAGAAGACAGGAAATAATTAAAACCAGAGCTGAAATCAATAAAATTAAAACAAAAGAAACAATAAAAAAAATCAACAAAACAAAAAAGTTGGTTATTTAAAAAAATAAATAAAATTGATAAACCCCTAGTCAAGCTAATGAAGAGAAAGAGAGAACTCAAATTACTAAAACTAATGATGAACAAAGAAATACCACAAGAGACACTAATGAAGTGCAGGTGATAATCAGAAACTATTTCAAAAATTTATACTCTACTAAAATAGAAAATCTTGAAGACATTGACAAAAATCTAGAGACATATGACCTATACAAATTGAATCAGAATGATGTAGAAAATGTAAACAGACAAGTTTCAAGCAATGAAATTAAAATGCCATCAAAAGTCTACCAAGAAAGAAAAGCCCAGGACCAGATGGATTCTCCGCTGAAATCTACCAGACCTTCAAACAACTAACTCCAATCCTCCTAAAATTATTCCATGAAATATAAAAGGAGGGAACCCTTCATTCTATGAAGCTAGCATCACCCTGATACTGAAACCAAACAAGGACATATCAAGGAAGGAAAACTTCAGATCAATATCCCTCATGAAAACAGATGCAAAATTCTTAACAAAATACTGGCCAATAGGGATACAAAAACATATTTTCAAAGATAGTGCACCATGATTAAGTGGGGTTCACCCCAGGGATGCAAGTTTGGTTCAACATACGGAAATCAATAATGTGATTTATTACATCAATAGACTTCAAGACAAGAATCATATAATATCTCAATAGATGTAGAGAAAGCATTTGAAAAAAATACAACATCCATTCCTGCTCAAAACACTGGAAAAACTAGGGATAGTAGGAATATACCTCAACACTGTAAAAGCTATATATGCTAAACCCCAGGCCAACATCATTCTAAATGGAGAAAAATTGAAAGCATTCCCTCTCAAAACTGAAACAAGACAGGGATCCTCTCTTTAACTACTTCTATTCAACATAGTCCTGGAAACTCTAGCCAGATTATTTAGACCAACAAAAGAAATGAAAGGAATACAAATAGGAAAAGAATTTAAACTATCCCTATTTGCCAAGGCAATGATTCTATATTTAGAAGATCCCCCAACATTTCTAGAACTCATAAATGAATTCAGCAAAGAAGCAGGATATAAAATTAACACCCATAAATTAATTGTGATCCATAAGTTATACAATGAAATTAGATCCCTCTCACCCTACATAAAATTTAAAGCAGATCAAGGACCTTGGCATTAGACCAGAGATCCTACACCTACTAGAAGAAAAAGTAGGCCCAAATTTCCATCATACAGTGATGAATCAACTAAAAGAGAAATTAGGAAAACTATCCCATTAACAATTACCTCGAATAAAATAAAATATTTGAGAATCAATCTAACAAAAGTGGTAAAATACCTCTACATTGAAAACTACAGAACTCTAAAGAAATAAATTGAAGAAGACCTTAGAAGATGGGAAGATCTCTCATGTTCTTGGATAGGCAGATTCAATATTGCCAAAATGGCCATACTACCAAAAGTGCTATACAGATTTAATGCAATTCCTATTGAAATCCCAATGACATTTTTCATATAAATAGAAAAAGGAGTCATTAAATTCATTTGGAAAAATAAGGGGCCCAGAATAGCCAAAGCAATCCTCAGTGAGAAAAGTGAAGCAGGAGGCATTACAATACCAGAACTTAAATTATACTACAGGGCTATAGTAACATAAACAGCATGGTATTTGCACTAAAAGAGACATGTAGACAGATGGTACAGAACAGAAGACACAGAGAGAAACCCAGATAAATACCATTATCTCATACTAGATATAAGTGCCATAAACATACATTGGAAAAAAGATAGCCTCTTCAACAAA
This sequence comes from Tamias sibiricus, assembly GCA_025594165.1. Classification (NCBI taxonomy): domain Eukaryota; kingdom Metazoa; phylum Chordata; class Mammalia; order Rodentia; family Sciuridae; genus Tamias; species Tamias sibiricus. The sequence continues at coordinate 111,369,534 of CM046664.1, read as the reverse complement.
CGGTGCTGAGAAAAATTGAAATCCATAACTAATACAATGAAATTAGACCCCTATCTCTTACCCTACACAAAACTTAACTCAAAGCGGATCATTAGACCAGAGACCCTACACCTACTAGAAGAAAAAGTAGGCCCAACTTTCCATCATGTGGACTTAGGAACTAAATTCCTCAACAAGACTCCTGAAGAGCAAGAAGTAAAATAAAAAATCATTAAATGGGATGGAATCAAACTAAACAGCTTCTTACAGAAAAGGAAACAATCAAGAATATGACGAGAGACCCCACAGAATGGGAGAAAAATCTTTGCCACCTACATCTCAGAGCATTAACCTCTAGGATATATAAAAAAAACTTAAAAAGAAAAGAAAAACAAAAAACAAATATCCCAATCAATAAATGGGGCAAATGAACTGAACAGGGACTTCACAGAAGAAATACAAATGGCTAACAAATATATGAAAAAATGTTCAATGTCTCTAGAAATTAGAGAAATGCAAATTAAAACTACACTGAGATTTCATCTCATTCCAGTAGAATGGCAAGTATCAAGAATACAAAGCCGGGCGCGGTGGCGCATGCCTGTAATCCCAGCACTTTGGGAGGCTGAGGCAGGAGAATCGCGAGTTCAAAGCCAGCCTCAGCAATGGTGAGGCACTTAGCAACTCAGTGAGACCCTGTCTCTAATAAAATACAAAAAAATGGGCTGGGGACTTGGCCCGGTGGTCGAGTGCCCCTGAGTTCAATCCCCAGTACCACAAAAAAAAAAAAAAAAAAAAAAAAAAAAAGAATACAAGTAACAATAAATGTTGGCGAGGATGTGTGGAAAAAGGTACATTTCATACATTGCTGGTGGGAATGCAAATTGGTGCAACCATTATGGAAAGCAGTATGGAGATTCCTCAGAAAACCTGAAATGGAATCACCTTTTGGCCCAGTTATCCCACTCTTTGGCACACACCCGAAGGACTTAAAATCACTATACTATAGTGATGCAGCCACATCAATGTTCATAGCAGCTCAATTCACAAGAGCTAAGCCATGGAACCAACCTAGATGCCCTTCAGCAGATGAATGGATAAAGAAAATGTGGTATATATACACAATGGAATTTTATTCAGCCATAAAGAAGAATGAAATTATGGCATTTGCCAGTAAATGAATGGAACTGGATACTATCATGTTAAGTGAAATAAGCCAATCTCAAAAAACCAAAGGCCAAATATTCTCTCTGATATGAGTATGCTGACTCAAAATTTGTGGGAAGGAGGGAGGAGTGGAGGTTCACTAGATTGGATGGGGGGAGTGGGGAAAAGGGAGAAGGGATGGGAGTGGGAAAAACAGTACAATGAATCAGAATTAACTTTCCTATGTTCATATGTGAATATACAACCAGTGTTATTCCACATCATGTACAACCACGAAAAATGGGAGGTTATACTCCATGTATGTGTGATATATCAAAATACATTCTACTGTAATGTATAACTAAAAAGAACAAATAAAAATAAATTTAATCATTACACAGGTGATGTTAGTTCTTTTGTTGAATGGTGAATTAAAAATCAGAAAGTTATTACACAGCAAAAATGGTTTATTCAAATTAGCTTCATGATAGCAAGAGAAAAAATGGTTAAATTTCAAGTTGTTTTTATATTAAACATAGATAATTCTGTATCTTCTAATAACTCTTTGAGGAGATATGATGATAATTTTCAGATTGCAAACTGCAAATGAAGAGAAATTTTATAACAATGCACATATGTCTGTTTGCATCTAATATTTAAGCTGGTTACCAAATCATTTTTCAAAATACTGTAAAGATATATATTTTCCTTTACATGTAAATTTTGGGAAAAAAATGGGTTGTTATGGTTTTATTCTTTTCCATAAATATGAGTAGATGTCCATCTATACATATACTTGAAAAACCATAACTATCACACAGACCACAATCTGAAGTTTAAATTGTATAAATAGTATCATATTCCAAATCAGCCAAATGAACTATGACTACCACTCTCAATAACTGACATAATTCTGAAAATAGCATATGATTCTTACCAAAAAGCCATGCTCACTGAAAGTAGAAACATTAACAGTTAATAATAGTCACTAATGATCATGGAGGAATTTGAAGGTACAAAGTACCCTACCAAACATTTATCAGGCAAGTAGTGAAATTTTGTACAAAGAATCTAACTTAAAGAAAGTTGAAAGAAAATGCAGATGAAATAGAAAGCTATCCAAAGACTTCATAAGATATGCTATTGGGGCCACAATCACGTAGCAGAAGTGGCTATTTAGTTTATGTCTTAATGAAAAACTGAAAGAGCTAATCTTTTTTTAAAATATTTATTTGCTTTAGTTGTGTACAATGCAATGTATTTATGTTTACGTGGTGCTGAGGATTGAACCCGGGCTGCACACATGCTAGGCGAGCGCTCTACCACTGAGCCACAATCCCAGCCCCAAGAGGTAGTCTTTAGCTTGTATATTCTCCTGGGCAACTCCCTTCCCCAAAGACAAGTAAATTCAGATGACTGCCACTTACTCTGAAGGTGAGTTGTGTTCTTACCTCCATCTGAACTTGATGTCCCTAAATGAGCCAAGAATCCATATTTTTTACAGGGTCCCCAAGTGATTCTGTTGTGAAGCCAGTTTTTGGAAACCATAGCTCTAGAGAAAAAAATGAAATGCTAATGCTGTCACATTTAATACATCTGTGATGGCACTCCATTCCATTCAGAATTCTCCAGAAACATCAAGCAAGTGTGGCCGTTCGGTTCCATGTTGACTCCCTGCACCTTTCCTACTCCCTTATAGGGATTAAAAAAATCTGCCATTCATTAAACATAGGAAGGAGAAGATGTTTTGGTCTTTTGAGTATAATTTTTTAAAAAAATTGTTGTAAGATGTCTCAAGTGAAAATTGCATCCATCCAAAGAAATGAACAATTTGGGATTAAACTTGCATATGGTCTGGTTGAATGAATTTCTAAATTATTTAATTTCTACATTATTTATTTACTTGGGACTGTGCTACAAAGAGGGACTTCAGCCATGGTTTCCCTTTAACTGTATTTTTAATTTATGCTGGTACTATTTACATTTGCAAAAATACACCCTATATTAATTCACAAATCTTTCATGGTTCGTTTATTGATCTTTCAAATTACATAGTCATAACTGCACCACAGATAATGCTACACGACAAACTGCTAATAAGTGGAAAACTAAAAATTGCCTCCATCTGTCCACACAGCTTTCTGATGAGCAACTAAGACAGCACTCTTGCTAAACTGTGCTTCAGGCACCAGACTCCTGGCAGCCTCTGCAGCCCCCTGTGTGCCCTGTGAGAAAGGCAGACTGGTGCTGATAGAAAAGGCATAATTGAGGGGTGGAGAGCTTAAGGCAGGTGGAAAGTCCAGCCCTTTAATGATGTTTTCCGCTGAAGTTCAGGATACAATTTGGATCTTTTCCTTACTGTGAATAAAGTCAATAAAACTCTAAAGAACCTAAATTGAGAGACCTAATGATCTTCAGATTCCCATCATAGCTGGGAAGACAAAAACCTACATTTCTGACCCTCATAAGTTGTTTTTGACAACTCAGGACAATCCAAAGGAAGGGGGCAAGAAGAGGAGCCTACAGAGTAGCCATGCCTAGATTTTTATGGCTCAATGTAAATAAAATGGAAGTAGACATATCATCTCCATATAAACACACATCTATACACATACACACAGACATAAATATCTAGGTCAATGTGAGAGGCAAGATGACAAGAAAACAAGAAGTTGGGTCCATGCCAGGAAGAAGACCAAGAAGGGCCAGTCGGAGCTGACCTCATACAGGTTTACTGGCATGAGAATGAGAAGCCATTTTTTTTAAAAAAGTCTTTCTAAAAGAAAAGAGAAAAAAAATCATATGAAGTCAGCATAAAAAGGAAAAGGAGGGCTGGGATTGTGGCTCAGTGGTAGAGCACTTGCCTGGTATGTGTAAGGCCCTGGGTTCAGTCCTCTGCACCACATGAAAAAAAAAAAAAAAAAAAAAAAAAAAGGAAAAGGAGAGTTAGAGATAGTTGTTTGAAGAAATAAAGTGAAAAAATATATATCATAAATAAATAAAGACTATTTTACTAAATTTTCAATCAGGTGGAAAGCATGCAAAACAGTACTCCACTAGTTGGTGTGACGGAGTCCAGAAAAGTTGAGCATGTCTTCTCACTTCAGGAGAATGTGGAGTTCATTAAAGCAGAGAGATGCAGAAACCTGGACTAAAGTTGGACCTGCCTCCTGGAATGGGGGACAAATAGGAGAGAATGTCAGAACAACTCTCTGGGTGGTAGGAAGTCACCACAGCAGAAGGAGAAAGGGAGGGCAAGCTGGCAGAGAGGACTAGCCCCTGAGCACAGGCAAGGAATCTTAGGGGCTTCTCAAACTGGCTGGATAGAGGTGAGAGCCACTTGAGTTTCCACAATCACAGATGGGAGCAGAGCCCCCAAATGCCTCTTTTCCTCTCTTAGTTATTACTCCATTGTCACCTCCAGGATGGACAGGCCTGGGGAAACAGGAGTAACCCATTTAAAAAAGAATGTGATGATCCAGTTGAGGAAGAGTCATGTCTTAAGCTAGCATAAGGCATTGCAAATGGATAAAAGAACATATCTATATTTGTGTGTCTACATACATACATACTTACACATGTAGTTGCTTTTATGTATGTGTAAGTATATAAGCACACATTGTCATACATAAGTTTATCTGACAAAAGTGACAGATCTTGCTGATGGGTTTGATGATAATGCAGATAGTGATGATGATGCCATTTTCTAAGCAGGGAAAACTAGGAGAGGACTCAGATTGGGTCACTGGGGAGTTGTGAACAAGAATTCAGCTCAGGACATGTTCTGCTTGAGAAGAAAATGCCAAATAGGCTTACCACATTCAGAAGAGAGATTTCAGGGAGATGTAAGATTAGTTGCCACCGCCTTTAAAGTCAAGGCATAAGAAAAGCTCTTCTGTGAGGAAACAATGGATGGAAAAGAGAAAGCAGCTCAGAATTAAGTCCGTGGGACTCCAGTTTTGTGACTGGATAAAAGGAGTAGAAGAATGAGGTTAACCCAGTTAAATTTTATAGAATTTGCATTTATCTAATTCTAGTCCTTCAGTTATCCTGTGATAAAGGGTTTTTGATCAAATCAATGGGAAATATGCTACATACATAGCCCCTGTGGGAGCTTCAGGTATTGGATTAATGTTTGCAGATGGAAGATTCTGAGATATCCTCATAAGGAAAGACTTGAGGTAATTTTGTTTAGCAGAACATTTCTTAAGTCAAGGTTTCTAGAAGTGTAGTCTGAGAGATTGTTATAAATGTTAATTTTCAGTCCCACCTGGACCTCCAGACTCAGAAGAACCAGAGGTGGGACCCTGCAATCCATGTCATCATAAACCTGTCATGGTGACTGTGATGTATAGTTCAAAGACCACTGTCCGAAGCATTGGGCTCTTCTTCTTTCTTGATAAGTGTTTTCCAAAGTGTTCACGTGGAAAATATTGTTATTGCAAACATTTTTTTAAGAGCCTTAGTTTAACAAATCTTAACGTGAGGAAACACTATTAAGAATTAGATCCAATATCACGATTTACTTGTTTGTTGCTAAATCAACCTGCCAAAAAACATTTCTATAAATTAAAAAAAAAAAAGCTTATTTTCCAGCAAGCAACCCTTGGTTATGTGCTAGTTTGTGATATATTTTTAAATATATTTTCAAATTAAAAAATAATAGGTATGTAGTGCTCTCTTTGGCCTTCCTAAGCAGGTCAAAGTATCTAGACTGGCCACTAGCCAATAAATTAGTCACTGGCCATATGGCTATTTATATTTAAATAGATTAAACAATTCAGTTCCTCGGGTACAATAGTCACATTTCAAGTGCTCAATAGCCATGTGTGGTTACCATATTGAATAGTGCAAATATCAAACATTTGTTAAATAGGACTGATGTAGATGAATAGTTCTTCCCTTTCTTTGTTATGGATGAATCTCTCACAGCCAACTGTTTTCTCATGAAGAATGAGTGTGATCCATGTTTCTCCAGACAACATCAGTGTACACAGGGAAGATGGAGAAGGAAACTATCCAGAGCACAGGTAAGAAAATCAGAGGTCTGGAGTTTTAAGCTCAAATGACTCCATTATTTTCTTGCACTAAATCTTAAAGTATCAGGCTCCTCTTGCCCAACAAACCCTCTCCTCTCCACCATATAAAAACCTTGTTCAACAACTTCCCCAATATGACTGGCACTCCTAGAGTTGTCAATTGTCATTCTCAGTGCCACATATTATGATCTTGGTGTCTTTGAAATCTTTTCTGCACCCCCACTTTATGAATCTGGACTTTCTCATAGTAGATTCCTTCTCCTTGCCAGCCTTTCTTGCAATCTCTTTGACTCGAGTTCCACTGGTCAGGCATATCCAAGGAAGATTTCGGTTTGGAAGGCAGTAACACAATTAGAAGGCAACACTGAGGCACTGCAGAATAGCATTCTGGCAAAGTAGGAAGGGAGTGAAAAGAGGCATTGTTTCCAGAGACAACAGCAACAATGATAATACAGTCAAGGCAATCACAGTGCACTATGCTCAGTGTCAGCAAGGAGTACCCCCTGTTCTGTCCCAGCATGGCTGAAGGGCATCCCATCTACCAGAACAAGCCACTGATATAACTTGTAACTCGTTTCTGTCTATATAACTTCAAATCCCCATTTTCTGACTTCTTGGAAATACTGTGAGCTATACCTTCATAAATTCCATTTCAGCTCAAATTAGCAAGAGTGGGTTCAATGGCTTATAAATAGCACACATACTAGAAATTCCTACCCAAGATGGAAAGAATTCTCCCTATATTGTTTACCCACACGTGTTGATTTTGTGACTTGGGTTAGACTGTCAGGAACTGGGGATACAAATGCAGGCAGGACTTGTTCTCAGGGGCTTAAAATTCAAGGAAAAAGAGATATCAACAGACCAGTAAGAATACTATTGGTGGTCACAATGGAAATACAAATTTGTCATCAAGGAGACCCAATGAGCAAGGAGGATGAAGCAAGTTGGGAAAGGCTTCAATGAAAAGATAATCTTTGAACTGAGTTGTAAAAAAACAAATAGGTGTGTGACTGACAGACAATGAGAAAAAAGCAAAGGAGAAAGCATGCACAAGGGTAAGCAGGCTATGGCCATCATCCATGTTCAGGAGGAACAATCAAAGCATGGTAGGAAAAGGAAGGAGTCTGGGCAGTAGGGAACAAAACTAGAGAAACCATCATAGTAGTTGGCATTATTGAGTCCCTACTGTATACATCGTTGCATTAATTCACTCCTTGTTATGACTTCAGTAGGTTGATGAGTCTATTATTCTTATTTACAAATTAAAACAGAAAAGTAAGTAGTTTGCCCAGACCTCACACAGCTGGTGTCACCAGAGAAGGGTTTGAATCTCTGTGATCCAGATCCAGATTCCACACTTTAAAAAAATTTTAATTGACAAATGACAATTGAACATATTCAAAAGGTATTCAAAGGATACTTCAACACATGTATATAATGTACAGATTCCTCACTAGTGACCAACTCACACTACTGCAGTCAGTGGGAACTCTGCAGAGAGGTCCTCATATCCAAGTCTAAGGAGTTTGGACTTGACACTCTGGAGGCACTAGACTGTTTTAGACAGGTGAGTGGAATGATCAGACTCATGTTTTAGAACAAATGCAAAGTGGAGTGGAGGAGAGTGAGGGTGGGTAGCAAAGCAGGAGGACATGACTCCATGTCCCACAGCACACTCACACCCCCTCCTCCTGGGGCCTGCCACACAAGCCAGGATGACAAAAAGGAAAGTGTTTTCATGGGAATGATTCAAAACCAAGGAAAAAGCAGCCACTTTTGGCAAAATATCTCAAGTAGACCTGGGTAGAAACCATGGCTCCTAACATAGCCACTTTAGACCGAGGGTAAATTATTTAACCTCTATCAGCTTCTATAAAAGCAGAGGAACAGAGTGAAAATATCTACTCTCAAACTCTTTGGGAGGGGCTCAGATATGTTTTCAGAATTCGGATGTCTAGAATGTAAAAGAATAGCATGTTTAATAGACCATGTATTATGTGATACACCAAGCAAGGTCTGATAAAGTCCTCTATAATCCATTCATATTTCTGCAGCAAAACATGAACATGTACACTAAGTTGGATAAATCAACACAATCAACAATCCTCCATAAATTTACATAATAATCCTGTGTACATTTTCCTGTCAGATTTCAGATCAGGTCAGTTTTACCTTCAAATGAGTTCTGAGAAACTTGAGTTTTTTTTTTTTTTAAATATTTATTTATTTGCTTTAGTTGTACACAATGTGTTTATTTGTACGTGGTGCTGAGGATCGAACCCGGGCCGCGCACGTGCTAGGCGAGCGCTCTACCACTGAGCTACAACCCCAGCCCAAAACTTGAGGTTTTTAAGGCTTTTTGTGTTTCCAAATTATGCTTCAGGGTTGTAAGAATTAAATTAGGTAATACATATAGAGCACTTAGAATATGACACTCCTTTAGAAGTGACCACTATCCCAGTTATTAACCCCAGGCACCCCAATTCTGTTATCTAAAAAAGTTTCCCACAGATGAGTCATCCTCATTCCCTGTTTTATCATGAGTTCTAATATTTACACTCTGTGAGCCCCCACCACAATCATAATGCCCTCTTTCCCATTTTTGTTGAAAACTCTGGCAAGTCATCATGCAAACATGGCCCTCATGAAGTCCCCAAATTCTTAAGATAGGTGCTATAGAGCACTCCACTACACCCACCTTTATGTATAGGCCCGTCTGCAGGGCCACTCCTGGGAGGTATGGATCTTGGGTCAGTCATACCACAGGGGATCTTCCCCTATATCCACAATAGTTTTGAAGGCAAAATACTGTTAAAATCAACAAAAGTGATCAAAAAAGAGTAAAAGATAGGAAAGAGTTAGCAGGAGAAGCACATAAAACCCCAGGTAGACAATGGCCAGCACACAAACATAATCTATTGACTGCATGCCATGAACCAGGCATAGCATTACTAGGTCACCTGACCCACCTTTAAGAACAGCAATTTTGTCTATTTTATTTGGGCCAAATCCAAAGGCTTTCCTGCACAGGCTTTCAGGCCCGAGGTAAAGAATGATATCACACTGCCTTTCGGCAAAAGTTTGTCTTCTTTTTTCCAACCCTCCATTCTACTCCCTTGTTTTGCTAAAATAATTATCACCACCATCATTTTTCCATGAACATAGTGTTTAAAAATTTACTTAGACTTTGTACATATATCACCTAGTTTGTGCTTCACAGCCACATGGAATCATTTTTACTTAGTCCATTTTGCAGGTGTGGAAACAAGCTCTGGCAGTCTAATAGTTGGTACCTATTTCTTGAAACTGCTCTTCTACTGGGCACTGCCTTCTCAGTCAGTCAAATTTCTCATTGTGGACAATTTCTGCAAAATGCTGGTTGTTCTGGTCAGAAGAGGCTTGGAGACAAAAACATGCTGCAGTGAAGAACAAGACCTTTCACACTACCACCACCAAGTCACAAATGCAATTTTGTTTATTTTGCTTGGGCCAAGTCTAGAGGCCTTCCTGCACTGGCTGTCAGGCCTTGGGTGAAGAATGATAACACACTGCTTTTCAGCAAGAAAAGGGAGAATATTTTTGAGTGTCAATGTTTCCATTTGCATTACCAAGATCAGCAGTTTCCACACCATGACTGAGCCTCAGACTGACCTTAGGAGACATAAAATGCAGATTTGTAGTTACCCTCCTCAGAGATGTGGAGACTGTTGATCAGAGGTAAAGCTGGGAATCTGTGTTTTATTATGCTCTCTGGATGACTCTGGTACAAAGGCAGTCTTGAGAATCATTGACCTAGAAAATCAAAAACCCATATTACAGACCAATCACTTTAAACCTACTGAATTCTAATCTCTGGCAATTTAAAAATTTGTGGCCACACTGGGGAGGGAAAGGAAATGACCTTGGAATATTAATGCCAACAGCTATAATAACTATTCACTTTGGATAACTTTTGTACAAAAGACATGAAGACTTTGTGAGGGAAGCATAAAATTGTAAAATGTGAAGCCTAAAATTAGGTGGAATGACAAATGAATATTGGCTACCTAGAAGATGCTTTCAGGCAGCTTCATACAATGGCTTGTTGCTTCACCTCACTCTCTCCTCTATTTCCCTGCTGCCCCTCCTCCCTCTCCAAGTAAAGGCTGCTTCCAGTTGCAGGATGACACTTCAAACATCAATCGGAAACCGAAAAATTACTTCTCTGGTTAGCATCTGTGTGGCAATATGTTTACTGCCTCTGTTCAGCCCTGAGCAACTGCCAGGAAAGCTAAAAAGAGGGCAAAAGCTCTATTCATCTAATTACTTCAGCAGAAGAAAAATGTGTTAATTAACTGACCTTAATAATTCATATATATCTGAACCAAAGGATCATTAGACTTGCATGCAAGGCCTGGCACCTGAATAAAGGACCATCGGAATGATCTCACAGACAGCTTCATTTTGGAGAGGTGATCTATTTTTGTTTTCTCAAGAACAAATCTCCCACCTCCAAAATGATTGAAGAACCTTTCTGCAAATTACAGGTTGGCTATAATACCTTGATTCCTCCAATTTCCTCAGTCCCTCCAGGGGATGTGAAATATTTTTAGAATCACAACAGCCTAACACATTAATTGGATTTCATTATGCTAGCTGCTGATTGGAACATTATACAGTAAAGGAGAGAGTGACTGTGTGCGTCCTCTGCAGACTTCCAAATCAGAAAGAGGAGGGACACCAATGAGGCTTGCTTTTCTGGGGAGTTAATAGAATCATTCAAATCCAAGCTCCCTGTCAAATATGCTACTGCATAGAAACCAGCCAAGAAAGCAGTTCAACAGGCCTCAGCTTCTCAAGTCAGTGTAAAGAAGAGAGAGGATGCAGATCATCGTATTCTCAAAGATAGTGAGGCACCTAAGAAGGTGCATTGTCTGTTTGCCTTCCTGGGGTCTTGGCAGGGGGAGGTGGAAACCCTTTCTAACTCCACAACTAGTAAGGTAGAAATGAATCATGATGCATTTGTAATGGAGAAAAAGTCACTTTCTGGAAGCATTTGGGAAGCACATACATAAGCCTAATAGATTGAGAAGCACACAGATGGAAGTGAGTCTATTTTACAAAAGAAAAACAGAAATAATGAACAAAGGGTGGCAGGAGTTTCTCCAGCCAGTAAGCAGAGATGACAAAGATACAGCTGGTCATGGCAGAAGGACAAAGCACCTGCCCCTGGCAGCTACTCTAGTCCATCAGGCCAAGGCTATCACTGTAATGTGTGGCCACAGCTGAGCCCCAGAGCCAGGCAGCAGAGCCCAGGGACTCCTGCCTCAAAACAAAGGAACCTTTGCCAAAGGCCTGGTCAGAGGTGGGAATGGGTCAAGGGCATCTCTGACATAAGACCTCAGGTTCCTGGGTGGTATGAGTTGAAGCCCCCGCCCCCATTCATGTGTTGAAGTCCTAATTCCTAGTGCCTCAGAGTATGACCTTATTTGGAAACAGGTCTTGCAGATGTGACTAGTTAAGATGACATCATGCTGGAGTTGAGGGGAACTTCATTTGCATAGTTAGTGTCTTTATTTAAAAGAATGTTACATGAAGAAACAGACTTGCACATTGGGAAAATGCTATGTGCAGATTGGAGTTATTGTTATACACTAAGAAACTACCATAAACCAGGAGAGAGTCCTAGAACAGACCTTTGTTTAGCACATGCAAAGGGAACATAGTTCCACAAAAACCTAGATTTAAAAATTCTGGTCCCGCAAAATGGGAAACAACAAATTTTGGTCATTTTAAATCACTTAGTTTGTGGTACATTTTTAATTTTGTTTTTTATTTTTAACAACAACTAAAAACTAATACGCTGGGTCAAGGAAGAAGTTTGAGCAGATGGGAGGGAGCTCTGACCTCTGTTACTTCTACCATGGCTCACTAGCTCTGTGACCTTAGACAACTTGCTAACTCTTTGAGCTCATTTCTCCATCTGTAAAAGGGTTTTTTGGATAGCACCTGTTCCTAGAATTGCTAGGAAGATTAAATGAGATAATGCTGGTAATATGGTTAGCTTTGTACCTGGCACACGGTAAGCATTTTTAAAATGTGAGTAGCTACTGTTAAGGGGATTCAGAAACAAATTAGAAAGTAGTAAGGGGGCGGGCAGTAGAGTCCATCTGCAATCCTTTCCCTCCTAGGTTTTACTTTGTACATACTATGAATTGTGATCCACAAGTCTATTATGATGGCTGGGGTTATTTATCTGCATGGCTGATTCACGAACATCAGGACTCTCTACAAATTCTCCTTTCTATCCTGCCACTTCACTAAATCCCTCCTGGATTTCAAATTTTCCACCAGCCCCTCTCCTTACATCAGACCACCATCAGATCTCCATCCATTTCCACTTAGAACCTTCATCCCAGGAAAGTGACTTCTCCCCCTTGTACTTTCAGTTTGCTTTACCTACCTCCAGCTATAAATCTTCCTTGTTCATCTAGCTGGTTTGCCTGGCACAACCTCCCATTGTGGGCCCTCTTTTTCAATTCTTTAAGCCTCCTCTCATCCTACCTTCTCCCCCCCCCCAAAAAAAAAAAAAAAAAAAAAAAAAGAAAAATCCACACCCAAAGGCAGTGAATGAAAATAGGAGTCAAGTTCCCACTCCTACCTAAATATCATCAACCACCTTCTAACCCTAGCCCACCCACAGCTGATAAAAATAAGCTTTTAAAAAACAGAATGAGTCATATGAATCCAACTTCTCCTCATTTTACTACAAGGAGCTGTCTTCATGCCCTGCATGAAACCCTGTATGTGCATGTGCATGGCCAGGAAGTCATGTGGGTGACAGTTCAGGAGAGAGAGCTGCTGGCTAGTATCCCTCAGCTTCCCACTGCACCAGCATCACCTGGACACTCAGGGAAAGGTAGAAGCAGAGGACCCAATAACTCATCTGCAAAACCCACATAAGGAAACTCACATCACCCAGGAAGTTCCATTCTCCCTTTAGCACTTAAATTACCATGAGTCAAATTTTTGGAATTTTCCCTTACCTGCATTAGAAACTGTATTTAAGATAGGAGTGGAATCTTTCATAATGTTGCACAAGTTTGAGGTGAGAGAAGCTCTTCTATTCTTCACCAACATTTCATTATCAATAAACAAGTAGATCATAGACAGTCCTTATTTTTGCCTGCCATTATCGCTTCGTTTCTTTTGAGGATCATTTCCTTCTTTTCTCCATATGAGTCTCATGATTTACAATAAAGTAAGTGTGAGATGAAATTAGCTTCTCTGCTTCGGCTGGTGGATGGGGTCTGTGTAAACTGCAGGCCTTTGAAGTGCAGAAACGTGTTGCAGATCTTAATGGTGGATTCTACCCTCCAGTTTTGCATCATATCCTAGAAGTTCACCACCAATTTCTTTGTTCTGGTTTCTTCTCTCACAAACTTGAAGACTGAAATCCACAGATGAGGATTGCAGGAGCCCTGATTAGGGAGATGGCTGAGATTGTGGTTGGCTGTGGGCCATAGAGATGTTTGGGCATTGCCGCCTTCCATGGTCTCATGGGACTTGGCCTGGGATCTCACAGGACTTGGCCTGGGATCTCAAGAGACTTGAGCGGAGATCAGATCTGGTCGGCGCCATTTGTTTGTGGGTTGTTTGGTGGTGTGTGGTGCCTGTTGGAGTCGTTGTTGGAGCCAGAGAGAAAAGTTATCAGAATAAAAAGCCTGTTTGTTTCCAGTTTGCCTCTGAACTTCTTCCCGCGGCTTCGTTGCTCCAAGCGGCAATTGCTTCAGACAGCAACAGGTGGTGGCCCACATGGGGAATTCGGCCGGCAGGTAAGAACTGAAAATGGAAGCGAAAATAACAAAAAGCTGGATAATAAAAGCTATGGATGAGATTTTTGATATCGCGGACTCAGTGGATAGTGAGGAAAGTGATCAAGAAAGCATAGCCTCTGAGTCAGTTAATACCAGTGAGAAGAGTAGTGGTGTAAATTCAAAAGTAAGAGCTGCAAAAGCCATCAGAAACTTATTGAAATTAGCTGAAGAATATGTACTCTCCTTAGAAGCTGAAATTCAGGATACCAGTAAAAGTGATAGTAGTGAAGAGGAATCAAAAGGTGATTCTGGGAGCAGAGTCTCCAGTAAAAAGAACAAAAAGAAATAAAAAAAGAAAAAGGACCATCAAGTAGAGGAACCACTTGTGACCCTACTCCCCCCCTGGGTGGAATCCGTTACAAAAAATATGAAGGGTATTACTAGGCGTTTGCAAACCCTAGAAACAGAAATAAAAAGTCTTTCTGAGTGCTTATGTGCTCTCGAGGGTAACTCACAGATACATTGGGAACTGCCAGTATTTGAAAATGAAAATGGACAGAGGGTCCACCAGTCAGTAGATTTCAAAACAATAAAAAAATCTCAAAGAGGCAGTAATGACATATGGACCCCAAGCTCCTTTCACATTGAGTATGCAGGAGTCCCTTAACATCTTTAACTTAACCCCCTCAGACTGCAAAAATCTATGTAAAGCAACATTAAGTGGGGAGCAATACTTGGTTTGGCGATCGCAATTTCAAGAACTTTGTATAGAAACAGCTAAAAGAAACTCAGCTGCAGGGTTTGGAGACCATAATACAGAAATGCTCACAGGAGAGGGGTAGTTCACAGACTCACAGGCTCAAAAATATTATGTCCCAGGTGTATATGCTCAGATATATGCAGCTGCCTTAAAGGCATGGAAAATTTTATAAGGACCTGGGGATCTACAAGGTAGCTTGTCAAAAGTGATTCAAGGACCTAATGAGCCATATGCTGACTTTGCTGATCAACTTTTGAGAACTGCAGGTAGAGTGTTTGGAGAAGTCGAGCAAGCTATGCCATTAGTCATTCAATTAGCATACAAAAATGCTAATAAATACTGCCAGGAAGCCATCAGGCCATGGAGAAATAAAAAGGATCTTTCCATATATATAAAACTATGTAAAGATATAAATGACGCCTTTGTCACAGGAAATGTGATTGCAGCTGCAATGAGAGATACTTCGCCTCAAAATTTCATAAGGGCTCAACCTAGACATTATAATCAATCAGGATATTCCTGGCAAAATTATCATAATCAATCAGGCTATTCTGGGAAAAATCCCCAAAGAGAGATAAGACCAAGCTCATACCATGTCCCAGGCCGCTGCCCCAGGTGTAAAAAGGGAAATCATTGGGCCAATAAATGCCATTCAAAATTTGACATCTATGGAAATCATTTGTTCAGGAATTCAAAAAACGGGGCACGGGGCCCAATACCCCGGGGCCCACAAATGTACGAGGCATTGGAGGAGGAGTATCCTCAAGCATCCACTCAGATGCTTCCCCGGCACAATCCCTACTACCCATCCACTGCCTCGCCAGAGGAACAGGAGGAAATACAGGATTAGACCTCTGTTCCACCGCCCAAATAGTGTTAACACCTGAAATGGGGGTTCAACTGATTCCCACAGGAGTCAGGGGACCTCTTCCCTCAGGGACTGTAGGACTTATTCTCAGGAAAAGTCCTAAAAGCTTATTAGGTTTGCAAGTGACCCCAGGAGTAATAAACTCAGACTACAAAGGGGAAATTAAAATAATGCTTAGCTCATCCCAAAGTATAAGTTCTGTTAATCAAGGAGATAGAATTGCTCAGCTGCTTCTCCTTCCAAATTTACATAATTCATTTAAAATGAGTATGCCTCAAAAAAGGAACAATAGAGGATTTTGTTCCACTGACTCGAGACCCATGGCTTGCTGGGTTCGAGATTGTTCAAGGAGGCCTATGTGTAAAATAAAAATCCAAGGAATAGAGATGGAGGGACTGATAGATACTGGAGCTGACTCTTCCATCATTAATCTACGACAATGGCCCAAGCACTGGCCTCTGCAAAAAGCTTCAACCAGTTTAAGAGGCTTGAGATATATAACCTCCCAGAGAAAAGTGTGGTAATTTTAAAATGGGAGGATGATGAAGGGCATAAAGGAACATTTCAGCCTTATGTTTTACCTAACCTACCGGTTACTTTATGGGGAAGAGATATTTTGCAACAAATGGGAGTACACCTTGCAACCAAGCCTGCAGGTGTTAAATGTGAAAATCTACAGGGTATTCTTAACCCTAAAAGAAATCATTATCAAAAAGTACAGAGTAATCTTAACCCTAAAAGTAATCATTATCATAAAGGAAAAAGATATTTTTTTTTTTCGTGGTCACTGAGAAAATAATTTTGAAAATACCATGGCTTTCTGATAAGCCAGTGTGGGTCCCTCAGTGGCCCCTATCTAAAGAGAAATTACAAGTGGCCCACCTACTAGTTCAGGAACAACTAGAAGCAGGACATGTAGAACCTTCCACCTCTCACTGGAATTCTCACATATTTATGATCAAGAAATAATCAGGAAAATGGCGATTGTTACATGATCTTAGAGAAATTAATAAAACCATGCAAATCATGGGCCCTACTCAACCTGGACTTTGTAATCCTGTAGCTATACCAAAAAATTTTCATCTTATTACTCTTGATATAAAGGATTATTTCTTTTCCATTCCCCTACATCCTCTGGATGCCCCCAGGTTTGCTTTTTCAGTTCCTTCTATCAATAATAATGGCCCTGATAAAAGATATCAATGGAAAGTGCTACCGCAGGGAATGGCTAATAGCCCCACCATATGCCAAATATATGTGGACAAAGCAATCCAACCCATTAAAAATAAATATCCAAACCTCATATGTCTACATGACAAGGATGATGTTTTACTGGCCCACCCTAATCAAAAAATCTTATTTAATATATTCAGTGATGTGGCAGAAAATTTTAAAAAATATGGATTATATATAGCAGAAGAAAAAGTTCAAAGCAGATCACCCATAATATATTTAGAATTTAAAATCATGAATACCTTTGTTAGACGCCCCAAAATTTTAATAAATAAAGAACATTTGACCACCCTCTATGATTTCCAAAAACTACTGGGAGACATTAATTGGCTTTGCCCTACACTAAACCTCACTACTGGCCAACTAAAACCTTTATTTGACATCCTTCGCGGGGACCCTGATCCATCTTCACCGCAAACATTGACTCCTGATGCTAGGAAAGCTTTAAATTTAGTAGAAAAAACCATCGAAGGAGCTCATTGTGATAGATTTGATTTAACTCAACCGCTGATATTGATCATTATTTCTTCACAATATACACCCACAGGAGTATTTTGGCAACAGGGACCTTTATTATGGATACATTTGCCTGTCTCTCCTAAAAGTATAATTGAGTCTTATACCTCCATGGTGGCTAAACTTATTCTTCAAGGACTCAAGACTTCTACTAAAATATTTGGCATTCACCCTGCTACTATTATTACTCCCTATTCATTATCACAGATTGAATATTTAAGCTCCAATGATAATGATTGGGCTACAGCTAGATGCTCTACTTCTGCAAATTTTGATAATCATCTTCCTAAGTCTACTATATATTATCTTTTTGTGTCAATCATCCTATTATATTTCCACAGGTAATAAAAAATCAACATATTCCTAAGGCATTAAATGTATTCACAGATGTGTCCTCAAATGGTACTGCTGCAGTAGTCACTAAAAAAGAAAATACGACTTACATAACTGCACACAAATCAGCTCAATTAGTGGAACTGGAAGCTGTGGTAAAAGCTCTGGAAAATTTTAGAGAGCAGCCCATGAACATTTTTTCAGATAGCCAGTATATTGTACATGCCGTCCCAAAATTAGAGCTAGCAGGACCAATAGCACCTCATACTCCAGCCTTTAGATTGTTTTATCAAATACAAAAACTTTTGTGGGAAAGAAAAGAACCTCTATTCATAGGGCATATTAGAGCACATACCAACTTGCCTGGTCCCCTCCATGAAGGTAATCAAAAGGCTGATGCTCTTACCCAAACAACCTTTATACTTTCAGTGCTCCAGTAAGCTACTTTATTTCACTCCCAGTTTCACGTCAGTAGCACCACCTTGTAGTGTAGGTTTAAAATCACAAAGGAGCAAGCCAGAACAATTGTAAAAGATTGTAAATCTTGTATGACACCTTTGCCCAATCCTCATTATGGTGTTAACCCTAGAGGATTAATGCCCAATCATTTGTGGCAGATGGATGTTACTCATGAGCCAAGTTTTGGAAAATTGCGATTTTTTCATGTGACCATAGATACATGCTCAGGCATGATTTTTGCTTCTTTACATTCTGGAGAAAAAGTTAAAGATGTTACATCTCATTGTTTGCAAGCTTTTGCTGCATTGGGCATCCCCAAAATGCTTAAAACAGATAATGGCCCTGCATATACGTCCTCATCTTTCAAACAGTTTTGCGCAAAATTCAATATATCCCATAAAACAGGCATCCCATACAATACTCAGGGTCAGGGCATTATTGAAAGAGCAAACCGCACACTGAAAATTATGTTATTAAAACAAAAAGAAGGAAATTGGAAAAGTCCTAGGGACAGATTGGCAGTTGCCCTGTTTACCTTAAATTTTTTTAACTTTAGACTCTAATGGTTATTCTGCTGGAGACAGACATTGGAACCCACACCAACAACATAAACCTTTGGTTTACTGGAAGGATGTCCTTTCAGGTACATGGAATGGTCCAGATCCAGTATTAATTTGGGGGAGAGGATCTGTTTGTGTTTTTCCAAAGCACGAATCCTCTCCAATATGGATACCATCTAGATTAATAAAGCAAGTACCAAATCAAAAGGATCAAGATACAGTTGTTGAGGAATCAAGATTAATAAAAAAGGTACAAAATCAAGAGGACCAAGATGAAGGTATGGAATGATTCCTTTAAAAGTGTCCTTCAAAATATTTCACAACTTAAGTGTCGTTCCTCCCGGCTGGGATGAGGAGCTCTCTCTTTAGTGTGCACACAATTGTATTTTTTCTTTTTTTCTCTTTATATATATGTCTTTATGTCTGTGCATTTGTCTAAATTTCATGTAAATGTGATGTCACAAATGCATGTTTGTAGGTTTGTGCGTCTGTCCAGTGTGACGTCACAAATAACAAAGCGCTTATGAAAATATATGTATATGTATATATATATGGATCCAAATAACTTTAATTCATTTAAGTTTAAGAGTGTTCAATTTGGGTAAATAATTTAATAAGTGAAGCTACCTTCAATTTTGATTTATAGGTGTCCCAGAGATTTCTCTTTAGTGAAGAATATGACTAGTGCTGTATAACCTGATATTTTGGTGTTTTGACATAGTAATGTTTATTTGTAATTAACTTTATTTGTTTTATAGCTGATTAAATTTGAGTTATTTCAACAGATAATCTCATGGAAGGTTACAGAGACTCGAGGGTTCCAGCTAACAAATTATTCTTCCAAAGTGCTTTTTGCTTTTCTTTAATCTATCTTTAATGCAGTAAATACCCTCAGTCTTTCTTTGTTTTGTTCTGAATATGATATTTTGCCAGCTTATGTTGTGGGAGCACAAATAGCAATGTGTGTGAGCAGAAATCAACTTTAATTTTCTAATCTAATAATTCTATTTTTTAGTTTGACAACTTGCCTCTTGACTCAGTGCTGGAGTTTCTAGGTAGCGGGCCCTGAAGATTTGCCAGTGGCATTGTCTAGACATAAAAAAGACGGCTGTTGCTACAGCTTCAGGGATCGCGGTCACTACAAACATCCCTGCTGCTCAAGCATCAAACAACCTCACCAACAGTGTGGCCTCTGCTTTGCATGCATGGGGCTTCCTAGATCAATGTGTTATAACAAGTGGACATTTTGATCTTTCATTGTTTGGGACTTTGCGGGACAATGCCTTGCAGGTATTTGTCTAGAGAATTTAGTGTGTTACTTGATAGAACTTAGGGCAGCTGATTTGTTTAAAGAATTTGATATGCTATACAACTTGGCTCGTCAACAAAAGGCTTGTCGCCTTAAAGCCGCAACATCTCCTCACAATTTGACGACTGTTAGTCATCATACACGGTCGATCCTGAAGGGCTCCATTGGATGGCTGGTTAGCCAATGACGGGTAAGATCCCCAGAGGGGGACAACCTAAGACAGGCACAGTTGTACGGGACAGTCTCATGTGGCTGACATATCAACCTAAGGAGTCAAGGGCACAGCCTTGATTATCTGATGACGGGTAAGAAAGTTGGTTGCACATAGACGTCCTAGAGCATCCCCTCTTTTAAAATAAAAGGGGGGAAATGCAGGAGCCCTGATTGGGGAGATGGCTGAGATTGCGGTTGGCTGTGGGCCATAGAGATGTTCGGGCATTGCTGCCTTCCGTGGTCTCACGGGACTTGGCCCGGGATCTCGAGAGACTTGAGCGGAGATCGGATCAGGTCGGCGCCATTTGTTTGTGGGTTGTTTGGTGGTGAGTGGTGCGTGTTGGAGTCATTGTTGGAGCCGGAGAGAAAAGTTATCAGAATAAAAAACCTGTTTATTTCCAGTTTGCCTCTGAACTTCTTCCCGCGGCTTTGTTGCTCCAAGCGGCAATCGCTTCAGACAGCAACAGAGGATGAGTGTGTGTAAAGGTAGGATATACTCAAGTGTGAATTGAAACAGAACTCCTACGGGGCCAGAGGGGAGCCAAGAGGTGTTGCCACTTGAGTGTGCTAGTCTAGGGGGTTATTTAGTACCTGGGTCAATGCTATTTGTCAAAAATTATGCTAATCAGGTTTGAAAAAGTACTAATGCTATTGGTTAGCCTGTCAATACCATTCAGGTCTGCTCCATTTCCATTTGCCCAGTGCTAGTGGAGAAGCAGAAGGTTGAGGTCAGCAGATTGGCTGGCAGGTTCTGAACTGTGGCTCTGTTTAGAGCAGGCTTCTGGGGTGATAGAGCCCCTGGTTCTCACGCCTCAGGCCCGTGTTGGGATGGCAAGCTCCTGCAGTCTGCTTGTGCTTGCTGTTTGTGCTCCAGAGGGGCTGCTGCTGTGCAGCGCTGGTACAGGGCTTGACTTCAAAACTGCACACCTGGGGGAAAAAATTCCCTAGATTAGACCATAGTACCTCATTCACCTGGAAACAGTGATTGGTCTAAGAATAGGCACATGACCTTAGATGGACCAATCAGAGTCCTTCTCTATGTTAATTTATAGGCCCTGGTAGTCGAGATGTGCCTTTCCCCTCTAGGGTTGTTGAACTGGCAGGATGTTCCCATGAGATGTGTATTAACTATCTTAGTGCATGAAGATAGCCTGCCTGTAGGAAGCAGAGGGACAATATCAGAGACTGACAGAGACTCACACAATGCCATAGAAACACCATCTAAGCTAAGCTTCAAGCGATATCCACCCCACCCCATGCCATGCCCTCAGCTCCTCATTGCAAGAAACTTTTAAAATTTAACCTAGTTGGAGTTTGTCTTGGTACTTGCAACTGTAGCTGAGATTTAGCTCATTTGCACCTGTTCGCAGCATCACTGTTCAATGGTCAGCATATATTCTGTTTCACTGGTTGTGTAATATTTTGATCAGCACCACCACTTTTAGCAAAAGAAAGTCCTGACCAATTAGAGTGGGTGACAGGCAGTACAATCCATGCTGTGGGTCGGCAGCCTCTGTTCTCAGTGAACTGCGGATGCCTCTTTGACGCCCTCCCCACCCCCGGCACCATTTCCATCTTAAATAAATCAAACAAGGCCTAAAAACACCTTCCCATTCTTAAAGAGTGAAGAGAACTACAGAGGCAGAAATAAACTCTTTATTCCTTATAATCTTCACAAGGTCCTGGCTAGAGACTCTTTGGAAGAAGGGACGCAAGATCACAGCAGCAGGTGCCATGAGGATGAGATTGGAGGGCTGACTTTGAAAAGTCAAGTCAAGAAGGACGAAAGGTTACTGCTCAGAAGGGCAAAATATGAGTGGGTAGTCTCCTTGGGAAGGTGACACTGCCAATATAAAAACGCTATAGTTTTCCCTTTCTATGGGGACTATATTTGAGTGGGGGATTTCTGAGCAACCCAAATGCGATGGACTGGATTATATCCCCCCAAATTCATATATGCATAAACCCAAACACCCATTGTGATGGTATTTGAATATGGGGCCTTTGGAAGATGATTAGGTTTAGATGAGATCATGAGACTGGGAAACCCATGATGACATGAATGCCATTGAAAGAGACATGAATGTAAGGAAATAGTGAGAAGGTGGCCATCTACTAGCCAGAAAAAGGGCCTTCGCTAGAAATGGATCATGTTGGCACCTTGATCTTAGTTATGCTTTTATTTCCATAACTAAGAAAGCTAATTTCTGTTATTTAAACCATACAGTCTATTATATTTTTTATGTCAGTCCAAGCTGACATAAAATCCAAGAACCTAACTGGGTCTATAGGAATAGAGCAACCTGAAATTTTGAGAAGAGAGCCAAAATGATGGCTTAGTCCTTCAGCCAGGCAAGTGAAAGCAAGGATATCCTGAGAGAATTGTACTAAATGACCCCAGGCTGCTCCAGATTTTGTCTACATATGATTCTCTATAAATATTTAACCCCAAAGTCTGTGGATTCCATTCCTCCTGATTTGGCAGGAACTTCAGCCACTCATAGCATAGATCCTCTATAACCCCTCAAGGGCAATCCACAGAAGCCATCTCAATGTTCTCATAGGTCAGTCAGCTGTCTCTAGACCACACCTAGCTGCTCCACCCTACCCATGGGCCCTGTGTGGCCTCTCCACCATGCTGCTAATTTTATTCCTCAAGGTGCCCAGAGAGCTCAAGACTATTTACTGGAAGGATGTAGAACAAGAGTGGCCTCTCTCTGGGTTATACTCAACTGCTAAGCCTCACAAGTCCCAAAGTGTTATAGGTCTTAGGCCCTGATTATGGCGAGTTAGGAAAAATGGGGATTTTTAAATGAGATTAACACAAAGCTCTGAATCTCAGGAAGAGGAGGTGAGTGTTATTATGGTTTGGATTTAAATTGTCCCCCAAAGAGCTCATGTGTTAGGCAATGTAGCAGTGATCAGAAGTGAAAAGATCGGATTATGAGAGCTATAAACTCATCAGGGGATTAATCCACTTGATGGATTAATAATTGGAATGGACTACTGGGTAATATGTAGGCAGATGGGGGATGTCTGGGGTAGAAGGTCACTCACTGGGGGTTATAACCTCGGGGAATATGTCTTGTCCCTGGCTCCTTGCACTCTTTCTCCTTCCTGGCTGCTAAGAGCTGAGAAGCTTTCCTCTGCCATGCCCTTCCACCATAATGTCCTGCCTTACGTGAGGCCTAGAGCAACAGAATCTGCTGATCATGGACTGAACCTCTGAAACCATGAGCCCAAAATAAATGTTTCCTCCTTTAAGTTGTTCTTGTCAGGTGTTATAATGACAGTGAGGAAAAGCTGAATGACACAAGTGTCCCTCTGTGCCTTCTTATGCAAATCAGTCCAGATTTTATACACCAAAGTAGTAATTGGTCCTTCCAAGTCAGTTAAGAATTCCCTATGCCCAGAGCAGGAGCTACTTGCCTTATTTATATTAAAACACTAAGAGGAGCCCTTCCCCTGACTCCAGTTAAAGATCTGGTTCCATATGTCTCTACTCACTAAGAATACAGCTGTTAGATTCTCTAAAAACAAACAAAACATCTCAAGGAATGCACCTGATCAAGGGACCTTGTTATACGAGTGAAGGCAAATAGATGTATGAGAGAGGGCTGTCATATGTCTCCACAGGACAGACCTAACTGCATCTCATTCTAGTCCAGGTCTTGTGACATGGATACACAGTCACCAATCTTGAGACCTATTATGAAATTTCTATTCAGTAAATTCTTGCAGAAGAATTTAACAGAACACAGCATGGAATTTAACAGTGGACAGTTGTGGGGTGGGGGGACTGATTAGTGTAATATGGGGTGAAAGCTAAATTCTCTTGAAGGGGATAGGTACCAAGGAAGGGGCCAAGATTTACAGGAAAGTTCCATATCACCCATCAGATGGCAATGCTTGATTTTCCCTGTCCCCTCCTCAACTGGCTCCTCCCCTCCACTTATGGCTCTGCCAAGGGTATAGGACATTCCAAGAAACAGGACATTTAGGGAGCTTATCTCCTTTCCTTCTCTGGGAGGCTCTGAACCAGTTCATGCCTGACATGCCTGCATGTCATTCAACAACAGGAGTGATCTGCCATCTTTCAGGAGAATGAACGACTCCATGCATTGTTCCTCCAGGCCCCAGCAAGGAAAGGGGAACAGAGTTGCCTTTCTCATGCCTCACCCCATCATGTTATCTCCCTGAGAGCTTGTGCATGTCTGTCTTCCAGGCTCCAAGAACATCTACTTGGGACTTAGCAGTGTTCCATTTATATCCCTGACTTTGGCTCTTACTTAATTTATGCTTTTGCTGCCATCATCAGGAAGGCTCTGGGTAAAAGCAATGGTAATTCAATGAAAGGGCCAAGGGTTTTGGGAAATTTCATGTAGTAGAGGGAACTACAAAATACAGAAGTATGCTCAGGGGAGGCATCTTAGCTCTGTGAACCCCCAAAGTATTTATACAAAGAAAAATTCAAGACAGATATTGACTAGAGTTAAGTAAGGGATATTAGAAATGGAATGTTTTATGAGTTTGCTAGGAAGATGAACAATTTCAAGTCACTGAGAAGCCAGTCTAAGATCTGTATTACATGGATACAGATAAAGACTGAACTGGAAGAGATTATAAATTAAAATGGAAGCAGAAATATCCTAAGTGAAATAAACTTTAATGATGTCATTGATTTTATTGATTAGAAAATAATTCACTTTGATGGGTAAATAATAGTTTCCCATAGGATGATAGAATGGCCTCAATAGGGTGATAGGTTATTGGAGATAGTATGAAGAATGATTACCCAAAAGTGCTTGGTAGTGGGGAGGAGGCTGTTCAGAGGTCATTTTCCTAATTTGAGACTTGCCAAGGAGGTAAGTGGAGGTTCGTAGTGCCCTGGAAACTCCACTCATCCTCTATTCAGGTCCTGTTTGATACAAGCTGCCCTTCACACCTCTGCCATTGGCCTCACTACCATCCAAGTCATTGATACAGGTTGGCCACCTCTTTTGCCCTTGTCATTATGAGGTCTGTTAACATTATTGGATGTTGGTCCATCATCTCAAACTAAAAAAATAATTGACATTCTATTTTTTCCTGACCCCTCTCTTCTAGTTAGATTCTATTTCTTGGCTTCAGCTTTTATAGTCATACCCTTTGTTCTCTCAAGCACACAGGCTTGAAACCATGAGTCGCTTTTTACTTTAACTTCATCAACCCTATACTTTAAGCCCACTAGGTACCAAAAATGTAACCTTACCCTTGGAGAGATCAGGTCTTTGCCCTTTACCTCTGGGAACTGATCTCAAGGCCCTTGTAATGTCCTGCCTGCTTAGTATGTCTGTTTACCTGAGGGTCTCAGACCACATCGGATAATCTATCAGTGTGATTTATGGTAGGGGAAGTGGGTCATGTGGTATCAATTCAAACTCCAGAAGGACTGCCACGTCGGTAGTCAACCATGTCTACATGATCAAGTGCCAATAAAGACTCCAAGACAACAAGGCACCAGAAGTTTCCCTGGTTGACAGTCCTCCATGTGTCTTGTTACACAACATTATCAGAAGCAGTCAACACTGTCTGTGACTCCATTGTGAGAGGACAACTGGAAGCTCCATGTTTGGAACCCCCATATGTCTCTATCCTTGGATGATTTTAATCTGTCTCTTTTCACTGTGGTAAAAAATAACAGTGAGGATAACAGCTGTCAGTAAGTACCATAAGTCTTTCTAGAAAATTATCAAACCTAAGAATGGTCTTGCCCTCATCCTCTGAAATTGTGATTGATACCAGAGGGCTGGTCTTACAGGCTTCCCCATAAATTCACATCTATCCTAGCCAGAGCCTACAACTATGCTAGCATGTAGGGGTTGTTTGATATTTGAAAGTCTAAAGAAAAAGTTTTAAAATTTTTTCTACCACTAAAACCAGAAGACACTTGAGGGCCAGGGCTATAGCTTGGTTAGCTTGTGGAGGTTTTGTTATTGTTGTTTTATTCCTAGTACCTGCCATGAACCTGGGAAATATCAGGGGATTAATAATTTTTTTTTAAATTAATGAAATAGCCATGTGGCTATTGTTGTCCAGCCAACACCAAGTGGCAATAAAATATGTGGTTCAAATTTACCATTGATCTTGAAACTTATGGAACTGTTAGTAGTATGATATTAGACAATTAGAAAGAGAA
Organism: Tamias sibiricus; assembly: GCA_025594165.1. Lineage (NCBI taxonomy): Eukaryota > Metazoa > Chordata > Mammalia > Rodentia > Sciuridae > Tamias > Tamias sibiricus. The sequence goes on along the minus strand of CM046664.1, from coordinate 111,343,142 downwards.
AAATGACCACAATGAAATTTAACTAAGACTGGTTGAAGCCATATATCTTCATATTACTGGGTTCATGTATGGGCTCATACCTCAAGCTATAGATTCAAAAAAGCACAGTTTGGAAACTTTAGACACAGGTAATCAACTGTCCAGTAAATATTTGCTCTTGATCTCATAATTTATTGAACATTATTGAAGTGGAGTTTGTCAACTTCTTTACCTGCAAGCCTGCCTTTTTTCAGCAGCCCCCAAACTCAGTGAACAATATTCTCATCTATCCAGTGGCTCAAACCAGAAAACTGGCAACCATTTGCTATGGCTTAGATATGAGGCATCCTTCAATAGCCCCTGTGTTAGTTCAGGAATACCCAGAGATGCAATGATTAGATTTTGAAAGTTGTAACCTAATCAGTCCATCTTAGTTTGAATGGACTAACAGGGTGGTAACTGTAGGCAGGGTGGGGCATAGCTGGAGTAGGTAGGTCACCAGGGGTGTGCCTTGGAAGGGTTCATCAGTCCTACAATTCCTTCCCCTCCCTCTTTCTGCTTCTTGGCAGCCACGAACTAAGCAGTGCTCCTATACCATGTCTTTCCACCATGATATGCTGCCTCACTTTGGGCCAGAGCAGTGGAGTCAGCCAGTCATGGACGGAACCTCTGAAAATGTGAGCCAAAATAAACTTTTTCTCCTCTAAATTATTCTTGGTCACAGTGACGCAAAGGTGACTAAAACATCATACTTGACTCCTTCCTCTTCCTTACCCATTCATCCAATTATCACCAAGCCCAGTGGATTCTTTCTCCAAATATTCTCTTTCTATTCCCAGCCCCACTCCCCCAGAAGGTCATCATCATCTCTCAACAGCTTTCAACTTCCTGCCTACTGGTCTTCCTGTCTCACCTCTGAGCCCTCTCCAATCCATTCACAATGCAACCTGAGCGATGATTTTTAATGAAGCATATATCCTACCTTGTCTTTCTTCCTTAAAGCCTTGTGATAATTCTCACTGCCTACACGATCTATCTCCCATACACCATTACCACCTTCTTGTCCGGCCTTGTCACTCACCAATTCCCCCTCATACTTGATGCCCCAGCTATTCTGAGATTCATCCATTTCCTCAAATTCACTGCACTTTATTTCATAACTCTAGGCTGGTACCTATCTTATTCCTTCTGATTAGAACACGATTCCCTCCATTTCTCCTAGCAAATTCCGCATATTCTTTAGGTCTGTGTAGAGTTCAATGCTCTGGAAATTATTCTGTAACATACTGAATTTTCCAGAGATGGCTAAAATATTTTTCATTCCACATATTCTTTGGAGCCCTGGTCTGCCCATATATGGAATCTAACTACTGTGAAGTTGTCATGCTTTGAAGAAGCTCAGTCACATGGAAAGCCCATGTGAAGGTGCTCCTGTTTGGATGGACTAATAGGGATGGACTAATCAACTCCAGTTGACAATCTCTGCCCAGCTGCCAGGAATGGGCTAAAGTCGCTTACTGAGATGCCATCTTTCAGCCATTTGAGTCTTTCTGGCAAGAGTTCCCAGACATTGTGCAACAGAGAAGAATTGATTACATAATGCCCTTCCCAAATTCCTGATCCACAAATTCTAAGAGCATAATTATCTAATGGTATTATACCACTGAGTTTTGGGTCAGTTGGTTACCCAGCACCAGTAACTTAAATATCTTCTTCGACTACCCAGGTCTGGATTAGGTTCCCATTTTCTGAGTTCCCATGGCATTTTGTATCTTTCCCTTTTGAACTTTCCATACTGATATCATTGCCAACTCACTCATCTCTACCACACACTAGATATTAAGTCTATGAAGGCACAGATCACATTTACCTTTGTACTTATATATCCTCAGCGCTCTGAAATTCCTGGCATCAAGTGGACTATACATAATAACATTTCAATCAGGGAGGGTTGTGGAAGCACTAGAAGACTTTCCTCTGCATGACCATGACAGGATAGCACAGCCCAGAATGTACACCAGTGATTCAGGTGTCTGCTTCAGTAGGAAATCACCTCAGGTCAGCATGAGGGCAAACAAGAGCCTGAGCGTGGTTCCACCTCTAAATCTACTTTCAATTTGTAAATTTTTTAGGAGAGGAAGACAAGTTCTGCACTGGAAGAAAGATCCAGATACAGAAAGGTTAAAAGGTCAGGGCTATGGCTCTAGATGGCAATTGGTACTGGGAGTTTATGACTACAGAGGGAAAAGAAACAATGCCTGGCCAACCTTTATCTGAAGCCTGAATTGATTATTAATCCAGAGCCTGAACCAAATCTACTGAGTCTAGAGTTAAATCCTGTTTTTAAAAAAGGTCTTAATGGTAGTCAAAAGATCCAGAGCAAAGGGCCAGGGTGTCACATAGGGGAATGGTTAAAAGATCAGCAAGACTCCTTTACAAAATAAGGAAACAATAAAGGCATTTGGCTAGGATTTTTATTTGGCCAAGGTTTTATTTAGAGTAAGTAGATGAAATGTAAACACTTAAATTCTGTAGTCAAGTAGAATCCTAAATTATAATAATAAAGAATATTATTTAACATCATTTCCTAATTAGAACTAGGGATAATGAAATTTAGAGTGGATTAGAGGTATGTTTTTTCTTTTTTTTGGGGGGGGGATACTGGGGATTGAGCCCAGGACACTTTATCACTGAGCCACATCCCTAACCCATTTTATTATTTAAATTTGAGACAGGGTCTGGCTAAGTTGCTTTAGGGCTTGCTAAATTGCTGAGGCCAGCCTCAAACTTGAGATCTGTCTTTTGCTGCTGTGACTAAAAGGACTGACCAGAACAATCGAAGAGAAAGAAAAGTTTATTTGGGGGCTCACAATTTCAGAGGTTTCAGTGGATAGCTGGCTCCATTCCTCAGGGCTTGAGATGAGGTGGAACATCGTGGCAGAAGGGTGTGACAGAGGGAAATAGCTCACCTGATGATCAGGAAGCAGCGAGAGATCTGCACTTCCCAGATACAAATATGTACCACAAAGCCAAGCCCCCAATTCTCATTTCCTCCAGCCACGCTTTACCTACCTTCAATCATCACTCAATCAATTCCATCAGGTAATTAATTAACAGATTGGGTTAAGGTTGTCATAACCCAATCGTTTCTCCTCCAAACCTTCTTGCATTTTCTTACACATGAGCTTTTGGGGGACACTTCACATCCAAACCATAACAAGATCTTTCTGCCTCAGCCTTTTGACTTGCTTCAATTACATGCATGACCACCATGCCAGGCTAAAAGTATGTTTCTTTCATATGTAAAATAATTGTTACTACCAACACAACATTTATTAAGAATTGGAATTAAGAATTGGAATAAAGATTTCATTAGATGTATTCTAGAAATTCAACAAAAAATATTTTGACAGTAAAGAATGCCTTTTGAGATTTTCCTATCTCCAGTTCCCTAAGTGTTCATTTTCAAAATATAAATATATGAAGGATGGTGTTAATAAAATACCCAGTTCTGAGAAATTCAGGAGTGGGATATTTGCCAGAAGACTCTTCTCATAGTTAGAAAGGACAGAGATCCTACCAAGTTCTGCTGATTCTTTAAGGAACAAAATTTGAGTAATTTTGGATATGCAAAACATTTACATAATATAAAATTCAACAGGTATAAAAGGCTAAAAAATACAAACCAAATCTCTCTTAACAATTTTATTATAATATCTAGTTTTTTTCCCCTGAAAATTGAAAATCCTTGCTTGAATTGTTTTATTTGGTATCTACTTCAAGAATAGCATTAGGAGTAATTTTCTTTGTTTGTACCAAGGAATAAAATAAAAAAGTATTCAAGTGATATGTGATGTGGTTAGAGTTACTTTCTATCTTTAATTCAATTCTTATCAATTAAGTTCCTTTCTTTACTCCCAGTATTCTGAGACTTACCATGGCAAAATCCTACCACCTAGTGGAAAAACTCTACTCTATTATAAATCCATTTTAGAATTCAGAATATATTAGCTGGTAACCATTAGCTACATATACAGATTACTTTAAAAACTTTCCTATAAAAGAATAAGCTATTAAATCACTTCAATAAAAATTTTTATAGTTTTTAGCCCCAAAGACTTCTATAGTATTACCATTTCTTTTTCTTTTTTCAGTATTACCATTTCTTGATAGACAGTTACTGCAAACCTCAGACATCTACTTTCATTGTTAGGACCTTTTTCCATCTTCATGTTCATTTAGTGTGGATGACATCAAGATTTAGGTACAAAATCAGGCACAATTTTAAACTCCTGTGCTTATTAAACACAAATTCATATCCACATCTGTCTGGAGTCATTCAAACTGAGAAAGGACCATGTCTTTTCCTTCAAATCTGTGAAACAAGGTCTTACTTTTTCAGATTTTGAGGTTTTTTTTTGTTCTTGTTGTTGTTGTTTTTATAAGTAGACTTCCATTCTATATTCATGGACATGGATTTAGTTTAGTTTTGTTTAGTTTAACTATACTATCACAGGCATTTTTTTTTTTTTTTTTTTTTTTTTTTTGGTGCTGGAGATTGAACCCAGGGCCCTGTGCACGTAAGGCAAGTACTCTACCAACTAAGCTTATTCCCAGCACACAGGCAATGATCTTAAAGGCACAAACCTGCTGCAGAAATTATGGAATGAGGATCTGATGAGGGCAATAGAGAAGAGAAGGGGAGGAGAAGAAGGGGACAACAGGAAGTCAAAAGTCATGATGAAACATATAAAATAAAACCATGGTAAAATATATAAATAAGTGGATATCCAGAATTTAAATCCTGTCATGGGCTATAGATCCATAATTTGTTTTAAATTTCTGATATGCTCCCCTAAAGTATCCTTGAGTTCATGAAGAATGAATCCTTGGCTAAATAAATCTCCAGTATGACCTGATATATGTGGACTTTCTTATCTTAGGATAAAAATTAAGACCAAAGAATAAGTTGACATAAAGCTAAAGAACATCAAAAAATGTACACAGAATTAATCAATGTTCAACTAAAGATTATGAATATTAAAATAATTCCAAATAGAACACAACTCAGGAAACTAGAACTAAATGGATGTAGAAAAGGCTTGAAAAGAGGAAATGCCAAGAATATCGTATGAGAAGAGAATGTGGATATAATCTGAACTGTAACATCTTTTGGAGGATTGTAGAGACATTCATGGACAAGTCTCCCCGGTCAAGCAGCCCGGCACTGCCTGAGATCCACTGCTCCTAGAACACCACCCTCTGCTTTAAGCACTTTACTTGCTGAAAAACAAATACTAAGTTAGAAGGAATCCTAAGGAGACTTAAAATGACCATAGACATGAAAGGGGAGCTTTGAGATAAAACTGGATTCACCGCTTCTGTTGGTGAGTGGAGTCTGTGTAAACTGCAGGGCTCTGCAGTTAAGAAAGCCTGCTTTGGTTGGTAGCAGTTTATCACAGCAGGGGATGACCACCAGCATGGGCTCCAAAGGTCTCAGCTGGCAAAGCCTGATTCTTCTCCATTATCACTGAGTGGCATCTTGCAGTTCTCAGTATTGCAGCTCAGAATGGGGGCTATGCCCTCAGGTGTTGCAATAGACCCCTGGAAGCTCACTGCCAACTTCTTTCCAGGTTCTTGTCATTGGAAACCAAAGAATGAAATTCTTGGGACAAGGGAAGCAAGGGTGAAAGGAGTAGGATTTACTAGTAACAGAACCATTGCAGGGGCAAGAGGGGACCCTGTAGTAGGTTACTGTCTCAGTGAGCTTGTCTAAGGCTTTATATAGCATTTGGGACAACACTATTGGTCCAAACTTTTCCTAATCATGGTCTGGAAAAACACAAATGCAATTGGTTAACTCTTAAGATTGAACTTCCATTCAGGTCTGCCCCACTTCCATTTTCTGGTTGGTTGGTCAGGAAGCACAGGGTTGAGGTTTAGGGATCATGGATACTGGGGGGTTCCAGCTGCGGCACTGCATGGGTGGGTATCTGCACTGGGCTTGGCCAGCAGCCATGCTGTGCCAGCTCCGAGTGCGCTGGCTCTCCTCGCCCTTGGCTTGCTGCTCCTCAGGTTGACACTGGTGTGTCAGGCTCTGTGCACCTGCAGTCTGCACTAGAGTCCATTCAGGCCACCACTCCACAGCTCTGGAACAAGGGCTTGGCCTCAGAAGGACAGATCTTTTTTTTTTTTTTTTTTTTTTAAGGACAAACTAAATGAATTAAAGATAGAAAATCAGGTTAAGAGCAACAGCACAAAAGGAATGATGTTTGGATAAAATCTAGTCGTAAAACCTATGCACATTCAAATTTCTAATAGAAAATATGAGAACAGGACAAAAGAATAGCATCAGAGAAACCATAATGCAAAGGCTTTCAGGATTGTAGGGGAGTGGGGAGGGAGGGGGCGGGGAGAAAGCCGGCTAAAACAACAAACAACAAGGCAAAGTGAATTACAGGGAATGAAGCCCAGCTTTATGAAGGAGAGAGAACATGCTGTCTGGGTATTTCTTTTTCTGAACCTCATGAGTCAGGAACTAAGCTGAACACTGCAGAAAATGCCAGGAACACACAGACTTGTAAGTCTGCAATATTGCTATAGTCTCTAAACCACAACAGTTTCACGGTGAGCAACTTGTGCAGCCAACCTGTACTTGGATAATGCCATTCTCTTGCCATTTTGAAATTCTCAATGATTTATAAACATGGGATCAGCATTTTTGCTTTTCTCTGGGCTCCAACACATTATATAGCTGATCCTGCACTACATTCAGATTGTAAGGAATTTTTTGTCCACTATTGGCAAAATGTCCTTTTCTCTTTCATCTAAAATAATAGACAAACCTGGAGAGAGACTAAGCAGGAACAAGGACAATCTATTCACCTCCTTTCTCTTCAAGTCCCTCTTTCCATCTTACTTGTGACTGAGGTTCCCTGACATATCCTGCCCCTGGACTGCAGCCACAAGATTAAGGAGTATGTGCCTTGACAGTATGAGCCACATCATCAGAATTTGTGAGCAGTAAGTGAAGTCTTTCTTTGTCACCTAGTGTCTTGTCCACAGCCTAGTTGTGCCAGGGGTTATTTGCACACAGGCCAAAGAAAGTGCCCAACAACAGCATGACAGACATGATTTATTGGGGAAAGCATACAAGATATCAGAGACTACTCCAAGAATGGTTCAGTGATGACAGCTGACAGCACTTTTGTCCTTCATGATGCTTTGACAAGTAGTGCCTCCTTGTCCTCACAAGTATTTTGTGCAGTGACAGTTGGGTGCGTGAGTGACATTTATCCTTTCTACAGTGCCCTCAGTTATATCCCTCCCCCCAATAAGGGAAGGGTTTTATAGGTTAAGCTACAGAATCAATGACATCATCAGCATTAGCTTGTTTAGTTTGCTCCTCTGATCAGCATTCCAAGGAGAAACTGTCCCAGGGAACATGAAAGAAAGTTGCTTTCTGTAGATAACCCTAACTTGCCCTCGTTCCCAGGGTGCATAAGAGAAAGCCAGTGTTCTTCAAGATAATATGTACGTGGAATTTCTAGCCCAGGCTTGCTCTCAATGTTCCCTTAACTTGGCCAGAATTTTGATAACAGAAAGGTAACATTCAGGGATTTTTTCCCCCTTTTGTTTAGGGGTGATACAATGGCATCTCTAATCTTTCCAAATTAGATCACCTTTCTTCATGAAGAACCCACAATCAGAGGTAGATTGTGGGTTCTTCATGAACAAGATGGCTGAATAGAGCAGCCAGCACTTACCTGCTCTTCCACAAAGAACCAAAACAACAAGTGTGTATAGGTGCATATTGAGGTGAGTGATTGTGAGAAAGCACTGAAAAACAACAGAAGAAAAATGAAAATCTTGTAAGATCCAGAGACCCAGGACAACAGAATAGTAAGAGGAACAAATTAGCCTGGCACCACCCGCTGCCCTCGTTCTACATCCAGGGAAGGGGGGAATGTCCCCTCTCCAGGGGGAAGGTGAAAGAGAGAGTCCCAGCACACTCCTTCAGGGCAGATCCTTGTTCCATTCCCTGGGACCCATAGACATCCCTGCCCTGGCTCAGTGGTAGCTACCTAACAAACCAAACTTGGCTCAGGAGAGTGACTCTCAGAGCAGTGTACTATATATAGGGAATGGGTATTGTGACACCAATGGAAATGAAGGTGCTGACCTCAAAACCAGGAAATTGGGGAGCCTGCCTTCTGGAGACCAGGAATGTGGCCGGGCACATGCAGCCTCATACTCATTCCAGGACTGAAGACAATGACACACATGGTTCCACTACTCCTCTCCCACAGCCCTCCACACCTGTCACTAAGAAGGTGGGGAAGACCTCTGTGATCCCAAGGCTGCTCCACCCACAGGGCATGCTGGGGTGGCTTTAAGCAACACCAGGCACCATCTGTCACACTGCCTCCAGTGCACCTGGCCTAAAAAGGTCTGGAGAGAAACTTTGCCGAGTGCCAGCGGGGTTCTGCCCCTGCTTGCTCCCAAGAGCACTTCAGCTGAGAGGAATTTTTCCCAGCTCTGTTGATCCAAGACGCAAAGAAAAGACCACCAACTCCAATTTTAAATTAAAGCAAGCTTATATTGTGTACACACAAAGAGAGCTGGCCAGTGGCTTCCCCTCCCAAACACTGGGCTCTGGGTCAGCCCCGCTCTCAGGGAAGACAAGGTTTTTATAGTTCAAAGAGTTACAAAAAAATCTTGGGAACTTACAGCTAACAAGGTCAGACATATGCAATTCAAGAGCAAGTAGCAAACTAATAATCTACATGGCATTGCATTCCAAGGAAGGGAATATAGTCAAACCCCACATCAAAAACTTATGAGGCACCATTAGTTTTAGAGAGAGAGAGAGAGTTGTTATCTGGTCAAGGAAAGCCAGGCCTGAGTGAGCTCAAGGCCTGGGCATGAATGCCAAACAATTTTAAAACATCAAAATGAGCTCAGGCCAAATAGGAATCCTAGCATTTCATAGAAAACTGAAGTGGGCTTTTTATAACTTTTTGACAGGATGGCTCCCGGTCTTAAGATGGAATTAGGCTGGTTTATCAGCTCCAGCCATGAACCACTCTTCCTTGATCCCTAGGGGGCACCACAGCTCAGAATTTAAGAAAATCTAGGTATAAATATTAGTGATTTTGGATTTGGCAATGATTTCTTAAGTATACTATCAAAAGTATAAGCGACAAAATGAAAATCAATAAATGGAACTTCTTTGCATTTAAAAATTTTTATGTTTCAAAGGACACTATCAAGAAAGTGAAGACAAAACCCATGGAATTGGAGAAAATATATCCAAATCATGTAGCTGATAAGGATTAGTATCCAGAATATATAATGAACTCTTACAAATTAATAGCACAAAGAAAAACTTTAAAAATGAGCAAATAATTCAAATAAATATTTTCCAAAGAAGATATATCAATAACCCAATATGCATTTAAATGATGGTCAACTTAAATTATCACTAGGAAAATACAAAGCAAAATACAGCAAAATATCACTTCAACTTACTAGGATGACTACAACAATTTAAAAAAAAATACAAAGTAAATATGGGTAAGAATTTGGAGAAATTGGAGCTCTCATTTGTTGCTGGTGGGAAATATAAAATGGTTCAGGTGTTGTGGAAAACAGCTTGTTTGTTCTTTCAAAAGTTACACATAGAGTTACCATGTTATCCAACAATTCAATTCTGATGTATAGACCCAAGAGAACTGAAAACATGTTTGCAGAAGAACTTGTACACAAATATTCACAGGGCATTATTCATATTAGTCTAAAAATAATAAGATGACAATTAGATAAACAAAATATGGTACCATGGAATATTGTTAAACCATTAAAAATAATTGAGTACTAATACATGCTGCAGCACACATAAACCTAAGTTTGCTAAGACAAAGAGGTCAGAAACAAAAGAGTGAGGTTCCATTTATATGAAATGTTAATAATAGGCAAATCCATAGAGAGAGAAAGTGGATCATCAGATGATGTGGGGAAGAAGAAATTGGGATTGACTGCGAACAGGTACAAAGTTTCTTTTAGAGTAATGAACTTGTTCTGAAATTAGATAGTGGTGATTGTTGCACAAGATTGTAAATATATTAAAAATCTACTAAATTACACACATTAAAATGATAAAGACATAAAGTTGTGTTATATAAATATTATCTCAATCAGAAAAAATAAACTAACCATAAAATCAAATTATATTGGATAAATTTCAACAAAAATAAAAGGAACACTTTTTCTGGGAAGTAGAAACAAAAAGGCCATAGCATTATTTAATTCAGTCTACTTAAATTTTACAAAAAAAAAAAAAATTCTCAATCTAAACTGGGAAGAAGTTGAAGGTTGGAAGTATCCTTCTCCAAGACTCTTACGGAGCAAGCAATAATTCAGTGAAATAAAATGAGCAAGAAAGAGAGTATATTTTGTTTTATTTTTCATGTAAATTAATAACTTTGCATCTCTGGCTTCTCTGGTGGACTCTTCTGACCCGACTGATGTGATTTCAATCCTGACTCAGCCAACTCCCAGGATGTTCACAAAAATCCTGACATGAGTAGTTAATTCATTTAAGGTGGTAGTTAATTTATTTCAGATGCATGCCTTCTATTGTAACAGTTTTGCCTCACACAGAACTCTCACATTTCTGTAGAAACTGATCTTTAAATTTCCGTAGATCACTGAAGTGCCAGCCTTGATCTTAGTCATGAATATACCTATCTTCTACAGAGCTCAAAAAATCTAGTTGTATAAATGGAGAAAGTATGAAAGTGGGCTGATTCATAGTTAGGGTGTTGTAATCTGATGCAATAAGAACATATTGAGATTGACATCAATTAGTGAGGTTGTGAGGTATCTCACCGTGGAGTATAGCTGGAAAGAAACCCATACCAAGAGGATCATAAAGGAAAATAACAAGAATACATTGAGATCCTGAAAGTCATATTGATACATAAAATAAGTATTATTGTAATAAGCTAGTTAGAGAGCCATACTATTGAGAAGTTGTGGTTAGAGAATGTAGTGCTGGTCTAGACTTCATCAAACTGGACATCTGAGAGTTACCACATGCCCATTAGTCACTGTCAAACAAATCATTGTAAAATAATCTGTTAAACTCACAATGAACTCTAAATTCATGGATATTTATAAATGTATGAAGCAAAATGCAGTACTTTCTCAGCTGGGCTTTCCTCCTTCTTAATATATTTTTTGATAAATTTTTAAATAATTATGTGTAACTCATCATTTAGTACATTATATACAAATGAATTACTTCTCTCACAAGTGAATTTATCTCATATATTGTAACATATAAAATATGTCAATTCTAATGAGCTAGTCAAATTGAAAAACTGGAAGAATTCCAAATAAAACAAAGCAGAAGCATTAAGTAAAAATTGGTAACTTCATTTATTACTTTGAAACCAAAGAGATTTGGCAAAATTTTCTAGACATATAAATCTCAGAAAATTTTTTTCCTACAAAATTTCTATAATATTGAAGGAGACTAACAAACAGATAGTTGATAAGGTAGACATTTATTCTTTGCTCTACAAAGAACCCAAAGTATATTTAAGTTTTACTCCTATGGTGTACTAAGTAACAGAATTAATTTTCTCAAGGACTCGAGTCAGAAAGAAAAAAAATGAAATTAGGTTCTCTAAGGGTTGCCTAAAATCTAGCAAGGAGGCAATAAAGCCAGCGTATTACTTCTAAGGCAAGAAATCAACATACTTAGAAATTTAGTAGAGAAAGAGAGACTATGAACACCACCAGTCCAATTTTACTAAACCATTCAATGCTGACATCTCACTTTTTCTGTTTGTTTAATAATCTCTCCACAAGGTGGCATGAGTTTGACATTTTATATATATATGTATATATATGTATATATATACATATACATATATATGACATTTGATATCTATCTATATATGTGATTCTAAGACACAGTTTAAACCTTTTTGTTTACTTGAATTTAAAAAGTTTGAGTTAATTTCTCCAGAAGTCATTTTATAAAAACAAACAGATTTATATGCAGTTCTTTCTAATCTATGTTCCAACCTACTGATTTTTGCTAAACGATTTATGGAGAAAGTCTTGCTTAACTAAACTCTTTATTCCAGAGGCACACATCTTAATGAGATTTAAAAAAACAACTTTTTGTTGTATATAAAAATTTAAACATATACAAAAATAGACAGAAGTAGATAGTAAATTCCCATGTAGCCATCATCCAGCTTTACAAATTACCCATTTATGGACAATCTTGTTTCGCAGAAAGTTTTCAAATATATCTTCACTTTCTCTTATTTTGAAGCATTATATCATCTTATCAGTAATTATTTCAGAAATTTCCCCCCAAACACAAACACAGCAACGTATAACATCTTTAAGAAAATGTACTTAAATTCATTGTTATCATTGAATATCTGGTCTACGTTCAAGTTTCCTTTTATTTTAAATGTCATAGATAATTTTGGTTTGGATTCTTTTATTTTTTGTGGGAGTTAACAGTTTGCTCAGATATAGTCCAAAATTTCCTATGACCTGAATATTAATTTTTCCTCTTATAATTTTACTAGTGGAATAAAATATTTTCTGGACAAATATCCCTTCTCGAAGTCTTCTAACCATTTTAACCATCATTTCATATAAGATATAAACTCACCACTAGGTGGCAGTGCATGGCTTATAATTTTGTTACAGTTTATAAACTGAAAAGCAAATCTTCTGTACTGTTTTCCTTAATGTTCAATTATATGATTTTTTTCTCATGGAAATAACAGTAAAGGTGAATTGACTAAATTACTTACAATTTTAAAAATAGAATTAACCTATCTTTATGCTGATTTCCTGCCTCTTAATGAAAAGCCTATATCCAAGTTTTTATTTATATGTGGTTCACTATTATCAGTTGATTAATAATTGTCTAGGATTAAAAATACATTATAATGTGCCCTCATATTTTAAGAATATTATAAGTTATTGACTAGAAATAATAAAACCTATAAGGCTGCATCTTATAAGACAATGTAATAAAAGCCAAATGATCATCCCTGACAGTTATGGGGAATTAGTAAAAGAAAGATCTCTGATGATTGAGAATGTCTCTGAAGATTTCATAGAGGAATTAGGAGCAATAGTGATCATGATGACAGCAGAGTACTTAAGAAAAAAGTGAGAAGGGAGGGGTGTTTGGATGGATGAACAGCATAAACAACTACTTTGAATTTTCTTTAATGCACTCATAAATGAATTTTCTGCTATAGAAATATCATTTTGTAATGAAATGATTCAAGTTATTGTAGACTCATCAAAGACTCTCCCCTTATGTTGATAATTCTGAATGTACACAAAAATTTTACTACACAGGAAATCTATGGGATATATGAGAATATGTTTTTCAGCTTCCACAAAGTTGAGAAGGTAACAAGTTATAGCAAATAAAAATCTCAACATACCAATTTTTGTATTTCTAGGTATTAATGAATGTGCACACTTTGGAAAGCTACTTAACACATTTACACTAATGAATTAACTTCAAATTCACTGTAATAATAATTTGGTCATAGAACATATTCCATATTATATAATTATATAATTTGTCTTATAAATATTCCATAAGTTAAGAAGTAAGGGACACAAGAAAATAAGAATTAGAGAGTTTCTTTATTGGACAAAGTAATATTAAATGGTGCCATCATGTGGCTAAATACCTTAACTCTGATTTTATTACCTTCTGTATTACAAGGAACAATTTCCAAACTGGAAATACCAAACATGATAGGAAAGAATTGAAGCTTAACATGAGGTGATAATAAAATAACAGCTATTTGCATGAACTTAGGCCCATAAAATGTATGAAGTACATATCAGAATAGTAGGAGAATTGACAGTTCAAAATGAGGAGGTAAATTTTGCAAATGTATTGAGAGAACAAGGTGCTATAAGACTGGATATTGGAAATTAGATATGTCTAAGTTTATCCCTGAAAGTGTGCAAGGTATTCTCTTTGTGGCCATCGTCTGACTTGTCATGCAGGGTGGGTTTTGGAGTAGACTTTATCAGGTAACAGAGTTACAATCAAAGAACAGAGAAAAGAAGAGAGACAGGTCTTCGGTACTCCTAATATCCCCCTGGCTAGGATGCTGGACCAGGGGCACTCCAACACAGAGTGATCTTGAAAGCAACTTTTCCAACAAGGGCAGATGGAGCAGAGTAAACTGACTAAGAAGTCATCTGGGTACAAAGCTTACTGAGTTTGAACAGCAGCTGTTAAAATGCTGCATTTAGAAAAGGTGGTTGGTCAGCATCTGATGAGTTTGGGTACCTAAACAAAGCTGTATTCCTTTTTTTTTTTTTTTTTTTTTTTCAGTGCAAACCATCCAGTGGAAGCATCCTCTACCATAAGGAGGAGGGATGAGTCCTCCATTCTAATCACCTCAGGCACAAGGCAGCCTAGGGTAAGTTCTCAGGGTCATTTCAGAACAATTATGCTTGTTATATCCAAAAACACAATATTATAGCATAGATTTTTAAACAAATGATCTGTGATTGCTCTGAGGAAAAGGACTTTCTGATTACTCACAGAAATGGAGATCAACTTGTGGTAGATTTGTCTGCACAACAGGTGTACATATGAGTCAGGTGCACCTAGTGATATGTGCCTATACTAAATTGTGCCTATACTAAACTGGGCCAAGCTTCACTGAGACCACAGATGTCTGCGTCCATGGTACTGACCTCCAAAGCTCTGTAAGGGTCCTCTCAGATTCACTAGGTGAGAGTCCGCCTCTTTCAGTTGCCCACGGTCAAGTCCCACTGATGACCATGCTGCCTTGTCCGAGGGAGCAATTCTCCAGAAGGCTCCCTTGTTCCAGATCACTGCAGTCCAGCATCCACAGTGATTCTAGCAGTGGTGTCACAACCAGTGACCCTTCCTAAGACCTAGGAGGAAAAACAAGCATTGCCTGCTCACCCCTTTTCTTCTTTGCTCCCTTCCCCACACACTCCCTGTCCTTTCATCATCTTCTGGTGGTTCCTAAGTTTTGTTTTACCACCTCATTCATTAGTCCTTTTCTCCTTCATCACAATGCTAACCCTGTTTATCATTCTAAACAGAGGTATTCTTTACCTCTTTTCTTAAATAATATAGAATTTTAACTGTATTTCTCCAACTTCAAAGCAGTAGAGAAATAAATTTCATGCCTTCCATATAACAGCAATTGAAACTTTTTCTTGACTTAATACTATATTTGGGAACAACTGACCTTGACTCTATACCAGGAACCATCCAGAGTGTTTTACACTTGCTAACAGATCCAAACACGCAGCAACCTTTGGGAGTAAGTACTATTATCTCATTTTACAGATGAGGAGACTGTGGGTGAGAGTCTAATGACATGCCCATGTTTACACTGCTAACTCTGCAGCTGGCCAGATGCAAACCCATCCAATTTGTCCCAGAGGCCAGGTTCTTAACCACAGTGACTCTACAGACTCTACACCAGTGGTTCTCAAAGTGTTCGCCAGACTCCCAGCATGAGGACTTGCTGTCTCATTCTCAGGTCCCACACTGAACTGACTAAGTCAGAAACTCTTGGGGCAGTGGGACAGCAATCTGTGTTTTAATAAGTCCTCTAGATGATTCTGTTGTTCTTTTGAATTTGAGAACCTCTGCTTCATAGAACAATAAAAGAATTGCTAGTATAATGCGGTATTTCTCATCTGGGGATTTGAGCTCAACCTCCAACCCGTTAATTCAGGGCTGTGAGTCTGAGATCTCCCCAACTTGGGATTGAGCTTGACCCCCAACCTGTTAATTTAGGGCTGTGTGGGCCTAAGTTCTTCCAAACCAGGAATCGAGCCAGGTAATCTGGGTTCTTCCTTGGTTATGCAAATGAGTTTGAGCCCAAGCTCCCTCCAAGCCTGGGGGTCTGAGCTTGGCTCCTCTTTGCTGATGAGATGCCACTTTTATGTGACCACAAAGAATTAACTTTGTCCTTGCTTTTGTCTGTGTTCTTTATGTATTTCTATTGTATGACCACCAGGTTCTAATACATTTAATTATCAAATATAAAACCAGTTCAATGGCCCTGTGGAATCTAAGCCAAAAACTAGCTAAACCGGCAAGATGAGCCCAGTTTAAAGAAGATACTAGGGCAATATAACTTTATGAGCAGGCATACCTAGAGTTGAGGAATTTTTAACATTAGCTTTAAGATTTTTAGAATACTTTGCCCTGCCTATAGATAAGATTAATCAGTAGTATGTACTTAGGATAATATTTGATTTTCCCTTGGAAATTCCTGAAATTCCTTATTGTAACCTTTTATAGTTAATTACTGGAAATTCTTTATTGTAACCTTTTACAGTTAATTACTGGAAACCTATTGTAACCCCCTACAGTTAATTACTGGAAATCTTTATTGTATAGTTAATTCCTGGAATCCTTTATTGTAATCATTTATTGTAATCTTCTTTACTGAAATTCTTTTATGTAACCTCCTAAAGAAAAAAATTGAATTACGGTGTTTGCTGGATGTATAAAAAGCCATGCTGAGAAAAGTAAAATCAGAAGAGTAGAAGGATTTCTACAACCTGTCTCGTGTGTGGATTATTTTCATCCATTGACATTTCCCTCCAGCATCGGTCGGGCAGACCTTGACATTTTTGCTGAAGCTGGCCTTCAGCAGTATAGGTTCTAAGTCTTCTTTTATCTGGTAACAAATCATTGCACGCATATGTATACATATCTAGTTTTTTCCTCATCCAGCAACATTTAATCTGCTTTAATTGCAATTTGTTACAATTAAAATAGCAACACTTTTGTGTTGTTGTTGTTGTTGTTTAAGAGGCAAAGAGGAGTTTATAGATTCCAACAGCCATCCTAAGAAATGAAAGATATTGTAAAAACAGTTTTCTTCCCCCAAACAAGACTATTCAAGATCCTTAAAGAGAAGAATCAATTCAAATCTATCAACAAATTCAAAGCTTTTACTTTAGATCTTTAAGATATGTGTCGCTGCCATACCCCAGACAAGATTCCCAGTTGGGAAGAAGTTGAGAACTCTATTGTCTAATGTTTAATCTGCTAAGAATGCACTGTTAGTCACCTCCCCACACTTTCTCTGAGAGTAAGCTTAATACTTGATGAGACTGAAAAGTATTTCTTCATTTTGTAAAGAATGGAGACTTTGGATTACCCTGATTGTACATATGTTTGAAGCTTGATTTACACCTTATGTCCTCCCCACCTGAAATCAGAAGCAAAAGATCTTGCTCAGTACAGCTGGGCGCATGGCTGTGGCATACACTTCCAACCTGCGTTTGCATTTTACTAATGAACTTCTTTGAAAAATAATTAAGTGCCCCCAAACAACCCAATTATTTTATGGCTTCCAGTTCTGAACTAAATGGAGTTGCTTTTCCTTATCCCACCTAGAAGACCCCCCAGTGACCTTGAAAGACAGATAAAGAAACTAAAACAGTAATTAACCAAATAAATTCATAGAACTTTTTTTTTTCTTGTTTCTAAAATGTAGCAGGTACTCCATTGCAAGCGCTAGTTACTAACATGTATTACCATCAAAATATTTTGAAATACATAAGCCCTCGAAGAAGAAATATCCTATCCATCAAATATCAGAATTAGTGTCTCACAATTGATGTCCCCTGAGGTAATAGGGGGACAGGATATTGCCAGAGAGAAGGAGATAGGGAGCACATAAAACACAAGTAAGTGTACCGAGCTCATGTCAAGGAAAAATATTTCATGTTATGTTTGTCCTCATCTTCATCATTTCTTTTTAAGGCAAAGAATTCTCCTGAAAGATTGCTGGAGTTTAGAGTTGCTCAGGATGATTATAATTGAATGGCCAGCAGGGTATGCTGCCATTATGTCCTTCACCACAAAGAACTGCTGACTTCTGTAAGAAATTTGAAATGTCATATTTGTCATGAAGGCAGCAAAATAAGAAATAAAGAAGCAAAAGAATGTTATCACGGTTCTTAATGCATTTATATGGGCTTCTCTCTGGGCACTGGGAAAACCATGAGGTCCGTTCTGTATCCGGTGAGTGTGCTTGTAAAGAGAGATGAATAACATAAAAGTGCACACCACGAATATGAATAGGGGGAGGATTAATGCCAAGTTGATAAGAAGCAACTCATTGTTGTTTTTTTATCTTGGCGGTAGCACTCTTTAGTGTGGTATTTGTGAAGAAATCTGCATAGTCGATTTTAGGTAATTCTACCTTAGTACATACCACTGCAGTGCTCAAAGAGGCCAGCAAGCTGCCCAGGAGCAGCCAGAGGATGAGCTTCGAAATCCTGAATTTCAGCCAAAGAAAATAGGAATGAGTGAAGGTTGCAATCTTGAGGCAGTAAAATATAGAAAGGCTGGTGGCAAACCAGAGACTGAGAGAACTAAAAAACATCCAAAAGAACATCATCTTTGCCCCATAAATATTTGCCTGATAAGCAAGTGGAAAGAACACAGAGTACAAACTTTGTACTATTAAGATCATCTGCAGGCCAAATCTTGATATCCCTATACATAGTAAAAGGATTTGTAGTAGTAGTAGCTTTCTGCTTTTGATCAAGTCATTACAGCTCATGATTATAAGAAATCCATTGACTATAATCCCTGTGAAGAATTCTGTTGACATGAGGATCATATGAAGAGTAACCGACAAAGGAAAGGCCATGTTTCTTAAGATGAATCTTAGTGCTTCCTTGTGGATGATCTCAAATACCTTCTCCTGATGATCTTGCACACAGGAACATACAGCTCGAAGAAAGCTGATCTTCTGTCAACTCCTGGATCATAGCTAGAGTCTCACACTTGCTTTTCTCAGAAGGAAGAAAATCAGAGAGACTGCTTTTTGAATCTGGTGCTCTTCACATGAAACTGTGGGAATGCAAATCCAAACATTTGAATGATAGGTCTTCTAATTACATACTCAGAAAAATTTGCCCTCTATGCACTATTCCATTATCACTGTTATTCAGTTTTGAAAAAAAAAAATTCTGATTATAAGATGTTTCATTTATGTTACTGCCATTTTAGTTTTTTCTTCCTAATGTCATATGACATATCCTCAGGACAGAAGCTTATGTCCTGTTTTCTGAATATACAATCTCAAAAGTGGCTCTTTACCAATCACCCTTGTTAACTATGGTACTTCTGAGACACTTTAATAAAATTTCTTCTCTTCATACTTCACCCTCACCAGATGTAATTTCCTCTTCACACAACTTTTTTTTTAAACCTGAATTCTATTTTAACCTAAATATATCATGTTTTCACTGCTGCATTAGTAGACTGTTGACCTTATAATTAGCAAGTCAGAGTTATAAAAGTAGTGCATAATTGATCCACAGTCTCAAATCAGCATACTGTTTTTGAGCATTGTTTCCCAAGGTAGATGGTCCAGAAACTCTTGATCACCAGCAGAGGGCGAAATTGCCATGTTAAAATGAGCTTCCTGCTTAGATTAAAAAGAAGTATTCCCATAACCTTGATGAACTTTATTTAAATCAGATGTAAAAATGTAAATAAACTATTACTACATAATAAAATAAAATGTAATGCTTAAAGGGCTTAGTTTCACAGCTGGGTCATTCTAAGCACTGAATGAATATTAGCTACAATTAACTTAAATGTCCTTGTGCTTACTATAACAAGAAAAAAAAAAATGATTCTATAAAGAAACACTTTGAACAGGAGTCTAAAAAATATAAGGTTGAAAGAGTATTAAAAAGAGGAAAAAACCAAATAAATGGACTTTCCGCCCTCTGTCCACACTGATCCTGGTGTTTAGAGCTCCCCGTGGTATTCTGTAAACTGTAATCTACCAGGCAACTAAAGCGAATGCCACTGCCAGTTTTGTCACCACCCCACCTATCTTTCACACACCACCCTGTATGAACTGTAGCAAAATTGATCCCATCTCTATCTCCTCTAAAATTCTGGTTTGATGACCCACATAAAAACTCTGGCTTTCATTTTGTCTCTGATTTTAGGTCTTGGTCTTTCCTGTTTCTAAATTGTAACTTTGCCCTGAAAATCGTATTTGCCATGCCCCCTGGCCTCCCAAAGGCATTCCTGCTTCAAAGTGCAAGAAACTTCATCTGAGTTCCAAACTCTAGACTAGTGTCATGTCTGCAGGATGAAGGAAAGATAAATAGGACTTGGACTGTTTACAACTTAGTACCCATTCTTGAGTTGCCTGAGAGTCAGTTATATGTATTAAATGTTTGCATTTAAAAGATCTGATGATATCAAGTTCTCAAATATTGTGCACCAGTATAGAATTCTGGTTCTTTGTTAAAAATAAAAATCCAATTAACCTCAGGTTTTCATTTTTCAAAAATTCTCTTTTCATCCATATTTTATTATGAATATTTTCACTGAATAATCTTGCCAAATTAAAGGTGCTTGAGTAAATGAGATATTAGTCAACTTTTTCGCTGCTGTGACGCAAGGACCCGACAAGCACAATTATAGAGAAGAAAGTTTATTTGAGGTCTCACTGTTTCAGAGGTCTTCATCCATAGAATGCCAGCTCCATTCCTCAGTAGGAGAGGGTGTCAGAGGGAAGCAGCTCACATCACGGTGATCAAGAAGCAGAGAGAGACTCCACTTTCCAGATACACATGTATACACCAAAGCCACACCCTAATTCCCACCTCCTCCAGCCACAACCTACCACTTCAGTTACTACTCAGTTAATCCCTATCAGGGGATTAAATCACTGATTGGTTTAGGACCCTTACAACCGGATTATTTCTCCTCTGAACCTTTTTGTTGTCTCACACATGAGCATTTAGGGGACACCTCACATCCAAACTATAACAGAAAGCAATTTGGGATAGTCATAACCAGCTAGATAACATGTACAGGCCAAATTATTAATTATGTATTTTGGATTAAAAAATCTTGGAATGTATACTGAAGATTGTAATAATTTTTTATTATGACAGATACAATTCAATTTTATTATGTCGTTAGAAGTTATTATGAACAATATATATTAATATGCCTAAAATACTTTCTATTTTAGTGCAGTAATGGGGATCCTTCTATATTCCAACTATCTTCACCATAATAACCAGGATATAAGTATAAAAGACAATATATTATCTTCCTCATTCTCCATTTTTAAAAAATTTTTGGACTTTTCTCTCAATTTTCCATGATTAATTCATTTTTAAAAAATTGGATCAACATATAGAAACTCTTGTTAGCAAAAATAGTTTTAACACATTTCAATTAAGATGAATTTTCTGATTAACCTATTTTACAAAAAAAAATTTCAAGTTAAAATTTCAGTGTTATACCAATCTCAGAATGCATGTATACTATGGACATACTTTTTAAGAACATTTTTTGAACTTCACTTCTTAGTTAAATACGTAATTTATAAGCTAGACCCCCATTGAGGGTCCAAGTTCTTTGAAATTTGGGGCTGAGCTGGTTTCAAACTACCTTTCATTTTGTCACTTTCATACCAGTGCAACTGGCCAAATGGACTGTGGGCTATGTGATTCTGCTGAGATTTGAATTCATCCAGTGCTCATTTCATTTTGAAATCCTGGATTCTGTCTCTGATTTGCCTCTCTAATACATCATTTAATTGAAGAGAAAGCTTGACTTTTGCAAGAACTATTCTAAAAGTATAATTGAGATTAAGCTAAAATTTAGTTTGTATTTGCATTTGTGATTTTCCTGTCATATGGGCCCTGATTTGCATTTGCCCTGTTGAATTCTATTTTGGAAGTAGAATTTTAGTGAAGAGCTCTTTCTCAGAAGTAGGAAAAGTTCATGGTGAGCAAGACAGTCTTAACATTACAAATTCATAGGCTTGTTAGAGATTTGGAAAATGCAGTAGCCAAATGGAGAGAGATGGTTTTCAAATTAAGCAACGTTTGAAAGTTTTACTAAAACAATAGATTCATTTTTGAGGAAAATAATTTCTACTAGGAGGCACTGACTATTCATAATTTATTAAACTAATTTCAGTTGAGTCACCTCCTATTGATAGTATGATTTTCTAAATGCTCAAATATCTTAAGAACTGACATACCCCCAATGCAGTCCTTCATTTTTGTTTTTATTTGTTGAATAATGCATTAATGGTCTTCTGATTCTAAGGTAATGGTTATAAACTAATTCAAAAATTAGAAGGTACTTTAAATATTGATATTATAACCAGCCATTGGCCATGTACAGAGAGCTGCTTCTTTGCTTCTTCATTGAGTATAACTGAAGAAATATCTGAATGTTTAAAACAAGCTCATTGAATTTCTACATCATACTAGTGATTAGGCCAGGTGCTTTGTATATCACTAAAGAAGTTTGAAGCTACTTTCATTCCTTTCATTGAACACATTTTGCTGGGAATTTTCCCACCACTCTCCCTGGCTTTGCTGTTGAGGTTTGGCAAAGAGAATTAACATTAAAGACTGAATCAATTATTGGTCCAACTTAATCCACTGGATTAGTTTTAATATTATGAAAATACTCAAAATACTTTTTAGGCTTCTGTAAAGTATTAACTCAAATTTTCACTTGCATTCTGTCTTGTTACTAGTAAATATAGGAAGCAAAAGGAGAAGTCTATATGGGTCTGTAAAAAGCCCCTGCTTGCATTCTGGTGGCGTTCAGTTCACTATCTCCTTGCTGAGACCAGAATCCAGTCACTGAAGAAAAAGCAATTTGAAGTTCTTCAATATATACTCGTATCTGTTTATGTTATGTAGTTTTCTTATATTTTGACTGTACTTCAGGATTACAACAGGTTGTTTCTGTGGATTTTGGGTTGAAGATAAATTTTTAATTTAGTTGCTGAGTTTTCCTCCCAAGATTCTAGAATAATATCAACCACATGGTAGGTGAAGGAGTATTTAAACAGATTGATCATCAGGTTCATAATTCAAGCAACCAAAATTATACCCATTCTTGTTGTCTTGTAATTATAGAGTTATTTTATGAAAAAAAGTAGACATAAAATTATAAAAATTAATGAAATCTGATAATCTTGTTTGGATTTGATAGTAATTTATCAATTTACTTGCCATAATATTGGCAAATAGTTATCATATTCTTAAAACATGTTCTACACATTTACTATTATTTAATTTTTACTGAAAAGCTATGCAATTGCCACATTTGATGAAGATAGTGAAGTGCAGAGACTAAAGTCAGATTTCCCCTTTGGTAAAGCCGGTGATGTAGAAAAACAAAAGATGAAAATTTACAGTCTTGATTTTGTCAACATTTTCAGAATCATTTTCTGCTAAAACCCTAGAGTAGTTGAACTGCCTTTCTGTGAGCGTGTCTGCTCTAAGGGAGGTAAAGAACAGGATTTCATGCTCCACTGTTTACTATCCAGATAGGGATACAACATGCATTTGATTATACCAACCTGAAATAGACATCAGCCCACCTCCACATGTGTAACAACCTTAGTAGCATGCATGTAATCAGGAAAAGTAATTGGTAGCAGAAAATATAGTAATAGAATAATAGCATAAGTGTACCCCCAATTTGAGACTTATTATAAGAAAAATAAGTAAATGGGGTAGAATTAAACAATTCATTTTCTTCTAAAGTAATAGTACAGAGTTCATTCTTTAAATACTCTAGTATTAGTGAAGGGTCATCTCTATTGCAGGTATAGGAAATTGTAGTCTTGAGATGTTTAATAACTTACCTAAATTTAATCAGAAAATTCATGACAGAAGCAAATATGTTTTGATATCCATTAACAAAAGTGGATAGTTTTCAGATATACTGTCACATTTCCTCCATAATTGAGGAATTCTACATTTCCAAAATAAATGAAGATTACAACTCCAAATCAAAGTTGAGAACATACCTAAGAACAATTAGAAAAAATCATGAAAGGCTGCTATTACTTAGCCTAATTTGAAAATCAAATTGCTTCAATAAGTTTCAGTAAACAAACAACATTTAATATTTTGACTATGATCTGTTTCTTTTTCAGAGGTTGTTTTCAATCTGTTTTCTCAATGTGTGTTTCATGTACAACGTGGAATGATGGTCTCCCTTTGTATTTCTAGAGGCACTCTGGGCTCAGAATGGAAAAAGATAGCAACTTGTTGGCAAGAGACATACTCATGACTGTTTGCTTGGTCCTTCAAAAGACAATTTCTTAAAATGAAATATGTACAGAAGCTAGAAAGCAATAAGCAACATTTTAAAACTCCACTCTCTCACTTGGCTTTAGCATGATAATCTAGGTTATCCATAACACAAAATTTCATTCTTTTTGAGAGATCTCAATTACAAAGTATGCTTTTCCTGTCTGACATGTAGCTTAAGCTATCTCAAGACAATATTGATAGAAAATATAAAGTTTCACACCCAATTTTGGTGATACTAGCATACTGGAACTCCTGGGAGTTCAAAGAGGTGATATAAAATTCTGGAAGTTTATATGACCTCCATTTACAAGTGGAGAGAGAGGAATACAACCCCTCTTGGTTTACATACAAATATGTTCAGGTTGGTTTTCTGTGTCAACTCAAGAGCAGAGAGGAAGCAGGTCATGTTTACACCAGTGTGTATTGATTCTCTCTCTCAAAAGGTGTCCACATATAAATGCCAAAACTTTTCTGAAACCAAAATATGTAGCTGGTATACCTAGGACTGTGACATCTAAAAACTAGTAAATAACACAGAAATTTTATTCTTCCAACATTACATGCATAGTGCATTTTGTGTGTGTGTGTGTGTGTGTGTGTGTGTGTGTGCGTGCGCATTCAAATATGTACCCCTTGGAAGTATAAATATAGATTTTAAGAAATAGATTTGTATGACTTTTAATTTTGAAGACTAGATTTTTGGAACTGAAATTTTCATTTGGATTAGATGTAGACTGCTTGCTTTTAAAATATATATGCATATATATGTGTATATATATATATATATATATATATATATATATATATACTTACGATGTTATGATGTATATTCTAATTCACTAACATTTTGTGATTACTGGTAAATGAGGAAATCAGGGAAAAATCTCGAGAAGCTTTCCTCTAAGTATTTTTGATAGAGCAACTCTCTTTTACCTAAAAAGGTATCTGTCCATTTACTTTAAACCTTGCAAAAAAAAAAATTACTCATCATTGTTTGGTTATCAGTAATTAGTATGATTAAAATTATAAGCTGACCTTACTCTTTTTAGGAAGTTTAAGAATATTTGTAAAAGAATAAAAAGTAACCCAATTAACAATAAATTCTATCACACAGATTCCTCTTCAAAAATGAAAGCAATCTATGGCTAATGTCTCTTTATCTTTCATTTTTATCAATAATACTGTCAATGGGATTTTAAATACAATCATCACATTTTGGATTAAGTTTAGCAGCACATTAGCTTAGGAAATTTTCATCTAAGATCAATTATGAACTTAATATATGTCAGTGGGACTAAAACTTAATGTTAGCCCTATAAAAGTAGATAAAAAAATTCAGTACTATTTTTCTACTATTAATCTCCTCTCTATTTTTAAAAATAGCTTTATTAAGGGATGATTGATATGGAAAATTGTAGATATTTAATGTATACAGCTTGATGTATTCTGAGATAACTATATATCCTCAGAACCATCACCACTCTTGATGCCATAAACATGTCCATAATTTCCAAAACTTTCCCCCCATGTCTTTCTGTGTGTGTGTGTGTTTCCTCTAGTGGTTAGAGCACTTACCATGCATCTATCCTCTTTGACAATTTTTTTAAGAATACAAAGTTGCAGTTATGCAAAGACTGCTCTTTAAATGTCACACTGAAGGAACCTAGAATAGTTGGCAAACAATCAGAAAAGAAACCCTTTCTAATGATGCAAGCAGTAAACAAAGACTTGCATTATAATGGAGGAAATGAGATGCATGGCAATACTTTGGTTCTATCAAATTAAAGGAGAGACTGCAGAAGTATTAATTGCTTCCCTCATGCACATTCAACAAGTGGTGCATTTGAAACTTCAACACAATTGTATTTTTAAGGCTACATTTAAAAAATCAATAAAGGAAGAAACATTTTGAAATCAAGAATACCAGTAGAAAATATTGGTCTAAAGTCTCCTCTTTCCACCAAGTGGGTCAGGCTTTGCCTACCCCCAAAATGATCCTTCCTTCTGCTGTCCAGAAAGTAGTTGCCACTATCTTTATGGCCTTCAGTTACTCCCTTGTGCCAAAGTCCCTATTCAGATTCTCTTCTTCTCTACTCTCTCCTACTGATCACTGACACTGACAAATGATAGAGGAATAAAACTTCTCAGCATTTTGGCACTGGTTAGGGATATAGATTTAATTTTTTTCTAGCTGATAGTATATTAAGTGAAAACTAAAAGTTTCGATCCAAGTTAATTATAGTTCTAAGAATATAAACCCATTATTAAATTTTTTGATTAAATATGGATTAATGATAAATCTAGTTCTATAATCATAGTTGTATAATCTTTCAATAATTCCATAGTTTTTATTTTTAAAAAAAAAAACAGAAGAATGCAGCCATCATAATCATTATATACTCACTATAAAAGGGGCTTCATATGTATATGAAGCAATTAATAGACAACATGAATCATTGATACAGTAGCTTTCTCTTTCTAATATATTGTATTTTCTCATATTGCATTCTACCAAAATCTTGTCTCTAATGAGTAAATAAAATTTCATAATGTAGTCATACAATAACAAACTTCACATTCTAAATTTGTTAGATATTTGAGTTGTTGGCAGTTTTTTAATTATATAATTGGTAATAAATAGAACATCTTTACACACAAGTGATTTATTGTATTTCTGATTATTTCCTTAGAATGGGATGCAAGAATGAATCAAAATATATAACATTCACAATATATATTGCTACATTGTTTCTAGAGAAATTGTAGCAGTTTATATCCCATCAGCTGAATATGAGAGTTCCTGTTTTACTGTGTATCTAGCAGCATTTTGCTTAATCTTCTAAACATATTTTCTAATTTTACAAGGAAAATTGTATGTAATTTTTATTTGCATTTTTATTACAAATGTTATTAAAGTTTTGTAGACCTGTCTTACCCATTTAAATTTTCTGTTCTGTGTGTCATCTGTCTATATCTGCTGTCTGCTTTATTTATTTATTTTACTTTTATTTTCATTCACTCATTTATTTTTTGCAATGCTGGAGATTGAATTCAGGGCCTTGGGCATGTTAGGCAAGGGCTCTACCACTAAGCCATATTCCCAGTCCAGTCTGCATTTTTATCTTTGGGTTTTTGTTGTTGTTGTTACTTTACATTGAGAAGTATGGGAGCTTCCTTGTATTTTTAACAGTTTCCTAATCAGAAATGGCACCTCATACATTGCTGCAGATTGGTGCAACCAATATGGAAAGCAGTATGGAGATTCCTTGGAAAACTGGGAATAGAACAACCATTTGACCCAGCTATCCCACTCCTTGGTCTATACCCAAAGGACTTTAAAATACCATACTACAGGGACACAGCCACATCAATGTTTATAGCAACACAATTCACAATAGCTAAATTGTGGAACCAACTCAGATGCCCTTCAGTAGATGAATGGATAGGTAAACTTTGGTATATATACACCATGGAATATTACTGAGCATTAAAAATGATTTTAAAAATAAAATCATGGCATTTTCAGGTAAACTGATGGAGTTGGAGAATATAATGCTAAGTGAAGTAAGCCAAATCCCCCCAAAACCAAAGGACCAACGTTTTCTTTGAAATGAGATGCTGACTCATAATGGTGATGTGGGGGGGCGGGGGGCATGGAAGAAATGGAGGAACTTTAAATTGGGCAAAGGGGAGGGAGGGGAAGGGAGTGGGCATGAGGGTAAGAAAGACGGTGGAATGTGTTAGACATCATTACCCTTAGTACATGTATGAAGATAAGAATGGTGTGAAAATACTTTGTGTACAGCCAGTGACTTGAAAAATTGTGCTCTATATGTGTACTATGAATTGAAATGCATGCTGCTGCCATGTATAACAAATTAGAGTAAATAAATAAATTTTCATAATACACTTTGAAGTGTACATGGATTTAAGTCACATTTAAGTCACATTAGGTTTAGATATAGAACTATGGAAAGGATAATATCACATTTTGTACTAGCTAGGATTAGGGTTAGAGAATTAAGATTAATATGTGGAAATATGAATATTAATATGAATGTTCATGTGACAATATGTGTGAAAACATAAATATAGAATGTCTGACACGGGGAAAATTGAAGTGTGAGTCCTATAAATATATATATTGTAAATATAGGGAGGCATGAATGAATGCTACATATGATATATTGTGATATACATGCAAACTTAACACTGAAAATAGAAAACAGAAGTCAAAAGACACTTTAAAATTTATATGTATGTACATTTATTTAAGTCACATTAGGTTTGCATATAAAAGTATAGAAATGGTAATATTAAATTTTGTAGTGAGCTAGGGTTAGGTTTAGATTATTAAGATATATATACATGGGGATAGATGAATATTCATAAGATAGTACTTGTGAAAATATATACAAATATACAAGACCTGAAACAGTGAAGATTAAATTGCAAATCTTATGAATATATAATCTTATAATATGTAATCTTTTGTAAATATGGGGATGCATGGATAAATCCTATGTATGATATATTGTGATATGAATGCAGATTTAACATTGAAATTTGAAAATGGAAATCAAAATACACGTTAAAATTCATATTTGTGTACATGGATATAAATCACATTAGGTTTAGATGTAGAAGTATAGAAAGGGTAATATAAAATTTTGTACTTAACTAGGGTTAAGGTTAAAGAATTAAGATAAATATGGGGAAATATTAATATTTATAAGAATGTGCTTGAGAAAATATGTGTAAAAAATATTTAAATATACACGATCAGACACAGAGAAGAGTAAATTGTGAGTCCTATGAATATACATTTTTAAATATGGGGATACATAGATGAATCCTATATATGATATATTGTGATATGTATGCAAAGGTAACATTGAAAATAAAAAATAAATGTCAAAATTTAAAAAACAAATCATTGTTGATTATGATAAAAGAAAAACAGACATGCTTCTTCTCCACTCCCAATAAAACTGCTTTTTAGTAGTTTTTTCCTGGTCCAAATATATAACTATTTTATGAAGGCCAAAAATACCATCTAAACATAAACTTCAAAACAATCTTGAAATACTGTTGTTACTGTTAAACACCTTAGAATCTCTATTATTTTCCTGTGGATGCTTACCTGTTTGCTGAGATAATTATTTTTTAATTTATATTATGGTCAATAACTTCTTTAAAAGCCCTGTTTTTTTTTTCTTTTCTTTTTTTTTTTTTTTTAATCTCAAACACATTAAACCGTATTCTGAAAATGGGTAACTGGATAACCAAAGCGCCTGTTAAGGGTGATATTGCTAGCACAGAGGGACCTGGTAGGCCCCAAAGGCTATTCTGTTGTTCATAAACAAGAAGATTATTCTATCTTTGTATTCTGAATTCAGATATTATATTTAATTGCAAAAATGAATTCTGGGATTATCAATAAAATAAACATTTTAATTTTCTTAAGAAGCTAAATATGTTATAACTCTAAATCTTCTGCCAAATTACTTGGATGCCAAACACAAACATAAGGAAGGTGTCTTACATGTTTAGGAATGGCTAGCAAAGAGAAATAGAACCCAACAACAAAAATGAAGGTCATTACCGCCCTCATTTAGGGAAATTACAATATGGCACAGGAAGTTTTCCTTGTTAAAATGAATTTCTAGGAATCATACCCTGCCTACATATATTGGTGGTTTCTAAACTGTCAGCTTTTAACAGTTTTAATGCCAACAGTTAAAATGCCAAAAAGGGGCTGAAAATCCAATTAAAGGGAATTTTCAGAATTGGTTGAGAAGCAGAGAGATGGAATGTCAATTGAATAAAATGAAGAGGGGCTAAGAATGTATGCAGACTCCTCTCCTGCAGTAGCTCACATACTACAAGAAGCAAAAGCAGTCTCTTTTCTTATTTTTTTAAAGTATTTTTAGCTGTAGGTGGACACAATATCTTTATTTATTTTTTTATGTGGTGCTGAGACTGGAACCCAGTGCCTCACACATGCTAGGCAAGCGCTCTACCACTGAGCCACAACCCCAGCCCTCTTTTCTTATTTTTTAAGAAGCATCTTATATTAAGTTTTTAAAAATGAATGAGCCACTTGGCATATCTTTTCACAAAAATTATAGCTCTTTGTCCCACAATTATTTGGAACTAAAAGAAAAATACATAGCCTTAGACTTAAACAATTTTTTAAATGCTAAGATGAAGATTCTTATATATACATCGTCTTATACTTTAGTAATTTTCAAAAATAATAAGTAAAAGATTTGTATATATTTTATTAAAATATTTGTGTTTCTTGTCTAGTTCACAGTGCAATAAGGGAAATAGATATTGAGTGAAACAAGTAATAATGCCACATAAAACTCATGTGGAGACAGACACTCAAATGAAATCTTCTTGAGCTCCAGTGATTTTCATAGATTCTAGTTTCTCTGTAGATTAAAGGTGACAGTGATGTCAATAGGAATGGGTGCTTCTTTACAGTTTTATATGTAGGCATGGCCAGAGAGTCTTGAGAATCTGATGAACACTATGGACCACTGCCCTTTAAAAGCTTTTTTTTTTCCCTAACAAAATTATACTTTTGAAGGTTTCGTTGATTCTGATGTTGATTCCTGAATTGTAGATCACTGATTAAGACCCCTTCCTCAGGGAGGGAAAAAAAAAAAAAAATATATATATATATATATATGGTGTGATATACCTATGTATATCACATGGAGAGGTCATAACAAATAACTTTTAATGCAACCAACATTTTAGCATGTTGGAGATGGTGATAAAAAGATCCTTGATTGTAGCTGCCTGCTACTGCCGCTTGCAACTACGACGCCGCGGGAGAAAATTCCGAGGCAGGATGAAAATGAAAAAAGGTCTTTTATTCTTCTTCTCTCTCCGGCTCCAGTAACCTCTCCAACTCCAACCGCTCTAACTCCAACCACCAACTACAAACTCCAACCACCAACCACCTCTAACTAACCTCACCCGGATATATACATTTTGCCTTAACAAGGACAAGTGCTTACAGCTCGAGCTTACAGGTGCATCACACAGTGTTCACGGGCATATAAAGATTCTTTGATAAATGTATGAATATCAGGTGGAACTTGAACATCTTTTATGGCTCTCAGCTAACCGCAATCTTAGCTATCTCCTTGATTAGGGCTCCTTCACTTGATCATCTACCTGTGGGACTTATCCTTTTCAAAATTACCAATAATGAAGTTCAGTGAAGATTTGAGCCAAAATCAGTGAGGGGTCAACCCAAACTCCTTTGGCTGACTGAAACATTTGTGTGATTATTTTCAAAGATAATTTTAATTTCACATAAGTTTGTGAGACTCTAAGTTAATGTTAGTTGAATGAGATGTGCTTACAGCATTTCTTTGGTTGTTTAAAAATGTCTTTGCTTTAAAAAGGAGTGACTTGTGAATGCCAAAGCTGGTTTCTGTGGAATTCCTTCTCAAGCCATTTTTTTCCACAGGAAATTATCCAAATACATCACGTCCACTATTTGGTTGGGAAAAGCAGGTTTCTGGTGTCATATAACGTGGGTTCAGAACATCAAGTGTTCTGTGTTCAACAAGCAGTATGACAGTATGACAGCTGATTTATCCTTCTTCCAGTTAAATTCTGATCCCCCCTACCCTGTTTAACTAACACATTACTGATCTGTATTGTTATTCTTATGACATATGTTAACTTTTCAAAATACATAATATGTTGTCATTTCTCCCATTCTAAAATTCACTTTCATATCTGATTGTGTATGCATTCGTTTATATTCTCATTTATTATTTATTTATTTGTTTTCGTGGTGCTGAGGATTAAATTCAGGGTCTTGTGCATCTGAGGCAAGTACTCTACCAACTGAGCTAATTCCCCAGCCCTATATTCTCTTTTAAAAGGTAGGCTCAGATAATAATTGATCTAGTTTAACTAACACATGATTAGTTGTCACTTAAAAATAAGAATGTTTATTGTGTTTCTTTATTTATAAATATTCTCATTTTTCTTATTTTCTGTATCTTTTATTTGAAACAACATCTTACAATGCTTTAAAACACCAATAATAAGAAAATATATGAACTATCTTACTGCTTAAACTTTTTTATCAATGATAATCATTCAGATGTACAAATTTTTATAATTAATCATTTGATTGTTTCTTCTTCTATAACTTGTACAAGAATATTATTTTATCATTAGTAACTGAGTCATAATATAGTTTTCTAAATCTGTGATGTAATAAAGATGATTACCAGTTTTTAAGTCTAAAGGTAAGTTGAATGACATATTTATAAAGGTAAAGTAGTGCACTATGGTTTTCATTTCCACTTATAATCTTCATCTTGTTAAAGAGGTAGTTTGTATATACATAATGATACCTATTTACATGGGGGTGGGTTTAGTTCCTGCTGTGTCTGCTTAAACATTGACTCAACATACTGTAGGTAAATGCAGGTTTTGTTCTATGTAAATAAGTGAGATGATGGGTCTTTTTACTAATCCATATTTACATGTATTATCTGGATTTTTTGCTGCTGACAGCGAATCTAGTTAATTGCCATAGTCCTTTATGAAAATACACATTGAAACATTTAAAATATCATATAAGCATAAGGAAACATTACCATGGGTGAATTAACTATTTGTTGTTCTTTGACATAATGATGCAAACAAATTACCATTGTTTAAATCCATTACTGAATTGATTAGGTCAATTCACTGATATACTGAAATAATGTTTGGTCATGAAACAGATCTATTCACAAGCTACATGGTTACACTGAGCCACACTGCCCTGTTCATGTCCACCAGGAGTTATTAACTTAGTGTGAGGAAGAAATTTTAGGGGTATAGAATTTAGTAAAACAAAATACAACTCTCAAGGAAGATATGGATTTATTAGAAAGATAATAAAGTAGAAGGATTGAGTCCTCCAGCTACCACTGACAGTATGCGTCCTAGTTCTTGCAAGGGGCTCTATAAGTGCCTGTGAGTATATGCTTCTGTAACATTTGCAGATGTATTTTGTGTGAATCCATTAAAACAGTCCTCTCTTTGCCTCCTTTATACTTTGCTCATGGTAAGTATAATATGGGGACCAACTGTAAGCATTTTTCAAATTTTAAAGTAGGCTAACAAGAAGTCAAGTAGGGGGATACACTGAGGTTGTGTTTAATATGATGTATTTATGTCATTTTCAGTTTCTTCCCTGGGCAGTTTTGTCATCAGGACCATCTTTGTGTAGAACTGGCTTTCTATCATCTACCAGTCAGGTAGGTTTCATGTCACAGACTGTCAGCACCTGAGCCAGGGGCTTAACACTCTAAATATGTCCAACTGCACCATTCATTAGAAGTCTATGTATACTGGAGGAAAAAAATATAATCTTGAAAAATACATACACAAAAGCTAGTCTCCGGAAATTTGTCCAAATCTTACAGTTTATAAATGAAGGAACAGACTGAAAAATTGATATGATAGCACTACTGATTAGCTTCAAAACTGAAATATTTTTTTCTAAGTTATTATTAACAATAAAATTATTTATATCAAGTATATCTTCATATTATTTTCATAAAAATGTTATAATATTGTTATTATGTGGGGGGTACTCAAAAAGTGTGGAGTCAGAAAGTGTAAAAACAAGTATTATAGAAGTGTGTGAAG
This sequence comes from Tamias sibiricus, assembly GCA_025594165.1. Lineage (NCBI taxonomy): Eukaryota > Metazoa > Chordata > Mammalia > Rodentia > Sciuridae > Tamias > Tamias sibiricus. The sequence goes on along the minus strand of CM046664.1, from coordinate 111,309,272 downwards.
AAATTATTAACAAAAATGTATATTTTGTTGGTATTTGTAGTATGGCATTTATTAGCTTTTCAAAACATATAATATCATGTGATTTTTATCATTCTGATATTCACTTTTGTATTTGATTTTGTATGCAAAATTTTATACTTTTTTATTAGGCAGATTCAGAGAATGTAAACTTTAGGCTTATAAAACCTTGTTTTGCCCCTAATTTGAGAATTTTACTAAGAAGAATATTGGCTGGTGAATCTCTAAGAAGGAAGAAGAAGCTATCCCATGTCCTTTTCCTTCTGGTCTTCTAACTTGATGCCTGAGGTTGTCACCATAATCAGACTTTATGGAATAGATTTCTTGTTCTTTATTCAAATCCCTGATCACCAAAGCAAACAAAATCATCACAGTCATCTTCATGTGGTAGGACTATTAGTGACTTTTAAAATATTTCTTAATTTTTTACATTTAAAAGTATTGCTTTTATTGTTTTAAAAACTTAAAGTTATTACTTTAAATACCCTGGTTAAAACACATAGAGGGTGAAAATTATCTTAGTTCCTATTAGCATAGTTCAAATTGATTTTAAATTTATTTTATTATTTCCTACATGCCAGGCCTTAGAATTTCCTAAATAATTAATTCATTATAATATTAGTTTTGAATTTCCTGAAAAAACTAGATGAAGCCAAACAGAAATCATATGATGCATACTAAACATTCAAACTTATAGGGCACACTTTTTTTGAGGGAAGCACAGACTGCTCCTTGCAGACTTTCTTGCATGTCTTAATCTTGAGTGTTCTGTGAATAGACATTTAATTAATTATCTCTGGAACCTTTCTCTGCTTATTTCTTTGTTTGGTCTTTCCCTGGCCCTGTGGATCTACTGTGGAAATCAGTGAGGGATAATTGGGATTAAATGCTGCAGACCTTATATTGCTGCAAGTCTCTTCAAAGACAGCCTTCCCACCCAAAAGAGCCACCTCCTGAATCCACCTCCTTGGTCTTCTCTATCCACAATATGATGGTATTTTCTCATGGGGAGGTAGTCCTTATGCACTTGTAGGAAGAACACTTCCTTCTTGTAAGTGTTGGTGAGTGACCCCCTTGGAGAGCGTCTCTCTATTCTTTGTAAGGCTGAATTAGAGTCAAGGAGGCTCTGGAGGCCAAACTTGCCTGGATTTCACATCTTCAGGAAGGTGGATTTTGTTATAGGAAGAGGAACTTGCTTTCCCAGGGAAAATGCTAGAAAGAGGGAAAATGTGCAGGGCTGAGACTTTGAGGAAATTAAAAGGAGTTAGGAACTGGGAAGAGGATCCAAAATGACTACTAGGAATTTTTGAGTTATTTCTTATAAAATGCACATTACAGGCTCCTTCTTTTTGCTCCTACATGAGAATGTTAAAATTCTTCGGCTTGTTCTACAGGTTTGATGCCCCTTATTCCTCTGGGAGGTGTGAACAAAACTGAAATCTGAGATCCAGTAAGTGAAGAGATGCAGGACCAGAGGACAGCAGGACAGCTGACTTTGTGTTTTATATAATAGCAGTCTGGTAAATAAACGAGTGAAGAAAATTAAAACTACATGGAATATTTAATAAAGATGCAAGGAAATGTATGGAGTCCTTGGTAGAAAGCAAAAATGGATGTTTCCTTGTAGAATGCATATGGAATTTATGGCCCAGAATTCAAGAGTTTGAAGCTCTTTAAATTTGCTTGTGGTATATCTATTTTTTTCTCTTTAGAATTTTTAAAAATATAATAATCTTATAAAATACTTTATTTTATAGGATATTCTGAAATAAGTTAACATTTCATATGAAAGTTCATTACTTATACCTTAACATTAGCTCTTTCACTCCATAAAGGTTAAATGAGTTTTTAAGTTGACATTATAAATAACATTTTCAAGATGTCAGTTTTTATCAATCTTTAGATTTTATCTCTTACTTACTCTTACTACTTGTGGTCTATCTTTGACAAGTACTTTTAGTTTTCCAAGTCCCTGTTTTCTTATATGTAAAATAAAGGCACTAATTCAGAGAACTTCCCAGGATGAACTTTGTGTGTGTGTGTGTGTGTGTGTGTGTGTGTGTGTGTTGCTGGAGATTGAACCCAGGGCCTTGTACATGCAAGGCAAGCACTCTACCAACTGAGCTATATCCCCAGCCCCAAGGATGAGCTTTTTTTTGTTGAACGTTTAAAAAAAAAACGGTGTGAAAGTGTATTACTAGAATACTTGTAACCCTTTTGTCTCCAGGCACTCTAGTTTATGCTTATAAAATATGGTACTTATTTATACTATATTACTATAGCACTAAAGCCCACTAGTCTAACTAATAGAAACCAACCCTAAACATATGCCCAGCATTTTCAGCTTTCTAGGCTGTTACCTCATGTGCAATCTAAAACAATGCCCAGAGCTATTCCTGTCCTATGGAGACCACCAAAGATACCCTCTTGCGCCTTGTTATATAGGCAGGACACATGTGCTCACATTGCCCCAGCACAATGGAGAACAGGCGGTGACTTTTTAAACACCTGTAATTTATTGACTTTTTTTTTTAGTTAAAACAGAAGCATAACCTGGAGCATGAATTCCAGCTTGCTCTGGTTCTCCAATGACAGGTTCTCCATGTGTGACAAACTAGTTCATCCACCACTGGATGCTGTAGGCATCTGCTCACCTCATGATCTGGCCCCAAGCACCTCCACCTCTCTAAGGAGGAAGCAAATGCTCGCTTCTTAAGACTAAAACTCATTTCCCATCTCATACTTAAATCTGCCCTAATTTTCTTGATAGTGAAAACACATCCATTCCCCTTAAGTGAGCACTTCTACCACCACCACTGCAGGGAAGAATCTGGATTTGTGGCTCTAAAACCATCTAAGTATTTGGGAAAACATTTAGCTAAGTCTGACTTACATGCACACACTTAAACAAATTACACAGCACAAGCAGCCCAGTCCAAACTGCATGCAATTTCAGGTCCAGTCCTGCTTCTGCTTATCATTTTTCCTCCAGTCTTGGCTGGGGAGAAGAAGGTCCCTATTAGATTTTTGAGAAAAATCAACAATAAGGATATCTCCTTAAGAAAAATGATCATGGTGTTATGGTTTGGATGTGAGATGTCCTCCAAAAGCTCATGTCTGAGACAATGAAAGAAAATTTAGAAGTAACATGATTGGGGTATGAGAGCCTTAATCCAATTATTGAATTAATCCTTCTGATAAGAATTAACTGAGTAGTTACTGAAGGCAGGTAGGGTGTGGCTGGAGGAGGTGGTCCCTGGGTACTTACCTGTTTTGTCTGTGTTGAACAGAGCTCTGACTTTCTGCTTCCTGGTAATGTCTTAAGCTATTTCCCTCCATTGCACTATTCCACCATGATGTTCAGCCTCATCTCAAACCCTGAGGAATGGAGATGGCCTTCTATGGACTAACACCTCTGAAACCATGAGCCTCCAAATAAACTTTTCTTTCTTAAAATTTGTTCTTGTGGATCTTTTGGTCATAGCAGTGAAAAAAGCTAACTAAAACACATCATCTATCCTTTTTCTTGATTGAATACTGTCACTTGGTCTCAAGCATCTGCTTTGGGCTATTTTACTGCAGTATAACTATGCAGGAACAAGAAGTAACAAGTCCTACTAAAACCCCTACCACAGAGGGCATGCTACACATCTGCAGAATACAAAAGAAGCACTGCCTGAAACACGGAGCATTGCCTCCATCCCAGGCGGCCCCAATAGGTCATAATGTCACCAAAGGGAAGTTTTTCAACCTTAAAAAAAAAAAAAAAATCAAGTGGTATAATCATATATTGTGTAATAGCTAGCTGCTATCATTTAAAAACAGATAAAATGCAAAATGCATTAGACATATAAAATAATATTATTTGATTTAATATGTGGCTTAAAATTTATCTACTTTTCCCTTACAAGTTATTTAATCACATTATTAACGTGTACTTAAAAGTTTGTTCTGTTGGTGTTTTGGGTGCTTATGCAGTAAGTAATATATACTGAAATTTGTTTCTAACTATTCTATTAGTTTAATTAGCATGCATGACCACTTAAATATGCTAGGCTAAAATTCAAGTGAAATATTTTAAGTACAAAATAATATTTCTGATGTATAATTTCCTACTTTGTTAATACTTAGAAATTTCACTTCCAAATATACTGGCCAATGGCTTTGTAGTGTTTTCTGCTTGTAGCTTTCTCTTAAGCTGTTAAACACAACATAATCAAGTTATAAGAGTCATTCAGTACCAAAGCAAAAACATTAAATTACAAAAGCTTTCATAGCTCTTGTAAATCTAAATAAGGACAAATAAAATATTTTCTTTCTTTTTCTTTTGGTAATACTGGAGATTGAACCCACGGGTGCTCTGCAACTACACTACAACCCCAGCTCCTTTTAAACATTCTGAAAGATTTTGAGACAGGATTTTACTGTGTTGCCCAGGCTGGTCTCAAACTTGTGATCCTCCTGCTTCCTCCCAAGTGGCCAAGGTTACAGGTTTGTGCCACCATGCCTGGTAAACATTTTTTATATACATTGATTATAATTGGGATGAATGTAACTTATGACTCAATCCAGGATATTTTTGAGTGAGAACTGGAGAGTTTTTAATGCAGGTATCCTTCTTTATCCATGGGAGATTGGTTCCAGGAATCCTACAAATGTCACAAGGGATGGTCAAGTCCTTTATATAAAATATCATAATAATAATAATTGCACATAAGCTACTCACATCCTTCTGCATACTTTAAGTCATCTCTAAATAATTTATAACACTTAATACAAATGCTTATATAACTAGTATACTGCATTGTTTATGGAGTAACTACCCCCAAAGACTCTATATATGTTCAGTAAAGAAGCAATTTCTTTAGACAGTTTGTTGCACCTAAGGATGTGGAAATTACAGATGTGGAGGACTGACTATAATTTCATCAAAATGACAAGGCCATCTGGGGCAAATAGAATGCCACTCTAAACTTTGTGCTTTGGAACGATAAATTAAACATGTTAACACAAAAATAATTAATTTAGCCATGAAACATTTACTTCTCTTATCCAGGCTTGCATTGGGCTGATGCGGAGTGCATGGCTCCTCTGTTCTCTGCCCCATGTTCTTTCTGCACCCAGTGCCACCTTCCTTTCCACTCACTGGTCGTATGAATTTTTTTTTTTCATGGAGTATAGAGGTGCAAAGGTACCCTTCTGTCCACAAAATACAGGTGTATCTTCTGAATCAGAATCTACTAAGTTCTCTCACCAACTTGTGTAAATGCTGAAAAATTCTCCATCTACTTCATTCTTGTGTCTCAGAATTCTTTTGAGGCAATGAACACAGAGTAGATTGCATACTAAAAATCTAAGTAAGCAAAAGGGAAAATGTTGAAATAATAAGAAAACAGAATGATATTTCCAATGCAAAGCCTTTCCACACGAAGTGCATTCTTGCCAGCCAGTTCTTCACCTACCATTCTCTTGCCTACTAGTAACCCTGCACACCTACAAAACTAAGCCTGGACAGCTTTCTTATCCCTCAGTCTCTTCCCTTCTCCATGCCTTTGCCTGAGTGGACTCTTCCGCGTGTGAACTCTTCACCATGAGTCTGCCCAGTCAACTTCTCGGAGAACAGGGTAAACTTTCACGGCCGCACGAGCAGAGCAGAATCTGGCATTTCTTCCTCACGGTGCTTATTACACTGGTTTAAAAGTCATCTACCTCTCTCTAATTAGGCCCCGAGTTTGTTTTACATTTTCTAATCTCAGTTTACTTTTGGTCCAGTTCCTTTCCCTCCAAACATTAAGATATTAATTTGTTTCATTACTTCAAAAGAAACACATGTGCATTTAACACTGAGGTCTACCCTTCTCACAGGGTATATGATTGCTGTCCTGGGACTTCCATTTCATCTTCAACTCAAACTGTAGTCTAATCTTGTTTAAGTGATTTCTCTGTTAAAAATCCTAAAAATCCTGAGAAGATGATGTATCTATCTCTAAAAGAAAGCTTTTCTTTTCAAATACAATTGGAATATTAAAGTGTACAGAAGTATGTGTGGTCCCTCAGCATTTTTTTTTCTTATTTGGACCAACTTTCATTTTACTTAATTTGAGATATATTCATCAGAGTTAATTTTAACATTGTAGTTAAAATCCTGATTTTAAGTTTCTAATTTTTGCCCAGTTTGAATAATTCTTACTTTTATGAAGTACATAACACACACACACACACACACACACACACACACACACACTAGTAAATAAAAATATTTAAAAGTGACCAGTTAAGTCCAATGGGTTAGAGCATCCTAGGAACGAGAAAGAGTATCAGTGGACTCTTGCACCCACTCCTTTAAGCCCCTCAGGGCTAGAGATTTTCAGTAACAACAAATGAAATTTTTTGTTTAAAGTATGAATTAACAATATAACCGCTGGCATTTTCTTTAACCTATTTGCTTAAAGAATCATGATTTATATATGCTAATATTTACTCCTTTAGTGTAACTTTCTGGAAGTTTTTACAAAATGTATATAACATGTTACCTCTACAGGCAAGATATAGAAAAACTATCTTACCCTAAACTATGATCCCTTGCTCCATGAAGTCGATTTCAAATCCGAAAGGAACCAAGTTATTTCAAGTCTATATCCAGGTCTCTTTGGAATTAATGGCTGAAGATGGCAGATCCATAAGATCAAAGGATCCCGAATCACTGGGTCATGATTGGAAGAGTCTCCCCAATCCCCAAACACTGGATTTTATTGTGGCATGTTGGCTCCACTAGGAATCCATTAAACATGAAAAAAAAAATATTTCAGGTCTGATTGATTTCTCTCAGATTCTTGGAGCTGAAAGCCAAGTCGGTGAAGTAATACATTTGCAGAGGCCCTTCATTTCCTAGTAGCTGACAAAACACACAGGAAGGTAACTCCTCCCAGAGGAGATTGTTCTGGTTTTTTTTTTTTTTTTTGTTTGTTTGTTTGTTTTTTAACAGGATGAGGCTTCTCAACTGCAGAAGCAGAGAATAAAGAGGGACCTGGGTATAAGTCCTCTAGTGAAATCTTCCCTATGATTCCACTTTGAGAAGCTCATCTGAATAGTTTGGGTTGTGGCATGACACAACCTACAGCCTTAGGTTTCTGTACAGTAGTTATGGTCACAGCTCATGAACTAGTCTCTTCTACATGTAACCAGTCCTACCTATTCCCACATATACTCTAGAAATGATTATCTTTTCTAGTTGGGCAATGACTGGACCAAAATTAGAGAGCACTAGTGTATAAACAAGCCCTCCTTTACCAGTATTCAGTTCCAAAGATAGTCTGTCCTGATGCCAGAAACTTTGTTTGGATTTGAGATAGAATATTCACAAGGTTTCAGACATGTATAGCAGCAAATTGTAGTTCACAAGTTTCTACACAGAGGCAAAGCTGCGGCACCCATTCAGAGCCATGGAGAAACCACTGTCAGACATAAAAAATACTCTCTGCCTAGTCCGGAAGCATATGTGCGGTATTCTGATGATGTTGTTTGAATTGAGCTTACCATAAAAATCTTGGTATATGGAACTTTGGTTAGTTTTTGACTAAAAATCTGTTGTACTTTAAGGGAGAACCACTAAGCCAACCCAAGTTGAAGAAAATGGTAGTCAGTGAGATTTGACTGATTACAGCAAACTTGAAAGCCTGTCACCTACAATGGAAGCCAGTCCCCTGAACTGACAAATTTTGTATTTGTCAGAGCTTAGAAGAGATGCAAACAGGTTTCCCTTTTCACTGGAAGATGCAACAGACTTTCTTGACAGAGTGCAGTATGTAAACAACACACACAAACTTACTAGTATTTTTATTAGTTTAGTTCTAAATTCATAAATAAATTTTGGGAACTTCACATTTGGCAGGTATTTGTTCCTGATTTTGTTTTTTCTGTATAACTATTGTCATATTATTTATTGTTTTGTTTGCGCTTTCCAAACTTTTCACAATGAAAATATTATCATTATTGGCTTCTGATTTTAATTTTTGATATGGAAGAATCTTAATCTAAGAATCTTTTAAAACTTTTTTTCTGTTATCTTTATTGTTTAACGTCTATTACATTTATAGGTTTGATCCACTTTATTTTGTGCAACAAATGAATTAGAAATCCACCACTTATTTTCTTTTCTTAAATGCTTAGATAGTTATTGTGTCAGAGTAAAAGAGAGAATTCATTTTTCCAATTATTTGGAAGGCTTTTCCTCTTCCCCAAACTCCCTGAGTATCTAAGATTATTTCCACCTTGTTTTTAAAAATGATTATCTCTTCATTATACATTTTAAAAACTCATAAAGAAAGTCTCCAATACCTTGAGGAAATTCCCTCATATTTTTAGTGTGTGCAACTGTTCAACTGCGCTAAATTGTGCCTTCCACAATCCCAGCAAACTGATATTTAAGATTTAATGAACTAGCACAAATTTTATAGATTAGTTTGAGGGAGTGACTGCTAAAAGCATTATTTGTATCCACGGAAAAATAATATGTTTTCAAGGAAGAATATTTTATACAAATGTAACTGTCTCATTTTTTTATTGTGTAAAAACCAAAACCTCAAAAGCCACACAAGCATGTATGAGAATATGTGAGCTTTCTGCCACCTAGGGTAAGAACAGAGTATTACAATTTTAATTGGTTTAGTACAGTTCACCAATATTGAGTTTCAATATTAAGCATTGAGTTAGGTGTGGGGCATGTAGTAAAGCAGTAAGATAAACAAATAAAATACCAGAAACCATGGTATAGAAACAAAGGTACCTGAGACAAGAGTAGATTTTCATGATGCATAAGTGTGAAGAGTGAGGAGTGAAGGCTAAAAAGTCAGACATAGCTTTGTGAAGTGGCCAAATGTGCAGATTATGGGTGGCATACTATAAGTTATGTCTTAGCCATATTGGGTACATTTGTTGACTGTATGAAGGTTGAAGCTCAAGAAAATGTGGAGATACATGTTGGTGTGTAAGAATAATCAATCAACATGTTAGTACATGGAGAATTTAAACACAAAGCATGAGAACAACAGACCAAGAAGAGGAGGAGATAGAAGCACTGTTTTTTAAGAGTCAGAAGAGGAGGGAACTTTCATGAACTAATTTAGATAAAGGAAAATTAGGAGAAACTAAGGAAGTTGAGTTGTACTTTTTAATTACTATATCTGTGCCACAGATCTTTTTTTAAAGTCTACTAAAAACATGTGGTTTCTTATTTCAGAGCAACCAAACAAATGCTGATTCAATAACAAGCAACATAAAGATAGCAAAAAGGTTTGCAGTACTTTTGCTTGTCCATGCCCCCAACCAACACCCTGGTTCAGGAACAGTCTTGAATGTGGCAGCCTACATTTCTAGTAGGAGGCCCTGGTCCTTGGTTCTGGAAATGGCATAGCAGAACTTAGTTTCAATGGATAATATTAATACTGTTTGCATTTTTTTATATGTCTTGGAGCTTCTTGATAGACACTAGGTTTGTTGCCTTTGTTTTGCATAATTCAGAACTCTCTTAAGTCAGAAAATGGCTTAACAGAAGGTATTCTTTAAAAACATTAAAAATCAAATGAACACTGTGATGTTAGTTATCTGGGGCAAGAGATTTCAGTTGATGTGAATAACAGACACTCTGAAAGCCTGGGAGGAAAGCTGTGAAAGCAATTTCTTTGGAAAATTAGGTCATTGAAAAGTGCCAATGTATGCTGGGGAGTTTAGAAAGCCACATATATTCTCAGGGAAGAAGAATGCCCAGAGAAGACCTTAGAAGACCCCAAGCTTTCATCTGTAGCTCTCAGTCCAAACAGAAAGTAAATGATAAAGGAGAGTTGTGTAAAGCCTGGCTAAACAGAGGTGTTTGCCCCAATGTAGAATTAATGCAAAGACTAGGATATTTTTCCTTTTGTCTTGTTTTGTCCTCTCTGTCCTCCCCCTTTTGCCCTTCCTTTCTCCTTTTCTTCCTCTAGGCTTCTATGGAAATCTCTTTTAAAACACTGGCTGATACATCACAATGAAGCTCACCATTTTGTATAATTAATATTCACCAATTGTTTTATTTAGCTTTTTTTGCTACTGTCACCAAAAGACCTAATAAGAACAATTTTAGAAGAGGAAAAGTTTATTTAGGGGCTCACGGTTTCAGAGGTCTCAGTTCATGATGACTAACTCCATTGTTCTGCGTCCTCAGTGAGGTAGAATCTCATGATTGATGAGTGTGGTGGAATAAAGTAGCTCAAGACAGTGTGTGTGTGTGTGTGTGTGTGTGTGTGTGTGTGTATGTGTGTGTGTGTGTGTGTGAGAGAGAGAGAGAGAGAGAGAGAGAGAGAGAGAGAGAAAAGAGAAAGAGAGACTGAAGACCAGGGACAAAATTTATACCTCAAAGTAAATCCTTCAAATACCCAAATCCTCCAGCCACACCCCACCTACCTAATTACCATCTAGTTAATCCCTGTCAGCAAATTAATGCACTGATTAAGTTAAAGCTCTTATAACACAATCATTTCACTTCTGGAATTTTTTGCAGTGTCTCACACATGAGCTTTTGGGGAAACCTCACATCCAAAGTATAATACTAATAAAAAAGCTATAGAAACAAATAAAAAATCCAACAAACAAACAAACAAACAAAATCCCCTCAAACAGCAAAACAAAACCACTGTCTAACCACAAGGAGAAGAAACAGACTTCAGAAACCACACATTACAATGAATGTAGGTTACAGATAATGCACAAAGTTCACTAGACAAATAGAAGCAGCTCTTCAGAAAATTATAAATTAATCCATGAAGAGTAGAAAGGAACTGATTTGTGTAATTAACACACTTTAATATTATGAAGCGTGCAAAGAAATAAAGAATGAACCCACTCATGGGAGAAATTAACAAAAACCATCCCTGAGAAAGCACAGACATGGACTTACTAAACTCATGTTTTCAATAAACTGTCTTAAATATGTTGAAATTGATAAAGAAAACCTATATAGATAATAAAAGGAAATCAGGAAAATAATGGATGAAGTAAAAGAGGATATCAATAAGAAGATGGAAATATTTGAAAAGGGAGAAACCAAAAAGAAATTCTAGAGCTAAAAATTAAAATAACTGAAAAAACATTCACCTGTGGGTTTGAACAACATATTCCAGTAGGCAGAAAAGTGAATTGGTAAACTTGAATACAAATAAATAAAAAATTTACAGTTTAGGGACAGAGATAAAAAGAATATTTAGAGTAAACAGAAACCCTGAGACACCATCAAATGCACAAACATACAAAGAGTGAGAGTATTAGAAAGATAGGAGAGAAAAGGGAAGAAAAACTTCAGAAGATATAATGGCCAAAACTTCCCAAATGTGAGTTTGGATTATAGATATGCACCTTTAAAGTGACGAAAGGTGTATGTCTATAATCCAAGAAACTCAATAAACTCCAAGCAGGATTAATACAAAGAGAACTACATTGGAACATAATTAAATTGTCCAAGGACAAAAACTTTTGAGTCTTGAAAGCAGCAAGAGAGAAGAAGTCAGCCAGTCTCTGAGCAAAATATATGAATGCCAAAGGCAGCAATATACATATTCAAAGTGCTAAAAGAGAAAACATCTAACAGAACATTATATCTGGCAAAATATCTTCCAAAAATAATGGAGAAATTAAGACTTTCCCAAACAAAAGGTAATAGAATGTATCACTAGTAGCACTATCCCACAAAAAAGGCAAAAGTTCTCCCAGTGGCAATAAGAGGGCACTAGGTTGTAACTGAAAGCAATATGAAGAAATAAAAAGCATTAGCCAAGGTGATTCCAAGGGAAATTCTTAAAAAAAATATTGTGCTTTGGTTTTAAACTCATCTCTTTCTGTGTATAATTTTAAATGAATAAAACACTGATTAGAGCTTTGTAAAATAGGAAAAAGTATATATAGATGCAAACTCTGACAACTCTACAAAAGAGGAGGGATGGACTACATAGGAGGAAAAATTTTATGTACTATTAAAACTAAAATGATATTAATTAAAATAGATTTTTACAAGTTTAAGAGGTTACTTGTAATCTCCAGGGTAATCCCACAAAGATAATTTTAAAATATACTGAAAATAAAACAGAAAAGGCAAAACAGTACACTGCAAAATTCAATGAAACACCAAAATAGCAAGTGATAGAGAAATTGAAGATATATACAAAAGCAAATGATAACATGGCAGAAGCTAATCTCTCTTCGACAGTAATACTTTTAATGTAAAAGTGTTAAACATTTTAATGAAAAGCAGAAATTGTCAAAATTAAAAATTGACATACTACATGCTATCTACAAAATACTCATTTTTATATCCGAAGACACAAATAAATTGAACCAAAAAGTATGTAAAAAGACATGCCATGCAAATGTTAGCCAAAAAGAGATATGGCATATTAATATCAGACCAAATACTTTTTAAAACAATAAGGGAGCCGAGAAGACGGTGTAGTAGAGGAAGGCTGTATTCGAAGTTACTCCATGGCTCAGGATCCAAACAGTGGGAGTACAGCTTCTCATAAAATAATATTTCCATAAATCTCATTGAAAATCTCCATGTTCTCTTTTATCCCAATGATTCTCTGGTATGGTCTTTTAATGTAGTCCCAGAGTTCTTGTATATTCTGGTCACATTCTATAATTTTTCCTCTTTCTTTGACGACAGTACCAATGTCAAAAAAACTGAACTAGATCAGGAATTTGATAGCAGTTGTCTACTATTTGTCTAGTATATTGTTGATCACTCCAATTTGAATGGAGTGGGTATTATATAGTTTTATCATTATTTTTCTTTTTTTCCTCTTCCATTATTTGCATTAAACTATAGGTGAGGACTGAGTGTCATTCAATTGTGTGTGGAGCAAAGTGTGCTATCTTTTGGTGGAGTTTAGTTCAGCAGCAGAGTCTCTAACCTGTGAACTTTTAGAGTCCCTGTAGATTTCCAGCATCTCACAAAATAGGACAAAAAAAAAATAGTAACAACTGTGGCAAACAATATACAGCATTAATGTATATACCCAGTTTTTACTACGACATATTCAACATTAATTACCATGAAAAAACAGAAATAGTGGGTTAGGAAATTGTCAACTATAAAAGTTATAACAATGAATTAGATCTAGCTTTAAAGCAAACAGCAGGAGTCAACTAGGTCATCCACAGCAGTAATGACTGCATCAGAATTAATGGTGGGGGCAGGAATTATATCAACCAATTAATTTTGAAAGATGGTAAAAATAATTAATTAGGGTAAAAGAAAATGGGTTAGGAAGGTAGAGAATAGTTTACAATTTCCAAAAGTGAACAGAGAGAATGTAAAAAAAGATGTAACACATGGTGTTCATAAGAAAGGATGGGGGGAAATCAGAGAAGCAAAGTAATAGGAGAGAGGAAGAGAGAACAATAGAATTTGGTTATTAGCAGGACAAGAAAATAGAAGAAGAGAAACAAGAGAAATTAATGAATGAAGACAGTACAAAACCAAATCTAAATATACAAACCAAATTTTCTAGCCCTCAATAGAAAAGACAAGGAAAAATAACTACCTTTAAAAAATGTTGAAAATGAGAAAAAAAAAAAAAAATATGTGTATAAATGTTCCTGAACCAAGAATTCACACACACACACACACACACACACACACACACACACACACACAGAGAGATTATTTGTGAAAAATGAAGGAAAATCTTCACTGAGGTAGTCAAAATAGTTGACCAGAATGATTGATCACTATCTGTTTTAGTCAGCTTTTTCACTACTGTGACTAAAAGATCCAACAAGAACAATTTTAGAAGAGGAAAAGTTTAGTTGGGGCTAATGGTTTCAGAAGTCTTTGTCCAGTCCTTGGCTCCATTCCTCAGAGTTCATGGTTAGGCAGATCATCTCAGAAGAATATGTTGGAGAATAGTGTCTCAGGGCATGATCAGGAATCAGAGAGAGGGATAGACTAAGCTCAGCTCACCAAATATAAAACTGATTATTAAAATGTTCAAAGAACTAAAAGAAGATCTAAGGAAAGAATTAAGAGAGCAAATACAGAACAAATAAATAAGTGTAATATCATCACTTAAACAGAATTAATGACAAGAATCAGGATCATTTCAATAGATGCAGGAAAAGGCTCTAATACAATCCATCACCCATTCATATTAAAAATGATGGAGAAGCTAGGGATTGAAGTAACTTATCTCAACATTATAAAGGCCATTTATGACAAACTGAATGCCAACATCATACTGAATAAAGAACAACTAAAAGTCTTTCTTTTAAAGTCAGGAACAAGACAAAACTGTTCACTATCACAACTCCTATTTAATATAGTCCTCTCAACATTATTCAGAATAACCAGACAAGACAGGGAAATCAAAGGGATACAAATAGGTAAAGAAGAAATCACATTATCTCTATTTGCCAATGACATGATTCTATTTCTAGAAGAGCCAAAAACTCCACAGAAGAATTCTGAAGCTTATAAACAAGTTCAGCAAATTAGCAGGACACAAGATCAACAAACATAAATAGCTTCCTTATGCTCTACCAGTAATTCAGCCCTGCAAAAAATCAGGAAGACCATCCTACTCACAATAATCTGAAAAAACTAATAAAATACGTGGGACTTAATCTAACCAAGGAAGTAAAGGAGCTCTACAATGAAAATTATAGGACATTGAAGAAAGAAATTGAAGGAGACCTTAGAAGATGAAAAGACATCCATGTTCTCAGATAGGCAGAATTAATATAGTCAAAATAGCCATACTACCAAAAGCAATATACAGATTCATTACAATATTCATGAAAATACCAATGACATTCTTCATTTAATTAGAAAAAAATTATTAAATTCATTCTAAGAATAAAAGACCCAGAATCCCAAAGCAATACTAATCAAGCAAAGTGAAGCAGGAGGCATTACCTGATCTGGAATTATACTACAGAGATTTAGTAACAAAAACAACATGGTATTGGCATTCAAAATAGACATGAAGATCAGTGCAATTGAATAGAAAACACAAGAGACAAATCCATATACCTACGTCCATTTGATACTTGACAAAGGTGCCAAAAAGCATATTTGGGGGAAAATACAGGCTTTTTAACAAATGGGGAACTGGGAAAACTGAATAGCTATATGTAGAAAAATGAAACTAGACACTTATCACTCTGCACAAACTCAAATCAAAATAGATCAAAGACCTAGGAATGACCTTGCAATTGTTAGAAGAAAACATAGGTTCAACACTCCATCATATAGATTCTGGCACTGACTTTCTTTAGAAGACTCTCAGAGCACAAGAAATAAAATCAAGAACCAATAAACTAAAAAGCTTCTGTGCTGCAAAATAAATTATTAAGAGTGTGAAGAGAGAGCTTATAGAATGGGAGAAAATCTTGGCCAGCTACTCCTTCAGTATTTATAAATATCCAGAATTTATAAAGAACTTTAAAAAAACTTAACATCCCAACAAACAAACACACAAAAACAAATAACCCAATTAGTAAATGGGCAAAAGAACTAAACAAAAGCTTCTCAAAAGAAGAAACACAAATGTCCAACAAATGTATGAAAAAAATATTCAACATCTCTAGCAATCAGGGAAATGCAAATCAAAACTACACTAAGATTTCATCTCTAGTCAGAATGGCTATGATCAATAATACAAACAATAATAAATAGTGGTAAGGTTGTCGTGGAAAATGCTTACTTGTACATTGTTAGTGGGACTACAGATTAGTACAACCATTCTGGAAAGTAGTATGGAGATTAAAAAAAACAAAAAAAAAAACAAAAAAAAAACTAGAGATGGAACCACAATATGACCCAGCTATACCACCCATTGGTATTTTTCCAAAAGATCTAAAATTGGCATACTATAATCGTGCAGGCAACTCAGTGTTTGTAGCTCCACAATTCATAATCGCTAAATTATAGAACCAACCCAGATACAATTAATAGATGAATGAACTAAGAAATTGTGGCATGTATATACAACAGAGTTCTACTCAGCTATTAAAAAGGATGAAATTATGGCATTGTTGATAAATGAATGGAAATGGAGAATATCTTGCTATATGAAAGAAACCAAACTTAGAAACTCAAATGTTGGATGTTTTCTCTCATACGTGGAAGCTAGAGTAAAATAAAGGAAAGAGGGAGAGAAGGTAGGATAACATCAAGATAAAGAAAAGATCAAGAAGATAAAGAGGCAAAGTGGATGGGTTAAGGGGAAACAGTACGGAATGAATTCTTTAAAAATCATGTTATTTGCATATATAAGTGTACCTTAGGGAATTTCTCCTTTATGCATAAGTAAAAAAAATCAATCAAATATAAATAGTCAAGCAAATAAAAGTCTGATAGAGTAGACGAAGGATAATGGGGAACAAGAGTGAGGATGGGAGGGAAAAGGGAAATGGAAAAAGGGATCATAAACTAAAATTAAATTCTATGTGTATATGTGTTTGTCAGGATGAACCCAACTGCTCTTTATAACTATAAAGCTCTAAAAAAAAAATTAGAAAACAAAACAAAACAAAAACAAACAAAAAGCTTACAAAAGTAAAGGACATTTGGTATGGATTAAAATGTCAACCTCCCAGGTGGAAATTCAATATTGGAATATGTTGAAACAGAGTGCTAGTGACAATCATTGAGGTAGGTTATAGATAAGATGATGAACTTAGGAATATGGAAAACACCGTGAAAAATCTACATAAATAACCCATAGGTGTTTCAGAACCACGGACAGAGACAACTGTGATCCTGATACTCATGTGCAAATTGGCAGAAGGTCACTAATGAGCAGGAATAAAAATGAATGTTTAGAGTGAATGATCATCGAGTTGTGAATCAGCAATTTTAAGAGAAATAATGGGATAAAAAAAGATGTTGAGAATTCAAAAGAATGCTGACACTGTAATTTCAAACTTGATCTACTGATTCCTTTTCTCGGAAATGTGATATGGAGTGCTATTTTTATGAACTGTATAGTCATGAGAAGAATGGGAGAAAAAAATTGGAGGGAGGATTTAATAAAGAATTTGGGATTAAATGAGCTAAATTATAATATGGTATTATAAGAGATATTACAGAGGACACAGAAAATTGCTAGAAAGAAAGGGGATTGATTAAAGCCAATTGAAGAGTGGGAGCAACTGAAGGATCATTTGTATGGCTAATATTTTGCTCATGGAATGAGATGACTTCTTAACTTTGTCATTTGTCATTTAGTTTTCATTTCTATCTCCTCTTTGTCTGGTCTCCTTTACTCTCACAGTCAAAATATATACCTGCGTGCACACACACACACACAAACACACACACACACACACACACACACACACCACATTTGCTTCCACAACCCATTCTAGATAGCTCTCTAGATACAAATGTTATACACTTTTAGATGCACTCATATGGGATTTGAAAGTCAAGTATAAAGCAATATATAGCTTTCTCTTTCTTTTTTTTCCTTTTCTTTCTTTCTTTACTTTTTTTTTTTTTTTTATACAGATAAGAGTGTGAAGAAGTAGGTTTTCAGTAGCAGGGCTCCATTCCAGTGCCCAGTCTTCTATTTCCAGTGTGTTCACAAGCATTTGAGTGAGGGCATTGTTCATGCTCCATTTAGCAATGTCGCAGCTGTTAAGAACTATGTTGGTGAATGCAGCCACATTGGTACCTTCCTCATATCCCTGAAAAAAGCAGAGATAGGTAGGTTCTCCCATATTAGGTCAGATATTTATGCTCAGAGGCTCCTGGGACTCCAGCCAGAGATTTAAAAATTCTCAGATATTGCAATGATTTCATGAACATCCAATTCCTCTATTAAATTCTTTTCTTCTTATCATAGTATTATTGTTTTTTTGCCCCACACCTTGACTCATACAGAGTTATCACTACTTTTAAGTAATTTATGTATTATCTATGTTTCAGGTATAGCATTTCTGAGGAATTTTTAATGCAACTAGGAGAGGTAACTAAGAAGCTATGTTTCTAATTTGGTACTTTTCTATTCTGTTATTTTAAGCTATTTTCATTAGAAATAGATCATGCTAATTCATTAAAGCAAGCTGATCACTGTTTGAAAATGTGGTTTCAAGAGAACAATTGAAAAAGAATTTTTCTGCCAAGAGCATCCAGAAATCCTCTTTTTTTTATATCCTGCTTCTATGTAGTGGATAATACACCTGGAAATCTAAACATAGTGATTTATATTTTCCTGAAACCTTCTTTATCTAATTCAGATAATGTTCTCTATCATCTACAAAAGCTTTTTATTATAGTGCTTTGGTGGTATCTGCCTTTTTCATAACTGCCTAGAATTGAAAGTGCCATTCAATAGAAGCAACCTGCATGTCTAAGAAAGAACAGACAGGAAATTCAATTCTCTGAAGATTATGAATTTTCATCAGCACTTAAAGAGGAAGAAAGGGCTTTTCAAAGGCTTCATTTTACCTGCAGCCTATCATTAAAGTCATTGTTTATCGTGACAAGAAGCTACACGTTTCCTCAACATGACAATTTTTTTCACTCTCCATTTATTGGGAATTAAACTCATTTCTTTAAAATTTTAATGTGTAGTTCTTATTCTAGATAAGGCATCACAACCATAATGGTGAGACTGTGGTATAGCATGGTTCACTGTGACCTGGAAGGTGGGTTCTCCTATATGATCTTGTTGAGATGCATGTTTGGTGTTATATATGTAGACAGCTACAGTCCCATTCCACCCATCTTGGGAAACTTTCACGGAACTCATACTATCAAATGTTTTTCTTGATTAGAAACTAATACGTTTTGAGTAAGCAATTCTGATATGTATAATACTTTGGGGATGTATTTATTCTATAGATCCATAAAAACAAACTACATAAATGTGTGTTATGGTTTAGGCATGAGGTATCCACCAAAAAGCTCACATGTGAGACAATGCAAGAATGTTCAGAGATGAAATGATTGGGTTATGAGAGTTGTAACCTAATCAATGGAATAATCCAGTTAGGGATTAACTGGGTAGTAACTGTTGGCAGGTAGAGTGTGGCTGGAAGAGGTAGGTCACTGGGGGCATGCTTTTGGGGTTTATATTTTGTCTCTAGTGAGTGGAAATCTCTCTTTGCTTCCCAATTGTCATGTCTTGAGCTGCTTTCCTCTGCCAATGATGTTTTGCCTGATCTCAGGCAAGTAGTAATGGAGTCTGCCATCTATGCACTGAGACCTCTGAAACTGTGAGTGCTCAATAAACTTTTCCTCCTCTAAAATTGTACTTGTTAGGTCTTTTGGTCAGCATAAAAACTGACTAAAGCAAGTATGTGCATAGTCATACTTACCTGAGGGAGTTAATTTGATCTGTATATTTTCTATAACTCTTACCAAAAATTTAATTACTACCAAAAGTTTAATGATAGCTCCATTTATCAAGTAGTTCTAGCATCCTAAGACAGGAGCAAATGCTTCTCACTCAGTATTCTATTTGACTCTTACCATAACCCAATGAGGTATGCAGTTATTCCCCTTTCATTACAAATAAGGAAGCTACACCTATGAGTTTGTTTTTATCTTTTAATGTAATAAGCAATTTGAGGTCTGCAAGGGCTACGAAAAGTCACATCATTCATAAGAAAAACCACTAAAAATTACAGAATATTGGTAATACTTTCAGGTCATTCCAGTTTTATATAAACACAAATCTTTAAGTGGTAATTTATTTTACTTAATTTTATTTAACCTAATATCAAATGAAGTGCACAGACATTTTTAATATATTTTTTCCAATAATAGTAATAGCTTAAGGTACTATAACATTGTTGCCAATAGTTTCAAAATTAAGTCATGAAAAAAAAGACATAATAATCTCTTAGTGTCAGTTGGGATTGCTTCCAGGACCCCATTGATATCAAAATGTGTGACATTCAAGCCCCTTACATAAAATTGTGTATATAACTATGCATTTAAATCTGCACAACCTCCTTTATAGTTTAAATTATTTCTAGAGATTTATAAAACCTAATGCTATTCAAAAGATTGTTATACTGTGTTTTAAAGGAATTTTTAAATGTTTGTTTGCTATTAGAGATCAAATCCAGGGCCTTGCACATGATACATACTCTACCACTGATCTACACAGCTCTTTTCAAATATTTACAATACAGAGTTGACTGAATTCACAATGAAAAATTAACAGATATGGAGTGCCAACTACATTTAATTTGCTAATCAAACCATTTTCTGAAGACTACTGGAGAGAAGATCAAATATATGCTAGGAACATAAATTTTTCAAATTTTTCGTTATTAAAACAAATTTATTTGGAAAGCAATATGGTAATTCTACACAAAGGCTTATACTCAAATGTTCACACAACTTTGTTCAAAGTGACCAAAAAGTGAAAATATCCCCAATGTCCATTAACTAATAAACAGATAAACAAGACATGGTCTATTCATAAAATGAAATACTATTAAGCATTAAAAAGGAATAGCCGGGCGTGGTGGCGCACATCTGTAATCCCAGCACTTTGGGAGGCTGGGGCAGGAGGATCGCGAGTTCAAAGCCAGCCTCAGCAATGGCGAGGCACTTAGCAACTCACTGAGACCCTGTCTCTAAATAAAATACAAAAAAAAGGGCTGGGTATGTGACCCAGTGGTCAAGTGCCCCTGAGTTCAATCCCTGGTACCACAAAAAAAAAAAAAAAAAAAAAAGGAATAAAGTACTCACAAATCTATAACATAGACAATCTCAAAAAGTGAACAAAGCCATAGCATGTTGGTCTGTTTTCATTACTGTGGTAGATAAGCAATTTCAAAGGGCGAAAGCTTTATTTTGGCTCAGTTTCAGAGGTTTCAGGGCATGGTCTCTTGGCCCTGTTGTTACACATGTGGTGGCAAAGTATGGCTGGGTAGCCGCACATGTCAGGGGAGGCTTGTCTACCTCAAGGTATCTGGGAAGCAAAGAGAGAGAAAAAGAGGTCAAGGTACCAAAATCCCCTTCAAGGACATATCCCTCAAGATCTAACTTCCTTTCACTAAGTCCCACCTAGTGAAGTCTCCATTATTGGACTGATTCTGATAGTGCCATGCACTTAGGACCAAGCATTCAACACATGGGTCTTTGGGTAACTGTTCAAGGTACAAACTGTAATACTCAGTGGCCAAACAACAGTGATGATTCTATTAAATGTAATGTCCAAAAGAGACAAATATACAGAGACAGAAAGTAGATTAGTTGTTGCCCAGGATTAGAGGTTGGAATGGAGAATGATTATAAATTGGCATAATAACTTTCTTTAGCATGATGGAAATCTAAAATTAGAAAGTGTTGATATTTGCACATCACTATAAATATTCATTTATGTATAGACCAAAAACAAGAAGAGTTTGACTTTATGGCATCTACATGTCAATAAACCTTGTTTTTGAAGTTAGTTTGTGTATTCTAAAATATGTGGCATATTTCAGATTGAAGTAAGTTGGTTGTTTGGGCAGCAGTACAAAAACTAAATTTACTGGCATTTATTATATTGTTTTGTAAATCTATCCATTTCAGTTTAAACTATCCATTATATCACAAGTTATAATTTCGTGGCTCAAAATGCTTTGTGATTTAGAAAAGGACGAATATATAAATCATATAAACAAAACCAGAAATGACATATAGCTTCACCACCTGCTAGAACATTTCATTTAAGGCTTCTAGAAGAGTCTAAATAACATTCACATAAGCCATGACACTTACTAACCAGACGCATCAATTTCAAAGGCATTTTATAATGTATACTTCAGATGCAGACAGTGCTATTTGAAGTACATGAACCCCTGTTGAAAGGAAAAATATCATTTCTATTCTGTCTAAAGGAACATTAGTATTTCAATCTCATTTTAAAATCAGATTGTGGAAAATACTAAGGTAAAGCAAGTTACTTCTGTACCCAAATAGCCACTTTAAAATTTGCTTTCTTGCATAAAAATGCCTGAATTAAAATTTTTGAAAAGTAATTTTTCAGTCTTTTGCAAAATATTAGATAGCATTGGGTTTATTTTGCTACATTCAAATGCTGAAATTTTATAGTAAAAAGAGAGTCCATAGCAATAATATTGTATAATTCTTTCATTTTGCTAGTGAAAAAAAATGGCTTAAAGACTGCTGTTGATCTTTTTTCCTGATAAATAAAATTTGTGGTTCTATTTCTGAGCTAATTGTATACTAGCACATTAGTGTGTCTGTGGGAGATAGTTGATATTTTGAAAGATCAGCAGTATCAGAGCAAATAATGATTCCTATACACTATAATTTGTTGAGATCCTAATACATCAACTTATGAAAAATTATTTTACAGGATAAGGGGAATGTGCAGAGGTGACTAAGTTCAGGATCTTGAGAGGAGAAGATTATGTTGGAATATTCATATGAATGTAGCACAATCCCAATTGTCCTTATAAGAAGGAAGCAGAAGTATCAGTTAGAGATGATTTAAGAATGGAAGCAGGGGTCAGAAGAGAACGAGAGACTACATCGCTGGTTTGAAGATGGAAGAAGGAGCATAAACCAAGGACTGCAGGAGACCTCTACAGGCTGAAAAAGGTACAGAAAGGAGTTCCTACCCTTGAGCCTGCAGAAGGAATACAGGCCTACTAGCACCTTGCTTTCAGTCCAGTGAAAAATAATTCTGCCATTTCTATTACACATAGTACCAAAAGCCAAAACCAGAGCACTAAGGCAAGAAAATGAAAAAAAAAAAAAAAAAAAAAAAACACACAAACCAGAAAGAAGAAGTAAAATTATGCATTTGCAGATGACATAATTTTATATAGAAAACCCTAAAATTTCCACCAAAAAATGTTAGAACTAGTAGATAAATTCCATGAGATCAAAGGATACTAAATCACA
The DNA here is from genome assembly GCA_025594165.1 of Tamias sibiricus. Classification (NCBI taxonomy): domain Eukaryota; kingdom Metazoa; phylum Chordata; class Mammalia; order Rodentia; family Sciuridae; genus Tamias; species Tamias sibiricus. Next base: position 111,286,348 of record CM046664.1, on the reverse strand, counting down.
TGCAAAAATACATTGTGTTTCTGTGGACCAATAAAGAACTACCAAAAGACAGACAAAAAGAGGAAGAAAGAAAGAAAGAAATCAGGAAAACAATCTCATTTATAATAGCATCAAAAAATAAAATAGATAAAATTCTTAGGAAGTAAGTGTAAACAAAGAGGTTAAATAGATGTGCACTTAAAACTATAAAACAGAAACTTAAAATATCGTGCACTTAAAACTATAAAACTGAAAGAAATTGAAGAAGACACAAATAAATGGAAAAATATTGCATGTTCATGGATTGGAAAAATCAATATTGTTGAAATGCACATACTACTGAAAACCATCCACAGAGTCAATGCCATCTCTATCAAAATTCCAATCAATCCTAAAATTCATATGGAACCCCCCCACCATAGTAACCAAAGAAAATCTGAGCAAGAGGAACAAAGCTAGACGCATCACACTCTCTTTTGTAAAAATATAGTATAAAACTGTAGCAAGCAAAAACAGTATGTCATTGGCATAAAAATAGCCAAAGAGACCAATAGAATAGAATGAAGGCCAGAAATAAATCCACACGTACAGTTAGTTGATCTTTGACAAAGATATCAAGACCACACAATGGGGAAAGGATAATCTCTTAATAAATGTACTGGGAAACTGAATATCAATATGCAGAATAATTAAATTGAACACATAATATATCTCACATAATGCATCTACTCAAAATGAATTAAAGAGAGAACCTTAAACTATAAGACTACTTGAAAAAACATAGGAGGAAATCTCCTTTTTTATTATATATATTTAAGGTATAAAACACGATGTTTTGACATACATATCCATAATGAAATGGTTACTGTAAGGAAATTAATGTGTATATCAATTCACAAAGTTACTTCTTTTTGTGGTAAAGAGCACCTAAAATCTACTCTTTGGGCCAAAATCCTAAATACAATACCATGGTAATTAGAGTCCCCATTTTACACATCAGACCTCTAGGCTGGTTCAATTAACATATCTGCAAGTTTGTACCCTTTGTCCTACATCTCCCCATTCCTGCTCCTCCTCTCCTGCCTTTCATAACCACCATTAAATTCTCTATCTCTGTGCTTTCAACATTTATCAAAGATGACATATATAAGTGAAATCATGTAGTATTTTCCTTTTTGTGTTTGGCTTATTTCACTCAATCTAGGCAATGACTTTTTTCCAATATGATCCCAAAATTGCAAGCAACAAAGCAAAAAACAGCAAATAGGGTTACATCAAACTAAAAAACTTCTGAAAAGCAAAGAAAACCACCAATTGAATATACAAGCTATTGAATGGGAGAAAGTACTTGCAAATGATTCATCTGAAAAGAGGTTAGCGTCCAAATATAGAAGAAACTCAACAAAAAAGAAAACAACCCAATTTAAGAATGGCCAAAAGATCTAAGTAGATATTTTTTAAAAGAAGATGTATGAAAAAATTTACACAAAAAGGTATGTGAAAAAATCTTCAACATAATTAATCATCAGGCAAATGCAAAATCAAAACAAGATATCTCACAACTCTTAAAATGACTATCATCGAAAAGACAAAAAATAGCACACTTTAGCATGGAAGTGAAGAACACGGAAACTTTATATTATTAGTGAGAAAGTGAATTGGTACAACAATTAGGGAAAACAGTATAGAGGTTGCTAAAAAAGTTGTAAGCAGAACTACCCTATGATTCAGCAATCCCACTACTGGGTGTTTATCAAAAGGTAATCAGATGAGTGTCTCAAGGAGATATCTCCACTTTTGTGTTCATTGCAGCATTATTCCTAATAGCCAATATATTGAATTAAGGTAAGTGTCCATTGATGTGTGAATGGATAAAGAATATATTAATAAATAGTAATAAATACATATTATGTTATATGCTATGTATATATCATATATTGCAAAATATTACATATATTCAATTATGTATAAAATGGAATTTATATATATATTCATATATTTCCAAATATGTATATACATATATATCAAAAATTTTATTTTTATGTATAATGGGATATTATTCAAGCTTAAAAAGAAGGAAATCCTGTCATTTGTGAAAACATGGCTAAACCTTATTATCTTAAGCGAAATAAGCCAGGCACAAGAAGGGAAATACTGCATGATCTCATTTATATGTGGAATTTAAAAGAGTTAGCTGAATTCATAGAAGCAGAGAGTATAATGGCGGTTGCCAGGGGCTCGGGGATGGGGAAATGGGATACAGAGCTTTATTATACAGGATGAAGAAATTTTGAAGATCTGGTGTGCAGTATGTTGATTGTAGTTAGTGATACTGTATTGTATTCTTGAAATCTGCTAAGGTAGTACACCTTAATTTTTATCACCATAAGAAAAAAAAAGGTAACTATGAGAAGTAGTAGTTTTATTAATTAACTTGACACTACAGTCACTTCACTATATGTTTATCAAAACATCATATTATATTTTATTTAAATATAAACAAAATTTTATTTGTCAGTCATACCTCATTAAAGATAGGGAAAAACCAAAATAAATAAAAGCAAAAGGTAATAAAATAGAAAATATTTATATTTATATAAAATAGAAAGTATTTATGTTTGAAGAATGAAGCAGTGCCAGGTGTTGTACATTATAGTACTATTGGCATTTAAATTTTTTTTAGTTATGCATGGACATAATATCTTTATTTTGTTTGTTTATTTATTTTTTAATGTGGTGCTGAGGATTAAACCCAGTGCCTCACATGTGCAAGGCAAGTGCTCTGCCACATAGCCACAACTCCAGCCTTACTACTGGCATTTTTACATGTTATCTATTGGGGGTGGGCGCGAGTGAATGATTTTTGGGTAGAGACATAGTATGATTTACAATTTAAAAGTTCGCCCTAGATATTATATGGCAGAGATAAAATGAGTGGAGCTGGACTGAAGCACACACTCCAAAGATGGTGTTTTCCTGTAGTGACCCTCAACAGCCTGATGGTGGTCTGGACCAGTGTGGTAGCAGAGCTGATATATATCAATAGATGGTTTTGAGTTGGAGCAGTGAAGGACAGAGAAGGGGCTGGAGCCTCTTGATATCTTCCTGTTTTTTTTAGGAAGGCCAGTGAGTAGAGCCATTTTCCAGATCAGGAAATACTATAAAGAAGGAACCAAGGGGCTGGGGATATAGCTTAGTTGGTAGAGTGCTTGCCTTGTATGTACAAGGCCCTGGGTTCCATCCCTAGAATAATAATAATAATAATAATAATAATAATAATAGTAGTAGTAGTAGTAGTAAATATAAAAGGTTGTAGAAGGAAGTGTCTTAAAAAGACAGAAGGAACAAATTTTAGAGGGGCTTTCTAAGGACAACTAAATAAATGATTTGCTTTAATTATTTTCTTTTTTTTTTTTTTTTTTTTTTTTTTTTTTTTTTTTTTTTGGTACCGGGGATTGAACTCAGTGGCAATAGACCACTGGGCCACATCCCCAGCCCTTTTTTGTATTTTATTAGAGACAGGGTCTCACTGAGTTGCTAAGTGCCTCGCCATTGCTGAGGCTGGCTTTGAACTCGTGATCCTCCTGACTCAGCCTCCCAAAGTGCTGGGATTACAGGCGTGCGCCACCGCGCCTGGCTTAATTATTTTCTTTTCAAAAATTACGATTTTCCATAATTCTAGATCTACATGAAGTAAGTATATTATGGGTAAAACATTTTTAGAATGTAGATTTAAGGGCTTCCTCTTTTCAGCTATTAACTGATTTTCTTCATTAATGCAATTTAATGAGATAAAGCTGTGTCTTTATTCATCCAGCTTTTTCTCATTAATTTTTAAATAATTTTAAAAATAGGAAACTATTTTAAATTCAGGAAAAGAGGCAACAAGAGAGAAAATAGCTTATGAATGAGAATGAAAGATAAGATATATTTGGCAAATTTTATTTGATGAGCTTCAACACTAGTGAATCTTACCTCTGTCTCTGCTGTAGCTATTTTCAGTTACAATCTCTGCAGCCTATCACAATAAAATTACTGATCATTTATAAGTGGCATCAGACTACTTGGAAAGAAAAACATATTTCAGTCTTCTTAGCATCAAATTATCTTCTTGTGAAAGATATTGAGCTTATCTGCCGATTCTTCTTACTCTGCAAATGATCAAACTATACTTTTCCCCCCAATTTTTGATTGCATAGGTTGTGTGGCCAAATGGCTAGTTTATTTCCTTCTCAAAAATGACTGCAACATTTAAATTTAAATTATGATTGCATTTCCTTTTCCTTCTCTAGCAAAACGCGTTAGCACAACAAAATATTTAATCATTTATAGGGTATATATTTTCCATTGATGTTGTACAATATTCTTTACTTGTAAATGACAAAAACATAAATATAAACACAAATTTAAACTCATTTAAACCCAGTTTATAGGTAGTATATTGGAATACTTTTGGGAACTTTAGGGCAGGAAATAGAAGCTGTCCTCAAAAGATTTTGGAGCCACAGAGTGAAAAATCATCGCAATTGGGTTTATTCCCTCTGCTTATCTCTATTCTTCTTTCTGTCCCTATGTGCCTCTCTCTCTTTCTGTCTCTGTGATTTACTGTTTCTCTTTCATTTACTGTTTCTCTTTCATTCTCATGTTTTTTCCTCATCTCAACCTTCTCTTGGGGCACCTAGCTTTGTCTTTTTCTCTCCACTGATCCGCTTTCACTGTTTGGCTACACCCATAGTCAAAAATGGCTTAGCTTCTACTTCTGCATGCACTTCTGTTCAACTCAAACCACACAAGCAAACCTACCAATTTTTTGTTTCTGGAAAAGAGAACCTGTTTTCCCAGTGGGGTCAGTAACTAAGAGAAAGAGCAAGAAATCTCTCATTTAATAAAACAAACATGGAATTTGTATTATGTAATGTGTGTTTTCAGTAAATTTGCTCCAGATTATGCAGCACAGCATAATAGAGTAATACTGAGAAATGCCATACCTTCATAATAAGATATAAGAAGAGGTATAATTATGTAGGTTTTGATCCTTGTTTTAATAACAGTAAACTATTATATTCATTCATAACAGGTACTCTGTACCAGACGCTGTTCCAAGGATGCTCTCTCTCCTCAGCCCCCTTTCACACCTGCACTACAAACAACCTACACATACTTTTGATTTTTAAACTCTCTGGGGTAAGTATTATTATCATTCTCCTTATACAGAAAAATGAGAATAAGAAGGGGTGAGTTTGCTGATCAAGGTTACACATCCAGGAAAGAGAAAGCAGATCTAGGATTAGAGCCCAGGTGTCATTTTGTGGGCTTAATCATTGCGTCTATCTTCCTCCTGAATTAGTGTTTTGATCATAAAGGTCCATCATAATTTTGAAAAAAATGAAACTGACAAGAGTTATTTCCTTTTCCAGAAAATCGTCACTTGAAGTTTCTCCTGCAAGATTTTTCTTTCCATGTAAGTTATATTGTGCTTATTAGTTCTTGGTTTCATTTGTTCCCTCAGACATTCGTATTGTTTCTCTCTCACTTATATTTACTGAATTTTACAAAAACCCACAGTATCTGTAACAAGGGCACCATGCATATGTTGTTTTTTTTTCTTTTTTTCAAAAATAAAAAAAAAATTAAGAAAAGGAATCCTACACCAATTTTTGGTTAATCTACCAGACACATGGTAAAAAACCAATTGTGCTACTTTTTAAATTTTTTATATAGTCCTGTCACTAATTTTTTGTCAGTACATTCTTGCAGAGCCAAGTGAGTTTAGATAAATTCACTACTGAGGGTTGAAAATTTTCCTTAAGTTCATTTTAGCTTTTGTCTAAACTCATATAGACTGGTAGTCATAAATTAAAAACTGAAGGGAAAAACAAGACGTATGATACTTTAAACTGTATGTTTAATGGAAGTCAGATAAGTGATATTATCCTTCAAGAAACTATCCAAGTTTATTGCACTTCTATAGAAACTGCTAGATAATTAATTCAGACAAGGCCTGATGTGATTTGATCCTGATTATAACTATTATTTTTTCCTGATGATTTCATAAATGGATTGAGAAATTGATGTTTATTTTTGTTGTAGTTTCATCAGAACTTTATAATCTGAAACGAAAATACACTAAGAAACCTCTGGATTCTTATCATGCCCCCATTAAATTGTTCATCAAAAACTAAGCTTTAAGAGGAAAATCACTTGACCCCTACCACCAAAATGTTATATTTAATTTTTACCCCAGAAGATTGGGTACCCATTTGGCATAAATAAAAGGCACTAAACATAAGTTTGTGCATCACAAAGAATTTTTATTTCCAATGGTTTAATACTTTCACTTTTTGAGACAGGTTTTAAACTTTTAAATGGTTCAGTCACCTTTTCAATTTTTAAAAAAGAAATATAAACAATTTAAAAAGCAACTCCTTTATACATTTAGGCAACTCGTGTCTTCCCCTCCATGGCTAGTCCAACCTCAGTGCTCCAACTCTACTGACAGAATTGTGATCTGAAGCCTGGTGGCCACCAGGACCCTCTAGACTCTCCTTAGTTGACCAGCTGTCATTTTCCCCCTCAGGTGAGTACAAAGTCCCAGGTGATAGATAAGGGAACTGAAGACTGAGCCTACCACAGAAATTCTAGGAGAGTGAGGGTTCATCCATAGACAAGAAAAAATATAGGATCAAGTGAAAAAAGGGTCCACTTCTTTTGCAAGAGGCAACCACACCTCCGAAGATAATTCAATGAATTGAAAATCATACCCAGGGCAATCTTTGGGGTCAGTGGCCATGCGCTGAAGGATCCTGGGTTACAGGTTCACCACTGGATAACAAGGAAGTCTCCACAAATATTTGATGACAGACCTGGGTAATATCTGAGCTCAGACCCTTCCACTTTTGAAAGCCTGTTACGGAGACAGAGGAGAGGGATTCTATCGTTGCAGAATTAATTTCTACTCCCTCCTACATTGCTCATCACTGAGACCTAAAATGTTAGAAGCATCTTTCGGGAAGCACGGTCATCTATGCAAGCGAATAATCTTGGGCAATTACGCGATTAAGAAACTGTAGACATAGGGCATTGTCCTTCCAACAGCACCTTACAAGGCTTCTTTTTACTGGAGGTCCATCTGAGCAGTTTCTAAGATTACTAAGTTTTAAGCATTTGTTAGGACAACCGACATGCCAAGTTACATCCCGAGCTCCCTGCTGGCAGTGCGAATGCGGATGACATCCAAAGTGGTGGAGTCACAGCCAGGAGCGCTGGGCGCTTCGCCTCTCCTGGAACAGGTTGGGCGTGGTTTTCAGCAGCGAGGTTGCAAGGCTGGGAGGAGGAGTCTCTGAGAGCGCGAAGGCTGTTGTCGCTATTCCGGGGAGGGACTGGCAGCGCCCCAGAGAGAGGACGCCCAGTTTTTCTGAAGACCAAGCAGGAAGGGACTGAGCAAGTCCTGAGAGAGAAGGACTGAGACCCGAGGTGGCCCATCCTCCTGGCACCCGCCGTCCCGGCACTGAGACGCCAATGGCCCCACCCGGAGCAGCAGGGATGCCCGGCGGAGCTTGGGCGCGGGCGCTGGCGGTGGCGCTGGTGCTCCTGGCCCGGGCGCAAGGTCAGCCAGGTAGGTCGCTGGCGGTTGGGAGCTCAGGAGCGCCGCCTGGGGGCGCAGGCGGCTGGCTTCTCGGATGATGGGCGGAAAGTCCCGGGGCATCTTCGGGAATGTATGTGTATGAGCTCCTCACCGTCGCACCTCCTCCTTGCCCCACCTCCGTCTTTGAGGCGGCCACTTTACAGCATGGTACCTTTTGATTTTAGGTTGCGCACGGGCCAGTGTTGCCTCCTCTTTTTCTTTTGGACTCTCGGTCCTGTTTTTGTTTCTTCTTTTCCTGATGATACCCTGCTCTTTAAATTCCTTTTAATGTGCTGTAAGAACCTTTCGCTGACTGTCTGGGATCCTGGAGGCAAGTGGAACCGAATTATCAGAAAAATTCAGTTCCAAACCACACGATTTCCACCCCACACCTATCCTCACCCCCGGAAATAATTAATTGGTGAATATTATATTTCTACAGTAAATCTCTAAGCTAAGTTTTGTGTATGGTGTTTTTCATGTTATCTGTTAGAATCAGGTTTCCTACTGTAAAAGTGATCTTTATAGAAAGAATATCCCTTCTCACTTATTTAACCTATGACTAGGAAAACAGCTTAAAATACCGCGAAGTTAAACTGATATAAAACAAAGCAACGTTCATTTGCCCTTCCTGCTTGTTTTTTATGTTCCTGCAGTACAAATAGGAACATTAAATGAAAGGTGATTTGGTTTTATATTGTAAATTATCTCATGTTTTATCAGAAGTAAAGCTGATCTGTGTAAAACTATCTGCAGCTTGGGGGGGGGGAGCCACGTGCAATATTTACAACTGTTTATGGTGTAATTTTGCCTTCTTATCTAGCTTATCTTAATCAGTTTTACTAATATAAGTTTGCTCTCTAAAAGGGAGGGGCAAGCATTTTAAAAAGAATATTAAAACCCAATTTATTCATTATTTTCTGAAGTGATAAAGCTTAAAATTGGCCTGTGCCTTCTTTGTTTTACAGATTTTCTGTCTTTGTGAAGAACTTTTCTTAAATTAACACATAATAATTTTACATATGTATGGTTCTATGTGAGAATTTAACACATGCATAAAATATCAAATGATCAAATTAAAGTAATATTTCCATCTCCTTAAACATTTATCATTCCTTAGTGTTGGGAACCTTTGAATTTCTAGTTGTTTATTAAAATATGACAAATTGAGCCGGGTGCGGTGGCGCATGCCTGTAATCCCAGCACTTTGGGAGGCTGAGGCAGGAGGATCACGAGTTCAAAGCCAGCCTCAGCAATTGTGAGGCACTTAGCAACTCAGTGAGACCCTGTCTCTAATAAAAATACAAAAAAGGGCTGGGGATGTGACCCAGTGGTCGAGTGCCCCTGAGTTCACTCCCCGATACCCCCCCAAAAAAATATATATATGACAAATTACAGTGAACTATAGTCACCCTACTGTGCTGTAGAACATTAGAACTTATTCCTTTCATGAAACTGTACTTTGGTCCTTACCAAGCAACTTCTATCCCTCCTCCTCCCTGCCTTTCCTAACTTCTAGTAACCACTATCATAAATAATCTTTTAAAGCACATTTATACTAATGACATATTAAATATGCATTTATTACAGTTAGATAAAATATTTTACAACAGCATGACCAATATTAATCAAGGAAGATGCTTCCATATCTTACTATTGATCACATAACCCCTATTGACTCTGTATAGTAGTTTTATAATCTCTTTGCAGAAGATAATTCTTTTCACAGGTCTCAAGATCATATTATGTTAAAATTAATAATTTATTTTCAATAGAGTAGAAATAGAAGAGGCAAATAAAAATATTTATTGGGGGTTTTTCAAGCAGCTTTATTAAAATATAGATCATATACAAGTTGCTCACTCAAAGTGTACAGTTCTAGGACTTTAGTATGTTCACAGATATGTGCAACCATAACTACAGGTAATTTTAGAATAGTTTTATCAATTAAAAAGAAAGAAATACTGGGCTGTTAGCTGTCAAACCCCTGTATCCTCCATCAGTCTACCTAACCTCCCTTGTCATAAATAATTGCTATTGGGCTATCTCAATTATTTTGCCTGGTCTATTTATTTTGTATAAATGGAATCACACAATTAGTTGTCTTTTGTGTCTGGCTTCTTTGATATGGCTTAACGTTTTCAAGGTACATTTATGTTGTAGTGTGTGTCAATACAATCCTTTTTAAGGTAGAAATATATTTCATTGTAATGATGCACCACACTTTTAAAATTTATTTATTTTTATTTGTTATTTTTAGATGTATTATACATACATAGAATTTTATATGTGTAATATTATACACATAGTAATATGTATGTTTTTAATATATATATTATGTATAAAATGCATAGTTACATATTTTATGTATAATATTACGTGTAATAGTATGTATAACAGTATACATATAGTAACATGTATGTAATTAGTGAATTTTGACATGTTATACATACATGGAGTATAATTTATTATAATTAGGATCCCATTCTTGTGGTTGTATGTGATGTGGAATTTCAGCGTTTGGGTATTCATAATATGAACACAGGAAAGTTATGTCTGATTCATTCTACTGTCTTTCCTATTCTCAACCCCCACTTCTCTTCATTCCCCCTTGTCTAATCCGATGAATTTCTATTCTTCCCTCTCTCCCTTATTGTGTGTCAGCATCCACATTTCAGAGAGAACATTGGGCCATTGGTTTTTTGGTGATTGGCATATTTCACTTTAGCATGATAGTCTCCAGTTTCATCCATTTACCTGCAAAAGTCATAGAGTCATTCTTTTTATGGCTGAGTAATATTCCATTGTGTGTGTGTGTGTGTGTGTATACATGTACCACTGTTGCTGCTTGAAGGGATTGCCGCTTGGAAAATCAACGCTGCGGGAATAAGTTCAGAGGCAGACTGGAAACGAACAGGCTCTTTACTCTGCTAGCTTCTCTCTCCGGCTCCAACAACAACTCCAACACCATCCACACTCCAGCAACCACCTACAATGGCCCCGACCCGATCCACAATCCCCTGGGCCAAGTCTCTCGAGATCATGCAAATGGCGCCGACCCGATCCACAGTGTCCCAGGCCAAGTCTTGCGAGACCATGCAAATGGTGCTGACCCGATCCGCAATGTCCCGGGCCAAGTCTCCCGAGACCATGGGAGGTGGTAATGCTTGAACATTTTTATGGCTCACAGCCAACTGCAATCTTAGCTATCTCATTAATTAGGGCTCCTACATACCACATTTTATATCCATTCAGAAAATGTCACCCAGATTGGCTCCATAGCTTAGCTATTGTGACTAGAGCTGCTATAAACACTAATGTGCCTGCATCACTGTAGTATCCTGATTTTAAGTCCTTTGTGTATATACCAAGGGTTGGGATAAATGGCTCAAATGGTGGTTCCATTCCAAGTTTTCTAAGGAATCTCCATACTGCTTTCCAGAGTGGTTACCCCAATTTACAGTCCCACCAGCAATGGATCAGTGTACCTTTTACGCCACATCCTTGGGGTCAACATTTATTGTTACTTGTATTCTTTTTTTTTCCTTTTCTTTTATTTTAAGTTGTTATATATGACAGCAGAATGCATTACATTCCACATTATACTTAGAAAGCACATTATTTTTACATATCTCTCGTTGTATACAAAGTATATTCACACCATTCGTGTCTTCATACATGCACTTAGGGTAATGATATCCATCTCATTCTACAATTTTTTTTTTTTTTTTTACCCTTTTGCCCTCTCCCTTCTCCTCCCTCCCCATTGGCCTTTCTAGTGTTCCTCTAATTCTCCTATGGTCCCTGTCCTAACTCCACTGTGAATCAGCCTCCTTATATCAGAGAAAAGATTCGGCATTTGGATTTTGGGGATTGGCTAACTTTACTTAGCATTATATTCTCCAACTGCATCCATTTGCCTGCAAATGCCATTATTTTATTCTCTCTTATTGCTGAGTAATATTCCATTGTGTTTATATATGTCACCTTTTCTTTATCCATTCATCTACTGAGGGGCAGCTAGGTTGGTTCCACAGTTTAGCTATTGTGAATTTTGCTGCTATAAAAACTGATGTGGCTGTGTCCCTGGAGTATGTTGTTTTTAAGTCCTTTGCGTATAGACCGAGGAGTGGGATTGCTGGGTCATAAGGTGGTTCCATCCTCAATTTTCCAAGGAATCTCCATACTGCTTTCTATATTGGCTGCACCATTTTGCAGTCCCACCGGCAATGTATGAGTGTGCCTTTTTCCCCACATCATCTCCAACACTTATTGATGTTTGTGTTCTTAATAGCTGCAATTCTGACTGGAGTGAAATGAAATCTTAGAGTAGTTTTGATTTGCATTTCTCTAATTGCTAGAGATGTTGAACATTTTTTCGTGTATTTGTTGATTGATTGTATATCTTCTTCTGAGAAGTGTCTTTTCGGTTCCTTGGCCATTTATTGATTGGGTTATTTGTTTTTTTGGTGTTAAGTTTTTTAAGTTCCTTATGTATTTCTATATCTTGAAATAAATTGAAGAGTATTGGTGTCAGTTCTTCTTTAAAGGTCTTGTAGAACTCGGCCGTGTATCTATCCGGTCCTGAGCTTTTCTTGGTCCGTAGGCTTCTGATGGCATCTTCTATTTTATCGTTTGAAATTATCTGTTTAAATTGTGTATATCATCCTGATTCAATTTGGGCAAATCATACGACTCTAGAAGTTTGTCAATGCCTTCAATAATTTGTATTTTATTGGAGTACAAGTTTTCAAAATAATTTCTAATTATCTTCTGTATTTCTGTAGTGTTTATTGTGATATTTCCTTTTTCATCACATATGTTAGTAATTCTCTATGTCTTTTGATTGGTGAGTTTAGGCCACTAACATTCAGAATTATTATTGAGACATGATTTGTATTCCCAGGCATTTTTGTTTATTTTTGTTTTTATTTGAGTTTTCTCAAATTACTAATATACGTGATCTTTTCATTAGCCTGGCTAAGGGTCTGTCAATTTTATTTATTATTTTCAAAGAACCAACTTTTTATTTTGTCAATTTTTTCAATTGTTTCTTTTGTTTTAATTTCATTGATTTCAGCTCTGGTTTTAATTATTTCCTGTCTTGTACTGTTTTTGTTGTTGGATTGTTCTTCTTTTTCTAGGGCTTTGAGATGTAATGTTAAGTCATTTATTTGTTGATTTTTTCTTCTTTTGAGGAATGAACTCCATGCAATGAACTTTCCTCTTAGAACTGCCTTCATAGTGTCCCAGAGATTTCGATATGTTGTGTCTGTGTTCTCATTCACCGCTAAGAATTTTTTAATCTCCTCCTGGATGTCATCTGCAACCCATTGTTCATTCAGTAGCATATTATTTAGTTTCCAGATGTTGGAGTTGCTTTTGTTTCTTATTTTATCATTGGTTTCTAATTTCACTCCATTATGATCTGATAGAATGCAGGGTAGTATTTCTATATTTTCGTATTTGCTAAGAGTTGTTTTATGGCATAAAATATGGTCTATTTTAAAGAAGGATCCATGTGCTACTGAGAAGAAAGTGTATTTGCTCTTTGAAAGATGAAATATTCTATATAATTCAGTTAAGTCTTGGTTATTTATTCTTTTTGAGTTCTATAGTTTCTTTGTTCAGCTTTTGTTTGGAAGATCTATCCAATGGTGAAAGAGGTGTGTTAAAGTCACCCAAAATTATTGTGTTGTGGTCTATTTGACTTTTAAACTTGAGAAGAGTTTGTTTGATGAATGTAGATGCTACATTGTTTGGGGCATATATATTGATAATTGTTAAGTCTTGTTGGTATATGTTTCCCTTGAACAGCATGCAGTGTCCTTCTTTATCCCTTTTTATTAACTTTAGCTTGAAGTCTACTTTATTTGATATGAGGATGGAAACCCTTGCTTGCTTCTGTAGTCCATGTGAGTGGGAGGATTTCTCCCAACCTTTTACCCTCAGCCTGTGGATGTCTTTTCCTATGAGTCTCTTGGAGGCAGCATATTGTTGGGTCTTTTTTTTTTTTTAATCCAATCTGCTAGTCTACGTCTTTTGATTGGTGAGTTTAGGCCATTAATATTCAGAGTTATTACTGAGACATGATTTGTATTCCCAGCCATTTTTGTTTATGTTTGGTATTTAACTTGACATGGTTTCTCCTCTGATTGGTTTTTCCTTTAGTGTAATACCTCCCTCTGTTGATTTTCATCATTGTTTTTCTTTTCCTCTTCATGGAATATTTTGCCAAGGATGTTCTGTAGTGCTAGCTTTCTAGTTGTAAATTCTTTTAACTATTGTTTATCATGGAAGGGTTTTATTTCATCCTCAAATCCAAAGCTTAATTTTGCTGGATATAAGATTCTTGGTTGGCATCCATTTTCTTTCAGAGCTTGGCATATGTTGTTCCATGATCACCTGGCTTTGAGTGTCTGGGTTGAAAAATCTGCCATAATACAAATTGGTCTTCCCCTATATTAATCTGATTCTTCTCTCTTTCAGCCTTTATGATTCTATCCTTATTCTGTATGCTAGGCATTTTCATTATAATGTGTCTTGGTGTAGATCTGTTGTACTTTTGTACATTTGGTGTCCTATGAGCCTCTTTTATTTGTTTTTCCAATTCATTCTTCATGCTTGGGAAATTTTGTAATATTATCTCATTGACAAGATTGTGCATTCCTTTGGTTTGAAACTCTGTGACTTTCTCTATCACAATTACTCTTATATTTGGTCTTTTGATGTTGTCCCATAATTCTTGGATGTTCTGTTCATGGTTTCTTATTATCTTCACTGTGTGGTCAACTTTATTTTCCAGATTGGATACTTTGTCTTCATTATCTGATGTTCTTTCTTCCAATTGATCTAGTCTATTTGTGATGCTTTCTTTTGTGTTTTTTATTTGGTTTATTGTTTCCTTCACTTCAAGGATTTCTGACTGTTTTTTTCCCAGGGTTTCTATCTCTTTTTTGAAGTAATGTTTTGCTATCTGTATTTGCTCTCTTATGTCTTTATTGCAGTGATCAGTTTTTGCCAGTATTTGCTCATTTAGGTCATTCTTTAATTCACAGATCATTTTAATTATGAACCTTCTGAACTCCTTCTCTGTCATTTCATCAACTGCACTGAGCATTGGTTCTGTTATTGTAGTATCCTGGTTTGTTTGGAGTACTTTCCTCCCTTGTTTTTTCATGTTGTCTATTTGTCTTCCTTTCTTGCAGGGTAGATCTGAGATATTACACTTTCTACCCTATTTTCTTGTAGTATCCATGCAGATTGTCTGTACCTCACCTTAATGTTGGGCTTTCAGACCCTGCAGGTGTCCCTCAACGTATGCTACTGCAACTAAAGGTGGTGTTGGCAATAGCGGAGGTAACTCGAGATAACAGTGAAGGTGCTCCAAGATGGATGAAATGTCTTCCAGAGATGGGGCTGAAAGGGTGGGCCTTACAATGTCTTTGGGATGCCTGCTCTGAGATGCGGCTGCTTTTAGTCCCTGTCTGTTATCAAAAGGTAGGGGCTACTGCATGGGGAAGGCTATGTCTGCAGTGTCTCAAGATGGAAGTGGGTTAGGCTTGTGCTCCCAGGTGGGGGTGGGGTGGCAGACTCTGGACCTACCCTGGGCCTGGGTTCCATGCAGGTTGGTGTGGACAGAACTGGCTGAATCTGAGCTCCTGCGGTGGTCTGCTGGTTAGAAGAGGCGGTCCTATGGCAGAGCCTGAGCTCGGTGGGTGTTTGCTAGTGGTGGGATAGACCCAGACCAACTCTGAGCCTGGGTCCTGTGCAGGTTGGTGTGGGCAGAACTCACGGTTTTACAGTTTCTACCTTATAATCTTAAAGTGTCCCTGCAGGTTACTGATGTCTCGTCTTGGTATTGGGCTTCCAATCCCAAACTGATGTCCCAAGATGGAAGCTGCCACAAATGAGGGTGAGATTAGTGGCCTTGGAGGTAACCTGAGATGGTGGTAGAGGTGTCCCAAGATAGAGGTGTCCCAAGATGAATGCGACCCCTTTCTGAGATGGGGTTGAAAGGGCAGGCCATCAAGTAGTGTTGGGTGACCTGTTTGGAGATGTAGTACTGTGGCACATGATGCTATAGTAGGCTGCTGTCCCTAGTCCCTGTCAGTTGTCAGGAGGTGGAGGCTCCTTCCTGAGCAGGGCTATGGAGATGGCTGCAGTGTTCCAAGATGGAGGTGGGCAGACAGGGTGGACCGTAGCCTTGGTAAATAGGGAACCTCAGGGAGGGCTCCACCCCAGGTCTCCACCCAGGGGCTGTCCTGGGCCTACCTGTGCTCTGCAGGGTTGTCAGTGGGGCTGTCCTGGGCCTGCTTGCGCTCCGTGGGTGTCGGCGGGTCTTGTTACTTGTATTCTTGATGATTGTAATTCGCAATGGAGTAAGATGGAATCTTAGTATAGTTTTAATTTCCTTTTGTCTAATTGGTACAATCGTTGAACATTTTTTCATATGTTTTTTGACCATTTGTATTTCTTCTTCTGTGAATTGCTTGTTCAGTTCTTCCCCCATGTATTAATTGGGTTATTTGTTTTTATGGTGTTAAGTTTTTTGAGTTCTTTATATATCCTGGAGATTAATGCTCTGAGGTGCTTGTGGGAAAGATTTTCTCTTATTCTGTAGGCTCTCTCTTCATATTATTGATTGTTTTCTTTGCTGTGAAGAAGCTTTTTAGTTTGTAATCATTCCATGTATTGAGTCTTGATTTTACTTCTTGTGCTTTAGAAGTCTTGTTGAGTAAGTTGATTCCTAAGCTGACACAATGGAGATTTCTGCCTACATTTTCTTCTAGTACGCACAGGGTCTCTGGTCCAATGCCTGAAAAAGGAGGGAACCCTTCATTCTATGAAAC
Organism: Tamias sibiricus; assembly: GCA_025594165.1. Lineage (NCBI taxonomy): Eukaryota > Metazoa > Chordata > Mammalia > Rodentia > Sciuridae > Tamias > Tamias sibiricus. The sequence goes on along the minus strand of CM046664.1, from coordinate 111,269,893 downwards.
TAGTATCACCTGATACCAAAATAAGACAAAGACACATCAAGAAAGAGAACTTCAGATCAATCCCCTCACGAACATAGATGCAAAAATTCTTAATAAAATGCTGGCAAATCATATACAAAAACATATTAAAAAGGTAGTGCACCATGATCAAGTGGGGTTCATACCAGGGATGCAAATTTGGTTCAACGTACAGAATAATTAATACATGTAATTCATCATATCTTGACTTAAAGAAAAGAATCACATGACTATCCAATAGATGCAGAAAAAGCACTTGAGAAAATACAGTGTCCATTCATGTTCAAAACAGTAGAAAAACTAGGGATAGTAGAACTAAATCTCCACATTGTAAAAGCTATCTATGCTAAGCCCAAGACCAACATCATTCTAAATGGAGAAAAATTGAAAGCATTCCCTCTAAAAACTGAAACAAGACAGGTGCCACGAAAGTAATGGGCTGAAGTTTTTATCCCCCCCCCACCCCCCCCCCCCGTACCCGGGATGGACCTCTTTTGTCCAGCAAAAGAGGCCAGGGAGCGTACCCCAGCTGTAAGACTAAACTGGAAAAGGCAGGAGTCGCTGACGCCTCCTCCCATCGCCTTCAAAAGACTCAGAGCCACGTCACGGAGTCCAGTCAGATGGACGGTGCTGGAACTCGTTTATTGAAGAAGGTGGACAACGTTTATAGTGGACATGAACCAATCAGTAAGCAGATTATAGAAACAGGTAAAGAGCACGGGCACATTTCCGGTTCTCACAATACGTCACAGCCTCGCCCCCTGCTTAGCTTAGGTCTGTAACAGGGCGTGGCAAGCAGCCAGAAAGCCAGAGGTTTCCATCCCCTCCGCTGACGTGTTCGGAAGGCCCCGACAGACAGGGGTGCCTTCTTTAACCACTTTTATTCCACATAGTCCTGTAAATTTTAGCCAGAACAATTAGACAAAAGGAAGAAATTAAAGGGATATGAATAAGAGCTCAAATTATCCCTATTTGCCAATGACATGACTCTTTAGAAGAGCCAAAAACTCCACCAGGAAGCTTTCTAGAACTCATAAATGGATTCAGCAAAGTAGCAGGATATAAAATTAACACCCATAAATCAATTGTATTCCTATACACCAATGACAAATCAGCTGAACCAGAAATCAGGAAAACTATCCCTTTCATAGTAGCCTCAAAAAATAATACATTTCTTGGGAATCAACCTAACAAAAGAAGTGAAAGACCTCTACAGTGAAAACTACAGAACACTATAGAAAGAAATTGAGGAAGACCTTAGGAGATAGAAAGATCTCCCATGTTCTTGGATAGGCAGAATGAATATTGTCAAAATGGCCATACTACCAAAAGCCCTATAGAGATTTAATGCAATTCCTATTAAATTTCCAATGATGTTCTTCATAGAAAGAGAAAAATCAGTCATGAAATTCATTTAGAAAAATAAGAGGCCCAGAATAGCCAAAGCAATCCTTAGCGAGAAAAGTGATGAAGGAGGGATCACAATATCAGACCTTAAACTATAAAACAGAGCTGTAGTAACAAAACCAGCAGGGTATTGGCACAAAAACAGACAGGAAGACTGTTTTGTCAGGCTGCTGTTCTCTCCTTTTCTCCTGCTGAGAAGAGGAGCTTTGTGTTTTGCCTATGTGGATTTGGCAGAAAAAGTATCTTCCAGGTCAAAGCAAAGACTGCTCAGAAAACAGTTTCCCTAGAAGAACATCAGAACTCTTCCTTCCTCCCTGTTCTTGTCTTGTTTCTTCTTCAAAAGTTCTTCCTTCACCCATTCCTTTTCTTGTGCTTCATAGTAAAATGGTACTTTCAATAGGATGGAAGTAAGGAAGAAGATAGGGAGGCAGGCAGAAAGGAAGGAAAGATGGAAGAAAGACGGGCAGGCTGGAGAGGCTGCTCTGTGGTTATGGATGTTCTCAGTGGTGGAACCCTTGCCTAATCTGAGCAAGGTCTGGGTTCCATCCCCAGTATGGGGGTTGGAAGGAGGATGGGTGAACTTTAAAACTGTATTCCTTCCTGCACCTGGTGCTTTACAAATTGCAAAAATGGGATCAACATTAAAAGATTAGTTCACTTTGTTGCATTTCAGGATCTGGCAGAGGTAGGAGTTGGGGTTTGTGTATTTACTTTGGAGGAAAGCTGCTTGTGGAGGGCCATAATGACATTATGACATTATATAGGACCTGTGACTTGAGATAAACATAATAAACATATCCTAATTCAAGAGCAATTAGTTCTGTTGCCTTACTCAGATTACATGAAAATGAAGGTCTTAAAGTTTAAGCACCTCAACGATACATTCTAGTTGCTTTGATTTGTTTACTGTGTTTATGGAAAGAGCAAGAAAAGTCACCTCTGACTTTTAAGAGACCATGAGATTTCAGATGGTCTGTATGTGCAAAAGTAAGTTTATTTGCTTTTTTTTTTTTTTTCTGTACTGGGGAATAAATTTTATTTGAAGACTGAATTATGCCAATGAGCAAAACACATTACATAAAGACACCTATCTTTCTGTGTAGCTCCAGAATGCTCTCCTGGGGGCCACCGGTTTCTTAAGAGTCCTTACAGAAGTGTCCATTTTGACTCGATGCACATCCAGCAGTCGGCTACTCAAGAGATGATATGTGATCATTCCCTCTCTTCTGGATGGTATCGATTTCTCCTCTTTGACAGACCTGCTGAGATGCCAACTAAATGTGTTGAGGTACTTCAGCTCCCACTCTCTGTGGTTTCCCTTATGTGCATTTTCATGTTAGGATTGAATCTTCTTATCTACAATTTATTTCCTATGCTAAAATGTTAGTGTAATTATTAGCTTGAGGTAATTTGAAAGCATAGCCTAGTGTAATGATAATAGTGATGGTAATAATGTTGTGCTCCATGCAGTCTGCAATATCTTATGTAATTTTCATAACTCCAGGATACATTCTACCAGTAATTTTTTTTCATCAAATTGTTCAGGACACAGATATTCTTATGCATAATCCTTCTAGAGTTTCTAGTATTAAAAGCCAAGTTTTGAATGAAGGGCAAAACATCACACCAGGGACAGCCGTGCAGCCAAGAGAACAGCCTTTGTGGCTGGTAGCAAAACCGGAGAGGAGGTGCTCTGGTGGAAGGTCGAAGAGGTGCTGGGAGAGGGGAGTCAGGGAGAAGGGAGTGTGTAAGCTCTGGTGGAAGAGGGGAGTCAGGGAGAAGGGAGTGTGCAAGCTCTGGACAGAAGGTGGGTGGGTGCTAGGATCTCTGGAGCTATCAGCTAAAGCAGCTGCTGTCTCAGCTGGGAGCATCCTTCAGGCTTAAGGCGGTGGGTCTGGAGCTGTTGGCTGGGGCAGCTGCCTTCGGCTGAAGGCGATGGGTCTGGAGCTGTCGCAGTGGTTTCCTCCTCTCCGCAGGGTTGAGCTGATGTATCTGAGTGGCTTCCTCCTCTCAGCAGCGACAAGCTGATGTGTGTGTGTGTCTCTGTGTGTGTGTGTCCTTGTGTGTGTTCTGAGTCTCTGGAACAGGGCCCTATATAGGGATTTCTGGTGGGAGGTGCACCAGAGCAACCCCAACACCATTGGCTCTTTGCCCATAGAACAGGGCGACCTTTAAGCCTATTGGCTCTTGCCCAGGGAAAAGAAACATCCTGTCGGGGAAGAAACATCCTGCCCAGAAAATGAAATAAGGTTGCTTTGCTCAAGATGTGGAAAACTCTGGGGTGGGGGTGGGGGGTAGCCCATCTATCATTGAACACAGGCAGTCAGTCTTCAGAGTTCATGTGCTTAACCACAGGTAACCTGCAAACAGTAAATTCTGTACATTTTGTGCTTTGGTTGGACTTTGCTGGCTTGAAATTAATAATCTGAACACCTCCTATTCCATACTGAAGAGAACCAGCCTGGCAGTGAAATCTCCAAGTATTTCCTGACCCAAAATGCAGACAGTGCATCTGCAGCAAATTGAATACACAGAGGCCTCTGGCCTCATCCCACTGTTACTTCTTCCGTAAGCCCACAATTTGTGCAGCCAACCTACCTCATTTTTGTTTACTTGTGAACTGAAAAGCATGTATTTTCCAAGCATGTACTTTTAAACTTTGTTTTTGAACTTTTTTACATTCAATCACAGCAGATTTAATTTTCTGCAACTTAACTTTTCACAAAATTTATGAATGCATTATGTAATGATTTTCATCCTGACAGTGTCTTGTTTAATGAGCTAAGCCAAATGACTTCTTTTACAAACTCATTTTCTTCCAAAATGGCTCAAAGGATAAGCACAAGGAAAATGAATGCCAAAGCAGGATGTATTAGGTGTTTTACAGCCAACTTGCAGTCCTTGTCAAGATCTTCCTTGAATTTCCGCTGAGAAGTCCAGTTAGTATAAATCATGATTTTCAAATGCAAGTTTCTCCTAATTTATCAGTAGTCTCCATTCAGATAAAGATGCTATCATCACATAGACATCATCTTTACTTGTGACACTTTTGACCAGTTAGACTTGCAGTTCAACTTCTGCTATTGCTACCACATTTCAAAACCCACAGTCTAAGGAATGAGACTAAGTCTGAATCTCTTAAAACTAAACCCATTACCTCAACCTCCCCAGTTATAGGATCAAAATGGAAAGGAATGATTTGAACCTATCATTTCTTTTGCAGCTCGTGCATTTCCTGCACTGGTAGACATGACCACATAGGTAACCTCACTGAGGCTTTGAGGTAATTTGTGTTACTTCATTTTAAAGATGCACACACAGGCAGAGTTTGAATCACATAACCAAAGTCATTACCTGGGAGGAGGCTGAACAATATGCAGCATCTCCCTCAGCATGAGCCCTTTCTCCTATCACAAGCCTCCAGCAGAGTCCAGTCATAAGCAAGTATTCAGATGTGATAGGTAACTAAGACGGGCTCTGTAATTTTCAAGAAATGCATGCAAATCACACTTGTCAAGTTACTAAATGTGTTCTCATCACTCATGATTTTCCTATATATAATCTCACTGCATTTCGGTGTGATTTCATTCTTAAAGGTAATTTTTAGTTTGACCTAAAGGATGTGAAGCTACTGTTTAACACTTAATGTGAGACCATATCATACAGGATTATGTCTCAGCAGAAGATTTGTTTTGCTTATCAGTATCCACATTTTGTAAATTATGCAGAAGCAGGAATTATTTTTCTGTTTAAGCTCTAAAGTAAAAAGACTTCAGAGAAGATATTCATATTTTAAAGATATTCTATTTTGACTTATGGCATTGTGGCTAAGTCTCTTTTTTCTTTTTTGCTTATTTGCTTGTCACTTTTGTGACATTTCATTTACAGGTAGCTAAAAAGTCAGAATTTAAACATAACCTTCAAGAAAATTGGAGGAAATTCACTACATTCTTAAATATTTGTGCTCTTTTTCTTTGGCTGAACTAGCTACAAATGATCCCAGAATCTCATCCAACTGTAAAAAAGAAATGGTTTCCCTGTGCCTTGTGGAGAAGAGTTCCTTGTCCCAACCTCTTATTCCCCTTTTGAACTAAAGACTTAGAGCATTCAAGTGGAGACTCAATAGTATTTTATTTTTCCTTACAGGAAAATTTGAGTCTGTTTAAATAAATTTCTATTCATGAGTTTAAAATAATACGTGTGCATTCTAGAATGCTAAGGAAATAAAGAAAGGATAGGAATAGAACAACTGTTATTCACAGTCTATCAACACATTAATAACTATATTAATAATAAAAGAAATAATTAATAATAAAAGAAACCCCCAGCACTTAAATAACATTCTGCTTTTCTTTTCTTTTATGTATATTGTTTTGTAGGTTATGCTCTATGTTCAAATATGTAACATCCTTTTTTTAAGTTATAGCTATAGAATTAGTATGTTCTGTTTATAAATTTTTATCAGTTTTAAAGTAATATTCTGTAATAAGCACACACTGTATTTACTTAAGCTATTGCACTATATGTGCACATTGAGAATTTTGCCACAATAATTAATTCTACAATTTTAGCAAATGTACATATAATTATTGTCATCATTTTAGTGTGTTTAGTAAGATTTATTTTTATAAGTAAAATTTGTGAAGGCTAATTTTGAGTCTTTGATACATACACTTATTTAAAACATAATGCTGCTGGGCATGATGGTATAAGTCTGTTATCTCAGTGACCCAGGAAGCTGAAACAGGAGGATCACAAGTTCAAAGTCAGCCTCAACAACTTATTGAGGTCCTAAGCAACTTAGTGAGACCCTGTCTCAAAATATCAAAGGTGTTGGGGTAATGAAAAGCTCAGGGGTAAAGTGCCCCTGAGTTAAACCCCCAGCACTTAAACAAAAAAATATATAAATAAATGAATAAAACAATGTTAATTTTTAATTCCCACAGAAGTAGATAGACATGCCTTTTCTAATACCAAATATTCTAAAGCATTAGACATCTGTATTATTTTTGTGAATTGTGTATGGGTGATCAAATAATTTTTAGATTAATAATATATGGTTAAAATACATCAAGAAGTAAAATAGTATAACAATAAGTAATGTAGCATACTAAATATAATACTATTTACAAATAGTTTTCTCCTTTAACTCTTATTTATTTTATGTTTTTACATTATTATTTAATCATATCTAACAATATTTCTTTTATGCTATTTCCTTTGCTTTTAAACATGGAAATAATAAGATTAGAAATTACACTATGGCTCATGAGTATTGCATCATTGCTAGGTAGACCTCACATTATGTACGTTGTTTCATTTACACTTCACTACAGCACTTTAGGTGGGAACTACTATCCCTTCATACAAAAGAGAAGAACGTTGAGTGTCTTGTCCAAGGTCATGAGTTCAGTAAGTTCTTCCTAAATAATATACAGCTTCTTATTTCTCATTCATTAGTTTTCTATTTTTCCACCTGTAAATAATTTTTACAGTAGGTTTCATGTGAGTTTTTAGCTTCATTTTTTTTCTCAAATTTGCTAAATAGTTTGTCCATCATTTGATTTTGAATAATGTCTTCCTTCTCCTCTGATTTTTGTTGCATCTTGAACTCTGCATCAACCTCTTACATATACTATTTCCACCTATTTTGCAAGAAATTTCCAAGATCAGTTTTTCTTTGTGAAGATTACTTCAAATTGACAAATTGACTTACGTTGTTTTAGAATGTTCATCAAGCTATTTCAGTAAGTTATGTGACAAGGAATTTCTGTTTTTCATAATATAAATGTAACAAATAGAATAAATCTGTTTCAAATTTAGTATTAAAGCAGTAAGTCAAAGTATTTGTAGTAAATTAAAATCAATTTTTCTTGTATAATGGAGGTGCAACTTATTATATTTTTAAATGATTGATAATTTAATATTTTAAATATTATTTAGAAGAAATGCAAAGTTGATATATGTGTATGAAAATAAATTGTATTTTCAATTTTTGTTTTCTCTGATGCAAAAGATGAACCACTGTGGAACTCAGGCTCCCATCTGGCTTTCTCTAAGAGATTCAGAAACACTGCCTTCTCCTGGGGAGATAAAGCAACTGACAGCTTGTGCCACATGGCAGTTTTTGTTTAGCACTACAAAAGACTGCTGTCTCTTTCAAATCCCAGTGTCTGTACGAAACTGTGGGCAATTTTATGTGTACTTACTACAACCCACTCAGGGTTGTATGGGATATTGTGCAGAAGGTAAGAAAACAGCAGTAATACACATGAACTGCTCATCATTGAACTGTGGGTGGGCACATTTGTGCTTGTCTCTGGGTGGGTGGTATGGAGCTATTGCAAATCGCAGTAAAAGATTTGTCTACCATTTTCACTAAACTGAAGCTAAATTTCTTGTTTACTTTGGCCATGTTTGTTTAGGATTCTTGGCCAAGATGTTAAAGATTTCAAAATTATGCTGATGTGGAAGTGTCAGAGGAAGCTCCTGACCTATTCCCACTGCACATAATCATTGAGTGTGTTAAAAATTCATTGGTTTTCTTCCTGTAATCCCAGCACTTGGGAGGCTGAGGCAGGAGAATCACAAGTTCAAAGCCAGCCTCAGCAATGGCGAGACACTCAGGAACTCAGTGACACCTTGTCTCTAAAAACATACAAAAAGGGGCTGGGGATGTTGTGGCCTAGTGGTTGAGTGCCCCTGAGTTCAATCCCCGGTACCAAAAAAAAAAAAAAAAAAAAAAAAAAAAATTCCTTGGTTTTCTTGCACTCTTTCCCTCTTTAATGAAAGGATGAGGATGCTGAGTTATTAAAATCTGGATTTTGTATTATTTCATCTGGATTTTGTATTGTTTCATCTGGATTTTATCTCACCAATAGTTATTGACTATTTATCTAGTTCCAGCAAATATTTGAGGCCTTAAGGTTACAGTGCTGAATAAGACAAGTGAAATCTTTGTTTTCCTGGAACTTATATTCTGCTGAAATCCCTCAGACAATGTGTGTGTGTGTGTGTGTGTGTGTGTGTGTGTGTGTGTGTCTTAAAGAATAAAATGAATAACCATTCACTATATAAATTAACACCCATTTACTATAGATATTAATTTACTATATAAGTACATGATTAGAGAAATAAATGTAGGAAAGAAGACAAAGCTTTCTTAAAGAAGAATTGCAAATAATATTTTTAGCTTTCATTCTACCTAGAAGATGGAGCTTGATTATCCTCATTTTGATTGTGGGCCAGATTTTGCGACTTGCTTGCAAATAATAGTGTATGGAAAGGAAAAAATCATGATTTTATAGTGAAGACACTTGGCAGGTCCTATATTTGATCAAAGTCAACATTGGTAGTGATAAAGCATGTGGATATCATGTATCTCCTGATAACAGTCATTAAAAAGGATACTACTCAGCGGGGCGCAGTGGCGTACACCTGTAATCCCAGCACTTGGGAGGCTGAGGCAGGAGGACCGCGAGTTCAAAGCCAGCCTCAGCAATGGCGAGGCACTTAGCAACTCAGTGAGACCCTGTCTCTAATAAAATACAAAAATGGGCTGGGGACTTGGCCCAGTGGTCGAGTGCCCCTGAGTTCAATCCCCAGTACCACAAAAAAAAAAAAAAAAAAAAAAAGATACTACTCTTTTTTGGTCTTATTCCCCCAAATCTATGCCCCTTGTCTAATCACAAGAAAATTCATATAAACGCACATTAAAGAACATTCTACAGAACACCTGAATAGTACACTTCAAAAATGTCAAAATTATGTGACACCAAGAAAGAGTGAGAAGCTGTCATAAATTAGAGTAAAACATGACAAATAATTTAATATGATAGCCTGGATTGGACACTGGAACAGAAAAGGGAATCAGTAGAAAAGGAGTCTTCAGTTTATTTAAGAGGATAATCTTAAAGTCAATTTCTTAGCTTTGATAAATGTATCATGGTTTTATAGTAGGTTAACACTTGCAGAACATAGATAAAGGATGTATAGAAAAGTTCTAGGTTACTTTTTAAAATGTTTTGTGAGATCCTAAAGTTATTCTAAACTAAAATGTTGATCACAAAACAACAATAAAATTATTTTGGAAATTAATATGGTATAAATTAAAGAAAACTGGTACATGCAATAAGAATGGGTTGGCATAGGGATGTAATTATAAAGGATACCTGTGGAAATCTCTGAAGAGCTGATGAATTTGGGCTGATATCTGAATGAGGCAAATGGCAGTCAAGAAAAAATATGGAAGTAAAGCATTCTCAGTAGAAAGAACAGCAAATGCAAATGTCCTCAGATGGGTATGAAGATGGAAGTTCAAAGAACTGACGGAGGAAATGTGGCCAAGAACAGAGCAAGTGGATTGTCTTAGGAGAGAGGTCGGAGAAGCAAGAAGGTGGCAGTAACTGTAGGGTCTTCAGTTCGTGGTAAAAACTTAGACTGAGTCATAACTACAGTGTAAAGTCTTGGGGACTTTAAAAAGGGTGAATAATATGCTCTTGGGATTGAATTTAAAATGACAGTACTCCTGCAGAAAGATGCCAGTAGGCTGCTACATTCATTCGATAGAGAAACGGTGGTGTCTTAAAAGGGATAGGGGTGGAAATTGCTTGGACTAGGAGTCATTTTCAGACAAACCTGGTGAACTGGATATGGGAGAAGAAAAGCGAGGAATCAAAGACAGTAAGTATCTAGGATTTTTGCTTAAGTTACTAAGGCTGGGGGGCAAACATTAGATTGAGAAGAGAGGGTAATCAAGTTCTGTTGGGTCTGTTATCCAAGAGGAGACATGACATAAACAGTTAAAGAATTCACACCAGACTCATGAGCCTGACTCAGACTATGATGTTCATTAAGGATATTGTGGAATAAAGACCCTTGTTTGGAGTGCCCAGAACATACTAATGTGAAGCTCACCAAAGATAACTGAGCTTAATGAAACATTGTTTCATTTTTATCTCTACTCAATTATAACTCAGGAACTCTTTGAAAAGAGATAATGTGTCCTTTACATCAGGGTGTCATGACTTGGTATTTTGAATAAAAAGATTCAACAAATGAAAACAATGTTTAATAGAACTAGTGGCATAATCCTTCAGATGCAAGAAGCTCAAAACAGAAAGACACTACATCATGGCATATGGCATTTTCTCTTCTTTTTTTTTTTTTAAATTTTTATTTATTTATTTATTTTTGGCTTAGATTGGTTAGACAATGATGAAGCTGATAAATTGAGGATTTATCCTATAGTTTCCCTAGAAGGATGAATGTTCTCATGTGTCACAGATTTGGGAAAGAAACTAACCTGAGTGTGTTATCTGGCCCAACTATATTATATGTGGGAGACTGAAAATGCTGGGAGATACTGTTGCAGATCAGAGTTCTCTAATTAGGTAAACATTTGATTCAGCAAACAGTATTTAATTATATCAGTAGCATAACACATAAATATTTTCATCCTGAAGTTGTTCGAGTCTCCAAACTAAAAAACCCTAAATAACATACATGCAGCAAAACAAATAAAATAGTTATTTAAGTAGCTAAAATAAAATTGAGTTTTAATAACTGTAGGGAAAATACAGTAGGGGCTGAAGTTTGTAGCTCTCCCTAAACCCGGGATTCGAACCTTCTCTGTCCAGCAGAGAGGCTGGGAGAGCCTGCCTCAGTGATAAGGCGAAAATGGGAAGGTAAGAGGTCGTTGGTATCCCCTCCCCCGCCTTCAGAAGACACAGGACAATACCAGGGAGCCAGTCAGGTCAGTGCTGGAACTCAAGTTTATTGAGGAAGGTGGACAACTTTTATATGGGACATGAGCCAATCAGCAAAGAGATTATAGAGACAGGTAAAGAACATGGGCAAGTCCTAATGGCGGAGTAACTACCCTATCTTTATGGTAGATTTGGTTCCCATGACACGTCAGGGGAAGCCTCCGGGTTAGGCCAGGTCTGTAACAGGAAGTGGGAAGCAACCAGAGAGTTCCTATTCGGCAGATGTGTTAAGTCCCCAACAAATAACCAAATTAGTCATACTAAACGTCCCATCTCAAAAATCATTTTACTCATTATAGATATAGACTATGAACCAGTATTGTTAGAAAGATGAATTGGTTTAAATTTCTATCATCTTTACCTTGTGAAAAACTATTTGTTGATGCCAGCATGAAGAGTTTTCTTGATTAAGTATTTATTTGATTGGCGATGCAAAAATAACAGTTTAAATATTTTGCAGGTTTATAACTCATTCTTTTTTTTTTTCATAAAAACAATGTCAAACGTCCCAGTTTCCCTGACATATTATGTATTTTCACTGATATATTATTTTCAAAATCTCTTGTAAATATGTCATCATTAGTCAAAACTTTTAAGGATATAAGGAATTATTGTCTACATGATAATAGAGACTGATTAAGAAAGATAATGCTATGAAAATATTTTCTTATGTGTGTTTGGAATACATGAAAAATTTATAATAAATAATTTATATTTATTTTGTCATTAATTTTCCAGTAGTAGTTCTATCTTTAAAAAAATAGAAATAAAGTTGGTGTTGACTAATAAGATAAAAAATTTATAGCATAAAATTTTTTAGTTCAAACAGATATTTACTGGCAATATTCTACAATAATAATATTGTACAATAATACACACACACACACACACACACACACACACACATACATATTTTCTTTTTTACTGGAATCATGTTTATTTTCCAACCAATAAGTCAGGTCCTGTGTAGTTAGCAATTGCAATTAATAGCATGAATGGAAAGATTAAAATTTGCTGTAGAAGTGGAGGTAGGGGGAGAATGTAATTTGTAATGCCATGTCACTAGAGAAAGCCTTTCTTGATGAAATGGCATTGATGCTGAGAGCTGGAGGGTAAATTGTTTGTGGTCAAATTGTAAGGGGCAAAACATCCCAAACAGCAATCACAGCAGGCGACAGGCCCCAAGGCATTAAGTGTGCTGTGCTCAGACTGATAGCCAGACAGAGAGTTTGGATCCCAGTGAGTGAGGCAGAGCACACACCTGTATGAAAGGGCAGAAGGCCTGATCATTGAGGGAGCTCTGCATTTTGTTCTGTCACATTGGATTTAAAAGCAAGATCCAACTATAGACTATCTAGGGAAATACTTCATATATAAAGAAAATGAGTTAAAAGATACAAGGATTGGGGCTGGGGTTGTAGCTTAGTGGTAGAGCGCTCACCTGGCATCTGTGAAACACTGGGTTCGATCCTCAGCACCACATAAAAATAAATAAATAAATAAAGGTATTGTGTCCATCTACAACTAAAAAATTATTTTAAAAAAGATATAAGGATAAAAGATGTACCTGAGTAATACTAATCACAAGAAATCTAGAATGGCTATATTAATATTAGACAAGGTAGATTACAGACCAAAGAATATTACCAGGAAAAGAGGGTTATTTCTTAATGATAAAATGATCAATTCAATAATTGATTCCACTGTATGAGGACAATGCACCTAATGACAGAGTCCAAATATGTGAAGCAAAACTGATAGTTTTATAAAGAGAAACAGACAAATCTATAATTATTATTGGAGATTAGCACCCATCTGCTAATAATTGATTGAGCATATAAAAACAAAAGCAGTGAAAATGGGGACTAGAAAAACTCTATCAATGAACTTGATCTAAATGACATTTAAAGAAGCCTTCATTCACACAAACATTCTTTACAAGTGGATATGAAGCATTTGTCATGTAAAACACATTCTGAACTCTAAATTAGAAATTAAGAAAATTAGGATATTAGGAAAAATTGAAACTAATTAATGTTAAAACCCACTAAACGTCTATAGGAAAGACAAGAAGAGTCATAAATTCTGTATCTGTTTATATAATAAGAGACTAAAATAAAAAGCATAAATGAGATTCAGAGCAAACAGATGAAAGGAAATGACCAGAATAGAGATTAATGAGGTACAGTACACAGAAGAACAAGAAATGCAGTAAAATCAAAGGATGGATCTTTTGAGAAGTTCAATAAAATTAATAATTCTCTGGCCAGTCTGATCAGTAAAGACAGACAATATTGGGACTGGGGATATAATAGCTCAGTGGTAAAGCCTAGCATATTCAAAGTCATGGGTTCAATTTCAGCACTATACACAGACACCTTTATCCATCAACACCACAACCACCAACAACATCAACAACCACAACAACTAAACAAACATAGTACCATGAATAAAAAAGGTGATGAAACTACAGATTCTACAACTATAAAGACTAAAACCAAAAAAGAATTATTATGTACTACTCTATGCCAATACATTTGACAACTTAGATGAAATATTTCTTAAAATATGCTGACAATCAAAAAACATTAAAAAATAAACATATAATCTTAATGGTCTTATATCTATTACAGAAATTACATTTCTAAAATTCATTCCACAAAGAATATCCCAGGCCCAGATGGTTGTCATTGGGAATTTTGCAAACATTTAAGGAAGAAATAATACCAATTTTGCATAAGCTCTTCTGCATAAAAGAAGAGGAGGAACTACTTCTGAACTTCTGTGGGGACAATGTACTCTAAAACTGAAACCAAACAGATATACAAGAACAGGAAACTCTGGAACAATAACCTCATGAATATAAATGCAGATGAAAAAATCATCTATTTTCAAAAAACTCCAGTGGAAACTATAAAATAGCTACTAGAAGTGAGTTTAACAATGTTGAAGGGAAAAAGATCAACATATGAAAATCATTTGCACTTTTTATAATAGAAATGAATATTCAGAAACTTAATCTAACTTACCAATTGTAATACCAAAACCATGAAAGATTTGGGAATAAATCTGACAAAAGATGTGCAAGACCCGTACAGGGAAATCTATAAAACTTTGCTGAGAAACATAAAAACCTAAGTTAATGGAGAGAGAAACTATTATAAATTGAAAGACTTTATGTTAATGTGTTAGTTCTTTACAAACTAATTTATAGTTCCAGAACAGTCCTAATAAATATGTCAATAATCTTTATTGTGGAAATTGACAAATTCATTCTAAAATTCACATGGCAACACAAAAATACCCATAATACTCAAAACTAGTTTGGTAAAGTAATAAGTTGGATAACTTATACTACCTGACTTTTAAACTTATTCCAAAATTACAATAATGTAGACAGTGTGTATTTACAACAGGATAAGCAGGTAGATCAATGAAAAAGAATAGAATCCAGAAAAGAGCTATACAGTTACTTGATGTTCAATACAGGAACATAACCAATTCTACAAAGGAAGAATTGCATTTTCAACACAAGCAAAAATATATTTGCATGCAAGAAACTTTAGTCCACATCTCTTGTCAAAATACCAAAAATATATATATATCTTACAATTATAGACAAAAATGTAAAAGCTAAAAATATAAATCTAAGGAACATTTTCACTTTCAGGTGGAAATATTTGTAATCTTAGGTAAAGCAAATGTTTCTAAAATACAAAACTAAAATTGTTAATTACAAAAAACATAAATTGAATGGTTATGAATAAAACTGCTGTAAATATTCATGCTTAAATTTTTGTATGAGCTTTTAACTCCTCTGGGAAAAATACCAAAAAACACAATTGCTGTATTAGTATAAGAATATATTTAGTTTTATAAGAAACCATCAACTGTATTTCAAAGTTACCATATCATTTTGCATGCCCAACCATTAATGTTTGAGAATTCCTGTTGCTCCACATCCTCATCAGTATTTGATATTGTCAGTGTGTTTCATTATTTAATAATGTAGATTCAAATCTAGAAAACAAGACTCAAAACTATGACTGTTTGAAATATAATTCCTTTCTTCCATTTGATCTATTCTTTGGGGGAAAATTTTTTATTATGAAGAAAGAAAAAACAGAACAACTAAGAAAGTCTGTCTTAGTTATATTAAGGAATTAATTCCAAGGAATTGTCATCTTGGATATATGTAGATTTATACCTTATGCCCAGTTAAATATGAAACTTTAACCTTTTGTAGCTATTTCTGATGCAAAATTACACACATGTGGACCAGAAGAAAGAGAAATTGGAGGGGACTGTGTTGGTGAGTATAACATTTTGTGTTTTAATAATGTATTTATAAACTAGTTATTTTTAACAAGTACTTATGTTTTGGGACTTTAAATGTTGAATTATACTAACATTTGACAATGCCACAGTCTGGTACATATCAAATATAAAAATCACTTTATTGTGCTTTTAAGATATATTCCTAGAGTTGGCAGAAGTACAAAGAATTAAGGAAACATAAATGTTGGTAGAATTTTTCATGAGAAAAGTTGGTAATTTATCTCAACACTCTTAAAAATCCACATATATTTGTGCTACAATTATTACTTCCAAAAATCTATCTTCAAGATCTATTCAAGGATGTGTGCATGCCCAGTATTTATAAGAGTTCTTTTCCTAATAATGAGAAAATAAATATGCAAATATCCAATAACCATTGATTGACTCAAAATTTCTGATGTGCAGGTAATGACAAAAGGTTCTGCAAACACCATGAAAATGTAGAGGTGTGTTCTTTGACATTAGTAGATGTATATTAGTAGTAATATACATTGTATATTGTAGCTAAGAAATAAGATTATGCAGTACAATCTGCAGTACAATTTTGTTTTCTAAACTTGGAATGAAACCACCATTTGACCCAGCTATCCTACTCCTAGGTCTATACCCAAAGGACTTAAAATCAGTATACTACAGCAATACAGCCATACTCATGTTTATAACAGCTTGAGTCTCACAATAGCTAAGCTATGCAACCAATCTTGGTGCACTTCAGCAGATGAATGGTTAAAGAATATACACAATGGGATATTACTCAGCCATAAAAAGAATGATTTTATGACTTTTGCAGGTAAATGGATGGAACTGGAGACTATCATGCTAAGTGAAATAAGCCAATCCCAAAAAACCAAAGGCCGAATGTTCTCTCAGATATGTGGATGTTAACATACAATAAGGGTGGGGAGGGGAAGGGAAAAATAGAAGTTCATTGGATTAGACAAAGGGGAATGAAGGGAAGGGGTATATGGGAATAAGAAACACAGTAGAATGAATTGGACATAACTTTCCTATGTTTACATATGAATACACAATCCGTGTAATTCCACATCACGTACAACCACAAGAATGGTTAGAATAAGTTATATTTATTAAAATAAGTTAGACTCTGTGTATGTATAATATGTTAAAATACACTCATGTATATCTAAAAAGAATAAAAAAATTATTTTCTAGGTAAATTGCATTTGTGCAAAACAAGTTTTGAAAGTTAAACACTGAGGGTATTACTGGTGGTCAATATTTTTCTACCCCATTCAATCCATATTTTTCATTTGCCATTTTTACTTAATGTTTTAAAGTTGTTTTAAATATTAAGAAATCACCTATCTATAATATTTTTAAAAGCAAATTACTAAAAAATAGACTAAATAACAAAATATATGACATTTACCTACAGGATGTGCAGAAATTAAAAGATTTATTCAAACATTAGCCTTTTCATGGGACCTCTATTCAAATTAATGAGATAGAGTTGACATATAATTAATATAATTAACAAAAGTGGTGGTGAAATAATATAATGTTCAAAGTGCCAGGTCCAAAAATTAATATGCTTTGTCTTTAAAAAATCTATTGTGTCATGTGCATGTATGAGCATGTAACAACAAATCCCTAAATCACTAACAAGTATAATTATAATGCACCAATAAAAAATTTATAAATAAATAAGTAAACAAAAAAGTTATTACAGTAATTCTCAAAATAAAGCACTAAGTTGGTTTTCCATGTACTGTTCCAATTACAAATAGATTTTCCAGCCCCCTTTTCTAGTATTCTTTAATAAAATTGTTATTATATCTGAAAGGCTATTTAATTTGGTCCTCTGATGTAAGTTCATAAAAGAATAAAACAATATCCCTTAGTAGCAGTAAGCATGAAGTATAATAATTTGGCTAATCTGCATAGTTGGTATGGATTTTCTTTATGATGTAGTTATAGTAGAATCACTTTTTTTCCTTCAGTAAAAATAATTTTCAGCGACTTCTTGTGCTATTCAAAATGTTTATGCAACTAATTGGGAAATACATACTAGACAAAATTGTATATAACTTGGCGAAGTAACACCTGAGAGAAAATATTGAACATAAATATGCTGACTTGGCTTACTGTTTGAAAGGTTTGTCAAAATATTTGTTAATTAAGGGGCTGGGGTTGTGGCTTAGCGGTAGAGCGCTCGCCTAGCACGTGCGTGGCCCGGGTTCAATCCTCAGCACCACATAAACATATCAGCACCACATAAACATAAATGCGTTGCATTGTGTACAACTAAAGCAAATAAATAAATATTTTTAAAAATTTGTTAATTAATTTGAAAACAATTCATTTATCATTGGGACTTTGGAATATGATATCTATATTTGATATATGATATCTATATTTGTTGATACTTTCAAATATCTAAAAGCATATTTTCTGTAGAGAGGAGACCTTAAAAGAAGGACTTTTGGAATTTTCCAAAATCTAAATGACAGAGTTGAAACACTGGTTTTGTGGTTGTCATAAAATTATAATATATATAACAAAAATTATTTGCACATTTCAGAATAGTTTTAAAACATATTTTTAGAATTTGTTACTCAGAAAAATAAAACAAAATTTATCACTCAAATATTTTTCTTTTTTAAAAACAAAACAAAAAAAACTTAGATTCTCCAATTTAGTTTTGCAAATGCCCAGAATTAAAAAATAAGTGTATGTAAACTCTTCATATGAGTTCCTAGAAAAAAATTTCAAATATTAGCCTCAGAAAAATGAAAAGAATAAGACTATTGTTTAGCACTTGATATATTTCACTGACAGTACAATCACCCCCCAATGAATAGCTCTTTCAACCTAAAGCAATGAAGAGTAAATTGTAAGAGTACAAAAGAGAGTCATTTAAGTTTACATTAGTGACTACTTTTCTTTATAACAAGGAATTATAAGTATAAAACCTGATTTTGTTTATTATGTCTTTTAAAAAAGAAAATTGATTAAAAGAATGTTAATTACTTTTATTTTCAAGAGCCAGACTTTTCAAAAACAAACATTAAAAATGCAATAATATAAGCTTGATGATTTAAGTTGCCCTGCTTTCAATCAATACTTATGTGATTGTCAATGTATTGCTTTATTGATTACTAGAAAATAATAATTTTATTGAATTTATTTCCTTTTTTATTAAGATAAATTGTGAAGTTATAGCCTTTGTGTGATTATTTCATTCTTCAAGATGCTCAAGTAGAAATTCTGCTTCTTCTCCCACCAGATCAACTGTCAGCCTCATTGCCACCTCCACCTCCAGGAAGGCCAGAGGTTGTGGTGGAGCTGATTGAGTCCAGGCTCTTCTGTAGGTGTGCTTTTGATGTTTCCCCTACAAACAGCTCAGTGGGATTTCTCATAGCTTGGTCTAGGGTTTCTTCTCAAGAAATCAAAGAGGAACTGAAACAAGAGACCACAGTTCAGGCATTCTCTCTTTTAGAACTTGATGGCATAAATCTCAGACTTGGAGACAGGGTATGTTAACAAAAACGGAATTTGATTTTCTTTTCATGAATGTATCAATTGTTCAAACATGGAATATTTTATATGCATACATGAAGTAGATTTTTGTCCCCAGAATAGAAAACACTAAGTTTCTCCTTCTGTTTTTTTTTCCCTTAGCAATTGTGCTAATTCTAGTGATAACTAGATGACTCAGTAATATAGTCTGAGTGACTATTTATGAATATCTCTTTTTAGCAATGTGCTGATTATTATAGATGAATCTTTGTATGTCTCTTCTGGGTTTTAAAATTATATTTTAATATTTTGGACAACAATATTTTAATTTTTTCAATAATGATATCATGTTCATCTACTTTCAAATACATCTTAAGTAGAAAGGCTACTACACTTTAACTTATGTTGAGGTTTGAAAGAGTAATATTTTGTAATGATGAAGTTTTCTCAAATTTTAGGCAAGTAACTAAATTACTTAGTTCTTTTATCTGCTGTGCACTATCTAGAAATAATTAAATTAAGAATTTAAAGAATAATTAATACATATTTTCTTCATAATTTTTTTTACTAAATGATTATTTGTTAACTGTATTTATAGATATTCTGTAGTGCATCCATCTTTTACTTGGAGAAACCACATGTACAAAGTTTAGCCATCGAAAGCCAGGAGTTTTTTGCAGGCATTAAGGTATGTAGCTGAAGGGACAAATCAGAAAGATTATCCCTATGGAACTAGTTCCCCAAGTTGTGATCTGTTCATAATGGTTTCTGGCTGAATCTGAAAGGTAAGACTCAGGAGTCTGTATTTTTGAGGAATAACTTCAACAATTCTAATACACAACAAAGTTCGAAACCCCGGTTAATGAACTAAGGTTGATATATACAGATGCTCTTCAACTTACAATGGTATTACCTCCCAAGGAACTCATCACCAGCTAACCTGCTATATTAATACAGCTAATGTCATAGTTTAGCAACACAATACATTGTAGGGTATTATTTGCTTACCCTCAAGATCACATTGATGAATGGAAGTTGTGGCTCACTGCCACTGCAGAGCATATTTTCAGCCTGGGAAAAGAAAAAAACTCAAAATTCAAAGTATGGTTTCTACCTAATATGTGTCACTTTCGCATCAATGCAGTGAAAAATTCCTAAGTTGAACTATCATAATTCAAGCTCTTATGGCTTTTTCTTTAAAGAAATAGCTTTAATGAAAGTAAAGGCTCTATTCCCATAATTCATTCTGTCATTTAACTAAAAGTTAACATATCAATATTTAGTTATTATGCATTTTTGGAGTCAGGTACCAGGCAAAGACTCAGAGCTCTGGTCTTTATGGATTGCAGTGATTGAGCTAACAATGCAATATATTTAATTATTGCTGGTAGCACTAAGGTCTAACAGGTGAGCAGAGGTGACAGGAAATCAGAAGTGGTGGAAGGCATGGAGCAATATCAAGAGGTCCAAGCAGGCAAGATCCATCCATATGGGAGGTCTCCTCACTCACAGAACTGGAGTTTGACCGGCAGTCACTCCAAGTTTGAAGACAAGTTGGAAAAAATAGATTATGAAAACAGTACTCAGGACCAAGATAAAACCTGTTTCTAGATAAAGTTTATGTTACACAGTAGGCACCAGGAAAAGAAGACTGTATCTCATTGTCAGAATAGCATACCCACAGTAGGAGGGGAAGCAAAGCTCAGACCTAGGACTCAGGATGCTTTTGATCTGCTTGGTAACACCCAGCAGACAACGTCAAGGGCCAGTGGTCAGCCTCCAGTACTGTTTCAGATTAGGCTAACAGAATAGTTCATACTAAAGCACATCTGTTTTGAGAGATAGTCAAGACTTGAGGCTGGACACTGGAGTGCAGCCAGCCCCAGGTCAGACCTGCTGACCTTCACCCTAGCGTGGCCAGGCTCAGGTCAGTCCCACTGACCTCCCCTTGTGAGCACCAAGCTCTATTCAGTACCCCCAACCTCCGCCCCAGAGCAGGAAAAGCAAGGACAGACCAGCCCAACTCTGCTTAAGCACAGGCAGGTTAAGGACAGTCCCCGGGGACCTACACTGGAGTGCGGCCAGGACCAGGTCAGTCCTGCTGACCTATACCCTAGCACAGCCAGCCCCAGGTCATTCCCGTTGACATCCGCTTGAGTGTGGCCAGTCTCAGGGCAGTTCAGCCAACCTCCACCTGAGGGCAAGTAGGCCCAGGTCAGCACAGCCCATACCTGCAGAGCTCAGGCAGGCCTAGGATAGCTTAACTGATCTCCGCTCAGAGGACCACCTCTTCCAACCAGCAGACCACCGCAAGAGCTCAGATTCAACCAGTTTGGCCCACACCAACCTGTGTGAGACCCAGCCCCAGGTAGCATACTTCGTGGGACAACAACAGGTTCTGAAAGCCCAACATTAAGGGAAGGCACAGACAACCTGCATGGATATTACAAGAATATAGGGTAGAAACTGTTATATCTCAGATCTAAACAAGGGAGGAATATTACAAACCAGAATATTACAATAATAGAACCTATGGTCAGAGAAGTTGATGAAATGTCAGAGAAGGAGTCCAGAAGATTCATAATTTGTGGGGGTTTTGTTTGAGTTGCTGGGGTTTTTAGTTCCTCCCAACCTGAATCTATCTTCTTCCGGCCAGCGGAGAAGGCTAGGGGAAAAACATGCCCCAACAAAGGCGTGATTGAGAACAGTAGGGGCCGGCTGGTGACCACCCAGCCTTCACGACAGAAGACACTCAGAACAACCAGGGAGCCCGGTCAAAGTTGGAACTCAAGTTTATTGAGGAAGTTGGACAGCTTTCGTAGAAGACATAGGCCAACCAGCAGAAAGATTATAGGAACACATAAGGAACATGGGCAAATCACATTGGCGGAGCCCCTAGCCTATGCTTAGAGTGGTTTCAGTTCTCATGACACATCAGGGGAATGCCAAGTTCCATACCAGGAAGTGGGAGGCAACCAGAGAGTTAGGCCGATGTGTTCTTAAGTCCCCAACAATAATTAAAATGATCTGTGAATTAAAGAATGACCTAGAGGGGCTGGGGTGTGGCTCAGTGGCAGAGCGCTTGCCTCGCACGTGCGCAGCCCGGGTTCGATCCTCAGCACCACATAAACATAAATGTATTGCATTGTGTACAACTAAAGTAAATAAATAAATATTAAAAAAAAAAGAATTACCTAAATGAGAAACTACAGGCAAAAATTGGCCACTACAACAATAATATAAGAAAGCAAATACAGGTAGCAAAAGATTACTTCAAAAAAGAGATAGAAACTCTGAAAAAAAAAATAAACAGTCAGAAATCCTTGAAATGAAGGAAACAATTAACCAAATAAAAAACACAACAGAAAGCATCTCCAACAGACTAGATCAACTGGAAGAAAGAACTTCAGACAATGAAGACAAAGTATATAATCTTGAAAATAAAGTTGACCACACAGTGAAGACAATAAGAAACCAAGAACAGAACATCCAAGAATGATGGGACAGCATCAGAAGACCAAATATACAAGTAATTGGGATAGAGGAAGGCACAGAGTTTCAAACCAAAGGAATGTACAATTCTTCAATGAAATAATATCAGAAAATTTTCCAAGCATGAAGAATGAATTGGAAAAACAAATACAAGAGGCTTATGGGACACCAATTGTACAATATTACAACAGATCTACACCAAGACACACTACAATGAAAATGCCTAGCATACAGAATAAGGATAGAATTTTAAAAGCCACAAGAGGGAGGAATCAGATCACATATAGGGGAGATCAATTTGTATCACGGCAGATTTTTCAACTCAGACACTCAAAAGTAGGAAATAATGGAACAACATATTCCAAGCTTTGAAAGAAAAGGGATGGCAACCAAGAATCTTATATCCAGTAAAATTAAGCTTTAGATTTGAGGACAAACTAAAAACCTTCCATGATAAACAAAAGTTGGAAGAATTTACAACTAGAAAACCAGCATTACAGAACATCCTTGGCAAAATATTCCATGAAGAGGAAATGAAAAACAATGATGAAAATCAGCAGAGGGAGGTATTACAATAAAGAAAAAAACAATCAGAGGAGAAACCATGTCAAGTTAAATACCAAAAAATAAGCAAAAATGGCTGGGAATACAAAATATGTCTCAATAATGACTCTGAATGTTAATGGTCTACACTCACCTATCAAAAGACATAGACTAGCAGATTGGATCAAAAAAAACAGATCCAACAATATGCTGCCTCCAAGAGACTCATCTCATAGGAAAAGACATCCACAGGCTGAGGGTGAAAGGTTGGGAGAAATCTTACCATTCACATGGACTGAGGAAATAAGCAGGGGTTTCCATTCTCATATCAAATAAAGTGGACTTCAAGCTAAAGTTAATCAAAAGGGATAAAGAAGGACACTACATACTGCTCAAGGAAACCATACACCAACAAGACTTAACAATTATAAATATATATGGCCCAAACAATGTAGCATCTACATTCATCAAACAAACTCTTTTC
This sequence comes from Tamias sibiricus, assembly GCA_025594165.1. NCBI lineage: Eukaryota > Metazoa > Chordata > Mammalia > Rodentia > Sciuridae > Tamias > Tamias sibiricus. The sequence continues at coordinate 111,246,364 of CM046664.1, read as the reverse complement.
AAGTTCAAAAGTCAAATAGACCACAGCACAATAATCCTAGGAGACTTTAACACACCCCTTTCACCACTGGATAGATCTTCCAAAACAAAAGTTGAACAAAGAAACTATAGAACTCAAAAATACAATAAGCAACTTAGACTTAACTGACTTATATAGAATATTTCATCCTTTAACAGGTGAATACACTTTTTTCACAGCAGCACATGGATTCTTCTCTAAAATAGACCATATACTATGCCACAAAACAACTCTTAGCAAATATAAAAAAATAGAGATACTACCTTGCATTCTATCAGACCATAATGGAATGAAATTAGAAGTCAATGATGAAATGAGAAATAAAAGCTACTCCAACACCTGGAGACTAAATAATATACTACTGAATGAACAATGGGTTGCAGATGATATCCAGGAGGAGATTTAAAAATTCTTAGAGGTGAATGAGAACACAGACACAACATATCAAAATTTCTAGGACACTGTGAAGGCATTTCTAAGAGGAAAGTTCATTGCATTGAGTTCATTCCTCAAAAGAAGAAAAAGTCAAGAAAAAATGAATTACCATTACATCTCAAAGCTCTAGAAAAAGAAGAACAATTTAACACCAAAAGTGGTAGAAGACAGGAAATCATTAAAATCAGAGCTGAAATCAATGAAATTGAAAGAAAAGAAAGAATTGAAAAAATTGGCAAGACAAAAAGTTGGTTCTTTGAAAAAATAAATAAAATTGACAGACCCTTAGCCAGGCTAACAAAAAGAAGGAGAGAGAAAACTCAAATTACTAGCATATGCAATGAAAAAGGAAATATCACAACAGACACTAAGGAAATACAGGAAATAATGCTAAATTATTTTGAAAACTTGTACTCCAATAAACTACAAAACACCAAAGGCATCGACAAATTTCCAGAGTCATATGATCTGCCCAAATTAAATCAGGATTATATACACAATTTAAACAGACCAATTTCAAGTGATGAAATAGAAGATACCATCAGAAGCCTATCAACCAAGAAAAGCCCAGGACAGGATTGATACATAGCTGAGTTCTACAAGACCTTTAAAGAAGAACTGATACCAATGTTCTTCAATTTATTTCAGGAAATAGAAAAAGACGGAGCACTTCCAAACTCATTCTATAAGGCCAATATCACCCTTTTCCCAAAACCAGGCAAAGACACATCAAAATAGGAAAACTTCAGACCAATATCTCTAATGTACATAGATGCAAAAATTCTCAATAAAATTCTGGTAAAATGAATACAAAAATTATCAAAAATATAGTACACCACAATCAAGTGGGGTTCATTCCAGGGATACAAGGATGGTTCAACATATGGAAATCAATAAATGTAATTCATCACATCAATAGACTTAAAGAACCATATGATTATCTCAATTATGCAGAAAAAGCATTCAACAAAATACAGCACCCCTTCATGTTCAAAACACTAGAAAAACTAGGGATAACATATCTCAACATCATAAATGCTATCTATGCTAAGCCCCAGGCCAACATTATTCTAAATGGAGAAAAATTGAAAGCATTCCCTCTAAAAACTGGAACAAGACAGGGATGTCCTCTTTGACCACTTCTATTTAACATAGTAATGAAACACTAGCCAGAGCAATAAGATAGCTGAAAGAAATTAAAGGGATACAGATAGGTAAAGTAGAACTCAAATTATTACTATTTGCTGATGATATGATTTTATACCTAGAAGACCCACAAAATTTCTCCAGAAAACTTCTAGAACTCATAAATGAATACAGCAAAGTAGAAGGATACAAAATCAACACCCATAAATCTAAGGCATTTCTACATATAACTGACAAAGTAGCAGGATACAAAATCAACACCCATAAATCCAAGGCATTTCTATATATCAGTGACAAATCCTCTGAAAGGGAAATGAGGAAAACTTCCCCATTTACAATAGCATCAAAAAAATAAAATAAAATACTTGGGAGTCAATTTAACCAAAGACATGAAAGACCTCTATAATAAAAACTACAGAACACTAAAGAAACAAATTAAAGAAGACCTTAGAAGATGGAAAGATCTACCTTGCTCTTTGATAGGCAGAATTAATATTCTCAAAATGACCGTACTACCAAAAGTGCTATACAGATTTAATGCAATTCTAATCAAAAGTCCAATGACATTCCTCATAGAAATAGAAAAAGCAGTCATGAAATTCATCTGGAAAAAATAAGAGACCCAGAATAGTTAAAGCGATCCTTAGCAAGAAGAATGAAGCAGGTGGTATCACTATACCAGACCTTAAATTATACTACAGAGCAATAGTAACAAAAACAGCATGGTATTGGCACCAAAATAGACTGGTAGACCAATGGTACAGAATACAGGACACAGAGACTAATGCATATAATTTCAGTTATCTTATATTAGACAAAGGCCCCCAAAAAGTATATTGGAGAAAAGATAGCCTTTTCAACAAATGGTGCTAGGAAAACTGGAAATCCATATGCAACAAAATGAAATTAAACCTCTATCTCTCACCATTCACAAAACTCAACTCAAAGTGGATCAAGGATCTAGGAATTAGACCAGAGACACTAGGCCTAATAGAAGAAAAAGTAAGCTCTAATCTCCAACATGTCAGATTAGACCCCAAGTTCCTTAATAAGACTCCTGTAGCTCAAGAATTAATATCAAGAATCAATAAATGGGATAGATTCAAACTAAAAAGCTTCTTCTCAGCAAATGAAACAATCAGTGAGGTGAATAGAGAACCTACTAATCTGGAACAAATTTTTACCACATGCATGTCTGATAGAGCACTAATCTCTAGAATATATAAAGAACTCAAAAATCTTAACACCAAAAAAACAAATAACCCAATCAATAAATGGGCCAAGCCAATGGACACGTCTCAGCAGAAGATATACAATCAATCAACAAATTTTGAAAAAATGTTCAACATCTCTGGCAATTAGAAAAATGCAAATAAAACCACTCTAAGATTTCATCTCACACCAGTCAGAATGGCAGCTACTAAGAACACAAACAATAAACGTTGGTGACAATGTGGGGAAAAAGGCACACTCATACGTTGCTGATGGGACTGCAAAATTGTACAGCCAATATGGAAAGCAGTATGGAGATTCCTTGGAAAACTTGGAATGGAGCCACCTTATGACCCAGCTGTCCCACTCCTCAGTCTATACCCAAAGGACTTAAAAGCAGCATACTGCAGGGACACATCCACATCAATGTTTATAGCAGCACAATTCACAATAGCTAAATTTTGGAACCAACCTAGATGCCCTTCAGTAGATGAATGGATAAAGGAAATGTGGTATATATAAACAATGGAGTATTACTCAGCAATAAGAGAGAATAAAATCATGGCATTCGCAGGTAAATGGATGAAGTTAGAGAATATAATGCTAAATGAAGTTAGTTAATCCCAAAAAGCCAAATGCCAAATGTTTTCTCTGATATAAGGAGGCCGATTCACAGTTGGGTTGGGATGGGGAGCATAGGAGGATTAGAGGAACACTAGAATGGCCAATAGGGAGGAATGGGGAGGGAGGGGGCAAAAGGGTGAAGAAGAAGAAGAAAAAAGATGGTAGAATGAGATTGATATCATTACCTTAAGTGCATGTATGAAGTCATGAATGGTGTGAATATACTTTGTATACAACCAGAGACATGTCAAAATGTGCTCTACAAGTATAATATGAAATGTTAAAAAAAAAAATCTTTGAGGCTGAATAAAAAAAAGAATTCCTCAACTCAAAAAAAAATTTTTTTTTTGACCTGTGAACTGGATTAGGTTGCAATAGTACTCAGTAAGTCTAGCTGTAGAAAGCAGAAACTCATAAATATCCTGAGAGTTGAGATATTTCAGGTGACAACAATCATTTGATTTACCTATAAATATATAACTAAATTTCTGATTAAGATGGTGTGTATAAATCCCTGAAAATAGCCAAACTTACATTGGAATGACAGCAAAGAAGTTTAAGAAAACAGGATTCTGTTTTTCCTGCATTTTACAGTGCCTTTCACAGACAAAGACACTAAGGCAGCCTTTGACCCAACTTGTCCAACATGGGTTGGAGTCAAACTGTTGTCTAAACCCAGTGGTGCAACAGTTCCTTGCATTCCTCTGCATGCTGCTTATGTTTTATTTGGTTTGGTTTTAATTGATTTTATTTAGTTTAAAGAATTTCAGTGCTTAAATTATTACCAGTTCATTTAAGAAAAGAAACACTGTTAAGAAAATGTGCTTTTAAAATTATACTTTAAAACAAATTATATTTTAACACAACATTCTATATTTTGCTACACCAGTTACAACCTGAACTGAGTACTATATCAGAAGATGGGAAAGAATACCTGCTGAGGATAGAGAGCACAATTCCTATTGTTTGTTCTGAATTTAGTGAGCTTGATCAAGAATGCAAAATCTCATTAAAGCTGAAAACTGTTGATCAAGGTAATATACTAAATTAATTTGATTTTGTTATTAGATTTCAAATGGTAACTGATGCTTTTTCTCTTCTAGGAAAAGTCCCTGAAATATACTCAGCTACTAAATTATACTGCATGTTTACATCAAATTATAGCTGAATCATATTAATAATGCTAGACCAGATTGGTGATTGTCAAATCCTATCTATTCTTCTTGGGATCAAACCATACATTTAAAATAATAGTGAACAATCTCCTCTTTATTGTTATCTTCCTGCTCCCTTTTCTCTTTTCCTCTTCCTCCTCCTAATTCTCATTCTGCTTCTCATTCTCTTACTTGTTCCTTTCTTTGCTTTATTTTCAGAGATTGAAGGACAAACTACTCTTTTAAGATTTTCTAAATCATCCTCAGTGAGGGAGGTATGGTAAGTTATACAAAAAGTTCAAGGTTATTAAACATGGATCTAATAACACACTCTTCACACTTAATAATGTAAGATAAGTTTATGGATCTTTAAATTCTTCCTTTTAAATTACTAATGCTGCAGATGTCACGATGCATGGCCACATATACTTCACTGTGACAGTCATATAAAGAGAATGGAAATCCTCCCCTAGTGTTGACAAGATGTAATATCAGAGGAGAAACCACGTATAGCAGTCGTTGGGTTGATTGAGTTCTCTTCCCCCTTAAGTCTCTGATCAAATCAAGTAAGAGATATATAGATTAAGATATAACCTACAAGAGAGATTACAGTTCTGGTCACATACCACGTGCTGTGTTAGCCAGGTTTTCACTGCTATGACTGAAAGACCTGACAAGAACAATTTTAGAGGAGGAAAAGTTTATTTTGGACTCATGGTTTCAGGGGTCTCACTTCCTAGATGGCTGGCCCCATTGTTCTGTGCCTGAGATGCTGTAGAGCATCGTGCCAGAAGGGAATGGCAGAGGAAAGCAGGTCAGGAACCGGCCACCAAGAACACAGAGAGGGGGCCTTCCTCTTACCTAGGACAAATGTCTACCTCAGAGGCATGCCCCAATGACTCACCTCCTTCAGCCACACCCTACCTGTCTGCAGTGACCACCCAATTGATTTTTATCAGGATGTTAATGCCCTGATTAGGTTAGAACTAGCATAACATAATTATTTCACTTCCAATTTATACATACATATATATGTATATATATGTACATATATATATATACATAATATATGTATATATGTGTATACACACACACACACACACCAGGGATTGAACCCAGGGGTGCTCAAAACTGAGCCACAATCCTTTTTTTTTTATCTCATTATATTTTGAGACAGGGTCTCACTAGGTTGCTTAGTGTTTCACCAAGATGCTGAGGCTGGCTTTGAACTTGAAATCCACCTGCCTCAGCATCCTGAGCAGCTGGGATTACAGGCATGTGCCACCTCGCCTGACTTTGACCTCTAAACTTTCTTATATTGTTTCACACATGAGATTATGGGAGACAACTAATATCTAAACCATAACACATACCTTTTATAGTACAACGCATACTTTTCTAGGTCTTGATGTCCATTTTCAAAAGGATAAAAAGTCCACAGAGTATCATGGGGTCAGAGACAATCTCATGAGAACGGTGCATCTAAGAAAAAATATGGGTAAGGAGATAGAGAAATTAACAGATGTCTTCCTAAGATGCTTGAAAGTTAAACAACCTTGAATTATGTCAAGCTCCTCACCCTGATTTCAGGAGCACCATGAGCAACAGTATATCTTAATTACAGCCCAGAAATATGGAATAATGACCTTTTTCTCAGACACTTAGACAATAGTTCTACTTCAAGCTACCTTTTGAATACATAATAGGAAAATGTTACTACAATTCATGGAAGAATAAAAAGAATACAATGATATTGTTGTTTTTCAAAATTGTAATGGGCAAAGATTTCCTTCACTTATGAGAATAACTTAAAATATATTTGCATGCTCTCAAATCTTTCAATGAAGCAGGCATTGCCAGTGCAAAGATAGCCTTAAAAATACTTCCCACATACTAGAAATTTGTGTGTTCTCATTCTTTGTTAGTTAAAAATTTTCCCTCTCCTTCTTTCCTACCCCCTTCTCTTTCTCTGTCTTCTCTCTCTTTCTTCTAGAGAAAAATTTCTGGATTTCATTTTGGATATTCCTCTTATCTATTTAAGTGTATTTCTATTAAATCTCTACTTTCATAGAGAATATGTTGGTGTCTCAGTGAATTTCTACATAGACAGAGTTGCTTTTTCTCAGGTTTAAAGAGTAGGACAGCCCTTATATCATAAACTAGGCAGGTGAGATCATTGGCTGTATTCAAGCTCCAAATACCCCATAGTCACCTTAGGAAGCTGGTTAAGATTTTGGGTATTTCCATTGTTTTATGTGTATGAGAAAAATTTCTATTTCTAGGAAAAGCACATAAAAGAAAATTTTTTTCTGAATTTTGAATCCAATGCAGTGTACCTATACCTAAACATTATAATTCCATTCCTGAATAATCTGTATGGGAAAAAAGATAAGAGTTTTTAAGTTCTTTCTTTCTCCTTCATTCCCAGAAGGACTTTATAACCATTAATTGTATATAAAAAAATTCTACCTTTGTGCCAGTTTTGAGGGGGAAATCCATTTTTTTTTGTCTAGTTATACAAATTCCTTATTCTTTGTTACCATTTCCTTGTTAAATTAGTTTCTTGGGCTGAAGCTGTAGCTAAGTGGTAGAGTGTTTGTCTAGCATATGTGAGGCACTGGGTTTGATCTTCAGCACCACATAAAAATAAATAAATAAAATAAAAGTACAAAAAATTATTTTTGTATTCTTTGCTACTGAAGCGAGGGAGATTGTGGACATATTGACACATTTGAGAGGTGAAAGGAGATAGTTTACTACTAATCTGGGGTTGGCCACTTTCATTTAGGTTGACTTTACTATTTCTTACGATGATGAACCCTACATAAATAATTAAATCCATTACTATCATTTCCAACGTATGCATCATTCAGAAATGCCCTAAAATTTGTTATAGAACAATCTGGACATTGGGCCCAGTTGTTAGGTAGGAAAAAAAAATCAAATCATGTATCTTGGAACTAGAATTATGACTTTTTTTTAAAGAAAGACAACTTTTCCTTATTGCTTTTTTAAATCTTGTTAAATAGTTTTTAATGTTTTAGCACATAATAATTGCATATGTACAGAGTACATTGTACATACACATATACTTGAAGTACACATACATGTACTTCAAAACATGTAAATAAAATATATTGATCAAATCAAGGTTATTAATATCTTCATCTCTTTATCATTACTTTGTTATTTATTGCTTTTAAATTTTATCTAGAAGCATATGGATTGGTAACTTGGTTGAAAATAGTAATGTAAATGTATGTACATATATATGTATATTATCAAGTTCATTGATTATCTGTAAAAATCAGGTAGATTCAATAACTTTTTTTTTCTTATTCTAACTAGGATCCTGGTTTTGTGGTTGTACATAATATGGAGATGCATTGTGGTGTATTCATAGATGTACATAGGAAAGTTGTGTCAGATTCATTCCACTGTCTTTCCTATTTGTTTTAATTTAGATGAAAATTTCAATAATAATTTTTTAAGAAAGAGAAAATGCCTTAAGAGTAGTCATTCTATCTAATGTTTCAAATGTATATACTGTTGGGAAATTTTTCAACTTTTTTTTTTTATTATTAAATAGGTAAAGAACACCTTGGCTTAAACTTGGCATTATCTTCCTGCCACGTGGACCTCCACCAGACAACATCCTGTGCTAATGGCACCTGTAGCCAAGGTTCCCTGTATTACACCGCTGTCTCCGATTTTTCCCAAGATGGAGACAGAGTTACGAACATTGTTGTACAACCTATAGTGAATGAGAATTTTCTGTGGAACAGCTACATTCCAGACAGCATCCAGGTTGACAAATTAAAAAACAATCTTTATAATTTAAACTTAAAATGATATGTGTATTTTATCTCTGAATCTTGTAAATTTTAATTTTAAAATTATTTGATAAATTATGAGTTTTAAATTATTCCATTTTAAATATGTAAGACAAGAATTAATGAAAAATTCATTCCAGTTGCAATGAGTAATTGTCACTAAATAACAATTAATGATAATATTTATCAAAATATCTTTGTTTTTAAGATCAGAGTCAAGGATGTCCCAACAGCTTACTGCTATTCATTTACTGACCCACATATAATTACCTTTGATGGCAGGTAATTTCCTAAGAGTCTTTTCTTTTAATGGTTGTTGTTTGTTTTGGTTTTACTGTTGTTTTGTTTTAAACATCATTCTGTTTGATCATTTCTTAATCCTAGTCACTGAAAAATTAGAAACGAAGGTATGTTTTGCCATCACTGATTTGTTTGAAGATACTAGTTTATTTGTATGTATGGATGGATATATATATATATATATATAAACATATGGTTATATAGATGTTAGCCTGAATTTGTAGAAATCAAGTTTATAACAAATGCAAGTTATCATTTTTGTTTGGCCATCTATTTGTTTTTAATAATTTTATTATTTGCATCAGAGATGTTTACTATGGTATTTATTGTGATATACTGTGTTGTATACTTATATATAATGAAATAATCTTCAAGTTTTAGGCAAATCACTAACACACTAGAAGTTTTAAAGAACAAATAACCTTTAATTTGTAATGAGAATACTCAGGGAAAAAACAATTACAACCTTATAAAAGCCTGAATATTTAACTCTAGAAGTGAAGTAAAATGAGCAAGATGACCAAAAAATAATCTGAGTTAACCTTCTATTAATATCTGCATAGAAAAATTGAAACTCAGTGATACCATTCTGAGGGACTAGTGATACCATGTCCTTAAGGAAAATGATACTTTATTGTTGATTCAATTTTTTCTTCATGATGTGAGGTAGTTTTTCTCTTAATTTTTAAAAATTGTAACGTGATCATTTTCAGTAAAGTCATTCAATATGAAGAATAGTTGTAGAATCCCTCCAGTAAAAATGACACTTCACATATCTGATGAAGAATTAAGAAAATATTGGAACTTATCTCTCATGCAAAACTTTCTTCTATGGTTATAATTGAAGGCTTTAGAGTTTTGGTGGAAAAAAACTCAAGAAAGAATAATGGCAATGTATTTAATCTGACTTAATTCAACAAGATCAATTGTGCAGGAGCTAGGTGACAAGTCATGTTTTAAGGGGGTGGTGACAGTGAACAAGAGATTCTCATTTCCTCATAGAGCCAACCTCTGAATAGAGGAAAAGAAATATTAATGCAATCAGTACATAAAGCATGTAGTGAATCTGAGGAAGATACATGCCACAGAGAAAACTAACTCAGGTGGAAAGGGAAGGCTGGGAAGTAGGTTTAGTAATTTATATTAAAATAGACTGGGTATGAAAAGCCATTGTGAGGATAATGTGAACAAATACTTGAAGATCAGAGAGACAGCAAGTGCCTGCCACTGGGAAGGCCTCCCTCCTCAAGGAGTGAAGCCTCTCTATGGTGATGAAAGGGAAGAAAAGAGTAGTGGGAGAGATGCAGGTGTTTCATTCAGTGCATAAAAACAAATTCTCATGACCCAAAAAGGTGTTGGGAATCTTCATTTCTCATTCTAACATCAAAATATATTGAAAGCCTATAAATAAACGTAATATTTAGTTGGTTTATAACATACTATTGTGATATTTTATAACCTTCTTTTAATGCAGTTGACTTTTGTTAACAATAGGGTATATGATAATTTCAAGACTGGAACATTTGTGCTTTATAAAAGTACATCACGTGATTTCAAAGTCCATGTGCGTCAATGGGACTGTGGAAGCCTTCACTACCCTGTGTCATGTAACTGTGGGTTTGTGGCCAAAGAAGGAGGAGATATCGTTACTTTTGATATGTGCAGTGGTCAGCTACATGAATCACGACCATATTTATTTGTGAAGAGCCAAGATGCATCCAGCAATATCAAGATAAGTGAATCTTACTTAGGAAGAAAAGTCACAGTATGTATGATTCTGTAATATTAAAAGTACCTTTCCTTTTTCTCATTTTGAATGAACTATTCATCTCTATTAAACTAGATGCTATCATTTTTCAATATTGGTTTGCTATCAAGAAGATAGAATTTGGATTAACTATGATCTTAGAATGTGCATCTACTGCACACAAGTAAACATAATTAAAACACTGTCAAACCTAAATTGCCTTATTTAACATTTCAGTATCACAATTTATTATTTATTAATTATTTTTACAGTATCCAATAAATGGCATATTAGATGACAGACATAATTAAAAACAAATATTCAGTAGCTAACCAACTTTTCAAGTGAATTTAACATGTTACTGCTTTAGTAATGGGCTGGTAGATAAGTGGAAGAGAATAGAAAGTCAGAAAACATTCTCAATATTATATATATTCACTAACACTTTTTAAATATAATATTGCATGTCTGTGAGCTAACAATTTGTATCTTAGGGTCATGTTCATTTTCCTTTCATACTTCAATAAAAGTAAATTCCAGGTAAGTATAATTCAAATTTAAATAAACATGTTCACAAGTATGGTTTTATGATATTTATTGAAGTGAACAATACCTTTTAACATAACATCATATATTTTAATTCCATTATCAAAAACCAAAATGCAAATAAAGAATTGGGGGAAATAGTTGGGCGCAGTGGCGCACACCTGTATTCCCAGCACTTGGGAGGCTGAGGCAGGAGGATCGTGAGTTCAAAGCCAGCCTCAGCAATGGTGAGGTACTTAGCAACTCAGGGAGACCCTGTCTCTAAATACAATACAAAAAAGGGCTGGGGATGTGGCCCAGTAGTCGAGTGCCCCTGAGTTCAATCCCAAGTACCAAAAAAAAAAAAAAAAAAAAAAGAATTGGGGAAAATATTTGCTACATACAGTCAGTATATAAAAAATAGATCTCTAATGTATACTCACCATTCTATTGAGTAAATATTATAAAATGATATTTACATAAAGAGCATTAATAAACTTGTCCAGAAGTACAAATAACCAACAAAGATATAACAATGTTAAGCACATAGGTAATCAAATATATAAATACTGGTCAAACATCTCTCATATAATATTGTTAAGAGTAGTAACAGTAGAAAGAGTCTTTCTGGAGGGCATATATATTAATACAATCTGAACCTCTCTGTGTAGTTACTTTACAAATATTTTGCCTCTGGAAATTGATTGCAATAAAATAATCAAGGATGCACATTACTCCAATGCTATTCCTTGTATCTCCTCTGCTAAGAGGGAAGCCTTACAATTAATCAGTGATCAATGAGAGTGTTCAGAAATATGAATTCTGTGGCATTCAGTCTTGGCACTCTGGCACCACTGCTGGAACCCCAACTCCTATGGCCTGGGGGTGTATGGAAATAAGCACTGAAGCTAAGCAAGGTGGTGCAGCAGCAGAAGCATAGGGTGGCCACTTTGTCAAGGGAGCTCTAGGCCTCATGGATGATGTGAAGCATGAGGGCGACCAGAACCACAAGGCTGGTGTGAACTAGGAAGGCAGTGGGAATCATCATGGTCATGTGAACTGAAAGGCAAAAATCACACCAGAGACAACTGTGCAGCCAAGAGATTTATTCACCAGCCTTCATGGCTGGTCAGAGGTAGAAGAAGTATGGGGAGAGAGGAGTCAGGGAGAGGGGAGTGTGCAAGCTCTGGTGGGAGAGAGGAGTCTGGGAAAGGGGAGTGTGCAAGCTCTGAACAGAAGGTAGGTGCCTGGTCATGCTGGCTGTGGTCTCTGGAGCTGTCAGCTAAGGCAGCTGCCATCGGGCTGGAGGTGGTGGGTCTGTGGGTCTGGAGCTGTCGCAGTGGCTGCCTCCTCTCAGCAGGGACGAGCTGTTGAGAGTGAGCTCCAGGCAGACAGGAGCTTAAGTAGGGATTTCTGGTGGAGGTTGTACCAGAGCGACCTTTAACACCATTAGGCTCTTTGCCTGGGGAACAGGGCGACCTTTAAGCCTATTGGCTCCTGCCTGGGGAACAGAGCAACCTTTAAGCTCATTGGCTCCTGCCCAGGGAAAATGAAATAAGGTTGCTTGGCGGTGGTGGGGGGTAGCTTATCAGCCCAAGACCATCTGTCATAAACCACGAGGGCAAGGTAGCCACCGGGAGCCCAGGCAGCAGCAGCTGGAGGATCTGGTGGTTCCACAGCCCCTGTACATGCAACTACGAACTCAGTTTGCCGCTTCCACTGTGGCAGCTGCAGGGACTGGAAAGTTGTTTCAGAGAAACTCCATACCTGATGTACTCACAAGCTGTATTTGCTACTGCACAAAGGTTTGCTCCTGATTCTATCAAAACCATCAGTTTCCCTGGAAATGTTTGGACCTGACAGGCTTTGAATACAGTTCCACAGAACTTTCTGTTCCTCCAAGCCTCCAATAAACTTCTCTACTATGACATAAAGCATCTTGATATGCTAGCAACTCACGCATGAACAGGAGCACAGCAAGCAGCTGCAGAAACTGCAGACAGGAGATCACCTGCAGCAGAGAGTGCCTGCCAGCTAGTGACCAGCCACTAATATCCTCCCTCTGTCAGACAGATGCCCATTCAAGTCCTTAACCTCTGAGTTCCTTCCAGTGAATCTGAAGGACTCCCCTCACACAGGACACATCTAATGGTGACCAGCTCCCTTGGCTTTTGGTTTATTTGGTGTGGTGCTTTGAGTGTGTATCCCTTCAAAATTCCTGTTGAAACTTGGACCTCATTGCAACAGTACTGAGAGGACCATGAAGCTCCAGCCTCATGGATGGGATGTGTACCTTTAGATAAGGAGACTTGTCTGCATGCACAAGACGCTAGCACTACAACCACACTAAAGTACATTTATTAAGCTAAGTGTTCTGGCATATATCTGCAGTCTTTTGCTACTTTGCTATGGAGGAGACCCCTCTGCCTCCACCTGTGTTCCTCCTGCCCTGTTCTTTTCTGATTCTCCCATGTTTCTGCAGAAGCAGGGATGGTTCTTAATAAATTTGTTTCTTACAAATCTTAAAATAAAATTAATGCTCCTAGAAAAAAAAAAGAGGGTTTAACTAAAACTCTATAATGATGTACACAATAAAACACATTGTAGTCATGAAAATGATGGAATAGGTCATACTTACTGACGGGCAAAAACATTCATGACACATAGAAGAGACTTTTGAAGAATCTGCACCAAGATCTTAGCATTATTAGCCATTAACATCCTCCTCTGTCACTCAGGTAGAAATATAAGTTTTGTTTATGTTTGAAAGCATTTTGTGTAATGAATGCATACTAGTTTTGTGAAAAGAAAAGAAAGCACTCTTTTTAGATTAAAAAAAAAAATAAAAGGGGAACAAGAATTAAAGAAGCAAACACAGATCTTATACCTTTGTTGACTCTTAGAAGAGATAGTTTTTCCTCATGTACATCCAAGTGGCTGATCTTGGACAGGCGCTGTTCCTGCAACAGAGAGAGGTGGCTCATAGTTAGATGACACAGGCTAGTAGAGTCATTCAATAAGTACCTTCTGTTCTGATTGCCAACTCCCCAGGCAACCTTTGGTTTTAATGTGGCTTCTTTTTGCCAGCTTGCAGCAAGAGAATTCTGATTAGCCACAGGAATATCAACTCCTTCAGAATTATATTTATCCGTGTAAATTAATTACCTGTGAGTCTAATTCCATATTAAATAACTATTATCAGAAACATAACTTGGTGGGCCATGGACATAGCTCAGTGGTAGAGCAATTGCAACTCCCTGGGTTCAATCCCCAGCACCAAAAAAAGGAAAAAAGTAAATAAATAAACATTACTTGGTAAATGTTGTCTTCAAGATTTATAACTGTTTTCATTATATTTCACATTTTGGTTTAGATTATTTAAGGAAAGGAGTCACAAATAATAAATATCAATAAAAATGAATAGGTGATCAAATTTCAAATCAGAAAAAATGCAAAAATTTATTATTTTAAAATAGAACAATAAAAAGAAGTTGTCCCCTGGGGAAAAAATCAGTATTTTATTCTGTTTATATGGGAGAAGTGACTGAGTTTGCTTCTTATTTCTTAAATAATACTTTTTTCTTAATCCATATTGAATATGGCGTTCATGTTTTCTGTTTATGTATTGGTTTCTTCTGTATTTCAGATTTCATTTTCTTCTGGAGCATTTATCCGTGCAGACTTGAGTGAATGGGGCATGAGTTTAACCATTAGGGCACCTAGTTCAGATTACAAAAACACTTTAGGACTCTGTGGCACCTTTGATGAAAACCCAGAAAATGATTTCCATGATAAAAATGGGATCAAAATTGATCAACATTTTGATAATTGTGCTACTTTTATTAATGAATGGAGGTAAGAAATAAGCTAATTTTCATTTGTGATTGTATTAACATTAGACTTAAATGTGAATAGTCTCTGACTTTGGCAGCACATTCCTGGGGAAAATGTTCTGGTTCAAAATAACTTTTGTTTTCTGTTTTCAATCTGGAAGGATTTTACCGGGGAAAAGCATGTTTGACACGATGCCAGTTTCTCAGACTTTGCCTGCAAAACTATCCTATTGTAGCTGCTCATTGGATACCGCCTCAAGGTACCCATTTTCTAATCATCTGGATGATGTTCCTCAACCAGAAATTGCTTCAGGTTGCAAAGACCTCAAACATGTCAGATTCCCTTCTTTGATACCAGAACTAGATGTCACCTCTGAATATGTTAATTCAGAAGCGCATGTCGGGAGGATAAACAAGCATATATCTAGAGAAGAAAATAATTTGAATTTCTTACTGCAAGGAAAGAAGTATGTAGACCTAACCAAACGCGACTTATATTTACAATATCCTGGAAGTGAAAAACAAGATGCACCAAAATATTCAGACAACGAGAAACATACGCAGGACCAGGGTCGCCACAGCCAAAAAATGAGGTGGAATCGACAAAACAGATGGAAAAGGCAACATTTCAATGAGTTTCTTCCTTTGTTTGCTTTCCAAAGTCTCAGCCAGACCAACCTGGAACAGTTTACTTATTTTTTCCCTGAGGACCACACTGAGGATGTCCACCAAGAGTTTGTCCCCCCCGTGGCCTACACCCTCTGGCCTTACTCAATACAGCAGCTTAAAACTCTGTCAGCGCACGGTAGCCAACTCCAGCATAGGCAGGCTCTGTTTTGCCTTTCTTGGCAAAAGACTAGACCACGTTGTAAATATGTGTGTTAAGGACATTCTGTTAAAAGATGATGTTAGCTGGGCAAAAGCTGGTGTGGCCCTTCTAGAAAATGAATGTGAAAAGAGGATTTTGGAAGAGGGGAAATATAACACAAAAGAATATGACAAGTCAATTGAAGACATTCTCTTAGTATTAAAATGCCCCAATTTCTGCAGTGGCAATGGGCAGTGTATGGAGTGGGGGTGTGCATGTCTCCCAGGCTTTAGCTCCTATGATTGCAGTGATTGGTATGGTAAGTAAACACTCTTCAACTTTAATATTGTGCAGGAAATTTGATTGTGAAAATATCTTTGTTCCTTTTTGACTTTAGTTATCTTAGAGCTTATGAAGATAATACAGTGATAAAAGATGCAAATTAAAATGATTAATACATCAGTAATTTCCCCAAGGTGTTTCATCTCATTCAGAGAAAAGCTGAAGTTCTCGTAATTACCCATAAGGCACACTATGAGCTGGCACACAGAGTCCTTCCAGACACATCTCCTGTTGTTGTCACCCTGTTATCCAGATAGGGCCACTTTGGTCTCTGCTGTTTTTGAAAATGCCAGGCTCATCCTGCCTCCTGGCCTTTGCATGCAGCTGGTCCTTCTACCTGGAGAGAATAATTGTTTTCCTGGAACTCAAATTTAACATATTTTAAGCACTGTGTTTTATATTATCTTGCTAATCATGCTAGTTTGCTTAAAATTGTTTTTCCCTGACTCATCTATATAGTGAGAACTATTTTGTCTCAAAATGTTAAAGAAAGAAAATTTTTAAATGTTGACTTGGTTCATTTAACCAGTAAACCAGTAATTCTTGATTTCCCTCCCACAACCACCATCTTTCCCTTTTCCATTTACAGTCTCTTCTTAGTAAATGCAAAACCTTCACTCTGATTGCACAAGTTAAAAACTTGCAGTTATTGACTTTTCTTTTTCTCCTATGCCTCAAGTTTAACGCCCTAGCAGCAAGTCCAGTTTCAAAGCATTTCATTTTTTTTTTTTTTCCTTGCTACAACCTCAGTCCAAGCCACCACTGTCTGTCACCTGGGTCATCATAGATTCTCTCAAAGCTTATTTTCTGTGCAGGAGAAGCCAAAGTGACCCCTTTGAAATGTAAATCAGATCACATTGCTTCTCTACTTAAATCCTTCAAATGGCTTGCCATATTTTTTCAGAATAAAATCCACAATCTTCACATGGTCTAGAAAACCTCAGATAATCTGAGGCTCCCCTCACTCTCAGTTCATCAACCACTCTTTCCCAAGCTCACTGCTCTTCAGCCACATTGGCTTTGCTGTTCTTACAGGTCTGCTTCTACCTCAGAGCCTT
The DNA here is from genome assembly GCA_025594165.1 of Tamias sibiricus. Lineage (NCBI taxonomy): Eukaryota > Metazoa > Chordata > Mammalia > Rodentia > Sciuridae > Tamias > Tamias sibiricus. Next base: position 111,229,329 of record CM046664.1, on the reverse strand, counting down.
TGTACTTACTGCTGTCTCTTTGGAGCATTTTTCTACCACACAGCTTCAAGACTAACCTCCTTCACTTCTCTGCTCTAGTGTCATATTATCAGAAAATTCATCCATGGTCATTCAGAATAAAGAATAAAGTATTTTTTACAAAACCTCATAATCTTTATATCCTATAAAATAATATAATATATTCCCTATATTCTTAAAAGTATTTATTGATGAATTTTATATTCTTTTTTTGTTTCATTTTTGTACTTTTGTCCTCTCGTGTCAGAAAGTAAATTAGATGAAGGAGGGGACTTTGTTTTGTCCATTACTATAACCCCTATAATAACAGAACATACAAAAAATTACTAAAAAAAACCCATTTATTAATGTATGAAAGAATAAACTATATAAGGGGTTTTCTTCTAAAACTTAAACAAAGAGTTTTCAGTATTTTAATTCATTTCATGGCTAATGACACTATTTTATTACAAAATTGTTTTTCCTATAACCCATCTAAATAACACAAACTAAAATGACAAAAGCAAAATGTATTTCACTGTATTCACATATATATATATGTGAATATATATATTATTTTTGCTACTGGGCATTGAGCCCAGGGCACTTAAAACACTGAGCACCTTTTATTTTTTATTTTGAGTCGGGACCTCATTAAATTGCTTCACTAAATTGCTGAGTTTGTCTTTAAACTTGCAATCCTCCTGCCTCAGCCTCCAAGATTGCTAGGATTACAGCATGCGCCACCGCGCCCAGTTTGTAGTCATGACTTTTTAGTACTTATTTTTAATTGATATCAAATATCAAAACATTAATGAAGCCTGTATATGTCAGAACTGGTAGCAACTGTAATGACATTGTTGACATAGTTGTAAGTTTAATGGTAGGTAGCACTACTTTTAATACCAGAATACTCTTAACGTTTAATAGTTTAATTAATGTAAATAGTGTTTGGGGTGTACTTTGAAATATTATTTTACATATGCTTTTTATTTGGGCTTTGAAGCATAATTATGTGGTTTATTCTGGAATTAAAAAAACATGTTCTATTTGTTATAATTGTTTTCCAAAGACAATGCTCCTGAAATCACAGAGCTTGAGAATGCTGGATTCTGTGATGTTCAAAAGCATAATTGTACAATGGTGAGAATTTTTGGTCAAGGCTTCAAAGAATCACCTTCCATTAACTGTGAAGTTACTAAACTGCAGGTATGTTAAATACAGACTTTATGAGAAATTACATAAAGCAATTTATAAGTTATTCAGATTAATTTTGTATTGAATTAATTTGTTCATTGGCCACATAATCCCAAAGGGTTTTAGGGCCATGGAGAGTGAAGGAAGACGATTTAAGATGCTTAACCTTGAAAGCTTCTACATATTTCAGCTTTCTTGAATATTTTACATTATTTTTATTGAGGTATTGGCCACTGTTTTCATTCATAATAAAAAAGTAAAAGACTATCAAGCTTGAAATACTGAGGCATCTTTATATTTCAAATTGCAAAAACACTAAGAATGGAGATGGATTTTAGCCAAGACATCCTGCATGAACTGTAAGATCCAGAGATGTGAATGTTTCCCTTCTACAAACAAAAAACAAGGGCTAATTGTGCTCATCCTTTGTATTCCTTTACTATGGATTTCAGACTGGAAAGTACCACCCTCCCCAAAATTAGCATGTTTCTTCCTTGAAATGAACATTTTTCTTTCTTTTTTTTAATGAAGTAAACACATTTATTACAAACTGAAAATTTGCTCAGTGAGTAATCTTTTTACAAAAGAAAAGAAATTTAGTTTCTTTGTGACAATTTGACATATTCTTCTAGCTTGAAACATATTTCTTTCTTGAAGAAAAAGCCTATATGACATAATCCCAGTTTGAACATTAGCATAGCAAATTATACCTTATTTTTGATGATTGTTTATATGTCTTTCCTTTTCTTTATTCAAGTAGAATTTTTATTTTGTGGACAGCTCTTTCAATTTAGAAAGGTTTTATGTGGGTAATCTGAAAGTTAAAGTAGTAAAATAGTAAATAGTACTTTTAACATTTGTCTTACTTTTTCTCTAAGTTGATAAATCCAAATGTGGTTCTGACAGTGAGACTTTACAGGAGGAAACAATCTTTGCATGTGTTTTTGTCATAGGGTTCTGCATAACAAATATTCTTATTTCATGATTTTATGGATAGAGCCTTTCTAAATAAGTTGCAAATTATTCTAATTCCAATGAAATAACAAAACACAATAGACGGATATATGTGTAATTTCAACATCACACAAGAGAGTTGATATGGTTTTGGTCTTGACAGAGTAAATCATATGACATCACACTACAATTAAATCATTTACCAGGGGAGAAGTTTATAGATTTCTATTCTCTTGGAAGCTACATTTAGTATTTATTTTCAGCCATTGACTGGTTGTGATTTATTCTCACACTACTTCCCTCTTCCAAAATCCTGGAACTTTCAATATACTTTGCAGAACTATAGAAATAAATGAATGTGCTTAATTACTAAAACCAGGATAAGAATGGGTGTCAAGTATTTATAGGTATTATTATAGCCATCTTCACTGGCCCCAGTCTTGCCCAATGCTGGGTTCTGACTTTTGCACCCTTTGGTTCACTCCTCGAGTCAAGTCTAACTTGGCACTATTTTAAGACTCCCTGCCCCCCCCCCCCCCCTTGGGACCTTCAGGAGGCCTTGTACATGGTTTATTTGGAATATGCTTGTTTTTCCACTAGTTTTCTTGTTACCTGGTCAGTCAACATGAATGCATTTCTGCTCACATTTTTAGTTGGAATTCCAGTTCCCTTCAAAGATGGGTTTCTCTTAAGAATCAAGCTTTCTAAAACTAATATCACATGAAACCCTTCATTTCTTTCCATTTTATCAAGTACGGTTTTAAAACATGCATTTTAGAATAATTTGAAACTTGCAGAAAAGCTGTAAAAATAATACAGGGGTTCCCAATAAATTTTTACCCTGCTTCCTCCAGTATTTTCATCTTACATATCCATAAAACTGTTATGGAAACCAGAAAATTCACCTTGCAATTAAATATATAATACAATTAAATATTTTACAGACCTTGTTCAAATTTTGCTGGGCATCCATCTAAGAGTCTTTTTTTCTGATTCTGCAACCAATCCAAGATTTTATACTGCATTCTGTTGTCATGTCTCTTCAATCTTCTTCAGATTGTGACAGTACATAGTTTTTCTGTTTTTTGTAAACTTGGAACTTTTGAAGAGTGCTTGCCAGTTATTTTGTACAATGGTTCTTTCTTAAGATGGAGGTTATGCCATTCTTCCTTCATCTTTTCATGATCAGTGTTTCTAATTACTGGTGATGTAAACTTTAATTACATGTTTAAGGTGGCACTTCCCATTTATCTCCACTGTAAATTTCCTATATTTCCCTTTGTAATTAATATGCTGTAAGAAGACACTTATAAACAATGCTAATATGATTTCTCCTTGTACTTTGTCTCCCTGATTTTAGCATTCAACTATAATTTTTGCTTACAACAGTCATTACTGTGGTATTTACCAATGGCAATTTCTATTTCCATCATTTCTTTTACATATATTAATTATCTGAAATTGTACTGAAAGGGAAAGCTATTCCTTGGTTCCTATTCATTCATTCATTTATTCATATCAGATGGACTAATAGACAATTATTTTATGAAGAATACTTATTTTATCTTATTTGTTGCTATTATTAGTTATTTTGCTTGCTGCTTAAATTATCCCAGATTTGAACACAGGGTGCTCCTCCAAGTAAAGTCTCATGTCCCCTTATGGTGCACTCATAATTTATTTTACAATTTCTCACATTCTCACCACACAATATTGTAGACTTATCTTGCATTTTCTCTACTCCAACCATAGAATCAACTATTTCTCCAAAGAACTCTGTTCCATTTATTAAATAATGTCACTTAAAAACCATGATTTGATGATTTGGGTGCAAAGTGTGCTTATTATTACAGACTAGTTATTGACTCCTGGCCCTCTCAATGGATGATGCTAGGAAATACATTTATATATTCTCACATATACATCCCTATCCCTATCTATCTATCTATCTATCTATGTATCATCTTCATGAGCTATACTGATACCTCTGATTGCAATACATAGGGTTCATTCCAGCCTTATCTTGTCCTTTTACTCCTTCTTCACAAGTAAAAACTAGTTCTCATTATTTGTATTTACCATTTTATCAATCTGAATATATGCAAGTCAATTTTAGAAATTATAAACCACACCTCTGTGAAAAAGAAATTTGCAAAATGAGATCACAATTTAAAAGCAATATCCTAAATGCATGACTGAAGATTTGAATGGTACGAATATACATTGCATACAAACAGTGTTATGTAAAAAGACACTCTATATGTTTATTATGAATTATAATGCATACTACTATTATAAATACAACACTTTAAATAAAAGAAAATGAAAAAAATTTTAAAGAAATATTTAAAAATGTAAAAAAAAAAAAAAAGGCAAATATTGTTTACCTAGTGACTTGTGTTGGCTGTTTTCTTTCTGTCCCTGTTCAGGGTGGTTATGTGTTTCTTTTGCAACAAAACTCTGCTTTATTTTAGTTATTTTGGGGTGTGTGAAATGTGGTTCTGAGAACTGGCTCTATACAAAAGATGCATGCAGAGAACTGTCACTTTCTTCACATCCCTAATACCTGCTTGCTATTACCCTTTATTTTCTTCCTGTTTTCTTCCATGGCCTGAAGTATTTATATATACACTGTCATTATTTTCTGGTTTATCCTTAATGTGTTTCTTTGATACAAAAGAACAAATAGCATACCTCCCATTTTTTATACACAAAGGGTAGCATATTATAAATGCTGTTTTCTAATTTTCAGTAGTAATTTAAAAAAATTTATTTATTCCAATTTGTTATACATGACAGCAGAATGTGTTTCAATTCATAGTCCACATATGGAGCACAATTTTTCATTTCTCTGGTTGTACACAAAGTAGAGTCATACCATTCATGTCTTCATACATGTTCTTAGGGTAATGATGTCCATCTCATTTCACTGTCTTTTCTACTCCCATGTCCCCTCCTTATATCTTCCTCCCCTTTGCCCTATCCAAAGTTCCTCCATTCCTCCAATGCTCCCCACACCCATTATGGATCAGCATCCACATATCAGAGAAAACATTCGGCCTCTGGTTTTGGGGGATTGGCTTACTTCACATAGCATGATATTCTCCAACTCCAACCATTTACCTACATATGCCATGATTTTATTCTGTTTTAATGCTGAGAAATATTCCATTGTGTGTGTGTGTGTGTGTGTGTGTGTGTGTGTGTGTGTAGATAGATAGATAGCCAGTAGTAATTTTTAATAAATGCTTAGCTAAAATTCCAGTCACCCAATCATATCCTTCACTCATTCCCCTAAAAGCAGAATTCAGTTTTTAAATTGCTGACTTGTAGGATTAAATCCAAGTTGTTATTGTATAAATGAGTGGGTCTTTAGGAGGCAGTTCTTGCCCAATTTTAGCAGGCTTGACCCTCCTCCTCATGCTCTACTCCAGTTCCATGCATCCTTGACTTTTCACACGCTATTTTTTCCAGGCATCTTAAGTCATGCTCTATGTCTGCTTCCAGCATCCACACGTCAGTCTCCTTTTTACTTCTAGGAAGTGAAGTATCATCCCCCACCCTTTGTTTTAAACTTTGCTTGACAAAGTTAGATTTAATGTATTATTTCTTATTATACCTTATTTGAATCTCATTTATAGTGATAATAAAATTATATTTCTCTTTTCATTTGGTATCTCATCAGAATATCCTCAGCACATAACAGATAATCAGCAACTATTGATGAGTGGAAAGGAAGTAGAACCCTGTCTATTCCTTAGTTGAGTTAGACCTTTCCTTAGAGGGATGGAATTATCCCTAAATCCCCAGTCATTGGCTGTAATTTGTTTCCACACAAGAAACCAAGGGACCCTATATTCTCTAAGTGTAGTTATCATGATGACTTAGATGTTCTTATTACCCTTCTGCTAGAGGAAAATCAATGGCAGAAATGCTTCACACCTCCATAAATATGCAGTTTCATACTGGGTTACTCTGTCAGTCACCCGTCTTCAAGATAGTTTCTGGGAGCTATAGACTAGAGTGTTCTTGTCTTCCTTTTCTTTTCCTGCAAACACACAATACTGAAGCAGCTGCATATTGCATGGCTAATTCAGAATGGTTGGAAACATTATACAATAATAATTATTTTACAAAAGTATAAATTTTGACAACAAAATATACTATTCTAGTTTTCTATGTAGTTACCAGTACTCAGAAAATTATTATTTCTTTTCCTCCCTAGACAGCAATGCATTTTCAATGATGAAATGAATACTGAAAATGTAGTTTAAGCATGAGATACCACTAAGCTAGTAAATAGGATGAACTGGCTAAAATTTTACTTTCAAATTACATCAACAAGCTTGAGAAAAATAATACTTTTTATGAAGATGGTACATTTTTTACAGAATTAAGGAAAAGGATGTAGCTGAACTCTCAGGAAAAAAACTTGAAGTTGGGATTTGGACAATATTATGAGGAGCCGCTTCAGAAAACACTCCAAGTCCGTATTTAAAACAAATTAGAGAGCTTTATTACCTGTCCAGGGGCTGCCACTCACAGAAACTGAAGCTCTATGGGAGAATAGCAGCCTTTCCTGGCTTTCCTTGGGAATTTAAGAATGAAAACCACAACTTTCTCAGCATCATGCAAGCAAGCCAATCACAGAAGCTAAAACAGCATTTGGTGGGTCTAGTAAGCAAACAAGCAGATTACAGAAGCTCAAAAAAAAAATGTTGTAGGGTAACTCAGACAACCGCATGTTGGGTCTGAGCAGGTGTTAGAGATATCCTGGGCTTGAGCAGGTGGTTAGCGGAGCGGGGCAAGAATCTACTTCAAAGTCATATAGGTCACCAAGACCACCATCTCTTGGATTGAGTACAATTTGTGTGGTACAAAGTACAGAAAACAATATATTCTAAGAAAACAGCTTTCATTTCAGTTTCTCAGAAACAGCTCTCTTAACAGGTTGTGTTGTTGTTGTTGTTGTTTTCTAAATAGAAGGCAGCAAAATGGAGTCTTAGGCCTGTTTATGACAGTTCTTGCTTTATAATTGTCGTATCTCACTTGTATCTTTAATCTATAACTTACACTCTTGCTGATTCTATTGATTAGTTTACACCACAACAGACAATATGAAGACTTAGCATGTGCACATTTGGATATGTGTGTACCTATTTGTCTCAGTTCTTCTATTCTTTGATTCTCTCTCCACCCCAATTTATTATATACTGGATTTCTCCACATACAGAAAAACATGACCACCAACAGGTCTTGAATCTCAAGTCATCAGAGACAGACTGATCCAACATCCCTTTTGGTACAAAGTTTAAATATCCTCCAAGTTACTGAGTCACTGGTTCAGCTTAGGGCCTCCTTAGACCAGTCATGTATAGGCAGGGGAGTGAGCCATATAACAAGATGGGAACCCTGGAGGAACCATGTGGATTGAGGGCAGAGAGGGCAATTTCAAGTGGATGGAGAAGGTGGGTACTTTTGCAGAGGAAATTAAGGTGTTTCTGGACAGAAAAACCATCCACTGCCTCAAGTACAATGTCAAGTGATTTTTCTCTTGCTCCAAAAGTTATTGCAGAGCGACCCATTATATGTGGCCAATATTGGTAAATCCATTTTTGAACTACCAGGAGATTCATGATTTCCTAGGAACACTTTACATCAAATTAAGATGTATACGTTTTTATCATTTTGAATAAAACTCACACTCAATGTGACTTTTTTTTCCTTACTATACATTCCATTATACTAGGCTTATTTTTAAAATTTGTATTTTGATCATATGCAATTCACTACCAAAATGTTTTCATATTTGTAACAGAAGTTAATTGCTTCCCCATTATGCCTTCAGTATAACAGTAGTAAATGGGTGCTTGGAGAACCTGTCTATACACGGGCAGTTTTTCAAAACAGCAGAACTATTGATTGTCAGCTGCCCACTGATGTCCAGCAGTCTGATACCATGAATCTGATGGATGAGAAACCAATTGTGAAGTGGCAATTAAAGGTAAAAAATAAAAAGATATCCTCATATTTATAAACAAAGCAAGTACTAATCTACAAATTTTCATAATGAACTAATGAGGCTACATTTAGAACAGATTATCTTATTGTAGAACTATATCTTATAGGTATCAAATGATGGTTATAAATTCAGTAATTCCAAAATAATGATCATATATGATGGTGCTTGTCAAATTTGTGGTCTCTACAAAAACGACTCATGTACTATAAAGGTATGTCTCTTTTCACTTATTTTCACATTTACATCATAGGCATTTTCATTTCCCATGCCATTGGCATATCAACTGTGGGTTTTTTTCACCTTCATAACAGAAAGACTAATAGAGAAAACCTTCCCCAAGTGCACATAAGGTTAATTGAAATGTTTACTCTTCCTATAACTCTTGTTGAAATGGTGAAAAAGATGTTTTTTCCTTAACATTTTGGAGTGGCAGATTGCTTATTCCAAAAAAAAAAAAAAAGAGGTTTGCACTAAATTATTCTCTCCTTTCTACATTAACTGTTTTTTTCAGTATTAGTGATTTTCCAATAAGATATCTCTTTAAGGCTCAGCACAGGGTTACATGCCTGTAATCTTACAAACTCAGGAGACTGAGGAAAGAGGATTGTAAATTCCAGGCCAGCCTCCGTAACTTATCAAGACCTGTCTGCAAAGGAAATATAAAAAGTGGTAGGGATATAGCTCAGTGGCAGAGTGTCCCTGGTTTCAATCCCCCATACAAAAAAAAAATATATCATTTTGTGGTTTGTGATTACCTAGTCCTCTTTGTGGTAAATGGTATACATTTGAATAGAGTTTCTAAAGTGTATAAGGTTAGCATTTTTATAGAGAGTTTTCTGGCAACTAAATTCTTTGGACCATGCAAAAGCCTAACACTTGATGAATTACAGAATAATAGCAAAACTTAAACCTAATTGTTATAGCCTCAACCTCTTAGCCTACATCCAGACTGCTAAGTTTATCCACAGGGCTTTCTCCCACGTGCATTGCTCAGTCCTTTAACTAATATCACTTGAGTTTTCAAAACCAAGGAGCACATCAAGTATATGGTGCACACCTCTGAATCCAGCTATTCAGGAGCTAAAAGCAGGAGGATCACAAGTTGGAGATCAGCTAGAGCAACTTAGAAAGACCTGTCTCAAAATAAAAAATAAAAGATCTGGGGATGTAGTTCAATGGTAGAGAGTCCTGGGGTTCAATCCCTAGTATTGTAAAAGATAAACATTAAAAAATATATTTTTCTAAATTTTACATCTTTTTTTCCTTGAGACTGATCAGGTTTATTTCAATAACACATTTTTATTGTTGTTGAGAAATTATTGGAGTTTTATTTTCCATCAAATATTTCATTTCCACATGTTGTTAAAAACTTTAAAAACATTGTTATTCAATGTTGTCTTATCCTCTTAGAGCTATTCTAAATTTTGCAAGTTTCAAAATTATATGAAAGGAAACTTTTTTAAATGAGCAAAGTTTATATCTCCTGAATAAAATTTGGTCTACTTCCCAAGTTAAAAATTATTGCCGTATTTAATGTCCTTTCTCTATATTACAGCATTTTTTCAACTATTTTTTTAATGATATCCATTATGAAGTGTGGATAATAATGCTTTGGATGTGTGGTCTAGTATAGTGGACTGTTAGTGAAGAGGAAGAAAAGTATAAATTAATGTAATTTTAAAGATGTGGAAAAATAAAAAGTAGTCAAATAAATAAATTTCTTTTCTTTCTTTTTTTTTTTTTAGATAGAGTCTTGTTGTTACCCAGTTCTTGATCTTGATCCCCCTGCCTCACATCCCATGTAGCTAAAATTACAGGTGTGCACCACCATACCCACCTCTTATTTCTTCATTAATAAAGCACTCCCAGCATGAATTTTCACAGGGAAAAAGACAAAAAGAAAAGAGAGGTTTTCCCCATATTATTTATAAGCTGTAATTTTGTACAGAGATACAACTTACATGCATTTTCTTATTCCTCCAAATTGATCAGTTCCCTAGGCATTTAAACAGACAAGAAATAATTTGTTTCATGACCTGGTTTTGTGATCATCAGTTATGAGAAATGTTTTCTAATCAAAATGGAGCCATTATATGCTTTCATTGGAGTTATCAATATGTAAGCTGCTATCAATCTATGTACAGGTTTTGTACACACTAACTATAACTTTTGTTTGTTGATGTTTTCCTTTTTAAAACATTTCTACTAGGAGAATGTTTGCATTATCAATGGACTCTGCTACAGTGAAGGGGATAGAAATTCTACCAGTCCTTGCTTGATTTGTAGATCCCAAATCTCAAATTTTACCTGGTCATTTTTAGAAAGTAAGTTATTCCCATGCAAGATTGTTTTAAATTACAAGTTACATAAATGTGTTTAAAGTCAATGGACACTGTATTTCATTTATCATCTTTCTTAATGCTTAGTTTACTTTGCTGCAAGGACATTTAAATCGAGATGATATTTTTATATACAGTCCTGTACCAGATAATGTCATTTTGGTCCACTACAGTGTGAATGTACAATGGTAGACCCAGAAGATATAACATCAAGTGATGTCATGGATGTCTTAGGTTTTGATTTTCTTTTTTTCCCCTTTTTGTAAGCAACCTCTGTGATGACACAATGACAAAATTGCCTGATGATGCATTTCTCAGAACTTATCCCTGTCGTTAAGTGGCACATGATTGTATATAATTTCTATGATCATACTATAATAGAATATGATATATTTATTTTAACATTTGATAGGGAGAGCAATGTGAATTATTAATGGAAGAAATGGAATTGGTTAACTCTGTTACACACCATTTCCTATTCTTAGCCTTAATTCTGTTCAATTTTCTGATAAAGCATTAAACCATTGAAATTCTAGAGGATATGCATTTATCACTTGTTAAATAAGATATCTGGACTCAATAATCTATAAAGTACCTTCCAACTACTATTTTGTGATGCCATGAATATAATACTGAATACAAATAATATTGAGATTCATTTTCATCCAAACAGCATTCCAAATTGTGTACCAGATAACTTTTTCAATTTCCTAAACACAGCTAGATATGATTCCACATGGGTGCCCAAGTTCTCTTTCCTCATGGGATGGTCAGGCATTATTAGATACAATGGGACATGATTATTTCCTGATGCTGTATAATTTTATCTGAGTAATAAAACTTTATACAGTGCTTTATGATATCATTAAACATGTCATTATATGTGTAAATTTCATTACTACATTAGATCATTTGCCAGATGATTCACTGCTTAGGTGCAAGACTCATGAAATATTTTTGGAAGACAATGGAAATTTAAGGAAAAAATTAGTGCAAGAGACAAGAAGGATGCAATATAACTTCTGAATTAGTGTCTGTTGTAATGACTGTGGTATAATTGATTCAGTAGGGAGCCTTAGTGTTCAAAGATGTAAGTGGTCATAAAATATCATTTTTCCAACCTCATCATATTAAGGATGAGGAAATTAGGATAGATAAATTAAACTGTTTGTATAAGGATATACAGGGGCAGAACAGGAGCCAGAAATATAGTCTCTTGGCATCAATGCACCAAGGACACAAGCAGAGTATTTGTGACCAATATGATGTAGTGTGGCTTTTTATTCATTTATTAAGCCAGGAGGCAAGAAAGACAGATATGAACATAAGAAGATATAAAAAGATAGTTTAAGTTGTTTCCTGAGCATAGAGGGAACTCTCCTTATCCCTTGAAAGAACCACTTTACTAACTTTTGAACTCAGTCACTAAAAAGACCTCAGAGGAATAGGAGATTGGTATGACTGATGGCTCCCAGCTGTTACAACTTGGCGCAGAATGAGGAAAATTCTGGGGAATCAAATAAGGAGAAATAAGAGAAAGGGAGGTGCAGGAGGAGAAAGTGAGGCTGAAAGAGACAAGAGTTCAGAGGCGGTGGGGAGGCAGAGGGAGAGCTTGCAAGCATATACAAGCAGTGAGATGATCAACACTGAGAAGTAATTTGAGACTGAAGAGGAGGTGCATCCTGGGCAGTGCAAATTTGCTTGTGTATTTTATGCTGTATCCAAAGTGTTTTACCATTCTAATAGCAAAGCTTGAGGTCTGCACCTGTCAGTTACTTTTATATTTTCTTAAAACAGAATTGATTATTCAGAATGTTTAAAAAAAGGGAAGCAACTAAGAGAACGGGTAGCAGAATATTTAGGTGTGTTTTAATTTTCTTCATTCTTTTAAATGAATATTTTATCAATTTTAATTATGAATATAAATCTCTTTTTACTGAGTTGTAGAAAGAATGCAAGTATTGATTGCACCAGGGATTTATGTACAATCAGGATTATTATTCTTAATGATAGGAATTTATTCATTCAAATAAATTGGTAAGCATTGAAAGAGCACCACTTCATCTCCAATTGTTTTACTGAGGAAAGACTGACTTTTCTAACACATTGGAAACTTTTCACAAATTTTCACAAGAACTGGATAAAACAAACAAGTTGTCATTAAGCTAAGGTGAAAACCATTCTAAGCAACCATTTTCATTGTTTAAAAAAAAAATCACTGAGTTTTTAACTACAAATGAATTCTCTAATATGGTAAACTTTTGCTTTAAATGTTAATGGACTTTTAAGTCATCTTATTTATAGGCAAGTTTTTTATGTACTTGAAGGGTCAGGTTGAATCATAAATTAAATCTAAGTAATGACCTTACATGTGATTATACAGTAAATTTAAAAAATAGCCCAGTTTTATCCTCACAATGCATGACTTCTCTGTTGGGGCTGGGAGGTCTTAAACAACGAGTAGAAGAAACCAAATAATGATCCAGGTAGACATATAATATATTTCAAATTAAATCATTTGCACTCTTAATCTATATTCTGCTTAGGTGAAAACTGCCAGGAAGATGCTGATGAGTGTGAATCCAGGCCTTGCTTTCCAGGAGTAGAGTGCCTCAATACCTTTGGCTCCTATCATTGTGGTTCATGTCCAAAAGGATTTTTTGGTGATGGGAAAACCTGTCATGGTAAAAGTCTATTTTTCTGCTGTGAGATGTTTTCTGCTGCATTTAATTAGCTCAAATAACTGAATTCCATTCTTTTTCTTACACATTCATTTGGTATGTATGTATTAAGTGTTGTGCAATACACTAGATGCATGGGATGCAGAGATATATCAGACATGTCCTCTGACTTAATAGGTTAGGGTGCAATAGCAGTAATCCTTTAGTACAATATAGTATTCTGTGTCTTGTGATAGAAGAGGGACTAGCTGGAATCCTACACAATGCATTGTGTTTACCTGGCAGGATAATGAAAAACTTTAAAAAGGAGATGTCTAGACCATAGTAGATATACAATAGCTGAATCTGATGTATGAGATCAAGGGGGTGAAGAGCATTGCAGGAAGAAGGAATAGCCTGAGCAAAGGCCCAGGGGCATGTAACATCACAGCACATTCTGAGAACTGAATCATTCAGTCTGCCTGGAGTACCATAGGCCAAGAGAGCTGCTGCAAGAGTTGAAGCTAGATAGGTAGCCAGCATGCAGACCAGCAGGAGTCCCTTAAAGTTTTGAAATAAGAAAGAAACATGATAAGACTTATTTTTGAGAAAGTTTACTTAAGTAATATAGAGAATAGACCACTTGTGGGTAAAGAACTGTGTAAGTCTGAAGGTAGGAAGAAAAGCCAAGATAGTATTTCACTTATGTAGGAGAAAGATGAAGATATTCTGCCTTAAGGTAAGATAATGAGAAATGAAAAAGGTGCTAAAGAAGCAAGCTGATAGTACTTAGTCAGTGACTGGATTAGTGTAGGAAAGAGTCATTAAGTTACAGGTATTTGATTTAGATGAATGGTGTGTGGAATTGACACTCACATTGCTGTGGACTGAATTCACTCCACTAAAATTCCAACATTGAAGTTCATAAAGTTACAGGAGGTGATAAGAGTAGAGTGATGATCCAATAGAATTAGTGTCTTATAACACCAGGGAACTCTTTCTCTACACCCCCCCACACACTTTTTTTTTTTTTTTTATTGGATTGGTGATTGGACCAGGGATCTTTCTGTCTCTGAGCTTCATCTACAACCCTTTATATTTTTTATTTTGAGGCAGGATTCCCCATTCAGTCAGGTTGCCCTCACACTTGGCAATCCTCCTGCCTCAGCCTCCCAGATAGCTGGGGTTATAGCATTGTACCACCATGCCCAGCTCATCAGATAACTCTCTCTGCCAGGTGAGGACATATTGAGAGCATATTTATCTCCAATACATGGATAGGGTTCTCACATAAAACAAAACAGGCCAGCACTTTCATCCAGATCTTTCCAGTAAGGAACTGAATTTCTGTTGTTTAGGTCTCCCAGTCTATGGTATTTTGTTATGGCTGATCAAAACATATATGCAACATACAGGAAGAAGTAGAGGTTTTGGAGAAGAATGATAGTGAATTCAGTTTGGTTACTAAGAGACTAAAGGACATGGAATATCCACAGGAAGCTCAGGAGAGAGGACTAAGTTCAATATATGGTTATTATGGTCATCAGCTATGGGATGACATTACCCAGGGAGAATATGGAGGAAAGAGGACCAAAACAGGTGGACAACAATATTTTAAAAGATTAAAAGAGAAAAGTAAGTTATAGAAAACAAAATCAAAGAACTACATCTTTGGTGTGAATTGAATGAGATCTACTTTAATGAAAAATAGACATTAATGACATAATGTCACCTTAAGCTTCAAATTGGGTTGAATGCGTCTAGCACTGGACGTGACGTGACAGCTATGAGCAACACAAGGCAGAGGGTAAGGGGATTCCCCACTACTTCAACTGCTCACATTTCTCCTTTAGTATCTAGTTCCTAATATTAACACTTTCTGCTCTCTTACTAACATCCCTCCTTTCCAGAAAAAACTGTTCCCTCAGTAAAACTTTAATCAAGGTGACAAGTTGAACTCAATCTCACTACACATGAGTGACTTAGAGCTTTCTTAACCTTGTCAGAGATATTTGTGTATTTTACAAAGATGCTTATTGCTACAAAAAAAAAAAAATCGGTTGTTGGTGATTATTTAGTTATGGTAGGCACCAGAGTTTGAGGACCGTAAAAATAAGCAGAACCAGGTGTGGTGGTGCATACCTGTAATCCCAGTGGATATGGAGGCTCAGGCAGGAGGTTCACGAGTTCAAAGCCAGCCTTAGCAATGGTGAGGCACTAAGCAACTCAATGAGACCCTGTCTCTAAATAAAATACAAAATAGGACTGGGGATGTGACATAGTGGCCAAGTGCCCCTGAGTTCAATCCCTGGGACATTACACACACACACACACACACACACACACACACCAAAAAATAAATAGAGCAGGGTTTGCAATCTTGAGATTAGTGCTATAGGAGAAAGGCATGTACAAGAGTCAATCGCACACAGGAGAGTCCTGTGAGAGAATCCAGGTGAACTAGATGGATTTGGGTGTGGGGGCTACTGAAGAAAGCTCTCTTACTCAGATCAGACTGCCATAACAGAATACCACAGACTGGTAAATCTCAAACAGCAGAACTTTGTTTCTTCACAGTTCTGGAAGCTGGAAGTTCAAGATGAAGCTGCTGGTTTGGGTTGAGACTTTCTTCCTGCCTAACAGAAAGCTGCCTCCTCCCTCTGTGTGTTCTCGTGTCTTTTCCTCTTCATAGGCCAACAATCCTATTGGACCAGAGCCCCTTTTTTCTGACCTCATATAACCTTAATCACTTCCATAAAGGTCTTGTCTCTAAATAGTGTTAGGGCTTCTACATATGAATTTTGAGGCACACAATTCAGTCTATACCAGATGGTTTGCTAAAGAGATAATATAAAAACTAGTTCTTTATTCCAATATGCAAAGGGTTCCAAGTGACATGTGTATTATATGTTCTTCCATGTTCTTATTCATGATGCTTTGGTTTTGTGACATTTTAATTCTGATTTATTTCTGTTTTTGTGCATCCACTTGCAGCTAAAATAGAATTTTTAAAAGAACTTACTACACAAAATGCTGTTCTCACAAGGTCTCACAAAAGTGTAATAATGGAAGAGGATGGAAAAAGTGCCAAACAGGGAGAAAATCACATTAAGCCAACCAGCAGAAATGCTTCTAGTAAGTAGTAGTGATCTTAGTTGAAATACAGTGACAAATTGACAAATGTATTCACCTTTTTTTTTTTTTTTTGCTAATCTATTTAATCCTCTAGATCATATTCTAGAAAAATGTATTCATTCATGTCATATAACAATCAAAGGAC
Organism: Tamias sibiricus; assembly: GCA_025594165.1. Taxonomy (NCBI): domain Eukaryota; kingdom Metazoa; phylum Chordata; class Mammalia; order Rodentia; family Sciuridae; genus Tamias; species Tamias sibiricus. The sequence continues at coordinate 111,212,880 of CM046664.1, read as the reverse complement.
AGTATCATTTAAGGTGATTTCAGAAAATCTTACTAATTATTATACTTTAACTTTCATACTAGCTACTATTCTGTGCTACCTAGAGTGCCCCAACAGGTAGCCATATAAGATCATTGAAGGCGGGAACAGTGTCTTGATTTCGTTTACTTTGTGGCTCCTCATGGAGTATTATACATGTAGACGCTAAATGAAGGCATGAATAACTTAATGCCAAATATTGTGGGTAGAGCAGAACATTAATAAATGTTGTTGATTAACATTTCTGTTTCTTTTTTTGTTGTTTAGATTTGAATTTTCAGCCACTGTCAACAGAGCATTCACTAACTGGTGCAAGCTTTACCCCTAGTCCTCCTCCATTCAAAAGGTTCTTGAGTACAATGAACATCTCCTACCTGTCATCAAAACCAATTATGACTCAGATGGATAATTCAAAGAAGTCTGTTTCTCAACAGATACCTGGTTATGAACATGTGGATCGTATTCTCAGTGCAAATCTCAGTGTGGGTGAATTGGAAGAGCCTACAAACCACAGTCATTCTTTAAGCATTAATTCCAACAGCTCTCATGGCCAAGTGAAAGATATTATCCAGAGCACCATCCAAATAGAGACAGGAGAATATCATTCTCACATTAACAGTTCTTTTCAAGGTTACACACAATATATGAAGATGAGTTTGTAGCATCAGTTACTAAAGCAGTCACTATTTTGCCACAGAAGTTTGGGTCAACCAAAATATCAACTTGTGCTGAGTCACCTTGTTTTCTTGGAGTTTCCTGTGTGGCAACCACAGATGGCCACTTCAAGTGTGGACGCTGCCCCACTGGGCATTATGGAGATGGTGTCAATTGCAGAGGTACTATGAAAATTCTTCAGAAGATACAGAGAAAACTACCTTATTCCAGTTTTAGTAACTAAGAAGATACATTTTTCCACTTACTAATTTCTCTTTCTTCCACTTTGTTCAACATGTTTTGAAAAAAGAAGCAAAAGTGCGTTTTTAAAGTTACTTTATAATGTGTTAATACTATATACAATCACAACTACATGATATATAAATATATTTATTGAGTACCTACTGTGTACCAAGGTCTTTAGAAACATTCTGTGTAAATCATATATAATCAACAAAACCCCATATAATAAGTGTTATTGTTTCCAATAGACAGATGAGATAGTGGAGTTTTGAAGGACTGACTGTCCTGTTATTAAAGAAGTAATGAAAAAAACAAGGATGTCAATATAGATCTGATTAACATTGTGGCCTGAGTTATTTTTAGTTAAAAGTGGACAGTTAGCATTTTAAATTACTAATTCTGGCCTATTTACTTATTTACATAAAATTAAGTGTCTCTGTAATTCCTCCAATTCTTTGGAGACTTAAACAAGTTTTGCATAATTTTAATTTTTCAAGTATTTTTATATATTTTGACAATTATTAATATTGTTTTATCTGATACAAATCAAATTTTTTGAGTTCTATAATGTAGAGCCTGGTTTTTATTGTTACTGTTGATATGAGTTTGGTATTATTATTTTGTTTTGTTTGAGACCAAAATTAAGTGAGAGAGCTGTTGGAATATTCCTATGTTCTCTGTATTACCTAAAGGAATTTTGTTTTTCTTCTTTTTTTCTGTAAGAATAAAAGTAATAACTCTCAATACTTACATGAATATAATAGAGAATTCCTTATTAACAAATGAAACAAAACAATCTCGTGTATATTTGATACCTCATGAAGTGTTAAATGTTCAGTAGAATAAATTAGGTAGTAGAGACGCTTAAGGAACCAATCTCATGATGTGTTCTTGGCATCTTTGAAATTCTGATTATCCTTGTCATTCATTAACATTTAGCTGACTCATATCTGAAACTTCATTATCCCCTGTTAAAAGACTATAATTTCAGGTAGGGTTAGGGTCTACCTCCAATAGGTACCATCATGGGAGTAATTCTTGAATATGGCGCTTCTTTCTTTCTCTAGAAATGATTTTCCTCAGTCATTCTAATGGTTAAAAATATGAAGAAAACCATTTCATGGGTGAATGGTCATTGTTTAATACCTTATCAAAATGTTCCAATTTGAAAATTTTTAAATTTTATTATAAGCAAATAATTGAACAGCATGTATGTGTCATGTCAATGGTTCAGCCATTTTTCCTTGATTTTTGCAGCCATTTGTAGACATCCATGTGGAAGGAACAGGGAGTGCGTGGCACCAAACATATGCAAATGCAGACCCGGTTATACTGGTTCTAACTGCCAAACTGGTAGGTGTATCATTCATTATATTGAAAAATGAATTTTATTTGATAATTGATGTTTCCATATCAATTATCAATAATTGATATTCCTATATCAATTATCAATAAAATGGGTTTATTTTATACAGCTATATGCCACCCTGCCTGCAAAAACCTTGGGAAATGCATGAAGCCTAACGTTTGCAAATGCCCTCCAGGACACAGTGGAACAACCTGTGATGAAGGTGGTAATCCAAATTAAAAATCAGCTAATAGGGTTAAAATAAAATGTTATTGTTTTTAATATGCTTTAAAAAGATAATTCAGTTTTACTGTGTATATACTAGTATGTTTTTATTAATGTTGGTGCAAGAGTCTACTTTTTAAGTATTCACTAAAAACAATTCATTTGAGAATTTTAAAAGCTTAAATTTCAGAAATCAGAAATCCAAAGAATAATAGCTTCTTTTTGGTGAAATTATCTTCTGAAATTATTTTTCAACATTTGGTTATAAGGTATCATATTTCTACAAATAGTTTGACTTTAAGCAAAAGACAATTATTAAATGACTTATCAAAGTGGTTCCTAGAAATGTTAAATAATTAGAAAATACAAGGTAATAAGAACAAACCTAAAAAGTAATTTCAAAAATACATTTTTAGCCATACAGTTTGCATGGTTTTATGTGAAATATTAAGTGGAGAATTTATGAAATAGAACTCCTAAAGGTAGATAATATTTTAAAGGAATGAGTTGGTTGTTATTTTTAAAATAATTTTTTAAAAACAATGTATTTTGGTAGATGGTACATATTATTATGCATAAACTGAGTCATGTTAAATGCTTTAATGACAAGGCAAGCAGCGAATTAACAAAATAAATTAAATTTAGTTGAACTAAAACTTTCAAAAATAGCCTCTGGTGATAGCTATGTAAATATAGAAATATTCTATTTTTAGGGTAGAAGTATGTAAGTCCAAGATTCACTTTACAGAAGAAGCCTAAGATGATCTATTTCTGTCCAGTTAACCAAATTTTTGTAAACCTTTTATACAACTGTCTGTGTTGCATTTTCTAGATTTTTAAAAAATTTTTTATTCTAAGATATCATAAATGACAGCAGAATGCATTACATTTCATATTACACATATAGAGCACATTTTTACGAATCTCTGGTTGTATGCAAAGTATTTTATAAACGCAAATATGCTGATGCCTGGTGAGAGCTTCAGAGTGGTGAATCCCCACAGTCAGTCTCAGAGCTGAATCTCACTGTCAAAGAGAACTGAAGTCATTATAAACTGCTCTTACAATAGGCTTTATTATGACTGTGCTTCATAAATACAAATGGATATTTCATTGTAATTATTATTAAGACCTGACTTAATAATGTAATCTGTGCCTGCAGAACATTGTAGCCCACCTTGTCAACATGGTGGCACGTGCTTGCCTGGCAATCTCTGCACTTGTGCTTATGGTTTTGTGGGATCGAGGTGTGAAACAAGTAAGCCAAGCTCCCTTGCAGTCCGGTATAATGAACTTGCTCCTTCGATGAACTTTTTTTTTTTTTTTTTTAACCCCAAATGGAATGAACCTAAACCCTAAGTAAAAAACACTCCTTCATGATCTATGATGACAGTTACCACCCTGGGTAGCACTGGGAGCAGTTTGCTATAAGATTTAACTATCCTTGAACCTGCCCATGACCCTGTCTTTGAGATAAGATGAATTCGAATGTGCTCATTTGCAAATAAATTTATCTCATTTTATTTATGTCTATAGTCACTTTCATCAGTAACTAATAATTTCCCCTACGAGTCAATTTTGTTGACTGTTCAGTTCAATGGTTTTCTACTATCCCCAACTCTATTAGTAAGAAAATAACTGAATATGAAAATGGAAGAGCATTTAAAGCCAAAATATAAATTATTCTCATCTTATTCATTAGCAAATATATTTGTCAGTCATGAGCTAATTAGATAATAGTTAGAATGGTGGTGAGCATTCTTAGCCTAACTTATCTTTCTTTTATCTTTACTGTGGGTCTTAGTGGTTTGCAGCAGGCACTGTGAAAATGGAGGTGCATGTCTCGCACCAGATGTTTGTCAATGCAAGCCTGGCTGGTATGGACCCACCTGTAGTACAGGTAAAATCAGAATTATTTGCAATGAATTTGTCCATTAAAAGAAATTTAAAATGTGCCAATGTTCTAAAGTCTTGCACCTAAGAAATGAAATTGATCTGACAAGTATGAAGTTGTTATGTCACACATATTTTTAAAACTTTCATCTTTTATATCAGACTGGATTATATCTTATAGTTTTGTTGTTATCCAACCAATGTTTTGTGGGGATTTTTTTTTTTTTGCCTTTATAAATACCACCCTACTATATACTCAAAACACGTACTATGTTGTATTTTCAAGGTTTAAGTTTTTTTATCATAGCATAAGCACCCTATTTCTTAAACATCTAAGCAATTCTTAGTTATACAGACAACCATCCTGTTATTCCTTTTATTTATCACAGTATCAGACTTGTTTCTTTGGCAGCAATGTTTGCAGTTTTTCATGTTTAACTAATTGACAGTTGATCTAATGACTTTTTCTCAATGAAAATTTAATTAAACATTCATAGTTTGCCTACTGTATGTGAAGCATGATGCAAAGGGAAACAAAGACCAATTTGATTTTGCCCTTATTTCAAGTAGAATATTGATAGTGAAGGAGACCTAAGACACAGTTATAAAAAACACAAGACTAGGACAAGTTGGGTTATGATAATTAATATCATTGAAGCACAGTTCCTTGAAAGCAAAGTTGGAAATCAGTTCTGGCAAGCGGAGTTTAGAAAATAAAATTTTAGTAGACTTTGGAATAGGTTGAAAAATGGAACTGGGGTGCTTTTTAAACAAAACAAAGGCAATGGAGCAAATACAAAGAATGTTTTGGAGAGTGCTAGGACCTGAGTGCAGTGCCATTGTTTCATATGGGAAGGAGACAGAGAGGTACACCTAGCCCTACACATTTGAGCAGGTTACAAGCCATCCCTTTAGTGCTATTGAATGAATTGTGTTCTCTTAACTTACAATCTTTTTTTTTTTTTTTTTAGCTTATCAAGGGCATTCTGAATTCTATTCACACACTCCATTCTTAGTTTAATATTATTTGTAAACTTAGTGAACATACTTTGAAAGCTATTATGCAGTTATTTCATGTCTCTTATGTTGGCAAAGTCTAATTATAGGTTATGGGTTTTATTTACAGTAAAAATAAAATGTGTCATTATGCTCCATTTTGTATTTCTGTGCAGCTTTCATTTTTAAAATAATAATACTTTTATGATCTCTTTCCCTTTTGTTGTTCATTAGCTTTGTGTGACCCTGTTTGCCTCAATGGTGGCTACTGTTATAAACCGAACACTTGCCTCTGCCCAAATGGATTCTTTGGTGCACACTGTCAGAACGGTAATGATTCTTTCTTTTTAAGTAAAAACGCCAAATGTAACATTAGACATCAACAGAGCTTTGAGTAAACATTAGAGAAGTTTCAAAGAGGAAGATGCTATTTGTTTCTTCTATTTCTTGTGACGCTGCAGGTCTAGCCATCAAATGAACAGGTCATACAAAAGTACTGGGATAATTAAGCAAAATGTTTATATTTATTCAACATATGTTAGGCTTACAACCTTGGCATTTGTCAGTGCTTTGTAGATCAAATAAGCAAAGTTCTCATACAGTTTACAGTGAAATAGTATCATTTTACTTGCCTTCATTTTAAAAATGTTTGATTTATAATCTACTGTCTATTGATTTCCCACAATCTCTCTTGACTTTAGTTTCATTAAACATTTATGAAGAGTCATCTGTGCACAACTCTCTGCGAGATGGTGTGGAGACATAAAGATGCATCATATTCTTTGTGGCCCATTATTTTAAAACCTTCCTTTAACTAGTTAATGCTGCAGGGCTTTCTTCAAAATAATGGGAATGTCTTGAGGGTGAGTGTATAGGTAGGAATTAATGTCAATAAATTTTTTAAAATGTATATTCTACATCTTAATATTTTGAGTTACATAAAATATAGAGTTAACTTTTAGTATAGAATATAAGAACATCATCATAATTCAATTCATAAAAATAATATTTTCCTTGCCAGGATAGAATTTGATTTCCAATTATTATTATTATTTTTTATTTGGAGTTTGGCTAGGATTTTTAGGATGAAACTGGAGTAGAGAAAAAACCATTACTCAAACACAAGACATATGGGCATAGGCAACATATCCTCTAATCCAGATTTCCTCCAAGGAGCCAGTTTGTGAAATGGAGGAAGCGAAGACTAAGTTAAGCAAATCTTAGAAGCTAAGAGATTCTGACTAAATCCATGCTGAAGAGTTATAGGTATAATTCTGAGTGGAGAAATTAAGGAGGGAAATGAAAAACTAACATCTGTCATGCTACTTGCAGATGTAAGACATGGAAAAGTTCTTCTCAAAACTATATACCAACTGTGAAACTAGATAAAGGAGGGAATCTCTACGGAATTCAGTTGAACTAAAAAGTATCTATGGAACATATGCCTTTTTCAACAACAGGTTGCTATAGTAAGACAACAGCAAGTTTGGGAATTACCCCTGCTGCAACTTACTAGCTGGCATAGACTTTGGCAATTTATAGGGGAAATCTTCAGGCTTCAGATTTCCTGGTTTTCAAGTTTGATCTAAACACACTATTACATTATATCCACTTGTGAGCCCAAATGTTGGGCAGGGAAGATGGTACAAATCAAAAGAAGTTGAATAAAATTAGGCAAAATATGATTAAAAGTAAACATGAGTGATTGTTAGTACAATAGAATTTCAAAAGAGGAAGATAGAAATTTAGCTGGAAATGTCACAATAAGATTATACCACTCTTAAAAAAAAAAAAAAAAAAGGTCAGGCTTAAAGTGTATGACTGAAGAAATGTATAACCACATTTTCCAGTTTCCTTCACCTCCTAAAATCCAAAATTACTTAGGTCACTCTGGGCATTGTTGGGAGAACCATCTGAGGTCTGAAGAATCTGGTATGAGTATTGGTTTTCTCCTAAAACTCCTCTTCTAACATGGGATGATAGGTGGATGATTAAGTCCAAATTTTATTCCCTTTATATATATTATTTCAATCATATGTGCTTTTAGTATAAATTTATTTGTCTCTACACTCAAGATTTTGTGACTTGTTACAAGGTTGTATACCATAAGCAATTGGGGGTTTATTATTTTATTTTAAAGTTTCTAATCATAGACATTTACTATGGTGCTTCTCTAGTGGAAAAAACATCTTTTTCCTAATAAGTAGAAATCATCTTAAATTATGTAAAGTATAGGGAAGAGAACACATGAGACCATTCCACCACTAATAAAATATAACATATACCTGTTTATAATTATCCATGTGTAGGTATTTTATCAGTCAGTATTTGCTGTGTAACAAACAATCCCCCAAATCTCAGTTTCTAGCAGCATGCATTTATTTCCCTTATTCACAAGCTATACAGGTTGTCTGAACTTTACTTTAGATTGCTTCACCTGTTTGTCTTCCTCCATAGACCAACATATACCTGGTGTATGCCATTCTTAAGCAAAACCCAGGAGAACAAAAGGCCAAGGCAAACTACCCTGAATATTTAGAGCTTCTACTTACATCATGTCTGCTCCCAGGCCAATGGTCAAATTAAGTCCTGTGGCAAAACTCAATAACTACTGCGTGAGAAAATAAATCTCACCCCCAATGTGGGGGCTAGAAAGTCACCTAGAAAAAGGCATGAGTAAACAAGAGTGAAAAATTGGGAGAAATAATCTATAATCCAGCCTAACTCGGTGTCATAGCTAATGACAGACTACTGTCACAGTTTTCTTTTCCATACTTCATGAAGATTGTTGAACAAATGCTTTAAAAAATAAAAAAGTAGGCTGGGATTGTGGCTCAGCAGTAGAGCGCTCGCCTAGCACGTGCGCGGCCCGGGTTCAATTCTCAGCACCACATAAAACTAAAAACACATTGTATAAAACTAAAGCAAATAAATAAAAAAAAAATGCTCAACATCTCTGGCAATTAGAGAAATGCAAATCAAAACTACTCTAAGATTTCATTTCACTCCAGTCAGAATGGCAGCTATCAAGAACACAAACAACAATAAATGTTGGAGAGGATGTGGGGAAAAAGGCACACTCATACATTGCTGGTGGGACTGCAAAATGGTGCAACCACTATGGAAAGCAGTATGGAGATTTCTTGGAAAACTGGGAATGGAACCACCCTATGACCCAGCTATCCCACTCCTGGGTCTATTCCCAAAGGACTTAAAAACAGCATATTACAGTGACACAGCTACTTCAATGTTTATAGCAGCACAATTCACAATAGGTAGGTTGTGGAACCAACCTAGATGTCCCTCAGTAGATGAGTGGATAAAGAAAATGTGGTATATATACAAAATGGAATTTTACTCAGCAATAAAAGAGAATAAAATAATGACATTTGCAGGTAAATGGATGAAGTTGGAGAATATAATGCTAAGTGAAATTAGTCAATCTCAAAAATGCAAATACCGAATGTTTTCTCTGATATAAGGAGGCTAGTTCACAGTGTTGTTGGATGGGGGTACATAGGAGGATTAGAGGAACACTAGAATGGTCAAAGGAAAGGGAGGGCAAGGGAGAGAGCAAGGGGAGAGGGAGGGGGAGAAAAAAAGGAAAAAAAATTGGTGGTTGAATGAGATGGATATCATTATCCTAAATGCATGATTGAAGATCTGAATGGTACTTATATACTTTGTATACAAACAGCTGTATGTAAAAAGATGATATATATGTGCATCATGAATTGTAATACATACTACTATTATAAATAAAAAAGAAAGAAAATAAAAATTAAAAAGTATCCATAAAATATCAGAGAAAGTAGACTCAAGCATGAGCTAGAAAAGGGTCAGTATGACATAGTGGAAACTATCCATTCTCTAAAAGCATCCAGTTACATTGTGTTTTGCACTTGAAGTGCTACATTATTTTTATTTATAAATCTGTTTGAAATCAGTGAAATTTTCCTTATAGTCTTTAGAAATGAAGAAAGCAGCTAATAAGGTGGGTCTAATTCAAACTGGAAGTCAGTCTTTTGGTAATGACAGTCCCATTAATAAAACCTGTCAATTTTAAATTCATTTTAAAAATACAAACTAAAATATACTGAACTATCATTCAAAGAAAAATTAAGTTTAAAAATTTCCAGGCATGTTTGTCTCATATTAATAAGAAAGGAAGGAAGGAAGGAGAGAGAAGGAAGGAAGGAAGGAAGGAAGGAAGGAAGGTAGGAAGGAAGGAAGAAAGGAAGGGAGGGAGGGAGGGAGGGAGGGAGGGAGGGAGGGAGGGAGGGAGGGAAGAAGGAGAAAAGCATAACTACATTTAGGGTTGGTGTAGCTAAGAGTTAGAGCATGTGCCTAGCATGTAAAAGCCCTGGATTTTATTCCCAGAAGAAAACACACCACACCATACACACACACACACCCACAAAGAAAAGTAAAAGAAATGGAAAAAAGAAAAACCTACACTTAAGTTAATCCTTTCATAAAATAACTCAACCTTGGAATTCCATGAAACAGAATCACATAAATAGAAGATACTAGTAAAGTAAATTATGAATATTTAATAAATATTCCTAACAGTTTCTAGAGATTATTGTCAAAAAATTTTGTCAAGGCTTCACAAGAACTGGTCATATTAAACTATCTCAAAAATATTCAGAATTTAAAGTTCTTTTTGTGATCTGTGACAAACTGTAGACAATTGTGTGATTTCCAAAAGAGCAAAAACATTCTTATTTTGAGGTAGGTTTTGATTTATTTTCTTGGTTGTGTCCTGATCATTTTATGCTTTATTTACTTCATAGTGTGGCGAGACCACACCAAAGTGAAGGGTCATAATATATATACTATAATACTGAAGACTTCATTTGTTATGAATATTCTGCCATACATTTCAAATTGTGCTAACCCACTAGCAGCTTATAGCTATAAGCATCATATTTTATGATTTAGAAAGGACAGTTTTAATGACTTGCAGTTGTAATCTTTTATTTTAATAGCACATTCCTCTGTCTTATGGGCCCATAGATAGCAAGCACAGAATGCAATATACAATACATAATAACTGAATATGTGATATTCACACATTGCTACCATGTGTTCTTTTAGCTATCTGTCACCCTCCCTGCAAGAATGGTGGTCGCTGCATGAGAAGTAACGTGTGTGTCTGCCGTGAAGGATACACTGGTAGGAGATGCCAAAAAAGTAAGACACTACTAAATCTATATGCAAACTACAGGTAAAGCAAATAAAACTGCGCCGTTTAAGGCTAATATTTCACATTTTCCCCTTAAGGCATCTGTGATCCCATGTGCATGAATGGAGGAAAATGTGTGGGACCAAACATTTGCTCCTGCTCTTCTGGTTGGAGCGGAAAACAATGCAATATACGTAAGAAAAATACTCTTAAAACACCAAAGTCGGGGCTGCTGTTGTATCTCAGTGGTAGAGCACTTGTCTAGCATGTTTGAAGCACTATGTTCAATCCTCAGCGCCACATAAAAATAAATAAATAAAATAAAGGTATAAGAAAATACAATAACATTTTTAAAAAAGGTATTAGGTCTTTGAACAAAAAAAAAGCCAAAGTCTATATCCTTTGTGGGAACATAAAGCAAAATATAAGACAAAAATAGTTTTCTTTGTTTTTATTTATTTGTATTAATTTTGGCTTATTTATTCCTACATTAGAAGATATCTTTGAAATAGGATAAAAGGCAAAGTTTTCTGAACCTATTTTTTCAGGTTAGCAGAGGAAGCAGTACATTGTGTTTTCTAGTTTTCTACTATTTGCCCAGGATAAATAACAAGTCCTTACATTATAGTCTCCTAAACTGAAGTAGGACTCAGTGGGAGGTTTAAAAAATTGCTGATTCCTTGACCTCAACTAAAACCAAGCAATTCAGACTTTTCCAAGTGAGAGATCCTACCGCTTCTCGGTCTGCTTTGTACCTGAGATGATGACACTTCTCATTCAAATGTTTCCTTTTATCCTTTCTATAAAATTATTCAAAATTAGAAGCAATTATAGTGCGTAGATCAAGGTGCAAAATAAGAAGTAACATAAATGTCTAACAATTGAAGAAAATATACCACAGTACATTCAAACAATGGAATGTTTATTGCACAACCATTAAAATCACATTTTCTAGGACTTTGTAGTAACATTGGAAAATGTTGTTTGATAAAATATTAAGGGACAATATCCATTAATTATTGACTTTTAACTGTTTTTCTTTAATGAAAATTTATGTTGTTTATGATAGGACTTGAGTAGTAATTTAAAATTTTAACTTGTTTATATTTCTATTTACAGCTGTTTGCTTTCAGAAATGTAAAAATGGTGGTGAGTGCATTGCCCCCAGCGTCTGCCACTGTCCACCCACCTGGGAAGGAGTACAGTGTCAAATACGTAAGCCCAGGGAAATTTTTTTCTACTATATATTCATATTGGAACCCATTCTAATAATTAAAATATGGCTTTAGGAGAAATCCATAATGGAAAAAACTATGGCATGCTGATCCTTAAAAAAAAAATGATTTTACAGTTGGGCACGGTAGCTCATGATTATAGTCCCAGGGACTTTGGAAACTGAGGTAGGAAGATTGTGAGTTCAAGGCCAGACCCAGCAACTTAGGGAGGCCCTAAATAATTTAGTGAGACCCTGTCTCAAAATAAAATAAATAAATAAGGGCTGGGGGATGTGGCACAGTGGTTAAGCACCCCTAGGTTCAAACCTCAGAACTGCCCCCCAAAATGATTTTAGAAATAAAAATAAATCTTACCCAATTTTATATTAACTTATAAAAAGGAAAGTATGATATAATATATAATTTTTGTGACATTGTTTCAAATTATGGTCTGTGAGTTGCTAGTGCAGTTTCCTTAGGTGGGACAAAGGAAGGCTTAATATGCAGAAGTTTAAATGCCTATTTGTTATGGGATAAATATGTAGCTATCATGGAAATCTTAGAAAATGTGGAAAAAAGAGCAAAAAATTAATCACTCCAAATTTTACCACCCAGAATTAACTTATGTTACTTTTTTAGTATTTTATGTATTTCCATCCATATTTATTCATAGGATAAATTTCAGGATATAGAAGAAAATAAAAGTTATCCAAATTTGAAATTTATGAAAACTTTAAATAACATGTTAAAATATTAACAAAGATTCGCTTAATAGGAAAAACGTGAAGGCCTCCAAAAATACCTTCAAAAAATCAATAATTACATAATTTCAAATTTGGTGGCCAAGTGTACTGTAAATTGAAATTTATAATTGCAACATAATTATGCCTTTTTACTAGAAATGTGTCTTTAAAAGTGTCTTATGAACAACAGTATTGTTTTCATGCATCAGAAATTTTGCATATAATGACTTAGCCATAATTGTATTTTTGTTATTTATATATTTCTTATTCTAGAAAATATATCAAAGTACTATTGAGTACAAGTACTTACATAAGAAATGTGTGCTCAAAACTTGATAATTATGATGGGACGTTAGACATGATAAGTTTCTAGAATGGAAGAACAATCAACCTCAACATGGGTTGCTCATTCTGGAAAGTGATCTATGCAAATTCTGAGAATGATGGGAAGATGCTAAAAGCACAGGAATGTGGAAATAGACTCAAGTGATCATAGATTGAGGTTCTCTGTGCACAGCTTCAAGTACCCTGAAGCATTTTTATGTAAATTTTAAATAAACTAACACCAACTTCCTCAAAATGCATGTCTAGAAACCTGTCATATATTGACTGTGCTACCCAAACATATATGTTACTGCCATCTGCTGGAAAATTGTTGTAATAACTATTTCAACGTGTGATGATTAATGGTGCTTCTTTAGCTATGGAGGACTTGTGCTGTACACAACCAGCCCAGACTATATATGACAGCCCTGATGAAAACATAGCTGTCAATGTTGCATTTATATCAAAGGGAATATTATTCTTGGAGTGTTTAAGTTTTCATTATGAGATATTGAAGCAGTATCACTCCTAAGAAAAGTAACTGTATTGTATGTCATTTTAGACTCTGCTCCTTTTCACTCAATATCATTAAAAACGTTTACCATGTCCTAAAAGAACATAATTTAAAACAACACATTAGGTTTCATAATATAAATATCATAATTTACTTAACCTTTCCCCTCATGCTGCACATTTAAATATCTACAATTATAATTATGAAAAGCATTTTCTCTCTATAGATAGAAGACAGAAAAATAAATAGGCAGATAGATTGAAATACATATGTATATATTATTAGAATTACCTTGGAAAATATTTCAATAATGAAATTTCCAGTACAGTGTAATAAGTTTGTTTACAAAATTTGTTGCACATTAAACTGTTATGATATTTTATAAAATTGTCTGTTTTTTCATACAGAAACCAGTCTTAAATTGTCTCTTGTAAATTTTTGCTAAGCTATTTAAAAGAAAGTTATAAATACTATCTTCTATTACTATTTGAACTCCTCTTAAAAATAAACGCATATACTTCAGATACTTTAAAAAGTAGCCAGTAAAGCCGGGCATGGTGACACACACCTGTATTCCCAGTAACTCAGGATGATCACAAGTTTCAGGCTAGCCTTGGCAAATTAGCAAAATGCTGTCTCAAAATTTAAAAAATAAATAAAATAAAAAATGGGGGAGGGTGTAATTCTGTGGTAGAGTACCCCTGAGTTCAATCCCCAGTACTGAAAAATAAATTTTTTTGGAGTCTTTCAATAATACCTTTATAGAATTGTAAAAACGTTGTTTGAATTTAGGGTATTTTGTTTTTTGATGTGTGTGTGTGTGTGTGTGTGTGTGTGTGTGTGTGTGAGAGAGAGAGAGAGAGAGAGAGAGAGAGAGAGAATAAATAGGTTATATCCACCCATGGATGGTTCATTAATAGATCATTTTTACCTGCTTATTTTCTATGCTAATGCAGCCACTAGAAAAATTAAAGATATGTATTTGGCTTATGTTATTTTTATTTTTATGGTCAAAAATCATTCATCTTATATATTTTTCACTGACATATTTATGAAGTGTCATGTTATGTTTCAATACACGTATACATTGTATAATATGACAGATTCTTATGGCTATATTAGTGGCCATTATTACAATTGGTCAAATAGCTTCAAACCACTGAAACAGGATATGTCACAAGCATTCACTATCAAAAGATGTTAATTGTAAAAATTTGTGTATTGCAGCAATTTGTAATCAAAAGTGTCTTCATGGAGGCAGATGTTCATTTCCCAATGTGTGTTCTTGCCGTGCTGGATATTCTGGAGTCAAATGTGAAAGGAAAATACAGGTACTTTATAAAGAAAATAAATATTAGATATTAAAATCTGCATGTCTATTCTACTTAGTAATTAACTCCTGTTAATGTTTTCTTTACAAAATAAGAAGCACACAATTTATTATACTTAACATCTAGAATGTCTCCCATGTGTCAGGCAACATAGCAATTTTCAGAGGTAAAAGATTGGATCGTGAGGGTCTGACCTCATCAGTGGATTAATAATTTGAGTGGGCTTACTAGGAAATGGTTTTTTAAAAAGGAAAAAAGATAGGCAGGAGGGACGTGGCTGGAGGAAGTAGGCCACTGAGGTATGTCCTTGGAGACTCTGTTCTGTTTCTGCCCCACTTCTGTCTGTCTGTGTGTCTGCCTGCCTCTCTCTCTCTCTCTCTCTCTCTCTCTCTCTCTCTCTCTCTCTCTCTGCTCCCTGGCTGCCATGAGATGAGCAGTTTTCTTTGCTATGCCCTTCTGCCATGACACATGGTAGCCAGCCAACCAGGGACTGAAGCTCTGACACCATGAGCCACAATAAATCTTCCCTCTTCTAAGGTGTTCTTGTCAGGTATTTTGGTCATAGAGATGAAAAGCTGACTAATGTACAAGGATTCAATATTTGCCTTTAAAACTAAAAATAATCATTCTGTTATTTTGGAGTTATTATGCAAAATTTTAATATGCACTCGGAGAATTTCAGTGTATAGATACAACTGCCAAGTATAATGCAGAATTTCATGACATTGGAGCTGAAATAGCAAATATTCCACAATATGGACACAAGACGTTATTCATTTATGTTTTCATCAACACACCATATCAAGAGACCACCCTCCCAAAATAATCTACTACTTTTAAATTAGTGAATCACTACGATTTGGGCATGGCCCTAAACATTTTCAGTGGGACATGTGCCACGAAAGTTTATCTATTCTCATTATTTTTCCTGACAGAAATTCTTTTTCATTTGTTTTCTATTAAACTCCATTTCTAGAAAAATGATAGAAACTCTTTCTATCATTAGAAGTAAGATTTCTTTGTATTTCAGAAATCAAGGGAGCAACCCAAGAACAGAAGTTTTCTTGGAGTTGCTGAAATTGCCCAGTGTTTACTTGTAAAGCCAGTGCTAGAAGCATCTATTTAAACATTTCCTTGATCATATTTCTGCACGTAACATTAAACTGCACTCTGTTTGGTTTCTGTTCTTAAATTTACAAAAATCAATGGAAAAGATATGTTTTCTGTCCTAATTCTTCCCCACACCAGGGTTGCTACATACACACACGCGCGCGCGCGTGTGCACACACACACACACACACACACACACACAGAGAGCAAAAGCAATGATTTCTTAAAGTTATTATGCAGGAGTTTTAATTTAAAAAGTTATTATATGTTATTTAGCATTTCAAAAGGCCCAAGGGTCATGAATATCAAAGTGTGCTAGAATATTATAATTTGAATGATAAGAAATTTTCTTCTTGAAGCTGGATACTGAATCAGTCTGACTTAGAAGCAAAGTAGATTTATGTATGTTTTTCTCCTAGCACTGGTGTTCATCCTGGATGGATATGGGTCCAGGGTGGAAAAAAAAAAAGGATCAAAATAGGGTTCAGAAAGCAAAAGTTATTGAGTACTTATTTTATTAGATACTATTGAGAAAAACAAAAATAAAAGCTTGAGGTTTTGGGGTTTGAAGACAGCCCCACTGTATCTTACTTTAATTTTATTTGAGCCTTTGATGGCTCTTTACTCCACTTGGACAGTACTAAAATAAGTAGCTTCTCTGTGTTCTATTTTTTTTCTGTATTTATTTGCTCTCTGAGTCCTTCCTCATATGATCAATAGCAAATCATCTTCACCCCCATTAGTGTTTCCAAGATGACACCTGGAGTCTTACAAGGAAAAAGGAGCAGAAGGTCATGGAGAAGGGAAGGAGCAAGAAGGTCTAGGACCACGTTTCCTACTCACTGTAATCCACTCTCCCTGGTTCTTACCTTCAGTCCTCACTCTGGCATTCTGTTGCTCAAGTTCTCAAACTTGTGAGCCTCCTCTCTCAGCTTCCCAAGAACTCAGATTACAGGCATGAACCACTGTTCCTGGTTATGTTTTTAAATATTCTTTGGCTCTTAAACAGAGGGTACAAAATAAATTTCTCTTGAGCAGGGATAAAAGCATCCATGACCCATGGGTACTCACAGAACCTTTCCTAATGCCTTGCCTTGCTTCTCTTCTCCCCCCAGCTTTCCAAAGGAGACTGCAAGCTGGTTAATAACACTGGTCCTTCTTCTAGCACCTTGAGCTAGTGGGTGGGAAAGAAGAAGAAATGGAGGATACTGATTAGATGGCTAGAATTTCAATGAAATAGGGAATTATTGGCTAGAGACAAAAGACACAGAGCAAGAGGAAAACAGACTAAGGACGACAGAGGTGCTAAAGTGGGCGGGTTGATGAAAAGCTTTGAGAAACTTCATAACCTAGACTAAGGAAGACAGAGGTGCTAAAGCAGGCGGGTTGATGAAAAGCTTTGAGAAACTTCATAACCTGTATTAGCTGTTGGGTGTACTTTCCTGTTGACCTTGCTGCTTGTTCAGTATGTGAGCTTGGGCAAGTTATGTAACTTGCCTGAATCTCAGTTACCTCATCTCTAATATGGGATATTGGTTTCTACTCTTAAATTTACAAATATCAATAGAAAAGATATGTTTTCTGTCCTAATTCCTAATTCCTGTACAGGTCCTGGTATGTAGCAAGCACTATGCAAGAGTTTTGTTATTATTTATCACTTTGAATAGAGGAACAGAGAGAGGTAGTGAAGGAATAGGATGGAGAACAAGAATTGAGAAAAATGTTATAAAGTATTATGAATATCTGGTATTCACAAAGGATATTGGGCAGGGGGATGGGTTAAAACCCATTTCTTGAATGGAATACTTGGCCAAGATGCAATCACATCATATGCGAGTCCTACTCATTACAATTTCTCTTACCTTTAAATATGATCTTGATTAGATCTCAGGTTTATGAAAACAAAAAAAAGTATAGTAGCAAACAGAACTGAAAGCACTCTATTACATCAGAGTGAAGGAGGAAGGAAAAAAAAGATCAAGGGTTAAAAGATCTAATCACTGAACTTGTTTCCCTCTTCTTACTACAGATAAGACATCATTGAATAACATCAAGTATATGAATTCCAAGCCTATATATTAAGAATCGAAATATTTGATTCAGAAAAAGATAACGATGACTCAAGGTTTATTTGATCATCATTGAAAAAACAATTTAAAGATCAAAGAAACTAATAACATATATGATGATTTGACTTGTCATTGTTCGAGAAAAGCAAAAAAGAAATTCAGTTAACCTACATTTGACTTTGAAATGTGATTCAATATTTATGTATTGGGACGATATATTGGATATTGTGGTCATTTGTAATATTTAGTAAACTGAATGTTTTCCCATTCCTGTGACTATCTGTATATCATCAGGGGTCAGTCATCATAACAGATGTCACTTTAGTATCTCCCATATATACAGTGTTTAATGCAGAATAGGGATTCAAAGGATTGAATTCACGTGAATAAGGATTCACAGTTGGAGAAGCTGGGGATGAGAATGAGGAGGTAGAGTCAGAAAAGCAGCTGCCAAAGGTTAGAGAGACTGGTACTGAAGATTCTAGCCTAAAGCACCAGTTACCTTTCAGAAGCTTTCTTGGACCTGCTGCAATACTTGAGAATCTTCAAAACCTAACACCAGCTCTCTTGGGCAAAGTATGTCATTCTCAAAAATGTGCTAGGAAGCCACTCTGAATCTTTTACCTATACATTCACCTGGTGTAACACACCTGTGGAAAAAACAATGGTTTCCTCTTCATTTCCATCTATAACTCTCCAGTGAGTTCTTCTCATTGGCAAATTCTAACCTAGAGGAACACAGAGAAGGGGATTGTGGGAAGAATTATGCTTTCATACTCAGAAAGGAATGGAGTGGTGCTGTGGACCATCAGAGAACCCACACAATACATGCTGAGAGTTCTACATCTTCTTGTTTTTTACTGTATTCTAGAGGTCAAAGCCATCACTTTTCATTGGTGAAAATATCATGTTTAGTTTTGTTTGTTTTTTCTACCCCAGTCTTTTTATTGTTCTGACCTATACCATTCCCAGGCAAGGGTAGAATAAAAAGTTTTGTTTTTAAAATATTTACTTTCATTGTGTTTATGTGTGAAAAGAACCCCAAATGTCTGTGATATCAATACCATGATTGCTATGGTTTGGACAAATCCCCCCAAAGGTCCACGTGCTAGACCTCAGCTCAGAAGTGGTGGGAACTCTAAGAGGCGGGGCCAAGTGGGAGATGTTTGGGTGTTTGGGGTGCACCCTGAAAAGGAATAGTGGGGCCTCAACCCCTTTCTCTTCCTCTCTTTCACTTTCTGGTCATGAGAGGATCAATTTTGTTGTGTCACATACTTCCACCATGATGGGCCACAGTCCCAAAGCAACAGTGTAACAGATCAGGAACTGAAACTTCCAAAACCCTGAGCAAAAATAAACATTTTCTAAAGTTAATTAATCTCAAGTATTTGTTATAGTGACAGAAAGTTGAAAAGCAATTTATTCATTTCAGTGTAGGAGTCAAGAGAGAGATGATCACAAAACCAAATCCTACAAATATCAAAAGGGAATTTGGCCATGCATAGTGGTGCATGCCTGCAATCTCAGTAGCTCTGCGAGCTGAAGCAAGAGGATTGCAGGTTTGAACCCAGCCTCAGCAATTTAGCAGAGTTGTAAGCAACCTAGTGAGACCCTGTCTTTAAATTAAAAAAACAAATAAACAACAACAACAACAAACAAAAAACAAGGGCTGGGAATGTGGCTCAGTGGTTAAATGCCCTTGGGTTCAATTCCTGGTGCAAAAACAAAAACAAAAAGAGAATTTATAGTGATGCTTAAGAATAGCAAAATCACATTCCATAAATTGCTGAGAAGTAGATAATGTCAACAGGGAATATACATATAATTGAAACTTGCCTCAGAGAAGCAAATAATTGCTAGTTAGTGAGGGTTATGTATCCTCCTTTTCTTTACTATTTCATATTTGAACTCAACCTTTTCAAAAAACATTTTAACCATAACCACTTTAAATGATGTAACTTTATAAAATTCATTTTTTTTTCTTTTAAACAGACTGAAAATT
The DNA here is from genome assembly GCA_025594165.1 of Tamias sibiricus. NCBI lineage: Eukaryota > Metazoa > Chordata > Mammalia > Rodentia > Sciuridae > Tamias > Tamias sibiricus. The sequence goes on along the minus strand of CM046664.1, from coordinate 111,193,008 downwards.
CCTAAGCCATATGTAAACTATAAGACAAAGTAAGACATGATTCGAATAAAATTACAACTAACTTTGCAAATGATCTTTTAAGGAATAGCATCCAGTGTCAAAATTAAAGAGATTTTAATTTATCATTTTATTTTTGCTAAAAGGTAGTTTTAAAGGATTCCTAAAAAGGATATAAAATGTTTCATGATATTTCATTTTATGTTACCAAAAATTCAGAAATAGAAATTCAAAATAAACATTCAAACCATGATGTATATTTAAATTTCAAAGATCTTGTGGAAAATATGAGTATGAGAGAGGAAAAATACTGTTGTAGATAAAATAAATAATGTTTTAAAGTTAATAATCGGAAGTGAAATCACAGCTATGAAAGTGATTTTACATATGTATATATATATATGTATATATATATATTATTTAAGAGACAGGGTCTCACTGAGTTGCTCTGTGAGGCTGGCTTTGAACTTGCGATCCTCCTGCCTCAGCCTCCCGAGCCACTGGGATTACAGGATAATTTTTACATTAAAATCTCTGCCAACTTTTCTCAGTATACAACATGGTTATTCCATCAGGACTCATCAGATTGACTTTTTATGCAACCTTTTTATGACTAAAAAGGTGTAATTGCTCCAGGGTATATTCTGAAGTACTGAAAGTAATACATTAACTTTTTCATAAATATTTACTAGATTCATACCAAGAATCCTAAGGTACAATTAAAATATTAACCTGTATACACTCCATTTTATAATATGCTTAATGGACTTGTATATGTTAGAAGTGAAAAAATGCTATGTGTTGGATAAGATTCAGGCTGGCAGGCCATACCCCCAGGTGCCTTCCCGGAAGTGCCCATCTCTTGTGAGAATTCACCTTTGGCGGGCTCCGAGTCCCCACCCTTCCTGATCCTGGGAATACTGGCCTCTCAAGGGAAGTCAACCCAGGGCAGGCTCTCCCTTTCTGAGCCAATCTGGACCATACAAGTCACACTCCCACCCCTCTGTACTTAAGCCCCAGCTTGTCCGAGCGCTCTGCCGCTGAGCCACAACCCCAGCCCAGCCCTCATATCTTTGGACAGACATTGGCTGCGGACCTCAAAGATCTTGAATTCCCTAACTCCACTCTCCTGCAATATGTAGATGACCTTCTCCTCTGCAGCCCTTCCTTTTTCACAGCTCATGAAGACTCTTACACCCTTTTAAATTTTCTTGCTTTTCGTGGGTATCGCGTCTCCCCATCTAAGGTGCAGCTTGCCCAGACCCAGGTAGTGTATTTAGGAGTTCAGATTTCCCATCAATCGAAGGCCATTACTGTGGACAGAAAGGCCCTCATCGAGGAGCTCCCATGTCCCAAGACAAAGGAAGAGATTCTCTCCTTCCTAGGGCTAGCAGGATATTTCTGTGCCTGGATTCCCAATTTCTCTCTTTATGCAAAGCCCCTATATGAGGCAGCTAAGGGGATTGAGGGAAAGTTCCTTCCTGAAAGCATTCAGGCTGAGTCTAAACATTTGCAGCAGGCACTGTCACAGGCCCTCTTCATCTCCCAGACCTTCTTCAGCCATTTACCTTTATGTCCATGAAACGAAGGGTTTGGCTCTCGGTGTTCTAGGCCAATACAAGGGCCCCACCTTTGCTCCAGTTGCCTATCTCTCTAAACAGCTTGACCTCACCGTTCGCAGATGGGCCCCTGGTCTTAGGGCTCTAGATGCTGCTTACCTACTTCTATGTGAGGTTTCTGCTCAGAATAAGTTTCCCTGCGCCCACCTTCTGGACCTCAGCTGAGACTTACATTGAAATGCAAATGGGAAAGCCAGCAAGCTCATTAGGAGATGGCTCAGTCCCCAAAAGAATGGGAAAATTTTTTTTTTACCTAAACTTACATTGGACTAAACCAAAAAAGCAAATTGTATTGACTGGTCATTTTTCTAGGACTCTTGCTTTTTCTTAGATTAAATATGGATTTTTTGAGCTCATAATTTTGATCCTATACACGTAGGTTAATGTTTTTCTGATCAGTCCTATTCAGCTATGGAGTTTTTAAACATTTATACCATTGCAATGGAGATTGCCTAAAAAGCTACAAGGCCTTTGCTATTGTGTTGTGTGCACACTTGTGTTATAAAGATTGGCAAATAGAAAATGAGCGCTCATAAAAATTTTATAAATGGATCCAAATATTTAAAAGTGTTTAATTTAAATTGGGTAAATGAAGATAAAGGTGCCTTTAAAATGAAACTTAACTCACAAGTCTCTCTAGGTGGTATAAAAAACTAGTAAAATGTTATCTAATATCCCGTGGTCCTAGAACTTCTCTTCAGCATGGAAGAAATGACCAGTACTGTTCAGTCTGATATTTTGGTAAAAGTAAAGTAGATTTGATATGGGATTACTCATTTGTGAGAAACTCTGTTAAACGTCTGATTAATTTACAAGGTTAAAATGCTAACTGTTCAATATGCCATCAAGTAACTCCTTGAATTCCATTGGGTAACATTATTGATTGTTTTCATAAATTGGTAAATTAAAAAGAGGTTTAAGGTTACTTTGTCATCACTGAAAAAGGTTGAAGTTTCTATAGGTATAATTCTATATGCTTGAACATTGTGTTCTCGTGAAGTGGTTAACAGATGTGTGTGATTCTGTATAAAGGTTTATAAAAGATTGCTATGTAGCCGGGCGCGGTGGCGCACGCCTGTAATCCCAGCACTTTGGGAGGCTGAGGCAGGAGGATCGAGAGTTCAAAGCCAGCCTCAGCAATGGCGAGGCACTTAGCAACTCAGTGAGACCCTGTCTCTAAATAAAATACAAAAAAGGTCTGGGGATGTGACCCAGTGGTCAAGTGCCCCTGAGATCAATCCCTGGTACCACAAAAAAAAAAAAAAAAAAAGATTGCTATGTATGTAGAGGCTCAAAGGTTTTGACTGTTACTGTATTGTTTCAACTTATCCACGAAAGGTTAAAAGCTCTCAGCCTTTCCTTAATTTCTTCTAAATGTAATATTGTGTTAGTTAATGTTCATGGGAACTCGAGCAACAATATATGTAAACTCTGTAAAATTTTATTTAAGAAGCAGAGCAGCTTCAGAACTAGAACATCTGACCTAAGATTTATAAAGAGCCCCACCTTACCTGAGAAGGCTCTGGCCTTCCACCTTTACTGCATGCCAGAGTGGCTCCCGGGCAGACCAAACTTCAATTTGTTTATGGTTATAGTCAAAAGAATGATTCTTGTTGTTAAGAAACAGGGGTTGTAGTATATAACTCAGTCAAAATTCAAGATGGTTATTACACAAACTAAATGTGTTTTTATTCTCGTTAATTTTATTTTGTATTTTCCTTGTAAACTGTCTAAAAGTTGCCTGTCAATGTTTTGCAGAGGTATTGCTTCAAGAACACAACCTAGGTTAATTTAAGATAATAAGCAATCACCTAGGATGGTACAAACCCCAATTTATGGAAAGGGTAAATGACAGTAAGGTTATAGGCATTAAAGTAAAGCCCAGTGCACTTAATTTAAGACTGGTGAAACTAACTTGCTATACGTTTAAGATCAAGACTTTAAAGTTAAATTAAAAGGGCCAAGAAAACCAATATTTGGCTCTTGCCCTTACAGTTGGTCTGATCCAGGGAACGGGGAACTTCTCTAAAGAGGTTTGCAACTTTGGGCCACATGGTCCCTCGAGCAGGGAGGCTAGGAGACTTCTGGAGAAGAGAAAGCCAACCAGTGCACTTGCTAAAAGGAGGGTCCTTGGAAAAGGGAGGCATCCCTGGTGCTTCCAAGGGAAGCCACAAGGTCAAGCAAGACCTGGACCTATCCTTGCAGAAGGCACTAGCAGAATGGAAAAGCTGCTCTTAAGTTTCCCCAAGAGTTATTCCCATCAGAAATCAGCTGACTCTTAGCAATAGATAAAAGCAAAAGTCAGTTTGACCTACTTCATCTTAAACAAATAGCAAAAACAGTTGAAACCAAAACACAACCATTCCTGGGCATTTAAGAAATAATAGCTAAATGTAGGTGAATCAAGTCAGGTCGAAAGCCAATTTGAGTGAGCCAATTTTGGGAACTTGGGAGACTGTCCCCTGAGGGATTGAAATGTTAATTCTCTCAGAGCCCTTCTTCCACCCTTATCAACAACCTGCCCCAAACCGTTGCCAAGGTAACCTGTCCCAGGAATTGCCCCTCCCTACAGGGAGCTGTACAGTTTTTAATTCATGTGTCCTGGGACGCACCATCCTGCCCTTCCTGCCTCAGCCCATCTGCTTCCCACCTTTTTGGCCATCTCACTGGGCTTGGTCACAGTACGGGCCTGGTCACAGTATGCAGGAAGAAGAACAGTTAGAAAGGAAAAATTACAACTGGCATGACAATCCCATTGGGACATGTTCACAAAACTTCATCAGCTAGGGTCTCCCAATATTGGGACCTCTAGTTAAAGTTATCTTATTCTATGCCTTCCTTCCTTGTCATAAAATTTCTGCAGGGACAACTAAGTAAAATCTCTTTTTTTTTTTTTTTGTGGTACCGGGGATTGAACTCAGGGGCACTTGACCACTGGGCCACATCCCCAGCCCTTTTTTTGTATTTTATTAGAGACAGGGTCTCACTGAGTTGCTAAGTGCCTCGCCATTGCTGAGGCTGGCTTTGAACTCGCGATCCTCCTGCCTCAGCCTCCCAAAGTGCTGGGATTACAGGCGTGCGCCACCGCGCCCGGCTGCCTAAGTAAAATCTCTAACCAAATCTTTAACCAGCTTCTCCTCAGGATTATCACTGTAAAACCACAGATGACTTCTCATCACTTCAAGACAAATTTGCCAGACTCTAAAGGGATCAACTATACCTGGATAACTCTTGGTCCGCTTGCTCCAAAAGGCCTCTAACCTGCCACCCTATGCTCATTATGATGTGCCTCGCACTCTCCATTGGCCTCTTCACCTGCTACCTGTAAACTCGCAAGGCCTACAATTCCTACGTGCTCTTCTGCTCTTCAAGAAGATAGCTGACTGATTTCCCCTGTGACCTCTGCAGAAGCTTGTTTTGACACCCCTCACCAATCTATGGGCTCAAGGAAACTTCATCCATCTCATACCTGCTTTTCTGCACCTACCTCCTGGGAATTTTTTCACCCTCAAGCCTGATTTGCCTGTTTTGTATGCCTACATACCCCCCATAACACGCCACGTCGCCCCCTATCAGCTCCGAAGCAGCCAGATCGAGACATGATGCCCCACTTCCTAAGAAAACAAAAAGGGGGAAATGTTGGATAAGATTCAGGCTGGCAGGCCATACCCCCAGGTGCCTTCCCGGAAGTGCCCATCTCTCGTGAGAATTCACTTTGGCGGGCTCTGAGTCCCCACCCTTCCTGATCCTGGGAATACTGGCCTCTCATGGGAAGTCAAGCCAGGGCAGGCTCTCCCTTTCTGAGCCAATCCGGACCATACAAGTCACACTCCCACCCCTCTGTACTTAAGCCCCAGCTTGTCCAGAACTCACTCTCTTTTTTCGCCATCATCTTCTCACCAGCTCTCCCCTTCCCGTTTTCCTTTCCCTTTTCCCCTTTCCCCCTTCTCCCTTTCTCCCCTTCACCCTTTCCCTTAATAAACCCCCCTTTTCTACAAGGCAGTCCCGGTGTGGTATTTGCCCTTCACTATGGCTTTTAGGTTTTAATAAAAACACTTCTTATGAAAGTCAGTGACTCGAGGAAATGAAAGTAGCATTTTAGAAATACAATGTAAGTTTAGAAAAGCAAATAATTTGGTAAATGTATGGGGAAGAATATTTTTGGTTATTTCTTGGTGATATTTTTCCCATCAATTAACTTAAAAGTATTTCATTCAAAAGCTATTTAGAAAATACTTTGTACATAATGAGTGTTTAAGGAGTTGAGCCAAAGTTCTTTAAAGTTTGTAATTTTCAAGGATTTATTTAAATAATTTTCCAAAAGGAATTCAGCTCATAGACCTTTCTTCACTTCTTTGTGCTTATCCATGTTAACATGAAAGAAAAATGTTAGCTTTATCAAATATTACTAAACTTTTTTTGGCCTGCGTAAAGAGCATCATTTCTCTGAACTTTAGAATATTCCTATTATAAAATATCAAAGTATCACTATTCTTTTTGATTGAATCATAAACTTATCTTAATTTTCATGTGCACAAATTATAAAACGTATCGTACCTGTAACATACAAAATAAAATTTTAAATTTCAGATTAAAACTATTTGGGGCCATTTGGGACTCGCAATAGAAACATAGATACATGGTATATAATATAACAAATTCATAAAGCACCATCATAATTTATGTAATTTGTATTTATGTGCTAGAGTTTAAATCATGCACGTTGATATTAACTTAATATTCTGCCTTTTCATGTCACTTAACAATTTGTTTATTCATTATGATAATTATGCCAGTTATTTATAAAATGAGAATCCCCAGGTATAATTAAAATATTAATCAGTAGACTATCCATTTTATAATATATTTAATGTATCTGTATGTTAATAGTGAAGACATGCTATATGGCATGTTGGTTTTATATGAGAGCACACCTTATTAAGGCTAAAGACTCAAGCAAATGAGGAGTTCTAAATGCAGAATCCTAAATGTTGAACAATAAGTTAGGTAGGAAGAAACACAGGAAATGCATAAAATCTAAAAGAAGAAACACTGTACTATTATAAAATACAAAGAAGAAGTCTTTAGAAGGCAGAATTATAAGTGTCTCTTCTTACAAAAAAAAAAAAAAGTGGAATCATCATTTGTTCCTAGAAAGCACAGTAGGAAATCTGAGTGGATATATTCATTTTTACATATTAGGTACTGAATAGCACAACAGTTGATATTTTTTCCATCACCATTTATAAATGATACCAGAAATATCAATTCTTGTTTTTATGGAAAAAAAGCACTCTGACAAAAACCTTAAACAGATTTTCTTATCTGATAAAGTAGATTAAATATTTGTGAACAGAGGAAAAATAGAGTTGTGTTGAAATCATTAATACTTAATATTGAATAAATAATAAACTGATAAAATGTATTCCCAAATGACTCAGTTTTCATGAAATCACCCTTTCATCCTAGAAAACAGGCTGCAAAAATTGACCTTGTTGACTAGTTCTTATCAGGTTTTTTTTTTTCCCTGTTTTCAATTTACTTCTCAAGGACCTCTTTACAGAACACTTAAAACTCTTTCCTAAGGCTGAAAACTCTGGTCAGGATCCTTGACACTCTTCTTCCTCTAATCAATCATGTTCACAATAGCCTGGATTGATCAGAGCTAAGAGAAAAGAAGAAAACAGAGGATCAGAAGTGTCTTCTTGATTGAAAACAGGTCAATTATATGTTTTTACTTAGAGGAAAGATATTAGGCTAATTAGAGGAAATAAAATTAAGTATACTGAGCATGATGCCAGGGATTTTAACAATATTAATCATTTAGATTTCCTAAAATTTTTGAGGCATATATATTCCCATTTTACAGATGAAGGCGCCAAAAGCCAGAGAAGTCCAGTTGTTTAATATCCTACTGTTACAAATATCAGTAGGTTTCCATTTCTCAAAACAGCTTAAGTCTCAGTTCCCATTTCCCCTAGAAAGGCCCCCATCCAGGGATGGTGCTATACCTGCTGCCTGGCCTTCTCCTCTCAAGGCCAGTCAAAGCTTCCCCTCAGGCCAGTCGGAGCTGCATGCACTCCCTAAGCCTCAGTGCCCAAACTGTTTGGGCCTAAGATCGCACTATCTCCAGACCCTCTTGGCCCAATTAGCATGAGATAGATATCCCAAACAGTAGATATAAACTGAAGCCTGCGCATACACTCCCTCTCTTTCTCTGCCATGGCCCCTGCTCCCTGCTCCTCCCCCCTCCCTGCCTCCTATTCCCTGCTCCCTATTCCCTGTCCCTGCTCCCTGTTCCTGCTCCTGCTTCCTGCTCCTGCTTCCTGCTCCCTATCATCCCTTCCTGCTCCCTGCCTTGGCCCCTGCCCCTCCTTACTCCCCCTCCCTGCACCCTGCTTCCTGCTCCCTGCTGCCGCCTCCACTTACACGCTGCTGCTGCTCCCCTGCTCCCTCCCGCCTCGGGCAGCCACCTTGCTGCTTCCAATAAATCTCTTGGCAGGATCTCCATCCCTTGGTGTGGTCACTCGCCTTTCACTACTACTTACATATTTCACTGATTGTATTTGAAAGTTTGCCTATCTGACCACAAAGGCCTATTTTCCCCAACTACATTGTATCATCTATTAAAACTAACAAAACCAAGAACTTTTAATGGCTCGAGACCATTTAATATTTTCTCAAAGCAACTTCCTGAATATCTCGTTTATCTTTCCAATCTGCATTATGGTTTGATGGGAAAAAAAAAAAATATATATATATATATACATATATATATATATATATATGTTAAAATAAGAGAATTTAACTTATTGGGAAAAACTGTTTTAAAAGGAGCACACCTCAAAAAGAATTCCTGAATCAGTAGCTCTGTTTCTTTTAGCTGTGCATGCTCCAGCATCCATCCTGGAGAGCTGTGACTCAGAGCACAGTCCAGAAAGAGGACCAGAGGCAGGAGAGTGGCACAACCCACTGGGCTGAGGCTTGAGTCAAATGCACAGGGTTTCAGTTTGGGCCCAAATCCTGGTGCCCCCTCTCCCCAGCTATGTGAACTTACACACAGAGCTTCACCTTCCTGTACACTTGCCTTCCTTCCTTTTTAAAAAGAGGGATAAATAATATTTATTTCATAGGGTCACTGGGTATTTTTAAATTTAAAATGAGAGTTTTGTACATAATTTTTCCACAAAGACTGCCATCTAACAAATGTGCAACATATGGAGGTTTTATTATGATTTTGGGGGTCCATTTATTTGCTAAACAATGTCTACATGTAAACAGCTTATTTGTCTTTAAGTTTTTCAATGATTAATCATATATTTTTTGTTGTTCCTGGGTTAAAGAATTTACTTTTTAAAAGCCCTAATTACCTGATTAAACAATATGAGTTAAATACATGATAAAATCTGTGAACATAAAATTTAAATGAACTCTAGTACACAGTTAATAAGAATTAGATTAAAAAGACTAAAAGCAGCTAAGACAAAAAGACTAAAATTTGAGTCAGACACACAGTGGTGCATGCCTTTAATGGGGGGGGGGGCTGGGACAAGAGAATTGCAAGTTCAAAGCTAGCCTCAGCAACTTAGCAAGACCCTGTCTCAAAATAAAAAATGAAAAGGACTGGGAATGTGTGTTAGTGTTTAAAGCGCCCTGGGTTCGAACTCTGGTATGGAAAAACAAAAAAGACTAAAATTTGAGACTGAATGAGCTCTAAGTAGTTTAAAAGGATTCAATAGATTATTCCTTATGGCTGCCCTGAAAAGTTCTTCAGCACCCCATTTTTTGAGAGAGAGCAGTATGCCCTTAGCACCCTAGGCACTCTTGTCTTCAGGTATCCCTCCTCCATTCAAATATATTAAGAATTAGGGTGGGGGGATGTAGCTCAGTGATAGAATGCATACTGAGTATGCAGGAGGCACTGGGTTCAATCCCCAGGACGAAAAATAAATAAATAAAAATCAAATTTTATTTGGGTTGATATAAAGATGAATACGTTGATGTTACGTTAAAACATTTAAGCCGGGTATGGTGGAACATACCTGTCATTCCAACTGCTCAGGAGGGAAGCTAAGGCAAGAGGATCACAAGTTCAAGGCCAGCCTGTAAAACTTAGCAAGAACCTATCTCACAATAAAATATTTTTTAAAAAGTGCTCCTCTGTCCCAGTTTCAAACATTTTTTTTCTCTGATTATTAAAAAAAAAAAAAAAAGAAAAGAAAACATCCTTGTGGGCTTTGTGGGCCATAGTTGTCTGTTGTGGTCTCTGACTAATCAAGAGGAGCCCTACCTGCAAGACTGTGGTAGACAAATCCATATAGTGTAGTTCTCTTTAAATGGGCACTGCAAGATGTTTTGAGAGAATAAACAAAAGGGAGGATAAACTAGATGGCATTTCAAATTTTTTTTTATTGTAATGACAGTCATCTCCATCATTCTTGAAGTGATTTCAGCCTCCATTTTAACCTTTTGTAAAATTTTCCATGGCCAGATGAAATTTGCATATTTTGCCAGATGGAATTTGCAGATTTTGCCTGAAGATGGTGCTACATACTCAGTTCCCAGACAATGCATTGTGAATGCAAAAACAACAACCACTTTGATAAGAAGGCATATAAACATTTAATGCAAACGTGACATTTTTCTACAATAAAATTCTGCATTAACACAACATTGGTTTTTCCTATGAGTCTAGACATCTTCATTACACCTGATCATCCAGTAATTATAGCCTCTTGGCTGAGTGCAGTTAACAATTCCCATTGTGCTAGTAAGGGATATTACTTTCATTCAAAGATTTGGTGATTTACTGAACCTTAGATTAAAATTTTTTGAATAGTATTAGGTTACACCAAAAACATTTTGTCCTGTGTACACTGAACTTAGAAAAGTCGTATGATTAAAATAACCAGTACTTTCAGGTATTTTAACATTGTACTATTTTTATACTACTATTTTTGTCATTGATAAATAATCATGCCATACATAATCATATATATCATTGACAGAAAAGTCTGTGTAAGGGATGATGCTTTCCTAATGTCCTCCTTTCTCTGCACCACAATTTTGTCTAAAGTAAGTAGTTCTCCTGCTATCAGTTTAAGTAGCTTAAGAAATAAGATTTTAAAAGACATACATGTTATGGTAAGAATATCCTAATTTATTACCCACACTGTGTGTGTGTGTGTGTGTGTGTGTGTGTGTGTGTGTTGGGAACTGAATCCAGGCCCTTGCGTGTACTAGGTCAGTGCTCTACCACTGAGCTATACTGCAGCCCTTGTTTTCCAATTCAATAGATAAATTATAGCTTGATAGAGATAAAATGTTGCTGGGCATGATGGCACATGTATTCCAGTAACTTGAGAGGCTGAGGCAGGTGGATCGCCAAGTTCAAGACCAGCTCCAGCAATTTAGCTAGATCCTGTCTCAAATAAAAAGGCTCAGTGGTGAAATGCCCTTGGGTTCATTCAATCACTAGTATATATTTTTTAAGATGTATATAGAGTGGATTCTGATGTGATGTTAAACTTCAATCTTCCTTACCAAACAATTACTGATAACTTTTTGTCTACTGTGGCCAGGAGATACTGTTACAAACTAATTTGCTTTCTTCTTCTAGAGTCTCAGATAATCCTCTGTTTTTTCTTTACTGTTTGGTTCAGTGTTGTCTGAGTTGAGATGTTCCTTTCTCGGCTGAGGGCTCTAATTAATCAAAGGAAATTCTTAGCGTTTAAATTCTTAGAGGTTTACTTATTTAAAAAGCTGTGTCATTAGGTGCCAAGAACTGTAGATTAATTAGGAAGATTTTGACATCTACTCCTGTATTAAGAGAATTAACAGAGAAGGCTACAGAACACTTTATTCCCTGATCTGACTGCTCTTTGCCATGTCAGCATTCTCTGCTGATTGACTTTTTCTGAGAACTATGAGAGTGGACCAGAATTTTTTTTTTTTTTCCTAATCCCTTCTTGTGATAATAGTCAATCCTTTCTTTGGATTTTTCCTGAAACCTACCTCCCCGATATTAGAGTCAAACCATTTCTAGCATAATGCCAAAATCATAACCCTCCTGCAACAAAACAGATTAAATAAGATGAACACTACAGATGACAGTATTCCCACTTCATTTCCAGTATGAGTGGTCGACATAGACTTGAATACAACTGCCTCAATCCAGAAAAAAACATGTAAAACTGTGACAGAGGTTAGTGGAAAATGTGAGCTCTCACACAGAGAATTACTTAGTGAGTCACAGGCAAATTTTTTTTTTTTTTTTTTTTTTTGGCGGGGAGGGTGTATGAAGTTTTCATTTTCTTTTTCTCTCCATAAAAGATAGCTGATAACTGTAGGAAATGGAAATTTGCACTACCAGATCATAAACCCTAAATTGCTCATTTTGAGAGCTGTCATTCAACTGCATGCCTAGTTCTGTAGAGCACTAGTGGGATTTTTCTGGAGCCATATGGTGAGCCAAGAAGAGCAAAGGACTAGAGAGGACAGAAGGCAGTTTACAGTCAGCGATAAAGTCCTGATGTACAATATATTCCAGAAGCTTCCAATTTTAGACTTGCATTAGAAAGAAATAGGATGCCAAGGAACACTTTGAAGTTTTATTTTTTTATCCTGAAGTGAAAAAACAGATTCCAAAACAATACCTGTCAGCAGCTGCTTAGATGAACTAATCTTGTAGCAACTGTTAAACCAAACAATTAAGAGAAAATCTCCATTTCTAATTGTTTCGAACACCATTATTGTTTTCTAAATGGGTAAATATTGAAGGTCCACTAAAATGCAAAAATTCCTCTACTAACTGGCAGACTCTGCCAGTCCCTTTACTAAGCACCAGAAAGACAACTTGCAGGGGAGTTGTTGGATTGAACCCCCTCAGGGAGTCCTAAAATGACAATCATGCTTTAAACAAAAATGAATGACTACTCTGTAATTTCTGAGAGAACACTCGTGCTGAAAATACACATGTGAGAGTCTAACTAATTAGGCCCCAAGTTCTTCTTAAAAGCCACATTGCAATTAATTAAAGTGATTGCTACTCATTATTTAAAAAAAAAAAAACAAGCAAATTCTTTATTATACATACAAAACTGTCAGTGAAAGATGAACATGCATAAACTACCACATTCCAGGTTTCATGCTGAAATAGATAAAATATTTATAAGATCAACTGTCTTATTATGAAGCTGTTCATTTCAGTAGAAATTGTCATAGCTAATATTGAACAATTATTGAATTAACAAATGAAAATTGAAGACAAGATTGGTAACCTTACATTGAGGACCAAATTTAATAAGACTTATCACAATCACTTTAAGAGCAATGCAATGAAATAGGACCTGTCAGTGAAAATTTTGAGACATAAGACCAACTAAGGGAGAAAATCAAAATTTTAAACATCTCTGATATATTAGTTATGCTTCTAATAATTTATCTTAATTAGAATAACAATTCCACTGCCAACAAGGTATATTGTAGTGAAGTTTCTAATACAAAAAGTTAATAAATAATAAAAATCATTAAATTGTTACATATTCAGCCAGAGAATTTCTTTACAGCCAACTAAACAATAATTAATGGAGAACTATACCTTAAATCATATAAGACAGTTATACTAGATGAAAATTGTATAAAGAAAAATTTCCCAACAATGATTATAGTACACTCTAATTTCAAAATGCATACACTTGTACATGTAATTTTTCAATTTCATAGAAAACATTTAAAAAGATATCAAACTTTTAAAATTGATTACCTTGGGAGAGTAGGATTGGGAGATGAGGAGGTGATTTACTTTGTATATATTTTATTAATTAAAATTATAATTTAGTCTTTAATTAATTAATTAGTCAATGTATTTATTCATTTTATTTTTTCATTTCCAGGATCTCCAATTAGACTCAAATAATACAGCTTTCTGGAAACACCAATTTGGTGACATTCAAATAAAATGTGTTGAGAAACAAAGAACTACTGCATTCTTTTTCTTAAGAGGGGCAAAAGAAATTAATTTAAAAATTCATGTGATTTGTATAAAATTTTAGTCATGATACTTACAGTTATGCTCTTTTCAGAAAAAAAAGATTTAGCAATCTCAATATTGCACATGTTTTAAATTTGAAAATGGTTGTATTTAAATTAAGGGAAATGGTTTACAGTCCCATAAGCATTATAAGATTAAAATTAATTACTCAGACTTTTTATATGAGGCCACACTGAACAGGTAATCAGTCATAGGCTAATGTTATTAGCTTGATTCATGTTATCAAACTATATTTCTGATAATACCAGAAAAGGGTACAGGTAGGAGAGAGATACAGAACTACATATCAAAATGATAAAAACAAGTTCTTTCATTTGAAGTATTTTTAATATTTAGAGGTCACATTTATGGCAAATAGTTATGTTGGTAGTTGAGTAAATTCAAGTAATGAGCTTCCATTTACATAAATTTATGCGTTCAAATATACCACAAAATAATGTTTTCTCTTGGAAAGGTTGAAATGTGTCTTTTTACATGAAATATTTGAAACTTTAAAAGAATGAATCAATGATACTTCAAAATAAATTAACAAATCTTTCATTTCAAAAATATAGAAGATTAAAATGATTATTCAATGATTAGGTGTACAGGGATAAAAGCGCTCGCCCACAAATTCATAAATCAGATTAAATACAATGGTTAATTTTCAGTAAAAACTAGAGTTATCTGAGTCAATCTTACATAGATAAAATTTGTTTTGTTGCAGCTGGACACAGTTGTGCATACCTGTCTGTAATCCCAGCTATTCAGGAGGCTGAGGAAGGAGGTTTGCAAATTTAAGGCAAGCCTGGGCAACTTAGCAAGACCCTGTCTCAAAAGTAAAGATTTTTAAAAGTAATGGGAATGTAGTTCAGAGGTAGGGCAACCCTGAGTTTAATCCCCAATATCACACACACACACACACACACACACACACACACATACACACACACACACACATACAAAAAAAAATCGTTTTGATTCTGAAGATAATAACTTTCCCTTTGAAATTAATATGTAATATTTTATGTATACAAAGAGTACTATATTCCTATAGTTGTAAAACATAAGAAAATGGATACTCACAATTCAATCAGCCAACTCCAAAACATGCCAACGCCAACAAAATTGTACCTACCAATGACTGCTATGCCTCACTTATAATCTTGCTTCCCCACCTGCTCCCCAAATGACTGTCCTGTATGTTGTGTTTATTCTCTGTTCTAAGCAACTTCTAAGATGATTCTTTATGACCTGGGCTTTCTGGTATTCACACCTTTGCATAATTTCCTTCCTTTGAGAGTGGACTGGACTTAGTAATTGATTTCTAACATATCCAATCCAATAGCAGTAGTGGATATTTGGTTTATAAAATAACTACAGGGGACAACAGAAGGTCAGAGAGACCTTGCTTCTGAGGTTCTTCCAGTCTCCTTAAGCTCAAAGTATTCAGCATGCCAAAATCATATTTTGGGGGTATCATGTACTGTTTATTCCTTTTTTTTATTTTTAGTTTTTGTTGTTGTTGTTGTTGTTGTTTTGTTTTGGTTTGGTTTTGTATTTTTCATTTTGAGACAGGGTTTTGCTTAGTTGTCAATGTTGGCTTTGAACATGCTCTCCTCCTCCCTTAACGTCCTGAGTAACTAGGATCACAGGCATGTGCTCTGCCTTATATATATACCTCTTAAATTCAATGTGTAGCTGAATTTCATGTTTAAATACTGTAGGAGCAGAAAGGTGTCATATACTATTTCCTTGCTCATTGTAAGTGTCACAGTAGACACTCGTATAGCACAACACAGGTTAACAAGAGCAAAGCATAACAATTTTATGAATCAATGTTTTATGTAACATGGGACTTCAGAAATGAAAGCTCAAAGACCCAGGGAAAACTGTCCATTTTTATACAATGGTTCAGTGAAGAATGGAACAGACACGCAGAAATGTGAATAGGTAAAAGGGTTTGATCTAATGGTAATAGATTGAGGATAGAAACCCAGCAGGTCTCCTGTTCTGATTCTTCCTGGCCTCCCTGTGTAGCATTCTTTCTTACTGGATAGGGACAGGATCCCTTGGAATACGGGTCTTTGAGAGAGAGACTTTCTGGGTTCTATGGCTTACTTCGGAGAAGAAAAGTTCTAGTTTCTATGACCTACCTTGAGGAAAAAGAACTCTCGATTCCTCTGAATCTCTGGGGGTTGTGGGGGAGGGGGAGAAGAGGGGCAGGAGGACAGGAGAAAGTCAGAGACACCTTGCTTCTGAGGTCCTTCCAACCTCCTTCAGTTCCAAGCACTCAAGGCAAGCATGCCCACAGACATCCTTTGGGCACTGTGATCTGAGTGCTCTTTCAACTGAAAATAATTAAAAGTACTATAGTTTTATATAGTATACACATTGTATATATATTTTAACTTATTTTCACTATTTTTTTGTGTTATTTTTCTTACTTATATTATTTTCTTTTTCTTTTCTGATTTCTGTTGGGTAAATTGAGATGTTGTACCTGTCTGATTCTTAGTTTATCTTTTCCGTCTAACTGACTGGGGCATAATATAGTATGTTCATTCTTTTTATTATTACTTTTGAAATTCTCACAGTTGGCCAAACGTAAGTCAGTCCTGTTTTCAAAAAATATAAGACTCTGTCTACAGTTGGACTCCTGTCAAAGTTGCTCTAAGTTTTACACTGTTTTTGTAAAGTGTTTTAATTTTATCCTGTTCTACATCAAATTAGAAATTATTACTATCACTGCATAAAAACAATATTTGCTTAAATTTGGTTAAGTGTTTACCAGTTTGCTCACTATTCTTTCTTGCCCAGTGACCTTCTTTGGAAAATCACCTTTTTCTTCTTTAAGTACATCCATTTGAAAGCTCCTTTAGCAAAAGTCTGTTGATGGTAAACATTTTGTTTTTATAATAAAATATTACCACAATTTTCTCATACAGCTTTACTGGATACCTAGTACTAGGTTTATAGCTATATTTTCTTTTTAAACTTAAAGTGGTACTTTATAGTTTGATTTCAAAGTGTCTGGATGTCAATTTTTTATTTATAATGTGTAATATGTTTGTGCTTCCTATATGTGAAGATTTGTGTCATACATACTTATAGGTTTGTTATAAATTTTAAGTTGGTTAAGAAATATTAAGTACTATAGAAAGTACCTGGCACATAGAAAATGCAAGATATGTTTACTATTATCATTGAATAATTACTGTTTTTATCTCATCTGCTTTAATATTGTTCTCAATTCCATTATTTGTAGTTATCCCACTAGGATGTCCAAAATAAAACACTTACCCAAGTGCACACTTGTAATCCCAGGTACTCTGGAGGCTGAGGCAGAAGATTATAAATTCAAGGTCAGTCTTGACAACTTAGCAAGAACGTGTCTCAAAAAAAAAAAAAAAAAAAATCAAAAGGCTGGGGATGGGGATGTAACTCAGTGAAAGACCATTTGCCTAGCATGTGCAAGGATCTGGGTTCAAAAAAGAGGTAGAAAAAGATAGGGCCAGGGTGGGGAGGAAGGAAGAGAAAGAAAGAAAGGGGGGGGGAGAAAGAAAGAAAAGAAAAAGAAAGAGAGAGAGAGAATGAGAATGAAGAAGAAAGGAAGACAGACTTATCTATTTTAATCTTGAGGTTGAGGCACTAATCTTTCCTATTTTCCAAATCCTGTCCTTTTGTGCTTCTGGGCAAATTCTTTAGATCTAGCTCCTAAATCACCAATTATCTTTTAAATTATGTCTTCTCTGCTGTGAACACATCTGCACTGGTGGTTGGCCATTTGAATACACTGCCCACCCTCTGCCTGCCTCTGTGCCCTGTACATTGATCTTTACAGAGCCCCTCACCTGGGCTCCCTGATGGGACCAGGACAACAGGAGTCAGGAGCAGTGTACTGTGTATGGTAGCACTGAGTCCTTTTTCTCTCCCCATGTTAGTATAGCACTTGCATTTTAGTAGAGTTAACGTTTTACTTCTTTGTGAAGCTGGATTTATTCTTTGATATATGAAAGACACAAAGGATATTTTATCTCAAAGAAGACTGAATTGAATTCTGCAGAATCATGACCAATTCCCAAATAAATGAGGAAACATAAATCATTCTTGCTTCACCTGAATATTACCATGCCCATCATCACTGGGTATTTTATATGAAATTGCTTCAAAAGTGTTAAAGATAAATAAACAAATCCTTTTCCAAAAGAAATGAAAGGCAGAGCAATTCTCTTTAGATGTAGCACATCTGGTAACAGAATGGGCGTTGTTGAACGAAGATGGAGAAACTGATTACAAAAAGGAA
Source organism: Tamias sibiricus (assembly GCA_025594165.1). Lineage (NCBI taxonomy): Eukaryota > Metazoa > Chordata > Mammalia > Rodentia > Sciuridae > Tamias > Tamias sibiricus. The sequence continues at coordinate 111,175,055 of CM046664.1, read as the reverse complement.
AAGAAATGTTTAGAGATTGGTATAATGTGATCAAAATCTTTTAGAAAAGGAAATAATACAGACAGATGAAAAGTAAATTTTTGAGCTAACATGTTTTTTCCCTTCCTTACATAAAATAGGGACAATCATAAAAATACAGTGCAATTTCTCTACATAGTTTTATTATTTATTTGTGTGCAATTACTAGAATATTAACAAGAACATAAGTAAGATGGAAAATTGTGAATTAACACAATTAATTCAAGAAAGAAAACCAGAATGAAAAAAGAAAATTTTAAGAAACTACGTAATGTGAAGGAAAACTGCTACATTATCACATAATATCTGGGCCCCATCTGTACTCTACAAACAGTCCCTGACCACCTAAATCCAGGTGAGAGTAGTCCTGGCTTATGTTCCATTTCCATGCCTAGTTGAATAGAGTTGAAACAAGTGTACAGCATTTTTAGAGCTGCACTCAGCATTCCTGCCTTGAGTTAGTAGCAGGAAAGCTTAGCCAATGCCCCAAGTCTGTCTAATGATCATCTCATTAATCCTAACCTGTCATAGTTTCCCTAAGATCTTATCAAAAGACAAAATTACATTATATATATATGTATGTATGTGTGTGTGATATATATATATATATATATATATATATATATATATATATATATATATATATCAGTTTAAAGACCTTACTCAGCTTTTACTTGTGATTCTAGAAAATAGAATGAGTGTTCCTGTGAGCTGAGCACAGGAGCTTGGCTTTATGGACAGAAAAGAGCTGAGGAAAACACACACAGGCAACAAAGCATGGATAGGTTATTTCTAAGCTACTTGTGAAGGTTAAAGCAGAGGGGACTTCTTCATTATGCCTGCTAAAACTAGCCTGTTTGGGGATTTGGCTTCTCTGTCTCTCCCTCCCGATTCTTTGGAAAGACAGATAAACAACTTAGTTTTGTCTTGCTGATGTGGAGTTTCAGTATGGTAACCCCATTTTAGTTTAGTATGTTGGGGCTACAGTACAGGAACTCCGTCCAAACCAACGACACCCTATAAAGTTAAATGGCACTCGAGACAGAAATACCGAGGTCAATTTGTCTACCCAAAATCTTTCTAACCAATCCTCATCTTTGAGCTTTCCTTCTAACTTAAGTGTGCCTTTAAATAAATGTTTAGAAATAAAGTAGTAATCAATGCTAGTGTGACAACTGTTTACCTTGATATACATGTTTCTAGTTGTCGTGTTAGCAGTATCTTATAACATATCAGTATTTCAGTATACGAATAACACAGTTTAAGTATTAAATAATAAAATATTTAAGGTGTTGAATTAAGTTTAAGCCTCAGGATGTCTCTACCTTAATCGCATGTAAAAAACTGCAACCTAATTTACCACAAATAGCTGAGATTTAGTCACAGCAGCTGAGCTTCAGTCAATCATGGGTAGCCTGCTGATTTAAACAAAGCAAAACTTGGACCTGTAGCAATTACACTGTCTCCATATGTTACTTCTGTTTTCTGTCCATGTTTATCTGATCATGTTGCAGCCCCAGCATTCTTTGCACCTGGTCTGATGGTTAGATCTGTCCCAGTTCTAGAATTTTGAATACAAACCAATTAAGGTCTATAACCTACCTTTGTTGTAACTTTGTCTTTTTGATGCAGGCATGAACTGAAGTTTTAGCATCTGTATTAAAGAGCCTGCATACTGTTCAACCCTAGCTGACTAGATTGTCATGACTGTAGGAAGATGGAGTGTCATAGGTTGAGAGGCAAAATCATCTTGGGCTAACTTAGTGCCTTTAATATCCAGGTATCTTAACTTTTGTATCTGACCCAGCATTTTCCTAACAGATTAACTTCTTGGAATGTATCACTAAGCTTAGTAAATCTCTAGCCTCCACCAGCCCTAAAGCTAACACTATAAGATAACATCTGAAAACTATCAAGGAGATTTCCCTGCTCCCTGTAGCCTGACTACCTGATGCTCCCACCAATGGAATTGGCAAATGATTTATAACTTTCCTTTGCTATTGTGACTATAAAAACTCATGTCATCTCTTCCACAGTGGAACACATCATTCAAGGTAACTTGGATCTGTATTCCTGAGCCACGGTCACTCATATCTGGCTCAGAGTCACTATTATTTCCTTTAAAGCACAATCCTTATTTTATGTCAAAGAGGAAAGGAAAAAATCAAGTGAGATCTGTTCTATAAAAATACAAGAAGCTAAAAGGTCCTGTTTTGGAGTTGACAAATTAAGCTTGTCTCAGAAGTTTTAGATTTATCTAGGCAGAAACCCTAAGATCAAGGTATTATTGGCTAATGCAACAGTGTGTCTCCTTTGAAAGATGACATTTAAAGGTTTGCTTCAAATCAACAAAGTCATATATTTTTTTCAAGGTTCAAAGCACATTGAAAGTATGAATATTTTTAAAGCCAAATCCATTTATTCTAATTTTAAATAAATTAGCTAAATATAAAATCACAAAGTATGTAAAGTATAACAAGGAAATATGAAATAGTAGCCCTGCTTTGCTTAAAGATAGGTAGAAAAAAACCATGAACAAATGTTCCTGTCTTGAAAAATATATAACTGAACTCAGCAAACCAGATATCTTTTATCAATTATTAAGGATGCATGTAAAGGGAATTTTTCAGCATATTTTTCTCCTTCCCTTCTCTGTGTTATGGACTTAAAGTTCTTTGTTCTTTCTGATTTATTGCCTTGTTTGGGCATTCAAGCCCCAGAGTCATAGTTAAGGGGACAGCTAAAATTAAGAGACTAAGGAATAGTGTGTCAATCTTTGCCCCTGGGTAGAAGGCTGCTATAACACAAATGAGAAATGAAGCATCATTAAGAATAAATTGTAGGTTTTGAGTTATGTTCCTTTATTCTCAAAATGGGTTTTCTTTTTTGAGAATCGCCTCTTTCCATTTGAATTGGTTTGTATTATAAGCTGATTATGGCATTCTGATTTCATCTGAGTCTGCCCAGATGTTTTCTCAATTTAGGGGATAAATTTCTACTTTATAGAAAGTTCTGATTGTATGAGCCCCATCTGTAGGGTTAGTTTGAAAAGTCCTAGTAAAGCTCTCAGAAACTTGTGACAGTGTTGCTTGTAATCCCATACTTAGTTTTCTAATACAAATAGAATAAGAATAGGAATTTCACTGACTTTTTTGTTTTATTAAGCTTTGAAAGTTTTCCTCCATAAAATCAGTTAAATTTTAGATCGAAAAGCAGTATATTCGTGTTAAAATTGCAACCTGCAAATTCAGCTTTGATGTTTTCAATAGCTCTATTTTCCCTTTTCAGTTCCATTGCTCAATCATTGTAGAAAATTTAATATTTGTATATTCTTATAAATATATTCAACTGACAAATGTAAACATCATAAAGTATAAATGAGATATATAATACTCAGGAAATGAGGAATAAATGTTAATTAATATGTATAGAACGTGAAATAAAAACTAAGAACTAATATTTCAAAATCTTAATATAAAAGCAAATTTAGACTCTTTCTCTGGTTTCTAATCATCATGTGAGCTGTTTCCTTCCACCACACTCTTCCTCCATGATGTTCAGCCTCATCTCAAGCCCTTAGGAATGGAGCCCACTGTGTAGGGACTGAGACCTCTGAAACTGTAAGCCCTTAATAAATAGACTTTTACTCCTCTACAATTGTTCTGGTCAGGTCTTTTAGTCACAGCAGTGAAAAAGCTGACTAAAACAGAAATTGGTACTGCGAAATGGGGTTGTTGCTGTGACAAACCTGACCATGTGGTTCATAAGTTTTTGGAGCATTTTGAAGTTGGTGGAAGGAATTTTGAGGTGTTTTGCAGTGTGGTTTGGAATGCTTTAGATTGTTCTAAGCAGAGCTTAATGGCTGATTCTGGTGAGAACTCAGAAGACTAGAATGCCAATAGGACTGTGGACTGTGAAGGCAGGGTTCAAGAGGGTTTAAAGGGAAAGGAGGACACTGTTGGTAATTAGACTAGATGCCATTCATATTATGTTCTGGCTGAGAATTTGTCTGTGTTTTGTCCGTGTACTCAGACTTTCAATGAGGCTGGATTTTAAAAGTGATCAACTTCTTAATCTGGTGGAAGAAATCTCTAGACATCATAGTAATCAGTGTCATGGACATTGCTAGTGGCTTTTAGCTAAATATATTGTGATATTCAGGAGCAGAAAGCAGAGCAGAAATATTTGAAAAACTTAGATTCTAAAGGTGGGAGTAAAACTAGGGTAAGACAGTTGCAGTTGTTAAAGACATTACTGCTACTAAAGAAATGCTAAAGACTTTGCTCTGAGACAATGAAGAAGATGGTTTGAGGTCATCTCAGGAGCTATCAAGTTCATATCCATCTCAGAGTCAAAGAAGTTAAAGTTAAAAATTATCTTGGGAATAGAACAGGGGGGCATCCTTCTTGCACAAGGGGGCCTAGGAAGTGTTTTCAATATGCTCAGCTACCCAGATACTCAGAGGCTGCTGCAGCCAAGATCCCTGCAGGCTTTTCTACTGCTTGAGATGGTGGCAGACCTTGGCATCAACCATGTGGTGCTAGTTCTGCAGGAATGTAGGATGCTGGAGTTAGAGGGTCATGGAGGCTTCCACCAAGATTTCAGAGGAAGGCCTGGGAGGCCAGACAAAGTGCAGCAGGGTCTGAGTCCCTGCAGGGAACCCCTGAGAAGGTGATGGATGGAGATGTGAAGAGGAAGCCAAAGCTGCAGTGGAGAACCCCAAGATTAAGAAATGCCAGTACCATGGATTGTCCACTGAGGAAGGCTGCAGGAATTAAGTTGAGACAAGCCAACGGAGAGGCCACTTGGGCTTCAAACAACAAGACCACAGGGCAGAGCTATACAAACCCTTTGGACAGAACATGACCATGCCATGTGCCCCAAATGCTGAACATGGAGATACAGGTCTTATTTGCCCAGCTGGATTTCAGTCTTGCTTTGGTCCTATCCCTTCTTTCTATGCCCCTATTTTTGGAAATGGAAATGTTTACTCTGTACCTTTACATATTGTATACTTGTAAATTGCTTTTGATTTTTACAGGTGCTCACAATCTGAGCTTGCCCTGAGTATCAGAGGAGACTTTGGGCTTGAAATTTTGGGCAATCTTGAATTATTGAGACTATGGAGACTCTTGGAAATGGACAAAATGTATTTTGCATTGTGAGATGAATGTGAGCATTGGGGATCCAAGGGCAGAATGTTATGGTCTGGATGTGAGGCGTCCCCCAAAAGCTCACATGTGAGACAATGGGAGAGGGCTTAAAGGGAAATGATTGAGTTGTGAGAGCCCAACACAATCAGTGAGTTAATCCCCTGATGGGATTAACTGAGTGGTAACTGGAGGCAGGTGGGGTGTAGCCAGAGAAGGTGGGTTGTTGTTGGCATGGCTTTGTGATATAATTTGTATTTGGCAAATGGAAATCTCTCTCTGCTTCCTGATCATCATGTGAGCCACTTTCCTCCACCACACTCTCTACTATGATTTTCAGCCTCACCTCAAGTGCTGAGTAATGGAGCTTAGCTGACTATGGACTGAGGCCTGTGAAACCATAAGCCCTTAAGTAAACTTTTCCTCCTCTAAAAAAAAAAAAAAAAAAGCCAAATTGGTTGCACCAATTTCCAATTTGCAGTCCCACCAGCAATGTATGAGTGTATTTTTCCCCCACATCCTCGCCAACACTTATTGTTGTTTATAGTCTTGATAGCTGTCATTCTGACTAGAGTGAGATGAAATCTTAGTTTTGATTTGCATTTCTCTAATTGCTAGAGATGTTAAACATTTTTTCATATATTTGTTGATTGATTGTACATCATCTCCTGAGAAGTGTCTGTTCAAGTTCCTTGACCCATTTATTGATTGGGTTGTTTGTTTGTTTGTTTGTTTGTTTTTTGGTGTAAAGTTTTTTGAAATCTTTGTATATCCTAGAGATTAGTACCCTATCTGATGTGCATAAGACAAAAATTTGTTCCCATTCTGTATGCTCTCTTTACCTCACTGATTGTTTCTTTTGCTGTGAAGAAGCTTTTCAGTTTGAATCCATCCCATTTATTGATTCTTGATTTTATTTCTTGTGCTATAGCATGTTAAGGAAGATGGGGCCTAATTCAACATGATAGAGATTTGGACCTACTTTTTCTTCTATTAGGCATAGGGTCCCTGGTCTAATTCCTAGGTCCTTGATTCACTTTGAGTTGAGTTTTGTGTATGGTGAGAGATAGGGGCTTAATTTCATTTTGTTGCATATGGATTTCCAGTTTTCCCAACACCTTTTGTTGAAGAGGCTATCTTTTCTCCAATATACCTTTTTATCACCCTGTCTAGTATGAGATAACTGTAGTTATATGGGTTTGTCTCTGTGTCTTCTATTCTGTACCATTAGTCTACAAGTCTATGTTGATGCCATTTTTATTACTATTGCTCTGTAGTATAGTTTAAGGTCTGGTATAGTGATACCACCTGCTTCACTCTTGTTGCTAAGGATTGCTTTGGCTATTCCGGGTCTCTTATTTTTCCAGATTAATTTTGGAGGTTCCTTGGAATACTGGGAATGTAACCACCATTTGATCCATCTATCCCACTCCTTGGTTTATAACCAAAGGAATTAAAAACAGCATACTACAGTGACACAGCCCACATTAATGTTTATGACAGCACAATTCACAATAGATGATTTGTGGGACCAATCTAGATGCCCTTCAATAGATAAATGGATAAAGAAACTCTGATGTATATACACAAGGGAATATTACTCAGCACTAAAAGAGAATAAAATCATGGCATTTGCAGGTAAATGGATGGGCTTGGAGAATAACATGCTAAGTGAAGTAAGCCAATCCTAAAAAAACAAAGGCCAAATGTTTTGTCTGATATGTGGATGCTGATCCATAATGGGGATGGGGGGAGCATGGGAGGAATAGAGGACTTTAGGTAGGGCAAAGGGGAGGGAGTGGGTATGGAGGTAGGAAAGATGGTGGGATGAGATAGACATCATTACCCTAAGTACATTTATGAAGACACGAATAGTGTGACTCTACATTGTGTACAACTAGAGACATGAAACATTGTGCTCTGTATATGTACATTGAATTGAAATGCATTCTACTGTCATGTGTAACAAATTAGAATAAGTAAATAAATTAAAAAAAAACTAGGGATATAGTTTAGTAGTACAGCACTTGCCTAGAATGCAGGAAGCCTTGGGTTCAATCCCCAGCAACACACAGAAGAAAGAAATTTTAATAAAAATTGTATTAAATAATAACTCTGGTTAAAAATTTAATAGACTTACTGCATAATTTATTAAAATGCTTAAGAGTGAATAAAAACCAAAAGGAACAATTAGTCTATTGCACATGATACATTTCCTGATTTTTAAAAATATTAGTCATAAGAAAAACCTAATTATGTTAATATCATTTAGCCTTCTATCTTCTAAATGCTCTATGAAAGGCATTATGTAAGAACTTCTCAAATAGTTGAAAAGTGATTAGTTAAGAAATATTCTTGGGGGCCAGAGTTGTAGCTCAGTATAAAAACTCTTGCCTAGCGTGTGTGAGGCACTGAGTTTGATCCTCAACACCACATAAAAATAAATAAAATAAAGGCATTATGTCCACAACTAAAAAAAAATTTAAAAATTATAAAAAATAAATATTCTTAGAACCTGGGCATGGTGACCCACGCCTATAACCTTAGTGACTCAGGAGGTTGACACACAAGGATGATAAGTTCAAGGCCAGACTGGGCAACTTAGCAAGGCCCTGTCTCCAAATAAAAAGTGAAAAGAGTTTGGGTTGTAGGGGTGTAGCTCAGTAGTAGAGTTGCCCTGTGTTCAGTCTCCAGAACAAAGAAAAGAAACAGAAAAAAAAAAAAAAAAAAAAAAAAAAAAGTAAGAAATATTGTTAGGTCTTGAGTTTATACCAAAAATGTCAAAAATTTAGGTAAAAAAATCTGAATTCACAGATAAAGAATCATTAATGAATTAAATTTGGAAAAAATCATTTCTGGATTTCTGCTTATGAAATGAGTTTTTAAATTTTAAATAAGCTTCTGAGACTTAAATTGACATGGAAATAAACTGCCTTGATAATTTGATTTACAGATATATTGAAAAATAGAAGAGAAGTAAAAGATTTATTGAATGAACTAAAAGATTGATAAAGGTAAATGTAAACTATGTTATATGTACTTCAAAATGTAATGAAGAGTAAACATTTTTATTGTCACTGGAGGTGGTTCAAGGAGGTCCCAGAAAGGGGAAACCTCAATTTAGGATGGTGGAATCCTTGACAAATGTTGTAGGAAAGAATTTTTGGAAAAGTCAGATATGGAGGCACAGAGATTTGTTTAGGGAAGCAAGGAATATACATATTCAAGGGAGAATGTGGGCTACCAGGAAAGTGAGCTGAATTTTTTAGTTTCTCAGCCTCATTTTTGACAGAAGCTTGAGAGGAGTGGATGGGGGAAAGTATGGGGGGATGACATCAGAACTATGACGGCAAGAAAGTTCATGGTAGTCTGAAAAGTCTTAGGATCCTTAGGGTGATATCTTCTTATTGGATCAATATTATAGGTGTGTTATTTCCCTTTGCTGAATATATTCTAAAAATACATGTGTTTTAGTCAGCTTTGTTGCTGCTGTGACTAAAAGATCTGACCAGAATAATTTTAGGGGAGGAAAAGTTTTAGGGGCTCACAGTTTCAGCAATCTCAGTTAATAGACAGCCAGCTCCATTCCTTGGGGCTCGAGGTGAGGGAGGACATCAAAGTGGAAGAGTGTGGCAGAGGGAAGTGTAGCTCACATGATGTCCAGGAAGCAGAGAGAGTGAGATTCCATTCCCCAGATATAAAATATATACCCTAAAGTGAGGCTCCGAGTGACCAACCTCTCCAGCCTTCAGTTACCACTCAGTTAATCCCATCAAGGGATTAATCCACTGATTGGGTTAAGGCTCTCATAACCCAATCATTTCTCCTCAAAACTTTCTTGCATTGTCTCACACATGAGCTTTTGGGGGATACCTCACACCCAAACTGCAACAACATGTATTTTGGGACTAAGCAACAGTGCACAGGACAATTTTTATAAGTGAGTTAATTTCTAGTAAATTTAAGATTTGAGTGAGGATTTGTAGACAGGCCTAGGAGAGGGAAATAGCTTGGTGAATAAAGGTATAAAGAACTTTAGCAGAAGGTTCCTAGATCAAAGCTATAGTCTCCTTGTCTTTGCTTTTGTCTCCTTTCTACCTTTTTTTAAAATTTTTTATCCTACCTCATTATCATATATATACTATACATGTAATAAATGTAAAGTAATAAAGATTGAAATAGGAAAGATGAATAAAAATAATATTCTGAAAACTTCTTTTATACATGATATGTATTCATATAATTAAAACTCAGTTTCTATGTCTATATTCAGATTCAAAATTATTCAGAAGTTAACTTAATTCATATACCTAATAGTAGGCTCCAGCAGCATTCCTAGTCACAGATGAAGGAGAAGATTTCATCCATCAAATGTACAGTGTGAATTAAATAGTAGCCCACCAGTGATTATGTAATCTTTATTACTATTCTACTATAATATTACTTCTATAATATTGTTTTTCTCTGTAACTCAAGAATGATCATCAAAATAACATGATATTATTTAAGAAAAAAAATCCATCAGACTTAGGAGTATAAAACTAATTTTAAATCTAGAATTAACCTAATGTCCTAACTATGCACCTAATCAATGTCAGAACCAAAATTGTTTATTAACAACATTCTAAGTGACAAAATATAAACATAACATTTATTTATTTATTTATTTATTTAATCTATCCACCTATCTATCTATCTCTGGGATTGAACCAAAGGCCTTGCACAAAGTACTATACCACTGAGGTACACACTGAGCCCTTTATTTAATTTCATTTTAGACAGGGTTTCATTAAATTGCCCAGGCTGATCTTAAAGTTACTTCATGAGCTTCCCAAGTAACTTGGAGTATAGGCATTTGCCACCATGCCCAGTTTATTTATTGTTTATTTTTAAAATATACAAGTGAATTCAATTCGTTATTTTAAAGAACATATTAAATTTTAGTATTTTATGAAAATCAGTGTAAAATATTTTCTGACTTAAGGAACACATAAAATTTAATTTCAAGCTCTTCATCATAACTCTATTATACATTGGGATATATATAATCTAATTTAAATCAATATTCCATACTGTCTGCAAATTCACAAGTGAAAGGTGGCATAATTGGTGCTGTTGTTTTGTAGTTTCTAGGCATTTCTTCATGTGCACATGGCCTGAACGCACAGATTTTATCTCCCCTCCTCCAACTAAACAAGATTTGAAAGGAGTGGAAAACTTGCTGAATGATTACATTACATATAGTAAATAAAAATCTCAAATAGACAACTATGTTTTTAGACATTTCTAAAGCCATCCATACCATTAAGGATTTCTAATTCGCCATTTACCCTACTTAGAATCCAGCCTTCCAATGATCTCATTGTTTCCTCTCTCTCTCTCTCTCTCTCTCTCTCTCCTTTTTTTTCCTGGCTTACAAGAGCAGAAAAGAACAGATACTCTTTTTGTTATTTCTTTTCTGTAGAGTAGCAAAGTTTTCTCTTATATTCTACTTCTACAGAACAATGTTTTCCTCCCCAAATAGTTTAACAAGAATGTATCCTTAAGAGGTGCATTTCCTACCCAGTAAGGATTTGGTTGGAAACTTTCGAGATTAAATATTTCCCCTACTGTGCATACCTTAGTAATTACATGACACAGAGTTACTAAAAAAATCTATTGTTTCCTTTTTAGGGGGGGGAAGCCCATTGGTAATATCATTGTATGAGTAAAAGAGAAGCCACATTTTATCTGCAAGTGGCCTGCAAATCAGAGAGCATTAGAAAAATGTTTTTCACATTGGTTCTGGTAGAAATGTCAGTGGGATCAAAGTTAGAAATATAAAGAAGTCATTTCACTTAGGTTTCAATATTCAAACAGAGAAACATCTTCTGGTGAACTCTAGAAGCTGACAAAAGGCTGGATACCCTAGGTTTATTAAAAACATGTATGTTAAGAAGAGGAGTTGAACCTCTGGTAATAAAGTTTTAAGTCTTACAGACTTCTGTCATGGCAGGGAAGACTCTTGCAAGGACAAGAGAATTGCGAAAGCCCTCCAGTAGCCCAGCCAGCCTACCTGTCTGTCTTCCTTTAGACCATGTCCTGATAGCCAGAGAGACTTTCCTTTCCATGTTTATCAGGGCAACCTAATGTTCCCAGATCCAAATACAGTGTCTGAAATACTGCTGACCAATTCCTGTTAACACTTTTAGCCCTAGATCCAGTGTTATTTCCTTCATGGTCACTTCCTGAGTCCTCCAGGCAGCTTAAGTATCCACATTCCCAGGGCCTGTGTATAGTTTATTTATATTTGTTGTTATACTTCTAGTAACAGTTATCATGCCTCATGTTTAGGCATTGATCAGAAATGTTCAGAGGACTCCATAAGGAATCAACAGAGCACTTTAAACTATACATTGACATAAGATTTGAAAACTACAATTAATAACTGCCTTATAGTAACTTGATGCTTTTAAGGTAGGTTATCTTTTTTGAAAACACACTTTTGAAACTTTAAAACTGGCTGCAGTTTTTCAAAGTAGGAAGAAATATAAATGATTCAAGTATTTGCTTCTACTGATTCAAACACAGTTACAAATTTTTAAAAAGAGGTAATCCCTCAGTTACTCAGTAAGGGGCAACTGTCAGGTCATCAATTTTCACTAGATTGAAGAGTAGAACAAAACTATAGGACTTTTGCCATTAAGAGGCTCTGACATAGCTGGGGATGTAGCTCAGAGGTAGAGCACAAACCTAGCATGTGTGATGCCCTGGGTTCAATCCCCAGTGCTGAGAGAGAGAGAGAGAGAGAGAGAGAGAGAGAGAGAGAGAGAGAGAGAGAGACATAGAAAGAGTGTGTGTGTATCAGCCTTCTGTCAACTTCTAGAGTTCACCAGAAGATGTTTCTCTGAATATTGAAACCCAGGTGAAATGGCTTCTTTAAATACCTAACTTTGATCCCATTGACATTTCTACCAGAGCCATTGTGAGAAACACTTTTCTAATGCCCTCTGATTTGCAGGTCACTTGTGAATAAAATGCAGCTTCTCTTCTATTCATACTATGTTATTACCAAAGAGGTTTTTTTTTTTTTTTTTTTCCCGCTAAAAAGAAACAATAGATTTTTTAGTAACTCTGTGTCATGTAATTACTAAGGTATGCACAGTAGGGAAAATATTTAATCTCAAAAGTTTCCAACCAAATCCTTACTGGGAAGGAAATGCACCTTTCAATGATACAGTCTTGTTAAATTATTTGGGGAGGAAAGCATTGTTCTGTACAAGTAAAGACAATAATAAAGAAAATTTTGCTGCTCTACAGAAAAGAGAGAACAAAAAAGAATACCTGTTCTTTTCTGCTCTTGCAAGCCAAGAAAAAAGAGGGAAAGAACAGAGAGAAAGCAAAAAGAGAGGAAACAATGAGATCATTGGAAGGCTGGATTCTATGTGGGGTAAATGGTGAATTAGAATAACTTTCTTTCAATTTTTGCTGACTTGTGCATATGCATCATCACATATTTATAGTGTTTGGGTGTTTTGTTTTATTTTGTTTTTGTTTTCTGGGGATGCTTGTATTTTATTGTGGTCATCCACTGGAATTCTTTAGTGCTTTTCCTGTGCCAACATGGAAAGAAGGGCACACATGCATTTGTAGGAGATAAAGTTCTCTGTAAATACCAGGTAGCTTTTCCACTGTGCACTAATTTGAGAATTGTACCACTAAAGGCAACTGTTTCTTCTTTCTATTCCTTAATGGCAACAACCAACACATTCCACAATTATTTTAATACTATACCACATATCACTCAAGTTCCAGTAATATTATATACACCTAGATAGGCATCATCCAAATTCACTATAAGTAAGGTCCTAATGATGCTCTAGCATCTCAAGGGATCATCAGATTCTATTCATCTCCAGCAATGGGGCCTTGTTGGCCCTGATGATGCAATTCCATAATCTCTTCACAGGTTTTTTTTTTTTTTTTTTTTTTTTTTTTTGTTGTTGTTGTTGTTTGTTTGTTTGTTTTTGAGACAGGATCTTGCTATATTGCCCAGGCTGGCCCTTATCTCCTGGGCTTGAGCAATTCTCCTATCTCAGCCTCCAGAGTAGCTGAGACAGAGATCAAGCACATGCAACCATACCCACCCCTTACATTCAGTACCATTGTAACCAAAAGAAAATGTTCAGGTTGCCTGCTGCTGAAGTATCAATACTCAGGAGATGAGTGTTGGTGGGAAGGAATTTAGGCCAACTCTGAAGGACAGAGGGCTAAATGTTGTATCATGCGACATAACCAGCCAGGGTCTTCCAAGTGAATTTAAGCTAAATAAAGACACAGACACAGAAAGTACATTTTCTTTGGGTTCAGTGACTGCTCCTCAGCCTCAGCTACCCAAAAGGGGGCAAGCAGACAAAAAGAGAGGGTGAGAAGCCATTCAAATGAGGCAAGGGGTCAGGTTTCAGGGGGTTGAGTCTAGCTTCATTATGTCTTGCTGTTAGCAGGTTGACTGACATCTAGGAAGGCCATGCCCATCTCATGAGCTGTGTGGGGATCATAGGCAGAGCAAGTGAAAAGATCAGAGCAAGCCGGCCCAGAGGGGCAACATTGGTCCAGTCCACTTTGTGCGCTCAATGCTTACAGTTCACACACACACAAGCCATGGGCTGGGTGCTCAGTTCCTATGTGGCAGCTCCCAACAGCTAAGCTCTTCAAACTTCTGTCTTCCCCATCTCAGGGGCATGAAGGATTTTTATGGGGAGGGAAGAAGGCAGTGAGGCTGCAGGTTGGGCAGGGTCTTCATCAATCAGGGTGTATGTTTCCAGAGCATCACAATGGATTTAACTTCCTGCTCTAGTTACTAAGGAAAGGTGCCACACAGACCCTGTGGGTTCCCTAAATCTAAATAAAGCACTAGCAGTAACATCTAGGTAAGGTTTGTCTTCAGCCAGAGAACTGGGGAGGAGAGTAAAGGCAAAAGGAAAGGGGAAACAAAGATTCCCAGAGCCCCAGTCACATCAATGATCTTATTGTCATTTCTCCCTAGTCCAAGTAGACCCTGAAATAAGAATTTGAGTGCAAGTAATTCATTGGAAGGTGATACTGGGTAGCACTCTCAAGGGAGTGGAAAATGAGTCCTAGAAGGCAAGTCAATAAAGAAATTGACTACTGTTGTCACTGTTGTCAGCTGGAGCCTTAGTTCACACACAATGTTGAAGACAAGCCATAAGCTTACCTAAAATCTGAGATCAGTGGCATTTACCCACAAATTCCCGCCTGTCATTGTTTGGGCGCACTAGAAAGCAGATGTTAATTCCCCGGCATTCCAGTCTACATGAACAGAGTAGAGCAGCCAGAACATTTTTTTTCTAGTAAAAACAAGGCATGTGCTGACAATTGGGAAGCCTAATATACTGTGGTAGTTCTAGGAGCAAGACTGAGAGGCTGCGGAAGAGAGTACTTCTAGATTTATAAAACCCAAAAATCCAAGAGAAGAAGAGTGTGATACCTCACCCTAATCTTGTTTTGCCTAGGTGTGACACAGCTGATTTTGTACCTGGCCCTTAATCTTGGTTGTGTTTGAGAACAGGATGCCTGAAGACCAGAAGCTCCTCCTAAGGTAGGTTAGCCAAACCCAGCTGGATCCAAGATGGTGGCCACAGTGACCACCAGGAACTACCAACTTAAGTATAATCTGATTTCCATACTAACTGGTGCACCAACCAGTCTCCATGATAAAGAACCACTAGCCATAAAAAGAGCAAAAAGAGGTGGTATCTGAGTTGTGGAGAATCTCCACCTATTCAAAGAAAAGACATGAACATTCCCTACATTTTATTTGCTTATCCCTTCCCTACATTTCTTTTTCCCCACACTTCCAATAGGTTGAGAAGTTTGTGAGCCTAGATTCCCATTTCTCTATTCTTGGGTTGTTGAATAAACTTGTGCAGTAAGTATATAGCCTGACTTCATCTTTAGTTTAGCATCACTAAATGGAAAAATATTCCTTCTCTGGAAGTACCTCCCTTAGGAAAGGGGTCAACAATTTGTAAGTAACACAAAGACAGAGGAATCTCAAAATTTTGTGTAGCCAAGCAGATACAACTCCTTACAGAGACATTTTCAAAATGAAAAAAAGCTAATCTTCCAATCTGGATTGACAGCACCATTTGTCACACATAGTTCATCCTAACTACCTGGTAAGTGGTGTGACTATCTATGCTAGGTAATTAGCTTTATTCAGATGAAAAATAAACCTCTCCTATCTTTATGAGGAAACCCATTCACAACTTAAAGAAAGAAACACTAGTGTTAGGTGCTTATTCCCCTTTAGAAGCCAGCACAAGGAGGGCTGGGGGTGCAGTTCAGGGGCAAAGTGCTGTACTAGCATGCATAAGGCCCTGGGTTCAGTCCCTAGTATCATAAAAAGGTGGGGGGGGGGAGTTGGAGGTGGGTATTGGGAGCTTGGAGTGTTAGCTCTCTCTCAATCTTTATATTTCAAGCAGACGGCTACCAGGTCCTTAAGAAAATCATTCCTAAGTCATAAAGTAGACAAATCTTTATTTTGTTTCTCAAAAGTTTTATAAACATTTTATAAGATAAATGTTTTGACTAGAAGAGAGGGAAGGAAAAATCTCTGCCACATTTTCCATAGGTGGAATTAAACCTCTCACTTTTAATTATTAATTCTTATTTGTCTTTACACCTGCTGTTCCCTAGGCACTTGGAGTCCATTTTTCTTGTGTACATGGCAAGTTAGAAGCACCAGGAAAGCAATACCCTTTGAGGCAGCCCTAGACCAAGGGTAGAATAACTCTGATGTGTATAAGTTTTCCATCAAGACTGAACTTCAGCTGTCTGTAGCTGCAACTCTCTTGGTAATAATGTACACTTAATTAGTGTTTTCCCTATTCCCCCATTTTGTGCCTCTATACCTTTATCGATGCTTCCTGGCATCACATGCCAACTAACATCCTTGTATTCCAATCTTTGTCTCAGAGTCTGCTTTCAAGGGAACCAAACTAGGACACATGGCACATTTGGGAAATGTCTGAATTGAAACTTAATTTACAGCAAAACTTCTCACAGGACTAAAAGTAAACATTACAAATCACTAAAATGAGAATATGGTATGGAATATTTCACAATTTCGTAAGATTGCCAAGTTTCCCATTTTATGTTTATAGAGAATTGTAAGCTAGCTTGGAAAAATGGTTTTTCTAATATTGTCCTTTACATAAATATGTAAAGACTACCTTTTCTCAAATGTCTGTGATATCACCTTAACTTTACTCTCAGATTCTACTCAATAAGTTTTATTTTTAATGATATCTCTGCTACCAAAAAAAATTCAGAGAATAAGATGGATATCATTATCCTAAATGCATGATTGAAGGCTTGAATAGTATGAATATACTTTGTATACAAACAGTGTTATGTAAAAAGTTCCTCTATATGTGTATTGTAAATTGTAATGCATACTACTATCATAAATACAACAACTTTGAATAAAAAAAAATTCAGAGAAATATAAGAATCCCTGACTGTAGCACTATTCTATCCTGAAAACTGCAGCTCCTAACTACATTAATAATCATCTCTATACTCTTCCACCTCAAAATGTCATCTATGCTTACATAGATATGCAGTAATGTTAGAATTGTATCAGCTAATAATAACAAAAAAACCCCAACCATTGTAGCTTATTTTTCTTAAGTAAGATTTCCAGTGGTTGAGTCACTGATGTGTGACTCTGGGTTTCCATGGTATAACCTGTAGCTTGGGTGCCTTCTTATTCCATTCTTCCCGCTAAGCATTTGGCTGCCATTCTCCTGCTTGTGAACTCATAATCTCAAGACCGTTGCTCACACCCATGCTGCAGGCAGGAAGGAAAATAAAGCAGCACATGGATGTGCCTCTATTAGGAAAGCAAAAGTGTTCCAGGAAACCTTAAAGCTTTGTCTTTTGGAAGAGAACCTTGTAAACTGCAAACAACTCCAGGGCAGTGTTATATAATTGGAAACACTTCCAAACTAAACAAAGCTGAGGATTTTTAGTAAGAAGAAAGCAAGTATGGATATTAGGTAGGCAACTACTAGTATTTGTTAAAACAAATATATTTTCATTGGTAGACCCAGTTTTTAACACAAAGCAACCATCATTTAATTGCTCAAACTTCCACCTTTCAAAGGTAATAAGTTATAACAAAAGTAATTGTTGATAATTATATCTATATAACTATGTAATAGAATGATATAACTAATATAATAAATAATGAACAATAATTATGAAATCCATAGATTGCCACTTTATGTTGTATAGGTACAAACAAATTTTTCTAGCAATAAAACTAACTGATCAATATAGTGATCAGTTATCACATTGGTTAAGGAAAAAATTCAATATTGAGGTATTAGATAAGTGTAAAGGATTTTAAGACACTGTGAAAAATAAAGTTTCTAAATGCAACTGAAATTTAAAGAAACTTAGTTGTTATTATCATTATTTTTCAGTATCCATTACCATTCTGGAATGTGATTTTTTAAATTAGAAAATGGGTTATGGGTAATGTACAATTAGCAAGAAATAAGCCTGCATATACAAAATTGACTTTTCTTTACTATTATAACTGTGTGAAAAGCTACAGTGCAATAAGACTTCAACTGAAAATTGAGGTTGAGCTATTTGTCAGAGAACATCTATTTCTAATTTCAAAGGTCATTAAAATCATTTGCAAAGCTATCTCTTGCCATATCCTTTCATTCCACTTCGGAGCACTCATATTCGACCCCACAGGGCTTGGCCCATCATACCAAGCCAGTTACCATGCAACAACATTTTAGTCTGTTGGCTTATTACATAGTCATTAAGAAGACTGGTTTTTTTCTTAAAGTAATTTTCATATTTCTTATTAAATCTTTTCATAAACTTACTTAAAAAGTTGTGGGACATACTACAGATGCATTATAAAATAAATTAAGCCCAAGTTGAATCTTCATTTCAACTACATTTTGTGTTTAACACATTTAATGATTTTGCTTTTATGAGAGGGTAATTTTTGAGATATTTATGTTTTGTTCCTGTTGCTAGGCTGAATACCTTCTGCATATCCCTATAGATCAAATCCTCCCTGTTTTTCTCCACCCTGTTCTGTGTCCAGGAAGCAGAACCCAAATCTCAATTATTTCCTTGCCCACTGGCTATGGTTTCAGCCAGTTGGATAAAACCAGGAGAGTGAATAGAAGAAATATAGCAATGTCAAGATATTCATTAATTTGTACTCTTCCATGCTTTATTGTGTCTTGTTCTCTGTGGTTTGCTGGTAGGCAGCATTCTTCTGGATCTGATAATTATTACTTTCCTTTGGCCTCTTAAACCTAGGACTACTAATGATATCCTGTCATTACTTATGAAGTAGTGGTGCATCACCCCTTTATGCTTTTCTCTAAACTATACTCTCATTTTTTGCAAAAGTTCGTTTTCTAAGTTCTTCATGACCAAGCTTGAGTACACATGGACTTCTAACCAAATCACTTACTGGTAGAATTGCCATAAGAATATTTCTCTACTTACTAAAAGAAGGAAAATTTAAAAGCCTATAAATTACTTTAGAAATTACAACTATACGTCTTCTGCATTTAATTCCTTAGATACACACTTCTTATGTAAAAACTGAAAACTGACAGTTGAAGTTCTTCCTTTTTAGACAGAACATGTTTCATTCTATTTTCCCAAATCACCTTTGAGATATGCTTTACTCACCCTTCCATGGACATCATACTTGGTATCAGAATTTTTTCACAATATAGGTGATTTAACTTTTCTTTAAAAGGTTTTTAACTAGTGTGTTCGCTAGGTTTCCATCACTATGATAAACTGCTTGAGGTAAGCAACTTAAAAGGAGGGAATATTTATTTTGGCTCTTGGTATCAGAGGTGTCAGTCCATGATTATTTGGCTCCATCACTTTGGACTGGTGGTAAGGCCAAACTTTTGGAAAGAATCATGTGGTGGAGTAAAGCTACTCATCTCATGGCAGTTTGGTAGGAAAAGAGAGGGGACGAAGACCTCACTTCTTACCACAACAGGCCCTACTTGTATTTTTTTTTTTAAGAGTACTAGGAATTAAACCCAGGAGTGCTTTATCACTGAACTAAATCCTCAATCCTTTAGATTTATCGTTTTATATTTTGAGACAGGATCACTCAAATTTGGTGATCCTCCTGCCTCAGCCTTCTGAGTCACTGAGATTATAGGCATGAGCCATCATTCCAGGTCAGGCCCCTCTTCCCAAAGTGTCCACAGTTCCCAACAGTGCTATCAACTAAGTACCAAGTCTCTTGCCTTTGGATGATACTTAAGACCCAAACCATAATATTCTTCCCCTCCCCCACAAAGGCTCATGCCCATCTCACAATGCAAAATGCATTCAGTCCATCTCAAAGAATCCATCAAATCTTAACTATCTAGCTTGTTGAAAAGTCTAAGTCCAAAGTCTCCTCTGAAACTCAAGGCAAACTCTTAGCTATGAGTCCCTATAAAAATGAAAAAGCAAGTTACATAATTCCAAGACATAATGGCACATGGTAAACATTCCCACTTTAAAAGAGAGGAATAGGGTCATAGAAAGGAATATTTGGATCAAAGCAAGACTGAAACTCGGTAGGGAAAACATTAAACCTGTAGCTCCATGTGCAGCATCCAAGGCAACTAGTGGCATTATGTAAGACCCAAAGGGCTTGGGAAGCCCCCTACAGCCTTGTTGGCTGAAGCCTGCAAGGCCTCTATCTTGGGCTGGTTCTGCTTGCTTCCTGTGGCTTCTCTCAGCAAGCAGTCTATATTCCTGGAACTTCTAACTTCTGGGGGTCTCCATTGCAGTTCTGGCTTCAGTCTCCCAGCTTCACACACCACCCACTTAGGGGCTGTTTTTACATACCCTTGCAACACTCTGGCCTTTTAGACTTTTTTTTTTTTTTTTTTTAAATCTCAATGGAAGCCTCTGTGTCTCTGCAACTCTTGCATTCTGTACACCTCCACACCCAGCATCCCATGGGTGATGCCAAGACCTGCCATGCACAAGCCGTACTATTGAGTCTACTTGAACCTCAATTGCAGTAGTTTCTGAGTGTCTGACCCAATAAATATGGGTCAATGAATATGAGACAACTCCCTGGAGGACACTTTTCTAGGTAGCTCTCTGTAAATAGCACACCCTGGACTCTATTCTCAATACAAACTCTTAACAGGTTTACACTTTTACACCCTGAGCCTGTGGATTTTGCCAATTTCTGAGATTCTCTCAAGGTATCTTTCCTATTGTACTGGTACAAAGTACTTGACTTCTTTTTAATGGTACTAATCTCTTTAGCAAACATTCCCTATATGGCTACAACTTTAAATATACCCCTTTTCTGGGAAAAAAAAAAAAAAAAAACTGCAAGTTTTCCAAATCTGTTCTCCTTTCCCTCCCAACTTTTACTGTAAATTTTGAAAAAAAAAAAAAATAAAAAAAAAAAAAAAAAAAAAAAAAACAATCAATAATATCAATAATACCCACAATGATGCCTGAATGCTGTGCCTCCAAAAAAATTTTTCTCCACAAGAAAATTTAATTAATTAATCAGTCCATCACTTTTAAACTCAGTACCCCACAAGGTTATAGGGCATGGACAAAATTCAGACAAATTATTTTCCAGAATGTAATATAAATGGCTTCTAGCCCAACCCCTAAAGGAGTCCTCATCCCCATCTGAAACCTCATGAGCTTAGTCTTTACTGTTTGAATTCTTAACAACATTTTGTTCTTCTGAGTTCCCACCAAAATTAAGTTCTGCTTAAACTGTTCTAATCTTTCTCTAGTCTGCTTCTACAAACTTTTCAAAACTTCTGCAAACCAAATCCAAAACCCGAACCACATCATCGGGTATAGTCACAGCAAGAACTCTACTTCTTGATACCAATATTCTGTTAAATTTCCATAGCTATGACAAAATACCGAGGATAAATAACTTAAAAGGAGGAAAGATTTATGTTGTCATAGTTTCAGAGGTTGAGGTCCCTGGTTCTTAGTTCCAACTTTGGACCATGGTAAGGTCAAACACCATGGCAGGGAGCGTGTGGTGGAACAAAGCTGCTCACTCTATAATGGCCACATAGCAAAAACAGAGGAAGAACTCCAGGTACCAATATCCCTTCCAGGGCACACCACCAGTGACCTCACTTATTTCTATTAGGCCCCATCTCTAAGGGTTCCACCAGCTCTCAATAATGCCATCAGCTGGAAACCAAGCCTCTAACACATGAGCTTTGGGGGGACACTTAAGATCCAAAGCCTAACAACCAGCTTATCAAATTCATATAAATTCTTAAAATTCCATTGCTATTTAGTGGCTTATAAAGGATTTTTTTCTCTATTTTAAGCATGTTTTGATGCTTAATTAAAAAGAAAATAAAAATCTCTTAAAGATGGATCTTCATAACAGTTTATGAGTATAAGAAATAAAATTAAAATTAAATTGAACCTTATAGTCAGCAGCCTGTTAATTTTTGTGGTTTAGTAATAAAAGTGTAAGTGTAATGAATACATGTAGTGATTTACTTTGGAAAAGAATCAAACAATTAAAATAATTTAGAATATTTTTAATATGAAGTAATTCATATTTTGTTACACTGACTAAACAAGACATCACTGGATAAACTGTACAAAGTTTTTTTTTTTTTTAATGCACAGAAACCCTTAGTGAGAGCTCAAACATCAAAATTGTTATATTTCAACAAAATTTTGGTTGCATAATGAGATCACCTTAGTTGGTGCTGTTATAGCAAAACACCTAAGACTGGGCAATTTATAAAGAACAGACATTTATATCCTCACAGTTCTGGAAGCTGGGAAATCCAAGATTAAGGGTCTAGTAGGTTCTCTCTCTGTTGAGGCTGCTCTTTCAGCTTTCAAGATGGCCCCTTGAATTCTGTGTTCTTACATGGCTTGAGGAACAGAGGGACGAAAAAGCCTTAGCTGGTTCTCTCCAGTCCTAATGTATAGAGGAGGACAAATTCCTCATGACTAATCACTTCCCCAAAGGCCTCGGCTCTTAATACTGTTGCATTGAGGATTACGTTCCAATGTGAATTTTAAGAAGGTGCAAAAATATTAAATTCATGGAAGAGACATAATTTGAAAGATAAGTAATGAATTCTATAACAGGAAATGATTAGCCTCTTGGATAGAAAAAAAAGGGGTGGATCTATATGATAAACTTGATGGTGTCTCTTCAAAGACACTCCTATTTGCTACTCTGCTTTAACTTCCAATTAAAGATTCAGTCACACAAAAAATATTTATTGAGCAGCTGCATGTGACAATTATTATTGTTTAAAGACTTGAGAATCCAACAGAAAACAGAGTCCTTTTCAATTTTCCGAAACCTTAGTCAACTGTATCACCTGGATAAGGTTTGACATGTGTGCACTGCCTGCACTACTATTCACTTAATAATTTCTTTAAAGTGACTCATATTTTTTAAACTTACATAGCATATTACTTTAATGCATGTTAAAATATGGTAACTTATCCTTAATAGATAGTAATTATAAACATTAATTAATACAAGGAAAACAAAACAACCTTTATTAGTTAATAGATTCAATAGTCATGGAATAGACTTTGATGATACTGAGCTTGTAGAATTCTCATTTAAAGGGGAGAATTAGAATGTATTAGATATTAATGTCCATTGCAAACTGGGACCTTTCTCTTCCTAGATTAGTTTTTTAATATAGTGTTTCTACATCAAAATTATCATCACAGTGTGTTTAAGTATTTATTGTCTTATAAACCTCTTCTTGTTAAATAAAATATTTTAAGCAAATTGTATCTGTTGTGAAACACTATAATTAGAGTTATCTCATTGTAGGATAGGAAATCTTCCCCTGAGTTATTAGGAGTCTGGGTAGAGTAGGGTGGAGAGTTCCACTGTGCTGCAGTCTTCAAATTTTGGTAGCTTAATAAAAAATAAAAATTGGAAAGAGTTCAAAAGTAAGGGTAGAAAGGCTTAACTTACTGTACAATTTTGCCTTTGAACCAACTACAAAATAACAATTTCCATTTTCAAATTTATAAAATTGTCTAGTTCAATAGAAAATGAATACTTCCCAAATTAAACTTTATTCTAGGAAATTACTTAGCTGAGGTGAAACAAAGTAAGGGATAGATAGATAGATAGATAGATAGATAGATAGATAGATATATGTATACACAGGAATGTGTTTTTTCTCCCTGGGATGTCATGATTTGAATGAATCCCTTGAGTAAATATCTCAGCTCCTGTCAGGAATTTCTCTAAAAATAGTCCTCTTTATCCCTTTTGTTCCTTCTTTTCTAATGGTGGGACTAGTCCCAAGAGATAGCACTAGTTCCTGTGGCTATTCAATACCAGGTCCAGATATTTGCAAATAATCCTTTTATTAAACAGTCAATGAATTACCCAACTTGAATATATCACATTTTGCCCCCTGCTAGGTCTCTGACTAGTTCAAGCATTACTTACCTTCTCAAGAACCTCAGTGGTTTGGGATCAAGTATTTACCTCAGATAATTGATTTTTCATAAGAAAACTTGGGTTTTAAAATGAAGTTTTGCTGTAATTGTTTTATATATCAGAGAAAACATATACCATCATTGGAAACTTGGATCCCAGCAACTTGGGAGGCTGAGGCAGGAGGATCCACAGTTCAAGGACAGTCTCAGCAATGAAGCAAAATCCTAAACAACTTAGCCAAGACCCTGTCTCATGATAAAAAAAAATAATAATAAGGGCTAGGGATGTGGCTCAGTGATTAAACACCCCTGGGTTTAATCCCCAGTACAAAAAAAAAGGGTAAAAACTTGGGCCCTTATATCTTTCAGTATTTATGTTGGAGGGTTATTATGGAATAAAATATAAAATTGTAAAAATAAAACTGACATGGTAGCACATGCCTGTAATCCTAGCTACTCAGAAGTATGAGGCAAGAGGACCACAAGTTTGAGGCCAATCTGGGCAACTCAGTGAGAACCTGTCTCAAGACTGTGATAAACAGAGGCAACTCCATTCTAGATTACCGGCCATTTTAAGATGGGATCCGCCCCCTGTCCCTCCCCGCACAATGAACCTGGAAGAAAGAACCGGTTACACAACACCTGCTATAGAATACTAGGGTAGAGCCAGACTAACCCGCCCTTAAACCATCTCTACCTGAGGGCACATTAACCCTGTGCTTTATAAATCCTGCCCTTGCTACAAGCAGGTCATCTTCTACCACCTTGCCTGCTACATGCACCTGGGAGTTTGTGGCCCTGGCCGGAATAAAGGCTTCTTTGGCAGTTATGTGAGTGGCTTGTGAGATTTTGTTTTCCTGCGAATTGGGTACAACAAAGACAAAATGTGGAAAGGACTGGAGATGTAGCTCAGTGGTAAAGTGCAACTAGTTTCAATTCTCAGTATTGAAAAACAGCATTTTAGGAAAACAGAACAGTAAAATACAGTATCTGAAATTAATAGCTTATTGAGTATTTTTAACAGACTACTAAACAGAGAACACAACACTAATGAATATGGGGATAAAACCCCAAGAAAAGCTTGGGGATCCACTCTGATTGCAAGTAACCCTGAGGAGTTTCTTACTCTAGTACCATTCAGTCTATTCCCAGCAATTCATCAATGCCACGGTTTAATTGTCTCTAGCAGTGCTATGATTTGAATAATCAAAAGCTCCTGTTAATGCAGAAATATTCTGAGGAAAAATGATTAGATCATCAACCGACTGACTGGTGACCTAGACAGGTGGGATGGGACAGGAGGAGCTGGGTCACTGGGAGTTGTCCTGGAAGTGCTGTTCTTCTTGTGCCCCACCTCCTTCCCAGCCCATCCATGAGGTAGGGAGTTTTCCTCTATGGGGGCCCTTCCATCATGATGTTCTGCCTCATCTTAAGCCCAGAGCAATGGAGTCAGCTGCCTATGGAATGAGACCTCTGAAACCCTGAATCTCAAATAAAATTTTCCTACCAAATAAGTTTTCCTAAACTTTTCTAAGTTGTTTTTTTGTCATGTATATGGTCATAGCTATGCAAAACCTGACTGAAACAAACAGTTCAGCTCCAGGAAAGTGGATTTCTGTGGTTCTCCTTATTTGCTTATCTCTTGTTTTAGGTGGTGGTTTGCTCTGAAACATTCTTTGATGGATCCCAGAAAATATTTTTTTTTCAGCATTTTTCTTGGTATGAGGATCAAAGTGATGATTTCTAAATATATGTCAATGTAGAAATTTGAAAAAAAAGAGCTCAAAGCTTACGTTAACATATAAAGATCTTTTATAAAAAAGTTAATTTGGATAGGATGCTTTCAGTACAAGGACAATCAAACAAACAAATGAAAACAAGTTCTAAATAGACCTACATAATACGGGCATCTGAAGAAGAACAAAAGCTCAATGCAATTCAGGAAAGCCATGAACATTTTCTCAATAATGGTGCTGTGTCATTTGGATTTTGCGTATTTCTAAAAAGTAAGAACATAGACCCTTTCTTTATATGATGTCCAAAATTATTTGAAGATGGGTCATAGTCAAAAATATGAAAACTAAAACAAACTTCTCAAAACAGTAAAACATATCCATATGATAACCATGAAACATTAAATATTGAAATAAATTTTAATAAAATATTAAATATTAAAATAAGAATTTATTTATTAAAATAGATTATTAAGGGAATGAAAGATAAGCCAAAGTGAAGAGAAAATATTTGCAATTCTTATGTACTCAATAAAAGGTTCATATTCAGTACATATAAAGTAGTCCTTTTAAGTAATAAAAAGAAAATTGAATTATAAGTAAAAAAATTAAATATTACCCGAGAATAGAAAAATACCCAATAAGTATTTTAAAAGTTCTTTAAAATATTATTTATCAGAGAAATGAAAGTTGCCACTCCATGTCCACCAGAATGACTAAAATGAAAAATCCCCAGGTATAAAGGATGGCCAAAGATGTGAAATAACTGTGTTTTTTACTTTTATCATCAATTAGGAAAAATATGTGGTATCCCTACTAATGCTGACACATTTATGTATTTTGACTTGCCAGTTCTTGCACAGCAATGAGAAAGAACTCATTACTGATTACATAGCAGGAATACATCTCACAGTTTTACTGTTGAATGAAATAAGCCAGACACAATAGAGACCACAGTGAATGGCTATTTATAGATGCTTCAAAAAGGAAGAAATACAGTGATCATGTAACAGGGGTTCACTTGATGCTTTGACTATACCCCTTGTGGCTTTGAAACTTCATAATTTTTTTTTCTTTTTTCCAACCTTCTCCTCCCTGATATTCTTTTCCCTGATCTTCTCCTTCTTGATCTCTCTTCCCTAATCTAATTTTCTCTGAATCACCTCTATAAAAGCCTCCTATTCCTGCTGATGGACAGAATCACAGTCTTTGGGACAGGAGTCCACTGTGTTTCTCCTTTGCTAGCAAAGCAATAAACCTTCTTTTTCCTTTTTCTCAAAAATGTGTCTTCATTATTGGATTGGCAACAGGAACAAGGACCAAGCTTTTGACAACAATGGAGAAAGATGGTCTGGGGAAGGGACAGAAGACTCTTCAGGGAAGGCGACTGGAATGATCTATAGCTTCACTAGCACAGTGGTTATATGAGTGAATCAACATGTGAAAATTGATCAAGCTGTATATTTAAGACTTGGATAATTTATTTATGTAAGTTATATTTTAATTTAATTTTTAAAAATCTCTTTTCCTATACAAGTGAAATGAATGTAGGGTTGAAATCTTACCTCCCCATTTAATTTAGTGTTGCACAGACAAAACAGGAACATTATCTTTAAAACATAATTCATGTTTTCCTTTAAAATTTAATTGCCGATGTAATTTTCAAAATAATAAGAAGCTACCTGTTAATTTCCTCCCTCCCTCCCTCCTTACCTCCTTTCTTTCCTTTTCTTTTTCTTTCTTTCTTTTTAATCAAAAATTGAGAAGTGGGAGAGTGCTAGAGATCAAAGATGTAAAGCAAAAATGTTTTAAGGTCTAATGAACACTTCTGCTGAATAGTTCCCCCAGATGAAACTTCTTATTCATTGGACCCTTCATTGGTGTGCTGAGGAGTTCTTAAATTAAGAGCAAGCGGGGAGAGAGGGGGGATCATTATCCTAAATGCATGATTGAAGATCTGAATGGTACTTATATACTTTGTATACAAACAGTTGTATGTAAAAAGATGCTATATATGTGCATTATGAATTGTAATACATACTACTATTATAAATAAAAAAAGAAAAAAAAATTAAAAGCTATAACTGAAACTAGTCTTGAAAATCGGGATCTAGTCCTTGTTGCTCCAGTATTCAAGATTAAACACCTAAACTGGGCATAGTGGCCCACACCTGTAATCCCAGCACTTGGGAGGCTGAGGCAGGAGGATTGTGAGTTCAAAGCCAGCCTCAGCAATGGCGAGGTACTTAGCAACTCAGTGAGACCCTGTCTCTAATAAAATACAAAAAAAAGGGGCTGGAGATGTGGCCCAGTGGTCAAGTACCCTTGAGTTCAATCCCCGGTACCAATAAATAAATAAATAAATAAATACATAATAAATAAGCCAGGAATCTAGAGATGTGGAACAGGAAAAGGTTTAGACTAGCTTAATGGAAACATGGAAACACAGTATTTTATTGGGCAACCACAGGTAAATTGAGGGAGTTTTTTTTTTTTTTGGGGGGGGGGGTGCATCTTGTCTTAATGATGGATTACCTATTTGTGAGAGATTATAGCCAAAAGCTCCTTCAGTTAGGAATCTGATGCCATGATATTTAATTATGAGGGCTTGGTTGAAGTTCTGTGTTTTATTCTTCCCGTATAAATCTATTTATAAAAAGCACAGGGTTATTTCTAAAGTTCTGCTATTCTATTGCCTAAGATAAAGTTCCATAATAATTTTAATATACTATATTATGAGTTTCTACATAATAGGCACTTATCTATGCAGACTTCTTATTAGGAATTTAATCATTTTTCCATTTTATATAGATTAGTGCTTTGCTTACTTCAGGAGAAAGAGAGCCACTTTGATATATACTTCTTAAAGTATATCTTAAAGAAAACTTCATAGTCTGCATAATATTCCTTCATCCTCCTTCTTGACTGCCTGGTAGTGTGAAAATATTATAAATATATTCACTCGAATTTCATCTCACTCCTCTACCAAATCTTGTACTAGGAAAGCCATTAGTGCCTGTTGCATAATCTAGTTTAGCCTGTCTAAATAGAAAAGAATGTAAAAAATAAGCCAACAGACTGTTAAATAAAATTTCCACCTTTATAAGAACAAGTATAGCATTATAGAGTAAAAAATTTAAAATATTTGTAAAGAAACAATAACACAGAGAGTGCAGTTTCAGTTATTTCATTCTTTGCCAAATCATTGGAGAGAAATACAGCATGCACAGGGGAAGGAAAACATTTTTTTGGTGGGTTTGTGGTTTGTTGTTTCCTGGTCCAGCCCACACTTGGAATCCTCTGCCACCTGGTAACCCCAGGCCCCGTGTCCTGGATTCTTCTTAAAGCATTTTGGAAGGAGCATGAGACTGAAGAGCATGTTCTCATTGGGATTTTAAGACTCTTTGTTCTGCAACTATATATGGTGATGATGTAAGCTGGAAACTTGCCTCCAGGTCTCCTACTCCATCCTCTCTCTCCCTTCACTCCTTCTCCCTTTGCCTCCTCCTCTGCCTCCCTTCCCACCTAAACACCATCCTGCACTTGAGCTCTCTCCATTGCCTGCAGGACACATCACAGCCCAGATCCATGGACATCTCTGCTGGCAGCTATTTCTTGATCACTTTTAGGTTTAGGGATGTGATCATGCCCTTCAAGCAAGCCTGCAGGGAGATTCCAGGAAGGAGCCCCATTGGCTGTTACATAGGCTCAAGGCTTGTGGAACAGGCACTCCAGAATCTCCACACACTGACATGGTCTAGAAGGTGGAACACAGGTTCTGGAGGACACGTGCTCTTGGCTGGTGGGGAGAATGTGTGGAAATGTTACCACAAGCTAGGTCCTTGTCCCCAATGCCAATCCAATAATGAAGACATGGTTTTGAGAAAAAGGAAAAACATTTTATTGTTTTGCAATAAATCCTGTCCCAGAGGCTGGGATTCCACCCATCTAGGGGAGGGTGGGGGGCGTTTAGAGGTGATTCAAAAGCTACATTCCACCTGTTCTGCCCGGGTTGTAATTCACTTGTTAATTTGGGAGATAGTCATTTCTGAGATCTTCTGGTGCCATCCCCAAAGTCTGAATTATTTCCTTTCTGTGGTGGGTGTGCGCTCAGGGACAGATAACTCTGCCTAGGATTGGGGAGAAAGGTAATCCTGTTTTCCCTAAGATTAAGGAGGGGGAGAGATTAGGGAGGAGGGAGAGAGGAAAAGAAAGAAACATGTCCTTTTAAAAATGAGTTGCAGTGACAGAGCAGTTAGGGCTATATTCAAAGTACAAAGTGGATCATGGTTACAGAAAGAGCTCTAGCACCTGCTGAGGTAGAGGACCCTGCTATACACATTGTCAGCATCTTCTCCTTCTTCTTTTTCCTTCTCTTCCTCCTTCCTTTTAAAAGCACTATTGGGGATTAAAACCAGTGGTACTCTACCACTGACCTAAATCCCCAATTCTTTTAACTTTTGATTTGAAATAGGGTCTCACTCAGTTGCCCAGGCTGGCCTTAAGCTTGCCATCCTCCTCTTGCCTCAGCCTCCTAAGTAGTTGGGATTAGAGGCAAGTGCTATCGCGCTGATTCCAGGTCTCCGTTGTATTGAACACAATGCTACTGGGAAGTGATGAAATTTTTGTGTTCAGCACATAAAATACAATTAAATGTGCTTAAAGACTCAGAGCTGTAATTTAAATCAGAAAGCTGAGAAGAATATGCAGCGAATGGAAAACACAATCTTGTTCTGGAAGCGTAAGACTCCCCTGCCTACTGCAATCACATCTCCTCCTAGGACGAAGGGGAAGCATAAGGACTTCGTTTTATGCACTCCCACTTTCCTAGTCCCCATTCTTTCTTGGGAAGTAGAATCCTATTTAAAACTTGGTATGAAGCTGTCCCACCCAGAACCACTCCCCTTACAAAGCAGTGACTTGATTATTTTCTTTTTCCTTCTCACCCATAGAAACTCCCTTTGTCTTGAGGGCAATAATGTTGGCTAGGTAAGAGAGAAAAAGCAAAGGTGAGAAGAGCAGCCTCCTCAACAAAATCTTTTTAGGTTATTTTTCATTTTAAAGGACAAGGCTTTCTGGTAGAAATGAAAATTTCATTGGTGAAGATCCAAGTATTACAGTAAAGCTTACTGAAGAGATTATTTGGGCCATTGCATTTCTATTTTTAGCTGTCTCAGTTGAAAGTCAAGACAATATCAATGTCCTGATTGCGCATTTTGGAAAACTATGATAAAAAATATACAGGGCTATGAAGATCTGTTGATCCCAGGACATAAAGAATACTCTCATATCACATAGAAAATGCAGGTGATGCAGGATGGATGGGAAGGCAGAATGAAAGACACATGAAAAAAATGTATAAAATTTGTATCAAATGTTAAACAGTGAAAACATCTTTAAAATGTCTTGGGTGTGAAAAAGAACAACTGAAAACCTATCTGTCTCCTCTATAAAACAAAAATGGCAAGTGTTTTTTCAAACTCTTTATTGGACATTTATATCTTAAGTGCCTATTCCAGATTCTCATTTTCATTCTTTACAACCTAGGAATGATTTTTTAGAGAGGCAATTAATGACTTTATTCTCATTCATTAATATGAGAATATAATTATTTCATTTGAGAGCACTACTCTGTATTATTTCATATTTTATTTCTTCTATAACTTTGTTCATATATTAGTCCCATACAGTGCCTACCTTAAAGAAAGCAAAAGAAATTATCAGGAGGGATTTAATGCAGAAATAACAATGGTATATGAGGTTCCTACTTATTCATTTATGCCTACATAACTTTGGAGGTGTTCAAAGAGTTCCACAAACATTGAGTCATTAAAGCTTAGTAGTCCTGTGAGGTGCACTTGACTATTATCATTATAGTTTATTATTATTCAGACAGATCAAGTTTCCCCTGGAGTCCTGAATGGCTCTTGCAGAAAGTGTTGGCTTTTTAATATTCTGCATCTGAGAATCACAATTCAGGTTTATAAAAATTAGTTCATTTTTCCTAGAAATTGCCTCTTGTGAGTTTCCAGGCTTCATCCACTTTAGGGAACATTACAGAAATTGTGCTTACCTAGCTCTTGGGAAACCCCAGTTGAAAGACCACTTCATCTCCTTCCAGTGATATAAAGAAAGAGAAAAAATACTTGAGGGATGAAAACTACTCAGTGGGTAAAATGAAAATTATTGACATATTTGCTATCATTTATTGAAAAATATACTGTGGGAATGGTAATGTTGCTCTGTAGTAGAGCACTTGCTTAGCATGCACAAGGACCTGGGTTAATCACAAGGAAAAAATAAAGAGAGAGAGAGAGAGAGAGAGAGAGAGAGAGAGAGAGAGAGAGAACAAATGGATGAACAAACTATGTGCCTTGTGCTAAACCCATTCCAGAGACAAGGAAACTGAGGCTTTGAAAAGTTGTTAGATATTTTGCAAAAACAGCTCCCCAAGTGGCAGAGCTAGTCCCATAACTCTGGTCTTTTGACTCCTAGACCAATGCTCTAAACTTAATATGTGAATTTGTCATAATATACTTTTGTTACTAGTACCACACTACTTGTTTTTGGCACATAAATATATTTTAATTTAATAGTTATGTGTTCCACCGGATAGTAAAAAAATAATTCCCTAACCAAACTGTGGTATCATAGAAATTAGTGCTTACAAGAAAGCTGAAGTAAATAGAATCTATGATTGGGGAGTAAGGGAAATGACAGGCATGAAGGTGGGATATTTATGCCTTACGTTTGGGGAACCTACTATGTATCATTTCACATATTTTGAGGTGTGTGGTCATATGAAGAGGATGTGTAGTTAAGCAAAAAGAGGAGGAAAAGAGGCAGGCAATTCTAGCTTTAGCTTCTGTTTATTTTTGAGGCGACACCAATATAGCCAAAGCTGTTGAAAATGGTTTCTTGCTTCTACTTCTAGATATTAAAAACTTTTAAGAAAAACTTTAAAATAAGTAGCTCATCCTGTAAGGGTTTAGATTCACACCAATTAGTGTTAAAATCCAAGTATATCTACTTACCAACTGTGTTATTTTAGAAAGTTAATTAACATTTCTGAGTGTTGTATATTTTTCTTTGCTCTTTTGTGTATACTAAGAAAGCACTGTACCACTCAGCTACAGTTTCACCCTTGTAGCTAAATTATTAATTTGTAAATGGTGATGATAACTCCTTCCTTTCAGTGCTGGGAATAAAAAATAACAAATACAATAACAAATACAATGTTTATAGAAAACTTATATTAGAAAGTGTTCAACCAAAGCTCTATGCCATGTTTTTACCATAATTGTTATTACCTCCTGGTTCTAAATCTTGCAGCTTTGAATGTATCATCAGTTATAACAATCATTAGAATTTTTTAGTTTCAGACTCATTGTCATTATCTCCAACTCTATTCTGATCTTTGATGACAGTATGAATAATCCCTGTAAAATATGGGCTTCTCAGTTTTTTAAACTCATCTCTTCCCAAAACCTGATTCTCCATCTTAATTTGGCCACTCGTTCCCAAGGTCACATAATAGATCTTGATATCAATACCTGGCACCCTCCTATCAATGCAATCTCAATATGTAGTCTCTCCAATGCCAAAGTTTCAACACCATCTACAGAGTTCTTTCATCCACACTCAGCTTCTTGTTCTGATTTGTTCTGTAAGTGTTCTCAGTCTTCCACTAAAAAAAAGAAATACTTTACTTGGGAGACTTAAACAATAGAATTTTCAAAGTTCTTGTGGCTGGAAAGTTCCAGATCAAGGTACCAAATGATTTGGGTTCTGGAGAGATCTCTTTCTGGTTTGCAGACTGATGACTTACTGATATGTCCTCACATGACCTTTCCTTAATATGGAAGAGAGACATCTCACTCTGTATCCCTCTCTCTCTTTTGCAATGAGGCCACTGATCCCATCACATGAACTCACTTAACCCTAATTATCCCCTAAAGGTCTCAATCCAAATGCTATCACAGAGGAGGAAGTTTGGCTTCAACATATAAATTTGGAGCATGGATGCTTCCCTGTCTTAACTCATTTTAAATGTAATCATTAGGACCTTGACTTTGGTATTGTTCTTCCTTCATCATTTTCACCTTACGAAATCAAATTTATGATTAAATCCATTCTCCAATTACTTTGGGCTTGTGTATATTGGGCTGAAAGACACAAAAATGTTGATGAGTTCACTTTTAGTCAATGATAATGAACCCAAGTAGGTGCTTAATGCTGCCAGACCCTCAAAACAGCTCTTTCCTGATTCATTCAACTTTGTCATTTTCCCTAGAACTTTGCTACTCCCAGTCTTGGTCCACGGGCCAGCAGTATTGGTATTACCTAGACACTGTGAAGAATGTAGAATCTCAAATCCTATCCTAGACCTACTGAGAATCTGAGTTTTATCAAGATCTTAGGAGATTCTTATGCATATTTAAATTTGAGAGTACCAACCCTCTTAAAAGGACTCTCTTCAAGCCTTCATCTATATTCTCAGCCCATGGCTAGAAATCTCCACTATAGGAAGGCATGACATTATCTTTGTAAGAAATTGTGACACTAGAATCGAAGAGTCCCAACAGATAGATGACTGATACATAAAGAAGCCATTCACACAACAGGTAACTGATTTATTAGCCCTATAGCTGCTTTGTTCTTGGAACTCACATAAATCCAAACACCATAATCACCTTTACAGTGTCAGCACAATTCACCTACATTATTTATATGTACTTCATAAATGGCACATTAATTTCAACAAGCATACTTCATGTAAATATTGAAAAGCAATGTCAAATTACTTTTCCATAATCTTCAGTTGTCTAGCCAATATATATAGCATTCTTGCTCACTGAAAATCACTTACTAATAGGGAAGACAAAACTCTAAACTGTCTTCAACCTAGAAAGTAGATTTTATAATAGTAATATTTTATGTACTATATTGCTTGGAATAAAAAAGGCTAATTGTAGACCCTATGTTTAAGTGACTTATTAATAATTTCTCTGCAAAATAAACATAGCCTGCCTATACATCACATTTGGATCACTTATCAATGCAATTATGAGCAATTGTAAAGTTGTTTTAGTGACTATGTTGCTCACACTGCAATTGAATGATATGTATGGTTGAATAAATATTTTATATATGTATTTTTTTTTCCTTTTATAGTGTTGGAGATCAAATCCAGGGCCTTGTGCATACTAGGCAAGTGTCCTACCACTGAATTATACTCCTATCCCTTAATATTTTTCTCCTAAACATCCTCAAAAGTCTTTCTCTGGAACAATTATGATCTGTACTGGTTCAGTATACTATTTATTTGAATTATATGCAGCTGTTATTATAGAAAAATAGAAATTATAAATAATAAAGTAAAATTAAAACAATGCATAATAATTCCACTATATGAGATATCCATTGTTTTGAAATGGGTATGTATCCTTTCTGAATATTGGTTTGACCACTTAACTCACAGTGAATTTTCCCCAGGTCACATGGTTATATAAGGTCACTGCTGCAACATGACCTACATAAAGAGACTGCTTACAGGGACAAAGGGACTCCAGGAGAAAAGCTCTGTGTTGGAACTCCAGGGAACAGTGCAATGTGTAAGTCCTTATGGCAGAGTCCTTGAAGACCTTGCAGATGCCTTCCACAAAGGAGCCAATGTATGGTTCCTTGCTGTAATGGAAGGCTTGAGGTCAGTCTTTATCAGCTCAATAGGAATTAAAAATACTACCCCCTAAATAAAAAGACCTGAGTCTGTTCCCCTTTAATTACTGCTCCTTACATCTTTATACCCTACATCCAGAAAACAGAAAGAAGAAGTAGATCAAGAATGTACACGGAGAGACCATCTCTCTTTTCTTCTGCTTATTCATGACCCAACAGATGAGGCCTGATCTGGGATTGAGGAGAAGCTTTAAAGTCAGAATGAGACTGAAGTTTTGATTTAAACTCTTAGGAATTTTTATTCCTGAAAAGAAGCCTGCTTTTAAACATGAAAGCGCTATTGCTTTTCCAGACGCATCAGAACACTGCCCAGAAAGCTGGGTCCCAAGAACTCTACTCCCTGTGCTGTTTAATCTCAGGACAAATGGCTGGGTTTGCCAGACACAGACACGGTTCAACAGAGCATGGGCTCAAGAAGTGACAGGCTCCCGATCCATGCCCAAAGGAAGTATCAGATGGGTGGGATGAGGTCCAAGTAGTAAGTTAGGACACAAGAAAGAGATCTAGAATAAGTCTTATCATAGAGAAGGAATAGATAAAAGTATCTAAAATGATAGACTTCAGGTTTCCCTAGGCAGCAGAAATTTCTCATATTGAAAAGACCCCACCTGTCAGAAAGTATTAAAAACAAACAATAAAATCCACTTCTTTGAAGTGTCTACTAGGAGGTTTATAATGGCAGGTTATGGATCTAGATGTGTTTTAATGCAGATACAAGTCTCTGCTACCACTTCTCCAGTGTTCCCAATTCTTTCTTCTTTTTCCAACTTTTTTCCCTGTCACTTGATAGGCACAACAGTTTTCGTTTTGAAACTCGGGAAAGAAGAATGAGATCCAGACAGGCAGACCTGGTACGTCTGGTCATGTACATCTTATGTATGTATGTATGTATGTATGCATGCATTCCAAGGACTTGGCACTCATATTGGGCCTGTTGGGCCAACCAGGTCCATATGGCTGGATTCATGGGACATAGGCTGAAATGTGACATGCTAGTCTGAGAATGATAACTTAAATGCTCCCCACCCCCAAGATCTTTCACACGCGCTCTGCTTTTTAAACTTCACCAGAAGTAACTAGGGTACTAGTTAAGGAGTGAAAAGATCTTGCACCTGCTAAGAGAACACATTCAGCAAACAAAATAATCAGCTTAGAATTGGGACACAAGTGAGAACTAAACTTTTATGATGACAAACCACTGATATACTGGGATATTTTGATACAATAGCTAACTTGCTATAACTAATATAACTGCTAGATTCAAAAATCATAAAAATATTCTTATTTTTTCTTCACCTTTAACAAATGCTGTGTGATTATTCTTGAATGCCCTAAGCAGGCATCTCTTTCTTTTTCTAGTTTTGTGAGCAGGAAATACAAGTTACTTCTTCTCAATCTTTCCTTTTTATTTTATTTTTTTACTAAATGCATTTTAGGCTACAGTTTTTCCTTGTCGTTATGCCCGTATTTGAAGGTTTTGAAATGGAATGCCCTCATAAGCCTTCAAGACTCAATGATCTCCATTTTATTCTCTTCTTTGTTTTGAGTTATACATTATTTAAATTTCCAGCTGTAAAAAAGTATATTTATATATTTATTTTGTTGATACCTAGTTGTATTGCATTCAGGTGAATGGAAGTTAGCTATATAAACATTATAGTAATAAACTAGTATAAAGTAATGCTCTGACAAAATTTTAGGTGTTTTAAAAGAATGTGTATTCTCTGGTTTGGATTAAAGATCTTAATACATGACTATTAGATCAAAGGTATTTTTATTTTTTACTCAGATCTTCACTATTCTGAACTTTTCAGAGGAAGAAGTCAGTCTCCTGTATATATTGCCTACTTGTTGATCTCTCAGTGTGCTTTCTGTATTTTGGAGTTCTGTTTTGTACTGCTCCCACTCTTTTACCCAAAGAGATGATCACCTTGAATTTCCCTTGGGCTCTCTGCTGCTCCCCAACCTGCCTCTACAGATACATAGTCTCTTTGCTTCCATCTTTAGAATAGTATTATTCTGTATACAGATGCTATGTTCTCCTTTAATACAATCCCATCTTTTTCTTTTCTTCTATCACAGACATTTCTTTAGTTTCTAGTTAATCACAAATTCTCTTTTATGTAGAGCTATTCCTTCTATTTCAAATTGATTTAGGTTTAGAAGAATATATATGGTAGTGTGTATTCAATCTGTTAACAATTGAAATCATTACTTCATTAATTTATTCATATTAATATTCCAAAAAGAAAAATTCCCAAAGGAGTACTTGGTCTAGGCAATTTATATTTGAAATTAAGAGATAGTGACAAATTGGTCTTAATGAGGCTATAGTTAGTTTCCTACCAAAAGCATAACATATAATATATATTATTATAATTATATATTATATATAATATAATTATATATATGTGTATATATATTAATTATTTGTGACAAATGTGGAAATGGTTGCAACTGTGCATATGTGTGTGTGTGTGTGTGTGTGTGTGTGTGTGTGTGTGTGTTACATAATGAGTTACTTCCCAGCTGTTTGTTCGATTTTGAGACAGGATCTCATTGTTTAGCTAAAACTGACCTTAAACTTGTGATCCTCCTGTCTCAGCCTCCTGAGTCTCTGGGATTACAGGCATGAGCCATAGTGCCTGGCCTTAATATAAATATTTTAAATATTTTTCAGTCTGAAAGAAAAAGATTCATAAATTTCTGCTTCTTTGTGAATTCAAGTGTAAATTCCTGCTCAGACATTTTGATTAAAGTCGATATCTACAATAAATGGATTTGAATTATGGATGGTGGACTTGTGCTAAGTCTTACCTTCTTTGTTAATTCATGAGACCACAAAACTATAATTTGGCTAAAAATTAAACCCATATACTCAGATGATTTTGTTACCTATGCCATAGAATAGAAAAGACTGCTCATAAAAAAGAGTAAACAGACATGGTTACTAGGCTGCCTTCATGTTCCAAATTTTCAGTCACAAAATAACTTAGCCTCACAAAATAAATACAGATGAATACATCTGTTATTTGCACAAGTCTGAGTTCCAATTAACTCTAGATACAGCCAACTGGCTTGGCTAAACATCTCTGCAGCTGAACTGGAATCCTATTAGAATTGTCTGAAACTTTAAATAGTTTGTGAAACAATTCAAAGTGGAAGCTTGCTGCCAGTGTTTTGTCTGTGGTCCTAGATAAACTAAATAAAAATGCTTACAACTGAGAGCAAGTATCTTTGAATACTTAGTTCTACAGATGGAAAATAAAGAGTACCTGAACAATGTTTCTAGTGCTTAAAAATCATATTGCATTTTAAAGACTATTTCAAGTGACTCATGCTATGTAAAGTCATTCTGACTTCCCTGTAAATCAGTTTGCCTATACAAAAAGAAATGGTATATAAGATAGTTATTCTTGAAAGTCAACTTTATCATACTATTGCTTTGAATTAAGACATATTTCTGTTTAAAAATTATTTACCTTTAGTAAGTCATAAAGTGATAAAGGCAGCTCTAAGTTAAAACCCAGTTGTTTCAAGGAAAAACATAAATAATTTTATAATCTATTTTAATGAAAGTAGGTAAATATACCACATACTTCCTATAGGATATGATTAACAAGGAAAATTGTTTTGTTCCTCACCACCTTAAAGTACAAAGGTTCCCAACATTTTTCCCCCATACCATTTACATGAAATAGTTTTTTCAGCTCACTGGGACAAGCAAGGACACTGGCCAATAGAGAGCTGTCAAACCATTTACAGTATACTGTTTGGAAAGCTCTG
Source organism: Tamias sibiricus (assembly GCA_025594165.1). Classification (NCBI taxonomy): domain Eukaryota; kingdom Metazoa; phylum Chordata; class Mammalia; order Rodentia; family Sciuridae; genus Tamias; species Tamias sibiricus. The sequence continues at coordinate 111,136,117 of CM046664.1, read as the reverse complement.
CCTAGATGCCTACCTGATTTTACCTTGGATGGCATTCTCACAGCCCCTGAACTCCAGCTCTGGTCTCCATGGTAGTAATGAATTGAATAATAAAAAGTGGAGGAGATGTTTTAATTAGTTTTCTGTTACTGTGATAAAATACCTGAGAAAATCAACTTAAAAGGAGGAGATATTAATTTTGTTTCATGGGTTTATTCCATCATACCTGGCTCTGTTGTTTTGGGGCTTGTAGTAAGACAGATCATCTTGGTGGCAAGAATGCAGCAGAGCAAAGCTACTCACCACATAGGTCTGGGAAGGAGAGAGAGGGAGGGAGAGAGAGAAGTGGAGAGGGGGAGAGAGAGAGACTAACTCCTCCAAGGGCATGCCTTCAAGGACCCACTTCCTCCAATTCGGCCTCCTCAGTTTCCACCATCTGCCAATAGCCCATTGATGAAGTCATAGCTCTCATGATCCAATCACTCCCAAAGTTCCTGCTTCTGAACTTTGCTGCCTTGGCAGCAAAATTTTCAACACATGAGATTTGGGGGGACATTTCAGATCCAAACCATAACAGGAGGGTAAAGTATACAGGGATCAAAGTGATGGGCCACTTTATTTTTATCCATTAAACTCTTTTTTGAGGATGGAACTTAAACAAACATCCAAGGAATATTAGAGTTTTAGAGAGTTTATTAAGAAGCAGTTCATGAACTGGGAAACCAGAGCAAAAGGTCAGAGGAGAGTATTCACTAGGAAAATGCAGAGGCAAAATAGATTATTTGGTTTCTTTGTTGGAAAGTCCCTAGTCACATGATCATTTTGGTTAGCGAGTTTTGATTGGTGGGGGATATTTTAGTTCTTTCTAATATAAGTATTTATCGGAAATGAAGCCAAGGTAATTTTTGCTTATATTTGCTTTCATGACCCAAGGGAAGATTTCATTTCTATTTGTAATTTAAGGTACATTAGGGCTATTTTTCAAGTTCACTTTGTGTGCTCAGAAAAAAACTTCACAGTCCATCTTCATTTTAATTTTGCTTTAACACTACATTTTCAACTTTTTTTTTAATCCCTGTTACCAAAGAGTGCCTTGTACCTGGTTGTTGCTTAAAGTTTATAGGATTGAAACTTTGGGTACCTATCAGCACACCATTTTGAGTTCTTGCCAATCTTAGGTATCATAAATTTTTAGGAATACCTTGAAAAACAGTTTTCATTGAAAAAGATTGTGGTACTACTTAAAAAAATAACTTTGCCTTTAATAAATCTTGATAAGAGGAGACTTAAGTTAATACCCAGAATAGCATGCATGAGAAGTTATGAGTCACTTTTCTGACATTGCTAATATTTAGCTGAAAATTCAAGTAAAAATTAAAACCCCAAATTGAACTAAGCTTCTGTTTTTTTAAACTGAAATAGGAAAAATACCAGCAATAATAACATATCTTGTAAGTCTGTGAAAATTATACAAAATAATGCATAAAGAACAGTTACCACAGTGGCTGACATAGAAAAGATATTAACTTGATCATCAACTTTACTCCATTAAGCACATTGGTTCCTGAAATAACTTTTCAAAGATTTTTATTTTTCTCAGCAGGAATTAAATAAATACAAAGGCTATAGATTACCACTAATCTTTTGAAAAAGTATGTACATATATGGCTTTGTAGGAGAGCTAAACAAATTTTTTCCTGATATAGAAAGCACAACATACTTTTTCAATTATTATCTTTTCAGAGTGCAACTTATAGTACTTATATACGTAAAGCCTGAGCTGACTTTTAAATATGACAGCAAAATTTTGGTCTTCTCTCTTTTGACCATATCACAGATGATGCTCTTGAAATTACTATTGGTAAAGGTAAAGTAACAACAAAAAGCATATATGATACATCTGAACAATGTTTTCATATTGACTGTTACAAAGGAAAGACCTCAAAATTATTTAAACACTTCTTAGATTCTGTAAAAATCTAACAATGTTTTTTGATTTTTTTTTTTCATCAAAAAAAAAAAAAAAATGAGCATGGTGGAGCACACCTGTATGTAATCCCAGCAACTCAGAAGGCTGAGGCAGGGCAGGAGGATCCCAAATTTGAGGATAGCCTAGGCAACTGCCTCAAACTGAAAAGTGAAAAGGGCTAGGATATAGCTCAGTGGTAGAGCAACCCTGGGTTCAATCCCCAGTATGGGAGTAGTTGGGAGAGAAAGAAAGAAAGGAAGGAAGGAAGGAAGGGGGAAAGAAGAATTTGGATGGTAAGTAAATAAATGCAGGCAATAAACAAGTAAATCATTAAATATGTACAATATTTTACATAGTGATAGATCCTGTGAAAAAGATAAAACACAGTCAGATGGAGAGGCATATACCTGTAAACCTGTCTACTTGGGAGGCCTATGCAGGAATATCAAAAACTGGAGGCCAACCTGGGTAACTTAGTGAGACCCTATCCCATGGTAAAACAAACAAACAAAACAAAAACAAAAACAAAACAAAACAAAAAAGACTGGGTGTAGAGCAATTGTGGACTCATTCACCAGACTGAAAAAATAAAAAAGACAAAACAGGGGTGTTGAAACCGTTAATTATTTCTGGGCAGAGGTAGGTGGGTGTTATAGCTCAGTGGTAGAGTTTACCCACAAGTTCAAGGCCCTGGCTTCAATTTTCAGCACTGCAAAAATATAAGTAAAATGAGAACTGTACTAAAATTCAAAAAAAATTAGAAATAGGAATATTGGCAACGTTATATTGTGATATCATTCATGTACATGCATGAATATATTAAAAATGAATCCCACCATTATGTATAATTATAATAAAAAATATAGAAAAAATGAATTGAGTCCTATTTGGTATCTTTTGTTTATTTATTTTTTTAAACCAGACAGGCTTATCAAATAGTCATCTAGTTATTTTTAGGAAGGAAATAAGATAACTGGTTGGAGGTTATGTTTTTAAAAGTGTGACAAATGATACATTGAAATAATGTGATTTTAGGATTTTAGGAAATTCCTTATCTCATAACTTTAAAAATATAAAATATAAAAATGATCCATGAGGACAGAAATAGACAATTTCAAGTTTGTGAAAATTTACCCTAAACACTCTGAAAAATCTGACTTAAACCTTTTTCTTAATTTTACATAGGTTGTTAGAGTTCTCAGTAATGTCTCCATTTAGATTTATTCTAAACAGAAATAATTATTGGCAAATTTGTAAGAAAACAGAAAAATTGGTTTATATTCAGGAGGGACATCCTTTTACATTTAAGAATGAAATATCTGAAGATTTGGAAGTAGAATTATTTGTACTTACTTACCTGTTCTACTTTTGGTGTGTGTAGGGGTAGTTACTTGGGATTGAATCCAGGACACTCTGCCATAAGGTACATCCTCAGCCCTTTTTAATATTTATTTTGAATATTCTCTAAGTTGCTGAGACAGGACCATCTTTGAATGGTCCTGCCTTACTTAGCCTTTTGAGCAGAAGGAATTACAGGTGTGTGCCACCATGTCCAATTGTTCTGAGTAACTTCTTAAAAATGTTATCAACAATATATTCCATTGATGAATCTGAAATTTATGAAATGAAAATGTTTGCCTTTTCATTATGAAATCACTTTAAAATAATAATGCACTGTAGAAAATCTCTATCATTTAAAAAATTTCCCTTAAGACTACATTTGAAATATATGTAAAAAATGGAAAATCACTTTTTTAGAAATTACTTTTTTCTCTTGTCATTTTGAAGGATAATTATATAACATAAATTTAAACTTGTATTTGCCCAGTGGTGAGATGTGTTTCAGTTATAAACCAAAGAAGTTCTGTTAGGTCACAGTAAGTTATCATCAAAGACACAGCTGCACAGCATGCTCCAGCATGGTGGCTCAGAGGCCACTAGAATTGAGAAGAGCAGTATGCAGCAGGTGGTCTTTTGCTTCAAACTAAATCAATGCAGCCACATTTTGTCATTTATTGGAGTCCTCCATAAGATGTTGCTTAATAACTAAATTCCACACCTAAACAAAAAAATATTCTAAAAACCACTGATCAAGGGAACAGAAATTTATCAGAAAAAAAAAAAAACTTGTCAATTTGCTAATAATTAATTTCTTTCTCTCTCCCTCCTTCTCTCCCTTTTTTTCTCCCTCCCTATTCTACCAAGATATTTTGTGGCACATTTCAACTAATTTCAGATTATGCTACTTGATACAAGAATTTTAAAACAATAATTACCACACAAACTCTAATCTGGGCTTGGTGGGCACAGTGTAATCCTGGCTGAGGCAGGAGGTTGACAAGTTCAAGGCTAATCTGGGCAATGTAGCTCAGTAGTTGCCTGGCTTATGCAAGGTCCTGGGTTCTTGAATTCAATTCCCAGTACCACCAAAAAAAATACAAAAAGAAAGGAAAATGAGCCATAAACTCCCAAGTTGGCAAAAGGTGTTTTGTAAATGGTAATTAAAACAAAACTGTAAAACAAGTTTCACATTCAGTTTAAAACAAAAGTTTTGGGTTCAAAAACAATCTTATGTGTGATTAGGTAATTTCTTTAAAAGTACATGTTTTTAAAAAAAGTCAGCAAATGCTTGAGTACAGAGGGAGGGAGGTGTGGGATGTGAGATGTGAGTTGTAGGCATGGGGACAAAAAGAAATGCTCAAATAATTTTGTATGAAAAAAGCCACAGAATGAGCAAAGGGATAAGGAAACTACTGTTTCCAAAGAATGTTGAACATCTCAGTTTGTCTTAGGTCACAAGTGAGAGGCAATAAGAAGTAAGACTGAATTTAGATAATGCAAAGTTCTTAATTCTGGAGTAAGGACTTGGGCTTTTTTCAGTAAATAAGGGAGCAACAGCAATAGAGATTTCAAGTAGAAGATTCCAGAGATATTACAGAGGTAGAACTGATAAAATATGATAACTGATTGAAAGCTAAGTGAAAGAAAGAAATAGAAGTCAAAGATGAGGCTGAAATGGAGTTCAGTAAGGACTATAAAGACCAAAGAACTTAAAGCTAATGGACTTTCAGTATCTCCACTGATTTGCTTTATGTAAAGGGAATTTCAAAAGCATAACCAAGATATTTGACTTATACAAATTTTATTTTTCATGCTAAAATTTTTATAAATTTCATTTTGTCATACACAATTACAAGAGTGACAGTTACAACTGAATTAAAAAAATAGGATTTGGGGGCATTTCTATTCATTTGCTATTATCAATAAGCATGTTTTATTACATGAACAGCATTAATAGTTATATTTACAGAATTACTCCATTAGTAAATTTAATAAATGTGCCATGATGGAGGCCACTACATAATATAAACAAAGTGTAAATGCCAAATATATTCCACAATGAGAACTGAAGTTAAAGTCTAATAATACCATCATTGCAATACATGACCAAGTGGTCATGTGAACGAGCAAGCATTCCAAATCATTGTCCAAAATCTTTTTTAGTTTAGTTCTAGAAGAAAATGTAAAACAAAATACAAAGACATGGCTTGCTGTTATCTTACATTTAAAACCAGCCATTACATAATGAAATTCTGGATCTTTTACAACTTGGCATTTGTTCCACCTCACACAACAATTAGAAGATGAATAGCTCTTGTAGTACTTAGAATCACCCAACCATAGCTGATACAGTATCTCCCAGACTTCTAGTTTCTAAAACTCTGGGGGAAGTGGGACACTTTGAACTGTAATAGTCTACATGGTAGTAATATTACCTTTGTGCCATTGGCCCAATACTAATTCTTTTTGTTTTTTAGTATACAAAATATGCTGAAAACATTTCTCTTAAACACATTTCAATTAATGTAATTAAATAGAAGGCAACAACTTCCTTCTAGAACAGTTAGATTTAGCTATGAAAAACTTGCCATATACTAGGTAAATTAACTCATAAAATATTTTTAGGGTTAAATACAGACCTTACTATGTTTTTCAATTTAGAGTCTATGCTAAACACGTGTAAAAAGAACTATAGATATAATTGTACCAGAAGTTCAAAAAATGGAAACTACCATTTTTATCCCTATGGTGACTTTGTATCAGTTGATTTTATCCAAATTAAGGATACATTTCAAAAAGCCACTGTGAAATTTGTTTTCCTAACAAGCACAAAAATACACAAATGTTCATTCTAACCAGAGGTTTCAGATGACAACTGAAAGTTTTTACTTTGATATAAGTACATCTGGAATATAGAAGTTAAATTTTGATCCAAGCACATCACAAACATATGTTGTTTTAATGTGACAATAAAAATTTTAAAGAAATAGTGTTTAACAGTCTTTTTATCTCACCATCTTGAGCACATATTTTTTCTTAAAAATAAAATGGTTTATAATTGACATCTCATTTAAAATATGATTTTATAAAAAAGTGAGAGAAATAAAACTAACTACATTTAGATGCACTTGAGCCAAGTAGTTGCTGCTTCCAGTTACTGTGAGCTAGAAATCATTACATTATGGTAAAGTAACCTTTTGTTTGTAATCTGATAACTTATTGCTTATCAAAGAAGACTGGTATATACTGGAAAATTTAGAAACTTATCATCACTTATATAGTACCTAACTGAAATAATTTTCTTAAATAAGAAACAATCATTATATAAAGAACTGTTTATTCTAACTACTTTAAAAAACAAAGAAAATGGAGGAGAGTCAAATACATGGCCTTCAATGAAATATCCACAATTATATTGTAATAATAAGGCTAAGAACCACAAAAGATTCATTAGGCCAAAGTTTCAAGTCTCCTAATATGTTACTTTTATTACGTTTTGACAATTACCTCCTATTTTTATGTTGCACTGTCATTTCCAAATTATAAACCAGAGGATCTAAGGTGAATTATATTTTATTTTTGTGAAATTTTTTTAGAGAAAATAATTACCTCATTAGCTTAAGCAAACAAAAACCTACACACAAATAAAACTACAGTCATTTAAATGTTACATACCACAGTAAAGATAGTTATTTAACAATTTCAAGAAATTTATCTGGTATCTAATATTTTTAAACTGTTCTTATTTTAAATGTCAAATGCAATAATCACTATTATTTATAATTTACTGATACCAAATCAGTTTCATCTTTATTGGAATGACCAAGGAGTATTAAATCTTAATGAAAAAATTAAGCTTTAGAATATGCTCTAAATATCCTCATTTAAAATATTTCAAAGAACAACTTAAAGCCACCATAATCTTATTTCATCAGAACTGTTTTGATTGTCACTATTAACTATGTGAACTTTTCCCTTAATTTTTCATCCCACTAACCTGAGTCAGTAGAGCTTTCCAATGAATATTTTAAATTATAGGACATAGATGTGAGACACAGAATAACCAGGTATAGCCCCAATTAAATTATGTACTAATATGTGATCTTATAATAAATCCCTCAATATGTCTATGCCACTCTTGCTTCTAGATGAGGATCCTATCATCCTCCTTTGGGAACTGATGTAAGAAAAACTGAAAAAGAGCTCTATACATAGCAAGTGTGTAATATACATAATATTGACACATCAGGGCTTTTTACAGTGTTGAATTTTGTGAGAATGACCTGACTATTAAGGTGTTACTTAAGTTATTCCTGAAAACATTAGAAAAATGTTGTAATATCTCTGTCATATCCCTGGGTAAGGTTTGAGAGCAGTTATAAAAATATATTAATACCCATTCCTGTGTGTAAAAAACCACACTGGACACTGACCTAAGAAAAACTAAAAGTTTCATTCATTCTTTCCAGATTGATGTTTTTTTATGGCTATATTTTTTGCCTCTCTAAAACATGTTCTTGTCGTTTTATTAATTTATAGCCTGTTTTGTTCCAGGCTTATTCTGATCATTACTTAACTCTCTCTGAACATAGTCATAGGTGATTTTATTTTTATTTGTCTTCTACTGGTCTTTTTGCTTTTCTTAAATTCTAGGGTTTATTATTTATTTTTCTGATTCAATCTTCATTGAAACTAGACATAATAAAGAGTTTTCATCTTAAATAGTAAAGACAAGACATTAGAAATAAAATTGTAAAAGCAAATGTTCCTCCACTTTTTTTGCTTCTTCACGGGATACTATGCATGTACTCTAAAAAGGCATAAGAGTCACAAACTATCAGAAAAACCTGTTTAATTTACACTCTGTAATCTTCCCAAGTTAAAACACATAGAGCAGGAAAATAAGATCTGACTATCATATGAGGCATATCTAAAGAATAATTTTGATGAAATGAATGGTGACATTGATGTAAAGGGGCATAAAAACAGGGTGGGAACAAACAGAAATGATGAAAGTTCTGCAACATTTTTGTTCTTTTTCACATGCAGGGCCAAGAAATACTATATCTCTAGTTTACTAGCTAAATGTGAAACTGGTCAGGGATGGAAAAACAGATTTGGAAACCCTCCTACAGATACTGGTGGTTTTTGAAGTCACAGGATTAGAATGCATGAGGCAAAAGGGGGCCTAGGTCATTCATTATGTCAAAATGAGAGAATGTGGAAAAGTTAAAGGAGAATGATTTAAAAACATACAAACAGAATCAATATCACAAACATATGTGGTTTCCGGGAGAAAACACTGCAGAAGAAAAATGAAAGTAAAGACTGGGTTTGACTAGAAAGTCTGAATAAATTTAAACAGGTGATCTGGGTTTAAAGTAAGACTGGCCCAGTTAACAATGGATTAAGAAAAGACTAGGTGGAAGGAAGGAAGGAAGGAAGGAAGGAAGGAAGGAAGGAAGGAAGGAAGGAAGGAAGGGAAGGAGGAAGGGAAGGAAGGAGGGAAGGAAGAAAGAAAGGAAGGGAGAAAGAAAGAAAGAAAATTCTACCCATTTAAAATGTCTACTCAAGAAAACTTGGAGAAAATGATCTGATAGCTAAGGTGAGACCTGAGTGTGTTTAAAGGTCAGAATTAAACAATTAAAGTTTACATTTTATAGTTGAAAGAACAGGCTATTTCAAACCTGCTAGGCACTTGGGGGTGGGGGAAGGGAAACCTGATTTCTGTCACTAGGAAACAGAAAATAATCAACCTCTACCCACTTACATTTTTTGGCATCATACTCAGCTCTATGCTTAGTGGTATGTATTTAAAAGTTCCTTAGAACCTGGAAATTTAAAAGGCAAAAAGACCAAATGGAAAATGGTACTGGAAATATAAAACAGTAAAGCGAACATGCCAATAATTTATATGTGAACACAGTTTTAAATAAAACTAAAACCAAAAGCAGATAACTTTGGAAATGTAACTGCTAGAAGGCATCATATCCATGTGATGTGCAAAGTGATTAAAATTTTAAAACCATAATATAGGTTTTATTTTTATATAGCCATGGTTATTTAATGGCAGGATTTCTTGAATAATTTCTATCAAAGAAATAATTTCCACCTCTAAAACATTAATAAAATTGGCAACTGGGTACCTAATAGTTGTGAAAAGTGTCTGCAACATTTTTTAGTATGGAAAGCAACATAAAAAAAGTGAAGCATCAAAATAGTTTATTTCAAATCTGTTTTATGCCAGAACCAACATATAATTGGTACCTATTCACACTCTATAGGTGTCTGAATTTCATTTCCTATTTTCTTTATTTTTATGATCAACTTGCTTTAATTTTGAAACTGTACCACTTTATTTGATGTTTATTAAACCTGATAAAAAGCCATGCATAGTTTATTTACAATATTGTACATTAAAGGACTATGTTTAAAGCTCACAGGAAAATTTCACAAAACTATAGCTAATAAGGGAAGACACATGAAAACACTTCAGAAGTTTTTAAAAAATTTAGGTGCAGAATTTTGCAAAAATTATTTTGGTTGGTAAGTATTAGGCAATCACTAGTTTGAAATAAGACAAAATCATGCAAATGAGTAGAATTTCAACAAATTAAAAGATAAAAACATTTAGCTAAAAGCTAAAATACTGTGTAGTTGAAATATTACCATGTAGTTATGGGAATTTATAAAATAGGAAAAAATGATTATTTTTAAAAAGTTTTCCATGAATAATAGGCTTTCAGTAATTTTCTATAAAAACATTCAGAACATAAGTTCCTCAAGTTATATTTGTCTCCAAAGTCATGTTGTCAATAAAGGTATGAATTGGAGCTATGACTTTTAAATAATTATTAATTTTAGTATAGAAGACTCAGTTTTTCCCTTAGGGTCAGGGGAGAAGAAATCCAATCAGTAAATTTATATTCAAGCAACAGATACTGGTACAAAACATATTATTAACACAGAATGGAGACTTGCAATAATTTCAAGTCACATAACTTTTAACCAAACTCTTAAAATAGAAGTGTAAACTTTAGGTTTATTCAACTTAAGATTTCCCATTAGGAAATACCTCCATCTTGAGAGTTTGGAAAATATTTGAGTATTCTGTCTTCTCTAGTTTCACCTCCTTCCGTTTTTACTGTTGTGGTTGAAGGACATTTAGATATTCAGACTGCCCCAGCTGGTAAGTGGTGTTCCTTCCACAGTCGACATATTGGTACCTCTCCTGGGATATCTGTTCAGAGTGGCCAAAGTATGTTGTTGTCACTGTAACTCTAAAAATAAAATAAACAGGGAGAAATATTCAATAGTTATATTAAAAGGTTTTCTATAGTGTGACTATTTTTATACATAACATCTTTTCCAGGGAGAGATTATTTGATAGTGATAATGTTATAAACATGGGCATCTTAGAGAATATTTCCCTGACACACAAAAAGAGCTATTTGAGCAAGTTGTATGCAAATAATTATATATAATGAATATAATATTTTAAAAATAGTCATCTTTAAGTTTAAAAATATATAGTTCCCTCATCATAAGAAAAGTGTTAATTAAATGTCAATTAATGGCCAAAATAGCAAACTTATAGCCAACAATATTTTATTGGCTTAAACACCCATTTTGTAAAGCAATAACATTACTTCTCCTTGTTACTGTTAGAAATCATTTACCAAGGTACCAAGGAATTGGATATTGAGCTTCATCCTCCCTGTTCCAAACCCTGCCATTTTTCTGAGCTCTTTATTTTTTTAAGGGGGCGGTGCAGGGGTACTAGGGATTGAACTCAGGGGCACTGGACCACCCCATCACTATGTTGCTATTTATTTAGAGACAGGGTCTCACTGAGTGCTTAGCACCTTGCTTTTGCTGAAGCTGGCTTTGAACTTTCGATCCTCCTGCCTCAGCCTCCCAGCCACTGGGATTACAGCCATGTGCCACTGCACCACTGCACCTGGCCAAGCTCTTATAATACAGATTCATTATTCAGTAGCCATATGATCCTGCATTATTTCTTGGGACAAGCATTTCCTAATTTGTTAAGTGTGCTAATATTTAATTATATAGCATTTTTGTAAGTCCTAAAACTCTATTGAGATGGCATTTGTAAAGATGTTGTTTATAATATAAGTTAATGGTATAAATCTAAAATTTTTATAAAAAATCTTTTTCAAGAAAATATTTATACTTACTGCATCATGAGTACTATGTTATGCACTTTGATGGATATCAGTGTGCAGAAATCACTGTAAAGAAATTAAAATATGAAAGCATACATTAGTACATTACAAATTTAATATTCTTCTGTGTTAAAACTAATAGAGATATTACTAAGAATATTATTTAAGAAGTATATATTGATTGAACATTTTCTATGTTCTAAGTAATGACTGGTATATTCATGACTTTTTATTCTATATATATGTATGCATTGATCACTGAATTTATACAGTTGTTTTAATTTGTGCTATGATTACTTTTACATTTTGCTTACCTTTTAACATTTTAGTAACCAGTTTGCTATTTACCCAGAAATCATATATATGGTTTATATCAAAAGATGATATTTATAATTATTTTTATTTAAGAAGACTTATTAATCATTTAGACCCAATTTAAAAACTTTAGAACTTTTAAGTCAATAATGTTTTTAATCCTACTATGCTAACACATTAATATATGAAATTATCCTTTTTATAACATAATGACTAAAAGTATAAAGTGACATAATATATATGCTCCTAATATGATGCTAAAAAATAAAAAAACAAATTCCATGTGTATAGGCATATATATGTGCATAAATGTTATTTATGTTCAGATAGGAAGATGAAAAAAAGAAAAGATATAAGAGGCCAGAAGAAATATTCTAAAATGTCTTATTAACAGATAAGGTTATAAAAATTTGAAAAGGAAAAGTTTATATATTGTTAATAATAAATCATAAAAATCAAAACTTACTACATATAACTCATTTCCTCTGCTATAACAGTAGGTACTGTATAATCAATCTGAAAGGCAAAATAAATAAAAGGGTAAAGAATCAACAGAGAATTGTGTTCAAACATAAAATACTTCACATATATGTCAAAAGTTCAATGAATTAGAAATTTTTCTTTTGAGGAACTTGATTCTAAGATTTCATCTTATACATGTATGGGACACATTACAAAACCAAGTTCGCAAGGAAATCTGCAACGCCCCCTTCCCAAGTTATATGATAGACAAGGCTGAGCCTGGTGTAACTCATTCCAAGTATTTCATGAGCAAGGCTTACTTGTTTCATATCAAGTGGACCAATATTGGTTATGTTGTTTAAGCGTGCCTTTCCAATAACTGTTTTTGAAAACTGTACTTGAGCAGTGATGTTTTCAACTTCAACAGAATAATAGTTATTATTCGTTATATTTAATGTGTTCTGCAAAAGAAAGGAGGCAGAGATTGTACATTAATTTGAAAAAAACAAATATGCATTCAACATTAACAAGGAAAACAACTTCAGCTGTGGCCATGCTTCATTTATCATAAGGGAGAAAAAGTATCACCAAAAAATGTCAAAGAACATTAAATGAACTGATTATTTGGCTTTATGCATTAGTATTTATGCCTATAATAAACACACAATTCAAAATTTAAAAAAAGACTCAGAAAATACATAGTATAGGAATGTGGAACAATGAATGCTAAAAAATGTATTTGTGGTCTTGGCAAAATTTAACTGGAGTTGTAGCTCAGTGGTAAGAGCACTTGCCTAGCATGTGTGAGGCCCTGGGTTTGATTCTCAGTACCACATATAAATAAATGAATAAAATAAAGGTCCATCAACATCTAAAAAATATTTTTAAAATAATTTTAAAATTTCATCTACATTTTTGTTAACTTTTATACACTTTTCCACCAACTATAATAGTATTTCTGATCCTATTAAATACAAGATGGCTACTTAGAATATTAAACAGAATTGAAATAAAATTATTTTGTTTAAAGGAAATTGGTATGTTAACTTCACATGCTAATAGACATTTATACCAGCTCACCATGGAGAAGTGGGTTAGATTCAAGTGTGGTTGGATACAAATGTGGTTGCATTATTCCTGTACTTATGTACTGGGGTTAGTGTCTGCATTTCTAATTCACAATCTCAAATTACTTTAGAAATCAGCCAGTGAAAATAAGAAAAATGTTAATCCAAGAAATAACAGATAATAAATAAGACATTCAAACCAGGCATAGGAAAAGATCCCATAAACAAAATCAATAGACAAGAAATAATAAATATACAAGAAACATTTATAAGGCAAATAGCAATGGTTATCATCTATTATATACAAGAAGCCTTAAAATTTGGATGAAAAAAAAAAGAGAGACAAAGGTCAAATTGAAAATAAAAAACAAAAACACCACACAAGGAGATGCATAAACAAATCCAAAAGGACAAATCTAAAATTCTCAAATTCATTTATAGTCAGGAAAAAAGTTGATTTACATAAAAACACAATATTACTTTATAGTCATCAGGCTAGTAAAATTTTAAGAAAGTGATGAATTCTATCCCTAGCTGATCTCTATTCTATTCCAAAGTCTCTTTTTACATTACTGGCAAATATGAAATGTGAAGTGTTACAGCCTTTTTGATAAGTAATCAAGCAATAAACAAAATTTATGTAAATCTTATGATCTAACATTTTTAGTTTTCAGAATCTATTTCATAGAAATAGAACCACTAGAATGTTAAAGATAGCATTCTTTGTAGTGGTGAAAACAAACAAACAAACAAACAAACAAAAAACCCCACCAAACCAAAAAAACTCTAAAAATAAAGCATATAGGTCTATCCATAAAAAGAGTGACTGAATAAATTGAATAAATCATTATATTAAGTCCTTACATGTCCTTACATGGAATATTATATAGCCATCAAAATGAATGGATTAAATCTAAACCAGATCAGAAATTATTTCTACAATGTATTAGTGAGAAAACCAAGGTGTATGAAAATGTGGAAAAATATTATGTATTAAAATAATCTTAATCTAAACATGTAAATGTATATGTAAATTAATATGAACATGAAGAAATAAATGAAAGCTATAATATGGGATAAGTGGACAGGACAGACCTATGCCACTGCGGTTGGCTAGCAACCAATTGATCACATTTAGATTTTCATTTAAATTGTTGTCTTTATAAACATAAAGGAAATTTTTAAAAATTCCATAACATGGCAGAAATAGGATTTGTTATTTATTAGGTTGTTAGTATTCATGTCAATTTCATTTCTGACAATAGGAAAGGGGTTGTTAATTTGACATCAATGGATCTCCTGATGCAGACTAAGGAATGGGATTTAAGAGAATGTTGGAACCCTCTACATATGCAAAATAAGGTTGGCTTATGTGTTTTTTTTTTTGCTGCAAGTGTCCATAATTGTCATTAGGATACTAAAGGGAAAAATGATGCAAAACAAGTTGAAAACAAAAATGCTATGAGACTTAGAAAAAGATATACAGAGAGTTAGAAAATACAAAAATAAACATTAAAAAAACAACAAAAAATAAAACAGGATGAACAAAAACTTGGTACTATAGGGAAGACTTTTTTTAAACTTTTTTTTCTTTTTCTGCAGTACTAGTGATAGAACTTTGTCATGCTCTGCCTCTGAACTACACCCCAACTCTTTTTATTTTCAGACAGAGTCTTGCTATGTTGCTAAGGCTGTCTATGAACTTGAGATCCTTCTGCCTCAACCTCCCAAGTAGTTGGGATTACAGACCTATGCCACTGTGGTTGGCTACAGAGCAGCTTTTTGTGCTGAAAGCAGTAAGGATCCATTTCATTTCTAAGTCAAAACAAGTGCACAATCATCAGCTTTAAAATAAAGATAACTTATTATCAAAGGTCTTAAACGATCTATGATCCTGAATTGACAAATTTACTTTCAGAAGTTTATTCTAAAGAAATAACCTGAAATAGAAACAGAGTTTAAGCACAAAGATGTTTTCTGAATAAATATTTGTAATAATAAAATTCATACAAAGGACTACATGTGACCAGTTTATATGGAAAAATGTGGTATGATATCAGTTAAAATGTGCATGTGTATGCATGTGTGTATGTGTCCTTTATATATAAATATACAAGAAAATGACAACAATTGTCAATATAATGAATATGTAATATGTGAATATATGTATGCACTGTCAGCAAATACACAGATATGTTATAGTTAACTATGTCACAGTAGGAGTAAAAGTCTTTATATGTCATAGGAATTTTCAATGTCTAATAATAACAATTATATAGTTTCATAAGTATAAAGACAATAAGTGTGCCTGTGATATTATAACATATATTTTTTGTTTTTTACCCACTCTTCCTGGCATAGCCTTTGTTATTTCCTAAATGCTAGAACAACATGGTTAAAGTATTTGTCATTTTATCCTTGTTCCCTGAAGCAGCTTTGAAAAAGCTTCACAGCAATAAAGGTGAAAGAGTCTTTTGTTATAAAGTCAGGATGCATCAGGCCTCAGAAGGCACAATCTCTTTCTTGACCCTCCCTTGCCCACCTTTCATGGGCTCCTTCTTTTCCCCATGGTAAAACACAGAAAGTGGAATTTCCTTTCCTAATGTTAGCCACAGAAACTAAAAACATTCTCTAATCTTCCCCTGCCTTTATGTCTTGGAGATGGCCATTAGGAAATTCTCTGATTCACCTTGTCTGAGAGGACATAAGACCCCCACTTCAGAAGGGGCCTTTACCATCCCTGGGATGAAGGAGTGCTGCTCAGAGAAGCCAAGTAGAATTTGAACACACAGGCCTTGTTGGGTTTCCCCACTCAGTTCATATCCTTTTTTTTTTTTTTTTTTTTCCAATCAAAGCTGTCCATCCTTCAATTATGCTTATGTAATGAACCCATAAGAGCCTAAAAGGATAGGAAGCCACTACTGGATATAAGAACACATGGAAGCTTACAGAAAGGTGAAAAGAACTCATCCTTATACAAAGGGTGGCTCACTGCTACTCCCCAGAGTCAGAGTCCTGCTCACTGGATCCTCTAAGACCCCTATATATCTCTTTATCTGGCTGCTTATTTACATGCTTTAAAATATCCTTTATAGTAAATGAGTAAATATAAGCATATTGTTTTCCTGAGTACTATGAGCTGCTCTAGCTATTAAATCTAACCCAAGCAGAGGGTTGTGGGAAACCCCAAATTAACAGTCTGTCAGAAGGCCTGGACTTGCAATTGACATCTGAAGTGGGGAGCAGCCTAGTGGGACTAAACCTTCAACCAGTGAGATCTGATGTTACCTCCAGGTGGAGACTGTCAGAATTGAATTGTATCGGAGGACACTCAGCTGGTACCCTCTGCAGCACTGTTACTGTTTGTATATGAGGTATCCCTGCAAAGCTCATATGTGAGACAATGTTCAGAGGGGAAATGATTAGGTTGTGAAAGTCTTAATCTAATCAGTGAATTAATCCCTGACAGGATTGACTGAGTGGTAACTGGAGGCAGGTCACGTGTGGCTTTGGGGTATATATTTCTATCTGGTGAGTGGAGTCTCTCTCTCTCTGCTTTCTGGTTCATCATGTAAGCAGCTTACCTCTGCCACATTCTTCCTCTATGATGTTCTGCCTCACCTTGTGCCCTGAGGAACAGAGCCAGCTTCTTATGGACTGAGACCTCTGAAACCATGTGCCCCTAAATAAACCTTTCCTAATCTACAATTGTTCTGGTCAGGTTTTTTAGTTGCATCAGTGAAAAAGCTGATTAAAACAAGCAGACTGCCTACTCGGTGCTGGGGAGAAGCCCCAAACATCCTGGGATAATAGAAGTCATCTATATTGTTTACATACAGAAGGAGAAACTGCTTTTTTTTTTTTTATATCCTCATTAACTAAAGGGGGAAAAAAGTTGTATATGTACCATTACTTATATTTCTATTTATTTTAAAAAAGCAGGCAATATAATTCTGATTTTTAAAATATTGTTATGAACCTATTGGCCTCTTATCTTAATGCCCCCTAGTGAAGCCTAATTTCATCTAAATAGTGCTCTTCTTATTAAATGTTCAGTTTTTCTTAACTGAATTATGAGGCAATATCCCCAAATGTGTGAATTCCTATATAATTACTTCAACTAAAGTATCATATTCTCATTTAAATATATTGGATTTTAAAAGGAAATGCCACATTTTAAAATTATTTATTATTATGTATTTGCAGTATTTGATACCAGAGCAGACTTTTGAAGCAGGCCAAAAAAAAAAAAAAAAAAAAAAAGCCTGGGCACTTTTTTAAACAGTGAATAACTGTTTGGTACGAGGAAAATATTTTCCTTATACCAAAGGGCTATTAAAATGGGAATATGCTAAACAATATTCCCCACTCATATATAATGCTTTATAATTTAATTAGCCTTGTTATGTTTTATTCACATATATATATTTTCCCAAAGATATAGTTTGTTTTAAAGCCCTTAGATTACCAACTGTTGATAATAAGCAATGAGGATAAATGGATCCATGGGAGTTATTTTTTTTTCCCTGTAATTGGGTAGCAATACCATTTGAACATACCATTCCCCTTTACTCTCTATCCCTCCAATACTTCCTCCTCCCAACTACCACAATAGACATCTGCCTCAACCTTAACCATTTGTTGTTTCTACAAGGAAAATCTACCAATTCCAATGTTACAACCAAGCAGATCACTGCCAAAAAGACACACCTTGGGCCTGAAGCTATAAATGACTATGAATGCCATGACCAATATATACATTCCCTTCTAATGCTGGGGTTAGCAAACCATGCTCTTTTTATTTTAACTATTTACTTTTAAATAATTATTCTTCATTGATGCATTATAATTATACATAACAGTGAGATTCACTAAATTATGCGCATGTACAAATATAGTGTAAGGAATCCTGGCTCTTTTTAGACAAATGTTAATGTGTAAAAAACAGAAGACCCTCTCTGAGGTCTTTATTTTGGAGTTTGGAGGCTGCAAGTTTCTTCTGAAAAGTACTGTCCTGGGAAACACAAAGGACATTTTCAAACTTAGTAACACATGACAAAGAAATCAAAGTGTTATATGTATCTGAACTTTAAACACAATAAAGGAATGATCTATTAAAATAATGAGAATTGTATTTCCCAAAATGCAAGGAAGTAGAAATGGTACATGTATAATATCTACTGAATCAACTATGTTAACACTTTGCTTGGATCTATTTGGAATCAAATGTTGAAAAGTAAATTGATTGTAAGACTTTTTTCTTTGTCAGAAATTGTTCAGTTTATTGTACCCTCCTAAGGATATTTCCAAATGTCAAATAATTCTGTATACACAGAATTGCCAATATTGGCCATTTTCAGCAGAATCAGACATGATAGAGAAGGGTCAATGCAGCAAAGACAAACAAAAAGTAAATCAGCCTGTGTCACATTTAACAGACATTCTCTCAATAGGACTAACAGTGCTGCTTAACGAGATAAAGAATGAAGTAAAATATTTAAAATACAAATTTGTACTTACTGTGATATTTAAATATATTGTTCGTTTTTGAACATCATAACTGACATATGCTGATTTTACACCAATGTATTTCACGTCGATAGAGCGAGGGAAAAGGAAAAACACAGCCAATCCAGAAAGGAGCAGACAGACAAACACAGATGCCATCACATACAGCTTTCTGAAAAGCAAAGAGGAATATTTAAACATATGAGAATCAAAAATTACATAATATAATGTTTGGAGAGAGATTTTCAATTTGAGTTCTTCTTCCCTATATCACACTGAGCAAGAAAACAGGTATACTTTTACCAAATTTTCACACTACTATTTGGGGTGAAGTTGCTCTGAGTCTACTAACTGGTAAACTATCTCCTTACAAGATGAATTCACCCTTTCGGAGAATGGTATTTCTGGCTTACAATAGAACATTTACTAAAGTGATCCCCGAACAGGCTTCACATTAGAATCAATCTTAGAAGCTTTAGAGAAATAGATTTCAAGGTTTCCTTCTCACTTCACTGAAGCAGAGTTTTCACATAGGAGTTTCACAATCTTAAGATCCCCTAAAGTTACAGCTCATCAGATCGGCCTATGAAGTTCTTAAAAACAAATATATAACAATTTGTCCCATCAATCTCACTCAATATGATCAGTCTTTTGAGTTTCCTCATCCCAAAGTATTTGTGAACTCAGTTTAAAAAATGTTGCTTACACTAGTCTAATTGGCTTTGAAGATATTGTTACACTGTTTTTTGAAATGAATTAAAAAGATAATATTAAGCAGTATAAGACAAGGGCAAGGAACCCCCCCAAAAAACAAAACAAAAAACTAAAAAACCAAAAGACAAGAATCAAAAAACACCTGCCTTTGCTATCCTCCTAATGCCCTAGAAATGTCTCTTTTATTTTCTTTCCAATATCCACACAAGAAAATTTCCTTTTTTTCTTCAAGGTTATGCTCTTAACTAGAGATCCAAATTCCCTGATTTCTTCAACATAGAGTCCTCTGCTGAAAGTCCCTTGTTATTCAACTTAACCACTTACTTCATCTTCTTTATATTCTAGTCATAACAAAAAACTCATTTTATCTTTTCTTCCACTTTCTCCTCCCCAAAAACTTTCTATGCCTTGATGAAGTTAATATTTGTGTATCTCAAAAGAGCTATTAAAGATCCTCCTGAGGATGTATTCTATTGTTTTTTTTTTTCTTCAGTATTTTAAGTTGTTTAAAGTAAGAAAGAGTACAAAATGGTTTATTAAAAAAAATTTAAAAAGTAAATAAAAATTTGCCACTTACTGTTAAATCCATGCTAATATACTGAACAAACATACCAATTCTCACTCATTTGTTTTGGACTTTCTCAATCTGAGTAGGGCAGTGATCACTACTGGGTTACTAATAAGTATTTTAAATACATGTTTATAGTACCTACAATACACCAAAATACCTAAAAGAAATATAAAAAGAGTTTAAAATCAATGTGATTAAAAAAAAATCTGAACTTCAATGGATTTTCTATACAGTATTGTTTTATTTTTAATTACTTGTGGGCAAATGAGTCCAACAGAATCAGTTTAGTGCTTAGGGCCTATAAGTCAGCCTTAGTTTGACTATATGAATCAGTGTTCTAAATTACTTTGCATATTTAGTTTAAATCATGGCAAATACTAAACCTGGTGGGACAATAAAATAACATTCCATATACTATTTCATTCCAAATTGAAAATGTGGCTATTTCATGACAAAGTATATAGATCTCTATTATAAAATTAATCAGTAGTGATTTTTCTTATCATCCTAGGGAAAGCAAGAAAATCCTGGGACTTACATAGTGTTAATGAAGTTGTGTGGTATATGTGGAGTCAAGTTAGAATTCTATTACTTCCATTCCCTACCTGCACTATTTAAAGTAATTTATTCTTTCACTTTAAAATCTATAGGTTTTGAGGATTAAATAATATAGCTAACACATATAGCCAGAATAATAAATAAACAATCCCTTAACTACATCAAACATAACTCCAACTCATAAGCAAAGAAAGACCCAAAGTTGTTTCTAAAATAATACAATTTTAATATAAATTGAGAAACAACTTTCTGGTGTGAGCTCTGCAGATTATCTCCTCTGCTCCTACCAGTTCCTCTTCCCCAGGCTCAGGGACTTCCTTACATACTATGCTGATGAAAACTGAGCTGCAGGTTAAGAGCAGTCTCTGCAGCTCTCCACCCCCTGCTGTTCTGCTCTGCTTGCTCCAATGATCTTGCTTCCACACTCACACAGCACCAGCTCCTTGTACCAGGGAGACTGCTACACTCTGCCTGGGTTCCTTTTCTTGTGCTGCAGTCTGGAACCTCTTTCCAGACGGTTGGTACCATTATAGGGCTTATCATATTTGTTTTCCCTTTTTCAGGGATGACTGTCCTGTGCTGTCTGATGTCAACTGTGAAAATATTGTTTCATGTATTTATCCAGTTTCTTAGTTATTTCAGGTATGAGGATAAATCTAGTCTGTTATTCCATCTTCATCAGAAGTAGAAAACCAATTTATTTGTATCTCTTTTGCTTTTATGCTGAAAATTTTGTTCCTTAATGGCATTTACAGAGATACTTATTCGCTTTATGTATAACAATTTCAAAATTATATCAATAGTACTCCTAACAATGCAACTATTGTATACATTTTAACATTTATTATGGTTCCCTTAGATATTTACAATGTAACAGTAAGAACTGACAATAGTACTCCTAACAATGCAACTATTGAATACATTTTAACATTTATTGTGGTTCCTGTAGACATTTAGAATGTATCATTAAGAACTAACATTCAAAACACAATGATTTCTGCTGTGCCCTATGGTGCCCTCCTGTAATCCCAGCACCTCAGGAGGCTGAGGCAGGAGGATTGCCAGTTCAAACCCAGCCTCAGCAACAGTGAGGTGCTAAGCAACTCAGTGAAATCCTGTCTCTAAATAAAATACAAAATAGGGCTGGGGATGTGGGTCAGTGGTTGAATGTCCCTGAGTTCAATCCCGGGGTATGCCCCTCCCCCCCAAATAAAATGGTTTCAAGTTAAAGAAATTATTTCAGCTGCCTTTATTTGCCAACTTGATATATAGGTAAAATTGTTTCCTTTTGTTTCAATTTTAGAAGTTATTTAAATTTTTTATTTAATCTTTTAAATTATATATATCTATATATGTACACATACATATTACATACATATATGCTATGTATATGCAAATAACTAATAGAGAACTATAAGTATGTATATATACATGTAATATACATATGTACATCATTCCAAAGGTCAAACAACACACACACACACACACACACACACACAGATTTTACTTGCTTACCTGTTCATTCTTTAAAGTGAACAGGTAAACCAATTTTATCATTTTTCATGTATCATTCCATTGTTTCTGTGTGTATATTTATGTATATGTGTTTTCAAATAAAAATTTGTTCTGAATTTTACACAGTTCCTTTTTTCATTATACCATGGTGTAAATGTAGCATAAGTTACTAGTTCTCTATTACTGGTTATTTACGTTGTTTTTATTATACATGGCACATTGAATAATTTGTGCATTATTCTTTCTATATTTGACAACTATCCATAGATTAATTTTTTCCAGGAGTACAAGAGCAAATGCATAAGTAATTTTGCTAGATAATGCCAAATTTTCATTCACTAGGAAGGGGTGAGTATGTGTTTTCCCTTAGTATTGTCAACAAAATATGCTGACAAAATTTTGTACTCTTGCCAATCTGATAGAAAGTGTCTCAGTGTAGTTTTAATTTGCATTTCTTTTATGAATAAGATTGAACATCTTTTCATGTTTAAAGATCATTTGCATTTCTTTTTTGTGAAATAGCTGTTTATAGCTTTTGTTCTTTTTTCTTCTCAAATTTTAAAACTCTGTAGAGGAAGGATATTGGCCCTGTGTCTGATATGATTTTACAGACATTACTTCCTAGTTTGCCGTTTGTGTTTTAACTTTAATTAAGGTTTTGTTTTCAATCTGTAAAAGTTTATCTGCACTATTTCAACATTCCTGTTGTTCAAGTTTAAATGAAAAGATTTTTTTGCAGTTGTAAAAGAAGGTTCCATTTGGGAAGATGGAAAATGGGCCAGGGTTCTAGGTTCACTGATCAAGGGCTCCATCTCTATTAAAGAGATGGCTTCCATGAGTATTCATCTATTCTCCATAGATCTGAGAGTCACTCCCTAGTATCTGAACCCTTTCTCTTATTCTTAGTTCCTGCCCTGCATGAATTGGATACCAACCCTAACATTTTTTTTTCCCTCCTCCTTAGGATGTATGTCTTTCCTTTCATAAAAGTTTCTGTTGAGGTCTTCTAAGGTTTTAGAGGACTAAGGATGGTCCAGTTCCTTCTGATTTTCTCAAGCCCTCTCTGGCATTTTTTAACTCTCTCCAAGTTAGAGCACGGACAATCCTCTCATTTTAACAAGTTATTCTCAAAAGTATTCTGAATCGGGTCCTTTTCTTTGGGGGCAAGTATCAGGTATTCGCTTTGTACATCAGGTTCTTAGGAATTCCCTTTTGTTTCCTTTCACAACTGCCACATACTACTAAGCATGTTTGGATCCTTGCCATCACCATACTTTGAATACCCATTTTTATTCATAGTTGGTGGGACCACTTTATCACCCATTTTTAGATGAAAAGGATGTGTATGTGTTTCTTACTGCTATTCTAAATCTGATTTAATAAGGAGACTTGAGAATATGGAGATACCATGCTGCCTTACAGACCTTGCCCAGACAGGAATCCTTTTGTATTCAATGACATGAAGCATATGATGGAATAACTAAACAACTTATAACATTTTCCATTTTAGTATTTATTTATGTATTACTTATATGTATTATTTAGTATTTATTTATGTATTACTTATACATACTTTGAAAATAAAAAGATATAAAAACCAAAAACAGAAAGTATTGTCATTTTCTCACAAGCACTTACGTTCTTCTTGGTCTTAATCTCTGATCACTATATGGAATCAATGCCACCAACTGGTTTTCTTGCCCTTAAAGTAAAAGCAGGTTTAGAAATTTATTAACATGATTAAATAAAAATAGTGATACCCCATTAAATCTGATTTGGAAAGACCAGAATACCATTTGGCTCTCATCTCATTTATTTAGTCAACTGCTCTCTAACTCTTCATAAAAGTATACAGCAAAAGTAGAGCTATAGAGATGTAGCATGTTTTTCTTTTTTTAGATAATAAAAATATTATAATAAAGCCTCTATTACTCTTTCATCCACTGAAAAAAAAATCTAAAAAGTCCTACCTTTCAGA
Source organism: Tamias sibiricus (assembly GCA_025594165.1). Lineage (NCBI taxonomy): Eukaryota > Metazoa > Chordata > Mammalia > Rodentia > Sciuridae > Tamias > Tamias sibiricus. The sequence goes on along the minus strand of CM046664.1, from coordinate 111,111,954 downwards.
TGATCAGAATTTACCAGGCCTTCCTTCCCCCAACTCCACTGTTTTCCATTAAGACTCTGATTTGGCAGCATACTATAGTGATAAAGCCACATCAAATGTTTATAGTAGTGTAATTCACAATAGTCAAGTTATGGAACCAGCCTAGGTGCTCTTCAATAGATTAATGAATTGAGAAAATGTGGTATATATACACAGTAGAGATTTATTTAGCTATAAAGAATGAAATTGTGGCATTGGCTAGTAAATGAATGGAAATGGAGAACATCAAGCTAAGTGAAATAAGCCAGACTCAGAAAGTCAAGGGTTGAATGTTCTCTCTCTCATGCAGAAACTAGAAGAAAGTAAGGGAGAAAAGGTGGGAGGATCAGATACCATAAGCACAGAAGAAAGACCAGTGGAAGAAGGAGGCTGCGGGGGAGGAGGATGGGCGAGTAAAAGGAAGAAATGCAGAATGAATTTGACAAAATCACACTATGTGCACATATAAAAATGCCACCTTTAGGTATATCTATAAAGCAACAATTAAAATAAATACATAACTAAACAGAAGCAAGACCAGTACAGTACAGGAAGGGTAAAGGGAACTAGGGGAAGAGGAGGCATGAGGGACTAAAATGGGACAAATTAAATTTCATACATGTATGTTTATGTCAAAATTAACTCACAGAATGAAAATCAAATTACCAAGAATCACGTATTAGGGAAATATAGTCACAGGTTGGAGAATAGACAGAAAAGGAGAGAAATACAGTATGATTCTTGGTATCATTAAGGACCACTTGAGATTAGTAATGAGACCAATGAGCTCTTAAGGCTTGAGACTTAGAATATATCCATTTTGATTTTCAAGTGGGATAGTGCAAGAATGTCTAAAGCAAAAGTGGTTTCAGGAAAGGGAGGCAGCAATATGTTTTTCTGCTGTAATTCAGGTAACAAAACCAGAGTCTTTGTGTGTGTGTGTATGTGTGTACATATATATGCTTTTATTAATTAATACTATATTTCCCTAATTCATATCCTCAATCCAACTTTTTAAAAGCACAATTTCAAAATTTAAACTCTAGTCAAATCTTCGATATTTTCTGTCATCCTCATTCTTGATTCATGATATGTAAATAGAATAGAACTTTCACCATATTGATAAAAATTCTGAGATGCCCTAAATTAAGTCACAGGCTAGAGAATGGAGAGAAAAGAGATAAGAGAAGTTCACATTAATTCATAGAATCAAGCTAAATCAACAACAAAAACTGTTCCACATTCCTTTCCTTATGGTGAAGATTACCTATCAAGGCCACATTTCATTCTACTTTGGGAACTAGCCAACCAAAAACTAGTAAAAACTTCTCTTTTTAGATTTTCCTTCTATCCCAGGATTTTGCCTGCTTTATGTTGTTCTGTCCTCTAATCTACAGCTAATCAATGTAAATAATTTATGTTTCTTCTCCCAATATTTTATTATAAAATACCTTGGCCCTTAGGTCCAGCATCCATTTGTCCTAGGACAGATCCTTTTACCTTTGGCAGAATCTGTAACTGCTCAATAAACCCTTTATTTCAGAGACCTCTCAGTCTTAAAAATTTCATTTAGTAATATCTACCCACTTCTATGTCCAAACACTACCTTCTCTTTTATTACAAAGAATAAGCTTCCTATATTCCTCTATAAAAGCAGTCTCTAGACACTTGTGCACTAGATTCTCATCACTTTTGTTTACTTAGGGACACTGCTCCAATACTTCTCTCATCTCTTGCATAGCCAATATTTTCTCTATGGGCCACTTTCATCAGCATACAAACATCTACTATTGACTCCATCTTTAAAAAACAATCCAACTCCTAACTTCATAACCCTCTCCAGCTATCACATCTCTATTCTGTTTTTCTGTAGAGCAAAACCCCTCAAAAAAAACAAAGAACAACTATTTTTTCTCCACATAACTTCTTCTCCTACATGCTCTTGATTCCACTCTATACATGCTTTTGCAAACTGCTTTTTTAAAGCTCTCTAGCGGCCTCTACATCACTAGTCCAATGGTCAGTTCTCAGTACTCATATAACTTGATGACTTGATAACATTAACAGTTGACCACTCTTTCTTCCTTCATCCACTTTGTTCACTTATCTTTTAAGACACCACAGAACAGAACTTCCTCCTCCCACTATAGATGCTCTTTCCTGGTGTCCTTTGACAAATTCTTTTTCATGTCACTGACCTCAAAATGCTGCAATGTCCCAGGGTTCACTGCTAGGATTGCTTCTTTTTTCTATCCACACTGATGAAATTGGTGTTCTCATCTGGCTCCATTTTAAGTATCATCTATGCAATGATAATTCCAGGCTTGACCTTGCACTTGAATTTTAGACCCTTATAAAAATTGCCCATTAAAAGTATTTACTTTGATGTCAAATAGGCATCTGCAAACACATATCTAAAACTGATCTCCTGATCTGTTTTCTGACAAATATACACCAATCTTCTTTGATCTGTTTTAATAAACTGCTACTCCCTGCTCTCTGTTGCTCAGATGAAAAAAAAAAAAAAATAGTCATGCTTGATGACTTTCCAAACTATATCCAAGCTGCCAAAATTTGTCACATAATTGCCAAAATTGATCTCAGAAACATAACTAGATTGCTCAAACAGCATCCCCCATCTCTTGTGCATTAATTTCTTCAACTATAAATTTGTTTATTCTCAACTAGCTATTATCCCCACAAAGATAAAACCATTGTATTCACTGGCCAATGCAAATGTAAACTATTTCACCTCTAACTCAAGACATTTCTCAGACACTCTGGTATAACTTCTAATGTTACTGTGTCTTCTACTGTTACTGTTACTGTATCTCTCCAGGGTCACATGGCCACTTACCATGCAGAGGATGAAAACAGGTACTTTTATCATTTCCACTTATTACCACAGCAACTAAAATATTCTACAAAGAGCACATAGGGGATCATTTTCCTCTGACTCTCCCGATGGTACACCACAAACAGAATTTTTTTCCCTACTTGGCTCAACTTCATATACCTCAAAGTTCCCTTTAGGAAAAATAACAAACTAGGACATGAGTAACTTACTACTATTCTTTAGATAATGAAATTACAAAGTTGGATGACCAAATTACTTAAATTGTCTCCAATAAGTCAATGTGGCAAGGCAATTACAATATGACCCCTAAAGATGGCAAACAGGACTAAAAGTTTTCAGTCAGATGACAATGCATATTAGCTATAACAGCAAGTGGAAAAGAACAACTACTGGACAAGTGAAATCATTTTCATTAGTGTTTTAAGAACCTTCATACATTTATATCTGTATCATTGTGTCCTTTTGACTGGATACTGATAGGGTAGTTTTAATTTTAATTTTGAAGTTTTTAAAATTGAGTTGCTTAGATCCATAGGTTCTATAATATTCAAACAAATGCCTGAAATCATTCTTTAAAGGAAAAATAATATAACAAGACATACCCCTAGGAATTCTTCCTGTTCCTTGACAAGTGGGACAAGTGACACTATCTCTTCCTGTAAATTCCACATATGGAAACTGAGAGACATCTCCATTTCTTCCATCTTCATTATGAACTTCATTATTAACCAGTCCATTCCTCATGTTTTCAGTGGATGTGATTCCATCATAAGCATCTTCTTTACTTGAATGCAAAGGCAAATGAGAAAGAGACTTTCCCATGTCTAATGAAAAAGAAAAATCTTACAGTAAACCTCAGGGGAAAAAAGTACACTCAAAGTCTATGGGATATTTATGCTAATCTAATTAGAATTAAACACAATCGGGCTGGGGATATAGCTCAGTTTGTAGAGTGCTTGCCTTGCATGTACAAGGCCCTGGGTTCGATTCCCCAGCACCCCTCCCCCCCCGCAAAAAAAAATAATTAAACACAATAAAAATAATGTCTGAAACAAGGAAAATATTTACTAGAGTCCAAAAGAGCTCTTTATGGTACTGGAGATAGAACCCAGGACCTCGGGCAAGCAGGGCAAGCACTCTACAACTTAGTCATATTCCCCCACCCTCAGAAATGCAGAAAAAACTCTACACCTTCTTAAATAAAGCAAAGACACATTCTACCTTTTCCTAGAATAAAGTAAAGACATTCTACCTTCAAACCAGTTGGTACTAAAGGCAAAAGCTGCTTTAGAGAGATGAAACTAGTTATTATGGGTATCATTAGGTAATTTCAAAGTAGTACTTTTCACTCATTTAAAATTGACATCCCATAGTGAGAAATCTTCACTTTCATCCTTGGATTTCTTGTTGAGAATACTCAAAAAAAAAAAAAAAAAAACTCAAAAGTTTCAAATCATAGATACTCTTCTTTTGTTCAACACTTGGCAGTGAATATTATAAATCTAAAAAATTCTAAAATACTAGATACAATTTACCAATACAAAGCAGCAAAATTGAGAACATTAACTTCAAAATTTTAGGATAACAGTATCAAAATGACATGGGGAAAATTAAATATGAAGCCAAATAAGAATAAATAATTAGTAGTAGAACCTCTACAAAAAAAGCCTCTGTAGTAACATTGCAGTTAAGTTCATATGATTTCAAGGCTAAAAGAACTTTAAAAGTCACCTAATACAACCTGCTGCTATTTTGAGAAAAAAATAAAAGGGGAAAGCAAACTTTAAAAATAACATAATTCCACTCTTCCTAAATTTGATCAAGTATAGATTATTATAGACATTCATACAGATATTTCTTTTAAAAATTCTTATTTGAATAAGGAAAACTGACACTATTTCAAATTACCTTACAGTATGAAAGAAATTTGCTTTTTAAAATTGGTATGTCATGTATTTGTTGAAGTTACTCAAACATACTATAAGGAGCAGGATGAAGAAATCATACAAGTTGTATACAAACTTAAAATGTAGAAAAATGAATAAAATATATACACACTGTCCACATAAGTTCCAAAACATAAATGACTTGCGATATCTAAAAATAAATAAATAAATAAATATTAATTTGGCTCACAAGGGCCAAACTGCACTTGCCAGCCACAGGTGATTCAGGGGTGAATTTTAATTATCACTGTCCTCACCCACTGTGATCTTGGAGTCATTGGAACTACAAGAACTGGGATCTGTCTCAGAAACAAGCTTTCAGGTGCACCCTTTCTGGGCTGTGAACACACCAAAGATGGAAGGTGCACCCTATTGGAAAGCCTTAGGGGAAATGACTCAGAAGACAAGCCAAGTGACGTTTGATCTTGGCCTGTTTTCTATTCTAATGTAACAACAACCTTGATTGATTCTACTTTAGGCAGGTGTTTGGACAATCGCCAGACTTTGTCAGGTAGAAAATCCCTGTCTTGCCTGCTACATTTTCTTCACAACATTGACCAATTTCACCCCTTTCACTCTTGGAGATCTACTGGTTTCAAAATGAGTGCTAGACTCCTTTCTCCCTTCCTCCTGCTCAATGTTTTTATTGCAGTCTCTTACTGAAAAACCAACATGGTTCTCAGGCTCTGTTTGGTGGGTGGGGGTGGGGGAGATAAATACAACATCCCAATTTAAATAGATCGTGATCTTTCTGTGCATAAACTGGTTATAGTTCCGAAAGGGAACGAAAACGAAACCAGCACCTTTCAAAAAGCTCCATACACAAAACCTAGGACACAGGCTACTCCGTAAAGGTTAAACGTAAGATCCAGGCAACTGTGCAAGAAAAGAAAACCGTTTCAAGAACAGAAAAGCCATGGGCCACCTGGCCGCTGGAAGTGTGGGGGCCTAGAATCAAATCCCGAGCGCCGGTAGTGCACGAAGCCGGGAGCTCCCTGCCAGGAGGCTGCGTGTGGGTAAAAGGAGGTGACAACACCTCCATCCTGAGCCCTGCGCGGCGCTGCGACATCCGGCCGGCCCAGCTTCCCCGCAGCCTCCCCTCCTCCACCTCTTTGACAGGCCCGGCTCTTCCCGAGGCGCGCAGCTGGGCCCGGCAAAGGAAGGGGGTCTGGGGGCTGCGCGTCCGGGGTCGCTCACCGGCACGCTGGGCGCTGCGCAGTCCCGGGCTGCTCCGGGCCGGATAGGCCCGAGGACAGGGTCACGGAGTCCGCAGTCCCAATTGCTGGGGATTGGAGCGAAGGGCCTAGAGCGTCCGGCAGCAGCCGAGATGGGCGGGGGAGGGGCGGGACACCGAGGGCCTCAGCTGAGCCCGAAGCTGCGGCAACCTGCGCCTGCGCCTGCGCAGAGCGTGCCCGGAGGGGCGGGGGAGCTCCCAGAACGCGCATGACACCTGCGTCCTTCCCCAGCCGGCCTGGAGCCCGGAAGCGCGCTGCTGTGAGTGTGAGCTTGCAGGCTTCGGTGCCTCTGGGAATGTAGACTTAGTGAAGTTTGTCCGCTGTATTTCTGGGTGGCTTAAGAATAAGTCGCTCTTCCTTTACCCGCTCTCCGACCACTTCCTTTTGTAAGGGGGAAAAATATCTACCGTTTGACTCAGTTTTCAGCTGATCACCCTCCTTTCCCATGACCTGGCAGTGGTCTCCGACCGTCTTGTCTCTGAGAGTAGGAAAAACTGGTTAACAGTGTTTAACATACACCTCTGGCAATTAAAAAGTTCCGTATATTGAAACTACAAGGAAAAAAAAATACCTCCTTTTTGCCTGGGCTTGTTTTGCTTAAGCTGCCTTCCCTCCCACCCCCTTAACTAGGTGGTTAGTTACCTGGAGTGTGAGATCCCAGTGCAAATACAGACATTTATAAACTCATTCTTGAGAGTTGGGTCTAGTCTTCCCAGCGATCGCCAAGCCTAGTTTATCGGTTTTAGAAAAGAATAACCATACAAAGTTGTTTTGAAGGTTAGGATAATGGTAGTGAATTTCAAAGCAGGCTAGACCATATGTGGAGAATTTTGATTTTTTAAAAATTTTTTAATTTAATTAGTTATACATGCTATGAGAGTGCAATTCCTTTCATATTACATATAAAGAGCACAGTTTTCCAAGTCATTGGTTTTACACAAAGTATTTTCATACCATTTGAGTTTTTATACATGCACTTAGTATATTGATGTCCAACTCCTCCTGCTATTGTTTCTTCCCCTTTCCCATTTCCATCCCCCCCACCCTTTTGTCTATTTAACATTTCTTCATTCCTCGAGAGTTTAACATTGTTATAGTTGATACCGCTGGTTGTCTGTGACAAGTTCTGCTCCCCCAAATGTTGAATTTTGAACATTAGAGAAGCACGCAAGGCAAGCATAAAAGCAGTGTTTAAGGGGTAACAGACTTCTCCTGGGAAGAAGAGGGCCATTGCTGATATCTTGGTATCCCAAGAAGCCAGGCAGTTCTGCCTTTTTTATATGTACCAGGCTTCCTTTGTTGTTCTCCTGCTCTATCCTGTGTATGTGACCATGCCCAGTGGGATGGCCAAAAGGTGAGAAGCAGATGGGCTAAAGGGAGAAAGGCAGGATGAAGCAACCCAGGACACAATTAACAACTTTATATCTCCCTGTAGGGAGGGGCAATTCCTAAGGATAGGTTATCTTGGCAACAGGTTGGGGAAGGGGCAGGTTTTTTTTTTTTTTTTTTTTTTTGGTACCAGGGATTGAACTCAGGGGCACTCGACCACTGGGCCACATCCCCAGCCCTTTTTTTGTATTTTATTAGAGACAGGGTCTCACTGAGTTTCTAAGTGCCTCACCATTTTGCCATCTTCCTGCCTCAACCTCCCAAGTGCTGGGATTATATGTGTGCGCCCCAGCACCAGGCTAGCAGCAGGTTCTTGATAAGGGTGGAGGAAGGGCTCTGAAGGAATTAACATTCCAATCCCTCAGGGGACAGTCTCCAACTTCCCAGTTGGCTTTTTTTGATCTGACCTGACTTGATTTACCTATCTATACTGACTGCCTGTCAGATTCTACCTTCATAGTCACAAATACATCCTAACCAAGGAATGAAATGATAGTAATTTTTTTCTCTTTTCTGACAAGGATCAGTGTTTGACCAATGGTATACAAAGATAGGTAAGAAGCCAAAATAATATATAATTTAATATTCAAAATTATTATACCCACGTGATAATAATGAGCTAGCTCATACAATGATGGTGAAAACATAAACTCTTGCAAGTTTTCTGCCAGGCTGGCAATTGTATCAAGACTATTACAAATTTTCACATCCTTTAACCCAGCAGTTATGCTTCTTGGACTTTATCTGAAATCTAATGAAAACTCTGAAGAGATTTGTGTATAGTGTGTGTCCACTTAAATACACCAAATGTCTAACAGTGAGGATACTGATTAAATCATCACTTTCCAACCTCTCATTTGGCCAATATTTTCCAAAGTGGGGGTGGGGGACACGGGTGTCCTCCACTAATGTCATTTAAATTTTGAAACAAATAGGTTGGTTAAAACAAATCGGAATGATGGGGGTGAAAAACAAACCCCGAATTTCTTCTATCTGCCTGTGCAGGTATGACCCTCTCTTTAGAATAACTGGGCAACTTAAATTCAGGAATAGCCATGCAATGAGACCTTATAAAGTCACTAAAAAGCATGATATTTTCTTACATAGGAAGTTTAATAATATAAATTTAATGAAATCACTAGGCAACACATAGGATATGAAGTATTATAGGATGTAGAGTATATCAGCATACAAAATATGTTGCTATACATGTATGAATCTTCCTTGAAATGGAAGAAAATGCATAAGATCTGTAAGTCATCTGTAGCTTGAAACTATGTTTTTTTCTTAATACATTGTTGAATTAGAAAATGTTTCTGTAAGTTAGCATAAATTATTTTTCAATTAAAAATCAAATCTTTGTTTAAAAACATCCTAAAGAAGTACTTAGCCAATATTCTCTTAATTACCTTTTTTGTTAAAAATTTTTTTAGTTGTTCATGGACCTTTATTTTATTCACTTATTTATATGCGGTGCTGAGGATCGAACCCAGTGCCTCACACATGTGAGGCAAGTGCTCTACTACTGAGCCACAACCCCAGCCCCTCTCTCAATTACCTATATCATTTAAATTAAACCACATTTGCCATACAACACAATCATTCCTTGTTATTGGAATTCACATAGTGGTGAATCTTTCTCAGAGAAAATCCCTGTTAGGAACCAGGTTAGCTGGGCGCGGTGGCGCATGCCTGTAATCCCACCACTTTGGGAGGCTGAGGCAGGAGGATCACAAGTTCAAAGCCAGCCTCAGCAATGGCGAGGCACTTAGCAACTCAGTGAGACCCTGTCTCTAATAAAATACAAAAAAGGGCTAGGGATGTGGCCCAGTGGTCTAGTGCTGCTGAGTTCAATCCCCAGTACAAAAAAAAAAAAAAAAAAAGAACCAGGTTAGCTATTGTGATTTGTGCTGCTATAAACATTGATATGGCTGTGACCCTGTAGTGTAAGCTGCCTGGTACCGAAAACTGGGAGGAAAAACTCTCGGAGGCAGAGTTAAGCTTTTACTACTTTACTTCTACTTTCTTAGAGCTTAGAGAGGGAAAGAAAGATTTTTCTTCTTAGCTTAGAGAGAAAGAAAGATATAGTAGAGCTTAGAGCTTAGCTTAGAGTCTTAGAAAGATAGAGCTTAGCTTAGAGAAAGATTCTTAGAAAGAAAGATAGAATAGAGCTAGAGCTTCTTCTTGTCTTCTTAGCTTAGAGTAGAGTAAAGAAAGATAGAGCTTAGCTTAGAGAAAGATTAGAGCTTCTTTCTTCTCTCTTCTGTCTTCTGTCTTCCTCAGGAGCCTCGGCCTAACTCTGACCAGTCATTTCTCTTCTGTCTTCTATCTGGTTTCTCTTCTGTAACCGCTCTGCCTACGTTCTGGCCGCTCTGATTCTGACGGACCGAATGAATTCGTTCTCCTAACTCGGACCGCTTTCACCCGGTTATATACCTTCAGGTTTGCGGGTGCCTACAGGTGCGTCACATACATATCAGGTGGAACTTATGGCTTCCAGCTAGCTACAACAGCCCTTCCTAATTAGGGCTCCTTCATATTCCTTCCCTTTAGTTTAAAAAGGTGCTTTAATTCTATTTTCTCTATTTTATTTTCTCTATTTTCTTTTATTTTCTTGTCCCTACCTAGCTTTTCACCTTTTATTTTTGAAAGGGTGGATATTTGAGCCCTTTTTGAGAAGGTGCTGTGGCTTTAAGGAAGCCTACTGCTGAGGAGCAGCTAACGCACTTAGTTAAGCACAACTGCATAAGCAGCTTTGACTTTTTTTTTTTTTTTTTTTTTCTCTTCTTTATTTTTCTTTATGGCTTTCTTGCCAAAGCTCAATGGCTTTTTTTCTGCATGGTTTTTACCATGCTATTTAATTCTCTATTTTCTTTTAAGCTCATGGCTTTTTTCTTTATACTAAAGCTCAAGGCTTTTTCTCTATATTTTTTATGGCTTTTGGCCGGCTACTCTGCTTCGCTTTTGGCCGGCTCGCTTCGGCTTTTCACTGGCTACTCTGCTTCGGCTTTTCGCTGTCTACTCTGCTTCAGCTTTTGGCCAGCTACTCTGCTTCGGCTTAATTCTTAACTAGCTTCAACTGAGTCAGAGGCTCTGCTCTCTTGTTTCTACTCTTTTTGCTGGTCTCAACTGAGTCTGAGGCTATGCTTTTTCATTGCTCTTATTTCTTAGCTTTTCTTCTCTGCCTGCCGAGCCCCGGACGGACCACCATTTGTAAGCTGCCTGGTACCGTAAACCGGGATAAAAACTCTCGGGGGCAGAGTTAAGCTTTTACTACTTTTACTTCTACTTTCTTAGAGCTTAGAGAGAGGGAAAGAAAGATTTTTAGAGAGAAAGATTAAAGCGAGCTTTTCTTCTTGTCTTCTTAGCTTAGAGTTAGAGTTAGAAAGATAGAGCTTAGAGAGCTTAGCTTAGAGAAAGATTAGAGCTTCTTTCTTCTCTCTTCTTTCTTCCTTCTTCTGTCTTCTGTCTTCCTCAGGAGTCTCGGCCTAACTCTGACCAGTCATTACTTCTTCTATCTGGTTTCTGGTTTCTCTTCTGTAACCGCTCTGCCTACGTTCTGACCGCTGATTCTTCTGACCGACCGAGTGACTGCCCAGCTGACTGAATTCTCCGTTCTCCTAACTCGGACCGCTTTCACCCGGTTATATACCTTCAGGTTTGCGGGTGCCTACAGGTGCGTCACATACATATCAGGTGGAACTTATGGCTTCCAGCTAGCTACAACAGCCCTTCCTAATTAGGGCTCCTTCACTGTAGTATGCTGTTTTTAAGTCCTTTGGGTATAGACCCAGGAGTGGATAGCTTGGTCATAAGGTGCTTCCATTGCCAGTTTTCCAAGGAATTTCCATACTGCTTTCCAGATTGGCTGCACCATTTTCGGAACCAACCTAGATGTCCTTCAGTAGATGAATGGATAAAGAAAATGTGGTATATATGTATACAATGGAATATTACTCAGCAATAAAAGAGAATAAAATAATGGCATTCGTAGGCAAATGGGTGAAGTTGGAGAATATAATGCTAAATGAAGTTAGCCAATCCCCAAACTCCAAATGCTGAATGTTTTCTCTGATATAAGGAGGCCAATTCACAGTGGGATTGGGACGGGGGAACATAGGAGAATTAAAGGAACACTAGAAAGGCCAATGGGGAGGGAGGAGTAGGGAGAGGGCAAGAGGGTAAAAAAAAAAAAAATAGGTGGTAGAATAAGATGGATATCATTACCCCAAGTGCATGTATGAAGACACGAATGATGTGAATATACTTTGTATACAACTAGAGATATGTAAAAATGTGCTCTATATGTGTAATATAAATTGTAATGCATTCAGCTGTCATATATAACAACTTAGAATAAAAGAAGAAGAAGAAAAAAAAAAAAAAGGAACCAGTTTAGTGGCAGCATTAGGAACTCTGCCATAGGAGCCAGATTGCCTGAGGATAAGCCAAGCCCCATGGGAATACACAAAATCTGTGTAGAGGTGGGCAAAATACTTACCCTCTTTATATCTTTTCCTTAACTATAAAATGACAGTAGCATTGATGCCTATCTCAAAGGGTTATATCTAGAGGCTGATAGCTTCAGGACACTCAGCAAATATTAGATATTATCATGACAGATTGAGTACTGGTTTATTTGTCCCACACTCTAATTATTCATTATTAAGGTATATTTTGAAAGGAAAATTTTCTGAAAAGCTTCCAGTTATTTGATTAACAATGATTTCTTGAATTCTGAGATCTCTACCAGTCTATATGCTATCAGATATTAAGGGCAATGATTTTAATAGTCCAGTATAACTTGAATAGAAGACTATTTTCCCTCAATGTCTGGTTATATTCAGCATGATGCTGAAGCTAAGGGATTTCTTCTTGATAAATTAAAGCTTAGAACTTAGCCTTTTCTTTTCCCAATCCTTTCTGTAATCTCCTTTAATGGTGAATTGCCCAAATCTTAATAGTAGTTAGCCATGTGGCAAAATGACTTTCTTAGAAAATTGTTGTTAAAATTATAAGCAGACAAGCAATTCATGATCATTTCACTCTTAATTATTCTGACTTTGTCAGGTGTTGATGACAGCCCACTCCCTTTCACTGTCAGGCTGGCTAGGCTACATTAGAAAACTGGATTTAAAGGGTTGGAAATTTTCTAGCTAGATTTTGGTGAGAGCTTCCTAGATATATAGCAAAAATAATATTTCCTGTAGCCATTTGATCTATATTCACTAGTGTTAAACTTCTGGTTCTACTGATACAACTTAGTCATTCCCTCTCTTTTAAAAGCCTATGGCTGGTGTGAAATTCTGTAGAATTTCAGAACCTCTCAGAACCTCTCAGCTTCTGTCTCTGACTCCTTGTTTGAGGCAGGATCTTCTGTACTTCCATGTCATCCATGTTGCCTCAAATCTATGTAGGGCTTATTCCTCTCCATGTATTAAATATTCTTTTTTTAAAATATGAATTTAAAACTAGTGACTTTAAATTAATTTTCATCTTTTATAGAATCTTTGTCTTAATCATAATTTCTAATGAGAATAATTTTAAAAGCTGGATGTTCACTGAATGAATGAATTTATTGTATAGGCATTACATGAAGTGTTTTACATCCTCTTGATTTTTATAGAAATACTATGGACTAGATTTCATTATTATCTCACATCTCTTTTTAAACAGAAAAAAATACAGGATTCAAGGTACTGTTTGTCATGGTCACACAGCCAGCAAATGGTAGTACTAGCACTCACACATTCTTATTGCAAAGCCTAAGCTGTTAGCCACTGTGGCATGAATATCTGTATTTATTTGAGGAGGATGGATTTTATTTGAAAAAAATAAAATAACTGACCATTGAAATATTTATTACAATATAAAATTAAATCTTAAACTTTATAATAAAAATTTGGGGGGAAATATAATTGCTACAGACTTTTATGGAAGAGAATATTATAGACAGCAATAATAACTTTTTAAAAGCTTCTTAGGATCTTAAGCATACATGCTCACAGATGTTCTTTCCCAATGCCAGTGACCTTATTATTCTTTATATTTTCAATTCTTAGCCTTATATTTCACATAAAATACAACTTTGGGTTATTGTCTTGGAGAGAATAGGACCTTTAAAATTACAGTTCATTCAAAATATATTCCAGAGAAATCATTGTTAAATTAGTTTTAGATCACAAATCTCTTTTAATAATCTGAAAGAAAATAATGGGCTTCTTCTTTCTAAGAAAATAGAAAGCCTTGACTGCCCCTCTCAAAAAAATAAAGAAGTAGCTGGGTGCGGTGGCGCACGCCTGTAATCCCAGCACTTTGGGAGGCTGAGACAGGAGGATCATGAGTTCAAAGCCAGCCTCAGCAATGGCGAGGAACTTAGCAACTCAGTGAGACCCTGTTTCTAAATAAAAATACAAAAAAAAAAAAAAGTGCTGGGGATGTGGCCCAATGGTCGAGTGCCCCTGAGTTCAATCCCCGGTACCACAAAAAATAAATAAATAAATAAATAAATAAATAAATAAATAAATAAATAAAGAAGTATACTTCCTATATGTTTTCAAAGTATTCACAGAGTCCCTTGAAGTCATCTATGAAGACCACATTAAAAACCCTGGCTGTAAAATAGTAAGATCAATGTGGCAAGGAAATAGATTGCAAAACCCAAGTTGATAAAGAAATTATATCTAGACCTTGATTATTATGACAGCAATATTGTTTTTGCTAGCTTTTGTTTCTCCTCATTCTCAAACACAGCATTAGAAGCAATAATTATGAACTAGAGCTAAGGCTGGGGATGTAGTTCAGTGATAGAGTGCTTGCCTAGCATGCATGAGGCCCTGGTTTGATCCCCAGCACCATCAACAAACAAAAAACAGAGTTAGAGAGGAATTAAAGAATCAACTGTGGCATAGCACTATCAGATAATTCCATATTTCTTTTCATAAATTCCTGAGTGAATTCATCTTCCTTTTCCTGTAGTTTTTCCATTTCTTCTCTTTAAATTGCAGTTTAATGGTTGAAAGTATGAACAGGACATAGTTGGACACCCTTCGTTCTGACTTAGGTTTCATCAAAGTTGCGTCAATAGGCACCAATGTGAGAAAAAGTGGGGAGAGATCTAAATGGTTTCAAACCTATATGTATTTTAAAAAATATCAGCACCCTAATCATTTATTTCCTAAATGTATAAAAATGAATTTAAATGAAGTAACATTTTAAAGTTTAAGTCTCAAGTGATTTTCTATAGAGATTTCATTATTTCTGCTCCTATATCCCCCAAGCTCAAAATAATGTTTTTTAAACATCTATTTAGAGCCTATAGCTAAGTAAATTTATTTTTTTTCTCATTAAATATTAGATCTGAAGTTGGAATTAGAGGTAGGAAAGAAACTTAAAATGTCGATTAGAGATTCTTCATCTGTAATTACCCAATGTGTATGCCTAATACATTAGTACCAAAGGCTTGTAGATAATAAATAAGTAATTTAAGTACAAGAAGGGAAACAACTTAAATCTGAATATCAGATATTACTCCTTATTAAAGTTCAATGTTTAATTTCTGCTGAGTCCTTTCTGTCCTGAGCCTGTCTGCCACTTACTTGCCAGGGACCATTCTTACTATTTCCCTTACATTTTTATGAGTCCTGGAGCTCAGATTTTCCTTTTCTCTAGCTGCTGCAGGTTAAAAAAAAAAAAAAAAAAAAAAAAAAAAAAAAAAAAAAAAAAAAAAAAGACCAGTTTGACTCTACCTTTGTGTCCTCTTCTCTCTTACAATACCAGCATGGATATGCCCCTTCGTATTTGTTCCCAAAGAGAGCATTATCCTTCTAACTTTTTAAAATACATTGACATCTATTATTAAAAATTAGGAATAGTATCTTACTTTACTCCTCTGTTCAAAATAGAATAATGAAAATAGAAAATAC
Source organism: Tamias sibiricus (assembly GCA_025594165.1). Lineage (NCBI taxonomy): Eukaryota > Metazoa > Chordata > Mammalia > Rodentia > Sciuridae > Tamias > Tamias sibiricus. Next base: position 111,096,584 of record CM046664.1, on the reverse strand, counting down.
TAAACTATGAATAAAGAAAATCTTCCTCTGAAATGCCAATAAACAGATCAGACAGAAGACAAAAGTGTCATTCTCTATGCCACTGCTGCCCAACAAAAGTATAATTTATCAAGAGATGCAAGCCAGGCTGAGGATATATAACTCAGGGGTAGAGTACTTGCCTAGAATGTTTGAGGCCCTGAGTTCAATCTCCAGTACTATAAAACAAATTCAAAACCAAACACCAAAATAAATAATGCAATTCATGTAGGTAATTTAAAATTTTCTAGTAGCCATATTTGCCAAAGTAAGAATTGGGTGGAATTAATAATTCAGTGTGTCCACAGTGTTATAATCCAACATGTAGTCAATATAAAAATATATTAATAATTATAAAATTTATAATTATGAAATTATAAAATTTTATTTCCCTTCATATTGCCTAAAACCTAGTGAGATTATCATATCAGTCAGGTAAGTCAAAGAAACAATATAGTTTGATTAGATAATGTGAATTACAGAAGTGTGCATAGAATTCTCTCTAACTAGGGCTAAAAGGTTGATGAAGATTCCTTGAAAAAGGTGAAGAATGGGTGGAAGATTTTTTTTTTTTATATAACTTATTGAGGTATAATTGACATTTATAAACTATACAGTTTTCAAGATTGGATATATGGTATACTTTTGAACAATAGACTTCATCAAAATAATGAACATATTCAGGCCTACAAAAGCTTCCTTGCGTCCCTTACAAATCCTACTCCTTTGTCACCCTTTCTCTGATTTATGTTTTGTCATTACATATTAGCTTGTATCTTCTAGAATTTTACATTAACGGGAGCAAGCACTGTGTACCTTTCTCTGGCTTCTTCATTCAGTCTGCTTATACAGGTGTAAGTCTGAAAGTACTTCCACCTTGTATAATTACTGATGGTTCATCTCTTCTTTATTTCTGAGTAGTATTCTCTTCTAAGAACATACCACAAAATATATATCTATTTATCTCTTGATGGATGTATTAGTCAGCTTTGTATCACTGTGACCAAAATGTCCAAGAAGAACAAATTAGAGGAGAAAAAGTGTATTTTGGCCATGGGTTCAGAGGTTCAATCCATGGTTGGCCAAGTTCATTGCTCTGGGTCCAAGGTGAGAGAGAACACCATGACACAAGGGCATGGGAGAAGGGCACTGCTCACCACATGGTGGCTGGGAAGCTGAGATAGTGAAAGGAAAAGGGAAGTGACAAGGCACTCCTCTAGTGACCCATCCCTTCCGCTATGCCCACCTGCCTACAATTACTACCCAGCTCGTCCATTCAAACTAGGATGGACTGAATAGATTATAGCTCTCATAATCCAATAATTTCAGTTCTAGACATTCCTGTGTTAATGCAGGAGTTTTTGATGGATACCTCACATCCAAACCATCACAATGGACATTTCCACCTTCTGGCAATGCTGCTGCGGACATTAATGTACAAGTATTTCCCGACACACACTTTTTTATTTATTTGGAGAATACACCAAGGAATAAAATGCCTGGATCATGTGATAGGTGTATATTTAATGTTTTAAGAAACTTAGTTAAAAATAGTTTTGAAACTGTTTTCCAAAGTGGCTCTATCATTTACATTCCCACCAAAAGAGTTGGGATCTACATCTTTACTGGAACTTGATATGGTCATTCTTTTTAATTTTGGCCCTTTAATAGGTGGGTAGTAGTAGTTTATTGCAGTTTTAGTGTGCATTTCCCTAATGGTTAATGATGTTGAACATCTTTTTAAGTGCTTGTTTACCATCCTCACATCATCTTTGGTGGAGTATCTATTCAAAAATTTTACCATTTTTAATTATTTTTATTTTGCTTTACTTTTACTAACTCATAAGCATCCTTTATATATTCTGGATTCAAGCATGTATCAGTCAATATGATGTGCAAATATTTCATCCCAATTTGTGACTGCTCTTTCATTTTCTTTACTGTGTCTTTCAAAGAGCAAAATTCTTAAAAAGAAATTTTTAGGGGAGTGAGTGGGTGGGGTACAGTACTGGGGATTGAACCCAAGGTGACTTTACCACTGAGGTACATCCCTATCCCTTTTTATTTTCTATTTGGGACAAGATCTCTCTCTCTAAGTTGCTGAAGGTCTTGCTAAGTTGCTGAGACTGGCCTTGAACTTATAATTTTCCTGCCTCAGCCTTCCTAATTGCTGGGATTATAGGCATTCACCACTGAGCCCAGCTAAAAGTTCTTAAATTTTGATAACAACCAATTCATTGAGTGGGGCAGGATGGCCCATACTTGTAGTCCCAGCTACTTGGAAAGCTGAGGTGGGAGGATCATTTGAGCATTTCAGTACAAGGACAGCAAGGGCAACATAATGAGACTGCATCTCAAAAATAAAAGTAAAAAGTGGAGAAAAGAAAGAAGAAATCAATCAAATTCATCAACACAAAATTGAGAGAGGAAGAAAGTTAAGTACATCAATGATTACAACCATGTAATAGATACAAAGGAGATGAACAGGATGCTTAGAGAAATGGCATATATTTCTGACTTGGGGATTAAAGAAACCCTTAGAGGAGGAGATACCTGAGGAAGATTAGGGTAGGTAAAGTCAGAAAAGGAATTGTAGGCTAGAAAAGAGCATGTGCACAGGCCTTGTGCTATGGAAGATTATGGTATATTTAACTGTGAATATCCATATGACTGGAACATAGTGTGTATGTGAGGACAAAATAAAAGATGAAATGAGGCTGAAAGTGAGTTAGTGATAAATGATCCTGTGCATTAAACTAGGAAGTATGATGTAATGCTAATCATTATGGTCACATATGCATTTCAAAATGAATATTCTGGAATCATTGAAGAAAATTAATAAGAAGTGAGTTAGGAGGAAATTGAGAGGCCGAGAGACTAGGTGAGAAGTGTGACAAAGATCCAGAGCAAAAGAAATGCCTCAAGGACAGAGATGATAAACCCATAGGAGTAATTTGGAGATAGAACCAGTGAGCTGTGGTTATCAAATATTTTCAGACAGGCTGTGGAAGAAGGTTAGAATGGAATTTGGAGAAAGAAGTTTAGTAGCTTGAGGAAAGCCAGTAATATAGCTTAAGAGCAGAGGTATATAATTTGAAGATTTATCATTTGTTTTATAAACTTTGTTTTAGACAAACCAGTGAGGGGGGATCATTGAGGTGAGTGATAGACAAAATAATTAATAGCCATCCATGGAATAGAGCAAGCCAAGTATACTCAAAATACACCCCGTATGGTTTTCAAAGTGAAGATTATTTGGGATTCAAACCGTGTTGAATTGTTCTTTGTCGGAAAATAGTACTGTAGTTCAGTGTCTTAATTAGCATCTTTTGTGTTAATATTTTATGAATGTGTATTAAATCACACAAACAGAACAACAGTCTCAAATTAGACAGCAGATCTAGTAAGTTACTTGAGAAACACTGGGACTATAATCATGTCATTTAATGATGGAAGCATGTTCAGAAAAGTAGTCATTAAGTGATTTTGTCATTGTGTGAATATTATAGCAAGTACTTACACAAACCTAGAAGGCATAGCCTCTTGCACACCTATGATAGATCATATCATATTGCTCCAAAATTATAAACCCATAGACTGTGTTACTGTACTGAATGCTGTAGGCACTTGTTACACAATGGTGTTTATGTATGCAAACATGTAAACATAGAAAAGGTACTGTGGAGAGCAGGCTTTGCCCTGCTCTGAGTTCCTTTATGATGAGTAGAATAGTTTTTGGACTGTGCCTAACCTTGAGTTACTCCATTTTTATAAAGTAGCAGTTTGCCATGAGTTGTTCCATTTTTAGTGTAAGTGTTGAAGTAGAATAACCCCATACCTTATCTGTCCAAGTAAACAACCACCATCTGTCTAGCACAACCATAAGACACAAACTGATTAATTAGTCATGCTAATAAACATGACTACCTGTGAACTTACTGAATTAGTCAGAAGCACATGGGTGCCTGAGCATCTCAAACTTATATGGGGAAAAGCAGGCTCATGAGATTATTTAACATACCAGACTACCAAATGAAGCAACTCCCTTACCTGAGGCTCATAAAAGGAGGAGCACCCCAAGAATGGACAGGGTGGCACACTGACCCTCTCACCCAGTGTCTCATCAGTGGCCCTTTGAAATTGCCACAGTGATGAACCTCTGATTTCCTGTCCCATCAGGGCTTCAGCACAACACAGTGGGGTTTCTCCTGCCTGCCTACGTGGACTGTGCCTACTCTGTGCTGACTCTCTGAAACTGCTCAGACCCTGGCCTAGAATAAGTTCCTGTGCTTTGACAGCCCTGCACCCAGAATGAGTTCTTCAGCTGGTTCATAATCTTGTCTACCTACCAATGGTGACTCTTCCCAGTTGTATCTGCTCTCTGCCTTTGTAATCAATTCAGCTTGCTGTAACCCTGTGGCTGCCTTAAACCTTTCTTAGCCTTTCTATAATACATATGTATGTGTAAGGGGTGGGGTATAAAGTGTGATGTGTGAATTGAGTGTTATAGATAGTGGTGGTTAAGATTGGGATAAAAGGATTTGTGATTTCCTGGTTTATTATATCAGGCAACCCATGAGTATTTGGAGAACTACCACTGATGAAGGAAGTGTGGCTTGTGAATTAGGTTTATGTTAATGGCCTAGCTCACTCATGATAGGTACAGTAAAAATACCAGGGAATTGGAATATTTAAGCTCTGTTATAATCTTACAGTACCACTCTTGTACATATGGTTTGTCATTGACCAAAACATTGTTGTATGGTACACGATTTTATTCAAATGGAATTCTAGTAATTGGAAGCAAGGGAAAGAGGAACTGACAGATCCCCACCCCTCATAGGTCAGAAGCCATTAGTATGGACATCTGAGAAGTTAGGGAATGATAGCCAAGTTTTATGCATTCATCAGGGCAATTGGTCAAGTCCAGAACATCAGCCCAGCTTGGAGGTAGCACTTTCAGATGAGTTGGTTAGTATTAAGTGAACAAAAGGTGTCAAAAAGGGTTACTCTTTAAAACAAAGGAAGAAACTCTGAATAATGAGCCAACATCATGAAAATGAAGGATTTAGGCAAAATGTCTGAACGATACATCTGAGATAGGAACCAATCCAAGAATGGAGTATAAAAATGAACCAAGGGTCTTTAATACTTACATATTTCTTCAAAATCAAAAGTGTTCCTGGAGTACAGGGAAGCCAACTGTATAGAGAAGACAGAGAACATGACTGGAGTGAGACTTGGGAGTGAGCACAAGCCAGACCTGGCAGCCACAAGGAGACCAAGTAGCTTTCCTCTGCACAAATGCACATGATGAGAGGGAGTGAAGTCAAGTGGTTAAAGGGAGAAAAGAAGGACATATTTTCATACTTTTCCTAAGTGATCTTCACTATTACAGAAAGGAGGAGAATTGGGTCCAGAAATCCTAAAGTTTAAAAATAAGTAAAACAGAATCCAGTTAGGATTATGTTATAAAAGACTGTTGCTCCACTTTAACTGACACAAACAAAAAGAGATTAAAAACAAACAAATAAACAAACAAACAACTCAGGTTCTGAAATTCTTATTAGGAGGATGAGGATGCAAAGAAATAAACTTAAATTCAAAAGATAAAGAGAATTTTCAAAGAGTGAAGTGAATCATTCCTGCTTTCAACTCTTAGAAATCAGTGGTACAAAGAGGAAGTACCATAAACAGGGGGAAAAGGAGACAGGCCAAATATTTATTGGCTGTGTTTGGGCTGAAATGACAGACTACAATCAAGGAAATCCAGGAACACAGGGAATCTGCACCCAACCTCCAGCTCTTTCCCAAAGGCTTTCAGGAAGTGCTCCACTTGGTACCTTAAAGGCTGAGAGTAGGCAGGATGGCTAGAACAGTCCTTTTGCAAACCTCAGGCCTTCATCTATACTGCAAAAAAGTCTCTGAAGGCTGGAGGCAGGGCAGCAGGTGGAGAAAATTCTTCTGAGGCACAGAAAGATAGTCAAGACTGCAGACTAGAGACAACACACCATGGGTACGCTGAAAACGGGGCTTTGGAGTTAAGAAAACAGTTTTGTGGAATGAGCTAGAAGATACAAAGTGATCTCCAGAGTCTTGCCAGTAGTAAGAACCCAAGTATATTTTAAAGAAACTGTGAACTGAATCTAGTTAAACTTTCAACAAAACCAAGACTCAGCACTTCAAACAAGAAGCCCCACAGAAAAATTAGGAAGATATATTTTTTAAAGATACTCACTACTTTGTTCTTGTATATATGATGTACTCCTAGCATACAATGAAGATTATAAGCATGTGAAGGAGAAGGAAAATGTGAACCATAATCAACAGAGAAAACAGTTAATGGAGCAATCATAGAAATGACTGAGATATGGAATTATTTGACGAACTAGGATAAAAATCTTATGAGATCTATAGTAGAAAACATGCATGAATAGATAGGGTGTTTCAGCAAAAGATGGGAACTGTTAAGAGAAGCAAATGAAAATGTTAGAAATAAAATGCTAAGAATGAAAAATTCACTTCATAGAAGTATCAGTAAATTGAACACAGCAGAGGAAGGAATGTGTAAACTAGTGACAAGTCAATAAATATTGTACAAATTGAAGATAACAAGCAAAACCAGGGACAAATGAAAACCCTTTTGTTTGCCACAACACGGATGAGCCTGGAGAACATGAAGTGGCATGAGCAAGCAACAAAAAGACAAGTACCCATGACTTCATCCATAAGACGAATCCAAAAAAGTGCATCTCATAGAAGTTGAGAAGATGCTATTACCAGAGACTAGGAAGAGTCAGGGAAAAGAGAAAGATGGAAAGAGGTTGGTTAACAAGTACCATGTTATAGTTAGATAGGTGCTCTATTTCATGGTATTTAACTCTTGACTATAGTTAATAATAATGCATTGTACATTTCAAAAGAGCTCAGAGACAATTTCAAATGTTCTTATCACAAAGAAATGATAAATGGCTGGGTGTGGTGACACACGCCTGTAATTACAGTGATTCAGAGGCTGATGCAGGAAGATCACAAGTTTGTGTCCAGCCTCAGCAATTTAGAAAGGATGTCAGCAACTTAGTGAGATTCTGTCTCAAAATAAATGAAAAGACCTGGGGATGTAGCTCAGTGGTAGAGCATCCCTGAGTTCAATCCCCAATACCAATAACAATGACAACAAAAAAGAAATGGTAAATATTTAAGATAATGGATATAATAATTACCTTGATTTGATCATGACACAATATACCTGTATTGAAACATTACACTGTACCCCAAAAATATGTACAATTATTATGAGTTGTTCTAAAATAAAAGTAAACCAAGAAAAAAAAACATGACTACAAAAAGACTTATACATACATATTCATAGCAGCCTTATATTTACTAGACCATAACTTGAAGGGGGAAAAAAACCCACCAAATATCCATCAACAGAATAAGCAAAGTGACTCAACAGAATAAATAGTGATGTATATTTGTACATTCATATAACAGAACATCAGTCAACAACACAAGAAACATGGATGGATCTTCAAAACATTTTGTTCTGTAAAAGAATTTAAATGCAAAAGAAAGCATATAATGTGATTCCATTTATGTGAATTTTAAGAAAAGGCAAAACAAATACACGGTTATAGAAATCAAAGTGGTTGTCTCAGAGTAAGAAAAGTGACAGGAAAAGGAGGCATAAGAGACTTTTGGGAATTGTGTGAATATTTTTTATCCTGTTTGGATGATAGTTATGGGTTCATATGCAGTTGCCTAAACCTATTAAATTGAACACTTAAGATCTGAAGTTTATTTTACATAAATTATACTTCAATAAAAAATAAAAATTCATTCTTATAAAAAGCATTAGAAATTCTTTTTCTCTTCACCTTACCTCATCTTCCATTCTGGATGCTTTTTGTCTTGGCTTTTCATTTCTTTTTTTCTTTTGGCAGTACAGGGATAAACAGTACACAGGTAAACTTCAGTGTACAGCAAATACTCTTCCACTGAGCTCCATCCCCAACCATTTCTGTTTTATTTTGAGAAGGGTCTTGGCAAGTTGCCCCAGCTTACCTCCAGGTTATAGTCCTCTTGCCTCAGCCTCCTGAGTATCTGGGATTACAGGCATGTACTACCACACCTGGCTTGGCTTTTATTTCTGAGGCTCAGTATTTGGTACCCTTTTCCCTCAAGCAGTAAGTTTACACATCAAATTCATTAGTTCAGGGGCCCATTTGATATTGACATACAATTCCAATTAATATTCAGAGTTGTCCTCTAAATTCTGATTTATGCAAAGTCTACTTTTGTCTTGATAGTGTAGCCCAGCCTTTTCTGCCCTGTGTTCTGATCTTAGTTACTTTACCTGTTTTTCTGGATTTTGTAGCTATTACCTCTTCTGATTTCAGTACACAGGTAAACTTTAAAGTCCCTTCTTATATCTATGTATCTTTATCGATCACTGCGCTATATTTATAGTGGTCTGAGTCCTTGAAATGAGGCATGATATGTTGGTTTTGAAATAAATGTTAATATTGCCTACTATGACTTCAAACTAAATTGGTTTTGTGAAAATCAAATTAAAAATAAAGAGGTGCATAATAAATGAGATTTGACATTTTGACTCTCTTTTGTTTGTTTTGTTTTTTGGCACTGGAAATTGAACCCAAAGTTGCTTTAATACTGAGCCACATCCCTTGCTCTCTGTATTTTTTGTTTTGAGACAGGGTCTCACTAACTTGCTTAGGGCTGTGCTAAGTTGCTGAGCCTGGCCTCAAACTTGTGATCCCCCTGCCTCAAACTCCTGAGCCACTGGAATTGCAACCATGCACTACTGTGCCCAGCTATGCCTGTGTATTTGAACAAATTCATTTTTTCTGGAACACCTGACCCTATATGGTTATCAATAATTTTGATGAAATTTAAAAATCTAATACATACATTAAATCTCATAAAAATGATTACATATTATCTATCTTCATTTCAATTTTTCTTCACATTTACTGTTGTTTTTTGATTTATCTTTAAGGTCCAGTGGGACAGAGAGACTAAGAATATAGGCATGTATGATATCAAGAATTTTGAAACAGAAAATAAAGATTGAATCCTATGAACCCAGGGGCAAATTTGACAGTAGTTTTAAAGAGCTGATATCAAATGATAATATCAACATGCCACTTGCTCCTTTACCTAAAGGAGTTATAGAATGCCTTAGATATTAGAAAAAATAGATGAGAGTTGTGTCCTGCAGAGTTGCTGGGTTAATTCCACACATGTATGCCTTTCTGTGCTGCTGATCACACTTGTTGCATCCTTTAGTCCCAGTGGCTGACTCTGGGCACATGGGCCAGTGTTTGCTAGCATGATTGTTTAACAAGACACTGGTGCCTTTGAAGAGAGAATCCAATCACAGACACTCTGACAGGACTCTGCCTTTCCTGGGTTGTTCTATCAGCCACTGTGCTTTATTCCTATCCTGCTTTCTGTTTGGAAAGTGTTCATCACCTTCATTTCACCATTTTGTATTTCTTACTGCTTACTCATTTTTTCCCCAGCTAATGTTAAGTACACAGTGTATCACAGGTCCCTTACTTTTATTATCCTTATGATTAAGAATTCATGACCTACATGAAAGGGCTTTTTTTTTTTTTTTCCCCTCCATTTGCTTATAGATTTACTTCAACTTTTCCCTTATTATAGTCATTCTTCTGACATTAGTCAGCCTGTCTTCATTGAAATATTTTGGAGAGATCATGTACTACTTGGCAGCAAGAGTCACAAACACAGAAGTAAACAACACACAGGGAACATTTAACAGACTTTGGCACCAGGCAAATAAACCAATCAAAAGATGCAATCTGCTTTTTGAATCTACTGACTGATGACTAATGGAAAATTACAGAGACTCACTTCTGACCTTGACATTCCTATAAGGCTTTAGTTTCACATGGTATTAGGCATGCATATGTAACAAGTAGAGCACCCAAACAAAAACAAGCCGTGGGAAGAACACTCATCTGTGAAAAGGTTCTGCTTATTTTGCTTTTCCTGTTCCAGGCACCAGAATTTAGCTAGAGTAGCATAGGAAACATTGTTGTAAATATGCTTGAAGAGGTTATTTTGTCAGGACTCCATGAAAAGTTTATGTTTGGAACCACTGAAGTCACTGTATAATGAGAACTATATAAATGTTCCTATGCAAACAACTGTAAACATAGTTATGTGCAACAGTGGGTTTCTAGATTCATTTTCCACTAAGAGTTGCAATAAAATGTATCCTGGTGCATGAGAAGATGTAGTTTTCTTTTTGGTCAATGCTATGTTTATTACCATGACTTCCAAGTTTGTTAGCTCTTCTGTGTATCTTCTAAAGCTTCTGTCCCATATTGGTTTTGTACAGTTTTTGTAATTCTAAGTCTTCAAAATTTGTTTTAAACATTTTCCTTATTGATTATATTTCTAAAATAGTGATGTCTTTCTTATATTCTTTGTAAAATGCTTAGTGCCAGTTTTATAGTTCTAAGTACGGCTTATTTTTCTTTTTAGAGAATAAGTTGCACGTCCCTCTTTTTCTACTATGGATTTTTTATGTTTTCTGTGCGGTTACCTAAGTGGTCTGCTCATATCAAGGCAATAGGAGGAGTACAGAATTCTAATATTGCAGGAAAGAATCCAAGTTTAAAAAGAGCAGGGGTATGTTACTTTTTGTGTGACACCTCAAAAATAGCCCTGGGGTAATAATAATCGACTGATTTATGCTGACATGTAGATGATCTACAGATAACCCTAGATATAGTATACAAAGAATTAAACATACAGTTTTGGCCCCAGTATCTGAAAATAGTTGCCTTAAATATAGTCAGCATTAGGACTTAATGTAGAATCTAGATGAGAAATTCCAGTACTTTCAACTATTTCCCAAACCACATATTCTTAGAGTAGTAAAAATGTATTTTCTTTGTGAAAAAATGACTCAGGAAAGAAATTTTGATCACTATAGCCATTATAAATCTGTAGAATCATTAACAAAATATGTAAGTAACTTAGATATCTCTCAGTGTGGCAAATGGGCACACTGGGCATTTTTTCAAAGTGAAAATGTAGACCGCAGGACTGCTTCTCTACCTGGTCTATGAAGTAAAACATTTGAATTTAAAGTTCCTTAATGCATTTTGTAGTTCTGTGGATATTTTACTACAATGCTCCTCCACCTTTAAATGTTTATTGAAGTTCAACTGAGAAGATGCCTATCAGATACAAGTGCACATACAAGGGAACTAAGTTCATGTTTACCAGGAAATTTCTAAAGCCAGTTTATTCCAGATTTCTTTGCCCGAAATATCATAGATGAACAAGTAATTATCCAATGAATGAATGAATAAATGGATCACAAAGAAGGATAAAATATCTTAATGTCATTTGCACTATCTATGTTTTCTCCAGATAAATGGTGCTAAAGCCTAAAATATGGAAAATTAATTAACTCCAGTCATTCTATAGATATTATTTAGTCTTTCATTGTCACTAATTATTTCCATTTGTGTTGGCTCATTTACTGTCGATTTCCTTCCCACCAACACCAATTCTTTGCCCCTTCAACACAAAAATATTTTATTGCATTGAGTTCTTGTAAACACTTGTACTTCACAAGATTCATAAGGGTAATCTAAAAATGTGAAGGAATTAAGACTTATTTAAGTAATGACATGCTAATTAATAGCCACTCAGGAGAGCACTTATTAAAGTGAACCACATGGTTTGACCACAGTGCTATATTGACAGACAACTCCTCCACTTGAGGGGCAGAGAAAAGCAGCCTTACCTTCTCATTTGGAACACTTAATGTTGGTAAACAATTTTCCTCTATTTCTTAGTAGAAAATGGGTATTTATAGGAGAAACAGATTGAAAGATTAAAAGTTCATATGATTGTGATTTCATTTTATTTGTTTTCTGCTGCTTTCCTCAACCATGTACTTTCACCCTGTCAGTCTCTTCTCTTTTGTTTGTTTATAGCTCACTGACTATAAATCAATGTTTATATAATTTGAACTGGAATGTTTTCATAAAACATTTTAGTTTGATTCATGTTCTAATTTACATTAACAAATTAGAAATTGATGCTGACAAACACCTACCAGTATTGTGGTGCAGTAGAATGCCTTGAAACTTGCACTGATTTCCCTTGGACATTTTCAAATGCTGTTATCAGTAGTAATGGTGATATAGCAAAAGAGTACTAATTAATCACTTTCACATCAATAAAAAATAAAATGTGTATCTCTGGCAAACAGAAAGTACATATAGTCAGTAATAAATCATTATTAAGAAAATGCAAAATAGTATCATCATGATGTGATAAGATCATGACTACACATTTTTAACTTTGGGGAGAGAAATGAGATACTTGAATAATGGTAAAACATCAGTCTTTTTTTTTTTTTTTTTTTTTTTGTGGTACCGGGGATTGAACTCAGGGGCACTCGTCCACTGGGTCACATCCCCAGCCCTTTTTTGTATTTTTATTTAGAGACAGGGTCTCACTGAGTTGCTAAGTGCCTCGCCACTGCTGAGGCTGGCTTTGAACTCGCGATCCTCCTGCCTCAGCCTCCCAAAGTGCTGGGATTACAGGCGTGAGCCACCACGCCCGGCTAGCATCAGTCTTTTAACTTGACATTGCATCTTGAAGTAGATATACTTTCCATCTGATACATTGTATAGTTATTTTAATGTGAACAAGCTTAGTGGTCATTGATGATAGTTATATAATATTTTTAAAGAGAAATTTCTCTATGAAGGTTCATAATTCTGCAGAGCAGCACTATCCATATTGTTTTATTGTTCTACCAGTTTCTCCCATGGATTTACTTCATCTATCAGATGTGGTTTCCTAATAGTTTCCAAAAGTGAAGAGAGTGTTGTGTTTTACTATGACTGCTTTTATTACATCAAGGCAATAACTTGTACTGCAGTTTAGTGAATGTTGTTTTTTGGGGTTAAGAAATCACAGGAAATTAGGTGGAATTTAATAAGTTGCTTTAATTCATGGAATCAGCACTAGGAAATTTGCTTGGAAGACCCACCAAAATTATTGTATGAATCATGAAATTGCACATGATTTTGATGGATAACATGATGGACTATAGATTTTATTTTTTAAAAAAATATTTATTTATTTTAGTTGTACACAATACCTTTATTTATTTTTACATGGTGCTGAGGATCGAACCCAGGCCGCGCACGCACGTACTAGGTGAGCGCTCCACCGCTGAGCCACAACCCCAGCCACAAGACTATAGATTTATAAAGTGTTATAACTCAATAAGCAATAGGTTTAAATGTGATTTTCATATAAATAATAAAGTCAATAGCATATGTACTCACAGATCTTCCTGACCCAGGGATCATTTATCATAATTTAGTTCCCTCTCTATTTCTTTCTTTCACCATGCACATACACACATATACATGTGTTTATATTACACATATACACACACAGAAACACAGAGAGATATAAATGTATAATCTTAAGAATTAAGGGTACATTCTAGAAGTATTCAAAAGACCAAAATTAAAGCTTAAAGAAACCTATATCTCTTTAGCACGGTACTCATATCAACTTGTTCATGCATCATCTGTACTCTAAATGCTTTTCCTGCATTATTCAAAGCCATAAAAATTTAAGTTTCAGCTAGATGTGGTGGCACATGCCTGTAATCCCAGTGGCACCAGAGGCTGAGGCAGAGGATCGCAAGTTCAAAGCCAGCTTCAACAATTTAGCAAGGCCCTAAGCAACTTAGCTAGATATTGCCTCAAAATTTAAAAAAAAAGTACATAAATAAAGAGAACTGGGAATGTGGCTCAATGATTAACTGCTCCTGGTTCAACCCCTGGTACCAAAAATATTTTTTTCAAAGTCAGATTTTTTTCATGTCCTATATACTATCCATATTGTAATATGGCTAATAAATGGTGTATTTATTACAAATTCTGTTAAATTTTAATCATAAGACCTGAACCAAAAGTGCCATATTGTTTATGAAATATAACCTGGGAAGAGTTACTTCCTAAGTTGTCACAGATACAGGAGCCTATGGGTGTTTATTTCAGAATATACTGGATTTTCTTAGAGTGAATGAGTATGGACTTACTTGGGCATTACTAACAGTAACTTTCTAAAGACCTCATTGTTGCCTCTCAGATATAGCAGAGTTTGAAAACAAAACCCAAAAAAGAGGTGTTATGTTAATGTTTACACCTCATATAGGGAGAACAGGGTAATGGGAAAATGCAAGGCTAAAGATTTAACAATCTAAATCCAGATTCTTGATATACATATGTATGTACATATACATATACATATACATATACATATACATATGTATGAACATATAATTTCCATCTTGTTTATAAAGTTGATACCATCATGCCCATCATGGGAATATTATGATGAATTTTTAGTCTAAAACATTGTCATATTTACTTTTGCCTGAAAATGAATACCTTTAATATTCTGAACATTGAAAGGAGATATCCAAACATAAGAATCATTGATGATCTCTCTATATTGATTCAGTGGAAATTTAAGATAGAGTTTTAATGAAATGTTTCTCCATGTTCTGGTTTTGATTGTCTCAAAGAATAAACAATGGCACCTAGAATGTGATGGTACTGGACAAAGCAGGAACCCAGGACCATTAATGACCAGGTGATACTGCTGCCAAGGGAAGACCCCAAATTCAGTTTTCAAATAGAAAAAGTGTTTCATGGTATTTGTGTTAAATCATATGTTATACTCTACACCGAAGATTTTACTCAAGGCAATATTTCCTACATTTCATTTGGTTTGGGTATTATGGCAATTTCATTAGGTCTTATATACAATTGGAGGTCAGTGGCATTTTCATCATTTTTTTTTCTTCTCAGAAACATTTTAATATTAACATCCTAATTAGTTAAAATACTAACATCCTAAATCACCATAGAAAATTGACCTTCATATCCTATGAAATGTATCAAGTATATATTTAGTTCATAACTTAGAATTCATTATGTACATTCACTGTCTGCTCCCTGGGTTTTTGGCTTGAGCAGTTTCAGGTATAAGATTTCATAATAATGTAATATTAAAATCTTAAGTCATGAAACGATGATAGATAAAGCCCTGCCATAGTCAAAATTGAAAGAAAAGTAGATTTCTTCTTTTGCAAATGTAATGTTAATTTCTGTAAATTATGATCAGAATTATATTTGCATAATACTTAACTATTCAGTGTTGAGTGGAATGTTTTAATTTACTAATTTCTAATCCATTAGCTCACTATGACAGCAAGTTAAAGTGTAAAATTAACATGTCATTTGTACATTGTTGTTTAAGCCTCATAATGCTTTATGTAAATTTTTTGAAGTCAAAAAGCCATTTGGATATTAATACTTTTTGTGATTTTCCTAAACCTTTTTTAAAAATAATTTGAATACAGAACAATTAAACAGGTTTGTCTATCTCTACTAAGCAAAAATTCTCCTTTTCTTTTTCTTTTTTCTCTCCTATCTCAGCTCCTTACTATTCTTGTACAATTAGGCTGAACCTTATAAAATTGAAATTCCTGCAGTTTATTTCATTTGGCTCAAATTAATGTAAGAGAAATTACGATGGAAATGGAAAATGTTTATGATGCTGAGAGTATTGTGTTTTTGAATATCCAATGAATAATGCCATATGTCAATTTTTTTCTTGGAAAAATGATAAACTGGAATTACTAGGCAGACCTTTGATTTAGCTTCATCAATATAAACTTTATTTTTAGCTTCATCAAGATTCCAAGATAATTCATCTGAGGTTAATCATGTTATAGACATTATTATTGCTGAGAAATAACATTTATCTTATAAAGAAGAGGTAATATTTCTACATGAAAGCACACAAAGCATATTCCTTCTTGATTAATTATTTTGTCTTTGAAACTTGATGAATGACCAGTCACTCAAAGTACTGAATTGTGGATTCAATGTAAATTCATAGTTATTGCACAGGTAACCTATCTTGATAAGATGATCTTCAAATGTCTTTTTCTTGCTTTAAAAACATCTGTAAGATTGGCAGCCTTTTAAATAGCTAAAGAAATGACTAATAATAATATGCACTAAAATAATTGTATAACAATACCCTATGCTAATACAAATAATGAATAACTAGATAACTATGGATTCATTCTTTGCTTATATATTTTTTAACTAAATAGAGTGTTAGATAGTGATGGGGCAAACAAATGGGAGTCAGTATTAAAAACTATACCTGATTTCCTATCTTGTACTCTAGTCAGATTAGAACAGAGAGAAATCCTCTTAAAAATTAAGAATAGCTTTAGCTCTTTTTAAAAATGCTGCTTCTATTGGTAGATATAGAAGAACATTTGGCATTTGGCAGCAGATTTTCAGATATCAAGACAGATAACAGGAAGCAATACAGAACATTTTAGAATATAAGGGAAAAGGAATTTTTAGTTTTTAAGACAACGTTGTTGGGGTAAGGCTAAACAAAGCCAGAAAGTCTGTCTATAGTGGTCCTTTCAGATATTATTTAAACTATGCAAGGAAGATAGAATGAACATAATCATTTTATTAATTCATTTTCTATGAATTTTCCAAATGGGCTTTATAGGTATTGGCTAAATTATATTTTGGTGGGATTAAAGAAAAATAAGATATAAAAACTAGGTCAATACATTAATTTTATTCTGTAGACTAGAGATTTGTGGCAATTTTATTTTATCACAGGAAAAAAACCTTCCATTCTTCCTTTGCTTCCTCCTTTCTTTGCCTCTTGTTTCTCTCACTCTCTCCATTCCTTCATTCCTCCTTCCTTTTTTCTTCATTTAATGGAATTAACACAAATGGGGAAAATGGGTTGAGTAAGCAAGATGAGAAATGCTCTTAATGTAGCAAAGACTTTCAATGACACAATGACAATCATAAAGATAGGGATAGATTTGTTAATTTCTTCACCCATGCATTGTGGAGGTCTTTTCTTCCCATTAATGCTATTTGTGAGATGACAGTGATCTATCCAGATATCCTTAATGTTACTCTGTCTATCACTCTCACTGTTAAGGCTCTTTATCCAATTTCACAGATGATAACGTCTAGTTTGTAAACCATTGGTTATCAATTAAAAGAAATCATCCATAACTAACTCTTTGGCTAGTGTAATTAATCTTTATATAGTCTAATCCCTATGTGATGAAATGATCTGCATCAAAGGAGGGAGTATTTACTCCAGATCATCCTCTTGGAGTTCTAATAATCAATTTTTACCATCATTAAAGTCATCTAGAAGAAAGGGGAAAGAAAATGATGCATCTCACATATCGGTTATCATTCATCATGATGCAAATCATATAATTTCTCTAAATGAGGAATTCTGAAAATTTCACCTTCCTTTGCAAGGTCACCTCTGAATATAAAATATCAGAAATAATTAAGAATAATAAATAATAACAATTATTAAATATTAGTCTTTTTAGTTTTTAGTATATACCATATCCCAACTCCTTATTCACTTGCACTAATAGCACATGACAAATTATTACATTTTAGTGGAAAATAAACATTAAGTCTTACTTTAAAACCTGGGTTTAAATTCTGTCACTGCTCCTTAACATTGGATTTATATTACTTTAAACCAGTGGTTCTCAACTGGGGTTGTTGGTTCCTCCCATCCAGGGGACATTAGGCAGTGTCTGGAGACATGTTTGTCATGATTCAGGATGGGCTACTCACATATAGTGGGAAAAGGTCAGGAGTGCTGCTAAACATGCTGCTGTGCGCAGGACAGCTACCTACAACAATGTATCTGCCCCAGATTATTCAGAGTGCTGAGGCTGAGAAGCCCTGTTTTAAAATATATACTCATTGAGAGCTTCCCATATGTTTGATATTGAGCTTAGGAACATTTGGAGATGCAAAATAAGCCAAGTAATCTATACTCTAGAAGCCTGAAATCTCAGAGATGAATTAAGTCGAAAAGTCCAAATGATGCTGCTGATCATGATGATGATATCAAACTAATGACTGTATCACAAAAAGGTAAGACAAAAAGCCAAAGAGGCTCAATAGAGCACAACACAAATTTTCATGGGGAATAAGTAAAAGTTTTGCATATATTGCTAATGCTGTATACTTTTAACTTTGTACATAGTTACAAAATATACAAGGTACAGGGGAATACTTATTGAAAAGCAAGTTTCCCTCTCCTGTCACCCTGGTCACCTCTTTCTTTTTCTAAAGTCAGTATTGTTTTTGACTTTCTTGTGGATCCTATGAGATCTGAGGTATTGAATTTGTTCAAAATACATGTATATCGTATTGTATAAATGTTATATAATTAATTTAATAAGACCTATTGATAAACATGTAATTATCTTAATTTTTTGACATTGCTAACAATGCTGAGATGAATAGATTCTTTTCTACATCAGAGTATATATTTTAACAGTAACTAGAAGGAGAATTTTAGTTTTAGAATTTATATGCAACTTTCATTTTGAAAAATGTTTTCCACATTGTCTCCTGTGGTTACCACCCCCAATTATCCTTCCCTTCTGAAACAAGCCCCTGTGTAATCTGCTCCTGCACTGAACAGTGCAGACATGGTGAAAATAATGGTGTATGAGTATAAAATGTAGGTCATAAGATATATTGCAGATTCCACCTTGGTTTTCTTGGATCTCTGGCTCAAGGTGATCCAGTTGCCATGTTGTGAGACTCCTAAGCAGCCCTGGCAGAGGCCTATATGGAAAGAAAGAGGATTCCCATCAGTAGCCAGCACCAACCTACTTCTTATGTGCATGATTCACTTTTGAAAGTAAATCATTCAGCTCTAGCCAAGCCTTCACATGGCTGCATCCTTCACTACCTCATAAGAGGCATTGATCTAGAACTGCTCAACCTAAGCTTCTCCTAAATTTCTGATATAGGGAAAATACTGGGCCATAAACTAAATGTTTGTTGCTGTTTTATGCCTTGGCATTTTGGAATATTTTTTAAAGAAGCAATAAATAATATATTCTCCATAGAAGTTATTCCAAACTTTATTTCTAATAGCACTGTGTGAAGTGCCTTCATACCCTACTTAATGCAGTATGGTTGGCTTGCTTGTTTTCTTTCCTTCCTTCCTTCCTTCCTTCCTTCCTTCCTTCCTTCCTTCGTTCCTTCCTTCCTTCGTTCCTTCCTTCGTTCCTTCCTTCCTTCCTTCCACACTTGTCAACAAAATAGGTAAATACAATGTCATTATAATTGAATTGCATTCTCTTATATGTGCATTTGAGCATATTTTCATATACTTAAAATTATTTAATTCAGTATAGTCTGTTACCATACTTTGCTAATTTGTCTACTGGATTGTTGGTTGTTTCTTATCTATTTTTGGGAATTCATTATATATGTAGACAAAACTAGTACTTTGAAGTGTGGTACAAATTGCAGGTATTATCACTTCTATTAATTTTGTTTATGTGGTTTTTATCAGTTTTTTTTCTAATAGTTTTTGACATTTATGCTATATTTATAAAAGTCATCCCATTTCTAAAATGACAAAAATTCTACCATGAGTGTTCTGGTACTTTTGGGTTTTGTCCTTTTATATTTAAATATTTTTTAGGAATTTAGTTTGCTTTAAGGTATAAGATTCTATTTAATTTTATTTTGTTGTTCAAAATAGTTTTTAAAACACCAATAATTATGAACAAACTTTTTGCCTAATTTGAAATATTTTCTTTTATACTAAATTACTTTTGCATTTGGACAATTTCTGATCCTTCATGTATATTGCTTTGGCTGAGGTCTCTGTCATGCTAGCATACCATTTAATTGATGTTTTCATGATATACTAATTTTCAGAATTATTCTCTCTATTAACTCACTCATTTATATTGAGTTTTCACAATATATATTAGATATCATTCTAAATTTGCTAATATTTTAATTAGGAAATCTACATCAATATTGATAAATAAAAATATCCTGTGGGGTTTTTTTTTTTTTTTTTTTTTACTGTTTTGAGGGGATTTTTAACAATGTTATGCTTATTAAAAAATTTGAAACTTTAATTATTTTTCTACGTACAGGAATATTTTTACGTTGTATTCAATGTAACTGCCTTAAATGGTTTTTGGAATTCTTCCAACAATCTCAATCAGAATATATTGTTTTATTTGGGAAAAAGGAAACATTCTTCAACATATATATTGCTTCTTTGGCAACTGATTTAGTTAGATTTTCTATGTCTTCTGAGGTTCATTTTAACAATCTATATTCTCCTAGAGAATCATCTATTTTATATAAGTTTTAGCTTTATTTAGATTGAGTTTAGTAAGGTAGTTTCAGATACTATTTGATTTTCTTGTGTTACCTTTTCTGAACTAATGATTTCATCTTCTGTTACTATTTTCATGGCTTTTTCTCAATCTTAGATATCGACATCTTAACGTTTCATTATTTAGTATGATGTTTTGTAGGTTTACTCCCAACCCCCTTTCATTGGCTTGTTTTGATAGTCTTTATATGTAGTTGCACAACTGATAAAGGGCCACTCAAATTTTCTATTCTTACCTTGCTCTGTCCTGTATATTTTCAGCTAGGAATTTATCCATTTAATCTCACTTTTTTTTAGTATAATGTTGATTGTAATCACTTCCTGTGATTTTTTTTTGATCACTGTAGAATTTATGGGTTCCCACCCACTTGTTTTTGATATTGGTAACTCTCTCTCTCTCTCTCTCTCTCTCTCTCTCTCTCTCTCTCTCTTTTTCCTTGCTTATTCTGATCATGGGGTTACAAATTTACTAGTATTTTAAAGGAATTCCCCTTTGGACATTATCTGCTGTTTCTTGTATATATTTGCTTTCTATTTTTATATTTTGCATTCTTATATGTATTGTTTCCTTCTCGTTTTATTTAGGTTGAATTTGTTGTTGGTTGCTACATTTGTCATCCAATCCCTTTCTGTGTTTTTATTTTAGATGTAGCTTACAAATTTTTAATCTTGTCTGATAATCTTCACCTGTTAATTTGAGCATTTAGTCCCTTCATACCTAATGTGATTACTGATATATTTACATTTTTCTACTTGCTTTTTGTTTGTCCTGTTTATGCTTCCCTCTCCTTCTTTCTTTCAGATTAACAGTTTCTATTGTTCAATTTGTTCTCCATTGCAGTAGTGTACTCTTCTTTTAGTGACTACTTTACATGTTCCAACATGACACAAATAGACTGCTCTCAGAACTGAGTCCCTCTTCTTTTCACTGCCTCACCAATGAGCTACCTTTTTCACAAAGGACTTACCTATGGTTTTCCATGCATCCTTTCTTTCCCAGTTTCTTTAGACTTTCTACCAAATGAGACAATTGGAAGGTTCTCAAAGCCTGCCCACTTACACTTTCTTCTGTATTGTAAACAAATAATTTTTGGTTTTGCTCTTCAAAATGAGATGCTTGGAGAACTGTGTATTCTACCAGCAGTGTCTGGGATATACATCTGAGGGTAGCCTTTCTCCATAGTTTCCTACATCTCTGACCTGTCCTGTTTCAGGCAGTCCTTTCATTTGTTCTGTGTTCTTTTCAGGGGGATGGGGCAGGGAGGGAGGCTGTGATTAATTTCTAGAAGAATGGAGAAGCCCTGCATTTATTTGAACTTTCAAAAACTTCAATTCCTGGGGCTGGGGTTGTGGCTCAGTGGTAGAGTGCTCGCCTAGCACGGGCGCGGCCCGGGTTCTATCCTCAGCACCATGTAAACATAAATGCATCGCATTGTGTACAACTAAAGCAAATAAATAAATATTAAAAAAAACTTCAATTCCTATGGTATAGCACATAATCTTGGTTTTGAAAATTAGGTAGGATCTAGGTCAGGGAGAGTACATTTTGGGTTAATGGTACAGTGTAAGAGCAGGTGAAAAATATAGTGTACACATATATTTAGCAACCTGTTACTAAATATTAAAAATGAGCCAGGCATTATGATAGACAGCTGGTGTAGAGGGACTTTGCTAAGTGTGTGTTCTCTGAGGTCACTTGTGGAAGGAGCGGCAATTAGTAGAGTTGAAGCACACAGTGATCATGGAGATCCAGTTAGGCTGAGGCGGAGGAGTTCTGGCTGAATTTCAATGTGTCTCATTAATAAAAATATGATTCAGTAAACAAAACACACATACTAGGGTGAGGGCAGTCAAAGATTTTGAGTGAGGACTTTGGGGGTAAACTTCCTAAAAGAGGTAGAATTTGCCCTAGCAAAAAGGCTTATTTTATGAAAGTGTGAATGCACAAGTCAACCTTAATTGTGTGTCTAGAGCACAAGCTATCCTTTGTTCCTGTATAATTCAAATTCAGTAAGAAATTAACACAAAACAGAATTTGCTTTAGTAATGTTTATTCCCTCTTTTTTTTTCTTCTTTCTTCTTCAAGACAGAAATGAAAAAGAAAAGGGACACTCATTCTGCTGTTAGGGAAAATTATTTAAGTAACAGATGACATTCTAATGAAACATGAATGTGTATTTCAAGCATTTATGTTTTAACTTCACAGGACTTTAAGCTTCAGGGCACATCACCAGTTTGTCAAGGATGATTATCATATAAGAGCAGATTATTACATAATATTTCATCCACACATTGTCTTTCATTTCCTTTATATATGTTTTCAAAGAAGAACAGCAAAATTAGAAATAAAGTTCTAATCTTCATAATTCCCTTCTTTGCAGTATGGAATTTAGTTCACTTCTGTCATTATAACTGCTTTTTGCTCATTAATGTCATCATAGAGAATAATGGTGGTTTCCAGGGGCTGGGGGGATAGGGCAAATGGGGAGATGTTGATCAAAGAGTATGAAATTTCAGTTATAAGAACAAGTTCTGAAGATATAATGTACACCACAGTGGACTTGTTGATAATACTGTACTGTATACTTGAAATTTTCTAGGAGAGATTATGAGCATTGTCATCAAAATAAAAAGGTGAGGTGATGGATATGCTAATTAACTATATAGTAATGATTTCACAATGTATACATATATCAAATCTTCACATTGTACACTTTTTCCAACTTTATCAACTATACCTTACTAAAGCTGAAAATGCTCATCAGTTGTCATATTTAAAAAGGAATAGTCATGTATAGTTATTTTGTAATATTAATATATATGCATTATTATTTTTTACAAGAGTTCTTTAAAATTTTAAATATGCATATTTAAGATTTTATATTTTTTCCTTTGGTACTGAGGAGTGAAACGGGGGATGCTTGACCACTGAGCCCTATCCCCAACCTTTTTTATTTTATATTTTGAGACAGGATCTCACTAAGTTGCTTTGGGCCTCATGAAATTACTGAAGCTAGCCTTGAATGTGTGATCATCCTGCCTTAGCCTCCCAAGTTGCTAGTATTATAGCTGTGCTCTACAAGATTTTAAATATATTTTGAAATACTTATCTGTTATTATTTCATCCAGTGTTCTGTGTTTAATTAAACAACAAAAAAAGAAGTCATAGTTGCATATTAGGATCAATATAATCATTAGCCCTATACAGACAATGTTAGAATAAGAGACAGTGGGAACAGGTCAAAGCAGGGTTTTACTCAGTCCTTCCTGATGACTGATTTAACAAATTACTGCACTTTTATTAGAACATGGATATGGAGTATTGTTCCCCTTTGTTAATCATATGTTATCCAAAGGGTTCTCTGAAACTCTCAGATTCAGCATGCTGTATCCAACTCAGGTTCACATATTAACCTGAGCGCTCCATAATTTTGAAGTATTATCTGGCTATAATCTGATGTCCATGCACTTCACACACTAAATAAATTGTTTTTTTTTTTTTTTTTTACAAACAATAAAATGCCCACAAATGTCTAAAGTGCACTGTGGGTGCCTTGCAGAAAAACATGCTTGAATGGCTCCAATAATTAGGCAGGCACTCCAAGGATATCCCTCTAATCTGTCAAATATGTAGAACATATATAAGATCTATCTTCAATTTTTTTTGTAATTTTTAATCAGCTCATTTGAGATAGAAGTGACATGCAATAAAATTCACCAGAGAATGTACAATATAATGAAACTTGACATTATTCATAATGTAAAACATTTTCATCACAGCAAAATAGTTACCTGTGCCACTTAGTAGTCAAAGTCAATTCCCTTATCAACCCTAGCTACTAGCACCAACTGCTTTACTTTTTCTCACAATAAGCTAGTGTTTTATGACAGTTAGTAGAAATCGAGTAATACAGTGGCTAGTGTTCTGTGTCAGGCTTCTTAAATTTAGCACGATTCTTTTGAAATTCATTTATGTCTTTGCATGTGTCAGTAGTTTATTTTTTATTGCTATGTATTATGTTATGTAGATATATAATTTTTTAAATTCATTTGTTTATCTAGCGTCCAGTTGATAGTCGTTTGAGTTGTTTCCAATTTCTAGTTAGAACTAGTAAATCTGCATTAATGTTTGAATGCTCTTTTTATGAATGTACATTTTCATTTCTTTGGGTTAACTAGTAATGGGATTGCTAGGTTATAACAGTGTGTGTTTATATATGAAACTGCCACACTTTTTCCAAAGTGATTGTATCATTGAGTATTTTCACTGACAGTGTCCAAGATTTCCATTTGTTCCAACCACATCTTCATCCATATTTGCTACAGCCAGCTTTTGGAGTTCATGTAGAGTGGTATATCAGTGCTTCAATTTGTATTTCTTTATTACTGATGTTGAACAACTTTCTTGTTTCTATTTCTTGTTAATTTTTTTGTTTGATGAAATGTGTGTTTCAATCCTTTATTCATTTCTAATATTCTCTGACATCTTACTATTAGAACTATATGTTTCCTCTGTATATTCTACAAAACATCCATTTATCAAACAATCCATTTTTCTGTTCTAGGATACAATCCAGAATACTACCATGTGTTTAAGCATCATAGCTCCTTAGTTTCCTTCTCTATGGGAGTGTCAAAGTATTTTCTTGCTTTTCATGACTTTGAGATTTGTGAGGATTACTCTGTCAGGTGTTTTGTGAAATGTGTCTGTGTCTGGTCTTATCTGATGTTTTCTCATGATTATAATGGGTTTATGGGTCCCAGGGAAGAGTACAACAGAGGCAAAGTGCCCTTCTCATTGTCTTCTGTCAGAGGAGTATGATACCAACATAATCATCACCAGCAAACTTAATTTTGATCACTTGAAATTGTTTCTACTTAAAGTGGTTGTTTTTCCCTTTGCATAATCTGTTCTTTGAAAGTGAGCCATTGAAGCCAGACCTCTCTTAAGAGAAGGAGAATTTAGTTGGAAGAGGAGTATGAAAAATCATGTGCAAATATGTTAAAATCCCTGTAACAATTAATACACAGAGGTGGAGATACTTTGGGACATGTAAGTATCATGTATCACTATTTTCCCATTAAGTTTTGTCCACTAATTTTAACATTCATCAGTGAAATTTGTCTGTGATTATTACTATTGGGTTATCATGGGCATCTCTTATTTTTCTCTTATATTTAATATTTAGAATTTTACGTAAGGAATTTCAACCCCTGTTTGTTTATTGTCAGAATGGAGAAAAAAGTTTTTTTTTTTTTTTTTTTTTTTTTTTTTTTTTTTTTTTTTTTATGGTAAGGGCTACGTAGTAAATATTTTAGGTTCTGAAGACTGGACTTTCAAGAAAAAATTAAAAATACCTACTGTTCTAACTTGCCCTCAGTCCTTGTTCTAAACTTGTGATTCAGGCATCTATTAACCTACTGTTGTATACTTGTAAAAGAACACTTCATGATAAGATATATCTTTTTAAAAATTGAGAGACATTTGGCCACTACCTTCTGAATATATTTTAATAAATGTAAGGTAAAATATACTCAAGGTCAACTTGACGGTGTTTGAAAATTTGACATTGGAGACATATTTCTTTTTTTCTTTATTGTGTGTGCATGGGGGGTAGTATTGGGGATTAAACCTAGGGCACTCTACCACTGAGTTACATCCCCAGCCAGTTTTGTTTGTTTTTTTGTTTGTTTTATTTTGAGACAGGGTCTCTCTAAGTGGCCCAGGCTGGCTTGGAACTTGAAATCCTCCTGCCTCAACCTCCTGAGTTGCTGGGATTACAGATATGTACCACCATGCCCAGCAAGATATAATTTCTCACTAGAAACACAACCTCATAAAACCTGAGCCCATGTTAAACTTAGGTTTCTATGTTTTACAGATGATAAAACTGAGGCTTGGAAAACTCAGGTCAATTGTGTAAGGTCACATGCAAAGCTTAGGCCAGAATCTGGACTCTAATACTAGTGAATTGTATCTTCCTTTATGCTTTGCTCTCCCTGCAAAAATAAACGAATATGTTACATAAAAAAAATGCAGGGTTAAAATGTTTCATAAAACGTTTTGTAACTAAAATTATTTAAAACTGACCATTATTTATAACATTTGAAACAGGAAGTTCTTGTCTATTTGGTCTTTATGACTGCTCACTGCTATGAAATAAAATAAGTTCACAGAAATAAAACAACTGCTCAGGCTACCATTTATTTTGGCCATTGTCAGGAAAGATGAATTAGCCAGTATAAATTCTCCAGAGATGGCATGATGTGTACGACTAATAAAAACTGTACCTGGTGATTCCCTTGGAGGGTGAGCAAATAACCTCAAAGAAGAATCAAAATTAACAAGAAATGAGACCAATCTTTCATAGCACCATGAAGGTTAGAAAGATAAAGCTACAGTACTCCAGAAACCATGAAATTACTTCTAAAGGCAATAATCAATTTAGTGAGAAACATTAGAAAACTACAAGTCAAAAAAAACAACATCAACAAGAATGGTAAGCCCTGGAGGTCACAACCATGGAAAAAGTAGCTGGTAAATCCTGTTTCCCTCCCCCTGCTACTCAGATAAGATTGATTCATGTTGAATCCTGAGCCTGAAACAACTGTTGCCAGAGGAGAAACCTTTCTACTTACTAAGAATTACCTTTCCATCACTTGCTTTTTGTAGAAAAAGAAGGAAAAAAGAGAGGGAGGGAAAGAAGATGAAAAAAAAAGTCTACCATTGCCTGTTTTCTTTCTTGATTATTTCTTTACTTATTGATCTAAAAATCTTCAATGAACTAGATTAGTAAAGTATCTTGTGTTTCCCAGAATAATATAATTGTGTAGATCACTACATGTAATGATTTTCTTGATCATTTCAAGTGTTTTCTTAATAGTATACATTATTCTATAATCTGATTTTCCGCATTCTCTTACCTTCAATTGGAAATTTTCAATCCATAATTATTTATTGAGCTTTTTCTAAAATGCCTTGTGGATCTTGAGATGGAAGATAGTCTCAGTATTCAAATAAAACACAGATGTCTAGTTGAGTGACCCCTAACTTCATTTGAGAACATCATTTCCTATATGAGATAGAACAACTCTGGACATTGGTCAGGAAAATATGGCTAAGTTAAAATTATAATTTTCTATATTTTCTGTTTTGTAATATGGACACATATTTGATGAATGCAATAACACCAAACTTTTGTTCTCAAATTTTAAGGACACCAAAAAAGATATTTAGAGATTAAAAAAATAAGAGTATGACTATAAACTTTAAATTTTGCTTATGCATTTCATTTCTGTCAAATAAAATATACTTTTTGAAAGATTATAAATTTTTTCCATATTTTCCCATCCCAATCCTAAGTCCCATAACTTAGTAATAACCTCTTTCAACTCCTTTAACTCTTCTAGTACTTTAGCCCACATTTTAAAAAAATTTTTTTTTTAGTTGTTGATGAAACTTTTATTCATTTATTTATATATGGTGCTGAGAATTGAACCCAGTGACTCACACATGTGAGGCAAGCACTCTACCACTGAGCCACAACACTAGCCCTTTCACCCACATTTTAAAGTATATGTATACTGACATTTCCTGATTTTCAGTTACAGATATTAGCTACTGAATTATTTGGAAGGTGAGCATGAGATTTATTTCTCCGCCTTGGTCCTTTCCTCCTGACATGTACACTTTACTTTCTTCCTATGTTTCCAATACTCATACTCAAAATTGTTTGAGCCATTTTTAGTGTTTTCTGTAATTCTCAATATCTAAATATTATTCATAGCAAAATGCTGGGAGATTTTCTAGCCAGAAAAAAAAATATGCCTTTGGTTTACCTTTTGGGGAAAATAATTGTGTTGATTT
The DNA here is from genome assembly GCA_025594165.1 of Tamias sibiricus. NCBI lineage: Eukaryota > Metazoa > Chordata > Mammalia > Rodentia > Sciuridae > Tamias > Tamias sibiricus. Next base: position 111,068,335 of record CM046664.1, on the reverse strand, counting down.
TCTCCTGTTAGCAATTTTGAGATATCCCTGTCCTAACCTTGACAGATTTTTTAAATTTTTTTCCCATTTTCCAAAAGAAAATACACTCCACAAAGAGCTAGTGAGTGAAAAAGGATTTTTGCCCTTTAGAAGGGGAAGCTTGAAAGTTGAATGGGTCATATATGAAACACCACATAACTTTTGTAGTTTACTAAAAATCTCTCTAAGAAATCAATTCCCATGTCTCTCTTCTCAGTTACCTAAAAGTAAAAATTTCTATTTTTCTTTCTCCATAATCATTTATATGATTCCCCATTCATATATCTTCTTGTAATTCTCTCACTTCAGTCCTTTCTTATATTACATATTTTGGTCCTTCTCAGGCTTCTTTTTTATCCTCAGAGAAAAAATTTTGGTGTTGCTAACATGTTGTGTGAAGAAATTTTATATCAGTCAGGATAGGCAATGCTATTCCTTGATAGTGAATAATCTATAAATTTCAAGTGCCTAATATTAAAAGAAAAATATCTTGCTCATAATAAGTGCATATTAGCAAGAAGGGACTGTAAAAGTTTGATCCATGCTTCTGTGATTGTGGCAACAATAAGAAGAGTGACATATATCATTTCCATTCACATTTTATTAGAAAAAGCAAATTACATGTAGACACCTAGCTTCCACAGGATCAGGAAGTATAATAGTTACACTAATTTGTTCCAGGAGAGATAAATGGAATGTTTTTAGATAGTTTTAATGATGATTTTGACCTTGATATAACTATTTTGATATTGCAAATAAAGGAGACTAGTACAAATAGCATGTATTTTTAAACTATCTGTGAAAATATTTCTTTCTTCCATTATGTATAGTTTGATAGCTTTTAGGAAATGTGAGGGCCCCAATTAACATAATTCACTTATGAATAACTCACCCACTGGATCCCACATCATTTGAACAGAGGAAGATAAACTTTCCTTTATGTTGAAACATCTTCAGAAAACATCATCCTATGAATTGACCTTTGAATTTATTAATTATTAAACTAACTTTAAAAATTACAAAATCTATTTTTGAATCTTTCAAATGTGACCTTCTAACTTCTGAGAAATGTATAACAAATCTAAGGCAAGATCTTAATTATTATGTGCCTCTTTGGCTTGTTGAAAAATTTTGTTGTGATTATTAAAAATCTAAAATAATTATTTAATGTTGAGAACACTCAAAATATTGAATGTAAATTTGTCTCAGAGAGTAAAATTCTAGTCATAAGTTGAGCACCAGCCAATCTCTTTAGGACCTTGGAAAAGGAACATTAAGGTAATAATAATAATCCGGCCTTCACTTACAGCACAATATATTTCTCTTTGCAAGTAACTATCATTTCAGGTCCAATAAGCAAATAGAGATGAGTCATTCATTTCATGCAAGCCTCTGACAAGCTGCCGATGGAAACAAATGTCTCCCGTTGCTCAACTAGCTTGTGTTCAAACTGGTGACTTGGAGGTGAAAGGTTGTGGATTCTGTTATCAATCATCTAGGATACCCACTCCTCCAGCAATAAAGTACTGACTCAGACAGGAGAGGGCAGGGAGAATTGTATGATTCAATTCATTAGCACATTATTCCACTCTGTTAGCAAAATGCCATCCTGTACAAAATATGAACAAGCATAAAAAGCGGCTTCCTCCTATTATAACATATGGAACGCTATGAAGAAAATGTGCCAAATACAACATCCTGCAAATTGCTAGGAGTTGTTAGTGAGAAAATTCATCTGTAGTTCCTATATATTTTTTTCTTGTCTGTGACTGTCAAATGATGGCAGTATGATGGATCGAGTTACCCCAAGCAGATCTCCTGTGAACAGTGTCTCTGGCCTCTGTTGAATAACATTACAGACCTGACTTTAACACTTACTGTTAGCATATTTGGGGAATAAGTTATTTTACTCTATGACCACACTACTTTTTAAATTTATTTGCATTTAATAATCAGTTTAAAGTGAAAAAGTGATTGCTAAGCTATAACAGTCCAAGAAGGAAAGAACCCCATTTTGGGATATTCATTGCTTAATGAAGATAATTTATTTAAATCTATTTTCAAAACAGAATACAAAAATATGAAGACAGATTAAAGTCTCAAGATTAGTTAGCATTAGATATTAAAAGCAGTGTGAAATATACTCATATGCTTTGAGATAACTCAAACTTCTAAAAACTTGAGTTTGTGTCAAACTGCTTTTCTAGAAAGATTCCAAAATGGTTTCAATTGCAATTTTATGACAAATTAATCAATTGCTTACTTTGTGCCTTATTTTGTTTTAAAATATAGAAATAAGTAAAACCAATAAGTTATCTAGTATCTTATAGTTTGTATTCTACTGAGATGACAGAGATGGATAAAAAATAAATGATAAAAATAATGGTTTTAATAAGTACTATTAAGAAAAAAACACCAAGGCAAGATAGGAAAAGTGAGAGTCATATATTTTTCTACTTTAGTAGGTCATTTCTAAAAGACCTTTAGGAGGAGAAAACATGTGAACAGAAATTTTAATACCAAAGTAAAGCAATTCATGAGGCTATTTAAGGGAAAATTGTTCTAGACAGAAAGGGAAGCAAATGAAATGACTATAGTAGGGAATTTGGTTTGCATGGCTGGAGAAAAAATGAATGAGGGGAGGAGATGTAGACAAGGACCAGAACACTTGGCCTTCAAAGATTCAAATGTTTCTAGGATGTTTTACCTAATCAGTTGAATGAATGGTGAGGCAGTTGATTTAGGGAACATCAGAGGAGATGCAGAATTGAGTGACAGGAGGATCACAACTCTGATTTTGGACATGATGAATTTGGGAGAAGAAGCCTATTAGATCCTAGAATTTGTTTTCTATGCTACAGAACAAATTACTACAAACCTAGTGGCTTAAAGCAATACAAATTTATTAAATATCATTTTCTATGGGGCTGGAGACTGAACCAGGTTCAGCTGGGTTCTTTGCTAGCCTGAAAACAAGGTATCATCCAGATGGGTTCTCCTCTGGGAACTTAATGGAACAGTCTGCTTCCAAGCTTACCCAATGTAGTGTTCCCATTCTTGTAGCATTATGATTAATGAGAGCTTGTTGTTGTTGTTGTCATTGTTCCTCTTTTTTAAAAAAAATTGTTCTAATTACCTATACATGACAATAGAATGTACTTTTTCATAATTTGATTTTTTATTTTTATTTTTTATATATTTATTTTTTAAAAAGTTGTTCTAACTTAGTTGTACATGACAGCATAATGCATTTTAATTTGTCATACACAAATGGAGCACAACATTTCAATTCTCTGGTTGTACATGGTGTAGAAATACACCATTTGTGCAATCATACATGTACCTAGGGTAATGATGTCAATCTCAATCCACCATCTTTCCTACCCTCATAACCCTTCTTCACCCTCCCCTATGTCCAATCCAAAATGGAAGATCTTTGAATAGAATGCACTTTGAAATATCATACATACATGGAGTATAATTTCTCATTCTTCTGGTTGTACACAACATAGAATCACACTGGTCATGTAGTCATATATGCACATAGGATAATTATGTCTGAAACATTCTACTATCCTCCCTAACCACATACCCCCTCCCCTCCGTTCCCTTCCCTATACCTAATCCAAAGTAACTCTATTCTTCCCTAGTGCCCCCCACCCCTTGAATTAGCATCTGCACATCAGAGAAAACACTTGGGCTTTGATTATTTTGCGATTGTCTTATTTCACTTAGCATGATAATTCTTCAGCTCTATTCATTTGCCAGCAAATGCCATAATTTCATTTTTCTTTAAGGCTGAGCAATATTCCATTGTGTATACCACGTTTTCTTTATCCATTCATCTGTTGAAGTACACCTAGGTTGGTTCCATAGTTTAGCTATTGTGAGTTGAGCTGCTATAAACATTGATGTGGCTGTGTCACCGTAGTATGCTGATTTTAAGTCCTTTGGGTATAAACCAAGGGGTGGAACAGCTGGGTGGAAGCTGTCTTTTTAAAAACCAGTAGAAAGAGCAAGACTCTAGAGAAAGTCATCTAACAAGATGGAGTCTAATAAAATATAACATCACAGGAATGACATCCCACCTCCATCATCTTAGTCAATTCACTAGTCCTGGCCACACTCAGGGAAAGGAGATTCTAGAAGGGCATGAATACCAGGATGTGAGGATCACCCAGACAACCTAGTCTGTAGGACCCAAGTAGATCAATTGAGCAGGAAGTTGAATGTACATCCCTTAAGAAATATCAGACTGAAGATAAAAACTTTTACAGTGATCAAGGTATTGATATTTTTAAACCCTTGAGTATGGGTGAAAATATAATCAACAAAGACTTGGAAATCATAGAGATTTTGTTCTAATTGACATAGAGAATATCCCAGATAGCCATCAGTTTTTAAATGATGCACAAAAATAATTCTAGGATCAATTTTGATATTTACTGCATCAGTTCTGCCTTAGTACAGCTTCCAGTCTTCACTCGTTCATTGCTGGCTATTGTCAGATACTTATTATGTAACAAACAGTCTATGCTAAAAGGTTATTTCACTTCATCTATATAATAAACTAATTAGATAGATAATAATACTGTTTATCTTAACTGATGAGAAAACTGATGCCCATGAACACATGGCTATTGAATGACACAGCCAGTCAATCTGTAATGTGCTTTATCTTATCCTTCATGGTACCTCCCTTTGTGGCCAGCTTGCCTGGGTTTTTGATCTCAAGTTTCCACTTGCATTTGTTGAGTTCTTTATGTCTCCATGGTCTTACCATTCTTTGTTTCCTCTTGTCCTTCATGCTGATCCTGCTGAATTACTTCCTTCTTGCCCTGAGTGCTATCAATACACACCTTTGCAGGACACCATTGTTTTAACATTGTCACAGACATACTGTTTCACAAACTTTCTTTTTGTCATTAAACTAAGAAATGTAAAGAATGCAGAAATGGATTTAGTGCATTTAGAAAGAATCTGAGAAAGGCCTGACGTGATGGCACATGCCTATAATCCCAGTTGCTTCAGAATCTGAGGCAGAAAGATTGCAAGTTCAAAAGCAGCCTCAGCAACTAAGTGAGGCCCTAAGCAATTTAGCAAGACCCTATCTCAAAATAACAAATAGAAAGGGCTGGGAGATGTAACTCAGTTGTTAAGTTATTTTGCACATAGTTCCTTGTGAATGGTTCTAACTGATACATATTATACAATGTATCATATTATACAATGTATTAATTTATTTTGGCTCAAATTTTATGTAGGCTGTGTCTAGTCTCTTTCATTCTAACTGTTGTTATCCTAATATTATCAATAAGATATATTTCTATTAGGTATTCAAATTAAATGTATAGAGCACACAAGATTTTTTTTTTTTTTTTTTTTTGCCTTGGAAGTATAAAATTACTGTAGTTAAAAAAAAGATTTATGAAATTTACATTGACTTTTCCTGCACAAAACCCTAATCCAGATTTTCTGCATAAAAATATATACATTTTAAGAAAGCAAGAAAACAAAATGAAATCCACTGATGAAAATACTTGTTTGTGTCTGTGGTTTCATACCTTCATATTTAGTATTATTTCTCCAGAACTATGGCATTCTTACACAATAGTTTCAGTTTGAATGAATTAGGATTTTGATTATGGAAAATCATAGTTAAAAATTGAAAAATAAACAGCATCTCTAGAATTTGCAAATCTGCATTTGCTTTTTGTTTTGGTGGTAGTATTTTTTGTTTCACTAGGTATAGTCTCCCTATGCAAAGGCCATTGGAACTAGGTACAACAAAGCAGGTGATTATACCAGAAATTCATTGTTTCACATTTTGGAGAAGTCTGAAGTCAAGTTGTTAGCAAAGCCTGGTTCTCTCTGAAGGTGACAGGGAAGGAGTTGGTCAATTTCTTTCTCCCTAGGCTCTCTTCTCAAAGCCGCAGGCATATTTTAGCTTATAGATGCTACACTCCAGTCCTCTGTATTCATGTGACATTCTCTCTGAGTGCCTTTGTATCATCTTCCTTCTGAATCCCCTCTTTTAAAAGGACACCAGTTTTATTGGATTAAGATCTGCCTAAATGACCTCATTTTAACTTGATTACCTCTGTAAAGACCTTGCTTTTTTTCCAAATAAAGTCACATTCTAAGGTACAGGGAGTTAGGACTTTAACATCTGTTTGGAGATATGCCACTCAATATGTAATATATACTTTCATTAAAAGGCGCATACACTTTTATGTATGTTCTGAAAATGTGTTTTAAAATTCACAATATTAAAATTTGGGCTGATATATTGAATTCAGATTAAGTAGTTAAAATTGGTGCCCTTATATTTACTATCTCAGGCAAGCTAACTACATGTCATTTAACTTATTTTAATATGTTATTGAAATATCAACTTTTTTTATTCTTTTTGTGTGATTTAGGATGACAGAATATAGACCCCAAAAGAAGTTAATAGTATTATTATAAAAATATAGAGAAGAAAAGCTATAAGCAGTAAGCAGTAAATATTTATCAAGAAGTTGAACTGTAGCATTGAAATGAATATTTATGAACAATATGATATTAACTTATATTTAAATATGTATAAAGTAATCACATATGGTTAGGATGGTGTTCTTGTGACTTTTAGCTGCTAGCATAAGAGTTGAAAAGTAATTTACAGCCTCTATGTCTGTGTTTTAAGCTCTTTATACATACATTATATATATACATATATATACAGATTTATATATATACAGTTATGTATATATATACAGTTATGTATATATATACAGTTATGTATATATATATACAGTTTTATATATATACAGTTATGTATATATATATACAGTTATGTATATATATGTATATATATACAGTTATGTATATATATACAGTTATGTATATATACAGTTATGTATATATATACAGTTATGTATATATATATATAGCTCTTTATACATACATATATATATATACATATATATACAGTTATGTATATATATATACAGTTATGTATATATATACAGTTATGTATATATATATACAGTTATGTATATATATATATATAAAGTGCTGGTGAGAGACAGATTATTAAGGTTTTTCATCATAAAAATTATTAGAAATTTTATGAATTACTATTATGTATATTTTTAATTGTGATGCATTATTCTTAGTACAGTTATTGGTTATTAGAAGTGTCATGCCTAAAGATATTCAACAACTCTGCACACCTGTAATCCCAGCAGTTTGGGAGGCTAAAGCAGGAAGATTGAGAGTTCAAAGCCAGCCTCAGGAACTCTGCATATTTGTTAAGAAATACTGCTGTTGTTGCTGCTGCTGCTACAGCGACTACTACTACTAGCTAATGGTTATATAGCAGTTACTAGTTTTCACTCAGTTGTCATAACAATGTTGCAAAGTAGGTAATATTACTGTCTATGATGCAGATGAGGAAACAAAAGTACAGAGAGATTAAATGATTTGCCAATGGTCACACAGCAAATTAACAGATGGAGGATTAGGAACCAGATGGTCTGACTTTAAAGGCTATCTAATTAGAACTATTATGAAAAAGAATTAGAAATAATTCTTATGAAATTATGCTTTTTGTTGCTATTTTCCTTGATTATAATCATTTTAAATCTAATATGTCTTGTATCAGCAAGAGAAAGAGGAAAGCCTCATGTTAAAATATTCAATTTTTCTTTGTCATTGCTTCTTTTACTTAATTTTTATATCTTAGTTACAAAGTAGAGATTTCAGGCATGTATTTTGTAGTTGTGTCAGGAGTATGAGTCTATGGGTTGTAATTTAAATTGGGAGGTATAGATGGCCCTAATTAAAAAATAAATAAAAAGAAAAGAAAGAAAGTGAGACATCAGTGAAGATGTGGAGTGCAGAAATTAGCCAAGTGAATGTCTTTTGGAGAGGTCCTCAGAGCCTGGGAACTGGCAGTGCAGAGACTCTGCTTGATAATGTACCAAATATGTTTGAGAAACAGCAGGAGGTTTTTCGTTTTGGAAGATAGCAAGGGAGAGAGAGTGGTGGGTTAAGGCAGAAGGCCAGTGAGCAGGGGATATGGTAGGATGGAGGAAGATTGTGTTATGTAGGGACTTACAAGCCCTCATAAAGGAATTGACTTTTATTGAAGTATGTATCTCCATATGGGAGGAGGCCTTTTTCAGGGTGGATGGAAAATATGATAAAAAATAGGCAAAATTCCATGAATAAAGAAATCTTATTTATGAAAGGTTAGCTTAATGAAAAGGGGGGATTTACTTTGAATACATTATAAATTAATGAGGAAAGGATAAAAGGTAGGCATTTCATATTACTTCTCTTGGTTTCTTCTTTTTAGTTCTGTAGAGATTATTATACTGCAAATTGTGGTCCATATTGATATATAATTCCATTACGTGATTCAATTTTAAAGACATCACAATAAACTAGACCTATTGAAATGGGACACCTGCATGCTTATCATGTTTTGACTTGCAATCTAATTTTGCATATTTATTGTACATATTTGTTGAACACATGTAATGCATTTGAATGCATTTCATTTTGCTGTAGGAACATCAGTGATTTTCTTCATTTAACTTCATCTGTGCTTTGATGCAAAAATAAATTCTCCTAGGAAAGCATTGCCCATGGAAGGCACAAATACTGGCTTTAATTGTGAATGAACAACTTATTTTTCTTCATCCTCATGTTTCTCCACATCACCTCCTTTTCTTTCTGGTTTTATAGGAAAGGGAGGTAAAAAATAAAACTTGGAGTACTTCATAAAATTGAAGAAAAAGTGAGACCATACTGTGTTTTTATGTATGAAAACTATAATACAAATGTTTATATATTTTTAAAATAATTTCTATATGACAAACTGATATAGGGGTTTAGTTAATGTTGCATGTTTGGAATTTGTGTCCCCCCCTTTTATTCCTTAATATAGCTATTATCGTTTCCAATACACTCAAACTTAGATCTAATGTAAAATGAGATTAAGATAGAATTGCAAGATTTCTCCTGGTAGAAAGATTCCATTAACTCATAGCTGTTTTCCATTTGTGAGTATACCAGCCTCTTAAGCTTTAGACTAGCGTCTAAATTGAAATGTACTAATAATTCAGATTAAATTCTATTAATTTAAAAATTATCCTAATACAGTAGCATGAGATGATAGATTACCCTAAAATATTTTGATTTTAATATCTTTTAGTTGAAAATAATCTGAAGAAGAGTAAAGTTTAGAGCCACTGGCAATTCAAATTCATTGCTTTCAATTTTCTGATGTTTTGAATAATCCAACTTTGAATATTCCTAGGTATCTGCAAATCATTTTCCTATCAGTTATGGAATGCATGCCTATATACAGCTTCATGACTGATGTTTTACTTTTTTTTTTAGAATAAGGAGGCATTTGAACTCATAATTTAATAAAGAAATATTATACCCTGTAAGTCATAGGCAGTCATTGTATCCCTCTTGTACTTGCTACTCATGGTAATCTGAACTCAAGGTGCAAGTATGATCTGTAGGATTTACTATGTCACAGAAGCTTGTGAGTGACAAGTATGGTACAGACGAACCTTAGAGATGAACTGTATTTCCTGCCCAAGACCAGGTACTCATCTTACTCATTTTGATCTAGTAAAATCTGTTGTAAGTAGCAGGAGAAAAATCATAGCCTCTAAATATATGTGATTTCAGTTTACATAATCCCTGCCCAATCTAATTAGTTCTAATATTTTGTGGCATTTACCCTAAAGTTTCTAGTACATATTATTATGTTGTCTTTAAAGAAAATTAGACTTAATGTTTAATTTTATTTTTTAAATATATTCATCTTTTCCTCATTATTTCTATTTCCAATTCTGCTCCAGAATCTTCAAAATATAAATCAACTCTATTTTAAGTATGTATGTAAATATATAGTAGGTATTTGAAAGTCAGTCCCTCAGAAGGAACAGTCTTTTGCAGATTTGAACTCACTGTATTTAGACAGTAATGGTACAAATTGATCATTTCCCTCACCTTCCAATGCCCTGTAGGAGCAGAATAAATACTAAATACTACCTTGTATCAATTCATACATACTTTTGTATGATGTCCTGAAGACATAGAAGCAATAATAGGTTTACAAATAGCAGTTGGACAGCCATCAGCCATCTTACATCTTTGTGCATCCTAGGAAAATATCAGGACAAAAATCCCAACCCTCTTTGTCTAAACTTGTGATTTTTTTTTTCCTTAAAGGAATGATAATTTCTGCTTAAAGGAGAAAATAGAGGGTCTTAAAGAGATTTCACCTTTAGGGGATTTAATTCTTCAATCTGGAGGAAAAATTGAACTCATATTGCTGGTGAAACTAAGGATCCAAACTACCTGGGCTTACTACAGCTTATACAGTGCTTCAGAGATGAAGGGCAGTCTTCATTTAGTCAGAGCATTTTATAGACTATTCCTTGACCTTCTTTGTGTTTGCATTCAAATGAGCCTGTCCCTTTTTTGTAGGAATATTGAAGACTCTTCAGAGTCATTTCTAAAGTTTGAAGAAGTATAACTATTCTAATACCACCTAGTTAATGTACCCTATTTCATATGTGAAGTTATTTAAATTATGTGGCATGTTGTGATATCATTCTTGACTTACCACCTATAAAGTAGTGATCATCTTTAACTAGCATGACCAAACATGTTGTTAGTATGTTCTGCCATATCTCCTTAAAATACCATATTGCTTCACCCGTATGTTCTCTTTGCTCTGACAGTGAAAACTTCATCCTACAAAGCTCTTACTACAAAGTCTTTGCCTTTGCTCACACAAGATTTTCATGCTAATTTTTTAACATTAATAAACTCTATATTTTACTTATTTTTGGAGGAGTAAATATTTCTCTTCCTCCCCATGTCTTTATGATATCCAGTATTCCATTCATTCTGGATTTTTTGGTATCCATTACATTATTCTTACTTCAGTCTGTTGACTTTTCATTTTTACCTAAACATTTCACCTCTTACTTGCAATTTGATTTTTATATAGATTTTTAATTTTTGTCAGTATTCTAGTTTTATTTGTTCTAGTAGTCTATACTTGTTTAAAAACTACAAGATTTTCTAAACTAATGAGTAGGAAAAGGAAAGCTTGTGTCAAATTTATCACAAACCTGAAGTCCACGTCAAAATTATAAAATAGACATAATTCAGATTAATAGCAAAGAGCAGGCCAGGAATGATATCATAGAGGCAATATGGAATATATGCTCCATGAATGCATCCTAAGATTTTGTCCCACTTTTTTTTCTTTTTAATATTTATTTATTTACTTTAGTTGTACACAATGCAATGCATTTATGTTTACGTGGTGCTGGGGATAGAACCCGGGCCGCGCACATGCGAGGCGAGCGCTCTGCCGCTGAGCCACAACCCCAGCCCTTTTGTCCCACTTTTTACTTTTGAAAAGTTGATAGTTTTTATAATGTTAAGGCCGATCTAATGCAGAGCTCCTCAAATCTGAAAGGAATTGGATAATCACTGGAAAACACCTGTCAGATGTTAGGCAAGACAGAATGGTATTTGCATTTGGAATAAGTGCTAATATTCTATATCTTCCTCACATTTCTAATGTTATCATGTAACTTAACTCTAATGATCACTGAAGGCTTAGCAGGGAGTGAAGGCAAAGAAAGTGAGATGATGTTTTAAGTACAACTGATAGATTGATCAGTTTTTAGGTGTCTGAATGCATAAAAATATTGAGATTAGCTTTGTATAAAATTATTTAATGTAAGCTTTTAGCTTCACTACTAAGTTAAGGTGCTAAGATCACTTACATCTAATTTTAAGTGATCATTTGTTCCCTTTTTGCTGGAAAAGACTACTGCACAAGTCAGTACGAGTCTTATAGCCTATTAGAAATGTTTAATGATAACATATTATCAAGTTAATTTAAAATATTAAAACATATTGTTAATAACTTTATATTTTTTTAGTCTTTCCCAAATTATGGAAAGCACTTTATTAAGCCTGTAAAATTTCAATCATTGTGAATTGTAGATTAAAGTCTATATGCTTTAACTCAACACTTCAAAAGATGTGCTACATTAAACTTGACAGAATGTTTGATTTTTGTATTACTGAACCAAAATCTATGATTATAGGATAGAAAACAATCCTGAGGTAATAAAAAGAGGCATTGTTTTATAGAAAGGATATTAAAGACAGTTTGGGACAAATTACTAGCAGCTTTTAAGTTCATGTGTCTAATAAAGACCTAAATTGCAACCTGTTTGCAGAAAACATGTTATTATTGATCAGTATAAAATTACAGGGTAGAGTCAGGGCAGAAAGGATGGGTGAGGAAAGATGGCTTGGTGGTACATTCCACTGTTGTCTGGCTTCATTCTAGTCCCTCTGGCTTTCTCTCAAGTCCTTATTTTTTTTTTTTTTTTTTTTTTTTTTTTTTTTTTTTTAAACAACCAGAGATTTCTCTTACCTCACAGGCTTTGTGGCTACTGTTCCCTCTTATTGGAAAGTCCACATATTTTCCTTATTGTGTAAGTGGTGTTCATCCTTCAACCATCAGTCTGAATACTGATATGCGGTAAGTCTTTCCTAATGCACTTAAGTAAGAGTCCACATATCATACATTTCCTCAGCACTACAAAAGTCTGCTTCCAGAATTTTTATGTTAGTTTTCTCATACCTCGTAAATGCAAGTACAGTTTTTTTATTCTTTCTTAATAATTGAGTGTCAACTATAGGAGGAAAGTAGCTATTTGTTAGCCATGCTCATCATGTGAATGTGTGATGTCTGATGTTTGATAGGTATACCTTAAATATTCAACTAATGAACTTTCAAACTCAGCAATTTGGAATTTATTATATACTTTCATATCCCTAGAATATTTTCTAACAAGTTTATTTCATTCCTTGTCCATGCTGAGTTTAGTCAAGATAGTTGGTGAAGTGAAGAAGAAAGAAAGTTGGAGAAAAAGATTATAGGGTGGATGAAGTAAAAGTGAAACTCACTAAAATGAAAATGAGATGTTATGGACCATTGAGATGAGAATCATACCATCTCTTTTCTAAAATATAATAAAACAAGATCAGAGGATCTCTCCATTTTTATTTCTTTCAACATAAGCATTGCAATATAGTTTGATATTACTATTTAGAAGCTAATTAGACTATGTATCCATTATCCTTATTCCTGTTCACTTTTGGCATTTATATTGGTCATTAACACTTTCTCTAGAGTGCCCATAAAAAGGGAGTGGAGGTGAAATTTAAGCCAGGCAATTTGCTTCCTGTTGACAGATTTTGTAATATGATTGATGGGGGCAGAGGGTGAAACTATCTGGCAAAATGAATTTTTTGCATTATCTGTGTATTTCATATATCAATGCCAGTATTTCTTAAACTGCAGGTCAAGACTCCAGAGGGAAGGGTTACAGTATATTTTAAGGAATTTCATGTATGGGAACTATTTGGAGGTAGACACTGTGGGTTACATTGGGAATATGAGGTTTCTTTTCTTCCTCAACTCTCCACAATTCTTCTCTCCTAACCTATTAAAATCTATTATTCTCCAATAGGAGGAATCAAAAATTTTTTCATATTATTGTTAATATAAAAACTTTAAAAGCAAACATTTGAAAATGGTAAAATTATCAATCTATGCAATAATATCTTGCACAGTGCCTCATGAATAATATCTATGAAGTGATTTGCTTTTAATTTATTCTCATAAATGACTATATTGTGGGAGAAAATAATAAAAATGGAGGATAAGCACTGCCTCTTAGGTTAATTAATGATAATCTTAGAGAAGAAGGAATTAAAAGCTGTAAGGAAACATTGTTATTACTTTATATAGATGTTTTGATCTCTTAAATAATATTAAGTATATGACTAACCATTTTTCTGGGGCTTTATTTATTTATTTTTCTTGGTGTTGGGGATCAAACCCAGGCCTCATGCATGCTAGGTAAGTGCTCTACCAACTGAGCTATATGCCTAAGCCTACAAATGTTTCTTTCATTTCATATTTGATTAAAGACTCAATTATACTCTTGTGTTTCATGTTTCCATTCCCTTTTGCAGCATTTTTCTCTGTTTTATCCAAGAAAAAAATCTGTCCATTTGTGGAAACTTAAGAGTTTTATTACTACCTAAAATTTTACTTTCTGATTGTATTCACATTGAGTCAAGCATATTTGCTTGAATATTGAGCCAATGTAAGCTTTTATTCCCCCAGAACATGTAAAATAATAAAAGGAAATCTGAACCATTTTTCTTATGTAAATATTACCTAAAAATAAAAATTATGATGATGACATTTTATGTTAAAATATTTTTTGTCACATGTGGTGCTTTTATTGTTATTGATAATCCAATTTAGTCTTATAAGTAAATAAACTAATGTCTTCAGTCATATATTCTATTTTTCTATTAGCATTACTAAAAAGGAAAAGAAAAAATCTACATCCTTAAAATTCTAATCAGATATTCTTCTAGAAATTCCATCCTATATTTTAACCTCACTATTTAAATACATTTTTAGCCTGCAAGTGATAGGTAACCAACTCAAGTTCTGTTAAAACAGGCTAATATATCAGTATTCCCAAGGTACATGTAAGGATATAGACAGTTTGAGGCTGTGATGTCACCACTGTGTTTTCTTAACTTACTTTCAGATACTACTTCACTTCTCATGCATTGTATTCTTCACAACAGAACCATGGCAGATGATAGAACTTTTCTCACCTCCTTGTAGTTTTGCAAGAAAGAAGCGCAGAAATCTTTCTGTTCCAAACCTTGAGAAAAGATTCTCTTTAGTGTGATCTGGATTGACATCATAGAGGTTGGTTGCACTGTAATTAGCCTTGCTTCTATCTCCTGCCTATTCCAGGAAATCAAAAGAAGAGAAAGTAACACAAAATGGAGATAATGCAAATTCATGCAGTGAATCTATATTGCTCCAATGCACACCTACAAAATTTTAAAATGTACTTTATCTAAATTGCATAGCACACTAACACACACGCATGCACTAACAATTCCAAAGCTCTGCAAAAATACTCTTATGCATATTAACATTTAGCATAAAAGGCTTTCTGAATTCATTCAATTGTGTAGTTGATGATTTGATGGCTATTTAATAAATGAAGATATTAGGATTATTTTTTTCTGTCTTCTGTGTTGTGTGAGTGAGTGTGTGTGTGTGTGTGTGTGTGTGTGTGTGTGTGATTTGTTTTTTGTTTTTTCACAAAGCTTGCTCCTAGAAGCAATAAATTTGGTCATTGCCTTCTTGCAGATAACCAAATATATTTGGAAGCTGAGCAAGAAAAGTGCAGAGTATAGGATTTCCATTTATAAAATAATCTTTAAGTTCCCTGTGAGAGAACACAATACTTCAGAAACATTC
Organism: Tamias sibiricus; assembly: GCA_025594165.1. Lineage (NCBI taxonomy): Eukaryota > Metazoa > Chordata > Mammalia > Rodentia > Sciuridae > Tamias > Tamias sibiricus. Next base: position 111,052,905 of record CM046664.1, on the reverse strand, counting down.
CCTAATATTAGAAGTATATTTATTCCAGGTTAATTTTTAATACTATGAAATAGAAAAATTATCCATTACAGTAAAGCAAAGAAACTAAAGAATATTTATAGTAGAATTGCCATCTCCGACCACATCCAACAAGAGTGCTGTATTGACTAAATCTTTGTCCAAAGAAATAAAAAGTCATTGCTTAAAAGGAATTGGCTATCATTATAATAAATAGACCCTAAAGTACATTTTATATGTTAGCACATATATATTCTTATACTTTAATTATCTCTGAAGTCATAAAGGGTGTTTTATTTTGTTTGCAAGTGCTTTAATTATTTTATTTAACTTTGGTATAATTGTGAGTAGGGTACCCCTTCCCTGGATAAGAATCATTGCTAACATATTAGAAAATAACTATTATATCGAGTATAGATATCTAAAAGGATAAAACCATAAACTGTCTTTTCTTTTTTTATTTCTTTTTTTCTTTATTCTACCTTTTTATGTATGACAGCAGAATGCATTACAATTCTTATTACACATATAGAGCATATTTTTTCATATCTCTGATGGTACACAAAGTATTTTCACACCATTTGTGTCTTCATACATGTACTTAGGGTAATGATGTCCATCTCATTTCCTCATCTTTCCTATGCCCATGCACCCTCCCTTACCCTCCCTCTCCTTTGCTCTATCTAGAGTTCTTCTAATTTACCCATGCCTGCCCCAATCCATTATGAATCAGCATTCTTATATCAGAGAAAACATTCAGCATTTTTTTGGGGGGATTGGCTAACTTCACTTAGCATTATATTCTCCAACTCCAACCATTTACCTGAAAATGCCATGATTTTATTCTCTTTCAATGCTGAATAGTATTACATGTGTATATACCACATTTTCATTATCCATTTATCAACTGAAGGGCATCTAAGTTGGTTCCACAGTTTAGCTATTGTGAATTGTGCTGCTACAAACATTGATGTGGGTGTGTCCCTGTAGTATGCTGTTTTTAAGTCCTTTGGGTTTACACCAAGGAGTGGGATAGCTGGATCAAATGGTGGTTCCATTCCCAGTTTCCAAGGAATCTCCATACTGCTTTCCAGATTGGCTGCACCAATTTGCAGTCCCACCAGCAATGTATGAGTGTGCCTCTTTCTCTATATCCTCACCAACACTTACTCTTGTTTGTATTCTTAATAGCTGCCATTCTGACTGGAGTGAGATGTCCATACTACCAAAAGCATTATACAGATTCAATGCAATTCCAATCAAAATCCCAATGACATTCCTCAAAGAAATAGAAAAAGCAGTCATGAAATTCATCTGGAAAAATAGGAGACCCAGAATAACCAAAGCAATCCTTAGCAAGAAAAGTGAAGCAGGTAGCATCACCATACTAGACTTTAAATTATACTGTAGAGCAATAGTAACAAAAACAGCATGGTATTGGCACCAAAACAAACTAGTAGACTAATGGTACAGAATTGAAGACACAGAGACTAATACATATAATTTCAGGTATCTTATATTTGACAAAGGTGCCAAAAGTATACAGTGGAGAAAGGATAGCCTCTTCAACAAATGGTGCTGGGAAAACTGGAAATCCATATGCAACAAAATGAAATTAAACCTCTATCTCTCACCATGCACAAAATTCAATTAAAATGGATCAAGGACCTAGGAATTAGACCAGAGACAATACACCTAATAGAAGAAAAAGTAAGCTCCAATTTCCAACATGTCGGATTAAGCTCCAAGTTCCTTAATAAGAATCCTGTAGCACAAGAATTAATATCAAGAATCAATGAATGGGATAGATTCAAACTAAAAAGCTTCTTCTCAGCAAAAGAAACAATCAGTGAGTTGAATAGAGAGCCAACTATTTGGGAACAAATATTTAATACATGCACATCAGATAGAGCAGTAATTTCTAGAATATATAAAGAACTCAAAAAACTTAATTTCAAAAAAACAAATAACCCAATCAACAAATGGGCTAAGGAATTGAAAAGACACTTCTCAGAAGAAGATACACAATTAATCAACAAATACATGAAAAAATGCTCAACATCACTGGCAATTAGAGAAATGCAAATCAAAACTAAGATTTCATTTTACTCCAGTCAGAATGGCAGCCATTAAGAACACAAACAACAATAAATGATAGAGAGGATGTGGGGAAAAAGGCACACTCATACATTGCTGGTGGGACTAAATGGTGCAACCGTTATGGAAGGCAGTATGGAGATTTCTTGGAAAACTGGGAATGGAACCACCCTATGACCCAGCCATCCCACTCCTGGGTCTATTCCCAAAGGACTTAAAAACAGCATACTACAGTGACACAGCCACTTCAATGTTTACAGCAGCACAATTCACAATAGTTAGATTGTGGAACCAACCTAGATGTCCCTCAGTTGATGAATGGATAAATAAACTGTCTTTTGAATACATCATGGCATTCAGAACAATGCAACTGACTAAATATTTTTTAAAAAATAAAAATACCTTGATAAACTTATGTGTTTAGCCAAGGTGAAGAAAGAGGGTTTGGATTTATTCTCTTGCCTGAAGAAAAAAAAACACACAAAATATACGAAGTAAATGTTTTTCAAGACAAAAGACTTCAGAAAATGAAGATAATGATCCCTTGAGAGAATTTCCAGGCCATAACAGAGGAAGGAAAAAAACTGGGTGTATGGAGTTCAGGGGACATAGTGAGTTAAGGATATGGAACTGAGAATCCAGAAAGACCATGGCAGCTAGAGTTCACACAGTAGATTACTGAACAGGGGGCAGCTACACAGAGAGGAACCTCCAGAGATTTTCAGAGGATACCCTTGATGAGACATTAATTTGCTGATTATCAACTATAGCACATGTGTGAATAGACTATGTGAGCATGGGGAAATAATATTTCAAAAAGGTAAGAGTTAACAATTCTCACACAGGACCAAAAGTAGTGCCTGTTCCCAGTACTAGAATATAAAGTCTCAAGAGTGATGGGGCATTAGGTTAAGTACACAGCAAGTTCTTTCCTCAGTATAAAGAATGTTTGACTATACACTGTACCCATTTAATTAATGTTACAAGCAAGATCAGAAAGTACAGCTTTATTTCCAGAGGATCCCAGAATAAAACATTTAATATTTTTAGGATTAGTTAAAAATTTTTAGTACCCAGCATGTTAAAGTTTCACAATGCCTGGTAACTAATCAAATCTCACAAGTTATGCAAAAAGGCAGGAAAATGCGTGTTATGGTTTGAAGGAGCCCCAATTAGGAAGGGTTATTGCAGCTAGCTGGAAGCCATAAGTTCCATCTGATATGTATGTGACGCACCTGTAGGCACCCGCAAAGCTAAAGGTGTATAACCGGGTGAAAGCAGTCCAAGTTAGGCGAACGAAGGAGAATTCATTCAGTCAGTCGTGCAGTCGCTCGGTTGGTCAGAAGAAGAGTTCAGGTCGGAGAAGAAAAGAATCAGAGCGGCCAGAACGTAGGCAGAGCAGTTACAGAAGAGAAACCAGATAGAAGAAGTAATTGCTGGTCAGAGTTAGGCCGAGGCTCCCCAGGGCTGGTCAGAGTTAGGCCGAGGCTCCCGAGGAAGAAAGAAGAAGGAAGAAAGAAGAAAGAAGCTCTAAAAAATAATCTTTCTCTAAGAAAAGCTCTCTAATCTTTCTTTCTAAAAATCTTTCTTTCTCTCTCTAAGCTCTCTCTAAGAAAGTAGAAGTAAAAGTAGTAATAGCTTTACTCTGCCTCTGAGTTTTTCTCCCGCAGTGGTCAATGGCTGGCCATGACAGGCAGCTTACAAATGGTGGTCCGTCTGGGGCTCGGCAGGCAGAGAAGAAAAGATAAGAAATAAGAACAAGAAGCTAAGATAGTGAGGAGAGCGAAGAAAAACCATAGCCTCTGACTCAGTTGAGGCCAGTTAAGAATTAAGCCGAAGCAGAGTAGCCAGCGAAAAGCCGAAGCAGAGTAGCCGGCCAAAACCCATAAAAAATAAAGAAGCCAGAAAAGCCATACAGAGAAAAAGCCTTGAGCTTTAGCAAAAAGCCATAAAGAAAAAAGCCATGAGCTTAAAAGAAAATAGAGAATTAAAAAGCACGGTGAAAACCATGCAGAGAAAAAGCCATTGAGCTTTGGCAAAAAAGCCATAAAAATAAAGAAGAGACAAGGAAAAAAAAAAAAAAAAAGTCAAAGCCGCTTATGCAGTTGTGCTTAACAAAGTGCGTTAGTTGCTCCTCAGCAGTAGGCTTCCTTAAAGCCGCAGCACCTTCTCAAAAAGGGCTCAAATATCCACCCTTTTAAAAACAAAAGGTGAAAAGCTAGGTAGGGACAAGAAAATAAAAGAAAATAGAGAAAATAGAATTAAAGCACCTTTTTAAACTAAAGGGGAGGAATATGAAGGAGCCTTAATTAGGAAGGGCTGTTGCAGCTAGCTGGAAGCCATAAGTTCCACCTGATATGTATGTAACGCACCTGTAGGCACCCGCAAAGCTGAAGGTATATAACCGGGTGAAAGCGGTCCGAGTTAGGAGAACGAAGGAGAATTCATTCAGTCAGTCGTGCAGTCACTCGGTCGGTCAGAAGAAGAGTTCGGGTCGGAGAATCAGAGCGGCCAGAACATAGGCAGAGCGGTTACAGAAGAGAAACCAGATAGAAGAAGTAATGGCTGGTCAGTCAGGCCGAGGCTCCTGAGGAAGAAGGAAGAAAGAAGAAAGAAGCTCTAATCTTTCTCTAAGCTAAGCTCTACAAGAAGCTAAGCTAAGCTCTATCTTTCTTTCTTTCTCTCTAAGCTAAGAAGACAAGAAGAAAAGCTCTCTCTAATCTTTCTCTCTAAAAATCTTTCTTTCCCTCTCTAAGCTCTAAGAAAAGCTCTCTCTAATCTTTCTCTCTAAAAATCTTTCTTTCCCTCTCTAAGCTCTAAGAAAAATCCTTCTTTCCCTCTCTAAGCTCTAAGAAAAGCTCTCTCTAATCTTTCTCTCTAAAAATGTTTCTTTCCCTCTCTAAGCTCTAAGAAGAAAGTAGAAGTAAAAGTAGTAATAGCTTTACTCTGCCTCTGAGTTTTCCTCCCGCGGCGCTATGGCTGGCCATGACAGGCAGCTTACAATGGTTTGGATATGAGGTGTTCTCCAAAAGCTCCTTTCTTGTGCAGAAAGTAAAAGATTAGATTATAAGAGCTGTAATCTAGTCAGTCCCATCCTACTTTGAATAGACTGTGTGGTAACTATAGGCAGGTGGATCATGAGTACAAGAGGTGGAAGCGTGGAAGCGTGTCCTAAAAGGCTTTATCTTCTTTACAACCCCTTCCCCTCTCTCTCTTTACTTTCTGGTTGCCATAAGGTGGGAAGTTTTCTTCAACCACCAACCTTCCACCATGATGTTCTCCCTGAGCCCAGACCAATGAAGTCAGCCCCCAATGGACTAAGGATCTGAAACTATGAGCCCAAATAAACTTTCCCTCCTCTATACTGTTCTTGTCAGGTATTTTGGGCACAGTGATGAATGGCTAACACAATGAGACTAACAGACAAGATAAATAATTAAAAATGATGCTGATCTCAGTTAAACCAGTTATTGTTAATCTTCTCCATATGATCAAAAAATAAGTAGCAACATGGATGGTACAAAAAAAACTTCCAGATATAACTTCTAAAGATGAAAACTGTTATGTGTGAGATGGGGTTATGATAGATAACATATTACAGAAGAAAAGATTAGTAAACATAAAGATACAGGAATTCAAAAGATTCAAAATGAAATCCAGAGGAAAAGAGAGATAAAGCAAAAAAGCAAACATACTATTAATTAGATGTGTGAAAATCCCATACAACTTAATAAGCATTTACTTGGAGAGCCCATAGGACAAATGAGGAGTGTGGGAGAGAAATATTTGACCAAATAATAGGCACATATTTTCAAAGTTTGAGATAAGTATAAATCCAGATTCAAGAAACTTAACAAATATCAATTGAGAATAAAAAAGTAAACTATACCACAGTATCATAATCAATTTACTCAAAAATCATAATAAAGAGGAAATATGAAAAATAAAATAAAGAGACATATTATATACACAGGTACTAAAATAAGGATAATAGTGTATTTTATAAAATAAATACAGTGGAGTAATATTTTTAAAGAACTGAAATAAAAATATATCAACCTCAAATTCTATATCCATGAAAAAGTTCTTTCAAGACTAATGCTAAAAACCAAAGACATATTAGAGTTGAAAAAATCTGTAATATGTAGATTTGCATTATTCAACATGTTAAAGAAACTTTTTCAGCAGAAAGAATATGGTAACAGATGGAAATCTAGATCTGCAAAAAGGAAGAAAGTGCACAGGAAATCATGACTAAACAGGTTAATATCTAAGATTTCTTCTTATTTAAAACTTTCTAAATGAACTAATGGATACAAAATCAATAGGCATTTTTGAACATCAGCGACAAAGCCTCTGAAAGGGAAATGATGAAAATTACCCCATTTACAATAGCATCAAAAAAAAAAAAATACCTGGGAATCAACTTAATGAAAGAGGTGAAAGACCTCTATAATGAAAATTATAGAACACTAAAGAAAGAAATCATAGAAGAACTCAGAAGATGGAAAGACCTACCTTGCTCTTGGATAGGTAGAATTAATATTGTCAAAATGTCCATACTACCAAAAGCATTATACAGATTTAATTCAATTCCAATCATAATCCCAATGTCATTCTTCAAAGAAATAGAAAAAGCAGTCATGAAATTCATCTGGAAAAATAAGAGACCCAGAATAGCCAAAGCAATCCTGAGCAAGAAAAGTGAAGCAGGTGGCATCACCATACCAGACTTTAAATTATACTATAGAGCAATAGTAACAAAAACAGCATGGTATTGGTACCAAAACAAACTGGTGGACCAATGATACAGAATTGAGGACACAAAGACTAATATATATAATTTCAGCTATTTTATATTAGACAAAGTTTCCAAAAATGTACAGTGGAGAAAGGACAGCCTCTTCAACAAATGGTGCTAGGAAAACTGGAAATCCATATGCAAAAAAATGAAATTAAACCCTTATCTCTCACCATGCACAAAACTCAATTCAAAGTGGATCAAGTACCTAGGAATTAGACCAGAGACAATACGCCTAATAGAAGAAAAAGTAAGCTCCAATTTCCAACATGTCGGATTAGGCCCCAAGTTCCTTAATAAGAATCCTGTAGTGCAAGAATTATTACCAAGAATTAATGAATGGGATAGATTTAAGCTAAAAAGCTTCTTCTCAGCAAAAGAAACAATCAGTGAGTTGAATAGAGAGCCAACTATTTGGGAACAAATATTTAATACATGCACATCAGATAGAGCAGTAATTTCTAGAATATATAAAGAACTCAAAAAACTTAACACCAAAAAAACAAATAACCCAATCAATAAATGGGCTAAGGAATTGAAAAGACACTTCTCAGAAGAAGATACACAATTAATCAACAAATACATGAAAAAATGCTCAACATCACTGGCAATTAGAGAAATGCAAATCAAAACTACTCTACGATTTCATTTCACTCCAGTCAGAATGGCAGCTATCAAGAACACAAACAACAATAAATGTTGGAGAGGATGTGGGGAAAAAGGCACACTCATACATTGCTGGTGGGACTGCAAAATGGTGCAACCGTTATGGAAGGCAGTATGGAGATTTCTTGGAAAACTGGGAATGGAACCACCCTATGACCCAGCCATCCCACTCCTGGGTCTATTCCCAAAGGGCTTAAAAACAGCATACTACAGTGACACAGCCACTTCAATGTTTATAGCAGCACAATTCACAATAGCTAGGTTGTGGAACCAACCTAGATGTCCCTCAGTAGATGAGTGGATAAAGAAAATGTGGTATATATACAAAATGGAATTTTACTCAGCAATAAAAGAGAATAAAATAATGGCATTTGCAGGTAAATGGATGAAGTTGGAGAATATAATGCTAAGTGAAATTAGTCAATCTCAAAAATCCAAATACTGAATGTTTTCTCTGATATAAGGAGGCTAGTTCACAGTATTGTTGGATGGGGGTACAATAGGAGGATTAGAGGAACACTAGAATGGTCAAAGGGAAGGGAGGGGAAGGGAGGGAGCAAGGGGAGAGGGAGGGGGAGAAAAGAAAAAAGGTGGTTGAATGAGATGGATATCATTATCCTAAATGCATGATTGAAGACCTGAATGGTAGGAATATACTTTGTATACAAACAGTTGTATGTAAAAAGATGCTATATATGTGCACTATGAATTGTAATTATTATGAATAAAAATAAATTAAAAAACCTTTCTAAATGAATTAATGGTTTAAACAAAACTAATGTAATATGAAATTGATGGTATATGTAAAATTAAAATAGATAATAAAATACTGTAAATGATGAGAGGGAATATAAGTATATTGTTGTAAAGTTTTATCATTTAAAGTCAGAATTAATTAATTATACAAGCATCCTATGAATCCTAAAGCAATCATTGAAACAATAAGGCAAAGAGCTATAGATAAAAAGGCAACAAAGCAGATAAAATGGAATGATAGAAATATTAATTAACTTTAAAAAAGGCAGTAAGAGCTAATGGGGAACAAGGAAAAGATGGGACAGAGAGAAAAAATAGCAAGATGATAGATTTGAAGCCAACCATACAATAATCAGATTAAACAGAAGTTGTGTAAAAATGTCAATTAAAATACAGAGATTTTCAGATTGCAAGAATTATCTATGTGTTGTCTATAAGAAACAAACTTCAGAAACACACATAGACACAGTAGGTTAATAAGAGAACTAAAGAAACTACACCATCCTTTACTTTAAAAACATATGATTGATTATATCAATATCAGAGAACAAAGTAGATTTCAGAGTGAGAAATATTACCAGGGATAATCAGGCTTATTTCATAAAGATAAAGGGATAAATGTATCAAGAATTATACACCCTATAACAGAGCTTGAAAATACATGAAGCAAAAACTACTAGAACTGTGAGAAGAAATAGACTGAACTACACGCATAGTCAAAGATATCCATAACCCTTTCAGTAATGGAGAGAACAAAAGAAAGTAAAATCAGTAAGGAGATTGAAGTTTTGAGTAACAATACCAATCATCTTTACCTAATTGACATTTATAGAATACCCCCAAATTAACAATATTTTCAAGTGCACACAAAACATTTACCAAAATATACCATACTGGACTGTAAAACAACTCTCAATAAATGTATTTTTTTATAATTCATTGTATATTAGTGACCACAATGGCATTAAGTTAGAATCATTAAAACAGAATACTTTTTCTGGAAATAATACTCAAGTATTTAGAAATAAACAACACACATTTTTTTTTTTTTTTTTTTTTCAGTACTGGGGATTGAACCCAGGGGCACTGTACTACCAAGCTACATCTGCATGCCTTTATTTATTTGTTTATTTTATTTTGAGACAGGGTCTCACAAAGTTGCCAAGGCTGGCCTTTTATTTGTGTTCCTCCCACCTCAGCCTCCTGAGTTGCTGGGATTACAGGTATGCACCACTACATGGGCTAAATAACACACTTCTAAATGACACATGGGTCAAATAAAAAATCAAAGAGAAATTGGAATGTATTTTGAATTAAATGAAAATGAAAGCATAATGTACCAGTTTGTGTGATGCTACTAAAGCAGTGTTTAGGGGGAACTTTGTAGCATCAAATACCTATATTACAAAAGAACAATATTTACAAATCAATGAACCAAAAGAAGAGATTTAGATAAAACCAAAGTAGGAAAAACAAACAATAAAGGTTGGAGCAGAAATTAATGAGAATAAGAACAAAACGACTGAATAGTAAGTTAGAACTCAATACCCCTCAGACACACCAATTTAATAAGAATATATGGACCAAAAAAAACCTTTACGGAAATTCTAGAAAGCAGTTAAGAAGTTGTAGTACTCCAAGCAAGTGCAGAGGAGAAACAGCACATTGACACCCCTAAGAAATGCCCTTGTATTTTAGCCATGATTGCCTCATCCCCAGTCCCACATAGTGCAGAGCCACTGGGAAAGGACCCTGGTTTGTGGCTTCTCCCTAGGGTGATGGGGTAGAAGAGAGTGGAACGATCTCCGTTTATTGCTTTCTTCGCTGTTCTTTTGCCTGAAATGTCTACTATTCTCCTAATTTCTTACATTAGATTCAATATTCAAAGCAAGCCTCAAATTCTACTCTCTCCTTGAAAATCATGCTCTATTTACTCTAATTGATCCCATCCAAATAATTATGAGTCTCACAGTTTAATTTACACTATTTCAGTGATTTAAATAATATGCTACCTTTTACCTTTCAAATTGTATGTCTTATATCTTCACCAGTATTACAACTTCCCTATAACTCAGTTTTTAAATGTTTTATAAGTTTCTTCTTATGATAATGCTGAATATATATTTAAATAAAACAGCTTAGAGATATGTAGACTTATAGCAGACTAATATGAAGATTTTTTTCTTTTCTTTGTTCTAATTAGTTATACATCAAGATATTCATATAGATCAGTACACATATATATGGAAATTAAACAAAGAAATAAAATGCTTAATGTGAGTATATTAATTTATTAATCATTTCAAAGAATGAGGTTTTGATTTCATTGATTTTTCTGGATTACTATTCTGCTCTTATTCTTGATTTTTTAAATTGTGGTAAAAAACATATATAACATAGATTTCTCCTCTTAATTTTGAGTGCACAGTACAATATGTTAACCCCCAGGAACTTTGTTATGCAATAGATTTCTAAGATTTTTCGTTTTGCTTGACTGAAACTCTATATCCACTGAACAACTCCCTGATTTGCCATTTCCTCAAACCCTAGGAGCCACCAAACAATTCTGTTTCCCCTTAGAAACAAGATGTGTTTTAATACCAAACCCAGTGACTCAATTGCACAAAGGTATAAAACCTAGGATGGGCTGTTTTCAGATGTGCTACAAGTGAGGCATGAACAGTTGAGACTCCATGTGTCCCAAACAGCTTTCCTGAGCCTTTGGGACTGACTAGCTTGCAAGGAATCCTAACTAGGCTTTTGTTGTTCTTTACTACCTTTCTGTAAGTGCTAAGCCAAATTCATGTAACTTGTGTAAGTTGGTACCCAGTGCACAGTGAACCTGCTTCACAGCTGAGTTTATGGCATAATACATTTTGGAAACTTTTTGGTCTAGTACTATACTAACAAATGTAAATGAAGTTAATAGTGAAATTACCAGAAAGGACTAAAATTTGTTTAAACTAATGAATGCCTTTATTGATTATGAGCATTGATATAAACAATATTTACACACAAATACATTATAGACCAAAAGCAAGAATTTTACTGGAATTGGTACAGATTCTACCTCTTTATAAATCTATAAACTTTGAGGCTGGTGGTGAGGAGTGGGAGTTAATACTTTAGGATAGGTTAAAAAAAAAAAAAAAACTACTTTTCCAGCCTGTCTCTCTCTCTCTCTCTCTCTCTCTCTCTCTCTCTCTCTCTCTCTCTCTCTCACACACACACACACACACACACAACAGAGAGAGAGAGAGAGAGAGAGAGAGAGAGAGAGAGAGAGAATTGTCTAAAGAAAACTATTTATAAATGTTCTACTAAAAAAGCCACCATACCTCTTCAGCTTATTTTAGAGCCAGATCTACCTTTAAAATTGAAAACCCTTTCTGTGCTTATATACTTTTGAGAAAACACGAATCAAACAAATAAAGCAATTTCCTTTTTTACAGGTCATGTTATGGTTTCATATGCTAATGTGTTTGATAAATTATTAGGCATTCTTCAAACTTATTTTATCATCACTCCCCTGTTCCCTACCAGAATATCTTTCACAGCATGTATTCTCTAAAACATGCTTCAGAGAAGTGACATAGAAGTAAAATATCTTCTATTTTCTTTAATGCAGTGATAGGGATCCCACCCAGGTTTTTATACATACTAGGCAAATATTCTACCACTGAGCTATACTCCCAGCTCAATTTATTCTCTTTATACCAATATAAATTGATTTTAAGGCATATCCATTCTTTTCATTTTTCTATTTTTAAGCTAAAAATAGTCCTAAAATTGATGTTTTTCCTGCCAAATACATATAATATTGACATCAATTAGATATGATTTCTAGCTATTTTAAATGCTTTCTAACAGAAAAAATACACATTTTAAAGAAATATTTTCATAAGCCTTATTAATTAGGGAAATTTTTACTTTCCATTATAAATATTATCATAGCTCCCATAAATAATATAGAAATGATGATAGAAATCTGAATGTTGGTTATAATCCTTAGTTTTACAGAGTTTTATGGTACTTTAATGCACGATGAAACACTGACCAACCTTCTTCAGGCAGTTAAAAGCATATTATTAGAAAAAATGGAAAAGGTGGATTATATCACTGCCTGTTGCTAGGATATAAAGAGCTAGAAACAGTTTACAAACATGCATAGGCAACAGGAACCTGAATATACAAGCACTAGTAGTTATATTATTGGGCTTTCTTCTAATTGCCTAATATAGATTATCTACAAAAGAGAGTGACTTCTTGGTGGTTGAAAGTCTTGTCTTCCAATATATCACAATAAAATTTTTAAGAGGTAATATAAGTTAGTCTATGTTAGCCGGGCGCGGTGGCTCAACGCCTGTAATCCCAGCACTTGGGAGGCTGAGGCAGGAGGATCAAGAGTTCAAAGCCAGCCTCAGCAATGGCAAGGCACTTAGCAACTCAGTGAAACCCTGTCTCTAATAAATTACAAAAAAAGAAGGGCTGGGGATATGGTCCAGTGGTCCAGTGTCCCTTGAGTTCAATCCCCAGTACCAAAAAAAAAAAAAAAAAAAAAAAAAAAAAAGTTAGTCTATGTTGGTAACATTATACATAATAGATCATTTTAGTTTGGAATAATCATAACATTTGTTCTCTAACCAATTGTTAAACTTTATTTTAACTGAAATTATAAACTTGGTGACCTAACCTAATCTAACATTGCCTCTAATTGAAAAATAGTGAGTGAATTATAGATTTGGGAGAGGAAAATTTGTTTTTCTTTGAGTAATAAAACATCATATTTTATGGAAAGTGAAAAAACAATTAAATTATTCGAAGGTTCCAGATGCTATGTAAAAAAAATTATTTGGTGGATGTTTGAAAGTTCATAAGTAAATATGGTGTCCTGAAGTGTGAATCTCATGAATAAGAGTAGTCAGTATCTCCCTCTATCTGTGGGGAAATGGACAATGCTCATCCTGTGCCCCTACTCTGTGGTAGGAGTTTATATCTATGCAGTATTTATATTCCCACTCATCTATGCACTATTTCCCTATCTTCATTATTCAACATGCCTGGCTAGATGTGGTATTATTAATGTCATCATCACCACAGATGGGAATAAATATGGACCCTTGTCACATAATAATACCATTATTGAATATCCAGAAAATAGTTATCAATATCTACCACTTTGGCATGACATCTAATTTTCCACAGATATTTCTTTTTAAACATAAAATGTGCCCTTTTTACATAAAATGTGCATTCAGTAATTTATATTAAAGTTTAATACATGTGACTTGTAAGTATTATACATCTTCTTTCCTTTTAAAAAACATTTTATTGAAGTCATTACATAACATATATTCAATTAAGTGTGTAGCTCAATGAAATTTTTACAAAATGAATATTTTTGTGTAACCATAATTCAAATCAATATTTTTTAGAACATTATCCAGCATTTCCAAAAACTTTTTCCTATTCTTCTCAGTCATTGCCTCCATCTAAAGGTCACTAGTATGCTGACTTCCATCATTATGGTTAATTGGGTCAGTTTAAAATTGATGTATATAAAACCACACAGAGTAAATTCTTCTTTGAGTTTTCTTTCACTCACCATTATGTCTGAGAGATTTGTCCAGGATGTTTTTTTTTTTTTTTTTTTTTGTAGTAGTAATTTATTATTTAAAATCACTGCATAGTATTCCACTGCAAGAACATATGATAATTTATTTGTCTAAATACTGAATAAGGCAATTTGGGGTTGTTTACCATTTTTTGAATAATGTTGTATTTACCTGTCTTGTATATGTGTATATGTGTATCTCTTTACATATGAAAATATACACAAAAATTTAATTGAATGCACACATAAACACATTGAACATATTTGGGGGATGATACCTAGGGGGAAAATTGCTAGAAGGTTTTAAGGATGCATATATTCAGCTATATTCAGCTGTGATAGATACTGCCAAACATTTTTCCACAGTTCTTTTACATGTGAATGAGTGGTATGAAACAATTCCAGCCCTGAACTTCTACTTTGCACCACTTTGTGTCATCAAACTATTTATTCAATTTGCTGGATGTGTTGTGGAAGCTTATTGTAGTTTATATTTGCATGTTCCTTATGATTCATGGTTTTGACCAACCCTTTATATTATCATTGGCTACTGGATACCTCAGTATTGAAATGCCTACTGGAGTCCTTTGCACATTTTAAAATGTTTTCTGCTGTTTTCTCATTAACAGAGGAATTTTTATGCAATGTGGGTATGCTTACTTTGTTAGATCAATATATTACAAATTGTTTTTCTGGTTTTGATGAACAGAAATTGTGGGGCTATTTGTATCTTATTTAAGAAAGCATTGTCTTTCATTTGGTTAAAAATATTTTCTTGCGCTATCTTCTGAACATGGAGCAAAATAAAAAGAGTACCAAAATGGAGAAATAATTGAGTGATTAGGGTATTTGATAGTTTATCTGCATTAGTGGATCTCAAAATTCACTCCTACACATTTGAGAAAACTGGAGAGTTTAAAACACTCTGATGCCCCCATGTACTGTAGACCTACTAGTTCAGAATGTGTTGATGTGGGACGCAGCAGACATTAGTATGTTTTAATTGGTGTAGAGAGCACTTAGGCAGAGAAATTCAGCAAAGTAAGGACAATACTGGAGCAAATTTGGTGAACAGCAATTAAGGGTATAATATTGGTTTCACAGAGTGAAGTTAGGGTGAATCACTGGAGTTAAAAATGAGACAGAAATTTGATTCCTGAGCAAAGACTGAAATTAAATTCTACAGAGAGTGTGGTTGAAAAAAAATCTTTTGAGAAAACTAATATGGTATATCAATACATTGGGAGGTTTAAAGTGATAAAGGGGTAAACATAGATTGGAAATGGGGGAGATAAGAGCAAATTTCCAAATTCCCAATGTCTAACTTCTTTAATTCTGCTAATCACCAGAAAATGTATGGTGAATTTTGTGTGCATGTAATTTTTTCTGGCAAGAGAATCTGTAGCCATCATCAGATTTTCAAAGGAATCTGAACCAAATGGCTAAAAATAGCCAGATTAGAGAAGGAAATAAGTTAAAATTTGTTACACTTTGCCACTTAAGAGTTACTGAATACATAACTGTGTTTGTGGCCGTTGACATCGAACAGAGATTGCTGATTGTAGAGACTTTTTTTGTGTGTAAACAGAAATTGTAGAGGTTAATTGAACATGTCTGTGGAGAAGGAGTGTTAAAACATAACTTGAGCCAGGCTATGGACAAACATGTGATCATAACTACTAGGAGGCTGAGATAGGAGGATCTAAAGTTCAGATGCAGCCTCAGTAATTTAGGAATGACCTAAGCAACTCAGTGAGGACCTCATCTCAAAATGAAAAATAAAAAGGACCAGGGATGTGGCTCAGTAGTTAAGTGATCCTGGGTTCAATCCTTGGTATGAAAAAAAAGATCTATGTACCTAAAAATTTGGATTTAGATGCAACTGTTGAAAAGAGTTTTAGGAATGCATTTTGATTATGGAAGGACAAATTTTTAAAAACTCCAATTTTCTCAAATAGAAATGGGAAAGAATTACCGTGCCAGCACCTGAGGCATGAACTGTCTTAGCACTGCTTCGCAAATAAGACAGTAGGTGAATGAAACAATAAATGGTTAGGGGCTCTGAGGGAATTGGCAGGTCCTGCCTTCAACGGCACTGCATATGTGTAGGGTCCAAACAGTAACACTGAGTTTTCTTTAGTTAAATAAAAAAGCCTTCCTTTTTGATAAATATTTGTTAGTTGCGTGTACTTTCTAGAACCAGAGTGTGGTTCTAGGAACCAAAGCATGGAAGGATACTGATCAGAGTATTTGAGGGCTGAATTAGATAGGGAAGTTAGTAAAAGCTGAATGACCCCGCTGAGCACCAAAAGTGTAAAGGACCTGGTCATCTCAAATACGCTGCAGAACCTTGAGAGTGGGAATAATTAACAAGATGATGAAAGTGTGGCATTTATACTTAGAATGTGAGTAGATATTAAATAGATGTTCAGTAAATACTCATTCTAGTGCTATTTAACTCCTCTTTAAGGATAAAGAGAATTTGATATGATAATATTTAACACATTTGATCTACAAAAATAGAAAATATATTATGCTTTAAAGTGATTCCTAATGCTAAATAAAAATAGACAAAGACTATGGCATGTTAGGAAAGGAATATAAGAGAAGAAAGTGAATTTTAAATGATGAAGAAATATTATTTTTACTTTAATATTCATTTTTAGAGTCTCTTTCACTGTAATAATTATAGTGTTCATAGTTTTTTGAAATGTACTGATTAAGCACAGTTGGAGATAGAGCATATGAAATACCAAACTACTGTAGAAGAAATAATATCATACTGTTAGCCAGTTTGGTATTCCATGTATATTAAATAACCTAAGGTATTAAATCATTGCTGTTAAAATTACCTTTATTATCTTTTTATGGAAAACTTGCTTAAAGATAGTATTAAAATCTATCTCAGAATGAATAAAAATATAGGCTATAGCAAGTTAGCTATAGTACCAGTTCTTCCTATATGAAAGTACCTTTTCCTTGATTTTCATTATAAAGTAATACTAAGACTGTATTATAAAATTATAGATGATTTACATGACAGGATAAAAACATTAAAAGTGCAACACATCATTAATTTATGATGAATTATAATGCCTGCTGTGACCCAACTAGAACTTTGGTCAAATCTATATTTAGCTTTATTAAATGTGGTTTAAATTTAGTTGTTGATACCTTTATTTCTCCTTCCCTATCCGTGATGTGGTTGTTTTCATTTTAATGAAGAAGGGAGAGGGGTAAATATTAAACAAATGGATATGAAGAGAGCTTCGCTTTCCTATTTATTTATAAGGTCTACAAGGAATTCAGAATTTGTATATGAGTTTTAGTAGATAGAAACATTAAAATTTGAGCCAAGGCAAATGTCATAAAATAGTTGGGTGTCTGAAGGAAGTCAATGCCTATGAAAGTATAGCTAATGGTAACTACTATGCTTTTAAACTCTCACCTTGTGCTCAAGAGTTGCAGATGGGGCCAGGATATTCCAGACAAGTGAGATCACCTTGTGCAAAGGTCTAAAGATGTAAAAGAATGTCCCCCTCTCTAGATGCTAACATGGTTAAGTCTAGCAGGAGTGTAAAAGAATTATGGAGCTATAACATGCATAGGGGCACATTATGTAGGGTTTTACATGCTGAGACAAGTGGTCAGATGTTTGTCGTTCAGCCCCCAGAGGGCCACTGAAGGAGAAAAAGCATTGGAATGTTTTTTTAGAAAGTCTCTTCTGGTTGAACTACAGAGGATGATGTGGAGAGTGTGCTTGCAGGAAGGAGATGTGCAAAATTAGACTGCAAACGTATCAAAGAAGTGATGTTTCAATTACCTTATTATAATAGACTTGAGTCTCATCTTGCAAACTATCTCTTTACTATCCCTCTAAAACATCCATTTATATGTATATGGTTCTATTTAAAGGCTTTTAATGATATCCTGAGTAGCTTTTAAACCTCAAATATTAAGTCAGTCGTTATCCATAAAATTGAATTTTTCATACCCCTCACTTATTTCAGCTGCTTCAACATCAAGCTGGTCCAGAGAATGGGCATGCAAACCAAGTGGAGTCTTAAACTTTATCTCTGAATGTTTTTAGAATTGGGGTTGATTCAATACCACACTTTGGTAGCAAGGTTACAAAGATGAGTCTAAAATTGTGGTCACTTCTCCCCATTTAGAGAGAAGAACTGACCTTTGTCAAGGATTAATCAGAAAGAAGTTGAGAAGAGGAAAGGATTTACTTTATACACAATGCAAGCTGTTTACGCATCGAAAGAAGTTGAGCCACAACCCCAGAGGAATAGAGAACTCTTGATTGCAGTTTCTGTGATCTGTAAATGACACCACAGTGTACATACACCCAAGGCTTGATTATTGCAATTCTTCCTCCATTTCTGAAAGATTTTCCAGGATAATTTTACATTTTGATTAATTTTTAATTTTTTTTTTTTTTTTTTTGTGTCACTGAGGTTTGAAGAGCCTTGCACATACTATGTAAGTACTTTACTACTAAGCCATTGAGCTGTGTCCTGAGCCGTTTATGTATTTATTTTAGGACAAGTTTTCACAAATTTGCTAGGCTGGCCTCAAATCTTACAGTCCTCTGGTTGCATCCTCCTAAGTAGCCGTGTACCAACATGCCCAGCTGTTTTGGTTTTCTTAAGTTAATTCAGGATGGGTGCTATCATATCTGCATCCTAATGCATACTTCTATCCAAGACTTTCTCATTACAAATGAGACACTTGTTCAGTTCTCTGTCCCTCTTTTTATGATGTTTATACACCAATTAATATTAATATCACATCCTCTCCACTTATCAATTCCATTTCATAAATATTTAATGAACTTATTTTATGTGTAGTGGCGTATGTTGTGCACTGGTAATGCAGAAGTGGGAAACACACAGTGCCTGACTTTGAAGGATTCACACTATATGAGAACGTTGACATGTTTTCAGAAAGAAACTATGTGATATGATTAGAATTGAATTAGCAATGACTCTGGAAGCAAAGGAGAGATTCCAGTGCTATGTATCCATGCTGTCAATGGAATCTTACTAGAATAGTACAGTCGATATTAATTCTGTGAACTCATGTCATATTTTATTTTGCTAGTTAGTCCTAGTCTATCTTATTTTGTTATTAAATTGATTGTGTGGATATATATCTCATTCATCTTTCTCACAACTACATTTTAACCCCTTTCTGGATGTGGAATGCGATTTTATTTTCCTTTGTAAGATTCTTAAGCATCTACCACACTCTATGTTGTACTTATTGGAATATCAGGTAATACTCAGAATCATAGATTCAGAGTTATTATAATAGAATGACTTCAGAGAGTCATCTTGTCACTTTTTACTCAATAGAAAGTGGCTTTAAATAACTTGCTTACATAATTTCAAAGTTATTTGGTGGACATCTAATTGGAATTTTTTGACCTTTATGCTATTGATATTGAGGTTCTATAATTCTTTGCTGTGAAGGGACTCTCCTATACACACCAAATTTCCACCACTGATCTTTGTGGGGGGGGTAGGGAGGAGGAAACTTGTTCTTGATTCATTGTTCCCTAGTTCCCTTTTACTCTCATTACTGCACAGAAAGTATTTGCACTTTTTATGGCTGTTTTTTTCCTAAGAGTGTAATCCAGCCACTAAATAGACAAACTTAATACCAGAATGTACTGAAATCAGATTTTAGCCTCCCAAAAAATGTTCTAAAAAAATTCAGATTCTTAAAAGGTATGACAAAATACATAAAAGAAACTAAAATCAAAGAGGAAAAGTTTGCTTTGGACTGGGGTCTTTTATCTGTTGGTACCTTCTTCTCCTCAAAGTTGGAATCTGTTCAGACTTGAGAGTAGAGCCCCTGACCATCTTCTCTAATCCTCATTAAGGACTTACAGGAAGTATCCCATATTCTGTATTAGTTTTTCATTTCTCCATAAAAATTTCCCCAAACATAGAGGTTGAAAACAGCACATATTTGTTAATTCACAGTTTCTGTGGCCAAGAGTCTGAGCATGGCCTACCTGATTGCTCTACCATTCCAATAATTTTCCAATACATTTGGAGTAAAGACCAAATTCACTAAGCTCTATAGACATACATGAATGGGTCCCTGTTAAACATCTTCTGAGACTTTTCTCACAAGGCTACACTCAGGAATTGGTTGGGGTGCCTTAAAGAGGAACCCAACTTCAAACTCATTCAGGTTGTAGGTAGATCCATTTCCTGAGACTGTGTGACACAGGGCCTAGCTTCTTACTAGACTAAAGGTTATCCTTAGGTCTTAAAGTCCACTTGTAGTTCCCACCTTTTTGCTAGGCAGTTCACAACCACAGTTTCCTTCTTTAAGGCCAGAAGGAAGGTATCTCCCCTGCCATTTGGCTGATGCAACCCAGTTTTATAAAACTTGATGTAATGATGGGAGTGCTATCCCATTACTCTGAGCATATACTGTACCTAACCAAGGAAGTAACATCCCCTTACTTTTGCTACATTCTAGTCTATTAATTAAAAGCAAGTCACAAGTTTGGGTTATACTGAAAAAAAGGATTATCCCAGTATGACTAATAGAGGTCAGTTTTAAATGCCTACATTAATAAAGCTTTGGACTAAGTATAAAACTCTAATAAGTAATCTGGTTAAAATTAAATAAGCTCTGAAGTTTCATAGTAATCTTCTAAAAACTCAATCGGATCCATGGTCTCCAGCAATTCCTCTTCTGCTGCATATTCCATTCCAATAATTTCCCAATACATTTGGAGTAAAAACCAAATTCACTAAGCTCTGTAGACATACATGAATGGGTCCCTGTTAATCATCTTCTGAGACTTTTCCTCTTAGGCTCTGAGACCCAGTCACACTCCAAACTCATTCCTACTTTAGGACTTTGAAGTGGTTATTTCTTCTATCTGGGTAAGTTCAAATTGTCAATCCCATCTCAAAATAAATGTCATCTTTCCAGAAAGGTCTTCTCTGACAATCCAATCTAGGATTTTACCACTTATCATTGAGTATTATATTACCTGGTTTCGTTTAGTTTCTTTTCTTTTAGTTTTTTTTAGTTGTAGGTGGACACAATGCCTTTATTTTATTTATGTTGTGCTGAGGATCAAACCCAGGGCCTCACACATGCGAGATGAGTGCTCTACCACTGAGCCATAGCCCCTGCCCCATATTACCTGGTTTCCATGGTGTTCCGAGAACTGGCCACTGTTGATACTTTCTTCTCATTTACATTGGTTGTTGCTGGCAAGCCCTCACCTCTTCTCTACAGTAAATAGTAGCTATCAAGAGCTGAGTCCTGATATGCCTGGAGCATCTCATTATTTCCTCAGAAGTTTTGTCTGAATGGAGATGCTTAGCACATACCTGTTGAAAGAATGAATGCCACACATAAATCTCCACTGAAAGCACTTTTTTACTTTTACTAACAAAGTCACAGTCATCCCTTTGAAAATGTTAAGTTCACATTATGTGTTTTTTGTTTGAATCTTTACATAATTTGATGGAATCTTAATCACAAGTACAGTGACTTTTAATTCTCTTTTAATTTTTTTAATTCAAAAAACCTCATACTCTACATAATTTCTGGTGCCAAATATGTGTTGGTTGCTTGCCATGACATAAGGACTCTTTCCATTGAGTTGTGACCATAGATTAACTACTTGTACATACTTAATGATCAGGTAGGTTTGTTTTAAACAAGCCACAGTGTTCTAACTAAATATATTGTGGACAATGTAAATGATTATATATTGAAAAAATAAATAATGAAGAAACATATTGCAACTGAAATCTGATTAGCTTCTTAAAGAAGTATAAGCATTTTAATACCATGTTTAAAATTAAGACAGTCAATATCATGTTTAAAATAAGACAGTTAATTAAATCGTATCAGGGATTTTGGTGACTTGAGGAATATCCATTACTTTGAAAAGGGAAAGGTTAAAACCATTTTAAAAAATGTTGATAAGGTAAACATATTCTGGAGCTACTAGTAGCTTGTGCAACATTATCAGGGGATGGGTTTGATTAAAGGGGTTGGTTTGTGTTTGGAGTACTATTTATACTGCTGGCAATGTGGACTAGAGAAAATAGGTATTGGGTTGAATAGTGGGTTGCACAGGGTCTGGACTTTTTTATATGGGACCTAGTCAAATTAAAAAAAGTATGTATAGTTTTAAAATGTGTTTTAAAAATTGGCTCAATCAATCCTTTAAAATTAACAATAAAATAAAGCATGTTTTCTTTTCAGGAGACAAGATTGAAACTGGAACTTTTGGACCACAATTTTTAAGATGGGGATTCATAGAGACATTCTTTGAATACCTTCTAACACAATGGCTTGAAAAGAAGCATGCCAAAATTTACATACAATTAAGTTGAAAACTGAAAATGCTGACAAGGAATCTTCAGTATATGTTTGTTCTAGGAAACTCTAAACCCTTAACCAAAGGAGCAAAACTGAAGGAAGGTTATTAATGTTCAAGAGTGAAGGTGCTATAATAACATTTGTCCTTTCTGAGAAATACAATTGAATTTCCAAAAATTATAGAATCATCTACTTTTAAAGGTGAAACCAAAGAATATATGCAAATTTATTACATTTCCTTAGCATCGCTTTTTAATAAAAAGTCCCCAAACTATTAATCATAGTGAGATTTCTACAATACTGATCAAAATCTGTCCTGGGGCAGGTTTACAAAATAGTCCCTGATCATACACCACTAGTGACAAAGAGTTTTAATGGATTTTATCAAAAAGAACTTCATGCATATAAGAAGAGATAACTTCTTTTCCTAAAAAGCACATCTTCTTTCTTTTTGATGCTACCATCTTAAAATATCTTTTCATGAATTATGCAAAGCTTATGGCATTACTTTGAGGCAGACAGTACTTGTATGCCCTTCAGTGATAAAGTTTCAAAGAGCCTTTCCCCCCATGAGGAATGAAGGAGAGGAACATTTCATTCACTATTCAGTAGAGTGCACAGGACCAGGCATTGTGATGTATAATAGGTTTACATTAATAAATAAAACAGAAAGGTTTCTTACACTTGGTTGTTTTCCATCTACTGGAAACAAGCAGGATTGTTTTGTTTTGTTTGTTTTTTAAAAGAATAACTCATGCTAAATTTATTCTTTAATAACTAACAAAGTCATCAGGATATAAGATAGTGGGAAATTTGTTTAGAGGGGACCCTCTTTGGGTAGGTGGATTTTAAAGCAATATTTGAAACATAAGAGGTAGAAATTACTAAGTGGAAACAAGTCAGTTTAGCATTATGTAAACCAAGAAAAGAAAAGAAAGAAGTTGGCCATGGACTCACTCCCAGCAGAGCAGTCACTTAAGACCTGTGACACACAGGCCTTTAGATTTAGTAGCAGGAAAGGTATAAATTGCTTTGGCAAGAGCAGATTCAATTGAGTAGTAAAAAGACAGAATTCAAATTGTTTAAAATTGAGGAATGGATGAGGGTGACTCAGTGGTAATAAAAAGGAAGCCATGAACATTGCCAGTCTCTAAAACAATTTAACCAATTTCATGTTCTTGGACTACAAAATACTGAGCAACAGGAGTTATAAATTAATAAAACTGTAAGATACTAAACTGTAAATTATGACAAATATTATACAGCCATTAAAATGGTATGAAAGGATATTTAATGATATACAAAAATGCTCACTGACTCATAAATTTAAAGCAGAGTATAAAATTGCACATGCAAAAATCTTTTAAAAATGTGACCATAATATTTTTGTCTATGATATGTGAAACTAGAAGAAAATGTCAGTGTTAGGTATCATAATAATACATTGATATGGTTGAGAGATGAGATATCCCCCAAAATCTCAGATGTTGACAATGCAAGGATTTTCAGAGGTGACATGATTGTTTTATTAGAGCAGTAAACCAATTAGTGAATTGATCCAATAATATGGATTAACTGGGTGGTAACTGTAAGTGGGCAGAGTGTGTATATGTATATTTATGTAAATGTACATAAATGGAAGTGAGTATACTAAAATATAGCAGTTGTCTATGTGCTAGTAATATTGGCATTAATTTTCATACAGTATGCTTTGGTCAGCTTTTTCACTGCTGTGACTATAAGAACTGACAAGAACAATTTAAGAGGAGGAAAAGTTTATTTGGGGGGGCTCATGGTTTCAGAGGTCTCAGTCCATAGATAGTTGGCTCCATTCCTTGGGTCTCCAGAGAGGCTGAATATCATGGCAGAAGAGTGGGGTAGAGGGCAGCAGCTCATATGATGATCAGGAAGCAGAGAGGGAAAGAGGCTGCACTCACCAGATGCAAATTAGATACCCCAAAGACACACCCCCAATGACCCACCTCCTCAAGCCATCTGCCTTCAGTTACCATTCAGTTAATCCCATCAGGAGATTAATTCACTGATTGGGTTAAGGCTCTTATAACCCAATCATTTCTTCTCTGAACCTTTTTACAATGTCTCACACATGAGCTTTTGGGGGACATCTCTCATCCAAACCATAACACAGTGAGTATTTATTACACTTATAAGCACAATTTAAAAGTAACCATTGGAAATAAAATATCATGAGGTATAATTGAAATCATATAGGTTGATTTCAAATATGTGATTTGGTATTCACTAACTTTTCAGAGTTGTAGTTTTAGCCTCTGTAAGAGGTGAATCATAATACCATCTTTGTATAGTTTATAGGAAGATCATACTGGCACTCTGATTAAATTACTAATACTTTAAAATATAAGTATACTTGGAGTAATTTGCCATATCTTTTTAAAATATATATGTACCTTTAAATAGATATCATAAGAAAGACAAGTGGTTCAATAAATTAGGGAAAGAGTAAAATTTTTAAGCAAGTTACTATAATTATTAGAAAAGCTAGTGGGTACAATATACATTAGTAATAAGTATTGCCTTATATTTTAAGAATTAATATGTAGTAATTTTAGGATAACATTTTTATTATCCATAATATATATTTTCTGTATGTGTAAGAGCTCCAGAAAGTGTCCTATCTTCATTGACTCAGTGCTTCTGTCCTTGACAGAAACCAAATTTTCCAGAGATGTTATATATACCCTTAATTGTGCTTCAATATTTTTGAGGATAGAACTCTAAAAGATTAACAGAGTAAAATGGAAAGGCCATTTGTAAATTGAGCCCACAAAAATGAAAAGTGGAGAATATTCCATATGGCTTTATTAAAAGCAGAGCCAGGTCATTCAGGTTAGTTAGGTTATACGATAAAATAACTTCTTTTCTTCTTATAATTAAATTTGTGCAGGTTTTGTAGTAAAATTTATCACTTTTTAAAGGTAACAGCAAAAGGGAATCAAGTTTCTATACCTAAGGCTAATACAAAATTACAACTTAGATGAAATTTCTCTCTGGCACCCTCTAACATAAATCCAGGTTCATAAATTTTAACTTTTTGTTTAAGGTGGTCTATAAAAACAGGACTATGAGTTGAATTTAGTAGATATATAAAAGTCCACAGACCACATATGTGTATTAATGATTTTTTATTATAATATTTATCATGTTAAGCTGATCTCTGGGTACATGGAGAATATTGACAGCCATGGTCCCTACCCTTAAGGTATTTGTCTATGTTTGCTAACATGGATGAGAAGAGTCATATGAAGAATATTCTGGTAAATGACCAGTTCTGCCATTAAATAAAATTTTAAAAACAAGAAAGTGAGACTTGGGTTCAGTTTGCAAGATACGATCAAAACAGTTATGGGTGCATATGTGAATAAGATAAGTTCATATAAAAAGTTATATTTTCCTGTTTCTGGGGGAAATTCAGGGGAAATATGGAACTCAGTAGTTGTTTGATAATTCAAAGAAAGAAATTAGAGTTACTTAATGGGTAGGTACTCTAGATATCAGATAGCTCTCCTGTAGTAATGCTTTTCACCCACAGAAAATATAATTAGATTATATAGCAAGTATCATAATGGAGTTATATGAGGATGTCATACAACTCTTAACCAATGATTAAGAGTTCCATAACTGGGCCCAGTATGGAGGAGGAAGCAAAAAGCACATAAACTTGGAAATAGTTAAAAATGCATTCTTTGATGTCAGACAATTCCAGTTCTGTTTCAACCACTTATCATAGTGTATTCTCTTAGTCTGCATTTTCAAATCAACAAAATAAAGTTAGCAAATGGTCCTTGCATCCAATTTGTCTTGACCATCAAGCTCGTGAAACACACATCTTTTAAGCAACATCATTGTTTTTAGGTTTAAGAAAGGATAGGAATGTGATCATGAGAAATAATGTTGGACAACCTTGGCTCAGGGGAGCAATTACATTGCAAACCTTTCAGCTTTTTTTTCTTGGCACATAGTTACCTCGGGTGTTCACAATTAGCCTCATCTTCAGAGAAGTTCTATCAGTATAGGTTATTCATTACTTGCTCTGGACAATAAGGCAGATGCTCCTCTGATATGTATTTTTTTGTTGGATTCTCATATATCTTCTATCTGGTACCAACTTTACTATAAATTTTGGGGAATATTTTGCTAAGAGAATCTACCAAGGGTCAAGTTCTGGGTCATCCCTAAAACTAGAAGAAAAGACACAGATGCAGCTGCTAACTCTTCCTTTTCAGTATCTACCTCATAAGATTTTGCAAGGAATTAATGAAATAATATAATTAGAATGCTTAGCACAGTGAACGGCACACAGTGCTTAATAAATATCAGTTAACAATTTCTTTATTAATAAGGTTCAACATTATGAGATTAATACTTGGTTTTGAGGTTTTATCTGACCCTATTCTATTTAGAACATGTTATCTATAACTCCAGTTACTGACTTACATCTATTACTGAATATACACAGCCATACCTGTTCCTTAGTAACACATTTAGAAACAAATGCTTTCTAAAGCAATTGCTGCTTTCAGGAATCCAAGATACTTAAGAAACACATACACACACACACACACACACACACACACACATAATATTTGTGTGTGTATATATGTTACTGGAGAATGAGCCCAGCACCTTGTGCCTGCTAAGTAAGTGATCTACCACAGAATTATACCCCCATCACATATATTATATATACACATATATATCACATACATATAAGTATTATGGAGAAATAAATTGACTTTAACATCAAAATTACCCTTATTTTGTAACATCAACTTTAGTTCCAAAGTCCATGCAGGCAAAGTTGCTAAAGATCTTTTTCCTACCTTTGGCAAATTGCTAGCATAATTGTCGAATTATAGCAAGTTTATTTTTCAGTGCTGAAGATTGAACCCAGAGCCTCACAGATGCTAGGCAAATGTTCTACCACAGAGCTATATCCCCAGCTTCAAATTGTAGTGAAATTTATGAACAGAAATGGATAATACATAGCCTTAATTAATATACACACTTATTCTCCAGTATTATGACTCTAGAAGCAAAGCAGATACAAAGATTATGGCATTTTGTATTATTAGTCTTCAGAGAACCATGGAAGCAGAGCAAGAAAGGGAAACAAAATTTCTCTCTGCTCTTTTCAGGGCTGCTTTTCTCCCAGGACTTTCTGAAATTCATAAAATAGGGAACTATCATACTTTTGAGAATCTGGGGCCCACAGACTCATAGATTCTATTATTTAGCAGATTAAAAGCATTGTAGAGAATGTTATTTGGAAAGAAATTCTTGGTTTGACATTGTTTTTTGTCTCCCTTTCCTTTTTTGTCATTCTTCTCCACTCTTTTGTTTTTGTTTCCTATTTAGTCTGGCAATATTTCACCTTATTCCAACAATTTTAATTAAACAAATTAACAATTTGTTTCATTGAAAGGTCATATGAGGAAGGTATAAATGAAAGTGAAAAAATACAAAATAATACTAACCAACCAAAATTTGGACAATTTCCCTTTTATAGTCTACCAATTTCCAGGTGGATTTTCACTT
The DNA here is from genome assembly GCA_025594165.1 of Tamias sibiricus. Taxonomy (NCBI): domain Eukaryota; kingdom Metazoa; phylum Chordata; class Mammalia; order Rodentia; family Sciuridae; genus Tamias; species Tamias sibiricus. The sequence goes on along the minus strand of CM046664.1, from coordinate 111,025,021 downwards.
AAAAAAGATGCTTCTTTCCTCACAAGGAGGATCTCTTGTATATCCTGTTTTGTTTGCTTGCTTGTTATGATAAACAATCTAGGAATTTCTAAGGAAGAGGACAATGAATGTTTTTAAAATGCAGTTTTAAAAGACCACCTTTAGAAGTAAATGTGCCAAGAGATCAAACAGGGGCAACTCTGATGTCTTCAATGATTCTGTGCTTAAATGATGTGATTGTCAGTGATTGATAATCCTTCATTTTCCCAGCAAGCTCATGACTTAATGAGGACTTAATCATGTCCTGGTACATGCAAGCTTAATAGTAGTAATATATGCTGAGGCCCTAGCACCCCAGGTTGATGGAAAACAGGAGGAAGTAAAGATCCAGCATGATAGAGGCAAGAAAATAAAAACAGCTGCAGAGCTGGATCAGTGAATACTTATCTGCATATTATCTGACAGACTCAAAGAGAAAAGTTGTGGATTAGCAATTGTGGCCAAATAATACATCCCTGTGCTCTACTTGGGTCTAGCAACATGAGAATCTCGTCTAATAGACACAATGTGAAATTCAATGGCATCCTGATCCCAGTGAACTGCTTATCAGGAAGGAATTCAGGCCAGTGATTGGGATGGGACGGTGTTGTACAGGTAGCACTATTCAGAACTTTAAAGATGATATCAAAAGTTAAGGCAAGTCAGGATATCAAACCAAAGAAAGTGTAATTCAGAGATCTGTCCTTTTGCTCTTTGAGAGCTGAATGAAATCTGAGATGGAATTAGAATCATATATATTTGTGTGCATTAATTAGCTCGTTCCTGCAGAGAAGTTGATATAAATATAACTATCCATAGTGCATCAATGGGTGCACTGTTATTGTTTTCACCTCCATCCTCCATAAAATGGAAGTTATGGGAGACTAGAGATTAGCCCACCCAGTACTTCCTGCACACTACTAATCCCCACCCTTACATGGAAACTCATGTTAGTGATCCTTGGAAGACAGCAGCAAAAGATTAATTTTAGTAAAAGATAAGCTGAAATATATTAGCATTAGTTTTCTAACTTTCCAATGAAGCTTAGTTTAACTATTTTGAAATTTAAAATCTAGCCAACGATCGTGCCAATGCATCGGTCCATTAACATGAGCATTGCTGTGGTTTTCTTTTTCTTTTTCTTTTTTTTTTTTTTATAATATTTATTTATTTGCTTTAGCTGTACACAATGGGTTTATTTGTACGTGGTGCTGAGGATTGAACCGGGGCCGCACACGTGCCAGGGGAGCGCTCTACCACTGAGCCACCACCCCAGCCCTGTGGTTTTCTGTTTTCTATACTTGATACTCATTTTGTAGTCTCTGATTTCCCTCAACTATTATGAAGATTCTCAGAGCAGAAACTTTAAGATTCCTTGGTCTGACATGTTTGAATGCTACAAAGAGCATGCTATTGTGTGCTTTTCTCACCTTGAGAAGATAAAAGTGTGCTAGCTAATTGAGATTATGAGTTTATGACCTTGCAAGTTGCTCATCCAAATGGTGCAACATTGCTATTTTGAATGAAATTTAAGGTAAATTACATTCTATGCTTAATGGTAAGCATCAATCATACAGTGCATTTTCTTAAAATGAAGTAGATCAGATATTTAATGGAAAATATTTCCAGTTTTAGGTAATTCCTCTATTGACTATTTTATTTCTATGTTAGAAAACCTTTTGTGGTGCATGGAGATGTAATGTATTACATCTCCATTCCAAAACTTTGGTGTCAGAATCACCTGAAAATGCTGGTTTTTAAAATGGACAATGCATTTATTCAACCCTTGACATAGTGACCACTATGATCTAATTAGGGTTTAGAAATAGGATAGCTGTGGCTTTAAGACTCTCAGATTAAGAAGCTACCTAGATTACCTGCTCCTCAGACTGTTTCTCACCCTGATCGTCTGCAGTCTGAGTAAAGCAGTTCATTCGAATAAATTCAAATATTTATTGATTGTCTGCTGTGCGCTGGGGACTCTCCTATAAACAGTGATCCAAAATGAACAAGACATACCTGTCTTCAAGAAATATATCAAACATGACAGAATAGAGTTCTAAAACACATCATAATTTGATACATACTGTATTAAATAAATGCAAAGAGCTATAGGACAAAGAAAAAACATGTCACTTCCTTTAAAAAAGAAGAGAAGGGTAAACTATTTCATAAAAGATGTGACATGGAGCTGAGTTGAGGTAAATTTTCAAAAAGGAGAAAGATGCCCCTGAGGGAGAAAAATAAATAACCCTGTTTGTTTAGAAACAACAAGAAATCCTGGTGGCTGAAGTGCACTATGTTTTAGCAGAAATTTAAGGAGTTAATTGAACCCAATGAACTAACTCCATGAGTTTCTATATAGTAAGGAGACTACCAGCCTGAAGGTGATAAGAAAAATTGAAATATTTTAAGGAAATTAGTAATATAAACAGATGGAGGACAGTAGCTTCTTAATTATTAAAAGGAAAATAATATCTTAAAAAGAAGGTTATACCCTAAGATCTCTTTCCTTGGCACCAAAACAGCCAAATAAATTGGCTATTTTGAGTACTATGCAGTGTAAAACAATCATCTTTGATTTTTAAAATTGAATTAATTGAATCACTGCCACTCAAGATATAAAAATCAAAGATTCCAGATATCTCGCTATTGGCAATGTTACAAATGACACAGATTCTGTATTTTTGATGTAAAATAAAAAAGTAATAGTTTAAACATATGAAATAAAATGATGTTACTTTTTATTTCTCCTTTCATTAAGGGAACCTTTGGCTTATAGAGAGAATTTTAAAATGCAATTCGACTGTGGCACCACATGTGCTGTGGAATTTCCCATACACACATCACCAAAGTGGCCTGTCTCCATGCCTGTCCTTCATCAGCTCTGAAAGTTCCTTTTCAATCTTCAGGGACAGAGGAGGAAGGAAAAAAGCCTAAGGACAGGCCAAGGAGATTCACTGACTATTTATAGAATAACCTTGTGTTAGAGAAAATCAGGTCTTCAGAGAGAAGGAACTAAAGCTTTTAGTGTGTGTTTAATAGGAATGGCAGCAATGTGATATACAAGGCAACAACTCCTAATAAAAAAAAAAAAAAAATACCTTTCAATTCTGAAAGAAGGATGTCAAGAGCAAAGGTAAAATTAATGATGCACTAAAGTGAAATGATTTCTTTAGTTTCGTCCTTTCTTTTCTTTCACTATTCTGTTGGGATATTACATCTTGAGACCATTTTTGTAGGCGAGTTCCATGCTCTCTCAACACCTGCCAAAATAGTAAATACTACAAATACAGCATCTTGAATGTAAGTTGCATATCTCTGTTGAATTTATTGTTAGTATAAAAATTTATAAATATAATTATAGTCACTTTACAGAAATTTTACTACTTAAATAATATTTAAAATATGTGTTTTAAAAATTCTACTCTTGTGAATCATATATTCTGCTTGATTTAAATAGTGGAAGTATGAGAAGATGCTTTGATCCTTTTTCATTTAAAAGCAATTTTATGCAACTGCAGAGTTTTTTTTTTTTTTCTTTTTCTTTTTCTTTCTTTCTCTTCCCCCCCCCCCCCTTTTGGTAACATTTTGATTATATAACCCTGCCCAGAAGGCTCCCATCCCCCATCTGCTCATTATAATGTTTTCTTTCCATTTTATTCCAGAAGATGCCAAGACAGTCTCCTGGTGGGTTACCTTGGCAACCTCTTGTGTCATGTTTTAGAATGTCCCAGGGCTGCAGTTTTATTTCAATTTGCATGCACTTCAGTTAGCTAACTGTAAATTAAGAAGACCTATTGTAGAAGCAACCTTTTATTTTTTTTCTTGCAAAATAAAAAACAGATAATTAAAATAACTGTTCAGTACAACCCACTTATATTTAGTACTGCACATAGGAAAACCTTGGTTACGCTTATGTAAAATTATAGTATTTTTCACATGGCATTTTAATAATCTGATTTTATAATGCCATATAATATAATACACAGTATATAATACACATAAAATAATAGTGTGCTTGATTTCATCCTTGAAAAATTATGTCACTTCATAATCTCATGACAGCCACAAAAGGCTTTTCTCAATAGAACTTTTGACATGTTAATTAAGGTAACATGGCAGTGATTCAAGATTATTTGTTTACATCAAACCACAAACTCAAATAGCATACAATCAAACAAATATTGAAAATATTTTATTTTAATATTTCACATCTGAAGAGCCACATCTTAGTTGCATCTTTTTAAAATTTGTGATATAATTCTTTTTGCATGAGCTTAAAATTTTTTGATACATATTTTCTGGAAAACAGCTTATAAATTTGTATTAATCTTCAAACTCTCAAGATGTGCAGTTTTCTTAATAGTAGCAAGATAAAACCTGATGTCTGAGCAAAGTTGTGAATAAAGTTAATAGCAAAGCTGAAATAAAAGTCTTCCTGAGACTCCAGGATGTATTAGGTCCTGAGACTCCAGGATGTATTAGGTATCAGAGTGAGAGCAATGGATCATTGTTTTCTCTTAAAAAAAAAAAAAAAAAAGAGAAATTACCATTATGCATGTTCTGCTTTCTGAAATATTTTCTACAGCTCTCTAGAGTTTAGGGGTTCAATGATCCCTTATCATTCTGAAGAGGATATTCTGCTTTAGATTAGTGACTATTTTCTGTTTAACCCAGATTCACTGTCACCTTGAAATCAGTAACCTGCTCTTTCTAAGAAAGGGTCTCTAAAGGGTGTTTTCTGAGTAATTTTGAGTACCAGCATGAATTGAGCTCTATCTTCCTCTTTCATTCCTTAGGGACACTGGCTGAATTAATCTACCTCAATATGTGCAGGATAATTCAGTCTCAACTTTTCTTTATAGTGTTTCCTTCTAAGCTCGATTTTTCTCACCATATCATGGTATAGCTTAGAGTTTGAGAAATATGATCATGGGTTTTTATTTTCCAAAGTCTTCCCCATAATAAGAATATTAGGATCTTCAGATAGGGTGCATCCAGTGAAGATGTCGATGTATAGTGTCATCCCTTTGGGACCTCCTTGGAATGATAGTTTCTTCAGACATGAGTTTGTAATGACAATTTGATTTGTAATAAGAGTCTTTAGTAAGACATGGTTTTTGAAACTCTGAAACCGAGTAAAACTAGCTTGATAACTTACTTAGTGGTATATCAGTTCTTTGAAGTAGCTCACAAGGAGGTGGAAGGACTGTTGCACTCGCATCCAGACTGATGCACGTGGACAGCCTCATCCAGCTTGTCCATGGTAGATAAAGTATTAAAACACGGCTGTGCCTAATCCAAGTATTGTTCTTAAAACATTCCTCATGTCATCTACAAACTTCAGTTTTCATGACATTGATGGTGGCTTCTCTTTATTTTAGTTTAGCAGTTTTCATGCTTGCATGCCATAAGCAGGTTGTTTGTCCTCTTACCACCGAGCAGTTAGCCAGCCCTGAAAACTTGTGTCATAGATTACCTCTGATTCTGAAGAGCCACAGTTGAGAACATTTAGCACATAAGCTTGATTTTTCATTTAAAGTATATAGAGGACCTTAGGTGCAGATGGATAGATAAGTTAGAATTTTCTTTCCCCGGTCGTGGCATATTGTCAGCCAATGTTTTTCCATGCAAAGGGCCTCTCTCATTTTCATTCTTTCTTTCACTTTTAATTTTTTGACAACTTTATTATGCCATAATTTACATGCCATAAACTGATATTAAAGTGTATGATCTGATAAGTTTTGACATATGAATACACCTGTGAAGCCACCACCATGATTAAGATAATGAGCACATCTATTAGCCCCAAAGTTTTCTAGCGCCTCTTTGTAATTTTTCCCTCCCACCGTCTATCTTTCTGTCACTATTGATTAGTTTGCCATTCTTAGCACCTTCTATATGTATGATAATACAGCGTACCTTTTTGCCTAGCTTCTTTAATGCAGCATTATTGTTTTGAGATTTAAAAATATACGGGTGGTTTCTATATGCACCTAGAGTTGAGATTCACTCTTCCAAAAGATGTTGAGGTAAAAGACATGGTGTTGAAAATATTGGGGAAAGGCTGTGAGAATCACATGGGGCAGGATCAACTCTGCTGCCATAGGATCTACTGTGCTGAAGACACTTCAGTGGTTATGAAAGATTATACAAGCACACAACAGACACAAATTCCTCAAGGCTCTTTCAAAAGATGAAACTTCAATTTTCAGCCATCATTATTTCAGGTGTTCAGCACTGAAACATATTAAACCTCATTCTGCCTTAGTCTCTTAAAAGCTCTTTTAACTTCCTTCAGCTGTCTCAGCATTGTCAGCTGATTGCAATGTGTCAAAAATATGATTGAGGGTGAGATTAGATGGCCTCAAATTCCACGTCTAGCCCTGAAGTGCTGTGTGACTTAGAAGATGTTAATTTGCTTGCTTAGTTCTTCATTGTTTCTGTGGTTTGCTGATCAACTCCCCAGTTGTTTCAAATTGAAGCATTTTTTTCCATTTTCTGTCCCCACTTCTCCTTTCTTGTCTGAATAGAAATGTACAACGTTCTATATAAAAGACCTCACAATGTCTGTACTCTTAATAAATTTCTTTTATTTGCCTACCAGGAAAAGCCAAGATTTTTAACTTTTTTTTTTCTGACATTTTCTTGCTAAAAATAGGTTTTCCTTGTATGTGTTCATTTATATTTGTCTACTTCTTCCAACCACCTGCTGCTATAAATGGCACTTTAAAAGAACTACTTTCAAAATATTATGGATTTCTAATTAATAAAGTTTTTTTTATATCCCTAAGATTATCTGAGGGGTACATTTGATGAGACAGTTTTTAAGTACATCAGCAAGAGTTTTTCTCTATATCTTCTCTTTTGATATTCATAGTTTGGATTGTTATTGTCACCACACCCCAGTCTAGATTTTGGCCAGGACAGGCCAAATAATTCAAGAAAGGAGGTGTTGAAGCAAGGAAATCTATTTGAAAAGATACTAAATGAGAAGATGTGGACTTCTTTTCCAAAGTCCATCTTTCCAGGAGGCTGATTTAGGAGTGGTTTATACAGGAGTTTGGTGACTGCAAACTGGTGGGTGCCATTACAAATTTCTGACCCAAAATGATTTTTTTCCCCTTCCAGAATCATAGAACCAATAACAAAACCAAGAGACAAGAATGCAGTGAAGGAAAGTTTATTCCTTTGCTAGTTAATAAGGAGAAGCCTGGAGAAATCACTCTCATATCAGACTTCTTTCCTTAAAACGATGAGGGTCCTTTTGTAAGGGGAGAAAGTGCAGATTTTACATAAGGAGTAGGAGGATTATTCATGACTTCTTGGAGAGAGGGCTGTGTTCGTCATAGAAATGAAGGGTTGCTTTCTTCCAATCTTTATATGGGCATGATTCAACCAGAGTTGAAAGTGGAGTAGTCCAAGATAGCACTGATAGGTGGGAATTTTGTTAGGGACACATACTACAAGGAGATGGTAATGAGCCTGGGGTGACTTAAAAGGTCCACATGGCTTCCTTTATGGCTGAAACCAGTTTAGTCCAGTTGCATTCTGTATCTGGTTTCACAACAGCAGCAAATGTCCAGGAAGTCTGCATGGCTGGCTAGGTGGGTATCTGGTCTAGAACAGAACACAAGTTACTAAAAAGGATTGTTTCTCAAGGTGTGAGAGGGTGTTTGCCCGTGGCAGTGCCTCTTCATACATGGAGGTCTGTGTCTTGGTGGCACACATCTGATCTCAATTGCCTATCATGAGATGCAAATGGCGAAAACAAAGATAATTGTTTCCTGGGTTGTTCTTGTCACTGCCCACATGCAGTTCCTGATATTACATAATTGACAGCTAGAGGGGGCAGCTGATCACCAAACTCAAGGTAATGAAAGAGAACATGCCTTCCCTGATTATTGTGGACGATGAGGGTCAGGGGAGGTTAAAGTGAATCTGGCACAAGAACTGGTCTCAACTGCTCTCTCATAACTTCATTATGAGACAACAGGGACACCAGAACTACCCAATTTCACAGAGTGAGCTGACCAGAGTCTGAAGCTTGAATTCAGGTCTGTCAACTTCTGGGCCTTCCGTTTGCAACAAGGAGTAAGCAGTCTCTATTGAAGTATTTTGAGCCTCACTTTGTTTTGAGAGTCCCTAAATAATTTTCAGGTGTGGTCCAGGTCAGTGAAGTAGAGAAACGTGTGTAAGTGGTCAGAGCCAATGGAAAGCATACAGGATCCAGAACAGGTGTGAGTCATTTTGGAAGAGTGAGAAGACTATAAGACCAAAACAGCAAATCTTTGCTCTTTCGTTTGCTCTCCATCTTGAGCAAAGAGTTGTGTTTTCAGAGCTTTGGTTTTTCCCCTGTTTATTTCAAAGTCCTGTGAGTGATATATGAGGAAGCAGATATGAAAATTCTTTTAAGATTTGAAAAAAAGCAAGCCACATGAAGAATTTATAGATTGGAAAACGAGGGCACTGGAAGGGGAAATGATCTTTTTCCAGGATGTTCATAGAAGTAAGTTGAAAGCAGCATTCTAAAAACAGACTAGTACATGGTAAAAATCCTGTAACTTCTATTGGATGCCTTTATTTTAGCTATTTAATAACTATGCACCACATCTATAACTATGCATTACTGTGGAGAGAATTAATCTCTGAACAGTCATGAGACTACATGAAATATAATTATTTTCATGCAGTTTTCCTCAATTGTCAGAAAACTATGGAATGATGTTAGATCTTTATCAGAAAATATGTAACTTGATTTGGTAAGTAACATCTTTTTATTATATTGATACATGTAGATGAAGGCCTAAAATCTTGTCTATCACAATGCTGTATTTTGTTTTCCATTTTTAAATCAGATTTAATCTGTAAATTTTCATGCATTTGCATTTTGGATACTTTACAATTCTCCTGATTAGTATATCTATCCATTTCCTCATATGCAAAACAATTAATCTTACCTTTTCCCTGAAGTGTATTTTTAATACATTAGAGAAATAGAACATAAAATGTCAGTAAACAAATTATTATGCACTTCACTGCATTTGGTTTGAATAATATAAGTATACATGATAGCCCCAGGAAATCCCTAAATGTTATCTCCTTTCCATTTCAAGCATACCAGGAATAATTTATCATGTAAAATAGGCTATTCGGAGTAACTTGTAGAATTCAGTACCAAATGGCTTAGATCAGTGATATTTAAAGGTGAAGGGGGAATGACATTGCCCAAAGAGAACTTTGGCAGTATCTAGTGATATTTTTGGTTGTAACAACTGAAGGAGTTGTTACTAGGTGTAGTCATAGAGGCTAAGGTATGTTGAAAATAAGCATACTACCATGTACAAGGCAGACTACACAACACACAATTATCCTGCCCCAAGTATATGGAGCGGAGGTTGAGAAATCCAGGCTTAGAGTCTATGGACCATAACGTTCTATGACTTGAGAAGCTGATTCATTGAACATTGGGGCTGGGAAAGGAAATTTTTCATACAAACGGGCTGAAATATATGTAAAATAAAACATTTTAGCATTTGTGTTAACTTTTCTGTTGCTGTGACAAAATATCTAAGAAAATCAATTTAGAGGAGGAAAGATTTATTTTGATCGTGGTTTCGGTTTGTGGTGGAGTAGCTCCATTGTTTCTGGACCTGTGATGAAGCTGTATATGACAGCTGAAGGGACCAGCATGATAGAGTTTGTGGTCTCATGCTGCAGGAAGCAGAGGGAGATAGAGAGCAAGCCTGGCTCAAGTGCAGCCTTCAAGAACCCACGCCCTTCATCTAGGTCCCACCTCTTGCAGTTTCCACCACCTCTCAGTTTATTCACCTATGAATAAAGGATTATTCCACCATTGGCATCCTCCTGATCCAATCACTTCCCAACACATTAACCTTTGAGGGTCGTTTCAGATCCATACCATAACAGTGCCCAGCTATAGTGCTGTGGTGTTTATATTAGCTACTCTTTGTCTATGTTTAAAAGTTACCAACCCAAGCACACTTTGAATAAATTAAGATCTGAAAGTAATTCTGTCAATGGAGTTGGGAACTTGGGTCAATGAAAGCCTCAGCTTTATAGAAAACCAATAATGGCCATAAAGGAGATGGGGTGGGGGGATAAAATAAGAACAAAATCTCACGTAAAGAGAATAATAATATAATGGTGTGTCTTGTGTTCCTGTGGCGTTCTCTGGGGGTCTGTAATGGTGAAAGGTTTTGGGAAGGATGTGGAATATGTTGATTCCATCAAATCCAGGTGGAAAGGTATAAGCCGGTCTCAAGAGCCTCAGACACTAGCCAACTCTGGGCCAGGCACGGGATAGGGCGGGCTGTGGGGCACAGGGCTTGAGTTCCAAGGATGACCACTGCCTGCTGTGGGGCCTGTGCAAAGGGTGATAGATATCTGGGTTCTGGAGAGCAGTAGGGACCGGCCTGGGTGCAGGCATCCTGGAAGGAAACAGTTCTTCCTCCAAGGCAGGTATGGGATGGGAGGGAGCACCTGGAAAGGTGTAAAATGTGCACAGTTCCAGGACCCAGCGCAGGTGCACTGAGGCTGGGGGAGAAGCCCTGGCGGGACCCAGGGATGTCAGGGTGGGCAGTGTGCAGTGATCAGGAACACCAGGCAGGAGGCCTGGGCACCCGGCTCAATGCAGCAGCCAATGGCTCTGCTGGTCCCTGTTGCATCAGCTCTGACTCCCGGCACCCAGACCATCACAGTCTGGGGAAGAAGACTGAGTATTTCAGGCCTCATCAGGAGCCTAGGGCGTGGCAGAGCTGGAACCCCCTCACTCCCCGCCCAGAACTGACATCATGTGCATGCAGAGGGAATCACAAGCCTATTGCTGTCTGCCCAGATCCGCCAACACCATTGCTTGTAAGTTTTGTCTACTTAGTTGAAAATAGCAAGAACTGAAAGTTCTAAAATAATTCCCTGCCACCTTTTCTGGTGCGGGTTGGAATAAGTGTGGGTGAGCAGAGAAATCTGACCAGGATGTAAACAGTACATATTTTAAGTGTAGTATGTTTATTGTGTAGTTTTACATTCTCAAACTGTCCTCTTTTATTCCATTAAATAAATAGGGCCTGAAGTTAGACTCAGTGCAAAGTAAAGTTCATGTTGCACATAAAATTTAGAGGACTGTTATTAGACAATGGAATCATTGTAACTAATGAAAAGGTTCTGTTCAGTTGAAACAAGACTTGTTAACAAGAGGGCCAGGACAAATAGTTTCAAAACTGGAAAATATGTTCTCATCTTGCATCTAGAAGTAACATTGACTATTTATATGAAAAATTCAGGTTAATGCTAATTGTGTTAAAAACTCTGGCATAGGAAATCTTACTGAGAAATACATTTGAACAGTTTTGTGAATATGATCAATGTGGAAGGAGAATTTGGGGGAGGAGGTAAAGAAACTTTGAATGACAAACCTGTAAACTAAGCCACTTTAATACATTTTCAGAACAGTAGAGTAGGAGTCTGAAGTTGTTTTGTTGGGGTTCTGATTATTGTGTGACTGCAAATGAGTCCCTTGGCAGTTTGAAACCAGCTTCTTTAATCTAAAAATGAAAAGACAGTGTTTTGATTAATAGGACTATGATATAAAGCTATTTTTAAAAATGTACATGCATAATCAGTTTGCCCTCCTGCAGCAGCTTTAGGTAATCAGGTGGATGGGATGAGGAAAAAAATCAGGTGTTTTTCCCAGGTGATTCTGGCCATAATAGCCCTCCCCTCAACTCCCCCTTACCACCACTAAGTCCTTGAACTCTACATCGGACTAGAGCCTGCTTATCTTTTAATTTTATAAACTACTGACTATAATATTTTTCTGCCAGAGACATCCCTTTAAACATACTTCTACTGAAGCAGAAAACATGCTTCTACTGAAACAGTAAATAAAAATTTAAATTAGGAGGGGGTGGTGAGTGCCTCTGAGTCATACTTAGTTGGAATGCCATTTTTGGGGGGTGAGGTACCAGGGATTGAACCACCCAGGGGCACTTAAGCACTGAGCCACATCCCCAGCCCCTCTTATTTTTATTTATTTATTTATTTATTAAATTTTGTTTTGAGACAGGGTCTTGCTAAGTTGCTTAGGGACTAAGTTCCTGAGGCTGGCTTTGAACTTGCAATCCTCCTGCCTAGGTTTTCAGAGCTGCTGGGATTACAGGCATGCACCACCACATCTGGCAGAATGCTTTTATTTCTAAGCATGAGTTTAGCATACCACATGTTAAGTTTACAGTAGCATTCTTAGTATTTTAGGACAAATAATTTCAAAGTTTTATTGGGTGAGGGGAAATACCTTTATAAACTTATTAAACCTTTAATTCCTCCTAATTTGGTTCATTTGTCTCAGGTTGCCTGGGTGAGCTCCTCCATTTATGTTGGGCAAATACATCAGTCCTTTCTCAGCTTGAAGGTTTGCTTTGTCTTGCTTAGGGACTGGAATATATCAAGGACCAAATCCTGGTTTCAGTGGAATTTGCCTTGATTCATTGTTATTCTGAGTGAATCATTACTAGTCAAATACTTTAGATTTTTTCATTTATTATGTGATAGTTGGAAATTCTTATTTTATTTTTATTATTTTTGGTACCATGGATTGAACTTGGGGGCACCCAACCAGTGAACCACATCTCCAGCCCTATTTTGTATTTTACTTAGAGACAGGGTTTCACTGAGTTACTTAGCATGTGGCTGTTGCTGAGGCTAGCTTGAACTTGCTATCCTCCTACCTCAGCCTCCCAAGCTGCTGGGATTACAGGCATGTGCCACCGCACTTGGGTTAGAAATTCTGATTTTATTTATATAGATTGCTATAATATATGTACCTAAATGTATGTGAAAGTGGCTAAAATATTCACTGCATAATCATAAATACAAAGATATATCCCCAGGTTTTTCTTTCTTTCTTTTTTTTTTTTTTTTTTTGTGGTACCAGGGATTAAACTCAGGGGCACTCATCCACTGGGTCACATCCTTTTTTGTATTTTATTTAGAGACAGGGTCTCACTGAGTTGCTAAGTGCCTCGCCATTGCTGAGGCTGGCTTTGAACTTGCGATCCTCCTGCCTCAGCCTCCCAAAGTGCTGGGATTACAGGCGTGCGCCATCGCGCCCGGCCCAGGTTTTTGAAGAACAAGCACTGTTGACCCTTTTCATAGTTTGTACTAATAATGTAATATTAACATGGAGTAGAGAATCATTAGACCTTGATGTATTATTTGGGATTGCTTAAATTGGATGGATAGTCCGTGTGAATTCTGTTTTATAATCTGTTACTTAACTATTTCCAAGGTAACAATTGGAAAATTTCTTTTACTGGGAGATCAGTTTGCACCTGCCTGAAAAACATGGGCTGGAGATGCCCTATTTTGACCACCGAGAGCTAGAACACTGCTGCCCTTGGTGGTGAGCTGTAATGACACATGGTGGGGGAAGTGTGTGCACTTTCTGATGGTTGATGCTTGGGAATTTGTGCTCAGAGGTCCAGAGGTAGAAGTTCTGGGGCTGGGGGGAATGAGTGGCAGCCACCAGCATAGAGGTGTGATTCATGTCATGGAAGTTCAGAGTTCAGTGAGAAATGGACAAATGTGTTACCCTTCTCCTGAGTCAGGAGTTGTCCTTCTGTCACTGAGAGGACCCTGACTCCACATGACAATGGTATCTCCTTTTTCTTAATCCCCTTGCCCTGGGATCCAATTCCCTGCCAAGCCACATAGCCTAGTGAGGAGTTGAGGAAAGCACCCAATTCCATCTTTAATACAGTCTCCTCAGCATGAAGCAACTCAAGGTGGGAAAAGGGAATGTTTTCTTCATATGAAGTCTCAGGTTTTGAGGATTACACTAAGTGGACATTTTAGCTAGTAATGAGAGATTATCTTGTGACTAAAGAAAATTGTTAAGCTGGGGATGTTTCCTGATATTCTCTTTAGGATCAGGGGAAGAACTAACCCAGAGAAGGTTAAAAGATGGTGGGACAAAAATTTCCTCGTGAAACTTAGTAGTCCAACTTCTTTTTGACGTATACAATGATAATTATTTTGATTCTGGCTCACTCCTAAGACCTTGGGAGATGTCCTTAATCTTTCCAAAGCTGTAGTTTCTATATCAAATCTCATTGTGATAATTAGGTAATTATTAGCACAGTGCCTGACACAAAGCAAATATCAGTTATTAGTCATGTCATTGTTTTTTACACAAATGCCATCTCCCTAGTATTGGACTTATGTATTCATTGGTCATCTATTAAACTGAATTATCAAAATGATTAGTTTGAGGCAATAAATTTCTAAATTTTGGCTTGAAGAAGATGGGGACGGAAAAATCCTTGTCAGATTCTTTGGTTCTGGCTACTGTTCCCAGACATAAGGAGAAAAGCTGCTATTTCTCTAACCAGTCTTTCCCACCTCTTTCAGTAGTAAACACAATAAAATAGCTTCTTGAAGATACAACTAAATGTGTAGTTATGAAATGCAGGGTACAAACTAGGGACTTGATTGGGCCATTTTATGAAACAGTTTTAGGAAAAAACAAAATAGATTCCAAAGACAACATTCAAAATGAATTATGGAAGTATGGAAATTATGGTTTGGAGGCAAACCAATACTTCTAGACCAGAGTATATAAAAGTCCAAGTCCAAATATCGGGATGGTTTTCAGATCACCCAAACATCAGAGGCACACGTAGCTAAGGATAATATGTTTGAAGTTTCAGAAGTATTACTGTGACTTTAAACATCAGGAAAGTTCGTGCTTGAACAGTGACCATCTAGGAAGTCATATTGCTTTTGCTTTCTTTGGCTTTGTAACTTCTTGTTTGAGGAAAATAAACAACATGTTATGAAGACAAAGACAAATACTGAATTCCAGAGGAATGATGTATGTTAAGGAGGTCACTAGAAAGATGGCTGAAAGAGCTTTTATGGCCCTATAAACAGAAAGGCTTAGTTCTGGGTCTTTTTATTAACTTTTAATGAAATTGCACAAGCAAGTGTCTGCATGCCAGGAAGAATGCCCTCTGTTCATAAAACACCCATAGGAAGAAGCTCACTGCAAAGTGCCTCACCACAACTTGCTCAGTGTACACCAAGCTTCAATATGTGAAAAGTGCTGGGTGGCCAATGCTCATTATTCTGCTGAGATAGAGAACTTACCCAGCATTTTTGTCTCTAGCCTTTTGCCTTCTCAGCATGGTTTCAAGGTCACTCATCTCTCTGTAAATAAGTAATCACTAGAATCTGACACAGTGACAGTGCAACTCCTGT
Organism: Tamias sibiricus; assembly: GCA_025594165.1. Classification (NCBI taxonomy): domain Eukaryota; kingdom Metazoa; phylum Chordata; class Mammalia; order Rodentia; family Sciuridae; genus Tamias; species Tamias sibiricus. The sequence continues at coordinate 111,009,724 of CM046664.1, read as the reverse complement.
TCATCTTCCCTCCACAGCTTCTTAGCTCTTAAATTGCAGAGATAAAAAATTCCAAATGTTAGAGACAAAAGGTCAGCACAAAGTCACCTGAATTTGAGTCTTTATGTTTCAGCTACGTTTTCATGTTGAGATACAATATCATCTTCCCATAGGATAAGCTGTTAGTTTATAATAAAGTAAGCTGTTTATACAAGCTGTAAATAATATGGCTTTGGTAGATGTTTTTATAAGCATAGGCAATGTATAGCATTTAAGTTTTTTTCTTGTACCCATCTGTCTTCTGAAAGCAAGTGTTCAAAGCAAATTTGAAATATAATTCTGAATGTAAAGTATACTCAGAGGTTTACCTAGTCTTACTCCTTCATTTTATAAAGTTAGAGAGGTCAAGAGTCTAGCCCAACTGGAAAGACCAAATAGGAAACTAAAATCTCAGTATACATCTTCTTTATTCTTTAGGATAAAAGTCAGCCCAGGAAAGTTAAAAAAAAAAAAAAAAAATCTGTGAAGATGCCTTGTTTTGTCTTATTTTGGATTTTGTTATTAAAAAGTTGGCATTGGACACTTTAACCTGGATGGTTTAGTGAAATAGAATAATAATTTGATATTAGTTTGATTTAGTGAGGGAGTCGAAAATAATATTTATAAATCATTTATATTAGACTTAAAAAGCTCTAGTCCAAATTTTTTTAGCGAGAACATTTAGAAATTATCTGGGAAAAAAAAAGTCATAGGTGCCTTAATTTTTTCCTCCTTTGATGTTTCCTAAAATCCTCAATTTTTTCCCCAACATTTTCTGGATTCTAACTTTTGTTGATAAAGTAAGGGGAGAGAAAATATTTAAGGAATTTGAGGCAGCATTCTATTTCAAATATTTTTGTCATGCTTATAATCTTAAATTTCAGTTTTATATATTAAGTATTTTATTTGCCAGTGTGTAGACTTTGGTTGAAAGTTCAAATTATGATCAGTTCAAATTGGGCCAAAAGGTGTTTATCAAACTTATTAACCCTTGATACATGTTTCCTGAGGGAAAATACTGTAATAGGAATTTACTGGGTCATATACTAAAAATAATTTAGTTTAACCATTTGTAATTTGTGCAATTCTACATATGCATGGAAATTCATTTGCCAGTAAAATGCAACTGCCTGTGAGAATTTTTATAGATGAAAAAGGAATTATTTAATTCATAAATGATAATGGCAAAATTGGCAATCTACTTAGAATTAATCAAATGGATTGAGGATAGATTAAAGTATTTAAAAACAAAATAAACTGTTATGTTTACTATAATTAGGGTCTATTTAAACCATAAGTATTTTAGAGAGAATATTGTGAAATTACAAAATTGTCAAAAATTGTGAAATTACAAATTGAGCCTTAATTTAAAAGACAACAGATTGTGTTAACTTTTATATTACTATAATCAGTGTTTTGATGTAAAATAGTGTTTGAAATACATATTCCATTTTTCTTGAAAGCTTATGAAAGTTTCTATAAGATTAGACATTTCACAAGTACTCATCTACTCTTAAAACTCCTTTAATTAAATCTCAGCCACCGTCACATAATGTAAAATAAGTTTTGGATAGGGTAAAACATGATGCCTTCTAATTTAACCAATCATGTGACAGACTTGACTTGTAACTAGATAAGTAGCAGTGAAAGCTCTATTGCAGGCAAATGTAAAATACATTCAATGGTTTCATAGGGATTTTCTTCTGTATAATGTATGGTGATGGTACAGTCTTTGGGAGCACTCGAGGAACGACTTGATCCATTAAGTAAGAGGTAGGTGGTGGTTCATCCATGTCAGTTCATGAAATTGGTTATAAAATGCACCGTGAAATAAACTTCTTCCATTTTCTGTTGTGTCCCTAGATAACCTTGATATTATACATTGAATTACCAGACTGAAATTGTGGTACTGAAGCACTTAATTAGGTGACCCAGAATTAGATATATCGCTAAGTATAGGAAGGAGTCTGGGACATCCATAAATATCCATTTTAAACATGGTACCTTATGTATCACACTCTATCTAAGGCCTGATTGTAACTAAGTAATATCCTAGTAACAGTTCAGGAATCCCAAGTTACATTTGGTTCTCTTACAATAATGTTGTCATTAACTTTGAATCATTTATTAGAAAACAAGAATGTTCTTGCTAGTGTAAATAATCAACATGATTACGCCTTTAATCATACACTAAACATCTAATGTCCCATGTTGGAGGATATTGCATTATCAATTTTCAAAAATAAAACTAGCCCATTAAAAGAAAAATGTGGACTATCGAGCCAGGCAGGCTGCATGCAAACCTTGACACGTGATTTCCCAGCCATATGATTTTGGACATATTTTGTAAAACTCAGATTTTTTGCAAAGTGACATGCTATTTGTAACTTCTTCAAAAGATCACTATGAGGATTGAACGACTTAACATATATAAAGCACTTAGAATTTCCCCTGACACACAGGAATTATCAACAAAAATTAACTAGCAGCTGTTTTTTCTGCCCTTTGCCAGTGCTTTCCAAAGCATTATCATGTGCTAAATTCTTATCTTCTTGCTTTTAGTTTTTTCCCTGGACCCTAGTTATAAATGAAACATAAGGCTAAGTGGTGTGTGTGTGTGTGTGTGTGTGTGTGTGTGTGTGTGTGTGTGTTTATGTTTATGTTTATGTGGATATATAAATGTGTATAAGAGAGGGATGGAGTTGTAATATTTTGATGGATGACCTATCAGTATGTATATAGTTTTCTCTTTATCTTATGGAGCTGTCTTACTAGTACTTGCATGGACTGTTCTACATACATACTTAAACACATTTACAAGTCCTATTTAATGACCAAAACATATCATCCATCCCCATATACATTAAACCAGTTGTTCTCAAACTCCTCCAAAATTCTTTTAATAGGAAGCCATAAACCAGTACATGATAATCAAAGAATTCTTTTTCTCCAATCAAAGATTATTAAAATTCAGTATGGGAAGCTTCCAGTATACTGGTTAATTGTTTACAAGGTTGTACAAGAGTCCTGTCTTTACTACCAAGTGCTATATAACCTTGCACAAGTTACTTAACTGGATTCTTCCTATGAAATTCTCAGAAAAATACACATATCTTAAATTTACATAAGTTCAATTCATGTTTGTCATAGTTCATGTAAAGCTCCAAATAGGAGCTGGCCAAGGGTGAACAGTTAGAATTGTGTCTGGGAATTGTTATTCAAAACTTTTCAATTTTACTATTATTACAAAGTAGTAGAATTTTACTAAATATTACTAATAAGTAAAACTTATTAGTTAGCTCAAAAGTTGTGAGAATCTGCCTTGGTCTTCAATTTTGCTTTGATTGTGGAAACTGCCTTGAATTTACTACTTTCCAGATATGCCTAACTATTTCTTGTCCTATCTAAACAAAAAGAGCAGTCATTACTAATTATAGGATAAAACAATTTATAAGTCCCTAGTGGAATTTTTCACAAATGTCGAGAATTTTTGAGATCTCTTAATGTGGGGAAAAACAAGAATGGTTAATTCAAAAACATTGACCCTTGAAGTCAATCTCAGCAAACCAACTCTCAAATTAAACTCTAACCCACAAAGTTTTATGCCTTTTAGTAAAAGAATGATACAATGGAAAATAGTGTTATGCTCCAAATTTATGCAAGTCTTCATTTTATTTGAAGTCTTTAGAACATTAAATAGTCCCACATAAAATAAGAGGAAGTATGTTTGTGAACTAAAAATGAAAAATCTGAATAAGCAATTACCAAGGCTTTCATCCTCATGACTGAGGACAGCTGCAGGGTTAGAGGCTCTTGCTAAGTCACTTGATATTTATGAAATATCTAGTATGTATGAATTGAGTTCTGAATAATGTATCAACATCTATGAAATACATTAAATAATCACAAACAAATCTTTTAAAGCATAGTTTTTTAAAAAAAATCACCTAGGTACACTTTTGAATGAGGTAGAGCACTTTGTAAAATCAAGCATATATTAAAAAGGGCATCACTGTTTGAAAGGGAAATTGGAGTATGTTATAGCTGTGACATATGTTAATAATTATCATGAGACCCTTTAAAAACTTTAAAATATTTTAAATAGACTTTGGAAAATATTACACTCTTCTATGGAAACAAATTCCTTTAGAAACATTTCTTAAGGCATCATCTTACTAGAGCAGTGATATATAAAGATATTTTTAACTGCAGATATCTAGGGAGTTGTGAAGGTAGTTAAGTCATTGTATGTGTCTTTGGTACCACATTCTGCTGAGAAAGTATAAAACCCCAGGCAGGGGAGAGGTATTGTTTACTCTATAAAGCTGTGAGCACATAAGAGAGAAAAATAGTAAGAAAAAAAATTATGCTGCCATCATAGATATGCCCAAAGTTACCTTTTCCCCTCTTCTGGTTTTGCAGTGGACTGTGGAAGGACAGGGAGCAGGAACCAGAAAGAAGTAATATCCTCCTGGTAGATAAGTGTTTGTCTGCCAGGAACTGTATAAACGAGAGATCAAGGAGATAAAGGTTTCTATTATTTAGAATAAGATGGCAAAATATAAAATTCTGAAATTAAATACGGATGAGAATGATGTAAAAGGTATTGATCTCGTAAGAAAATTATGTAACATTATTCTAGGATTGAGGTTCAATAAGAGTCTCTGCTCAAAAATATGAAAGGCAGATGAATACTGATCTATTTCAAAGGTAGATGAATACTGATTTTCTTTGAAAAGATCCTTATACATTGCTAACTGGAAATATACTTACTTTTGTAGCAGCATTATTTTTAATGATTTAGCAACAATATGAAATATGAACTCTTTGCTAATCATTTAATTCCCCCTCTTTTTGTATTCCTTGCTTCTTAATATAATACCAACCCTGTCAGTCCTTTTTACTTTTTGCCTCTTTGCTTTCTTATGCTGTTTATAGCATTCTTTACTCTCTCCTCTGGCTATTTTAAACATCTCTGAAGGGTCCCATCAAATTGTGCCTCCTTGATGAGGCCTTTTTAAGTTGTTTTCTGCTGCATTCCTACTCCCTTTCACTAACATGATTAATTAATGAAAATAAAATAATTAAAATAAATTAGAAATAATTATGAATTATTTCTTACCACTGAAAACTGTAAAAAGGTAATCCAACCAGAATGCAAACTCTCTCAGGCATGGATGTCATAATTCACTTCTGTTTGTCTCCTCAATGCCAGTGATTGGGATAGACACTACATTGAGCTTTGGAAACAGATGAGGGTCAATCAGTGGGAGAATTTTCCTATTATAAGATGCTATATTATAGTCACATAAATACTAAATAATTAACTGATTTTTACTCCAGTTCCATGCAGTAGGTCACTATATTATTCCTTTCATAAATTTTCCCAAATTTTGATCAATGTGTAAAATTATTCTTAATAGTTCAAAAATGATGCTGAGCATCAGCTAAATCCTGAACCTAATGGGCCACATGTGTACTCGGAGTAGCCAAACCCAGGGTTGAAGATGTTTGGGAATGACTAACTAGGAAGCTTCATGGTGAGGCAGTACCTGTGTAAGATGCTTGGCCTGTTTTCTCCTCTGTCCTGATTCCTAGAAATCTATGAACAGGGACAAGTGTTCACTAATATAAGGGTGGGGTGATGGCAGTCTTCTAATTGAAACATAAATGTATCATTAAAATCCCACTATAACTGAATGTTCTTTTAGAGGGGAGAAATTGGGAGAATATCACCTTAAAAAATGAAAACAATATTATGAAGATATTTCTTTTTATAATATAATTTAGATGTTTTCTCTTTTGTCTTAATTTACTATGCTTTTTACCAAACAAAATGATAGGTAGTAAGACTTGATCCTTTCATTTTATGTTTGGGTCCTATGTAAGCTGCCTGGTACCGAAACCCGGGCAGAAAAACTCTCGGAGGCAGAGTATAGCTTTTACTACTTTTACTTCTACTTTCTTAGAGCTTAGAGAGGGAAAGAAAGATTTTTAGAGAGAAAGATTAAAGCGAGCTTTTCTTAGCTTAGAGTCTAGAGAGAAAGAAAGATAGAGCTTAGAGAAAGATTATTTTTTAGAGCTTCTTGCTTCTCTCTTCTTTCTTCCTTCTTCTTTCTTCTGTTTTCTGTCTTCCTCAGGAGCCTCGGCCTAACTCTGACCAGTCATTACTTCTTCTGTCTGGTTTCTCTTCTGTAACCGCTCTGCCTACGTTCTGGCCGCTCTGATTCTTCTGACCGACCGAGTGACTGCCCGACTGACCGAATGAATTCGTTCTCCTAACTCGGACCGCTTTCACCCGGTTATGTACCTTCAGCTTTGCGGGTGCCTACAGGTGCATCACATATGGTGGAACTTATGGCTTCCAGCTAGCTGCAACAGCCCTTCCTAATTAGGGCTCCTTCAGTCCTATAGCACAGTCACTAAGATAATCCCTTTACAAAATCATCTGGCATCAAGCACTACCCATTTCCCCAAAGATCTCTACTAATGTTTTAATATTTAAATTTTTTTCTGGATCTTACATTATTCCTTTCTTTTAATTCATTTAGCTCTGGTTTATCCCCATTTTTCTATGACTTTATCTATTTTGAGTTTTATCATTATTTTGAGAAACATCACATTTTCTTTATTACTCTGAACTTGAATCTTATTTACATGGCATGTTTAGGGCCCTAGCTGACCCTCAGTGAGGTCCTGAACAATAAAAAAATGAGCAATGAATGTGGGTAGATTTGAGTAGTAATAGGTTTCATAAATGGTCAATTCCATTGTAATATTTTTGGGTAATGATGAGTTTTCCTTCTCCTTCCTACTTTGCAAATTCGGGGATTTGAAAAATGAAAATTCAGATAATGGGGGAGAGTCCCTATAGATATTTTTATCAAGAGACAATATTCTTTTTTTAATAGATAACCTAGACTAAGAGAAATTCCTGAAGATGAGTTTCTTTTTTTAAAATTTATTTTTTATTTATAATAATTACAATTCATAGTGCACATATATAGCATCTTTTTACATACAACTGTTTGTATACAAAGTATATTCGTACCATTCAGGTCTTCAGACATGCATTTAGGATAATGATATCTGTCTCATTCAACCACCTTTTCTTTTTTTTTCTTTTCTCCCCCTCCCTCCCCCGTTACTCCCTCTCTTCCCCTCCCTTCCCTTTGACCATTCTAGTGTTCCTCTAATCCTCCTATGTACCCCCATCCAATAATACTATGAACTAGCCTCCTTATATCAGAGAAAACAATTGGTATTTGGATTTTTGAGATTGACTAATTTCACTTAGCATTATATTCTCCAACTTCATCCATTTACCTGCGAATGCCATTATTTTATTTTCTTTTATTGTTGAGTAAAATTCCATTTTGTATATATACCACATTTTCTTTATCCACTCATCTACTGAGGGACATCTAGGTTGGTTCCACAACCTAGCTATTGTGAATTGTGCTCTTAAGGACAGATAGCAATTTGACTTGAAAACAAAGCTGCTCTCGGGGAAGCGTTCTCACCACTAGTCATAGGTGTCTGTGCTAGGGGCAAAGTGGATGTTCACATCTCCAGAAGCATACATCTCTGGGTACAAATGACCATGTTTCACATACTGTCACTCACTTTCATCCTTTCTAAAACACTGTTCATGCTTCTTTCTTTTCCTGTTTCTCTTTCCTTCCTGATTCACTTCATGATTGGTACTATCTTTGAAAGCAAATTCTAGTTGTTTCCTTTACAAGAGACTTTATTTTTTAAATGAAGACTTTATTTTTGAGCAGTTTAGTGAGCTAGATCTTTACTCACTACCTCCCTGTAGTTTCCCCTACTATAGACATCTTGCACTGGTTGTGGTATATTAGTTGCAATTGACGAGTGAATATTGACACATTATTAACTAAATCCTATGGTTTGCATTAGGGTGTATTCTGATTTACATTTTATAGGTTTTGACAAATGTATAAAGACATATATTGGCAATTGCAGTATCATGCAGAATAGATTCACATTCCTAAAAGTCCAGTGTAGTGTATCTACCTATCCTCCTCTTCCCCTTTCTTCCCCTGAGGTCCTGAAAACCTCTGGTTCTTTTTCACTGTCTCTGTAATTTTGTTTTATCCACAGTGTCATATGATCAGAATCAAATACTGTGTGGCTTTTTCAGGTATGCTTCTTTCACTTAGCAAAATATCTTTTTATGCCTTGACTGTTCATTTATTTTTATCACTGAATAATATTTCATTCCCTGGATACACCTACTGAAAGACATCAGAGTTGCTTTTAAGTTTTGGAAATTCTGAATAAAAGCTACTACAAATATTTGTGTGCAGGCTTTTACATGGACAAAAATCTTTAACTCTTTTGGGTAAATACTAAGGAGCATGGGTGCTGGGTCAGAGTATGTTTAATTTTGAAGAGAAAGTACAAAACTTTCCTCAAAATGGCTGTTTCATTCACTGCTGTTGGGAATGAAAAATGTGAGTTCTGTGTTACCACATCCTCACCTACATTTGGTATTGTCAGTATTTCAGATTTAGACATTCTAACCAGTATATTGTGGTATCTCATTGTTTTTATTTGCAATTTCCTAATGACAATATTTTAAGAATCTTTTTATATATTTGTTTGCAATCTGTTTATTTTCTCTGTTGAGGTATCTGTTTGGATCTTCTGCATACTTTTTATATAGGGTTTTTTCTTGTTGAGTTTGAGACCTTTTTGTATATTTTTGGTAATTATTCCTTTTTCCAGATATGTGTTTTGCAGATATTTTTCCCAATACGTGGCTTTTGTTTTTTTTTTGCATTCTGTATCAAGAGATTTTTAAAATCCATGATCCTTCTGATGATATAGTATTCCATTGTTTTCAGATCTAATTTTCAAAACATCCATTGTAGTCATTCTGGATCTTGGTATCTTCAGTACAAATTTGCATATTCATCTTAATCTGACTTGAAAAATTTGTTTCATTAAAATTAACATATAAATTGGGGCTGGGGTTGTGGCTCAGCGGCAGAGCGCATGCCTCGCACGTGTGCGGCCCAGGTTCGATCCTCAGCACCACGTAAACATAAATGCATCACATTGTGTACAACTAAAGTAAATAAATAGATATTTAAAAAAATTAACATATAAATTTAATGATATATAATGTAAATGTACCTTTATTTTCTGCTTATTCCTTTTACTAGATTTTTTTTTCTTTGAAGAAAAATAATTTTGGAATACTACAAATGAACCATGGTTTATGTTTTGCCTTTCCCCCTCCCACCAAGTACTGGGGATAGAACAGTAAGGACTCCACTAGTTAGCTAGATTTTTAGTCCTTTTTATTTTTTATTTTGAGACAGGTTTTAGCTAAGTTGCCTAGTCTCAAACTTAATGATCCTTCTTCCCTGAGCCTCCTAAGAAACTGGGAATGCACAGGCATGCACAATTGTACCTGTGATATCTTGTACTTTCTGTGGTGCTTGTTGAATTAAGAGATGTTTTTACTCTATAATATTCTTACTATGTTTTATGGAGGAATCTTCAATGCCTATTGTGAAGCAAAGGAAACCAGTCTGAAAAGGCTACATATGATAGGTAGCCATTCATGTCCAACAGTGACATTCTGAAGAAGGCAGAGTTTATAGAGCATGAGAGGATCAGTAGTTGCCAGGGATTTCATAAGGCAAGGATGAATGAAAAAGATTAGGGTACTTTTAAGGCAGTGAATTTATTCCATGTGATTCTTTACTGGTGGGTATAATATTGTGCATTTATCAAACCCCTCAAACTGTGCAATAAAAATGAGTGGCTGATGGGGTTTCTAAAAAAATATATATGAAAAAGGAGGCTGGGGGTATAACTCAGTGGTAGTGGTACAGTGTGTGCTTTAGCATGCATGAGGTTCTGGATTTAATTCCCAAAATTGCACACGTACATGTGTGCATACATAGAGTCCTAGAGCTATTTGGTTTTCTAATCTCTTATGAAATAGAAGAAACCAGCTTATAAATTATTATATGCATGCATATAAACAATTTTTTAGGTTTCTATACTGTACTTCTAAAGTGCTAAGCTCTGTAGGAAAGCATGCCCTAGTTTTCCTCAACCTGTGCTTCCTAGAGGGTGTTTGCACATTCTATACACTGCTATTTTCAGTCTGAGTCGCTCTTCTACAGAAAGCTCTTCCAAGATTGACTCATTAAAAACAGTCATTCTGGGAATCTTAATCAAAGATTCATAGTTTGTGTTCATCTGGTTCACAACTCTGAATTGCCAATTTTTATTGAATTATTTATATAAAAATGAATACATTTTTAACTGTTCTTTAATTGGCAGTATCTAATAATATCTTCTGTTAGCTTCTCGCCTTGTGGACATTAAGAGAATGGTTCTGAAAACTCATTTGGCATCTTAGAAGGCTGGCCTAGATAATCCTATTTCTGGAAAATTACTGATTTATGCCAGAAAATACTCTAACAATCTCTTTGGAAAATTTCACTTTTTTATTCATCTAAATCTATGGGTTCTCCCTACATTTGTTCTAAAATTTTTGCCTTCTAATAACTAATAACCTGAAAAACATAGGCAAAAGCCAGTCAACAGAAGGATGACTTAGGTGAGTGTGGTAAAGATGCTAAGAACATGGAACTAGCAGGCCAAACTGAGTGGATCTGAATCCTATCCATCATTTCTTTTCTGGACCACACCAGGTAGCCTTGTTAAGCTCTATGGTTCACTTTTTTTTTTTAAACTATAAAAAAACACATTATATCCCATACCTTATCGAACACAAAAGAAGTTTAAATGAGCTAATATAAATAACTATAGTTGGAAAACACTCAGTAAAATGTATGTTTTGGTATTTGTAAAATAATAGCTAATGAAACAAATGCCCAAACATAATCTTTCTCTACCACTATCAGGAATTATACTAGTCCCAATTGTTTTTTGCATAAAAAATAAAATTTAATAACTGAACTTTTCTTCCATGATTACCCTTTGCACAATGCCTAGCATAGTGCCCTGAGAAATTAAACAGAACAACAACAAAAAACAGAAACATAGGACATTAGAATTTACATAGACAAAATGTTTTACTTTAAGAAATATTAGTTGCACTTGGAACCATGTTTAAAGGGTTTTATTTCCTGGTTGGGTCCTGGGATTTATGGTTACCTCACTTTCCCCTCAGAAGGGGCCTCAGAACCGCTGACACTAAGGAGGTTGTGTGCAGTAGCAGAATAGATGAATGGCTGTCATTGCTCTTGATTTTTTGCTGACTTTCTACTTTTTCATGATATTTTTATTGGTTCTTTTTATACGTGATAGTAGAATCCATTTTGATATAATTATAAGAGTATGGAATATATTTTATTCTAATAGGACCCCATTCTTATGGGTGTACACGATGGTGAGATTTACTGTGGTATATTCATATATGTACATAGATGAGATTTGTCAGGTTCATTCCACTGTCATTTCTATTCCTATCTTACCTAACTCCCCTTCATTCCCCTTTCTCTAATCCAATGAACTTCTGTTCTTCCTCTCACCACCCCCTTTATCATGCATTAACCTCTGCCCCAGAACATTTGAAGTTTGGTTTTTTAGGAGTGGCTTATTTCACTTAGCATGATATCTCCAGATCCATCCATTTACCAGTAAATGTCATAAATTCATTCTCTATGGCTGAATAATATTCCATTGTATATGTGTACCACAATTTATTTGTCCATTCATCTGTTGAAAGACACCTAGGTTGGCTCCATAGCTTATCTGTTGTGAATTGGGCTGCTGTTGACGTTGATGTGGCTGCATCCCTGTAGTATACTGATTTAAAATCCTTTGGATATATACTCAGGAGTGGGATAGCAGGGTCATATGGTGGTTCCATTCCTAGTTTTTGAGAAATCTCCATATTGCTTTTCAGAGTAGTTGCACCAATTTGCAGTCCCACCAACAAATGTATAAGTATACCCTTTCTCTACATCCTCACCAACATTTATTGTTACTTGTATTCTTGAGAATTGCCATTCTGTCTGGAGTGAGATGAAATCTCAGTGTAGTTTTAATTTCCATTTCTCTAATTGCTAGAGATGTCAAACATTTTTTCATGGATCTGTTGACCATTCGGTTTTCTTCTTCTGAGAAGCATCTGTGTAGTTCCTTTGCCCATTTATTGATTGGGTTGGTTTTTTGGTGTTAAGTTTGTTGAGTTCTTTCTGTGTCATGGAAGTTAATACCCTATCTGAGGTGCATGTGATAAAGATTTTCTGAAGACCGTCTTTATGGTCTTGATTATTTCCTTTGATATTAAGAAGCTCTTTAGTTTGATGCCATCCCATTTGTTGATTATTGATTTTATTTCTAACATCTTAGGGGTTTTGTTAAAGAAGTCAATTCCTGAGCCGATATGTTGGAGTGTTGGGCCTACCTTTTTTTGGTATGTGCAGGGTTTGTGGTGTAATACCTAGGTCTTTGATCCAATTTGAGCTGAGCTTTGTGAAGAGTGAGAAATAGGGGGTAAATTTCATTCAACAACATATGGATTTACAGTTTCCCCAGCACCATTTTTTGAAGAGGATATCTTTTGTCCTATGTATGTTATCAATACCTTTGTCTAGTATGAAATAACTGTATTTTCAGGAGTTTGTCTTGGTTTTCAATTCCATTGCTCTTCCATTCCTTTGGTTGTCCTGCCTGTTTGAGTGCCAATACCATGCTGTTTTTGTTACTGTAACTCTGTGGTATAATTTAAGGTCTGCTTCCTGGTTAGTTTTTCTTGATAAGGATTGCTTTAGCTATTCTGGGCCTCTTTTCCAAAGGAATTTTATGACTGCTTTTACTATTTCGATGAAGAATATAATTGGAATTTTAATAGAAATTCCATTAAATCTGTATAGTGCTTTTGGTAGTATGGTCATTTGGACAATATTAATTATGCCTATCCAAGAAAAAGGATACCTTTCCATCTTCTAAAGTGCTCTTCAATTTCTTTAGTGTTATGTAGTTTTCATTCACTGTAGAGATCCTTCACATCTTTCGTTAGATTGATACCCAAGTTGTTTTTTTTTTTTTTTTTTGAGGTTGTTGTGAATGGCATAGATTTCCTAAATTTTCTTTGCTGATTCACCCATGGAGTATAGGAATGCAAATGATTTCTGGGTGTTAATTTTGTATCTTGCTAATGTTATGAATTCATTTATGAGTTCTATAAGTTTTCTAGTGGAGCTTTATAGGTTTCCTAAACATAGGATCAAGTCCTGAGCAAGCATATAGTTTAAGCTCTTCTTTCCCTGTTCGTATCCCTTTAATTTCTTTCTTTTGCCTAATTGCTCTGGCTAGAATTTCAAGGACTATATTGAAGAGAAGTGGTGAAAGTGGGCATCCCTGTGATATTCCTATTTTTAGAGGGAATGCTTTCTTTTCTTTTTTTTTTCCATTTAGTGTGATATTGGCCTTGGGTTTGTCATAAATAGCTTTTACAATGTTGGAAGTATATTTCTTCTATACCTAGTTTTTCTAGTTTTTTAAACATGAATAGAGGCTTTATTTTCTCAAATGCTTTTTCTGCATTTCTTGGAATAATCATGTGATTCTTGTCTTTGTCTATGTGATTGCATTTATTGATTTTTGTATGTTGAACCAACTTTGCATCCCTGGGATGAACCCCACTTGATCATGGTGCATTATCCTTTTCTTTTTAATGTGTTTTTTAAAATGTGATTTACCAGTGTTAAGAATTTTCGCATCTATGTTCATCAAGTACATTGGTCTTAAGTTGTGTTTCCTTGATTTGTCTTTGTCTGGTTTTGGTATCAGGGTGATACTAGCTTCATAGAATGAGTTTGGAAGGGTTCCCTCTTTTTCTATTTTGTGGAATAATTTGAGAAACGATTGGTGTTAGCCCTTTTTTTAAAAAAAAGTCTGGTACAACTGTGAGAATCCATCCAGTCCTGTGCTTTTCCTTGTTGGTAGGCTTTTCATGGCATATCCAATTTCATTACTTGAAATTGTTATGTTTAGATTTTCTATATCCTCCTGGTTCAATTTGGGTAGGTTGTATATCTCTAGGAATTTGTCATTATCTTCAAGAGTTTCTAGCTTATTGGAGTATAAATTTTCAAAATAGTTTATGATAATCCTTTGTATTTCAATAAAATCTATGGTGATATTTTCTTTTTCATCACAGATTTTAATAACTTGAGATGTTTCCCTCTTTCGGTTAGCGTGGCTAAGATTTTATTTATTTTGTTTATTCTTTCAAAGAACCAGCTGTCTGTTTCATTGTTTCTTTTTTTCCAAAAAATTTTTAAATCTCAATGTTATTGATTTCAGTGCTGATTTTCATTTTTTCCTGTCTTCTCCAGATTTTGGTGTTGATTTTTTCTTTTTCTAGGGTCTTGAGATGTAATGCCAAATTATTGTGTGTCTTTCTATTCTTTTAATGTATGAACTCAATGCTATTTAATTTCCTCTTAGAATTGCTTTCATAGTGTCCCAGAGATTTTCATATGTTGTATTATTATTCTCATTTACCTCTAAACTTTTTTTATTTCATCCCTGATTTCTTCTGCTTGCCATCCATTACTCATTAATGTATTGTTTCGTTTCTAGGTGTGAGAGTAATTTTTATTTTTTATCTTATCATTGATTTCCTATTTCATTCCATTATGATCTGATAGAATGCAAGATATTATCTCTATTTTTTTTTGTACTAGCTGAGAGTTACCTTGTGGCCCAATATATAGTCTATTTTAGAAAATGATCCATGTGCTGCTGAGAAGAAAGTGTATTCATTGATGGATCAAATATTCTATACATGTCTGTTATGTCTAAATTATTAATTGTATTTTTTTAGTTCTGTAGTTTCTTTTCTTTTTTTCAGTTTTTGTTTGGGAGATCTATCCAGTGATGAGAGAGATGTGTTAAAGTTACCTAGTATTATTGTGTTGTGTTCTATTTGATTTTTGAAATTAAGATGGTTGTGAATCTAACTTGTTTATTGTGGAAGTTTTTATTTCATAATTCATTCTGAAGCTAAATTTTGCAGGACATAGTATTCTTGGTTTACATTCATTTTCTTTTAGAGTTAGGTCTTGGAATAATACATACAATCTTTTAGTATCTGGGTTAAGAAATTAGGTGAGATCCAGGTTGGTTTACCTCTAAACATGACCATTATTTTTTCATAGCAGCCTTTAGCATTCTGTGCTTATTCTGTATGTTAGGCATTTTCATAATAATGTACCTTGGTATGGGCTTGTTGTAATTTTGTATGTTGGGGATCCTATAAGCCTCCTTTATTTTATTTTCCATTTCATCCTTTAGTTTTGGGAAATTTTCAGGTATTATTTCATTGAAACGATTGTGCATTCCTTTCATTTGTATCTCCAAGACTTCATTTAGCCCAATTAATCTTGGTCTTTTCCATTTATCTCACATTTCTTGCAAGTTCTGTTCATTGTCTCTTAACATCATTTCTCCATAGTCAACTTTATTTTCAAGATTATATATTTTGTCTTCATTGCCTGAAATTCTGTCTTCTAATTGGTCTGTTCTGGTGGTGATGATTTCCATTTAGTTTTTTTAAAAATATTTTTTTAGTTATACATGGACACAATGTCTTTATTTATTGTTATGTAGTGCTGAGGATCAAACCCACTGCCTCACATGTGTGAGGCAAGCGCTCCACCACTGAGCCACAACCCCAGCCCTCCATTGAATTTTTATTTTGGTTTGTTGATGCTTTATTTTGAGGATTTCTGCTTTTTCTTTTTTTTCCTCAGAATCTGTTCTTTATTGACGTGATCTTTTACTTCCTGTATTTTTTCTGATTTCACTCCTTACATCGTCTTTTACCTTGCAGGGTAGTTTAACTATGAGCATTATGAACTTCTCTCACAAATTATTCACTGTGGCTTCAATGGATTCTGTTATTGAAGTATTCTGGTTTGTTTGGGATGAATTGTTCTCTTGCTTTTCCATGTTGTTTTTATGTCTACCCATCTACCAGTGTGTACCTGAGTCTGTAGAATTTTAGCACTCACTGTTTAGGGGGAGAAAAAATAATAACAACCAATGCAAACAGTCTACAACATTAAACTAGATGGTTCCTGCTATAACATCTACAACATTAATTGTCACAATAAGCAAATGATGTGATCAGTTATTGCCCATAGTAAAAACAGTAAGTTTGTAAAATAGTTTATAATTTCAAATGGTGAACAGGGAGAGAACAGAAATTATGTAGGATGTGATAATTATATGGGAGGTGGACACAAAATAGAAGTAAAAAAAATTAAAGGAAGACTGAAAGAATAAAAGAAACTGGCTATTAGCAGAATAAAAGAGGATCAAGGGAAACAGATAAGTGAGAGAAAATATATAAAATAAAAATTTTAAAAATGTAAGTACAAATTAGTCTGAAATATACTAATTAAACATCCTAGTCCTCAGAATATTGATCCATGAAAAATAACTGCCTTCAACAAATACTAGAAATGAGAAAAAAAGAAACAAATATTAAAATATGTATAAAAACTGTCCATGAATCATTCAAGTCAAAATTAAACAGAAAAGAAAAATTAAAAGTTAAAGATCTCTGAATAGTTAAAGATTTGTTTCCATTGGAGTTCAAAAGATTCTCGGCTTCCCTTCTCAGCAGTGTTAGGTAGGATGTGCTGGAATGTGATGTATGCTTCACCCTAAGAATAGGATTACTGCAATATTCTGTGAGAGGAAATCCTATAGGCAGAGCTCCTGGGCTTTATGCTCAGGTAGGCTCCAGTTTCTTCATTGAATGGGAATTGGTCTGAAGACTTTGAATCAGGGCACCTCTAGGGCCCAACAGTTGTTTGTCTCTGCTAGGAGATTGCACCCTGGGTTCCCCTTTTGTGATGTAGGAGCCAATCTTTATTCCTGTCTGTTTTCCATGAACCCTGTATTTCTTGGGCTCTTGGGTTCAGTCTTCAAACTCAAGACCTCTGTCCCCACCCTTTCAAATTCACAGTTCGGTGCAATTCTCCCATTTGGTCCTGCCAGTGGCCAGATTGGAGGGGGTAAGGGGAATTGGGTGGGTTTCCATGACCCTTATTCCCGTGTGTGCACTCCTTTCCATGTTTTATTTTCTTCTGGTCACTTAGGCATACTTTGTCACACTTTGTGTTATGGATTTGCCTTACCTGTGTTTTGGGCCAAGGTCGAGATTGCAAGGAATCTGTTCCCCATGCTGCTGGCCCTGCACTGTGGCTGTCAAATGGTTCCATTCTCTGTCTTCCCTAGACAGCTGGGAGAAATGCAGCTTCTTTCCTGCACAAGGATGTTGTACAGTATGCCTTTCAGGTTAGTCAGGCAGTGTATTTGATCTCTGATCTCTTTATACCCAGATACACCTCAGGCTTCCTAAAAATGTGGATCCTTTAATTCTCTTTCCCTTAATTTCTTGTTGGGGATGGGGAGGACTGCTCTGGCTGGCTCTGCCATGGGTGGCACTGGGGTTTTCTTATTAAATTCAATCTCCTGAGTCCCCAATCTGCTCTGAATGTCCAGTATTAATTCCCAGTAAATTCCTCTTTTGTTTTTTCATCCACTCTGATGAGAAGCTGCCTATCTGCTTTCTTCGTTTCACGCCACAGAGCACCCAGGAAAGTGACCTTCTCTATTCCGCCATCTTGAAAAATCTCTTCATTTATTCTTGAGGTATGTATTGAGCAAAAGAGTAGTGCCCAAGGGTGGCCAAGCCCTTTCACTTTTTGTGTTGCTCACCAAGTTGCAAGTTGGAGTTAAAAAAAAAAAAAAAAATTCTCAGCTTCCCTTCTCAGAAATATGATATATGGTAGAATGGGAAGTACTGTCAACTTCATTCCCAGGGTGGAGTTGCTACTGAGTTCTGTGATGAGTTTTGTAGGTGGAGTTCCTGAAGGCAGGGCTTACCTCTAGTGAGGCCCCAGTTATTTCAGTGAGTGGTGACTGGTCTGTAGATATTAAATCGATGCACCTCCAGGACCCAGTATCTGCTAAATTATACTGGGACATTGAACCCGAGGAGTCTCCCCAGGGTCCCACTCATGAGGCAGAAGAGCCAATCCTTCACCCTTTCTGCTGCCTGTGGACTGTGTCTTTCTTGACTTCCTGGGCTTACTCCCCAAGCACGGTCACACCCACTTTTTCAAATTACTAGCTCACTCCAACTGGTACTGAGAGCTATCAGACTCTCCCCAGTCTCTCAAACCTGTATTCCCCCCAGTAAATACTCTCCATGCTTGCTTTTCTCTTGGTTTATTAGGCACAGTCTCAGTCATGCAGCAGGTGTATTCTGGGACTGTGTAGGACCCAACTCAGATTTCTCAGTTCCTGTAGCTGCCTCAAGATGGCTCCTCCCTCAGCCCTCCATGGATAATTGGAAAACATGAGGTGTCTTTCATGCATGAATCAATGTTCAATTCAGCCTCTGGATCAGTTAGGCAGTGATTTTGATCTCAGAATTTTCTGCACCAAGACTAGTCCCTCTCCCCACTGTGCCCATGGTGGGGAGTTCTGGAAGCCACCACCAGAGGCAGTAGGCTTTCTTCTTTATTTTACTATATCCAACCTTCTGAGTCTCCAAGCTGCTCTGAGTGTCTAGTATTAAATCCAAGTGAAATAGCTCTTTCACCGATCTCACTGAGAAGCTATATATCAGCTACCTTGTCTCACACCATGGAGCATCTTAGAAAGCAGCCTCCTCTAATCTGTCATCTTCCCTCTTCTCCTTCTTTTATGATTTCAGAGCATATTATTCAGAAGAGTTCTTTACACTCCAGTGTCCTATCTATATTTCTATTTCCATATTTTCTTCAGTTGCTTTTCTCTTTGAATTCCAAAGATGCAGGTTGAAGTTAGTGTATGGTCACAGCAAATATCACTGGGGCAGGGAAGAAGACTATTGTTTTGGCTTTCTAGTCCTCTCCCCAGCCAGCTCCCCGAGACCTGCCAAGTCCCATTCCATTCAGAGAGCTGGGAGGATAAAAGTTCATACCAAGATCTAGAGGTTGTCCTAAAAATGTCTCTGAACTAAGTTGATCATTATTTCTCCTCTATTGGTTAATATTACTTTAACCTAGCAAATGGTTTCTATTTAAATTTATCATTTTCAGGTTTATTCCATATTTCATAAGCTATAACCTTCATAAAGTAAATAATGTTATGCACTTGAAAAATAAATGACCCTTAAATTCCAATATTGATCATAGTTCTACATTAATCAATACTGATCTCTCAGGTTAGTCTTTACATTGACCAAAACAAAATCATTATATGTATATTAGTTAGGTGCTACAATGTAAATGGAATTGAAGAAGAGAAAAATATACATCTCCTTATATTACTTGATTTTTGAGACAGCATAGTTCTTTACCACATTTTTACTGCTAATAAATTACTCCAGTGACTAAACTGTCTGCTCATTAAGTTAAATAAAACATGTGAAATGTCTAGAACAATGTCTTGCACATAAAGAGGTTCATTAAATAGTCTTACCTCCAATTTTATCTTTCCAAATGAGGGTAATAAGAATTTATCAACTCCATCATATATAAAATATCTATATATGTGTGTATGTGTATACATATTAATATATGTGAGACATAGATAAAATAATAGGGAACTCAGCATTGGAATCAAGGAACAAAACTACCCTATGTTGTGGCTCATTTATTCTTAGAGTGGGATGTGTGGTTGAAAATTACAAATTAGGGAGTCCTGAAACATTTTACAAGAGGATTTTATATTCCAACAGTAATTCTCCTGCTCCACTGAGGGCACTGACCATGTAATCCCTGGTGAAGTATTTTTCTGGATAAGATGAGGCATTTGAGATTGTTTTATATTGATTGCTCTGATCTGTCATCTCTGCCACCATCCTCTCCCTCCCTGCTCTACACATGGAATGAATGAATAATTAATGTAGTATATCCAGGTATGCATAATCATCTTTGTTAAAGCATGAGTAAATTCTGAGATGTCAACTGCACGTGTTGAGAATCATTTTAAGACTGTCATATTAATCCATGTTTAAATGAATAGATTGGGTCATATGAAATTGCCAAAACCTCAAACTAATATCTTACTCAGGCTACTTAGTCATTTCTCTACTAGTTAGCAGCCCTCTACCTGTGAATAGACAAGATAGTGCACTGTCATTCTCACTAGTCAGGATGCTGCTTTTTGTTCTCTGCCGGTGCCTCTATTCTGCTGCTGTGGTCCACATTGTTTAGTGGGGCTCTTTGTTCCAGGTGAAGACACTCCTTTTTTCTTTCCTGTGATGAAACACCTAGACTAACATTTTTCTTAGATTTAAACTTCTATCCCCAAAAAATCTTAAAATAGGTTTTGCTGGGCATAAAAAGTTATCTGACATAAGGAGATGCTAAGGGTATCACTTTGTACTTGGAATAGGTAAAAAGCAAAAGGCAAAATGAGAATATACCAAAAGAACCTGATCAAATGCATGGTAACTTGATATATTTTATATGTCATTACAAGGAAATAGGAATTTGGCTCACTTTTGGCCTTCCATCTGTTTTACAGTTGCTTGGATACATGATACATGGGTTGGGAAAAGAGACTTAAGTAAACCAATATTTGTCAACTGTCGAAGGTGATGAACAATGCTTTCGTCCAGTCATTTCTGGACCAGTAGTTATTTTATAAGATACACTAAAAATGAATTACTGGAAGTATGTAATAATTAAGCCCTCAAAAATACAATTTTTATTTGATTCAACAGGCATAAGATTACATAAATTCAATAAATACATGGACACATAACAGGAGGAAAGGAAATGTGTGATTTTATGTGTTGTACACTATAAATGATACATTGAAGTTAGATAATCACTATTACATTCATAATGTTTTGTGTAGTTGTTAAGAGCTACAAAGGAAATATTCTCATTGTCAATACCTACATGCACATTTTGAGTGAACTCAACTGTAGACACACACACACACACACACACACACACACACATACATATACACACATACACATTTTTTCAGTATTGGGGACTGAACCCAGAGGTGCTTTACCACTGAGCTATATCTATCAACCCTTTTTATTTTGAAACATGGTTTAAGTTAGCAGGGTGACCTTGAACTTGTGATCCTCCTGCCTCAGCCTCTGAGTTGCTGGGACTACAGGCCTGTGTCACTGTGCCTAGCTGTATATTGATATTTAATATGCATGAGCTTGATTGTGGTGTATTCTAAACTAAGTTGTACTGATGGGGATGTTAAAGAGGCAATCTTCTATCTTGTTTTGCAATATTAATGTCACAGTAGAGAACAGCATCATATTGGTATGCTAATGGGAATAGGGGAAGAAATTTTGAAGCACTTTAGGCAAGTTGAGAATATCCTTTAACTTTTATCCAAGACAAAAGAAGAGATTCTATACTTTCAAAAATCATTTTCAATCCCTTAAGAGCCACTTTAAAAAATATACCCTTTAAAATATAGATTATCTTTTGATTTAAGAGGTTGACTCCTGATCTTTTTGAACCATCCTTTGTGTGTACCTACATTTCTGGAATGTTGCTGTAGCTTTCTAGTCATCTTACTACCCTCATCTTGACTTTCATCCCTATTGCTGCCAGGGCAATTGTATAAGTATGAAATGATCATATCATTCTTCAATTTCAAAATTTGTTTATGTAGATATTTAATTATTATGGAATTTTTGCTAAATGTTTTTTGGTATACTATCAATATTATGGGCATGTTACAAAAAAGAGCCTTTATATTCTGTTTATAATAGAAATGAAATAAAAACTAATATTACTTTTCATAGTTAGAATTATATGGATTTTTACTTTTTTTCCTTGACCTTTCCTTTATTATTTTGTAAAAGGGATGGAACCCAGGGGTGCTCTGTCACTGAACTACATCCCAACCCTTT
The DNA here is from genome assembly GCA_025594165.1 of Tamias sibiricus. NCBI lineage: Eukaryota > Metazoa > Chordata > Mammalia > Rodentia > Sciuridae > Tamias > Tamias sibiricus. The sequence continues at coordinate 110,987,775 of CM046664.1, read as the reverse complement.
TGAGATGGGGCTTACTAAATTGCTTAGGGACTTGCAAAATGGCTGAGGCTGACCCCATTCTTGAGATCCTTCTGCTTCAGCCTCCTGAATTGTTGGGATTACAGGCATACATCACTGTACCTGGCCTGTTTGCTTTATTTACTTATTTCTAATTTTAGGAAAACATTTTTATAAGTATAAATAATTCACTTTTATTACTACATTAAAAATCCTTCAATGGCTTATATTTGTTCAGTTTACAACAGCTAACATTTTAGCACAACAGTAAAAGTCCTGCCTACCTTTCCATCACACTTTCTTTTCTCTAAGTCTTCCAAATATACCAAGAAAATTGATATATAGTTTTATGATTTTCCTTTTTTGTCTCTCTGTATTTGTGTTGTTCTTGCCATTGAACACTGTGTCCTTTCTCAATTTTAATTTCTGTGCTTCTTTAGCAAATAGTATACATACATATTGTTGCATTTTTGACTATACTGTATTTAGTAATGTGTTTTTCTGACCCTTATTAGTGAACTGCATACTTGAGAGAAGATAAATCTTTTCTATCTTTATCTGGAGTGGCATATAGTAAGTACAGAGTAATTGTGTCCCTGTGACCAATGTAACCAATAAGAACACCTCAGAGGAGAATGTATATTTTGGCTCAGGGTTTCACGGCTTCAGTGCATGTTCAGCCAACTCCATAGCTCTGGGCCCAAGGTGAAGCAGTACATCATGGTGGAGGAAAGCATCTCAAAAAACTGCTACCAGGAAGCAGTGAGGGGCTGGGGTGGTGGTAGAGAATGCAGAAGATGGGAGTATGGAAAGGGCCACAGAAAGCACAACCTTTCTGAGGCATTCCCAATGACCCATCACCTCCCTACAGTTGTCACTCAGTCATTCCATTCAAAGTAGGATACACTGATTAGTTTATAGCTCTCGTAATCCAATCATTCCACTTCTGAACATTTTTACATTAACAGGAGATTTTGGTGGACACTTCATATCCAAACCACAAAAGCATTTGTTTAGTGAACAATTGAATAAATTTGTAACCCAAAGCATTTTCCCTCTTCTAACACACTTTGCTAACCATGTTTAACTCTCAGAGCCTAACTTTCTAAACAAAAACAAAGAAACATTTGTACTGTAAACTTAGATCATGGGATTGAGACATAAACTACTTTTTTTCATCTCTTCCTCCTCTCTCACCAAAATTCTGCTTCCTGCTTTTCCCACAAATATTAAAATTGGAGATGGGGATAAATAAGGATGTACTCTCCTACATAGCCCTCAATGCCATCATTTTTTAAAAAAATTATTTTTAAAATAATTTTAATTTGTTATATATGACAACAGAATGCATTACAATTTATATTACACACATATAGCACAATTTTTCATCTCCCTGGTTATATACAAAGTAAAGTCACCTCATTCATGTCTTTATACATATACTTAGGGTAATGATGACCATCACATTTCACCCTTTTTCCTACCCATATGACCCCCTCCCTTCCCCTTCCTCCCCTTTGCCTTATCTAGAGTTTCAGTGCCATCCTTTTTTTATAATTTAAATACCTGCCGTCTTTTATTTCTTTATGTGGGCTATAGAGTCTATATTTATAGATTATAATTTATACATATTCTGCATTCAGAGGAGTATATTTTTTTAAAAGAAATTAATGCCAAACTTGATAATGTCATAAATTGTGGCTATCTAAAAAATAATCAAAGTATTTTTTAATACTGATTATAATCTTTCCACACAGAACAATAAAACAGTGCCTCACAGAGTGTTCTTTACTGATATCTAATACTACAGCTAGATATTTTTTCCTCCCTGAATTTCTATGTAGATTATTTTCTTCCCTACTTTCAAAAATGGTAAGAAATTGTTTAACTTTTGCTTCTAGAGAAAAGCTATTTACAGATTTTAAGAAACCTTTTAGTAGTAAATTGTTTGAAAATCTAACTTGATTGAAAAAGCAAGAAGCTATTATTTCACTGATTCATATTCTAGCAAAATGAGTACTTACATTTTTCATCAATAGCATAATCTTTTAGAAAATTTAATATCTTCTTTTAAAAGTTCTGAATCTAAAAATACCTGATGCCATATTAGATATATTGGTGATAATGAAAACTAAAATTGGATTATGTCCCATAATTTCCGTTTTTCAAACAAAAGCTAACTGTAGACATATTTTCTTGCATTATTATAAAAAATGTATGAGTTATTTATATTCTTGAACAAATACTTAAAAATATCAATATTCCTGACTATTACAAACATATGTATTTGAAATAATGCTACATTGCTTCCAGTAGTGTGGATAAAACTTCATGAATATAATTTCTAGAAAAGTATAAAATAAAAAAACTAATTTTATACCTAATTACAAATAATCAGCATGACAAAATAAGAAATACTTTTTTAATGTAGAAGATAAAAATAAAAAAATAAAAAATATATATATTTATAGTCATGAGCTCTATGATGATGTCTTCATCAGTGATAGATAACATTAGTGATCCCACAGTTAAGAATGGAGTGAAAATTTCCCATTGCCTTCTGATTTCATAATGGTCATAATGTCACAAAGAAATGCATTCATTACTTACGTGTTTGTGTTGATAATGTACATAAACCTGCACTGACAGTTGCATATATGATTATACTAAAAACGTGTTAATAAATGACTATTGGTTTATATATTTACTATGCTTTTGTCATGATTTTATATTGTACCTTGCACAATCACAGAATTACCTAATGAATCATTTCTCAGAATGAATGCATGCCTACTGTTAAGGGGTACATGATGTGTGTGTATGTGTGTGTAATATGTTACAAGTCTTAAAGCTTTAAGAGCATTTTTAATGTTTCAACTTTGTAAAACTTTAAAAATGGACAAGTTACTAAGAAATTTAAAATGAATTACTTCAAGGATAATTAAAAAGCAATTAAAATGGTGTTTGGTAATGTGTGACACAACATTTTTCAGAAAAATATGAGGCATTTGTCATCTTGCTTTGCTACACCCATTATTTTGTATTTTCCCCATTGGCTTTGTCACTCCCTTTCCTTCTAAGGGCCTTTAGCCCCTTAAACAGAAATCAGATACTTCCTCTCAAGATGTGCCACCATCCTAGGTGACTTTAATATCTACACTGGTGAACCAACACTTCTTCAAATATCTCAATTCCTATGCTTTCCACCTGCTATCCATGTTAGCCATCAACTTCCATGGCCGTATGAGAAGAGACATTAACATTAGAATGTTAGAAAAACTATATATTCAGTAGATATGTGTTGTTTATTTCCCTGACATGTAATGTGCATTCTTCTAGCCACATTCCTCTATTTTATTTCATTCATTTTTCCCATGTGGACCCAAGGCTATTTTTCTTGATCTCTATATGTCTACCTCTGACATCCCCATGGAAGAAAATGTATCATCGTCTCCATACAGTAATTAATTTCAGCCTAAACTAAGCTTGTCTAACAATATTCAATTGCAGAAAATTCATGGAAGATTGGGATAGATTCTTAGTGCTTTTTATTGGATGTAACTGACAAGATATTTGGCTAAAGTTTCTGTGGCCAGCTTCTCTGACAGGAAAGGTCTAAGCCACCTATAGTACCTGAGAGTTAATTTTTTTTAAAAAAATAGTTTATTCAAGAGAGGAGATAGACTGAGTCCTAAAACTGTGCTCTGGGTCCTCTAGAATTAAACTTATTATTTACTTGAGCCAATACATTGTTTTTTTTTTTTCCATAATCATTTTTGTGTGTGATTTTTATATAAATAATTCCTAATAGATACTATCTGTAATCTTAATTTCAATATTTTCTAGTTCTTTCTTGGAGTTTTTCCACTTCAATCCTCTTGAGATCTCCAGGTCTTTACTCTTTAATGTCTAGAATAAACTTTGGCACTTAGTAGCTCTTTATAGATGTCTGTCAAGTGAATAGACAAAGAGTTAATGATAGGAGTCTTTTATTCAACCTTCTTTTCCCTTTAGTGCTTCCTCTCATCTCATTTATATATGGTTATGCTAGCCATTTTCTTGGCCATACTTTCTACTCCATTTTTCATCATCTTTCATCTCATTAATTTAATGCAACCTTTTTTCCCTTATTGTCCTGCTTTGTCTGCGATGACATGGTGGCTGCTGAGCACATACCACCATGCCTTCTAAATTTGCAGGAAATGAACTCTATCACAAAGGATCTCTCCAGTTCTTGCCTGCACACCTAGAAGTTATTCTGTATCATACTTTCTTCTGTCATAATGAGAGTGATCATTATTCTAAGGTTTATTTTTGTATCTGGGCTCTGAATTCAATTTCTTGTAACTATTCTGGGACCATTATTCATCGTATATTTTCAACTTTAGCTCTTTTCCTTTCTTATAGTCATTTATCTTTCTCAGATTCTCCTTTGAGTTCATATTCCCTTCTAGTTTATTGTCTCCACTCTCCTCCTAGCCAATTTTTTTACAGTGATAAAATCACTTAACACAAAATTTACAGTTTTAACAAATTTTTAAGTGTGCAACACATTGTTAACTGTACGCACAATGTTGTACAATAGATCTATACAATTTATTCATCTCGTGTAACTAAAACTTTAAACCTATTGAGTAGAAACTCACCATTTCTCTTCCCCCAGTACCTGGCAATCTTTATTTTTCTGATTTTTATGAGATTGACTATTTTAGATATCTCATATAGGTGGAGATATTTGTATTTGTCCATGACTGGCTTTTTAAATTTAGCATGATGTTTTCCACACTCATCATGTTACATGTGGCAGAATTTTCTTTTTTAAAGGTTGGTTAATATTATATAAATATTTAAAATAGTCTTTCATCCCTTCATGTGTAGGCATTTGGGTTGGTTTCAGCTGTTGTTAATAATGCTGCAGTGGACATGGGAATGCAGATATCTTTGAGATTGTGATTACAATTTTTTAAAAATTTATACCCAGAGGTGTGAATGCTAGATCAAATCACAATTGTGATACATCTTAGTTTTTACAACTACCATTCACTTCCTGGTTTACTAAAGTCCAGGTTTTGTTTCTTCCATATTCTCAAGTGTTACTGTTCTTGCCATGAAAATCTAATTCCCTTTCCCATCATTTCATCAACCTTACAAATGAAATAGGTGCTTCTTGTTTTTGTAACTCAGTTCCTTAGGGAATCTTCTCTGATACTTAAGGCTTTATTAGGTCTCTGTGTTATGAACTACCATACGTTCCTGTATCTTAAATTCAGATTCACAATCATGTAGTAATCTGTGTGATCTGACTAATGTCTACCTCCTCTGCCTGCTTCTACACTGAAAGACTATACATATGCCCATCGTTTTCACCCTAGACACTCATATACTTCTGGATACACATATTAAATACTTTTCAATGATTGTAGAGGTATTTTCTAACTCAGCATGCTAGGCAGAATAGTAATCTGCAAATAAGACCATGTACTTTTACAGAGCAAAGGGACTTTGCAGATATGACTAGATTTAAGAATGTTGAGATGGCAGATTATCTGGGTGGGTCAAATGTAATCACAAGAAATTTTAAAGGGAAAGAATGATGCAGAGGCTCAAGGAAGAGTGACACCAGAGGTAGTCTGGCTAATGCAGCTATGAGCGAGGGCATGAAAATGGCTTCTTGAAGCAGGAAGGTATAGGAAATAGATTTTCCCTAAGCTTTTGAAAGAATGCAACTCTATCAACACCTTCATTGTAGAACTATGAGACCCCATTTCAGACTTTTACCTCCAGAGCAGTGAGATACAGATTTGTGTTGTTTTAAAACACTAAGTTTATGCTAATTTATTGCAGTGACAATAGGAAATAAATGCATTCACTGACTTGCCGATGACATTCTTCTGCCTAATATCCTTCAGAGACATGTGTTCTGCTAAAATAAATTCCTAGATTATTAATATGAAAGGTACTATCACAAAATGGCTCCCATTAATCATATCAGCCTTGTTTTGATCTCAAACTTGAAGGACTATCATAACTACCATATATACAAGTTTTAGTTCCAAAAACGTGAAGATATTTCTCTGACACCTCTCAGCATTTTAGAAGATGCCTTTAGAACCTGGAAACTTATATTTCACTAACTTTGTGACACATTTAATATATTTTAAAAATGGAGCATTTTAGTTTGTATAAATCAGGGATCCAAATGACCATATCACTTTCTTGGATTGCCATCATGAATTTGAATACTGCTTTTATAGAAGGAATGTAATAATGGTAAATAAATAGTTCTATAGTTTCTTTTTAGATAACTTTTCCCACCAAATGCCATTTAAAATGCTCCTTGAACATCTGATTTTTTTAAAAAAAACTATTCTATTATAATGGAATTTTAATAACGTGTTATTCATTTTTTGTCACTGGAACCAAAATACCTGGTAAGAACAACTTAAAGAGGAAAAGTTTATTTTGGGCTCACAATTTCTAAAGTTTAGTACATGATCAGCTGACTCCATAACTCTGGACCTAAGACTACGCAGAAAATCATGGTGGAACAGTGTGGCAGAGAAAATCTGCTTAGCTAATGTTATCAAGGAATGGAAGATGGAGGAGAGCCAGGGACAGAATATAATTTCCAAGGGCATGGCCCCAGTGATCTACTTCCTCTAGCCACACCCCACCTGTTTATAGTTACCCCTTAGTAGTCCATTTATATTATTAATCCATCCAATGGTTTAATCCACTGATCATATTCAACTCTCATAATTTGATCCTCTCATCTCTGAATATTCCTGCATTGCTGCATGAGCTTCTTGGGCGATATCTCATATCAGAACCATAACAAATGATGTTGTTTTAATTATGTTAGATGACCTGATGTAACACAACTAAGTTTACTGAAAAATATCTTCCTATACATGTCTCAATTGTATAACTAGACCCAATAGTGCTATATTTGTACCCAATATATTCACACAGATATATTTAAGTAATCTATCTATGAGAGGGTAACGAAGTTGCACAATGCTTGTGGTAGGGAAGTTTATAAATATTTATAGTTTCAAAGCTTCTATAATAACTAGCAAGAACTTTTGAATTGTGGGTACTTAATGTTGATGTTTCAGTGTACTAAGAAAACAATTATGAACACTAGGACATAACCTAGTATCTAGCCTCTTCATACTAAAACAGACCAATATTGACACAGAGAGAGACAGGTATATGATGATTTTTAAGTGGACTAAGTTACAATCTTCAATCTATAAAGGCATAGTGGTAAATGAGTAAAACATAATGTGAGAGGCATCTTTATAGTATTCATGATGCAGTTAGTACATGATAGAAATTTCATAATCTACTTAGATGGGATTTTGTATTGATAAATTCTGAAATGGCCACACAAAGTATAATTATGAGGCATCATTTGTGTGTGTGTATAATTTAAATATAAATTATTTTAAAAATATTTTATATACTTTATATATATTTTATTAGAGCATTTTAATTATATTTGAGACTTTTTGACAAAATTATACAAAATAATTTGATTTCAACCCCTCCTTTTTCCTCCCTCTTCCCTCCCTCTTCCCTCCCCAGTTTCTCCCTTTTCTACTCTGCTGATCTTCTTGTCACTTCCTTATTTTTGATCAGTACTTTGTACATATACATGAAGGATACATTCCATTTGGTATATTTATACATGTGTATAGCATAATTGTATTAACAGTATCTTTAAAGATTGAATTTTATTTGACTCATGATATACTGATTGTAAATATTCTGTGCTTTTAATGGTAGGTAATAGTAAGGACAATTTTATAGATAATATTAAACAACAGTTCTAGTTTGTGCACGAATGACCATTGCTTCACTCAATATCACATTTCCTTCATATTTATTCAAATTAAAATTTTATAGTTATTGAGTATATTATGAAGTTTCTGTCATCTTCTTTGTAGGAAATGTGCCATTCAAAATTTTAACTTTTTTCAGTAGATCTTCAACTAACCAAGAATAATTTTCCACATTTCTAATTTTTTTATCCCTAAAATGAATACTTTCAAAGAAGATAAACTTCAAAGAGTCTAATTTTATATAATGCCTAGTAAGAGAGTGAATGTGGAAGTTATTAAATCATACATGATTGCTCAAAATAATTTGATATTTTCTAGTAGGTTAATTGAAATAGGATAGAGGAAAGATATATTTTACTGCTTCCACACATTTCTTTCAAAAATGATTATTTCTTTGCAGTCCCCCAGTGCTGAATCTTCTTTCTTGTAATCTTATAATTTCTTAGTGAATTTTTTTTTCAGAACTTGGAATAATTACTCCTTCTCAGCTATCTGGTGTTTCAAGTCTGGCATCTAATACTTTGATTTTTAAAATAGTTTCTTTAGGTACACTACAAGCCTCTAGTGCAGTGGGACTTATTTGTTTTGGAAATATATTTTGGAAAAAGTAGTGGATTTCCTGCTTCCTTATAATGGGTTCAGCATGGAGATTCAAGCCAGAGATTGGATTTTATTTAGTTCATGACATACTGACTGTAATTATTTAATTCCTTGCTTTTAATGGTGGGTAAGAGTAAGGATAAACTTATAGATAACATTAAATAACAGTTCCACTAGTTTGTGTGTGAATTAATGACCATTACTTCTCACAAGGCCACATTTTCTTCATATTTATACAAATTAAACTCAGCTTTTATATTTGCTTTTAATCTACAGCTTTTGGGCCTCCTCTCAGAATTTTGTTTTTGTGGTGAGTCCTTAGTTTTTTCCATTAATTTCTGAAAACCAAAAAATTTTTAGGGATGTTTTATGTTAGATTCAGTTGTTTATGCTTTTCCTTTTTTATAGTCTATATTTAAGGTGGACACCATGATGTTCTGGTATAATGTACATACTGAAATTGATTATTATAGTCAAGCAAACTAACATATCCACCTCCTCAAATAGTTGCATTTGAGTATGTACATGTGAGTAAAATCTCCTGAAATCTATACTCATAGGGAATTTCCAGTATCAGTAACTTATTAACTACAGCTGTCATGCTGTTACATTAGATTTTCAGACTTACCCACTCTACAACTGTGTACCCTTTGATCAATATCTCCCATTCCTCCGTCCACTACTAAACTCCCATTCTTTTCTCCATTTCAGTGTATTTTGACATTTTTTGATTCCTAGTGCCTAGTACAGTGCAGTTACAGCCTAAGTGCCCAGGATGAATACCTGATCACCTGACTTCAGGTTGTTTTGTAAATTATTTGAGGTTTTTGAGAGTTGAGTTTATTTCATTTACTAGTAATTGTTAAAATTGTTCCATTGGGGCTGGGGTTTTGGCTCACTGGTAGAGTACTTGCCTAGCATGTGTTGAGGTACTGGGTTTGATTCTTAGCATGACATATAAATAAATTAGTAAAAGTCCATTGATGATTTAAAAAATTTTTTAAATTATTTCATTGGCTAGCTTAGTTTATTTAATCCAGTTCACACAAATTGTTATTGGGTACATTTTATGTGCTAAGCTCTTGTGCAAAAAGGAAAGGTACATTTGCTAGTTTGGCCTTGCCTGGTATCTGGGAATTTGAATGGTTAACAGTTCCCTACAATGACATGCAACTCTAAATAAATGAACTATTAGCTCAGTATGGTTAGACTATACAATGTGATTTACACTGAATACTTTTCTTTCTGGGAGTCTGGAATTTTGCTATAGATTAAGCAAATTTTGTAGTCAATACCCAGTAAAATCTTGGACTGAATTTCTAATAAGCTTCTCTGATAGACAATACTTCAAATGTATTGTCAGGATTCCATGCAGGAGAAAGCATATTTTGAGTGATTCCACAGGGAGAGGGTCTTAGACTCTTGCACCTGGTTTCTTCTGGTATTTATACCATGCACCTTTTTGCTTTTGCTGATTTAGCTGTGTAAACTTCCTCCTTAATAAATCATAGCCATGGACATAAGTATATGCTGAGTCCTGTGAGCCCTTCTTGTGATGCACTGAACCTGGGGATGGTCTTAGGGATTCCTGACACAGCTATGCATCAAACCAATTGAGAACAAATTGAGAAAGGCAGTCATTGCTTTTTCTGTGTTGATAATGTTACAGAAGAGAGGGAGGGGAAAGTAAGGGGATACTAGATAATTTCATTATAAATTTATACTGATCATTCAGAGTGCTATAAAAATACTGAAAAGGAACATTGTTCTGGGGGTTCAGGACCAGTTTTGAAAATGGGATAATACTTAAACAGGTAAGGAAAGGTAAGCAATGCATACTGAACAGGGGGACCAGAATGTGAAAGATAATAATAATAGCCACAAGAACAACAGCGAACACACAGTGCTTGTTAAATGCCACAAATTATTTTAAGCTCTTTTCATATATTATTTAATCCTTGACAACAATCCTGTGAAGTAGGTGATATGATTATATGTTTTTAAAAATGAGGAAAGTTGGGCACAGGGAGATTAAGAAGAAGGTACAGACTCAAAAAAACTCCAGTATATAGAATCGAGGGAATCAGGTGCTTATTCTGTGCTAGCTTTTTAATGAATGGAAGCAGGGGAGATGTTTAATATTTTTAATTTTTATTTTTTAATTTCAATTATGATATAGAGCAAGCTTTTAAATTATATGAAATTTCTGGAATAAGATTTAGTTGTCTCAAAAGGGAAATAAAACTTACAAACATAAAATAATAGAAATCAATATGGAAAAATAACATTTAAATCTGTAAAATAGTCTAAAATAGCAATATATATATTAGATATTTCCTTTGTTCTCATATAAGCCCAACTATATTCTCAGATTACCTAGATCAGTCATATAACCATAACACATTAATGAACACAATGAATAATTGCTTTATTTATTGAATAAGATCTAGCTACCCCTTGGGTAACCTTTAGTTTGTAGCTTCTCTTCTATTACATCTAATTTAATATTTTTGGTGGTGAAACTTATGTTTAATATCTTCATGTTTCTGTGCATATGACTTTAGACTTATGTAAAAGTCTAAATCATATATAAATGTGATATGATATGTAAAAAGATTATATATGATATGGTATATAACATTTCTCAATTTTACATAAAATTAGGACAAGTGGCTACCTTTTAACATTTTCTCCTTCAAAGCTGTAATGAGGCCCAGAACTATAAATCAAAAACAAGTAGATGATATATCTTTAGATCCATTTAGTTTATCAGCATTCTCTCTTGCTAACTTTCTGACTGTAGTTTAATCATGAACAATACTCATTTCTAATGCACTTGGGAAAGTAATATTTTCAAGTAGTCTGATAATTATGGATTAAAAATTACACTCTCAGAGAATGAAAGTCAGAGCCTATATTTGAACATAAGAAGGAGTGTCATCATAGTAATGGAGTGATTTTTTCAGAAAAACTACTCCCAAATTTTTGAATGATAAAGTTTTAGGAAAGCAATGGTATTAATCATATTTAGACAGAATTTAGTGCATATAAAGTATATGCTAAGTGTCACACAGCATGTCACTTAGATTTTAGTTATTTTTTTTTAATTTCTAAAGTTGTCATTTGATTTTTAATTTCCAGCTACTGAAGTTCTCCACCTTATTATATAACTATGTGATTATACTCACCATGTTTCTTTTAATGCCCATGTCTTTTAACTTCAATATCTATTTTGGCCATGGGTCTGTTTCTATTGGATTTGACACATTTGGGTCTTTTTTTTTCTTATTATGCATAACGATCAATTGTTTAGTGGAACAATGTACAGTGTGTATGAAAATTGTAGAGGCCATTTAATTCTGCATATATTTTCTTTAGGAGAGAATTCACTTTTGCTTCCTATAGGCAGAGAGAAGGGATTGACTAGTTTAATCTAGGAATGGAAACTTGTTCAGGATTGTGATTGAGTCTTAAAAAAAAGTTTTTTGGGTTCACCCCTGTAACAAATATGTGTAAGTGTGCATGTGTGTACACATACATACATACACACAAGCACAAATATAAGCACATCTGAAGTATCTTGTTCAGCTAAGTAGAATGGATATCAGTGGTTAGATTCCAACTGATATAGTTACCAGAATCCTTTCTTCTTGATGTCCCTGTACACCAATTTCAGGCTTTTCAGTCCTGTAAGAAGCTTTGCTTTGTTAACTCCTTACTCTTTGATAATGAATCTACAAAAACATTAAAAGAAAAAGTATTAATGAACGTTGAGCTCAGTCCTTTGTATTTACTTTATCTCTGGGATCATGACCTCTCAATTCATGGTCTTTGTATTTATCCAGCGTTATCACATTGGTTTAATTTGGATTTGGGGCAGTTTTTGCACTTCTCACCAGGAGTGTTATTCTGCAACAACAGGGTTTTCTACAGAAAACTCAGTACATTATTGAGGATGCAAAATGTAAAGCACATTTAAGTATGTTATTCTCTGTAGAGTTTTAGAAAACACTTTCAGGACTCTTTGAAAACTTAAAATTACTTCCACTGTATAATAAATAGCAGCATTTTAACCTGGAGGTAAATAATCTAAATTGCTTTAAAGACACTTAACACAATGTATAATTTAGTTTAATAGCTGGTTAGAGCTGGATTTTTCAGTCCAGAGCATGGCCTAAATCTTCAACTTCACAAAATCATGCCATTGAAGAAGTTAAGTAACTGCTCTATACTTCAAGCTCCTTGCTTTACCTGGAACCAAATTTCAATGGAATTCCTCCTATGGCTTGTGTCTGAACTTAACCTATTTCATTTTTTTATCATTTAATAATTTTGTTTGTTTTGTAATAAATAAGTTGATAACAGGCAAAAGACTCGAGTATGAGTGACAGTAAAATGCAATGATGTAAATAATCTAAAAATGTATAAGTATTTCTTGTTCTTTACTGTCCCCATGTTAGTTCACTTCTTTTAGAAATCTCATTTTCTTTAGTTCTTGATGAGAACCTTGTCCCTCAATAAATTAGAGGAATGCCATTTTATTACTTCACATAACTCAACACTATGAATTACTACAAATGCACATTAATAAAGCATTTCCCCAGTAGCCTATTTGGTATAGGTTTGCAAACAAATGAGAAAGGCACATAAGAGGAATTAGATATTTAATCATTTAGTAGCAGTTCTAACTTACAGCTTTGACACAGCACTTTAACATAACAATGAAGTAATTGATTCAAGAAAAGAAGTTGGATTGCAAATTACACTTTTGGAAGTATTTAGTTTCAAAAATTTCAAATGTGAGTTATTAAATACCATAATCCATGGACATTCATTTATGTATTGATACACTGATTTGCACAAACTGCCTATAAAATGTAACAAGAAAAACGTTCCTTTTTATTGCCACCTTCAAATCACAATCATCAATTAATATTTAGGGGCCTGGAGGGAGGATTAGAAAAGTTTTACTTCTAATTTTTGAGTTATTAAATACCTGAAAATTTGAGGAGGATAACTTTTCTGCTTATGACATATGTAATAACTGAAATATTCTATGTGAACGCTGGATGCAGTAAGGCACACCTGTAAGTCCAGCAACTCGGGAGGCCAAGGCAGAAGGATTGCGAGTTCAAGGCCTGTCTCATGAATTTTGTGATGCCCTAAGTAACTTAGCAAGACCCTCAATCAAAATAAAAGATAAAAAGGAGTGGAGAAGTAGCTCAGTGGTAAAGTATGCCTGAATTCAATTCCTAATACCAAAAATAATAAATATTCAAGATGGATAATTTGTGAAATAACTTCTTGTCTCTGACTAGTAATCCTTTTTATCATGAATGGATTAATATCAGTATTCTTTATTTCTTTTTATCCCTGATCATCACTATCCTCCATGGGTGAAAACATGAAATTCTGTATATGTATTTTATTTTGTCTTTTTCCATATGCTGAATAAACCCTACAGAATACATTCTTGCTGGAATGAATTTTTGTTTTTTATCTCTAAATATTGTCTGTCAGTTTTAAAGTACATAATTTGTTTATAGACATATGAATAAGTTGTATGCTTAACTTAACCATGCTTTCTATCCTTTCCTTCACACATGCTCCTATTTATGTGAATACAACCAAAAAATGTATGGACTCTTCAAGTAAGAGGTACAGAAATAGATGCTAGCTATCAAGAACTTGGACATGCAGAAAAGAGAAAAACATACAGTTTAGGCAAGGATATAATAATCATTATATTGGAATTGTTTACTAAAGTATAGAATACTCATGAAATGCCAGTCTTTGTTCTAAGTGCTTAGAGCTCCTGACATCTTAGCTCTGCATAGCTTCACATAAAGCAGGAAAGATAGGGAAAAGGGGGGCTTCACAGATGAAAGCATAGGTTAAAGAGCAGATCTAGAAATAACATATGCAGTTGTGGTCCAAATGTGCTTTAGAACGTGTGACTCCAAGTAATGGTCCCTTGCCATGTAAGCTGTTACTATTCATAGTTTAGAAAAATGATTTTATTTATGTGATGCATTGCTTATTATATAACTTTATACGTGTTAAAAAGCATTCATTTTCTATAGTTCTTATTTACTCATGACAAATCAGAGGGCCAACATTTACCACCAGAAGAGCTTCCAGTCACTTCTTCCACTTGGAAATGCCTTGAGTGTTTTTTTTTTTTTTTTATTTTAGTAATTTTTTAGATAATAATGAATAGAAACAGTGTTTTGCACTATGAGGAATACAAAGTCAATGAGATGTGATTTCTGTCCTCTGGAATCTTATAAAGGAATTTAATATTAACCACAAATAAATCAAAATGAAATTGTCCAAATTGCAGGTAAAGTGAATAGAAAAGGCAAAGGTTTGAGGAAGGAACATTTTGCTCTTAAAGAACCTATGCTCTCAGAATACAGGAAAAAAAAAAATGCACTGCAGTTCAAGAACCTTTCAGAATTGATCTGGATAACAGCCGGCGGAATTGGTACTGGGGGACCACGGGAGACCGCGGGTCGACAACACCAGTTCAAATCCACACTCAGCCAGACACGACCCTCAGCAGTAGAGCCCCGGAGAGAGCGGCGCAGAGACCAGCGAACAGCAAGCAGGAGCAGAATCGGAGTGGTTCACAGTCCGAAGCAGCGCTGTCTGCGCCGCAGTTATAGTTGCGGCTTCCCGATACCACCTTGGCAAGGAGACATCCACCCAACGGCTTAGAAATCGATTGGCGAGGACATGGGAGTCTGCGGAGCTGCTGTTGACTGGGAAGAGAGCACCGCCATCTTTGAAAGGTGCAGTGGCTGACCCAGACAAAGGGGTGGAGACAGAGAGTGACGGCTGCAGCCATCCAGGGACCCTCCAGCTCTCTGAAGACAACGCACACCTGGGTGAGGCTCCCGTGGCCAGCAGGGGGGAGGGCGTGTCTGAGGCCAGCGCAGCGGCCATAAGAAGCTGCAACTGTGGGTGGGCGTGGGGAGGGGGTGCCTTCTGGAGGGTCCCCTTTCCCGATGCCATTCATCTGCTGACACACAAACCCCTGGGCCACTCTTCCACTGAGCCGTTCAGCCACTGGCCTAAGGTTCAGCCTTGATTCCACTAACAGGATCGCAGACTGTCTAGACGTGATCCGATAACAATTGGCTTGAAGTGGAAAGGAAAAAAGAGGGGGGCTTCCCAGGGCCGTTTTGTTTGAGAATTGGGGTTCGACTTTTATTTTTCTTTCTTTTTTATTTTTGGTTGCTTGTTTTGTTGGATTTCAGGGAGTTTTTTGTTTGTTTCTTTGTTTGTTTTTGGCTTTGTTTTGTTTTGCTTTTTTTTTTCTTCCGCATTGATTGTCAGTGTGTTTGTTTGCTTCCGCTCCTTTTTTTTTTCTTTCCTTCTCACTCTTGCATCTTTTCTTCCTCCTTCATCTTTCATGTTTACACCCTGCCAGTGCATACTAAACAGAGGCAAAAACAAATTATACGCAGAACTTGGGATTTCTAGAACCGGCGCAATTGAACTAGGTAGCAAAGCAGTGTTTTATATATAGTTTACTCTCTATTTTCTTGACTCTCTCTCTCCTCTCTCTTACACCAATTCCTCCTCTTTTATCATTTTTTTTCTTTTCCAACTTACTTTATATATAAATTGGTCTTTCCACCTAATTGTCTACTCCATTCTCTTTCTTCCCTTGTCTACTGATACTAAACCACTTCCACTAAACCACTTCAATAGAAATCTCTTTTCATACTTTCCAAGAAAGAACAATTCAAGACACTTCCTTCTTCCTAAACATAACACCTCTGTATCCAATACTTGAAGCTATAAAAACCCATCAGAAGCGTACAGAGTAAATTGGAAATAATATCTGGGTTAACCAAATCTGTACATTGTGATCAAACTTGGATTTTCTGAATAGAAAGTGTTAGGTTTTAAAGTGTAAAGGAATTATAAGGCGATCTGATAGCATTGTACTACAGGAACAACATAAGGCTTTAAGGTAAAATCGAAATAGTCAAGGTCCCACAGTGCAGGAAGAATAGACACACAAGCAACATGAAAAAACAAGGGAAGAAAATGACACAAACAAATCAAGATACCTCATCAGTAGATGTCATGGCAAGCACAGTTGGTCAAATGCCAGAGATGGAATTTAGAAATTACATATGCCAAATGTTTATGGAACTTAAGAATGAACTCAAAAATGAGATGAGAGAGCAAGTACAGGAGGCAAAAGATCATTTTGACAAAGAACTCCAAAAACAAATACAGGAAGTAAAAGATTACTTCAATAGGGAAATAGAGGCTCTAAAGAGAAACCAAACAGAAATTCCAGAAATGAAAGAAGCAATAAACCAAAATAAAAGTTCAATTGAGAGCATCTCCAACACAATAGACCACTTGGAAGAAAGAACCTCAGACAATGAAGACAAAATATATATCCTAGAGAAGAATTTAGACTACACAGCAAAACTTGTTAGAAATCAAGAACATAACATCCAAGAATTATGGGACAGCATAAAAAGACCAAACTTAAGAGTGATTGGCGTAGAGGAAGGGGCAGAGTTTCAAGCCAAAGGAACGAGTAATTTATTTAACAAAATAATTACAGAAAATTTTCCAAACTTGAGGAATGAATGGGAAAACCAAGTTCAAGAGGCATACCTAACACCAAACAAACAAAATCTCAACAGATCCACACCAAGACACATTATAATGAAAATGCCTAATACACTGAGCAAGGAGAGAATACTAAAAGCCACAAGAGAAAGGAAGCAGATTACATATAGGGGGAAACCAATCAGACTATGTTCAGATTTTTCAACCCAGACCTTAAAAGCAAGAAGATCCTAGAATAGCATATTTCAAGCTCTGAAAGAAAAGGGATGTCATCCAAGAATCTTATATCCAGCAAAATTGAGCTTTAGATTCGAAGATGAAATAAAAACCTTCCACGACAAGCAAAAGTTAAAAGATTTCACAACTCGAAAGCCAGCACTTCTGAACATCCTGGGCAACATTTTTTGTGAAGAAGAAGAGAAAGATGATAACGAAAATCAACAAAGGGAGATATTAAACTAAAGGAAATACCAACCAGAAGAGAAACCAAATCAAGCTAAAGACCATAATACAAATAAAAATGGATGGGAATAAAAATCACATCTCAATAGTAACCCTGAATGTTAATGGCCTAAACTCGCCAATCAAAAGACACAGATTATCAGAATGGATTAAAAGAAACGACCCAACAATTTGCTGTCTCCAAGAAACACACCTCATAGAAAAAGACATCAACAGACTGAAAGTGAAAGGCTGGGAAAAGTCTTATCACTCACATGGCCGGCGGAAGCAAGCAGGGGTTTCCATTCTCATATCAAATAAGGTAGACTTCAAACCAAAACTAATCAAGAGAGACAAAGATGGATATTTCTTATTAAGGGAACCATCCATCAACAGGATATAACAACCATAAATCTATATGCCTCAAATAATGGAGCACCTGCATTCATCAAACAAACTCTTCTCAAGTTCAATAGTAAAATAGACCACAACACAGTTATTCTAGGGGACTTCAACACACCTCTATCACCAATGGATAGATCATCCAAACAAAAGCTAAACAAAGAAACTTTAAGCCTCCTTAAAACAATTAACAATTTAGACCTAATGGACATATATAGAATATTTCATCCCTCAGTAAACGAATACACATTTTTCTCAGCAGCACATGGCTCCTTCCCCAAAATAGACCATATATTAGGTCATAACGAAACTCTCAGAAAATATAAAAAAATAGAGATACTACCCTGCATTCTATCAGACCATAAAAGGATGAAATTGGAAATCGACCACAAAACAAGGATTAAGAAAAACTACTCCAACAATTGGAAGCTAAACAACATGCTACTGAATGAACAAGGGGTTGAAGAAGACATCAAAGAGGAGATTAAAAAATTCCTAGAGGTAAATGAGAACACAGATACAACGTATAGAAATCTCTGGGACACTATGAAGGCAGTAGTAAGAGGAAAATTCATTGCACTGAGTTCATTCCTTAAGAGGAAAAAAAACCAACAAATAAATGACTTAACATCACACCTCAAAGCATTAGAAAAAGAAGAACAGACCAACACCAAGAGCAGTAGAAGACAGGAAATAATTAAAATCAGAGCAGAAATTAATGAAATTGAGACTAAGGAAACCATTCAAAGAATTGACAAAACTAAAAGTTGGTTCTTTGAAAAAATAAACAAAATTGACAGGCCCTTAGCAATGCTAACAAAAAGAAGACGAGAAAAAACTCAAATTACTAACATTCATGATGAAAAAGGGAATATCACAACAAACACCTCAGATATACAGAAGATAATTAGAAATTACTTCGAAAACTTGTATTCCAATAAAACAGAAAATATTGAAAACATTGACAGATTTCTTGAGTCTTATGATTTGCCTAAACTGGAAATGGAGGCTATACACAACTTAAACAGACTGATTACAAGCGAAGAAATAGAAGATGTCATCAAAAAGCTACCAACAAGGAAAAGTCCAGGACCTGATGGGTTTACAGCCGAGTTCTATAAGACTTTCAAAGAAGAACTAATACCAATGCTCTTCAAACTATTTCAAGAAATAGAAAAAGAGGGAGCTCTTCCAGACTCTTTCTATGAGGCCAATATCACATTAATTCCAAAGCCAGGCAAAGATACATCCAAAAAAGAAAACTTCAGGCCCATATCTTTAATGAACATAGATGCAAAAATCCTCAACAAAATCCTGGCAAATCAGATACAAAAACATATCAAAAAGATAGTGCACCACGATCAAGTGGGGTTTAATCTCAGGGATGCAAGGTTGGTTCAACATTCGGAAATCGATAAACATAATACATCACATCAATAGACCTGAAGACAATAATCATATGATCATCTCAATTGACGCAGAAAAAGCATTTGACAAAATACAACACCCCTTTATGTTCAAAACACTGGAAAAACTAGGAATATCAGGAACATATCTTAACATTATAAAAGCTATTTATGCAAGGCCCCGAGCTAACATTATCTTAAATGGAGAAAAATTGAAAGCATTCCCTCTAAAAACTGGAACAAGACAGGGATGCCCCCTTTCACCACTGCTATTTAACATAGTACTGGAAACTCTGGCCAGAGCAATTAGACAGACGAAAGAAATTAAAGGGATCAAGATAGGAAAAGAAGAGCTCAAATTAGCACTATTTGCTGATGACATGATAATCTACCTAGAAGACCCAAAAAACTCTACCAGAAAACTTTTACAACTAGTAAATGAATTTGGCAAATTTGCAGGATACAAAATCAATACCCATAAGTCAAAGGCATTTTTGTACATCAGCGACAAAGACTCTGAAAGGGAAATGATGAAAAATACCCCATTTACAATAGCATCAAAAAAAAAAAAAAATACCTGGGAATCAACCTAATGAAAGAGGTGAAAGACCTCTATAACGAAAATTATAGAACACTAAAGAAAGAAATTATAGATGAACTCAGAAGATGGAAAGACCTACCTTGCTCTTGGATAGATAGAACTAATATTGTCAACATTTCCATACTACCAAAAGCATTATACAGATTTAATGCAATTCCAATCAAAATCCCAATGTCATTCTTCAAAGAAATAGAAATAGCAGTCATGAAATTCATCTGGAAAAATAAGAGACCCAGAATAGCCAAAGCAATCCTGAGCAAGAAAAGTGAAGCAGGGGGCATCACCATACCAGACTTTAAATTATACTATAGAGCAATAGTAACAAAAACAGCATGGTATTGGCACCAAAACAGACTGGTGGACCAATGGTACAGAATTGAGGACACAGAGACTAATACGTATAATTTCAGCTATCTTATATTAGACAAAGACACCAAAAATGTACAGTGGAGAAAGGATAGCCTCTTCAACAAATGGTGCTGGGAAAACTGGAAATCCATATGCAACAAATTGAAATTAAACCCTTATCTCTCACCATGCACAAAACTCAATTCAAAGTGGATCAAGGACCTAGGAATTAGACCAGAGACAATACGCCTGATAGAAGAAAAAGTAAGCTCCAATTTCCAACATGTCGGATTAAGCCCCAAGTTCCTTAATAAGAATCCTGTAGCGCAAGAATTACTACGAAGAATTAATGAATGGGATAGATTTAAACTAAAAAGCTTCTTTTCAGCAAAAGAAACAATCAGTGAGGTGAATAGAGAGCCAACTAATTGGGAACAAATATTTAATACATGCACATCAGATAGAGCACTAATCTCTAGAATATATAAAGAACTCAAAAAACTTTACACTAAAAAAACAAATAACCCAATCAATAAATGGGCTAAGGAATTGAGAAGACACCTCTCAGAAGAAGATACACGATTAATCAACAAATACATGAAAAAATGCTCAACATCGCTGGCAATTAGAGAAATGCAAATCAAAACTACTCTAAGATTTCACTTCACTCCAATCAGAATGGCAGCTATCAAGAACACAAGCAACAATAAATGTTGGAGAGGATATGGGGAAAAAGGCACACTCATACATTGCTGGTGGGACTGCAAAATGATGCAACCGTTATGGAAGGCAGTATGGAGATTTCTTGGAAAACTGGGAATGGAACCACCCTATGACCCAGCCATCCCACTCCTGGGTCTATTCCCAAAGGACTTAAAAACAGCATACTACAGTGACACAGCCACTTCAATGTTTATAGCAGCACAATTCACAATAGCTAGGTTGTGGAACCAACCTAGATGTCCCTCAGTAGATGAGTGGATAAAGAAAATGTGGTATATATACAAAATGGAATTTTACTCAGCAATAAAAGAGAATAAAATAATGGCATTTGCAGGTAAATGGATGAAGTTGGAAGATATAATGCTAAGTGAAGTTAGTCAGTCTCAAAAATCCAAGTACCAAATGTTTTCTCTGATATAAGGAGGCTATTTCAAAGTATTGTTGGATGGGGGTACATAGGAGGATTAGAGGAACACTAGAATGGTCAAGGGAAGAGAGGGTAAGGGAGGGAGCAAGAGGGAGGGAGGGGGAGAAAAGAAAAAAAATGTGGTTGAACAAGACGGATATCATTTTCATTAATGCATGATTGAAGACCTGAATTGTACGAATATACTTTGTATACAAACAGTTGTATGTAAAATATACTAAATATATGCACTATGAGTTGTACATATTAAAAATTATAAAAATAAAATTAAAAAAAAAAAAAGAATTGATCTGTCCTCAAGGAGTTGTGTAGGAGCTTGCACACCTGTCTTCCTCTGTATTTCAGTGAGCCCTTCAGTGTCTTCTTGGTGGCTTTCACCCTGAACTATAATGTTGGCAGGTTGGTCCCAGTCTCCTCCCACACTGCCCAGTGTGTTATCCAGTCCTCTCTCCTCCTGCTCTTGCAGCACTGTATTCCTCAGGCTACATTTAAAGGAGGAAAACAGCTTATTTACAAATAAACCTTTGTCCTTTCCAGGCCAATAAAGTAACATTGCCAAAATTCAAAATTCTTTCCTCAGCCCTAAGTTTCCCAGTTATTCCTTGTACAAAGGGGATGGGGGGGGGGGGGTAAAGATGCATGAATTTACCAAAATTTGGTGAAAGATTTGTTTTTAAATTGACATTGGTGTGTATGCTGATGTATGCTAATCCTCTAATAACCTGATAATTACTATGCTGACTCAGGCTAAAATATTAGCCAGCCCATGTGCCATGTTTATCTTGTCCTCTAGCATCTGTGGTTAAAAATGACTGATTTCAACCCTAATTCTAGTAAATATGATGAATTTCAAAACACATTTTCATTTTGGTGTAAACACAAATGTATCATAATAAACAAGGAAAGTAATTGGTAGAAAGTGGCTTTGGGGTTGACTTCTATAGGGATAAGATAAATAAAGTGAATAAAACAGTAATTAAAATATGAGCAGGTGAACTCCCTCCAGCACTGTTTTAATGATGGACACATTCCAAGAGGGCCCCTATCTCCTCAGGGCAAAGGCTGGAAGCACCTTTTCTGACTTTCAGACACAAGATGATGGCATCTCATTTTGGTTTTCAGGGCACAGTTTAGGTGAAAAAAAAAATCTGGAAATGTATAAAAACTCACTACTTTTCTGGATGGAAAATTACAGCAACCATAAGGATCAGTTTAAGAGATTTTTTTTGTTTTTGTTTCTGCATGTATGGACTTTTGAATATTTGCAACAAAAATAGATTTTATAAATTAAGACTCGATGAATTTTATACAAAAGGAAATGTGAATATTTTCTTTGTACTGGGTCTTCAACTGTAACTGAAATAAATTTAGGGTATCACATTGTTTTTAAAGGGCACTTATGCAGGGTGTTAGTCATACCTATTCTAATGATCCATTTTAGGAGAGGTGTTCTTATGTACATCAAATAATGTTCAAGCTTTTTAAATTTTTTTCTGATATAGGATGCTGTGTGTGTCATTTCAACTGGCATGGTACCTCAGCAATTCCCTCCCCACGTGGCTGCTGGTAACCATGCAAGCTCTGTGGCCTTGTCAGTTCCAGTGCACAGTCCCTAGGAAAGTTTGAATGAAAGGAATTTGTTACAGGAACCCTCATTTCACCTTCAGCCTGTCCCCCAGAGGGGTAATTCCTTCCATTCATTGAATGATGTAGTCAGTCATTCTCAATGTTGGCTGTGCATTTCAATCCTGCCAGAGAGGCTCGTTTAATTGGTCTTGGGTGAAAATCAGAAATTAGTACTTTTTAAAAAACAAACCTCTTCATGTGATTCAGTGTGTGCAGTGCAGATGGAGAACCCTGCAGTAGATGATTCAGGCCCATTTACTCACAACAAGAGAGGGCAGCATAGTTACTGTGTCCTTTGTACTTCACCATGTGCTTGGACATTCCACTTACTACCCCTGTCCAAAGGGACTCGCCAAATCCCATCTTCTAATTTTTGGCATCAATTCTAACTTTGTGCTCTTTCTATTGCCTTGCATGTAATAGGTCAAATTTGTTCTGGTTTCCTAGCTTGTGACTGCACAATACCAGATAGTAATTGACCTCAGCTTCATAACTCTTCAGCCAGCTTCTCTTCTCCGCCAAGAGAGGACACTGGAATGGAATCCATGCTATACCACATACCAGCTCATGAGACATCATTTGTGTTTTGCCTATCATGGTGCAAAACTCCCAGTTAAAACATCTACAGTCCCACTATCTGTTACCTTCTTCAGAAATCCACTGATGCAATAAAAATGCATTAACAATTTAGTTTGCATGCGTTGTTAAAGTAAATATTTGACAAAAATATATAAACTTAAAGTTCATCTATTTCTTCTTCACTGTATCCTAATTATATTGAATATATACTTTTATCAAAAATATACATTTTCAAGGATGAGATAGTTTTTAAGGATATATTTGGGCATGATAACTTTCATGGAAAAAATACTGTTAATGAATATGGTTATATACATTTGGAATATAACTTGGTAATAATTGCTCCATATAAGTTAGAAACAAAGATAGCTTGTCAATATATGAGCAGGTCAAAATTTTGTTTGGAAGCAGAATTTTGTTATCCTCTTTCACTTGCATTATGATAGCTTAATATGATGAGTACCTCCACTTTGGGATAGAGCTTTATTTAAGATTCCTTTTAGAGTTTCTTCAGTTATCAGAACAAAACAATGACCAAACTATACAATTTTAAAAGTGTAAGTGGTAAGTGGCTTACTGGCAAACAGTGTTAATATAACAAAAGAAC
Organism: Tamias sibiricus; assembly: GCA_025594165.1. Lineage (NCBI taxonomy): Eukaryota > Metazoa > Chordata > Mammalia > Rodentia > Sciuridae > Tamias > Tamias sibiricus. The sequence goes on along the minus strand of CM046664.1, from coordinate 110,963,567 downwards.
AAAATACGAATGACTCTTAAGTTTTGAGAATCTAGGAATATTTTGAGGAGCACACATGTATCTGAAGAATATTAGAAAAATGTACTCAGATTGATGAAAGAATTTGTTTCCTATTTTTATAGCAATAATATAAAGATTCCTCAGCATATTTTTGTAGGTTTGTAGTTGGCGCAGGCTTGTTATTTGGAGTCAGCTAGAATGCCATACTATCATCTCGGTAAAGTAGTGTGGACACACGTGAGAACATCTAATGACTTCACAGGATTAGGCTGTTGCAGTTATGATGATACTTTCTGCCCACTACTCTTGCTATTCAAGGGAAGTTCCAATAATATTTTCAAATTGAGCTAGACAGTAATCACTGAGGCAAAAATACCTGGCTCAGTTGTAGAAGTTATGTAATTTTATTGCTTTAATTCTTTGATTTGAAGTAAGAGAAACCAATTTGAGATCCTCCTTAAGTCATGGGGCAAATTAATAATAAAATTATTGGGGTATATCCTAATATCCAGGGACAGAAACTTATCCAGGCCTGAGCTAGCTATCATAAGCAGAGAAAGTCTTTAGGACTTTCATCCTTTCTATTTATTCCTCTCTTGCTTATCTGTTTTACTATTAACTTTTGCAAACAAGCTTTTCCTTGTTGGAATATGGCTTCCCTATGCTGCACCCCCATGTTGCATTTGGCAGTCTAGCCATTCTCAATGTTTATGTGGCTCTGAGAAAGAGTGTCTGGCTATTTCAGCTTTATTAAGGAACCAATTGCTAGTGATGTCTGCTGTTATTGTCACTAGCACTGACTTTTGGGCATTTGGGTCTGTGCCTGAGGAAGGGGAATCAGCTGGACAACCAAACAGTGTCAACTCTCTGGAAATGCACAAAAGTGCCAAATATCTATTTCTGCACAAGACTGAAAGGTAGTGCTTGCTGCCAAATTTATCAGCCCAGGGTCAAAGGACCTCCTCCTGTAATCCACCTTTAAATTCCCATGGTTATCTACCATCTCCTCTTTTTCCTAGATCTTTACAACCTGCTGCCTTTTGCTTTCTCCACCAGACTTTGATTAGATGTCTCATGGAGCTCCAGGACAGCACTAGTATATGATCTGCCTTGGTGAGAAACTTAGTAGGAAGGGGTAGAAAAGTAGGCTGTTCCTTTTCCTTTGGATTTTCTCCCACCTGTAGCCATCATCACCAGAGCAACATGTAATAATCAGCGTCAATGATTATGATAATAGTAGTTAGTGTTCACTATGTGTACACTACCTTAGACTGTCCCATTTAATACCTATGACAACCTTGTCAAAAGACATCTGCTTTACACACAGGCAGCCAAAGCGTAAAGAAATTCTTTCCAGAGGATATATAAGCAGTAAAGTGAGGAGCTGTAATTCCACCCTAGGAATCTGACTTTCCATCTAGTTTGGTTTTTTTTTTTTTTTTTTTTTTTTTACAGAAGGGCTAGCCAATAGAGCAAGGCTTCAGCAGGCCAGCATCCTTCCTTTGCATGCATCCCTTCCCCATGCTGTCCTTAGTAGGTTCTATAAAGTTCTTCATCCCAGACCCTTGTCTCAAGATTCTCCAGGATAACATAGTGCTTCTTTAGGGTAGCCCAGTCACACTACTCCTTCTGTGTAAACTGATCCCCTAGGGAGGATATAAAAGGATAAATGTCTTCCCTGTGCTCTGCCAATATCATTATCATTTCAGGAATTTAAGAGGGAAGAGGACTTTTTCTGGAATAGATCAGGCTAATAGGCAGTGTGAGTCAGACCCTGATGGAAATGGGGACACTTCTGAAACTTCAGAATTCACAGAAAAGAGTTAGGCAATCATAACTCTTAGATTTTTGTCCTGTTCCATGTCATGGGGACCCCATGAGTGGTTACACTGAAACAGCTCACACAACCTTTGCAGACAAGTAGGAGGAAGGATAGAATATAGTGGGCTAGATAGATGGTTGGCATTCATGAAACTTCATGACCCAAGTTAACTGGGTAACATGTTTAAAGTACATTGGATTAGATTCAGTGGGGGCTGGATTTAGACTAATTCAATTTTAATAGAAAAATAAGTATTAAATATAATCAATTAAAAATGTATTTGGGAACCAGGCGCGGTGGCACACACCTGTAATCCCAGCACTTAGGAGGCTGAGGCAGGAGGATCGCAAGTTCAAAGCCAGCCTCAGCAATGGCGAGGCACTTAGCAACTCAGTGAGACCCTGTCACTAATAAAATACAAAAAAGGTCTGGGGATGTGGCCCAGTTGTCTAGTGCCCCCGAGTTCAATCCCCAGTACCAAAAAAAAAAAAAAAAAAAAAGTATTTGGGGAATTTGACCAATTTAAAATTAGACACTCCTTGTTTAACTGAAAAATTTAATTGGGTCACATTTTTTGGAGAGTAAAAAACCTATTTGTCAGTACAACAGTAGGGAATTTGAAATATCAGAGTATAAGATCGCAATGCACACTGAATTGCATTGTTTCATAGTGTGGCAAACAGTCCTAAAATAAGCTGTTAGAAAACAAGACTTTATAATTTTGTTTTATATTTGAAATATGTAGGGAAAGCACACACAGAAGGACAATTTTTCATCTTTAGTGAAACCTAGATAGACAAGAGAAAAGAATAAAGAAGTCAGCATGTCATTAAGGTAAATATGTACACTTTGGTAAAGCTTTAAAGATATTTTAAAATTTATATTTTTATTCAAATTTCACTAATTTGTATTACAAAACAATGGTGATACATTTATGTCTAGGCTGGACTAAAGATGAACATATTAGCAAAGAAACAAAATTGTCATCAAAACCCACTTTTTGTTCCCTTTGAAGTAAAGAAAGATCTGTTGAAAGCACTCTTTTGTTGTATAGGCTAATGGAATTCTAATCTCAAATGATTCTCATATAGCCAGTATTCACTTATAGCTTTTTAAAAGCTGATATTTTGCCCAGTTCATGTTCCTGTTTGTACTTGAAATATTAAAATTATAAATCTGAAAAATAATTTCAAAAGCAGTAGCTCAGTTTGCAGTCTTAGCAAAACAGTTTCAGTGTAGCATATTTTAATTTCCTTGCAAGACTAGTAGAATGCGTTTGTTGGTGAGGTAATTGAATGCATATTTTACCTACTGTAATCAATAAGTACACAGTCTGATCTTATACTTTTGCCCTACAATGTCTAGATGTTAGGCAAACACAAGTCATTCAGACTCTTTCAAAAGACATCATTCTGTTATGTTCCACTAATTTTTTTGCTTCTGCCTGAGGGAATTTAACAGTGAGTATAATTTTCTTTTGTGGTGGTTAAGGCAGTTAAGAAATGAAAGTTCGGGGGAGGGGATTTCCTTTTCAAAAAATCGAGGTAAAAAGTTCAAAAGCTCAGTTTCATCAGCAAATAGTGATTTTACTCCAATTTCTTAAGGTAAGCTTATCCTCCTTGATTCAGTGAGAGTAAATCACATACTGCCTACTCCTACACGCTGCCTTGACTGTGGCAGGTGTTCTTATTTTAGACCATTAATTGGCTTCTGTGATCTATTTGATGTTATATTTATGGAAGGGCACATCCCAGCTTTCTGCTCCCAAAGTTATTTATAATGAGTATGCTTAGGAATATGTTTCCTATTGCTGTGATAACAAATTATCACACCTTCAGTGGCTTAAAACAGCATAAGTTTATTATCTTCCACGACTAGTGGTCAGCAGTACTACATTGGTCTACTGGGCTTGATTGAGATGCCTTCTGGAGGCTTTTAGGGACAATCCGTTTCATTGCCTTCACAGCTTCTCAAGGCTTCCTCTGTTCCTTGGCTTGTGGTCTCCTTCCTCCTCCTTCAGTGGCAGCAATGCTCATCCTCTGACCACTCTTCTGTTACATCTGTCACTGCAACTGGGAACATTTTTTTTTTTTTTGAACATTTAAGGAATCATACAATCAGATTGGGCCCACCTGGATAATCCAAGATAATCCCCATACCTCAAGATCCTTAAACTAATAGCATCTGCCATATTCCTTCTGCCATGTAGACAGTATTCTGGGGTGAGTAAGGAGAGGAAAAAGATGGAAATGATTCTGCCCACCACAAAATAGGTTAAGATGATACACAGAATGATTAATTTAAAATGAGGAAATTATTTTTTAGAAAGTTTTCTTTACATAATGTTCCTTGTGAGGTGTTTTATTTTTGTTCTACTTTGTTATTCTCACTTAATAGATGTGAAAATTGAAGCTCCTAAAATTAACACAAGTCATGTTTCTAATTATAGGAGAAGCCAAATGCTGAATCAGGTGCTGAAATCCTAGAATCCCTCCTCCTATGGCCGTTGTTCTCTGTAACAATTCATAAGAGAACAGATGGGAAAGGGATGCGCTAGGAAATTACATGCATGTCTTCTCTGGACCAGAAAACTCTGGGAATGTGGGCTATTTGTTCAGATCCCTGAGATTCTTCTTAGAATCATAACAAATGTTCCCTATGCCTTGAGGGATATTTGCTAATTAAAGTTATGTATATTTAATTGTAGAATTTGATTTGGTATTCATACATAGTGAAATAATTACAATGACCAAGATAATTTGCATATCAATTATTTCAGTTTTCTTCTTCCTGAGAACACTTAAGATCTACTCAGCAAATTTGAAGTGTACAATAAAGTATTGTTCATTGTTCTCACATTGTGTACATCAGAGCTCCATTAATTATTCATCTTGAAGCAAACCTTTTTGCCTTTTGACCAACATCTTCTCATTTCCTCAGTTCCTAGAATCACCCTCCCACTTTCTGATTTTGGATTCAACTCTTTTATATTCCACACATAAGAGAGAGAATGCAGCATTAGTCTTTCTGACTTTAATGTCCTCAAGCTTCATCCATGTTGTGGCAACTGACAAGATTTCCTTCTTTATTAAAGCTGAATAGTATGTCATTGTGTCTATGCACCACATTTGCATCATGCATTCATCTGTTTATGGACATGTAAGTTGTTTACATATCTTAGCCAAGGTAAATAATTCTTCAGTGAACATGAAGGTATAGCTCCCTTCAAGATCCTGGTTTCATTTCCTTTTGATATATACCTAGGAGAGGGATGGTTGGATCATAAAATCGTTTTAATTTTTTGATGAACTCCCGTACCATCTTTGGTTTCTAAAAAGAATCTCTTGACACTCGCTCTTATTAATTTTCATTATACATTCAGCCACTCTGTCTTTTAATTGGTATGTTTAATCTGTTTATATTTCAAGTAATTATTGATAAGTGAAGATTTAGTGTTAGGGTTTGGGATTCCTCTTTCTGTCTTCCATCATTAATAGATAACTTCTGTGGGTGTTTTGGTTTTTATTTTGGCTTGTGTGTGTGTTTGGCTTTTGCTTTTTCCTCCTCTTTATCTTTTATGAATTTACTATTGTTTTTGTCTTTGTGGTTGCTTCAAGGTTTGCATAAAATATTGTTATAATCTTCTAGTTTAGTCAACACTTTTAATCACATAAAACACTACCCCTTTATTCCCCCCCACAACACTTTTTGTTCTTGTAGAGATTGCTTTTCATATTTTGTAACTATTAACAATTTTCAATCTGTTTTGTGCCTTTCTGTTCCAGTCTTTACATTTTTTTTATTGGTTGTATAGCATCTCATTGCCAGAATTAACCACATTCTGGTAGACAGATTTTGGTTTTTCATTTTCTTATCTATTTTATATGAGGGTTAAAAGTAACTTGCACATCACCTTTATACCATTAGATTTATTTATCTGTATATCTCTGTATTTAACTTGTGATATTTATGCTTTCATGTTGCTCTTTGGAATATTTTCAGTTCAATTTGAAGAATTATTATTGTGATTTTGTATTATAAGGTAGGACTAGTGGTGATGATGCCCTTAGATTTTTTTTTTTTTTTTTTTTTTTTTTTTTTTGGTACTGGGGATTGAACCAGGAATGAGGGGTATAACCACTGAGCACACCCTTAGTCCCCGGACCTTTTTAAATTTTATTTTGAGACAGGGTCTCACTAAGTTGCTGAGACTGGCTATGAACTTTTGAGCCTCCTGAATTGCTTATTGCTCCTTCAGTTTTTGTCTGGAAATGACTTTATCCTAAAAGACAGTTTTTCACTTTGACAGTTGCCCCCTTATTACAGTCTCTTCTAGCTTATGAAGTCTCAACTGAGAAATCCTTCAAGTCTTATGAACTTTCCCTTCTACCTCTCAGGTTTCCATTCTCTTCTTTTAAATTCTCTTTTTGTCTTTGACTTTAGACAATTTGATGTCTCAGTGAAGATCTCTTGGTATTTAGCCTGCTTGAAGTTCCTCAGACATTGTAGATATGGATGCTACTTCCCTCCCCAGATTTGGAAGGTTTTCTGTCATTAATTTTTCTTTTTTAAAGATTCAAATGACAGTAATGGTGCATTTTGACATATATACATACATGCAGTATAATTTTATGTCATGTACAATCACAAGAATGGATCCTAGTTAGAATAAGTTATACTCCAGGTATGTCATTAGTTTTTAAAAATTTTTATTTGTTTTAATTAGTTATATATGACAGTAGAATGCATTTGTGCACTTTGACATATCATACATAGATGGGATATAATTCCTCATTTTTCTGAGTATACATGTTGCTGAATCATTGTGGTCATGCAGTCACATATATACATACAGTAATAATGTCTGTTTCATTCCACTATCTTTCCTATCCCCACATCCCCTCCCCTCCCCTCCCATCACTTCCCTCTACCTAATCTAAGGTAACAATTTTCCCTAGTGCCCACCTCCCCCCACCTTATTGTGAATTAGCATCTGCATATTAGAGAAAACATTCAGCCTTTGGTTTTGTGGGATTGGCTTGTTTCACTTCAATGTTCATAGCAGCTCAATTAACAATAGCTAGACTATGTCATTAGTTTCTAAACAAGCTTTCTACTCCTTTCTTTCTGAGATTCCCATAATTAACATATTTACTTGCTTGGTATCACCAAGTCCTATAGGCTCTCTACAATTTTTTCTTTTATTTTCTTTTTGTTTCTTAAGTTTTCAGTTACTTTCTTCTGCTTGATTGAGTCTGCAGTCAGCTCTCCCAGCCTACCCCCCCACCCCCATTTTGTTTGTTGTACTCTTCTGGTCCAAAATTTCTGATTGGTACTTTTTAATGATTTCTATCTCTTTATTGAACTTTTTTCTTTTGTTCATGTATTGTTTTCCCAATTCTGTTCAGGTGCTTTTGTTCCCTTGTAGCTCACTGAAATTCTTTAAGATAATCATGTTACATTTCTTTGTCAGGCAATTCATAGAACTTTTTTTCTTTGGCATCATTTACTGGAAAATTGTGATTGTGTCATGTTTCCTCTTTTAAAAAAAATGCATCCTCATGCTAATTTCTGCACATTTGAAAAATCACTTCATCTGGGCTTTGTGGGTTGGCTTCAGCATAGACAGACCTTTTCTACAGATGGGTGGGAGGGTGTCAGCTGTGGGCGTGTGTCAACTCTGGCTTCATGGGGGCTCTGTGGCAGTTCTAGCTTGGGGGAGATTGCTGCAGCATTGTTTCTATGGAGCTCCATCATCTGAGATCAGTATCAGTGAAGCCTGGAGGGACCACCAGTGGGCAAGACTGTGGCTAACCATCACACAGTGAGGGAGATTTGGGGTGTTCAATGGCTTAGGCTTCTGTGGTTCTCCTGGTCTGCTTTTACTCCAAGGCAGGAAGTCATAGCCAAGTGGATTGCCCTTGGTACAGGGTCTATCTCATGGGGTGGGCGCATTCACTGGGTGGCACAGGTATGACTTTTGGGCATACGCAAAATGGCCATGGAGGTGGAGGCAGGGAGTACACATGGAAGTGGTAGGTTTTGGCAGCTCCATCCCTTGAATGAATACAACAGATGAGGCTCTGTACAGGACAGAGGGTGGCACACAATGGTGACTCTATCCTTGTGGGGAGGCAATGTTCAGGGGTGGTTCTAGTCTAGGGTGGTACAGTGGTATAGACCCTTAGCAGATCCATAAGCATCAGTAAGGACTGCAGAGGTCCTCAGTGGGAAAATCTATGGGTGTCTTTGGAAGTGGCGAGGGCTCTGGGGTCCTCCAGCTTACCTTTTCCCTGTAGGGGCATGGTTACGCCAAATAAATCTGTGTTGGTGCTGATCTATGCAGTATAGAGAAATGGGGTGGCCCAGGACAAAATAATGTTTTCTGTACTTTTCTATGAAACCATCCTCATCCCTTTTTAGTTTCAGGTTTCTGCAATTTCTTCCTTATTTATTTTTTTGTTGCATTGTTATTGTATATAATGGTGGGATTCATACATACACAAATACAGCACTATAATTTGGCTAATATCATTCCCCAGTATTTCCAGTTTGCCTATCTTTCTCTCTCCTTCTAGTCCCTTTTCATAAGAAAAGAGAGATAATCAAGGGAAACAGATAAGTGAGAGAAAAAAAAAAAAGAATATAAAACAAAACCAAAATATACTAATCAGGCATCTTAGTCATCCTGTAACAGTGGTCCACTTTATGCTTTGAACGTAGCCCTGCTCCTCTGCCACTGCAGCTTTTTTTTTTTTTTTGCAACTTATTTTTAAAATGGACATGTTTGTTTCTCTTCTCTCTCCCTGCTCCTCCCTCCATAATATCAGGGGAAACAGGATTACCTTTCTTACCCATCCTAGGCAGAGTCATCTATCCTTGATCACACACCCACCATAGGAATGAAGTAATCCAGACTTTGGGAATGGTACCAGAAGATCTCAGAAATGACTCCCTCTCAAATTAACAAGTAAATTACAACTCTAACAGAACACATGGAATGTAGCCTTTGAATCACCTCTTTAAAAGCCCCCTGTTCCTGCTGATGGGCAGAATTACAGCCTCTGGGACAGGAGTCCCCTGTGTTTCTCCTTTGCTAACAAAGCAATAAACATTCTTTTTCCTTTTTCTAAAGATCTTAACATTGTTACTACATTGGCATTTGGAACAAGGACTGAGCTTTCAGTAATACTAAAAAAAAAAAAATCATGAAAAATAACTGCTTTCAGAAAATGCTAGCAATGAGGGAAAAAATAAATATGTATAAGTATTCTTGAACTGTTCAGGTCACAATTAGAGGGAAAAAACGTCTTGATGAAAAATTACAGGACTGTTCCTGTTGGAGTTCAAAAATTCTTGACTTTTCTAGAGTGGGCTGGAGTGTGAAGTCAGCTTCATCCTTAGTGTGGGATTGCTGGAGTGTGAGAAGTAATCCTATGCATGGAGTTTCTGGAGGTGTGGTTTAGGCTTAGGTAGGCTTCAGGTTCTTTGTTGAATAGCAATTGGCCTGAAGATTTTAAATCATTGCTCCTCCAGGGCCCAGCTGTTGCTGGTCCATGTTCAGAGACTGCACCAAAAACCCAGGGATTTCCTCTGGGTTCTACTCATGCAGTGGAAGAGACAATCCTTAGTCCCTTCTGAAGGGCAAAAACCCACACCAGAAACTGTAGTATAGCAAAGGGGTTTATTAACCGGCCCCTAACAGCTGGTCAGGACCAAAGGGGCATGTGGAGGGAAAGTGAGAGAGGGGAAGGGAAGGGGAGGCGGGTGAGAAGGGGAAGGGCGAAGACCAGGCGAGGAAGGAAAAGGGATGAAAAGGGCGAAAAGGGGAAAAAGTGGAAAAGGGGGAGGGGAGAAGGGGAGAAGGGGAAAGGGAAGCCAGCAAGAAGGCGGTAGCAAAGGAGAAAAAAAAAAAAAAAAAAAGGGAAGGGCAGCAAGAACAAGAAGGTGAAGGGGAGAAGGGAAGGGCAGGGGGAAGGGGGAAAGGAAGAATTGAGAAGGGGAGGGGGGATCTGTCAGGGAGGTAAAGGGCGCAGCACAGATGGAGTGAAGAAGGAAAAGAGAGTGAGTTTGGACCTGGTGGGGGCTTAAGTAGCGACTCTGATGGTCTGAAGGGAAGGACCCCTGATTCCATAGGCTGCCGGGAGTTGGAAGTGGAACTTTTGTATGCTGGGAATTGGCTCAGAAAAGGAGAGCCTGCCCCAGGGTGAATTCCCGTGAGAGGCAAGTATTTCCAGGATCAGAAAGGGCGGGGACTTGGAGCCCACCAAAGGTGGATTCTCCAGAGAGATGGGCACTTCCAGGAAGTTAAAGCTCAGGCTCACTGGATAACCTAAGGCACCTGGGGGATATGGCCTGTCAGCCTGAATTTATCTAACACCTTCCTTCACCTGCAGATCCCACATTTCCTGTTCTCTCAGGTTCAGTTGCCAAACTCAATCACTTCTGTTCATGTCCTTTCAAATTGTGGCTGAGAGTATTTCTCCCAGCTGATTCTTCAAGCCCTGGACTTAAGGGGGAGGGGGCAGCAGGACTATGACCTGTAATCTCCTCTCCATATTTGATTTTCTTCTTGTCATTTAGGTACCCTCTGTCATGCCATGTGGTTTTGCCAGGCTTATATTTTGGGTCCATGTTGGGTTTACGGGAAATTGGCTCCCCCATCTGTCAGCCCCCACACTGCAGCTACAAAATGGCTCCTTCCTCTGTCCTGTCCTTCACGGGAAGCTGGGAGAGATGTAGCTTCTTTCTCTCACTAGGATATTATGCAGCACGCCTTTCAGGTTAGTCCAGAAGTGTCTTTGATCTGTGATCTCTTCATATCCAAACATGACTCAGGCCTCCTAAAAGTGTGGGTTCTTTAGTTTCCTTATCCCTCCCTTTTTCTCGTGGGGGAGCCACTCTGGCTGGTGCCACTGGGTATTTCTTCCTTATTTTATTGTATCCAGCCTCCTGAGTTCCTGATCTGCTTTGACTGTCCAGTATTAATTCTCAGTAAAGTCTCCCTGCCCCTTCCCCCCTCTTTTCAGCCCATATTGCTGAATAGCTGCTTATCTGCTTTCTTGGTTTCATTCCATGTAACAGCAAGGAAAGTGATTTCTTCTATTCTGCCATTTGAAATTCCTTACAAGAAAAAAAGATTCTTAGTGAAAAATCAAAGAATTGTTTTGTTAATATCAAAACTGTGGAAAAGACTGCATGGTCACTGCTTGTTCCCAGATATCTTTTCATTTCTTCTTGGAGGGAGGTGGATAGAGAATGCACACAGATGACTATATAAGAGCTTGGGGTTGTTAACACCTTCCTCTTTTTGTTGCTCACTAACCTCCCAGCCAGGGTCGTATAAAACTGAAGCTGTTTGAAACTGAAAGCTACTTATATTCTACCAATGTAAGTTAGAGTGAAATGGGAAGTACCATCAACTGGAGTTTTGTCTGCACTGACCAGATGAGTATACTCCTATGAGAGATTTCTGGCAACTGGGGCTTAGGTCTAATAAGGACTTAGAGCTTTTTTGGGTGGTGATTTCTCTGGAGGGATTGGATCAACATACACCTAGAGCCAGGCAGATGCCAATTTCTGCTAGGAGTCTGCGTCTCCAGAACCTCACAAGAATTCTACCAAGTGGCAAGGGAGCCAATCCTCCTCACATTCTGCTGCCCATGAATACAGCCTTCTCAGTCTTAGTCCCTGAGCATATTCACACCTGCCCATTCAGTTTTCTGACTCTTCAGCTGATTACATGATCTGTCAAACTTGAAGGGAAAAACAGTTGCACTTTTTTTTTTTTTTTTTTTTTTCTGACCTGAATACCCCTGGGTACTATCTTCTCTGTGCCTGTTTTATGACTTCCTCGGTCACACACTAGGTGCTTATTGGGATAGCATGACAATGATTACTATGATCTCCCAGGTTCCCATAGCAACAAACTGGAGCTTGTCTTCCTCAAGATATCTGCCACCTTACCTCCCCACATGCCAATTGAGAGAGAACTTTCCAAACACCAATTCACTGTGTAGCCTCTGTATTAACTAAATTCAGGATGCTTTTCTGATCAACAGATTTTTTTCATGCCAAATGTGTTGATAGTGTTTCTGTTATCACTCCTCTTTCTGGTGAACCAGCATTGCTCCCTGCTGCAGCAACTGGCTTGGCTCCAGTGAACTCATTCTTTGTTTAGTGCACCTGAATTTCAGAGTTTCAATGACACTCTGTCAAATATTGAATTTAGTGAATTCCCTCTTTCAACCACCTTGCTAAGAACCCTATGTGAATCTCAAGCCATGGAGCAACTGGAAATGAAGCCTCCCTCTAATATGTCATCTTGAATCTTCCCAAAAGCATGGATCAATTTAATAATTGCTGCAGATCCTGTGCAGTGAGGAAGTAATGAGTCACATAAGGCAGGAATGAAGACCGAAGCAGATACAGCAGGTTTCTGCAATTTCTTTCTATATATTAAATCATCCCAGAACTATTTGTATCAATATGTAGTTCTTTATTCATTGTTCTTGGGACCTCTCAGACTGGCTAATAAGAGCACCTGGTACCATAGTTGTACTTTATGAAGCCATCAAAAGCCCTTTCCTAAAGGCACTTTACTGGTCAATGAAATTTGAATGTAGAAAACCTAATGGTCATTTTGAAATTTTAGCTTTATTTTTTTTTTCTATGAAAAGGGCAAAATGCAATTCCATTGAAGAAACTTACATTACTTTTGCCTTAGAACTGACCTAGACATAAAATAATTCGTTGCTTTTTCTGGTGTGATCTTTAAAAAGAACAGAGTGCCAGATGATTTTAACGTAACTAAAGAACACTGCATGATTGAGTGAAATGTCATAAAAATTTCAATGCAGGTAGAATTCTTACTACTCACTAGATTTGAAAAAAAAAATGGAAGAAGCAATCCTGCTGCCAAACACTTTAGTAGTTTTCTTCATATAAAAATAAAATACCTGTTCCATTCTCTTTTGAGTAATATCTGTGAAATATTACTAACCTCTGTGGTAGAGGTTGCTTAATCTGCAAATTTATCAGCTAACAAACCATTATTATTGCTAATAACCCTTATTCACATTACCCAGAGAATTGCTTTTTCTACCATTCCTCAACCAATGGAGTAAGCCATAGTAGGCTACTGGAGCCTATTAAATTTTCACACATCATTAGTCCTTACCTCCCTTAAAGTTTTAGCTTATATTTTTCTTTTATGTCATTTTCTCCACAAAGACATTTTCTTTCTACTAAGGAAAAATATTGAGTGGGATCTCATGCAGTTGACTAAATTCTTTTGTGTCATTTTGTTTAGAAATTAAAGCACTGGCTCAAGTGGGTATGTGAAAATGTGACAGTTTAGTCCATTTAATAACAATATATAAAAGATAATCAATCTGTTTTGGTGTGTGAGTTTAAAAATAACTATCCCTACCAAAAACATATACAGTTCAACTTGTCATGATTCAACATGATTGAGTTCATTATCAAAACAACTTTTTAGACTTTTTAATTAGGATAATTTAACTACTGATATACAGTCATGTGGCTCTTTCTATCGAAGTATCTGCTATATTAAATGAAAAGTGTTTTCAGGGAATGACATATAATAAAAAAAAAAAAGGCCTTCTTTCCATCTTCTAAAAGTTTGCTATTTCAAAAATTTATGGAGCAGATGGCAACCTTTCAATCAGCAATAAGTATTCTCCTTTTACAAATATGCAAAAACAGACTTGGTAACCCCATTTATGATAGTCTACCAACCATTTTTCTTATTAAAAGAAAAACTTTGGAGAAATTAAATTTTGAAAAGTTTATTTGAGCAAATGTAACTTGAAGCAGAAGGGGTTCAGATAAGTCTACACACCTAGAAAGGTAGGTACTATTTATAGACAGAAAAGAAAAATGATGCATACACATAGCTTGATTATGTGTATTTGCCTCATTTGTGCATGTACAATGAGACATTTGCATTATATGGGCATGATCTGATCAGCTGACAGCCTAAGCTTGACTGAAGCTCAGCTGCTGTGATCAGCTGAGACTTAGCTACTTATTACAAGAATATACTGGCAAGGTAGGTTGCAGTTGGTTTACATACTTAGTCATGTTGCTGTTTGCTATGTAGAGACTCAAAGCACAAATGCAGCTTTAGGCCAAATTAAATAATCTTAAACCCACAAATAGTTCTTTTAAAACTAAGACTTGAACTGTAAGTTGGAATATGTGTTGTGAAGGTCAGGAAAACTAAGCTCTATGTCTCATCAGGATCATAACAGAAAAGTTTGCCAGTTTTCATGATAGCTGAAGAGGATTAACAAATTGAGTGACTGCATGCATTAATCCCCAAATAATCAGATTTTTAATGATTAGTGAATAATATATCTTTATGAGTGAGCTAGGTTCAATCATTCCTAAAAGTAGCATTTTAAAGTGTTGGCTTAGAATGTAAAGAACTTGGAAGTCATCATCCATTTCCTTGAGACAAGGAAAACTCTGAATAAACTGAATCAAAAACTCCATAAATCCATCAGAAAATTGAAGTCATAAAGGAAAACCGATGCCTCTCACACTGGAGAGTCAAAAAAAGAAAAAAAAACAGAATCAAGCTCACTGGGCACAGAAGCCGTTGATGGTCCTGATAGGAATGCTTACAGAATTCTGGTTAATGCTTACTGATTTTTTTTTTTTTTTTGAGACTGAGCATCAACTAGCTTCAGTGAGGAAAATCTTGGAGTTTAGCCTTAGGACAGATCCCACACTTTCATGAGTTTTACCTCCAGGAGTTCTACCAGGTTGTAGGGAGATAAATTGGAGGAAAAGCACTCCACCCATGCTCCCTGCAAGGAGAAGGGAGAAGGAACCTGTACTCAAAGGAAACTATTTTACCAAACTTTAGCCAACTTATCTTTTACCAGAGCCTAACTGACTTGAAGAAAGGGGAAAACTTAACTTCAGCTTCGTTCCAGCCTTCCTTTCTCACCTTATGGCGTGGGAAATGAAAAAGCTGAGAAACTCTTCTGAAGGTTATAGCCCAGAGTCACAGGTTTAATACAATCTTGCAATCTAATCATAGGATAGAGAGAACTTCCTACTACCACATCATTGTGGCACCTGTAAAGTAAGAGAGGATTACAGCCGAAAGAACCACCTTTCAGACCTTGTAGAAAGGAATTTATGGAACTTAAATTCAACAGGGGAGACCCAAACAAGGATACTAGGTGAAAACAGAATCAAAAGTAAATGCCAGACATAAAAAACACTTTAACATAAATGAAGAAAAAAGTCTAATGGGCTTATTGGTATACTGGAAGAAATCAGTGAGTTTAAAGATACATTAACAGGAAACTGAAAAAGTAAATAGAAAAAGAATAAATGTAAGGGACTCTTTAGCTAGGAATGATGTTCATTGTATTTGTAATGGTATGTGTTTGTGTTCATCCTTGTGAGTGTTAATTTTTTAAACAATAATTTGGTATTCATACAACTTTGGAGCTTCATTTACCCAACATGCTGCTGCTTCTGAAAACATTTTTATGTGTCATTATACATTATTTTACTAAAGTCTGCTGTTTCTAGCCTTATGCCCCCTTGACATCCCTACCAACTCTCCAAGTAAGTCCAACAACATACTCTAGGGAAATGAGGCCATTGTGACCTCATACACTCAGTAAAACAGGACTGTGCTGATGAAATTACCCTTCCACTTCAGAAAAGGGTTATGGCTTATAAAGGAAATGTACTTGTTTACTTTTTCTTTTTCCATGTAGAAGCCATTATCATCTAGTATAGGTATGTGACTATATGAAATGCTAGGAAGAAATTATAGATCTCAAAGAAATGTCAAATCTTAATGCACAACTCCTGAGACATTCTACTTTCTATATTTAGTTTCAGTCAAAAATGAAGTTAGCAAACACTTCTGAGAAATAAGTTAAAATGATAAATTTACAGGCAAATTGCACAGTGTTCCATTAGTGATGAGAAAAACATAAGGAATTTAAAAATGTTGAAAGACTTAGAATATATAAGTGCGATAACATTTGCAAGAGATTTTTCTTTTAGGATTTTGTTATACTTGACAAATTTCTGCAAAGTTATGCTGCAGTTTGGGTGGGTAGGCAGGGACATAGCAAAACATTTAAATTTCACTGGAGTTGTGGACTAATCAAAGTAAATATTTGATAAATATCATTAATTGAAAGTCTGTTCAGACATGTGAACTAGATTTCCCTGGTTTTATATTTTATGGTTTTTCACTGCTCACCCGTTGAAGTTGAAAATTTTTGTAAAATAATGATTTGTTTCCTATTCCCCCATTTCCATAAAGAATAGGTGGAAATGATGTGCACCTTTTCCTTTTTGTCTGACAATTTGATCAACAGGGCATATAAAGAGGGACCATGGAGAAAATATGGAGAGCACGTTTTAAGGACAGAGAAAGAAAGAAATGAAGGGGGAAAACCAAATATTAGGATAAGCATAATTAAAAATAGGTCCTGGGGAGAATATTTTAGGGTGGAAAAAAGATGGACAATAGGGAAAAGAGAATGCTTTCAAAGAGATCAACCCAGGTTTCAGGCATTTTGTCCTTGCCTTTGTTATCAGGTATCACAATTGAGTTCTTATTTCACTGGAATAAGCTTGAATATAGAAAACTAAGGGAGGCATCAAATTCAAAGACTATTCCTTAGGTTACCATCTACTTTCATTAATATACTTGTCCTGCCTCATTCTGTTTATAAATCTTGCCCCTCATAAGTCTGAAGAAACACAAACATAGCTCAGAAGTTACTATGTATAAGCACCCTGGAAATCATCTCTTTTGAAATATTTTTTTTTGAATAGTGGAATAAAGTGCTAAATTCATCTTAGTATGCTGCATCTTTGTTTCCTATCAGTATTTTAAAATATTTCTGATTTCTGTCAACTTTTGTGTATTTTCAAACTGTTTTTATGACAACAGAAATTCAAAAATATCTTTAAAAAAAAAAACTGTAAATGTTTTTTAAAAAGATAACTTTGCAACTTACTTTCCATCTCCATCTATTTTCATCATGGAAAATAGCTCCTACATAGTCACACCCCTGGGCATGCTATTCATAAAATCTGAAACCTTGATCTCATGATTAACTTGCATGATCAGAGAAAACTTATTGCTAAATTTTTGCTTATTTCTCTGTGCTGAGACATTAAAGTACAATTGTAAATTATATTGTTTATATACATGTTTATGTGTATATAGACATACTATACACTCAATAAAGATGTTTCATATATTCTACATAGGGTATAAAATATGACTTTTATTATTTCCTAATGAAATTTATATATTCTCTGATATTTATTTACATCTCTGCTAACTTCAATTAGTTTTTATAAAATTGGTTAACTTTTAAAATTTGAGTCCTTTTTTATTTTTCATGTGTTATCTATTTCATATTTTTTATAGTTTTTTTTTGTGTTGTTGTTATCAATTGGATGTTAAAAAGTACACACTGTGCTAAAATATGCCACCCAAGGTTTTTTCCTTGGAGCAATTGGCTCTGGGAAAAATTTCTCACAGAATATTAATAGCACATAGGAACAATGTGTTAGCAGCCTCCAAAAGAACCAAGAGAATATTATAGTTGAGCTTCCCTTTTGTCTTTGATTATCAATATATACTTTTATATTTATTTGTTCTTAATCCTGAAGAATATTTCTCATTTAAGATTTTTGTCCTACTATTGTCATTTATCTCAACATAAATCACCATCCTATTTACAAAATATTCATTGTGATCTCTTTGAGGGCCAGAACTAGGGGAGAGGTCATTTTGGTAATTCCTATTGTACATTTTAGGGATCTAATGTTAGTGATACCAGTGTTTCCAAAGAAATAGCATTATTTGGGGCTACGGCTATGGCTCAGCAGTAGAGTGTTCGTCTCACATGTGTGAGGCCCTGGGTTAGATCCTCAGCACCACATAAATAAAATAAAGATATTTTGTCCACCTACAACTTAAAAAAATTCTTTTTTTTTAAAGAAATAGTATCATTTGTAGGCCATGTGAGTTCCTTTCATTTTCTCACCCAGCCCTGTTTCCTCCAGACATGTTTTCAGAAGTGTTGAGAGTAGACAGTTTTGAGCCTTCTTCAGCATGCATGACCTCAGTTGCTCTGGGACTCACTCTGTTGCCAGTACTCAACATCAAGGGTGCTACCAAAGATTGCCTTGGCCATGGTTCAGGGATTTTTCTCTACTCTATATCCTACTATAATGAGCTCCTGTTTCCAAAGCAAATATTCCAAAGCGAATATAAATAACAAATAAAATTTAAGAAATTGATTCTAGGTTTCACATTATTGACCCAAAAGCTACTTGTACAGAGATGCATAGATGAAGAATGAGGTGGCATAGCCACCTGAGTGCTTCTTGTCACATCAGGATCAATGGCTTGAAGTAGGTTTTGGATGTAGAGTGGGTGGGTGTCACACATAAGTATCTTATACTTTCATCTCTCCATTCTTTGCCCCTTTCTTTCAGGCTTCTTTTTAACCTCTTTCCCTTTTGTTAAGAATCCACCATCACCCACATACATAAGCACTCTGGATTTTCAAACTGCTCTGTTGTCAGTTATCCCTTGGGTCTTCCCAATTTTGCAGCCTAAAACGTGCTGAAAATTCTCAGCTTTTCACCCATGTACTGATGATTTTCTACTGGTCTTGCTGGAAGGAAGGGATATGTTACAGTTTCTGTATCTTCTAGCTGTATTAAAGGAATATAATGATGACTCTCACATTTGGAGAGAGAAAATGGATGATAGAGTGGAGTTTATTTTCACCCAAGTATCTGAAAGCAGACATACCTCCCACTGTGAGGATTCATTCATTTCTAAAGGTACCCATCTGGTCTCTGTAAGAAATCCATATTCCTTCTATTAACATAACTTTGACCTTATTTATAAGAAACAAATAACTAATAACTCTGCCCTTATTATAGCAGAGGAGCCTCCCCTTTTCATGCCCTAGGCTACAGTAAACATTCTTGTTAAGAGGCAATGAAAGGTGCTATGCCTATTTGAGTATCTCCAATTCCTAGATTTCTTCTGGAACAATGGGAGAGATGGGAATGAAATTCAATTCACCAAATTATTCATATAAAATAATTTGTCCAGTAGTGTCCTGAAATAAGTAACAGAAGACATATAGCCTCTGAATTTACTTACTTTATTCTCAAACGCATACAGGCTTTATGCCCTTTGTCAAATAGAAATATCTTCAGATATCTTTACGAAATATTCATTTTATTTCTATATTTTTCAAGCTTTCAAGATAAAATTAACCTAGAACTAAAATTTTGACAGAATAATGTACAAAATTAACTCAGAATATCTGCTTTTCTTTGAGAGTGTTTTTCTCTTTGTAGTCATTAGATATCTGAAATTTGAGGGCTATTTCAGTTTAATGTTGAAAAAATAATACAAAAGCAGTCATGACTGCTGTTTTCAAAAATATTTTCACAAATTATTTTTTTTTTGAAAGTTACCAAAAGCTCTTTTCAAGATGTCTACTAAAGTGAACTTGACAGATTCAACCATTAAAAAAAAAAAAGATCTTAAGCTATTTAGACTATTTGTAATGTTTTTGATAAACAATATGTACAGAACTCTAATTTTCCCGAATGCTGTCACATTTTCCCTTTGAGATGCATTCTGGTACCTGCTGCTTTTCCTTGGCTTCATCTGAAGCTTGCTGTATTATCTCTAATCCTTCAGTAGTCTGTTATGGACACTTGGACCTATCGCTCATCCTGTCTTCCTTTGCTTTTATCACTATCTTGTCACTATTCCTTTCAGTATTGCCTGGACACTATCATTGCCAAATATCTTTATCTCTACTAACTGATCTTCATCTTTTAAAGTTATCTGATATAACTGGGAGAGGTTTCTAGATGGCAGCATAGAGGTCACTTTCCTGGCTGCTTCATGGTGTAAAACCAAAAAAGCAGTTAAGCAGCTTCTCAGTAAGGTGGGTGAGAAAACAAAAACAAAAGGGTGGGGGGAGGTTTGAGGACTTTACTGCGATTTAATACTGGACATTCAAAGTGAATTGGGGACATAGGAGGTTGGATATAGTAAGGAAGAAATACCCAGAGCCACAGCTGCTCCTGTAGCTGGAGGTACCAGCCAAAGCCTTTCCTCTGCAAGCAAAGTGTAGGGATAAGAGAATTAAAGGAACCTACATTTTTTAGGAGGCTTGAGGCCTATCTGGGTATGGAGAGTTTAGACAGCAAAGACACTGTCTGACTAAACTGAAGGGTGTGCTGCACAATATCCTTGTGCAGGAAGGAGGTCGAATCTATCCTGGCTGCATGCAGAGGACAGTAAAAGAAATCATTTTGCAGCCACAGTGCAGGGGCCAACAGCTAGGGGAGCTACTTCCTGGCAAAGCTGAGTTTGGCCCAAAATACTGTTCTGGAAAACCCATGCTGCACAATGTAGACTATGGCTAAGTGACCAGGAGATAATCAAACGTGGAGAGAAGTTTACACAGGGGGAATATTGATCATGGAAAGCCACCTGTCTCCTTCCTTCCAATCCAGCCTCTTGCAGGACTGGCTGGGAGAGATGCACCTGCCAGAGAATTCCAAAGGGTGGGGTGGGAGAGATTGAGTTTGGAGATGGAACTGGAGACCAGGAAACATGGGGTCCACAGGTGACAAACTGGGCTAAGAATTGCCTTCTCAACCACACGAGTAAAGCCCATGGGAGATCCATGAGGTGCAGTCTTCTAGTGTGAATGGGCAATAGCTAGGCCTTGGAGGTGTGCTGATGTGAAATCATCAGAACATCTGGCATTCAGCAAAGAGACTCTAGCATACCTAAGCCTAAACCCCACCTCTAGGAGTACACATAGGGGATTACTTCTCTCCAGTAATCCACTCTGAGGGTGGGGCATCACACTCTAGATGACCCCACCTAACACTGCTGAGAAGAGAAGCTGAGAATCTTTTGAATTCTAATGGAAACAATTCTTTAACTTTTCATAAAGATTTTTTCTTGTTTTTCCTTTTTTCTATTTGTGACCTTAATGGTTCGTGGATCTAGCCATTATATTTATTTGTATTTTTTCTCATTTCTAGTATTTTTGAAACCAGTTATTTTTCATATGTCAGTTTTTTGCAGACTAGGATGTTTGATTAGTATGTTTCAGTTTTGTATTTTATTTTTATTCTTAAATTTTAAAATCTTTATATGTTTTCTCCTATTAATCTGTTTCCATTGATTCTCTTTTTTTATGCTCTCAGCCAATCTCTATTATTATTTTACTCTTCCTTTAATTTATTTTTTTTATCTTTTCTGTTCCACCCTTGTAATCATCACATCCCATTTCACCGCTGTTCTCTCCCTGTCCACCATTCAAGATTGAAACCATTTTGGAAATTTTTTTTTTTTTTTGGTACCGGGGATTGAACTCAGGGGCACTCGACCACTGGGCCACATCCTCAGCCCTTTTTTTTTTTTTTTTTGTATTTTATTAGAGACAGGGTCTCACTGAGTTGCTAAGTGCCTCGCCATTGCTGAGGCTGGCTTTGAACTCGTGATTCTCCTGTCTCATCCTCCCAAGTGCTGGGATTACAGGCGTGTGCCACTGCGCCCAGCTCTGGAAACATATTGTTTTTATTGTAAGCAATAATTGATCTTATTACTTCTGTTTACTGTGACAATTAACATTGTAGATGTCATAGCAGGAACTATTTGGCTTAATGCTGTACATTTGCATTTATTACTATTTGTCTCACCATAAAGAGTGAGGTACTCGAAATCTTCAGGGACACTATAAATACACAAGGCAGAAATGCTACTGCCTCAGACCCATACTGTTAAATGGGTAGACACACCAACAAAGAAAAAAGGAAGGGAATAAACTGGCCCAAACAAAGCAAGATACTCCAGTAACAGAATCCATTCACACCACAGTGGTAGAAATGTCAGAAAAGGAGTTTAGAATGTATATAGTTAAACTGATCTGTGAAGTAAAGAATGATGTAAAGAGTAAAATCCAAAAATATAGGAGGTGAAAGACCACTTCAATAAAGAAACAGATTCTGGAAAAATAAATAAATCTTCAAAATGAAGGAATCAATAAACCAAATTAAAAATTCAATTGAAAACATCAACAATACACTAGATCACTTCGAAGACGGCCTTAGGTAGTGAAGATAAAATATATAATCTTGAAAATAGTTGACCATGGGTAAAATATGTTAAGAGACCATGAGTAGAACTTCTAAGAAATATAGGATAACATGAAAAGACCAATGTATGATTATCAGAATAAACGAAGGCTTGAAGATATGAACTAAAAGAATACACAATGTTTTCAGTGAAATAATATCAGAAAATTTCCTAAACCTAAACAATGAAATGGAGAGTCAAATACGGGAGGGTTACAGGATCCCAAATACAAAATTACAACAGACTCACACTAAGTCATGTTATGAAAATACCTAACATACAGAATAAAGATAGAATTTTAAAACTTGCCAGAGAAAAGCAACAGGTTACATTTAGAAGGAAACAAATTCAGATTTCAGCTGATTTCTCATTCCAGACCCTAAAAACTAGGAGGTCTTGGAATAATATATACCAAGCTCTGAAAGAAAATGGATGCCAGCCAAGAATACTATATACACAGCAAAATTAAACTACATAGTTGATGATGAAATATAAACCTCCCATGATAAACAAAAGTAAAAGAATGCCAATGACATTCTTCATAGAAATAGAAAAAGCAGTCATGAAATTTATTTAGAAAAATAGGAGAATGAGAATAGCTAAAGCTATCCTTAGTGAGAAAAGTAAAACATGAGGAATCATAATACCAGACCTTAAATTATACCAGAGAGCTGTATTTACAAAAGTGGCATGGTATTGGCACCAAAACAGACATGAAAACCAATTATACAGAATAGAAGACTCAGAGACAAACCCACATAAATAGTTATTTCACACTAGACAAAGGCACCATAAACATACATTGGAGAAAAGATAGCCTCTTCAGCAAATGGTGTTCAGGAAATTGGAAATCCATACATACTAGATTGAAACTTAACCCTACATATCATCCTGCATAAAATTCAAAGTGGATCAAGGACCTAGGCAGTAGACCAGAAACCCTTCATGAAGGGCAAAAATCACACCGGTGACAACTGTGCAGCCAAGAGATTTATTCACCAGCTTTTATGGCTGGTTGGAGGTCAAAGAGGTGCTGGGATAGAGGAGTCAGGGAGAGGGGAATCAGGGAGAGAGGAGTGTGTGAGCTCTGAACAGAAGGTTGGTGCCTGGTTGAGCTGGCTATGGTCTCTGGAGTTGTTAGCTGGGGCAGTTGCTGTCGGGCTGGAGATGGTGGGTCTAAGGCTGGTGCAGTGGCTGCCTCCTCTCAGCCAGGACGAGCTGTTGTGTGTTGTGTCAGCTCCAAATGGATGGGAGCTTAAAATAGGGATTTCTGGTGGGGGGTATTCCAGAGCAACCTTTAATACTATTGGCTCTTTGCTAGTGGAACAGGGTGACCTTTAAGCCCATTGGCTCCTGCCTGGGAAGAAACATCCTGCCCGGAGAACAGAGTGACCTTTAAGCCCATTGGCTCCTGCTGGGGGAAGAAACAAGGTTGCTTTGCTCAGGATATAGAAACTTGGCTCCTGCCTGGGGAAAATGAAACAAGGTTGCTTTGCTCAGGACAAGGAAATTTCAGGGAGTGGGGGGTAGCCCATCTATCACTTCACCTACTAGAATAAAAAGTAGACCCAACGATCCCTCATGTCTAACTTCATCAGGACTCCTAAAGCACAAGAAGTAAAATCAAGAATCAATAAATGGGACAATTTCAAAGTAAAAAGCTGCTTCACAGCAAAGAAAATAACTAAGAATGTGGAGAGCCTATAGAATGGGAGAAAATCTCTACCATTTGTACCTCAGATAAAGCATTAATCTCCAGGATATAGAGAGAACTCCAACTTAACACCAAAACAAAACAAATCCCCCAAACCAAAATAACCCAATAAATAAATTGGCAAAGGAACTGAACAAACACTTTGCAGAAGAAGAAATACAATTGGTTAACAAATATAAAGTTCAACATCCACTAGCAATTAGAGAAATGCAAATTAAAACCATACTGAGATTCTTTCTATTTCCAGTCAGAATGGCAATTATCAAAAACACAAGTAACGATGTTGGCCAGGATATACGGGAGAAGCTATACTCATACATTGCTGGTAGGACTGAAATTTGGTGCAACAACTCTGGAAAGCAGTATGGAGATTTATCAGAAAACATGGAATGGAACCACCAATTTCATCCAGTTATCCCACTCCTCAGCATATACCCAAAGTACTTAAAAACCAGCATGCTGCTGGGCTGGGGTTGTGGCTCAGCGGCAGAGCGCTTGCCTCGCACGTGCACAGCCCGGGATCGATCCTCAGCACCACGTAAACATAGATGCATTGCATTGTGTACAACTAAATTAAATAAAAAAAATAAAAAATAAAAAACCAGCATGCTGTATTGATGTGGCCTTGTCAATGTTTTTAGCAGCTCAATTCACAATAGCCAAGCTATGGAACCAACCTAGATGCCCTTCAACAGATGAAAGGATAAAGAAAATGTGGTACATATACACAATGGGATATTACTCAGTCATAAAGAAGAATGAAATTATGGCCTTTGCCACTAAATGGATGGAACTACACCAAAGGTCGATTGTGCTTTCTGATAAGCAGTTTCTAACTCCCAATAAGTGTGAGGACTAGGAATAGAAGTTCACTGGATTAGACAAAGTGGAATGAAGGGAAAGATGGGGAGATGGAAATAAAACAGTGGAATGAATTGGACATAACTTTCCTATGTTCTTACATGAACACATGACCAGTGTAACTCCATATCATGTATAACCACAAAAATGGGAAGTTACACTCCATATATGTATGATACGTCAAAATACATTCTACTATCATGTATAACTAAAAATTTAGAAGAATAATTTAACTATCTTTAACATTTTGTAGTTGGATTTATCTTCTCTTCCTAATTGTCTTAGGGTGGGAAAGAGAGTGATCTAATGATAACGTGTGTATGGGTAATAGCAAATGAATCCCATCCTTCCACTGTTCTGAATGAACCATTATTTTAAGAGTTCATTCATCACATATAGTGTCATGTGCCAGCTACCATGCTCAAGATCCTTGGGATACAAAGATGAAGTTATACATAAGGATTTTGTACAGTAAGCTCCAGAGAAATGTCTTATTTGTGTAATTTGCTTTACTGGTTTATCATGGTAAATAATTCATGACCTCAAGCCCATTACAGTGGCAAACTATTATAATTCACTATGTACATATGTGAGCTGGTGATGACATTTGAGTCATATATGCTAGCCTTTGATTTGACATGGTAGAAAACAAAATTAGTCTGAAAAGTTAATATCTCTAAATGATTGAGAAGGTTCTGAATTCTTGATTTACTTTTCAAAAATTTATGGAAATCATCTTAAAATGTAAAATATATCTCCCTTCATAAACTAATGTGAATAATTTGGTCCAGGATATGGCCAATGGAAATATAATAAAGCAATTGTAAGGTAACAATATGAAATAATGACCAAAATTATGATTCATTTTTATACAAAAGAGCTTAAATAAGAAATATGTCCATGCTTTTCAAATTGTTCTTATTTAAGAAATGCATTTAATACTATTTTTTACATTGCAAAAAATAAACTTAGTTGATATTTGTTAATTTCCTACCATACGATAGCTGCTTCACCTCACATGTGTTCTGGTGTTTAACATCCTGGCTGAGCTGTGCTTTGAAGTCAAATACCAAGCCTGTTATGCTATATTCCATATAATAATAACTTAAACCCATTGTAATTTGTAGTTTTTAATCTGTGTTTATACATACACAATATTTTCTTTGTAATTATGTGCCATGTCAGCTTTGTGACAAAATACCTGAGATACAAAACTTGAAAGGTTTATTTTGTCCCAGAGTTTCAGAGGTTTCATTCTTGGCCTGCTGCTTGGCTATGTTGCCTTGGACAGATACTAGCATAATAATTCATGTTGGGAATGCATGGCAGAGGAGGACTGTATGCTCATGACTATAGGGAAACAAGAGAGAGGAAGAGGCTGGGCTCGCAATATTCCTTTCAAGGGCAGATCCCTGATGACCTAACAACTTCTTCTCACTAGGTCCCACCTTTTAACAGTTCCCCTACCTTGGGGATCAAGCCTTCAGCACATGGTATATTCAAGCTTTTAAAGTGAGGTTCCATTTACAATCAAGTATCTCCTCAAATTATTTCTTGCTCAGATGCTGTAACTTATAATACCTTTTCTTGTTCCTTTCCTGTCTCCATTTTTACCATCAACAGTACCAGGTGAAATATGCAGTCTTGAGACTACAAATCACAACAATTCACATGAAGAGAACACTCCCATTTCCCACTGTTCATTGTTAGATACATTGTCTTCCTCCCACCCTTCCCTCCTGTCTTTGCTCCTTGTTCTCTCTTCCAACCTGTGTGGTCAATATTTTCTAAAATGAAGTTCAAATTTACTTCAGTTCCTTTGTATAATTCCCTATATGTTTTCCTTGTAAATATAAACAAAGCTGAGAGTGAACTGACTGACATTTCTGTTGTCAGTAACTAATCTTAGAAATACAGAAAAGGATTTAATTTAGAGAAAAATTATGGGGGAAACCTGTAAAATTTATTTACTTCTACAGCAAAAAAAAAAAAAAAAAAAACACTGATTTAAAAAAATCCAATTACTAGATGGGGGAAATAGATATTCCAATTCCTATGACATCCAAAAGAAAAGGATAAGAAACTAGTGAACTGAGTTCTACTTGTCTTATTTTAAAAAATTATTATTTCACCCTGAACTCCTAAAAATACCCTCTTCTTCCTCCTTCCCTCTGGCTACTTCTCTCTGCTGCTTCTGTTCTGGATCACTTGCCCCAGTATTTTGAATCGAAAACGAAATATGTAAGGTTCTCCTTTCAGGAGGCCTCAGAGTTTCCACAGCCCTAGAAGTACATCAGAAGGCACCTGGCTGGTCATGGTGTATGAAAGTTATCAGACTCTCCTTCCAAAACCTATTTCCAGATAGCTAACACCACTCCTGCCTCTTCACCATTGGAAAATTATTTCTTGGAGGCTTTCAGGATTTTCAGTTAATCTTATAAGGGACATTTTTCCCCAGGCAAGTAATTCCTTGAAGTTTATCTCTCTCTAGTTATAGTACATAGGAATGATTACAACATTCCTGGGAACAGGAATCTCAAAGAACATAGTATAAGACCTGTCACTAGAAATGAAAATCATGCCAGATCTCCTCACCATCGCTTCACTAATTCTAGCTAGATATTAGGTTATCACTTGTATAATTTTTGATAAGTTTTTTAAACTATATGTAATCTATGTCACATTACTAACACTATACTAATTTTTAAGTAATTTTATGTAAAGATGTGTTTCAAAATTAATACCAGCGAGATGCAGCAGTGCATGCCTGTAAGCCCAGCAACTCAGGAGGCTGAGACAGGAGGATTGCAAGTTTAAGGCCAGTCTCAGCAATTTAATAAGATCCTAGGTAACTTAGAGAGATCTTGTCTTAAAGGAAAAAAGAAAAAAAAAAAAAAAAAAAAAAACAATGACTGGGGGATGCAGCTCAGTGAGAAAGCATTCCTAGTTTCAAACCCCAGTCCCAAAAAATACCAGGCTAGGGATGTAGTCAGTGGTAGAATGCTTGCCTAGCATGCATGAGGCCCTGGGTTCAGTCTTCTTCAGTGTGTACACACAATTTAATTTCCTGAGATGTTTTAACAAACATCTGTGCACTTAATTGATATTTATTGAACACTTACTTCATTCTAAGTAATTTAAGGGTATAGTGCTAGAAAAGTAAATGTCCATTCCTAATTTTTCATTAAAAAATAGTTTGTTTCTTTATTGCTAAGGAGTTACACAGACTTTTTTTTTTTGGTTCTTTGCTAATAACAATACCAGTATCCTGATTATATTGTTTTGTTGTAAAACTCCTATAATTTCTATTAAAAATGCTTCTATCACATTTTATTGTGAAAGAACATACTAGTCACAAATAACTCAAAACAAATGAAAAGTGTATATATTGGAAAGTCAGTTTCACCCCACTAAATATTATCCCCCAGATGAGTGTTGCTATGAACTTAGTTTATACCCCATGTCTTATGTAAAGGTAGCATTTTACATAAATGGGATCATGCTGGCTCATATTGCACTGCCTGTTGTGTGTTTTCTCACCAAAATTATATTAGTTAAAAAACTTTCAATTATTTCTTCCTTTCTGTTCTAACCTTTTCATTTTTGCTGGCTATATAGCATTTTCTGTCTGGATTAGTCATGCCCTGGTAGATATTAGTTTGTTTTCATTTTCCTCTGTCTCACACAATGGTGAAAAACAAGAGTGAATTTTATTGAACTTTTAAATCTTTGCTAATACTTGCCACTTTGATTATAAAAAATAAAGTGGAGTATTTTCCCCTTTTAAATCAATTTTATTATTCAATGTGTGGGCTATAATTTGGAGGTTTGGGGTAGGTATCATTACTACCCCTTTGTATTATTCTGGGTGAATCTCAGAAGTCCATCTTTCAGGATCCCTTTCTTAATCATGATAATTTACATTCAACTGATGGGGGGAAATAAAAAGATAATTCCTATTAGAGAAAACTAAAATCAGAACTTAAAAATGAATGGATTTGGATTCCCTTATTGAACTGAAATTGAACTATATAACAGATGAAATTTGAGACCCAACTGACTTCAGTGGAGTTCTGATGTGATTAGGTCCAGGGACTACCACAAAACACTTGTTGACAGTTCTGCTGGGCTCAAACCATAAGGGGAATTTTGCAAATGACAATTTTCAAATGGCTACCATAAACACAAGTTGCAACATTTAAACTTCTCAGTAATTCTGTAACTTTTAGAAATAGACAACACTTTCTATAATTTCTTTTTTTAGTTTCATTATCTGCTGTGTTTGTACAATTGGTAATTTCTCACTTGATGTTAGTGACTGACCATGGAGCCCAGCTGCAGGGTTGCATCCAACATTAATCTCATCTGTTGAATTCTAATAAACTCAGCCATTCTGAAATCCAGTCAGCAAAGCCCAGAAAGATAAGAGTTAGTTGAAACCAGGCCAGATGGTAACATCAATGAGGTAAATGGATTTTATCAGAGATGGCAACTAATTCTGTGAATCAGTCAAGAGTACCTTTTAGAAATATGAATCCTAGAAATCTGTGGATCAAGACATCTAATATATACACTGAAGTTTTTTCCAGCTGCTTTTTGATCCATTTTTGGAAAAATACATAGTGGCTCTATTACCAGGACACTGTCATATACTAGAGTAACTTACATGAAGGTAAGCAAAAGAATGTATTGGATTGGATTATATTTTGTATTCTTAGCATATTTAGTGATCTTAGCTGGATATTTTTGATGGGGTCAGAACATATTACCTCAGAGTATGGTGCCTTGGTGTAATGAATATTTTAAGCTAAAGGAATTTGAGAAAATAACAGAAGTAGGAAGATCACTCTGACTTTTCCGCTATCCTTCTCTACTGAAGCAGTCCATAAAAATCTAGGATTTTCTGATCTTTCCATGAAACAGATCTTAAAGGCTCTCACATGAGAGGTGATACTCTACATCTGGAGAAAATGAATATTCTGATCTCTGAACATAAAGGAATCAAACAGACCTTGCTAAGTTTCCTGGCTTATCAGTATCAGATCACATACTTTTTGCCTTATCATATTTCTCCAGGACTATCCACTCTTCACTAAACCTATAAAAGATTCTCAGCTTTAAATGTTTCTTTTGGCCTGTTAGTTCATTGTGAAGATTTCCATGTCACTTAAAACATATTAAATTGGTGTTTTGTTAATCTGTCTTTGTTATTGTGCCTCTTCTAATAATCATTTAAATACACAATTGAAAATGAAATATATACACATACATGTATATTTGGCATTGTTAGTAGGCCAATTTCTGTGTTTTCTCACACACACACACACACACACACGCCACTTTATGATTTCCAGGATATATGTGAGGTAGCTGGAAATCCATCACTGAAGATGTGTCTGTATGTGTTATATGTTTTTGGAATCCTTGAGAAACATCTCTGGCTAAGTGGATTTCTTTGAGATGATTTATACACTAGATAATGTCTAAGATTTTACTATCTGACTTAATGTAATAGTCTTGACCTGACATATCTATAAAGCAATGTAAATATTAAATCCCAATCTTAGTATTGACAATCCTTTGTACCTCAGAGGTCGGGAAATGTAGAGGTGAGCAGTGGGTGGATCATTATGGTGATTGTGTTTACAGATTGCTGAGACAGTGTAAAAAGTTATGGATGGAAAACAGAATATATTACTCATTTTCCAATTTTCAGTGTGGGGTCTGATTTTTATTCTGGACACCCCAGGGTGGTATGTACAGTTTTTAGATGGTCTACATAAGAACTAAAGTAGCATTTGTTCTTCAGTGAAAGAACATTTTTTATAACCAGATATCTTAATTATGTGTCTTCATTTTAAAGATAAAGATCAATTTTTGCTCTGAATACCAGATTATTGGAAGTAATATAAAATTTTAGAAGAATATCTTTATTGAGAATTAGAATTTAGAGATTTTCTTGATTTTGGTTAAGTTGGGCATTTCTTGGTTCTGATATTTATGAATGGAGTTATAAAATAAGAGATTTTTAATTACTCATTAAATAATTCTACTGAATCTGTTTTATGAATATTATTCAATTAAACCTTTAACCCTACCAAAAAAAATCACTTGTTGGCAGAATTTAACAATTAAGAAAACCCAAGCTTTGAGATGTTTGCAATTTATATGAGCTACTAGGGATCTGTGGGTGCCAGGATTCAAATGTACTGCTCCACATTCAAAGCCTATTCTCAAAACATCAGTCATTACTAATTTTGTGAAATCACAGCCCATAATGTTGGGACTCATTTTCTTATCATGATTTATTCTTAACTTTCACATTCTTATATTTGTTCAAATAAGAGAAACAAATGTTAATAATTGAGTTTTGTTTCTGCTGTACCATCAGTCAATTAACTCACGTCCTTTAATTTTCTTTGCAATAAGTTGAAGTCAATTGGGCATGGTAGTGTGTGACTGTAAATCCCATTGACTGGGAAGGCTGAGGCAGGAGGATTACAAGTTCAAGGCCAGTCTCAGCAACTTATCCAGACCCTGTCTCAAAATAAAAAATTAAAAACAGGACTGGGATGTAGGTCAGTGATAAAGCTCCCCTGGGATTAATACTTTTTTTTTTTTTTTTTTTTTTTTTTTTTTTTTTGGTATGGGTACCTTAAGCTTTTGGTATTTAACCTGAAGTTAAGTAGCCATCACTGACTGGATAGAAAGTGACCCCATCCCTCTTTTCTCCTTTAAATATTAAAGAAATAGCATTTTTAAAGGATTATCTTTAGCTCTAATGATACCACTTGGTGGAAGAGGCACAGGACCCTAGATATGACTGTTCTTTGATATACATTTGCCTAAAGACAAAATTTGAGTTGAAGAACTTCTTACTATCTGATTTAGACTTTTTAAATATTACAGTTGCATTAGAGGAGAGCAGTGGACTTTCTTGAGTTTTTGTCCCATACTTCTGTGGATGAAATTATCACCAACATTCTTGAATCACAGTTTATGTTCTAACCCAGGACATTTTTAAAAGACCACTTGTAAAACCAGTGGCCTGATTGACATCTCATATTGAATTATTTTTAAACTTTTTAATAGGAAATAGAGGGTACATATGATAAAGTTCCTCTCATCTCAGTAACCACTATCCTATTACTTTATAGTAGTTATTGAGATTTTTAAATATTTATATATGGCTGATGTTCTTATTGTTTCAAGGTCTGATATAGCTTGCATCTATAATGACCCCAAAGGCTCATGTACTTAAAGCCTTAATCCCAAGGCAGCAATGTCCAGAGATTTGGTTTTGAGGACATTATTGCATCATGACTCCAACAGTGATTAGATGCATGTGTAATTTGAGTGGATCATTGGGGTAGGACCTAATTGGAAGTAGGTAACTGGGGGTGTGCTCTGAAAGGCTTTATCTTGTCCCCAGCTCCTCTTTTTTCCCTCTGCTTCCCAGCTTCAGTGAGCTGAGCAGATTTCCTCTACCACGCCTTTCCACCATGATGTTCTGCCTGGCCTCAGGCCCAAAATAATGGAATAGCTGACTATGTACTTAGATCTCTGAAACCATGAGCCAAAATAAACTTTTCCTCCTTTGTTTATGTCATGTATTTTGATCACAGGAACAAAAAGCCAACACAACATCTATTACATAAGCTAAATGCTCTAACAATACAAGGTTTTATTTATATCATAGCAGCATGCCTGGCACTTAGATCAACTATATGATATAGTTCTACTTTATATATAATACAGACTAATTACGTAGTATTTAAACATGTAATATAGTTCTACCTTCTATATAATAGACTAATTATATAATATATAGCTGTATAATATATTCTACCTTCCCTATTATTTCCAATTCTCTACCAAAGCTTTAGATCAGTTGGTAGCACCTCATGGGTCTTCTTCAGGCCCTGGTGGACCTTAGGGCTTATGAGTAGGCAGCATATGACTGATTAATACCTGGTTGGAACTCCTGGCAGATAAATTGTGTGCATAATTACTCTTTAGATTTTGTTTTCAGTATTTCTGATTAATGGTCCATATTGTGCCAGATCTATTCCTTATTTGAACACTTACACAGTTGAATTTCTATAACTTAAGAAATGAAAACCTTAATACAAATGATCCTAAATTTGAAGGCATTCCTTCTAAAAGCACATTTTTAGATGGATCACTGAGAAAACTACTGCTCAGGCTAAATGTCAATAAGGCAAATGAAAATAAAAACAAAACCCATGTCTTTTGTTATTCTGCCTACAATGCTTCTGTACTGAAAAATAAAATGTTAGGTATGTTCTACATTAGCCTTATTTTGTGTGTTTGCATCTACTCAAAGACTGACCTCCAATTGTACTGCAATACTGCAATTATAAAAGATAAAATAACTTGTTTTCTGTAATTTTCCAAGAAAATGAACTATAAAGACAAATTTTAAAATTTCATCCCTAGTAATCTATATGTGGCAGCACACACACACACACACACACACACACACACACAATCATTTGGTGGTTATGTCATCTCTTGATCTGATGTCCCAATGTGACTGCAAAATTACATTTTATAGAGATCCCCATTATCTTAAGAACAAATGCAAAGTGAAGGATAAGAGATATTTTGATGTTCAGTGTGTTGCCTTGTTGCACACATTAAAAATTCTGAAGACTCAATAGCATGACTCAATAGCATTAAAGTAGCTTATCTGTGACCAAATCTTAATATTTAAAAGTCAGATTTGACTAAGTCTAATGTAAATTAGTGTAATTAAAACTTAGTTATTTCTGTGATATAAATGTGTGTATGTGTATAAATGTATGTATATATAAGTATATGTGCCTATTTTTAAAATATGAAAAGCTTAGGTTTTTGCTTATGACCATTCAAATTTAAATACCCAAGACTGTTAAATCATAAACCTACGAATACTTTCCTTTATAGATTTTTAAAATCATGCTTCGGTGATATTTCCAAAAGTATAGGGGCATAATTCAAAAAGATGGCCTGCCTGAATTTTATTCCTCACCTGCTGTGATCAGCACAGTACCTGTTGATCAAAGGTAACCTTAGTTGTTGATTCTGTAGGAGAGATGAGCAGAGTCATGATGAATAGAGATTGCACTGATTGCCTCTTCTGCCTTGCTTATGGATTTTCAGCAGTATGTATTTAGGATAAAAGACAGTTTTCAGGACTCTTACTGTTTTTTTTTCCCTTTGCCTTTAATTAGAAAAAGTGAGAGTGAGAAGCGTTAAGAAAGAGTAGTTTACCACTCTAGTAAAGCAAGGCAATCTTATACAGCACTGTATCTTTTGTATCGTTGATCTAAAATCTTTCATGCCATGTGTTAAGAGGTATGGGAGAGAAACATTATCAAAGTAGTATCACAAAGCTGGCAGTGCAACTCAAAAAGAAAATTTTAGTTCTTTAAAAGAATACCTTGATAAGTATGTTTTTAAAGCACTTAGAATTGCTAAGCTATCATTCTTTAAGGTCCTTTACAAATATATAATGAACACATGCAAAGCATTTATTAAACTAATTAGGGAGCAGAACAAAGCTAAAACTGGGGATAGGAGGCTTATAGGAAGACAGCTTTATAGGTATTAGAGAAAGACTATTAGAAGAAAACAGGTTAGGTACATGACTGGTTAACATCTTACAGATCAATGTCTATAATAACACTTTGGAATTACATTTTTTGCTGAACACAAATGATTTGCAACTATCGTATCTTTCCCTCCTCTGAGTTAATAATAACTTTCAATAAATAATCAATAAAGGTACATTTTTATAAAACTAAATTATCCTTAGCCTAGTTAAATAATAGTAGAACATTGAAATTATGCTGCTTTCACTTTGACCTATTTCTAAGTCTTGAGTATTTAACAGAACAGTCACCAATGTATAAGAAGCATTCAGTAATTGTTTAAAAACATGGGAAAATGGCTTAGGAGTTGACACCATGGGGCTTGTGTTTAGGTTTAAGATTAGAGAATAAAGTCCTTTTTAAATTAATTAATTAATTAATTTTTGTGGTGCTGGGGATTGAACCCAGGGCTTCACATTTGGTAGGCAAGTGTTTTACCACTGAGCTATATCCCCAGCCCCAGAGAATAAACTTCTTGAGCATAAGATGTTTTTCATTTCCAAGAAGGAGGTGAGATGAACTAATAGAGGGAAAAAAGTGAAGTCAGAGTAAATGAGATTGAGTACTGACTGCATGGAGAAAGGTTCAGAAGAAAACTACATTTGTGGCATGACCAAATAGAATTCAAGAATAAATATTGAAGATTTGAGGGTTTTGTACTTACTGTGCAGCAGATGACATAGTTTATCTTTGCCTTCCCTTCCTTAGGAAATTCCACAATGCTTGTGAACGTTGTAGGGGTGTTTTGTTTGTATTGTTTCCATGGAGCCCAGTTGTATGCTTGGCATGTGTGAGATTCTGGATATACCCTGTTTAATTCAGACAAAACAAAAAGAGACTTCATAAAGGTTATGTCTGGTGTAGAAGTCAGACAATACATATGTCATTGTAATTTGTGATAAATGCCACAATAGTGAACAGAATTTGGTGATAAAGAATAGTAGTTTCAGAGATACGTTTTAATGATATGGTCAAGGAAATCCCTTCTGAGGAGGAGGCCTTTAGACCTAAAGCAAAGGACATCCAGGAAGAGGGATGTATTCCCTTATGTTAATTTAGTCGGCTATTACAAATACTCAATAGTTTAATACAACAGAAATGTATTCTTTCACAGTTATGGAAGTCAGACATCCAAAGTCAAGGTGGTAGCAGGGTTGGTTCCTGCGGAGGCTGTCAGGGTGAATCTGGTCCTTGCCTTTCTCCTGGCCCCTGGTGGCACCAGCAGTTCTTGACATTTCTTGGTTTGTAGATGGATATATCACACTGTCTTCTGCCCTGAGTGTCTGTGGCCTGTCTCTCTCTGCCTTACTCTTGTAAGAAATCTGTCACTGGATTTAGGGATCACCCTTTAGGTTCCTTCTCTAAGATAGGACAATTGAATTCAACTTAATGTATAATGTAAAAAACCTGCTTTATAGTCCATTCTTGAACTGAAAAAAAAATCCTGTAAAAAACACTACTCAAGTACACCAATTCTCTTAATGTCAGTTTTGTCCCCTATTAAATTTGTGTTGAGTCCTTTCTTCCAGGAACATCACTTTATATAATGGAAGCTGCCTTAAGAAAAAGCAGTACTGTCCTGTGTTTATAATGATGGCTTCATTAAACCCAAATAATAAAGATTTCTTTTTGCTTTTTACATGTGGCTTTCCTACTCCCCTACACAATGATGTGGTGCTGAGATTACTAAAGTCCTAATAAGAAAAGCTGCCTCTAGGTTGGAAGCCTCTTAGAGTACTGTTAGCCACTAGCCTCAGTGCTGAAATGTTGGTAACATTAACAAACCCAACCTAGGAAGTTTTCTGATCAAATTATAGTTTTATTTTCTGGGCAGTTTCTATTATAACTATCATTGTTTATAATTTCATCTGAAAGTAATGTTTAATAGCATTTTTAAAACACACAAAATCCCCATCAGTAATTATCTAAGTGTTGAAAAATTAATACTAAGAAAATAATTGAAGGATAGAACAAAGTTTGTTGACACTAACAGACTATTTTTCTTCAAAGCAAAATGAAAAGATTAAAATTGGTCCTGGCGACATAGCTTAGTTGGTAGAGTGCTTGCCTCTCATGCACAAGGCTTTGGGTTCAATCCCCCAGCACCAAAAAAAAAAAAAAAAAAAAAAAAAAAAAAAGAAGAAGAAGAAGAAGAAAAAAGGTTAAAATTGGTCTCTTGACAAGTAAGACTTAATTTCTAGAAACATAATTTGTAGGAAACACAAATAGGTACTTTTATGAGATCATTCCTCAAATGTGCATTTAACCAAATATGAGAACACATTGAAGGACTTCAGGAGGGCATATAATGATTTTTAATAATTTCCTCAGGAAACCTTGTGAAATGACAATTTAAAAATTAAAAGCAGAGCAGATAAATTAATTCACTTGTTCATCCACAATGTCTCATAGATAAATGAAACAGTTAAAATACAACTTTCCAGAAGGGTGCAAATGGGATGTGCCTCACTGCTGAAATAAAACCTGACAAAAAAGGCAGTTTAGAAAATAAGATTGTTTTTTGAAGTGGCATTTAAATATGCTTAAGAAAATAGCCATGTCTTATGATGAATGTGAGGTTGGATAGAGTAATTTACTGAATACTGTTTTGTGGAAATCTTTTGTAAATCATGCTCATATTAGATTTATTTTTTCCATTAAAATATAAAAAGCTCCTCAGCAATTTCTATCCCTTAAGAGAATTATAAGTTATTGGTTTGTTGCATTTTTTTATATTTAACTTGAAGCTTGTTTGCCTGTTGTATTTGACCTTGAAAAATGAGAAAATTAACTTAAAGCAATAAAATATTGCTTTAATCTTATCTGTTTTATTACTTTCATTTCTCCCTCTTTTAGATAAGTAAATGTATGTTTCTAGTGTGGAGAGAGAATTTAGAGCAGGAAAAAAAATTAACACCAAGAAACAAAGGGGAGACTATCATTCTTTCATTCAGTAAGCTCTTTCAAACAAATAATATAATAATATGAAGGAAGGACTAAAAACTTTGATATAAGAAACAAATAGTATAAAGTCTTAATTTTTAATTATTATCCTTCATAAATAAATAGATTTCCTTTTATAAGTAAATACTCTCCCACTGTTAACAGACCATACAAAGAACCATGTCATGGAAAACAATTCTATTTTTGTGACTTTAGTTTCTGACTCCTGAGCAATTACATAGTCCCTCTTTCTGGGATAATTGTTTAATATAATGTGATTTCTTCTTTTTTATTTATTTCTTAAGTATTTTTATTCAAAGTTGTTGTATATGACAGTAGAATGTATTATATTTCAGAATACACATATAGAGCTCATTTTTACACATCTCTGGTTGTATACAAAGTATATTCACACCATTCATGTCTTCATACGTGGACCTAGGGTAATGATATCCATCTCATTCTACCATCTTTTTTTTTCCTTTATATCTCCTTGGCCCCTGCCTTCCCCTCCCTCCCCAATGGCCTTTCTAGTGTTCCTCTAACCCTCCTATGCTCCCCATCCCTACCCCACTGTGAATCAGCCTCCTTATATCAGAGAAAGCATTCGGCATTTGGATTTTTGGGATTGGCTAACTTCACTTAGCATTATATTCTCCAACTCCATCCATTTACCTGCAAATGCCATGATTTTATTCTCTTTTATTGCTGAGTAATATTCCATTGTGTATATATGCAACATTTTCTTTATCCATTCATCTACGGAAGCGTATCTAGGCTGGTTCCACAGTTTAGCTATTGTGAATTATGCTGCTATAAACACTGATGTGGCTGTGTCCCTGTAGTATGCTGTTTTTAAGTCCTTTGGGTGTAGACCGAGGAGTGGGATAGCTGGGTCATAAGGTGGTTCCATTCCCAGTTTTCCAAGGAATCTCCATACTGCTCTCCAGATAGGACTGCAAAATGGTGCAGCCAATCAGCAATATATGAGTGTGCCTTTTTACCCACATCCTCTCCAACATTTATTGTTGTTTGTGTTCTTAATAGTTGCCATTCTGACTTAAAGTAATTAAGATGAAATTAAGATAAAGTGAAATCTTAGAGTAGTTTTGACTTGCATTTCTTTAATTGCCAGAGTTGTTGAACATTTTTTCATGTATTTGTTGATCGATTGTATATCTTCTTCTGAGAAGTATCTTTTCAGTTCCTTGGCCCATTTATTGATTGGGTTACTTGATTTTTGGTGTTCATATTTTTAAGTTCTTTATATATTCTAGAGATTAGTTCTCTATCTGACATGTGTGTAGTAAAGATTTGTTACCAATTAGTAGGTTCTGTATTCACCTCACTGATTGTTTCTTTTGCTGAGAAGCTTTTTAGTTTGAATCCATCCTATTCATTAATTCTAGATTTTAATTCTTGTGCTATAGGAGTCTTATTAAGGAAGTAGGAGCCTAATCCAATAGGATGGAGGTTCAATCCTACTTTTTCTTCTAATAGATGCATGGTCTCAGGTTTAATTCCTAGGTCCTTGATCCACTTTGAGTTTTGTGCATGGTGAGAGTAGAGGTTTAATTTCATTTTGTTGCATACAGATTTCCACTTATCCCAGCACTATTTGTTGAAGAGGCTATCTTTTCTCCAATGTATGTTTTTGGCATCATTTTCTAATATAAGATAGCTGTAGTTGTGGGCGTTAGTCTCTGTGTCCTCTATTCTCTACCATTGGTCTATCTGTCTGTTTTGGTGCCTGTACGATGCTGTTTTCGTTACTATTGCTCTGTAGTATAGTTTAAGGTCTGGTATTGTGATGCCACCTGCTTCCCTCTTCTTGCTAAGGATCGCTTTAACTATTCTGGGTCTCTTATTTTTCCAGATTAATTTCATGACTGCCTTCTCTATTTCTATAAGGAATGTCATTGAGATTTTGATTGGAATTGCATTGAATCTGTATAATGCTTTTGGTAATATAGTCATTTTGACAATATTGATTCTGCCTATCCAAGAACAAGGTAGATCTTTCCATCTTCTAAGGTCTTCCTTAATTTCTTTCTTTAGTGTTCTGTAGTTTTTGTTATAGAAGTCTTTCACG
Organism: Tamias sibiricus; assembly: GCA_025594165.1. Classification (NCBI taxonomy): domain Eukaryota; kingdom Metazoa; phylum Chordata; class Mammalia; order Rodentia; family Sciuridae; genus Tamias; species Tamias sibiricus. Next base: position 110,924,261 of record CM046664.1, on the reverse strand, counting down.
TTTTTCATTAAGTTGATTGCCAAGTGTTTTATTTTTCTTCATGCTGTTGTAAATGGGGTAGTTTTCATTGTTTCCCTTTCAAAGGATTTGTCACTGATATACATAAATGCCTTTGATTTGTGGGTGTTGATTTTGTATCCTGCTACTTTGCTGAATTCATTTATGAGTTCTAGAAGTTTTCTGGTGGAATTTTTTGGGTCTTCTAGGTATAGAATCATATCATCAGCCAATAGTGCTAATTTGAGTTCTTCTTTTCCTATCTGAATCCCTTTAATTTCTTTCATCTAATTGCTCTGGCCAGAGTTTCAAGTACTATGTTAAATAAAAGTGGTGAAAGGGGGCACCCCTGTCTTCTTCCAGTTTTTGGAGGGAATGCTTTCAATTTTTCTCCATTTAAAATGATGTTAGCCTGGGGCTTCACATAAATAGCTTTTACGATGTTGAGATATGTTCTTGTTATCCCTGGTTTTTCTAGTATTTTGAATATGAAGGGGAGATGTATTTTGTTGAATGCTTTTTCTGCATCTGTTGAGATGATCATATGGTTCTTATCTTTAAGTCTATTGATGTGATGTATTAAGTTTATTGATTTCCGTATGTTGAACCAAACTTGCATCCCTGGGATAAATCCTGCTTGATCGTGGTGCACTATCTTTTTGATACATTTTAATATTCGATTTGCCAGAATTTTGTTGAGAATTTTTGCATCTATGTTCATTAAAGATATTGGTCTAAAGTTTTCTTTTTTTTTGATGTGTCTTTGCCTGGTTTTGGAATCAGGGTAATATTGGCCTCATAGAATGAGTCTAGAAGAGCTTCCTCTTTTTCTATTTCCAGAAATAAAAGTATTGGTATTAGTTCTTCTTTGAAGGTTTTATAGAACTCAGCTGTGTATCCATCTTTCTTGGTAGTTTTTTGATGGCATTTTCTATTTCCTCACTTGAAATTGATCTGTTTAAATTGTGTATAACTTCCAGATCCAATTTGGGCAATTTATATGACTCTAGAAATTTGTCAATCCCTTCAATATTTTCTATTTCATTAGAGTAAAAGTTTTCAAAATAATTCCTAATTATCTTCTGTATTTCTGAAGGGTCTGTTGTGATATTTCCTTTTTCGTCATGGATGTTAGTAATTTGAGTTTTTTTTCTCCTTCTTTTCATTAGCATGGCTAAGGGTCTGTCAATTTTATTTATTTTTTTCAAAGAACCAATTTTTTGATTTGTCAATATTTTCAATTATTTCTTTAGTTTCAATTTTATTAATTTCAGCTCCGATTTTAATTATTTCTGGTCTCCTACTGCTTTTAGTGTTGATCTGTTCTGCTTTTTCTAGGGCTTTGAGTTGTAATGTTAAGTCATTTATTTGTTGGTTTTTTCTTCTTTTAAGGAATGAATTCCATGCAATAAATTTTCCTTTAAAACTGCCTTCATAGTGTCCCAGAGATTTCCATACAATGTATCTGTGTTCTCATTCACCTCTAGGAATTTTTTAATCTCCTCCTTGATGTCTTTTGCAACCCATTGTTCATTCAGTAGCATGCTGTTTAGTCTCCAGGTATTGGAGTAACTTTTTTTTTTTTATTTTTTATTTTATCATTCTAATTTCATTCTATTATGATCTGATAGAATGCAGGGTAGTATCTCTACTATACTTGCTAAGAGTTGCTTTTTTGCATAATATATGGTCTATTTTAGAGAAGGAGCCATGTGCTGCTGAGAAGAAAGTATATTCATTCACTGAAGGATTAAATATTCTATATATGTCCGTTAAGTCTAAGTTATTAATTGTATTAATGAGGTCTAAAGTTTCTTTATTTAGCTTTTGTTTGGATAATCTATCCAGTAGTGAAAAAGGTGTGTTGAAGTCTCTTAGAATAATTGTATTGTGGTCTATTTGACTCTTGAACTTGAGAAGGGTTTGTTTGATGAATGTAGGTGCTCCATTATTGGGGGCATATAAATTTATAATTGTTATGCCTTGTTGATGAATGGTTCCCTTACGCAGTAAGAAATATCCTTCTTTGTCCCTTTTGATTAACTTTGGCTTGAATTCTACCTCATTTGATATGATAATAGAAACCCCTTCTTGCTTTTGCAGCCCATGTGAGTCGTAAGATTTGTCCTAGCCTTTCACCTTCAGTCTGTTGATATCTTTTTCTATGAGGTGAGTTTCTTGGAGATAGCATATTGTTGGGTCTTTTCTTTTAATCCAATCTGTCAGTCTGTGTCTTTTGAATGGTGAGTTTAGGCCATTAACATTCAGGGTTATTATTGAGACATGATTCATATTCCCAGCCATTTTTGTTTATTTTTGATATTTAACTTGACTTGGTTTCTCTTCTGGTTAGTGTTTCCTTTAGTATTTCCCTTTGCTGATTTTCATTGTAATTTTTCTTTTCTTCTTCATGGACTATTTTGCCAAGGATGTTCTGTAATACAGGCTTTTTAATTGTGAATTCTTTCAATTTTTGTTTATCGTGGAAGGTTTTTATTTCATCATCAAATCTAAAGCTTAATTTTGCTGGATATAAAATTCTTGGTTGGCATCCATTTTCTTTCAGAGCTTGAAATATATTGTTCAAGGATCTTCTAGCTTTTAAGGTCTGGGTTGAAAAATCTGCACATAATCTAACTGGTTTCCCCCTATATGTAATCCGATTCCTTTCTCTTGTGGCTTTTAATATTCTCTCCTTATTCTGTATGTTAGGCATTTTCATTATAATGTGCCTTGGTGTGGATCTGTAGTAATTTTGTACATTTGGTGTTCGGTAAGCCTCTTGAACTTAGTTTTCCCATTCATGTTTGGAAATTTTTCTGCTATTATTTTGTTAAATAAATTACTCATTCCTTTGAAACTCTATGCCTTCCTCTATCCCAATAACTCTTAAATTTGGTCTTTTTAAGCTATCCCATATTTCTTGAATGTTCTGATTATGATTTCTTACCATTTTCACTGTTTGGTCTACATTTTTTCAAGATTAAATATTTTGTCTTCATTATCTAAGGTCCCGTCTTCCAAGTGGTCTAATCTGTTGGTGATGCTTTCAATTGGACATTTAATTTGGTTTATTGCTTCTTTCATTTCCAGAATTCCTGTTTGGTTTTTTTTAGAACCTCTATCTCCCTATTGAAGGAATCTTTTACTTCTTGTATTTGTTTATGAAGTTCTTTGTCAAAATGATCTTTTATTACATGTATTTGTTCTTTTATATCATTCTTCAGATAACTGAACATTTTAATTATGTACAACCTGAACTTCTTCTCTGTCATTTCATCTGCTGTGCTTGTCATGGAATCTACTTAGGGAGGTATGTTGATTTATTTGGGACACTTTTTTTCCCTTGTCTTTTCGTATTGCTTGTGTGACTTATCTTCTAGCACTGAGGAAGGATGACTTTTTCATTTTTACTTTAAAGCCTTATGATGCCCCTGTAGGACAATGTTAACCAATCCCCATATGAACATTTTACACTCTAAAACCAGACATTTTCTATTCAGATGATCACAATTTGGTCACAATGTACAGAATTAGTGAATTCAAATATTGTTCCCAATATACTCTGTAGGTTTGTAAAGGGGTTTGTAATTTCTGATATTGGACACGGATGTGATATGCTGAGGAGGAAGGAAGTGAGGATATTGAGTTATTATTTCTTAGGAAGTGTGAGAGAGAAATCTATGGATGTAGTTTAGTATCAGCAGAAGAGAGAGGAAATGAATTGGAGTGAACAAGTTATTGGGAAGACCAAGGTGTACATAAAACAAACTCATGTATATGTTAAGTAAATTAAAAAAAAAAAAGTCAAAGTAGTAGAAATTGGTGAACAGAGAAGAAAAAGAAAGTGAGTCAAAAAGAGAAAAGAAACTATATATAACAGAACTTTGATATACTATTCAGTTGCCCCAGTTCTCAAATCCTAATTCATGAATAATACTTGGTTTCACATATGTTGGGAGTGTGAGGGCAGGAGAGTAAATAGTGAGAGGAAAGAAAAACAAAACAAACAACAAAACAAAAAAGAGAGAAAAACACACACACCAAAAAATAATAATAATAATAAAATAAAATAAAATAAAAACCCACAAAGACAAACACACAAATAAATCACAGAAAAGAAATCTTTAAGGAAGATTTCCTGCTTCCCTTCACATCCAATAGATGTGGTCGTCTGTTGTGGGCTGTCAGGTTTTATCACCACCCTCCAGATGTTGAAGGTAACCAAGTAGTCATAGAACCAGCAGTAGCAGCTGCTGAGGAGTTGGGCTGGAGTTAAAATCTGTATACCTGGTCAGCCAGAGTTCCAAGCTGGGAGTTGTCCCCCCTGGTAAATGGCACTGAAAGGTGGCCCAAGACATAGGCATCTACTTTCCACGTCACAATATAGTTTGAAATGAAGGGAACAGATCTATGAGGCTGGGAAGCTGGGTTCAGATACGAGCTCTGCCGCTGTCTGTGTGTGGCTTATGTAGATGTTGGCTGACTTCAGAGCCTGTGTAAATTTCTTGGATGTATGCAGGCTACAGCACTTAGGTTATTTCTTTTTTTTCTTTTTTTTCTCCCTCTCCTGCTGCCCAAAATGGCGGTGATCAGGTGATCAATCCTTCTGGGAGTAATGGAACTACACAGGACCTGACTGGCGTTGCTGTGCGTGGAAATTTGCCAGGTGACTTGTGTGAAAGCAAGTTGGGTAGCTGAAGGTTCTGCACCATTCTCTGGGAGCACTGCTGCAGGTATCCCTGTTCAATGTTTGTCTCCTACACAGGACCTGCTTAAGTGAGCAATTGGGAGATTTACCCACACTATAGTCTGTTATCCCAGTGCTCCAGGGGGGTATGATGGCCTTGGCGCTTTTGTGGGTGCAGGAGTACTGCTAGTAATAAGCAGTATTCTCACTACTGAAACTCAATTTACCGACTGACACTTAATGCCACCTCTCTCTGGTCCGCCATCTTGCTGCCCCCTTGTGATTTCTTCTTTAAATCGTAAATGAATAGCAAGTTTTCTCTGATTATTTTACCCTATTGAAATGTTTGATTTTTGTTGTTGTTATTTTTGTTAGTGTGGTGCATTATATTGATTTGTTTGATTGTTTAAAAAAACAGCTTTCACTCATGGAACAGGTAATTTGGTCATAATGTCACTATCTTTTTTTGTTAATATCACTGAATATAATTGACTTATGTTTAATTAGGATTTTTGCCTCTATGTTCCTAAGAATTATTTTTTTTTTGACAATTTTTTCTTTCTTATTATGACTTTATCAGGTTTTGATATCAAAATTATACTGGTCTCCTAAAGTGAATTGGGGAATCTTTCTTCTCTTTCTATGATTATAGTGTTGTGATTGCTATTATTTATATTTTTTAGATATTTCAAAAAGTTCACTGATGAAGCTGTCTAGACCTAGAATCTTTGTTGAAGTGTTTCTAAATCATTTTTAATTTGTTTACTTATATCAAATAATTCATATTTTCTGTATGCTCTCGTCTCTCTTCTTACAGTTTTATTTTGAAGAATTTATACATTTCATTTGTTTTCTAGTTTATTACTAAAATGTTCTTTATATTATTATTCAATGATCTTTGAGGCAGATAGGAAGAGTGGTAATACTACTGTTTGTAACTCCTGATACCATACTGCAATTTGTATTTACTCTTTGTCATTTTGTATCCCATATTAATATTTTGGTAGGGGCTTAATCATTTAATATTTTCAGAGGCTTAAAGTTTGCTGCTTTTGAATATTTCATGTCTTATTGATCTTTCGTTATCATTTCTTCTGCAGGTTTTGGTTTTGATTTTTCTCTTTGTGGCTTCTTGGGGGGAAAAAGGCATACCTGATTTATTTTCAGACTCTATTTTTTCAATACAGAGATGGTGAAACTATACACTTCTCTCCAAATACTGCTTTAGCTGCATCACACAAATTTTGAAATGGTGTATTTTAATTTCATCGATTCTAAAAAACTTTATCATTTGTTTCAATTTCTGTTTCTGTGCATCATTTAGAAGAGTATTTTTCAACTCCAGGAAGTCAGGGATTTTCTACTCCATTTTCTTTGCCTTTCTCCATCTCTTTCTCTGTTTCTATGGCACTCCTCTTCTTCCTATTTTAATCAGTTCCTAACTTCATTTAACTACAGTTAGATAATATTTTCTAGATAATATAAATTATTTGAAATTTTTGAGACTTGCATATCATATACCATATTGGCATTTAAAAAATGTTCATTTTGCACTTAATATGTAAATTTTTCAATTTTTGCTTTATAAATTTTGAAGTTATGCTAATAGGTACATAATTTATCATTCTTGATTATTATGATTATTGTTATAAATCATTACTTTATCCCAAGTAATACTTTTTATGTCTACTTTTTTGAATATTAATATATATACCTAAAATTTCTTTGGGTTATTATCAGTCACTTTTACCAAAACCCCATCCAAGATCATTTCTCTCTTATTACATAACAACTCTCCCTTCCTTTGAAAAGCATTAGATTCAGATTTTCATTTCAGTTATTTAGAGAAACCCTCTTCAGTCAGTACCATGAACACTTTTTGTATGTGATTTTTTGATGCTGTGATGGATATCACAAAAGAGACCATTTCTAAAACAGGCTAACAATGCAAAATGAAAGCATCACTTGGTGATAGCTGGAATTTAATGTGTCTGAACTTGTAAGTCCTTGGGACATGAGAGAAATCTTCTTCAATATAGACAATTTGTGCACTTGCTAATTCTTCCTCTAGGACATAAATTCCACAAAAACAACTTGCCTATTTCATTGATTGCTGTAGCTTCTAGTACTTAGAACTGTGCCTTGCACATAATAGGAGTCTATAAATACCCATGTAATATGCAGTGGAAAGTCATTTTTCTTCCCAACAAATCCTTGAGGAAGATTCTATTATTATTTGCATGTTATTAATAATATAAATGAGCCTGAAAAAGGCTAAGTACCTTTTGTAAGGTTTAAAAACTTATGTCACAGAGTGAGTTCTGTCTGATACCAAAATTGAGTCTCTAAACAGGAAAGTTGTTCAGCTCTTAGACAATATGTGTTTAGGTCAAACATTTTCAGTTCAAAGATCAGCTCTGCTTCTGTGACTTTTGGTGAGTAACCTCAACTCTCTCTGCCTCTGTTTCCTCATCTGGAAGCGGAAACACTAATGTCTATTTATTGAGTTGTTTCAATAATTAAATCACTTTTCCTGAAAAACATTCATTAAAAATAAGGCAGGTTAATTTTTTTTCTCCACAGATAGTATCAGATTCTCCTTGAGAGAAAAAAATAAGCTAGCCTATTTGAACACTGCTATTACCTTCTTTAAAGTCTTTACACCTGCTTTTGGATGATGTTTTCCATTATTTGGATGATGTTTTCCATTATAGAAGGAAAGCACACATTCTTTTCTGATGTCCATTTTTGTTCTTGGAATCTGGATCTTCTCTGTACATAATAGTGGGATTTGTTATGCCATATTCCTTTATCCACATAACATAATTTGTCAGTCTCCTTCCCTGGGTCCTTCTCTTTGCCTTTCCTCCTCTTTCTCCCTGATCTGATTCTCTATACTACTGATCTTTCTTCTGGAATGATGATGATGATGATGATGATGATTTTAATTAGAGCATTATAATTATACATATAAAAGTGGATACAGTCTCATTTTAATAAACTCTTCCTAAATCCAAATCCTCATGCCACTACTGTTATTTATAAATTCAAGAAAATTTGTTATATTTTCCATTTCAATTTGCTTAATTTCCCATATACTTAAACCATCTTAATTCTTTATTTCCATTCCTACTTTGCCTATACATCATATTAAATATGGCTTTTGAGTATTAGATTTCCTAAAGGATAAATTAATCAGAAGAGAGTTCTGATTTTATGTCAGTGGCTCTCAAGCCTTGTGGAACATTAAACTTTTGTGATAACCAAAACAAACAAAACTCCTGATGACTAAATGTCTCCCTTAGATCGATTTTCTTGGTCTATGCAGAGTCTAAACTTGTGCATTTTTTTTTCCTTTAAAATCATGAAATTGTCATAAGCAGGCTCTGGAAGTTCTCTAGAGTCAGAGGAGAGCTCTACTTGGAGACTTCAGGCTCTTGACACATCATAGAAAATAATTTAAGGATGCCAGATTTTAGGAAAGAGGAAGAGCTTTTTTAGAAAGTAAAAGGTGAAAATACACACTCTCAAAGCAGGGTTTGGGCTATTTCCAGACAGAGTGACAATTTCTGTCAAGGTCTTGGGCTTTTCTTTTGAAGCTGGGTGCAGCAGCTTGTGCCTGTAATGCCAACAACTTGCGAGGCTGAGGCAGGAGGATCCCAAGTTCAATGCCTGCCTCAGTGATTTAACAAGACTCTGAAAATAAAATAAACAAAAAAGGAGTGTGTTTTTAGTTCAGTGGCAAAGTGCCCCTGTGTTAACACCTCAGTACAAATACAAACAAAAAACGAACAACAACAAAAAATTTTGTGAGGGGTATTCATGGGAGGGTACATGGAAATGACATCAGCTTGGTGACCTCAGCTCTTTGATCACAGGTTACAAGATGTTTATGGAGGTCTGATATTCTTCCAGGATCTTCAGGATGACATTGTCTCCTCTATCTAGATAATGTTTGGAATGTTCCTGTATTGTAGGTTTCTTCAAATACATTTCCCTTTGTTTTATCTAATCTGAAAATGCATTATGTAGGCTAGCAGTACACTTAAGCTTTAATGGAAATGAGGCAATTTCCATAGAGGGTGAATTTACAGTAACTCCAAGATTTGCAGATTTCACAAATTAGGGAGTGACAGGCCTTGAGATAAAAATGGGTCTGGGCAAATAAGTCTAATCATGGGGCTTTTAGATTTGCAGCTATCGTCTTTTTGCTCTGTTTTCCTCCTTTCTGCCTATCTTATTTCTTCTGTCCTACCTAGAGTGATTCTAATATTCACCAAGCCCAAGATATACTATTTTAAAAACTCTCCACAGTTGATTTCATTTACAGGTATACCTTTAATTACCACATATGAGGGATGAATCTCTATTTTAGGCCTTGGTAACTTTCAGTACTCATAGACAGCTATTGGAGTTTTCAGCATTTCTGATATTTTGAACATCATACTAACATTTGGCCTATGTCATGGTTAATTTTGTGTGTCAACTTGACTGCAAAACAGGATACTCAATTGAATACTATTTCAGAGTGTGTCTGTGAGGTTGTTTCTAGATGAAATTAACATTTGAATTGATGGATTCAGTAAATTAAATTGTCCTCCTCAGTGTGGGTGGATCATCATCCAATCTGTTGATGGCCTGAGTATAACAAAATGGTGGAAGAAGGACTCCCCACTCCTTGTTATTTTCCTATTTGCCTGTTGAACGGGAATATCAGTATTCGCCTGCCTTTGAACTGGGATTGTATGTTGCACTCACCAAGTTCTCAGGCTGTTGGGCTTGGACTGGAATTATACCACCAGCTTTCCCAAGTCTCCAGTTTATACATGACAGATACTGGGGCTTCTCAGCCTTCATAATCCCATGCATCAATTCCTCGATGCATGTGTGCATTGATCTTACTCTCCCTCCCTCCTTCCCTTCCTGTCCTCTTTGTTCTGTTTCTTCAGAGAACTGTGACTAATACAGCAGAGTTCAGTGTAAAAACAATGAGGGTGCTTTAGTCACATTAGAAGGAGGTCTAACAGTCTTCATCTCTCCTAAGCACAACCTTGGTGGTTGTTCAGAATTCTGCAATATAGGACATAGCTTCAAACATGGTAGCCTTGTGGGAAAGAAGTCAGAAGCCCAAGAAAAGCAAAACCCCAAAGAGAAGGTTTCAGAACACCAAACTACAGAGAAAAAAAGAAGAAGAAGAAGAAGAAGAAAAAAAAAAAGTTTTGTTTTATTTTGTTTTTTTTCCCCTTACTGAACGCTTTGGCCTGTACTCTCTCAGTCCTGTGTTTCTTAGGATATGATAACTTGAGGGCTAGGCAACCATGGAGATAGAATGCGGCTGTCTTGGAGGCTTAAATTTGACCCCAGAAAATGTTTCTGACAGGGTTAATAGTGAGGGGAAAATGAGCTACCCAGTATGAGTGAATCTGGTGTAGTACTTGGCAGAAAGCAGGGCTTTGCCAATATGGATTTGTTTTTCTCAAGCAAGGATCTATGGACAGGCTCTCTCTGCAGATGTTTTGGCTGCCAATTTTTTCAATTCAATAATTACACGATTTCTAATAGTCATGATATGTAACTGTAGTTTTTGTCCTCTAACCCTACAGTTTCTTCTGAAGAATGCTTTAATGTCTTTCATATTTTCAAAGCAAATAGCAGGACATAAAGAAGTTTCAGAAATAAACATTAGATCAGTAATGCACATTTTCTGCTTTCAAGTTCATTAAATTTGACTGAAGTTCAGTTATGTTTATAATGTTGTTTTTCATAAGCCTAACTCCAGAGGCCCTTCAGAATGAGACTCTCTAACTAACACATTTGCTATAGTGTCTTTTCCTTGAACAGTAGAAAAAAAAAATTCTTGGTGATATACTATCATTGTCCAGAATATTTCTAATGTTTTCTGGGGAGAAAATACACTTCCAAATGTAATGCGCTCCATGCAGAGGTGCCACACTAAGATTTTGACATTCCTAAATCATGGAGAAGGGGAGATTCTAGTGAATACAATTTTGTGATTCTGCTAATGTGCTATTGGCTTTAAAAGTGAAGGAAATTTTTAAGTTAATAGCTAGTATATCTTAAGATCTAAGAAATTTACAATTACCATTTGTTTCCACATTATTGTTAAAAATTGCTTTTATAGATACATTCATTTTTCCAAGCAAATAAAAGAAGAATCTTCATAAAGAAATGCTAGACCCAGCCGGGCACGGTGGCACACGCCTGTAATCCCAGCACTTTGGGAGGCTGAGGCAGGAGGATCACGAGTTCAAAGCCAGCCTCAGCAATGGCGAGGCACTTAGCAACTCAGTGAAACGCTGTCTCTTAATAAAATACAAAAAAAGGGCTGGGGATGTGGCCTAGTGGTCGAGTGCCCCTGAGTTCAATCCCCGGTACCAAAAAAAAAAAAAAAAAAAAAAAAGAAAAGAAAAAAGAAAAAGAAATGCTAGACCCATAGTATTTAAAAGTAAAAATAAAGTTACTGGCTTGATTTTTAGTTAATTTGAAATTAAGTGGTCATATTGGATGTTGTTTAATGCTAGTTGCTGGAGAGTTCTGCAATCAAACTGAAATTATTTGCAGTCTCATATAAGCATTTGAAACAGCATTTCAAAGGTCCTGAAAGATTTAATTTGCCTACATCAACTATTCAGAGCTCAAGCATTCTTCACTTCATAAGTGAATAACAGTTCTTTCTATAGAATTGCCTGTTTGCTGAATTTATTACTGACAAAAATATTAGGAGAAATTAGTTGTCCCTCTTTTTATAAACCACTTTCTCCCAATCATCTATTGTTAAATTACTAGAGACCTAGAGATGGTGAATAAAGCAATACTGATGATCCAATCCAATCACCTAATTATTCAAAAAGATGAAGCAAGTTGCCCAAGGGCACACAAAACTAGTGACAAAGCTGTAACTGAAATCTGTTCCTCTTCATTCCAACCAAAGGCAGCCTTATGTGTAGGATAGTTTCCTGCAAATTATTATCAAGAGGAAAGAAAAAGTAGCAATGTGTAACTTATACTTTTCTATTCAATTTCATTCTGCTTATATTTAAATCTTTTTAAAAATCTCCATCATTAACTAGCTACCTCTTTTGCATGTCTCATCAATAAGAATTTGTGCTTCATGAATGAATTTGAGGTATAGCTCTTTACTATGTTTTTTTAAAAACATTCTAGACAGATGGAAGTTTGTCATATTTGAACAGATCTAAGACATTCTTAATTGGGAAATCTCAATGCATTAATTCATATTTGAAGTTTTCAGTATAGCCTTAAGGAATATAGTTACATTTGAATAGACTTTCCTTAATGAAATGGTTGTGTGACTAGATTTTTGAAGTATTATGAAAATAACTATTTATATACATATTTTTCCAAACATACCAGCATCGTTTTAGTTCATAATCTTACTAAAGTCAGAATTCATTCATTTCCTTGCACTAAACAAAGGCAAACCTATTCTAATTGAATTTCATAAGTATAAATTTTGAAAATAAAATTAGAATTTGAACTTTTCATATATTTATTCAATGACAGTAAAACATGATTTAAAACGGTATGAATATACATTGTATACAGTGTTTTGTAAAATGATGCTCTATATGTTTATTATGAATTATAATGCATACTACTATTATAAATACAACAACTTTGAATAAAAAGTAAATTAAAAAAAAAAAAAAAAACTTCTGGAGTGAATGATTTTCTAGTCATTCTGAGTAGTCAGAAACCACAAATACTTTTCCTTGAAAATATATTTGTTAAAAATGTCATGCATGCCATTCTGGTCTATTTCTTCACCTTGTTTTTCTAACCCTGTCTTATGTAAACAAGGAGCTTAATTTAATAATTGAATAACACTGACTTTAACAATTTTGTGTTGACATGTGTTGACAGGTTTTTAAAATTCTAACTACCAACCAAATTGAAATATATGCCTCATATATATTTGAATGTTCTTGTATCTCTCAGTATTAATGTTTTGTTGACTTTTTAGCACTTAGATGTGAAACATTTAATAATATCTAGAGGAGGGACCATAATCCTGAGAACACATTTTCCTCCTTCATTATGCCCAAGTAGGAGGAGGTGCAAATTGGAGAGAGGCCCTGACCTCAGCTACCCTTCACCCTCCTCCTACCGCTGTGCTTCCCTGCCCCCCCCTCTGCAGCATGTTTTCTCTAAATTAAACTGTTCATTTAACACTATTACAGTCTTTGAATCCTTTTTTCCCCCCTTACATTCATAATATGAATTTCACTTTTGTCAGCAAAACTAGGACAGCTAAAACCTAGCTGTTTTGGAAGCTGCACAAACATTCTTTTAAAACAAAAGCTGACTGACTTTAATGCAGTTTACATTCACACAGTGGAAAAGTGTTTGCCATAAGCCAGATTTACCCAAATGCTTCTCTCATTTTTAGGTGTATCATTTTTAGTTTTAGACCGAATAGAAAAAATGTTGAATATGGTTTTAAATAGAATATGCTGTCAGGCTGTTTTTTCAAATATGTCGATATTTTCACATTTTAGTGGATGCTAGTTGAGAATTAGTTAATTGAGTAATGAAAGTACCTGAGGGCATCCTTCTCCAACAAACACTAAAGAAAATAAATGAAATAAACAAAAGGGGAAATGAATGTTTTATGGATGTAAGTGGTGCATGATTTTAATAATACTTTAGAAAATAAAATTTACACATACTAGAAACAGTTGATTGTTGTTTTATATTATTGTTTTTTATCTTTTGAGGTTTAGGAAAGGAGGAACTAATTTCATTAATGCTGACTTTGTATCTAGTAAGAGCCATTTTCTGATTGCCCCGTTCCCTGATTTTTGGAGACAAAACCTTTGTAGGCTCTGTCTCCATAGAGAGTAAATTATTAACATACACTGCTTTCAGAGTTGTTCACACATCACTTAGTCATACTTTTCTTTTATCCAAAATACAAACTACTCTTAACCAATTCCTTGTGATATATGTGTTCTTAAGTGAATATGTACTGCTTATTTTTTAGCTCCAAAATATGACCACATCTACCAAAAAAAAAAAAAAAAAAAAAAAAAAAAAAGGAAGCTCTTTAGTACCTTTTCAAAAATTCTGGTGGAACATTTGAACCAACTTAAAGGTACAAATTTATTCTTTTTCTTACTGATCATGACTCATTATAGTGAAATTAGAGGGTGTAATTACCTTATAAAGCATCATATTTAAGTCATTTTGTTATTTAATACTAATTGAAAGATAGTTTGCTACATTACTTTAGTATACAGTAGTACAAAAAATATGAATGGTCCCTCTTGGAAAAATATCAAAACTATAGAAAATGTACATTCCAAATCAATAGCAGTTACATACTGAATTCCATTTTAAAATGGAATGAAGGGGTGTGTAAGAGTAGCTGGAAACTTTGACAACATTCTCAAAAGTTTGTTCCTGTTGTATGAAAAGATTTTTACTTGTGTCGACTGGATAATACTATACATTTATTAATTCAGCATCTAGTTCTTTCATTCATAATATGTACTCAGCATTGTGCTAGGTGTTGGAGATATAGCTCTTCGGCAGGGTAAAGTTAGTTTCTTTAACAATAACAAAACATAAAATATGCTGGCAGAAAATTGAGAAAAAATAGAATAATCTACTCTTCATTTACTGGCCAAAAAAAAAAAAAAAGAAAAGAAAAAGAAAAAGAAAAAAAAAAAGCTAGGATTGGTAAAATAACCACAAAGGGTGGTTATGAGGACAGTGTCCTCAGGGAAAATGGAAATGTATCATTCAACCTACTACTTCAGAACAACAATATTACACAAGTGCCCAAATGTTCAGTCTGGTTGCACACTAAGTGGAAAGGTAACTTGAATGAGAATTGTTTAAATGAAGTTAGAATGCCAAAAGATTATTTGAAGACAAAAGCCCATATAATTTTTACATGCCCATTAAAAAAAATATTTCTAGGAAACATTCCTCCTGCATGGTAGTTTAAAAGACTTACATTTTTCTATATTTGTAGACAGAAAGTAGCATGTACAAAGAGTAGCTTGTTGTATCTTTTCAATAGTGGGTAAAATAACTTTACTGTCCTGTCATGTATTCTCATTGTATCTAAACCAAGTGCCAGTAGACACTGTAAAGTGTCATTAGAAAAATCAGTAATCAGCTAGTGAATGAGACTATGTAAAGTGTGCAGTTAGATGTCCTTTCTTGATCTATTGTATCTGTCACTTCCAAGAGGTTATTTGTTTCAGTTTCTCTTATTAGAAGGGTTTTTCCTCCTAGAGTGAATGTATTATAACTAACTATAGCAAATGTGGCAAAGTTACAAGTTATAACAAATGAATATATTTCATATACATTTGTTTTTTGTTTCCTATGATTGTATGAAAATATGCATGTTGTTGAAATGTGATAAGACACAAACACATACAGACAATATTTATAATCAGTTTTAATTCCAGGACACAGAGATAGTATCATTGTGGATATGTTAAATATTCTACAGTACTCCCTATTTAGATAAACTCATATGTGCACAAACTAACACACAAATACACTTCACATCCATCTGTATGAGTGAGACTTGCCTGTGAACACCTGGTCCTGCCCCTTAGTTCTCTTTGCTTTTCCATTTTCCCCTTAATGCTGGCAGTGTTAGTCTCCCAGGCCAGCATTCCTGAGAGTGTATGCCTTTTCACTTCCCTTTATCTAATGCTCAAACATTTTTTTAAAAAATGGAGAGAGTAGGATAATCCCCTGTAATACATTTCTGTATGTATGTGTACTTTAAAGAAAACAGACATTACTTTCGCACCCATGAATACATTTCAACACATACTTCTACAACAGACTTTTAAAAATACAACTTTATACCATAACTATCTTTAATAATGTAAATAAAAATTTTCTAATTTTCCCCAATCAATTAAAAAATGTCAAGAGTGGTTTGTTTCAGTCAGTGTCCAGACAAGGCAATTGGTTGGTGTGATTCTTTTTTTTTTTTTTTCCCTTGCCATGTGTTTGAAGAAACAGGTTCTATGTTCTATAAAGTGTTTTACTTTGGGATTTTTCCAATTGAATTTTTTTTTTTTTTTTTTTTTTGAGGAAGAGTGTTTAATCTAAATTAGACAGGTAAGGGAAACAGAAGGACCAAGCATAATACCTCAATTCTTGAGTGCCAAATATGCAAAAAAAAAATCTACTCTCTGGTAGTTGACTTCCTGGTTGTGTATATGGCAATTTATATCCCTTATGATATCATGCCTTAATTTTTTTTATTTATTCGAAGTTGTTGTATATGTAACAGTAGCATGCATTACAATTCATAATACACATATAGAGCACCTGAGTCTTTATGGTGCCATTTGGCATAATATCCTATACTTCCATCTTGCATTACCTGTCTATTAATTGCATTAATTAGATATTAAGACTTCATTAGATCTTACCCAATATTTTTAATTGTTTCATGTAGAAATATCTGGAAATAGTACTTTTAGTGATGTTAAAATTAATCAATGATTCCTGTGTTAACTCCCTATCCATTAAGTTTCCTGTCAACCTTTCATCCTAATAGTTGTAATTAAACTATTATCTAGTTGCCTAGATTCGTTATTTCATCAACATTGAATAATTATGATTTTCTAATCGTATCATGCCTGCTGTGATTTGGTTCATTGAATACAAATGCTTATTTGTAGTTCAAGAAACCATTTCACCTCATCAATGTGGCCAAACATCCAGGTTCACTATAGAATCTCTTTTTCAGTGCTAACATCCTGCATCTCAGGAAATCTCTTGATCAGGAAAAACCAGACAGTTGGTCACCCTATGTCCCAATCTATAGTTTCTACCACTGTCAGTTATATTCAGGAAAACATGATGTGGTGGAAGGGACATTGGACTTGGAATGAGGGGGTCTGTGTGATATTAAATTTTCAAAGATCAGGTTTCTTATGTTATTTGGAGCTTATATTGCTTACAGAAATAATAGGAAGAGAGAGTATCAAAGGTGAACTAGGCATCAAAAAGTACTGTTAAATATTAAGGATTATTATTCCCCACGTCCATTCTTGTTTCTTCTCTATACCTGAAGTAGCTGGCCATTCTTTAATGTTAGGTACTACTCTTAAGTATTTAATATTTAATTTTTTGTGTGTGTGTGTGTGTGTGTGTGTGTGTGGTGCTAGGGATCAAACCCAAGGCCTTGTGCATGCAAGGCAAGCATTCTACCAACTGAGCTATATCTCCAGCCCCTTAATATTCAATTTGAACTCTAGCTCATATGGGAGTTTAACTCAACTTATGTCTTATTAGGTAACATATGACAAACTGATCAGTTATAGATACCATATTGGCATAAAGAAATGAATATTGAAAACCTTATCCAGAACCTGCAAAGACAAAGGTTGGCAAGAATCCATCTTAAGTTAAATATGGTTGAAGGATTTTTCAGAGTCATACTTACATCAAAATTATGTGAAGCACTAATTCTTCTTGCTTTCTAGACTTTAAGCTTTTTTGAATAGGTGGTACTAAAATGCCTGCATATCACTAACATATATATACATATGTGTACAGGTTTCTTATGTTATTTGGAGCTTATATTGTATTTTTACATATATATATTATATGTATATTATATGTATATGTATATATTATATAGAGAGAATTTTGAGACAACAAAAGAATTCGAAGCACACTGGATTAGTGATTAAGGCCTGAACTAATATTGCTTAGATGAAGAAAAGCTGTAACTTGCTTTTGGTAAGTGCAGAGCCAGAGCTTGGACTAGAAGCTGGGTTGTATCACTCCCCCATTCCAGTACATTCCTGCCCTCTCCACAGCAGTACTCCCTTAGCCCCAGAGAATGTTAAATTAAAAACATAAAATAGTAAGGGTGATATAGTGGTCTACAAATATTTGAATGGAAAACTAATTAGAGTTGTTGTATGTAATTAAGGGTGATAACCATAGGAACCAGAGTGGGACTCTGTCTAAACATGAGAGCATTACAACAATGTGAGCTGCCCCCACCACAGACCAGGAATCAAAGCTCAGGCAGAGGCTGGGCTAGCATCTATCAAAGCCTTTGCAAAGAGAATTCTTATATTGTTGTTTTTAAAGTCCTTCCTAACTGCAAGACGGTTTTTACAAAAAATAATCACCAGTACAGTCTTCTGATTATTCTGATAGAGACCCAGATCTGCTTCAACTCTTCTCTCACCAGCACTGGTGATGTGAAGAGAGCACAGAGAATTGGGCTTTTTAGCTCTTCTTTTAGGATCCAAATCTGTGAGCAAAACATTTCTTTTTTTAAATTCAAAGTTGTTGTATTTATAATAGTAGTATGCATTATAATTCATAATAAACATATAGAGCATCTTTTTACAAAACACTTGTTGCTGCCTGAAGTGATTGCCGCTTGGAGCAACCACGCCACGGGAATAAGTTCAGAGGCGGACTGGAAACAAACAGGCTCTTTATTCTGCTATCTTTTCTCTATGGCTCCAACAACAACTCCCACACGCTATCCACACTCTGCCAACCACCACCACACTCTACAAAAATGGTGTTCACCCCCTCCGCGATCTCCCGGGCCAAGTCTCGCGCGATCATGCAAGTGGCGCCAACCCGATCCACAATGTCCCAGACCAAGTCTTGCGAGACCATGGAAGGTGGTAATGCTTATGGCTCACAGCTAACCGCAATATTAGCTATCTCCTTAATTAGGGCTCCTGCATTTCCCCCCTTTTTGTTTTAAAAGACAGGATGCTCTAGGACGTCCATGTGCAACCAACATTCTTACCTGTCATCGGATAATCAAGGCTGTGCCCTTGACTCCTGTCTTAGGTTGATATGTCGGCCACATGAGACTGTCCCGTGCAACTGTGCCTGTCTTAGATTGTCCCCCTCTGGGGATCTTACCCGTCATTGGCTACCAGCCATCCAATGGAGCCCTTCAGGATCAACTGTGTATGATGACTAACAGCCGTCCAATTGTGGGGAGATGCTGCGGCTTTAAGGCGATAAGCCTTCTGCTGACGAGCCAAGTTGCATAACATATCAAATTCTTTAAACAAATCAACTACCCTGAGTTCTATCAAATAACACACTGAGTTCTCTAGACAAATACCTGCAAGGCATTATCCCATAAAGTCCCAAACAATGAAAGATCAAAATGTCCACTTGTTATAACACGTTGATCTAGAAGGCCCCGTGCAGGCAGAGCAGAGGCCACACTGCTGGTGAGGTTGTTTGATGCTTGAGCAGCAGGGATGTTTGCAGCAACTGTGATCCTTGCAGCTGTAGCAGCAGTGGTCTTTTTTATGTCTAGACAATGCCACTTGCAAATCTTCAGGGCCCGCTACCTAGAAACTCAAGCATCAATTATTAAAGGAAAGGCAGTGCTATTCCAGCACTGAGTTAAGAGGCGAGATGAAAAACTAAAAAAATAGAATTATTAGATTAGAAAAAATTAAAGTTGGTTTCTGCTCACACACATTGCTGCTTGAGCTCCCACAAACATAAGCAGGCAAAATATCATATTCAGAACAAAACAAAGACTGAGGGTATTTACTGCATTAAAGATAGAGTAAAGAAAAGCTAAAGGCACTTTGGAAAAATAATTTGTTAGCTGGAACCCTCGAGTCTCTGTAACCTTCCATGAGATTATCTGTTGAAATAACTCAAATTAATCAGCTATAAAACAAAGTTAATTACAAATAAACATTCCTATGTCAAAACACCAAAATATCAGGTTATACAGCACTAGTCATATTCTTCGCTAAAGAGAAATCCCTGGGACACCTACAAATCAAAATTGAAGGTACCTTCACTTATTAAATTATTTACCCAAATTGAATACTCTTAAGCTTAAATGAATTAAAATTATTTGGATCCATATATACATATACATATATTTTTTTTTCCATAAGTGCTTTGTTATTTGTGACGTCACACTGGACAGACACACAAACCTACAAAACATTTGTGACATCACAATTACATTAAATTGAGACAAATGCACAGACTTAAAGACATACATAAAAAGAGAAAAAATACAATTGTGTGCATACTAAAGAGAGATCTCCTTGTCCTGGCCAGGAGGAATGACACTTAAGTTGTGAAATATTTTGAAGGACTCTTTTAAGGGAATCATTCCATGCCTTCATCTTGGTCCTCTTGATTTTGTACCTTTTTTATTAATCTTGATTCTTCAACAACTTCATTTTGATCCTTTTGATTTGGTACCTGCTTTATTAATCTAGATGCTATCCATATTGGAGAGGATTCGTGCTTTGGAAAAACACAAACAGATCCTCTCCCCCAAATTAATACTGGATCTGGACCCTTCCATGTACCTGAAAGAACATCCTTCCAGTAAACCAAAGGTTTATGTTGTTGGTGTGGGTTCCAATGTCTGTCTCCAGCAGAATAACCATTAGAGTCTAAAGTTAAAAAATTTAAGGTAAACAGGGCGACTGCCAATCTGTCCCTAGGACTTTTCCAATTTCCTTCTTTTTGTTTTAATAACATAATTTTCAGTGTGCGGTTTGCTCTTTCAATAATGCCCTGACCCTGAGGATTGTATGGGATGCCTGTTTTATGGGATATATTGAATTTTGCACAAAACTGTTTGAAAGATGAGGACATATATGCAGGGCCATTATCTGTTTTTAGCATTTTGGGGATGCCCAATGCAGCAAAAGCATGCAAACAATAAGATGTAACATCTTTAACTTTTTCTCCAGAATGTAAGGAAGCAAAAATCATGCCTGACCATGTATCTATAGTCACATGAATAAATCACAATTTTCCAAAACTTGGCTCATGAGTAACATCCATCTGCCACAAATGATTGGGCATTAATCCTCTAGGGTTAACACCAAAATGAGGATTGGGCAAATGTGTCATACAAGATTTACAATCTTTTACAATTGTTCTGGCTTGCTCCTTTGTGATTTTAAACCTATGCTGCAAGATGGTACTGTTGATGTGAAACTGGGAGTGAAATAAAGTAACTTGCTGGAGGGCTGAAAGTATAAAGATTGTTTGGGTAAGAGCATCAGCCTTTTGATTACCTTCATGGAGGGGACCAGGCAAGTTGGTATGTGCTCTAATATGCCCTACGAATAGAGGTTCTTTTCTTGCCCACAAAAGTTTTTGTATTTGATAAAACAATTTAAAGGCTGGAGTATGAGGTGCTATTGGTCCTGCTAGCTCTAATTTTGGGATGGCATGTACAATATAGTGGCTACCTGAAAAAATGTTCATGGGCTGCTTTCTAAAATTTTCCAGAGCTCTTACCACAGCTTCCAATTCCACTAATTGAGCTGATTTGTGTGCAGTTATGTAAGTAATATTTTCCTTTTTAGTGACTACTGCAGCAGTATCATTTGAGGACCCATCTGTGAATACATTTAATGCCTTAGGAATAGGTTGATTTTTTATTACCTGTGGAAATATAATAGGATGATTGATACAAAAAGATAATATAGGAGACGTAGGAAGATGATTATCAAAATTTGCAGAAGTACAGCATCTAGCTATAGCCCAATCATTATCATTGAAGCATAAATATTCAATCTGTGACGATGAATAGGGAGTAATAATAGTAGCAGGGTGAATGCCAAATATTTTAGTAGAAGTCTTAAGTCCTTGAAGAATAAGTTTAGCCACCACGGAGGTATAAGACTCAATTATACTTTTAGGAGAGACGGGCAAATGTATCCATAATAAAGGCCCTTGTTGCCAAAATACTCCTGTGGATGTATATTGTGAAGAAATAATAATCAACATCAGCGGTTGAGTTAAATCAAATCTATCACAATGAGCTCCTTCGATGGTTTTTTTCTACTAACTTTAAAGCTTTCCTAGCATCAGGAGTCAATGTTCGCGGTGAAGATGGATCAGGGTCCCCGCGAAGGATGTCAAATAAAGGTTTTAATTGGCCAGTAGTGAGGTTTAGTGTAGGGTGAAGCCAATTAATATCTCCTAGCAATTTTTGAAAGTCATTGGGAGTGGCCAAATGCTCCTTATTAATTAATATTTTTGAGGCCTAATGAAAGTGTCCATAATTTGGAATCCAAGATATAATATTGGAGATCTGATTTGAACCTTTTCCTTAGCAATGTTTAGTCCATATCGTTTCAAGTTTTCTGATATATCACTAAATATGGTGAATAAGACTTCTTGATTGGGATGAGCAAGAAAAACATCATCCATATAATGGAGGCACATAAGCTCTGGGTATTTATTTTTGATAGGCCGAATAACTTTATCTACATAGATTTGGCACATAGTGGGACTATTAGCCATTCCCTGCGGCAAAACTGTCCATTGATATCACTGATCAGGGCCATTATTGTTAATAGAAGGAACTGAAAAAGCAAACCTGGGCGTATCCAGAGGGTGTAGAGGAATAGAAAAGAAACAATCCTTTATATCAAGAGTAATAAGATGGAAATTTTATGGAATAGCTACAGGATTAGGAAGTCCAGGTTGAGTAGGGCCCATGATTTGCATGGTTTTATTAATTTCTCTAAGATCATGTAACAATCACCATTTTCCTGATTTTTTCTTGATCACAAATATGGGGAAATTCCAGGGAGAGGTGGAAGGTTCTATATGTCCTGCTTCTAGTTGTTCCTGAACTAGTAGGTGGGCCGCTTGTAATTTCTCTTTAGATAGGGGCCACTGAGGGACCCACACTGGCTTATCAGAAAGCCATGGTATTTTCAAAATTATTTTCTCAGTGGCCCCGAAAAAAAAATATCTGTTTCCTTTATGATAATGATTTCTTTTAGGGTTAAGATTACCCTGTACCTTTTGATAATGATTTCATATAGGGTTAAGATTACCCTGTACTTTTTGATAATGATTTCTTTTAGGGTTAAGATTACCCTGTAGATTTTCACGTTTAACATCTGCAGGCTTGGTTGCAAGTTGTACTCCCATTTGTAGCAAAATATCTCTTCCCCATAAAGTAACCGGTAGGTTAGGTAAAACATAAGGCTGAAATGTTCCTTTATGCCCTTCATCATCCTCCCATTTTAAAATTACCGCACTTTTCTCTGGGAGGTTGTTATATCCCAAGCCTCTTAAATTGGTTGAAGCTTTTTGCAGAGGCCAGTGCTTGGGCCATTGCCGTAGATTAATGATGGAAGAGTCAGCTCCAGTATCTATCAGTCCCTCCATCTCTATTCCTTGGATTTTTATTTTACACATAGGACTCCTTGAACAATCTCAAACCCAGCAAGCCATGGGTCTCGAGTCAGTGGAACAAAATCCTCTATTGTTCCTTTTTTGAGACATACTCATTTTAAATGAATTATGTAAATTTGGAAGGAGAAGCAGCTGAGCAATTCTATCTCCTTGATTAACAGAACTTATACTTTGGGGTGAGCTAAGCATTATTTTTATTTCCCCTTTGTAGTCTGAGTTTATTACACCTGGGGTCACTTGCAAACCTAATAAGCTTTAAGGACTTCGCCCGAAAATAAGTCCTATAGTCCCTGAGGGAAGAGGTCCCTTGACTCCTGTGGGAATCAGTTGAACCCCCATTTCAGGTGTTAACACTATTCGGGCGGTGGAACAGAGGTCTAATCATGCATTTCCTCCTGTTCCTCTGGCGAGGGAGTGGATGGGTAGTAGGGATTGTGTCCGGGAAGCATCTGAGTGGATGCTTGAAGATACTCCTCCTCCAATGCCTCATACATTTGTGGGTCCTGGGGCATTGGGCCCCGTGCCCCGTTTTTTGAATTCCTGGACAAATGATTTCCATGGATGTCAAATTTTGAATGGCATTTATTGGCCCAATGATTTCCCTTTTTACACCTGGGGCAGCGGCCTGGGGCATGGTATGAGCTTGGTCTTATCTCTCTTTGGGGATTTTTCCCAGAATAGCCTGATTGATTATGATAATTTTGCCAGGAATATCCTGATTGATTATAATGTCTAGGTTGAGCCCTTATGAAATTTTGAGGGGAGGCATCTCTCATTGCAGCTGCAATCACATTTCCTGTGACAAAGGCGTTATTTATATCTTTACATAGTTGTATATATATGGAAAGATCCTTTTTATTTCTCCATGGCCTGATGGCTTCCTGGCAATATTTATTAGCATTTTCATATGCTAATTGAACAACTAATGGCATAGCTTGATCAACGTCTCCAAACAATCTACCTGCAGTTCTCAAAAGTCGATCAGCAAAGTCAGCATATGGCTCATTAGGTCCTTGACTCACTTTTGACAAGCTACCTTGTAGATCGCCAGGTCCTTGTAAAGTTTTCCATGCCTGTAAGGCAGCTGCATATATTTGAGCATATACACCTGGGACATAATATTTTTGAGCCTGTGAGTCTGCGAACTGCCCCTCTCCTGTGAGCATTTCTATATTATGGTCTCCAAACCCTGCAGCTGCATTTCTTTTAGCTGTTTCTATACAAAGTTCTTGAAATTGCAATTGCCAAACCAAGTATTTCCCCCCACTAAATGTTCCTTTACATAGACTTTTCCAGTCTGAGGGGGTTAAGTTAAAGATGTTAAGGGACTCTAGCATATTCAGCGTGAAAGGAGCTTGGGGCTCATACATCATTACTGCCTCTTTGAGATTTTTTTATTGTTTTGAAATCTACTGACTGGTGGACCCTCTGTCCATTTTCAATTTCAAATACTGGCAGTTCCCAATGTATCTGTGAGTTACCCTTGAGAGTGCATAAGTGCTCAGAAAGACTTTTTATTTCTGTTTCTAGGGTTTGCAAATGCCTAGTAATATGCTTCATATTTTCTGTAATGGATTCCACCCATGGGGGAGTAGGGGACACAAGTGGTTCCTCTACTTGACGGTCCTTTTTCCTTTTTAATTTCTTTTTGTTCTTTTTACTGGAGACTGTGCTCCCAGAATCATCTTTTGATTCCTCTTCACTACTATCACTTTTACTGGTATCCTGAATTTCAGCTTCTTAGGAGAGTACATATTCTTCGGCTAATTTCAATAAGTTTCTGATGGCTTTTGCAGGTCTTACTTTTGAATTTACACCCACTACTTTTCTCACTGGTATTAACTGACTCAGAGGCTATGCTTTCTTGATCGCTTTCCTCACTATCCACTGAGTCTGCGATATCGAAAAACTCATCCATGGCTTTTATTATCCGACCTTTTGTTATTTTCACTCCCATTTTCAGTTCTTACCTGCTGGCCAAACTCCCTGTACGGGCCACCACCTGTTGCTGCCTGAAGTGATTGCAGCTTGGAGCAACCACGCCACAGGAATAAGTTCAGAGGCAGACTAGAAGCAAACAGGCTCTTTATTCTGGTATCTTTTCTCTCTGCCTCCAACAACAACTCCCACACGCTATCCACACTCTGCCAACTACCACCTCACCACACAAAAATAGCGTTCACCCCCTCCGAGATCTCCCGGGCCAAGTCTCGCTTGATCATGCAAATGGCGCCAACCCAATCCACAATGTCCCGGGCCAAGTCTCACGAGACCATGGAAGGTGGTAATGCTTATGGCTCACAGCTAACTGCAATATTAGCTATCTCCTTAATTAGGGCTCCTGCAAACACTGTTTGTATACAATGTATATTCGTACCATTCAAATCTTCAATCATGCGTTTAGGATCATGACATCCATCTTATTCAACCACCTTTTCTTTTTTCCCCTCCATCCCCCCTTGGTCCTTTCCTTCCCCTCCCTCCCTTTGACCTTTCTAACATTCCTCTAACCCTCCTATGTACCCCAACCCATAACCAGTGTGAATCAGCCTCCTTATATCAGAGAAAACATTTGATATTTGGATTTTTAAGATTGACTAAAACTTCACTTAGCATTATATGCTCCTACTTCATCCATTTACCTGCAAATGCATTATTTTATTTTCTTTTAATGCTGAGTAAAATTCCGTTTTGTATATGTACCACATTTTCTTTATCCATTCATCAACTGAGGGACATCTAGGTTGGTTCCACAATCTAGCTATTGTGAATTGTGCTGCTATAAACATTGAGTTGGCTGTGTCATTATAATATGCTATATTTAAGTCCTTTGGGAATAGACCCAGGAGTGGGATGGCTGGGTCATAGGGTGGTTCCATTCCAAGTTTTCCAAGAAATCTCCATACTGCCTTCCATAACAGTTGCACCATTTTGCAGTCCCACCAGCAATGTATGAGTGTGCCTTTTCCCCCACATCCTCTCCAACATTTATTGTTGTTTGTGTTCTTAATGGCTGCCATTCTGACTGCAGTAAAATGAAATCTTAGAGTTGTTTTGATTTGCATTTCTCTAATTGCCAGCAAGGTTGAGCATTTTTTCAAGTATTTGTTGATTAATTGTGTATCTTCTTCTGAGAAGTGTCTTTTCAATTCCTTAGCCCATTTGTTGATTGGGTTTTTTGTTTTTTTGGAATTAAGTTTTTTGAGTTCTTTATATATTCTAGAGATCAGTGCTCTATCTGATGTGCATGTATTAAATATTTGTTCCCAAATAGCTGGCTCTCTATTCAACTCACTGATTGTTTCTTTTGCTGAGAAGAAGCTTTTTAGTTTGAATCTATCCCATTCATTGATTCTTGATATTAATTCTTGTGCTACAGGATTCTCACTAAGAAACTTGGGGCGTAATCTGACATGTTGGAAATTGGAGCTTTCTTTTTCTTCTATTAGGCGTATTGTCTCTGGTCTAATTCCTAGGTCCTTGATCCACTTTGAATTGAATTTTGTGCATGGTGAGAGATAAAGGTTTAATTTCATTTTGTTGCACATGGATTTTCAGTTTTCCCAGCCCCATTTGTTGAAGAGGCTATCCTTTCTCCACTGTACATTTTTGGCACTTTTGTCTAATATAAGATAGCTGAAATGATATGTATTAGTCTCTGTGTCCTCAGTTTGTACCATTGGTCTACCCGTCTGTTTTGTTGTCAATACCATGCTGTTTTTGTTACTATTGCTCTTTAGTATAATTTAACATCTGGTACGGTGATGCCACTTGCTTCACTTTTCTTGCTCAGGATTGCTTTGGGTATTCTGGGTCTCTTATTTTTCCAGATGAATTTCATGACTGCTTTTTCTATTTCTTTGAAGAATGACATTGGGATTTGATTGGAATTGCATTAAATCTGTATAATGCTTTTGGTAGTATGGACATTTTGACAATATTAGTTCTACCTATCCAAGAACAAAGTAGGTCTTTCCATCTTCTGAGGTCTTCTACGATTTCTTTCTTTAGTGTTCTATACTTTTCCTTATAGAGGTCTTTCACCTCTTTCGCTAAGTTGATTCCCAGGTTTTTTTTTTTTTTTTTTTTTTTTTTATGCTATTGTAAATGGGGTATATTTTCATCATTTCCCTTTTAGAGGATTTGTCACTGATGTACAAAAATGCCTTTGACTTATGGGTATTGATTTTGTATCCTGCTACTTTGCCAAATTCATTTACTAGTTGCAAAAGTTTTCTGGTAGAGTTTTTTGGGTCTTCTAGGTATATTATCATGTCATCAGCAAATAGTGCTAATTTGAGCTCTTCTTTTCCTATCTGAATCCCTTTAATTTCTTTCGTCTGTCAAATTGCTCTAGCCAAAGTTTCAAGTACTATGTTAAATAAAAGTGCTGAAAGGGGGCATCCCTCTCTTGTTCCAGTTTTTAGAGGAAATGATTTCAATTTTTCTCCATTTAAGATAATGTTAGCTTGGGGCTTTGCATAAATAGCTCTTATGATGTTGAGATATGTTCCTGTTATTCTTAATTTTTCTAGTGTTTTGAACATAAAGGGGTGTTGTATTTTGTCGAATGCTTTTTCTGCATCTATTGAGATGATCATATGGTTCTTATCTTTAAGTCTATTGATGTGATGTATTATGTTTATTGATTTCCGAATGTTGAACCAACCTTGCATCCCTGAGATAAACCCCACTTGATCGTGGTGCACTATCTTTTTGATATGTTTTTGTATTCAATTTGCCAGAATTTTGTTGAGGACTTTTGCATCTATGTTCATTAAAGATATTGGCCTGAAGTTTTCTTTTTTAGCTGTGTCTTTGCCTGGCTTTGGAATTAATGTACTATTGGCCTCATAGAAAGAGTCAAGAAGAGTTCCCTCTTTTTCTATTTCTTTAAATAAGTTGAAGAGCATTGGTATTAGTTCTTCTTTGAAGGTCTTGTAGAACTTGAACTTTTTCTTGATGGTAGCTTTTTGATGGCATCTTCCATTTCCTCAATTGAAATTGATCTGTTTAAATTGTGTATAGCCTCCTGTTCTAGTTTGGGCAATTTCTATGACTCTAGAAATCTGTCAATGCATTCAGTATTTTCTATTTTATTAGAGTACAAGTTTTCAAAGTAACTTATAATTATCTTCTGTATATCTGAGGTGTTTGTTGTGATATTTCCTTTTTCATCATGGATGTTAGTAATTTAAGTTTTTTCTCTTCTTCTTTTTGTTAGCATTGCTAAGGGTCTGTCAATTTTATTTATTTTTTCGAAAAACCAATTTTAGTTTTGTCAATTCTTTTAATTGTTTCTTTAGTCTCAATTTCATTAATTTCAGCTCTGATTTTAATTATTTCCTGTCTTCTACTACTATTTTTTTAAAAAAATATTTATTTATTTGCTTTAGTTGTACATAATGCATTTATTTGTACGTGGTGCTGAGGGTCGAACCCAGGCCGTGCACGTGCTAGGCGAGCGCTCTACCGCTGACCCACAATCCCAGCCCTTCTACTACTCTTAGTGTTGATTTGTTCCTCTTTTTCTAGTGCTTTGAGGTGTGATGTTAAGTCATTTATTTGTTGTTGTTTTTTTTCTTTTAAGGAATGAACTCAGTGTGATGAATTTTCCTCTTACTACTGCCTTCATCATGTCCCATGTAGATTTCTATACGATGTATCTGTGTTCTCATTTACCTCTAGGAATTTTTTAATCTCCTCCTTGATGTCTTCTTCAACCCCTTGTTCATTCAGTAGCATGTTGTTTAGCTTCCAGTTGTTAGAATAGTTTTTTTTTTGTTTGTTTCTTGTATTGTCATCGATTTCCAATTTCATCCCATTGTGGTCTGATAGAATGCAGGGTAGTATCTCTACTCTTTTGTATTTGTTGAGATTTTCCTTGTGGCATAATATATGGTCTGTTTTGGAGAAGGAGCCATGTGCTACTGAGAAGAAAGTGTGTTCACTCACTGAGGGATGAAATATTCTGTATATGTCTGTTAGGTCTAAGTTATTAATTGTTTTAATGAGACCTACAGTTTCTTTATTTAGCTTTTGTTTAGATGATCTATCCATTGCTGAGAGAGGTGTGTTGAAGTCCCCTAGAATAATTGTGTTGTGGTCTATTTTACTCTTGAACTTGAGAAGAGTTTGTTTGATGAATGTAGGTGCCCCATTATTTGGGGCATATAGATTTATAATTGTTATATCTTTTTGATGGATGGTTCCCTTAAGTAGTAAGAAATATCAATCTTTGTTCCTTTTGATTAGCTTTGGCTTGAAGTCTACCTTATTTGATATGAAAATGGAAACCCCTGCTTGCTTCCGCAGCCCATGTGAGTGATAAGACTTTTCTCATCCTTTCACCTTTAGTCTATTTATGTCTTTTTCTATGAGGTGGGTTTCTTGGAGACAGAAAATTATTGGAACATTTTTTTTTAATCCAGTCTGACAATCTGTGTCTTTTGAATAGTGAGTTTAGGCCATTAACATTCAGGGTTATTAGTGAGATGTGATTCTTATTCCCATCCATTGTTATTTGTTTGTGGTATGTAACTCGATTTGTTTTCTCCTCTGGTTGGTATTTCCTTTAGTTTAATATCTCACTTTGTTGATTTTCATTGTTATTATTCTTTTCTTCTTCATGGAATATTTTGCCCAGGATGTTCAGAAGTGCTGGCTTTTGAGTTGTGAAATCTTTTAATTTCTGTTTGTCGTGGAAGGTTTTTATTTCATCTTCAAATCTAAAGCTCAATTTTGCTCGGTACAAGATTCTTGGTTGACATCCCTTTTCTTTCAGAGCTTGAAATATGCTATTCCAGGATCTTGTAGCTTTTAAAATCTGGGTTGAAAAATCTGAACATAGTCTGATTGGTTTCCCCATATATGTAATCTGCTTCCTTTCTCTTGTGGCTTTTAATATTCTCTCCTTGGTCAGTACATCAGGCATTTTCATTATAATGTGTCTTGGTGTGGATCTGTTGTGATTTTGTACGTTTGGTGTTCGGTAAGCCTCTTGCACTTGGTTTTCCCATTCATTCCTCAAGTTTGGAAAATTTTCTGGTATTATTTCATGGAATACATTACTCATTCCTTTGGCTTGGAACTCTGCACCTTCCACCACCCCAATCACTCTTAAATTTGGTCTTTTTATGTTATACCATATTTCTTGAATGTTCTGTTCTTGATTTCTTACAATTTTTGCTGTATAATCTACATTTTTCTCCAGGGTATTTATTTTGTCTTTGTTATCTGAGGTCCTTTCTTCCAAGTGGTCTAATCTGTTAGTTTTGCTTTCATTTGAACATTTAATTTGGTTTATTTCTTCTTTCATTTTCAGAATTTCTGTTTGATTTCTCTTTAGAACCTCTATCTCCCTATTGAAGTAATCTTTTGCTTCTTGTATTTGTTTTTGGAGTTCTTTGTCAAAATGATCTTTTACCACTTGTATTTGCTCCCTTGTATCATTTTTTAGTTCATTCTTAAGTTCCATAAACATTTGTAATATGTAATTTCTGAATTCTATCTCTGGCATTTGACCAACTGTGCTTGCCATGGAATCTTCTGAGGAGATATGTTGATTTGTTTGAGTCACTGTCTTCCCTTGTTTCTTCATATTGCTTGTGTAATTATCTTCTAGCACTGTGGAACCTCGACTATTTTGTTTTTACCTTACATCCTTATGATACTCCTGTATTACAATGCTATCAGATCCCCTTATAAATACTTTACACTTTAAAACCAAACACTTACTATTCAGATAATCCCAGTTTGATCACAATGTACAGATTTAGTTAACTGAGATATTGTCTCCAATTTACTCTGTATGTTTGTGATGGGTTTTATAGTTTCAAGTTTTGGACACAGAGGTGATAAGTTTACGAGGAAGAAAGTGAGGATATTGGGTTGCTCTTTCTTAGGAAGTGTGAAAAGAATTCTATGGAAGTGGTTTTAGTATCAGACAAGATAGGAAAGAGAGTGAACGATTTAGCCAAAAGAGAGATTTATATATACGCCAAACTTATGCAACCATTGAGAGAAGACAAAAAGAAAGATGGAAAAGCAGAAAAGAAGAAGAAGAAAGCAGAAAAAAAAAAAGAGAGATGACAAAGAAGTAGGGATTAGTGTAAAAGAGAGGAAAGAGAAAGTGAAGGAAAAAAAGGGGAGAATAAATTATATATAACACTGCTTTGCTATATAATTTATTTGCCCCAGTTCTCGAAATCCCAATTTCTGTGTATAACTTGTTTTCGCCTCTGTTGAGAATGCAATGGCAGGGTGTAAATAGGAAAGATGAGAGAAGAAGAAAGGAGACAAAAATGAGAAGGAAGAAAAGAAAGAAAGAAAAGAGGAATAAAAGCTAACAAACAAACCCACAATCAAACAACAACAACAGCAACAAAAAAAGAAAACCAAAGTCAACCCAGGAACAAATTTCAGGAACAGATCTCAGTCAAACAGCGCCCTGTGAAGTCCTACTTTTTTTCCCTTCCAGATTGAGGCAGTTGTCCCAGATCACGTCTAGGCAGTTACTGAGAACCTGGGAAGCTTGCAGACCTAGGCGTGTTCTCCTGCTGTCCTGTTGTGGGATCGCCTTTATGTGGTTGGTGGGCTGGGAAAGTCTGCTGGTGGGGGCCTACCTGGGAAGCTTGCAGGCCGGGGCTTTTTCCACTGGGGTCCCGCACTGGGATCACGTCCCGTGCTGGGCAGGCTGGGAAAGTCCTCTGTAGGGCCTAGCTGGAAAGCTTGCAGGCCGGGACTTTTTCCACTGGGGTCCAGTGCTGGGATTGTGTCCCTGCGGTGGGCAGGCTGGAAAGTCCTCTGTCAGAACATTTCTTTACCTATCCAAATGATTTGGGCAGTAAAGATGATTATGGAAGCAAACAAGGAACACATCCTTTTTCAGCTTTATCAATCTCACTCTGATCCTCATTATACATGGTTTAATTACTAAAACAACTTCTTGATTGTTTTCCCTCTGTTCTTTCAATGTACTAATTAAATGTTTGGCTGTATTTTCTCTCTCTTTTTTAAAATACTAACTCATTCATTGTATTATTTTTGCCTTAAATTGCTGGGCATCTCCTTTCTTTATGATTCATGTCGGGTTTTTATTGTTCAATTTTTAAGCCTCCTAAGACTGCCCTCTTAATTAGTAAACAAATTTCTTCCCTTTCCACATCAGGGATGATGCATCTCCTATAAGGAGTGGTGTATAATCCAAGGCAAATGGCTCTAGGCAGCATGTGTGATCTTAAACAGTTCCCTTACTCTCTGAAATTTTTATTGCTATATCTAAAATGAGAATAATAAAATTTAACTTACAGAGTTATTAGTAATAAATAGAATAAAACACCCTACAGAGTGGCATGAGGTAAGGTTTTTACTAAAGTAAATTCCAATCTCTTACTTTATCCCCATAGTTTCTTCTATTCTACCCACAGTTAATTTAATTGAGTATGCCATTCATTTTGTGCCTAATATAAATTCTACATACAGTTTGATTTTTTTTATAAATGTTCAAAAAAAAGCAAATGAGTTAGGTGAAACTAGTACTACTCTCTATTATATATATATTGCAACTTGGAAAAAACAAAACCAAAAACCTGTGCTGAAAGTCTGGGAAAGTCAGAAAAACCGAATCCCTGCCTTCCCTTTAAAGTGATTAAATACAGCCAGGCACAGTGGCCCATGCCTGTAATCCTAGCACTTGGGAGGCTGAGGCAAGAGGATTGTGAGTTCAAAGCCAGCCTCAGCAATGGCGAGGCATTAGCAACTCAGTGAGACCCTGTCTCTAATAAAATACAAAAAAAGGGCTAGGGATGTGGTCCAGTTGTCAAGTGCCCCTGAGTTCAATCCCTGGTGCCAAAAAAAAAAAAAAAAAAAAAAAAGAAGTAAAGTGGTTAAGTAGAAAAGAGAAATTTTTGCATAAAGGAAGGTCATTGATCTTCACATCCTGCAGATCTTCAGCGTGACTATGATTAACCCAGTATTTGGGCACTGGCTCTTTTGTCCCTATGGAGGTGAAACTGCTTTCCAAGGGCATCTCTAGTAATTTTCTCAAATTCAAATGCAAAAACCCACACTTCATTCTTTTCTGGTAGCACCTCCCTGCTGCTCCTCTCCTTGCTTTTGGTGTCACCCTTTAAGAGTAAGCTGGGCTTAAACAAGTCTCACATAAAGAGGAACCATAACTAGGTTATCTATGCCAAGTAGTGTTTCCTAGCAACAAACAGATTTTGTGGGCATTTAAAACAATCCAAAGTAGATAAAGTCATATTTTCATCCTAGTGTTAAAAACTCTAGGAAATGAATGAAGTTTTCTGTGACCACAGCATGGGAACTTCAGTGTTGCTTCTTTGTTTGCCAATGACTTTTCTCCATCATTTCTCAGTTATTGTCCTTTAGTATTTACTTGGGGAGGTTGTATGCTTTCTGGTAGAGCAAAGTTAATTTCATTTCATCGTCATAGACAACCATTCATTTAGACCCCAAGCTGCTCAAGGAGGTTTTATATAAATATTTGATTAAAATAATGGTTCTGGCTCTCAAGAGAAGGGGCATAAAAATCATTGCCCCAGTTATAAACCACACTGACTCAGTCTAATAAAACAGCAGTATCTGTAGGAGCCTGACAAGTTAAAAGCAAACTCAGTAACTTTGACTTTTACTGTAAATTCATGTTTAGTTCTTCTCTCTCTCATAATTTAGATATAAACTTTCATGCATTTGCCTAATTTGTAGATGCCTGTAATATCATAACACTGGACTAATTGCTTTAGGGAACAAAATTATTTTGTATTAGGTTGTGGACTAAAGAATGTGCAGTCAGGTTAGGGAAGAATAAATCAAGCATAGATGTTAGATACTGAAATTAAAATGAGTCTATAACTAGCAATAAAATTTCTTAGCCTTCTCCACTATCTCATTAAACGGTTGATGAAGACAAATACAAGGGGGGTGCGTGAAAAATAGCTACTAATAGATTTTAGACAAAATTTCTAATTGATTGGCTGCTGTAACTGGGTTGAGAACATAGTCCAAGGCTAGTCATACTGCATGGCTGCAAACAAACCTTATCACATATTTTAAGGAAAGGTCAGATAGACTTTCCCTCTTCAGTTCAGAAGTACAAGTTTTGACTGAAGAAAATGATGGACAACCATTCCTCTGTTTCTGTGGTGCTGCTTTTGAAAATAGTTAGTGTGCTACTCCTGTTGTTCTGCTCTTTCCCCCTTACCATCATCTGTAATTAACGTTTCGGAGCTTGCTAAGTGCTAATAAGCAGGGAATGAGATGGGACTTACATGACTACCATATTCTTAGGTACAATAAAAATAGACTAAAAAAAGCAGTTTATAGAAAGGCTATTATATGTATATATATATGTGTATATATATATATATATATTTTCAATATGTTGTTAAAAAAACAAGAGCTGGTCAAATAAATTTGTTATAGTCCCATTTGAGGCTAACAAAGACATCTCTGAAGATCTCTGGACACTGAGATTTGGTCTGGGAAAGTAGATCCTGATACTTGAAAGGAAAAAAATCTAGGACTACAGGCAATCGGAATTCCATATTAATTAATGGCTAAGCATAGTTGGAGCTCTCTTCATTTGATGAAGAAAAAAATAGAAAATTTCAACTGTAGATCACCTTTGAACAAGGAGCTTGAAAGTTCAGAGTTTGAAAATTAGTTTTGACAGGAATTAAGGGGAAAATTAGATTTTTTTAAAAAAAAAATCTCTTAATAGCTGCAAGTAGAGAAAAGCCTCTTTTAAACCAAAAGACATAAAATTGAACACTGTGTGATTAAAAGACAAAAGAAGCAACCACTCCCTGACAATTACAATAACAGTGGAAAAGCCAGTGATGTAAACAAAGGAGTTGAATCATTGCAGAAATATTAAATCTCAACCTGTAGCGGGTAAAAGTTTGTGGATTCCTGATAGAAGAGAAAGAGTAGTCAAGAATGGATGGCCAAGCTGTTACCAGCAGTCTACTAGGAGTGTTCTGGAGAGGAGAGTTAACTCTTACTCCCCATCCACACACATTAAACAGGAAAAATTACCACCCCTCCATTACCACCACAAGAGGTGTGCATTGCTGTGCCAGGGAAGTGATAACTTCAGGATATAGACTGAGTCACTATATTTTGGGGAGCATACAGCTGTAAGAAAACAGATAAAGCCTTCCCCCATTGGAGTTCCCTCTTTAAATTAGAAGCTGTATATAATTTTGCTATTGAAGACATGTTTTCAGTCTTATTTCTTGCATGGTAGCTAGCAATAGCATTGAGCCCATCAAAATGATGCCGCCAGTTACCAGTGACAAGTTCTGCTCCCTCAAATGTTGAAGCTTAAACATTAGAGAAGCACACCAAGGCAAGCATATAAAGCAGGGTTTATTTAAAAAGGGATAACATAGACTTCTCCAGGGAGGCAGAAGGGGGCCATAGCTGGTATCCCCTGGAGTGAGGTGTTCTGCCCTTTTTACATGTCCTAGGCTTCCTTTGTTCTCCTGCCCTCTTTCCCTTATCTTTCTCCTTCCTGTGTATGTGACTAAGCTCAGGAAATGCTTGGTGGGGTAGCCAAAAAGTGGAAAACAGGTGGGCTGAAGGGGCAAGGGCAGGATGGTGCAGCCCAGGACACATTAATTAACAACTTTATAGCTCCCTGTGGGGAGGGGCAATTCCTGGGACAGGTTACCTTAGCAACAGTTGGAGCAGGGGCAGGTAAGGGTGGAAGAAGGGCTCTGAAGGAATTGACATTTCAGTTTCTCAGGGGACAGTCTCCAACTTCCCTGAGACTTGCTCAAAATTGGCCTCCTTGATCCAAACTGACTAGATTTACCTATCTATACTGACTGCCTGTCTAATTCTGGCTTCAAAACTGTACACAGATCAGCTATCTGGACTTTTTTTTTCTTTCTCTATTTCTGTCATCAACCTCTTTGATCCCTACTGGGAATTTTCTCTTTCTTGTAGACCTTGCTAAGACCTGAAAGGAAATGCTAACAACACTGTCACTTCATGTAGTATTCTTCAAGTTACCTCACATTGCTGTTTACCTGAAATATTTTTGCTTTTTCTGTATACTTTTCTTCCTCACATTAGCCTACAGTATTCCTTATATGATCACTAAGGTGTACTTTTTCTTGAGTGTAAATTTTTTTCCTTTTTACTAAATTATATATTAACTACTGAAATAAAGCCAAATTTTTGACTAAAACATGCAAAAATCAGCTACATCAGAATTTTTAGTCCCCACTTCCAGATCTGGCTGAAAAAAAAAAAAATCTAGTGATATCACCTATATTTTTCTACCCTCCTAATGTCAATGCCTTTGAAGACTTTTTCCTTCAAATAGTCATTGCCACAGTTCATCCCACTGAGGAAGAGCTCTGAGGAAACCTGCAGCTGTCCTAATCTTGCAACTGACTCTGCTTGTTAATGGCAGCTGTTGTTTGTTGAAGCCACCCACGTGTCTTTGCCAAGGTCTAAGGGGACCTATAGAAATAGAAGTCAGCTGTAGAAAAGCCATCTTTAGTTCCTGGCATTCACAGAGTTTAAAATGCTGTGTGGCCAGTTACTATACATGGTTAATTCTGTCACAGAACACTAAAATCCTGCCTGGACAGCATAAACCCCTAGAAATAACGGAAAGAAAAGTACCCTGGCAACATGTTAAAGGTCCAGACAATCCTCTCCCACCCAATGGCTCCCTTGTGTTGCTTCTGCCTAAAATTCCACATCCAGTTTCATTTGTCAATGTTCTCTGACACTGTACCCAAAATTACTTGTTTTGAAAGAAACTCAATAAATAGCAAACTCTCCTTCAATCAAAAGAAAAAAGTTAGTGGATGGAGGCCAACATTGCTGAAGGCATCCATCTTCTTAATGATAGGGCCAGTTCAGATTAGTGTTTCAGTGTGGAGGAGTGTATCCCCTGCTCTCTTTAGGCACTCTCCTCTATAGGGCAAAGGGAGGAACTGTGCCAACACTATCTTTTGTTATTCCCCACCCCCAATAAGATAAAATCACCTTTTTTCTTCTAGGGGATTAAGAAACTAAAAGGCCCGGAGCAAATTGCTATTTCCACCCATAAATGTCAGGAGGGAGAAGTGTGCTCTAATAACAAAGGCAAGTTCATTTTCAAGTTGGTTTGCAAGTTAAATGCAGATCAAGGAAGTAAGGAAGTACTCTGTTAAGTTTTATTGAAGAACCTGAGAAACTCTTTCTAAAGCGTACATGAACAACCAGTTTTGACAAGATGAGCAAGGGGGTAATTTAGTATAAACAAAATGGTTGCTTGTGCAGATACAAATGTACACATTAATGGAAGAGAAGAGGGAACTCAAACATATCCAGATACAGATAGGGATTCGATATATAACACAGATGGCCAAATACATCCCCAGGGCAGAGATGGATAGTTCATTAGATGTATTTGAAAACATGGCTCACAATAAGGAAAAAACTTTCAAGCATACTCTGCTTCACTCTATATAAAGATGATCTCCAGATGGATTTAAAGACTTTTAAGTGTCGAAAATATAACGCAAAATGAAGTATAGATCGTATAAATGACTTTGGAGCGAAGAAGCTCTTCTTCACAAGAAATGTGGAAGCACAAAATATTATATGAAAAAGTATTTGACCACCTCAAAATCTTGGGTGTTTTTTTTCTAGCACAAAAATAGTTACCATTCAGACTGAGCTAAATGTCAAGAGAAAAATATCAGTGATGAAAAATGACCCCACCCCAAAAATGAGCAAAATATATAAATAGGCAATACACAGATAGAAAATAGCAAATATATAGATGAGTTAATGCAAGTTGAACAGTAGTGGAAGAATTGCAAACTGAAATAACTGATAGATTTACACTGAATAAGTTTATACAGAACACATTTTAAAACCTTAAAAACATTAGATTATGAAGTCATTTAGGAAATAGGGAATACAGGAGTCCTTATGAGGAGACCGATTGGTATATAACTAGATTAGGCTCTCTGGAATGTAATCTGACAGTATTTAGTGAATGCTATTGCCCAGCAGTCTTAGTGAGTAGAAACCAGGGAACTTCCCAACAGGACCACGCAAGAGGCCCAAATTCACTGTGCACTATGCTTGTGCTATCTCACACTGTTAGATGTAATAGGTATCTATCACTAAGAGAACAGACATGTAATAAAGGATAGAAATAACCTTGCAGAAGGCAGTTGTAAAGAGCTTGATGTGCCCTGGCTATGTGTATTGATTTTTAAAACTCTTTTCCCTCCAAGGGCAAAAAGATCTTAGGAATCCAGAGCACAATAGTATTTTTAATAAATATGAAATACATGCATTGTATAATGCGTTTTTCAAAGTCACATGCTTATCAATATATACATAATAAAGCAAAGTGATTGTGTATGGTGGATGGGCAAGGGAATGGGATCTGGAATTATGAACTGAAGGAAAATATTGTGAGGGACTATGTACCAACAAATGATATAGCAAGAAGAGAACTATTATTATTTACTCAACTATCTACTTCTGAAATTAAAAACATAAATCACAAGAGATGGAAAATGTACAGTATGCTAGCATGTAAATAAGCAAAAGTCTAGACCATTAAAGTCCAAGTGGGCTTTACTGTAATATGATCAGTACTATTGATTATGAGTAACATTAAAATGCCTTTCCAGAATGAAGAGTAAAATAACACAAGGAATATAATGCAAAGGACATAGAATTCCTAAAGCACAAACTAAAGTAACTGTAAGTAGAAGCAATAATAAATGACATGAGTGGTGAGGGGGATATAGAGTTCTAATTCTTCAGCTGAAAAAAGCCTACAATATTTCAATAAATTAATAGTCAATAAAGCCAAGCCATTTAAGACACATGTGGACACAATCTGTGAAGGATTTTGTTTTTACCTCACAAGAAAGTGGGAGAGTGGAGAGAATTTGTAACATTGTTGGGGAAACATATTTATAAAGAATATGCAGCAGCCTAGCAAAACACATAGTGATGAATAGTATCAAAAATACAGTACAACCTGCGAAACAGAAAAAGAAGCAGAAGTTAGGATTGAACATAAAAGAAAATTTGATCCTGATCTTAACTATGTACAATCATTTGCTAATTAAATAGCTTTACTTCATACTGTAGTCACTACTCATGATATCACACGCAATAGTAATTTGTTAACCATAATTTATGTAATCACAATTTGATAACTTATAATTTTAAATAAGAAACTATAAATGCTTTAAAAGAGTATGCTAAACTGTAGACAGTCAGTTTCTTTGATTGTTATTTGAAATTTTCCTTTTTGTTATATCTTTGTTTTGCCAAATTTTCACAATGTACACATATTTATTTGAAAACAAAAATATATCTAATCTTCAATATTAAATACTAATCAAAACAAGTAGCAGCTTAAGAGATGTGATTGCTCAGCAGGTTAAACTAATATGGGTGGAAAAGAAAGACAACACATGCAAATGGACCCAGGCCCAGGACTGGTAGTTTGAGAAAGACCTTTCTAATTATACAGCCTAAACTAGCTATGGCATTAATAGCCCTAAATGATAAGAATTTAGGACAGTGGTTTTCTCTTAGCTTAATAAAGGATTCCCCTCCCCCATTCCAGCACATTTGGGAATTAGTAATTCTTATGCACAGGTTGTTTTTCAGTCTAATAAAGCTTGTATTTCAAAACAGCAAATCAATGGAATATCAAATTATGCATTAATTCTCAGCCCCAGATCCCTTAAAGGATTTTCTTGAGAGTTGTAATGTACTGTTATTAAAGTTTTTAATTTTGTTATATTTTGAAGATAGCAGCACCATGCCTATTAATGTGAAATTAATAATTTGGACCCTCAAGTATGCATTTCCACTTTCATGTGTTATATTTCCTATATAACACACAGTGTGTATTCTTTGCATTTAAACTATAGTTAAAATGGAGATATTCTTCATTTGTGTTACTGCAGCTGGGGCAGCTGGAATTAGTAGCAATCCCTATGGTCTGGGACTTCTCTGACTTCCCTGAAGGTGCCTCAGGGCTATATGAAAGACTGAAGTGTCCCTGAGGAGACTTAGTGTGGATGGCTACATCTGCCTCAACAAACCATTTAATATCTCTGTTTAGAAACATGTTCCTTCTAAATGTCCTTCCTACGTTCCATTCTACTTTGCATTTCTAACTTGAAGAAAATCACAGGTATTT
The DNA here is from genome assembly GCA_025594165.1 of Tamias sibiricus. Classification (NCBI taxonomy): domain Eukaryota; kingdom Metazoa; phylum Chordata; class Mammalia; order Rodentia; family Sciuridae; genus Tamias; species Tamias sibiricus. The sequence goes on along the minus strand of CM046664.1, from coordinate 110,884,128 downwards.
GAAGAAAACTATAATGCTGATAGTTATTAAGGAGTAACGTGAACTTTGGCACCCATGTCCAAGGAAATAAAAGGGTGAAGTATAATATAGTCAGGTGGTCTATCGGGCTAATGAGGATTATCAAATGACAAAGTTGCAAATTTTTAACATTAACCACAGGGAGGCCTAATATTGAACAGGAAAAGAATGAACTGTAAATAATAGGCAGCCACTACTAAATGTCTCTCCCCCAGTGATCTGGCATTCTCTTCCCTAAGTTCAGTGGCTGGGGTTTTTATAATGGCTTCTTTCCTATGGCCAGTTTTTTTTTTTTTTTTTTTTTTTTTATTTCCTCCCACATTCTGCATTTATTTGGATCCTTTGCTATGATTTGGTCTACTCCCACCTGGTATGTGAAAATCTACCTAGTATAAGACTTTTGCTTCATAGGTGCTGGACACGAGGAAGGGTTCGTGAAGAAAGTGATGCACTGGCTGGTGATTGACAGTAAATTGTTACCAGTTCACAGTGAGATAACGACACAAATTGAGAGTGTTTATAAACTTATATAGCAATTTGACATTGTCAGGATGACATGTGCTCAGTGACTAGTTTGGTTGAAAAGGCTGTAAATTATTTCAGGTATTGGTGAGGTGAGTTGCAGAAGGCACAAATTATGTTCCAGTCAAATTACAGTGTAAATATTTTAAGATTATTTTGATGACTGAAACCTAATACTGTATAACATTTGAAATCAATAAACTTCTTCAATTTAAGCATGGAAATTTAATTGTAAATTCAGGATAAATAGTTGAAACTGGTTACATATGACATTTTAAAGATTAATTTGAGAAATATAGCATTTCTTCATTCTGGATACAAATTAAATATCTTGAACTTGATGAAATTGTTTATCCTTTCCCATCAGCATTCTTGTGAGAGAATGGCTGTCTTTTATGAGTTTTATATTAAATGTTGGTTAACAAAAAATTGTTTGCCTTTAACATTGTTATAAATCAAATAAAAATTATATGTTAACAGATAAAACCTAAGCTTATATGTCACATATAAATTTAAATATTCTTAGCCAGGAGTGGTGGCACATGCCTGTAATCCCAGTGAATTAAAAGGTCAGCCTCAGCAATTTAGCAAGACCCTGTCTCAAAATTACAAAGGCCTTGGGATATTGCTCAGTGGTAAAATGTGACTGGGTTCAATCCCCAGTAATAATAAATAAAATATTCTTATACATGGTGTTAGTTTGAACCGTATGTGTAGTTATTTGATATGCGAAATTACTATTTAGCTCTTAACTTTTTATTATGATTGTCAAAAGGAAAACTGTAAGAGTTATTGTGATTTTCTGTATTAATCAAACATCCATGTTTTCACCTAGTTTTTATAGTTTCTTTTAAAAAATTCTTTTAAAAAAATTATCTTGTAGTTACTTCCCACAAGCCTAACAAATAGTCCTATGAGTAAAGCAAAACCACAAAGTTACTCTATGAGGTGTTTCCAATGATGTGTGGCTATAGAAGAAGCTTCATCAGGATAGAACTCAACTTAAAAAAATCTTATCCTACATATTGTGATTATATTTGATGAAATGTAATTTTGAATATAATAAAAAATAAGGGCTTCCTTTTTTCATTTCTTTTTAAAAAACTGCTTTCTGTTTTTATAACATAGTAGTCTGTACCCATTTCAAAATAAATGAAAACTAGGTTATTGTATCAGATACCTTGACAAGTGATGCCCTAGGATCTAAAATATAATAGGGTATTAGAAGAAATGGAAGGAGAAGTCTGAAACTAATGATATTTTTTGAGGATGTTATAGACCCTAGCTGTAAGAGATGAATATAAGGCTACAAAAAGATCAGTATCAAAATGACCCTGGCCTCTCTTTAAAATGGAGATGACACATGTACAGTATACTGGGGTCTTCTTTTTCATTTTCCCTCTGTCTAGTAACTATTACTTCTGGGAATGTCTTCCTCTCCGCACAACACACCTAAGCAGATTCTATAATTTCCATGTCTGGCTTGGTAGACATGTGACCTATATAGTTATACAGAACCCCACTCTTTAGAAGGGCCCCAAGTCTGCTGCTCTAATACCCTGATGTAGCTCTTTTAAAATTCTTAATAGTCTTTGAACAAGGGCACCCACATTTTCAAATTGAACTGGACTTCACAAAATTAGGTAAACAGTCCTGGGTAGCAGCTATGTTAGTAATGACATAACCACACTCCCTGGCCACCTTGATTAATTCAAGGCTGGGTGCCAGACTGAAGTCAATAACAAGGCTTTTCTGAGAATTTGAAACTTTGTAATGAGAGACTCAGGGACAGACTTAGATCATGTCTCAGTAATGACTAAAAAACAAACTTCTACCCAGCCAATCTTATTCTTTTTGATGCTCGGTGGTTTGATAACTCCTGGGACCATGAGCAAAGAACTATTATACAATATTCCCTTTTTTCCCGGAATAAGTTTATTCTTGCAGCTAAAAAATGTAACTGAAATGTGTGCCTATTTTATAGGTTGAGGAAAGAATAAGAAAATTGAAAATTATATTGCAATTATATTTTCAGTCTTAAATCATTAAGTTTCATTATTTTAATGAAATGGACATAGTTGTATGAAAATAGGTTGGTAAATCATAATCTAGAAATTGGAGGTCATAATCTAGAATTTGCATTATTAATATTATAATAACAATTATATGCTTGTAATTATATTTTATATAATTGTATTACATGTAATAACTGTACTTAAGTTTTTATATATATTCTACATCAGGATGGTGGGACAAAATGAATTAAAGAAACTCTCTCTTCTCTCCTTTACCCTTGGAGAAAATGGGAAAAAATGTATTTAGGAAAGTCAACAACTAAGAAAACTCTAAGGCCGCACCTGGAATTTGGGAAAAGCCATCTGAGTGTTGGAGGTCTCTCTTGTGAAAATGGATAACCAGCCAAGTGTGCCCTGGTACAGCGTGTTTCATAAAAATTTTTTGAATAGAAAACTGAAATTAAACATCTTACAATGTTTGACGCTGCATTTGCAATTATCCTTTGTCCTTAGCCACCTCTTACTAAATACCCAAGCCACAGAAAAATGGGTAGGAAAAAATACATACCAAATTTCCTACCTGAAAACACACATTAGCAGGCAAGAATTCCTGCCTAGATGTAGCAGAAAAGAAGTTCGTAGGTTATCCTTTACTTTTGCTGAAAATGAAAGATACTGAATGAACTGCCTAGACAGGGCAAAGGTTGAAAGAATAGGTATAGCAATCATGCACACACAAGAAAGCAAAATCCAAACTACATAAGGCAATAAACTGGCCATATGAATGACTGTGAATAACCAGAAATCCAAACCTTAGAAACAATAATTCAACAGAGCAAAGCTATCCAAAGTTACTTCTAGCTATAGGAAAGATTTTAAACATGATTTAAATGATCCATGAGTTCAAATCTGAGATATTAAAACAATAGGGTGAGATGGGCATGAAATAATAATGAACACCAGTGACAAGATCATCAAAAGACAGCAATTATGACTGAGGATCACAGTAGTGATATTATATATATATTGTTACAATAGTAGCTATGGTGATATAAATCTGCCTCTTTTTTTCCATCCACATAGATTTTTATGGCAACATTACTCGTCTTTTTCATCATGGGAGAATGGCCAAATAATTTGTGGCAAATTATTTCTATGAACTTATCCCAAAAGTGAGTGTGATTTTCAGTCTGATGGTTTGTGCATGGCATCATCTTAAAAAAGAAAAAAATTCAATAATAAGGATAATTTCACTTTTCCAATACAGCAAAAAATTCCCTTTATATGTGAATGTTAGAATAACCATGTAGATTATATATAAGAACAGAGAAAATTCCATTGTGTATATATACCACAGTTTCTTTATCCATTCATCTATTGAAGGGCATCTGGGTTGGTTCCACAATTTAGCTATTGTGAGTTGTGCTGCTATAAACGTTGATGTAGCTACATCACTGTAGTATGCTGTTTTTAGTCCTTTGGGTATAAACTGGGGAGTGGGATAGCTAGGTCTAGATGAATGGATAAAGAAACTGTGATATATATATATATATATATATATATATATATATATACACACACACATATACACACACACACACACACACAATGGAATATTACTCAGCATTAAAAGGGAATAAGATCATGGCATTTGTGGTAAATGGATGGAGTTCGAGAATATCATGCTAAGTGAAGTAAGCCAATCCCAAAAAAACCAAAGGCCAAATGTTTTCTCTGACATGTGGATGCTGATCTATAATGGGAGGTGGGGGAGGATGAAAGGAATGGAGGAACTTTTGATAGGGCAAAGGGGAGGGAGGGGAAAAGAGGGAACATGGGGTTAGGAAAGATGTTGGAATGAGATGGACATCATTACCCTAAGTACATGTATTAAGACACGAATGGTGTGACTCTACTTTGTGTACAACCGAGACATAAAAAATTGTGCTCTATATGTGTGCTATGAGCTGAAATGCATTCTGCTGTCATGTATAACAAGTTAGAATAAATAAACAAACAGAAAAAAAGAAACTATAACTTTGTACACATTATACAGGATTCAACTAATGACTTGAATCACATAGGGTCATTTTAACCCCAATTTTTTTCTTTTTTCTTTTTGGTCAGACCCTGTTTGTTACATATTACATTTCAAACTTCAAATTTATTAAGAAAGTGTAAACCAAGGGCTTCTTTGTGGCAAAAATATTGCAAATTGCTGTTTTTCTCATGCATTGACATGTGTGGAATTTGATAAAGCAAAATCCAAACTATGTAAGGCAATAATCTACAGTTAAATATATTTTTTTGAAATAAATATTAACTAATGAATTGGCTTAGAATCTGGCATGGTCGTATAATTTGTAGAGCTGAAAGCTCAAATAATTTAGGATCATCATAAGAAAAACAATGCAAAATTACTAATATATTATTACATTCAGGGTCATGGAAAGGATGTGGAAATGAGAAACCCTAAAACTTGTCCTGCATTAACTACATGGTATATCAGCTTCTGCGGAGATTCCCTTTATTATTGCAAAGTCATATTGACCTTTTCTTTTTTATGCACACTTCTTGCCACATGGAAATTAGTTTTCCTTTAAAATAGAGTTGGTGACATGATATATATTTTGTGAGATTCTGAGGATATCAAAACAGGAAGGTACCAGTTAAATCACATCAGATTCTAGAATGCATTTGTATTAACTCATAATTAACTAGTGAATTGCAAGCTGTGGCACAATTATTATGCAATAGTTATTACAATTGAGTAGATTGTTTTCTTTAGCAGAATTTCTTTTGTTTCCCAGGAATTTCCTTTGATAAAGTGCAGTTTAAAAACTCTCAGCTGGGCGTGGTGGTATACACCTGTGATCCCACCACTTGGGAGGCTAAGGCAGGAGGATCATGAGTTCAAAGCCAGCCTCAGCAATGGCGAGGCACTTAGCAACTCAGTGAGACCCTGTCTCTAATAAAACACAAAAAAGGGCTGAGGATGTGGCCTAGTGGTCAAGTGCCCCCGAGTTCAATCCTCAGTACCAAAAATAAAAAATGAAAAAATAAAAACTTTCAATTTCTTTATTTTCTTAAAACTATTTACTTAATAGATGTTATTCTGGCACAGAACTATTCAAATGAAAAATTTGAGATGGTCATTTGACACAAATGGAGAATGTTAAACATTCATATACTGTAGCTATTATCACAAGTGAAAGATAAATGCTAAACACTATTTATACTAGGCCTCTATCTGGCCATATAGTATGATAGAATGGGATCATTATAGAAATATCATCACACATGTGAAACTTCTGTTGTTAAGTGAGTGTTATAAGAAGCTGGCTTAATTGTATTTGATTAAATTTTTAAAAATGAAAATTTTATTTTGCAACCGGACGGTTACCTATCTTTCCAGGATCCTTCAGGTACTTCTTTTTTTTTTTTTTTTTTTATGGATGGTTGTTCCTAGTAATAGTAATAGCATACTTGGTCTCTATTATCCTAACAGTCAATCATAAATTAAGGTGAAAGAAAAGTTTAAAAACATCTCTCGATTGAGAAAAACAAATTCTGTATTACTTATACATTTAATGTTTCTAAGTGGAACAAAATGTTGCAAATATATTTCAACTAGAAAACCAAAAGTCCATTTTTACTACATGTTAATGAATCATAAAAATCACCTGTTCCAGAAAACCCATTTCCTTTTGCAGCTTATGTCCTTTTAAATATGTAAATTTCTAGGTTAAATTTTACTTTGAATGAGGTGAAATTAAAATAAAATTAAATAACATTTGTGTTTTTTTCTTTTAAAGTCACTTTTATTCTAACAAAATGAAGTGGTTCTTCTAATTGTAACTGAAAGGACCTTGGTGATGAGGAGGATTTGGTTCTTTATGGAAAGATAACAATAATCAGCAGATGGCATCTTGAGTGAGCTGTCTTTCATGGGGGCCAAAGAGAATGCACACATCTCTCTGCAGGTTTTGGTGGGATCTCAGTCCTGGAGCACACATTCCATGGGGCACAACTACATTATCACAGCACAACTGGGAAATGCAGGATGGGTCTATCCAAAGATGAACAAAATAGATGTATTAGGGTTCTCTAGAGGAACAGAATAAACAGGAAGTATGATTATAAAAAGGGGATTTATTAGATTGGCTTATATAACCAGAGGCTAGATAATCTACAATGGCCATCTGCAAGCTGGAGAGTTGGAGAAACCAGTAGCTGCACAGTCCAAGAGGCTGAGGCCACAGAGCAAGAGGAATCCATGATGCTACTCTAGTCTGAGACCAAAGGCTTCTAGAAACACCTTGGGGAATCACTGGCAGAGTCTGCTTTGGAAGAGTGAAGGAGTAAGAACCTGATATCCTCAGGTGATTGCAGCAGCAATCAAGAGCCTGTTCAAGAAGAATGGAGCTTGCATCTGCTGCAGCTTCTTTGTTATTCCAGCTTTTATTCCATCCAAGCTGTCATCCTATTGGACAGTGCTGCGCACATGCTTAGGGAGCCTCTCCACTTCAGTTGCTATCCACATGCCAATCATTTCTAGACATACCCTCGTGGACACACCAGAGCCTCTTAATCAGCATCTCCTAAACTAATCAAGTTGACAATTCAAATTAACCATTATAGTAGAGAACCATTATTATACAAAGAAGCCAGTGTTACAAGAAAATCAGTTTCATAAACATAACAGTAAGCCAAGAACAGAAACATGAGTAACAATAATCCAGAGCAGCAAGGTCAATTTGATAAAATGCAAGCTTCAAATGTGAGCCATAAAACATGATTTTAAATTTCCTAGCATCTAATATAAAAAAGTGAAATTAATAAACAATTTATTTCATCTTATATATCCCAAATATTAATGTCAACATGTAATCAGTTCAGAAAGTATGAGACCTTTATTTCCTTCTAAGTCTTCAAAACCTAATGATAATTTCTCACAGCACATCTTATTTCAAAGTAGTAGCAATTAAGTGCCACATGTGGTTACTGGCTATTGTCCCAGATGGTGCAGGCCTAGAATCATGGAAGTGACCAATGGGTTAAGATGAGAGACTCTAGGATTAATCCATCTAATCCAGCAAATGATGTCAAGTACTTTTTATCTTCAGTGCACAAAATGGTAAATTTTAAGTATTCTAAATACTCAATTATCTTCTGTCTTACTTTCAGAACCCTCACATTTGTTTGTTATGTCAATGAGAAAGATACTGTGCTGTATCCCCACTGCATGGGCCTGAGATATCTTCAGAACCAGCACTGTAGATGGTCTCAATGTTACTCAAAATATGATGGAATCTTATTGCTCATTAAATTGAGAGAAAAAGAGGACTTAAAAATTGAGAGTACCCATCTGGTTAACATGAATCATATTTGGATTTTGGTTGTTTCCACTGTTTGTGAAATAGGGAATCCTGCATTCTGATACAACCTAGATTTTTTATATTTCTAACAATTAGCTTTTGGATTATATGAGGTAATTAAATTAAACAAGTATATTTAGTTCTAATGTAATTTAAAGCAAAAATAAAAGACTTAAAATCCTAAAATATTATCCACAGTACCTATAATTAGGTTTTATTACTTTAAACATAAAAGGAAAAACTACCATCCAAGGGAATGTTCAATTAACAAAGCACTATCTGGAATCATCCAAGAGACAAAAAGATGCCTACAGCACAGTGGAAAAGTCTGGTTCACAAATTAAATGTGAGAGCACCTAACCTCATTGAATCAGCTGTCCTCTTTGTATAGCCTCCTTAATTTCAATATGCTGTAGTTCAAATTGTCAATTTGTTACTTTACAGTCAATGTTTCCTCTTTCCCCTATTTAACAAGTTTTCCCAGATCTGAAATCATGACAGTGTTATCAAAGTTTAATTGCTTTGTTTTCCATATTGAGATTTTATGATCCAAATGGAAAAGATTGTTCTGTGTAGGATTCAAGTTTTAGTTATTTTTTCATATATGTATTCAATTAACCCAGCAGTGATATTGCAATCTGTTCTTTGCTTGCTGTTCTATAGTTGCATTAATCAAGTGTTTCAATTTGCTACAGTGGAATACCTGAGATTGGATGATTTATAAAGAAAAGGGGCTTATTTTAGCTCACAGTTCTGGAAGTCCAAGAGCATGGTGCCACCATGTATTATTCTCTTGTGATTAGAGATTAGATTCTATAATTCAATACAGTGAAATTCACAGAGTCTTGTTTTGTGTTCACCATACAGTGAATATAAAATTTCCATATGCCTTGAAGATGTGGTACACTTATTTTTTTACTATTACTATTCTGCCATTTCTGTGTATGTCATGACCTCTCCCAACACACACATATAGTCAGCTAGCCCAAATCGTGAAAAGCATAGCTCAATCTTCTGTATACTTATTACATTTTGTCTTCTTGTATATCAGTATCTAAGAGAGGTGAGAGAAAGTCTACTATAGTTGTGGATTTGTTCATTTCTTGTATTTCTGTCAATATTTGTTTTATATTTGGACATAACTTTGGGGGAAATGCAAATGGAGAATTGTTATACATTTGAAGATTGATCCTTTTATCATTATGAAATGTGCTTTAGTCTCTGAGTTTTCTTTTTTTTTTCTTTTTTTTTTTTTTGTGGTACCGGGGATTGAACTCAGGGGCACTCAACCTCTGGGCCACATCCCCAGCCCTTTTTTTGTATTTTATTTAGAGACAGGGTCTCACTGAGTTGCTAAGTGCCTCGCCATTGCTGAGGCTGGCTTTGAACTCGTGATCCTCCTGCCTCAGCCTCCCAAAGTGCTGGGATTACAGGCGTGCGCCACCGCGCCCGGCTCTGAGTTTTCTTAAAAAGCATAGAATTGTTCTATTTTGTTTTTAAACAGTAATCTTTGGTAATCTGGTAATCTTTTCCTTTTGATGGAAATATTTAGTGCACTTAAAGTAAATAATGATTTAGTTTTATCTCATTATTTACTGTTCTATAAGCCTAGTAAATAGCCTACTTACTCTATATTCCCTTTTCTTTCCTTTTTTTCATGTTATTTTCTTCCATATATCCACTCAGAAGTTATATACTTTTATTACTTAGTGGATTTCCTTAATATTAAGATACTCTTGATTTATCAAAATCAAATTGTTGTCACCATTAAAATCTTTTGTACAAAGAATAATTTGTACTAAGAATAACTTCATTTATCCCTTCCAACATAAAGGTCATCATGTTCATTAGTATAATTTCTTTTTATATGTTTTTCTTGGGTTTTTACAGGGATGGTTTAAACCTCTCTTGATGGCTGTAATATGTTTTGTAAAGTACTATCATTGAAGCATAAAATTCTGCTTCATCTCTTCCCCCTTTCTCGTTGGACTCCAAAGAGACATAATTTATTATTTATTACTATATCATCTATGTTTCTAATTCCCTTTTTTGGTATTTTATCCTTTTGTCTCTGTGTTTCATTCTAGTTATTTATCAGACCCGTGTCCTCTTAAATTCATTGTCTCTCAGCTTTGTCTAATTATAGTTGAACTCATCCATTCAATTTTTCTGAAAACTTGTTTGATTCTTCTTTTTTAAGAACTACCAGCATTTATTTACTTTGCCTCATATCAATTTTTCTTGACATAAACCTCTACTGAAAAAAAGATTTTCCCATTTTGTATAGGAAAACTGAGCCTTTGTGAGTGGTAGTGGATTGATCCAGATACACTGGCATTAAATAAAAGAGTTTGGATTGGCTCAGGCCAACCCAACTCTATAGCCACTGCACCCATGTCAGTGCCCATCAGCCAGAGACCACAGGAGCCTCTCCATGTTGAAACAAAATAAGTCTATTCCTTCTTGCAAAAGTATACAAATTCATAGGAAATTATGGAGTGTTTGAGAAAGAGTATTTTAGAACCTATTGTAAGACTTGGGCTTTGATTGGGTAATTTCCTAGAAGGTTATAAGAAAAGGCCTTCCTCTAGACTGTTTGCTGTTAAAAGTCTGCCAGAATTGTCTGTTGAACATAGTCTATAGTTACTCCAGGGTGTGTGTATATGTGTGTGTGTGTGTGTGTGTGTGTGTGTGTGTGTGTGTGTATGTGTCTTATAGGATGAATTGTTGAACAATGTGAAACATTAAATGAACAAAAGCTTTTAAGACTCTGTATAGGACATATTAGTTAATTATAATCAAAGCAATTATCAGATCAGAAACAAATGACTATTGGTCCTTTAAATAGGTCTGAAATTAAGCACTTAGTTTATGAGAACTGAGTCATGGTAAACTGTACCAAAATTGATTGGTTCTCCTTTAGACATTGAGGTCAATGTTCTGTTCTGTTTTTTAATGTAGACTTTCATTTACCTTATATGATAGTTGTAATAAGAAGTATTTGCTACAACACTAACTTCCCTTTAACAAACTAGGAGAAATTAAGAGTCATACAATTGCTTATAACAACTTTAGTAAAAGAATTTAGGCCAGTATTTTGGCTTTCACAGAAGAAGTTATATTCTTTTATTAATAAGCATAAACAGAATTTTCTAAGTATCTTCTCTAGTTTTATTCTCCTTAAGCAAATTGTAGTTGGAAGAATATTCATGAAAAGGCAATGATTTTCTCTTCTGGAACTTCTTTTAAGATACATGTACCATGCTTTGGAGGCTTCTGGGTGTTATATTTAAGGAAATATGACTTATTACTAAGATGGTAGTTTTTATTATTGGAAAATCTCTTAATGATTACTTCAAATACCCAGTGTAAATGAGGGTACAGAATACAGGAAAAGGCCTGATGTCCATGTAAGATGCAGTATCCTTATTGAGCATATATTGTATTGGAAAGATAAGCATCATTTATTGTAATAGAAGTTATTTTGTGTGTTCTGAGTTGAACAAATACCTTGAGGAGTGGAATCAAATAGTTTATTTAAAGTCGTCTGGAGTATCTTGGAAGAAAACGACCTATTGTGGCTTAGTCCTAACGTAAATGCTTATTATTTGTTGACTGGGCTCTGTTGATAGGATTATAATGACGTGGGAAGAAGCATTTAGTTAATATGAAGTCAGGATCTAATTTTGCAAGATTGAAGGTGAAAGTGTCTGAAACATCCTGTTAAAGAGAATTTGTCTTTTGAAGCATTTCAAGGAAGAGCTATTAAATATTATCAGCAAGTCTAAGAATGGAGTGACAAATCCAGGAATCCATTAAATTCAGAGCAATAGCTATAGTCTGGGAAAAATGTGTAAGAGTTTTGTTTTTCTATAAGTGCTAGAAGGTAACCATGGAGGTCAGGCAGGATGAGATTAATAGCATAGGGAACAGAGTAGGGGGACAGGAAATGGTGTTGATAAATCAGAAGTCAGAGGCTTATAAATGCTTCCTAAAAATCCTGAGTTTAAGATTTCCAAATGAAATAGAAGGGAAAAGAAAGTGCTATGGGGTGAATCATGTCTCACCCAAAATACACCATGTTTGGAGTTTTAGGAGGTTATGAAGTTAAACGAAGTCTAAAGGGTAAGGATTTAACCTTATAGAACTGGTGGTTTTATCAGAATAGGAAAAAAAGAGAGATTTCTCTTTATGTGTGTACAAGGAAAGGTTATATGGAGACACAGAGAAAAGGTAGCCATCTGCAAACCAGGAAGAGCACCCTCTTACCAGAACTTAATCATCTGGTACCCTGATCTCTGTCTTCTTAGTTTTCAGACTGAGAAAAAATTAATTTCTTTTATTAACATATCCCAGTCAATGGTATTTTTTATGACAACCCAAACAGATAAATATATGAAATAATGAGTATCTTTGGAGGTAGAAAATGTGAATCTGAAAATCAGTACTTCCAACTTTACTTTTGTGTCAGTCATTAACAGCATCCCATAGAATACTGTTTATCAAGTTTTAAGGGAAGTTTTTCTGATGTGCTTGCTAGAAAAATAACTTGTCTGATCATGGATCATGAAGAGGTGGGTGTTTGAAAATGTAGTTCATATCCGTTGTAATTATTAATTGTATCTGTCATATCTGTTCTAATTAAGTAGAATCTAGGATTGGCGATGAGATTTCTAAATGGCTGTGGTAATCTGTTATTAGTTCGTGAGGAGATGACATAGAGGTCCCTGTGAATTTGATCTTATAGACATTAAAGCTAATAATAATATTTATGGGAATAAGTAGTCATGGGAATAATAGTCATGGGAATTTGAGGGTTTCTGAAAGCTTTGATAATTTTAGTTTTATAACTCCATATTTCTATTTTTCTTATGACTGTGGATAGTGACAGTGAAGGAAGGCAAAACTTTCTTTTCAATATTTCTTGATGTGAGTACGAGTAAAATAAGTGCCTATATCAATGGAAAAGTAAGCAGAAATTCCTGAGATTGAAAAGCAAAATCAAGAATTATTTTTAGCCTTAAGTTACAGCTAAATAATATTCCATCGCAGGTATATACCGCACATTGTGTATTCACCAGTTGATGGACCTATGAGTTGTTTTGGCTTTGGGGGTGCTGCAAATAATACTGCTTTGAACATTGTGTGCAAGTTGCTTTTGAAAACGTATTTTTATATATGATCATATAACTTTGGGTGGGATAGTTAGATTATATAGTTAAATCTGTTTTTTTAATTCTTTTTAGATACACATGACAGTAGAGTGTTTTTTTTTTTTTTAGAACATTATACATACATGGAGTATAACTTATTCTAATTAGGATCCCCTTCTTGTGGTTCTACATGATGTAGTGTTTCATTGGTCATGTATTCATATATGAACTTATGTGTTTTTAACATATTCGTGAGCTGTCAATCTGTTTTCCAAAGTGGGTATACCATTTTACAATCTCATCAATAACATAAAAATTCAAATTTTCTCATGTCCTTTTCAACACTTCTGCCTGCCTTTGACTCATTCATTGTAGTAAATGTAAGGTGATATTTTATCTCACTGTGACCTTGAGTTGTATTCCCCTAGTGTCAAATGGTAATAAGCATTTTTGTACATATTGGTAATTAGTAGATATTCTTTGCAAAAATTCTTTTTTCTTAGGATTTTCCATATTTGGTGTCATATGTTCTGTGAATACAGATTATTTTAGTAGAGTAATTTGAATCTTTTTCTTCATCAGCTTTACACAATTACTTATTTTCATTAGTCTTTTCAAAGAACCAACTTTTATTTATTTTCTCTATTTTTTTTCAATTCTATATTTCACTCACTTTTACTTTTATCACTGTTTTTTCTTCGGCTTGCAGAAGGTTTAGTTTGCTCTTTTTTTGTAGTTTACTAAGATAAAAAGTTAGGTTATTGATTTTTAAATATAGGGTTGTTTTAATCAGTTTTGTTGCTGCTGTGACTAAAAGACCTGACCAAAACAATTATAGAGAAGGAAGAGTTTATTTAGGGGCTCACGATTTCAGGTCTCAGTCCACAGACAGCCAACTCCATCCCTTGGGGCTTGAGGTGAAGCAGAACATCATGGCAGAAGAGTGTGGTGGAGGGAAGTGGTCATATGATGATCAGAAAACCGAGATCCTGCACTGGATGGATACAAAATGTATAACCCAATGCCATGCCCCCAAAGACCTACCTCGTCCAGCTACATCCTACCTGCTTCAGTTTCCACACAGTTAATCCTATCAGGGGATTAACTCACTGGTTGGGTTAAGGCAAAACTCAATCATTTCTCCTCTAAAACTTCTTGCATTGTCTCACACATGAGCTTTTGAGGGACACCTCATATCCAAACCACAACAAGTATTTATACCAATCAGTTTCCCTCTAAACCCTGCAGTAGCTGCATCCCATTCATTTTTATATGTTTAATCTTCATTTTTCATTCATTTCCAAGTATTTTCTAATTTCCCTTTTGATTTCTTCTATTTATGGATGGGTTGTTCAATTTCCATGCATTTGTAAATTCCCCCCAATTTTTTCCTGATATTAATTTCTAATTTCAGAGAACATACTTTAAATGCCACTTCCCTAGGTCCACCACAGGAAACTGTAACAGACTGAGTGGCTTCAACAGCACAAATTTTATTTCCCATAGTTTCAGAGATTATAAATCCAAGATCTAGGTGGTGGCTAGATTGATTTCTTCTTATTATTTTATTTATTTATTTTTTTTTATTTATAGTAGCAGTATGTATTACAATTCATACTGTACATATAGAGCATCTTTTTACACAAAACAGTTTGTATACAAAGTATATTCATAGCTCTCTCTGGCTTGCCGATGGTCACCCTCTTATGTCCTCTTCTATGGCTGTCCTTCTGTGCATGCATGCCTCTGGTGTCTCTCTGTCCTGATTGCCCCTTCTTATAAGGAAACCTGTCAGATTGGATTACAGCCCTCTGAAACTGCCTTATTTTAATTTAAGTACTTTTTAAAGTCCTATCTTCAAGTACACTTTCTGAGATTCTGGGGGTTAATGCTTCAACATAGGAGTTTAAGGGGACAAAATTCAGTGTATAACATTTAACACTGAAATCTTTTATATAACTTCAATTTTTTAATGTTTTCAGGCTTTTTAAAAAAATGGTGTGACATGTTCTATCCTTATTCTGCTTTTCTTATATTGAGTGTTCTAAAAATGTCTTCTAATATTGTTCAAGTGTTCTATATATTTGTTGATCTTTTGCCTAGCTCTTCTATTCAGGGTAGATTGAAATTTTCAAATACTCTTGAAATATCTTTATCCCCTTTCAATTCTATTAGTTTTTATTTCATGTCTTTCAGAACTCTGGTGTACAGTGCTTTTATATTTATTATTGTTATGTTTTCCTGAAGGTTTTATTTTTATCATTATAAAATGTCCTTCTTTGCCTCTAGTGATAATTTTTGTCTCAAAATCAATTTCCCTGATATTACTATGCACAATGCAGTCCTCCTTTGTTTACTTTGCATGGTATTTATATTTCCACCCTTTTACTTTCAACCTGTTTGTGGTTTTCAATTGAAAGTATGTCTTTTATAGATGATATATAATTTAATCTTTTTGTTATCTATTTAATCTTTGATTTTAACTATTTAGTCAATTTATATTTAATGTAATTACTGATAGAATTTTTCTGACATTTTTAATTTGTTTTCCATGTGTCTTAGGTTGTTTTTGTTCTTGTATTCTTTAGTAATGTCTTTTTTATTAAACTTTTTGTCGTATATCATTTTAACTCTTTGTTTCTCCAACAATTTTGAGTTATTGTCTTAGTCTCAAGGATTATAGTTATCATAATTAAGAATAATCTAGTTCAGATTAATATCAAATTAAATTAAAGTTATACATTCTTCTCCAATACAGTTTTATTCTCTTCCCTTTCTTCCCTTTCTTTGCATTTTTTTCCATGCAAATTCTATTTTCTTTGGTATAAGCTACCAACAGAAAAATTATATCTTTCTTCATTGTCAGCTACCAACAGTTCTGTAACCATTACTTATACAGTTGTCTTTTAAATTAGATAGAGAAAAAATTTACAAAATATATTTATACTATTTTTTGTATTTATGTACTTACTTTTGCCAATACCCATTCACCTTTGTCTTTTTGATTTAGATTATAGAGAATTCCTGTTATTATGTAAGGAATATTTGCCAGTGATGAATTCTTTCACTTTTGTTTGTCCTAATTTCTCCTTTGCTTTACAAGAGTGTAGCTCTTTTGGTTGATAGACTTTTTCTTTGAGCATTTTTGAGTGTGCATTCCAGTGCCTTTTGGACACCATATTTTCTGTTGAGACATCAGTTGTAAATTTTATTACAGACCTCTTATATGTGGTAAGTTGTTTTTCAATTCATTCAAGATTCATTCTTTTAAAAATTTGACAATAGTATTTCAAGGTATGGATCTCTGAATTTATTGTACTTGGATTTATGTTGTTTATTTAATGCATAGATCAATTATTTTAATTGCATATTCTCTATTATAGATATATGTGCATATATACATATATGTATGTGTGTATTGCATATATGCATGTATGTACATGTGTATACATATAATTTTTTCTTCTTTTTTAAAGTCAAGTCAAAACAAGGAGTTTCATGTCAGCACAGACCCTTATATGGGTACTGGACTCTAATTCCTTTTGCCCAGATCAATAGGACTTTGAAAACACCTCTTAGTCCCTCAGTTACCCACTTTGAAATCTACAGGAAACTGGGCTCAACAAATGGCCTTCACCCACTCATAGATTCTAGCCTGCTCATCCTTCAGTATTCTCTCTCTGATTCCTTAGCAGAAAATTTTTGTTTCCCAAATTTTCTTATTGTCCTGAATATGAGGTTTGTTTGAATTACTTAATCACTAACAGATGTAGAAATCAAGTTTTTCTTAATCTTTATTCAAAGTTACTGTGATAAAGTCTAGAATTGCGTCAATTCTAATAACTTAAATGGTGCATTCACTAGAAATTTAGCTTTTCTCAAATCTCTTTTTCCTTATTTGGTGAATGACAGTTTGGAATTAGTTTCTCTCCACAATTTTTACCTTGTTTAATGCCTTGTCCTGTGGATCACATTCAGTAATTTTTGTTATCATTGAAAGTTAATACAGAATTAATAAAAAGAAATTATATAAACATAATTGTAAGTTTCCGTCAAACATCCAGAGGCAGTCACTCCATGCTCTACGTTCTCATACAATGTTGTTTTACCTCCATTTATCTTATACTGTTTTGGAATTTGCTTTTAAGGATCTCTTTTTAATTACATTTAATTATATTTGTCCTTTGCATTTAAGCAAAGTGTAGCAAAGGACATAAATACTTCAGAAATTATGTCTCATTTAAAATTTTTCTGCTTAGTTAAGTATTAATAAGTGAAAAGGCAAATTAGAATTTAATGTATCCAGCCGGGTGCGGTGGCGCATGCCTGTAATCCCAGCACTTTGGGAGGCTGAGGCAGGAGGATTGCGAGTTCAAAGCCAGCCTCAGCAATGGCGAGGCACTTAGCAACTCAGTGAGACCCTGTCTCTAATAAAATACAAAAAAAGGGCTGGGGATGTGGCCCAGTGGTCAAGTGCCCCTGAGTTCAATCCCCGGTACCACAAAAAAAAAAAAAAAAAAAAAAAAAAAAAAAAAAGAATTTAATGTATCTGGCCAGTGTTTTGCTAAAGAGAAACTATGTGGATATTCTTGTATGTTTGTAGGAGTATACGTAGTTATGTTGAATGATATATAGTGAATAGATTTCCTCAGCCAGGTGCAGTGGTACATGTCTGTAATCCCAGTTACTCAGGAGACTAAGATAGAAAAATCATAAATTCAGTGCCACCATGGGCAATTTGGCAAGATTGCTTCTCAAAATAAAAAGGTCTGAATATGTACCTCAGTGACAGGCCATTTTTACCTAGTATAGGTGAGGCCATAGTTTCAATCCCCAGAACCAGGTAGGAAAAATAAAAAACAGGAGAAAAAATTCATTTCCTAAAAGAGGCAGAGTTTTCAATGTACCATGTTATAGGGAATATTTTTCTTTGTACATTTTTTGATTATTTGCAGTAGTAATAACTAATATGTTTGAGTACTTAAAGAGACCAAACACTTTTCTAAGTTCTGATTTTATTTTTAAAATTTATTTATTTTCTTTTGTGTGTGGTGCTAGGGATCAAATACCAGGCCTTGTGCATGCTAGGCAAGTGCTCTACCATGGAGTTATACCCGCAGGTCTCCAAATTTGTTTTAATTAAACCTCATAACAACCATGAGGCAGGTTCTATCATTTATTTTATACATAAAAAATTTTTAGCACAAAAGTTAGGGACTTTCTTAAGGGTATACAATACTTCATAGAAATGAGATTCTAAATTATGTTTTCTTTGTCATTTTTTGAAAGACATTAAATAAAAATAGATTTGTAATGGACTCAACTTTCTTAGCCACTTTATTATTATTATTATTTTTAGTTTTCTATTTTTTTTGCAGTTGTAAATGGACAGCATGCCTTTATTTTATTTCTCTATTTTTATACAGTGCCAAGGATTGAACCCAGTGCCTCACATGTGCTAGGAAAGTGCTCTGCCACTGAGCTACAGCCCAGCCCCTCTTAGTCACTTTAAATCATGCATTTACAAAATGTCTTAATATCATTGTAGAGGAAAATAAATTTTGTTCCTAGCCACTGAATAAGTTCAGAGGCTGCTGAATAATTGAAACTCCTCTTTGACAATAGAAAGGGTGTCAAGGGAAGTCAAGACCATTAATTCTTTGTGACTTGAGAATATTTTTCAGTGTTTTTTTTCTTCTAATTTTTAACATCATTCATCATTTAATGTGATTCTTGACTTACACTGTGGGACTAAAATACACTAAGAAAAAGAATTCTCTCCCCAACTTTTTTTCTATAGCATCCTTTAAGGTCCTTGAATAAAAGTGGTGGGACTGCAAAATGGTGCAACCGCTATGGAAAGCAGTATGGAGATTTCTTGGGAAAATGGGAATGGAACCACCCTATGACCCAGCCATCCCACTCCTGGGTCTATTCCCAAAAGACTTAAAAACAGCATATTACAGTGACACAGCCACTTCAATGTTTATAGCAGCACAATTCACAATAGCTAGGTTATGGAACCAACCTAGATGCCCCTCAGTAGATGAGTGGATAAAGAAAATATGGTATATATACAAAATGGAATTTTACTCAGCAATAAGAGAGAATAAAATAATGGCATTTGCAGGTAAATGGATGAAGTTGGAGAATATAATGCTAAGTGAAATTAGTCAATCTCAAAAATCCAAGTACCGAATGTTTTTCTCTGATATAAGGAGGCTGGTTCACAGAGTTGTTGGAAGGGGATACATAGGATCAGAGGAACACTAGAATGGTCAACGGAAAGGGAGGGGAGGGAGGGAGTAAGGGGGGGGTTGGAAAAAAATTGGTGATTGAATGAGATGGATATCATTATCCTAAATGCATGATTGAAGATCTGAATGGTACTTATATACTTTGTATACAAGCAGTTGTATGTAAAAAGATACTATACTTGTGCATGATGAATAAGTAAATAAATAATAAAAAAATTAAAAAAAAAAAAAAAAAAAAAAAAAAAAAAAAAAAAAAAAAAAAAAAAAAAAAAAAAAAAAAAAAGAATTACTTGCAGTCAGCGGTTAAAGTTAAAGGTCTATGAAAAGTTCTGCTATCTGTTATATATGTTTAAAACAAGAATAATCTTATATACAACAATTTTGGTAGACACGCATTTTTAGTGGGTCAGCCAGGTTATCCTCAAAGGTACTAAGTAGGAAACAAAGTCATGAATTCAGTGCCACCTTTTTCATCTTTTTAACTTCCCATTTTTCCATAATTGCTTGTCATTTGCATTCATCTCTATGCTAATGGCTTCATTAATGCTTTAAAAATTAGAATGTTTGTCATACTCTGTAATTGTTAGGTCACCTAAGACAGGATAAAATGTAACTTTAAATAATCTCAGCACCCATAAGCTACCATTTATACTTTTTATGTGTGTTTACATTTTATAGATTTTATACTTGGGCAAGACTAAATGATATATGATTTTATTCTTGGGATACTATGAAAACTCTTGTCCCAATTTAGAACTGTTCAGTTGTACACATTTTAATGATTATTTTAATATATACAATATACTAGAAATTTTCAGTCAATATGCATTGTAGAATTTCAAATCCTTTATTAAAAATATCCATGTTAGCATATCTAAGAACAAATGAAATTGAAAATATTTAAGAAAAATTAGGAGACATGAAGATCTTATTTTCTACTTGTATTCCCAGTTAATTCCAGAAAGTGAGATTGATCAATTTGTGAAATTGATAAATTTCATATAAATGATAAATGCATTATAAGTTTAATATAGCTTGATGGTGTTACTGGAGCCCTAGTCCAGTGTCCTGACTCTAGTGGTTTTAACAGACCATAGTTGTCCACTTGCCATAATAAATACAATCAACAGTGAAAGAGGGGAGTAGTGGTGAAACAGGAAAGGAATTTATTTTGGTGTGGCTATATTGGGAAGAATAGCGGCCTATTGACCTAAAATCTGCCTTTGAGGTACTGACAGTTGCTCCAGGAATACATAGAAGAATTAGAGCAGGGAACAGGAAGAAGTATGCATAGAATTTTGGTCAAACATAGTCTGAATTTTTTATTATCTCAGGTCTGTTTTTTGGACCCTGGTGTTGACAGGAAAATTGTTAATGCTTGAGGGTGAGAAGGGGGGTGCAAATTATTTCCCATCTTCAGATGATTTCTCCTGCATGGGGGCAGCCATGGTTCCTGTCATAAGGGTTCAACCATTACTGGAATTTGAGATAAGCCATGGTGGAGAAATTACTTGGAGGGAGAGACAGAAAAAATAGGTTAGAGAGACAAAATGGAGTTAGGTAAGGGCTGGGTCCTCCTCCAGGGAACCCTGTTACAATGGTGATATTGTTTTTTAACATTTTCCATAGGTTAGTATTTTTTAAACAACATTAAAAGCAGCAAGCAGCAATTTCAGACATACCCACAGAATTCCAATTAAAATAGAACCTCAATTATTGATAAAGATGGGAATAATGAAAGATATTATAGAATGTTTCTTATCTGAATTTATTGATTTAAGCTATGTGTTAAAGAAAATACGAATTGCATTATCAGCCTAGCATGTTTGTGTGAATTAATAGATTGAGAAGACTTTGAAAATATGACTTTAAGTAGATTTTCTCATTTTCTAAATTTAATATGGTACAACACCATATTTTTGCCACAAAAAATTCTAATACATTAAAGAAAAAATTGCATTAATGTAGAAATTTTTGTGAACATTTTGTCCTTTTCCTTTTTAGGGAAGGAAAAAACTTACCATTTTGTCCTAAATTCTCCATTGGGACCCCCTATAACAAAAGATAGATTACAAGAGAAAAATAGAATTTTAAACATGTTTATTTCATATATAAAGATGCTTTATAGTGTACAAAGGTAAAGTCCTATTAACCCCATCATAAATTGAAAATATACTTTTAAAATGCATTTAATACAGCTATAAACTGAAGTTCTCTGACAAAACTGCATCTATATTACAGATCCTGCAGTTTTCTTGACTTTGGCTAACTAGAACACGTTGGATAGAAAGAGATGGAATGTTGTAGGTGGAGTCAAAATTATTTTGGTTTATCTTAGCCCCTATAAAAGTCATTTACCTTAATTTTTGTATTCATTCTAACATTGTGACTAATGGATAAACTTTCTGGAATGTACCACTAGATTTTACAGACTTCTAGCATCCACCAACTCTCAAGATAAGACTCCTATCACATGTTAAATCTATAGAAGAGATTTTCCTGCCTTGCTTTGACCCAGCTACCTGATACTCTAGCCAATGTAATTGGTAAATATATTGATTTATGGCTTTCTTTTTTTCTGTGACTATAAAAGTTCATGTAACCTCTTCCATGATAGAATGTTCATCAAGGTAATATGAATATGTGTTCCTATGACAAAGTCTGCAGGAGCCCTGTTTGGGAGATGGCTTAAATTGCGGTTGACTATGGGCCATGGAGATTTGGGCATTGCCGCCTTCCGTAGTCTCACGGGACTTGGCCGGGGATCTCGAGTGACTTGGCCGAGATTGCTGATCGGGTCAGGGCCATTTTTTGGTGGTGTGTGGTGTGTGTTAGTCGTTGTTAGAGCCAGAGAGAAAAGTTATCAGAATAAAAAGCTGTTTGTTTCCAGTTCGCCTCTGAACTTCTTCCCGCGGCTTCGTTGCTCCAAGTGGCCATCGCTTCAGGTGGCAACAAAAGTCTTTCATAATGGGCTCAGTATAAACTATGTTCTTATTTCCTTTAAAGAAGAGCTGTTATTTTGACACAGCTAATGTAAACAACATAGCTCTGTAGCACAGTACACTGGAGTATCATCTTTCTTCTTCTCTTGTGACACATGGCTTACTGGGAGCTATGGCCCCTGGCTACCCAGCATCAGAAAAAAATATCCTACTACATAGATAACCAAAGGAAGACCAAAATTAGAACTAAGGTTTCTACTGAATGTTTCCCATTTTCATACCATCTTTAATTTTAAGTTAAGCCATCATATGTTGGTGACGATCTGTATGTGGGAAATATCCAGAGGAATGAGTGGTTGTTGAAGAGATGGCTTACACAGAATTAAATACCATGTTCAGCTAAGAACAAAAAGAACACTTGGAGAGTCCAGTAAGGGGAAGTTGACCAGGAAAAATATGGTAACCAGAGAAAAATTTATTATGCAGATGTAAGTTGTAGATTTCCTGAATACTAACGCCCTTTGTATTATATCACTTATAAAGAATTAGTCAAAAAAATCATTATAAACTATTTGGTTGAGTAATCTGTCTACTGGGGATTAAACATGAAAACATAGAGTTTGACATGCACAAATATTTTTTTCTAGCAATAAGAGAATTGTTAGGATGCACAAGATTAAAGGGGCATGATACAGGAAGATAAATCTATGTTGGAATTAATAGAAAAGTTTCATAAATTAAAATAGTCATAAAAGGGACTTCTAAAATACAGGCAAAATAATTTATGTTCTAATTAATATATAGTACTATATGCTTGCACATAGTGACGAATTCATGTTTTTCTTTGATGTAAGGGATATTTATTCAATGCCTATTATATGTCCATCCCTGTATTAAAGAGCTAGGAACATCAGTGAATATCTTTTAGGAAGCCTTCAAAAAACCATGTCTTTGATCATGCGTGATGAATACCATACAATACTGATAATGGTGTTTCAATATAATATACATTTGCATTGTGAACAGTGTCATGGTAATGATTACAGCTGCTATCATTTAAAACAAAATGAATTGAGTGATATTAGTAAATGGTAGGAAAACTGTCACACAACAACAAAAAAAAACAAAAACAAAAAACCTTCAAATAATCTAAGATGTGATAAGAAAGAGAAATTGGAAAGAAGGTACTTTGTCAGTTCTAATTATTCTAATTTGAAAAAGCAAATAGGCCCACCAGATGTTACTACATGAGTTAATTGTGTCTTCAACATTAAAGGTAATTAACTTACATGCTTACTCTTGTACAATTTCTTAGACTGGAGAGAAAGTCACATGCTATGATTATCCACAACCCTGTAGTCAAACAAAAGCCACTAGTAGAGTGATATAATATTTTCTATTTTCTGACAAGACTGTCAGGCTGATCTCAGCATTTGTTGCAGGGAATGTGCGCTTAGACTTTTTGCCATTGGTGTCCTTCTATGGCTGCTTGGCCATTCTCAAAATTGGGCATTCCCTTGTCATATTTCCTTTGTTCCTCTGTTTGTTCAGAGCCCCATGGAGAAAGGTAAAGTATATGTTGATTCTGTGGCTGTATTTTCCATCTTCTGGTCCCTGAGTGACTTTAATAATAGCATCAAGAATTTATTGAATGTTAGCTACTTAATCTTTACTGCAGATCTATAAGGTAAGCTTTTTCAGGATCTGTTTCTTATAGGTAAACATCCTGAGGTCCAGGATAGTCAAAGAGTCAGTAAATACCGAGTGTTCTGAGATTGGAACTCAGGGTCTCCAAATCAGAATTTGTGCATGTAACAAGCCCTGACTATAGAGCAAAAATATTGTCCAATTTAGATATTCCCATACTTGCTTTTCTCTCCGGTCTTTTTAATCTTCCTTAACCTTGATGATATTTTAATCCAGAGAAAAAATTATCTGTTTTGCTTCCATTGAAAGTCTGTCAATGGTAACATATTATAGTATTTGAAAATATTTGGAAGATGTAGAACACTATATAAGTGTGAAAAATGATGGTTATCACTTGGCATTGTTGAAAACTCCTTAATGCTTTTTCTTCTTGCCTCTGTGACATTTACTATCCTAGTGTCTCTAAATACTTTTTTCTTAGCCTCATTTTCTTCCTTCCTTTCTTTTTTTTTTTCTTTTTTCTTTCTTTCCTTTTTTTTTTTTTTTTTTTTTTTTTTTTTTGTGTGTGTGTGTGTGTGTGTGTGTGGTACTGGGGATTGAAACCAGGGCCTTGTGCATGCGAGGAAAGCACTCTACCAACTGAGCTATATCCTCAACCCCTCATTTTCTTCTAGATTTTGCCACAAATTTAATTTTGCAGAGGTTGTATTTGTGCACAGATCTGTCACCCAGCCATAAGTCCTTCCACTACAAATGCTGGGTTATTGTTACATCTTCTGCCTTATCAGAAAGTATCAGATCTGAAAGTTACTAGTGGTTGAAACAAACATTTCAAGAAGAAATGTTTTAAGACCATTTCTATATAAGATTGCAAGTAGTAATACCAGTTAAAAGCAGAAGAAAATGGAAAAGATTAAACAGATTGATTCCCAAATAAAAAGATATGCAGTATCAGGGCAGAGTAACAAAAACATCTGTTTTTACATCTTTTGAGGATGAAAAAAGCTAATTAGTTTGGGACTGATTCAGATAGATGTCATTTTAAATTACTTTTTTTTCTTCTGCTTACCAAAATAATGCAATTAGATGGAGAAAGTAGAATGAATAAGATAGGTTTGAAAAACAGATGTCTGGTAATAGACATTTACACTATTAAAAACTATATAGAATTGCCTGCTGGGCAGATTTACACAGAATTAAGTGTGGGGCCATTCTAAAAAAAAAAAAAAATAAATAAATAAACCTTGATTGGAGTGCACAGATTTAGCCACTGGCTTTGTTTTCCATCAATAGAGAACATCACCAGGTCAAGGTGAGCAGAATGGTATGATTTGGGGGTAAGGAGGGGGACAGTGAAAGTAATTGATTGGATCAATCAGTCCACTCAAAATGCAACTATATTTTTGTTATTAAATTTTTTTCCTCATTTGCTGTATTTTGCTTTAAATTTGGGCTGTGAATGTGCATCTCTGTGTGTGTTTATACTCATATGCTCAAATGTTTCCTAAGAGACTTAAATGATACCATATCTAATTTGAAAATCATCATTATATCCAACTTTCCCCTGCTCTTTTTTGAATAAAAAAGAGAAAATGGCTACAGGGTTAATTTGAGATGGCAGCAACTGATTTTGACCAAAGCATAAAGATTTTTTTTCTTTAATTGTCAGTATTTAAAATGAAGTGGAAATTAAACTGTATCAGCTCTCTGAGAATCTCTGAGCATTTTTAGAGGAATTATAACCATCCTGTGAGTACTAGTTTTTCTTCCCCTGGAAACTATAAGTACTCTCCTTAAATAATTGTTCATTCATTCATTAAAAATATTTCCTTCATACTATCTAGTTTACAAGGGGCAAGTGTTAGATAGGATTAACAGTTTTGTCTCTCTCAGAATTTGATTCTTAAGGTATGTAGGTTTATGGTTTACAATTTAGGATTAGGGTTGTGCGATGGAAACATATTTGTGCCCTATGAACTCTTGTTGTGCCTCCTAATCCTTTCTGGTGTGGAGGATGAAGGAATGTGGAAGGGGTGAATTGCTGCAGTTTGACAAGTAGAGGAGATTGGTAGAATCTGATGACACACTGCCTAATGGACCATGCTAAAATTTTTGAAATTCATTCCATGGACAATGAAAAACCATCACATCATTTGAAGGGAGAGAAGAAATAAGCTGATTTGCATTTTAGAATGATCACTGTTTAAATTCATTTGCCAATTAGGATCTTTTTTCAGGCAGAATGTATTCCCTCTAATTTTTGGTATACTCTGTCAATAAAGGCTTATTAGACATTGCAAAAAAGAAAGAGATTTGGTCTTGTTCATTTCTGCTTTCAGCTATCTATTGCATACCTATAAGGCAAATTTAACTTGTTATATTCTGTGCAAGTATAATAAGACCTCCTGAGATCACCAGTTCTAGGAGTAATATAATCCTAAAATAAACCAATAATCCTTCTATTTTCTTGATTTGGAGGATTGTGCAAACACTTACTTACTGGTCCCTTCCAGGCACTTTTCAACCTATTCTGAATCTCCTTACAGAGTTACCTTGAGATCTTCCACTTGGTCTCCCTCTCATTTCTTTCCTATTTCTTGTTCCAGGCTTTAACCTGGTGGAAATCCTGGGTTTTCTTTAGGAAAAGTTGTTTCATACAACTATCTGTTGAACTCATGCCTGAAAACCCTAGTTGTCTTGGATCTTCAGTCTTAATAGCATTTTAGAAGACAAATCTATACTGGTTGGTTTTTTTCATTGTATCATTTTGATGATGCAATATCATTTATCAAAGTCAGAGCATGCTGGTGAATGTTTAACTGGCTCTCCTTGTGTGGGGATATTGAGAGTTCTGAGATTTGTGGCCACTGTCCATGGTATAAATAGTTCTATCATTATCATTTTCACACTACCAACTTGACATCCCTTCAGTGGGCACCTTGCTTCAAATTGCAAAAGTTTTCCTGAAGATAGGAGAGAGTTGTCTTTCCCTTTAGACAAAGTTGATTAGGAAACACAGATGACTGAACATACCCTTCTTCAGCTCTTAAAATTCCCCAGTCAATTTTTTAAATATAGTTGAGCTGAGTCTGAACTTTGGTCCCTTTTCCTAGTGATAGGCCTGAGTAATGTCTTCCTGGTAACATTTTTCATTTGACACTTGTATGGACTGAATTTCCCCTCAAAATTTGTGTATAGAGATCCTAACCCTCATTGACTCAGAATGTGACTGTATTTAGAGATAAGGGCATTAGGGAGGTAATTAAGGTAAAATGAGGTCATAAAAGTGGGCCCTTTGTAATATTAGTAGTATCTTTATGGAAGAGGAGATTAGGGCATACCCAGTGGGGGGAGACCTTACAAAGACAAGGGAAGAAATCTGCCACCTACAAGCCAAGATCATAAGCAATTGAAAAAACTAACCCTGCCAGCACTTTTTGATCTTGGACTTCTAACCTCCAGCACTGTGAGAAAATAAAATTTCTGTTGTTTAACCCATATATTATATAGTATTTTGTTACAGCGGACCTAGCAAATACAACATCAAAATAGTAGAAAATGAAAAAGCCTGTCTTATTGCAGTGTCAGTGGGATTCAATATTTTGAAATAATAAAGTATTTACTAATTTAGTAAATGAAAAGCTGTTTCTGATTTTTTATTTGTATTGATTAGTAGTAAAATTTTATATATACACACATATATATGTATATCTTCATTGTATTTATTATTTTGTAATTGGTCAATATCTGGCCCATTTTCTTCTATTGTTAATGATGTCTTTTAAAAATCTAATTGAATGGCCCTTCATATTTAAGGGCACAACTTGTCTTCAGTCTAACATTCTCCCAGCTGAACCATTTTGGCCAACTCTCAACTTGTCTTCTATTTATTGGTTATCTTCTATTTTGCTATTTTCTTAATGTATAGTATTCTTTAATTTATTAACTTTTTTGTTTAGAAACATCTGCTAATATTTTTCTTCTAGGATTTTTGTGATTTTTCAACATTGCTCAGTACTTTATAATGAATTTAAACTGGTTACTATGAGAGTTCAGAATTTATACTGGTTACTATGAGAGTTAAAAACATATATTGATTCTTTAACAACTTTTTACTGTCTATTAGCATTTACTAAACAAAGCATTTTCTTTATTGGCTTGGTGGCTTATTTGTCACATGTAAAATGTTTGTTATATTTGTGAATGTTATAAGTTACATCTTTCCACTTGTTTTTATATGTTTGCATGCTAGTGCACTATTATGGTCATATGATTTTCATTATTTAAATGTATGTTAATATATATATTTCTCTTTTTAGAAAAATTTCTTGGCTATTTCTATTAATTTTCCAGATGAACATTAGTAAATTTATTTTTAATCCCTTGTGCCACTTGAGTCTTATTTCAGGTAGAAGTAATTACTAATAATGCTTCCAGTAATATAGTATTTATTTATATATTCTTCATATGTTTCTGTAAAGATGTATAGTTTCTTTTAAAAACATAGTCCAAGCTTATGCTTATTTTCTTTCCTTTTCTTTGGCTGCTATTGTTAATGATGTCTTTCTCTCTTAAATAATCCAATGTTGTGGTGCCTGACAACAGCAGTTATTTGGCACATGTATTGAATATATAACTATTTTTCAATTGTTTCTCTTCTATTGCTACTTTTTAAGTAAATGATTTTGAAACTTCTAAAATAGCTAATAATAATAGCTGCTGTGTTTGCTTTGTCACTTTTATATTTTAGAACTTTTAAAATGAAAGATAATTAGTTTTCTCCAACTCCATCCATTTACCTGCAAATGGCATGATTTTATTCTCTTTTAGTGCTAAGTAATGCTAAGTGAAGTTAGCCAATCCCAAAAAACCAAAGGTTGAATGATCTCTTTGATATGAAGATACTAACTTATAAAGGCAAGAGAGAGGGAATGAGAGGAATGAAAGACCTTTAAATAGAACAAAGAGGGGGAAGGCAGACGAGGGGGCAAGGGGATAGGAATAATGGCAGACTGAGTTATCCATGATTACCCTAAATACATGTATGAAGACACAATTGTTGTAAAAATACTGTATATTAAACCAGCAACTCGAAAAATTGTGCTCTTTATATGTAATATGAAATGAAATGTACTCTGCAAATGTGTATAACAAATTAGAATAATAAAAACATTTTTAAAAAAGAAAGATAATTAGTACCATGGAGTGTTATATTCCTAGTGATAGTAGGAAATTTCTAATAATGAGTGTAAGATCAATCTGGGACAGTTATTCTCTTTGAAAATTTTATCTTTAAAGAACAAATAGGAATTGAATTTTATCAAAAGCATTTTGGGTTAGGTTGTGCTGTTTTTCTTTATGTTCTTGTTTATATAATTCTACTTATAACATGATGGTGATACCTAATGCTAAAATACTAGTATTTTATTAGAATAATCTGACATGTTTGTGATAGCTAATTTACTATATATTTTAATTCTGTTCATTTGTTAGTATTCTCTTTAACATGAAATTTAGTGTCATAGGTCAGTGGTTTAAGCTGTGATTTTACAATTTTATGCTTTTATGCTTTTTTCCAAATATTATTGGCTTAGTATTATATGAACAAAATATTCCTAACATCATGTTTCTTACATAGTACGTACTAAATAAATATCTTAAGAATGAATGAATTTCATTGAAATATTTACATAGTATTAGAATTACACATTTAATTTCAGCATAGTCAGTTCTGCTATAGTATTTTATATGTTACAAAAGCATCTATTTTTATGCAAAAGTATATAATTAAAAACCTAAAAGCTTTGGGGAGAATAGTTGTGAACATGAACCTCAAAAACTTTAAGTAACACTAAAAAAAATGAATCTAATTAAAAAATGGTAGCCTAGTTTTGCACGTTAAATGGTTAAAAGCATATAGATTTATTATATATCTATCTATATATACTTATAGTATATATAAATACTATATAGTATATGCCTATATATATGGTATTTCAGATTTTAAAAGGCCTAAAAGTATGTTGTGAAGTTGGAAGGGTTGCAACTATGAGTAATTTTAAATTGGTGGTAGGAGGGTTAATGAAGTAGAAAGTTGTAACACCATATGTGGGTGGAGGTGGCTCAAAACAAACTGTGAACTGAGGTGTCTGGTAGGAGTGTATTTGTGTGTATGAGTGTGATTTTACTGAACAACTTGGTTCAGCTACATTTTCTGCAGTAACCAGTATTTCTCACCAATAAAACCACATATAAGCAAACCAAAAGTCTATGTTATATTAAAGTTGTTTCTTAATATACCAATTGTGTTAGGACAAATTCATTAAACAGCGTTATGGCAGAACTGACTATTTGAGGGAGCTTTATCAAATAACCTTGTCTGGAAATTCTTTTGGAACTAATTCTTTCATAACTTCTTCTTCTTTTTTTTTTTTTTTTTTTTGCTTATTTCTTTTTCCATTCTTTATCTGTTCAAGTTATCTTCTTCTGGAATTATTTTTGGCCATCCCATTGATTTTTATCTGCATTCAGAGTGTACTTCTGCTTCCCAGGTCTGATATTAGTCTTTGCCTTGGCCCAATGCCCAGCTCAAACCTTTATATATGAGCCAAGAGGGAAAAATATGAGGGATCCAATAGTTCCCAGAGGATATTTTTAAGTACCTTCTACCTTATTTTTTTGTTGTACCTGAAGCCATTTCTCCTTTGGAGCATTTTTTTTTTTAAACTAAAATAGTGTAGTATACAGTTTGTGCAAGTAGTGTTTTTTTTTTTTTTTCTGTAAAGCATGACCATGACATCCTATAAAATAATGATTCCTCTGCTCCTACATGAGTGCTGTATGATATGACATAACTTTTTAGAAAAAGCTCCAATTATATGGAAGAACAATTTTCTCACCTATCTCTAGGTTTGACTGAGATACCTATCAGACTAACAAGAGTAAATTATGGAAATTTATTTAATGTAAGTTTTAATGACACAGTAGTCTTCAGAAAATGAAGGCCCAAAGAAATAGGGAAACCTGTGCATTTTTCTGTGTAGGTTTGACAAAGAGTGGTCAGTTTTGCAGAACTATGATTGTACACAGGTAGGATCAAATGTTAATAAATTGCAGGATACTTAGAAAAGCCTGTTTGTTCAGATTCTTCTTTGTGTCTTTGAGGACAGGATTCTCCTTTCCTGAGTATAAAGTTTTTATAATCAACTTAAGGGGAGAGGGCTAGGTAAAGGTGAACATAAAATTCCAGCTTCTGCTGCTTTCTCAAGTGCCAAAGTATTTATATTTTTCAGAGTATGTTACAAATGAAGCAAATAATTTAGCATTATTATTTTATCAAATGTCTCAATGTAAATATAGGGAATTATTTTATAATCTAAAGAAACTAATATTTGCATGGTGAACATCACAGCCACAATTTATTCAAAATGGTGCTAAAATTGAATTATATATGCTTGAAAATACAAAAAAAAATACCATTTTAAAACCAATCACAATTCTAGGTCTGAGCAAATAGTGAGAATTATAAACTAAATGGAGATACTTTTACCAAGTTAGAATTACAAAAAGATATTTTAAAAATATATTGAATACACCACACACCTATATGGTATTGCTGGTGTATTGTTTATCTTTGCTTCAACTTGGAGTACAGAAGTTGGTTTCTTAATCCTCATGGGCATATGTGGGATAAGAATCACTGGTAATACTTATTGAATTATTATTAGTACTGATGATAACAATTCAACAACTAGTATATTAAACTATACAAAATATTTTTATTTATATAATCTATATATTGGTTTGGGAAAATAAGCGCATATTTATTAATGACAGACTTTTCACTATACCCATCCAATAGCTCTTTAGAATCATGTCTGGACTGTCAATTTACTTACCTGTGGTAATTGACAAGGATTATACAATGCCTCTGCTATAAGATATTTCTTTAGGAAAATGGGTTCCACTTTATTAATTATGCAATTTATGGTTGTTTAGAAAGTTTTAAAAAGCAGAGAAGTAGTAAAATTTTAAGAAAAGGAAATCTTACTA
Organism: Tamias sibiricus; assembly: GCA_025594165.1. Lineage (NCBI taxonomy): Eukaryota > Metazoa > Chordata > Mammalia > Rodentia > Sciuridae > Tamias > Tamias sibiricus. The sequence goes on along the minus strand of CM046664.1, from coordinate 110,852,144 downwards.
ATAATATATGCTAGTTGAATACTCACTTTAAAAACCCATGGAACCTAGTTTAAAATGTCTATAAGAATATAAACAAAAGTCATGAACCACAGTTATCTCTTGAATTTAGGAAAAGGGATGTACAAGATCAGTGAAACATCAGCACAGTACACATTAGTGTATTTTTATCTTGGGATTTTTAGATGGTAAAACCATTTTAATGCCATGTTTTCTCTTCCAGGGCTGACTTGTAAAGGTAGCAATACCTTGTCAGCACTTTTTCCTTTGGGGGCAAAAAAGAAACTTAGAAAAATAATACAATCACCAAAATAGCTAATTTTTCTGAAGTATGAGTCATTGAATCTGTGATGTTTGTCTTCAGCTTTAAAAAAAAAATCAGAACTCAATTTTAGAAGTACTTTAGTCTTAACGCACCTATTGATTCATGGTAGAGTCCAGTCTCTTATAATGTTCCAGAGAAAGGAAATTTTAATCTTTTCAACGAAATACAAAGACTTGTTGCAAAGAGAATTCTAATGTCTTTATGTCAGAAGTAAAGAAAGCCAGGGAGCTTGAGCCAAAAGAAGTGTGCTTGTTACTATAAGCCAGAGTGTACTTATTATTCAGATCAAGAATTGAACATGTTCCAAAGGTACCTATATGGTACATATATATATAACTACTTCAAAGTCACTCTAACTTATGGAATGAACAGGCCTAAATAAACTTCTGAATTTGTTTCCCAGATTTTGTAAACATAATTTGTCTATAACATGATTTTAACGTATGAGTGTGCTAGAATTTTGGAACTAGATGGGGTGAAAGTGGTTTGCAGAATACTGCCATAAAATAAGTTTTCCTAATATTTTTAATGGGTTCACACTGGTTTCCAGGTGTAGTGAAATAATGAAGCAAGGGGGTATTAAATACCTTTGATTTCTTTTCAAAGTGTAGCAATCATTATTTTTCTAAATTAGCTTTTAGGACTGCTGGGTTTTCATTTAAAAAATAGCAGTGAAGCATTACCTTAGCACCTGAAAAACCTATGGGATTTAGACATTGCCATGAGGAAAAGCCCATAGGGGGTTAACTATATACTCACAACTCTATACTCTGAGTATATACAACTATATACTCTGAAGAAACTGACTTTAGATAAGAGGAAGTCTGTTCCTAGTGGACAGAGCAGAAGGGATTTTGGAGACTATTAACTGCAAACAAACAAGCAAACAAAAACCTGTATTAAGTTGTTGGGCTTGTTTTATACATATCACTTTCCAGTATGTATATTTTGGTGTTTTTTACTTATAATTAACTTCTAGATATTTATATGTGTGTTGATTCTGTATAAGTATTGCAGCTGTGGACAATTCATTTTAATTTCTTATGCCTTCTTTGTTGGGTACATGAAATGAGGATTTAAATTCCTTTTCTGTATACCTGAAAAGAGTGTGAATGTGAAATGAGATAATGTAATAAGTATATTTATAATCTGAAAGACAGTATACATATTTATAATCTGAAAGACAGTATACATATAGGATTATGTGCCCATGTATAATCAAAGTATGCACACATACCACAGGTTTAAAATTCTGTATCGAAAGGTGATTTATAAAATTCAAACTGTCTCCATTTAAAACCTATTTCAACTTCTAGTTGGACTAGAAAAGAGTCTCTTGTTACATGTCATTCCACAAAAGAGCCACAGCATGTGGATAAAATACAAATTTCACACCATCACCCACAATCCCTGTACTCATCCCTGCACACTCATTTTCTGTCAATCTCATCAGTTATTCCATGGAAGTCACTCTGGCCTTGTTCATAAGAGGTTCATTCCTACCACAGAAAGGTCTTATAGTTGTGATTTCCTCATTCTGGAATGTTCTTCTGCCAGTGTTACATGAGCTACCCTTTGCTTTAATTTGTGTCATAGTAGAACTGATTCTGTACATAAAGACATTAAAATGTTCTTGAGATCCTAAATTAGAGTCTAAATTTAATATTCCCTACCCCATGGAAATATTTCTGCAGTAAACCTATAGGATTAATTCTACAGTATTAAAATATGGAATGTTTACAGAGGTAAAATTTTTTCTTAACACAAAATTTCATGTAAAAATTTACTAAAATGTCATGTCTTTGGAGAAGTTTTTTTTTTTTTTTTTTTGGATCTTCAAACAAAATTTATTTTCCTCCCCCAACTTGGTCACCATCTTCTCATCCTTTCACTTCTCTTTCCCATGGAAACATTATTTGCATCATATTCCTCTGCTTTTACTTTCATTTTTATTTAGACCTTTTTTTCCCCTTTGACTCCCACTAGAAGAGCATTTTTAGGAGGTAGTGAATTAAATAGAACTTTTAGTGTATCTTACCAACCTGAACAGTTTATGGCAGAAAGTAGGGGTACAATAAGCAAGCATTGGACAAAAACAATTAAAAAAAAAAGAAGATGAAAACAAAGGAGAGAAGATGAGAAAGGAGGTTGCAGGACAGGAGACAGGGAAGAAATGAGGGCTGAAGAAACAGACAAAAGAAGAATGAATGGATTCTGGCTGTTTATCTTGATCATTGACAGCCATTGTTTTCTATCATACAAAAATATTGCTCCAATATTTGGAGCTGATTTACAGAATAGTTAAAGCTTAAAAATGCTCTAAGACTTCTGGGACTGCCTTGCATCTACACTTATTTATTCATACATCTAAATACACATACTTATGTAATTATATTTTTCTACTCTTACCTTTGTGAGGTTGATACAGTGCACTTCACTATGTGAAAGCTAGTGAGGCACACAGCTGTCATATTTTAAATGTAGATTAATAACGAACAAAAAGTTGTACTATATTGGGCATTGTTTTTTTCAGTAGCTATGAATACTGTTTAACTTTTATTGTTGGCATTTCACTTATTCTTCGGTAAGACTAGCAGATAGCATTATTATAACTGACAACAAAAGCTGATAATAATATTGATGATAATGTATAGTTTAATAAAACTATTAATGGGTTCTATCTCTATTAAATTTAGTGGCTATATGCCATTGAAAGCATATTTTCACTTGACAATTAGTGGATTGTAAACCTTGTTTTTAGGTTTGGAATAATGCATCAGAAGACCCATCATTAAATACTCTCATACAGTTTTGTTCCTATAACTCTGTGCTCCTCTTGAGATACAGATTTCCCTTCTGAGAAACAATCAGTAGACTTATTCACTGTGGTCTAGTACAACCAGTACTAGATCATTGTAACATATCCTCATTTACTGAGGCTGGGTGCCGGCTTGGAGTTGAAATTAGTCCCTATTCTGGAATGAGCCACTGGTCTCTATTTAGGAGATTCAGGGGTTATTTGCCTTGTTTTTTAATGTTTTCTTCAACATGCCATCCATCTGTTCTGTTACCTCTGTCTTTTTCCCCCTTAATATTTCTTTAAATGCTTCATTAGAGAAACAAGCATTTTATTTTTTTCTAAATTCTTTTTTTTAATATTCTTTTAGTTATAGTTAGACATAATACCTTTATTTTATTTTATGTGGTGCTGAGGATGGAACCCAGGGCCTCACACATGCTAGAGGAGTTATACTGCTGAGCCCCAGCCCCAGCCCCAAGCATCTTATTTTTAAGATAACTTACTGATACCAAAAAGGCTTTAATCATCTTTAAAAATTTAAAACAAATGAAATATGTCTCAAAAATTTAACTGTTTTTACGTGTACATTCGTTTTTTCAGTTTTCTGAAGGACCTAGAGTGAAGTAACTTTGATATGTTCAGTGATAGTTTTTCCTAATTGTATTGGTTTGAAATCAAAATAATATCCAGTGTTATATAAGCTTTTTATATACTCTACACTTATAAACAAATTGCCTATTCCTTTAGGTGACTGCCTTTTATTGAATGTTATAATGATTCCATAGTGATTTTTCTAGGAGCAATCTATTTTTTTCACAAATTTTAATTATAGTAATTAACATATACCAATTGTACAAATGAATGGGCTTCAGTGTGTCATTCCTGTCCATACTTTGATCACACACACCCTCCCTACTACTCCCCTGCCTCCCCCATGGGTCCCTTCCCATTCTCTAATAGTATAGGAGGAATGTTTTCTATGTATGTTTCTTTATACTAGAATTATTTTTATTTTTAAACTTTTAAATTTACTGAAAAGCATTTGAGATACCAAATATTTTCCACTGGGGTTCATTTTGTGGCATAGTAGAAATGATTCTGCACATGAAGACATTAAATTGTTCTTGAAATCCTAGATTAGAGTCTAAATTTAATATTGCCTGTTCTATGGAAATATACCTGCAGTAAACCATAGAATTAATTCTACTAAATACTAAATACTAAAATATGGTGGATTAATGTGATATTTTTATGTGAAATTTCATTCTGATCTTGAGAATGCACCATCATAATATTCTATTCCTGCTCAAACATGGTGTGTTCTCTGTTTCATCTCTGTGTTAATTATTCCCCAGATATTTTCAATAGTAAGCAAAGGCAACAAAGTCTATCTACACCAGAGCAAAAATTTATATGTCTGTGGATTTCATCAGCTTCTCAATAGGTGAAAGCCTCTACTACTCTAAATGGTATATAGAAATTTATGTATGATTTAGGGGTTTTCTTACTTATCATAGTCCATTTATATTTAGGTGTGTTTTTATTTTGTCACGTGAAATTTTCCAGTGTTCAGTCATTCATATAAAAACTCAAGATTATAACATCATTTTTCTTGCAGACAAGAAAAAGGACTGCACTTAGCTTTCCTTTTGGAATTTTACTTTCTATTGATTATTAACAGTTTATCACTCCATCAAAAATAGCAGGTTCACCTTTGTGCAATGAAAAAGTTCATATTTTTCTTTAGTCCTAGGTTGTGGCTCTTTTCCTTCAATGCCTGAAAATAATGTAGTAAAATGTGAGTTGTCAACAGAATGACAATATTAAAATTTTAGTTTAAGGCACTTTAGTATGAAGGTATAAAAATGCAGCTTCCAAGGACACCAGACCTCCATTACGTGGGCCACAGGGATGAGAGGGAGCAGGGAGTGGAGGGGGATGTTAAACTTGATTGACTAGTGATATTTCATTTTGCTTACCTGTACTGCAAAAATGTTTCTTGATTTATTGGTCTTTTCTATATAGTTTAGTTGAAGAACTGCTTCCTAATTCTAGGCACCTGATCATCCTTTTCTTAGAGACATCTCCTTAAAAAAAAAAAAAAAAAAAGTGTAATTGTAGATTATTTTCCTGACTATTTGAAATGTAAATCTTTTAAAAAGCTTCTTGCCAGCTGAACAATCCAGGAATATCTTTCTAAAGAACCTGGAGCCATCATTTTGAAATGTAACATAAAGGAAGTTAGGGTCCCTCCCATCCCAAAGATAGGAGAAAATTTACTTTGCATAAAACCAATTAGGAAACATAAATAGCCTAAGAACCCACCCTCCCATCCCATGTTTTAAAAACTCTCAAGCTCTCTGTTCCTGTGGAGTTGAGCTAAGACGGAGTGTGGCCCCTTTCTTTCCTATTATAATAACTTTGAATACAGTCTCCCTTGCCTATTTAATTTAATCTAGTGGTATTTTTACATTATACAGTTGTAATGTTTTCTTTCCAAACACTATTTTTTACCTTCTTCCAATAAGATCACAAATTATCTCCTAAAAGACCCTCACTTTTAGCTATTATTTTTTAGAACATCGTTCAAATTCTTTTATTTTTTTAAAATTTATTCATTTTTTTAAAATTCAAAGTTGTATTTATAACAGCATGTATTACAAATCATAATACTCATATAGAGCATCTTTTTACATAGCACTGTTTGTATACAAAGTATATTCATACTACAAAGTATATTTGTACTAATTGACCTCTTTAAGACTATTTACTGATAACCATACATTCTTTAAAATTAGATCATAGTCCCTTCATCTTTCCCAATATTGTTCCTGATTTGGTAATTCTTCAGTTCTTGTAACTATTGGTAATTCCTCCTCCATTCTCTATCTATACATCTTTCTTTGGTTAATGTCAAATATGTTTCAATTTTCAATTATAGGTTGACTATTCATTATACAAAATACTTGAAACCGAAAATGTTTTGAATTTAGGATTTTTTTTTTCAGATTTGGGAATATTTGCATACATAGAATGAGATACCTGTTGGGCATGGTACTCAAGTCTAACATTTGTTTTATATGCATCTTATACGCATGTATACAGTACATTATTATTACACCTATTTTTTAAAATCTGTTATGAGATCAGGTGTATAATTTTCCACTTATGGCATCATGTTGGTTCTCCAAATGTTTTGGATTTTGGAACATTTCAGATTCTTGGATTAGAGATGCTTGACCATATGTGCTTACAGCTCTAAAATATTATTTGTCAGGCCATAATCCTCTTGAGTTGATAGAATGTCTTTTTAGTTGCTTTCTTGTATCTCCAGCTTAATGTCTCTAGGGCATCTTGGAACCTTAAATTATCTTGACCACTACATTATAACTTTTTGGATATTCTTTTACTGGACAAGTGCACAATTCTCCACAGAGATGGCCAATCCAATAACCTGGGTATCAATTCACATTACTCATTTACTTATTAAGTACAAGGGCACCTAGTAAGTTTTACTGTATAAAAGAATGTGGATAATATTTACATAATCTCATAGGCTTTTAACAGACCTCACATCTTCTTTCTAATGATGGTCAGGGAGTGAGATGGAGTCATATGAGTACAGCTTGAAAAACCTAGCCCACAGAGGGTGAAGATGATAACTTTGATACTGAAATTTAAGGTTCCTACTACTTACCACTCAACTAATTACTTGGGAATACAAATGTGGTAGAAGGAAACAGGTTAATTCAAAGCAGGTCCTGAAGAAGATAGAGGAGACTTTTCACCTCAAATCTCTGTAATAGGGTGGGGTCAGGTTACAAAGGGTGTATAGTGTATGTCTACAAATATATGAATGAAAAGGGGTTATGGTGAGACAATGGGTGAGGGTCCTAGTGAAGTAGGGTTCTTCTTCTCCAAAGCTTCTGTTCTCCCTCTCCTTCCTTATAGAGAAGCTGAGCAGACTAACTTCTTGAACCAGCATCTGCATTTTCCTTTCAGACAGACACTGTTGCTTTTCTACAAGTCTGTTCAGCTGAGCTGAGGAGAGACAGCATTATAGAGACCTCTGGGAGGGGAGGTGGAAACAATTCTGTTAGAGCAATTCCCTGGAATGATGTCTTTGTTACAACTTGGTTTTTGTTTTCTGGTTTTATTCTGTTTGTTGTTGTTGTTTGTCATGCTGGGAATGGAACCCAGGGCCTTGTGCATGCTAAACAAGTGCTCTACCACTGAGCTACATCCCCTACCCAATGACTTGGTATTGATTAGTTGGTTTTTGATGTATTAAAAGCCAAGCTCAAAATACGATGATTAGTCTATAACAGCATCAGTTTATTAATGGGTATATGCTCTATGGAAAGGCCAATTTTCAGGGGAAGAGCTAAGATATTTCTTTTATAGGCCAAGATGCAAAACAGGATGTTATGTAATCCCTTATATAATCGTTTAAAATGTGATCACTTAAAAATGTAAAATAAAAAAATCCATCTCCACTGTTACATAAAATAAGACATGAGCCACATTTGGCTTGCAGGCTATAGTTTGCAAACCTATGTTACACATGAGAGCATTAAATTCATGATGTAATAAGACTAACTAAAAATTTTTAGATAATTAATCCTCAACTCAGATGTGTTATATGTCATGTAACTCCAGTCACAGTGTATATATGTGTGTGCTTTGCTGTGTTTAGTCATTTTAATTTCTAGATTTTAATTTTTATTCTCAGTGTTATAATTTCTTGGTAGATGTAGTTGCTAAAAGACTAAATTATGTAATTGCATTTTTACTGTGTTGCATGTGAGTGAATGATCATCAGATGGAAACGAGGTGAATTATATTTATTTCTTGTCATGAAGAGAGAAGGTTGTGTTAATTGGTAGATGCTAAAAAATGGCCATATTTGCAGTTATCATATGATCACCTTATTTATGACATAAAAGTCTTTCAGGATATAAAAGGAAATTAAAGCAACTTTTGCTAAAAGCACTGACTCTGCACTTGGGCCTGCAGATGCTCACTGTGTAACTAAAAGCAGGATAAAACCTGACATCTCTGCCTTCATTTTGTATGTCTCCTTTATTACCTTAAAGTTTATGCTGGGTCTTTACTGAGCTCTGCACATAGGAATGTTAATTACTCAAAGAATGTAATACAAAGCTTATTAGCTATCATAATCTGCTTTGTCCCCCTTCAAGATTGAGGACATCAATTTAAGAATAACTAAGGCATTTTCAAGATTTGTAGGGACATTAAACTACCAGCTTTTACAATTGAATGTCCCCGACTGCTGGAGAGGTGTCTGTATGCTTCTAGTCATTGCCCTAAACCCATAGTTATCTTGAATTCCAGGAACAGCAAAGCCTGGCAGACAAATCACTCCATGATGAGATCACTCTCTTACATGGGATCAGTTACCCCATGACTGGAACTGAGCCTGCCTTGCAAGCAGAAGTAATAATCTTATAGGAACCAGATTGCCCTCTTAAACAAAAAGGACTTCTCTGGAGCCACATCTCAGAACCAGTTTTTTGAGATAATGAACAATAAGACCATACATAGTCTGACCAAGATGACCTACGCAAGTCCCCAACTCTTGCCTTTGTTCCCCTTTTCTATAAAATCTCAAATTTTGAGTCCCTTAAGAACAGATCTTTGCTTATTGTGCCTTTACATCTGTTCTTTCCCAGCATGGCCTGCTGTTTAAAGTTCTTCTCTTGTCCTTAATCACTGCTCATCTCTATGTTTGACATATTGGGATGAGTGACTGACTGAACCTGGTCTGTTGGAATCCCACACAGCTGGGGTCTTCTCCCAAGGACTCTGATAACAAGGAGAGGTGCTTAAATGTTCTCTGTTAGTGTCTCCCCAGTTTTTAAGAAATGTAGACTTAACTTCATTTTCTTGAGTTAATGAAGCTCCATAATAAGGATATCTTGGAAGTACAGGAGAAATATTCTCAGCAGTAGTGCATTCAGGATTCAGGAAGACCTGGGACTTTGTTTATGCTTGTTGATTCAGTAATTCGTATTGTCTATCAAAAGCTCTGTTGGAACTGGGTGCTATGGCTCACACCTATAATCCCAGAGGCTCACAAGGCTGAGGCAGGAGGAGGATCACAAGTTCAAAGCCAGCCTCAGCAAAAGTGAGGTGCTAAGCAACTCACTGAGATGCTGTCTCCAAATAAAATACAAACAAGGGCTGGGGATGTGGCTCAGTGGTTGAGTGCCCCTGAGTTCAATCCCCTATAACCCCCCCCCAAAAAAAAAATTTTTTTTCCATTGGCCCTTGGGAGTTTGGGCTCTGGCCTGATTCAGCTTCTCCTTGTCTCCTTCCCACTTTGGCTCCCTGTCTCTGTTCTCTGATCAGTGCTATTACTTTCATTGCTCAGATTTAGTTACTTTATTCTTACAGGATGTGTGCTTGGTGATTATTTTGTTTTAATTGCTAATTTTGGTAGCTCATATAGGGTGTACTGATCAAGGTAGTAAAAAATTGTGATCTGGTTTGAGTGTTTGACCTATTCTCTTCTACAGACCATTTGTGTTGGATTAACTCCTCTGACCCCTGCCTCAAGTTCATGTCAGAGGGATAATGTGTCAGTTTTGTAAAAAGTTTTGAGGGAGGCACATCTTACACACTAGCATGCAAACCCAAGTGTCACACTTAGGAAGCACAAAAGGATCAACATCTGTCTTTTAAAGGCAGTCAAACATCAATTTTTATGACCTAAAATGCTCATTTATACAAAAGGATAGTCACTAAAATAAAAGGACATGTTATGATTTGAATATTGTCCCCACCAAGGGAAAACTAGGTCTGGATCACAATTATAGATTCCTCTAACTTTCTTCTGTTTAAATTTCTTGTGTGTGGGTGTGTGTTTATTAACTATCGTGTTGTTTCATGACTGTCATTTGTTCAGAAAGGAAACAGAGGCCATGATTCCTGACCCTATGAATTCAATGAGTTTATTTAGATCCATCTCATTATCTTGGATAGCCACTCAGAATGACTTTTGGCCACTTTGCAGGTCAGTCCAAGTATATTGCAGAGTTAGTCCAATAATCATTTGAACATACAAGGAAAATGACTGGACTCAAGCAACAGTGACAGATTGGACGGACCTGCCCTTAGTATAACTCTGTTGATCCTGTTTGAACAGGAACTTAAAATTTTCTTACATTATTCAAACAGCTAAAGGACATAAAACAATTGTTGCATATTCATAAATTTATAGGTGGCAAGCAGAATTAAGGAATCATAAGGTTAATTCAATTTAAGATTAAGGTAATTTTTAAATTTACAGCTAAAAATTTACAATTTAGTGTTATGAGTTATGTTCTTCCCCGACTCTCTCCATGTCATATACTGATGTCCTCATCCCTAGTTCCTCAGAATGTGTGACTTTATTTGAAGATAGGAATTTTATAGATGAAATAAAGTGAAAATAAGTTCTTTAGGATAGGCTCTAATCCAATATGACTGGTGTCCTTATATAAAAAGAAGAAATTGGAACACAGAGATGTGCATAAGGGGGAACTATGTGAAAAAGACCCAGGTAGGGAATCCTGGAGCTCATCTTCCCACAATGTCCTCAGAAGGAACCAACTCTCATTTTGGCATTTCAGCTTTCAGCACTGTGGTATAATTCACTTCTTTCATTTTAGGCCATCCAGTTTGTGGTACGTTGTTACAGCAGCCTTAGCAAATTGGTACACAAAATATCCCTGATTTTAAAATTATTGGCATCTACTAAATTGTTTTAGAACTTGAAACTATAATATATCTCTATGCTTTCCCCTTTAGAATCAGAATTGCAATCTATTTCTTTTAAGTAAGCTTAGTGTCAAATACAAAGGGCCAGGTGCAGTTATCATTCCAGGCATTCAAAATTATAAATGAACTTTGGGCATATCAGTGTTGTTTGGGATTTTTCTTACAACCACTGTTGTTTAATTATAAACATTGGTAGTGGTTACTAGCCTTTCCTGCATGTCTTAAATTCAGTTTACCTAAAAGAAATGAGTAAGTGGTTGAAAAAATCAGCATAGTGAAGGAAATTTGTACTTAACATTTAATTACCTATTATTCTTTACCACACCATCTAAATGAACTGATGCCAGTGTCCCTTGTTGAGTATTTGGTTGGGAGAGCAGATCATGACCAATCACTCTGTGTAATTACTCACCAATGAATATAGCAAGTAATCAGATTTTCACAGACCACTTCCCACTAGAATTCAATTCACTATAAAGATAGCTAAGATTTGGGCCAAATGAGGCTTTCCCACAAATTTATAATCTTTATAATTGAGTTATTAAAGAGATAAATGAAACTTAAAATTTTTTTGATTCTTCAAGTCTTATGGCAACCTTCCTCAACATCAAAAATTTGAGTCTTGAATTAAGAAATAATCAAGATGGTTACAGATACATAACAAAATACTTAAAAAATGTGATATGTCATTCATAGTATCACTCTATGTTCTATTTAAGTTCCAAATAGTTTAACAACGAAGTCTTGATTCTGTTTGTTAAACACAAATTGAAACCAACTGATCCACTCTGCTAGCAATTTTAAATACTTCCTATTCACAAATGAGTCTTTTGGTTAAAACTACCGTTCTCTCTTGCTATTTTAGACTATAAAATGGATCTTAAATCAAAGTATGCTATAACACTAAAACTTAGACAACAAGATGTGTGTACATTTTGTATGCTTAAGTAATTTTCTTACTGCCAAAATTATTTTGATGACATATGACTGTCTTAGTCTATTTCCTGTTGTTTCAATAAACTACCTGAGGCTAGTAATTTATGAAGAGGTTTATTTAACTCACAGTTTTGGAGGCTAGGAAAACAGCATGTATTAGTTAGTTGAGGGCCCCCAGGGTTGTATCACTTCATAGTATATGGCATTACACTTGTGATAGAATGTGGCAGAGGACGATATGAAGAAGGGAAGAGCTAGCACACGAGGAATGACCACTCTTGAGACCTCTCACTATGTCCTGCCACCTCAATACTGCCATATTGAGGTCCAAACCTAAATACATGAACATTTGGTAGATAAACTATGCCCAAACCATAGTAATGACCAAATAAATCAGATAAAACATTACTTCAACTGTATGCTTCCTTTTCCCAACCTGCAAAATTAATAAATTAGGTTATATGAATTATAAGGGTAATTCTATCTCTGAGGACTGGAAAGGAAGGAGAGAGGGAAAAGAAGAAAAGACAGAAAAATACCAAAGCAGAAGGAGATAACATTTTCCCCTTCATTGTCTAAACTCAGTTTATTTGGATATTAGAAACTACTATGTAAAACAAGAAAGTGACATTCATGTGAATACCAGTAGTTTTTTTGTTTTTTTATGGTCTTTTTGCTCATGAAAAAATTACATGGGATACACATTCAAATAAGAAACAACCTGCTTCATTTCCCTATTTTAAATTAGTATTGATTGAAGGTTTTGGTTTTGGTTTTACAGAGAAACTGCCCACAAATTTCATCATACCCCTCAGTCAATCCTGGCATCAGGACAAGGCCATGCCTGCTTACAAAACAAAACCTGACTATAACCACTATTTCTGTCTGTTAGCAACAGGGGGCATCATGAAATACATGTAACCAAACTTGTGGCTCAGGCATTGGAAAGTGCTATGAGAATGTGAAGGGATAATGTAGAATTTACTCTGCTTTGAAGATGCTTATAACTCGGGAAACCCAAGAAGAAAATATGACCCTGGGGAAATAAACGTATACATTGTAATTCTAATTAGCTAGACAGGAAAAACTGACTTTTAGCAAGTGATGCCCCTCAGTTTCTCTAGAGAGTCTCTGGAAATGGCTTCCACATCCATGGCATCCCAGAGAGAGTTTATGCTTTGCTGAGTAAAAATACCTGGTGATAGACTCATGATTTCTCTAATGACACCTTCCATCACTCTAAATAATATAGAACCCTAAATTCCAAGCTGTATTGTTTGCCAGTAAGTCTACAGGACAAATGTAGAATAAGGAGAAAGAGTAGGGTTTAGACAGCACAATTCATTTGAGTTACATGACTCTGTTGTAACTGATGTGTAGCAGTTGGCTTTCAATGTAAAATATAATTTAGAACTTAGAGATCTATTAACCAAAAACCCCATGGTTTGCATTAAATATAGTCATGACAGTCAAGAAAGTGAAGTCATATTTATAGGATAAAGCACTAATGACAGATCTGAGGATGTAAACATCTAGACAATGTTTAATAATTGAGGTTTATTTTGCCTAATTTTTTAAAATCTGTCATAATGCACACTGCCATGGTGCTGTTTTTCTTCAAATGATAAAATAGCTCAAGATACAAATGACTTTTGTTGTGTCACTGTTTCTTTTACTAAATTTTCCTTAACAACTGGATTTTATAAAATCCAAGCATTTTACACAATGGGCAAATTAAAGCCATGGGAAACTCAATAATATCCTGAATGATAAAATCCTCCACCAATAGTTGTGACCATCAAGGGTATTGAGTGCTAACCATGAGAATTAATTTTTCCAAGTGTAATGTTGACAGCTTAACACTTTGCCAGGTAACAGTTAAGTGACGAGTGAGTTTTATTGTAATGTAGTCTTATGTTGACACTCAAACTAATTTTAGCATATTAATATTTGTAAATATATTTCTTTCATTTGTTACTGCATAGCTGATGCCAATTAGTTTATCTTCTAAATATAGAGAAATAATAAAGTTAATATAAAATTCCATAAAAGGTAATTAATTACTCTGCTTTTTACTTTACACACTTGCCAAATACTCATCTTACTTAAGACATCATTTATTTCTAGAACTCAGACAAAGGATGGAAAGGATGGTGGGGAGGGATATTTGCTGGGGTAAGTGTTTATAAGTAAAGGGCAAAATCTCTAATATGTTCTGCATGAGAATTATCTTATAAAATATACTTATCTGCAGATATGATGTATTTTAATGAGTCAGCTGAAGTGCAGCCCAAGAAGCTAATCTTTTCTTCCCCAGTGTGATTCTGATGAAAATGTTGTAGGAGAGCAGTAGGCTAAGAAGGACCATGGAAAACACTGGAAGTAGTAACACTTGATCAGATGACTCAATCACTAACTTGTTCTCCAGTCGTTAATAGAAATGTGTCAAATGCCTGTGAATAGTGGCTCAGCATAGTTTCTCTATTTCTATTATATTCTTGTTGGAAGAAATTGAAGTGTATACACTTCTTAGATTAAAACCCAGGACAAGGTGAACTTACCTTACAATGCTGGTTATCTCCCAAATGCTACTTGACTGTTACTTCAGTGAATAAGTCTGATGTTATTTCAGAATTATTAGATGTAAAATTCTCCTTCTTCATCATACCCCACCCCCAGTCAGAATATTAAATCAAGCAAGTATTAGCCTCAATGGGGCCTGAATATAACTTGTTTGGCTTTTGTCTTTGAGATATTCACCTTTTCTTATTAAAAATTTTAAAAGTCTCCCTTACCCAGAAGAACAAAAGGAAGATCGGAGATTAGCTTATTATAGAACCTTTTCTGTGTTTTGCAGTAAAGAAAAACAAAACCCTAAATTATTTTATCTTCTTTGTTTTGTTTTCACTTTTTTGAGTTGAAAGAAATTAGTGGTATGGGTTCTCTAGATAGGCTACAAGACTTAATATTATTTTCTTTGCAAATGTAGCATAATATCTGATGAACAGAAGAGCTAATAATAAGAGCTCGCTCTGTATTTTAAAGGAAGCTGGCAAACAAAAGATATATAGGAACCAAAACCTACTAAATTTTGCATACTTTTTGGCTACATCTAGTAAAGAAAAAAAGAAAAACTATATTACTATTTTATTTAATAAAATCCTACTTAATTCCAGTCACAAAGTGTATGCAAATAGCCAACCATTTTAAGTACATTTTCCTTTTATGATTTTTAGTAATATTCAGAAAGGTATTTTTCCACATCTAATAAGGGAATATCTTTGTTTAAAAATTGTGTTTTATTTTCGTGCCAAGCATTTTTTAGTTTTTGGCTGGTTGTTTTTTTTTTTTTTTTTTAATAGCAAGTTTAACACATTTTTCCTTTTCTGAGCGAAAGAAACACAATATGTATATGCAGAGTCATGGAATCATCCTACCTATTGTGTGTTCTTAGAGTGGAAAAGCACTGGTGGGAACCAATTGAGTCCATGCTGAGTAATTATCAATGGAAATGAGTTTTGTGATTCTCTTTTGCACTGGGAAGTTTACACAGTATTGTTGAGTAAATATTGATACTGTATTTGTGCATTCATTAGAGTGCAAAAGCTTCTCATTTTAATTCTTAGGGCATGGATTAGAAGACGGAAAGGAAAAATCCTGCAGCTGAATGCATTTATGGCTTGGATAAATTCTCTTTAAGTAGAATTAGGTTTGCAAAGGAATCTCCATATGCTTATAGTTGTTCTTAAAAGGATTTGACCGTTTGGGGTTGAAAGAACCAATCCTTTGTTGAACATGATTAGGAACAGCACGAGCTAGTAACTTTTTAATAAATTTTCATAGCATAATTTATAGATTATAACTTGCCAATTGATTATTTGTCTTTTTGATAAATAACTGCAATAATGACACACCCTTATTTTAACAGCCATTGTGAATCCTCCTGTAGTTCTTAAAAATAACAATTGCTCTTTAAATCTAAAGCCCACAGAATTAAAGTTACTTTTCAAAATGTCACTTTTTGTGAGTACCACATTTTCTAGTACTTTCTTAATGCATAGGCATAGTGTGTTTATTTTAAAAGCTATTTGCTATAAAATGCATTCTCCTTGGAGGAAAATGAAGACACTGCCTAAAATATGGTTAGACCAATAGCACTTTTCCAGAAAATGCCTTGGAGTACGTGAAGAAATTATAATGAAGAAAATTATGTTTGGTGCAATTATTTTCAACCCACCTGTGACTTCAAAGTGAGTGGGACTGCAGAGCTGGCAGTACCTTCCTTTGTGTATATTCCCCCAAAGAGGAAACATTTTAATACTTTTGTACTGAAGTGACATGAGTGTGATTAAATTTTTTTAATCTTTGAATCTTAAATATTTTAAGATTTAAAGCAAGGGTGTGAGACTTAAAGATAACTGGTGGCGTGGCTGATACTTAAATGCTTGCCTTCCCTTCATCTGGTGGCCTGGATTTTGGCACCAGACAGGCCTCTCATGCGAGGTTTTACCTCTGTTTGTGTTACATGTTCAGTTCCATTATCTGGCCTGGTTACAGAGCCACAGTGAAGTGTCTCTCCATGAGGACTTGCAAACCTCAAACATCTCCTGCATCATCATCCATCAGTGTGAATTTGGGAATCAGAAAATGGGTTTAGGAATGGCTCTGTGTCATTTAGTTGACACTACTTTCTCTCCAACTCTTACTTGGATGCATGGTGACATTGTGAGGAAATAGACTGATGCTCTTGATAAATAGAGATAAATTATCTTATGGTTTGAGGACAAATGTAAACAGATACGTGGTTAGTTGTGCAAATGATAAAAGGAGGCAAAGGAAAGATATTTGATATCTGAAACAATTTTAAGATGATTTCAGTTTCTCAGCATTTCATAAGGTTAAGACAAACTTTTATTTTTGTGAATATATTCTTCAATATGAATGTTCTAGTCACATACTAGGGCAAACAGTCCAGATGGAAGAAGCAGTACCAGTCCTCTTTCTCTCTTAAAATTTCTTATACAAATTGTCAGAGTCTACCCTATATTGCAACTACATAAATTGTCACTCTCAGTTTTAATTTAGCTATCATGTATCACTTGCCTCCTAATTTGCCAAAGTTGTTGCTAGACCCAAGCATCAAATTTTAATTTTCAAGACTTTTTATAGTACAAAATAATGCCATGAGACCTAAGTAACTATAATGAAGGAAAAAGTGAAGTCAACTATTGTGCATTGGGTATTGAAAATACAAAAATCTAAAAGAAAAGGTCCCTGCTTTGGGGCCAGGGAGAATATATACTCAAAACCAAAGGTGTGATCCTAATAGTCTTCAGGACAAGATATTCTCACAAGCTGAGGGTTTAGCACAACCTTAGACATAGCTTGATTTTATTCCAAAATTGCATCCTACGTTTTTTCATGTTAAAATTTGCATGTGTGGCCAGGCGCAGTGGCGCATGCCTATAATCCCAGCAGTTATGGAGGCTGAGGCATGAGGATAGCAAGTTCAAAGTCAGCCTCAGCAACAGTGAGGTGCTAAGCAACTCAGTGAGACCCAGTCCCTAAATAAAATACTAAATAGGGCTGGGGATGTGGCTCAGTGGTTGAGTGCCCTTGAATTCAATTCCTGGTGGAAAAAAAAAAAATGTGCATGGGTGTGGGCAATGATGATAAAAAGATATTTTTCTTGCATTTCTTTAGTCTTAAAAGTTCTTACCAAGAATAATAAAAGTGGAAAACCCAGCAACTCTTTCTTTAAAAAAAATGAGTGGGATCACAGAGCTGGCCCAAACAAACAAAACACAAACTTCCACATAGTATAAAGGATGTGTCAATATTTGAATAGGATATTGAAGGAGGGCTAGAACATAGATAAGGAGAGATACCATAATATGAGAGAAACATATTTCTAAAGAAGTAAAGCACATGGACAGTGGTTTAGAATTGGAAAAGAGCAAGGTATTGATATACTATAAACTAATTTGGCTGGACATACGGCAGATTGAGACTTTATCTAATAGGTTATAGATGATATCTAGAAATTATTATTTGCACATACCAGGGTATATGTTAACCTCTTCTATATTTACTAGACTATTTAATCTTCACAATATTATCCATTAGTTATTGTTATGGATATTATACAGTTGACGAAGTTGAGGCTCAGAACTTAATTTTGAACAATGCTCTTCACCTTGATTACAATTGACTAGTGAGGCGAAAGAGGTCAAACTTTGGAAACATTTAATGTCATGTTAAGGACCTGATACTTGCATTTTTAGACAGTATGAATTTATTGAAAGCATAAATTTGCTTTTGTTCTTTAAAAAAATTTGGTTCATCTTCAATTTCAGATTCAATAATAATACTGTATCACATTAGCACATTACCAGTTCATAATATAAATGTGATTATTAATGATTTATAGTAGATCTTGACTTGTAAAAGAACATTGAGAAATGTGCTATTGGCCAATTTTCTTCTTCCAGCCCATTTTCAAAGGGCAGAAAATGTTCTCTTCTCCAGTCACAATATTTCCTCCATGGCATCATTCAGTGCTTTTAAATAAAAGTCTAATTGCATACTGCTCTCAAATTTACATTTCTAATTTAACATCTCTGAACTCCATTATGTTCAACTGCCTACAGGATATGCCCACTCAAGTGTCTAGACAGCATTTTGTAACTGGGATAATCCATATTTTTCAAATTATATTGCCTATCATGCCAACCACAGACATCAAATAAGCTACTCTTTCCACCATTTATTTTAAATATCATTTCATACATTAGTTTCCTCCAAATTCTTCTGTTTCTTGTCCTTTTTTTCCTCATGTTTTTCCTATGTCAGTATCATCCTGTTATGATGTACAGTTTTTGGTTGTGATAAGGACTATTCCAAGATGATCTCCCAGTGACTCATGCCCTTGTAACATACTCCTCTCTCTCTGAGTGAGATGAAATATGTGAATAGGAGGAGATATAACTCCACAAGTATGCTACCTTCCATAATACAGTTGACTCTAAATGAAAGATTATTCAGATGGACACAAACTGAGTCCACTAAAAGCAAGAGTTTTTCTCTGGATGGTGGAAAAAAGATTTGAAGCACAGAAACGTTTGGACACCAGGGCTGTCTTTTTGCTAAGATGAAAGGGGCCATGCAACAAAAACCTGAGTTGCCCCTAGAAACTGAGACTGTTCCCTTGCTATCAGCCGATGGCAGGCAGATAACTGGGGTGGGGGTGGGGGTTGCTAAGGGAGAGTTGTGCAGTAATAGGAATGAGCTTAGAAAAAACCCCAGCTCCACATAAGAAACTAGCAGGCTGACCACTTGATGACCACCCTGAGCAAAGAATCCAAATATGCGGTACTGAACTAGCAACCTGGAGAACTGTGAGGCAATGGTGATATTTTAAGAAGGTAAGTTTGTATTAATTTGAAACATAGCAACAGTACACTAATGCATTAGTAAAGCAAATTTCCTTTACATTATTCATTTTTTTCCAAACATATCTTAGCTCTTTTTAAATGTTTTTCTGTTTTCATTTTGAAATTATTGTCTGGTTCCCAAATTAAAAGCAATAAAAATAGGAAAAGTTAAATTTTTAATACATTAATTTTCAGTTAAATGACATTCTTATAATATTAATCCATTAAAGATAAATTAATCTGAGCTGGGGTTATAGCTCAGTGGTAGAGCACTTGCCTAGCACATGTGAACCACTGGATTTGATCCTCAGTATAGCATAAAAATAAATAAATAAAGGTGTTGTATCTTTTTCAATTAAAAAAATATTTAAGAAAGATAAACGAATATTACTACTCATTTAAACATTTTATTCTTCTGATTTTTATTTTCCAGAATTATTATACAATTTTAAATAGTTCATTTTTATTGTTTATTTTCAGTATAAGTTTTTAGTTGAAATTTTCAGGTACTTCATAATTTTGAGAATTTTTACTATTAAGAATGAGATTTATTTTCAATAATATAATCACCAAAGCATATTTTCTTCTTTTTCAACATATACTTTCCAATATTTAATTTTCTTAACTGGTTATATTAGCTAAGTACTTCAAGCTCATGTTTAATGGCATTAAAATTTTATTTTACAATTTTAATGGTATGGCTAATATTGTGCTTTATGGAGATTTGTTTATTTTAGAATATAGGATAAATTGGAATAAAAGGGATATTAATGGCAGCAGGGAGTACAGTTAGGAGCTTATTTTAAAAGTTCAGGGTAAAGTAAAATGGAAATGGAAATGTATTTAAGGAGGTACAACAGAAATTGACAGAACTTAAAGGGTAATAAAATTCATAGATGGGGTTAGATGAATTCAAATTGACTTTGAGATATTAAATATAAATGATATGGCACCGATGATTTAATTAACAATTGCAGGAAAGAACATGGGACATAGGAAATAGTTAAGCAGATAAGACTCCTGAGTTTATAATACTTTAGTAAGATTTAGGTGAAGACAATTTTACTATTGCAAATGAGAGTCTCATAATGTGGTCAAGGAAGAATCTGTGTGATAATTTAATCTTCATGATCTTGAAAAAAATGGGGTGAACTTTCCGAAACTTCAGTTTCTTCATGTACTGAGGGAAGTCTCAAATTGAGCAAACATCTATTGGTCCTCAACCACATGGAAGATACTGTTAGCAATAAAACCAAAATGATCTGAAAGGCACAAAAAATCAATCTGATTAATTTAGCTGGATACTGATGAGTGACTGAATTTAGGAAACACATGGATGAGAAAGACCAGAACTTATGATCCAGTGAAATGGCCCACTGGAAATGGTCCAGTGACATGGAGTAATTTTACCTTTGTAATGTATAGCAACCATGTTCCTCTACCACTCAAAAAAAATTTTTTAACTGGTATCCTGTTTGTTACAGGGTAAAATCTAAGCTACTTAGCATAGTGTACAAGGTCATTTATGACATCCTTTGTTTTCTTCTCCTAACTCCTACTTTCACTTTCTTATCTTGAATTTCTTTCATTACCATCTGGCTACTATGTACTTCAGGCACTCCTTACCTTTATATGTCACTTCTTTTGCCTAGAATACTTACTCTCCTATGACATTACTTGGTGAGTGGCTATGGACTTCAGAAAAATTTCAATCATCACCTCCTCTGTGAGACATTCTTTGATCTTGCCCATAATGGTAATGCTCATTTGTGTTGTGTGCACTCTTGTCTATTACTTGACCTCCACTTATAGGAGTTAAAATATCATTTGTTCAAATTTCTTTTCTCCATTAGGTAGACATTCTTGAGGACTGGTTTCATGTCATATTTTAAATATTCAGTTTTAATATTTCCATCTTGGGATTTACTTTACCAGCAAGTCTAGGCTCTAACCAGGTCCTCATCAAATCACTACTCAATCAATGTCACTATTAGTATTTTTGACAACTATGTTGATTTTTCTGAATTGCCATTCTTGTACGTTCTAAGCACATTTCTAAAATGATACAAGTATTTTCTATTCCAAACGTAGAAGAGAAAGATCTTATATAAATCAAATAAAATCAGTGGAAAAATCAATTTATGTTTTTGGAAGTTATAGGATATTTTCATCTCTTTTATCCAAAAAAACATTTTAATCTGATATCTATAGAAATTTTTAGAAAAAAATATATCCAATGATTTCTATATGACTTCTAAAATCAAATGCTCACTTGTAAGCATGTATCAAAATTTGTTCCAATATCAATTTAGAACCTTCCTCTACTAACACATTTATAGATCTGGGACATCTGCTACTATTGGACACTCAGACCCATGTAAGAGCCAGCTGCAGCATACATTATTTATTTGAACAGCTGGCTGATTTGTAAGTCTAAAAATTCTCTAAATCATCAATGTGTGATTTTTTTTTTCTTTTGTATTTTCCTTTTTTGGTCATTGATTTCCTAAGTATATGCATTTCTTTGAACAGGATGTGGATAATTGAAATATTTATAGTAAGAAATCTCAGAAACAGTGTCATCCACCCAACAGTTATTCATAAATTGAATAAAAGGATACAATTGTTTTCTGTTCTGAAAGACACTGATTAAAATATCCATCTTAAGGATGAAAAAAGTGATTATATTAACAGAAATACTTATTAGTAGTCCATCTGGTAAAGTTGATGCCTATAGATTATGAATAGTCAAGGAAGCTTTGAGGAATTGTTACTTTCTAATTGGTTCCCATAAATGTTATCAGAAAGGTGGAGTTATTTTCAAATTCCTAATATTTTAAATCATAAAACACTAAGAATTAAAATTACAGCCCCAAATATTTTTGAAACAATATATTCTTTTATAATATCATGATATTTTTCTTAATGAAGTACAATAAAAGCAAAATATTTTAAGTGGTTTATATGCAGACTTATTCCTCATAATATTTCAGGATGTTCACTGACATATATGTGATGATAAAAAGACCACAGGAACTTTCATCTTAAAATTCACAGAAGTGATAATAAAGGGCACTAGACACATCTGTTACAAGAGTTTGCCATCATATTTATGTTTCTTATTTCTGACACAGTCCCTTTTATTAATCAGCTAAAGCTTATATCCTGAAACAGTCACCTGGGTGGTTGATGTGTGTAGCTGGCACACAGCACATTGCCAGTTGTTTTTATTAGAATGAGTACCACGTTTTTTACATCATGGATTTCTGATTGCAAATAAGATTTATTTACTAGTATGAACACTAGACAATGATTTATTAGTCAAATTAAGAATTGTTTTTATCGCATTACAAAAGTAATATGTGATTGTTATTGAACATTTGGAAAACAGAATGGAGAAAGGAGAACAAAAGTATCTTCTTTCCCCCTTTAGTGTGTCAATCATTTTTTTTTCAGCTTTATGCAAGTTCCACAAGTAAAATTGTGTATACATACAATATATGTATACACTGTAAAATGATTAACTCTAGCTAATTAACATATCCACCTTCACAACACTTTTTTTTTTTTGTTTTGTTTTGTTTTTGGTACCAGGGATTGAACCCAGGGGCACTTAACCACTGAGCCATATCCCCAGCACTTTTTTTTTTAATTGTGGGACAAAGTCATACTAAGTTGCTGAGGGCCTTGCCAAGTTGTCCAGGCTGGTTTTGAACTTGTGATCCTCCTGCCTCAGCCTGTAGAGCTACTGGGATTATAGGCATGTGCTACTGTACCTGTCTGTGTTCTTACTTTTTATGATGAGAAAATTTAAGATCGTTGCTCTTAGCAAACTTCAAATATATAATACATTATTATTAACTATAGTCACCATGCTATATAATCTCCAGTATGTATCGGTCACTAACTATATAATAGATTCCTCTGGCTGAATGGAACTTCATACCTTTTCAGCAGTTTTTCCTTATTCTCTGTTCTCTACCCTCATCCCTTGGTAACCACAATTCCACTGTCTCCTGGTTTGACTTTTTTAGATTTCACATAAAAGTGAGATTATATTATATTATATGTTTATTTTTCTGTGCCTGGAATATTTTATCTATCATAGTCTATGAACTAATTTCATATATGTTGTCACAATTGAAAGGATTTATTTCTTTTTAAAGTCTGAATAGTATTCCATTATATATACATATACTCCTTTTCTGTTGATGGACAGTAATTGATTCCATATTGGCTATTGTGAATAGTGCTTCAGTGAATGTGAAAGTGCAGATATTTCTTTGACATATTAATGTTTTTTTTTTTTACTTTGGCTATATTCCTAGAAAAAAGACTGCTAGATCATATGATAGTTTTTAAGTTTAGAAGGAATCTCTAGACTGTTTTCCTTAATGGTTGTACTAATTAACATTCCCACCAACAACACACAAATGTTCCCTTTTCTCCACATCCTTACCAATACTTTGCAATTTTTTGTCTTTTTGATAATATAAATTCTAACAGAAGTGAGGCAATATCATATGATTTTTATTTACATTTTTCTAATAGTGATGTTCAGTATTTATTCATATACCTGTCAACAATTTGTAGTGTTGTTTTGAAAATTTTCTTTTCGGGTTCTTTTACCATTTTTAATTAGATTTGTTTTATTTTGTTTTTGCCATATAGTTGTTTGAGTTACCTATATCTTTTGAATAATAACCACTTTTTAGATGTATGGTTTTCACATATATTCCCCATTCCATAAATTATCTCCTTACTCTGTTGATTGCTTTATTCATCATGCAGAAGATTTTTAGTTTGCAATCCCTTTCATCTCTTTTGCTTTTGTTGCTTTTGTTTTAAATTCATATTTAAAAGATCTTTCTCCAGACCAACGTCACAAACTTTTGCCTATAGGTCTTCAAGTAGTTGTAGAGTTTAAAATCCTACATTTAAATCTATTAGGTTCATCTGATCTACAGTGTGGTTTAACATTACTGTATCTTTATTGATTTTCTGTCTGAATCATCTATCCGTTATTGAAAGTATGGTATTGAGAGTGAATCTTGTTGGCAGCATATAGTTGGGTGTTATTTTTTTTAAGTCCATTCACCTACTGTATGTGTTTTGATTAAATAATTTAATTCACTTACCTTCAAGTCAATTATCAATAGGTAAGCACTTACTACTGTCATTTTGTTAATTGTCTTCTTGATTTGTAGATTCTTTGTTCCTTGCTGCTTTCCTCTGCATTTTAATGATTTTTATAATGATATGCTTTCTTTGCTCTTCATCCTATTTGTATCAATTAAAATACTTTGCTTTGTAATTACCATAAAGTTTAAGTTAAACATGATATAGTTGTCTGTTTTAAGCTGATAATAATTTAAGATTGTACATAAAAATTTTATGCTTTTAATCACATGTTTTGTTATTGATATCATAACTTCCATGTTTTTATTTTGTTTATATAAACAAATACCTTGTAATTTGATATTTTAAATAATTTTTAACTGGAGATCTGAGTGATTTTACAAGTCACCATTACAATATTAGAGTAGTCTGAATTTGTCAATATGCTTCTGCCAATGAGACTTATGTTTTCATGTTACTAATTAGGCCTTTTTGTTTCAGCTTGGAGAACTTCCTTAAGCTTTTCTGATAAGGAATTTTAACGTTTATTTTTCTAGTATAATAGTTAATTTTGGTTATCAACTTGCCTGGATTAACAGAATTAGTAAACTATATTTCTGGGTGTGTCTATGAAGTCCAGAGAAGATTGTCATATCAGTCAGGAATTGAGTGGGGAATGCTTTCCTGAATGTGGACAACAATAGACTGAGAGTCTGGGTGGAATGATAAAACTAATGAAGTGGGAAGCTAAGTTTTGCTTGTACTTTTCCTTTCTGAGCAGCTGTGTTGTTTTGTTGCTATTGACCATGGAAATCAGACTACAGTTTCTTTAGCCTTTGAAAGCAGATTTGGATATACACAGTTATGATGGTTAATCTAGGTTGTCCATTTAATTGGATTGAGATGCCTAAGTCTAAGAGACTTCTGGGTGCGTGGACAGGGGATTTCCAGAAATTATTGGCATATGGAACAGAAACTGAGGAGAGAGACCCACCCTAAATGTGTGTGTGGGAGTCCATTGGTTGGGGGACCTAGATGGAAAAAATAGTGGAAGGAGGAGGAAGCCGAGCGGATCCAAACTCCATTCTTGGGCATTTTGATTACTGCTGTAATTGCCAGAGGACTTCCGACTCCAGCTCCTTCACTATTGCAAAGCAGACACAGATCAGTGATGCTTTAGGGAGGTAAAGGACTTCAGTCCAGAGCTGTGGCTACATCATTGGTCCTCCATCTTCTGAGACTCCAGCTTCTCTGACTGAGCAGCTACTGGTTCTTCTAGTTCTCCAGCTTACAGACAGCCATTTTGCGACTATCCAGCTTCTAATAGTGTCAACCAATCTAATAAGTCCCATTTTCATAATCATGTGTGTGTGTTGAGGCATGTATCCTGTTGGCTATGATCCTCTAGAGAACTCTAATACAAGGGAGCTGTTGGACCTTTTGCCTTGGACAGTGGCTGCGAGAATGGTTTCTCTCATCTTTAGGCTTCTGGCTTATTGGACTGAGCAGCTGGTAGTTTCCCTGCTTTTCAGCTTGAAGATGGCCATTGTAGGATTTTTCTGTCTCTGTGATCATGTAAAGCAATCGAAGAAACACCCTCTTAGGATCATACATATTCTATTCTGTTTCTTTGGAGAATTCATGTGGGAAAATTTTTATATTTACTTCCTTTCTGAAGGATATCTCTACCAGTTAATGTAGTCTGTGATTTTATTATCCCTTACCATACTTTGAATATATCCACCATTTTACTCCCACTGACCTGCAGATTTTCTGCTAAGAAGTATTAGAGTCTTATCAAGGTCACTTTTTATGTGAGGTTCTTTCTTCTCTTGCTGATTTTCAATGTTCTCTGTCTGTGGTTTTTGAATATTTATCATTGATGAAGTCTTCTTTAGGTTGAATCTAATTGGAGACCTGTGAGCTTCTTGTACTTAGACGTTTTTACATTTCCCCAGATTTGGGAAATTCTTAGCAATTATTTCCTGAACAGTATTTATGTTTCATTATTTATCTCCTTCTTGAAATGTATAATTCAAATTTCACCTTTCTTGATGCTATTATATAAATTCTATAAACTTTCTCTCTTCCCTTATTTTTTTTTTCTTTTCTGATGTGTTCAAATTACCTGACCTCAAATTTATAGATTCACTCTCTTTGATCAATTCTGCTGTTGATGTTTTCCAATGCATTTTCATTTCATTCTTTGTATTTTTCAGATCCAGATTTTCTGTTTAGTTCTTTTGTATGATTTGAATTTCTAAATCTTCTCATTTTGTTCATGTATTATTTTGCTAATTTTATTGAATTTCCTCTTTATGCTTTCTGTTAAATTCATTGAGCTTCCTTAAAGTAATTATTTTGAACTTTTTTTAGGCAATTCCTTTGGAGTTAAGTTATCAGAAAATTATGTGTTCTTTTGTGGTATTGTTTCCTTGCCTTTTGGTGTTTGTTGTTGCTTTGCATTAATATCTGCACATTTGGTGGAGCAATTATCTCTTTCATACTTTAAGATTTAATTTTATTGGACAAAAGTCTCCTAGTGTTGGATATGAGGGTTGCAGTTGTCTGGACTGTGGCAATTCTGTCTCTAATAAGGGCACACCAGTGTAGTCTAATTCTAAAGTTGGTATTGGCAAAGATTGCAAGGCTCCTCAGAGGCCAAGGCTGTGAATATCCTCATCCTATTAGGCTTTTCAATGGTAATACTACAGGGTGCTCTTCCTAATCTCTCTTTCTCATACTGGTGAAGTCATGGTCAAGAATTTTCCTCGTATC
This sequence comes from Tamias sibiricus, assembly GCA_025594165.1. Taxonomy (NCBI): domain Eukaryota; kingdom Metazoa; phylum Chordata; class Mammalia; order Rodentia; family Sciuridae; genus Tamias; species Tamias sibiricus. The sequence goes on along the minus strand of CM046664.1, from coordinate 110,824,975 downwards.
TCCTAGTTAAGCTTGTAAGTATGCTTCTGGTAGTGGTGGCCCAAGAATCTATGGCCTGGCCACGATGCCAGAGTTTGGCCTGTGCACACATACAGAGAAACTCTTACTCCAAAATCAGGAGTTCATGCATCTCCCTCTTTGAGTGTCCATGGCAGAAATTTCTGTTGGTTACTTCAGTAACAAAAGATATCAGTGTCCTCTGCAGAGAAGATGGTTAGGGCTTACAATGGAACTAACCACAAAGTTAATATCCTCCACCATTCTTCATTCCTGGCCATCTTCAGCATCTCAGGTGTGTTGTTCTCTCCAGCAGTCCTTCCTGTGTTGTTTTTCTATTTTTTTAACCTTTTTGTTCCACTATGTTGCTGCTAGTTTTTAAGTGGTTTTAGTCAGCTTTTTCACCACTGTAATTAAAAGATCCAACCAGAAAAACTGTAGAGGAGGAAAAGTTTGAGGGCTCACAGTTTCAGAAGTCTCAGGCTCCATTCCTCAGGGATGGAGGTGAGATAGAACATGGGGGTGAAAGACAATGGCAGAGGGAAGCAGTTCACATGATGATCAGGAAGCAGAGAGAGAGAGAGATCTGTACTTGCCAGATACAAATATATGCCCCAAAACCACACGCCCAATGCCAATCTCCTCCAGCCACACCCACCCGCTTTCAATTATCACTCAATTAATCCCATTAGATGATTAATTCATTCATTGGGTTAAGGCTCACATAACCCAGTCATTTCTCCTCTAAACCTTGCATTGTCTCACACATGAGTTTTCTGGGGAGAGGTCACATCCAGATCATAACATAAGTAGAATCTTGAGCTACATTTTTTCATGAATAAATGTGTATGACTTTTGGGAGAGAGGGGGAGAAGAAAACTTCTATCCCCTCCACCATTTTGCTGACATCAGTTTGTACTGTATGTATCTTGAATAATGTCTTTTAGTATATATACTCTATTAAACACTTCTTTCCATTAAATATATACTAAACATTTTCCCATGCCACTGATAACCTTGTATGATATATTATGATATATACATGCTATGTAATCACAAAGATAAACCAGTTTCTTTAACAAGATCCCCATCTTTGAATATTTGAGTTGTTTACAGACATTTGATGTTATAAATAAGTAGCAGAGTCTATTTCGATAAAGTTATTATATATGTTGTAAGAGCAAAAGGAATATTCTTTTCAATACTCAGGTATATAGGCAAAGTTGTTAACAACTGATATCGACACAAGTATGTAAGATGGTATTATTTTGCCCCATTCTCACTGATACCTTGGAAACTTTTGTTTGTTACTTACTCTTTTTTAAAAATCATAACATTTTTCAAATTTTTTGAATTCCTTTTTCATTTTTTTAACTTTGAAATTATACACATTAATCTTTTTAGAGGTTACGATCAAAACACATTTTTAACCTGGCTCTGAATTCAGTCAATGTTTTTACTGTTTTTTCAAAGAAGACAAATATCATAGAGTATAATAACACTGATTATTCCTCTCCTGAAACACATTCTTTCCCAGTATTTTATTGCCACTCATCTAAACAGTGAAAATTAAATTTACTCACATATTTCCAATTTCTTAATGTTTTTCTTGTTATCTCAACATTTCTTTATTCCTGCAATTTCCATTTTAAATATGTGTGTGCTCTGTGTCCTCTAGATACTGTTCTTAAGGCCTTTATTCTGCAAATATTTTCAGTTTCTGCATTCTTTCATTTTCAATAGCTTGATTATCATCTATGAGGTAAAAACCATGCAGACTCAGTGTTTCTTGAGAATTATGGTTAATTGTCTATGTCCCTTGGCTTTAGCCTACTATTGTGAAGGTGAATCTTCTCAGCAGTAAAGAGGGGATCGGCTTAATTTGCACAGATCTCAGTCACATTTCTGGCTTTAAATAAACTTATCCTTCTTTAAAAGGAAAATGACACCTTTTTAACTAAAATCATATTTCTTATGCTTCATTCCCAAGTCCAGTCTGTTTCTTTTTTGTAAGTTGTCCAATAGAGGACATGCAAAATGAAAATCTACAGAGGTTAAGTCTACCTGAAGTATTAATTCATATGGTTCAACCACTCAATCAAATAAATGATATTCTTCCATATTTTGTTTTTCTATATTTACATAATTCCAGTATTTCTTCATGAATATATTCATGATGTTGTAGTGGTATATATAGAATTTACCCTGCAATAATACTTGTGAGTCCGCAAACTAAGATTTCATGAACAACTTCTGAGACATCATACTAGTGGAGAAAGATAACATTCTGAATTTGTTATTTGCCTTGTCCTTTCTATCTTCTAATATTTTTAAGAATTTTGAATATGGCATTTGTTACAGTTTAGATATGAAGTGTCCCAGAAAAGGTCATGAGTGAGACAATGTAAAAAAGTTTAGAGTTAAAATGATTGGGTTATGAGAGCCTTAAACTATTCAGTGAATTAACCTCTCATAGTAATTAATTGGGTGGTAACTGTAGGCAGGTAGGATGTGGGTGAGGAGGTGGATCCCTAGGGATTTGCCCTTAGGGTATATATTTTTTCCCTGGTGAGGGGAGTCAGTCTCTCTGTTTCCATGTTGCCATGTTTTGAGTCACTTTCCTCCACCAAACTCTTCCAGCATGATGTTCCACATCACGTTGAGGCCCAAAGAATGGAGTTCTTGGACTAAGACCTCCTAAACCGTGTGCCCCATTATAAACTTTTCCTCCTTAAAGTTTGTTCTTGTAAGGTTTTTTGGTCACAGCAGTGAAAATGCTGACCAAAGCAGCATTCTTCAGGGTTGTATTACTTTTTAAAAATCTTTTCAAATATCTATACCCACTTATTTAATTTGCTGTTTCTAAACTTTAAGAATTCACACTCCCTGAAAAAAAATACCAAACAAAAAATTTCATTATACCCAAATGTTAGGTCTTTTATTCTGGCCATAATTCACTGATTTTCCTTTTCCTGCTATTTCCAATCTGTTTATGATGACCTCATTTTTCTGCCTTTACAAAGTCAAAGTATCAGAATGTCTTTGATACACAAATTATACTTGAACATCAAAGACTTACAGATTTTCTTTATATCACTTTTTTTTTTTTTCAGTAAAGGGAGTCCCTGATTTACGATGGTTTGATTTAATGTTTTTACTACTTTACCATTCTATGAAAAGTGACATGCATTTAGTAAAAACTACATTTTGAATTTTGATCTTTTTCCCAGCTAGCAATCTGAGGTACAATTCCCTTATGTGATGCTGGGCCTCAGCAGCAGCAGCAGTGAGCTACAGCTCTTAGTCATGAATGTTAAAACCCATATCCTCTAGTGTACTGTATTGCTAAACACTGTTTCTTAGGTTGGTTGTATTAAATGCATTTTCAACTTACATTTTCAACTTACAATGGGTTTATCAGACATAACTATACTGGAAGCTGAAGAGCATCAGCATTCACTTTGCTTTCCTGGTGGCATCACTGTTCAGTTCATCATTGTTTCACTTCTAACGAATAAATATCTCATACTTCCACGTCATAGCCTCTTAAAGTTGCCTCCAGGAAGAACATAACATATTCTCCTCCTCTCACACTCGACTTTTTCACCTTCAAGTTTTTTATTTATGCTTTTTAAGCCTATAATCTTTCCAATTTCTCACATGTTTTCCTTGTAAAACTATGATCAAATCCTAACCACAGCAGAGCAAATAGTCATAAACTGTCCCTGACCTACCAGATGAATACACTTCCTACCCTTTTTCAACTCCAAGTTCATTTCAGAGATCTTGGAATATTCTTAATAATCTGACATTTTCACATGTCCAGTTTTACCTCCAAGATTCTAGAGATATACTACCCCAGTAATGTAGTGCTATTGAACACTTGAAATGCCTAATCTGAATTGAGCTGTTCTTTAAGCATAAAATGTGTACCAGAGTTTGAAGACTTAATATTGATAACAAACACACAAAATGTCCTGATCTTTTAAAGTGACCCATAGCAACTACAAGTATGCTTCATCTTTTAACACATGCAGAAAGATGTTTGCAGAATTTTTTATTTACCAAGTATGCTAATTGATATTGAATCAGTTCTGAAGGCACATAGCTATAGATCCTCTCTCACTGGTGTTCCTTCCAATTCTATGTACAAAGCCAATTGAATCATCCTTCCAAGCCTGAGCCCTTTCTTGGTTTTTCAAGTCCCTTAGAATGGCCTTGAAGTGGAAGAGTGATCAAGAGGAGGAGTATAACTAGTCAATGTAGCTTTCAGGTCAGTGAGAACTGCAGCTTCTTATGTAATTATTTCTGATACTGAGGTTGTCTAGATAAATAAATGTTATTTGATAATGATGTATTTTAATTGATTTATTTTTCAGGAAGTCATGACTTTGGTTTATTATACAAAGACTGCTAGCAATCTGACATGAGACTTGCTCTCAAATAGGACTAGGGACATACTAGTATAAAATGACCTTGTAGCAGTCGATGGGGCTTTTTCCCCCTCTAGAGCTGGAGCACAGCAGTGTCCACTTGAATGGCAAATTGTGATAAAGTAGCAAGAGCAAAATTGCATAGCATAATCACTGCAATTTTTTATTGAATTGAGCCCTTTGCTCTTTCTCTTGACAGAACAGTTTATTGAATGTGCTTGTGGAAAACAAAGAAAAGCTGTAAAGAAAAATACCTTTTTTTTTTTTTTTTTTTTGGTCTGAGAATATAAAAGAAAATGTTTCTACTTCAAGAGTGCATTTCTTAAATGGAAGAACATTTTCAGGTGCAAACAGATTCTTTAGAAATATCATAAAACTGTGCTGCTCAAGGGCAATTCAGTGACTGATGAGGTTTCTATCTGGCAGCCCAGTCAGCTTGAACAATGGAAGATCCTTATGTCCTTTATTCCTAGGAAATAGAGAAATTCTCCCAGATAATAAAATATTTTCATTAAAAGGAAGAAATGTGATTTAATAGATGGCTAATATTTTACTTTGTATATCTAATAATAAAGGGAAAGTGAGCTACAGTTTAAGTTTTATGAATGTGATTAAATAGAAAAACAATTATCTAGAGTTTAAGGTAGAAAATGACGTTGAAAATTGGGTTTGAATCTTATTAGCTCACCTAACTTTTCTTAACCACTTTCATACTTAGTAATCTTTGAAAACACAATCTTGAAATATTTTTCTTTTGGATTTTTTTAATCTTAAAGTGGGAATAATGCTTTTATCATGAAATGTTCGGGTGAAATTGGTACAAAAACTCTATTGCAGAATTGGACTTGATTATTGTCCTTTGGTTTTGATTAGTATCCATTCCAATTAATTATTCTAATATAAATGATGTCTTAATTGATACTACAATGTTGGCTCATTCTGTTTAAGAAGTCTATTTATCTGTTACATATTTTAAATATTTCTGAACAAAGTACAAAATGGAAGTGAATTTAAGAGTCTTGAGACTTTAACTTTTTTTGTGAAATTTTATTTTTTCTTTATCTGATTTTTTGAATAAAACTTAGAAATTTTTGAAGTATTTTTATTCCAAAAATTTAATATTCTCTAATATTAAATATCTTGATTTTGATAATAACCATTTTTTTGTAAAAATTATTTAGCATAAATATTATAGAGCAGTCTATTCTGGAATCCCTTCCAAGTTACGAAGTAGAAACCATATTATACTTCAAGCTTAGCAAAGTCTTAGTGAATATATTTTAGAGTAAATTCCCTTGTTTATCAGAATACTTTGAAAAAACTGGCAGATATTTACTATTGTCCATTCTCTGGAAATTTCCTGCTATCCATTTGAAATAGCAATATTACTGATTAATCTTTGATACAAATTGATAAGTTCTTATCCCAGTGAGAGTCAGATATGTAACAGGGACAACTGAAAAACTAAAGTTTACCACACTTGAAAACTCAGTAGCTCTCTCCCACACTTCTATTTTATTAGCATTATGGTATTTTTGCTAACAGAATAGTTCATTGTTGAGCATTGATGTAAAATTAAGAATTTAAAAGGAAAGGGTATTAAAATGATAGAAGAGCTTTATTCCTCCCCTCTCCCCATCTCCCAGACTTTCTGACTTTATGTATTTTTATGATTCTCAGTTTCATCTTTAAAGTCTTCACAACTAAGATTTTATTTGAGGTGAGAATGTTTTGGTAAGTTACAATATATTGGATTGTTTCTCTTTTATTATATTTGTATATATTTCATTATAATTGTGTCATTATTTTGTGTCTTTAGTTGAGTAACATATAGAAAAGAATAGAGTGATATTCCAAAAAGTGTTTTCATGTGATAATTAATTACTCAGTATTGATGGGGCTCACACCACATGACATTAAAGTACTAAGATATATTTTATTAACTTTGCTAATGCATACATTACTATCAGTTTTACAAGCTACTAGATTTTGTCTTCTAAACCCAAATTTTATTAAGAAACAGATTATTAAAAGAAAATAAAGCCCCTTTTCAAGTATAAGCTGTACAAACAACCTAATTTTTTAAACAACAAAAAGTAGTTTTATCATTTAAATTAGTGTTTTCCTATGTATCAATCATCTTTTACTTGATTTTTGTAGCATCTGTTTGGTGTGTTAAAAGTGGATTAGATAGGGTTGGCATTGTAGCTCAGTGTCAGAGGTCTTGCCTAGCATGTGTGAGGCACTGGGTTTAATTCTTAGCACCACATTAGAAAAAAAGTCCATTGACAACTAAAAAACATTTTTAAAACAGTGATTAGACAAGGGGAATGAAGGGAAGGGAGGGAGTATAGGAATTGGAAAGATGGTAGAATCAATCAGACATAACTTTCCTATGTTCATATATGAATACACCACCAATGAAACTCCACATCGTGTACAACCACAACAATGGGATCCTAATTAGAATAAATTATACTTCATGTATACATAATATGTCAAAATATACTCTACTGAAATGTATATCTTAAAAGAACAAAATTTTAAAAAACCCTCTTAACAGGCTCATATGTCTTAATTGGAAAAAATAAATACAGATTCTTTTCACATAATTTCTCTTTACCTGTAAACCAATACAAATAAATCATAAAAACATGAGTTTTTGTTTATCTTGGGACTTCTTTATTAAAGGTGTCAGTTTCTATGGCCCAGATTGTATACAATTCTATTTTTTTGATAGACTGCTCCTTAGATTCTGTCCTTAGGCTAGCTTTCTTATATCACTGAGGCATATTTCCTTCCTGCTAGCTCAGTTCCACTCCCAGCCAGGAGGAATACCATTGCTGCAAATGCCCCTGCTGCTACTGTTCTGGCACTGATGGGCTCCTGCTGTTTGGGTATAAATGTTGCATTTACACACTGAGAATCGTTTTCTTGGCATCTAGGAGAACTGATATCGTGAACATGATGAATTCATGAGCCAGAGCATATTTTTGCACTCTACCTTCTATTTTTCACTTATTTGGTTACTATTGTTATGGTGCCTCAAATAAACATGATTTATTTTCCATGTTATTTATAGGATACAGTATACTTTTATGTATGTATTCAGCAGTTTCTCTGTTCCTATGTGGTTATATGTTATCCTATTTCTTTTTTTACTATGTTTTCATGATCAGATTTCTTCTTTAGAATACATGTGCAGTTAAAAATCCCAGGCTTTGGGAATAAAGACATGACTTTATTTAAAATCATGCCTCATTCCTTATTCTGAGACATTAGAACAGTTATTAAAAATCAAAAATCTTAGTTTCACTGTATAAAAATGAAAGTAGTATCTTCTTTGCAAAATTATTTTAGTAACTAAATGGAACAATGAATTTACTATATTAACCGCAGGGAAAACACTAAGCAAATCTTAGCTTCCTCTGTGTGCTAGGATCTCATTACATTTTCCAAATTAATTAGTGATAATAGAAAGAACAATACTCATCTAAGTTGGTCTTTGGTTGCTCAGGAGACAAATTCTACAGAGGCTATTCTTCCATATCTTGCTGGGAGCTTTAGACTCATTCGTATCAGTTTGGCTATTCTGAAATACTTTTTCACTCAAATGTGTTTTATGCTTCCATGTTTTTATATTTAATTATAAAGACACAGACACACAGGAAGGGAACTGAAGCCGAAATTCAAGAACCTAGTGATTTTCTGGTTCCCCAGTGCCTCTGGTCCTCTACACATGATCTATAGCAAGCAACAGCATCTCCAAAATGTACCAGTATCCTATCTACAAGGATAGGGTGGCCCTGGCACCCAGCCTCAACCTAAAAGAGTACCAAGAGCAGGTAGTGTTCAAGATGTGCCAGGTTATATACCCTCAACTAGAACTCCAGAAACTCACACCATTGTTATTGGGGCAGCAAGATCTAAGAGCCCTGCCTGTGTTCCCCTGCCCACATGAGTCCTATGGTCCTATGGTCTTGGGGTGCCCAGGTGTCAAAAACCTCCCTTTGCCCAGCCCTTTGGGAATCTTCCCAGCAGCAGAATTTTTTCTTTTTCTGCCATGTCCAGGCCTTGAGGGGCCCTTAGTTACAGCACTCAGGAGAGCATTATAGCTGCCCCTAGCATCAGCACAGCTTGACCTCAGTTCCCCTACACGTTGGACTTGTTGCTGGACACTGCATGATTTCCTGACTTTGTAGAGGTCAGCTTACTATACTAGATACTTTCCAGAGACTCTGTATATCCACCTTGATGTCTAGGTACCAAGACAAGGATGACTCAGGCCCAGGACATTACTCAATTTATAGGGAGATATGTTCCCACAAATTTCAGCAGATTTGTGGGCTCAGAGGGTCTAGAGCAGAGGTGGTGGGTTGGTCTGCACTCTAGTTTCTTCCTGTCCCTTGAACAGAACATTTCCGCAGCCTGCTGGAGGTGGACATTTGAGTTTTTTCTCTGAATGTCTCTGCCTCATCATTTGGATCACATACAAACATTTCTGTTGGTTTCTGGGACTAGGAGTGGAGTTACTGTTCAGAACGTGTTTAGCTTTAGTCAATACTGCCCCAGAGCTCTTGAAAGAGTTTTACCTTGCCCGGCTGGTCAGCCTGACACTTAGGGATTGTGTGGCTTCTCCATGTTTGCTAATCTGCTGACCTGTAACCTCCTAGTGGTTTTTAATATTAATTTCCTTGATAAATGAGAGATTGACACATTCTAACATGTTAATCTAACATTAGAAATCTTTAAAAATGTGCCTATTTCTTCGTTTATTTGAATTTCTTATACTAAAAATGCCTCAAACATTTTTCCCATTTGCATTTTATTAGCATTTCTTGATTTTAATGCTGATTTTACTGCTTTTCAACAATTTATGATGAACCTGTTTTGTTTTGTTTTGTTTTGTTTTCATCAGTGGTAGATTAGCATATTGTAAAACAAAATAAAATGATTAACAATTTAAATGATTTTTGACAAGAAAAAAGAAAAGTTGGCATCAAAGAGATCTTTTTATTCTTTTTCATAGTTTTTTGTATCTTTCCATGGCAAACTAGTTTTCTGTCAATACCAATTGGAAGTGGCTGTCTGGAGCACTGTATGGGAAAAAACTGAGAAGCCACATCTCCACTTCATGGTTAGGTGGTTTAATAGTGGAGTAATCAATCAGTAACGTCTGCCAAGGCTTGGGAGGGAGCTGCCAACATGTCAAACCTACTTTAAATTATTTGTACAAATGTGAACCTATTTTTTTCTGCTAGTTAGTTAGTTCAAAAAGTATTTGTAATGTTACTATCACATTCTAGGTTTATCATTCCTAATATCTTATAGTTTAAGCAATGTTCTAGTCATTTTGTTTTCATATAAGCATTTGTTTTATCATTGCATTTATATTTTAACTTAGAAGCAAACTAATGATATTTATATATGTGTTTGTCTATAAAGGATAAAAAGCTGAAGGATCAGGATTTTAGCACAGATAGTTTTGAAAAGCCCTGGGCCAAAGAGCTTTGATTAACTTAAATGACATCACCCATTTGAAAATGGATCATCTCTAAATATAAAATCTTTGAAACATGAGCCTTATTAGCCCCAATTATTTTATGTTAATTTTTATTTAACATGCATCTAACATTGCAAGCATACCTTAATTTAAGATGTGACTGCAGATTTTAAATAATATCATTCAAAGAAATAACCAGTTCTAGAGAAAGCCTTTTGTCCTTAGTATCCACACAGAAATGTTCAAAGTATTGCTGGATTCTAAGTATAAAGTCCTCATTGTTTTACTTAAATTAAAAAAAAAATACTCTGATATAGCTCTTCAGTGTCCATAATATATAGTTAACAACAGCTTGATTCACGAACATTTTACCTGTCTGAATAATTCCTCTGGTAAGTGAATCACATGATAAAGATGCCATGGACATCTTAAGTATTTTGACATATTCCATAATTGTTAATTATGAGGTTTAAATTATATACATTTATTTATATGTATGTTAATAAGACTTAAGAAGTAAATGTATCTAAACATACACAAGAAAATGCATTTTCAGTTTGTTATTATCCAAAGGAGTTTTAGATTAAATTTTTGGTAATATTCTCACTCTAAGTAAAGCTTTGGTATGCCTTGCTATACCAAACAATTAAGAACTTAATTAAGAACATAAAGTCATTATTATTATCACTTTCTTACAGAAATCTGCAAACTGCTGCATAGAAATTATTTTTTAATTTATGAGCAACTTGTATTAGGAACAATGTACTTTTCCATCATGAAATGCTTTGATGATGGCTTCATAAATATTGTTTTCTAAATTTCTCTAGAAATTTTACCAAAGTGGTACTATTTTTACCACAATAGTAAAAATGTTTTCTGTCAAATATTTTAATTCATTCTGTATCTCAGCCAGGCAAAATATTGGTGAATCGATGTTCATGTTCTCATTCCTCTTTTAAAATCATGTTTAGGGAGGTTTAGCTTATTCTAGTATGACTGTCTCTTACGTAAAATCTGATTTCGGCTACACTTTTTGAACTAAAATGTGTTTATCAGACTTTACATCTTCTATTGTGCTACTTTTATTGAAATTTTAGTTAACCTAGATTCTATTTCTTAGTTATTATTAATCTACTTTTAAACACCTTTCATTGTAGTAATTTTTACTCAATGATCATATTTGTAGATTTTTAATGTTAACTATATGTTATGAAGTTTAAAGTTATGTACTATAATTATTTCTAGAGTTGAACTATAGTTCTACAATATTCTTAGGGATACTTTCATTTATTTTTTATTCAAAGTTGTTGTATTTGTAATAGTAGAATGGATACAATTCATAATACACATATAGAGCCTCTTTTTACATAACCCTGTTTGTATACAAAGTATATTTGTACTATTCAAGTCTTCAATCATGCATTTAGGATAATGATATCCATCTTATTATACCACCTTTTCTTTTTTTTTTCTACTCCATCCCCCCTCTTGCTCCCTTCCTTCCCCTCCCTCCCCTTTGACCATTCTAGTGTTCCTCTAAATGTACCCTCAAATGTATTCTTTTTTCATGTGTTCAAGTTTTACTAAGTTTTTTGGTATTCTCATCACTGTACTGGGAATGGAGGCATAAAAATGAATACAAAAAAATTAATACAGTTGGTCTCTGTTCCATTCAGTATATGTCATAATCTAGATGAAGAAAAAGTCACTTGGGAATATCTCCCCAATATCCTGATCATGGCTGCTTCATGTTGTAATCCACTTTCCAAAAGCCATTGAGCATTTATGCAGCTTGATTAGTACTGGTAGGAAGAATGCTACTCTATTACTAAAAGGGGGTAAGGTTATTAGATCTTAACAGAAAATTAGATACTACAGGAGGATAGATATGCCTACATGGAAATCTGGCAGGAATAAGAAACATTGTGTAAATTTCAGACCATAGATTTGGACAGGGATCATTGCACAAGTGACAGAAATGATTAAAGATAAACCATTCACTCCACTATTGACAGAACTCCACTATTGATGGTCCAACATCAACTTTCTGGAGAAAAAATAACAAATATAATCACAATAATGTTTGAAAGGCTCATGTGTTCATACATCTTATTTCAAACACCTAAACAATTAAAAAAAGTACATTGCATTCTCAATAGAATTCAATGATGAAACCCTCTTAAAAGGGAGGTATCAGTGCATAAAGAGTATACAGTATACAGAATATCAAAATAAGAATGAGAGCAGGACATGGATGGGGGATAGAAATAAAAACCTAAAACTGGAAGTAAAATCCACCTGGAAAAAAGTTAAAAGTAGAATTACTGCCATAGAAACCAACTTGTAAAATGAAGTAAGAAAAACTATCTCAAAATGTTTTAAATCAATAGGAGAGAAAATAAGACTGACATTGAAATGGTACAGAAAGACATTATAAGTAGCATTACTAAAAAAATTAGTGAAAATGACACAATATAATTAAATGGAGGAATAAAGCTCTACTGGTATGAAAAAATACCTTTTATGCAGATGAAAAGGAACCTCTATTATCTTTGAAAATAAAAAATTATACAGTCTTAGACATGTTATGGCCACATTTCTTAGTAAGTGAGAAAATTCCTGCATGATTTAATGGACTGAAAGTGGTTACTTACAAAGACATAAAAACTAGTATCTGACTAGAATAGAAACTAATATCTGACTACAATAAAAACTAGTATCCCTGACAATGTTAAATACCTGGAAACGATAAATAAATGTGTGTATTTTTTTAAATAATCAGGGTATGATCTGTTAGATAACAAAGATATTTTCGGATATGTAAGTCTTATTTTAAAAACTGATAAGAAAATATCTCTATAAAAAAGAAGTAATGAAAACAAGAACTGTCAAAAAACACTAAAATTTCTTTCTGTCATCAAAAATGTTTTTGTGGAAAAAGTATGATTCATAAATCATAGTGCAATAACAATAATTTGGTCTTAGAAACCTAAAATACGGTAAATAGGTCTGGAAAAAAACTTTGCCCAATTATCTTTCTTAATTGCGGAAAACAAAAAATATTTAAAATATTTAAGGAACAAATCATTTTGGAAAGTTTAAAAGAATATAATTTAAAAGAGACTGTACTCTAAAGGAATGCACAAAATAAATTTTTAGCTTTTGATCATATATAGCAGGAAAAATGAAATAATAGTTAACACAAAGCTAAATAATATGCATAAAACAAATATGCTTAACCAAATGTATAGATTAAGCTTTCTATTGAAAAAAATTCTCAGGATAAAAATAACAATAATAACCTCTAAATCTATTTAACTCACAGGACATGTTAACTACAGTGCAGCAGAACATGGTAAGTTTTCAAGAAAGGTAGAATTTATATAATGAATGAAAACAAATATTAAATGAAGATATGCTTCTAGAAAGTAGGAAACTTGGCAAACCTGAGCTTCAAACTAGAAACCTGAAGGATTATACTCCAGAGTAAACAAGAAATAGGCACTCTACTATTAACCCCAAAGCTTAGCTGCAGTCTCCTTTGTCACAATTAGATTAAGACAATTTGGAATGTCACAAATTTAAATCTTCTAAGGAGAAACATGATATCATACAGATCTCATTTTTTCTGATTAAATTTCTGGAATATTTTTAGGTTCTTATGTTAACCTTTTATTTGTATTGGGCTATTTCTTGCTCATATTTACTAGTTTGTGTTCTTATATCCTATTATTTGTACATAAATTTCATAATAGAAGATGGTGAAGACAATTAACAGCTATAAAAATGATTAATTTTCAATTAAAATCAATAATTCTGTTCACCTTTTCACCAAGGGATGAACCCTGGAGAGAGAGGAGGGAGGAGATGTAGAACTGGATGTTCTTAGAAGGCAGGGGGCAAAAGCGAACTTGAACATGAGTATGCAGCTCCACAGACAGCATGCAGAGCAAGAAAAGCAGGATCTTTTCCAAGCAAAAATCATATTCCCTCTTGAATAGAAAACCTAATTTTGGGGTTGACTAGGAGATGATTCTAAACAATCTTTTTCAAAATAAGCATCAAAGCCAGTTTGCTAATTTATTATCTGTATTGAACAATCTGCCCCAATTTTTATTTGCCAGAGAGGGGCCAAAAAAATAAATAGATTTCTGAATGAAAAGATTTCAATTTCCAAGGTACTTCCCTGCTGGTCCCTGCTGAGAAGCACATCTATTCTTTTGAACTTTCATATTGCTTGACTGAATGTGACTGCTGTTTTCTTATTTCCAGGATCTCAAATAGCTTATTATGAACTTTAGGAACCATAATAAACTTTCTATGTTGGTATTGCCTCTTACAAGTTGACTTTACTTGTGTTTCTGTTTATAAACTGAAAATCTATTAATTTTACCATTCCAACTTACTTCCATTAAACCTTCCTTCCATCATATTCCCAGTTTAATTTAAAAAAAAAAAAAAGTGAAGTCAAAGAAATGAGAAACAAGTTCAAATATAAATCAGCACACTTGTTCCTATATCACACTATTGGTTTACATCTACAGGTACATTACCCACCAGGGCCTGCTTCTTGAAGCAATTGTGTGCTTTATGTTTGTTATTTGATCATTAAAACTTCTGTCTAAGCACCTAGGGATCTATTGGGACCTGTATTTGTCATTCTTCTTCCCTTTAACTCTTTTCATTATCTGTGAGAAAATACTGTAGGATGGAAATGGTGACCCAAATTGCCATGGGGGCCCATTCCCGAAGACCCTTCCTTGAGCACAGGAAGCCATTGTCAGGGTCATCCACTCCAGGGATTTGTGCCTTGAAGAATAAAGTGTCAAAAGTGAAATTAAAAGACAGGATAAAAATGTGGCAAACTCCAGTATTACCTGACCAATAGAAATCACAGCATATGTTCAGAAGTTTCTGTTTTTCTTTTATTCAAAATAAAGAAGTCCCAATATTGTCTGCTTACTTTCCAGAACCTACATTTAAAACTAAAAGGTTTTCCTATAGACATAATATTTTTACTTGACTTCCATATAATACTCTTTCAAAACATCAAAGTTGATAAATGCCTTTGTAATAGTTCACTATGCTACTAATTGCTTGCTCAGTAGATATTCATAAACGTGATATCATGGGAGACATCTTCAAGATAAACAGTAAAAATGAAAACAGTTTTGTGATATTGAATCAACTCAAGTTTTATTGATTTATTTAAAATAGCTTATTATTCGGTAATAACCAAATTTATTGGGTAAATCTAAAAGCATTTTTCAGTGCCACTAATGTCCAGTTTATTCTTACTATGGTAGTTAAATTTATGATTTTTTTTCTGTCTTCTTTTCCTGAAGACCTCTCTATCATGTCATTTTAAAATACTGCCTTTTGATTCCCAGCATTACAAAAACAAACAAGTAAATAAAGTACTTCCTTTACATAAAATATATGCATAAAATATTGAAAACAATGTTTAAAACAGTCAAGATGACTAATGTGAGGGTTGATTCATTAAAAGTAGAAGATAATGATGGCAGACTAGTGGTGGGAGCAGTGAATTATTGAAGACTATTGCTGTTCTAGGATTTCCCTCTGGGTACTTGGTTATAACTTTGTTTAGAAAGCATTGTTTGTGAGCTTTCAAGGCCAGATGGCGCAACAAAGAATTTTAAAAGGGGGAAAAAATCAAGGACACAAGTTTTTTATTTTATTCTTATTTGTTAACTTAATGAATTCCAAAGTTAATGAATTCCAAACTATTAGATAGTTATGGAATTTACCTGATTGTCAGATTCTTTTCGTTCTAATATGGTGGTTAAGTTAGGAAAAAATGAAAATGTGTGTGTTTATCTCTCTTTAAAAAATTTGTTATTTATAGGCATATAAATTAAGGTAATGTTTTATTAATACAACTTTTAAGATAGCTTTAGGAATTTTATCTTGATTTTATGTTGGTGCTTTTAATGAATGAGATTCAAATAAAAATATGGCTAGGTCAATTGAATCCAACTCTTTTGAAATTTCACCTGCTTCTTAATCTAAAACAAGAGCACTGAACTTAAGATGACTAGTTTCATTTCCCCAGCTCTGGTACTTAATCAGTAACTCCTCTATGAAGGATATGCTCAAATCATATAACACAGGCATATTAAATCACCCTAAAATATTGTAAAGATGATATATGGGGCTATCAATATTAGAAATTCAAGACTTTTTTAACATCTAAATTTTGATACTTATTATACTATAGATGCATTGTTTAAATATAACCAGTATGGTTAATTTATGAAATTTACTTCAATAGTCAAAAGTGGGGCCAGTGTTAAATCTTAGTGGTGAAGGATCTACCAAGTATGCAGGAGACCTGGGATTAATCCCCAGCACCTAAATAAATAAATAAGGAGTTTGGGGAAGGTTTTAAAATTTTGTTACTGTTATAGTTAGCTTTCCTTTTTCCTTTTTTTAATATCAAAAATTTCTTTTTTATTTGTTCCTTTCAGTTATATTTGACAGTAGAATCCATTTTGACATAATATAAAAGCATGGGATATATCTTGTTCTAATTAAATAAATGTCCTTGATAAATGTTTTTATGATTTTTGACACACATTTTAAAGAAAGATAAATACAAAAGCAAAAGGGTATGTTTTACTAAACTTTAAGATTCTGAGATGAAGTAATATAAAAATAGAAGCTGACTCTACTGGCATAAATTTGCAGTGCTAATTAAGTTGTGGCCTACTGGTTCCCATATGGTTGGTTTGGCTGCCATGATCACTCTTCTGTTATCTCTGGGGCTTTAAAGGAGGCATGAAAATAAGTGGAGGCCCATGTGTCCATGGCCTAATTAGAATTGGGCAGTTAGCCTAAGCAAAAATTATTTCCTTTATAACAAATTATTTTAAATCTCTGATTTGAGTGAAATACCAAATGTTTTCTCAAGTAAATGTCTTTGCTCTGGGTAAAAATAATTAAACTCAAATATTGACAGATCTATTATGTATAGACGTATACTGTGAAAGATAATGATGAAACAACTAATAAGGTCCCTGCTTTCAAAAGAGTTTTAATAAAGTAGAAAGTGTAGGTATGTGAATAAATAATATATTTATTAAGTTACAGTTGTTTTCAAAGTTGGTATAATTGTATTTGTCTAGGCAATTATAGAATTATGCTAATAATTTTAGTGACTATTACTCTGACACTATCAAAGAAGAGATACTCTATTTTGTTTTTAGGCATTTTGTATTCATAGTTTCTTTGTTCAAAGTGAAAATGAAGACATCTGAATCAAAGTCTTACTTATTTCAATATATTTCGTTATACTGCTTATAGTTTTCTTGTTATTGTTGTAGATTTTTGTTGTTGTTGTTGTGTTGTTGTTGTTTGTACTGGGGATTGAACCCAGGGGTGCTTTAAAACTGAACTGTACACTCAGTACTTTATTCTGAGATAGATTCTCACTAAGTTGCTGAGTCTGGCTTCAAATTTATGATCATTCTACCTCAGCACTGGGTCACTGGGATTAAATCTGTGTACCAATCTTCCCAGCTACTTAGTTTTTTGCATTATGAATGTCTGTACTATATAATTAGGGACAAAACAGATATTTATAATTATTGTAGTATTAATTTACTTTATGAAGTAAAAATAATAAATTTATAGTGACTTCAATGTAATTTATAGTATGTACTAATTCCCTACTTAGACAAAAGATCAAATATCTTTTTACTAACCCCACTTTCTTTAGAGTTTGTCCAGCTTTAGTCAATTACTTTTTTTTTATATTTCTGTATATTATTCAATAAACTTATTCTATTGCTCTTCATTTGTAAGCTTGAAAATATATATCTTTTGGCATATTTTGATTAGTATAGCAAAATATATTTTGCTGCAACTAATTTTTATTAAACCAGAGATAAAACTAATAAATATAATTATCCATCATTTTTAGACTATTTTCTCATAAGTTCTATATTTTTCTCACCATATATGTATATGTAGCATATATGTGTCTGTATCTATATTTGTGTATATATATATGTGTGTGTATCACTATTATATATGCATATGTTATTTATGTGTGTATTTATATATTATCTCATGTATGTGTATACACACATCTCTGCTATATATATATTTTTGTTTTATATATGTGTATATATCTGTTATATACACATGTGTATGTATGTATATATCTCTGTATTTGCTTCAGGTGTATCATGGGAACATAATATTAAATAGATCATTTTCACCAATAGTCCTTCTTTTTAGTTTTCCCATCATCTCTTAATTGACTTAAAGTGATTCTTCTGGAAAAGCTATGGGAATGTTATTCCTAAAGGTGTTGCGTATCTAAAAGTCTTTATGTTTTACTTAGGAATTTGTGGAACTTGTTTTACTGTCTCTGCATATTGAAGGATGATAATAAAGTATCTGAAATCACTCAGATATTTTCCTCTTATGTTTTGCTTGATCTTTTGTCTGGATGTTCAAATGATAGTTTCTTTGACTTTAATTGCTAATAACTTGAGTGAGATATGCTTCCATGTTTCCCATTCTGGACATTTTTTCCTCTGGGATCGAACATGTTTCTAAAATATAAACTCAAATCTACTTGTATTTTCAGATTATTTACCAGTAAATACAATTCTGTGGTTTGGATTCATCAAAACTAGTGTTTATCTTTTCATTGACTGTAGTTGATTTTAGAAATCATAATGCCAACTTCATACCACCATTCTCACACAGGAAATTTTTTAATCAATTGCCTTAATGGGTAATGCAATTTTGCTGATAGTCCAAACTGAATTTGGTTCAAGTTATCCTGTTGAGAGATAGTTTAATATAGGGGATTGAACACTTGGGATCCAGAACTCAGATACCCTGATATGAATCACAACTCTGCCCCTTACTTCCTGTGTCTTTGAGAAAGTTGCTTTACTTTTCTGTGCCTCAGTTTGCTCATCTATAACATAATAGCAATAAGCAGCTATCTATTAAGATGGCTGAGGGCCTGAAACAAATTATCTCTGCAAAATAATCAGAGATTGGAGTCTCACATGTGGAAGGTGATTCCATCATTATTCTTCATCATACACGAACATCATATTTTAACATTTCTTAAAAAGTAAGTCATTCACAAGTATAACTTGTCTATACCCTTTTGAAGCTTTATTTTTATTGAAGATAAAAAATTGGAATATTCTTTGTGACTCAGTTCAACAATTTACTGTTCATCTGTCAATAATAATGGGCTTTAGTGTCAAAACTAGAATACATTTCCAAAAATGAAATTCTTAACATTTTATCTGTAGGACATTTTAGTTTAAAATTGCTTTAGTTTATGACTTTCATATAAAAAAGTCTTTGTAATTCACAAAAGTTTTTTCATTGTGAAAATATTGTGTTGCTAGATTCATATTCAAATGACAGTTTTCCACTAAAATTATAATCATAGGTAAATTATACACACACACACACACACACACACACACACACACACACACATATCATTTAATTCTCCATCTAGCATAATTTTAATTCTTAACCATATGTCTTCATTTCTTTCAAGTTATTACTATTGTACATATTGTACTTTTTTTTTTTTTTTTTTTTTTTTTTTTTTAGGTACCGGGGACTTGAACTCAGGGGCACTCGACCACTGGGCCACATCCCCAGCCCTTTTTTTTTTTTTTTTTTTTTGTATTTTATTAGAGACAGGGTCTCACTGAGTTCCTAAGTGCCTCGCCATTGCTGAGGCTGGCTTTGAACTCACGATCCTCCTGCCTCAGCCTCCAAAGTGCTAGGATTATAGGCGTGCGCCACCACGCCCGGCTTCCTTGTACATTTTTGAAAGATTTAGTAGCTGTTAGAATAATTTTTGTTGTATTTTAATGTTATTGTCTACACTGAGGTTTGCTTGAAATAGGCCAAAAAAGTTAACTTTTTCAGATATTTGCAGACAATTGTCACAATTTAATTCTCTTAGTCTCTTTAAAAATTTATTTATTTATTTAGTTAGTTTGTTATACATGCTTTTTGAATGCAATTTCTTTCATATTATGCAGGAGCCCTGATTGGGGAGATGGCTGAGATTGCGGTGGGCTGCAGGCCATAGAGATGTTCGGGCATTGCCACCTTCCGTGGTCTCACGGGACTTGGCCCGAGATCTCGCGAGACTTGAGCCGAGATCGGATAGGGTCGGCGCCATTTGTTTGTGGGTTGTGTGGTGGTGTGTGGTGCTTGTTGGAGTCGTTGTTAGAGCCGGAGAGAGAAGTTATCAGAATAAAAAGCCTGTTTGTTTCCAGTTTGCCTCTGAACTTCTTCCTGTGGCTTCGTTGCTCCAAGCGGCAATCGCTTCAGACAGCAACAATATTACGTATAAAGAGCACAATTTTCCAAGTCATTGGTTTTACACAAAGTATTTTCATACCATTTGAGTTTTTATACATGCACTTAGTATATTGATGTCCAACTCTTTCTGCCATTGTTTTTCCCCCTTGCCCCTTCCCCCCCCCTTTTTCTATTTAACATTCCTTCATTCCTCTCATCCCCTCTCCCTTACCGCTATAATTCAGTATCATCATAGCAAAGGAATCAATCGACCTTTGGTTTTCTGGAATGGGTTGACTTCACTTAGCATTATTTTCCCCAACTCCATCCATTTACCTGCAAATGCCATGATTTTATTCTCTTTTAGTGCTGAGTAGTGTTCCATTGTATATATATACCAAGGTTTCCCTATCCGTTCATCTATTGATGAGCATTGGGGTTGTTTCCACAATCTAGCTATTGTGAATTGTGCTGCTATGAACATTGATGTGGCTGTGTCCCTGTAGTATGTTATTTTTAAGTCCTTTGGGTATAGACCAAGGAGTAGGACAGCTGGGTCAAATGGTGGTTCCATCCAAGTTTTCCTAGGAATCTTCATACTGCTTTCCAAATTGGCTGCACCAATTTGCAGTCCCACCGGCAATGTATGAGTGTGCCTTTCCCCCCACATACTCACCAATGTTTATTGTTGTCTGTATTCATAATAACTGCCATTCTGACTGGAGTGAGATGAAATCTTAGAGTAGTTTTGATTTGCATTTCTCTAATTGCTAGAGATGTTGAACATTTTTTCATATATTTGTTGATTGATTGTATATCTTCTTCTGAGAAGTGTCTGTTCAGTTCCTTAGCCCATTTATAAAACCAAACATTAATAAATGGGATGGATTCAAAATAAAAAGCTTCTCAGCAAAATTAAAAAAAAAAAAAAAAACAATCAGTGAGGTGAACAGAGAACCTACAGAATGGGAGCAAATCTTTACCACATGCACATCAGACAGAACATTAACTTCAAGGATATATAATTCTCTTAGTCTTTACTCCATAAAATATACCTGTTACAATTTCATTAAGATTAGTAATGTATTAGTCTTTTATCCATTCTTAAAGTTCTTCTCTGAGCCCCCATAATTATTTTAACCTCTCCATTAACAAGACACCTTGAAATGAAAGTAAAGGGAGAAATAAAATTCTGTAAGTGAAGTAGTCTCAGTGTTTTATAACTTTCTAGAGTATAATAAAACGTTCATGTAAAGGCTAAGATATTAAATACTCAGTTATTTCTGTGTGTTTAGAGGACAGTATATTCTGGAGTATCGAATCAGGGGTCTGTTGTACATCAGACACTCATCCATTGGAAGTACATTGACAGATTTTCTTCAGGATCACCAAGTTGTTTTGACACTATGTAGTTAATTAAAAAAAAAAAAAAAAATGGAAACTCCCTGTAATAACAGTCCTCATTGTAACCTGTCTTCTTACTGGAACTGAAGAGTGTTTTTATGTTTGAATACTTTGCATAACACTATTTAAATCAAGTACCTTCTTGTTGAAATTGACTCATTATCTGAGATCATCCATTCTGATTCTTGTCTTTTTTGAAACCATAATTTTTAAGCCTTAGTACCTCTTGTTTCTAGTAGGAAAAAGGAAACTACTTCTAAATGTCTTTGAAGAAAAGTGAACAGCTTCATTGAAATTATTATTTCCCAAATGAAAAATAATTGTTATTATTTTTAATTGTTATTAATAATATCACATTCACTCTCAAAGTCAACAATAGAGACAAATAGGCACAAATTAACTTTGAGAGTGAATGTGAAATCAGTGCAGGTTTTCAGAACTGGAATCCTGGGAACTTTTCTGCTTTTTTGATAGTATGTTTTTCTCTCAGATGAATCAACTTTGACTCCTTTCACCTAACACATGTGCATTTAACTTGAAGATGAGTTTAATTTTGATATTTCAAACTATTTTTGCATGATTACTTCAGCATTAATATGTGCGATGATGACTATGAAATATGATGTCTATGATGCTGGTATCACAGAAATGTGAGCTCTCTACATTTTGGCAGACCACTCCTACATAAATCAGTATGATTTGTGGAAGATTTGTTAATTTTCTGCAACTTCCTGAACAATGTATATCCCTATTTAAATGTTCAATCAGTGGTAAAGTTTCCTTAAATCTGAATTTTTTTTTTAAAAAAGATTGGAGTATATAATACTTTCTTTGCCTTAGCTACAAGAAAATCTGGAGACAAATCTAGCACCTAATTTTAATGTGTTCTTTTTCTTATGTATCTTGTGACCCTTTTACTCATTATGCATTACTTCTACACTTCTAATTTCAAAAGTAGAAGGAATGTGTATTAAAAGGGTACCCATGATAAAAATATGCATTTTTGTAATCTGCCACTTAATTTTTTTCTAGAAATATTCTCAATATATCCCACATATTTATCATTCTCAAAATTATGATAATAAATGTTTATCTATACATCTATTACTATAACCGTTACAGTTTAGATACGAGGTGTCCCCCAAAAGTTCATGTGTGGACAATGCAAGAACATTTGGATCTGAAATGTTCATGTAATGAGAGCCTTAACCAAATCAGTGCATTTATCTACTTGAATGGATTAACCAGGCAGTAACTGTAGGCAGATAGGGTATGGCTGGAAGAGGTAGGCCCCTGAGATTCTGGTTTTGGGGTTTATATTTTGTCTCTGATGAGCAGGGCTCTCTTTGATTTCTGATTGCCACGTCCTGTGCTTTTCTACACTATACCCTTTCCACCTTGAAGTTCTGCCTCATCTTCAGCACAGAGCATTGGAGTTGGCTGTCTATGGGCTGAGACCTATGAAGCCATAAATCCCAAATAAACTTTTCCTCCTCTAAAATTGATCTTGTCAGGTCTTTTGGTCACAGTGGCAAAAACAGCTGACTAAAACAATAACTGATGCTAAAGCTTTTATATTAACATATTTGAATTATATGTTAATATCATAAATGATACTCCCAACCCACATACTGCAGCTTATATAAGAGAGTTTATTTTACATGTGATAATCCTGGGTAGACAAGTTTTACTTCACTGAACTCTCTAGGAACCCAGGCTGAACTAGTGGTTCTTGACATTCTCACTGTACATACGACTTCTGAAACAGTGCATAAGGCAGCTACGCTAGTTTCTTTCTCTACATTATTAAAGGAGGGACACCAACACTGTGACTACTTTCAGAAAGCAGATTATAGTTCTATAGACACATAACGAGCCATGTTTTAAATATAGATTTGGTCTTGATAGCAACCCCTTGGTTGTGCCAGTGTCACCATCCCCACCCATTTATTTAGACTCCTCATTTACTACTTCCTCACTAAATTGTATTATAGCCACAAGGAGCAAATCATTATCCCAAATGGCCATATCATGTTTGTCATTTTCATACACTACTTTCCATGATGTTTTCTGTTCTTCTTGTTTTCTTTTTTAGTCTCATTCTCCCATCCTCTTGAAATCCACAATCTCTGTGATTTTGTTCATACTCTATATCCCAATTATACTGTAAACTGTTTGTAGGCAGCTACCCTGTATTACAATCCTGGTTTTGCCAATTTCTGAGCTATGTGATAGTGGGCAAGCTACCCAAACTTTGCACACCTCAGTTCCTTATATAAAATGGGTGATCTAAATTGTGCTTTTGTCACTGGGCTTAACAATTGAATGAGTATAATCTGTGGAAAGTTCTTAAAATGATGTCCAAAGTGGCAAAAGTACTCAAAACTATTAGCTATCAGTAACTCTTACTATGTCTTCCATACACCCAAAATAGCTAAGCCCACAATGGGAAGAACATTTGAAGATCTGCACCCTACATGAATAGGCTTCATAAATTCACAAAAGAGAGAACACTGGTAATATGACTGAGGCCTTAAAAGAATTAGGAAGAAAAGTGATTATGGTGGCTTAGAAGAGGGTGGAGAGGGGGAAAAGTCAGGACAAGGACAATAAAATCATTTTATTCATGAAGAATATTTTCTTCCCAAGTTTCAGAGACAGCAGCTTATACTTGGAGGAAAATAAATGAAGCAGGGGAAGGAGAAAATAAAAAAGGCAATAGCAATCCTAGTCCTGGGTCTCCCTGGTCAGGCTTTCTTGATGAGCCCATTCCTGAATCAATCACTGTGACCTGTTGATACTTTGACCTGGCCATTAAAAATCTCTATAATATTATTTTCAAGGTGAATGGAATCCAATCGTATGGATGTATCATATTTTACTACCATTACTGCTGTTATTAAATGATGTTGTTTCAAATTTTTCTGTTATGTTGTGATTAACAAAATTATATAGGAAGCATTTTTTAAAAGCTTAGCTTATCACTTAAAGCTGTATTTCCAGAAGTTAGAGTGATAATTAAGTGATACAAACTTTTTTTTTTAAATAGTACTAGGTATTGAACGTGGGGTACTCTATCACTAAACTACAGTCTCAGCCCTTTTTATTTTTTATTTCAAAACAGAGCCTTGCTAAGTTGCCCAGGCTAGCCTTAAATTTGTGACCTTCCTGCCTTACCTCCATGTCATGAGATTACAGGCATGGTTATTGTGACCTATTCCTTTGTTCATTTATTACCAATAAATATTTCTCAATTGTAAAGTTCTTTAAATTTAAAAAATGTTAATCATTGTTCTGTGATATGGATCACACATATTTTCCCTTATCTTTTCATTTGGTTTTCTATTTTGCTTATGGTGGTTTTCTTGTAAGAAATATAAAAAATCAAAAAGGTAAATTAATCAGTATTTTCCTGGAGTTGTTTTGATAGTGTAGAAAGGGTCACTAGGATGAGAAAGGACAAAAGTTGGTAAACAGGATGTCAATACAAGAATTGTGAACTTGAATTTCATTGAGTCACTTATCTATTTTCTGGTTTTAGGCATGCCAATTTTAAATGAGAAGATGGCTAAGTAGAATTAATAGCAGATATGATACCTAAAGTACCTCAAATCTGAAACTTTTTTAATACTTTTCTGGTTCTGCTTTAACGATGGATGACAGCGATCAGAATGTTGTTACTCAAGAGCCTCCTGATTTATTTGCTTATTT
This sequence comes from Tamias sibiricus, assembly GCA_025594165.1. NCBI lineage: Eukaryota > Metazoa > Chordata > Mammalia > Rodentia > Sciuridae > Tamias > Tamias sibiricus. The sequence continues at coordinate 110,799,601 of CM046664.1, read as the reverse complement.
AACATTTCAAATGCCCTGCTCAAAATGGATCAGCTAAATAAGCTAAACCTGAACACCATCTGGATCCTAGATATGGACGCTCCATCAAATGACTATCACACAATTATTGTACTGCTTGAACAAATCTGTGTGTAAAAAGCAATCTGATAATAATCTGAGAAAATTAGTTTTCTGTAACTGTATCTCCCCCCACCTCCTTTCTCGTGTTTCCTGGTTGAAGTTGTTGGATATTACAAAGACAGCCTGACAGAGTCTACTACCTACCTATATTTTTATTTGTTTTGTAAAGTCACATTTGAAAATACAGGAACTATAGCTCCCAATTAAAGAAAATAAAGATTTTTTAAATTACTGGTTTTAACTTTTTATAAAAAGGTCATACAAAATACTAGATGCTTGGAAATCAGAATCAGTTCTGTAAGCAGTTTTGGTGGGACTATTAAAATCCTGTCTCACTCACTTACTGGAAGACACTAAACCCCATAGTGCATGCTAACGTGTGTTTTGTTAGCCCTCGATGCCCGGAAGAATCATTATATTCAGTAACTGAAGTCTCATACACCCTTATTCCTGTTTATCTCACCGTGTACCACAGATGGAGTAAATGGGCCTGTAATTCCTCAGGGTTTTAAAAAATTCACTGTTTTAGTTTAGAAATTGTGACTGCACCATTGACTTCCTTCCATAACAGCCTGGTTCAGTGTGCCATCCTAGATGTAAAGCTTGCATAGATTAAACCAGTAGCTTTGCTTAAAATCTCTTTATGGACTGTTAATCACCAAAGCAGAGAATATAATGGATGGCAAATATTTACTAGACTTGTGCTATACAGCTGTGCCTAGATAATTTAATCAAGGTTTGCAAGGCAATTTATTCCAGAAATTTGTAATTTTGCATTTAAATAAGGAAAGAAAACCCCAGAAAAGTACTTTGTATTGCAGTGTTTTGATTGTTCACCATTAAATTAAAAGGTTTTCATTTAGAACATAATATGTGAAAACTGTAAAAGCAGACAATATTACCCATTAACTACATATATTATGCATACTTAGGTATAAAAGTATATCTTATATAAATGCTCATTGAAATTTTTCCCACGGGAAAGCAGGAAATTGACAATTCCATTCAAAAGGCATAAAAGCAGAATAATGTGAATACAAATCTTAGAGTAAGGAATGCCATAGTTTCATTGATGTTTTACTTGGTGAACAAAATATTTGTGTATATAACATGTAATATCTAATCATTAAAAACTGTCTCACACATAAGTTTCTCCTCAAATGTACATTGCTTTAATATTTTTTAATTGCCTGGTGAGAACCTTTAAAGAGAGAGATCATTTATGCAGCTGATCTTGCCCTGATTCATATGTTGTTTTACTGAGTTTGCTTCTTTTTCCAGCTAATATCTGTTACGCAAACCAGCTAATATCTGAAACACAAACCAGCTGTGAAAGTGAATCCTGAAGGAAACCCAGGACATAGGAATGGGAGAGAAGGCTCTGACAATGTTACATGCAAAAACATTTACTAGTGATGATGATGAAACTTAGTTCTATAGGGAGAATATTATTTTCATAAGAAACTCATTAAGATAAAAATCAATGTTGGGAAACAGTTGTTAGACTAAACTATTCTTTCACACAGGGGAAGAAACTTTATACTAAAAGAAAATAAAAAGCCATGTGATTTTTATAATGAAAACTACTGTTTGAGAACTAGACTGTATCAACATAGGTTGAAATGTTGAGGGAAAATAAATTTAAAAGCTTACAAACTGCAATAGCCGCCATATGAGACACAGGCTGAATTATGATCTTGTTTCTGTAGTTATATTGGTATCCAGATGCCAAGTTGAAGGTCTATATAATGGGCATATCTTGAGTAAAATGTGAGAAGCAATTACCACAACTTAGTCGCACATACAGCAGTAAAGTGCTAAACTGTTGAGAAAAAGTCAGGTTAATTTGAGCTAATAATCTGTTCTTACACTCCAGCTATTTATTCAAAGTAAACTGTAGAGAAATAGAGGCATAACAGCTATTTTACAAAGGTTCTTCACCAGGAAAGAAAAAAGAGACTGTGTAATTATGGCCCAGGGACACTCTGTTAGGGCAGTGAGGGATGAGATAATCATGGAAGCAGTCAGGCTTTTATGTTACTTCCAAAGGCACCAGCATGTGGTATAGTCACCCCCTGGGATCACTGGTGTTGCCTACAAAATGAAGCCCCCAGGACACTTAGGAGAGGGATGGGAAAGTGAGTGGGGACCCTTGGATGCTTCTCTAATATTCCTGTATATCTAGAGACCCAGCTTAGTTTAACCACCTGTAAAACCACTTTTCCTACCTCTTCATTAGACATAAGCACTCCTGTTTAGGGTATGCATAGGTTTGGAATAAGATATTAATTAACTCAAGGCAGATTTAAAATCAGAACTGATTGGTCTGTGAAAAAAACGAGGAAAACATTGAAAAATAGACAAAAACTTGAGGAAGCACTATTTTCAACCATGTAATGTGATTGAATCAGTATTTAGATTGTCTGAATTTATTTCCACAATCTTGAGAAGCAGTCCTTACTCAAACATGATATCACTTTGTCAGTCATTATTCTCTTAGACGATCACAATTTCAATTTAGATAGGAATATGTTAGTATAGATATGTTAGTTTTAGATAATAACTTCTGTTCTTGTTTTCCCTCTGCTCATTGCTATAGTTCCAGAATTTTAATGCCAGTCTAACTTATCCATGTAGGTTTAAGAAGGTTAAAAACTAACAGAGCACAGTTGTGCATTCCTGTAATCTCAGAGACCCCAGAGGCTGAGGCAGTGTTACAGGGCTGGGGTCTGTTGGGAAACTAAGGCAGCATAGAGACCTCCTCTTAGTCCCTAATTATTCTGATAAAGTCATATTTCAAATATGTCAGAAAGATTTTGCACTTACTCTCCATTGTCAGTGGATATCATTTACTTCAGAGTAACAGGTGTTTATTAGAAGGGATAGGAAAGGAGAAAAGGGACACTCTCAAGGGAGAGAGTAGGTCCTTTCAGAAGAGAGACCGTGTGCTGCTGTAGTTCTCCAGTTTTATTGGGAATTCCAGGGAAGTTTCCAGAGAGTCCCACCTGGTCTACCGTTTGACTGACAGCAGGGATGATTTGCAAGTCCCCATTATACATGACAACTGTAGGTCACTTTGGCCCATATTGATTGACCAGTTGTAATTGGAACCTGTTCTTACAGATTTTATGGCAAGGAGGGATTATCCCTATCTCCCTGAGCTCTGGGATCTGGTCTGTGTAGGTGTCATAAAAGATCCCCTCTTCAGGGTAACTTGTGTTCCTCTTATCAAAATTATTTCAGGCCTGTATTTCTCTTGCAGATAACAGGTAGTTTCCTGAAGAATGCAACACATCTTCTGGATTTAAGCCATGCAGGGCTGTAGGTAAATTGCTTTTCAAATGAGAAAATATATGCAGGTGAGTACAGTGGGCCAGGTTCCTTTAACGTCATGTTCCTACCACTTACATCTGTTAGCCACCTCTCAGCAGGAAGATTGCAAGTTCTAGGCCTGCCCCAGCAATGTAGCAAGACCCTAAGCAATAGTGAGACCTGTCTCAAAATAAAAAAGGGCTCAGTGGTAAAAAATGCTCCTAGGTTCAATCCCCAGTACCACAAAAACAAAACTGATATGAGTATATGAAAAATTATGACTTTTTGTTAGCATTCTAACTAATCTGCATTTGGCAAAGTCTTTGCTAACAAGATGCTAAACCTCTTTTTATTCATTTGTTTTTCCCTGATGGAAGTAAATGCAACAACACTAAAAGAATTAGGGATTGCAACTAAATGCAACAACACTAAAAGAATTAGGGATTGTGTTATATCTCTTAGTCCTTTAAATGCATCAGAACTTTCCATTTTACCTGCAATCTACTTATTGCCTTAGAACTAAAACCTGTTTTACTTTTAATCTTGTTTGCAATGCTAAGGAAACTGGTAAGGAGTGAAACAAATAATCTTGCATAAGCAAAACCAGGAGCTCAAGCACAGGCATCCAACTATGCTGCATCTGTATTCCAAAGAGGGGTGGGGAGGTGGGAGAATCTCTTCAGGAGCATTGGAAAATATACAGATTACCATCCTATCTGGAGTTGTTGGAGGATTGCTTAGATAGATGAAGGTGAGAATACCATGGACTTGCAATTCCTGTGAGCTTTTCTAAGGATTAAGGAGAAATCATACTGATGAGGCATTTGGGTATTTTGTTTTTGGTTTTTAGGTACTGACAATTGAACCCAGATGATAAATCACATGAAAACATATGAAAAAATAGTTGGCTTTCTTTTGGACTCTACCAAACCATGACAAGGCACAGCTAGGATTCTTTTTCAATGAATACATAGAGGAGGAGAAAATATGACTATTCAGAATATGTATGTAAGAATATACATAAGAATATAAGAATTTAAGAATATACATAAGAATCAGATAGTAAGACATAGTCAGTTAGGACAATGGGCCTCAAGCAGATTGCTCTGTAGAGACACTCCAAACATTCCAACCACCAAAACGCTTTGACCCAGAAAAGTGGAAAAAAGGAAGGGGGGCAGACCTGAGTGGACGCTCAGAGAATTTCAAACTCAGCACTAGAAGGGCACAACCAACCACAATGTTACAGCCTGATCCATGAATAAATCATCTTCCAGATACCTAGTTATCGTACCTAGTTATCCTCTTGCTCTGTAAGGACACTGTTTTGTTTCTTCTCAAATAAATCTTACTCTTTCACACTTACTCTCGGTTGCCCATGGAGTTTGCGAGACAAGAACCTGGAAAGAAACCACTAGAGGTCTGCTGCTAGCAGGCATTTTCTGCTGTGGAGGTGAAAGAGTTATAACACAAATGGGCCCTACCTGTGCAATTGTAGTAGCAGAAAATCCGGTTTCATATATAGGTCATACCTGAAGATGTCCATACCAAAAGAGCAGTGGTGGGTATGGTATGGTAGGGTGGTTCCAGGAGCAAGACAGGCATGAGACTTGGACTAGACTTAATAAATAAATAAATAAACAAACAAATAAATGATAAAAGGTCTTTTTGGGTTCAACTTGTGAAATTTGGGCATAATAATTAGATAATGTCAGAATTGTTAATTTCTAAATATGAAATGTTTATGCATGGGAAAAATAGGAGAATGTCCTTATTTTTAGGAGTTGAATGTTTAAGTATTGATGGATGAAGTGTGTTTAACTTAATATATAAAGTTCAAAAAGAAAATACACATGTGGAAGTTGAGAGATACCTATCATAAAATATTGAAAAATAGTTTGGATTGAGTCTAAGTGATGAGATAAATATGGATGTTCCTAAGAATTTATTCAACTTTTCTGTGTGTTTAAAGTTTTCATAAAAAAAAAAAAAATCAAAATCTATATCCTTTGCAAAGGAGCATATTGAAACAGACCGAATCTGGAACACCCTCACCACCAGCCCTGTGATATTATGACAATACAGATATTGGCCCCAGGAAGTTCTTGTTCCTTTTAACATGATAAGGAGCCTCCAGGAATTCATGAGGAGTAAGTAAAACCTGTGAAATCCTTTGGGCCATAACATCTCTGTGAAATTACTGACTATTGCACTAATATACTTCTACCTTCATTTTGTTGGACACAGGCTGACTAAATCCTTAATTTAATTTAATTTAATTTAATTTAATTTCCTATTAATTTAACCCTGAATGTTTCTGGGGCAAGGAGTATTATGGCCTAACCTCTCCTCCCAACTGAGGATGGAATCTTTTGCCCTCTTTTATCAATACAAGGCAACTAAAAGAGGTCTCAGTGGCAAAAACCAGAACAACTTGAGCAGCAAAATAGTGTTACCCTGAAATTCAAAGTATAAAATAAATATCTTGAGGTTATGTGTATTCATACTAAGATAAATGAACAAATTAATAAGGGGGAGTGAAACAAATATCCTATGCATAAAAGTTCCAAATAATTTATGTAGATTACCTGCCCTCAAGGAGGGGGAACATAATTCCACACTCCTTAATGTGGGCTATACATAGTGACTTCCTATTGGAAAGTACAGTATACAAACGGGGAAGATTAAGAGAATCTGTACTGGAATCTGAAAAACTCCTCATCCAGGTGATCAAGGTCAACTTCAATAGTCTTGAATCATGTTAATTATTAGTACTTTTGATATTATATAATGAAAATAACGCTCTTCCTCTGTGGTCTTCCTCCCAATAATTATAACCCCACTATTATCTTGAGAAATCCATCAGCCAAATTCCAATAGAGAGCTTACAGAATACTTATCAGTACTCTGTAAAACTGTGAAAGCTGTAAAAAACAAGGAAAGTCTAAGAGACTGCCATAGCAAAGAGAAATTTAAGATGATATGACCACTAAGTGTAGATACAGTGTTCTGGATGGGTATAGAAAATCCACATTGGATTAGGAAAACCACATTATAAAAAAAAGAATAAATAATGAATTTTGATAGTATATCAATACTAATTCATTAATTAGAACATATATACCATACTAACGGAAAATGTTAATAGGGGAAACTGGAGGCAAGGTATATGAGAACACTATTATCTACTCAGTTTTTCTGCAGATCTAAAAATGAAAGTCTGTAAAAACTTAAAGACTCTAGATCTGGTTCACTTGTAGGAACTTACCTTAAAATTACTTGAAAAAGATATATACATATATAAATGTTGCTTTTAAAACTAAAACATTGGAAGTAAGGGGCAAATTATATAGGGTAGTGATTTAACAAATTATGGTGAAATAATACTACATCAATCAAAAAGTATGTAATAGAATATTAAAATACTGAAAATAGTGGGAAAATTGATTACTAAAATTCACATAATATGATTAAAAATTTCATAAAAGTTGTTTTTAAATGATGGCTTAAGAAATTAAATAGATAAGAGAGACATGTAATAAAATAGGAAGGCAGTTAGAGCAATAGGCCCCCAAAAGCTTCTCCAAATGTAAAGGCCACTCCAAGAAATTAACCTGTGGAGACATTCCAAACGTGCCAGCCAATTCCTTTGATCCAGAGCAGCAGGAAAAGGGAAGCAGGAAGGATCAGGGTGAAGGCTACAGACCCAAGGGCTGAAAGGGCACAACTAATCAGAAGGTCACAAGTCAAACCAATAGCCTTGGCAATTTTCCAGTATCTGATTAACATCATGATCAATGTCCCTACCCAGTAGCTATATTAACCCCTAGACTAGTACACTTAAGTGGCAACCTCTATCAGCTGCCCTCTTGCCTAGCCAGAGCTCTGCTGCTTTTCTTCTCACTTAAATAAATTCTGCTTACTTTTCATTGTCTATGGATTTAATTATTTAAATTGGGGAAAGCAAGAACCCAGAAAGAAGTTACTTGCAGGTGGCTGGGGTCTGCTGTAACAATTAGAGAGCTACAACACAGTTAGATGCAGTTCAGCCCGTAAGAGTCCAGTCCTTCCAGGTGAGACCAGCCACTAATGCTGGAGGGCACCCCCCTGCTGTGAATAGCTGCTGCTGCAGAGGGCCAAATCCCTGCAAAGGTGAAGAATCTGGTTTTGTCACTAAATCTGGTTTTGAAATGACATAATTAGTTTTTTTCTGCTTCATGCTCTGTGTAAAGTTGATCCTGGAGACCAATTGTATTGGGAAGGGGGTTGGTAATGGGGACTGACCATGTGGACATTTTACCACTGAGCCACATCCGCAGCCTTTTTTTATGTTTTTATTTTGAGACAGGGTTTTGCTAAATTGCTTAGGGCCTTGCTGAATTGTTGAGGCTGACCTCAAACTTACAATCCTCCTGCCTCAACTTCCCAAGTCACTGGGATTACAGCCATGTGTCACCAGACCTGGCTCAAATGATATGTATATTTTAAAATTGTACTTTAAATTAAGTCCCCTTTCTTTTGATTCACTAGCCAGTATAATTCAGAATTCTACCAAGAATAATAATAAAAAAAATCCAGCTTTAGTAATTAGCATGTGAAGAATCATTGAAAGTCTACTTTGCTAATGATCTTCCATTTTGTTAGAAAAATGAAGGATAGATGAACGCACGCTGAAACTGCCGTATAGGAAAAGGGGGGGGGGGGGCTTGAATCACCAAAAGAAACACGTGGAGGGGATGGGGATGAACCACGAAGGAAGAATGGGGGACAGATGGGAACAGGAGCAAGCGCGAACAGAGAGCGATTTCAGTCCGGGGCTGGCGTAAATAGAGTGGGGGTCAGAAAGCCCCCCCTGGAGTGAGTCCTTGCCCTATAGGCCAACAGAGGTCAGGAGGTAGTGGACAGGGCACTTGCTGGTCAGGTTTGCTGGTCATGCTGAGGATCTTGGGAAGTGTAGTTTTTCACAAAGCAACTGGGGAGGTGTGGCCTTCTGCCTGGGAGGCGCAGCCTCCTGCCTGGAATCCAACATTCCCCCCTTTTTGTTTTCTTAGGAAGAGGGGCGTCGTGTTTTGATCTGGCTGCTTCAGAGCTGAAATGGGGCGACATGGGGTAGTTTTGGGGAGGGGGGATGCGGGCAGGCAGGTCAGGCTTGAGGGTGAAAAAAATTCCCAGGAGGCAGGCACCAAAAAGATGGATCTCTGCAGGAGTGAATTGGATGAAGGTTCCTTGAAGCCATAAATCGGTGAGGGTGTCAAACCATTCTTCTGCAGGGGTCACCCGGGGAATCAACCAGCTATCCTCTTGGAGAGCGTGTAGGAATTGTAGGCCTCTCGAGTTTACAGTGGCATCTTAACACTATTATGGAAACAACAAAGAAAAGAAGGTGAGAGGGATGATTGTCCGGCTGCTTATTCCACTGGGCAGGACTTACAGCAAAAGGCCAATAGAGGGAGTCAGGATGTAGTTGATCTCTCTAGAGATTGGCAAATCTGTCCCGAGGTGAAGGGAAGTCATCTTTGGTTGGAAGGTCATCTGTGGTTTTTAGCAGTTGATAATCCCTGAGGAGAAGCTGATTAAAGGTTTGATTAGAAATCTGAGAAATATGATTTTGAAGGCATCGTATGAGGCAAGGAACTATCATCAGGACAAGACATATAGTTATAAGTGGGCCTAGGAGAGGGAGGACCCAGGGGGCCACCCCTTCCCATAGTTCCCATGAGGATCTCTGCTGCCACCGGATCTTTTTGTCCCCTAAATCTTGCACCACCTCCTTCAAGCGTTGTACATTGTGGTCAACCTTGCCTGACTGGTTGACATAATAGCAGCATTCTTCACCCAAGAAAATACAGGTACCCCCTTTTTCTGCTGTGATGAGGTCCAAGGCTCACCTGTTTTGGAGCACAACCTCCGCTAATGATGAGAGTTATTGCTGGAGGGCCTGGATGGAGCAGGCGGAGGCTTCAGCTGTGGTGGCGAGCTTATCTGTGAGATCAGAGAGCTCCTGATCTCAAAGGATTGGGCCATTACAAGTGAATGAGCCAGTCCTCCAATTGAGAAGCCTGTGGAGGCAATCGCGGTGACTAGGCTAACACCCACTAAGGCTGCCAGAGTGGCCGCTCATTTAGAGCGCCCCCCCTTGAGACTGTAGGGAGGAAAGACGGTCCTCAACTTCAGCCTCTGTATATAGAGTCAAGCCTGGAATTAAGACAACAGGATAGCAGGGACCTGGGGTTTTAGCATCAATGCATCGGAACACGTGGGTGGAACACCAAAATAGGAGAGGGGAAGGGAGAATCAAATTACCCGTTATGGGATGCCAGGTGCGTTCTGGGCAAGAGTCTTTGGCGGCGGCCCAACAAGAAGTAACGTTAAGGAAGGGGGAATAGTCGGAAGTAAGAGAGAGAGAGAGATGATTGATTGTGGCATGAGGAGGTTGGGGTGACATTGGCTCGAACTGGGACTGGGACTAATAAAGACTTGTGAAACGGCACACAGAGGAAACAGGTTGAAGCTTTAAAGGTGGAATAGTTTGCTAATAAGGAAAGAGATAAAGAGAGAATGGAGTTCCAGGAGAAGGAGAGAGAGTCGTTCAAGTTTCGAAGATGGGTTCGAGTCTGTTGTCTGGTGGCACTAAGTATCTCAAGAGCCCTGGCAGCAGAAGAGTCTTTTATAGTTTTTTCTATAATGATTTTCCCTCGACCATGGACCCAGTCACGATTAGCAAATCCTACTGCAGCAACACGACTCTGCCAGGAAAAAGGGTCAGTAATCTTGAAAGTTACATTATTATTGTACTTCCAGGATTGGAGTTGGGATGGCATGATTCCCCAGGAGTTTGTTGTTCCCATAACAGGATGGGACCAATGATATTTACAGCTCCAGGATGGACATCCAACCCATCCGTTAGGGTCATTGCACCAATCTTCTGTCTGGTCCTCTTTAAAACAAAGATACTTTGGTAATTTTGACATGTCAGGAAAACATCGGTGAGTACATGTGGAAACTGCATCAAAAGTAAGCAGAATGGAGGGACAATTATCAAAAGGGCAGGATGATTGATTGAGAAGGTGTGTCTTTTGCCCATCATTATCTAGTTGCCAAACCTCAAAAAAGTAATGGCATGGAGGAGTGGAGCAATAGGACACAGAACCTGCAGGGACAAATGGAAAGAGACCCAGAGATAGAATGAAAAATACGGAAAGGGTCATTTTAGATCAGTATTAGGAACACGAGAGAAGCGGACTTTCAGGGGATCGGTGGGGAAGGGGGAGCAAGTATACTGAGGTAGTTGTTTGTCGTCCTTTTGTAGATCCTCAGTTGGTTGAGCAGCTGGTTTTAGTCTGGAAATATGAATCCAAGAAGTCAAATTCCCTGAAGTTTCACGAAGCTTAGCAGCTGTGGGAGTGCACAGCACAACCTGGAAAGGGCCTGTCAACTTCGGGGCAAGGGAGGCTGTTCCTGTGTCCTGGGGAGGGGAGAAATATACCCAAGAACCAGGTATTAATGGGAATGAAGCAGTTAGTCTACCTGGGTCAGGCAGAATGAAATCTTGGCACTTCCATAACTGATGTCTAATGAAGGACAAGATGGGAAGAGAAAGATCTTTGGGTATGGGTCCCTGAGTTGGGGAAACTCCGGGTGGAAGGGCTGGTCACCCAAACATAACCTCAAAAGGGGATAGTAAGGAGGGCTTTTTTGGGAGGACCCTGAGCCTAAAAAGGGCAAGAGGGAGTAGCTTGACCCAGTCCAAGTGGAGTTCTAGGGAGAGTTTAGTCAGGACATCCTTAAGAGTCCTATTAGTCCTCTCTACCTTCCCTGAGGACTTGGGGTGATATGGGATGTGAAAATGCCAAGGGATATTAAGGGAAGTAGAAACACGTTGGGTAACCTGGGAAACAAATTCAGGCCCGTTGTCAGACTGGATGGACGTGGGCAATCCGAAACGGGGAAGGATTTCTGAGACTAGAATGGAGGCTACTGTGGAGGCCCTTTTATTGGAAGTAGGGAAGGCCTCCACCCATCCAGAGAAGGTGTCTACCAAAACCAGGAGATATTTGTGTCTCCGGGCAGCTGGCATGTTGGTGAAGTCTATCTGCAAATCGGCTCCTGGAAGCTGGCCTCAAGCTTGGTGAGAGGGAAATGTTCCTGGTTTAAGGGGAGTACATGGGTTGGTGCGCTGACATGCAGTGCACGCGGAGGTGAGCTGATGGAGAAACTGTGTGTCTTCCGGAGTCAGAGTGAGGAAGGAGGTAGCGAAAGTCCTGAGGGCCTGAGGGTTAGGATGGAAAAGGGAATGGAGATAGGAGAGGATTGATTGTGTGGAAGGGATGTGGGGGTCTGGGTAGTAGGTAGGACTGGAGCCAGAAGAGAAGGAGAAGATAGTGCTGCTTCCCTTGCTGCCCTGTCAGCCTTCGTGTTTCCCTGAACTATGGGAGAGTCTCCACTTTGGTGTGAAGGGCAATGGGAAATCCCTATTAGCTTGGGCAGAAGAGAGACTTGCAAAAGTTTTGATATTAATTTAGAATTAGTAACTGCAGAACCTTTTGTGGTCAGGAGCCCTCGCTCTTTCCATACTGCTGAATGGGAAAGCAAAATATGGTAAACATATTTTGAGTCTGTGTAAAGGGTAAGGTTTTGGTCAGCAGCTAATTCGAAGGCATGAATAACAGCTATTAATTCAGCCCATTGGTTTGTGGTGTTGGGGGATAGGGGTGCTGTCTCAATAACCTCTGATAGGGAAACAATAGTGTAACCAGCAAAACGTTGCCCATCTTTAAAGAAAGAGCTGCCATCTGTGAACCAAATTAAGGAAGGATCAGGAAGTGGTCCCTCTTGAATATGGGAGGGATGGGGGATTAAACCCTCAAGTGTCTCTATGCAATCATGTTCTGGGGGCTCTGAGGAGACTGGGAGGAGGGAAGCTGGGTGTAAAGAGGAGCAGAGTTGGAAGGTGATTGAGGAGTCATGCAAAAAGGAAACGAGGAGAGAAAGACTGCGACAGGGTGGGAGAGTTTGAATGCTCTTATAGGTTAGTAAATCTTTTAGATGATGAGGAGAGGCAACAGTAACCTGGGCACCAAAGGTCAACTTCTTTGATTCCTGCAGAAGTAGGTAAGCAGCAGCCAGAGCCCTAAGACAAGGGGCCCATCCACGAACGGTGGGGTCAAGTTGTTTAGAGAGGTAGGCAACTGGAGCAAAGGTGGAGCCCTTGTATTGGCCTAGAACACCGAGAGCCAAACCCTTTGTTTCATGGACATAAAGGGTAAATGGCTGAAGAAGGTCTGGGAGATGAAGAGCTGGGGCCTGTGACAGTGCCTGCTGCAAATGTTTAAACTCAGCCTGAATGCTGTCAGGAAGGAATTTTCCCTCAATCCCCTTAGCTGCCTCATATAGGGGCTTTGCATAAAGAGACAAATTGGGAATCCAGGCACAGAAATATCCTGCTAGCCCTAGGAAGGAGAGAATCTCTTCCTTTGTCTTAGGATATGGGAGCTCCTTGATGAGGGCTTTTCTGTCTATAGTAATGGCCTTCGATTGATGGGAAATCTGAACTCCTAAATATACTACCTGGGTCTGGGCAAGCTGCACCTTAGATGAGGAAACACGATACCCACGAGAAGCAAGAAAATTTAAAAGTGTGTAAGAGTCTTCACGAGCTGTGAAGAAGGAAGGGCTGCAGAGGAGGAGGTCATCTACATATTGCAAGAGAGTGGAGTTAGGGAATTTAAGATCTTTGAGGTCTGTAGCCAATGTCTGACCAAAGATATGAGGGCTGTCTCGAAAACCCTGAGGGAGGACTGTCCAGGTCAATTGTTGGGAACGCCGGGTATCTGGATCTGTCCAAGTAAAGGCAAAGAGGTCTTGTGATTCTGGGGCAAACGGAACAGTGAAGAAGGCATCTTTCAGGTCAATTACTGAGAAATGGGTGGATAAGGAAGGAATTAAGGAGAGAATAGTATACGGATTTGGGACCACGGGGTGTATAGGCTTAACAGACTCATTGATGAGACGAAGATCCTGGACTAGCCGATAGGACCCATTGGACTTCTGAACTGCCAATATAGGGGTATTATAAGGGGAATGGGTGGGTCTAAGAAAACGTTTCCGCAAAAGATCTGAGATGATGGGTTGAAGACCTCTGAGGCTAGCGGCTGGAAGTGGATATTGGGCTTTATTGGGGAAATGTTGGGGATCTTTAAGTTATATTTGTACGGGGTCACACTGAGCAAGGGAGGGAGTCTGAGTATCCCAGACTTTGGGGTCCACTAAATCGGCGGGGACAGGGTAATGAGAGGTTTCCGCGTCGATAGAAGGTTGGGGGGTTTCTGCCTCGGTAGGGGGCTGAGGGGGTCCTACATCAATAGGGGGCGATGGGGTTTCCTCATCAGCATCAGTAGGGGGTGATGGGTCAGTGGCCTTTGAAACACTAAGAAGAAAAATGGGGGAGGAGACGGAGCAAGACGAACCAGGGAGCACAACTGAGCTAGGCGGATTGGAGAACACAATTGAGGCCTGAAATTTGGCCAATATGTCTCTGCCCAATAAGGGCACAGGACATTGAGGCATTACCAGAAACTGGTGGGTGAAGGGATGGTGGTGAAGACAGCAAGACAGCATAGGAGTCTTGCGGGGGCGAATAGCATTTCCCTCTACCCCGACAATAGGGGATGGTGCTATGGTGGTGGGGCCCCAAAACACCCTCAAGACCGAGGAGGTGGCTCCTATATCTAGTAGGAAATTTACAGGGCGTCCATCAACAAGGAGAGTAGCCCTGGGATCCTTCAATGCGATGTCAATGGTCGGGAGAGGAGCCCCTGGGCCCCATCAGTCTTCCGTGGCCAGTGCTAGCAGGCTGGGGTTTGTGACCAGTCCAGCCCCCCCGTGGGAACTGGGGCAGTCAACGCCCCAATGGCCCATCTTGGAACACTTTGGGCACGGGCGCTTAGGGGGCCTGGGATCAGGGCATTCTCTAGCCCAGTGTCCATCTTTCCTGCACCTAAAGCAAGGCCCTGGGAGTTCCTCCTGTGTGGATTTATGTACCCCTTTTCTTGAGGCCTGAGCGTCAGGGCCCCTAAGGGCCTGGGCTAACATTTGGAACTTTGACTGCTCAGCCTTTTCATACTTTTGAAACCTGCAATGTTCGGCGTCTTCCTCACGGTTATGATAGACTTTAAAAGCTGTGGCCAAAATCTCGGTCTGGGGGGTTACGGGGCCCTGCTCCAATTTCCTTAATTTAGCCCGAATGTCGGGGTAACTCTGGGACAGGAAATATGTCATAAGGACTTGATGGCCCCCCTGGGACTTGGGATCTAAATTTGTGTACTTCTGAAGGGCCTTTGTGAGCCGATCTAAAAACTCAGAGGGGGGTTCTTCTCTTTTTTGAATAATCTCTTGCAGCTTATCAAAATTAACAGGTTTCTGAGCTGCTCATTTAAGACCACCTACTATACACACTAAAAACTGATCCCTCAAGACCACGTCCCCTGGGGCATTGTAATCCCAGTGTGGGTCCCTATCTGGGACAGCCTCAGGACCAATGGGGAAATTTGGGTTTACTCTGTGAGTCTCATCTGCATATGCTCTTGCTTGCTCCCAGACTCGTCTACGCTCTTCAGGAAGTAAAGTATTTGACAAAATAAAGTATGTGTCATGAAATGTGAGGCTGTATGCTTGGGTGACCCATTGGAATTCTCTTATATAAGTTTTAGGGTCTGTTGTGAATGAACCCAAGCGCCTCTCAATTTGGGAAAGGTCTGACATGGAAAATGGGATATGGACCCTTACAACCCCTTCTGTCCCAGCTACCTCCCTTAACGGTGCGATTATCTGAGCTGCCTGCTTTTTCGAGCGAGTCAAGGGAGGACTGAACGCAGGGGGCGGCAGAGTATCACGCGAGTCTGGGAGGGACACTGCGGGAACTGCTGGGGCCAGGAGAAACTCCGCGGAAGACGCTGGGGAAGAAGCATGGATTATGCAACTCTCCCTGCGCTGCCGCCGGAGCCGTTGGGGAAGAAATCGGGGAGGGGGCCAAAGCCCGAGGCGGCGCATCTGGCAAAGAACACGTCGCAGAATCCGCAGAAGTGGGGGCTAAAGTCTGGGGTGGCGCGTCTAGCAACTCCCGCATGGCCGAAGAGGGTGGGGGAGCCGTGGCAGGAAATGATGCAGAACCATGCGGCAGAAGTTGAGTGGGCGGGGATAATGGTGGAAGGGGCGCAGAACTAGGAACAGGAAGTTGAGTGGGCAGGGATAGTGGTGGTGAAGGCACAGGAAATGACGTGGAAAGAAAAGGAGGGTCTACAGAGGAGGATTTGGACGGAACTGAAGGAAGGGGAGGGGTGGAGGATGAAGCAAAAGGAAGAAGAGGGTCTAAGCACGACAACGCGGCAATTTCAGAATTGAGAGCCTGAGCTGGGGGAGGGGGAGGGGTCGTCCTAGCCTGCCGGTACGGGGGAGGTGGAGCCTCTAATCCTGGGTCGAAATCAAGGTCAATCAAAGATGGAGGGGAATCACTAGGTCTGCTTGCTAGTAAAACAGTCTCAGGACTGCACCTAGTGCACAAGGAAGGATTTGAACGGAGAAGGGAAAAGGCATCCACGTAAGGCAAATTTGTCCATCTTTTCAACTATTGGCAAAAGCTGGTAAGTTCCCGTAAAACCCGGGGATCTAGGGATCCTGACTCTGGCCACCAATTGGATAACGGGTAAGAAGGCCAAATTTCTGTACATAACTTTATTAATCTCTTTTTTTTAATTCGGGGCTTTAAGCCCAAATGTGCCCAATTTCTTAGGAGGCAATTAAGAGGAGAATCAGCTGGAGTTGATAGGGAAGTTCCCATATTTAACGGGGAAGGGCTAATACAGTATTTCGAAAGGCGTCCCTTTTAAAATATGTATTAGAGTGAGGTCCAAGTCCGCTTGCCCAGTCATCACCGGGTCAAATGAAGATGGGACACCATGAGAAACCGCCTCCCGTCTCGGACGGGAAGTTTCTCAAGATGCCGGGGGACTATGAGCCACTTCGTGAAGGTTTCCATGTTTTTCCATCCCGGACGGAAAAAAAAAAAAGGCTCAAGTCCAGAGTGTGGAGAGGAACTTCTCTAGTCACTCTCAGCTGAGAGCCCTAATCTTACAGCTGAAAACTTTACAGCGGGCAGATAAAGGTGAGCGGGCAGCTAAAAGTGGGAGAGGGGGAGTTCCCAGGGTCCACCGTCGCCTTTAAGACTCGGATGGGGTGCTTTTCCCCCTGCACAGGTCACGGGCGAGATTGCCGGAAAATCGACGGTCAATTCTCACCACGTAGTGACCAGACAGGTTTAGGAACTCGGGGTGGAAGGGGGGCTTACCGAAATCCAGCGATGCCGTAGAGGAAAAGATGAACAGACGAATGGAGGCGGGTTAGATGCGCTTCTCCCTCCCGGGTTTTGGCACCAAATGTTAGAAAAATGCAGGATAGATGAACGCACGCTGAAACTGCCGTATAGGGAAAGGGGGGGGGGGTATTGAATCACCAAAAGAAACACGTGGAGGGGATGGGGATGAACCACGAAGGAAGAATGGGGGACGGACGGGAACAGGAGCAAGCGCGAACAGAGAGCGATTTCAGTCCGGGGCTGGCTTAAATAGAGTGGGGGTCAGAAAGCCCCCCCTGGAGTGAGTCCTTGCCCTATAGGCCAACAGAGGTCAGGAGGTAGTGGACAGGGCACTTGCTGGTCAGGTTTGCTGGTCATGCTGAGGATCTTGGGAAGTGTAGTTTTTCACAAAGCAACTGGGGAGGTGTGGCCTTCTGCCTGGGAGGCGCAGCCTCCTGCCTGGAATCCAACACATTTGGTGAAAAGTGGTCACTGTTTTGAAAACTGATTCATCATTAAGAACCAAAACAAAATATTTCTGTGCTGTCAATTAAATTCCAAACATATTAATTTTAATAGTTAAAGATAGGTTAAACTTAATATTTTCTTGGAGTTGTATTTTTGTGTCAACTTATTCAACTGGATGTAAGAATATATGTCCCCAGAGAATATAAAGATAAAATTATTTCCACTTTAATTTTTATCCAAATATATAAACTCTTATAAATATATCTAAACGCACAAGCACACACACACAGAATTTAGCAATCACTATAAATAACATGTCCTGTATATTCAGTATATTTTCTCAAAACTTTTAAAAAGATAAAAACTTAGATACAATTGAAAGTGTTCCCTAACTCTTGACTTTTGCAAAGATAATAGCTTAAAGTTGATTTGTATCAGTCCTGTCCAATTCTTAATAATTTTAGTAAGTACTATGTAATCATATATACTTTTAATATTATATACACTTTTATGCTATAAACTTTGTAATAAATAGAATAATTCCATTTGAATCCTTTTGTGAATTCAATACTATTTGAAATATCTATTTTTGTAAACAGTTTAAATTAATTAAAATGTATTAAATGTGTGAATAGATCATTTTACTTTTACCCCTACATCTATAGCTGAACATACTTCTCATCTAACCTATAAATATGTGATAAATTCTATCTATTACAGATGTAGTACTCATCCCATGCTAGAGATAAATAAGAAAACTGAGGCATAAATCATTCAAATACTTGACCAACATTCCAGCCAGTGAATGGTGAAGCCAAGATACTAACCATATAGTGACACCAGATAGCAAATATTTGATGACTTGTTCGAGCGCCTTCTGTTGCTGATAGTTTAGTAAATGAGTTTTGAAGACAGTAAAGCAATGTGCCCTGTTTATTTATAGATTTCATAGGAATAAAAACAGAATTGAAGGATATAACAGTAGCATGAGGAAAACAAACTAGAAGTCAGATGAAAATAAATTATAAATACAACACCAAACTGGATTTTTTCCCATATTCACAATGTTTGTCTCCTGACTCTTTTTTTTTTTTTTTTTTTTTTTTTTTTTTTGCTACAAGGGATTGAACTCAGGGGCAATTGACCAGTTAGACACATCCCCAGCCCCTTTTTTGTATTTTATTTAGAGAAAGGGTCTTACTGAGTTGCTTAGCACCTGCCTTCTGCTGAGGCTGGATTTGAACTTGTGATCCTCCTGCTTCAGTCCCACAGCTACTGGATTACAGGTGTGTGCCACCAGGCCCAGATGTGACTCTTTACTCATGGGCCACTCAATGTGAAAATCCAAATTCAACTCAGTGCATCAAGTACCCAGAGGGCTTATTATGTACACATTCTCCTGGGAGTGCTATACAGGAAGCAAAAATGAACACTTGACTCCTAGAATTCACAGTTCAGCTGTGAAGAAGGTAACTACAGTGAAACAGCTCAGAACTTGGAAAGGACATGACCCTTTTATAGGTTGTTGTGATTAATGTAGTTCAGTGCAAAGATTAGAAAAGAATTCCTTAAGAAGGGAAAGACTCATTGATATTCATTTTTTTAAAACATTTATTTATTAGTTATAGGTTGACACAACACCTTTATTTATTGACTTATTTTTAATGATGTGAATTGTATAGTACAGTAGAAGTAACCTAGACAAAGATGGAATTCAGGGTATTTCCAGGCAGAGAAGTTATCTGGAGCAAAGACTAAACATTACACTTGAGAAACCTCAGTGCCCTGCGTGCAAGGTCATTATATGAATGGGAGAAATGGGAAATTGTGTTCTAGAAGTGGATGAGGATAGTGTGATGTTGAAATAATTTCCTAAAGACAAAAGAGAACAATGAGGCATGTTTTAACTGGGGAAAGAACAGAACAATTAAAATATATATATATATATATGGTTTTGATAGAGGCATGGACAGTATAGGGGTGTTCTAGAGGCATAAAGACCATTTCCGAGGTTAATGAATCCCATAGCCAAGTTAACAAAATTGGAGTTGGGGCAAAAAAGTACAAACTAAAAAAATATATATAGAATGGTATTTCCCATATTAATTTGAGTTTTTCACCAAATGGGGTTAAAAAAAAAAAAGATCATGAACTTACTGGACATGCAATTTTTTAATAATTCCAAACTCTTTAGTTTATTAGTCTGAATACCAGAACTGCCCACTTGTGTCATTCTCTCAGATCTCTACATATTATACATGACAAAAATGGAACTCAAGTCCTTTCTCTCCACACTGTTCTTTTTCATATCTTGTATAAGATAGAGGGGAATGAGTATGATTGTTCAACTGAAGTGTTATCACTTAAAAAAGAAGATATTTTGTATCTTTTCTACTGAAAAACCTTAAATTGTTTCCCTATAGGCATAATATTGACAGAAATATTAGAAGTGGAGATAGAAACATTGACTTGGAGACAGATTTACACCTTATTTTTTTTATTTAAGGTTGGTATCTCTAAACACTACAAATAATCACATATAGACATTTAGTAACATGAAACTGAGAAAAAGCTTTCTCTAAAATATGGCTTACAAATAGATTTTATACCAACAGTTCCTTTCTGTTAAGATATAATTGAAGTTTTAGTTTTCATTCCAAAGTTGAACTTTCCCTCAGACTCACCCATAAATATATATATGACATAGATTAATGCAACTCTTTTCTTCCAAGGACATTCTTTTATCTATTCCCTACAAAATATATATTGCCAGTTAATTAACACTGAAGATCATTTCCCCTCAGTGGGGAGGATGACTTCTGTAATATAGTTGTCTTTTACAGAGAAACCTACTTGATAGTTTAACATTAGCAAGTGCAGTTTTAAAGTGAAGGGGAACAATCTATAGGACAAAATATGGTGAGGGTTAAAGTGGAGGATGGAGGAATGTTTTTATTAGATTAGAAATATTATATCTTACAACTGAAAATGCAGATGACACTGTGCCACAATGTTCCTTTCAAGCACACAAGATAAAATTTGCATATCTAAATTGGATCAGACCACTGGGTTTCCCTGGCCCCTTTCCCTTGAGAAGCAATCAGCTGGAAAAAGCCTGCAGGTGATCCCAATATTGAGATTTTAAAGTCCAAACTCAAGAGCCTTCATGCGTGAGTCTGTGTGTGGGCATGTGTATGCATGTGGGTATAAATATATTTGTATCCAATTTATTTTCATTTAAATTTCTTAGGTACTGATAACATTCTATCTCCTTTTGATAATTATTTTCTTTACATGTTTTTCATTTTTTTTCAAAATCTAGTGTTTATCTTGTAATTTTTTTTCTCTAAAATTTCTGTTGGTTGATTATTCAGAGTGTGATAAATACTTGAGACTTTGAGTTGTGGATGAAATTACTGTTATGCATTAATTGCCTGTGTTTTTTCTTCCACAGAAAATATCTACTAATGAAGAAGGATAAACTATATTTTACTGAATTATTTGTCATCTAAAAGTATCCCACATATTACTTTTTTAAGTTCAAATTCTTATTTGAATTAGACACTCTTTTTAAATTATTATTTTAAATATCTTTATTTAGAGGTATATACATACAGCTGAAGTTTGCAAATAAGGTTCTAGTCTACACATATAAAGTTGACTCAGCAATGGAATATGCTTAAGATTCCTTTTCACATATATATTTGGCTCATTTTAATTTTTAATGGAATAAAATTATATTTGGGCTTCCAGATGTTTGAAATCCTGTCATGATTGATGACATTTATGTATTTTTAAATTCAGATAAAATGAATATTAAATGAGAAAATTTATTTTATTGGGTGATCACATTATCAGAATTTAAGCATCAAAATGTTACTACCTGACTTTAGAAGATACTAATAAAAATATTTTTGAGGATTAAAAAATCCAAAGCCAAGCATAGTTTTATGAACAGCATTCTAAAAAGTTGAAAAATTCTTTATTTCATATAAAAGATACGTATCTATTTTACTTGTTTTATATAAAGGATTGAATGTTTTATTCAAATGTTACAGAATTATTCCTGTGATGTTTGGTCTTGATTATTCATACATAAATCTTTCATTTGTAGAAAATATATTCCCCTAAGTTTCCCAACTGACATTTCAATTTGTCTTTTGCCAAATTTATTTTTATTTAAGATTTCACTTGAAGTTTTATTTAGTATTTCCCTAGTTAAAGGTAGATGGACTGTAAGTATCTTTTAGCTTAAATTGCTGTGTTTTACTATATCATGGCTAAATTAATAACAATTATTCCACAAAATAATCTTATGGATTTTAGTGAATGAAGAATTTCATAATTTCAAAAAACTCTTGAGAAAAATAAAAAATATAAGTGCAAGAAAGCAATAGTAGTACTACTATTGTTATTATTTAGGGTGAAGTTGAACCTAGACAATGTTGTACATTTCATTTTTCTTGTGAATTCCCTAGTGCTTTTCTATCATATTTTCTTTGGCTTTGCAGTATCTCCTACTTCCACCTACATATCCTCAAATTTCCCAGTTTTAGCTTCTTTCTGTTTATAATTCTCTTCCAAATAATGTGAAGACTTAACAGAAATCTTCATATAAATGAATCCATATTTGAAGATATTAGGCCTTTATAAGGGAAATGTTTTATGATACAAAACTATAACATCATATTTTGTACTTTCCAATTCAACCTGTGGGCAATAATAATCTTGATCAGCCCATATTTGTTGTGTCATATTCATAAAGGAGATATATAATTTATAGAGATATTGAGTTATAGATATGTATATATATATTAATATACATATACTCATATTGATATATTGTGAAGTTATATAACTCATGCTACTTAATTATATGTCATAATCATATATAAATTTAGATATACATAGTTATCTATATATTTTCACATCTGTGTATATTTATGTCTAGTAAGTTTCTTCAAAATAATTCACGTGAGTACTGATTTACTATTCTGGTTTTTTTTTTTTTTAGATGTTGGTGGAACTTTATGTTATTCATTTACTTATATGCAGTGCTGAGAATAGAACCCAGTGCCTCACAATTGCTAGGCAAGTGCTCTACCAATGAGCCACAACCCCAGCCCAAGTATTGATTTTCAGTTGTGTTCTACTTTCTTGAGCACATGGAGGTTTTAATTTTCCTTTTTCCAGCTCATTTCTAAGTCCTAAACAAATGGTCAACAATGATTTGTTGATTCTTTGATGAAATACAAAAAAAAAACCAAAATGATACTGACAAAATTTAAGAATCTTATAAAATCAATTCTTCCTGAAAAAAGAATCTTATTAAATATTTTGGGAAATAATTTGGCATTATTTGATAAAGTGAAAATATGCATGCTTTTGATTAATACAACATAGTGGTATTTAACAGAGACTCTGATATGCAAAAGGAGGTGTACAAATGTGTTCAAAGCAGCCTTGTTTTTTGTTTGTTTGTTTGTTTGTTTTTTGGTTATTTTTTGGAACTGGGGATTGAACCCAGGGCCTTGTGCATGCAAAGCAAGCACTCTACCAACTGAGCTATATCCCCAGCCCCCATAACAATTCTTTATATTCTGAATGTCCCTTATCAGATGTATGGGTTAAAATGTTTTCTCCCATTTTGTATTATCTTTTTACTTTCTTTTTTTTATGGTTAATTTTTTAAATTTATTTTTTATTCTAAGTTGTTATAAATGACGGCAGAATGCATTACATTTCATATTACACATATAGAGCACATTTTTACATATCTCTGGTTGTATGCAAAGTATAATCACACCATTCGTGCCTAAATACATGCACTTAGGGTAAGGATATCCATCTCATTCTACCATCTTTTTTATTTTTCTTGACCCTTTTGCCCCCTCCCATCCCCTCCCTCTCTATTGGCCATACTAGTGTTCCTCTAATCCTCCTATGCTCCCCAACTGTTAATTCGCCTCCTTATATCAGAGAAAACATTTGGCATTTGGCTTTTGGGGATTGGCTAACGTCACTTAGCATTAAGTTCTCTAACTCCATCCATTTACCTGCAAATGCCATGATTTTATTCTCTCTTATTGCTGAGTAATACTCCATTGTGTGTATATACCACATTTTCTTTATCCATTCATCTACTGAAGGGCATCTAGGCTGGTTCCACAGTTTAGCTATTGTGAATTGTGCTGCTATAAACATTGATGTGGCTGTGTCCCTGTAGTATGCTGTTTTCAAGTCTTTAGGGTAAAGACCAAGGAGTGGGATAGCTGGGTCATAAGGTGGTTCCATTCCAAGTTTTCCAGGGAATCTCTATACTGATTTCCATATTGGCTGCACCATTTTGCAGTCCCACCAATAATGTATGAGTGTGCCTTTTTTCCACATCCTCTCCAACATTTATTGTTGTTTGTGTTCTTAATAGCTGCCATTCTGACATGTGTGAGATGAAATCTAACAGTGGTTTTGATTTGCATTTCTCTAATTGCCAGAGAAGTTGAGCATTTTTTCATGTATTTGTTGATTGATTGTATATCTTCTTCTGAGAAGTGTCTGTTCAGTTCCTTGGCCCATTTATTGATTGGGTTATTTGTTTTTTTTGGTGTTAAGATTTTTGAGTTCTTTATATATTCTAGAGATTAGTGCTCTATCTGACGTGCATGTGGTAAAAATTTGTTCCCAATTAGTAGGCTCTCTATTCACCTCACTGATTGTTTCTTTTGCTGAGAAGAAGCTTTGTAAATTGAGTCTATCCCATTTATTGATTCTTGGTATTAATTCTTGTGCTACAGGATTCTTATTAAGGAACTTGGGGCCTAATCCAACATGCTGGAGATTAGAGCTTACTTTTTTTTCTATTAGGTGTAGTGTCTCTGGTCTAATTCCTAGGTCCTTGATCCACTTTGATTTGAATTTTGTGCATGGAGAGAGATAGAGGTTTAATTTCATTTTATTGCATATGTATTTCCAGTTTTCCTGGCACCATTTGTTGAAGAGGCTATCTTTTCTCCAATGTACATTTTTGGCACCTTTGTCTAATATAAGATAACTGAAATTATATGTGTTAGTCTCTGTGTCCTCTATTCTGTACCATTGGTCTACTGGCCTATTTTGGTGCCAACACTATGCTGTTTTTGTTACTATTGCTCTGTAGTATAATTTAAGGTCTGGTATAGTCATGCCACCTGCTTCACTCCTCTTACTAAGGATTGCTTTAGCTATTTTGGGTCTCTTATTTTTCCAGATGAATTTCATGACTGCTTTTTCTATTTCTATGAGGAATGTTATTGGGATTTTGATTGGCATTGCATGAAATCTGTATAATGCTTTTGGTAGTATGGTCATTTTGACAATATTATTTCTGCCTATCCAAGAGCAAGGTAGATCTTTCCATCTTCTAAGATCTTCCATAATTTCTTTCTTTAGTGTTCTGTAGTTTTCATTATAGAGGTCTTTCACATCTTTGGTTAAGTTGATTCCCAAGTATTTTATTTTTTTTGATGCTATTGTAAACGGGGTAGTTTCCCTCATTTCCCTTTCAGAGGATTTGTCACTGATATATAGAAATGCCTTAGATTTATGGGTCTTGATTTTGTATCCTGCTACTTTGCTGAATTCATTTATGAGTTCTAGAAGTTTTCTGGTGGAATTTTTTGGGTCTTCTGGGTATAAAATCGTTTCATCAGCAAATAATGATAATTTGAGTTCTACTTTGCCTGTCTGTATTCATTTAATTTCTTTCATCTGTCTAATTCTCTGGCCAGCATTTCAATTACTATGTTGAATAGAATTGGTGAAAGTGGGCATCCCTGTCTTGTTGCAGTTTTTAGAGGGAATGCTTTCAATTTTTCTCCATTTAGAATAATGTTGGCCTGGGGATTAGCATATATAGCTTTTATGACGTTGAGATATGTTCCTGTTATTCCTAGTTTTTCTAGTGTTTTGAGCATGAAGGGGTACTGTATTTTGTCAAATGCTTTTTCTGCATCTATTGAGATAATGATATGGTTCTTATCTTTGAGTCTATTGACGTGATGAATTACATTTATTGTTTTCCGTATGTTGAACCATCCTTGCATCCCTGGAATGAACCCCACTTGATCGTAGTGTATTATATTTTTGATATGTTTTTGTATCCATTTTGCTAGAATTTTATTGAGAATTTTTGCATCTATGTTCATTAAAGACATGGGTCTGAAGTTTTCTTTTTTGGAGGTGTCTTTGCCTGGTTTGGGGATCAGGGTGATGTTGGCCTCATAGAATGAGTTTGGAAGTGCTCCCTCTTTTTCTATTTTCTGAAATATATTG
This sequence comes from Tamias sibiricus, assembly GCA_025594165.1. Classification (NCBI taxonomy): domain Eukaryota; kingdom Metazoa; phylum Chordata; class Mammalia; order Rodentia; family Sciuridae; genus Tamias; species Tamias sibiricus. The sequence goes on along the minus strand of CM046664.1, from coordinate 110,774,043 downwards.
AAGAGTATTGGTATCAGTTCTTCTTGTAGGTCTTGTAGAACTCAGCTGTGTATCCATCTGGTCTGGGCTTTTCTTGGTAGGCTTCTGATGGCATCTTCTATTTTGTCGCTTGAAATTGGTCTGTTCAAATTATGTACATCATCCTGCTTAAGTTTGGGCAGATCATACAACTCTAGAAATATGTCGATGACTTCGGTGTTTTGTATTTTGTTGGAGTACAAGTTTTCAAAATAATTTTGAATTATTTCCTGTATTTCCGTAGTGTTTGTTGTGATATTTCCTTTTTCATCACATATGTTAGTAATTTGAGTTATCTCTCTCCTTCTCTTTGTTAGCCTGGCTAAGGGTCTGTCAATTTTATTTATTTCTTCAAAGAACCAACTTTTTGTTTTGTCAATTTTTTCAATTGTTTCTTTTGTTTCAATTTCATTGATTTCAGCTCTGATTTTAATTATTTTCTGTCTTCTACCACTTTTGGTGTTGGATTGTTCTTCTTTTTCTAGAGCTTTGAGATGTAAATTTAAGTCATTTATTTGTTGACTTTTTCTTCTTTTGAGGAATGAACTCAATGCACTGAACTTTCCTCTTAGAACTGCCTTCATAGTGTCCCAAAGATTTCAGTATGTTGTGTCTGTGTTCTCATTCACCTCTAAAAATGTTTTAATCTCCTCTTTGATGTCATCTGTAACCCATTGTTCATTCAGTAGCATATTATTTAGTCTCCAGGTTTTGGAATAGCTTTTATTTCTTATTTTATCATTGATTTCTAATTTCATTCCATTATGGTCAGATAGAATGCAGGGTAGTATCTCACCATTTTTGTATTTGCTCAGAGTTGTTTTGTGGCCTAGTATATGGTCTATTTTAGAGAAGGTTCCATGTGCTGCTGAGAAGAAAGTGTATTTACTTGTTGAAGGATGAAATATTCTATATAAGTCAGTTAAGTCTAAGTTGTTTATTGTATTTTTGAGTTCTATAGTTTCTTTGTTCAGCTTTTGTTTGGAAGATCTATCCAGTGGTGAAAGGGGTGTGTTAAAGTCCCCCAGAATTATTGTGTTGTGGTCAATTTGACTCTTAAACTTCAGGAGAGTTTGTTTGATGAACATGGATGCTCCATTGTTTGGGGCATATATATTTGTAATTGTTAAGTCTTGTTGGTGTATGGTTCCCTTGAGCAGTATATAGTGTCCTTCTTTGTCCCTTTTGGTTGACTTTAGCTTGAAGTCTACTTTATTTGATATGAGCATGGAAACCCCTGCTTGTTTCCTCTGTCCATATGAGTGGTAGGATTTCTCCCAACCTTTTGCCCTCAGCCTATGGATGTTTTTTCCTATGAGATCAGTATCTTGGAGGCAGCATATTGTTGGGTCTGTTTTTGATCCAATCTGCTAGTCTATGTCTTTTGATTGTTGAGTTTAGGCCATTAACATGGTGGTACATAGGAGGATTAGAGGAACACTAGAATGGTCAAAGGGAAGGGAGAGGAAGGGAGGGAGCAAGAAAGGAGCGAGGGGGGGGGGGAAGAAAAGAAAAGGTGGTTGAATGAGATGGATATCATTATCCTAAATGCATGATTGAAGACCTGAATGGTATGAATATACTTTGTATAGAAACAGTTGTATGTAAAAAGATGCTATATATGTGTATTATGAATTATAATACATACTAGTAATATTATAAATAAAAAATAAAATATAAAAAAAGAACAAAAAGTCAAAAAAAATCAGAGTTATTATTAAGATGTGCTTTGTATTCCCAGCCATTTTTGTTTATTTTTGGTATTTACCTTGACATGGTTTCTCTTCTGTTTTTTTCCTTTAGTCTAATACCTCCCTCTGTTGATTTTCATCATTATTTTTCTTTTCCTTTTCATGGAATATTTTGCTGAGGATGTTCTGTAGTGCTGGCTTTCTACTTGTAAATTCTTTTAACTTTTGTTTATCATGGAAAGTTTTTATTTCATCCTCAAATCTAAAGCTTAATTTTGCTGGGTATGAGATTCTTGGTTGGCATCCCTTTTCTTTCAGAGCTTGGAATATGTTGTTCCATGATCTCCTAGCTTTGAGTGTCTGAATTGAAAAATCTGCTGTGATACGAATTGATCTCCCCCTATATGTGATCTGATTCCTCTCTTTTGCAACCTTCAAAATTCTATCCTTGTTCTGTATGCTAGGCATTTTCATTATAATATGTCTTGGTGTAGATCTGTTGTAATTTTGTACATTTGGTGTCCTATAGGCCTCTTGTATTTGGTTTTCCAATTCATTCTTCATGCTTGGGAAATTTTCTGATATTATCTCATTGAAGAGGTTGTGCATTCCTTGGTTTGAAACTCCGTGCCTTCCTCTATCCCAATTATTCTTAGATTTGGTCTTTTGATGCTGTCCCATACTTCTTGGATGTTCTGTTCATGGTTTCTTACTATCTTCATTTTGTGGTCAACTTTATTTTCAAGACTATATACTTTGTCTTCATTGTCTGAAGTTCTTTCTTCCAGTTGATCTAGTCTGTTGGTGATGCCTTCAATTGTGTTTTTTATTTGGTTAATTGTTTCCTTCATCTCAAGCATTTCTGACTGGTGTTTTTTTTTTTTTTTTTTTTTTTTTCAGAATTTCTATGTCTTTTTTGAAGTAATCTTTTGCTACCTGTATTTGCCCTCTTATATCTTTGTTGTAGTTGTCAATTTTTGCCTGTATTTGCTCATTTAGGTCATTCTTTGATTCACAGATCATTTTAATCATGAACTTTCTGAACTCCTTCTCTGACATTTCTTTGACTTTGATGAGCATGGGTTCTGTTATTGTAGAATCCTGGTTTGTTTGGGGTATTTTCCTCCCCTGTTTTTTCATGATATCTATTTGCTTTACTTCCTTGCAGTGTAGATCTGAGTTATTACAGTTTCTTCCCTATATTCTTATAATACCCTTGCAGGTTGTCTGTGCCTCTCCTTAGCGCTGGACTCTCAGAACTTGCCACTGACCCTCAAAGTATGCTACCTGAGTCTGGGTTCACGCTGGTTGATGTGGGGCGAACTAGTTGAGTCTGAGCTCCTGTGGTGGTCTAGGGCTAACTGCACTGGGGTGAAGGTCAGCGGGACTGCCCTGGGCCCACCTGGGCTTAGGCAGAGTTGGCAGGTCTGTCCTTGCTGTCCCCTGCTCTGGGGCGGAGGTCGGTGGGACTGGATGGAGCCTGGGCCTGGCGGCACTCTGATGTAGGACCCCGGGACTGCCCTGGGCCTGCCTGCACTCTAAGCAGAGTTGGCAGGTCTGTCCTTGCTGTCTCCTGCTCTGGGGCAGAGGTCTGCGGGGCTGGCTGGAGTCTGGTTGCACACCAGTGGGCATCAGAAGGACTGACCTGGGGCTGGCCGCGCTCAGGTGAAGGTCAGCGGGACTGCCCTGGGCCCGCCTGGGCTCAGGAAGAGTTGGCAAGTCTGTCCTTGCTGTCTTCTGCTATGGGGCAGAGGTCGGCAGGACTGGATGGAGCCTGGGCCTGGCAGCACTCTGATGTAAGACCCCAACAACCTTGTTTTTAATAGCAAAATATTGAACTCAATCTAAGTGGCCACCAAAAAGAAAATGCATGGTAACAGAATATTTATTAGGTAGATTTTTTAAAGAATAAACATTGTTATCTGTGTTAACAATGTTTTTGAAACATGTCAAGTAAAAAAAAAAACTATAAAATTATGTTTATAATCTGACACTATTTATATAAATTTGACAACTCCCAAATATAACATTTAGTTATACATTTGGTATATAAGCATATAAGGATTCAAAATTATAATAGTTTGGTTGCACAGAGCATATCCTGAGACAGGCTGTTGGTGCAGGAAGATTATTCCAGAAAGATTATTTCAGATGTGATTCCAAAGAGCACCAACAGAGAAGTGTAGAGCTGAAACAGGAAAGGGAAGACAACCAATAAAGTATGTGTTACCAAGTGAATCACAACTGGGAGCAACTGGAAGTCCAATCCCACTGCAAAACTCTGGAAGATGGTATGGAACACACATTTAACCTACTGGAATGACCAGGGACACCAACTTCAGTCAGTGACTAGTGAAGATGTCACTGCTGGGATTAAGGAGAAGTGACCTGCTTGTTGAGATTTCTGGCCTGCTGTATATATAGTTGGTGGGCTGTAGTGGTCCAAGATAACCCCAGTGAACAAGACGCAGGTGCCGGCAATTCTGAGGGCAATGCTTGCAGGATATGGGCAACCCTGATACTACAAAACTGATAACTGGCTTGCTGGTTGAAGTTAGTAGATGGGAAAGGAATGGAATTGAGTCTACAAAGCCAATATAACTGATTTTCTTTGTATTTTGCTTAATGATGTAAATAGGACAAAATGTTAATAATTTTCATTTCTAATTGTGGGTGCCAGATGTTTGTGATGGCATCTAAAAATATTTTCCCAAATTAAAAAAATTTCAAAATAAAGTTTAATAAATAAACTGCTATTTTTAAATTATTCAACATACAATAATAGGTTGAGTAAAGATATGAATTATGAACTCCTTGAGACCAGGCATCATGAAATTTTGTTTACCAGGAAACTTATACAGACACTTGGCAGCAGTTTAAAACTGAATGACTAAATTAATTAATTATGGATTCCAGTTGATCAAGCCATTTCCTTATAGGCATTGTTGGCCAGTTATGAATCAGACTTTTTGGCTTTATTCTATCATCAAAGTAATAGTTTCTAATTTCTTTAATGTACTTTGGCATTGAATGGGTGAGAAATTTAATGTTCATCCTTAATTGACCTTAGTATCCAATAGTGACATCTGAAGAGGTAAGGTCCTGGATAATTAGAAGCTTCCTTCTGGGGATGTGACTAAAAATATTGCAGAAAATTTAAGAAGTGAGATATTGGAGAATCTTGGTGAGGATTTATAGATGTTGGTAAGACTGAAGTTTTCCCTTTATTATTTTGGAAAAAATCGTCATAGATGCAATTGTAAAAAGGCTATAATTTCAGTAGTTGTAAAAATTACCAAAGAAGAGTATAGATGTGTCTTTTTCCCCTTTATGGTTACTCTTCTAAAGGTAACAGTGCTGCCTATACACAATTTCCTCTGAATATTAAGAAATACTTAGGGAGATAAGAAAACCATGAAACTAACCCCATTCCAAACGCAACCAGGAAATACCCGACAGCTCATGAAACTGCTTTAAAGCATCCCTTGGTAAAAACCTTCTTCAGACATACAGGTTCATATTGTTCCATCTAACTATCATGAACTGAATTTTACCAGTTTTATAAAGAGTTATTCTCCCATTTGCCTAAAGCTGAGACAATATTTGGTGAGTAAAAAAGGATGAACATTTCTTGTCATTCTGTTGAAAGCAATAAGCCCTGATAAGATGAAAAGGCAGGAAATACAAATGCTTACAATAATGTGGATAATTACACTTCACAAGATAGTGGTGGAACTAAACTCAAGAAATATTGATTGAAAAAGATCTTTTTTTCTCATATAATTATGTAAAAAAACTTGTAGCTTTTCCTCTATTAGAATGAACATTGCTTTGTGATACCTACATCAGGATTATTTGTACAATTATAAAAATATAGCACATTTCAAGATACTGTTTAAAAGTAAAGTAGAGTGAGATAACATTTCAAAAATCCACAGGGCACACAACATTTTGTTGTTAGCAGTTCTAAAATTTCACTCGTTGATTTGCTTAGATCCTAGACAACAAGACAATCTTGCAAAAGTAAAAGACCAGGTACCAACCCCAGACTTACTGCTGATTCTGCTGTTGCCCCGGGCTGTGTATAATGACAGTATGGCTCAGATTCTGCTTCTGAAACTTGATGTTTCAGGTTTGCCATTCCCCAACTGCATGTTATGTGAGCTTTACCTAATTAGCGCCTGCAAGGAATTTTGAAACAAAATGCTGTGTCTATTAGGTACTCCTCTGCTTCAGGGTCTTTGGGAATGGAAATCATGATCAGGGGATGACTTATGTTTGTCAACTGCTGAGTGCTTATTTTCTTCCAATTTTTGATCATTTTGTAGCACATGAGTATTCAAAGCTGTCAAAGCTTTAGACAGTGTGAATAGAAATCTCTAAGAAACAACTACTCAGACTTCTTACTTTGTGTGTATTTACATGGATTGTAGGAGGGGAGCATATACAATAAAGTGTGGAGTTTATTTTGTACAGAGTTTGACAGTCTCCTAACACCCATTCCTTAAAGAAAAAAAATGTAAAGGTGAAGATGGTGTTGGTTGTTATGATTAAACAACAACCTAGAGGCAGAGTCACAAAACCTTGTGAATGAAAAGCTAAACTTTCTTCAGAAATTCATTGAGAAGTTTTATGATATCAGAAAAAAATTTACACAAAAAATAGGGTTCGATTTTCAAAACATTTGTGATTTTCTCTTAAGGAAAAAAAAATGTCCTACAGATTTTGTTCCCTGCTTTTTCTTCAAAATTACAATTTTTCATCCCCCTACCTTTTTTTTTTCCAGAAATCTTGTATTCTTAATTATTTTGAGTTTTTTTTTGAGGACTTTGGTATTTGGTGAAACTGTTCACAACTTTTTGGATTTAAAGGACTACTTAGTAAAGTACCAAATAGAAACTAAGTTTTTCCTCTTCATTTTACTACTTTTCGAGAGATTTCCTCAATTTTACCTACTAAAACTTTTGCTTGACTTTTTACTTCTATTACTATATTCTTAAGTTGGAAACATTACTTCTTGTGTCCTGGTTCTTCCTGTTTTATAGGATCTTGTTTCTGGTTCCCAATTTCGTTTTCTTTTCTCTGAGTATATTAATATTTTTATGTTTTACTCCCCTCATTTTATCAGTTCTTTTCCTTAAAAAAAAAGTATGTGAGTATCTGTCTTTTATTTTGGAGACTTTGCCATGAATTATCAGTTGACATTCAAGAAAGAGGTAATAAAAGTCAAATTGGACACTACAGGCATGGGCAAGTGTTGTTCACTGAAAATATGAGTATCAGTTGTTTTCCTTGGGGCTGGTGGAATTCCTCAGAGATGTGTCATCAAGTCTCCTTGGAGAGTTCACACACTGCTTCTAGGATCCCCAGAGCTAAGTGAGGGGAGGGAGCTGAAGGTTTTCCAATTCAGTATGCAGCAGTGCATTTAGCCTCCCATTTCAATAGAGGAAGCACTCAGCTTTGTCTTTTCCCTGATTCTCAGTGGCTTAACATCTCCCTATTCTCCTTTGTTTCTTACAGAAAGAAAAGTGATAGCAATACAGGTCTGTTTTTTTTTTTTTTTTTTTTTTTTAATAGGAATATCTATAGGCTAGGTAGTTTAGTACCTGCCTATATGTAAATTGTAATTTGTGATCATGTGTTTCATTATTTAAATTGTTATTCAAGTATATGTATAAGCAATCTTTTTTATTTTAATGGTCAAAGGCTGAGGATTTTCCCATTAAATTTGTAGGATATTTATTATTTATATGAATGGACCTCATTTCACTAATTAGTATGGAGAAATTATAATGAGAATTTCAGAATAGAGAGTCCTCACTTATCTCAAGTCCATCTGCTCACTGAACTACATACCACTTAAGGTGAGGGACCAAATGTTGAGGCAGGGAGGGTGACATTTTGAGGAAAAGCTAGCAGATTATTGTCCCAAGACCATTTTACTCCTCAGGGGCAGAAATGGTTTTGTAAAGGGGAGGTCTAAGGAAGTGAAACTAAGGAATATATCCAGAACTCCCAAGGTTTACTGCAACTTGGTTTTTCTTACATTAGCAAACCACCCGTTTCTTAAGTGTAAGACTATAGGTTGCTTGAAGTCTGTTTCTGCTCAGTTTTCTGTGACAAGATTAGTAAACTACTAAGTTTTAGCAAGTGTAAGAGAGTTTTATCATTTAGGGTTAGCTAACTTTTTCCAATGGAGTTGTTGCTGCTTTGTTTTTTGTTTTTTTTGTTTTCAATTTGGGGATTTTTTTCCTCTTGTTTTCTAAATGTGATTATTTCTTCTGCTCCAGTATCAGTGTTTCCTCAGCAGGGATACTGATTATTCCATTACTGGTTATTTCCATTTATCATTTTGGTCATTATATTTTAGTTAAGAGTCTTTTTTGTGGTGTTCTGTGTTTCTATTACTTGTCCTTTAGGCCATACATTTTACTTTGCACATTTTTAATTCTATTTACTGTTTCCATATGGATTTTCAATTCTGCTATAACTGATTTAAGTTTACATGTTCAAGGATATCCTTCCCTTTTAATTTTCATGAATACTGCAACTGGCAAAGGTGATACCTAACCAGGATTCTACATGCAGAGTGAGAATTGCAGGCTTCTTGCAGAAGCTTGTGGCTACTCCTAAGACTGCGGGAAGGTGGGGCAGTTAACCATCCTATAGAAAAGATGGAATAGGTAACATTATTACGCCATCTGAGGATGGTGCTTCTTTACCAATAGGATGACTGGAAGACATGTAAGTGCTCTATTAGATATTATGGTTAATACTATATGTTTAAAAATATGACATTTCATTGCTATATTTTATTCTTTTTTTTTTTTTTTTTTTTTTTTTTTTTTTTTTGTGGTACCGGGGATTGAACTCAGGGGCACTCGACCACTGGCTCACATCCCCAGCCCTTTTTTTTTTGTATTTTATTTAGAGACAGGGTCTCACTGAGTTGCTAAGTGCCTCACCATGGCTGAGGCTGGCTTTGAACTCGCGATCCTCCTGCCTCAGCCTCCCAAAGTGCTGGGATTACAGGCGTGCGCCACCGCGCCCGGCTGCTATATTTTATTCTTTAAATTACAAATAAAAATATTTCCATGTCTCTTATATAGCATTTTAGTCAACTCTCTATAAAATGCATCAACTTTCTTTCATTGTTAAATATGCTATCTTGTTAGAGATTTCATATGTTAAAAAAATTAAGGGACACATCACAAAAGCTTTTTCCCATTTGTCTTTCTCCTGTAGTGGTGTTTATGCTAGGATATTTTATTTGCTATCAGGGGCAATTAATTATGATGAAGTCATATGATTTATGACCTCTGAATATTTTTTAAAGCTATTCACCCCAAATTTGTAAAGTTATTCCTCCATGTTATTTTTTAGTACTTGTATAATTTCAATTTTTCATAATTGTATTTTTGATACATATATAATGTTAAGTGTGAAGAAAGATTCCTGTTCATATCTTTCAAATTGCTAGTAATTTGTCCAAACGATATTTCCTACTTTCTTCATTGTTTCTACACTAATTTGAAATGCCCCTTTTATTAAATTCTATACTATCACATAAACTTTGGTTGTTTTAAAGCTGTTGAGTGATTTGTCTATAGGTGAATTTTGCATAGCTCCAGTTATGACATTACCAAATTGTTTTTAAAATGGCAAGTTTATTTAGTAGAGCCAGATTCCCTCTTTATTACATTGGCTGTTGTAATTTTCATGTAAATGTTGGAGTCCATTTGTCTGGTTGAGGAATATACTACTGTATATTTTACTATTGCATAATCATATGGACAAATGTAAGGAAAATAATATGTGGAGAAAGTAGGTTAATAAAATAACTTAGGGGAAATGACTTATTTGTATTTATACAGGAAAATCATCTTTATTTAGGAAACTCCTTTAGGAAACTTGAAAATTTCTTTTTATGTAGTTTTGTGCATTTCTTATTTCTAAATATTGCTTACTTATAACAGTTATAAATAGGAATCTCTTCACACCTCTTTTTCTTGTGGTGTGAGAATGTTATCCTGAGCCTTGCACTAGCTAGACAAGTTTTCCATCTCTGAGTTACACTTTCCTCCCTTCCTGGTCATATCATTTGAGAATAATTTTTAGAAAGTTAATGATCATTTTATGTTTTAAACATTTAATTTTGTGTTTTTCTATGGATATCGTTCTGTTCCCAGATATGTATTATAATTTTTAGTTACTGATAATTTTTATTCCTCTTTCTAATATTTCTCCATTATGCTTTTTCCTTCTATTAGAATAACTTTAAACCTTAATGGTAATTATAGCATTTGCATCTTGTTCACTAATTTTATGAGTATGTATTTGAATGTTTTATGAAGAAGAATATCATTACTTTGGTGTTAGGAGTCATGCATCATTCATCATTTATCAGAATATCAATCTATTCTTACTTGATTTAAAATGTTATAACACTTCTTTGGTATCTTATAATAATCACAAAACGTGTCTCTATGAATGTGAATAAACATAAATATAAATCCTGATATCTAACTATCCCTGCATTCTAGGCATAATTTTCAATAATATCATTATGACATCTATTGCTATATTAAGTAACTCAATTTACCAACATTTTATTTCAAATTTTTGCCTCAATATCAGAAATTAGCCTGTAGTTTTAATTTTTATCCTATCTTATTTATTAGTATTATATTTTAGTATCATGCTGAATTCAATGAAAAAAAAAAAAAACCTGCAACTCCAATCACATAAATCTTTTGTTAATTCCATTGAACTGTAAATAAATTTACAGACGATAAAAATAATATGAATTGTCTCAAGAATTTACATGGGTTTATAAAGATTTCTTTTTTACTTAAATAGCACAGATCTTATGAAACAAAATAAAATTTTACTTCAGAAATAATAGCATTTGGGGTCATGGCTGGTGATAGGAATATAAGCACCATTCTTTATTGACCATATTTGGTATCAGGATTGATGAAGTTAAGCCAACAGACTTCAGCAAAACTCTTATCCCTTCCATGTCTCTTGTCCAGCTTCATATCTAGTTGTTTTTCTTGGTTAGTATGATTTGCCTGTATTGTTTTATTTAAAACATTAATTTCTATGAGTCAAGTGGTATGTGTGGGGACATTGTATACATTTTCAGATATATATTAGTTGGTTTAAAGTTAATTTCTTTTTTTTTAATTTTATTTTTATAATTTTTAATATGTACAACTCATAGTGCATGTATTTAGCATCTTTTTACATACAACTGTTTGTACACAAAGTATATTCATACAATTCAGGTCTTCAATCATGCTAATTTCAAAATGATAGAAAAATAGGACACCCAACTAGTAAGTATAAAAATAAATGAGCTTGGTAATAGCTCTTTTATAGAGGATACAATCATAATTATATCTTATTATACATTGTCTTTCATTGATGTATAACCAAATCAATATTTTCTCACTGCGTATGAAAAAAGCAATCTCTGTTTTATTAACACTTAAACACTTTTGTACCGTGCCCATCATCCTCTTTTATGATACCACAATAATTTGTCACTAGTATCACCAATTCTAGACTAATGATTAAACTATTTCAACATCATGATATTCTTAGTAAATTGCCATGGTTTTCCAATTATATTCTTTTAAGAGGGTTAGATTCACTTTGAACTTCTGAAATGAAAGGGTTGCTAAGGCAACTAGATTTGATTTGCAACAAAAATTAATACTGTAATAGGGTAGAATTTCAATGAACCTTCTCATTTTTTTAAATGTCCTTTGAATTCACATATGTTAAATAAGGTAAGTATACTTTTCAATCTGATCTAACCAACAGAAGCAGAAATGGAATTTCGTAAAAAATTAAAAAGTATATACACTTTGAACTTATTGAAATAATTGACTAAGGTAATGAATTTTGACACCTCTGTGAATGCTTGAGGATGTAAAGAATACACATTATTTTATAAACAGTCTAAAAATGTTGAGTAAAATTAAGAAAGTTTTGGATTAAATATTTTGTACTTTTGGAATTTAGGTTTGCATTTGTTAAATTCACTTTTTTATCATTTGCTTCTGTAATCTCCAAATAATTTTCATTATATTTGCTAAGTGGGCTGATATCTTGATTAACCAAGTGCAAATATGAAAAGCATCTGCACAACAAGTTCACTTCGCATCTCAGAATCATCCTCATAATTCACGATGCTAAAAAAAAAAAATTCCAAAAAGTACTAAATTTTTTTGGTGATTTACTTCTCTTAAAGAAAGGAGGATAATTTTTTAGCTCCTTAAAGTATTTTCTCACATCAAAAAGGATAACAAAAATTTGTTAACATCCAGGATTGAAATGATAGATAGACAATGAAATTCTGTCCACCAGTGAGGCCAAAGACATAAATACAGACTCTGCATGCTTAAATCTTTTAAAGCTTGTGTTTTCTGATTATGTCAGAGACATTTTAGAGGATGAATTTAGGTGTAGTAGCAATGTGAAATCCAAGGGGTTTTGCAGGACAAGATTTGTCAGATGGTTGGCATCTGAAAATGCAAGTTGCTAGGGGGTCTGTGTGAGGTAGCAACAGCAGCAATTTAAGCAGATCAATATAAATGCTCTGTGAATGCTCAGGATGTGAAAAATACACAGATAAAGGGTCTTTACAAAAAATTGAGTAAAATTAAGAAATGACAACTGAGTTTCCTGCGTCCATGTAGGGATAGGAAATTAAGGGTTTAATTTCAAAGCAGGTTGCACTCATGACCTTTGGTTGCACAGTAAACTCTGAAGCTTCCACTCAATGCTGCAATAATCATGAATTCACTAAGAATAGTAACTAAAATTGACACAATTGAGTGAACTTTTTAATACAGATTTTACCAGAGCTAGAGAAGATTAGTCCTTTAAATATAAGAAATTGTAATCATCTCTCTGTTGTTGCTCTTACTAAATGACTTCAATACAAACTGATTTGTATGATTTAATTACCATGTTCATATTATCTCACTAAAAAAACAAGTCCAGAAAAATCTAATTTAGCTTTTTATAAATGTTATTAGGCTAATCACATCAGATTAATAAAAGATCTTCAAAATTTCAGGGTGAATTGAACAGGATGGATAGCCTACTCCACTTCTGGTAGCCACACCCAACTGTTAAATTATTTTGCTTAAATCACGATTAGAACTGTTTCGTGAATTATCCATGTAAAATAAATATTTTTAATGGACACTGACAAATCAGATGATCAGATTAGAAGAAAAAGTGCTCATGCCTTTTGATTTCACAAACTTTTGTTATAATCTCTGTTACTACAAGATTTTAAGGAATTAAGATTACAAAAATGTTAATTAAATGCAAAATAACCACTAAAGGAAAAGACCCAAGACAACTCGGATGTTCTGCTATTATCTTTGTTGACACACAGACTTGGTGTTTTGCAAAGAAATCATTTGTTCTGCCTTAGTGAAGCTAATTATTCTCAGCATGCAATCACTGTTTCAAATTGCAAAAGGCACATCAGCCTCTGCTGTATGTTGCCAGAATTAAAACCCAATCAAATGAGATAATGAAGTGCATACAAAGAATATGATCTCACTTTTGCAATGCAATAATAGTAAAAACCATTTAAAGAAATGTTGCAAAACTCATAATTTACAGAGGAGAACATGCTGTAAAAGCAAATGTTTACTATGCATTTTAAGTATGCACTGCTCAAAGGTAAGCATTAGGTTTATTTATCCTGTGGTGAAGTTTCTTCCCCCCACCCCAAGTACCAGGGGTTGAACCCAGGGGTACTTTAACACTGAGCTATAATAACCCCACCCCATTTTATTTTTTTAAATCTTGAGACAGGCTTTCACTAAGTTGCTAAAGCTGTCTTCAAAATTGTCATCCTGCTGTCTCAACCTCCCAAGGCAATTTTTTAATGACTGAGAAATAGCGTGGCTACCTGGGCACAGTGTTGCACTCCTTTAATCCCAGCAACACAGTAGGCTGAGGGAGCAGGGTAGCAAGTTTGAGGCCAGTTTGGGTAACTTAGACTATGTCTCAAAAAATAAGAAAGGATGGGGATGTAGCTCAGAAGTAATGCATCCTTGGTTCAATTTCCAGTACCATATACATATACAAAAAATAATATAAGTTCAATATAAACCACATAAGTTTTTTTTTTAATTTCATGGAAAATTATAGTCCATATTAAGTCAGTCATAAACATATGTGCTCATAGGCATTTCATGGAAAAATATTAAGAAATTGATTATTAAAAATGAACTAACATTATTATTCCTCTGTATTTGTATGATCTGAAAGAATGAAATATATCAGTGCTCTTATTCATTAAAAAAATACCATCTGTGCTAATGTCAACTGCAATGTATTACCCATTTAAAAATCTACTTATTCTTTTTCTGTGAAACCTTCTTTTCTAAGGAGGCATAATTCATTAGTAGCCCCATGATTGCATAATAAGCTAGTGAAATATAATTGAGTGTGGATCTATATTTCATTTTTACTAAAGAGAAATCTCTTGTAATTTAAATCTGTTGAGTTATCAGTTTTTTATTGCTGTCTTTGTTTTTTGTTTTCTTCCATAGTAGCCATTGTCAGCGATGCCTCTGCTGTCCCCACCAATATCTCCTTTCAAATCACATAGGGTGAAATTAAGATGGATTATAGGTTTTGTACCTTGCTTATCATGGAAGAGACCAGAGTAACTTTCCCTTTTAGCTGCCAAGAATGTGCAGTCATCTCAGCAGCTCAGAAAGTGAAAACAGCAGGATTCAAACATCAGCAATGACAACACAGAGAGCAAGAAGTTTGTGCTCATTACACACTGTGTGGCTGTCTATCTGGGGAGTTTACTCTGCAAATTACCAGTGGAGGATAATGGCCACTGTTAGTTACTTACCTGCCAATGTTATACCCAGGTTATTAATATATCAATGAACTTTCCTCTTGGTTCTGTCTTTCTTCAAATTATACTTCATCTTTGTATATATAATGTTGACCATGCACATACTGTGGTCCAGATGTTGAGGAACAGGCAATGTGGCTATAGTATAGTGCTTCAAGCTCAGCACTCAGCATACATGAAGGCTCAGTGACTGATGAATGCTGTAGAAGTTACTGTATCTCCAGAATCTGACATAGTTCCTAGCACATAGGCACTCACTAAATATTTTCCCATTGGTTGAATAAGTAAATTTTCAGTGAAGATTTGATATGGGAGACATAATGGGAATTATTAAAAACCTGTGATTTAATTACATGTGCATATTACACATTCTTGCATACCACTGGGTTATGACTCAACACTGGAAAGAATTCAGATCTAGATCATGGGCATGTGTGGTTTTGATGGTGTTACTATGTAGTCAGTCAGTGATTCCTATTTTTAATTTGGACTAAACATTGAGCAATTTCAGAATATTCAAGCAGGCAAGATGTGGTTTCCATCACTGTTCTTTTAAGGGACGTATGTTTATAAATACATTTTTGTCCTCACTACCTGCCCTCTTTCATTAGGTATTCACAACAATTTGGTAAGTGAAATATGTTATGAATGAAGTGGTCCTGTCTCCTAATACAGTTTTGAAGAGCTGCTTTTATTCTCATTGCATCTTAGCTGGCTATGGTCATGTCTTTTTAAGCTGAGTCACATAACATGGAATCTGTTGTTCAGCCAATTTGACATCTCCCAACTGAAAAAGAATTTTAAAAATACCTTGATGTTTTTTCTTTTTATCATCTTCCAAAACCTACTGCATTTTCTTCTATCCCACCAACTACCATGTGAAAAAATTTATTTTCTTGGTACATAGAAAAATGATGCAATTGTTATATACTGAGATAGGTTAGCATCTATATCTCAAGGGAAAAACTTTTGAAAGTAGCAGAACTGCCAGTAGCAATTAATTAGAAAGCTTTTCTTACTGTTTTCAGTTATAGACATGTACTAGCAGTTTGAGAAAATTGGTAGTGACGGCTGCTGTCACCACAGGGTGGTACAATGGATTGAGTTAATTTACTGACATTTGCTTTTTTTTCTTCTCTCAAATTGTCATATCTTTATCTACACTGAGCTTGGTTTTTATTGCCAAATGGTGAATTCAGCATAAATATAGTTTTGATTGAATTATGATGCATGGCGTGTGAGATCTAAGCACATCTTAGTCCACAAGAGTGAATACATCTTACACTTACGAATGACAAGATGTATTGAACATTTGATCTCTTTTCACCACCTACTATGTATAAAGAAAGGCTGCTCTTTTCTATTCTAGAAAGCAAAGAAAGATGTATTGACTTAAAATATCAGCAAGGCTTGCAAAATTATTTAACAGTTTTTCTGGAGTAAGAATAACTTTTACAAAATTAATTGCAAAAGCAAGGCATGTTTCACTCTTAGTTCATTTAGAGAAGTGATCATGTATGCTATTCTAGTTAGCTTTTCATTGCTGTGACAAATACATGGGAAAAAAAAAAACTTGGAGAAGGAAAGATTGATTGATTGGTTGCACTTGCAATTGAATCCAGGGGAACTTTACCATTGAGTTATATCCCATCCCTTTTTATTTTATTTTTGAGACAGGGTCTTGCTAAGTTCCTAAGGCTGGTCTTGAACTTTCAATCCCCTGCTTCAGCCTCCTGAGTCACTGAGATTACAAGCATGCACCAGCATGACCAACAGGAGGAAAGACTTATTTTGGCCCATGGTTTCAGAGGTTCCAGTCTATGGTCAACTGGCTCTGTAGCTTTGGGACTGAGATGAGGCAGAACATCGTGGCAAAATGTTTTTCTAAAAAATACTTTTAGTTGTAGATGGCACAATACCTTTATTTTATTCAGTTATATTTATGTGGTGCTGAGGGTCAAATCCAGTGCCTCACACATGCTAGGCAAGTGCTCTACCACTGAGCTACAACCCCGGCACCATGGCAAAAAGTTTTGATGGAGCAAAGATGCTTGCCTCATGGCAGGCAGGAAACAGAAAAGAAAGGACAAGGGGCAAATTATATTCCCTAAGGTAATGCCCCAAAAGCTCTACCTCCCATGCATCTACCACTTCCGAAAAGTCTGTTCCAGCTATCAATGGATGATTTCACTGATGAAGTGAAAGCCCTCATGATCCAATCATATCCCCAAATCTCCACCTCTGAACATTGTTGCATTGGGGACAAAGCCTTCAATACATGAATCTTTAGAGGGTGCTTTAAATACAGACTATAACATGTCAAGATTCCTCATTTTCTTTTCTTTTTCTTTTTGGTACTGGGATTGAACTCAGGGGCACTTGACCACTGAGCAACATCCCCAACCCTATTTTGTATTTTATTTGGAGTCAGGGTCTCACTAAGTTGCTTAGTGCATCGCTTTTGCTGAGGCTGGCGTTGAACTTGTGATCCTCCTGTCTCAGCCTCCTGAGCTGCTGGGATTACAGGTGTGCACCACTGCACCCGGCTAAGATACTTCTTTTTCTTGGGAATGTATTATATTTCAATTTATTCTGCACATCAGGTCCTATAACATTTAGGTGCAGTTGTTTCTCTTCCTAATTAACTCAATCAATAAACAATTCTTTATCACTTCTAAGGGATGCGATTTTTAAAAAATTATTGTCCTCTTTTCACAAGTATTTGTCTTATACATATTATGACCTTGTATTAATCCAAGAAAATTCAAATTAGTCAAATATTTGTATTTCTTCATTGAAGTTATTCCCTACAGCATCACTATAGTGAAGTCAAAGGCTGTCCCAAATTTTGGCAATACTATGTCTAGGGAAATACCGGTATTCTACTACCTACAGACTCATCACTAATTCCATGAGAAATGTTAAAAATTTTTAAGTGTTTTAATTTTTTTTATTTGCCACATGATAGTGTCTTCCTCACTTATTACTTCTGATGTAACAAATTTTATTAAATTTTCATGCAGTGAACTCCAATCAAATGTTAAAAGTTTGTTTTTAACATAAGTGATTGGGAAATATAAAAAAAAATAGAAAATAAAACATTGACTTCCAATTGAGTATGATAGGTTAAATTATCTCTGCTTCATTCCAAAACCCCATTAAAACCAGCAAAACAACAGGACCCCCTCAGGGTTCACACAATGTCAATTCCACTGCATTCTGTCAGTCAAAGCAAGTCAGAAAGCAGCCCTCATCCAAGAGGTGGGGTGGTAGCTTCTACTTTGATGGAGAGAGTAGCAAAGTGAATTTTCAAGGGAGTCAGAGAGGCATGACTCATTGGGGTCCTCATATGGTAACATGGTACCACAGTACCTTGGAATCCACTCCTGTGGCTAACAGAAACAGGGACAGCAGTACCTCAGAAAAGGGTACACCCTTTGCAGGTGTGTACCCATTGGCGGTACACTGCATCAGCGGTGCAGAGTCCAGAGTCCATGACCTTGCAAAGAAAGGAAGCTGAGCTGGGTCTGCAATCCCAGCTATTCAGAAGGTTGAGGCAGGGGGATCACAAGTTTGAAACCAGTCTGGGCAATTTAACAAGAACTTCTCTCAAAATAAAAGGGGCCGGGATACAACTAAGTTGTAGAGTACTTGATTAGCACCAAAAGAAAAACCTCTACCGTTTCTTTTGCCCATAAGTGGCAATGTGAATGAGGCTAGGACTCCTATGATGATGCAGGTGAAGACTAAATCGAAACATTAATGGGGGCCAGGATGTAACTCAGTGGTACAGCACTTGCCTAGTATGTGCAAGATCCTAGGTTCAATTCCCAGCCCTGCAAAAATAAATTGTTCTTGAATGTTCCCAATGCAAAGAAATGATACATTTGCGTTGGAGCTATAGGTAGATTATTACCATGGTCTGATCATGACCCATTGTATGTATGTATCAAAATGTCACACTGTACCCCATAAATACGTACAATTACTATGTGTCAAAACATTTTTTATTTTAAAAAGAAAAATGGAAGTAAAAACAAATCCTTTAAAAAAAATCAATAGCACAGTTTAACATGCCCATGTAGGTCTTACCTGCTGACATGAAAACATTTTGAGTTATGACATTCCAGACAAAGAAAAATCATAAGAATTTTTGAGACACAATTACCTGAATGTAGGAATCTGGGACAAATAATGTTCTGACTATGCACTGATTAGGTTAAAGCTCTCATAACCCAGTCATTTCACCTCGAAACTTTCTTGTATTGTCTAGAGCTCATGAGCTTTGGGGGATACCTCATATCTATTCTATTATGAAAGATAAGAAGAGCAGAGTCTCAAAGACCTGTGAGCCAAAATTAAGCATTCAAACAAATAGAAAATAGAAGTTTTGGGAGAGTAAAAGGAATGAAGCAGAAAAAAATATATTGTATTTGAAATGTAGTTCTTAAAAAAAAAATCCCAAATTGATAACAAACCTTGAATACCCAAGAATCTTAAAAGCTTTAGGGTAGAATAAGAGAACTACATAAAATATAATGAGAAAATATTTTATGATAGCAAAGGAAAAATGACTCAAAGTACAAGAGACCCACATATATTAAAAAAACATCTAGACTAACAAACAACTTTTAATTAGGAACAATGATTGTCAGAGGCAGTGAGATGTTACATTCAAAGTATTAAAGTCCACAAAAATTTCAACCAAGAAATTTTTATTCAACAGAATCATTCTTCAGGAATGTAGGTGAAATGAAGACATTACTGGATAAAGTTCATGAGAATTCACTGTTAAAAGATGTGACTTATAAACTACTAATGGAAGTCCATAGATGTGGAAAAAAACTAAATCAGACAGTAACTGTCATCCACAGGAAGATACGATTGCCAGAAGTGGTAACAAACTGTCAAGAAAATATGAAAGATTCTATAAATTTATATTTTTCATCTAACTTCTCTAAAAGTTGTAAGATTTTATGTAGCAATATTTATATCACTATTTTCTGTGGGGGGGGGCAACAGTATATAAATGGAAGGAAACAGATGAGTCCAAAAAAGGATGTTTTATGAGAACTTTGTAATATTTTGAAGTACGTTGTGAAAATCTGAGCTACATACTGTGGTCACTAGAGTAAACAGAAAGAAAATTAACTCAGAATTTACTTTGAAAAATCCAGGTGTATTAAAACAGCATGCTAAAATTACAGAAGAAAGAATAAAGAGGGAGCAGAGGACAAAAGATACGGATGTACATCCATCTTCATAGCAACATTATTCATAATAGTCCTCAAAGTAGAAACAACTTAAATGCCCATAACTGATTAATAGGTAAAAACATAAATGAGTTATATCCATACATTAAAAAAATTCAGTCATCAGGGCTGGGGCTATGTCTCAGTACAGCGCTTGTCTTGCATGTGAGAGCCCCTGGGTTTGATCTTTAGCAGCACATAAATAAAATAAAGGTATTTTTTTAAAAAATTAGTCATAAAAAGGGGTAAAGTGCTGATTCATGATACCTATGAATGAACTTTAAAAATGGATAATGATTGGAAGTGGGTATTCACAAAAGGCACATATTATATCCTTCAATTTATATCAAACATTCAGGTAAATCAATAGAGATAAAAAGGCTAGTCATTGCCAGGGTCTGGGGGACAGGCAAAATGGGAGTGACTGCTAATGGATTTGGAATTCCTTTTTAGCTTAATGAAAACATTCTGAAATTATATAATGGGGAATATTGTGCAAATCTGTGAATAAACCAGTATATTGTATTCATTCATTCATTTGTTTATTTACTGGGATTGAACCCAGAGCATTTTAATACCAAGCTACATCCCAGCCATGTTTTCTTTCTTTCTTTCTTTCTCTTGAGATAGGGTCTTGCTAAATTACTGATGCTGTCTTGGAACTTGTGATCCTCCTGCCTCAGCCTCCTGAGTCATGTGCCACCATATTCAGCAATTATGTACTTTATTTTTTAGTTTTTTTTAAATTTATTTAATTAATTTGATTTGTTATACATGTTTTCAGAGTGCAATTCCTTTCATATTACATATAAAGAGCACAGTTTTCCAAGTCACTGGTTTTACACAAAGTATTTTCATACCATTTGAGTTTTTATACATGCACTTAGTATATTGATGTTAAACTCCTTCTGCCATTGTTTCTATCCTTTGACCCTTTCCTTCCCCTCCCTCCTTTTTCTATTTAACATTCCTTCATTCCTCTCATCCCCCCTCCCTTGCCATTATAAAAAAGAATTAACAAAGGAATTAATCGACCTTTGGTTTTCTGGGATTGGCTGATTTCACTTAGCATTATTTTCTCCAACTCTATCCATTTGCCTGCAAATGCCATGATTTTATTCTCTTTTAGTGCTGAGTAATGTTCCATTGTGTATATATATACCACAGTTTCCCTATCCATTCATCTTTTGTTGGGGATCGGGTTGTTTCCACAATCTAGCTATTGTGAATTGTGCTGCTATGAACATTGATGTGGCTGTGTCCCTGTAGTATGCTATTTTTAAGTCCTTTGGGTATAGACCAAGCAGTGGGATAGCTGGGTCAAATTGAGGTTCCATTCCAAGTTTTCCTAGGAATCTACTTTCCAAAATTATGCACCAATTTGCATCCCCACCAGCAATGTAAGAGTGTGCCCTTTTCCCACCATCCTCACCAGCATTTATTGTTGTTTGTGTTTTTGATAGCTGCCATTCTGACTGGAGTGAGATAAAATCTTAGAGTTGTTTTGATTTGCATTTCTCTAATTGCTAGAGATGTTGAACATTTTTTCATATATTTGTTGATTGATTGTATATCTTCTGAGAAGTGTCTGTTCAGTTCCTTAGCCCATTTATTGATTGGGTTGTTTGTTTTTTTGGTGTAAAGGTTTTTGAGAGTTTTATATATCCTTGAAGTTAATGTTCTGTCTGATGTGCATGTGGTAAAGATTTGCTCCCAGCGGGGCGTGGTGGCGCACGCCTGTAATCCCAGTACTTGGGAGGCTGAGGCAGGAGGATCGCGAGTTCAAAGCCAGCCTCAGCAATGAGGAGGCACGTAGTAACTCAGTGAGACCCTGTCTCTAATAAAATACAAAAAAGGACTGGGGATGTGGCCCAGTGGTCGAGTGCCCCGAGTTCAATCCCTGGTACCAAAAAAAAAAAAAAAAAAAAAGATTTGCTCCCATTCTGTCGGTTCTCTGTTCACCTCACTGATTGTTTCTTTTGCTGAGAAGAAGCTTTTTAGTTTGAATCCATCTCATTTATTAATGTTTGGTTTTAGTTCTTGCACTATAGGGGTCTTATTGAGGAAGTTGAGGCCTAATCCAACATGTTGGAGATTTGGGCCTACTTTTCCTCTATTAGGTGCAAGGTCTCCAGTTTAATTCCTAGGTCCTTGATACATTTTGAGTTGAGTTTTGTGCATGGAGAGAGACAGAGGTTTAATTTCATTTTATTACATAAGGATTTCCAGTTTTTCCAACACAATTTGTTGAAAAGGCTGTCTTTTCTCCAATGTATGTTTTTGGCAACTTTGTCTAATATAAGATAACTGTAGATGTGTGGTTTACTCTCTGTGTCTTCTATTCTGTACCATTGGTCTACTGGTCTACTTTGGTGCCAATACCATGCTGTTTTAGTTACTATTGCTTTGTAATATAATTTAAGATCTGGAATAGTAATGCCACCAGCTTCATTCTTCTTGCTAAGAATTGCTTTGGCTATTCTGGGTCTCTTATTTTTCCAGATGAATTTCATGATTTCTTTTTCTATTTCTATGAGGAATGACATTGGGATTTTGATTGGGATTGCATTGAAATTGTATAGTGCTTTTGGTAGAATAGTCATTTTGACAATATTAGTTCTACCTATCCATGAACAAGGTAAATCTTTCCATCTTCTGAGATCTTCTTTAATTTCTTTCTTTAGTGTGCTGTAGTTTTCATTGTACAGGTCTTTCACTTCTTTTGTTAGGTTGATTCCCAAGTATTTTATTTTATTTTATTTTTTTACATTATAGTAAATGAGGTGGATTTCCTAGTTTCTCTTTCTGAGGATTTGTTGCTGATGTACAGAAATGCCTTAGATTTATGGGTATTGATTTTATATCCAGCCACTTTGCTGAATTCGTTTATTAGATCTAGAAGATTTCTGGTGGAGTTTTTTGGATCTTCTATGTATAGAATCATATTGTCTGCAAATAATGATAGTTTGAGTTCTTCTTTTCCTATCCGTATCCCTTTTATTTCTTTCATCTGTATAATACATTAGCTAGGGTTTCAAGAACTATGTTAAATAATAGTGGCGAAAGAGGACATCCCTGTCTTGTTCCAGTTTTTAGAGGGAATGCTTTCAGCTTTTCTCTATTTAGGATGATGTTGGCCTAGGGCTTAACAAAGATGGCCTTTACAGTGTTGAGGTATGTTCCTGTTATCCCTATTTTTTCTATCGTTTTGAACATGAAGGGGTATTGTATCTTGTCGAATGCTTTCTCTGCATTTATGTATTTTTAATGGGGTCTATTTCTGTGGTTTGTTTTTTCTTTTTTTCTTTTTGCAGTGCTGGGGATTGAATGATTTAAAATGCCTCATGCATGCTGCTAGGAAAGCACAGTGACACTGAGCTACATTGTCAGACCTAATAAGTTCCTTTTATGATATATAAATTATATCTTAATAAAATTATAATTTAAATTGATACATGGCCTATAAAAGAGCAAAATAACAGATATAAATCTAACCAATAATAATTGCATTAAAATATATTTTAAACTAAATAAAAATGAAAAGATGAAAATATATGTAATGCAAATAAGCAGTAATAAGGGGGAAGTTATAATTTTAAAACCTATATGAAAAACAAAAGTGTTAAACCAGTATCATAAGATTCTACCTCAAGAAACTAAGGAGAGCAAACTAGCCATTCCCCAAAAAGCATTAAAAATAAAAGAAATGATAAAATTAGTTTGTA
Organism: Tamias sibiricus; assembly: GCA_025594165.1. Lineage (NCBI taxonomy): Eukaryota > Metazoa > Chordata > Mammalia > Rodentia > Sciuridae > Tamias > Tamias sibiricus. The sequence goes on along the minus strand of CM046664.1, from coordinate 110,750,447 downwards.
AATCAATGAAAATAAAAGAACTAAAAAATAAATAAATAAAATCAAACCAAAACTTTATTTTATGAAAAGACTTTAAAAGAGACAAACCCTTAGTTAGACTGACCAAGAACAATGGGAATAAAGATGAATTTTCAAAATCAGGAGTGAAAGAAGATAAAATACACAACCCAACTTTATACTTCAAGGGAAAGTAAAAGGAGGAGGAAAAGAAAAAAAAAAGAAGAACCCAAAGATACAAGGAAAGGAAGTAATAAAGATCATATTAGAAATAAATCAAGTAGAGAGTAGAAAAAATAAACCACCAAAACTGAGTCGGTTTTTTGAAAAAGCAAATAAAATTGAGAAACCATGGCTAGATTAAAGTGGGGAAAAGATAGTTCAAATAAAATCAGAAATGAATAAGGAGATGTTACAATGAATGCCTCAAAGATATTATAAGTAAATATTTATTTATTTATTTATTTATGGTGCTGGGGATTGAACCCAGGGACTATTAACTGAGCCACATCCCCAAAACTTTTTACTTTTTATTTTGAATCAAGTTCTCACTAAGTTGCTTAGCACCTCCCTAAATTGTTGAGGCTTGCTTTGAGCTTGTATTCCTCCTACCTCCAGCTCCTGAGTTGCTGGGCGCCCAGTCTATAAGTCCAGGGAATATTATTAATAATTAAATGTCAAATTGGATAGCTTGGAAAGAAATGATTAAATTCCAAAAAATCTGCATTCCAAGACTGACTCAAAAAAACCCTAGAAAGCTTGAGCAGGCCAATAACAAATTAAAATGATAAACAATACCAATTCTTAAACTCTTTTGAAAAATAGAACACTTTCAACCTCATTTTATGAGACCAGACACTCTGAGATAAAGCTATCACAAGAAAAGAAAATTGTAGATCAATATCTCTGATGAACGTAGATGTAATATCCTCAATAAAATACTAGCAAACCAAATTCAACATAACAACAAAGATTATACTCCATGACCACAGTGGAGGCAAGGTTTGTTCAATATATTTAAATAATTCAATGTGATATACCACATTACCTAAATGAAATATAAAACAAATGATCATCTCAAGAAATATATAAAAATATTTGACAAATTGCAACATTCATTCATGGTTAAAACTGTCATTGAAATAGCCATAGTATCTTTTTACATACAACTGCTTGTATACTTGTGCATGATGAATAAGTAAATAAATAATAAAAAAATTAAAAAAAAAAAAGAAATAGCCATAGAAGCAACTTACCTGAACAAAATAAAAGCCATTTATAAAAAACCTACAATTAATATTGTTGTAATTAATGGGGAACAACTGAAAGCTATTCCTCTAAGGTGCAGTATAAGACAAGGATATTTATTTTCTTCACTTCTATTCAATATTGTACAATAAGTCCTAACCAGAGCAATTAGGTATGAAAAAAGAAATCAAATGACTCCAAATTGGAAAGGAGGAAGTAAAATTATTTCTGTGTGCAGATGATATGATCCTATATGTAGAAAACCCTAAATATCCCATTAAAGATATGATAAAACTAATATAGTAAAGTTGCAGGATTAAAAAAAATCATCTTACAAAAGTCAGGAATGTTTCTATATAGTAACAACAAACTATCCAAAAATAAAATCAAGAACACAGTCTTATTTATAGCAGCCTCAAAAAGTATAAAGTACTTAGGAATAAATTTAACTCAGAAAGGGAAAGATCTATATACTAAATAATATAAGACATTAATAAAATAACTTGAAGGCATAAACAAGGGGAAAGATATCTCATGTTCATGAATTTCAAGTCTTAATATTATTAAAATGTCCATACTACACAAAGTTAGAGACTGAACACAATTCCTCTCTTAAAATTTATATTTAATCACAAAAGACCCGTTATAGCGGAAACAATCTGGAGAAAGAAGAATGAAATGGGAACATCACCTTTGGAATTTAAACTATATTACAAAGCTATAATCTTCAAGGCAATATCCATACTACTCGCAAAAAACGCAGAAGTAAGGGGCTGAGGATGTGGGTAGTGCAGTGGTGGAGCACTTGCCTAGCATGTGGGAGACCCTGAGTTTGATCCCAGCTCCAAAACCAAACAGAAGCCACCACCATCATGAAAAAAAGAATAGACACGTGAAATAGGACAGACAGCCCAGAAATAAACCCACAAATATACAGTCAACTAACTTTCAACAAGGTGCCAAAATTATACAATGAAGAAAGGAGGCAAGGTATGTTCAACACATGCAAATCATTTAATGTGATATAGCACATTAACAAAATTAAATGTAAAATAGTGTTTATAAAAATAAGTAATGTCAGAAAAACTGAATGTCCTCATGCAAAAGAGTAATATTGGGTCCCTATACCACTTGTAATAACTCAAATGGATACAAGGCTGAAATGTAAGACTTGAAACCATAAAACTCCTAGAAGAAAACAGAGGTAAGTCCCTGGAAATTGGCCATAACAGTGATTTTTTGGGGGGTATAAAACCAAAAGGACAGGAAGCAAATAGAAAAATTTAAAAGTAGGATTACATAAAACTAAGAAGCTTCTACACATTGAAGAAAATAATCACCAAAATAAAAATTCAACCTACAGATGGGAAAATATTTTCTGCTAAAGCTTATAGAACCCAATGCTTTTCATTCATTCATTCATTTATTTATTTTTGTAAACTGACAGATAAAGTTTTGTGTATTTATTGTGTACACCACATTTAGAATATGTCTTGTGGAATGACTAAATTTAAATAGGTATATGCTTTACCTTATAAAGTCAACATTTTGTGGTAAGAAGCTTAAAGTCTATATATCTGATAAGGGATTAATATCCAACTATATCTAAGAAACATAATAGCAAAAATAAAAACAAGTAACCCAATTAAAAATGAGCAAAGGAATAGAATAGAAATTGTTCTCAAAAGGACATACAACATAAAATAGTCAACAGACTTATGAGAAGGTACTTAACCTCACTAATCAACATGGAGATGCACATTAAAGCCACAATGAGGGGATGAGGAGTAACTCAGTGGAAGAATGCTTACCTAGAATGTATGTGGCTCTAGGTTTGATCCACAGCATCAGAAAGAGGAACACACACACACTGAGGTATTACTTCGTATGTATTATCTTGTTTTATGTTCTGGTCCCTTTGATCAAATAATTGCAAAATCTAGCCCCTATGAATTCTCTTCTGGCCTTCACCAATATGGCCTGGTCAATTTTGGGGGCTCTTTTGCTATCTGGTCTTTTTGCCCTCCTATCAGGCTCATCCAGTCCTAAGCAGCTTCATACTGCAACTTAACCATCAGTTTGTAATCCACAAGAGGAGACCAGGATTGGTCCTGAGGTTGGCCTGAAAGGAAGGTGCCAGCTCTTAATAGAGATGAATTGGCTACTGCTGAAGGCTTTGAGAGTTTAGAGGATCCTGGGAGCCAAACCTTTGGGGCATCAACCCAGATGAACTTGTCCCATGTATCAGGTCCCTGGTTTTTCCCAGTAGGACCCTGATCTTAGCTTGACACTCTTGCTTTGGTTGATCATTCAGTTACCTTTGATGTTATCTACTATCAAGTTTTCAGTTTGGTCCTCAGGTTTCTCTGCTCCATCACTGCAGGAGATAAGGGTCTCTTTTTCATATAACAAAGAGAATGTCCACTCTTTGTTATTTCATTTTTGTTATTTGTGAATGGCCAATACCTTTTACATTATCCCTTTGTAAACATCAACACAACTAGTGATAACTAGCCAATTTTATTGCCCTTGTATATGTTCTCCTGTACTTCTCAAATACCAAAATCATTGCCTTTGGCCACAGTGTTCTCTCTGGAAACATTTTCCCATGTCACCACTGGTGAATTTCATAAGCAGTTTTGCTGCTGTGAGGCCTACAGTGAATGATCCATCTGAAGGCTCTATAGGATCTGAACCAAAATATTGTAAGTTTTCACCTTTTGCACAAAACAAGGGTCCAATTACTCTCAGGAGATATTGTTTAACAGGTTACTTATTAATAAAATGGAGAAACCACAAGATTAATTTTCTATAAATCGGTATGAAATTTAGAATCTGTGTTCTTCTCACCATGCAAAATTACAAATCTGCGAACCAGTCAACCAGCCAGCAGATATGGTAAAGTGTTTATAAATAAAAAGGTACTAGAAGGAGGAGAGAGGATGAGTATTAGAGCCAGAGTTGAAAAAGAAGTAAAATCTATGGCTACTTACTACAAAGATCAAAAGTAAAATGTTTTACCTTTTGATAATTTGATGGGTGTGGCAGGGAAGGGGGGCAGAGAAAAAAGCCTAAAATAAATTTTGTCAAACTTAAATGTTAGTCAAGTATGACACCTAGAGGATGTACAAATTGAATTCCTTTGGGTGTTTTTTGTTTGTTTGTTTTTGTTTTCCTCTGGATGTAAGATACATTTATTTGGAGAAATTTACTTTAAAATTTTATTTCAAAATAGATAACCTTACATACTTCCCTATGCAATATTCTATCAACAAATAATTTTATTTACATTACATCACTTATTATATTTATACAAATAAATGACATTAATAATTGCTTGTCTTTCTACTGAGTAACTGAATTTTTTATAATTGATTTCAAATACTGATACTAATCACAGGAATTCACCTTCCATATGTTTTATGGGTCATGAGATGTGTTTATGTGCTTATGTTCTAAAAAAAGAGAAAGCATGTATAGGTATGTATATACCCTCATTTTCTGGAATTTAGAAATAATAGCAAAAAATAACAAAGGCTGATTAAGGACATCACAGAAGAGATGATAGGTTCAAAATCGTCTCATTTCTAAATATTAAAAGAATATGCTTTGCATTTATCATCCATTGGTTTGGAAAACTTTTATAGCCCTGGCTCATTAATACTTGAACAGTTCTTCATGAAAAACGATGAATGACTTAATTCATGGCAAGCTGTACAGATGGTCAATTTAATCTGCATCCTTGAGACTTCTCATGACTCAATTTTGACATCATGTCATTAAACATTTGTGTATTATTTATATCATATTCTAGAAAACAAAGATTGCTACATCTTGCTATCTCTTGCAATCTATCAGTTTTATTGATAGGATTTATCCAACTGGACAGTATTATTTTCACAAAGGAACATGTATCTGAACATATATATTTATATATCACTTTTGTCTCCTTAGAGACCCATACATTTTTGTCCTCAAGTGCAGTAATGACATTGTTATGAACAGATATGTGGCAGTGGTGGAGACAAATGTTTGTATGACTTCGTTTCTGTTAACATTATTCAAGGTGTCTTCACTGCTAATAAGTGATTTTTTTTTTTTTTTTTTTTTTTTTTTGGTGTGTGTGTTCCCTAATCTTTGTATTAAGTTGAAATAAGGAATCCAGTTGTTGGCTATTTTCAAACACTACTGTGGAACATGTCATCCTAGTTGTATATTTTAAATGGCAAGAAATGTTGACTTACAAGCTGATTTTGGTTCTTATATAAATACTTTAATTTGTAGGTGTAATGTTTAAACTTTTGACTAGTTGAGTAATTATTATACAGTGATGGATAAATACAAAGATCAGAATCTTGAATTTTCTTTTGACATTAAGCTATTTGAGTATGGCATCTGATGGCTTTGTGAAGGGCTGGGTAACTGTCTTGTACATGAAAATGTACTAACTTGACTCTTCAGGTTCCCTGTCTGTGTTATATAATGAATTTCCATATGGTGAATAGGTTTGACTTTCCCAAGAACACTTAGAATGGCCGCTATTAACAGAGTACCTTCAATGTGCAGTCTCCCTGTGCTAGAGTTAGAGGATTCCCTGAACATGAACAATACCTGAGAAATATAAACAGACATGGTAGGAAAATGCTTCTTGTGGAGTGGTTTTGTGTAGAGTTTTCCTGAACAGGGTAGAACCCAGGAAGCAATAGCAGTCTCACTTTCCTGTGTGGTGTAACTGTTGAAAGAAGTACTCTTTCTGGGGAGCTGTACATGAGGTAGGATCAGGCTTCCTTTGTATCCCTTATCAACCTATAATCTTTTGATTGTTGCCTGTTTTTCACCAGTGAAGAAATAGTAATCCACACTAGTTTATCTCTCCTAATCACAGACACAGACCTAGGGCTCTCTGAGCTTTTAATTCCCTCTTAGAGGCCTAACAGAGTGAAAAGTAAACAAAGACCAAATTTGCAACCTTCCACGCAGCTAATTTCCTCTGATGTCAGAATACTTAAACAGGCAGGACCTGGGAATTATTTGATCAAACCTGCTTTTAATCTAATGCATGCAGAGGGCTGTGTCTGGAAAGCTCCACAAAATGACAAGTGTCCCCAGGGAGCCTTATGGAAGGTTTCCTCTTTGAGAAACAGTAGCTTCCTCATTTTAAACCCCTGGGTTGCTCTGTCTTGGAGTAAATTCAGAAAAATTTTCTGTTTTCCTGCTTTAAAATTTTAATTTTATTTGGCAGACAATTTCTAACCAGATGAGAAGAGTATTCTTTGGCTTTGTGTTTGCTGAATTTTTTATTGACTAAGTGCCTTGATATTAGGTTTATTAGGAAATGAATTAATAATAAACAATTATTACTGTGAGAAAGGGAGAGAGTGTAAAGCAATAATTTGACTTCACCCATTCTTCTATTGGTACATGATATAAGAAAGTGAAAACACAAAGAACAAAAGACACAAAATCATGTGGTTCCTAACTTAGATAATGAAAGGGGTTTTTCTACACTAAGTATTAAGGAAAATTTCTGTCAGAATTTTAAGAAAAGAGTTTACTAATTAGGAGATATCCAAACAATGTTACTGACTTAATTTGCCCTATTATTTCATTCACAACTCTCTGGATACTTGGAAGTAGTGTGTTTTTAACAGAGAGTACTTTACTTCATACCTGAAGTATAATTTTATGATTAGTTTTCGTGAAATTTTATGCATGTCATTACTTAGCATTGTATATGCTTCTTAAGCATGAGTTCAGTTTTAAAAAGAGAATGGTTTACTTTAAGTTAAAAACAACACTTAAGAAAGAGTTTAAGTGCATTTCGACAGCAAGTAGTAGTTGTGTTTTCCATATCTGATCATAAACAGTGTTTCTCACATAAGGTAATTCAGAAGCTATGGCTTAAAAATACATTATCAACACCGATGCTTTGTGCAAATATGCGCTAAGAATAACACGCCACTAGATCTAGCATTTGACTCTTTGGGTGAGGATGAATTTCAATGGCAGTTATTCGTCATTCTGAAGCCTGCCGGGGTGATGATTCTTTTTATTGGTGTACCCTTCCAAACATATTTCGCTGCACCATGTGCACTGGAGTTCTCTGGGAGGGTATGCCCCGGCTGGGTGCTGCCTGGTGGCCGGCTTTCGCCTCCCTGGCTCCCCTTCTCGCCCTCGCGCTCTCACCTCCCCCTGCCTCCAGCCCCCTCTCGCTCCTTTCGACTCACGCCCCCCTCCTCTCTCTCCAGCTGGCGGCGGGGGCTGCGCTGCCTCCCAGACCTCGCGGACCTGCTCAGTCAGCTGGGGCCCCCTGCGGACGGCTGCCTCCCTCGCTGCTAGGACCTGCCACTCTGCGCGGAATGGCAGCGACGGCAGCATCCCCGCCAGCGGCAGCGGCGGCTGTGTCCACGGCCACCACGGACGCTATTGTTCCCTGGTGTTAGATGCTCTTTCCCTCCTTTTCATCTGAAGCGAACAATAGCAGGAAAGAGCTTTGCTTTCTGTACTCCTTGGGAAGACGTTCCGAAAGGAAAGAAAAATTCCCTGCTGAACCAACGTACTGCGAATCCGGACCCTGGAGCGGCTGCGGGCAGCATGGGGCTGCAAACAAGGCGCTCGGTGTCCAGGAGCCAGGGTGCTGCGGGGCCACGCCGGGGCGTCCTGCAGCTGCTGCCGCTGCCACTGCTCCTGCTGTTGCTGTGCCCGGGCGCCCACGGGGCTGCGGCGCAGAGCGAGGCGGAGGCACCCACCCTCTATCTGTGGAAGACTGGTAAGTGGCACGGAGTTGTCCCTTCCTTCCATCTTCACATCTGGGTCCACAATACGGAGCTGCTGGGCTCCTGAAGGGACCCTGGTGCTTCTAGATGGCCGGATTGTGCTGGGATTGTAAGGTAAAAAGTATGATTCCTTCAAGCAAATTAGGTCATGTCCGATGCTCTTAGGAAAGAAAAACATAACAACTAAAGAGGCAACAGTGAGTCATTGGAATGATATTTCTCTCGCAGTTCTGCAGTTAATGAGGGCAACGCTGCACTTTCATGATGAAGTGCAATATTTTTAACCGTTGGATTCTCATTCTATTAGGAGTTTCTAACATACATTTCTAGCAAAGAACAAGCAGTTTAGTCCCAGTCTGTATTCTGTCTTTAGGCAAACACGATGCTTAGTGCAGCAATATGTGTGGATATAGAGTTGAATTTGTTAAGTATAGCTTTGTGATAATGTGGGACACTCCGAAACAAGCCAAGTGAGGGCAATTCTGACAGTCAAGGCAAAGGGGGCTCCAAGGCACTCAACGCAAGGATTGTGTATAGCTCAATTTGTAATGAGTGAATTAATGTGATTGTTAAAGTCTACAATTATTAGGATGTTTGTTTATAAACTTTTCCTTCCTTGAGAATTCTTTTGCTTTGTTTCTCAAACAACCAACAAAAGCAATAGCTAACTGCCTCTCCCTGAGAGGTGTTTGAAAGTCATGGTGAAGCAAGCAGTGACAAGCAGGAAAACAATACCAAGTGAGGAATGACCACCCCCTCTCCTGCGGGTTTGCTTTCACTGTCCATTAAAGGACACTGAGAGTTCTTCAGCCAACCTGAGACTCCGCATGTTCATAGAAAAAAAGCAAGAGGAGAAGGATTATTGCTGTTGCTTAGAGCTGGAGATGTTTTAAGAGTTCCAAAGAAATCCCTAAACATTGAGAGGGATGTGGTAAAAAGGGGAAGTCTGTATTCATCATGGGATTGCAAACAAGTTAAAGAGTACTCTCTTTCCTGGCTTCAGCCCATCTCTGCTGCCCCGCTGAAGAGACAGATCAATTGTACTAATATCTTGGATTTTTAAAGAAGTTACTTACATCTGTCCAGTAACTTATATTAATCAGAAATTTCTTTGAAGTCAAAGCACAGAATTTGCTATGAATTATTGTAAAGCTACCCACACATACTTGAAAAAGCAAAGTGATTCTTGCTAGCACTTTAAAGATTGGTTGACTAATGAATGCAGAAGAAATCAAATTAGTGTATTTGCATTTAAAATGAAGAGTTGAAGCTATTCTGTAGCTAAAGCCATGGCTTTACTTTTCAAAATCTCATTCTCAATGACAAACACTAATTAAACTATAATTTACTACTAAGTGGTATTATCTGGAAGATTGGTAAGAGCTTCTAAGGTAAATAAGTGTTGAACAAAGCTGTACTTGCCTAGTTAAAATTTGTACCATCAAAGTTACAAAAGCCAAGCAGTAATTCAGATTGAAGAGAGCCTAGACAACATTCACTGTACAGCATCTGAGTTGCCAATATATGTCAACATAAATGTCATGGTGGGAACACAAGCCAATAAACAGCTTAAAATAGTGGAAAGCTCTCAGGAGCAAGGAGATGGAGACCTTGATTTGAGTGCCAGTTCCAGCTTCCAATAGCTATAGGAGTGTTGGCAGTTCACTTAACTTTTGACCCTTAGTTTTCTCAACTGCATATAAATGTGTTTAAAACCTTCTTTTAACTCGCTCTCCTTACTGTTGTGAAAATCAAATGTGTTGTGAAAGAGTAATTTTGTAAACCTTATGTGAAAACTCTAAGCTAGTATGACGAGGATGATAATGCTGCCTCTTTAATGGGGATCCTTGGTTTGATGGGGAGAAATGGTGGAATAAAATAGAAAGCAAAATAATGACCACTTCATTTTTTTTTCCCAGTGGGAAAGGTGACATCACTATATCTACAAAAAAGTTGAAAGTACTTCTTAGAGGAACTAGAAAGCATTTAAAGGAAAGAAATACGTTATAAATGAAAACATAGAGGTGACAGAATCATATATGTTTATCACTTGATAAAAATAAAGACCAAGGTAAGTTTAACACAAACAAAAGACAAGAAAGCCAGGAAGGAAACTGGTAGAGAAAGGGGAGATATTTCAGGATGTCTGTCCCAGTGATGTTAGTTTGACCTTGGTACAGAAGTTCATAGGGAACCACGTTAATGGTTAGATCATTGAATTGGAGGTTACACTGGATGAAGAGCTGGGATAGGCTGTCTGCCAATGAGAAACTTAAACACTAGTGTGACTATACAACTGCAACGTGGCATACCATACTCATGAATGGAACATCATGAGACTAGAAAAGTTATGTAGTGGATAAATGAGATATGAAAGGTTTCAAAGAAGATTTAATATTTGATCTTCATCATGAAGAATTAGATGAATTTTTACTGAGGTAAGAGTGGAAGGCAGAAGGAAGAGAGAAAATAAAAATGAAAAAAAAAAAAAAGATGACAGCATTGTTACATCTTAAAAGCAGTGGCATATCACAATTCATGCCCAGGAAGTTTGGTAAGAATGAAAAGATTTAACACCCATGAGCTGAATTGGGACTAGATTGAAAGAAAACTATGATAAATATGTGGTATTTTTATTTATAAGTAGATGAAAGCCATTAGAAACTTTGAGTAGAAGGTTGATATATTGTTTGCTTAGAATGGAGAGAGGTGAATCTAGAAGTTGGGTAGCCAGTGAGATTAGTAACCAAGAGATAAAGGGGAACAGCATTAGTACCATAGAAGTTATGGGGAGAAAAGAGTAGAGGATCGCTTACTATCACACTGAAGAAGTACTAGCTTAGATTTAGAATACAGGAAATATACACTAAATCTAAGCTAGTACTTACTGTACCCTCCAATAAGAGTGGAAACAAATGCCATCAAGATCTCTATTATGCCTGTAGAGGTAGAAAATGTCATGAAAAGAGGAAGGGCAAATTTCTTAGGGTTGGTGGTATGGTTTGGATATAAGATGTCCCCCAATGCTCCTGTATTAATGCAGGAATATTTGGAGGAGAAATGATTGGATTGTGAGAGCTGTAACCTAATCAATCAATTCTAGTTTAAATGATTTAGGTGGTAGCTTTGGACAGGTAGAGTGTGGCTGGAGCTGGTGAGTCACTGGAGGTATGCCCTGGAAGCATTCATCTTCTCTGTGATCCTTTCCTGACCACCACGAAGGGAGTTGTGCTCCTCTTCCATCCCCTTCTACTATAAAGTCCTACCTTATCTTGGGTCCAGAGCAATGGATTCAACCAACCAAGGATTGAACCTCTGAAACTATGAGTCAAAATAAACTTTCCCTTCACTAAGTTGGTCTTATCCAATATTTTGGTCACAGATATGCAAAGATGACTAACAGTTGTGAAGAAGAATATAAATTTAATCAGATATATTGAACTTGAGGTAGAAATGACCTATTTAGATGATTATCTTTAATGGGAATATTAGTAAATGAGTGATTAAGAGGAAGAATTATGCCAAAGGTGTAAGCTTGGGACTCAATAAATACATAGTAATTCAAGTCATGGGAGTGAGGAGTTCATTAAAAGAAGAAAATACTGAGAAGTGAATATTGGGAAAATATTGGGAAGCCAGGACACTTCACAAATAATATTAAGATTTTAGGGGTTGGTGATGTAGCTCAGTGGTAGAGCCCTTGCCCAGCAAGCACCAAGCCCTGGATCTAATTCCTAGTACCTAAAAATAAAAATGAATTTAAGAAATGAATATCAAGACTTTAGAGCTATCTAGAAGAAAAACTAAAAGTGGCTGAGAAAGATCCCAGGAAAATGTCGTAGGCACTAAATGGAAGAGATATTTTATAGAAGAGCCAGTGGCAAAAATTAGAGAAGTTCAGAAAGGCTAGGAAATAGATTAGAAAATATTTCAGAAAATATTAAGAAAGATGAGAAATTGATAGGAAAACAGGTCTTTGGGAAAGAGCATGTGTGGTATAGTGGTAGACATCTAAATTTGCTTGATTAGTAACAATATGGTTGAAAAGATATAGTACTAAGTAAGTTCAATAAATAAGTACATTTAAGTCTCCCTACTACACTTTTATTGTTTTATAGTAGAGAAAACCTCAGATTTAAGATATTGGAAAATATTTATTGAAATACAAAATTAAAATTTTTAAGTTTTATATCATTGTCATTTGAAAGGTAACTTGTATTTGAATAATTAGAAAACTTATTTCATACATACAAAAGTAAAGTACTTATAATATGGAAGATGAAAAACTACCATGATTTCTAAGTAGTAGAGAGTTTGGTAATTTTTATTATTATACCATATGAGGATGTTTTCATAATAATTGTAGTTAATTTATCCATTTGGAAATTCCAACTTGAGAGTCAATGGATTGAGCAAAATGTGATTGACTTAGCATGAGTTATATAGAAAATATTGAATGCATCAAACTTTTATCAATGTCTCTCGTGGAGATTTAGTTTTAAATGTATTAATAAAATAATTGAATTTATATTTATAATTTACATTGAATTATAATTTATAAATTACACTGAAATCTAAGAAACATGTGACATACTAGCCATTTTTCAGAATTCAGGTGATGGGGCTTTTGTTAGGTATGAGTTCTCTCTCAAGGAGAATATTCCTCAAATTAAACATTTTTTAACTAGGTTGATTCTGTGCAAGACAATACAATTATTGACATTTAAAGTGTTCTTTACACAATTAATAACATTAAATAATACATTTGTTGTTCAATTTAAAATAACAACGAATATTATCCTTTACTTTTTCTACTGTGGATTGTATTAACAGGTATTATTAATCAAAATATAGAATATTCTGTAATGTGTAAGGGAAAATATCCCTCTCAATTCTTGCAGTCATTAAGTAGTGAAGGGGAGAGGGCTATCATTCCAGGTAATCATGCATAAGTGTAACATTATCCTAACACAAGTGTTTTGAGCTCCAGTTGTGCTTACAACTTGCCTTTGGAATGTGACTAAAGTTTTTTCATTAGATGGAGGAGAATGGACAAGAGTGGACATAGGGTGGGCACCAAGGTCAACTGGTCCTGAGCAACATGGATCAAAAATATTCTATCCATGTTACCTACTAAATTATTTCATCTCTCCAAATATTGTTCTTTCATCTCCAATGTGTATTTTATAGGGGTTTCTTAGGATTAAATTTGGTAATATATATAATGTATTAGTGCAGTGTTTGACACATATTAGAAGTTGAGTAAATAATAGCTTTTATTATTGATGTTATTCTGTTATGTAATACAATGACAGCACAATTTTATGACTTAGATTAAGTCCAGTAATGTGCATTAACCTTTAAAGCATCTCTCTTTTTTTTTTTTTTCAGTAAATGCACTAGAAATCACAAGTTGATACAATTAATCAAAGTGGTAGATACTCCAACAAATTATAAGGAATGCAGCATTTTAGAATTGGAAAGAACATGGACTTTGAGATTAGACAAACCAGTGTTTAAATCCAACTTCTACCTGATTAGTCAAGTTACTTAAACTCTATGACTTGTTTTCCACTTTGGAAAGATGAGAGAATTTCTGAAGTAAAAGGGTACTTGGGAAGTTATAGCAGGTAATAAAAACAAAATATGTAGCACAGTACCCCAAATATAGTAGACATTCAAAACATGTTAGTTCTCTTCCAATTCTTTATCTTTTCTTCATCTAAAACTGTCAAAACTCGCAAGAATTCCATTGGTGAGACACATTTATCTTTTCTACTCTAACTAAGGGACACAATGAAAAACCAAAACAAGTCTAGAAAGAGAAGTTATTTTATTATAGGCCTTTTTTTATGAGTTTGGTACTTATAGGTAGGTACAAGACAGCATTTACTAAGGATCATAAAAATATCTTGAGCAATAAATTAATGTTAATTATGTAGATTGGACTTTTTGTGCTTCATTTTGTAGTGAGTCCTAGGAGATTTCTCAAGAATCTGAAATTTCACATTCTTGAAATTCACACTGCCACATGACACTTCCAAATCACATGCTTTCATAATAGCATTGTTTGTGCTTTATGCATTGTTTTGTTTTACTTCCTAGGTAATTACTTAAATAAGATTTTAAAACACTATAGTTTATGTATTGTCCTTCTCTTCTTTGTATATGTAACACAATTATTGCTCAAAATTCATTAACAATTTATTGGTTATTTGCATTGAAAAAGTCAATCAGGTAGTTTTGTGAAGCTTTAATATTTTTGATGGAACTACGGTAACTCAGATTCCTCCTTGTGTGAATTGTAGGTAGCTGCCTGGCTTGCAAAATAATAGAAGTCACATGAAGACTAAGATTAAAAGTGCCATGGGGTTGCACATAACCAGATTTTTTTCTGCCCGTATTGTCACATAGACAACTGTCTGATGGCATTGGGATGAGATGGTGACATTTGTATTAGGTTATTGGTGAAGTGTGATTGTGGTTTGGCCTTTTCAGAGGAACTAAAGCCCTTCAGTCTCTGATATGAATTAGAACAGTGATGCTGGACAGTACAGTCCCCTAGTCTAGAGAATATGTAAAACAGGTTTCCTTACAATTAATATAAAACACGATATTAACAAAAAATGATCTTTAATGAAATGCACATTGGCAAAGTAGCATTTGAGAAACCATATTTTCCCTGTCACAAGAACAGCACAGAGTGTGAATTCAAGGTGTGAGTCATAAGGTAGAGATCTTTTTAAATTTTTTTTATAAGAATTTCACACCAGCAGTTAGGAAGGCATTAAGATGATGAGACAGTTTTTTTTTTTTTTTTTTTTAATGTATTTAGTTCTCAAGTACATAGGCAATAAGAAAGTTTATGTTTAGAGGAAGTGATATAACAATTAAAAGCATATTGAGAGGGTTGGGGGAAATGGCAGTATTTGGAACATTATGCTAAAAAGCAACCTATTTATTGCTTCTGATGCATAATTAGACCCAACCAAAAGGATGTTGTTGTATCTTTCAGGAATATTGAGCTAACTGATATTTTGCACAGTTTAGTATATGAAATCATAAATATTGGTTCCATATTATTGTATCATTTATATTATAGAAACAAAAAAACAAGGGCAGTTGGGGAGAAAACGAAACTGAGCTTCTTTTATGGGGACAATAATTTTCAAGGGACACATGTGGTAGAGTAATGTTGGGGAAGTTTAAGTCACAGAAGATGTCAGAGATGCACAGCCCATTTAGAAGGAGTTAGTTTGCATGACTATTGAAAGGAAAAAGTATGACTGCTAAAGTTTGTGGAGAAAATGAGACTTTGTGAGAAAAGAGAAAATGGGCAAATGATTTGGCTTCTTTTAAATTTATTTTTAATGGGCTATTTGGAGAAGTCTAATATAGAAAATTAAGCAGAAAGTACTATGTTCTCATTTAATATATAATATTATATATATAAATGATAATAAAATTTATTATTTAATTAATATATATATAAATTTAAGAACATTTATCTTATTATCCTCCTATTTTCCTATATTATTTAAATCTCACATTAGTGTGATATATTTGTTATATTTGATGAACCATTACTGATATATTATTAATTAACCTCTGTGGTTTATATTAGGGTTCACTCTTTTTATGGTACATCCTGTAGATTGTGATAAATATTTAAAGACTCTAATGTACCCACAATTACAGTATTTTATAGGATAGTTTCACTGTCATAAAAATTTCCTGTGCTCTACCTAGTCATTCTCCACTCCCTCCCCTACCCCAAATTCTTAGCAACCACTGGTCCTTTAACTCTTGCTCTCTGTGCTTTCTCAGTGTCACATTGTTGATATCATATGGTACGCAGCCTTTTCCAACTGACTTTCTGCATTTACCAATAAGCATCTAATTTTTCTCTGTGTCATTTCTTTTGAGTGCTGAATAGTATTCCATTGTGTGGATTTTCTATGGTTTACTTATCCATTCACCTGTCGAAAGATGTTTTTGTTGTTCCCATGTGCTGGTAGCTACTGAATATACACATTTTGTGTGGATGTACATTTTCAACTTCTTTGGGTAGATAAGCATTCTGTTGAATTATGTAGCAAGTGTGTTTGCTTTTAATAGAAATTGCCAAACTCTTCCAAAATGTCTGTACCATTTTGCATCCCCACCAGCAATAAATGAGTTTTCCTAATGTTCCATACCCAGTGTGCAGTACATGCCTGCCATATCTCTAGCTGACTCTGATCTAGTTTGATAAATCATGTAGCTATGTATCTACTTTTCCATGCTGTTGCATAGAGGAAGCCATGGGCTGGGGGGAAAATATCCTCTTGTACTTGTAGGAAACAGTGGAGCTACATTGTGCTGAAGTCCTGGTAAATTGATGTGGGAACCAAGTTGTTCAGACAACTAACTTGCTACTGAGATTTCCTTATTGGCACAATGTGTTGAGTACCACCAAGAAAGCAGGTGTTTGAACAGTGACTCTGAAGCAGATCTCTCTGACATAGAGGTAGAAAGACATAGAGGTAGAAACATAGTACAGTACCCAAATAGTTTACTTAGAAATATAGAGACCTTGATGGAAACCTAAGTTCCTCAAGCAAATGTGTAAGATATTGATTGTGTAGTGGAAATAATTTAAGTTGTTCAGGGCTTCCTCGGTGTGCAATCTGGGAAGAAGTACTTCCTTGCACTATGATAGCAGCAGCAGTGATAAGCCATTCTGAGTATTGTAGATGAATGTGGTTGCAGGTATGTTATATCATGTGCCTGTTAAAAGTGACATCAGAACACAAATAGTGGCTATTTAAGTCACATTATTTAAAGGTTAGTTTTATTTTCTCTTCTAACATCATAGAGTGCAATTGCAAATGTCACAGATGTCTACTGTATCAAGCACCTTCCCCTGACAGTGAGAGATTTTCTCAAAGAATTGGATCCATAGCTTGGAATGAAGGAAGCACTGATATCTAAGTACCCAAATCAATACAAACTTGTGTGCATTTGCATATGTATGCAAAATAAAACAGGACATTCAATAACAAACATTTGAGGGAGACACGTGTATCTTGACTCAATTTTGTCATTTGTTAAGAATATGACTTCTAAGCTCTTTTTGCCTGTATTCCTCAGCCATACCTTAGTTATCATTTTAAAGATAACTCTAGATAAACCTGTAGAGTACTTGGATGGCACTTGGCACAAGTCAATACTCAGCAGATAGTAACTCTTGCTTGGGTGTGATCCTGGTGTGAACTGCTAATGCCTTCACACTGGGACATTCTGTGCCCTGGCTTTCCTTCATTTTGATTCTTCGTGCTTGGATCTGGGGGTGCATCTTAAGCCTCTCTACATCTCACATTGCTCCAATTTCTACCTGCTGTCAGAGTCAACAGCATTATTGCAGATCCTTCAGCCTTATTGTTAGAAAAGTTATTTAAGTTATAGTTTTTAAAGTACAGGGACATTCTTCCTTAGAGTTTTATTTTTACTTGTGGTTGTGCTTATCTTTGCCTTACTGGAAATGCTGGAGGTGTGACTTTTTAAGTGGGACTGTATATTCCAAAATTCCTTTGTGTGGAAACACCTGAGAATATTCTTGGCAAGACTTTCTTACCCTGTGATACAGTGAGTAGGGAGTGTACAATTAATGCTAAAGTTTTCTCTCCTAAAATGCAAGGTATATATTATATATGTATAATGTATAATATGTGTATAGTGTCCTATATACATAGCTCAATATACTTTACAGTTAAAATCTTCCAAATGAAATTGAAGTGTTGTTTTTCCATTTGGAAGAGAGATGGCTATTTAACTGTTTTATGACCATTAAAACTCATTAATCTGAACATTTTCTAAAATTTAAGAAGTATTTGTAAATTTATTATAGAATTAGAACAATAATGAACATTACAAGTATATTCACACACATACATCTGCATACATACACATGTGCATAAATGCAGCCATGTATACACAAATAACACAATCATTTATGGTTAAATTACTACACAAAACTTCATCATAATTTATCTGGCATTGTGAAAGATATACCTCCTAAAATGTGATCTAGATATGGCTATTTAGAGTAATGGCTTTTAAAAATGTATGCAGTTATAAATACTTTTCACTAAAACATTGATTGCAAAAATGCTTATGATAATTTTTGTTTTAGACAATTTTGTGCTAACTTTTGTGATCATCAAGAACCAGCTCTTATAAAAGCTTTTAATACACAAGTTCTTGAATTGCCTCCCACTAACTTAGAGCTTTTATTTTAAGATTCTTTTATGTCTAGCCATCTTCCTGTGTTGGCCATTCTGGTGCCTAAATAATGTCTACAAACTGCAGTGCCTGCACAAATTTCTAAAAAATATTTTTCTTCTAATAGTATCTGTCTGCCAGCCTATCCACATATATAACAGATAACTTGTAAATAGTTTATATCGATTATGATACATTAAAGCACTACTGGTAACAGGCCTATGTAGAATATTTTTGTTTTCTAGGGGAGTAAGTTTATTCAGAGCCAACACACTGAACAACTTCAGGAGACTCTATCCATAGTTGGAATTAGGTAAACTTTTCCTTTCTCAGTTTTTGTCAGGTTCAATTAAGTAGAACTGGCAGGTGCTCATTGTCTATTTTATGGCAAGCTCTGTAGCAGGTACAGGTGAGCAAACATGAATAGCACATGAACCTGCCCCTCCTGGAGTTCCCTGTCAAGTATAAATAGGTGATTCTAGGCTAGGGAACTTATTGAAAAAAATAGAAGCATCTATAGATGTAGAATAGCAGAAGAGGGTGATTGATTCTCTTGCAGAGGAGACAGAAGGAAAACTTTTATAAAGCACAAGGTTCAAAACAGTTTACAAAATGAACAAAGCTATAAAGAGAATTACAGGTAGAGAAGGAACACTTGTGAAGAAATGAAATGTATATATATATACCCAGAAATACTGTGGCATAAAAAGAAGGGAATGATGGACTGGGCTGGGGATATAAATTAAGTATTATTATTTTCCTTGCAAACTTTTCAGGAGAAATACTGTCTTAAATAATGACCCAGCCATCCCACTCCTGGATCTATTCCCAAAAGACTTAAAAACAGCATATTACAGTGACACAGCTATCTCAATGTTTGTAGCTGCACAATTCACAATAGCTAGGTTGTGGAACCAACCTAGATGTCCCTCAGTAAATGAGTGGATTAAGAAAATGTGGTATATACGCACAATGGAATTTTACTCAGCAATAAAAGAAAATAAAATAATGGCATTCGCAGGTAAATGGATGAAGTTGGAAGACATAATGCTAAGTGAAGTTAGTCAGTCTCAAAAATCCAAGTACCAAATGTTTTCTCTGATATAAGGAGGCCAGTTCACAGTATTGTTTGGATGGGGGTACATAGTAGGATTAGAGGAACACTAGAATGGTCAAAGGGAAGGGAGAGGAAGGGAGGGAGCAAGGGGGGAGGGGGAGGAGGAGAAAAGAAAAAAAAAAGGCAGTTGAATGAGATGGATATCATTTTCCTAAATGCATGATTGAAGACCTGAATTGTACGAATATACTTTGTATACAAACAGATGTATGTAAAAAGATGCTATATACGGGCACTATGAATTGTAATTATTATAAATTTAAAAAATTAATTAAAAAAAAAGAACAAAAATGCTAATTAAACATACTATCAAATATAGTAGTAGTATTCTTTCAGGTTAATTAGTTAAGACAATTTAACATTTTATTTTTTTCCTCTGTGGTTGTCATTAGAACAAATTTAAAATAAATAAATCTTAAATTTACTATTTCTCTGAGAGGATCTGTGATAGAGAATATAAATGAGGGCAGTGGCCCAGGCATGTTCTGAGGATGGCTGTGCTCAC
This sequence comes from Tamias sibiricus, assembly GCA_025594165.1. Classification (NCBI taxonomy): domain Eukaryota; kingdom Metazoa; phylum Chordata; class Mammalia; order Rodentia; family Sciuridae; genus Tamias; species Tamias sibiricus. Next base: position 110,730,541 of record CM046664.1, on the reverse strand, counting down.
TTTTGTTGTGGACTTGGTTGATTAAGAAGCAACAAGGTTTACTGACGCTGCTGCAGGCCCATCATTTGCCATCAGTTAGAGAGAGGAGTTTTTAACACATCAGTGGACAACACGGCAACATCTAGTGGGCCAAAATTACCGGGCACTAGTTGAAGACCTCTGTGTTTGACAAATCATATCAAATCTTGAACAATGTTAAACTTAAAAATGTAGGTGAAAAATACATTCAAAAGGTACTTTTTATGAGTTTTAGAGAATAACTACATAAGAGTACGTGGAACACCATCTTCAAGTTCAAGTATCTGATCAGCCATGTTTCTAGCCGTCACCCTTCTGTGTTCGCTGTGCTTCATTTGTCCTCGTTAGTTCATGAGCCTGTGGAGTGAGAGGAAATAGAACCAAGGCATCTTCTGCCCCTGAGCTGATGAGGACATCACAGAAATGCAGCAAAGATCACGAGGTTCAGTTGCTCTATAAAACAGCTCCTTCTGACAGTTCACAGTGGTGACTGCATCTCTTTAATGGGAGAGTCATCAAAATAGATTTGGATTTATGGAATCAAATAATTCATAAGGAAAGCTTTGACTGCTGCTAAGATACATTTCTCTCCTTGTCTCTTACTGTAAGATTTAATGTAACTTCTTCAGCTCCCTTGGCTTGTTTTATAAGACCTAGCTTTGAACTGTTTCAGCTGTGAAAGTTCCAAAAGCAGAGAATAAATATTACGGAGCAGACAGGGTGGGTTTTCGACCTTGGTTGATCAAGCACTGCAGAATCATAAGTATTATGATATACTGAATCATGATCAAAGTTTTCAGAGCTCTCAAGATCAATCTTCTTGAAGTCATATTCTACCTGGACAGCGTTATCTAAAAATAACTTAATTTGAGTATTTTATGAAAAATATGAAAATTACAGGAAAAAGTGACTTGTGCCATTTTGTTTTATATAAATGAATTCCCTTTGTTGGCCATGTGTTAAGTACTTGGATTGCTACTAGAGATCCATTCTTTTAACAGCTTTATTGGACATAATTCATACTATGCAATCACCTATTTAAAGTGTATAGTTCAATGGCTTTTAGTATATTCACAGAGTTGTGCATCCATCACCACAATCAATTCTAGAACATGTTTCATGTTTCTCCTTACAGCAATCCTGTATCCCTTAGCCATCACCTGATGACTTAGAAAAATACTTATGTACTCTCTGTCTCTATAGATTTGCCTTTTCTGAACTCTTCATATGAATGGAATTATACCTTTGTGACTGGCTTTTACTTGACATGGTGATTTCCAGGTTCACCTGTATTGCAGCTTATATCAGTATATCATGGTTTTATTGCTGAATATGCTACCATTTTATTAATATACCACATTTTGTTTTCATCAGTTGGTGGAAATTTGGCTTAGTTCCATATTTTGGCTATTATGTATAATGCTACTGTGGACATTTGTGGATGAGTTTTGGGTGGTCAAATACTTTCATTTCTTGTGAATATATACTTAGGAGTAGAAGTAGCACTGGATCTTATGGAAATTTATGGTAACTATATTTATCACTTGAGAAAAGGCTAGATTATCTGGACCATATATTTTTAAAACTCAACAGAGCAACAATACAGATGTTTTCTAGGAACTTCAATTAGTATACAATTGTCATTCAAGAAAATTTATTTAGAATGTAAGTAGCTAAAAATATAAGGATGTGCTGAGAGGACCTATGTCATAACAATAAAAGCACATGTAAGAGGAAAATCTGAAATAATCATGAGCACACTTTTTAGGAGTTCCTGTTGGATTTTTTTGTGTGACTAGATAGTGAAAGCTTTAACAAAGGAAAAAAAAAAATAATTGGGGTAAGAGAACTGTAATGATTTAAAGAAGCAGGATGACTTTATCACTTTTATTTAAAACGTTCAGAGAAATCTAAGTGATAGGAATGTTAGTACATTTTAGAAGTCACCCTTTTGGTTTTTTAAAATTGCTAGATGGAATAACAATATCTCCTTGTGGTCTCATGGTACTAAATAATTCTCTAAACACTCAGGCCTGCATGTTCTTTTACTAATTCCTCACAAATTTTCTTTTCTTTTTTTTTTTTTTTGGTACCAGGATTGAACTCAGGGGCACTTGACCTCTGGGCCACATCCGCAGTCCTTTTTTGTATTTTATTAGAGACAGGGTCTCACTGAGTTGCTAAGTGCCTCGCCATTGCTGAGGCTGGCTCTGAACTCACGATTCTCCTGCCTCAGCCTCCCAAGTGCTGGGATTACAGTAGTGTGCCACCACACCTAGCTATAATTTCTTAATTAATATAGAGCAAAAAGTAATATACCTCTGCTTTAGTGAAAGGAAACTGAAGTGCCAGAGGTTTATATGACCTACTCCTCATTCTTACTAAAGACTTGTAGCCAGGGACATCTTGGTGTCTTTTAGTTATGATGTACACAAAAATGAAATTTTTCTATATTATATTTTAAAGTATACTTTCAATGGAAGAAGCCAAGATCAGGGAAAATAATCTTTGGTGTTGTGAAGAGTAAGTCTCAGAGGTTTAAATTAGCATTTTAGGGTGTAATAATAGGTGATGACAGAAATTTGAATTTAGTGCTTTCTAGTGAGCGTAGGAAAATACAGTAAGTGATTACAGATTTGTATTTTGGTAAATATTGAAACTATTCAGTATATTGACTGAGCATTTGATAGTGTTCTTGAGATTTTGTCATTCATTCTTATAGCTTCTTCAGATGTGACATATTAATAATATATTTTATCTAAAAAATCCATTGCCTAATTATCAAATATAAGCATATCCTCATATTGCTTCATGATGCAATAGATTTTATCTCACTCCAGTCAGAATGGCACTTATCAAGAATACAGACAATAAATGTTGACGAGGATATGGGGGGAAAGGCACACTCATACATTGCTGGTGGGACTGCATATTGGTGCAGCCAATCTGGAAAGCGGTATGTAGATTCCTTAGAAAAGTTGCCATGGAACCACCATTTGACCCAGCTATCCCACTCCTCGGTCTATACCCAAAGGACTTAAAATCAGCATACCATAATAAGGCAGCCACATCAATGTTCATAGCAGCTCAATTCACAGTAGCTAAACTGTGGAAGCAAACTAGATGCCCCTCAATAGATAAATGGATAAAGAAACTGTGGTATATATACACAATGGACTATTACTCAGCATTAAAAGAGAATAAAATTATGACATTTTCATATAAATGGATGGAGTTGGAGAATATCATGCTAAGTGAAGTAAGCCAATCCCAAAAAACCAAAGGCCAAATGTTCTTATAAGTGGATGCTGATCCATACAGGAGGGGAGAGACATGGAAAAAATGGAGAAACTGTGATTGGGAAAAGGGGAGGGAAGGTAGGGAGGGTGCATGAGGGCAGGAAAGATGGTAGAATGAGATGGACATCATTACCCTAGGTACATGTATATATGACTGCACATATGGTGTGATGCTATGTTGTGTGCAAATACTGAAATGAAAATTTGTGCTGCAATTGTGTACAACGAATCAAAATGCATCTGCTGTCATATATACCTAAGTAAATAAATATATTAATTAAAAATAAATAAATAAAATATGAAATTCTAGTTGAAGTCCTAGTTCAATATTCAGTTTCAGTGTATTGATATCTTTTTTTAATTCCCTTTTCAAAAATTATATAGATTTTTACTGTGGATCTTCTTGAAAATAACACAGGAGTTTACACTGAACATCATAAATCTTCTTTTGCCTTTGTGTCTCCCATAATACCCCACAGAGCATTCTTTCTCTCTCTCACTGTCTCTGAGATACACACAACATACATATATTCTCATATTCTCTCTCTCTCTCTCTCTCTCTCTCTCTCTCTCTCTCTCTCTCACACACACACACACACACACACACACACACACACACAATCTTTTCCTTCTCCTACACAGTTCCAGGTTTCTTCCACTTTTTCCTTAAATTTCTTTATTGCTGCTCAACTCTTCCTTTCCCTTCTTTCCCACCTCCCTTGTCTGACCATCTGCACTGTGTTTTGGAGCAGTATTGCAGTCTACCTTTAATTTCAGGGGTTCTCTTTCAAGCATGTAAGCTGATATAATTTATTGAATTGGAATTTATCAACAATAGAAATGCTGACTTTTGCAGTGTCCTGTACAGGGATACTTGCATTCCAGCTGTAGTTTTCCCTTTCTTCCCAGAAAAAGACCAAATGAAAACTTGCCTGCCTCATTATATTTGTCTGCAAGCAGCTAAGCTGATATATTCAGTGTGGACTGCTATATGGGATACAGCTGTGAAATGAGCTAAAATTTATTATTGCAGGTAAAAAGAACTAGTGTAAATTTATTCAAATGAAATCCTTTGCAAGCATTACGGTAAATAGGCTTTGGAAATATTCTCATTCTGTCTCTTGTACTTTAAAAATGAATTTTCTGAAGATACTTAGGGCATGTGATGAAAGAGATGAAGATTATGACTTTCAGGGATTTATATGGTAGGTTTCTTTTACCACTACTGCCGTGGGATTTTTAATTTGAATTCAGACATATGCTTGGCTCATCCTAAACATTGGACTGATGTCAAATGTCTGTTGATGAGATGGGTGACTAGGTAGTCCTAAATGCATCATAAGCACATAAAGCATTTTACTCCTTAAGTATAGAGATAGGAATTTTACCTTAGAGGAAACTTGGAGTATTATTTCCATTTTGAAGATCTTTGCATACCTATCATAGTGTATGTCTAAGTTGTGTGTACACATGAGTGCGTGTGTGTGTGTGTGTGTGTGTGTTGTAGTTCTATTGGTTAATGAGCACAGGAAATTTCCTTTCTTAGTCAAAGTTTGGTTAATGGACAGAAGAGACACTACACACAAATCGCCAAGTTTTAAAATATTATAAACCAATAAAGTGCACTTAACACTAACATCATAAACCACATAATTTAATCTGCAGTTTATTGTGATGCTTAAATGTCTTCAAAAGTGAAGCACAGCAGAGTCTTCATTGATGAACAAAAATTTATTGCTATAATAGAGCTGCAGAAAGTCTTGGAAGAAATTTTTAGTTAATAGAATACAGAATTAAACCAGATTTAAGGAGTCATTTAGTCTAATTTAATTATATGCTTTTAAGACATTTTATAACAGCAGTATTTTTCTGAATGATTCTCTAATTCAAAAATTTACAGTGATCCATACCAACCTACTTACATCCACACCTTTGAGAGTTAAAATGAAAATGTTCTTAGGTTTATATAAATATCTTCAATGACTTTGCCTATATGTGTGTTTGCTATATTTCTCTTAGTATTTGTTTTATCATATTAATGCATCAAGAAAGGAAAGATCAATTTTCAGTGTTTTGTTATTTCATCTTTCTGGCAAAGCTATTTTTCTCTCCCTGGTCCCATTTTAATCTGTTACAAGCATATTAGTGATATCAACATTAGGGGTTGTGCCCTTTGAGCCCCTCTATTTATTGTATACACATTTTGCTGAACTCTGGGCTGGATACTATCTTACCACAGAGAGATAGAGGTACATATGATTGGGTCCCTTGGTCATTGATGAGCTTGTATCTTTGAAGGAGATACAGAGACATAACAACCATAAATCAGGGTAATTGGGGCTATTGGAGAGGCATGTTTGAAGTGCTCTGAGGACACTGATGGCGAGTGATCAATTACTCTGGGCTGACCACCAAGAAAGTACTGACAGAAACATTTACAGTTGTGCTTGCTGGCCTTGAAGAGATAAACAAAAATCTGGGAGGTAGAAGATGAAGGAATAAAGAAGTAACTGAGTGGCTTTTGCATTCTCAAGAGTCCTCTATCTACCCACAAGACCTGAACAACTCCCTATTGCTGTTCTCAACAGTGTCGAGTTTCCTCTGTGTTACCTCTTTTCCTTCCTCCTAAACCTGCCTATGTTAAGAGAAACTCCTGGGTTCTCTTTCTTCATTAAGTCCATAATGTTTCTGTGGAATTGCCTGAATTCCTGATACCGACTCCTCCTGACCTATTGTTTTTCCATGTTTGACCAAATAGTCCATTCAACATCTTTGTCAAGCCCACTGTTTCAGAACCCCCAACTCTACATGAACCTAAACATATCAAAACTAAAATCAAATACTAGATACAACTTTCAGCTACATTTATTTTGTATCCTGTATCATACCATTTTATGCTTTGGTACCTGTGCCCCATTTGGGGACTTCAATGGGAAAACACATTAACAGGTATATGTAAGAAATAGGTTTTTAGTATCCACAATAGACCTTAGAATTAAGCAAGTAAGCAAGATCCAAAATTACTAAAATGGTTTTAGATCAGAAAATTCCTTATCACTGACTTATTTGATGATATAATTGTGCATACTATAATGTAATATTTAGCATGATTCTTATTGCATCTTTTCATAAAATATATAATTTGATAATTCATAAGTCTGTGTTCGTAAGGCTGTGAAAATCTTCCTATAAGTGAGGTATGGCAGTATAGCATTTATACAGTCAGAGGTAATCACACAGAAAGGAAAGGATAGTTGCAAGTAATAAAATGTAATATTTTCTTCAAAGTGGGAGATAATCAACATTCATCAGAAGTATAAGTGCAGAGGATTTACAGAATTCAAATATGGTCTCCTGTCAAGATTTACCTCAAACATCTCCCTGACTTGTAGCAGCACTTAAACATACTTGATTTCATTTCCTTAGCACCTCTGTGCATTCAGTATATGCTGATATCAAAGTACTAGTAATGGTTACTTGGGTGTAACTTTTTGTATCTCCTTGTTTTATGACTGTTACCCTTGTGATTAAAATGTGAAATCCTTGAGGCAGCAGGGATGGTCTTAGTCATCTTTGTTACTCAGCATCTGTTACATACTTGGTGTTCATATGTGGTAAAAAATAATCACTGAGACTTTTTTAAATTTCAGAAATTCATATCATAGTTTTTGCTTTATAACACTCATGATGATTTTCTTATTTCATTTAATATTCACTATAAACTTGATATTTTTAATGGAGTATATATTCCATTACATGTATACATGGATTGGGTATATAGTGTTCTTTAATCCTAGTTTTTTAGGTTTTGTTTTTTTGTTATGAAAAGATACTGTGAATTACACTCTTGCAGGTCTATCCTTTTTGCACATCTCTGAGTTTTCCCTTGTCATCCATTCCTAGAAATGCAGTTAATTAGTTCAAGGGATGAGCATTTTTAAGATTCTTAATATAGATTTTGAAATTATTACAACTTATATACAACTGCTAGTAAGGAATAAAGGTGCCTATTTCACATAACCAAACTGGGAATAAATGTTTAACAACTTTTTCTAATATGGAAAATCTCAATTTGCAGGTCATGTGTGTGTGTGTGTGTGTGTGTGTGTGTGTGTGTGTACATATACATATATATATGTATTTTTCCTTTTTTTAAGTCTGTTTCCAAAATTTTCTTGAGAGGCCAGAACTCTGGCATAAGTAGAAGAATTCAGGAGGAGAAAAGGTGAGCTTTCTATAGCCCTGTGTGGGAGCAGGGAGAGAGGCTTGTGCTTGGGCTCGGAAACAAATGGGGTCCTGTAATGTTAGGATGAAGAAGAGTGTCATTATTGCTCTGACAACATTTTGTCTTATTTGTTTAATATCTTTTATTTTTGTATTGCTTTATTTTAGAATTATTGGTACTATGGTATGAATTGAGATCTGAGAAAAATAGGCTTAGAAAGTTAGCTTTGTAGAAGACTAACCATTTTTAAACCAAAACCAAAATCCCTGAATTTAGGTTGTTATATTTCAGTTGTAACAAAATATTCATTAATTTAAAACTCAGGTCAGATGATGTTCTGCAGAGAGTGTATTATACCAAACTTTAGGTGTTATAAATCTGTTCCTGAAAAAAAAATAATGTATTTATTTCAGCCATAAATTAATGTTCTTATAATTCAAGCCACATCTAAATTTGTTTATTCAAATTAAGTTTGAGTTTGGATGGGGCTAAAATTTTCATTGTTCACTGTTGCTCTAATTTTGTTTACAGTTACATAAATCTTCAAATGAAAAAGTTGAAAAAAATCAGTAACTTCTTTTTACTTTCTTTTATTCTTTCTTTCCATATCAATGACATGTAAAAGCAGGTTTTTACTTGATTGGTAACATAATAAATAACTATGGTCCCTTTTGATACACCAAGTAAGAAGTGTAAGAAGTGTAATTAGAGAGCACCTCTCTTAAATACTTATTTCAGGCTATTAACTTGACCAATAGCTAACTGTCTTTTTAAAACATTGACACAAATAAATTTTACCCCAATCTTTTGTAAGCCCCACTTCCTCACAGGTCTTGGTACCAGGTTTGTATTATATTACCACTGTGGCATCTAACCACATGACCATACTGTCTTATCAAGAAGGCTTCCTTAGCAAAAATGCTGAAGATACTAGGGACATTGCTTTTGTCAAAACACTTCAAGTAAAAAGACAATTAGTGGTGGTCACTTGGGTCCATGTTACAATGTCAGCAGAAATTATTAAATCTAAGAGAGAGAGAGAGAGAGAGAGAGAGAGAGAGAGAGAGAGAGAGATGTCAGTGTATAAAAAGAATAATGCTGTACTCAGTATTTTGTGCAGATAAGAAATTATATCTGAGTCTGAGCTTAGCAGTGGAAGGAAGATCTAAAGATCCCGGGATATTGAATGTATTGAATGGATAAAGTAGAAAGTTGAAGACACAAATTAGGCAGCCAAGAGGGGAGCGCCTGGGGGCTGGCACCTGCATACTACCAGCTGCACACCGGGGCCTCTCCTCCAGGCCTTGGCTGGCTCACCAGCCAGCCTCCATGACCCTTCTGGCACTGAACAATAATCTTGTCTGAAATCACCAACAATGAGTTGATCATCCAAGAAGTGTGGGGGTAAAACATCAATCTGTTTTAATGAAACAATCAATCTGTTTTAATGTTTTTTCCCCCATACAAGGAGACCTGCCATTCTCCTACTTTTTTGTTTCTTAAAAAAATTCTATACCAAAAAAGTTTTTAAGCTCTATGGACTAAAGTTGAATTATCTATTTATAAATCCTAGTATATTTCCCTTTTACCATTTCTTTTGGAAGATAAACTGTACAGTCTATGTTCTAGAAACTTCAAATTTTGCATCTGGGTATTTTAATTCTTGGTGGTTTTAAAATAAAATGTTCAATTTGAGTTTGCCATACCCTTTGAAAATAATTTAGGGGTTCATTTCTACTTATATTTTATTCTTCCTGAAAATAAAGAAAATATATATGTGGGATTTAATTACATAAATTAAAGTTTGAACACAATTAAAGATGTTTTAAAAATGTGAAGTGGAGGGCTGGGGTTATGGCTCAGTGGTAGAGCGCTCTCCTAGCATGTGCGTGGCCCAGGTTCGATCCTCAGCACCACGTACAAATCAACACATTGTGTACAACTAAAGCAAATAAATAAATATTTTTAAAAAAAGTGAAGTGGAGCTACAGTTCCTGACCTATACAGGGATGATTAGCACTGCTGGGGAAGACATATATGAATTATTCAGCTGATCATACGGCATTAAGTAGATTGATTTGCTTACAGAAATTGAATGTGTGTTAGTTATCACAGAGAAAACCTGAAGTGATAAGTTATAGGTCAAAAAAGGTGACAGAGAGAACTGTTTTTGATTTTTGAATGAAGGTCAAAATAAAAATGAAGAATCAATCACTGAATTTTTGCCATTTTGCCTGCCCTTTCAAACATCTGAAACTATCCAGTAAGGCAAATATAATTCATGCATCTTTTGTACAATTATTTATTAGTTACAGTCAAGACAAATGAAATAGTAAGGCCTATTTATGTTCTGAGTTGTATTTTTAGAATAGTGGTAAATAATATTGAATCTAAGCATATTATAAAAGCATTTCTGAATAGAAATATTATGGTATTTGATATTTTTAAATGTTTCAAATTGCATATGACTAAATTTGACTTGAAATCACTGTTACTTCTTTCACATCATAAATAAGTAGTGACATTTCAAAACCATATAATATGATGTGAATGAATAAAATTATCAGCAAATCTTTTCATTTGTGACATAAGGAAACTATGTTCTTTCAAGAAGCTTTATAGAGGTGTTAAAAAATTCCATTAATTAGAATATTACTCACAATATAGACACCATTAAGTCTGTGGAGATTTTTTTATTTATCAGTATGTTTTTTTCACAAAATATTGCCACTAAGAAGACAGAATTGTAGCCAAAAGCAAAATATCAAGTGTGTATACTTTAATTGGGTAAGCAAAGTAGTATATTATTACATTATGGTACTTCTTCTATAGGTACAATAATAAATAAAAGTCATATTTAAATTAGTAGTTTGGTAAAACTAGTATAATTCAATGGGATACAGAAAAGAGATGGTCTCTGTTTCCTTCAAATGTCTTTGGAATGAGGTGAAATACAAATATTTTATTTCAGGTGAACATCAATGAAGAAGGGTTCTACTGGAGGAAGAGTGGGTGCATATGCCCAAAGTTAGGGGGACCTGAGGACATGAAAAGTCCAGGCCAATGGTAAATATGGTGACATCCCCAGATAGAGTGACTACAAGATGGGCCCTGGACTAACTGCAATTGTTGATAGGAAATCAAGGCAAGATTTCAGATCTTTATCCAATTTCCAGAATTAGGGGAAAATATGAGGGTTCAAGAATGGTAAACAAAGAGAAATGTACATGATCAGGATTAATGATGACTCTTTGGGGAGTTGCCAAATGTATATAGATGTTCTGAATATTTTTATCATTCCAGTCAAATGGTTCTAGAACCAAGGCAAGACTCAGCCTATAGATGGGTATTGGGAGCTTACAGAAGTGGAGACTGAATGATCAACTCATTAAACAAACAATGGAAATACTTAAAATTCATTTTACAATATTTAAAGCATTAAGGAAGGGTGGTAAAAACCTGGATTTCATTTACTTGGAGAAAGAAATGTAATGTCTTAATCATTAGCTAAGAATTGAAGGATATCATATTTTATGATATCATAAAGTAGGATTTATCAAGCATAAATATTGTTTTGATCAATTTAATCCATGTAGATTATAACACATTTAACAAATCTCCAAAAGTTTAAGCAATCTACACTTCGGCTGTGTTGGGTTTGAAGTGTATAGTTGGACTTTTGAAGAAATTTGTTCTTTATGCCATTTACAGAAAACTAATACTTTTGAAATTCATCATAAATATAGCTAAATGTATGTTTTCTGGAAAATAGGTTAGAAATCTAATTTTAAAAGTATTTAGTATTTAAATTAAAGAACACACAGAAAGAGAGCTCTAAGGCTAACATACATACTATGCCTAAAGTCTTGCTATGAAGGAAAGGACACTCAAACACATATTTGTAAATCCCTGTTTAACTAATTTGGAATAAAAGCAAATGGTGTTACAAAGAACTTTTATTGTCTTTAGGCGAGTTGTTAGGGGAAACCAAAAGATAATTTGTAAGAAATCGCTAAATCTAAGTATTTATTTAGATTCCCAAAACATCAATGTAAATCAAAATAATTTTAATAACAAACAATATCTTTACTTGCCTCTTGGAGAAGATAAATTAATCAGCCCACAGTTTTTCTAAAGATGAAGTTTCTAAAACAATTTGTTATCTTTCTACTCCCAGATTATGATCTTTTAACCTATATTTTGTGATGTGTGCTAGAACACTGGTTTTCAGCTTTGGCCTACCATTGGAATTATTGAAGAAGTTCTAGAAAGTACTGCTATCCATACCCAGCCTCACTACTGATTCTCTTAGGGAAACAGACCTGGTGTATGTATGAGTGTGTGTGTCTCTCTGTGTGTATAATAATATATATTATTTTATATATATATGTGTGTGTGTATATATATATATATATACACACACACATTGAAGCACAGCAAGTGATTCTAAAGTGTAATTATAGCTGAGAAATACTACATTGAATTAATGATTACATAAAGTGTTATCAGAGATTATGTTACATGGATTCTTATCTACCAATACAATGTGGGAAATAAAGTATGATTTAATAAATTTAAACATTGAAAGGTTAACTAACTTACCCAAAGTCAAACAGATTGGAAAGATCAAAATCAGGAAAAGTCAGCCAATATGGCCACCAAAACAAAAGATTTTTATAGAAACCCCAAGGCCCAGGAGCATGCTGCTTTCTTTGTCCCAACCCCCTTAACTCATTCTTCATTCAGATTTTCTCAGATAAACATGGTCCCCTCCCAATCAAATTATCTTATCCTATATTCTTTTAACTCCACCTACTTCCTTTACAGATTTATCACATATGTATTTAATATGTGTGATTATTGGATAAGCATCTGCAATCACAAGTCTTTATTAAAACAGAACCTTGTGCATGGTGGGCACCTGTTCTGCCACTGGGTTTCATCTCCAGCCCTCATCACTGATTTTTGGTAATAGCACAGAGCTTGACACATTTTAGATACAGATCCAGTTGAATGCATGAATGGATGGATGAATATAATGAACAGAAATATTTAATGAACATTTAGTTTTAGGCATTATACACCAAGTAATTTAACATGTACACATAAGAGATTATTTATGAGATACTTTTGTACTGTATCCTCAATTTTATCATAGAAAACTTTACTAACTTGCTCAAAGATAAACAGATTGGAAAGAAAAGAACCAGAAAGAACAACTTAGAACCCACCCCACTTTTAAATCAGTCGCTTTCCTTCTAACTTTCCCTTTTGCTTATTCTATTTATTCCTATATACAAATAAGCTGATTTAGCCACGGGTCCAGAGATCTTTCTTACCGTGTTCCTCCTTGGCATTTTGCAGTATAATGACCACACACTCAAAATCACAGGTCTAGAGTCTCAAAGCTTCTAACACAGAGATAGTATTTCTCAAACAAAAGTGTATCTATATAAGAAACACATGAAATATTCAAAATGCACATTCCTGAAAAGAATTTAATTCAGTAGTCTAGTAGTATGTGCATTTATATGAAATCCCCGACTGACAGTAATGCAGGAATGATGCCAACATCAACACTGGGTCTCACTCAGATTTAGGAAGGAAACATTTTGAATGGCTTCTTAGTTATGGAGCAAAGAAGTAAGAGAGTTGAAATGACTCCTACATTCTAAAAGCAGGAATTTTTATCCTTGAGAAAAAAGACTATCATTCTTGGAGACTAAAACATTTTGTGAAGAGCACAAAGGTGACATGGTTAGAGATGGTTGTGTCATGCACAATAGACAGAAAAGCTGTTGATAATAAACAGAAAAATCACAAATACTGGCTTATGAAATGGGAAATATTTATTCTGTAAAGATAACACTAGTATCATTTAAGTGAACTGATTGAAGTATATTCCTAAATAACTATGCAGTGTTAGAATGTGCATGACAATTCTTAAATGTGTTACTGTGGTAGAAATTCTTGCTCAGTATAATAGTACACTATGTGTATAATATCACAGACATTTAAAATTGTTGCTCTTGAAAAAATTAGAAAAAATGTAATTATAACAGATATCTTGTGTTTGCGTTTTTAATCCATTGTTATTGTTGCTTGACTTTCTTCTCTCTAATACAAAAGAAAAATCTTCAAGCTACTTACTTTTCTAAATGAAAACAAAATTTATTTGTTTTTTTTCTATTTCTTTTTTTAAAAAAATATTTATTTATTTACTTTAGTTGTACACAATGCAATGCGTTTATGTTTACGTGGTGCTGAAGATTGAACCTGGGCTGCGCACGTGCTAGGCGAGTGCTCTGCCGCTGAGCCACAACCCCTGCCCCTTTTATCTATTTCTTAAGGAAAGTATTTTACAAATTTGAAGTTATATGTCCTAATCTTTTAATGGAGAGGTGTGGCTATTTAAAATTTTAACTCATTTAATAGTGTAGATTATTTAATATAGAATCCATAATATTTTAAGGAGCAATGGAAATTCTGAACCCTACTGTACCAGGGTCAAAATTCTGAGGCTGGCTTTTTCCAGTATTGCTGCCTGGGACAAGTTTCTTAAGCTCTTTGTACCTCAATTCACTCATCTATACTTCAGTTTTTTTTTTTTTTTTTTTTTTTTTTTTTTTTTTTTTAATCACTAGGGGAAATAATGCATGTAGAAAGACTTATTGTGGTCCATGAAAAAGAGTAGGTCCTGGTAAATAGTAAATAACAACAACAAAAAATCAGGAAGCACTATCGACACCTGTTAACACATATAGCAACATCAGTTTTATTTTAGCTTTAGTGAAGTATAATTGATGTGTGAAAATTTGTGCCACTTAATAGATACATCTGTGAGTTTGGAAATATACCCTTGATATCTATCCATCATTTCTAAAAATTCCATGTGTTCCTTGTGTGCTTTTTTGGGGGATGGGGTGAGAACACAACTTTATATCTCTTCTCTTAACTATGCTACAGTGCACGATACTGTGTTATGAACTGGAAGAGTTATCCTTTAGACCTTGAAACTTCTTCTTACATATTAGAAACTTTCCATTCCTTGAATTTCCCATTTATTCTCCTTCCATCCCTGGCAACCACCTTTTTTACTCTGCTTCTATGACTTTCTGCTTATGCTGGACTATTTTAGATACCTTACATAAGTGGAATCATGCAGTATTTGTTCTTATTTCAATTAGCATAATTCATTTGTGTTGTCACACATGAAAGGATTTTCTTGATTTAAGGCTGAATAACATACCATTGTAGGCATATACCACAACCCAAATGTACATCTGCAACAACATGACTTTCTGAACTGCTAGGGGACAAGGGGCTCTCTAGACTCCCTCAGTCCTCACCTCTTGGCAGGTCAAAGGCAATCCCCCCTGTTCTGTGTCTGAATTTCTGCACCCCCTACCTGTGACCAAGACAAATAGGGGAACCAACATCTATGCACTTGTGGGACAATTAACCACCTTCAAAAGTTTTTCACATCTCAAAGTAGGGCATGAGAGTTTCATTCTATGTTATTTTTAAATGTTTGTACTATAATAGCAAAATATACTACTCTGTTAATTAATTGTGTAATCTTGAGCATCAATAATTGTAAAGGTTAACTGAATTTTTTTTCCTCTATAGTCATATCAAGCTCTTAAAATCTCTATCTCTGCAATGATTCTTCATACAACAAATATTCTTTTTATACTGTACCAGTGGGATCTAATTTTGTGTATGGTAATTATTGAGTAAAAAACAGATTATGCTAAAATGCATGGGAAATTTTAATATAAGAGATAAAACCCAAATGCTGATTATATCTTTTACTGTCAATAGCAATACTACTGAATGTTTTATAATGACAACCAAGAATATGATCTAAGGTATGAATGCATTTATACACTAGACATACTTATATATTTAAAGTTAATGAAGCCTTTTAGAATAAGTAATCTTTATTAACTGAGCATTATTATTTTCCTAATGTATTTATGAAGTGATATAATTTAGAGCATGTTATAGTTTAACATATTTAGAGCATTAATATAGTTTAAAATCAATGCAAAGAAAAACAATGTATAATATTAAGTCACAAATGAAAAGGACATCAGTACTGTAGAATTTTCTCCACTAGTAACTAAAAAGTTATCTGCTCCAATCCATATTTCTGCAACTAACACAAACTAATATTTTATAACTGATTATAAAAGTTGTTCAGAGTTTCAAGTTTAAACAAAAATATACATGCTAAATAGAGAATATATAAAAATGCTATTTAAATTGTTTGCTAATATGTTAAATATTCTACCTCCACAAAGTATAGTTTTCTATAACCTATGGAATTCATTGCTAATATATGTATACTTTTTAGAATTTTGATTTGTCAAAAATATAAAATTATTTATTGAGGACCATCTGACTTATTAGTTATATGCTGGCTTCACAGATTAATAACATAAAATGTTTAAATTTGTCATTTCCATTTTTGTGTGCATTTTTTAAAATATATGAATATGTTTCTCCAATCACCTAAACAATAGTGACATGGGGTTGTCCATTTATGAATATTTATTCTAAACATGACTTGTACACATTGTGTAGGTGTGTTTTATTTTCTACAAAAATAATAAATAAATAAATGACAGGTAAATTGTCAATCATACCTTCTCCTGTCTGTCTTTATGGGACAAAGGTGGACAGATGAATCCTATGCAAACTTACACTGCATGATTAGATCTGTTCAGTGTCTCTGCCCCTGCCTCTAGTCCCTTCTGCCTGCACATTGCTCACAATCTTACATATTTCAGATGTTTTAGTTTAAGGTAGAGGTCTAGATGACCTAGTTACAATTTCTCTGGTAAATTTTTTTTAAATAGCATTAATTGCTTAAGTAATATTCTAAATTAATCAAAACTTCATGACTGTATATTAAAGGAGTTAAAATTTAAATCAGATTAAAAGTTATCTTTGAGGGTCACTCAAAGGAGTGGCACATGCCTGAGAGAGAAATGCAGTTTTTATATATACAGCAATCTAGCATTTGAATTAATGTGAAATTCTATAAGCATCTATACTATTAGAAAATTAAAACAGAGCAGATTGTGGAAATTAGGTCACTACAATATATCATGTGACTTAAATGTCTTATCCATAATTAACCTCAGTATTATGACATATGAATCAAATTTAAAAGCAAAATTTTATATTTATACTAGATAAAAGTATACATATATATATATATACATATATTTATTTGACTAGTTAATAAGTTGTTTTGATTGGCATAAATTTGTAATTAAGAGAGTTCCCAGATTGTCTGGAGAGTCTAACTACAGTTTGACCCAAATAGTGTTATCTATTAATTAATTGACTCTGTTTAGAGACATATTTCATATTCACATGTCAAATCAGAAGTCAAAAGATTCTCTACCACATATTAAAATTTTTATTTATCTTTAAGAATTAATTTGTGTCAAAATTCAGCAGTGTTATTTTGGTGTATGTTCTAAACCATATTATATACACTATCACTGTATTCCTACAAAACTTAATATAGTATAGTAAAATATTAACATTGATAGGAAAGTTTGCTAAGTGGCCGAATTCAAGAAAAGTATACACCAATCCATATTTAGTTTTGCAATAACTAAGCAAACAGAAAAGGAAAAGAGTCTTTCCCAATAAATACAAAAAATAGCAATAATAAACAAATCAAATATATAGGGATAATTTAACAAGGGCAAAACAAGACCTAAATATAGGAAAGGATTACATTTTATTGAAAAATATCAAATAAGGATTGTAAAACTTCATGGCAAAATATGCTATATTCTGGATGGAAAACATAAAAATAGAAATCTTTTCCAATTTAATATGAATGTGTGGTACAATCATGATCACCATCACAATACCAATGGATTTTTGTAGAGAGCTATGCAAAAGTATTCCTAAGATCACGTAGAAGAGTAAATGCAAGATAAATGCTAATGTACTTTTAAAAAGACACTTAAGAGAAGGGATATTTCTTACCTATTAATAAAATTTAATGGATAATATTTGAGGCAAAATGATAAATTTTGTCATAAGAATGAAAATATAGGAGGATATATTTAGGGAAG
This sequence comes from Tamias sibiricus, assembly GCA_025594165.1. NCBI lineage: Eukaryota > Metazoa > Chordata > Mammalia > Rodentia > Sciuridae > Tamias > Tamias sibiricus. Next base: position 110,712,893 of record CM046664.1, on the reverse strand, counting down.
AACAGAGTCTAGAATTAGATAGGAATACATATTGAAACAACACAGTTATAAAGGACACATGTTTTAAATCTTATGACACACAAGATGACCATAAAAGCTAATCAATTATTGCTCAGTGTTGACATCATTAAACCTTTGCAGATGTCATTACTGTTTTAAAAATCATGATGATGATTTAATTTAAAAGAAGTTGAAATTTCAAGAATTCAAAAAGACTTGTTTTAGCACAATTCTAGGAGACTATTTAAACATAATCAGAAATATTACAGTTTATAATGATCAGAATTTTATTTTGAAAGTTGATAGTTTGACCTTATATAAATGTTGAAGTTGGGGAATTTTTGTTTAGTTATTTTCTGGCTCTTCAATTGAATCTTCCTTAACCCTATAGTTTTGTTTTTCTCTCTTCCCAAATATCATATTTCCCTGGACTTCTTACTCCAGATGTTCATTGCACACTTATGTAATAATATATGTGTTTGAATTATAAGTAAAAGTTCTTATTTTAATTATATCCTGTAAGACATAGGTCCATGGGCTAATATGTTTTAATGAATACAGTCTAGATATTATGCTAGATGTTAAATTTTATTGTCATCAGGCCATTCCCAGAAAGGTAATTGAAGTCCGTCTGTTGTTTGTAAAACACAAATTTAATTTTGTGATTTCTTGTATATAGGAGAGCATCATTTTCTGACATCATAAATGGCTTGCTAATGCTAGTAAAACCCAAGTTTACCACAATGTTTATGGGACTGGTTAAGTATTAATATTATTTTTATTTTGTTTTAAAAAAAATGAGAGAGAGCATGTAGTATGTGTGCATGCATGTTTGTATATGGGATGTTCAAATATACTTTTAAAATATAGTTGATTTCTTGAGAAACTATTTAAAATGAAAGGATGTCTCCCTAATGTTTTTCAAACTCATGGTTAGGCATTGCTACAATTAAAAAACAATCAAGCAAATAAAACCCTGTAACATTCTATTAAAATATAATCTATTTTAAAAAACCAGCTCACCATTAAATCCTGTAACTCTACATATAATAGCATTCAATTTATGTTATGCACATTTAACATTTGTTTACAGAACAAAGGACTCCAAAAGCCACTGATAGTATTTACTAATTAGATAATTTATATCATTGTTCTTAATACTTAGAATAATGAAACCCTGTTTCTATTTCATTTGTGCATCATTGTCTCCAAAGAGCTCAGTTTAAATAATAAACTTTTTATATACAAAAAGGTAAACTCCTTGCTTCTATTTTGAAGAAACTGAAATGGCAGGTGTGCTTTTTATGATAGTAGAGTGGATGGCAGGGCAGGGGGGACACTGAAAAATGTCTCTCTGGCAGAGAGCTATGTTTCAAGTGACTTTATGGAGATCAACCCCTCATTATTGATTCTTAGGTCTTAGGCGATGAAATTAAAGCTTACTGGAAAATTAAGCAAGCTTAAATACTGATACAGACCCCTCAGCGATGCTGCTTTCTGGTTCACGCTGTGGATTAGTAAGTGATTGACCTGAATTAAATCCTCATATCATGTCGCCTGATAGAAAAGAAGCTGGGCGAGGGGGAAACAAGGAAGGGGATACGTAGAAGAGATTTTCACTTGTCTTTATGTCTGGTGTGAAAGATATAGTTAATGATCATTAATTCCTGAGCAGAAATTTAATATGGGTATGATTTTGGTCAAGAAGATGCTATTCAATTCAAATTAAGAAATTCTTAATTAAATTATATAGGGAAATGCTGTTAAACTACTGCATAGGCTCTGAAATAACTGACTTTGATTTTTCATATTCTGAATAAAAAATTTATGTAACTCTTTCACATATGCTATATTTTTATATTGAAGAGATAAAAAAGAGTACTAGGATGGATCCTGATCTCACAGACTTCTTCATCTTTTGCCCTCTGTAATCAGATATATTATAGTACAATTAAGTAATGAAAAGAGAATTTTATTCACTTGAAAATTCCTGTTTATTTCAGTTTTATTATTCATTTTTGCATCATTTAAATCAATTTTTGAAATTGGAACTTAAAATATATTCTTTTCCTTCCTAAGAAATCCAATATTTTAGATTATTTTACATTGGATGATCTAATAAACTGAAAATTTTATCTGCAAGTTTTTAGCTTTCATTTATTTCTGTTCTTGTCTTTCTTTTAAAATTTGAAAAAAAAATACACAAGGAAACAAAACAAAAACATCAATATTAGAAGTTGAAAGTGTTGTTTAACATTAAATATTTGAAAGATGATATACATAAAGTTTTGTATCTGACTTTTTTTTACTTAAAAACCATAGTGTAGCATTTCCATATTTATTGAACAACTACATAATGTTCTGATTTTAGTTATTTTTATAAATTTTGACATTAATGCTTTTCTACTTTTCAATACTAAAAACAATATATCTCCTTTGATGTTTTTTTCCCATTTCAGACTATTTCCCTAGTTTAGAGTTCTAGAAATAAAAATACTACCTTTTGTTACCATAGTTATCAGATTCTTCTAATTTGCTTACTAATTTTTGAGCTCTAGTTTTTTTTCTGTGAAATATTTTTCAATTTCTCACCAAGAGACAGAAATGTATTTCAAGTTCACTCTTTATTTCTTATATGTCATAGCTTTCTTCATCGTGGTTTATATTTTTCCATCGCCTACTAGAATTATTTGCAGTTTTTCACATATGGCTGAGAAGTTTTTTTATTTTAATTTCACACACAGCTGTGTCCATTCCTTTATATATCATCTATGGCTGTCTCTGTGCTATAATGAAAAGTTGAATATGTGAGAGAAAGATTGTATTCACCAAAAATCCTAGACATTTGACTATTTGGCCCTTTACAAAAACTATTTGATGTCCTAGTGGGCAGATTATTTAAATTTTTGTTTGTTTTGTTTGATATTGGCTGTCCATCTGGTTCCCTCTCTAAGAGCTTTCAATATCCTTTATTGGAATGCAGGTTCTTCAGTTGATACAGTGGGAGGTATTACATTCACTGTATAGGCTGAACAAATGACCTTGCTTAAGGTACTCAGATGTGCTTTCTGGAATTTATATTTAAGTAGATCACATTAGGTGGAAGAGCTTATGGATCAAACCATCCCCTCTATTAGGATTGCTACAGTATATATGGAGGGAGAGCAAAGTTGGTAATAAACAGGGAGTAGAAGTTGGAGTCAGGACTCAGATTATTAAGGGGTCATGTACCATGTAAAGCACTTTGCAATGGGAAGCCATCAAGGACTTTTCAGCTAGAAAATGACACTCAGATTTATGCTTTAGGGCAGCAGATCACTCTGCTGGCTGTGGAAAAGCTCTGATGTAAAGTTGAAAAGCTTTTCCATGACCAGAATGATTAGTTGTAACTCAGATCATCCAAATCAGAAAGGAAAAGAAACTTCAGCAACGCTATGATGATGGAGAGGTGAGAGGGCGATGTTTACAGAATAAATACAATGACAAGATGGAAAGAGTGAAATGGAGGGAGAGGAAGGAGATTCCAGAAGTTCTAGACCAGATGAGCACATTTATGCTAGGAAATACACAAGGAGAATGACTTTAGTAGGAAATAATGTTTCTCCTTTCAGGCATATTGAATTGAAGGTGTCCATGGTCATCATGGCGAAATTACGGAATGGATATATGCCTACTTGGCAAGAGTTAAAAACTATCCAGTACCTTTGAGGGTAGCATCAAGAAACACTCAAAGTAAAAGGTAGGCAAGAAAGAAGAGACAGGATGAAGCATCCAGAGAAAAAAAATGAAGGAGTACACCATTACTTTATACAGTCCACATATTTTATGCCACTGCTTTGTGGCTTTAGAATGTAGAAATTATTTTTCATTTGCTTATATGAAAGAAGAAAGACTAATTGGGATGGAATTTAAGATTTAAATATGTAGACTACATTAAGTTATGCCTTCTTTTTGTCTAAGTTCTTAAAAGATATACTGCTGATACCACAGGTTATCGGTGAGGAGTTCTGCTCCCTCACATGTTGAAGTACAACATTAGAGAAGCATGCTGAGGCAAGCATATAAAGCAGGGTTTATTTAAAAACCTGACTTCTTCAGGGAGGGAGAAGGGGGCCATAACTGGTATCCTGGTATTCCAGGAAGTGAAGGTGTTCTGCACCTTTTTATATGTCCTAAGCTTCCTTTGTTCTCCTGCTCTCTTCCCCTTATCTCTCCTTCCTGCATAGGTGACTAGGCCAGGGAAATGCTTGGTGGGATGGCCAAAAGTCGGGAAACAGGTGGGCTGGAGGGGCCAAGGAGGAGTGATCCAGGCAGGAAGGGGGCCCAGGGTGAATTAATTAGCAACTTTTACAATTCCCTGTAGGGAGGGACAATTCCTGGGACAGGTTACTTTAGCAAAAGGTTGGAGCAGGGGCAAGTTCTTGATAAGAGTGGAGGAAGGGTGCTGAAGGAATTAACATTTCAATCTCTCCATTCTCTGGATCAGACCCTTGACTATCTGCCTGTCTAATTGTGGCTTCACCACAATGAATACCTAGGTTGTTATAATTAACATGAAATTGTATCTAGAAAACTTTTGTTCCTGTCAGCAGATAAAGCCTCACTGTGGGAGATACTTTATAGAAAACCCTGGAGTATGAACATATAATCAACTTTGGGAAACTACAACTTCCCCACAGTCTCCACAGAGGGTAAACATATGTAATCTTGTTACTTATACTCTGGAAATTTCCCAGAAGAATGAAGTAAGAGGATGAGGAGAACATGTTTATCAGTATAGTAAGGAAGCAATCCAACAAAATGTTCATAGTTATCTATAATAGGAGATAACAAATACCAGTTGCCAAGCAAATTGGAGGGCAGCTATTGGTGATAATCAGAAAGAGCATCCCAGAGACAGCTGCTAAACTATGTAGACATCAAGACTTCAGGTAATCTTAAACTCTATTTGCGTAGTGATAGTGCTGTGTCCTAGCAGGCCAATTGAGTAAACATTTCTAAAGTTGTCAAACTTTGCCACAGAAATAAGCTTTATTTTGTGAAGTTATAACAAATAAGAAAATTTTACAAGTCTTGACTTCAACTTTTCTATCTATACATTCTTCTTAATCTTATAAACATGATTGCAGAGAATAAGATAATATAGAAAGGTCTCTACAGTGGATTTTGTTCTTTAAAAAATGGTAAAGGCAGGATGATGTGTGAATAGCCATCAAAATGAAAAAAAAAAGTTATTTATTTATTTATTTTTTAGTATGCCTGTAATCCCAGCAACTCAGGAGACTGAGGCAGGAGGATTGCAACTTTGAGGCCAGCCTCAGCAACTTTCTGAGAACTTCTCTTAAAAAATAAAAAGAAATGAGAATGTGGTTCAGTGGTAAAGCACCCCTGGGTTCAATGACCAGTAAGAAATCAATAAAATTAGAGAATTTTTTAAAACCACCTATTATCTCACTATCTTATCAGAATGATTGTTGTCTACAGTCTTTATGTATGTCATTTTAAAAAACTTCTAAAGCATGGCATTTGTGCATATGTGCAAAATTGCATATATGTATAATAATATCTTAAATTTCAACCATAAAAATCATTTAGTAAAAACTTTTCTAGATTGTGTATGTACCAGTATTTATCAGGCTAATATTCTTCAGCAAACAGTTTTTACAATTTAAGGTAACTTGTAAGTAGAAAATGTCTTCTTTTAGATGTAGTATTAAATTTCCTCAAACAGAAATGCTCCCACTCTAAGATGTTCCTATTTTATAAACAATCCTGCTTGTTGTGTTAAAGCTTTTAAAGAGCAAATATGTAAAAACGTAAAGAGCTTGAATATGAAACCATTTTACTACAAAGTAAAAAAGTAAAGAAATGGTTGCTCTTTTCCAGAGTTGCACCAAATCCCTACAATTGGGCCCATTGTTCCTTTTGTATAAATTTCGCAATTCAGAAGATCAGTTTACAACTCAGTTCCCTTAAACAGAGTGTTTTTTTATTTTCTCTACCTTATTGGTTACCTAACCAGTAAAAAATGAAGTCATCATCATGCCCTTTACTTTTATTCTCTGTACAACACAGCACTAGTTGAGCTGATAATTTGATTTTCAGCCAAAACAATTTGTTGTCTTCATTATAAGACGCTCATTACTTTTAGCTTTAATAATATGTGCTTTTATTTTGCCTGATTTCAAAGGCAATAAATACTCAATTTTTCCTATTTTTTTTTTGTACATCAGAGAGAGTTTTTACTTCACCAAAATCTGTTATTTTGATATACATTGTGTGTGTCTCCTTACCTCCTCTAATTTGATTTTCCTCAGATTTAATTTCCAAGTAGATATTTAAATAAATATATCAATGCAGTGCCAAAATGTGTTTAATAATTTATAACATTTTGGTGTTTGATTCCAAGAAATATATACAATTATTTTCTTCAGTAAAAAATTATAATGCAAATTTGAAGACACAGGAATCCTCATCACATAAATCCGACCCTCAGAGACCTTGTGGGCCACTTTGGAAGAAATACAAATGAGTAATTATACCCCATAAGGGAAGTCCACATGAATGGCAATTTATAGAGAATCATGGGAGCCTAAACAAAAAGGTATTTTTTGAGTTGGATGAGAAAAGACAAAGATGTTGCTATTCAGCAGGTATAAAATTTCAGTTGTGCAAGATGAATAAATTCCAGAGATGGGCTGTACAACATTGTGCCTGTCATTAACAATATGGTATTGAGCATTAAACTTTAAAGTTTGTTAAGGCGGTAGACCTAATGTTGTGTTCTTCAATAGACAAAGAAAAAATTAGAAAGACCTACAAATAGGTGAAAACATGTCCAGCTTCACTTATAGTCAAATGTACTCCCAAATAAACAAATAAACAGTGATTTGCCTACTTGGAAAAGAGGATGAAGGTGTCATCCTGTTCATAGCAGTGGCCTCCTGGCTAGTCTTTTTTCTTTCACTGTGTCAGAGTGATCAGGACAAGCCCCTACTAAATATATGCCACAGGCTTCCCTTTCTCTTAGAATAAAGCAGTGCCCTACATCATGGGTTGATTGCCTATCTTTCTCATCTCATTCTTTTACTTCTTCCTTTTCCTCAGCAAAATTCCCTTATGCTGTTCAGTGACATCACTCAAGGCCTTTGTGCTTTCTTATGTTTGGAAGTCCACACTTTTTGCTCTCTGGGGGTCTGGGTGAATCTGGCAATTCAAGTCTCTGCTCCAGTATTAACTGTTCTGGGACTGTCCCAGGACATCTACCTAATTGCCTCCTCACCCAGAATTATTATGATCACTTCACTCGTTTTAGTATTCCTTGTAGCCCTTATTACTATTTGAAACTCACATTTTAATGTAACTACTTTTTTCTTGACTAATTTCCTTCAGTAGAATACAATAACAGTAAGAGCTAAGATTTATTGTCTACTTATTATTTTCTGACATTCTTTACCTATTCAGTGATAGCTACAAGCATGTACTAATTCATTTAACCTTCAGAATAGCACCAAATGTTTGATCATATTATCTCCATTTTAGAGATAAGGGAATCAAATGCTAAAAAGATTTAAAAACTCACCCAAGTGAGTGGTGGAGCTGAGATTTGAATTAAGTTAGCTCCTCTCCAGAGCTTCTTAGTTTAACCACAACTCTGTGTAGTTCCATGCTCCAAGGATTCTCTCCACTGAATGTTTTTTCTGACAAGATGCAGAAAAGAGCATGTCTCACTGTGTGCACTCAAATAATTGTTAACATTTTAAAGATATTCTAGGCTCAAAATAATATACATGGGCATAAGCAGTGTGGGTAGCAACTGAAGGGAAGGCATTTGCTTGGCAGGGAATACCAAGAGACTCTCAGGAAAAAAAAAAAAAAAAAGAAATGAAAGCATGTGCAGAGAATATTGAATAGCTTATAAATATAACTATGGGCAGGTAAATATGGGCCAGACTGCGGAGGAACATATGCCAGAGAAGATTAGGCAGCGGAAGTACAGTCACAGTATTAGAGTGGGAAAGTAATATCAAATTCATGCTTTAAGAATGATGTGGCAGAAGCATCAAGAAAGAACTGTGGAAGAAAGATACTAAAAATGGCTACATTATTAGACATTAATGATTCTAAAAATGGCTACGTTGGAAGAGACATTAATGATGTAGATATGGTGGACTCAGAAATGGTAAGGAGCATTAAATGCAAAAGATAATTCAAAGTAGCACCATTAAGAGGAAAATGAAAAACAACAACAAAAAACCTCTGTAAGTAAGTTGGTTTTGGATATATGCATTTTGGAGCAATTGTAGGACATTGGGTTGCATATCCACCAGGCACTAAAAATCTGGAACTCGTGCTTATGAATGTCCAGGTACGTAGAAACGGGTGAGCCATTTTATTTTAGTTGGCTTTCCACTGCTGCAACCAAAAGACATGACAAGAACAATTTTAGAGGAGGAGAATGTATTGGGCATTCCTGGTTTCAGAGGTCTCAGTCTATAGACAGCAAGTCTCATAGCTCTGGGCCCAAGGTGAGATAGAACATCATGGATGAAGAGAGTGGTACAGAAAAGTAGCCCAGACATGACACCAGGAAGCAGAGAGAAACTAACTTCAGCTCACAAAATATGTACCCCAAAGGCATGCCCTCGATGACCCACCTCCTCCAGCCATCCCTGCCTGCCTACAGTTACCACCTAGTTGATTCCTATCAGAGGATTAATGCACTAATTATGTTAAGGCACTCATAACCCAATCATTTCACCTCTAAACTGTATTGGATTGTCTCACATATGAATTTTTTGGGGGGGACACCTCATATTGAAACCCTAACACATTTCTAGTGCAGTGTAAATGAAAGTTAAGAGTCTGTATCGTTTTGTAAGAAATTGTCAAGTGCTGTTCCAGAGTGGTTGTACTATTTTTCTTTTCCACCAGCATTGAAGAACTGTTTCTGTTGCTATACAACCTCACCAAAATTCTGTGTTGTCAATTTTTTGGGTTTTCTCTGATTTCTAATTGGCATGTAGTGGCATCTCATTGTAATTTGCATTTTCTTAATGACATATGGTGATGAGCATTTTTTCATATATTTGTCATCTCTATATCTTCTTTGGTGTGGTGTCTTTTTAGTTCTTTTTTTCTGATTTTAATAGGGTTGTTTTCTCATTGAATTTGAAGCATTCTTTGTAGATTTTGGGTAATGTTCATAATTAGTTATGTAGTTTGAAAATGTTTTCTTCTAACTTGCAGCTTTTCACTCTCTTGACAGTGACTTTCACATAGAAGAAAATGTTAATTTAAATAAAGTCTGGTTTTTCTATCTTTTATTTCATGGGTTGGGACTTTGGTGTTGTATATGTCATGTTATTTCCATATTCAAAGTTGTTTAGATTTTCTACAATGTTATTTTCTAGGAGTTTTAAAGCTTTTTAATTCATAGATAGGTCTGTGATCCATTTTGAGTACATTTTTGTGAAGAGTACACTTTTTTTTTTTCCATGTGGACATCCAGTTATAACAGCATTTGTTAAAAAGACTGCCTTTTTTCATTGTATGATTTTCTTCAATTTATTTTATTTTGTTATTTATTTATTTTGCAGTGAAGCAGCACTTTATGACTGAGTGCCCAGCTGGTCTTGAACTTTTGATCCTCTTTCCTCAGTCTCCTGAGTAACTGGTTACAGTATGTACCATGCTCAGCTGCTTGCTTCACTTCTAAAAATAGTCATTATGCAAGTCCAACAGAGTATTGATAGATTGTTGGCTCTCAGGAAGTGTGTTTCAGTCCAATGTTCCATTGTTCTTTTATCTTGATGAACCCAGAAATCCAAAAAGCTAACACTTTTTAATGTTTAAGTGTCAGTAACTAGTTTAAACTTTTACACACTTTAGAGCCAAGCACTCTACCTCCTGGCACCAGTATGCCAGTTTGTGACCACTGTTTAATGTGAATGAATGGTTGGTTAAAAAAAAAAAAAAAAAAAAAAAAAAGAAATAAAATAGGGATAGCAAATATATGTAGATTGTTTAATATTTTAATTTTTGCCAGTTGGATATGAGTGTTGGAGGAGTGGAGATCAAAGATAGGCATCCATTAACATCACATTGATGCACAAGTAACAAAAAACCAAACTACAGTAGCTTTCTGTTTGTTTGCTTGTTTTTAAATGGTAGTTTCTTATTCAATTAGCCATAAATCTGAAGTAAGGCACCAAGAGAGTTCTGTGACTACAAAATATATCAAGGTCCCTGGTACTTTACTTTCTTATTCTCTACTTCACCTTTTATAGTGTTAGCCCTTTACTTATTTGTTCATTTTTAAGGTCTCAACTTATGTTTGCAAGATAGTTCTTGCATGCCTAGACTTAATAACCACATTCCGGGCAGAAAACGTGGAAGGGGCAAAGGGAAAAAGTTGTTTCTCCTGGCAGGCCTTTGCCTTTTGATTTAATGAAACAATCTCTCCCCAGGAGTTTAAAGCTGAATCTTACTGGCCATAACCAGGTGGTCTGGTTATTCCCACTGCAAGGCAGGAGGCACCATTGAATTATTTGGGGGTCTTGTTTCTATCACAGAGGAATGTAAGAGGTTAATGATGGGTTTTGCATAGATGGCTCAGGGTTTACCACTGTGCTAGGAGAGGAATGAGAATAAGAAATTAAACTAAACATTCAAGAACAGGATGGAGGATCTACTGGAGAAGGAACAACTGAAGATTCAAAAGAAAAGAAAATTATTAGCAAAACAAATTATTCTTTGGGAATAGAAGGGCGAAAGAAATGAATTAATTATTGAGAGATATTCCATAATGGACAAACCAGTTTAAAGGAAATAATTTCATATTGAAATGGAAAATGAGGTTTAGGGGGGCAGCAGTAAAATGTCTTAAAGATTTAGTAAGCAATGAATTAAAGAATACAAGTTAGCCCTAAGCGCACATTTGAGTTTTCAGAGAATTATTTGTAAGGTGAAAGATTAGCCTATTATTTTCTTCAGTAAGGCTTGGCAAACTGATAGGAACAGCCTATGAAGTTCAATTGAGGGCAGGGTAGATTCAATATTTGTGATTGTGAAAGCAGACATGTTTATAAAAGGGAATATATATGAGTGGATTTAAGAATGTTATTTTACTAATCAGTCATTCCTTGAATCATTTGTTCCTTGAATGAGGAGGAAATAAAGTCTAACCAGATACATAATATGCTGAATAAATAGGAGTTGTTTGAAACACAGGATTAACAATGAGAATTAAGAAAAGGTAAGAAATGGGAATAATCAGACGAAATATGAGATAATATTTCACACACTATGAAACATTACATATTATGTTTCCCTTTACAAATAGAAATGCAAAATAAAATGTCATCCACCATTAAAAGTAGGGATGAGCTCACAAAAATGAAATGGAGATTTTAAGGGTCAAAATAAAAATAAGACTGAAAATGTGTTGAAGCTAAGACTAGCTTGGAGTTTTGGCAAATTTAGTTATTTAAATGTAGTCTTAGGTTTTGTAGGAATCTAAGGACAGGAAGTAATGCTATAAAATTAAGAGAGGTATTTAGTTGGAATTTAAACCTTCCACACAAGGTGCAGGCATTTAAAGGGCTACAATCTTATATAAACGGGTATATAATCACAGGTGTCCATCTTAAATTATTGAAGTGAAAAATTGTACAACTTATTCCAAGTGATTTATTAATTCATAGTGATCCCACATTTGTAAATCCCTTAGGATACATTACAAAAGCAAGTACCGAACAGGAATCAAGAATTTTTGGCATTCTGATAGTCTGTTTGCTCAGTCTAAAATTGCAACAATTAGTTCTCCATTACGGAGACTCAGGAGAAACTCAGCATTCTTAGAATTCCGAGAATTTAATACATAAAATTATTGGCTCCATTCTGTAAGTTATGTTTAGGATGACTAAAAAATTAAATGTTGTTATGGTTTGGATGTGAGGAGTCCCCCAAAAGTTCGCATGTGAAACAATGCAAGAAGGTTCAGAGTGGAAATTATTGGGTTGTGAGAGCCTTAAACTACAGTGAATTAATTTCCCATGGGATTAATTGAGTGGTAATTGGAGGTAGATGGGGCATTGAAGACATGGCCTTGGGATATATTTTAGTATTTGGTGAGTGGAGATCTCTCTCTCTCTGCTTTCTGGTCATCATGTGAGCTGCTTTCTTCTGACACACTCTTCCACCACGATATTCTGCCTCACCTCAAGCTCCAAGGAATGGATACAGTCACCTTTGACTAGGACCTCTGAAACCATGAATCCTCAAACTTTTTCTCCTCTACAGTTGTTCTGGTTTAGTCTTTCAGTCACAGCAGCAAAACACCTAAAACAAATATAAAATGAAAATTTCTGATAATAGAAAAGGTACTATCAAAGAAGTCTAAGAGTAATTGAAAGGTAAAGAAATATAGAAAATTAGCAATAATTCATACTTTGGATTCAATGGACAAATTAACATCAGATTAGAGATGAACAGAGAATTAGTTAAATGGAAGATGAATAATTAAATTTTGTACAACAAAAAGAGACAGTTGGAAATTATAGACAAATTTAAGAGATATGGAGGATAAAAAAATAGATTCTAATATCCCTCTAATTGGAATTTCAGATAGCAACATTTGAAATATTATTAGTTAAGAATTTTATAGAATTAATGAAAGATATACATCCTAAGATTCAGAAAACATAAAAATTTATAAGAAGAATTTTAGAAGGTGTTGTAAGTCACATTAACAATATTTCTTTTTAAAGAAAATCAGGAGAGCCTATTTCAGAGTTGTTTATTTTTGTTTTGTAACTTTTTGTGCAATTTAAATTTGTTAAATTCTAAAAAATTTTAAAAAAACTTTATTTTGCTATAAATAAAATCTTTTAAAATTCATTGTGTTTAAAAAAATTAGTATATATTTTAAAAATGAACAGGTGCTAATTGGTAGTTATGGCCTAGGTATTGTTAATTAACTGATAAACCAAATGTGATTTGCTTTTTTTGGGGGGCTCTTATTCTCCTATAATATAGGCATTTTTTACATAGAGAGACAAATATTTCCTCTTTACAACTTAGAGAGTATATATAATTAAGACCACAGTGCTGGGCTGGGTTGTGGCTCAGTGGTAGAGTGCTTGCCTTGCATATCTGAGGCACTGGATTTGATCCTCAGCACCACATAAAAATAAATAAAGATATTGTGTCCAGCTACAACTAAAAAATAAAAATAAAAAAAGAAGACAATGTTTCCCTTTGTATTTCTGTACTATTGTGTTTATTGTGTTGTATGAATTGTAACGCAGCAAATGCAGTCAATGCCCCAACTTCATCCCCTCTGGTTCACTAGCTAATTGATTTCTAACTGCCCAAATATGTATTTTTTATAAAGACTTTTAAAAATATTTTTTAGATATTGATGGACCTTTTTATTATTCATTTACTTATATATGGTGCTGAGAATCAAACCCAGGGCCTCACACATACTAGGCAAGTGCTCTTACCACTGAGCCACAACTCCAGCTCCCCAAACATGTATTTATTTGCCAAGGTCTTCTCTGGCCACTAAAGTCAGCTTTCCCTGGCTGTACAGGGGACCAAAAGTATCAGGAAATTAATGTTTCTGGCAGCAAGCCTCAAATAACAGTCAATGAAGATTGGTGTATAAATTCCTCAGATTCCTTGCTCCTCCTCAGAGGAATGACTGAATAGTTTATTCAGTATTAAACTTTATTGACTGGCTTCTCCTTTGTGTCACTTCTTCACCCCTCTGCCAATGTTTCATTCACAAGAAATTGAAGTACGCACACTCAAATCATTGAATCATTGCTTCTGCGTTTTCATGATCAAAATTCTGATAAGACAGACAGTAACCAATCTTTCAAGAAAAGTGAGAAAATGTGTATCATATTAACACTCATCATAGTGGAGTGTTCCAAAATATCTTGCAATATGGCAAAGAAGTGCCTAGCACTGCAAAAATCTTTCCTTTGTTTTGCATGTGAAATGGTGCCAGAGTAAAACTCATTTCATGGCAGAAATATCTTTAAGCCTGCCTGACAAATTTATTTTATATTTATATTCCTCTTTTAAGGCCATATTAACACAGTATCTGGTGTCAATTTACTCAAGACCTTGGGTTAATTTAGGTGGTGATCACTCTTCACCCAACTTCAAAAGTTACAACAAAACAGAGGCTTTGGATTATAATTCTTGTCATTCCTAGCACTTAAGAATCATTGCTTTTTTTTTTCTCTAAATAAATTTTTGGCTCATTTAGACAACCTCTATAAGTACTGAGAATGAATGGCTGCTTTTTCCTCTGTATGTATGTGCACATATGTATGTTAAAGAATTTCTGTATCATCTGCAATAAGAACAGCATAGATCCACCTCTAAAAATGTATTTTCCTATTGATTTCTAATATTGGGTGGATAATTTGTGGTAGTCTGTCAGAATATTAAAATTATGGCAGATAGCTTCAGACTTTTTAATCAGAAAATCCAAAATGAAGGTTCTGAACTTTCTTTTTAGCTCATGCTTAGGTATGAAGTGCTACAAGAATGGAAAAGAGCATCATAACTTTTTGAAAAATTATTTTTTCAGTAAATGATTGAAAATAACATTGCATATTTATATTTTCAATAGTGGTTTTAACCGAGTGTGATTATGCCCTCACAGGGCACATTTGTTGATGTCTACAAGTGTTTGTTATTATCATGCTTTGTAGAAGAGGGTACTATGGACACCTGATGGCTACAGACCTGGTATAATACTAAGCAACCTACAATATAGAGGGAAAATACCTGAAACACAATTACTTGACTAAAAATACTAGAAGCTGAGAAACCCTGGTATTTATACTAAAGGAATATGTGCCTTTTTTAAATTGATCATAACTGAGAATATTCAAATATGATTTTTGTTGGAAAGTACAGACTCTTTAGCAGTGATTTTTCAAAATGGTGAAAAAGAATTGGATTGCTAACAATATAGAACCAAATCCTAAATTACATTTTGTACAGTACCTCAAACAGATGTTCTATGAACATGCAAGCAAGATAAACATGTGACTTGACAGATATTTCTACTCTAGGATCTACGTAGGTTCTGATAATATTAATCTACTTCATTTGTAACCAACACATGAACTGGTATGGAATAAAATAAACAGGAAAAATTGTTCAGTTGGAGTTTTACATTGAAGTAGGGCTTTCGGTATGACCTTCGCTTTATCTCCTGACCATGTAGAATGCTTTCAACAGCTTATACCACTGCTTCCTACCTGTCAGTCAAGTTTGGATTCTCTATCCAGGACATTTTATAGTTATATAAATCTCCCTATAAAATTAATATTCTCATTACATTAATTATTCATTGCTGTATAAAAATACTCCAAAGCCCAGTGGCTTAAAACAATAAATATTTGTCATATCACATAGTTTCTGTGGGTTAGGAATTCAGGGAATGAATTTGTCAGATGATTGTACTTTGTGATCTCTCATGAGTTTGCATTCAAGATAATGAGTGGACCGCAGTTATTGCAAAGAGTGACAGAAGCTAGAGAATTTGTTTCCAAGGTGGCTCACCCATTCCTGGTGTACTGGAGCTGGCTGTGGGCTGAAGACCTCAGTTGATCAGTACAGGGACTTCTAGATAGGATTGATTGAGCATCATTAAAATATGGTGCTGGTTTCCAACAGAGCTAGTGATCCAAGAGAGAACACAGAAGAACCTAGAATAAACTTATGAATTAGACACAAAATTCATGAACCATCATTTACATGATTTTCTATTGGTTAGGTTAGATTAACTGTATTCACTTGCAAAAGGGAACTATACAAAGACACTCTTAGGGATTGACTGTGTTTCTCCCAAATCCACATAATAAAAACCAACCCCTTATTAGTAGGAGGAGACCATTGGGAGCTAAATGGACAATGAGGGTGGAACTCTGATCAATGGTGTTGGTGCCCTTATAAAAAGGGACACAAGAGATTGTTTTTTCTCTCTATTCTTCACCATGTGATGATACATTGAGAGTCCTTGCTGGACATCAGATTTTCAGGAACCTGAATCCTATACTTCCCAGACTCCAGAACTATGAGAAATAAATGTTCATTGTTAAGATCCCCTACCCTGTGTTAATTTATTATAGCAGCTTGAACTAAGGCAGACACAGCCACCAGGAGGTGAAAATCACTAGGGTAATTTGTGATTTTGGTTACTATACTCATATTCTGATATTCCATAAAATATTTAACCACAGCCAGAGTTTTTACTTTTTCCTGTACATCACAGAGTAAGTTCATAAATTATTTATTTGTGTTTTATAATAATTTTGCAACCCATGGATTGATGACTTGAGGAGGAAAGAAATTAGAACTAGAGAAATAAATAAGGAAGTTGATATAATGATTCATTCAAAGGGGGCTGAGCACCAAGACTACAGAGACAGAACAGACATTGAGTGGTGGAGAAGAATGTGGAGACATGCAATTGAATAAATAAGCTTTGGATGCAAATTAGAGGTATTAACTGAGTGATTCTAAGGAGTTTTGTCTCTGTGTGTAGGAAGAACATGCCCTTAAGCTAGATAACAAAATACACCAGTGAGGAGTAATTTTAGATAATGAAACTAGTTTTTATCCTCTTGGCCTTGTTATAACAGACAAAGAAATCCTGATAAAAATATCCAGGAACAAGTTGAAAATGTGAAGATGGCACCTAATTAGAAATCTTGTTTTGGAATTAACTGCTAATAGGAAGCATCAAGGTGGATGAAAAGGGAGGGTGGGAGGGAGAGAGAGCAAGAACACTGAATAGAAGTGTTGGTGAAATATTTTTTGGTAGTACATTATAGAATTGATGGAATAAATGCTATTTTCTAATTCAAATAATTTGGTATAGTGAAAACTATATTATGGTAGGTGTCAGAGCCATCTCTGATACTAGTAGATTGATCTTTGGAAAATCATTTAATTTCACTTATTCTTTTCACACCATTAGAGAACTAAGAAATCTCTACATTCCTCTAGATCAAAGAATTAATGATGTTAGTTATGTTTATATTTGTTATACATGAATAGTAATACTTTTCTTCATAGGATAAAATGAAATAATGTATGTAAAATGCTTTATAAATTATTATTAATGCAGACATCATGATGTTTAAAAAATTACATGGATATTATACATTTTGTGTATATAATTTGTAGGACCATTGGTATATTTCTCAGTATAGGATTTTAATGTGACATTTCTGTTCATATGAGAATAGTTTCTAAAATTTATAGTCTGCAATTATTTTCTTTTAATTATCCCCCTAGGCCTAAGGGTTGGACTGTGATCTCTGAATATAAACATTGTTCTTTATAATTTTAAAAGTGTTTCATTGTTTTTCAAAGAGATACCTTTTATTTCTACATTGGTGGGTTTTCTTAAAGAAATTTACACTTCTTTTCTCATTGTCCTATTTTTGTTTTTAGTTTCCATTTAGTTTGATTTAAAACATATAGACTTACTATATTGCATTGTATCTTAACCAATTATAGTTCTTTAAAAATAGATACAAAAATACACCTATTAAATAAATGTAACAACTTGATTACTCATAACTAAAACATTATCTAGTGACTAATGCTAAATGGTTTAATTTATAGCCAAGTGTTAAATTATAGGAGAAAGAAGTTTTCATTTTTTAAGAACAAGAATCCACTTAGTGAATTCTTATTTTTCCAAAACCTCAACTTGAAATTAACACCCCAAATTTGTAAATGTTTTTGTAATACATGGAAGAGCTTTCTAATAGGAACAAGTACAGTTTGAGCAACTTCCATGGTATGATCAAGTCAGGATTGTAATAGAATAAAAAGATCAGACTCAAAGTGAGCCAAGCCACAATTCCCATACCAGTTATTTTATCCTTGTTAAACATTACTATCTAATGTGGATTTTCTGAACTTGACTTCATCAATGCCTTCCTTCCATCCATGGGCTTTAAATAGTGGAGAATTCATTAACTTTTATTTATTTTAGGTGAATGTTTATTTTAGATGAACATTAGGAATTCAGAAAACAAAAAAATGAGATATAGGAGTCATGGTCTCCTTTCCGTACTCTTGAGCCCTCAGTAGAAAAATGATATGCTCGTGTAGGTAGAGATTCTGAATCATAATAAAATATGCTTGTTCATAGATGCTAGCCACAATCAATCCGGGGCTGCCAGTTAGTATACATACATGTTGCTGCCTGAAGCGATGGCCGCCTGCAGCAACAAAGCCGTGGGAATAAGTTCAGAGGCAGACTGGAAACGAACAGGCTCTTTATTCTGCCAGCTTCTCTCTCTGGCTCCATCAACACCCCAACACGCAATCCACCCTCCTCCAACCACCACAAAATGGCGCCAACCCCGTCCGCAATGTCCTGGGCCAAGTCTCGCGAGATCATGGAAGGTGGTAATGCTTTATGGTTCACAGCTAACCGCAGTCTTAGCTATCTCCTTAATTAGGGCTCCTACACATACATATGTGTGTGTGTGTGTGTGTATGTATGTATGTGTGTGTGTGTTGAATCTACATTTGAAACACAGCTTTTATACACCATTATGGAAAAATTAAGGCTTTTCCTCACAGTTTATTTGGACTGTGTTGTTTGATTTGTTGGACATGTGAACATTATATTTATTGAATTTTGGTTTCTCATTAAAAAAGTATAGTGAATTTCTTGACAATGTTATCATATGACACCAAAATATCCTCTTCTGTTGGTAGACAGAAGTATGAGTTTGCATCTTTTAGAGAGAATGGGCTTTTTAGAAATTTAGCTAAGCAATTTATATTACTTTTTGTATTTTTCCTTTATACTTTATCTCTGGTGATTCACTGTCAGGCAAAATAAATATCATTTTCCATTCTATTCTCAAAAAATAATAAATTATGTCTTTTTACACTTTTATTACAGCTAAGGATATACACAGAATGAATGCCTAAATGAACAAATGTACAATGGTTAAAATTCTTGATGTTAAATCAACTGCAACACCTATAGCAATGTCTCAAAAGCTAATAGCAGTTGTTACTGCCTTAAATTTATATAGAGTCTGAGACACAATTTCTATTTGGAGCTTCACAATTTGAAATAGCTTTGGAAGACTTTCACACTCCTCAATGTTAGGACTTTTATATAAAGACAATTCTATTGTCAGGATATGTATTTAGCTCTCTTAGCGTACTTCTATAGCGTCTGGTCAGTTCACCCAATAGATACCACCTCTATCTTGGCAGTAACTTACTTTTTACAAATTTTACAAATCAGATATAAGGAATTGAGTGATAAAATATCATTTTACAAAATGTAGCAAGTTTTAAAACAGAAGAATTAAAAAGAAACAAATCTGATATAGTGCATCATTCACCATAAATTTAAGGTAGCTCTTGTATAAACTCATAAGATAAAAAATGAGATTTGATTATAATGGGCCACCTTCTCTATTAGCAAATAAGGTTGTGAGTAGTGACCAATAATAAAGGAAGGGCTTTTTAAAATTATTATTATTTGCTTTTTCTCTGTAGGGAATTCTGAAAAATTATAAAGCTTCAACATATTCCTTCCAGGCAATTGTAGTCACAGCAGCTTGATATGTTCCATTATTGAGACTGATTTTTCATATGCAGATTCAGTCTCTGGGGCAAAATTTCATATGTGAGGTTAGAACAGCTACTTCTACAAATTTGTTTGCTGCCCTGGAGGAGAAAATGAAACATATGTCCCAACTTTCAGGTTTCAGATCTTTGGTGATCTGGAAAGAGGCACCTCCCCCGCCCCCAGCAGGAGCTATCCAGAGAATCATTTTCAGTTTGCTTCATTGATATTGCAGCTCCCTTGAGCCTCTTGTCTTAGGAAACATCTGCTTCACCATCAGATGAGGTGCACAAAGGAAGCCTACCCAGCTATCAGCTTGCTTCTTAAAAGAGGTTCCGATCTCATTTATTTTACTTACCAAATGTACCTTTGTAATTACAGCTATGAGGGAATTTGCATGGGGAAAAAATAGAAAATAGGTATCTATTATTTAAATGTTCACAATTACTTTTAATTTATGTGACAGTGTGATTTTTTCATTATTTTTTTTAAAATGTGGCAAGGTAGACATAAGACTCACAATTTTAACCCTATTTTTAAGTGTAGACTTCTATAACATGGAGCATGCTCATATTTTCCAACCAGCAACACCATCCATCTCCAGGACCTATTCATCTTACAAAATTTAAACTTTGTACCAGTTAAATAATAAGTCCCCAGTCCTTCCTCATGTCATTCCCTGGCAGCCATTTTTCTACTTTGTCTCCAGTAATTTAGCTCCTCTAAGTACTTTATATTTATGGAATCATATAATGTCTTCAAGGTTCATCACATGTTGTTGCATGTGTTCAAATTTCCTTTCCATTTTAAGGCTGAGTAATATTCCATTGTATGTACACATCACATTCTATTTATCCACATTTGTTCATCAGTGGGTACTTTGGATTGCTTCTAAAACCTTTTGGCTATTGTGAATATTGATGCTATGAACATAGGCATGTAAATACAAGTCCCTGCTTTCATGTCTTTTGGTATATACTCAGAGATAGAATCACTGGATCACATGATAAATCTATTTTTAATTGTTTGAGAAGCCACCATTACTGTTTTCCATAGTGGCTATTCTATTTTATATTCCTACCAGCAGTGTCCAGGGTTCTAATTTCTCTACATCCTTGTTAGCGCTTGTCATTTTCTGTTTTTATTAAATAAAAAATAATAACCATCACAATGGGTGTGTTGATTCCATTTTTCTACTACAAATAAAAATACAATAATAGTTTACTATCTTATCTCCTTATTTTCTTAGACTGTGATTTTAAATTAGAGGCTTACTGGCATAAACATCAGGTTAGTTGTGTGATTTTTATTTTTTATTGTGATAAACAAAACATTGCACCCAGTAATTCTGATTATATAATTCAGTGAGTTTGGACATATGCATTCGCTGTGATAGATACTATCATCACAATCAAGGTAATAAACATATTTATTACCTCAAAAGTTTCCCTTGTTCATGTATGTACATGTGGGTGTGAAAGAATGTTTAACATGACATATAGCCTCTTAGGAAATTTCTAAGTTCACAACACAATGTTGGTAACTATAGGTGCTATGTTGCATAACACATCTCTAGAAATTACTTATTAGTGAGCAGATTCCTGGGTACACTGAGTTGCTCAGGTTTTGCATACTACTTCATTAATATTATTGTTGGTTCCTTCATGAGTAATGGTAGTTATTATTATAGTTTCTTTTTTTAGTGTTGCTTTTAAAATACACTTTGGTATGATTGTTATGAATCTCTGAAATTGTCTTTACTGTTGTTCAATTTTATTCTTCAAGGTGGCCTCTAGAAGCATGTTTTTACTTCAGAAAAAAAATCACTGGTGTTTGCATTGGAATTATGAAAAGTAATCTGAGAATAACTGTTTTCTTTGTAATATCAAGTTTCTTTATTTTTTAAATATTTATTTATTTGTTTTAGTTGTACACAATGCCTTTATTTTTACGTGGTGCTGAGGATCAACCCAGGCCACACACTGATAGGTGCTCTACGGCTGAGCCACAACCCAAGCCCTGTAATATCAAGATTCTAAATCTCATTATATATAGACAGATTTGGTAACTACCACTTCATTTTTCAATGTTTTAAATGAGCAGTTTTGCACTGGCTAGACCAATTTTCTATTTATGTATTGAAGTGTGAATCTGCATTAATGTCCTTACATGTCAAACTTTTCTCTCTGTTCTCATTACATTTCAATGGATTCATAATCTATCCTGAAGACCAAAATATATATATATATATATATATGTATATAAATACATATATACATATGTATATATATTCCTTTATATTTATAAAATATAAACATACTCTAATAAGCATTAAAATTCATTGTTCATTATTTATAGTGATCATTTATTTATCTTTATTATTAGAAGTGCCTAAATTATAGTTATACTCAAAATTTAACCAGTTAAAAGATTTCAATGTTGATTTTTATAATTGAGGGAGAAATAGTTAGATCTATGTGATTTTTTTTGTCATAAATAATGACTATTTTTCATTATTTTAATTATGATGAAGAATCTCTTTAGAAAAGGCCATTTTTTTCCACATTGGAAAATTTCACCTATGGATGAAAATTTATAAAAGAAATGTTCTGTGGGATATTTGTATGAAAAAAAATTACTCCTTAATGAGTACATTTTAAATGTCTATTAGGCAAAATTATTGTAGATATTAATGGATTTCTTTCTTTCACATATAATTATTAACTTGAAATTTTGAAAAATATAGGATATATTACAAATATTGCTGTTTTACTATATGATCAATAAATTTATGTAAACAAGAGATCTTGATATATTTCAGTATACTCATTCTATTTGGAGATAAATAAATACTATTAGTCCATAAATATGGACCTTACTTTAGCATTCATTTTTATTGTACATAAATACTCAATATTTTAAAAACAGAAGGTGTAACATGCATATTTTTCTCCAAGTAATGTAAGTTTTTTAAAAAATTATTTAAACCACAAAGACGTATCTGTGAATTCTATTTAAGATTCAGCTTTCATGGTGTATTTTGTCCTTGGAGTATTAAATGAGAGATATCTAGGAAGACCAGAGTAGTGATAAAATTCAAAAAGTCAGGCTAAAGCTTCCAACTGATAATATTAGTCTTTTTCCTGGAGAATATTGGTAATATGGCTCATTATCAATATACTCTTTAAAGTACACCCTTGATTTTAGAAAAATAGAAAACATGTTCTGTAATTTCACATATAGAATGGTTTCTTTAAAATCAGTTTAATCAAGCCTAGGATTAAACCAGATTCCAGATTATTGCAATTGCAAATTAAAATACAATTATTAATGCCATTTTTCCTATTAGAAAAATAAATATTTGATTTGACTTCTGAGTATAACATTAATTATTCAAGCTCTAATCACTTAAAATTAACTGTGAATTAGCTATAATTTTTGTTGATTAAAGAGGCCTTTGAGAATGATAAAATATAATTTGAGTGACTGAAATTAATTTTATAAAAGAATTCATGATAAAAGTTTAATATTATTTTCCAAATATTTTTTAATTCTGTTTACATAAAGATCACACAATTAGACATCAATTCAATTTGTGAAGAACAAATATGTTCAAAATGTAAGTGGTTTTTGTTACCACAGACTATAAAGAAACATCAATTCATGTCTCTAAATAAGGAAACTTCCACCCCAAACACGTATATGATGGTGTATTTATTAGTTGCCAAATTCTAAAGTGCAGTGTGGTGTGAATATTTATATTGTTCCTATTTAGAACCAATTTCTAACATATGTTTTTGTATGTAACTCAAATTTTCATGTCGGCATAAAATACAATAATTACAGCAAAATATAATTTAAGATTAGAATAATATAAATGACATAGTCAGTTTCAAAAATGTTGCCTATTCACATTATTTAATTTTCAAGATACTTGAAATTAACAATTTCAAGGTAATCATAAAGATACTTTTTGATTAAAGAGGAGTTCCCATTGAAATATCTCTTTTTTAGTATTAAACTATCAGAGAATATAAAATATTTATTTATGCCAATATTTATTGGACATAAACTACAAAAGATGCACATAGTACTTTGTAGGTAGTAGTAATGTGTAGATGGTAGGAGCTCTTGGTCAAAATTAGTAAATCAGATGTGATAAGATTACATGGGGAATATCAAATGCATAGTAATCAATACCAGAGGTGTTATGAGGTAAGCATACTCAGTAGAATTTTGCTTAGGAAAGTAAGTTTCTCTAAGGACACTGTCTTGTTGGACAACTTCCTGAACAAAAGAGATAAATATCTAGTTAAACTCATCAATCATCACCCGCTAACATTAAATGGCAGCTCCATGATTATCTCATGGGTTCAGTACACTCTAAGTCTCAATCAAGAGACTAATAAAATGGTTATAATAAGTATAATACTTATAATAAGTATTCTTTGGTTAAAACCAACTTCAAAATGAATTTTTCAGGGTCTACTGCTCTATAGGTGATTATTTTTCTTAAGTCCATTAAACATATTGTAAGAGGCCATGTGTTTGAAAATATTAAGGAGTGGGATGCTTGGGATATTGAGATTGATTGTGTTCTAGAAAATCATCAAGTCAAATGATTTTAGTCAAAATGCATTTTCCATCTAAATATCAAGTTCTTAGACCTTCAAAAATAGTGGTTTCTGTTTTATAAATCAATAATGCAGAATAAGTTGTCCTTTACATTTTCTACTTAAAAACCAAGGTATGTATTAAGCACACAGAAAATTTGACAGCACTTTTCAAATGTAATCATGACCTCAGTGTCCTCAGTTTAAAAGGTCTATCCCTGAGCTGGAGCTCACTTTTATATCCAAAATTAATTTCCTAAATGAGCCACTAATACCTAGGGAGGGGAAAGTGACAATGTAATCCATTTCCTGAAAAGAGACTTTGAGTCTCATGTTTTCTGACCTCAGGATTTCTAAATCTCTCTCTCTACACCCAGATAATTTAAATGACTCCCTGTTGTCGCAAAGATTGTATAACAATTGGTATATATGTCCTAAACTTATTGAGTGATTTTCCTTTATGAACAGCATGTGATTCCCATACAATATGATAATATCCTCTGACATATTGTAGGACAATTAGCATTGATGATGGTCTAGGCTCTTTTGTAGATGAACTGTGAATGTAATAAACAATATCAACATTAACATTAATACTGTCATTGGGTTAGGACACTAGTTTGGGCAAATATAGACTTCTTGCTTAAATTTGGATGGAATATATTTTGCACATTATTAGCAAATATTTCACACACATTTCACAGGATTGCACTTATTAGAAATCCTTGTGTTATATATGATATTTCCCACATTACAAAATATTTAGAGATTACTTAATATATTGATTTCATTCATTTTATTTCATTCTCATCATATTCCTAATGTGACCAAATCCAAACTTCTATACCCATACTGAGCTCTTTCCTCCTGGAAACTTTTATCTTCTCAACCCAATGTATTCCACCAAAAACCTGTACTCACATTTTTTTTAATTTGCCAAGTAGAAGAAAGCTATTCATTCACCTTTCAACAAGAATTAATTAAGATTGTATTATGTGCCAGGAACTCTTCTAGGTTTTTCAGTGAACAACAATAGCATCTAAGCCAAATATTTATTCTATTGGGGTGATGCCAATGATAAAGGTGAAAAAGTCATATAATCAAATGCATAATGATGTTAAAAGTTATATGGACAAAATGTATGAGAAGATGTGTGTTGTGGTGGGTTATCATTTTATTTATTTATGTATTTATTTATTTATTTATTTATTTATTTATTTATTTATTTTAGGTACTTGGGATTGAACTCAGGGGCACTCGACCACTGGGCCACATCCCCAGACTTTTTTTTGTAATTTATTATTAGAGACAGGGTCTCACTGAGTTGCTAAGTGCTTCGCTATTGCTGAAGCTGGCTTTGAACTCACGATCCTCCTGCCTCAGTCTCCCAAGTGCTGGGATTACAGGCATGCGCCTCCGCGCCCAGCTGGGTTATCATTTTAAACAGTTTGGTTACAGAAGGTTTCATTGTGGTATATTTAAATAAAAGACTGATGCATTTAAATAAATTGTGTTCCAGGCTAATGGAACAAGCCTTCTGTGTTTGAGGTACAGTACATTAGCCATTTTGACTGGATCAAAGTAGAAAAGACAGGAACTATATGCAAAGCAATCAGAGAAACTATGAGGTACCAGGTCATATAGACATTGTAAATAAGGGCTACATCTGAATACAATATGATGCCAGTGGAAGGTTCTGAGCAGAAAAATAACTTGATCTGATTTTTTAAAAATTGAATTTGCTCAAACTCACAGAGTGTTGAATAGACAATGTACCCATTTATTCTCTTTTATATTCATGATCTCTTCCCACTTACTCAATTTGTATGCACAAACATAGACACATATGTGTACACACACAGAGAGAGAGCCAAATCATTGATAGTGGTCTACAGATATTATGCCTTCTCCCCTAAATATTTGTATTTTCCAGAAACAAAGACCCTCTCCTTTGCTGCCACATCATCATTATGACACCTAAGATAATAGTCATTAATTAACAATTTTTAAACTTTCTTGCTTTTTTTTTCAAAATGCCTTCTTTGGCTACCTAATTGTTCTTCAATCCTGTATAAACCAAGACCTGCTCTTTGCATGGCCTAAACTGACTTCTCATTCTCCCTCAATCTGTCTTGCACCCCACTCTCTTCCTCATGGTCTGTAGTCTCTGGAATAATTCAGGTCAATTGTCCTGTAGATCACCCCTCATTCTAGCTCTGTGTGACAGACTCATTATAACATTCAGGTCATCATGCCACATTTTGCTTCTTTCATCTATTCATTGCTTAGCTATGCAGAGAAAGTCAAATTTATATTTACAAAATCCACATGATAGTCAACTTGTGTAATTCTATGAGGACAAACATTTGAACAAACAGTTATTTCTAAAAGCCATCTTTAAATGATAAATGGGAGTCTTGGGAGAGTATAATTTTGGGTTCAATATCCAGTGAGTTTGCCTTAGAAAGTTGTGTTTTATTTACTTATTTCATTTATCCCATGGGGAAGGCAGTTGATTTTTAAATTTTGGAACATTCTAGTTAGATGTGTTATTGATGAAATCACTGTTCAGATCTGATGACAATTTAATACAGAACAAAACTGGATTGAGTGACCTTTGCTGCAATTGATGTTGGCCTTTCTTCTTGTTAAGTGACTGGTCAATTTATCTAACTTATAGGAAATATTGTGATTGCTAAATGGACTGTCATAGATAAAGATATACACCATTCATCTTGAAAAGGCTCACTGGGCAATAGTAATAAGAGAAGGTCAAGGGGCAAGGGACTTCATAAACCTTTTAAAATTCAATGTCCTTCCACACATAGTAGTTGAATTTTTTCCACTTTTAACTATTTACTCAGAGTCCAGCATCACTGAATAGACATTGTTCACACCCATTAGTGATAATACATTTTGCTAAATCATTACAAAGTCAAACAATTTAGATTTCTGTCTAGGATCAAGAATAATCTTCGTTTATTCTTGAAATGGGAACTCAGGCTCACATAATTATTCCTGTTCTGTTATATTGCTCTGGGTTCTGGCCTATTGCCAGGGAAAATTGGATTTATTTCCTGATACTGCCATACAGGTTCACAGTGTGTGCAGGCTGGAAGGGACAGAACTGTGGGTTGGTAACTGGCTTGGGCATAAGGTGGAAGACTATTGCAATATACTCATATGAAACTCCTCAAGGAAATAGCCTTTCCTAAGGGGAATCAAAGCAGGGGAAATGAATAATAATTCATGTTGTCAGAATGTCTCACTAAAATGAATGAAGGCAAATATATAGTTTAAAAACAAAATTCAAATTAATATATATACCTGCTAGTCGCTAGTCCAAGCAACTTCCAAGTAATATAGCATTTGTGATTTCTGGCCTATATAGTTATGCAGTTTGCACTTCTTCACTGGTAGCCATTACCTATAGGAATGGTGGAAGGCCGGGTGCGGTGGCACACGCCTGTAATCCCAGTACTTGGGAGGCTGAGACAGGAGGATCGCGAGTTCAAAGCCAGCCTCAGCAATGGCGAGGCACTTAGCAACTCAGTGAGACCCTGTCTCTAATAAAATACAAAAAAGGTCTGGGGATGTGGCCCAGTGGTCGAGTGCCCCTGAGTTCAATCCCTGGTACCAAAAAAAAAAAAAAAAAAAAAAAAAAAAAAAGATTGATGGAAGATACTAGTCTCTTGACTATTGACTGGTTTATCTCAATACTTGTAAGGCTGAGTTAGTATTTTCTGGAGCTTTGTAATATTAAGATGTATTCATAATTCTAGGGAGAAGTGTCTTAAGGTAAGATAAATTTAGATAAGTACATCAAAATTTCATATCAGTTTGGGCTAAATATTATGAAGTCAAGTTTATTTATAGTGAACATTTAGTTAGCAAGTCCCTGAGCTATTTTCTGTTAATGAATTTATTTTTCCATGCCTGATTTACCTATTTTCACGTATCTATTTCTCACAAAATTGAAGTTGTATTGGTGGATTTTTCTTATTATTTACTTTTCTTATTATCTACTTCCCATATATTTTCTTATTGTCTACTTAATTTATTCCAATATTCCTGTGTACTAATAGTGTCTACTTTCTCGCTTATCTCTCAGTGTTACTACTAAGACTTTCTGTACTGCTATATACTTAAAAACCATTACTTCCTACATTAATTACTCCTTAAGTAATTTCCAAGACAGGTGCTGTTCTGCACACCTGTAATCCCAGAGACTTGGGGGGGAAGAGGCAGGAGGATTACAAATTTGAGGCCAGTCTCAGCAATTTAGCAAGGCCCTAAGCAACTTAGGGAGACTCTGTCTCAAAATAAAAGGGCCAGGGTTGAAGCTCAGTGGTTAAGTACCGGGTTCAATCACTAGTACAATTTGTTTTTTTTTTTTTAATTTTAAGTATTATCATAAATTATCATATTGTTCAGAAACCTTCTGATTCCTTGAAGTCTCTTCCAGATACTATAATCTATTATTTTACTATTCATCCCTTATTTTACTATTCATCCCTTAATTTCTAGAAATTATAATGAAATCAGGATTCAGATTTTAAAAATATTCCAGGATATTGGTCTGATTCTCTTTTTAATGATTTCTTGTGAGCCTATGTTAGATTAAATTGTGGCTTCATTCTTTCTCTTTATTTTCCTATTTATTCAATTTCATAGTACTATATGTAAAGATCACTTATTTAATTTCAACTGGTATTTAATGCCAAAGACTACTATGTTGTTAAATACTGACCCTTTCAGTCCATAACCTTTCAGCCTTAGTGTGGGTCACTCAATTTAAGGTAGGATTGAATAATTAT
Source organism: Tamias sibiricus (assembly GCA_025594165.1). Classification (NCBI taxonomy): domain Eukaryota; kingdom Metazoa; phylum Chordata; class Mammalia; order Rodentia; family Sciuridae; genus Tamias; species Tamias sibiricus. Next base: position 110,683,815 of record CM046664.1, on the reverse strand, counting down.
TTCTTAGTAAGTTGAATTTCTTAGAATAATAAGTTAGTGCCTCTGTGCTTAAAATGAAAATTTATAAATTTCCAAGATATTTTTCTGCTTTTTGATTAGAAGGAAGAAAGAAGAGAGGAGAATTTAATTTAACAATATAATGAATAACTGATCAGGTTAAGTCCTTTAAGAGGACCATAAAATCTGATTTACTTATCCCTTTTTAAAACTAATCATAGTCTTACTATAACTTCTCCATGAAGCAAATTTCAGGTTATCCCTTCAACTAACATGCTTTTATACAACATATCACCTGTGAGTTCTAACTTAATGAGCAACTGGTGAGACTTTTGAGAAGACCTAACACAATTATTTAAATATCTTTTTCCTGGAAAGACATGAACCATATTTAGTGACCAGTCATAAATATTGCCATAATCATTAAAGGAAATTACATTGCAAGGATGACTCAATTTTTAAAAATTGTTTAACTAAATTTGAAGTGTTAACAATCACTATTAATCCCTCTATTTGATTTTTTGAGTTGTTTTTTAGGCACTATACTCCAGGTTAGGTATTATTTATATATAAAATATATACATGTATATGCACATATATTCAAGCACATCTATGTATATGTGTATGCACATGTGCATGCCTACATATATGTATAAGTGCACATATATATATGTATATATATATATACACGTATATACATAAAAATATGATGAAAGATATTTTTGATGTCCATGAGCAAAAAGGAGAGAGCATCTACTTCATCTCATTTGTGATATCGGTAGTAAAATGTTACCCCAAGAAGTAACCTTTCAGCTAAAACCTGCATGTTGAATAGAAGTGGTAAGATAGATAAGATCAGAGATAAGAAAAGTAAAGAAAATAGCATCTGCCTGTGTCTGTGTGTGGGATTATCTCGTTTCCAGTAAGGTGGGAGTACAATTTGTTTTAAGCAAACCCTTGGAAAGGAAGATGTTGAAACAATTTGGCCTTACATGTTTATACCAAAGTATTTTTATTATTATTATTATTTTCTGGCCAAGGATAAGGACCCAATAAAAGGATTTTGAGCAATGTAATTACTTACCAGCTTGCATGTTAAAAAGATAGTTCTGATATAACAAAATAATAAATTTTTTACAGCATGTTTGTGGTAAGAGTAAAGAGCCTTTAAAAATTGTCAATGTGCAAACTCTCTCAGAAGGTATTTACAACCATAGAGGGTAAGTGATAACAAGTAATACAAAACTCTCATTCATATGTTAATACAGCCTCCTGGTGAAAACACTTTATAAATACAGTGAGATAATATTCTTTATGAAAAGAAAAAAGAGACCCATGATAAAAACATCTTTATGGAACAAGCTGTAAGAAAGCATGTTTCTGTATGAAAGATTTGATCTGCAAAGACATTATATGTTGACCAGCCTGTAAAGGTGAGCATTACTTCATTTTTAAACTTAGGTTTTAGATTTTTCCTTTACCATATGAAGTTATTGACTTTTTACACCTCCTTATCCATTAATGAAATATGTGTCATTAATGAAAATATAGGGCAACTTTTGTATTTCAAAATATGTGTCTTAATTGTTTTATGAACATAAAGGACTTAAAAGTTGTTTGACGTGACTGAAATTTTCTTCACGTTTTAGAAACAATAAGTCATCTTCAAGCTTGGCCCCCAGATTTTTGGTTTATTTTTACAATAACAAACCATATTTACTATTTATCATCTAAGCCCTGTGAGAAATTTTTATCAGAACAACAAATTAAAAAACTATAGTTGTTTTTATTTTTGTCTCGAAATATGTAGTTAGTAGCTTATTAACATCTAAATACTTTTGAAAAATCAATGATTAGTATCATTAATATCATATGCATTGTATGTATAGAATATTGTATTAATATCATATGATAGATAATACTACTCACTGATTAATATCATAGGACAACTTTAAGCCTCATAAATTATTTCCAGTTAAAAGTAGTTATTTTGATTATCTGATTTTACATTGGTTGTTTGCTGGTATTATTAGCACAGTATGTGCGAAAGCCTCTGGTACAACATGAAAGCTGTAATAAAATCTACTGTAAACCATCCATGAAGGGGACTTTTACAGATGTTGTGATTATGTGAGCCTAGAGGCTATATTGCTATAATTGGCCTCCTGTGAGGCTGGTGTTCTGCACTTGTTCCTGGAAGCTCAGTGAACAAGAAGATTGGATTTCACAATGTTTACATTTGTTGACTGTTACTTTGAGTTAGCAGTGTTCAGATAATGATGAACAGCCATTCATACTTAAGGTGCTGTTCTTTGGATATAAATGCAAAATTAGGTCTGATTTTTTTTCCCACTGAAAATTAAGATCTCTTAATAATTTTGAAGTGACTATCCAGTAAATTTCTTTGTATGTTCTTTTATTCAACAAGCAGTAATTATTCCTGCTTCTTTGAAAATGTTCTTAACACTGTTTGTATCCTTGTAAACTTCCAAAACATCATTCTGTTAATTTTTGATCCTCTGATTTTGAAGTTCTTCCCTTTATTACTATTCCTTTAATGGTTATAATAGATATTTTATCAGAAATGTTTATCAAAAACAAATTCTAAAGTTAATCATTATCTTTATCATTCTTTTTGATAATACAAATGCCTTAGAATGTTTTAAATTTAATAATCCCTTCCCAACTTTTATATTGTTAGTCAATTTTATTTCTTGCAGTTTTTGTTTTGCAAATAATAGTATTATTTTACTTTATGCAATCAAAGTTGGGTTATGTCTACCCACATATAAGTATTGTTTCTCAGATCACCTTTGGATAACTGACTTCTTTTTGAAGCATATTCGTTAGCAGTTCTATTAGTGAGCTTATGTGGTTGGTAACCAATTTCCATGCAGTAGTAATTGAAATGTATTTAGTTCACCATTTCTAGCAAAGAATGCTCAGGCCTTTTTGCAATTGTAGATTGATTGATATTTTTGTCTCAGCATTTTAAGAAAACTTAATAGACACCTTTGCTTTTGGTGTTATGCTCTCCAGGTATACTTTTACATACACACACACACACACACACACACACACACACACACACAGTTTTTTTCCCTAAGGATTCATTTGGCTTTCTGAATCTGAGAACTGGTATACAGGATCAATTCTCAAAAAATTTAAGTCACTGTTTCTTTTAAATACTGCCTTCCCTTTTTTTTATTTTCTCTGGACAGACAGCTGACTAGAGATTGTTTTTTTATTTTTCATATATTCATATCCTTGTCACATTGTGAATGATTTCTACAGATCAGCATTTCAACTTATTAATTCATTCTTCTATTGTGTCTAATCCATTAAATATTCTCACTAAATTTCAAAAGTTTACCATATCTTTAATTGTGATCATTTTGTTGGGACTTTTCAAGCAATGTAGTTATTTTGATAACCTCTTTCTTCAGCATATTTTACTAGATACTATTATCCTTTTGAACATGTAAACATTTTTAATTTTATAATTTTATAATTTTATTTTATAATTCTATTATTCACTACTGTCTTTGCACACATAAACTGTACTGTGTTGTTTTAATTTCACTCATAGCTACTTTCTTGTTGAACTCATGTTTTCTGGAACGTGGATTATGGGAATTCTTTGAAACATAGGTGTGAAGTGTTTCTCCAGAGATGATTTTTGTTACTTCTGCCAGGTCCCTGAATCACTACCAGCATGGAACCACTTAGAGCTAATTTTTCACTTAAGGTATTTTTGGCCAAGGATTACCAAATTATAGCCTACAGAACCAATTTAACCTGCTCCCTGCGTTTAAGAATAACGTTTTGTTGGAACATAGCCACATTGATGTTTTGTCCTTGGCTTATTTCCCATTTCAGTGGTAGAAATGAGTGATTGGAACAGAGACTGTATGATTCTAAACTATTTATTATCTGGCCCTGTACAGAAAAACTTTGCCAACCACAGTTTTAGACCTTTAAAGGCAGGTTTGTGGTTAGGAACCCTCACAGGAGATGTTTGCTCTTCTTCCCTTCCAACAAAGACAATGGGAAGACAGAAAATTATCTTTGTCCTTGCTCTTAAGTTTATCAACTGATAAATTTGCCCTGTGAGAATCCTGGCATCATATAAAGTCCCCCTACTCTCCTTAGCTTCTCTGGTAACTCCTACTTTACTCTCAAATTCTGTGAGATAATTTTTTTCACATATGAAAGTGTGGTATGTGTCTTTCTTTGCCTGGATTATTTTATTCAACATCATAATTTCCAGATCTATCCATGTTGTCACAAATGACAGGAATTCATTTCACCTTATGGCTGGGTAGCATTCTGTTGTGTATTTGTTCCACATTTTCTTTATCCATTCATCAGCTGATGGACACTTACGGTGGTGGTTCCATTTCATAGCTAATGTCAATAGTGTTGCAATGAACATGGAAGTGCAGGTGTCCCTCTGGCATACTGATTTCAGTTCCTTTGGATATAATCCGAGTAGTGAAAATGCTGGATAATACAGTAATTCTATTTTTAACTTTTTGAGGAACCACCATAATGTTTTCCATAATGGTTGTTCCATGGATTCCCTTTTCTTTACATCTTCTTCAGCACTTGTTATGTTTAGTCTTTTTAATAATAGTCATTCTAACCGGGGTGAAGTAATATTTCATTGTGGTTTTAACTTGCATTTCCCTGATGATTAGAAATGTTTAGCATATTCTCATATACCCATTGGCCATTTGTATGTCTTCCTTTAAGAAACATCTATTTATGTCTATTACTCATTTTTTTAATCCAGTTATTTTTTATTTTGCTATTGAGTTTTTGAATTTCCATATGCATTTTAGATATCAACCTGTTGCCAGATGTACCATTTGCAAATATGTTCTTGCTTTCTATATGTTGTCTCTTCAATCCATTGTTTCCTCATTTTAAGGGAGTTTTGTGTAGTAGATATTTAGAACAAAAGAAGAATAAAGGAAGAATAAGAAAAAAAAAGAATAAAAGTTAAGATTTGTATAAGATAAAATAATACAGTATTCTTTTTTTATATATGGTGCTGGGAATTGAATCCAGGACCTTGTGCATGGGAGACAAGCATTCTACCAACTGAGCTATATCCCCAGCCCTGTATTCTTTTTAAAATAGTTTTGGGTCATTAGTGGAAATGGGTTAGTGTTACTTAAAGAATTGATAGGTATCTATAGAAGATCTGGATTTAAATCCCAGAATTTATAAGACTAGGTCTGACACTTTGGATGGTGACGTTAACTAGTGCTTCAAGTTCTTCATTTACAAAACAAAGATAGTTATACTGTCTTAACAAAGAGTAATATTATTAAAGATATGCAGATATTATAAAGTATTTTATGTTGCATTGCTAAATGCTTAAACATTTATTTTTTTTCTGTTTTGAAAAGCTAAATGTTGTAAGATTCAAATCCTAGATTTCATTCTGCTAGTGATCACTGAATATGTACAAACCAAAGTGGCTAAACATGAAATAGATCAATAAATATCAATTTTTGTCTAAGTATTGTTTTAAATCTCTTATTACAATGTTGATCTTTACATTGTTGTTCTTCTACAACTTTTCTGAAACTCATACTTGTGGTAGCTTTATGTTTAAAGCTATGCAATTAAATGTTTATTGACTGTTCACTGGGTATAGGACACTTTATCAGTAGTTAAATAGGTAAGCTATTTTATCAATGAGATTCTGGCCTTAAGAAGTTTACATGTTCTTTCTATACACCAGAGATAAATTTAAACTCATTTGGTATTAGAATCCAATGTGAAATAAAAACATGTTTCTTTAAAAAGAATCTCAAAACTATAGAATCAACTTCAGGCCAAAAAATTTCCTCTTAAAAATGAAATACTGTTTTACTTTCTCATTTGCTTTGACAATAAAAATATAAATATAGAAACAGTGAGAGCAGGATAATACATTATGTATAACACCCTCTGGAAGAATAGTGAATTTTAGATGATTAGCCTTTATAAGCTTTGAGTAAAACAAATAATAAAAAATAGTGTCATTTGGAAAGCATTGTGTTTCTGAATGTCAGAAAGTAATTAATTTCTTTTTCATGCTTATTTTTCCTTTCAAAATTGTCTAGAATATACATGATGATTTCAGTTTATATTATTCCACTCCTTGAAATTTTCTTTTTAAGTGAAGCTCAATCTTTTATTTATAGCCCATTTTGTCTAGAGCTCAAAAGGGTCAGTGGTGAAGAATAAAAGAAATTCTTTCTACATAGCACTTGATTTCAGTCTTGATGGTCTATATTACCTCAGCAAATGAGAATGACAGTCTCTGGAAGTTGGATCCTCAAGCTTACAAGCTAATAGTCAGGATTGACCAAGTCCAGCAGTGTAGAGGACTAATTTTTGGAAATACTAATGCCCCCCCACATATATATAAACATTTAAGCATATGTGTGTGTATCTGTATATATGTAATACATATGGATATATATATGTGTGTATATATGTACGAACATGTGTGCACCTACATATATTATTAAAATGACATTGGGTACTTCCAGTACAAGAAGACAAAGCCTCATAATCCTTTGATTATGCCTAATATTGAGCCTCATATGGTATGAAAGAGTTTTTTAATGGAGGTAGGACATTCAATAACAATTTAGTTAGATCTTGTGATGGACTTGCTGCTCCCTTACCCTTTGCTAATGCTTTGGAAACTCTTGCTTTGCATCAGTTTTATTTTCTATGATGATATTGAAATATTCTTAGACTTCATATAAAGAGAATTGTGTATTTGTTACTTGTTTTTGTCTGATTTCACTGAGATTCATTTTTGCAGGTATAGTGTGCAGCAGTAGTTTGTTTGTGTTTACTATATTGTGTGAATTATGTCACCAGTTAGTTATCCATTCTAATACTGATAAATGTTTGTTGTTACCAATTTGGGGCTCATATGAATAAGTGTACTCTCAATATTCTGGAACACATCTTTTTTGAATATGTTCAAATTTTTCTTGCACAAATAACTAGGAATCACTGCATCTTATGGTGAGTGCATATTTGAATTCATTGAATATTCAAAATACTAAAGGTGTAGGAAGAGGTTTGATATGTAATAGTAGCAAATAAACTGTGTGTGAAATTGTTATTAAATTAGAAAGTATAAAATATTTACAAATCCAGGGCTGGGGATATAGCTCAATTGGTAGAGTGCTTGCCTCACATGCACAAGGCCCTGGGTTCAATCCCCAGCACCATACACACACACAAAAAGGAAAATATTTACAAATCCAGCTCAAATATGTGTGCTGACAGGTAGTAACTATGCATTACCTCTAGTATGTTTTTCCCTGTAGCTTATGTAATTGCGGTATCTACAGGCCAGTGTCAATGCCTTTTATGGCATTTTGTCTACCACTCATATTGTTGTATAGTCAAACTTCAAAGGGAATGCAGATGTTGGATATATTTCATGTCTTTTGATAGCTGAGCAAAAAATTTTAAGGGAGAAAATTCCTTTGATTACAAAATTATTGTATTTATATATTATATGCATAATCAGCATGTTAAGTAGCAATAATTTTATTGTATGATTGACTAGTTTTATTAAAGATATAATCTTGATGGGCTTTTAATAAATTTTCATTGACCATCAAAATTTCCAGTTCTTCAACAGTCATTTTAAAATGAGAATGATCTTAGAGATTGTACTCCACTCTGAAACCAACTTGCTGGGTATTGTGGGACCTTGTGGTATGTTTAATAGTTGCTGCTTACTTTGTAACTGCCTGTGAAGAAATTATAAATAGAGATATTTGGTTTTGTTTCATTATAATCTTTGCAAAAAGAAACTAACCTGTGCTAAGGAAAATATTTTAGAATTATAAAATATATTTTGATAATTCCATATGAATTTGGAAATCCAAAATGATGAATTTACTGAGGATTTTGCTCAGTTTTAAAAAGACAATAATTTTGTTACTTCTATTAAAATGTTCTTTATGCCTCATTTTCCAATATTGTATCAAAGTTGCAGTGTAAATTTTCAATCCTCTATGAGGAAATTAATAACTTTCTTTATTAACAATAAACTCTTTAAACACAACCGTGTATTCAGACTTTGGGACTAGGCTTCCCTCCTCATTCCCAAGACCAGGGCTCTCACTTGTGCTCTCTCACAGTGGCTGCACATCCTTTGGTACTACTCTTCCTTGACTTTTGCTTTTCCTTTACACATTTTTAACCCAGTAATTCTAAGGGTTGCTTTTCTCCAGAATGTGAATATTCTCAGGGTAGAGTTTAAAAAAAAATAGTTGAAACAAGCAAATTCATGTAACCCTGTTTTCCTTATCTAATTACACCTTTTGTCTTTATGATCAAATTTGTCTAATAAACAATTTTTTTTGTTGTTCTGAAATTCACTTTCTCTCTCTATCATTCTGATAAAACCTTGCTTAATAAAGTCACTGAGAACCTCTTAGTTTCTACGTAGACTTCCTGAGACACTTAGAATCTCTCTCCCTTTCCCCAAGGTGCTTCCGTTTTGGGGTGCCTTCCATGTTCATCCCTTCTCCTCTTCTCCACTCCTTCCACCTCAGACATGGTTCATGCCATAAGGCAACTCCAGACTTGTCTCTCTATATCTAGTCTTGACCCTAGGAGTCTACCAAAATATCCAGTAGTCTTTTATGCATATTATTTATCAGTTTATTTTTCTTATTAAAATATTTAAATTAATGGTTTACCTATAACCAGAATCTAAATCTGGTTTTTGTTTGTTTGTTTGGTACCAGGGATTGAACTCAAGGGTACTTGACCACTGGGCCGCATCCCCAGCCCTATTTTTGGATTTTATTTAGAGACAGGGTCTCACTGAATTGCTAAGTGCCTTGCCATTGCTGAGGCTGGCTTTGCACTCAAGATCCTCCTGCCTCAGCCTCCCAAGTGCTGGGATTACAGGCATGTGCCACCATGACCAGCTCAAAATCTAAATCTTAAACACAGTATTCAAGACCCTTTGCCATCTGCCCTCTCCCTAAAACTTGTAATCACATCTCCTACCTGCATGTGTGCTGAGTTTGAATCACAGTCTACTATAGCAGTTTCCTAAACATATCAAGAATATCTACTTACTCGAGGTTTTGTACATTCTGTTTTAGTTTGTGCTTCTTTTCATGGCCAACTGAATTTGCTATTGATCTTTTAATATGGTGCAAACAGCATCTCTTTCAAGAGGCTGTCCATGGTTCTGTAATGCAGATTAGGTTTCCTGCTTTCCTTTCAACATAGTACTGTGTACATTCCTTTGTTATAACACCATCTTCTTTATCTGCCTCCTGGTGGTCTCCTCACTTTGATCCTTGCTTCTGCCCAGGTGTATATTACCAACAAAAAACCAAATATGGTTCTTTAAAATATAATTATATTTTCCTCAAGGACTTCCAATAATATCCCATCATTCTAAAAATAAAATCCAAATCCCTTGCTATAGTTATTCAGCCCATTTTTCTCTTATTCCTAACTTCTGACTCCTTGTTCAAGCTTTATATTTCTCACTTCTCAATCCAATACTTAGTATTCATGATTTCAACCATGATTTTTTCTTCACAAACAAGAGTTGCATTGCACATTGTCTTCTCCCTTGCAGGTCAGCCTAATACCAACTCCACTCTCATCATGTTTTTTTCTAGATTCCTAAGCAAGGGGCACACTTCTAGTATTTATAAAGATAAACTTACATTTCTCAAACTGGCAAACAGTCTCTAGATTCTAACATCAAAGTGAGAGAATTGGGAGATTGACTGTCTAGGAAAGTGATCGCTCTTGGCCAGTAAGAAAGTCTGTGCTATGAGTTTGAAGGGGCTGCAAGTAGGTAAAATCATTCAGAATATAATATAAGCTGCTAGGCAATAGATATTTTTGACTCTTGTTTACTGATACATCCTGCAAAGTTAAAATAGTGCCTACTGCATCATGGAGGCTGAATGTATATTTCTTGTATGCATGAACTGCTGTATTCTGAAAGTCAAGTTTACAGCATGTACTCGGGGACAGGATGTAGCAAGGCAAGAAATAAAGTAATGAAAAGAATTCTTTTCAGAGAAAAGAAGAAAGAATTAACAGAGAAAAGAAGAAAGAATTAACAGAGAAAGAAGACTGGGAGAGGAATAAGTGTAGAGGGGAAATAAAGGGTTTGATCTTGGACATATTAAATTTAAGATGTGTATGAGGTGTACAAATGGAGATGTTGGGTAGTACATATTTGATTCAGGAATTAAAGGGGAAGGTTGGGACTGGAAATATCAATTTGGAAGCCATCCATATATGGCTGGCTAATGGCTATTCAGGATAGTAAAGGATTTTGTGAAGGGCACTTATAAGGGATGGGATAGGCTTTCAGAAGATTATTTTGGCAACAGTACAAAAATTGAAAGGGAAATACAGAAGAAAATACTTGAGTAGGAGATTATTATTTTATGCAAAAATGCAAAAAGTCAAGAAGTTCTGAATAAGAAAAACGACAAGAAGAAAAGAAAGGCAGAAATGAATATATGGGTAATTAAGGAATTGAGATTCTCAGACTTTTAGTGATATACTGGGGATAGAGGAGACAGAATGAAAGGAATCAAAGGAGCTTAAATTAATAACCTGGTACATTGTACACAATAGAGAAACTGGAATATAATGATATTTAAAAGCACATGGATTGATAAAATAATTTTGAGATAGGTTGAATTTAAAGTGTCCTTATCATTACTAAATAGACTTTTAACTGAAATTTAGACATAAAAGTGCCTGTAAAAAGTTTCCTTTCTAAAGTGACAATCTTTTTAGGCTACTATTCAGATGTAACTGTCACATTTTTCTTGTTTTTCTCTAAAGCTTGTTATCAATACTTAATTACACATTGATCCTTTCCTACTTTATTTCAAATTATTTAAGTGAAAACATCTATATGTCTTTCCAATGAGTATTTTTTGAAACTTAAGTACATCAAAAATTATGTCTAGCTTGAAACTTTAACAAGTGCACTGAACAACTCATCTGCCTCGAATACATGCATCTATTAATGTAGAAATATGATTTATCATCAAACACTAAGTAAATGACACAACTCATTTCCTAAATATGAAATTTTCTTCTCATTTAGTTATTAGATTCCTTCATTTGTATTATTGAAGGTAGTAGACAAAGAAGGAAAAAAATTCCAATTGAATGGTTCTGAAAGTAGTGTGTCTTAGGCATGGAGGTGTATTGCTTAGTTTTTTATTCAAGAGAACTTGCTGCTGAAAGTGTGCTTTACTGTCACTCCCTTGAGTCCCCTGTACAATGTTGAATGCCAAGGTCTTACTTCCCCTGGGCTAATCCCAGTTATCAGGTGTGTACAGTTGGGATACTAGAGCCAAGAAACTCCACTGAACATTGGATTCTTCTAATTACCATTTTTGTTCCAAACACTTTTTTTTTGGCCTGACACTTTCTGAGACCTGTGCTGCTATCTGAGGCTCTTTATCCCACTCCTTCCTTCCCCATCTCTGTCTCTTCAGGGTCTGAAGACTTTCTCTGACTTCCCTGCTAGCCTTTGTAAGCATTCCCCCAAATAAATACCTTCCACCTCCAATTGCACTGGGTTTGTGCTTCATGGTAGACCCAAATCATTCAACCATATTATCATTCAACCATATTATGGAGTCGTTGGAGTTAGTATTTGTCCTTATGCAAACATGGTTTTCATATTAATGCTTTTAACTGCTATTATTGTAACTCAATGTAGATGCTTGCTTTTGTGAGGAATAGAGAATTTGTAGGAAATCCATACTATCATTTTTGGGTTTTTTAATTTGTTCTTTTTAGATATATATGACAGTAGAGTGCTTTTGACATGTGTACCATACATGGAGTATAACTTATCCTAATTAGGATCCCATTCCTGTGGTTGTACATGATGTGGAATTTTACTGTCTTATACCTTATACCAGTAACAACTGGTATCTGAACCCAGTTGTTCTGCTCTCTAGTTTCTAGACATTGTAAACGTACCCAGATATTGCCAAATGGTTTCTCATAGGCAAAGAAATCTCTGGGTAAGAACTACTGATCATATTTGCAACTTGTGTTGTTGATATCACTGTCTGCCTATATTGCCTATATTTTGTTCTATGGTAATATTCTTATGCCTAAGAAATTATCCATTAACTTGAAATAGTCTACATAATACAATTACAGAACATTAAAGATGTCTAACAAGGATCTATAACATCTGTTAAAACCATCATGTCCTAATAGCACCATTATAACTGAAGAGTAAGAAATGTTTTAGGAGAAGCACTTGAGACTGATTTTGAAGAATGGCAAGGATTTGCTTAAATAGAACTTCATGCAGGATTAATTGCATAATGTAAACCATAGAAACAGAAATAAAAGCACATTAAGAATAGCTCTATATGAGGAGACCATCCTGTCATAAACAGAGGAAGATCCATACTGGAAGAGATGGAGTCATAAATATGCAATTTATTCAATAGTAATATTCTCTAAGACTCAACACTATGTGTTTCCTTTGCTTCATCCTCTTTATTCTGTCATTTATTCAATCCTGTGTGTGGTGGCTCCGTGTTATCAATTAAGTGAGTCTTTTTCTCCATTGTAACTTAGGCTACTTGAACCTTCCACCTTGACATCTTCCCTCATATCCCTCCTTCCTATTACTCTCTCTGTTTATCATTTCAATCATTTTATTGGCAATCTATATTTTGAGAGATACCATTCTCACACTTCCTTTAGACATAGTTTTCATGATTTTTTTGAACATATTTGTAATAGATGATGTGAAATATGTGTTAAGTGAGTTTATTAAGTTATGGGGGCTAACTTTGCAGTTTTGTTATGTGTTTTCTAATTGTATTTGTTAGAAATGAGATATTTCATATAATGTAACAGCTCCGGAAACTCCATTTCTGCATTCCATTTCTGCTGTTTGTTGTTGCTGTGTTTCTTTGTGTCTCTTTGTGACACTCATGAACTAATACTGTAATATCTGAATCTAAATATGTTAAAATCATTAGTGATGTCCCTTTATTCTTTATATTAATTTATATTCTCTCATTTACTTTCTTTCTCTCTACTTTTCTCTCCTCGTGTGTATTGGGAGTTTATCAAGTATATTAACCTTTGCAAAGTAGGAACTTTCTTGAGTGTTTTTCACATGTATAGGCCTTAGGACAGCCAGAATGCAATGGGGCTTTAAGATGGTCAGGGTAAGAGGTGGGTCCAGATTAGCAATGATGCCAATGACAACTGCAGCTGAAGCAGTGATGGTGGCAGTGGCTCCAGTCTTGAGAAAGAGAAGGTACTCAATAAGCAGACAGTTTGGGGACACATAGTGGGAGGCCAGCTTGCCAGTACATCTTCCAAGTTTAAAGCTATAACATCAGTACAAATACTAACTCAGGCCTAAGTGGTAGGATAGACATTTAGGCAGTGTACGTTGTCAGTAAATTATTACAGAATAAAAGTAGTGGTTGTAATAAAGGCACATCATGGAGTTATTAGAATCCTTCAGAGTTTAGAATTTGAAAACTGTTGTAACATTACAAAACTAATAACCATGGGTTAGAATTGTAACTTAACATTCTGTTGGTGCATAATGGTTATACAGAATAGTGGGTTTCTTTATGATGTATTCATATGTACCTAACTTTGAACAATTTCATCCTTAGTACCTCTCCTAGCCCTCTTTTCTCTCCACCTGATCTCCTTTACCCTACTGGTCTCCCTTCTATTTTCATGAGATCCCCTTTCCTTCTTCCTTTGTTTTCTCTACCTTCCACATATGTAAGGAAGTATATGGCCCTTGATCTTCTAAGTCTAGGTTATTTCACTTAGCATAACGTTCTCAAATTCCATGCAATTTCCTACAAACGGTAGTTCTATTCCAAGTTTTCTGAGGAATCTCCATATTACTTTCAAGAGTGGTTGGACCAATTTACAGTCCCACCAGCAATGTATAATTGTACCTTTTCCCTCACATCCTCACCAACATTTTTTTTAGATTATTTATTTACTTATTCAAAATGCACAAGTATATCATCTTTTTACATACAACTGCTTGTATACAAAGTATCACCAACATTTAATGTTGCTTGTATTCTTGATAATTGCCATTTTGACTGGAGTGAAATGAAATCGCAGTGCAGTTTTAATTGGCATTTCTCTAATTGCTAGAGATGTGGAAAATTTTTTCATATAATGATGGCTGATCAATTGTATTTCTTCTTCTGTGAAGTCTTCTGTTTCAGTTCCTTAGCCAATTTATTGATTGGCTACTTGTTTGTTTGATGTTAAGTTTTCTGAGTTCTTTATATATCCTGGAGATTAATATTCTATCTGAGGTGCAGGTGGCAAAAATTTTCTCCCATTCTGTAGGTTCTGTCTTCATGTTCTTAATTGTTTCCTTTTTCTGTGAAGAAACTTTTTAGTTTGATACCATCCCAATTATTGAGTCTTGATTTTATCTCTTGTGCTGTAGGAGTTTTGGTGAGGAATTCTGTTCCTAAGCTGATATGATGGAGATTTGGGACTACATTTTCTTCTAGTGGGTACATGATCTCTGGTCTAATTATTATGTCCTTGATTCACTTTGAGTTGAGTTTTGTGCAAGATGAGAGATAGTGGTCTAATATCTTTTTATTACATATGGATTTCCAGTCTTCCCAGTACCATTTGTTGAAGAGGCTATCTTTTCTCCAATGTATATGGCTCCTTTGTCTAGAATGAGATAACTGTATTATGTAGGTATGTTTGTGTGTCTTCTATTCTGTACCATTTGGTCTTTATGTCCATTTTTGTGCCAACACCATGTCACTTTTGTTACTGTAGCTCTGTGGTTTGATTTAAGGTCTTGTATTGTGATGCCTCCTGCTTTACTTTTCTCACTGATGATTGCTTTGGCTATTCTGGGCACCTTATTTTTCCAAATGAATTTCATGACTGCCTTTTCTATTTCTATGAAGAACATTATCATACCCTTAATAGGAATTGCATTAAATCTGCATAGCACTTTTGGTAGTGTGGCCATTTTGACAATCTTAATTCTCCTATCTAAGAACATGGGAGATTTTTCTATCTTCTAAGGTCTTCTTCAATTGCTTTCTTTAGAGTTTTATAGTTTTCATTGTAGAGGTCTTTCACCTCTTTTGTTATATTGATTTCCAAATATTTTATTTTTTGAGGCAATTGTAAATGGAATAGTTTCCTAATTTCTCTTTCAGTTGATTTATCATTGATATATGGGAATGCAAGTAATTTATGGGCATTAATTTTATATCTTGGTACTTTGCTGAATCCATTTGATTTCAGTTCTGATTTTCATTATTTCCTGTCTTCTACTGCTTTTTATGTTAATTTGTTGTTCTTTTTTTAGAGCATTGAGATGTGATGTTAGGTTATTAATTTGTTGACTTTCTATTCTTTTAATGAATGAGCTCAATGCAATTAATTTTCCAGTCAAAACTGTCTTCATAGTGTCCCAGAGATTTTGATATGTTGTATCACTATTCTTATTTACCTCTAAGTTTTTTTTTTATTTCATACCTGATTTTTTCTGCTTGAAGTACACTTTATTTCACAGAAGGATAAAAAGCTCTGCTTGTTTACAAAATCCATGTGAAAAATATGTTTTTTCCCATCTTTTTACCTTCAGTCTGTGGATGTCTTTATCTATGAGTTGAGTCTCTTGGAGACAGCACATTGTTAGGTCTTGTTTTTTAATCCAATCTATCAGTCTATGTCTTTTGATTGATGAGTTTAAGCCATTTACATTCAATGTTATTATTAAGATTTGATTTTTATTCCCTGTCATTTTATTTCTGGTTTTTAAATTAAATTAGTTTCTCCTTTGATAGACTATTCTTCTATCATAGCTCCTCCCTTTGCAGGCTTTCACTTTTAATTTTCACTTCTTCTTATGAAATATTTTGCTGAGGATGCTCTGTAGTGCAGACTTTCTAGTTGGAAATTCTTTTAACTTTTGTTTATCATGGATGGTTTTTATTTCATTGTCAATTCTGGAGTTTACTTTTGATGTAAGTAGTATTCTTGTTTGGCATCCATTTTCTTTCAGAGTTTGGTATATATTATTCCAAGACCTTCTAGCTTTGAGGGTCTGGGTTGAGAAATCAGCTGAGATCCAGAATGGTTTTCCTCTAAATATTACCTTTCTTTTCTTCCCTGCTCTCTTCTTTCTTCTTATCAGCAACCTCCATATGCATTTGGTCATGGAAAAACTGCTCACATTTCCCTGCAAGTGCTGCATTCTGTTAGTATCACTGTGCTGTAGTATATATATTTTTCTCCCTGCCAACAGTCTCCACTTGTTTATTGCCCTTTTGGTTATTGCCCTTAAAGGTCAATGTTACTTCCTTGAGACTTTTTCCATGAACTTGCATGGGGGGAATTGAACTCTCCTGGTTTTGTGCTCCATAAGAAACCCCTTTCTTAACAGCAGCACATGTACACTGTCAAATTAGTATTGCTTTGCCATCTACCCATATTAGATAATTGTTTCCTTACAAATAGAGACTGTCTTTCGTATATATGTCTCTAGCACCTGGCACATGAATTGACATGTACAAGACATAAAAGTTATGGAATGAAAGAATAAATAAATGAACTGTAAACTCTAAATCAATAAAACTAATTAGAATCCAATAATATGTACATTGATGCCAATTTTAAAAAAACTTGATTAAATCTCTTTGTATCTTTGATTTCATAAATTCACCTTATTTTTAATTTAGACTTGCTTAAGGAAGAGACGTTTAAGTTCTTAGAATCAAGGTAAACTCCCTTAGACTTAGTGATGCAGGCTAAGTGCACACACATCTTTTTATTTATGCCTAGGCTGCCTCACAGGGTATCTTTGAAGGAGGAACAATTAATAAAAATCATGATAAGAAATGTTAATGGTACAGAGAGACATAAAAATACTTTACAAGCTGGGCACGGTGGCACACACCTGTAATCCCAGAGGCTCAGGAGGCTAAGGCAAGAGGATCAAGAGTTCAAAGCCAACCTCAGCAAAAGCATGGTGCGAAGTAACTCAGTGAGACCCTGTCTTTAAATAAAATTCAAAATAGGGCTGGGGATGTGGCTCTGAAGGAGCCCTAATTAGGAAGGGCTGTTGCAGCTAGCTGGAAGCCATAAGTTCCACCTGATATGTATGTGACGCACCTGTAGGCACCCGCAAAGCTGAAGGTATATAACCGGGTGAAAGCGGTCCGAGTTAGGAGAACGAATTCATTCAGTCAGTCGGGCAGTCACTCGGTCGGTCAGAAGAATCAGAGCAGCCAGAACGTAGGCAGAGCGGTTACAGAAGAGAAACCAGATAGAAGAAGTAATGACTGGTCAGAGTTAGGCCAAGGCTCCCAAGGAAGACAGAAGACAGAAGAAAGAAGAAGGAAGAAAGAAGAGAAGAAAGAAGCTCTAATCTTTCTCTAAGCTAAGCTCTTTCTTTCTCTCTAAGAAGACTCTAAGCTATCTTTCTCTCTAAGACTCTAAGCTAAGAAGACAAGAAGAAGACTCTAAGCTAAGAAGACAAGAAGAAAAGCTCGCTTTAATCTTTCTCTCTAAAAATCTTTCTTTCCCTCTCTAAGCTCTAAGAAAGTAGAAGTAAAAGTAGTAAAAGCTTAACACTGCCTCCGAGAGTTTTTTCCTCCCGGTTTTCGGTACCAGGTAGCTTACATGGCTCAGTGGCCAAGTGCCCCTGAGTTCAATCCCTGGTACTCCTCCCAAAAAATACTTAACAAGTATAATGCCATTTTCTCATTTTAAATAATCTTGTCCCTAAATTTAAATTTAAATACAACTTATATGGATTAAAGTAAGAAAACTGATTTCCAAAGGAAATAATGAATTTTCTTTATATTACAAATGCTAAACAAATCAACAATTAATAAGACCTTCAAAATAACTTTTCTTCTAAATTGCTTTGTAAGTGAATCACTCATATGTGAGCAAATGATAGTTACTTGTGGAGAGAAGACATCATGGGCATGAGATAGTGGGTCTATAATTAATATTATATAATGTACATACATTGTATATCTTCATATATGTGTATATATTTTCATATATATGTATATAAATAAAGATATTTCCCTTCTACATGTCTATGTGTCCCACATATACATAAGAAGGATCAAATCTTTCCTACAGGTTTCAAATTATCCATTACATATCCTTTCCCCTCTAGGAGGTAGAGTTGAACCCATCCCCTAGATTATGGGATATGTTTAATGGCTGCTTTTGAAATAATGGAGTATGGAAAGTAGGAATAATAACAATATAGCAGAGCACTATGGCAGTCCTGGACTACGTCAGCCAAATGATCAAGGTTAACATCTCTAGTGGGGCATATTGATATAATATACTCCTTAGACATTGTGATTAGAAGGGTACTCCATTTCTGAGGTATTTGTTCATGAAAACAATAACCACAGGCTACTCATGAGGAAAATATCACTCAAAACCTAAGTAAAGCATATTTTATGGAATATGTGACCAGTATTCTTTAAGACTGTCAAGCTCATCAAAGCAAAGACTTTCTAAGAGACCATCACAGTTTATGGAGTATCCTAAAGCAACTATGTCAACTAAATACAAAGGACAATCCCGGATTGGATTCTAGAATAGAAAAAAGTGTTAGTGGAAACACTAATAAAATCCAAATAAAATCTGGAATTCAAGTAATATTAATGTACTACTTGGTTTCTTAGCTTTGATAAATGAACTATGACAACACAAGATGTTAACTTTAGGGAAAATTGTGTGAGGGTTTAAAGGGAAACTTGCATGTAATCTTTACAACTTCTCTGTCATTAAGCCAAAATAAATGTTTATATACAAATATAAGGGCAAATGCAGGAACTGAAAATACCAAGTCAGCGAGTGCAGTATTTAGTTAATTAAAAGGTCAATTAAACCTAGTATAATAAAAATTGATTCAAACACATGTTAATCTACTTATTTTAATTGAAAGCAAATGAACGTGTATCCATTATTTAATCTTTAGATGTAAGGACAAGACTCGCTCTTTAATTTTATTGCCATATGCTTTAGTGCATCAATCAGTATACTTTCTCAGAATTTAGACTTAATTTTAATCCATCAAATCAGTTCCACGAAGGCCAAAAGAGATATTCTGGACTATTGTTAACAGGACAGTTATTGTACTAAAAACATTTATCTGCAAAATCCAAAATGGTATGAAAAATCATGGAAGGTGTATAGATTAATTTTTTAAATTTTTTATCTCTAGAAGAAATTAGCCTGAGAACCACCAGAGTGTTACCTGGTGTCAGACCATTGTCAGTCTAGTCTGTATTAAATGTTGGACAACTGTTCTGCCTTTTAAGTAGTGGCATGGGGAAGAATGTTGTGGATGCAATCAAAAGTTAGCAAAGGTGACCAAAATTTATTTAATCGTTCATTTTTTTAATCTACATTAAATTATTAAAAAATCAAGTCCCTTATAATTACTTATGGATGGTTGGAATAATACACACACAATAGATAAAAAATGCTTTCTTGAAGTTTTTCCTAAATGCAATGCAGACATTGATTGGTGGCCACAGCACAGAGTCAGGAAGACCTGTATTTACTAACAAGACTTGAGTATTTTCACAGGAGGTAAAAAGTGTGTTTTCGTATGGCTTTCCACTTGGTCTCTGTGGGTCCAGATGACAATTTGTCTCTGAAGGGAAGAAATTATTGTATTTGCAAGAGGAAGTATATCCTCAGGAAAACCCATCATAAGGAGGAAGATATTGAAATACAATAACTAAAAGGAAAATCTGAAACCAGAATGCATAGTGTGAAACTAAAAAAGGAGTGGAATGTTTGTTTATTCTTAAACATTAGGTATTCTCAAAAAAACATTGTTCTTCTTTGGACTTATTCCAAATTGATGGGATATCTAAAGAAAATGCAGAATGTAAATTTGGCCTCTCAGGCCTAGATAAATATTCCCAGTGGATGATAAATTTATTTCCAATTGCTATAAATTTCAGGTCCGAGAGATAAGGAAACACAGTACCGGCAAAACCAAGTTTGGTGTTACATTCTAAATACTTCAACTATTTATTATTGAGCTGCCTTGTAAAGATAACAAAAGTCAATAAAGCATTGCTAAGTATCTCATCTATTAGGGCAGTAAAATATTTGTATGCTTTCATAAATGTTAACAAAAGAGAATTGGTAAACAAATGTCACTGACAATAAATCAGGGTTTAGAACGCCAATAATATATAGCATAGCATTTAAAATCATAAAATTCCTCAGTCTTTATCCATTGAATAAACCTTGGTGTTTTAGCAGATTTCCTCAGTAAAAGAGAGGGGCCCTTGTTGAAGAAATACACTTAACTGCAGCAGTATCCTTCTAACCTTGACAGTGACATCACTGAATAATTATATCAGAAAGTAGCAGTTTGTATTATAAACCTCAATGAACAGAGCTATAATGCCACAAAAGACAGCCATTAATTAAGTATGAATTACTATATTTTAAAGTGCTGGCTCTGGAAGGAGAAATGCCACCTTTGAATGAATGGTTTCCTCTGTCTGATCTGACCTCCTCCCATTTAGAGATGTGAAGGTGATAAATCACCAAGTGCGGCCACAGCAGGGCTCCTCATTAACAACAACCTCCCAGTCTGCTGGCAATCACTGCAAGTGCAAGTGACATGCACAAAGGTTTTCCTTTTCAGCTGAAAGGGTATAAATTTTCTATGAGAATTTCTTAGGAATGGATACAGAATTTCTGGGTCATGCATCTGAGCACTTCATCAATTAGACAATGTAAAGGTTCTTAGAACATGCTGTACCACACCACTGAGCTGATAGAATGATTTGGATATAGGATTCCATATTATTATAATAGCTACATTCTTGAAACAGAAATCACTATACAATTTATTTCTCTTTAAATGGAAAGAAAATGGAGGCAATAGTCAAAGGATCTGATTTCTATCAACCTAATCCTTTGAAAGAGGAAATAAAGTTTAAAATAACAACTTGAAACAAAAACTGGGTTTAGTTATGTTCCTTTCCCACCCTGAGTGTTATAATCCAAGACTTGAATATGATTGTTTTTCTTTCACTTATGTTTGTTCTTATACTTCCTATCAGTGTGACAGCTTCCACTCAATGAAAATCACAACCGGATGATACAAGAAGTAGTAAGGTTCAATTTTGATTTTACAACTCTTTAGAATTCTTAAAATTAAAAGTTGGAGATGTGCGTGAAGAAATAGAAGGAATGTATATGTAGGAACCTTGAGTTTAAGTCCTAGATGAAGTCTTGTGTAACCACAGACAAGTCAGATATCCTAAGGATCAGCACGCACATCTGTAAAATCAAAATAGCCATGTCCATACTATGTAATGCAAGGTTATTTTGTCTTTCTGTTTTGTTAGGGCTGTATGAAGTAATGTATGCACATTAGCTTTGGGAACGCTAAACTGATGTACAAATTTAAGCACATTTTATAAACACCATTGCTGAGGAAAGAGTAAAATAATTGATGATACAAATAGTTTGAGGCTAATATGGGAACTTAACTATAATCTTTGTTTCTATTATCAACATAAATATTTAAAAATTGGCTTATGTAGGTTATTATATATTTTACTTTATTTTCCTTCTTTTCTTCCTAGAGATGTTAGTCTTAAAATTGAAAAGTATTTGTTGCCTCGGCTTTATTGTGGCCAACAAATGCTCACAGTTTATAAATTTAATGAAACTAGTATTTCATTTTCACTTATCTAATATTTAATCTGCTATAAAATAATATTAGAAAACTTGGCTGAAAAATCACTCATGAAATTATTTCTAATCATTTTTTTCAACGGATGTATTTTCTTGCAAAATATAAGCATAAAGCATATTTAATATTGTACTATAGAGAAGACAGAGCATAGGATAATGAATGCACATGTACCTAGAGCTTGGTATGGCATGAATGTTCTTTAGATGTTGAAGGATGTTTCCCCCTTGAATCTCTTAAGCAGGGAGTAACTTTTCTTGCCAGAGGTTATTTAAAATGGTTTTTCCTGAGTCAAAACCACAACTCAAAGTAATCACAAAGAAGATGAACATTTTAGGCCATTAGCAGGGAAAGCTATGATATGTTTAAATACCTACCAGTGTTCTTAGGACACAGCGGTGACCACATAACTGTTATTCTGCTATGGTTATTAGTAGTGTCTCTTACACTTCCCCCAGTTACAGATAATGAATTACATGATTACTGTGTAATAGGTATTTAACAAAATAACTCTTTAGTGTCCAGTTTGAAATAATAATTTATATGATCATGACTTACCAATGAAAATTCCTTTTCTTCTACTAAGGTTTTGTTTGTGGTTTATTTATTTATTTATTTATTTTGTTTGTTTGTTTTATAAAAGATATAGTTAAAGAATACAATGGTAAAACTAAAGTCACTTATTTATTCATTCAAGAAATATTTATCTAGCAATCACCATGCTAAAATAGTGATGTTAGTATAGTAGAGACGTAGACAAGTTAATTTGCTAGCCCTATGGAGCATACATTCTAGTAGAGAGAAGCAGATCCTAGAGTAGAGAACAATTGCATTCGTAACATGCTTTCAATTACTGATGTATTACAACATAAGCAAAAGAGAGATATTTGCAAACAAAGTATTGCAGGAAAAGGTAGGCACACACTGAGCTAGGGAAGGCATCTCTCAAAAGGTGACATCTGGGAAAAGAACCAATGACCTGAAAGAGAAAGACCAAGATTGAATGTCTTAGGATAGGTTATTTCCAGGAATGGGTTTACCTAAGTATTCAGCTGCTGAGATGGATCTATGTTAAATTAAATATTATATCCATAATAGCACATTGCATGTTTGAGGAATATCAAAGAGACCAGCACAGCTGGGGCAAAGTAAGCAAAGAGATGTGGTTGGAGAGCCATCTGTTGTCATGGGAGAAGTTGAATTATAGTGGGAAGCTACTGAAGGTTGACACAATCTTAACTTAGCTTCTACAGTGATCATACCAAGGGCCCTGTTGTTAGAAGACTACAAGGAGGTAAATCAGATTCCCCTCAATCATGTTAACAGACACTCTCATCTGCTCCTGTCTCTGGATCACTCATTTCCTTTATCCACAAAGGCTTACAAATTCATGTGTACACATCTGGTCACTCTGCTTCCTCTTGCCTGTGCCTCATGCATTGCCAATTCTAGGACTTCCTTGAAATCAGTGAGGTGTTAGATGCATGAGATATTTCAAGGGTCCCTGTGAGCATGATCTGGAATTGTAGGGGAAGTAACAGTCCAGGGTGAGCCTTTGATTCTTAGCAGGAGGTAATCAGTGGACAAGTTTATTCCTGCCTCTCAGGATAGACTATCTTGAGATAAAGCAGTTCATGTAGTCTGAAATGGGGCTTCACTAAACTATAAACAAGATGATAGCAGAATGTTTTTCATTCTTGAGGCTCTTGAAAAAAAATATCTTCTGGCAGTCACCTTTTTATATTTTGTCCCTATTAGTACTATATAAGTTTCCTATGGCTGCTATAACAAATTACAAAGCCAGCAGCATAGCATTTTCAAATCTCTCTGGCTAATCTCTTCTCCTGCCCCACCTATTCCACTTTACCGTGTACTCTTGTAATCACAGGTTCTAGGAATTGGGACATTTACATATTGGAGGATGGGGGCATTATTCTACATACCACAAATATTGTTAACATTTAGAGGGAGGATTCTGGGGCACAAAAATGTTAGTAAACTTGTCAAAGTCCACAAAGCTAATAACTGAAGGAGGAAATAAGCTCTAAACCTTCATATTTAACTACTAAATCATACTGTCACCTTGAAAGAAGCATAAGGTATTGCCGGTATCATCTTACATTTCTTTGATTCATATTGGGTTTAATGTTTGCTGAGATGCTATTGTGTTACGTACATCTAAAATTATATGCAAAGTGCTATTATGGATATAATATTTAATTGAACATAGATCCAGCACTCAAAAAAAAAAAAAAAAAAAAAAAAAAAACAGATCTTGCTGGGTGCAGTGGCGCACAACTATAATCCAAGTGGCTCTGGAGGCTGAGGCAAGAGGATCATGGGTTCAAAGCCAGCCTCAATAACTTAGCAAGTCTCTAAGCAACTTAGTGAGACCCTGTCACAAAACAAAATATTTTAAAAAGTACTAGGGATATGGTTTGCTCATTAAGTACCCTTGGGATCAAACCCTGGATTAAAAAAAAAAAAAAAAAAGAAATGGAGTGAGGGAGGAAGAAAGAAAAGGAAGGAAGGGAGGGAGGGAGGAAGGAACTTGGACTCTTAACAGAGGTGACAAAGAATATCAAATTACATAATTTTTTATGTGTGTGTACATATGATACATATGAATACTGTGAGATACACAAAGTGCTATAGGCATTCAGAAAAACAAGACAATCATGCAGTTTAGTCCATTTTCCCAACTCCATTGAATCACTTAGATAAGTCGTGTCATGTACTTCTTCAGTTTTCTAATTACTACTGAATACAAAGCAATACTCAATGATCACACTTGCTGCCCTTGTTAGTACAATATCTTTTAAAATAGTAGTCATTTCTTACTTTACATAATTTGGAATCTTTCTTTCTTTCTTTTTAAGGGTGAGAAGGTGAAATCCTTTGATCAGTAGATATCTTTTTGAATATTTTTCATTTTCAAGCTTAGGTTTTAATTTTTATGTAGAAAGTCAAGCAGTTACAATACTGATATAGCCCAAATATTTTTTTTTCTTTTTTCTTGTTTGGTATTTATTTTTCTTTCAAAGTTGTTGTATTTATAACAGTAGCATGCATTATAATTCATAGTACACATATAGAGCATCTTTTGACCTAACACTGTTAATCATGCATTTAGGATAATGATATCTATCGTATTCTACCACCTTCTTTTTTCCCCTCCATACCCCCTTCCTCCCTCCTTTCCCCTCCCTCCCCTTTGACCTTTCTAGTGTTCCTCTAACCCTCCTATGTACCCCGACCCAACACCACTGTGAATCAGCCTCCTTATATCAAAGAAAATATTCAGCTTTTGGATTTTTGAGATTGACTAACTTCATTTAGCATTATATTCTTCAACTTCATCCATTTACCTGCAAATGCCATTATTTTATTCTCTTTTATTGCTGAGTAATATTCCATTGTGTATATATACCACATTTTCTTTATCCACACATCTACTGAGGGGCATCTAGGTTGGTCCCACAACCTAGCTATTGTGAATTGTGCTGCTATCAACGTTGAAGTGCCTGTGTTGCTGTAATGTGCTGCTTTTAAGTCCTTTAGGAACAGACCCAGGGGTGAGATGGCTGGGTCATAAGGTGGTTCCATTCCCAGTTTTCCAAGGAATCTCCATACTGCTTTCCATAATGGCTGCACCATTTGCAGTCCCACCAGCAATGTATGAGTGTGCCTTTTTCCCCCACATCCTCTCCAACATTTATTGTTGTTTGTGTCCTTAATGGCTGCCATTCTGACTGGAGTGAAGTGAAATCTTAGTTTTGATTTGCATTTCTCTAATTGCCAGCAATGTTGAACATTTTTTCAAGTATTTGTTGATTGATTGTGTATCTTCTTCTGAGAAGTGTCTTTTCAATTCCTTAGCCCATTTATTGATTGGATTATTTGGTTTTTTGGTGTTAAGATTTTTGAGTTCTTTATATATTCTAGAGATTAGTGCTTTATCTGATGTGCATGTGTTTACAATTTGTTCCCAATTAGTTGTTTCTCTATTCACCTCACTGATTGTTTCTTTTGCTGAGAAGAAGCTTTTTAGTTTGAATCTATCCCATTTATTAATTCTTGATATTAATTCTTGCACTACAGGATTCTTATTAAGGAACTTGGGGCCTAATCCAACATGTTGGAAATTGGAGCTTACTTTTTCTTCTATTAGGCATATTGTATCTGGTCTAATTCCTAAGTCTTTGATCCACTTTGAATTGAGTTTTGTGCATGGTGAGAGATAAGGGTTTAATTTCATCTTGTTGCATATGGATCAGTTTTCCCAGCATCATTTGTTGAAGAGGCTATCCTTTCTCCACTGTACATTTTTGGCACCTTTACCTAATATAAGATAGCTGAAATTATATGCATTAGTCTCTGTGTCCTCAATTCTGTACCATTGGTCTATAGGTCTATTTTGGTGTCAATACCATTCTGTTTTTGTTACTATTGCTCTATAGTATAATTTAAAGTCTGGTATGGTGATACCACCTGCTTCACTTTTCTTGCTAAGGATTGCTTTAGCTATTCTGGGTCTCTTATTTTTCCAGATGAATTTCATGACTGCTTTTTCTATTTCTTTGAGGAATGTCATTGGGATTTTGATTGGAATTGCATTAAATTGGTATATTGCTTTTGGTAGTATGGACATTTTGACAATATTAATTCTGCCTATCTAAGAACAAGGTAGGTCTTTCCATCTTCTAAGGTCTTTTATAATTTCTTTCTTTAGTGTTCTGTAGTTTTTGTTATAGAGGTCTTTCACCTCTTTCATTAAGTTGATTCCCAAGTATTTTAGTTTTTTGATGCTATTGTAAATGGGGTAATTTTCATCATTTCCCTTTCAGAAGTTTTGTCACTGATGTACATAAATGCCTTTGACTTATGGGTATTGATTTTGTATCCTGCTACTTTGTCGAATTCATTTACTAGTTGTAAAAGTTTTCTGGTAGAGTTTTTTGGGTCTTCTAGGTATATGACCATATCATCAGCAAATAGTGCTAATTTGAGTTCTTCTTTTCCTATCTGGATCCCTTTAATTTCTTTCATCTGTCTAATTGCTCTGGCCAGAATTTAAAGTACTGTGTTAAATAACAGTGGTGAAAGGGGGCATCCCTGTCTTGTTCCTGTTTTTAGAGGGAATGTTTTCAATTTTTCTCCATTTAAGATGATGTTAGCCTGGGGCTCCGCTTAAATAACTTTTATAATGTTGAGATATGTTCCTGTTATTCCTACTTTTTCTAGTGTTTTGAACATAAAGAGGCATTGTATTTTGTTGAATGCTTTTTCTGCATCTATTGAGATGATCATATGTTTTTTATCTTTAATTCTATTGATGTGATGTATTGCGTTTATTGATTTCCATATGTTGAACCAGACTTGCATCCCTAGTATAAATCCTACTTGATCGTGGTACACTATCTTTTTAATATGTTTTTGTATTTGATTTGCCAGAATTTTGTTGAGGATTTTTGTATGTATGTTCATTAAAGATATTGGCCTGAAGTTTTCTTTTTTGGCTGTGTCTTTGCCTGGTTTTGGAATTAATGTAATATTGGCCTCATAGAAAGAGTTAGGAAGAGCTCCCTCTTTTTCTATTTCTTGAAGTAAGTTGAAGAGTATTGGTATTAGTTCTTCTTTGAAGGTCTTATAGAACTCAGCTGTAAACCCATCTGGCCCTGGGCTTTTTTTAGTTTGTAGCTTTTGGATGGCGTCTTCTATTTCCTCACTTGAAATTGATCTGTTTAAATTGTGTATAGCCTCCAGTTCCAGTTTGGGCAATTCATGTGACTCTAGAAATATGTCAATGCCTTCAATATTTTCTGTTTTATTAGAGTACAAGTTTTCAAAATAATTTCTAATTATCTTCTGTATTTCTGAGGTGTTTGTTGTGATATTTCCTTTTTTATCATGTAAGCTAGTAATTTGAGTTTTCTCCTCTCCTTTTTTTCATTGGCATCACTAAGGTCTGTCAATTTATTCATTTTTTTCAAAGAACCAATTTCTGGTTTGGTCAATTCTTTTCATTGTTTCTTTAGTCTCAATTTCATTGATTTCAGCTCTGATTTTAATTATTTCCTGTCTTCTACTGCTCTTAGTATTGATCTGTTCTTCTATTTCTAGTGCTTTGAGGTGTGATGTTAAGTCATTTATTTGTTGGTTTTCATTTTCTTTTAAGGAATGAACTTAATGCAATGAATTTTCTTCTTAATACCGCCTTCATAGTGTCCCAGAGATTTCTATGTGATGTATTTGTGCTCTCATTCACCTCTAGGAATTTTTAAATCTCCTCCTTGATGTCTTCTTCAACCCCTTGTTCATTCAGTAGCATGTTGTTTAGCTTAAAGTTGTTGGAGTTGCTTTTTTTTTATTTCCTGTTTTATCATTGATTTCCAATTTCATTCCATTATGGTCTGATAGAATGCAGGGCAGTATCTCTACTTTTTTATATTTGCTGAGAGTTGCCTTGTGGCATAATATATGGTCTATTTTAGAGAAGGAGTCATGTGCTGCTGAGAAGAAAGTGAGGAATGAAATATTCTATATATGTCCATTAGGTCTAAGTTATTAATTGTTTTAATGAGATCTAAAGTTTCTTTATTTAGCTTTTGTTTGGATGATCTATCCAGTGGTCAAAGAGGTGGAGGATTGTGGTATACTTAGCTTTTTTGCATACCAAGGGAAATAGTGGTTTTCTTTATGGAAGGGTTTCCTATACCACAGGTCTGGTATGATTTTGGTACTCGAAGAATAAAAACAGTATTCAGAGAGCTGGTCATGGTGGTGCACACCTGTAATTCCAGCGGCTCAGGAGGCTGAGGCAGAGACATGGCAAGTTTTAAGCCAGCTTCAGCAATTTAACCAGTCCCTAAGCAACTTAGTGAGACCCTGTCTCAAAATAAAAAATAAAAAAGACTGAGGATATGGCTCGGTGTAAAGCACCCCTGGTTCAATCCCCAGTACAAACAAAACTTCAGAAAACCGTTTACTCAACATCAGTGAACACTGTATTTGATGCTTCTTTTTCCATGATATTAATTTAAAAATTTAGTTGTATATTAAGAATAATTTTAAAATACATTGCAAAATTTTGGAGCTACACAAGTATTTAATATGTGAACATTTAAAGTGCATATTTAAATGTTTAATAAAACTTTGGAAATCATAAATATACTGCCATTTGAGTATAGTAAATCAAATAGTATTGATTCCATTTTTTTGTCATATAGTTTTAGTACATGATATTTTCATTTGTATGTTCATTTTCTATTCATGCTAAATATGTCTCAACAGCATATTTTCATTATAAACAAAGCGATTTTCTATTAATGACTTTCTATGAATCAAAGTTGCTATTATCTACCCAATATCAAATGTTAGCATCATTTTAAACTACTTCAGCTTTTGCTTCTTATGTGTTCAAATGAAATAAAAAGTAGTTTTGAGGCACTTGTGCTTGAGAGAATATCAATTATAACACATTTGTTCTTCCATCTATAATATATAAATAGAATTTCTGTTACTATAATATTATTGGCTCTTCAAAAAATATTACCAACTAATATATTCTTAAATGCCAAGTAAGTAGTAAGTTGTTGTGGCTATAGTAAAGGGAAAAACAAAAACAAAAACTTTACCCAGAATGATTTGGTGACATTTCAAGGAAGGACTAAGAATTTGAGATGCAAATATATAGGACATTATCAATTGGAAGATGAAAGGCATTTTAGACTGGGAACCTAAACTTATAAGAAGACTTATTTGAGAAAGCAGAGAGTTCTTAGAGGAAAATGTTGCAACTTGTAATGGTAAGAAAGTCCTATATGTGCAGCCTTCAGTAAAAATAAAGATAATTGGATTTGGTCCTCTAAGCAATAAAAGTCATTGACAAAATTCTATAAATTACTATAAGATCAAGCAGAAAATGATTTGTTGAAAAGATGGAAGTTTATTCAAATACTTCCTCCATTTCTCTGAACTTGTATTTGTCAGGAAACATGAAAAAGCATGGTGTTATTATTCACTGTGTGAAATGAAAATTTTATTACATAGAAATCCCTGTCTATGAAAGCAATTTCTCTTTCACATAAGTGTATATTCTAGAAAAGGAAATAATATGTATGTAAATACTAGTAGCAAAAGAAAGGTCATGATCAGTGCTCCAAGAGAGAAACCAAAATAATGTCATAGGCATTTAAGAGAAAGAGAGAGTCCACATTAGGCTGGAAAATGGCAAAGAACAATTCGTCATCATAGAAGTGCTAATTATATTGGGTAGTAAAAATTATTGGGATGACACAAGTTGAATATTTTGGAGAAGTGAGATGAGAAAAGATTCTCATTTTTCTGGAGTGTGAGGCATGTAAAGAATATAGTAGAAGATTGGTTAGGAAAGTAAATAATTTGAATTGACATTGGGAACATATTTAATTTTATGCCAATAATTTGTGCTTTAGGTAAGATAGATTCAGGTCATTTTGTGCAAATGATTAAGTGCTTTTACATTAGGAATAATTAATCTGCTTGTAGTGGATGATTGGTTTGGAGCAGAGCAAAATTTTAAATTAGAGGCTGTTAAAGGAGGGAAACAGATAATGAATATTTTAACTAGAGAAGTAAAACTGGAAAGAAATGTATTTCCTTAAAGCATTTTATAATTGAAATTGCTAGGATTTGGGAACTCATTGGATATGACAGCTAATCAATAGGAAGGAGTCAAAGAGAGAATGAAAGGGAGTTTCCCAGGCAGAGATCATAGAAAGAGGTTAGAAGGCAAGACCTAGAGTAGAGCCCTGAGAAATTTGGCTTTAAGAAATTGAGGAGGAAGAGGGGCTGTGAAAGGAAATAAAATGAAAAAAAGAAAATTTATCCAGTAGCCAGATGGGAGAGAGGTAGAGCAGGGAGAGGGGAGCAGAAGTGGGGGAGACAGACGGGGTTACGAGCCATAATGTCATTATCAACATGTACACGATTTCCAGGTATGAACTGGAAAGTGTCTTTGAATATCAAATAGATCATGAACAATTTCGTGGGAGAAGAAACCAGGTGTCTTTGAGCATAATTTCTACCTTATCTATAACTATCTATTCTTAATTTTTCTAATTCAGATCACACATCTTTCTCAAAATTGTGCAATCTTCAGATCTTGACTTCACACCCTCTGTCTGAAGCTGCCTCTTGCCTACTGCAGAACACCCCCAACCCAAATTATATTTATCATACTGCAACCAAATCAATCACATTACTACTTTCAAATACCTATAGGAACGTGTCTCTTGAAATTCCGTTATTTTAAACACATATATCCTATCTTTTGGCACATGTTTTATGCTTAAGTATTTCCTAGGTTTTGATCATTGAATGTCATGTAACATCATCATGAAGACACACTGACCCATGTATGTATGTAAATGAAGATGTAGCATCTGACTTTTTGCAGTTATCAAATGAAAATTCAACAGTGCGGATAAGAGCAGCATTGATATTAACATAATGGGAAGTAGAGTAACTTCCACTGATATTATATGGATGTATAAAACTCGCCCCTGTCTTTCAGTTGCCTCTCTAGGCATCAGTCAGGTCAGAAACACCAATTTTCTGAGGGGGTTTTATTAGAGTACAGTACTGAGCAGAGAAGAGAAATTGCCGGTCATTGAGAATTTGAGATGGATTGACTTGTTAGTTGGTGACTAAACACTAGAAATGTTTTCAGAGATTGTCTGTATTTTCTCACACAAGTATGTTAAGTTCCAGTTCTGGGAAATAACATTAACTGATACTATTAGATATTCATGTTCAAGCTGGGAGAAGTGGCACATGCCTGTAATTCCAGTGATTCTGGAGGCTGAGTCAGGAGGATTACAAGTTTGAGACCAGCCTCAGCAACTTAGTGAGGCCCTAAGAAAGTTAGTGAAACTATCTCAAAATAAGAAGAGCTGGAGCTATGGCTCAGTGGTAAAGTGCCCCTGGGCTCAATCCCCAGTACTCCCCTTTCCCCAAAAAAAGAATCATGTTGAAGGACCTATGTTTACTGAAAGGTCATAATCATATACACTAGTTTGATGCTGTGCAACGTGTACAGGATCAGTGCAATGTATACTTATTTGAAATCACATCCTTTGAAATTATTTTTAAAAGAATTTGTGTGAGAACTATAGGTGGCAAAGTTTGAAAATGGCTCAAAGCAATAGACTTTCAACCATGGTTCATGTGCCCTCACCTCTGTTTGATAATCTTATGGAAAGTTTACTGTAATAGCCTCTCACATGTACTTTCAAAGCCATGAAGATAATTAACTCTGGATCCAAGGTTCGGAAGTGCTCTACAGATGGAGTCGGAAGCACATTTACTTTTGTTGTTTTATAAGTAATTGAATGGTCATTACTGTACAGGCACATGTTTTGTTTTCTATTTTATACATAAACTACATACTATGGGTGTAGTAGAAAATATGTTTTACTTTAATATGTGCTGAAAATATTTTGAAAGATGAAAGGGCACTGATATACAAGGTTGGAAAACTAATCCCTTTAGAGTTAAACTCATGAATAAGAATTAATTTCATGTTTAACATGGTTTCACTCACTTTGCACTGTGGCCTGGAGAATGCCGCACGGTTGACTGCACTTGGTTTTCATCATTTTATTTTGCATTTCTGAATTGTGGTTCATCTATTTACATTTTGAGATTAGGTATTTTCACACTTGAAGCAATGCATGGCAAATTTTTCAAAGCTCTCACTCTAACAGGATTACCAGAGATGTGGTGTGGATCTTCTATTAAAATAAAAATATGTATTCATGTCTCAGAACAACAAATTTGCGCCTATATATGTGTGGTGCCTCATAAACACTATCACATTTTTTGAAGATAGAATCAGATTTCTGTAGTGAGAACTTTTTTAGAGAGACAGTTTTTAAGATCTTTAAGTAACAAATGGCATTGTTTTTAATATGTGTACAACTATGCAAACTCTCATTTATTAATTTTGCTAAATGACTGGAATACATTTATCAACATGTTATAAACAGTATATTACAAATTTTAATACTAAAATAAGCTGGACTTATATCCTGTGATAATTAGTATTATCAAGTATATAATGCTTTTTAAATAACATTTTAAAGCAGAATCATGGAAAGATATGTCTCATAATTATTCTTTTACCAACAAGATTTCTGTGTTCCCAGGAACACAGATTACTTTCCAAGAGCTGCAGGAAACGTAGTCTTTAGTTTTATTTCCTTCCTCATTACATCTATACTTTGTTTCTGTTTTACAGGTGCATTGATGGCTGTCTGGCTCATAGCTTGTATCATTTATTTAGACCAGGCAATTGAACTTAGTCTAATTCTGTAAATAATATAAAACACATTATAAGATGAAATGGTAAACAGAAAAATGATCTTGAAAGATGGGAAATAAGACCAGTTTTTGAACTTAAGAAATTGATTTAAGAATCCACCATACGGGGCTGGGGTTGTGGCTCAGTGGTAGAGTGTTCACCTGGCATGTGTGAGGGCCTGAGTTTGATCCTTAGCACCACATAAAAATAAATAAATAAATAAAAAACAAAAATAAATAAACAAACAAAGGTTAAAAAAAAAAAAAAGAATCCACCATAAACATGCAACTTCTAATAATAACTCTGAGGCATTATGGGAAGTTGTTCGAATTTGTGAGTTATAATCCTAACCATATGCATTATATATTCTTGACAAATCTTTCTCAAGTTAATAAACCTTATCAAGAAGCATCTATTCTCAGTCAACAGCTTGGTAGGTACTTTTGGGAACACACAGTAATCAGATAAGTTATCTGCCCTTGAGGAAATTAAAATATGATTATTATGGAAAAAGAAAATAATTAATAAAACAAATCATCCTATATAATGGTGCATGAATGTAATACGAAAATGTACGGCATAAAGCAATAGGGATTTACTGTTGAATTATCTGTTTAGGGATTAAATACTATAGAATTTCAGGAAAAGAAATAAGTCCAGTACATTGGAAAGGGAAAAATTAAACATGAATTGTCTTGAAGTAAATAAAACAGATATGCAGAGAGGCCAAGAAGAGCATTTATGATGATGAAGTAATCAAAGCACCTTACTATCAGGATATGGTGTATCTTGGGAAAGCTGGAGAGGCTGCTCAAACCAGAGTACAGAGTTGTCAGGAATAGCAAGGCATTAGAACGAAAAGATCCCCCGAGGTCATCTGGTGGAAGACAAATGGTTGAGCTACAAGATTCACAGCTGAAGAGCTATCAGTGCATTGAAGGAATAGTAAGTGGCAGAAAGGAAACTACAAAGGGGATAGTCAGCAAAAGATCTTACTCAAAAATGGGTGACCAGAAATTTGCTGGAGATGCATAGAGGTATTGATCCAAGGATAAAGAGACCGAGCATGAAGACTGCCGATCAGTGTGCAGGTAGCTATTTACTTAGCTGAAACATTTGGGTGAATTGTGGGTGGGGACATACCACATTCATTCATATTTTAAACCAAAAGTGAGGAATTGGAAAAAATAAAAGCAATAATAATAAATAGTCAAACAGTGACTTTAGAATATGTATAATCACAATAAACATAATGTTTTACCTGTATTTTAAAACATTATTATTTTTTTGTACCAGGGATTGAACCATGATGCTTTGCCATGGAGCTACATGTTCAGCCCTTTTAAATTTTATTTTGAGTCAGGGTCTTGCTAAGTTACTGATACTGGTATTAAACATGAGATTCTCCTGCCTTATCCTTCCTAACATGGAGGATTATAGGTATGCACCATCATACCTGGGAAAACATTACTTTACAAAGACAAAAATACAAATCGAAAGGAATAAAACATGGTGAATAAATTTTAGAGAATATCTGATATCCCCTAGCAACTCCATTTATTTTTATTTCATTTACTGTATATAAGATTAACACAAAAATACAAATTAAAAACACATTACCCAAGTTTGTTAGTCATTAGCTTAAACCTCATTCATTAAGATTTCTTTAAAAATGTTCCATACATGTTTTAAAATTATATATTTTTATATATACCAAATTATATATATTTAGATATTTATATATATTAAATTACATATATATTTAAAATTATAATTGTGCCTAAATATTTTATAATATAATGTTCCAAAGCACTAGTTCTTGAATTCAGTTAAATTCAAAATTTATTTCAATCTGTCTTTGGCACACGATGATTCCACAATAAGACAGGTGAATTCAAAATCATAACAGACACTTCAAATTCACTAACCAATTATGAAAATATGCTGCTGCTATTCTTCATGTTAAAAATGTCAGTGTTTCATTAGCTGTTTAGTTGTTACTGTTGATCAGTGTTTGGCAAACCAATCAGAAGTCTTTTTTCCTATATTTTCAACAGAAGTTTCAAAACCTATTGAAGTTATTTTATTTCAAATATTTTCTAGGTAAATTAGCAAATTCTGTTTTAGATATAAGAGTTCATACTATCCATGAGGAATTCATTTGTTTGAAATAATATGTCAAAAAATATCCTACTGTCTTTATTATCTAAAAAGAACAAATTAAAATATTTTCTTCAAAAAATAAATTATTACTTTGAAAAGGACACATTAAGTGTATTTATCTTTTTTCCAAGCCATCTGCTTAGTCACACTCTAATGGAAGGCAGTGAGTTTGGATTTGAATTTGTCTTATATTAGGGAAAGTTTCCAATGTAACTTCCAATCTGACTCTCTTTTTAAGTACTTAACAGGACAAAAGTAGCAAATCATCCCAGTACTTGGGAGGCTGAGGCAGGAGGATCACAAGTTCAAAGCCAGCCTCAGCAATGGGGAGGTACTTAGGAACTCAGTGAGACCCTGTCTCTAATAAAATACAAAAAAGGGCTGGGGATGTGGCCCAGTGGTTGAGTGCCCCTGAGTTCAATCCCCAGTAAAAAAAAAAAAAAAAAAGTAGCAAATCATCTTGCCTTGTAGATGCTCACTGCCCAACATTAATTTCAAAGCATTATTAGGAATTTATGGAAGATTTTAGTTTGTATTTATTTATTTATTTTTGCTTGTTTATTTTCAAGTATTTCTAAAATATCCTGCAGTACTTGGGGTCCTCCTTCCTTTGATTTCTCTCCTCTATAACATTGTCCAGGAATGATGCAGTGAGGGTCTCTCACTGATGTTGCTGTATCTTGGAAGTCTTACTCCAAAATCTATATCATCAAAGATTACATAAACAGGTGGTGGTTCCTCATCACAAAACACCACTGTGTTAAATTTCATTTACCATTCAGAACATGTCTTAATCCACATGTCTTTTTATTTACTATCTCCAACTATGTCTTTCATAGACTTAAACAGGATAAAACTGCTTTTGCATCCCTTAATGAACAACCTTCCCAAATAAAATAATTTGTTGTATTGGTTCTTACAGCTCTTTCACAGCATTTTCTGTGTGACAAAAAGGTATATGAAAAAAGAATCACTTAAGTTGTGATCTTAGTGTGTTTGGGATACTATTTGAGTTATTTTCTTTGATCAAGGCAAAAAAAAAAAACCCTATTGTCTGGTTTTGTTTCATTATTTAATTATTTAATTATTAATGTTGGAATTACAAGAGAGACTTCAAGCTACTAATTTAGTAACTTTCTGTGAAGTAATGATTTATCCTGACTTTTACCATTACTGGAAAAGTAGGAAAGGCTTGTCTCTATTAATAAAATCTTCAGTTTTAAAATATCTTGCTCACCATGTTCCTGGACAATAAGAAGCACATTGAGAATTACTGATACTTAGTATACTAGTTGATACCGGCAGCCTTGATACATAGACTTTGAGAGAACCTTATGATTTAACTGATACAAATATCAAAGTATAGCTGTTAGTAACAGTTTATGTGAATCATAAATTAAATAATTTGACATATTTTATTAAATTTTAAGATCAGATATGACTAGAGTGTCATTGTTCTTACCTTAGAATATGACTGAAGAATAGTTTGTACTAGGAAAAGAAGGATCAGCTTTGCCAGTTTCTTGTTCACTTTTGTGCACACTTTGTCCTATCTTCATGTTTTCTCTACATTTTGCAAGCCATATATTTGTTTTGAGAAGGGGTTTTTGCTATTCTCAAATATATAGCCCTGCAATCTCTGCATCAATGTACAGGGAAACTCCAAAACATCAACAAGTGAAAAGAAAAAAAAGAATGAGCATACCTTTGCATCAGTCAAATCTTGACCTTAACCTCAGTATGGTACATGAACCAAATGGACCAAGACTACAGAATTCCAGTATTGGTGCACTAAATATTAGTAACACTTCATGTTTTTCTTATTTTATAGATAAAAACATATGAGTAAAAAATTAATGTGCCCATGAACTACCTGGAGAACTTCTTCCAGATTCTGATAAAAAAAGCATTGGAGTGGAACTTGACAGTTTGAATTTTTTTTTTTTTTTTCTTGCTATGCTGGGAATGAAACCCAGGGCCCTACTCATGTTAGGCAAGGCCTCTACCACTAACCTACACCCCAACCCTGAGAGTTTGCATTTTATAAGCTCCTTGATGATCCCAAGACTGCTGATCCCTGCACCACACTTGGAATAACAAATTTTACAGAATCTCCATGAATCTTCTTTCAAATACCTTAGACAGCTTGCTTCCAATATCAGGATATTGTCATTCTTTTGTCATTTATTTAAAACAGTAAAAATGCCAAGTATGTTTCTAAACAAACTAGAAAACTATATTTATATTTATGTCTTTCACTTTCCTGAAACATGAAACTCTCTTTTGGTATTCCCTGTCTACTCATTGTGCTAAGGTGGTAAGAGTGTCTAAGTGGTTTGAATATTTCTGTCCCCAAAAGAATTTCTGAAATATTAATAAATTAATGCATCCTTTATAATAGGTATTTTTAAATAACCTGTTTGTCAACCCATTACACCATTAGATCCTAGGTTTGAACTCTTCCTTTCCCTACTGTGAGTGTTATCACTTTGAGATGTCAAATTCTATTGCTAGAGTAAAAGAAAACAAGAAGGGAGTGGTGTCTGCTTCTTGTTTTCAAGATAGCCCACATGCCCCCTTGAATGTGCCTCTACTTTGCTAAATAAACCTCTGTCTGTGCCTCTGGAAAAAAAAAAAAAAAAAAAAGACGGGAATTTGTTTCTAGAAGAGAGAATGAAAATACAATGGCCTAGGAAGAGACAAACAAGATGCAGAAAGGCAAGGAAATCTGGAAAGAGTAACAGGTTCAAGACAGTAAAAAATGAATATCTAGCGATATTGTCAAAATTGTCAGTGACAACTTCACAAACATGTATCCCTTGCCTTCTTCATTTCTTGCACAGACAGATCACTCTTCTCTCTGCCAGTTGTAGCCTGCATTTTCATTAGAAAGACAATACTCATGGTTTGAAATAATATCAACATTAGGGGCTCAAAATTAGTGCAGAAATTACTTAGATGCCTCTGAAGTGGGCCCAGGTGCCTTTGTTGCCTGGCATTTGCTGATGTTTCATGCAGCTGTTACAGCTCCAGTAGCTTCACTAAGAGCTGTGCCCCAAACCTGTGGTTTTCATTGCAAGAGAGAGACTGTGGTGGGCACAAGGAATCATTCTTAGATGACTGAAAAGGTAATCTAGGAAACATGAGACCCAGTAGGCATGGAGTATTTGTTTTATGATTCCCAAGTCAGTGCTATATTCTTCAGCCTATGGTAGCCAATATAAAGGAAAAATAAGTTAATTTCAACACAACTCATACACTGCTCAGGATTCATATGGTACTCACAGATAAAACAGCCAATGTGGATAAAATATCGGTCCAAATTGCATTTCTCCTTGATGCAGGTGTTCCATGAGGGAGTCACAACCCATTTAGAATATCAGCACAATCATTGTCCACCTCCATCAATTTAATGCAAACCAGGGAAAGGGAATCATTAGGGTCCAAAAAAAAAAAAAAAAAAAATCAATTCTGGGCATCTGTCTACATGTAGACCTCAGGCCAAAACAGATTGAGTACCAAAAAAGTAGACAAAAGGGAAATCCCTGATTTCATTGTGCTGGTCTTTGGTGTCGTGTCTATTATGTGACTAATGAACCTTTCATTTTGAATCAGTGTGTTTTACAGCTGCACCTAATCATTGTTTCTGCGACCTAAAACTATGATGTGTGGCAGAAGCTGTAGATGAGGTGAGGCATGATGGATTGTCATTGTCAAATTATTAATAGAAAAGTTCATTTTCTATTAGAAATATAAAATATGATATTTTATTCACAGCTCCCTTTTGAACTCTAGTTCCAACTGCCAAAATGGACTATATCATTCAACACTGCACAACTTTGCCAAAAATATGTAGGGTTTTGGCAGTACAACTGTTAAACTATATTTAATTCTAGCTTTTATAGAAACTATTTCATATCACCTTGTTTCTTCACAAATCACATATAATTTTTTCTAATTAATCATGAGATGTGATCAAGATGTTTGATAATCAGTAAAAAAATAAGTTAATGAGCTTTTTGTATGTTGAAATAGTAATTGGTAAGATTCATTTTTCTAAGTGATATTTGTATATAAGATGCACATATTATGAAATTTAATATCATAACAATGTTAATTATCCTCCATTCATAGATGAAAAAACAGACATTCAGAGGATAAATAATTTGCATAAACCTCCTAGTATATAGGTATGAAATGTGCAATTTAAACCAAGCATAAATCTAAATCTAGCACTTTTGATAATTAAGGTTCAGGGGAAGCAAGAAATTTGCATCAAAAGTCACAATCTCCTTTAATTGTTTAAATCTGTATAGTGTGTATAAGCATGCCCATATATAAAAATGGAAAAATATCATGAACATCTCCATATACACAAATAAAAGTCAATTTCAAACACATGCTATAGTTTATTTTAAAAACTAATTAACCACATAAAGTTCAGACAAAAAAGTTATAAATAAATTTCTATTTTTATATTACCCTATGGCCATTTTACTTTCCAACTTGGATTCTAAACTAATATAGATTTGCATTATGGCATAATAAAGTGATGAATCTCATAGATTCGCTGCTATTCAAGGCCAAATAAGCTAAGTATCTCTTTTTACCTTTAATAACAAAACATTCCAGAAAACAGTATTTCTGAGCAGTGGTTAAGTATGCTCAGTCCAATGTGCAGTT
Source organism: Tamias sibiricus (assembly GCA_025594165.1). Lineage (NCBI taxonomy): Eukaryota > Metazoa > Chordata > Mammalia > Rodentia > Sciuridae > Tamias > Tamias sibiricus. The sequence continues at coordinate 110,643,811 of CM046664.1, read as the reverse complement.
GCTAGTGAGGATATCTCAAGTTTAAGACCAGAACGTTAATCCTATTTGTCCTATTTCATTATACACACATAATCAAGTTATAGTATCAGGCATCACTACAATCCTTAGAAATTAGAGTAGAATTTATTTTTAAGTAATATTTTTTTGGGGGGATGTCCTGGGATTGAACTCAGGGGCACTTGGCCACTGTGCCATATCCCAATCCTATTTTGTATTTTATTTAGAGACAAGGTCTCACTTACTTGCTTAGCACCACTCTTTTTGCTGAGGCTGGCTTTGAACTCACAATCCTCTTGTCTCAGCCTCCTGAGCCACTGGGATTATAGGAGTGCACCACTGCGCCCAGCTTAATAGTTTTGACTGCTAAAAATTTAACATTTTATCATAAAAATAAGGGGAAAATATTAGGACTCAAATTTAAAAGCATATTGTTTTTCTGTGCATCTTAGTTTTGTGTTTGGGTTTGGACTTTTTAAGTTTTATACATAAATGTTAAAGAGTTACATGACTTTCCTTTTCTGGTTTTGTTTTGTTTATTTTAATTTCAACAGAGTTTCTTAATGTATACATTGTCGGTCTAACAGGTATAGCACCAGAAGTGTGTCTTTACAGATTAATAATGGTGACCAGGTTGATTCCCTGGTTTGATTTGGGAGAAGTTCCTCAGTAATGTTTACCGTTGATCGCCATTCTCAGTTTCCAAGGCAGATTCAATTGATGGTCTTTAGCTATTACATGTCCTTATGCATATATTTCTCCTTGAGTTTATGCACTGACTTGCATATTCAAATATATATGATGGTGGTCTATGCACTGACTTGCATATTCAAATATATATGATGGTGGTCTTAAAATAAAAATAACTATTTTTCTAAAACCTAGAAGTATTTTCCCATTTTGAAATTAAACTTTGTTAAATGCCTGCAATTAGTTGAAAAGCTTTTTTTCCAACCAGTAATTAATAAATCAAAATTTAGATTTAACACATTATTTGAATGGGAATATAAATTTAATATTGGTTGCACACATAGATAGATAGATAGATAGATAGATAGATAGATAGATAGACACACATATTTTCTTTTTCCTTAATTGTATTGTTACCTAGGCTTTGGTCCACAGTAGCATTTCATTTAACTAGTCGTAACTCCAAAGGTCAGTATATCAAGGAGTGGTGATGTATGCCTGCCATCCCAGCAATTCAGGAGGCTGACACAGGAGGAATGCAAGCCAATTCAGCCTCAGGAATTTATTGAGGTCCTAAATAACTTAGTGAAACCCTATCTCAAAAAGATAACAAATTAAAAAAAAATGAAAACGAAAATGACTGGGGATGTTGCTTAGCAGTAGTGTGCCCCTGGTTAAATCTCTAGTAACAATAACAACAATAAAAGTCAATATAAAGTTCTCTGCTGTCAATACCATAGAATCAATCAGATCAAAGAAGTTACTTGGAAATATTTGATAAAGAGACATCTAACATTGATGTAGCTCAAACCCAAAGCAGGGCTGTCCATGTATTCCCAATCCCACAATTTAACACCACCTCCACTCCTGTTGTTTTTAATTAGGCCATGGCCAACTTTTGCCCAGGTTGTTGCAATACCATTCTAACTGATCCTGATTCCACCCTTAGTCCTTTTAGTCTATTCTCAATTCAGCAGTTATAGTGAGTACACAACATTTCAATTGCTTCTTAATTCATTCAAAGTAAAATCCAAAGTCATTACAACGTCTGTGTGGTCTAACCCACTTAACTCCTATCTGACCTTATTTTCTATTAATCTTGCAGATTTTGCTTCAGTCCTACTGACCTCTTTTCATGAGTAAATTATACTAGTCACACTCTCCCATCAGAACCCTTGAACTTGCTATTTCCTCAGCTGAAATGCTCTTCCTTGACTTAGGTACATTGCTAGCCTTCTTATCTCCTAAATAAGAATCACTTTGTCATAGCTCCAAATAAAAGTGCAAAACCAATCAACCAACTGAAAAATAACCGATTTGAATTATCAAGATAATTAACACATTTCCAATTTGCATTATCTGTCTTATTTTCCTTCTTACTACTTGTTACTATCTAACATGCCATCTAATTTACTTGTTTTATCTAGTTTGTTTTCTATCTCCTTTCTTAAAATGCAAGCTCTGGAAAAAAAAAAAAAAGGAACATTTTCTTTTCATTTACATCTGCTAAATACTTGGAGCAGTAGCTGACATGTGGTTTGCAGTCAATCAGTATTTGTTGAAAGGATAAATCAAGTTTCTTCAAGAAGATAGTTCCCAGGGATAGATTAAAAAATATGTAGCTTTTATTGCTGCATTTGTGACTAATCAAAAATATTAGTAGAATGTTTTGGGGAGATGATGAAGATAGCAGTAGTGTGGATATTAGAAAGGAGTTTTGAAATATGCAAGATATCTTAAAGGAACCTATTGGTTCTTCCTGACTAGTATTTTAAGTTCAAATTATTTGAGTATCTAAAACTTCAATTTATTAAATTGCTATGAAAAAAGTACATCTAAGTGACTTTAATAAATACAGAAAGCAAATAGATAGGGATATGTTACTTGGAAATTAAATTAGAAAGAAAACATTAATTCTGTGACCTTGGACAAAACACTTAACTTTTCTGGATCAAATTCTCCACATTTTTACTTGGATGCAATTAAAAAATATTTCATTAATGTATATGAAATATGAATTTTTTCTTTATGTTATATGTGCATATATATATATACAAGGAAAAAAATTAACATGAAGTACACTGTATTAAAAATAAAGTTATTATTCATGAACTGGGAATTATGAAGAAGACAACATGTTATCTGACTTCAGTAAGTTTATACTTTGATGAACAAGTGTGTTAATAATCTTGATAATTGCTATGTTGAGGGCGTATAGTACCATTGAGCTCTAAGGAGGAAGACCTAACTATATGGCAAGGATAATGTAGGTTTTTATTAACAAAATGTCACTTAAGCCATAAGTGATAATATGAGTAGGAACTATCTATACAATGAGGATGAGAAAGTTCTGAAGCAAAGAGCATATTAAAGGATTTGGGGGACCAAAAAGGAATAAAAGTTCAGTATACATGGAGTATAGAGAACAAAAAGGAGACTCCAAGTGAAGTTGAAGAGAGAGTCGGGGGGCAGTTTTGGAAGGTCTGGAAAATCATAGAAGTTTTGGATTTTCTCTAAGATCATTGGGAAGTCATTAGCATATTTTTTAAAAAATGAATTAGTTTTCCAGGTTAGAAACCTGGTGGCTCTGAATCAAAGAGAATCAAGAATTAAAGAAGAGCAAGACGGGGTGTAAGGAAGAGTTAGCAGACTCTATCAGGAATCTAGATGACAGAAATTGGTTGCTCCCTTAGGGTAATACAGTAGGAATGGAGAGATGTGACCTCATTCAAAATTTGTTAGGCCTATTAGAAGAAAATATAGACTCTTAGGATAAAATGGGTTTCATTTTGTAGATGTTAGTTATAAGTAGAAAGTAGAGTTTTCTAACAGTTTCATGTATTATTCAGAAGCCTACAATAAATATCTGCTCTTGAGAAATATATCTGTGATTTATAAACATATGTCTGGTAACTGAAGGCAAGGGATTATATGAAATAACTCAAGAGGAGAGCTTACAGAATAAGAATTTAAAAAGGTTCAAATTGTGTTTGTGAATACTTAAATGTATTTATCTGTGTGTGTGTGTGTGTGTGTGTGTGTGTGTGTGTGTGTGTTTAAGCAGGTAGGTAAGATAATTTTCATGCTAAGAGCAAAGCTAAATGTTTTTGTTTGGTACTCTCTGATATTAAAAGAAGCTTCAGATAAAAAGTTATACAAATTGTGTTACACAAACATGAGCTTGCGAATCCTTGCATAATTTTGCACTTGCTATGCTGGATATTAAAGAAAATGAACACTCTCTCAAGAAAGGATTCAGGGTGCTCCTTGTGTTTAGGCTGGGGTCCAACCAAATCACATTTCCTCTTAAATAGATGATTACTTCTATAATCATTACAGATATGTTGTTGATAATCTTTGACAATACATGGAAAATAGAGTTTTGAGAAGGGTACAGCTGTCTCAAAATTCACAGGAAGAACATTTGGGTTTTGGAAATTATATGCAGGACAAAGATCCTGGAAGAGACAAAGCCCTTCATAAAACAAATATCATAGAAACTTTATAAAGATGTGTGTCTGAAATCACTGACATCAAGTGTTAGTTAAAGATATGGCAAGTTGGAGCAGCTAGGAAATCAATAAATGACACTCATGATTCACTTCTTTGTTTAGAACCAAATAAGATACAAGAAACAGACAAACAGAAACAACAGCTTTATGAATCAAAGAGAGTATGACTACAAAGAGCTCCCAAATTTTCTGTGGAATTAGACATATATTTTCCTAGTTTCTCTTCTCACAGGGGACAATGTATTGGCTTCTCTGCTGAGGTACACAAAATGTAAGGTATTTCTCCATCTTTCTGAGAGGCAGGTTCTGAGAAAGAAAGAGTAAAAGGCTTTGCTGACATTGTGCAATTCCTTCTCTTAAATCCACCCTTCTCTCTATGAGGAGGAGTAAATGAAGGGCAGGGCAGGCATGGGGGTGGGGAGCAGAGGCAGAAGGAGTGTAATTGCAGGAAGAAAGAGAGATATTGCAATTTCTCCCTGTGGAAGCAGGAGAAATAAGAGTATCTAGGAGAAACAAAGATGGCTCAGGCTATATATTCTCAGTGAATGTGGCTATTTAAAGGACAGGGTACACTACAGTTCCTGCAAAAAGGTCACCTTTGACACATCTACCTCTAGCTGAGCTCTGTCAACTTTATTGCTTTCATAATATTCCCATGATTACACCTTTTGAATCAGTTAAGTTTGGATCTCAGTATGAAAGACAGCCCTGTACGTGGCTATATGCCTAAAATGGATTGGCTTAAGGAAGAAATATAAGAACAGAAACTAATTTGGAGAATGTTATAGGCAAGCAATAACATAAGCTTAAATAAGATTAATAGGAATAAAACAAGAAGTATGGAATAATAGGAAGCATATAAAGAGTTAAAAGAAACTACTGAATAGTCTATTGGATTTTTTATGATTTTGTTGAAGAACTTAGGGAGAAAAGTCCCCCAGGGTCATAGTTGAATTATTCACAAAGCCTAGAAACCAGAGACTCAGAGAGAAAAGTAGGAAAGGAGGAGTCTGTGGTTTGTGGGAGCACAGATGTCTGTTAGGGCCACAGCAGAAGTTTACTTGTCTCTCCATAGCCTCCTATATGTTCTCATTCTCACCCCTGAATCTTTACATTGTAATTTCTTGTTTACTGATAATTTGTAGTTCATTCTTATCACTGAGTGTGTGCTGATCAGAGATAAATTAGACATGGTACTTGAGGACTGGAAGAGTCACAGAGGCATTCAACTGGGGTGCCAAGAGTTGGAGGAAGGGTATTCCAGGTGGAGAGTAAAACTTGTGCAAATACCTGCGGGTAGAAGATTGTGGTATGTTGTCAGATGACTGAATTGTAAGGGAAATAATGGCAAGGCAAGGATATAATTACAAAGAAAAAAAAAAAGGTAAGAAGAATGGGTGTTGGCTCAGCATGCTACCTGGGGGGTCTTCTACACAGGCAGATGTGCCTCTCTGGTTCCTTGCTGACATTGTTATCACATCCTGATAGGTTATCCAGCTTTTTATTTCTTACCTTAATGAAAACACTGCTCTTCTCATAAGCTTGTAGAATAAGCCATTTTTATTTGCCTTTTAATATCTACAAAGTGGCTTTTTTGTTACAAAGTGTTCCATCAATTAACGTTTTTTTATCCTTCTGGAAAGCTGAGTGATGAGGAATCAGGAGGGATAAGAGAATCTGTCAAGCACCATGTACTATCTTATGGCCAGTGAAACGAGGATGGGAGTCCTTGGCTTTTGCAGAAATTTATATCCAAATATTTGTGATTTAAGTCATGCTATAATGTGGGTAAATAGCGAAATAAGCCAAAAATGGTACTCTTTTAAACAGAGACTATAAAATGATATACTAATTCTCAAGTCAAATTGTTTTAAGAGACAGAAAGGAGGGATATAGAAAAATAACAGATTTTATGTGTGAGTTATATTTTATACACATTTATAACTACTTTAATTGCTCTTCAGTAGTAATATAAGTTGATTAAAGTCATTGACAAATGGAAACATTAAAATCATTTGTATTTGTTCTTTTTTTTTCCACCTCCATTTCCTGCAATTGCTAGTATACTATTTAAACAGCAAATACTGAACTGATTTCATTTTGCTTTGGACAGTGCATCATAGTGCATCATAGAATGACCTCCTCTGTGTATCCTGAATGTTTCCATTTCTGCACAAATGAAGCTTCATTTTGATGTGATAAGCTGTTTCTCTGCTTCCAAAAGGAAATAATCTGATTTTTCCACATGAACTTTAATTTACATAACGTCTGTATAATTATCCAATTCTTTTGAACATAGATGTGTGTGGGTTTTTCTTTTCTTTTTTTTCTTGAAAAATGAGTACATCAATTCCTAAGGCAACATTCAATGATCTGGAAGAGTCAGATCATTGAACCTAATTATATTTTGCCATAAAGTATGACAGAACCTTAGAACGAGAGAACCATAGATGCCTTTGGCCAACATGTGTAGCCCAGAGAGAAATGCTCTTCTTGGCCCACTTCTTCACCTGATTAGTCCTGGATTCACTCAACAGACCTCTTCCAAAGGCCTTGCTGAACAATCTTGTATAGTATGAAAGCCTGGAATTCCTTAATTTGGCTAGGAAGAAGGTGGGAAGAGGAACATCAGGAGAGAGAACAATGATAAATATACTCTATGTGCACTGTGTTTTCTGGCAATTTTAAATGGTATCTGTTAAAATAAAAATAGATAATTTGACTAATTTTAGACAACATATTTTTGGTATTTTTGAATTAAGAAATACTTCCATTTATTAAAAAAATAAAAAAGAGGCAGAGGGTAGAAGAGGTGTCTAATTCTACCATCAGTGATAGATGATGGAATGGATAAAAGGTTGAAATCATTTATTAGCTTTATGAAAATATGCCTTATTCTATACTAATTTGATCAAAATGTTGCTACAACAGCTTCTGATAAATTTGTCAGTACAAAGTACAAATTTGTCAGTACAAATTTGTCTGGTACAAAGCAGAAGGTAAAAGTACTTACCTCATAGGGTTAATATGAGGTTTTATTGAAAAAATATATTTAAATCATTATGAATATTGCAGAGAGCACACACTTTCAAATATCATTATTATTTAACTAATACATTTGAGCTCTTAATCCTATAAGATTTATACCAACAATTCCCTGCAAACCTTTATTTGATATGACTTTCATTAACTACTTTAAAAATTGTGACCCAATATGTACACACATATATAACAAAGGTTAAAGAAACCCTTGTTGTATATGAGGCACCTGATATTTCCCTTTCTTTACTTCTGTATTCTATTCTGTTTTTTAAAATAAGTGGCATTTATTACTTATGACCTACCAGTTGAAAAAGGACTTTATTACCAACATTCCATTTAGCAAAATGGATTTGCATTTGTCTGCTTTTGTTGTCGCTGCTTCTATAACAAAAACCTGAGGCTAAGTACTTTTCAAATAAAAGAGGTTTATTTAGCTTACAGTTCTAGAAATTCAAGAACATGATGCTGATATATGCCCCAAAAAGATGATAGTGTAAGACAGGAAAACAAGAGACTAGGTAGTGTGTAGGCTCATTTTTTTTTTTTTTTTTATAACAACCCATTCTCATGAGAACTCATTCACTCCTTTCAAATCTGATCCCTTCCTGGGAGAGAGCATTAATCCATTCCTGAGAGTAGAGCTCCCCTGCCCTAACTACCTTCTTCTAGGCCCCATCTCTTAAAGGTTCCATTACCTCAATACTGTCACATTGAAGCCCAGCTTATAACTTCCAACACATGACACTTGTGGGGGAAAACCATACCCAAAACCTAGAAGAATCATTCTAGGAGTTCAAGGCCATAAAAATTAATGCTTAAGTGACAAAGGAACATCTGGTTTTATCATACATGTGGAATTTGCAGAGGTGGGCCACTAGATAACACTAAGTTCTCACAATTGATGATTATAATCATATGACTTCTTTAGTAAAGTTTGAGTTCTAATTTTTCTCAAAATTGTAAAAATAAAGATTCTCATGGCATAAGCTATACATATGCATATATATACATATATTTATGCATACATCCCTCACATATATGTATATATAATATATATATGAATGTTTCCTGATACACACACACACACACACACACACACACACACACACACACACACATATACATGATTTTGGCATTTACTCTGTCCAGAAGTTTTCTCAGGGCACATTTTAACAGAGACTTTTATTATGAAAGAGAGATGAGAAATCAAGTCATTTCTTAAAACTGATATCACCTGGGACTATCCTGACATGTCTTGGCCAAGCTGAAAGAATCACTTAGGCAAAGATTAAAAGCACAAACCTAAATCCTATAAAAAGAGATCAGCTATTATTTTTCTTTTTTACCTGTTAGTTTCTTCTGGTTATTATTCCTTTTGAGGAAAGGTAGGGAAACACAAGGCACAATTTGGGAGCTGAGCTTTGCATCCCTTTATCTGGCTGCTACCTGGCTCAGGAGCAATGCAATTTGCAGAACTGATAATGAATCATGACTTTGCAGCTATAGATTAAGGCATCTTATGTTTGAAAGAGTTAAGAAGATGATCTGTCCACTCAATCATTATTTACATATGCATGGGCACACAAAGATGAAACATTGATCAGAAGCAAGCAGAGATGTACTGCTATGGGAGTTTGAAGGAGGAAGAAACTTGACACTTATCCTTGGCTTAGAGTATTCAAGCTGGAAAAGATTAAGTTCATCGACACTCTTGTATTATTGCCTTCTCTTTGTATGAATTATACCTTTGATTTGATTTACATTTTAAGGAACCTTGTTATGAAATTGGTTATTTCTACATATGGTACAAGAGAGTAACATTCAATCAGCCACATAGATCATTTATCTTCCATTACTCCAGAGTGGCATTTGATATTAAAATTAAGTAGAAGGCACTTAAATAATATGTGTTACAAATAATACTAAATATTAAGTAAATAAATGTAAAGTCTAATACTAAGAGAGCAAATTTGAGACTGCTTAGGTTAATGGGGCAATAAAATAATTTGCATCATGGGTACCTAGGATCTGGCCAATGGCTATGCCCATGGAAAATTTAAATAAGTTCTTATATGTGGTGGGGTTGGGGGATACCTAAAATCTAGTGTTCAGATTAGTATTTGTATTTGTGCTACATGCATATGTTAACTTTTTTCAGTGGTAAATATTTTCAGTAAATTTATGTGACTTCTGTATGATCCATAACTTTAGTACAAAGTGGAATTTTATGTGAAAAGAGAGCAAAAGATACCTGTTTCTTTCTCTGGTCATTGATTACATATTTGTGGCTTTCAAGCCCAAACACAAACTAATAATGAATCATCACTAGCTACATCCCTGGACTTGTGGAATGTAATATTAGTGTTTAATACATAGAACCAGCCCACCATGCAGGAAGGCAGAGTACAGCAGATGGACCTGTCATTTTGCATGAAGCTGTCCTCATGCTCTTTGAGTGAATTCATGGTTTGTACTAGTTCCAGTAATTGGCTGGTAAATAACCTGGAAATATGCATCGTCAGCTAAGTTCCGTAGTTTTCCCTTATACTTATGTGGTCTCTTTCATGAATGCTTCTTTTGAACATTTCTCTTCATGTAATGACTTCCTAGCCAGGAGGAAGTTTTCAACTGAGAATTTGTTGTTGTTGTTCTGTATTGTATAGAGGATCATAGAATAGATTATTTCTGGTGACAAAGGAGAAATCTAAATAAAATAAGTGAGTGCCTACAAGATGGTCAAGAGACTTCCATAGATATGGATGCAATGATTGCAAGTAACCAGTTCTTCCTTTAGTTGGGAGGCTGAGATGCTAATTGAACTTTGGTCACATTCCTCTTGTTCAGGGTGGTGGTCACCCATGGATGCAGCTCCAGCACAACTAAAGCATGTGTTGTCTTTGCAGTCACCAACTTCTGCTAATTCTCATTGAGATGGAGGCAGTTAGCTTTTGTTCCCTTAAGAAAGCATTACCGTGTTTAGAACCTGCATTGTGCCAAGTGTTATAGCTTTGCATTTACTATGTCACGTCATCCAAATAACAGTCTTATCTGGTAGCTAATAAAAATGGCTATAAAAATATCTAATGAATTACAATGATACGTACAGCTTGGAAGTGTTCTGGAAGTCCAAAGATGAAGCAAATGGATTGCAGAATAAAAGAAAAAGAAATCTTATGAATAACCCATGTCCTTGAATCTTCAAATGATTTGAAAATCTTTAAAGCAAGATCTGCATATTGAAAATGTTTGTTGCTTCAACTTAATTCTATACAAAAGCCCCAATAATTTGTTTACTATATGTTGTGCAATCAGATCTACCTTCTATGATATACAACATCTCACATTTAAATAAATAAATAGTTTACATCCATTGGGTTTTTCAGCAGTTTGAATGCTGTGCACATCTAGAAAAATACAACTAAGGCCCTAAGGAGCTTCATTACATGTTGAAATTTTAAAGCAAATATCATTTCCTAATGAAGAAATTGCAGGTGTTAAAACGTAGATGTGCAAGTGTGGATTTATATGTAAAAGAAAATTATTTTGTAGAAATAGAAAGATAAAGTAATTTTATAAGCATATAAATGTCATATTTAAGATTTAAGCAGCATTTCAGAAACTTCACATGGATCACAGGATTGTCATGTTACCCTGGAGGCTTCAGCACAATAGAATAGAGCCTAGATTTGCATCTCAGCCCTTGTGGCTCCAGAAGGCACATTCTGCTCTTCTGTAAGTCCCTTCATAGATGGCATGTGGAAGATGAAATGGAGGACAAAATTCATGATTTAAATGATGAAGGCACAAAATTATCACAAGTTCCTCACCTGTGTGTTTAGATTCATATGGCACAAAGTAATTTTTATTACTTTGACTTCCCAGGATATTTTAGCAGTTTCTCGGAGAGAAAAAAAAAAAAAAAAAAAAAAAAAAAAAAAAAAAAAAAAAAAAAGACAGCATTGGAAATATTCCTATAGCTTTTCTACAAAGGAAGTAAACATTATTTTCTTCTCTGGTGACCTAAAATAATTTAAGATACTTGAAACTTTATAGATATGCCTTAAGACCATTTATTACATTTCTCTCCAAACCTTTTAATATATGTTATTTTATTAAATAAGATAACAAACATAATTAACATCTGAAAACCAAACATGAAGCAATTACATCCTAGAACTGACCAAATTCAACTCTTATTCTTTTTCTTGCAATTTTGAAATAACCTGCATGAAATCCTGGTGATCTAAAGCACAAAATATTGTGTAATTAGGGGGCAGGAACAAATAGAAATTTAATAATTTAAAAATGCTTTTTAGTTTCTTGGATGAAATAAGCATTTATCCTCAGAGTGTTTTGCCAGCCTTGATCTAAACTATAGTTTGCTGAGAAGTAGGTCAGTATTCAGATTTCCCCTGCGCTAGAACTCAAGAAGTGCTTATTAATTCTGCATTCAGGAATCCAACAGGGAATATGTATCCTGGATTTCATGGCTGCCTTCTAATCTGGGCCTCCACCTCCTTGAGACTTCCAGATTACAAATTCTGTAGCATGGTTTTGTACATGAAGACTTACATTTTTTTAAGACCTTTTAGGGAATTGGAGTTAGATTCCTAGTAACTGATTTTGTTCACTCCACTCATCAAGGCCAAGTCTCAGAAATAAAATGTAGCAACAGGTAATATAAATTAGAAGAAGTACATGCATTTGAAATTAGAAAATCACTGAGCATGCCCAGTGCAGTGGCACACACCTGTAATCCCAGCAGCTCAGGAGGCTGAGACAGGAAGATCACGAGTTCAAAGCCAGCTTCAGCAACGGCAAGGTGCTAAACAACTCAGTGAGACCCTTTCTCTAAATAAAATACAAAATAGGGCTAGGAATGTGGCTCAGTGGTTGAGTGCCCCTGAGTTCAATCCCCAGTACCAAATGAAAAAAAAAAAAAAAAAAAAAATCACTGAGCAGTGACTTTAACCCTAGTTTGATTATGGTATATTAAATACTTAGCAAGAATGAGCACTCAGAATACTTTGCCTATTTTTTTTCTTTTTTTTTTTTTTTTTCATACAAGATGCATTTAATTTATACTTCACATAAGCACTCAAGGCATTTTCACTATCACTTGGAAACTTGTAAGAAATACAAATTCTTGGGCCTCCCTCCCTTCCATTGCCCCCTGCAGGACTTAGTGGGTCAGAAATGCTTTATATGAGGTTCATTTATGTTTTAATAAGTATCCATAAGATTATGATGCTTGCTAAGGTTTTGAAACCATTCCTTTAGAGATATTACAAATTCAGCTAGTTTTTATTCAATAACTCATGTTTCTAAGAGTCAAATTGTATAAATATACTTTTATTTAAAAGTGACAAGATTCTTAAGCACAGTGACATTAAGGAAGTTTGTGGAAAACGTGTGTATTTGATCTGCCCTTTTAAGAGTTAGCAGTTAGCATGCCTGGCTATATGTATAACATTGAGAGCAAGCAGGAATGTACATATGCACTGATTCCACTTGGAAGCCAGAGTACCTTCTGCTTTTCTCTCACTTGGAAAGATAGCAAACTTTAGCTCTAAGGAAATATTACATTTAATAAACAAACTTGGTGTGATTTCTATGGTTTCCCAGTCATGACTTATCGTCTACACCAAGTGTTTATCTTTCTGTTGATCAAAAAATACTTTCTTCAGTCTGCAAATATGATTCCTTCCAGATATTTAATATGCCCAAAGTTAAGATAAATGACTACATATGTGACTGCCATGGCACCGTTTTATTTTATTTTATAATACGACAGGTACTGACTGAAATATAGACTGAAAGAGACAGCAGTGGAGAAAGTAGAGAAGGGATTCCTTCTGGTTCCTTCCATTCTAGCTATGAATTATGGCCATAAGATCAAATCTGAATCAAAAGAGATTCTACTTACCATAACTCATTTATGAGGCCAAATCCTAAGATTGATAAGTCAGACAGCAACAGCAGCCCTGATGCTCAGGTAGTGTGTAAATCATGCCTGCAGATTTTTATTATCTCAGGGTGATCTGACTGTAGTAGAGTATTTGTGGGTATAAATTCATGAGGTTAAGAGAATCAATCATTTAAGAAGTATCCATTGGATGTCTACTGGGTACCAGGCACCATGGGGAAGATAAAGATAAATTTTTCATCTAACCTATGCAGCATAACAGAGAGCCCATGACAAAATAGGGACTTACATATTCTGAAAAAGGAAAAAAAAAGTCAAAAGCCCTATATATAGTATTATGCAGTTTAGTGTGTAGTAAATTCAAAATAATTGAAGACTACTCAGTCTCCCTTCTGAATTTTCTTTATAGTAATTTCCTAAACACTCCCATGGTATCAATCATATATTGCTCAGATTCTTATTGTTTTCTGTGCAGTTAAGTTTATCTACCCATATATAATGTCTAGATATTTGGTAGTCTGATTCAATTATATTCTGTATAGCTAAACACCTTAAGGACTTATATTAGTTGATCCATAATAACTGTTTGTTAATGATTATGGAAATAGCTTAGGAGAATACAGCATATTGGATCATAATGAAGAGATGAGATAGATCTAACACAATACTGTTAGCTGAGTGGTCCAAAGCTTTCAAGTCGGAGAAGGAACACATCCCTGGGCTAAGGGAAGAAATATAATGTCACAGCAACCCACAGCTAATGTGGATTTAAAGACAGTCTATGCAAAGATCTTCATGTTACAGCTGAGAAGACCTACTTTCTGACAGATTTGTGATTTATTTTCAAGATCATACTGTTTTATGTTGATTTATAATTTGTTCTCTGAAGTTGCTCATTTTTTATTGATCTTGTTATAGTTTGGGGGCAGGGATGTTGTTCTTTTATACCCTCAATAGCATATGATTCAGTAATAGGCAAATATATTAAAAAGCAAATAAATACTTATTTATGGTTCACGCTCATTATTTTGTTTTTTTTTCAAACCTGTGGAAACTTTCTCAAACCTATGGAAAATCTAAGCCAAATCCATTTGGTATTAAAAATTAAATATATTTTAATAGGACCTACAATTATAAAATTATCAAGGATTTATTACAAATATTTCTATGTGAATTAAAGGAATAAGTATAAAACTTTAACACTGAATACTAAGTTGCAAGTATTGTCTCTATATTATCTCAGCAATATATAAAATATCTGCTTAACTCCAGGCTTTGAGCCAAGCAGTTTGAAGATTAATAAAGCATGATTAGAGGAAGATCAAGAATGGTACTTCAGGTTAGAGAAATGGGTAAAAATAATATACAGGGGGAAATTGCAAGGGATGTTTGAGTGACACCTTGGTGTCCTCAGCTGAATCAGCTGCATGCTCTTCTTTGCCAATTTATTGTCACATTTTCTTAGGTTTCAAAGAGAGACGGGGAAGAGATAAAAATGCATATTCAAACTTTTTGACAATCTGTTAAGAAAAAGTCAGCATAAAACATAAAGAGATCCTTGAATATAGTGTTTTCTTTCTATGAGCTCCTTTCATTTTCAAGAGTTATTTTAGCCCAAGCCAAATGAATTTCAAAGGAATATCAAATAAGCATTGAAGGATGCAGACGTGGAAACGAGAGTGTACCCCATGCTGCTGAAGGCTTTAGAACAGATTCCTTTGGGTCTTGAAGCCGCTGGTTTGGATGTGCATTTTATATTAATTAAAAATAAAAATAAGATTTCTCCCCTGTCTGGGGAAGATCTTAGTCTCTCTGATGGTTTTGCCTGGCAGGCACACACATCCAAGGTTTTGCAAAGATTATAATGATAGAATGTATTGATTTTAGCTAACAAATGGCAAAACAAAAATCAGCTGGGGCTCCCCTTAATAATAAATGCTCAGGGTTTTCCATGATTCCTAAACCTAACAGCATTATATATACTGGTTCGGCAGGCAGCCAACACTCTTGGCATACGAGGTAGGGTGTCATGGTAAACAGAAGCTCTGTAAAAATTTAATAGCTCCATAACTGAGAGGCAGCCATCAAACCAGGAGGGCAAAAAAAAAAAAAAAATCTCATGCAAAGACAAATACTGTGATTACCTTCTTACTGTGGCTCCTCTGTGATTTATAGCTACGTGGGCATGAATTCAAGGAATAGCAATGGAAGGAATCAGAGATATTAAGGGTGTCATGGCTAAAGATGAGAATTTAGAAGTCTATTGGAAAGTGCTGGCTTTGCACTCAGGGGCAGAAAAAACCTCTCATTTTCTAAGCTCAGTGTAACCCCTTAGTTCAGCAGTTGAATTAGTTTGGAAACTCATTCTCTTATGTTTAAGCCAGTTGCACATTCCATGAAACCAGTTTTCTCTAGAATGCACTTTAGTTTACTTCTTCACTTAATGTTTAAAAAAGAAAGAAAGAAAAATTATATCAAACAGAAACTCTTCATGTGTACAAAATACCAGGCAGAAAGTTCCTGAGTCAGAGCTGAGCGGATTGACTTGTATCTGTGGGCTTCAGATAATGACAAGAAGATGACAAATCACTCATTTGCCAATAAGTCATTGGTTCTTTATACTCTGATAAATGTATTTTAATGATTTTCTGTTAAGCTCAGGCTTAATCTTTGAAAGTGATTAGAACACATTTTCTGTTTTGTATTATTTCAACTGGTTTATGAATGTATTTTGATTTAAAAAGCAAGTGTGTCACTGCTAAGCAGTTGATAATTTAAAAAAAAATAACAACCTTTTAAACTTGTGGGTTATTTTCAAAACCTAAGTGAAGGCAAATTTTATAAAGAAAATTAAGTGTAGATGTTACTATTGAATACAAGCAAACACATGGTCCGTCTAAATATATGAGCCTTGTGAACAAAAGTAGATTTTGTGGCTGCCAAAACACAGAGTATTTTTGTAAGTGGATGGTCATTTCTGACAACTTTCTGATGGATCATAGTTGGTTAAGCCTCATTGTCTTCTTTACTATTTGCAAGGTCAATGAGATTTTCCTGCTTGTGTTTTGCACCCCACTGAAAAGAGCACTTGAGAACTGTACCAATGTGGTTTCACAGTATATTAGTAAAAATATAACCCAAATCACTTGCATAGAAAAGGGACTATAATACTGAAAATGCCATTATTCAAAATGGTATGTATTATTTTTGTAACACATCATGTGCTTACCAATTTTATTCAGTCTACATTAAGGTAAGAGACAGCTGGAAAATTGCTATTTGATAGGTGTTATTTGATATGCTGAATAACATCAACATTGAAAAATAGAGGTTTTGAACCATGAACGATAATTATTTTGGTAATCTCTGATATACTCATGGACTGTTGCCGCCTGAAGCGACGGCCACTTGGAGCAACGAAGCCGCGGGAAGAAGTTCAGAGGCAAACTGGAGACAAACAGCTTTTTATTTTGATAACTTTTTTCTCTGGCTCTAACAATGACTAACACATGCCACACACACCACCAAAATGGCGCTGACCCGATCAACAATCTCGACTCAAGTCCCTCGAGATCCCGGGCCAAGTCCCGCGAGATCCTGGGCCAAGTCCCATGAGACTACAAAAGGCGACAATGCCCAAATCCTTATGGCCCATAGTCAACCACAATTTAAGCCATCTACCCAAACAGGGCTCCTACAATGGACAAATTTACAGATATGTATTTGTAGCCTGGATTGGTGATGCATGCCTGTAATCCCAGTGGCTTGAGAGGCTGAGGCAGGAGAACTGCATGTTCAAAGTCAGCTTTAGCAACTCAGTAAGACCCTTCAAATAAAAAGGACTGGGGATGTGAGTCAGTGGTTAAGCACCCCTGGGTTCAATCCCTGGTACCAAAAAAAAAAAAAAAAAAAAAAAAAAACTTAAAAATATTTTTAAAATAATTTGTAAAGGGTTATGGCACTCCAAAATCATTTTCCCATAAGAAAAAAAAAAGGATCATTTTCCCACTAAATCAAATTAGATGAAAGTAGCTAAAATATAGTACAAATTTTACTATGAACATTAATTCTCTATGATAAATATCCTACTACATCTTGTGACCTCCCACTTGAGAGCATTTTTCCATCCGTCCTTTTTGGTGGCAGGTATGAAAGGGTCCAGTGTGAGCTCTCTGTGCCATAGGCTGGCAGAAAGGAGAATGAAGAGCAAGAAATCACTTGTAAGAAATGATTGCTAGACTCCCCCTCACACCCAACCAAAGTGGATTTCATTGGATCAACTTTCAGAAGTAAAAGATGCACTTAGGCCTGTTTTATTTGAATTTGAGAGCACATTTACATCAAATTAATTAAATTTATAATAGATATTTTTTAGAATTTTGTTTATTTTCTTACCTATGCAATTTAAATGTGTCTTTGGGTTATGTCTCTGTGACTCTTCTTAAGTAAATGCAATCATGATGAGGCATTTTATTCAATTTAGTGCATTATATTTATAAAGAATCAAATTATTGCTATTTGGTAATATTATCTCAAATTGTCAGTTTAACAATGATGAATACTTTAAAATCAGATACAAAAACCCTGCAGCATTTTTATTCTTTTTCTCTGTGCATGAGGAATTCATCACTTCTGAAGATCAGTCATAGTACTTTGAGTATATATTTCTAAAAAGCACCTCATTTGGTACCGTCATCCTTTGATTAGCATTTTATATCATCCAGCCAATAAACATAGGTTAGTTAAGTTAGGTGAAACACCCACTGACAGTGTGCTTTGTGTTTGGAGACCCTATTCAAATGATGCATGTTAAATTCTTTTGTTTTCTTTATGCTACCAAATCATATAGTTCCCAGCCACCAGACAACTTGTCTCAGAGGGTACAGAGGAATAGTTTGGGAATGATTTCTTAACCTTTCCTTGATTAAGAGCCATGGATATACTATAAGCTTTGGACCCTTTCCCCAGGGATGAGTTAGGAGGAAAGAAGAAAATCTATACATTCACACATAATTCATGAACCTTAGTAGGCCTCAGCTTACAAACTTCACTCTGGTGAATATAATTGTTGGAAATGTTTCCAAAAGATCCCATGGTAAAAATTCTCCTTCATGAAGCCCTTCCACTGCTATCACTTAGCCCTGAACATTACCTCACTGAGACACCTAAGGGTCTCTAGCACTTACCTGATTCTACTCCTTGCCCATCAGAGGAATTCAGTGAGGGAGATATTATTTCCAAGCAGGCATTCCATCTGTACCCTAATTTCACATGAGAGTAAGCCACTTTTATCATACCTTATGCATGATTTAGGAAGAACACATCATTCCAATTCCATTCAAAGTGAGAAATTTTAATTTCTTAATAATACTATAGATAACATAGCAAAGTATATTATTATCTGCTATGTTTTCATAATATCCCTTTGTCACCCTATTCAGTTTGAAAATGTTGATGATTTTGAATTTAAGGCAGCCTTGTAATATTAGGAATAATGTGTTATGTTGTATGATTCATCACTTCTGATTTAAAGTTGATTAAAAATTCAAATAATATGTAGGTAGAAACTTATCTTTTTCTACTGTGTTAAGTAACTATAATAATGAGAACTTCAGTGCTTTGCTCCTTTCAATTAAATACTTGCTCTGTATATAAAATTAGAATAAAGATTGTTTTATGCTTCAAAGATACTATTAATTGATAATCTAATGTATTCTGAAACCTATTTTTTTCCAACTCAAGTCTGTATCTGTTGCCAATTATACCTCAATTAATTCCAGTTTCAATGTGAGAAATTCTTTTTCCTTCTTCACTGAGCTAGATAGATAGAGGGGATTCCTTTAACTGAAGCTTCTCTGATCTTTTAGCTTTGCTCCTCTTTCAAAAATGATAAGCTGTATGAAGCATAATAATTTATCAGTGCATTTCAATAGGCCCCATTGTCCAACTCAGTCATTTTGATTGGTACATTAGGAAGATACAATGGGTATATGTGAAATCAAAGGGAAAGAGAAAGTCAAAGTACAGTCATACACATTGCACATTTTCATTTCAATATTCTCTGAACAAAAATACATTAAATAACAACTACCTATAAGGCATTATTTCGGGCAAAATGCTAGTATATACTAGCAGATTTTCTGAAGTTTAAGAAATGCAAATACATTAGAATAATGCCAAATACTAAATCCAGAAAAGTAACATCTCCATTGTGACTAATGAGGGAGGTAATACTATGACATTGGATATAAACTGATCCTAGTTTTAATGCTGATGCTGCCAAACTTTGGGTACAGAACTTTGAGATAAAGTCTTTATAATCCACGGATTCCTAAATTGCAAAGTAGGGTTTGTTGTTGTGTGTGTTGGTTTGAGACATTTTCTAAGACATTGTAGATGTACTCCTATATCTGCAATTAGTCAGATTAAGGCAATTTGGGAAAGAGCTTTCTAGTCTCTGACATCAGGATTTGAACACTGCCAAGAGGTTTGAATAGTTGTGTACAACAACACACGTGCTAGCTCACTTGGGAATCCTGAAATTGAAGCAAGAGCCATTCATATAGTTGATTTCACCTAGAAAGTGACTAGCTAATAGTGCTATGCATATTTTTTTTTCTGTGTGAAGCTACTTAGTTTTGAGCATCTTTCCTCAGAGAGTTGTTTAATGGAGTTTCTTCTTAAGAGACTTTCCAGAGGGCTGAGCAAAGGCATGATTATAAATTTCTGCCTGAAAAAGCTAGAAGAATTACACCAAGCTTGCCTTGCACCAGAGTCAGGAAAAAGTTTGAGGAAACAGGAAATGTCAGCAACCATAATAGTAATAATACTAATTGTATCTGATATATATTGATAACCTAGCATGAACTAGATAGTGGTCTAAATGCTTTCCATTTATTACTTCAATTCTCACAAAGATCTTCTGAGCCAGGTACTTTTATTATTATCCTTTAGAGTTGAAGTAACGGACACACAAAGAACTCTTTAATTTGCTCAGGCAGAATTCTAAGATGGCTCCCAGCATTCCCAGATCCTGTTATTCAAATTCTAATGTAGGTATGGCTATAAATGGACTTTCTTTTAGATAAAATTAGAATTTCAACTCAATTGACGTCAGATATGGAGGTTATCCAGGTGGACCTGTGTAACAAAATGATATCCTTTAGAGGAAGAGTGTTCTCAGGCTATTGGCAGAAACAAGTGAGAAATTTAAACCACAAAAGGGATCTGAGTTGCCCTTACTGTCTTGATCATGATGGGAATCACAGGAAAGACCTGAGAACAATCCCCTACTGATACCCAGGAAGAAAACAGGGACCACCATCAAGCAGCAGGCAAGGACCTTGAACCTATCTACAATCTGAATGTGCTTGACAGAGAATATTTTCCCAGACTCTATACATACCCAATGCCTTAATGTCAGCTTGGTGATACCCTGAACAGTGAACCCAGTCACATTATAACAACTTTTTACTACAAATGTATAAACTAATAAGTGGGTATAACTCTTAATGACTCTTCATGGCAATTTGCTAAACAGTAATAGAAAGCTAAATATAGTCATAAATTTACTGAGTGCACATCCTCTTAACTGCTAAGCTCTATGGAATGAGAAAATAGTCTGAAACACTGGAAACAGAGCTCATGCCCAGGATATACATCTGCATTGTGGACAGATCTGATACTTGGAGACAAGGTACCCAGTAACTTGACATGAGAAATTCTCTACAGGGAGAAAGTGGTCTCAGGTGCGTCTAAGTCCTGAGGGAGATTGAGGAAAGTCTGAGAGAGTGAGATAGAGACTGATTGACTAAGAAGCTGGACCCCCCCCATAACCTACTTATCATCAGAAGAATGTTATTGGCTTGAGAACCAATAGCATCTTCATCACCTGCGAATTTGTTTGAAGTGCTATAGTGCTGTGTATCAGTTCCTGCCCCAGACCTAGTATTTGGAATCTGTATTTTAACAAGATCTCAGATGATTTATTTGCACTCTATAGTTTGAAAAGCACTGAAATTAAAAAAAAAATTACTGTGTAATAACCTGTCAGTTTCCAAGTAGAATGTAGCTGAGAAAGAGAGATCTTAGAATTTGAAATATGTCTTTTTATTTTCTAATTTTAATATCTATCTAATGAATTACAATGATACATACATCTTAGAAGTTTTCTGGAAGTCCAAAGATGAAGCAAATGGATTGCAGAATAAAAGAAAAAGAAATCTTATGAATAACCCATGTCCTTGAATCTTCAAATGATTTGAAAATCTTTAAAGCAAGATCTGCATATTGAAAATGTTTGTTGCTTCAACTGAATTCTATACAAAAGCCCCAATAATTTGTTTACTATATGTTGTGAAATCAGATCTGCCTTTCATGATATACAACATCTCACATTTAAATAAATAGTTCACATCCACTGGGTTTTTCAGCAGTTTGAATGCTGTGCACATCTAGAAAAATACAACTAAGGCCCTAAGGAGCTTCATTACATGTTGAAATTTTAAAGCAAATATCACTATTTTCAATTATGCAAGCATATGTTTTAAATTAATCAGAATTATGAAAAGAACTTTTAAAAATCAGTATATGAAAAGGGATAATGTTTTTCATCTTCTTATAAAAAATAATTAATAAAACCAAATATCACATTGCTTAAAAACCTTGCAAACAACCAATATGTATACATTTAAATACAGGCAGTTTTTTTTAAAATTGCCAATTTTATTCCAATATGACACTGGAATTACTTGTAGATGTAGTCTGTTATTTTTCCTTAGGCTGTAGAAGAATCATGAATACAGAAATACTTATTAGATAGATAAGGTAGTGAGAGCAAATAGCCATGAAATCCAGAGCACAATAGTCCTAACATAAGATTGTTATTAAGATCAAAATAAATTATTACAATTCTTAAAAATGATTGTGAGGGCTGATTTAGTCTTTCATCAGTTTTCAAAGAGGACTATGGGTAAACACGTACCACACAAAATCATGCTATGTACAGTTTTAACCACAAGGTGATTTTTAGTGAAGACTTTGACATGAAGTTCTTGCCTCTTTGTTAGACCTTGAAGTTTTTCTTCCAATGAAGTCAACATATGTATTGTTAATTTGAAGTAACAATCTTTTGTGTTAGATGTGATCTTTTTTCCCCCTTACTGAATGGTTATTTTAATTAGGAAAAAATAGAATTTCATAAAATGAAACTACTTTCCAAAAGTTATAAGACATTTCCAGTATCATACAGTACATTTGTATTTGAAGTGCCCTTAACTCTGTTTTGGTGTGATGCAAAAAAAGAGTATGTAGTTTAATCAATTTTGACTCTCTCTTCCCATCAGCTGGAAGCCTGCCAAAAGTTGATCTTTCAAAAGATATCTATGTAATTTGATCTTCAGCCATAAGATTCTACCTGCAAATAGAGTCCCATATCTTTAGCATGTTGTATGCCTTATGGTTTTCAGAAAGTTATCATTTTATTAAAATCTTAAAACCCATCAATAATTATAAATAATTTAAATTGTTTGTACAAGCTGAATTAATCCTATTACTATATACTTTTAAGAATATTTTTCTTATATACTGTTCTGACACTGCCTTTAAATGAGGGAGAGGATTTTGTTTTAGATTTTGTCCAGGGAAAGACAAAGATGTGTTGGGACAGAGCAACCATCTATATGTACACCTTCAGTGACTTGCCCTGACACTTCCATCAATGCAAATTTCTGTCACTTTTATAGCACACCCTACTTACATGAGATCCAGAAGTCAGTTATGTGATTATCTGTCACATTTCAGTTATGTAGGTGGGAAGCTGAAGATTTCAACCTGGGGAGGTGCTGTTATCAAATAGCAAAACTAGCATATTATATAATTAGTAATAAGTTTGAAGACAATATAAAGTTATATGTAACATTTACTTATTTAGGATACCCTTTTATCACCATAACTAACGTTTAAGGTAACTTACCTGTTTGATTCTTAAGAATTCTTTGTGCATTATGAGTGTTTTACTTATGATTTATATTTTACTTACAGCTTGAGTGAATGGAACCATGGGATTAGTAGTAATAAGAAAACCTAAAATGAACTGATGAGACAATTTATAGTCAATACTAATAAACAGTGGCATGTCCTGAAAGATACAAAGTTTGAATTAGTACTGTTTACTAGAAAGACATTTTCTAGTTTTTCCTAGTTTCATTAGGTAGAAATAACACATCATTTAAATAGAGTAAACTGGGGCAATAGGGCTTTATATTTTATTTTAAAATATATTTTATATTTCATTTTCTCTTCTATATTGTTAGGAGATGATATTTTAAAAAAGAAGAAGAAGAAGAAGAAGAAGAAGAAAATAAAGATAAAAAAAGAGTCAGTGTCTTTTAAAAATGAGTCTGTAGTGCTTAGGTAGAAGCTGGGACTCAAGGTCATCATCTAACTGACCTGAACACAGAAGTCACACTATCTTGTTAGAATGACAGGGGTTCATTTATTTTCTTATTGGAAATTTGCTGTATTTGGTCTTTCTGGTTCTTAATTAGTTATCTGCCCCTTGGCAATATTAGGGTATCTAGGTGGTATAAATGCAAAAACAATGACAAAGTCAGTAACATTTCAAAATACCTATATACATATACTTTTCTATTTTAAATCACTTTTATATGGAATAAAAAATAAGCATGGGCTGCAGAGCTTTTCTAAAACCTGACCTGATTCTCCAATTTGAGGTAACAATTAAAATGATTAGAATTGTTAGTTTCTATAATTAATATTGTTCTCTCTTCACATTACTATTTCTGAAATCAGCAAATTCCCTAATCTTTGTGATTCCTTTCAATATTGGATAATTTCCAATTTAAAGTGTTGTTTTGAACCTAAATAGAATCAGCCCAGAACATCTCTATGAAAAATGAGGAATAAAGGTGTCTTTGGAGAGAGAACTTCAAGTGCAAATTAACTTGAAATAATTTAACCTGAGTGTGGAATAATTTGCAGCCTTTCTTCTGTGCAGCTGTGGGAATTGCTTCTATAAGCCCAGTTGGGGGAGTTGCCTGGCTACTTGCAATTTTGTCACATCTGTCAGCTGTAGCTAAATGGAAAATATAGTAAGAGGTAACATTACATAGATTTGGGGTATTCCCTAGAGGGTCTTGTCTCCTTGCAGCAGTGAATAAATTACGTGAAAGCTGAAATCAAATACAGTATTTTTGATTTGCCAACTCATGCAATTTGAAAGAATGAAAAAACATCACTTCTTAGATTCATTGTTTGAATTCTCCACAATAAAGAAACTCATATCTACCATAATCATATTTTCTCATCCAAATATCAGAATAATGCTACCTGAGGCATGTTGCATTTTTTTCTGATTTGTAAACAAACATTCATGAATTTTTTTTACAGAGAAATAATCATTATATGATAGATATATACATTCAATGGATTTCCATTTTGAAAAGAAATTTTGTGGCATGAAATATACCAGAAAACCTACAGTGTTAAGTGTCAGAGTCTATAGAAAGCTAACATAATGATTATAATTATACAGTGAATAGCTTTCAGATCAAATGGGGGCAGTGGTATCTACCAAACTGTTGAAACACCAAGTATCAAACATAACAGCAATTTACTGGAGGATGGCAATGTGCAATATCTACTTACATGCATTTAGTTGGTGTTATTTTTAGTAGAGGATCTTATTTATTTCAGTTCTCTTTAAGGCACCAAAGTATGGAAACTAAGTGACTTTCATTATTATCTCTTCAACTGCACTGGCTCCTACATTTCCTATATCTAGGCCATAAGTTGGAGATTAATAACATTTTCCATTCTCATTGGAAGAGTTTTGAGTTGTTGTTTTGAGGATTAATGACTAGATATTTGAAAGCAGTTTATAAACTGTAAAGGATCAGTAACAATTATTACTATCTTTTAGAATCTAATAAACAGCTTATGAATAAGAAGTTTATGTGTCTCCTGCTTGGGTCTAAACATAAAATGCTTATTTACCTATATAATCTCTCAATATTTAATCTTTATATTAACTCAAGGAATATCTACTATATATTAAATGTTATACATAATATAACATAGCACATAAATTTTGTAAATCATCAGTATTCTTAATGAATGATTTTTTTAGTTTAAAAAGTAAAGTAGCATGGAAAATACTTGCTGATTTAAGGAACATGAGAATTCTTCCTCATTTTTATTTCTACAGAGGTCCGCACATGAGTTGGGCCTTAAAAAGTAAATGGGAAGTGTTGGTAGAATATGAGCTTATAATGCTGGAGGCCCAGGGTTCAATCCCCATGCCCCAGCAACCCCCACCCCCCCCTCCCAAAAAAAAGAAGAGTTAATGGGCAGTCAACAGTCTGAGTTAAGACATTATTCCAGGAATAGGGAATTTAATGTAATAAGAATTTGGAGGATTGAAGGCAAAAGAGATTAGTCAATGGCAAAAAATACAGGAACATCCAAATATAGGAAAATGTCAACTTATTATGTATTTTAACACTGATGATTACAATATTTATTTGGAACTCATTGAAAGAACCAAAAATCTCGTAGTAGGAAAGGTCATCTAAACCCATTATTAAATTCACAGGGATGGCATGCCATGTGGCCTGGACAAATTTAAACCACTGAATCCTTTGTCACTGTTTAACATTTGGTTATTCCCCATACAATTCTTATTTCCAATTGTTGAATATCTAGCTAAAACTCTAATGGTGAGTATGTATTCTCACATGGCCATAATCATAATTATAATGAACTCTTGTTTCATTATAGATAAGGATACATGTTCTTCATGTTACTCCTTATTCTCTTCAGTTATCTATGCTATTTGCCTAGTAGCTAAGGAAATGAGTTTGCAGACTGCTCTGTGAGATATACGGACTCCCATTTGATATCAATAATTGTTTTTACTTCCCTTTCTTTGATCCCTCCTAAAAGTTTCCTTTCTGACATGTTACAGTGTATGTTTTAAAAGTTCTTCCTTATAATGAATTGAAATCTACTACCTTATATTGTCCAGATATTTGTCCTAAATGTGCTTAATGAAGTCACATAAGAAACCTAATTTTTTTTTTCAAATAGTTAACTTTTAAACCATATATTATTCATTAGCAGTTTCCTTGCTTCAGGACTTAATTTCTATCTATGTGGCCAAATTATTATTTCCAGCTACACAAAGAACATTTCTAGATCCTTGTCCCACATAGTATTCAAATGTAGCATGTCTATATTATGACTGAACTCATCATCTTTCCAAGTAAACAAGGCTGTACTCTTACATTTCCTAGCTTAGTAACAAACATCTGCATTCATAAAGTGACTTGCTTTAGAAATTCAAAAGCCTTCCTGAACTCCTCAGCTTGCCCCAAGTTCTCTATCCATTCATCAAGTACCATAACTGCACTGAGCTTATTTCAATCTGTCATTCTCTTTTACCATGAACAACAGCAATAGCTTTTTAGTTCTCTTATTCTAAGTTATGCCTACTTTATTCTTTATGCTGCATCTAGAGGATCTCTCCAAAATATTGATTTTATAACATTATCTCACTAATTTTACAATGTCATTGGTTTGCTACTATATTTAAGATGAAGTCCAAACTTTTGTCTTTGAGAATCTGTTCCCACCTATTTTCTAGAATCATTTACTTCTATGTCCTAATATTTTGTTTGGACCAATCACACCAAACATTTAGTTTTCCAAATTATCTATTAATAAACTGCTCTCCCTACATCTCTCCCATCTTATGTAACATGCTTACTCCCTTACATCCTATAGTATGAATTCATTTAATGCCTCCTTGGTCAACCATTCTTCTTCATCCCAATTGGGACTGGTCAGGTGCCCGATTTTCCTTCTGCATATATGGAAATAGTATTATCTTGCTTTCTTCTCTCTAATAATAAGTAGGACACATCTTGTGATTTAGTATGTCTTGATGCTTCTCTTGAACCCTACCATCTAACATAGGGACTGGCTCATGTTTGGTACTCATTTAATGTCAATTGAATGTGGAAATCAATAACTACTTCTAGGTTAAATATTCTCAGGGTTCCATACATTCTTGACTCTTAGCTACCCTGGCTTTTCTTGGTATACTCTCTGTTTTGCCAATCTATATTTTAATTGAAGTGTGTTATTATCAGCAAGATATGAAAAGGAGATATAATTCTGGGATGAAAGATCTATCACCCTTAAAGTCAGATACAGCTGTTTTAATACCTCATTTCATTCAAATGTTACCTATATTTTCACAAGAGATTTACTCACCTCACTAGGTTGTGGTTTCCTCACCCATAAAATATGAATAATAATATCTGCTTGCAGGATTCTTGCTGGAGTTAAATGAGACAGTCTGAGTAAGAGTTCTGGCCTGTGGCAAACTAAAATTTAATTTTCTACATTAGGTGAATATTCTAGAACTCATCACCTCATTGTAATATGAAACAGTTATGCTAAAATTTCTGGGGAATAGTCCTCCAGAATTAGGCCTTGAACTCCCCTTCTTTTGATATGTATGTGCATCTAAATTTATTAAGAAATGGATTATACAACATATTATTATATTTAGATTAAAAATGTTGTAATAGGAAGCATATTGAATATTTCAATCAAATTAATGGGCTATGTTCCAGGTTACATTGCTCACCCAACAGGTGGACCAGAAATTTAGCTGTCTCTTTTCTAACAGCCTTGAACTATGCTAAAACCACTAATAAACAGTGTAATAAACAATTCTTGAAAGTTATGAAATTTTCACTAACACAAACTGACTTGGTGGGATCACAGTTAACTGCTCTCTATGCAAAACAGAATCTATCATTTAAGCACTTTCATGTATTCTACCCTATGCCTGAAAATCTGAACATTCTGCTTAACTGGGAGACTCTACAGTGGAGACAGAACAGAGATTGAATTCTATTGACTGATGTGTAACAAGCAAAAGAATAAAGAGAACTGTATTTGAGTCTTGATCATCTACAATGGAGATTGGTTGTTCCAGAGGCCCAGTGGTGACTTCTGGTTGCCTGGGAACATCAGAGTCAGGCTACTTTCCCCTTTTGCTTGAAATGCATGGAGACAAACAGCAATTGTTGGACACAGTATCCCAAGGGAGTGACACTGTCAAAAATCCAAAATTAAAAGAAAAATCACCAATCATCGGGAATCAGGCTTAGAAAAATAACCAGAAGATACAACAAAATGAGCTTCAGGGAAATAGTTGATGATCATTGGTAGTTAAAAGTAGCAAAATATCTCTGGTACCTTCACTTATACTTTTATATAAGTGCATATTTTAAAATCTTGAAAACTTTTTTTGAGTAGTCTTATAAATTAATATTGAATTGTTGGGGAAAATAAAACAAGTAAAATTATTCCACCTCATGAAATAAATTACTATAAGATATGTATTGAACATAACTTATTTACAAAATAAGTAAGCTAGAGATATTTAGTTGAGGGTCTCATATAACTTTTTGGAAAATGTGTATGCAATAATGATAATAATGTTGTAAACCATAGTAACAACCACCATATATCATGGTAGATGAATCTGCCACATGCCTGATTTTGTGCACATCCATTTTCTCATTTGACCTGATAGTGACCCTGTCATTATTGTTATTCTTGCTTTCCAGATAAAGAAAACAGAATAAAGCTAATGGTGGGCAACAAAAGAATTCTAACCTAGATTTCCCAACTCCTGTTAAAGAAACAAAACAAGATGCTAATTATGGCTAACCTTTACTTCAGTGTGCTGGTCGGATACCATAACAAGACTAATCTTATTAAAATCTAAATTCAAACTCAAGACCAAATGTTAGTTTCATCTCTACCATTTTTTAATTTTATTTTTATAATTTTTAATATGTACAACTCATAGTGCATGTATTTAGTATCTTTTTACATACAACTGTTTGTATACAAAGTATATTCGTACAATTCAGGTCTTCAATCATGCATTTAGGAAAATGATATCCGTCTCATTCAAACACCTTTTCTTTTCTTTTTTTTTTTTCTTCTTCTCTACCATTTTCTAACTAACTGAGCAAGTCACTTCAACTTCCTGTGCTTTAATATAACATTATAATATTCAGAGTACTTGTGTTATTACTAACATTACTATATTATGAGGATCCATCTAGTTAGTAAACTATATTTCATGAACTTTTAAATAGTATTCTTGTTTTTTATAGTAACTAGATAAATAACTTCTGGATTATACCATTCACATATCTTCAAGATGACAGAATTTCACAACTAAGTATATAGCTTTTCTTAGAAATGTTTCTTATGTGGCAAGTTTAAATGTGCATCTACATCATAAAAATGCTAGTTAAGTTTTTTTTTTTTTTTTTTTTTTTTTTTTTTTGTGGTACCAGGTATTGAACTCAGGGGCACTCGACCACTGGGCCACATCCCTGGCCCTTTTTTTGTATTTTTTTATTTAGAGACAGGGTCTCACTGAGTTGCTAAGTGCCTTGCCATTGCTGAGGCTGGCTTTGAACTCGCGATCCTCCTGCCTCAGCCTCCCAAAGTGCTGGGATTACAGGCATGCGCCACCGCGCCTGGCTAGTTAAGTTTTTTTCTATTCTAAATTTTCTTTAATCTATTTTCTACAAATTTCGAGAACAAGCTTATATTTTTGAAAAGTTCATCCATTTAGGATTAAGCACAGACATTGTAATGTATATATTTAATAATTCAACTGCATATTCTCCTAGAAAAACTGTTATAGGTTGAGATGCATTTAGTTGCAAGATATAAGACAGTATCTAAAGGAAGTGACTCAAAGAAAGGCTTAATGGCCATCTGGGGAGCTGTAGACTTGACCATAGAATCTTCTCCTGAAGGATTTCAGCTATTCGTCCTAAATTATTGTTTAAAATATATTATTTTTAGTAAGGTTTTAAACATCCCAAAGGATCTTTTATTCACAGAGTTTAATACTTATGTCTAGAAATTCAAATTGAAACATTGATTCTAGAGTTTACAACTAGCATTTCCCTAGGACATTATTGTTATTTTAAGGAAAGCTTGTTTTCTTTAAATTAATGTGTAGCAGTAATTTGAAAATTATTTTTCAAAAAATACTTGGGTTTCTTCAGCAAAACGGTTAGGAAGGAGATGACAGGGATGCAGCTCACTACACTCTGAGGTCTTTACCTCCTTTTCAGAGAAGAGCAGCTTTGGTTTTACTTGTTTTATACATTCAGCATCTGTCTAATGTTTTAGTTTAGTTTTATTTTAATATTCAGTTGCAAAAAATAAATAAATAACAGTATTTTAAAACTACTGGCCCAAAATAAAGCTGTCCTATTTTCCCATAGGAGATGACAGAGAATTAACTCCTAAAAGCACACAGTTGGGCTGGGGATATAGCTCAGTTGATAGAGTGCTTGCCTCACATGCACAAGGCCCTGGGTTTAATCCCTGGCACCAAAAAAGAAAAAAAAAAAGAAAGAAAGAAAGAAAGAAAAAAAGCACACAGTCTTTATTTAACCATGGAGACTGGTAGCCTTATGTGTTTCATTTACATAAATAATGAGTTTCCTACCTGATGTGTCAGCACACTATAAGCACACGCTTCTACAGGAAGTTATCTGTAGCCATTCTGCTTGGTCTATAAGTATGCCCAATCCAATATTCCATTGTTTCCAGAGTTCTGATTTTGTAACCATTATGTCTACTCCAGCTTCTATCTTATTCTCAGCTC
This sequence comes from Tamias sibiricus, assembly GCA_025594165.1. NCBI lineage: Eukaryota > Metazoa > Chordata > Mammalia > Rodentia > Sciuridae > Tamias > Tamias sibiricus. Next base: position 110,612,901 of record CM046664.1, on the reverse strand, counting down.
TTAGTTGTCATTTTGTACCCCATTTTTGTGTATAAAGCTGGGGTTTGGTTCCATCTCACCTTATCCAAGCAGCCTCTCATGGCCTAACACAGTGTTCCACCTGACGGTTGAGACTGAATCACACACAGTTGTTTTTGTGATTGGATTATTTTTAATTGATAGTATGTTTCTAATTGATAGTATATTTCTATACTGCCATATGTGATTTTAAAGTTTCTATTTTGGGATTATTACTTGTCTGAATGTTATTTTTATATATAACCTTCCTGAAAATGTTATTTCTTATGACTTATGATGCCTCTGAGTTTAAGAAGAGCATGATTTTTCTATTCTAATGTTATTTTTATAAGAAAGTCTTTGTTTATATCTGGAATTTAATATCCACCAAAGTTGTCTAAATTATTCAATGTAATTAGATGATATGATCAATTAAATATATTTATTCATCCAAAATATATTATTACTTCCAGATTACATATGGAATGCTATAGATAGGAAATTTAAACATTTGCATATTACTCGTTCAAAAGGACTTGTTTAACATCAGATTCAGAAGAGTTTCAAAGGCAAGTATGATCTGATGGGCAGATAGCCCTCTTTATCCCAAGTTAACCTCTTTTCAGCCTTTATGTAAACGGAACTTATTTTATAAGTAAGTCTCCATTGATGCCCTGAGCTAGATTAAAAACCTCTGTTATAAACTCTTATATTATTATACTTCTCTGTCATAATTGTATTTCTTGTACGTTTTCACATGAACATTTGATTATTGTCTGTCACCCTATTTGACTATAAGTTCTTGAGGGCTAAGAAAAACATTTTTTTGTTCATTGTATGCTTGGTGCTAATCCTACTACTGCACCTATTAGGTTTAAGAAATAAATGTTGAATAAATGTATAACTTATTTGGAATTACCAAACTGTAATGAACACAAAACCTTAACATACTATGGAAATTTTCATTTATATGTAAATCACATATCTTCCTATAGTTCTGCCAAAAGTATGATGAAAATATCAGCCTTCTATTTGTTTTAGAAAAGTGAGCAATTGCTTAAAAATTATGTGACTCTATGATTTCAGTACTTCTTACTAAATTTTCCATAGAAACCTGTCTACTTTGGAGAACACTGCTAAGAATTCCAAAGAAAATTAAAAATTGATGAAGGAAACATCATCCAAATATCCCACCACTTGAATACAATCATATTCTATTTGGTTTACATTTTAAAGGGAAATATTTAAGGGAAGCAAAAAGGCTATTAGTGTTAGCAGCAGTATGCCCTTAATTTTAGTCTATACAAAATAAAAGAAAAAAGAAAAAAAATTATTGTAAGGAAAATTGACCTGATTTCCCAAAGGCGAAGATTTGAGAAAGCACTTGTTCTCTTGGGGAGTAGCACATATTAACCTTCATGGTACTAACCTTCTCCAAAGGACTCAGAATGGATCTGCATATATTTCATGAAGCAAGTTTGTTAAACTTACATCTCCCAAATACTGGAGTAGCCTCCTTCAATAACAGAGCTGAGGAGTTAGCACACATACCAGCCTGAACACTGATTCCAAGACAGGAAATAAAATACCAGAAATCAGTGAATAAGGTATCACCACCAGTTAGACCAGTCTTCAGGGAATAGCATTTAAGGATACAATGCATGCCTTCATTCCAGTATGTTTAAGGTTTCTCTGTGATTGATATCAATTTGCCATTCACATTTAATGTTGAGAAAAAGCAAATACTTCCAAAATAAAATGATGACCTCACACTCTGAACCAAGGTGAGTACATGGTTGCTTCAGTACCAAAGTCTGGTCACTCTTTGGCCTCCCATAAGTCAAGTCAAAAGATATTTGGTATTTTATTATAATAAGCAAACAATTTATCCTCTGAAAATATAGATTTTTTAAAAAGTACTTAAATACTCATGAATTGCAGGAGAATTTGGAGTATGGCATTCTTCATTCTAGATTATATGATCATATTGAGTACTGAGGTTCATTTTTTGCTATATAACAGGAACTTTTTATTTGTTTGCAGCTAAATAAGCCTCAAAATATTCTCCTTAAAATAAAATGAGATTTATAACTTGGCAGCATTTTAGCCACAACCAAAACTTTGAATTTAATATGGACAGATATAACTCTCTAGAACCTGGCTCAGCAGGAATGCTCAGTGGTCTTTTGCTAACACATATTTTAAGTCATTCCAAGTGGATGAGAGTTTTCTTAATTGGAGCAGGCCCTATATATAAAAAGCTATCTTCACTCCATTTACTATTGATTTCTAAAGGTCTGACCTCTTATATTTTTGAAATCATGGGTTAACCTACTTGCCTGAAGGAAAATTGCACCTGGGAATGGCATTTCCATTTTCTAAAGTAATGTGACCAAAGAAGCAAGGCAAAAATGACCCATGACATTAACCTATGGCTCTTGAGAGGGTGCTTGGTTTGACAAAAGAAAAAAAATGATTTTATTTTCAATAAAGAGAGAGGGAGAGAGAAAGTGAGAGAGAAGATTCCTTCTTTCAAATAGCTCCTGAAAACCTTTTCTCTAAAGAAAAGGCCAAGGTCATAGAAGTCATTTTTACTCTCTACACTATCAGTTGTTCAAGTCATAATCCTGTTCCAGTAAAAATTACTTCTCTATTTCAATCAAATTAGGGGAAATGCCAGTTAAGAGGAAAGCATTTTTATTGTATGCTATGCCATCGAAGGCCGTCGTTGAATGAGTGAGTGCTTTGACCTAACATAATAGTTATCATTTTAGCAGCTTTAGTCAATTTGGTCATAATTGCTGGTAAGGTAGTTTGTCAAATAAAGAGTTTCTCTGCTCAGACTCTGTCACTTAATCTTTTATGAAACAGCCCTATCATGTCTAAAGCTTACATTGTCAACCTCGAATCTTGAATGTTTCTCTATTGTATAGAAATTGATTATAACCCATATTTTCATCCTAAAAAAGAAGGTAAGCCTGAACAAGTTTATTCCCACTTGAGAAAGAAAAAAGAGAAAAAGAAACTTCTTTTTAATCTATCATTCCAGTCCTTCTTTAATATAACTTCTTTATAGCTTAAACTTCTAAGTTTCATTTACTTTGCTACAAATCTCCAAGGGTTGCTAGAAATTACCTGCAGTGTTGCAAGGTGAGGGTAGTATGGCTTGATGAAGTTCAGGTGCCCCAAAACACTATTTCTTGGTCAGCTTGCCCTTTCATCACTTTCCATCCCAACTTCCTCTTGCTGCTCTTCCTCACTGTACCCTCCAACATACTCCTCTCCTTCTTTTGCTATTCAGAATAGTTGCTCATGTTTTTCTCTTCCTGATATATCCTATTCTTCATTTCAGTCTCTAAATTTTGCCTCTCAGAAAGGTCTCTGTGCATTCTGTGTGGAAAGCTCCTCTTCTTTTCTAGAACAGCATCCTTTGGTTCTCCCATGGCCTTGAGGATGTTAGTGGGTAGGTACAGGATTGTTGATGGTGTCTGTTTTCTCCATTAGGCTATTGAAACGCCACTGGGTTTCAATCCAGACTACATATTACAATATCTGGGGAACGTCAGAATAATATTGATGCTTGGGCCCCAGTAGCTCAAAATTCGCAGTAACTGGTCTTGGTTGAGGTCCAGTCATCAAGATTCTTTAGATGTTCCCCAGATGAGTCTGACTCACAGCAGAGTTGAAAAGCTCTGTCCTGACCTACAGGAACCCTCTGGTCAGCTTCACTGGCCACTTGTGTAATCAGTGACTAGCACAGGATGTTACCATTGAAGGGTTATGGATGTCTGAATTAATGTCTGGCTTATCACTGGTATCTAGTATGTTTTTTTTTTTTTTTTTTTTTTGCCACAATAGTATTTCAACAATACTCTAAAGACAGAAGTTTCTCAACAATACTCTAAAATTTGAAATGAAAAAAGATACTTGCAAGTGTAATAACTTCTGAGCTTCAAAATAAGAATCCTGGTTTCCCCTTCAAGTGATGAAATCAAGATATTTTCCCTCAGTCTTTTAGTACAAAGAATGTCTGTGCTCATGTTTACGAAATGTGACCATAAGCCATTAGTGAGTGTGGGAGTGTTCATGGGCCTTCATTTTCCCTACCCATCAGAATCTATCCACAGATCACTGATAGATAGTGATTAGGTTAGTGTTGATAACTAATGTCAACTGTGCATGGGTACTACAGGATGTTATTCTTGCTTATCACAACTAAAGGGAATTTTTATATTAAACATATGAACTTCTTAGTAGCAAAATACATTTTATTTTTTATCTGTATTTATTTTTATTATCTGTACTTTAGTGTATGTTTTTTCCCAAAATTGATGATTCTGCTGCAATTTAGGGCCAAAACTTGGATGAGGAAAATGAGGCATCTGTCTCAAGGCAAATTTAAGTGGGGACATGAAATAATAATAATAATAAATCAATATAATATTTTAGAAATAAAATTAATGCAAAAAATCTATCATGAACAAAATATCAAAATTTTAAGTAAAGACCATCTCTCTGTTTAGAGTCCTATCAGAGTTTGAGACAAAAGAAATATGCACCCTTATGTACATGTTTTTATGTATTTTCTTCATGGGTAATTTTTATAGAATATTAGACTTTGTAAAGAAATGTTTAGATAATATTATCTTACATTTAACATTTTATTTGGGACAAAATAGAATTTACCATAATTTTACTGTGCTGAAGCTAGTTAAAAGTATTTTAGACCCCCTCTTGGTCAAGAAAATCTGTCAACATGTTATTTTTCTCATTGGAAATGAGATAAGCAAAGAAGTAGATTTTGGGAAAACGACAAGTTTATTTTGATTAAATCCAAATTCCAATATTTCCACAAAGCTCTGCGTGTAACTTTTTATTCTTTAAGTAATTTAACTGCCCTCCAAAAGCAAATATATGAAGCTATTTAGTCAAATTAAAATTCTAGGCAAAAGTGAAAAGTGAGACAAAAATGATTGTTATATATTTGTAATGAAAAGTTAAAAATTATGTTCTTTTAAATGTCCCACAATATAGTGCCAACATAAATATGAAATATGTTAAAAAGGCAAGACTATTGGAATTAATCATAACTGTAAAATTAACACATTAATGTTTTATCTAAAACATATTCTAATAACAGAGTTTTAATAGTAGTGTGAATACTGTGTTTAATGTTATCAACTTGGCCAGTTTTTAAAAGATGCAATAAATTTTTCAAAGCGATAATAGTACAAGCTATTCTCTGAATGGCAAACAATAAGACCAAAAATAATATCATAAGGAAAAAGTAAAATTAGAAATTATATCCTGAGTTTACAAAAGAATCCTTATAAGCAGTATAATGTCCATTGCCCTTTACAATATCTGAAGAAGAGAGAGAAGTTGTGTGTCTCTAATTAGAAATACAAACAGGAAATGAGCAAACCTTCAAGGCAGTGATGTCTACTATGCCAGAATTTCTGCGTTTTATAAACTAACCAAGAATAAGTTTATGAGTTAATAATTAAAATGTCCCAAATTATTCTAGATGTCATTCTTTTGTTTTGTTTTGGTACTAGAGATTGAATTCAGGGGCACTTACCACTGAGCAACACTCTCAAACCATTTTTTTATTTTTCATTTTGACATAGGGTCTTGCTAAGTTGCTCAGGGCCTCGCTAGGTTGCTGAGGCTAACTTTGAGCTTACAATCCTCCTGCCTCAGCCTCTGGAGCTCCTGGGCTTACAGTGTGCACCACCAAGCCAGGCATTAGATGTCATTCTTCACAATACTTGGCAATATTTAAATTTTAAAAGTGAGGGAAAATAACAATGAAACGGAAGCAAGAAGAAAAAAACAGTTATTCTTCCTTTATTTCACTTCATTATGAAAATCTCAATATACTATTGATTTATAAACTCCCCACTCTCTGGGAATCTGCTAATTAGTCAATCACAGAATGAAAAAAAAAATGGAAATGCTATAGAAAATTTTAAGCATCCTAATTTGGATTACATGGATTTGTCTCCAAGATAAAATGTGTACATTGTGTCCAATTATCCTAGAAAGCTTTCATGATAACTCAAAATATGTTCTTTCTGTTGTTGTTGAAAAGTCTTAAAACATGTTAGATTTCTTTATTTAGGTATTATTCAATATCCTTCAAGATCACATAAATTTCTCCATAATGTCTGTATTTTTGTAAGGACAACTCTACTTCATCCTTGCCAGTAAATTTATTCCATTTAATGATATAGTTTTATATTTATCAGATTTACAATTTTCTTTATATATATTGTTTACTTAATCAATAATAAACTGGAAATTCTTGTGCATGCCTAGTTGTCAACATTTTACTGTCTTCTCCTTGATTCATATCTCTACTTTTGGATTTAAACATTTTTTCTGAATTCTACCAGAGTGAATTGTTTTTTTGTTTTTGTTTTTGTTTTCCAAGAAGACCCTTCATAACATTCCTCCAGCTCATTTTTCTTTATTTTTTTCTTTTATTCTAAGTTGTTATACATGACAGCAGAATGCATTACAATTCATATTACACATATAAAGTACATTTTTACATATCTCTGGTGGTATACAAAGTATATTCACACCATTCATGTCTTCATATATGCACTTAGGGTAATGATATCCATCTCATTCTACCATCTTTTTTTTAATGCTTTTTCCCCCAAAGATGTTCTTAATTGAACTTTCTTTATGTTTTTTAGTACATTATATGTGTTATATCCTTCTATACCTACAAATAATGTTAACACCACAATTTAGAAAATAAAAAAGGATAAGGTTTTATGTGACTATCTTTTAAAGGGAGAAATAAAACTCCAATTGGGTTTCATAGCAATTCAGCAAATTATAATGAATAATAAATGAACATGAGAATAGTTCAGAAGGATGGTTCTCAACAAGAGGAATATCTGTGGACTTCAAAATACTCATGCCTATAGAGTCATTTAACCATTGTTCCTCCAAATTAAATAATGAAGGATTTGATTATTACTAATAAACAACTTTATAGCTCTGAATCTTGTCTGGAACTGAAAAGTAAACTGTTTTATCACAAGAGTTTCTAATGTCTTAAAAAACAAAACTATGCTAAGCCAGACACACATCTAGAAGCTATCAAAGCTCAACCATTAGGTTTCAGTCTCACTTTGAAGATTGATTTCAGTAGTGCTCAGAGCATAAGACAAGCAAGTAAAAGCTTTTGCTACTTATTCCATAGACATGACAGGAGAGCTCTTTGTTATGTACTCTTAGCATCTAGAACTGCCCATTGTAAAACTTCTCATCCAACTTGAAGCATCAGCAAACTTGTTCAGTTTATGGAAAACAGCATTACTTGACAGAAGCCAGGGAGTCTTGCCACCTAACACCAGTTACTGTGTCACTTGCTGGTCTATTAAGAAAATGTGAACATTTATCAAAACATGTTAACCTAAAATTACAGCAGGAAAGAGGTAGAAATCATTTGGGGAGTGTTTGAGTATTAGGATGCAGTTTTCTTAGCTTAAGATAATCTGAAAGCATCTTTAAAAGGATGGGATTGAATTTCTCTGAAGATTTTTACAGCAAGGACTTTGATCATGAGCATTTGCGGAAAAGTTAATACTGACTACAGTGCTTTGATGTGAATGCTCCCTGCCAATGGATCACTTTATTGAACTATCAGAATTCTGGAAATGTGTATCTCATCTTTTGTGAAAGTCATTGTCTCCAGCAGGTCTGTGCTATATACATGTTAATACAACATCAGACAGAGTAAAACATCAACCAGTTATCACCCTTTAATATTTAGTTGTATTTGTTGTTCATTTATTTAGCTGCCTAGCAGAACCCTTGCACAAATTCTTGAATGTCAATATTCTATTCCTTTATGTACATAAAAGTTGAGAACTCAGGCTCCAACCAGAATGTATGCTGCCTGCATCACCTACCTCCCTTCTACGCCATGGCCATGAATTCTTAAACTTTTGGCCTCTGTTTGCTAATTGAAGATTACTGGATAGTAATGGCTTTCCACTGTCTACACTACTGAAACCAAAGTTTAAACTATGCCTTAGCTCAGCCTTCAGTGCTCTCCAGGATCTGGTGTAAAACTAGACTTCCAAGCTTATATTCCACTCTCTATATTTTACATTATAAAATTGGACATTACATTTTACATTATAAAATTGGACATTAAAATTATAAAATTTACATTACCAAATTGGACTCTCCAGTCATTTGTTAATCCAAAGGTCTCTACGATTTTCCTGTGTTTTTACTTTTTGCTCTGCTTGGGGTGTTTTGATTTCTTCCTTTTTTTTTTTTTTTTTTTTTTTTTTTCCTTTCCTGTGTCTATTGAGTATCACATGCTGCAATTTATGTTGCTCATATTTTTAGCAATATATTCACATACACATTCAAGCATACAAGGACATTCACATGAATACAATCCTACCTACACATGAAAAGTTTTGGAGAGTTATCACTAAGGGTGAAAGAGCTGTATGGGTCCAATGAAGCAACTTCTGAAAACCTAAGAGAGGGCCATTGGGAACCATGGACCTAATGTAGTATGATATCATGTCTATTTCCTAACTTTTGTGGAACTATATTGTTAAAAAATAAATTGTGTCTATGAGGCAAGATCATTGCATTCTGGTTTTGATCCAGTTATTTGTATTAACTGTTAATTAATATGTTATTTATACTCATAAAATATAGATCTAAAACTTTTTATAAAATCTAAATTTAAGTTTTAAAAAATTGATTTATATATAGGAAAGCTACAATAAAAAATAAGGTGGTCTGAGTTTTCTCAACAATGTTGGTCATGACTTTACTGGGGGTCATATCACACTTGGAACAGTCTTTAAATACATCCTTCTTCTCTTGAAAGTGTCTGGAAGAACCTTTAGACTGAATAGGGGGTTGGGGTTGCTCTAGGCATCTTAAGCATCTTATTGGCATTTCTAGTACATGTATAATACCAGAAGAAAAAAGAACTCTTCAATTAATGACTTAAAATATCAACTCTTGAAAAATATCTTCTTATGTTATATCTTTATCACACTGAGAAATATTTCCTTTGGGAGGTGATCAGTGGTAAAGGTCTTTTCCTTCCCACTGTTGAGGTAAGTTTTCTGTGCATATTACCAGCAGCATTAGTTATTTGAGTTATAAATGAATGAATTCATATTTTTACACTAACTTTTACATTCCCTGTGAGGCATTCTTACAGCAGAGAACCTCTGAATTCATAATGGTATATGGGTTAGGAATATAGAAGTATTAAGTGATGAATCACTTAAGCTGGGAAAATGTCCAACCCTGACTTGTATCCAAAATGCTGAGAGCTGTAACATAGACATAGGTAACAGTACACTCATCTAAAAATACTATTCTGGACTGGATTTTTTTTAATAGTCTTGCATTGATTTGGTAGAGAAGTCCATACAGTGGGAAAAGTTTACAAGTTTACATCATATGTGCAATAACCAGTAATGTCTGGGCTCATTCTTTGGTTTCAAATAAATACGTTATTAATGAATATGTAATCTTAAACCATTCAAGATAGAAGTTTAGATTATATGAGCTCTATTCTGTGCTCCCACCTTCTTCTAATCATACTTCCATTTTAGGACTTACATATACTGTCACCCCAAAATTACGAGTCTCTAGGGCAGGCCCATTTACCTTTCATTGTGTCTTATACATGTTCATTGTTTGATTGATTGATTGATTGATTGCTGTTTAATTATGTTTATGCATTTGGATGCTAAAAAGCAATGCTTCTTCCATTTCTTTAGGGGTAAAATAATAGGTTTCATATTTGAGCAGAAAGAACACTGCACTGGACGTAAGCAATATGTAGTTCTTGGCTCATTTTTTTTCCCTACCATTTAAAATATTTTATTCTTATGGTCTCTGTGTGTGCAAAGTATTTGAGCTCAGTGGTCTTTGAAGCCTCTTCTAACTCCAAAAGCACACATTAATATAACTATTAATATTAATGTAGTATATGTTGTTCTTTGCTAATTAGTATCCTTTCATTTAATATAAAGGTTTTTTTTTCAAAATGAATACTTATAATGGAGCAGGTGAGAAATTCCTTTCAGATATTTTCCAAGGTCACTTTATACATTTCTTAAAAAAATCACAGGGAATTATGACAGAATCATGGTAATCATGCATAACTCTCAATTTCATACATTTACAAATGGATGGGTTACTAATAACAAAACATTTGTTTAATTATTCACATTTATTGGCATTTATTGGCCCACAAAGAATATCTCCTTTAACAAAAGTCTGTTTATTGTAATGTGGCCATAATCTATGAGCTCTGCAAATGCTTTGCAGAGCACATATGTGTTCCTTCTTTCCATCTAGCCCTACTTTTGTAATATTAATTTAATAGTGACTATACTTTCTCTCATTTCAACACTAACTTGTATAAGAAAGGATTGTGTGATTAAAAATAACTATTAAGAGCCAGACACATTAGGAGGCTGGAGGCAGGACGATTGCAAGTTGGAAGTCAGCCTCCGCAACGTGACCCTGCTCAAAATAAAAATAAAAGGGAGTGGGAGAGCTGGGTGCGGTGGCACAGGCCTGTAATCCCAGCACTTGGGAGGCTGACGCAGGAGGATCACAAGTTCAAAGCCAGCCTCAGCAATGGCGAGACACTTAGCAACTCAGTTAGACCCTGTCTCTAATAAAATACAAAAAAGGACTAGGGATGTGTCCCAGTGGTCGAGTGCCCCTGAGTTCAATCCCCAGTACCAAAAAAAAAAAAAAAAAAAAAAAAAAGGGAGTGGGGATGTAGTTCAATGATAGAGTGCCCTGGGGCTCAACACCCAGTAACAACAACAAAAAAAGTACAACAATCAAAAATATTGGTAAGTAATAGGAAGCATGTGGAAGGTAAAATGCAAACATTTATGTTATAGTTTGAGGCAATATTGATTTCATAAGAAAACGTAAAAGAAAAATTGTTAACAAAGCTAAGGATGCCTCATATAAGACATAGTGACCTATGCAAGTTTATACAATTAAGACTTGTCATAAGACCCATTTCTTTTTTCACAAATCCATGATAATAAAATCCAGATTCCCCAGTATGACATTAAACGTTTTAGTGGTTTCAACTTAATATGTTTGTATTAAATCAGAAAAAATATCTTCTTAAATGCAGCAACCAATAATGAAGTTTCCAAACTTTTAATTCCTTCTTTATCTAAATTATTATCTGATTGTCACTATAAAATGAGATGTTAGACTCATACCTTTAAAAAGAAATATGTATTTTACTCTCTTTCATATTGATATGTCCTATAGCATATCCTTTTTGGATTTTTAAAAATACACACATTAGCATAATTTGAAAGAAATCTAAAACATTTTCATCACCACTAAACAGCCAAATATACTGCATCCCTTGACAATAAATTTGTAGCTAAATATTATTCAATAAACTATTGAGTGATCTCTAATATCAGTCACTGTAACAGGCCCTAAAGCAAAAATAAAAATGTATACGTTAACACCAGTGTGAATTATAGTAATATTAATACTTGACATTTATTGAACACCTACTGGCACTACCTAGCACAATTTCTAAATATATTATCTTTTCATTTATTTCTTACAACATTTTGAGGCCCAAACAATTAATTGGGAATCAATGCAGTAAATAACCTACAGCTAAAGTTATCACCCTGTCCAGTTAAGCAGAGGAGAGTTACCTCTCTGACACAGATTTCTTTTAAAGCCCTGTATGGGGAGGGACTCTGACCACATTATCATGTGCTCATATATTTTTATGTATATCTTTTAAAAACTTTGCTACTTATATCTATTTCTGTTATAATTCTATATTAAAAAAATTCACTCTTGTACCTGATTTTGTGTTAGTAACATTATATCCGCCCCCCCTTTTTTTGAGAGGATCTTCAAGTTACACAAGTTTGGGGTCCCACAAAATGTGGATCTATTCCTGATGCTAAATGGTGACCCAGCTAGAGACTCTCAGACTTAAACTATGCTTTCAACCACTGTGCTTCACAATCTAGAGAGTTCTCATTTCAGTAAGAGTGTTATGTACAAACACTTGATGATTACAAAAGGAGATAAGTATTCTAAACCAGCTGTATCATGGTATTGAGGAAAGTTTATAGTTGTCACAGGCCAGAAAGTTATCCTGAGAAGGAATAAGAACAGGATAAGTGCAGGATGCAGGTGGAAGATACATGAAGGGAGGTTTGATTAAGGACAGAGTAAAAACCCAGCTCACATTTGCCTTGTTATCCTCTGGGGTTTTAGGTCTAAACCTTATCATTTATTAGTTCTACTCATACCATATTTATTGAATTTATATGCCTGCAAAGCTGTCCTACAGCTGGCAGGGTCTGAAAATTATTGTTAATTAACATTAATGGGCAGGAACATTTTCAGTGGAAATTTAAAAAAATCCTTTGGTGTCAAGCATGATAACTAGATCAGAGTTTGGTTCTTCCAACATTTACATTTTCTTGTTAGAAAAAAGCTTTATCCTACAACCTTATTTATATAGAGAGAACTGAGAATTTTTTTCCTTCCTTTATTTGGGATCTAAACATGCTTATGCCATCAAGAAACGGTCAAGTAAACTCTGCTTGACATCACAGACAAAGCCTTTGAGGCTGCTTTACCTGTAAATTGGTATCGATGGCTCCTGAATTGTGAATTTCTGCTACAAGTAACAGACCAGTCAATTTAATACTTAACTCACCCTTTCCTTTGATTTGCATCCATCTTATTAGAAAGTGACACTGTCTTATTGATTCCATTCAACCCCTGAAAGAGAAGATAAGGGGGAAAAAAAACCCTGAAAATGTGACAGAGATAAGGGGCTCTCAAGGTGATCCATGGATGGTGTCTGAAGGAAAGGATTTGTTTCTGGTCTCAGTAAATGGTGTTAAGGGACAGCACTCAGAGGTTAGAAAAAGCCTTTTAAGTCTACCATTATGTACTTTAGAATAGTTCTGCTACTCTCTGCTTGGTAGTAATTTGAGTGCTTTGGAAAGCAATGATCTCCCATCTTTCATGCTTCCATGTGCAAAGCTGACTGCAGAGGTATTGCAGCTGATAGCCACATACAACCCATATCAGTTTTGATGGCTGTTTGCTGCTCATTCCTGAGTGACTAAAACATCAAATGGGATTTCTTATCTCTAGGTTTTTCACTTTGGGTAACAGTCATACTAAATGTGTGATCTATTTAATACACACATCCCTGTGAGGTGTGCCCTGTCATTATATTCTGCATAAAAAAATAAAGAAATTGGTGCTTATGGAGTATGAGTGACCTAAAGAGGTTAGTAAGTAGAAGACAAGCATTTACACAAACCCGAGTCATCTGGTACTAAGACTATTCTTGGTACTTTGTGTCCTGCAGATTATATTTTGTCATAAGTGGGGACAACATTCACATGCTTTGAGATCTCCAAAAACCCTACTGATTATGCAAAACCTAACTTTTGAATTTCTTGAAATATATTAGAAAAAAAAAATTACTGAATCCTTCATAAAAAACTGTGAGTGACAGGGACTGGAAGTGACAAAAGGTAAACAAGAAGATTTTTATACCAGGGGTGAAGCCAGTCATATTATTTCCATAAGCAGTGGATTAAAAGGTAAAGAAGAGGAAGTATTCAGTTTCTAGAGTTTGTCAGAGTACCTCTTTGCATTTATTTTTAAAAGAAATTCATCATAATGCCTTATTTTAAATTAAGAGAAAAAATACCGAAATGAAAAAGAAATTAGCATCCATTATCTTACAGGAAAAGTAAGGAAAAACAAAAATGCTATTAGTATTTTGCAAATACCAGGACTGGAATCTGCAAGTGAATGAGATCCCAGGTGACTGTGTCATGGTGAAGTTTGAAAACTGCTGGCCAGTACCATGGGCAATGGTTTTCTACGTGACTCTTATCTCTAGCCAGAATTACAGTTTGCCATGATTACTTCTTTTCAGTCTACTTTGAACAGTGTATTTTCCTCCCAGCTCCCCATATGATGCTGAAAGTTTCTGCTCATCTTCTTTACCTTTTGGGCACAGTTGAAGAATTGGTAAGTGCCTCTAGGGTATGGGTTGACACGAGTGTCAGATTCACTATTCTGCCCTTCATTTATGACTGGGATCTCATCTCTTGAAGTCCATGCTGCATTAATGTGTCTCTGGTGCTTTCAACGGATTTTTTAATATTCCTCCAGCTTTTCTAATTGTTCTCCTTGGGAGAGTTGATCTGACACAAGATAGTGTGCCTGGGTCAGAAGTGGAAGACTTCTTTGTTTTAAAAGCACATTCACATTTTTCTCTCTAATGATTATAACAAGTTTCCATTTTCATATTTACCTATTTAGTAGGTAAATAAATATGGCATGTGAGACCATGTAGGCATTTAAGTTCTATATGAAAAGATTAATCAAGAATTCCAATATTATTTATTTTTAATGTAAAATACCACTATATCATATTTTACATATACACACAGACATATATATCACAAATATATGTGTTTATGTGTATGTGTTTGTGTGTTTTATAAGGTTCTCTGGATCTGTTTTTTCTATTTCTACTTGGACTTCTCACATTTATTTCATGAGCATCAAAATATGGCAACATAAAAAAAACATGCAAATCCTTATAGTATTGCTTTAATTGTAATGTTTATCTTGATATAGTTGATTTTAATAAGAGATGAAATTTGAAATCCTTTATTCTAAAATCGTCTTATTAGAAATGTTATTTTATATGAACCTGAATGTTTTGTTAGTTCTTGTGTTAATTGTAAGTGCATGATAACTTTTGTGTTTTACTTTTCCAGATAGGTAGAATGCTTCATGAAGGCATTAGCTGCATCCCCTTTGGACATCACAGTATTTCCAGTGCCTTTCACATTACTTGGCAGATAGTTACTATAACTCTCTGTTTTTTGAGACAGAAATTAACTTGTATATTTTCATAGGAAAAATGGATTTCTTCTTATATTAATACTTTATATCTAGAAGCATATATATTTCTTCCATTATGATAAAACAAGCCCCTTGGTAGGTTGATGTAAATTAATTATCTTTCTCAAACTTTGATGTGCATACAGATTATTAAGAGGTTTGTAAAAAGTATAGATTTTTTATTCAGTAAGTCTGAGGTCAGGCCCAAGATTCTGCATTTTTATTAAGTTCTTTGGCATTGTCAGTGTTACTGATCCCTGGATTTAAAAGGGTCTAGATTCTTCAAACTTTTGGCAAAAAGTATATCTAAATTAAGGTATCATGCTCATTAGGAAAGATTTTACCTCACTAATGTACTAGCAGTGATGCATTTTTTAAATTAGGCCACAGGGTTTTATATGTAGACTAATACATTCATTAAGCAAGTATTTATGGAATATCATTAATAAGTAATCAGCACTATCCTAAACATTGGTGTGGAAAAATAACGAGAGCATACACACCTTCGAGGTATTCCTAACCTAATTAATGAGAAGGAAAGACACAACAAAATTGCAACACACTAAATTCTGTAGTAGACCTCTATTTAAGGGAAAATTGTGTAGAAGGCGAGTGTGGCTGAAACACAATATCAAGGGGAAGTGAGATACAAATAAACATGGAGAGTGAGGTACAGGTCAGAATGTGTAGGTTGTGCTAACAAGCTGTACTTTGACCTAAGAGAAAGAGAAGCATCAAAGTGTTCTAAGGAAGAAGGTGACATGGTGAATAGATTTGCATGTTGAAAATATTCCTCTGGCTGCTTAGTGCAGAGAACAGTTAAGAGATGGATCAGAGTGGATGAGTGGCCGGGTGCAGTGGCATGCCTCTGTAATCCTAGTGACTCAGGATACTGAGGCTTGAAATTGCAAGTTCAAGGCCAGCCTCAGCAATTTAGTGAGACCCTGCCTCAAAATAAAAAAAATAAATAAATTAAAAAATTAAAAAGTGGATGAGCAAGTTTGCAATTTTAGAATTCCAAGTCTAAACACACATTGCTCAGTTGTCTTAGCACATTATTGCCTACTATAACCAAAAGATAGCCACTAGGCTCCAAGTAATTTGTGACCATATGTTTACATGATAAGGAAGTCAGGGACAAATCAGTAATTATCCAAAAAGCTGGAGATTAATAACAGACAAAAATTTTTAATATTTATGTGAGCTCAAAACCCCAAATGCATCATATTTTCTTTAAGAAATATCTCCAAAAAGTGCAGTGCAGTATATCAGACCCCCCTTTTTTTTTTCATTTACTTTCTTGTCCATATACAATTTTTATTTGGAGTTCTGTTCAGTCTTATCATTCAATCCAGTACATTTTGCACATACTCATTTTCTTTTTAAGAAAAGCAAAAGTTAACACGTGTTCTGGGAACTACAGATAGGTCATAGATAAAGGAATTCCCACACCAATAGGTTCTGCTTTATAATTTTTTGTGTCATGAAAACCACAAGAAATCAAAACCAGCACCAGAAATTTTTATTATATAAGGTTGAATATCTGCTTACCTAGAGATGAAAAATTCAGCCTTGGTAAAAATGAATAGAGATCCTGACAAGTGATTGAGATTTCCTTTGAGAACTATGAATTTCAAATCTTCAGGGCAGTGTTTGTCACATGAGAAACCAGGAGGCTTCAGGATGAGAGCAATTATGAAAATGTAACACACCCTCAGAGATACATTGTGACACTGAAGAAAATGCCATTGAAATAATGAGTCAACCATTAACACTATCAGAGTGAAAGAAGGCCTGTATGAGAAAATAATTTGAATTCCATCACTTCTTGCAGTCATAGGGTCACAAGCATATTAGCAAGTGACTGACAAGTCTAAAATAAAATACATATGATAGACCCATCCTTCTGATGACAACCTCTGGGGAAAATAAACTGCTAGGAAAATAATGTTTGCTAAATTTAGTTTGCCTGATGTCTTTGAATACCTCCTTGTGTTTTTAACTTTTAGGTAGAAATTTCATTAGCTTACCAATTCTTTTTTTTTCTCACTAGTTAGTCCTAATACCAATGCAGTTTTTTAAATTAATTAATTTATTTTAATTAGGTATATATGACAGCAGAATGCATTTTGATTCATTGTACACAATTGCAGCACAACTTTACACTTCTATGGTTGTACACGATGTAGTGTCACACCATATGTACAGTCATACATATACCTAGGGGAATGAGGTCCATTTCATTCCACCATCTTTCCTGCACATATACCCTTCCCACCCTCCCTACCCTTTGTCCAGTCAAAGTTCCTCCATGTTTTCCATGCCTTCCCCATCCCTGCTATGGATCACCATCCACTTATCAGAGAGAAGATTCAGCCTTTGGTTTTTTGGGGATTGGCTTACTTCACTTAGCATGATATTCTCCAACTCCATCCATTTACTTGCAAATGCCGTGATTTTATTCTCTTCTAGTAAGACTGACTGGCTGTTCATCACCCTGCCAACATCAATTAGGGACCAGCAGTGCTTGATTTTCATTACTGTCACTTTATAGGTATTATATAACCTTGACCTTCATGACCAGTTACTCTATTTTCTAGCTTCCTGATAATGGCAGGAATATTAAAATATTATTTTTAACTCAGAATCTTTTTCCTTGATGATTTCTAGAAAGAGCTATGTTCTGCTATCTCTTGCAGCTCATCAAGTATTTATTAGGGTAAATACCAAAAATCATAAACATATCTTGAAAAAGTACATTTACATCTCCTTTTATTGGCAGCCTAGCACTTTAGTGAGAATTGCAAATGAAATGTGACAAAGCTCCTGTCTTTGAGTGGTTTAAAATATTATTGTAGAAATAGATTTGCATACTTGAGACAGTTGGTGAACAATAGATGATACAATCCAGCTATCTGTCAGAACATTTGGGACAGATCATGTGAGAAATCCTCTTGAAACTACATAACTTGAGAAGAGATGGGTGAATATGATCAAAGCAGGCTATTGAAGGAAAGCAGGATTTACCTGAAGTGAGGCATTGTGTATATGTATATTAACATAGAGTTCATCCACACTGAGGTTTCCACAGTGGATTCCAGGTTCTCTTTCCCTTTCCACATCTATGTTCCACTGCTTATCTGTCCCATCTGTATTTCCCGATTTTGTTCATGATCCCTATTCCTGGGACTCTCCACTCAGACAGTTGTACCTATTGAACTTCAAGTTCTGTGATTTCCATTTCTACCTGTCACCTAAAATCCATTATTTCCACCAACACTTGGGTTCCCCTTAAAGATTTAATGTCTGACTACTCTAGGCTATTAATTTTTCTACTTTTGCTCAACTTGACTAGAAGGCACACATCTCACCCTACTATGTGTAAGTATTAAATATTAGCTTGGGATATATGGCAAAGAACTAGGATTTAAAGCATACTATTAAGGCTATGTTGCTAAGGTGAATGTCTTCTTACCCCATTCATTAAAACAATGACCGTAGCACACTATAGAATTTAACAGTTGCCAGTTTTAACAGGTCACATAGAAGTTACTTCAAAGTCTGTTGTGAATAATCAATAGTTAATGCTTTTCTCTCTGCTATACTTTTAAAAGGCAGATAACAAATGTTTATGCTTTCTTTTTTTACATTAAAACATACTTAAATTTTACAATAATGATAAAATATATGAAAAAATATTCCAATTTCAGGTATTTCTTAACTCAGCAAGTTGATGGATAAATGAGGAGAGAAATAATTATGACTAATTTCTTGGATTGGTAATGATAAGTACATGCTTAAAATTCTAGGCACACTTTTTTATCAAATGAAATTAAAATGAATGTGGTTGTTCAATTAACCAGATATTGTTATGATTTTATCATAGATACTAATTCTTCAAGTTTGAAGAATGTGAAGACTAGTTAAAAAAAAAAAGAGAGAGAGAGAGAGAGAGAGAGATTTAAGCCAATGCAGTAGTCAAGATAAATACATCTAAAAGAAATAATTAAAGATAAATTCTGGTAAGGAACACAATCTAGGTAATCCAAATGCAATTTTTCTATCTATCTGATGAGTCTTAGCCTGGAGAATGTGAACTATGAACCCCTATGACCTCTATACTGTAGCAAATAATAACCACCCAGGATTAAATGCTCACAACATTTTTAGCCCTGTAATGAATTCCTAAGAAAAGAATTTAATATGAATAATTTTGATTTCAACATTTCTCACTTTTTTTCCACTAAGAGAATACTTAATTGATGCAGATGTATTAGGCATTCACCACTATTCATTCTTAGATGTCATAACATTGTACATTCACTGTGTTGAAGAATAAACATATACATTGTAAGTGTTTATCTTCAAATGTAATACAATTGTACCAATTTTTCACTATGCAGTAGATTATTATGGCCTCTGAAGAGAAAATGCTTTGGAGATACTGATACCTGGGCATGTTGCACATCAAGAGCCTGCACCAGTGAGGGTTGCTGAACAAGGGATCAGGAAGAGCTTAGAAGTGAAACATAGATCTAGGCCTCAAGACCCTCCAGATAGGATTCATAGAAGAAATAGGTATGCAGGCCTACAATTTTCAATGTGTGCATTTTTACTGATGAGGCTGACTTGCTCAAGCAATTATCAAAACAGTGGCCATGGCAAGGAACTTCACTACACAGCATAGTGTAAGTCAATGCATTCTGAACCTCAACAGAATGTGTGCAAGTTGAGTTAGCAAAATATTTAAAGAGGTTAGGAATATTACTTGTTGTGTTGAAATGGGAATAAAGTTATTTGCCTTTTTTATCTCAATAAGAATAAAAGATAAATGGAAATAGTCAAATATTTTAGGTATTGATTATTTTCTACTTAACTTTAACTTCTTTACTGGTTCCCGTATTTTTCTGATATTATTTGATGATCTATCACTGCCCCCACAAAAGCAACACATCTAATGTTAACTAGGAGTCTTTACTAAGAATAAGAAAACACTAGAGGAAGAGTATTTAGTTCGGTGTTCATACATACTTGAAAGGCTAGCAGGAAGGTGTTAGATTAAATTTTTTTAGAGAGAAAGATTTTATGGGCATACAGAGAAGAAATCTCAGATAAGTAAAGTTGTCTAGTATCAGAATCAGCAACTCTAAAAAACAGTGAACTCTGCCATCAGGAGTGTTTCCAGCCTAGCCTAAAAAAAAAGAAGACATCTTTCAGTGGTACTATATGAAAGATTGAGAAAGACTGTTACAGAATCTCTGTGGATTCTTAAAAATCACAGGTTCTATGATACATTATAATTTTTAGCATGATTTAGTGAATTATTTATGGAGCCTGAAAGGACTTTGAAATGTAATAACAAGTTTGAGAAACACCGTCCCACTGTAAGATATTTATCTGAATTAAATAAAGGCTATAAATAGAATGAAAGTATACTGATCTGGGAAGTCAGGACACCCGGTTATGACCTGGCATGGATAATGACTGTATAGGTGCACTTAATTTCTGATGATCTTAAGATCTTGGCTACAGAATCTTGTATTATTCACCACTGAGATATCCTTCAGCTTTAAATTTTACAATTTTAATAAATGTGCAACTCTCAACTTCCTTATTCCTCATCTAACCATATGCCTTAACTAATTCTTATCATTTTCTTGGAAACAAATACTCAGTAAACCATGTTCCTAACTATTCTCAGTTCATTTAAATTGATTATATCATGTTTATAAACTACATTCTTACTACGATTTTAAATCAAACAAAAGAATTACCTAGCTGTGTCTTCAAAAATACTAATGATATATCTTGCAATATATGTTGGCCTCAGAAAATGATACTAATATAATGTGATTTTTATATTACGACTACTTAATACTTGCAGAATTTGTCACCCATAAAAATTTAATATTAAAAAAAATTATAGCTAAACACAGAACAAATGTGCATTAAGACAAAAGTCAGAAAGTGGATGTTCATCACTTCCCTCTTGAGTTTCAATGAGATATCTTATTGCTTCTGGCCAAAAGTAAATTTTGGTAGTTAAAGATGAAATGTTTAGTCCACATTTATTAAAGAGTAATTAACAGAAGTATATACATTTCCAGCACTACTTTTAGGGGTGACAATTCTTTGAAGATAAACTTTATTACTATATGATACAACTTTGTAACAGAATTAGAAATATTCAGTATGCATCAAATCCAGTTATAGCCTTGTAACTAAATTTAGGATTTTCTTACATTTGCTCTATATTCCAGCTAGAATTGTTATGTAAAAAATACTGGTCAAGGGGCTAAGTTGTGGCTCAGTGGTAGAGTGCTTGCCTGTTGTGTGCAAGGCCCTGGGTTCCATCCTCAGAACCACATAAAAAATAAATAAATAAAATACTGATCAAATAATTTTTAAGAATGGGTACATTTGTGTATTACATTTTATTAGTAAAGTCCCACAAATTCTTTACACAATTCTAGGCCCTAGAATTCAGATTTTTAATTTTCACAGACTCTGCCTTTAACAGAAAATATCTCTTTTAACACTGAATTCCTACACAGACTACCTTGCATAGGGCTTCTTCATATCCTCTATGTTATCTCCAGTGATTTAGAGTAAATACACAAAGGTGACCTAGCTATATTATGTGGTAGTGAATATTTTAGAACAATAATAATCAATAGACTATTTATTCAAGTGAATGGAAGAGAAGTCAATTTAATTGCATTTTATATTAACTTATTTTGAGAAGCATACAGTAAAGAAAAATGCATTCAGAATTTTTGATGCTTATTTTAAAGCACCTGTCTTTTATGGGATTTCTTGGCAAAATGTTAGTATGAACTGGACTTCAGCCAGTCCTTGCATTGGTTTGTTGAGGACATTACTGAATCATTGTGTATAGAATTTATTGTGGGCTCACCTTCTCAAAAACACAACTGAAATATTTGAAGTGGGTCTCACTGTTCTTCTCTGGGCTTGGAGCCTTTGGAAGAGTATTTCTCAGAGGAAATAGTTATAAACAAATTACCATGTGAGCAGAGCCCTGAAGTCAGACAACTTAGACTAAAAAATATTCTACAGATACTAAAAAAATGTTGTACCATAGGGACTATTTCTTTGTTCAGAATTATCAGTGCCTGTTACATTCTCAGATTTTGAATCCGTAAAGTGACAAAACATAAAAGAAATAAACAAAAATAAAGTAACTATATCTAGTGAAACAGCTATTAAATAATGCTAGTTAAACCTTATCAGGCAGGATGTTGTGAGCCTTAAATGGTGAAATGCATGAAAAACACTTAGTACAGTGTTTTTTATAGAAAAATACACAGTATATGCTATGTAAATCTGTTGTCTGTAGTACATAAGTTAAGAAGATCCTTCTTGAAAAATAAGCTATTTCTCAACTGGCTTCTGTGGAAAATGGAAGCATTTATATTCAGATCTTAATTGATCATCTATTGGTTATTTTTTCCTGTAATATCTTTTTGGATGGTGGTTATAGGAGATTGAACTCAGGGGCACCCACCCATTGAGCCACATCCCAGCCCTATTTTATATTTTATTTATTGACGGGGCTCACTGAGTTGCTTAGTGTCTTGTGTTGCTGAGGCTGGCTTTGAACTTGAAATCCTCCTGTCTCAGCCTCCTGAGCCACTGGGATTACAGGCATGTGTCAACACACCTGGCCTTTTCCTATAATGTTATGATTTTGAGTTAATGTTAAATTTTACAATATGCACTTCACTTTGTCTATCATCAAAAATATCTAAGTTCTAATTGATATTTCCATGTTCCATGTCACTAATGATGCAAATCATCACCCTAAATCACATTTGTTATCCTTGGACACATGAGGTTTGGAAGGATTAAACTGATTCTGCCAAGTTAATGTCATCTGGAGATGATATATTTTGGGAACAAAATTTTTAAAAAACTTATCTAAAAAGAATATTTGTGAACCTTAACATACCTACCAGCTAACATGGTGGAAATTTAATGTTTTCTGTACTTGAATTGTTTACTTTTCTAATCCTTCATAATTATAGCACTTAGGGGGACAGAAATTATATAGCAATTATAAAATTATATAGTAATACATATGGCCATTGATTAATATTAACTATGAAAAAAGGCTTTACTGTCTCTTGTAAAGAAGTCATACTTCTCAGTCTTCTCAGTATACAACAGTAGCTTCTGAAGGAACTGTTGAAGTGTATTCTTATCCTTAATAATTATTTGTAATGAAGCCAGATCTGCTCAGTGCCAGAAAGGAAGCAATTGACATTATTTTCTTTTCTCTTTTCTTTTTTAACTTTATTAATTGTTATATAACTTTAGGAGAAATTTTACTTTAGTCCTGCTTTATGGGAGTGGTTTATTTTATGCAAGGGAGTAATAAAATTTAATATATACCTATAAATGTGCTTGATAAAAAATAAAAAATGTTATAGTCATGCAGACATTTGTTAACTCAAGTGTGTATTTAAAAAAATGTACTAAAGAATCAAGGAGTAAAATGTATTTCTAGATGTGTAATAAAAACATCATAAAAGTCAAAAGGTTGTTATCTTTACTTCATTTTTATATTCTAATCTATTAAGATGATATCCACCATTTAAATTATTGGCTAAAACTATTAGGTATACAACTAACAATGTAGCATCATCAGGAGATGAACTTGGGATATATTATTTCTAATAACTACTGATTTTGTAGAGTAGGCACTAGTTTTAAGATAATAATGGTAACATCTCTGAGATGCCCTTTCATACTCTTCCCTTCTCTCAGTGTTTAATAAGACAATGAAAAGTCTATTGAATCTATAATTAGCCCTTCCTTTTTGTTTGAAGTTCTCAAATAAATTGCCTTTAGATTTAAGGAACTTTGGAGTTCCCTAAGGCTTTGAACTTGGCAGTAACTCTACCAGAAGCTTAAAATTATGCTGCTATGTCCAGAAAGATTTTCCAAAATTCAGAGGATTATAGATATGGATATGAAAAATATTGGCTAAAGTTTCTTATAGCTACATGTATATTTTAAATATGTATAAACTATATATAACATTAAATTTACCATTTTAACTATGTATGTTAGCATGAACAATTCAAAGGCAATAAATACATTCATATTATTGTATGGTTATCTCCACTACCCATCTCCTGAGCTTTTTCATCATATTGAACTGACACTCTGTACCCATCAGCTAGTAGTTCTCTATACTCCTCTCTTTCAGCCTCTACCAGCCACCATTCTACCTTCTGTCTTTATGAATTCTAGGTATTCATATAAGTAAAATCATATAACATTTGCTCTTTGCATCTGGCTTATGTCATTTAGCATAATGTTTCAAGGCTTATCAACATTGTAGCATCATAATTCAGTGCCTTTCTAAACTAAATAATATTTCAGTGTAAGCATATCATATTTTATTTCTTCATTCATTTGTTGTTGGACATTTGGATTATTTTCACCTGTTGTAGTGCTTTCTTTTACTACACATCATCTATTTTATTTGCTTATGACAGCATGTAACACATTATATGTCCTCACTAAATATATGTTTAATTAGTAAATAAATGTGATGAAATGCAGACATATACAGTGTTAGCATAAACCGTAAGGTTTATGAGTTTATAGAAAAATAGATGACTTTGACCTGAGGGGGGAAAAAACCTCCTCCGCTAGTTAGTCATATGTTGCCTCTTGGCTGTACTTCCAATTCCAGTATCTCCTGTGGCTTCAAGTTTTGCACAGGTTTAATCAGGTTCACGTAGGTGCAGTCCAAGTACAATTGCCATCCACTGAGCAGTTGACTTTTCTGGGACTTCTCTGACACTGTGACATAAGATGCCTCCAGAAAACAGCTCAGGGCTCATTCATGCACAACCTGAAATTGTGAACAAGCTAATGTAAACTTTCATATGCTCCTTCTCTGTCAGTGGTTAAATAGGAGCAAGTGAATAAATGTTTTACTTTATTGCCTGCTGTACTGAAATGTAGTAGCTTCCTACTAAGGGTTAGTAGATCTTTTCACTTAGAAACTCCACTAGGAAGTGTATTGAGCATAACATCCTTGAAAGAATTCCAGAAATTAGTGTTGCATCAAAGATGGAAAGATTCAGGGAGATTGGTCCACCTCATATTCCTGTTCAATTTACTTGTCCCCGAAAAGAAGACAACCAAATTGGATGGTTCTTGGAAGATGATGGAAAGCTAGAGTAAACATAAGCCTAATTTCAGCTGTTATAAAAGACAAAATCAACACATGCTTTGGTACTTGGTATGCATATAACAATTTAGCAATTAATATTCAATTTTTATTAGTAAGAAAGATCAAAAACTTTTTGCTTTTACTGCAATACATTTTCACTTCTTTACCTCAGGGTCAGATTAATACTTCTGCATCCATTAAGATATAGTTAGCAGGGACCTTGATTGACTTGAAATTGCTCAGAATATCATGCTGCTCCTTTATATTTATAACATTATACCAGTTTGATTTGGTGAACAAGAAGTGGCAAGTTTGAGAGATATCCCAACAAGAAAGACCAGGTAGCACCCTCAACACTATGTGAAAATTTTAACCAGATTGCCCAGTAAGTTAGGTAAAATTTCTACTTTCCATGATGCTGTAGATATTGCTAAGCTCTCTATTATGATATAGCAAGAACCCCCATTCCTCAAGTTTCCAGTAATATTCTCCCCACTTCTTTTAAATCCTTACTGGCAGCTACCTTTAAGTCCATCAGGCCACTTCTAACTGTCTCTTCAAACCTCCTTTAGCTTTTACGATCATCATCCTCATTGTGGTTTTTCAACTTCTACCCATAGC
Source organism: Tamias sibiricus (assembly GCA_025594165.1). Taxonomy (NCBI): domain Eukaryota; kingdom Metazoa; phylum Chordata; class Mammalia; order Rodentia; family Sciuridae; genus Tamias; species Tamias sibiricus. The sequence continues at coordinate 110,587,094 of CM046664.1, read as the reverse complement.
TCAACTCTACTATGCCAAACCCATATTTTAGATTTTTGGTTAATGCAGCATATTTCTTCCAGGTACTCTAATCAGTGTTAATTATCTATTACTGCATAACAAAATTAGCAGCATACAACAAAGTATTTATTATCTCAGAGTTGCTTTATGCCATAAATTCAGTAACAGTTCAGCTGACTGTATTTTACTTAGGATCTACCCTAAGTTTATGGTCAAGACACTGGTCAGCAATGCTATCATCTAAAAGCTTAACTGGTGCTGGAGGATCTGTTTCCAAGGTGATTATGGGTCACTCTTATTTTGTGGACAGGACGTCTAAGTTTCTTATCTTCAAAATTGCTGCTTGAATATCCCCATGACATTATAGGTGGCTTCCCACAGAGTGAATGAACTAAGAAAGGGCAAATCAGAAGCCACGTATTTCACACCAATATTTCTGCAGTATCATAGTAGTTACTTAGGTAATCTCTATTCACTATGGGGAAGTATAACAAAGCATGAGTACCATAAAGAAGTGGCCATTGTGGCTGTGATGGAGGCTGGCTACCTACTACAACTTCTTTGCATTCTGAAAGTATCATAAAAGATGCTTAGGAATATTGCTATAATCTATTTATTGGTTGAATTGAAATAAATTAGTTCTGAAAGAATCTCAGAGTAGATGTATCTCTTACAGGTCCAGGCTGCTTCAAGCTTCTCAGTCACACAGATCACAATGGCCCAGAAGATCTGCTGTTATGAGATATATTTCTGTTACATAAAATGACTATGTGGAGTCTCTGGCTATCCCTAATAGGAGAGTTGCATAATAGATATCTTGGGTTTGGGAGAAATATCATGTTTTCTGCAATATAGAATTGCTTCCTTTAGAAAAAAAAAAAAAAACATAACACACACACACACACACACACACACACACACACACACACACATCCTATCCTGGTTTGCCATCGGGTCCCAGCAGATGATGTGTGCTAGATACCAACTAACTCTTCAACTATAGTTCTCTATCCTGAGATGGCTATTATGTAACCCAACAAATAAATTAAAAGGATTGGGAGGGTGCAGCTAAATTTTAACATATTACATCAGTGGAGCATTTAGAATCAGGCCCAGATAGATTCAGAAAATAAGTATATAAACGTGCTTCACAGACTCCTATAGCACTTACAGGTACCTCTTTTACATGCATTCTTCTCCCTCAACTGAGAGTTTATAAGGGATTTATTAAGTCCAATTAAAAACAGAAAAAAAATTCAGGCTTAATGGCTCAGTGTAGTATATTGGTGCTACTTATAAGTGGACTGCTGTAATAGAGTCAGTCCCATTTTTTGTGGCCCTAAAGAAACAATGGTAAAGGGAAATCTCATGACACCAAGCTGTGAGACTGTATTTAGTTTTTACTCTGTATTGAGGAATAAGTAGCCTAAAATACAGACATTTATAGACTTCTAAGCAATGGCAAATAGCTAGCTCATTAGAGATGTGGAAGTCTTGAGGAAGAGCATATGGATGTCTGATGAGAGTAAAGAATGGGTCTTTGTGGATTGCACTAGTGCTCACCACAGAGTATCTCGATCAGAGGCAAAACAGTATTTGAGAAGACAGGAAAATTTGGCCCGTGGATGTCAGTTAACCTCTAGCTTCAAACTGACCAATGCATCAGTTTTCTATAGATGGACACAATAGTATAGCTTTCCTCTCACTAAGGTTGATCTAGTTATTGCCATTGTTAATAACTAATCATCAAGCAGCAGCCAGCCAGTTGATTATATCACACACTTTCACAAATGGGACAGCTGTGCATTGTAATTAGAATTGATAACTACTTTGGATATAGGTTTTCCTTCTATGACTACAATACTTCCACCAGCACTGTTATCAGAAATTTGCAGAATGGCTGATTTTTAAGACTTGTATACTATTATTTATATAATATTGCTTCATTCAAAAGGATATATCTTAACAGTAAAGAGATATGACAATGGAAAATGAAAATGGAAATCGCTGGTCCTTTTATAGATCTCATTTCTTAAAAGCAGTTGTCTTCATTAGGATAGTGATATGGCCTATTAAAGGCTTACATTCAGAAATAACAAATTGTATGATTGGAGAAATGTTTTCCAGGATGCACTGAGTCAATAAACAAAATATGCTGCTATAATATGAAAGCTAAAACGCATGGGTTAAAAACCATTGGCGAATTAGGTTTGCCCTCTCCCCATCATTCCTTATGATCCATTTAAGGAATCTGTGGTCTCCGTATCTATAATATTAAACTCTGCTGAACTGGAGGACCTAGCTTCAGGTGGGAAACCTATATTTGCAGATACTGAGTTGGTCATCATTGTGAAAGTGACTCTGTAATGGGCAGAATGAGGATATCTGAGTGGTGCAAGGCTGTACCAGGAACCTTCTTCAAGCAAATTTGAGCAGGGAGGAATAGGAATTAAAGAAAAAATGCTTAATCCTTCTATACTATAAACTAACAATTTTGAAATACATTTCATAAAGTTTCTCAGAAGGTCTGACATAGTCAAAACAAAGTACCTATAGTAGTGGACAAATTGATGACATCTACTTCCATTGCCTTTTCCTTGATTCCCCTTACCAGTTTCATTTCATTTGTGCCTTATCCCTGCTCCATGGAATTACTTTTAAAGTAAGTTAATTTCATACGTGCATTTGTCTCTTATTTTATTTTTAGAGTAATCCAAGAAATAAAGCATGCTTCTAATATGATTGGATACATAAATATTTTATTTGCTATTTTGTCATGGTTCCCCGGAATACAGAGGATCATGAAAGGACTCTTTTATTTCTAAATATCCCATTGACTTGATGCCCTTAGCATTATATTAGACTGGCAAATATATCAAGGTGATTCACTTTGAGACAATTGTATCTGAAGATCTCTAATTTGATATGGTTAGGAAATTTTGTGTATTCTGTATTTGTGAGGGAATTATATATTTCTTAGAGCTATGTTTTAACATTAATGCTAACACAAACTACTTCAATAAAAAAGCATTTATAGTCACTAGATTTGATATTACAACCTTAAATCCATTCTCTAAAACAATGTATACTATTGATTTGGCATATGTTCAACTCTATGGAGTTTACTCCTTATTTCATAAATATTCTGCTGCCAGTCACATATAACTGTCAGATTTTTGTTGTTGTTGTTGTTTTGGTTGTAATTATTTGGGGTGGGGGAATAATGGGATATTTTGTTTGTTTTAGAATTGCAGTGAGTGCTACTGTTCAAATAGAACTTTTTTATTATCTATTTTTTAAAACATTTATTTATTTGCTTTAGTTGTATACAATGCCTTTATTTTTATTTCGTGCTGGGGATCAAACCCAGACTGTGCATGTGCTAGGCGAGCACTCTGCTGCTGAGCCACAACCCCAGCCCCTCATATAGAACTTTTATTTATTTTTTTTATTATTTATTTACTTATTCGTCATGCACAAGTATAGTATCTTTTTACATACAACTGCTTGTATACAAAGTATATAAGTACCATTCAGATCTTCAATCATGCATTTAGGATAATGATATCCATCTCATTCAACCACCAATTTTTTCCCAACCCCCCCTTACTCCCTCCCTCCCCTCCCTTTCCGTTGACCATTCTAGTGTTCCTCTGATCCTATGTACCCCCTTCCAACAACACTGTGAACCAGCCTCCTTATATCAGAGAAAACATTCGGTACTTGGATTTTTGAGATTGACTAATTTCACTTAGCATTATATTCTCCAACTTCATCCATTTACCTGCAAATGCCATTATTTTATTCTCTCTTATTGCTGAGTAAAATTCTATTTTGTATATATACCATATTTTCTTTATCCATTCATCTACTGAGGGGCATCTAGGTTGGTTCCATAACCTAGCTATTGTGAATTGTGCTGCTATAAACATTGAAGTGGCTGTGTCACTGTAATATGCTGTTTTTAAGTCTTTTGGGAATAGACCCAGGAGTGGGATGGCTGGGTCATAGGGTGGTTCCATTCCCATTTTCCCAAGAAATCTCCATACTGCTTTCCATAGCGGTTGCACCATTTTGCAGTCCCACCAGCAATGTATGAGTGTGCCTTTTTCCCCACATCCTCTCCAACATTTATTGTTGTTTGTGTTCTTGATAGCTGCCATTCTGACTGGAGTGAAATGAAATCTTAGAGTAGTTTTGATTTGCATTTCTCTAATTGCCAGTGATGTTGAGCATTTTTTCATGTATTTGTTGATTAATCGTGTATCTTCTTCTGAGAAGTGTCTTTTCAATTCCTTAGCCCATTTATTGATTGGGTTATTTGCTTTTTTGGTGTTAAGTTTTTTTAGTTCTATATACATTCTAGAAATTAGTGCTCTATCTGATGTGCATGTATTAAATATTTGTTCCCAATTAGTTGGCTCTCTATTCACCTCACTGATTGTTTCTTTTGCTGAGAAGAAGCTTTTCAGTTTAAATCTATCCCATTCATTAATTCTTGGTAATAGTTCTTGTGCTACAGGATTCTTATTAAGGAACTTGGGGCCTAATCCGACATGTTGGAAAATGGAGCTTACTTTTTCTTCTATTAGGCGTATTGTCTCTGGTCTAATTCCTAGGTCCTTGATCCACTTTGAATTGAATTTTGTGCATGGTGAGAGACAAGGGTTTAATTTCATTTTGTTGCATATAGATTTCCAGTTTTCCCAGCACCATTTGTTGAAGAGGCTATCCTTTCTCCACTGTACATTTTTGGTACCTTTGTCTAATATAAGATAGCTGAAATTATATGTATTAGTCTCTGTGTCCTCAATTCTGTACCATTGGTCCACCAGTCTGTTTTGGTGCCAATACCATGCTGTTTTTGTTACTATTGCTCTATAGTATAATTTAAAGTCTGGTATGGTGATGCCCCCTGCTTCACTTTTCTTGCTCAGGATTGCTTTGGCTATTCTGGGTCTCTTATTTCTCCAGATGAATTTCATGACTGCTATTTCTATTTCTTTGAAGAATGACATTGGGATTTTGATTGGAATTGCATTAAATCTGTATAATGTTTTTGGTAGTATGGACATTTTGACAATATTGATTCTACCTATCCAAGAGCAAGGTAGGTCTTTCCATCTTCTGAGTTCTTCTATGATTTCTTTCTTTAGTGTTCTATAATTTTCCTTATAGAGCTCTTTCACCTCTTTCGTTAAGTCGATTCCCAGGTATTTTTTTTTTTTTTTTTGATGCTATTGTAAATGGGGTAGTTTTCATCATTTCCCTTTCAGAGTCTTTGTCACTGATGTACAAAAATGCCTTTGACTTATGGGTATTGATTTTGTATCCTGCTACTTTGCCAAATTCATTTACTAGTTGTAAAAGTTTTCTGGTAGAGTTTTTTGGGTCTTCTAGGTATATTATCATGTCATCAGCAAATAGTGCTAATTTGAGCTCTTCTTTTCCTATCTGGATCCCTTTAATTTCTTTCGTCTGTCTAATTGCTCTTGCCAGAGTTTCCAGTACTATGTTAAATAGCAGTGGTGAGAGGGGGCATCCCTGTCTTGTTCCAGTTTTTAGAGGGAATGCTTTCAATTTTTCTCCATTTAAGATAATGTTAGCTCTGGGCCTTGCATAAATAGCTTTTATACTGTTGAGATATGTCCCTGATATTCCTAGTTTTTCCAGTGTTTTGAACATAAAGGGGTGCTGTATTTTGTCAAATGCTTTTTCTGCATCTATTGAGATAATCATATGATTTTTTATGTTTAAGTCTATTGATGTGATGTATTATGTTTATTGATTTCCGAATGTTGAACCAGCCTTGCATCCCTGGAATAAACCCCACTTGATCATGGTGCACTATCTTTTTTATATGTTTTTGTATCCGATTTGCCAGAATTTTGTTGAGGCTTTTTGCATCTATGTTCATTAAAGATATTGGCCTAAAGTTTTCTTTTTTGGATGTGTCTTTGCCTGGCTTTGGAATTAATGTAATATTGGCCTCATAGAAAGAGTCTGGAAGAGCTCCCTCTTTTTCTATTTCTTGAAATAGTTTGAAGAGCATTGGTATTAGTTCTTCTTTGAAAGTCTTGTAGAACTCTGCTGTAAACCCATCAGGTCCTGGACTTTTCCTTGTTGGTAGCTTTTTGATGACATCTTCTATTTCTTTGCTTGTAATCGATCTGTTTAAATTGTGTATAGCCTCCAGATCCAGTTTAGGCAAATCATATGACTCTAGAAATCTGTCAATGCATTCAGTATTTTCTGTTTTATTAGAGTACAAGTTTTCAAAGTAATTTCTAATTATTTTCTGTATATCTGAGGTGTTTGTTGTGATATTCCCTTTTTCATCACAAATGTTAGTGATTTGAGTTTTTTCTCTTCTTCTTTTCTTTAGCATTGCTAAGGGTCTGTCAATTTTGTTTATTTTTTCAAAGAACCAACTTTTAGTTTTGTCAATTCTTTGAATTGTTTCCTTAGTTTCAATTTCATTAATTTCTGCTCTGATTTTAATTATTTCCTGTCTTCTGCTGCTCTTGGTGTTGATCTGTTCTTCTTTTTATAGTGCTTGGAGGTGTGATGTTAAGTCGTTTATTTTTTGGTTTTTTTTCCTTTTAAAGAATGAACTCAGTGCAATGAATTTTCCTCTTACTACTGCCTTCATAGTGTCCCAGAGATTTCTATACGATGTATCTGTGTTCTCATTTACCTCTAGTAATTTTTTAATCTCCTCTTTGATGTCTTCTTCAACCCCTTGTTCATTCAGTAGCATGTTGCTTAGCTTCCAGTTGTTGGAGTAGTTTTTCTTATTCCTTGTTTTGTCGTTGATTTCCAATTTCATCCCTTTATGGTCTGATAGCATGCAGGGTAGTATTTCTATTTTTTTATATTTGCTGAGATTTGCCTTGTGACATAATATATGATCTATTTTGGAGAAGGAGCCATGTGCTGCTGAGAAAAAAGTGTATTCATTTACTGAGGGATGAAAATATTCTATATATGTCCGTTAGATCTAAGTTATTAATTGTTTTAAGGAGGCCTAAGATTTCTTTGTTTAGTTTTTGTTTGGATGATCTGTCCATTGGTAACAGAGGTGTGTTGAAATCCCCTAGAATAACTGTGTTGTGGTCAATTTTACTCTTGAACTTAAGAAGAGTTTGTTTGATGAATGTAGGTGCTCCATTATTTGGGGCATATAGATTTATGATTGTTATATCCTCTTGATGAATGGTTCCCTTAAGTAGTAAGAAATATCCATCTTTGTCCCTTTTGATTAACTTTGGCTTGAAGTCTACCTTATTTGAAATGAGAATGGAAACCCCTGCTTGCTTCCGCAGGCCATGTGAGTGATAAGACTTTTCCCAGCCTTTCACCTTCAGTCTCTTGATGTCTTTTTCTATGAGGTGTGTTTCTTAGAGACAGCAGATTGTTGGGTCATTTCTTTTAATCCATTCAGATAATCTGTGTCTTTTGAATGGCGAGTTTAGGCCGTTAACATTCAGGGTTATTATTGAGATGTGATTTTTATTCCCATCCATTTTTATTTGTATGATGATCTTTAGCTTGATTTGGTTTCTCTTCTGGTTGGTATTTCCCTTAGTTTAATATCTCCCTTTGTTGATTTTCATTGTTATTTTTCTCTTCTTCTTCATGAAAAATTTTGCCCAGGATGTTCAGAAGTGCTGGCTTTCGAGATGTGAAATCTTTTAACTTTTGCTTGTCGTGGAAGGTTTTTATTTCATCTTCAAATCTAAAGCTCAATTTTGCTGGATATAAGATTCTTGGTTGACATCCCTTTTCCTTCAGAGCTTGAAATATGCTATTCCAGGATCTTCTTGCTTTTAAGGTCTGGGTAGAAAAATCTGAACAAAGTCTGATTGGTTTCCCCCTATATGTAATCTGCTTCCTTTCTCTTGTGGCTTTTAATATTCTCTCCTTGCTCAGTATATTAGGCATTTTCATTATAATGTGTCTTGGTGTGGATCTGTTGTGATTTTGTATGTTTGGTGTTCGGTAGGCCTCTTGAACTTGGTTTTCCCCTTCATTCCTCAAGTTTGGAAAATTTTCTGTAATTATTTCATTAAATAAATTACTCATTCCTTTTCTTGAAACTCTGCCCCCTCCTCTACCCCAATCACTCTTATGTTTGGTCTTTTTATGTTGTCCCATAATTCTTGAATGTTCTGTTCTTGGTTTCTTACCATTTTTGCTGTGTAATCTAGATTTTTCTCTAGGATATATATTTTGTCTTCATTGTCTGAGGTTCTTTCTTCCAAGTGATCTATTCTGTTGGTGATACTTTCGATTGAGCTTTTATTTTGATTTATCGCTTCTTTCATTTCTGGAATTTCTGTTTGGTTTCTCTTTAGAGCTTCTATCTCCCTATTGAAGTAATCTTTTACTTCCTGTATTTGTTTATGGAGTTCTTTGTCAAAATGATCTTTCACCTCCTGTATTTGCTCCCTCATCTCATTTTTGAGTTCATTCTTAAGTTCCGCTAACATTTGGAATATGTAATTTCTGAATTCCATCTCTGGCATTGCACCAACTGTGCATGGTATGGAATCTACTGAGGAGGTATATTGATTTGTTTGTGTCACTTTCTTCCCTTGTTTCTTCATATTGCTTGTGCGTCTATTCTACCTGCACTGTGGGACCTTGTCTACTTTGATTTTACCTTAAAACCTTATGTTGCTCCTGTAGTACAATGCTATCAGATCCCCTTATATTTCCTTTACACTTTAAAATCAAACACTTTCTATTCAGAGAATCCCAGTTTGATCACAATGTACAGATTTAGTTAACCCAGATGTTGTTTCCAATTTACTCTGTATGCTTCTGATGGGGTTTTAAAGTTTCAAGTAATGGACAGAGAGGTAATATGTTTAGGAAGAAGGAAGTGAGTGTATTGATTTGTTCTTTCTTAGAAAGTATGAAAAGAGAGTTCTATGGAAGTGGTTTAGTATCAGCCGACGAGAGAGGAAAGAGAATGGAGTGAATGAATAGATGGAAAGACCGATTTACATATAAACCTAACTTATGCGGCGGTTGAGAGGAGAAATAAAGAAAGATCGAAAAGAAAAAAAAAAAGAAGAGAAAAAAAATAATAACCAAGGAGTAGTAATTAGTGTAAGAGAGAGGAGAGAGAGAATAAGTCTAGAAAATAGAGAATAAACCATATATAACACCACTTTGCTATATATTTCAATTGTACACGTTCTAGAAATCTCAATTTGTGCGTATAACTTGTTTTTGCCTCTGTTGAGAATGCAATGGCAGGGTGTAAATAGGGAAGATGAAGGAAGAAGAAAAAATATAAAAGTGAGAAGGAAGAAAAGAAAGAAAAGAGGAGCAGAAGCACACAAACACACTGTCAATCAAAACAAAAACAAACAAAAAACTCCCAAGAAACAACAAAACAAACAAGCAAATAAAAACAAAAACGTTGAACCCAAGAACAAGTCTCAAACAAAATGGACCCTTGGAAGCCCTTCTTTTTTCCCTTCCAGTTTAAGCCACCTGACCCAGATCATGTACAGTCAGCAACCCTGTTAGTGGAGTCAAGGCTGCACCTTTGGTCCTTGCAGAGTGGCACAGTGGAATAGTGGAAGGGGCTTATCCTCAGGCTGGACCCTGCTTACAGCAGTAGGGAGATGCTACTATGGGCTTGGAGGCCAGGCAAACTGGCGGCGGGTTCTCTCCTTCCAGCGGGCAGGTGCCTACCTCTTGCTCTGGTTGCAGCTGGGCAGGTCGCACTCCCCCAGGGAGTGGAGGAAGCACTTCGCCAGGTCTGGCCCTGCGTGCAGCAGCCAGGAGATGCTGTTCTGGGCCCCGAAGACCAGGCAAACTGGTGTCTGGGTTTCTCCTTCCAGCGGGCGGGAGTCTACCTCTTGCTCTGGTCGCAAATGGACAGGTCGCACTCTTCCCGATAATGGAGGAAGCCCTTCCCCAGGTCTGGCCCTGCGTGCAGCAGCAGGGAGCTGCTACTCTGGGCCCAGGCAGCCAGGGACACTGGCGGCTGGGTCACTCCTTCCAGCGGGCAGGAGTCTACCTCTTGCTCTGGTCGCAAATGGGCCTCATATAGAACTTTTAAATTTGAATATTTATTGAGGCTATTAGTACATTTTCCTTTTGTAATCAAAATTCTAAAAAAATCTCCATTTTTTCCCCCTGGGTAAGTTTATGAGTTTGGAAGAAAACCACAGACTTAGCATCTGTTATCCTGAAGAATACTTTTCCTTAAAACACTGGCTTTGGCATCCCCTTATTTGAATGGGATCTTATTCAAAAGTTGGGGACTCTTCATTATGGAATCACGATTTCTCTTCTTGGGTTTCTCAAATAAAGCTAATGTCACTTTTCTCCTTTTGGATGCATAACTACATCCAGGGAACCAATAGAAATATTTGAGAGTTTGATTGATTTATATTTTTTTAGATTTGTCAAGATCAATTTTACTAGATAGAATAACATAATCTAACATAACTAACATAATCTTTGTTTTTCACATCTAGCACTTGATGAAAACATCGAATGAGACCACCTATACAAAAACACTATTAAACTATACAAATAATAAATGTAGCATTAAAATAAAATCTAACAATGCAATCTAGCAATACAGTGTTTGAAGCCATGTTTTTAGGCTAAGAAGTAGCTTTCAATCATATTACATGTATATTCCTGGTAAAATTATGTAACTATATAAAAAATAAAATGTTCATAAAGTGGCCTGTAATATTCTCAGAATAAATTCCTGATAAATCTAACATATTTGTTCAGATGAATCTATTAAAAAGATGAAATTTTTAATGTATATTTATGAATCTCTATATTTGAAAATCCATTTTCAGTTGAAAACAAAGGAAGAAATATAAGACTGTGGTAACAAAAAGTCTGCATATCAAAGACATAGAAAAATATCATAAACAAAAATATCATAAAACAGCAAGGAGAAAATACATTTTAATGATCATAGAAAATGTTCATCTCACCAAATAAGTAGATTGTGATGAAAGTCAGTGAGACATCTGAAAAATATGGAAACTAATAGAACAATTCACAGAGGAGAACTGTTCAAAGTCATATATAATAAATATTCAGTTGAAACAACAGTGGGATTATGTGTATGTATATAATTAACAAAACAACTATTATAATAGCTAATGTCTATCAGGATATAGTGATGGACTGTAGATATCCACAAGCTTCTCTGAAAAGTCAGTTGAGTGACATGTATTTAAAAAGTTCAAAATATCAAATCCTTTGACCTAGTTATTCACTTTAATAGTCTACCCTAAAGAAATTATCTCTGATTATGCACACTTTAAAATATTATCACATGAAAATGTGATTATTTTGTGTAACAAAAAGGCATTTCACAACTTTATCATATATATTTCTCCTTATTTTACTCAGCTTTTTCACCACTGTGACTAAAAGATCTGACCAGAACAATTTTAGGGAAGAAAAGTTTATTTAAGGGCTCACAGTACAACCAAAACAAATAAATATTCAAAAAATAAATAAAAAGAAGAAGACCATCACTTTTAAAATCATCTTGAAAGAGAGCCTCAGGACACAGGCTAATGCAGTAACTTCTCAGCCAGAGCATAATACGAATGGCGTTTACTACAAATTCCAGTAGAATCCTGCTCTGAACCCTTTTGAGCCCTGACTACAATCCTATTGCCATTCTGGTCTTCTGAGCTCCCACGAGAATTGGCCATTAATCTCCATTTACAATCTAAAATATTTCCAGCTTTGCACTGCTACTTGTCTCAAAATTCTAAAGAGCTCAAAAAGCTTCTGAACCACATGGTCAGGTTAGTCACAGCAAGGACCCCACTTCTCAGTACCAATTTCTATTTTGGTCAACTGTTTTGCTGCTGTGACTAAAAGATCTGATCAGAACAATTTTAGGGAAGAAAAGTTTATTTAAGGGCTCACAGTTTCAGAGGTCTTAGTCCACAGAAGCCTAGCTCCATTCCTATGGGCTCAAGGTAAGCAGAACATCATGGTGGAAGGGTATGGCAAAGGGAGGAAGGTCACTTGGTAATCAGGAAGTAAGAGAGAAAGGTCTCCATTTGCCAGGTACAAATATATATCCCAAAGCCACGCCCCAATTCCCATCTCCTCCAGTCATACCCTCCTACTTCAATTATGGCTCAGTTAATCCTTATCAGGGGATTAATTCACTGATTGGGTTAAGACTCTGATAACCCAATCATTTCTCCACTGAAACTTCTTGCATTGTCTCTCATGTGAGCTTTTAGGGGACACTTCACATTCAAATCATAACACTCCTAATGGTGAGACTTAGTATGTGTTAGGAGATGATGGGGGTTAATGACAGTTCATATTATATCTTGCAAATGTGGAAACCAGGACCCACAGAGGTTGAGTAATTTTCTTAGGAAAGATCAAACATGATAGATCCTAAAAATAGATTATTGAACTTAGCAATTATGAAATCAGTTATCCTAGTCACTGATTTCTCATTCATTTCTCATCAGATTTGAAAAGCCTGTTCTAATTTTGAACATTTAATTTGATACTGATATAATTTCTTTTAAAGTTTAATTACTTATTGAAGATGAAAGCTCAACTTGCCTTCCACAGTGATCTCTACTTATGCACCAAACTGGTTTGTCATTTGAGAGTTATATTTTAAATTAAAATTAAATTAAATTAAATTAAAACTCAAGTCAAAGAAACCATGAGCTCTTCTTTTGCTTTCTCTAAAAAGAAAGTTTAACCTATTTTAGGTCAGTAAGTATTCAAAATTTATTTTGTGTTTGTGTGTTCACAAGTCTTTACAAAGGTATCTACTAGGCAGAGCACACATTCATACTTAAATTAACTAGTGTAATTTTGAGTGGCATAGTTTTCTAGGTATTTGGATTACCACTTTATGTGGCTATTTCAAAACCAATAGTTAAAGCCCACATGTTTGTTTTTGCCCACAGAAAAATCCTTTCAAAAGATCAAAAGAGTATATAACAGCAAAATTATATTTCAATCCTGAAAAAAAAATGAAAAGGATATTATCACTTCTACAGAAGTTTTGCGGTCTTTCTAGACTGCAGTACACAAGAGAATTGAAATTAAAGGAATAAAGACTGTCTTTTAAATCAAAATAGTCAAAAGATTCACTGTCCAGTAAGACCCCAGATAGGCCCCCAGATTTGGAGCAGTCACAGTTTGCAGATATCAAGAGGAGAGGGGAGGAAAGAATGTACTCATAAATTCCTGATAGAAGGGTGTATTTCAGTGGACTTTTACATTATTTTTTTACAATACTATGTATATCAAAAACTTGAAATTTTTGCAAAGCATTTGGCCAAGTTATCTGACCAGTGTCCAACAGAACAGGCTCATTGTAACTTCTTCATAATATGGGAACCATTAAGAAAGTGCTAAATGTCCATGAACAAACATCAATTAAATAAAGCATGGTAAATTGATAGAACAAACTATCTGCACCCCTAGTATAGATCTAAATATAAAGAGCAAAGGAAATTAAGTAACTATCTAATAGGTCAAATATTTTGTGTGTGTGCATGTGTGTGTACCAAAATGGAATTATTTGTATAAAATATTGTGAAGTCATATTTTGAAAAATTTTTAATAATTTTAGTACAATCCCAATTTTATTTAGATGTACTTTTTAATTGCCTAGTATGATGAAGACCAGTTATTTCTAGATTATGAATTGTGAGGTTGTTGTTTTTTTATTTTCCTATTAATTATCAGCACTTTAATTTTTTACACTAATTTGCTTGGGTAGAAACAATTTTTTTTCTTTTTAGTTAAATATGAATTTTAAAACATGATCAATCGTATGGCATGCAAGAAATAGTTTACTATATTACTAAGCTCTTTGTGTTCTCCTTGATCCTGCTGGTAAAGTAGGACATGCTGTTCCACAATCAAATCCAGAAGGAGAAAACACATTATCTTATTTGAAGGATGCAAACATATTTAGTCAAACAAGAAACTGGCTCATTTGAGAGTTTTATAGCAAACAAGGACAGAAAGTAGTTTGCATAATTTTCTCGTGCTTCTTTTATAGTGTTTATCTTTTATAAGGCTCTTTGGAACAGTTGCTGGCCACCTGTCAATAATGTGGCCTTTTATAGACTCAACCTTTTATTGTTCTCATGCCCTTGACATATAAAAAACAGTCTTAGAAGAAGTCAGTATTGAATATGGTGGGGGAAATACTAATTTTAAATTTAAAAGGCTGTCCTTTGTAGACTGAAATAAAGAGAGAATTTGAATGACATCAAGAGAATAGGCATGTTATACAATCCTTTTCAGCAGGAATAACAATAATTTCATTATTTTATCGATGTTTGTAAGAAGTTAGTGAGGAATCACATTTGAAGTTGTAACCCATGGAAACTAAGCCCAGTAGCATTCATTTAATGTTTTTGTCACAGTTTTGCATAATTTTACATTGATTGCATGTGAAAATATTTGTGTTGTTAGTCTATCACTTACATAAATATTTGGGATATATAAACAGTTGTTTCAGTTCCCTTTTAGTTGAATAAGACATCCAATGTTTCTATCTAGATTTACATAAAATCTGTCAGGCTAAGTATTCCACACATATTTATTGACCCACATCCTAGAAACATTTTGCGTGATACTGACTAAACACAATCTTAGAAATCTGTACACAGGAATACATTTCCATGCATAAGGGCTATTATCCAACCCCTTAAGGTGAAATCTGCCTATCCTTTGTTTTTGTTCAATTAGACTCCAAGCTCCCTTTAAATAATCATGAACATGAACAATAAAGGAAGCAAGTTTCAACCCAGTAGAAATTCTTACTGTTCTTGTTAAAAAGCAATCCCCTTACCATTTTTTCATTACCACCCCCTCTCACTCTTAATAAGTTGTGGGGCTGAATTTCAACATTTATGCAGAGACACTTGATATTAAATATTACACTCTTGTAGTTGGTGGCAGACTCTGTGTTTTCCCTGGTAGTTTGTGTTTTCAAATTTGTTTTGAAACATTTGTGCTCCTTGAAACATGGTAGCTAATTGGGTTAGCAATTCTTAGTTGTCAAGAACAATTTTTTGATGTGGCCCTCTTCCTATTCAATGTGTGATTATTTCAAAACTGCTCGGAGAGCAGAAGTAGACAGCCCTTCATCAGGAGTACTATGGGAGAGATCTGATCTTTTAAGAGATGGTTAATTGCACACATGTGCAATACCCAAGGTGCAATGAAAAGATAAGACAGCAGTTAAAGGCTACAATGTGGATGAGTTCTTTTTAGGTTCCATCATGATTATATTGCCACTTCTGCTTTCACTGGTGCCTTCATGCATTTTATTCTTTTACTTTTGCATCAGTAGGTGTTTTTATAGATCTCTGTGGAGTTTCCTTGGGATACGCTATCTTCTGGTTCTCAATGTAAATAGACTTGGAATAAAATAAACCCAACAGTGTTATCTGTGAGCAGCTGCTTAATAAGAATCTGTGATAATCTTATTGCAATGGGAATTGTAATGTATTTGTATTTATAATGTAAGCTCTTCCTTGTTATCTAAGTAAACTTCAGAAATTCTTACTTATTATCAGTGTAAGATAGTCTAAAAGTTTTCTGGAACTCAATCTCTTTCTTCCTGCTGGTATTGACATAAACCATGTAATACCTAAAATATTAAAATCTGCAAACTAAATTCTAAAGTTAGCCTGATTCCTCACTAACTTCTCACAAACTAAATTGAACAAAGTAATTGACAAAATTCATCCAAATCAAACCCAGGAATATAAAAAGCCTCAATAAAACAATGGAATGTAACTAATTGTTTCATTTTATTAGTTAGTGAAAGTGTGAAGTTTTTATAAATATAACATATAAAAGGATGTATATACACATGTGATATTCCTTGTATCTAGTGAAGAAGATCAAAGTAAGAATTCAAAGTAAGAATTATGTTACTTTTCTTTTCTTTCTTTTTTCTTTTTTCTTTTCTTCTTTTTTTTTTTTTTTTTTTTTTTTTTTAAACAGGGATTGAACTCAGGGGCATTCAACCACTATGTCACATCCCCAGCCCTATTTTGTGTTTCATTTAGAGACAGGGTCTCACTGACTTGCTCAGCGCCTCTCCATTGCTAAGGCTGGCTTTGAACTTGCCATCCTTCTGTCTCAGCCCCCGGAGCCACCACCAGCCTGGCATACTTTTCTAATGAATAAATTATGCATTTGAGAAAACTCCCATCCATATTCCTACATGTAACTAGTAATTTTAAAATTAACTTTTCAGAAAACTCTTGTCATAGATTAACCAGTCTCTGTAGTAGTGTCAACATTATTAAATAAATAAATTGATGTTCAAAAGATGACCATAGTAGGAAAATTTACTTTCCCTAAAGAATAAAAACATATTCCCTGTGCCCTGTAGGAAGTACATTTTTGTTCTTTACAAAGTAGAAAAAGAACATTTGATTTATGGCTTCATAAATAAGATACCATTATTATTAAACTTATTTTTCAAGGTGTTTACACATTTTGAGTAGAAATAAAATACTTTATTTTCATATTGTAGTTGAACATTATTTCTAAAAAGGTGCTTTATAAATACCTCAAAAGGCAAAGAATTTTTAGTAAGAAAAAATACAATTCATACCTATGATAATCTAAAATTATCCCTCAAAGCAATGTCAAAATCTGTGCATTTTTAGTTGCTGCCAAAAAAATTATATATATATTATGTATATATAATTGTATATAACATATTACAGAAATAAATATTTGAAATGTACAATATTTTATAAAATTAACATGGAAAATTGAAGTTCTAGAGATTATAGTGTGGTTTATGGTTGCAATTTAATACATATCTGTTTTTTAAATTAGTAAAATAGGTTACTGGCACCTTCTTATGTATTCAGTAAGTAGATAAAAAACAAAAGTCTTAGATAATCAGAGGTAATTTGGACTGGCTTAAGAGTAAAGCATGTTTTATCTTTATCTTCAACTAACTGTGAATTAAGTATCTATCTGTTATATCATAAATTAACTGGAATTATTTTCTTGATTTTGTTTCTGAGTTTATTTATTTATTCAGTACATATTATTGGACCTGTTTTATGTACATGGTATGTATAAGATAAAGTCCTGTCCTCAAGGGGCCATAGAGACAGTCTAATGTGACAAATAGATATTTGGCAATTATTATACAGACTCACTGAAATTTTGATAAGCACAATATGTGAAATATACAGGGAGCTCTGAGAGTGTGTGAGAAGAGATTTCTCCCTTTTTAAGGACCCGTGAACCATCTATCATTTTTGAGGTAACCAACTTCACATTTATTTTATAAGTAAATTAAAAGCCTGGAGGTTTGCTAAAATTTGATTTATGAATGTAAAACTTTAATCATTTTATATCTTATCTAGGATAATTTTCAAATTTAAGAATTAGGTAGTGTTGTATAGTTCTGTTTCATAGTATATTTTAAGGAAAAACAGACATTTGAGGTCTATGTGTTTTCCTTAAACAGCAATACCCACAGACAAGAAATCAATCCACAATTATATTTCTATAATAAAATATTAATTTTCATTAATTAGTTAATACACATCAATAATAGTTCAGCCTATGTAAACATGTAAGTTAAGTATTTTTAAGTGGCAGTTTTATAAGTTTGCTATAAAAAGTATTTTGATTTTATTTTAAAGATAAAAGAGTAACTTCTCGTAGCTCCAATTAATTAATCAGTATAATTTCATAATTAATGTCAAGGAGAGAAAACATTAATATATCAAGAAATTCTCCTGAATTCTGTTGGTGATTTAGACTCTAAGTATGTACAAGACACTTATCTTTTGAATCTCAAACCTAATGGCATGTAATTTGCTGTTAACTTGAGAGTCTAATACACATACAGATTTATTTGCTGCCTTCAAGGTGAAAAATATGGATTACTATTTTATTTATGTACAATGGGGAAAGGAAATAAATGTTTTGTATAGAAGAAACACTTTTCACAAAAAATAGGTTTTGTGATTCCCAAATTGAATACTTGGTCAGTATCTAAGAAAGCATCCCCATATTTGTGAATATATATTTTTTTCTTTGAGAAGTTAAAAGTAGGATTAAAACATCAGCTAGTATTGTATATTGACAGATGTAAAACATCCATAGAGTTTTTAAGTTTTAAAGTCTTGAAATAAATACTCTAGGAAGACTGTTTCCTTATATAAGTCCTTGATAATTCTTTGCATATGAACTTTATAAAGAAACTATGCGGGTATTCCAATTAAAGTATAACATTTATTTTCAATGTATAAATGATCATTTACAATGTTAGTTACAGTATTTATAGTAAGCCTCTTTTCCACTTACAACTTGATTATGCTGTTTGTAAGAAAGAAAAAATCAAATTTTAAACATCTTTCTAGGTAAACAAAATTAAATGTTTTAATTATTTTTGGTGAGCATATTATTCATATTTCATTCTGTGTAGGCTAATAATTGTTTTGTATAGAAGAAGCTATCTGAACCTTAATCTCTAAAATCCAGACTAAATCATGTGACTAAAAGTCAGAGGAATTGGTTCTAAAAATCTAAAATGGTTGTGTTATTCATTCAAGATGTGAACTTGGCAAATCACTTGCCCCTTCTGTCTGTCATTATTCCCATCAGTAGAATGAATCCATTGGCCTAGTTTAAATGTTTTCACTTTTTAGCTGCAGAAGCCTCTTACAGACATATTCTAATACATAATTTCCATTTGAATAAAAATAAATAATAAAATAGAGCTTTTCTTATAGAAGCAGTAATGAGGAAGGAGGTAGCAGTGTGCATGTGTGGAGGGAGGTCCCTAGAGTCCTCACCTGGCCCTTACCTCTCTCACATCCTGTTGAAGACAGTTGAGGGTCATCAAAGAATTTCTCAAGTTCATGGAACAAATTTTGAAAAACATGCAATTATTTATCTTTACATTTTTAAAATGTAGTTCTCAATTTCACAAATTGGAATATGTCTGCTAAAGCTTTGAAAATCTTATTTACTTTAGAAAAAGAAATACAAAAAATACAAGCCCTCTCTTTCTTTCCTAAGAAGGATTCTAAGGTACAAATCTAATATGTCATACTAAAGGTATGGACTTAAGTATTCCCTAAAATAACTCTATAATACCAAATAGTTCATATTTAGAAAATGAATAGATAAAACCCTGAATAACCCCTTAACAAAACATTCAGAAAATTGAAAATGGTCTTTCAGTTGAATTTAAATTCCCTTACTCATGTCTATACTTCACTGGAGAAGTGAGAAAAATATTATTATTATTATTATTATTATTAATTATTATTATTATTATTATTATTATTATTATTTTGGTAAATTTAAACCCTGAATGTGATTAAATGAGGATTTTTTTCACTTCTCAGCTTTGGTGACCAGAAAGGCAACACTTTAAATTTTGTCAGCATGAACAGTACACAACTATTAGACCCTGCAGTCACAGCCATAACAACAAAAAATGAGGTGAAAGAGAGTATGTTCTACAAACTGGTTAATTGCCCAACAAAAGTAAAAGTCTGCAGGAGAAGCAGTCTTTCACCAGGGGCCATTTTCTTTGTCAGTTCCTAGAATGGTTGTAAAGCAGAAGTAATGGGTTTTCTCTGTGACTAATTTCTTATGCCCTTTATGAGCCAGGATTTCTAACTACCTAAAGTGAAGGAAATGAATAAAAGCAAACTTTCAGTAATCCCAAAAGAACCCAAAGTAAAATTGCCCCAGTGGTTACCTTATATAGGCACTGTGACACAGTTCCCTTTTGTAAAAATACTTAGTAAAGATTATTCCTTTCCGATAGGTTCCCAGGGAGACCTACTTTATTACACTTCAGGGAAGCTAATGTACTAGTTCTTGAGGAATCTGTCTGGAACGTGAAGTGACTTGTCGTTTTCTTTTAGTAGCACTGTTAACTCCTGCGTTGTTTTTTAGGTCCATGGGGCCGATGCATGGGTGATGAATGTGGTCCAGGAGGCATCCAAACCAGAGCTGTGTGGTGTGCTCATGTGGAGGGCTGGACTACGTTGCATAGCAACTGTAAGCAGGCTGGAAGACCTAGTAACCAGCAAAACTGTTTCAAAGTTTGTGACTGGCACAAAGAGTTGTACGACTGGAGGCTGGGACCCTGGAATCAGTGTCAGCCAGTGATTTCAAAAAGCCTAGAGAAACCCCTGGAGTGTATCAAGGGAGAAGAAGGCATTCAGGTGCGAGAGATAACATGCATCCAGAAAGACAAAGACATGCCTGCTGAGGACATCATCTGTGAGTACTTTGAGCCCAAGCCTCTCCTGGAACAGGCTTGCCTTATTCCCTGCCAGCAAGATTGCATTGTGTCTGAGTTCTCCCCGTGGTCCGAGTGCTCCAAAACCTGCGGAAGCGGACTCCAGCATCGGACCCGGCATGTTGTGGCGCCCCCTCAGTTTGGAGGCTCCGGCTGTCCAAACTTGACAGAATTCCAGGTGTGCCAGTCCAGTCCTTGCGAGGCGGAGGAGAGCATGTACAGCTTGCAGGTGGGGCCCTGGAGCTCGTGCTCCATGCCACACTCTAGGCAAGTGAGACAGGCAAGGAGACGCGGAAAGAATAAAGATCGGGAAAAGGACCGAGGCAAAGGAGTAAAGGATCCAGAGGCCCGGGAACTTATCAAGAAAAAGAGAAATAGGAACAGACAGAACCGACAAGAGAACAAATATTGGGACATCCAGATTGGATATCAGACCAGGGAGGTCATGTGCACCAACAAGACCGGGAAAGCTGCTGATTTGAGGTAACATTTTATTGTTGTTAACAACATGTGTTTGTCAAGACCACTGTTTAAAACTAACTCCTGAAACACACATCTGCACAACCAAGTGTGAGCGACTCCTAAGTTTAAGGCTTTTGATCTGTTTCTGTGGGGTTCTCCTCGTTTCTTTTTGCTCATGTTAAAGGTCCTAAACTACTTGAGTGCATTTAAATTTTCCTTTCAAAACTCTAGCACATGAGTGACTCTCCAGGAGAAGACACTGCTTTGTTAGGTCAATAGTGCTGTTTCTCTCTATGATCAAAGAAAACAAATTTACATAAAGGCTGGAGTAATGGGATCTCAAATTTAGACACTTATTTTGATGTGTTAATAGAACAAGGCATACTTGTAATCTCTCCAAGTTTATAGCATTTTCACAATTACCCTATAAACAAAATCTGCTCTTAACAATGACCTAGGGAGCTATACCTAAGAATAATTTTCTTGCACATTTTATAAAATGGTGTAACTCTCTCCAGAGAAGAATACAGGAATTAGCAGGAAATAAGGTAAGTAGAAGGTGTTTAATCATGAGTGGCCTAACTTAGAAAACATAATTAATTGGCTGGGTTTCTTAGGTGGAAATTATTTGGCAAATTATCTTTGGGTACATAATGAGTAGATTATGAAAGACTACCTCATTTATGATTTATTTGCTGTGAAAATAATATTTATTGAGGATTATCTAAAGGATATGATGTTCTCTGGACATTCTCAATTTTGCTCTTGGATTAACCAGACCATCTGGGAGTGGCATATCTGGATCATTTGCATAATTGCTTTTACTGAAATATTTATGAAGTTATGATTTGGACTGAACTGGAGAAATTATAGTATCATTACTCAGAATTTTATATCATATTTATTGTAAAAATGACATTGAGAGTGTCATTTACTTTATCACACAGTCTGTTCTCTTGATTAAAAACATAAGATAAATTTCACTGAAGTCTCAACCCGTATGTTTCTGGTGAGCAGCTGGATTGTTTCTCTCATGTCCCCTGGAAACAGATCACATTTTCCTGTTTACTCTCTGGCTGTTGGGAAGCTAAAGAGGATTGTGTGGCATGTATGTTGTTTACCAACCTTTCCCACTGGCTTTATCTTTTCTCTCACCCTCATTTTTCCTTTACCCATTCTTGCCTTAGTGACTTTGCTATGTATGGATTTTGAAATATGGAGGAAAGCCTTTTTGGAACAGGATGTAGTTTAAATAAATGAGTAAAGAAAACAAATGGATTAATCTAAGACCAAACTCTTTCTCATTATAGCCTGGTTCTAGTTGCTCCTTCTAGGATATTTGCCTTCTTTGTACTCAAACAGTTGTGCTTCTTTTTCAGCAGTACAGTACTTTGCTCTTTCTCCATTCTGGTGTCATCATTCCACTGCCCTGGACTTGCTAGTGGCTGGTTTTCCTGGCTTCATTCTCCAGGTTCTCACAAACTCCTTGAAGGGTGTGTGTGTGCATGTATATTTGTGTGTGTGTATGTGTGTGCACATGCACGCTTACTTATACCTCTGATTCTGTGTCATGGGCATTTTCAGTGCAAGCCCTCTTTTGTTCTTTTCTGTTTTTATTCCAGAGATTTTCTGATTTTTTTTTCCTGGGGTATTACAGTTATATTAGTTACTTGGCTCTTGTCAAGTAATGGAATGAGCCTCCAAGGCAACTTGAGTTGTCTCCTGCTGTCACTGAGCTAGCATGCTGTAGACATTTAATTTAATGTTGACTACTCAATTAAAAGTGTAATTAGGATAGTAGCTACCATTGCATAGAGCCTAATATTCCCATCCAGTTGTTTGAATTAAGCAAGTAAACTTAAAAATGTGCAAGTTATTTGTCAGGTGCTTACATCTTATTAGAAATATTGTATATAAATATAACACTAAAATGATAGTAACATCTTCTGAAACATTAGGATATGAATTAAACTTTATGTTAAACAATTAAATTAATTATTAAAATTTTTCTTTATTATGAATCATCACGTATGATCAAGAAAGTTAAAGCCCTAATGAAAAAGTGACAAAAATCAGGCATTTTGACCTATATTTTACTCAAACATTACAGTATAATATCATGAAGCCAATAAAGTGAAGAGTGAAACAGTAGCATCTCTAAAGCACAGGACCATAGTCAAGGATTTAATAATTAAATTTAAAACATTTGATAATCCATCACATTCAGAAACACTTTTATCATGTAAGAGGATTAAAAAAAAAAGTCATTCAACAAGGTTTAAAATGTCCCTTTTAATAACTAAATGAATTTAGCCAGATAAACCTAAGGATCTTGGGGAAACTGTCATAAGTAAATAAAGAATTGCTGCTAAAATGTCCAAACTGAAGGTGATAAATCTGCTCTATTTCCTGCTTTTGAACAGACTGAAATCTGTAAGAATAAAAAGCACATGAAAGCCCATTCTTTTATGACAATAAGAAACAGTCATAGTAACAAACCACAATTGATACAGAAGATTTAGCAGCATGGTAAAATTAGACCTAACTGAGGGAAGAAACTTAGAGGGACATTATGTCTTGCCAGCTTTTGTGAACACTCAAAATCTTCAAAAGTCAGTGCCACCTCCTTAATGGGGCAAGGTGGAGGGCAGGGAAAGGGGCTACTGAAACACCCTTGAGTCTGATTATGAACAGAATGGTGAGTAGGCAGGACTGAGCTAGAAAGCCCACTATGAATCATTGCCAACTGAAGACTAGCAGCTTGCAGACTGAGGGTTTAAAGTCTCCACAAGGAATGGAAGAGAATTCTGAATCACCAAACACATATCTGGGCACCATCAACTTCCTGAGAACCAATGCCTTCTAGCCAGGCTTGACTGGAGTCTTACCTAGGCCAAGAATTGGTATGAAAGTGTATCAAGCATTTCTTTGGGAAACCAAAGACACTAGATGAAATGTGGTTTTCTGAACCCAAAGCAGAAAGATTTGAGACTGAGCTAGAAAGCCCACTATGAATCACTGCCCTTTATTCAAACAGAGATAAAGGGCTGGGGAAGTAACTCAGTGGCACAGCACTTGCCTAGTATGAGTGAGGCCCTGGGTTCACTCCCCAGCACCTCAAAAACAAAAACAAAAGACCAAACAGAAGATAAGAAAAGAGAAAGAACTTAAAAATAATTTAGTAGAACTGAGAAAGAAGTGGAGAAGAATTATAAGAACAGAAATGAAATTCACACAAGAAACAACAAAAAGTAGAAAAATAGTGGTAAGAAGAACCAGTGGTATGGAGAACACTTTGAGAACACAAAGTAAACTATCTTTTAAAGAATAACTGGATGTGGAAACATACCATGAATAGATAGAAAAATTAGAACAGGACAAAAACATATTAAGAAAAGGCTTTTCTGAAATTAAGGAAGACTTTTATCCATTCATTGAACTTGCACAGTCCCCAAATTCCACTTAAAAGAAGTTAAAATAATACCCTGATGGATAATATGATGTAAATCAATTTTGTGCATTCCCTTTGGCAGTGATTCCTCTCATGTTATAGAAAGACAGTCTCAATTTCACCAATAAAGGACTAGTTAAATCATGGGGCTTCCATATGTGGAATATCATGTAGGTATAACCAAATGAAGTCTGTGATTAAACAGGAGGGAGTAAGTAAAGTTTTATACCACTCTTCTATCTTGAAATCAGCCAGAAGCACCAAATAAGGAGATAAACACATACTGTTAAAAAAAATACAAAGGAGGAGGAAGAGAAAAATGGGGAAATGAATGGAGAAAAAGGGAAGTGAAGTGTCTTTATGATAAACCCGGATCCTTCTTCAGGATAAACTTATCCTGAAGGGTTTCCCCAAATCTCCAGGATGGAGGAAGCAGGACCTGGAGTATGAAAGCATGAAGTGGACTCCCCTGAAGTAAACAGTACACAGTCCTGTAAGGCCTATCCAAGGTCTTTCTAGTGGGTGATCTCAATGGGAATGGGGCATGGATGAGCCACAGGGGATGTGAAGAAGGTCCCTTAGGAGCCAGCTCCCCATCACTGACTCATAGGGGAAGTGTAGCTAGTGAAGAATTAAGGGAAAATGCTGTTCTCTGGTCTCTTGGCTGAGAGAAGCTGTTGGAGGTAAAGTGGAGGATGGGCAAAAGGAGGCAGATATCTCCAGATCATAGCAAACACAATCCTTGATTTAAAGCTTTGCTGTGAGCCATCCCCACCTCTACAGTGCTTTAGCTGTCCCATTTCACCTCTAGAATATGCATATAGAAGGCACAATGCATTTTAGGAAAAAGTATGAAATGTGCTCAAACACAAAGGCATTTAGTGGAGAGTAGTGCCTACTTTTGAAAATGTCTTCCATTTGAATGCACTTTGTTTTGTCACATTGTCTGACAAAGGCAATTAATTGTAATTACAAGTCCAGTGGAAACACTGCCCAGAAGTGTGGGAAATTCAGCCCAGTAAATTCCTGAGGGAATAAAACAGAATTAGGATCTTAAAAAGATTTTTGTTTGCTAAACCTAAAGAAGGAGGTCTATGCAGATTCTAAATAAATGCATACAGCAAACACTCAGGCACAAATACAGAAGGATGAAAAATAAAGAACAGAATAATCTAATCATCCCTAGAAATACTGATAGGGTGCCTAGTTGTTTTTCATTTGCCTTATCAATTTCATTTTTTCTTTTAAGTCCCTATATAATTCCAGCCAGAACATTTCAGATAGTTATGAATGATTCTTCTTAGGTGGCTTTCTGATTATTTTTCCTAGCTCCAATATTCCTGACACACCTTCTCTCATCTTCAAAATAAAAATTGTTGGCCAGAAAATTACATTTCTTCTCAAGACAGTCAACCTTTTTCTGTTTGATTTCTATTTCACCTTAGAATACCAGTTATTAACTGATCCAACTTTCTGTTTTAGCATTGCTTTCTAGAAGATATAAACCTTGAATATAAAACTATTGGCATTGCAACAGTCTGAAAACTGGCTGAATTAATGGACGGAATTTAACTAAGGGATGATTATAAAACATAAGTATTAAATAAGAAACCTATGCATTTGTGACTACACAGAGTTGAAAAAGTCATTTAAACTTTCTGGTATCCTCATCTGTAGAACCATGTATGGTGGGGTGGGCAGCGATAGAGAGAAGGAGAGAGCTAAAAAATCTCTAAAGGCCTTCCATATTTTGTGATTCTTATGAACTCAGAACAAAAACCATACCTAAAATTGTGAACATAAAACCCTATGTTTCTTTCTTGGCAGAAAGTTAATTAATTTTCAACATGTTCGATGAATCAGTTTATAGTGAAATATCACAGTTAATTTATATACAGTGCATATAGAGTAACACAGCTCTCCAGTGTTGAGAACACCTGCAAGGTTTTGTACTCGGTGCATATAGTTCCTGAGGACCCATTTCCACATTACCACTTTGTGGATTGGTAAAATTGCAAATTTAATTCTACTCTTACTGAAAAAAGGGAAGAAAATTGCCCGCTATTTAAAGTAACACTGACTCCCCTTAGGTTATTCAGAATCCATTTATAAAATTACTACTTCCCATTCATGAATAGTAGGCTTTTAGATTTTAAAACTTTCTTTAATATCCAAAGTATTGATATGCCTGCCAGATATTTATCCTGATTTCTTGTGAGCTTATCTCTGCTGCCCCTTGAACACACCTGACTAAAGAATTATTTTTAAAAAATCATTGAATATGTCCATGCTCTTAAGTAGACAGTAGATGGTT
Source organism: Tamias sibiricus (assembly GCA_025594165.1). Taxonomy (NCBI): domain Eukaryota; kingdom Metazoa; phylum Chordata; class Mammalia; order Rodentia; family Sciuridae; genus Tamias; species Tamias sibiricus. The sequence goes on along the minus strand of CM046664.1, from coordinate 110,560,547 downwards.
AAAAAGAAAACCTATACCTGTCTCAAAATATGGAGCCAACCAGGCAGTGTATTACAACAGATTAGAGGTCCACTGTCAAGCCTGCTTCTTCCTGCCACTGTGCCTGAGGATGACCTCTGAACCTTCATGAAGCCCCTAGTTTTCTGCTTTTGGTGAGATTCTACCAGTAGGAGGTGGCAGCACTACATCAGAAGGTGGGAAGACAGAGAAGTTGGGAAATTTATTCCTGTCTCTTCGTGGTTCAGCAGTGACTGAGTTCCTCTAACAACAAAGACAATGACCCCTGTCCAGCAGCTTTCTCCTTAGCTCTAGGTGTTCCTAGGCTAAGGAGAAAAAAGAAAAAAAAGAAAAAAAGAGAAAAAAGAAAAAAATCTTTTCCCTTATTTTCTTTATCACCTTAGGGTGGGCATGTACCTGTACTTTCTAGCCCCAAGGTGCTACCCCATTCCTGGGGTGATGTCTCTTACTATTGCCCACTATCTTGTTAAAAAAACCTTCTATTAAACTCTTCTAAATTAACCCAAATGAGTTTGCAGTCCATTCTCTGCTGCCTAGGACTGATATATAATAGCTCTTCTTGGGTACTATGTCAAAACCACAGAATTGCTTCAGTGTCATTGTTACTTTGCTTATTAGTTCATTTACTATGCATTTATCAAATTACTTTTTTATTCAACAAAATTAAAGACATTGAGGCAATTCTAGATGCTGGAATATATTGACAAAACCAAACAAAACAAAGCATAGAATCAATTTTCAGGGACCTATTTTTTATTATAGGAAGAAAAGAACCAGTAAAATACTAGAGTCACTCTCTCATGTCAATAGAAGAAAGACAGTGCTTACAAATCACAACTGAGGTAGTGAGTTCTTCCTGGAAGGAAGTCAATAGGATTAGGAATGACCTCTTAGAGCTAATGCTGCTGAGGTTAAGATAAGTAGGTGTGGATAAAGTTGAAGAGGATGATTTGCATTATTAATGGTTCTATGAGCAAGAATATCATGCCTCCATGTTGTTCACACCTCAGGTTAGGTTATAAAAAGAGGAAGATTTAGCATCAAACAGAAACTGGGAAACCTACAATCTACAATGTCTTGGAGGTCTACTTTAAATGTTTAGACTTCATATCCTCTGGGTCTAGAATCTCTACAATTATTATAGAGCAAAACCATATATATATATATATATATATATATATATATATATATACTTTTATATATATCTTTATTTACTTATAAAGAGGCAGTATTATAAAAGTATATTGTATGCATTATTCAAAATCAAAATATTTAAAACTTTAAGATAAGGAAATAATATTTGGCTTATTGTTATGGCTTCATATTATCTTTAATGAGGAACTTTATGCAAATTATTAATGAGGAAGTACATTATTAGTGGGTTTTTAATTTATCTTATATATATTTATTTTATGAATATACATCGTTTTGGTCAGCTTTTTTCTCACTGTGACTAAAAGACCTGACAAGAACAATTTAGAGAAGGAAAAGTTTATTTTGGCTCATGGTTCCAGATATTCAGTCCATGGTTGGCTGACTCCATAGCTCTGGGCCTGAAATGAGGCAGAACATTTGTGAAAGGGCATGGTGGAGGAAAACAGCTTAGGACATGGTAACCAGGAAGTAACAGAGGGAGAGATAGAAAAAGAGAGAGAGAGAGAGAGAGAGAGAGAGAGAGAGAGAAGGGGAGAGGGAGAGAGAGAGAGAGCGAAAGGGAGGACGCATGCTCCACTCACCAAGAATAAAACATAAATTCTAAAGGCACATCTCCAGTGACCTACATCCTCCAGCCATACCCTACCAACCTACAGTTACTGCTCAGTTAATCCATGTCAGTGGATTAATTCACTGTTTAGGTCACACTTCGCATAAGCTAATCATTCACTTTTGAAAATTCTTGCATTGTCTCACACATGAGCTTTTAGGGAACACCTCATATCTAAACCATAGCATACACATATTTATTTATTAGGTAACTAAAATGAATTCTTCACATGTTAGATAGTGGGGGCCATATTCATCTATCTTTACCATCTAACATAGTGACTTAATCAGTAAACAAATATTGATTAAACATATCCAGTTCTCTGCCAGGTACTGAACTAACTTAGCACTTAGCAATTATATAAAATACAACTTTTACTTATTATTTTACTTTTTTTTTTTTTTTTTTGTAATGCTTGAAATTGAACCCAGGGCCAAGTGCTCTTCCACTGAGCTATACCTCTAGCCCCTAAAACATAAATTTTACATTGAACTTTTTTAAAAAGATCACTTTTTACAAAATTAAGTGGGTATCATTATTACTATATTTTAGATGACAGAGTTGAAAACCAGAAACTTTGAGTAACTTGCCCAGGTCACCCCCCACACCCCACAAAGGGAAAAGTACAGAGCAATAAAAGGTCTTTTCCAAGGTCCTCTAAGTATTATACTTAGGAGACCTGTATACTGCTGTGGATTTCTAGGGGAATAGATGGTTCATGTGAAGTAGTTTCTAAGAGGAAGTTTAATTTCATTCTCAACAGGAAGGTACATAATTCAAAATTTGAAAAATAATCTAGGTAAAAATTATTTTTAAAATATTTTTAAAATTATTTTAAAAATAATCTTGATAATTTCTATTTTAGGGTCAACAGTTTCTTTGGGTCTGCTTAGCTTATCACTTCCCCCCTTTATAATGAGACTGAGTGACTACAAAAGTGTCAGTCTTTCATTGTCTTAATGTTTGCATGTTTCCTGAAGGTGCTGCATTTGGATCACAGAGTGTGATCATGTGATGATAATATATAAACCATACACTTTATAATAAGCTAAAAGGAAGCACATACATGTTCATGTTCCTACAAAGGGTGTTTATATTCAATTCAAAATATTGGAGCAACTGAACAGTCAGAACAAATACTGAAAGCTATGCTGTCCATGCAACCAGCATTAGAATCTAAAATAATTGCATAACTTCTGTGGTTAAAATTATAAAATATGACCTCTACTTTGCTTTTTTTTAAAATTCTCATTTAATATCCCTCACTGACCATGATGTTTTTTCCTTCAAACTTATGGTTGAGTTTATGCATACCTCCCATTCTGCTGTGTTCACCTAGGTTATTGTCCAAGTTCATTTCTATTTCTTTCTGTACTTTCCCTCAATTTATTTTCTTTCCTTGAAAAAACAGATACTATTGTACTGACAAAACTGAAGAGCTCATTCATAATTATGTCAGATCCCAGATATCATTAAAAATTGCATTTTGTTAAATATTGAAAGTTTCCTCAGAATCCAGGATATATGCCAACACGTATCTACTTGTATGTATATAGTCATAGTCTATGAAATAGCAATATAAGTGGCTAGATAAATTATTTTATGGAAGAAAGACACATTATTAACCTATATAGTCTCCAACTAAGGCAATGTAAAGCACATAATCAGCTCCCAGAAAATGCTAAAGTATTGAAATTTAAGGAAGTTTTTTAGTTTTAAAAGTTGAGGTTTTAAATATTTTGAGGTTTTTAGTAAATAATAAATCAGCTGAGGTAAAATGAAAACTTAAGAGATTATAAATATAACTAAAACATGTAAAATACTTTGTATACAGTATTATGTAAAAAGAGGCTCTATATGTGTATTATGAATTGTAATGCACACTACTAATATGAATACAACAACTTCGAATAAAAAAGTATATAGTATCCAACTAATAGAATATAGATTTATATTTGTTTCATTCATGAGACATCATTTAGAATATGTCTCAATAGTATGGTGCCTGTTTAACATTAAACAATTGCTGTTGCATAGTTAAAATATACATTTTCTGTAAAAATTAGAAAATGTACCATTCTTAGTATTGCAGATTTACTGTACTTAATTCTGAGCACTTGTTTATTTAATCTTTGCTCATCATAAACATCTTTACTAATGGCATCTGTCACTTCTACTCTTATATCGTAAGCCACCAAGCTATTTAGTCATTGGTACCAATTAATTGGCATTGATAGCAGCAACTAAAGGCTAATATTGTCAGTGTCTACCTACAAATATCTGTCAAATTCAAAAATATCAAAGTGATCCTAAGGGTCACTTCCTCAGGGTAAAACACCTCTAGCTATCACTTCCCAGAAGTATTTTTAATCACTGTATTGAGGAATGATTAACATAAAAAAGGCATTCATATTTAATGTGAAGTCATGTGCTGTATAACAATGTTTCAGTCAACATAGACCACATATATGTAGGTAGTCCCATAAGATTATACTGGAGCTGAAAAATTACTTTCACTTAGTGATGCTGTAGCTATTGTGACTTTATAAGAGCAACATATTACCCATGTTTTTGGAATTGCTGGTGTAAACAAACCTACTGCACTGCCAGTCATATAAAATGTCGCACATATAGTTATACACATTTGGTTTGTAGCAGCCTGTACGATTTAGGTTTTTATCAGTACATTCTCTAAGGTATATGGATGAAATTGACTAATAATGCATTTCTTAGAATGTATCCCCATACTTAAAATATGCATAACTTTATACAAATAGCTGAGTTTGGGGATAAGAATATATCCATGAAGCTATAAAAGCCATAAATGTATGTTACCTCATAAATTTTCTCCTCTTTTGTTACTATTACATTATTATTATTATTTTGTGTGCTAAGAACATCTAACATGAGATCTAACATCTTAGCAAATTTTAAGTGTACAATACAGTATTGAGTATTTTTGTTTTAAGTGAGGATTCTTTCACGGGACAATTGTATAAGAAGGAAGGTGGAGTAGCATTTTAAACCTTTGATGTTAAGTTACAGGAAGGGATTTGGGGTTAGAACTAACCAGAAATCAGATTGGAGATATCACTGCTTAATCATTACCCACACAATCCTTAAATGATGTCCATCCCACTTCCCTCACTTTTCCTGGTAGTTTTATTAATATCTCCCATTTGATAATCCCATTTGGTTCTCTTGCTTGAGATGGTGTGAGAGTACATTACTATGGGAACTGGCACTTCCTTGAGCAGTCTGGCTGCTGATTGGGGCAGTGACCTTGCATTTCCTTGGCAAGCAAAAGTGATCTCACCCATTGTTTTCATTTATTTGCTGGAATTCAACTTGCTTGATATGAGTAGTACTGAGTTTCCCTCTGACTTAAATATAACAAGAAGGGTTTTAAATAGGAGGAAGTGTTTTCAAAAGGAAAAAATAAAATTCCCATAGCATAGGAACTAAATAAATCATTAAAACACTCTGTAAAGCCTAGTTAAAAATGCACTTATTCTTCTAGAATCTAATACATTGTATTAGTAATTTCATGTGTTTTGTCTTTATATCCTTTTTACAAATTTTGCTCATCTATGAAGCATTATTTTAGGCTCTACTCACATTTTCACCATGCTGTTCTTTATTTTTCTATGTTATATCATTTTATTATGTGATTATGTAGTTATTTCTCTAAAAGTTTCTTTAGGAGATGTTTTCTCCTTTACTTGATACAAATATTTGGTCACTGATATCTGAATTTTAAAATGATGGAAAGTTCGTTTGGGTACTATTTAGCAAGATAGCAATTGAGTTGCAAATGAACTAAATAATTGTGTTGTGCTTAATACATGAAGGCTTTGTACTGTAAAATTCTCAGAATGTTGACAGAAGCATACAGTGTAGTGTGCTAGAATAAACAAAGAAAGTTTTTGACAAAAAAAAAAATCAATTATGACTACCCAAAGTTGAGATTACAATAACTTTTCTCTTTGACTTTACAAAATGAGTTAAAGCTTTCAAAAGGATATGTATAGCCATAAGAGAGACCATAACCTGGCTTATGTAGACATGTGAATACATACAAATTTCCATTGACAGATGGATAAGAATGGAGATTGATACTAAATAGAGATGTACATCCTACCTCAAAAGTAATAAATGTAAATTTTTCAGAAATTATTTTAATTGGTATGAAATATTAATACATTTGGATTTCATGCAATATATCATATGATGCTGATATATTTCAAATTTCACAAAGGTTTTCAGTTTTATCAGAGATATATTTCTCTAGACTGGGCGCAGTAGCACACACCTGTAATCCCAACAGCTCAAGAGGTTGAGGCAGGAGGATCAAGAGTTCAAAGCCAGCCTCAGCAATAGCAAGGTGATAAGCAACTCAGTGAGACCCTGTCTCTAAATAAAATACAAAAATTAAAAATTAAAAAAGACACATTTCTCTGGCAGGTGTTGATCTATAGAGGATCTCATATAGTAAAATTAAATAAGAAATAAATGGATCATAATCCTGCATAAAGCCTTGTTCTTGATTTCTTTAATTCTCTACAGGAGAAATTACTAAATAAAATTTCTTTAAATTATTGTAACTCCAAATTGGTCCAGATATTTTCTATCTTTTATGGGCTATACACACACACACACACACACACACACACACACACACACATATATATATATAATTTAGAGACAGGGTCTTTAAGCTAAGTTGCTTAGGGTCTCACTAAGTTGCTGAGGCTGGCTTTTTTTGGAGGGGTATTGGGGATTGAACTCAAGGGCACTCAGCCACTGAGCCACATCCCCAGCCCTATTTTGTATTTTGTTTAGAGACAGAGTGTCACTGAGTTGCTTAGCACCTTGCTGTTGCTGAAACTGGCTTTGAAGTCTCTATCTTCCTGCCTCATCCTTCCAACCTGCTGCGATTACAGACTACCAGGTCCAGCTATCTAAAGCTTTTCTAAGAAGCACCTGATCTATCTCACTTTAAAAACTTTCTCAACTCAGTCAAGATAAAACTGGGCTTTTATTTTTGCTTCTGTGTGGTTACTGGTTATATAATGTAACACATCAAATTATATAATCTATTCATGATAATAATACATGGCTTTTCACTGTACTAATGGAAAATAATATTGAATAAACAATTTTAGATATTTAGGCAGGTTACAAAGAGAGAAGTTAAGTCAGGTGAGTCCTTGGTGGCTGTTTTTAAGGTTATTTTTTGGTTAGTCTGAGCAGAAGATAGTGTCACCATCTGCTAAGACATTAGAAACTATATCATATTAGACACATGAGGAATAGTTTTATGAAACCGACACAATAGATTGAGCACCACCTCAGACTCTCTGGTCTGAAGTCAGCTCTACCTCTTACTTCTTAATTCTAGCATGAATAGCATTCCTGCATATAGGTCAGGGTTATTGGAAAGAGTCAAATAATTTTGCATGTAAAATTGTAATCTAAATTGAGAATGGCTAAGTAAAACATACTTTCTGTTAATAGCAAAGGATGACTTTAAAAATATTTAGATGCTAAAAATCATAGCAAACAAAAAGAGGAAAGAAAAGAATACAACTCTCTCCTTAGGATATTTAAATCTTTCAGTAAGGCAGAGTATTATCCCATGGGGAACAATTAATGTATATACATTGTATATGTGATTCCACAGAAAAGTAACACCTTATTTAGATCTGTATATCTTTAGTATGCTAGGATAAGATCAGTAATAGGAAGACAAATGCATACTTTGTAAGTGTATACATTTTAGTATAAATATCTTTCTGCTAAAATCACAAAATTTATTAGAGAAGAGCAAGGGGATGGGGACATAGGAGGGTGTGAAGTATGTTAGAAGGTAGAAATGATTAAAGTATCCTATATGCATGTATGAATATGGCACAACAAAATTCATTATTATCTATAATTAATATGCATTAAAAAGCAACCCTAACAATGGTAAGAAGTATATATGCTAAATTAATGAGATTATTTCCCAGGAATGATATGAATACAGATTTTAACTTTCTGCTATATATATATATATTTCTGTATTATTTATTTTTTTTAAAAAAAAGGTAAAAACATTCAAACGGAAAATATAGTATGATGTTAATAATGAAATGGGAAGATGACTACTCGTGTTTGTCTTTTTCATCCCTCAACCCTAATGAACTTACTAATGAGCAGGAATTACTTTGGTAACATTCCATTTGTTTTAAAAAAATAAAAGAAACTCAGCCGGGCACAGTGGTGCATGCCTGTAATCCCAGCACTTGGGAGGTTGAGGCAGGAGGATTGCGAGTTCAAAGCCAGCCTCAGCAATAGCGAGGCACTTAGCAACTCAGTGAGACCCTGTCTCTAATAAAACACACAAAATAAGGGCTGGGGATGTAGCCCAGTGGTTGAGTGCCCCTGAGTTCAATCCCCAGTACCAAAAAAAAGAAAAGAGAAAAAAAAAAAAAAAAAAAAAAAACTCATCCAAAGTCCAATTTCACTTCTTCAAATACAAAATGAATGTATTCACACATACCCAAAGAATGCAATCCAATAAAAAGCTGTAATAGCTAACTTCATTGACTATTTTGATCTTCAAATAAATCATAGAGATTTCTCTGGAGAAAGAATTGCTGCATCACAGTCACAGATTTCCATTACAAAACCATTTACTGACTTAGCATTTCTGAATTATTTCATCCTTAATGAATTATAAAACACTGCATTCAAAAAAAAAGCTGGATATAAAGAGATTTTGTGAATTTATTCCTCAAAGTGCCAGGAGTTTTAATCTGGAGGAACTTGTATAAAAACAGAACACTAGGGGCTCTAGTGTGGCTCACTGTGGCTCAGCGGTAGAGCACAGGCCTTGCACGTGCGCGGCCAGGGTTCGATCCTCAGCACCACGTAAACATAAATGCATTGCATTGTGTACAACTAAAGTAAATAAATAAATATTAAAAAAAAAAAAAAAACAGCCGGGCGCGGTGGCGCACGCCTGTAATCCCAGCACTTTGGGAGGCTGAGGCAGGAGGATCACAAGTTCAAAGCCAGCCTCAGCAATGGTGAGGCACTTAGCAACTCAGTGAGACCCTGCCTCTAAATAAAATACAAAAAAAAAAAAGGGCTGGGGATGTGGCCCAGTGGTCGAGTGCCCCTGAGTTCAATCCCCAGTACAAAAAAAAAAAAAAAAAAAAAAAAACAGAACACTGTGACTTAGTTCAAAACAGTATGCAGTTTTCTATGTAGTAAAAAAAAAATAATAATAAAAAGCAAGGAATGTAAGACTAAATCTACAATTAAAAGATGTAAATATGAAAATGAGGATAATATTATAAATTGTGCAGAAATTGTTAGTAAAGGGATATCATGGTATGAATCATATAAAGTTTATAAAATTTCTTGGCATAAAGAAAGGAAAAGGTAGAAATGAGCAAAAAGAAAGAAATGAAAGTGTTGAGTAGAAATTAGTTTAAATTGAGTTTCTCATGGTTTAATAATGCAGTCTAGAATGAAACACATAATGGGTCATGTCTTGTCATGTTAATTTTGACAAGTGTAAATCAGAGTAGGACACACTGTGAAATCATCATGAATGAAGCCTGTGCTGGGCCATGTCATCTTCGTTTTAACTTGCAGATTTGATTTCTGAAATTGTTTTGCACTTGAACAATCACAGCAGTGTGTTGTGAAGTAAATTCATCTGAAAACATTTCCAAATGCAGTTTGTGGAGTTGCTTGGTAAGAGCACACTGGTGACATATTTTTCAAAGCTTCACTTTACCTCCTACTTTCATTATGAAGTGACAGTCTAGAGTCCAGAGAGACAGAAGAACAAGGGAAGCTGAGAATGAATTGAGAGAGGGAGCAATTGTTCTATACTGTTGCTACAGACAGAACTGACTAGTTCAGAGTGAACTTTGATCACCTACCTGGACATTTACTAAGAGCAACTGACGGAAGAGTACAGGTCGAATGAAAAAGGTCTTATTCTGTCATCTTGGAACTAAATGAATTGCCTTGGTTGCAGTAGATTTATTTGCCCTTGAAAATTAGCACATGTTTTGTATCATTCCTGTGCAATATTTTGTCAGCTAGACTATCAACTACTTGTGAATGTCTGTTGGATCCCTTGTTCCCTCTCTCTCTCCTCTGAGAGGACTGTGAAGAAATGTTTAGCGCTTGGATATTGTCTTTAGCACCTGGTAAATTAGGCCCTTGAAACTGCACCCATTGTTCTGTGGGGCTTATCTCTATTGGAAATAACTGTTTTGGCAATATCACTTTTTTAAAGTTGAAATTTCAGTTATGTCTTTATGCTTTTAACTCCCATATAAGCATTGCATTTAACATTTCATTAGTATACAAATGCATGATAGCACTTGTGTATGTAAAATAAACAAATTAATGTAAGGCAGTTACCTTAATGTCATAAGTATGGCATTGATTAAAAAAAAAAAAAAAAGTCCTACTGTATTTTGTCCAGAATCATTTTTCAAAATGAGGTGGATAAAAACAGTTTAGACTTGTAAACAATGGTTTGAAAAACAGTAGAGGCCAACTTACTTCAATAAAGAAGATCATTGTTGAGCTTTGATTGGAATTGCTACTTAGGGAATTCATAGGCGGGGAGATAAAAAGTAAGAATAGAATTGTTAATTACTTATATGACTAGTTTTAATTGAGAAAAAAACATTGAATTATTGACAAGATGTTTGTCAACCAATGGTTTCCTGTTATCAACTTTCTCTCCTAATCTGAGAGAAGAAGACTGGATGCTAAAGAAATATCAGACCAGGCTAGAGATTTGCTCTGTGATAAAGTGAATAGTACCTGGCAGGGTGGACAGATTCTGTCAGCAATTCTGATATGAGGTAAGGGCAGCAGAATAACTACAAAATTGCCACATAATTGAACAAGAACAGGATTCAATAACTATTATACAAAGAAAATTGTAAATATTTAAACTGACATATTAAACTAATATGTCCTACATATTAGGACAACATGATATTGTGTTTCTTTGTGCATTCCTCTACATTGTCTCTCATCTTAAAAGTAAAAACAATGAAAGAAACTACTGTTTATTCATACAGCCATTTTAATTTAAAAATTGAGATAAATATATGAATCACCTTAAATTACCTTTGAAACTCAGTTGCTCATGCCTAGATATGGAGGCAAAGGTCATAGTGAAATCCCTTATGAGCATTCCTCACAGGCCTCATTGTTATAAAATTATATTGAAACTAACATCTGAAGGCTTTGAAAAGTCCAGTATATTTTAATAACAGCAAATATAACTCTTTTATTTCTGTTTCTTCTTTCCTGCTGGTAATTTCTTTGCTTTGTGTCCTTTAGATTAGATATAAATATCGAATAACATAATTATATTTAAAAGTAGTTATTTTACTACTCTTTACAAACAATGGAAGTAGATTTATTTTTCTGATTATATAAATGTCACTTTATTTTTAAACTTAGAGCAATATATTAAACTATAAAGAAAAAGGAAAAGCCACTTATAATCCAACTGCTCTGAAATAAGCACTATTAATCTTTTTGTGGCTGTGTATCATTTTATAAGTCCAAATGCATAATTTTACATAAAGTGGATTAGCTCTTATATACTAGATTAAATTTCCCTTTTTTGTGTTATATCAACACATCAAGCACATCCTATTTTCCCATGGAATTTAAATTATAAATAGTAAGCTATAATCATATTATGTTCTCATATTGATTATACACATATACACATACATCTAGCTCTGGTGTTTTATTTTAAAAAATGTTTTTATACTCTATATACATTTTTCTACACCTTATTGTTTGTGGAAAACCTTCTAATTTATGTAGAATAGTTCTAATCTGTTCTTAAATTCTTTATTGATGGGCATTAATTTTATTTCTGGTTTATGGCTACCATGAACAAGCCTGCAATAAACATCCTCATATAAATGTCTGTGTGAATTGTATTTTTATTTCTTCAGGCATATTCCCAGGTGTAGGATTGCAGGGTCAAATTAAATTTGAAAAGATGTTTCTAGATGCTTTCCCAAAAGGTGGTGGTATTACCTGACACTTCTATTCTCAGTGTTTAAGAGAACACTTCCTCTCATTCCTCTAAACAAAAGTTCTTCATGTCATTCTCATGAAATGATACTACTTTGTTTAGATTTTCAAGTCTCTCAGTAGTGCATCTGAGCACTTTACTCTTTACAAACAATGTCATTTACATATGGCCCTTTGCATTTCCTCTTCTATGCTTCTGTATATATAATGAACAAAAGATAATGTAATTTTTGTCTTCTGTTTATGATTTTCTTAACAACTTAGAGTAATTCATATTACATAATAATTCAATCTTTACAATATTAATTGAAAATGTCTCAACTCTCTCTTTGGTCTAATAACTAATACAAGTTTTATTTTTCAAAACATCAGATATGTACTTCTTTTCTGTCACAGCTTCTACATTTTCAGTTAAGCTTAAGGTAACATTCCTAGTCATCAAGTATATATTTAGTCTCCTAGACTTTCTTGATAGATTTATAATATGTAGTTTTATGTAAGTTTATGCCTGAAATCTATCTGGACTTTCCTTTGTATATGTGCAAGACAGAGCTTCGTTATTCATTTTCTTTCCATTGAACGTCTGTCTCCACTGGCCCCATTTTAAATGGATCACCTTTTTCCCAATTTACTGGGAATATCCTAGATGTTTTTAGACCTTCATTATGGATTCTCTAGACCTATGACTGATCTATTTGTCTGTTACTGTGCAGTTTGATGTAGATTTTCCTATAGTGAATATGTGAGTATTATGCTTAATTAGCATTAGCAAGTTTTCCCCTTTGCACACCATTTACTTTATGATTTTATAGCTAACAATGAGGTCACTACATGTAACTCTAAGAAAAGCTGTGCTGTGATTTCCAAGATTATTTGTATTTGATGTGATTTTGAGTTCCCATCAAAAATGTATTTTCTATTTCTACTGCTCTTATGTGTTGTGTTTTAAAATAATAATCTTTATGTGGATTCCAGCATTTCTTGCTGCATTTATTCCTAAATATTTTATAGGTGATTTTTACCCTTGCTGATATAATACTAATTAAGAACGTTCCCACATGTAGGTGCTTATTACGAGAATAAAGCTATATATTTTTGTATATTTAACTTCTATCTATCCAAATTACTAATTCTCTTAATTTGAAAATTTTTTATTAGAGTCTCTTGGGTTTTTGGAGTGCATAATGTCAGATTTAACAAAACGTATTTCTGTCTCACCTTTGTAATGTTTATTTCAATAATTTCATTTGCATCATATTTTTATTTGGATGAACAAAATTTCAACAATAATAGCATTCAATAACAAATTTTGTTGCTTAGTACATGAGTTTAAGTTTATTGAACAAATCATTTTTAATAGAAGTACAGAATAAGAAAACTATAAGAAAACAGAATAATAAAACTATGATGTTGGATAGCAATCTTTAGAAGCTTGCAAATGTTTAGGAAACCTTAAGTTTCCTAATCCGTTCTTTGGATTGAAATTAGTCTATTACAAAAGTAATTAAAGATAAGAGTCTTTATAACATTGACTGCTATAGGATCTACGCAAATTAAATCCTGTTAAAGAAGTGCAAAAGCGTTAATAGTATAGACTTTGTGCTCCATTAATTCTCACTAGAGCCCAGATCTGGCAATGAGACCTATTGGTCTTCAAACACAATAGTACATATTCTTCCCCTCTGATTACTAATTGAGGAGAGACCCTTGATAATGACAATTTTCAATTAACTCTAGATCTCTTAAAAGGCCTATTACTTAAAAAAGAGTACATTAAACATTTAATCAAAAACATTATGGTTAATTTTCTCATCCTAGTTCACTTCCTAATTAGAGAGACATTAACGTCTAACAAAAGGTAAATCTAATGTAACAACAGTCATCTGTGATTGTTGATGGTCTGTGTACATGGAATGCTAAGTAGAGTGAAGTATTAGTGTCATTTGCTAACAATAAAAATGTTAAAAATATATGTATCAATTCCAAGTTTCTGTTAGCATTCATATAATATAATTATAATCTGTATATTTCCAGTAAGGATTAGAGTTGATTTGCAATAATAAAACTAAATGGATGTATGATACACACATATATACATACACAAGGGCAATTACTAGGAGAGGAGAAAGAAGGTATATGAAGTTTACAAACCTTTTTCAAAGATGGCTATAGTACCTGAAAATAAGTTCAACTGATATACATGAGGAACTGAGAGAAAAAATAAAACACAGTTTTTGTTTAAAACGTATCTCTTTATTGTACATATATTTATTTTTTCAGTCCACTTATCATAAATGTTGTGAGCACAAATTTATATAATAGGTCCATAAAGCAATCCTGGAGGGGCCAAGGTACTCTCTCTTTTGGCCAGAGGAAATCTTGTCTCCTATAGTATTATGCTTAGATATATCTGTGTAAATGCTTTACAGTTATTTTGTAAACAATATATTCTCACTATGGTATTTTAAAAATTATTGCCTATGCTGTTTATTCAGCATTTATGTTCTAGTTCTCCTTGAAGGATAGAATTATAGTTGCATTTAAAAAATAAAATAATATAAATGAATCATTGTGTTACAAAATAAAATCAGTAACCTGTGGGGATTCACAACCTTCTGCTCTTTTTACTAATTAACAGTTTTTTCTATTGCCTTTTTCTCAGAATAGAGAAAGGGGGAAAAAAGCTACAGGAATACATTATTTAAAGAAAAGCAATTAGAGCAACAAAATAACTAGATTTCTCAGGTGTCTCTGGGGTATGGGGAAACAAGACACTGAGAAGAGCTATGATGGAGTTGAACAAGTGACAGTGATGTCTCATACTCACAAGGACTTAAGAGGGAAGGGTTAAAAATTTAAAAGTAGCTATTTCTGGCATTTAAGTAAATGATAGTAAACAACCAGTTTTACTTAGTGCTGCTGGGGTTTCCTGCAAGAAAAACAGAAAAGACTGAAATTTCAGTTTGGTTATCTTCTTAAATTTTATTTCACCAATAGAATGGACAAAGCAATAGACTGGATACTACTATTACTACTACTACTAATAATAATAATAAACTTATTTATACCCCCAAGATATCCTTGCATCAAAATTGTCAGAGCATTTTTTTTTTATAGAACATGTGTCTTAATCTGTTACTGGTGGTCAAATGTGTTCTTTAGCCTTGATTTTGTTATAAGTCCAACTTAGCGGGAGGTCAGAGTTGAAATCAGAATAACTTCCTAGGTGCATTTTGTGATCTTATGTTTTCTAGGTGCATTTTGTGATGTTATATTTTCCTCTTAAAAACAGCAAAATTGAACACCACAACAACTTCATGAAGAAAGAAGTAGCAATTGTGTCAAAATTCACAAAATCTATTAATAATATTGAAAATGTGCCTACACTACTATAGAGATATATAGGAAACTTAAGGAATTAGAAAAAAAATCTATGTATTTATAATTTTAGTGTATAACAAAAAGTTTCATGAAAAAGTGGCACAAAACAGTGGTTAAGAAGAAGGTATTCAATAAATAATACTCTAATGTTAGTAACATATAAGAATTTAGTGACAGAATCTTTTTTGGGGTGGGGGGTTCCGGGGATTTAACTCAGGGGCACTCAACCACTGAGCCACATCCCCAGCCCTATTCTGTGTTTTATTTAGAGACAGAGCCTCAGTGAGTTGCTTAGTGATTTACATTGCTGAGGCTGATTTTGAACTCATGATCCTCCTTCCTCAGCCTCCCGAGCCAATGGGATTACAGGCATGTGCCACCCCACCCAGCGACAGAATCATTTTTAATAATTACTTCAGAACACTACTGAATACAGTACAACAAAACAAGTACCAGTGAGATATATTTTAGACATTAGTGGGGGAGAATAGAAGAAAACAAATATTATTTAATTTCTGGATAGATTTCCTCCATTAGAATAATTAAGATAATAGAGGAAATCACAGAGGTCAAAATTATATAATATGATAGATACAATACACTCTATGGGACCAGATAAATCTGGATTAAATCAATGTTCTTCCACTTATTTCAGGCAGACCACATTTATTACAATTGTATTATATTAAAATTTGGCAAATAAAGATTGTTCAAAGAAAAGCATACACTTTTGTGCTAAAGAGGGGATCAAGCTAAAAATGCAAAGTTATTTATGAACAGAAGATGTTACACTATATGCAAAAACATACAGTGTGGAATCTGGCCAAAGGAGTGATTATAGATGTTAAGTGAATTTGTTAGAAAACTAGTGAATAATTCTTAGCTGTAAGCAAGTCTAGAACAGTTTGTTTAAAGCAGAATGGGATTTATCACTGGCAATAGGCAGAGTACAGAACTCCTGGGAGAGCCTGCAACAAGTTTGGTTGCCATATAGCAAGAAGCCATACATCTGGGAGAACTGCCCAGCTCCACTAGGGGACAGCTCCAGCAGAGGCCCCATACCTGTGCTCATCACTCACTACTCGCATCCCCAAAGTACGAAGATGCTGTGTAGCTGGTGAAGAATAAACAAACACCTCCAGGGCTGTTTGCCTCCACCACAGCATGATCACATCCCTTAGTTGCTTGCAGTTGTGCTCATGTCCCTTCCAAGTTGCACACAGTTGCATTTGCCTTAAGAAACATAGGCATGTGGTTAAAAATTTGTTCCCAATTAGTAGGCTCTCTATTCACCTCACTTATTGTTTCTTTTGCTGAGAAGAAGCTTTTTAGTTTGAATCTATCCCATTTATTGATTTTGATATTAATTCTTGTGCTACAGGAGTCTTATTAAGGAACTTGGGGCCTGATCCAACATGTTGGAGATTAGAGCTTACTTTTTCTTCTATTAGGCATAGTGTCTCTGGTCTAATTCCTAGATCCTTGATCCACATTGAGTTGAATTTTGTGCATGGTGAGACATAGAGGTTTAATTTCATTTTGTTACATATGGATTTCCAGTTTTTCCCAGCACCATTTGTTGAAAAGGCTATCTTTTCTCCAATGTACATTTTTGGCACCTTTGTCTAATATAAGATAACTGATATTATATGCGTTAGTCTCTGTGTCCTCTATTCTGTACCATTGGTCTACCAGTCTATTTTGTGCCAATACCATGCTGTTTTTGCTACTATTGCTCTGTAGTACAATTTAAGGTCTGGTATAATGATGCCACCTGCTTCACTCCTCTTGCTAAGGATTGCTTTAGCTATTCTGGGTCTTTTATTTTTCCAGATGAATTTCATGACTGCTTTTTCTATTTCTATGAGGAATGGTATTGCATTAAATCTGTTAAGCGCTTTTGGTGGTATGGTCGTTTTGACAATATTAGTTTTGCCTATCCAAGAACAAGGTAGATCTTTCCATCTTCTAAGGTCTTCCATAATTTCTTTCTTTAGTGTTCTGTAGTTTTCATTATAGAGCACTAATCTCTAGAATATATAAAGAACTCAAAAATCTTAACACCAAAAAAACAAATAACCCAATCAATAAATGGGCCAAGGAACTGAACAGACACTTCTCAGAAGATATACAATCAATCAACAAATACATGAAAAAAATGTTCAACATCTCTGGCAATTAGAGAAATGCAAATCAAAACCACTCTAAGATTTCATCTCACACCAGTCAGAATGGCAGCTATTAAGAACACAAGCAACAATAAATGTTGGCGAGGATGTGGAGAAAAAGGCACACTCATACATTGTTGGTGGGACTGCAAAATGGTGCAGCCAATATGGAAAGCAATATGGAGATTCCTTGGAAAACTGGGAATGGAATCACCTTATGACCCAGCTATCCCACTCCTTGGTCTATACCCAAAGGACTTAAAAACAGCATACTACAGGGACACAGCCACATCAATGTTTATAGCAGCACAATTTACAATAGCTAAACTGTGGAACCAACCTAGATGCCCTTCAGTAGATGAATGGATAAAGAAAATGTGGTATATATACACAATGGAGTATTACTCAGCAATAAGAGAGAATAAAATCATGGCATTTGCAGGTAAATGGATGGAGTTAGAGAATATAATGCTAAGTGAAGTTAGCCAATCCCAAAAAGCCAAATGCCAAATGTTTTCTCTGATATAAGGAGGCCAATTCACAGTTGGGTTGGGATGGGGAGCATAGGAGGATTAGAGGAACACTAGAATGGCCAATGGGGAGGGAGGGGAAGGGAGGGGACAAAAGGGTGAAGGAAAATAAAAGATGGTAGAATGAGATGGATATCATTACCTAAGTGCATGTATGAAGTCAAGAATGGTGTGAATATACTTTGTATACAACCAGAAAAAAAACTTAAAAATATATTTTTCAAGGTAAAGAAAAAAAAAGGAAACATAGGTAACATGTGGAATTCAAGCTGCAAGGGAAACAGAGATACTTAGTCTTCATCTTTCTAGTCTGTTATACACAAAGACATGCCCAAGGAGACTGGTGTAGAGAGGAATAAGAGTATGATATGTGAGGTGGTCAGTCCTCTACTTTGGATATCAAATATTCATGTCCTTTGGTTCCATTCTATTATTCCATTAACAATATCAACAACGTGCTATTGAAATTACCCCATCCCTTTTACAAAAGGAAATATGTTCAGGTTATCCCCAGAGGCTCATTAGAAACTGTATTCCATTTTGGAGGGATTGTCCTTTCTCCTATCAGTTTGCTACAATTCAAATCAGTATAAATATACACTCTGTTATCTACCACCAACAGGCCCTATATAAAATATCATGGGAAATAGCAAGTAAAAATTAATGTCATTAATGTAAATGAGCACATAGAGATATAATAAAACAAGAAAGAAAAGCTAGTGCAGTTCTGGTTTCTGTAATTGGATATAACATCCTTAGTTCTTTCAGTGTGTATTGGTTTTCATTTAGATTTTAGCTAGAATATCAGTTCTTCGGCATTCTCTCTCTAGAGGAGTGATCTAAACCTTTAATGCTCACATGGTTTGTGCTTGTGGACCTACCCAAGTAACTCTAGTCATGGCAATACAAGGGGTAATGGGTTATGGAGCAGCAGCTTCAATGCTTCTGATGATCAAGACCAATTACCACAACCAAATGAGTAAATCCCTCTTTTCTTTGAAAGCTAATTCAAGCCAGTTGACTGCCACATATTCCAAACCACTGTAAATATATTTTCATACTAGACGTATTTGTCATTTGTGGATTAAAATCTCTAAAGTAGGATTTCCTAGTCATACGTATAGGCAACCAAATATTTTCAAGTGAATTATTATGTGTAACTGCCCATCCTAACTTTTGATTCCTAGAATATGTCTTCTGGGAAATCTAGCACCATATATTTGTTGCTGGTTCAGATAAACACCCCAGCTTCACTGATTATTTCCCAGCTGGTACTTAAACTTTGACCATTTTATCTTTCAATGGGGTTAATTATTTGATTATGGTTATCCCATTATCTTTATGAATTTACTGCCAAATAAGTTTCTTACTCAGAATCAAAAAGAAGAGTATGCCATATCTAAGAATAAAGAATTGAATTAATCCTTAGAGGGTGGTGCTGGCGGAAGCATGGTGGACACAGTAGGAAAATCCATAGCCAAAATAATTGTCCATTCCAGTGAGATCAAATTGCTGCCTCTTCCAGGATCAAAGGAGTTCCATGCTCAATCTATCACTGCTCAGATTTTTTTTTTCCCTCCATAGTGTGGTACAGTGCTACTGCTCAAGTCTGTCCACCATGGCCACAAGCATGGACAGTAGTTTTATCCAGTGAACTTCAGTAAAGGAAAATGCATGTTGTTGGCCCATGCATAACCTTCATTCTTGCCAAACTAGTGACCTTTTCCATGAACATGCAGTGAGTTGACTGAAGAAAAAAGCCAACTGACATCCATTGCAAGGAGGCATTGAGGGGTGTGGTTCAGAAATAAAGAAAAAGTGTGACTGCACAAAAACCTAAAATTCCCCTTTGTGATTTCCCTTGACCATACACCCATAACAGACAAGTTCAGAGCTACTGGCATTGAAGCCTGAATGAGCTAAAAATGCTTTGTTTGGCTATGGGTCTTACCTAAGGCTGCCAGTTGACTTAGTTTGCTTAGTAAATGGAGCAGATGAAAACAGCTAGAAACCTGTATTTTTCTTGTACATACAAGGAGTTCCACTAAAGTGTGCATTTCTTTCTTAGTGTTAAGAGAAGACAAGGCATAGCAATTTTCCTTTCACATTGGAGATTATATGCCCAAGGTGGTGGGATACCTAGAAACCTCAACATGGTGGGAGTCCCTTGAATTTTATTGACTATAGTTCCCACATCCAAAACTCATGTAACTTGCCTGAGACTTAAAGTCCATGCTTGTTCCTGATTATAAGAGTTTATTGGCATTCTGCCATCTCTACAGCTGTCCAGTTGGAAAATGACATGTGCAAAATCTCTGCAGAATGAATTGCAGCACAGGGCGTTGAGGCCCTCAGACAAGAAGTGAAACTGCCCTGCTTTGTCTCTCTCTCTCTCTCTCTCTCTCTCTCTCTCTCTCTCTCAGTACCTGGGATTGAACTCAGGGGCATGAGACCACTGAGCCACATTTCCATCCCTATTTTGTATTTTTTAATTTAGAGACAAGATCTCACTGAGTTGTTTAGTGCCTCGCCATTGTTGAGGCTGGCTTTGAATTCGCGATCCTCCTGTCTCAGCCTCCCTAGCTGCTGGGATTACAGGTGTGCACCACTGTGCCTGGCCATTGCCCTGCTCTCTTTATCCTGAGAAAGCCAAGAGGAAATATAAAAGGCCAATTTGTTTATAAAAATATGTTCACTTCACTAATAATGAGAGAAATACAAAGTCAACAGTGAAGATTAACCATCCATTGCCTTTTCTGTTTTAAAATATACTTATAAAAGTTTGATAACATTAATTTCTGGGTAAGGACATGGTGAAATGGGAAACATACACTGCTGATCAGAATATAAATTAAGACTACCATGTTGGAGGATGATCTGGTAGTACTGTTAATATGTGCTATTAAATGATAGGATACAATGAAGTTACTTCTGATACTATTCTCAGAGATAGTTTGCATATTTGCCTTTAAATAAATCTTAATGTCTGTTTAAACATGTTTATTTTTATATATTTTTAACATATAACTAGGAACCACATATATAAGAAGCAAATATATGGATACTTATTTAACAGACTTTGATCCTCATAGTCACTTTAAGAATATAAAGGAGTGAGAACACTCAGAAGGATTCATGATTTCTGTAAAGACAGCTGCTACTCACTTCAGCTCTACATAATGAGCATACCCCTGGGATCTGGGAGTCTACTGGGTGAGAGCTGGCTGACTGGCTACACTGGTGGTGTTGGCGCTAGCAGAACACTGCTGTGACCCAGAAGGCTTTCAGATTAGGCTGTACACTATCAATCAGTTACAGCACAGGGTCTGCCTGCAGACCCCCATGAGGGCTAGATCGTGGAGAGGGAGGGTAGCTTGGAGTCCTTTAGGATGCTATTCGGTACAGTCATTCAGAAGGATACAGATCCTGCTAGCAGCTAGAATCTAAAGCCTTTCCCTTAAGCAGTTCAGGATATAACGTCTTGGGGGTGGGACAACTGTCATGAGGGACTCAAGGCTTCTTAAAGAACACCAAGATGGCAGACCTTATGAAGCTAGAGGGCTTAAAATAGCCAGTCTATAACTTGGCTAATGGCTTAACATTTCTGGGTTAGCTTGTCTTTTATGTATGTGTATGTGTGTGCACTTGCTATTCTTTTTGGTACCTTCTAGGCAGTCATGCAGTGTTTTCTGGATTAACCTACCACCCTCAACATCCTTCTGTTCTTATGTAAATAACTTTGCTTCATAAACTTAAAAGCCCGGTAAATTATGATATTATTAAATCAATAAATTTTTAATACAAACATATGTGTACAAATATAACATGCATAGTAGCATTTCAAGACAAATAATGTTTAATGCCTAACAAAGCATTAAATCAATGATGATGGATATTATTAATATTAATGAAGTTGATCATTAATATTTATTATTATATAAGCACTTAATATATAGTAATTATTTTCACAAATAATATAATAGGTCTTTTGCCTTAGTACAGTTAATCATTTATACCAGAATTAATATACTCTTAAGAAAAACCTTAATAATCAGTTATCATAGGATATTTAGAATGATAAAATAAAATATTATAATAGGTCCTACCCCTCAAAATGAAAATCTATATACTTAAAAGTGTTATCTACATATATTTGAAACATTACCTTCCTCCTTGAAATAAAAGATAGATTTATTTAATTTATTGCACATTAAATGTTGATTTAGTTAGATCTTCCCTAACACTTAAAATGAATTGGAAATAAAACTATTTTAACTGAAAAATGTCTTTCCAATTCTTTTAGCTTTGACAAATATGTACAATTGAGGTTAGAACACAAGATTCTTTCACATCTGTAATTATTAAAAAGTCCAGTTTATATATCAATTTAGAACTTGAAATCAAAAGACCTTATATTAAATAAGTATTTAAACAATGACTCTCACCTGTCCTTTTTATTAATCTCCTGTAAATGTTCAAGTGTGAGTACAAGAGGGAGATGGGATTGATTTCTACCACTAAAGAGAAATAACTTTGAGATTACAAAGTACACAGTTTGGGACATAGTGGAAAATGTGATAAGATAAAAATATAGTCAGTGATGAGCAATTTTCCATTAAGTTGAACAAATATTAGAGCAGGAATTCCCATAGAATTGTAATGACTTTTCATTTTTCCTATTTATTGCAATTTATCTAAAGATGCTGATTTTTAAGTCCTATTTTAAGTCCTATTTATTGCAATTTATCTAAAGATGCTGATTTTTAAGTCCTATTTCTGAAATTTTTTCCTGAGTCTTTGAAGTCCTTGAGAATACATTATGAAATGGCAAACAGAATTATCTTCTTTTAAATGATTTAGCTTTCCCATTTCTCTCCATGTAGAAAGAACCAAGAAACTATGTTCTTCATCCTAGACTACTTATTCAAGAATTTATTAAAGAGTTATTGAGTATGGGGTAAAATGTTTTAAAGTTCTATTCATTTCTCAAGAGCTCTTTATGTATTCCAATTTCAAGACTCCTCTTCAATTTTGTTACAAATAAATACTCTTTGCCACCTTTACCTACAAAGTTAATGATGATTTCTTCCTGTTTGGTTTTCTATATCATATAGTTTATCAATTTAATACATGTTTTATGTGCATTTCTTGCCCTACGTGGAGGCAAAATGAAAAAAAAATGAATAAATAAGACAAAACTGCAATCTTTGAGGAGTATAAGATTCAGTAGTGGAGTAAATAATATTACACACATGGAAATTAGAGAGGAATAAGAGACAGTAAATTACCAAGTATCCCTTTCTGTATCAGAGGAGATAACAATCTCAGGTTAGGAAAGAGCATGTATAGTAGCTTCCAGGGAAAAGAGCTGCTTCTCCAAGTTAGATTAAAATATTTAAGTTTGTTCTTCTCTTCATACCAAGCATTCATAGACATTAATTGATGATTGAAATTAATTCTTTTGAAATTGCTATTTTCAAGGAGTTTTATTCCAATGACTTATGTGATTTTCATAAACAGGTTGTAAAAAAAAAAAGTGAAACTGTTTCTAATTAGAGATGTGGGACAGGTCAATGGTTTCCTCAAGAAACTGAAAGAACAAGAATGAAGATCTTTTCATTCTCCCTGGGCTATGTTTTTTTCTTTTCTGCCACTGGTTTATATTTTTTACTTTTAATTCAATAAAACTAAACATTGACCCCCCCAACATATATTTTTGTAAATAACATATAAGCTTTTCTGCATAATAGGTGTAAGAGTCTAGGGGTACCTCCCACTAAAGCCCTTTAGCTTCCCTACAGCCACTCTAAACTGTCCTGATGGTACTCACCTAGACCCTACTTCAATTCTTCCACATCTCTTCTCTTTTCAGGCAATTCTTTACTTATTGGGCAACAATAATACTTAGGTTTAAGTTTTCTTTCCTGTGTGAAGCAGAATACTGCCCACTTAACGTTTCACCCTCTTTGCAGACCTGGAGACCTCTATTCTTAGGATCCAGCTTTGACTCTTATCACAGAGATTATGTTAAAATAGCTCTCCCCAACCTGGAGTTGTTTTTTGCTTGTCTAGATTCAATATTTTACATTGTCCCTTATTAAAGTCAGAGGGTTTCCTTGGTTTTAGCAGGTCTTTGAAAGATTCAGGTAGCCAAAGAAAGAGAGGGGATCAGGAGCTGTAAAGAAATGGAAGAAGGCCATCAGCATGCCACATTTCCATATCCACAAGATGATAGGGGTAATGTCAGCAGAAGGGTTCCAGCTGGATGAAGTGGACACTAGGGCTGCTATTGTACATTCTTAAGTGGATCATAAATGGAATGAATGTAAATTTATCAGAACCATTCTTCTGATAGAGTAATCTGAGATAGTGTGTGAAAAGGCACCCGGTGGAGAAAAAATAATGTCAGTCTCTCCTCCTAACCCTGTTGTGAGACGTGGAATAGTAGGTTCAGACCTATAACAGTGGATGTGGAGATCATTGGATGAAAAGATGCTCTGTGTAAGGATTTGAGATAACTTGGTTACTCAGTTGCATTGGGGAGAGTTTACAGTGAATAATCAGAAGGAATGGGAAAGATGTACAGCAAGTAGGTTTGTAGGGAAGTGTTGGGAGTTCTGTTCTGGAGCCATTATATCACAGGAATCACATCCATAACTGTTTTAGCTGAATTCATGGCTATGAGCTTTCATCTGTGAGAATGACAATGTTGAGAAGGAGACCAGGAAAGCATCCTGGAATTGGTAATCAGAAGCAAGAAAATGTGGAAGTATTTTTAAATAACTTCATTATTTTCTCATATTTCCATGAATTATGGATTGCATTTTATGATTGGATTCCATAAAAATTCAATAGATTAGACACCTGTGCCTCCAGGTTGTCCAAGCATCCAGGACTTGGCCAGGTCACATAAAGTTAACAGAATCCTGTGTCCTAGTGAATATGGAGGAGAATTTTCAATCGTTATCTCTGTCCCAAAGCTTTCTGGCCTTTAACCTCTATCCTTTAACTCAGGGATGCTTGACTTTATTTCTTTCTCTCTTTCATTTGTCATAACAAATATGTGACCGTTTATTAATTTTGAGGCAACAGTTCATAATTCTTCCTTTAAATAATTGATACCTACATTAACCATGTGGTTATAATTTCCTACTCTTCTTGTTCAGTTCAAATTTTAAAAACAGAACCTCTCACAGGCAAAATTTCTTGATGCTAAAGTATGCTTTCAGTTGAAAGAATTGCCAAAATTAATAATGTCATTTAGAATCATTTTTGAAATCTGGTAGGTAGAGTTTACCCTGTCTCATAAAGCAATCCAGAGTTTTTACTTGGGGTGGATTTGGGACCATGCCATGAATTTTCACCCCATTTCCCTGCCTGGAACAGCATGGGTGATAAGGAAGCAGCTGCATGCAAGCATTCACTGTGTGAAAGGATGGAAAATCTATGCACTGGCTCTTTTGGGAGGCCTCATTGCTATAGCAGTTTATCCCATTACCAAACACGCACCATGCTGATATCCCCACATTCAGCTGCTGACCAGCAGTGTGGCTCTCAGCTTTAATAGGGAGCATATGATCACTCCAGCTGGCAGGTGACACCATTTGGCAACGTTCCCTAGCAGCTCAACAAAAGATGTTCAAATATCAAAGCAAGGGGAAAGACCTCTCTGTCTTTATAAGGAAAATGCTTTCAATATGCATGCATTTTGCTTCCCATAGGAATTATTGCTCCTTTCTTGCTAAATTCTGTGAAAGAAAAAGCACAGATAATAAAATCCAGAGAATTTGTAAAATTGTTAATTCAAGTTGATAAGTAAATGCTAAATTATAGGAAATTTAATTTTATGTTGAAGAGAGAAGTGCAACCTGAATACAGTTAAAAGTTAGAAATGTCTTTTTTAAAAAAAAAAATTCAATCTGAAAATACAAACCAATCAAGATTAAGTTATGACAAGTTAAGCACTACAAGAAAGAGATCTTGGTGATCTTTTAATAAAATGTAGTTTCACCATATGAAAAATCTTTGGGTATGCTGCATGAGTACCTAATCAGGGTCATGTAACATTAACAGTAGCAACTTAGTAATGTTGTGGATCTTTACTATGAGCATAACTTTCATCATGTTCTATCTTGCTATCAATTGAGGACTCAGAAAAACTGAGAAATCCTCCTGGTCCATGCATTAGTACTGAAAAAACAAAAAATAAATTATATATATATATATATATATATATTATGTACTATATATAAGTATTATCTATATTATAATTATATAGATTATATAAAATACATAACTATATATAATACATAAATTATATATTAATATATAAAATACTAGATTATAAATATATAAATATATAAAACACTACATAGATTAGTATTTTATACATTTATATATACTACTAATCTATTTTTAGTATCTATTATATACATATATAATTTCTTGCTGGCATTTATTCTGATACTAAATCTCTGAGCATAATTTTAAAATTAATTTGTTCATATTTACGAATGAGAGACAAAACTACAACTAGGACTGCCAGTTGCCTAGTGGCTATATTAGTACATGTGAAAAGTGCATTCACCTTGAAAAGCATGTCATTTATTTCTCTATGTTGTTGAAGTTATGTCACCTTTATATTTTTCTGACCAGGATTAAAGCAATCATTTTTATTCTTGGGACAAATTATCTAATCAAATTTGTAGCCATGCTGTCATAACTAAGTAGATAAACCTACAAATATATTTTGTTTGACACAAACAAAATGAATATTTAATCTATGATAACACCAAATTATGTTTGTTTATATTACAAATATTAAGAGGTTTGTTTATATTATGAAGATATCAGGTAACTTTCCTTATATAGAAAATCTTCCTGTAAAACCTAAGTAATGTTATTGAATTCATTTGCATCTTTACAAAACAAAAACATGTTCCTTACTTGAATAAGAATATAATAAGTGCTTTTTATAGACTAATTCTACAAGGACTAAAGAAGACATATTGCTATGGTTCTTGTTTACAGATAATATCATCTAAAAATGCAAAAATGAATTATATTTATAGAAAGTTATATGAGCTCATCACAGCTAATAAGCTTCATGAAGGAAGTAGGATTTGAAGTGGATTTGGGAAGGTTTTACAGATTGGTTAGCTAATCAATTATCCAACTCCACCAGTGCAGAGCTTTTCTTTTTTTTTTTTTTTTTTAAATTTGTTCCAATTAGTTATACATAACAGAAGAATGTATTTCAACTCATTGTACACAAATGGAGCTCAACTTTTAGTTTCTCTGGTTATACATGATGCAGAGTCACACCATTCATGCAATTGTACATGTACATGGAGTAATAATGTCAGTTTCATTCCACCATCTTTCTCACCCCCATACCCCCTCCCCTCCCCTCTGCCCAATCCAAAGTTCCTCCATTCTTCCTTTGCCTACACCACCCCATTATGGATCAGAATCCACATATCAGGGAATACATTTAACCTTGAATTTTTGGGATTGGCTTACTTTGCTTAGCATGATATTCTCCAACTCCATTCATTTACCTGCAAATGCCATAGTTTTATTCTCTTTTAATGCTAATTAATATTCCATTGTGTATATATACCACACTTTCTTTATCCTTTCATCTATTGAAGTGTATCTAGGTTGCTTTCACAGTTTAGCTATTATGAATTGAGCTGCTATAAACATTGATGTGGCTGTATCAATATAATTTGATGATTTTAAGTCCTTTGGGTATAGACCAAGGAGTGGGATAGCTGGGCCAAATGGTGGTTTTATTCCAAATTTTCTAAGGAATCTCCCATACTGTTTTCCATATTGTTTGCACCAATTTGCAGTGCAAATGTATAAGTGTGCCTTTCCCCCCACATCCTCACCAACACTTATTATTGCTTGTATTCTTGATAATTGCCATTCCGACTGGAGTGAGATGAAATCTTAGATTAGTTTTGATTTGCATTTCTCTAATTACTAGAGATATTGAACATTTTTCCATGTATTTGTTGATCAATTGTATATCTTCTTCTGTGAAGTGTTTGTTCAGTTCCTTAGCCCATTTATTGATTGGATTATTTGGTCTCTTTCTTTTTTGTTTTGTTTTGTTTTGTTTTGTTTTTTTTTTTTTTTTTTTTTTGAGTTCTTTATATATTCTGGAGATTAATGCTCTGTCTGATGTGTGTGTATTAAAGATTTTCTCCCATTCTGTAGGCTTTCTCTCCACATTACTGATTGTTTCTTTTGCTGAGAAGAAACTTTTTAGTTTAAATCTATCCCATTTATTGATTTGACTTCTTGCACTTTAGGAGTCTTGTTAAGGAAATCAGGTCCTAAGCCAACTTGATGAAGATTTGGGCCTACTTTTTTTTTCTGTTAGGCACAGTGTCTCTGGTCTAATTCCTAGATCCTTGATCCACTTTGAGTTGAGTTTTGTGCATGGTGAGAGATAGTGGCTTAATTTTATTTTGCAGCATATGGATTTCCAGTTTTCCCCAGCACCATTTGTTTAAGACGCTATCTTTTCTCCTATGTATATTTTTGGCATCTTTGTCTGGTTTGAGATAACTGTATTTATGTGGGTTTGTCTCTAGTATAGAGCTTTTCAAGCTATCTATGGTGAGGGGTCTGATTTTGGTTGGTTGTTTTCATTTTTGTTTTTGCTTCATTTACTACCAATAGAACACATGGTCCTGCTATGCATGGCAAATGTGTAGTCCATGCCACATGCCCCTCCAAATGGAATTCAACATAACAAAACTGGTCTATACCCTCTTCACCCAGTTGTGTCCACTGAGAATGCAGTCAATGTTGCAGCAACCTCAACTTACTGTAAAATGGTCTAAGTGATTGCTCTCAATTCCTGTGCTTAACTCATCACACACCCTAACACACTGTTGCTCTCATTCATGGATCATGCTTTGACTATCCTTGCTTTGGTGGCATATCCTATACTGCAAATGCAGAAGAGTAAAACTATTGTTTCCCAAAGTTGCTCAAAGCCAGGTGTCTGTTATTTAGATTTAAACATTTACACCTGTATTGCTAGGCTTGGATTCTGAACTAAAGTCAGTAGGAAGAGGCGGAGTTCCCATTTCATGGGGCAGTCTGTGTCAGAGCAACATAGGCCCCTGTAGCCAAAGAAAACAGCTTTACACGTTAGAGAAATGG
This sequence comes from Tamias sibiricus, assembly GCA_025594165.1. Taxonomy (NCBI): domain Eukaryota; kingdom Metazoa; phylum Chordata; class Mammalia; order Rodentia; family Sciuridae; genus Tamias; species Tamias sibiricus. The sequence goes on along the minus strand of CM046664.1, from coordinate 110,531,418 downwards.
CAGAGTGGTTGTGACAGCTAGAACTTAGCTGCTCTGGAAACTTGGCTTAGAGCTTTCTCCCCAGCTTCTTGAATTATTTTGTAAACCACTTACTATGGTGCAATAAACCCCATCATGTGTGATCTGCTAGCTTCTATCATTTGTAAGAAGTAGAACTCTATTGGTAAGGATTCATTTGCCAAGAATAAACGTTGGATAGCTTGTATTCTGGGAGTGGTGTAGAGACATTAGCTCAGTGCTTCTCAAATTTCATTATTCATATGGAACATCTAGGAATATTGTTAAAGCACAGATTCTGATTCAGCAGTGTAGAGAGGCTGAGAATCTGAGAGTTTACAGTTAAAGACTGAAATTGATCCACAGCCCAAACTTTGAGTAGCAAAACTCCAGATTAAGCCACTAGGAATAATTTCCACCTCCAAAGCCAGAGTTCAACAAGATGATGTTAAACTGATCAACATGATGATGTTGAAGATGACATTGAACAATATGTTGAACAAGATAATGTTGAATGAAAGTTCTGATCACATTCATTACTTTCCCTGGATTAGAAACAGTGGTCTATGGTGTCATCCAACATTCAGTGCATAGCCTTTTTTTTTTCCCTTTATTAAGAATAAGAAGGTGAAAAAACATTTTTTTACATATATGTATACAGAGGTATAAAGAGAAAAAACATACAGAGGAAGAGAGAGAGCAGAGAGAGAGAGAGAGAGAGAGAGAGAGAGAGGAGAAAGGACAGATCAAACAAGAAAATTCTAAGCAAAGAAGCAGCAAGCAGGATTCACAGTTAGCATTTGTTTGCCATATCAGTGCAGATATGTAGCCTACTTATTTGTAAGGGATGGATATTGCTTGCCAATGTCTCACAACATAATATTTGCAGTCTATTAATTCATCTGCTTCCCATGAGAAAGAAAATCATCACAAGGTGCTATCATGGGGAGGGGTGATTCAGTATATATTGGGAGACTTTCTGAGAATTGTTCACATAATTGATACTAAAGTTTGCTTCAGAGAGGCAAAGAAGATGGGAAATAGGAGATGGGATGTCAGATGGCAAATAGTGTTTGCAAAAGTGTCTAGACTGGGTTACTTTCTCTGGTCCAGTGAAGACAAACAGAATTGCAGGCTACTGAATGAACTAGGTAAGAGTTAATTTTAGTCAGTAACAACCTGAGAGGGCAGTGGAAGTAATGACAGGTTACGGAGGTACTCTATTGCCAGATGGGAAAATTTGGATTTGATATTGAAAAAAATAAGCATCTTGGAAATCTCTATTTAAGATGCCAAAACAAAACAAAAACTATGGTGGTTATTTTGGGAAATTAAATAGGCAATCTTCAAAAAGAAGATATGCTTTACCAAGTGAGCTATAAAAATTATTTTAAAAAATGATTTAAAATGACATTCTTTTTTGTTGTAGTAATATATTCTGAATTAGCCAAAGTGAATAAAATGAAATTTATAATTTATCTTATTTCGGAGAAATCTTCTTTCTGTCATCTCTTAAGGAAGTCTTTAAACAAAAGTATTAATTTTTGCACTTCCTCTTTTTCAATATTTATGAGGTTTCTCTGTCTGAGACAAAGTGTACTAAGTAGCATCTGCTTCTATTTCAAAGCCAAGGTTTTGTTCTAATCAGTCTTGGCCTTCTAGATATCCTGAGAGCACCATCTAAATGAAAAGGAAGTTGTCACGGTGACCTTAACATATTCACCAGGTCACATGGGCAGAAGTATGGCTTACCCACTCCTTTGACTTCTAGACCATGGACATGTTCTCAAAAAAAAAAAAAAAAAATCATAATGAACAGTTCCCCCAAGCTCAATAGTGTCAATTATTTTTTTATTTATTTATTTATTTATTTATTTATTTATTTATTTATTTTGGCCAGAATAAAGCAGGAAATGATAGAGGATGGAAGCTGAACAAGTAAGTAACTATAGAAGATTTTGTGACCCAATTGAGTCTCATTAATAATTTCAAAAAGAAGTTAGTAAATATCATAGTGTCTGGTTTCACCAAGGTGTTCTGCAAGGCCCTGTGTAAATGATGCAGGCCTAAAATGAGCCCCATGCATAGTGCTTCTCTGCTCCTGTGGCTTTGGCTTTCAACTTTGACAAGCTTGTGATGTCTAAAAGTACACATGTCATTCAAAGCTTTCAACAAACCCTGGTCCTTAATTCTGGATCAACCTACTGCATATATCTTCCTATTGGATATATCCTGGACATATCCACATCAAGTCATTGATGTTGAACTCCTTTTGAACTGTCAGAAACTTGTTTCTTATTCTGTGTTCCCCATATCGGAAAATTGCAATGCTGTTTACCAGACTGCCAAAGCTCAGGACTTCTAAGTATTTCCTGAGTCCTTCCTCTCTTTTAACTCCTTCAAATGTCCACCAGGTCCTATAGTTTCTAACTTACTTTTCTCATATTTCACAGTGTTTTTAGTATCTACTACCATTGCCTTCCTTGAGAGCCTCATAAACCTCATAAGCAGAAAAATATATTTGTATCAGAGTTCTGCTACTTTCTAGCTGTATGTCTTAGAGGAGACATTCAGATTCCATTGCCTTATATATAAAAATAGATCACCTCAAGAAATATATGGAATAAATACACATGAATTTTTTTAAAAGATGCATACATTGAAGAAGGCCTTAACATTGAAATATTTTTTAAGAGATGATATATTTAGAAAATTCCTGGAAGGAACTATTTAAAGATTGATAAATAGGTAGGTAGATAGATAGATAGATAGATAGATAGATAGATAGATAGATAGATAGATAGAATGGGTCTTTGCCTTAAAAGGTAGTTTTAAGAACTTATAATCAGATTTTCTAGGAAAAATTCAGCACAGTACATGGTTTATTGTAGACATTCAAGGATAGATAACTATCTTCAAACCTCACTCACCTTTACTACTTTCTATTTATTCATTCATTCATTCATTTATTCTAATTAGGTATATGACAGCAGAATGCATTGAGATTCATTATACACAAATAGAGCACAACTTTTTATTTCTCTGGTTGTACACGATGTTGAGTTGTGCAGTCATACATTTACCTAGGGTAAAGATGTCCATCTCATTCCAACATCTTTAATGCCCCATGCCCACTCCCTCCCCTACCTCCCCCTTGCCCAATCAAACTTCTTTCATTCTTCCTACACCCTATCCCCACAGTATGGATCAGTATCCACTTATCAGAGAGAACATTCAGCCTTTGGTTTTGAGGACTGGCTTACTTTGCTTATCATGATATTCTCCAACTCCATCCATTTACCTGCAAATGCCATAGTCTTCCACTCTGTGGGTTCTCTCTTCCCAATATTGTTTTCTTTGCTAAAAAGAAGCTTTTTAGTTTAACTCTATCCCATTTATTGATTCTTGATTTTATTTCTTGCACTTCAGGAGTCTGGTTAAGGAAGTAAGGACCTAAACCAACACAATAAAGATTTGGACTTACTTTTTCTTCTGTTAGGCCCAGGGTCTCTGGTTTAATTTCTAGGTCCTTGATCCACTTTAAGTTGAGTTTTGTGCATGGTGAGAGATATTAGTATAATTTCATTTTACTGCATATGGATTTCCAGCTTTCCCAGCCATTTGTTGAAGAGGCTTTTTGCCAATGTATATTTTTTGGTGCCTTTGTCTAGTACAAGATAACTATATTTATGTAGGTTTGTCTCCATGTCTTCTATTCTATGCCATTGATCTACTTACTCTTCCTGCTAAGGATTGCTTTGGCTATTCTGGGTCTCTTATTTTTCCAAATGAATTTCATGATGGCTTTTTTCTATTTCAATGAGGAATGTTATTGGGATTTTAATTGGAATTGTATTAAATCTGTATAATGCTTTTGGCAGTGTGGCTATTTTTGATGATATTAATTCTTCTTATCCAAGAACATGGGAGGGAGATCTTTCCATCTTCTGAAGTCTTCTTCAATTTCTTTCTTTGGTGTTCTGTAGTTTTCATTGTATTTATCTTGCACCTCTTTCATTAGATTGATGTCCAAGTTTTTTTGTTTTGTTTTTGTTTTTGTTTTGAGGCTATTGTATATGGGGTAGTTTCCCTAATTTCTCTTTCAGAGGATTCATCACTGATGTATAGAAATGCATTTAATTTATGAATATTGATTTTGTATCCTCTACTTTGCTGAACTCATTTAATTCTCAAAGTTCTCTGGTATAATTTTTTGGATGTTGTAAGTTTAGAATTGTGTCATTGGCAAACAGTGATATTTTGAGTTCTTCTTTTCCTATTCATATCCCTTTAATTTCTTTCATCTGTCTAATTTCTCTGGATAGAGGTTCAAGGACTATGTAGAATAGGAGTGGTGAGAGAGGGCATCCCTGTCTTGTTTCAGTTCCTAGAGGGAATGCTTCTAATTTTTTTCTGTTTAGAATGATGTTGGCCTTGGGCTTAGCATAGACAGCTTTTACAATGTTGAGGTATGTTCCTACTATCCCTACTTTTTCTAGTGTTTTAAACATGAAATAATGCTGTATTTTGTCAAATGCTTTTTCTGCATCTATTGAGATGATCATATCATTTCTATCTTTAAGCCTATTGATGTGATGAGTAACATTTATTGATTTCCGTATGTTGAACAAACTTTGCATCCCTGGAATGAACCCCACTTGATCATGGTACAATTTTAAAATATGTTTTCAGATGCAATTTGCCAGAATTCTATTGAGAATTTTTGCATCTATATTCATCAGGGATATTGGTCTGAAGTTTTCTTTCCTTCATGTATCTTTATCTGGCATAGGTATCAGGGTGATACTAGCCTCATAGAATGAGTTTGGAATTGTTTCCTCCTTTTCTATTTCATGGAATAATTTGAGGAGTAGTTGTATTAATTCTTCTTTGTAGGTCTTGTAGAACTTGGCTGAGAATCCATCAGGTCATGGGTTTTTCTTTGTTGGTAGGCTCTCAATGGTATCTTCTATTTCATTGCTCAAAATGGATCTGTTTAAATTGTGTATGTCCTTCCAATTCAGTTTGGGAAGATCATATTTCTCTAGAAATTTGTCAATGTCTTTGAGATTTTCTATTTTTTTAGTATAAATTTTAAAAATAGTTGCTCATTATTTTCCATATTTCAATAGTGTCTGTTATGATATTTACTTTTTCATCAAAATTTTGGTAATTTGAGTTTTCTTTCTCCTTATTTTCATTACAGTGGCTATGGGTTTATCAATTTCTTTTATTTTTTCAAAGAACCAGCTTTTTGTTTTGTCATTTTTTTTCAATTGTTTCTTTTGTTTCAGTTTCAGCTCTCATTTATTTCCTGTCTTCTATTTTTGGTGTTGATTTGTTCTTCCGTTTCTAGGGCTTTGAGATGTAATGTCAGGTCATTTATTTGTTGACTTTTTATTATTTTAATGAATGAGCTCAATGCAATGAACTTTCCTCTTAGTGTTGCCTTCTTAGTGTCCCAGAGATTTCAACGTGTTGTATCTGTGTTCTTATTTACCTCTAAGAACATTTTTTATCTCCTCCTTGATGTCTTTTGCTATCCATGTATCATTCAATACCATATGATTTAGTTGCTAGGTGTTGGGAGTAGCTTCTATATTTTACTTTATTGATGATTTCTAATTTCATTCCATTATAATATGACAGAATGCAGGGTAGTATCTCTATTTTTTATTTGATAAAAGTTGTTTTGTGGCCTAATATATGGTCTATTTTAGAGAAGGATCCATGTGCTGCCAAGGAAAAAATGTATTTGCTCATTGATGGATAAAATATTCTATAGATGTCTGTTAAATCTAAATTATTGATTGTATTATTGAGTTCTACACTTTATTTGTTTAGTTTTTGTTTGGAAGATCTATCCAGTGGTGAGAGAGGTGTGCTAAATTCACCCAGTATTATTGTGCTGTAGTCTATTTGATTATTGAAATTTAGAAGGATTTGTTTCATGTGCATAGGTGCTCCATTGTTTGGGACATAAATATTTATGATTGTTATGTCTTGTTGATATATGATTCCTTTAAGCAGTATGACATGTTCTTTATGCCTTCTGACTAACTTTGGTTTGAAGTCCACTTTATCTGCTATGAGGATAGAAACTCTTGGTTGTTTACATGGTCCATGTGAGTGGTACGCTTTTTCCCATCCTTTTACCTTCAGTCTTTTGATGTCTTTTCCAAAAAAATGAGTCTCCTGAAGGCAGCATATTGTTGGGTCATTTTTTAAAATTCAATCTGCCAGTCTATGTCTTTTAATTGATGAGTTTAGGCCATTGGCCATTATTATTGAAACATGCTTATATTCCTGGTCATTTTGATTTGTTTTTGGTTTTTTACTTGATGTGGTTTTGCCTTTAGTGTAGTTCCTCCCTTTGCTAATTTCATTGTTGTTTTTCATTTCCTCCTCATGGAATACTTTGCCAAGGATGTTCTGTAGTATAGGCTTTCTCATTGTAAATTATTTTAACTTTTGTTTATAATGGAAGGTTTTTATTTCATCATCAAATCTCAAGCTTAATTTTGCTGTATATGATTCTTGGTTGGCATCCATTTTCTTTCAGAGCTTGGTATATGTTGTTCCAGGATCTCTTAGCTTTGAGAGTCTGGTTGAGAAATCTGCTGAGCTCTAAATAGGCTTTCCCTATATGTAATCTGAAACATTTCTCTTGTGGCTTTCAAAATTCTGTCCTTATTCTATATGCTGGGAATTTTCATTGTAATATACCTTGGTATAGATATGTTGTAATTTTGTACATTTGGTGTCCTGTAAGCCTCTTGTATTTGATTTTCCAATTCAACTTTATGTTTGGGAAATTTTTTGATATTATTTCATTGAAGAAATTGTGCATTCCTTTGGTTTGTATTTATATGCCTTCCTCTATCCTAGTAAATCTTTTGATATAGTTCTTGTTGGTTCTATTCATGGTTTTTTACCATCTTCACTGTGTGGACAACTTTACTTTTAAGATTGTATATTTTGTCTCCACTTTCTGAGGTTCTGTTTTCCAAATGATCTAGTCTGTTGGTGATGCTTTCTATTGAATTTTTAAAAAATATTTTTATTTATTTGCTTTTAGTTGTACACAATGCGTTTTATTCAATGCATTTTATTTGTACATGGTGCTGAGGATCGAACCCGGGTCTCCCACGTGCTAGGCGAGCGCTCTACCACTGAGCCACAATCCCAGCCCCTCTATTGAATTTTTTATTTGGTATATTGTTTCCTTCATTTCAAAGATTTCTCCCCCCCCCCCCCCGAATCTCTATCTCTTTCTTGAAATAATCTTTTGCTACCTGTGTTTGTTCTCTTATCTTTTTGTTGGAGTGATCAATTGTTGCCTGTATTTGCTCACTTATGTCATTGTTTGATTTGCAGATCATTTTAATTATGTACATTCTGAACTCTTCTCTGACATTTCATCTACTGTGCTGCCAATGGATTCTATTATTATATCATCTTGGTTTGTTTGGGGCACTTTCTTACCTCGTCTTTTCATGCTTTCTGTGTGTCTTCCCCTCTAGCAGTGCAGATCCAAGGTGTTACAATTTCTATCCTATAATCTTCTAGTCTCCCTGCAGGTTTCTGGGTGTCTCACCTTTGAAGGGGAGATTCATATTAATAGCACCCACTGCAAATGATATACAGCTTTAAATCAAATAATTCCTGTTTTTAAGCCAAATAATTCCTATTTAGACCATTACAGTTTTATCACAATAAACAGAAATGATGTGTTCAATTAGTATCTGCAATACAAATAGTAGATTTGCAAAAGGGTCTACAGTTTCTACAGGTGGACAAAGAGAGAAATGGGGGGTATAGGGTATGATGTTTATGAGATAGAAGTGAGAATATAGAGATATTAGATCATAGGAAGAGTGAAAGATGAATCAAAAGAAGTTGGCTGTTAACAGCAGAAAAGCGAGAAAGAGGCAACCCTGTGTAAGGCTCTCTCTTGTCTCTGCAACAAGATGGTGGCTATTAGAACACCTAGCAGGGATACCTCTGGTGTAACAAACCTGCAGGACCTTGGTGATGGTCTTCCACATGCTGGCTGTTGTCCCTGGATGGAAGCAGCCATGTCTGTAGTAGGTGGCAGGGGAGTGTCAAACCTGTAAGTACCTTGGTGTTGGGCTCCCAGTCCCCAGCTGGTGTCCTAAGATGGGCTGCTGCAACTAAAGATGGTGGTGGTGGCAGTGGAGGTAACTCAAAATGGCAGTAGAGGTGTACCAAGGTAGAGGCGATCACTTTCCAAGATGGGGCTGAAGGGGTGGGCCTTATGATGGCTTTGGGCTGCCTGTTTGAGATGCAGCACTGTGGTGTGCTGTGCTATGGTGGGAAGCTGCCTCAAGGCCCTCTGTTGTCCCAAGGTGGAGGCAGGCTGGGGGAGCCATGATTGGTAAATGGGGAACTACAGCATGGTCCTCAGCTCCATGAGGGAGTGGTCCTGGGCCTGGGCTGTCACACAGGTTGGTGTACTGTCCTGGGACTGGGACCCTAGAATGGTTCAGTGGGTCAGTGAGGACAGTCCTGGTCCTGATCTGGGTCTGACCTGGGCCTGGACTCCCCCAAGGGTTGGTGTGAGTGGGCCTGGGCCTAGGCCTGGGCTCCAGGGCAGATAGGCAGATCCAGCTTTACTACTTTCTAAGTAAGACCTTGGGAAAACTTTGTAACTTCCCTGCAAAGTTCATTTATTTATTTATTTATTTCTAGAATTTTTATTTTGTGCTTTGAAAAATCTACCCTTTTTTAGTGTCAAGATATAAAGAACTCTTTATTTCAAATCTTTTAATAGACAAGGTATACATTATTAATCAACGTAATACATAGAAAAGTCATATGAATAGAGGATGGAACTGTAGAAGAATGAGGAATGTGTTCATGAGGTGCTGCCTGAAGACTAGCATTCCTCTTTAGAATTGCTGTGCTCTTTACGCTTCTATCCTAAGACATTATCAATGTTATAATACAGTGGAAGATGGACAAGGAGTGTCAACCTTCTCCTTCATAAACCCTTTTGCCAGAGCAGCTAAAATTTCAAAATTAGGCAGTAAAAAGAAGAAATTGCATTTCTTAATTCTTGTTGTAAAGTTGAACTAATAATAATACCTACTTCATAGTATTGTTCCAAGGGATAAATAATTTAATATACTTTATACATGTAAAGATTAGAAGAATATCTAGTAAACACTTAATGTATATTTATTATAAATACCAATATTGTTATCATCACTATAATTCCACTTAAAAGATTTATCATAATATAAATGTTGTTCTCATAATTAATCTCCTTGTCTTCAGTCATATACCCTAATAACTTATTCTCCCACCTCACCACCAAAAACTACATACAATATAAATATTATCATTGTTTATGCTCCAACCTTTTGAATGGCACTCTCACCCACCTGAGGTAAGGTGTGGATCTATGGTATTGCCTTGGATATAATCTAGGCCTTTAACTTCCATTCGTATTTCTACTGCTCACCACAATCTCCCTTTTTTTGAGTCCAAGGGAAAAAAATTATTTTCCAACACCCAACATGCTTTGTCATCTCATATCTCCATTAATTACCTTCAACATGACAGATTCTAATACATACTTTAAAATTCACCACAGTAACCTCTTATTTCATGTAACCTTCTGTGCCTGTCTTCACAGAATTATATGCTTCCTATATAATTACTATAATCTTGTCTTTGTACTTTTGAAACCCAGTATTAGAATGACTTATACATATTTCTTGAAATCTTTAGGATACTGGAAAATTACAGGAAAATTCTATATATGTATATGTATGTGTGATACCACAAATATTAAAGTATGTATTTAATATTATTTATATTTTTATGCAAAATTTTTATATGTATAATCTCTATTAAAAATGAATATTTGTTAGGAAAATGTATTTATTTTGGCTCTTCCATACTTATTACTAAGTCTTCTTAGGACAAGCAGCACATTTGCCAAGTGCATAGATGTTACAAAGCCTCAGTTTGTGAATACTAATGCTAGCTAATTCACATTGCTAGTAACTTTGGCATTGGCTTCAGCTAAAGTAATGTTCTAATGAACTAAGATTTACAGCCAGTTAAACTGTGAGAAGTCAGCCCAAAATTGTTCAGAAAATAGGCTCTTCTTTTAGAATATATAAGTTCTAATTCAAGTCCACAACTTACTAGCTATATGATCTTTAGCAAGTTCCCTAGCCTCTAGCAGTCTGCTTCCTTATCAAATGGAACTGACAGTGATAGAAACATAAAACAATTTTTAAATTAAGGAATATGAGTTAAGTTTTAAATTTAGGACTTTCCAAGCATTCAACTTTGCAAGACTCAAGGCTACCATAAGCCACACTCGACATGGTTCTGCCTAGAGGGATAGAGAACAGAAACCAGAGCTTGTCATCATTGCAGCATCAGACATGCTCCATATGGTGAGAATAGTCCTAGCAATCCATGTAGCATAGCTCAGATGCAAGAAGCATATACATGAGGTACGTCCCTGACTTTAAAAAAGCTTCATTCTACATAGGACTCAACAACTATCAAAATGATCCCAGAGTCATGGCCTCCAAGGTCCCCCAAAGAGAAAACCCTGACTACCAGGTACTTATAGTTTCTTCAGAGTAGGTATAATTGATACAAAGGGCTCATTTATTATTAATGATATGTGATCTAATGATATGATATAATTGATATGTCTACTTTCATCAGGTGACCAGGATAACTATAATTGGAAGTAGTAAACCAATAGTCAAACTCTTTGTGAAAGGTTAAAAGAGGTCGTTAATACTTTACCATTCATAGATTGTGAACTTATTAAATATTAGATAAAGGATAATGTGCCAATGTATATGAAAATGACCAAAGAAGGATAAGAAATCTAAGAGGTTATAACATATGTAGAATTTTGTAATAAATGGATTATAGAGAATAACATTTGGAAGGCAGCGATGGTGTGAATATACTTTGTATACAACCAGAGATATGTAAAAATGGTGCTCTATAATATGAAATGTAATGCATTCTGCTGTCATTTCTAACAACTTAGAATAAAAAATAAATAATTTTTTTTAAAAAAAAACAACATTTGGTTATTATTTTACATGATTTCATGGATTAATATGTAAGTATAAGAATGAAAACTTGCTCATCACATAGAAAGTTGTGCTCGACGGTTAGTTAGCCTTGTGCTTAATGCATCATTAATGCTCAGTACATAGCATTTGAGTAGAAATCGAATTTTCATCCCTTTCTGTTGTCATTGGAAAAACAGAAGTGACTCATAAAGCCCTTTTGCCACCACTCTCAGCTTATCTTCTGCTTAGACCTCTCACCTCCAGCAAATTGACTTTGAGGTTTTGAACTCTAATTGTCTCATAGGAATGCAATTTCATACACATGAAAATAGGATTAAGAAGATTGCATGTGAATTGTTACAGTAAAATGCACATGTCTTTCTCTGTGGTTAATTACCACAGATAAATACAGCACCTGCATGATGAGACAGAATTGGCAGTGCATTCTCCCATTGGACCAGACAGCTCTACCATAACAACAGGCTGCCTGTGTAAGCATATGCTATTGGTTATGGACCCTGGTGAAGAGTTCAACTGAGAGTCAACACAAATCTGTTCCATTCCAGGAAATCTCCTCAAAGAATGTTCTTAGTTGTTAACTTCCATCATATATTCTGCAGCTTCAAATGTAGACATTATAATTTAGAGTCCAATATACCTGTAGTTAAAGTAGAAGTTAAATAGACAAAAGTTTGGACATAAATACTTCATTGATTAAATAAATATTAGATATATATTTAGAGGAAATATCTATAGTATCAAAGTCACTAGATATATTTTTCAATACTTAGAATGTACTAAAATAGGATGCTCATGTATATACTCCCTATTAAAGTATGGATTGAAGAAGTTGTTATATTTAAACAAGCATGTATTATAGCTACAAGTTATAAGTTTCAAACAATATTAAAATAATGTTAAGGCAGGTATTAAATTACTTTTCTATTCAAAACAATATTGAAGTTAGACAAACATGCTTATTTAAATCACCAAACAGAATGGAAATTAATATCTGTTAACAGTTCTTAGTTTCAAATTTTCTAAATTAAAGCAAATCTGGAAAGAGTAAAATGGTAAACTTAGCTTCAGCTAATTTTGCCTATTTCCTTGTATTTTCTATTTCCTAAGAATGGTTTAACAACTCTTATAAAACAAGAAGCAATTCAAATGTTAGTTTTAAATTTGCTTTTAAAATCATAGATGTTAATATATTGTCAATGAAATTGGAATTACAATTCCAAGTAGAAATTTTAAAATGTATAAACAAATTTTACTCTGGAGTATAGAAGACAAAATTCATAACAGTCTGAGAGTCTATGGTAAGATTATCACTGCTCTTTTACAGCTTTTGCCAGCAAGAGAAGCTGCCAGTGACTGTCCAATCTTGCGTTATCACCAAGGAGTGCCAAGTGTCCGAGTGGCTGGAATGGAGCCCGTGCTCAGCAACGTGCCGTGATACTGCATCCCCCACAGGCACACGTGTCCGGACACGAACCATCAGGCAGTTTCCTATTGGCAGTGAAAAGGAATGTCCGGAACTTGAAGAAAAAGAACCCTGCGTGTCTCAAGGAGATGGAGTTGCTCTCTGTGCCACGTGAGTTAATAAAGAGCAGTGTGCCTTACTTGTGTGTTTGTTCAGCTATATGATTTGAACTGAAGAAAGAGTACGTTAAGAAATAGTGATTTTTTGAGGGGGTAGGGGAGGCATCCAGGATCAAATTCAGGGGCACTCAACCATTGAGGCATATCCCCAGCCCTATTTTGTATTTTATTTAGAGACAGGGTCTCACTGAGTTGCTTAGTACCTTGCTATTGCTGAGGTTGGCTTTGAATTTGCAATCCTCCTGCCTCAGCCTCATGAGATGTTGGGACTACAGGTATATGCCACTGCACCCAGCAAAAATAGTGTTTTTTGACACATTTTAAGCAGAAAAATAAAACATCTCTTTACAAAATCTATCCTAATAGACAATATGTAAACAAATTAATGTGTGTTTTAATAAAACTTTATTTACAAAAACAGTAGGTTGATTTGGTGCTTAATCCATGGTTTTTCAACCCCCATTCTATAAGGAAGAACAAATTCTCAAATCATAGGTTCCTGTGATCCAATAAAATTCAGTAATGTATATAACAAATCCTATTCAATCAAGTAAAACACTACATCAAAATAATGAAACTTTAAAGCCTTGAAGATAAGGATTGTATTTATTAATCTTAGGTTTGAGGAATTTTTTATGTGTTTGTTGTTTTAGCACCAGCATATATCACAAGACCTGGCACACAGTAAGTGCCCAATAAATCTTCATTGAATTTAAATAAAATTAGAATAGTTCTGAAATATTTGGCAGTATAACAATATTATTTTTGTCCTTAAAAATATCATTCCAAAGCATTACTGTGAATTATGTTGACAATAATGATATTTCAGTGTAATCTGAATATAAAATGTTTATAAAGTGATTTAGAGACTCTTAGTTTCTCAACAGAAATGCATAAAATTCATTGTATAGAATACTCATTCTGGAGTATTCTATACACCTAAAGAACATTCATACAGTTTGGACTTTATGAACCAGTAAGGAGGCAAATTAATACTACTATTTCCACTAAAACTGATAACAAAAAATAGTGATGATTTATATGAGATCTTCAGTTCTACTGTGTCTTAGACTCACTCTTCTGGTTCCTTCCTACCGTCTTGACCTGTCCCACTGACTTTGGTACGCACTCTCTATATCATAGGCTCAAAGATAGGTCAGGATCTCCAGAGTATTTTCTCTTCTATGGGTTTCTTATATTTTCTCTTAAATTGGTACCTTATTCTTTATTCTTTCAGATATTCAAATACTATTAACAAAATAATATCTTTGAGTTTCTCTTCTCACTTCATTGGAGTACCGTTTTTCTTAGAATGTATTACCTATTATCTTTATTAAAATCTGTTCCCACTCATAAGACTCCTCAGCTTGACCTAATTGGAAATCCATTTTTTTTTAAATCACCATTTTTAACTTCCCTAGCAAATGACTTATTTGGTTTTATTCATTCTATGCTACCCTCATAGCCAGACGTCAATTATCCACATGTCTAGAATTGACATGAACACTGCCTTCTTTTAGGAACAAATGTCAAGAGAGTCTTTCCTTGGTGACCAGATCTACACTGTGTTATGCCATGAATATCCACTAATAAAAATGAAAAATAAGTATGAATCTCAGTATTACTGTCAAGAAACGTGTCACCAACAGAGCAAAGTATCCAGAGCAGACATCTGTGTGCCCCTTTAATCTCTCTGATGGAGATGAGTATTAACACGTCCATTTATACCTATGTTGGCTGTTAATATGATTACCAAGGTAGCATCTTGGTTAAAGTGACACAAGTGCTATATGAGTCATTTCTTTAGGCTTTTAGAATATCCATTTTCCTAGAGAGGAGAAATGACATCACTTTCTATCTTCAGTGGCATCAGAAAATGGTTCCCTGGCTATCTCCATCAAGTATGTGTTGGACTGACAGTCCCCCGACATTTCCTTCACATCATAATCTTGATTGGAGCTTTAATTGAGAATCACAGATGGTCTTTCCTGTATTCCACTGATTAGAAATGTCAGCTCTTTTCATCATTCATCAGCACTTATCAGGGATGCTCAGCATTACAGAAGAAAAATTTATTCTTGAAAACTCTGAATTTCCTGTTATATTTTTAAATCCTAAAACACAATTATAATTTTGCTCTAGTAGGAAGAAGCAATTTTCATTCGTTTTCTTAAAGACAAAACAAACATTTGGGTTCATCATTGCATAGAACATTTTCTCTTCTCAGATTCAATCCTCCTTCATTTGTGAGCATCCAGAAAGGGCAGGGTTGGGTTCAGCTTAATTGAACATAAAATTTCATGTTTTCAGCATTATGCTCTCTTTTCATAAAATATTTATAAGGAACTTCCAGTAGCAGCAATTAAAACAGGATCACTCTAAATGTAACCCCTCTCTAAATTGAGCGCCGCTGAGGATAAAGGAAGGATTGAAATTGGATGTGCAAGGCCCTTCTAAAGTCGATGATGGAGTCCAGAGGAAAATGTTTTTAGATTAATTTTTAGAATACAATATGAGAGGAGTGGAGAAGTGTTTTATTCGATAAGCATGGTGTGGCCACCGGCATTTTCTTTCTTTAGGTATGGCTGGAGAACGACAGAGTGGACCGAGTGCCGCGTGGACCCTTTGCTGAGCCAGCAAGACAAGAGGCGCGGCAACCAGACCGCCCTCTGTGGAGGAGGCGTCCAGACCCGAGAGGCGTACTGCGTGCAAACCAATGAAAATCTCCTCGCACACTTAAACACCCGCAAGGACAGAGAAGGTACTTTCTACTTTCCTCTAAATGAGTCATTTCTGGAGAGGGTGCTTGTGATTGCTCTGGGGTCATTTGGGGCACAAAGAGCAGCATTTCTGTTCACATTATGGTTGGTCTCCACCATGGTAAACTGTAAATCCACATAATAACCTTAAAAAAGAAAAGATAAAACTCCGTCTTTGGTCAGTTTTTTTTTTTTTTTAATACCTTTATTTTTATTTTTATTTTTTTACAGTGCTGAGAATCAAACCCAGCACCTCACACATGCTGGGCAAGCGCTCTACTGCTGAGCCACAACCCCAGCCCCTTGGTCAGTGTTGATTTGCTGAGGCGTGTCTTTTAAATTTTTTTGACTTAAATGCCTTCATGACTTACTTTTGCATAAAATTTAGCAGCAACAATTATAAAACTAAAGTATTTTATCTTGTAAGTGTACACAGAATGCAAGTATATACAAAGTCCAAAATTTTCAAAACCTGTTTGTAAAACAATAAATCTTATTTTGTTAAAATAAGTTAATTATGGTATTGAGTAAAACAATTAGTTTGAATTTAAGTGAAGTAAATTCAGAATAAAAACTACAGTATAAGGAAGCTTTAACCCAAAGTCATGCCCACCACCACCACCTTTGGTAGTTTGGCACACTTATTTTAGATTTTTTTTAAAAATCCCAGTTTGAGGACTAGGTATGATAAATGTACAAAAGAATAAATGAATCCAATATGTCATAGGCTAAAATTATACATTATACATTACTATATATTAACATCATTCTAAAATTCTTATCATCATTGGATAAAGTTTATAGTAAATGAGTAGATCTTACATTCTTAGAAATATGAATGATTTTCAGCAGTGCTATAAACTATCTTTCTTACACTATCTTGGTCTAAAGAACAACATGACTTCTATCACTAAGCATTCAACATATATCATAGGTGGTTGTCAACAGAGTTCCAAAAATGGCATAAGGATAGGATAAAAATATCCATACAGATTTCATATCATGAAAGTCCTCAAATTTTTCATGATAGCATTGAAACCAACCAATATTTAAACACAAGATGATGTACCATAATACTGAGTTTTATAATGAACATTGGAGGATCACAGAAACAGACCCTTCTAAAGAAGAGGTTGCCACATGAGCCAGGTGTTGGTGGACACACTGCTTACAGATAAGTGAGTGAGGAATGCAAGAGGGAGTTTATTCCAGAGCAAATAGTGTGTTTTGAGGCAAAACACCAGGAAAAAAAAAAGCATATATCTTTAAACACAAGCATGTTGTATCACAAAGACAGGATAGAATTTCCTAGGGAGTGAGTTGGTTGAAAAGGTTCAGAATAGAGATAAAGATCTTTAAAAAGGTTTGGAATAGAGATAAAGCTCTTAGTTGATGCCAAGAAATGAAAGAAGAAAAAAAGCAAACTATTCAGGGAAGGAATCTAAGCAAGATATATTTGATCAGAAAAGAAGGGAGAGAACAAAGAGAAATTGATGTTTTAAAGAGAGGGGGGGTGGGAGGGGAGAGAGAGAGAGAGAGAGATTCTTCACCCCCACAAAAAGAAGTGACAGAAGTGACCAGTAACTCATGGAAGATAAGCACTGAAGTTTTGCATTTGCCAACTTTCAAAATTTAATTGTTCTGTATCCACTAATTTTACACAGCATGTCAACTCATTTAGGAAACTAGCCTAGGGATACATTTTACTACTAATGTATCTTGAGGTTGTAAGAAAGTAGCATAAAACATGTAATGTTAGTACATTAATATTTTCTTGGCCACTTTAATGGCTGTATTTTTAACACTCTTAGGTAGATTTATTATAGCAGTCTTCTCAGAGTAGTATAATTTCATTGCTGGAGGTGGATCAGATTTTAGTTTCTGAATGTCAATTATGTCTGGTAGGTTATTATTTTCAAAAGGTCCTTGAGAATTTGGAATTGCAACTGGATATTTTTTAAATCATTTTTTTTTTTCAGAGTCCTCTCATACCCCTGGCAAACCACTGCAGAACACCAGAAATAAAAGTCAGATAAAAAAGGAACAGGCACACACATATACACACAATATCATTATTAAGATGTATCTGTTAGACTAAAGAAAATGTCAAAGCAAAAGTCAATAGACATGGAACTAATTACTTTAACTAAAATTAAGATTTATAATGGAAATGAGTAACTTAGGAATTTGTATCCATTCACATTATATTAGTAAGAATACTGATAAGTCTTTGCAGAAACAGTTGATTCTCCTCAAAAATTGCAGCTTTCCTTTTTAGAACTTAGCCTTTCCCCCTAGCAGCTCTTAACATTTCCCCACAGGAAATTATCTGATAGACTAGAATCCCAGGGGTAATGCATGCTGAATGGAGTACAGTTAGCCTGTGAACTGTGAAAGTTGTTCACAGGAACTCTTCCTTCAGAAAGTTGTTTATAGGAGCTCTTCCTTCAGTAAATATGAAAGACTAAAAGCTTAAGTATAAAGAGAAAGAGAGAACCCTCTCAAATAAGCTCCCCAAACCAATCCCAATATGAACACACTAATTTCAAGAGACCTTGACTGTGTAACCAGGACCAAGATCAGGCATATTGTACTTATTTTGAAGAACAAAGTCTATGCTTTCTGTTTGCACATTCGCATTGTTCTATACATGCCCTGTTTTCACATGTAACCATTCCTTAATTTAAAATAAAACACATTAACTAAAAATAAGCTTCTTGATACAAATATAAAGGAAAGTAAATAATATTAATTTTCTTTATTTTCTTGGCAGATCACCTTATACAGGGGAATGGTAACAACCATGTCACCATAAGGACCCTGTCCATATTATTTTATTTTAATCATTGGTATATGCACTATATTAAATGACTCATACAACACTGTCCAAAAATACGAAAAAAAAAAAAGAAAAAAAGCTCCTGCTTGGAGCTAATATCTTAATTCCTAGAAAATCAAAATATTTATATGATTAAAATACTTACTAAGTATTTAGTGCAATATTCACAACTTGGTATGCTATTTTTGTCAGTCGAATTATATCATCAGAATATTGGTTAGGTTGATGGCAGCATTTGTAGACTATATTCACTTGATTTTGGCAAGAACCTACCTTTTATTCACATATTGCTGCTTACTGTTGGCAACCCTGTCAATCCTGACAACTTCCCCTGCAATATTCAGATGAGAAAAAGATCCACTGCATCACTCTAGAGCAAGGGCTGGACGTGTTTTTCATTGAGAAGAGTTAATAGTAAAACCCTGACAGTTTGTTTTGAGCCATTCAGGATTCTAGTAGGCTGTGAAAAAACATCCAACTAATGTGAAATTATATTAATAATTATTAATAATATTTAATAATAACAATTAACACTATAATTAAATTAATTATATTATGTTGGTGTAATATCCATTCTTATGAGAATATTACAGAAAGAGGCCTAGCCCAAAGGGAGGCTACCTAGAAAACTAGTGAAAATATTGCTGATCATCGGATACATGGAGTGACATTAAAGTAGATTTTAGTCGGAATAACTCGAAAAAAATCTTCCTTTTAGTTCAAATTGAACATGGTTTTAAATGAGATAAATTAAAAGTATTGATTGAAAGACACTTTGAAACTTGAAGTGATTTATATTAGAGGGACTTTAAGCCAGAACATTCCTCTGTAGAAATCTCATCAAAGGGGCTGGGGCTATGGCTCAGCGGTAGAGTGCTTGTCTCGCATGTGTGAGGCCCTAGGTTTGTTCCTCAGTGCCACATAAATAAAATAAAGGTATTGTGTACACCTACAGCTAATAAAAATATTTAAAAAAAGAAATCTCATCAAATATTCAACACTAAAATCTGGAAAAGTTCAGTGGGATAGGAGTTATTAAGAAAATAAGTCCAGAAAATGAACCTATTTGGTGACATAGAATGAGATACACCAGCAGAAAAGATTGGAGGGTCAATGCTAAGATAGTGAAGGGAAGAGTATATGAACTGTGAATGGAGAGACAGAAGGGCAAATAAAGAACTCATGCTTCCCCATGTTCTGCAAAGAAATAAGGATAAAATAGTCTTGCCATGCCTAAATAGAATGCAAACTCACTACAATTTTACTTTTATAGCTTCCACAAATGAGCCCACTTATTCAAAGCTTTTTATTTTTCTAAGAAAACTAAAGAAAGGCTATGCTTATGGTGCTATTTCCCTGTTATTTCAGAAAGTAAATATCAGAGTACGTCGAAGTCTAGCGCTGCACCTTTCCTATCCATCACTTTTGAAATAACAGGTAGGTGAGAATGTTTTACGTGGCATTTCCATCAGAGATATGTATCAGATAATTAATTACAGGTTTGGAAAATAGTCTCCATAGGTTCCATGATTGAATCTTTAAACCAGCAAGAGAAGTTAGTGGTTTACCTTTACTTTGTACATTACAAGAAATACATCAAAGCTTCCCCATGAAATATAAGTGATTTCATGTTTCTTGACTTCCTATGACATTGCTATGTGGATGTAAATTACAGAAAAACATAAAAAGATTTCTGAGTTACTGACTTCTAAAACTTCCACTATGCTATAATTATGTAAACAGTTATAAAGTTTGGATATGAACACTTGTTGAGAGAAATTAGGTATTAACAGTTTTCATAATTTATCATATTTCTTAGTATTCCATTTTGTACTTAGCTAATCTTAATTTGGTAAATTAAAAAGGAACCAAAATACATAATGGCTACATTTTGAAAATATAGTCTACAGTGCAGATGCAATGAGATACATTTATAATATAGTAGATGCAATTATAATATTATTATACAATAATTAAAACTTAGGAAATCCCTGAAGGAATCAGAGCCACTTTGTCAGTCAGTCCTCTGGATATCTTGTAGCAGAGAAGGGCTGTTACCCTCTGAAGTTTCTCTGTGATCAGTGGAATATAAAATGGAAAGTGAGATGCCAAGAGGTTTCAGCCACTGGGATAAAAGCTAATAAAAACTCACCTGCTGAGAATTAGATTAAGATATTTAGTGTTCTACCTAGAGGAAACTTAGACATTTTACTGAAGGAAGAACTTACTGATGAGATTTCAGAAAGTTTTCACCCAAAAAGGCAATAAAAGGAAAATATAATGAGGAAGCTCAGAAGGCAGCTAAACATAAAAACTGTGCTAATATGCCCCCTTTTATTTTTAAAATTCTTTTTAGTGATATACAACACCACAATACACCCTGACATGCCTACAAAAGCATGTAACACAACCTGCTCCAATTTAGTCCCCAGCACTGACTTAGGTGCTTAAAAATTATTTGTTTTTTGACATACTTACTGTCTCCTTGTAAAGTCTGTCTGAAAATGATCTCTCAAATGTTTCAACTATCCCTCCCTTTTAAAATATTCTCTATTAGGATGAGGCCATATTCATACTCACCCTAACTTTCACCCAAAGAATGATTCATACCTCTGAATTTAAATAGAAGACACACAATCCAGTTGTCAGATAAGTGACAAGAGTCCAGATTAATGCACTCTGATCAGTTTAGGCAGTCACTGAAGAGAAGATTTTGATATATACTTTTTCTTTTCTAATTATATTAGATCACCTAAAAATATTTTGGATTTTCATTGTAAGATTACTTTCAAAAGAACCCCAAACAGAAATTAGGAATCCTGGTTTTCATTCCTGCTTGACTTTACTACTCTAATATACACTACTTTTTTTTTTTCTTTTCTTTCTTCCTTTCTTTACTTTTTTTTTTTTTTTTTTTTTTTTTTTTTTTTTTTTTTGCTTGAACATACCTATTTCCAAATGATTCTTCTATTCCACTTTCGAGAATATGGCAGACTAGATTAACTGAAAACCATCCTTAACAAAACAGCTAGATGTGCAAGATACAATGTTGTTATAAAATCTTTTAGGGGCAGCCTGAGGTCTTGATTAATTAATTCCCAGAATAAACCTTTTGGATAAAGCTGAAGCTTCCTCTGGTTGCCCTTGGGTGGGGATGGTGTAGAAGCAGGGTTGTATATTACCAGGGCTTGTGATACAGATCATGACAACTGAGCGTTTAGTCAATGATACAGAGTACAAGCAGAAATACTGCATTACTTCATCAACCTGAAAGGGTTACAGCATTAGGTGAGCAAAGACTCAACTTCCCCATTCAGGGAAATGACAGTGAAGCAGGTCAGCCTCAACATCAGGCCGGTGGGAAATGAGCTTCTCCAAAGAATGACAGCTATTGGCCTGTTCTCACACTAGTTCTAGTTTCAAATTTATGGCTATTTACCTGAGTCCAAAACCCAGAAAGCTCAGAAATTAATATAAGAAATGGTATCAGGCCAATGGTACTTCCTGAAACTAAGAAAAACAGAAGCCATTCAGAGGGCAATACCTTAATCACAGGATTCCCCCTGCTAAACAGTACCATCCAAAATTACAAATTGCATGAGGAAAAATACTCTATAGGAAACATGACTTAAAATGCCTATAATCAGTAAGATTAGACACTCAAAACTGGAAATAATTTAAATAGTGAGTAGAGACCATAAAATATATATGCTAAAATGTTACTGAAGACCTAAAAGAGAAAATGTAAACCACAAAAAAAAAAAAAAAAAAAAAAAATGAGTCACAATGAAAAAGATATATTTTTTAAAAAATGACATAGAAGTTCCAGGACTGAAGAATACAATTGGAGATTCAACAAATGGATAGGTTAGGCATATGGAGCTATTATTACTATTAAGTTAAAGACGAAAGTAAATAAATCATTCAGTACACAACACAGTATAGAAGTTGAAAATAAAAATGAAGATGACAGTCATGCAGAAATGAACAAGAAGTTGCAGGATGATTCATGGGTGAAAGACACGAATCAGGAAAAGCAATAATAACATAAGCAATAATAACATCCACATCCACACCTAGATACAATCTAGTGAGATTTCACCTCATCAGTTACAAAAGTGTATTAAACGGGATAGAGAAAAAGAAATGCTTAATTACAAGGAAATTAACAGTTAAATTCTCAACAGTTCAAAAACAAGCAAAAATAGAATAAGAGATTTATTTAAAGTATTGAGAAGAAAATAACTGCCAACTTAAAATTATTCACTCAGCTACATAACATTCAAATGTCTAACCAAAATTAAGACAAAGGCAAAAGAAGGGTTACTGCCAGTACACCCCACCGGGAAGAACTGTTACAGGATGGTGTTTAAGAAGCAGGAAAGTGAACCAAAAAAGAGCAGGAGTCAAGATGAGCAAAGGATTTGGTAAACAACTTGGAAGCCCAAATAAGCATCAATATGTATGAACAATACTAATAACCATTATGTGCAATTAGCTGATGAACAATAATATAAGGCAGGAAGAAACAATAAGGGCTATATTGTTTAGGATCAGGGTGAAGGCACTGAAGAGTCTATATCTTATGAAGTCATCGAGCATGTGAAAAATTTAAGAGTAAGTATAGAGTAAATGTACATAGTTTAGCTTAATAATGATTAATATATAATTGTATAATTATGTTATAGTGTAATAGAATTAATTACTAATATGTAATGCATATTTGTATATATTCTAATCAAATAGATAAAATGAAAAGGACTGCATAAAATTGAATCAGTTTAATAAAAGTATTACACAAGGAACAAATATTAATCTTTTTTATAAATATATGATCTGATAGCAAATCAAGAAGACTAGAGAAGGGGTTTTAAAATGTCAAAGCTGAAAGTTATTACAGAGAACCATTCTGATTTAATTATGAACAACATCTATAAGACCAATCAACTGTATTACAAATGTTTGCTGTGATCAAACTGTATAATCTAAACATTCACCACTGCAGGCAAATATAAACAGATG
The DNA here is from genome assembly GCA_025594165.1 of Tamias sibiricus. Lineage (NCBI taxonomy): Eukaryota > Metazoa > Chordata > Mammalia > Rodentia > Sciuridae > Tamias > Tamias sibiricus. The sequence continues at coordinate 110,508,118 of CM046664.1, read as the reverse complement.
AGCAGGTCACACATTGTATTTCCCAGTCAATAATGTCATCTTTACATACAAAGCACAGATGAAATTTTTATTTTTATCAAGGAAATGAGATTAACTTAAATCACATATGTGTACAATGTCAGAAGTATCCAAAAGAATGAATGAGGATCAATTAAATAATGTTTGATAGAAAATTTTCTGGGATAATAATTTTCTATCCTGTCATTAGAATGAAGGATAACCTTTTCAAACATAAAACTCAATAAAAATTGAGTTATTTCTAATTATGTTCAAATTGATATTGTTCAATGTTGCATGAAAGTGATTGCATAATTTTTAAAATTGAAAGATAGAAACAAAAAAAAAATTGTGAGTATGCACACTTATCTCCCACTCTGTCATCCTAGTCTTGCAGTTGGGGAAAAGATAAATGATGTTGGCAAAGGAACTATTACCTACAGAAGGTAAAATTCTTGTGCATATTGGTGTCTAGGCAAAGCCATAGATGATGTGTTAGCAAAATGTATGGGTGATATTAAGCTAATCAGGATGAAGCATGTTGGGTAAAAATGTTATGATATATTGACATATTAGGGGCTAGAAACCATGAGATATTTCTAACAATATGAAATATAATGAAATACTTCTACCTTTACTTAAATCCCAAATGCCCACTATAAAAAATAGTAATAACATTGATGATGTTGATATGTTGATTTCATTTATTAAGGCAGTGTGTTAATTATTTGGTTGATTCAAAGAGAACATATACTTGCAGGGAACAAGGAGTTGGAATCAAGGATTTCATGTTGAATTTGTTCTGTGTCTGTTCTGTGTTACTCATTAGCACATCAGAGTCTAATTGATAAAGTATTGCAAATTTACGTATCCCACTTGGTCTTTTATTCATTCACCAAACTAATTGAACAACTGTTAGGTTACATCAGAGATTTGTATGTTGAAGATATAATGTTTAAATTCCTGTCATCAGGCAGTGTACATCTAATAGCCTCCTATTTACAGCTTGGTTTACTTGGAGTTCAGAATTGACCGTCCACAAGGCTGACATGGGGATACTGTTTTGGACATCCAGTTTAGGGCTCTCTAATTAAGCTCTGACTATGCACTACTCCACAGTCTAGTGCTCATAAAGAACTTTTACCATTAATCATCAGGTGAATTATTTTCTCTGAAGCTCAAATCCACAATATGTAGTATTGAGAATCACCTGAATACTTTAAGAAAATGTGAAAGTCCCACTGAAGTTGTGATTCTGTACAGCTAGAGTGAGCACAGGAATTTCTCTCTTTTTTATTAGGTGTCACGATTCACTGTAACCAGGTATTGATTTTACCATAGAGGTGATGAGTCTTTTCACCTCTTTCCAAAGCTTTAGGAGGGACTAAAATAGGGAAGCCACATCTGTGCATAAAGGCTTATATAATTCTTAATGAATACTCATTATTTAATTTAAAAATAAAGAAAAGAAGAAGATTGCAAAATTCCATATATAAAACTGGTCACTATTCACCAAGTTTTCTATCAGGTCCTCAGAAAGAGCCTGTACCTGTGAAAGGTTCTGAATCTTAAGATTCACAGACTTCTAAATGAATCTAATACTAACATAGATTTTGGGCTTCATAAGAGCCAAAGAGAATCACTGCTTGAAGTGAGAAACAGAACACAGGCGAATGTGTCCTGAAAAGCCCTGTTTCCTGTAGGTACAGATATTAGACTGGGAAGAAAGCTGGGATTGGAAAGTTACTATGAAGTTGAAGGTGAAGTTGAACTTTCAGTTATAATATTGGTCTTATTTATACTCCTTGGACTCAGTCTCCAGTCCCTGAGCTGTAAATCTTTGGAAACCGACTCTACTTTGCTAGTGTTTAAACTGAGAATTTTAGGAAGCAAAGACTTTGTTTCAGTTTACTTCATCCCTGTAACCTGAGATGGAAAGAAGACATAGCCATTAGTCCAGGACCTTCCATTAATGCAAGAAAGATGGGAGATAAAATGTCACCTAACCTGACACTATCAAGTGACTGTAGTATGTGTGCTTTTTGTAACCCTTAAGCACTTATTTCATCAAGTCTGTTGTAGATGAATGATAGCACCAGAAGGAATTTCAAAACTAGCACTCAGGGATGTGCACTGGTGAATGAATAGCATTTTTTCCGAGGCACATTCCTGCTATCTAAGGATGTAAAAGAAATGGTTTGTGGCTGGGGCTGGCTGTTCTCTGCCTTGCTGGTGATTGCTCAATAGGGACTAGCTACTCTCTCCAGTGTTAACAGAGGAGTACAAACTACATTGTAGAACTCATTAATATTTATTTCTTCTAAAAGCAATGGGCAATAAAAAGGGAAATAAACCAGGGAGAATAGCAATGGGAAAAGAAAGCCATGACAACAGATTCATCTTGGGAAGGTTTTACCATTTATTGCACACACACACAAAAAAAAATTCAAAATACAAGGATCCATATTATTATATTATTAGCGTGGAACCAACTAAAATGCCGATTACTGGGTAAACCAATTTATAGAAAATATTACATATTAAATGCAATTCAAGAATTCCAGGTAGTAATTTTTACTTTTGTAATTATATGCATTTGTTTTATATTATGGTTTAGGTATGAGGTGTCCCCCCAAAACTCAAAAGTGAGACAGTGCAAAAGAGTTTAGAAACGAAATTATTGGTTATTAGAGTCTTAACATCAGTGTATTAATCCACTTAAATGGATTAACTGGGTGGTAACTGTTGGGTAGGGTGTGGCTGGAGGAGGTGGGTCACGGGGGGGGGGGGGGGGCATGCCTTAGTGGTTTATATTTAGCCCCTGTCCAGGAAGAACTATCTCTGCTTCCTGGTGGCCATGTTCTGAGCTGCTCTTCTGCTGTGATGTTCTGCCTCATCTTGGGTTCAGAACGAAGGAGTCAGCCATCTGTGGACTAAGACCTCTGAAAATGTGAGCCCCAAATAAACTTTTCATCCTTTAAAATTGTTCTGGTCATGTCTTTTGGTCACAGCAGGAAAATAGCTGACTCAGACAGTATGCCTCTTTACAATTTTACATTCTATACTAAAGAAGCTACATGTTTTCAGTGTCAGAGTCTGTGCTATGTGTGTAGAAGGAAAAGAACTCTCTTTATGCTAATAAGAACCATTTATCGTTGTAACAGACTGATGGCATCTTTGTGCCCTTTCTCTTGTTGCTCCGTTGTTTTCTGTTTTTTGTTTTTTTTTTTTTTTTTTTTTTTTTAACCAGGGATTGAACCTAGGGTTGCTTAACTACGGAGCTATATCCTCAACCCTTTTGTATTTTAAGACAGGGTCTCACTAAGTTGTTGAGGGCCTCATTAAATTATTGAGGCTGACCTCAAACTTACAATCCTCCTGTCTCAGCCTCCGCAATCACTGGGATTACAGCATGTGCCACCATGCCTGCTAATACTGCAGTTTTTTGAAATGCCTTCAACTATTGTTCTAACCTTCCAAATATTCCCACACCACACTATAAATAACTATAAGACCTTTTTACTCATCTTACTTCATCCAAAGCCTATAGCCCTTTTATACTAGTACACATTTGCCAGGTGGCATATGTGTTTTAGTTCTTTTAAAATTGCTTTATGAATATTCATGCCAACGTCCTAGGATTTAAACTTTAAAAAGAGATCACAGTGTTTTCCCCTATTACACTTCTTTTGTTGTTGTTGTTGTCATCGTCTTTTATTTTATTTTTACTTATTCGAAGTTGTATATATAATAGTATGCATTCCAATTCATAATACACATAAGAGCTCCTTTTTACATATCACTGTTTGTATACAAAGTATATTCATACTATTCATATCTTTATACATGCATTTAGGGTAATGATATCCATCTCATTCTACCATCTTTTTTTTTTTCCTTCATACCCGCTTGCCCCTTCTCTTCTCCTCCCTCCCCAATGACCTTTCTAGTGTTCCTCTAATCCTCCTATGCTCCCTGACCCAACCACAATGTGAATCAGCCTCCTTATATCAGAGAAAACATTCAGTATTTGGATTTTTGATTCTTAGCAGAGGGTGGGGTACATTTGCTAGTCATTTGGAAGTATCTCTAAGAAGGTCAAAGAAATCCCTTCAGCTAAAGGATGTTGACTTCCTGGACATATGATTTATAGTGTTTCATTTCAAATTAACCTGTCCACCTCCCTGATATCAGACTTTTTCTTCTTTGCTTTTATTTCCTTTGCAAAGGCCTAATGGGAAAACACATGTAAGACCTAACATAAGGCGTTACATTTATTATATGTAAATGAATATTGATTGCTTTTGTTTATGTGTTTGCTTTTCTGGTTAAATTGAGAAAGAAAGAGTACATTTTTAAAATAATAGTTTGACTCCTAATCTTTTGCATGCATTCAGGTTGTAATTGTATATTGGCCTTGCTAGTTGAGAAACGTAAGGGAGGATTCATAATATGTGGACTCTCTTTATGATATATTGTAAAGCCCTGCCACATGCTTACATCATTTATGAAATTCCTCCTTCCTTGGAAAAAGCAGACCTTTATCAGACCATTCTTTTTATTGTTCTGGAGTAAAAAGAAATGGCAAATTTTACTTCTGTATTTGTGCAGGACAGAATAATTACAACTTCCCTTCCTTTGTGGCTCAGAATCCTTGAGAAGTTTAAGAAGCACTGCATTGCCAAAGGATTCTGGAGGGAATGCTTGTAAATAACCCTGGGATTGTTTGGTACTCTAAAAAGAACATTTTCACCATTGCTCAAATTTGGAATGCCACACTGGTCCATTTGCTCCTCACATCACAGAGAATCCCCAAGGATCTAAATCCCCTTTGATTAGGGAGCATTATGCTGGGTGAACTTAATTTCTATTGTGAATATAATAATAATAGTGAATCGAAGCAGAAAAAAATTATAAAAGGGTTTTATTGTTTTACATGTTCTCTGCTAGTTCTGGTTAGAAAACCTTAGATCAATTAAGTTCTACCCACTAGGAATTTCAGAAGTACTTTGAAAATAATGTCATGTTTTCCAACTAAGAAATCTATTGGCTTATTTCTCAATGCTTTCTGAAAGTCTATCCAAGGGGATAAGAAAAGTAAGTAACATGTTGTGGTAGAATTATTAATATATGACCAAATGGATAATTGTTGAATAATTTTCCCAGACACACTAAAACAATAAGTGACCGAGCATGGATAAAAAGCCAGTTCTTGACTGTAGAGTTTAAGCTCCCTCCAGGGATACCCTGCCCTGTGAATTTGTTCCAGAATAAATGCACTGGATTTAGTAGCTGTTCAAAATTTTACCAAAATCATCAGAAGCACTTTATATTATCTGATGTTATCTCTTGCAAAAATAAACATATAAAAATGGCATAGAAATCTCTTATGACAGAAAATTTTAAAAAATTAGGCATAATTTAAGCCCTTTCTAGGGCCAACTCAATTAGGAAGTTCATTTTTCTGACATGGTTCTATAATGTCAGTATAATCTTGTCCATGATTTGAATCAGTGTTATGTTGGACCATAAAAAATTACTATTTTTTTAGGTAAGGAATTATTAATTAGTGGCAGTCTCATATGTTTTAACAGAAAAAAGTCATTAGATATGAACTATTCTCCATCCCAGACATTACACCATCAGAATCAAGCCCACAGCTAGCTATGAATTATAGTCTTGTTTCCATGTGAACAATATGCATTTGTGTTGTATGCAGTGTGCTTTAGACAGGGCAATGATTGTCTCCTATAAAAATATGTAGATTTCCCCATAGTAGATATTCTTTATGAGGAAACGACTCATATTAATGGCTTGAGAGTGACTTGAATTCATCAAACTGCACATTTACTCCATGCATAGATAGAAAAGAAATTTGCAGTTGATGGTGTGATTTTTAATACTTAGTGTGTCCTACTTTATTATATGTAAATACATACAATAAAGGTGTAGCGATAAAGGGAGATGAAATGATTTTAAGTATAAATGGATGAGGAATGTAGGCCAAAGGAAAAATGCTAGCAGAAAGAGGATATCAAATCAATGATGAATATAATAAAGATAATGCACAGAGTGTGATCCATAAGATCCTATGAATTTCTTGAAGTAGGCCACAAGTTCTAACTCTAAGCCTGTAATAGCCAACATAAAGAAGAATGCTGCATTAATTATGAAATTCACAGTGCCCAAAAGACAATAGGAACTAGCTATAAAAGAGAAGCAAAACAATTTCTGGTTCTAGGGCCAGAAAGAAAATTCACCAGTGAGCTTCCATAAAGAAGACACTGTAACGATATTGAATTACAACCTCATTAACATCTTTACAATAAACACTATTGTGAATTTTATAAGAAAACTTTCTCTTTTATCAATGTCAGACACTAGCATAAATATGAAAGTATAACTCATTAAAGGCAAATAACTGGGGTTAATATGAAATGGTATGGATTTATAGGTCCCTGCTAAGCAGGATAACCCAGGGATTGACTTCAGAAAGGATGCACTAAATGAACAGATGTATAGCTATTCCCTTAGGAAGTATGCTGAGCTTTGTTAGAAACAGAGAGTTTCTTCTTTGATACAGGGATCTGGAGTATAGCTATTCTGGTTGCTACTTGTATAGTTAAATGCAGAGATCCATTTTCCAACCATCATCTAGATAAGAATAGGATCCACATCCTTAAGAAAAAATCAAAAGGCATCACAAAAACAAGCTTGCATAAAATAATCTCTCTCTTCTATAGGAGGTTGAGTTCAAGTCTAGGAAAGTGCAGGACAAACAAAGAGTTTATCTAGGCACAATTAAAGGAAAATCAGAGGTGGTTAATATATCCCATACATTATAACTCAAAAATCCAAAACAGATGCAAGAGAGATCCACCATCAACAATAATGCAATCTCTTGGAAGAAGCAATCTGGTTTTCTGGTTTTACCTTCAAGATAAGATGATTACCAAGCATACATCAGTGAAACTAAAAGAGTTAACTTAAACTAATAATGGTGCTGAGGAGGAGGAGGATGAATGCTTGCTATATGTGAGACACTCTTCTAAACATTACACATTCATTTGCTTATTAGACCCCCAGCATAGCCTATGAAGTAAACACTTTTATTATTATATAATATTGAGTTATAAGAGTTTAAATAATTTTTCCAAGGAATATAGCTACTAAATGCCATAACCAAGATTGTGAATCAAAGAAGTCTGGGTCCTGAACCAGTGTTTTGTTTGTTTGTTTTGTTTTTTGTTGGTGGTGGTGGTAGATTTTTATGATTCTGGGGATTGAATCCAGGAACTCAGGTATGCTGGGCAAGTGCTCTATTACCACGCGAAATCCCCAGCCCTAAACCATTGATTTTAAGTGTAATGCCACAGAGTATAAGTTTATTAATCATAACCAAGTTTGATGCTGGCAAAAGCTACTTCACATCCAGATGATATAGGTTTTTGAGAGTATGTGTTCTTCTTTTAAATAGTAATTCATTTTTGAAGCAAGTGATCTATTAAAGTTGCTCCTATCTGATGACAATAAAACTATATTGTACGTGCTTGATAATGTTCATGTTCTATTTTCTGTGACAGGAAGACATTAATTCATTCATTTCTTTTTTTTTTTTTTTTTTTTTTTGATTTTACATTTTTTTTTTTTATTTAGCGTTTTTTTACATACAATTGCTTGCATACAGAGTATATTCGTACAATTCAGGTCTTCAATCATGCATTTAGGAAAATGATATCCATCTCATTCAAACACCTTTTCTTTTCTTTTTCCTTTTCTCCCTCTCCCTCCCCCCTTGCTCCCTCCCTTACTCTCCCTTCCCTTTGACCATTCTAGTGTTCTTCTAGTCCTCGTATGTACCCTCCCATCCAACAATACTATGGACTAGCCTCCTTATATAAGAGAGAACATTTGGTACTTGGATTTTTGAGACTGACTAACTTCACTTAGCATTATGTCTTCCAACTTCATCCATTTACCTGCAAATGCCATTAATTTATTTTCTTTTATTGCTGAGTAAAATTCCATTGTGCGTATATACCACATTTTTCTTAATCCACTCATCTACTGAGGGACATCTAGGTTGGTTCCACAACCTAGCTATTGTGAACTGCGCAGCTATAAACATTGAGATAGCTGTGTCACTGTAATATGCTGTTTTTAAGTCCTTTGGGAATAGACCCAGGAGTGGGATGGCTGGGTCATAGGGTGGCTCCATTCCCAGTTTTCCAAGAAATCTCCATACTGCTTTCCATAATGGTTGCACCATTTTGCATTCCCACCAGCAATGTATGAGTGTGCCTTTTTCCCCACATCCTCTCCAACATTTATTGTTGCTTGTGTTCTTGATAGCTGCCATTCTGACTGGAGTGAAGTGAAATCTTAGAGTAGTTTTGATTTGCATTTCTCTAATTGCCAGCGATGTTGAACATTTTTTCATGTATTTGTTAATTAATCGTGTATCTTCTTCTGAGAGGTGTCTTCTCAATTCCTTAGCCCATTTATTGATTGGGTTATTTGTTTTTTTGGTGTAAAGTTTTTTGAGTTCTTTATATATTCTAGAGATCAGTGCTCTGTCTGATGTGCATGTACTAAATATTTGTTCCCAATTAGTTGGCTCTCTATTCACCTCACTGATTGTTTCTTTTGCTGAGAAGAAGCTTTTTAGTTTAAATCTATCCCATTCATTAATTCTTGGTAGTAATTCTTGCGCTACAGGATTCTTATTAAGGAACTTGTGGCCTAATCCGACATGTTGGAAATTGGAGCTTACTTTTTCTTCTATTAGGCGTATTGTCTCTGTTCTAATTCCTAGGTCCTTGATCCATTTTGAATTGAGTTTTGTGCATGGTGAGAGATAAGGATTTAATTTCAATTTGGTGCATATGGATTTCCAGTTTTCCCAGCACCATTTGTTGAAGAGGCTATCCTTTCTCCACTGTACATTTTTGGCACCTTTGTCTAATATAAGATAGCTGAAATTATATGTATTAGTTTCTGTGTCCTCAATTCTGTACCATTGGTCCACCAGTCTGTTTTGGTGCCAATACCATGCTGTTTTTGTTACTATTGCTCTATAGTATAATTTAAGGTCCGGTATGGTGATGCCCCCTGCATCACTTTTCTTGCTCAGGATTGCTTTGGCTATTCTGGGTCTCTTATTTTTCCAGATGAATTTCATGACTGCTATTTCTATTTCTTTGAAGAATGACATTGGGATTTTGATTGGAATTGCATTAAATCTGTATAGTGCTTTTGGTAGTATGGACATTTTGACAATATTAATTCTACCTATCCAAGAGCAAGGTAGGTCTTTCCATCTTCTGAGTTCATCTATAATTTCTTTCTTTAGTGTTCTATAATTTTCGTTATACAGGTCTTTCACCTCTTTCGTTAGGTTGATTCCCAGGTATTTTATTTTTTTTGATGCTATTGTAAATGGGGTAGTTTTCATCATTTCCCTTTCAGAGTCTTTTTTGCTGATGTACAAAAATGCCTTTGACTTATGTGTGTTGATTTTGTATCCTGCAACTTTGCCAAATTCATTTACTAGTTGTAAAAGTTTTCTGGTAGAGTTTTTTGGGTCTTCTAGGAAGATTATCATGTCATCAGCAAATAGTGCTAATTTGAGCTCTTCTTTTCCTATCTGGATCCCTTTAATTTCTTTCGTCTGTCTAATTGCTCTGGCCAGAGTTTCCAGTACTATGTTAAATAGCAGTGGTGAAAGGGGGCATCCCTGTCTTGTTCCAGTTTTTAGAGGGAATGCTTTCAATTTTTCACCATTTAAGATAATGTTAGCTCAGGGCCTTGCATATATAGCTTTTATAATGTTGAGATATGTTCCTGATATTCCTAGTTTTTCCAGTGTTTTGAACATAAAGGGGTGTTGTATTTTGTCAAATGCTTTTTCTGCGTCAATTGAGATGATCATATGATTTTTGTCTTTAAGTCTATTGATGTGGTGTATTATGTTTATTGATTTCCGAATGTTGAACCAGCCTTGCATCCCTGGGATAAACCCCACTTGATCATGGTGCACTATCTTTTTGATATGTTTTTGTATCCGATTTGCCAGGATTTTGTTGAGGATTTTTGCATCTATGTTCATTAAAGATATGGGCCTGAAGTTTTCTTTTTTGGATGTGTCTTTGCCTGGCTTTGGAATTAATGTGATATTGGCCTCATAGAAAGAGTCTGGAAGAGCTCCCTCTTTTTCTATTTCTTGGAATAGTTTGAAGAGCATTGGAATTAGTTCTTCTTTGAAAGTCTTATAGAACTCGGCTGTAAACCCATCAGGTCCTGGACTTTTCCTTGTTGGTAGCTTTTTGATGACTTCTTCTATTTCTTTGCTTGTAATTGATCTGTTTAAATTGTGTATAGCCTCCACATTCAGTTTAGGCAAATCATATGACTCTAGAAATCTGTCAATGCATTCAGTATTTTCTATTTTATTAGAGTACAGGTTTTCAAAGTAATTTCTAATTATATTCTGTATATCTGAGGTGTTTGTTGTGATATTCCCTTTTTCATCACGAATGTTAGTAATTTGAGTTTTTTCTCTTCTTCTTTTCGTTAGCATCGCTAAGGGTCTGTCAATTTTGTTTATTTTTTCAAAGAACCAACTTTTAGTCTTGTCAATTCTTTGAATGGTTTCCTTAGTCTCGATTTCATTAATTTCTGCTCTGATTTTAATTATTTCCTGTCTTCTACTGCTCTTGGTGTTGGTCTGTTCTTCTTTTTCTAATGCTTTGAGGTGTGTTGTTAAGTCATTTATTTGTTGGTTTTTTTTCCTCTTAAGGAATGAACTCAGTGCAATGAATTTTCCTCTTACTACTGCCTTCATAGTGTCCCAGAGATTTCTATATGAAGTATCTGTGTTCTCATTTACCTCTAAGAATTTTTTGATCTCCTCTTTGATGTCTTCTTCAACCCCTTGTTCATTCAGTAACATGTTGTTTAGCTTCCAGTTGATGGAGTAGTTTTTCTTATTCCTTGTTTTGTCGTTGATTTCCAATTTCATCCCTTTATGGTCCGATAGCATGCAGGGTAGTATCTCTATTTTTTTATATTTGCTGAGAGTTGCCTTGTGACATAATATATGGTCTATTTTGGAGAAGGAACCATGTGCTGCTGAGAAAAAAGTGTATTCGTTTACTGAGGGATGAAATATTCTATATATGTCCGTTAGATCTAAATTATTAATTGTTTTAATGAGGCTTAAAGTTTCTTTGTTTAGCCTTTGTTTGGATGATCTATCCATTGTTGAGAGAGGTGTGTTGAAGTCCCCTAGAATAACTGTGTTGTGGTCTATTTTACTCTTGAACTTGAGAAGCGTTTGTTTGATGAATGTAGGTGCTCCATTATTTGGGGCATATAGATTTATGATTGTTATATCCTGTTGATGAATGGTTCCCTTAAGTAATAAGAAATATCCATCTTTGTCCCTCTTGATTAGTTTTGGTTTGAAGTCTACCTTATTTGATACGAGAATGGAAACCCCTGCTTGCTTCCGCCGGCCATGTGAGTGATAAGACTTTTCCCAGCCTTTCACTTTCAGTCTGTTGATGTCTTTTTCTATGAGGTGTGTTTCTTGGAGACAGCAAATTGTTGGGTCGTTTCTTTTAATCCATTCTGATAATCTGTGTCTTTTGATTGGAGAGTTTAGGCCATTAACATTCAGGGTTATTATTGAGATATGATTTTTATTCCCATCCATTTTTATTTAAATTATGGTCTTTAGCTTGATTAGGTTTCTCTTCTGGTTGGTATTTCCTTTAGTTTAATATCTCCCTTTGTTCATTTTCATTATCATCTTTCTCTTCTTCTTCATGAAAAATGTTGCCCAGGATGTTCAGAAGTGCTGGCTTTCGAGATGTGAAATCTTTTAACTTTTGCTTGTCATGGAAGGTTTTTATTTCATCTTCGAATCTAAAGCTCAATTTTGCTGGATATAAGATTCTTGGTTGACATCCCTTTTCTTTCAGAGCTTGAAATATGCTATTCCAGGATCTTCTTGCTTTTAAGGTCTGGGTTGAAAAATCTGAACATAGTCTGATTGGTTTCCCCCTATATGTGATCTGCTTCCTTTCTCTTGTGGCTTTTAGTATTCTCTCCTTGCTCAGTATATTAGGCATTTTCATTATAATGTGTCTTGGTGTGGATCTGTTGAGATTTTGTTTGTTTGGTGTTCGGTATGCCTCTTGAACTTGGTTTTCCCATTCATTCCTCAAGTTTGGAAAATTTTCTGTAATTATTTCGTTAAATAGATTACTCATTCCTTTGGCTTGAAACTCTGCCCCTTCCTCTATGCCAATCACTCTTAAGTTTGGTCTTTTTATGCTGTCCCATAATTCTTGGATGTTATGTTCTTGATTTCCAACGAGTTTTGCTGTACGATCTAAATTCTTCTCTAGGACAAATATTTTGTCTTCATTGTCTGAGGTTCTTTCCTCCAAGTGGTCTACTCTGTTGGAGATGGTTTCAATTGAACTTTTATTTTGGTTTATTGCTTCTTTCATTTCTGGAATTTCTATTTGGTTTCTCTTTAGAGCCTCTATTTCCCTATTGAAGTAATCTTTTACTTCCTGTATTTGTTTTTGGAGTTCTTTGTCAAAATGATCTTTTGCCTCCTGTACTTGCTCCCTCATCTCATTTTTGAGTTCATTCTTAAGTTCCCTAAACATTTGGCATATGTAATTTCTAAATTCCATCTCTGGCATTTGACCAACTGTGTTTGCCATGAAATCTACTGATGATGAATCTTGATTTGATTGTGTCACTTTCTTCCCTTGTTTTTTTCATGCTGCTTGTGTGTCTTTTCTTCTTGCTCTGTGGGACCTTGACTGTTTCGATTTTACCTTAATTCCTTATGTTGTTCCTGTAGTACGAAGCTATCAGCTCCCCTTATAATTCCTTTACACTTTAAAACCTAACACTTTCTATTCAGAAAATTCAATTTTGATCACAATGTACAGATTTTGTTAACCGAGATATTATTTCCAGTTTACTCTGTATGCTTCTGATGGGGTTTTATAGCTTCAAGTATTGGATACAGAGGTATTATGTTTAAAAAGAAGGAAGCGTCTTGAATTGTTCTTTCTTGGAAAGTATGAGAGGAGAGTTCTATTGACGTGGTTTACTGGAAGTGGTTTGGTATCAGTAGAAGAGAGAAGATAGAGAATGGAGTAGACACTTAGGTGAAGAGACCAATTTATATATAAAGTAAGATGGAAAAGAAGAAAAAAAATGATAAAAGAGTAGAAATTGGTGTAAGAGAGAGGAGATAGAGAATCAAGAAAATGGAGAGTAAACTATATATAGCACCTCTTTTCTATCCAGTTCAATTGCGCTGTTTCTAGAAATCCCAAATTCTGCGTACAGCTTGTTTTTGTCTCTGTCTAGTATGCACTGGCAGGGTGCAAATATGAAAGATGAAGGAGAAAGAAGAGATGCCAAAGTGAGAAGGAAGAAAAGAAGGAACGAGAAGAGGAGCAGAAGCAAACAATCAAACACTCTGACAATCAATGCAAAAAAAGCAGAACAGAACAAAGCCAAAAAAAAAAAGAGAAAGAACAATAAACAATCAATAAACAATCTAACAAAAGCCAATAACACAAGCAGACCGACCAACAACAACAGCAAAAAAAAAGTCGCACCCCAAGTCTCAAACAAAACAAAACGGGCCCTGGGAAGCCCACCTTCTCTTTTCCCTTTCCAGTTTAAGCCAACTGCATTGGATCACGTCCAGAAAGTCTGCGAGTCAGGTCTGCACCCTATGTCAGCGGCCCGCTCAGGGGGAAGATTGGCTCAGGGTGATTGTGTGTCAGCAGATGAATGGCTCCGGGAAGAGGACCCTCCAGAGGCACCCTTTCCCCACGCCCACCCACAGTTGTAGCTTCTTGTGGCCGCTGGGCTGGCCTCAGACACGCCCTCCCCTGCTGGTTACCTGAGTCTCACCCAGGGTGTGCGCTGCCTTCTAAGGGATGGGGCTCCCTGGATGTCTGCAGCTGTTGTCTCCTCCGTCTTTTCCCCTTTGTCTGGGTCAGCCACTGCACTTCTCAAAGATGGCGGAGTTCTCCTCCCATTCAGCAGCTGCTCCGCAGACCCTTGTGTCGGTCCAGATCGTGCGGGGGTCGGCTTGGCAAGCGGTGCAAAAGAGCTCCACGTGGACACCGCCCACGCCTCTAGGCCTCTTTTTATCCCTCCTTGCCGGTCAGTTTCAAAGCCGCTGGGTGGATCGTCTCCTTGCCGAGATGGTCTTAGCCCCTGCGCCTGCAGCACGGACAGCGTTGTTTCGGGCTGTGGACCGCTGGGACTCTGACCCTGGTTGTTGTGGCCCTGAGAACTTTGTATTTCGCTGTCCAGAGGTGCAGGAATGTCTCGGCTCCCTTTCAGTCGCAAAAGAACCCTAATTCATTCATTTCTTGAACCAATGTTTACTGCCTTCTATGTCCTTGGCACTGTTCAAACGCTAAAGATAGAGAAGTTAACAGCACAAAGTACTTCCTGTCACAGTTAGTATATTAATGGAAGGAGATGTATTATAAGCAAGTAAAGAAAATATCAGTTATCCTTAAGCACTACACAGAGGATTAAAATAGGGAGATATGAAGGAGAATGATAAGGTAATTATATTATTTGTATCACTCAATTTTGTTTGGGTTCTCAAATTTATATATGTATCCCAAAATTTTCCTCTGAAAGGAAGCGCACATTGATCTTTTTACTTAACATTTTAATCATACACTCAATCTGCCTGCCTTCCTTCCATATTCTCTTTAATGGCAGAACAAATAAAAATTTTAAAACAACATCAGAGTTCATGTGTCTGAATAGTATAAGCTTCATGATCTATTAAGTAGATGTGTCAAAGTAAACCATTAAAGCCACTTAGGGAAAAATATCACTAACAGAATAGGCAATACATAGTAAGTATTCAGTAACTACTTGTTGAAGAGATGAATAAATAGACTCAGTAATGAACCTGAGCATCATTAAATGTGATTTGCTAGTCATATAATCTTGACTCTTCTAGAATGTCTTTCTCTGATAGCCAAAGAGATGAAAGATCTAAAACATGCATGTTTAGAATTATTTCACAAAATATGGCAAATAAATATTTAAAACTATCAGAAAAGCAAGCATATTGCTTGTCTTCTGCTTCCAGCTATAATGACATACTGGAAATGTCCCAATAAGAGCAACTTCAAAAAATAAATGAATAAATAAAACAACTCCATAATTTGACAAAATATATAAAGTAACTGTTTAAAAACATTAGAAAATAAGCAGCAGAAGATTGTGATCATATCTGCAAGCTTTCCAACCACCACTGCCTTCTATGTAGGTCATGCAAGGCAGAGGACTGAAAGATGATAGTACATACAGGTAGTCCAGTGCTGGAAGATATTGGAGTTCCAGACCAACAAAGATGGTCTGAAAGGCTATGGCCTAGGAGTAAGGACCACATTATCACAGCCAAGGTCAACCTGAAAAAGAAGGCCTTAATGCAAATGAAACCAAACCTGAAAGAATCAGGAGGATCTTCAAGTAATTTAACTGAATGACAGAACAAAGCTTAGCACACTATACAAAACAATACCATTATCCAGACTCCAAAGCATATTGTGCACAAAGTATGGTAAAATGTTATTACACATTCAAAAAAACAGAATAAAAATACCATTATCAAGAAAAATAGCCAATAGAAATATACTCCGAGATGAACCAGATATTAGAATCAGCAGACAAGGACCTTAAGAAACTATTAGACATATGTTTAGGACTTAGGAAAAAAATACCATGGAGAGTGAACAGATGGAAGTAAGAGAAGAAAGAATAGGCATTTTAAGAATGTGGAAATTAAAGAACATACACACTTTGTGATAAAAAAGATTTCACTGAGTAGGCTTAACAATTGGAGGCTGAGCGAGAAAGTCTAAGTGATTTTTAAGACAAATCCATAGAAATTACAGTATCTAAGTAGGAGAAAGGGTTATTGATTTTGAAGACAGATCAATAAAAATGATCAGAAGAACAGATAGAAAGAAGATTGAGGGAAAAAAGTGAATAGTGAGTCAGTGACTGGTATAATGTCAAGATGCTTACTATATGAATTAATGATCTTCCAGAGAGAGAAGAGAGAATAATTTGGCACAAAACATATGTAAACATACAATGGCCAGGGCTGGGGATGTGGCTCAGTGGTAGAGCGCTCGCCTAGCACATGCGCCGCCCAGGTTTGATCCTCAGCACCACGTAAAAATAAACGCATTGTGTACAACTAAAAGCAAATAAATAAATATTTTTTAAAAAGATACAATGGCCAAAATTTTCTCAAATTCATTGAAAAAATATCAATTTACAGATCTATGAAGATCAGCAAGCCCCAAGCAGAATAAATTACAAATGAAAGAATAATAGATAATTTTACTCAAATTCAAAAAACTGAAGATAAAGATAAAAGTTTTTTATATAAGTATGATTTATATATATATATATAATGTAATATATATGTATAATGATAACAAGTGAGGGTTGAAATTTCACCAGAGAAAATGAGACAATGAAATACTATCTACTGAAAAACAAATTGTATATCCAGTGCAAATATCCCTCATTCTGTAGTGTGACAAACCGACATCTTCAAAAAACTAAAACCTAAATTTGCTATCAAGCTTCTAGGAGTGTTGACTGTAAAAATAGAATTCCTGAGCCATGTGATCCTGGAGAGGTTATGTAACTTCTTTGTGAATCTGTTTCCCTCTTTTAAAAACAATGGAAATAATAAAATTTGTGAAAGTTTATCTGAGAGAATCAATATAGTACAGTTAGATCCATGGCTGGTATATAGTAAAGTCTCAATAAATCTGATCTCAAATATAAAGTAAGGCCAATGATTTAGAATAGATTATTTTCCTGCAAGAAGCATGACATGCATACCCACAGTATTTCCGTGGGAGAAAAACATGTCCATAACTAGAGCTTTAACCTGGGGGACTGAATAAGTGAGAACATCGGACTCATGATACCTACTCTCTCTCAGACTGGCATCCTAACTTCCTTTTGAGTGACAGGTCAAGATGCATAGAACCTCTACCATCTCCCCAGTTCCAGAGAGCTTTATCTTATGGAACCCAAACCTATAGTCCGGAGGAGAAACCAGCTTCCCTTCTCATATTCATTGTTTCGAAAATCTATCTGGTGTCAGCTGGTCAAACATAAGTCCTGACAAATTAATGTGGCCTCCCAACTCAATGCAGCTGAGCCCACTGGGAAACATTTCCCTGACCAAAGAAAAAAGCTGGGCAAAGCCACAGCCTAGAGGGTCCTCTGAGGACTCTGTCAGGAATGTCACAGAATTAATCTCAAAGTGGGAATACATATGCTAATCACATGTGATAAGAGCTCCCTTGTTTAAAATCTACCTCTAAATATCCTCTCAAATGTTCTTTTTTTATCCTACTTGGTTCCTCATCTAGGTGAAACTGAGGCTTACGTCACCCCACCCCAACCCCCACTTCTCCCCACAGCCCCAGTTGGATTGAGTTACAAGACTGATATTTTCTCTGCCACCATCAGTGGTTCTTCACATGTCATATGTAAGGCGTTTTAAGTTTTGAATGCTATGAAATGTTAGAAATCACAGCAGTTCCATTTTTTTAAGTGATGCTTGAAAACATGAAAGTTACTCTGGGGATAAACAGAAGGTCTGTAGGAGGAAGAACACCACACTCCACACATATCCATGTGGGCTCCCTCACTTTTACTGTCCAGAGGGGGAAAGGGGAAAGAAATCAGAAAAATATGAGACCTGTGAACTTAAAAATAATAGTAATTAGGAGAGATTTGGAGGGAAGTCATTAAATTGCAAATGAAGTTTTAGAGAAAAAGTGATGAGGTAATAAGCATGGCATTTAAACAACATTAAAATTAAAGTGATGGCAAAATAATAGGCAAGATTTCAAATGACTACAGTTAGACTAGAAGTTGACAAAAATATAAATGTAAAAGACAGAGCTAAGATTAAAAAGGCAGACTGAAAATATAGGAGGGACTAATAATTAATCATAGATATTACCAGTGAAAACTGGGTGAAAAGGTATAAAATTAATAAGAAAAAAATGTTGAATTTGAGAGAAAGAGCTAAGAAAAAGAATAGGAAACTAGGAGACCTTGAGAGATCAAGGAATGTGGATCAGTGGTTAAACACCCCTAGGTTCAATCCCTGTTGTGTGTGTTGGGGGCGGGGAGGCCTGAAGATCAGGCTTTACCCTAAAACATTACCCTAAATCTCCAAGTCTGGGAGAATGGGAGAGAAACTGTGCAAGGGTAGTTTTCAATCACTCTACAGGTGATTCCAATATACAGCCAAGGCTGAGCATCACTGTTTTGCATGAAATGAAAGGGATGTAGAAAGCAATAAAATTTTATCCTGTAGTATATGGTACCAGGGGCCCAAAAGGGTTATTAGCTTTTATTTAACAAGGTAGGACAGAAAACATCTAAAAATTAATAGCACTTGAGCCGATCCTCAGGAATAAAGTGATTCCACTGTCCCAGAGCACTTTTCTGGTCAGTGCCCCTCATGTTCACTCCTAATTTTAACCCCTTTACCTGTGATGCAGTTTTGTCAGCTTACAAAAATGATGCAGGGAAATTGCCAATATCAAACCTCCTGAAGAGGATTTCCTAGCAGGATTAGAGATCTGCAATGGCAAGTGTTTTAGAATCTCCAGGGTCATTCTTCTAAAAAAGTTGTATTTAAATGAATTTAGCATAAGTTTGGAGAAAGTATTCAAACTCAGCTTGTATATTATTGTAAGTAAAAATGAGGATTTGGGATTAGGAAAATATCCAGGAATTCATCTCCAGTAGAAAAGAAAAATGTCACTGAAGAAACCACACTTAATGGCCAAAAGTAATAGCAAGCAATTCTTTACCCTAGGGCATACAGCTCAGTTCTTGAATGTGGGTGGCATTTTCCCATAGGTAAGCATTTAGTGCCACAGTGCTGCAGTTATGAAAGCTGTGTTTCTTTTTTTTTTTAAATTTATAGTAGTAGTATGTATTACAATTCATAATGCACATATATAGCATCTTTTTACATACAACTATTTGTATACAAAGTATATAAGTACCATTCAGATCTTCAATCATACATTTAGGATAATGATATCAATCTCATTCAACCACCAATGTTTTTTTTTCCTTTCACCCCCCCTCCCTACCCCTTGCTCCCTCCCTTCCCCTTGCTCCCTCCCTTCCCCTCCCTTTCCTTTGACCATTCTAGTGTTCCTCTAATCCTCCTATGTACCATCATCCAACAACACTATGAATTAGCCCCTCCTTATATCAGAGAAGACATTCGGTATTTGGATTATTGGGATTGGCTAACTTCACTTAGCATTATATTCTCCAATTTCATCCATTTACCTGCAAATGCCATTATTTTATTCTCTTTTATTGCTGAGTAAAATTCCATTTTGTATATATATCACATTTTCTTTATCCACTCATCTACTGAGGGACATCTAGGTTGGTTCCACAACATACCTATTGTGAACTTTGCTGCTATAAACATTGAAGTGGCTGTGTCACTGTAATATGCTGTTTTTAAGTCTTTTGGAAAGAGACCCAGGAGTGGGATAGCCTGGTCATAGGGTGGTTCCATTCCCAGTTTTCCAAGAAATCTCCATACTGCTTTCATAGCTGTTGCACCATTTTACAGTCCCACCAGCAATGTAAGAGTGTGCCTTTCTCCCCACATCCTCTCCAACATTTATTGTTGTTTGTGTTCTTGATAGCTGCCATTCTGGCTGGAGTGAAATGAAATCTTGCATTTCTCTAATTGCCAGCAATGTTGAGCATTTTTTTCATGTATTTGTTGATTAATTGAGTATCTTCTTCTGAGAAGTGTCTTTTTAATTCCTTAGCCCATTTATTGATTGGGTTATTTGTTTTTTTGGAGTAAAGTTTTCTGAGTTCTTTATATATTCTAGAAATTAGTGCTCTATCTGATGTGCACGTATTAAATATTTGTTCCCAATTAGTTGGCTCTCTATTCACCTCACTGATTGTTTCTTTTGCTGAGAAGAAGCTTTTTAGTTTAAATCTATCCAATTAATTAATTCTTGGTAATAATTCTTGCACTACAGGATTCTTATTAAGGAACTTGGGGCCTAATCCGACATGTTGGAAATTGGAGCTTACTTTTTCTTCTATTAGGCATATTGTCTCTGGTCTAATTCCTAGATCCTTGATCCACTTTGAGTTGAGTTTTGTGCATGGTGAGAGATAAGGGTTTAATTTCATTTTGTTGCATATGGATTTCCAGTTTTCCCAGCACAATTTGTTGAAGAGGCTATCCTTTCTCCATTGTAAATGTTTGGCGCCTTTGTCTAATATAAGATAGCTGAAATTATATGTATTAGTCTCTGTATCCTCAATTCTGTACCATTGGTCTACCAGTCTGTTTTGGTGCCAATACCATGCTGTTTTTGTTACTATTGCTCTATAGTATAATTTAAAGTTCGGTATGGTGATGCCCCCAGCTTTACTTTTCTTGTTCAGGATTGCTTTGGCTATTCTGGGTCTTTTATTTTTCCAAATGAATTTCATGACTGCTTTTTCTATTTCTTTGAAGAATGACATTGGGATTTTGATTGGAATTGAGTTGAATCTGTATAATGCTTTTGGTAGTATGGACATTTTGACAATATTGATTCTACCTATCCAAGAGCAAGGTAGGTCTTTCCATCTTCTGAGTTCTTCTATGATTTCTTTATTTAGTGTTCTATAATTTTCTTTATAGAGGTCTTTCACCTCTTTCGTTAAGTTGATTCCCAGATTTTTTTTTTTTTTTTTTTTTTTTGATGCTATTGAAAATGAGGTAGTTTTCATCATTTCCCTTTCGGAGGCTTTGTCAGTAATGTACAAAAATGCCTTTGACTTATGGGTATTGATTTTGTATCCTGCTACTTTGCCGAATTCATTTACCAGTTGCAAAAGTTTTCTGGTAGAGTTTTTTGGGTCTTCTAGGTATATTATCATGTCATCAGCAAATACTGCTAATTTGAGCTCTTCTTTTCCTATCTGGATCCCTTTAATTTCTTTCATCTCTCTAATATGGCCAGAGTTTCTAGTACTATGTTAAATAGAAGTGGTGAAAGGGGGCATCCCTGTCTTGTTCCAGTTTTTAGAGGGAATGCTTTCAATTTTTCTCCATTTAAGATAATGTTAGCTTGGGGCCTTGCATAAATAGCTTCTATAATGTTGAGATATGTTCCTGTTATTCCTAGTTTTTCCAGTATTTTGAACATAAAGGGGTGCTCTATTTTGTCAAATGCTTTTTCCGCGTCTATTGAGATAATCATACGATTTTTTATCTTTAAGTCTATTGATATGATGTATTATGTTTATTGATTTCTGAATATTGAACCAGCCTTGCATCCCTGGAATAAACCCCACTTGATCGTGGTGCACTATCTTTTTGATATGTTTTTGATCCGATTTGTCAAAATTTTGTTGAGGATTTTTGCATCTATGTTCATTAAAGATATTGGCCTTAAGTTTTCTTTTTTGGATGTGTCTTTGCCTAGCTTTGGGATTAATGTAATATTGGCCTCATAGAAAGAGTCTTGAAGAGCTTCCTCTTTTTCTATTTCTTGAAATAGTTTGAAGAGCATTGGTATTAGTTCTTCTCTGAAAGTCTTGTAAACCCATCCGGTCCTGGAATTTTCCTTGTTGGTAGCTTTTTGATGGCATCTTCTATTTCTTCGTTTGTAATAGATCTGTTTAAATTGTGTATAGCCTCCAGATCCAGTTTAGGCAAATCATAGGACTCTAGAAATCTGTCAATGCATTCAGTATTTTCTATTTTATTAGAGTACAAGTTTTCAAAGTAATTTCTAACTATCTTCTGTATATCTGAAGTCTTTGTTTTGCTATTCCCTTTTTCATAACGAATGTTAGTAATTTGAATTTTTTCTCTTCTTTTTGTTAGCATCGATAAGGGTCTGTCAATTTTGTTTATTTTTTCAAAGAACCAACTTTTAATTTTGTCAATTTTTTGAATTGTTTTTTTTAGTCTGAATTTCATTAATTTCTTCTCTGATTTTAATTATTTCCTGTCTTCTACTGCTCTTGGTGTTGGTCTGTTCTTTTTCTAGTGCTTTGAGGTGTGATGTTAAGTCATTTATTTGTTGTTGTTGTTTTTTTCCTCTTAAGGAATGAACTCAGTGCAATGAATTTTCCTCTTTCTACTGCCTTTGTAGTGTCCCAGAGATTCCTATACGTTGTATCTGTGTTCTCATTTGCCTCTAGGAATTTTTTAATCTCCTCTTTGATGTCTTCTTCAACCCCTTGTTCATTCAGTAGCATGTTGTTTAGCTTCCAGTTGATGGAGTAGTTTTTCTTATTCCTTGTTGTTGATTTCCAATTTCATCCCTTTATGGTCTGATAGCATGCAGAGTAGTATCTATGTTTTTATATTTGCTGAGAGTTGCCTTGTGACATAATATATGGTCTATTTTGGAGAAGGAGCCATGTGCTGCTGAGAAAAAAGTGTATTCATTTACTGAGGGATGAAATATTCTATATATGTCCATTAGGTCTAAGTTATTAATTGTTTTAAGGAGGCCTAAAGTTTCTTTGTTTAGCTTTTGTTTGGATGATCTATCCATTGGTGAGATAGGTGTGTTGAAGTCCCCTAGGATAATTGTGTTGTGGTCTGTTTTACTCTTGAACTTGAGAAGTGTTTGTTTGATGAATGTAAGTGCTCCATTATTTGGGGCATATAGATTTATGATTGTTATATCCTGTTGATGAATGGTTCCTTTAAGTAGTAAGAAATATCCATCTTTGTCCCTTTTGATTAGCTTTGGATTGAAGTCTACCTTATTTGAAATGAGAATGGAAACCCCTGCTTGTTTCCGCATGCCATGTGAGTGATATGATTTTTCCCAGCCTTTCACCTTCAGTCTCTTGATGTCTTTTTCTATGAGGTGTGTTTCTTGGAGACAGCAAAATGTTGGGTCATTTCTTTTAATCCATTCAGATAATCTGTATCTTTTGAATGGCAAGTTTAGGCCATTAACATTCAGGGTTATTATTGAGATGTGATTTTTATTCCCATCCATTTTTATTTGTATTATGGTCTTTAGTTTGATTTGGTTTATCTTCTGGTTGGTATTTCTCTTAGTTTACTATCTCCCTTTGTTGATTTTCGTTGTTATTTTTCTCTTCTTCTTCATGAAAAATGTTGCCGAGGATGTTCAGAAGTGCTGGTTTTGGAGTTGCGAAATCTTTTAACTTTTGCTTGTCGTGGAAGTTTTTTATTTCATCTTCGAATCTAAAGCTCAGTTTTGCTGGATATAAGATTCTTGGTTGACATCCCTTTTCTTTCAGAGCTTGAAATATGCTATTCCAGAATCTTCTTGCTCTTTAAGTCTGGGTTGAAAAGTCTGAACATAGTCTGATTGGTTTCCCCCTATATGTAATCTGCTTCCTTTCTCTTGTGGCTTTTAATATTCTCTCCTTGGTCAGTATATTAGGCATTTTCATTATAATGTGTCTTGGTGTGGATCTGTTGTGATTTTGTATGTTTGGTGTTCGGTAAGCCTCTTGAACTTGGTTTTCCCCTTCATTCCTCAAGTTTGGAAAATTTTCTGTAATTATTTCATTAAATAAATTACTCATTCCTTTGGCTTGAAACTCTGCCCCCTCCTCTACCCCAATCACTCTTAAGTTTGGTCTTTTTATGTTGTCCCATAATTCTTGAATGTTCTGTTCTTGGTTTCTTACCATTTTTGCTGTGTAATCTAGATTTTTCTCTAGGATATATATTTTGTCTTCATTGTCTGAGGTTCTTTCTTCCGATTGATCTAATCTGTTGGTGATACTTTTGATTGAGCTTTTATTTTGGTTTATTGCTTCTTTCATTTCTGGGATATCTGTTTGGTTGCTCTTTAGAGCCTCTATCTCCCTATTGAAGTAATCTTTTACTTCCTGTATTTGTTTATGGAGTTCTTTGTCAAAATGATCTTTCACCTCCTGTATTTGCTCCCTCATCTCATTTTTTAATTCATTCTTAATTTCTGCAAACACTTTGAATATGTAATTTCTAAATTCCATCTCTGGCATTTCACCAACTGTGCTTGCCATGGAATCTACTGAGGAGGTATATTGATTTGTTTGTGTCACTTTCTTCCCTTGTTTCTTCATATTGCTTGTGTGTCTTATCTTTCTGCACTGTGGGACCTTGACTATTTTGATTTTACCTTAAAGCCTTATGTTGCTCCTATAGTACAATGCTATCAGATCCCCTTATATATCCTTTACACTTTAAAATCAAACACTTTCTATTCAGAGAATCCCAGTTTGATCACAATGTACAGATTTAGTTAACCCAGATATTGTTTGCAATTTACTCTGTACACTTCTGATGGGGTTTTATAGTTTCAAGAATTGGACACAGAGGTGATATGTTTAGGAAGAAGGAAGTGAGTATATTGAATTCTTCTTTCTTAGAAAGTATGAGAAGAGAGTTTTATGGAAGTGGTTTAGTATCAGCAGACGAGAGAGGAAAGAGAATGGAGTAAATGCTTAGGTGGAAAGTCGGATTTATATATACACCTAACTTATGCAGTGGTTGAGAGAAGAAATAAAGAACAATGGAAAAGAGAAAAAAAAATGACAAAGGAGTAGAAATTAGTGTAAGAGAGAGAAGAGAGAGAGTGAGTCAAGAAAATAGAGAATGAACTATATATAACACCACTTGTTATATATTTCAATTGTACCCATTCTAGAACTCCCAATTTCTGCCTATAACTTGTTTTTGCCTCTGTTGAGTATGCAATGGCAGGGTGTAAATAGGGAAGATGAAGGAAGAAGAAAAAATACAAAAGTGAAAAGGAAGAAAAGAAAGAAAGAGAAGAGGAGCAGAAGCAAACAAACAAACACACTGTCAATTGAAACAAAAACAAAGCAAAAACAAACAAACAAAAAAACCCTAAAAACAAAAAAAAACAAACAAAAAAAAAAAAAAAAAAAAAAAAAAAAACAGTTGAACCCAGGAACCAGTCTCAAACAAACTGGACCCTGGGATGCCCTTCCTTTTTCAGTTGACTTGGTTCACGTCCAGTTAGCGATCCTGTTAGTGTAGTCAAGGCTGCACGTTTGGCCAGTTGCAGAATGGCACAGTGGAAGAGTGGCTGGGCGGGTGCCTACCTCTTGTTCTGGTACAGCTGGGCATGCCGCACTTCCCCTCTTGTTCTGGTTGCAGCTGTGCAGGTCGCACTTCCCCTGGGAGTGGAGGGGGCTTTTCCTCAGGTGGAGTCCTGCGTGCAGCAGCAGGGAGCTGCTACTCTGGGCCCTGGAGGCCAGGCGAACTGGCGTCTGGGTCTCTCCTTCAGGGTGGGTGCACTGGCAGTCTGAACTGGGAATTCCGTCCATAGGTCTCAGGGCCCATAGGTGGAACCGGGATCGCACGTGGGCAGGCCGAGCTGGCAACTCAAGCTAGCCACTGAACTGGGGACTCCTCCCACAGGTCGCAGGGCCAACAGGCTGAACCGGGATCTCACAGGGCAGGCCGAACTGGGAACTCCGCCCACAGGTCCCGGCTAGCCAGCCAAACTGGGAACTTACACTGGCCGTCTGAACTGGGAATTCCGTAGGTCTCAGGCAGCTGTGTTTCTTGAAGCATGGTCTAAGCATTACTACATCTGGATCATCTGATGAAATTCATATTCCTAGGTTGTTCTTGGGTTGCAATCCAGGGGATGGTATCCAAGAGTCTGCATCCCCTCTCCTCACCCCTACCCATCCTTCCCCAGTAATTGCTGCATGTACTGAAAATGAAAAATCACTGTTGTAAGATTGAGATGGATCCAGAAAATTATGATTATACTCCACAGAAGAAGAAACTAGTAATTTTGTCACATTCCAGAAAGCTTCAAAGCTACATGATGACATTTTCCAATGATGTTGTCTCAGCAGCACTGGACTTGCAATGCTTGTTTTTAAGAAATACATGAACCCCCCCCCCCATTGAAGAAAAGTAGCAGTAAGATTCCTTCAATAAATGGCAGTAAGGCTCTAGGGTGAACATTAGAACCCTTCTTGCTGTAGCTTAATAAAGAGGAACCTAGAAGAATAAAGTAATTTTGTGTAAAAGTGTCAAAGCCAAAACCAGACCTGCTCATTCAGCTAGCAGCTGCCACAGGATGGGTTAACTATAGGTGGAGCAGAGCAAGGCAGGGGTAGGGCACAGGAAAGAGGCAGGGGGATTGCTAGCTTAGAATGTTGTTTAGAGCAGAAGTCACTGTTGAACTGACAGACAGTGTTAGAACATAGACAGTAGAGTCTAGGGGTCAAAAATAGGTAGAAATGGTGCAGTAGGCATCAAGAGCTAGACTTGTGTTGCTTGGACCAAAATCATTAGAGTCATTCTTGATTTTTTCTTTTACCCTCTCAACAATTCCTCGGGAAATTCTCTGGACTCTATCTTCAGTACCTACCTGGCCATTTCAACCCTACTATCATTGCCTAGACCAAACCACTGTCATTTGCTTATATTGTTATAATAGACTCCTAACAAGGAACCCTGTGTCACTTGCCCTCCACAATTGGCACTCCACACAGCAACAGAGCATTGTTTAAATGTGAAGACAGGCTGTCAATCTTTGTGTTGTTTAAGCCACCTCATCTGTGGAATTTTGGTATGGCAGCCCTAGAAAATTAATACACAGAGTCATCTGAATGATTATATTTAGCTCAGCAAGTGTGTGGAGCTGCTTGTAGATCTTGTTTGATTAGACACTCAAATTATTTTTCAGTAGTCACTTTAAAACAAAGGCTGCAATTCTTCCAAAATCTAAATGCTAAGATTCTCTGTCATTCTATTGTGGATAGCAAACATGTTCTAAGCTGTTTATTTTAATTTAGAGTATCTTTTATCCTAGATAAGGGCCTTGTGTATGGTAATTTGAATTGAAAAGGGTCTATTGGAATATTTTAGTGTGAGTTTTATGTACAGTATTCTACAACATGTCCAGGTTAAAAAAAAATAATCTGTACCACAGTGCTACAACAGATGGCACATCCCTGTAGAAAGGGAGTGAGGTGCTCATCAATCTGCTGATACAATTTGTGAGATTTAAATCCTAACCATGATTGGCATAGTTATAAAGATATGAAGATGTGTATTTTACATTCCAACATGTTTTTAAATGTTCTTGTCTTATATGGAATGGGGTCAGTGAGATAAATTATCTGACATGTGTTCATTTCTATAAATACTGGAAAGGATAGCACAGATCTTTTATTGGCGTCAAGACATGAGGATAGTTATTTTCTAGGCAATATGGATTTACATATGGACCTCCCTCTATATTACCTCAAATGGCCAGTAGAATATAAAACTAGACAAAACATACTCTTTCAATCCTGAAAATGGGAATAGAGTCCATCCAGAAGCTGGACCCTTAGAAAAGTTTTTATTTTCCAAGATGATATTGACAGAAGTTCAAAGGAATTGGAGGCACTGAGGAAAAGAGCCAAACCGTGTGAGACTTGAGTGTATGAGGGAAATAAGCAGCTGAGACTCCCAGGCACTGCAGCTCAGCAGAGGGAAGGCTGACGCTGGGTCAGCAAGGGGTCCATCTTTCAAATGTCCTGCCTGTCTGCCAGCAGGCAGCGTTCAGAGACCAGCCATAGGAGGCTTAGTCCCTCACAGTGGAGATGGTCTTCTTGGAACTCTGTCCCTGTGTTACATCACTGCTGCCAGCCCCTTCTTCACCATCAGTCTCTCAACATCCATAATTGGAAAGTCAGAACTAGAATCTATAGCTAAGGAGGAAAGAAAGAGGGATACTCTTATTATTTTAATCAGAGCATAAGAATCCTTTATTGGAATACTTTGAGAGAAACTCATTTAAATTTATGAAATGTATCCAGCATAATTTTCAGTTGTCTACAAACTAAAAATGGATTAAACCTAGACCTGTAACCTCAACAGAATAAACAACTAGAAAAGTCAGAAAGTGTATATAAAAAATACCCTAATTCCTAAGACCAGTGACCACTCTAATAAACAGCTTAAGACTAAAATAGTCTAATGTAAGAAACAAACAAAAAAACAGTCACAGCTTATCTGACTTGTGACCTCGACACAGTTCAAGAGGTTGTGCAAACAGCCATCAGGAGTGTGTGCAAGGAGGAGCTATCTGTGGTAGAGCAGGATGGCCAGGATGATGTCAGGCTGTCAGCTCACTAACTGCATGGACACAGTGGTACACCCACTGGATACTGAAGATGTTAACTGTGATGCAGAAAACAGACTTGGGTACTCTTCACGTATGCTTGCTAAATGACGTATAAAACATCCCAAGTTAAAAGAATGAAAGACTAATTAAGAACAATGCCTCTACAATGAGTTATCATCCTAGAGAGCACTGGAAATAAGCTTTGTAGCACATTAAAATACAAAGAGAAAATTCTCAATGGTTGTTTAAAAGAGGGTTTCAAAATTGGTTAAGAAATAAGTGTATAGTCTTTGGAAAACAATGTGCTATACTATATAAAAAATATATGATGGGTTTTATGTTTCCATTAAGTGAATCAGCATGAGAAAGAAATGAGAAAAGAAATGCAAAAAAAAAAAAAAGTCTGTGAATGAAATTTAGTATAAGAACATCAAAAGTTGTAAGGAATCACTGCTACTCACAGAATTTGATTAATTTTCGTTATAAAGTCTTTATTTGTTTGACACCAATTCTTCAGAGTGAAGTTTTAGTGTCTCTGGCTGAGGTATAAGCGAGTGTTAAGTAAACCAAGAATAGAGGCTTCTCAAAGTTAAAACTGGCTTGTTTAAAGTACCCTAAATTACTACCCATGCAAAACAGAAGCAAAGACACAAACTGAGCACCTGGCCACTGCCCTTCAGCACTGTTTGGCACATGGTGCTTGACACAAAGACTGGCTTTACAAAGCGTGAGCACTTGATATTCATTTTAGGAATTGTGTGTGGGGGGACAGAATGATAAAGGAAAGGAGAGTGATCTGTAATCAATTTATTTTTGTCATTGGAATCTTTTTTTTTTTATTTTTATAATTTTTAATATGTACAACTCATAGTGCATATATTTAGTATCTTTTTACATACAACTGTTTGTATACAAAGTATATTCGTACAATTTAGGTCTTCAATCATGCATTAAGGAAAATGATATCCGTCTCATTCAACCACCTTTTTTTTTTCCCCCCTCCCTCCCCTATTGCTCCCTCCCTTACCCTCTCTTCCCTTGACCATTCTAGTGTTCCTCTAATCCTCCTATGTACCCCATCCAACAATACTTTGAAATAGCCTCCTTATATAAGAGAGAACATTTGGTACTTGGATTTTTGAGACTGACTAACTTCACTTAGCATTATGTCTTCCAACTTCATCCATTTACCTGCAAATGCCATTAATTTATTTTCTTTTATTGCTGAGTAAAATTCCACTGTGTGTATATACCACATTTTCTTAATCCACTCATTTACTGAGGGACATCTAGGTTGATTCCACAACCTAGCTATTGTGAATTGTGCAGCTACAAACATTGAAATAGCTGTGTCACTGTAATATGCTGTTTTTAAGTCCTTTGGGAATAGACCCAAGAGTGGGATGGCTGGGTCATAGGATGGTTCCATTCCCAGTTTTCCAAGAAATCTCCATACTGCTTTCCATAACGGTTGCACCATTTTGCAGTCCCACCAGCAATGTATGAGTGTGCCTTTTTCTCCACATCCTCTCCAACATTTATTGTTGCTTGTGTTCTTGATGGCTGCCATTCTGATTGGAGTGAAGTGAAATCTTAGAGTAGTTTTGATTTGCATTTCTCTAATTGCCAGCGATGTTGAACATTTTTTCATGTATTTGTTGATTAATCGTGTATCTTCTTCTGAGAGGTGTCTTCTCAATTCCTTAGCCCATTTATTGATTGGGTTATTTGTTTTTTTAGTGTAAAGTTTTTTGAGTTCTTTATATATTCTAGAGATTAGTGCTCTATCTGATGTGCATGTATTAAATATTTGTTCCCAATTAGTTGGCTCTCTATTCACCTCACTGATTGTTTCTTTTGCTGAAAAGAAGCTTTTTAGTTTAAATCTATCCCATTCATTAATTCTTGGTAGTAATTCTTGCGCTACAGGATTCTTATTAAGGAACTTGGGGCCTAATCCAACATGTTGGAAATTGGGGCTTACTTTTTCTTCTATTAGGTGTATTGTCTCTGATCTAATTCCTAGGTCTTTGATCCACTTTGAATTGATTTTTGTGCATGGTGAGAGATAAAGGTTTAATTTCATTTTGTTGCATATGGATTTCCAGTTTTCCCAGCACCATTTGTTGAAGAGGCTATCCTTTCTCCACTGTACATTTTTGGCACCTTTGTCTAATATAAGATAGCTGTAATTAAATGTATTAGTCTCTGTATCCTCAATTCTGTACCATTGGTCCACCAGTCTGTTTTGGTGCCAATACCATGCTGTTTTTGTTACTATTGCTCTATAGTATAATTTAAAGTCTGGTATGGTGATGCCCCCTGCTTCACTTTTCTTGCTCAGGATTGCTTTGGCTATTCTGGGTCTCTTATTTTTCCAGATGAATTTCATGACTGCTATTTCTATTTCTTTGAAGAATGACATTGGGATTTTGATAGGAATTGCATTAAATCTGTATAATGCTTTTGGTAGTATGGACATTTTGACAATATTAATTCTACCTATCCAAGAGCAAGGTAGGTCTTTCCATCTTCTGAGTTCATCTATAATTTCTTTCTTTAGTGTTCTATAATTTTCGTTATACAGGTCTTTCACCTCTTTCGTTAGGTTGATTCCCAGGTATTTTATTTTTTTTGATGCTATTGCAAATGGGGTATTTTTCATCATTTCCCTTTCAGAGTCTTTGTCGCTGATGTACACAAATGCCTTTGACTTATGTGTATTGATTTTGTATCCTGCAACTTTGCCAAATTCGTTTACTAGTTGTAAAAGTTTTCTGGTAGAGTTTTTTGGGTCTTCTAGGTAGATTATCATGTCATCAGCAAATAGTGCTAATTTGAGCTCTTCTTTTCCTATCTTGATCCCTTTAATTTCTTTCGTCTGTCTAATTGCTCTGGCCAGAGTTTCCAGTACTATGTTAAATAGCAGTGGTGAAAGGGGACATCCCTGTCTTGTTCCAGTTTTTAGAGGGAATGCTTTCAATTTTTCTCCATTTAAGATAATGTTAGCTCGGGGCCTTGCATAAATAGCTTTTATTATGTTAAGATATGTTCCTGATATTCCTAGTTTTTCTAGAACATAAAGGGGTGTTGTATTTTGTCAAATGCTTTTTCTGCATCAATTGAGATGATCATATGATTTTTGTCTTTAAGTCTATTGATGTGATGTATTATGTTTATTGATTTCCGAATATTGAACCAGCCTTGCATCCCTGGGATAAACCCCACTTGATCGTGGTGCACTATCTTTTTGATATGTTTTTGTATCCGATTTGCCAGGATTTTGTTGAGGATTTTTGCATCTATGTTCATTAAAGATATGGGCCTGAAGTTTTCTTTTTTGGATGTGTCTTTGCCTGGCTTTGGAATTAATGTAATATTGGCCTCATAGAAAGAGTCTGGAAGAGCTCCTTCTTTTTCTATTTCTTGAAATAGTTTGAAGAGCATTGGTATTAGTTCTTCTTTGAAAGTCTTATAGAACTCGGCTGTAAACCCATCAGGTCCTGGACTTTTCCTTGTTGGTAGCTTTTGATGACATCTTCTATTTCTTTGCTTGTAATTGATCTGTTTAAATTGTGTATAGCCTCCACATCCAGTTTAGGCAAATCATATGACTCTAGAAATCTGTCAATGCATTCAGTATTTTCTATTTTATTAGAGTACAAGTTTTCAAAGTAATTTCTAATTATATTCTGTATATCTGAGGTGTTTGTTGTGATATTCCCTTTTTCATCACGAATGTTAGTAATTTGAGTTTTTTCTCTTCTTCTTTTCGTTAGCATTGCTAAGGGTCTGTCAATTTTGTTTATTTTTTCAAAGAACCAACTTTTAGTTTTGTCAATTCTTTGAATGGTTTCCTTAGTCTCAATTTCATTAATTTCTGCTCTGATTTTAATTATTTCCTGTCTTCTACTGCTCTTGGTGTTGGTCTGTTCTTCTTTTTCTAATGCTTTGAGGTGTGATGTTAAGTCATTTATTTGTTGGTTTTTTTTCCTCTTAAGGAATGAACTCAGTGCAATGAATTTTCCTCTTACTACTGCCTTCATAGTGTCCCAGAGATTTCTATATGATGTATCTGTGTTCTCATTTACCTCTAGGAATTTTTTGATCTCCTCTTTGATGTCTTCTTCAACCCCTTGTTCATTCAGTAGCATGTTGTTTAGCTTCCAGTTGATGGAGTAGTTTTTCTTATTCCTTGTTTTGTCGTTGATTTCCAATTTCATCCCTTTATGGTCCGATAGCATGCAGGGTAGTATCTCTATTTTTTTATATTTGCTGAGAGTTGCCTTGTGCCATAATATATGGTCTATTTTGGAGAAGGAGCCATGTGCTGCTGAGAAAAATGTGTATTCGTTTACTGAGGGATGAAATATTCTATATATGTCTGTTAGGTCTAAATTGTTAATTGTTTTGAGGAGGCTTAAAGTTTCTTTGTTTAGCTTTTGTTTGGATGATCTATCCATTCGTGAGAGAGGTGTGTTGAAGTCCCCTAGAATAACTGTGTTGTGGTCTATTTTACTCTTGAACTTAAGAAGCGTTTGTTTGATGAATGTAGGTGCTCCATTATTTGGGGCATACAGATTTATGATTGTTATATCCTGTTGATGGATGGTTCCCTTAAGTAATAAGAAATATCCATCTTTGTCCCTCTTGATTAATTTTGGTTTGAAGTCTACCTTATTTGATATGAGAATGGAAACCCCTGCTTGCTTCCGCCGGCCATGTGAGTGATAAGACTTTTCCCAGCCTTTCACTTTCAGTCTGTTGATGTCTTTTTCTATGAGGTGTGTTTCTTGGAGACAGCAAATTGTTGGGTCATTTCTTTTAATCCATTCTGATAATCTGTGTCTTTTGATTGGCGAGTTTAGGCCATTAACATTCAGGGTTATTATTGAGATGTGATTTTTATTCCCATCCATTATTATTTGACTTATGGTCTTTAGCTTGATTTGGTTTCTCTTCTGGTTGGTATTTCCTTTAGTTTAATATCTCCCTTTGTTGATTTTCGTTATCATCTTTCTCTTCTTCTTCATGAAAAATGTTGCCCAGGATGTTCAGAAGTGCTGGCTTTTGAGTTGTGAAATCTTTTAACTTTTGCTTGTCGTGGAAGGTTTTTATTTCACCTTCGAATCTAAAGCTCAATTTTGCTGGATATAAGATTCTTGGTTGACATCCCTTTTCTTTCAGAGCTTGAAATATGCTATTCCAGGATCTTCTTGCTTTTAAGGTCTGGGTTGAAAAATCTGAACATAATCTGATTGGTTTCCCCCTATATGTAATTTGCTTCCTTTCTCTTGTGGCTTTTAGTATTCTCTCCTTGCTCAGTGTATTAGGCATTTTCATTATAATGTGTCTAGGTGTGGCTCTGTTGAGATTTTGTTTGTTTGGTGTTCGGTATGCCTCTTGAACTTGGTTTTCCATTTCATTCCTCAAGCTTGGAAAATTTTCTGTAATTATTTCATTAAATAGATTACTCATTCCTTTGGCTTGAAACTCTGCCCCTTCCTCTACGCCAATCACTCTTAAGTTGGAATCTCTTTAGGTATCAGACTCCCTTACATTTAATCATAAAGTTTGCTCGGTCCTTATGTAGAAATTAAGATTTAAATCTAAGAGAATTCTTTCATAATTGTGAGTTAGCAATCAAATAAGCTTGCTTGATGAAATGAAATGCTAATTCAAGAAATAAAATGCTAATTCAAGATTTTCAGAGAAGACATTGAAAAATAAATACAATATCAAGGGTTTTGAAAGCCTAAAATGCTCAACTGCTTTGCTAAATGGATGAATGAATTATTAAACATATTGCAGTTTTCTCAACCTTTGAGTACTAATGTATCTTCTGAATGAGTACAGAAAAGGCATATTTTTATACAGTTAGGTCTGAAGCAAACTGAGCGTGAGATCTCTGATGTTTTAAAAATCCAAAGATATTTTCATGGTTTAAAAAAATTAAAAATATACATGTGGTAATTTGGGGGAACCTTAGAACAAAAAAAAAATTTTGGTTTTAAAATACTAGCTATTAACATGGATAAGAATCTAAACTTTTTAAATTTACAGTACTACAGATTTCATTTTCCAGTGACTGTCACTCCCTGCTCCTGCTCCTATTCCACAATATTCAAATAGATTTTTAAAAACATGTAGTTCTGGTCAAATAGTTCTTTATGTTATAGACTTCTAGGAGTTATATGGGAATTGAGGGAAGAACATAGCTTCTACTAATTGCCATATGAGAGTATAGCATAGTGAATAAGTTAAATCCTGTTACTAATTAGCTATGTGACCTTAGGCAGTTTGCATAACATCTCTGTGCCTCAGTTTCTCTTGTCTTTAAATTTGGGATTTCAATATTTCATGAGCTTTCTGTGAGGATAAGAAAATAATTTATTTAATAAATGCAATATAAATATGTGTGTGTATGTGTCTGTGCTTCTATATAGACATTAAATATTATTGAAACTCTTCCAAGTGTCCCTCAAAAATCTCATGGAGAAGTTTTAGAGGTACTCAGTAAAGATTAGGTAGCCAAACTGCCTAGATGTAAATCCCAAATCTAGTTATGTGATTTTCCTGGTTATGTGATTTGGGGCAAGTTACTTAATCTCCCCATTTTGTTTCCCTATATGGGGGATAATGATCCCCACAAAATAGGGGTAATATTTAAATCTGTGGGGATTTTGAGAATTAAATGAATTACTATTGTTAAGTATTTGCAAATGTATAGCATTGCCTGAAACATAGTAAATACTAACAAGCATTTGTTATTAAGTAAAGCACATCCCGCTGCAACCACAGTGAAATCCTTCCTCTAGATTTTATGTTTATTCTTCTTACTTTTCTTTGAATATCTGACTTGTCAATGCTCTTCAGCCAAAGAGCACTGAGAACACACTTGTATTTGAATAAGTTGATTTATTACTCATTGCAGCAAGGCAGAATACACAATGGCTAATTTAATATTTGTTCCCCCTTCCTTGTACATGGCAACAAAGTGTTTCTATTTCCTTGAAAAAATATTTATATTTGCTCTAATAAACAATGCTGCAATAACAATTCTTCTAAATATCTCCTGTGGTAGGTGTCTGATAGTGTTTCCAGGGTATACACTTAGGAATAGCATGTCTTTGTAACTATGGTGGAATATTCCATAATTGTGTTTCAAAGTGGTCAAAAACACTTAGATTCCCACCAACAAGGTTTAACTGTTTGGGCTGCTTCACATCTTCTCTGGCATTTGGCATTGCCAAACTTTTTACATTTTTGAAAAACTAGTGGATATGTCATTTTAGATTTTACATTTTTATTCAGTTGGATCTGGATTTTAGTAGCTAAGTTTAATCACTTCCATTATTTTTTCTAGCTTATTTTATTCTTTTTTTGCACTTTTTCTTTGTTTCTCCTTTTCTTGCCCTCCTTGAATTTTTTGTACCCATCTGGTTATCACATAGCTTGCCTCGTTTCAGAAATTATACATCCTTATCCTATTTGTGCAAAGAGATTACCTTAAAGTTTTAAGGCATAGGCCCAAATGAATACAGTCTATAATTAATATAGTTCTAAAGACTTTAGAATATTAGATTCTAATCATTCTTACAACTTTTATATTAAGTAGTATTGTATTTCCATTTTATCTTGCAATTTATATCTTTCTGCTTAGTTTTCCCCTACTGTTAAAACAAATTACCACAACCTCACATCCTCTCTTATAGTTCTGAAGGACAGGAGTCTGACATGGGTCTCCCCAGAGTAAAATCAAGGTTTGGCAGGACTCTGTTTCTTTCTGGAGGCTCCAGGGGAGGATCTGTTTCCTTGTTCAGTTGGCAGTGTTGGCAGAATTTTGTTTCTTCCGAGAGGAGGGCTGAGATCTGTTTCCCTCAAGGTTTCAGCTGGGGACTGTTCCCAACTTCCAGAGGCCACACTCATGTCTTGGGGTCTGGCCCTTTCTGCAAAGGTAGTAATGCCAAATAAAGTACCTTATCATCTTGGATTCTCCCTTCCTTCTTCTGGCTCATTGTTCTGTTCCAGCCAGAAAAGGATTTCTGCTTTTAAGATCTCAGGCAATTAAGCTGGACTTCCTGCACAATCCAACGTGTATGGCCCATCTCAAGGTTCAAGCCCTTAATCATATCTGCAAAGGCCTTTTGCCAAATGAGACAACACTGTACCAAGGCACAGAATCCTTGGGGAACCATTTTTCTGTCTGCCATCCTCTCCAATGTTTGCCATTACATCTCTGAACTCCATTCCATCCAGAATCTTAGACCCTTTTGTATTCACTTTCCTTTTTACAAGAAATAAGTTTCTTAGAAATTTCCTTAATACTGCTCTATTATAGTAAAACTTTTATTTTCTGTCTAAATCAGCCTACCTTTATCCCTAATAATTAAAGGTCTCTTGATAGGCAATTGTAGACTTCCGATTAGGCCATTAAAAATGGAAATTTCTAAGCAGGGCATGGTGGCTCATGCCTGTAATCCCATCACTTGGGAGGCTGAGGCAGGAAGATCGCAAGTTCAAAGCCAGCCTCAGCAATGGCGAGGCACTTAGCAACTCAGTGAGACCCTGTCTCTAATAAAATACAAAAAAGGGCTGGGGATGTGGCCCAGTGGTCAAGTGCCCCTGAGTTCAATCTCTGGTTCAAAAAAGAAAAGAAAAAAATGGAAATTTCTGTGACTTGGGATCAGTAATGTACCAGGAAAGAGACCAGATTTAGGACTTCAGTACTATGCCAGATTAGATTCATATTGTAGATCTGGGAATCCTCTGAGAATTTTCTCTATTTGTGATCTGAGCTTTATAATTAAAAGGATTTATTTTTTTTAATAACATAAAGAGTTCTGCTTTCAGAAAAATAGAGATGTAATTTCCTCACTAAATTTTAAAAAACCCTAGAAAGTATATAGAAAACAAACTACAAGAAGACTAAAAATTATAGAGAAGAGAGCAGAGAAGTAAAGATCTCAGGCCCCTGGTAAGTTCCCATGGCTTTCCTTTGCCTCCTGTATCTGAGACTTGGAACTAAAGAAGCCAACAACCCAGAAATGCAGTGGGCATAGATTTTAAAAGTCTAAACAAATGCCTGCTCTTTCTAGCCAAAGGACAAATAAAGGATCAATATGACATGACATAAAACTTTAGGGAATAATTCTATTCCAGCCAAAAACACAGATAAAGAGCATGGCCATACCCTTACCTGCACCAGCAGAGCCTATAGGGAGCCTCAGTTTCCAGTATTACATAATGAGGTACCAGCACTTCTACTGGGTGCTGTCAGAGAAAGCCAAGCAGCGAACAGAACAGACCCTTCATCCCAGACGTTGGTAATAAACTCCCACCATGGCACTGGTGAGGGGATTGGAGAACCAGAATACCCACATCCTCACAGAGGCTAACAGCTCCCTCCACTGTCAATGAAAGCAGGCCTTCACCCTCAAATCCCAGGAACACCAGAGCATTCTCACCCTTTCCTGTGCTGGAACAGTTATAAAAATCCAGTTAGAAAGAAAAAAAAAAAGGAAGATTTGAAAATGATCTAGAGACTTGGGACACAGCACAAAAAATGTCCAGGTTTTGATTGAGATCACTCATCATACCAAGAACCAAGAAAATTCTAAATGAATGAAAAAACACAGTCAGTAAATGCCAACGAACACTGAGATGGTGTAGTGGTTAGAATTATCTAACCAAGATTTTACGGAACCCATGATAAAAACGCTTCAATGTTTATGAGCATGCTTGAAACAAAACAGAACACTTCAGTCAAGAAATGGAAGATAAGAACCAAGTAGAAATTTTAGATCTGAAAAATAAAGCAAATAAAAGGTATTATGCATGGCTTATCAGCATGATGGAGGAGATAGAGGAAAGAAGTGAAGGACTGAAATACAGAGTAATAGAAATGACCTAAACTGGGCCTGGAGATATACTCAGTGGTAGAACGAATGTCTTAGCATGCACACAGCTTGGTGTTCAATTCCCAGCACCACCAGAAAAGAAAAGAAGAGACTTTATCTCATTTGGCCAGTGGAGATAAAGTACATTGTAGAAAAAAATAAAAGTTGTTTCAGGAACCTGTGGAGCTGTAACAAAAGATCTCATATTCATGATTAGAGATTTAGAGGGAGAGGAGAAAGAAGGCAGAGTGTTTTTTTTTTGTTGTTGTTGTTGTTTTTTTTAAGTGTCTAAAAAAGTAATGGTTGAAAACTTTTCAAATTTAGCAAGAACATAAATTTATAGATTCAAGAAGTCTTGCATAATTCTCTGAAAGGTTAAAGAGATGCCAAGATGCATTATAATTATAGTACGAAAACTGAAGAGATGGAAAAAATATTTGAAAGCAGTCAGAGAAAAAAAATGACACTCTATCTACAGGGAAAAGATGATTTGAATGACAGTGAATCGGGAACCTTATAGACCAGGAAAAAGTGACAATATATTTTTCATATGCTAAAAGGAAAGAATTGTCAACTACAAATTCAGTACTTAGAAAAAACATTCCTCTGAAATAAAGGAGAAATAAAGATATTTTTAGGTGAAGAAAAACTAGGAGAATTTGTTGCCAGATTTGTTGCCATGATATAGTTTTGTAACATCTTACCATTGAGGGACACTAAGTAAAGAATGTATAGAATCTCTGTCAAATTATAATTTCTTGTGAATT
Source organism: Tamias sibiricus (assembly GCA_025594165.1). NCBI lineage: Eukaryota > Metazoa > Chordata > Mammalia > Rodentia > Sciuridae > Tamias > Tamias sibiricus. The sequence continues at coordinate 110,469,193 of CM046664.1, read as the reverse complement.
TATAGTTATCTCAAGAAATATTTAATTTAAAAATTATATATTAACTGTTTGGATTATACATCAGATGGCTATTCAGAATACTTCATTGGCTGGATTGATGGAAACAGAAGTCTTTTAAACAATCCTTTTCAGTTTAAAATGTTATAAACTTAAAAAACACAAAAATATTTCAAACCTACAAAAATGTACCACTCTCAATTTTTTGGTTTTTTTTTTTTTTTGGGGGGGGGAGGCAACCCTAAAGGTGTTCAAACTTTGTGATCTCATGAAATATGCAATATGCATTTAATTGAATATATTTTCTATCATATGACATCAAAATGTCTATTTTATTTTCAAGAAATCAACAATCAGATGTTTAAAAATACATAACATATTTCTTCAGGAATTGTACTGCATGAAAAATTTTCTAAGTAGTAAAATTATTCACAAACAATAAGTGCATTATTTATAGAAAAATTCAGATCTCAATATTTGACATATTATATGAGTTCAGCAGCAAACACTATGTTGTATAACAAAGACCTGCAGGAATTAAATCGTGCAGGTACCAGGATCCCAGTAAGGTCTTGTGGGTTTCTCCTTTACTTCATTGATTGTATCTCACTGATTCCAAATAATTCTTGGGGCATTTGCAAAGATGTTATTGACTTATATTGAAGAACTCAGCTAATATCTGGGATTTACATTATCAATATATACTCTATTTACAAGACAACCTATTATGAAAATCACCAAGGGAGTAAAATGTACATAAACATATATTCTCTTCTTGTTTCTTTGATTAATGAAAAATGCCTACATCTATATAAAATTACATCTATAAAATAGAGGTCACTTGTCAAGAATTATATTATTTCAGGGTTGACTTGGTTGGCTTAGCAGCTATACAACCCTCAGGAGTATTTTGCTTCAGCAATATTTTCTTGAGCCTTTATTCATCACCTTTCTCTTCTAGTAGCTCAAGAAGATTTCGTGACTGATTATTCTGTTTGATGCCTTCAAAATACCCCAACAGCTAAAATTAAACTTGCAAAGAGAATAGCCAGAGAAGCTGAAGCACAATGTTTCAGTTTGTTTCCTTAATAAAGCCTTGCTTCTCCCCCAAAGTCTTCAACCTTAGATATAAGTTTCTTCAGACTCATGGTCCTCAAAATTGCACTCCCCTTAGACTTTGTTTGATATAACTATTATTTCCAAAACAGTATATTAATACCAAGACTTAAAGTGACTTCTTATCAATTGAAAGAAAATGCTGGAGGATTTTTAGGTCTCCATTACACAAAACTTCTAATTTAAGTGAGTCTGAAAGATGCTACAAATGAAAGGATGAAAGTGAAAGTACTTATGTTAATTTTGCTGGATAGCATAGACTCTTTTGTCTATAAGGGTCTTAAAATAATTCATTTTTATGTGAAGTGTGTATCATTATGTCAAGGTTTCCTTTTTTATTCACAGAAAGTGAAGCATTTATTTCTGTATTTTCTATCATTAGTGTGTCAAGTACTTTCACCATTAGAAAGCAATAAAATTAATCATTTTTGGCTTTGGCTGATGTTATGCTGTGCATAGCAATAATCCTTTTAACTTGAGTGAGAATGCTTGCTGTGTTCCATACTAAGCAAATTAGAGGTGCCCTGTCATTTACTTTCACTATAGTCCATGTGGGAAGTGAGGGGATTAGGAGATAAGCACTTCTTGGAGGAAAAAGAAAAAATAAAATCTGCAGAATATTTTTCAAACCAAAAACTGGCAGTAAGAGAAGTCAACGTAATGGCCTTTAGGTGCCATGTGTGGTTGTGTGTTCTTGTGTGTGTAGAAACTTAAGGGATGCATGACTTAAGGGACTTACAATTTGCCTTAGAGTTTAAACTACAAACAGATATAATCAGTACTTTTATTTAAAAGTCAAGACATGACATTTAGCTTAAAATATTTTAATATTTTTATGAGTTTCTAGATGCAATCTCAGCAACTAGAATTAGATAGTCCTCTCACATAAGGAGAATGAGAAATATCTAAGTCTCTGTTATTTAAGTTCTTATTCTGCAAGCATGGGTCCTTCAAATTATCAGAGTGAAACAGGAACTAATTTTTATAAAAGGGAATATGTGATCAAGATATTTATTAGTTAAATATTTTGCAGCAAAAGTAACTATAGCTATTGATAATTGATGATATGTAGATGATAGATAGACAAACAGCTAATTCTCTTCTTCTGTTCATATGAATACTTTCCTTTCTTAGTAATTTCTAACCAGTTCTGTATCCATAACTATGGATATGTTTTGACATAAACTTTCAAATATGTGTGTATACAAAAGACCCCAACTGTTGACATCAAAAAGATAGAAGCATGCACGAGCAATGTGTACCCATAGTTCTCTGGTCAACTTATGAACAAACAAACAATTATTAGTTAGAGTCCTTAGCAATTCTTAGATTTTGGTAAATTTGCAGATAATATACTCTGCAAAAGTTCTAGAAAGCACTGTGTGAGTCATGAAGGTGGAGTAGAAAGGGTAGCTCCCTATGAGCCTTAACTTCCTCATATCCATGTGGTACCTCTTAATACCTTTGGACTGACACGAACAGAAGTTTGCTCCATCAGAAGCCACTCAGTGGACATATTTTTCCATATTTATTGAAACTGCTTTGTCCCTCTTACTGTGTTCAGTGTCTAAAGCAGATTCTACTTTCTTAGACTCTAGCTTAGAGTTCACCTTAGGGATTCTTTTATTGAGTAGTAAAGTTGCATTTATCGTTAGTAACTTCTTGGCTAACTAGTGGTAAAGTGCAGGAGCCCTGTTTGGGGAGATAGCTAAGATTGCGGTTGACTATGGGCCATAGACATTTTTGGGCATTTCCGCCTTCCGTAGTCTCACGGGACTTGGCCTGGGATCTTGCGGGACTTGGTCGAGGATCTCGAGAGATTTGAACGGTGACTCAGCAGATCGAGCTAGCACCATTGCTGCTCGGGCGCATGGGAAGAGACCAGAGAGAGAAAAGACAGGGTTATCGCTATTGTAGAGATATATTGTAGTTTCTTGTAAGAGTAGGTGCTTGGTTTCTTGTGAGAGTGTGTATGTGGTGTTAGAAATTACAAGAGACAGAGACAGAAAGATTAAAGAATATTTTCGTCTCCATCCTGTCTCCGGACTCCTTCCGCGGCGCTGCCGTTCCAGCCTGCAATCCCTTTCCGGCGACAACAGTAAAGCTGGTAATAGACAGGTTGCAAGACTTCTAGTCCAGTTTCCTTTGATTAAACTATACTGCTTCATTTGGTACTCACTCCTCTTTTTATTCTCAGGATGTAATTGAGAAGCATTAGAATAATATTCTGGTGCCATATCTTTTCAGCACGTTCCTTCTTCATACATACAGAAGAATCATACTGTTAACCACAACATTTGCTTTTGGTTTAATTCTTAAGAGATATCTCTATTCTTTTTCCAAACAGCCTCAAAACCAGTGGATTCGAAATTATGCACTGGCCCAGTCCCTAACACGATGCAGCTGTGCCACATTCCTTGTCCAATTGAATGTGAGGTTTCACCTTGGTCCGCTTGGGGACCTTGTACTTATGAAAACTGTGATGACCAGCAAGGCAAAAAAGGTAGGCACTATCCACAAGACATGGTTGAAGAGTCCATCCATTGTGTCCCATTATGGATTATTTTTAAAATGCTGTTCTGTGTTCCTTGTGATTATTCATTTGTGATATTTTCAAGAATGGCTAAGGAGTACGGATTTCAAAGATGAAAAACCTAGTCTGGTGATGGTGCCAGAAGATGAGAAGAACATAGGCCAGATGCTTTATACTTTAGACAACATGATGGAGAACATCTGAGACAGTTTAGTTCAATGGTTAAAATGAGCTGTGGTGTCAGACTGACCTGGATTGACCTACTCTGCCCTTTTTGATTTGGAGAAGTTGATGCATTTATCTAAGTCTTTGTCTCCTTACCTGCAAAAGGGATGTAATAATATCTGTCATATATACCTAATTAAAATAAATTAACTAATTTAAAAAAATCTTTTATTTTAAAGACATATACTTAGGAAATAGGGATACAATTGATATATAACAAGTTAGTAATAATTGTCATAATTACATGGATGTTTTTATATTAATCAAGTTTAGCTTTTAAAGAAAAATTTGAAATCCGGAATGTAAGGTGGTACTTTAAAAGAACAGGTATTGTTTAACCAAAATTGTATAAACCTTAATTCCTTTAAAATTAGTTGTTTAAAAGAATAAAACTTGGGCTGGGGTTGTAGCTCAATGGTAGAGCACTTGACTAGCATGTGTGAAGCACAGGGTTCGATTCTCGGCACTGCATATAAATAAATAAAGATCCATTGACAACTAAAAAAATTTTTTTAAAAATCAGGAGCTGGGGTTGTGGCTCAGTGGCAGAGCACTCACCTAGCACGTGCATGGCCTGGGGTTCAATCTTAAGCACCATGTAAAAATAAAAAAACATTATGTACAACTAAAGCAAATAAATAAATATTAAAAAAAAAAAAAAGAATCAATGAGCAAAACCAGAAAAATTCAGAGTCTGGCCCGTAGCTAGTGCCCAGTTGTCAGAGCTTTTTATTAATTTGAAGGTCAACATATGTTTTTTAAAAACATCATTACTTTTTTATGCAAATGACAGTGTCTAAGAGAGAGAGAATAAATTCAGTGTTTTACTTCATGATGCGCCACATGATCTCATAATTGAAAACATTTTCCTGTTTTGTTTCAAAGGACAGCCTTCTAATTATTCTAGCATATTCCCGTAGCAATAAATAGGGTGATTAATTTTGTTTTACATTGTCAGGAAAAGCAGCACTTATGTGCTATTGAAACCTCAAGCAAAATGTTGAGTATTCCACATTGGAACCCAAATGGTTTAGGTCCTGAATTCAAATTTCCAGAGTCTAAATTCAGTGGTGGCTCAGTAACAATTTATCTGGAACTATCTAATGTCTCAGAGGTTCCTTTCCCAAATTCAATCATGTGACAAGTGCTGAAGAATGAAAAGTAAAAGAACTTCCACTTGATCATAAATATTTCTGAATAGCTTGAGATTTCATTGTTTTTTGAAAGTTGTTTAACTTTGGAATGTCCAAATCTATCTACCAAAACCTATCTCTGTTTCTTTTTCTTCTCTTTTTCTCCTATCTCCCTGCCCACTAAGCCTTATGAGGGAGATGGGAACTATTTGACATCTTTGCCTTATGATTTCTATAGTAAGCTAAAACCAAAACTCATTTTTCCATTCTGTTCATTTATTCATTCATTTAAAAAATAGTTCATGAGGTCACATTGGGGTACACTTTGGGAATACATGCACTAGTGATTCAAAACAGACATGACTTTCACCATCTACCCACATCCAGTGTTCACATGGGGTTTCATTCAGCTTTCTGAAATATTGGATCCCTGATGTTAACAATAAATATTTTCTTTCCCCAATAATTCAGGCTTCAAACTGAGGAAGCGGCGCATTACCAATGAGCCCACTGGGGGCTCTGGGGGTACTGGAAACTGCCCTCACTTACTGGAAGCCATTCCCTGTGAAGAGCCATCCTGCTATGAGTGGAAAGCAGTGAGGCTTGGAGATTGTGAGCCAGATAATGGAAAGGAGTGTGGGCCAGGCACTCAGGTTCAAGAGGTTGTGTGCATCAACAGCGATGGTAAGCCAGAGACATCTATCCCGATTTTATTTAATTTTACCTCACGTTAAAATCTTGGGTCATCTCTCGTTATAACTGGTTCTAATTACAAAGAATGAACTACCTCTCTCCCTCGGATGGATAAATGCATGTATAGCTAGAGCGATCAATCTCAAGGCAGCACTGGAGAGATTCCATCAATCATCACAGGGAATTCTAAAATTTGAACATAGAACAAATAAGAACTAAATCATCATCAGGGAAAATTGCCAAATTCCAAATAACAAGGAAAGGAAATTGTTGTTTTAAGTTAATATTATTTTATTTACCAAAGAAAATGCAATGTAAATGAAGGAGGGTCATAAAAGTTAGTCGACTTGACTCTGAAAGTCTTTTTGTCCTCCCCCACCTTGTGTCTTCATGAAGGAATTTTATTTCCAGACTCCCAAACCACTAGCCCTTTCACAGCAGTGTTTCCAGTCAGCCCTCTCCTACTCTCTAGGCACCCCCTCTAGGAATGTCAGAGCCAGTGGATGATATTTTCCACAAGGTTCTTTTCCCTAGCCACAGTAATCACCTTGGATTCTTACAACGATTTTTTTGTTTGATAAAATATTCTGTCTTGATGTCATCTGACACACACTTTTAGATTGTTCCCAAGAGCACTGTTATTGTTTGGGAGAGAAACTGTTACCCTCAGCAATCCCGAGTCACAGAGGAACCACAGACATAGCTTAAAACCTCTGAACAAGATCGTGTCCAAGGGTCCTTCTGGCTCTCAAATCCTGTGACTCTGCACATGGGAGAAATGTGAGCACTGAACCCAAGGGTCCCATGGTTGACAGTTTATGCTGTTTATGGCATAGGCAGAAGCATCCTGGTGCCCCCCGGGGTGTTGGAACATCTGGTAACCTTCATAATTCCTCCTGTCCTATTTTGTTACAGCAAGCAGAATTGTTTCCTCCTGTGACTCAGTCACTGTTCAATAGTAAAGAAAGATCCTCTCTGGGGTGGGAGACTGACAGCCACTGACATTACTGAGAAATTAGCCTTTCGACTTTGAAACACACAATACCACCTTTGTCCAGGGTCTATGATCGCCATGCAGGAGAGAGCCCAGGAAAATCGGAACCAATGCTTGCTTGATGATAAATTTTACATAATCTGCTTTGTTCTATGAAGGTGTAATTAGCCATGATACATCCTCTCTAGCTATTCCCTGTTGTACTCAAAAGAGAAAGAAAAGGAGGAAGTAACACTAGAGACTGTCATACAGGAAAAGAAAGCAAATGAAACAATTTTTATCTCTACTCACACTTCAAATACTGCTTTAGAGTAGTGTAGTGGAACTCTATAGTATCTCCTGAATTGCTCAAAAAACATTAAGGGTTACATTTAACTTTAATATTGTCTTAATTTTTTTTCTCAATTGAAATATTTTTTCTTGTCCTTCTAAAGATCTAGGAAGGAATTAAAAGTCCCAGCTACTGTAAACAGCTTTTCTATGTGAAACGAAATGCTAAGACAAAAAAGTGGTTATGTGTGGAACTTCTGCCTCAGTGTTATCCAGCAAAAAAATCCAACCTAACTCAGTGCAACAATTTTCCTGGATATTTGTGGGAACAGTTTGTATTTTATATAGACTAGAAGAGCCAGCTACTTAAGCGATATCAGTGGCTAATTTAATTTTGTCAAATAAAAATTATTTTATAACACAATCACTTCTTCAGCCATTGTGAAACACTAAAAAGTAAGCAAAGGTCTGAGCTTGTTTTTTCCAGTTGTACTAGAAAGGAATGTTTGTTATAACCTACAAAAGCCAATTGGTAACTCTGGAGACAAAAGTCACTTTCATTCTTCCAGCCTCACAGACAAAATGAATTTTAAAATGTAAGAAATATGCAAATGATATTCGATTTGTTATTATTGTCCTTTATCTCATCAGTCATTAAATTTTATCGCTGATATTAGTTGAAGTGTAAATTTAATATTTTGGTGATTTTATATGGCGGTGTATAAAATCAAGAGAATTCTTTTTGTAGTTGAAATCCTGGAGCTTCCTCAAATCTGTATATAACTGACTGAGACACAATAGGGCTGATAGAATAAAAGCAAAAGCCAGAGACCTGTAAATACTACTCGAGTATTATCATGTGGTCACCCGGTAAGTGCTTAGCAGCTGCACCAAATGTTGTTTTGTAATTAAATTGGGCCTAGGGAATTAAAGTTGATTAGTAGTACAGACTCTACCCCCAGGCCTAGGCTGCAGCTATGGATTTTGTTTTATAATTAAGTTAAAGTTCGACTAGGGACATGAAGAATTGGAGCCTGTGAACCCAGCAAATAATGAAAAGACTTTTTTGCCCTCCCACATTCCTCACAAATTTCACAACTTTGTTAATGACTTGAAAGCACTTAATGTCTCTATTTTCCTTCCCTGAAATATTCTTTGTCTAGGCTTCTAGAGATCAGTAGGATTTGTTGCTGCTGTTCATTTTTCCCATTGTTTTCTAAGGAGCAAGTTGAGGAAGGTTGAGAGAGCAGCCAGGCAGAATCTTATATAGGTTCTGACAGGAGAGTGGAACAGAATCATGAACAAAAGAGCTCAGAAGACAATCAGACTCTCCAAAAGGAGATGAGCATTTTACATGTACTAGAAAGTTACAGATATCATCATGAGAGTTTTGACCTGCTCCATTTCCAACCTGGACCAATTCACCCCTCCTTAGGCAATCTGGTGGCCCACACTCCCTGGAGGTCACCAAATTGATGCTAAACTTAGTGAAGATACCCCATTGACATATCATACTACAGCCCAGAACTCTTGAGCCAAATTATATTGCTATATTGTGTGCATGTACCAATATGTAACAACAAATCTCATCGATATGTACAACTATAATGTACAAACTAAAAAATGAGAAAAGAAAAAAGAAAAAGAAAGATACCAGAAAAGCAATTTCAACTCTCTAACACAGATGGAGAAACTATCCAAGGGTGCATGGGGAGAATCATAGAGGATGCTACACTTTTGAGAGCACCCCAAATCTACCCTATTTTAGTTCTTGTGACATTTGTCTGTTTTATTTAAAGATGGAAATTTGGTGATCTGAGAGTATTTTGTTTCCTAAATTGGTTGGCTAGAAGCAGAACAAAGGCTATTAAGCTGGAAGTGAGGGGAGAGAGAATGTATTGTCTTATTTATTACTTGAGAATAAAACTAAATATTGTTTCCTTGTTTTCTCCCCTCTATTGAAAAATAAATAAATCATTACATTCATACTTCCCTACATTGTCTCCTTTTCAACTCCATTTTCTTATTTTACTTTGTGTATTATGTTGTAAAATGATGACCCACAGCAGTGGAAGTGCCTGTGCTTCTGCCCTACCTTTAGTTTTTCCACATTGGTGAAATTATCATATAATCAATGGCAGTGACAGGCACAACTCGCTCTCATACTTGATCCAGACTTTTGAAACCAAAAAATAATATTTTGCTGAAGTAAAGCTGTACAACAGTTCACCCTTATGCAGATTTTAATGGCACTGTGGTAAAAGTAATGGAACGTCACCAGCCAGGGCTGTCATTGCTTACTATGCCATTGGTGAATGGGAATATCTCCATTACCCAAATGTCTCAGCACCACAGCAAACAGGCTGGATTCTCTTGACACAGAAAACCTGTGATTGAGAGCATGTTGAGATTAGCATGAGATTAGCCTTTAAAGCAACAATTTCCCTTCTCCTGGGAAATTTTTCTACTTAGCATTAAAAGTACTTGAAGAACTGACTGAAAACACTTGAGGAAAGAGACTTTAGCATCCAGGGCACTGGCTTTTCATGTGACTATTGAATCTTTCTTCCTTCTGAATTGCAGTGTATATCCATATCTGAGTAGAGGGAAGGGAAGATGAATACTATTCCTTTCCTGAGTAGTATTGATGTCGTACTTCTTTAATCTCATGTGGCTGGTATCAAGAGGAATATAAACACGTATTTCAATATCTTGTGGAAAACACAGGAATAAAAATTTTAAACATATTGAAAATTTGTACCTCTAGAGAACAGGACTTTAAGCCTTAAGAGTACAGTTTGAGAGCTGAGGTTGTGGCTTAGTGGCAGACCACTTGCCTAGCATGTGTGAGGCACTGAGTTCATTCAATTCTTAGCACCGCATATAAATAAATAAAATAAATGTCCATTGACAACTAAAAAAAAAAAAACTTTTTAAAAAAGTACAATTTGATGCATTTTATAAACTGTAAACACTGAATTAATTTCTCTAAGTATATATTCATTAAAGAGCAACAGTTGGATGAGAGCAGAAGTAGGTAGGATAAGGAGTAGGATGTGGAGCAAGGCACTGCAGGATTAGAAAGATCTGGAGCTCTGGAGACAAATATTTTGACAAACTCAAAACTCTCATAAATTCTATCAAAAGTATAGGATGATTTATTATTAAGATTTCTATAGTTTTTTGAAGATTAATTCTCAGAAGAAGCCAGTAAGAATGGGGAATAAAGTAGCTAAACCAAGAAGGAGGCATGTATCTCTGGTACCCAAAACCTCCCCCAGGTTCAGTGATTCACTAGGAGGACTTAAAGGACACTGCATATACTTGTACCTACAACTGTGATTTCTTATGATCAACAAAAGCAAAATGTACATGGGGCAAAGTCTGGAAGAAAGAAACCATGCATGAACTTCTAGGGGCTCCCAGTGGAGTCACACAGGATGTACTTAGTTTCTCCACCAATGAGTTGTGACAACACATGGGAAGGGCTATCTACCAATGAAGCTCACTTGAGCTAGAAGTCAAGGGCTTGGTAGTGGTCAGCCATGTAATCACTCTCCGTCTAGTACCTACCAAGATTCCAGAGTTCCCTGAAGGAAAACAGACATTCAACCTAAGCCACATTGTTTATATAAACACTATAAGCACAGAAAACCACCCTTATCATGTAGAGAATGCTAGAGTCCTTCAGAAATTCAAGTACCCAGATGCAAGTCAAGAGCCAAACTTGTAAGAGAATCCAAGGATAATAGTCTTCAGGCTGCTGTATGAACTTTTTTTCTGCAGAGAAAAAACAGAATGGTAGCCTCAATCTAATTAACTTTGACATGCAGGAACATAAATTAAATCTTAAATCTAATGGTTCTAAAAGTAAAGGAGATTATTTTTCATATTCTCACAGTAATTACAAGCCCATAACTGCTGACTGGAAAGAGGAAGGTGGGTCCCAGAAATTTTTAGCATTCCATGTTGTCCAGACAACCCTGGTGCTTAAGGGCAATTGGCCAATGGTAAAAAATGAAGTTTTGGCAACAGAATCTGACATGGGTGAAAAGATCCAGTAAAAGGGACCCTAGGGGATCCAAACTGGGCAGCCACACTAACCATTACAAAAGAAGATCCAATGCCAGTGGAAGGAATATAAATGTTACATAACCTAAAAGGAACCTACCATGTGATGCTACATTAGAGAGAACATGCAGTTTTCCAGTTTAGAAAAAGGCTTTAATGGGACATTTTGGTTGATAAATATTTGGTACTCTCTGCATTCCTGGCATAGCAAGATAGAAAGAGCTGAGTTTTTCTGCAAAATAGGAGAAATTTTTTTAAGTTACATCTCACAGCATGGGAACAGAGGCAAGGAATTTGAGAGTGGTAAAGGCAAGTATGAGAAGGGTCTAGTGGGACAAGAGTAAGAATCTGAAAGAAGAAAGAGAAAATGTTTGAAGAGGGCTACAGCTAACTAAAAATATCTTTTGTTATGAAACAAACGCCTCAGTCTTGTAGGTTTGTTCAGGGTAGTACCAACTTCTTGAGGTAAATATTAATAGCACTCCTTTTGCTCTTAAATGTATTGGTTTGAACAATAAGTGATATGCTTACCTTAGGAATAACTGATCAATTATGAGAAGAAGGGGGCAAAATATTAGAATCAGAAGTATTAGAACCGGGCGCAGTAGTGCATGCCTGTAATCCCAGCACTTGGGAGGCTGAGGCAGAAGGATCAGTGAGTTCAAAACCAGCCTCAGCAATGGCAAGACATTTAGCAACTCAGTGAGACCCTGTCTCTAAATAAAATACAAAAAAAAAAAAAAAGTATTAGTAGAAATATTGGCTTCATGAATACCCTAGGAAAAAATAGAGAAGTAGGGTCCACTGCCACTTAAACAGTTTCTAGATTCCCTAATGGAAATTTTAAAATTCTATTTTCATTTTAATGGACAAAGAAGCATCAGAAAACTGGAAAACCTGAAGATATGTAAGATTATTTAACATTTGAGAATATTCAAGTATCTCTTTAAGATCTTAAGATGAAAGGGCATATTCATAAATATTTTTGCTTCTCTCAGAGGAATACCTTTTGTGCCATATTTTATCATTTATGATATCATGTTATGCTAGAAGGAGTGATAGACAAAATATTAAGTTAAAATTTGTTTAAATAGAATGGAACTCACCTAAGATTTCCTTCCACAACTTAGGTGAGAACTCTGAGTTCAGATCAATTTGAATGTCCAGAGAGCTAAATGAAAACACAATTACAAATGCATGAACATTTTCTGGAACTAGAATCTATTTCTTAACACCAATTACACAGCTATTTCATGGAAAAGCTGATCTCTTAAATGCAGGAACCCATTCTATAATGGAGTCATTTTTCTGTAATTTAAGCAAGAAATCAATCAACATATTTCCTTCCTGTAGAATGCTATGTCATTTAAAGTGTGTGGAAAATAATTAGGTTAGATATTATGCTTAAATCTAAGGTCTCTTGCTTGCAATTAGGATCATCTAACTGTAGTGGTTGGAGTTTGTTCCCTATAATTGAGTTGAGATTTTTTTTTTTTATTCAATTTGTTGTAAAGACAAAGTCATTATAGCCTTTTAGAAACTTTTAGACAACAGGTTATTCTTCAGTGTTATTTTCTAATAACTACAATTTTATACTGGACTTAGAAGTCTGGTATCAGAGAAGCTGATCTCCCTGTTGTCTCTATGTGTGACTATGTATATTTTACTATATATTTATCACTGTTGTTAATAAAATTTATTTGTTTTTTAAAAAATGATCAGGATTAAGCCAGGGTTCTTTTGAATAACGATGTCATAGCAAAGAATAGGATTTAGTGAGGAATTTTATTTATCTTTATTTCTTAGGTTGATTTAGCAGACTGTAGATGAAAGATAAATAATCAGTTACTTACTAAATAATGCTATAAATTCCCCCATAGAATATCTGCTTAAAATTACAGATATAAGAGAAAAGGGACTTTTACTTTGACACAGGAGGTGAGTTGACAACAAACACCATCCAGAGTGGCCACTTTTATCTGGGTCATTTAAAAAAAATGGACAGAAAGAACACATTTCAGTCAAATTAGGCAGGAGTTTAATTATTAAGCCTAACAGATGCATCTCATACATTGTCCAACTGTTTATTTGCTTCTTTAATTCCATTTGTATTGACCTCCTCTGTCAGACTTTGTTTTCTCATGATTTCACAGATTCAACATTCCTGATTCCCTTCTTCCCTGTCAGGCAATATTTCATTGAATGCTTGCTGGGATTAAAAAAAAAAGAAAAAGAAAAAAAGAAAAAAAACCTCAAAATTCACAGCTGAAAACTATAACAGGATTTCTCATGATTTGGGGAAATTCTTTTTCAGGTTCCATCTGAACTTACTGTGGACATTTGGCTCTGGCTGAATGGTCCAAGATAGTCTCCTGAACATATTTGATGGTTGGTGCTACCAGCAGGGGTGCATTGGTGCTTCTTCACATAGGCTCTCATCCTGTAATATGCTCTAAGACCAGTTTCTTTACATGGTACTTTTAGACCATGACTACAAGAAAGATGCCTCCTTTTTCTTCTGTGTGTCCTCTCATGGTCTAGTAGACTAGACTGGCAATTTCTAATGTGGTCTTAGAACAGTGTTCCAAGGGGGCAAAACAGCCAAAACGTCACTTAATGGCTAAGTTTTGAACTCTCAGAAGGTCACTTCTGTCTCATTTTGTGGGTCAAAGCTAATTTCGGGGTCAATCAAACTTAAGGGATAGTGTAATAGATTATAAATTTTAGTGAGGAGTACCTACCAGAATTTATGGATGTGTTGAGTCTACCAACATGTCTCCTATATGCTATATTCTTCCTCTGTTCTTTCCTTAGGTTTTAGCATTCCTTTGCAACTCTCTGCTATAGAGCTCCACCAGGAAGCCCCAAGCAAATCCTATTGGCATTTCAAACTTACTATCAACCCAAATCAAACTCATCAGACAAGCATTGGAACAATGCAGGACAGGATACTAATATAAAAGAATTATGCTAATTGCAAAGAACTAGGGCAGTGAGTGAAGGTGTTGGTATCCAGGATTAGGTTCTCTTTATCCTGACATAACAGGCTCTCATCATGAATCTGCCCATGATACATCACTCAGCTGCTTAAAATCACTTGCTGGCTCATTTTTTTCCATTCTTATAAAACCCAAAGACATTTTGAATCACAGAATATCCTACCAGTTGCCATTTCTGTTGCTCTCTTTATTATACTATTTTACATTTTAAGGAATTTGAAATTTAGTTATGGAGTTTGCTGTTTCTCTATATACCCTTCTTTAATATTGGTCCCTATTTGGTAAGGATCTTATTTAATTTTATTTTTGTATGTCTGTTTCCTAACACTGTCTCCATATAGTAGATTGTTAATAAACCTCTGATCCATCACTAATTTCTTGCTTTTTTTAAAAACCCCCAGACATCTCGCCTTTCAAGAAATGGCTCTCAAATTCTCTTAAGTAAACTTTTGTATTGCCCTCACTGCAAATTTAAACTTTGCCTACCAGATGTTAGATAAAGCATGACACCAAATTGCACACCCTATTAACATCCTAATATGTCTTCAATTTCATTACTCTCAAGTCCTAATACACTGGAGCAAAATAACTGCTATATTTACATAAGGAGAAAAAATTCTGAAATTTTTTCTTTTTTGTTTTCTTAATTTCTATTTTCAACTGACAAAGAGGAAAGTTTTATCTTTTATAACAGTTTTGAAGGTTCCAGTCTGTGATCAGGCAGATGCATTGCTTTTAAGCCTCTGATGGGAGTGCTAAGTAGCAATGGTGAGGAGTGTGCAAGAGAACAAAACCACTCACCTCATCCCCTCTGAGAATATGCCCAGTGTCCTAAACACCTCCTCCTAGGCCCCACCTCCTAAAGTTTCCACAACATCCTAATAGCACCACCCTAGGACCAACCTTCCCCAGGCGCACCTTTGGGAGATATTTAAGATCCAAACCATGGTTGAACTTTGCCACTTTTTAACAAATTTTTAAAATTCTTTGTGATTAAATTTCCTCACCTGTAAAATGAGAATATAGTTATCTATTCATAATATCTTCATAGAGTATTAATAAATTAGCAATCTAAGTGCTAAGAATGTTCCTGATGGAATATAACATTTGTTGTTCCTATTCTTACTCTAAGGTGAATTCAATAGTGAAAAAGTTAGCTAAGCACAGATTTTTTCCTTTTTTATTTTTTGGTTTGATTAAAGATAAGAATTTCATTATTTACCTATAACTGATCAATAGATTTATAGTTTACAGTCTATCTCACTTATTTTCTTAACATGCTCATGAAATACTTATTTTGAAGCATATATGTGCCCTTAAATACATAGCTATTCTGTTAGCTATCAAAAAAAATATGCATATGATAATAAAATTCTGTAATAAAATATCCTTTTGCCCATGTAAGGAAGCAGATTTATGAATTAACATTTCTTTTTCCACTTGACACATGCAATTGATTCATTAGCAATGAGCTAGTAATATCTTCTGAAGAGAACTAAGATTATTTCATTTTGATAAAACTTATAAAAATAAATTATTAAGATATATTATTAATATTAAGGTAGATTTTCTATTTTTATGATGTAAGAACTAGACTGAATATGTCACATCCTGAGAATTACACTTTTCTTTGTTTCCTTAGAATGATAAAAACAAGTTACTGACTATGGCCAGCAATTGAACTTCACTTGACTTATATAAGATCAGGGAATATTGCTATAGGCTGGCAATTAAATATAATAAGAAAAGAAAACTATAGTAATCTTTGAACTTTAAGACCATTGGTACTTAGCATTGCATTAAGTGGTAGCTGGGGAAAATATATCTTCCAAAACTACTCATCAAGAATTCACACTATGAAGTAAAAAGATGTGCTACTTAGCTGTGATTCTCAATATCAGAGTTCATATCTCAGAGGGACCTATTGTTGAAATGGGATGGGTATAGAAAAGCCAACAGATTAATACAGAGCATATTCTTGACTTTCAGTTTAGCCAGTATGTTAAAAGGAAATAAGGGACTTTAAATAAATTAACTAGCAAAATTTTAAATCTTTGATCTTATATTGAAAGAAATTGCTAAATTAAAATAAAATTATACAAGATACAAATTAAGTTAATCATGGGTTGCTAGCCTCTTCAACATTTGTTCATTATTTTTCCTCATTAATTGTACCTCTGATTTTTCTTTGATAAACTCATCCATCCTGTGCATCTATTCTTGAGGTTTGCTGGAATGGGAACCACCTCCCAGCCAAGACTACCAGTGTATTCCATCTGTTAAGGAATCTACCGTGGCATGTGACACAGTATGGACTAGCAGAGAAAATACATAGAAGAGCTGGTACAGAAATAAGTAAAAGACACTAAAACTGTGCGGGGTCACTATGTAAAGTTGATAGTGTAAAAGCAGAGTGGGGAGATGGGGTTGGTTGTAACCTTTGAGCCATTAGATATATCCTCCCATAAAGCCATTTTAATCTATGTCTAAAGCCATTATCTAAACGAGTAAAATCTGCTCATTGTTTTTATCCCAAAAGAGGGCTAAGTGATACAGAAAGCACTGGAGAGAAAATTCCTGCTTTGCATGAGGCTTAAACTCTTGCATGTATTCAAAATTAATTCTAACCAATTATTTATTCTCCATTTTTCTCAACAATGTGTTTGTGGAAACATTTGCAAAACCCCGAGGTTATACTAAAGAAGGGTCTAACATGAGATTCCGAACAAGTTAGTTTCTATAGATTTCTCAGTAGAAAGAATATAGAGCGACCATCTGGTAGAACTGGATTCTTGTATGGACCTGTTTTGTCTCCGCAGTACATTTAATGATAGATTTTTTTTTTAAAATCAGTTGTTCTTACCAAAGCAGAAGCAAACCAACAAATAGAGATGGTGGACTGGCTCAAGTGCCACAAGACATCTTATTTTTTATTTTATTTTGCCACTGTTCTTAGAAGATCCCTTTTTCTTTTTCTTTTCTTCCATTCCCTTCTAGCCTTTTGCAGAATATTCCATTACTGTAAATCATTGCTGAGATCATGTTAGAAATGACATGATGTCAAAAAATGTTTGACTGGTATTTTTTATTGAGATTCCAAAATGTCAACTTTGGTTCTGAGCTGTATCAAGAATTTTACATGAGAAATTTATGCAGAGCTTCTCTGGGATACACAAGCTGGGAAGTAGTTATGATATACATTCCATGAGAGAGCTACAACCTCCAGAAAAGTTCTGATCTTACAAAATTTAAATACTATAAACAAATGAGATTCTTATCGGATAGGTTTTGAAGTCTACTATCTAGGCTCATTGGTTCTTTGATTTCACATTTATTGTGCCTGCTGTGTTCCAGGCCTTAGACATACATTAATGGTGACAAGCCCTTGTCCGTCTCATTCCCACTATCTAGCTGGAAATGGAAAATAAGCAATTTGTTCATTTTAGTAAAGTGTAATAAGTACTGCAGGGCCAGTGTTAGGCTTAGAGTGCTAGGCAACAAAGTGGGCAGAGAATGCTCCTATCTTGGAGGATCACTGAAGATTTTTAAAAGGAGATGACTTATATTAACCCAAGGAGTAAGTACAATTTCTTAAGAAGGTTAGTGTATTTTAGGCAAACAGCTATAAAATAGCAAAAGCACAAAGGTATGAAAGAACTTGAGATATTTGGTGAGCTGTAATAAATGGCTCTATGACTATATGGTTCCTGTTCAGAAAGTAGGAGGAAATGATGTATCTTTGTGGATGGGACCAGATCATGAAAGTACTGTCAAGCCAAGTTAAGGGACTTTGTTTTACCATATTTGAATTGGACATGATCTGGAAAATGGCATAATCAGGACATTTAGAAATAGAACTCCAGCCACAGCAGGGAAGAAGGAAGGTTGAGACAGATGCTCTTGCTCTTTCTTTAGACTAAACCAAGAATTCTGTTTGGTTATAGAACAAATTTGATCTAGGAATAGTCCTGAGAATTTTATTGTAATGAATTTGTTTTTAATCAGTCATGTTGATGCTCTTTTGCTCCCCCACCACACATTAAACTTAGAAAGTGGGGATATATATCCATATGTTTTAGAGTCCTTGTTTTATGGGAAAGACACTTTATGAGTTTTCCTATGCTAATGAAAAGAAGAAATGTTCCAAATCAGTATGATCCAACAAGTAAATAAAGACAGAAGTTGTATAGCACAGTTTTAAAATTTATTTTACAGTCCTTGAAATGTAGAGAAACATAAGTAAGAATTCCTTTCATGATCATTGGGAAAATTCATATCTAAGCCTTGTACATATTTAGCTCTGATATCTACATGAAGGTGAAAAAGTTGAATATATCATAATAGTTTTGGGAAAAGCTATAATTTTAAAACATATTTTATGTGTCAGAAATACTTAAGAACATGATAGTATAATTGTATTAATTAATTCTTTTACTTACAAATCATAAGTTGTGTAAGTTCCATGTTCCTGGAATTGATTTATGACATTGTAGACAATGATAAACTACTGATTTTTCTTACCTTTTTAATTAAAAAATTCACCTTATATTTTCATTTTGAAATGAAAAGTATTATAGTATGTACATATTTTATGGTATTTTAATACTTTCATTTGTGATGTTTTTAGCAGGATAGATTTAAATTAAATAACTTCACTAGTGTTTAGATGGATTGTACCTAGGCATGGTCTATTGATTGCAGTTCAGGGAAAATGACAAATCAAAGTTTCATCTGAGTCATCAATCAGTCGCCAATTAAAAGGTTTTGAGTCAAAAAAAAAAAAAAAAAAAAAGAAGAAGAAGAAGGCTTTACTTTGTTCTTGGGGTAACACCCTCTTGTTTTAATTTGATAAAAGCATTTTAAAATGGATTTGCTGATAGCTTAAAATGTAGCTTTGGCCAATAGAAAGATTAATATTAAGTGTGAAAAACATGATAATCTGTATGAAGAATGTGTCTTTCATTCCTCAGAAAATGGAAGTATTCTCTCTTATTACAATTAAGAAAGGCAGTACAGGTTCACTGCTACTTCTTTAAAAAATAATCCTGTAAGCATTTAGTCAAATTCAAGGTAAAGAACAAAGAAAGAACATTATTTTCAACTCTTCTTTTAAAAAATTATATGTTATGTTGATTTGGGGTATGTATTAACTGTACATCTTGAATTAAATAAGTGTGATTTCCTTCCACTTTCTCACAGAAGAAAACGGCCATAATTCTTTTAAAGTAGAGTGGTTCCTATTATTCTGGTTTGACTGCTCACCTGTGTAAGAGCAGTTCTGTGACTATTCAAAGTGCCCTGGAGAGCTCAGACCCCATGGAGCTGTGTTTCCGGCTGGTTAATCACCTATAAAACTGTAAACTATTTTTAGAACCAATCACCTCCTTGCCTTCCTTAAATATTCATCTGTCTCTCCATCTAAACATGATTCCTCACCTGAAGAAGATTAGTTTCTATGTAAATTTCACTGAAACACTCAAAAATGTTATTCTAAATTGGGGGGGATTCAGACTTTTCCTAAAAACAGTTCCAGTCTAAAACCTGCTCCAGCTGAAGCAGTCAAGGAGACCACCTAACCCTGTTGTGCTAGGAACAGGCAAGACAGAAGCCCGAGCCCCATTCCTATTCCTATAATAATTTTCATGTATGGAAATGTATACCAATTCTAGTAATTGATTCTAATGAACAATACCCAAATTGTGAATTCTTATAGAAAAAATGCCCACAATGTGTACTGAAGCAATTATAATGAAATGCCCCAAAAATAAGACCTGAAAGAACTACAAGAGTAAGGAACAATGAAAATTTCTACTGTAGGTCAAATGTATTAGTTCTATTACTGTGTAGAAAGGCTACACAGAATACGCTAGTCTATTGATCTTCCTGTCTATCTATTCTGTCTGTTATTCTATTTTTTAACCAGGACCAGACCACATTTTCATAGTTTGGTCATTTATTTTAATATTTAATAAAGCCATTTCATCATCTCCATATTTTTAATCTCAAAAATTTACTGATTAGTCGTTTTTCCAAGTTGCAAATTTACTTCTTTTGGTAATTTTTGTTGTGATTTGGAAATCTCAAATGCATTTAGGAAAAACTAACATCTTTTATCATATATAATCTCTCCATCCAGAAGCTCAGTGTATCCATCCCTCAATTATTTCTCATTTTCCTGTATTTTTCTTAGTACTGATATGAAAATTTTGTTAAAAGGTTGTCAAGAGAAAGGATAGAGTTCAATGACTTTTGCAATTACTTGCATTTTATACTGCTTTTATCCATCATTTAGTAGTCATTTTTCTAAAAGAAAAACTAAAAGTATTAATATAAAGGTTTAAGACTTATTTTTAGAGATCAGGATACAGCCAAATTTTTAGCAATGACTCTGCTATAGTTTTTATATAATATGTGTTTTTCTGCAAACCTTTCATTCACCAAAGTACAAGATCAATATGGAATTGATACATGATATACATACCTTTAAGTCTTAAGAAAGTATTGTTGATGTTCAAATTCATGTTACTGCTAACAAAATACCATTATCTGTAACTTTTCTTTATAGTTTGGACACTGAATTTTTTAATCACAATAACCATTTTAATTCTTTGGCATTCAAATTTCACAGAAATTTATAAAATACCTTAATAGATCTAGTACAGATTATCTTGAAAAGGACAGTGAACATGTGACAAAAAAATTGTATGTGTATGCTGAGATTTTTAATTAAATGTTTGCTTTGCACTCATATTTTTACTTCCCAGGTACTTTTTATATTGATGGAAACCAAAGAAACAATACCACAATAGATTCCTATAAGAAAAGTGAAAGAAGTGGACCGATAGGAATTTTTTTTATTTGTCTCACGTTCTTTTCTTTTTTTTTTTAATTTTATTTTTATAATTTTTAATATGTACAACTCATAGTGCATGTATTTAGCATCTTTTTACATACAACTGTTTGTATACAAAGTATATTCGTACAATTCAGGTCTTCAATCATGCATTTAGGAAAATGATATCCGTCTCATTCAACCACCTTTTCTTTTTTTTTTTTCTTTTCTCCCCCTCCCTCCTCCCTTGCTCCCTCCCTTCCCCTCCCTTCCCTTTGACCATTCTAGTGTTCCTCTAATCCTCCTATGTACCCCCATCCAACAATACTATGAACTAGCCTCCTTATATCAGAGAAAACATTTGGTACTTGGATTTCTGAGACTGACTAACTTCACTTAGCATTGTGTCTTCCAACTTCATCCATTTACCTTCAAATGCCATTATTTTATTCTCTTTTATTGCTGAGTAAAATTCCATTGTGTGTATATACCACATTTTCTTAACCCACTCATTTACTGAGGGACGTCTAGGTTGGTTCCACAACCTAGCTATTGTGAATTGCGCAGCTACAAACATTGAGATAGCTCTGTCACTGTAATATGCTGTTTTTAAGTCCTTTGGGATTAGACCCAGGAGTGGGATGGCTGGGTCATAGGGTGGTTCCATTTCCAGTTTTCCAAGAAATCTCCATACTGCTTTCCATAACGGTTGCACCATTTTGCAGTCCCACCAGCAATGTATGAGTGTGTCTTTTTCCCCACATCCTCTCCAACATTTATTGTTGCTTGTGTTCTTGATAGCTGCCATTCTGACTGGAGTGAAATGAAATCTTAGAGTAGTTTTGATTTGCATTTCTCTAATTGCCAGCGATGTTGAACATTTTTTCATGTATTTGTTGATTAATCGTGTATCTTCTTCTGAGAGGTGTCTTCTCAATTCCTTAGCCCATTTATTGATTGGGTTATTTGATTTTTTGGTATAAAGTTTTTTGAGTTCTTTATATATTCTAGAAATTAGTGCTCTCTGATAGGAATTTTTAAAGAATTATATTGTTTCCGCAGTCTTGATGTAATCTGATTCTTATTTTCAGTGGTTTAACATTAAACTGATCCTCATTTTACGTTTTACTAATAATTTGTGATGTAAAATACCTTCATAAGAATAAACTATTCTTTAGCTGTCAATGATAAAAGTTTTATGTCAGACCCTCTAGTATGTTAGCAAACAAAAATGAAGGTAGCAATCAAAGAAGAAAACAAAGCCCATGGATAAATGAGAAAAACACTTAAAAACAATGTGTTTGCATTAAGTCTTATCTATAAACATAAGAGCTTATAAAATATGTGTATAAGTCAAGGCAATAAAGTATTTACCCAGGAACATTTTTATGTAGAATTGATTTCTACTAGTCTCTAATTAGGCAAAAGTGGCTTAATTCAGTTGAGCATTTACCCAGTGGCCTGAGGGGAAACCTGAACTTTAAAAACAAGGAAATCGGGGAAACAGGTTCTGACTTCTGGACTATTTAGAATTCCAAGCAAGGATTAAAAGAGGTTATGAAAATGTTGAGAACTCTCCCAAATAGCTCTGCTTCCTTACACTCTCCTTATATTGAGGTTTCCACTCATAGTATCATGGAAGACCCAATCAACAGTTCAACAGGCTCTAGTGCTATTTGCCATAATTTTTTGGTCATACTGGTTTGGATTTAGGACCCAAAATGCTTAGAAATTCTAAAGTTTAATACCAGAAATCTAGTTCAACCCTATTTGAGAAAGGGTTTATAGGCATTTTAGAGAATAATTGTCAGATATAATATTTTTCCATAGGAAAATTCATCCTAAATATTCATATCCAATTGTCTTTCCACTAAATCATGCTTTCCTGAGTACTGCCTATATGAAAGGCACTGTCATGAAAGGCACAGTGAAATTATGGTAACATTTATTAATTACATTATGAAATATCTCCTTTATGAGAATAGTGAAAATAAATTTACCAAAGTTTTGAAAATCAATAAATCTCACCTCTCCTGAAAATTCTCCTACCTAGAATGAATTCTGTAATTAATCTCCCTTTGAGGCTGACAGTTAAAAGCTTAGAACTAAGATTCATTGGGTGCATATAACTAATGTACAGGATTTCATATACACAAATGTTTATCAACCCAATTTTTCTAGTGTTCCCACTTTTAAAAATAATTTTATTTATTCCTTGTATGTATTTTTTAAATATTTTTTTAATTTTTAAAATTTGTTTTAATTAGTTATACATGACAGTAGAATGCATTCATGCACTGTGATATATCATACATAGATGGGATATTATTTCTCATCTAAGTATACATGTTGCAGAATCATATTGGTCATGTAGTCACATATATATACATACAGTAATTACTATAAGCTAATTCTTAGGTGTTGCAAGCCACATTAAAACTTTTCTTGAGCCAGATACCTATGAATTAATTAATGTATTAAATGCCCACTTTCAGACATCTGCTTTACAAATTTTGAAGTCAGCCAATTAAAAAGTAGTGAATAGCTGCTGTGCAGACGTCCTTTTCCCCTTCTGCTGCTAGTCAGTCATTTGCAGGAAAAGTCATACGACAGAAACACTATGCTTTTAAACATGTGGGCCTATTTCAGTGGCCTAAGCCTGTGACTCAGTCTCTAGAGAGTTTTCCCTTAGAAATCACATTGGCCAATTATCAGTCTGTTTGTTTTTTTAAGATTAAGTCTACATATAGATTTCTTTTAAAACATGACGCTGTATGAATTTAGCTAGCATGTTTAACTCTCAAAAGTTCTGAAGGAATGGAGATGATCTGGATGACATTTTGTAATCAGAAAGAAGTATACTAAAGGCTCAACTCAAGTCAGGACTCTTTTCTCTGTATATGTGTGTGGGTGTGTTCAGATATGTAAGGTATCTGAATGTATAGTATGTCTATTATAACTATGTTCCTTATTTCAGATTGATTGATGATATTTTAAAAATTCTCCAATAAATAATTCACCATCAAAAAAATGTGAACGGATAAAAAATATTTTCCAATAAAAGTACAGAAATTAAAATGATTGCATTTTGGAGAACAATATTTATCAGTTGTTTTTCAAATAACATAGTCAGCATTCTGATTTCCTATAAGAACATTCAGTGTATTTGTTGACTCGTGGTCTGCATATTGATCCCTCTTGTTTCCATGACTAAAATTGATTCCCATCCCCACTGAGACCTTTGTCTGTCATCAAACTTACTTTTTCCTTTATGCCAAAATGACATTTGACTGGATTATTCAACAGAAGAGGGCCTCCATGGCTGAGCACAATCAATATGCTTATGTTCACTGATTTATAAACTGTGCAGTGACCAATTCATATATGAAAGCTGCAATGATTCATCTTCTAGTCAGATTATACCAAAACTTGAAGATCTTTTACAACTATACCCTATTTTCTCTGCTTAAAACAATATCCATAAAGTCTGCTTCTAAAAATATTATGTGTTCATATGTAAGTATGTTATCAGGTCAATTAACAAACATTTCCCAGCATGTATTATTTTCAGGAAACTGTTGCAAATACAGATGTATACGTGATATTTATTTCTATCTTGATGGCATATATAGAGTACATGTGGAGCAAATAATGGACAATAAAAAGCACATAATTTACTTTAAATGAGTCCTAGTATGAAAAAAGTAACATTCACCATTTATTTTAGTAACCATTATATGCCAGGCTTTTTACGCTACGTTCAGCTATTATATCAATCATATCAAACATTTTTGCTTTTTGCACTATTGGAGGGTAGAACCCAGTGGTAGTTTGCCATTGAGCTTGCTTTCTCTCTCTCTCTCTCTCTCTCTCTCTCTCTCTCTCTCTGAGAAGATCTCATTACAAAACTGCTCAGGCTGGCCTGAACTTGCAGTTCTACTGCCTCAGCCTTCTGGGTCACTGAGATTACAGGCATATACCATTGCTCCTGGCTGATCATATCAAATTTTTATAACAGTCCTACCAAGGATTTATTAGTAACTCCTTTTTTACAGAAAAGAACTAGTTTTATGAGATTAGCAAACAAACATTGGGCAGCTAGAAAATAGTTTAAAACTCAGCTCCATTTGACACTAATGCCTACAGTCTGTCTCTAAGCACAAAATAGACTTTACTGATATTAAAAAGGGATTGCTTCCAGCTATAGTAGTGAGAAATATTTGACAGAGATGGTACAAAATTGTTCAGCATTCAGAATGCAAAATTTCAAATAAACTAAGAAGAGGGGGTTCTAAATTGGGAAGCAAATGCACAAGATGATATTCGTGTAAGGACTAAAGAAAGAGAAATACTTCCATCTGGAAAAT
Organism: Tamias sibiricus; assembly: GCA_025594165.1. Classification (NCBI taxonomy): domain Eukaryota; kingdom Metazoa; phylum Chordata; class Mammalia; order Rodentia; family Sciuridae; genus Tamias; species Tamias sibiricus. The sequence continues at coordinate 110,443,963 of CM046664.1, read as the reverse complement.
TGAACATACTGATATGTCCAGAGCTTAAGTTACATCTAAAATACTTTGAAGATAAACTTTAAGAGCCAATAACAATATTATAGCAGAAACCAGGCACAATGGCACATGTCTATAATCCCAGCTACTCGGGAGCCTGAAGCAGGAGGATTGCAAGTTTGAAGCCAGCTTGGTGATTTAATGAGACCCTGTCTCAAAAAAATGAAACAATCAAACAAATTGCTGGGAATGTAGTCAATCCTCAGTTACTTACACACACACACACACACACACACACACACACACACACACATTACTGGAAGAGTTTCCATGATAACTGATGGCTTGGAATCTAGTTTGAATTTACTAGATTTATTTGAAAGCTTTTGTTTGAAGGAAAAAATACAACACTATCAAATGCTACATTAAGATTACTGTATTAACCCAACAGATCCTCAATACAGATGGAATGTTAGAGAATCTGGAATGAGAGAAAAAAAAATTTACAAGATGTTTAAAATAGTGCAAAGATACAGGGCTAAGTTTCACAACAATGGAACTAGAAGAGTATAGGTGAGTGACATTTAAAAGGACAAATCAGATCTTTGCAATTGAAATCCTTTGAATAGAAAATCGACTCAAGGATGATGTGAAGATTTGGGTGTGAGCAGAAAAAAATGCGACTATGAAGAGATTTATTTAAACTTACCAGAGTAAATAACTTTGAGAAACATTATTTACATGAATTAGTTTTTTTCAAATTTATTTTTTATTCTAAGTTGTTAGAAATGACAGCAGAATGTATTACATTTCATATTATATTTGTAGAGCACATTTTTACATATCTCTGGTTGTATACAAAGTATATTCACACCATTTGTGACTTCATACATGCACTTAGGGTAATGATATCCATCTCATTCTACCATCTTTTTGAATTAGTTTTGTATATTCTGAGTATAAAATATTCACAGCATAAACAAGTTAAAGCAATCAGCAACTGAATCACAGCAAATGTGATAGATCAACAAGAGAGATGTGAGGAAGTTAAAGTTATCAAATATAAAAATATATCTAAAGCCACTAGACTAGTTCAGATTTCTAAGTAAATTAATGCATCATTACTGTATGTGCAATGTGCGCTAAAAGATTTTAAAGGTAGTAATTTTCTGTTTTACAAAAGAGTAAATTGAGAGGTTAAGTAATTTGCTAACATCATAGCTAGAAAAAACTGCTCATGGTAATGAAAGAGTAAAAATCAGGAATAACTCTACTGCTAATAACAATCAAAAAGACTGGAGAAGTATTTGTAGAAATGTTTGAAAGCACTGGAGAGCTAACGAGGCAGTGAAAATTATAGGTCAAAGATCTAAGAGATATTTCCAAAATATGAACTTGGTAGTTGGGTAGCTCTATAAGTATTTGCAGTTTCAGAAGAGAGGATCAAGAGGCTAGGAAAATTAGCAGAGCTTTAATAGCTTCCTAATAATACACAGGCAAAAATTAGGATGCAAACGTTAGGACCACTAAGGAAAGGGGGAACTAATAAAGTTATTAATCTTTGAGGTGGGACGTCAAAGAGCTGTACTAAATAAAACATAGACCAATATACACAGAGTCTGAAGGACACCTGCAAATTACTTCACAAAATTTGGGTGAAGTTGTCTAGGAATTCAAATGGGCAAATACACAAATCCTATCTGAGGTTTTAATTGACCCCTCTCAATAACCTATAAACAACCACACGTAAAAATCAGCGAGGATAGCAATTCACTAAGGACCAAAAATTAATGGAGCAAAGAAGAAAGCATTCAATAGAAGTTATAAGTAAATGCAATTTTGTTTTTTGTAAATACAAATAACATTCATAAATTAATATAACAGGTCAAGAAAAAGAAAAGATGGTAAGCACATATTAACAATTTCAAGGTGAAAAAGATGACATCATTGGAAAATATAAAGACACCAAAAAAGGATGTTAATTATTTTATGCCAACAAATTTAAAAGTTTAGATGATAGGAACAGATTCCCAGAAAATACAATGCACCAAAACTGAATTCTAATAAATATTTTCCCACAAAGAATACTACAGGCCCAGATGGCTTCATTAGAATACTGCCAAAATATCAAGGAAGAAATAATGCCAAGCTTTAAAAAATTGAGAAAATAAAAAAATAACATTCAATGAGCCTAACACATAATGTTAATATCAAAATGAAAGTCAAAATTAGGTATCAAAATTATACCCTACACAAAATATTAACAAACCATATCTAATTATATATAAAAGGAATACTTAATAACTAGTTATATTGTAAAGTGATATGAACACACCTTTTCATTTAAAGCGTGATGCAGTTGATTCAATTAATTAACAAAGTAAAACCATTTTCTCAATTGATTCAGGTCAGATATTTTTCTTAAAAACTATTGTTCATTGATGGTAATAACTTGTGAAAATCTAGGAATAAAAGGAAATTTCTTTAACTTGATAAAAACACTAAAAAATGTATTCAATGATGAAATATTTAAAGCTTTCCTCCTGACACAAGCAACAGGAAAGAATAAATACCATCACCACTTTTAGTAATTAATTAATTATTTCATCAAATCAAGCTGACTTTATATATTAAACACATCCAGCAACAATAATATGATTCTAATAAGAATTATTCATTCACTTTTCAATAGGAAATCTAGTGCTAATTCTAAAATTTATATGGAAATTCAGAGAGTCAGAAATAAATAATGGAATCCGGAAACAAAGATACAAGAATATGCTATACTGGAAAGGAAGATATTTTATTAACCTAAGTAAATAAAATGTAACAGTATGCAGATAGACTAGTAGAACATAACATATTCTAGAAATATAATCACATATACATGGGCATAATGCATGATAAAAGTGGCAAAGTTTCTATTACCAGGATATATAAAGAAGTGCTACAAATAAATAAGAAAAACAGAGTTGTTGCAATAGAAAAAAAAAATAGAAGACTTAAAGGGATATTTTTCAAAAGAAATATCCTGTGCCAATACATATATTAAAATATATTCTTATTAGTAATATGTATATGCCAATTAACATCAAAATGACATGATACCACACACTCACCAGAATGGCTAAAATTAAAGGTTTAGATAATACCAAAAGAATGTGAAGAAGGGAACTCTCCAACATGGCAGAGAAAAGTGACAGTTTGCATTACCTAGCAAAAATGAATATACCCTTAACCATGGACATAGGTATCTCACTTCTAAGTATATACAAAGAGAAATGTGTGTGTTGTATTAAATGAATGTAAAGAATATTAGAGACATATTTATACGAATTTCAAATCCAAACAAAACTAAATGACTCCTTTTAGGGAGAGGGAAGGGGAAATAGTGGGAAGGATTATGATGGGACAGAGGGTTTCAGGACTGTTGGACAGAGGACTTCAGTGCTGCTGGACAGAGGGCCTTCAGGGCTTCTGGACAGAGGGATTTGGGGCTGCTGGCAGTGATCTATTTTACCCAGTTGTTTGTTTTGTGATAATAATGAAGCAGTCCATTTTTTAAACATTACTATATGTATGTTTCAGTAAAAATATGTAAAACCAAATCACTAAAAACAGGAAAAATGTCCTGTAGCTAGAAAATGGAAGTGAAGGATATAAATTCGAGTCTGCCTAACTTCAAAGCCCATTAGTGATTTATCTTCATTTTGGAGAGCAGATGCAAGTAATGAAACCTTGGTTTATATTCAAATTTTGTGAACAAATGTCAGGAAGTCTGTATTAATGAATAGTGATAAAAGAAATATGAAAAAAAGGCCCATGGATGAAATATGTTTCTATAGTAACATCTGTTCTTAACTGTGATTTCATTTATACTTGATGCTACAAAATTTGATAATCTATTATTTCACAAGTTTGTTTTGTCTAATGGACAGCATTGTAAACTTCTAGAAAGCAGTGAATTTATTTAATTGGGTCTTAATTTTTCTAAAGCACTTAGTTCTGAGCACATGCATGGAAAATACTTCCTATATAATAAGATTTCAGGGAAGAAATATCTGATACATGCTTGTGTATTATTTTTTTTCTACTTTCTCTTTCCTGCTTTGACCAGGATAATCAGTTGATGTGCTTTGCTGGAAAAAGGATATCTGTCTTCACTTGTTTATTGTTTTATCCACTGTACTTAGAACATACCAGCACATGTGTGAATGAAGCATGAAGCTGTTGTCATACAGTTCTGCTTCTCCATGAACTAAAAATACACCTCCTACCCATTTCCCTATTGAAATTCCACTCATTCCTCAGGAGTCAAATTGAACAGTCTCCTTCACAAAGTCTCCTTCACTCTTCCCAACCCAAACCAAATGCTTTCCCCTTGTATTCCAGCAGTGATTTCTTGGGATCCCTACCATGGCATGTATTATGCTCTCCTTGTATATTATTTATTTGTGTACACTCTGTGTCTAACTTAAATTGCACAGTAGTGGATAATATCCCCAAAACAAGGAGTGAACAAACAGGCGCTAGCATTTATAAATGGGGCTGTATGTCCCAGATTCTGAGCAGACTCAGCAGAGGGTCACCTAGGCTCTCAGCAGTTAGATCATGCAGCCAAGGTGACACAGTTGGTAAGCAACCAAGCTCTTATTTGTACCCAGGTCCCGCTGTCTATGAAGTCAGTTCCCTTTCCATCTCTCCATGCTGCCTCTGTAGCATACAATGTCTTACCCATCTACAGCTCTTCACTCAGGGTCATTCACATAGGTGGTCTAGGACAATTTGCACATTTGAGTGCTTTGCTGGGTTTTCAGCTGTGAATGTTGAATTTCCCTGAAAGTCACCCAATTCTAGATGGGAAAATTTAGATTAGAACACCAAAATGATATATTTGTCAGTTTTTTCTGAAGTATCAGAAAAAAAAAAATCTAGTACAAAGTTCTCTTCAATATATCTCATTGTATTCATCCTTTAAATATACTTTCTATATAACACATTTATGAAGTTGTGTTTAGATCCACCAACAGCTCAGAGCAAGAGAAGGAGCTAAGAAAGACTTGAGAAAGTGGCAATCAAAAGATGACACTAGACTATGTTGGGATTTTTGCTTTTTCTATTATTGATTCCCTCGTGCTTATATTTTAATTTATGACTTAGTTTGTTATGTTCAGTGCACATATATTTTAATGACATACCTGAATTTTAGGAGGGAAAGCACTATTTTAACAATCTCAATGAATGGTTGGTATTAAAATGTAGTTTTGTGGGGATTTTTATAATATTGTAGAGATATTTCTATCTTCTCTTGCCTACTCTGTTGGCTCTTCGAATGTGACAGATGGCAATACAGTTTACATCTCACAATAATTTCAACAGAAAAAATACCTATTGCTTTGTCTATATTTTTCCTTTGCCTCATGTAAAGACTATCAATATAAATGTGACTGCAATTCTGGTACATTACAACTATATAAAAAGAGATGTGTACATCCTCTGACTACAAAAAGTATTAATAATATTATAGAGCACTTAGTATCATATCCCCAAATTCAAGTTCATTATTAAACACACATGGTATCTCCCAAAGAATTACTAAATACATCCTGATTTTTCAATTAAAGTTTTATATTTAATCTTTCGAAAATATAATTTAAATTCTTTACCTGTAAAAGACAGTTGTATGGAGATTTTAGTTTTCAGTAAATAGCTATATTTTAAGAAAAAGAGGAAAAAGGTTTTCAGATAAGAATGTAAAACCAAAATCTTTAACACATAGCATTTCACATTGAAGCTAGGTATTGACCTGTACACCTGAACAAATAAAGTTGTCTCTACACAGACAAGGTCAAATGGCCTAGAGAAGTCCCCTATTATAGGATGATGAGGGTTAAGAACTATCACATCAGTAGAGTACATACTATTAGTTTCTCTTCTGGTAGAGCTAACAAATCAGTAGTAGGGCATCTGAAGTAATTAATCAGCTCTCAAGAGTCATTCCTCAGGTGCAGGTGTATTAGGCTTACTAAACAACCATACTTATCTTTAATTCTTTCTTTGTTTCAAGAAATGGATCAATGCATTAATTTGAAATTGCTGCCCTTATTAGTACATTTTATGATTTCATATATGTATACTTTTATGAGTACAGTTATATAACTTTTAGGTTTAGACTTATTTGTCATAAATTAGTTAATCAATTAGATATTATACTTCATTATAGCTAGAATTCAGCTTAAAATAAAAATACATACAAATAATAAATTTTGGACATCTCACATAAAATAAGGGGAATTTACAATTTTAAAAAGTTATCATATTTATGTGGCTTAAACATGTTTTATCCCCTACTTATTCATTTGCAGTGTATTCTAAATCATGATTCATAGTGCTACTGGAAATATTTGACAGGCTCTTAATGGAGTTTTGCCAGCTACAGTTATGAAGTTACAACTTAGCCAGAGCAATACTTCTTGTTTCTTCTCAGCAGCTTGTGAGCTTATATACCTGGGATAGTACAACCAAGATATTATGTATGCAAATCATTGCCAGAGGTATACTGGAAAGATTAATGAAATGCAAATAAAAATACCAGAATTCTAGTACTAGGTCTACTACTTACTATAAAACTTATTTTTCCCATAGCAAGTTCAGTTTATTCATCTCTTTAAAAGAAAAAGCATAAAAATCCCCAAAGCTGTAATTTTTTATAATGATAACTCTGTGTTTGGTGACTAACCCAGCTAGATCCAATGACAGTGTGTTGTTTTCATGATCAGTAGATGATGAGTGAAATTGTCATATTGAGTTGATAGGTCATACTTGACATTTAGGTCACATTGTTGATATTGCGCTCATGTATGGTACTATGGATTATTAAATTATTTGTCTTGAACATTTACAAGGTTAGAAAGAAATTCTTCCAGCTAAAAGGCAGAAGTGTGTTGTTTGAGGTCAATATGGAAATGTCAGAGGTCACCCAGAGATAGCTTAAATAACTAACATGTAGAAAAATAGGGGAAATTCACCATTATCATTCCCTATAATTGTTCTGCAACAATCTTATTGGAGTTGTTAATATTAACTTAAAATACTAAATACCCAGCAACTAACTTTAATGTTCTAAGAGGCCAATAGGGGTTGATACAGGCCTGACAAATAAATCTCACAGAACATAAACCAAAGCCACAGTGACACTTTTTTCCAATTTTAATTGAAGGCATGTGTTTTAGTATTTTCTGATGCATTCAGATGTAATTCTTGATAATATTTTATGTAATTGTTTTCTTTATAGCTAGTGCTTTTTACAAATTTATTTATCTTTCATGTCATTAAAACTAAAAATAGGCAGTTTCAGATGAGTACAAATTCAGAGCAGCTGGTAATCTTTTCAGGATTGGATGGCAGCCACCTCCCTAGTAAGTTAGGGATGGAGGGATAGAAGTCACTACTACCGAAGGCCCAGCTCCTCCACAGGATTTTAGTGAAATTCTTAGTTTGGGATCCTTTTTGTAATCATAGTCAAAAATACTTACATTCTCCCAAAGGATAAAATAGTATTCTTGAAATTAAAAAGCAAGCCATTTAATTTTAATTAAACAAATACAAAGTACATGTAACTAAACAAATATTAAGTACATTTTTAAATATTTCTAAATAATAACCCTGCTAACCTGCTAAATATATGTGAAATAGTTGGTGCATATGAAAGATTGCATACAATGTTATGTATTATAACATATATTACAAATGATAGACAAAGCTCTATTTATAAATAGAGCTTTACAAATAAAATCATAGTTCCTTCAACACCTTGTATTCTCATTCTCTCTCCAGAATAAACCTCAGTGTAGGTGAATTTGATGTTTATCTTGATTTTTTTTCATATCATGTCATTTTACCCATATGTGTATTTCTGTGTATAGTAATTTTATTTGTTTTGGATATTTATATACATGATATTAACTTTATATATATATGATATTGCCAGGCACTATTTTAAAGATGATATAACAGGATGAAAATAATATCTCTGTTTTCACTGACTTAAATTCTAAAGGGAAACAGACAATACATGAGTGAATGAGTAAAATACAATCTATCAGCTGGTGATAAGTGCAATAAAAAATATAATGTAGAGTAAAATGAACAGGATAGTCAAGGAGGGCCTCTTTGAGGTGGGCCATTTAAGCAGGGGCAGAAGAAAAGAGAGAATTGAGCCCCTAAAGGCAATTGTATGAATTTTGTGACAAATGGAGGGAAGAACAAGTGTGAAGATCCTAAGAAGGAGCATCATGGCAGGTTAGAGGGACAGCAGGAGCAGAGAGGTATGTATACATTTGTATATGCATATGTGTGTACAGGGAAAGTAGGGGTGGGCATAACAGGGTACCAATCCCCTTTCTGTGTCTATGGATTTACCTATGCAATATGTGAACTTTGTGTCTCACTTCTGTTACTTATGTTTTCAAAATTTGTTCATATAATAGCATGTATCACCACTTCATTCTTTATATGGCTGAGTGAGTTCACATGCCCCATTTGGTTTAACCAACATCTGTTGGAGGATATTTAGTATGTTTCCCCTCGACTGTTGTGAAAAGTGCTGCTATGAACATTTGTTTGCAAGTGTTTGTGCGAACATATGGTCTCCACTCTCTTTGATATAGACAAAGAGTGGAATTGCTGATCATGTAATAGTTCTAGCTTTGTCTTTCAGAGGAAACACCAAACTCTATTCCATACTGTCTGCACATTTTACATTCCTACCAGCAATATATTAGGGTTTTGGTTTATTCACATCTGCACCAACTGTTGCTAATTTGTTCTTTTTAGCTATTATAACAATTTTGATGGATGTGAAATGATATCTCATTATGGACTTGATTTGTATTCTCCTAATAACTAATGATGTTGAGCATCTTTTATGTGTTTTTTGCCTATTTGTATACAGATTACATATTCCTTATCCAAAATATTCGAACTGAAAGTATTATAAATTTCAGATGTTAGATGATTCTGAAAGATTTTCATATACACAATGAGATATCCTAGGGATAACACCCAAGTCTAAACACAAAATTCATTTGTGCTTCATGTATACCTTATACATGAAGGTGATTTTATAACATAGTACTATTACAATTTGATTACAAACCATCATGTGAGGTCAGGTATGGAATTTTCTACCTGTGGTGTCATGTTGATATTTAAATAGTTTTGGATTTTGGAGGATTTTGAGGTTTGTATTTTTTGATTAGGGATGCTCAATCTATATATTTTTGAAGAAATGTATATTTTCTCCAGCCCTATCTTTTAAGTGAGTTGTTTGTCTTTTGCTGTTGAGTTGTAAGTGTTCTTTGTATATTCTAGTTATTAGACCTTTAACAGATATATGATCTCCATCCAAATACTTTTAGGAAATTGAATAAATTATTTTTAAATTTCTTGATAATATCCTTTGATGCACAAAAGTTAAACATATGGTGTTTAATTATGAGTGTAGAAAGATATTGTATTTACATTATATTTTAAAATTGCATGTTCTAAATAGAATATAGGCCACTTGCAGTGCCAGCCAAGATGGAATAAAACTTATCTTTCGCATTAATTACCAGAAAAATCACTGCGCAGTGTACAAAAACAAGTCCATGGAGTCTCTGGAGTCTCTGAAAAGTAAACCATAGAAGGCAGACTAAGGCCCAAATTCAAAACCTCAGTTAAAACTTATAATGGGATTCTGGAAGACAAAGTATTCATAAACTTGTTTAAAAAAAAAAAAAAAAAAAAAAAACCTTATAATGGGAGTATGTTGCATTTTTGCACTCATTTTGTTTCCTGGCTTTGACCTGAGTAGAAATAGTCCCCAAACTGCATATAGGGCACTGACGACAAAAACTCTAAGATAACTACCCCTTGCTAGTGGAGTACCTGATAAGGCCTGTGACCACTGGCAGCCAAGTGTTTGGATTGGATTTTTTTTTTTTTTTCATCCCTGCTTTGAAACCAGCCCTAGCCACAGAACTACATTTCTATGCAGGCAATGTGGGTACCTAAAAGCAGAAAAGATGGCCTCACTGGCCAGAGCAACTAGGAAAAGGAAATTCCATTTTATATAGTGGCAGATCCCTCTCATATAAATCTCTCTTTTCTCTTGCTGCTTCACTCAGAGGCAGCTCCAGATATTTGGAACTGTAAACTGTATAGGAATCTAAAACTCTAAGGGAATCCCATGTACAAGGAACTTAGATCTGCTCAAGATTTGGGAGAAATTCTGGAGAGAAGCAATGTGCGAATGAACTGATATGAGTATCACATTTAAGTCACGCCTGTGCAGAGGAGACCCAGATAGGCACAGCAAAGCCTCTGAGTCTTGAACCACAATATTACTGCCCAAATCTCAGCTGACACTCCGAGTGGTACATGTCCTAGGCAATTTGCATAGTCAAAGCCTTGAAAACTGAACTAACATGAAACAAATGTCCACATATAAAGAGCATGTGATCTGACTAGATAGGTTGCCAGCTAAAAACAAAAACAAAAACAAAAAAAAAAAAAAAAAATCAAGACTTTGGGGGATTTAAAAAGACCATTGAGTCCTGAAACAAAATATTCAAAGTGTCCACAATGAAAAAAATTACTTGACATGTAAATAACCAAGAAAATCTGATTTATCTTCAAAGGAAAAGACACTGAGCTGCCAATCCCCAAATTATACATATTTGGAATTTATAGATTAAAAACTCTGCAGTGAGTATTATCACCATCTTTCATGAAGTAAAGGTAAACATTTTTAAAAGTAAAAGAAAGCTAAACAACGTTAGCAAATTACCCAAAACATATCTCAAACCAACAAACATTTATTATCTTGCAGTTCCTGAGCATCAGTAATATAAGAATTGCTGAGCTAGATGGACCTGGTTCAGAGTCTCTCCTGATATTACAGTCAAAATTTTGGAAGAAAAGAAAATGAAAAATTTAGAAGTAGAAATTACAATATTTGAAATAAAAGATTTACTGTATGGTCTTAATAAAAGAATGAATATGTCAGAAAAAACAGTGAGCTTGATGTTAGATCAAGAAATGAAGTTCAATCCCCGGTACCACAAAAAAAAAAAAAAAAAAAAAAAGAAATGATACAACTTTCAGGGCATATGTGAGAAAATATTTAAAAAAATGAATGGGTTCTTAAGGATCTGGGGGATCAAAACTCTAAAATTTATGTTATTGGAGTCTCAAAAGAGGAGAAAGAGAATGTACAGGGAAAAAGTATCTGAAGGAATAATTTCCCAAATTTTGTGAGAGATGTAAATTTCCAGATTCAGGAAACTCAGAAAATCTTATGAGAAAAACTTAAAGAAAACTATGCCTAGACACACCATAATCCAGTTAATAAAATGAAAATCTTGAAAGCATCCATAGAAAACCAACATTCACATATAAAAGAACAATAATTTGAATTATTATAGATTTCTCCCCAGAAATTATGGAGAATGAATGACAGTGGAAAATAAAAAAAATGTCAATCAGAATTATGTATCCATAGAGGAAGAAATGATAGTGAAATGAACATTTTCAGATGAAGGAAACTAAATATTCCATCTAGGCTCCACCATGTGACTTCTTATTGCTTATGAAATATTAAAACATGTCACAGGCAGATACTTGAAAAGCTCAAGCTGATCCTTGAAAAGCTCTTGTGCTCCACTATCTTCATGAGAATATGCCAGCTTACCTTGCTGGAGCACAATAACACAGGTGTTCCAGCTAAGGCCCTCTCAAATCCGCCAACACTTAACTTTTAGGTTTTTATATATACAGTTTTTTATTTTTCTTTAAACCATTTATTTCTTTTTATTGAGCTTGCTTTCAAAGCAAATCCCATGAAGTGGAAAATTAAAGCAAAACGTATTCACACCAACATAAAGTATGGTTCAAATCAGATATATAGCACACAAAACACAAAATAAAAATGAGTATTTGTTCACACATCCAGTAACTTGATCTGTTCTATCCATTTGTTTCTGAGTTTATCTAAACTTAGGAAATATTTGTTATGAATATTATTAATGCTTAGTCTTCAAATTAATATTAAAAACATTTTAGGATAACAACTAGAACCATTCTACTGTTTGATTCTGAGTGTGACTATTTTAGATACTTCATATAAGTAGGATCTTATAGTATTTATCTTTCTGTGATTGGTTATTTCATCTAGCATAATATTCTTAAGGTTTAACCATGTTGTGGCAATTAACATAATTTCCTGTCTTTTAAGGCTGAATAATATTCCATTACATATATGTTCATGCACACACACACACACACACACACACACACACACATAACATCTTTATATCCAGCTATCCATGAATGAATACGTAAGTTGTTTTAGCTGTTGTAAATAGTGCTGTAATAAATGTGGTCAGTATTAATAGATCTTTGAGTGCTGTGACCAGCATGGCCAAACCTTAAGAACTGGTGATGGATGATGGGGAATTAAGAAAGACAAACAAACACTTATAGAGAGAAATCTGGGACCAGGTGGAATACCGTCTTCTCATGGAGGAACAGTGACCCAGAGCTAGCTCAGCATATAAATTATATAGGTTTTATCATCAAAAGGGTTTCTGTGAGAAAGTTCCTTCAAAGCAGGCGGCCTTGAAGGTCAAAGCACTTGCAAGCAATTATAATTATTTTACTCTACTCATAATTCTCTGATAGTTCCATGCCTTGCACAGAACCTCCTAAAGCTGGGCATCCGCATAGCAACTAGGCAATCTTTACCTGCACCTTTGCACAGAAAGTTACCAACACAAGGTAGCCATAGCCACGAGGCCCTCAGAGACCATGATCCAAGTCACTGCTCTCCACATTTGAAATCCTGATTTCTGTTTTTGTGAATTAATATCCAGAAGTGGTATTGCAGGATTTTATGTTCTAAATTTTTTTATAAACTTCCATCCTGTTTCTCATAGTAGCTGTACCACTTTTACATTCCCATGAAAATTATACAAAGGTTCTAATTTCTTCACATAGTTGTCAATAGTTGTTGTTTTTTATTTTAAAATTTTTGTGTTAACCATCTCTAAAGGTATAAGATGATATAGCATTGTGCTTTCCATTTGCATTTTCCTGATTAATATTAGTAATGTTGAACATTTTTTGCATATACCTTACAGCATTTTGTCTGTCTTCTTTGGAGAAATGTATATTCAAATACTTATCCCATTTTTAAACTAGGTTATTAGTTTTGTTTTGCTTTGTTTTTTGCTATCAAGATATAGGAGATCCTTATATATTTTGGAGATTCAATCTTTATCAGATATTTGATTCAATAATATTTTTTCCTCCCATTATGTAGGTTACCTTAATATACACTGAAGATTTATAATAAAAACTGAAGACTCCATCTGTTACATGTATAAATAGAAACACAAATGCCTTCATAATTCTTAAACATTTTATGTCTGTATAATTTATGTATTTATTTTTAACAATTTAACATCCAAGAGAGGAGGAATTTGTGAATTTATAGAGCAATAGAAATCATATCACCTGAATTGATGAATTCAAAATAAGAATAACATTTTTATTAGTTAAATCATATACAACTAAGTACAAACTTGTTTTCAAAAAACAAATGAGAATCGTAAATTTATACATGCAACAAGGTATTCATGAATACAAAATTCCCAAATAGTGGTTTTAAGTATTGTCATAAGATCAGTCATTGAAGCATTTTCTTTGAATTAGTTTTAGATTAGTGAGAATTACAGTGAATTATGTATAGTATAAGGTTTTATATAAAAATTTTAGAGTGAATCCATGCCAGGAGAAAAGCTGAAATGAAAACAAAACATAGAATGAATATCCAGATTACAGTGCAAACTTTGAAGTGTTCTTCACATTTCATTGGAATCATTCTCAATTGCTCTTCAGAAATCTTGACTTACTTCAAGTTCCATAGTATCTTATTGTGATTTCCTAAAGTCATTAGTATCATATTCAGTTATTTACTTAGCAAATAGGTAATAAACATACACTATGTGCCAGGGACTTGACATCTGGGAAGCAGCTGAACATCAGAATGCACAGAGTAAGTGAATAGCAGACAGGATGGTTACAGTCAGAAAGAAGTGCCTGGTCAACAGCGCGCTAAAAGTGTTCAGGGCTACATTAAGGCCAATGAAGCTGGGACAGAATAAAGGTGCCTGAGAAGGTCAGAAGTAGCCAACAACCAGATCATAGAGGCCTCTTAGGACTTGGGAAATAATTCACATTAGTAGGAAGACACTGGAAGGTTTTAGCAAAGAATGATATTATCTGAACTATGCTTTAGAGGATTGTTTTGCCTGCTGAGTAGAAACCAGAACCTAGAAAGTTGTCGAATCAATAATGGAATGATCAGGATACAAATGAAGTAAATACTAGTAAAAGCCATATTAAACAAGTTAGATTTTTAAAAAATAATAGTAAACAGGATTCTCTTTAATAAAAAATATTTAATTAACAGAAAAACTTTGAAAATAAAAACACCAAACCCTTGTGCCCCTTCAGGAAGTTAAATTATCTGTATGTGCTGGTGCCTCTGCCTCAGTCCAACTTGGAGACCCTGCTGCTTCTGGACAATCTCTTGACCTCTCTTTGTTTAGATAGTTTTCATAAAATCATACTTAATTTCCTTCAGAAGCGCTTTAGAAAACAGATACTCTTTGTGAAATGCTCTTAGATTCTCCATCCTGTAAGTCCAGATTCTTATCAAACCACACCAGTACAGGAAGAAGAAACTAGATGATAAGCCCTAGGGTCTATAAATCGCAGGCTACAGAGCTTATCCTAGTAATGCAATAACTGCACAAATGACAGTTATTTAACATGCCTCATTTCCTAATTATTCTGAATCTTTACCTCACATATAAGCAAGTAAAATTTTCCATAACATTATTCACTAAACACACCAATGTTGTATGAATTCCTGCTTTTCAACATAACAGAAAGGATTATTCTTCCTAAACCCATTCAAGTCTTATATAAATTCTCTAATTTATTTAATTATTTGCTTTAAATGTTATGTTCAAAATGCCTGCTTTTAATTTAGGTACTTCTATTTTTGTCAGAGAATTTACATGGTATTTGAGTGTGAGAACTACTTTGCCTCTATTCTTTAAAGTCTTCCACTCAATTTTATACACACGCATGCGGGCTTGTGCATGCGCGCACACACACACACACACACCTCTTTACAATGTAATGTTGGTTTGGGGGAAACATAGATCATACCTGTTCATTTAAGTACTTAAATAATTTCTACTTTACATTGAAAAGGCAAAAAGTAAATTAGATTCTCATGTCAAACATTAAAAATGGAGGTTTGGAATCTGTAACCATTTATCTGTAAGGATTTGAGGAGAAGAATATATTAATTGATAAAATGAGCTACAAAACTTTAATTATTATTTCATAATGTCAAAGAATTTTGTCTTCTGCTATTCAGAATACCCAATCTGCTTCCTCTCAGAGCACAGTTTAGTTTTGTCAGCCCCTAGAGTTTCATAAATTCAAGATAATTCCTAAGCAATGATATCCCTGTTAAATCTGTTTAACAGCCTGCTGAACCACAGGAGAATGTGATGGCCTCAGTCAAGTTCGACAATCAGGAATTCAGAAACAGGCCTGCATCTCTCAAGCCCTGGCTGGTTGCCCCCTATGTGCAACAAAGAGGAAATGTACTCAGATAGTAATCCTTCCGATAAACATTTTTTGAGCTGAAGGTGCTCTTAAGTATTAAAAATTATTGATAGTACATTACACTCAAAAATACATATTGACCAAAAGGATGATCAGTATCTTTGGAGCAAAGCTAGACTAGGGATTAGCTTTGTTTAGACTGCTTTCTTAGAAATTACATTATTCCTCATGTCTCCTAAAGAAATGGAAAGGGGTCCCTTTCTATCAAAACCACTAGTTTCAAATTTGAGAGATGTGCCAACAGCATCTGGCTATCTCAGCAGATCCATGTCCATTAAAATTACATTATTGATTTATGTTGGATAGTTTAATTTCTAGATTCATGGCATCTATGTTGTCTTCTGTAATAAAATCTCACAATTGTTTGGCCTCAACTCCTTTATTGACCTCAATTCAATGATTGTTGACTTTGATTTATGCTTAATTAGTTAAATTTCTTCATTGGTATTATTTTGTTTTCAAAAAGAAGCATTTTATATTTCTATTCCATGCCATGCTTGAGTGAGATTTGTTGCTTTCATATTTCATCTCACGAAAATGAGATAATATTTCTAAAGATTGCTGTCAGTAACTTATATAACCTTAGGTATGTGGATCCTAGAAGAAGTTTTTGGGTTTTGTTTTGATTTGGTTTGGTTTGTTGCTGCTAGAAATCAAACCCAGGGCCTCACATGGTAGACACTGAACTATATCTCTAGCCAGATGGTATATATTGTGTTTTCTTGGTATATTAGATAATTGAGTACAATGATATAGAGGAGTATATATAATCTCTTTAGTGACAATGTGACCTTATAGATGAGAAAATGACAAATGCAGCAGCTCTTACTAGCTTCATATGGTCACTGAATATACTAGAAACCCAACTCTGTTATTAACAGTGGTGTGATCTTGGGCAAGTTCTTTTGAACTATGGGCCTCATTTTCTAATCCTTGAACTAGATCATCCCTCACATTTCACTGACGTTATACACACTATGATTTTCCACTGGAGAATCACAAAAATAGTCAAATAAATCAAGCACATCTCCTACACTACTAAGACAGCATAGTGTAAATTTAGACATATTAATCAACATCTATGCATAGTTTCCTTCTGAATAATAATATGAGTGTAATAACCATGTCTATTACAAATGGTTGTTGCAAAATTATATCAACTAAAACCTATAAAACACTTAGTGCCAAGTACATAGCAATGCACAGTAAATGTCAGCAATTATTAGTTCCATATTATGATTTTTATGTTCATAGCTTTTAGACTGGAAATCAGGAATGTGGTATTTATAAATGAACATAGCATTTGTGTATACTTCTGAACTTGACTGTAGAACTTATAACTTAAAAATCATGTTGTTAGAAAACTGACAAGTTCTCCTATTTGAGTCTATGTTATTATTATTCTTTTCACTGACTTCCCAATAACTGCACTTGCCTAAAAATCTTAACTCTCCAAATCCCCTATTATTTTGATTCTGTGTATTTTATCTCATCCATTCTTCCCCCTGGCTTTATAAGTACATTCAAACCCAAGCAAAGTAGCTTATTATTCCTACCCTCAGGATAAAGACTTCAAAAGTCTTAGCACATTATCTTTGGAACTCATTCTGCCTGCATCTTTTCTCTGTTTGATCACATGAGCAGTCTCTATCCCATCTCTTGCATGTGCATATAAGAAAAAATACTTTTTAAAGAATTGTCTAAGTCAGCAGTGGTTTTGATTTTTAAAAAATGCCTTCTAGAAAGCAGTATTCCAGCACATAACGCTCAGAGATACAGTTTCACAATAGAAAGTGTTCAAGTTGATTTTATCTTCATTGATACTGTTTAGCAGATACTTAGAGAACTGGGGATAACAGTGCTATCAGTCTGTAAGTGAAAATGATAAAGATTTCCTAGTATCCCAGCTACTCGTTAGCAAAAGCAATAATGTTTAAACACTGTTTATTTCTCTTCTTTTTTATGTGTTTATTTATCCAGTTGTTATTTTTAACAGCTATCTTCTTATGCATAAGTGACCAAGGCATTCCTAAATCTTATTTAGCTAGTTATTGCATTTGTTCTTAGCCACAGAAAGTATGTCTCCAAACAGCACATATGTACAAGGTGTTAAAAATAACAGATTAAATTACAAGCCACAATTTTGTCTAAAAAGCAATGCTTTGTAAACCAGAGTTTTGTTTTTTTTAACTGTTCTTAGAAATGTACCATTTCTGGAAATTCTTCAAGGTATGAGTTTGATAAAAGAAACATATCAAAGGTCAACTTGCCCATAAAAGCACTGTTAAAATTCCAGAAACAGTTACACTGCACAGAAGAATAAACTCCCAATGAAATTAAACATCCATTTACAAAAAGTTGTCTGCACAGTGATCGCATTCCCAAAGTCATAATATTGGTGGTTTCCAAACTGCAATATGCTACTTTGAATTGATATATTTTGAGGAAAGATTATGCTCTAGGAAAAATATAGGATATTTTAGAAAATGCTCTAGTGTAAAGATTTAGGTGAAATAACCAGCTTTCATTAAGTACCTTCTAGATGTTGGTGCCTAGAAATCAACATGTTATGAATAGAACATAGACCTTCTGGTAATATGGGCTTGAAAAACTGCCTTTGCCACTAAATATCTGGTGACTTTGGACAGAGGAAACAACTCTGTTGGATCTTCTATTTCAAATGCACTAAAATGGGACTTAAAAAGTATTTTTTCTCTTGAATAGCCATAATGATCCTCTGCTTAGATGAGTAGATATTCAAGTGTTTTCTCCTTTACTTTCATGCCTAGATGTCATTACCACTGTAGCTAATAGAATTTGAAACAGGAAAACAACATGGAAAGAAAATGTGTGGGAACATTTTACCTTGGATTTCAGTCCTGGCATCAGTTCCCTGATGGATTGGGGAGAAGAGTCTGAGTCAATAGTGTGTTGTTTTGTTTTCTTTTGAGATTATACTAAGAACACCAGAAATGAAGAGAAAAGCATTTACAAATAAATAGTTGATTACACCCAGGAGTTTTATTCATTTCACCTGCCAAGTACTGACTGATCAGAACAGATGCCTGGAATAGTGGGTTTTGTCTTTAATCAATAATGCCTTTATCTGCACAAGTCAGCAAACACTAACCAAATATTAGCATCACAATATATATCATAAAGTTAGTATATCTTTAACCTAATACAATTACATTTCAAACTTTAAAAATATTTACTGCTTCCTTTAAGAGCAAAATCCCCACTATGTATGCCTATGCTTTTTTCTATATTTGGGTCATATTATATTTAGTGTTTTGATATAAATTCATGTCTGTGTGTATATGTTCCTTCAGAGCAGCAATTATAATTTTTTTGCTTTAATACTTATCAAAGTACCTTATAAACTGTATGATATTGCCCCCAAATATCCCTATTAGGACACCACTACTTGAAAACTGCATTACCTTGTCTGTTCATAGAAGACCCTGAAATAGAAAGGAGTCCAATCTGGTTTACTTGTTTCTCCTTGAAATCCTCAAGTCGTTGTTTCAACTCAGAGCTTGAGATGAACAACAAAGAGCTATTAGAAGTAGATTAAAATGGCACAGAAGGCCAATATAATTTAGTTTAATTTTAAAAGTGCAGAGAAGTTCAAGTTACAAATATGGTTTTAAGAATTGGGTTTGAACCATTAACGCTTCCTTCTACATTTTGGTGATTAGTCAGGAATGAGTGGATAGAATAGTTCGAAAATACTGATAGATCTGAATCATTTAGGTATCTTTTAACAATGAATAATCCCAAAAGCTTCCTCTGTTCATCCAAGTGAGTAGTTCTCTGATGAGACATAAAGACAAAAATATTTAGAAATTCCCCATCAGATTTGAAACACATCAGCTGGAATAATTTTTCTATCTTGTCCAGGTTCTTTGTTCTCACTATCCTTTAATTTTGATATGCATTAACTTGTTTTCATTTTGGCCCATCCCAGACTAACTAATGCTTTCTTTGAACATATATGAATATTTTATACAACTCTCAGCCTTATACTCTGTCAATCGTCATTAATAATGATCTGGTTTTTGACTTTAAGAGACTTTGTATTTCAATTGCTGAGCCAAGGGACTGAGGATATGGCTCAGTGGTAGCATGTTTGCCTAGCAAGATCAAGGCCATGGAACCAATTTTTAACACCAAAAAAAAAAAAGAGAGAGAGAGAGAAAGAAAGAAAAAAAGGGGGAAGGGGGGAGCAAGAAAAGAAAAATCTCAATTGCTGAGCCAACAATTTCTCATTCTCTATCAGCTACATACATTTTTATTGCAAAATTTTATGACTGTTACTAACTCTGAAATGGCTCTGAGTACTAGAAGTCCCTAACACAGTCTCTTCCAATGTGGAAGAGAACAGCTTGGACACGAATTAGTAGAACATTTCCATCATCAAATTTAATTTTCCTTTAGAATTCTTTTCCAGGATATGCTAGCAGAATTCCACTACAACTATGAAGATTCAATAGAGTTAACACACTGTCCTCAGCTGTATAGGCTTTAGTTTAGAGTCTAGGGTTCAAACTTTTCAGTCTTTCCATATGGAGAACATCAGAGAACAGAGTAGAAGGTCTTGGGAAAGTTTAATGATGATGATTAATTCTTTGGATTAGTTTCTGCTTCCAAGGTAGACCAGTCTCCTACATTTATACTGTTCTCTGTTCCTCATTTCCAATAACATAGCTTCTATTCCCACTGAATACCATTTAGATCTATTTCCCTTCAAAATTCTTTCCTGTGAACTGTGCCATCTCTTATTACTTCATCAATCCATGATCTCTCATCAGCCAAAATTTTACACTATGTTTATTTTTGTCTTTTTTGTGACAAATATATTATTTCTAAGTCAATTGATTGCTTTACTAATCCTGGCAAGATTGTAAAATCAAAGATAGGTATATTTAAATTATTTGTAATTTTCCTAAACCCTATAGATTTGTTTGCACATTGTACTCTTGTAACAACCATATGTGGAATATGTAGAATGACTAAGCTTTCTTTTTAGTTTTGTGAATATTAAAGAAATAATAAAAAGTAGGTGGGCAGACAGAGAGGTGTAATAATTGTTTGAAGCAAGAAAATTTATAAACAGATTGATTTTTTAACATATCCCTAATTGATTGAAAATGAATCATGAAGTCATTCCTTTCCAAGCTATAGGACCCATTGAGCATTGTTTTGTTGAAGCTCTAACTTGGACCCTGGAAAATGCACTTGGTAGGCCGGTTATGTCAAGTGGAGGCAGACAGTGGAATGTCTTAAAATACAACAGACATGAATGCATGCTTGATCAGGAGAACTACAGGGAGTTATTAGAGGGTGTAATGTAGTCACAGCAGTATGGCTGGCAGACTATTTGCTTGATAATTTGCAGGACAGATTGGAAGTGTGAGAATCCCTCAGAAAAAGAATGTGAAGTAACCAGTTACCAAGGCCTTAAAAAAAAAAAAAAAAACGAAGCCACTCCAAGGGTACTCATCCACAAAAACCCCTACAAAGTTCCTGAAGGAACTAAATGGATCAGAACCTATGAGATGCCTTCCAGGGATGGAGGGTGAAGCTCAAGAGATTAACACAGTAGTTGTATTTCATCATAGAGTAAGTGGAATTCTATTGATGCGGAGCCATCTATTTGCATAGCTTTTAAAGGTAACTTAATTGAGCCAATAGATTATAATAAATGAGACTACTTTAGTGATTGTATTGATTAATTCTTCAGAATGAACATAATATATAATTTCTCTCAATTAGTAGCATGATTTCTCTCATTTGGTACTGTAATTTCTCTCTTTCAGTTCAGTGTAACAGCATCATGCCAACTCCAGTAGCAGATTTTTTTCCTTCTTGATTAGAAGAGGCTTGAGAAACTTTGACAACTGAAAACTATTGTGCACAGATATTTAACTTACAGTTGCTAAAGTCCATCTAAATTATTTAATCCATATAAAGAAAGGAAGAATGTGAGATATCTCAGGGAAGAGACATGTTTTGGGGGTAAAGTGAGAAATA
The DNA here is from genome assembly GCA_025594165.1 of Tamias sibiricus. NCBI lineage: Eukaryota > Metazoa > Chordata > Mammalia > Rodentia > Sciuridae > Tamias > Tamias sibiricus. The sequence continues at coordinate 110,422,201 of CM046664.1, read as the reverse complement.
CTCATTCAAGGGAGAATGCCAACTAGCTTAAGTAAGAAGCTGTTGGGGTAAAGCAAGGAATGTACATTCAAGAGAAGATGTGGAACACCCTCAAGAAACAGCAACCCATCCATGTGGGGCATTAATACTTATAGAGGGACAGTTGCTGGGAGCTGGACTAGAGGTAGAACCAAGGTGGATTCACACAATTTGGTGCCAGTTTCTTCAGCTCTTGGGCATTAACCTCATGTTACTTTTTGCAGGCAAGGGCATGGGTCAGGCACGTGGGCCAAGGGTCTAGGCAGGCTAAGTACAGGGCCTGGGTTGCTCAGAGGTGCTTGTTTTACATTTCAAAGATTCATGGGCATTTTCTGCATCCCATCAGCTCATGGGCATTTCTCTTTTGAGACTCTATCTTTCCTTTTCTCTATTCCCAATTTATATCTAGAGGGAGAATGTAGAGATCCTCTGGAGAAGGAGAGATACTTTTGGGTTTCTCAAGCATTTCTTTTAAAGGAAACTTGGTGATGGATGGGCCTGGGAATGTAGGTAGGGATGGCATCAGTCTGGTGATCACAAGATGGTTTATGGTAGCCTGGCAATTTTTAGGATCCTGAGGTTGATGTCTTTTCCATTATCTGAACAACAGATAACATTGGAAAGTATCCTATCTATAGGTTTTATATCTCCCTTTGTTTGATCTATTCTAAAAATACCTGCATTAGTGGGCAAATTAATAGTGCACAGGGCAATTTTAACAAATGGGTGAATTTCCAGTAACTTTATGATTGTGGGAAGATTTGTAGTTTTCCTAGAATTTTGGAAATGATGATCCTACCAGCTGGACTGGTGAGATGAGCTGGGTTCAAAGGAGCTGGATGCAAAAACAAACTAAGAAAATGGCAAAGAAACCATGTAACACAGGAACATGAGTTTTGAGGGTAGGACTGCTCTGTGACCCCAAGGGTCAGCTCCATGCTGATCAGTGCTGGAAAAACCAAGAGAGAACACACCAGGAACCGCCCCCCCCCCCCTCTTTATTGGGGAAAGGATATTCGATAGAATATTCCACCCAAGTAAGGTTTCAAAGGGTGGAGTCTTGATTGGTGATTCTTGTGGTCAGCAGATTGATTGACATCTTGGCAAGTCAAGCCCATCTCAGGTGCTGTGTGGGATGACAGGCAGAACAAGAGGAAAGGCACTTTTGTGTTGCACAGCCCAATAAGCGTGGAACACCAGACCAGTCCCCTCATATGCTCAAATGTGCGTAGCTCACACACATAGCCCGTGGATGGCTTGCGACATGATGGGTCTGTGAGAGAGAATTGACCTCTATAGTGAAGGTATGAGGAACTTTGTCACAAGGCTTATAAATTAGTTATATTTTTCTTGTCCTTCCTTTTGTTTCCTTTCCACCTATCTTTTGTTTCTTTTCTATCCTTTCTTACCTCTGATAAATGTGAGTCAGTTCACTTTTTAGTCACTGAAAATAAATGAAACAAGATTGTCTAAAACTTTCAGGCAGACAAAAGTATGGTAGAAAAGGCCATAAAGTACAGTATTAATTTCAGTTAAATGAAGTTAAGAAGATACATTATTCCAAAATACATACGCTTTCAATTATTCCCATAGAAATATCACACACATAGATTATTCTGGTGATAGGAACTTAGATTCTGAGACAATTGAGCATGAATATACAGGCAGAATTTAAATCAGAAAAAGAGGAGAAGGAATTCACCTCCAACTGAAAGAAACAGCCCTAAATAAGAGAGAATTCAAAACTACCCATGAACCAAAGAATGATCAAGAGCCTTTTATTGAATGGTGGGGGCTGAAAGAGTCTGATATTCTTATGGTAAAATTTTTAATACGCTTCTTTCCTGTGGAAGACTCTAGCAGATAATTTTTGGCATCCCCTAAACCTGGCGTTCATGGTTGATCTGGGTAAATATAGAGGGACAGAGAAGAACACAATTCATACACTGTAGGGTCTGAGAGTAGGAGAAGACTTTTAGTAATAGATTAGGAATTGAGGCCCAAGAGTTCATTCACAATTTTGTTCTTCATTCTGGTCTGGTCTGTCTCAGAGAGAGCATGCATTAAAACATGGCCCTTGTTTATAGCTTCACAGTTCACTGTAGCTAAATTGTGGAACAAATGTATATGTCCATCAACAGATAACTAGATAAAGACAAGGTGGTATATGTACACAATGGAGTTTTATTTTGTCATAAAGAAGAACAAAATTATTTGCATGAAACTGTAGAACATTGTGCTAAGTTAGATTCAGAAAGTCAAGAGTTGTATGTTTCCTTCACATGTGGAAACAAGGAAGCAAAAGGAAAGAAAAGGGACCTCTTGAAAACAGAAGAGCACTATACTTAAGGAAGGGGACCTGGGAAAGGAGGAAGGGGGAGGGTGGGTATAGAAGGGAATCAGATAGATCAAATTGATGTATGTATGAATATACCACAATGAATCCCTTCATTATGTAAAACTGTAATGCACCAATCTAAAAAAATGTGCCATAACAGTTGACCTTAAATAGGAGCATGAGGCATGGGTCCTATGTTGAAACTGTACAGAGTCTAAGCAAACTCTTTTTTCTGCCTAACCCCACATAAAATCCTTAACCGGAGTTATTAGGAAGGGAGGTCATAAATGTTATAAAAGAGTTGTTTGCTTAATACCTTGTTTACTAAGTGAGCAATTATGGGTGGCTTAAATTTAATGAAATAAGAAAATGCAGAAATGTGGTTGGGATTAGCCCTAAATTTTTGTCATTTATTTGCAAATTGTGTCTTTTGCTAAGCTTTGTTATAATGGATTGTATCTCAACAAAAGAAGATGAAGGTCGTATTAATTATTATATCAAGTCTTGAATTAAGAAGTAGATATGTCAGGGGAAAGAAGACAACTTTTTATCTCAAAGTCAACTGCCTCATTTTATCAGAGTCTTGAAGAAATGAAAACATGTATGGAAACTTGAGATGACAAAACAGAGAAAGATGTCAGGGAAGAGATCATGGAAAGAGTTTGAAGAAGGTGATGAAAAGGAAGAAAACCCTAAAAGCAATTACATTTGAAGACTCTTGTTGATTAAAGACATTTGGAACTCAATAGGTTAATACATAGTTGGAAAAGAGGAAAGAGAAGGTGAAGCCAATGATAATTTTAGTATCATAACCTAGTTAAAAAGGGTTTGTCAAAGGAAAATTTGCACCAAAATTAAAGAAGGTATTGGAGATTATTAGAACAGGAAGAGACTGAACTCAAATTGGCAGAAACAAAAGGCAGGAACACTTTTATATTCCAGAGTGAGCTAATGGAAAAGTTCTGGAGAACATCACAGGATAAGGTTTGATGGATGGGATATGTCAAGTACATTGAGTTATTCCTGAGTTTTCAAATGCTTTTTGGGTGATTAGGCTATCTGTGCTTGCAAATTGGAGCCCAGGGGAGTTAGGCACCTCCCCTCCTACAGAATCTGGGAGATCAGGACATTGTTTCCTTCAATGTTAACATTTCAAAGAGATGCTTCTCAACTCCGTGGGAAAGACAGTTTCTGGGTAGTAAAACTGACTAAAAGTTATGGGACAATTTATATCTATTTCAGTGAGGTAGGGAGAATTTACAATTTTAAATGTTATGAAATACATGCTCTAAGGTAAAGGAGGTCAGGGCATACAGTCAATAAGAAACCAGTCTAAGTTCAGTGAAACCAAGGGAATGTGAAGGACATCTTGGTCAGATTCTAGTATACTAACAATTTGGAAAGTTTATTTTTTTCTTTTTCTTTTTTGTTTTTTTGTTTGTTTCCAGAAAACAATGTATATCTTGGGACATCAGGTCCATTTTCTTCCCCTTATTGTAGAGGGGTTCCACGGCACTGAGGCAACTAGCAGTCCACTGCGGGACTGTTGAGTTATTAATGGGGCCGCGGTCTAAAGCTACCCCCCTTTTTGGGCCCTAAAAGGGGTTTCTTTCTGCCTGCAGAAAGAATGTAACTTACCGGGCGAAGATGGGCTTAGCGGACAAAAATACTCTTGAGTGTCTCCTACCTGCCTGCTGGGCGGATACCACGCCACACCCAGGGAGTTTTTTGTAGAGAGAGCAAGAAGCCAAAAACTCAATTTTATTGGCAAGGTGCTGAACTTATATAGGTCTAGAACTAACCAATCAACCAGCAGGGAGGTTCGGACTCTCACGCTACATCATAGCCACACCCCTTTGCTTAGCCCCGGTCCTCCAAAGGGCGTGGTAAGCAGCCAAAGTCCTTCCCCTTGGCAGACATAAGTCCCAACAGTCCACAGCACTCAGTCCTTGCAATTCTGAAGGAAAGATTTCAAACAAGTTGCACAGAGTAACATCCAGGAGTTTATTGGAGAAGGTCCAAGTAAGGACACACCACAAAGATACCGAGTGGACCATCTCTGGAGAGAACACCATAGCTCTTCTAGAATCTGGACTTTTAAGGGGTTTTAGTCCCTTTATTGTTTACTAATTTTCTCATATCCTCCTTTGGACTGATAAGTGGTTTATTGCCCTTTGTTTTTTTTCATATAGCCCTCACCAAATTTTCTTTGTGAAGGTCCATGATGACCTGGTCAGGAGAGGTAGCCATGACATGCAACATGCATTTGAAACAGTAGTTTCCTTAAGAGGTTATTATTAACTATGGTTGAAGGAGGTTTGACACTCCAGTTCCTGTATTCCTGATGTCTGTCTGCTTTGATAAAGTTCCTTGTTGTTCCAGATCCTGTGACTTATGGACTTGCTTAAATGTATATGTTTGTTGTCCTCCCTGCAAGTTACCACCCTTTGTTGTCTTCTCCTGTCTACCTGCTTTTAGCTGACCATCTACCTAGTACACTCATCCATAAACATTTACTATAAAACTCCAAAGTGACAGTAACTGGACCAAAGACATCATATATGAAGATATCGAATAAGGCAAAATGCCTGGCCAGAAGGTTCTTGTATGCTAATGGGAGCAACAGTGTTTAAACAGAGAATATTTTTTAAAGTGATATTCTGCAATATTGTAGGAGAAGAGAGTAGATTGCAACTCCAGGTGGGAAATTTAAGAAAGTCAAAAAAGATTCTCAGAAAAAGAAAACTTAGTGCAAAAGGATGACTTAGCAAGAAGATGGGAAACAGTGCATGCAAAATGGTAGTGTGAGAAGGCAGCCACCCTGCTGGTTCATGGAAAAGCAAATAGCTTTCTGAGGATAGAATATGGGGGAAACATGAAGCAAGGGCAGAAGCTTAGAGTGCCCTGGTAAGGAACTCGGCCCACAGCTAAAGCATATTGAAGAGACTGTGATGTTCAGATTTACATTTTAAAAACGCACCCTTGAGGGTATAATCAATGATGGGCTGCAGGAAAAATGTGGTATGACAATAATCCAGAGGAAAGTATTCAGTGGTCTGAAAGACAACATGGATTCAAGATTAAACAAATCATACTCATATCCTGGATGATAACAGAGAGAATACACAAATTAAAAAATGATTTGGAAATTTCCCATTGAAGATAAAGAATTAGCTTATTTTCAAAAAGTGAAATGAAGAAATAGTTTTAAACCTCAGCCCTTGTGTCTTCTACTTCACTAAGCTGAGAGTGATTCTAGACCTACATACAGAGTTCAGATAAGATGGTTATATAAAAATATTTCCAAGAAAGGTCCATTTAAATATAAGACTCCATTCTTTCCCCATCTTAATTCCTTTTAAAACTTTTATTGTTTAATAAATCAGTAAACATGTAAATAAAGACTCTCACTATGTCCCTATGATTTTTAAAGACAATTTCTAGATCATACAAGAGACACAATGATTCTCAGAGTTACTGTAGAATTATTGTAGAGTCTGGTAAGAGAAATCTAATTCCCAAATTACAATACTCAGGACTTTCTAAATAGCATGCATTTATCTTGGCTCTGTGTCTGGTTTCTCTCTGCTGTAGAGTCTCCTTTCTACTTACACTTCTTTCAGTTCCATTATATTGATGAGTATCGATTTTGTAGCAGAGATGCTTTGCACACAGTACTATTGTGACTGTTAAAATCCACAATAAAAACTACACATTTTTATGATTAAAAATAAATCAAAATAGCTCAAGAGGCATTTAGGGGATGGTGCTAAAACAACACATCTGTGCCATGCATTAAAATATGGTTAATTGTATGATTAATGTATTACTTTTGTAATCTTCATCTTGAAACTAGAATATCCTTGATAAACCATGGTTTAACTTTAATATTTCACACAAAGTTCTCACACAGTTAATTCAAAAAGCTTCAAGTATATACTTTAACAAAAAAAGGAAATGTCTATCCTCAGATCTCAATTCTCATTTTGTTTTATTTCCATGGAAATCTTCCTGGATTTTTAGCATAATTACTTTAAGCAGATATTTGAGCCTCTAATTCTGATAATAGAACACACAGTAGAAAAAGGTGATATTTTGGAAGGATTAATGAGTTTGGTGGTCTTCATGAAAATAGTTCAAACTGAAGAAATTTGAGGGTTACTTTAAAGATATCAAAATAATTAATTTTATTAAAATGATGAATTATGAAAACATATTCTTAAAGTCACAACTATGAAGATTAATTAAATCCTTGGACACTACACCAACTTAAACATTTAAATCACATTTTGATTTCATACAAATACATAAACCCAAGGATTTTTATTTTATGTCTCAACTTCTTGCATAGTGTGTCACAAACAAGTTTAAAGCAGATATATCTCAGTTAAGGCTTCAAAGTAAGGTGTAAATTGTAAAACGTAGACAATGGTTTATTCATTTAGTTCTTCATTGTATATTTCATACCAAATATATCTTTTTGCAGATTTAGTTAAACTGTCTAGAGCTTCCTGGGTGAAAAACCAAGCTATATAAATGCAAAGTAGTCTTTGAAATGTTTATGCTGGTAAATGTATGCCAAAAATAATAGTATATTTAATACACAAAGGTGTGTGCGAGGAGGAATCGAAATGTTTGTGATATCAGGATTAGATTCTAGCTAAGAAATTTTCTGCAGAGAGACTCAAAAGAAAAACAAGTTGTACTGGCCTGTACCTATACCAGTGGCAGAACAGTATCAATCATGGTGGATTTAACAGTGATAGAATGTTGGGGATCATGTCTTTCCCAGGTGAAGAAGTGGACAGACAACTTTGCAGAGATGCCATCTTCCCCATTCCTGTGGCCTGTGATGCCCCATGCCCAACAGACTGTGTGCTCAGCTCCTGGTCTACGTGGTCCTCCTGCTCACACACCTGCTCAGGGAAAACCACAGAAGGGAAACAGATACGTGCCCGGTCCATTCTGGCCTATGCAGGTGAAGAAGGTAGGTCTACCGCCATCAGAAAGGACTTAGTTTAGGAAATTTGCATGCATTTACTTTCTATAGCTGGCTAAGATGGTAGTCTCTGAGATTAACTAACAGAAATCCAGTGATCCAAGGACATTTCATATCTGTTGATGTGGTGGACAGTTTGATTCTGTTCCCTCAAACTGATCTTGAAAATTGATCTCTAATGAAGTAGGAAAGACTGGTACGAGTGAATTTATTTTTTTTTCCACTCACCTCATAATTCTAGTTCTTTCTATTCCTAAGTGTTTAACCTGTGAAAAGGTAAAAATGACTCCCAAGTTCTAAATGTTTCTTGGATTTTTCTCTATATCAGTAGTAAGTTTTGCCCTTTGAAATCATATCCTACTGTCTAATAGAAGAATCATATGTGTGCAATAAGAAACATTATTTTAAATCAACACCAGCATGGCTGCTGCTTGGCTGAAAATTATATCTACTTTGTACCATTCAGGTTTCTGAATGTGGACTCTGAGATCAGAAGGTCTCATGTGTACTTTTGGTTCATTTTCAAAGTACCCTGCTCCTAAATCACGTCATCCTACTGGGTGAAGAAAGCATGTTTGCCACAGATTTACATCTCACTAGCAAGCTTTATTGCTGAGAAATACAAGGGTCTTGGTAATTGTCTCTCAAGCTGATATGCAAATGCTAATTTGGCTTCAGTGTTTACTGGGTAATATAATGTCATACTTGTTCCTGTCATTCTGGAAAATGACACAGGAATAAGGAACTAGAAGTAGATCAAGTTGTCTGACAGTAAGGCATGTTCTTTCTCAAGAATACAGAGATGCTATTTAAATATTATCAAGTTAAATGACCCTTTCTCTTTATCCACATTCAGCACTGACAAATAATGATTTCTATTTGTAGCAAGTGTGTGTTTCTATGTATTCCTGAAAATGATTAATTTTGAAAGAATTTTATGGGATCTATACCTTTTCCATTTATAGAGTACTTTAGTGAGACAGCTAATAGTATTGGTATCTAATCAAACTTGCTACCTAAGTGTGTAAAGACTATGCAAACATAGCTCTGTTGGGTTTGCATGTGAGTGAAAATTTTTCTTATTAAATAAAAGTCAGTCTATGGGAAAATTTAAAATTTCTTTGTAGGGTCCAAAAATATTTACCTATTACTTAAATATAAACTTGACTGTTTGCTACAAAAACAATGCATTTATTAAAAATAGAAACTTTTGGGGAGAAAATTACATTTCTTGTGTTGTCAAATATTAACTCTAACCTTGTATAGATTATATTCAGACTTCAAAGTCTATCAGCTTAGATTATGCCTTGAGCTTCATTAAAATTAGATCTGTGGTCACCCTGCTTCCTATAAATCCATTATACTCTGCAGACACTTGCTGTGTGACTAGTAATGAGTGACTCTTCACCCTGAGTCACATGGCAAGGATTTTGCTATGCTTGCAAAAACTCACCAGATCATTATTTCTATAGACAAGAAGCTTCACACTGAAAGGTCATGAAATGTTTAAAAGGCAGAAATTTATGATTGTGCTTTGATATGTATCATCCACTTAATTTGAAAGGGTGGGGCTTTGATAATTTTTAATTAAGTCTAGTAGCTGCATCATAATAAGCAAGTCATGCTGGGAAATTATAGATAGCTATGCAATAAATCATAAAGGCATGAATTCAAAACATAATGCTTACCAGAAATGGCAGTGAAAATTGTAAATGATGGAGAATGTGCTGCTCTTTGTTAATAACATTTGTAAAAATGGATATAAACTGCATGAAATATTTCATGAAGAATTTATCTTTTAAAACATATTTATTTAATACCTGTTACTTGCAGAACACTGAATCACATTATTCTCTTACTTGAAATAAACCTTTTATGATTCTGCATTATTTTTAAAATGACTTAGAATTATATCTGCAAGAAGTTTTAAAATGTTTCCTGTCAATTAGGTAATGCTTCATAATTCTTCACAAGTCAGGTCTTTGTATTAAAGTTTTGTATGTATCTTAAATGTTATTAATTTTCTATGGAAAAGCAAATTTTTGTGATAATTTTAAAAGAAAATATCACAGTAGAAAAATGATAGATTGAATGTTTAGATAAGAAATTATACAATTTTCTGGTGAAATAACCTATAGGACAAGTACATTTGCAAAGTATATCTGGATTTAGAAAATAAATGCTACAAACTATCCTTTTAAAAATTTATCTCTGTCGAACAGCATCATTAAACATTATACTGAAGATTAAATGATCTCTTATAATTAGTAAGGATAGACTAATTTGTGCTGCAGTAACAGATAGTCCAGAAGTTTGGAGCTTAAAAGAAGGAAGGTTTATTTATTTCTTCCTCAAGGGAATTTAACTACAGTTCTACATTAATTCTCCAGGGCAGTTTGTCCTTCAAAAAATTTCTCAGCATTATACTACTATATGAAGTCCTATTTCCATAATTCCCAAAAGAAAAAGAACATGGTTGGAGAGTCTATTGATTTAAACACAGAAGCAATTAAATTTTTCCATCTAGAAATGATTTTTATCATGGAAATGATTTTTATCATTTCTCACTTTTATTAGCTAAAATGAGTCATAAAACTATGCTTAACTTCAAAATGATGATAGAGATACAGTGATAGTATATGCTTGACAAAGAAGAATGCAGCTACTGGTCTTACCCCTGATTTACTCAGTCTTCTTATTGTATATATGTGTTTTTATCTATATCCATAGATATGTAATAAAATGCTATTCCATATGGCCTCAACTTAGTAGATAAAACAGGTCTCTTTGTTCCTCTTAAATAAATTATAGAATAACAAAATGCCACTCCTTTTTCCCCCATTTCCTTTTCTTCCATTCCTTTCTAGATCCTCTTCCTTCCTGAACAATTCTAACCTAAAGCCCATTAGGTGGAATCAAGCAGTTGGGCATCTGTGCCAGAAGGTGGGGGGTCAGCAGTGGTCCCAAGTGGGTTGTTAGGACCCAACCTGGGTGAGAAGATCATCCAAAGTAGAAGGGGTGACCTAGCATGGAATTTCAGAGTCACTGAATAGTGTAAAGGGCAGAGTCACACAGGTTGTATGAGAAGGTGGAAGCAGGGCCCCATACAGGATGTCAGAGCACAAACAGAAGAAAAATGGAATCTTAGCATCCATGAAGGCAGCCAGCCCAGTGTGGAGTGGAAGAACCATGCAGAGTTGTGGAAGGTTTCTGTTTTTATGAAGTAGCCTAAGGCAGGGTGTCAGAAATGGGCACAGTGACAAAGATACCCTGTAGAGTCAGTAATGGAGATGGCAGTGGGAGATTGGCGGATGAGAAAGAAAATTGATCAAATGAGTACATGTACTATAAATAATAGGAATCAAATTTTTTATTAGTGAAGAAAGGAGTTGTCAATATGTTAAGAAAGGAAACTGAGTTAAACCCTGAGGTATTATTTGGGGATTGGAAGTTATCAATGTAATTTATTACATTTTAATTTATTGTATTTTTTTTTTTTTTAGTTATGCATGACAGTAGAAGCCATTTTGATATAATAATACAAGCATGGAATATATCTTACTCTAGTTAGGACTTAATTCTTGTGGATGTACATGATGGTGGGCTTCACTGTGATGTTTTCATTTATGTACATAGGAAAATTATGTCATTTTCATTCCACTGTCTTTCCTTTCCCTATCCCTTCTCTTTTCCCTCCATTCCTCATTGTCTAATCTACTGAACTTCTATCTTCCCACCTCTTATTGTGGGTTAGCTTCCAAATATCAGAGAGAACATTTGGTCTTTGGCTTTGGGAGACTGGCATATTTCACTTAGCATGATAGTCTCAAGATCCATCCATTTACCGGCAAATATCATGAAGTGATTCCTTATGGCTGAGTAATACTCTGTTGTGTAAATATACTCATTTTCTTTATCCATTCATCTGTTGAAGGGCACCTAGGTTCGTTCTAGAGCTTAGCTATTGTCAATTGAGCTTCTATTAACATTGATATGGCTGTGTCACTGTAGTGTGCTGATTTTAAGTCCTTGGGGTATATACTGAGGAGTGGGATAACTGGGTCAAATGGTGGTTCCATTCCTAGGGTTTGAGGAATCTCCATATTGCTTTCCAGAGTGGATGTACCAATTTTCAGTTCCACTAGCAATGTATGAGTATACCTTTTTCCCCCACATCCTTGCCAACATTTATTGTTACTTGTACTCTTGATAATTGCCATTCTGACTGGTGTGTGATGAAATCTCAAGTGTGGTTTTAACTTGCATTTCTTTAATTGCTAGAGATGTTGAACATTTCTTCATATATTTGTTGGCCATTCATATTTCTTCTTCTATGAAGTATCTTTTCAATTATTTTGCCCATTTGTTGATTAGGTTATTTATTTTGGGGGTGTTAAGTTTAAATCCATATGTAGTAGAATGAAATTAACCCCTATCTCTCACCCTGCACAAAACTCAACTTAAAGTAGATCAAGGACATAGGTATTCAACTGGAAACCCTGTACCTACTAAAAGAAAACATAAGCCCAACATTCCAACATTCCAGCTCAGAAAATGACTTCCTGAACAAGACCCTAAAGCACAAGAAGTAAAATCAATAATCAATAAATGGAATGGCATCAAACTAAAAAACTTCTTCATAGCAAAGGAAACAATCAAAAACGTGAAGAGGAAGCCTACAGAATCTTCCCAAAGAGAAAATCTTTGCCAGCTGCATCTCAGATAAAGCATTAATTTCCATCATACATCAAGAACCCAAAAAACTTCATGGTTTTTAATTTGTAAAGATGATAGATATAAAAATAGAAATGTAAAGTGTATGAGTGTATAGCTATATTTATGTCCATATCCACAAGTATTATTAGCTCAATTTACTGAAAAGACATCAAGAGTAGCAAGACTCCAACAGCAGTAAGTCCATATAACACTAAGATCTTGGTTTCCTTTTTTTATTTTTCATTTTTCTTTTTCTTTCTTCTTTTATTTCATGTGTGTGTGTGTGTGTGTGTGTGTGTGTGTGTGTGTACGCACACTTAGGACTGAATCCAAGACCTTGTGTGTGCTAAGCATATACTCAGTTATAGAGCTACATCTCCAGCCCCAGATCTTGGTTTCTAATACCATTCTCTAATAAAAGGAAGCATACTCCTTGGAGAAATGGTGGATTCCAGGACTGTCATAGGAAAAGTACAAGATGGCCCTGAAAAATCTTGTACTAGTAAGAAAAGAAAAGAGGAATATGTCTAAACCCCAAGAAGCAGAAGTATGCATGAAGAGTCTTCTACTGGTCACATGGGCAAACAATTTGAATACCAGAATAGTGATCCTGATAGATCATGACCCATTAAATAAAATTGGAAAACATGGATCCACATTTAGAATAAATAAAAAATAAACAATTAAACTGAACATCTGATGAAGAGCAATTTATTTATGTAGCCTCAAGTATCTTCTTATTGGAGAAATCTTACATGTACCATTTGAATCCAGTGATCAAAGCTAGCATCACCAGTAATGGACCAGATCAAAATCTTGTATGTGACACAGTGAGAACATGACATCACTTCTCTGATATTCTGTCAAAAATGCATACATAGAATCTAATCATGATGAAATCAGAAAATCCTACTCAGAAGATACCATACAAAGTAACTGACATTTATTTACTCTTCCAAAATATCTAAATTTTAAAAATTAAAGAACTATTCCAGATTAAAGCAGATTAACCATAAACATGACATCTAAATATAACATTTGATTCTAAATTGAACCCTGGGGCTATGAATGTTATTTTGGGGCACTTGGCAAATTTGAATGAGCTCTCAGAATTAGATAGTAATGATATATCAGTGTTGATATCCTGATTTTAATATTGGATGTTTTGATATATAGGAAAATCCCCTTGATTATGGGAAATATACCCTAAAGTATTTACAGTAATCAGTATAATTTTGTCAACTTCATCTAAATGATCCAGCAAAACATTTTTTTGATATGGCACTTTTAATTTTACCATAATTCTTTTTTTTAATTTTTTTGTTATTCTAAGTTGTTAGAAATGACAGCAGAATGCATTACATTTCATATTATACTTATAGAGCACACTTTTACATGTCTCTGGTTGTATACAAAGTATATTCACACCATTTGTGACTTCATACATGCACTTAGGGTAATGATATCCATCTCATTCTACCCTCTTTTTTTTTTTCTTCTTCTTTACCCTTTTGCCCCCTCCCTTCCCCTCCCAGTTGGTTTAAATTTTTAAAAAAAGAAAATAATAGAATAAGAACAATGTGTATATAGTTGCTTTCCACACAATCTTTAATAATAATATATAGTATCAACCACATTCAAAAAATAGTCATGAATGCTTCTTATTGAAATGTAATTTGGAAACCAAATCATAAATGGTAGCCAACTAAAGGTAGTTAATACACTGAAGAATGTAAGAGTAATTCTTTTCACTTAAAAAAAAAAGCGTTTCTGTGTCTTTAGTGTGTGTGGACGTGTGTGTATCTTATTTTCTACTTCTTCTGGCTAAATAAAATTGGTAATATACTTGTTTAGAATTCTATGATACCATAAGGTTAAAGCCTTCCTAGTATTGTGTAAACTGTAGGATTTTCTCAAAAAGCTACTTGAAAGTTATGTTGAGAAGTTCTGAAAGAAAGGAATTTTTGAATACGGGAGTTTGACATATTTAATATAAAAATAGTAATATAGTGATGAATTTTAACAAAAAATTAAATATTGACATTAGATTTTTTAGACTTCTCAAGTTTTGTTTTTTTTTTTTTTTTTGTTTTTTTTTTTTGTTTTTTTTTGTTTTGGTGGTACTGGGGATTGAACTCAGGGGCACTCGTCCACTGGGTCACATCCCCAGCCCTTTTTTTTTTTTATTTTATTTAGAGACAGGGTCTCACGGAGTTGCTAAGTGCCTCGCCATTGCTGAGGCTGGCTTTGAACTCGTGATCCTCCTGCCTCAGCCTCCCAAAGTGCTGGGATTACAGGCCTGCGCCACCACGCCCGGCCTTAAGTTTTTAAATCTCTGTGCAGATGCAGATGCTCAGCAAGCTTCATTTAAAAAGAAAAAAAATTATGTTTGTAACGTTTTCCCTAAGTATAATAACAACTTCTGTTAATTCTCATTATATAGTTAATCATCCCTGCAGAAAGAAAAATGAGAGAATGTTTATTTTTGCAAAGTTCAGAATGACCTGATATAACTTCATCAGCCAAATACCAATGTGCCCTATACCCACTTTATTCACAGAGAAAAATAAATGCAGATTAATATAAAATCGTTCCAATTTTTTCTCAAATGATTTGGTAGTCTTCAAAAATCATTTTACAATGCAAAACATGAAGGGTAGTAATATTTCTACTTTAACTTGTTCATTTTCTACAGCTAAAGTATTTTAATTCTAAGAACCAGAAAGTACCCATATTTCCTAGAGGATTTTGAGGAACCCAGGATGTACATATACACATACAACTCTAGTTTCTAAGTAAATACTGGCATTCCCCTATCCTCCTGCTCTTGACCTTGAAGAGGGACTTCTGCTTCAATCTGTCTCCACATGACCACCACACAGGATTTATGCAGGCTCCACAGCAGGAAGTAGTCTACCTCTTTATGCAAGGAGAAAAGTGGGGGTGGGGCTGCACTGCAGTAGAATCTCCTGAATACTCTGAGGCTAAAGCTCTTTAGGATTCAGTTTTCCCAAACCATGCCCTTACCAATGTGCTTTTCATCCAGTAGTCTGCAATCAAAAGGATTTGGGCTGCGATATCAGACTCTATCAGAAGTACCTTATGGCTTCTTCATCACATCCACCTGTTGTCCCTCCTTATCCCTGTGCCAGTTACTCTCCACTTAGGACTTTATCAGTATTGCTAATTCCCAAGGTCATACCCGCTTGCCTGCCTTTGCTTTTATTTATTTATTTTTTCTTCTGCTTCGATAAAATTCTCCCTCCCTTCCTGTCTTCTCATAACTCTCCTTTTCAAAACCCTACCCCTTCAAAACTCAACTCAGTGCCTCCTACCTGAGGCATTTTTCAGTCTACAAAAAGTAATGGAATCTTCTGCCTTTGAATTCTAAATTATACTAAATGCTTCCCTTAACCTAATTATGACATTCCACATAGAATTATACTCATTTCTACATTTATATGCCTGTCTTATCCCCCAACTACTCTTCCTCACTGCATTATAATATACCTATAGTAGCAAGGACAATTTATAAACCCTCTAGTGTCCCTTAAAGTATCCCACGTGAGCACTGCATATCACACTAAACATATTTGTGTGCAATAATTTTGTTTAAAAGAGATTTCTTTGTTTCACTCCATTATATAAATTGCAAGGGCATCAATACCCAGACCCAGAAACACCATAGCTCTGATCCACTACATCCTAGCAAAGATTTTATGAACTGGATGTCAGAAGGAAATGTCACTTTTTCATTTCTAAGAGAAGTTCCACATAGTAGTTGGCATTTTCCTGTCTGGACCTAGGGACTAAATCCAGGGTTGCTCTACCACTTAGGACATCCTCAGCCCTTTTTATTTTTTATTTTGAGACAGGATCTCACTAAATTGCCCAGGCTGGCCTCAAAACTGTGATCCTCCTGCTTCAGCCTCCCAATAGATGGGAATAAAGGTGTGTGCCATCACCCCTGGCAATAATTGGTATTTTTATATGAGTATAAATGTTCCTTTACAAAGCAGAATTTCATCCAGATCCCATAAAGTCCTTCCCTTTGATGGAATCATAGAAAATCTAAATAGTGTCTTTAATACAAAGCATATATTTTTATATGCAAGAAGATTTTTTAAAATACGGTTATTGCTAATTTTGTCATAGGTCACGTTTTACAACTTTTACAGTACTGTAGAAATATTCCCCGATGTCTGGAATTAGATCATTCCATAAATAATAGATACATTCAATATTATACTTATCAATTTTTCTACCATAAAATTATTCCCCAAACAACATGACAATGCTGCAATGACTGATTACTCCAACCCAGACTTTCAGAATTGCCATATTGTTGTTATAATTAAGACCACATTGGGGCTTATCTGTGCAAGGATCCTGACAATAGCCCCAAACTGCTGATGTAGCTTTAATGTGGATTGGGGCAAGAAAATAAATAGCCTTTATGTCTATAAACTTAACAGCTATCTTGCAGTTCCTCCACATGTTATGCTGATGTTGTAGAAGATTTTTCTTTATCATTTTTCCAAAGCTAACTAGTTAATTCCAATGTCAAAAACAATTCAGAGTTTTAAAAATCACAGGTTAAATAGCATACACATGTTCACAATGAAAAGAGTGTAAGTAAACAAGCGTATTTTCAGTAGAAACTTATTAATTTAGTATTAAATGTAAAGGAAATGTTAAAGTGATTTTATGTATGTGCATGTGTGTATATATATAAACACGTGCTTGAGAATTAAGAATGAATAAATCTAGCGCCTCGGGGAATGGGTAATAGGAGTGCTCATTTACTTTTCCCAAATCCAATTAGTATGTTTTAAGATTCATTTCTATTCAAATCCTAAACTTCTTTGCAGGAACTGCCAGGGTCACCGAGCTATGTGATGGAAGATAGGATATGAACTGTGACAGATGGTTTCACCTTCATGAAGCAGGGAACATTAATGAAATGCTGTTTAATGCAGGTTGTTCTGATATTGAGACTGCATTCAACACTGCATACATGATTCTAAATTGTCATTAAGTTCTCACATATACTGCCTACTGATTTATTTGCCGAGTAGAGAGATGCCCTTAAACATAAAGGAGGAAACACCTGAAGATCAGCTTAGGGTGTTGCCACTGGAATCAAACTGTCAATAAAGTGAACAATGAATGCCTCCAGTACCTTAGCTTAACAACATAAGACTTTCACTTTCATAATTAGCATCAGAAATAGCAGTAGTAAGAAACTGGACTTCTCAATTCCTCATTATTACAACGGTCACATCATTTAATCAGTTGGAGCTCATCCACTTAATATTTTTTAACTCATATGACAGTTGTGAACACAAAATGAGGCCCCACCATGAAGTACTTATAATGCGGCTAGCACATAACAAAAGATTTCAGAATAATAACCCCCACACCATATTCCATTGATTAAAAAAAAAAATAGATCTGTTTTGCCCTTTTAACATCTCTAGAATTGTGTGCATCTTAAAACTGCTATGAACAAGTTGATGACATAGTTGTCATATATGAGAACTTCTATGTTATTACTGGTGGAAATTGAAATCCCATGATGCTTCTGCCAAAACACAGATGATCAAAAACAGCTAAGGACCATTGCAGGAAGGAAAAGAAATTCTAGTTGCTTGCTTAAGATTTTATTGACACCTTCTGTGGCAATTAAGAATACAACAAGATCAGAGCCTGGAAATGAGTATCAGTATCCTGGAAGAAAATTCTGGAGACAGCAAGAATAAACTCTTTTTAAGAAATTCTAAGCCAGGAATGGTGGCTCATGCCTGTAGTCCCAGCAACTCAGGAGGCTAAGACAGGAAGATCTCGAGTTCAAAGCCCCCCTCAGCAACAGGGAGGTGCTAAGCAACTCAGTGATACCCTGTCTCTAAATAAAATACAAAAAAGGGCTGGGGATGTGCCTCAGTGGTCAAGTGCCCCTGAGTTCAATCCCTGGTACCAAAAAAAAAAAAGAAATTATGTGTCCCCACACCTTTGATGTCACAGAAAATGATGCAGTGTAGGAGAACACACACTTCAAGGAGTGCAAGTTAAAAAGTGACTCAAAAGATCTGAATTCTGAATGTAATGTTTTAGAACATATTTCCTTTTAATGTGTACAAAGCTGTGATATAAAACTAAATCAGTCACAAAAAGGTATTTCAATAAGCACATAACAAAAACTAGCATTAAGCAGAAAGCATTTTTTAAAAATATTTATTTATTTGTTTTAGTTGTACACAATGCCTTTATTTTTACGTGGTGCTGAGGATCCAACTGGGCCACACACATGCTAGATGAGTGCTCTACCACTGAGCCACAACCCCAGCCCCTAGAAAGCATTTTATCATAGTTTAATTTGTACCTATGGTGGTGCATTGCACAGCCAATGACATCTAGATTTGAAGGACTGTAATATTATCATTACTTAGTGACTTTTCCAGTAATGTTCTGAAAGACCATAAAGTATCATTCAATTTTAACTTCCCTATATCTAATCAGTCTAAAACCTTAAACATTAAAATAAGCAGTACTTTAAAACCTGTAATTAAAACTTTCAATTTGGGGGATTACATTTGAAAACACACTCAGTTTTCTTCATCCACAGTGTTTCAACGCACCTGTTTCTTCTGATTAGCAATCACATGGCTTCATTGCAGCTCAGGCTCAACGTCTCCGTAGAACAATAGCCCCACTCTTTAAGGTTGCCTATAGTCTTCAAAAGCAAGTATCATGTCTACCACATACTTTGTGTTTTAAGCTACATTAAGTTAGTAATATGTAATTTGACTTCCTAACAGTGTACCAGTAACATGCTATATGATAATAAATAAGTAGCGTTATCATTGTTGTTCATCCTGTTCATTCCAAGGAGCAGAGAATGGGAGGGAAGGTTCCTGTTGGCTCTCTGTCTCATCGGCTATCACTGTCCATTTTTATAGGTGGAGTTCGCTGTCCAAACACCAGTGCTCTGCAAGAGGTGCGCAGCTGTAATGAGCATCCCTGTACTGTGTACCACTGGCAAACTGGTCCTTGGGGCCAATGCATCGAGGACACCTCGGTGTCGTCCTTCAACACAACTACGACTTGGAATGGAGAGGCCTCATGCTCTGTTGGCATGCAGACAAGAAAAGTTATCTGTGTACGAGTCAATGTGGGCCAAGTGGGACCCAAAAAGTAAGGGCTTTAGAAAGACAGCAGTAAATCCTCTGGTCAGCCATGCAGAGGATTGGCTCAGGCTTCACTTGCTTCATGAAATGGAACATTTTGATGCGTGTCATACCTGTCCTCAAGAGTAAGATTTGTTTGTTTTGAATGTCAGCTGCTGATAAAGCTATAACAGCTTTGGAGTCTTGTACCTGAGATCCATAAATTCTATAGGAATCTTTCTATCTGTTACCTACTTTGCTTTATAGAAGTACTTTCTGCTTTTATTAAGCTAGTGACGCAATGAAAGAAGTGCTTGCTGTAGGCCTGGCTGATCAGTAATGACAGTATGGAGTTCCAGGAGTGTAGGTCATCCATGACCTCCTATATATCCAGAAGTTATGGAGGCTGCCAATCTACTTTAATTGGGTGATAGCCTTCTGTGACCTGCCTTTCATTTCCCCTAGAAAATACCATATAAAAATACTGAGACCAAACTTATTATATCCACCAGTGGTTAAATGAGTAAGCCATTTACTTCCAAGAGAGAACCTTGAGACAGAACAAGTGTTATGATAAAAAATAAAAAAAACCACAACTATTAGTTTCTCATGATTGTTACAAATACTATTATAACAAGACAAACCATTTTCTAGAAGGAAGGACAAAGAACCAGAGAGTTGGCATATTATATATGCCTTGTGAGAATATAAACAGAACAAGGAATGGCACAACCAGATAATCAATTTTCAGAGAAAACTAATAAATAAAATCTAAGATCTATTCTTTTGAGGAGAAAGAGATTTATTTTCTGAAATTTATAGAGCATAAATTTTTAAAAATTCAAATCCTCTTAGCTGTGAAACATGGGTATGGGTATAAAGGTATAAACATATTCTCATATTTTCCAAATAATCTGCCAAGTGGCCAAATATTGTGGGTGATCTTAGTTAGGTCCTACTTAACTAATTCTGGTCTCAATTTTCAAAATCTACTGAAAGGATTCAATGAAAAAAATTACTAATATAATCACTCAATAAATGTTAGAAATTGTTATTTTCACTTAAAATTTTTAGATTTTTCTTAGTCTTTCCAAGGAAATGAAAATAATTTATCTGGTATATGGAAAACTTCAGAGTGATAAGTAAGAATCCCATTATGAGTTGTTTTATCTGGCTAGGATTTCAGATATTAGAGATGCTTTTAGTCCAATACTTCATTCATTTATATCACTTGAAATTTGAAAATATATTAGAAAATATACGCCAAAGTGATTTGAATAAATTGAGTCTGTTCCATATGAGTAATGCTTAAAAACTAATATTTTAATAGAAATTATTCTAAGTGTCTGATGAATCTGACTCAGGAAGTAAATGTACAGTGTATTAAAATTCAGTGGTGGTAGAAGCAGAAGCAAAGTCCCAAGTCCTGGAAGATCCTGGTTCTTTTTTTTTTTTTTCCTAAGCACCTAGGATGCAGTTTATTTCCTTTTGTTATTTTTTAGAAGTTCAAAAATTATTATGTGATTTTCTAAAGTAATGTAAAGAGCTGATTACTTGCTAATAGTCCTTAAGCCCCTTCCAAATCAGAATTCACTATCGATGGTATCATCCTCTTGCTGGAATGAGAACAGAGATAAAAATATTCACTACAGAGGTGCAGGGCCAACCTTCAGTGGCACATGATGAGGGTTATTATGCTGTGGACAGTGAGCTCACTCTCACTCCGTACATGTTTGTATAGTTAGTCACCTTTCAGAAGTTGTTGTTGACATTTCCTTCACTTACACAAACTACAAAAATATATTTTTGCAGGCTAATAGATGTACTTGTGTACAGGCTTATGCTTAAAAGAGCCTGCTGGATTAAGATCATTGAATCAACCATGAAAGTCCCGTGTCGGACCACCACAATAATCCATTAAAAAGTTGCTTTGCCTTTGTAGCCTGTATTCGATGACCTGGATACATCTATAGATTTGTTAAATCAAATGGATTTACTTTGCCCTTAAAATTCTGGAAAATTAAGCAAGTACTGCGAATTTGAAAGACAATGTTATTGCCCTTCTCCCTAAATGCTGGGTTAAATTCAATGAATGCTTTCCAATACTAGTCATTTGAAACAAAAATGCAAATAGAAAGCTTGTTTTAAACTTCTCTTAATAAAATAGATTACTGTGCAATGGTAAAATCAATGTTATTGATCTTATCTATCCTCCCAAGTAACAAACTTCAACTCCTATCACATCTTTTTAATTTGACCTTGAATAAGATTTGGGGGAAAATCGATTCCTTGATTTAAACCACAAACACTAAATACAAACAGTACAAGGGAGAAAAGGAACATGTTGACTGAACCAATTGCCTCACCAAAGGAAGTCTGAATTCATTTTATTGAATCTAATCTAGGCTGTATAATTTATCTTTGTGTGTTCATTTAACAACTTTGTGGTTAGTAATTTTGTTCTCCACAGTTAGCCAAGTATCTTGCTGTGGCTATTTCTAAACTAAAACAATATTTGGAGGTTGTCAATGATAAGATTGTAAATCCCATTGATTTATTCAGGGCTAATATTTGAAGACCGTGCTATTGAGTAATGCCCTCCCATTGTTAAAGTTATAAAATTTCCTCATTGAAAAGGAGTGCTTTCAATAATAATTACTGACCAATGATTCCATAGTCCCAAAAGAATTAACTGGATTACATATAAGATTTTGCCATATAACATTTCCTGGCATGCAGTTAAATTATAATTCTAGTGATTTACAATTTGAATTATAGCACCCCAATCAGCTTATATGTTCCACACTTAAATTTCTTTGTTGTCTATGACTTTGAATAGACATTGCAATAAGGAAAGACCAAACTTACCCTCAGTGTGAACCAGAAAGATTATTTCTTTTGAAATATTGAATATATATTTTTAAAATCCACTTCCAAATAAGCCCAAGTATTTTAAAATAAGAAAGGAGAACATGTATCTATGCAATTGAATAAAGCATGATATTTGTGTATATGAAAGGTCATATAGACAAATAATTATCAAATATATCAAAAATAAAATGTCTTCAGAATGCTAAAAATAAATTATGGAAAATGAGTTAATGGTGTTGACTTTTTTTTCACGTATAGTTCAGTTCTGAAAACATCTCCCATGAAGAATACTTTAAAATCTTCTTTGTTACTGATCATGAATTTATTTTTATTGACTTTTTATTTAATTTATAGTCACTTTTAGTTCCAAAAAAGATATTTTAGCTTATAAAAAATCAAAAATATTTAAATCTCTAAAACTAGGTACAAAATGGAAGGGAAATAAAAATTAATACACTAAATGAAACCAGGCAAAAAGGAAAAATGATTTGTTATAATGGCTTTTGTATTTTTATTATTTTATTATTTATTATAAAATATATAGTTGCTAATACAATATTGTTTTTGAGCATGAATTGTGTAAAGAATATACTTCATTATAAATTTGTTTTAAGATATGCATATTTTGTAAAAAAAGGAATATGGAATAACCTGGAAACTCATAATAGGCAAAAAGCCTATTTAATTATAGAGAGATATAAAATTGGGTCATTAGATTGGTCATTTGAATTCCTACAAAATTTCTTATAAAGCATGTTAGAAAATACATATTTATTGATGAAGAGATTACTGTAGTGGGAAAACGTACAATTGTTATATTTGATTCTAGGTACCATAGGTGCTACTCTTAAATCTATACATTCTGTCTTGAGAAGTTTTACTGAGATACAGGTTGAAATAATTAACTGAGTTAAATGGTTCTTGACAAAAGCAGAAAGGCCTCCAGAAGTTAAATAATAGAGATCGATGATGGTTTTGCAATTTCAGCAATGAAAATTCTAAAGTTAAGTCATCTGGCTTACTGTGGAGACCTAATAATTTCCCTTTTCTTTTTCTAGATGTCCTGAAAGCCTTCGGCCTGAAACCGTGAGGCCTTGTCTGCTTCCTTGTAGGAAGGATTGTATCGTAACTCCATATAGTGACTGGACATCATGCCCCTCCTCCTGTAGAGAAGGTATGGTCTGCTGACTTTCTTCAGGCTTTTTCCTTAGGAAATGTATTCAACGGGACTTCCAGATTGTTCTGACCAAGACTTGGCTGTGGGTCTTTTCTCAGTGCTGCTGATTATCCTCTGGGTGATTTATGTAAATAACTGAGCTAATTTTCTTTCAGTGTCACAGATAACACCATCTCTTGTTTTCTTACAGAGGGCTGTGTAGTCCTGGTTTGGCATGAATGCCATAACATTTTGGGTTTCCTCTGGAAATACATTGCATTGGAGTACCTGGCAAATGAGTTTTATGCCAAAAACTGACTTGAAATTTTATGATATAGATCAAAGTGAAAGCATTCTAGACTTTATTATATTAATAATGTTTGATTTTGCTTAATTCTAAATGAATGTGTACTGGTCTTCTAGATTTTAAAAATAGTATACAGCAATCTTATCAGTACACATGGCTTCCAACCTACTTACTGGCAAGAAATAGCGTGAGAGTGGATTTGCTACAGATTGAATTATGTGGCTCCAAGGATGGAAATAAAGGAATAGAAAATTGGCCAAATTGTTTCTCTGCCAATGCTTAATGTGCCATGAGGCATTTACTAGATGAGTATTTGTTCTCAGTTTGGGTTGGTTTTGCTTTCATGACTTACAAAGTCTCTTTAGTGTCGTGGCAGATCCTTTGATAGTTCTTTCCTTACCTTGGAGAACAGAGGCTTTTCTCACTGCTGCTGAGAAAGGTATCAGCATACTCCAGGTGACTTCTGTAATGACTGAGCAAATTTTCTCAGTGTCACAAATGACACTGTCTCCTATTTCTTACTTTGCTCTCCCAACAGAGATAATGTTTCTTAAATTCCTTTTATGTTTGTGTTGTATCTATGCTTCTCGACACTAAAGAAATTCAATTAAGAGTCACCTTCTAGTTTAACAAACATGTATTTAACTAAAAGTTATTTAATCCTTTAGAGAGTATAAATTTAATACTGGACTATTTTTATAATATGGTTAGCATTTCATATAGTTGACACATACGTTTCTTTTGTTTTTATGCTTTTTCTATCTAATACCTTAAATATTAAACTGAGCAAGAATAGGAAATTTTTTATTTTAAAAGCCTTGAGAATCTACATAGGTTTTGAGGAAAAAGGGAGGTATTAGCTTTTAAAAATGTTAATGACATAGGTTTACTAATAAAACAATGTCATTGTCTGACATTTTGGGGGATTTTCTTCTTATTCCTTTATATTCTTTTATTTTCTTAAAATTAAAATAACATATGATGTTCTTTAGCTTGATCGTGACCAGAAAGAGCATTATGCTTTCATATAGATTAGTATTTCTGTGTTAATTGTTGGTTATTCATCAGTGCACTGAAAAAGTTATCACATGGAATTAATGTACTTGCAAATTTTATTCTTCATGTTTTTTTCATTTTTGTTTTGTTTTAGTATAAGATAATTTACTTAAAATTTCAAAACATCATATTTATAACCAAATGATTAATAATTTAACATAAATTTTAAGTGAAATTTTTGAAAGTAAGAAAAACCTGTCTTTTCCATATGTTGGATAGTTCCTTGTACTCTGTAAAATTCTTTAAAATTAAAGTTGATCTTGTCTACAACATTTCAAGTAAATAAAGTTAAAAAAAAAAAAAGAAAATTTCCACTAAATTATTCTAGAATAATCACTCATAAAAATAGGGAATCAGGCCAGGCACTATGTGGTGCTTGTCTGTAATTCCAGTGGTTCAGGAGACTGAGGCAAGAAGATCACGAGTTCAAAACTAGCCTCAGCAAAAGCAAGGTGCTAAGCAACTCAGTGAGACCCTGTCTCTAAATGAAGTACAAAATAAGGCTGGGGATGTGGCTCAGTGGTCCAGTGCCCCTGAGTTCAATTCCCAGTAAACCCTCCCCTCTAAAAAAATAGGGAATCAGGTAAATTTTTCTCATCTCTTTAGACCTCAATTGGAATTATTTTAGTAGCCTATTAACTTTTTTCTGTGAGGTTGTTTTTGTTTTTATTTGTTTGTCTGTTATTCCATGCTAGGGATTGAACCCCAGGGCCTTATGCATACTAGACCAGGGTACTACTACTGTGCTATAGTCCTTATCCCTGTAAGTTCTTGAAACTTCTTTTGTTATACATTATATGTGTCTGTAAGTAAAAGTAAAATACAAAAAATACAATATTTTATTCATAAAAAAAAACATAACTAAAATTCAACTAACATAAATTCTAAATTTGTGATTTTTACAGTAAGAAGAACATGATTTCTTCCTTTTTGTTTGATCATTAATAATATTTAAAAATTATGTTAAAGTGTGATAACTCACATAATAAAAACATTTTTATTAAACAGATGAGAGAACAAATAAATAGTGAATGCTGTACATGTGTTAACTAAATAATTATTCATTTTACATGTATATATAATACTTATTGAATAATTTAATACTGTTTATAATTATTAAAACAAAAATGGTCTTGTAAAAAAAAAAAAAGTCCCTGACTTAAAGGATTTTATTTGAAATGTAGTACTGTTCAATATAGACCAGATAATGTACAACTTATGTGATTCAATAACAAGATTAGTAGTCAAACAGCTCTAAAGAAGGGAAAGGAAAAATTACTGTGGGAGCAAATATTAGGGAAAATATTATTGAAAAGGATGTGGAAGAGATCTTTTTGAAAAAGGGACCACATAAATTCCAAGCGTGGGGGGGCGTCAGGAAAGCCCCAGGTGACCATGTAAAAGGTACAGTGTTTTTAGACAGAGAGTGAGCCCACTGGAGCTCAGGGTATTTGGGGGGAAGTGCTGATGTGAAATTAGAAAGGAGAACGGAAGCAACTCATGGAAGAATGAATTGAACTTACTCTGATGAACAGCAGAACATCACTTCCTATTGACACAGAAATGAATAGTGGATTTCATGATATAATAGAATGAGTGGACTTTGAATCAGTAGACCTGGTTTGGACACCAGCTTGGCCACTTCACAGCCAGATTACCATAGGCAAAATACTTCAGTCCTCCAAGTCTTGGTTATAAAACCTGTAAGTCATTCCATGGCTCAAATGAACTAATCTATGGTAAAGTTCTCTATTCTTTAACCACCATTTAATTGATATATTATCTGTCATCTAGCCCATGATGATTACAGACTCCTACTGGAAAAGCACAGCAGCCTGTGTGTGGTCATCATCTGGTAAATGTTTTAATTTGGCATGCTGAATGCGGTCTTTCTGACAAATTTAATTAGATATATGTGGGAAAATAATTTAGATGATGATAAAACTTATGGATAAGAATTTTTAAGCAATTATTCATTGGGACTTTGCTGAAAAATTTGCTGATATTTATTGTTGTTGTTGTTGTTAGTAACAGTAACAGTAGTAGTAGTAGCAGTAGTAGGGACAGGGAAGCTTTACAACTGAGCTACATTCCCAGTCCTTTTTTTTTTTAATTGTTATTATTGCTGAGAGTCTTGGTAACATTTGATCCTCCTGCCTCAGCCTCCCAAATTGCTGGGATTACAGATGTGCACAAACATGCCCAGCTACCAATTATTTTTAAAAGCTGCATTACATCCTTAAAGATATCACATATATAATTTAAAGCAATTATTATTTTTTATTCTACAACAGTTCTCAAGAAACTACAATGTTCCAAGGGTGATTTTAAATATAAGGGATTAACCGTCCATAGGAATCTAATATTGTTGCTTAGGAAATTTACATCCTAGTGCTATGGGAAAGACAAGTCACTGAATGATTCTTCTAATCTCTCAATGAGTGCAAAGGAAGACTATATACTGACTTTAAGGATCAAGTGAAGGGAAGGGGATTGAGTAAAAAGAAGAGTTATCATTTTTGAGAGGAAAAAAATAGACAACCTGGTAATATGTGGTAGAATTTCTAAACAATATCAGTGCCCATTCAGTCATATATTTGAGAAGAGATATCTCAACACGGTTGTCAGAGTTTCTCCAGCCATATTCATCTGCCTTGGTACAGGAAAAGAGTGGGGAAATAATTACTTTTGATTAGTTAGGGATTTTCTAGGACAGTTCAAGAAAGGGAGAGCGAACAGAGCCAAAAGCCAAAAGTGTAAAGAGTACTTAAAATAGTAATGAAGACAGGAAACTAACTTGAGTCAGGATGGAAGTGAAGTCATGAGGATGTGACTAGATGGTGAAAATGTAATAAGGAAAATGAATAGCAATCTCATTGAGTTTGAAAAAAAATTTAGTAAGAAAAGAATTAAAGTAGTCAAATTGGAAAGTGGGGAGGAATGGTCAGAAAGTTACTTGTTCAAAGATGAGACTATTAAAGATACTGATCATAATAATGTCAAGGGGTGAATAGTGGAGTGAATAACTGATACAAGATACAAAAGAAAGTGATTGAATATGAGGAGGTATAATAATTTAGAGTCCAGTGTCTTAAATGGAGGAAGTCGTGTGGATATCAAAGACCCCAAAGTGAGGACAGAGGTGGAAGAGAAAGGATTACAGTGTAACCAAGTATCTCTCAAGGCAACAGCCACAAGGTGGATAGCTGATGTAAGGTTACTGTCAGGAGCTTGGAGGAGTTGGAAATTCTTAAAGGTAAAAGGATGAAAAAAGAAGAGGAAACAGCTGAAGGAAACCAGTTTCCACTGGCAAAGAATGTGAAGGCAACTTTCCAAGCATAGATTGAAGATGAGAGACCAGGTATTCCAATGGGTGCAGTTATGGAAGGGTAAGAGGATGGAATGAGAAATTGTGTCAGATTATGCATGTAGATGGTGTGATGGGTCTGGGAAATGATAAAATGACTAGGAGGCTGCAGAGGGTTCATTTCTTGTGGTCATGTGATAAATAACAAGTTCAATTGGGCTGGTCCCTTCCGGGATGCAGTTAACTGCTGTAAGCAGAAATTCATGGTGTCACTTGGAGACTATTCTGCCCTGGATTTCCTGGGGTGGCAGTGGACATGGAGTGCAAGAGCCAACTCAGGAAATCTGCTCGCAAGGAAGCAAGAGTTTCTCTGAAAGGTGGAGTTCTGTTTGGCTAACCAAGGTCATCTTCCCAGGAACAGGAGATCAGCCCTGCCTGCTTTATTTGGCAACTCTATGCTCAGTCTCCTAAAACAAAAAGTTTTCAGAAACCCTAAACCTAGCCATTTAGATTTAAAAGGAATAACTCTAATTGCTTATGGAGGAACTTTTTAAAAAAATTCTGTGGGCGATGGAAGGGTTGATTATTGGATGACAGTGCCAAGATCTTTTATGGCCCTGAAAAAGCATTTTCTGTTTTGCTTGCAGAGTGCTATAACTGAGATAAAGAGACAATGGTGTTATAGAAAGCTAGCCTTTTGTTGTTGTATAGCAAATAAAGCAATGACATGAAGTTAATTTTTCCATTATTTGGTAAGAAATGGGAATAATCAAAGTGTGCCTAAAATTACACTGACTTCTGCATGTTAAAAAATTCTGAACAAAGTTGAGTGTTCGAGGGTAGGTAATAGAAATAAAAAATTAATTCAGGGATAGGGTGGATTTTTTTTAATTTTTTAATTTAATTCTGCAGGTAAAGTCTAAATTTTATAAAAGTTTTAAGCTTATTAAAATGTGGAGGTACTGTCCTTTTTAAAATTATTTAAAAGAGATAAAATTACACTATAGTTGCACAGAAAGTGAAACAGAATAGTTTAGGATTCCAAGAAGAACAAATAGAGTTACTTGAAATGTGATTCAGCTCTCTCCCAAGGCATGCCTGAAAAATCAATGCTGATAAAGATCCCTATTGAATAGAATGTAGTTTGATACTCAAACCAGTGCATTTGTTAACTTTTAACATTTTTCATAAATTTTCACAAAGGGCACTTTAAAAGTAGAAATAATTTATGCATAGAAAATATTTGTAACTCGACTCTTAAAAAATAAGTACTTTTGATCAAATAATGTATTTGGTTGCACAAATTCTGTTTACACCTTTTTTATTTCTCACTGTATTTATTGCCTTGAAAGCTAGATACCTCATCCCCTGATTGATTCTAGTAACTAGAATTACTCCCAAAGATCTGAAAACTACCTTTACATTTTGCTTCTTATATGAAACATTTCCCTTTCAATTTCCTGTCACTATGCCACTCCAACCAGCTATTATTCCCACTTTCAGCCTAATGAATCAGTTTTACCTGACCTTTAAATCCTTCTATCAAGTAATTTCTGTGTTGAAATATACCTTGAATGTTGTAAGATATCTAAAAAATGCCATAACTGTTAGAAATTATGTACCCTCTGAATCTGTGTCCTCTATCATCACATAATTAGTTTCTTCTATTCCTATCAAAGATAGGTATTTTCAAGTGTAAACACAGCAGGCCTTTATTTTTCATATTCTTTCATTTTTTTTTGTTTTATATAAAGTATTTTTTTTCTTTTTTATTTATAATACTAGTATGTATTACAATTCATAATGCACATATATAGCATCTTTTTACATACAACTGTTTGTATACAAAGTATATAAGTACCATTCAGGTCTTCAATCATGCATTTAGGATAATGATATCCATCTCATTCAACCACCATTTTTTTTCTTTTTTTTCTCCCCCTCCCTCCCCCCTTGCTCCCTCTCTTTTGACCATTCTAGTGTTCCTCTAATCCTCCTATGTACCCCCATCCAACAACACTGTGAACTAGCCTCCTTATATCAGAGAAAACATTCGGTATTTGGATTTTTGAGATTGACTAATTTCACTTAGCATTATATTCTCCAACTTCATCCATTTACCTGCAAATGCCATTATTTTATTCTCTTTTATTGCTGAGTAAAATTCCATTGTGTATATATACCACATTTTCTTTATCCACTCATCTACTGAGGGACATCTAGGTTGGTTCCACAACCTAGCTATTGTGAATTGTGCTACTACAAACATTGAGATAGCTGTGCCACTGTAATATGCTGTTTTTAAGTCCTTTGGGAATAGACCCAGGAGTGGGATAGCTGGGTCATAGGGTGGTTCCATTCCCAGTTTTCCAAGAAATCTCCATACTGCTTTCCATAACGGTTGCACCATTTTGCAGTCCCACCAGCAATGTATGAGTGTGCCTTTTCCCCCACATCCTCTCCAACATTTATTGTTGCTTGTGTTCTTGATAGCTGCCATTCTGACTGGAGTGAAATGAAATCTTAGAGTAGTTTTGATTTGCATTTCTCAAATTGCCAGTGATGTTGAGCATTTTTTCATATATTTGTTGATTAATTGTGTATCTTCTTCTGAGAAGTGTCTTTTCAATTCCTTAGCCCATTTATTGATTGGGTTATTTGGTTTTTTGGTGTTAAGTTTTCATATTATTTATATTTTCATATTTCCTATGGAGTGAAAATGATTTAGCTGATTTTTGGTTAATTCTCAATGCACCTACTTAATATACAGGTGCTTATTACATTAAGAGAATAGATAGAAATAGAAGATACTAATATCTGGTTAAAAAGTTGTGAAATAAATGTTTTCTCTCTTCCACAAATATTTATTAAACACTATGTATGACTACTGTTCTGGGTACTAAAACACAAAGATGAATGGAAACTCTCTCTATATATATAAACCTCACGTCATAAATTGAGAGTAAATACATGTAGAAAACTGTGAAAGGAAGACCTTTCCATTTTTCTTATTTAGTGTGTATTATGGCTCTCCCTTTGTCTGGGCTCTGTTCTGAAACCTCTGTAACCTGGCTGAGACCTACAGTGCTGTTACTTTAAGTCACAAGTGATTTTTTAACTATAACCTGAGAAGACACAGACCCCCCAGTGGTTAGAAGCATGGATGTCATGACACTTCCTGTGTAACCCCACTAAACTTCCTCTCTGTATGCTGTGGCTTTGAAGCATTCTACTTTAATCAGGTCACAATCTCTATATTGTTGGCTGCACAGGGTGAGGAATCTGAGCTTTTTGTAAGAATAAGTGGATTGATATTGAGGGATCAGTTAAGGATGTAAAAGGAATAGTCAGAGTCTTAAATTTGGGGGGTAAAACCTGAGGTTGGTGATAAGAAGGCACTCAGAAGAATGTTTCAGAGTTGTACAGTAGGTTATATTTTTGTTTTTGCAAATAGAAAACAAAACAGAATCAAAACACTACAACAGTTGCTGCTCCCAAAATTGAAATAGCCCTCACTATGTATAAGTTAACATCTAAGCAGTGAATGAGTAGGAGCTTTGGTGCTGAGTTCATTGTCCTCTCCTGTCCAGAGAACCCTTGGTCATAATCCCATGTCTAAGTTCTATTCATGTTGAGAAGGGTTGGGAGGTGATTTCCTCGAAGAAATCACTTTGACCACTTTGAAAACTAAAGATCATTTGTGCTTTTTCCCTCTTTCTCCTGTTAAAATAATACAAATAACTCCATCCTTCTGCCAGTGCTGAACAGATGATGAGAATGGTCATTTAGTGCTTGCACTATCAAAAAGATTAAAGATAGATCATAAACATCAGACATCAGAAAAAATATATATATAAATTGGAAAAGAAAGGTAAAGCCAGGTAGGGAGTGGGGGAGGAGTGAGGGAGAGAGGGGGACAGGAAGAGAAAGATTCCATGAGAAAATCAAGGTAAGCTCTTGCAATTGAGAAAATTAGCTCTGAGATTCTCATGACCAAAGCGAAAAATAGAAACATAATGGATTCTTAGCAGATTATCAAGGGAAACAAAATTCTTTTCTAGCTTTTAATTATTAGAGGAAGTTATCACTTGGGCCTTAAAATAGGAGTCATTTGGACAGTACAATAGATGGAGACTACATTAGCAATATATTAAAATTCCTATTGACATTTCTTAGATCTTCCCTGAATAAATCATATTAAACATATAAAAGTCAGAGCTGGCATACAAACTAGTATTGTTACAGTAAAAAGCCCATGACAGTATTTCAAATAATTTAATTCTCTATTGCCAATACTTCCAGCTCCAATTCCCTACTCCATTACTTATAGTATTCCAATTATTCATTAAAACAGTTAATATAATCATTAATAGTACAGGTTTCCACACACACACACACACACTGTGGGAATAATCCTAAATAGTTGCATGTGAACCCAGAATCTTAAATTGGGACAAGACAGACAAGGTCATCTTCCAGGAGATTCCAAACCTGGTTCTTCATCACCATTTCTTGGAACACTTTTTAAAGATCAGACTTAATAGTCATAGGTACAGGCCCAGTTGTTTGTATTGTTGTTGTTTTTAAAAAGCTTCTTCTGTGTAGTCAGACATTCAGGAATCACTGGTCTGGTCTACTCTCCCATCTAGTACATGCATCCTGTCTAACAGTGGTTGGAGTCAGCTGGCCAGACCATGTTAAGGGATACCTCGACTTCATGAGAAAAGACAGTCCATTATGGGAAAGTTTAATTGTCAAACTGCATTTTTCCACAATCACAATAACAACAAATATTTCATTTCTCTTCTGATTAAACTTTGTTAGGGGCTATTAGCCTTTAAAGTTTCCCTGTAGCAAATATCTATGTAGCATATATTTAGTGTTCTCACAAAAGAATGTAAATGCAACAGGAATTATGTTGTCTACTAATACAATGCCTAAGGGACTTCTTTTGTAAGTGAAACTGTATCTGTGACTGTTCATCCTTAAGAGGTATATAAATTATATGTTGAAATATGTTTTATTAAAATTGGCAAATCTTATACATCTGTTTCTAATTTTTAAAATGTTGAACATCCTTTCATCAATAATACTGTCAAATTGATAGCTTTATTGAAGGTAAATCTTAACTTTTTCCATTTTTAAAACATAATTTGGAGTTATTTACTTAGAGTAATTATTGCAGTTTTTGACTGCTACTCTAAAATATCTGCCTCAAGAAAATCACTTTCATTTCACTACTTAGAGCCCTGATGTTTAGAATGTGACCCGAATTAAAGATCTTCGTCTGTTTAACATGAATAATAAATGACTGGAATAATTTACAAGTTATGCATTTCAAATTAAGTGAATAACAAAGAAATAAAATTTCACATTATAACATTGAATATATCCTCCTACGGAAGATTCATTACATGTGTATGAGTCCCATGTGGTAAACAAGGCTACGTGAAATGGCATGAAAATAAACTTAAGGTAGAAGAAAATAATTTAATTAGATCTGTCATGTTTCTCAAGGGGAAAGAAATATACAAAAGAGCAATTACTCTGTAGCTGCATATTAAGAAGACTGAAGAACTTTTCTTCATTCTTCAAATTTTAAAATAGAAATTAATTGGCTTTTCAGTGTAAATGGTCTTTGGGAGAATTGATTGGACTAGCTGAGGCCTCTCATTTGGGGATGTCAACACACAGGTGGCTGAGGCAATACAATTTCTTCTCACAGAGTGGTTGGAGACTCTTTTATCAGTGCAAAAGTACAAAGATTAAAAAGCTGCCTCATTCCAGGTGACTTGGGAGTCAGGAAGCAGTCTCGGCTTCGGGTCATTATTCAGCTGCCAGCCAATGGAGGCCGGGACTGCACGGATCCTCTCTATGAAGAGAAGGCCTGCGAGGCCCCTCAAGTGTGTCAGAGCTACAGGTAATAGAGAAAAACCAAAGCAAGTGATGCCAATAATGTCTCTTCCTCAGGCTCCGTGCGGTTTGGGATGTTTATGGCTGTAGCTGCCAGAGCTACAGGTAATAGAGAAAAACCAAAGCAAGTGATGCCAATAATGTCTCTTCCTCAGGCTCCGTGCGGTTTGGGATGTTTATGGCTGTAGCTGCCATTCCTGCCTCTATGGAGTAGAGCTGATGCACTTCTGAAATTATCTCCAAGGAGGCAAATCCTTGTGTAAATTTCCCATCTGTGTTATTAGCTCCAGTGGCTAGGGGAAATGTATTTGGTTGATGTAAAGTGTTTGAAATGCAAAGAAGTGGTTAATAATTATGAAACACATATGCTTTAGGAAGCAGTTTCTATTTCATGTAGGAGAAGAGCCTAAGCATTTCTCCCCTGGCTCCAAAGAGCACCTGTTTCTCATAAACAGTGGTATTCTGGCTCAGGAAATGACATTTCTATGTCAACGACGCTAGTAAGATGTCTGTTCAGTGCATCTGTGATCATCCCAAAGAAAATTGTGGTTATTGAAACTCTATATCAAGTTGATAATTTATTAGAGAAATTTGGATTCCTTGCTATTTGGACTTAAAGTTTCTAATTGAAACTTGATGTAGTGCACAATTGCAATCCTGACAACAAGTAAAATACTATGGCATCAATTAATGGAACATGCAATCACAAAATAATAATTTAAGTGGAAATTTATGGCATATTTATCATCGTAATACATCTGTCTTTCATTCTGAGATGACAAATAGTCTACCTGTATATTTACATCATGAATATTGTCAACTATTAGTGCAAACTTAATCATTTTTGAAACTGGTTTTTGTAAAAGCACATTATAATTTCAGTTGCTGAACTACTCTTAGAGTGCTATAGTCAAAAGAGCACTATACCTGAATGCAGTTTCATAACTTGAATGAAAATAAACACAGCTTACTTAAATGCAATACACTTCTGGCACTACCTGGTACATCTCTTGGCAGTCTGAATGATTAAAAAGTCTAAATGCTCTCTATAGCTCTCCACAGAGTCCATTTCCATAGAACTTGGCAATGAAATACTCTTGTCTTCAATGCCATATAAAGTACATTTATTTTTAATGCCTTAACAAATGTATACATTACACTCAGATAGGACTGATCATACTTGCAAACCTCCTATTTGCAATGGTTAAAGCCATTTCTTTTGCTTCTGAGTCTCTGTGATTTTCCTTGCATTTTTCCTTCTTCATTGGGCTTCTGTTCTTCATTCATAGATGGAAGACTCACAAATGGCGCAGGTGCCAGTTAGTCCCTTGGAGCATACAACAGGACATCCCTGGAGCACAGGAAGGCTGTGGGCCTGGACGACAGGCAAGAGGTGAGAGTCCCCATTCTGCAGTTGATTTGCTTTTCATTTCTCCAGTATCCTGATGCATTTGTCACTACAACACCATGCTTAGCAAACAGGGCAAAGTGCATATGAATCTGCTATGACCCATTCTACACAACGCAAAACAAAGGAATTTCTCAGTTTAAATTTTGTACTATGGTATTAGCACGTAATTGCTGAATTTTCCCCTAATTTGTACCTTGAAGAAAATCAGACCAAACTTTTGGTTATGGCAATGATAGTACACTGAAGTTTGTTTATTTATTATTGTTGTTGGTGGTGGTGGTGGTGGTTTTTAGATCAAGTTATTCCACATTACTTGCCACCTTAACAATTCATAAAGTTTACATACATGCTTGCCTATATGCATCATATAGGTAGATATATGTGTACATATGTACAATACACTACAATTAAATAACTTTCCCAGAAGTTCTCATCAATGACATTCTTAATATTGCCATGGCTACCCATGATCCTAATCATATTTGGTACTGGTTTATAAATGACAATTTGTTACTGAAAACCTGCAGTATGAGAACTTAAATTGACCTACACTGTTATATTATACCAAATGTTGCAGAAATGAATGATGGATGCAGAAATGAATTATGGAAATTTTACACACTTGCTACAATTATTTACTAGATTTTATAGGAAATAGTCTAATTTCAAGCTTTGGAACATGTTGTCTACACATGTAGCAAATTCAGTCTTCAGAGAGTTTGTGATTTTTTTATTCATAATATATAGTTCCTGCTATGTACTTATAGTGTAGCTTAATATGCAATTGAATGTGCATTCATTTTCTTTAACTTATAAAGACTTACTTTGTTCCCTCATTGATACTTTTTTTTCCATGATGATAGTAGTCTGAACATACAGAACTGAATTTCAATTTTTTTTCACTTTATTTGGGACCCCCCACTTCTTTAGAACTAGAAAAACTTGAGTTTCATTTTGAGAATAGTTACTTCGTTTTGGAAAGGAAAAGAAACTTATAATCTTCACTTGAAATATAAATATAAATTTAGAAGTCTTCACTTGAAGTATAAAAATTTTTATAAATAACAGTGACTACCTAGTGATTTTTAGAATTGTATTTGCATAGTTTACTTTGTGTATCTTCTACCATCAAATTGGGGTTAAAAAGTATCTCTTAGATATATAGAATTGAAAGTCATTCTCATGTCAGATCATTCTTCAAGAAACTGATATAAGCTTTTCTTGTCATGCAGTATTAAATCCTCCCTGAATGGAGCCTACATTTATGTACATTTGTGGCATGAGTTTGTGATCAGGAAACAAGATTTAGTTTCAGTTCTCTTCCAAAGATGAGTTTTGCTCATCTCAGTTTAATTAGATGGAAAAAAAAGAAGAGGAAGAAGAGAGGTTTGGCTCAAATGATCTTGTAGGATTATTCCCATTTTCTTTCTATGATGTATGCACAAGTAATACCCAGAGATCAAAGGGTGAAATGAAATTAGGTAATATAGATGAAAGACATATTTTTACAGACTACCACTGTAGGAAATATAAGATATGGTAGAAGCAGTGCAAGTGTAAAAACATCTTCAGTTCTAAACTGTTACTTCGAAGCTGCACAACCTTGGATGATTCATTTCCTCCCTTTGAGTTTTAAGCCTTACGGCACTGGGTACATATTGTCTTCATTTAATGGAAACTCCTTCCCCCTTCCTGTAAGTTTATAGCCCTGATGAATGTGCACAATATGGCAAAGGGCATGAAATCAACAATATTAACTTGTTTTTTTTGACACTCAGTCTGGGCAAAAACTGTTATTTCTGTGACAATTGTTGATGTTTTCATTTCCACATCTGAAAACCTCAGCTCATTCCTATCCTGGGTGCCTGCTTTGTAGTATCTAGTACTCTTACCCACTCCCTCTATGGAAAAGGTCTTTGGCTTCTTCGGTGCTGCTTTCTTGAATTTCCTTCATTGGTTTCCTATTACTGGTGCTTCTTCCTCTGCCTGTCCTTAAACAGTACTTTCTAATGTTGGCATACTTGTCAGACTGCTATCTCTGTGGTCTTATGGTTTCTAGGCTATCTGGGAAGTGAAAGTTGCACTATAACAAGCAACTTCCACATGAATATACTCAGAATTCCTTTAGCTTTCATGCAGAGATCAGCCTTTTTTGTTGTTGTTATTGTTTCAATAGATAGAAATTTATTTTTCTTAGAGCTTTTATTTCTGCATAACATGAAATGGACAGAAATGTCTTTTGCTAATAGCAAGAAGGCAAAATATTCTTGCTTTAGTGTTTATGGCTGTTTTCAGAATTCTGCATGACTGACCTGCCAAAGTCTCCCTGTTTTCAACTTTGTTGTCATCAGAGACAACAAATAAAAAACAAATCTAGAGCTGTTTTTTAATTATTAAAATAATTGCATAATAACTATTAAATCAATCAGCAAAGACTGTAGAGTATACACCCCTGCCCTCTCCAGTATGTCAGACTCTAATTCAGCTACTCTTTCTACTGTGATTACATTCTGAAGGCTGTGCAGAAAGAACCATGAGTGTTATGAAAGGGTGAAGGTGTCAAACCAGGAGCTTTCATTTGTTAGGGAAATGAAGTCACTCCTCATCTAACAAGTAGGAGTTAAGGCTAAAACTGAACAACTGCAAAACCAATCATTTGACGCTGAAGACCTAAGAAGAGACTTAAAGAATGGGCTGGGACTTCACTTGCACCACCTTGTTAAAATGAGTAGAAAAGAGAAAAGATAACAAAATGAGATGAACTCTACCAGCTAAGCATAGGAAGTAAGGAAAACAATAAATAAGTTCTCAGAATAGGGGGGTAGATTGAAGCTCCCAAGATGTGATCTGGAGCTTCCGGTAATTTTGTGGAGAGCTATAAATGTCAGGATCACTATTTTAGACCTTGTTTAATAAGTAGTAGGAGCAAAGACCTGATGAAAGCGGTGTTTCATCTGTCAACATGTACAGAATAAATTAGGAAGATAAGACCCATGGGCCTGGATGCCAGCGAGGACACCATTGGAGCAGTGCAAGATTGTAGTAACAGAGAGTCACACTGGAACCACAGTACAGAAACAGGCAAAACTCAGTTAATTTTGGACTAAGATATAGAAGGTACTTTTAGTACTTAGTGGCAGATAATAAAAGAAATGATAGAAATAAGAGTCAAAGGAGAACATGATTCTTTAGCTCCAATATTTTCAGCTTGAGAATAACTTTATTGGTGAAACTTCTTAGTCCTGAAAGGAGAGCCAATTTTGGAAAGTATATTTTGCATTTACGGCCATGGCACGGTAGCCAAGTGGAAAAATCTAATATGCATTTAAAATGTATAAAAGTAGCTATAGAGATAGCTTAGGATGGTGGAAGATATTTGAGCAACATTTCCATAAAGTTATTGGCTGAACTCATACGAAAAGCTTAGATCTCTTAAGATTTATTATATATTTGAGGAAAAGTGGTTATTGCATTTTACCATTAGTAGATTTCTTTTTCCTCTAGCCTATTCACATCTGTAGGGTCTTTAAGCATTCCTTTTAATCTAAATAACTTAACTTAAATGATATTAACTTTACATTACTGCTTCCTTGCTTGCACTGAAAATGATACCATATGAATTAAAATATGACCATTACCATTTCATCTTACTTAACTATTCTGTGAGTCTAAAGATATAAATACTTATTGCATGGCTTCTATCAAATTATTTGTCTGTACCAGAGGTTAGCAAATTATGGCCTGTGAACAAATCCACCCTGCAGTCTGCTAATGTTTTGTAATTAAAGTTCTATTTGAAAACAGCCTCATTCATTTCTTTGTGTTTCCTATAGCTGATTTCAAGACAAGGTACAGTTGAATAACCACAAAAGACAATATGATCCAGAAAGCCAAAATATTTTAAAAACTCACCCTTTACAGAAAAAGTAAAGGGTGATCTAAATTCAGAAGCATGTAATAAATGACATAGTCACAACTTCTAATTGTACTGAAGCCATTACTCAATAGGATCAGAAAGTCCCTGGAGTT
This sequence comes from Tamias sibiricus, assembly GCA_025594165.1. Taxonomy (NCBI): domain Eukaryota; kingdom Metazoa; phylum Chordata; class Mammalia; order Rodentia; family Sciuridae; genus Tamias; species Tamias sibiricus. The sequence goes on along the minus strand of CM046664.1, from coordinate 110,382,914 downwards.
TATTTTGCCCCTTGGGAAGAAGTTTCCAAATTTAGTTCAGCAATAAAGGAAATATTTTAGAGTCATGATAAAAGTGGACTTTAAAGACTGTGACAGTAGTAAACTGTCTTTTTGATAAAATTGCTATATTCTTTATAGGGTTTAGGAATAAAATGTTGACTTTCAGAAGAAATAAAATTAAGAAAGAGTGAATGGATAAACTGAAAATTCTTGGAATATGGAAGATGAGAGAAAATTATTCTAGGGTCTCATAATTCTCCTGTGTATAAGATGATAAATCATATGCAATAACTGGATATCAAGTGTTAATTTATTTACTAAGAATGTATAATAAAAAAGAAAGTGCATGTTTCACATAATATGCATACTCAACACAACAGACTTAAGAGATCATCTGTTAGATTCAAATCACTTGAACCTTTCATATTAGTAGCAAAATACAACACTAAATTCTCTTTTATCACCTTACTAATCAAGTATCCCAGGTTTTTCATCCTGTTACTTGTGCCAACTTTTAGCTACCTGTTAACAATAAAGTGACTATTACAGATGAACTTCCATTTTTACTCTTAATGCTATTAATAGCATAATTGTTTCACTTGTAGGAACTATCTATAGTGACATTTTTAAAAGATTTGGGGGGCATTCCTAGAGTATCTTTAACAAATTATTAACTGTAAAGGCTTACAATCCCACTGATACTCACTATAAGGCAAATTACTGAGAATCTTCTTTACCTAGAAGTGAGTCATAATATAGGAAGATTCTACTCTAATCAACTAAATGGCATCTTGACTAAGTATATATTCTGTGTATGTAAGAACCATCTGAAAAAAGTTGGTCTATTACATTAAAACACAAAGTACTTTAAAAGTAAATTGAGGACTGGAAGTGTAGTTCAGTGGTCGAGCACTTGAGGAACATGTGTTAGGTTCTGGGTTCAACACCCAGCACCACAAAAAACATAAATTGATATGCTTTTAAAAGTATATAGAGCCGGGCACAGTGGCACTTGCCTGTAATCCCAGTGGCTCGGAAGGCTGAGGCAGGAAGTTCACAAGTTCAAAGCCAGCCTCAGCAACAGCAGGGTGCTAAGCAACTCAGTAAGACCCTGTCTCTAAATAAAATACAAAATAGGACCTGGGATGTGGCTCAGTGATTAGGTGCCCCTGAGTTTAATCCCCGGTACCCAAGGGAAAAAAAAAAAAAAAAAAGTACATATAAACTTATATGTTTATTTATGACCAAATTCCTTTACATTTGAAAGGAAAAGCAAAAATTTTATATCAATCATTCCCAGAATCACCAGTAAGTTTTGCCCAATCTTCACTTAGTTAGATTAGCTACTATACTACATACAGAATATTTTTTAATACATCAAGTGATTCTGTAGAAATCTTTCATAAAATAAATGCTTAAAATGTTGTGCTAATAGTTATTTTAATCTGCTCAGGTTGCTATTACAAAATAACATACTGGGTGACTTAAACAACAGAATATTTTTTTTTCAAATTTTTGGAAGTTGAAAGTCCAAGATCAAGATGCCAGCCAATTCAGTTTCTGAAGGCCTTCTTTCTGGCTTGCACAGAGCAATCTACTCTCTTTGCCTTTACATGGCAGAAAAAAGAATGGAAGAGAAAGCCCTCCAATCACATTTTGAAAGGGCACTAATTTCATCGAGAGAGCTTCCCACCCACACAAACTCAAGACTTCTTCAACATCTGCTTACCAACCAAAGGCTCCATCTCCAAATTCCATCACTTTGGGGTTAGAATCTCAATATACGAATTGTAGGGTGAGGCAACTCAGTGCATAGAAATAATAAAGCATTAAATAAAATTTTAATGTACAAAACTGTAAATTTGTTAATATTAAGTTTTCTCTGAAAGCTGTGAAAGTAAGATCACACTAGTCCTTAAAATTCAGTTCAAACTTCCTGGATATCATTCAGTATAATTCATTCTCTCATAGAACAAGTATATATTAAATACATGTTATATGCTTCATGCTGTTTTCACAGTACTAGCTCAGCCTAACAGCAAATAATATGTTACAGTAAGAAATACACTATAGTAGATGTTATTTGACTTTAAAGGTATATTCATAACATATTAGTAGTATATATACATAATAACTACTGAAGATTTGGAAAAAAAAAAAGAAAAAAATAGGTAACCACTGATAGGGAATATAGGATAACTCAAGCACCAAAAAAAAAAAAAAAAAAAAAAAAAAGTAAAAGCTATGTGCTTAGGAGCAATGTGCTGACCTGTTTGCTCAGGGTTCCTCTGAGTGTGTTCAAGGCAAGAACCACATTCTGGAGGATCTTGAATACCAGGAGGAGGAGGAAGATTGATGTTTTTTAACATGAAAATAGAAGTAGTGAGGATTTTAGCAAGGTCTTGGGTAGTGTAATCCAGAAAATTTTGTCAAATACCATAAGAACTAAAGGAGAGAGTTTAAAATAGATTTTAGAGAAAGAATTAACAGGATTTGGCAATTTTAAAACTTGCTTCATAGTATTCAAGTCACTATTATGTAACTTTGTCTTTCTCTGTTCACATTTCACATTTGTTCAGATGGTATTTGGAAAGTTAAATTATTGCTTGTTCAGTGATTATATAATTGAAACCATAATAACATTCCATCTACATTAAATATAAAATATAATTATACTCTTAATAAAATGATTTGGGGCAGCCCAAACCTGAGTCCTGGTCTCTTGCCTTCTTCCTCTAACTCCATGAGATTCACCACATATTCCTCCACCTTCTCTACCAATTGCCAGCTCCTGGGCTCTGTCCAGTCACCTAACCATCAGGGGGTTGGTCAATAGTGCAGCCAATGTCTAAGCAGGCATGAGATCTTGGGCTTCCAGATCTCCTTATTCTGCTCCACTGCTTCCAGGGTAGATAGGGACTTACGGATCTGGCTGCAGAGATAGGCTGGTATATGGTGGGAATGGGTCATCTGGAGCAAGAAGGAGACCATGCAAGAACTGAATGACTGTCTGCTCTGCTACCTCAACAGGGTGAGGAGACTAGAGGCTGATAATAGGAGGCAGGAGAGTAAAATCCAGGAACACCCACAGAAAGAGGGACTGCAAGTCAGAGACTGGGGACATTCCTTCAAAACTATTAAGGAGCTTAAAGCTCAGATCTTTGTAAATTCTGTGGACAATGCCTCCTTCATTCTAAGACCTGATGATGCCTATCTTTCTGCTGATGACTTTATGGTCAAGTCAGACTGGTGTTATATTTTGGATAAGAGGTGTTCCCCCAAATTTCCTGTGTTAATGCAAGAATATTCAAAGGTGAAATGATTGGATTGTGAGTACTGTAACCTAATCAGTCCATTTTAGTTTCAATGGACTGATTGGTGGTAACTTAGGCAGGTGGAATGTGGATGGAGGAGGTGGGTCACTTGGTGTATGACCAAAGAATGCATCTTCCCCATGGTCCCTTCCCCCACTCTCTACTTCCTTGTTGCCATGAGGGGAGCAGCTTACCTCTACCACTTCTTTCCTGGATGATGTTCTGCCTCACTTTGGGCCCAGAGCAATGGAGTCTGTTGTTCATGAACTGAGACCTCCGATACCATGAACCAAAATAAACTTTTCTTGTCAGGTGTTTTGGTCACAGCAACAAAAAAGCTAACTCAAATAACTGGTCACTCACCAGTCTGCACAGAGTGACATTTGTGGTCCCTATGGAGTCATTTATAACACCAATATTACATGGCTACAGCTGGAAACAGAAATAGAAGCTCTCAAGGAAGAGCTGCTATTCATGAAGAACCATGAGAAGAAAGGCAAAAGCCTAAAACCCTAGATTTTCAGCTCCTGGTTGACTGTGGAGATGGATGTCCCCAAATCTCATGACCTAGTAGACAGGATCATGGTACACACTGGGGTTCAGTATGATGAGCTGGCTCAGAAGCACCAAGATAATTTGGACAATTACTGGTCCCAGAAGATTGAAGAGAGCACCATCGTGGTCATGTCATAGTCTTCCTAGGTTAGAGCTGCCAAGATGATGTTCTGTTCGTGGCTTGGTCCTTGGAGATCAGCCTGGACTGTGGATGAAATCTGAAGGCCAGCTTGGAGCTTGGCCTAAGAAACATGGAGGCCTGCTACTCCATGAAGATGGAGCAGTTCACTGGGTCCTGCTGCACTGGAGTCAGAGCTTGCAAAAAACAGGTCTGAAGATTAAAAAGCCCAAGATTAAAAGACCCTGTTGAACATCAAAGTCAAGTTATAGGCTGAGATGACCACCTACTGCTGCAAGCTGAAGGACTGGAAAGACTTCAGTCTCAATAACACCCTGGACAGCAGCAACTCCATGGGAACCATCTGAAAGATCACCACCACCAATGTTTTCCTCTCATCTTCTATTGATATTAGCATCCCAGTTGACTTGGGAAATTTGATTTTGTTTTGTACCTAAGAGTTTGTCATAAAATGTAATTAGCATTTGCCATTTTTAAAATAGTAGCTCATAAAATGAGCCTGGCACACACTGTGTGTGCAATAGTTTCTGGAGGCTTCACATGTGGTGCTGCAGTTAGTTAAGCCTTCCCAGATCCCACCACAGTCTAGCCAACTTTGAAGTGAGCTACTCTTCTGGGGGCTGGTTAGTATTTCCTAGTAAGTTCACATACTAGCATTTTCATGTACATTATGAGAATCAATGAGACTGGGGATTGTTGGTTACTATTTAAGAACAATAGAAAAGAAAAGTGCATTTTTTTCCATTCTGCAAGCATTATATTCACAAACTGTAATTAGGAAGTGTAATTTGACAAACTTGTCAGTGAAAATCTCTTTTGCACAAAGAGACCAGGATAATTATATCAACCTAGTAAACAAGTGGAGCCCTCTTGTTTTATTTATAGATTTGGTCTTATTTCTAAGCACAATTAGGTCTCCTGGTAACCAGCTCCCATTCACATGAAGCTTTTTCTTTTTCATTTCTACATGATTCATTCTGACTATTGTCATTTTTTAAATAAAACTATGGGGAAAATATATCACCTAATCACCCAATCAGCAGAACATATTCTGTCTCTGATGCTACCCAGACACTACTGGAGTGGGATAAAACATGCTCATATTGCTCAATTTAATAAATTAAGTTTCAGAGCTTTTTGAACTCCTTGTTACAGATAATCCAGCAGCTTTCACTATGCTAAGATATTGATTCTTTTCTGTTTCCTATAATGAACTTCCATGTGCACATTTTAGATCTAGCAATTTATATCACTCTGATTATTACAATGAAAGTACAGCATGGCCTTATATGCTGAAGGGCATCCACTGACCAATAGATTTTCCCTTTTTGTGCAGCCTGAATAATAAGGGAGCTTTATTCCTCTTCAAGAATATGAAAATGAGCAGCTACATTCTGAATTCTATTACATTTACTTCAGAGGTATATGAGTAGTCTTCCATTTACATATTCATATGTGTAATGCAGAAATCCATCTCATTAGTTCAAACAATATTATCTATTCATCCTATGAAACTTTATTATTTTCCTCTTTTAAACATTTATATCTTCTTTATGTATACAAACACATTCTAGAATTTCTATACTTATTCTACTTACTAATCTTTTTTATTTAAATTCATGGGAAGCTTTAAAAATACACAAGATTAGAGAGACTAATATGAATACTAGTAATGCAGTTATCATTTATTCAGCTTCAACAGTTTTCAACATATTGTCATTCTTGATTATCTGCCACTCCCCACGCACTCAAAAAGAATTTTGCTGGAGTATTTTAGAGCCACTTCAGACAGGATATACTTCACACATAAACACTTTATTCTTTCTTATGACAATTGTATTCTTATCACAACAAAATATAAACAATAATTCATATCATTCCATGATTAGGCCATGTTTAATTCTCCCTCATTGTCTCAAAAATGTCTACACAAAATCAACATGTTCAAATTAGGGTCCAAAAAAATGTCTCCAAATTGCATTTTGCTAGTTTTATTTTTTTAGTTACTTTTAATCTAATAGCATTTTAAGCTCTCCTTTTTATAACACTTACTTGCTGAAGAAACTGGCTTTCTTATTTCTTGGTAACCTTTCCTCAGTATTGATGGGTAAAGCTTACCTACCTTGATCCATATGCAACCCACAAGTTAGTCATATTGATGTCTACCATGTTTTTAGCCTGCTGGGTGCAAACTGTCCCCTGATAAGTAAAAATTGTTGTGCCTTATGTAAATGAAATAAAATTATAAATGAAATATATGTATATAATCAAGATAGAGTTAACTATAGAATTTTACTTTAAAATGATTGTATTGATATTTGCTGATCTCCCACTAAGAAGCTTTCATGTCAGTTATCCATAGGAGAGCATGATCTTTGGCCCATCTTCCTAACAAGGCCTCAACTTAAAGGAGATCTTATACATAGATATACACACTCTGCTTGCAAATGCAGATACAATTTTGTGGGTAGCTATAGCTTTCTGGGGTGTGGCTTTCTGGAAACGGTACTTAGTATGATCCATCTTTTCCACAATTAAAATCACCCTGTTTTCAATATGTTAAGAATGGTTTTAAGATTTATAAAGTTGAGAGACCAGATGGTTCCCTTTCCAAACATTTCTATTTTTCTTATCCAATAGCAGGAAGTTCATTTCAGATTTTATTTCTGTGTTTGAATTGTTGTGTTTCCTCTAAGTTAGAATACAAACAAATTGAGATGTATGATAAATTTTCAATATATTGTGCAAATGGTGCTGTTGCTACTTGTTTGGATAACATTGTGTGAGTAATTCATTCCAAAAGTACACTGTCAAGAATCTCAGATAAGAAGAGTAGAATGCTGAGTGGGTGTCTAAGAACAGGCATGGGAATTTTACACATATTTTTCTTTTCAAATACCTGAAGTGTTTAAGGTCTTATGTGGTACAGTTATATGGGGAAAGGAATTTTTCATTTATTTGAATAGTTCTGTGCAAAATAAATCTTCCTGGAATTGTATTTGTAGTGGTATTATTTTATTTTGTTTTTCTTGTTTTTTTTTTTTTTTTTTGGTGTAACTTAGTATGATGATAAATGGAGCAATTCTGAAATATAATTGTGATATACTTAATGGAGAACATAAGAAAATTTCATTTAATTTCTCAAAAAATTTACATTTGAGTCTGTTTTAAGAAGCCAAATTGGCAAGTAGGTAAAAGTAGCTTCATTTCAAGTAATCCAAATTTAGTTTTGTAATGTTTAATTTTCTTTTAGTTGTGAACAGTGCAACCCTCAAAGCTTAAGATACTAATATGGTGAAATTTCTTATTTTTTAAATTAACCATTCCTGGAGGCTCCACATATCCTGGCTAGCAAAATATCTAATATCTTCCTCTTTGTCAGTCCTTCCTTTTGAGCATCTTTGGGCCAGCTTTGCCCAGGAACCATGAGAATTTACTAAGTTTAAAGCGTTTAAGTGGTCAATCCTCTTCCAAATGACAGGTGTAGAGAGAACCACAAAGTCACATCATCTGGTTAATATACTACATAGGGCAGCAATCCTTCCAACTAGATGGATGCTCTTTATGATCAGTTCCTGTTCAAGACCCATTCTGTTCTCTTATTGAACACCAAGTCAGAGCTCTCTTAGTCTATACCTAGATGCCATTGTTTCCCAAAGCTTGGCATGGTATAAGAAGGATTAGGTACCAAGTGGTGAGATTCTCTTTGTGACACTTACTTTTTTTTCCTTGTCACCTAACCTTCAAAAAGTCCACCCTTTCCACTTGGCCAAGTTTTACTGTCTTTAAAATTCAAAGACCCCTGTTATTTTCATACAAATTGGCCCTACCAAATTTGGATATAAAAATGAAATGACATCTAAAAAATAGGAGAGTATTCACTTACATTGGCACAATCAAAAGGGTCTTTTATGTAACTCTTCCTGCAGCCATTATATTAAGTTTTATTTGATACACAGAGAACATCTCTTCTTGCTATAATTGTTAGTTTATATCCCTTTACACACCCCATTACACAGCACTGCACTAACAGATGTTAAGTTTTAGTTCACAGATGCAGACAGTGTTGTCCAACCTGGGGCCCTCTGATCCCTAACTGTAATTTAGGGTCAAAATATCAGGCTTTTTCCCTTAATTTCATGATGGTGAAAATTCTGAGCAAGGATGAGATCAGCCCAGCTTTAGCCTAGACCATGAACTTGATAAAGCCATATAAATTTGTCTAAATTAAGCCATTTAAGGTAACTCAATGAAGATTAAAAATTTAGGACCAAAGTTTAAATGGTTCATTTGCTTTCTCAGAAAATGAATGAATTATTTTTAAAACCAATGTGAGAAATGACAGAGGAGAATGAGGACTTTAGGCATTGCTTGCTCTTTTTCTTTATGACCTGTTACCTTAATGTTATATCTATTTCAGTAAGTAATAAAATTATTTCTTGTTTTAAGTAATTCACTAGAACAATACCTTTGAAGGAATAATTTATGGATTTAAATCATTTGATGATTTTTAGAGTATATAACTGTGGGAATACTGATAATGATATGATGAAGTATGATTGTTAAAAGTTTCCTTTTTCATTTCTAGTTTCCATTTAATTTCTTCCATTAAAACTACATCAGAACCTCCCAATATATTTACAGTATGCATAAACAAAAACATGCTTTTTATGAGTTTCAAGACAAGTTTCATAAATATTCCCTCTGCACCTCAAACTACCAACCAATTTGTTGCTAAACCTTTCTATTTAGAAATTCTAGATTGCCCAATGTTTTAAAACAATTTAGAGGTAACTAGTATCTCCCAGCACCTTTTTGAATACCCTATGTTCAACATAAACTGTGATCAGAATGCATGTATGATAAGTCTCCTAAAAAACTCTATTTCTTTATACCCCACATGTGACAGAAATTAAAATCTTTAACAGCATCTAGTAAAAGCTGCTAAATGCTCTGCGTGTGTTTTCCTGTGTATATGTGTGGGTGTGTGTGGTATGTGCCTTTCTGTGCCACAAAAAACCAGAGGGTTATGTGCTATTTTTACAAACCTACAAGATCAATATTATGTGTACTGTGATTATTAGAAACACTGTTACCAGATTTCTACTGTAAACAGGGAATTAAAAGAGGATTCCTCTGACTGAGCAAATGTGAATTTCTGAATTATAGAGTGATTAGAACTATGCTTTTCTTTCAGCCATTACTTGTCGAAAGCAAGATGGAGGACAGGCTGGCATCCATGACTGCCTCCGGTATGCAGGCCCTGTGCCAGCCCTCACACAGGCTTGCCAGATCCCCTGCCAAGATGACTGTCAATTTACCAGCTGGTCCAAGTTTTCTTCATGCAATGGAGACTGTGGTACAGTTAGGACTAGAAAGCGTACTATTGTTGGTAAGAAAAATTGGGATGCCAAAGCCAACTCTTGTCAAGTTAGAAAAACACAATAGAAAGTGAGGCCAAGAGAGTTCTGACAACTTATCTGAAAACTGCAACTGCCTTTTGTTGCTGTACTTATACTGAATACGTCAGTAGACTTGGGTGTGTATTTTAATGTAAGTTGGCAGTAATAGAAGCATTATGTCATTTTAATAGAGAGAATAAGCAACCTGACTCCCTATTCAAACTGACTGTGCAATACATGATAGGTTATTTTTTGGCTTAAACATACTTTCAGTGAATTGCCTAGAAACTACGAAGTGCTTGGAGCAAGGAGGAAAGGTTGCTTCTTCATTTTCTTAACCCATCCTTGCTGTCACAGGTTCAGGTTATCCATCATCTCCTAGAAGGAGGAATATGACATTAATTCTGTATCTGAAACTGCATCTATAAAGGGAGTCACAATGACAAAAGTCAGTAACACACCAAGCAACACAGGAGCCCTCACACTGAACTGAAGACTGACACATTGCAAATACTGCTAGTAGCAAAAGACAACTGAAAATATTGATGCTAATAGACTACTCAGAATGTTTAAATTATTAAAGGAACCACCTGTAAAATGGAGTCCCTTGAAAACAACATAAGGAAACTATGGAAGTTAGAGATAGGTGTAGGTAATTAATTATATACAATAAAGTATATAATAGTTTGTGATATAACAAAAATAATTATATGTTTCCAAATATATATGTAACTTATAATCAAGAGGAATTTATATAATTTTAAGAGGAAATTTATGCAAAACTTTTCAAATATTTTATTCTAATATTAAATATCTTCATTTTGAGTATTATTGATATTTCCTACATTAATCACCAAATACATGAAAATGATTACAATTCAGAAATTCTGAAAAATACAATGCATAGACAGAGACCTAAAGCCCTTAAATCTTTTCTGAATTTTAATCCTATATAACTATACTATTTTCAGTTACCAAGAGATATGTAGTCCAATGAAGTGACTGTCTCCATCTCATATTTTTGCATATGTGAGGTTTATGCTCAAATTCCCCAATCAGTGGAAACGATTTTTTCAACTTAGAGGATTTTATTCATTTGTGAGAGTTTCAAATTCAACAAAGAGAGTTTAAAATTCAACAAAATAGTCTCTTATACAAAATGAGCCATTTTTAAATGAGAATATAAGAATTTTTTTTCGTATGCAAAGCATACAATACCAGCAAAAATCTGCATAGAAAGCACTTTGGAGTGAGAAAATAGCATTTATTTATAGACTAGTAATGGATATTGTTAAATCAGAAAAAGGAAGTTTAGAAAAGTAAAAAATTTAGGGATGTTTTAAATTAATAATGGTATTTTCCAACTTAAATTGTCTAATGTTTCTCTTCCACAGGAAAAAGTAAAAAGAAAGAGAAATGTAAAAATTCCCACTTATACCCCCTGATTGAGACTCAGTATTGTCCTTGTGACAAATACAATGCACAGCCTGTGGGGAACTGGTCAGACTGTATTTTACCAGAAGGGAAAGTGGAAGTGTTACTGGGAATGAAAATACAAGGAGACATCAAGGAATGTGGACAAGGATATCGTTACCAAGCAATGGCATGCTACGATCAAAATGGAAGGCTAGTGGAAACATCTAGATGTAACAGCCATGGTAATAGAATTTTTCTTCAGTTTTCATATTTGCTGTCTTTGGGAGCGGAGGTAAAATGAACACGTATGGTAGTAAAGCTTTTGGGGAGTGTGTTCTAAACTAAACACAGTGGAGCACCACATGATGTTTTGCTTATATATAATAGGACACTTGGTGGCATTGTCTAATTGTCCAGAGCCAGGAAACCTGATGGGGCCCATATCCTTAAAAGAGTAGCCCACAAATGGTTCCAGAAACTTCTTGCAGCTTTTGAAGAGCCTTTTCACTCAGCAGACCCAACAATCACCAACAGGCCTGTGTACAGAAAGGATTTAAAGAGGAAATAATGTTTGAATTCAAATTGAGATTAAAGTTTTAAACGAGACAGACTTTTAACAACCAAACCAGCAAGCTTTGAAATGTGCCCTAAGTGTCATTAAGTAGCAGAGAAGAGAGGTGGAAAATAGTAATTGGTGAAAACTCAAACATCTGTTTTTTGTCCATCTAACTGAGATTAGCAAAAAATAAAACAACAACAACAAAACACAGGAAAATGTATGTAGACCTAGAAAACTGCATACTTTTATTTTCTAAAGCAAAATAGAAAACTAAAATGCACTAGTAATTGAGTTGCAAAAAGTTTGAATCATGGCCATCTTTGATCAGAGTATATGCTGAACTCCTTGATTTTTTTTCCTTAACATAGATAGCATTAAATGATATTTGTCCACCATTCTTTTATTTTAATACATCTGTTCTTTATAGCAGAATGAGATCAGCTTATAGTGTGTCAGCCTGAATCACAGATGTCTTGTAATTGTATTCGCAAGCACTAGTTAATGAACTCCTTTTTGATAGGAATGACCAAAAAAGAATGAGTTAAATGGCTAGGAGCTAGGTACATCACCCTCCAACCTTGCCAAAATAACTTATGTTATTGGAACAAACTAATGGAACCATCTCACATTTACAAACAATCAAGGTATCATGGTGACACATGTATTGGAATCTCAAACCTCTCTTTACAACGTTTTTTTAAAATGTTATACTTAAAAAAAATCATATAGTTCCTATTTTATCAAAGTCTGCAGATGTGAACCCCAACTATTTCATGGTATTGAGGCTCTAGATATAATATTTTTTATGTTAACATATGTACATTGGAAATTGGAGATTATTCCATGCACTTAGAACAGTAGCTACAGTATTTATTATAGACATACATTGAGAAATGTCTCCAAGAATAAATGAATATTTTATTTTCTACCTCAAAAAACAAAGATATTATGACTTAGATACCAAGAAAAATATAAATATCCTTCCTATTTTTAGATCATAAAGTAGAAAATCATAATTACTTATTAAAATGTGAAAATTGAAGATCACTTTAAAAATGTGTTTCTTTTGGAATGCTGCATATAAGTGTTCACTCACATTTAACTTGCTATGCATAGTTAGCCACTGAGATAATGATTTTTTTTTTAGCATTACCTGTGAACTTCCAGAACGACTTTAATATATTCTCACTTTTACCCTGATCTGCTAATTAGATGCAAGGGAGCTTCAGTAAGCCACTTAACAATCTTATTTTTAGAAAAAAAAAAAAAAAAAACTTTTAAAATATTCTGTGACTCTCACACAAAAAAAGTTGGATAACTTATTTTTAAAAAAAAAGTAAAAATACAAAATTAATTGAAATTGGCCAAAGACAGTAGACCTCTTACCTTAGCACTGTCAATTCAAAGCACCAGGAATGCAGTACGTATTCCAGGGATAGGTATAGGTAGAAAAAGATGTGTTCATGATGGCATTGAACATCATGGGACTTAGGAAAATATCTAAGAAAGATCCTAAACTAAGTGAACAGTTCCAATGTAGTTCTTCTATTTGTCCTACATCATTCCTATCCTGCTGAACCTGACCTATGATGGGATGTCCAATGGGATATTTTAGTGTTTACTAAGATATTTACTCAAAGTCAAGTCTGCAGCATTGAATCTCTATTGACTGGTTTCTTTGGCAGTTACTACTTTCCTTAATCATGTTTTGTCAATTCTGATGGTATTTGTAAAATGTTATAATTTTGCCACTTTATCCAAATCATGCTTGCAATCTCCATGACAACTGCCTTCTCCCAGCCAAATCAGCTTTCAAGATAAGGTAGAGGTGGGCTTTCAAGTGGTTTTGGAGAAGTCTCTTCCTGCTCTCCATTTAAACATAAAGTTGATCCCCCTGTGTGTTCAGTACAGTTACACCAACCCCCTATTTAATAGTGGCCTTGGGGCATTTATGTTTAATCATTGTTGTTCATCTGTGGATCATGTTATCTGTAATTACACTGATAAAACAGTTTGACATTCACCAGCATAATTATATATTATTTTAGACTGTTTCCCATGTGGTCATTTTTTTTTATGTCTTCAACTTGGGGCACAATTTTATTTTAATAGCTTGGACTTTTTCATAATAATAGCCTCTGTGCTGAAAAGTGATTTAACTACATTCCTAAAAACCAGAACTTAAGGTATACCTTAGAAGCCACAAAAACCTTCATCAATCCTGATATGTGGTATTAAATATATTTACAGAAAAAAATTTCAATATGCACACATCTAATATATACTTACATATGTGATAATGCATTTGGAGCATTATTTCTCCTAAAAACATAATATAAATTATATATATATATATATATATATATATATATATATATTGAATTTTGGTATGAAATCTTAAAAGATGTCACTCTAGCAATAGATTTTCAATCACTCATAAAGAAAATCAATCACACATTTTCTACTCACCACTAGAGCTCTCTCCTTTTCTTTTTTCTTTCCTTTTCTTTCTTATTTATTCTGTCTTTTTCCAGTACTGGGAAATGAACCCAGGGCACTGAAAATCTAAATTGATTCATTTGCTGGAAGTATATACTTTACTGAGTGCCTAATCACAAGATAGTGCTATTTCTTAAGTTCACAAGATAGTACTATTTCTTAAGTTAATCACATTAAAAATTTCACACAACAAACTTTGGGCAAAGGGAAGGGAGGGTAGGGAGGGTGCAGGCAGGAAAGATGGTGGAATGAGATGGATATCATTATCCTAGGTGCATGTATGACTGCATATATGGTGTGATGCAATATCATGTACAACCATAGAAATGTAAAGTTGTGCTGCAATTGTGTACAATAAATCAAAATGCATTCTGCTGTCATATATACTTAATTAAAATAAATTAATTAATTTAAAAATTTCACAGGACAAATAATAGAATATCTGAACCTTTAAAAATCATTTTATTTAACTTTGATATTTTAAAGAATCTCGGAGATAACCTAGCTTATGCAAGGTATATATATGCAACATTTCCATTTATGTATAAGTGATAGAATTTTACACCTAATCCAACACAGCATTCCAAAATCCCCTATCCTGATCCATGTTTTACATTTCTATGGCATATATCACCCTGTAACATACTACATAACTTACTTATTATGTTTACAATTTATGTTTTTTTGTTTTGTTTTGGTGGTGCTGGGGATTGAACCCAGGGCTTTGTGCATTCTAGGCAAGCACTGTACCAACTGAGCTATTTCCCAGCCCCCTACAATTTCTGTTTTTATTTCCCATGTCAGTGTAGATCTACAAGGATATATTAGACTATTTTATTTACCAATGTATCCTAAGCACCTGGAATAATAGATACCAATAAATATTTGTACAATGTATGCATGGATGAAATGCTAGAGAGAATATTTTTTCCCCTACAAAGAGTTGAGCCCTAGTGGGGCTGCATTTGATACATAGTCAGTTATTGTGCTCTTCTTTTCCATCCCTCCTTATCATACTTCTGGGCAATAAACAGATCATTGAGATCACTAGATCTTTACAAAAAATAAGAACTACATGTGCCAGAGACTTCCTATGTGATACTGATTAAATATTTTGGTTTTTCTTTACATACTAAAAGGGAGAAGAAACATTAGTAGCATACCCATTCCACTTAATGAGATCAGTAATATCCATATTAGAAAATCTCTTTGGTTCCCATGTAAAGTTTTCTGTTTAGAGTTACCTGATTCATACAACACTAGATTTGGATAATAGCTTAACCCCTTGGTTCATGTTGGTAACCACTGTGACAACTTGGATTTTCCCACACTGGGAAATTGGGTGTTTAAAGTGATTGAATTGGGTTTTGGGGATGTTTATTTAACTCCACATACTCTCCCTGTGAAAATACGGAATAACAATTCTATTTGATTTATGTGAAAGGGATACTTTGAAGATGAATTAGATAAAAATAGTTGATGCTCCAGTTTTGAGCACTATGAGCCACATAATTCCTTCTAGATAATTCTCTTAAATTTACCCTCAGATTTTTTCCCCATTTGGTGTTTCACTTCATCAGTTTAAGCCATACTGCTCAATCAGTAAATATTCTAAGACTGAACTCAATTATACATGTGATACTAAATCATTAGTTAGTATCTAGCCAGCACAAAGGTTTATCTGATGAGTTTTCTTCCTGAGTCCACATTGTTTAATATGCATAACTTTCCTATTACCTAAAAGTAAAATATTGCTGTTGATACCTATCAAATATTAACTAACAGAGGGAGAACATGAGGAATCTTAAGAATTGGCTATTAGATTAAATTATCGGTCACCAAATGTTTTCTAAGGGCCAGATAACAGATATGTTAGACTTTGTGGACCAAAAGGTCTTTGTCGAAACTACTCAATTCTGCATTTGTAGCATGAAAGCTGCCATGGATAATATGTGAGCAAATGAGCAGGGCTGTGTTCCAATAAAACTTCATGTACAGAAACAGGCTGCCAGCCTAGGCTATCATTATCAGGGATCAAACCCTTGCTACTAACATGTGCTCTATGGACCAGCAGTATAAAGATCATTGAGAAACTGATGGAAATGCAGCAACACAGCCCCATCTCAAACCTATTGAGTCAGAATCTGAATTTTATCAAGATCCATACGGGGTTCTCCTGCATATTAAAAGTTTGAGGGTTACTGCACTGGATCAAACAGCCACTCACAGGTGCTGAAGCTCAGTAGGAATCAGGGGATAGAGACAACTTGTAGATTCATTGACACTCCTGAAGATAGCGCCTTCTTGGGCCAAACAATAAACACTTTCATGTAAGAGTTCACTTGATTACCAGTCATGGAAATTTTTGATATTTCTGAAGATTGGTCTTCATAAATAAAGTCTATTTAGGTGTAATTTTGAAAGTCTATTTAGGTGTAATTTTGAAAACATAATAAGTCCATAGAAAACATTTATATTTTGCCAACGAAATTCTATACTACCTGAACTTTAATCATAAAATAATTCCATATTTTACAGCTCATTTACATTTTTAAGTATTTTACTATGGTACTTTTCATATGTAAAGATAAAAAAACCTTAAAAATATGAAAACAATATAAATCCATATGCCTGTCAAAATATCACAACATACTGGTTGAAGTTTCAAGGGAGAAAAAGTGTCTTTTTCCTTTCTGTAAGAGAAATATGAAAGAGTTCTAGACTTATTTACCACTGTATTTGTAAACAAATACAAATTCTATTAAAGTGTGTGTGTGTGTGTGTGTGTGTGTGTGTGCATTCCCCCTCTCCTGTGGCTAATAAAAAACCCTGTTGCTAGAGGGTTCATTCTATTTTTTAGACCCTGCTTCTGATTTTTAATTCTGTATTAATTTATTGGGCATATTTTACTTTGAGATTTCAATAATCATGATTCAATGCCTCTAAAATGTCAGAATGTTCTATTGCCATGTGGATATCATGCTGGTATCCAGATAGGCATAATACTTTATTATAGGTCATGATACCATTTAATTATTTACATTTTCTCTCTGATTGTAGTCACAAGTTAAGAGTTCAGAATAGTTTGTCTGATGCCTTATTAGTGTAAGATTAATTCATCTTTAACATTAATTTTAATAGATAGTGATTTGTATTGTCTTCCATGCTTTCTCTCTTCACCTGCTATGCTGACAAATACAGTACCAAGAACCTTCTCAAAATTAATGAATGACTTTATTCAGTTATTTTTACAAGCTTCTGTGGGGTTATATGTATGCCCACTTAAGTCTGATAGTTTTCAAAAAGCCTCACTAACATCCAAAATTACTTGCATAGGATTTGCTTCATAATTTGCACCATAACACTAAAAATTAGAAGAAAAAGAAGGCCCTATAAATTTTACAAATGAAGCAGAAATCTTTTAATTATTGCCTAGTAGCATAAGCAACCTTTATCCTTATTTCACCATCCTCTCACAGTACTGACACAAATCATGCAGGTATTATGTTTCAGTGACCCTCAAAAGCTACTGCTAGAAACTGTGAAGAGCAGCTACTATCTTCTCAGTCTGGGACTCTAGAACACATGAAGGTGTGGGGCTGATTTCTATTAGAATTTGTGGGAACAGAAAAGAGTCATCATCAAAAATTTAAAAAAGAAATACATCTTGAATGATTAAAAATATTAAATAATGCCCAATTTACAAATCAATTGTAGTTCAAGGGCTTGTGGTTTTAAGTCATGTATTAAATTCAAAATATGTCTGATAAAAATACTTATGAACATGGGTAGAGTAGATTCTCAGGATAACCACTTGACCATTCAACCATAATATAACTGAACACGTTGAACGTTACTTTTTGTAATGGATTCTAGCAAAGATTATGAAGGTTTACTATTACAAGTTAATAAACTGGAATGAGAAATTGTTCTTTATCATGGTGGATGTTTGAGGGAAAAAATGCTTAATTAAACCAGACAGAAAAGGCAATAATTAGAGTCTTGTAAACAATTTGAAAGGGAATCCTAATTTCTCCCAAAACTTTTTCAGTTGGTAGAATTTATTTAATGTCTAATCCATTTCAGACATTCAGCTCCTCATTCAATAGCATGGATACACAGTTAGTAGTGCTTTGGCAGTTATCATTCACAACCAGGATATTTTTTTCCTTTCAAATGTAAAAGAAAGGCAGAGGTGAGGGACTGACTTTTCCTGAGGTAACTAGGCATTCAAAGAACCAGGTAAAGAAGGAAAGGATGTCTAAGGACACTTCGGTACATAGAGAAAGTAATAGCCTAGGGTCTAATTTAAATCAGGTGTGGGTTCCAGCACTCTTTTCTTACATGGGCTCCCTGAGGGAGCACACTGGAGCTGATGAGGGACACACTAAGAAAATTTCCTGCAGCTACCATTCATGTCAGGTGTGACAGAAAATCATCTGCCATTATCATTTAGTTCTATATGCTCTGTCCCTGACACCTCAACTCATCTATCTACTTAATAATGTGGTTTTCAAACTAGGTCCATGAAGCCCCTCAGGCTTCACTGACAAAAATAGTCTCCAGTATATCCCATGTACTTATTTGACTTCCTTTTCAGTTTTTTAGGATGAAAAGGTTCCATTTACTTATATTTAACTGCCAAGAAAAATCCATTATTTGCAATTACAAACAATTAAATTTTTTTTTTTTCATCATCAGCAATTTCTGCCATAATATTTTACTTCCTGTCCTTTCTATAGTCTCTAAGCTCTCGTTCCTTCAAATGTCATGGCATAAAGCTGATTTCAGTGAAATAACTATGAAGGGATAATCTTGCTGATGTCTGTGGTAGTTGTTTATTTTTATATATATAAACTTAGAATTGTTCAATATTTATGTTGTGTTACAATGTTTTGTAGTTCAGAAAGATACAGAATGGCCTATGTGAATCCAGACATAGATTTCTATTGTATTAGTAAAACTCTGCAAATCCAAGGCTTCTAGAGAAGGTGTATATCACATTAGTTAATTCTTCTCATTTCTAAAATCTCTTATTCTATTTCAGAGTGTCATCAAAATGGTCAAGTAGTAAACAAGTGTTAAGCATAAGAAATATGTTTTTCATAAATGCATGAAGAAGGCATTATATATTAGATATAAGCTCTATCTGTGAGCTCATAAGTTAAACCTGAGATGGTGCCAACAAATTTGTGTGCATTTTAAAATTTTTGGAGAAAAATTTTCACTTGTATTTGCCAACAATGTTTATCACATTTCTGAAGAGTTGCATTGAAATCCCATATATTCCTTATAGGAAATTTTATTTACTTTGCATATAAAACAAAATTGACTCCCTTTGGTCTTTTAAATAAACATTTTCTTTAAATTAAAGAAATTTATCCACATTATAACTTTCCCTTCCCTTTGTTAAAGTTTATTTCTTGATATTAAGCATGAAAAAAAGAAGGTTTCTGAAGACTTTGAGGTTTAGGGGTTTTTTTTTAATTTTTCTATTTCTTCTCTATCTAGAAATGAACACAAAAAGTAACCCACTTTTTATTTTAAAATCCTAGAATTCTGTATGGTTTAAAACATGAATCCAATTTTAAACTATTCCAATTATAACCTATCTGGATAATCTATTTCTCACTGGTCCAGCAAGATGCTATGGAAAAAAATTAAAAAACATGGAAATGCACCATCTGAGTCATTCTAGACATTCACAGTTCATATGGGGGGTGGGGGTAGAAGGCCTATGGTAAAGAAACCTATTTGACTTAGTTGAACACAGCAGTTTTGTAACTTGCCACATAATACTTTATTTATTAAAATTATGTTTAACTCCTATTAGAATCCAACAAACTAATGATTAAACATCATTTTTGGAAATAGTTTTATAGCAATATTTGATTTTCATTGATTAAAAAAGGTTCCCTGCATTGTATCATGTTAAAAATAAATAACCATAATAGTCTTCAAAGTTAATTTATTTCCCATTACTTTATCTTGTAATCTGAAATCTCTAGCAAATATGTTTCTAGCAGGTTGGGAGGCTGAGGCAGGAGGATCACAAGTTCAAAGCCAGCCTCATCAACTTAGCAAGGCCCTAAGCAACTCAGCCTAAGACCCTTTCCCTAAACAAAACAAAACAAAACAAAAATAGTTTTAAAGGGCTGGAGATGCGGTTAAGTGCCCTGGGTTCAATCCCTAGTAAAAATTATATATATATATATGTATTCCCCCCCCCCCATGGCTAATTAAACTGTGTTGATAGAGTGCTAGAGTGTTTTTTTTTTTTTTAGATACTGCTTCTTATTTTTCATACTGTATTAATTAAAGTTGTAAATGTTAAATTGGGGGGGTGGGAAGGTAATTAAATGTCTTAATCCATGTCCATGAAATTATTCCCAAGGTATGTTATTTGGTTGAATAAGTAAACTGTAGATATAAGTCATGACATATATGTGTTATATATATATATATGTGTGTGTGTGTGTGTGTGTGTGTATGTATGTATTTTTAAAAGGAATAAATAAATCTACACACACACATATATATATATATATATATATATATGTTTAAAAGTAATAAATAAACCTACTTATATACCTGAAAGTTCAGTGTAATTCTGACACTAACTACCTGTAATAAGGGCAAGTTTCATAGGTTAAGGGCTCTGTACTTAGGACTGATCTTACTCAGACACCTGTTGCAAGTTCAGGGATCCCTGAATTTACCTAATCTCTTACAAACTGGCTAATCTGAAATATGAAGCTTCTGAAGTCAGGAGGTGTCTCCCTCCCAGCACACTGATGTGTATTACCAAACAGAAAGCTCACGTGAGCTTTTGTAACCATAGTTTTTACTGGGGTTTCATTTCACCATGATTGAATCACTGGCCATGTGGTTGAACTCACTCTCACCCCCACCACAGAGGTCAGTCAGATATCATGTTTAAAAAAATAAATAAAATATATATATATATATACACACACATATATACATGTATATATAAATGTATATTCATTTATATATGTACACATATATAAATACGTATATATATATATATAAATGAATATACATTTGTATATATGTAAATGAATTACAATATTCCTGGTCATTGGTTAGACTCACAGAATTGAAATAACAATAGTAACAAAATGCCACAACCATTCATACTGATGTTGAAATTTTCTGAGAAAATGTACAAGTACTTAGCAGATATGAAAAGATATGTTTTCATATATGTAAAAAACAAGTAAACATAAATAAAATTATATTAAAAGTAGCATTTCATTATGACTATATAAATTTACCTGAGCATTTACTATGATATCACTGCCCAATATTGATTTATATCTTTCCATTGAATATATGAGTTGGGGAAAACATTGAAATATTGGAATTTGGATATATACATAGTTGTCTGGTTACCCCAGGTTATCAAATTACCAATTCTTACTATGTAATTGCTAAAGAATATTCTGTCCATTTGGAAAGTTTTACAAAATGATTTTTTTGTAAAATTTTCAAACCCATGAGAACCACTGTAGATACCAGTCTAGTTAAATTGTCTTGTTCTTGGTTGCAATTATGTGCTTATAATACACATTTAAGTCAGAGAGATTTCTGAAGTTGTTTTTGAAATCAATCCAGATGTTTCAGATAGTGTGCCAGACTTACTCATTTACATAGTTGTAAATCAGAACTAACCAATATTGTCCATGTGCTTTCAAAATGAAGTTTTTAATCATCCGCAGCACAATTCACTAATTGTGAAAGTAGTTGAAAGGTACCTTATCTACACACTCATAATTCAAATAAATTATGTAAATGCATATACCTAAAGAAAATACTCCTCTATTTGACATTTTAAACTTGTCAGTGTTTTGTATTTGTTTCAACCTGAAACAACATTCAGAACAGATATAGAAGGCAAAAATTATGATCAGAAGTCAGAAGTCTAATTTTCCCAAGTGTCATATTTAGCATTGAACTGCTAAAAGTTTTGACATTCTCATTGTGAAGTCATTTATTTTATTCCAGCATTCCTCAAAAAACATAAATTGCTATAAGATGCCAGCAGTTTATTTAGCCTTAAAACGCATTAAATGTTTCTCTGTCTTTCCATCCCCCGTGGTTGTTTGGTGTTAATTGCCCTCAAAACAACAACAACAAAAAAAAAATCTTAGCAGAGAAGGCAAGGGAATGCTTATCTAGCAGTTCATCAGTAGCATTAAGGATTTTAATGGTGCTAGATAAACATGACAGGCAATTATTGAATGTTGTTGCACATTGGGAAATAAAAATGGATGCTGAGCAATATACTCTTTTGCTATTTTTGTCTTTATCTTAGTTTCTAATTTGTATCTTTTAACAATTTAATTGAGTTTCATTTGAAAGATGTTTTCTGAAATATGCTATTGGAAAATCAGACATAAAGTTTTATACCTTCCTCCTCAGTAAAACAATGTGAATCAGTCTGAAGTCATACTTGTTAAATCTCTTTAATGCCATAATAGTTCAGCAGACAAAATGGAGAGAACTGTTACTCTGTGAGTAGTGGTATGAAAGATCTTATGATTCTGTTTTCAATTATAATTAGTGAATAATAAAAGGTTGGAGGTTTACTTTTGGCAGTTTTTTTTTTTTTTTTTTTTTTTAGAGGTTTTAAGGTAAAAAAATGGGACTCTTCTAGAAATATTTTAGTAACTTGTTACCATTGAACTAATAATATTCTTTCGCCAAATATACTGATAATATTTTTGAAATGATTGTTTTTGTTTTTTTTTCCCAGCGTTTGGGATTGAACCTAGGGATGCTCTACCACTGATCTACAGCTTTTATTTCTTTTCATTTTGAAACAGGGTCTTGCTAAATTGCTGAGGCTGCCTTGAACTTGTAATCCTCCTGCCTGAGATTCCCCAGTAACTGGGATTACAGGCATGTGCCACTGCACTGAGCATGATTGGTATTTTTTCTAAAATTCATTATATATTTACAAATGTTTTAAAATTGTATGATCACAGAATTTCATTGATTTAGAAATGACTTTAGACATTTTTTTACAGTTTGATTCCATTTATTAAGCTATTATTATTAAGACAAATTTTATTGGCTCAATCAGGAGTTGTTTTCTAAGCATCTCATACTATTTTAAAGAAATTTATTTACTGGCTCTGGTGTAGAATAAAGAAAATGGTACTTGAAATAAATATCAACTAAAAATATTTGGGATGGGGATTTATTTTGCAACCTCAAAACACAACTAAAGTCAACGTATGATCCTTTTTTAGTGCATTATAGTTAGTGGGGTTCATTTTAACGTGTTTATGAGTGTATATAACATAGTTTTCTCCATTTGCATCCCCAGTACTACTCTCTTCCTTCCCCTGCTCCCTCCCCCTGATCCTCTGCCTCTACTGTATTGATCTTCCTTCTGTTAGGTAGATCACTGTAATCTATTGAAGAAAACCTATGATTCTTAAAATTTTAGTAAACAAAAAAGGTTTTTTTTTTTAATTTTAGTAAACATTATTGTAAAGTACTCCTTCAATTCTTTGTTAGACTTGCCTCTGGATCACTACCAATACTTCAGAGCCTTCTTCAATAACACAAATACATTCAAAACTCAAATTTGGCATCTTCTTTCTGTCTTCAGTGTTTCCCAGCTGATAAAACTCAACAGGCACATCTACCCTCCAGAGATTATTTGGGACTAATCCCCTCTTAAAAAGTCTTTCATCCAAACCAGCTTTCCATACCAAATTTGTGATCCCATTAAAAAATATTTTATACTTTCCTATAATAAGATGATTAATGTGCATACCCTCTGACATAACAGTTCCTCTCCTAGGAATACACAGAAAAAAAATGCATTCTTATGTTTACCAAAAGTTGTGTTCCAGAATGTTCATAGCATCACTATACAATAGCCCCTTATTGAAAACTGCCTAAATACTCACCAACAACAGAATGGATAAATGCACTATAGCATTTTCACACAACAGAATGTTGCATAGAATACATGACCCTCAAGAAGTGCAACAACATGGGTGAATCTCTCATCACATGAGGAGTGAAAGGAGGCTAGCACAAATGGGTATGCACTCTGTGGTTCCATTTACATAAATTTAAAAAGTAAAACTATTCTTTGTTGTGAGAAGTCAGGATATCTGTTGCCCTACTAAAAAACAAAGGTAGTGATTGGAAGTGTACACAAAGGAGGTTGTTGGAGCTCAGTGAACTTTATACCAATGAGAGATGCACTCTTGGGGACTATATCATTAACAAAATATAGGAGATAATATATAGAAAGATATTTCACAAATGTATTCCTTCCAGATTTTATTTGCTCTGCCTGAGTCTTATAAGAGTATTCCCCAACTTCAGTCCTACACACTCCCCCACACACAAACGAGTACAGGTAAAACTGGTGAATCCTGGATAGGCTTAATGGACTGTATCATTGTCAATATCTCAGTTGAAATTATACTCTAGTTACTATTGAGGTAATTGGGAAAATGTCTACAAAGAACTTGTATCTTATTAGTTTTTCAATTGCATGTGAATCTATAACTATTTTGATACATTTTTTTCAATTAAATTAGATCTTATCCTAGATGAACTATATCTGAATGTCTGGGGTGGTAGAAGCCTATGCTTCTGAAATTTCCTAAGTAATTTATAGTTAGGCAAAGTTAGGAAAACTGTGTAACAGTTGGCTAGCATTTTAAGCACAATTTAAATCCAGGACAAGTTGCACACAAGCTTATAGATTAAATTTGGCATTTTTGTTTTAAAGGTAGTCTGATTTTCCTACAACTTAAGAAATGCATACTTTTTGGTTGCTTTTTAACTCTATTAGAATAAAAAGAATAAAATACTTAGGAATTAATTTAATATAAAATAAATTCAAGAGTTATGTACTACAAAACTACAAAAAAAATTATTGGAAGAAATTAAAGAAAACACAAATGAATGGAAAGAAATACTACGTACATGGATTGTTAAGAAGGTAGAGCTCCCAAGTTGATTAACAGATTTGAAACAATTCCTATCAAAATCTTATTTGTCTTTTCCTGCAGAAATTTACAAGCTGATTCTAAAATGCACATGAAAATATGAGAGTTTCAAATAACCAAAACTCTCTTGACAAAGAATAAAATAGACTCATACTTCCTGTTTTAAAACTTAGCACAAAGATACAGTAAAGACAGTGTGGTACTGGCATGAGAGTAGACATAGAGATAAATTGAATGAAATTTAGAGTCTAAAAATAAAGCCTTATATCTAAAGTCAATTTCCAGCCAGGATGCTAAAACAATTCAATAGAAAAGGATAAATTTTTAACAAATGGGACCAAGATAATTCAATAACCTGATGGACTGAAACTATGTCATGTCATGGTTATAGACATTGTCAGTAACCACATGCAAAAGAATAAATTTGGCCTTTATCTTTTATCATATATAATATTAACTCAAAATGAAATAATTTCAAAAAAAATTCAGGTTAAAATTATAAAGTTCTCACTTCAGAAGTATAAACCAGCAGAAGTGTAAACCTTTATGACCTTAGATTAGGTAATGGTTTCATAGAAGTGATACCAAAGTACAAACATAGAAAGAAAAAACTAAATTGGCCTTCGTTAGCATTTAAAACATTTGTTCTTGGGGCTGAAGATGTAGCTCAGTGGTAGAGTGCTCACCCAACATGTGTGATGCTATGTGTTCCATCCTCAGCACCAAACACACACACGCACACTTTTTTAAAATATCTCTAATATTAATATCTTAATATTAATATTTTAAAATATTTTTTGCTGTAGATGAACACAATATCTTTATTTTTTTTTAATGTGGTGCTGAGAATCTAACCCAGTGCTTCACACATGCTATGCATGCGCTTTACCACTGAGCCACAACCCCAGCCCCCCACCCACACACTTTTGTTCTTCAGGAAGCACTAAAATAGAAAAGATGGGGTTCAGGATGTAGCTCTGTGGTAGAGTACTTACCTAGCATGCACAAGGTCCTGGGTTTAAACCCCATAACTGAACATAAAATTGAAAGACAGTAAGTTTCACAAGGTTTAAAACACTTATATATTGCTGGTAGAATGTAAATTGGTGCAGTAACTTTGGGAAACAGTTTGATAATTCCTTAAAAAATTAAATACTAAGCCAGGCACAGTGGCGCATGCCTGTAATCCCAGAGGCTTAGAAGGCTGAGGCAGGAGGATCTCGAGTTCAAAGCCAGCCTCAGCAAAAGTGAGGCACTAAGCAATTGAGTGAGACCCTGTCTCTAAATAAAACACAAAATAGGGCTGGGAATGTAGCTCAGTTGTAGAGTGCCCCTGAGTTCAATCCCCCGTACCAAAAATAAAAAATTAAATACTATATAGAATTACAATATCACTGAGCAATTTCCCTCCCAGGTATTATATCCAAGGGAAATAAAAACTTGTCCATACAAACTTTGTACACAAATGTTCATAGCATTATTCTTAATAGATGAGATGTAGAAACAAATGTCCATCAACTGATGAATGGAGAAACAAAATATAGTGTATCCATACAATTGGATGATATTCAATCATAAAAAGAATGAAGCTCTAGTAAATGCTACAACATAGATGAACTTTGAAAAAATTAAGCTAGGTGAAAGAAGCCAATCACAAAAGAACACACAATGTTTGGTTTGATTTCACTATATGAAATGCCCAGAATAGAAATTTTCAAATAGACAGAAAGTAGATCAGTGATTGGTAGGGGATGAGGAAGGGGGAATGGGAATTAACTGCCAATAAGTATAGCGTTTCTTTTGGGGTGATAAAAATGTTCTAAAATTTGATGGTGGTAATGGTTATACAACTCAGTACATATACTAAAAGCCAAAACATGAGCTGATTTTTGTGGTAAATGAATTTTATCTTAAAAAAATCTATGCAGATTTCTCTATTTTAAATTATTTATTTTATAATTGTTTTCAAAACCAAATCCCTGCTATTGATGTAAATTGATAAGACAGACTTGTGCCAGGAGTGACCTGTCTCCACAGTCAGAATTACAGAGGAGGGGGGACAACCAAGCATTTGATTCTTAACCAAAGGAATTTTGTTTTTTCCACATATTTGCCTTGAGAACAATAGTGATGGTTTGATATTGTGACATGCTAAGTTGGTAGTGAAGGATTGTTCAAGAAAAATGTTTCCATTTCCCAAAACAAATCTGTAGACTGTTAATTGAACTGACTGTGATTTGATGGAATGAGTGTTGGACTAGAAAACATTTCCCATCTCTTTATTAGTCTGTGACCTTGGACTTGTCAGTTATCTCTCTGCAGTTGTTTTCTTTTTTGGTCACTAAATATCCATATACATGTCCAATACATTTCTTGTATTTTTTTTTCAAAAGAACCAAAAGGACATGAGATGTGAAAGTGCTTTGAAATTGACAGCACTGTAAAAATATGAGGCATTATTTCTTTAACATCCTTCATTTTTCTTCATATTTTATTTTCAAAGAAAAGGAAACATAAGGTGCTAAGTTAAATGGTCTCTTTTGGATATTGATTGAGAGGGGCTGGCTTTTCTTCTTAAGGAAGAATGTTGCACGGACTCAAAAACTGACCTTGTGTGACATTAACAGATAGGGTTTTATAGAAAACTGTGTTATGGTTTGGTTTTTTTTTTTTTTTTTTTTTTTTTTTTTTTTTTTTTTTTTTATGTACCATTCTGGCAGCCTGAGAGTGATATGGCAGCAGACAGGTTATTGTCAATTAAATAAGAAAGCTGTCAGAAAGTCAGAAAAGTTGAAATATGGTGAGCACAAATCCTAAGCAGATCATATGGCAGCTGCTCAGCTGTTATTGGGCTGTTATTGGAACAGAGTCGCTTTATGTATGTGTCATTTTCCTGCAGGATTTAATTGAGTCCCTAACAACGGAAACATCCCTGAATTTGCATGCTGCTGTCAAGTCAAACTTGGACCTTCTAAATGAGCTAGAACTGTGGGTAGTCATGGGAGAGTGGCATGTGGAGGAGATGGTCTTTATCTCATTTTCCTCCACTCAGGGTACATTGAAGAGGCCTGCATCATCCCCTGCCCCTCAGACTGCAAGCTCAGTGAGTGGTCCAACTGGTCCCGCTGCAGTAAGTCCTGTGGCAGTGGTGTGAAGGTTCGTTCTAAATGGCTGCGTGAAAAACCATACAATGGAGGAAGACCTTGCCCCAAACTGGACCATGTCAACCAGGTATTTTCATATCATCAAGAGTGTTGAGATATATTTTAGATTCAAAAAGAATGACCTGTAATTTCTCCAAAATGGACAACAGTAAATAATAGCTCCTGAATAAGAAATTTGATCCATTTCATCTTCAGAATGCCTAAGTCAATTACATATACCTTGATAGAATCCCAAGTTAGATATGTTATCTTTGAATCCTCTGGGACTCAGTTCCCTACAAGTATACAGATATGGATAAAATTTAGCAGACAGAAGTAATATCTATCTTTAAAATAATGTCAAAGTATTTGCACTGTCATAAAATGATATCTAACTTGTATGATGATATTGTACCATTCTTATAGTCTTGCTGGATTCTCAGAAAAGACATCTCTATTACAACTAATTAAATTAAAATTGAAGAAAATATATAGGTGTAGGTCTAAAATTAGGAAAACTATACTTTAATACATAAATTTGTTTGACATAAAATAAGTTGAGGGAAAAATATGAAGACAACCGGGTACAGTAGCACATTCCTGTAATCCTAGTGGCTCAGGAGGCTGAAGCAGGAGGATCATGAGTTCAAAGCCAGCCTCAGCAAAAACAGGTGCTAAGCAACTCAGTGAGACCCTGTCTCTAAATAAAATACAAAATAGGGTTGGGAATGTGGCTCAGTGGTCGAGTGCCCCTGAGCTCAACCCACAGTACCAAATATATATATATGAAAATGTCTTTGAAGTCACTGTGAATACACTATCAATCCATCAGTAGCTGTTTTTAAAATTTTTTTCAAGCTTTATTAGCATTTGGATGTACACTTAGTTATCTCCTACCAATATTTATTATGTGCATTATTTTGGAAATAAAAAGTAAACAGGCTAATTAGGGAGTTATAACTAATTTAATGTAAATTAGTGTATCAGACAGTTATTATCATGTTTGACCTACATGTGAATTAAGAATGAATTTCATATAGTATGTGCTGATGTTGTGTATTTGAATTTAAGTCACGACAAAATTGATCAAGTCCATAGATATGTGGAAATGTTTCATACAGACATAGACTACTTAATTTAATCTCCAAACCTACAGCTCATCAGTACACATACTTTTTATTTCCAAGTTAACCTAAATTTGTTCATAACAATAGAATCACACTGAAGAGAAAACAGAAAAAAAAAACTTTTGAATAAAGTAAATGAAGATGAAGACAGTGGAGAATTCATTTCCACAGAAAGTATTCTCAAGGCATCCTGGTTTTTCTCAAGTTGCTGAATGTGTATCCTTTAAATTCTCCAGAGGGCACTAATATACTCCACTGCTGCCACCTACTGGTAGTTGAGCTTCCCTGTCATTGGGCATTTTGCATTCCTCAGCTGCTAAAGAATACTTCCAAAGAAGAAAATTCAATTCCATGACTCTAATTGTATAGATATAAAATAGAATAATTGAACTGAAATATTTATAATATAAAAGAATGTTTCCCTACATGTTGTGAAACCTTGACTTTTCAATAAGAAATTTAAATTTTAATAAATTATCATCTATGTGTCTAATAAAGAAATTCTGCACATATTTGTACACATTTCACTTTAGAGAGCTCATGTGTATGTGTGAAGCTATTCAGATCTTCAATTAAAATAAGTTTTGTTCACCTCAACATTTTCTTTAACAGTAAATTTCCAAAGATTCAAGGCCTCATGCAATGTTGTCTTTGCTATGAAAAGTATTTTAGCCTAAAATCCTTTTGCTGTGATTTTCATCTCTGATGTCATCTGACACAGAATTTAATAAGACATTTGTGTACTTGTTCTCAGCTTAGTGGAGACATATCAAGATTAACAACAGAAAAAAATCAAAGCTAAAACAAGAAATAATAGATTTTTAAACATGTGACTTTGAGCACAGATGTTCTACATAAAAAATAGAAACTTCTAGGTATGTATGCATCAATAAAATATTTAGGAAAAGTAAAGAATCTTCAAAGTTTTTGTTAATGTTAGAAATTGTACATACTATAGATTTTTTACTAGATTTATACATTACTCAATAAAATAAAAGGCAATCCATTGATTTAAAAAGGGTCTCTGAGAGCTAAAAAGAAAACAACCTAAAAAAAGACAAAGAAATAAAATGGTCTCTGGGGTACTATTTTCCAGTTGAGGAAGAAAGTCCTCAAATTTTCATTTCCTACAAGATAGATGGATATTGATTAAGATGGATCAATGGATAGATGGATCTATAGATAGATCAATATGCAGATATTAGTTCATTTATATGCTGGATCACAAGGTACTTTCAATAACATGTCGATTCCCTGTGATACATATGTTGAGGTTGACTTCGCTTTCTGACATTTCTTCATCCTGCTCATCTAATCCTTTCCTTGGCTGTGTGTCTGCAAAACCCATTTGCACACCTTACTTTTCAGTAATAATAAGTGGCCGGTTTTTCTCTTCTAAAGCCTAAGAAAAAATGTTCTAATCCTTTACCAAAAAATAAGCTTTTATATAGAGATAATTATACTTGAAACTTAGACCATGAGTTGCTTTCATGATATATTGACATTTTCACTTTGTTTCTCTCCTTTTTCTTCATTCCCGTTGAATTCTGCTCTAGGCACAGGTAAGTTAAACCTTTTGGCTCATAATAAAGTACTTTAAAAAAATTCCTGGTTTCTTTTCCTGCCATTGTCTTTTATGTTTTACCAGAAGGAAATATCATATTTTCCATCATTTTTTTTCCTACCTATTCCCTTTATATTTCCTAGCATAGCTACCTGTGTTTCCTCGTTTTATTGTCAGGGCCTGAGGGGAAGTGGGAAGAAGCTTCACCTCATTCACCTTGACATGGCAGTGACACCACTTGTTAATGCTCTTGTGCATCTCAGAGAGGGACAAGTTGCATGTGGGCCAGACATGGGTGGGTAAAGGTTACTCTGAACTGATTTGTATTCACTCCAAAGGACATTAAAATGAAAGCCATTGCCAAGCACGGTGGTGCACAACTGTAATCCCAGCACCTGGCGGGGTGTGGGGGGGTACTGAGGCAGTAGGATCATGGGTTCAAAGCCAGCCTCAGCAAAAGTGAGGTGCTAAGCAACTCAGTGAGACTCTGTGTCTAAATAAAATACAAAATAGGGTTGGGGATGTGGCTCATTGGTCAAGTGCCCCTGAGTTCAATCCCTGGTACCAAAGGAAAAAAAAAGAAATCCATCAAAGAATTAAGAAGAATAGCAGTTCCTCTTCAATTTTCCCCCTCCCCAGGAGTTGCCACGCAATGTATAACCACATAATATTAGTCCTATTTTAATATGCACCCAGACATGAATGTGGTGACTTATGAAAGTTACCAGTTTTATTCCAACAGTGCATATTTTCTATCCTAATTCACTTCATTCACTTTTAACTGAGTTTTCAGTACAATACAATTTGCACAAAAGGAGAGTACCAAACAACTATTTAAGTCAGTGTTTTCTAAAATGAGGTTCATAAAACATTTATTTGCTCTGTGTGTGTGTGTGTGTGTGTGTGTGTGTGTGTGTGTGTAAAATAGTGAACTGTCACAGATTATGAAAATATTTTAAAAGGTTTTTTTTTTACTGGTTGTATCAGCTTGATGGCAATGGATTATGGTCCATTTATGTTCTCTAGCTATTTCTCTCATTGAGGGCACTGTATAATTGGTTGATTGTTGCAAAATTCCTGAAACCAAACATCACCCGCCACCCATGGGGCTGAATGTCTTTATGGACAACAAGCAGGGGCAATTTTCTTTGTTCCTTGTGTTCCTCACTGCTTTGGGCTCTAGCTGTGTATAATATGATACCAATTATACACCTTGCTTCCAAATACTAAAAGATTGAAGATTAGTCTTAATATAGCTTTATTTTGTGTTATCTATCTTTTAATTTAGCTGTCTGTATGAAAAACAAAAAATGTAAACTCTCATTATTATATGTGCTTATCTTGAAAACAGGCTAATATATATATGTATATATATATACACATATATATATGTAAATATATGTGTGTATATATACATATGTATTTGTGAAACAGATGTTTATATATTCTTTTCATCCAATCATTCATTTATTTGACAAATCTTATTGAATGCCTAACATATGAACAGGCTGAGCTAAGTATTAAAGACACACAAAACTGAACAAAACAGATGTTCCAGCAAATTACAATACACTGGAGGAGGGGTTAGTACAGGAAAATACATATCAAATCTGGTCCAATGAGTCAGATCTATAGTGACCATGTAATGGCAGAACAGCAATGCAGCACAGCCAGACCTCTTCTTTATCAGAATGCTCATGAAGCTCCCTCTATTCCTATTTTCAAATAATGAACAATAACAGGGAGAAATGGAAGTTGCTTACCAATGAAATAATGATAGTACTGCTGAGACTATCCTCCTGCTCACCCTCCCTGGACTCCCAAGGTCACTGAGAACCATGTGTATTTCAGGTGTACGAGGTTGTCCCATGCCACAGTGACTGCAACCAGTACATATGGGTCACAGAGCCATGGAGTGTCTGCAAGGTGACCTTCGTGAATATGCGGGATAACTGTGGAGAGGGTGTGCAAACCCGAAAAGTGAGGTAAGGCCAAGCCTCAGAGAAGCCTGACTAAACCATCTCCCAGTCTCACATGTGCCCACATGAACACTCACTCCTCCCCAGTCCTCTGGATAAAATTGTCTTTGGTTCTTAGCGAGTCTGTGTTCATGGAAAACTTCAAGAGTATCTGCTTCAATCAGCAGTTCATGATGTTCTAGTTTTCTGACTTAAAAATTATTTCACATAGAGATACACTTGAGGAGAAGCATATCGAAAGCAAGCTGAACTAATGCAGACTTTCAACCCGAATAACTCTTCTTCCGAATAGATTTCTAAGCACATTTTTAAAAATAATCTGTTTCAAATTCTTGCTCTTTTCTATGAAACTAGCTATTTTGAATACTCTCAAGTCATCCAGGGAGCATCTTCCTGAAAGCCCTGGCTTGTATTGCCTCTCATTTGCTCTTCTGTAGCCATGCTGTCCAGTAGGGTGACTACTAGTCAATGGTGTCTATTTCCATTTCAATTTAAACTAATGAAAATTAAATAAAGTTTCAAATGCATTTCCTCATTCAGACTAGCCATATTTCAAGCACTGAACAGTCTCTTGTGGCTTGTCTGTTTGATGCACATATATAGAATATTCCTGTCATCATAGAAAGTTAAACTGGGCAATGTTGTTCTGTTCTGTAGCACCCAACATATCCCTATGTTGGGAAGAGCCATTACATATCTACTGTCTTTATTGAACTCTATGGGTTTCTCCATGCAAAGACTGTCATATTCATAAGAATATGAATTCCTTGATATCTAACACAAGTTTGATACTTATTAAATCTTCCATACAGCATCTGTGATATGCTTAAAGGTTCCAGAATCCTAGCAAACAAGTGTGTGAGGTTTTATTTATCTCCATTTTATAAATTAGATTCCAAAATTCTAGTGAAGAGACAGAGTTTAAATTCAAACGCAACTTGTCTGTCACTCTCTTCACATTACTTTCTTCTAACCCTGCTCAGAGAAACACAGTAAAGACAAATTTAAAAAACAAGTCCAGAACTTGACAATACATGTTGTGAAGTTCATTCTCGCCTATAATGTAACTTTTCATGAATTTGATTTCATGAATTCTTAATCTGTTTCAGTAGGAAAACAGAACAGATTAACATTTATATCATAAAACTTTCACATACAAACCACTAAATAATTTTTTGTTTCTAGTAAATAATTTTCTATATTTTTTTCAAAAGCACATCTGAAATCTCAATTTCTATTTCTCTGAGGAACTTAATAAAGGTTGACTAGTGATGGAGAAGGGGTAGGGAAGTAATGAATAGGTAATAGGTAAGGAAACAAGAGGATTCTGTTTTCTACCATTCTATTTCCATATTTAAAATTTTCTCTTGAAAATTTAAAAATATTTTAGTAACTACATTTGAATTCTATTGCTTAAATGTACCACAGTTGCTAAAATACCCTTGTTGGCATTCAGACTATATATAGGTTTTTTATTTTATTTTATAGATAAAATCAATTTGTATCACCCTATGATATAGAACAAATATTGTGATGAAGTTTTGAGCATCATTAAGAATTTTATCCAATTGGTTGTTTGTTAGTAAAACAAACAAACAAAATATATACAATAACAGAAGCACTGCTGTTTTTTCCAACTTTTCCCTAAACTACTTATGTATATTTCACTTTTCTTTGCTTTGCAAACATATATTCTCAACATTTCCAAACACACTTGAAAGAAAGTAACTTTTCAGATCAATTTGTTTTTTGAGTAAACATCTCTGATGCAAATAAGGAAAGAGGTCAGTATTGACTGTGATCTCTGATCATGTAATAATGTTCCTATTTGTTACTGATTGAGTAGTACACCTCCATAACTTGATCCTCTGTTAATTAAGGTCACAATGTCCTGCTTAACTACAAACATGGGTGACATTTCAAGATAGTTGAGTCTATAAAAGAGCAGGTTTAACTGTATCTAGTTTCGGTATTCTTTTAGGATTGAGTGGCATATCAAGAGTGGGTGGTAGAAGTGGTTTGCTTTGTAGGAAGGGGTATTCTTTCAATGAAATTTTTTAGATTTTCCAGCATATGATGACAATTAAAGAATAAGTAAATAAACCAAACAGATTTTGTTACCTTTACTGATGTGGGTCTCTGGCCCCTCCCTTCAGTCCCTTGGTCCCACACTATGGATTTCTAATACAGTTCACTACTCTCACAATGTTATTCTCACTGCTTAGAAAGTAAAAAGGCTAAGAATTTGAAGAAAATTAATGAATTTGAAATGCCTTCCTTCAACACTCAAAATTTGATCCAAATACTTATTTTGTATTCCAGGGTGATAAAAAAAAATTGTCAATACCAAATAAAACATAAATAGACTGAGTGCAAACAAAAAGAATGTTTTAGCAATTTTGGAACATTCAAGCAATGGAATTCAAATGTAGTCATTAAAATATATCTGAGAAAAATGTTTTATGACATAAGATGTTCATAATGTATTGACTTTTTTTTAAAGTGATGCAAATAGTAGAGAAAGTTTGCTCCCATTTTATGGAATGAAATATATGTTTAAAATAATAGTCCATTAGCCGGGCATGGTGGTGCATGCCTGTAATCCCAGCACTTGGGAGGCTGAGGCAGAAGGATTGTGAGCTCAAAGCTAGCCTCAGCAATGGCAAGGCACTTAGCAACTCAGTGAGACCCTGTCTCTAATAAAATACAAAAAAGGGCTGGGGATGTGGCCCAGTGGTCGAGTGCCCCTGAGTTCAATCCCCAATACCAAAAAAAAAAAAAAAAAAAAAAAAAAAATTTCATTAATCAATAAATAAATTCTGTTAAGAGTGATTATCTGTGAGTGATGGAATTATGAGAATTTTTATTATTCTGATTTTCCTAAAATGAATATGTTTTATGTAATAATAAATTAAAGGAGAAGAAAAGTCTTTGAAAATGAAGCTTTATGTATATAACTACTAAATGGAGTATTGGACATCTGTTCTTAGCTATGGATCAATAGGTAATTTTACAAGTTGATCCTTGTACATTTTGTCAGTATCTACCATGAATTTGTGATCTTTTCTTAGCTTTGAATCCAGCTTTTGAGCATAGAAATGCCGTGTCTGCCTGTAGCCTCTCCAAACACATTAGAAATTCTATTAAAGGTAGAACTTTTTCATAGGAAACTAAAATTCTTCCAAAGGGATGTATAATTTGATTTTTTTCCAATAATGAAATCATACACGTATCTACCTCTACATGTTTTCATAATGCTTTTTATATTTTTACTCAGTATGCAAAAAAATGTGCAGAACTTTGTGTTTTATGGCTATTTTTCAGGGTACAAACTCCATTAAGACATGACCAATGGCACAGTTTTGCAGTCCTTGAATAAACCCCGGAACGAAAGGACATTTCGCTTAAATTTGGCAGCATTCTATCTAAAAGTGATTCTGCAAAGCAGATTTGTGAAGATGAGATGCAATGTCCCTACTGATTGTAAATCCCTAGGAAAAGTTGGGATTCAAGGTGTAATTGGCGATGTAACTCAATGGACAGCTTAACACATTACAGTGGGCTGAGCGGCTTAAGAGCTCAAGTCTTCCTTTTCATCTCCTCTGATGCAGTTCTCTTTCCAAACCCATTAATTTGGTTGACCTTTTCCAAGTTATGGATGAAGGATAAAGTTTTTCCCCTCCATTACTAAAATGGCCAGAGAGATTATTAACTATGTAGAAATGAATACACATTCCCAAGAGTAAAGAGTCCCACATGAATGCTTGCAGTAGGATAAAGTAAAATACAAGGTCCGAATTTGTTTTGTTAAAAAGAAAAGTAGCAATTTAAAAGTATCTCAAAACACAGGAAGATCCACATAACCAGATTTAGGGAATTTTTGCTTTTACAATTATAATTGTCCTTTCGCTTCTGGCTTTCTTTTCAGGTTAGCAGCAGATGGGAGGCTAAAATTACTTTTAGAATGACAAAACAAATTGATAAATGCCTCTAGTTATCTTTGAAAACACATCATGAAACTTCTTGTATAGATTTGCCACGTGCCTAGTCTTGCATATAGAATGATTTCCACCTTTTCTATAGAATCCATTATTTTCATTAAGAATACACCGAAATTGCAATTTCTTCCATATATTTTTTTTTAAATTATGCAGAAGTACTACAATATTTAAGGGAGGCAAAGATCCTCTTAAGTCTCCAGTTTTGGAGAATGTGAATCATTAAACACAAAACTTCCTGCCCCGTGATGATGTCTTAAGGAACCCCATTTATTCCCTGGTTTAGCCATTATTTAATTGTACAGGTTTCTTCAATGATATGTACATTTTCTTCTAGATGCATGCAGAATACAGCAGATGGCCCTTCTGAACATGTGGAGGATTACCTCTGTGACCCAGAAGAGATGCCTCTGGGCTCCAGAGAGTGCAAATTACCTTGCCCTGAGGACTGCGTGATATCTGAATGGGGTCCCTGGACCCATTGTGCCTTGGTGAGATGATTGATTATTTTGTTAAAGTATAGAGTTTGTGCAATTCCTCAACACTAAAGCTTTAAAAATACTAATAAAACAACAATAATGACAATGTAAAATCAATTTGTGTGCCATGTTTACCAAAGTCAGGTGTGTTTTCTTGGCCACTTTACAACTGTGCTATAAAAAGTCAGCAGTACTTCCTCTCCCACAAAAAAGGCTCCATATCTTGCAGGCCACTGCTCCTTCTTGACCCAACTTTCTCTCCCAGCACACAGTGCTTTCAGTTTGCTTACAAATATACAGGCTGTTATAAGCTAAGATGGTGATAATGATTCCTTTAGTAAAAAGGTGGAAAGAATGCGCTATCTAGAGTTCATCTAATCCCCCCACCCCACCGCCCTGCCTCCACAGCATATTATGAATCAGCCTCCTTAAATCAGAGAAATCATTCAGCATTTGGTTTTTTGGGATTGGCTAATTTCACTTAGCATTATATTCTCCAGCTCCATCAGAGGGAGGGGAAGGGAGAGTTAATATGGGTAGGAAAGACCATGGAATGCTATGGTCATCATTACCCTAAGTACATGTATGAAGACACAAATGAGGTGACTCTGCTTTGTATACAACCAGAGATGTGAAAAATTGTGCTCTATATGTGTAATATGAATTGTAATGCATTCTGTTATTATGTATAAAAAATTAAAATTATTTTAAAAAGGGGAGGGGAATGAAGCACTTGGAAAGGTACTTTAATGGTGTCAGCTTACTGTCATCCTTTGCTTATAGCCAAGTCCATTTTATTTAAATCATATGAATAATTTTTCACATAATTGGGGTGCTACAGCAGGAATATTAACACTAAAAAGCAAAAGATCCTGATAAGAAACTGAGTAGAAAGAAGAAAGCTACATATCAATGAGTCTCTTCCACGCACTGAGAGTGTGTCTCTTTGTGCTTGGAAAGCCATCTGAGAGTTCCAAATCACACAGAGCTCCTGGGTTTCAATAGCTATAGGGGCTCTACCATGGGACTCTGGAAAGGAAGTGATTTGAAACAGCACTGGCTACTTAGATAGGAAATTTGACTTATCCTTGGGTACCATTGTAAAGCTGTATCTTTCAAAAATAGCATCAAAACCATGGTAAAGGTATATCAATGTGGAATTAATTTATGAAATATAGTAAAATAGAAAAATTTTAGTACATGTTTTCCAAGGAGAAATTGATTTTCTATCTCAGTGTTAACATCATTCAAGATACTGATAGATAACCAACTTACACAGCAGCAGCAAAACAGTTGACTTCAATACAAGTTAAAGTACAATCAAGAATCAACTCTTTCACAAGAGTACACAAATGAATTTCTCCTTTAATTCTTGCTTTAGTCAGCTATTTTGCTGCTGTGACTAAAATACCCCAACCAGCACAATTATAGAAGAGGAAAAGTTTATTTGAGGGCTCACAGTTTCAGAGGTCTTAGTCTATAGAAGGCTGGCCCCATTCCTTTGGGCTAAAAATGAGGCAGTACATCATGGTGGAAGAGTGTAGTGGAGGGAAGCAGCTCATGTGATGATCAAGAAGAACAGAGAGAGGTCTCCACTTGCCAGATACAAATAAATTCCCCTAAGCCATGCCCCCAATTCCCACCTCCTCCATCCACACACTACCACTTCAGTTACCACTCAGTTAATTCCTATCAGGAAATTAAATCACTGATTGGGTTAAGATTCTTATAACCCAATCATTTCTCCTCTGAACCTTCCTGCATTGTCTCACATGTGAGCTTTTGGGAGACACCTCACATCCAAACCATAACAATTCTATAGTCTTAGATATGAAGTTGTGCCAAGTACCTAGACTGCCTGCTACAAGTTCACTGTGTCTATAATTGTGAGATTCTTATTGTCACAGATCCTACTATAGGAACTATTAAACTGCAACTATGTCCATTTTTGGTTTCTGTTTTAAGTGACCAAGGATAATCGTCTTAGAAGAATAATGGGCTGAACCATATGTAAAAGACAGTTAGTGATATGTGTTATATTCCTGAGGTTTTGTCAATAGTTGTTTGAAATGAGAACTAGTTGAATAGCTGTGCTTCTTGGGTTTCATATTTTTAATGTATCTTATTCCATCACTTAGGCCTATGTTAAGCAAACATTGATTAACTATTGCTGTCTCTGAGAAACTATATTAGGTGTAGAAAATGCACAGATATATAAGATGTAGATTTCTTAATGTACTTGCACAGTAAAAAGGACACACACACATTGTATAAAAACAGAGTTATTCCAGTGGTGCTGCCAAAGTACAATGGAAGCAGAAGAGGAGGAAGCAATTCATTTTAGTCCAAAGAAGTCCAAGGAAACTTGTCCTTAGCTGCTTCCTGTTCTTAGAAATCAAATGTTTTCTGAAAAATGTACCAGTTAGTAGGATGGCAAGCCAGTCTTTATAGATGCTAAATTGCATTTGTGTGCATATGTATGTGTGCATTAGGAAAACAAACGCCATTGATATCTAGATAGTTAAAGTTGTCCTTAAAAAGCTGTCCTTAAAAAGTTGTCCCCCAAAAGCTCACATGTGAGACAATAGTTAAAGTTGTTTCTTCAGGAAGTACATGTGTGTGTGTACAGATAATTCATACACACACACACACACACACACACACACACGTGTATTATATTAGCATTCTATAGTAATGAATGTGAGCATGTTCATGTGTTTGGAATATGCTGTCAGTATTTGACACATAGAATCTTAAGCATCTTGTAGCTTAAGATTTTTTACATGGAAAACTGAAGCATAATGAGATTAACTGACTTGTTCAAGTTAGCCCGTGTCCCAAATGTTCTCATACCCCAGTGTGCTCCCTAATGTGCTAGCTGTCCTGTGCCTGAGAGTTCACCTTTCTGAGGAGTCCTGTTGTTCTTTCTAAGCCATGCAATCAAAGCAGCTTCCGCCAAAGGTCAGCATATCCCATCAGACAACCTGCTGATGAAGGAAGATCCTGCCCGGATGCTGTGGAGAAGGAACCCTGCAACCTGAACAAAAACTGCTACCACTATGATTATAATGTAACAGGTACGGAGTAGCCACCTCACCATGGAGCAAAAGGCCAATTCCCTCTGCCAGCATAATCAGTGTAGGTCATGTCCGTCTGTGTGCCTTTTGGATGTCAACTTGTCTCCCAGAAATAATTAGTTGTTAAATGACAGAAAGATGTCTCTGTTTTATTTTTTAGTAGACATTAAGATATAGAGAATAAAAATATCACATAGACCTTGGCCCATAAAGTAGGTTGTGAATATTCTAAGCCATCTTATTTAATACAGCCTCCCACTCTGGGAAGGTGCAATTAAAAGAAATATTTTTAGCACAGATATCAGATGCATTGAAAGATGTGTTTCTTTTGCAAAAGATGTTTAATTGCTATAATTTACTGCAGCAACAATTCTTGGGGTATGTGGATCATTTATAAACATAATTAGTTTTTTATATAAAAATATCAACAGTCTTAACCTGGCCAAAGAATATGAATTAGCTTTGTCAAAAGTAGAGAAATAGATGAATATTTTTCAGAAAAATCGGCATTATAAATTTCATTTTCCCTCAAATTCATTTAATATCATCAAGACACATACATGAAGAAAATATTTCATAGGTTCATATGGTTTGGGACAACATCAAAGCTAATTTGGAATTTTTTCTGGGTAATTTCCACACTGAAATCCTCAAGAAATCTTACCATAACACACAGCTATCATACTGGCTTTTTGTTTCTTCTGATTTTCGTTTTCAGTTTCTTTTCATAACACAAAGATAATCAAAGTTCTCTGGGACATACATACCAATGTTAGCCTGGGGGGAAAATGACAGGATTATTTTTAAAAATACAGAAAATGAGAGAATTCAACACATATGCCCCAAATGATTTTTGAAATAAATAAGTTTGCATTTTAAAGTATTCTTAGTATGGACAATAAGTGAAATGCATAGTGTTTTATATGAATATAACTACACAAAGTACAGTCCATTAAAATTATGATTATTTTTCTGAAAGAGAAATAATGCTAAAATTTTAAATGTTATTTGTATTAGGAAAAAAACGTTTTTAAGTGACATTGATCAGTAGGCCAAAGGCATTTTTACAACATCACCAAACGGCTAGCTATCAAGATTGTCAAGTAGACATCTGCCTTGAAGAATAATCCCTGCAGCAATGTGCAACCCCAGCAATTCCATTTGACTCCTGATATGTGCAAAGCTGGGACCCATATGCTCTGCATGTGGCATGATTGATTGTGGAGCTTAGGAGGCAGTTGTGAATTAAGTATGGGATTCAGGTCATCAGAGTTTCATTTGAAATCTGTTTCATGCATAGCCTTCTGTTCTGATGGGCTCCTTTCCTTTCAGACTGGAGTACATGTCAGCTGAGTGAGAAGGCAGTTTGTGGAAATGGCATTAAAACAAGGATGTTGGATTGTGTTCGAAGTGATGGCAAGTCGGTTGACCTGAAATACTGTGAAGAGGTGGGTGGATGCTGTGTTTGATCTTTGTGAGTAAATTCCTCCCTAATAATTTTAATTCACTTTGAGCCTAGTCACCTGTGCTCCATGTAGCTCATTGCTCACAGATGTTTATCTGTACTATTCACAGGCTGTTTAATTCCTTCTTGAAAAAAGACAGTATCCAACATTAGTGATTTTCACATATAATTTCCTGGGTTTTGTTCTGTTTGGAGCCCAAAGGTATGCTAATTAGCCTATTCTGAAAGAAATGCTTGGGAAACAATAAGTAATCAAGGTGAATAAAGGCAATTAATCTTAATCAGACTACTCATCATCTTTTGTAATTTGATGTGAATTTTGTATAGTGCCTGGGACACCTGCCAAGATCCATCATTTATTCTCTCTGTTGTTAAACATTGATCCCATGTGGTTTTACAGCAGATTTTGATATTAGGATCTAATACCCAGCTGTGAGAGTCCAAGTTCTCAGATCTGGATAAGTGAGCTTGAAATTCAAACAAAGAAATGGGTTCTGCCATTATTGTCTTTTCAGGTACAAAGAATTTTAACTGTCAGTTCTCTAATTGATGGAAAATAATGTCATCATTGCTAAGGATAACATTCTGAAATGTGAGGAATTATAGTTGT
Source organism: Tamias sibiricus (assembly GCA_025594165.1). Lineage (NCBI taxonomy): Eukaryota > Metazoa > Chordata > Mammalia > Rodentia > Sciuridae > Tamias > Tamias sibiricus. The sequence continues at coordinate 110,340,582 of CM046664.1, read as the reverse complement.
TGACCTCTCTTAGTCCTGTTGTAATAATTTTTTTCCAATTTCCATACCAAAAAGGCAATCACATTTCTAACAAGTTTAACTCCTCTGCCTCTGAGGTCTTCTGGGTTAAGCTCAAGTCAAAAACAGCAGGATCCTCAGTAGATCTGGGATAGAATGGAGGAGGAGCTTGTAACCTCATTAAGAGCTCAGCAAACTGGCTCACCACAGAATTCTGTCTGCACTTTATTATAAACCCATAGTAAGTTGTTCCAATTCCCAAGAAAAACTGGATAGAAATACTTGTATCTATTTAATACCTTTATCATGTGCACCTACCTTAACTTACTTACATCTCTGCCCATGAAGCAGAACTCACAAATGTCCAGAAACACCAAGCTGTTTAGATCATAAACACCTCCCCACATACTCTTATAACATAACTTGGTCTATTCATACCTTAGATACAAATAATTTGAATTTCAAATTGAAATCATTTCAGTTTTGATACTAATAACAGAGAAACATCATAAACATTATAAAAAGAACACATTTATGAATGAAGATTATTAAAGTTAGATAATGGCTGGAGAGCTCTCTGCATTCTACCTCTAGTTGATTAATATGGCCTGTTTTGCAAATGTACCCAGAGATGCCCTCCTGGATCAGAATGTAATATAAAATGAATAGCTCTGGCATATTTTTGAAAACTGAACCTAAATCTCACAAGACCAATTTTAAACTATTTCATGTGACTAATGGACAGAGGTATAAATAGGATCCTTATTTTCTAAAGAAAATATGAGTAAAAATCTATGAAATAACTAAATATTTTAGAGCCAAGGTTAAGTGAAAATATTATATTTGAATGCTGCAGTGACAATTAGGGATTTAAATCCTAACATTCCACCAAACAGTGTCTTCACTGCTCCTCTCTGTGGGAATTAGATTGAACAGCTTACATCCCATTTTATTCATCCCTGTGGATGCAGTAGTCTCCAAGAAAAACTGGGCCATTTTTGTGAACAATGGGCAGATTGCCTACCTACTAATTCATGTGTAAACCCTACATTCAGTGCAACAGCAGTGGGTAATGCTTGCTGCTTCTCTAATGGCCACAGAAAAAGGTGTCATTACTGTCCAACAAAGAGGAAAATTAGGGTTAAACCCACCTAGCATTTATGTACCATTCTTTATAATTTATTTTGTGTGCGTATGTGGGATATTTACTCGCCTTATACCTAGTAATTGGTTTCTCATTTTCTATTCTTTTAACCCTGGATAGTTTTTATTTCAATTTACTTAGGCTTATATGTTTAGATAGACAGATGGATGGATGACTGACAGAATGTAAGTAGGTAGATAAAGAAGAGAATAAAGAGACACAATACTCAGCCATAAAAAAGAATGACTTTATGACATTTGCCAGTAAATGAATGGATCTGGAGACTATCATGCTAAGTGAAATAAGCCAGTCTCCAAACACCAAAGGTTGACTGTTCTCTCTGATATGTGATAACACACAAGCGGAGAGGGGAATGGAAGTTCAATGGATGAGACAAAGGGGAATGAAGGGAAGGGAAAGGGGTAGAAATAGAAAAGACAGTGGAATGAACTGGACATAACTTTCCTATGTTCGTTTAGGAATATACCACCAGTGACTTTCTGAAACTTAAACTAGGCAATACAGTAAAAGTTTTTATCCCAGACATTCAACTCTATCAGATGTTCCTAGTGTGAAATAGAATAGAAGTGCCTACCAAGGGGTATAATACACGAAGCATGGATCTAATCCTTTCTCAATGTATAACTTAGGGTTAAGAGCTAGACTGAAATACAGCATGTTGCAGAAAAAAAATTTTTTTTTGCTATCTTCTTTGACTGTTTAAAGTAAAAAATAGAAACTTCTCTTTCATGAAAAAATTTTAAAAAAGGTCTTGAAAAATTCCAAGAATTACCAATTAGAAAATTTTTATTCTCCTACCAAACTTAACTTTTCTTATTTCAATTCTACTTTTTGTTTTAGACTTTTTAAATGCTGGAATATATATAGGAGATGAACTTGAAACCTCTTTTTTATTTTTTTAATATTTATTTATTTGTTTTAGTTGTACACAATGCCTTTTTATTTTTACATGGTGCTGAGGATCGAACCCTGCCCCACACATGCTAGGCAAGCGCTCTACTGCTGAGCCACAACCCCAGCCCCTTTATATTTTTAAAGTAGAATTTAGAAATGATAATTAACAGAACTCAAATGCCAATAAAAGGTACAATGCTATTATCTTATGAGAGGCTTAACACCAAAATAACTGTATCATGCCAGTTAGTTGATGAGATCAGTTTTAGAAGTGAATCTTTGTTAAAAAAAAAAAAATAAGTCTATATTAAACATTTAGAATCAAAAAGTTCTGAGAAAACTCATTTCTCTAAGGAAAAGGTAGCTTACTTAAGAACTGACTTTTTTTTTTTTTTTTTTTTTTTTTTTGTAGTGGGAATTGAATTCTAAGGCTGTATGAATGCTGGATAGATACTCTACAATTGAGCTACTGGGACCCCAGTCCCAAAACTGATATTTTATATTATATCAATACATTATATCATTAGTTATGAGTGGCAATTTGTCTTTAAAATCTTTCCTTTTAGCTTTTCAGTTTAACATGTACATGGAAAAATAAATAATAATAATATCCCGAATATATAATTATAGATGCAGATATTGATCATATTCTTGGTTTTTAAATAGAAAGTAACTATGCTTACACTTACTGGTTTCTATTAGGAAAATTCAACCACTTATGATTAAATGCACTTTTCTTCATTGCTTATTGAAAATGTTCACACATATATAATACATAAATATAGTCATTGGTCCCCTCCATTCATCCTTGACTTCCACTCTCCTGGGTTGAACCATTTTATACTTTTATAGTTTGGATATTTGTCTTCCAGATATCTTGTTGTTCTATTATGAAGCTTGTTTGTTTTCCCTTTTATTCCTCTCCTCTCCTTCCTCTCCTCCCTTCTCCTTTCTCACTTCCTTCCCCCCACTGACAATATGCTGTGGCCATGCCTCTGTGTCAGTACAAACAGATCTCTCTTCTTTCAGCTTGCCCTGGAGAAGCACTGGCAGATGAACATATCCTGCGTGGTGGAATGCCCTGTGAACTGTCAGCTTTCAGATTGGTCTCCTTGGTCAGAATGTTCTCAAACATGTGGCCTCACAGGTTTGTTGGTACTGTAGTTAGCATTAAACTAGTGGTCAATGTGTGTAAAAATAAAATGTCCTCTTGCTTTAAGTCATATCAGATAATCATCAGAAAGGTTGGATTGGTTTCTTTTTTCTTTTTTTCAAAACATAGAAGCCTTGCTTGTTCCTGGATCTCAGTGAGAAGCCTCTGAGATACCTTCTCCCAGTAAGGCCTTATGCTTACACAATTCTACATGCCACTGAAGTTGCACTGCTTTGTATCTCTTACAGGAAAAATGATCCGAAGACGAACAGTGACCCAGCCATTTCAGGGTGATGGAAGACCATGCCCTTCCCTGATGGAACAGTCCAAGCCTTGCCCAGTGAAGCCCTGTTATCGGTGGCAATACGGCCAGTGGTCTCCATGCCAAGTGCAGGTATAAAATCTCAAGAAATTGTATGCAAGTGTGTATCCTTCATCTACAGAATCTTGGTTTCAGAAATATTCTTCAGACCCTACAGATAGCAGGTTTCCTCTTAATGATGTTAGTTACTTTGCCATTTCATAATCATTTAAAAATTTTCGATAACCAACACTCCCTGCCCTGTACTTTTAAAATCATGTGGAGACTGATTAATTTTAATGAGAATATATTTGCCTGTCTTTGGCTGTAAAACAAAATAAATTGTTCAGAGTATGCTTTATAGTTTGTGCCCTGGAAGGCTTCTTCCCTAGGGTTTCAAATGCCTCTCTAAAGTATTCATAAATCAAAATCAATGATGCAGAGATGACTATAAGGGATGAGTTCTCTAATGAATTGTTTTTCTTTTTGTAATTAGTTCTTTCTCCATTCCAGGAGGCCCAGTGTGGAGAAGGGACCAGAACAAGGAACATTTCTTGTGTAGTGAGTGATGGGTCAACTGATGACTTCAGCAAAGTAGTGGATGAGGAATTCTGTGCTGACATTGAACCCACTGTAGATGGTAATAAAAAAATGGTTCTGGAAGAAACCTGTACCCAGCCTTGCCCAGGTAACAATAGCAGAACAAAATTCATATTTGGGTGGTTTCTTCCCAGGACCAGGGTCAAGAGACGGTTGCATATATAGGATAAGTTAAGATGTGCCAATAGTATAATTCGATAATACCTAAGAGCCAGGCACTGCTACTGTGGGAAAATCAGGGCATGCCTCTCCCGATTGTAGGGTAGAATCCAGTCTTCCATGTGGCCTCTCTTAATACCCCTGTGGAGTTTTAGCAGGGGGGTGGGTAATTAAGGTCTAAGGCCTATGCTTGACAGGGAAAGCATGAAATAAAAGGTGAGAAAATAAGGATTAAACATAATGTACTTGGGATTTACAGAAGAAGAGAATATAGAGTGAGGGAGAGGCAATGTTGGAATACAAAATAGCTAATGAAAGACTTAAGTCTTCATAATGAAAGCTTATTTTAAGTCCTGGGTGGAATCAACAATTCAGACCTCCTTACACTGTAGTTAACACATAAAATGCAGAAAAATAGAGAATCAGTAAGGATTCAAAAAGAAAAAAGCAGATTTCTTGCTACTGGAAAGCAAAATAAGATTATGGAAGAAAATATTGAATTACTTTATTCAGATTCAATGCTAAGACAATGGTTGCATGATATAAAATGTTTTGTAGCAAATAGCATACCAAATAGCATGGTTGTATGTTGAATAGCATAGAAAAAAAAATGAAAGGCAAATGAGCTCATCTTTAGGAATTTGGACTTGATGCAGAGAATTGTTCGGGATATTTTAGGTCAAAATATGCTAGTAAAGCTATCTTTGAAAAAGATATTGAGGCAACCGTTTCTGAGCAGACTGGAAATGAATTACCTATATTTTATTCTCAAATGGAAAATTTTTATTCTTCTGATTTTCTTAGAAGAATATATATTTCTATAAAAATTATGTTCTTTGTGGTGGCAAAAAAATAATGATTGGGCATAAAACATTTTCTATATACAAGGATGAACTATGGTAATTTTTTAAAAAATTATATTGAGAATGGGGTTCCTAAACACTTGAATATGTGACAATATCAGACACCCATTTACTCAATTTACTCATTTCTTAGTAAGTAAATTATTTGAGATGACAATAATGATAGTATATTATTTATTATTATCACAATGTGATTATCTGAATAAAATTGAACAGGGTAGAAAATGAAATAGCCTAATACTTAGAACTATGCATTAGACTCTGAGGTCATTCAACTGTTGTAATGATCTTTACCCACACAAATATTTTCATTTATTTCAGGTTAGAAAATAAACACTTACAAAATCTAAATATCAACTTCTATTTAATGTAAGCTGCCTGTCACGGCCAGCCACAAACCGCCGCGGGAGAAAAACTCGGAGGCAGAGTAAAGCTATTACTACTTTTACTTCTACTTTCTTAGAGCTTAGAGAGAGAAAGAAAGATTTTTCTTCTTCTTAGAAAGCGCTTAGAGAGAAAGATTAGAGATAGCTTTTTCTTCTTCTTTTTCTTAGAGCTTAGAGAGAAAGAGAGAGAGCTTGAAAGAGAGAGATTTCTTCTTTAGAGAGAGAGAGAGCTTAGCTTTTAGAGCTTCTTTCTTCTTTGTTCTTTCTTCTTTCTTCCTCGGGAGCCTCGGCCTGACTCTGACCAGGAATTACTTCTTCTATCTGGTTTCTCTTCTGTAACCGCTCTGCCTACGTTCTGGCCGCTCTGATTCTTTTCTTCTTCTCCGACCCGAACTCTTCTTCCGACCGAGCGACTGCATGACTGACTGAATGAATTCATTCTTCTCCTGACTCCGACCGCTTTCACCCGGTTATATACCTTTAGCTTTGCGGGTGCCTCACGTGCATTTACAGGTGCGTCACATACATACTTATTATCAGGTGGAACTTATGGCTTCCAGCTGACCGCAATAGCCATCTCCCTAATTGGGGCTCCTTCAATTTAATGGACAGAAAACTTCAGTTATGAAAAATAAATAAATTCTAGCAGTCTGCTGTACAACACTGTGCCTGTTGTTAACAATACTATATGGTGCACCTAAAATTTTGTTAAGATAGATGTCATATAAAATGTTCTCACAATTAAGAATGGTTAAATAAAGATTGACTTTATAGAGCTTGGCAAGGTGTTGTTTCTTAGATATTCTCACACTTGTTGATACACCTTTTGCTCATCCCAAAATTCCCCTGTTCCATTTCCTGCCCCTGAAGCTGTCCTTATCTCAGCCAAGATCTCACTCACAATCCAACTTAATATCATTGTGCTTCACATCAGACCAAGACTGAGGCTATAGCTGCAGGTGAGGGCTCCATAGCAGGGCTACCGAATGAAGCTTTGGAGTTTGATGGGCTGAATGTCCATAGAATCAACAAAAAGTGACCAAGGTTGAAAGGTGGAAGGCCTACCAATTCCAAAACCAAAATGTCCAGCATCAGTAATAAGATTATTGTGAAATCTACCTCATTGTGCTGAACTGGCATCCTCACCAGGCTGTGTGCAAAGCTGTGGAGACTCACCACATGTTTTCCATCGCTTCCCACAGCATAATCACCACTCATTTGACTTTTACGTGTCAGGTGTAACTGCAGGCCAGGCACTGGACTTGAAGTTGCAATCAAGTGGGAGACAAAGCAGCCCTGTCCTCGCAGAGCTCACCTTCTAATGTTAGCAAATATATTTCATGCATTTAATTGTCATATCTTTGCAGATGTGTTTTAATTTTATTATTATCTTAATAATTTCCATGATCAAAATAGAAAAGTATATCTAGTAGAAGAGAATACCTCACTCTCACCTGCTGTTATTAAATATTTGGATCTCGATATGGGTTATTTGGAGATGATTACATAATTCAATCTACTGTTAAAACATTTATTGAGGGTTTTTTTTGTTTTTTTTGGTCTTTTTTGCAAATTACCATATATTAAATGAGAATAAGCACAGAGATAAAGCTTACCAGTGAAAAGGGATATTTCCATGTAGTTTGCATCCACTAAGATGCAGTTATGCTGTGTTTATAGACAGGATTTTTTAAAATTTAAACCTTAGAAGTTTTTCCTGCATAATTAAAATTGAGTAACACAAATGTGCATTTCCTAGGGGTGTTTCTAAAACTTTCTTAAACTACTTTAAAATTGTTTCTAATTTCTTTTTCCTTAGCATTTCCAAAATTTGCCAGAAATTTTATACTTTAGGAGTACTGATGATATTCTCTAATAAAAATCTACAAGAAATTATTCTTCTGTCAGACATTTATTTTTTTGGTCAATAATTCATGTATTTCCAGGATATCTTAATCATGACATAAGAAGTTTTTGCATTAATCAGATCTCCAGGTAACTTTGTTCTAATATCAGTTACCTATAGTATAATATAAGGAAATATGAAGTAGTCATTTTTATAGCTGGATTTGTGTTTATCGTAATTAATTGTACATTCTAAAGACTATCACCAAGCTGCCTGTCCTGAAGAAATGGATGGGAATATGAGAAAGGCAGATTTTATTAAATCTTCCCTATTCTCAAAATGGTGGAATATGTTTAACACATGGGTACATGGATACATCAAAGGCTTGTACTAAAATATTTATGACAGCATTATTCATAATAGAAAAAATTTACAACTCCCCACATGCTAATCTATAGTAGCATAGATATCTAAATCGGGTATATGTACACAATGGAACAAAATATAGCACTAAGAAAAAACACATTAGAACCACATAAATATGTGGTTAAGCTTACAAACACAAATGAGTAAAAGAAGCCAGATACAGAAAAAAGTACACAATGGCATGACTTCATACATGACACAATGGGTGTTCTGAGACTCTGGGAATGTTTTGTTCCTTGATTACTACTGATCACATGTATATGTAAATCAATTGTGAAAATTCAGCTATCTGTGCATTCATGGTCTGTGATCCTTTTGCATGTACTACATATTGTTCTTCAATAGATATTTGGGGAAGAAAAGGGGAATAAAACCAATTAAAGATGTAGAGCAGAGAAAAGAGAAAACATCATTTCCACAGCTGCAGCTTCTTAGTTTGCTGTCTTGCCTCAACCTCTCTGGGAAGAAGTATAAATAAAATAGTCATATACTGTTTTAGACTTCTTAGACTGTTTCAGTCATAGACTTTACACTGCTTTGAAATTATTAACACCTAGAAGCCAAGTTCTATGTGTTGGTAAGTTTAAATAAACTCCTTCATAATGATAATGACAAGAGTGATAGTAGGTTTTAACCAAATATTTGTTCTATTAGGTGATCATAATGGTCAAGTTCCTTCAAACCTAGTTTCTATTTTATATCATTAAGCAACACATATTCAATAATAGTCACTCAGAAAATGATAGTATTTATGCAAATTCATAAATTACATGTAAAGTTGCAATTATTAGATGCTATCCATCTTATAAATATTATATATGACCAGCATACCTACAAACATTGCCTTATGGGGTTAGAATTAAAATGATCATTGGGCAGGCTATTCTTTATGTGTGTGGATATAAACTATAAACCTGTGTTTTGCAGGTGACTGTTACTTGAAAGACTGGTCTCCATGGAGCCTGTGTCAGCTGACCTGTGTGAATGGTGAGGATCTAGGCTTTGGTGGAATACAGGTCCGATCCAGAGCAGTGATTATACAAGAACTGGAGAATCAACATCTGTGCCCAGAGCAGATGTTAGAAACAAAGTCATGTGATGGTAAGTGCTGCAATTAATAAAACCTATTCATTTTAGTTCTGTGTTGATAAGCAAAAGCACAAGATAAGGAGTTTTCACTTAAGTAAGAAAATTAGCTATGATTACACTGAAGACTGAGAAATAAGTGAAGGGTAATATTCTGAATTATAAAGATTTAGAGAAAGAAAAAATCCTGTCACCCTTCATTAATCTAAAATATCATAAAAATTCTTCCCAGATTTATCAACTAATGAAGGGTAAGATAATTCAAAGCATATTATTTGCACATTTATAACAATAGTGATTATTTATGAATCTAACAATATCTTTCCATTTACTTAAAGAAAATGACAAAATTAAAGAAAACTTACAAACATAGATAAATGAGAGATGTTACTATATTCTCAGACACTGATAAATCAAATTTTTGGTCAGATTTTGATTTTAATATAATTTGACACAGAATATACATATTAGTTTATGTGTCTATGTTTATATATACATCAATAAAATAATTCAATCTAGATTGGGAATACATGACATATTCTGACATATTCAAGAACCACAAAGCATTAAAATATCATGAAAGCAAAAGAATTGTTATCTAGTGGAGAATGTGGTGTCCTTAAACAATTTAAAAATATAACAAAAAAGCAAGTAGGGTCCAAAATATCATTGTTGCATTAAAAGTTGAAGGAGAAAGTTAAATGAAAAACAAATGAGCAAGATGATTTAAACCAAGGATTAGATAAAATTACCTAACCTGTCACTTTAATCTTCCTCATTTACCAATCATATAAGATACTCCATCTATTTAAAACAGGGTAAATAAAGTAGAACAAGTTAAGGGTCTACAATAAATTGAACAACTCCCAAGACAAGAAAAAGAATTGTTTATCCCCAATTACAGTGCCATAACATTAGAAATCAATAACACAACAATTGGACAAGAAATCTCTTCATGTATACCCAGAAGTAAAACCTAAAAACCATGCTTCTGGGGTAGTACATGTCAAACATGTGATATGCACCAAAGTACTTAGAGAACTTACAGCCTTAAATGCTGACATAGGAGAAGGAAAAGCTAAAAGTACATGAGGTTTCAACTAAATAGGTTTTATTTTTAAAAAGAAAAAAGGAAATAAAATTCAACCAACACAAGTACAAATTCAGTGAAATACAAAACAAACAAAAAATGATCGACAAATCCAATAGCTTGATTTTGACCAAGTTAACAAAGTAGATCACCTCATGACAAATCAGTGAAAAAAGAAAAGCAAAGTTGATACTACTGCAAATAGAAAAGAGCTTAGAAAATCTTATTCTAGTAATAGGTTTTGCTAATGAATGTAAAACTTAAGTGAAAATAACTTACAATGTTATACTTTATCAAGAGCAATAAAAAGGATACACCATAAAATCTATAATTATAGAAAATTTAAATCTATCAAATATATACTCACACATACTCACAATCTAAAACTTTAATAGGTTTAATTATATAAAGAAACAGAGAATGCTAACTCTTACTTATTTTAAATCTTAAGTACATAAAATCAACAAGTGGGGAAAACAAGTGAAATTTCCCTAACTGCTAAGATAGAATAATTTTTGCAGTAAAATCAGTCAGTGAAATAAAACTACCTATGAAAATAAACGTCTAAATCATAAAATATTAACTAACCAAATCATAATGTATTTAATAGATAATTAACATCATGACAAATTATAATTAATTCTATAAATACAAAGATACATAAATATTAGAAAAATCTACTAATATAATTCTACACATTAACAGAAACAAATAGGGTATTATTTTTAATGCTTACTGGAAAACTATATAATTCAATAATTTACAATAAAAACTTTCAAACCAAACTTGAACTAGAAGAAAAAATTTTCCACATTCAAGATAATTTATAAACATTGCAGAACAAGGTCATCTGCAGAATAGAAGTGACTGCAGATGTCCTCAATCACTAGTTCTTGCTATCATGCCAGAAAGATTTCAGACAGGTTACTCAGAGTAGCAGACATGAGTTTGTTAGAAGGGATAGGAAAAGAGGAAAAGGGAACACACTCAAAGGAAAGAGTGGGTCCTCTCGGGTGCACCCCTCTGGTCCAATTGTATTGGGGTTTCCAGGGAAGTTTCCAGAAAGTCCTACTCAGGTCCACCTCTTGATTTTTGATTGACAACAAGATCACCTCAGACTTCTAAGTTCCCACTATGAATGGTCTTACACTATCGCGGGAAGGTTTTACTATTATAATGGCTTGCTAAGGATCCAAGGTAACTCTGGGATCACTTTGACCCATGCTACCATGCTGATGAGTCCTTTTTTTTTTTTTTTTTTTTTCTACAGTTTTTCTATTGTGATTTCTTTATTTCAAGCGACAGGTCTACGTAGGGTTCTCATAGGTCATGTGGCAAGTGATTTATAAATAAAATCAGAGTCTAAAATAATGTCATTACATTAAGAGACAGAACTGCTGGATTCTTTCATTATGTAAAAAGCTCACATCTTGGGAATCCATGGTTGGAATTATTATGGTATACCTAAGATGTATCTTGTCCCAATTAACATTATCATGCTACTCAATATAAAAAATCCCAAGGGCAGACTAGAGAAGATAATAGAATCACATTTTCAAAATACTGAGTTGTAACCCAACCCATTGATTTCATCACAGCTTTCTTCCATGTAGAGTAATGAATTTCACTTTCTGTAGCCTGGATCTGTGGTTCAAACCATTTCATCGTGATTGCTGACAAATTCTCAGGTTCAAGACTCCAAATGCCTATTCCTTCTACAGCTCCTGCTGCCATGGCAGCTCCCAATGCAGTTGTTTCAAGCATGGAAGACCTTACTACTGGAATATGCATAATATCTGCTTGTAGTTGCATAAGAATTTTGTTGCTTTTAAACTCTTAGATTTTATGGTTAAGGGAATTTGCTTTTAATAATCCTGTCTCCTGGAGTCTTGGAATGTAGTCTGTGTAAAGGTCACAACATTTTCTTTTCCCCCACACCTGCTTTATGGTAACTCATGTTCTTCATATAGGCAGGGAGGAGCCTTTGGAGCCTATTTTTCTCATGCAAATAATGAGTTGTTTGCTGAGAAATGTAGCATATCCTATTGATTTAAGCCACCCACTACAGCAGGCAAATTGCTTTTTAAAAGGAAGCATGGTAGGGGTCAGCACAGTAGGCCTAATTTATAGAATTATCCCTTTAACCTATTGTTCCCATCACTCATGTCTGTCTGTTACTATCAATAAATAAGTATTTGGAAGTAAGAGAGTTCAGGAACATTATATTATATGTTTTAAAAACAGATATACAAGCCAGGCACAGTGACACATGCCTGTAATCCCAGTGGCTCGGGAAGCTGAGGCATGAGGATCAGAGTTCAAAGCCAGCCTCAGCAAAAGTGAGGTGCTAAGCAACTCAGTGAGATCCTGTCTCTAAATAAAATAAAAAATAGGGCTGGGGAGGTGTCTCAGTGGTTAAGCACCCCTGAGTTCAAACCCTGGTTACCCCCCATCAAAAAAATTGATATACAAGTAATTAATCTTTCTTTAATCAAAAAGACACAGTTACAAGATTTAGCCAGAAAAATTACATTAATAATACAAGTAAAACTATATGTAGAAATAAATTAGCAAGATGATGAAAGATATGTATAAATTATTGAAAGCCATAAAGAACTAAAACATTGGTGAAATAGGCCATCTTCATGGATAAAAAGTTTCAATATCATAACATCAATTTTACATACATGTACCATGTGATTTGAACAGACTGTTAGAGTAACCCAACAAATAGATCCTAAAATTAATTTGGAAAGGCTAAAGACCAAAAAGAGCACAGAATTTTATTAAGAAGAGAAAGTGGAAAAAGAGGTCAAGGGACTTACAAAGCTTTATGTCAAGGTTTACTCTAAAGCATTGACAATTAAACAGAGTGATTGGTCAGAAATAAAACAATTATATTAATGGAACAGGATAGAGAATCTCAGGAATGGATATTTATATGTAAGTAAGAGGCAGAGTGAAAATCACTAGAGAATGAGTGGGTGAATAGTGTTGCCAGAATTTGTTACCCATAAAATATTTTTAAACTACATTTAGCATACATAATATAAAAAACTGTATTCCAAATACATTATAGACCTTAAGATAAAGATCAATGCTGCAAAACATTTAAAGAAAATATGTAAAATGTTTTTATTAACTCAAGATCAAGAAGGGTTTTTTAAACACAACACTAAAAGCACAATCAAAATTGAAAAAGATTAAAAATTAAATTGTAATTTAAATCTTCTACATAGTAAAATAAATCATAAACAAGGTAACAGGATGTGCCACAGACAGAAAAAATATTTTGAGGCCAATTAATTGAAAGGATTAATGTCTAGAACAGCACTTATAAAACTTTTGGATCCTAAAGAATTTATAGTTTTAAAATTGTTGAAGAGGATTCCAAGATGGCCGAGAGGAGGGAGGTGCTCTCTGGACATAGTTACTAAAAGACGCTTAGTGGGAAGTTTGAATGCATTACTAGCAATTCTCTTGCAACTGAAAGGGAGCTTAGACATCCATGCACCTCTGGATGGTGAAATACAACGAAGCGGTCCACAGTCCGAAACAGCGCTATCGGTGCTGCTGGCGCAGCCGCCAGATAACATTGTGGCAAGGGGACGATCCACACAACGGCTTTAAAACAGATCAAAGAAGAAGGATAAAAAGAAACCTAGAAGCGCGAGCGGTGTCCACATAGAGCTCTTTCACGCAACTTGCCAAACCGATCCTGCACGCTCTGGAGTGACACAAAGGTCTGTGGAACTGCTGTTGAGTGGGAGGAAAGCACCACCATCTTTGAGGAAAGCAGTGGCTGACCCGGACAAAGGAACAAGGCAGAAATGAAGAGCAGCTGCAGACATCCAGGGATCCATCAGCGTGCTGAGAATAGCACACACCTGGGTGAGGCTCGGGCAACCATCAGGGGAGGGCATGTCTGAGGCCAGAGCAGTGGCCCCAAGAAGCTACAACTGTGGGTGGGTGTGGGGAAAGGGTGCCTTCTGGAGAGTCCCTTTCCCGGTGCCATTCATCTGCTGACACACAATCCCCCTGAGCCACTCTTCCTATGTGCCATTCTGCCACTGGCCAAAGGTGCAGCCTTGACTCCACTAACAGGATCGCTGTCTGGACTTGATCCGATACAATTGGCTTAAACTGGAAAGGAAAAAAGAAGGGCTTCCCAGGGTCCCTTTTGTTTGCTACTTGTTCTTGGGTTCGACTTTTTTTTGTTAGTTTGTTTTGTTGGTTTTTTTTGGGTTTTTTGGTTTGGTTTGGTTTGGTTTGGTTTTGCTTTGCTTTGCTTTTTGCTTTGATTGACACTGTGTTTGTTTGCTTCTGCTCCTCTTTTCGTTCTTTCTTTTCTTCCTTCTCACTTTTGCATCTTTTCTTCTTCCTTCATCTTCCCTATTTATACCCTGCCATTGCATACTCAACAGAGGCAAAAACAAATTATACACAGAAATTGGGATTTCTAGAATGGGAGCAATTGAACTATATAGCAAAGCGGTGTTATATATAGTTTATTCCCTATTTTCTTGACTCACTCTCTCTCTCCTCTCTTATACAAATTCCTACTCTTTTGTCATTTTTTTTCTTTTCCATCTTTCTTTATTTCTTCTCTCAACAGCTGCATAAGTTAGATTTATGTATAAATCGGTCTTTCCACCTAATTGTTCACTCCATTCTCTTTCCTCTCTCATCTGCTGATACTAAACCACTTCCACTAAACCACTTCCATAGAACTCTCTTCTCATAATTTCTAAGAAAGAACAATTCAACACACTTACTTCCTTCTTCCTAAACATATCACCTCTGTATCCAATACTTGAAACTATAAAACCCCATCAGAAGCATACAGAGTAAATTGGAAACAATATCTGGGTTAACTAAATCTGTACATTGTGATCAAACTTGGATTTTCTGAATAGAAAGTGTTAGATTTTAAAGTGTAAAGGAATTATAAGGGGATCTGATAGCATTGTACTACAGGAGCAACATAAGGCTTTAAGGTAAAATCGAAATAGTCAAGGTCCCACAATGCAGGAAGAAAAGACACACAAACAACATGAAGAAACAAGGGAAGAAAGTGAAAAAAATCAATATACCTCATCAGTAGATTCCATGGCAAGCACAGTTGGTGAAATGCCAGAGATGGAATTTAGAAATTACATATTCCAAATGAATATGGAACTTAAGAATGAGCTCAAAAATGAGAAAAAGGAGCAAATACAGGTGGTAAAATATCATTTTGACACAGAATTCCAAAAACAAATACAGGACATAAAAGATTACTTCAATAGGGAGATAGAAGCTCTAAAGAGAAACCAAATAGACATTCCGAAAATGAAAGAAGCAATAAACCAAAATAAGTTCAATTGAAAGCATCACCAACAGAGTATACCACTTGGAAGAAAGAACCTCAGACAATGAAGACAAAATATATATCCCAGAGAAAAATCTAGATTACACAGCAAAACATAAGAAATAAAGAACATAACTTCCAAGAATTATGGGACAACATAAAAAGACCAAACTTAAGAGTGATTGGCATAGAGGAAGGGGCAGAGTTTCAAGCCAAAGGAATGAGTAATTTATTTAACAAAATAATTACAGAAAATTTTCCAAACTTGAGGAATGAATGGGAAAACCAAGTTCAAGAGGCTTACCGAACACCAAACAAACAAAATCACAACAGATCCACACCAAGGCACATTCTAATGAAAAAGCCTAATATACTGAGCAAGGAGAAAATACTAAAAGCCACAAGAGAAAGGAAGCAGATTACATATAGGGGGAAACCAATCAGACTATGTTCATATTTTTCAACCCAGACCTTAAAAGCAAGAAGATCCTGGAATAACATATTTCAAGCTCTGAAAGAAAAAGGATGTCAACCAAGAATCTTATATCCAGCAAAATTGAGCTTTACATTTGAAGATGAAATAAAAACCTTCCACAACAAGCAAAAGTTAAAAGATTTCACAACTCGAAAGCCAGCACTTCTGAACATCCTAGGCAACATTTTTCATGAAGAAGAAGAGAAAAATAACAACAAAAATCAACAAAGGGAGATATTAAACTAAGGGAAATACCAACCAGAAGAGAAACCAAATCAAGCTAAAGACCATAATACAAATAAAAATGGATGGGAATAAAAATCACATCTCAATAATAACCCTGAATGTTAATGGCCTAAACTCGCCATTCAAAAGACACAGAATATCAGAATGGATTAAAAGAAATGACCCAACAATTTGCTGTCTCCATGAAACACACCTCGTAGAAAAAGAAATCAATAGACTGAAAGTGAAAGGCTGGGAAAAGTCTTATCACTCACATGACCTAAGGAAGCAAGCAAGGCTTTCCATTCTCATATCAAATAAAGTAGACTTCAAACCAAAACTAATCAAGAGGGACGAAGATGGATATTTCTTACTACTTAAGGGAACCATTCATCAACAGGATATAACAATCATAAATCTATATGCCCCAAATAATGGAGCACCTACATTCATCAAACAAACCCTTCTCAAGTTCAAGAGTAAAATAGACCACAACACAGTTATTCTAGGGGACTTTAATACACCTCTCTCACCAATGGATAGATTATTAAAACAAAAGCTAAACAAAGAAACTTTAAGCCTCCTTAAAACAATTAATAATTTAGACCTAACAGACATACATAGAATATTTCATCTCTCAATAAATGAATACACTTTTATCTCAGCAGCACATGGCTCCTTCTCCAAAATAGACCATATATTATGTCACAAGGCAACTCTCAGCAAATATTAAAAAATAGAGATATTACCCTGAATTCTATCAGACCATAAAGGGATGAAATTGGAAATCAATGACAAAACTAGGAATAAGAAAAACTACTCCAACAACTGGAAGCTAAACAACATGCTACTGAATGAACAAGGGGTTGAAGAAGACATCAGGAGGAGATTAAAAAATTCATAGAGGTGGGGGCCAGGCCTGGTGGCACACGCCTATAATCCCAGCACTTGGGAAGCTAAGGAAAGAGGATCACGAGTTAAAAGCCAGCCTCAGCAATGGCGAGGAACTTAGCAACTCAGTGAGACCCTCTCTCATAAAATACAAAAAAGGGCTGGGGATGTGGCCCAGTGGTCCAGTGCCCCTGAGTTCAATCCCCGGTACAAAAAAAAAAAAAAAAAAAAAAAGAAAGAAAGAAAGAAAATTCACAGAGGTAAATGAGAACACAGATACATCGTATAGAAATCTCTGGGACACTATGAAGGCAGTAGTAAGAGGAAAGTTCATTGCACTAAGTTCATTCTTTAAAAGAAAAAAAAACAAAAAATAAATGAGTTAACATCACACCTCAAAGCACTAGAAAAAGAAGAACAGACCAACACCAAGAGCAGTAGAAGACAGGAAATAATTAAAATCAGAGCAGAAATTAATGAAATTGAGACTAAGGAAACCATTCAAAGAATTGACAAAACTAAAAGTTGGTTCTTTGAAAAAAAAATAAAATTGACAGACCCTTAGCAATGCTAACAAAAAGAAGAAGAGAAAAAACTCAAATTAATGACATTCGTGATGAAAAAGGGAATATCACAACAAACACCTCAGATATACAGAAGATAATTAGAAATTACTTTGAAAACTTGTATTCTAGGGGCTGGGATTGTGGCTCAGCGGTGGAGCGCTCGCCTAGCACGTGGGCGACCCGGGTTCGATCCTCAGCACCATGTACAAATAAAATGCATTGAATAAAACGCATTGTGTACAACTAAAGCAAATAAATAAAAATATTAAAAAAAAAAACTTGTATTCTAATAAAACAGAAAGTATTGAAAACATTGACAGATTTGTATGATTTGCCTAAACTGGAAATGGAGGCTATACACAACTTAAACAGATCGATTATAAGCGAAGAAATAAAAGACGTCATCAAAAAGCTGTCAACAAGGAAAAGTCCAGGACCTGATGGGTTTACAGCCGAGTTCTATAAGACTTTCAAAGAAGAACTAATACCAATGCTCTTCAAACTATTTCAAGAAATAGAAAAAGAGGGAGCTCTTCCAGACTCTTTCTATGAGGCCAATATCACATTAATTCCAAACCCAGGCAAAGACACATCCAAAAAAGAAAACTTCAGGCCCATATCTTTAATGAACATAGATGTAAAAATCCTCAACAAAATCCTGGCAAATCAGATACAAAAACACATAAAAAAGATAGTGCACCACGATCAAGTGGGGTTTATCCCAGGGATGCAAGGCTGGTTCAACATTCAGAAATCAATAAACATAATACATCACATCAATAGACTTAAAGATAAAAATCATATGATCATCTCAATAGACGCAGAAAAAGCATTTGACAAAATACAACACCCCTTTATGTTCAAAACACTGAACAAACTAGGAATATCAGGAACATATCTCAACATTAAAAAAGCTATTTATGCAAGGCCCCGAGCTAACATTACCTTAAATGGAGAAAAATTTGAAAGCATTACCTCTAAAATCTGGAACAAGATAGGGATGCCCCCTTTCACCACTGCTATTTAACATAGTACTGGAAAATCTGGCCAGAGCAATTAGACAGACAAAAGAAATTAAAGGGATCCAGATAGGAAAAGAAGAGCTCAAATTAGCACTATTTGCTGATGACTTGATAATCTACCTAGAAGACCCAAAAAACTCTACCAGAAAACTTTTACAACTAGTAAATGAATTTGGCAAAGTTGCAGGATACAGAATCAATACACATAAGTCAAAAGCATTTTTGTACATCAGCGACAAAGACTCTGAAAGGGAAATGATGAAAACTACCCCATTTACAATGGCATCAAAAAATAAAATAAAATACCTGGGAATCAACCTAACGAAAGAGGTGAAAGACCTCTATAACGAAAATTATAGAACACTAAAGAAAGAAATTATAGAAGAACTCAGAAGATGGAAAGACCTACCTTGCTCTTGGGTAGGTAGAATTAATATTGTCAAAATGTCCATACTACCAAAAGCATTATACAGATTTAATGCAATTCCAATCAAAATCCCAATGTCATTCTTCAAAGAAATAGAAATAGCAGTCATGAAATTCATCTGGAAAAATAAGAGACCCAGAATAGCCAAAGCAATCCTGAGCAAGAAAAGTGAAGCAGGGGGCATCACCATACTGGACTTCAAGTTATACTGTAGAGCCATAGTAACAAAAACAGCATGGTATTGGCACCAAAACAGACTGGTGGACCAATGGTACAGAATTGAGGACACAGAGACTAATACATATAATTTCAGCTATCTCATATTAGACAAAGGCGCCAAAAATGTACAGTGGAGAAAGGTTAGCCTCTTCAACAAATGGTGCTGGGAAAACTGGAAATCCATATGCAACAAATTGAAATTAAACCCTTATCTCTCACCATGCACAAAACTCAATTCAAAGTGGATCAAGGACCTAGGAATTAGACCAGAGACAATACGCCTAATAGAAGAAAAAGTAAGCTCCAATTTCCAACATGTCGGATTAGGCCCCAAGTTCCTTAATAAGAATCCTGTAGCGCAAGAATTACTACCAAGAATTAATGAATGGGATAGATTTAAACTAAAAAGCTTCTTCTCAGCAAAGGAAACAATCAGTGAGCTGAATAGAGAGCCAACTAATTGGGAACAAATATTTAATACGTGCACATCAGATAGAGCACTAATTTCTAGAATATATAAAGAACTCAAAAAACTTTACTCCCAAAAAAAACAAATAACCCAATCAATAAATGGGCTAAGGAATTGAGAAGACACCTCTCAGAAGAAGATACACAATTAATCAACAAATACATGAAAAAATGTTCAACATCGCTGGCAATTAGAGAAATGCAAACCAAAAAAACTACTCTAAGATTTAATTTCACTCCAGTCAGAATGGCAGCTATCAAGAACACAAGCAACAATAAATGTTGGAGAGGAAGTGGGGGGAAAAGGCATACTCATACATTGCCGGTGGGACTGCAAAATGGTGCAACCATTATGGAAAGCAGTATGGAGATTTCTTGGAAAACTGGGAATAGAACCACCCAATGACCCAGCCATCCCACTCCTGGGTCTATTCCCAAAGGACGTAAAAACAGCATATTACAGTGACACAGCCACTTCAATGTTTATAGCAGCACAATTCACAATAGCTAGGTTGTGGAACCAACCTAGATGTGCCTCAGTTGATGAGTGGATAAAGAAAATGTGGTATATATACAAAATGGAATTTTACTCAGCAATAAAAGAGAATAAAATAATGGCATTTGCAGGTAAATGGATGAAGTTGGAGAATATAATGCTAAGTGAAATTACTCAATCTCAAAAATCCAAATACTGAATGTTTTCTCTTATATAAGGAGGCTAGTTCACAGTATTGTTGGATGGGGGTACATAGGAGGATTAGAGGAACACTAGAATGGTCAAAGGGAAGGGAGGGGAAGGGAGGGAGCAAGAGTGGAGGGATGGGGAGAAAAGAAAAAAAAAAAACGAAAAGGTGGTTGAATGAGACAGATATCATTATCCTAAATGCATGATTGAAGACCTGAATGGTATGAATATACTTTGTATACAAACAGTTGTATGTAAAAAGATGCTATATATGTGCACTATGAACTGTAATTATTATAAATAAAAAATAAATTTAAAAAAAATTGTTGAAGACTCCAAAGAGCTTTTCTGTTGTTAATCATATAGGTAATTGTCAGCATGGTTCCTGAGCCAGACTTTGAGAATCATTATTTTAGAATAAAGAATTCCCTTAATTCAATAAGTAAAGACATAATGTCACTAGGTGAAAAATATAACAGCCACAAGATATAAATCTAAATGTCCCCAAATATTTTTATGACTATTTAATAACTTTAAAAATATAACAGCTACAAGATATAAATCTAATGCCCCCCAAATATTTTATGACTATTTAACAACTTTAGTAATCAAAGAATTTCAATTTAAAATGATAATAGATTTTCATATGTAAAGAGCTAACAATTTTGAAATATACTGTTATAACTGTTCATGAGTGTTTATAACAGTACTAATGATTATCAACTACCCGTGGATACATACATTTTCACCCTTTGGAGGAAAAAAAGCATCAGCTGTCCATATAGTGATATTTACAAATTTCCTTTCTAGATATTGTCTTAAAGAAGCATCAATAGACTTGAATAAGGTTAGCAAGGCATTTAAAACAACCTAATAGGGCTGGGGGTTGTGGCTCAAGTAGTAGAGTGCTCACCTAGCACACATGAGGCACTGGGTTTGATCCTCAGCACCACATAAAAACAAAATAAAGATGTCGTATCCACCTAAAACTAAAAAATAAATATTAAAAAAGAAAAACCTAATAGAGGAAACAGATGAATAAATTGTAGTATTTAGTACAATGGAATTTCCAATAACAATTAAAATGGCTGACCATATTTACATTAAAAAAATCACAGAACTATATAATCTATAACATTGACTAATAAGTTTTAGGATTACACATAGAACACAGAAGTTTAAGTGTAAGACTACATAAAATATATCATTTTTGTGATTTTATATATATGAACATGTATATTTAAGAAAAAAATAAAAACATGCCACAGTCATAAATATACTTTGGAAGAGAGTGCACTGCTAGGACAGGGAAAGACATGGGATCAGGAAAGAATGTAATAGGACATCAAGTTTATATCTTTTATTCATCTACAAACAAATTAAAACTAAAGCAAACATGACTAAATGGCATATTTATTAGAATCACATGATAAGTAACTGAATATTTTTTTATTTGTCTACCTACCTGTCTGTACATTTGATATTCCATGATACTTTAAAAGCAAACCATAAATTAAATTACAAAGTGATGTGATAGCAGGCATGAAATTTTACTTGAGATTTAGGTACATAACTACATTGATACAATATTTGCAACGCAACTTTCAGACAATAAATTGACATTTGACTCTTCAGAAATGGACTTCTTATCACTTTTGAACTGTTCATAAAAGTTTTATTAGCCCTCTGTCACCACAATTGTTCTGGGCAATAGAATACTCCTGTCAATGTTTACTGTGTCCCTGCAGATGGACAGTGCTATGAGTATAAATGGATGGCCAGTGCTTGGAAGGGCTCTTCCCGAACAGTCTGGTGTCAAAGATCAGATGGTGTAAATGTAACAGGTAAACCTACAATTTCTCTTTGCCTTTGAAAGTATTCTTTTTATTATTATTATTATTTGAAGTTGTTGTATATGTAACAATAGCATGCATTACAATTCATAGTATGTACTCTTATAACACAAATGTAATTGATTAATGAAATTAAGAAGGATACAAGAATAATCTCAGTTTTCAACACATGGCTGAGATTAGTACCCTGAACTCTACACACGTGTGGTACCAATGACAAATTATTTTATTTCATAATGTTTCATATTCTCTCCCACTGACAGATAATCCTTTTAGATATTGCTACTAGAACTCATTTAATTAAAATACTATCTAATTATAATAAATCATGTATATAAGTACTTTCAGATTTATTCTCCTAGAAATTTTATATATTAATAATTTACTACTATTAAAAAATATTTTGTACTATTTGTACTTGTGTGTCTTAAAGCTAATAAAAATGCAGACCAAAAATACTACCAGGGGAGCATGATTATATAAATTCACATATTTACTTTAATTCAGATTATCTATCACTTTGAACATTTTATTAATTAGTAGTAAAGACCTGCTGACAAATCTGAAACCCAGAGCATCTGAAAATCCTCTTTAGTGTTCCCACCCCATAATTATTATTGTTCCAAAGAAGAAAGCCTAATGAAATTATTTTAATTGTACTTTGACCTAAATATACCTCCAAAGAACTACCCTAAGCTGCTGTTATTAAAAGTTTCTTTGTATGAGCTCAGGAAATGTAAGGGATCCCAAGGACCCATTAAAAGGGAAAAGAACTTTGGTGCCAGATACATAGTGAATCACACTGCAAATTTCCTAGGAAAAAATAAAGGTTGGAACCAGACCCTCAACCTGAGACACATGAACCCAAAAATCTAATGTCTCTCCTTAAACCATTTCTTTTCATAGATCTAATATACGGGAATCTCCATAGCATAGCAGCAGCAAGAATATTGACAATAAACTGCTCAGAGCTCCTGCTGACTGACTTCTATTGTTTTGATCCTCCTAGTGCATTTGGATGCCTCTGAGTAATGTCCATTTGTAAATTTAACTTTAATATATATAGTAAGATAATAGGAGCAGGGATCAATATGCTTCTTGAAAAGCATCAATTTTATATTGAATTTTAAATTACCTGGATTTATTGAAACCTAATTACTTATTTCCTCCCTGTGAAAACTGGAACAGCATGTCAAATTGCATTCTTGATTTTCACGTGAGAAAGTTGTATCAGGAAGCCCTTGATAATAGCATCTCCCAGTGGACACATGTATAAGAAAGAAAAGACACCTTACTAGGAAACTCTTGGCTTTTTCCACAGCATTGTTTTAGGGGAGAAAAATCTTCCTAAACCCCATTAGAAGAGGGGTAGAATAAAAAGAACACTAGAATGGGGAGCATAGGCTTTCTGAACCAGAAGGTATACAGAGATCACTCACTCAACTCAGAGCTTGGAAATTAATATCTATATTCTTCTTCAAACGATTCTAAAGGAATTTAACAGCTTCACCAGAGGGTCCTGTTAGTTTGCATTTTTTCCAATATGAATGCAAATATTTGTCTACTTTTTTATTACATATAAGAAGCTCTTTTCCCACTACATTTGGGAATATTCCCCAATGCAAAGTAAAGTCAACCTTTAAAATTTAATTATAGAAATCATATTTAATTTCTTTTAAATTCAATAAATTGTCCAATGTATTTCTTTTTTTCTAATGCAGTCAGGTACCAAAAAAACCAATGTGCAAATAATTTGTGATAAACTCTATGTACATTCTTCTTCCATCTTTTAGGAAAGATTTTTTTTTTTTTTTTTTTTGGTACCAGGGATTGAACTCAGGGGCACTTGACCACTGGGCCACATCCCCAGCCCTTTTTTGTATTTTATTAGAGACAGGGTCTCACTGAGTTGCCAAGTGCCTCACAATTGCTGAGGCTGGCTTTGAACTGGTGATCCTCCTGCTTCAGCCTCCCAAGTGCTGGGATTACAGGCATGTGCCACCGTACCTGGTTTAAGATAAGATTCTTTATGAGAGCTATACAAACTTGTAAAGTATATTACCTACCTGGGTCAATTGCTTTAATTTGTGAATTGTCCTTATAAAAACTTGAGATACTGTTTTCCTTTTTGTCATGTGTTTAATGATAATAACTTATATGGCCGCTTAACTCCAATTGCCTTGCAATTGCTAACTGCGTTTTCATAACAATTTTTCCATAAATATTTTGTATTTGTAATACAGAAAGATAAAGCATAGGCACTGTTGATTGAATCCAGAGGATCATCAGTTCCATAAATAAAGAAAAATTTTTGCTCTGCTAAAATTCTATTAAAATGAACAAATATAATTTAAAGCTATGGGTTCCTTCCTGTTAACCAATATTTTTTCTTTCAGACATCTATTCCCATCTTTAAAAAATCACTTACAACAGGCACAGTTGGTACTGTGCTGGAAAACAAAGAAGAGTAAATTGCTACAATATCAAGTTAAGAAAATAATACAAATAAAAATGCCCCCCACACCCTACAATAAGAGAAGTAATGATTTTTCTCAAAATTAAATGTGCATTATCAAAAATACCCTTATGTGGTAGTCACATAATTTAGAGAGTTATTTCAAGGGACTTGAAAAACATTATTTCAAATAGCAAGAAAAAATTTTAACTTTAGAAGAAAATTAAATTTGCCTTTCAACTGTTGAACTTGGCCTCAGGAACTACTGACAGAAAGAAGTTGTGTGCCACTAGTGTTTTCAAAAAAGCAGCTATAAAATCATCTTTTTGACAAACATATTGAATAGCTAGTAAGTGCCAGACACTGTCCTCCCAGAGTGAGTAAAAAGGGCTTCAAGTTGTTAAATAAAGTGATAAAGATCAACCAAATATTTCATGGAGAGAAAAATCCTAGGGATTCCCAAATGGTTCAAAATTTAAAGACAAGTCTATAACAACAGTATTTTTTATCTTAGCAAGAAATGCTATTTGTTAAAATATGATTTTTCTGTCCTGCAGGGGGCTGCTTGGTGGTGAGCCAGCCTGATGCTGATAGGTCTTGTAACCCTCCGTGCACTCAGCCTCACTCTTACTGCAGCGAGGTATGTGTGAATTCATGAGGATGGACAAGTTGTCCCCATCCTTTATCACCCCTCTATGTAGTCCATCCCCCAAACATGTCTTGAGATACGAAAAATCTATTTTTACACCTCTTTATTAAAGCAATGTAAATAATTCTGAATGTGCCTACTTTTAGAATAACTTTTAACCCAAAAAGTAGAGATTTTTAAACATAGTTAAGACAGAAATTATGTTGTTAAATCTCTCAAATAATCCTTCTTTGAAACTCGCCAAGTACAGTTTGTTGTGCTTTTAAAGATGCTCTTGCATGCCTAGTGGAACTCTTCTTGTTCTCCTGCAGACAAAGGCATGCCGCTGTGAAGAGGGGTACACTGAGGTCATGTCTTCTAACAGCACACTCGAGCAATGCACACTTATCCCTGTGGTGGTGATACCCACCGTGGAGGACAAGAGAGGAGATGTGAAAACCAGTCGTGCAGTACATCCAACCCAGCCCTCCAGTAACCCAGCAGGACGGGGCAGGACCTGGTTTCTGCAGCCATTTGGGCCAGGTGAAATGAGTAGACAGTGTTGATTCAGAATATTTTATTTAGACATTTAGCCAGTGCCAAAGGATTTTTTAAAATAAGCAAATCTTCTCACATGAGCTATTATTCTTTCCTCTAAATGTGAGCTACTACTATTTCATTTATTGTGATATTCATTTTATTTATTCTGATATGACCATCTATTCATTTATCTTTTTATTTTTATTATATACAAAGCCACTTATGCCCAAAGTTTACAGAAATGAGATTAATTTCTTCTAAGAAAAATTTTTGGATTAATATTACTTATTTCAATCCAGTCCTAAAATTACAAGTATAATTAATTGTACATTGAATAGAGATACAGGATGAAAATATGAGTTAGGAAAAAGTATATTGCCATTCGGAATTGTGACAAATAAGAGTATACAGACATTTGAGAATTTTCCATTTGATCACAAAGAAGTGATACTTAGGAACTTAACTGGGAACTTCAGTAATGCAGTCCTTTGCCAGGGACACTGGGTAGCCAACAATTTATATCAGCCCTAAAAGTTGTCATACTCAAAAATCTCAGAATCTGTACTAGCACCAGATACACAGGAGTAAGGGTGGAGCCTTCCCGTCTAGATGGAACGATCCAAACTTTGTGACTGACCAGATCATTTTCATATTAAATAGATAGCTCTTAACATATCTAGTAATGGACTTGAAGCCCACACAGGCAAAAGCTTGAAGGCCTGCTGAAGTGATGTGAAGTGCTACTCCTACTCTGCACATTTTCTCTCCCCTTGTGGATTCAATCATACGCTCAGCCCTGGAACTGACCTGGTGCTTGAAAATGTCCCATAAGGGTTATATTAAGATCATGCCACTTTTTCCTCACATACCCTGAAAGGATTACTAATTCACAACCAAAGAAAATCTCCAGCCACAGCCAGGAATAGTCTACTTTACAGCTCCATTAGGAACAGGAGAAAAGGAAGAAAAGAACTTACATAGCTATTTCTAACCAATTAAGTCAAAATACCTTCTCCTATTGAAGAATCACTATTAAAGTATTTTAAATATTTGGGTGATTAATTTTATATACACTATTCCTGTTTTAATTAGGTTTTTAGCCAAAAATACAGTTTGTTTTGCAACGTTGATTTGTCTGTATAAGCTTAGTAAACTCTTCTCTCAGTGTTCATGATGTGGACTAGCAGATGGCCATAAGCAATCTTGACTTTGACCTAGCATTCAAGCAAGTCTCCTCACACTAAAACCAGACATTTTAAAAAAGAGAAATGATAATAAATATGAAATAATATTATTGTAATTATTTTAAATTTAATACATCATTTCCCCCCAAATGATAATTTTAATATATTTAAAAGGTGCATATCTTGGAAAGTGGCAGAAATTATTTGCTTTATGAAAAACCCAAATACTTGTTGAAGAATTTTCAGAGCAGAGGAACCCAATAGTGAAATAGCTTTTTTGATTCTAAACTCAGCTGAATTTTTTAAAAAAAAAAATCTCTAGGATTGAAAAGAAACAATATTTAGAATATTAATTGAGATTTTTTCTGTAAATGACCCTCTAAGTTAATCCAGATCCAGGCCAAAAACATTGTACACTATTCATTTGCTTCTGAAGCCTTTCAAATACTGAATAAACCAGAGTCTCCATGGGGTCAATTTGCCCAATCTATAATTTTAACACTAACATCATATATTTAATTATACAAAGGCAACAGAAAATATGTTGATGTTGGGATCAAATTAAGTTAGGCAACATCATTAATAGCATCTTGTGTTTGAAGTTTATTCAGAGAATAAAACTGAGAAGTTCAAAGAGAATAAGCCCAGAAAAACAAATTAGAGTAGATCCTGTCATGCCTAATTCCATATAATAGAAAAAGTAGGAGTAAAATTTAGAAATACTTTTATGTTATTCAAAGTTGGTTTTTTTTTGCAAATGATATTGTCAAATTAATTTTAAAGTATACTGTAGATGCAAATAAGACAGATTATTAATCCCAAAAAAATGTTAAATATATTCACTTTAATCTGTAACTAAAACGTTAAAATGACAGAGTTAGCATTCAAATACCTGACTGTATCAACTCCAGATGTGGGACTTTCTTAAAATTGCATTACTTTTAATCTTTTCTTATAATTTTCATTCTCCAAATTGGTAGGAAATCATAAGAAAAGTGTTTAAATATTTAAAATAACACATATGTTGAATCTGAAGTAAAATTCAGGTAAGAAGCAGAAGAAGTTTAGACATATAAACCCAACATCTAAACACAAATACTATTTGCTACTTTTCAATTCAATTTCATTGCTAATTTATCTTTAACAAAGCAGCATCTAACCCATAATACAGCTTTACGTTAATCAATAACTGTGCTGAAGCAATAATTCACTTTGAGTTTTGAATTGGTCATATGTAACTGGTCATTGGTCATAGTTAAAGACTATCATATATATTCCAGACCAATGTAAATTAATGCCTAATATCCATTCCTCTTAGATGGGAGACTAAAGACCTGGGTTTACGGTGTTGCTGCTGGGGCATTTGTGTTACTCATCTTTATTGTCTCCATGATTTATCTAGCTTGGTGAGTGTTTAAATATTTAAAACTCTAATGTCTCTATTTCAAATAAAACACTTTTAGTTGCCTATAACACTGGGAAAAAAAAAACGAATGCCTGAAATAAGTATACTGTATTCATTCAGTGTTCACATGAAATTCTATATAAATTAGACTTTAGTCTTAAAAATCTACAAAATCTGGGCCATGTAAGTCTCTTGAGATGAACCAGAATTGTTACAGATCATCTTTTCAAGTTTGCTACCTTGTAAGTATACCAAGAAAGATGCTTTATATAGACTGTGGTGAATTGTACATTTTTATATTGAATTACTACTGGAGAAAGACATTATGGCAATACATAATCTTATTCAACTATCTTGGCAAACATGTATTATTTATAAATTGTACATTATTTATAAAGTTTTATGGCCAAGTACAGATGATTATGCTATAATGTTGCTTCTGTTGTTGGTACTAAAGAAGACTAGGATAATTTGTCTTTTATAGGATAGTAAAAATACTTGGAATTTATTCAACAATTTTTCCAAAACACAAAACTGTGAAATTTAAAGAGACCAGAACATCAAATTCTAAGGTTGAATTTAGTATTGCAGGAAATTGAGCAATTTAGATTGATCAATTCATTTTGCCTTTTTTAAAACATAAGACAACAAAAATTAAAATTGAAGATTGATTTTTATTTCTCCCAATTTTAATGAATTTCTTGCAGCAAAAAGCCAAAGAAACCCCAAAGAAGGCAAAACAACCGACTGAAACCTTTAACCTTAGCTTACGATGGAGATGCAGACATGTAACACTGAACTTCCCTGGCAACAACCAGTTTTGGCTTTCTGACTTTGTTGTAGACATCCAGAGGCTGCAGCAACAGTATCCAAACTCTGTGGATTATAATTAATTTTAACTTTAAAAAAAGAAGAAGAAAATGAAAATCATACTGCCACTGAGCTATTTAAGATAGCACCACTTACATATAAACCAACAACCCGAGAATTCTACAAGTTTGCCATCTATTATGTCATCTTTTCTGAAACCTACCAATTGAAAAACCACTTTCATCTCTAAAATATAGTGGTAAAATTGGCCATTGGATACCTGACACAAGGCTGTTTGCAGTGATAGCCCACAGAACATTCTAGCATGAAGAGTTTGTACCAAGATCTCTACTACAGTCAAGCATAACAACATATATACTCAATTGAATGACACACATTATAATGTCATATTATATACTTGTCAATAAGCAACTTTAGCAGTGACAAAGAGAAAAGTTTTAAGCTAAACAGAAAAATCCATTGAGTAAATTCAGCATCTTCCTGGTTGATGGTTGCTTTTATTGACCTGCATTTCAGAGAAAGAGACTCTAAAAAAGACTCACTCACTCTTGGCTCTCTCCAATGTACGAATGCTGGACATGTACTAGTATCTTAGAAGAAAGAGTCCTCAAGTTCAGTATTTTATAGTGGTTATTGTCTGGAAAGCTAAATTGCTTGTGTTGATACATTTCTACTTTCCCTGATTTTCAAACTGGTTGCCTGCATCTTTTTTGCTTATGGAAGGCACATTTTTGCACTATATTAGTGCAGCATGATAGACACTTAACCAATATGCCATAGAAACTGCCTCTTTTCATATGGGATGAAGACATCTTTGCCAAGAGTGTCATGGAGACTTCTGCAAGTTCTTGTATCCTGAAGAGAGTAAAGTTCAGTTTGGATGGCAACAGGATGGATTCAGCGATTACCTGCTGTATACACTCTTTCTGGGCTCTGAAGCTATTGTAAAACTGACAACATGTCATTTCCTTAAGCCCATTAACCCTCCAAAAGGTGGATCCCTCTGGTTGGTTTGTAATTGTTCTTTGAAGGCTCTTTATGACTAGATTTTTATATTTGTTATCTTTGTTAAAAAAAGAAAAGAAAAGAAAAAAAGGAACTGCTTGTCATTTTAATTTCAGAAAGATGGAGAAGAAGGTAATCTCATCAATGATTTTTGTAACTAAAAGAAATCAAAAGTATGTATTGATTTTTCTTTCTCCCCAATTTGCTCTCAGTTTCAGAGTGAAGGACTGTCTTGTAGGCAGTCCATAGTATTTTTTCTTTCTTACTAGTAAAATTTGAACCAGTCTTTTATTGTAGAATTTCTAAACCTAAACTTTAAAAAAAATGAGCATTTTGTTCAGGACTTTATTAAAAATCTAGACCAAGGATGGCAAACTTTTTCTATAAAGGATCAGATAGGAAATATTTTCATCCCAGTCTTCATTGCAGTTTCTCAACTCTGACATTGTATAATGTTGTCAGAGATGACACAAAAGAAGAAAAAAGATGAACACGGCTGTTTTCCAAAAAATCACTTTTCAAAAGCAGCCAGCAGACCACATTTACAGGTTCTAGTTTGCCAACAACCACTCCAGATGGTTTTAAGTCTAACTCTCCATTGCATCTTTAGTTTTCATCCATTTACGCTCTGTCACCGGTGTTTAATTTCAAAGGTGAAAATTCACAGTCATTAAACTTACATTGCACTGGAAGTAGTTATATTTGTCACAGATATAGCTCTGAGAATGCACAGTGGAACAGTTTCTAACTTAGAAGACTTCTGTCTTATGAAAAGAAAGCTTGAATGGTGACCTTAAAAAGCAGTACCATTTTTTAGGCAATATTGACTGTAACAACCTTTGGGAGCAGGAAAAATATTAGGTTTTCATGTCTTTTAAAAATTGTAAGCAAGTTATTTCATCTTAAACATAGCCCTGTAACTATAAAAGTGATTGGGATTATAAAGCTTTTTCCCCTCACATAGTAAACAGTGGATTTTGATCTCCCCCTACTGTCCACTAGAGTATTTGCAAAGATTACAAAAGAGATTAGAATGTCCCCAAAATGAAAATATTTCTATATATTGCAGTATGAACTGTTGTAAGCATTCATTCTTTATCCAATATTCAATATATTAAGCAATGTAAATATTTCAAAGATAACAGGTAGTCAGGAAGATAAGAAATTTTACTTTAAACCAAGGACTTAACCAAGGAAAAACTTTAAAACAAAATTCATTTTATCTGTTTTATGGAAGAGAAAGAAGAAGTAATATTGTTACTCTAAAACCGTGAGTGTCAATATATACACTCAGGAGTATTCCAAATAATCCTCAAATTGATCTCTTTAGTAAAATGTACTCCATTCATCCAAAATGGTTGAGAAAAAAAAACTAATGAAATTACTTGAAAAATTGCAAAAGTCATATGAAATGTATGCAACACCTAGTGACTTTGAAAAGGGGAATAGAATAAAATATTATTTCTATAAAAGCTGTACTTAAGATATTATAAAATGTCATTTATTCAAAATATAAATCCGTATTATCCTGCCTAGGTTGTAAGAAACAAATGAACTAAGAGATCAAAAATTATATAATGTTATGAAAATATAAGATGTTATATCCAAAAATTTATTACATCTCAGAGCACTATACATGTGGAAGATATTAGGTGCTATGTGAACCAATGCCAGGGAACATACTAGATGCTTATTGTTAGTATAAATTAATACTGGATGGCCTCTTATGACATGAAAAGAGGGAAGATAGCTGTTTGGCCAGTTTGGACAAGTGGAGATTATCATATTCATGTTTGTAGCATGAAAATGGCTTTGTTTTTTGTTCCTGGCATGAGTCCATAATGAGTTAAATACTGAAATTTCATCAAAACCTTGTTCTCTGTGTTCATTCTAAGAATTTAGGAGGTGAACATGGTAAATTTTCTACTAACACTTTTGCCTTACCCAAATGCTCTGAGCCCCAAAAGGTTTAGAAATATTGTTCTATAAGCATGAAGATCTGGCTGGTTTAAAAAAAGAAAAGAAAAATGCTATTATATGATCATGTTAGACTGTTTCAGTAGAAACCATATAGAAGTGGCATACTTATCTCTCTTGAAAGGGGCTGATTTGCTTATTCAACGCCTCATTCAGTTCATTGACTATAATCCTAATATCAAAGCCTTTTTGAGGACACTACAATGGAGCTTAAGATAACTGAAGGGAGTGCATAAAAGCATGTCTCGAATTACTTATAACTAAGCACAAATTACATATAAGAAACATTTATTGAATTATTACATGTAAAACACTCTGCTAGGCACCATGAAAATAATGGCTTTTGTAAACATAGGTACCTCAGACATACAGAAGAAGGAAAAGAAGCTTAAGGAGTGATGGAGTGATGATAGCACTTGAACACATTGCCCTTTACTCTGGATTTGCTTATAGACATGGTTAGTATTTTTCTATATGTAATGTGACTTAGGACACACTATCAGGAGTTTAATTTTTTCCTACTCCAACCTCAGATAGGTGGAAATGGTCATTGTGATTTAATCAGAACCCTATAAAGTTCCTGGCCATTCCAAGATGAAGTCATTTCTTACATGAAGCCAGTAGCAACTCTCAAACATTTATTCACCTGCTCCAACTTTGGTCCTTTATGATTTTTTCTGCCTGGTATTGCTCTACACTTTTCTCTTATCAATGACTGATCTTGTCTGTGTCCCTCAGAACGGCATTCCACTGACCTTGCTCAGTACTTCATAAGAAAAAAAAAAAAGGAGAGAATACTTATATTCCCTTCCTGTTGGAATCAGAGTGTTATTTAGAATGTGAGCATCTTGGTTTAAACAGAATGCACTGGTCAAAGAAGTTGAGTAAAGGGCAAGGAAAGCTGTGGAGGACATGCAAAAGAAAAAAAAAAAAAACTTTTCTATTAAAAAAAAAAGGTCAATTGCTACCCTTGCTTTATTATGTGCCCTGTATCCTTTTATCCCCGTATTTCTGTGTCCTTGCTCACTTTCTACCCTAAAGGAGGTCTGTGCTTTTCAATACTGTGAAGCAAGAAGAGCCCATTCCTAGGTGGATTTTTTAGATAAGCGAGGATCGTCCTCCCCATGTTTCTTGCTCTATTTCCCCTCCAAGACGGAGGGTTCCAAAGGACAGCAGTCTGTGAACAACTCTAAGGGAATCTTGCAGAGCATGATCTTCCTGGGTTTAGATTAGATGTGAGAACCACACCTGCCTGTTCTCATGGTAATTGTCCCACCTGGTCAGATGTCCTTGGCTGTGCAGCTGGACTTTAGGCATCTGACACTGGAGCATGGGCCTTGCAAATGGTTATTTTATGAAAAGGGTATTTTACAATGTGAAATGATAATTCCATATCTAGAAGGGACACTGAAAAAGGGTCATGCCTACTTTATTAAATGAATAAAACAAATGCTAAATGAATAGTTAATTTTGCAGGGTATTTTGTTTTGTTTTGTGTTTTTTGTTTGTTTGTTTTGTGTGTATGTGTGCTTCTGCCAAGCCACAACATTAAACAGGCAGAATATGAAGAGTTTTAGTTTGTGGAAGTCAAGATTTCAGTGATCAAAAATCTCTGTTTAGAATGTAACCAGGTGTCATTTTTATGGTTGTGTTCTGTGTTTTTTTTTTTTCTCTCTAAGTAATAGTTTTTAGATTACCTATTTTAAGCCTCAATAAACTTTTCCCAGCTACTTTTCAGGAATCTAATTGTGTTTATTTTTAGAAAGTAAACATTTAGATTCCTTTTCTGGTACTTTTTCCTACCCGTTTCTATAGTAATTTGAGGAGATCAGTATCTGCCATTGTAAAATACAACTTTAGTAAATTTATGATCTTTCTATAAATTATAATCCCCTACATGTGTATTTTATCTTAATTTAACTACCTGAATATTTATTTTGTTTAAATAAGGAGGCAGCTGTTTATGAGTTTATTTGTTAATATTACTTTGTAAATTGTGTAATTTATTTTAAATTATGTACATTTCTTTTATAATGCACAAAATGTCTATGTACAATTAACTACAGATTTGCAAATAAACAATGTCACTAAGCTTTATTCAGTTAATACAGAATGGCATGTGAAGATGTAATATGATTTTTTTACATTTTCATATGGATTATTTGTAAATAACTATATTGCTGAAAACATAAACATGGAAGTCATTTTCATTCTGATCATGTGATCATGTGTGTCTGTGTTTTAATTTGCTTCATAAATGTGGGTTGAATATTTTTTTCAGTGAATATCCAAATCACTTTACTACCATATTGCCCTTTCCTAAGTTTTTTTTTAATGACTCCAATTTAGAAAGTTTGAAAAATTCAAATTTTGCTTTAAAAGTCAACTGAGGCCACCAGATTAATCATCATGCTCAAAGGACCTCTTGGTTTCCAGTCAATTGAAAGAAGGCACCAGCAGAGAATGACAGAACACTCTAGAAGGAAGCACAGCTCTTCCTGCCTCAGTAGTTGTAAGGCTGTGTGTACCCCTCAAAGGCCATACATGGAAATCAAGGCAGGCAGTAACACAGTAACCAATTCAGGAAGGAGTGTACAACTTAGACAAATCACTGTCAGGGAAATTTATAGTTAAAACATTTTCTGAAGTGATCGTTTGCTAGAATATATCTAAAGGGAGAACCCTTTAATCTCTTCATACATGAACTACTCAAAACCTGCAGCTAGTCTTCTATACTTGATGAAAAAATGGTGGGTGGGGGGGTTGGGATTGTAGCTCGGTGGTAGATTACTTGCCTCACACGTGCAAGGCCCTGGGTTTGATCCCCAGATTCCCACCCAAATAAAGTAATTTCTGGTCTCATTTTCTGTGCTGTTCATTACAATTGAATCTAGATAAAAGTTTTAAAAATATATCAGATATTTCTACTTTGACATTCACATTCTAATGGCTTACTTCATTCTTTTATTTTGCAACTCCAATGTATGTCTTTAAACACAAATATGAACATGAGTAGTTTACATTCTACATTTGTTTCTTCTGTGTCCTTCATGATCCTTTTCATTAAACTCTGAATTTATTACAAAGAACAGTAAACACACTTCTATTCATCTCTCTCATCAGTGTCAACTACTCTGAAAAAGTACATATGAAAATGCATAAATGCAATCAGCCTTTCTGATAATGCAGTGATTTTCTTTTTCTCAGATTACTTCCTCTCCACCTTCCTCCATAGCACTTCATTGCCAAGGTAACTCAAGTTAACAATCTGATGTGGACCTGCCATATTTCCCTCTTGGATCATATAATCTTAAAAACATGATGATGGTGGGGAGCAAGGTGGGTGGAGACAGCAAAATGGGCTGAATTTAGTAGATGTAATTAAGAAGAGCTTAATTTTTTCCCCTGCTTTCCTGTTTCCAAATACTGTAAAAATGTCCTCCCCTTGGCAACTCCAAAGGCAGATCTAATAGCTTTCTGGTCATAGTTTGAGTTATGGAAAAACCTCAATCCAGGTTAAACCAAACATCAACTCTTCTCATGATTTTCATTTCCTTAACTACTAGCAAATTTAAGCCACTTTTCATCTTCTCATATGTGTTGGCACTTGGATTCAATTTTCTATTACATATAATTTTTAAATGGCAATTGTAGTGATGCCACATATGAGTGTTAATTTTAGGCCACCAAATAAATTTTAATTTTTTTATTGAAGAAAAAAACTTTCTGGATTATATTTTTCCAAAATGTTTTTTTTTTTTTCTTTTTATCACAAGCAAACGTGCTCTTGCAATGGTCTCTGTCGTCTCACCATCCCTGCAGTGGGGGTGGGCTTTCTCTCTATGTTCTATCTCATTCCTGTGCACAATCACCCCTTGCTCATGTTAACCATGAGCACAGTGTTAGGTGGAAGTAATGAGGCTAGATCCTGCTCATCTTCTGTTAAAAGGATACTTTCCTCAGAGCTCTATATTTCTCTGCTCAGGTGCCTCTTCTCATGCATTCAGATGTGTTGAACCTGAGAAGCTTTCTTTGACCATTGTTGTCACTCCCCATCTTCTTGCCTTTCTTGAGTTTTTCTTTTCAGTACCTTCCCACGTATCTTTTTAGTTTTTTGGTTATTGTTGCTTTTTTGTTCCCTCTCCTACACATTGGAGAGGCCAGATCTTTCTCTGTTTTGTTCCTTGCCTGGAATGATGCCCAGCACATAGTAAGAATAACATTTAAGGAATCCTTGTAAGATGAATAATTGAGCAAACGAATTAATGAACTGCAAAGTTTATGGATAAAGAGCAGCTACAGCCAAATGGCAGATCAGTAACAGAGGCCCTGTGGTTAAGAAACCAACTTCATCCAAAGCTTAAAGTTATCAGTTCCCCGCTGCTGTGAATAAGTTTTATTTTCATTTGTAACCTAAACACCTCTCACTTCCAAAGATATAATGTTGTGACATGAACGGAATGATAGCAGAGCAGCTAGAAAATTTAAAAACAAGAGTAAGTGAGACTGCCTTCACAGAGGAATGACATCTGAGGATATTCCAGTAAGATGTGGGGCAACGAAATTTGCAAAACCATAATGAAAACAAGGTCTGTCAAAGAGAAAATTCTATTGTCATTTTTCTCTCCATTTAAATTAATTGCATGGTTAATTCCACCAGTAGAAGGTTAACCGGGCTTCAAATACTGGAGAATGAGGAAAGGGGCAATTTAAATTTTTTTAAAAGATTTTGTTCCAGAATTAAGAAGCAGTCTGATTATACTATTCAGTCTTAATTAATTTTTGTGATGTCAATAATAATCAAATTATACTCTATTTGCTTCAGAGCCAGAATAAGATGGAAAAAAACAAAATACAGTGACAATCCACAGTGCTTCCCAAATTCAAATAATTTGCTTTGGAACAATAAAAGAGGCATTCACCAACCATATCAACACATTAATCGAGCATTTAAAATCCATTCCTTGTAGAAAACAATGTCTTGATTTCCTGGCAGAGTAAAGTCAATTTCAAAATCAGAGTCAGCCAGTAAGTACAGAAAGTAACAAAGAAGAAAGCATGCATCTTAAGGGAAAGGAAAGGCTGTGTCCCAGTCTTCCATAAATAGTAGGTAGAGTGAAAAACCTGTCAATCACATTCCCATGACCCTCAGCTGCTGCATTGACAGCTGATAACTATACCCTTTCACAATTTATAACAGGTTTACTCAATTATATTATTTGTCTGCTAGGTTTTTTTTTTCTCCTAATGTTTACCACTTTTTATTATTTATTCGCCAAAGGGTTACAAAACTTTCTTCTGATATCATTACCTCTCTGTGAAGAAACTAGCTGACAAAACTAAACTAAGAAAGCAGTATCCTGGATGTAGAAGGGCATAGTAGACAGGACTTTGATCTGCTACTTGTATAAAAGACCTTTAAAATTCATCTGGGTGTGCTCATGAATTCTAATGTCTATACATAAGAATCATAGGAAAATGAAATCAAAATGTGTCTTATCATGAAATGCAAAATGACAGACTGAGGATGTGTCTGGTAGTAATTCTGACATAAGTACATGTTGCAAAAAGATTATGGCAACATTTGTTCACCAATAAAAGCTAAAGAAGCCTTTGATACAATTCCCTTCAGGATAGAGATCATATTGGCTTGGCTTTCAAAAATCAACAATTCCTAGCCAGAAATCTTCAAGTGTAATTATAGGTTCATAATCAAAGCAGATGCAGCAATAAATTGGCACACTATCTCACTTAGGCTATTATGTCTTGTGTAGGAAACAGCCCATTGGTAGGAAAGTAGAAGCAGCACCTTCCACTGACAATGATCACAGCCTGCATATCTTACAAAGTTTACTAAGAAAAGGAAATGAAAAAGGAACCAAAAAACCTCTACTGAAAAGTCCATCTTACTTTCTGGCAGGATATGGACACAGAGCCAGAAGAATAGAGAAAGAAATATAAGCAGCTTTTGAACTAAAGAAAAAATTCTCATGAATATTCATACTTAAGGAAATGTCATCTGACACAATGACCCAAGAGGCTGGGAGAATAAGGTTTGACAATCCACTCCCTTATAAGCATATAAGAACAAAAAAGCTTTCTTATGTTTTTACTAGTGGGAAAAGTATTGATTCAAATCAATGAAAGAGAAAGTAGACAGTTTTTTAAATAAAAACAAACAACTTTGACCTAGTAACTCCACTTCTTGTAATATAGAAATAGATGATACATAACGTGTATATGTGCAGTACATATACGTGTGTGTGTGTGAGTGTGTGTGTGAAGAGAGATGACAGATGATGATAAATAATGATATACTAGGAGGATATTTATTGTATCATGTTTATAGGTGGAAAAGTCTGGCAGCAACATAAATGGACATAGGTTATGAAAAGTTTAAACAAATAAATCATGGTGCATACATAAAACAAGATCCTATTTATTAATAAGATTCTTTTACTTCTGTCCTTAATTTGTCAGAGTTGAGGATTGGCGAAAAAATTAGTGAGAAATCACAGCGCACACACATATGCACAAAATGTTTCTTAATTATGCTTTAAAATGGTCCTCAAGCCATTCATCATTATCATCATCATGATAGTGCTGGGGATTTAACCCAGGGCTTTGCACATCCTCAGCAAGACCTCTACTTCAGAGTTACATCACCCACCCAACCCAATTATTCTAAATGTTACAAACTATTGATTGGAAATTGAGCCAAAATTGTTGCTACAGTCTGAAATTCAAAAATATTTCTTCTTAAATCATGCACTTATAAAACCAACTTAAAAAGCAATTATAATTTTGAAGGCCCTTCCATTTGAAATTAAAGGAAAAATAATGCTAAGTATTTGTCATTCGGAAATGTGCCTAAATCCCTATCTTCCAAAATAACTTTAAAAGAATTTTTAAAGTCTCTGACTCCTTGTTGTTAATGTGAGACTGAATTTTGGAAGTGCCAAAAGAATAGCAAAACAGAATCATTTTTTGCATTTTGGTAATTGCCTGAAGTTAAATTTAATCAACTGAAAAGGAAGGTTTCTGCAATGTTAAGGAGAACAGCTGGAAAAAAGCAGTCCTTTTCTGCTGTTGTGGTCAGTGCTTACCAAGTAATGAACAAACCATTGGTAGTTCATCTGCACTTAGAAAAACATAAAACACCAACTTGGAAACACATAGAACTGATCATTGTCTTTCTGATTAGATACCAGCCTCAATTTTTTAGGATAATGAACAAGGCTAGGAAAGAAATCTCAAGACAATGTGCATCAGAGCCTCTGGGGAGGAATGAAATAAATGATGTCATCTAATGGGATTATTGCTATATATCTCCCAAACACTCTATTAGAATTTGGCTGGGAAAAGCAAGAACAAAAAAACACATCAGAAGCTTTTATCTTCTATCCAGAGCTAGTTAAAGAAAGTGGGAAATAACGGTGACCCAATACCAATGGTCAATCCATGGGCAGGTGTAATGAGAATACCATTTACCACATGAAAAGATTGAGCTCTAACACTCCCCCAATTGCTTCACTAATACCATCATTGCAAGGCAAACTATATTTATGCTACAGTATAGAGGGAATTACAGACAATTAAAGCTGAGAGCCTGAGCAAACCACTTCATTAATGAAATGTGTGAAAACTTCCGTGGGCAGATTAAGAGATGTCATATAAGTAATCCCTCAACATAGGCAGTAGCAATATTGTCTCTCTCTAGCCATTCACTTATTCAGCAATAATTATTGAGAGCCTACTCAGTGCTGGGTGCCATTTAAGGCTTTGAAAACAGCAGGAAAGAAAAAAAGACGAAACTAGCCTTCACGGGGTATTCATTCCATAAAGGGAAAGAGACAAGAAATAAAGAAAGAAATTCAATGTGCTGGTTGATGAAAATGCCATTAAGAAAAATTAAGTAGGGTGCAGATGATGAGAGGTGCTGGACACATAGAGAAGAGTGAAGGAAGTAACGATTGAAAAGAGCAAAAGTTGAAAGCTATGGGAATGTGTATAAAATGAGGGGGATTATGGTTTGCTCATCACATATTTATACAACCAATATAATGTGAACAAGAAAATTTTACATAACAATAGTGATGATTTGCTCAATGGGGAATCATTCTCCATCACCTCCTTAGATTCTCTGCAGTATGCTGGTAATTCAGTCAGAAAATCCTTGGGAGAGGACAGAAATTTGAGACAGAAACTCAAGTTTCGAGTGTCTGAATGATCCCAACTTTCTACCACTCTAATGAAACTTCTCTGCATCTCTTTTAAACATATCATAATATTCTTGGTTTACTTGAGAAAATGTAAATGGTAGAAGAAAAAAAAGTATTACCTATCCTGTTTGAAATCTTAATTAAAGAGTTTGTGAAAGACTTTAATTACAGTATTCAATTTTGTTTCCAAAACAAAATATGAATACAATCATAAAAATTTAGCAACCGATATCAAGAGGCTTAAAATGTTAATGCCCTGTAACCATGTAATTCTATTTCAGGAATCTTAAATAGATAACATTGATATTTTATGAACTTCATTGCAACATCACAGATAGTACTTGAAAATAAATGTTGAATCTTAGAGAAATGTTCAAGAAAATAAGTTACATTCATATACTGGAATGTTATGCTCACTTTCCAATATAATGTTAAGAAAGATTTTTTTGACAAAAAAAATACTTATAGTGTTCACTGGAAAGAAGCAGCATCCAAAACTTCAGAAATGATAAAAATATGCTCAGGAGTAGCCCCAGTCCATAATGGAATGTATAAGAGAACTTAAAGAAGGTTGGGGTTCAAGTTCATGGTTAGCAAAAGAACAAGTCACTCAGCCTCCTTGTACTCTTCTACATAAGCAGAAAAGAATAAGATCACTTCCACTTTTTTCAAAATTATAAATAAAACCAAAAGAAACAATATGAATATGTTACTATGTTGTTTAAATATTGCTATTATTGGTATAATCTTTTATTAAAACACTCTAAGGAATGTTAATATTATTCCATAGAAGTTTGAGTTGTGAGCTGAAAATTACACGGAAGAATCACTCTGGCAGCTATGTAAACAGTGGATTGGAGAAAATGATTGCATTGGTCCAGAAGAGATGAGAACCAAATAAAGGAAAAGTGATGGGTATAAGAAGAGGAGTCCTTTAAGAAATGTGAATGACTTTGAATTTGTGGCACTTAATGACCATTTGTATGAATAGAAAGATGGATGTAATTCCCCCAGTGCTAAATTAATTGCCATGTGGCCATTGAATTTGGCATCAGGTATCAGGTGAATACTGGAAAGACTTTTCTAACCAAGGAGCAGGAAGTGTGTTAGGGCAATAATTTACTCCCAAGTTTGGAAGCATAAAAGCTTTTAAAGTATAAAATAATTTAATAAAGAGAAAAAGATCAATTAGACTAGAATATAATTAGCTGCTTTGGATAACTTAAAGGGTTATAAAATGGGATCTATCAAGAAAGTCTTAAAGTTCTAGAGATTAATTAACACTTGAATAGAAGCTGCTAGAATGATTTGCCAAATAACATTCAGTATATCACCCAGAGTTTTTCTCCACTGACAGGACAATAAAACGTGCTTAAACAGCAGCAGGATGGAGACAGGCTAAATTTAAAACACACTTGGCAATGAAGTTCAACTTCTAACTTCTGAGAAGCTGGTATAAATTAGTGGAGGTTGCTCTCGGGGAAACCCTGACAGGGTGCTTGGCAATGAACTAGATGTCCTCATTTGTGTGCTTTCAGCTGCAAGTAATCCTGATTCACACTGCTTGTGTGGTGACCACATATCGTGGTACACAGCAAGGAAACCAAAATCACTGCTCACATCATCAAGGTTCTTTGCCATGTTGGGGAATCAAACCCTAGGCAAGTGCTCTACCACTGAACCAAATCCCCAGCCCAGTACCTCTTGCATTCTTGGTGCTGTTCACATCTCATTGGTGAGAACTTACTCATGTAACTACACCCAGGCACAAGGGGACTGGAAAACATAGTCTGTGGTTGACGATCCCCATCTCAAGAAGAAGAGAAAGAGAGATTTGGAGGGAAAACAAGAACCTGGAACAAAGGAGAGTTAGTGGCAATAACAAAGAACACAGAACTCGGCTCCAATTTGCTTTGAAGGTTGTAGGAGAATAGTGCTCAGTTGTGTTAGCTGAAGTAAAAAACATAGAGACAAATGAGACTGGCAGATAAATCCTGTGCCTCAAAAAAGCAGACACTTAACCACCAGAATCATCTTTCTGACAGGAATGGTCAATAAGAATGAGAACACAAGACTAGTGCCCAGCCAGGAATCCTTCGTGGGTGGTAAGTAGACCCATAAACAGCAGCAGGGCACATCCTTGGCCTGGTGCAATGAAAGCAGTGTACTCCTCTTCTGAGCTTCCATGATTTAGAGGATCTTCCATTCCACAAGTCACACCATCCAAACGTTAGGTGGATTTTGTTGACAAATCACAGAGGCAAGAGGGAGCTACATACACTTCCTTTTTTCTTTATCTACTTATGTTTTACTCAGCTTTTTTGCTGCTGTGACTTAAGGACCCAACCAGAACACCTGTTAAAGAGAAAAAGGTTATTGAGAAGGCTTACAGTTTCAGAGGTCTCAATCCATAGATGGCAGGCTCCATCCCTCAGGGCTCCAGATGAGAAAGGAACAGCATGGCGGAAGAGTGTGGCAGAGGGAAGTGGCTTACATGGTGATTAGGAAGCAAAGAGAGAGTCCACTCGCCAGATACAAATATATATCCAAAGCCACACTCCAATTCCCACCTCCTCCACCCACACCTTACCACTTTAGTCACCACTCAGTTAATCCCTATCAGAGGATTAAAGAAGTGATTGGATTAAGACTCTCAACCCAATCATTTCTCCTCTGAACCTTCTTGCACTGTCTCACACGTGAGCTTTTAAGGGGACACCTCACATCCAAATTGTAATAACTTATTTACACATCTTGGTATACAACCTGAGAAATCAAATCACATAAGCCAAAAGAAGATGGCCATCCTGGAAGCCAAGACCAGGCCTCTGTGGTTGGCCCCTCCCACATGCTCAGTGCTCTCCATCTATCCAAGAACTGGTGAGGCCTGTTCTCAACTTGGAGCCCAGTGGTAAGAGGCATTCATGAAGACTGAGGGCACCAGAAAATGTCTAACACAGTTGGCCAGTCAAGCTGCCCAGTGAGTGAGGCTTCTATTTTAGATCAGCTCTGCAACCTGCTCTGGTTTGTTTCATTCCATCACCAAATAAAGCCCATTTGGGATTAATTATTCTGTGTTTACTTTTTTTTTTTTTCACTTTTTTTTTTAGTTGTAGGTGGACACAATACCTTTATTTTATTTATGTGGTGCTGAGGATCGAACCCGGGGCCCCATACATGCAAGATGAGTGCTCTACCACTGAGCCATAGCCCCAGCCTCTATGCTTCCTTTCTTAATCAGCAATTGAAAATGGATGATGAACACAAGATATCATTTATATCTGAAATGTTAATAGGCATGGAAATTCAATACCTACTTCCCCAAAATAAATTTTTTAAAAAATTGTCATGCTTTAAATTTTTAGCAACAAAATAACT
This sequence comes from Tamias sibiricus, assembly GCA_025594165.1. NCBI lineage: Eukaryota > Metazoa > Chordata > Mammalia > Rodentia > Sciuridae > Tamias > Tamias sibiricus. Next base: position 110,296,810 of record CM046664.1, on the reverse strand, counting down.
GGGAACATATAATCACTTATCTCATGCTACCCATCCTCAAAAGAGACATATCTATCACGTAATTGTTAATTCTATATTTGATCCTTTTCAAAAGCAAAAGGATTGGGGGAAACGTATAGATAATACATGCATTTACTAATATCTTGGTTTAATTCCCAGTAAATAAAGCTCCCTGAAAGCAAAGCTGGTCATACTGTAACACACACACACACACACACACACACACAGGAACATTTCCATGGATGTCTCAACTTTAGACAGATTGATATCAAATGTACTTCATGACAACGGCAAACCCCTGAGGGTTTTAAGGATGAAGTGTGTGATAGATAATGTCAGACAACCCTAAGCATATTAATTATTATACAATGCTGAACTTGAAATATCTGAATACAGACAAGTCAGGTGGCAGGGCAGCTGCACTGTAAAACTCAAGGGAGTGTCATAGACATCATCAGCTGAAATTGTGCAGAACAAACCCAAACAGCCACACAGGGTAGCCCAGCAGGTTTCTTCCTTGCTGCCTCTAAACTTAGAGCAATATATGACATGGGGATTTCCTACTGCTGCGCTTATAAATGACAACTCACCAGTATAAAATATAGACTTGTCTATATAAAAAGTATGCTTGCTAGCATAAAAAGGAGCCCCCAATTTCTAAATGATATCACTTTACAATTTCCAAATGATATGCTTGAGCCTCCATTCACCTATCAGAAAATAAACCCCTCTTGCCATGAACCTCAAGTACTTTTCATTTTTCCTAGCTGATGTCCCACATGGTTTAGAAACAGGACCTCATAATTGTTAGCTCCAGTTCTTCATTATTCATCATGCCACTGCTGCTGCCTCCTTAGTCTATAACCATTGTGAGTTCAGAGTAAACAATGCAAATCTGGGGACAGCAAGTCCCTCTGAACTATCTGCTGCTCCTGCATTTCTCCAAGAATGAGACACATGGTTATCATGTCCAGATAGACTCCCTTTCATCTCTGCCTCCTAGTTAAAAGGACCAAACAAAGAGATAGTCTTGGGCAATTTCATAGCAGGAAACTCAAAGGATACAATTTGGGGTGTTGGAGTTCAAGTAGCATCCAATCATTCTCCCCCTGTGGTCATAATAAGCATGGAACTTCCAGTGCTGGATGGTCCCTATCATTTTTCCTGGGGAACTCTGGAGACAGTAGCCAGGCAGATAACTGACTATGTGGAAGGGAGACTTGAGAGTCTTCTACTTGAATAGAAGGTTTTGGTGCTTCTGCAGCAGCAAGAAAAAAGGTTCCTAGTACTAGGAGAAGCCATTTAACATAAAGTGATTCCTCCTATCCTCTGTGACTGCATCCCAGTGGCAGAATTGCAGTGAATTCTCCAGAGCATAACAGAAACCAGGCCTGACATACTACTAGGCTTTGCAGAAAGATCTGGGACACAGAGAGAAGCAGCACTAGTCATGGCTACACATACAGGACATGAGCCTAACTATATCCTTAGGGTTTCCTTCCACAGTGCCCTTTCCTAGCCTGTGTCATCCGGGATGACTGGGCACTTTGACCCTGACCCCTGACCTTTGTTAGCATTGTTTCTCTCATTCTTCAGCCTCCCCTTCCAGTCCACAGCCCATGTCTGGAGCTGATGTTCTCTGATGAGCACCCAGGGAAGGACATTCTCTTGTAGGGGAGCCCCACCAACATCATCATACCACACTCAACATCAGAGCATTTCCCAGATATGGGAGGATGACAGACAACTTTCACTTTCTCATTTATATCTTTTTATATCCCAGAGTGCTCACAGAAAGGAAATATTTTCCTAACAAGAAAATATAGAACATCATTTTCACTTTAAAGAGAAATAATAAATTTACTCCTGACTAAAGCTTATGGGGGGAGCTTCTTTTATTAAAAAATAAAGTGATCCTTTGAAAAGATTCAATTATGTAAAACTTGAATCCTAGCCAGTAATTAAGATGCTGTATTCTACACAAAATAATGTGATAAAAGAGAATGTTGTTTTTAACAAAATGGACCATTATGCAATGGTTTAACTAATGATTTTTTTTTTACTTTACAATGATACAAAACTGTACCTATGAAACAATTCTGTTTTTCACATTCGGTACCGCATTCAATAAACTATATGAGATATGCAATACTTAAATCACAAAATAGGCTTTGTGTTAGATGATTTTAACCAACTCTAGGCTAATGCTGGGTTCTGCACATATTCAAGGTGAGCTAGGCTAAAATGCTCAGTGCTTTAGGTGTATAAAATGCATTTTTGTATTTATAATATTTCCAACTCAAGATGATCTCATCGAAGGTAGAGGAGCATTAGTATTCTTTTGCTTTACTAAGACACTCAGAGTAGGAGAAACAAAGACAAAATCCCATTCTTTTGGTTTCCTAATACCGCTATAACAAAGTAGTTTAAAAAGAAAAGAAAGAAAGAAATTTGTGCTTAAAATAGAAAATTGCTCTCACAGGACAGGAGATAAGACATCTGAAACTAAAGTATCAGCAGAAACACCTGCACTTTGGAGTTCCTTGGGCTGTCTACCTGGAATTTGCAGCACAATGCCCAGAATCCAAAATCTCTTCTGTCTTTTACAAAAAGCTTGGGAATGGGGAGAGGGAGAGGGATTGCGAGAAGAGGAAGGAGAGATGGGGATTGAGATCATCTTAAAATTGATATGTTATTCTTAAAGAACCAAAGATGTTTATGACATCTACAGACCTGGTGACAACTTCTTTGATGTCACTAGTAGAACTCTGTGAATTTGGCAGCAAGGCTGCCTAATTTAGTTTTATTTCTTCTATCTCCAAAAATATATGTCAAGTTTTCACAGAACCATGAAAAGCCACCTAAAAAAAATTAAATGTTTTTCACATCAGGATAACCCACAATGTATAATTTAAGCTCTCTTGTTCCCTGGGATAAAAACTCCATATTGTAAAATATGCTATTTATATAATACAATCAAGACTTAACCATCTCAGGCCTCTCTTAGTTGCCTGAGTTTCCATAAACTATGTTTTTACCTCTAAAACAACTAGAGCTTCCTTAACAAACCACAACATTGTAATCAGCATTACATTCCCCCAAGTGTTGTGTGCTCCAAATTCTAACCCTTTCATAACTAGATGACTCGGCATTTCTGAGTGAGGCTGTCAGACAAAGGTAAAAACCTATCCATAGCTTTGTGGACCTTAAAGAAAACCTGCTTCGACTTCTATTTAATATTACTAAGAGCAGTCACGTTTCTCTTTGACAAGATTGTTTGCATAAGGGTTTCTCCAGAGAGAGAAAGCCTTGGGATTAATTTACCTCTGCCATCATGATTGACTGCAGAACAGCTGTCAGGCAACTGAAGTGTCTCCAATCTCCATCACAAATTACTCTAAATGATTTTGAAGATAAACTTGCCAAGCCTGTTACGCCTGGCAACTCTGACAGGAAAATGTGCAATTGACTTAAATGAAAAACAAGAGGATCCTTTTGGGGTCTTCATAATAAACTGCCATGGCACCTTTGTTGATGCTCCAGAAGCAGCAGCTGTATCAAGCACATCTAGAAATTATGGAGCCTGTTATATGCACAGTTCTGCTGGAATTCATGACGAAGCAACATGAAGCTGAGCTTGTCTAACAATAGTCGCAAAGGGAGGCCACAGGAGATGTCATAAACTCCTAGTGAAAAAAATTAATCAGGTAATGTTTTTGTGAATTCTGTTTCTGTCAATTGCTCTTGATGTTGATGAATCCTGGTGGAGAGTAATGGAGTTAGTTCTCTGTTACACTTTTTCAGAAAGGTGACTTGTGTGCCCATAGCATGAAAACCAGGGTGTTAACTGTGGTGAGCCACTGCCTGGACATTCAGGAATCTGTGTAATAAGTATTTTGAAGTAAGGACAAAAAGTATAAGATACATAATAAATCAGTTTATACTGTGTTTTTGCTTTTTATTTCTTTTATTTTGTGGTGCTAAGGATAGAACTCAGGGCTTCATACATGCTAGGCAAGTAAGTGCTAGATTGCTGAGTTGTATTTCCAGTCTTTTGCTTTTAATTTATATTGCGGTGAGTGTTTCATAAGAGTGATTTTCACTGTTGATTAGAAAAGGATCTTGGGTATCTTACTTTTTCTTACTTTTATCTTGCTTTTTGGGGTATAGCATCAAAAAGTTAAAATATTTAGGAATACATATAATGATAAAAGTATGAAAACTGAACAATATTTCCAAGGGAAATTTTAGAAGATAACATATGAAAGATATACTATGTTCATTGGTTGCAAAAACCAATGTTAAGATGTCAGGTTCTTGCTACCTTGGCTTATAAAGTTCATGCAGTATCAATTAAGATTCCCAGCACGTATTTTTGTAGAAACTGGCAAGCATTTGAGCATGAAAATAACCCTGAGTTAAATCGGTTAAGGCCTGGACACAACATGGTAAATCCCTCTGAAAGAAAACCCACGGCTGTGCAGAGGCGTGATAACCATCTGTGCCTGAGCAAAAGAATCCAAGGCACAGTCCCTTTCTCATCCAATGAACAAGCAGCTTCTCTTCTCTCTCTTCCTATGACTTACCAAGCTGCCAAACAAGAGGGCAGACAGGTACAAGCTCTCACCAAACCTCCTCGCTGATTCATGATGAAATTAAACTTTTTCTTTTCTCAAAAGCACAACACCATAGTACTGATTTCTGTTTGTGTTGGGCAGTGAGCTCTAGGTCCATATGAGAAACATCAAAACAATCCTGAAATATAAAAATTTCAAATAATTACTCTTCTTGGTTTCCAGACTTATTGTAAAAAAATTCTATGTAAACAATCTTATCATTTGAAAACATAGTTCTACTTTTCCTTTCTGATACTTATGTGACAAAATTCCAATTTGCAGCATATATAAATAACTTCTATAACTCAACATGATAAAGAAAACAGCCCACTTAAAAGTAGATGGGCAAGGTAGCTGGGTGCTGTGGTGCTCTTGTAATCCCAGTGGCTCAGGAGGCTAAGGCAGGAGGAGCTTGAGTTCAAAGCCAGCCTCAGGAAAAGCAAGGCACTAAGCAACTCAATAAGACCCTGTCTCTAAATAAAATACAAAATAGGGCTGGGGATGGGGCTCAGTGGTCGAGTGCCCCTGAGTTCAATTCCCGGTAACCGCCCCCACCCCCCAAAAAAAGTAGATGGGGAAATAAAAAGATGAAACTTCATAAAGGAAGATATAAAAATACTAATAAGCACTTGAAACTGTTTTCAACATAAGGACACATTAGGAAAATGCAAATACAATGAGACCCACCACAATAAGATCCTATTACATACCCACTAAAAGATTAAAATCTTTAAAATGGTTAACATTCCCAAATATTGATAAGGATGCAGAGCAAGTGGAACTCTCATATAGAGAGTTCACTGGTAAGATTGTAAAATAGTTCATGAAGTTTGAAACAACTTCAGTTTCTCATAATATTTCAAACACACCTACACTATGACCTGTCAATTCTTGACCTGTGTTTTTCCCAGAAAAGCAAAAAAATCATTGTCCACAAAAAGAATTGTAGAAGAATGTTCATAGTAGACTTTTTTTCATGATTGCCAAAACTGGAAACAACCCACATATTCATCAATAAGAAAGTGGATAAACAAACACTGTATATTTGTATAATAAAATATTACTCAAAGATATAAAAAAAGATTAAAAATCTACTATTGTATGCATCAACATGAGTGAATATTCTAAGCAAAAGAATCCGGAAACAATACAGTATAGCTTCATTTTTATGAAATCTATCACAGAAAAAAAAATTAATCTATATAACAAATCAGAATGCCTCCAGCAGGTTGGAACAGGAATTAATAGGAAAAGGGCTTGAGGGAATTTTCTAGAAAATGGAAATGCAATATATCTTGATAGCAATGTGGATTCTGTGGAAATGTATATTTGCCAAACCTGACTTACCTGTATACCTAAGATTCATGCATTATCATGTATATAAATTTTATATCTGTTTAAGACAGTTAAGCAAAATGAGAAAATGTTAACAATTAGGTGATAAGCATCTATTTATTTTCTGCATTTTTAAAATAGTACATAATTTGAACATGAGAGAAACTAACAATTTTCAACAAACATTCTGAATACTACCTTTATTTATTCACAGTGCCAGGACTGGAACCTATTCATGCTAAGCAAACACTCTACCACTGAGCTGCATTCCCAGCCCAGGAAAACAGCTTAGTAGGATCTCCTAACAGATTTGAGAAGGCAGGAGAGGACCTCAGCTGCCTGAAGATTGGAGGAGATTGATGCAGAGTGGGATGAAAGCTTAGGGGAAAAAAGCACAATTTGCTATTTTACATGTTAACAAAGAACAGGGAACTTTGTGTTCATGGTTTCAGATTTTGTATGATGAGAATAGACGTTAGTCTATAGCTGCAGTAAACACAAATCTAACGCGTTTCTAAACTTCATAGTCAATAGCTGGAGGGTAGATTAAACCTATAAATACATCACTGTTCACTGTCAGCTGCAAGGAGAAGTACAGTTTCATAAAGGAATTCGGTTCTAAATGGTGTATTAATAGTTCTCCTCAAATAAATATGAAACTTTAGAGAAGTAAAATGTGAATATGTTTCAATGTAAATTACAGCTGTGCAGTTTTGCTCTACCAATAGATGTGTTCTTGAAATGTCACACTGCTCAATTTCATTTATCCATCACTTTAACAAGTAAGCGTTGAAGAGAAAATAAGATGCCAAGATTTAGTAAGTGCTAAGCAGGGAGTTGGAGAAATATTTAAATGATCCAAACACCAGCCACTCTGACTCAATTTCCCTGGGACTTCATATTTTAGTTATCTAAGGAACTGAACTGATCCACAGTCTCAGCTGGGAGGCAAAACTGTGCTGCCAGTATCTGACAGGAATTCATCATATCATTCAGGACCATTTTAATTTCCACCACTCCCAGACTTCACTCATCTCCTTCTCTCCTGATCCTTACTGAATAAAAGTTATAAAATAGGTATTTGGTTTAAGATAGCATATGTCAAGGAACTCATGACCCATTGTCTACCACTGTTCCATTAAAATGCTAACTAAAAAAATAGCTGGGAGCAATGGCGCATGCCTGTAATCCGAGTAACATGGGAGGCTGAGGTAGGAGGATGGCCAGTTCAAAGCCAGCCTCACGAACTTAGCAAGGACCTAAGCAATTCAGCAAGACCTTGTCTCAAAATAAAGAAGGGGTGGGAATGTGGCCCAGTGATTAAGCCTCTCTGGGTTCAATCCCTGGTGCCAAAAGAATAAATAAGTTAATAATAATAATAATAAGCCTTCTGGCAATATTGGGAATGAACTCAAAATAATAACTTACTTTTGAAGACAGATTTTTTCACTAATTGTGATCTATGGATGATGTTGTTTCATTTTCCCAAAGACTAATGGTAAATATGACATTGGGAAATTGTTTAATAAAAGAATCAAAGTGAAATTATTTTCATTTCTAAAGGACATCTTCAAAAAAGTATGAAAAAGTATGGCCTCTATGAAATGGAACCAGAAAACCATAAACAAAAGACAGAGATAAAAGTTTAAAATGAAAAGGGCATTTTTGAACATGAAAGTAGAAACTGGAGTGCAAAGGAATAAACTTTGCTAAGCAAAAAAAAAAAAAGGGGGGGGAACTTCACAAACCAAACAAAACATGCAACAAGCAGGAAAGATGATTGGCAGAATATAGGATGAGAAATGATTAATAGCCTAACTTTAAAAATTACTCCAATCAACCAACACAGAAAGAAATATGGTAAGAGAAAAAAAAGAAAGTACAATAATTACATAAGAAATGCAATTTCTAGTAAACATAAAAGAACTCAGTTTAATAATCAAAGAAATGCAAATTATTATTCAATGAAATATTTTTTATACCTTTATTTAATCAAATGAAAATAACAATGTTGCCAAGGATGAGATCAAAGGGATCCTCTCATACAATTCTAGCCTGAATAAAATTATTACAACTTTATAAAAGGTAACTTTGTCACTTAAATCAAAAAGTTAAAAATGCTGTTTAATCTTAAACTTCAAGGGAATTTGTCCTTAGGAAATAATCAAATTCTTCTTACTAATATGACCATGTCAGGGATTCAAGGTGGCAATATTTATAAGAACAAAATATTTAGAAACAACATATGCTTTTAGTAATTAGGATTACATAAATTTTATGCATAATTATAAACATATTTTAAAGTCATTAAAATTGTGTTCTTGGTTAATATGGGGGGAATGTTCCTCTTGTAATTAAGAAAAGTAGACTTAGGGGGCTGGGGTTGTGGCTCAGCCATAGAGCGCTGGCCTAGCACGTGCCGGGCCACAGCCCAGGTTCGATCCTCAGCACCACATAAAAATAAAAACACATTGTGTACAGCTAAAGCAAATAAATAAATATTTTTTAAAAAGTAAAGTAGTCTCAGATTGATTAAAATTTTGTCAAGGAAAAATTACAAATGTTTTACATCTATGAAGATATTAAAGAAGATGAATCAAAAGGAGATACATCAAAATGACTTAAAGGGGTTATTTTTGGAGACCAAATTATATATGTCTTATTAATTCTTTAAGTACTTCTTACTTTTTCCAAATTGTCTGTAATTAACTTATGCTACTTTTGTAACTAGGAAATATATATATTAAATCACAGATTAATGATAAAAAACAATGACGATATATTGTGACATATAATTATCTTTGCAGGAAAATACAAGTAAATATATATAATCTGATACTGTATTATACCAAAGTGAGCTCCCTTTGTCTTTGAAAGGACATCTTCATAGCTGGACTGCCTCCACATAAATGCAGTTAATGAGGAAGTTAATAACATATTTTTGAAATTTTCTTTCTCTAAGACAAAATGGCCTTGTGTTCTTTGATTGTCTGCAGAAAAAGACACCTGTTCATGGTTTCTGCCTTTCTTCTGAAACCATTTCTTCCAATAGTTTCACCATCACACTTTTCACAGCAAATGTAACCTTCGGTTACTCACTCTTCAAAAGCTTTGCAGAATTTAATAAAACAGCAAACATAGTTATATACCTAGTAGCCATTTCAGACAATTAAATGCAATTTCCAGTTTCGCTACACAAATTTGGTAAATTGGAGAACAGGCTTTGCTTTGAACTCTGATGAAAGCTATCATTTCTATTCCAAGCAACACTGAGCTGGAGTTGAAGACTTTTGAAACCATCCTTGTAAAAACTTGTCTTGACCAATTTATACCACTAGATGGCAGACTTGGGACGCGCTGTGTAATAAAACAGTGATTTCTAAGTGTTAACCAAAAGATTCAGGAAAGCCAAGGCCAAGAGAAGGTAAGATGAACTTTAACACGCCAACGTAAGGAACTATAAACAAGGAAAGGGGAACTATTTAGGAATCACAACTGAGACTGGTAACGGGAAGTTTAAAATAATCATGAGCTCCTCTCTGTATGACGTGTTCATTTCCAACTGCATGGCTCACTTCCTTTCTTGCTTGGCTTTCTTTAATCAGCCCTCTTTGAGCTAGTTCTTGGCAGTGGGTGGACCTGATTCAGTGTGACCTTGTGTCACTGGCTTCTGAATTTTCTTTGCTGGGGACAGCTCCCATGCCAGGCAGGCAAAATCAAGGTTCCAGAAATATGTGACTATTTCAGGCCCTTATTGTCAGAAGTGAAAAGAAAGGGGAGGAGAAAGACCCAAATTTGCAATTCAAGATGGCAGGCTGATCTTGTACCTTTATCTCTCTCTCTCTCCACAGGGCACGACTTTAATTTATGCTAATTGAATGATTCACCTCTTTACACCAAAGAAAACTACTTTCAATTAAAATTAGGTCACTTAGGAACCCCAACAATTGAGACCCTGTGTCTGATTCTTTTCAGCTACAGTAAAAGTTGGAGGCAGATAATTACTTAATACAGCCTTGGACCCTTCCTCTTTTCAGAGCTGGTTTTGAAATGCAGTCTCCAGTATTTTAAAAAATGCCACAAACTCAGAAGCACTGAACCACCAAAGCAACCAAGGACAAAGAAACATCACAGTGTCTCCAGTAACTGGTCTTTATTCTTCCACTGAAATCAATAGCAAACAAAATCCATAGATGTTGAAAAAGATTGGTCTCATCATGAATGTCATGGATGAATTTTTTTATTTTAACAAATAGTCTGATTACTCAAAATTTAGATAAGACTTAGTTACTAAGTACTAAAAAAAAAAAAAAAGCCACTGAAAAGCACATTGTTATCAATAATATGGAACAAAATAATACAAGCATTAACACTTTGCCTACCTGAAAATTTAGTGACTGTGTAGACTTGCCTAAACAAGTATTTTTATTCATTTCAAAGTAAACTCCCTTTGTCATACCAATTGTCCTGTATTGCACTAAATGTCAACCTGAAAATTTCCTCTTTAAGAATCTCTATGAACTTTCTATGGAAAAAAAAAATACAGTCTCTATGTATCCTTTTTATATCACTGTAAAATAAATATTTATGTACTTGAAGAAAGGTGCCCATACAAGTAGAATTTAGGATAATATCAATGGAATAAATTAAAGTGTTGAATTGAGAATTTTGATATAAACAATATATTTGTCATTGGGGAAAGGGAAAAACTTACAAGCTATGGAGAAAGAAAATACTAATAATTTTCATAACATCAAAACTGAAAGATTTGCAAAATATATCATTTTTTAAAGTGTGTGTGGCAAAAGGTATCATAAAATAAAATTTAAGCAACAGATTGAGTGAAAATATTTTGTTATATGAAAGGCAAGGATATACAAATTATCAAACCAAAAATGGCCTAATAACACATATAGCAACTCACAGTCAGGGAGAGAGTATAGAAATGTGAGCCCACCTCTTCTGTGAGTGAAGGGAAAGTCAGTGTGCCCAAGGCTGAGGTGAGAGGGGCAGTTGACGGCAGGTGTGTGAGAGTGCTGCAAGAAGATCTAATTATTTCATTTCATTTTTCTTGCACATTCTCAGTGGTTGCTTTAATTTCTTCTTTAGCTTTTACTGGGTTACCATGTATTTCAACTTTTGTGCCTGAATTACCTTTATTAAAACAACAAACACCTGCAATATCCAGACTTCTCTGATATATTTTACTGAGAAAACTGTAAACTTTGTCCACATTATGATGGCAAAGACACTAAATCCAGGAAGAAGCGGAAGCTGTTGAAAGAATGCACTGATATTCTCTTCCAGGGAAAATCATATCAAAGATTTTTTGACAAAACAATAGTCAGATATAACCTGGAGGTGTGGATTTGACCCCCCTGCATCAGAAGGATGATGAAAGGATAAAGACGATGAAGGAGTACCTCTAGAATTTTCAGATGCTGTTCTGAGATACTGATAAAGGGGACTCCTTTACAACCAGATCTTTGAGAGAATAAAAGGCAGCCTGTGGCATCTGTCAGTACTGCAGTTGTCCACCAGAGGGCAGCATTTCCTCAGTTTTGAAAGTGCATGGCTGGATTTTTTTTCTTTCTTTCTTTCTTTCTTTTATTTTATTTTTTTTTTTTTTCATTCTGCCTTGAGATTCCTCTTTTCCCTTTCACGCCCATGGCTGCTAAGCACAAACGTGTTTTCGGCTGGGAACACTGATGTGAACATAATACATTCCTCCCCTGTGCAGGTACAGGAGAGATTTTATTGGACACATGCTCACCATTTGCAGGAGACACACAGACCTGACACAGCATAAAGAACACACGAAATGACAATGAGGACAGGGAGAAGCTGTTAGAGATTATGTAATCATATTCCACACAAAACTGTTTTTTAATAAGCATTGTTCGCCCTCAGAAAAGCTATCTTCCTCCCTGTGATGAGTATAAAATTCACCAAAACCTTATAGCAACGTGGACTGCTTATGTGAAAATATGGATGAAGGTACTGTGGTAACATTATTTTGTGGAACCTCACTTACAACACAAATATTATATTGCAATGTTTTGATCTTTACTAAGTACCAAAAAGGTCCTAGGTTCTATTGTTCACATAGCAATGTAAGTTAAATGGAAGGTACTATTATAACTCAGTTTTTATAATTTTCAAAATTTTTATATGCAAAAACCATATAATGCCATATGATTGTGGATATTATTTTCCAAATTGGTAGAAAATGCTTTAAGTCAACAAATTATGACAAAAGCAGGAAAGTCTTATGGATCACATAGGCTACTAGGGCATTTTGTAATTTAAGTAATTATGACTTAATGGAACATCAAAGAAACTACAAGAAAAATCCTTGGTTTAGTTACTCTCATTAAATAAGAAACAGATTGATGGGAGGGGGTTGTTTTTGTTTTAAATTCCCTTAAGCTTGGGTTGTTTACCCAGAGTGAATTATTTACTAATACATGTCACCCTCAAAATAGAAGATTTCCCATCAAACTATTGGCATCACTAAATGATAATAACCTAACAATTCGGCTGTGCAGAAAAGCAATCTAAAGGGTCTGGGAATGAATTACTTGTTCCACAGATAATTCTGTCTCTGCACAAAAGAAACAGGGGGGTGGGGACTGCGTTGTTCTTTTGATAACAAATAATGGAGACCCTCCTTCATTTTCTCCTTTGCCTGCTCCAAGAATGAAGATGGAAATTTAACGCAAAGCATCCTGGTCCCTGCTCATTATGATTCTGTAAAGTCCTGCCATTTAGGAAATGTGTCTCAATTTCCGTGGAGATGAAGCAGGAAGGTCAGACTGAGCTTTAATCAAGGTACCTCCCTGCTGGGGCAGGAAGGCTTCCCTCCCCTCATATATGGGCCTTTAATTTGGCTGCTTTTTTCAAGGCGCCTGAAGCCATGTCAGGGCCTGACAGTGGCTGCTGTTCACTTAATCCCCGAAGCCACACCAGTACACTGATGTTGTCGTTGGCAATTTACTCTTGTCGTATTTTTCTGCTAAAGTGAGAAGGATTTTGTCACTGGTGCACTATCAAAAATACATGAAGGACTCGCCCTTATTAAGAGATGCCATGTCCTTTGAGTTCACATTTATAATGTAACCCTAGCAACGAGCAGCCCCCGTCCCTCACAGGAAACAAGTAGTAAAGTAGAACCCTTAACTCACATTCTTCTGCAGGGAGAATCTGGCTCATCCTGGGGACAATGTATCAGGATGTTGTCCCATTTCCTTCAAAGGGCTTCCACCTTCCTCACTGACCTGAGCACTTTGCTATGGTCTCTTTCCTCCTCACTCCCCATTTCTAGGGCATGTTCCCCCAACTCTTTTGGCATACTTCTACAAACCTTTTGTTTCCATGGACAGAGAATCCCTCTTCCTTCCTTCCTCCCTCCCTCCCTTCCTTCCTTCCTTCCTTCCTTCCTTCCTTCTTTCTTTCTCTTTCTTTCTTTTTTTCAGTGACCTAGATGTCAAAATTTATTCTGCATTAACTGGGAATAGCTGATTGCCTCCTGGGAAGTTAGAAGCATCAATCAATCAGGTAGTTTCCGGGTTAAGAAGGGTGTCACACATGGTAGGATGCCTCACCTCCCAGACTCTTCAATCTCTCAAATCCCACTAATGTGCAGGACTATATGTATTAAAAGCAAAACTTGAATTATATTTATCAAGTTCAAAAGAAACACAGGCTTTCACCCTTATATGTCGGCCAACATCAGACCAGACCCTGGAAAAGACAAACCTGTCATTGGCCTCAACCTCCCCCACCACTACCTGTGTGAATCCCCTCTCCCCACATACCTTTTCTTCTCCATTCTTCCTCTGGCTATCAGCTGTCAGCCAAAGAATCATTAATATAAGCATAAATTGGAGTCATTTCCAGGGAGTTTTGCAATAGAAAAGTTAAGAACCAAAGAAGGCCTATTTTATGAACTTTGAAAATCTGCTTAACTGTTCTAACTAAAACGTCCAATGCACCCCTTCTCCAAGGATGTTGTTCAAGATTAAGGACTTTTGAGAATTATAAGATGGGCTGGGGATATACTGCAATGGTAGAACACTTGCCTAGCATGCAGGAGTCTCTGGATTCTATCCCCAGGAATGCACAAAATAAAAGAAGGCTGAGTCCATATCCTCCTCATTCTTCACTTTAATACTTTTTCTTAACAAAATGTCTGTCCTTTTACTAAAATACATTGAACTATAGAATTTTCAAAGGATAGGGAATAGTGCTTAAAGGACTAGAAAGAACTATTCCTTTAATACCACAAATATTTCTTTCCTACCTTATGGTTGCAAATATCACGTGCTTCTGCTATACAACACCAAAATCTTTTAACACCACTTGCAGAGCCAGAATATCACCTTGACAGAGCATCTTAGAAGCTCCACCTCACACCCCAGTACTCAGCCCTCAGCCCAACATCCAACATCAACAGACTCAATGTCAAATTCTCATCTACAAGTCTTGACTTGTAACCTGGTAACTAGCATGTTTGTTCTCTGTCTTGATATTATTGCTTTTAGGACTCCTAATTGACACTGGCTAAATTAGACCCAAGAGAGAAAAATAATTTGTTTTAAGATATGAGGTAATCTCACAGAACCCACGGAGGAGATAACCAGTGAAACCTGGGAAGGGCCGAGACTCAGAGGGGTCTCAAGAATGGAGCTAGGATCACAGTCGGGTCCCGGCCTATCTGCTGTGTTCTTCGGTCATTCTCTCCCTGTCTGACTCTAGCACATTCCCCTACCCCCTGTATCATTTTCTCTGCTCCTTAAGAAAGAAAAACACAATCACTAAGTGGTCTGAATTTTTCATAGTATAAATTATGCCATCTGAAAAAAAGACCAAATCATCTTTCTTAGAACAAGTTGTAAGTTACAGACTAATACTTCGTTGGCCCATATAATTACTTAGTGCTATAATCTGTACTGTGTTCAGAAGATCTACTCACATGTCAGTGGTCATTGTATGCAGTGGCTACCCAAAACAGAATGAGTGTGTGGCTGGATAACAGATATTCAGGCCCTAATTGATGCAACCTGTGACTTTTACTTTATGAGGACATAGTGACTAATAGGATTAAGGATCGTGAGATGGGGAGGCCATTCACTGGGCCCTAAACATGAGCACAAGTGTCCTTATAGGAGACAGGCAGATGGATATTCAACTTTAGACCAGAAATTGGAATGCTATGCTTCAATGTTGGAGGAAGGGGCCAAAATCCAAGGTAAAGAGGGCATCCCCCGAGGCTAACAGGGCAGAGAAAGAGATTCTCCCTGGAGTCTCGAGTCTCTGGAGGGAGAACAGCTGTTGACACCTTGGTTTCAGCCTAGGAAAGACTTCTGTCCTCTAGGAGAATAAATGTGTTTTAATCCAGCAAGTGTGAGGTATTTTATTACAGTGGCCATAGGATACAAATATAATAGTTCTTAGAATACACACAAGA
The DNA here is from genome assembly GCA_025594165.1 of Tamias sibiricus. Lineage (NCBI taxonomy): Eukaryota > Metazoa > Chordata > Mammalia > Rodentia > Sciuridae > Tamias > Tamias sibiricus. Next base: position 110,281,390 of record CM046664.1, on the reverse strand, counting down.
GTAGCAATGCCAGGGACAGAAATTCTTGGTAAGGATCTGAGCCCTCAATACAAAAGAAGCCTTCAGGAACCTGACAAGGAAGCACCGCCCAAGGAGGAGTCCATGGTATTAGCCACTTCCCATCCAAAGAAAATGCATCACATTTGAACATTGAGATACAAGCCCTATCTGACCCAAGTGAGAAAAGCTCCAAAGACATGAGAAGAAGTTCAAGGAGAAGCCAGGTATGGGGGGAAAGGACCTGAATGGACAAAGAAAGAGAAGCATAGGGTCCAAGAAAGAGCACAAGGCTAGACGCTGGATTTCTCTTCCAAGGTCCCCAACTAGAGCCATTGTGTGGCAGGTGCTCCATCTTCTAGAATTTGTCTTGGCATCACTGACAGGAGAGTTGAAGAAGAAGTCCCTTCTAGCCCTGGGGCTCTGTGATGCTCAAACTTGTGCCTGGGTTTTGGTGTTAGCTCCTGGGGCTCTTGAAGTTTACATTAGCAGTATGACACGAGAGAGAGATTGACACAGAATCTGGGACAATTAGAATTTAAACAAAAACATAAAAACAACAGATGGCCATATACAAAATCTCAAAAACTATTTAGGAAGAAAGAGAACAAGACAAAAAAAGAAAAAAAAAAGACAAGAGCCTCCAGTCAGCCCTGAAAAACTCTTTGCAGTGTGCTAACAACTGCTTAGAAAAGCATCTTTGGGTATTTCTAAGGACATCCAAAGACAGGTTTGCCGAGTTGAAGGTAAGACACATGCCAATTAGCATGACTAGAAGGAAAAACCCAGTCCCCAGTGGTGACAGACTTAGTAACAGAAGTTATAGCACTTTTTAAAAGTTTCTATGCTTGAAGAAGTTGATGAGAGATAAACAAATGTGCCTAGAATCGGCAATTCAAAACTCACTTGGCCCTGAATTCCTCACTTGTGTTCCTTTGGTTGGCTAAAATCACAGCAATCTTAATAAAAATTGCTAGTTTATTTGACTCCATATAACAAGATGTGTGGCCATAAATTGTGCTTTAAATATTCTCATGTCATCTACATAGTTCTGTCATCCATATGGAAATGAAGAGGTTTTTATTCTGTCCTGAAACAAACAAAAATAAGACAAGCTGCCCGTCCGTGCCAATGCAGAATTACATTGTTTGGGGAAAACTCTTCTCTGATTAGAGGAAGTCCAAAAGTAGGTGATCCAGGGTCAGTCCAACAACTTCTTCGTGGCATCAGCCCTTCCTACCCTATGTCTTACCCTTCTGCTGTAGTCCTTGGAAAATGGCTGATCCACAGGCACAGATCACACTCCAACCTCAGCCCATGGGCATACCATCCAAGAAAAAGAAGGGAATGCAAAGGACAATGTTGATGATGCCTTTTCAAAACCTTTTTAGAAAACAGCACCCTCGGAAGTACAATGCCAGAGTTACTTCCTGTGTAGCCCTCCTCAGCCAAAACATAAGCCAGCCAGTATATTTTTATTTTTTTAGCTGGGTATCTTGCTTTCACAAAGAATATCAGAATCTCTTTTAAAAACCAAGTAGAAAAGAATGGATATTGGGTAGTATCCAGTAGTATCCGTTTTAGTTAAAATGTCTGGCAATCTCTTGAAAAATTATTAACAATTTCATTTGCTTTAATGAAAGAGATCATTAGGGCATTTTTATGGCTATTAAAAAGAAGACAAAGACTTTAGTAGTAGGGTGTATTCATTAAGAATCTGGTGGTTATAAGCAACTGAAACCAACTGGTAAGCTTAAACAAAAAGAAATGGGTGGAAAGATTGTTGTATATGTTTATTTCATAAATACCTATGTTATTTCATAAAAATAAAGAAAGTTTGATTGTGGTGGTGCATGCCTGTAGTCCCAACCTGTGAGGCTGAGGCAGCCTCACAAATCCAGCCTTGACAACTTACCTAGACCCTGTTTCAAAATAAAAATGGTTAGGGATATAGCTCAGTAATAGAGCAGCACTGAGTTCCATCTTCAGTAACACAAACACACACAAAGAAATTGGGGATGCTCCAGGGACATCTTAGACTTTTTTCTACAGATCTTCCAATAACAGGTATAAACACATAGTTTATTTTATACCCTAAAATTGCAAGATGATAACTGCCAACTGATGTCACAGCTGGCCTCTTATTAGGTCACTGAATCATCCTAAGGGGCCAGCATTTTCTGAATGATGGTCTCTGAGGGAGTATCCTTTAATCCCTGGGGTTTCATCCTTTTGCCTTTCCACTTTTGCTGTGAAGTGAATCTGGAGGCAATATGTTTACTCTGACAGTGTATATGACCTTCAGTAAACTCACATATGGTGAGGTATAGGGATAAAAAGAAGAAAAAGAAAATCCCAATTCATGCTATACCTGTGTACTCTCATAGTGAAAAATCTCTGGCTTTTTCACTTATGGTAGAATCTAATTTAGTTGATCCAATTACTGGATACTTAGAAAGCACCCTTGAGGTTTGGTGCCTGATTGGGGTTCAGGATTGGGTACTTTTGCTTGAAAATATGAGAGCTTAGCAATGGTAGTAGGCATGTCAGTCAGAAGGAAAATTCTTATAGTTGAAACCATAGTGAGACTGGTATCTATCTCTGCCACTATGCCTGTCTTGTTTATGAGCTGCCCATTAAATAATATTATACTGGCTCATAAAGGAAAATGGCAGGTATTTATGGGTCACCTGTTTACCTGAATACAAAGAGCCTCTTCTGCAATAGAAGTCTTCTGAAAGGCTTCCATGAGATACAATTATTTTCACCCTCCAGCCTCACTGAGAGATCCATCTACACCAATGCAAACCTTAACCTCCTTGTTAAGGGCAGGATTTTAATCTTGCCCTTCCCCAACTAGGGATGGACAATGACTATCACCTGGAAATTAGTATAGATCCAAATTTCAAGCCAAATTTCCTTTTAGGCAAAGTAAGCAGCAAATTGATATATATATGGAGTTCCAGTCATGAAGAGGCTTCATTATCTCTACTGTCTTTCGGGGACACCATCTGAAACTATGACACTCCCAGTTCATGTCAGCATCTGACATAGAACCAGGCATGTATGTTCAGTCTTTAATCACCTGGTTATAGGAAGCTACTTGTGAGGTCACACATTGTTTATAATGCAAACAGTGGGAGTGTATGTGGCCTGACTGTAAAAATAATTTATACATTCAGGATGGAGATTAAAAATGGAATGTTACCAGTTACATCCATACCTTTAAAAATAGAGTTATCGAATAGCATTAGTTGCTTGTGAGTATACTGAAGATGGAAGCTGTCTAAGATTAGTCCTTCTGTCTTCACCAGAATCCATTACAAATCTGGGCACTCATTCTAAAAAGGAAGAAAGTTACATAAGACAAAATTCAAACTCCACAGACCTGCTAGAGTACCCATGAGGCCTTGTCACAGACTTTCCTCCAACTGCTGGATCACGAAGGCAAGGTGAATTTTATTCCAGAAGAGGGTTATGCTTCTCTTGCTCTGAGAAATTATCGGATACCCTCGCTTGCCATGGTTCACTGTAGATAGAGTATATTTTCCTGTCCCATAGATTGGACTTTATCATCATGTGACTTTCTTGGATCAGAAATTTTGGTGGATCCTTAACAAGACTCCTAAAGCACAAGAAATAAAATCAAGAATTAATAAATGGGGGCTGGGGTTGTGGCTCAGCGGCAGAGTGCTTGCCTCACATGTGCGCAGCCCGGGTTCGATCCTCAGCACCACGTAAACATAAATGCATTGCATTGTGTACAACTAAAGCAAATAAATAAATATTTTTTTAAAAGAATTAATAAATGGGATGGACTCAAACTAAAAAGCTTCTTCTCATCAAAAGAAGCAATCAATGAGGTGAAGAGAGAGCCTACATTTTGGGAGCAACTTTTTGCCACAAGCACATCAGATAGAGCACTAATCTCCAGGATATATAAAGAACTCAAAAATATTAATACCAAAATAACAAATAACCCAGTCAATAAATGGGCTCAGGAACTGAACAGACACTTCTCAGAAGAAGATATACATTCGATCAACAAATCTATGAAAAAATGTTCAACATCTCTAGCAATTAGAGAAATGCAAATCAAAACTACTCTTAATATTTCATCTCATGCCAGTCAAAATAGCAGTTATCAAGAATACGAGCAACAGTAAGTATTGGCGAGGATGTGGGGGGAAAGGCATATTCATTCATAGCTGGTGGGACTGCAAATTGGTGCACCCACTCTGGAAAGAAGTATGGAGATTCCTTAGAAAACTTGAAATGGAACCTCCATTTGACCCAGCTATCCCACTCCTAGGTCTATACCCAAAGGACTTAAAATCAGCATACTATAGTAATGCAGCCACATCAATGTTCATAGCAGCTCAATTCACAATAGCTAAACTGTGGAACCAACCTATATGCCCTTCAGTAGATGAATAGATAAAGAAACTGTGGTATATATACACAATGGAATATTACTCAGCATTAAGAGAGAATAAAATTATGGCATTTGCAGGTTAAATGGATAGAGTTGGAGAATATCATGCTAAGTGAAGTTAGCCAATCCCAAAAAACAAAGGTTGAATGTTCTCTCTGATAAGTGGATGCTGATCCATAATGGGGAGTACATGGGAAAAAAATGGAGAAACTTTTATGGGACAAAGGAGAGGGAGGAGTAGGGTGGGAGTATGGGGGTAGGAAAAATGGTGGAATGAGATGGACATCATTACCTTAGGTACATGTATGACTGCACATATGGTGCAATGCTACATCATGTACAACCATAGAAATGTAAAGTTGTGCTGCAATTGTGTACAATAAATCATAATTCATTCTGCTATCATATATGCCTAATTAAATTTTAAAAATTGGGTGGATATAATATTGCAGTTTCTAAAAGAATTGAAGAGGCGATGTGTATTTCCAATCACACTCTTAATTTCCTGCCTTCCCCAAGAGACCATCGTATCCCTAGTAAGTGGTACTCCTTCAACTTGGGCCCTGGAATGAGGGGACATGCAGAGCAGACCTGAACCCTTACTGTAGCATGGATTAGAATAGGGCAATGTGCAACGCCAGTGAAGGAGAGTTGAATGCTTTGTTTTATAAGCCACTAAAGTTCTTGAGGTTATTACAGCAAAATCTAGTGAAGGCAGATGAACATCTCAAGTAAACAGGCTAGACACATTGTACAACATACTTTTTTAGAAAGCGAGATAAAATTTGAAAAGGACCATCACACCATGTATTGTATGAATCAGACTCTCCTGATGGAGAATAGTTCTTCATGGTGTGGACATCAGGCACAGAAAACTTGCCCTTACTTCAGAAATAACATCTCAATATCCTCTAAGTCATTAAAGTCTTAAAAATTTCACAGTGTCCAAACCCAGAATTTTTGTAGAACTTATCCTCTACTCCTTGAATAAGATGTCTAGGGTACCTCCCATTTCCTGTTTTACCAGGCAAGCCCATCACTTTGACATCATCAGTATAATGAACCCAAGCAGTACCACTCTTGGGGACTTGCCAGTGTGCACCAGGTCCCAGCTGCTCTGTGTCCTTGCTAATTACTCACAGCTGCAGCCTTTGGTCCAAGGCTGCAGGCAGGAAGAGATTTATTGAGTAGGGTCCCTGGTGACCAAGTGGCTACTAATTTTCCATCCTAGAATATATGGGCACAATCCAATGGCTGGTTCCAAATTCCTAGCCTGTGTGTTTCCTGAACGCCCACTGCCAGCAATCTCTCCAGTCCAATGAGTGTATTGGGTAAGGTTATTAGGGATCTGAACAACAAAAACGGACTCTGGCTAGCTTAATTAAAAACATTATTGGAATATTATAGGAGAGGCTCACCAATTAAAATAAGAGTTAAACAATGCAGGTTTTAGATGTGAAGAAACCACAGAAGCTCCAGGGATATTTGCAGTAGCAGAGATTCAAGACCTTCGCTCTGTCACAGGGGTTCTCAAGTTTGACTGCCCATGAAAATCATGTGGGAGTTATAAAATCCTTGTTGGTGGTGCTCTGCTCATTGCTTGAAAAGGAACCCAGGCACCAAAAGCCTTTAAAATCCCAGAAGTGATTCTATAAGTGTTAGCCATAGTTGAATTTTAGCTGCATGGGAATCCCCAGGAAGGCTTGTTAAAACAGGGTTGGTGAGCTCCACCCTCAGATTTTCTGGTTTACATAAAATCCATTAGAAATGATGTGCATTTGTAGCAAGTTCCCAGGCAATGCTGAGCCTGGGTCTAGGCTGGGACATGAGATTCCGTGTTCTTATCATGCTCGAGTATGATCTAAAGCTGCTGATCTTCAAGTCACCTAATTTAGCATAGCAAAGTTCTAAAGCAGTGGTTCTCAAACGTTAGCATGCATGACATCATTGCCAACCTGTGACAACACGAAGTCCTGGACTCCATCAGCAGAGTCTGATTTAAGTAGCTCCCAGTGGCAGTGATGCTGCCAATCCCTCAACCACACTTTGTATAGCCCTGCTCCAGAGCCAGGGTTCTGAAGCAGGGATGCTTTTTCCCCTGAGGGGACATTTGGCACAGTAAATGTCCACAGTGCCAACCTTAAGAAACTCTGCTCCAAGAGTGGCTACTAACACATTCAGCTGCTCCTCCTTAAGGTCTCCATTCTGATTTATAATTCCTGTGAAAAAGAGTAATATTGTACCCACTAAGATGACATATCCACCTCTGGATCAAAGAGCTCTGCCAAGGAGGCAAGACCTTGTAGTACACATGTGAGTGCTAGAGACCCACCCCTGGGGGAGAAGCAATAGAAGGTGGGCAATGGGATTATTCTGAAGCCAAGAGAAGCAGGGAAGAGGGAAACGGACTGGAATCACAAGTTCAGTACATCAGGGGTAAAGAAAGGAACAGGCACCTCTTTCTGTCCATTTCACCGGTTTTTGAGAAATTTGAAGTTCATGTTGAATCAACACTGAGCACTGTTGAGTATATGTGCAACTTGCACACGTATGCCTGCCTCTGTGCCCGTGAGCATTGGTTTGCAAGGAAAAGAAATAGTCTCCATTGCCTTGGGGGTGAGGATTTATTTCAAGGACACCAGGTAAGGACACCAGCAAATACAGAAAACTGTCTGCAGCTGCCCTGGGCTGCTAACATTTGAGAACCACTGCTCAAGAAGTTTGCTATTATAGGTGCAATTTGAGGATCATCAGCCTCACATCACACCTGTGCTTGATAGGAATCCAGAATCTCAGGCCCCAGCCCCAACCCAGGCTCAGCATAGCCTGAGAACTTACTACAAATGTATATTTTTAGTCTTTATATGACCCTTATGAGGTAGTGCTATGATCATCAACTCTTTAAATAGGTCAGGTAACTTACCTACTAATGTAGTATATTTCCCAAGTAATGGAACTAAGACACAAACACAGGCCCTTAAGATACCAACATCTTTTATTTAACTGTTATTTTATTTTCTTCACCCTCTCTGCCATCATCCCACCAACATATCCCTCCTTGCAGTGGTGCAAGACTTTGGCCTTTTCATACACAGGATTTCTTTTTATCTTTTTTCTTTATCTTTCCTTTTTGCCCTGATGGGGAACTGAGGGCCTCTTGCATGCTAGCCAAGTGCTCTACCACTGACTTTGACCCTATCTCTAATGCATATTTTTAAGCTAGATGTTAGCTAGAACACAAGTTCTAGCTCATAAGTGTTCATTTAACCTGCACACCTAGAACAGAATCTGACTGGATAAAACCAGTTCTCAATAGATTTTCTTTTGGTACTGAGAATTGAACCTAGGGGTGCTTTTGCACTGAGCTATGTTCCAGCCCTTTCTCTTTTTCTTATTTCAAGACAAGAGTCTCCCCAAGTTGTTTAGGGCCTTTCTAAGTTGCTGAGACTGGCCTTCAACTTGCAATCCTCCTGCCTCTGCCTCCAGAGTTGCTGGGATTACAGGCATGTGCCAACATGTTTTTAGTATGTTTCTAATAAACTTTTTATTTTAGCATAGTTTTAGATTCATAGAAAACTTTCACACACAGTACGGAGAATTCCTGTATGCTCCTCAACCAGTTTGCCTTTTTATGATTTTAAACAGATGGTAAAGTAAACTCAGAATGAGTGAACTCGTACTCAACCAATTTCTGAACAAAGGCACCACATACGAGCCTGTAACTGCAACCAGCTCCCTGTAGGTCACCCAGCAACATACTGTCAGATGAGCCCAGCTGGAGTGAACCCTGGTGTCAAGGAAAGTACCAGGAATTTCCCAATGCTTTGTGGACTTTAGGGCCAGCACTCCACTGGCTCTTAAAACAGAGGGTAAGTGAGCAGCATCTATGAATGCCATGCCAGTTCCTCAGAAGGTTGTGTCTCACTTAGATCATCAAAGCCACTGGCCAGACGTCCTGTTATCCCCTGTGCTTTGTACAGTGCCAAGTATATTGCAGATGGTTCCCCAAGTGCTAAATAATGACAGTGTCTAGCTTTCACGGGCTATTTGCAGTACAGTCATTCTTTATACTCATTCTATTAACTGCTGTAGTCTCTGCTCTTGGTGAGAAAGAGTGTTATGGGTGACAAGATGGACACTCAGTTAAAAGACATCTTCAGAAATAGAACTCCTTGCTCCCAATCATTTCAAACTCACAGCATTTGACTGGAGCAAAGCATTAAAAGTTTTAACAGCTTGTCCTTTATGCTAGTTGCAGAATTTACAACCACCCCTCTACCTGCGTCTTCTCTGAGATCCTATCTGCCTTTGAGGACTAACATGACATAATTCTACTCACCTATAATAATGTGATGGTGAAGAGGAATTTTCTGCTTGGAAGAGACCATCTCATTTCAATATGCTGTGACATCTTTTGGAAACCAATATCCTCTATAATGGGGAATGGCTGCAGATCAAGGGCAATCATTTCTGTGATTTATGAGCAGTGCAAGCAGATGGTTTTTTGAATATTTGGCCTTTTCCCAAAAAAACCTCATGCAAGCTAAGCTGTTGTATCTTATTGCATGAAAAGCTTCTGCTTTCAGGTGAGGGATGGGCTGATTTAGAATCTTCCTTTGTACTTGAGAACAGGGGAAGAAGATGCTGCTAATATTTTAAAAAGCCAAAGGAATTTTTTTAAAAAAAATTTTTCCTACAGCTAGCAGAAATCATAACTACAAACCATGCTACATCAGCCAAAAAGAGAGAACGCCAAATACCTGGTCTGGAAGGTGAGGATGTCTCACTTTGCCATGGTTATTAGGTTATCAATTTTCTCCCCTCAAGACCTGTGTGATTCACAGGGAACACTATTAGCCTGGCAAGAATTAATTACAGCCCTGATAAAGGTGACCTTCCAAACAAAAGCAAAAAGGCAACCAGTCTTTCATGTGAGGCACCTGGAAGGTTAGGAGGTTTGGCTAGGGTTCTAAACAGGATCTTGGGAGATACTATGTGATTAAAAGAGAGCATGTTAAATCATTTTAAATGGGAAGCTATAGCAAGTGGAACTTTAGCCTGAACCATGATAAGGAAACATTGATGATCTATACAACTCAATATTTTAAAATTTGAAGCCTTCTATTTGATTTGGTTGATCTTTTCACAGGTCAAAATGTTATGGGCCAGGCTATATGAGCAATGACCAGACTCCATTTTACCCTAAGATTCCATATCATGAAGAAATGCTTCTCTCATGGGAAAGCCCATTAATACTTACCTAGCATAACATACTTGGCAACACAAAATAGCAATTCTTATACAATGTAAAATTGTTCTCTTTGGTTTCCATTTTTCTTGGGCAATGTACCTTCTCAGAGACTGATTTTCTAGAAGTTAGTAACCATTCTCTAATTTGTACTGAACTAGGGTCATTTTGACCCACTTGCCTTCTGCTTGCTTGCTGCTATGCCACCCTGGAAAGTCCCGTGGGAAATACCAATGCACCCATTCCCTTGTCTCGCAAACTTCCCAATTCAGCTTCTATACCTGCTTGCTTGCAACTACGTCAACCCAGATGTGGTTTTTAAATGCCTTTAAATATCCTAAAATGCTCAGGGTCAGGGCTGCTCCTTGCAGAGACAGTTATGGGTCCTGTGGGGGAGCACGGCTGGCTAAACACTCTTCAATTTCGACAAAACTGGGACTTGTGTGTTTTCTGAGCAAGCTGCCCCACAACAAAAAGTGATAAGTTTCTGAGGACTAAGGATTTTAACATCAGAAAACTTGGGGATATTGTATACTCTCTAGTCTTTGGGGGCTATTATAAGCAAATACCATAAACGGAATAGCTTACACACAACGGATATGTATTTCTTGCAGTTCTGGAGTCTGGGAAATCCGTGATCAAGGCACCAACCAAAATAGTATTTGATGAAGGCTCACCTTCTGGTTCATAGGTGGGGCTGTCTTGCCATATCCTCACATAGTAGAAGAGACAAGGCAGCTGTCTGGATACTCCTTTACAGGGTCACTAATCCAATTCTTAGCCTTCATGATCTAATAATTCCCAAAACCCCACTTCCTGTACCATCACGTTGGTGATTAGATTTAAACATAAGAATTTGGGAGACACAAAGGTTCAGATTTAGCATACAAATAAGTAAAGGAAGCCAACAGAGAGACTTAAACTGGGACCTACAAAAAGGGACTTTCTCTATAGTCCAAATGGCCAATAATATGTCCTTAGCTTGAGATTCTATGTGTTCCTCTGGCTTTTTTTTCAAGAAAATTAACATTGGTAAGATGTACAAAGTCATCACAGGGAGGTTTTAGTGGTCTCACATTCTTCCCTGGAGCAATGAAACCTACCCCTCCTCCATTTCCTAATGCCCAGTGGCATAGCAACCTTCTCCTGTTCACAAGTGTGTGTGTTCAGGAAAGGTTCTGCTACCAGTAACAAGACTACATGCCAACCAACATCACTTTTTTCTCACTAAGGTTTTATTTGAAACAGACAGAATTGGTACCTGTTAAAAGGATTTCAAAAATAAACAGTAAGAGGATGAAAGCTTTTTTCCCCTCTTTTTTCAAAGTCACTAAATTGCCACAGAGGTCAGCTTCCCTTCTGTGTTGAATTTAGGCAACAGAAGGTGCGAGTTGTTCTAGACATGAACAATTGGGCAAGCCACTTACCATCCCCCAATAGTGTACTGAGCCAACACTTGGCTTAACTGATCTGTCCATTTTCAGGATCAAAAGGTACAGGTTTTCTTAATATGTGGCCCTGAGCATCCTTAGGTCTTGGATATCAGTTCCATTGATATTCTTTTTATTAAACATATTCTCTTTTTACTTATCAACCATTAATTGCCTGACCTAAACCCACATAGCCCTGGGCTCTCAGCTCTGAACAGGGCAGATAGGACTCCTGTTCTAGGAAGGCTTAAATAAAGTTTTGAATGTGCTTAACATGATGTTAATTGATGTAACCTTAACCAATTTCTTGAGTTGATTCACTAATTTTTTAATTAATTTTTGAGGATGCAAAATATTTCTAATCATTTGATATTAAACCTTAATACAAACCAGCTTCTCATATACTCCAACTCATAGAGAAATTCAAATTGATTAGGGGAAAAATAGCAAGGAAAATATTAAGTAAGAAAATTAATAGCATATCATCAAAGCTATAATGAGAGGCAAAATCATAATGTTAAGTTTGGTGTTGCCACACAGTTTCTTATTTTAGCAATTCTAATTGGTAAATACTGGTGTTTTAATTTGTATTTTCCTAATGGTTAGTGCTTTTGAAAATCTTTTTGCATGTTTATTTCCTATCTGCTGATTCCATTCCACAAAATGTCTCTTTTTGATCTTTGCCTATTTTTTAAATTAGATTATTTGTTTATGTTTTACTGTTAAGTTTTGAGAGTTCTTTACATAATCCAGAAACTAATTCTTTATCCAACATGTGGCTGCTAATACTTTCTCCCAGTCAGTAGTATGTCTTTTCATCCATTACAAAGACCTTTCACAGAGAAAAAAAATATTTTTATTTTAATGAAGTGCACTTTGTAGATTTTTTTTCTTTATGCTTTCAGTATCAAGTCTTGCTCTAGACCTCAAAGATTTTCTCCTGTATCCAAAAATGTTATAGTTTTGCATTTTACATTTAATCCATGATCCATTTTGAGTTAACAGTGATAAGGTGTGAAACAGGTTTTGTCTGTGATTGTCCATTTGCTCCAGCACCATGAGTTGGAAAGGGTAGCTTTTCTCCAATGAATTGCTTTTATATCTTTGACAAAATCAATAAGGCATATTTTGGATGTCTGTTTCAGAATTCTTTATTCTGTCTATGCATCAATGTGTCCATCTTTCTGCCAAAAATATGGTTTTAATCAGTATAGAAATTTGAATAATCTGCTTGCTTCCAATAGATCATTTTTTCAGATTGTTGTAGCTATTCTAGTTCCTTTGACTTTCCATTTAACTATTAGAATAATTTTGTCTATATCTACAAAAAATACCTCTGTGATTATGATAGGGAATGCACTGAACCCGTTTATCAATTTTTAGAGAATTGACAGCTTTCCTATGATATCTTACTATTGCTTTGCCCTTTCAATCCATGAATATGGTATTTCTTCTTTGTTTTTTTTTATGTCCTTTGATTTCTTTCATGAGTATTTTGTTGTTTTTATTACTCAAGTGCTGGTCATGCTTGATATATTTACACCTAACAATTTTTCTCTTTTCCAAGGACATTTAAATAGTATTTTATTTTAATTTTCCAAATTATCAATTCTAGTGTGCAGATATACAAAATTATTTATGACTATGTTGTATCTTGCCACTTTACTGAACTTATTTGTTCTAGGAGTTTTTCTGTAGTTATTTGGAATTTCCACATAGGCAATTATGCCATGTAGAACTAGAAACACTAACCCCCCTTTCAAATCCATATACATTTTAGTTCCTTTTCTTACCTTGTTACCGTTAACTAGAACTTCTAGCACTATGTTGAATAACAGTGATAAGAGCAGCTACTCTTACCCTGATTCCAATCTAATGGGAAAACATTCAATTTTTTTGCCACTAAAAGTATTAGCTGATAGAGGCATTTTTGTAGATAATCTTTATCAAATTGAGGAGTTTCCCACTATTACTATTTATCCTAGTTTTTTTGTGATGAATAGGTATTGGATTATGTCAAATGCTTTTTCTTCATCATTTGCTATGAGTATGTGATTTTCTTCTCTAACCTATTAAGATGGTAAATTTCATTAGCTGATTTTCAAATACTGATCCAGCCTTGAATAATTGGAACAAATCCTACTTGTTCATGATGTACAATTCTTCTTATATGTAGCTCAATTATATTTGCTAATATTTTATAAGGATTTTTTTTCTGCGTCCAAAAGGCATATTAGTCTAATTATCTTGGTTTTTTCTTTTCTTTTTACTCTTTGTACTTTGTCTAATTTTATGGTATGAAAAATAAATAAACTAGTATTAGAAAATGAATTGGGAATTATTCCCTCTAGTTAGAGTTTCTGGAAGAGATAATATATACTTGATATTAATTCTCTTTAAATGTTTCCTAGAATTCTTTAGTAATATCATCTGGGCCTGGAGATTCCTATATTAGGAGTTTCTAAATAATCAGTTTAATTTAATGGTTGCAGGGTTGTTTAAATTATTTCATATTGGATAAACTATAGTAATTTATGTTTTTGTAGAAATTGATTCACTCATCTAATATGTCAAATTTATATGTAGAGTTCTTCCTTGTAGCTTCTGCTAACATTATGGGGAGTGTGGTAGGCTTTTTACCACTAAGCAGCAACAAAAGTCCAGACTTTCCAATAGGCAAACAGGAGAGACAGAGAGAGGTGCCCCATTGTTGCCAGGAGGGGGGAAGTGTTAGAAGTTCAAGATCCCCAAGTGGTATTACTGACACCAAAGAGTATCTGGGACTTCATTACTGCCCAGCAAGTATAAAAGTCTTGGCTTCTGCTCAGCCTTTCCAGACATCACCCTGAAAAGGGAGATGAGGTATTTGTTACATTCTGGTGGAGATGGAAGGTAAGATGTATTCCATGCTTGCATAATTATATCAAAATGAATTCTGCTGTCATGTATAACTAAAAAGAACCCTTACCCAAAGAAGAAGTATAAATTCCCCTTCAGCCTTTGTTGGTGTAGTGGGTGTAGAATCACAGAATTTCTGTGGGGTTTGACTAGAATGTGTATGATCCAACAGATGTTTTTGTGGATTGTTTGGTTTGGTTTTGGGTTTGTTTGTTTTGATCTTTCTGGTTTGCTCCTTTCTTGGTGCTTTGGCTACAGGGAGGAAGATTTGTTTGGGTTTTCGAGTTTGGGGTTTGGAGGCAAAAAGAAAATCCAGGAAACTTAGCACTATGTCATCCCTGGGGTCCCAAGGTCTTCAGCTAGTCTACCTGCTTCTATATACCTTTTAGAGTCTTCGTTTGCTATTTTTTAAATAATATCTGGTGTATTTATATAATATCTTGTTTGTATTCATGGGAGGTATAAGGAAAAATATATCTAATCTATCTTCCCAGAGCCAGAATTTCTGAGTTTTTTAAGAATTAAAAAAAAAAAATTGGCTAGTTTAAGTGCATCTTTGAATAGTCTTTTTTTTTTTTTTTTTCCATTCAGGAATAATATTTGGGGCATACTTCTTAAGCTCATATGACTATATTAAAGTATGTTAAATTAAAGTTTTTCTGATTCCTTTACACAAGAGTAACATGACTGAACAGCCAACTCCTGGTTAGAGTCAAATTATTTTCACTTACTTTAAAATTTTAAAAATATTGCTCAAGATTACACAGGAAAAGCCTAAGGCCAGCCTGACCTCTCAACTTTTTTTTTCTGGATGCCAACAAGATTCTTTATTTATAATTGCAATCCAAAGATTTCTTTAAGATATGTGTGTTTTTTCTTTTGCCCAATTTGCATCATATGTTGCCTCTGGTTATTATTCATCTCAAGAAAGCTTTATACTATTATTTCTACATTCAATCTGTTCTCTCTTCTTGGAAGACCACCTTCTGAAATTGAACTCCTGTTCTTTCCTTCTCATGCTTAAAACTCCCTTTCTTAATAATTTTTTCTCTATGTTCTTATCCTCCAAATTCTAGAAGTATCATAGAAATTGTCTTCTAAGTCACTGCAGATCTCCAAAGAGGTGATTCTTACCTGTATTGCTTCTAGCACACTCTTTAATTTCCTCACTACACTTTAAATTTCTTTAAAATTTAAACTTTTCTTGATAATTCTATTTACATTTATTTCTATGTAGAACCCCCCTTTCACTATTTATATGCCATCTTTCTTCTCTCATTTCAGAGGTTCTGTGTTTGCTTGAAGTTTAGCACATAATTAAGAGTTGTGTGTGTCCTTGTAAATATTTTCCAGTTGAATAAGTAATATGTGAATAGGAAAAACAATATGACAAAAACAAATATAATGAATAGCAAATCCCCATCTAATCCTAAATATTCACCCTTTTCTGTAATTAACTATTAGCATTAATAGTTTTTAGTTTCTATCCAGAAATGTTTTATGTATAATTATATAAATATATATTTGTCTTTTGTTTATAATCTAAAAGGTATCATATGGTATTAAGCCTTGCTTTTTCCTCTTAATGTGTCTTGAAGATAATTTCATATTAGCATATAACATTCTACCCATTCTACTAACAACACAGAATTCCACTAAATGAATCTGTGACATTTAAGCACACATTATCCACTGATGGACATTTAAATTGCCACAAGTAATTAACCGAAGAAAATTGTGTTTGCTTTTCTCACTGTGACAAAAGATCTGAGAAAAATAACTCATGGTTTTAGTAGTTTCAGTCCATGCTTTTTGACAGGATTTGTTATTTGGGGGCCTGTGATGAGGCAGAAAAGCATAGTGGAAGAGTGAGGCAGGGCAAAGCTGCTCACCTCATAGTGACTGGGAAGCAGAGGGAGATGGAAGGGAATGGGGACAATAAATAACCTTCCAGGGTACATCCTCATCCATCAACTTCTTCCAGCTAGACCCCACATCCTAAAGTTTTCACCACCTCCCAATAATGCCATCAGCTATGAACTCATAATCCATCAGTGAGGTCAGAGCCCTCATGATCCAGTTGCTTCTCAAAAGCCCCACCGCTGAACATTATTGCATTGGTTTCCTTCCAACACAAGTCTTTAGGAGATACTTCATATCCAAGCCATAACAGAAATATTTCTGAAAATTATGGTGTTGCTTTGATTCTTACATTATAGTTTTGTGGAAAGGATTGTCAATATTTGCTCATTTGTTTTCTTTCTTTTTCTTTCATTTTTCTTTCTTCTATTTCCTTTTCTAAAAATCCTATTTGAGCCGGGCGTGGTGGCACACGCCTGTAATCCCAGCACTTTGGGAGGCTGAGGCAGGAGGATCGCGAGTTCAAAGCCAGCCTCAGCAATGGCAAGGCACTTAGCAACTCAGTGAGACCCTGTCTCTAAATAAAATACAAAAAAGGGCTGGGGATGTGACCCAGTGGTCGAGTGCCCCTGAGTTCAATCCCCGGTACCACAAAAAAAAAAAAAAAAAAAATCCTATTTGAATATCCTTGAATAATGAGAGATGTATCTAGACTTCATATTTACTAATAATAGAATAGCTTACTTCCCTTTATTTCCTCTCACCCCATCCACTGTTGTACAGTTGGTGTCCTCTCTCCAGACGTAAGATGAACGTGCTAAATGCTTTGATGGACCCATTCAAGTAAGTCTGAAGGACTATAAGCCAAATGTTACCAATTTTTATCTGTGAGTGGTTGAATTAAGAGATCTTTCACATTTGTGCCTTTTGTATTACATAAATATCATACATTAAAATATTTTAATATTATAAGGAGAAATTAATGCAATGAAAATTTGAATATAGCATTCCTAGCTCAACAGCACAAAATATGGGAGTAGGGGGCCACTGAAGCTGAAAGTCATTTCAGAAGAGGAATTTCATCTCCGTGCCATTGTTCTAGGTACGTTGAAGCCATTATGCTGGCGGCAAGCTTTCTCTTGGTTCTGGCCCTTATAACTGTAATACTGGCCACTCTTGGATGCCAAATCCAAAATGTTCCTTCTTCTTTACTGCTAACAAAACTCCATTTTGTTTATACAGAAAGTAAAATCAAATCAAGAATTTCATAGATGAACATTTAATGAAAGGACTATTGAAAGTGATCTTGGCAGGGTCTAAAAATCAGCAACATCTGAGAGCTAAACCTTATTCTAGATCTGAAAGACAGAGGGGTAAGAGGTTATTAACTCCAAGGAACAGTGGTAGCTACAAGAGAAGGCCTCCTGGCAGGAGGAATGATCTTTGGTATAAAGAATGGTGTTAACCAAAACCTAAAGAGAACCATGGAAACTGGACTACTCAATAGGAGTTGCAGCCAAAAGAAATAAACTGGCAATACAAGCAGGGAGGAAGCTGAGGGAACCATTCTGTTCTCCTGTCTTTATATTTCAGATTGCATTCAGATTACATCTCCTGTCCCTATTACATTTCTTGGTATTGAGGCTCAACGAGAAGCCAGATGACAAGGAAGTTCAGGTGACCTGGCTCAGAGGTAAACCCCCTGATTCTCAAGCAGATTGAGAAGGGAAGTGGGGAACATCCATCTTCTATGCCCTGTCTTACATCCTCTTGACCCACCACTTTGTCCTGGCCATTGCCATAGCAACCAGCTACAGCAATAGCAGCTTGACTCAGCTGCACAGGTCTCTTGTGCATCAGGAATTCTTGCCTCCACTGAATGAGATGCCTAAATGAGTCTAGCCTGCTTACCCATTCTGCAGCATGTTCAAAGTGTACATTCAAGGATATTGACAGCCCCTAGCACAACCCTCAATCAATTGGAAAGCCAATAGATAAATATACCCTCTTCTATGTTTAGAGAAAACACATTTAATGCAAGTTCTACACAGTTCTGTAGAGAATTTTTCAGCAAAATTGAGCCCCAACTGCCTATAGCAGTAGCTCGCAAACTTAGATACTAGATTAGCTTTATCCTCTTTGTTTCACTAACTCAGTCTTCTGACAACCATCCCCTTAACCCACTTCCCCAAATAAACTATCTGCTTGTATCCATTTTTCTTAGGCTCTGTTTTTGGGGAAAGCTTAAAATAAATAATCTAAGAATTGGGTAGTTTTATAGGAACAAAAGGAAAATAATGAATCCAGGTGTTCACACTTCTACCAAGTGATACAAGGGTGAATAACCCCATTCCAAAATCCAGGGGTAGATTCCAATTAGTCTACAATGATATTTTAGAAAGGGTTATGTGTCCAGTTCTAGAGAATGATAAGATAGGAGTATGTTGTTTTGCTTAATAATGTAAGAGCAAATTATAGCACAATTACAAGCAGATATCCTAGAATCTGAGGCTGTTACAAAAAGACCTAATTCCAAGGTTTTAGGTAAAAATACACATCATCAATCCAATAAGACATCTATCAAACTCAGATTGCTGGTTCCACATTCACAGATAAAGCCTCAGGCCTAGAGACACGAAAAAGGGAGGGAAGAAAGAATTAAACTTGTGGCTGCCACAAATGTCCAGCCAGAGTCCAAAGGATGGGAAAGCCATGGGTTTAATTATTTCTCAAATGTGTGGTTTGATTCTTTCTGAGTTCAGACAGTGTTCCTATTCAGATAAAATTAATGGTGTAAATCTGAGGTCAACCAACTTTGTCTAGAAAGACCCAGATAATAAAGACTTTAGACTCTACAGGTCATGTGTCTCTCCAAAAGCAGCCACAGAAAATGCATAAACAAATGGGCCCAACTACATTCCAATAATACTTTATTTACAGAAACAAGTTGCAGACCCCATCTGGCCTGTAAGCCTTAGTTTACTGACCTTCATGTAAGCTCAGCAGACTTCTACAGGGTTTACACAAGGGTTGATAAAGAACTCAATTACAACACAGCTAATACTTTCTACTGTTTTTTTTTTTTTATTTTTTTAAAAATTCAGATGACTAAATTACTGTCTAATTGATCATATTTTAATTTTTCATCTCACAAGGTACTTTGAATCTCGCCTGAAACTTCCACCCCCTCAAAATGAATCATAAAACCTAAAAACCTACATTGAAAGTCCATCAATTTAAAAAACATTAAGTACCGCTGAAGAAAAGTATATTTGTTCAAACAATTGCATAACGAAACCAAAAAGTAGTCTCCTGGAGATAACCTGAAGTTAAAAGATTTTCATGTTTTCTTGAGAGCCTTTCATGCTGAAATTTCTAAGAGCCCACTGGTCATACACAGTGGCATAATGCAAAGTGATTTAGCAACCCCAGGCAAACTTACACAACAAAGGTAAGATATGACTGAGTATATTTCTTATCCACGGGTAACATAATCTGCAATTGCACAAATTAGAACTTGACCAGAACCCAGATGCTAATTGCAATACCAGGCAGAGTGTACTCAAGGTTTAATTTACATCAAATAGAGAAGAGGCTTCTAGTACCAGGCACTGAACCCCGTGTTGGACTGCTGTAGCTTTTCCTAAAGCAAAATAACACACTACAACATCATTGTTCAGTAGCACCATAGGTATCTCTGTGGGAATTTTGTAACAAATTGCTGACAAAAGTTGGCCCTATTTAATCCATAATCGTGCATGCCATCAGCGCCTATGGTTAGAAGGCTATAAAGCCAAAGAATAGCACACACTCGGGTCTTGTTCAGACTAAATTACTACAGAACAAGGGCCAAATAGCAAAGTAACCACACTGCATCTTTAGATTGTCCTCTTGAAATTATTTTTTTGTCCTGAAGACTTAATGAAAAAATAAGCAATTCCTTTTTAAAGTTTGAAAAATATTTTTCTGGTAAGCAAATCAAATGCTTAACTTTCCACTAAAAAATGATTTTTATTTTTTCTTCTTTCTTTATTTGTCAACAACCAGACTTTTCATCAACAAGTACAGAATTTTCTTTGACAACTTCAGACATTCTAAAGCTGAATTGGTTTATCACATATAGATAGTTATTGATATCAATCAACATATGGCAGGATAGTATAATTTAGACTTATTTGAACAAATGCATAAAGAAGATAAAAACTAGCAACCAAATAAGTATTTTGGTAGCATTGAGCAAATGACAGTGGTTACATGTGTATTTAAATAACAATGTGTAGACAAGGTTCTCATTGTATTCCAATTCATCACAAAAGACTTCCTGCCTGAAAGAGTGTTTCAGAAAGGAAGTGAAAGTTGAAGACTTGGAGGGACAGAAGGTGGAGAAAGCATGACAGACAAAATAGAAAAGTTCAATTTAAAACATGTTTATGCTGCTTAAATTAATGGAAACTGGAGTGAATTTCAAAAAATAATTAAAAAAAAAAGAGCCCAAGAGATATAATCTGATTATATTATGAAAAGTTACAATGATCTTAAAGAGGTATGATGGGGTCCTATGAAGTCTGGGTTAAGCAACAGATAACACATTAGAGATCATTCAGAATGCTTACAAAGGATGTCACATACATTGATTTAATCCTAACAACAATCCTGTGAACTAGATATATTAGCCTCAATTTCCTGATAAGAAATTCCGGGAGGGACAAATGACTCATCAAAGTCTGCTTAGCTAGTAAGTGGTAGAATGAAAAAGCAAACTCAGGTCTTTTAGCTCTCTGTTTAGTATTATTTCTTCTCTACCACAGCACTTAAAAATAAAAATTATTAAAAAAAAAAAAGATAAAGAAGCAGCAAGATCTCCCAATACAAACACTCTTGGACTGAAAGATGTAACAAGTTCAAACTCAGGTTGAAATGTTTCAGTTTGGCATTTTGTATGTCCCCAGGGCTTGCCAGTTGCTGACTGTGGGATCACATTAAAGGTGATAACCCACACGTCATTAGTCTTGTCTCTTCCTACATTACACATGTTCAAATTTTGCAAGCTTCTCCAGGAGCTTCTAGGAGTCCCAGAGTCATCTCACACATTTCCCTGAGCTGTTTTCTCCCAGTCTCCCAGCCTGTCTTTTCAATGCTGCTCACCACCTAGGAGGCAGTGTCTCTCAGTGCCCTTGCTACAGCTGTCTTCCATGAGAAGGCGGAAGTCTGACCAAGAGGGTCATACAGCTCCTTTCAGCTGGACTAAACTTTAGGCAGACTTATTTCTGAATATGAGAGAAAGAGAAAGAGAGAGAGAGAGAGAGAGAGAGAGAGAGAGAGAGAGAGAGAGAGAGACCTTTAGAGCATTTACTTTAGAAAACTCTCAATTGCAATTTTTTTTTTTTTTTTTTTCTCAGCCTCTTTGAGAGATAAACTTCTCCTGACTTTGGTCATTCTCAAAGATCTGGAAGCCATCTTTTGAACCGCAGTCATCAAGGAAGATGCATTCTTATCTCCTGCTCTCCAAAGAATAGGAACCTATCTTCAATAAGCACCAATTAGCAAACACCGATCCCTCTGATGATGTTTTCCAGTACTTTTCCACTAGTTCATTCTGGCATTTAACAGTCCTCTCACCTTTTGATTCAGCAGAGTTCAATCTCTTTCCCTACTGCAATAGTCTTGAGTGAAGTTTATATTGCCTGTTTGCCTCTCTATATAATGCATTTTGTCCTTACTCAAAGTGCCACTGCCAAAAACTTCCCAGAACAATAAAAACCCTAGAGACTCAAAGAGAATCCAGGGAGAAGGTCATTACTGAAGTCAAAGCACTCTCACTTTTCCAGTATCTCCTGGAGTCCTTCTACTTTCTGACTCCAGCTCTCTAGGTTCAAAAAGGATGATGTGATGGGCAGACACTATGCTTCCCTCTTCATCTCAATACTTCTGTCAGGTGCTGAAACCACTTTCTTTTGAAATACCTCAAAATTTTTTTTAATCAAACAAGCTCTTCGCAGACCCACCCATCCAAATGGCAGACATGTCCACACACATAGAAACTGCAGTTTAGTCCAAAAGCAAGTGAGAAATAGTGTGATGAGGAGTATTTAAAAATAGAAGAAGTCAGGAGAGAAAATGAAGTATTCTCGTTTTTTCTTCACCCTTTTTGCAGTTTCTGAAAGATCCAGTTCAAATGATCACTTGTTTCAACTCTCATGCCTTATGCCACAAACTGATTTTTCAACTTCTCTTTAAATGCCAGCCCAGCAAGTGTTGAGAGATATTACTCAAAAAAAGAGAGGGGCAGGTAGAGAGAAGATTAGCATGCTGGGAAACTTGAAGGCGTTGATTTCCTTTCAGAATTAGAAAGAGCTGTAACAATTGTAGCTTCCCAAGACCTAATTGGCTATTGTGACAAAAAGTGTTTTGGTATTTGTTGGAATCTGGACAAAGGCTGAGGCAATGCACCCAGGATATTGCAGAGGGAATTCACATATACGACAGGGCATTGAGATCATCCAAAGACCTGACCTATCTCTCTCTGAGGTGATACTACTGGATGACATTACTATTTTCAAAAATAGTATTCTTTTGGATTTTTGTTTGTTTGTTTGTTTTGGGGGGGGACCAGGGATTGAACTCAGGGGCACTGGACCACTGGGCCACATCCCCAGCCCTTTTTTTTTGTAATTTATTAGAGACAGGGTCTCACTGAGTTGCTAAGTGCCTCGCCATTGCTGAGGCTGGCTTTGAACTCACAATCCTCAGGCCTCAGCCTCCCAGGTGCTGGGATTACAGGCGTGCACCACCACGCCCGGCTTCTTTTGGATTCTTTAATGAAGTTTTCTTAATTTCTTTGATATATGTCAGTGTCTCAACAGCCAAATAAAACATTCTTGAAATATAAAACATTTCTGTCTGAAATGAACACCTAGTATCCAGACTCATTTTTATCAACACGTCAGCTTCAGGGCAGGGAAGGCTACAACACTGAACCATACATTTAGTTGAATATTATATGTTGCTATTGTCTTTGCTCTTTGGCATCATGTGCGAATGTGGTTTAGCTATTCCTCATGGAAGTCTCCATGCAATTAGCAATTATTTACTCATGGCTGAATGATCTGAGCACAGAGATAGGGCAATTGTTCTTTCTCTTTTTCTATATGGATTACATCCCTAGAACTCTATTTCAGACGTAAAACTATCACATAAGACAGAATCCCTGCTTTCAAACAGCCCATTCTATAGGAGACAGGCAGAAAGCCCCAGATAGCCAACAGGTGTTTCTCTTTCAGTTCTCCTCCTCCCACATCAGGTCGGTGAGTGAGCAGCTGGCCCAACCAGGACTGGAAAACAAGCCAATTGGCCTGGCATCTTAGGACAGCTCAGTTTCTGGAGGTCATTCAATCTTGCTGGTAGAGAAAGTCATACAACATTAGCAACAGCAAAAAAAGATTACAGACTTTTAGGGCACTCTAATTAGGCTATGGGATATTATAGACTTGTGGGTAGGTCCTCTAACATCTTCAGATCTTAAGAGCTCTTATCCTTCAAAATGAGAATAAAACCACACACTCTGCCTACCATAGGTATTATGAGAATTGAAAGACAAAAATGCTATGTATGAAAAAGTCATTGTTATTTTTGAAGAAAAAAAAATGACTGAAGTAAAGTACCACTCTCATTCTACTTGAGAAGGCCCCAGACTGTTATGATTTCCCTATGCCTAGTGCCCAAGTCAAGCAGAGGAAAACAGACAGCAGGTTGAGATAGGATTTCCTAACGGGCTCTAGAAGAACAGAGTAGACTTGCAAGATTCTAGTTTTCTATCCATCACCAATAAGGTCCATTACTTATCAAGACTCCAGATACAGAATCCTACCCTAAGAATTTTGCTTATACTAAACAAATTATTTCCTTCCTCATTCATGGTTTATATAAAACTCTTGAATATATGCCAAACATGAAACTTATGAACCAAAAGATGCCTTTTTGATTACCTAAGAGAATTTTAAATTTTTTTAAAAAAATGCTTGTTTTAAAGCTCTTCTCTAGAGGAATAGAATGCGAAAATTAATAGTGGGCTGTCCCCTGGGCTACCCTGCTTCTTTCTGTTCTAACAGCTATTATTTGCCTCTCTGATTATGTTACCAAAAAGAGTAAAAGCCACGATATAAGAAAAACCATTTACAGAATTTATTGGTATTGTGTGAATTGCTCTACTCATCAAAACAAACGGAGGGCGACACTGTCTGCGATTGTTGGGATCCCACACTCTTGGAGCTGTGTCAAGAACACATGCAGGCAGACACTCCATCCTGCAAAAGCCATATGCGTCCCTGGCTCGGATGAGGTTCTCAGACTTTGAAACTTGCAATAACTAATCAAAATCACAGTATTCTGGTTCCAGTTAAAAAGAAAACAACATCTGACTACTCCTTTGTTCTGCAGTAATAATGCCATTTTTTTTTTTCTAAAGGTGTGTGTGAGGGAAATGCTTTAATGGTATGAATGAAAAGCCTAGCATTTTTTCTTTCAAGACATAGCTCCAAAGGGAACAATGCTCTTTCTTTTTTTTCCCTTGTTATTGTCTTCCTTTTATTTTTACCAACAATATTTTATGTAAGCTTCTTTTTATCAAATTTTACTTTGAGAAACTGTGTTTAAATTCTATTTGTGTTTCCTGCTGCTGTAGTGAAAGCATAGAGAATTATAACCAAGGCATATCTTTAAAGTCAGTGCGTTAGCTTAGATGCTGGCCAGTATTTGTATGAAGGTGCTTTATGAATCATGAATCAAATGAATAGTATAATAAAGGCACACCTCTGGAAGTATCCATCTAATGCATTTGGGGGTGGTGGGGGTGATAGAATATCTCGTCTCTCACTTCTGAAACTATGCAATAAAACAAAAAAAAAATTATATTTATTCAACTCTATAGTTCTTTTCTTCCCTTATAATTTAGAGAACATTTTTCATTACAGTGCTTTCTCCATAGAATAACCTGTGAAAAGCAGCATCTTGTTTACCCAACACCCCACCAAAATGGAAAGCATATAAACAAATATTCATTACCACAAGTCCTCACAACAGAAGTACAACTTCTATAATAATATAAATCAAATAAATGTAATGGGAAATTCACACAGACATGCAAAGGCTAAAAGCAATGATGGTCATTCCCAAAAGATGCCCAAGAATATTTGTGCTTTTATAGAGTCATTGGTGGGAGTATCTTAGATTTCACACCATATTTAGCTTAAGCACAACTTTATCTGAAAATTCCTGTTGTTGTTTTTCCCATACCTTTTCCAAATTCTTTTATCTCTACAATTTTCTTAAAACTGAAATGAGAGCTATGAAAAATTTAAGAAAACATTTCATCTCAGAGGAGCGGTTTTATAACACTGTTGCATAACTAGTTAGCATAAAGGTGGACAGGAGGAAATTTTACTTCCTTGTGTCTCTGCTCAAGGGTAAGAACACACAGTTTTCCCTTCTAACTTGCCCTGGTTTAAGTGCCACGAAACCCACCCTCTGTTCCTGGTCTCTGGTTTTTGTGACCATTGAAAATGCCAGTTCCCAAAGGGGCAATTTCAACACTTCTCATAAAAGCTTCAGGGAGGCATCACTGGAAAACCCTTCCTGGGTTCCACAAGAACAAATTTTAAGGATTCTTCACATCGCTTACATGGAGTTCATGGCATTGACACTCAGTTCCGTCCATGTGGTAGCCTCTGGGAAGACTTGTATCTAAGGTCTCACCAACCTCCCTCTGATTTATTCTCCATTTAACTTTCTATTCCTACACTGCTAACCTGATATTATTCTTACCCTGAAGAAGACCCACTTAAAGAAAAATAAAGGCATATTTTCCAGATTCCTTGGGAACTAGGTACAGCAGAGCAACTTTGGCTTCTAGAAACTTAACAGGCTTCCAGATGAGTTTTTCCTTCCCTGTCCTCCTCGTGGCTTGCTTCCTCTTTTCTTTCTGTCTACTCAGTACATAGACATGGGGCTGGAGCAGCCAACTTATGATAATGACATCACCATGTCAGTGAAAACCAGAGAGGGATTATTGGATAACAGAGCAAAAATACAGAACCCAGGATATTAATACCATGAAACTGCCACACCAGCCTAGAACAACTTTTCCTGGACTTTTAAAATTTTATCTGACTAAGGCATATGTAGATGATTTCTGTTACAAGCAACCTAATAGAATTCCTATCTAATATACTAACTTCGTTCATCGGTGTCCCAGAGGGTGGAGTAGTCAGACTTTCTTAATGTTTTTCTATTCTTTCACAATAGTCCTAAGGTCCACACCTGCTTCTTCTTACAGAGTCTTCCATATATTCTCAAGAGACTATCTTCCTTTCAATCAAGTTTAGTTCTTATAAAAGTAAAATCTGAAGCTTTTGAAAATATTGATTTTAATGTGGGTTTCAAGAGCCAATTTCGGAAGTCAGAAAGTGAACAGCTATTGATTATCTTTGCATTCTAATTATAACAATCTTAACTCTCCTCAAGGTAATGTGGGAATTATTGACTACTTGGAGCAATAACCATCCCATAGGAATTGTGGATAATTTTTAATTTAATGTATTTTATTAAGCAATAGAAAAAAGAAAACAGTCTTAAAAAATTATCCTCCATCTCTTTTAAAGGCCCAGGTTATTATGTTCAATGTGGGAGGTTTTCTTTTTATTCTTCAATTTGGGTTGCATGTTTCTCCTGGAGAAATATGAGATGTCCAAGCTTATTCCTATATTTCAATACACATACACTCCTCCAAAGAATGAACAATTTGGTGGTAGCTGCCAAGCTAACAAAATACTAAACATGGAAGATTTGTAGAACACAATGTTAGGTTGTACCCTGTAAACTTTAAAGAGGCATCCTGAGCTATGGAAAGGTAGTAGTGTAGAATGGGGACACAGTGTCTAACATACAGAACAATGGAATATCAGAAGATTTTTCTCTAGAAAACTAAAGAAAGATCAGTAAATTCTTATAAAAGCCAGATGTATAGACAATGTTTAATTCTTCAGCCACTAAAAGGATATTCCCCTAGAGCCAAAATAATAAAAAAGGAAAGCGATCTCAAGAGCATGAATCAGCTAAGAATATAGATCCTATATTGAGGTTTCTCTAAGTAGTCACTAATGCCCACATTACCTTGAGGAGAGTTATATGATGGTTGATAGAGAGAAAATGTCATAAAATGCATTGTCATAGAGACAATGTGACACTCACTGTGGTAAAGATTCCATTATGCTAAAGAGATAGTGAGAAATGTGGGTTAAATTATAAGATGTTCCTCAGAAAATACATTGTCCTTTTCATAAAAATTAGGGAAACAGGATATTACTGTAAATATTGCTATGTCTAGGGAGACCAGTAAGTAGTGGCTGAACTTTGAGGAAATTTTAGAAAAGAACATTATGAAATTACTGTTTATTCATTTAAATTCTGGCATTGTGTTAGACAATGCTGTTGGGAAAGGATATTCTAATATACATTGTGCTCTTTAATATATGTTGATTTCATTCAATTATCATAATAACCTTCTGAGGTATTAATGACCTAAAGTTTCCCTATGAAACAGACTCCCACTTGCTGCTAGTTAATAGCTCTCATATGCTTTTTTAATGGTTATTGTTAATGATAATACTTATTATTTAGATAATAATTTGGGAAAGTGTTGTAGAGAAATCTCTGTAGTGTGTACTTTGTTCTACAAGCTCTATAACGTGATTCTGAGCATCAGTAGGCTTTAAAATATCTACCTAGGTTTTGTCTAATATGTTTTTCAACAATTATCACATATTCAGAGAGTTACCAGGTGATAGCTTTTTGGTGCTATAACTAAAATATTGGATAAGAACAATTTAGAGGTGCTGTATTTTGTCAAATGCTTTTTCTGCATCTATTGAGATAATCATATGGTTCTTATCTTTGAGTCTATTGACGTGATGAATTACATTTATTGTTTTCCGTATGTTGAACCATCCTTTCATCCTTGGAATGAACCCCACTTGATCGTGGTATATTATATTTTTGTTATGTTTTTGTATCCGTTTTGCTAGACTTTTATTGAGAATTTTTGCATCTATGTTCATTAAAGATATGGGTCTGAAGTTTTCTTTTTTGGATGTGTCTTTGCCTGGTTTGGGATCAGGGTGATGTTGGCCTCATAGAATGAGTTTGGAAGTGCTCCCTCTTTTTCTATTTCCTGAAATAAATTGAAGAGTATTGGTATCAGTTCTTCTTTGAAGGTCTTGTAGAACTTGTCTGTGTATCCATCTGGTCCTGGGCTTTTCTTGGTTGGTAGGCTTCTGATGGCATCTTCTATTTTGTTACTTGAAATCGGTCTGTTCAAATTATGTATATCATCCTGCTTAAATTTGGGAAGATCATACAACTCTAGAAATTTGTTGATGTCTTCGGTGTTTTGTATGTTGTTGGAGTACAAGTTTTCAAAATAATTTCGAATTATTTCCTGTATTTCCGTAGTATTTGTTGTGATATTTCCTTTTTCATCACATATGTTAGTAATTTGAGTTATATCTCTCCTTCTCTTTATTAGCCTGGCTAAGGGTCTGTCAATTTTATTTATTTCTTCAAAGAACTAACTTTTTGTTTTGTCAATTTTTTCAATTGTTTCTTTTGTTTCAATTTCATTGATTTCAGCTCTGATATTAATTATTTCCTGTCTTCTACCACTTTTGGTGTTGGATTATTCTTCTTTTTCTAGAGCTTTGAGATGTAATTTTAAGTCATTTATTTGTTGACTTTTTCTTCTTTTGAGGAATGAACTCAATGCAATGAACTTTCCTCTTAGAACTGCCTTCATAGTGTCCCAGAGATTTCAATATGTTGTGTCTGTGTTCTCATTTACCTCTAAGAATTTTTTAATCTCCTCTTTGATGTCATCTGCAACCCATTGTTCATTCAGTAGCATATTATTTAGTCTCCAGATGTTGGAGTAGCTTTTATTTCTTATTTTATCATTGATTTCTAATTTCATTCCATTGTGGTCGGATAGAATGCAGGGTAGTATCTCAACTTTTTTGTATTTGCTCAGAGTTGTTTTGTGGCCTAGTATATGGTCTATTTTAGAGAAGGTTCCATGTGATGCTGAGAAGAAAGTGTATTCACTTGTTGAAGGATGAAATATTCTATATAAGTCAGTTAAGTCTAAGTTGTTTATTGTGTTTTTGAGTTCTATAGTTTCTTTGTTCAGCTTTTGTTTGGAAGATCTATCCAGTGGTGAAAGGGGTGTGTTAAAGTCACCCAGAATTATTGTGCTATGGTCAATTTGACTCTTAAACTTCAGGAGAGTTTATTTGATGAACATGGATGTTCCATTGTTGGGGCATATATATTTATAATTGTTAAGTCTTGTTGGTGTATGGTTCCCTTGAGCAGTATATAGCATCCACAAAATACAGCACCCCTTCATGCTCAAAACACTAGAAAAACTAGGGATAACAGGAACATATCTCAACATCGTAAAAGCTATATATGCTAATCCCCAGGCCAACATTATTCTAAATGGAGAAAAATTGAAAGCATTTCCTCTAAAAACTGGAACAAGACAGGGATGCTCTCTTTCACCACTTCTATTCAACATAGTAATTGGAATGCTGGCCAGAGCAATAAGACAGATGAAAGAAATTAAAGGGATACAGATAGGTAAAGTAGAACTCAAATTAACACTATTTGCTGATGATATGATTTTATACCTAGAAGACCCAAAAAATTCCACCAGAAAACTTCTAGAATTCATAAATGAATTCAGCAAAGTAACAGGATACAAAATCAACACCCATAGATCTAAGGCATTTCTATATATCAGTGACAAATCCTCTGAAAGGGAAATGAGGAAAACTACCTTTACCCCCTTTACAATAGCATCAAAAAAAAAAAAATACTTGGGAATCAACTTAACCAAAGACGTGAAAGACCTCTATAATGAAAACTACAGAACACTAAAGAAAGAAATTATGGAAGACCTTAGAAGATGGGAAGATCTACCCTGTTCTTGGATAGGCAGAACAAATATTGTCAAAATGACCATACTACCAAAAGCACTATACAGATTTAATGCAATGCCAATCAAGATCCCAATGACATTCCTCATATAAATAGAAAAAGCAGTCATGAAATTCATCTGGAAAAATAAGAGACCCAGAATAGCTAAAGCAATCCTTAGTAAGAAAAGTGAAGCAGGTAGCATCACTATACCAGACCTTAAATTATACTACAGAGCAATAGTAACAAAAACAGCATGGTATTGGCACCAAAATAGGCCAGTAGACCAATGGCACAGAATAGAGGACACAGAGACTAACACATATAATTTCAGTTATCTTATATTAGACAAAGGTGCCAAAAATGTACATTGGAGAAAAGATAGCCTCTTCAACAAATGGTTCTGGGAAAACTGGAAATCCATATGCAATAAAATGAAATTAAACCTCTATCTCTCACCATGCACAAAATTCAACTCAAAGTGGATCAAGGACCTAGGATTTAGACCAGAGATACTACACCTAATAGAAGAAAAAGTAAGCTCTAATCTCCAGCATGTTGGATTAGGCCCCAAGTTCCTTAATAAGAATCCTGTAGCACAAGAATTAATACCAAGAATCAATAAATGGGATAGACTCAAATTACAAAGCTTCTTCTCAGCAAAAGAAACAATCAGTGAGGTGAATAGAGAGCCTACTAATTGGGAACAAATTTTTACCACATGCATGTCAGATAGAGCACTAATCTCTAGAATATATAAAGAACTAAAAATTCTTAACTCCAAAAAAACAAATAACCCAATCAATAAATGGGCCAAGGAACTGAACAGACACTTCTCAGAAGAAGATATACAATCAGTCAACAAATACATGAAAAAATGCTCAACCTCTCTGGCAATTAGAGAAATGCAAATCAAAACCACTCTAAGATTTTATCACACACTCGTCAGAATGGCAGCTATTAAGAACACAAACAACAACAAATGTTGGAGAGGATGTGGAGAAAAAGGCACACTCATACATTGTTGGTGGGACTGCAAAATGGTGCAGCCAATATGGAAAGCAGTATGGAGATACCTTGGAAAACTTGGAATGGAACCACCTTATGACCCAGCTATCCCACTCCTTGGTCTTTACCCAAAAGATTTGAAAACAGCATACTACAGGGACACAGGCACATCAATGTTTATAGCAGCACAATTCACAATAGCTAAACTGTGGAACCAATCTAGATGCCCTTCAGTAGATGAATGGATAAAGAAAATGTGTGGTATATACACACAATGGAATATTACTCAGCAATAAGAGAGAATAAAATCATGGCATTTGCAGGTATATGGATGAAGTTGGAGAATATAATACTAAGTGAAGTTTGCTAATCCCAAAAAGCCAAATGCCAAATGTTTTCTCTGATATAAGGAGGCCAATTCACAGTCGGGTTAGGATGGGGAGCATAGGAGGATTAGAGGAACAGTAGAATGGCCAATGGGGAGGGAGGGGAAGGGAGGGGGCAAAAGGGTGAAGAAAAGAAAAAAGATGGTAGAATGAGATGGATATCATTACCCTAAATGCATGTATGAAGTCACAAATGGTGTGAATATACTTTGCATACAACCAGAGATATGTAAAAATGTGCTCTATATGTGTAATATGAAATGTAATGCATTATGCTGTCATTTATAACAACTTAGAATAAAATATAAATTTAAAAAAGAACAATTTAGAGGATAAAAAGTTTATTTGGGGCTGATGGTTTCAGAGGTTCCATCCATGGTTTGCCAGTTCCATTGCTCTGGGCCTGAGGTGAGGCAAAACATCACAGCAAAAGGGCATGGTGAAGGAAAGCTACTCAGCTCAGTGTAGCTGGAATAGAGAGAGTGCATGAGGAGCCAGGGACAAAATATATAATCCCCAATGTTCTACTTCCTCCAGCAATACCTTACCTGCCTACAGTTACCACCCAGAACCATTCCAATTATTAACCCATAAAATGGATAAATCCACTGATTAGATTATAGTTTACATAATCTGATTATTTCACTTTCTGCAAAAGAGTTTTTGAACATCTCATATCCAAACTATAACACTGGATATGTTTCAGTTCTGTAGTAGCTGAAGTATTTCCACAATTGGATGTATTTATAGGCTAGGGATGACTTTTAGGAAGAAAATTAGATAGTTACTTGATATGTGAAGAACTAATCACAGTAACATACTGAAAAAGAAAAATGAGGTTCCCTATAAAGAACATGGATGTTCATGTGGAATCATAATTCAGTGCCCAAATTCTACTTCATGGATGAGAAACTTATTCCCCCAATTACAGGGTATACTGCTGACAGAAAACTCAGCTATAAACTCCTCTGGGGATCATCTCAGTTGAAGAGAAATATCTAGACCCAGGTCGTGCCTCCTTCCAGGGAAAAAATGTTTTTCCAATGAATTGTTAATGAAGGCTTGGTCTACTTGCCCTAACTTTGGACAACTCTGAAGTGTCATCTTAGCTCCAGGGCTCACCATTGGGTAGACTAAGGACGTCACTGAGACTGCAATGTACCCAAACTTCTTTTTCTCTTCAATCTCTCCAAGAATTTGGCTTCCAAGAGTAAAGCTAATGTTAGTCTTAGAATCTATTTTGCATGAGTATAGCTTTTTCTTTGTTTGCTGGTCTTTTCGCAATTTGCAGTCTGGCTTCTGGGTAGGTTGTGAGAAGTAGAAGAAGGCTGTTTACTGCTAGCAACAGAGAGGAAAACTGAAGAGTATCTCTCCCTTGGGGTGAAAGTAGCTGCCACTGAGGGCATTGGAGGCCATCACCAGGCACTGGAGGCTGCTAGCAGCAGACCCAGGGTATCAAAGCTTGACAAGAACGCCAGGGGAAAACAGCTCAGGGGAGCAGCTTCTGACAAGTGAATCTGTAATTCTTAGAAGAAATTGGCAGAGGGCTTGAAAGCAGATGGGTTCCTGCAGGACTGAGTGAGGACTGGTGTGTTGTAGCTGCATCCTACAATCACAGGCTAGGGAAGCCAGGGAGTGGCAATTAAAGGGCATCTTGATGTGGAAGCACGTTGAGAAGATAAGAAGGAGTAGAAAAAATAGAAAATGCTATGTTGAAAGTTTCATGAAACATTTGGAAAGGATCCACAGTTTTCATTTCTACCCTCCTTCAATAGTTGTTTATTGGCAGTGGGCTGGAACAGGAAATAGAAGTATCAAAAACAGACACCATCACACACAAATGTCATAAGCAAGACAATTGTGAAGGGCTGGAGTGCAGCTCAGTGGTAGAGCATTTATCTGGCATGTGGGAGGCCCTCGGTTCAATCCCCAGTACGGGGGGGGGGGGGGGTGCGAGAGAGAGGCCAGAATGAGAGAACAAAGAGATAGTTCCAGGAGAGTTCCTAGATCCTGGATGAGGCCTCCTCGAGAATGAATTTTGAGGGGCAGAGCTGAGGTTGTTGAGGGGAATGTGATGGGAATACTGCCTTTCTTTTTCTACCCTAGAAAACAGAGGGCATAAACCATGGTAGGTATGCAGAATGATTATTTTAAAAGGGATTATAGGAACCAGAGGAAGAAAATGCTTTGAAAAATTGAAGGGAGAGGGTCAAGAGCCTCATAAAAAAATGATTCATGTCATTTTTATCACAGATGAATTGTGATTTCTTAAATGAAAATTTTGCTACTCAAAATGGTATGGAGCATTTGGATATATACACAGAGTTTTTAAATAAGACTACAGTAGGTCTCTAGCAAAGGAAGTAAAAGTTACAGTCCTCACCTTGGAGAAGAGACAAGATTTTTCCTTACACAAAGTTAGAGAAGAAGCCAACCAAGGCAATGCACTTACAGAAAGATTAATTTCTCAAGGTCCCAGTTCCCAAACTTAGCCAATGGGAAAAGTGAATGATACTTTTGAGTCCCTGCTGGATTCAATTACACTATTCTGTGTAAGTACCAAAACCTCCCATTTTTCTTTTGGTAAGATTCCTCTCTAGACCAAGACCAGTCTTCACCTGGACTGGGCAGGCAGATGCCCCCAGAGAAGAAAACAGCTGGCAATCATGAACTCAACTAGAAAAGCTCTTCTTTGTCTAAAATTTTATTTCATACATTCTCTTTATTTTCAAATAGTTCTTCCACATCTTTTAAACAATAACTGTGTAATTTATTTTATTTTAAATTTTGTTATTATAGGATTATGAGAGCTAGTACTTCATACTTGTTAGTAGATTCAATCCCATTACATTTATGTGGTTTTTATTTTTTTGTTGTTGTTTTCTTGGTACTAGAGATTGAAACCAGAGACACTTAACCACTGAACCACGTCCCCAGCCCTTTCTATTTTTATTTAGAGACAGGGTCTTGCTGAGTTGCTTAGGGCCTCACTAAGTTGATGAGGCTGACTTTGAACTCTCCATCCTCCTGTCTCAGCCTCCTGAGCCACTGGAATAATAGGCATGCACCACCACACCTGACTCCATTACATTTAAACAAACATATATTTAATTGTTTGAGGTCTGTGACAAGAAAAATAATTGCAAGTGGTCTTAAAAGTAAGGTGGGTTTTTTGCCTAT
Source organism: Tamias sibiricus (assembly GCA_025594165.1). Taxonomy (NCBI): domain Eukaryota; kingdom Metazoa; phylum Chordata; class Mammalia; order Rodentia; family Sciuridae; genus Tamias; species Tamias sibiricus. Next base: position 110,246,923 of record CM046664.1, on the reverse strand, counting down.
TATATTTAAAAAATTTCAAAATAGTAATGATAGTCTAAAAGATATATAACCATTAATATTACCCATTTACCCATGTCTAATGTGGCCAAGATATGGTCAGTCTCAAAAATATGCCAGAGAACAACTGGCTATTAAAATCCTAGTTATATGTACCTAGGGTGATCCCAATTTTCCCTGAATAGTCCAATATATAACTACAATCACTGTATAAATACAAGCAGTGCCCCTCTGCTCATAAACACTTCTTAGAATAAGTGATAAACTAGAAAATCTCCCTGGAGTTTATATAAGGATGTGAGGCATGTAAAAAGGGAATGTTCTTATTGTCACTTATCTCCTCCACACTTGTGTGCATCATTAGATCTGCTATCAACATACCAGTTGTTGGAGTTTCTGAACAATGGCCCTGTTACAATATCATTTCCCAAAAGCCAGAGGTGGGAAAAGAACACTCTTAGATTCTAAATATTCTTTAATAATTCACACCTGCAGCCTCAGAAATATTTCTTTTCTGTTATGTTCATCTGTTTACACATTTAAGAAAATAATTCACAAAAGTTCACTATTAGTATAACCTTACACCACCATAGGTAAAATGTAGTTCAGTCCCATTAAAATATTTTTACATTTTGAGCACGAACTCTTTATTGTTTCCAGAGGCTTAGATGTGTGCCTTTTCCTCTTTAAACACAATATAGTGAACACTTGAAAAACAGAGCCAGAAGACAACTTTGGAATTTTCATCATTTTTATAGGTGGCACATAAAACATGTTGCATTCAATTCTCCATGGAGTGAAGCTTGGAAATGAGGTTGAATTATTTGCAGATGACAAAATTTTAAACCCTAAAACATGCTTGGTACATTGGAGAAAATCTTATTGGTTAAATCACTTGAGCCATCAAGTTTTCCTTAAAGTGTTTCACTATGCTTTTGACTGATACCATCTGTTATCTACTGAAAAAATTATTTTACCTTAGAAGGTATTCATCAAATTATAGGTGACATATTTGTTTGAGAATATACTAGACCATCTGGTACTATAAAAATGCGTTTCTAAAAAATACTGCCATCCTGTCTCAGCTATCCATCCATATTTTTCAGAAGCTCTTTTTGTTACACTCCAAAAACAGAAACACAACAATATTTTTGGCTCCTGGCAAAAAAGGCAAAGAAAAACATTTACAAAGAGAGATTTCTGAATACTATGATACTTTACAGCTATTCACTAAAAGAATAAGTGGGTGTCCAAAAGAATAGATTGTGGAGAAAAAAGGAAGGAGGCATGGCGAGCTCAATAAATATTTCATATCCTGAATAGGAAATTAGTAAAATAAAGAGCTTCAAATATCCTCCCTGCATATATGAGCTTTGTGGAACAGGTAGGCATGTTATCCTATTTATCTTCATGAAAGCTAAATTTTCAGTTTACACACATACTCCCATTGCTATTAAAATTCTACAGTAGTTGCTCAGTGTTGTAAAGTTATTTTTCCCTTAGGGGTGCTTTTCTATTTATTAAAATAGATGATAAATCCAAAAATACAATCTCCTTTCTAATTTTCTTTCGATTCTAGTAAACTTGCTACAAATATCCACACTGTACATCTCAGCATCCTCCCAAGTGGTGCTAAATCACCATGAAGGAAAGGAGCAGTCCGATTTTTCTATTGAAAATTTTCATATATCATTTGGTATATGTATTTAATGATCACTTACTGTGTAACTTGCATAGTCAAGCACTGAAGATATAATAATGAACCAAAATAGTCATGGACCCTACCCATAGGGAGCTTAAAGTCTAATAAGTAAGAGAGATGAGTTAGTCAGACTTTCATTACTGTAACCAAAATATCTGACAAGAACAATTTACAGGAGGAATAGTTTATTTGGGCTCACAGGTTCAGAGGTCCCAGTCCATGGCCAATTGATTTCATTGCTGTGGGCCTGAAGTAATGCAGAAAGAAGGGAATGGCAGAGGAAAGCTGCTCAGCTGATAGCAGTGAGAAAGAAGAAAGAATGAGAGCAAGAAGCGAGGGACAAGATATAGTCCCCAATAGCATCCACCTTGTGACCTACTTCCTCCACCCACAACCACCTGCCTACAATTACCACCCACTAATCCACTCAAATTACTGTTCCATCAAATGAATTACTCCACTGAGGACGTTAAGGCCTCCACAGTCCAATCATTACCTAGAAGCTCCCACCACTGGATTTTGCTGCATTGGGGACCCAGCTTCCAACACAGTAGCTTTTGGAGGAACATTCCAGAACTATAATAAGAGGCATTGTATAAATAATCAGCAACACAAATGTAAGCTTGAAAGTGTAATATGAGTTATAGAGATTTAAGGATGAATGAAATACATTGTAAGTGTATAATAGGGGATTGTTAGGAATTAGAAGAGTCATGGTAAGTGTCTATGAGGAAGTCATACTTAATATGAGATATGAAGTGTGAATAGGAGTTAACTCAGAAAAGAGGGGAAGAGAGAGCACTGAGAAAAAAAAGTCACACACTTAGCTTGGACAGAAAATTTAGTGTTAATATAATTCACAATTTATGTCTGGGAAGGAATTAAAATTCCTGATAAAATATTTAATCTGATGGATTTTGATTGCTTTAAGAGTCTTTGGAAAGTTGTAACCCAATTGACTACTATTTGACCTTCAACCAGATATTCATTTCTCTTTCTTTGTAGTCTATCCATGATTATTGAACCACCTGATTTTTTTTTTGATTTTTTTTATTATTTATTTACTTATTCATCATGCACAAGTATAGTATCTTTTTACATACAACTGCTTGTATACAAAGTATATAAGTACCATTCAGATCTTCAATCATGCATTTAGGATAATGATATCCATCTCATTCAACCACCAATTTTTTTCCAAACCCCCCCCCCTTACTCCCTCCCTCCCCTCCCTTTCCGTTGACCATTCTAGTGTTCCTCTGATCCTATGTACCCCCTTCCAACAACACTGTGAACCAGCCTCCTTATATCAGAGAAAACATTCAGTACTTGGATTTTTGAGATTGACTAATTTCACTTAGCATTATATTCTCCAACTTCATCCATTTACCTGCAAAATGCCCTTATTTTATTCTCTCTTATTGCTGAGTAAAATTCCATTTTGTATATATACCATATTTTCTTTATCCACTCATCTACTGAGGGGCATCTAGGTTGGTTCCATAACCTAGCTATTGTGAATTGTGCTGCTATAAACATTGAAGTGGCTGTGTCACTGTAATATGCTGTTTTTAAGTCTTTTGGGAATAGACCCAGGAGTGGGATGGTTTTTTTATAAATATCACTCACTACTGAGAAAAATTTCTAAATTACTTGCTTCAGACCTTTTCAGTGCAGCAAGACTATAATCAAATGTCAACACAAACTCATAGCAGTTTTTGAGGATCCATCAAGATAAGCTTTTTTCACAAAGATCCACCAGAGTGGAGGGATGTTATCAAAGACCAATGTAGTAAACTTGAGATCATTTGTGTTGCTGGAACATTCCTGTGCCCAAGCTTCTAATGAAAATGTGCTCTAAGGCATGGAGCACTGACCTCATTCTGCATGGTCGTGTATCAGTTTAATGGTCATTATATTCATTTTCTATCATTACCATAAAAATGATCATAAATCAGCATCTCAAAAGAACAGAAATTTATTATTTTATAATTTTTTAGGTAAAAAGTCCAGCTAGTGTGTGTGTGGCTCAGCTTTGTCTGCTCCTTACAGTCCCACAAAGCTGAAATCAAAGTGTCAGCACCTCCCCCCCCCCCCCCCCCCCCCCCCCCCCCCCCCCCCCCCCCCCCCCCCCCCCCCCCCCCCCCCCCCCCCCCCCCCCCCCCCCAGGAGACCAGCAACAGAATGTCAAGTCCTTCTCATACGTCTAATCTCCCGAGTTCCCTTTCAGCTTCATCTCTTCCATCTCCAGAGAAAAATTCCCTGCCTTAAAGAGCTCACATGATTACATCATCCAGAGTATCCAGGATCGTCTTCATTTTAAGGACCATAATCTTAATTTCATCTGCAAAGTCCCTTTTGCCATGAAACAGCATATTCACAGGTTCTAGGAACTAGGGCATGGGCATTTTTGAGGGGCTATCCAGCAAGTTTGAAAAATAATAGTCCATCAACCATTTTACAAGACAATTGCTCTTGAGACAATTCTCATTCAGAATATTCAACTGTGCTGGAAGATCTGTGGTGGCCTTATTCACACACCATACAGCTGGAAATGGTTGTCTCTGGGTGCCTTGGTTTTCATCTAAGTGGCCTTTCATTCTGAAGCAGGCTAAACTTTCTTATTTGATAATCTCAGCGCAAAATTCCAGGCAGTTACCACATTCTGTAATCAGAGCAAGTCACAAAACATAACTTGGAATATTGGAGTTAGAAATCATCATTTGACAGCCACCTATTGATAATTCTCCAGGCAAAACTGAGCAGGTACTAAAACTAGTGAGAGAGAGTTTGATGAGAAAAATGATATTTATATTGTATCAGAGTAAATACCCACAAAAGATATTAAATTGCAGAAAGAAAAACTGAAACTTTTCATGGAAGAAACCTGACAAACATGACATTAATTAAGTGATCAAAATTAAATTCCCCAGTAATAGAAAAAATAAATAAATATCATGTGTTTTCTGATAAGATGCACTAGAAGAACACACACAATTTTGTGGGCTTCTTGCCAAAATCCATAGCCCATATTTAATGAAGATGAAAACTCGGAAAATCCTAAATTGAAAAAAGAGATTTCACCAAATGACTGAACCCTACACTTCACCAATAACAAAGCTGCACAAATGAAGAATAAGTGTGGAACTGTTTGGGTTTCTGAGACTGAAATGGCATCGTAGTTAAATGCATTGTGTGCTCCTGGATTGTATCCTGTGCTAGAAAAAACAAAAAAAAAAAATTTTTTTTTTTAATGTGTGTTTAAGCGCTAAAGGACATTAATGGGTCAATTAGTAGAATTTAAATAAATTCTTTGGATCAGAAAATAGTATTTAACTGGTGTTCATTTCCAGATTTTAATAATTGTGCTATGGTAATATACATGAATGTCCTCATTTATAGGAAATACACACTAAAGTGATTATGGGCAATCTGGTGGCAAATCTCCAATTTATTCTGAAATACTTCAAAATAATAATAATAATAATAATAATAATACTTAGATATGTTTACATAGAGAACAAGAAAGCAATGTGATTAAAATGTTAATATTTTGAGCATTTGTGTGAAGGGTATATGGAGATCATATAATATTTATGATTTTTCTCTAAGTCTAAACTAATTTCAAAATGAAAAGTCAATCTTAAAAATCAATCTTAAAATAACTGCCCATAATCAAGACTTTTAATTATCTTCTCGTGAACCAAAATACACATTCGTATACAAAACTTTGGAAAGATGGTAGCAAATAGTGCTAAGTCTGGCTATATCATTAATTTGTACATAACACTCTGGTATCAGAGATCCTAATATAACAACAGAAGCATTTTAGCTGCTATTTTTTTAATGAACTGAATCTGAAATTGGAAGTTTAGTGAAAAGTTAAAATTAATCAGCAAAGAGCCACTTTGGACGAGATTCAGGCTACAGCAAGAACATTGCCAATATAATATCTAAGAGGACAATGCAAAATCTGCAAGCCTAAGTGTTGGTTTCAGAAATGTAGCAGTTAAAAATGTGTGCAAATACAAAGGTCGCAGAGATATCCAAATACATTCAAATTCATTTCAAAATCCCCAAGTGATATCAGGAACTTTACATCCACTTCCATATTTGCAAAACAAGAACCATTGAAAAATAAATATCTAAGTAGAAAGAATAATTGCTACATTAGTTATTTTGGGAAAAAATTTCATGATTGATTCTAAAAATAATGACATCCTCTTTACTGAAAGGGGAATGTCTCTGAAGAGGAAATAACTGAAATTCAGTTACGAGGCAATGGCTTGGTTACTAAGATTAAAAATAATTAAATAAACAGATTGACATCAAGCCATCCTTAAGAAATCTTTCTGTTTTGAGGTTTTATCATTATCCCAATATTTTAAAAAATTTTTAATACCTAAATATTTTCTTAATTGATAGTTTATGTAAAATTATAATATTTGATACTTCTAATGATGATAAATATCACAATGTGGGAGAAAATACAAACATCATTTTAGTTCATGAATGACTAATTTATATTCTAAAACGGAGAGTATTTAATTGGAAACAACTTATATTTGTCTTATAGATCAGATAAGTAATATTTATATTGAAATTTTAAGATTACAGAGATGTAAATATGAATATAAAGCTATATGCAGTTAAAATAATGCACATGTTTAAACATTACTCTTATAAACTTAAGACAATGCTATAAAGAACCTAAACCCACAGAATTACCTTATTTGCATTATCTGAATAAAATTTTAGGGAGAAGTGTTTAATACTAAGTAGATTTATGTTCTTTAATGTCAACGTAAATTGTATTCTAAGACCCTTAATTAACTTTTAAGACTTCAGACTTAATTAACTTTAAGACCTAAGGCTTGAAAATGTCCAAGTCATTAAAATAAATAGAAACTGCTCCTTATAACAGAGGATGTGACACTTAGAAAGTAGAGGCACTAGAAAAGTATTAAACAAAAATAGTTGGCCACCACACTCTCATTTTTACTTATATGCTCTTATTTATAAACACATGTATAGTGTTGCCCACATATTTAAAGTACAAATATTTAGAGGTACTAAGATTACATTTTTAAAAAGTTATGTGTAATAGAAAAGAGAGAACTGGTAGCACACAAAGATAAATGTACAAAAGTATTCTTGTTTTCTTCATGATCTACCCAGATGGCATAGGAGTTTGGCCTTATCACTGAATATATGTCCTATTAAAAAGATTTATTAACTTTTGAGCTGCTTTGGTGTGTTTCATAACAATACGCAATTATAAACAAAAGGGAATATGAAGATTTTTCACTCTGTAAAGCTGACATGGCAGACACAAGGCAGCAGCACTCTGGCTAATAACCCAGGCAGTGCAGTTTTGTTCTCAGGCATCTGTGATTTTATCCAGAACCATTGCATCATTGCTGTTCTCTAAGATGAGCCCTCCAAATATCTAACACTGGCCAGATTTTTTAAATACTAAAATCGTCTCTTGTACTCCCTTGAAATAGACTTCCTTTTGTAGCAGAGGATGTGGCCTTGGAAAGGAGGGACATCAGAGATAGAAATATTAGATAATCCTCCATATTTCCTTACTTAAATTAAAAATAAAAACTCAAACCTAAAATAGGTTTATTCAGGGAAAGTGTTCTTCATTTGAATGCAATTCAGTGATTATATAACATTTCAAGATGGATAAAAAACACACTCATGTTCATGAACCTTGGCTGACAGTTACACCCAGAAAATTGTCCTCTCAGAAAATGTTATTCCTAGATTTAAAATACCTGACTCAAATCATCTACTTCTGGTCAAAATGAAGAAATAGGGTCTGGATTTTCCCTACTGTCTGAAACAACCTAAAGACATACAAAATACATGAAGGAGTTTCGAGACATTGGGTATCAGGCAGAAAAAGACAATGATTTTTGAGAGAATAAATGAGGAGCCCATGTGACTGCCTCAGCTGACAACCTTGACAGACCTCACAGGCTACGACACAGAAGGGAGAACCAATACAGTCAACAAATTATTTAAAATGGACAAGTTCCTTGAAAGGCACAAACTAGAAAAGCTCACTCACAGCCTGATTAGTCCTGTGTTCATAAAGATATTGCAGTTGTAGTTGAAAATTGACGAAGATTCTAAGCCCAGATGGCCTCACTGGTGAATTCTATCAAATAGCTAAGAAAGAAATAATACCAATCAATTCTTCAGAAGCTCTTCCAAAAAATGGAAAAGGATGGCACACTTCCCAACTCATTCCAGCAAAGAGTATTACCTTAATAATAAAACCCAACAGAAATACTATAAGAAAAGGAAACTGCAAAGTGGAAACAAACTTCAGAAATATAGGTGCAAAAATTTAAAACAAAGTTTTAAAACACTGAATCTGAAAACATATAAAGTATCTAATATGTCATGAATAAGTGATGCTTATCCAAAGAATACAAGGTTAGTTTGTGATTCAAAAATCAATCAATGAAACCTGACATATTAAGCAACTAAAAATGAAAAACCACAGGATTTTCTTAATAGATACAAGAAAAACATTGGACAAACTTCATAATTTTTCCTGATTAAAAATTCTCTCAACAAAGAATAGAAAGGAATATTCTCAACTGGATAAAGGGCATCTGTGAAAAACCTAAGGTAACATTATATACCAAAGTGAATATTTTTCCCTAAATATAAGGAATAAGATAGGAATTTCTCCTCTATTTCTACCCAATAAAGCAAGAACAAAAATAAAAGAAATTGAAACTGGAAGGGAAGAATAATATCTGTCACTATTCACAGATGATATGGCCATCTATGTAGGAAATCCAATGAAATCCACAAAGTTTTAATTAGTAAGTAAGTTTCCAATATTGCAAAAGTAAACTATGAATGTAGCTAGAATTATCTAAATAAGAATAATGCCTCTACTGTTTGAAATTCAGACTGATTTTAAAATGGGTTGGGTTTATTTAAAAATTGTTTTAATTAATTGATGTTGAGGCAAAATTCACTTATTCTTTTTTTATATATATTTTTAAGTTGTAGATGGATATACTACCTTTATTTAATTTCTTTATTTATCTTTATGTGGTGCTGAGGATTGAACCCAAGGCCTCAAACATGCTAGAGAAGCACTCTACCACTGAGCTACAACCCCAGCCCCACTTATTCTAATCACACAAAAAAAAATCTGCAAATTCAAAATCACTGTATCTATTTATGATGATTGTATAAAAATATTAAATATATGAATTGGCTATACTGCAAAATGACTCAGGAAATAGGTCAAATATTATGAATAGTTCCTTTAATGATTCCCTGAATTGTTCATGGCAATGTAGTTGTTTGCATAGTTTTAACATAATTAGATAAATAAAATTTCTAATCATAATGAGGCAAGAAATGTAACCCCTTAAAGCAAAGCTCATTTAATTACATATGACAAACCCACTCTAAAGGAATAAGGACTGCATTTCCTATGAAAATTAAGCTGGCAACTACTCTATAACTAATAGATTTCCAAACTTACATAAATATTACATGTATAGTATAATACTATATATAATATTTTATATATTTATAAAAATACTTAACTGGTCTACTTATATTTTATGTTTGACATATTTTATATACCAAATAGGCAGAGACTCTATATCACCACTCCTGGCAGACTAGACATAATGATAAATTTGGGATTCTCAGAGGTTAAAAAAATAAAAAGCATAGCCCAGATTTTTAGAGATGGCAATAATCCTGCCACTTGTTCTTTAGCTCTTGCCTCAGAGTAGAGAAGGTGACAACAAGAGGGAGAGAGAGAGAGAGAGAGAATGGGAGGAAAAGGGAAGGGAAGCAAAATTTAAGAACCACAGAAAGGAAAGAGGGTAAGAAAAAGCTGAAGAAAGAGGAGAAGATGAGGAGGGGAGGGAAAGGAGAAGAGGAGGCATGAATTGAAGGGGAGAAAAGGAAGTTCTGGGACAATATTGCAGCCATGGATGGTTAATAAAAGTTAATTCCATCTCCTAAGTATGAAAACAGCATTAATTCTGATAAGCAAACAAGAAGAGTATTTACAATTTTAGCTGGACTTAGGTAAGTAAAATAGGTCCTGTTGAAAAGAACATTGATCAAATAAAGCTATAGGCACAGACTGTATGAAACAGCCAGTATTGATTCTGACTTCCATAGGCTTCTGTCTAGAAGTACTTCCACAGTATAGAAAAAGGAGTATTGGTGTATAATAAAATAACACGGATAATCTGGTAAGCATGACTCTGTGACATAGAGGACATATTTCATAAATTAAGCCTATGTTTATCTTCTGCCATTTATAAAAAGAATGCAAAGGTGATTGGTTGGAGAAAAAATACAATGACTGATCCTAGCAGAAATATGCCATAAGAACAGAACCTGCTTTTTGACAGAGACAGATCACTGAAGATTGTCCCAAATCTCCTTTGAGACAGAATCATTTTTTAATGTAATATACAACCTCATCCTAAGTTAAAAACATTAGTATTCCTGATGAACTAAGTAATTTCTGATGAATTTTAACTGGATTAAATCCTTTTCAAAGAAACTAGTATCCCATTTAAATGTCATTAGACCTTAAATTAAATTTATTTTTATATCTTACCACTCTTTTCCCTACAAATCTTTCTTCCAAGAGAAATCATGGAAATGGCCTGCTGTTTAACAAGCCTGTAAAATCCTTGGCATGTGTACATAACTAATTACTCAATGTTACTTAATAGCATTCTGCACAAAAGGAACAGTAAATTGTAAATTATTATTGTCATCTAAAAAGACAACATTCAAGATAAATTGCATTGCTATAGCTTAAGAAAAAAACACCAAAATAATCATTACATTAGTCACTGATTTGTAGAGAAGATAATTCCAAGATTATCAGTAACATGTCATGTGACATGACAGCTTCCCCTGGGGTGACATGGGACATATGCCTGAGCAGGGGAAAGAAAGGGAACAATGAATCATTTCTGATAAGTGGAGGGAATCAGAAAAAATGGCAGGTGTTTAAGGTGACTGGAAAAAAAATTAAATATCACAGACCAAAGAAGAATAGTCAAGAGAGGACAGACATATCACATTGACGTAGAAGCTGATTGAGGGAAGGACTAATTCTTCATAAAATGGAGTGAAAGCAGTATATTGGCTGCCACTTCCTCTTCCACAGTGCAGATTGTGATTTGTCTCATGGCCTTAATCATATGCATAGATATTCATGAAGTATTTAGTAGCTATGGCCCTACTTTGGGATATAAAATCTATTGTCCAAAATTTTTTCAATTGCTACAAAAGAAAAAAAAAAAAAAAAACCCAAGTGGTTAAGCACCTAGACTTTTTCCAAGCTTTTGTTGTTGTTGTTGTTAAGATCCTAGTCTGTCCAAGGGTAGACAAACTTACATGATGTGAAATAATTAGAGGCTGTGAGAGTAAAGAACAGACTGTTCAACTTCAAGGTGTGGGGAAAAAAAAATAAGCCAGGTGCTACTGTAAAGTACAAACAAAAGATACTGATACATTGGATGAAAATTTATAAACCACCATCAAAGGGCTTAGGGTTGGATATGTATTTCCAACATGATATGTCCCATCTTCATTCATCCTGTCTCTCACAAGCCATGGAGAGTGTTTTAGTAAGCTTTTCACTTCTGTAACTAAACGATCTGACCAGAACAATTATAGAGGAGGAAAAGTTTATTTAAGCTGGCTAAGGGAGCAGACAGCTGATGGGAAAAAAGAGTACTGAGATAAACTGCTAGTATGAATTTTAATACAGCGAACTTATGTACATAACACACACACATTCAATCCAATGTGTTGGGAGTAGGGAGTACATAAAAACTTTATTGACATCCAGAGTGATTTTACAGACCACAAGGTATCCTGAGTTCTCTCCTGCCCCAAGATAATTCTGCAGTCAGAATCAGGAATGGCAACAGATGCCATTTCTGTAGTTGTCATTACAGAATGAGGTAGTTCCCAAGCAGCTGACCACAGAAGGTTATGGGAGAGCATCTAGTGTTTCCTGGCCGCCCAAGATGAGCAAAGCAGTGACTCAGAGAAGGCAAAAAAACACAAGAAACCCCATGGTTTTGACAAGGGATACTATCTGCAAAGGTGGCATACACAGAGTCAGAGACCTTGCCCAATTGCAAACCTTGGCAGGGGATGGTGATGAAACAGAGGCCTCTTCCCAAATACAAAGGCCTGAATGAATAGAGGAGTACAAACCAGATGCTCCTCATCATCACCAAAGATGCTGTGATGAAACCTGTATTTTTGTCAGATTTTTCAAGGCTTTGTCCAAAGAGCCATGATGAGAACAATTGGAAGGGAAAAGTTTATGTTGGGGCTTACAGTTTCAGAGGTATCAGTCCATAAGTGGCTGGCTCCATTCCTTAAGCCCTAAAATAAGGTAGAACATCATAGTGGAAGAGTGTGGAGGAGGAAAGCAGCTGGGAACATGGCACCAGGAAGCAGAGAGAGGGAGTGAGAGAGAGAGAGAGAAAACAAGCCAGAGCATGCTGTGCTCCACAAGGACAAAATACAAACCCCAAAGGTCTGCCCCCAGGGAACCACCTCCTCCTACCTGCCTAGAGTTACCACCCAGTTAATCCCTATCAGGGGATTAATTCACCAATTGGGTTAAGGTTCTCACAATCTAATCATTTCACCTCTAAACCTTCTTGCATTGTCTCACACATGAGCTTTTGGGGGACACCTCACATCTAAACCATAACACCCTGTCTCCTTAAAGTCTAAATATAACCCTAGAGGAGGCGGGCAGAAACTCAAATAGTAAATACTAGAAATGATGGAAACACCACTGAAATTTATTCCACTTCCCTGAGAATTTTATATTTTCAGGCAGAATGGGTTCAAGACAGATAAGTCCAGTTAGTTATGATATCATAAAGAAAAAATGCATTTTTGTGTGCCTGAGTTTGTGGGCATTCATTCTCATACCAAACTTCTGGTTTACTATTCCTATCCAATCCTGGTTTCTAAACTAGCTGAACTTCTTTCCCTCTCTAGCAAGGCCTGTATATTTGACAGGTGCTACTCTCAGACTCCAGAAATTAGATTTCTCTTCTCTGTATGAGATACTTGGGATGCCATGTTCATCCAGCTAACAACATTGCACAAAGTTGCTAGCTAAGTAAATTAGCTACATACACAATTCTCATAAAGATATCTACTTTTAGATGCACCAGTTTCCATTTCTTTAAATTCTAGTGACCTTTTTATTGATTTGGCTTTAGTTATTAAATAATATCAAACTAATGTATGATTCCAAAGTCAAAGTGGTAAGGTAAATCAAAGAGTTTTTTTAATAACCAAGTCACTCAATTCTTTGAACTGAGTTACTTGCAAAAAAAAAAAAAAGTCACATATGGATCTATCACATTTAAAAAGAAAATTACAAGTGGTTGTTCCCTACATTGAAAACAATCATTGAAAACCACCTGAATTACAAGGCTGTTACCAAAACAACAATTTCACTTTCTCTATTTAATTCTTTAAATTCTCAATTAATTTTTCTCATTTTGATTACTAATACCAATAGAGCTATTTTGTTATCCATCAATGCATTATATTAAATAAGAAATAGGCTTCACGTTTCTTTTTAAGTTGTATAGAGACTATTGTTAACAAGGAGTTAGGAAAGAACTAAATGATGAAATCTCAGGCAGATCAATTTTAGACACATTTAAGACCAATACTATATATTATTCTAAACATAGGGACAGAATAATGAACGAAAACAGTCCCTGACCTCCAGGAATTTTAATTTAAGTTTGAGGTCACAGATTCTTTTTGTAAACTAAATAAATATATAATCAAGGAATATCCTTCAGATAGCATATGTGCAACAAGTATATTAAAAACAGTAATAGGAAGTTAATTAAAAATTCTCTGCAGGAATGACTTTTAAAGTAATGTAAAAGGTGAGAAAGTTCTAGACAGAAAGAGTGTACAAAGGTCCCAAATAAGAAAAGAGATGATTAAAGAAAAGAGACCCAGCGATATGTAATGAATTTTGGCAAATTAGCAGCAGTTATGGACTTCCAGCCCACTCAAGAAATGGAGCTTTATTCCAGGTACACTGGGAAGCCACTGAAGGTTTAGAGCATGAAAGTAGTACCGACTCCTTGTGTCCTCTATGGGTTGGTTTGTACAGCAGGGATTCTAGAGGGGCCCATTAGGATGCTGTTGCTATACTCCAGGTAAGACATAATAGGAAAATGTGAAAATGAATTTTCAGTTTAAAATGGGAGAAATGAAGAGCTATTTGAAAATATTATCAAAAATGAGGAAAAGAAAAATTTATTGAGAAGTAATTCAAAATAAATAAGCCATAAATCCAGAAAGAATAAAATCCAATAAGTAATTTCATCGAATATAAATTGGCAGACTTCCCTTATTAAAAGATTGTCATCCCCATGATTTTTAAATGAAACACATTTTAAAATTAACTATCATAGCCCTCCATTCTCTGCAAAGGGTAAATTTCAAGACTCTTGTGAATGCCTGAAACCACAGATGGTATAATCTTGTTTCCTACTATACATACATACCTATAAAAAGTTTAACTTATAAAATGTGCATAGTAAATGTTAACATTAGTAATAAAGTAGAACAATGATAAAAGTATATCATAATATACTTATGTGAATGTGGTCTCTCAAAACATCTTAAGGTATTGCAGATCTTAGCAATGGTGACTTTTTTCCTTTCTTATGAAGTCAACAAATTTCACTTTAAGTCCAAAACTTTCATCACTTCCCTTAAAGGAAGCACTTCACAGCTTCTCTTTGGCATATCAAACTTCAAATAACACCATTCTTGCATGTTTGAGCCATTTTAAATAAAATAAGTTTGCTTGAATAAAATCACTGTGATAACATAACAATTATCTGTTTACCTCAACAGATACTAATAGGCAAGTAGCTTATACAGCAAGAATCATTCACAAAGGAATGATTCCTGGCCCAGGTGGAAAGGATAGAGCACAACAATGCAAGATTCCACCACATGACTCAGAATAGTGTACAATTTAAAACATAATTGTTTCTGAAATTTTCATATAATATATTCAGACTGTGATTTGACCACAGGTAACTGAAACCACGGAAGGCAAAACTATAGATGCAGGTGGGGTTTGTGGATAGAGAACTACTATAATGAAGGTTAAAAATGAAGGAGTGGGGAAAACTAATATGCTGTATTTTTTTAACATATAATAATACAATCACATTGGACAAAAGTTCAGCATTTTCTTGTTTAAGTATACACCTAACCATTCCTAGATATTTAAGATAAATGATAACATGTGCAAAAGACTAGTACAAGTGTGTTCATAGTAACTTTACCAAGGACTAGAAACACTTCAGGTATTTACTAAGAATAAATAAACAAGCTGTGGAACAGGTACACATTAATCAGAACTGGTAAAACAAAATGGATGCATCTTTTAAGAAATGTTGCAAGAATCAAATCTCACATAAAACAGCATGTGCTGTATGATTAATTTTGGGAGAAAAAACTTATAATAGTAGCTGACTCTGTGGGAGTTGGGAACAGTGGGACACTCTAGGCTGATAATAACTTTTTATATCTTCATATGGGTTTGAGTTATACTAGTGTATGTTAAAATTGAAAACCGAATGTACACTTAGAATTTGCACATTTTACTGAGTGTAATGGTGCATAACTGTAATCCCAGCTACTCTAAAGGTGAGGCAGGAGGATCACAAGTCTGGCAATTCAGGGAGCCCCAGTCCCAAAGAAGAAAGTTCTGGAGATGTGGCTCAATGTCAGAGCTTGCATGAGGCCCTAGATTCAATATCCAGTGTAGAAAAATAGATAGATAGATAGATAGATAGATAGATAGATAGATAGATAGATAAAGGGAGGAAGGGAGAGATTGTGCATTTCCTTGTATTTACATTTCAAAAGGATGAAATTATAAATAAATATTGAACTTTAGTTAATGATAAAATGATTCCAATGTTTAGGGTGTCTAGAGTTCAATTAACTTTTAAATGCATCACGTGACAAGTTCAGGACTGTTGGATGAAGAGAGGGGCAGATACATGATAGCATAATTATGATAAAGTATGAGTGGTAGAATATAATTGTAGGTATAATGAGTTTGCTGTAAACTTCTTTCAACTTTGCTATAAATTGATTCTTATCCTTACTAAAATTTGAAAGCCATTATTTTACATATAAACCTTAGAAAAAGATGAAAAACTCCCCAATTTATTTTATAAATTTAAAATATTTTAGTAACAAAAATTTATTAAATAAAAGAGCTCATAAATACAAAAAATAAACTTATCATATCTATGAACACAGAAGTGATCATTTTAAATCAAACATCAGCAAACAGAATTCAGCCACTGAATAACAGTACATTAAGACAAAATTGAGCTATCCCAGAAATGCCAGGGAAATTTCAAAATCATTATAACTATTGATAAAATTCATTTCATCTATACGACAGATACCAGAGGCATTTGATCAAAATAAACAACAACTCCTAATAAAAGAACTAGAAAGAAAAGTTAAAATATAATTATGGTTATTTGCTAAAACCAAATGATGAAATAAGAAAAACATTAAGAATTAGATAAGAACATCTAAAATCATAACTATTATTCATTATTTTTGTAAGATCCTAGAAAATTTAATAAGATATGAAAATTACTTCTCATAAACATTGGAATATAAGACATAAAGATTCTTCTTACATTTGATGGTGAGATTTCATACTTAGAAATCCAGAGGCACTTTAGTTAAAAAATAAAAACACCTCTAGAATCAAGATAATTTGATAAATTTATTATGTATCAGAAATTTAAACAAAAATAAATAATTTCCCTGAGTCTAGCAATAGCAACTAAAAATAAAAATGGAGAGGAGTATTTCACCCATCATAGTTTTAAAGTAATACTATAGTTAACGTCTAATAATTAACATTTTAAAATTTTTAAAAGAAGGATTTAGCCAATATATAAATATAAAATCATAAAAGTCATCTTAAACAACATAAAGCAAAATTTGAAAGAAAGGAAACTCTTAGCACATTGTTATAAGAAATCTTACCATCATCAAGATGTCAGTTCTCCCTTTCAAAAAGTAAAAAAAATATTACCACCAAAGAAGAATTTAAAGTGAAGTCAATTTAAAGTATATATATATATATATATATATATATATATGTGTGTGTGTGTGTGTGTGTATACACACCTACAAACACACACACAGAGATTAGTTCTTAATCTAATCTTTGTTCTTCCGTCTCTCTGTCTCCCTCTCTTTTTTCTTTCTCTCTATGTGTATACTTATATACATATAAAATATATAGTTATATCTCTGTACCCAACAGAGGATACCAAAAATCACATACCCTTGACAATAAAATTTATGTCAACAAAATCCAAAAAGTAGAAATCATATAGATCAAATGTGTTATACTGCATCAAAAATAAACAGAAATTTTAACCACTTGAATAAATTTTTAATCATTCAAATAATTCTTGGTTTTATAGGAAAATCAAAACAATTATCACAGGACTCAATAACTGTCCCAAAAGCCTATAATAAAATTCAATATTTGTCTCAAAATTAACAAATATTCTCTCTGATAATCTTACAAAAAAGAAATGTACATTTCTTACATAATGCAATGTATGGACCAGAACCCCAGTGAATATATCATACTGTACCTGACACATCAGAAACATCTGTGTTACAATTAAAGGAGACAAGAATGCTCACCACCACCTCTACCACACAGCATTGTACTAGAAGTCCAAGTGGTAGAAAAAAAAAATTCATATTATTTTTTTAAGAATAATGATTATCTACATAGGAAATCCAAGAGTGTTCATTTTTAAAAGTAACAAAATAAAGTATTCAGTAATGTGGATAGATCAAAATACAAAAATCAATAATTTTCTCATATACTAACAACAACCACTTTGAAATGTAAATCCAAAATTAATGTCTTCACATAAACAATGACAAATAACCCAGGAAAAACACAATTGGGGAGTGTAAGTCCTAAGTGAAGGGTAAATGAGAAACATCAATGAAAAACTAAATAAATGGAAAGAGAGTCCATCCATCTGGATGAGAAATTTCTCTCTGGAAAGGAGTTGCTTAATTTTATAGGGAATGTATTTCCTAATTGCTATATATAGCCACTTGTGGTTAAATGTGTCCTCCAGAAAGAACACATTCGAAGGCAGTCCCCAAGGCAACATTGATGGGAGGTAGGGTCTATGGGAGGTGTTTATATTTTGAGGCAGAGCCCTCTAGAATGGATTAATACCCACTATAACAGATCTTGAGGCTACAAGTTCTACCTCTCCCTCCCTCCTTTCCTTTCTCTCCTTTTCTCTCACACTTCCTCTCCCCGTCCCTTCCTCTCATCCACCCTCCTACTCTTTGCCTTTCTGTTATGAGATAATGCAGAAAGAAGGTCCCTTGCCATATGGATTTCCAGTTTTCCCAGCACCATTTGTTGAAGAGGCTATCTTTTCTCCAATGTACATTTTTGGCGCCTTTATCTAATATAAGATAACCGAAATTATATGCTTTAGTCTCTGTGTCCTCTACTTGGTACCATTAGTCTACCAGTCTGTTTTGGTGCCAATACCATGCTGTTTTTGTGTAGCTGCCCTGAAGCGATTGCCGCTTGGAGCAGCGATACTGCGGGAGAAAAATAGGAGGCAGGATGTAAATGAAAATGTTCTTTTATTCTTCTCTCTCCAGCTCCAGCAACACACACTCCTACAATCACCGCCACACACACACACACACAACGGCGTTCACTCCGCATGCTCTCTCTCGGGTTAAATCTCACACGCTCAGGCAGAATGGCGCCGATGAGCTTTTTCTCCCTGCGTAAGTCTATTTTGATCTCGCGCCAAGTCCCGTGAGATTCTGGGCCAAGTCCTGCGAACAATTAGGGCTTCTGCATTTTTGTTGCTATTGCTCTGTAGTATAATTTAACGTCTGTTATAGTGATGCCACCTGCTTCACTCTTCTTGCTAAGGATTGCTTTAGCTATTCTGGGTCTCTTATTTTTCCAGATGAATTTCATGACTGCTTTTTCTATTTCTATGAGGAATACCATTGGGATTTTGATTGGAATTGCATTAAATCTGTATCGTGCTTTTGGTAGTATGGTCACTTTGACAATATTAGTTCTGCATATTCAAGAGCAAGGTAGATCTTTCCATCTTCTAAGGTCTTCCATGATTTCTTTCTTTAGTGTTCTGTAGTTTTCATTATAGAGGTCTTTCACATTTTTGGTAAAGTTGATTCCCAAGTATTTTTTTTTTAATGCTATTGTAAAAGGGGTAGATTTCCTCATTTTCCTTACAGAGGATTGGTCACTGATATACAGAAATGCAATTAAAACTCTATCTCTCACCATGCACAAAATTCAAATCAAAGTGGATCAAGGATCTTGGAATTAGACCAGAGACACTACACCTAATAGAAGAAAAAGTAAGCTCTAATCTCCAACATGTTGGATTAGGTCCTAAGTTTCTTAATAAGATTCCTGTAGTGCAAGAATTAATGAATGGTATAGATTCAAATTAAAAAGCTTCTTCTCAGGAAAAAAAAAATCAGTGAGGTGAATAGAGAGCCTACTAATTGGGAACAAATGGGAACAAATATTTACCACGTGCACATCAGATAGAACACTAATCTGTATATATAAAGTACCCAAAAATCTTAACACCAAAAACCAAATAGCCTAATCAATAAATGGGCCAAGGAACTGAACAGACACTTCTCAGAAAAAGATATACAATCAGTCAACAAATACATGAAAAAATGTTCAACATCTCTGGAAATTAGAGAAATGCAAATAAAAACCACTCTAAGATTTCATCTCACACCAGTCAGAATGGCAGCTATTAAGAACACAAACAAGAATAAATGTTGGCAAGGTGTAGTCGCCTGAAGTGATGGCCGCTTGGAGCAAAGAAGCCGCGGGAAGAAGTTTAGAGACGAACTGGAAACAAACAACTCTTTATTCTGATAACTTTTCTCTCTGGCTCTAACTACACCCCGACACGCCGTCCACGCTCCTCTAACCTCCAAAAATGGCGCAGACCTCCTCAGCAATCTCGCTCAAGTCCCTCAAGATCTCCGGCCAAGTCTCGCAAGATCCCGGGCCAAGTCCCATGAGACTACGGAAGGCGCTAATGCCCAAACATGTCCAAAGCCCGTAGTCAACCGCAATCTTAGCCATCTCCCCAAACAGGGCTCCTGCAGCAAGGATGTGGGGAAAAAGGCACACTCATACATTGCTGGTGGGACTGCAAAATGGTGCAGCCAACATGGAAAGCAGTATGGAGATTCCTTGGAAAACTGGGAATGAAACCACCCTATAACACAGCTATCCCACTCCTTGGTCTCTACCCAATTCTCCGTTCTCCTAACTCGGACCGACTTAAAAACAGCATACTACAGGGACACAGCCACATCAGTGTTTTTAGCCGACCAATTCACAATAGCTAAACTGTGGAACCAACCTAGATGCCCTTCAGTAGATGAATGGATAAAGAAAATGTGTGGTGTATATATACGCAATGGAATATTACTCAGCAATAAAAGAGAATAAAATCATGGCATTCACAGGTAAATGGATGAAGTTAGAGAATATAATGCTAAGTGAAGTTAGCCAATCCCAAAATGCCAAATGCCGAATGTTTTCTCTGATATAAGGAGGCTGATTAACAGTGGGGTTGGGCTGGGGATTATAGGAGGATTAGAGGAACACTGGAATGGCCAATGGGGAGGGAGGGGAAGGGAGGGGGCAAAAGGATGAAGAAGAAAAAAAAAAGATGGTAGAATGAGATGGTTATCATTACCCTAAGTACATGTATGAAGTCATGAATGGTGTGACTATACATTGTATACAACCAGAGATGTGTAAAAATGTGATCTATAAGTATAATATGAAATGTAATACATTCTGCTGTCATTTCTAACAACTTAGAATAAAAAATAAATATATTAAAAAAAGAAGGTCCTTGCCAGAATTCAGCCTCTTGATCTGAGACTCCCAACCCTCCAGAACTGAGTGAGAGAAAAATTTCCATTACATTTTACCAGTCTCAGGCATTCTATTATGGCAGCACAAAATGGGATAAGACACCAAATTTCAAGAAATAAATGCATCTTTTCAAGGTTCTCGGGGCATAGGAGAAACAGAAAATGTAATTATAGATATATTTACGCCCAAGGAAAGAATAAAAGATATTAATGACGGAATCTTGAGAATCATGCATTACATTTATTGGCCACTTGATCTTTATTTTGAACAATTTGCAAAGAGTCACAAGTAGATAGGAAGGGGATGGTTAACATAAGATTATAATATAAAATAAGGTAAGATGAAATGGATAATCCTGGAGTGTTGAGCAGACGACTTCCCTAAACACTTCATGTATAAATTGAGGCAATTGGATTTAAATACCCCTCTCAATCATAACCTTTTATAAACTATGACTCATGTTTTATTTGATTCAAAGCCAAAACTGAGACATCATTTCATTTCTGTAATGGAAATAAATCATTTCTCTATATCTACTCAGAGTCACTCTGTTTACAAAATGATGAGAGATATTTTTTAAAATTGAGTACTCCTTAGCATAATACAAGAGAGGAAGTAGAACTTAAGTTACCAATAACCTTAAGGTTGTGATTGTTAAAAGGTTGACTTACACAGCATGAAGCAAAGGGTGAATAGGAAATGAAAAGCAAAAATCATTTTGAAGTATGTAAAATACCTTTATTGATCTGTCCTTTTAGAATTCTTAAATCATACTGAATAAATATAATGTAGAAATCAAATTCTGCACATTGTGCCAAAGAATGAAACTACCTTTTGTCGTCATATGAATCTGCAATTTCCAGATATAACAGATTCAGAAAGTATTGGGCAAACTGAAGAGAGTTCTGAGAACGCTTATACACATTTGCCCATCAAAACATTTCCAACAGAGAAGTAAAAAGAAAAGCAGATCTATTGAAAAGCATTTTTATGATACAGAAGCATTGAATTAAATGACTTCCACATAAAGGTGTGAACCTCACAATAATTTCAAGTCACATTCAATACGAAGCATAGATTTACATGAAATAACTACGTTTAGGCATAAGAACATTCAGCTGAAGGAACTGTGCTCAGTAAAGTAGAGAACCCAAAATGCTTTACAATATCCTGTCCATTGCTCAAGCATGATGACTTGAAAAGGGCAGCACAAATTAATGGAAAATTGCAATAAAATACTGATCAAGCAATAAAGGACTAAATAAAAGTGAGTTCCCACGTCCATATATTCAAATCCAGATATCACTTCTGCATGATGATCCAGAGATGATTAAGTAATAGCATGTCAAATCTGAACCACCCTCAAATTTGTTAACAGATTTTCTCTTCCTAGATCTTGTTTGATAACATCTACCCAGTTATCTGAGTACAAAACCCAGACCATCTTTGAATCTGTTCTTATTCCCACTTGTCTACATCTTCTACCAATTGTATTGAACTTGCTGCTAGTACCCAGGTACTCCTTTCAATCTATATACAAATGACATGAGTCAGAGCTTCACCAATCTCTTGCTTAGGTCACTGTAACAATGTCCTAGTTGATCTCCATGTCTCCAGTGTTTCTCCTTTTAATCTATTCTCCACATTGCTGCCAAAGTAATCTTTCTACAACTCAAATATGATCACATAAATCCCTTAATAAATATCTTCAGAAGTTTCCTGTTACCAATTGGGATAAAATCCAGACACCTTAGTGTAACTCACAAAGTTCTTGATTTGTGTAACTTACATCTTTAACCTAAACTCCTCTGTACCCATTGTTTCCCTAGATATTCCATTTTTAACCTACAGCACTCAATTTGAAAATTATCTCTGCTGAAAATTTATTTGTAATACCCTTACCTGAATTCGATTTTATTAAACCCAGCAGGTTGCAGTTCCTTTTGTCTTAATATTTAGCCTAGTAATTTGTAGCTAACTGAACATTACTCTTTCTTTATTCCTACCATTCTGCAAGCAACTTAAGGAAAGAGATCACTGTTCTTCATTTTTGCATCCTCAGCATGGAACACACTAGTAAGTCATTAAAATGTCTGATAGAGAAAGCAAATTGAAAAAAAAATATGAAATGAAAGAAGAATAAAACAATTACATGACTCTAGGAACATTTTAGCTCTAAAATTCTGCTTCTGATTCCATTTTAGCTGGACCCTCATATCATGTGCATAAATCTGTAGGAGGCGAAAGGTAAACTTAAAACACACAGTTATTCTGTTCTCCAACTCCAAGACAAAGTGTTCCCTTAAACCCACTGTTATGGTTTGGCTATGAGTTGTCCCCCAAAAGCTTCTGTTAATGCAGGAATATTTTGAGGTGAAATGATTATATTGCAAGAGCTGTAACCTAATCTGTCCATCCTAGTTTCAATGGACTGACTGGGTGTTTACTGTAGGCAGGTGGGCATGGCTAGAGGAGGTGGGTCCCTAGGTATGTACCAAGGAAGGGTGCATCTTCCCTGCAGCTCCATCCCCCTCCCTCTCTCTGCTTCTTTGCTGCCATGAGCACCTTCTCTCTGCAACCCCTTCTCCCATGATGTACTGATGCATCTTGAGCCCAGAGCAATAGAGTCAACCATCTGTGGACTGAGACCTCTGAAACTGTGAGCCCCAAATAAACTGTTTCTCCCCTAAGTTGTTTTTATCAAGTTTTTTGGTCATAGTGACAAAAACCACTATAGAAAGGCGTCAAGGAAGCTTTGAGATGAGAGAAAGCTGTAGTTATATATATTTCAGGATTTAGCAAGGAAAACAGATTCCTGGGTAGTATACCAGGGAACTGGTATTTTACCTCCAAAGCAATTGTGCCCTTAGAAGCATTGGGTCACCCTCTCATCCTGTGGAAGTCAGCATAGCTGGATGGATGTCAGGTAAGTGAAGACACCTCACCCCTGAGGGCACTCTTAGAGCAGAGTAGCTGTTCCCATGCTTTAGAAGTTTCTTTTGTCCAGATTCTCCTTCCTTCCCTCCACATCAAGATAAAATGTGTCTTCCCTCATTCCTAGATTCCTCAAGGCTGATGTGGTCATGTTCTCCTCTGTGGCACTCTCACAATTCTTCTACAGATTGTATCACAGTCTATTATCATTATAAAATAAGTGTTGGGAGGCCATTCTCCATGGGTCTCTTGTACTTCTGACTATTGATCAAAGGCATTGACATTGTTCCCAACTATTTTTTTCTAGACCATTTGTATAGCAAACTAACTGCCTTAGAACGAAGATAATGTTTCCTTCTGAGGTGAAATAAGGCAAAATTTTTCCCAACATATCTTGACACTCTTGATACTAAAGACAATTTAACCCACCAAGGTAAAGGTTAGACAACCTTGCTAGCAGCTTTCTTTATGATATTGGGAACTTCCTAAGTTTGAGGCTTGTCAACTATGGTTAAAACCCACAGTATGCACGTGTACCTGAGCTATGTAACATCACCCCTGTGGAGTTTGGTAGGGTTGGGGAAGAAAGCCATGAGAACATGAAGCATGTCCACTCTGCCATGAGTAAAGAAGTGCTTTTCTCTGACAGGAATTTTATGCCTTCTTCCAGCTTCTATGAAACATTAGCAGGATCATTTGCTAAGCATTAAAGTCGGGTGTGATCTCAGACCCTTTCATGATCTTGATAATGAGCAATGTATGTGTATGTTTGGCCTGTCTGGTTTCTTCCAAACATGAACTCCTTAAGACTAATGATTGTATCTAATTCTTCCAGGTATCTCCAAGACCTATCCTAATTAAAATAGATGTTTGCTAAATAAAAACATGAGAACATGGATAGTGAAGAAATCTACTACATAATTTTCAAATTATTAAATCAGTTAAATTCATACTTTTTTCACTAAGTTAAATTAATGCTATTGTCCCAAGTTTGAAAAAAGTAGACTATGCCTATTCTTCGAATGATAGGACCTTCACCCCGACTCCCATATTGCTATTCTACCCTCATATATATTTAGTTTGGCATACTTTAGCTAAACAAATCCATTAATCCTCAGTGTCCACACCATTTGATCACAAACCATACAAAAATTTACAAGGAGTTTTGCTTGAGTAAAAATCTGTGCTTAGACATAATCGGTGATAGAAATGAGATGTCACATCTTCCCTGAAAGGCTTAATGTGGCTCTAGAGGAAGTGGGAAAAATTTCTCACTCAACATAATATTTAATGCCACAAGCTTATATGGAAAACAAGAGTCTCATGGAATGTAAAAAACCTGCACCATGATCAGTCTTCTCTCACTCACCAAACCCTTATCAGCATTAAAGTTCAAAATATAAAAATCCCATATTTTTGCAAGAACAATGATGGATTCTGGATGAAATTTTTCCATAAGAAAGAAGGGTTTTGGACCCTTGTTCAAGATGACAATTTAGCTTCTGGACCCTCTTTTTGCTTAGCTTAGGAACACATACCTACTCAGGTGGCTATCTGGAGAAGTGACTTCATTTATGTGCATTGATAATGGACTGAATTTCAGTGCTCCATATGTTGAAACCCTATCACCCAATGAGATGACAGCTACAGATGGGGCCTTTGGGGAGTAATGAGGTCATGAGGGTAGGATCTTCAGGAGTGGAATTAACATCCTTATAAAAGGAACCCAGAGAGTTCCCTAGTCCTCTTTCTACCATATAAAGACAGAAAAAGAAGTCAGTGGTCTTCACCTTGAAAAAGGATCATCAATAGAAGTCAGCTATGCTGACACCCTAATCTGAGGCTCTTAGCCTCCAAAAGTGAAAGATATAAATTTCTGTTAGTTACAAGCTACCTGCTCTATGATACTTTGTTATAGTAGCCTGAACTGACTGAGATAGCACCAGAGAGCTAAACGACCATAACTAATATAAACTGAGGCCCAAGTAATTTTGCTGAGTCTCTCCCTTCTGAGTGTGATACTGAGGAAAGAAACATCTCCTGGCTGCATAAAGGAACATTTCTTTACTGAGGAAACCTCATTACTGGATGAGAATCTAAACGAGTGTGTGGTTCAGTGATGGGATCAGCAAAAGAGGCATAAGGACCAGAAAAACAGAAATTGAACTAAGCCACAGCTCTGCAAATGTCCTGGGGCCCTTGAAGGTGCTCTCAGTGACTGATGAAGATTGAGCTCCTGTGCACCCAGAGGCACCTGATTGGATGTAACTGACAGATAATGTTATTAGGATTCAGCTTCAGTGGGGTCTTCTCAAAAGGTCTGACTTTCTATTTCTTCTATAAAGAAAAAAAAACTCCTGAGTCATGGTTATGCGTAAGCATCCCCAAAGAGTCTTAGAAAAATTTGGGAAGGGGAACTTGCTAGTAGATGGGGTGAGGTTTTAAAGCCATTGAAATTTGATCGTAAATATAAATGCAATTCCGTTTTATCCACAAGCTTGTGAAGCACAGGGTACACTTGGTAACAAAAATATCAAAGTACAAAAGATAAATTTCAAAGGAAAAGTTTACAGCTTGCCCTCTGCAGGACAGACTGTCTATGAGGCTCTTTCATCACAGTTAGTTAAATGAGGGCTCTGGCAGCGCAATGACTCAGAGATAACAAAATAAAGTCATAACATCAATATCCTCAAATGTTTGGGGATATATTTCAGAACATAAATATTAAATGTTGAAAAAGGGATTCAGCCTGCCCTTCAAGTCCAGCCAGCTGGCTTTCCTCCATCAGGCAGTGTCCTCTAAGAACATCCTAAGGAGAAAACAAAGCTCTCAAAGAGCAGTGGTTGGCAGTGCTTCGCAAAGGAGTAGTAACGTAGTGATTTAGTGGGAGTTTTGTAGCTGTTGTTGTTGTTGTTGTTGTTTTATTTCATCTTTGTAATAAAATTCAAGCATTTTACTCCATAAAAACAGGTACCCCACTGGAAGGAAGATTTCACACTATAAGGGGCTCCAAGCTCTTCTGCCCATCAAAGCCCTCTAGCCTCTGTTCAGAAGTGTTGCCATTGCTAGATAAATTTCAGCAATTTATTTCTTCAAAGGAAGTCCTTGTTTTATAGGAACATTAACATTCAAGGTCTATTGGTTAATAACGCATTAAAGTAACTTTGTTTATTACTTCTTCCAATATGGCAGGTAAGGAGAGCTTCTTGGAACAATCAAAAACATGAGGAATAAGTCAAGAAAATGCCATATAGACTTAATTGTTACCCACAATCTTCATAAAAGAGAAGGAAAGAAGAGAAAATAGTAAAAGGAGGTGAGGCAGCTCTAGAGAGAAACTTCTTCACAGATTTGGTCTGTGACCTGAACATAACAGCCATGTTAAAAATCTAAATTGTTTTCTGAAGTATGAAACTTCCTGCCCTTTCTTATAAGTGCACCGCTCACAATTATGCTATATGACAGCCACACAGGGGTTTTTCTGAACCCTGCTAGGCTGTGCACTATTTGAGAGAAGCACAATGTCATCTTAATACATTAAAATGAAATCCCACCACGAAGTAAAAGGTTGATAGAGAGAGGTAAATACTCCCTTAGCACATATGATTAACATCTCTGACTATTTTTCTTAAGTTCAAAGAGTTATTATTAGAAAATGGTAGCACTGTGCAGTTAAGTGTGGCAGATGGCATATAGGAGTGAGTGGTGTGCAATTTACAGTAAACAAATTCTTTATCTTTGACGGGTCATGGGGAGAACTAAAATGGTCTCCAATTCAATCAGGGAATATGCGAGAAAACACTGACATGCAGATTCACTAATTATAGTGAAATGTGTTAAAAAGCTACAATTATCCCAATGGATGAAACCTTTTCCCATGAAGATTAAAAAAAACAACCCAGCGTCATGGGCTGACAGCAGGATGCCATTTGTAAATGTGCCCCCAGATTGGTTGACACCTGTTCAGAGAAGAGATTCAAATCTTCAGGGCCTTCAACTTGGATTCCTCTCGAGATAGATAACGCTTCTTGATAGTATGTGTGCATGTGAACTCATCAGCTGTTTTTAAACAAAATATATGAGGATAAACTGTAACAGACATTTCCTTCTGCCTTCAAGAAGAGAGGATGGTAAGTCAATGGGGAGTGATTTCTGCAATGCTCATTAGGTTTGTTATCAAGAAATTAACGTTTCAAATGTGGCAGAATCTGACTTCCACCACTACAAATAAGGAAAAGGGAGTATAGCATAAGTATTATAAAATTTGTTTTCCAGAAATACTTGTTTGATGGGACTGTGGTCATGATAATTTATCAAATTACAAATTAAAAGTACAAGAATATATAATTCCATAATGTTTAGGAACCATCTAAATGATCCAGATGAGTCCTATATCAAAACACTCCGTGGGGTTTACTAACAGCTTGGGACATATGGACCCACACAGAAGTGCCATGGAGAATTCTTAAATGCCATGCGGGAGTTTGATCCAAAAGGACAAGATCACTACGTTGAGGACAGTTGTTGATTTGACTAATCCCTTAGATACAGGATATATAAAAGATGCTGTAGGATTTGAGGAGTGTGCCTTATCACATGCTCCAGGCCTCCAGAGTAAGGAGAGACAGGGAGTTGTCTGACACCACTTGCTGTGTATCATGTCACTGACCGTTGGGTTTTCTCCTAAAACAGGGACATGATGTTGTGTTGGGTGGTGCATTATAGGCCAATGCTTTTAGACCTGGAATAGGTCCAAACGGGTCAGCCACCAAGTGGATCTTGGTGGGGGTGGGGGGGGGGTCACATTTTTAAAAATATTCCTATTGTATATAAATTGGTGGAGGAAAAAAATTGAACTTCAATTCTTTGGATGTATAAGTCACAAGGACAAGATAATTTGATTTGCAAATTTAATTGTCTTAGAGTTTAAAGATCTGGAATTTAATTTCTTAGTGATTTAATCTTTGAACTTTTGTTTTTCTCAGGCCATTTGACAATGGCATAGTACAGATATTCAAATCTGGGCCTCATCTATATTGTTGGCATTTGGTTATATTTTTTGAGGTTAGGCAATCTTATTGTATAAATTCAGGTGAGTTCACGTCAGGTGAGTTCATATAATGGGGGAAGAAATACAAAGAGGTGACCTCTCAGCATTGGGTACAGCAAGGTCCTGGAGTTAATTTAAATAACATACCAGTCTCATTCATTTTTAAAGGCTTCTGAACCAAAGCCTACACTGCTGTACAGCTGTCCCAAGAGGCTCCAAGGGGAGCACTGTTGGCATTAAGAAGAGAATGGCTGCTCAAAGGTAAGAGCATAACCTTGGTAAATGGAGCCTATAAGCACATCTCTGAAAAACCTAGGATAAATTTTAAGCAGAGGAAGAAAAGGGAGGATTGTTATGGAGAATACTTATCCCTCACTTTTCAAGGTTTCCTATGGAAAGATTTCAAGTAGAAGAAATTCCTAAGCTTTTTCACTACCACTTCCTCACTGCTCCTCACCAGTGCTCAGATATTATTTGATCAGAAGAAATTGCTAGACTAGATTTACAAATCAAATGGAGCTTCTTATTATATCTCTTAAATACTGGGGTTCGAGTATCTATTCTTCCGTAGCCACCTGAACCAGTATGTGGAAGGCAGTGACACAAGGTAAGTCTCTATCAGGAAGACACTAGCAACCATATTTATTCCTCTTGTTTCAGCCACATTCTTCAAGCCATCACCAAAAGGAATGATATTTTTTACCTTCATCCACCAGACTTGTATAACTATTTCTCAATTGATATTTCTCAGAGAATAGGGGTTTATTTATTGATATACTCAAATTCATATACACTTTAATTATATTAGAATTTTAAAACATTTAAAATATCAAAGTGGGAATGTTCCCTTCTATGTATTTGCTCTGGTAATATCCTTTGGTTTCTAAATGAATTATTTCCAGGAAAAAAAAAATGAAGGTCAAGTAAACATACTTCCATGGCTTTTGTAAATCTCCTTATGTTACACTTTTGGCATGAACTAATGTCACAGATTATATGGATATTACAAATTCCACAGGGATCTTCATATTGGGAAGGAAAAATTTCAGGTATAGAAATTTAAAAATTTTAATTAAACTTTATATTGTTTTTAAATTAAATTTTAAATTTTTAGAAAATCAAAAAAGTCTTCATTAAGAGGCCCCATCCCATCTTCCAGCTATAGATAGGCTGTAATAACCCTCTACCTGACTGCACATGTGGGGAATTCCCTACTCCATGAACACTAACAAGAGGTAGAACATATTGCCCACTCCAGAAACTGAAAACTTTCCACCAGTTTTCCTTGTATGTAGGTCACATGACCTAAATTCTGTAAATAAAATGCACTCACACTAGACTTTGGTTTAGAAGCTGGGGACAAAGAAGCAGGGAATGTTCAGCCTTCATTCTGTCAATATTAACAGTCCATGTAGTAGCTACATCCATTTTCCAAAACAGGCAGCAATGCAAAGTGTTCTAGCATTGTTGCTACCACTCAACATTGATCCTGGGGCAGCTGAGAGACTCGTTCTCATCAGTTCTCTCTTGCTGGACAAGCTCTACACAATGATTTGAACTATGCCTTTGAATCTGTATACTCCAACTCCAGTGGTTCAAGAGTCCTAGAGGTTGTGAACCATCTAAAAGCTTTTAAAACCTCACTTGTGCTTAAGGGTTTAGTTTCCTGATGGATACCAATTCACTTAACACTGTCTCAGTGTTTGCCAGTATAAGCACTCTCCTATCAGCATAAAACAACCCTCTTCAGGTAAGTCTTCAGTCTTTCAGAGTTCTGCATCTTCTCTTTTACTTTCACAGAGAGTATCTAGGTCTGCATACTCTCATATATCAAACATTGGTCACAAGTGGCTATTAAGCATGTGAAGTGTGACTATTCTAAATTGAGATGTGTTATAAGTGCAGAACACATGCTGAATTTCAAAGACTTAGTGGAAATTTTAAAAGAATGCAAAATATCTTCTTTACTATTATTTCCCATTAATTAAATGTTGAAATGATATTTTTAAAATATTGGGTTAAATAAAATAGATTATGAGACTTAATTTTTACTTGTTTGGTTTTTTAAATACAGCTACTAGTCAATCTTAAATTATGAATATAGTTTGCATTATATTTGTCTTTGAAAGATACATTAGAGAGCAAAAGGTCATGTGTTTATTTATTGTATCATTATTTTGTTACCAATAATTACAGTACCTAGTCCTTAAAAACAATAAAATTCTGACTCTTTAACAATATAAATTTTATATCTTGAACATTTTTTATTATCAAGAAAAGAAAAGGAACTAGTATTTATTACTTAATAATAGGTGCCAGGCACAGTGCTATGTGATTTGCATATTATCGTTTCATTTAATTCTTATCATCACACTATGAAGGAACTTTTAGAAGGAAGACATATAAATAAGGAGATGTGTTAAGAAGTTAAGTAGCTTTCCCAAGGCTGTATACCTATGACTTAGCAAGTTAGGCCTGCAACACAGATAAGTTTTTTCTTCTAAGAACTCTTTCTCATTATCCTGTGTGGATGTTCCCCTCCCCATCTCACCCCAATCCACTAACCATTCAGGGGAAAGCTTCTAAATTAATCTATAACTTACAGAGCAATAGAAACCCTTTGTTTTAATTGATGTTTTCCCTCCTTTTCTATTTTAAAAAATTATGGTATTTTCCCTTATTTTGTGACTACCTCAAATTGTTCAAGTTCAATAATTAATAATTAATGTTTGGAATGAGACAGTCCTAACCAATGCAATTTCTGACTCAAAATCAATTCCCTATTCCTCATTTCTTTTAGATCTATGTTCTCAGCTCCAGTTAAACTTAGGCCTATTTTAAAGCATAAATTTTTTTTTAATTTTCTCTTTTAATCAACTATCTAGTACTTGTGCACCCTTTGAATCAGCATGGATAATAACTATACTTTCTATGTCAAGACTGTGTACAGGTGACCAAATAATTCATGCATTAATATGTGTAAAAAGTAGAGTAGACTAGAAATTGAACTGCAACATGACCAAGCTATACCACTCTTCTCTATTTATCCTAAAGAATTAAAGTTATCATACTATAGCAATACATGCTCACCTGTATTTATACCAACACAATTCACAATAGCCAAACTATGGAACTATCCTAGATCCCAATCAACAGATGAATTGATAAACAAAATGTACTATATAACACAATGGAGTTTTATTCAGTCATAAAGAAAAATGAAATTATGTCATTTGCAGGAAAATGGATAGAACTTGAGAACATTATGTTAAGCGAAATAAGCCAAACTCAGAAGGTCAAGGGTCACATGTTTTTATTCATATGTGGATGCTACAGAGGAAAAAGAAAAAGAAAGGTGGCAGGAGGATCTTATGAAAATAGTAGGGAGTGGTGGGTGAATGACTCATACTTGTAATCCTAGCAATTTAGGAGGCTAAGGCAAGAGGATCACAAATTCAAAGCTGGCCTCAGCAACTTAGTGAGGCCTTAAGGAATTTATCAAGACCCTGTCTCAAAATTTTAAAAAAAATGAAATAAAAAAGGGCTGAGGATGTGAGTCAGGGATTCAGTGGTTAAGGATCCCTGGGTTCAATCCCTAGTACAATAAATAAATAAATAAATAGAAGGGAGATCGGTAGAGAAAAGGGAGCAGAGGAGCAGAGAGAGAGAGAGGAGGAGAGAGAAAAGCGAAATATTGGGGAATGCTATTGGCCAAAGTATTATTGTTACATTGTGTGCGTGTATATATATGTAACAACAAATTCCACTATTATGTACAGCTATAATGCACCAATAAATGATATGAAGACAAAAAATTTAAAAAATAAACCTCACAAAATATGTAGACTAGGAAATATATAAATATAAATTTGGGGGACATTGGAATATTTATAGAGGTATCTTGAAGGATTACTTTTTTATTAGTAGGTACAGAGTATCCAAGCATTTGAAACCATAGATAAATGTCAAGGAGAAAATTTAATGCCACTATTTAGAGGTACAAAATAAATGCCCAAATAAAATTCATTAGTTTGGCTCTTTCATGATAGATTTTTCTCCTAAATTTGGTTCTTCTATAGCTTCTGAACTTTTGCCAGTTGTAGATTAATTGGTCATATATACATATTCAACCAAAACAGTATTATGCTTACAATTCATTCTGGGTCAGTAGAAACACTAATGGGCTCATAATACCAAGGGCTCTATTTATATGTTCCATTAACAAAATCCTTCACAACCTCTGAGTATCATAACCCACAGATCTCAGAGTCTAAGTCTAATCTCACAGGCCAGAGTTTAAGAAAGGTATGACCATGTTTTGGAGTAATAAAATCAGTGTATTGAATTATCTTAAGTACTATCATTTGAGAACTTAAAAAAACAATTAGATATCTAAAGGTTACTAAATTATGCTCAAAGGAGAAACATAAGAAACCTGTGTGGTCTTGTTATGAAGAGGAGCACAGAGTAAGAGTAAAGTTGTTGAATGACAAACAAGCCAACTTCAAATACAGGAATAACTGCTGTGTACTGAGGTGACCTGAGGAGGCTAAGAGGCCTCCGCAGGGACAGGCC
Source organism: Tamias sibiricus (assembly GCA_025594165.1). Lineage (NCBI taxonomy): Eukaryota > Metazoa > Chordata > Mammalia > Rodentia > Sciuridae > Tamias > Tamias sibiricus. The sequence continues at coordinate 110,213,557 of CM046664.1, read as the reverse complement.
TTGGTGGATGGAAGCCAAGAGAACCTTGGAAGTCAAAATACACAAGCAGGATGAGAATTTCATGTTCCAAGACAACTGAAGATAAAGTTGGTTGGAGTACAATGTCAAAGAAATGATAGATAAATCAGAGAGAAAACTTTTCGGGGGCGGGGTGGCAGATGAAGTTCTCTTGAGAAATATCTTGAATGTCAGGTTAAAGATTCTGGAGGCTATCCTATCTGTGATGGGGTAATGGTAAAGAATTTTATGCAAAGGGATGAGAACATAACTATTTTGATAAGATTCTGAACTAATGAGATGAAAGTGGGGAAAACAGGAGGTCAGACACATGATAAAGCAAACTGATGAAGCATGGCTCCACGTGAGGAATAAGGAGGAAGGTTGAATACAAATTGGAACTAAGGTACCATACCTGGAAGTTTTGGAGAGGGACTTAAGTATAGATAAAATACAGATAATATGGATATTGCAAGAGGAGACTAATGTGGAAGGATAAGATGTTTAAATTCCATTGATTCTGAGTTGACAACACTAAGCCACCAAGACTAGAAAGGATTGTGGAGTTTGAATTTTGTGATTTGCTAACTTTCGTTAAATTCATTAGAACAATGTGAATAGTCAAAATTATGACAAATTGCTTATTTATTAGGATTACTTATTTCCTTGAGTCACTATCTGATGTGTGTTTAAATAACATGAAGTAACTATTCAAAAATAATCACAGATATTCCAAGTAATTGGGCAAATGAACATATGCTGACAGAAACAAAGAGACCACTACAGGCATTTATCCTTGGAGGTCATAAAACACCTAAGCTTGTTGGTGTCTTATTATTTTTGTTCTCACCCATTGGAATTCATCCTTTGATTCGACATGATGCAACTTCTCACAACAGCTATGACTCACCTTACTTAACCTTGACTTAAAAAAAGTCATCAGCATTTCTCAAAAACTCCATTTTTATTTCATATTACTGTTAAATTATGTACCCAAACACAGAAAATGTACTGACTCATATAGAATTTATTGAGTCTCTTATGCATTTTATGTATTTAAACAAGATTGTTGCTGAGTTCTCTCTAAATTGTTTCAAATACATGATCCCACAATAAGAAATATGTAGACTTGCCCCCTGGCTTTCAACATTTGCAATTGACAGAATAATTGTACCTATAAGTGGGGTACAGTGGGATTTGTCAAGATGTAAACCGTGTGCAATGATCAGATCAGGATACATTTATTTTTTTGTGTTAAAAATATTCAAAATTCTTTTTCTAGATATTTTGAGATATCAAGAAGTTATTTTTAACTATGATCACCCTACTGTGAAAACTATATCTTCCTAACTAACTATGACTGCTACCTAACTAACTGTCTCTGTGACCCTTCTCCACCTTTCTAGCCTCTGGTAATCACTATTCACTCTTTTTTTTTTTTTAATGATGCATTTGGGAGGATTGATTTTTATTTGATCACATACTCAAAAGTAAGCATTTATAAGAGACAAGGGACTACTTATCTTTCTTCTTTTATCTTAAATTGCTTCCCAAAATCTTTTCTCTAAATCAAACAACAATTTTGTTAAGTCATAGGTATGTAGAAAATTTTTTTTAATATTTATTTATTTGCTTTAGTTGTACACAATGTGTTTATTTGTACGTGGTGCTGAGGTACCGGTCCGTGTACGTGCTAGGCGAGCGCTCTACCACTGAACCACAATCCCAGCCCCAGTATGTAGAAATTTTAACAACATTATAACTTGACTAATGATTGATGATCCTTTATGGTACATTTTAATAAATAATTAAATTACTTAGATTTTTTTCTTCCTAACCTATCTCTACATAAGTATAATAAAGACACTATGAACCTTATTGTAGCTTTATTCACTTGGTAACATAAAGATACATAAAAAATGTTAAGACAGATGGACTACTATTACTATAGCCACAGCTATCAGTATTATTTATAATTGCTACTTCCTTCTAAAAGGAGCCCCTTGCCAAAAGAATCATAAAAACTACTGATTTTCCCTTGTGGGGAGATGGATTTGTGGGTATTAATGTCTCCTTTTGTCACACCATTTTATTTTATCCAGCAAAGTAGAGAGAAAAGCTAAACTAGGCAGAACAAATAGAAGTTCTTTGACTTGTATGACAGAAAATTCCCCCAGGTGGAAGCTTCAAGCAGCTATAATAAATCTTGATTTCAAGAAGTATAATATTTCATGATAGAAGATATTTCATTTCCCTAAACTGCTATAATGCACATGCCTGTTCTCTTGCAGACCAAGAAACATGAAATGTTTATTAACTGATAAAAGTAGTACTGACAGTTACTTCGAATTTGAAAAAAAAATTAAGCTAATTTCTGAAATAAGATAAAGCTATAGACTCTAGGCTGGTATTAATACCTACATTGTAGAGTTTTTATTGTTGTTGTCATTGTTTTGATTAAAAGAGGTGATGTGTATAAGATGCTTGTGACAATCCATGTCTCACTACCTACTATCACCACCACTACTTCCATCATTACTATATACCTCAAGCAACATAAGCTATTAACTCAAAGCACCTACACTGCATTTAAATGACTTTCATTTCATTACAGGTTATTATGCAATTTGAAGTCATGCTATTTTTCCTACCCATTTTCACACTTGAATATAACAATATAAATTAGGATTATTGGGATAATTATCATAAACCTATCTGATAATTTTTAAAAGGCAAAGGCCAGCTTTAATTTGCTAATTCTTCACTCTACACGTTCATTTTCATTTACTTAAGCAATCAATATTTAAACCCAGGTAGATACTCAGATGGCTTAATGAAGATGTGGTTACACAATGATGTCAGCTGGGTTCTAGAAATGCTCACCAGGTTTCCAGGGAGGAGCTGGACCTGAGGAATGGAATGTTGACAGGAAGGATAGTTGAACCTTGCTGGGGTTATTCAGGAATAAAATGAAAGGGGATGTGTCCCATTTTGAAAATAATATAAAATGAAACGAAAAAGAATATAGTATCCAATCTTGGTACAATCTAGGTACTTTTAATGGCCTTAGCCATGAAAAACAAAGCTGTGAACCTGTGCTGAGAAAAAATGGCCACCAAGTGCATGTACCTGAAAATGGCTTTCAGCCCAAACTTGGAGTCTATCTATTTTTGTTTTGCATACATAGTATGCAATCCATCCCAGGTTGTAAAGAAATGTTTCAAGATAAAGAAGAACAAACAACAACAACAAAAAAAAAAAAAAAAACATGAAAGCAGTAAAAGTACTATAAAAACAATAGTCAAATGCTTTTGTTGTCAGGAAAAGATATGCAGAAGCATAATAATGACTTGAGGGAGCATCTTAATCTAGCAACTTCTAAAAGATGCATTTGGTTGTTTCACAGCTCGACAAGAGGGAAAAAGTGTTTTCTCCTGAATTCCTGAGCACTGCATGTGATGGGAAGGGGAAAATACAGACAGTCTGGAATAAAATGGGGCTGATTCCCAAGAGGCAACAGAATAGGGGCAGAGAGAAGAAAGCTGTCTCCTTGAGGACTGCCAGCAAAGAGGAGGACAGCACTGGGAGTGCAGCCCTGGAAGCTGGCAGAGAAGGAGCAGAGGTCCTGGGAGCTGAGGTAATGCCACAGAGTCTCAAGTGAATACTGAAATAATACTTATTTATTGAATGATTATAATGATGAAATAAGGTATCTACAGTTGTATCAGTTATTAATTGCTGTGTAACAAATTACCCGAAAACTTATGGCTAAAAACAACAATTACTATCTCATCATCACTAAATCTCTTAGTCATTCAAGAAGACAGGACCATACAAGGCATGAATTCCAGAAGGTAGGGATCATTGGGAGGCATTTTAGAGGCTGCCAACTATAACTATATCTAGCAAAGTACCAGCTAGCTCCATATATACTAGTTCCTATTACTATCATCATCTGGAAAATTACAAAGCAACTGTTTATTTATTGTAGCTGGACAAGTGAGATACTACTATGTTCAAGCTTCACATAATTTTGTAAAGAATAAATAAAATGGGGTATACCCAAGTATGAAATTAAAGCCACCAAATAGTAATTCTGCGAGTTATAACTGATCACACAATATTAGAAATCATTTTTACTGGGGTAGAGAGGAAGTCAGAAGCAAAAAGTAGTGAGGAGTGTTAGCATCATCTATCCAGAGTGGATATTTACAAAAGTGGCGGCTTGCCATGACTGCTGGGTTCTTCTACTCCTCAGCCGAGGACCTGTGAATTAAGTAATGCTCTCCTAGCTCTGCTCTGTGGTGGATCACAGGGTGATGCGACGAAAACAGAAAAACATCCACCAACTTAGGAATTGGCAGAACAGTTAGACAACGATTTTTGTAAATCAGATTACTTTCTGCAAATTATGTGAATACAAGCTGCGGAAGGGAAAAGATGGAGGAATAGAAGAATTCGATGTTTTATATCCTGAACTAAAATATGTCTTTAGTTTTTGCCAAGAAAATTTCAAAGATGTCAAAACCGGGTCACTACCAATATTATAAACATGAACCGCCCTTATAGAAGAGCAGCCTTGTATGCCACGGCCACCCTAAAGCTGACAAGCTTAAATCCATTTCACTCTAAATGTACTTCGTCCCCAACCCACCCACCAGCAAAATGTCCTAAGACAGCTGCTAATTTAAAGGCAGAATTAATTATAAGTGACTTGGTGACAGATGCTCCGTATTTGGATGCCAACTGAAGAAGCCTGTGTGTTCTGGGCGCAGTGCTGGTGTTTTCCTCTAAGATCCTACTGCCCTGGATGCTGCCTTACTTGGTAGGTGGCTTGCTTGCAACCTGTTTGGGCAAACCACTGTGACTTAGCCTAGTTTTCTGACTTCCCCAGTTTGCCATTCCTCTTGCTGTCCCTCTACTTTCTTCCCTGTGGCTAAAGCACAATCTTATTTGTCACTACCATCAACACAGGAGAAAGGGGATCCATACTAGGAAGATTTTCTGCACTTGTCTCTCTAGAAGCCAGACAAGGTATTTGAGACAAGAAAAACACTGACCCTGCCAAGAGAGTAATTGGCTTGTTCAATACTAGTCACTGCCTCACCAATAACCAGCCAGCATGTAATTGCGTCACTATTCCCCCATCTCCAACAACCTCCTCATTCCTCATGCCAGAGGAGAGACCTAGAATTGGCTAATGTTATTTTAAAAGCAATACTTTTGCATTTTAGAAAAGTTAGAAATAAAGAACATTTTAAAGACAAAATAATTGGAATATATTTTCTAGTCTATTCCATGAACTATTTTAAAAAGTTCTTCATGTCCTATAAATGCTAGAGTCCTCATTACATATAACACATAAGGTAAAAAGGGTTTACCTTAATTTTATACATTATATGCCTGTGGTAGAGGTTAGACAATAATATTTTTATATTTTCATTTTGATTAACACAGGTGCTTGAGTTCAGTTCAGCCTATTTTGAGTCCTGAATTCCAATAAGTCATATCAGATAACAAATTTTGTTAATTGTTTTTCTTTGTTAAGAATTAAATGCTACCCATTGATAGCTTGGGAGACTATCTTAGTCAGTTTGGGCCACATGTACCACTGTACCATATATGGACTGTGTGGCTAATAAACAGCATGAATTTATTTCTCACATTTCTAGAAGTTGGAAGTCTGAGATGGGGGTGCAGCACGGCTGAGTCCTGATGAAGGCCCCCTTCCAAGATGCAGTCTGCTATCTCCTTGTCATGTCCTCATGGCAGAAAGGGGATGAGGGAGCTTCCAGGGGTCTCTTTTATAAGAGCACTAATGCCCTTCATGATGGTCCTGGTCTCATGGTTTCATTACCTCCCAAAGCCCCATCTCCAATACATCTCAGTGGGGGGGTCAGGATTTCACCATAAGAATTTTAGGGGGATACAAACATTTAGTCCATTGCAGAAAGGATTAGGGGTGCTTGAGAATCTCTGCTTTCCTTTATCACTTACTTAAATAATATCTTTTTTGATGAGGTTGACTTGACGAATGTTCCTCTTATCCGTATGTTTTATCCACCAAACCTCTAGAACCCTTTCAACTCTCTTTCATTGATTCTACTTTACAGCATGCCAAATTAATTTTGTGTAATCATTATGTTCAACACCAATAAAATATAATCACAAAGAAAATTTATTTCTGTCTCTTTCTATTTCTAAAAGTCTATTCTGTAGAGGTGAGCTTTCCTGATACCTGGATGAAAATTAAGGCAGGCCCTTTGATATTTCTGGTACTTCTTAGGTAATAAAAATTTCTATGGTTGATTCAAGTTTCACAACATTTCTCAGTAGAGTGATTATTCAATACTATATAATGGTCAAAATTCAATCTTGCTTTAAAATTAGAACAGATATCTCCTCTGCATTTTATTTTATATCTCACTCTGAAACATGGTATCGATTTTCAACCACAGTTTTGCTTCAACCCAAATTTCATTACATCTTTTCATGTTTCCCTTTCTTTTTTTATGCTAACAACTTTTAGGGTTATACTAGAATTCTTCCAATATTATCCATAAGTATGTTTATTAGCACTTGTTCTTTATGTAAGTGAAAAAAATTAAACATGTCAGCAGATTGATTTTATTAACCATTTAGATAAAAACAAAAATTTAGTAGACTCTTTTGTTTTACCTTCTATATACCACTTAGGATCATCTGCTTTCTCCAAATGGTAACATTAAAAAGCCTGAACACCATCTGTAGGGACCTCACTGGAACCCAGAGTAGACAATTTTATTTTCATTTAGTACCAACTTTCTAAAATATTAAGTGATGTCTTCCCACTTGCCTTTTGTTTCCCATCCCCACAGTATTACTGACTACTTAGTGTTTTGCAGTTACTCCAACAATATTAGACTTCCTGATTTCCCACCCCTCCACCTCCCTAATACAATTTCCCTACTCAATTCCCAGCCACTGTGTTATTCATCCTGGTTGTCCTCTGCAATCCCATGGCATCAAAACCCTTTACCCTTATGTAAATAAAGCTCTCTCAAATCTATATTTTAATGTGTAAAAGCTTTCTACCACACTTTTTTAACTTACATTCTAACAGAAATTGAACAATGTATTAGCATCCTATATTCCTTACTGGCCTCTCTGGTGCAGGTTTCCCTCCCTCTGGCTCTTTAGAATCAGAGAACAGAGACTACTGAGTGAGAGTCAGCTGCCTGTCTTCTTCACCATTCAGTTGGCTCACAGGTGCACCCAGTCCACACTTACCACTCAGAACAACTTCAGGTGCTTCATGTCATACCCCAGCTCTGAGGGCTCTAAGGCATAGTTTCCCAGCATGCTATTTGTGGCACATCCACAGAATGTATTCTCTGTTTTCATGAAACCTAACCTTAAATCACTCATCTCCTGAATTTAGGATACATTTTCTCTTTTCCTGTTCAAGTAAGAGAGAGAATTATTTTCTATGTAATCAGGAAGCACTCATTCATCATCGATTTCAGCACACTATTATGATTTTTGCTCTCTTAAAATTACATTATTTTTATGTAGCTCTTCATCTGAGTACATTTAATGACTCCTCTTTACCTCCAAGACTCAGTGTCAAGCTCCTGAATGACAGAAACTTAGTCATAGTATATTGAAGGTAAGGTTGCCAGATTTGTCAAATAAAAATTGAGGACTTCATTTGTCCATCCCTAATGGTAACCAACTGCAACAGGAAGACTGCATTATTCCCAAACTGTGCAAATACTATAATTAACACTATTCAAATTCGAAAGAGTAAGTACAGAATGGACACTGACCAATCAAAAATTATGCATATACTGAACGGTGATTCGGCCAAACCAAAGCATCTTCTTTCAAATGATTTTTGGGAGGACATATGGAAGATTGGATACAGGGGCACTCTATCCTTGAGTTATACCCCAGCTCTTTTAATTTTTTATTTTGAGATAGGGTTTTACTAAGTTACTGAGGCTGGCTTCCTGAATCACTGGGATTATGGGCATTTGCCTCCATTCCTGGTTTTTCAAAGATTTCTCAATGTTAACTTTCTCTGTAAAACCTTTCTAAACTAATTAAAGTAGTTTGAGTTTGGTCTGAAGATCAAGTTCCTTGTTCATTTACCTGAATTTCTCTATCAAGTACTTCCTAAGTGACTCAACTTGAAAGATGCTGTTGCTCAGACAACTCACCAGGGGATGGTTGCATTCCTGGCATTTTGTGTGCAGTGATAATGACTGTTTGTTATTCAGGACTACCTCTTTACTGTTCATCATAAAGCCATGGAAAATAGGTGATGTTTCCTTCCAGAACAAAAGGCAAGTATGCTTACTGCCCATTATTTAAAAAAAAAAAAAAAAAAAAAAATCAGGCTCATTAAATGCAGTGTTCCTCTTCTATCAGAAAATTCAGTGTGTGTAGACATTCATTAGTCCCATCTGTTTCACTTCTATGGGACTTAGAGGAAAGGGGAACTGATTCAAATATGCTAATGCTCATGTTGCTTGCTGTTCTTTAAGTAATGATGTCTTTGTTCTCTGACCTAAGAATCTCATGTCTTCTCCCAGCATACATGAAACTGTGACTATCCTATTTGCAAGTTTTCAAGTAAGGGGAAATCTCAGACCTTCTGCAGTTTTTTATATTGCCATAATAACTAAATGTTTTGCACACATAAATCTAATTTCCCCAACTAGATTATACTTAGTTTGTATCCTTCATTCAGTATTTGGTTCTGCACGTAATGGCAACTCCACAAAAATCTCATTGATGATACTTTAACATATTTTGAATGACACAACAAAAAAATGGAAAAGGAAAAGAGGTTATGGAAGATGTTTATGATAGATAACCTATGAACAAGAAAAGTCTTGAGAAATTGGGTACTGGCCTAAAGTTAAGAATAAGGCTAAACTCAGAGTGCAATGTAAACGTCCATACAGAGTGAAAGAATCAGTAAGAAATCATCTCCAAATCTGATTTCTGAATCTGCACCATATTTTGGCACAGCTTACTTTGCAAATAGCCTAAATCATTATCATCCTCACAACTTAATCAACAAATTATTTACGTCTCTCAGATGCCTCCTCAATGGTCTTAAGAAGGACGCTGCTGCCATGACAATAGTGCTGTGGGGCTGCAGCAAGTAGGAAGGCAGCAATGCAGAGTTTCCCTAAGCCTTGAACTGTCAAGGGTGGAGTCAGCAATCATCTAGCTCTGGACCTCCAAAGCCCTATGAGCAAGAAGCCTGTGTGATAACTAATGCAAGACCCACAGTGGAACACTGCTGTCGAGTAGGGCACACACCAGAGCATCATACTCCATGAGAACAACATGCATCTGGAAAAAAATCATTTTTAATAGTCCCACATTAAAATTATCTCTGGCTACTATATTTATTCAAAAAGAAAACATTATAGTGCAGTTCACCCGAAAGCTCCTAAGTTTTACAGTGTTGCTGAATTGGTCTCTCTAGCATTCCATACGTGATCCATAGTAAAATATATAAACTCTATCATTTTTTAAAATGCCAATAGAAGGACACTTGACTCTTAAGTGGTAAAGTCCAAATTTGAAAAATCAAACCCCTTCTTGAAAGAAGCTTTAAATACCAAATAGGTACATGATTATGAACTGAATGTCAAAATTTTTCTATCCTTTTTCCCTTTTTTTTTTTTTTAATTTCAAAAGACAATTTTGCATGCCCTCATGCTGAGTCTCATCACCCATCAGGACATTTAAATTAAAAACATCTGACAGACAGACTGGGCTTATGCATTAATTTCCATAATGTTCAAATATCAATATCAAGGCTCTGTGCCTGACAAGTGGGCTTTTTTTTTTTTTTTGAAATAAGCATATTATAAGCCAGCAGGAGTCATCTTGCTAGTTACATTTTCATGCAATAATTAGATATCAGGAGATTCCTAGGTCAGTGTAATCAACTGCAATTTAAACTTTTTTTTTTTTTTTTAACTTATCTATCTGCTTGTGAAAATGGGCTATCATGACTATCAAATAGAACCAAAAGTGGCAGGGAAAAAAGCGTGGAATTATGGTGTTTTTCTGATATCCTTAAGACTTGTATTCTAAGGCCTATACCTAAAGTATAAAAGGTGGTTGAATAGCATATTCCCTAAGTCTTTTCCTTTTACATCCAACAAAGCATAAAACTTAGAAATCACCAAAGTTCATTCCCAGCATCAGTTAGGCTCCCATCGCAAAGCCTGTCTTTAGCTGCCAACACTCCACAATTAACCTCACATGCCATGTCCAGATCCCTCTGCTCATTATAGTCCTAGACCCTAGACTTGTAGGGTTACAGCCACACCAATGACAAGTAGTTCAATAGTATGGGGATACATTAACTATTTTGTACATTATTTTTCTGAGTCTAAAAAAAAAAAATTGTACCTCTTGACAGTTTTCCTAAGAATGAATACCAGAAGGCTATTCTAATGGCCAACTAGCATATGATCAGTCAATGGATTTTTTTAAATTTATTTAGTTATTTGTTCTAAGTAATTATACATGACAGCAGAATGCATTTTGATTTATAGTACACAAATGAAGCACAATTTTTCATGTCTTTGGTTGTACACAAAGTACAGTCACATCCTTCGTGTCTTCATACATGTACCATTCCACCAACTTTTTTACCCCTATGCCCCCTCCCTTCCTGTCCTTCCCTTTTGCCCTATCCAAAGTTCCTCCATTTCTTCCTTGCAGTCCCCCTTCCCATTATGGATCGGCATCCACTTCTCAGAGAAAACATTCAGCCTTTGGTTTTTTGAGATTGGCTTACTTCACTTAGCATGATATTCTCCAACTCTATCCATTTACCAGCAAATTCCATGATATATTCTCTTTTCATGCTGAGTAATATTCCATTGTGTATATATACTACAGTTTCTTTATCCATTCATCTATTGAAGGGCATCTAGGTTGGTTCCACAGTTTAGCTATTGTGACATGTGCTGCTATAAACATTGAAATGGCTGTGTCCCTGTAGTAGGCTGTTTTTAAGTCCTTTGGGTATAGACCAAGGAATGGGATAGCTGGGTCAAGTGGTGGTTCCATTCCAACTTTTCTAAGGAATCTCCATACTTCTTTCCAGATTGGTTACACCAATTTCCAGAGTCAATGGCTTTTTAACTGAACTGAACTAATTATGACAATTTTTGGAAGATAAAGAGAAAAGATTTTTGGCTAGCATACATTTTGTACAACTTGGATATAGGGTCTGATAGACACTGATGAATCTTGAATAAAGATTAGGAGACTATACATGGTAAAATACAATAAAAAATTAGCCTAGTTACTTTAATTGACAATTCATTATGCAAGCAAATTGAAGCCACTAGATATTTATTATTAGTCCTTCAGATTAGATAACAAGTCATGAAAATAACCATAAAACAAGATACTTTTAAGCATTTACCATGCACACATTGTGGTCGTTCATGTTAAATATATTGCTTCCACACATATTAGTCAAGATGTGTGAGTTTATGCTATGGAAACAAAAAATCCTGAGATCTCATTGGCTTAAAATAACAATGATTTGCTTCTGGTTCACATTGTATATCCAATAGGGACCAACCCCAGGGATTACAGGGCAACATATCAACCCTTCATTCTACCACTCCCAAGACAGGAGATAGAATATGACCCTGGGACCCTGGACTATAAAGGGTTTGGTCTGTGAAAGATACACATTACTTGAAAAATCACTTTCAATTCTCAGAATACTAAAATAGTCTAGCATATTTTGGAACCTAGAAAATTCTTTAAGTTCCTAAAGGGATGACAAAGAAGTAAAGTAACTGGACTGCTCAATAGCTATGCAATATGTTCAAATTATATAGATAGCAAATTGTATTTTACATTTTTCTAGGTACCAGGTGGCTTTTTTTTTTTTTACATTTAACAAATAGTTGCTTATTTACTTTCTTAACAGCCTTTTCAAGTATGTACTAATACTGTCACCATTTGACTGATAAGGTAACTGAGAACCAGGAGATCTAATAACTTGCCAAAAGCCATGAGCTGTTAACTAGTGGACTTGATACTTGAACAGACATTCTGGCTGTAGAGTATGTACACTTGACTTCTGTCATCCTAAACCACTGTACTACATGTAAAGACTTTACCTGTTAAATCTAAGTATGAAGAAGTATGCACAAAAATCTACAGTTAATACATAAGGCTTATCTAATTTTAATTTTCAGTTCTTTCAGCAATGTGTCGCTAAAGGAAAGGCCCCTTGTGTATTTAGGCTACCCTATTTTATCTTCCGTTCTCTATAAGTTTCTGTAAGAGCAACATCTGCACCATGCCAGCAACAAAATTGATGCTTAATGAATATTTGTGGAGAAAAATTAACATATTTGAGTTCTTTATTGTTTTATAACTTTGACTTACAACATTTAAGCTGTAGAATCCTTTTATTTGAAAAAAATTTTAAATGCTAGTAAATATCAAAAACCATTAGGTACTTGGTTTACAAAATTGAAATATAGTTTTTGTTTATTTGGTCAGTTTTGTTTTGCTTTGTTTTTCAGTGCTGTAGATTGAACCCAGGGCCTTGTCCATACTAAACAAGTTCCCTACCACTGAGCTACATCACCAGCTCCAAATATACTTTGTTGACTACTAATTTCTGCCAAAGCAGTCACGAAATTCTGGTCATGTATTTTGTCCAATAAGTTTGTCAGTATCTATTGCACATGTAGTCTTCTGATCTCCTACATTATGTTTAACCATTTTGGTACCAAATCCTATAGTTCCCATGGACAGCCTCTAACATCCCAAGCAAAAGACTCTCCCTGAGAGCACAGGAACAAATTCTGTTGCTATTACACATGAATTCCTCCCTGCTTCCCGGTATCTTCCCACTGTTCTAAATCCAGGCTCAAGGATTATAGAACTGGATTAAAGAAATCTGACACTAAACATGAAAATTCATTATTTCATATGGACATATACACTGAAAATTCTTTTTTCTTCAATGTATTGGTCACTGATGACAGGATAGGCAAAATTCAGGACACAAGGATTGAAAAATACAGAAAAATGAAACTGAAAGACACATTACTCTACTCTAAATATTGTTGTCAATATCAGCTAAGAGTTTCCCCATGGCCCCCTTCCTGGTTATTCTATTAAGTACCTAGTTTCCTGCGTAAACTCTTTTTTATACACTAATAGGACTTATTTGTCCAAGAAGTAGGTTTGTTGGTACCTATGTTTGTCCAAGAAGTAGGTTTGTTGGTATCTATTGCACATATAGTCTTCTGATCTCTTAAAAAGTTTACAATAAGCCATTGGTCTATGAGAGCATAACTTGCACCATGCCCCCTTTATCTGGTTTCCAAAAATGTTTACAAATGGCTCATGTTAGGTTTTTTGATCAAGTAGACTTAGGGAAAAAGTGGGTTAAAGACAATCAAATTAGTTTTTTGTTTAGACTACTAAGATACTTTTTAAAGTTAACAAATGTATAAATAGGAAGTTTTGAGGTATTTATGTTCATTACATTGTCCCATACCTATATGAAACATAAAGGTTGAATGTTACTTTCAACATTTGAATCTCACTATTTTAGACAAAATGTATCTTTCGAGAATCATACTTCACAAATAACACCTTTTTTTCAAATTTATGACTGAAAACTTAAATTTAACCTTTATGGCTGGGGACCCATGGTTCAAATAAATATGCCCTTTTTAAACACTCAGTACTTCTAAGCACACTGCACACACACACACACACACACTATGTAAACTATTTATCTTGTTTGGGGAATTTATTATTCAGTATTCTGCAGTTTCTTCCTTGACAGGATCTTTCTATAAGCTGAAGACTCACTTCCACCTAGTTAATATACCAAGAATCATTAACAGGACCTTTTACCAGCTCTATAAAATTCAGAGTGTGCTTAAAACTTATACTCTCTTTCATCATCCTTCTTTGCCTTTGATTATTTGAGCCAGAAGAGCTAAGTTTAACTTCTATGGTCACCACTTACTCAACTGCATAAATCAGACAAATTAATTTTGGTTAGTTTCCATTTCCTCACCTATCCATTGAGAGCAGTGATACTTCTCTGGCATAGTACTCATGAGATTAAAAGAGAACATTTGTAACTCACTGTTTATGAGTACAACTCATTAATAGGAAATCTTCTATAAATGTTACTTCCTTTTATTCTTCCATTTCATCTCCACCTCTCTGTCATCTCACTGCCTCATGTCACTAAATCTTTTATTAAGAAAATAAAGTATTCCAAAGCACACTTGGATTCCTCCTAAATCATTTAATTGATTTCTAAACTGCCTAACTGGTACACTGAAGTTCTTTCTTAAGAGACAGTGAAATTAGCAGGGAACCCAAAGATACAATGACACCATGTTCATTTATCCAGTCATCTTTATTCCAACCCCTCCAGGTAACTACAAATGTGCAATATTTCCTTCACTGAAAGTCTTAGGTACAAGCCTAATGAAAAGATATCTAATGTGAACTTTGGGCACATTTACTTTTTGTTGACTTACGCATCCATGCCTTGCCTTATTTAAAGAAAAAATGCAGGTGATTTACTTCATGTTAGATATTCTTTGTCACAAAACTGGTTGGAGCTTTCTTTCAATTGGGAAAATTACAAACACCAATAGAAATAGAGAGCGGTATGTACACATGAAATGGAGGGACAGCAAAAGACCCTCCTTTAGCCATCCAGTGCATGCGTGTACACACACACACACACACACACACACACACACACACACACTTCTATGTCTTCTCTAATGGTTCGCTGACCAACAAAGCAGTTTATTGCACTTGCAGGTCCTAGAGAGGGAGCCACTATGTATCCAAAATGTTCCATGAGGAGCTCCAGGTTTTATGAGATGGCAGCAGATGGAGTGAGGAGAGAGCTCAGCACCTATTCTAGTTGGTGTTTCCATGAAAAGGCAAGTCAGGCCAAGCAAACAGCTTAGGACTGGCTAGAGATAGAACCACTCAATGTTGGGTACTCTGCCTGGTCCTGGCCCTGTTAGGGAACAGACCGATGAGGAAGGTGCAAATATAAGGTTAATAGAATAATTCTATAAAATGGGCCCACTATTCTGACCCCCACAGTCTTTCTTTTTCAAGAAGCAATTTACTTTCAGGCCTGCCCGGCCTCAGTGGACAGGATATGTCACATTCCTCAGCAAACTACCTGTTTACTGCAGGAGAAATGCAGGCCCCAAAAAATGCTGATAAGAGGAACCCAAGTTACCCTGAAGGAGACTTTTGTTACCAGATCCTAAAACTCTGAGAGATAAGGATAGTTCCTCCAAACCATAAAATCTGTAAGAATGTATGGTTAAGAATCCAATTAGAACTGGTCAGCATGGGCCAAGGTGACTTAGAGTTGCCCTGACAGTCTGATGTCACCCTACAGTCAGTCAAAAGTCAAGAGGTGAACCTGGGCATGACTCTTCAGAAACTCCTCTCGTCTTCCCCAATAAAACTGGAGTGCAGGAGAGTCACATTGTCCCTTCTCCTCTCTGAAAGAACCTACTATCTCCCTTGACAGTGTCCCTTTCCCCTTTCCTATCCCTTCAATAAACATTTCTATTACTCTGAAAAAAAAAATACACTATCTGAACTAGTGTGCATAATTGCAACCATGAAAAATAAAGAAGATAAAGCTTTGTCCTTATCTTAATTGTGGAAAATTAAAGCACAGTACATGCTTTGGTTTTGAGATCTCATTCAGTCTTTGTCTCCATGCCTGAAAGAAATTGAATCAGAATGATAATCCTGGTCTGTCTGCTTCAACTCAACAAATCAGACATTTCTCTGATTAACTCCAGTGCAGAATAATAAATCATGACTTTTTTTCTTATTTCCCCTCTTACTTTGTGATATATCATTAATAAAACCCTAAGCTTCATTCTGCATTAACAAAATTATTTTCTTTTAGGAAAACATCATTGCTTCCTAAATTATCATTTGCATAACAACAAATTTAGGCCATTTATAATACTTTAGATTTGGACTTATTAAAAAAATATGCCTAAGAGAAAAATGATTTCAACTTTGTATTTACCCAGGATAACACAAATCTTTACTGCAGAGCATTCATGTGGATCTTCCTCCATAGAGTTCCTCTAGCTATCATGTTTGTTTCATCATGGGCATTGGTTACACTAGGAGTACCCAAGAGGATTCCTCCTCTATATAGCAGCATGCTTCTTTCCACTTCTTGGTCAGACTCAATCAACCTAGTGAACAATCTAATGCCTCTCCTTATTACCTGAAAAGCATGAAATGGGCAGGTAACAACATCTATTTTCAATTAAATTAAATAATGGTATCTATAGAACATCCCCCCACTGTAAACTAAATTCTGGAATCATAGTCTGAAAGAAGGGGGAAAAAATGTGTAATTCACTTAAATTAGTGAAAACAAGAATGTCTTTGATCTTGAATTTCAATTATGTAAGAAACATCACTATACATAAGTAGTTGATACAGAATATATATCATATAGTATAGGAAAGGACTCTATACTACCTGGCAAGGGGTTTCAATAGGGTATCCCACTGTTTATAAAACACAAGCTAGTTTTAGGTGATAGATTATGTAATAGTACCAATAAATTCCATGTGTAGCATTGTATCTCCTTACTTCTTTTACCCTGAGTTTCTCAGAAAGAAAGAATTGTATAGGGTACTAGTCTGTAAACCACATTTATTAATTCCAGAAAGTGAGAGAAAACCAGAAAAAGTTTTATGGAAGAGGAAAATATATCTGAACCCAGATTTTTATATATATATAAAATGAGCACAAATCACTGACTTGAGGGAAGGAGTCCAATAAATCAAGGTGCTACAAGGTTGATGGCAGATCTTACCAGCTACCTGCTACCAAATAAGGGATTCAGAGTTGGACTCTCTAATTAGAGGTAGAAACTAAATAATTATAGCAACCAGGTTCCCAATTGTAGTAAAGAAAAATACATGGTCTAGGCCCATGCCTAGTCTCTATCCTTAATGTCATAACCACTTTCTTCATTAGCTAATTTATTCTCTTCAAAGGAGCTTTCAATAGTAGTTATTTTCACTTTTTTGTCTCCAATTTACTACTGAACTTGTACCAAATAACACAGTTTACAAGGAGCAACTCAGGTCACTTGTCATTTCATGTCCTGTGGTCTCTACTGAGCCAATTGCAAGAAGAGTTCCTCTTCAAAATGAGTACTTGCTCATAGAGAATCACTTTGGTTCTAATGTATAGGGCCCTCTCTTACCGATTTCCCTCTTGAAGTCTGACTTAGTTTTACTCAACTTTCCAATCTGCCACATTTACTTTAATTGCCAGTAGATCTGCTAGTTCACTAAAGTAACATCTGCTGGTCTGGATCACTTACAGACTCTTCCTTTGCTCTGGAAAACTTTGCTCTCTGGATCCTAGAACAAATGCAGAAGTGAAATGTGTTATTTCTAGCACATGCAAGCACACACACACACACACACACACACACACACCAAAGAATTACACCCTTTTCTCTGTGGTAGCAGCCCCAGTGAAGAATTATTTGTCTTTCACTTTGAAATAGAAATCTACATAATCTTCAGGTGTTTCAAAAAGGTGAGAGGGCTCTATTGTCAAGATACTTATCTTTCTTCTCTGGCAAAGATGTCTTACTAAGGCCTTCAGGGTTTCTTCTACTTCTTTTTCTTCCTTATATTATCAGCATGTGATAAATGTGGTAAATCACTGGTATATTCTGTGGGAAACCGATATAGCCAACTTTCCTCTAGATGGTGTTGTGACTCAAAGTTGAATAATTGCTTGGTCCCTGAGGCAAAACAATAAAGGTGTATTGTTTTCCTTTCCAGGTAAGAACAAACTGATTCTGCTATTTTCTACTTACTGAGCAAAAGAAAAAAAAATTCACCTTTTTAGTATCTATAACAGATTCAAAGGCTGTAATGATTTTTTCTACCAAGGAGACCTCATCAAGAAAAGCCACTATAATTAAATTCACCACCTGATTAAGCCTATAATAATCCACCATCATTCTCCAAGTTACATCTGTCTTCTGCATTAATTTAACTGGGGATGTGATAGGAATCATCAATCTTTGTCCTTTAAGCTTTTCAATGTGGCATTAATAGCTACAATTTCTCCAGAGATAAAGTTGATTTTGATTTACCATGTAAGAGAAAGAAAATTCCAGAGGCTTCCATTTTGATATTTCTACCATAATGGGATTTACACCAGGGGTTCTCCACCTACAGCATTTTTACATTCCTCTGCCTTCCCTTTTTGTCCCTTACTCCCAACTTCATAGACTTAATGTCTGATTTCTAGCATCCACCTATAAAACAAAGCCTGAGAAGATATTACTGTCCAATTTTCCCTTTGAAATACATTAATAACCAAATTAAATAGAAAGGTCATAAATTTTAAACTAAATCAAATGGACTTCTCACTGTAAACTCATCATTTGCTAAATCTTGTGAGAATTGCCCACATTAACTAGTTTCTTTAAGTCTCAGTTTTTCTCATCTATAATTGGATGATTGATGCCTTCTCTAAAGATTGATGAGGTAAATACTAAAGTACATGCTTTCTCTTTGCCTAAAATATTATAATTCTCCAATCCTTCCCTTCCTCCTTCAGATTCCTCTGGAAAATATTTTCTATTCCTTTTCTCTGCTTAGGTTGAATTTCCCTCTTACATACACTATTTTAACACCAGCTTTCTCCCCTTTTTGGTGTTTATCTCATTTATCATTTTATATTCCTTTTGCATTTGCAAAATGCAAATTTTTTATATTTGTTTTTGCATTTGCAGGAGTAAAGTCAGTCTCCACCATTGCCCTTCCTCGAAGGGAAGTTTTGTCTTTTTTGGCTTATCTTTGTATTGCTAGTGTTTAGTATAGTGCCAACCATTGTAGGAACTGAAAATTACTTGAATAAATGAATGAATATCCGAAGGCACAAGGAATGACATTTACTATTGGTAATTATACATGTCATGTACCTTTTGTCCACTACCAGTTTTAATTCCCAAATATCAATATTTCTTCATTGAAAATTGAGAAAGTGAGATTTTCAGCAGGCTATATGCTGAGATTTTGCTCTTTTCCTCATTGGTTTGAGTATCCCTCTTCCTGCAACAGCTTGATCAGATACTCAAAATCTCAGGTCCATGTTGTAATTTGTCTGCATGCTCAAGAATTTCAACACAAGATAGTAGGTTCAGAAACACCAGAGAGGTGATTTAAATATTTTCTACTTACACAAAGTTTCTAATTCTACGGTTCAGGAGTGGGGCCTAGGTATATGAGTGGGTATAAAATACACTAATGATATTACAGACTATGCATATTTCACTTCAGAATTTTTATGGTCTTGGAACCCTGAGTTAGGGAGGGAAACTGGTGGTAGAGTTGCAGTGTCAGTGGTTAGCCTCAGAGAATTTCAACATAAAAGGAATGAAATTCTGACTCTTGGAGTCTCACTTCCAATATTGTAAAATGTTCCAGGGGGCCAGATATTGTTAACTAGTACCATGAAACACAAAGAAACTGTCAACACTAAAAACTTCAAATTATACACACACACAGGAAAATTGGCTTCACAGGCTAAGAAATTTTGATTTGGTTTTAATAAAGAAGACTAGAATTATTTATGTGTTTTACATTTATGACTAAATACCGTACAGCCTAACAATACTCATGTATATCCCTAAATATGTGTCAGAGTACTTTTGTTGTAAGCTTTTGTGGGGTTAGAGTAAGATCTTTGTGGACTCAGTCATTTCAGATTCCTACCTATAGCCATTTGATTAAAACTAGCAAACAAAAACAAATGGTTAATGCAACTTGTATAGATTTATTTGGGGTGGTTGTATTTTTATATTTTCTCATTCCCTACTGGTAAAAGACAAGTGGTATATATTTTCCAGAAGGTAATTTGGCATCTCTGAGAATGAATATTGATATTTCAGAGTTGGACACATCTTCAAACAACTTCACTATATCCTGCAGTTGACAAAGAAACCAAGTTTGCTCCACTGAAGCACACATCAAGTGCCCAAGTGCCAACAGAGACTCCAAGTACAGAAATGAGCACTTTCACCTCATGTACTAAAGGATACACACACACACACACACACACACACACACACACACACATAAGTAATACTTCAAAAACTTCTCAGAAAAGCATTGGCTGTCGTGTGTGTGTGTGTGTGTGTGTGTGTGTGTGTGTGTGTGTTTGTAGCCTATGTTATTCATGAAGATTACCAGATTACCTTTCTTAAAAATATCTACCAAGATCTCTACAAAAAAAAGAAACATGATTTTCCACTTGTACATTCAATCTATATATCACTTTTATATTAACATTTTAAAGGTAAAATGAAACTCAATTAATTGAGCTAAAAATAATTATCATGTCACAGAAAACTCCAACCTGATCCTGTAGACTTCGAGCTTCTTTAATACATAAAGATTATTATACTGACATATATAATTGTTAGGCTAAGCCAGATTGACCATAGTTCAATCATCAGCTCTGCCATTACTAGCTGTGTGTTTATTTAGTTTCTTAATTCTAAGACCTGGTCTAAAACCCAACCCCACCATCAATAAAATGGCTTTACTATCTATTGTGTAAGTTTGATATGAGTATGTATTTAAGAGTGCATTAAAATATGCCCAGAAGGTAGATATTCAAGAATTATTACTTTATTATTACCAGCCACCACTAATAATAAAAAACATAGAGAAGAATAATGGTAGTGACATTCACATGAATATGAGGAAAAGGATCAACAATATTCTACAAGTCTCAAATTTGGAATTACCTTAGATTGTGACTACAGTTTTCTATAAACTCCATTTTCAATTCTACCTTTTAGATTCCAGTATATATTTTCCTTACTTATCCCGGTTGTTTAAAGATATTTAAGAACTGGAGTTAATTTGCCTGTTGAACAAACAACAGAGGTTCTTTTTTTTCCAGTTTCATGGTTCATGTTTGTTTTGGTGGGGTTTTTTTTGTTTTTTTTTTTTTTTTTTTTTTTTTTTGTATGCTTTGTTTTTGGAGGAGGGAAACTATTATGATGTTCAAATGGTCACAGCACTTTTATCAAATGGTCCATTAGTCAGTTTTCTCAATGTGAAAGGCTGGACATGGTCCACACAGCTGTCATTTAGCACTCTCATCCATGAAAAGGAAAGTTAAAAGAAGATGAAAGCTTACTATTTTTCTATTTCAAAAATAAAACAAGGCTAGTAAAACTGTTATTGGGTCACTTTTCTCAGAAAAGCATCGACTGTCATCACAAAAGCAAATTGAATTGTAAGTGGAAAACATCCCCAGTGTTTTCTGCAGGACAAAGCAGAAAGCCGGGGACAAAGCAGGTCAGGAATTGACAATTAGGAAACAAAACTATAAATGAACATCCATGAACTCATATCAATGTTGCCTTTGCTTTCTTGGATAAACAAAATAGTTTAGGATTTGATTTTACTGTCAAATACCTGGATAACTTAGAGTATTTAGTTTGGGTATCCAAGTCCTGTGATATTAATTTTGGATTTAACACCATAGATAAATGATCAAGGAAGCTCTCTGTCAGCCACAGTTGCAATATTAGAAGGTACTCATGTATCATGGCTATGTTTCCAGTACTCAATTTGCATGCATTCTTTTGGATCTAAGTGTAAATCATGATTTGACTCAAATTCAAAGAGAATACAGGGAAGAAAGGGCAAATAATAGTGCTGAGTGGACATAATCACATTATACCTCACAAAGACTTTGTAATCTAGCAAAATAACAATACAGTACAAAGAACAGTGGCATTGCTCTTAAACATATATCTCATTCATAATACTTCAAAGACTGAGAAGGACATCATATGATTAAATAAGTAATGGAATAATTTCTGGGAATAAGAAAGGATGAAAAGTTATCTGCTGTTTTCTTCCGCATGGTATCTTTTCACCAGCTTTTATGAGAGAGGAAACACTTTGAAGTAAAATTCCTACTAGAAACCGCATGTGTTTTATCATCTTAAATAATTTTCTACATCAAGATAGATTCAAGTTACAGAAACATTCTATTTGGGTAGGTATCATTTAAAAGAAAAAGAAAAATGTGGTCAGGAATTCTGTGGCAGATGGAAGTTAAAAACTACTAGAAAACAAAGGTAAATTTCTACAAGTAACAAAAAGAATAATTTTTCCTAAAACTTGAGAAAGTCCTCCACCAAAGTATTGTTTCTGAATTATTAGTAAAGAATGTTAAATAAATAAAATGATTAAACTATAATGCCTAACAATTTAATGGGAAATTTTATAGATCTAACACAAAACATGAAGAAATATATGGAGGCAGACCCAAGATGGCGGATGAGAGGAAGCCGCTCTTCAGGGCAGCTCTGTGGAAAGAATCCAACAAAGCAGATAAATTGATTTTCAGCATATATATATAAATATATACCCATCTCCTGGATGGTTTGAATACCGCGACCAGGGAGAGAGCGAGACAAGCTGTCTACAGCAGCTAGAGCCGCGTGGCTTCTGCAGCACCGCCTGGAGCACAGGTGGTGCGGAACAAAGCCAGAGCAGGGAGACCATGCCAGCGAATGCAACTCCAGCCACACTCGGCAAGCCACAACCTTTTGAAGTGAAACCAGCAAAAACAGCCTGCGGGATTAGTGCAGGGAGACCATGGGAGATCGAGGGATGACAACGCCAGTTCAAATCCACACTCAGCCGGCCGCGACCCTCAGCAGTAAAGCCGGAGAGAAAGCGGCATGGATACCAGTGAACAGGCAAGGAGGAACCCTCTACTGGGAGAACCTTCAACAGACAGCGGGGGAACGCGATTCCAGCATGATGACCCTCTGTAACCCTTCAACTGAGGAAGAGCACGGGGAGTAGACTCCAGCTGGACAGATCAATTTTCAGGACCAGCCACACAAAGACCCATCTCCAGCATCACTCCTCGCTAACCAGGTACACAGACTTGACTCCACCCACAATTCTCCGCATCAGCCAGGGCAGATCTGCCAAACAGCTAATTTAACAAACAGAGAGGAAGAGAATAAGCTGCCTAATTGAGACTTGTGAATTCCACTATGTGTTGTTTTTTTTTAATATCATTGTCGTAGTTGTTTCTGTTTTG
This sequence comes from Tamias sibiricus, assembly GCA_025594165.1. Lineage (NCBI taxonomy): Eukaryota > Metazoa > Chordata > Mammalia > Rodentia > Sciuridae > Tamias > Tamias sibiricus. The sequence continues at coordinate 110,190,346 of CM046664.1, read as the reverse complement.
TATTGTTTTGTTTTTCTTTTTCTTTTTTTCTCTAATTTTTTCCTCTTTATCATTTTTATTCCCTCTTGTCTCTCATTCCTTATTCCCTCATCTTTCCTATCTACACCCTGCCCCTACATTCTCAACAGAGAAGAAAACAAGTTGTATACAAGAACTTAGAATCTTAAAACTGGGGCATCTGAATAGTACAACAAATGGGTGTTTTATATAGTCTCCTCTCTCTTTTTTGACTCACCCTGTCTTCTCTCTTTCATTAATTCTTACTACCTGGCCAATTTCTAATTTCTCTCAACGTTTGCATAAGCTTAGCTGAAATACACATCGGTCTTCACACTTAACTGTACACTCCACAATTCCTTTCCTCCCTCTTATGCTATTAAACTACTTCCATAGATTTCTATTATTACACACCCGAAGGGGGGAAAGCAATATCCTTCCCTCCTTCCTCCTAAGCATATCACCTTTGTACCCAATATCTGAAATTATAAACCCCATTACAATCACTCAGAATATATTGGAGACAATATCTAAATTCTCTAACTCTGTAAATTGTGACCAAATTGTGATTAACTGAATATAAAATGTCTGGTTTTAAGGTGTAAAGTATATATAAGAGGAGCTGATAGAATCCTACAACAGGAGCATCATTAGGCCTTAAGGTAAAAACAAAAAAAGTCAAGGTTCCACAGTGCTAAAAGAAAAGACACATAAGCAATATGAAAAAACAAGGGAAGAAAGTGTCCCAAACAAATCAACATACCTACTTAGCAGATTCCTTGGCAAGCACAGTAGATCTAATGACAAAACAGGAATTCAGGAAATAAATAATCCAAATGATTATGGAGCTCAAGGATGAATTCAAGAAGGAGGTGAGAGAGCAAATACAGGTAGTAAAAGATCACTTTGACAAAGAACTTCATAAACAAATACAAGAAGCAAAAGACTACTACAATAGAGAGATAAGGGTTCTAAAGAGAAACCAAACAGAAATTCTGGAAATGAAAGAAGCAATAAACCAAATTAAATGCTCTATTGAAAACATCACCAATAGATTAGACCACCTGGAAGAAAGGACCTCGGATAATGAAAACAAAATATACAATCTGGAAAAAAATGCAGAGAACACAGTAAAAATGGTAGAAAATCAAGAACAAAACATTCAAGAAATTTGTGACAACATAAAAAGACCAAATTTAAGAGTGATTGGGGTAGAAGAAGGAGCAGAATTCCAAGCCAAAGGAATGAATAATTTATGCAATGAAAAAATAGCAGAAAATTTTCCAAACTTGAGGAATGAATGGGAAAACCAAGTCCAAGAGGCTTACTGAAACCAAAAGTAAAAAAATCACAACAGATCCACACCAAGGCATATGATAATGAAAATGCCTACTACACTGAACAAGGAGAGAATATTAAAAGCCACAAGAGAAAGGAAGCAGATTACATATAGGGGGAAACCAATTAGACTATTTCAGATTTTTCAATCCAGACTTTAAAAGCTAGAAGATCCTGGAATAGCATATTTCAAGCTCTGAAAGAAAAGGGATGTCAAGAATCTTATACCCAGCAAAATTAAGCTTTAGATTCAAAGATGAAATAAAAACCTTCCATGACAAACAAAAGTTAAAAGAGTTCACAACTCGAAAGCCAGCACTTCTGAACACCCTGGGCAAAATAGTCCATGAAGAAGAAAAGAATAATAGCACTGAAAAGCAACAAAGGGAGATATTAAACTAAAGGAATTACCAACCAGAGGAAAAACCAAATCAAGTTAAATACTATAAACAAATAAAAATGGATGGGAATATGAATCACAGCTCAATAATAACCATGAATGTTAATGGCCTAAATTCACCATTCAAAAGACACAGATTGTCAGACTGGATTAAAAGAAACGACCCAACAATATGCTGTCTCTAAGAAACCCACCTCATAGAAAAAGATATCAATAGACTGAAGGTGAAAGGCTGGGAAAAACCTTACCACTCACATGGGCCACGGAAGCAAGCAGGGGTTTCCATTTTCATATCAAATAAGGTATACTTCAAACCAAAGTTAATCAAAAGGGAAAAAAATGGATATTTCTTACTGATTAAGGGAAACATTCATCAACAAGATATAACAATTATAAATCTATATGCCCCAAATAATGGAGCACCTACATTCATCAAGCAAACCCTTCTCAAGTTCAAGAGTAAAATAGATCACAACACAGTTATCCTAGGGGACTTCAACACACCTCTATCACCACTGGATAGATCATCCAAACAAAAGCTAAATAAAGAAACTTTAGGCCTCATTAAAACAATTAATAACTTAGACCTAATGGACATATATAAAATATTTCATCCCTCAGTAAGTGAATACACTTTCTTCTTAGCAGTACATGGCCCCTTCTCCAAAATAGACCACATATTATGCCACAAGGCAACCCTCAGCAAATATAAAAAATCAGAGATACTACCCTGCATTCTATCATACCATAATGGGATGAAATTGGAAATCAACAATAAAACAAGAAATTTAAAAAATTACTCCAACAACTGGAAGCTAAACAACATGCTACTGAACAAACAAGGGGTTGAGGAAGACATCAAGGAGGAGTTTAAAAAATTCCAAGAGGTAAATGAGAACACAGATACATCGTATAGAAATCTCTGGGACGCTATGAAGGCAGTATTAAGAGGAAAATTCATTGCACTGAGTTCATTCCTCAAAAGGAAAAAAAATCAACGAACAAATGACTTAACATCACACCTCAAAGCACTAGAAAAAGAAGAACAGACCAACACCAAGAGCAGTAGAAGACTGGAAATAATTAAAATCAGAGCTGAAATTAATGAAATTGAGACTAAAGAAACAATTCAAAGAATTGACAAAACTAAAAGTTGGTTCTTTGAAAAAATAAATAAAATTGACAGACCCTTAGCGATGCTAATGAAAAGAAGGAGAGAAAAAACTCAAATCACTAACATCCATGATGAAAAAGGAAATATCACAACAAACACCTCAGATATACAGAGGATAATTAGAAATTCCTTTGAAAACTTGTACTCTAATAAAATAGAAAATATTGAAGACATTGACAGATTCGATATATACAATTTAAATAGATCAATTTCAAGTGAGGAAATAGAAGACTCAATCAAAAAACTGCCAGCTAGAAAAAGCCCAGGGCCGGATAGGTTTACAGCCGAGTTCTACAAGACCTTCAAAGAAGAACTAATACCATTGCTCTTCAACTTATTTCAAGAAATACAAAAAGAGGGAGCTATCCCAGACTCTTTCTATGAGGCCAATATTACATTAATTCCAAAGCCAGGCAAAGACACAGCCAAAAAGGAAAACTTCAGGCCAATATCTTTAATGAACATAGATGCAAAAATTCCCAACAAAATCCTGGCAAATCGAATACAAAAACATATCAAAAAGATAGTGCACCATGATCAAGTGGGGTTTATCCCAGCGATGCAAGGTTGATTCAACATACGGAAATCAATTAACATAAAACATCACATCAATAGACTTAAAAATAAAAACCATATGATCATCTCAATAGATCCAGAAATAGCACTCGACAAAATACAACACCCCTTTATGTTCAAAACACTAGAAAAAATAGAAATAACAGGAACATAGCTCAACATTACAAAAGCTATTTATGCAAAGCCCCAGGCTAATATTATCTTAAACGGAGAAAAATTGAAAGCATTCCCTCTAAAAACTGGAACAAGACAGGGATGCCCCCTTTCACCACTGTTATTTAACACAGTACTTGAAACTCTGGCCAGAGCAATTAGACAGACAAAAGAAATTAAAGGGATCCACATAGGAAAAGAAGAGCTCAAATTAGCACTATTTGGCAATGACATGATAATATACCTAGAAGACCCAAAAAACTCTACCAGAAAACTTTTACAACTAGTAAATGAATTCAGCAAAGTAGCAGGATACAAAATCAATACCCATAAGTCAAAGGCATTTTTGTACATCAGTGACAAATCATCTGAAAAAGAAATGATGAAAACTACCCCATTTACAACAGCATCAAAAGAAATAAAATACCTGGGAATCAACTTAACGAAAAATTTTCTATAAAGAAAATTATAGAACACTAAAGAAAGAAATTATAGAAGTCCTCAGAAGATGGAAAGACCTTCCTTGTTCTTGGATAGGCAGAATTAATATTGTCAAAATGTCCGTACTACCAAAAGTATTAAACAGATTTAATGCAATTCCAATCAAAATCCCAATGACATTCCTCAAAGAAATAGAAAAAGCAGTCATGAAATTCATCTGGAAAAATAAGAGACCCAGAATAGCTAAAGCAATCCTTAGCAAGAAAAGTGAAGCAGGTAGCATCACCATACCAGATTTTAAATTATACTATAGAGCAATAGTAACAAAAACAGCATGGTATTGGCACCAAAACAGACAGGTAGACCAATGATACAGAATTAAGGACACAGAGACTAATACATATAATTTCAGCTATCTTATATTAGACAAAGGTGCCAAAAATGTACATTGAAGAATGGACAGCCTCTTCAACAAATGGCGCTGGGAAAACTGGAAATCCATATGCAACAAAATGAAATTAAACCCTTATCTCTCACCATGCACAAAATTCAATTCAATGTGGATCATGGACCTATGAATTAGCCCAGACACACCACGCCTAATAGAAGAAAAAGTAGGCTCCAATTTCCAACCTGTCGGATTAGGCCCCAAGTTCCTTAATAAGAATCCTGTAGCACAAGAATTAGTATCAAGAATTAATCAATGGAATAGATTCAAACTAAAAAGCTTCTTCTCAGAAAATGAAATAATCAGTGAGGTGAATAGAGAGCCAACTAACTGGGAACAAATATTTAATACATGCACATCAGACAGAGCACTAATTTCTAGAATATATAAAGAACTCAAAAAACTCAACACCAAAAAAAAAAAAAAAAAAAAAAAAAAAACAAATATCCCAATAAATAAATGGGCCAAAGAACTGGACACTTCTCAGAAGAAGATATACAATCAATCAACAAATACATGAAAAAGTGCTCACCATCACTGGCAATTAGCGAGATGCAAATCAAAACTACCCTAAGATATCATTCCACACCAGTCAGAATGACAGCTATTAAGAACACAAACAACAATAAATGTTGGCAAGGATGTGGGGGAAAAGGCACACTCATACATTGCTAGTGGGACTGCAAAATGGTGCAACCATTATGGAAAGCAGTATGGAGATTTCTTGGAAAACTGGGAATGGAACCACCCTATGACCCAGCCATCCCACTCCTAGGTCTATTCCCAAAGGACTTAAAAACAGCATATTACAGTGACACAGCCATCTCAATGTTTGTAGCTGAACAACTCACAATAGCTAGGTTGTGGAACCAACCTAGATGTCCCTCAGTAGATGAGAGGATTAAGAAAATGTGGTATATACACACAATGGAATTTTACTCAGCAATAAAAGAAAATAAAATGATGGCATTCACAGGTAAATGGATGAAGTTGGAGAATATAATGCTAAGTGAAGTTAGTCAATCTCAAAAATCCAAATACCAAATGTTTTCTCTGATATAAGGAGGCAGATTCACAGTGGTGTTGGGTGTCAGGGTACATAGGAGGATTAGAGAAACAATAGAATGGTCAAAGGGGAGGGAGGAGAAGGGAGGGAGAAAGGGGACATGGCGGGGGGGGAAGAAGAAAAGGTGATATAATAAGATGGATATCATTATCCTAAATGCATGATTAAAGACTTGAATAGTACAAATATACTTTGTATACAGTGTTATGTGAAAAGAGGCTCTATATATGTATTGTGAATTGTAATGCATTCTACTATTACAAATACAACAACTTTGAATAAAAAAAGAAATATATGGATGGGAAAATTTATGTAAAAAAATGAGGAAATGATCAAATCTTATGAAAGTTATATAATTTCATAGAAAAGTGAATTGATATATTATAGGGATTCAAATTGAGTGAAAGTTCTCTAAAATCATTTTAATAAATAGCTCAAGCAGTAAAAATTTTAAATTACAGAAACGGAAAACAGATGTGACAATCAACTAAGGGACAATGAGGTTGGTGAACAGTGTAAAATAGAGATTCTATATACCTTAGCAGAACACCTTGTGAATTAGGAAGTTCAATAAATATTTTAGTACCAAAAATTTTATATAGAACTACAGGTCTAAAGCTACTTACACTCTTATCTAGACTAATAAAAATATTTACTTCAATGGAAATTATTATCCTCATTTTAAATATGTTTTTCACTGAGACTCTGTTGTTTGACACCAGAGTTAAATTAAATTAACTAACTCACCATAATTTTGTTGTGTGTGATTAGGATCATCCATGGTATAATGGATGATGCTGCATGATAAAATACAAAAGATTAAGCCATTGATACCTGTAAATATTTATTACTTATTACAAATGCTTGATCAGTAATTATTATCTGCCAGAGACTTTTCCAGATGCCTTAGACATAACAAAGAACAAAGTCCACAAAACAATTTAATTTACGTTCTAGAGCAGAATATCAATAAGATTTTAAATAGTGACAATATGTTAGTTAGCTTTCCATTGTTGTGAAAATAATCTGAGAAATACAAAACAATGTGAAAGGAAGAAAGATTTGTGTTGGCTCATAGTTTTGGAGGATTCAATTCAGGTCTGTTTTTAGGTCTTCATGAAGACAGTACTTCATGGCAAAAGCCCATGGTATAAAAAAAAAACTACACAGCTCATGGCAGCCAGAAATCAAAGAGAGAGGAAAGAACCAGTACAAGAAATACTCTTCAGGGTCACAGCTGCAATGACCTTCTCCAACCAGGCCCCAGATTCTAAGTTTCCACCACCTCTCAATAGCCATTAAGCTATGAACCTATAAATGGATTAATTTGCTCATGAAGTCTGAGCCCTCATGATGTAATCACTTCCTACAGGTCTCACTTCTGAACACTGTTACATTGGGAACCAAATCTTCCACACATGGATTTGGGGGCATAATTTGGATCTAAACAATAAGACAGATAACCTGATTCAAAGAAAAATAAGGTAGTAAAAGAGTCATGGGGTTCTATTTTCCTTTGGAATATGAGGGAATTCCTCTGAAGAAGTAACATTTGAACAGAAAAGTAAGTAAAGGAGAATGAAACTGAGGGAGAAAAACAGTTAGGAGGCTCTAGCTAGGTCCCTAGCAGAAATAGCAAGGACCACTCCTACTGCACAAGCAGATACAGGGTAGTGAAGACACAAAGGAAGCACTGAGTTAAGAGAGACTTACAATGCAGGGGGGAAAAAAGTACTTAAAAGTATTATTCTAATTTGATGCTCTCCCAATTATTGATTCTTGTTTTTTTTTTCCCCCCCTTGAGCTTTAGGAGTGCTGTTGAGGAAGTCAATGCTTGTGCCAATATGTTGGCATGTTTAACCTACATTTTCTTCTAGGGGCTCACAGAGTTTCTGGTCTAATTCCTAGGTCTTTGATACACTCTGAGTTGATTTTTGTGCAGGGTGAAAGATGGAGATCAAGTTTCATTTGTCTATTTATAGATTTCAAGTTTTCCCAGCACCATTTGTTACAAAAGCTATCTTTTCTCCAGTATATGTTTTTGGAACCTATGTTGAGTATCAGATGACTCTACTATGTGGGTTCTATTCTATTGTCTCTGTGTGTTCTATTCTACTCCATTTGTCTTCATGCCTGTTTTGATACCAATACCATGCTGTTTTGGTTACTCTAGTTCTGTAGTATAATTTGTCGGCGAGTATTGTGGTACCTTTAGAATAACTCATTTTGTTCATGATTACTTTGGCTATTCTGGGTCTCTTATTGTTACAAGTGAATTTTAGAACTTTTTTTTTTTCTAGTTCTGTAAAGAATGTCTTTGGTATTTTGATGAGGATTCACTGAATATGCATAATGCTTTTGGTAGCATGGTCATTTTAATACTGTTAGTGGGACAGCATCTAATTCAAAAGCTTCTGAACAGCAAAGAAAATGGTGAAGAGCATGAAAAGAGAGCCTACAGAATAGGGGAAGATCTTTGCCACCTGCTCCTAAGATACAAGATTAACATTCTGAATATAAAAAGAACACAAAAAACTTAACGTCAAAGAAGCAAATAATGCAATTAATAAATGGGCAAAAGAACTAAACAGACTTTTTCCAAAAAGAAAAAATACAAATGAACAATAAATATATGAAAAATGTTCAACATCTCTAACCATCAGAGAACTACAAATCAAAACTACTCTTAAGATTTCATCTCACTCCAGTCAGAATGGCAATTATCAATAAAAATAATAATACATGTTGGTGAGGATGATGGGAGGAAAGGTGCACTTGTATATTGTTGTTGAGACTAAAAATTTGTACAGCCACTCTGGAGTGTGGAGAGTTCTCAAAAAACTAAATGGCAGCTTGGGAGACTGAGGCAGGAAGATCCTGAGTTCAAAGCCAGCCTCAGCAACTTAGCGAGGCCCTAAACAACTCAGTGAGACCCTGTTTCTAAATAAAATACAAAAAATGGTTGGGGATGTTGCTCAGTGGTTAAGTACCCCTGAGTTTCATCCCTGGTACCAAAAACAGAAAAAAAGAAAAGAAATAATTAAAAAAAAACAAAACATGTGACCCAGCTATTCCACTCCTTGGTATATTTCCAAAAGATCTAAAACCAACATACTATAGAGATGCAGCCACATCAGTGTTTATAGCAGCATAATTCACAACAGCCAAGTCATGGAACCAGACTGTATCCATCAACAGATAAATGGATAAAGAAAATGTGGTATATATACACAGTGGAGTTTTACTCCGCCATAAAGAAAAATCAAATTGAGGCATTTGCTGGTAAATGGATGAAATTGGAGAACATCATGCTAAGTGAAATAAGTTAGGCCCAAAAAGTCAAGGATCAAATGCTTTCTCGTGTATGCAAAAGCTAGGTCAGGATAAGGGGGAAGGGAAAAGAAGGTGGGGGCAATCCCATGAAAATAGAAAAGAGGTCAGTGAATTAAAGGAAGGGGAAGAAGGAGGGACAGGAAAAGGGAAGAACAGTGGAATGAACCTGATCAAACTCTCCAGAGTGTATATGTGAATATGCCACAGTGAATTTCACCTCTTTGTATATCCATAATGCACTAACTTTTAAAAAACTAAATAAATAGAATAAAGATGAGTAAAGGAAAATAAATAGGGGGAGGGAAGAGAAGAGGGATAGGGGAAGTACTGAGGACTGAATTGGAGCAAATTATATTCTGTTTGTATAATGGTATCAAAGTGAATCCCAATATTATGTATATTTGTAATTAAAACATATTTAAACAATAAAAACATATTTGAAGACGTATCATTCTGGTAGCATTTGCCTCAATTTTCTCCCTGAACATCTTATACAAGTTTTAGAAGGGACAAAGGGAAGACTTTTACATGCAAATCTAGAATTTAAAACTAAAGAAACTGCATAAAATCATAGTAGACCATCAAATGCTTAGGGTTCTAAGGACTACCAAAAAGATAGAACTGTCAATTTTCTTCTCATCCTCAGAAAAAAAAAAAATACAATCAGTGAAGTCGTGCTCAAACTATCTTAATTGAGGAAGAACTATGTAAGAGACAATTAAAGCCACATAAACTACTACTATTAGTGGTTATATTAATTGTTCTCAGAAAGAATATAGCACACAGTTACCTTATAATGTGTGATGGGAACTATGGAAAACAAAAAAGGTTAATGTGCTTTATGGTGTTAGCCACAGTAGACAATATCAAGATTCTCAGTTCATTTGTAAATCGCATTTTGCTCAGAATGGTGCTCCAAATTTATTTGGCTTAACATAGAATTTTACTGAAATGCTAAACTCCTGTACATCAGAAATATACATGCCATTTTCTTTACTTTCTGCTTCATGTTGTCAATAACTGAGAGACAAATGGCTCATAAATCAATCATCAAGGAATAACAAAATGTTTTATAAACTTATTCTGTTATCTTACCAAGATAGGGGGCTGCATGGAATCTAGTAAGTGCCAGATAGTAATCAGGCTTTAATCACTCTCTTCCTCTTCTGAAACAAACAAACAAACAAAAAAAATGCACATATATATGTGTACGTGTGTGTGTGTGTGTGTGTGTGTGTGTGTGTGTGTGTGTCTTAATCTGAGATACTGAGGAGTCTGCCAGCAACAAGACAAAGCTTTGAAAAATCATAAAGCAAATATTTCAAAGGAAGTATATGTTTTCCCTGGAACACTGCTTAGCTGGCATGTTGTCAGCAAACAAAAAGAAATTCAATGTTATCATTTTATGACAGAGCACACAACATGATAAAGAGAAAAGAATTTGGACTGAATAAAGAGATGATCCTAAAAAGCCTCAGGCAATTTGCAGCAGCCCTTTAGGACTGGAGCAGTCTGAAACACTCTTCTCTTCCACTGTCTGCTGCCAGCCCAGTGAAATGAGCAGCAAGCCCAATTGGTATTATTAAAAGTAGAATGAATGAAAGAAAGCTAGGAAACCTCATTAAACGCTGCCAATGGCTTCAGCTCATTATGAATACCCCCATATAGCAACCAGTAATCCAATAATACCATTAATCTAATAATGGTATTATGTTTTTAATAATATAGCTAAATATATCTTATTACAAATAATAGTGGCTTGGCATCTGATAAATCACAGAGAAAATTTTTAGTTCAAACATTTTATTTTATTAGTAGTTTGTTAAATTTGACTCAGTAAAATAAATTGGTACAGGAAGAAACTGCACAGAGAATCAAACAATAGTATAAAATACTTGAAATATCTTTCCTGTCTTTTTTCAGGTATATAAAGGCTCTCCTGTGTGTACTCTGCCAATGTGGATGAACTAAGCCTTGCTTTAGCTGTTTGAACTTTACCTAGGCCTGTCTGTCTCTCACAAACACATTTTGCTTATGAATTTATTTTCTTGGCCACTTTAGTCTCCTAAACATCCCCTTACAAGCCATAATTGAATTCGGTGTCTTATTTGTTACTTCTGTTATGTCTAACAAACTTAGACCATTTGACCCTTTCTGCTGTTCCCATACCACACATTGCCCCATATAATTTTTTTCCATTTCTTTTTTCTTTTTACTTTCTCAGAGAGATTCCTCACAGAGAAATTGTAAGTCAGTAAAAAAAAAAATGCAAATGACATTCACTGTTAACACAAGAAACTGAAAATTCCATAATGGGCTGTTGGTATTTCAGTTGAGTTTATGATAGCAATCGTGCCTAGTGTTAAGCAGTAATACCAATCAAGAGAAGAGAATATGGAAAGTTCAGATGTTAGCCTCATGCATAAGGAGGTAAAATTTTTAGGAACACATTCAATACATGTTGAGGAGGGGATGGGCAGTATTAATAGGAGGGAAGTTTACCATATGAGAGAAGAGTGAGATGAATTATCATTGTTATACTGTTAGATATTCTGCTCTGAGGATAAGGCAGACGGATTTATAATGGGGGAAAAAGGGAATATCTTTTCCTCACCTATTGCTGGGTTCATGACTGAGACCCCTATAACAAAAGAAGAGAAAAGCAGACAGATTTAAGTTTTACTTGACATAGTAGCTTTTAAAAAATAAAAACTCAAAGAAACTGGTAAACTTTGTATTTTTATGCTCAGTTTGAAGAAAAAGTGGACAGTAATACACAGGTATTACTGGACAAAGGGAATATGATTTATTGGTAATGAACTGGGAGAACTTAGCAAGACCTCCTTGTTTAGATTCTGCTGTGTCTGTGTCTTCAGAGGTGTGTTCAGTTTTATGTTACTCTTAACAAAATACCTGAGATAATCAATTTTAAAAAGGGCAAGGTTTATTTTGGCTCTCAGATTTGGAGGTGTCAGTCCATGGTCAATTGCTGTTGCTTTTGAGCCCATTGTGGGACCTAAATCATGGTGGAAGTGCATGATGGAAGAAGTTACCCACCTCATGGGCAGCCAGGGTGCAAAAAAGAGAGAGGAAGTGGAGAAGCCAATGTCTATATCTTTCAGAGGCAGCCCTCAGTGACTTAACTTCCTTCCACTAGACCCCACCTCTTGGTGACATTCAAGATTCAAACTATAGCAAAAGATAAGCCTGTCTCTTTTCCTCAAAGTATGGTGAGTGGCACCTCTGGAACAGGATCTTATGACCTACCTTAGAGGAAGGTCAAAGAATTCTTTGATTATCTGCTTAGGGCAGAAGGGCTGGTGAAGGTCAGAGAAACATTCCTACTTCTGCTATTTTCTCAAATGCCAACGTGCCATAATTGGGGGCAGAATGTCCTGAACTCTGTCAAATTAAAACAATACAATGAGACAAATATGATTTAGAAAGTGCAAGATGATATGGTCAGTAGGGAACTTTTAATGAAGGCATAGTTTCTGGAGAAAGCACTGAGATCATGCAGCAAAGGAAAGAGTTTATGCTATCTTAGAAAGAAAGCTTTGAATTTGAGAATATCTGCTGGTCAACTCTCCCACAAACGTGATCTACCACATCTTAAGTAAATCAAGTTTTCATAGCTCCATGTGACTTTCCAGACCTGTCTTCTTCCACCAATACATGGAGGAAAACTTAGAGAAGGAAGACTCAAAGAAGCTGCATGTATGATCATATTTTGTGCCCTTACAAATAATCATATTATTATCCAAAGAAGGAAAATTTTTGAGAGAGGGAAAACAAAAAATAATTAGGCTAGGATGACAACAGCCATAAATTGCAACTATCCTGGACAAACCATAATATATTTAACCCCATTTATATTTATATTTTATATTTAACCTAAGACCTTAGAATGTCTGGTTTCTAGAGACCTGCCTTGATTAGGTTCGTGTATATATTATCATCTAAAAAATTATCACTAAATGTTTACTCACAGCTTCTGAGAACTTCATGCTAGTGTATATCATTTAGAAGAAGCCAGGTACCCTAGCAGGGGAGAGAGAAAATGATAAAATGTTAAAATGAAATCTAAGAGTGTTGAGGATCTGTGCCTCATTTCTTCCTGTGAGAAGGACAGGTTTTAGTTGTTGAGTAATCATGGCCCAGGAACAGCATAAAGATGACTGCCTAGGATTTCAGAAACAGCTGAAACTTAAGAGGCACCTCCTCTCTGGTTTCTAATCACGGAGTTACATGAGAAAGTACCCAGATTTTCTGGTACCCTCAAGAAGGATGTAATCATAAAATTAATTATAAAAAATAAAAACCAACAGATCCCCTTCTCTATCTTTTCCCACCTAGCCAATCCTTTCTAAAAATGTCCTAGCCCTATATTTTCTCCACTTTTTTTCCCACAATCTCAGTTGATGCTTTCACATTCTCTTTTCTAAGCAATCACCATGGACTACTTGCTGAATACATGCCTCCAGCCCCTACCCCAGGCCTACAAATCCATCCCTTCAAATTCCACCAAGTGATGTATGTGATCTCAGGATTGCCCATGTTACTGCACTGTCTAAAGGGCTTCAGTGAACATCCATCCCAATGTTATAAAATCCAAGTTCTATAACACAGTACACAAGTCCCCACTCCACTGTTGGTGGTCTAGCTTTTTTTGTTCTCTGCATTTTTTGCCTGCCTTCACTTGACCAATGGACAATACCAAATCATAGCTGGTGTCTGCCCCTGACACCTGATGCTGTTGTCTCCTCTGCTTTTTGCTCCTACTGGGTCAATTTCTGACCCCATCTCATCCCTTCACAAACATAGACAAACCTCTATAGTAATCTCCTTGGCAAAGCCTCTTCTTAAACATACGCATATTTCTATTGATATCTTTATGCATTTGTTTCCATTCCTATATCAGTTCTTAAATGATAAAGAATATATTTCTTTGTCTTTTCAATATCAACATATGTTCATTGAATGTTGAATGGATATTGTATTAATAATAAACAAATTATATATTTCTTTGAGCTTATAATTAGGAATAACATGATCAATAGGTATTATATACCATTTTCAAAATAATTCCAAAATCCTTCCTGAAATTTTTCCTTTTCTTTCCTGTGGGAAGGTGTGTGGTGGTTATTCTCTAAATGACCTCTCCAAAGCTAATGTTTCTTTGCTGTTCTGTTTTTTACATTTTTGTGTTTCACTGCAGATAAAACGATTTCAGTTCTTCCCATTTGTCTCATTAAAATATGTGCATTTTTTATTCATTTTATGTTCCTGGAAATGAAAGAATGACTTTTCCTTATTTTGAGTAGTAAAGCAGAAAAAGTCAGAGTAGGGATGGGATTCAGGAAGAAGGAATTCTCCAGAAAATTTCCACAAAGCCAAGACATTTTGTCAGACAAGGTCTGAATCTGGATGTTTTCATCTTTTATAAAGTGTGTTATCAACAAGTCACAGATACAGCAAGAGTCCCTAAAATTTGATATTAAAGGATCAGGAGGTTACCCAGCTGCATCTACCCTCAAATTGGGAAGTACATGATTAGGAAAACTTTTTTTCCAGTAGGCCCCACACTGTAAAGTTAATAGGATGAAGAAAGGAAATGGTAATTATGATTATTGGACACAGTGATAATGAATCCTTAGACCACTGTTCAAGAAATGGAAGCATCCTCAGTTAACAAGGATGTACTTTCCTATTCTCCTTTCTTCTCTTCTTGGTAAAAGGATAACTACTAACTGCTGAGTATTGATCATGGCAACACAAAGAATGTGAAATGAGCTAGGACTTAGAAAAGTAAATTTAAGTATCATCAAGGAATCCATAGGGAGATGGGAGGCCACAATCAGGAGGTGACAGGAGTAAGGTAAGGAAAAGAGAAAGGAGACATAAAATAAATAAATCAACTATTTAATCTTATGTAATCTAAAGATCAGTTTGAAAATGTAGCTTTTAACTCATTACCTATACTTTTAGTGCCTAGCCTGCTCATATCGTATGTAATCCTGAAGAAACACCTTATAAACAGAACCAAAGAGCTTAAAGGATCATCTCCTATGTCTATGAACAACACTGCTCAAAAGTTGTATGATAAATATCACTGATGTATGTCACAGAAGGCAAACGAGCATTATTAAGAGTTTAATTGTTCTGGAGAACAATTTGGCAATGTAAACCAAAGCTTTAAAAATTGTATATTAGATTATCAACATTATTAATCATTAGGGAAGTGCTAATCAAAATCAAAGCTTGGGAGACAGCACTTAAAGAATAACCACCATTCACCTTCCTCCAGGGAAGAGAAGGAAATTTTTTAGGAAGGATCTTGAAATGTCAATCAAAATGCCTATGAAAAACACTAAGGAAGTTATCAATAAATTCCTGATACATACATCAGTAAAAAGCAAGTATTGGTTTTTTCCAAGTTAGAATTTAAAATGATGTAGCAGCTATGGAAAACACTATAGAATCACCTCAAAAAATTAAAAATAGAATTGCAATATTATCTAGTGGTATCACTTAGGAACAACTATTTTTAAATGCTTTTAAATGTATATTTCTCTTATCAAACTTAAACCTAACATTTCCATAAACATTTCCACAAAAATACTTCCCTTATTGTCTTTAAATGGCAAAAGTTAGAAATAACACACACACACATATATGAAATTGGTTAAACATATTAGTATACACAATGAAATGCTATGAAATAATTTTGTAAGTCCAGAAAAACGTACACAAAAACATCTCTCTCTCTTACCCCCCCCCCCCCACACACACACACACCTGGAAAATTTTATTGGTTGGTTATGGGTGATTTTTTTTTTTTCCCTTCTATTATGAGGTGTACTTAGTCAGAATTTCTTTGAATAGAAGCATAATTTGATTATTTACAAAATATAAAGTTATGTTCATTTTTTAAAAGTTATTACAATTGGAAAGTTTCATTCACAAAGAAATGAAAATCCTTAGGACTTGAGAATCTGCAATAAGTAGGCTAAGAAATCTATTAGTTATTTGCCAATGTCTCCTAGGATAGTACCAGAAGCTATGAATTTTACTCAAGTTCCATCACTGAGTTTTCAACATCTATGTTTTGTGCATTTTTTTTTTCACCAGCCAGTATTCTTCAGAAAATCTTATCCTTAATGCTAGAAAGATGATTGCTCTGTGCCTTCTAATAGATATACATGGCACAATCCTGACCCTGGAGTCATTTGGTTGTCAGCAGGTTTTCCTCAGCTCTGTGAAAGTCTGGCTTCCCACAGAACAGCTCTTTTCCAGTTCTTTCCCTTTTTCTGGTCCAAGTGCTGCTAGACCAGATTGTCTCTTACTGTGTGAACTCAATTGACATTTGATTCACCTGCTGGCAGCCACCCAACCCTATCTGGACAAGCAGGTCTCACTGAATGGAGGACTTCAGTAATTTTTTCCAACAGTGTTTATCAGCTGTTTTCAAGCTGTTGAAATGATCTTGGCAATACCACTCAAAGTAATCTCTCACTCCTCTTCCCCACCACATTGTCTTTTGATACACAGCTTCCAGTCTGTGTTTAGGTTTATTTATCTCTCAGCACTGGTGCCTATGAGGCCTATGGAAGTTATCAATCAATCCAAATTTATAATGTTCTTTTGTGAAAGCAATGCAAGGCATTGGACAAAAATCAATGAGTAAATAAATAATGGAGAAACAAATGTTTAAGCTCAATTAAATTAAGGACTTTATAGTTTCACCTCCAAATGTAAGTATCTCTAGAGAAATGGCTCGGTAGGAACACAGCCAGACTTGACTTGTTTTCAATTCGCCTGCTCTCAAAATTCAGCTTCAATGGGTCAGAACTAACAGCAGCAATAGATTGGGAGAAATGTGATTATGAAAAAGACAAGAATTTCTTCCTCAAGTTCCACATTCTGGAAGAAATGAAGATTTGAATTAAGTTTTATCTATTTTGGTGATTAAAACTTTGGGGCTTTTTTAGATGCACAAAGATAAACCTGGAGTTTAAGGTAGATTAAAACTGAATTGATATAATAAAAAAAAAAACAAATTTATTACCAGGTAGGTAGAGAAGCAGGAACAGGATATTGGCTGAAAAGAAACCTTGTAGCATTAACAGTGAAAGAGCACGTGGGAAAAGAAAACAGAAATGCCTGACACCAGGGAGACCTGGGTAGTTTTAAGACAAATGAAGGGTGTATTGGGATTCTGCTGTGTTGGTGGGCTCCCCATACGTTACTCCCATTAGGGATACATATCTTTAACATACATAGCAGGCGTACGTTAAAGCTGCTCCAAGGAGTGAAGGAAGGAATGCCCACTGGGTGAAGCTATCTAGAGAGAGCAAAGAGAGCAGTTATCAGGAGACAGTAGAGAAGAAAACTGTGGTATAGACCAGCTCAGGAGTGGATGTTATGCCAATGCTATTTTCACAAAACCTACCAGAGGAAGTCTGGGGAAGAAGGAAACAGGCTAGATCCAGCCATTATGTAAGCCAGGGTATCAGCAGACAGTTATGTGAGTTCCAACACTCTTTAAGAAGCAACTACTCCACATGTAATATACATCCTTCAAGGAATGCATTGTTAAGGTTCTCTATTTTGAAAGGAGAAAACTGAAACATGGTAGAAATTAAGTCCAAGGTCACATGGCAAGTAACACACGTAGGAGAATCAGAGCCCAGGTGGACTGACTCGCCTCTGCTTCTGCCTCTGCCTCTGCCTCTGCCCCTGCCCACCAGGACTCTCCACCTCTTTACAAATACCCCCCAGGACATTCAGAGATTCCTTTCTGTCTGCCTAAGATACCAGCTGGAACTTACTGTCTGATGGCAGAGCAACCACACCCAGAATATAAAGTCATCATGCCACTTTGTCATAGCAAGAGAAATGACCCCATGTGTTTCAGCAGGATCTAGTGATCAGTTTGAAAACTTTGAGAGTTGATCACGTCCCTTTTCTATCCATATCCCAACAGATGTTTTCCCCATCCCAAGACCTGTGCTCCATATTATTGACTGAATAAAAGACTAGTGCATAAAGGAAACGTCTGATCTCACCATTTTAAAAATGAATATCCGTGCCTAATCTTCTTTTCTTGATCAGCTCTACAGGAGGAATTTCACATTGAATATAACTGATAAAGTTCACTTTTAAAGAGGCTTATCCTGACTTAAGAAATTAATACAAGTAATCCACATTCTTATAGGAAAATTAGAAATTGCAGATAAGCAAAGAGAGAAAAAAAATGGAGCTACCATAATCCCAACACCTAAAGATAAATCGTATTAATGCTCCAACATAGACCGCTGTTTGCTGTTAATAAGGCTGTGAGAATAGATCCCTTTCTGAAGGACCATTGCTCAGGCTCAGGCAACTGAAGGGCGCAAATATGGTGGTCCATGGTCACAGCTGTACGGACTGATACTGTGCACATGTAGTGCTGAATTCAGAATTGCCACAGGAGACTGACAGGAACAACTGCCTCTGCAAAACCTCTGTAAGCAGCACATGTGTTCTGGGTCTTTTTCCACAACATTACTAGATGTTATAAAAGCATTTTGAGATTTTGGGATTGACTAAACTGATGGGTTTCATGTACAATTCAGGAAAAAAAAAGAGTCTCCCACCCCAATAATTTTCTGTGCCTGCTGCTAACCTAGCATAGAAGTGATAAAACTGGACAGTATTTGAAAGTAAAAACTCTGGTTTTATTTGTACTTCAGCCTGAACCCATTACATAAATTATACTACAACGACAATTCTAATACACATATTTTTGCAACTTGGCTGGCTTAATTTTTATATTGGTATGTCTCATGTATATAAAGGGTGTGTGGTTCATAGCAAATTATTAACTCGTTTGGAAAAGTGGAAAAGTTCCTCGGAGGGAAATTGCTACCTCAGAGGCTCATCTTTAGTGCTTATATTCATACTGTCAAAAATACCCAAGCAGTCCTAGGGTCCTTATAAGTACATGGTTCCGATTTATTGGGCTAATCCTCTATTTTATTTTATTTTTCCTCTGTTGGGCCCTGCGGCTCCACATTCATCATCAATAGATAAACAGCAATAAAGATATTTATGAGGTCTCCCAACTAATTTAAAAAATTATTTTCCAGGATGTCTATAGCTATTTCATTTTAATAGCTACCATTTATTGTGACATTGTAGCAAGTATTTATTCTTTTTAATCTCATATGATCTAGCCAATTTCATATTGTTATTTTGTTTATTTTACAGGCCAAGAAGTAAGAGGGTTACTTTTTTTCTTGCCATGCTGGACATTATTTAAGCCCTCATTACTATAATTTTCTGTAAATTCTTTCTAGTTTAAGAACTAGTTGGGTAAAGAGTTAATTAATAATATAAGGCAGAAAAGTTCAGATATTTTGAGCAGATAAATCCTTTCATCAATGTGTCCAAGCTGCTTTTCCCCCATTCAGTGCTTTTTCATCTTGAATTAATTTTTCAGTTACTATAGATACTTATATTTTGTGTCCGATTGTCAATTACAAATTCTCCTAGACTTAGGATGGGATTATATTCTGATAAACCCAACCTGAATTGAAACTATTCCGAGTTGAAATGCATCTAACACACTGAACCTGCCAAATGTTGTAAGCTTCACAACACAGCACACTGTAGAGTTTTGGTTTTTGTCCTGGGGTCTAGTGGCTGACAGGGAGTGGTGGCTAGCTACCACCAGCCAGAAAGACAGCCCACTGCTTTTGCACCATTATAAATTCAAAAAATTGTAGCTGAGCTATAGTAATTTGGGGATCATCTCTATTTTGAAACTTTTGAGACTGGATTTTTAAATCCATAAATCAAAAATTTTAAAAGATTTTCAATGTTTAGATTTATTACATGCTTCTCATTTTCATACATTCAATTTTCCACATTTTGTTTTTAAAATGTATCTATCTATCTTTTGTTGAATTGATTTACACACCCTCCTTTGTCTGGCTCAACTCGGAATCAACCCCTCTTCTAATCTGCCTTCCTGTACTAGAGAACCTGGCACACTGAAAACTGTTTTCAATCTCCCAGCAGCAAGATATCTCCATGGAACACTAGAAGGGCCAATGGGGAGGAAGAGGAAGGGAGGGAGCAAAAGGGTGAAGAAAGAAAAAAAAAAAAAAAAAAAAGAAGCCGGGCGCCGTGGCGCTCGCCTGTAATCCCATCTCTTGGGAGGCTGAGGCAGGAGGATCGCGAGTTCAAAGCCAGCCTCAGCAATGTCGAGGCACTTAGCAACTCAGTGAGACCCTGTCTATAATAAAAAATACAAAAAAGGACTTGGGGATGTGGCTCAGTGGTTGAGTGCCCCTGAGTTCAATCCCCGGTACCCCCCAAAAAAAAAAAAAAAAGAAAAAGATGGTAGAATGAGTTGGATATTATTACCCTAAGTGCATGTATGAAGACACGAATGCTGTGAATATACTTTGTATACAACCAGAGATATGTAAAAGTGTGCTCTGTAAGTATAATATGAAATGTAATGCATTCTGCTGTCATCTCTAACAACTTAGAATAAAAAATAAATAATTTTGAAAATCAAAAAAATAAATCTCCATGGGACCTCAGTCCTGTGGAGCAAATGCTCCCATATGCGGTTCAGAGATAGCCACTGAAGACAAATGAAGAGAGAGCTGATGTTTGGCCAGGCATAATGGTAGTGGCATCTGCTTCCTCTGGGGAGCTATATACCAGAGACCCTGAAGTCCAGTCTGAGCATCATAGGTGCCTAGCATTAAGCAGGCAGTTATGGAGTTTTGTTGGCTCAGTCTAGTGGTTTGGGTAAATTCTCCTGCCTCTGGCTGATTCTTCCTGGCTGTGCATCCAGGTAGCCTTATTTTGTAGTCCTCCCAGAGGCTCTAGAGCTACCTAAAGCCCTTTAAGAAGGCTTTTTGTTGTTGTTGTTCAACCCTAATGGAAACAATTTTATGCTCTGCCACTAAGAATTCCAACTGAAATCAAATTTTATGTTTAAAAACATGTTTACTTTGCTCTTGACCTTGAATAATAGAGCCACTGAGTATGAAATAATAGGCTCAAATATATTTTCCCTCAGGATTTTTATGTCGTTCCATTTTCTTCTTGCATTTGTATATCTGTTTCTTATTCTGTTGTTAGTCTCTTTCCTTTCCCCAGGAGTGTTAAACATTGTTTTTTGTTTTGTTTTGTTTCCCTATTGTAGGCATTCTGTGTCTGCCATTTGTCTAGGTCTGTACAGTAGTTTCTGTTCCCTTTATTCTGCCTGGTACTCAGTGAGCCCATTGCATCTATCATTGATGCCAAAAATTGTAATTCTTCACATGTTGTCTTCCTTCTATCTTCCTTCCATTTTCTTTTGTTTCTTTTTCTACATCTGCTAATTGATTGGTATCAGAACTTCTTGGCTATTGTACATATTTTAAATTTTCTTCTATATTTTCCATGACTTTCCTTATTAACTACAGACATTGTCCTCTCTCTGTGCTTTTCAAACTTTAATGTGCATACACATCACCTGAGCATCTTATTGAAAAGGAAGATTCTGATTCAGTATTGTGGGTTGAGACCTGGATCTGTATTGATAAAAAGTTTCCAGAGATGCCCATGCTGTTGGTCTGCAGACCAGATTTTGTGTAGAAAGGTCATAGGTACCATATTTGGCATTGGAGGTACAGAGATGATTAATGACATTCTTTGCAGTCAGTGTGCGAAATCTTTCTCCACCACTCACTAGTCATTGACCTTGGGAAAACTGACCTAATCTCTTTGAGAACCTGCTTTCCCCTTTACAAAATAAAGATCTTAATCCCCACGATACTGGTTTCCTGCAGTGATTAGGTGTGATTTTTAGCCTGCACAAACCCCAGGAGGCATGAAACTGAAAAAAGGCAACACTGGGCTTTTGCTGTCAGGGGTAAACTTTAATGAAGCAGGACAGAAAGTATCCTGGCACCCTCCTCTCTGCCCAGTGAGGAGGGCTGTATTCTCAGCTTCAGTCTCAGCCATGAAGGTGCTCTTTGAATTGAAGGGATTAGAACAAAACACCCACATCTGTTTCATCCCCACATGGATGCACACCCCACCCACAGAAAAGGAACAAACTCACCCCGTTTCAATAAGGAGTACTGGCAGTGTCAGCGGCATGGATAGAGAAAAATAAATCATCCTGTGATTAATGCAGTATGTTGAAAGAATAAATTTCTGTTAAAAATAATTCATAATGGCAATCCTTAAAATGGAAAATGCACAGTCATGAGCAGAAAGGAAGAATGAGATCCTGATGTTTGGAGGGAAAACTTCTTGCCCTAAAATCATTTGACTGTTACAGTTGCTCTGTTTAGATGGAATAAAAAAGGAAGGAAGGAAGAAAAGGCAGAGAAAATAAGGAAGGCAACATTGATGGAGTTGCTCTTTCATGCCAGGTATTTTGCAAACCTTGACGTGTAATATGGATTGCATCAAGGCTGAATCCAGAGTTTCTTGGCCCCTAGATACCAGCCTGTAAAAGAAAGGGGTGGTTCACACAATAGGATGAATAGCACTGAACAGCACAATGAGATGAGGAACAGGTCCAGACAAATGTTAAAAATGTTTATGGCATTAGAAATATAGGTATGGTTACTACTTACCATATAGGTAAATATTTGGTTACAGTGTCACGGTTTCACTATTCAAAAAGCTGATAAAGATTGAGTCTTGGTAGTGATCTTTTTAGAAGCAGAGAAGTTGGAATAACCTTAGCTCAACAAAATACAAAAAGGAAAGGAAAAGATCAGTAGATTCTTGTTAGAATGGGTGACAGGTTTTCTAAGGGAAAAAAAATGAGTACCAATAATTCTCATAAAGTTTATCAGAAAATTGCTTAGCACTTTTAGCTATGTTAATATCTTCCCAGAAAGAATTCATAAATTATACTGCACAAAAAATATTCTGCACTAAACTATGTTTGGCCACTTTTTTTTTCCTTTGCTAAGGATTTTCTCCAATTTTCATAATGTAAAACCAACCAACTAACCAGGAAATTAACAACAACAACAAAAAGAAAAAAAACCCTAAAAATGTAAAACTTGCCTACAATCAATATAAAAGGACTTTTTCCAATAATTGCTCCAAGTCATTTTCTCCTGGTAGGAAGGGTTGCATGAGAGAGATACTGAATCCTCTGGTATCTTAATCATGGACTTCTAAGGTTCCAGGACTGTGAGAAATAATTTTCTGTTATTTATAAACCCCCAAGTTCTGGTATTTTGTTATAGCAGCCTGAATGGACCAAAACACTAGGATCAAGAGTACATGGGTAATCATGGATCTTTTTTACCAAGTAAATATTTCAGTTTTTTTTTTTTTTTTAATTTGAGAAGGACTCAGAAAGAAAAAAAAAAATCATAATTGAAAGGTAAGCATGCTTTACTTCCCTGGAAAAAGTATCAATATAAAGTAAAGTAATTGCAAAGCTCCAAATCAACCTTTGTGAACATCACAGTGGGGCCCTAGGCCAATCCTGACTTAGACCATCTCTATCCAAGTCAAAGATAGCAGTGAACTGAGAAAGGCTTATTGAACTGTGCTCTAAGTATGTTCATCCAAAACCAAGGATTCTTACAAGCAAGGTCAGGAGGAAGGGATCAAACCAGAAAATTCTAGAATACCGTAAGGCATTGAAAGGATTAAAGAGGCACCTGTAATCAGACAGGCTTGGCTATAGGCTACACATCATCACCAAACTTCTCTAAACTTCAGTTTCCTGCGAAATGGAGTTAATAGCACCTTTATTAAAACTGATAAAATTTTTAAGTGGATATAGCGTGATATCAGTTTACTATTGACTAATCCTAAATGATTATTAGGATATAGCATTATATCAGTTTACTATTGATGTATGTAACAAACAATTCCAAAAGTCAGTGGCATGACAACAGTAAGCTTTTATTCACATATTCATAGATCTTGTAATGCCTGGGGCAATAACTTCAAGATGCAGGTGTGCAAGAAAAATGAGAAGGCTCTGATCCATCTTTTTCTTCTCCTGGGACCAGTGGGTTCCCCAGGGCATGCTTTACTCATGGAAATAACAGAAACATCACCACAAAGGCATATTCCCAGTATTTGCTTATGTTATATCCACTATTGGCGAAAGCCAATCACACATCCAATCCCAGCATCAGTAGGCAGAGAAGTGGGAGGGAAAATGAGTATCTGATGAAAAACTACACAAGCTATTACAGTTTCCTTTCTTGTTTATATTTATTCATGTCCTTCTGATTGGCAAAATATATTCTTCCCTATCCAAAGAAATACGAAAGTATCATCTAATCACAACCCCACGTTCAGTCCAGGATCTTGTGATCCACATGAGGTCTAAATGTGGTTCTTCTTAACCCAGAGATCTCTTATTGAAAAGACCAAGTTATATGCCCAGCATGCAAAGGTAGAACAGGATTAGGTTAATAGTAATAAATACTCTGATTAAAAATGAGAAGAATGGGAGGCACATAGTAGTGACCATGTCACAGCTATTCTGATATGCCATGGGTCATCTGTAGGCAGTGTTTGTTGATTTAAACCTGCTTCTGCTTCTGCTCCTGCAGGCCACTCTCCCCCTCATTAGTTTCCATGAAACCAATAAGGTTTCATGGAACTGCCCCTGCAAGTTCCCTTTTTTCCATCATCTGCTGCTTCTGGAAAAGACATGCCATTTTTAAATACTGAGCAGTTTTCCTAACTGTGGAAAGCTAAGAATCTCAAGATCTTTTTATACGTCAAATGAGTTGGTCTTTTAGTACAGGCTGGCCCTGCTTTTTCCAATACAACTCTTTCAAAATACGGTAAGTTCCAAATATGGTGGCACTAAAACAATGCCCATAATTACTTTTAAGACATGCCCCTCTCTTTCTAGAGATTGCAGATCATTTGGAAGTACCTAACTTCTATATAATCAAATTTAATCTTTCTAGGAATTTTTTTGTGCATGTAAAAGGATAGAGCTGGTACCTTAATCATTTCAGGGGCCTTAGGAAAGGGCCAGACAACCACAGTCTTGGTTTAGTCTTTGCCATAAGGCAATGTCTTGCTGATAGTATCTTGAATTTGTTCCTTTTCCTGACACTCTATCATAATGACCATATGACTTGGTAAGGAATAATTTCATTTTCCATTTATATTCTCACTGGCATATATTTTTAAAACATATTTATTAAACAGACCCTGATTTCTCTGCATAAGCAAAGGATAGTCATTCCTGCTATCATTCTTATAATGTGCATTTGAAGAACATGGAACCCTCCAAATTTGCAGGTCTTGATCCTGTAAATGTTTTCTCAGATCACAGTTAAGTCTACAGTAACATGTAGGGAATTTACAAAGCAAGAGTCACAGCAAAGGAACAGAGTTAATGATCACACTTCAGATAAAACATCTATTCTGGGTGGTGTTCTTCCCAATGCAATACAGTAACTTAATAAAGATCTTCAAAATATACTCATGGAACAATTCATTGCAACATAGTGAGCATTATAGATGAACAACCACCAATAATTATATCTAGGACCTCAGCATAAATAGAGCAATTACAAGACAATTAAAATTTTTGAAGGAAATAAATGTTCATAATAAATGCCATGCAATTATCTGAAACTGTATCTTCTCACAGAATCATTGGGGATCAGAAAAGTTACTCAGTATCATTGTTAGACCATCCTGTATTGCTACATGGGACTATAAAATATAAAATTAAATAGAATTACCTAAAGTTATGCCTTTGATCTTGGTTTGCCATTCTTGACACACAGAAGTGGCTTCTGATTTCCTCTCAAATAAGATGAAAAGTCTAATCATACATATCCCACACACCCCATCCAACTATAGACTATTTCCCAAATACACTTTTGATTCTTTTCCAATTCCCTGTGGCCTCCTTTAGCCCTTCATTATCTCTGACCTGAATATGACAATTGTGCTGTTCCATCAGCCTTAATTTCTAGTCCCTAGTCTTCCATAAGCCTTGTTCCAATGCCTCCTCCAACATAAAGCCTTTCCTAATTAGCCTGCTCAGAATTATTATTACCTGTTCATGGCTCTTCATGTACCCCTCGTTTAGAGATAATAATAATTATTCCCAAGTTATTAGGAGAGTCTGATAGGCATATCTCCCATTCTGGATGGGACACCTCAAGAGGTGCACATGGGCGTTATCCCACATTGTCCCTTGTACATAGTGTTCACAGTTCTCAATTCTTCATAACTCAAGATTTGTAGCAATTGAATCATTAAAAAATGATTCTGGTTTGCCAATATGCTCAGATCCCAATTATACAAACATACTTACCATCTCATTGACCTAACTTTAATACTTCATTTTAATAATTCAAGTGCTGGTTCTATAGTCAATTTCATCATCTACAAACCCTTCAGAACAACATTTCTATATGATTTGAAGCCAAATTTATGTCCATATAGTTGAAATCCTACTCATTACAGGTACACACTAGATCATTATGAAAATGGCAAAATATAAATATGTCCATATCTGTGTAGGTATACTTCAGTCTCCGAGGCTAGCTAAGGATGTCTAGTCACCTGAGAAGGGAAAGCACAAAAAGTTAACTATAAAAATCATCACGTAAACTAAAGAAACAGCATTCCTGAAGATTTTTTTTATTGCTATCTGGTAACTTGAGCATATTCTTTATGAAGCCAAAGATGAATGAGATTGTCTTGAAAATCACTGAACCTAATAGTAAGCTGGGACAAGTACATACTTTGTGAAGATCAGGAGACATGAACAAACAAGCTTTCTGAGGAGACTTGCATGTGAAAATTGAACCTGGAGATTCCAGTTCATCACATTGTTTATCATATCTGTACTCCCAAAGATGCCGGATACAATAATGATTAATAGTTTATTATTGTTATACAGTAAAAATTAATAGTTTATGTGTGACAACCTCAACTGAAGAGGTGAGATAAGGAAAGTGGGGATCAGTCTTATTATGAGAAATAATTTTCTAAAGAATTGATGCAATTACCTCAGGATAAAAAATATTAAAATGTCAGGAAAATTATATTAAACATATTTTTTCTGGATATTATGTTTGTTTTTATTTAAAATATACAGCAAATCTTATTTTGAGAATGAGGAGCTCTACCTAGCTCCTGGTGAGTCTTAATCAACTTTGTCTTCTAAGTAAGATGAATCAGTTAAGTCCCTGCTTCTCTGAGTAGCTTTTAAGAGTGAATAAGGCACTGACAGATAAACCCACATCTCTGGTATTTAGAAACTAAGAAGGGGAGCTTTCTAGAAGAGCACAGAATGAGCTTGTTGCAATTGGTGTGCCACACAAAACCAAACTTTGTTCCTCTGTGCCACTTCCCTTTGCCTTATGAACAGAATTCAGGGGCCCTCCATGGTTGGGTCTCTATCAGTGTAGGTGGTTTTAGGCCTGCATCCTTGCCAGCCTCCTGCATTCCAATGGAAATTGTCCCAAATGTGAGGGGGCATGGCCACAGCAAAGGGAGTGGAAGAACCAAATGAGGATGAGCAGCTGTTGCCACTATTTCCATTTAGTCCATTGCCCCTTACCAAATAAACTCCTATTCCCTTTTTGATATTTTTAAGTTTCTGGGATTGAGTGTTCTGTTCTATTATATCTGAGTGAGTTAGGCAGAAACCATCAAGACATTCTGACTTGCTCAAATGAGGTATTCCTTCCAATCTTAATCCTAATGAAGGTAGAATAAGTGTGTGTTATTGGTAGAAATGCATTTTTCGGATGTTTTCCTTGTTGATTGTTGTTTCATCTCTTCTTATGTTCAAGCAAATTATCTACTTTCTGACAGCTCCCATTAAACCCCTTCCCTGTGCTCATTTAATCATAGATCTCTCCCAGAGAAGCCTGCCAGGTACTTGAATAATTTTATGCTCTGTGGCTTTGGACCTGAAGCACTAGCAACAGCTTCTCTGTATTCCTGCTGTTTATTTCTCAAGACTGGACGCTCTGGTTTTCCCTTTCTTTGTTGACTCTGAGGCATTTCCTTGTTCAATTAGATCCTCCACCCATCCTGCACCTAAAGAAAATAATTATTAAAGAGTTGCTTCTGGCCATTCTTTTTATACCCAAATCATCTCCAAATCCTACTGATTCTACTTCAAGAAAATTTATCTTTTCCCCTCCCTCTTCGCTTCTACCCCCAGGCTCTTCCATATTTCCCTGATGTTTCCTAACTCTCCTCACTAATTTTAACATAATTGTTCCAATCCATATACCACCCACTGCTGGTACTTTCTTGATTATATTATTTCTCCATTTAAAAGCCTTTGATTTTCCCATTTCTTCAAAATTAAATTGAGAGTAGAGTGCTTTACATAATAGGCAAAGCTATTCAAGACTTCACTCCATCTTTCCAACCTCATCCCTTTCCAGTCCCTCATGTGCCTTTATCTCCATCACCTGCAGTTACCCCTAGTTTCCTAAAATATAACTTGCTTTTTTTTCACGCTGTTCCTGCTTCCTCATATGTCCTGTGATCACTCAAAGCACTCTCAACCCCCAAAAAAGAATTCATAGAGGTTACTATCCATTCTGCAAGACCCTTCTATAATGAGATCAATGTCTCCCCAGGAGGCATTCACAGATGGGCCTTGCTTTGTTTTTGTTCTGTGTTGGTGCCTTGCTATTAATTTTAAGTATAACCTGTTCTAAATGTGAGCATATGTTAGTGCAACAAAGTGATTTGTTTAATCACTTTAGATTCCCTTTACTAAGAGAATGGGAATGATAATGGGCCAAGGGATTTTCAAAGAAGCCTTAATGGGCACATATTATTTCTGTCAATCTGCCATTTTACTAAGGACTTATCACGTGCTGAGCATTTTTACAATAGATGGATAATACAGTGAAAAACAAGTCTCTATACTCATAAAGTTTATGTTTTAAAGAGGGAGTTGGTGGGGTGAAGACAATTAACAAGCTAAGCATGCAGTAAAACATCAATAGGAGCTATGAGAAAAAGTGGGGGAAACTCTAATAGGCGAGTGATAGAGCATTCAGGGAAGACCTCTCAAGTGGTCACATGTGATCAGAGCGCTAAATCTGGTGATATCTCTCACCAGGAACATGAAGACCCCAGAGAAACAAGCTGTCTGCATTCAAGGACTAGTTAGCAGGCCTGTGAAGATGGAATAAAGTGTGAGGAGAGTGGTAGGCCAGAGGGAACACATTGAAGGGCCGTGTAAGATGTGCATGAACGGACTGTGCTGGGATGGTTTCCCATCTGTCTTCACCAAGCAAAGCCTGGGAGATAAAAAGACCATGAACATCATGAGTCCAAATCAGGAAGAGCGGATTGGAGCCATTAGGAACTTAATGCTGCTTTCAGACCTGTCCTTCTAGGCCTTTTCATAGACAATCTGTAGAACATCCATAATGACTCCCATGAAGAGAACCTCCTTTTGTTTTGACTGAACAAACTGTTCAAGCACCAGCTGTTACAAGTCTACCTCTGGAATAAGGAGTAAGGGAAGGAAATAAAAAGAGCCTGTACTGAGCTTCTCACTTGACCACAGTTGTCAATGCATTAGCTTCTGCTTTTGGAGCCTAAGACTATGCCCACAAATGTTATAATGAAGAGATCACCTGGGAAACTTATTTGAAGTTGATAACCATGTTTTCCCAACATTCACAAAAATGCAACATTTATAAATACAGAATCCACAAACACTGTCTGGCAAAGGAAGGAACAAATTTCCATCCCCATTTTTTGTTGATACAAATGAAGAGCTCTCTAAAATGCCATGACTTTACATACAAGTTGCCAATGGTAGCGATTAGTGATGATGGAATTTACTTCCTTTATCCATTGCTATGCTATTACTCTTCTAAATAATTTAAGGGTTCTTGTAATTATAAATATTTTTAAGATGTGGCCTCATTCAA
This sequence comes from Tamias sibiricus, assembly GCA_025594165.1. NCBI lineage: Eukaryota > Metazoa > Chordata > Mammalia > Rodentia > Sciuridae > Tamias > Tamias sibiricus. The sequence goes on along the minus strand of CM046664.1, from coordinate 110,160,484 downwards.
GAATGTTCACATATAGTTATTCAAATATATTTTCTAATTTCTCCACAAGTCACATGAAACTGTCTTTCCTGGATCAAAGTGGCTCAAAGACAGAGAAGTGTCTCTAAAGAGACCCAGAGCTGAGGTTAAATGAAAATGGGCAATGACAGAAGTTTTCCTGAGATGCAAGGCTCTGTTTTGTTACAGCTGCCTTCCTCTTGTCATCTGCATCTGTTAGAGTGGCCAACCCCAGTGACAGACAAGAAGTAAATGTGAGATTTAACAGCTCGTTCCTGAACAACTGATCTTGCATAACAAGAATGCAGCAAGCTGTCAGTTCTCCTCTCCCTAGCCTCTGGACCTTTGCACCCTCCCCCATGCTGTACTCCTGCTGACCTATTATTCTTTACATAAGAGAATAAAATGCCAGCTTTTTTTTTTTTTTTATGAGACCTCACGATTTGTAAGACAAGGATTCAGTGTCTCAAATTTATTTATTTTTCTAATTTTCCGAACTTGTTAACTATCAGTGGTTAGTCAAATGGGAAATATTGTAGTTTTTAAACTATATAATAACCTTAAAGAGCAGTTAGAAATACTGATAATACTGTACTCAAAAACGACAATGCCCACAAAATGACAAAAGAATCAAGAAAGAAATGATGGAAAGTCTTTATCATGGAACTAGTGGCTACAAGCCCAGCCTGGCGGCATGCTCCTATAGTCCCAGCTACTAGGGAGGTTGAGGCAATTGGGTCATTTGAGCTCAGGAGTTTAGGGCCAGCCTGGGGAACATAGGAAGACTCCACCTGTTGAGAAACAAATAAACAAACAAACAAAAGAAATAGTGGCTACATTTGTTTGTCATGCAAATGATCTAGTAGTTTCAAAATCTAAAATGCATAAAGTAGTTAATCCATGACCAATAAGATAGCACTTGCTCATCCAGTGATAAATTTTATGTGTATACCTTTATTTATATCTGATAGAATAGATGAAAATAAAATAGAACATCTGTAGTTCAGTTTATCTGACTATATTTTTGTTCCCTGCCTACAATGTAACCATCGAGAAGTTTTCATTTATCTATTTCCCCACAATCCCCTAAATCTCCTTTGTTTGCAAGAGGCCATATTTTATACACATCAAGTTTGAAAAATAAAATGGAATTTTTCTAATTTAGTCGATCTATAGTTAACAGGAAAATGCTACAGGCTGGGAAAAAGGGTACTCTACCATAGCCAGTGGCAAAACAGACATTCAATAAGTTTTAAACATCTTCTATCTTCATTCCAGCACACATGCAAGTCCTAACACTATCCAGCAGGTGGCGCGAGACTGACTCCATAACCCACTGGAAGGTAACAGAATTCAGGTTCAGGAGGTTCCTGGAGATCAAACAAAAGTGAAGCACAGCATTTTCATTCCTTATTTTTTATTTCATTTTTGTAGCTGAACATAAATCTAGAATCACCTACCCCATTCCTTTTGCTCTTCTTCTACACTGCTGAGGTAAATCTGGATGGTACATGGTAAAGCAGACCACCAAACAAAACAACTGAAGAACATACCACATATTTATTCTGTTCGATGTAATCTGCTCTATTCAGTTCAGTGTTATCTGCTTTCAGCACATAATTAACATGCACAGGTCTATTGTGTTTCCATGTGATTTATTCATAGTGGTATAATTTAAAGTAAATGGAACTGACAACTGTGGAAGACTTTAATATGGGCAGGAAGAATCTAGTTGTCTTCAGCAATGTCAGAAGCTCTCTCATTTGATTTGCTGGTAGCTGCTACCTTTGGCCTCAGCATTTCCTAGGAAGTTTCTCTAAATGATCCTATTGTTTCTGGTACAATATTCAGAAGGCAGTATTTTTCTCCATCAACTAACTTGGACAAAGGACCCTGGTTTTTTTGTTTGTTTGTTTTTTATGGTAATGTTAACTGGAGAAGCAGGAGACCTCTACATGGAGAGTCACAAAATTTTTTAGTGCCTTATTTTCTCCTAAGAACAATGTCCAACCCATTAGATGCTTAATTCACAACACTGTTATAGAGCATTCTGGGAAATGCTTAGAATGATTTGTATGTGGTTTATTTCTTCAGCTTAATTAATAGGCTAGAGAGAGTATGAGTTTTCCAGTTATAAATATCAGTGTGTGTGTTTCCTGCTGACTATGACTTGTAGTTACTCACTTCATTGCAATTAATATTCTATATAGTAATTTGTGGGTCACATATTTACTTCTCCAGCTAGATTGTAAATTCCATGAGAATATGCACTTTCATCTTTATATGCCAGAATCTACAGGAACCAAAACAGAGGAAATGCTTCAAAATGCCAGTAAAGTGGAAATGTGATCAGTTAAACAAAGTGGCCATTCAATCAAAAAAGTTCAGTGTAACCAGTTATGTACAGGCTTTATGAACAGAGTTTTTATTACAAGTAGTATCAAACAGCAGGCGATGTCCTAAGACATGGTGGTCTTTTGGCTCAAATTCCTTCCAAGAACTGGAGATGTCCTTCTTTCAAAATATTCTGACTCCCCCTTCCCTGCAAGAGCATGAGCAACAACATTATACCAGAATAAAAAGAAAAAAAGACCCCAACTCCTACTTCTTGGGAATTGAATGTGGTTGAAATAACCATGAACTCGTTCAAAATGTTACCATAAGTGGCCTCAAACAGAAACATCCAGTTAGAAAGGGCTGTGGCAAATAGAATAAGGTCCTCTTGGTTGATGACTCTCAGCATGGATTGTTTCTTGCAATTTCTAGGAGTTTTCCCATCCCACCACTATTACTTATTTTCCCCCATGCTTTGATACATTTTGCAGTTGCCAAAATTTATATTGAATATAAAAGAGAGAGGTAAACTCCACTCCGTAGTGATAAGAGTACGTGACAGGGACATAGCTCAATTAGTCATTTGAGCCACCCACCCATCTAGTTTCCCTTTCAACCCATCTATCTTGAAGCAGGTCGTGTTCAAGAAAATCCTAAAAGTTAATTACACACCCTTTGGCTTTTTGCTTTTGAATATGTTTAAAATTTACGTAAGTAAAAAAAATGCTAGTAATAATATTTTTCTTCTTATACAGTAGTATAGTACTTCCACTTCTACAACCGCCCTCAGTTGGTTTTTTCAGAATGATTGCTCCAAGTTTTTATTCCCTTCCAGAAGTGTTCTGGGTATATACAAACATTTACACATCCATGCATACAAGTATGTCTTTTCAAAATGGAATCATATGCCACAAACTGTTCTCCAGCTTGCTTTTTTTTCAATGCATATTATTTATTTTAGTGCTGAGTAATATTTCCTCATGAGGTCACACTATAATGTATGTAATCAAATCTTTTATCGACCAACATTTAGGTTATTTCCAATTTTTCACTTCTAAAGCTCACTTCTGTGATCATCTTTCCATCTATATTTGCATATTTACTTAAGCTTATTGGCAGGAAAAATTTCCTAGTAGTAAAATTGCATGATTAAAGGGAATTTGTATTGTTAACTCCACTACATATTTCCAAATTCATCAAATGACTATGCCACCAACAAAGTATGTGAGCACTCTTCTCTTCCACCTTGACAAGCTCCTTCTTCAGGTATATTTTATTATTAAGAAAAAGAAACACAAGGTGTATTTCATTATTATCTCACAATTATTAAAACTGTTAAAATGTTGACAGGAAGTTTGTAGAAATGTAGCAACATTAGTAAAGACAGAAGATAAAGATATTATTTTTCACATATTATACATTACTGTAATTTGTGTTATTTTTATTCTGTTTTTTTAACAAAGGTCATACACATACCATAACAAAGCATGGGAGCGAAGGAACATAATCAGTGTGTGCATAAGTTCCAATTTGCTTTCTGTGAGTCCTCTGCTTGTTGAGGTAAGGAGGCAGGTCACTGGCTTCGACCAGGAGAAAACCATTACCCACCATTCCTCACACCTCTCTGCTTGGCGAAGCTCCAGTGGCAATACAATGAATCTCCTTGTTCACAGGAGTCTGATGTAGCCCAGGTTAGGAAGGGAGCCCTGGGCAGCCTGTATCACCATACATCACCCAGAGGGGCACTGGCCATGCCCTGGAGAGTAGTAATGCTCTGAAGTTTCTCTTTTTTGTCATAGACTCCTCCAGACATCACTGTCTCATTGAATGTAGCTGATTCGTGGCCATATTTCCCCTCTTCCTGCCACCTTCCATTACTTGTACTCAGATAAATCTACTCCCTTTGGCAGAAGGGTTGAATATATAGCCTCTTCCCCAAGCACTGATCAATATCTGCACCAAGATAACCTAGCCCATGAAGTGGGGGGGGGGGGGGGTTTGGAATGATAGAACCAGCTCTTTCTGTGATAGCTTGTCATGCTTAAGGGGCCTCTGTGCTCCAAGGTATAATCCATGAGAATATTCACATTTTAGAAGGGCATGACCACAAGTTGGGCACCACCATTATGGTGTCATAAACAAATGCAGGAGAGGTTTTCAAGTAAGGACTAAGGGTCCTGAACCAAAGGTTTAACCAGGTATATTCCTGGTTCCATCATTATTTATTTATGACCCAAATCTTCCAGGCCTTATCCTTATATAAAAACAAATGAGATTCACAATATCTATGTTAACACTAATTTCAATAACACTGATCTCATCTACTTATGCAGTTCTCTGTCCCAATTATTTGGGGGAGTCTCCAGTGGATCATCAGAGAATCCCCCCCTACTATGCTTACATTCCATGTTTTCTGTTCCTTCCTGGGTCAGGTTATAGTATCTTCCATTTCTCTCAGATATGTTCTACCTCCTTCCTTTACAACTGCAAACTGCAAAGATACTTTAAGATGCTGCAGTACTAACCATGTTATGAATGTCATGGTCAAGGGGAAGTTTTCTTAACTTCCCAACCTTCAAGGAACTAGAATGCTCCTCCATCTCTTGAGAAAGTGGAAGAACACATTGTGCTGCTCATTGACACCTGGGTACAAGGATGAGTTTGTTCATGTCCTTTGCCTCTTACTCTCTCAAAGAAATGGCTCCCATCAGCCTCAGCCTCTAGTCCTTCTTCCCAGAACTTGACATAATTCTCTAGGACTGAGGCACTATAATCTACATGTTTTGCTTTGATGCCTCCACTTCTGTTTTCTGCTTTATAGTATTCTATTTCCACTCATGCCTGTCAGCTCTTGAAAACAGAAGGTAACCATACTAGCTCATCATTCTTCTCCTATATTGCTTCTATTTCACACATTTAACATCCAGTGCAATTCCATGACCCAAAAAGAAGTTACTCAAATAGCAGCATTTTGTGAGTTATGTGAAAAGTAGGTTTACACAATCAGAGTCTTCACTAACTAAATTGCAACCACCCTCTGGAATTGCCTCCTAGACAAAGTATAATTGTTTTTAATCACAGTTTTGTGTATTCCAGAAATTCACAATGTGAACACAATCAAGCATGCTGTGTTCCTAAGAGAAATATTCCATGTAAAATCAATTATAAAGACAGTGCCTAGTCTGAAATACAGGATCTCCATGATCTGGGCTCTCCTCTTTTTCCAACTCTGGCTTCACCCCTTCATTCCCACTCTCCAGTCATACTGAATGAGTTCACCAAAAAGATTTTTTTTTTCCCATGCTTCTAAATCTTGCTCCCAATATCACTAAATCTAAAATGCATTCCTCCCCATGCACTTGGCTTTCAGAATCCCAGATCAAGTACCACTCCATTAATGAAGATTTCCACTCTTCCTCCACCTCTCCCTCACTATCTTGAGAGAATTGATCATTTCCTCCCTGACTCAACACTAAACTCCATAAATACTCCTACCATAGTACCACAACATTTTATTTTATAAAGTATGCTAATCTGAAGGGTAGGATTATTTCTTCTACCTATTTCAATATCTGGTACTTAGTAAAAGTGTAATTGATTAATTAATCTCTTGAAAACAAAATAAAAGCTATTAACACATTTTTGCAGGTATGTAAATAATGCTAATAAACCTATTTTTCCAAAAAAAATGCTTAATTTAACTTTATTGGACTTCTATAAGTTTTAAATAGGCAGAGGGAGGGAATGCAAACAAATCCATAACATGGCATATAGCTCTTTGGTGTTCCCTTTCAAATCCCCTTGGCCCACCACTGACTGCAGGTAGAGTGGAGAGAAGCTACGTGAGTCCTCCTGCATTCTTGCCTAGCACCTTTTACTGATACTGTATAAGCTCTTGTCCTGCATGGTGCAACTCGAAGCTGGGGGGAATTAATGCTTTCAAATTCCACTCACATGGACAATCCAGGGCATTCTGGATGCTTCTCAGAGGTCCTGGCAGAACTAAGTCATGGAACTTGTCCTGGGTAACTAACTAGTCCACTCTTTCCAACACATAAGTGCATGAAAAAAATGTACCAGGCCAAGTTGAAAGAGATATAGGAGATATAACAATTATATGAAATAAAGGACATTTTTAAAACAATTATAAAAATACGAATGTGACCTGATATTTGATGAAATGAAAATGTGCTGGAATAAAAGATGTTTATCGTTAACTAAAGAAGCAGATTACAAATATATATATTTGTATATCCTAAAGACACAAAAATGATCTGAAACAATGTATACTAAAGCATCAACTGTTCAGTTTCTGTTTGCAATATAATCTTTTTATTCTCTTACTTGTCTGTATTGTCTAATACTCTACCACACATGCACTGCTTCTGTATCTAAAAATGTAGTTTTTAAAAAGCTAACACTATGTCTGACTTTCAACCTATTATTTTCTATTCCAAGGCACTTTTCATACTGTCCAGTGATAAATGAGTCTGAGACACCAGGAAAATTGTAAATGGTCTAAAGAAAGCCCCATAATGCATTGTGGCAGGATAAGAATGCACAAGTCTTGACCTGGCTCCTGTGTAGACAGGATCCCATAAATATCAAAGTCTGATTCTATTTGAGTTATACTCACCCTTCCCTGTAAACTCATTCACATGCATTCATTAAAAGACTTAGAGAGAACAAAGACACATTCCTTATCCCAGATGGAGGAAGATACTGGTTTTAACCAGCATTTCATAATTTATGATTGCAGGGATTAGGAGCCAGCCTTCCTGCTTACTAACTGCACCTGATGTGACTTGGCAGGAAACTTCCACCACAACACACACATTCTCCATAAGCTGGTTATCCTCCTATACACTTCATCTTTTCCCAACCAATCCCCCCCAAAAGAAAATAAATATTTGTAGATTAAAGGAGAACTGCCTTCTCATCCTTTACAGGTGCTGGTGTGCAAGCTGTTAAGCACAGAGTGTTTAATTAATGGATAGATACCATTAGAAAGACAGCTGGACCCGCATTCAAATGAGTTTGGATTCAAGGTGCCAGGAGATAAAGATCTGAGAGTAGAAAAGCCGAACTGCAATTGGGTTCATTTATAAAAGAGGCTGTTAAAGGTCAGCTGTGTTTTCTTATGCAAGAGATAAAGAGATGCTATTAAAAACAATTGGAAAGTAATTCATAAGGGACAAGTAAGTCACTCATGTTAAATTAATTTGTCTTTCCTGATAGCATGGCAGTCATGATGAGAAAGTAAATTTACCTAAAATCAAGATCTTTCAAAAACAGCCATTGATCATGTCTTTCCCGAGAAGCTACTGGAGCACACTTCTGTGTGCCAGAGCCACTGGGGCTATCCGATCACAGCATGCCTGTAGTTCTTTGCAGCCCCTTTCCAGGCTAAGAATTAACTAATTATTCCTAAAGACAATAAGTGCAGTGGTATTTCTATGGATGTGCTAAGATGTCTGAGCTGTCAGTGTCTTCCCATCACCTCTGATGAATTAACTAACCACTAAGTACCAGAAAAACCCATCCTGCACACGATTCCACTTTCCTGATATTCAGCAACATAATAGAACACTCTAGCTCACTGCACTCCATTTAAAACCTTCCTATCCCTCTGTCCCCATTCTAACACACCACTCTTTCAAACATGTACACACCAGAATGGAAAGTCCTTATCCAGAGAATGTATCTACAATTATGACTGGCAGTTTATTTAACTCCACAGAGCAACATGATACATTTCTTTGTTCATCTCCTCCCCTGGGTAAAGTCTTCCATTCAAGCAATAGGAACTCCTTCCTCCTGCCCAGTTTCCTGACACCAGCCTGTGGTGTGACAAAGGGCAATTGCTTTTAGTGCTCAGAAATGGCAGCCCATTAAGGCACATCTTCCTCTTCCTCTGGGCAAGATAGAGGTTGCGTCTATTTGCTGCCAGACCTGGGATGAGAATGGGAATATACACTCCATCAGATTGTAATCTTTGTAGACTTAAAACTGGTATGATCAGGTTCTCCCCCTCTGCTTATTGCCAGAGGAAAACTGCTTGCTGCTCTTCTTTCTTTCTTGGGGTTGAAAACTAATTGGGATCTTTCTTTCTCTTCTAATGTCATGGGAATAATGAGCAATTCCCTGTAAAGGTCTGTCTGAAAACCTGCCTTCCCAGGTACACACTAATGACAACCTAGTGCAGCGAGCTGCTCACCATTTCCCAGCATCAGTTAGGAGTGTCAGACAAGGACAGACAAAGAGTGTTAGAGGCAGTTAATGTCTCCCGTTTACCATTGCTTATCATTTACAGATTTTAATAACAGCTTTGCAATCCAGAATCTGCACTCAAAAGGAGTTCCCAATCAGATATTACAGGGTTTCTTCTGAGCCTGATCCATTTGACAAACTAGGGACATGGACATGTTCAACACAAACTGCACTAGAATTGATGCACTTTGCTCATGATCAGACTTCATAAACAAGTTTTTATCAGGATGTGCTGTAGTTAGTGGATTAAAAACCCCAGAAATGCAAAATGGCAAGGTCAGAAAGGCTCCCCTCCTGCAAATGAAGCTAGTGAGAAACAGCCCATCACGGAGGAGGCCAAGAATAACCGCGCAGCCACATGTGCTACCACCCACTCAGTTCCTGCTATATGTCATGTACTATCCCACTTGTTTACATACATTATGAATATTGTTGTTTTCATTCTTCAATATTCAAAGAATTTAAGTAAATCCTTCCTAAGATTAAATGCCTAGTAACTAGAAGAGACAGGATGTACTCATGTTACATTTTCTATACTAGGCATCTGAAATCACTTGTTATGATTCAGAGTTTGCCAATAAAACTATGGTTTGAGAAAAATAACTGAAATGTACAGAGTGCATTTTTCTTTTTTGTCTCCTTAATGCTTTTCCCATCTTAATGTAGAATCAGCACCCCTGTCTCCTGGGGTATGCTTCTTCTACCACACCCAACTATGTGGTTATATGGCAGCTGCTATCTTCTTACATACCTTCAGCCCCTCTTCCAATCCTTGGGCTCAAGGATGGTCACCTGCTAATCAAGGTCAGTCCCTAGGTCCCTTTCCATCTGCCTGTCTACAATTGTTTGGGTGAGTATGTAAAAAAGTAACAATAACAATGGTGATAATTTAGATACATTTTAAGTTATAAAATATATTTTAAATTGCAATTTAAATATATGGTTTTTTATATGCCAGGTATTTTACATTTTAACATCTCTTATTTTTAAAATTCTCTTGTATAGGTACTGTTACTGTCCCCATTTCACAGAGGTGGAGAGTGAAATACAAACGGGTAAGGATCACAAAGCCAGGATCACAAAGCTAGGACCTTCCAAAGTTGAGATTTGGTTTGTATCTTAGCTATTGCTAGAAAATTTCTGAGTAAACCACTTGTGGCTTCAAACAGCAGTCACTTATTCTCCCTGAGCTTGGGGGTCAGATGGATGGATGGCAGCTGGGCGTAGCTGTGTGGTTCTGATGGTCTTGGCTGAGCTCACTCTGCAACTGAGTCACAGGGGGTCAGCAGATGCAGACAGAACTGGGGTGGACAGCTCTACTCTGCATGTCTCTTATCCCCTCCTGGGACCTGAGGGCTGGCCTGGGCATGACTTTCTCATGGAATAGCCAAAGAGCAGGAGCACAGTTGGAAACAGAAGAGGCCTCCCTGAGGCTGGGCTCGGGATCAGCACACTGTTATTTCCACTTCATTCAAGCATGAAAACATGAAGCAGAAAATGCAGTCTGTCTTTTGTAAGGAGAACTTCACAGTCAAAATCAAAAAATAAAGATTCAAGGAGAAGTGAAGAAGTGGGGTCAATCCCAACATCCACCATATATCCTATGTAATTCTTTAGGTATCTTTCATCTCTAGTTGGGACATTTTCAGTTCCTTGTTGGTAACTGACATTGTTAGGTATAAAGTTCTAAGCTCCTTAGCACCAACCTTCTCTGGTATGAATAAGAAACAGGTCTGCAGTGGTATGTAGAGAGGATGTAAAGGAACAAATGGAGAGAAGTTTTAGTGATACCCATGACCCTTGGACCAGCTGTCCTCAACACTCTGCTGGGTCCCTGTCATTTGGTTGTCCAAGACTGCTTCTGAGGTCACCCCCAAACTCTTTTAAGTTATCTTAATTTTCTTTCAAATGTTACCCAAAAAGTTCTGCCCAACACAACACCCTGTAATTAAAAAATTAACTGCAGCGATTCATGCTAACACCTGCAACATTTGACATGCATTGAATGCCTCTACTATTTGCAGTGGATTATGTTAGAAATTGAAGATCAAAAAGAATGAATCATATTGAACACCTGTCCTTCAAGAACTCATAATCTAGGAGACACAATACACAAGAGGCTCCTGCCACTACAAAGGGACTGTGATTTGTTAATAGGAATGTTTCACAGAGGAGTGTGTGTGTGCTGTCAAGTACTAGAAGATGTGAGGGATTTCTACAATCAGAAAGGGAAAAAGAGATGGATGGCAGTGAAGGGCTTGGGGCAGAAAGAAGGGTGGCAAGGGCAATAGGCAATGTTATAGAGGCATAAAACATCATGATATCTAACGAAGGCACTAGCATCATCTGGAGACTGATAAACATTCAAGTGAAAAGTTGAGGGCTGGGGTTATAGCTCCATGGTGGAACACTTCCCGAGCATATATGAGGCACTGGGTTTGTTTCTCAGTACCACATATAAATAAATAAAATAAAGGTCCATCAACAACTTAAAAAAATATATATTTTTTAAAAAAATTTAAAAAAGAAAAGTTGGAAAGAAGGATGTGTCAATGTGGTTTGAAGAATTTTGAAAGGGAGTGGGGCCTTGTTTAGCTGGCAGAATTGTTCTGCCCTACTTAGCAAGCATTGTGTCCTGAAAGTGCCATGGAGTGTTGAAAGTGCTCCTTGAGATTGTTCTACTCCTTTTATCCTGACACTGCACTTGTGAAGTAACCTTTTCATCATAATTTGGCTTCCTATGTAGGATGTCCTCTAGGGAAGAGAATGAACTAAGCAAGATACTGGAAGAGCCATATCTACTTGGCAGTTATTTCTTCATAATAATTAAAAAATTGACAACCCAGTTTATCAAACCAACTCTTGGGGGTCTAGTGTACAATCAGGGCTCTTTACTTTGCATGAGTCCATAGACTAAACTGAAGGGAGTCCCTGGAAAATGATCAGTTTGACTTACAAAGGAGGAATATGAGGCACCACGGCTACGTGGGGGTCTTCAGGATATGGGATGTGACTCCAATTCCATTGTTTGGGAATTTTCTACATGTGCAAAGATACCTATAGCTCTGAGGTCAAACTTCACAGCTCTCATTCAAGAAGGAAGAAATTACTTTGCTAGTTTCAGCACAGAAAATCTTAAAGGATACCTCCCATTGTTCAGATTTGCATTGTATGTTCATTTGTGAGGGAAGCCAGAAGGGTGAAATGACAGTGATTGGTCAGTGTGGAATCTTTTTTTTTTTTTTTTTTTTTTTGGTACTGGGGATTGAACTCAGGGGCACTCGACCACTGAGCCACATCCCCAGACCTTTTTTATATTTTATTAGAGACAGGGTCTCACTGAGTTGCTAAGTGCCTCACCATTGCTGAGGCTGGCTTTGAACTTGCGATCCTCCTGCCTCAGCCTCCCAAGTGCTGGGATTACAGGCGTGCGCCACCACGCCCGGATTAGTGTAGGATTTTGTGGTTTGACATGGTTGAGAATCTTGTTCCAAACTTTGAGGGATGGAGGGAGGGTGTTTTTTTGGCAGACAAAATCACAGTCACTACCTTTGTTTATCATGAAACAATTATGCTTAATGTCCAGTAGTTCCAAAAATAATAGATAAACTTGAGTTTAAGCCCACGGTGTAGAAAACTAGACAGGGACCTGCCTTCACATGTCACACCCCTTTCGAGTGTGGAGTAAGCCAACAACTTTTACTCATTTTTGTTAAAAAGATTTGCACTGATGCAAATTGAACAAGCTTTGTGACCAGTCATAGATGATGCAGTCTAGATATGTCAACTCTGTAGGTAGGATATTAAAATTATGCCAGATTGAAAAAATATGACTGAGCACTAAATGAAAAAAAAAAAAAAATGTGGGTGTCTTTATCTCCATTGTCCCCTTAGAGATGTACTTGTGTGTCCTGCAATAATAATCCAGAATTTGTAATCTGCAGTGTTCCGGCTGCTGGGGGAACTGGCAGAAAGGAATGGCATACGCAGAGCATATGCAGCAGTTCTCCAGATCCCAGCCCAGGCAGCTGGTCTTCTTTACCTCTAGTCAAGAAGCTCAGCATTGCCTTTAAAACAACACCAGAACCTGCAGTACTGCTCACAGGTCAACAGTGTTTCAATGATAAATGGTCATTTTCAGTGTAAGTTAAACCAAGGACTACTTATGCCAGTCAAACACAGTCCATTAATATACTTGCTAAATTAAGACTAGTTAAAAGCCTGGCTAATGATGAAAAGTTTGAAAGTGAGTCATGAAATGTAATGGAGAAAACAGCAGACATCAAAAGATTAAATCTCTCTGGCTCCTTCTGTGTGTGTCCTGGAGCAAGTCAGGGCCTATTTGACACTGTCTTCACTGGTGAAAGGAGCCTCGTGGACACCTTCATCTCTAGGAATCTCTATGTTTGTAGGTCTACAACAGTGCCTAGTTCTCAACCTTCTCCAGGATTGATACCTTAATGTGTTCTCCATGTGCTTTGCAATTAAGGAGGATGGTGGAAACTGTGGCAGTAATAGTGTCTGAAAATTAAACCATCCTCAGTAACTAATTTATATAGAAGAGAAGAGCATTAGAGCTTCACATTCAGAATCACATAAATCTGAGTTCAAATCATGCCTCCCGCATGTTGCCCAGTGGAAGGAACATTGTAAACAAAGAATCCATAAGATTTGGTTCCTACCTTTAGGGCAAAGGACACTCAACAATGGCCCCTTTTCCTTGACTATGAATCTGAGAGAAATAGAAAGTGAGGATGCAGAGTCCAGTCTTAGAAACCCAACAGAAAATGTGCAGGAGGCAGAGGGAGAAGTGAGAATGGAGGCCAAGAGCTATGGATTATTAAATTAATAATAAATTAAAATTTATTAAATTAATAAAATTATTAAATTAATAAAAATTAAAATTTATTAATTTAAAAATTAAATTTTATTAAAATTAAAATTAATATATTCTTTGTTCTTTCTATAATGAAAACTAGAAACTAAAAAGTTTTGACATACAAATTAATCATGGTCTCAAAATGAAGTTTCATAAGAGATGGGTCTTCTGTTGAGTCCAAATACAGTTCTAATACTTTATTGACACAGATAAGATACAGAGACAGATAAATGAGGTGGCCGGGCCTTTCTCCTACTGCCTGCTGTGCTGAGGGCAATTCCACTCAATCTCATCCTCATTTTATTTTGGTTAGTTGACTCTTCCTATCTTATGGCTTGTATATGAGATGATCCCCAAAACTCCTGTGTCAATGCAGGAATGTTCTCAGGTGAAATGAATAGATTGTGAAAGCCAACTAATTGGTCCATCCTATTATGAATGGATGGATTGGGTGGTCACCATAGGCAGGTGGGGCATGGCTGGAGGAGGTGGGTCACTGTGGGTGTGCCCTAGGAGAATCCATCCAACCTGCAGCCCCTTTTCCTTGCTCTCTGCTCCCTGACCCCACCATGAGCTGAGCAGCTATCCTCTGCCCACCCTTTAGCCATGATGCTCTATCTTACCTGGGTCTAAAGCAATCAACCCTGCTAAGCATAGACTGAAATTTTGATATCCTGAATCAAAATGAACATTTCTCCTCTAAGTTGTTCATGTTGTGTATTTTGGTCACAATCATGAAAACCTAATTAACAGACCACACACATATTATATAGTTTCCTTTGGTAAATTAAATAAAAGGCTCTTACAAGTAGCTGTCTCTTCCTGAAGGTAGGTCAATGCCTTCAGTCTTCAGTCAACTAAGACTGGGTTTAAATCCTAAACTGATGTTGGTATATTCCATTTTAATCATCTACCTCCAAGAAGATGTATCAACAATGTCCATCAATAAATGACTAGTTATATAATCTATAGTAGTTTAACCAATACAATACCAGGCAACAATAAAATAGAGATGATGGTCTTACATATCACTGTGGAAAGGTCATCAGAATATTTTGTTATGTGAAAGAAGCAAACTACAAATATTTAAATCATATACTACCTCTTTTCTAGGAAGAGAGGGAAAGAATATATTCACACATAATTTTGTCTGTACTTTTTGTATTATCTGTATAAAGAAACATTGGAAGACATTAAAGAAACTATTAACATAGTTCGCTGTAGGGCTGGGGATAGGGGAACTCAGAGCAGGGTAGAAATAAATGAGGTGAGAGTGAAAATATCGATATGCACCCTTTCTATTGGTTTGATTTTTGAATAATGTGAATATATTGCCATTTTTTAAAAAAATTAAGTTCCACAGAAATTTGGCATGTGTATTTGTTCTGTCTACAGTGAGGGATAGAAGTGAAAAAGTGTTTGATATGTAAATTAGTGATGGTCTCAAAGATGAGGTTTCCTAAGGGACAGGAGAAGTATTCTGTTGGAGTCCAAATACAGTTTTAATGCTTCATTAACACAGATAAAATATGGTGACAGTTTGCAAAAGGTAATGCTATTGCTATTGCAAATAAATCACCAAACTCAGAAGCTTAAAACAATACATGTTGATTTCTCACTCAGGCCCAAATCCCATGGTCATTCAGGGATCCCATCTCCTTTCAAAGTAGGTCTCTACCTTCTGTGTATCTTGGAGTCCTCTGCACCCAACTGGCAGAAAGGGAGAAAGAGACATGGAAGAGACATGGACATGGAAGTGCTGCAATCACTACCCACCATGTGGGTTTGGCCAGAATTCAGCCACAGGCCACCCCTGACTGCAATGGATGCTGGAAATACATTGGTGAGTAGCTAGGCTAACTGCCGACACTGAAGGCAAAAATCACACCAGAGACAATTGTGCAGCCAAGAGATTTATTCACCAGCCTTTATGGCTGGTCAGAGGTAGAAAAAGTACGGGGAGAGAGGAGTCAGGGAGAGGGAAGTGTGCAAGCTCTGGTGGGAGAGAGGAGTCAGGGAGACAGGAGTGTGCGAGCTCTGGATGGAGGGTGGGTGCCTGGTTGTGCAGGCTGTGGTCTCTGGAGCTGTTGGCTGGGGCAGCTGCTGTCAGGCTGGAGACAGTGAATCTGGAGCTGTTGGAGTGGCTGCCTCCTCTCAGCAGGGACAAGCTGTTGTGTCTGAGCTCCGGGCAGGCAAGAGCGACCTTTAACACTATTGGCTCTTTTCCCAGGGAACAAGGCGACCTTTAAGCCAATTGGCTCCTGCCGGGGAAAATGAAACCAGGTTGCTTTTTATGGAAATTTCCATGGGGGAGGTGGCCCATCAGCTCAAGCCGATCTATCAGACACCAGTGGAAAGATCTAGCCAAAGAAAACTTCTGATGAATTAATTTATTGAGTACTTTAAATTGAGTTATTGCTAGAGCTGTTTTTAATTATGTTGCTAAGTAAATGTTTTTGTCATGCAAACTGGTGCTTATATGACAGTGCTTCAAAGGAGACAGATCTATCCATGCTTATGGAATCTGCACACTCATTGATCTCATCCCTTCTCCCAATGGCTTTGTCACGAATTAAAGCCAGACATTAAAGGATCTGCTATGAGGGGCAAATCTTAAAGTTCCACAAACTTAAGACTCTATTTTGTTTAGCTCAAGATTGAATGCCACTACTCCATTTATGAACTTAGGGAGTATGAGAAAGAATATCACTTGCTGCAGCATGTCTCAAAATTGGGCATTGCTAATCCAGTGAAGTGTCCAGGGTGTTAGACATATTTACCTACCAGAGTAAGGAAATTCGGAGGACCAAATGAGATTAATGTGCATTTCCAATGGAAAACTGAATTGTTTAGACACCTTTCCAAGGTCATTATTACCTTTGAGTTATTTTATAGTCAAAGGCAAAGAAAATCATGTCTAAGGTCATGTTAGTGAATTGTCTGGTGGAAAGACAGATAGCCCTCCCCTTCTGTGGAAAAGCCCCTTCTAGGTCTATTTGAAAATTCAGTTCACTATTCCTCATCTGTAAATGTATCTGTTCTTTGGATTCCCCTTTGAACTAGTTATGACTGGATCCTTTGTTAATGATAAGTTAAATAAAATCTTTAACATATTTTTTTATTTGTATGAAAGCCATAATGCTATCTTTTATTGAAATGTATCCAGTAATACCAGTAATTGTTGAGGATTCATGTGGCTGGCTCTTGTCAAGATATCTTGTTTTCTTTCTTTGATTTGTTTGTTTTGTTTTTCTCTTAGTTATGCCTACGATCATTGCCTAAAAATCTGTTCTGTAAAATAGCATTAAAATAAGGCAATGAAACAATTTTACTATCTTCCACTTCCACCCCCACCCCAACTGTTCAGAGGCTATGCCTTTATAATATCATCAGAAGGCCTGTTTTGCTGACATTTCAAGCTCCCACAGAAAACGCTGCCAGTCTTCTGAGAAGGCCTTATTTGCAAGATTTGTTCAACAAAGAGGTTGGATAAGCATCTTGGATTAAACCTTCAAAGCAGCAGGCTTTTGGTTACTTTTTCCCGATTAACCTGGAAACACTTTGAAACCTCTGCCTTACCCTAATACGTTTCTTGAAACCATCCGTTTTCATGAGAAACACTTCTATAAACACACTTCTTTGTTCCTTTCCTTCTAATTAGCAATCCCTTTATTTTCACAAAAATTTCCATATTTAAACTTTATCTGCAAAGGATATTTAGTGTGAGGTATTAAAGAATTAGGAGGCTAATGGAAAATACATTTTTTCCTACTGATAACATATCAAAATCTGTTAGTTTATCCATTAATTTCTAGCTGCTCAGCCTCCAGGAAGCTTAGAGCCAAATTTGCGACTTGATTTTAACAACTCAGTGGGACCTACCTGTCTGCATCCTACCACTCTCCAGTCTTGGCCTTGGATCCTAATTCATATTTTACCCATTGCTGCCTTTACTGATTTATGTTTATTTCTTCCTACTTATTGTATGGATTTTTAATCCATCTCAATTTATTTAGAGAGTAAGTAGATATAAAAAATAAAATTATATAGGTAGATTATATATACCTCTGTAATCTTATAAGAGGAATTTCTGGAGGGAAGGAATCACAATTTCTCTTATCATTGTTCTTTCTTGGTATATTTTATTCAGAGACAATGAAGCTCTGGCACTTAGGTACCTATTTAACTTATCCATGTGCCATGTAATCACTGAATATGCTTAAGAAGTAAATAAATAAATCATGGCAAAGTAAGTCTGTGTCTCCCAGTTCTAACAATGACTTACATTATTTAAATATTATATTCTGTTTCTATAAATATTTCCCAGTCTATCATCACTTATTAGAAAAGCACTTTCTAATCACTAGAATCCCATCAGTCTTTTTATAGACCTCTCATGGTCTAAAACAAATTTTTAAAAAAATGGCCTGCCATAATGCTTTCAGGTTGAGAATGCGATTGAACAGGTTTACAGCTCAAGGACTTGGATTTCATCTAAATCACCCTAGGAGCCTAAGGCTCTGCAGATCCCATTAGAAAGGTGAAATGTTCATGAAAGAACCTAGAGTGTTGCCTTATAAGGGGAAAGAAAATGATTGGTTTGTTGTCTGCCTGCTGTAGTGGGGAAGACTCACTGATGCTATGGAATTAAAAACACACTGGACTTGGAACCCTAAATCTGGGTTCAAATTCTAGTTTGCAGCTTATTACAGTGTAATTTCATATACCTATAAAGCCTGGGAAATAATCCACATAACCTTTGGACTGGTTGTAAGGACTCAGTGTGAATGTGATTAGCATGGAACTGGGTTCCCTGGTCACCGGCTCCCCTTCTGCTTTGCAGTGAGAATCAGCTCAGTGTATGTCTAAACCACAAAGCTTCTTGAGCCTCATTTCTCAAGACTAGATGCCACTCTCCAGCAGCCTTCATCAACAGAAGCTCAGAGCTTTAAACTTCACACTGTCCTGGGGACAAGTCTGTCCTTATGTTTGGATGTAATTCCTTTCATACTCTTTTATTTATGCATGTATTTGCCCATTTGTGGCAGACTGTATTTTCCAAAGATGGCCATTTCAACTTCTCCCATGCCAGTGCCTTCTCTCTGTGTCCTCGTGGTGGAAGGGATGAGGCAGCTCTCAGGGGCCTCTTTTATAAGGGTGCTAATCCCATTCATATTCATCAGGACTCCATTCTCATGACCTGATCAGTTCCCAACAGCCTCACTTCCTAATACCATCACCCTGGGAGTTAGGATTTCAATTTCAGACTTTTAGGAGGACACAAACACTTAGACCATAGTAAGTCTCTTCACAAGATGGATGCCAGGTAACGTATGTGCATATGTGTAGCCATGGTCATCCTTTCAGTAGGATCATAATCAGAAGCAAGTCATGGGCCTCAACCACACTCAAAGAAACAAAAGTGTTACTATCAGGAGGCAAGAAGCACAGGGGCAAGAACTGTAAAACTCCACACAAACAACTCTGCCACCACCCAGATTAAGAGACCTGAGCAAACACTAGCTTGGTTTCTATCTGTTGAAGGTTTGTCTCTAGGATGTGTCCCTAAGCCCTTTAAAATGCCTGCCTGAGAAAACTCAAGCTGCCAAAGGAGTTTACTGTTTCTTTCAGGTAAAACTTGTCACAGGGCCTTGGCCTCCCTTAGTGCATGTACTCTGGAGAACTTGTAAATCATTTGTTAGTCAGCTTTGTGATACTGTAACCAAAATACCTGACAAGAACAACTTAAAGGAAGGAAAGTTTATTTTGCCTCACAGTTTTAGAGACTTAGCCCATGGTCAGCTGATTACCTTGGTCTGGGCCCAAGGTAAGGCATCATGGTGGAAGGGCATGGCTGAGAGAGACTGCTCTGATCATGGCAGCCAGAAAGCAGAGAGGGAAAGGGTGAGTAGCCACTGGGAAGATGAACCCTTCTAGGGTATATCCCAGTGACGCTCCTCCTCCAGCCATGCCCTGCCCACCTACAGTTACCACAAATTAGTCTGTTAAAAACCAGGGTGGGGCTTAAGAGTATCTGTTGGGAGGATCCAAGATGGTGGGCTGGAGGGAGCCTGCATTCCGTGTTGCTCTGGGACCTGGGATTCAAGGAGTAGGAATACTGTTTCTCTGCAAGTGATTTGAGGACCCCAATAGCTGCTCCTACACAAGAATCACAGCTGCCACTCAGCACAGATTTCCAGGCCTCAGTGTCAGCACAGGATTTCCAAGGATTCATCCACACAGGTCTTCCAGGTGCCTGAGTAGGACCTCTGGCATTAGCACCCGGGCAGCACAGGGATCCCTGCTGCCACTGCGCCCACGCAGGACTCTCAGCCACAGCTCATGTGTAGGAACTTCAGCGGCTACTCCCATGTGGACCCCCATCTACCAATGTGGGGCTTCTCTGGTCGCCTCCATCTTGAGGCACTGCAATCACTGCCACAGTCCCCTAACCATGGTAGTCTGCACCTGGGGACACTGCACTGGGTCCGTGACAGCTGCCAGCCACAATACTGTAAGCCACAGAATTACATCTCTGAACACACTGCTCAATACCACTGCCCAGCCTTACCCAACCCGACAGCCCATCTTGAAAGCAGCTGCCTCCATCTTGGGACACCTTCAACACCATCTTTGGTTGGGGAAACTCCCAGCTTGGAACACTGGCTAGGGCTTAGAAACAATATCAAGGTACCGAAAGACCCCAACTACCCCCTCTCCCCGGCAGCCGCTAACCCGGCACAGTGCCTGCAGCTACCCAGCCAGTCTACAGCTCGCTAAACTGGGTGGTAAAACTGGGTTCTAAACTGTCTAGTATAAAACAGCTCCCTGTGACAGGTGCACATCCCCCAGAGCACAGCCCACAAGACCTCTGGAGAGAAAGTTTCCTGACTGGGAAGTAGAAAGGGAGAGGGTGAGATAGAGTTTAGAGACTAAGTTAGAGAACAGGAATTGTGAGGTCTACAAGTGATATAAGGAGATAAGACCAGGTACCCACATCACATAAGTGGGCCCCAAAGGAGATCCTTGGGGTACAGGCTCCCACCAGGGACTGGCAAGTGCTACACCCCATCTCCAGGAGCCACAACCCCAAGACCAACCCTCCCATGCTAATAACCTTCACCATCCTGAGGGTGGAGACACCAGCAAACAACAGACAACCCCACCCATTAGACAAGAAGGGAAGCAGGGAAGATACTGATCTCCAACAGAAACAATCCTTGTTATCTTTCTTTGAGATTTTTTTTTCCTCTCTCTCTTCCCCCCCCCCTCACATCCCCAACATTTGTGAAACCAAGTACTTTTCATGAATTAGGCTATTGAAGACTGGGATGTCTGAATAGTATATTACAGTGGTGTTGTATATTATTTTATCTCCTATTTTTACATTTGTTACTTTTCTTAATATTTATGTTTGTTTGTTTTTTTGTACTCTACTGTCTTCCCACTTATTTGTCTCCCCAAAATCATCATCTCTCTCTTCTCCTGCTACTAACCAAATCTTTAGATTCCTCGTTCATGATTTCTAAGATCTAATAATTCTATATCCTCACCTCCTACCCCCTTAACATCTCATCCTATACCTCAACCCCAGTTCTTTGTCTACCATCAGAAACTGTAGACACTTTTGCAAGCCTACTGTTTATATTGTAGATAATAATTAAACTTACCATTTCTGTATATTGTGACAAAACTGTAAATATCTTAATATCAGCTATTTGGTTTAATGTTGCATATTGTTTGTATTGGGATCTGTTCACATTGGTCTCCCCCTTAAGGAGAGGTATTGGAAACCTGCAGGGACACTTATAAGCCTATAGGGTAAAAAATGTAAAGCCTTGGATCTGCAGTGCTAGAGAGGAATACACACAAACAACATGAAAAAACAAGGGAATAAAATACCCCCAACAAACCAAGATATTACATTATTGGAATCCATGGCCAGCACAACAGAAGAAATGACAGAGAAGGAGTTCAGGATGTACAATGTTCTGGGAATTAAAGGATGAAGTAAGAGAGCAAATACAGGCAGCAAAAGATCATTTTGATAAAGAGCTACATAAGCAAATACAGGAATCAAAGATTACTTCAATAAGGAGATAGAGGTTCTGAAAAACAAAAAACCAAACACAAATCCTTGAAATGAAAGAAACAATAAACCAAATTAAAAGCTCAATAGAAAGCATCACCAACAGAGGAGATTTCTTGGAAGACAGAACCTCAGACAATGAATATAAAATATATAATCATGAAAAGAATGTTGACCACACAGTGAAGATGGTAAGAAACCATAAGCAGAATATTCAATAATTATGGGATAACATAAAAAGACCAAATTTAAGAATTATTGCAATAGAGGAAGGCATACAATTCCAAAAGGAATGAATAATCTATTCAATGAAATAATATCAGAAAATTTTCCATTGCAAAATCAAATACAATAGGCTTATAGGACACCAAATGTAGAAAATCACAACAGATCCACATCACGGCACATTATAATGAAAATGCCTAGCATAGAGAATTTTAAAAGCTACAAGAGAAAGGAATCAGATGACATATGGGGGAAAACAATTAGGATATCTGCAGATCTTTCAACCCAGACCCTGAAAGCTAGAAGATCCTAGAACAACGTATACCAAGCTCTGAAAGAAAATGGATGCCAACCAAAAATCTTATATCCAGAAAAATTAAGACTTAGATTTTATGATGAAATAAAAAATTTCCATGATAAACAAAAGTTAAAAGAATTTACAACTAGAAAGCTTGCACTACAGAACATCCTTGGCCAAATATCCACAAGGAGGAAATGAAAACAATAAAAATCAGCAAAGGGAGGCATTACACTAAAGGAAAAACTAAGCAAAGGAGAAACCAAGTCAAATTAAATACCAAAAATAAAACAAAATATCCAGGAATACAAATCATGTCTCAATCATAACCCTGAATGTTAATGGCCTAAATTCACCATCGAAAGACGTAGATTGGCAGATTGGATTGAAAGAAAAAAAGACCCCAACAATATGCTGCCTTCAAGATAAATCTCATAGGAAAAGATCCACAGACTGAAGGTGAAAGGTTGGGAAAAAACATACCACTCACATGGACTGCAGAAAAAGCAGGTGTTTCCATCAAATTTTATTTATCAAATAAAGTAGACATCAAGCCAAAGTTAATCAAAAGGGATAAAGAAGGACATTTCGTACTTCTTAAGGTAACCATACATCAATAAGACATAACAATTATAAATATATATGCCCCAAACAATGGAGCATCTACATTCATCAAACAACTCTTCTCAAATCCAAGAGTCAAATAGACTACAACACAATAATTATAGGTGACTTTAACATAACTATTTCACCACTGGATAGATCTTCCAAACAAAAACTAAACAAAGAAACTATAGAACTTAATAATACAATCAATAATTTAGACTTAACAGACATATATAGAATAGTTCATCCATCAATGAGTGAATACACTTTCTTCTCAGCAGCAATGGATCCTTCTCTAAAATAGACCACATATTATGCCACAAAGCAACTCTTAGCAAATACAAAAAAATATATATATAGAGAGAGAGATTAACAAATACAAAGAAAAGAGATCATAATGGAATGAAATTAGAAATCAATGATAAAATAAAAAATAGAAGCTACTGCAACATCTGGAGACTAAATAATATGCTATTGAATGAACAATTGGTTGCAAAAGACATCAAAGAGGAGATTAAAAAATTCTTAGACATAAATGAGAACACTGATAACAACATATCAAAATCTCTGGGACTCTATGAAGGCAGTACTGAGAGGAAAGTTCATTGAAGAGGAGTTCATTCCTTAAAAGAAGAAAAAGTCAACAAATAAATGACCTAATATTACATCTCAAAGCCCTAGAAAAAGAAGAACAAATCAAAACCAAAAGCAGTAGAAGACAGGAAATAATTGATATCACAGTTGAAATCAATGAAATTGAAACAAAAGAAACAACTGAAAAAATTGACTAAACAATAAGCTGGTTCTTTGAAAAAATAAATACAATTGATAACCCTTTAGCCAGGCTAACAAAGAGAAGGAGAAAGAAAATTCAAATTACTAATATCCATGATGAAAAAGGAAAATCACGACAGACTCTGCAGAAATACAGACAACAATTAGAAATTATTTTGAAAATTTGTACTTTAATAAAATAGAAAATATTGAAGGCATCAAGAAATTTCTAGAGTCATATGATTTTCCCAAACTGAATCAGGATGATATAAACAAGTTAAACAGATCAATTTCAAACAATGAAATAGAAGATGCCACCAGAAGCCTACTGACCAAGAAAAGCCCAGGACAAATGGATACACAGCTCTGTTCTACATGACCTTCAAAGAAGAACTAATACCAATACTCCTCAAATAATTTCATAAAATATAAAAAGAGGGAAACTCATTCTATGAGGCCAATATCACCCAGATTCAAAACCAGACAAAGACACATCAAAGAAAGAAAACTTCACATCAATATCTCTGATGAACATAGATACAAAATTTCTCAATAAAATCCTGGAAAATTGAATACAAAAACATAGTGCATCATGATCAAGTGGGGTTCATCCCAGGGATGCAAGCTTGGTTCAACACACGGAAATCAACAAATGTAATTCATCACATCAATAGACTTAAAGATAAGAATCATATGATCATCTCAATAGATGAAGAAAAAGCTTTTGACAAAATACAGCACCCATTTATGTTCTAAATACTAGAAAAACTAGGGATAACAGGAATGCATCCCAACCTTGTAAAAGCTATCTATGCTAAACCCCAGGACAACATCATTCTAGATGAAGAAAAAATTGAAAGCATTCCCTCTAAAAACTGAAACAAGACAGGGATGCCCTCTTTCACCACTACTATTTAACATAGTTCTTGAAAGTCTAGCCAGAGCAATTAGACAGAAGAAATTAAAGGGATATGGATAGGAAAAGAAGAACTCCAACTATCACTGTTTGCCAACAATATGATTCTATACCTAGAGGATCCAAAACACTCCACCAGAAAACTTCTAGAACTAATAAACAAATTTGGCAAAGTAGCAGGATATAAAATCAACATCCATAAATCAAAGGCATTTCTGTACATCAGTGACAAATCCTCTGAAAGAGAAACTAGGAAAAATACCCCATTTACAATAGCTTAAAAAAAAAAAAAAGGAATCAACTTAACAAGAGGTGAAAGACCTCTACAATGAAAATCACAGAATGTTAAAGAAAGAAATTGAAGAGGATGTTATAAGATGGAAATCTCTCCCTTGTTCTTGGATAGGCAGAATTAATATTGTTTAAATGACCATACTACCAAAAGCACTAAACAGGTTTAATGCAATTCCAATCAAAATTCCAATGACATTCCTCATAGAAACAGAAAAAGCAGTCATGAAATTTATCTGGAAAAATAAGAGACCCAGAATAGCTAAAGCAATCCTTAGCAAGAAGAGTGAAGCAGGTGGCATCACTATACCTGACCTTAAACTATACTACAGAGCAATAGTAACAAAAATGACATGGTATTGGCACCAAAATAGACTTGAAGATCAATGGTACAGAATAGAGGACACACAGACAAACCCACATGAATACAGTTATTTCATATTAGACAAAGGAGAAAGGATAGCCTCTTCAACAAATGGTGCTGGGAAAACTGGAAATCCATATGCAATAAAATGAAATTAAGCCCCTATCTCTCACCATGCACAAAACTCAACTCAAAGTGGATCATGGACCTAGGAATCAAACCAGAGACCCTGCATCTAATAGAAGAAAAAGTAGGCCCAAATTGTCACCGTCAGATTAGGCCCCAATTTCCTTAATAAGACTCCTGTAGTGCAAGAAATAAAATCAAGAATTAATAAATGGTATGGATTCAAATGAAAAACTTCTCAGCAAAAGAAACAGTGAGGTGAATAGAGAGCCTATAGAATGGGAGCAAATTTTTACCACATGAACATCAGATAGAGCACTAATCTCTAGGATATATAAAGAATTAAAAAATCTTAACACACACACACACACACACACACACAAACAAATAACACAATCAATAAATGGGCCAAGGAACTGAACAGACCGTTCTCAGAAGAAGATATACAATCGATTAACAAATATATGAAAAAATGTTCAACATCTCTAGCAATTTGAGAAATGCAAATCAAAACTAAGATTTCATCTCACTCCACTCAGAATGGAAGCTATTAAGAATACAAGCAACAATAAGTGTTGGCGAGGATGTAGGGAAAAAGGCACACTCATACATTGCTGGTGGGACTGTAAATTGGTGCAACCAATATGGAAAGCAGTATGGAAATTCCTTGGAAAACTTGGAATGGAACCACCATTAGACCCAGCTATCCCACTCCTTGGTTTATAACCAAAGGACTTAAAAACAGCATACTATAGTAACACAGCCATCAATATTTATAGCAGCACAATTCACAATAGCTAAATTGTGGAACCAACCTAGCTGCCCTTCAGTAGATGAATGGATAAAGAAACTGTGGTATATATACACAATGGAATATTACTCAGAGTTAAAAGAGAATAAAATCATGGCATTTGCAGGTAAATGGATGGAGTTGGAGAATATTATGCTAAGTGAAGTAAGCCAATCCCCCCAAAAATCAAATGCCAAATGTTTTTTCTGATATGAGGATGCTGATCCATAATAGGGATGGGGGAGTTGAGCATGGGAGGAATAGAGGAACTTTAGATAGGGCAAAGGGGAGGGAGGGAAAGAGAGGGGGCATGGAGGTAGGAAAGATGGTGGAATGAGATGGACATCATTACCCTAGGTACATGTATGAAGACACGAAGGATGTGACTCCACTTTGTGTACAACCAGAGACATGAAAAATTGTGCTCTATATATGTAATATGACTTGAAATTCATTCTGCTGTCATATATAACAAATTAGGATAAATAAATAAAATTTTTTAAAAATCACACACACACACACACACACACACACACACACACACACACTAAAAAAACAGGGTAGACTGGCTAGGTTACAGTTCTCATAATCTAATCATTCATTCCACCTCTGAATATTCCAGCATTAACATGGGAGCTTTTGGGGGACACCTCATAACCAAATCATAACATTATTTATCTGTCCTTTGAGACATACATCCTCTGCCACTCAGGAATGTCTTCTACAAGACCTGGGAGCCATCCCTGGCAACCACCAAAAAAAAAAAAAAAAAAAAAAAAAAATGGGGCCCCAGTCTCCATAGGATGGCAGGAGCCTAACTTTGATAAGCACCAGTCAGTAGACACAGATGGCCTAATTACACGGACTGACAGCCTCCCCTCACATCATCCTTCAGTGCCTTTCCTTTAGCATAGGCCAGAATTTAAAGGCCTTCTGCTTTTGTTTTAATGGAGTTGAAATCTGCTTCTCTTGGAGTCTCTCTCCTCTATTGCACCAGCCTGTATAAAATCTCTCTTCTACCTTTAACAAATACCCGCTGTTTTAATCAGCTTTTCGCCACTGTGACTAAAAGATCCAGCCAGAAGCACTGTAGAGGAGGAAAGTTTATTTAAGGAAGGGCTCATGGTTTCAAAGGTCTTAGTCCATAGAAGGCCAGCTCCATTCCTCAGGGCTAAAGGTAAGGCTGAACATTATGACAGGAATACGTGGTGGAGGGAAGCAGCTCACATCATGATCAGAAAGGAGACAGAGGCTCCACACTCCAGATACAAAAAAGATACCCATAGCCACGCCCTCAATGAACCACTTCCTCCAGCCAACCCCACCTGCCTCCAGTCACCACTCAGTTAATCACACCAGGGATTAATTCACTGATTAGGTTATGGCTATTACCCAATCATTTCTTCTCCAAACCTTGTATTGTCTCACACATGAGCTTATGGGGGACACCTCACATCCAAACCATAACACCCACTCGCTTTCATTTTGATGGGACAGTTTTAAGAGTTTGCTGACTTGTTTTTGGAGGTTTGAGCATCACTGTGTTCTCCATCCCAACTCAGTCTAGCAAAGCTATGCTTCATGAGCATTTGTGGATGATGTGTTTGTAAAGTGACTTGAGTACCTCTCTCCCTTAATAGACATGCTCATGAAGAGTGGCGTATATTTTTAAATAAATTAACAAATTCAAAGAACTGAGGGACTTTGATATTGAGAAGAACTGCAGGTAGAAATCTACAGCCAAAGAAGCATAACCTGGAGGGGTGGGGGCAGATGTGGAACTCTGGCTCTATCCCATAGACTAGATGATTTGAGTAAATATGAATTTTCTTGGTGGTGAGGTGTAATTACCTGTAGGCACTTTAGGAGAGGAAAAAAACCGTCTCAGCCTTGCTGTAAGAGAAACGGAATGTGAGTAACACCATTACCCCCTCTATAGCTTCTTAATGGGAGTTCATTATTTTCCCCTTAAAACATCAGGAGAATCCTGAGCAGAAAATACTCCACTCACCTCTAAAAGCCTGAGTTAGAGGAACTGATAAAATATAAGGCAGGTATGGATTGGAGGGAAGCAAGCTTGCCAGGCAAAGGCACACATGGCTTTGGGATATTTATTAGATCCCTTCTGTTAAAGAACCCTTCGGAAGCAGTGTTGCTTCAGAAGTGGCAGCAGCACCTGTTTTTCCTCCAGCTTCCTGCTCCCAGGTCACAGTCCACCAAAGAGCAGGGCCTGCTGCTGGTGGTTTCCTGCAAGGAGGGTCACAGTGCTGTAGATGTCTCTCTTCTTGCCCTGTAGGACCAATTCCTCTGCTTCCCTCCCAAGCCCGTCCCTGCAGCTCAGCTCCATAGAGGGCAAATGTGGTGTGCAGATCATGACACACTAATCCAAGAGGGAAAATTAGAACAGGTGCTGAATGAGTGCAGAGCAGGAGGGTTTTATTAGGTTTTGTGGAGGTGTTTTATTTATTTATTTGGAAGTGCTGAGCTATTATGTTCCATAATATAATCTATGGACACCAAGAGCCAACATCTCTCTTTGAGTTTTTGTCAGTAAACTGCAGAAAAATGCAAGGCTTTATACATCAGAGAAATATCTTCCTGGACGTGTATAGATTTGCCTCTTTCTTTTATATTTAATTGTTCTCTGAGATTTGGGCCTAGTTTTCAAGAGGACTGTTTCTCCACATGTGGACAGCCTCGTTTATATTTTTAATTTGCTCATGGTTTGGTTCTGGATTCCTCACCTTAACATTGTCCTGGCTGTATTAAGAAGCTTCAGGTCTTGCTCTGAATGTTAGTTGTAGAGTTGGCGATTCTGACTCAGACCTGATACCTCGACCACCCCCACATCCAGGGCCTCTGCAGACAGTCCTGCTGTGTGTGACTTGAGTTCCCATCACATGTGCAGCTTCCCTGAGCCATTTGGCTAATATGATGAACTTTCATTTTCTTAGTAGTTTACAAATTTAAACTCATTTAGGAGTAAAGTGCTTTAATAAAAATATTTAATAAATGTGTAATCATTTGAGAAGTTATTTAATATCTGCCATGTACCATACACTGTTCTGTTCACTATTTAATCATAAAGTCTTTGTGATGCTGATTGAGAGAAATGCCTTCTCCCAGTGGTCCCAGCTGTCACTATGTTCACAGCCCTAAGCTCATTGAATTGGGTGGAACCTGTGACTGAAAAATTAGAATTAGTAAAAGCTCTGGAGTTAGAAAGTTAGAGGCCAGTTATAATTAATATAGAATCATATGCTGAGGAGTAATCAGAAAAAGAGGTTTTCCAGAGAGGGAGAAAAGGGAACATATTTTAAATAAGATCTGGTGTGTTTTTCCCCCCAATTTATCTCCAGTGAATAATAGAGAGTCCATTATGTTTGATTGATTCTTGAAGATTTATTAATAAATAAGTGGTATCCACTTTTAGACAAAGGTTCCTAAAGATCGCATTTTAATTACATCCTATTAAAAAGCCAATAAATAAATCGCTGAAAGTCTACAGAGAGGAATGCTGGGGTTTTGTAAGGCATCCCCTGCTCATAAATCAAATCTTTTCTTATAATTTAAAGAGGCTTGAGTTGATTTTTGCTTCTTACAAACAAACTAAGAAATTTCACAATCCTCTGAAAATTGTATTTAAAAAAACTTAAAGAGTGATTTTTATTTGAAAAACATTGAACTTGTGTTTTTCTTTGCTCTCCTAGATTCAGTTAAATTGCAGTAAAAAAATAAATAAATTTGAATTAAAAGGGATAAAGAAAAGCAGAGTCAGATTTTTTAACACTAGGAAGAGATGAAAAGTGGTCACCAACTTAGCTAAGCAGAGGAAGCAGAAGCCCAGGTGCTTAGAGGGGTATGAGGTCAGACAAATGTGTATCTCAAACCCCACCCCACTCCCCCCCCCCAAAAAAAAATCAAGAAACAAAGGCACCAGGCACTGGGGAAGGTGAAGAGTGAAACAGAAAAAGAATGTGAGCAAGGAACACCCAGGTGATCTTCTCTAACCTACACCATAGGTGAGTGTCCTTCCAGCTAAGGGTAGCTCACTACCCACTAAAAGTCCACTAGAAGGTCTCCAGACTGAGGGACATTAGTTTCTCCTCAGGACAAGGGAAACTCACTAGTGACAATAGGAAGGGGAGTAGGAGGATACTTGTAGAACCATGAGACCATCCAGCTTCACTTCAGCCCTGGCTTCCTGGTTCGGCTTATTGTCCTGAGACACAGAATGCAGGAAGGAGGCTGCAGCATTCTTCCAGAAGAAACGACCAGACTCACAAATGGAATCAGACCTGCTACCATCTAAAGGGTCTGGGAGATGCTCCTGCCACGGCCTCTGGGAGAGGTGCTCACCAGCCCACAAAGGTTGCCCCCCACACCCAGTGTCCACCATACTGAACAGATGAAACAGGCAGGCCAGGATCCCCAGGCATTTGAAGAAACTCAGTAGCATGGAAACAGAGAAGTGGAGTGGGCTGCAGGGAAGCATGGAAATAATATTTGGGAGAACAAAATGGAAATGACAGTGCAAGATAACCTTGGTTAAATGCACATTTATAGCTGTGTCTATCGAAGAGGAAGGCTGAATTACCTAGAGAATATATCTAAGGCCAGAGTCTGCCTGAAGTTTTGTTAGAGAAAGAGGGAAGACTGGAGATATCAACTTCGGAGAGAATGGCTCCAAATGAGTGAAGGTAGACAGATGAATGTAATGAGAGGATGCTACTAGTTCTATAAAGCAATTCCTACAAGGCTATTTCATGAGAGAAAAAGAAAATTTGGTTCTTTTAATGTAAGAAAAACTGTTGCAGTTAGTAGAAAACAACAAGGGCCATTAACAAAAATGACTAAAAACAACCCAATAGAAAAGTGGACAAAGATTTGAAGAAACTTTTCAGCAGAGATTATTGATGACAAATAGGTAGATGAAAAAATGCACATCATTCCTCATTAGGGAAGTGCACATTTAAACTACAACGAGATACCACTGCACAACCATCTGAATGGCTAAAGACAAAGCAAAGCAAAACAAAACAGCTGGCAATACCAAGTGCTGTTGAAGATGTGGAGATGTGGAACAGCTGTAACCATCATATAACCATCATATGGGAATATAAAACGTCACAGCCATTTTGGCAGACACTGTGGGTAGCATCTACAAAGTTAAATATACATATACCTGATTGCCATCCGACTCCTAGGCACACACCCAAGAGAAAAGAGAACTATATCCTCACAAAGTTCCTTCCACAAATGTTTATAGCAACTTTATTCATAACCTCTACAAGCCAGAAACTACTCACAAGTCAGTCTCTCAGTTGGTGAATGGATAAACAAATTGATACATCCATACAATGAACATTTCTCAGCAATAAAAAGGAACACATGCAGGTTATGCCTAACAACACAGACAATTTAAAAGACAGAAGCCCCACTCAAAAGGCTACATATTGTATGATTCCATTTCTACCATATTCTGAAAGGGTATGGAACAGAAAACCAATAACTGATTGCCAGAAGTTGGAATGGGGAGGAGACATTTATAGTTGACTGCTTAGGGACACCAGTTAATTTGGGGGCATGATGGAACTATTCTCCCTCTTATCTGTGGTGGTATTTCTTGACTGTGTGTTCCGTGAAAGCACACAGAACAGCACAGTAGAAGTGTGAATTTTATGATATCCAAATTCCAACTTCTAAAAATGAAGGAAAAAATGAATGAGGTTTCTTATTTGGGTGACAAATGCAAAATGATGTCGCTGAGGTAAATAGTCAAGCTCATCTGAGCATCAGAGGAGCCCAAAATGAAATGAGGGTAGTTTCTGCCTGGCAAACAGGGCTTGTGGCCATAGAAATACATGAAGTTCACGTGGCCAAAGGAGTGGGGACTTTAATGAAGAGAAGTACTGCAGTGTATGAATGTGCCAGAGTTTATTAGTCTAGTTGCCAATTCAGGGCATGTAATTGTTTTGGGGTTTTGACTACTATGAATGAAGTCTCTATCAACATCCATGTGGATCCTCAACCACTCAGCAGAAAAGCCGGCAAACTGTGTTCCACACTGGCAAAGTAGTTTTCCTAAAACGCAAATCTGATCACGTTACTCCCCCTCGATTAAAATTCTTCACTGGTTCCTTATTGCCTACAGCAGAGATACTGCACCGTGACTGCACATCAGAATCACCTGAGCATGTTCAGAGGCGCTGGATGCTCAGCCTACCTCCAGAGGTTCTGATTTAATTGACCAGAGGATGGAGATAATCGTTTTTTTTTTTTTTTTTTTTTTTTTTTAAGTGACCCATGTGATTTAATTTTTTAAGATTTAATATTTTTTGAAACAGCATTATTTGAAATATAATTCACATATCACACATTTCACCAATTTAATATGTTGATGTTAGGAATAGAAATCAGGTTGACTAATTCAAAACCTATGCTCTTCAGAGTTATGCTATACTTTGAAGTGCTTCTAGCAGATGGGAAAACATGTTGTCAGGTTTCCAAAAACTAAGAGGAAAGTGAATTGAGGCATATTCTGTGCTTTGCCTTTAGCATAGGGTTGCCTCTTACTGGGCTCACAGCCAAGACCTCCTTACCTTTCTCAGCTTCCCTTGTACGTAGGTTGCCACCCTGTAACCCATTTCTTGCCACTACAAATGTGAATGAACGTGATAGAGAACATAGAATCATAAGCAATGGAGTGTGAGTTGATTTTCCACTTTCTTAATCTCTCCCTCCTTGCTCTCCATGGCTGTCTGCAAAGAACACATAAATGGTGAAGGTGCAACATGTACCTGAGAATCCAAGAGGCAGTTTGTTTTCAAGAACTGCCAAGAAGAGCCATTTGATCTATATTCGACAGTGATGTAAGAAGTAAACTTTTGTTAGTTTAAGACTCTGAGATTCCTGAGATTGTTTTCACAGCACATCCTAGTCTAGCTTGACTGGTACATTCATGAACAATTCACTCACCTATTCATCAGCTGTTTTCCTGTGAGAAAATCAAAAGAAGGATGTGACATTCCATGGAAATTCCATGGTGCTTAAAGGGAGGGGGCAGGAGCGCTTGACTTTGGAGGAATCTAGGAGAGATGCAGGTATGAAGGAAGAGTCTTCAGCATAAATGTTTTTTTCCCAGGAAATGCAGACAGGAGCTGGAATGAGGAAGAAGAGCTCCCAAATTAGACATGTACAGGGTTACTTAAAGTGCAACGCCAACTAAAAAACTAAAACATTTTCCATAAGACCATTACTGACTTGAACTAGATATATTCAAATAAATCCCAAATCAATGCATGCCAAAAAGATATAGTCTCAAAAAAAAAAAAAATAGCATTCCCTAGGAGAAAGAATCATAACCCTGAACAGATGTTCCATTTGTTAATTTAATTTTTGCTAACAAGATAACATTTTTGAAGGCATTACTGAATGCACCAGTTTTGTCCCTTGTTAGTATAATCAGAAAGATATCTTGGTTCAACAATGCTCTGGAGCATTGAAATGTGCTCTCCTTTATGATTTGCAGCTCTGATTAGTTCTATTTTTCTGCCTAAGGTGCAAAAATGCAAATATGAACTAAGAGCCTGTGTAATTCTGGTTCTTATATCATCATCATTTAAAAAAATCAAAACACATATCTTCTTTTAAATCTTACTAAAAATGTAGTCTTAAATGCATGAGGCAGAATATATTGTCATCCAATCTTTCATTAACATATTAACCTACTGTCACACATTATTAAAAACAAAACAAAATGTGCATCTGTCATAGAAAAATATGCCTACATTAAGCATAGCCAATCACAAATGAACTGTTGAGAGCAGAAAAACATGTTATCAAGTATAGCAGTCTGGGATCTGCTTTAAGATAATTTGGCAGAGAGAGAAAAAAAATAAACATGACAAAAATATTAGTAATTGGTGCATCTCACTTTTGACTACACACAGGAATTCATTATATTCATCTCTCCAGTCTTGGGCATAGCTGAAAATGTTAAAAATAAATTGTAGAGGGATCATAGATATACAGATAAAATACCTTCAAACAGATAGAATACCTTCAAACAAAATACCTTTGCACAAATTTAAGGACACAGATTATAGAACTATATTCCTTAATCACAGAATTTCATTGTCTAGTATCAAAACATAATGATATTTTGCCAATTGCATGTTTCCTTCTTCAGAGCTCTTTACCATGTTATTTCAGCATGGAACATAGAATGACAGGTTCTTGCAGTGACCCTTAGCTCTGCTGGTCATTAGGTGCTACTTATTAAATTATCTCATTGCCCTGAAATCTGAATGTCCTGAAACAGCTTACCTTTAAAAGCAACAATAATCTGGGTGCAGTGGCACATGCCTGTAATCCCAGAGA
The DNA here is from genome assembly GCA_025594165.1 of Tamias sibiricus. Lineage (NCBI taxonomy): Eukaryota > Metazoa > Chordata > Mammalia > Rodentia > Sciuridae > Tamias > Tamias sibiricus. The sequence continues at coordinate 110,126,143 of CM046664.1, read as the reverse complement.
CTCAGGAGGCTGAGGCAGGAGGATCGAGAGTTGAAAACCAGCCTCAGCAAGGCCCTAAGCAACTCAGTGAGATCCTGTCTCTAAACAAAATACAGAAAGGGCTGGGGATGTGGCTCAGTGATTAAGCACCCCTGGGTTCAATCCCCACCACCACAAAAAGAAAAAAAACCAATTAGCTTGCATCACTTTTATAATTAAACTGTTTTTTAAAAAATATATGTTTAGTTGTGGGTGAACCTTTGGTTTTATTTGTTTATATGCGGTGCTGAGGATCAAACCCTTGCCTCACACGTGCTAGGCAAGCACTCTGCCACTGAGCTACAGCCCCAGCCCCATAATTAAACTGTTTTTAAAATGGTGATGGTTGAAATTAACATACATTAGGAAGATCCACATTTTCTGTTCCTCTTGTATCAACCAACAGGGTTATCATATTCCGGTTTATATATACATCTGATTCAATTACCTATTGTTTGTATAAGCCACATCCTTTTGTGGCTTGAATGACATGGATATGAAATACTGATTTTTTTCAACATCACTGACTGAGTGTGTCTTATTATCTACACTGAGATATTTAGCATGTTGTAGGTGTAAATGAAAGACATAAACTAAGAGACAAAACATTAATGTGATATTGGCTGTGTTATTATGAGCCCAATGAAATCCAGTGCGCACAAGAACACATAGGTGTCATGCTGGGAAACCAATGATCTAGCTCTCATCTTGACTGCAGGGAAAAGAATATCTCATCAAAGCTATAAATTTCATGAGTCTGTTCCCCAATTTAAAACCCTTAAGGAAAATGGCTTCTATGGCTCAACAGTTTTAAAGGGTTGTTTTTACTTGGCTTCGTAACCAGGAAATTAATAGTTTTTCTAAAACAAATCAGAATTATACCATAGTTGTCTGTGTTTTCATGCTGTTGCTGTTAGCACTTAACTTCTTCTGAGGATAACAAAGCCGTGGACTCCACATTGAATTCACCACGGGGAGATGTTTATTACCTGCTATGATTGTTCAGGATAGTCTGGGATGGGGATAAAATTTGTTTATTCATGGCTATGCAAAAATTGTTTCTTGAGGTAATGTGAAACGGAATAGTTTTCTAATCAACTTTCACTATTCACAGTGAATCTTATTTAGCCTAATACCAGGTGTAAGTTGCTTCAGTCCCAAGCAGTGTTAGCACACAACCAATAGCAATGTGTGATGGCCTCAGGAACCCAAGGCACTGGGGAAATGTCAAAGCTATTAATGGAACTTATTTCTTCTTTCTCAATAGGCTTTGAAATAAAACTGACGTAGCCATGTGAGCAATGTATTTATAGGAAAAAGTCTCTTTTGCTTGTATATATTCAATTTAAGGAGGAACAGTTTGTTACATTTGAGAAAAACAAGACAAATTATAATGTATGTGAAAAGTACAAATATATAGAATGTTTCCAACTGCTTAAGCTTAGAGGAAAATCATTAGTGATTATTAAGAATATAGATGTGTTAACTGAGTAGTATGAGTATTATTACTATTTTCCAAAAAAGTATTAGAGAAGCAAACTACCTAGACTCACTTCATTGCATCTAGATGATCAGAAAATTGCAAATGAAAAATAATCACTATACCCTGGGAAGATTATGTTGTATTTGGTATGGTATTTGTGGAAATAAAACTCAAAGCAATTCACAGACATTTAAAGTTGGAGCAACTGTGTGCAAATCTTTGCTTTTCCTCTCATTTAAGCTTTTTCAATTCAAGGGAAAAGGGATAGAATTAACCAGAAGAGAGAGCCACGGTTTGAAGTCTTAAAGTTGGGTTTAAATGTATTTTTAACCAAAAAGATCACTCAAAAAATCATTAAAATTGAACATAAATCATTGAAAAGTTTTAACTATATTGACTATTTTCAAATAATGTGTAACACCACCATTTTTGAATGTCAAGACTTACAAGTTTTTATATGTTAAGATTTCTTTAAACCTTTTGTAAGCACCTTTGGTTTTTATTAGTGCATTATAGTTAATACATATTTTGTTAATGCTACACAGCTTAGTGTGACAAATAGTTCCTGAAAAGAACAACCACCACTATGAAGTGTGACTTTAATTTAAAAAGAAAAAAATAATTGGCTCCAGTTTGGGGCTATTATGAAGCCATTAATAATAATTCATCTCTGTAAACAAATACAAATTTCTATACAGGCATGTTTCATTTGTTTTTTGTAAATATCTAGTAGCAGTATTACTGAGTCATATCCTAAGTGTATGTTCAACTTCATAAGAAATCCCCAAATTCTTTTGCAACATGATGTACTATTTTATTCTTCTACCAACAATATATGAGAGTTCCAGTTTCTTCATAACCCTACATTCCATTTTCAATCTTAAAATTATATCCCAGGAGAACTGACCAGTAGAAATACAATAGGAGCCAAAAATGTAAACTGAAACTTTCCAGTAGCTACAACTTAGAATAAAGTAAAAATAGTTGAAATTTTTAATAATGTATTTTATCAAATAAAATCTATAAAACTATTATTATAACATGCCATTGGAATAGATATTGAGATATTTTATGTTCTTTATTTGGTACTACATCTGCAAAGTCTGGTATGTATTTTATGCTTACAGCATATCAATTTGGTCTAGTCCTATTTCAATTGTTCAAAAGCTACCTTTGGCTAATGGCTATTGTATTAGATAACAGTTACAGACATTTTAGTGGACATAGAGTACTAACTCATTGTTTTGCCTTTTCCCAATGACTAATGACATCTTCATTTGTTGTTGGTTATTTCATATATCTTCTATTGTACGACTGATGTCCATCAACAGGTAAAGGGATATACAAATTGTGGTATATTAATGATGAAAAAGCACTCAGCAATAAAAAGGAATAAATTACAGATTTATGCACTCATCTGGATGAATCTCAAAACATTATGCTGAGTGAGGGAAGCCAGACACAAAAGATATGTATGATATGAGTTCGTTTGTATGAAATTTTAGAACAGACAAAAAAGAAGGTAGATCAGTGACTATAATAGGGTGTATAATAGCAAAATGGCAAGAAAGAACTTTTTGGAATGATGGAAAAGCTCTTGTATCTTTATTAGACTGGAGGCTATATGGTTATATACTTGTCCAAATTAATTGAACTGCATCTTTTAAATGGGTGTATTTTATGTAAATTATACTCCAATAGAATTGATTAAAAGGGTAAAAGTCATACCACAGTAGTATCTGCTACCTTGTTTACAAGCCCACTGCAAAGTACAATTATGAGACCCTTTATTCAAAAATTATTAAGGACCTCAAGACAGTAACTGCAGAGAAAGTATGTTTGTCATCAGATCCTGTGATAAACAGTGTGTGGCACATAGGTGGGGGTCCCATCAGTTTTTTTGCATGAATTTATGAACTTGGGCATCCTAGTGTCCAGCAGTTTCCATCTGACAGCAGTGCAGTACAACACCCTTTCTTGCTTCTGTTGTTCATTCCCTAGACCTGAGGAAATAATATAATCTTGACTACAATAAAAAGGCTATTCCTAAGTGTGATAGAGACAAATACAGATTACAAGTTGTTTTATTTTTAAATTCTTAAAAGATATGAAGAAATACAGTTGAACAGCTAACATGAAGAGAATACAATTTGTTTCTGTGGGTGGATTATGCAAGCATCAGGAAGCATAAAGGAATTCTTAATCTTCAGACATTCCACATTGTTGGTTCCAGTTTTACAGTGGCAGTGTTGCTTACACCTACTATAGGCCAAGAAGTGAGCCAAATAATAAGGATGAAAAGATAACCAAGCAGGTACATTGAATTGTATAGGAGTTTATTTTCTTTAAATAATTTATAGATTATACCACAATTATTATTTTCTTTAAATAATTTATAGATTATACCACAATTATTAACTTTTATAAGGACTTTCCCTGAGCATATATAATCTACATTGTCAGAGACATTTCTGTGGGACTTTTCTCCAGTGCTCCTAAACATAGCTCAGAATTGCTGCAACAGAGGTACTTGGGTTATTTAAATGCATTGCAGAGTAAATGTGTTCCTTCCCCCTCAGATTCATGTTGAAGCCCTAATTCCCAGTGAGATTCTAATTCAGTAGGATTAGGTCCCTATAAGAAGATGCCAGGTAGCTCAGACACTGGTGCCCTATCTCTCTGGATGTGCATACACAAAAGAAAGGCCACGACAGGACGCAGGGGGAAGGCCATCTGCAAGCAGGAAAAAAAACACACACCAGAAACTGAGCTCTGCTAACTTTGATGTGAAACTTCTAGATTCCTAACCAGGGAGAAAGTAAATTTTCTGTTTTCAGCCATTTTTACAGCCTTGAGTATTTCATTATGACAGCCTGAGCCAAAACATAATTCTATATAATATAGAAAATCAATAATATGATAATTTGATTTAAGCAAAGTGACTGGTTTAATGACAGTCACATAATAAACATACAGCATCAAAAGATTCTAATGTATCTACATAGTAACAAACTATAGAAATGATCCCTGAAAGTACAGGCTTATATATATATGAAGAACATGAAGGTATGAACCTTAAAAATTGGAGTAATTCATACACAAATTTTTCCTAAAAGAAGTGTAAGGCAATTCTACTTTATCCTAAAACAAGGGGTATTATATTTGAAAAGCTTTTCATAAAAGACCACTTAAAGGGTTTTAAATGGTTAAAGATATAATTTATAAATACTTAAAAATGCCTGCAAGGCATCAAAAGGAACACTAATAACTGAATAAATGGATGATTAAACAATTAGGGCCAAAAATTTCTCAAAAAAAAACATAAGCAGTAGGTGCTTTCAGACTTGCTCCATTACATGCAGGATTTTCATTTTGGGGGAGCAGATAGAATGTTAAGTTATAATGGTTTCACTTATTTTATTTAAACCAAAGTATTTAAAATGAGTTAAAGTATAGCAAAGACAAATAATTAAAGGAGAGAGGCACCAGGTGATGAATTAAATGTAAGAAAGGTTACATTTTTACAGCAGATAGTAGACCAAAGGAAGTATGATATTAATAAGTATTACAAAATTAACTGTAATATTATGGGCTAAGAGTGGATTTGAACTCTTGCTTTGCCAATTAAGTCATATAAAATTGCATAACAAATTATATAACAGATGGATAATTTATTCCCCCTACTTATTGATTATTGTTAAATTGGGAAAAGCAATAGTATCAATTTATCCACAGGGACAATTATTTGGCATAATACATACTAAACACTCAGAACAGTACCTGCAATACAATGATGCTATGATATAAATCATGTATTACTGCTTCTTTTAAAAAATAACACTACTGGGGCTGGGATTATGGCTCAGCGGTAGAGCGCTCGCCTAGCACGTGTGCGGCCCAGTTTCGATCCTTAGCACCACGTACAAATAAATGCATTGTGTACAACTAAAGCAAATAAATAAATATTAAAAAAAAAAACTGGTATCTTAAAAAAAATAACACTACTAATATAATACCCATCTTTGTGAATGGGTATTTCAAAATAGGTTGATGTGGGGGAAAATGTCAAATTAATTTCTGCATTTAATAATGCAAAGCCACTCCCTATTCCCCTCACCCTGTCCCGCCATCCTGCAGAGTACAAACTGCTCACTCAGCCTTTCCTTTGGCTCAAAGTCTTTGCTCCAAAATTCATTCAGGGAGTCTCTTCTGTGGCCATAGCTGCTTTCCTGATCTCTGTATCTAGGTTTAACAGATATCCTTCAATGAATTTCCTGTTTTACGTACTTGCAGTTTTGTTTTCTTTTTCCCATTTCAGCCTACTGTATCACAGCTGCAAACATGTCCTACTGCTACACATTTATTGAGCTTGTCAGAGGCATGTGATGAAAATATGGCTCCAGGGCAAATATATTGACTCCATTTTCACAAGGAGAAAGCTGTATGCTGGTTTTCTTTATAAGTCCTGCCTCTCATTTGCAGAAACTCTGCCTTAGATAATCAGACACATCTGCCAAAAACATTTGGCTCTGCAAATAACAGGTAGATTCATTGCTCTTGCTCTAGCTGGCAAATGACAGCTTAGTAACCAGAGAGAATAAAATGGCTGGTTACTAAGAACTTTAATAAAGATAAGGATCAGAGAAATTTGGGGAAATTCCTAAGCCAAGGGAACACATATGGAAACTCTTGAATATGGAATTCTTGAAATGTCTGGGAAAAATGTGTAGATTCATGCACACAGTAGTTCCTTAGTATTTTCATAAGTTAAAAATCATGGCACTACTTCTGCCATATATGATGTGAATTTATCTTCTTTTTCATCCTTTCCTGCAATTCTAGAATATCATGTGATACATATGTCGATAAAATCAGAAAAAGATATTTTGACCCAAACACTGTTTGGTTTTAAGTGTTTTCATGTGTAAGCAATTTCTGTTCTTTTTTTTTTTTTTTAAACTACGCTTTTTTTTTTTTTTTTTTTTTTTAAATTGATAATTGGAATTCTGGTAAGGGCCTTGAAGATGACAGAAAAAAAGTCTCTCAAGAGTTTTCTTTTAGGTTATCCAGATGTGTTAACACTTTGGCTTCAGATAAAAGAAAATCCTCTCTATTCTCAAATTTCAGTAAAGAATTTTCCTCCTTTTAAAAACATTCCAGGGGGGCTGGGGTTGTGGCTAAGAGGTAGAGTGCTTGCCTAGCATGTGTGAGGCACTGGGTTCAATCCTCAGCACCATATAAAAAATATATAAAATAAAGTTTAAAACAAAACAAAACATTCCAGGGCTGGGTATGTAGCTCAGTGGTAGAGCACTTGTCTAGCATGTGCAAGGCTTTGGGTTCAATGCCCAGCACTGCAATACAATAAAATACAAACATTCCAAAGGTCCAGGTTTTAAATCAAAGTTGAATTGCTCTAAAACACATACAAAATTCCAAATACAAGCTCCTATTTCAACAGCTTTATTGAGAACATTTTGCAAATTAGATTTTACAATTTAACATTTTACAAATTAGAAATTTTATGCTACTACATGAGTTGCAAACTTTTCAAAACACTACAGAAAATCCTTTATTTCTTTGGATTTTTCTGTTCCATGCTGAGATCCTGAGATACATTTTTTCTTTCAGCTTCATTTTCATCTTCCTGTGAAATAAATTTTAGAAAACATTAAAATATAAACTTTAGGGATTTTTTTTTCAGCTATACTTAATACATTTTAATTGCACAGTATCTGCAGGAGTATGAACTACTGTGATTCCAGAAATCCTTAGGAAAAGATTATAAACATACAGTGTAAAATTGTATGACATTTAAATAATTATAGTACAAGCTGTTTTATATTACACATTGACTAAAATTTTCTGATATCTTTTTAAAAGCAACCAATTTTATTAACTCCAAGAATTACTTTTGAAAACACCTGCTACTAAAAAGTGTTCTTTGTAGGGGGTAAACCAGATATTTTTACTTCACTCTTTGATAAAAAACAATAAATTTAACTTCTAAGACACTTTATGTGCTCCAGCATGGCATTTTGGTCCCATCTAGCATACTTTCTTGACAGGTCTGTCAATTTTCCAATTACTTGTACCACCATATGTTATCTGAAGATCAGTCAGGTCTAAAATAGGAAACATGGGCATGTCAGACTGTAGAATGCTTACAATCTTCTACAGTTTCGATTCTAAGTGGTAGCCTCATAATTCACATCAGGTTCCTGTGGAACACGGTGAATAAATGAAGTGACATCATAATGTCTGCTACCACAGCAATGAAATGCATCTTGTGTTTAATATTAAATGGTGACCTTCAAGGTATAAATAATGACAGTCTAGAAAAATATTTCATCTTACAATTTGTAACCCATCTCATTATACATGTTCCTTCACTAATACCCAAGTACAAAGTGTTCCTGCTTTCCTATTTCCTATTTCCCTTCTGATTTATCATTTAAGATTTTTCATTTTCATTAACTGAAATAAAAGGCATTGTCTAACTCTTTACTGAATTAATTAAAGTACAAGTAGCAATTTCTTAGGTTTCTCTAGATACTATGCAATAATGTTGATACAATCAAATACATTATCCTGTGTCTATCTTCTTTGTGTACTGACTTTGTTAAGTAAATACAATTGAGGTATATACCTCAATTACATATATACACACACACATCAATTATATACATATGTATATATATAATACACACACAGATACACATATACACACACACACACACACACACACACGTATGAAAAGCTACAACCCTTGCCTATAAGTTGGAGAAAGCTTCCTTTATACATGTTGTTTCTCAAAAGCATCTGTGATTTTTTACTTTGGCGACATCAGGAAAGGAGAAAAATTATAAATATTACGAACCAATCAAAATCATTACAGATATGAGACATGAGGGCTGAGGTTCTGAATATCATTTTAGCAATGTAACTTTATGTATTTTTCCAGCATAAGAGATACTGTGTGTCATTTAACTTTTCCCCCCAATATCTCCAGTGAGTAGAGATATTATACTATCCTCTACTGACTCTTGAAGATTTACTCATGAATAGATGGGTCCCACTTTTAGATACAAGTTCCTAGAGACCACAATGAGATACTGTTAAGCCAGCAGGCAATGGTGGCAAGATATTTTTGTTAGGTAGCACTGAATTTGTCGAGATCTTCCTTGAGGCAAGGTTTCATCTTTTTTTATCTGGAACTACTACCATATGACAGGGAACTGTGAGTATACAGTTGCAATCCAATTAATGTTTTCTGCACTATTTGAAATAGTGGAGTAAAATCAAGTATGAGAGGTCTGCCTGAACTAACATGTAATTTGGAAAAGCTCAGTATGGTTCCTTATCCCATAGTCACACTTCTAGCACTCTTGATTTGTGACAGCACTGAAAGCAGAAACAAGCAAAAAACAGGAAGCCTGAGTGCTACCCCAACTCAAAATAGAAATGTAAAAGGCTTGATTATAAACCTGAGACCATGGAAGTATCTACACTTTGCTTCCTATTGAACTATGAATACAAACTGTAGGACCACACTGTTACATAAAATTCTGCAACTTCCACTATGGTTTAATATGTGGATAAGATATATGAAGATTCTTAATATAATGTTAATTTTTTTGCTGTTGAATTTTTCTTAGTAATAAAGTATATTTCATAAATGCTTTTCTCTTCTAGCACAGCCTCCTCTTTAGGACAGATATGTAACTGTTATGCACAGTTCTTTACGTTGAGTATTTGTCTCTAAATATTTTACCCTTTAATATTTTTAAATTATTTGCATAACCCATAGGAGGCAATCTGTTTCTTCTTTTATACAAAGATAGCTGTGATCTAGATGAAGAAAAGGTTATAGAGGGAAGGAAAAGACAATCAACTCTAATTGGTAGCATTAAAATTGCCATAGTATAACATCATCAAAACAATAGTAGCAGTTTTTACTGGAAATGAAAGCATTAGAATTTGATCCAATAAAGATCCAGAAGAATTTATTTTTGGAATTGTGCTGATTTGTATATTTAATATTGTATGTCAATTTTTATAAGAACTTTAAAATGCAGTTTAAGATTAACAAATCATTAAGGTAATTAAGGTAGCAAGTCAACTACATTGGTAAATGACTGCATAATAAATAAAACTGCAAACAAAGGAAGCTTTTTTTTTTTTTTTTTTTAACCAAAGCATTTCTTTACTGCTGGATATTAAAGGCAAGCAAAATTTTTTTTTCTGATAGATGGCAGGATTTTTTCACTCTTTGCTGAAATAAGACATCTGTTTGTTTCACAAAAGAAGACCCTTGCTACACGGATCATTTTCTTAGTGACAGCCCTGACAAGTTTGACATTTGTTTCACAATGTGTTCTGAAACAACCAGCAAGAAAACATACCCTTTGAGGGTACTGGAAGGCAGACAGGCTTACCTCTTAATGTTTCAGCTTGTTAATTCATACTCCAGAAAACATGTTGATTGTAACAAACTCATTACAGATCTGCTAGTTATATGTGGGAATTTCAAGAATGCACACTCACAATAACAGCCTTAACACCAAATAACTAAAGTTGATCCTTTAGCCTTCTCTCTCTTTTTACATGGACAGAATTGTGGTAAAGGGACTGGTAATTTCTAGGTGTACAAGGAACATGTAATAATGGTCTAATACTCTGGGTGGCAGTATGAACCTAAAAAAATAATTCTAACAGAGAAATAGGTAAAAATCACTGCTATGTTTATTCTAAGCTAACTCCCTTTTAACACTGAATAAAACTTGCAAGAATTCGTTTAAATGTTATTCAGTTTATACCATCAATATTTTTCCTTTATACAAATATGATTCCATCATCCTAAAAATTAAAATAATTGACGCCAATTAATAGAACTTATATACCATTTTGCTTTCTCTTAAAGAGGAAACCAACTCCAAGCAATGGTCAATTATTTTGACATCTGGAATTTCTAATGCTCAGGTAATATTTGGACTCAAATTATAGTCTGCAATTACATATGACTATTTATCTTCTAGACTGCCACATTTTAAATTATTTCTTTTAAAGTTATACAAAGGAGCAAAAACATTCCTTGTTGTTTCTTTACATCTTTAAAATTGGCTATATAAGTGCCTTTATAGTCAAAAAACCCCGAAACACCACTGTTATAGTTTAGATAGGAGGTGTCTCCAAAAAACTCATGTATGAAACAATACAATGAAGGTTAGAGGTGAAATGATTGGGTTATGAACCTTAACTCAATCAGTGAATTGATCCCCCTGATGGGATTAACTGGATTGTAACTGTAGGCAGGTAGAGTGTGGCTGGAGGAGGTGGGTCACTGGGTCATGCCTTGAAGTACATATTTTGTCCTGGGTGAGAGAAGTCAGTGTGCCCCTGCCCCCCTCTTTTCTGGTGGCCATGTCCTGAGCTGCCTTCCTCCACCACACTCTTCTACCACGATATTCTGCCACACCCTGGGACCAGAGCAATAGAGCTGGCAGTCTATGGACTGAGACCTCTGAAACTATGAACCCCGGATATACACTTTTCCTCCTCTAAGATTGTTCTTTTTGGGTCTTTTGGACACAATAGTGAAAAAGCTGACTAAAACAATCCCCTTAACCAAGTGTTCAAGGTTAACATCATCAAGAATACATATTAACATTAAACCCCTGGCTAAAACAGCAAATCACCTTTAGTAGTATCACCTGTCTGTAGTATCTTTCCCATAACATGTAAATCAAACTAATCATGAGAAAACATCTGATAAACACTACAAAATAACTGAACAGCAGTCTCCACAAGTGTCAAAGTCACGAATGATAAGACTTGGCACTATCACAAAATGGAGGAGACTAAATTGGAACTATCACAAACTGGAGGATGACTAAATTCAATGTGGAATCCTGGACCATAAACAGGAAAACAATGTGAAATCTGGTAAGATTTGAATATGGTCCATAAAGTAGTTAATAGAATAATTTTGATGTTAATTTTCTGGTCCCAGTAATAGTATGATGCTTATTTAAGATGGTAATATTACAGGAAACTGGATGAAGAGCAAATGGGAATCCCTTGTACTATTTTTTATAACTTTCCTGTAAGATTAAAATTATTTCAAACTAAAAAGACTAAAAAACAAATAAACATAGCTACTTAATGAATGTTTTATAAATTCAAATAAAGTAAGATATATGGGTACAGATTTTATAAGGGAAAAAATTCAAGGCACCCATAGCACCTTCACTGAAATATGCAGACAAAATCAACTGTTTGTTTTCCATGTTTCTACATAAAATTCCTTTACTAAGTACCAAAAATGTTCATAATGGTAATGTTATTGATTTTTATTTTATTGTTTGTCCTTTTCTGTATTTTCCTACTTTTCTACTGTTATCATGGGTTAGTTTCACAAATGGAAAACATGTTTTCTTTCATGAAGTCCCTTTATAACCAGACTACATAAACAATCCAGAAATAAGTAAGAATAATGGAACTTATATTTACAAAGAGAATGAAGTTAGTTGCTTTACTTTACCAAGGTTTCTTGTTGGTGCTACAACAGTAAAATGAAGTACAAAGGGAAGATAAGCGCTAACTTAAAATGTTTCTATTTCCTTGGATTTTAAATATTTCTTTGACTAATAAGAGAAGCAACATTTATTGACATTGAATTCAAATTAACAATCAAAATTACGTATATGCTTTAATAAAACACACACACACACACACACACACACACACACACACACACACACGCATGCCTTATATTCCAAGAGACTGAGGCGGGAGGATCTCAAGTTCAAGGCCAGCCACAGCAATTTAGTCAGACCCTACTTCAAAATAAAATAGAAAAAGGGCTAAAGAATATGCTCAGTGGTTAAGAGCCCCTGTTCAATCCCCAGTACTAAAAAAAGAAAATAAAAATAAATTTAAAAATGAGTATGCAGGGGCCAGGGTTATGGCTCAGTGGTAGAGCACTTGTCTAGCATGTGTTAGGCATTGGGTTTGGTCCCTAGCACCACATAAAAAAAATAAACAAATAAAATAAAGGTATTTATAAAGGTATTGTGTCTATCTACAACTAATATATATATATATATATATGTGTGTGTGTGTATATATATATATATATATGTATATGTATATATGAGTATGTATGTACCTTTTAGGGAAAAATATGTAGACACAATCTGTTCTAAATGTTGGTAATACTGACCAAGTGAAGAGAAGGAATACATAATACAGTTTCAATCTGCAGTCATAGACTACCTTCTCTTCTTCATTAATATATCAGATATAACTTAACCAGTATTAAAGACTGTGCTTTAGTACAGAAAATATGCTAGTGTTGCACAAGAAGAAAAAAATTTATCTTAATAACTGGAAAAATACTGATAACGAAAATGTTTTAGGCAAAATGAGCACACTCATGCTTCAGACTAAAATTAATTAGAGTTTAACATTTTACAATTTCACCATAATTCTTTAAATGGTGCGTTTACTTCATAGTAATAAACACTTGGATCATTAAGTAAAGTGCAAAATGTGTGTGATGTGCTACATTTAACAACCTTTGGCCCTTTTCCCTATACTTCTGCATTCAGTTTTCCAATGCACTGAATAAGCAATTGAAGACCACAATTAAATTTCCTGACTTTGCATATTTGAGATTCTTTAGTTTAATACAAAAGACAATTAATCTACCATTTTACAACTGAATTCCAACTTTAGTGGGCCATGATAGATACTGAAATGAACTTACAAGAAATGCTTAATTAAATCTACTGTAAAAAGTGCATGAAAAAAAAATTTTTATGACATAAGTTGCATATTTAATTAAAGACTTTAGTTCTATATTATAAAATTAACTTGGGAGTGTTCAGTAAAACACAGCTCAAATACAAATATCTTTAAGTAGAATGGAGATATTTTATAAATTTTTATCTTTTTTTCTCCACTTACTGATTCAAGCAAAAGATAGTTAATCAAAGGAATAACTGTTCACTTAACATCACAAAAATGTATCCTTTATTATAAAGCAAATAAGATTTTAAAAAAAGATAGTAATAATATTTCTAATTTCTTGTATGAAAATACACAAAAACAACTTTGTTTAGCAATAATTTTACTCTCTAATTTATGATTCTGGAGCCAATCTAGTACAATAAATTTGCTTTTCTAAGTATTTAGTACCTCCTATTACTATTTACTTATTTGTGGTAGTTTTTGGGAGCAAGGAAATAGGACAGTTAAATGTAAAACTTTGGATTTCTCACATATGATTTGGGATCAAGAAGGAATCTACCTACCTAGAGAAGAAAGGGATAGTCATCTCACAAGGGAAAATTTAGACTAAATAGAAATAGAAATCACTGAGTAGAAAATGAGCCTAACATAAAAGGTAGGATAAAAGAAAGGAAAGGAAATGAAGGATGGATCACAATTGTGAGTTAGGGTAGCCTGTTAATGAGCATAAACCCAATTCTGTAAGATTAGGTCTTCCCATAAATACAAAAACTCAATTTTTACAATGTGGATTTTCAGGTATTTATTTTATGGTGCTAAAATGCAGGGGCTAAGAATAATATTCTTATGATGAGTTCTTGTCTGACATCTAATACCTGCTAAGGATTTTTTTTTTTTTTTTTTTTTTTTTTTTGCTAAGGATCTTAAAGATAGAAAATTATCTCTTGCAGACTGCAAACTTCTAATATCTGGAAAACAGGAATGGACGTGTAAGCTAGAAATCTACATGAGAGGGTGCTACATTGCTTACTTCCCTTCCTTTATAACATTTTTGCCTTGTTTTAAAATATATAACACTTAGCACCAATTATAGGTGAAAAATCAATGCAAAAAGATAAAAAAAAAATTAAATGCCATAATGAACATAATAGTTTGGCTTTGAAATGTTGCCCAAAGCCTCACGTGTTGTAGGCTTGATCCCCAATGAAGTAATGTTCAGAGTAGGGATTTGGGGAAGTGATTAGATCATGAGGGCTCTGACTTCATCAGTGGTTTAATCCAGTTGTGGATAAATAATAATGACTTTAGTTGGCAGTGATGGAAACTTGGAAATTTTAGGAGGTGGTGCCTAGTTGGAGTAAGTAGATCACTGGGGCATGCCCTGGAAGGGTAAATCTTATCCCCAACCCCTTCCTCTCTCTCCGTGTTTACTGGCTGCCATGAGCTGAACATCTTTCTATGTTATGCCCTTTGGCCATGAGGTTCTGTTCACCTCAGGTCCAAAGCAATGTAGCCAGGTGAACGCCATCTGAAACCATGAAACAAAATAAATCTTTCCTTTCATAATTTGCTTATACCAGGTATTTTGGTCACGATGAAAAGCTAACATAGAAAACTATACTGGGAGTGGGACCATTGCTGGGACTATACCTCACCATGTGGTTTTAGAGGACGTTTAGAGGACTTTGGAACTGATTTGAGGGAGGAATTTGGAAAATTTTGAAACTATAGTCATGAATTAATAGTTTGATGACATTCCTGGGAGGTGGTAGAAAAGTGTTATTTTGTCCCTGGCTTGCTCTTCTCTCTGTGTCTCTGTGTCTCTCTTTCTCTCTCTCCATATTTAAAATTCTTCTAATATTATTTCTTAGATAAACTGTAAATATTTAATATCAATAATTTTGAGACTAAGACACAGACTAGTTTTTAATAAGTTCTTCATATTTACCTAATAGATTTTTGATTAGGAAATTGATAAATTATCTCAATTTAGGATATCTTCCATATACAATGTCCTTTTTAAGGAGGCAGTATTCAAGGTGTTCATTTCAAAAACTACAACAAATTCAAAGACAGATTTTAGGTTAATCTGGAGGCAACTATATGTATGGGACACCTACCTTATTCATTTATATTTCCTTAAAGTCATCAATTCATAGAATATTTAAAGTTGAAAGAGTTCTAAGAGACCTTAACTAACACTTCATTCTATGTATGAAATACTGGCAAACACATAAAAGCAATTTCTTCATCAAACTCTTACAACTGCATAGTAATTTAAAAGTAAAACAATTCCCCAATCTGTCTTCCAAATTCAAATGATTTTAAACTACTTTAACAGAAAAATAATAACTTTATAGTGGAAAAATATGACAAACCAAAACTAACTTCTATACCGCCATTAGAAACACATTATAGCTGGGTTCAGGGCCACAGAAAATACCAGCTTAACTGGTTGATCAGGATTAACATCACTAATAATACATACTGACACCACATTTTCCTGATGTGATACCCTGCGAAGTGACAACATCTATGGTCTGTGGTCACCTTCCCATTAATGCACAAACTCAGTCTAACCATGAAAAAATATCTGATAGAACTGACTTGAAGGACATTCTACAAAATAACAGAAGAGTATACTTCAAAAGTGTCAGGCTCATAAAGGGCAAGAAAAGAGTAAGGAATCTCCACAGATTGGAAAAGATTCAGGAGACATGATAAAACAATATTAAATAGATTCTAGATTGAATCATGGACCAGAAAAAAGGTAACAAATGGCAAAATTGGTATAATCTCAATACACTATAATTTATTTAATAGTTGAACTTAGATATATTTCTTAGGTCTTATCATTTTTCATTTCTATTTTTTTCATTCTTTTTGATAACTGGGGATTGAACCCAGGGGTGCTTTACCACTGAGATACATCCCCAGCCCCTGCCACCTACCCCCCCCCCCCCCCCTTAAGACACTGTCTGGTAAGTCACCTGGGCTTGCTTCAAATCTACAATTCTCCTGCCCAGCATCCCAAGTATAATAGGCATTCTCATCGTGGCTAGCTAGGTTTGATAATTTTCTATGCTTATGTAAATTGTTCTTCTAAGAAGAAGCTGGAAAAGGGTTTATCACAAGTTTTTATATTATTTTTACAACTCCTTTAAAATATAAACTATTGAGCATAAAAACTAAATGCAAGCAAATAACTAAATGCAAGCAAAAACCTAAATGCAAGCAAAAAAAATCTGTTACATGATTTAGAAATAAGTATACTTTGGTTTCAAGTACTATAAGGTTACATTCCAAAATAATATGCAGAAGGTAATCAGTTATGGACAATGGGGTTTCAGCATTTCTATAACATGGATAACTCATTACAAACTCTACACTATAAATCAACATCTACTGCTAAAAAAATAACACTGTTATTCAGCAACACTGCGTAATGTTTCACCAATGAAATTCATTGTCATGGTTTTTTCTTAATTTTTGCAGTTTAAGAACCATTAGAATATGAGTCAACTGCAATAATGTAAAAAGTAATATAATTGTTTTTTAATTTTTCAACTCTAATTTCTTCAGGTAGCAAATGGTCTTATGAATATTGAATGTCAGTACCTTTAATTGGGGGCTTCAAAATGATATGCAACAATTATCAAGAGGAAAAAGAATTAAACCAATAAATTCCTTCTACAAAAGTACCATCTGATTTAGGACTGGCTTAAATGTGTACAAAATATTAAAGTAACGTGAAAATGTTAGCCATTCAAAACCTAAAGAAACATTTTGTGGGGCTGGGGCTATAGATCAGCGGTAGAGCACTCGTCTCGCATGTGTGAGGCCCTGGGTTTGATCCTCAGCACCACATAAATAAAATAAAGGTATTGTGTCTACCTACAACTAAAAAAATATGTTAAAAAAAAGAACCATTTGCCTTCTTTGTGTGCGTCACTGACAGACTTGATTGTATTGATTAAATACTTTTCTAATTTTTGAGGAGTCTAGAATATTGTCCCTTTGCTCATATTAAACATTTTATCTTTATCTTTTAAGATGATATTAAATCTTGAAATAACTTCTCTTCCCCAAATCCTCTCTTCTTCCCACAAAAATTGACTGAACAATGATTGTGTGTCAGATACTGCACAAGGTGTGGGAGATAACAGAGATGAATAAAATGTTTTACTGCCTTAGAGGATTTCATGCTCCAGTGTGGTAAAGAAGCATATAAATAATGATAATGCAATGGAGAAAGTACACAAAGTATATAAATGTGATACAGAAAATTGAGCCAAAACAAGTTATAAGGAGAGTTTGTATTTTAATGATTAATACTAAACAAAGTTAGGCCATGACATCCAAATTGTATACCCTTCCTCATGTCCAAAGTTTAGTATCACAAATCTTTAAAACTTTCCCCAATGTAACTTAAATGTCTATTATGATAAATGCAACATCAGGACTACTACGCCTTTCAGAAATAAATCTATTAGGAAGTGAATTTTTAAAACTTTATTCCCAAGTGCACAGATTAAATTATTTCAAATATCTTCTTTCAAGTTGAATGCTGTTTTCCTCAGAATGAACCCATTAATCTTCATTGTTTCATTAGAAATTAATAGCTCATTAGATGTTCAAGTAATACATTTCCTATGGCACATTAATTTTTCAGTTTAAAAAAGTGAATTTTGCTTCAAAAAAATGAAAAATAGTATTTTAGAAAATCCCCCAATATTGCCACTTTATTATCAGTGTCAAAATAACAATTAAATTTCCATATGTTGAATTTACAGACTAGCTCTTAGCTACTATTTTGCTTAAGAAAAATGACTAAATATTTTAAACTATTTGCATTAAAATTATACCATGATTGGCATGTATTTAAGTGACTCACAAAAGCAGGCCACTTGGCAAGCCTCACATCACTTATCTAAAAAGCCTCACAAAAGCTTATCTAAAAATATGTTCATTTAACCAATGGTTTCTATAACCAGTTAATGTTTCTGTAAGTACAAAGTATTTCCCAATATTTCTTAATGTAGGATATAAGACTATTAAGAAAATATTATATTATATAATGACATTTAAAATATCCTATTTGAAAAAAGACATCCAGCAACCTATCTATACATGTCTTCCTGATTGTTCATCAACTGTGTCAGGCACTGTACTAGATGCTGAAAAAAAAACCTGGTATATAAGATAGAACAGTTCCCAAATTAAGAACCTTGCAGTCTTTTAACTTAATTACCAAGGAATTAAATTGCCTAAATTATGATATGTTCAATGAAAGAAATATATAGGAATACTAGTCTTATAGCAGCAAGATCTCTAAGCTTCAGGAAGTCCCCAATGCTCCAAAAATGACTAACAAATACATTGAGACTTGAAGGATAAGGAGTTGGTCAGATGAAGAATGGAGGAGGTAAGTCGGCTAAAGCCTAGTAAGAAAGAGGAAAGCAGTGGGAAGTAACATGGAAAGGCAGGCAGAGATGCTATATAATAACTCATGGGTGGACTTTATGTTTCTCCTATTTCTTCATACAGACTTTATATTTCTCCTATTTCTTCTACACAATTTTGTAGAGAAGGAATCTTGGGATTTGTGGTCACTGACTGGCAAACCTAGATTGAAATCCTAATTCTGATATACACACTAACCAAAACTACTTCAAAGAAATCACTTAATCTTTTTGGACCTCATTTTTCTCATCTATAAAACAGTAATAACTATTTCTGATGGATTAAGGTATTAAATGAAATAAAATGTGAGGAACTTCATACAAATTCTGGCCTAAAGGAAGTACAGTTAACTCTATTCCCTCCTTTTTCCAGGGTAACTATAAGAGATTTTAATCATCAACAGACTCCTAATATGCATGTAGGTCATAGGAATCCTCTTCTGAAACAGTGCTTTCTTAAAATCAGTAAGTGGAATGGCATCAAATTAGGAAGCTTCTTCACAGCAAAGGAAATAATTAACAGTGTGAGGACAGAGTCAACAGAATGGGAGAAAATCTTTGGCACCTGCTTCTCAGATAAGGTATTAATATCCAGGATGTACAAAGAACTCAAAAAATTTAACACCAAAAAACCAAATAACCCAATCAATAAATGGCAAAAGAACTAAATAGAAACTTCATAAAAGAATAAATACAAATGGTCAACAAATATTTGAAAAAATATTCAACATCTTTAGAAGTTAGGGAAATACAAATTAAAACTACATTGAGATTTCATCACACTCCATTCAGAATGGCAATTATCAAGAACACAAGAATGACAAACATTGGCAAGTATGTGGGGGGTGGGGAAGGTACATTCATATATTGCTGGTAGGACTGCAGATTGGTGCAACTACTCTGAAAAGCAGTATGGAAATTCCTCAAAAAACTACAAATGGAACTGCCATTTGACCCAGCTATTCCACTCTTCTATATATATATATATATATCCAAAAGATTTAAAATAAGCATACTACAGTGATACAGCCACATCAATGTTTATAGCAGCACAATTCACAATAGCTAAGCTATGTAGCCAACCTAGGTGCCCTTCAACAGATGTACAGATAAAGAAAATGTGTTACATACACAAGATGGAGTATTAGTCATAAAGAATGAGTTTTTATGGTGTTTGCCAGTAAATGGATGGAACTAGAGACTATCATGCTAAGTGAAACAAGCCAATCCCCAAAAAAGTCAAAGTTCAATTGTTTTCTCTGATATGCAGAAATCTATCAGGGATAAAAAACAGAAGAAAGGTCAGTGGAGTACATGAAGGGGAATTGAGGGAAGGGAGGAGTGATGGGATAGGGAAGGAGAATGGAATGAATCTGACCTAATTTTCCTATGTACATATATGAATATACCAGAGAATCTCACCATCATGTACATCCATAAGACAATAATAATACAAAAAAAAAACTGTAAGTAAATAGAAGAAAGATCAGTAAAGAAGAGGGAGGGACAGGGGGAGAGAGGAAGGGAGGGAAAGGAGAAGTACTAGGAACTGAATTACAACAAATTATATTCCATGCTTTTATAATTCTGTCAAAATGAATCCTAATATTATATATAACTAAAAGGAACCAATAAAAAAGGAAAAAATCATAGTGATGATATTAAGTAGAAACCCATTCTAATAATTAAATAATCCCTCAATCACACCATGAGTCACTGATTAGCAGTTTTGATTGTAGTTCATCTCTGAGTTGCCCTTTAGTCTGCATAAAGTTGTCAGTGTGGATGAATGTAAAAAATGCTTTTGGGGCTGGAGTTTTGTCTCAGTGGTAGAGTACTTGCGTAGCATGTGTGAGGCACTGGGTTCAATCCTCAGCACTACATAAAAATAAATAAATAAAATAAAAGTATTGTGTCCATCTACAACTAAAAAAAAAATTTTAAAGAAAATATGCTTTTTCTCACTGTATGAAATAAAAATCTTAGTATAATGGTCCAACTGAAATGAAAACAATCTTGTGGACCTAGGTAAGACCAATATATAAAGACAGTAAATAATGACTGGGTGTAGTCTGTAAACAAATATAATTTTATTGAATGGACTTAAAATCCTTTTAGGCCTACAGTTTCTTTAAAGGTAGTAAACCACTCTTACATATAAAAAAGCATTCTTTGATTTTTAGAACTACTGAACATTGGAATTGAAAGAGAAATTAAAAGTAATTTAATTCACCTTCCTGAAGTCATGTTTAAACTTTTACATACATAAATGCACAGATGTATACACATACTCAAATGGACAATATTTTAAATTGAGGATATCTATATAACTATATGGCAAATATCATTATTTTTACATAAGTAGTAATTATTGAATACTATAAATATTGTAAACCATAGGAAAAAGGTTCGTTGCAATATAAATTCCACACAAATAACCTGGTCAAATGTACTTGTTTCTTTCAAATGTGTTGACTATCATTATCATGGTAGACCCTATTGGATACATGAACTAGTTTTAGATATGTATCAAAACCTAACAGAGAGCTTCTGAGAAAGTCTTTCCCATTTTTAAAAAGAATAAATTGAGAAGGAATTATTTCCACTGGCTTTTGTCTGTGTATTATGATGTGTGGAGACAATTCTTAGAGTTCTTGCAGCTATCTGGTGAGGATAGAAAACAGGCCTAACTTTAAAAATTAACAGATTGACATTGTTAAAAGACACAAGTGCCTTTAATTAATTAACCCTACAACCACCTCATCTTCTCATTTCTGAATATATGCAGTATGAAATGAAATATTAAAAGCAGTGGGGTTTTCTGTTTAAGAACCCTTACCAACTCAACACCAGCATTTAAAAAAAATTTTTTTCCAGTTGAGTTTTTCCCTTTTCTTTTTTAATTGTACATATTCATGGGGTACATAATAATGTGTCAATTCATGTATGCAATATGTATAGATCAGATCAGGGTAACTGACATATCCATTATCTCAAACATTTATCATTTTATGTGTGTATGTTGGGAGCATTCAAAGTCCTTTCTGTAAGCTATTTTGATGACTCTCTACTTAAATCTTTAGCCCTCACATCTTTATCAAGCTATAAACTATACTCAACTACTACTGATGTCTTCTATTAACAAGGACCTGAAACATACCTTATCCAAAGGTATGGATTCCCCTTCAACTCCACGTGTCTTCCAAAAATGTCATGGTATATATCCCATTGCTCAAATACAAATTCTAGGATCATTCCTTAATTCTTTTCTTTCCCTGAGGCCCTATAATTAATTATTGTTGTCTTTATCACCAAAGGTTTTCCAAAATATGGCTAGTGTTTACCATTTCATTGATCATTCTAGTTGAAGCTGTTTCCTGCCTAGATTATTACAATAGCTTCCAAATCAGCCTTTGCTTCCATTTTATACTTGCACTCCCATTCTTCATGTAGGAGGCAGTGTTCTTTGTAAGACACTTGCTTTAACTCTCTGGCAGCATTATATTTAGAGTAATATTCAGACTCCTGCCATGACCTGGAAAGCAGTACTGCATCATTTGGCCCCTCCCAAACTTGCTCAATGGCTCCAAACATATTGGTCTTCCCTCTGATTCTTGAACAAACTGCACTACCTGTGTCCGCTAATCACGATTTTTGTATGGTTAGTTTTTCTTATCATGCTAGTTTTTCTTATCTCAGTTGTGAAGAGCTTCTTAACTTTATGCACACTATTAGTCCTTCTTCCACTTCTCAGATTGTTATCCATAATATTTATCACCATGAAATCAATTGCTTTGCAAGTTTACATATGTGTTCCTTTTCTCAAGTGTAAGCTTCATTACAGCAGATTTCTTTGGTCTTGCTTACCACAGTATGTTAAGGAACTAGTATCATTCTTAAAGGTTCCCAATAAATATTTCTTGACTATTTGAATAAACTACTTTCTATATAGAAGTGTGGGACTCAAATAAATAATTTTGACTTTTTGTGTGCTTCCTAAATAATACGAATTTACGTGTATTACTGTAATCCTCACAAAAGCCAGAGAAGGTAATTATTATCATTTCTATTTTCTTATGAGGAAACTGAGAATTGGTGACATTGAAGAACAGCTCTTTGTTATTCATGCATCTAAAATTACAAGAGCCAGGTTCAACTCAGCTCTGTCTGACTCCAAAGAGTATTCTCTTTGCAGTACATCATGTGTTATGGTTTGAATGTGAAGTGTCCCCCAAAAGCTCATGTGTGAACAATGCAAGAAAGTTTGGAGGAGAAATTATTCAGTTATGAGAGTCTTAACACAATCAGCTCATTGATCACCTGATGGGATTAATTTGGGTGGTAACTGAAGGCAGGTGGGGTGTGGTTGGAGGAGGTGGGGTATTGGGGGGAGAGAGCATAGCTTTGGGGTATATGTTTGTATCTGGCTAGTGAGGTCAGCCCCCCCCTTTTCTCCACCCCCCTTCCTGATCATCACGTGAGCTGCTTCCCTCCACCATGTTGTTCTGCTTCACCTGGAGCCCTGAGGAATGGAGTGGGTTGTCTATGAACTGAGACCTCTGAAAACATAAGCCCTCAATTAAACCATTCCTCCTCTATGATTATTTTGGTCAGATCTTTTAGTCACAGCAGCAAAAACGCTGACTAAAATACCAGGTATACAATTAGAATGGCTCAAGATCAATGAATTTTAAAAATGTCACATACTCTTAAAAATCCTTCTACTTAAATTTTCCCCTTATCATTTTTAAGATCTTATTTTTAAGATAATTTAATTTTCACCAAATGAATACTGAATATATTAATTATCAAGTTACTCAACAAGGTTCTAAAGTTTATTTTGCAGAACTGATTAAAAAGAATTGACTAAAAAGTAATCTTCAAAACAGTTTGACAATTCTGCTTCCCCAAGATTATTTATGAAAATTTTGATAAACATACCAACTCTCTGTAGCTTTTTGAAGCACAGTGAATCCCAGGGGGATACATCATAATACTTGCAGTGAATGCCTAAAATCATGGCTAGTACACCAAATCCTATATACACCATGTTTTTTCCTATACATACATACCCATTATAAAGCTTAATATGTAAACTAGGCAAAATAAGATTAACAACAATAACTAATAATAATAAAATAGAACATTAAAACAATATACTGCAATAAAAGTTACATGAATGTGTTCTCTCTTTCTTAAAATATCTTACTGTATTGTAGTTCCCTTCTTATAATGATGAGAGACAATATAATATCTTCATGATGAATGGAGTAAGGTGAATGCTGTAGGCATTGCCACTGTGAAGTAGTGTTAGGCTACTATATAAGGGTTACTTGAAAGCAAGCACTGTAATACTGTGACAGCAGATTTGATAACAAAGATAACTACTACAAAACTAATGGGTGGTTAGTATGTATATACAGTGTAGGTACACACTGAACAGAGACAATCAAGTCCCATGCAGGCTGGAATAGTATGGTGCAAGATCTCGTGTGATACTCAAAATGGTGTGCAATTTAAAGCTTATGAATTGTTATTCTGTAATTTTCCATTTAATATTTTTGGACCTCAAGTAAACTGAAACTGCAGAAAGTGAAACTAAAATTTAAGGGGGGACTACTATATTCTGACAATATTTAAGATCTCTTGTGGTATATGTCCTAAATCTCACGAGTATACAGAAATAGAGGAAAAAAGGAATACTGAAAAATTGTTGCAAGGATCAGCCTCTGAGTGACATAACATTCAACATTCTTGGAATGACTGCTTGTAGGTACTAAAAAAAGATCATGTAAAGAGGATTTACTATCAGGGTCCACAAGGGCTTTCTTAATTCCTTGATAGCTACTAACACAAAAGCTTATATTCCAGAGGAAAAAATAGCTTCTGTTTGTAAGAAGAATCCTAAATCTCTATAGTGCCCAGGTCCATGTGGGACTGTTAGGGCAGCCGGGCATGTTGAGAGTTCAAACTCAAGATGTATTACTATAAAACTCTGATGTATTACTATAGTTAAGGAAAAAGTTGTGTATTTAAATATATAAAAAAGAGAAATATTCAAGTTAATGATTTCATAGTGCTAGTATGTGGCAATGGTACTGTTCAGTCAAAAATATGTTAGATGTTTAACAAATGCTATTTTTCATACTGATGTTGAAGAATTACTTAGAAAATTTAAATTTAAAAATGTCTATTGCTTATGGGAAAAACTTTTCTAAGATTTTATTTTACTTATTTTTTAATTACTGGCAAATAATTTATCATAAAAAATACATTGAGTACAGTTCTTATACTCTAATTTTATTTTAAAATAGAAAATAAACTCTAGTTGAATTGTTTATACATTTTATATTTTCAACATTATTTGAAATGTTTTGTTGACATACTGAACTTCAAAAGACTGTCCAAAGCAGGAATACAACTGAGCAAAACCAAGCACTTGAGACTGTGATATTATTTTGTTCCCCTGAATGTAGGTCTCTTGAATCATTGTTAGGACTCAGTACCTTATAATTAGTTTCCATTATTATGTTTCACAGAGATGCAAGCAGTACAATAAGTATTTAATAATATGCTGATTCTGGAAAGCTGTATAGAAAACTTGGTAACATACTTGATTTTAGCTCAGAAACTGTCATCACAATACTGGAGACATTCCAGCCAAAATCAAGGTTACAATAAGGATATCACTATAATTTAACCTGCTTTGGGGATGATCAATGCAACTAGAAAAGAGACAAGAAGTATAAAAGTTGTAAAAGAGTTATATCAAATAGAAAAAAAGAGCTGTGGCATTGATTTGCACAGAGTAAGTCAACTGTACTTACTGTAAACAGAACCTTTTTCAGCATTTCATTTTTGTTTTGTAAGTCCTAGTTATGCTGGAAATGACCTACAGATATGAACGCACGCATGAAAAGAAAAGTCTTACACAGAGCAGAGTTTTATAAACAATTTTGAATAAAACGTGCATATATGTTGACTTATATCTGCAATCAGAGACAGATGAATCAAAATTATTTTCCCCACTTTAACTTAGTGATCTGAGATTATTTCTACATGGTTATAATCAGGGAGTATATAATACTTTGTACTCTTTCACTTATTTATTAAAAAGATTTACATTTTTGGAGAAAAAAAGAGAAAATGATGATGAACAAAGGAAGGTCTTGAATATAGACAACTGTGTAGAAATATTGCTGTGGTACAAAAATATGGAGTAAGAGCAGAAAGGATGATTACCAGGTTAGTCTGTGAAAGAATGGGAGAAATGAAAACGCATTTGTCAAAGGAAATATTAAACAGGTGAAGAGTTTCCTCTTGAAGGAACAAAAATATTTTCATCCCATACTCTTGTGGTGATAGTCTCAAAAAGTTTTAGATCATAATAATATCAGATTTCAAAATATTATTTTACAATATGTAAATAAATACTCTGTTCAAGGAATTCACACTTTGACTGCCAAGATACTATGACATACAAAAGATTGCCATGAATCTAGATTTTCTAATAATTTTCTAATACCATCTAATATAATGATTAATTAATTTAATTAATTATAGTTCACAATGAAAAACTTAGGCTCAACATATTAAAGAGTTGATCTGTCATTGCTTTTTAAAAAATTGAATCTGAATATGAAATATGCTCTCATATTTTCCTCAGTTTACTTCCTAGCATTAATCCAATCAGTGTAAAATATGATAATGTCTAATGCATATAATAGAAATAAAAGAGAAAAACATCAAAAGGCTTAGCATTCTATGTTAATTTATTGTTTTAATTAAATAGGATTATAGTAATAGTCTGTATATTTATAATGCACATTAGTTTTCATATTCTTTCATATATTTCATTATGTTTCTAAACAAAACATAAGAGTTACTTGATTAGAGAAGTAGCTATTTAAATAGTTTGATAAAATAAGTATATTAATATAAATTATTGTTATAAAATTGCTACAAACTGTGTTAATTGCTCTAGGCAACACTAATGTTAAAACAGGAAAAACATTTCTAATGCTTCATAAATTATCACATCTGAATCAGCAGCTTTATATTTAAAAAAAATACGTTGGAAATGATAATTTTTTTCTGCCACTAGTAAAGTAACTGGCTAATCAACATTTTGGATATTTGCTCATTTTCAGTCTATTTAAATTTACAGCAGCAATAATAATACCATGGTAGCATTGTTAAAAATGTGAACTTTCCTCTTGTAGCCTCACTGAATGGCCAATGGAATTTAAAAATTAACAGGCAGGAGAGAGAGGTGGAGGGAGGGAGGGAGGGGGAGGGGAGGGGGGGAGAGAGAAAGAGAGCCCAATAAAGTATGGATTTACATCAGCAATAGTACCAGGATCATGAAAAAAAAACCCTCCTAACCACATTCTACAAAGAATATTTGCTAGGACCTATCAAACCGGGCTATTTATATATATATGTGTATATATATATATATATATATATATATATTTTTGTGTGTGTGTGTGTGTGTGTGTGTGTGTGTGTGCTGGGGTTGAACCCAGGGCCTGGTGCATGCAAAGCAAGTACTCTACCAACTGAGCTATATCCCCAACCCAGGCTAGTTGTTTTAATAGCGCCCTGGGTTCTCCTCTTATAGATTTCAAGTCCATATATATCTGACAGCTATCAAGAGGTCAGGTATATGTCTTGAAAGGAATACTATGGTATTCCCAGTCATTATCATGGAGCCTTTCACTTATAGGATGCTCAGAAAATAGTTGTTAAATCAAGACAAAAAGAAAAGTTGGAAAAAAATAAACCAATACGTGAACAGTAGTTGTCTTAGTCTGTTTTCTGTTGCTATAACAATGTTGTAGATTATATATATATATATATATATATATGGTGATACTGGGGATTGAATCCAGGGTCTTGTTCATAAAAGGCAAGTACTCTACCAACTGAGCTATATCCCCAGTCCTAAACTTATTTCTTAAAGCTTTGGAGGCTGGGAAGTCTGAGATCAAGGGGCCCACATTTAGTGAGGGCTTTTATGCTGTGACATCCCATAGTGCAAGGCAGAAGGGAAAGAGTGCATGAGAGCAAGAAAGCAAATGGGAATCACACTTGCTCTTATAATTAAGCCCCCTCTCATGACAAAACACTCCTGCAATTAACAACACCAATTTATTCACAGTGGCAGAGCCCTCATGACCTAATCACCTCTTCTTAGGCCCTACCTCCCAATTCTGTTGCTCTGGAGATTAAGTTTCCAACACATGAAATTTGGGGGTCACATTCAAACCACAGCAGTGGTAATCTCTGGAAGGAAAGTTATGACTTTTGTTTACTTTATCTATTTTTTCTGTATTTCCCAAAATATCTATAATGAACATTTGTTACTTGCATAATGAGAACAAAATAAATAATAAAGTTTATACACAAAATAAATAAAGTTTATACACTATATTTACAAATTACTGTAGTATACTGTGAAGAATGATTTAAAAAAACATTTTAGTGCACAAATCACAGTTCAATGTTATTCTGATTTTCATTATTGGAAAAGCCAATACGAAGACAATGTTAAGAAATGCATCTAGATTCCCAGGTAAATACTTCTGACATAACAAAAGTCTTTTTATTTCTAATTTTTAAGCAATGTAGATTGAGTAAAAGATAGCCGATTCCTATCCTACACAAAAATTAACTGTACAACAAAAATCCAAATAGCACTACTTTATAATAAGGTTACAATGTATGTGAGCAAAAAAATAAATTCTAGATTTTTCAAATAATTTGTATGACATTAGCCAACTAGCCATTAGGTTGCTAGAGTTTGTATTTTCACTGTATATTTAGATGGGATTTTTTCACTGTATATTTAGATGGGACCTGTTTTTAAGGACTTAAAGTAGAAAACTTGCAGCTCTTAACATGTGAACATGTGAATAAAGCAAAATCTTTCTTTCCCCTATCAAACATACCAGGATCT
This sequence comes from Tamias sibiricus, assembly GCA_025594165.1. NCBI lineage: Eukaryota > Metazoa > Chordata > Mammalia > Rodentia > Sciuridae > Tamias > Tamias sibiricus. Next base: position 110,097,465 of record CM046664.1, on the reverse strand, counting down.
TCTTTAAGCTATGTTTGTGGTGATGATAGGTTAAACATGTCATAACATTTTTAATAATTATGCTTTTTTACTTTAACATATTTAGATAGTTTAATATATGAAAGATACATTTTCAAAAAGGAAGATACATTTTCAAGAAGGAAAATGCTCTTATCTTGGTTATAAGCTTGCTGCTGAAATGATTTAGATAGTTTTCTTTTCCATACAGTATTAGTACAGGCTTTTCTTTTCAAGCAATGAATTATAGCTGATACTTCAAGCCTATTTTATCTGCATCTCCTACTCCAGAAAAAAAATGAGAAAATATAAATATTTATTCTATATAAATAGAACAGACATAAGATTCAGATAAAAATGATCCATTATGGAACTGTGATAAATTGCTATGTGTAGCACTATGAGAACAGGAAAGGGCATGAAATATTTCAAATGGCTTTAAATGTGAGGATAGATAAGGTTACAAAAAAACACAAATTCTATAATTTTATGAGCTTAGGCTAATATGTGTTTGTGGTTCATGATTTTTTACTCATGAAAAAATTTAACATTGTTTTCTATATACAATCTGGAGAAAGCTCAATAAAACTATTTGTTTTAATGGACAAGCATTGGCAGCATCAAAACAAACAAAAAGCCGGGCGCGGTGGCGCACGCCTGTAATCCTAGCACTTGGGAGGCTGAGGCAGGAGGATCGCGAGTTCAAAGCCAGCCTCAGCAATGGCGAGGCACTTAGCAACCCAGTGAGACCCTGTCTCTAATAAGGGCTGGGGATGTGGCCCAGTGGTCCAGTGCCCTTGGGTTCAATCTCCAGTACAAAAAAAAAAAAAAATAAAATAAGAATTATAATGTAAAAATGATAACCAGTGAAGCTACTTGCTTAATTATTCATTTTATTTGCCATTCTGCTATTTAGATATTTTTTAAATGGCCACTTAAAATTATCTAGACAAATAATTCTCACAGTCTAATAATTTCAGGAAAACATGCCAGTAGTTTGCTTTTTTTCCTTTCAGGAAGCCATATTTTTCAATTTTGGCAAAAAACATAGTAAGAAACAAGAAGCATCAAGTGGGAACAAAAAAAATCTGTATCAATTGTAAAGTCATATAAGTATTAAAAACTCGTAGGTGCTAGAAACAAATTCAAACTAGTTTGAAAATGAAATAGAAAACACTAATTAATAGTTAGAAATTTACATACTGTACTGATGCAACACAAAACTAATCCCTATGGAAGTCATGTATCAAATTATACTTCTGATGAAACTCATTATGGACTATCATATAACACAATGCAAGGATAATCTCAAAGTAATTTATTTTGTTTCAAAACAATGAGAAAAAATTTTACTTTATCTACATATGCTAAATAATAAACCCAACTAGCACAATCATGGAAATGATATACTATTTGAGAATTGTGTGGTACTATAAGAAATTTAGCTATAAATGTTTATCAGGAGTACTGGACATTGGTACTTCAGAGGGGAAAGATCAATGGAGTTGTATATAAAAAAGAGTTGAATTTCTTATCTGGGACCTACCAACATTTATCATGGATCTTCGTGTAATTCATTCACAATCCTAAACTCTGGATTTCTTAACTAGAGAGATAACCTTGAAGAAATCAAGATCTAAAGGAATTTGTTCAGTTGATCTATTAAGTCAATTCTAGATTTAAATTCTAAGATTCTAACTATGTTAAATAAATGACAAATATGATTGGCATTTTCCTCAAAAAAACCATGAAGAAATACTTCTCTCTCTGAGGAAGAAACTTCAGCTCAGAAGGGCTAAGGAATTTGCTCAGGATGGGATGGTTGACTACTTAGTCTAGATGTGCAAATCCAGGTCTGACTGTATAAATCTCATACTTCTCAGACATATATCATATCACAATTTTATGGAAACAAGCATTTAAATAGAGACATCATATTTCAAAGATGCTCCCCAGGAATTAAACCTCTCTCAATTTCATTAAGTAACTGTGAAAAATTTTATGTAATGCCAGCATCTGTAATCTATCCTTGAAATAGCATGAAGTCCTTCATTTTATCATAAACAGCAGAGAAATTTCAACTGTATTATTTGAACTTCATTTGAATCCTATGATTTCAAACTCTTTGCTTAAACTGTTAGTCTCTACATGTTTCTGCATAGAAATGTCTTGAAGTTTGTATATAATATGGTGAGAAAAAAAATTACAAATGTGTAGTTCATTGTTATTGAACAATAAAGGACCACATAAAAAACCTACACGAAATTTTCAATGTAAGCAAAATATTATTTTCTCCTATATTACATATACTTGCTTCTGTATCTTCACTTATATACCTAGACTCCTAGAAAATAAAACTTACAGACATAATTATAAGTTAAAACATATTACAATAGCCAGAACACTTGTGTTTTGATGAAATGAGGATTTAGTGAGTTGTGAAGATTTGGTTTTTTAACTGTAAAATGAATAGAAAAGACTGAAATGAGTACACCGTACAGGGTAAGGATAAGAGGGAGAGCATTATTTCAGTGTGCTTATAAAAGGGTTGGCTGATGGGCTGTGTAGATATACAGGTGCGTGTAAGACCAGATGTAGAGCTGTAATTAGAGGTGTGTGCCCAGGGGTACAAAAAGCTGATGTAGAGCTATGTATAGTTGTGTATGGGGATACGTGTAGGGGTCTATGTAGGGCTATGTATAGTGTGGAGGAATCTGTAGGAGTTTGCAGGGTCCAAGCATTTCTTATTGTGAGTCCCAAACATCCTGAGTTACTGCTCCAAGGGCTTGCTTGGCATGTGTGAGGCCATGAGTTCAATCCCCAACACCCCAAAAAGAAAAAAAAAAAAAAAAAAAAAAAAAGCCTAAGGGACCAGGTCATCTTTACTACTCTGACAAGAATCTGGAAATCTGTGTCAGAATTTTAAGGATGAACTGATCACAATGATGCACTGATACATTTCTAGAAATAGTACATACATTAAGTCATACTCTGTAGAAAAGATTATACAACTCTTCATCAATCCCATAAACATTTATGGTAAATTTTTATCTTAGGGATGAACAAAAGTTATTTGACTTACATTTTCCACTTTTTCTAATTTATTTTTCATTTATTTCAGAAACAAAGCTGGCTGCTCGCAGACTCTAGATAATTTAACATCTTAAATTACCAGAATTTGAGTTAGTGGGAAATACATTCTTCATTCAAATACAACACAACTATGTAAAATCCTTTAAATTTGACTTTAAACCAAAGGCCGACGATTTCTATTTGTTTAATTCCTTTTCAATATGAAATTCATCAGTGAGTGACAATTAGTTAACGTAACTTGGCTAACCTAATTATGTATTTTTTTAGGTCAATATGTAAAGTTATTCAAGTTGAGAACAATGTTTGTAAATTAATCTTTGATATGAATGCAAATGACACTAAATCATGTATTAAATATCTTCCAAACATCAAAAGAAACAAGTGAGCACACATAGAAATAAATATAGTAATTTTGAAAGGTCAAACAGATGAATACCTAAAATTTTAATGAGGATAATAATAAAAATTATATCACCTTTCTCTCAATATATCTTGTTAATCAGTAAGTTTTTTAAAAATAATGTAATTCAATGTTAGAGGTATATCTTACTTTAAATTGTTCATAACTAACTTTTCCATTGTCAACTTCAATGAAACTAGAAAAACATTTAAGAATTTTTGCTACACAATGTAATTTTTCTTATGCATGAAAATATTGTGCATATAAACACATAATACCTTTTGTGGACCTCCCTAATCCCAGAGAGTTTTGTAATAAGAATATCTTCAGAGCCATCACTTTTATTAGATTCTTTTAAAAAGTCATAAAGGAGAAAAAATTTTTTTTTCTTTTTGTTTTACAAACATTCTAACCTAAGATAAAAGAATTAAAAAATATCAGATATTTGTTTGTGTTTACATAGGTTATTTGGGTTTCAAGCTCACTAAAGTAATGTGGGATCCAAATTCACTTAAATAGAACTAAAAATTGTAAAAAGAACTTAAAAAAATATTGTATGATTCAAGTAAAGGAAATTGTGATTTAGTGTCAGTGATATTTTCATGAAAATGAAGCTAAACATAAAAAACCTTAAAAGTCTTCAAACTATAAAAACGAGAGAAAATACAATTAAAAATACATTATTTCCACTCCTCATTCTAAGACTTGAGTGCTTATTTTTCACAGTTTCCCCTCCTCCTTATATATTGTGCTGGAACTAGCAAAAAATGATACACGAGATATTTTAGAAATTAAAATATTACTTGCTGTAACACTTAGTGTAATAGCATTTGATTTATATATTACCATTTGTTGTTATATTTCATTCTTTTAAACATTTGCTGGCCTAACTCAATTACAGAATGGCTTATTTCTACAGTTGCACAATTTCATATAACTTGATTTTTTTGGGGGGGTGGGGAGGGTACCAGGAATTGAACTCAGAGGCGCTTGACCACTGAGCCACATCCCCAACCCTATTTTGTATTTTATTTAGAGGCAGGGTCTCACTGAGTTACTTAGTGCCTTGCTTTTGCTGAAGCTGGCTTTGAACTCGAGATCCTCCTGCCTCAGCCTCCCAAGCCACTGGAATTACAGGCATGCACCACTGTGCCTGGCATAACTTGCATTTTTTTTAAAGTAGTAATAACACCTTAACTTTTAAATTCATACTCCTATGTTCCTAATGATAAAAAGTTGATTAAAAGAAGAATTCTGTTTTATTCATTTTTTAAATCTTCATACCATAATGGTAGCCAGGATAAAGGTGCTGAATTTATGTTTGTGAATGGGTAGAGACACAACTCTAGAATTATACAAGAGAAAGGAATATATACAAAAACTGAAAGGACATTGGCAAATGCAAATGTCATATCATTCAAAAGATCTTATAAAGTAGTACAAAAAATGTTATAAAGAAAATACTGCTGAGACTTAAAGATTTAATTATATGGATGCCTCAATCTCTGAACTGATATTCACAATTTCCTGTCTTCAACAATCACAAAGTGACCTGATACTTTGATATCTATGGATTAAAGCTCCTTGACTTACATAACAAGGAATAAATTGATAACACTGTAAGTTGAAAATGCACTTAATACCTCTAACCTGCTAAACATCAAAGTTCAGAAGCACAGCACCCAGTAGAGCATCCACTGTCTAGTGAGTGTGTGCTTTCTGGGAGCTCCCAGTTGTGGCTCACTGCCTCTGTCCAGCACCAAGAGAGGATTTCATAGCATATGGCTCCGTGAAGAGATAAAAATTCAAATTTCAAAGAAAGGCTTCTATTGAATATACTGCTTTTACATTATCATAAAGTAGAAAAATCATAAATTAAATCATTTAAGTTGAGATTATCTGTAGTATCATTCACAGGTTATCACCCCATTAGAAATGCCAGACAATAGTGATTTTTAACAATTGATGCTTGTAGCACAAATGAATCTACTATTTACTTCTTAAATTAGTATTATTTCCACTGTGTGCAGAACACAAAATTGCTTTGTTTAAAAATGGCTTTTAATGTTTATTATGTAATATTAAGGGAAAGAGAAGGCTAAAAGTTGATTATGCCAGTGTTTCTTCCATTCTCACCTCCAAAAAGTATTTTAGAAATACTTCCCCCTAACTGATCTCTCATGAAATTTTAGTGCTACAGACAGTACTGATCCGTTTATGTAACATATGTATAGGTGTACTTTACACATAACAAATTATAGATTCAAATTATCATTTGAACATAACATAAAAATAGCAAGGTGAATCAAGTGTTAAAAATCCTTAAGATACTAATATATTTCCAGTAAAGTAACTGAAAAAAAGTCAGTAGGTGTCATATAAATGGTTTTTAGTGAACTATAACTTTCAACTTTTGGTTGATAAGAAAAAGTAATTCTTAAGTAGAGATATTTGTAGAGCTATCACACTAAAAGCACTGAAAATCAAGCCTAAGCAACATATACAAAGCAGTTAATAGCAGACAATAGGCAGATGCAAGCTACTTCTGAAGTAACAAGAGACTGACCTACTTGCACTGTTCTGTAGTACTGATTTTATAAACATTTTGTGTATTTTCTATTAACTCAGTGTTTCAATGTCACTAATATTTGTTCAATTTCCAAGAAAATCTAAGAAAAATTAAATACTAAGAGAAAGGTTTTGTCAGAATAAGCTTAGCTGTGAAGAGTCAAAAAACACCCTTTTTTTCTTTTTGCCCCTGCAAGAACCACTGTGCCTCTACCGAGAATGACTTGTTATAGGTTAGATATGTTACAGGTTAGATATGAGGTAGCTCCCCTAAAGCTCATGTGTTAAACAATGCAGGTGAAATGATTGGTTTATGAGAACTGTGCCCTCCTCAGTAGAGTAATCCACTTGGTGGATTAATAATTAGAATGGATTACTGCATGGGAACTATGAGCAGGTGGAGTAGGATTGGAGTAAGATGGTCACTGGGGGGGGCATGCCCTTGAGGGATTATATCTTGTCCCTGGCTCTGAGCTCACTCTCAAGTGCTTGCGCTCGCTCACACACTCTCTGCTTCCCAGCTGCCCAGAACTAAGTAGCTTTCTTCTGCCATAGCCTTCCACTATGATGTTCTACCTCACCTCAGGCTCAAAGTGATAAAGTCAGCCAACCATGGACTGAATCTCTGAAATGGTAAGCCCAAAATAAACTCTTCCTACTCTAAGTTGTTCATGTTAGGTATTGTGGTCATGACAACAAAAAGTCGATAAAAACACATGGCATGTGTCATATGATATTAAGTTCTTAAAAGATACACACAGAACACATAACAAAACATTAGCAGTAGATATTTTTTATAATCTTTGTCATTTTTATATTCTCCAAGTTTTCTACAATAAGCAAGTACTACTTTATAGTCTTTAAAGTTATTAAAAACATCATGAACATGTTTATCCTAGACATCATATTATATCAAGTCTTTGATTTTATGCCTGATTAAAGAGCTAGACAGGCTTCACTGGTGAAACCACAATATTTTTCAGTTTCCAATTTCTAATCCGATATTTACAAGTACTAGTTTATTCACTCCTTTCTTTAATGCAGAAATCCAGAACATTTCCAGTGTACAAGGTGCAATGTACATGGTCAAGAATAAATGCACTGCTGAAAATTTTGTCACTTTATAGGATGTTATAGTGATAGAATATGGAAAAAGATATGCCCCTCCTACACACTTTTTTTCAAAGGTAAAAAGTAATAACCATGCAAATGACTTACACATCAAAAAAAAAAAAAAATGTGATCTATGTTTTGTTTGTGAATCCTGACAGAATTTCTGAAAATTTGGATTCATTCACAACATGGAATACTAGAGTAGTAATATTATTTGTGATTAAATATGCTAGATTTAAGATTTAAAAATAGATTGCAAAGGCAAAAAGCCTAACACCAATTTTTCAGCTCTAAATATGCAGAGCTCTAAATTCTTTCAGTTTGCATGTTGAACAGACTATTTGTAATTAAAATGCTGACAGACCAGAACTATTTAGCAGCAGCACTGCCACCATGGCAGTGTGAAAGCCACAACAGCTGCTAACTGTATCCAGCCTTACACTTAATGTGATGAAAACTGAAGGATTTTAAATATCAGAAATGCAAACAGAACTGATTTTACACAGAAAAGACAAGAAGCTAGTTTTGAAACAAGATGTTGCGAAATTTAAACTATTGTTAACAATATTTTTTTTAAAACAACAGCTTACTATTTTTTTCTGCCATTCTCTGTGTTTTAAATACTAGTTGATTTTAACAAGACATGTCTGAATGTATCATAAGTTAATTCTTTATCAGTTTTCATACATCATCCTTTACCTTGGTCAGCCAGCTGAAAATTATGCAAGCTATAAATTAGCTTTAAACAAGCTCTGAATCAGGCTCGAACTGGTTTTCAAATTAAAGAGCCTTCAGTATATTACCAGGTGCTGTCATTTTATTACCCCAATCAATTCTGTGTGGCCTGAGGTGGAAGGAAAATGAATGCTGTCTTCATTTGCAATGGGTTTATCTCCTATAGCAGGCTCTGGAAACATAACCGCAGCAATGAATTGAAAGCTAAGGTTACATTTAACATTGCCAATGCAGGAAATTGTTACTTTTTAACAAAGCTGGAGTTTCAGTGATGAAAAAAAGACACTTCTTTTCTGTGAAAACTATACAAAATATTAATATTTGGGTAAACTTAAGTTAAAATTGAAAAGCATTTCTAACAATTATAGTTAAGCCAGTTTATTACTGTAATTTTAAATGGTATTAAAATAAAAAAAAACTGAAAACACAATTAATTCAGTCTGCCATTGAATTACATATTCAAATTATCATTTCAACATAACATAAAAATAACAAGGTGAATCAAGTTTCAAAAATCATTACATACTAATATTTAACTGTCCTTTGACAAACAAGCGCATAAAGAATCAAACTCTAAGAATGAGATCTTGCCATCCACCACAATATGGATGGGCCTAGAGGACATTATGCTAAGTGAAATTATCCAGACATAGGAAGGAAAATATTGCATGATCTCACTTATGTGGACTTTAATTTTTTTTAAGTGCAGACACAGAAAACAAAACAATAGCTACCAGGGGAGAAAGAGAGGGTTGGAGATGAAATGGGAGGTGAAGAGAAAGCAAACTAGCATGAGATCTACTGTACAACATGAGGACTGCAGATAATAAAGTTGTACTATATTTGAGCTGATGGTAATTTTTATTTTAGGTGCTCTTGTTACACACATACAATCCCTCCCCCCAAAAAAAACAAAATAGTAAACTATGTGAGATGATGGCTATATTAATTTGCTTTACTAAAGTAACCTTTTTACTACCAATATGTATCTAATAATATCACACTGTATACCTTAAATATCCTAATAATAAAAAAAATTCAATTGCTCACTCTTAGTACATAAGAAGCCAAATGAATTTTAAATTTTAAAAAATGGTGCCCCACTATTATATAATGCACCAACATATATAATAATAAATTAAAATATAATGTCCCAATAAAAACACAAAAAGTAGGGGAAAATGGTGCTAGATTACCAGAACACCCACATGTTAAAAAAAAAAAAAAATTCTAGCAAAACTATAAAACTCCTAGAACATAATATAGGGAAAACCAAGGTGCCTGGGGGTTGGTGATGACTGCTTGGGGTTACCAAAAGTATGAACCATAAGGAAAAACATGTCAAGTTGGATTTCATTGGAATTTAAAGAATATATTTGCAAAAGACAGTGTTCAGAGGACAAAACAAGAAGGTATTGAATTAGGGAAAACATCCACAAACTACATATCCATAACAGGACTGGCATTCAAAATATACAAAGAATGCAAACCCAACAATAAGAAAATAACCTAATCAATTAAAAATAAATAAAAGATCTGAAGTGATACTTTCCCAAAGATGACAAACATTTGGCAATGAAGTATGTGAAAAGATACTCAACATCACATGTCATTAGGGTAAATAATAACGAGATACTATTACATGCCTATTAGAATATCTGTAATTCAAAACACTGATAACACCAATGTGGCAAGGATGTGCAACAATAAGAATTATGGAAAAGGTGAAGCTACAGGAACAATAAAAAGATTTGTGATTTATAGGGGTTTGAGGGTCAGGAAGGAGGACTGAATAGGTGGATCACAAGAAATTGATAAGCCAGTAATACAATTTTTGTATGATATTATAATGGTGTATACATGTCATTACACACATTTGTCAAAACTCAAAGAATGTAACACAAAGAGTATATCCTAATATAAGTGACAGACTTCAATAAATAATATATTAATATTGGCTATTCAGTTTTAATAAATTTACCATACTAGTACAATATAACAAGGGAAATTAGGGAGATGGTAGGAAGAATAAGGAGCATATGGTCCTTATTTAGAAGGATCATTCCTCATTTAGAAAAAAATCAAAAGGCCATTAAAAACAAAGAGGAATTAAGAAAACATTAGCAATTAATTTTACTACATTTACTACTTTTTAATCTATTAAGTAGTTTTCCCTATACAAATTGTATACACATTCTCTCTCTTCATGGATTTCCTTGTTGTGCTTCAAACCCTAGAAAGACCTTGAAAGTACGGCAGTACATGGCCTAGAGTGCTATATATCAACTTCCAAATATGATTATAAAAGCCAGTGTACAATCTGCCATATTTCTTGCTACAGTGCTATAGATCACATATGGTGAAATAAAACCTCCATTTGCTTGGATTTCCAAGTGACTATGATGAACAGAGCTGCTCTAAATAACTATATTGAGATGATACATAAATGAGAAATCAATGTACATTGTGTTAATTCACTAAAAGTTTGGGATTCTTTGTGTTTGTTGCATAATGTAGCAAATCCTAATTGATATTTCTATGAAATACCTCCTAGCTTTCACAATTTCATTCAAATGACACTATATCTACAATCTCTTTGATTCTTGGAGCTGAAAGCAATCTTCCTACTCTCTCAATTTCCACAGTACTTATCTGCACCTCCTAATGGCCTTTAAAACACTTTAATCTTCCATCATAATTATATGCACACATGATTTTTACCAATATTACCAAATTCTAAGTTTTTAAAGACAAGAGTTATGTCTGAATATCTTAAGACATAGCACCTAGAAGGCACATTTTATGAACATTATCCAGGTTTTTATTCAATAAGTTATATTCATATTGCAGACATATGGTAGATTGATGAAGACAAAGAAAGTATCTATGTAAGGGCTATTTCTTCTAAAATTTTATATAGGAAAAATCAAAATAGAAATTTTCTTTCAGATTAATTTTATACTCATGGACAACTTTAATGTTCTTCAATCTGGAGAAGAAAACATGTTTTAAAAAATTTAAAACTAGCTCTATTCCAAAAATATCTGCTATAATCAAGAGTTATTATTAAATGCTGAGTGAACTAGGTAGAAACAGAAACTATTCTAAGGAAGGATATGATTTTAAACTTGCTGAACAGATATTTTCTTATCTCTTATTCTGTCTTTTCTGCATATTTGGGTCACAGCTTGAAGAAATTTGTGCTCTTGAAACTAGAAGCTGCACTATTTCACTCCCTTTCAGCAAAATGTAGGTTTAAAAATTAATTTTCAATAACTAAACAGGAAACAGGCTAACAGTGGAGAGCTGGATATTTGAAATCGTAGAAAAAAATTATGTGTAACATCCAGGCTCCTTGTCTTCAAAGGAATATAAGCAATACATTCTGTCAGGATAGAATCTCCAGTCCAGCTGGTAAAAAGAACCTAGATACAAAAAGACAATAGGACCAAGAAATATCTGCTAAAGGCCAAATGAACAATCTAGCAAAAAAGGTGCAAAATAAATGTAATCTAATCCTGAGATTTGTGGGGAATCTCAGACTTAAAGTGGATGCTACAGTTTGAATGTGGTTTGTTCTCTAAGAGTCATGTGTTAGAGACCTGGCAGTGTTGGGCAGGGGAACCTTTAAGAGGCAGGACATAGTGGAAGATCCTAAGGACACTGGGGCACTGCTCTGGGAGGAAATTGATGTAGTTCTCCTGGGACCCTGGCTACTTCTTATGAGAGGTTGTTTCAAAGAGAAAGATTTACTCATAAGTGTCTGGCTTCCTGTTTCACTATGTGATATGTCTCTTTAGCACATGCTCCAGCCACTATGACATCTAAGATCCCTACCACAGTAGAGCAAATACCAGTGCCAAACCCGTAAACATCCAAATATGATGATCTAAACAAACCTCTTTTCTTCATGGAGAACCTTCTTTCAGGTATGTTTTTTATAGTAAAGTAAATGAATTAATACACTGGACATTTAATCAATTTAAACAACAACAAACCCAGATAAGGCTTTTTGTAAAAGGATGAAAGGTGAGGGATAAGGAAATAAAGAGGGAATTTGTGAATCTTTCCTATCTTTCTTCCTTGAATTTTCTGATCTGTAAATGTGAAAAGTGATCTTTCAAAAAGAATGACTGGAGAACAGTTTATAGGACAGCTCAATGGGAACAGAAATCTAGGTAATGAAAAAGAAAAAAACTGACTTTTTTTCTTCTGGGACAGGAAATAAGATTGAGATAGGGAAAGACTTCTTTTTCATAGAAAGGAGAAAAATAAAGATATGGCCCTTTTCCTAAATGAAATAAGAGACAGGATTATCTTGAAAAAGTGAGGTTCCTGGGAATAAAACCAAAGAGTTGAGGTAAGTATGTGGCAAAGATTCGAAAAATCTATTAAAAAAAAAAGCTCACAAAAGAGAGTAATGAACGCTGGTTTAAATCTAGGGGAATGAATTTGTAGTAATCCTAAATTCATAAATTTCTCGACTTATTTCTGGCAAAAAAAAAAAAAAAAACAGTTGAGATAAACCAACACAGAGGACACAGAGAGTCCCCTGTTATGACTGCAGAGGTGAGTTATGATGGAAGATTCTAATGTTTCTAAAGGTAAAAGGTTAAAATGCTAACTCACAGGTTTAAAAAAAAAAAAAAAAAAAAAGAAAGTCAGCAGAGGGAGGTGGTCTGGAGGTCTTGAGAAGAGCTGAAGAACTGGTACAAAAAATTTTTAAAATGGAAAAAATGATAAAAAAAAAAGCGGGCTAAACATGATCATGATTTGAATCATGGTGATAGGTACTTGACATTTTTATTTTATCTTTTTGTTCGCTTTAAAATAATTTGAAGAGTTTTTGTTTAAAGCTGTCAAATTCAGACTGCAAGTTTTTTCTTTTTTTTTTTTTGCATACTGTTTTAGTGAATTTAAAAAATACAACTAACTGTATTTCAGTCTATTCGGCAGGTTTTCTATCTTAAGAGAGCTTTTTACTGGTAAAGGAACACGAATATATTTGACACATATATAAAATGTCATGTTTCCAAATGCTGCTTGGTTATGTGAAGGAGGAAAGCAGGGTTAGAAGGAAGAGAAAATCTGAAGATTTTGAAACAATCAAATCAAAAGGAAAGGAAGTTCACCTCATCGCAAAAATAAGATACATGTGTAGTAGACTTGGAAGCACTCAAAAAAAGGACTGAGAGATAAAGATGACAATATGTTCTTTACAGTCTTTATTACTGTTAAGGCATCAATTACAGTCACAGATAAATGTGGAAAATGTTCACACAGCACTTTTGTCTTCTTATAAAAGATTAGACCCTGTTTTCTAAAAATATCTATCTCATTCACATTCCTATAAGCTGACTTAAGAATGGGAAAATTAATAATAATCAAACAAATGACAGGATGCTAGAAGAAATCTCAAACTGAATTATTAAGTAATGATTTCCTGTTAAAACTTGTTAAAACTGCTGCATTGAAACAATAAAATATGGTATGCTGAAATACCTTATATTCATCTTGCTTTAAGCTCCTTACATATCTGAAACTAATTTACAAATATATGATAATCTAAATTTATAAATCTGACTTTGGATATAGAATATAAAGAACAGTACTTGTCTAAAATTTGAGAGAATAGTCTGCCCCTCAAGAACACAGAAGTGAACAGCTGCTGACAAAAATACTTTGATGCAACTTGAACTTTTCAAAGTGATTCTAAAAAAATTTTAACCTCTGTAGGCATACTTTAAAGAGTTTTCAAACCAGTGAAGCAGATAATCATCTGTAGCCATTATTGAAGGTACATTTAACAAAAAACCAACTTAGCTTCAATGAAGGTATAATACTACAACATAAACCTTTAAGAAACCTTCAGAGAAAACATTAAAAAAAGTTGCATCTTAGGTGATCTGAGATTGGATTTAGCATATGAATATAGTCGAAGGGGGAAAAAAGAAGAGCAATATATTGAACCTATAAAAACTTAGGGAAGTCAGAAATCACAAAAGATGGCTGAGCCAGGTCACATGTGGAAATACAATAAGAACATGTATACACAAGGACCTTTCTTTGCCTGTCAATGAGATAGAATCATTTTTTAACTTTTTATAAGATAATTATTTCATACTCTAATTAAGCCAAAGAATTAAAACAAAAATTGTCAGTAGCCGGGCGTGGTGGCGCACGCCTGTAATCCCAGCACTTTGGGAGGCTGAGACAGGAGGATCGCGAGTTCAAAGCCAGCCTCAGCAATGGCGAGGCACTTAGCAACTCAGTGAGACCCTGTCTCTAAATAAAATACAAAAAAAAGGGCTGGGGATGTGGCCCAGTGGTTAAGTGCCCCTGAGTTCAATCCCCGGTACCACAAAAAAAAAAAAAAAAAAAAAAAAAAAAAAAATTGTCAGTAAAAGAAGTAAACCAAATGGGTCTAAATTGCATTGTACTTAGCATATATTATAGTATAAACAAGCCATTGTTCTCAAATAAGAGGAATTTTTACTGCAAAGGAATACTGACACTGGGGAAAAAAAGATACAAAAATATTGCCATGTGTACATAAAGTGGCTGACACTGACAAATCAGAATATTCTTAAAACTACCTTTGCAGAGAAACAGAATATAGCTGGCTTTAGTTTCAATAATATAGGTTTACAAACATCATAACTCAGGACAAACATTAAAGAGTAAGATTTGATTCAGCTAAAATATAGTGCTTAGTGCCTCACTCACTCCTGGCCCCCAAACATTTTTAGATCCCTTTCCCTCACCTCCCCCAAAGTTCAACGGATTAGTTTCTGCTGAGTCTACACAAATCATCCATAATTGTCAGGTGGCACCTCCCTTAACACAGATGCTTATTTCATTAAATATGAGGAAAGGACCTTGAGTTTTATTATCTTCCACATCCATCTTCCTACACCTTAGACTAGGACCATCTTTACTAAATTCATTTGTTTTAGAAATAATCTCTACTTTAATTCCGTTAGAAAAATCCCACAATCCCACATATTAATAAAGTTTTTTTTTTTTCCTTTTCCTATTACTAGTGGTGTTTATTTATAACAGAACAATTATTCAAGCTTCCACATTAGAAAAATCTAAAATGATTTTAGGACAAAATCAGAGAATCTCTTGCAATACCAAATGGAAAAATATCTATTTCAATATATATGAAAGGTAAACTTCTACAATAGGCCCTGGAATCAGGCAAACTTGGGTTTGAATTACGATATGCCACTTCTTAGCTGTGTTATCCTTAACTTCTCTGAATCTCATTTTTTTTCCATCTGCACAAAAGAGACAAAAAAAAGTAACTAACTACCTTGAAGGCTGTGCTAAGGATTAAATGCAATTATATTTTTTATGTGCTTTGATAATGCCAGGTGCATGGTGGTACTCAAAAAATGTTAACTACCATTATTAAGAGTAGTATATTTTTTTATTTGTTTGACCAAGCAATTACACTGATAGTATAAGTCTTAAAAGAAATATTGTACAGCACTTAAAAATTGGATAACAGTACTCAAGAATGTGGGAAATCATCATATATGCAATTTTATGAACAAAAGCTATTATATAACAGAAAGGATAATGTGAAAATAATTATTAAAAAGTAGGTTACAGTAGGATAAACTACCAAATCATGAACAGAAGTGTCATCTCTAGGTGCATTACTGCAGATAATCTAAAATAGTTTTTTTTATTTAAAACATTTTCAAATTTTCCACACTGATGATTTTATCTTTACAAGAAATCTTATAGACCAAAATCAAAATGTAAGTAATTTTTTTTTCTGATTCCAACTTCTTTAGAAAAGCAAGCCAGAGAAAATAAAAAGAAAAAAGGAGAAAAACAATGTGTAGTTATTTTTAAAGCACGATTTTACATAAACGATATTAGTTTGTTATATTAAATAAAATTCCTATTTTGAATTATTATTTTAGCTTTTAAGTTAAAACTCAAAGAGAGTATGATGCCACAAATATAGCATATTTAACCATATCTTCATAATAATATTTTACTTTAAGAGCAAGTTGATAGGTATTCTCTTATTCAAATAAATATCATTTAAATTGAGAAAACAAGACTGGAAAGCCTAGCAAAAGACCCAAAGAAATGGTCTGCTAAGAAGGTGGGAAACCAGGTGCCTTCAGTGAAGGCAAGGAAGGAGTTTTTTAAAAGCGGGGGATGGGGGGTTATAAAGTGGATGAAAGAAGAAGCAGAGGAAGATTCTTGATGGAGACAAACAATTTAGAGCTCAGAGGAGATTCTTGGTGATTCAGGACTGGAAAGAAGAAAGGAAATGTTATGTTGGTAATCTAGGAAATCAGTACGTTCAATCTGGATTGGGTGTCATCAATCTATCTTTAATCTGCCAGTGAGACTGAAAGACAGTCCACTTATGAACAGTGAAGTATGAGAATGTTACCCTCAGGTATGATAAGTGAATACTTCAAGTACAGACAAAACCATGTGTAAGAAATTTAAAGAAGATCAGAGTCAAAAGCAGTAGTTCTTAAACTTTCATGATCACCTGTGTTGCTTGTAAAAATGCTTATTCCCAAGTATCATTCCAGAGATAATGATTTAGCAGGTCTGTCTAGGGCTTTCCACATTCCACATTTAGTGGAAATTTAGAAGATCCCAGTGCAAGTGGTTTGCAGATTAATTACTTTAAGAGAAAAATCACAGGCATCTGGGTATTTGGACAGAGAAGTAAAGAAAATATCAAAATATGATGAAAATTAGATGATTCTTTTTATTTCTGATAAAGCACAAGAAAGAACAAGAGTTATTCTTAAAAGCAGAGTTCACCTAACCTGTTAGTTAAGATGGTTCTTAGAGCCTTGTCAAATGAGAACTGAAGCTAATAACATGGAGCAGGACTGGACTAAGCTGGAACTAGTAGAGGGAATACAGTGTGGATCAGTCTTAAAATTTGTTTTTCTTAGCATTTTTCCAATGGAAAATGTGTTAGGAATTGCATATCCAGTACTCCTAGAGAAAAATATTCAACTTTTAAACTAACATGGAGGTAAACAAATATCAATGAGGAAGTATGTTATTAATGGTTCTTTCCACTGGGAATTAGGGGAGCCAGTGGCAGAGAAGACAATTGTAGGCTGTACAGGCAGATTCTGAAAAATTTACATGTATAAATCAGTGTCCTTTAATTCATTCGTATAAAACACGGATTCTACCTCCCTAAAAGAAAAGAATAGCACCTTGAGAGTAAGTGTAACTTTCCTTACTTGAAAGTGATGCTTTCTCTTGGCATAAATGACGTTAAGTATATCAAAAGCACATAATCATGTTCTGATATTCTATATGTTTACACAATATACTCTAAAACCTTAATTTCTAGGCTCCACACAGAATGTATAAGTGCTAGGTCTGAATTTCCCACATTCCCATCTTCACAAGTATCTAAATCTGTATACAATAAAGGATGTGCTGCTGATGCCTATTCTCTAAATGCCATTGTTGGGTTTGAAGACTCTGTTATCAGAAACTGCATACACCTTGACGAAGTAGACTCATAAATTATTTTACAGCTGTCTTGGATAATTTATTATCTTTAATTTTATTTACCTTATATTTTCATGTCAGTTTCGAGTTTATGTTTTCAATAACTGACAAGGAAATAATACCTCTTCATATTCTATAGTAAATGTCTTGGATAGTTTTTCACCTATTACTAAAACATAATTTTAGTTAAGAAGAAGTTTTCTGGGCCGGGGTTGTGGCTTAGTGGTAGAGCACTTGTGTAGCATGTGTGAGGCACTGGGTTCTATCCCTGGCACCACACAAAAATAAAACAAATAAAATAAAGATATTGTGTCCATCTACAACTAAAAAAAATTTTTCTTTAAAAGTTTTCCTTTTATGTCCTTATCAGTTGAATCTCTTCCTATTATTCTTTTTATTCAAAACCTGGCAGAGGTTTAATATGAAGGTTAAATATGAAGGCACATTTTAGTTTCTAACTATCATTCCTTCTACTTACAAAATAAATACTTTACTATATGATTCACAGAAGACTGTAATTCCATTTTTAATGTGAAATATGAATTACTATCAATATGAAAAGTACCAACTCAGTGCTAATGATATACAATCAATTTAGAAAATAATACCTGATGGAATAGTACATAATTTTGAAAGTGTGGAGAACCATGAATACCCTGGCTTAAAAATTATTAATTATAAAGATAGCTTTCATTGCCTCTTAACTCTAGCAAGAAATTAAAACAAATGGGCATTTTTCTGCATGAAAAAGTTAAATATGACTATTTAATGTGAAACTCTGAAAGAGATAGGAAAGATTTTTATTTCATGTGTGTGAAGGCAAAAAAAAAATCAAAGAAAATTTCTCTGCTTATTGCTTTTTAAAAACATTTCTTACATTTGGAAATCAGAACTCATCACTAATTGTGAATTCTTCTCTCTATGGCTAAACTGCTTGTCATGTACTGAGTACATTTATTACTCCGTGCGTTGCCATTCAACCTTTTAAACAGAACAACCTTAAGTTCAGTTACTGAAACAACTCACTGAAGGTCACAAGCATTGTAAATGGTTCAGATCTAAACCCAGTCTGTTTCTTTTCCAAGCTCATAAAACTTTCCTCTGTATCATGTTGCAAACTTTGATTTTCTAGATAAATTACTCTATTTTCCTACTATATAATGCCTCAGATTATCCATCAATTTGATGGCAAATTTTTATGGAAAAATAATTATTATCACTTAAGGATACAAACTCCTTAGAGATATATATCCTAATATCATAAATGTCAAAAAATGAATAGATTAAAGTGTAACATACCAGCACAATGCACTTTCACTATGTCTCCAAACCCAATCTACAATTCTGTATATGAACACTTTTAGAAAATGAAGATTATAATGTTTACATGTATTTGTCTTGATAATGCAGTTCCATTAACTATCAGATTTCATTCTTTGAATTTTCTAGATTTGAAGATTTAAAGAAGCCTATCTTAGTTACATGCTTCCTAAACCACAGTGAGTTAGAACAAAAAAAAAAACTTTTTTTAACAGTTACAAAATTCTAGAAAATGATGAAATAATTAAATGTTTAATAGATCAGAAGGAACAAATTTACTATATCTATGTCTAGAATATGTGAAATCTCACTTTGATTTTTGAAGCTAGGATTTTAACCTTTTCCTATTCAAGTGTCACTTTCACAACTCTGAGAATAGGCTAGCTTATTTCAATTAAGACCAACCAGCTTGTCACAGTGAATACGTTTCTTACACTACATATAAATACTGAAATAACAACTTTACATAATTAGTAATATTTCACATTCCCACTGAATTTCATAAGACTATGACCTATGATTTATTGACTTACTATACAAACCAATTTTAGTACTTTAAGTGCTAGGTTAAAAAGGTCACAATATTCTTTTTGTTAACTTTTTTAAGTACTGTAACAAAATATTCTTTAGCTTAATACTCAGATTTTCTGTAGGTAACCTTATTTCTCTATATACACAATAGAACACTACTCAGCACTAAAGAGAATAAAACCATGACATTTGCAGGTAAATGAATGGAGTTGGAGAAAATAATGCTAAGTGAAGTCAGCCAATCCCAGAAAACCAAAGGTCAATTGATTCCTTTGGTATGATGATACTGAATTATAGTGGCAAAGGAGAGGGGATGAGAGGAATGAAGGAATGTTAAATAAAACAAAGCAGAGGGGGCAAGGGGATAGAAATAACGGCAGAAGGAGCTGGACATCAATATACTAAGTGCATGTATAAAAGCTCAAATGGTATGAAAATACTTTGTGTAAAACCAATGACTTGGAAAACTGTGCTCTTTATATGTAATATGAAAGGAATTACACTCTAAAAGCATGTATAACAAATTAAATTAAATTAAATTAAAAAAAAAAAGGAGTCAGCTGAGTTTCCATGGGAGTCACTCTTAGGGGAACCTTAGCAGCTTCTTCGTTCTGCTAGTGCCTTTCTGTTAGTGCCATTTGCGCTAGGATGGGTCCAGGTCTCGCTTGACCATGTGGCTTCCCTTGGAAGCATCAGGGATGTCTCCCTTCTCCAAAGACCCTCCTCTTCATAGAAAGTGCACTGATTGGACTTCTGTTCTCCAGGGGTCTCATTAATCTCCCTGATCAGGAGGTTATGTGGCCCAGAGTTGCAAAGCTCTTTAGAGAAGTTCCCTGTTCCCTGGATTCAGATTTACACTGAGGACAAGAGCCAAATATTGGTTTCCTTGGCCCCCTTTTAACTTTAAGTCTTGATCTTAAACATCTAGCAAATTAGTCTCACCAGTCTTTTTTTTTTTTTTTTTTTTTTTTTTTTTTTTTTTTTTTTGTGGTACCAGGGATTGAACTCAGGGGCACTTGACCACTGGGCCACATCCCCAGTCCTTTTTTGTGTTTTTATTAGACACAGGGTCTCACTGAGTTGCTAAGTGCCTCGCCATTGCTGAGGCTGGCTTTGAACTCGCGATCCTCCTGCCTCAGCCTCCCAAAGTGCTGGGATTACAGGCATGCGCCACCGCGCCCAGCTCTCACCAGTCTTAAATTAAGAGTACTGAGCTTTACTTTAATGTCTATAACCTTACAGTCATTTACCCTTTTTATTAATTGGGGTCTGTACTATCTTATCTGTTCTGTAGGTGATGGTTTAAATTAACCCAGGTTGTGTTCTTGAAGCAATACCTCTGCAAAACATTAACAGGCAAACTTTAGACAGTTTATGAGGGAAATACATAATAAAATTAACAAGAGTAAAATATATTTAGTCTGTGTAATAACTATCTTGAATTTTGACTGAGTTATACACTATAACTCCTGTTTGAGATCCTAGTAGTCTTAACAACAAAAATCACTCTTTTGAACATATAGTTAAATAAATTGAAGTTTGGCCTACTTTGGAGCCATTCTGGCATGTAGTAAGGTGGGAGGCAGAGCTTTATTTCAAATAAGGTGGGGCTCTTTATAAATCTTAGGCCAAGTGTTCTAATTCTGAAGTTGGTCTTTGCTTCTTAAATATAATTTTACAGAGTTTACATATATTGTTGCTCGGGTTCACATGAATATTAGCTAATACAATATATTACATTTAAAATGAATTAAAGAAAAGCTGAGAGCTTTTAACCTTTTGTGGAAAAGTAGCAAAATGCTTTTGTGTTTTATTTTTTAAAAAATATTTATTTATTTGCTTTCGTTGTACACAATGCAATGCATTTATGTTTACATAGTGCTGAGGATCGAACCTGGGCCACGCACGTGCCAGGCGAGCGCTCTACCGCTGAGCCACAACCCCAGCCACTTTTGAGTTTTATAACATTAACATTTATATAGATTAGGCTCTCATTCACTTAAAAAATACATTTAAATTGTACCCCAGTGTAAATAGTAACATAAAACTTTGTATCTTATTGATAACAGGTCCAGTTGTAGAATACATTTTAGATGATACAAATAAATCTCCTATGTTATCTTTATAAACCTAAAATTACCATACAACTCTAGTTTGGAGAACACCAGCTTGATATAATCTTCTCTTAAAGCTTCTACCTTAAGGCTTATATATCTGAAAAGATATGAACTCATATAATATACAAAGAAGAGTAATAGCACCACAATTATATTGATGTTTTTATATTAACCAAGTTTAGCTCTTAAAGAAATAGCATTACAATATTTCAGAATAACAGTTGTTTAACCACAGTTGTATAATTCTTAATTTTTTCAAGATAACTCGCTAAAAAAAAAAAACTTAACAAGCACAATTTATGGATTGAAAAAACAAAGATAAAACTTAAAAACATAAAATGTTAGTTTAAACTATAGGACAGTATGAAGTTGGTGACTTTTGAAAGGCATTTGTATTCATGGCACCCTACTGTACTTTGATTAATTAACTCAGTTATGATTTAGCTTCTCATCACATATGGTATTCCACAGCATGCTATGTAAATGCATCAAGCCCACGTGCCACCTAACTTAGAAAATGGCTTGGTTTTTCAAATTCATAGTAAGTGTAACTTAGTGATTTGATTTCTCCATTGTGCAACTTATTTATTGAACAATTTAGGAAGGATTTGCCTTTTCAGAGGTTGTAAGAATTTTCCTTTTTCTCTGAATATGATATAAAAAATATATATGTCATAAGCATTGACAAACGTTATCTGGAAGAAGAAATCAAATTTTCAAAAAACCCCTTAAGGAAAACGTGACTATGACTTACTGAAATGTATTTAATAATTATTATATGGTTCTAATGAAAAATTATCTTAAATTGTAGAACTGATTTATAAACATATCAGTAATATTTCCAATTCTATTATAAAAAATGGCCCATGAACAATCTGTTTTGCAGAAAATTGATACTTGACAAAAATATGTAGGAAGAGGTTTCAGAAAACATGTCCAGGATAATGACTCTAACCACAAGAAAACATCAGAAAAATGAGAGGTGAGTAAGAAATAATGACAAATAAGTTCAGTACATAAATGTTCACTTTAACAACACACTCTTATTTTTTTTATTGCACAGTACCAAGTATAATTAGTTGGGCTGTTAATGGCAAATCACTATTACTAGTCCCAAAATACAGCCACTCAATTAAAAACTAAGCAATTAAAAGACATTTATACAATTTTACCTACCAGGGAAAATGCCAAAGCAACTTACAACAGTCTGAATTAATCTAGTACCAGAGCCTAGACTAGAAGATCGACTGAAATTTTGTGTAATTTCCAACAGCAAGCAGGAAATCTAAAGCTTAAGTACAAAACTGTAGCCATGACTGAGGATAATCACTTCAGTTTTAATTCTTAGACTTTTTAGTAAGAAGATTTGTTCTATGGGATTCTAATGTAGGAAATGGTACAAAGAATGTTTTTTTCCAGATTTTTACATACCTCTATCAATGAAAAGGCAAATCAAAACTTAGAAAGCTCAGAAAAGCACATTTTGTAAGCTGTAAGGCTTGTTACCATATGCTAGGTAAGTAGTGAATTTAGATAATTAAAGGGTATAAGTTTTACCTGCAAATGATTTCTCTGTCAACCATGCTCAATTCAGAAACTTCAAATTCAACCTAATGTCACATAAAATCCCAGAGGTCAAATGAATAGGTTAAATATTAAAAAGTTCTTTTTTATGGGTCAGTTATATGCTTCAAATTTCAAAGAACTTTAAAGGATAATTCATTTTAATTTTATATTTTTCATAAATCTTCACAATACATAAAACTCAAGACATTCAATTTCTAATATTACCAGGTTCAATTAAATGTGCTTGTTTAATGTATTGTGGCAAGATATTCCTTGGAGAGATTTGTCTGCTCAGTTCTTAAAGAGACACAATTCTCAAGGAACCTTTTACTTGAAAATAAATATACACATATTATTTTGATACATCAGTTATAGAATTGTAATTCCTCAAGGCAGAAATGTGGAAAGTAAAAGAAAATTTTTAAAAATTATATTGGTGTTACTCAAGAGATTTCTAATACAAATGAAATACCACTTGCCTCAGCTGGTATGTCATGCATTTGTAGTTCCAGAAAGTCTTCTGTAAGAGATTTCTATGCATATGAATTTACAATTTATTACTGCTTAAGAAGTGGCTAGAAAGATCAAATAAGAGAACCAAATGGAAGTCTCCAAATTAAAACAGCTCATTTTGTAGTAGTCAAGGAATGACCTGTCCTGTTTATTTGATGGCTTCTCACAAAGCAGAGCTTAAATAGGATGAAAAGCTAGAATAGTATCTGCACAGTCACTGTAAAGTACCTGACATATACTTAAATCCTCAGTGCCACCAGTGAGTATACTTGACTTGGAGGAAACACTTTAAAAAAAAAAATTTATATATGTTCACTTCACTAATTCAAGACAAATTATCTCCATTTTGGGTGTTTCAGCAGACATAAGCTGTAGGGATCAAGCATATCCTCAAAAAGGCTGAGTAGTGAACTATGCCCTATTTTTAAAAAATACAACACAAAATCTACATCTTATATGAAAATACACAATACAATTTTTAAATGCTAATTTGTTAAAAGTTAGCTTAGATAAATATGCATTGTGTGTATATTTGTTTTAAAGTTCCAAACAGTTAATTTTTAGCTTCAAAACTCTGTTAACTAAAGATTTTATAAAGCAGGTATAATAATGGCTCATGTTCCTGACTGCTTATAAAATTACCCATAGAGCTATAAAAATATAAATGCTCTCTATCTTCTTTTCTGAACTTTTCAGTCAAAAAGTCATCAGAACATATACAAAATAGGTGTCCATGTGGGCTAGGGGTAGAGTGTAACAAGACACTGTTTTCCTATAAAGGGAGTTATCATCTAAGAATACATAGTAAGGACAATAGGAGCCAGTTTCTTTTTCTATTTTTTTAAATTTTTTCTGACAGAAAGGGAATTACAAAGATGGAAAAGGAGGAAAATGGTTCACAATATCTGTAAAGACAGAAGTATATAACTAAATGCATATATGTATGAATATATGTATATACATCTAGTCCTTAGGTCTGTCTACCAAGAAGAAGCAAGAAGAGCATTGTCCCAATAATAATAAGTACATCAGATTTTGTTTCTAAATACCATTCTCCATTAAAAGCAAACAGGGTTCCTTGCAAAAACAACTAATTCCAAAACACGGGGTAGAGAGAAAGTCAAACCAGAAATGCCTTCAATATTGCTGGTAAATGGATGAAGTTGGAGAATATAATGCTAAGTGAAATCTGTCAATCTCAAAAATCCAAATACCGAATGTTTCCTCTGATATAAGGAGGCCGGTTCACAGTATTGTTGGGTTGGGGTACATAGGAGGTTTAGAGGAACACTATAATGGTCAAAGGGAAGGGAGGGGAAGGGAGGGAGCAAGGAGGGAAGGGGGAAAAAAAAAAAAAAGAAAAAGTGGTTGAATAAGATGGATATCATTATTCCAAATGCATGATTGAAGACTTGAATGCTACAAATATACTTTGTATACAAACTGTTTTGTGTAAAAAGATGTTCTATATGTGTAGTATGAACTGTAATACATACTACTACTATAAATAAAAATTTTAGAAAAAAAAATTTTTTTGAGCAGGGTGTAGTGGCACATGCCTGTAATCCCAGCATTTGGGAGGCTGAGGCAGGAAGATCGCGAGTTCAAAACCAGCCTCAACAATGGTGTGAGACACTCAGAAACTCAGTGAGACCTGTCTCTAATAAAATACAAAAAAAGGGGGGGGACTGGGGATGTGGCCCAGTGGTAGAGTGCCCCTGAGTTCAATTCCCGGTACAAAATATATATATATATATATATATATATATATATATATATATATATATTAGTTGTTGATGGACCTTTTATTTGTTTATATGTGGTGCTGAGAATTGAACCCAGTGCCTCACACATGCTAGGCAAGCACTCTACCAGCCCACCCCCATTCTAATTTTTTATTTCTCCCTTCTTTGACTTATTTCTGTACTTATTTATGTTTCTCCTCCAGGATGGCTGTTGTTTTGATAATTGATCTGTTCTAACTTTATTTTTAACTTTTCTGCTTTTATTGTCTTTATGGTATAATTCATTCTTTCTTAATAGTAATAACTTACATTTGCATAAAGTGTGCTCTATGTTAGAGTACATTTACATGTTATCGTATTTATATTTCAAAAAATTTTGGGAAATAACTATGTCCTTTGGTATCAGCTTGATGTAAGGAAAATAGTGAGATTAAATAAATCATCTATTGTCATTTGGAATCACTAGCAGAGCTGATTCTTGAAGATATATTGTCTGACTCCAATTTTAGTGTATTCCACTGTATCACAGTTGCCCTGTTAGCCTTAACAGTATTTCTTGTTCACAGAAATAAACTCTGTAATGGAGCTATATTTACAAGAAAAAAAAAAAAAAAAAGAAAAGAAAAGAAATGCCTTCAATAACAAAGTTCTCAAAGATTGGTAGAATAATGTACAAAGGACCCAGAAGTTATACTGAAGTGGCATTCTTTCATCAGTCAAATCTGGGACAGTTTGAACATCAAAATGAACAGTGAAAATAACTTTTATAAACCATAGTGAAAAAAATAGAATTTAATGAATGATAGAATGTATACAAACTTTCAAGGTTCTTCCCCACAAATTGCTTACTACTTTGAAAGGGTAAGTGAAAACAGGAGACTGGCAAACAACTTAATCAAGTGATTAAAGTTAACATCATCATTGTTTCCAATCAACATCAGATATACAATGCAAACAGCATTGCTGTTGTATTCTCATCAAAGATGCATAAAATGAATCCAACCACAAGAAAACATCAGAAAACTGCAAAGTGAAATGAATTCTACATAAATTATAACTGCTCTATAATTTTCTAAAGTAATTGAAGTTAAGGAGAAACTAAGGAACTGTCTAGACTAGGGACTAGAGAAGCATGAAAACTAAATCCACTGTATGACTCTATACTGAATCTTTTTGCCACAAAGGACATAATAGCAAAATCCTTTTGCTACAAAGGACAAATAGCAAAGCTTGAATGGAATTTGAAGATTAGCTAGTAATAATGTATCAAGATAAATTTCTTGATTTTGTTGGTTATATTTTGGTGTGATAAAAATATAAATCCATTTCATTGCTAAAGTCCTTACAGTAAACTTCTCTGATATTCTAAAAATTAGATATAATATTTGAATGAAATTTTGAAAATATTAAGTTATTTACAACTGATAGTGGACCACAGGTCAAACAGGGTACAGCAAATAAAATGCACATTTTTTAACAAAATGCTTTCCAAATAGATTGCCAAAGACCCATTCCCTACTAGAAGAAAATAAACACAAATCTTTATTTAATGGGTATCTGCCCCCTGGCATGTACAGAATGTAGGTATTCTCCAAAAATAAGAAGTATGCCCTCTTAACTTTCCAATGCTCAGGAATGAAATTACAACATAACTTAAGAAAGCTATTGTACTTAATGCGATATATTTACAGTCAGAGCTTTCTAAAAGCATGCAAATGTGCATATTTGTAAAAGAGAGAAAATTCTTTTTCAAAAGTTATTTTCTTAATTTGCTTGTTAGGGGTAGAAGGGAACCCCAAACAAAATATGTACTGAGAAAAACTACATTATACTATAGAGTCCCAAAAAACAACTATTTAAAATCTATAGCATTTCACTATTTTTCTCATTTAAATATAATACAACGTCTGGAATGCATTTCTAATTATGCCATGAAACTTTCTGATATTAAATATGCTCTTCTTGCTGGGTTTGATGGTGCATGCTTGTGATGGCAGTTTGAGACAAGAAGATACAAGTTCAAGGCCAGTCTGGGAGACTTAGTAACAACCTGTCTCAAAAGTTTAAAAAAGTGCTGGGAATGTAGCTCAGTGATAGGTAAGTACCCCTGGGTTCAATCCCCAGCAACCACAACTACAACAACAAAAATTACTTTTTTAAATCTGGGTCTTAATTCTTGCTATTGCAAAGTTTACAATCTTGGGCAACATGATTTATTATTAAATAAAATATATAGAATATTATCTTTTCATAATCATTATACAAATACACAGAATTTTTAATAATTTCAGGTTATTAAAAAGTTTTGCTTTCCTATAACCAAATGATTTTTTGCAGTTTTTTAAAAAATAAGCTGAAGCAAATTATTTTAAATATTAAGAAAATGAATAGTTTGATTCCACATTCTGACAGGAATTCTATATTGATTTTAATTTATTCTAAAACAGAAACATTCATTATTCATTAAGTGGGCCTTGAAGAAAAGTTCGATGTTCATACTAACAACAGCCATTTAATTTCCATTGTCTTTTCTTAACAACAATTTGATTAGTTCACAGTTGACCAGAGTGTTTTCATTCAAATGTATTCAAGATCTATGTCAAACGAGTCAAAGCATTAAGAGTATAGCTATTCATTGACAAACTTAAAATAAAAACAATAATCTCAAACTATATGTTACAACAATTAAAGGCTAAAATGTTGATATCCTAAGGAAATAATTTCAGAGTCTGTTTTAGGAGAATAAACTATTAAACATTATTGGAATTTCATCCTTTCTACTCAGGTACAATAAATATCAGAAATAAGATTTAGGATATAAAAAACAGGGTATATTTTTGTTTTGTTTTAATGAACAGACCTTATAAAACATCTGTAAGATATTTACTATATTTTAAAATAAATCAGCAATAAAATAAATTCAATTTTACTGGCTGGACTGTTGGCTAACATAATTTTTTATGACTCAGTATGGAATTTTTCTGTCATTCATTACATGTGGCAAGTTAGCAAAGAGTTACTTTTCTGGACTACTAGTAGTAATGCAGAGAATACAAAAAATATGCCACAGAACAAATTTACATAATTTAATGAAGTTGTTAATTTCCTTAATTTAAGGGCAATAAAATTACTCAATAATATATTCTTACTGTAAATTAGATTAAAATGTTAATCCTTCATATTTCAGTTCTTTATAATGTCAGGAAGCTGATGATATGATATTTTAAAGCTGTCAAAATGAAGGAAAACAGTTTTTTCTCTTATAGGTTTTTCCCCCCTTACCTTAGAAGATGAAGAATCACATTCCTGACATATCCATCCATAGCCTGTTTGTTTAGGAGACTTTTTCAAAGGAGGATCCAAACATCCAAAATGGTAACAGAGTCTGCATTCATCACACCTGCAGGGTAAACAGATTTATGAAATATCTGAATAATATGAAAAACAACTGTTTCAAAGACAGAAAAATAAACTATTACACATTTCAACTTTAACACTGTTAATTCTATCCTTTGCTCATAAGATTATCAGATTAATATTTATGACAAAGGCAAACCAAACAAACCTGAAATAAACGTATTAGGAAAAATATGTAACATTAAGAAAATTGACAAAACAAACACCATTCAGAACATTATGACAGCAGAAATGTTAAGAGCATATGAATAAATGTATATAAATTATAGGTGCTCAAAACTAACAATCACTACAATTTCTGTTTTAAACTTAAAATAATTCATCATTTGTCCATTGGATAGTTTAAAAACATTTACTAATAAAAGATACACATAATTCAATGTTATGAATTCAATAATACATTGTAATTACTTTAAAATTTAGAACTCTACAGAATTACACTAGGCTGCAATCAATACTACACAATTTACACCTCTTCTGTTTCTCTGTTAAAGTAGACTATAAATAAACTTTATAAAATTTATAGCATGCTAACACAATCTACAACAAATAAAAATAATTTTTATGTGTCAAATACTAGAATTCTTAAATATACAAAGAGATAAGAGACCACTCTAAAAATTTAATATTATTCTCTCAAAATTACCTGTCACTTTTTCAGTGCATCTGGCTTTTCAGAGTATTTACCTAGTGCATTTTAAAATTTATTAACAAATGTTTTGATAGTGTCTTGTCACCTATGAGTTACAAAATCTAAAAAAAACTATCATACCTATTCTTCGTTTCAGACAATCTCATCCTGCTGACAATGAAGAAAAATCTGTATTATTTCAGTGTTTTTTAAGAATTTTGCATCAATTGGAATAACAAGATCAAAATTTAACAACAAATAACAAAGATGTATACATCTTATAGAATGAATTACATTCCTCATTTTCTTTGTGCTTTTTTTCTAATTAAAAATAATACTTTGTCAACCAATCTGTCAGATTCTCTTTCTTATCTCTTACTGATTTAAGAAGTGAAAAGCCAGAGGATCTACAACTAAGAAACCAGCAGAAAATTTTATAAAATATTTATTAGATAAGTATAAAATTACAACTCAGTAACCTTTATTAGGAAAATAGGAGAAGGAGCTACTCTTAAAAACCACAGAAGAGAAACAATTGACTTTAAGAAATCATCACAATAAAGAAAGCTATAAATCCCTATTTTTAGTAAATATTTCATAACATGCAAAAACACACACACACACACTCACACACACACACACACACCTCCCAAGACCCATTTTGGGAATCAAGAGTTTCAGAATAGGCAAGGAAGCTAGCTAGCTAAGTTATTGGGTATAAAAAAGTTTAAAACACATAACATCATAAATTTATGCACTTTTTTCTCTACATTTTCCTTATGAACAAAGTAAACAAACATGTTTTTCTAAAACCTTTTAGACTCAAAAAATGAAAAAAAATAGTTACTGTAATTCTAGCTAGAAGAATAGATAAAAATCAAGTAGTACTAAGTACGTTATTTACTATGCCAATATTACAAATAAACCATCCAATAATCAATTTAAACCATCCAATAATCAATTTAAGGTCCTTTTTTTTGGGGGGGGGGTGCTGGGAATTGAACCCAGGGCCTTGTGCATGCAAGGCAAGCACTCTACCAACTGAACTATATCCCCAGCCCAAATAATCAATTTAAAAGGAGTCAAATTTTTCAAATGGCTGTTGTTTTGGTATTAAGAAAAAATAGTATGCAGCTAACTTTGAACGTAAAAAAAAAGGAGATTAAATGGCAAACCCACACAATTTCATGTTCTTTCTCAATATAATTTATTCATTTTTCAATAGCTAAAATTTCAATTACATTAAAAATATGGGTATAGAAACCTTTAGAGTGTGTTTCTGAGTTTATAAGAAGGTTGAGATATCTATGCAACTGAGGGCAGAGTGATTCAAATATGAAACTAACAGTTCATTAATCTTTGATGGGAAATTTAAAAAGAATCACAATTATTTTCATTATCAAGGGACTATATTAAATATGGTTTCTCTCTGTCATCTCAGGGGCATCAGCATGAATAACAAATGCTGCTGCATTTCTAACTGTGTCAGCTTCTTATACTTGGAGTGAATACCAAGTTTTAATTCTTTCGTTTAACTTTTCCAGGTCTTCAGGGTCCTCACTTGCTTGAAAACCACCAGGCCCTGGTTCCTATTATCATTGTATTTGTCTAAGAATAATTTTCCCCAATACTAACTTGTTGATTTGGGAACCAGACCACTAAAACTATTAAGACTATGAAAAATGACAGTAACAAGATATGAAAATGACAACTTCTACTGAATTAAGCACACACACTCAATTTTAATTATTAACTATAGTCTTTTTATCCTTAACTTCATGTTGCTAGGCAATGTTCCACATAGTTCAGACTGATAAGAATCCTAGTTCTTGTCAGATGGAGAGTTACAGTATTAATACTGTTCTAGTTCACATCAAATTACAATCGAATTACTGCATATCTCCTTTTAAACTATCAATTTACAAGTTATTTCTAGTGCATAACTCAAGGCAAATACGTGGTGAATGTAATAGTGAATCAGGATTCATTATCTCCTTCATATACAAAGGTGATTTTTGTCGGTATAGCTATGAATTTCCACTTAAAAAATTAAGAACATTGATATGGCTCCAATCTGCAGCTGGTTTCAATTACTTGTAAAATCAGCTCAAGAACAAATTTAAAAAAGGGAAAGAAAGGTTCTATGTGCAAGATCTGTCAAAAGGTAATCTGAGGTATATTTCATCTAGAAATGACCTAATCCTCACCAACTGATTCCTTTATTAGCACACCTTTCAGAATGACTTGGTTGATATGCAGAAAGTAGGGATGATAGGGAAGTACTCTAAAATTCTAGCTCACTCACCAATATAAATAAAAACTGCAACTCCAAGACTAAACTGTAAAAAAGAGTGGTTAATATTCTTAAGCAACTCCCAAAATCCAAGGAGGGAGTGAATAACCCAATCCTTAAATCAACAGATTTGTTGATAAGCAAATAAATATAGTAATATAAGCTCTTTGTAGAGATTTCTAAAATTATTTCAAGGCAGAAAAATTTTAGCTATTTCTACCCTAGAATATTAAATTGAAAAAAAAAATCCATAGCTTTAAGTGCTAGGAAAAAAATATTCTGAATTACACAAATGAACTTTAGCAGAATCTGTAAGAATTAATATACCATAGACAAATGTAAGTGATACCATTAAGGACCCTAGAAATCAAAGAACAATGCAAATGATCAAAACAGTGGATTGTTTACTTCACAAACACATATACCACTCTATAATCTTTATCAAATCTTGTTAGCTAACCAATTCTGGTTATAGAAAAATTAGGTCAGTTTAAAAACTTAAAAAACAGAATTCTTATATATGAATCTGTAATCATCTACTTAAAAGCTGTAACAGAGTTAAAGTAGTTATTGATCAATTTTACTTATGGTCTCTACTTCTAAAATATATTTGAAAACACATTAACTGCAGCATATACTATAGCATGTATTTAGCAAAATAAATAGTGAATAAAGTGTTTTTTAAAAGTCTGCAAAGGATTCATTGACCCACAAAAGCATAGTGATAGAGTACAATATACTTTATTAAACAACACAGTGTCTATATAATAAAAAGAAAGATTGTAATATACCAATAGCACATTATGAAATAGGAAGACAATGTCTTAAAATACTAAAGGAGACTATAAAACTAACCTATAAAAAAACCTGGATTTTCTAAATAAAATGCAAACTGGACACTTTAAGAACCATCTTTAAAGCCTCTAGTGCATACTGTGCACGTTAACACTATGGGACATTCTAAAATTAAAATTTTAAATGTAATAAAATGAATTCCACTTATAAGATACAATAAAACTGGATTTTTAATTTGATTTTTACTAAAGACAACTTCCTAATATTAGATTCATATAGACATAAATAACAGCAACTTCAAATAATGTTACACATTGAATCAACAAAAAGCAATGACCAAATAAACACTGTTCTACATGTATTCAAAATACTTACTTAGCACATGATTAAGATAGCACCCTAGACAAAGAAGAGGAAGAAAGTGCTATGTATGGTCCACACAGGAAATTAATCAGGTGTTTACTGACTACTGACAATACATAAACAAGTAAAAAGAAAGAAGTGATTTACTTCTTTCCTTGCCTAGGAGATAGGCTAACAGCCAGTCTTTTAAAGGGTTTGATTCCCTTTACTTCCATTGGGTAAGTTCATTAGAGAAGTAAACTAAATAATTACTTTCCAAAAACTAAAACAAGTACACCTTCTATGCAAATAATTTATAGCCACATGATAAGCTAAATTTCAAGAAGCAAAATCCATAATTTGGACTTCAAAAGAGATGTACATTTCTTAGCTCATCTTGATAATGATAGCTATTTTTTCACATCAATGGAACATTTTATTTAGTCTATATAAAGCTAAAGAAAAAAACCAATGCTGAAAATAGACACTATTACACCTGTTCACTTAAAAAAATAAACATCAAGAGAATTGATGGGTTGGATTTTCTGATTTTTTTTTCATTATGTCTATGTAAAAATTCATACAAGAAAAATCTTAAACATTAGTCTTGGATATTAGCAATACTTAAATAAAAACCACTTTAGCAGCTCAAACACACCAGTAGTGATAGATTTCTTCATTGAACAGTGGAAAATTATCTCTACTACACATCTTAAGAGTTGGAGAACAAATGTATTGTGGCCCATTAAATCACTTTTAAAACAATATAGATTTGAACAAAATTCTCCATTCTAGAATAACAACATCAGAATAACATTTAATATTATAAATACAATATTTTATTCCTTATAACTTTTAGTGCATATCATCTAATATTATAGTTATATAAAATAATTGGAAACTGTCTTTTTAGCAATGTTTCACAAATATCAAACTAATGTGGAAGAATTAAACCTATTTTATTAATGCCACTAGAGATTTTTATCACAGACTATAAAGAAAATATTCTTTACACATAAAAGTCAATTCATTGAAATAGTATTTGGAAAATTATCCAAATCAATATCCTTATTTAATAGCTAAATAATGGTATCAATTCAGTCAGTTAAATGTGCAGCAGCCAGGTTATAAGATTAAAAATGAAATGAAAAAATAAAACATGAAATACAACAATTAATATAAAAATATGCAATAAGGTCAAGTATCTCTTCACAGCATGAGATAATGATTATACATTTCCATACCTGAAACGTCTGCTTTGTTCTTTAATAAACTGATCTCCATGCCCTTGGAAAATTTTTAGCAGTACAACCTGCTGGGTTAAAGCTCCACATAACTTTGTATTTCCCTGTTTATAATTAACTAATTATGTTCTAATCAATAGTGTAGATCCTGATTTTTTACAATGTAAATCAGATAAATGAGATAATAGCTAGGGGTCGATCTCATTTTATTTACAAAGCCCAGCCTGAGCATCCAATTTCATTAAATCTTATTTACCTGAATAGCAGTGAATCTTATTGGCAAGCCTAACAGAAAACCTTAGAGTGAGCACTAAGAGAAAGAGGCCTACATTTTTAGAAGGAAATATTTGTACAGCATCCCATCTCAGATCACAATCCTTAATGTTATATAAATTTACAAAGTGCTGATTCAGGTAAATAGGAAAAACATTCTGCCTCCATATGACATGTACTTCTAAGTTGTCTCAAGTTTCAATTGTCAAAAACAATTTTAGAAAATTAAAAAATCTTTAGAAGAATGTAAACACTCTGCTACAAAAGCCTTCTGAATTTCTTGAATAGCTTTTGGTGAAATACTCATGAAACAGTCTCATGTTGTGAATTAAGTAAAAAATACTGGTTAATTTTAGTAAAGAAGGAACTTTAAATATTTAAAGAATGGTTTTATTAAATAATAGGATATAAAACAGGGATATGGGATAATAAAGGTAAATATTATCTACTGGTCAGCAATCACAATATCATAAGTATAAAATCAGATAAGCATTCAATAAACACACAAATGACAATGATATATAAATGAAGAATAAATATAATTTCTGAACTTAACAGCTAAATTTTGTTTTTGTGTTTAAACATAATCCTAATTTCAAGTTTTCTTTTTTTTTTTAAACAAAAGAATTTCACCATTACTATGGTGAAAAAAATGTTCCTTGATTCCTTGTGTATAAAACAGTGCTGTTTCCAGTGTAAAATAAATATTAAAAGCCATAATTAGTCAATGTTGAGCACAACATACTGATTTTTTGAAAATGTAAGACTGGTTCTCAAAGTGGTGTCCCTGACAAGCTAAAATCACTATCACCTGGGAACTTGTTAAAAATGTTGAGTTTTCAGCCGGGCGCGGTGGCGCACGCCTGTAATCCCAGCACTTTGGGAGGCTGAGGCAGGAGGATCGCGAGTTCAAAGCCAGCCTCAGCAATGGCGAGGCACTTAGCAACTCAGTGAGACCCTGTCTCCAAATAAAATACAAAAAAGGGCTGGGGATGTGGCCCAGTGGTCAAGTGCCCCTGAGTTCAATCCCTGGTACCAAAAAAAAAAAAAAAAAAAAAAAAGTTGAGTTTTCAGGCCTAATACCAAATCTCCTGAATTAGAAACTCCAGGGAGACAGAGAAAATACTAGGTGGAGAGGGGGGAGGCCAAGAGGAGAAAAGAGGAGCCAACTGAGTTCCAACAAATCCTTCCTGATACTGATGGATGATAATAAAGTCTGAAAAGCACTACTACTAACTACTAAGTCATTCTTGTGTTTCAGAACATTCAGTTTTCTTCCCAATATTTTAGTGTTTCTTTCTTTCCCTACTCTGTGGCAAATAATGGTCATTTACCTGATTTCTCATTTTCTCTTACATATAATTTGTGAAAGTTTAACCATTAATTCTCAGTACACATTAAATTTTTCCTTTGAACTGCAATTGGACCAATTACAGAGAGGGGTTAATTTTGTACTACAGATATATGAGTGTTTAAAAATTATAAATTATGAGAAAATGCTTCATTCCACTAACTTCAAAAGTTCTTCTACACTTTTATACAACCTTTCACATAATGTATTATGCAGTTTATATTTGTAACATGATAAAGTTCTTAGAGTTAGCACCAAACATAGAAAAAAAAATCCATTATTGAAAATTGCAAGAATGACAATTTCAGAATATTTTAATTAAAACTAAAGTGAAAATAATTTTGATTAACAGTGACACCAAAACCACAATAACTAATGATTTCTCAAAAAATAAGCAAATAAATAAACAAAATAATCATTAGTATTTTCTTACCACATATTAAAAGACAGCAAGGGCCAAATATTTTAGCATAGTTCATTTAGAACATGGTAACCTCTCATGTTTCTTAAAATCAGATGGAAGTCAGCAATAGCAATAATTACCAACTTTTTCTTAAACTTAAGTAGTGATAGTCTTTTCTTATTCTTAAAAAAAAAAAAAAAAAGCCTATGCGTTTTCCAAAAGATTATTAACATTTTCCTTCAAATGTTATAAGGTCTTTCAATAAAAATCTGTTTATATGTAATTTCATACACATTTTACTTCTATTTAACATTTTATCCAATCATGATTCCTATAACTATAAATTACTAGCATATAGCAACTTTATACTTAAACTTGGATTTGAATATCTATAACACTGCCTATTCTACTCCTAAAGTTTAAACTATTTTCCTTTGCCACTATACCAGAAAAGAAGTCCAAAATCACATTTATAAATCAGGAAATTCCAAGAGACATGTTGACAATTTGCATGTATATGTGCACTTCGATTTCAGCAAAAAGTCTCTTCTAAATCAGTTCAAGATTGAGTGGTGGAATATTCAACATACTTCTGTCGTTGGCTTAAAACTGGGTCATTAAAAGCTGAAGATCAAATTTTAATTCTGTAAACCTCTGCAAAGATACAGTTGTTGAAGTTCTTTCAGCTGGCAGATTGTACAGTCAACAAGCTTTGTATTTCCCTCCTTATTTCATAATGTCATATTAAAGGTTGAAAAATATTAAGTTATCCTGAACACAGAAAGTTCATATTAAACAAAACCAAATAAATTTGGGTATTTCTAAAAATTACCTACAGACCCACATATTTTTGTTCATGAGCTTAAAATCTAAAATCATAAAAATTCATGCTAATAATATTAGTACTTTCACACTAGGGCTAACGAGTCAAAAATAGAACGTCATATACTTCACAAGTCTTTCACTTTTGCTGAATATTATAAATAGAAATAATGTTTAACGTTAGAGTCTATAGTTATTCCCCAATGTAACAGTATTTCACATATGAATATATGTATTAAGTTGGATGAAGCAGATTAGCAGACTAATAGAAAGCATTGTCTTTCTTGCTTGTTACTACTGGTGTTGTTCAACAACAGGGAGAACATATTGCATTAAAGTCCCACAGGCTTATGTAACTCTTCAGTGAGTCCAAACACTGTGTATCATCATTTGCCAAAGAAGCAAGAGGGAAAGACATTTACTTAATAGGACAATTCTGACAAGACATTTATCCAATATTTTTCAACAATGCACATATCGAATATTTCTGATTAGTGTAGAGAGAGAAAGAGAGAAAAAGAGAGAGAGAGAGAGAGAGAGAGAGAGAGAGAGAGAGAAAGGGAAAAAAAATTCCACACAGGCAAATTAACTGCCTTGTCAGTCCAAGTAACAAACCAATCAATTACATTCTATTCAAACCTGACAAGCAAAGGCAACTTTTTGCAGTGATAAGCTTATGGAAAGGACAAGATAGCTGTTCTCCTTTACTTATGTACTCTATTGAGAGTTTTATCCACATTTTTAAAATCACACTTATAAAAGAGGTTTCCAGGATTGCCTCCGAGGATGAGCTGTGGCAGAGTTGGGTCTCATGAAGGGTATCTACACAGTAAAGTGATAAGAAAAGAACATTAACATTTAAAGATCATAGCAGCTCTGTACTACGTCTTAAGAAACATACTAATAACACCACAGTAGATTCAAATAACATATGATCTGATCCAAAGATATAGATAATCTAAACCTAAATGCCATGATCTTGTGTAAGTTCTCAATGGTTATAATTGAACTTATTTATCTTTGGAAACACCGAGTTGCCTCCTCTTGTATTATTATTTTTTTTATTTTCAAAATAAAACTATTTTACTAAAATAAAAAAGTGGAAAAAGATGATGTATTTATAAAGAGAAACATATATTTGATCAATAAGTTTTTTGACAAATATCAGTTGGCTATTATTTTCACGAATACAGCAATTTTAACAAAGCCTGAGAAAGCATGCAATTGTGCAAGCAAACCTAATCAGTGTATTACTGGCCTGGTTATACTCAAATAGTCTTAGGAAAGAAATTTTCAAAGTGATTTTTATCCTCTGTGCCTACACTGTCTTCCTAAGACTTTACTAGAAATATTGGGCTACCATTGTTTACTACCTTTGTGTCTTTATATTCAGAGGAGAAATTTTAAGAGCTTAGTGATTAGATTTAACATTTTTTGACTGTGGGAAATATAAGAATTTGTCATTTCCTTCATATATTTAGATCTGTGTAAATGAGGTGAAATTGCCAAGTAGTCAAATCATAGGAAAAGTTTCCTTTTTTTATATTAACTATTAGAGAGATGTGTTTAATGCTTCTAAGTTCTACTGAGAAAAAGAAAGTGAAAAGTGGCACACAGACAAATAAAGCACTATTGAGGAGAGCTACCACACTAAACAGAATAACCTCCAAAGAAAGTGAAACAAAACTGTACAAGAAAAAAGAATATGTGAAACACAGTTTTCAGAGAAATGCTGTACTTATCAACTTATGAGAAATAACAAAAAGAACTGATTCTCTTGAATAGTAAGGTGATACATGCTAACTTCTCTCATTGCTTCAGTCTCTAAGCAAAAAGCTTTGAGCACATTCTTAATCTTATATTTTGACAAGTGCTTTTCTGCAGGTTAAGCACCACTGGAAAAGCATAATGCAAGAGGAAGCAACCACATCATTAATAACAGAAGTGCAATTAACTCTTAATTACATGCACAAATAATGGAGAGGAACAGACAACTGAAAAATTTATTTGTATTTGACTTTCATTTAAAGTTTAATATAGAGACATTAGATATTGTGAAAATCCGCTTTAAACCTCAATTAAATCCAAGTTGAAGTTTGAGAAAATGAAAGAGCTATTGCTAATGCTATTCTATCTTAAATTTCAATTAATATTCCAAATCTTTCTTAATGTCAGGATAAACGGTGTGACATGTCTTGGCTCCTATTTTCCGAGGACAAAAAATGGTGCAGTATTTTAAATAAAAAATAAAGTTGGCTTTGTATTTATTCCAAATGCACCTAGTAAGCTAACTTTAAAAAATAATATAGAAAAAAGACAACTAAGTACTTCCAAAGCACTTCACTGATGCACACACCAGTAACTATCAATGAATTCTTCGCCTGTGTAGCTGGAATTGCAGGCCAAGAAGTTTTCTACTACTTTTGCCCCAAGAAAGTCAAATGTGTCAAAGTAGCATAGTAATGAGGCAGGATACCTAATCACTGTATGAGCTCTACAGTCAAGATAGCCTAGATTTCATCTGCAGTTCTATCACATTCTAGTTGTCAAATTTTTTGTTTTCCTTACCCATAAAATATAAATAAAATCAGTATCTATCTATCTTACAAGGTTTTTTTTTGAATATGCAACATTACAAGGTTGAAGATTAAATGAGATAAAAATATGAAATGCACCAATATAATGACTGGAATATAAAAAGCCCTCAATAAATTTTGACAACTAATGTGAAGGCTAATAGCTTTGTTAAACAATATGTTAATATTTTTGTAGCAGGAAAGAAACTATACTTTAAAATATAACAACTTGATTTTAATATATAATTGGAATAATTTCTATTCCACATTGCTTAGTATCTCTGTACCTCAGTTACCTTATATCTAAAATGGAGATATGTATACCTCATTGGACTGTTAACAAGAATGAAATGAAATAATATATTTGGAGATTCTGGAACCTAGTGACAATCTAATATTATCATTATTATAATGCCAAGGCCAAAAATAACATTTCTCTGTGGTTCAATTACAATTGTTAAAAAAAAATACAGATTTTTATACATCATTCCCTAGATAACCAAACTCCATCATCAACTCCAAAATTTGTATCCAATTTTATTTACAAATTCGTTTTATCTCTTATTTCATTAACATTATGTATTTCATAAGTCCAAATCAATACAAAACCAATATAAATCAAAACCTTACTATAAGAATAACAGATAAAACAAGATGCTTAGTTTAAAAAAAAAAACATGAAAGAAAGAAAAAACAGAAAATAATATAGTTGTCTTCTAATACGGAAAGTTGGATTATCCTTGTTTTGTGTGACTCCAAGGGTTGAAATTTTTAAGGAAATATATCAGCCTACTTGGAAAAAGAAACCAATTTTTGAACAAAACTGCCTCCAGAGGGAAGGGACTTAACATCTCTGCCTCCAATGAAGTTTGTCCCCTGTGGCTTAATATGGATGCCAGGAAGGCAATTCAAGCATCAGATGAATGGTGAGATTACACACCTGAGGTTCCTTTTCGAACTGTGTATTGTTTGTTTTGGAATCTCTGAGTTATAAAAGTTATAAAATTTGAGAAAAAAATGACGCTAAATGCCTTCATTTTATAGATGAGAAAACGACTTTAGAAGTCACTTAATTCAGGCTCCTTCACATAGAGAGTAGTAGAATATTGTAAGAGTCTCAGTATTATCAAATGATTAATGTAATCACTAATGTGGGCAAGAAATAATCTTTGCTTTGTATAAGCTAACAATATTAACACACTGCAATGGAAAATAGAACAAAAGTTTTTCCAAAATAAACCTTAATAAAAATAAATGAGTGAAACAAGGAAGATTTCATTCAACATATGCTTGAACTTACAATGTTTACCTAGTCTAAAACTTAATAACCCAGAAATACCACACTTCACTACGTAATGTATATCAACTTCATGCTTCTGTTCTTTAAATATAAATTATGTGTCTATACTGCATTTATTTTAAAAATAAAGAGGAATTTTTAAAATTCAAGTATTAATAGCATATAACAAAAATATTTGTGAATCATACAAAGTTACTTAAAGGTTTAATGTTTTAAAGTAGAATTTAAAATAAAAGATTTCACATAGTAACTAGTACATACATGAGGCAGATTAGTCATTCCACATATCACAAAGTCATCAAATCAATGATAGGAGAAAAATATACAAAATAAGCATTTTATGTTGGGGGGGTACTGGGAATTGAACTCAGGGGCACTCAACCACTGGGCCACATCCCTAGCCTTTTTTTTTTTTTTTTTTTTTTTTTTTTTTTTTGTATTTTATTAGAGACAGGGTCTCACTGAGTTGTTAAGTGCCTCACCATTGCTGAGGCTGGCTTTGAACTCACGATCCTCCTGCCTCAGCCTCCAAAGTGCTGGGATTACAAGCGTGCGGCACCGCACCCGGCTTATTTTTTATTTTTATTGATTCCTTTCAGTTATACAGGACAATAGGATTCATTCTAACATAATTATAAAAGCATCAAATATAGTTTGTTCTAATTCTGTCCCCAGTACTTCCCCTTTTCCCTCCCTCTTCCATCCTCCTGTTCCCTTCCCTCTACTTTACTGATTTTCTGCTATTTATTTATAGTTTTTTTTAATTAGTGTCTTATGGATATATATGATGGTGAGATTCACTGTGGCACATTCATACATGTACACAGGAAAGCTAGGTCAGATTCATTCCACTGTCTTTCCCTATCCCATGCCTCCTGCCTTCCCTTCATTCCCCTTTGTCTACTCCAGTGATCTTCTATTTTTTATACCCCACTCCCCGGACTTTGGACTAGCTTTCACATATCAGAGAAAACATTCAAACTTTGGCTTTTGAGGATTGGCTTATTTCACTTAGCATGATAGTCTCTAGCTCCATCCATTTACTGGTAATGCCATAAAGTCATTCTTTATGGCTGAGTAATACTCCACTATACATATCCAAGTTTTTTCAAAATACCATTTCAGTAAGATAAAGTCAGTGGCAGCTGGGCTACATTATCTAATAAGTATTGGGAAAATTAAATATCTCTTCCCCAATCTTTGCTAATAGAATAATTCCTTAAAAAGCACTTTTAAGTAAAGTTTCATTCACAAAAAAACAGGTGTTTTCTAATTTCTTTTTTAGAATATAATCTTTTTATAATATGCAATAAAGCACCATTTCAATTTTGCAGATATTTAGCTTAAATCACTTTTCATAAAACAAGGTCTATGGCAAAAAGGAAACACTCTTAGTAGAAGGGATGTCCAAGTAACTTTTAAGAACAATGATACAAAGCATAAAACTAAATTTTATACTGCTCTGTGCTGAAAAGCCTGTACTGCACAAAATAGTGCAGTCAACATTAAAGACAGCCCTAGAATAATAGATTTTACATAACAAAGTACAGAACAGCAGGGCACAGGAAGAGTCCAGAAGGGAAGGACAGGACCTGGACACTAGTGAAGAAGGTGGCAGACTTTCCTCAGATTGGAGTTCAAGTTCTGGCTATTTAATTAGGAAACAGATAGAATAAGAGGTTGGATGAATGCATAGAGTAGAAGCACAGAACTTAGTGACACACTAGCAATAAACATAAGGATAAGCAGCAATGAGAAACAGAAAAAATGGCAAGATCAACAATAAAGCAGCTAAGGCAGACAGAGTAATGTAGTGGAGAATGGAGACTGGCCATTGAGAAAGGTCTCAAGGAAAACAGAAAAATGGGAAAGGGAGAGAATGGATATCAAGAAATGTTATAAGAGAAACTTGTTGCCCAAATATCCTGATATTTTTAGCTTCAAATAACATCCAATGGATGTTTAAAATCACTTCAACAGAATTATTAAAAACTGTGAATAAAGGTAAATATACTAAGATCTTTATGATTATAGGTGATCTAAACTCTCTTTTTATATTTTTATAGGTATATTTTTATAATAAACAAAACTTAAAGAAAACTAAATTTCTACTCACTGTCCTTTAGATGTTTTTAAACTAATAGACTTTATTTTTATGATAATTTTAGATTTATCTGAAAAATTGAGAGCAAGTAAAACACAGATTGTCATAGACTCTCTCCTACACATGTACACAAAATTCCTTTAAAATTTAAATGTTAAAGGGTTCATTTTCACCCCATGAGCCCTCTGATAGCTCAGGGATCCCTAATGAAGAAGACACACAGAAATAGAGGAAGAGACAAACATCTATGATTTGGAAGCGTTCAACTTCATTGATTCTTATTCAGTGCAACAATAGTAAACAAGTCAGTGAGTTGGATACAATGGATACAAACCATGAATGTGAAGAGATGAACTTTCTGAGAAGTATATTATCCTTAGTATACGGATTTTGCTATTCTTTTTTTTTTTTTTTTTTTTTTTGTGGTACCAGGGATTGAACTCAGGGGCACTCGACCACTGGGCCACATCCCCAGCCCTTTTTTGTATTTTTATTTAGAGACAGGGTCTCACTGAGTTGCTAAGTGCCTCGCCATTGCTGAGGCTGGCTTTGAACTCGCGATCCTCCTGCCTCAGCCTCCCAAAGTGCTGGGATTACAGGCGTGAGCCACCGCGCCCGGCCGGATTTTGCTATTCTTAGTCTAGCATTATGCATCCCTGGTAAGGGAAAAGATTAAAACAACAGCTTAAGAACAATATGGGATATTAAGATATTACTGAAGAATTTCAAAAGTCAGGTAACATATTTGTTATAACTTATTATCTTACATTCTTCCTAGCCATGAATTTCTAATTTGCCAAGAAATTAAACTGGGAAAAAATAATAAATCTACTATGCCTAATAGTAATTCTAAGTAGTAATTTAGAAATCCAGGAAATTCAGCTATTAATACCTATAAAAGATTAAGTGCCAGGTTGTTTTTAAGAGCCACTTTGAATCTATTAACATTAGCTTCTGTTGCTAAAACATTATCTCTTCTAGGTGTCATAATAATACCCCATAGCCATGATGTGGTAGTATCAATAAAATAGATTAAAAAGTTTGAGGTCTACTATTGTTGGGGTAAATACCATCAGTGAAATAAATAGGTGCCTATATGAAAACTAATGAACTGGCTGAAATAATGTGAAGATGAAGAATTTTTTCAGTACTGTGATGGTAAGTCAGTATTCCAAAAAATACCTAGACAAAAAAATGTTAGCAGAGCTGGGGTTGTGGCTCAGCGGCAGAGCACTCGCCTCGCACGTGCGTGGCCCGGGTTCGATCCTCAGCACCACGTAAACATAAATGCATTGCATTGTGTACAACTAAAGTAAATAAATAAATATTAAAAATAAATAAATAAAAAGTTCTTCCTTTAAAAAAATGTTAGCAAAAATTGATAAACTTAAGAAGAGACTTCACCTCCTAGGTAATTCCCTATTAACCACCATAGTCGTCTTTACAGGAAAGTCATGTTAAATTCATTTCAAATGGTTGCAAAACTTCACATATTTGAACCATTCTTAGATAGAGGCTCACTTCTCAAATCTTTCAAATAATTTGTTCCTTCAAGGCAATGCAACAATCAAATAGAGTTCTTGGGACATATTAAAGGGCTGTTGAGTTCTGCCCAAGGCTAGAAGCTACATATTGTATGAAATATCTACATATAAACTAGAAAATGGGATCCAATTCTATTTCTCTCATGAAAT
This sequence comes from Tamias sibiricus, assembly GCA_025594165.1. NCBI lineage: Eukaryota > Metazoa > Chordata > Mammalia > Rodentia > Sciuridae > Tamias > Tamias sibiricus. Next base: position 110,052,997 of record CM046664.1, on the reverse strand, counting down.
GAAACTGTTCTGTCCTTATGAGCATTCAAAAACTTTGAGATATGAGTGAACAGAACTGTAATTGAGCCAGGCGTGGTGGTGCACGCCTGTAATCCCAGCTACCTGGGAGGCTGAGGCAGGAGGATCGCGAGTTCAAAGCCAGCCTCAGCAATCGCGAGGCACTTAGCAACTCAGTGAGACCTTGTCTCTAATAAAATTACAAAAAAGGGCTGGGGATGTGGCCCAGTGGTCGAGTGCCTCGGAGTTCAATCCCTGGTACCAAAAAAAAAAAAAAAAAAAAAAAAAGAATCTAAACCTGGAAGCTAGTTTTGCTGAGCAGGTTTGTATCACACATTCTGACTATAACAAAAACAGAGGTCTTAAATATTAGTTGATGGTCTCTGAGTTTGTCACCATTTTGAACTATCTAGAGCATTGTTATTACCAATCTAGTTCAAGAATCACTACACGGTAAAACAAACTTTTTCACTCAATCTTTTATTTTGCTTGCAAAGTTCAAATGATTCTGTTTATCAGCACCCCTGTGTCAACATTTTATAGTACTATTTTATGAAATATACCATAATCATTTGCAGAATAAGTGAACTTTTGTAAAACTTCCCCCAAACAACTGGAACTTAACATCAGCAAAGGGAGAATCCAAGAGCAGAGAGAGAACTGATATAGGTAATATTTGGTAGGACCTACTATCTGTAAAGCGTTATTAAGCCACAGTTGTCCAAACCCCAAAGAAACAGAACTGACTTATTTGGAACCTCCCCAAGCCCATTTGTTTTGTTTTGATTTGATTTGATTTAATTTGTTCTTGGTTCTTCTTCTTTTTGGTTCTATGGTTTTTTCTTGTTGTTGTTTGCTTGTTTTGGCAATTCCTTCTACAGGTGATTTGTTTGCATCTAACCCAGCTGAGAAACACTATAATATTGCAGAGAGGAAAAAGGCAAGACAGATGAAAGAGAGTAGAGTAGGCCTTCCTCAGCACTGTAGGCACAGAGAGAAAGGTGAAATATAAGAGGGAATACCAACACTGACCTAAAGGGCTTTCCATAAAAATCAGTGGTTCTCAAAGTCTCCAAACCAGCAGCATCTGCATCAATTAGGAACTTGTTAGAAATACAATTTTTTGGTCATTACCGCAGAACTGCTGAAACAGAAATTGTTTTAATAAGCCTTTCCAGTGAACTAAACTTTAAAGAACATTAAAGTAAAACAAGTTCAGTTGGTATGATAATAACACCAAGAAAAAGGTATGGAAACAAAGCCAAAAATTAAAAAACAAAAAAATTTAAGGGGGGGGGGGGGGGGCAAAAATAAATAAAAAACTATTTCACTATTTAGGTGGCTCAGTTGATACTTAACTAAGCATAAGTAAGAATTATTTGTAATCAGATATTTTGGTTGGCAAAATAAAGCTTAAAAAAAAAATAGCAAATTATCCAAAACCCTCATCTTTAGGATCTACAATTTTGTATTTAAACCTTCTGGAGTCAGCTTGTGGCTCAACTAAACCAAAGGCATCTACATAAGACTTTCAGTTCCTCTTTTCTTACAAAACCCATGACTTCCTACCAACCTTCACTATCCACTTGGAAATAGTTCTTGATATAAAGTAAAGGCAGAAAAATTAGAATTGGAAACTCAAAGGGTAAAGGACAGTTACCAAATTTGTTAAGTTACCAAATCTATTTCTGGAGTTTTGCTCCTCTACATTTATAATCACATAATATTACATGCTTCTAGAAATCTCTAATTTGACAGGCTTAAAAACAATCTTCATAATCCTCTACAACATTTGCCTTGTATTTTTCACAAAAAAAGTACAGTCACTAACCTTTCTGTTACTGGTCTACCATTCTCTCCAATTATTCAGCTTAAAGTCAGTCAGTTTGATTTAACACTCCCCATTCTTCCTTGCCTCCTCATTTTTGGTTAATTATCTGCTGTAATCTTAGTGTAGCATTGTTTCCTGGATCCCTTCAATCCTTTGTAATTTGTAATTCCATCAGTCTAGGGTCCAGTCCCCCTACTGGACTATCTCCAGCTCCCATTCTTTCATTACACAGGCCACTATACTATCAGTTTTCCAAAATGCTACACTTTGTATGAACCCTTACCTTCAATGAATCTCCATTAGGCCTCTAAAAATCTTAGCCTGAACCCATGCCCCCATCTTCCTGTTGTCTCTCTCTCTCTCTTTTGGTACCAGGAATTGAACTCAGGGACACTCGACCACTGGGCCACATCCCCAGCCCTTTTTTGTAATTTATTAGAGACAGGGTCTCACTGAGTTGCTAAGTGCCTTGCCATTGCTGAGGCTGGCTTTGAACTCGTGATCCTCCTGCCTCAGCCTCCCAAGTGCTGGGATTATAGGCACGCACTACCATGCCTGGCCTTTCTGTTCTCTTAAACCCAGTGAACGTATCACTCCTATAGTCCTACTCTGTGTCTTTGTTCATGTTCATTCACCCTTTTAAGGACTTCCACCTCCCTTCACAACCTCCTAAAACTCTTCTTCAGAATCCAACTCACATCACCTTAGAAAGACTTCACCATTCTTTTAGGTGATTCCTTGATCGTCTAAATTCTTATGACTCTTATATACCCTCTACATAACAATTTAGTAAATGAATAAAATAGATTTCAATATTTTTAAAAAGATGCAACTCAACATAATTCTAGTGAGAAGAAATACAGGAGTGTCATTTTTTACAGACTAGGGAGAAAAGTAATTTCTGTACAAATAAAAGCTTCAGAGGAACAGTCAAAGAAATCTTCAGTCAGTATGCTCAATGCTCTATATGAAACTCAACTTCTTTTTAAAAAGACAACATTCACAGACCATGTCACAAGAAGGTCCTTGATATAATCAGTCAATTTTCTGATTCTTTAAAAACTGACACAAATGAGTAACCTGAGAGGAGAAATATGGGTGTGAAAGAGTTCAGTCACTTAAAAGGAAAGTTATTGATTGATGTAATTTCACTTGGACATAACTGAATGCCATTGATTTAGCCCTTCCTGAGCCTATCTTCCGTGTGCAGCTGTGTTGATCTGATTCACTGGGCAATTACAGAGAGTGCCCTAACAGTTTCATTTAAAGCAGAACTAGTCTGCCTGCTATTATTTGTAGAGAACATACTTAAAGAATTACTTTCATGTAGTTAATCAATTCTCACAGATTTCAGCTGGTTGTTATTTATGAACTAAATCACACAGTCCTTGACTTCATGATTACCTCAGTAATAAAAAGTAACACATACATAAAGAATGCATGAAAAAAATCTACACTAAAACACATAAGGCTTAATTTTAATAGTATAGTTAAGAAATAATAATTAATATCTTTAATTTCCCCTTCTTCTATTCATCCATAGTATTTTTCTCAAACTTACCTAAGTATTTTAGGAATGCAGACATGTTAAGTACTTCATTAAAAATGTTTTCAGAGTTCTGATTTGTACCTCTTAAATAAATTATGAAGTAGTCAGATAAGGTTCACAGGAAAATCATAAAAATTAAAGGACCGACATAGTATCTACAGAAAGCAAGGAAATGTGGTTATTCATTTTTAATACTTTTATAAATTTTGTTTCTTTTAACAAAGAACTAAAGTTAGGGTAGAATAAAATAAACTTTGGTTAAATAACAGGGTACCCTTGTCTAGGATAAAAATGAATATCATGAGAACTGATTTGGGTAAATGAAAAGAAAATATTGTTTTCAGGAGAGATAATAAATTCTGAAATTCAGACTTCAATTTTCAGATAACAATACACAAAAGGGAACACAGTTAATGAGAGCCTTTTTAAAGAAAATATGTAAGACTTTAAAGAGAAAATCCATATTTCATAGTAAATAAATATTTTGAAATTTCTGGTAAGTCATTTTACTTATTTCTGTTTGTTTCTAATTCTAGTTGTACTTAAAAAAGTAAATATAATCCAAAATTGTAACTGATAAAAATAATCATAGATGAGACAATCTCACCGCAAATCTATTTCTTATCCTATAGACCTACAGGATAAGCTATGAAATATATAAAAAAAAAGGAGTAATATTATGTATATGTAAATATATAATATATACATATATACAATATATATGAATTTATTCATTTTCAAACTGTGATGTGCTATCAAAAATATTTAACAGGTAACACCTTAGAAGCATTAAAACAGCTGTCCTGCCAACTGTCTCACTTAAACAGTGTGTCACATTAAACAAATAAAGGGAGTAGATTACTGATCAATAAATGAAATATTTGTCTGGCACAGCAGTGCATTCTTGTGATCCCAGCATCTTGGGAGCCTGAGGCAGGAGGATCACAAATCAAGGCCAGCCACCTCAGTAACTTTGCAAGCCTCTAGACAACTTAGTGAGACCCTGTCTTAAAATTTTAGAAAAGGGCAGAAGGGCCTGGGGATGTCTCTCAGTGGTAAAATGCCTCGGCATTCAATCCCCAGTAACCCCCATCCATCTATCTATGAATGAAAACAAAAACAAAACTGTGATGAAGGCACTAGGACTTCATTGATTCATATATGTCTACGTATTTATTTTTAAACATATCTAATCATAAACTAGGCCTCAACATTGTCAGGCAAACCTTCCACATTTTCCTAGGAAGCTTGAACTTCCGATTCCTAATAGCACCTCTTTCATTCTCATGTTTCTGACTCCATGATCATTTTTCTTCCTCCTTTCTTTAGCAGATAACCTCACTTTACATAGAAGACAGAAGCCATTAGAAAGAAACACACAAACTTTCTAACAGAACCAATAAACTTGCCAATACTAGGTAAGCATCTCTTTGACCACAGCTTGCTCTCCTCACTTGGTGTTCCATTTCCCGTCTAAGCCAGTTTTTCTACCAGTCTTGTGGATCTGTACTCCTTGACAGACTATTTTCTTACTCTTCTGTATCTTTAGCTGCTCCTTCTTCACCAATTCCTGCCCTTGAATCCCCAAAATGGCTTTCCCCAGATATTCTACCTCACAGGACAGTCCTTTTTTAGTCATTTCTACCTCTGACTTCCCTGCACACAGTAGTGTTCAATCCAAGGCCCCTTTCTCATTCTATGCTTTCCTTTGCGTTCTAATCTTTAATATCACTTTAGTTATCACAATGATGCTGAATACTCCCAGCCAGCCACTCCCTCCCCTTCTTTCTTTCTTCTCTTTTCCAAGCAAGCATGGTCTACCACTCAATATGCAACTGTGTTGGACTCTGTGATAATCCTTATAGCACTGTATTGAATCTCGTCTACTTTAGAGTCAAATACTTTTTTTTAGTTGTCTCATCACCTTCAGTCTTTGAACTTAATGTTTTACTAAGCATTGTATCCCAACAGGATAATCTTTGGCACACTATCTAGTCTTTCAGTAATTTTTTGAGTGAATAATATGTAAAAGGTCACAGAGTAAGAGGCTTGGAATGCAGACCTCTTGAATTCCATGTTCATTATCATACTGTCTCTACAGATTCTGTGTTATTAAGTTATTACAAAATTTGAGTCTTTTAAAGGAATTTTTAAAGTGCACAGTTATATCTTTATATGCCCTATGAACAATCCTTTTTTAAATGGAGTATATGTACTTTGTAAAGACCTTTGTTCTAGTGTATTCACTCATTATTTTAGTTGTTGTTCAAAAAGAATGGCTGTGTTTGCTTTCACTGTGAAGTCTCTTAATTGTTTAAATACACGAATAGTAGTCTTTGGCAAAGGAATGTTGCTACAGGTGACTGGGTTTCCACATTTCCCATCTGTGACAGTTACTTACTGTCTTTGACATTTTATTCATTTAGTCTGGTCAGTTTGGTGTTATTGGTGATCAGTTCCTAATACATTTCTTGACCTTTCACGTTCATAGTCATATTTCAAATTCTACCATAATATATTAGTTTCTAGTACATCCTATATATAAAAGTTTTGGCCTTGCCAGGCACAGTAGCACATGTCTATAATCCCAGCTGCTTGGGAGGCAAAGCCAGCCTCAGCAATTTAATGAGGCCCTAAGAAACTCAGTGAAACCCTGTCTCTAAATAAAATACAAAAAAAGGCTGGGGATGTGGTTCAGTGGTTAAGTGCCATTGATTTCAATCCCTGGTAACAAAACAAACAAAAAATACTGTTGGCCTTATAAATTCCTTAGACCTTTATGTTTTGATCCCTCAAAACAATTTGTAGTGGCAGTGTGTGATTTACTGGTATCGCTAAGTATTAAATTAAATTATGTACACAAAAGATATTGATAGTTTTAATGTCATTTTTGAGGAGGAGTTTTGAGGTTTATTTCATTTACATATAAGTTGCCCTAGTAAATGGTAGATCTGAGCAAAGGCTTATCTTAGGATTTATTTGCCTCAGTGAACTGATAATAGATGAGTTTTTAATATTTAATTAAACTTTGTGTGTGTGGTCAAAATAGAACTCTTTAAATTCATGAAATTAACTTAATCCAAATTTCTTGAAACATTTCATGTTTTACTCATCTACCATACTAAAATAATACCATGCTTATTCCTAGATCCCTTTGGGTCTCTAGCCTGAATACAGAATACATATGTAAAAATTTTGTAGCACATACTTATATACTAAAATAAATTTTGTCATTCCTTTGTAATTATCATGGAATCTATAAGAGATATATATTTATTTATACGGATATGCTACAATTTATCATCTCTCTCCTCTACAATGTTCTTCCCTCTTTTTATATTGGGATTTGTGCTTATTTGGTGGAGCTAATTCTCCTATTATAATAACAATATACATGTCCTTTTCTATAACACAGAGCTTCTTTCTTTGAATATTTTCTTGTGATAAATTCCCAGGAAGAGGGTTATAATTTTTAATAAAGAATATTTATGACTAACAAAATCAAAATGATAAGAAAATTGAAATTTCTCCTTAAAATAAAAAAGTACATTTATATATAAAATAAATTTATAAAAGATATTGTATTATTTTTCATTATTTTACAAATCATTTGACAATTTGTATAAAACTTGTGAAAGGAAGTAAGTCAAAGTGTGTACATATATGTGAGAAAAGAAAACAAATTTCTTTCTGAAGTGAATAATCATGCAAAAATAAATTTTTATACTGAAAGAAACGAGGTTAAAAATGTTAAACTTATAAAATTATGTCCTAACAACAGTGATTACCATGGGTAACTTAATCTTTATGTTAGTTTTAAGTTTATTTCATCTTTTGCCTCTATTCAACTTCTGAAAAGAATCATAATTTTCCTAAATTAGTCATTTCTTCTTTCATTTGTAAAATTCCTATCTGATGCAAGAAAAAAATGGTAGAATTAGTCTCAACTATATGTCTATGTGAGTCATGCACATACATACACAAAAACAGAATGTGTGATGAAGTCAATAGCAAAAATGAAATCACTTTGAGATTAATTATCAAGTGATAAGGGTAATGGGAGTCAAATGCTTATGAATATAATTCAAGCCAACAAGAGACACTGAAAGGAAACTGCGTGCATAAACACTATTTAGAAGTCAATCACTAGAGTGAAGCTGAAAAATATGGCTCTATAGCTAAGTACCTACATTTAAAATAACAAGGTAAAGAAAGGAAAGCTCTGCTTTCAATTGCTATAGAATCACCCCAGCAAGCCAAATCAGGAGCTTTCAACTTATTAACTAATGTCTTTTAGATTATCATGTTAAGATATAATTTAACTGACTCTATATTTCTAAAATAGAAAAGTAATGGTAATGAAAAGTAATGACAATTACTTCAATAAAAGAGATATTATTCTTTCAAACACAAGAAGAATATTAGGGAAATAAAACTCATTTAAGAATTTAAAATGTATCATAACTCATACAGCAACAGAGGTATAATATATATATATATATACACAACATATATATTAAAATAAAAAAGAACAAAAACTCCTACCCCAAATATAACCAAAATTTATACTATTTTGTATAAAAAAAAATAGGTGAGGCAAATTCCCATGAGTATCTGATCAATATAACTCTTAAAATATTAAGTAAGAACCACCTTAATAAGAACCCACAGATATTTTTTCTCTCTTTGGATATGTACTACGTATTAGTTTGGGACATGTAATATTAAAGTTAATTTAATTATTAAGACATAGTTCTTACACCTTGAAGATGTATGGGCTAAGACATAAGAACTAAGTAAAAATGATTGAAAAGCACCCAGAGAACAGGGAGACGTTATTTCACAAAGATATAGCATAAGAAGTCAAATCAAGATAGCATACAAGGACAGTTTTGGAAATAACCCAAATGGTTTAAATATAGATCAAATAAATTTATGAAAGGCTGGAAATGAAGACAAAAGGATAAACTGAATCCAGGTCTGGAGGGCATTTTAACCATTCAAAAAGATAAACTGAGGCCAGGTCTGGAGGGCCTTTTAACTAATGTTATAAAGTCTAGGTTTATCTTCCAACAAATGAGAAGACTCTAGGTGAATTTAAGTATACTAGGATCAAATTTATTTTCATAGTAGAACAACTGTATAAAAACTAGAAACATTCAAACTAGAGGTGTTGGTTACTGCAACAGTCCAGGAACAAATTGATGAAGGTACATAAGTACATAAGCACTATGTGTTTCTATTCATTTAATTCTCAAATAGTTCTAGAGGTAGAAACATTATTGCCCCCAGTTTACAAATAAGAAAACTAAAACAAGGAGATTATGAATTCAGCTCAAAGTCAAACCTAATAAGTCCTGGACAAGGATCTGAGACTAAAACACTTGGCTTCAGCATTCAAGCACTTAACCACTCTGTTTTTTTGTTGTTGTAGCTATTTGTTTTGCTTTTTAATGTGCCATGCTTTACTGCAGATAAGAACTAGCATAAGAAAAAGTTACACTATGAAATCAGGAAAAGTTTTAAATTGTGTGCAACGAAGAATATAGAACAACAAATCCCACCATTATGTACAACTATAACACACCAATTTAAAAATGCAGGGAAAAAAAGGGAAAGAAAAGTTTTTAAAGAGAAAGATTGGTCATCAAGGTTTAATGATAGAATGAGGCAAATAGAATGAGTACTTAAAAATGAAAGGGCCATTAAATTTAGCAATTTGAAGTTCACAAGTGGAAACTGTTTTCGCCTTTGGAATCAATCACCAAACATCTGTAACACCCTCACCGACCAAAATACTACACAAACGATTACAACATCCACAAGCAGCTTTTCCATGTTCTACAATTATTAGTCCTAATACTTAAGTATTAGCAAAATAAGTCTCTGAAAACTAATAAATTATTTTTAAATTGACAAAAGAATATGACATATACTAGTAAAGAAAACAGCATTTTTATATTAAGCTAATGCCATGATATATCATTCATTCTTAAATGACATAGTATTTCAGCAGATGGTTAAGAATATTGCAAGTAAAGATGCACATGATCATTAAATGGACAAAGATGGATAATAAGCACTTACTGCCTAAGTAATAAATAAGATGTTAGTTCGCTATTTCATAATAATACATCAGATTCGGTTTTTTAGATGTGCATAAAACATAAAAATTAAGTTTCAGTTTGGCAAAAAGTAGCATTAGCAAACAAAGAAAAACTCAACACCTGGAAGAAAATATTTGCAACTCAGAAAGATGTGATAAGTTTGTTTTTTAAAAAGGAAACGAATATCTCTATAGAAAGGCCATAAATATAGAAAGACAATTCAGTTAAGAAAACCCAAATAGCTAATTAACATGAGTAAATGTTCAACCTCATAGTTACAAAATACATTCAAAAATGTCAATTTCTGCCTATCAGAGTAACAAAAATCTTTGCCATGACATCATTACATGCTCATGCTAAGTGGGAAATGAAATACTATTATCTATTAAAATGTAAAATTTGCATACAAATTGACCTAGCACACTCGCTTTGGGGTAAAAATTAAAGAGAAAAAAAAAACAAATTTTCTTAATAAGGAAATATTACAGTAAATTATGGCATATTCACACTATTACATCTTATTTTAAAAACTGGTTTCTTTCCATATTTACTGAGAAAAAGTCCATGATTTGTTATCAAGTTTAGGGGGGTAAAAGCTATAATGCAAAGGAAGAGAGGACCAGCCAACCAGCCCTGACTATTTTACTTGTACTTAGAGGAAAGAAGTATGCATAATTGTATAGTAGTCCTCTTATATCCATAAGGGATATGTTCCAAAATCCTCAGTGGATGCCTGAAACTGTGGGTAGTGCTAAACCCTATGTGCACTATGTTTTCTCCTATATGTCCTGCAGTGTTATATAGTACCTTTGATTTTATGTCACTGCCTCCTTTGCATCACTACTCTTGCCATTTGTGGCCATTAAATAAGGGTTACTTGAACACAAGCACTGTGATACTGCGAGACTCAATGTGACAACTGAGACTGCTACTAAGTGACTAATGGTCTAGGGTAGATATGCTGGAGAAAGTGATGATTCACATCCTGGTAAGGATAGCACAAGATTTCATCACACTACTCAGAATGGCACACAATTTAAAACTTAGGAACTAGATTGCCAGAATTCTCCTTTTTTTGTTTTCAGACTACAGCTGATTACAAGTAACTGAAAGAAAAGATGAAGGGGAGTACTATAGACTAAACTAATTTAATTTATTCAAGGGGGCAGGTTTAGAAGAAGTTAGAAAAAATGACGTGTGATGCTTTATATCAAATAAGTAAGTTAATACGTTTTCTAATCCAGCGTGTCATTAATCATGTTTAAAATAAAAGAAAATCTCAGTACATGAAAATGTTTTACTAGTATTTTAAATTTTTTTTCAGAATACATGTATGTGTATGTATAATGTGTATATATATTCTCCCCTTAACATTTTGAAGTTTAAGTTCTATGATTATTTCTATAAGAGTTTCAGCAAATAGTAACTGTTTATAAAAATAGTATCACTGTAGCCGGGCACGGTGGCGCACGCCTGTAATCCCAGCACTTTGGGAGGCTGAGGCAGGAGGATCGTGAGTTCAAAGCCAGCCTCAGCAATGGCGAGGCACTTAGTAACTCAGTGAGACCCTGTCTCTAATAAAATACAAAATAGGGCTGGGAATGTGACCCAGTGGTCGAGTGCCCCTGAGTTCAATCCCTGGTACCACAAAAAAAAAAAAAAAAAAAAAAAAAAATAGTATCATTGTGATTGAACCCAGGGCACTTTACCACAGAGCTGTTATCTCCAAGCCCTTTTTTTTTTTTTTTTTTTTTTTTTTTTTTTGTGGTACTGGGGATTGAACTCAGGGGCACTCGACCACTGGGCCACATCCCCAGCCCTTTTTTTGTATTTTATTAGAGACAGGGTCTCACTGAGTTGCTAAGTGCCTCGCCATTGCTGAGGCTGGCTTTGAACTCGCAATCCTCCTGCCTCAGCCTCCCAAAGTGCTGGGATTACAGGCGTGCGCCACCGCGCCCGGCTTCTCCAAGCCCTTTTAATTTTTATTTTGAGACAGGGTCTCACTAAGTTGCTCAAGGCCTTGATAAATTGTACTCAAATTTGTGATCCTCCTGCATCAGCCTCCTGAGTCATTGGGATTACAGGTATGAGCTACCATGCCCAGACAAAAATAACATAGTATCTTTGTATACCATAATTATGTAATGTTATGGCCAATAAAAGCAACTACAAATCATGTTGTTCAGATAGAATAATTCTCCACAAACCTTTGTTTGAATCTACCTATTGCCCCATAAAGACTCTATCTTTGTAGCTATGCTCACAGAACCCCTCTTCTCCTCTTCTGTAATGCATTATTCTATTCCGTCCTCTTAAATTTAACAACACCCATTCTTTAGAGCCCCACTTGTTTTATTAGCTACCACTCATTCTTACAATTATTTTAATAGGCTATTCTATACCAACCAAGAGTTCCTATAACATAAAATTCTTGGAGAAACAGAGGTTATTTCTATATAACCAAATTTCCTATAGCTCCCCAGTCTTGAAGATGGGTAGGGGAGTTTAGGAGAGAGAGGAAGCAGGAGGAGGAAAAGCAGGAGGTAGAGATGCACATATGTACCTAACAAGGTAAAGCAGAACATAAAATAACAATTCTGAGCTATAATTTTTGGAAGAGGAAGAAAAAAAAAAAAAAAAAAACTCAAAATTCTACAAAGCAAGAGGGCTGAGCCTAAAGAGAAGATCCTGACATAGCTGGGTAAAGCTACCATGTGCAATTCAGAAGGAAACCGGGAACTACCTATTCGGCCAGTATCAACTGAGTTTGTTTAGTTGTGCCAAACTTTAAAATCTCCAGTTACTCCTTGTACTTGTGATATAAGAAAGACCAAGAAGTAGAAGTCAAGAATTCATAGTAATTAAATCAGAAAGGCACAGAATACTGGGATAAATAACTGAGTAAAAAAGAAAAATGCAATTTAGTACATATATTATCTGCAAACAACACAAAATGTGCATTGAAATTGTAAGAAAACAGAATTCATGAACTCATCATACTAATTTAAGATAAACAGAACTCTTATCTTTCCATTACAATTTTATTAAATTTATGTGTATTTTTAAGGCAGTAATAAAAGGTTCCATAATTCAGTTGTATTCTCAATTTTCCCAATCTGATTTGCCCTCTTATCAAAAACCCAAAGTGTCTTATCCAAATTCTATGTACACTATGAAATTATAAAAAACTATTTTATTCTGGTTATAAAAGTAAAATATATTCATTACAAAAATCTATAAACATATATAAGCTTTTAAATAAAACAAAATTTCTAAAAATTAGATTTGTGTATCTTAAAGAAAACTGAGATATTTTTTAAACCTCAACTTACATGAAGCTTTCCCCACAACTTAAATATTCTTTTCAAAATGAAGTACTGATCAAGTAAGAGAAAATAAATGTATATCATAATTCATTTAATTATTCTAATGCTAGACATTTATGTTGGTTCCAAATATTTTTTGCTATTATAATGGATATTCTTATTTAAAAAATGTGCTAACTTCTGAATATTACTTGGAAATATTCCTATAAGTATGCACCTTTAGAAACAATATTCTCCTATATGTCCTGCAGTGTTATATAATACCTTTGACACACATTGCTAAACTGTTCTCCATAATAATTAAGACCATTTTAATTTTCTACTACTAGGGTATGAATGTACAATTAATTATCCATGCACTTACCTCATTTTCTAAGCTAGAGCAATAAATTTCTTGCAACGACTTCTTTTGTATTTTCTACTAGCACCTTGGCCAAAGCAACGGGGGATGACAATTGTCTCTTATATATTACCTGGATCAATGTCAAAGCACCATTAACACATGGAATAGGTAACAACAACAAGTTATTTAATGAGATAAATGGGCAAAACTATATTGCCAACTCTTACAGAAATTTTCTCTGTATTCAAAGTTCAAAACTTTCTATACTTGCTCAGCAGGGCACATTTTAGCCATAAATAGCAAAGCCCTTATATGTCATTTATAGTTGAAAGTATGAGGATATACATTCTCACTGCATACTGTCCTGATTTGTTTTAATAATCCAGAGAATAATTGTTTTAAGGAATTAGATAAAATAAAAGAAAGCTAAAAGATGTCTAAATAGAATATAAACCCTTTTATTTGGGACATCTGAGACAAAAAAAAAAAACGGCAATTAACGTCAGTCAAAAAAAAAAAAAAAAAACTAACTCTAATTACTACTATACTGTTCATAAGGAGTAACAGTCTCCTATTGAAAAAGTTACTCTGTAGGGTGATGTGAAACAAGTGATGGCATACTGGCTGAGAAATTTTCATTTTCTTTAAATGAAACTGCAACTTTTAAGAATATTTGTATAATTCTAAGGGATAAAACACCAAAATAACGTTTAGTCCAACACTATCTGATGCACTTTTTTAAAAAGTGAGATAATATCAAATATGCACATGCAAAACAAATTCTCAAGTATTTGTTTTTTAAATAAACTGTATGACATGGGCCACATCCAGAAACTTCCTATCAACAATAAAAGAGAAAATCTAATGCTTCAAAAGTCTTACAAAATGTATTCAGGCAAGTTACTTTCTCTATCCAGCTACACTTATAATACAAAGTAGCTCTGCAATAGTTGCTGTTGGACAATGTTTTTGACAATTATTCTTAATAGAAATACTTCTCCTCAAAGTTAATAGGCAATTGTCCTGTATACACTAAGCCTATTCATACTTTGCTTCCTACTATAGTGAGCTCTTATAATATACATCCAAAGTGAAAATCAAAAGTACCCTTTCTGGGTACTTTTTCATGTAGTAGACAATGCTTTCTTCATTACATGTAGTCTCTATACTAAATAAAACAAAGCTTTCCTGATTTATTGGCATGTCACTTATAATCAAAGGTTATTAGAAAGAAAAAAGAGGAGATGAAGACATCAGAGAAAAAATTTAATTTCAAAGAACAAACATCCTTTTTGACAATAGAACTGTTTGGTTTTGTATATTACAGTTAACATACAAAGTAAAAGGGGGAAAGGTACATTTCTAAAATATTTTTATTAATCTACTTTGAAAACAGATTCTTATTATAGAATTCAGTGCTTGGTCACTCTTCCCCTACATTCCTATCCTAACTTTGGTTTCTTTTTAATGAAAAAAGGGAAAGTCAGCAAAACAAAATGCCACCATTAAATCATTTTGCAACATTTTTGTGTCAAAAATGTAATGGGAAATGCACACATCAAGGAAAAGGTTACTGTTCTTCCAGAACATCTTTTCACTTGGTTCATGGTTCATCCTTCTACATAACTGTGCAGGCACTATTGATGGCTTTCTCTCTCAGCTTAATGTGGCATTTGAAGGATTATGGCATTTTCAGGAAACCACAGTGCACTGATTTTAGTGGTTATCTGGCTGAAAGTGATGCTGAGATTTAGAATAACTGCTCTGTTTATGTGCAGTGGTAAAAGCCAGCTACTGAGCTATTTCACAATGTCAACCTAATTTCTGGATATGTATTTTCTTAATAAAACATAAGGTCACTCCAGAGAGAACAGAACTAGAGGGAACTCCTTTTGAAGGGGAGTTTACTGTATATTTAAATACACTATATTTAGCTTTAAATCCTATTAAGTACAGGGCAATGTAAAGAGCTAACTCAGCAACTGGTAACTTTGATTCATTTCAGTTTAGGATAAATTTAATTGCTCCTTGAAACTGTTTCATGCTTAAGAATTAAAATGAAAAGCAACCTTATGTGACATACTTAAAACAGCAGTTATATAGACTAAATATGAGAAATGTCATAAATATTTACCCAGACAATGTAAGTCATGTTTATCTACAAATATATTCTATTTAAAACTCGATTTATTTTGTTTTATTAAAAAAACACAAACTTTTCAAATGAAAATAAAACATTTTTTACTAAACCATTTCTCATAGACTTAAGTTTCCTTAGTAATAAATAAAAGTGACTGCCTTATAATTAAAACACATTTTTCCATAAAATGTATAACTAAGATCAAAATTAGAAAAACATTACAAGTTAATAATATTATTAAAAATATATCATTACTGGTAAGAGGTTTATACTATAAATTATACAGAATTACTTATATCTGAATAATGTTTTACATTTTCATATTTCTTTTTCTTATCCTTGTAATAGTACAAAATTATGCAACATTAGAATTAAAATATTATTAATTCAATCTTTTTTTTGTACTAGGGATTAAGCCACATCTCTAGCCATTTTTATTTTATATTTTGAGACACAGTCTCACTAACTTGGGGCAATGCTAAATTGATAAGGCTGGCTCTGAACTTGTGATTCTCCTGCCTCAGCCTCCTAAGTCAATGGGATTACAGGCATGCATCACCACACCCAGCTAGCATTGTGCATTTTATGAATGAGATAACTGGTTCCCAAACAGCTTATGTGCATTTCTCATAGTTATACAGAACTGCTACAGAGCCCTACCAAAAATTTCAAACTCAAATTTATTTATTGATTGATTGTAGTGCTAGAAATTGAACCCATGGCCTTACACATGACTGGCAAAAACTTATCTAAGCCAGGTCCCCTGCCCCTAACCTCTCAATTTTAACCTATGTATTCTCCCCACATCTTATCCTAGTTGTTGTTCTTACTGTTCTTTTGTAGTACTGGGGTTTGAACACAGGAGTGTTCAAACTGAGCTACATCTGAGCTACATCTCAGTACCACTAAACTACATCTCCAGTCATTTTTTCATTTTTGAGGCAGGGTCTCACTAAGTTGCTGAGGTTGCCTTCAAATTTGCAATCCTTCTACCTCAGCTTCCCAAGTAGTTGGGATTATAGGCCTGCACCACAGTGCCCAGCTCCTACTTGGTTACTAATTAAGTTTGCAAGTGAGATTCATTTTGTGTTCTTTACTATTAAGATAAATATTAAATACTACCATTGGCCTAAAGACAATGGTAGGGAAGAGACGGACTCTTTTAAAAAGCTAGAAAATGATCATCCTAGTTTCACTAATTAACAATCTCTCCATATATATCACCAATATGAAGTGGAAAATCGGTGTTATACTAAATGACATATACCACATCTGAGAATGAGTGAAGAAGGTGAAATGTGAGGAAAAATTAATATTTGGTACATTCTCTCTCTCTTTTTTTTTTTTTTTTTTTGTTTGTTTTTTGGTACCAGGGATTGAACTCAGGGGCACTCGACCACTGGGACACATCCCTATCCCTTTTTTGTATTTTATTAGAGACAGGGTCGCACTGAGTTGCTAAGTGCTTCGCCATTGCTGAGGCTGGCTTTCAACTTGTGATCCTCCTGCCTCAGCCTCCCAAATGCTGGGATTACAGGTGTGCGCCACCACACCCAGCTGGTCCATTCTCTTTTCTAAATTCTTTTTTTTTTTTCAAGTTAACATTTATTTTTCCAAACATAAGCAAATGTCACAAACATATGGAGCCATATATATTTACATCTTCTGACTATTCACCATAATAACCAAGCTTTTGAATACAGTGTATCTTTCTGAAGTTGTTGACAGCCCTTTAGGAATTATTGGCTAATAGGTATCCAGAGCCATAGTGATTTTTCAAAGCCTATCCCAGGGAAACATCACAGATCTACAGGAAAGTATGCAAATGATCTAGTCTACAGTACCTTCTGTCTGAACTGGTGGCCTATAGGATACATCTTTTCTATTCTTAATGAGAAAACAGAAGTATGAAAGTGTCTGTTCAAATATCACAGTGTTAACTAAAATAGAGTTATATAGAGTTAACTATATAAAGTAGCAGTTAATACGAAAGGCATTTTAACACCTGAACAAGATCACCCTAAAGGTTATGAAACTCTGAAGTTGTATCTTCCTGAGATTTAAAGTCTCAGTTTCTGCATGCTGAAGACAGAATCAATTTAATGGTGTAAAACTTCTCAACTGAGGAACAAATTGATATTTCTTTTGTGAAGATTCTGAAATAGACAATGTTCTTATTTGCTAAGCTTACTAAATTTCAAAGGTCGGCAATTGTCTATTGCCTTGCAATGTTCCACTCATTTAAATGACCCCTTGTCTCCAAAAATACTACTAATAATAATGAACCCTCAGATCACAAGTAATGGAAAGGCTGAATATATGTGAGGTACACTAGTTCTACAAATTTTATTGACAAAATGCAAACACAGTGTGCTTGTAATTGGGCTTTTTTGTGTAATGTAGTTAATTCAAACAATCAATTCTCTAAATTTTTGCATCATTAATCCTGTATATTCAAAAAATTTTTTTTCAATCTACAATTAAAGCAATGGTGTGTTATTCTTCAAGACAAGACAAAAGGATGACATACGTATTTAGAAAATAGATGGCTACAATTAAAATTATTAATGACCAAAAAAAGAGTACATGAAATCACGGATTTCCACACAGCACATTTAATAAATATATGACGTTAAACATATATATTATATATCAATAAAATATGTATACATGTGCCATTTTAATAATATGCATATATAACATAAGTACAATGTAACTATTTTTATATTCCACTGAAATATTACTGTATCTTAAATTGTCTGGAAAAAGTGTAATGTTGCCAAAAAACCTCCCACAGGTAAGCATCTACAAAGAAGTTCTGTTATTAGAGCTGTGATCCTTATTCATTATAAAATATAATAAAGAATAATTTAATGACATCTGAAGTTAAAACAGGTAAGTAGTTAAAACATTTTAATAAATCTATTTAATACCAAAGCAAACCAAATAGCATGCTTAAGAGAATAAAGATTACAGCACTGCAGACTCAAAGAACATCAAACGCACTCTGGAAAGCCATTATTAAGAAAATAACAGTATCAGATATGATATGAAAAGGATGTCATCAGTTAGCTCGTAACAAACACATTTATAAAAACAAGTCTTATTCAACCAAGCAAATGAAATGTAAATTATGCTGAGACTAGAATGTGGAGCCACACTGACCAAGTTTAAATTCCAGTTCTGCCACTTTCCAGCTATGTAACTTTTGGGAAGATACTTGATATCTCTATACATTCATTTCCTCCTCGGTTCAGTAGTAATAATAATGCTGTCTACCTCACTGGGTAGCAAGATGATTTAAGATGTACAGATAAAATGCTTCAAACATTGTAAGCATTAGGTGAATAACATAGTTATTCCATCAAGTTTATTAAAGTTATTCCTTTTTATGCATGTAGAACATTCACAATTTCCTAACCACTATACCATACCCTTTACTTATATCATCTTATTTAATCCTTCAAACAACCTATGCAGTAAGAATTAATGTTTATTGGTATTTTACATGTAAGAAAATTATCTGGGCACAGTGGCACACGCCTGTAATCCCAGCACTTGGGAGGCTGAGACAGGAGGATCTCAAGTTCAAAGCTAGCCTCAGCAATGGCGAGGCACTTAGCAACTCAGTGAGACCCTGTCTCTAATAAAATACAAAAAAGGGCTGGGGATGTGGCCAGTGGTCAAGTGCCCCTGAGTTCAATCCCTGGTACAAAAAAAAAAAAAAAAACAAAAAAAAAGAAAGAAAATTAACCTACAGGGAAGATAAAGGTAGAGTTCACAAATACCAAACACAGGTTTTAAACCCAGAAGACTGATTATAAATCTGTACATAATCATTCATATACAATATTGCTTCCCCAAATACAGATACATTAAAATTTAATAAAATCTAGACTCTTCATATAAACTTAACAGGCTATCTGCTTAATGTCTTTTTAGAAATATCAAATTGAATATGGAATAAAATGGGATTATTTTTTCACATTACAAGAAAAGACTCACTTTAACATTTATTTAATTAGAAGTTCCCTTACTGAATTTGAGGGAATTCTTTGAAACAAATATAATTTATACATAACCAGAAAGATATTTACAGTATAAATAGAAGGCAATCATACTTTATTATTACTAGGAAGAAAAAAAAGGGGATCAGGAAAAAAATAGGCTATGAGGAACCAGTGACAAAGGACATGTGCAATGGTACCTGGAATTGGAGATGGCATAAGGACTGATAGCAAGTAGACACAGCACTTTGTAAGGTGACGGAAATACTCTAAAACTGGATTACACTAAAAGGTGAACAACTCTATAAATTTATTAAAAATCATTAAGCTTCACAGTTAAAACTGGTGAGATTTTATGGGATGCAAATTAGATCCCAATGGAGTTAAAATGAAAAAAAAAAAAAAAAAAAAAACAACTTCTACATATCAAAGAAAGCAAGTATTCTGAAATTACTTGCCTTCTACTGCCTAGCTAAATGAGACAGGGCAACTAGAAAACTGGCTTATTCGAACAGATTTAATCAAGAAAAATAATCACATTCTATGTAATTATACAGGGTCATATAAGTATCCTAGAAAAAATATACAACTGAAAGTATGTTTTCATATAAGAGCTTGTAACAAAATATAAACAAATAGGTAATGTGAACTTGGGAACCTGTAATAGCATATGATCTTTCGATATAAAAGCTGGTATATCCGGGCGTGGTGGTGCACGCCTGTAATCCCAGCACTTGGAAGGCTGATGCAGGAGGATTGCGAGTTCAAAGCCAGCCTCAGCAATGGCGAGGCACTTAGCAACTCAGTGAGACCCTGTCTCTAATAAAAATACAAAAAGGGCTGGGGATGTGGCCAAGTGGTCGAGTGCCTCTGAGTTCAATCTCTGGTACCAAAAAAAAAAAAAAAAAAAAAAGCTGGTTTATTAGACCTTAAAGATGACTTAGCCTAAAGTTTTCTTCTAATAAGAAAATAGATGCACAGGGACTAAGTGACTTGTTTAAAATAACAGAACTGGAATGTGATAACTTTGAACAATCTGAGATCTCCTTAATTCCCAGTGAAGTAAACAATTACTATAAAAATAAGGAATTATCAATTAATCAAAAAGATGATGAACATAGGTCATATAACAGTAAGAAAAGAACAATAAAAGAAGTAAATACTGACATAGTCTTATCAGAAAACATACTCTAAAACATTATAGGAAACAGAAAAGTCTTAAGCAAATAACTGTAGGGTACACCCAAGAAAGGGGCATGACTAAAGACAATGGTGCTGATACACAGGAAAAAAGCAACTGACAAATTGGATAAAATTAATAAATTCCTTGAAAACTACAACTTAGCAAAATGAACACAAAATTTAAAAAAATCTCAATATCTATTTTTTGAAAAAGATTAACTAAAACCTTCCCATAAAACTCCAAGTCAAGATAGTTTGAAAATTTAAAGAAAAATCTAACAAAATAATATTTTAAACAAGTGTTTTAAAATCAAATTATTAGGTAGAATGATTTCCAAAGTCTTTAAGAAGGCCAGTATTACTTCATAGACAATCCTTAGTAGAGGCTTTAAAAGACAAGAAATTAGCAGAACAATAATTGCAGGAAAAGAGATGCTAAGCAATTCAGTGAGACTGTGTCTCTAAGTGAAATACAAAATAGGGCTGAAGATGTGGCTCAGTGGTCAAGTGCCCCTGAGTTCAATCCCTAGTACCCTCCAAAATATATATATATTAGCAAAGAAAATCTAAACATATGACCAGAAGGGGTTTATACCAGTATTGTAAGGTTGATTCAACTTTTGAAGCCTCCCTGGGAGAGGGTGGGGATAAGTATGAGGGCTAGGAAAGTGCATCTTTTCATCAAAATTGACGAATATTTCCCTTAATTTTATGCTATTCATTCTATGTAACTTTTAACACATACACACATAACTACTGAACTTGGTAGACTTACTCTTTGCAGTAGTTTGGGTTGGCAATTTTGAAACTGCTTTCTGTGTACTATAAATTTGGGGGTAGGTAAATAGATTGCCCTGAGACCTAAAAGTTAAGAAAACATTGGATAAGACAATTTGTAAATAAATATTAATAAGTGGAAACAAAATTACCTTAAAATTGTTTATGTATGTTTTGTCATTTCATCATAACTCTAGAATTTATAACTCTGGGTAAAATTGAACTTTTTTTGTATTGTTTTGTTTTTTGTAATTTATTTATGTTGTCTGGATTTAAAAACTCAAAACAAGGCACAAATGATGAAGTTTCTATGTCGATTTACCCTTGTATTTTTTAGCTGACTTAATCTTTTATTATCTAGATATAAACTAGTCAGACTCTAGTTCATGAAAATATACCATTTTAAAAAGTATATCAGCAAGGATAATGTATTATAAGTCAAAAGTAGCTATAACATTTTTCTTTTTCCATGCTCATCTTTGATTTTAAAAGGGGGAAAAAAAACTTTGCTAATCCCTGCATAGACTGATTTCTTCATACATTCTAACACTACTGTTAAAAATTGGCATTTTTGGAGCTGGGGTTGTGGCTCAGCAGTAGAGCGCTCGCCTAGCACGTGCACAGCATGGGTTCGATCCTCAGTACCACGTAAAAATAAAAAACGCATTGTGTACAACTAAAGCAAATAAACATTAAAAAAAAATTGGCATTCTTAAGAGTTTTGTTATTAAGCTGATTCAATTAAAAGTGCAATTTTCTAGAGTTAATACAATCAAATGGGAAGGTTTTCAAAAACAATAATAAAACAAGCCCTCCAAACTAAGCTATCCCATAAGGTAATTTCTTCCCCTTTTTTCCCACCAGGGATTGAACCCAGGGGCATTGTTTGTTTGCTTGTTTATATCAGGCCCCTGGGTCTTTCTTTCTTGCTTGCTTGCTTGCTTGATTGATTGATTGACTTATGTATGCCAGGGACTAAACCCAGGGGTGCTTAACCACTGAGCCACATCCCTAGCCTTTTTTATTTTTATTTTTTATTTTGAGATAGGGTCTCACTAAGTTGCTCAGGGCCTCCCTAAATTGCTGAGGCTGGCTTTGAACTTACAATTCTCCTTCCTCCCTCAGCCTCCAGAGCAGCTGGGATTACAGGCATGCACCACCATGCCCAGGTTCCTTGTTTACACATGAAAAGGTTTAAAAAGCAACTGTTCATTAAGCAAAATGAAAATTTGTGAACATTCTCTCAAAATAGGAATGTCATTATGTTAGTACTCCAGAATAGAGCAGAAATGAATGTTTCTAATTTTACTGAATTTTAACTTAAGTATTAGATAATACCTTGTTTGGTCAAACAGATTAGAATTTCCTTGAAAAGCTATTGCTTTTGCAATAGTTACTTAAAAATAATGTAAAAAGTCAAGTGTTAAAAATCCAAATAAAATTTCAAAGAGGTCATAGTTATATTTCTTTGTTTAAATATTAAAATAAGACTGGGGTTGTAGCTCAATAGTAGAGCTCTTGCCTAGCATGTATGAGGCACTGGGTTCGATTCTCAGCACCACATAAAAGTTAATAAATAATATAAAGGCACTGTGTCCATCTACAACTAAAAAAAAAATTATTTAAAAAAATGAATATTACCACTTATTTAAAAATAAATAAACAAATCTTCAAATAATTTCTAATGATTCATCTACTTTGGATTTAGAAAGACTACTCTTCCCTTTTGATGTGAACATTGTTAAAAGAGTTGAGTAGCAAACTTCGGGCTATGAGTTATTCGGACTATGAGTTATAGGATATCCATGGGTCCTCAGAAATATCTTGTTATATTGCCTTTTTTTAGTGAGTTGGGACAAGAACAAAGCTGAGTAAGATGATGACCAGGCTTTTAAAATACTTGTCAAGTATTTTCAAGCAAAGCCCAGGTAAGCATATATTAGAGTTAATAGTAGCCAAATTTGAGAAAAGGACTATGTCACACAGATTACAAGGGTGATGTGAAGCGATATTCAAAATCCAAGCTTTTGAAAGAATCCTTTTAAAAAATAATAGCAGTCAATGACTTAGAAATACAAGACAGCAGGGTACAATGGCACACACCTATAATTCCAGGGACTCAGGAGGCTGAGACAGGAGGATTCTGAGTTCAAAGCCAGCCTCAGCAACTTAGGAGAGCCCTAAGGAACTTAGCAAGATCCTGTCTCAAAATAAAAATAGAAAAAAAAGGGAGGCTGGAGATGCGGCTCTGTGGTAACCCCTGAGTTCAATCCCTGGGGGGGGGGGGGGGGGGTTGAGAAATATAAGACTAAATGAAATATCTAAAAGAAAAAAATCTAGACATGAAATACTAAGTGCATGTATAAAAACTCAAATGATATGAAAATACTTTGTGTAGAACCAATGACTTGGAAAACTTTGCTCTTTATATGTAATATGAAAGGAATTGCACTCTAAAAGCATGTATAAACAAATTAAATAAATAAAAAAAAATAGTTAAGGAAAAAAAAAAGAAGAGAAATAAGTAAGTTTATCCCAAACAGTGTACAGGAAATGAACATTTTTTAATGCATATGTAATGTATTAGAAAATATAAATCATTTTAAGACCTATATTTGTTTCTTAGTTTTAAATTATATGTATCCAAATAATAAACAATTGTAACATTAATTTATAATCACATGATATTTGCACAGGAATATACTATTTTATTAAATATCCCATTAAGAGTGATTGCTGGAGCTGGGATATATATAGCTCAGTGGTAAAGTACTTGCCTAGCATGCATGAAGCTCTGTGTTTAATCCCCAGCACTGCAAATGAATTATTAAAACAAAAAGTTATTATCATATGATAAACCATACAAGTCACAGTAATCTAGTAAGTCTATAATCAAAATAAAGCAACTTTAAAAATTATACAAATGTAATACTAAGCGTTCTTAAAATAGATAAAACTAGGTTCCATTTACTGCTTTTTTTTTTCTTTCTTTTTTTGTGTACAGGGGATTTAGCCCACAGTACTCTACCACTGAGCTATATGCCCCAGTTCTTTTTGAGACATGGTCTTGCCAAAGCTGGCCTTAAACTTGTGATATTCCTGTCTCATCCTCCACAGTGACTGTGGTTAAAGGCATGCACACCGGGCTTCATTTACAATGTCATTTAAATATTCATTGTTATAATCTGCAGTTCTGTAAAAATAGTTAGAAAATTTATAACCAATTTTAGCTTTACTATCAATCCAATCAAATCTCAGGAAGTAAACCCCTTTAATTATGACCAAGGCTATTTAAAAATATCTTTACCAATTAGAACAAAAAAATTAACTAATAATAAAAAAAAGTCAAAATAACCATCGAGACCAATATTTGAAATAAAAATCTAGTATATATTATTTCTTGTTGGTGTTTCTAACAGTTTATGATACAAATTTAGTTTGGGGGAAAGCATTAAGAAGTCAGATATTTAAAACATGAAATAAATAAAAGTGCTAACCACATTGCTTAGACAGCAAATTTCATGCTAACCCTGTAACCAAAATGGTTCAATATCTATATAATTTGCCATATACTCAAATAAGGAGAATCTAGCAAGCATTTAATAATGTGGAATTAGTTGTAAAAGTGAATAGCTTCACAGATCATTTCCTAACCTCAATGTTTCTGAATTATGCTATAATATAAATAAAAGTAAAGATAGTATTTGAGAAGACTGAGTCTAGAGTTCTTAGTTTTAGGAACCCTTCTTTCCCTAACCTATGTTTCTTTATTTTAAGTAATAAAATGTGTCACCTTGAATTTACTTAATTAATATAAAGTTCGAGGTTTAAAAGTTTAGACTGCCAGGTGCGGTGGCGCACACCTGTAATCCCAGCACTTGGGAGGCTGAACCAGCCTCAGCAATGGCGAGGTACTCAGCAACTCAGTAAGACCCTGTCTCTAATAAAATACAAAAAAGGGCTGGAGATGTGGCCTAGTAGTCGAGTGCCCCTGAGTTCAATCCCAGATACAAAAAAAAAAAAAAAAAAAATTTAGACTTATTCCTAACATGATATCTAAATAAAAAATTATGGAGAAGAAAGGCTATCTACCTATCTCTAAAATCTATCTTTTAAAAACAAAAATTTTCAAAGACACAATCACTTCATTTCCACTCTTGCATAGGTGCATTTGAATTATTTCAAATCTGTGTCTATTTTCTTAACTTGTCACCGGGGTGGGGGGCGGGGGAGAACCATTCGACTTTAGTGACATTGTAAAGTGTTTTAAATATTTTCACGAAAAACTTATATTCAGTGACTCTAGGATTAAATAAAAATTGTAACATGTTTTTAGGGATGCAGCAAAAATATATGGCATTCATTTATTAGACATTTATCATTCATTTATCAAGGACTTACTGAGCATTAAAAGTAGAAACAAAATAAAGTATCACTAAGTGGGGCCATACTTCTCACAAAGAACACCTCTCTCAAAACAAACAAATGCCTGAAAAAGATTTCACAATTCTAAGACAGAGTATTAATTTGGCCTTTAGCATTTAAATTGCATATTTATAAGGACATAAAGGAATATGTTTTTAATGGAAAACTTTGCAGAAATTTTTCAATTAAATTTAAAAAGCAGATGGAAAAAGTGAAATAATATTTTTAAAAATTCCATAAGACATTATAAAAAACATCTTCCTCTTAATGACCTGATAATTTTCATATTTCCCACATCTGGTAGAAACTGTTTATTCTTATCATTTCAGAGAACATGTAAGGATGTAGTCAAAATTCCCTTTTGCCCCCTAAATGCTAGAAATAAGTTTATACAAAAACAGGATACATACATTTTCTGAAAGTTTAAAAATCAGTACTTATTACTAATGAAAATATATTTACCAATTATGAACCACATTTCAACACAGGCATGTATGTATCCTTTGTATTACCAATACCACTGTATTACAGCGGTATTTTACAAAGAAAAGATTTTACCATCACATAGCAGTTATTCATGATTTTGATCATGTACAACATGGGGAAAAACTGAGGCACAGAAATGCTAAAAGACCTGAGAAAATCTGTAGCAAAAAATAAGTTGGATCATACTAATTACAGTTTATTGATAAACTGCATACAATTTCCCAATTACATAAAAAAATAAACTCACATTAACATATACAAATAACTGAAACAGGAAGAATAATAACTAGATTTTCCATATAGCCTGAATTACATAGAGAAGTGTGGTTTCAAAATCAAAGATGCTAAAGAGAAGGTTCTCCTGAGTTGCAGACATTAGCTTAAAGGAACTTGAGGAAACACAGAAAACATGTGCAATAAAAGATTATTATGATCCAAAAAGTTTAATTTTATAGGAGAACCAACAGATATACACAATGAGTATGAGGTATCTCTGATCTACCACTGAAATATAGCTTTATGGAAAATAAAGGCTTATTTAAAATATTTTAAAATTAAAGTTAAAAAAAGCATGTATATATAATACTTAATATACAATGTAATCATAAAAATTTGAATTTTAGAGGGACTATTTTCACACAATGATGGTGCCAATTCCAAATGAAATGAGATGTTAAAGAAAATGGCAGGTATTAGCTATACAATTGTTTTTATTAAAACACATAAAATTCTACGCAAAATAAAATTCTTCTTTAATCCAAGAGAATAGTGCTTAAATTAAATATATATAGTTTTAAAGAAAAATCATATTATAACCATAAAACACTTTATGGCATTGTTTTATATCTATCTTCTCTTTTTCTCAGAAATATTATAATAAAAACACTTAATCCCCTCTTCATTACCTTTAAAAATCTTTGCAGAAAATTTATGATGCTATCCTTTTTATGATGCTAAACCAAGGAAAGGGACTTTGTATATCCATCATTTCTAGGATAATAAAAATATATTTACCTTCAAAGAAGACTTTCACTAAATTCCAGATACTGGCATGTTGTAATCATGCAGTTAGAAATGAAAATTTTACAACAGAAACTAATGAAATAAATAAGAAAGGCAAATATTATTCAAAAACCTTATAAAGGGTTAGGGTTAGGTTAGTTTTAAAAAGGGTACCTACTTTTTTTCAAGACACCTAAAATATAGTGGGTTGGAAATGCCCTATTATAAAGTGATTTTTGAAATACAAACTATATTCATTCCCTACGTTAGATCAAATATAAGCAAAAAATAAAATAAAACTTGGTAAAAATGTTTAGATTCCACAAAGAGCCTGAATCAATCCAGTATCTCAAAAAATGAATGTGGATAGAAATTGGTATAGGTTTAAATAATTAAAAAGAAGATCACCAGTTTTTAACTATGATTTCAAATAAATCATGCTCCTCAACCCCATCCCCAACTTCAATGGCATTTCCCTCAATTGAATTTTTATTACGTAAGATTGTGATTTTTAGAATTTATTTTTGTAATTTTATGTATACCATTATATTATGCTTAAGCTTGTGATTTCATTTTGACATATTTTATAGTATGATCAGAATTATACATATACATCTCCTGAATTCACAATTACTTTAACTAAATTTAAATGAATTTCATCTTCATGACAATTCCCACAATATTCTACATCAACTACTTAAAAAAAATTAGTCAAATATTACAGACTTTCTTACTTTGTTGAAGTACTTTGTATTTCTTCACTGAAATTTTTACTTTCTCCTTCTCTTCCTTAATGATAATATAAAAAACTAATAGATTTTAAAACTTCCTGCCTTTATTTAATGAAGACAAAAGAAATTATACTCTTTTTTTTTTTTTTGGTGGTACCGGAGATTGAACTCAGGGGCACTCGACCACTGGGCCACATCCCCAGCCCTTTTTTTTTGTATATTATTAGAGACAGGGTCTCACTGAGTCACTTAGTGCCTTGCCTTTGCTGAGGCTGGCTTTGAACTCGTGATCCTCCTGCCTCAGCCTCCCAAAGTGCTGGGATTACAGGCGTGCGCCACCGCGCCTGGCAGAAATTATATTCTTAATGACTGAAACATATGACATAATTTTTAAAGTAAATATTTAAAAATCATATAATTATACTAACATATTTATTTCAACAACATAAGTTTATTCTTTTTAAGTGTTTAAGTTTTCTGTCCTCAGTCAACTTAATGACTTTACCAAGACAATCTTTAAAAGAAATCAGAAAGAGTTCCCTTACCATCTACAGGAACTCTGCCACTGTTCCTTTGAAAGACTAATGTCTCTTTTAAATGAACTTTTTTTGTTAACCCACCCACCCCAGCACACTGAGTACTTTCTTCATTTCAGCAAAAGGGAAATGGCTAAAATTAGAATCTCTGGGCCCTCAGGAATAGCCATTATACAGCATCAGCTGAGCTTCCTAATTAGTATTATACTTGATTTAAAAATTAAAAAGTACCCAAACAAAACAAAGAAACAAAGAAGAAAACAAAACAAAATAAAATCTATCTAGGCCATCTTTTCACCTTTCTTTATTTCATAAGAGAGAAGCATTTAACACATTCATTTTGGTAGGCAATAAGGAAGTGCTAATGAAGCTTCTGCCAATAAACAAAGTCTGTCTTATCACTGCCTTAATAAACTTCAACTTTTATAATAAGTAAGAGCTTATTAATTTTATCTTATGAGATAAAACATTAATCTCAGTACAAAGTGTTTAGATCAAATTATTTTTGTGACCTCTTTATAAAAATATTGTCAACTTCTCTTGTGAAGAGAAAATTAATTCTCTTGTGCTCAAGATCCAGATTATCACTCTTATTTACATCTAAATCCAGAGTATAACCATGTGTGGAAAGTTAATCAGTAGATAAAATCTGTTTCTGAAGTATTGTTCTAAGTAAAATTTTCATAAACATCCTATTTTGTTTTTGTTTGGTTTTTGTTTTTTAATTTTATCTGTGATAAGAAAATGATGAGCGTGGGACTTTAATCCCCAAAAGACAAGGTCTTAGCATTCAATTTACCTGACAAGATTTTCATTGTCTCCAGTTCCTTTGCAAGTTGCACATTCAGTTCTTAAATCTTCAGCTTTGGGTTTCTTTTGTAATACAGACTGTCTCTGTCTTCTTTCTCTAGGAACTCTTTCCTGCCATACAAGGGAGAATAAATCAAAACAAAATCAGGATATGAAGGAAAAAATTTTAAGAAGAAAATTTCTCGAAGTTTGAACTGTGTAAAAAGTTCTTAACTTATTCCAACCTCATGTTTTTCTTCCTCAGGAACGAAGCTTCGTTTCCGTCCTCTGGTTCTCTAAAAGAAAATCCACAAAAATATCTAATGTTTAAATAATAACAAAAAATAAATTTTCTCTGTTAAATGTTATTGCCTTGATCCTCAAAAGATCAGCCATCACCCTTACGTACTGGCATAATCTGGGCACCTTTTAGAAATACAGAATCTCAGGCTCATTCCAACAAACTGAATTAAAATCTGGCTTTTAAGAAAAATTCCTAGTAAGGCATACGTACCTTATGTTGCAGAATAACAGTATAGAAGCATCCTTAACAGAGACAATATTTATTAATCAAGTCCCAAATGAATACTCAGGGCTAGTTCTTTCTGTATTCATCTCTTTCCCTTCTGTGGCACTTTCACTACTTAATGTTTCAATTTCTGTCCCAGAAACAATTCATCCCCATAGTGGTAAGGAATATGTCATATTATATTTCTATACCAAATTAAACTTAATACAGTGCTTATTATGTAAAGGTTTTAAAATTTTGTTTTAATAAAATACATTATAAATGGTCACATGAACCAAATATACTATCTAATATAAATGACAAAAACTTTCAATCATTTTTTTCCTTCTCTGGCAATCTATTCTGCAATTTCCATAATTTATACATACAGGACAGTTTCAGAATAGTAAACTATCAATGAGAAAATATTCAAATTATTCATTTTAGTTCTACAAACTTCAGAACAGAATACTTAAAAGGCCTTCACACATTTCCACATGCTTTTCATTTAACCCATCTTTAGGTAATGAAGTAACAATGTATTATTTAGTTTTGAATTAATTTTCAAGTACATATGTGAATCCTCCAATTTTATATTTTCAATTCTTTGGAAGAAATTTAATCACAAGCTGAGTATCCCTTATCCAAAATGCTTGAGACCACAGAAGTATTACAGATTTCATAATACTTGCATAGACTTTACCAGTTGAGCATTCCTATCAAAAAAATCCAAAATTTGAAATGAAAAACTAATTGAGAATTGATGTTCAGAAAGTTCTGGATTTGACAGCATTTTCAATTTTATATATTCAGATTAGAGATGATCAACCTGTATTTACTATTTGTGAAAATCTATCAAATCTTTTAACATCTGATATAATTCCATCAATTGAAACTTTGTTCATACCCATAACGCAATTTGTATCATATGGTAAAACACCAATTAGCAGGTCTATTGTTGAATGATATATTTATATTATTCTCTATATTCATAAATTCCCTTTTCTATACCTATGTATATATTTTATTAAAGTATTAATTTAAAAATGAACAAGTATATTTAAAATTATCTAAAGCAGTCCTTTTAAACTAAGTTCCTTAATTGCCAAATGGTAATCACTGATGTATTCATGTAGTAATTTAACAAAAGCAGCATAGTTCTGGCTAGGAAAATAAGGATGTTTAAAAGAATATGGTATCCAGTCACCTCAGAGTTCTGAAAAAAGCAGCCCAAAGAAATGACTTCCTAATGTCACAACATCAGTATATGACAGAGGTAAACCTCAAACCCCAGTCTCTTAAGTGATTTTTCTTATATGTTAAATCCAAGATTTATAATTTCATGCCAAGTAGAGATGAGTAAAATTAACTAGAAAGCAAATCTCTTATTCTGCTTCATTAAATAAACAATAGCACCACAATGCACAATGAAGATTTTTCACATTTCAAAAAGAATAAATTGGAGAATCATACCCAACAGAGATGAAATACAAATTCTCACCCTATTCTTACCTAATTTGTTAGCCCCATATAGTACAATGACTAACATGACTTATCACCATCATAATTACAGGAATTTCTTAACATGTGTCAAATTCCTTTAAAAAAAAAAGGGGGGATTTAATGCAAACACAACTATTCAAAATACCAAGTCCTCCAATCAGGGAAATGCTTAAGGGGATAGACTCAGTGGTAGACTGCTTGCCTAGCATGTGTGAGGCCCTGGGTTGGATCTGCAGCACAGCAAAAAATACAATAAATAAATAAATGGTTTAACTTCTAAAAAGGTGAAAAAAGAAAGAATGAGAAAATGTTGAGAGCTGGAGTTTATTTTTCTACTTTTAATAATGTGACATCAACTATAAGCATAAAAAACTCTATTTAAACATGGTGTCCCTAAATGAATCATAAGATTTTTTAAGATGGAAATGGTACCAAAAAAAAGTGAAAGGAAAGAAAATAAAAGCATTTTACTCATCTATCAAATTATAATTATCAAAGAGCTCACTCTAACTCAGATGTGTAGACGTATTCATAATAGGGTAGTTATTTCATAATATCTGTTGTGGCTGATACAAACTACATTAGTAACAAAATAAATAAAGCATCTGGATAAAAATAGTGTGTAGAAGAAGGAAGACCTTTACTTAATTATATCCTTTAGAATGTAGTACAGACACTTTATCTAAAAAAAGTTCCAAATGATTAACCATTTAAGGAATTCTAAATTGCACTTCATCTTGAAAGTGATTATTAAGGTATTAGAAGTAAATGATAAGTTTTAAACTCATTCCAAATCTTGGCATATTCCAATTTTTTGTTATTTTTTAAGAACTTTATTTACTTAATGATGATCTGAGCTATTTATATTACCTGACTCAATCTGTCTATGGTACATTTTCTTGAAAAGAGGTAATAAAAACATCCAAAGAAGAGACTGGAATGTTATTTAAAGGCAATGTAAAAGAAAAAAATTATTTTAGTTACCAGCTTCATTTAAATAATTTATTAATCTGAAACAATTAAATATTTCAATTTTAATTAATTCTTTAGAACCGGGATTATTTTAATTTATAATTAAGCAAAATGAAAAATGATTTTCCTAAGGTTAGAATGATTTATTTGACAAATAAACTAAATTTAAAAGTAAAAGACAGTAAGTTCTTCAACATCTTTGTTACCACTAAACTGCGCATCACATACTCACTTGTGAACTGTTTTCTCTGAATTTAACACATCTGTTTGATGAAAAATCAACATTTACACAAACAACAATAAGTAAGCAATATATGGTTTCAGGCGACTACATATGGTTAGATGAATAAGAAATGCCTCCTCATAAAATTTCATATAAATACAACACGTTTATGCATAAGCAAAATCCCAACTTCAATGTTAATGTAGGACAGCTAAGTCAAACCTCAAAAACCTCTGTCAAACTACATATTGTCAGAGTTACGCTGTGGAATAAATGCCAGTAGCTTTCTGGCAGCTGTTCAAATGCTTCAAACTAAACTTTACTGGAGTGTGTGTGTCTGTGTGTGTGTGTGTGTGTGTGTGTGTATCTACACACACATATATTTACATATATGTGTATGTATATAAATGCATACATATATATAATTCTCCCAAAATTTGTTTTTTTAGTAATGAAACTACCTTAAAAACAAATTATAAATTAAAGTTCATAAAATAGTCAAAGAAAAACGCTATGTATACATAAAAACAAGGTGTGAATAAAGTACCATCTGTTTTTGTTGGCTGTCAACAAACAACAGATGGAACAGTGATCACCAAAAGTGAGTGTTTCCCTTCTGATCAATTGGCTGTAGAGTATATTTTAATATTAGAATTATGAAAAAGAGTAGGAGAATAAAAACAAAATCATAACCAATTGGGCTAAAATACTATAAATTAATGTTAGAACTAAATATACAAAATAAAATATAAATGTTTTTTGGTATGTGTTCCTATAAAACCCTACTCATAGATCATGGTATATGCAAAACAAGTAAAACACTGAAGCACCATCTGTTCTTCATTTTATTTCAGATTCCTAGAAATAAATAAAAATGATATATTTCCAACAGCAAAAGGCAAAACAGAAGGCTTCAGGTTCTGAATAAGATTATTTTAGGTAAGGATGCATGGATCTCATCCCGGTGGCCAAAATAAGGTAAAGTACCTTCTACCTCATAACAGAATTGTTTGCAAGGTTTCTTCTAAGAATCTATGACACAAGTTTCATCATCTGTTTAGTAGTCAGAGGACTTCTTGAGCCTGATAACAGATAACTCTGCTACCTAAATCCTCCATAAACAGTGTTTCTTTCACAGAACTGTAAGCATTCAAGTGATTAGTATAAAGATAGGACAAATCAGACAAAATGCATAGTAAGCTTTAGACATTTTAATGGATTTTTTTTTTCTTTTGGATGGTGCTGGGGATTGAACCCAGGGCTTTGTGGATTCAAGGCAAGCACTCTACCAACTGAGCTATATCCCCCCCACATTTTAATAGAATAAAATCCAAGTTGTTGAAGATTTTTTCTAAAGAAGGTTTCAAATATATATACACACATATATATCCATAATACATATACTTATACATAATGTATGTGAAACATATGCCATATTTTCAGATTCTCAAAATTTCATTCCTAACAGTATTAAGCTAATTTGCATACATGTAATAATTAGTTATACCATAAGTATAATGAAAGTAGACTCTAAGAAATCTGATTATCTTTTAAGTAAAGATTGCCATTTGGAATAGACTTAGTAGCTCAGTGTTAAGGGAGAAAACAGATTAAATGTGTTTAAGTCCTTTTCCAAAACAATGATCTAAAAGAAAAACTACTGCATGGTTTTCAGTAAAAGCTGCTAACATGTACTTTGTTTATTGCATTTATTTTGGAAAAAAAATGAAATATGTAAGACAACAAGAATTTCTAAGAAAGAAAGATCAAAGAAAGTAGATGCTTTGTATGTGTGTGTGTGTGTGTGTGTGTGTGTGTGTGTGTGTGTGTAAGACTATAGAAAGAAAGGTCCCAACAAGTCCTTTGGCACTTGTATAAAAGATGAAAAGATATCAGATGATATATAATGGGAAAAAAATGAAAAGAAAATCTGAAAGCTTTCAAGTTACATTAAAGTTATTAGAAAATATGCCCAAAAGTACAAACCTCAACTTTAAAGTAACTTCAAAAAGGACATAAACAAACTAATTTATATTTTCTTCAAAGGTAATTTCCTTTCCTAAAAGGAAAATTTTCCACATAAAAAATAATACAGAGAAAATGTCTTAAGTGGCCAGGTACTTAAACAGAAGGATCCCAGGCTGCCTCTACAAAAATTCTATATTTTCATCAATGAAATATGATAAATATACAGGGAAAATAGGACCAATTTTTTTAAACAGGATTATTCTTGTCCATATGGAGTTTAGGCCCACAAGTCTACAGGTATCAAGCAAATACTTATTTACACAAATATTATTATAAATATGAGCACAACTAAGGAGGAATATAAAAATAAACTGATATGCTGCTTGGATCTTTCAAAATCCCAACTAAAACCCATATACCAAAACTTCTAAACAGAGAAATACCATGAACCAGCATTTCTTTTTTTTTTTTTTAATTTTATTTTTATAATTTTTAATATATACAACTCATAGTGCATATATTTAGTATCTTTTTATATACAACTGTTTGTATACAAAGTATATTCGTACAATTCAGGTCTTCAATCAATCATGCATTAAGGAAAATGGTATCCGTCTCATTCAACCACCTTTTTTTTTTTTTTCTTTTCTCCCCCTCCCTTCCCTCTTGCTCCCTCCCTTACCCTCCCTTCCCTTGACCATTCTAGTGTTCCTCTAATCCTCCTATGTACCCCCATCCAACAATACTTTGAAATAGCCTCCTTATATCAGAGAAAACATTTGGTACTTGGATTTTTGAGACTGACTAACTTCACTTAGCATTATGTCTTCCAACTTCATCCATTTACCTGCAAATGCCATTAATTTATTTTCTTTTATTGCTGAGTAAAATTCCATTGTGCGTATATACCACATTTTCTTAATCCACTCATTTACTGAGGGACATCTAGGTTGGTTCCACAACCTAGCTATTGTGAATTGCGCAGCTACAAACATTGAGATAGCTGTGTCACTGTAATATGCTGTTTTTAAGTCCTTTGGGAATAGACCCAGGAGTGGGAATGAACCAGCATTTCTAAGCATATATTCAGGAGAAGTGATAGCCTATGTCCACCTAAAAACTTGTACATAAATATTTATAGCTACATGATTTGTATCAGCCAAAAAGTGAAAACAACCCAAATGTCCATTAACTAATGAAGAGATAAATAAAAATCTGGTATATGCAGATTGGAGTTTTAAAAATGGAGTTTTATAAAGTAATAAAACAAAATATTGATACATGCTACAAAATGCATAAACCTTGAAGACATAATGCTAAGAAGCAAATTTATGATGTAATTCCATTTATATGAAATGCTCTGATTAGGCAAATCTACAGTGACAGAAAGCAGACTAGTGGTTATATAGGTTTGGGGATGGGAAATGGGGAAAGGGGATGCGAATAGGTATGGGATTTGGGGGCACTGAAGAAAGCATTCTAAAACATGTGGTAATGGTTATATAACTATAAGCACACTAAAACCACTAAATTATATGCTTCAAATGGGTGGATTGTATTATATGTGAATTATATCTCAATAAAGCTATTATTTTTTAAAAAGTACCATTCAACCTTTAAAATACAACACATTTCCCATTACTGCTTACATGGTTAAATTTAATATTTAAGTTATATGTAAGTAAAGTTAAAATGACACTTATAAAACAAGTTCAATAAGTATTAATGATGAAGTAAACTAGACTGTAAAATCCACCTATTGACTCCACATCTTTTACTAATATAAGTCACTTAAATAAATGGAAAATGACTACTAGAATTTTTCCAGCATATGAAGGACTGGGTCATGCACTTCCAATATCTGTGACTTCAAATAAAAATATTCAAATTCTATAAATAATTTTCATACCTCAGTTTTAAATGTTAAAGGATACGTGGAAATCACTATCTACATTAATTCCTATCACTGCCCTAACAAATCACCAAAACTTTAGTGGCTTAAAAAAAAAAAAAAATGTATTACCTTACAGATCTATAGGTCAGAATTCTAGTATGGGCCTCACCCAGTTAAAAATCAAGGTATTAGTAGGGTCACATTCCATTTTGGAGGATCTAAGGGAGGAATTTATCTTCTTCTGTAGCTCCTAGAGGTTACCCACATTCCTTAGCTCATTCCTTTAGGACCTCATTCTTTTACCTTAAAAGGCCATATTTCTGCCTATCTCTGGTCCACTATCTGTAGTCACATGTCCCACTGACTGACTACAGACAGAAAAGGTCCTCTGCTTTTAAAAGTAAGTCCTCTGATTAGATGAAGACCACATGGATATTTCTGGTTAATCTTCCCACCTCAACATCCATAGCTTTAATCATAATTGTAAAGGTTAACATGTTCATAGGTTCTAAGTATTAGGTATTGGTTTTCCAAACTATATGCCCTACTTACATGTTTTGTAAATGTTAGGAGACGAGAGAATACTTCTACTGAAATATTATTTAAAAATCTATAAATATCAACATTGAAGGCATTTCCTCAAAGAAAATACCTAAAATTACCCTCCAGAGAATACAATGAATATACAAATTCCACACAGACTTACTTATTTTTAAAAAATAAGAGTGGACATCCAAGCATCCCTGGCATTTGAATGCTTCAACCTAAGACAGAGATAAACATAAACAGAAATGTGGAACTCATGGGCCCAGTGGTATATACCGGTAATCCCAGCAACTCATGGGACTGAGGCAGGAAGATTGCCAAGTTCAAAGACAGCCTCAACAGATTCGTGAGGCACTTAGCAACTCAGCGAGGAGACCCTGTCTCTAAATAAAATATGAAAAAGTGTTGGGGATGTGGCTTAGTGGTTAAGCAACCTTGGGTTCAATCCCCAGTACCAAAAAAGAAATAAGGAAGTCAGAGAAAACAGTATAGAATAGAGAATAAAATAGATGAAAAGTAATATTCTAGAGAGATAAAAGTCTTAACAGTATTGAAATATGAATATTTTCTATTAAAAGAAATAAGGAACAATAAAAATACATACATATTTTTTCCCAAAGAAAATTAGCCAAGTGCAATGGCACACGCCTATAGTCCCAGCACTTGGAAAGCTGTAGGAGGAACCCTTGAGTCCAGGAATAAGAAACCATCCTGGAAAACATAGTAAGACCCTGTCTTTAAAAATCAAAAACAAACAAATAAACAAAGAAAAGCCCACAGATTCAAGCAATCTTGAAAATGTGTTCCCCACTAGAAATCCTAGACAGAGCAATTAGGCAAGAGAAGAAAATAAAAAAGAAACAAATAGACAAAGGAATAAGTCAAGTTATCACTGTTTAAAATGATATGGTTCTATACTTAAAAGATCCAAAGAGTTCCACCAGAAGACTGCAAAAGCTAATAAACAAATTTAGCAAAACAGCATTTTACAAAATCAACATAAAATAATCAGTAGCTTTCCTACACAACAATACTAAACAGGCTACAAAAGAAATCAGGAAAACAATCCCATTCATGATAGTCTCAAAAAAGAAAAAGAAAAAAAAAAAGAAAGAAAGAAATACCCAGAAATAAACCCAACCATGGAGCTGAAGATCTCTAGAATGAAATCTACAGAACACTGAAGGACGAAACTGAAGAAGACACTACAAAACGGCAAGTCCTCCCAAGTTAACAGAGAGGCAGAATTAATATCATTAATATGACCATATTACCAAAAGTGACATATAGATTCAATACAATATACAGATTCAATCAAAATATAAACAACATTCTTATAGAACTAGAAAAAAAAATCCTACAATTCATTTGGAAGAATAAAAGAGAATAATCAAAGTAATTCTAAACTAATAAAGCAATGCTGGAGGTATCAAAATACCTGACTTCAAATTATACTATAGAGCTACTGTAACAAAAACTGCATGGTACTGCCACAAAAATATAGACACATAGACCAACTGAACAGAATAGAAGACAGAGATGAACCCATACAGATACAGATCCTTGGCCAAGGAATCAGAAACATATTGAAGAAATGACAGCCTTTTCAACAAATGATGCTTGGAAAATTGGTTCACACACACACACACACACACACATACATGCATACATACATATACATCCCTACCTCTTGCCCTACATGAAATTCAACTCAAAATTGATCTAAGACCTAGGAATCAAACCACAGCATTTGCAACTCCAAGAAAATGTGGGATCAATACTCCAACACAGAGGTGCAGGCTCTGACTTCCTCAACAGGATCCCTACAGCTCAAGAAATGATAAGAATTAATAAATATCACAGCATCAAATTAAAAGGCTTCTGCTCAGCAAAGAAAACAAGAGTGTGAAGACAGAACCTACAAAATAGGAGATTTTTGCCAGCTGCTCCTTCTATAGGGAATTAGTAATATCCAAAATATATAAGAATTTATAACTCACCAAAAATTCAAATAATCCCATCAATAAATGGGCAAATTAACTAAATATACACTTCCCAAAAGAAGAAATGCAAATGGAAAATCAAAACTATACTGAAATTCTGTCTCACAATGGTTAGAATAGCAGTCATCAAGAATACAAACAATAGCCGGGCGCAGTGGCACAAGCCAGTAATCCCAACACTTGGAAGGCTGAGGCAGGAGGATCACGAGTTCAAAGCCAGCCTCAGCAATGGCGAGGCACTTAGCAACTCAGTGAGACCCTGTCTCTAATAAAATACAAAAAAAAGGGCTTGGATGTGGCCCAGTGGTCAAGTGCCCTTGGGTTCAATCCCCGGTACTAAAAAAAATAAAAATAAAAATAAAATAATACAAACAATAAATGTTGGAAAGGGTGGAGAATAGGGAACACTGTTGCACTGTTGATGGGATTATAAATTAGTAGAACCACTATGGAAATCAATATTGGGGTTCCTCAAAAGACAAGGACGGAACCATCATATAAACCAGTCATACCACTACTCAGTATTTATCCTAAAGAATCAAAGTCAGCATACTATTGCTATACATGCACACCAATGTTTAGAGTAACACAATTCACAATAGCCACATTATGCAAACAGATTAAGTGTCTATCCATAAACAAATGGATCCAAAAAATCTGAAATACATACAATGGAATTTTATTCAGCCATAAAGAAGAATGAAATTGTGTCATTTGCAGGAAAATGGACAGAACTTGAGATCATATTAAGAGAAAAAAGTCAAACTCAGTAAGTAAAGGGTTGTGTATTTCATATGTGAGAGTAAGAGAGGAAAAAGGAAAAGAAAGGGGCGAGAGGATTTCATGAAAATGGAAGGGTGACCAGTAGAATAGAGGAAAGGGGGTGTGAAAGCAGGGAAGGGAAAGGAGAAATACTGGGGAAGGATACTGATCATGTTGTATTTTTTATATTACATATGTTTATGAGTATGTAACAAGAAATCCCGCCATCATGTATAATTATAATGAACAAATAAAAATACAAAAAAAATTAAATGTGCCTCCTAAATGAGGTATTTAATAAAAAAGTTGGAAAATGAAACGAATGAATAAGAAGCCACAAAATTTAGTTTCTCTAACTGTATTCTCTCCTTTATTATCCTTGTACCTGAGCTTACTATAACTGATCTTCAAACAATAATAGGGTGAAAGTATACTGCTAAAGCTCACAAAGTAAGAAAGCATATTTCTGCTATTCTATTGTAGTATTTCTACTATTAATAAATCTTATTTATCTCCAGAAAACTACTATCATTAAGAAGTCAATATCTGATTCACTACATAAAACAATGTGGAACCCCCTTTTTAGCCCTCTTTTTAGTTTAACTGCTTTTTTCTGCTTCTGTAAAATGCTTGGCTTTAAGATAATAACAGTCAAACTTCTGTGACTCTATTTAGTAAATAATCAGCTACCTCTATTCTGTCAGCCTCAAGCTGTCACAAGTCTCCGGCCATGGGGACAAAGGGAGAACAAGCCCGATCATTTTAAGCCAGCCCCGTGCATAATAAAACCTTGTAAGATGAAAGCAGGACACTGCAGTGAGCTTGAGAAACAGTTAGCACATTCCATTGCACTGAAGACAGCTTCTGTCAATAAGAACTTTCTCAGTTATCAACATGCTTGGCGCTGCACGGGCTCCCCTGGCCTATTGTAATGTGAGGAGACCCCCTAACTGTAAGGATGGCCAATCATGTGAACCCCCTTGCTCTCGAGGTTCTACCTCAATAAAAGGCTCGTGCCCTGAGTGAGGGGCTCTCAGTACAGATCCACTGTGTTGGTGAGGTCTGAGAGTCTGAGCTTAAGCCCGAATAAAGGCTCTTTGTTCTTGCATGCACTCCGGACTCCTTGGTGATCTTTGGGGGTCTGTTCTCTGGGCAAAACAACAATTAAATGTCACTTTGTAAAAGGCACAAAAGGAATTTTTCAAAGAAAATAACAACTTGGAAACAAGTCAACCTGCAATACACAACACCTAGTAGCCCACTTGTTGAAAAGTATATCATGCAGGTAATTTTTTAGAAATAAGAACAATGATTATAACAGGGGTAACAACCAGAAAGGGAAAAAGTAAAGATTTCCAAGAAATGTGGTCTTTAAAAATAAAATAAAAATAAATCCCTGAAAGCATAATTATAAACTTTTAATTTTCTCCCTATCTCTGACTACTAATGTGAATATTTTAACCTTCTAATAAACAAACTCAGGACAAAAACAAATAAAACTGTGAATTTAGAAAAGAACTATCAGTTCTAGAAAAGAATGGAGATGATCTAATTCATTTACAAATGGGGATACTATATGCAAACAAAGTGTTGTTGTCTAGATCTTAAATATCCACCAAGGTCATGTGTTGAAGGCATGATCGCCAGCCTGTGGTGCTACTGGGTGGTGGTAAAACATTTAGAGTGGGACCTAAAGGAAAGAAGTTAGGTTAGTATCCTGAGCCCTTTCTCTCTTTTTGCTTCCCAGCCAACATAAGGCAAACAGTTTTGCTCCACACACTCCCTGCTATGATAATCTACCTTCTCACAGGCCAGAAATAAACATAGCCAGATGATCATGAACTGAAACCTTTAAAACTGAGCCAAAAATCATTCTTCTCTCCTTTAAGTTAATTATCTAAATGAATGTGTCACAATAACAGAAAGCTACCAGACACGGTAAATTAAGCATACTTATCCAAAGCCACATAAAGGGTTACTGGTAGATTGTGGACTAGAATTCAAATCCATTCCAGGTATTTCCACTATATTATGCTATCTTACCAGTTTTTGATGCTACCTAAAATGCTCAAGAACTTGATTTTGTACACTCTATCTTTAAAGGAAATAATGTTACAAACAAAAACTATTTTAGGAAAATAAAATTACATTTTAAATGCTAATTTTAAGGCATAATTAAAAGTCATACACATACATTTTTTTTTTTTTTTTCCCCAGTGCTGGGGATTGAAATCCAGGTCCTCAAGCATACTAGGAAAACTCTTCACCACTGAGCTACATCCACAGTCACCAAATATTTGTAAGTATGTAAACATAAGAAAATAATTTAAGTTTTAAAAACTCTTTAATCAGCCTATATGCAAAAGTCAATTACACTAATGATTAAAATTTCCTTAGCACAAAAATAATTAAAAGAGAAACAAGCAATCCTAAAAAATATTCACTCATCTTATAAACTTAAATATTAAATAAAATTTTGCTGAAGGTATGCTAAAACTCACTAATAGCTTTAATTAATAAATAAGTCTGGGTTAAAACTAGATTATTATTATGATTTCACCCAATTAACTTCTTTAAATGGTTTCCAAGCTAATAATGTAAAAAGCTGTTGTCTTCAAGATGCCTAGCATAGAGCTGGGGTTATGGCTCAGTGGTAGAGTGCTTACATAGCACATGTGAAGCACTGGGTTAGATCCTTAGCACCACATAAAAAGAAATAAAATAAAGGTATTGTTCTATATACAACCAAAAAAATTTTTTTCTTTTTAAAGATGCCTAGCATAAGAACACACAGGTGTAGGTAAAACAGCTAAAGGTATCATGATACCTAAATGGGGTTCAAACATTTTACAAGCAATTTTATGGGAAAGGCACCAATGCTTTTACTAGTATTCAGTCTGCTATTATTTCAAAAATTTCAATTGATCAATACTCAGGTTTTGAGAAATGCAAATTAAGACTTTCTCATTCAGGAGAAAATTTCCTAAGTGACTCACTTCAATCTTTTGTCATTCTATTCCACTTCACAATCATCATGTTACCTGCTGGGGCAATTTAACTATACCTCACAAATGGACAACTGTACTTCTAATTTACATGACATTTATCTGAGTCAACTTTACCTTGAGGGCATAGAATACATTTTCATTTTAATGTCCTATTCATTATCTAACTCAGTACCTTATATTATTAGTTGCTCAGTAGATACATGTTGAAAAACATAAACCTGATCACAATTCAAAAGTAGGACAAGGTCAAAGCAAAGATGAGAGAATACTTATAAGACAGCCAATTTTTATTCTTGAACATGGAAAACCATTCACCTCAGGAATAAATATGGTCAAAACCACTCATGCAAAAGAGAAATTTTCCACAGTTTTGAAAATTGTGAAGAAAACAGAAACTCATATTCCTTTATATTATAAACTAAAGTTTATTGTAAAGTACTCCGAACCCACTACTGAACCCCACAGGTTTACTCAAGACAACAGAATAGGTTAAATAAAGATAAATCACTGAGGCTGAGAACTGTGTTGCATGCACCAAAAGTCATGACATACCCTTTCAGTGTTGTGAGACAAAGCTGAATATTAAAAAACCAAAGTAGGTGAAATAACCAGAGAATTACTGGTATCTTCAAAGTCATGAAAAATAAAACAAAAAGATGTTAGAACTAGAATATATGGAATGATAAAATGGACTTGGATGTTAGATAGTGAATGCATCAGATAAAACTGAAACAGTAACCCACAAGGTAAATGGATTACAATGCTGTTTTGGTTCAATGCCAAAGGAATGATCATGAAAATATAAAAGGAAGAAAATATTACTGGAAACTAGTAGAAAGAATTACAATAAAAAATCATAGTTGAAAGATTAGAACATTAAGTTCAAGAAAGATTTTTTTTTACCCAGGAAATAGAGGAAAACACTATATATGAAATGTCATTTTACATTTAAAGGTAGGCAAGATATATATATGAACTCACTGTCCTATATATAGGCTTTTATGTAGAAGGAAAGCAATTCTCTTAATATAAAAGAAGCTATATTAGCCGGGCGCAGTGGTGCACGCCTGTAATCCCAGCACTTTGGGAGGCTGAGGCAGGAGGATCGCGAGTTCAAAGCCAGCCTCAGCAATGGTGAGGCACTTAGCAACTCAGTGAGACCCTGTCTCTAAATAAAATACAAAAAAGGTCTGGGGATGTGACCCAGTGGTCGAGTGCCTCTGAGTTCAATCCCTGGTACCACAAAAAAAAAAAAAAAAAAAAAAAAAAAAAGAAGCTATATTATGATAAATCAGATTCCAGTCCCAAAGTTAAACATTTTCATTCCTACAATAAATGAATGATGTATGAAAAATTTATCCCCAACTATTGTTACTGGCTATCAGTATGTAAAGTAAAATTATTAGTAAATTTTCAAATTTTCTCCAGAATATATAATTGTATATTTGAAAGATGTTATTTTATAGAATGATATTACCATTTATACTGGACATAG
This sequence comes from Tamias sibiricus, assembly GCA_025594165.1. Taxonomy (NCBI): domain Eukaryota; kingdom Metazoa; phylum Chordata; class Mammalia; order Rodentia; family Sciuridae; genus Tamias; species Tamias sibiricus. The sequence goes on along the minus strand of CM046664.1, from coordinate 110,008,887 downwards.
AAATATGAAGCATGGGCTCAACAATTATAAAGTAAATAAATTACATTAAAGTTGACCTTTGAAAAAGACATTGACAATGGATAGTTTAAATCATAGCATTCTAAAGGGAAGCATTGCTTAATGCAATCAAAATAAAGGGGGCTTTCCTTGGCAGAGTGTCTAATAAAAAACATTCCTATATTCTAAAAAGAAATTCCCTAACTCCTATAAATAAGAGAAAAAGAGGAAGAAAATGACTGGATCCAAATGGGCTAACAACATGCCATTTGACAGGAGACCCTTTATATTAATATTCCTTCCTTCACTCATGTTACTTTCTTTCTGCTAATTTTTAAAAACGGACAAAAAAAGAGAGGGGGAAACCTGACTCACTCTCATTAAACGGGAAACACTGTGAGGAATCAGTGAGATATCCAGCAAGCCAAAAAGGAATTAAACATCTGTCAGTTTTAAATACTGCTGAACCAATAAAAATTCCAGGTCCACCTTCTTTGATCTTTCCTCTTGGCATTTTATAACTCTTCCAGTCACTGCCTGGATTTTTGCTACCAGCGATTCATTTATCCACCTAATTCAGAACTTATTGCCTGTTTTGTTCAATACTCAAGGATGGAAAATAGGAATAAAAAAGGCAATATCCTAATTCTCCAAAAGAAAACAAAGAGGAGAAGGACAGAGGAGTCTGGATGTCTTACTTTAAAGGGACTACCATGGGCCAAACAAGCACTACATTAGGCATTTGGTTACTATGCCAGATTATCTATGGTCAATTTGGCACACACCTCTACCATCACTACTATAACCATCTCCCTTAGTTAAGGCTGGAAACCACCATTTCCTATAATCCCCTTCTCTCTGTAGTTCCATGTTAATAATCTTATGTTTAAAATGGGTAAGTAAAGTGAAGCCATTTTTCTCAGGAAGTCATGTTGCTTTCTAGATACTGTGGCTTTATAGATCTTTCCATCAATTCCCACTTACAGTCCTGGATCATGCTACAGACTTCCCCCATGAGTTCCTATTTTTTCACCTACTCAACACTGTTCTTCAGGCTGAGATCATCACCATCAAATTCTCTGTCCTAATGTCAACTCTTAGCACTTATTTGAGGCTTCAGGGTAACATATTTCACTGACAAATTTTTTGATATTTAGCAAAACTCCTCTGACCTACACAGACAACTTTCTTGACATCACCATTTCCCACATGCCCATCACTACATAAACCCTTAATTCCTCACAGAATTACCAATTTTCCTGATCAAATCATCAGTGGTATATTAAGCTACTGAAAGAAAGTAGAGTCTGTGATTCTGGCCCATGAAGAAGAACCTGGAACAATTAGTAGTAATTGTTGGGAGATGTGTATAAATTATGGATTTGTTTGAGCCATTAAGGCAGGGAAGCTGCTTTTCTGGGAACTCATGGGTGAAATTCCCTGGTTTGAGAAAGCCCAGAACAAGCTGGGACCCTGCCTTGGCTCATAGCCTTAGGATCAAACTCAGCCACCAGAAGATGGGCGGAACCTACCAAGCACAAAACAACCTTGTTTACTGCAAGATCCCTGCCACGCTGTAAACTTCCTCTTAAATAAAGGACTAGGGCCTTGTTCTGTGGTTTAGTTCCAATGCCTATCAGGGCTGGAAGATGCATCAGACACCCCCCTTTAAATCTAATTTCTGGCTCTGTCTTTTATTCCTTACTGATTATTTCAGACTTTTTATTTACCCAGGAGGCTCACACCTCCAAGCAGAAATCTGTTCTACTGGGGTGCTGGTAAACCTGGCAAGTAATCTTATCTAGAAAGTCAGCACAATGAAGTGAAAGAATGAGCTGAGGCTACCTAAGTGTGAACCCCAGCTCTGCCACTTGGAGTTCTTAGACAAATAAACTCATTGCCTCGGTTTTTCATCTGTAAAATGGCAATGATATTAGTGGCTACTTTATATGGTAGTTATGACAATTAATAGAATGTAAACAGTAAATACCAGATAAAGGTTATATAAAAATAAACTTTGCAATCCTTTCTTTTCTTTAGAATAGTTCTCTTATTTGTATCCAGTAATAAAAGAAAGAATAACTCTTATGGAGACATTGAAATAACTAGATATGTGGTATTAGCAGAACCAATCTAAACTGCTACAAAATCAAATCTCTGGAGCTAGAAACAGTTTAAAAAGAATTTTCTAAAACCAGACCCTTTCTCTTTTACTTATTAACATTATCATATTTCTGTGGTTCTTGAACTATTCCTATACTACTATTCCATATGTCTCACTAATAATTTTTCTTGCCTTTATATTGACAGACGAAAAGAAATGTAAGATATTCAAAGTCCAAGATATGTACACTCCTAAAAGAGGCACATGAAATGAGGAAGGAAAATCAAAAGGGACTTTTTAATTATACTCTTAAATTTCTTACAATAAAAAAGTGTTCACATATTACTTTCATTTTTAAAATTTAATTAAAAAATAATTCAATCACTCAGAATGACAAATTTCAATAAAAAACTGATGGTACCCTAACAATTAAACATGAAATGATGTTAAAATAAGAAGCAGGGACAGCCCCTATGTTTGCACTGGAAGGCTACTTTCTGAAAATACAACATTTTCATTCTTTCACTTACAATAGTTCTTTTAAATCACTATTTTTAATACTAAATTTTTAGTGCAACAATTTTTTTCAAGTAACTTTTCTGGTTGATCTTTTTATCATCTTTGGATAAGAAAATATGTAGGATAAAAAGTAATACTGGGCCTGCTCACCTTGAAAACCATCCATATCTTATTGAAACTACTGTCTCAAAATATGTTCCAGTCTTTCAGATTTCTATAAATCTTTATTAAGGAAACCAAAGTAGAATGAAATGAAAAATGACTTTTCTCAGTATCTAAACAATACAAGAATAGTGTGCCTTGCTGAAGTATTCTATTCCCCTTTGAACTCTCTGGACATGATAAATGGAAAACTGCCTGTCAGCAGGAAAAAGTAGATGCCATTCTAACAGCAACTTTGTTTGGCATAAAGCAGGCATTAAAGTAGGAAAATAGAGTCTGTGGGCCTCTCTCCCCTAACATTGATCAAATCAAGTGAACAGAGCCAAAAGATCCTTATTGTTTAATCAAAAAGGCTGAAATGCAATAAGGCAAATGCTTGAGTAGATTTGGAGTGATTAGATAGGAAAAGGAAAAAGTAAGTAAGAAAACCACTACATGCTGCTCCATTTTCACTCTCAATTCAAAGTTACACATTTTCCCCAGAGCAGGTTTCACAGTATCCACAATTTGGAGGCAAAGAAACAAACTATAATACAAGAATATCAAAATGAATATATACTAGTAGTTCTTATATACACATGCCAACAATGAGCTTGCTGACATATTGCTCCTAATTTTTTTTCTTTTCTTTTTTAATATCAACTTCAACAAGGCAGAATAACCTTCAAAGATTTTATTAACTTTAACACTGCTTCACTGTGAATGACAGTGATGGCAGTGCTCTTGCATAAACTTGACAAGGAATATTACTAACAACTGAAAGTAAGAAGAAAAGTTATGTTGAATTTAATATTTAATGAGAATGAACTCAGTTATACAAGTTAATAAGTATTTATGTGCCTGGCTTCCCACCAATAGCACTGTGCTAAGGAAAGAAACAGGAATGTTCTGGTATCAGATTAGAGTACCATAAGAGAAAGACCATACCTATTAAGAATGCTACTTAGTAACCAAACATTTGACAAAACTGCATTCATGCCTCAACAAATATTCAACTATAGATCTCAAAAAAGATAAGAGGAGTTGGGGTTGTGGCTCAGTGGTAGAGCGCTCGCCTAGCACATGCGAGGCCCGGGTTCGAATCTCAGCACCATGTAAAAACACATTGTGTACAACTAAAAGCAAATAAATAAATATTTTTTAAAAAATAAGAGTTAATTCAGGCTATCTAGGTTTGATTCCTTTGGTGCTACTGACTCTCTGGAAGATCACAGGTAAGTTACTTCAGTTTCATTATATGTAAAATAGGAGCTATGATAATTAAATCCATCTTAAGGGAAGTAACCTGTGAAATTTGGTACACTGGCATAAAATGAGCACTCAATAAATTTTAGGTGCTAATTACTATTATTATACCACTTTATGTAAAAGTATACTATTACCCTCCCCATCCTGCCCCATTCTGTTGATTTAACTACCTTTGGAAAATGTAATGAAGTCAAAAACCAAGCAGTAGCAAGAAATACAAAATAAAATGGCTGGATTTAGTAGTACTAGTAGCAACACACCAGAATTTAATGCAAATATTTTAGCATGTGAATTTCTTCCTCTGCCCTTTCACTTCCTTCCTACTAACAAAGGACAAAAAGTAAGAAAGTAATAGCAGGGGATAAAGAAAACTACTCAATAAAAATGGCACTTCAATCTAAAGCATCCCTAATCATTTTATATTTTTGATGATTTCTGGGCAACTCCAGGGGTGTAAGCTTTTCAATAATGAGATTAAAGTGCTATAAAGATGCAAAGACTGTATTATGGTTTGGATGTGAGGTGTTCCCCAAACACTCACATGTGACACAATGCAAGAAGGTTCAGAGGAGAAATTATTGAGTTGTGAAGAGTTTTACCCAATCAGTGAATTAATCCTGATAGGGATTAACTGAGTGGTAACTGAAGTGGTAGGGCGTGGCTGGAGGAGGTGGGAATTGGGAGCGTGGCTATGGGGTATATATCTGTTTGTGGCAAGTGGAGACACCTCTCTCCACTTTCTGATCATCCTGTGAGCTGCTTCCTCTGCCATACTCTTCTGCCATGATGTTCTGCCTCAACTGGACCCCAGAGGAATGGAGCCTGTTATCTATGGATTGAGACCTCTGAAACTGTGAGCCCCTAAATAAACCTTTCCTCCTCTTACAGTTGTGCTGGTAAGGTCATTTAGTCCCAGCAGCAGAAAAGCTGACCAAACAGACTGAATTTTTAAAAATATTATTCTAAGAGAATATTAATTCATATATCCCACAAAAATGGATTCCTAAACTAAGAGAAAGATCATTTTAAGTAGTTGAAGTACCCAAAAGCTACTTCTCTAAGTTGTGGAATCATTTTAAAGAAAAATAACAAATTTGATGGAAATTGACACAAAGTTACAGAACAAATGATCCTTTAAATTCTAATGAGAGATGTATTTTTTATTCTTTTTTTTAATATTTATTTTTTGTTTGTAAAGTAGACACATTATCTTTATTTCATTTTTATATGGTGGGGAGGTTTGAACCCAATGCCTCACGTGTGCTAGGCGAGCACTCTAACACTAAGCCACATCCCCAGCCCCGATATATTATTTTGAAATAGAAGACTAAAGCTTAGGATGCGTTATTATTATCCTATGTATAGCATTAAGGTAAAATTTTCTGTAAAATTTTGAGAGAAGAGTAAGACTAATATGAAAATAAACCATATTTTGGTCAATAATAGAGAAAAATGAAAAACTGACAAAAACAAAACTATTATATTTAAAAATGGAATATCCCAAACTGCACTAAAATTAAAAATAATAAGTTGAAAGGTATGTACTAAAATAAAAAGTGTAAGTAAAAGGATACTAGAAGCAATGGTTAAGTAAAACTATACCAAAGGAAAGAAAAATTGGTTATTTATTGCATATACACTTGACTATACAAGTTAGTAAATGGTTATTGGTCCAAGTTCACATATTAATACTGTGCTAAGAAAAGAAACTAGAGTACCTCATTTTTAATTAATACCACTTATTAATATAACAATGTTAATACAACCCTAAAACAAAAATGATAAAAATAATTAAGGTAACAATAGGAACTCAGCTGAAATGGTAAGATCAAGAACGAGATGATTGATCATTCTGTTACATATCTTATCTCTCGTTCTCATGTTCCTTGATCAGCTTGGTATGGTACCTAACCAGATAAATACACTGATCAAAGACTTTCTTAATGAACTGACAGGGGAAAGGAAGAACAGACTTGAGGGAAAGAGAAAAGGTAACGATTATAAATGTTATCTAAGTATTTACTTCATTCTACATAAGTATGGCACCTAAGAAATTTGCTTTAGCCTAACCCGTTGAATTCTAATTCAGTAGCTCTAGGATGGGTCCAAAGTCTACATTTCAATGGATACTACAAACAACCCTACTCCAAGTAATCCAAGGTCTTTACAGCACCATTATCAAATGTGGTAGCACACAGTACTCAATGCTGCAATAAAAAAAATGACTTGAAATAAAATCTCTTTCATTAAATAAGTTAAGGAAAAGGAAGTAAACAAAGGAAGGGAAGTGATAAACAGGGAGGCTCCTCTGTCTTGTCAGCTGTCTCAGAGTCTGCAGCTTCCCCCTCCCCCATTGATGCTGCCCTCCAGTCTTCCTGAAAGAGCCTTTGTTAGATTCCCGGCAGGGAAGACACACCTCCCAGGTAGCTCAACTAGCCACACCCCCCCAGGCACCTTAAGACTCCCAAGCACCTCAGGCTGGCCATGCTGCTGACCACACCCCAGATGCCTTACTGAACCAATTATGGCATACGGTTTTTCCGTCCAACCCCTGGCAGCCTATGGAACTGCGGTTCCCTCTGGGGGGGTCCCTCAGTCCACCTGTTCCCTACTTAAGTGCTCTCCAGACTGAAACCCACCCCTTCTTCTTTCTTCTCTTCTCCTCGCGCCACCCGTTTTCTTGCGCTGATTCTCCCTTCCCCCCACGTGTCCCTTTGGCTGATTAATAACCTCCCCCTTTTCTACAGGGTGGTTACAGTGTGTGTTCATCTACCCTTCCCTTTAATCATTGTCATACCCCAACCTAATTCTATCCTAAGATTGGGAGCCATAAAGTTAAAAAAAATAAATAAAAAATAAAAAAGTTCATTTCTGTTTTACTAAGATATGTATTTGGCCTGACCAAACTCTGGGGAAAATCTTTTTTGGGATTCCTGCCTGTGCTTTGAACTCACAAAGGCCTGGCTCTCCTTGACCAGATAACAACCCTCCCTAAAAACCTAATGGTGCCTCATAAATTTTGATGTGAGGTCTGACTTTGCTCCCTACCTTGGAATGTAATGCCATGTAGATCATTAATTTGCTATTTGCCCTTGTATTGTGTATGTCTGAACCCTGTTAGTTGTAAGTTCCCAAGATTCTTTTTTGTAACTCTCTGAGCTATAAAAACCTTGTCTTGCCTGAAAGCGGTGCTGATCCCGAGCCCAGTGTTTGGGAGGGGCAGCTGCTGGCCAGCACAATATAAGCTTGATTTAATTTGATTAAAAAAAAAGTAACCATGTTTCTAAATAGTGGAAATTTTTTTTTTTTTGTAGATTCAATATGCATTTGAATTCTCATGAATAAGAAAAAAATCCATGCTGCATACCATAAAATTAACTGGCTGTGGCATCCTTTCTTTGACGTTACATTTGCCAGTATCTATAAAGCCTAAAAACCTTTAAACAAGAACACTAGAGACAACGAATAATATGAAAGGAATAGGATTAAATTAGACAACTTAAGAACTTCCTTATACTTCTAAGATGGAAAACCAAATAGGTAAAAGGGAAAAAAAAACAGAAGGATCCTTTAAGTTATTGAAAGGTCCTCTCTTAAGTAATACTGAGCTATGGGAACATAAATAACCCTATTACATACCATATATATATGTATGTATACCATATATGTATACCATATATACCATATATACACATATATGGTATGTAATATATATTTATTTATATTTATATTTATATACATCTAAATGTAATTCTCTAAAGTTATAGATGATAATACTAGTCAGAAGCATTTCGTTAACAATAAAAAACTGGAAAAATAATGTTTTGTAGAAGGATAAATTTAGTAGACAAAGAGATAGGAAGTATTAAGAGCCTTTCTAATAGGTGTAGATCAAAGAGTTACAAAAAATATTCTACAAACAAAAACTAGCAGATTTTTTAAGGGAAAATTCTCTCTATTCCTTCATAAATAAGATATATTTTTATTATTTATTTATTTGTCTATTTATTTATTGATTGATCTATCTTTTTGGTATTGCTGGGGATTGAATCCAGGGCTGTCTGCATACAAGGCAAGCACTCTACCAACTGAGCTATATCCCCAGCCCCAAGATATATTTTTAAAGCATAAAAAATGTTTTAAACTAGTGGGGATTACAAACAAGACTATTTGACGTTGCTCTAATTTTTTTTTAGTTTATTGAATAATTAGGACAGGTGATCTCTGCTATACAAAAAAGAAAAAAAAATAGATAACTTTTAACAAATTTGCATATCATCCTTTCATAGGGCCATGCTAATGTTCTCTGTATCCTTATAATTTTAGTATATGTGCTACCAAAGCAACCACAAGTGGCTTTTTTTAGAACATTGAAAATAAACTATTTCAATTATCTAAGAGAGAGCAATTCCCAGACTTACATCATAAATTTCACTTGAGTTCATAAAACAAAGCTAAATAATAAATAATTCTTTGAGGTAAAATCTTTCTTTTTTTTTTTTTTTTTGGTACTGGGGATTGAACTCAGCGGCACTAGACCACTGGGCCACATCCCCAGCCCTTTTTTGTATTTTATTAGAGACTGGGTCTCGCTGAGTTGCTAAGTGCCTCGCCATTGCTGAGGCTGGCTTTGAACTCGCGATCCTCCTGACTCAGCCTCCCAAAGTGCTGGGATTACAGGCGTGCGCCACCGCGCCCGGCTTGAGGTAAGATCTTTTAAGTGATGACAATATAGATATTACTGTGGATTTTTAACAGGAACTTTTAAGAAAACTTAATTTTAATTTAAGGGAGAAAAATTAAAGGCACTCTAAATTAAACAGGTAACAAAACAAACAATGACAAGTAACCTCAAAAATATTTTATATTTCCCTGAAGGAGAGGCATACACTGAAAGTAAAAAATGTCTCCCATGCAAAGTTGGTTAAACAAATGGAAATCAATAAACATAATTCATCACATCAATAGATAAGAGTAATGATTACCTCAAGAGATGCACAAAAAGCATTTGACAAAATACAGCATCCATCCAACACTTGAAAAACTAGGGACAGTAGGAACTACCTCAACATTGTAAAAGATATCTATATGTTAAACCAAGACCAACAACATTCTAAATGGAGAAAAATTAAAAGCATTCCCTCTAAAAAGGGATGCACTTTTTCACCACTGCTATTCAACATAGTCCTTGAAACCCTAGCCAGAGCAATTAGAAACAAGAAATTAAAGGGAAAGGAATAGAAAACTATCCCTATTTGCCAATGACATGATTCTATATTTAGAAGACCCAAAAAAATCTCCAACAGAAAACTTCTAGAACTCATAAATGAATTCAGCAAAGTAGCAGGATATAAAATTAACATCCATAAATCAGTTGTGTTCCTATACATCAGTGATGAATCCACTGAAAGAGAAATTAGGAAAACTATCCCATTCACAATAGCCTCAAAAAAAAAAAAAAAATAAAATATTTGGGAAACAATCTAACAAAAGAGGCAAAACACCTCTATCTACAATGAAAACTACAGTATAATAAAGAAAGAAATTGAAGACCTTAGAAGATGGAAAGATCTCCCATTTTCTTGGATGGAATTAATATTGTTAAATTGGCCATAGTACCAAAAGCACTACACAGATTTAATGCAATTCCTACTTAAATTCCAATGATGTTCTTCATAGAAATAGAAAAAGCAGTCATCTGGAAAAAATAAGAGGCCCACAATAACTAAAGCAATCCTCAGCAAGAAAGCGATGCAGGAAGCATCACAATACCAGACCTTAAATTATAATACAGAGCCATAATAACAAAAACCACATGGTTTTGGCACCAAAACAGATATGTAGACTAATGGTAAAGAAGAGAAGACACAGAGACAAATACATATAAATATAGTTAGCTCATACTAGACAAAGGAACCAAAAACATTCACTGGAGAAAAGAGAGCCTCTTCAACAAATGGTGCTGGGAGAACTGGAAATCCATATGTAGCAATATAAAATTAAACCCCTATCTCTCACCCTGCACAAAACTCAACTCAAACTAAGTCAAAGACTTAGGCACTAGAACAGAGATTCTGCACCTAACAGAAGAAAAAGTAGGCCCAAATCTTCACCATGTCAGCTTAGGACCTAACTTCCTTAACAAGACTCCTAATGCACAAGAAGTAAAATCAAGAATCAATAAATAGGATGGAATCAAACTAAAAAGCTTCTTCATAGCAAAGGAAACAATCAATAACATGAAGAGAGAGCTTACAGAATGGGAAAACATCTTTGCCAAAGACACTTCAGATAGAACATTAATCTCCAGGATATATAAAGAACTCAAAAAACTTGACACCAAAAAAATAAATAAATAAATAAACCAATCAGACACTTCACAGAAGAAATACAATTAACAAATATATGAAAAAATGTTCAACATCTTTGGTAATTACAGAAATGCAAATCAAAACTACTCTAAGATTTCATCTTACTCCAATTATCAAGAATACAAGTAACAATAAACATTGGCAAGGATGTCAGGGCAAAGGTACACTCACATTGCTGGTGGGACTAAAAATTGGTGCAACCACTCTGGAAAGCAGTATGGAAATTCCTCAGAAAACTTGGAATGGAACCACCATTTGACTGAGTCATCCCACTCCTGGGCATGTACCAAAAGGACTTAAATCTGCATAATACAGTGACATGGCCACATCAATGGTTATAACAGCTCAATTCATAATAGCTAAACTATGGAACCAACTTAGGTGCCCTTCAACAGATGAATGAATAAAGAAAATGTGGTATATATACACAATGGAACATTATTCAGCCATAAAGAAAAATGAAATTATGGCATTCACTAGTAAATGAATGGAACTGAAGACTATCATGCTATCTGAAATAAGACAATCCCAAAAAACCAAAGGCTGAATGTTCTGATATGCGGATGCTAGCACACGATGAGGGGAAGGAGTAGGCAAGAAAAGAAGTATCGTGGACTAGACAAAGGGGAATAAAGGGAAGGAAGGGGAGTTGGGAAAGACCATAGAATTAATTGGACATTACTTTCCTATGTTCATATATGAATATACAACCAGTGTAGTTCCACGTCATGTACAACCATAAGAATGGGAAGTTATACCCCATGTATGTATGTCAAAATAAATTCTACTGTCCTATATAACTAAAAAGAATTAAAAAAAATTTTTTTTAAAGTCTTCCCAGCCAGACATGGTGGTGCATGCCTGTAATCCCAGCAGCTCAGGAGGCTGAGGCAGAAGGATCTCAAATTCAAAGCCAGTCTCTACAATGGTGAGGCACTGAGCAACTCAGTGAGACCCTGTATCTAAATAAAATACAAAATAGGGCTGGGATGTGGCTTAGTGGTCAAGTGCCCCTGAGTTCAATACCAAAAAATACCAAATACCCAGTACCAAAAAATAAAAAAAATTTTTAAAAGTCTCCCATAACAATTTGTAACTGCAAGATAACCCTAATAGATTTGGAGTAGAAATTTTTTCTACAGATGTAATGGAAAATACACATACACACCAAACTTCTACTTTGTCTCAGATTGGTAAAGAAACCTGGAAATAGAAACAAATTTTCTAGATGAAATTCTTTAAATCTTGGTCTCAAAAGAAAAAACATGTCAAAAGATTTGCCTACGGATTTTCAGAAGAGGAAATACAACTGACTAAAATATATAAATAGATGTTCAGAATTACCAGTATTTAGGAAAATGTAATTTATAATGACAATATACTTTTTTTCCCATTTTTTACTTTATTTTGGAAAACATTAAAATATAGAACAAGTTTGTAAACCAAAAGAAACAGTAGCCATTGCTGGCATATATACACTGGTGTGGAAAACATGTCATTATCTACCAAAATTGAAGATACAGATACTCTGTAATTCAGTGAATCTATACTTTAGTAGATACCCTAACTTCTTGTTACCATTCTGCAGGAAACATTAAAAAAAAAATTATAACCATTAATAATATAAAAGCATGGAAACATGACAAAGGAAAAACTCAATAATGGTCTATTCATTAGAATAACTATACATTAAAATAGCTATTCAACAGAATAATGATACATTAGTGAAATAAACTACAACTATATGGATAAGTATGTATAAATTAAATTGACATGTTGGAAAAATACCAAATTAGAGAAGAAAGAAGTTTTGACTCCCATCACACAAAATTTAAAACCTGCAAGACTAAACTATATATATTATTATGAGTAAATAAGTTTGAAATATAATTATGAAAAAAGATTTAGAGAATGAGAAATATGAAGTTAGAGGAAGAGGTGACTTCTGTGCTAGATAGTCGGGATGAGATTGTCAAAGGATTTACAGGGGACTTTGAAGGCTTTGATAATATTCTCTTTTAAGCTGAGTGATGGATATAATTCCTTATTATATTTTCAACTGAACACATTAACTACAAACTCTTAGACAAATATGGTATACTTTATAACATAGAAAAATTCTTAAAAATAACAAAGTGATATTCTTTCTTTGATCCCTCAAATATAGATTTATACTTTGTCTTTTCTTTCCCTCTTAACTTTCAGCTATAGAATGTTATGATTATCATTAATAAGTAATAAATTACCGTATTTCTTATTGGAATCTTCTTGGGTTCTGGTGGGACATCCTGTGGAACAAATTTCACTGGTTCCTTAATCTGCCTCCTTGATCGTTTGGTCCCATCTGGTAAAGTTTCCATGGCCATGTCTGCTTCCATGTCACTGCTCCCTGCCTGGTCACATTCTGAGCACTGCCTACATAAATTTAAAAACATAAATTAATTAATTAAGTAATAATATATTTATCATCTTTAAGTTTTAGCTATAGATTCTATAAGAACAAAATCCAGGTTTATGGGAAGAATATATACACTTAATAAGGGAGTGTGATAAGGCTAACATACAGAAACACATCTCTCTCTCTCAGACTCAAATATGTAACAAATTACATGTATACTTGTAAATAGTGTAAGAAAACACGCAACAATGTTATATGTCTAAATGAACCAACATACCAGATTCAACACTGGTTAAAAATGGTAATTTCCCTTGGGAAATCAAAACTTTTCCTTAACAGACATATACTGTAACATTTAAAAATCAGAGTTCTTCCTGGACCCTGATTCTACTTCTTGCCTCAGTTATCATTGCTTAATTATAGCTAATGACAAGTTGTATTGAATATATAAAGAAAACAATAGAAACAAGAGTCTAAGAAAAGTTTAACAAATATAAATGGTCATTTTCACTGGCAGCCTATGCTACTTCTAAAAGAAGAAATATAAATTTACCTACAGCTTGTTAAAGCACCATTTATGAAGCATTTGTAATATGTGTAGCATTAGAAGATAACTGAGGATGAAACTTAGATCTAGCCTACACTGCCCAGTAGAACTCTGCATGATGCTAGAATTATCAATCTGCACTTTCCAGAATAGTAGCCATTAGATGAGAAAATGAATTTTAAATTTACATTTTAATTCATTTAATTGTAATAGCCACATGTGTCTAGTGATTAACATCTGAACACAAAAACCTAGTCAATGATTGCTGGAAATCATTATGTTGTCAATTATGAAAGCCCACTTCAAAAACTTAAAACCAGTTGTTAAAAGTAAATTTTTATTCATGTATTTTCTTCAAACTTAAAAGAATGATCAGAAACTAATTTTTAAAAATTCTAAATTGTAGTAGTATTCTCTTTATAAATATGGTTATAATACATAAAATCATATATTTACTTTACGTGTTTATTAGTATCATTAAATGTAATTTATAATTCATTAAATATTTTCAAAGATCTCTCAATTTATGCTCCATCAAAATTTACATCTCCCCCTCACTGATACTGTAAATAGTATTAAACTAACAGTTGGGGATTTTTTTCTTTTTTCTTTTTTTGGTATTGGGGATTGAACCCAGGTGTGTTTAGCCACTGAGCAATATCCCAACCCTATTTTATTGTTTATTTTTTCTTTGTAAATAAAGTTTCAAAATAAATAAATTGCTTAAGGGGCCTCCCTAGTAACTGAGGCTGGCCTTGAACTTGCAATCCTCCTACCTAGGCCATCAGAATTGCTGGATCCCAGGTGTGCAACATCACGCCCAGCTTAAGCTAATATTTAGCTTTAAAAGTGGCAGTTTTAAATTCTGAACTCCAGCAGTTCATTTTTTTAAATGCAAAAACATTAATTGCTAAAATGCCAATTTAAACATTCTTAAAATTTTATTACTTAAGCATAATTGGCTAGCAAAAAAAATTTAACACAAAAATACTGACCAATGAGAGAAAAAGATATACTTTACCATGAGTTACTGAAAAAATTCTTATTATCTATTGCTAGAGTAACCAAGCTCTTTATTCCTTAGACTCACAAATTACCACCAAAATAAAAAGATAACAAAGAACACACAACTATTCCTGTATTTATCCAAATGAAAACTTCATAGAACTGTAGATCTTAGATTTTACTAATAAATAATAAATACCACAACCATTTTAACTGATGTTTATAAAAGATATCAAATTATATTACAAACAAGGACCAATTTCTTGCTTTTATATCCTTAAAATATATAATCTTAATGCTGAGTGCTCATTTCAATCAGTTGAATGAAATTTAGCCAAACTTTCTCAAATAGTTCCAATTCATTTTTAAAATACATGAATCCCTGAAGCATAAAAACAAATATCTTTTTGTCTGAATTGCTTTTTTTTTACTAAAATATTTTCTCTCTCTTTTTTTTTTTTTTTCTTTTTGTAGCCATTATTCATCAGGACATTGTTTAATTATGCTCATTCCAAACATTCCCACTAAGAATTATAATCCATTTTGGATGACAAGGAAATTTGCCCCAGAGCACCGAGATAATAGAAATGTGCTCTGAACCCACAAAACATTGATCAATTCAAAAAATCAAAAGTTTTATAACTGTCAAAGCTTAATGCATCTGTTCCTATTTCAAGTGCCACATGATTTGTGCTACACACAGCATCTATACAAATGGACATGACTTCTTCAGAGTCTTCCTATGAAACTCCATGGTTTCCATTATCTCCCTTCTCTCCAAATTACATTTTTCAGTCTTCAGTAAGAACTGAAGATTCCATACCATGTTTTTTTCTTATATCTGCTTCCCTCTTTTTAGAGGAAATTCTGGACAGCTGTCTACATAAAACTCTAAGACTTTGCCCAAATATCTCCTTAGTCCAGTCACACCTTAGTCTCCTACCAAGGTATGATGGGAGTGTTTCTCTGAATAGCAAGATAATATAATAATTTTAGCTGAAGTTAGCATAAAGGGGATTTAGTAGTGAGGGTGTTACCACAGGCTCGAAAAGCAAAAATAGAAACTGGTAAGATTCAGAAATGTATACCAGTGTGATTTTCACAAGTTTAAGCCAAACACTGGGTCATGGTTACCAAGTAAGAGAACAGTAACAGGAACCTTTCTCTAATAAAAGAATTTGCAAGAATTAGGTAGGGACTAAAGCAACAATCAGTCAGTGATATGCTAGTAAATGTCCAACAAAGGGCTCTCTGGGGAGAAAGCTTTAATTTAAAGCATCTGTGATATGAATATGAGTACTCCAATCATGGCAATTTCAGACTAACAACATGGCATCAAAGAATATGGAATGGGGAAATATGAGTAGTTGCAATCGTTGCACAGTTTTTCTACAACATAGATACTAACCTCCAGAGCACAGCTACAACTTAAGAGATGGGACACACTTAAATGTGTTTAAGGAACACATAAAACTTTTTGAACTGATAACAATTTAAGGATTTGGGGTTTGGTCTTTTCTAAAACCGGAAAAGTATTTTGTATAAAAAGACTACTCATGTTCATTCCAAAGTTTTTCTTTCCCTATATTCTACTTTATAAAAATCAGTATTTTAAAATCTGAACATTAGTCTCTCTCTTGGACTTAAGGAAAGGATAAAACTCATTATATATCATAAGCTTTTATCAAACATTTGTAGTGATTCAGTAGGTTCAAATAAAAGAAAAAAATTCAAAACCATATGTCAAATGTATTTAGATTTCCAAAGAATGGCTGGGTGAACTTAATTTTACTAGCACAAATGAGAACAGAAGTATTGGTGGCACTAACTCAGAAATAAAATACTAATTCCAAACAAAAGCATGTATATGGAGGCAAATTTTTGATAAATTCATTCAATCTCAAAATAAAAATAAATTATTTGAGAAACTTATAACAATAAACCAAAAGAAAACGTACCAGACAGAATTCACACCTCAAATAAGAATCCACTACTGATAACAAAATAGCCAAAATTAACTGAAAATTCATTTTCTCAAAGACTGTTACAATAGTTTCATTGTGTATATTTACAATAGTCTTATTATATATATTTATGTGTGAAAGACTTTATGTTATGCATGAGATAAAGTATTTCCTATCTTTTAGAGCTGAAATAAAAAGTAAACTGGCTTTAACACCTAGCTCTCCTCCACTTAACTCACCAATAACTGTTTTTGGTCTTCCTTGGCATCCTTGTAAGAGGAGGATCCAGACATCCAAGATGGTAATGGAGTTTGCAAGTATCACACAACAAAAGAAGATGTTGATCATGGTTCTTCTTACAAATTCCACAACTTTGAATAAAGTCAGCAAATAAAAATTATATTGTCATACTGAAACAATTTATAACATTTTTTAAATTTTAAATTTTCATCTTGATTAACTTAAGATTTGTTCTGTTACGAGAAGCTATTTTTTTAATAGCACAGGTTTATTTTATAATGTCAGGAACTGTTAGTAAGTACTTTTGAGAATATTAAAAAATATCTCGGACCTACTAAAAACTTAAATGAGTCAAGCCTTTCAAAATGGTACATAAGCTCATTATTCTCAACATCATCTTAATTTTAATTATTAGTTAAAAACTATTTAATATTGGTTTAATTTTTCTATAGAAACTATGAAACAAAAGAATTTTAAAATTTTCAAAAACTTCTCTAAAACTACAAAGAAATTATTTCACAAACATATTCAGTTTACTTTCAACCATTAACTATAAACCTTGCAAAGAGTCATCATTATAAATAAGCTACATGTGTAAATTAAGTCTCTTTTCAAGATCAGATTTTGAGTCATAAAAAACATCAACTAGTATGCACTGCAAATATTAAGGGTTTTACAATTGCTGTTACTGATAGTTAGACTTCATTGTTTTTGCTTGTTTGGTTTTCAGGAATCTAATTTTTCTTATGAGAAAGGTAATTTACTTCTGAGAACACAAGCAGCATGACCTGAAAATTTAGTGTATATTTTTTAATTTATAATGAGAATGTACAGAATGAAGAAAAAGTTGTTAAGAACCTAAAAGAACCATCCACTCATAGAAAACATAAAAGAAATAATGATATTTGGAATTTTTTTTTAATAGTCCTAAGGGAAAAAGCAAACAACAACAAAAAAAAAAAAAAAAAACTAGTACCTGATCTCAGAATAAAATAAAATCATAATAATATGAAATATACTCTGAAACAAAAATGACATGTAGTCCTAAAATCAGAAATATGGTGATATGCCTGATGGTTTCAAATGAACCAGCTATATCTGGGAAAGCCATAACGATTACATGCTAAGGTTCATGTTGCACATTAAGACAAGAGAGGACCTTTTCCATATTTCAAGGAAATTGTTTGCTACCACCTGGGGAGAAAGTGTCCCATAAAGAATGGAAAATAGTTATGGAGACTGATACTGTTGCTACTGTTGCTATTTCTAAGAAAGATGTACTAAGAAGCACATTTATGTATTTATACAAACATGTATACACAACATATATAGGTATAGGTATATATCTATGTGTATGTTTATGTACACCTGTATGCATACACACATATAAACAACAGCATTTTCTAAACTGTTTTCACTTAATATAATCGATGTAAGTTACACCAAAAAATTGAGATTCTACCCAATTTAGAAACAGAAGTCTTGACTATGTAAAATTACTGTTAATGGTGAACACTGTAAGAATATTGAGCACAGAAAGTAAAGAACAAAAATACTCTGGAAACAAAATTATTGCAACTGAACATAGAGCAAAAAAAAGTACAGGTAGCCTCAAAATTAAAATTTATCCTCATTATCTACTACTTACAAAGACAGTAGATTCAGACTACATGGGATTTATCACTATTTAAAAAACACATAACTTCACAATTCATTCAAGTAAAATAAAATATAAATGTCCATTTATTTAGTGTGTTGCTTTAATTATTTAAGACAATAATCACATTTTCAAAGCATCTTTCCAATTCTCCAAATAGAACTAATTTACATAGAGCTTATACAGATATATACCCAATTATTTAAAAGATACAAAAAAATCATTTATCTCATTTTATTAAAAGAAACAAAAATCTCTTATCATTGAACCTAGAAATCATCTTTGATCAAATGAACTTCATATGCATTTAATTTAAATTCTTGTATGGTGATAATTCACTCAAATACTTCAAGTATTTTTTACAAATATTAGTAAAAAAAATACAAAACATTATTCTATCATAATTTCATTACTTGCCTATAAAGTACTGTAGGAAGAGTAGATGTCTTTTGTGTGCCTCCTTCTTTTTTACTTGGTTTTCTCTCCTTGGGTGCTCTCAAAATTGCCGGTATGTTCAACTTCTATTGATTTGAACAAATGCAGTATATGTTGTTTTAAAGATGAAATATAAAGCAACATTTTCCTCTATATGCCTCTAGAGCCAACTAAATGTACTAGGATAGTGAGGGGAAATCTGCTTTACCAGCTATTACATTGGCAAAAAGAAATGAGTTTTTGTTTAACAATTACTTCTATTAGAAACCTATAATTACACACTTTCATCCATTTTCAGTGGTACATTAAAACGTTATGAAAATTAAACTACTTTATCTTGAAAAAGTGAAAGACCAGGATAAGTGTATAGGAGGTTTAAAAAAAATAACACAATACGCTTAACAAAAAAGAATATTGAGGCCGTTTATTTTCCTCAACATCCCAACAATATTGCTGCTCCACAGGTTAATTAGAAAAATTATCTTATTGGACCAAATTCTCCAACAAAGGCATAAGAGATTCTCTTTGGGTTTCTACTAATCTGTAGAATGCTGGCTTCTCAGACAGTAACCATCTATCAAAGTCATTTCTTAGTGGCCCAGTGGGTCTACATCTGTTCAGCCAACTGGAAAAAAAAAAGTGTCAGCCAAACAGTACAAATGAATTCTATTTCAGTTGTGCATTGTATATTTGCACAAGGAAATTTGCAAACCTCTGTGAAAAGTCATTTAATAAATGAAAATGTCTTTTATAACAAATAATATTTTATATTAAATAGGAGGTTCTTTTCTTGAGACAAACTTGAAAATCCAGCCAAAAGATAATGGTAACGTGGCAAATAAACTAAAGCTTTGTGCTCAACATTACCTTCTCTAAACATCAAATATAAAAACACACCATAATTTTCAAAAATCCACAAACAACCTATCAGCAGGAATAAAGATTAGTTCCTTCAGAGCCAATTCCTCATTCTCATCTTTAAAAATAAATTACTCTTGATATACCATGTATACTCTGTTCACAAAAAAAAAAAGTACTCTCAAAGCTAGCATGAAACAATAAAAATCAGAATGAATTAGTTCATTAAATAATACATCTACGCAAATTATGTGATAAATCTGACTCTGTAAACCTCTTAAAAATTCAGTGAGGGCTGGGGTTGTGGCTCAGTGGCAGAGCGCTCGCCTCGCACATGCGCGGCCCGGGTTCGATCCTCAGCTCCACGTAAACATAAATGCATTGCATTGTGTACAACTAAATAAATAAATATATTTTAAAAAATCAGTGAAAAAAATAAAATAAAATAAAATTCAGTGAAAAAAATATTTTTTTTGAAAATTCTCCTCAAATAAAACTTTTTTTTTTTTGGTAGTACTAGGGTTTGAAACCAGGCCCTCTCACATGTTAGGCAAGCACTCTACCACTAAGCTTCATCCCTAGTCCTAAAACTACTTTAATATTCAAAGTAATGGATCTCTATCATCCTTAAAAATATATATCTTAAATTATTGGAAAATATTCTTAACTTATTAATTACATACATGGTATTAAAATAGCATTTAAAAAATTTCACTTAGCAATATTTTTCTTTTCAATGCCAAGAACTTTACTATGCTAAAAGTATTTGAGGATAAAGCACTTTTTTTTTCACAACTACAATAACAGCTACTGTTGAAGGGGAAAAACTACATTTAAACATTTAAGTCTGAAAAACTACCCTTTACACATCTCAGAAGCAAATTAACATGAAAATGAATCTCTGCAGTTCCTTTTTACTTTTAAAATTTTACACCCAAATAAAGAACTGAATATAGCACAATAACAGGAAAGAAAAAATATGGCAAAAAATCCAAAACTGATTTAAAAAGAAGGTGGTAGAACTTATGGAAAAAAGAATATGGTAGAACCCATACTTCAAATCTTAGTTATCAAATAAATGACAGGTCAATCAGTTTGAGCAAATGAAAAAATTTTGCAAACAAGATAGCAGTTGAAACAACGAAATGAAGCTACAGGTTTCAGTAGGCAGCTTCCAATGCTCTAGATGTATTTCAGGCAGAAATCATTATCCAAGAGGATGAGGTTCTGATTAAAGAAAATTCTTCAGTTAGTGAAGTGACAGTCGTGTCAGAAACCTAGTCTTTGAAAATCATAGTGCACATGAATTGAAGAAAGCAATTGGAAAGAAACTAACCTGCCCTGTGATTCTGCCTAGTAAGGCCCAAATTCCTTGCCCTTCACTTCGAAGTTTTCCATTCAGGTTTTGTAGTTCTTCTAAAGATTCACATAGCTACAAAGTAAGTAAGTCAAATTAGTAAAATTCTTTAACGTGGGAATTTAAATAATTTATCAATAAATATGAAATATCTACATCTATATTCAAGCCACAATACTTGAGACAAGGCTATCCAATTGATTATAAGCATCAACAGAATGTAAGCATTTTGTCTTATGACACTTACACATTTATATATTTCATTATAGTTTGCTATATAATTTCACAATACTCTGCTAATTAATCCTTGTTTCCAACAAGACATATTTCCATAATTTTCGCTATGAGAGCACTAAGAATCACAGGGTTTTGTGAATTGGCTTAGATCACAGAACTACCAAGAATCCCCAAGTCTTCAGAGTCTAATCAAATCTTTTCAGTACAGTGGGTGACTGACTACTAAAACTTAATTCTTAGCATTTTTAAAATCACTTGAAATGTTCTCCAACAATAAGTTAATACTAGTTTTGTTTGCTTATGTTACTAAGTACTTGACACTAGCCACATCTTGTTTTTGGATTTTTTTATTTCTCTCCTCATTAGAATGAAAAAGTACACTAAAAATTTAAATTGAGAAGTATTTTCATATAAAAAGTTATGTTACAATACAACTCAAGGTAAAAACAATAATTTAAAAATAAGTTTCAAATTTTTCTATAAACTAGAGAAGCTCTAGAGTGGTACTGTGTGCACGTTAGGAATAATGAATGAAGTCAGATGCATGAGCTTCAAATTCCAACTCTACAACTTGACTACTACTACCTTGTGATCCTGGGCAAATTACATAAACTTTTCATGACTCAGTTTCCTCCCTGAAAATGTGAGCAATAATCATTATCTACATTATAAAATTAAGGTAAGAAGCAAATGAGTTGGTACATACAAAAAGATCAGAATTATGCCTGGCACATAGAAAGTACTCAGTAAGACAGAGTGATGATAACAGAAGTACTGAAGAGGAGAAGAACTTCAAAGCTGTAGAATCTCAAAATGAGACATAAATGGAATTCCTATAGAATCACAAAAGAAATCATAAGATTTATGATACTCTGCTGTGTGTTTTGGAGCCAACTTACCTTATTATATTCCACATGAAGCTTTTCTTGCTCATTCTCTAATTTATCCTTTATGTTCTTTTGTTCAGCCATATTTTCCTGTATTTGAATCATGCGCATATTTCTCTCTATTTAAATTAAATATCCAATTTTACTTTAGTAGAAAGTAAAAACTCATACAAAAAATACACAAAGAAAGAAACTAGCTATAGAGATGATCACATAAACCTGCATTATTTAAACACTTTTAGTATATGGAAAACAGCATGAACCTAGATTTTTACGTGCCTTTATTTTGATATAGTAACATGACTAATGAATTTCTAAAAATTCATAGCGTAAAAAATACTTGCATTAGCATATTTTGCTCAGTAAAAATGTGCATGTATCATTGTCTATACTGACCAAAATAATAATTCACAAAATCAGCAGTGAGAGCTGGTTGCTTATGTTTTCTCCTTCCATCCACACTAGAACTAGTATCTGAATTGTCCACTGGAAAGATATCTGTACTGATCCCCATTAGTTCTGCTTTCCGCATCAGTTTACGAATGGCTGAAGCACTACTAGTGAGTGGTCTAGGCAATTTTTCCCTCGGAACCCAGGCCTGGGGTCTGGTGGATCGCGCCAGTTCTGCTTTGGCACGATATTGCTGAAGCCGGGCATTGATCCTTGCCTATAAAAGAAATGTACAAAAATTTTAAAAGATAAGAAAAAAGAACATACTCCTTCTGATTTTAACTTTTATGCTTAGAGAAAGTAAAGATAACTAAAACTTCTATTTGAGGTAAATTATATGTATCAATGATCCTTAAAGTATAGCCTTATTCTCAGATTAAAATAGATAAACTAGATTTTCACCTAATAAATACTGTCCTAACTTATGATCAGAATTGTGAGAAACAAATTTGATTAAGCTGAAGCTTCTCAATAATGGCAATAGTCTCCACAGATTTATTTAATGTACCCAAAAATATGTTTTAAATAATGAGCAAACTGATCAAATGCTATGCATAAATGAACATTAGAACTGATTTAAAAAACAAATTGTACTGATAGAATTGTTTTTGCCTCACTTTTCTTTGGAAATATACTTTATAAATGGCTGCTCAGTCGATGAGGAGCAAAATCTTCAATAACAAACTCTACTCACCATTTACCTTAAATTACAAACCACTTAAGTAACTAAATGAATTTCAAAATTATACTTTACATATCATTGGCAAACATACACAAGATCTGAAATCCATAATCTTAAAAAGGAACAAATTGAGTTTGGCATGATTCCCATACCTGTGCTTCTGGTGATAGTTGTTTCTCTCTCTCTTGCAAAGACATTTTACAATAGGATTGTAGAGCCAAGTAGTTTTTTCTCTTCCATTTTCTGTCTAATCTATCTGCATGTTGCTTACAATAAGCAAAAAATGGATCTGCTATATCCTATTTTAAAAAAAAGAGGGGAAATGAATAGTTTTCTCCAATGGGTCATTTTAAAAAAACATAAAAAGAACAATATTACCTTTATTTAATTTATTTTTTATTCAAAGCTGTTGTATTTATAATAGTAGTATGCATTATAATTCATAATAAACATATAGAGTATCTTTTTACAAAACACTGTTTGTATACAATGTATATTCATACCATTCAAATCTTCAATCATGCATTTAGGATAAAGACATCCAAATTACCTTTTTGAAGAATCTCCTAGTGTTGGTTATTTCTATAATAAATTGTGGAAGTAATTTTCATACATCATGATAAAGATTATTGCTTTAGAAACTTAATCCAATATGTCAACTTCAAATTACTGACTTCAAATAACATTTTTCTCTTTAAAGGGCCTTGGGGAGGACTGGGGGTATTAGTGTGAGAGCACTTGCCTTGCGTGCACAAGGATCTGGGTTTAATCCCCAACACTAGGAAAAATAAAATAGAGGGCCTATGTATTTAAAAATATTGAAATCAAATCTTACATATTATTGGGCATATTTGTATATTCTTTACAAAAAAAATCACTGTTTAAAACAAACAAGATTTTAATACAGTTAGGTAGAAACCATCAAAAAACATTAAAGTTATACATATATATAGATCAACATTATAAAACAATAAATGCCAACAATATAGGACTAATCAACACAAATTAAATGGGCAATTTCTAAATGGCTTTGTGGGCAGATCTTACCCAGTACAAAAACAGATTAAGTAACTAAATGAATTTCAAAATTATACTTTACATATCATTGGCAAACATACACAAGATCTAAAATCTATAATCTTAAAAAGGAACAAATTGAGTTTGGCATGACCCTATCAATAAAAATATTTGGGGACTGTTATCAATAAAACCATGAGCCAAAATAAACCTTTCTCTTTATAAGTTGAGGTATTTGTCTTAGTAAAGGGAAGCTGTCTAACACAATTGGATTTTAGAACATGAATATTAGTTAGTGGGGGTTGGGATTATAGCTCAGAGCACAGCACTTGCCTAGCATGTGTGTGAGGCACTGGGTTCAACCCTCAGTAGCACCACATAAAAAATAAATAAATAAAACAAAGTATTCTGTCCATCTATGACAACAAAAATTTTTTTTTTAAATATTAAATGGTGCCTGGGCACGGTGGTGCACGCCTGTAATCCTAGCACTTGGGAAGCTGAGGCAGGAGGATCACGAGTTCAAAGCCAGCCTCAGCAATGACAAGGCACTTAGCAACTCAGTGAGACCCTGTCTCTAAATAAATATAAAAAAAGGGCTGGGGATGTGGCCCAATGGTCAGGTGCCCCTGAGTTCAATCCCCAGTACCAAAATATATATAAAATGGTGACTACTGTATAGACAATCCACAATTTATAATAGTTCATTTTATAATTTTTCCATTTTATAATGATGTAAAAGTCATATACATTCAGTAGAAACTGTACCTCAGATTCTAAATTTTGATCTTTTCCCAGGCTAATGATACATGGTACAACACTCTTGAGATGCTGGGTAGTGGCAATGAGTCAAAGCTCCCAATCAGCCACAACATCAGAAGACTACACAATTCATATTCTACAGTGTATTATGTTGCTAAGCTATGATTTCTCAAGGTTAGGGGTACTAAATTTGAAAACCTTAGGACACTTTGAACTTATGATGAGTTTATCAGGAGGAAACATCATCCAAAGTTGACCAATATTTGTATTTCTACTCTGTAAGTGATTGCCAACAAGTTATATTTCTGGGCTAACATATAAACTGAACAAATAAGTTCCACGAATGACATTGAAATGCATTAATAAGTAACTAAAGGTAAGAGAAACATAAGCAACACCTGCAGTAACCTTGATGAAATTTTATGGCTAGTTATTTATACTATGGTTACAGTTTATTCCTTAAGGAGTTTTGTCCTTAAATCTGATCTATCCAGATAACAAAGACCGAAACAGAAAAACTATTTTTGAGGCAAGTATTGTTAATTTCTTGTGCCAATACTTGAAATTTCTAAGATTTTTTACAGATGAAAAGTTTTTAATGGTAATTCAATGTCCAGATATCTGGTGTCTGGACACTAAAAGAGAAAAATGAATCTGAAAAAATATATATTTTGTCCTGTACCATATACAAAATCATAGTTACAAAAACTGAAGGTAACCAATGTTTCTTTGTGAATATCTTTCACATGGATAATAAGTATCTGTACTTGAGCTGGGGATGGTGGCCCACGCCTATAATCCCATCGGCTCAGAAGGCTGAGGCAGGAGGATCTCAAGTGCAAAACCAGCCTGTGCAATGGTGAGGTACTGAACAACTCAGTGAGACCCTGTATCTAAATAAAATACAAAATAGGTCTGGGGATGTGGCTCTGTGGTTGAGTGCCCCCAAGTTCAATCCCTGGTACCAAAAATTTAAAAAAAAAAAAAAAGTATCTATCTGTACTTGATCTCAATTATGAAGGTACATTTCCCCATGTGGCATTCATCACTTGGTCATTTTCCCCTAAATTTTATGACTCAAGTTTTTATTCAATTTTTTATTGTAGAAAAACATGAAAGAGGGCTAGGGTTTTGGTGCTCGCCTGGTATGTATGAGGCATGGGGTTCGATCCTCAGTATCACATTATAAAAATAAACAAATAAAGGTATTGTGTCCATTTACAACTAAAAAGAGTATTTAAAGAATACATGATATTTATCTTTTTTTACTGCAATACACAATTTACTAGAGAGATAAAATATTCATGTGGAACATTAATCTCCAGGATATATATATAACACAAAAATACAAATAATTAATAAGTGGGCAAAGGAACTGAACAGGCACTTCACAGAAGAAGAATACGATCAGTTAACAAGTATATGAAAAAATATTCAACATCTCTAGCAGTTAGACAAATGCAAATTAAAAAATACACTGAGATTTCATTTTACTCCAGTCAGAATGGCAATTACCAAGAATACAAGTAATGATATATATTGGCAAGGATATGGAGGGAAAGGTACTCATACACTGCTGGTGGGACTGCAAATTGGTGCAACCACTCTGAAAAGCACTATGGAGATTCCTCAGAAAACTCAGGACAGAACCACCATTTGACCTAGTTATCCTACTCCCTGGTTTATATCCATAGGACTTAAAATTAGCATATAAAGTAACGCAGCCACATCACTGTTTATAGCAGCACAATTCACAATAGCTATACTATGGAACCAACCTAGGTGCCCTTCAACAGATGAGTGGATAAATAAACTGTGGTATGTATACACAGTGGAATACTACTCAGCCATAAAGAGAAATGAAATTATGGCATTTGCTGCTTAATGGATGGAACTGGAGACTACTACCATGCTAAGTGAAATAAGCCAATCCCATAAAACCATAGGCTGAATGTTCTCCCTGATATGCAGATGCTAGGTCACAATAAGGGGCTGGGGAGATAGGGAAAAAGAGAAGTACTTTGGATTAGACAAAGGGGAATGAAGGGAAGGGAGGGGGAATGGGAATAGGAAATAGAATGAATAAGATGTTACTTTTTCATGTGTATATGTGATTATACAACTAATATAATTCTACATCATGTAGAACCAGAAGAATGAGAAGTTATACTCCATATATGTATAATATGTCAAAATACATTCCACTGTCATGTATAACTAATAACAAATAAAATAAATAAAGAAAAAAGTTAAAAGAAAAAAGCCCTAGGATAATATTTATCATTTAACCATTTTTGAGAATACAGTTCAAAAGTATTAAATACATCAATAATGTTTGGTGACCATCATTACCATTCATCTCGGTAATTCTTTTTATCTCATAAAACTGAAATTCTAAATTAATTAAACAACATTTTTTCCATTTCTTTCTCTCCTCAGTCTCTGGCAACCACCATTCTACTTTATGTCTCTGTGACTATGACTACTATCTTAACTTTACTATATGAAGAATCACACAGAATCATACAGTTTGTCTTTTTGTGACTGGCTTATTTCATGAAGCATAATGTCCTAAAAGTTCATCCCAGATTGAAGAATTTCCTTCCTTTTTAAAGCTACATTTTCTTTACTATTTTATGAATGAACATTCCAGTTGCTTTCACCTATTGTAAATAATGCTGCAATTAACATACATGTGTAAATATCTCTTCAAGATCCTGTTTTCAATTCTTTTAGATTTATACCCAGAACAGGGTTGCTGATCACATGATAACCTATTTTTAATTTTTTGAGGATCTGCTATGCTTTTTTTCCATAAGAGCTGTACCATTTTACATTCACAAAAAGAGGATTCAAGGGTTTCAATATTTCTCCATGCCCTCACCAACATTGGTTCTTGTTACTTTCTATTATTGTTATTTTGATAGTAGGTATTCAGAGGTATGAGGTGGTACCTCAGTAGGGTTTTGCTTTCCCTAAAGATTAGTAACATTGAGCATCTTTTCACTGATTATCTGTGTATCTTCTTCATTGAAGAATGTCTACTCAAGTCCTTTGCCTAGTTTTTAATAGGTTTTTGGGGGGTTATTGGTGTTATTGTTGTTAAAGAGTTTTAAGAGTTTTCTACATAATCTGGATAGTAATCCTTTATCAGATACATAATTTGAAATATTTTCTCCCATTCTGTGGGGTGCCTCCATACATGGTTAATTATGGGTGAAATATTTTATCCTTTTTTTTTTCAGTGCTGGGGACTGAACCCAATGCCTCATATATACTAGGCAAGCATTCTCCCACTAAGCTATACCTCCAGACCTATTTTATCAATTCTTAAACCACTCTTATTGTTAGCAGAAAATTACTCTCTGAAATCAGAGTAAATTGAATCTAAATTTCTAGTAATCATTTTTGTATATTTTAAATTATATTTCCTTATAAAATTTATTTACCTTTTATCTTAAAAAAATAATAACCTAGCAAATAAGGTTTATCCAGGAGAACAAAATTAACCTTTGGCATCAGATTTTGGGAAAAAAAAAGAAAAACTGTTGGAATTAGGCTTATTAAAAGCTGACATATCTTTCATACAAAATATGTGTGAATCAATAATTGTAAAACATTTTTAAAATATCCAACTCTACCTTTCACTTTTTAACTGCACCAAGAGTTCATTCCTACCAATCCTGGTTCTCCTAGCAGTATTAAGGCATCAGTTCAGCAGTTGAAATAGAGCCCTAAAAATTTATTTCATGAATGATTTCAAAGTTTGTGGGAAAAATCAATAAAACCTACAAATAAAACCTACAAATAATCTTATACTGCTTCAAAGAAAACTTTCTAAGTAGCAGTACAACACTTTTCAATAGTAGCAAAATTGTACTTTAATCACAGAAGAAATTACTATATAGGTTTAGTTGGAATACAGGTAGCTTTATGACTAACTACATGGTTACCATAAGTTAAGACTAACTACAGAGTATTATACAACATAAATGCCAGTCATCACAACTAAACCTGTGCTATAGCACAGTTTTTAAAATAACACGTGTCATAATATGTGGTAAGGTGTACAATATCATCAGATGAACCTGAGGTATTTATACTATTTTTTTAACCTTTCTTTAATTGCCTATATAAAACTGCCATGGAAAAAGTAAGAAATCCAACTTGGTAAGTCTTCAAAACTAAAACTGCTTCCTAGAAAGGCCAAAGGAAATATAAAACTGATATAGAAGGCAAGATATATTCACAAGTAATATATCCATTTTAATTTGAAATGTTGTTTTTTTTTCCTTCTTTCCTTTTTTACTTTTGTTGTGATGCTATAAATGGGACCAGGGTTTCATGCATGCTTAGCAAGCACTCTATCAAGCACCTCCAGCCCTAAAATACTATTACATTCCATGAATCCCAATGTACAGATCTATAACTATGTAACAACAACCATGACTTTCATTTTAACAGAAATATTACTATCAAAAGCAAACCTTATTATTAATATTAAAGTCTTGACTTTTTAAAAACACTTTTGAGAAACCTTTACTATTTTCCAATTCTCTGTAGGACACAAACCAAAAACAAATGTAAATGTGTTTTAAATCATTTCCTTCAAGACCTTTTGTCTTCCCAAAAAAGGAATGCATATGGCTTAATGCAAAGGGACACAAACCACCATAGTATAAAAGGTTATGCTCTCAATAAGTCTGAAAAGAATGACTACAAAAGAATTGTCCCAACAACAAAGCTCAATTTTCCAGTAGACAACTAAGCTTTGCACTTCTGTCCATCATCTAGGGTGATAGCCATGACTAATACAGACAACCCTACTGTAGACTCACAACTCTGTTCTGCCCAACAACTGTGAAAATACTATGTTCATCTTGTAGCCTTCATCAATTAATCAAGGTACATTCCTCAGAATCACAACTTGGAATTAAGACAGATATATGTATTAAAAATAAAATGTTCCTATAAGATCCACTTAAATAAAAATGTAAATATATTCCTTTAATTTTTTCAATAAATTTTCTTCATCAGATTATCTTTATGTTTCCTGACTATGAAAGAAATGTACTAATATAAAAGCCAAGCATAACAAATAATTTTTGATATTGAAAATTCACCTAATAAAAGAAGGAACATAACATAAATAGGTTTATATATTACTGTAGAGCTAGTATGGATACATAGTAAAAATTACTAAATACACATTCAATCATTGCCCATATAAATTCCTTAAAAAAAAAAAAAAAATTCAACTTGATCTGCTCTCAGAACTCTGTAACACTTGAAAATTACTGCAAACCCCCCAACTTTTATGTGAGTTATACTTTTAGATACTTATCATATTAGAAATTAAAACTGAGAAATTTTTTAATGTTCATTAATTTAATCTTCAAACAAAAGCCTCTTATATAAATATATATTTTATAAAGTAATTGTAACTTACACAAAAAATTTAGTTAGAAGAAGCATTGTTGTTTACTTTTGAAATTCTTTTTAATGTCCAAATGGATGACATAAAAAAAGATAACTGGATTTTCAAAACTGTTTCAATATTTATGATGCTATTTTGTTATGCTATGAGTAATCTCTAGAAATCTCTACTATTCATAAAAATGCAGATTTTATAAAAGCAAATAATGCTTTCATATTGTTATAAACAGTTTCAATCTCACACTCCTTGGAAGAATCTTAAGAGGTTCCCAAAATACACTTGGAAAACAAACAATTGCCTAATCCAATGCCAGTAAACCTCTAAGGAATATAATGGAATTAAAAGTAATGGTAAAAATACAATAATAACACACCAAGGAGATAATTACCCAAACACATTTGTAGATTCTGATAAAATATGCTGCTATTTTGATGCTTTAAAACACCTAGGATTATGCATCATGTTATTGTTAGATCTCACCATAAAAATGTTAATGTTTTCCAAAGGTCTGACTATTTTTAAGACTAACAAAACTCAGATATTTACTCTTGAAGTTTTAGAATAGTGATGTAAGAAAGATTTTAAGAATAAATTTTCAAATTTCTTTTCTGCTTTATACCTTATTATAGAACATAACAGAGTCATGAGAAGTCTTATGAATATATTCATCACCTACAATTTAAATAAACAAACCTCTTCTGCTGCTGCCTCTGAAAGGAGACCTTCCTTCTGGGCACAGGTCACATGAAAATAAGCTCTGCACATCCCTGCATCACAGCTAATGCAAACTCCAGTTCTAGCAAAACGAGGGTCTTCACAAAAACTACATTCCTACAAAAGAACAACAGGAAAACTCTCACAGCAAAAATATTTCTGAAACAAAGATACTTCTCATTTGAAATATCCACTGCATTTTTAAAATGCTAAAGAAATACTAAGAGTAAACCAACAGAGTACCAACAGAAGCCATAACTGTAGGCAAGCCAGGAGTTTATGAAAAAGGTAATTCTCCATACAGTTTTAATAAACCAAAATTTAACTTATATACCAATAAGATAGTGATAACAATTAATATGCAGACTTAATACATTCCAGGCACAATTCTAAGCACTTTACATATATTAATACATATAATCACTTAACACAACTATTATAGTGAAGAAGTGAGTTATAATTACTCCGCTATTACCCACAGGAAAATTAAGGTAGAGATGGGTTCACTCACCTACCCATATTAAAAAAAATAATAATTGGAAGTCATGCTTCAAACCATGACAATCTTACTTCAAAGCCCACCATTAACCTATACAACTTTTAACAGAATCTTGCTTGAAAAATAAAAATAGTTAAGATATTCATCAAAAACACTAACCAATGCAATCAAACAAATGATGCATTTTAAAAACACCTTTAGAAGAACTAAATGTAATTTTAGATAAACAATCTGGTGAAACTGATAGTGATATACCACACAGAAAATCATTTACATTATTTCTACATAAAGTATAAACTGCTAAATTATTAAAAATCCTCCAAATTTATTTTTTATCCTTTTAACTATCTTAACAAAAGAGAGGAGATTAGTCTCGAAATATGAACAGCTCTAGTAACAGAAATCTTCATTTTAAAAAACCTGGTTAGCCAGGCATGGTGGCGCACGCTAGTAATCCCGGCAGCTCAGGAGGCTGAGGAAGGAGGATCATGAGTTCAAACCCAACCTCAGCAACACAGCGAAGCCCTAAGCAACTCAGTAAGAATCTATCGCTAAATAAAATTTTAAAAAGGGCTGAGGATGTGGCTCACTGATTAAGTATCCCTGGGTTCAATCCCCAGTACCAAAAAAAAAAAGTGCTAAGCCATGAAATACTGCCAATAGACAAAGAAGTGTTCAGGGTGTATATTCTAAGTAAACTAAATATGAGGGAAACATGCAAAGATGAAAATAAAGTTTCATCAGACAGTAGAGACGATTTAAAAACTATAATAGTGACTACTCAACTGGTAGACAGCACCAGGATAAACATTAGCAATGAATAAAAACAATTAGAACAAGTCTCTGGGTATACATGTGAACAACAATGTGTTTAATTTTATCTATAAGCTAGAGAGTACATAATTTTCAATTCCATTTTTCAATGATAATTTCTTAAAGCAAAATAAGCAAGAGATCATTAAGCTCCAGTTGTTTCTGTTTCCCAAATCCTCACACATGCAAACAGAAATTTAGAGGAATTCCTTGTAAACAATCAGATTTTTAAAAAACAGAGTTTCAGTCAATAACAAAAGGAAAACTAACCTTTAATTATATAACGTGGGGCTTTCAACAAGACCCCATCCATGTCCATATAGGTAAGCACAGCTAAAATCCATTAAGTAACTCTTCTGCTTCCACATTAAGCCTGGAGTTCATACTGCTAAAACAGAGCTCTCCAAACCTCTTCCAGTTTTCACTGCTGCCTAATTTATAAATTTTTAATGCTCAAATATACCAGGTGAAACTTATCTTATCCGGAGATTTTTAATCATTTTTATTGTCTGAAGTGGGATCCATAGGAAACCTCTAGCAATCCCCAGAAAGAATGAGCAACCAGGTAAAGACCAGACTAGCATGTCTGCTGCTCTCTTGTTTTGTAACTGGAGGTTGTAGGTGAATTCCTCTCAGATTCAGGCTCCGCAAACAAGTTTTTAACCTTTCTAACTTTAGGAATTTATTTAATCAGACTGGATCTAGAACCAGATTGACTACAATAAATAATGGGTTCAGTTAAAATCTTAGGTACCTTCTGAAAATGGGTTCTGAATCTACAGAGTCTAGGAGTCAAATTGAGATACCAGCTAATTTTATTTACAAAAATAGCAAGTCTAGAACCTACATATATTTGGAAAAATAGGTGTGTTTTCCTTACTAAGGACAATTTAGAATTACAGTAATCTTGACAAAATTATTCACTAGCAAGATGCATTAGAAAAATAATGATCCAAAAAGACTCAAAAACAATGGGATGTTGTTTCTGATTGGTATGAGAAAACATCTAAAAGATCAATGAATCAAAAAACACTTCTCTAAAAGACTCCTTACAAAAGGCAAAAGTCTTTTAACAGCTATCATTAAGTTAAAGCACAGCAGGAAAACAAAAAATTGCATGTATTTAACATTTCAGGATCCTTGCTTTCCTGAAGGCTGCCTGTAAAGATAGCTAACAGGAAAATAACTTGAATGCAGCTATCACTGTTTGATGTCATAATCCGTCGACTTAAAAATGGGTTTGCAAATCTCTTTGGTAACTTATGCCGTTGGATGATGAATATTCACATAATATCTAGATAATTTTCAAAAAGGTAACTAGATCATTTCTAGATAAGACAAAATACTAAAATATTAATTGTCAAACATGAATTTATCCACTTTTGTCTTTTCATACAAAGAAACTAAAGATATGTGGGTCTGTTAGTAAAGATGTGCTATGCCACATTGAAAAAATAACACTCATAATTTCTAGAAGCAGATTTTAAAATTTTAGCAGATTTTAAATTTCTAGAAGCATGTGTTTCTAGAAATTATGAGTGTTAAGTTGAAGAATGCTGACATGTGACAGGCAGTTCACAATTGCTTACTTCCTGGTTTTTACTAGAAATTAAAGTTACTAATAATTAAGAATTCTAATGAATCTGTGATAATTACAACTAAAAATATAATAGAGAAAATATGCTTTGGTTAAGTGAAGCTATGATATATGAAGGATGTGTTTTCTTAACAGATATGTTTTGTTAAGGAAATTAAGTTTTGTCCTACTGTGGAATGACCATTCTACAATGAGAAGAAGGTAAAGAACAGGACAAAACTGAATGGATATAGGAAAACTGTAGGTTTGTAGAAGACATATTTGGGGAAAGAAATTTTATATGTGATCAAGCTTGCTAAGATTTGAAGGAAATTCCTTAAAAATTTTTCAAATTGAGCATTAAATATAAAAATACAATATCATGAGGCAAAACTAGAATTTGGTCTTCTCTGTTATATCAAAGATTTTCTTAGAATACCAGTCTGTATTTATTTATTTATTATTCTAATTTGTTATACACGTTTGCAGAGTATTTTAATTCATATTACATTTAAAGAGCACAATTTTTCGAGTTGCTGGTTTAAGATAAAGTATTTTTACAACTATATGTCTTCATACATGTATTTAGGGTAATCATGGATAACTCAGTCTGCCATTATTCCTTGCACCCTCCCCTCTCTCCCCCCTCTTTGTTCTATTTAAAGCTCTTCCATTCCTCTCATTCCCTCTCTCTTGCCTTTATAAGTTATATCTTCATATCAAAGAGATCATTCGACCTTTGGTTTTTTGGAATTGGCTAACTTCACTTAGCATTATTTTCTCCAACTCTATCCGTTTTCCTGCAAATGCCATGATTTTATTCTCTTTTAGTGCTGAGTAGTGTTCCATTGTGTATATATACCAAAGTCTCCCTATCCATTCATCTGCTGATGGGCATCAGGTTGGTTCCACAATCTAGCTATTGTGAATTGTGCTGCTATAAACATTGATGTGGCTGTGTTTCTGTAGTAAGCTGTTTTTAAGTCCTTTGGGAATAGGCCCAGTCTGCATTTAATAAAAAAAATTATGAAAGGTTTTTATTTGCCTTTCCAGTAATCTACCTTTAGGAAACAAAAAATTTTAGACTCATCAAAATAATTTCCTGTGTCACATTATCTTTTAACAGGTCTTTAAGAAAACTGAGCCCTCTATTAAAAGAACCAAGATTTCTTTCTACAATTATGTAACTTTCTGTATGTGCCCATAAAAATATTTTCTCCCTTTGGATAACTAAGTATTATTTCAGAGTAATCTGTGATCCTCTTTACTCAAGTATTTTAAACCTTTTGGCATTTTGACAACTTCCCAAAATGAAATTCTAAATTAAGTTCTTTTGGCTTTGAACTAACTTTGGGATATCCCAAAGGGCCCCTGAAATATTCCAAAACAATTTATTCTCTCTCCTTATAAAAAGAAAGATATCAGCCAGTCATGGTAGCACACACCTGTAATCCAAGCTACACAAGAGGCTAAAGCAGGAGTATCCCAAATTCAAGGCCTTCCCAGGCAACTTAGTGAGACCCTGCCTCAAAATAAAATTTTAAAAATGGATGCTCTCTCAGAGGCAGAGTATTCCTGGTTCAATTCTGTCCAGGGACAGAGAGAGAGAGAGAGAGAGAGAGAGAGAGAGAGAGAGAAAGAGAGAGAGAGAGAGATCAAACTAATTAGGTTTATGTGAAATGTTAAATCTGTATGGGAAGTACTGTCAAATAAAGAATGATCTTCAAATTTGAGGGTTTTTACATCACTTCTAGATTTATACTTTGGTAAAATATAGGACTATTGAAAATTACTTAAACCAGTCTTTTCTAGGCTCTGTGCTTGTAAATTATACAGGTGCTATCAAAAAGAACGTAGTGTTTCCACTTGCAGTAAGAGTGAATTAGAGGGGCTGGGGTTGTGGCTCAGCGGTAGAGGGTTTGATCCTCAGCACCATGTAAAAACAAAGGCATTGTGTACAACTAAAACAAATAAATAAGTATTAAAAAGCGAGAGAGAGAGAGAGAGAGAGAGAGAGAGAGAGAGAGAGAGTGAACTAGAGAGGCTAGAGTTGTAGCTCAGTGGTAGAGCACTTGCCTAGCATGTGTGAGGCACTGGGTTTCATTTTCAGCATCGCATATAAACAAATAAAAATAATAATAAAATAAAGGTCCATTGACAACTAAAAAAATATGTAAAAAGAAAAGAGTGAACTAGATAATGTATAGAAATGCTCATTAACTAAATAATCTGGGCAAAATGTTGGTTTTTTAACCATAGCTTAAATGCATCAGAGAAGTAACGTGACAGTATAAAATTACATGAGACTCGTGGAAGTAAATTCAGGGTTTGGTGGTTTAATTCTGGGATAGTTCTTGAACTATTCCAATTACCTAAACTGAAGCACAAAAATACTGGGATATGAGTGGAGGCAGAAATATAGGGAGGAGGGACTGCAAGAAGGATTAGAGCCCAAGGAGGGTATTCCAGATATAATATCAGAAACTGTCAAATTTCTCAATTTTCACTATTTCTAAAATGTAACAATTCATAAGTCCTGCTAGATTGATGTCCACTCAAAATTCATATGTAGAAACCCAATTCCCAACGTGATATTAAAAGGTGGATATTTCTGAGAAGCTCACATGAATGGAATAAGTGCCCTTATAAGAGGCTGCCGCTTTCTGCCACAGAAGGATGCAGTGAGAAGACACCACCTCTGAAGCAGAGAACAAGCCCTCACCAGACTCCATCTCTGACCACCTTGATCTTAATCCTAGAGTTTGATGGAAAAAAAAGCCAATGTATAAACTATCAAGGCTGAGAGTCATACTAAGCAGAAGGTTATGTAGTAACAAAAATAAAATTACTCTTGAAGCCTAAGTTTAAAAGGGGTGCTTCTTATTTCTTTTTCATAATTTTGATAAATTTTACTTCAAAAGTAAAGTCAGAAATTAAGATTACACTTGATAAAACTGATTATAAACACCATGGTCTGTGAACTATGAACTATGTCATGTGCCAATGAAACGGTAGTAGTATCAATTATCATTTTATCCCACAGGTTATTCTAAGTTGAAGAATTAATACATTATTAGCTTTGGGGGAAAGTACTATCAATAATAAATGATTTGCAACTAGGGGCATAGCACATAGCGTGACTGGTAATAGGCATTTTTGTAGTCAACAGTATCATAAACAAAAAGCCATGGAAACTAACAAGTAAAATTTTTCTCATTTAAATAATCAAAAACACTTTTTCTCACCTTGGCGCCGTATTTAGAATAGTTCATTTCTGTTAGTGTTACTGGCCGTAATTTGTCAATATCTCCAAAGGCTACCCCAGGAACATACAGAGCACAAACAATGTGAACCCATCTATAAGGAGAGAAAATATGATTTTGCTATCAAATCCTTTCATGAAATTCTCACATGGAAAAAAAAACATAAAAACATGCCATCTTAAAATACTACTGAAAGGAATTCTGTGATCAGATGTTAAAAATCTTAATTTCAGACACATAACTGAAGTATATAGAATACCTACAGAATAATAGCAGTTTGGTATGGAAAAAATGACTGCAGTGAGCATTATTTTTCCAGCAGCTCAGCCAAAAGTTAGATTTAATAAATATAATTAACTTTCACTTAAAATTCACTGCACTTTGCACTTATCTGTTATTCTTAAATATTTGCATACAACTACTATTCAAATAAAACAACACAACACTTTCATATGCATGGAAAAATATTCATATTCATTACTGTAAGGACTTGGAGAATTAAGAATCCTAATTTAAAAATTAAAGATACTAATTGAAAAACTGTGAAATTACTCTGAAGTAATTAGGTGAAATTGCTCTTTAATGTTACTTTTTTCCAAATGCTCTTGGGTAATCCTTAAGGACATCTTTTAAAATAGTTTTTGTTTACAATTTGACTTTCTTGCCAGGTTCATTGCTGCAACAAGGTACAGAACAAAATTACAACAATATAAGGAAGTCACATTTTCACTCAACTCATCAGTTCATCATACCTATGTACTAAAATGTATATGCCCAAATATATTTTAATGATGCTGTAACCTTAACCAAAAAATGTTCAGTTTCAATACAATGAAAAAATCAGAGTTGGTTCTGATTTCATTTTTTTAACTACTCTGAAGCATTTTTAATATATTAGGCAGTGTTCGTTTGCTTACAACCAAACAAAATGTTGAATCACCATCTTTGAAATTTAGGTAGCACAACTATATCACTTCTGTAAGAAAAAGAGTACAAATGAGATGGCAAATCTCTACTAACCTTGTGATTATATTACCAACAAATTCTCCTTTATCACCCTTGAGAGGCTGTAAGTACTAACTACATGGTCTGGTTTTGTGGTACACTATGAGTTTTAAGGACTAAGAATCATTCTGTAGATATACTGAGCAAAATAACTTCAAATCTTTAAAAATATTATTTTTATTAGGAAAGCAATCAAGGCTTTAGAAATTTTCTTGATAGAACATTTTAATTCAACCTCCCAAAAGCATCCCGTGGAGTTCAATATGAAGATACACATCTTCAACAAAAAGCTGCTTTCTCAATTTAATTTGTACAGTTTTTTCATGCTCCACTGATGTATTAAATGTCGCTGTACTCTGTAGGAGTTTATCTTTGATAAGCTCAACAGCTGGCTGCTTGCTTCATACTGACCTTCTTAAAATGTTTTAGAACAAGTCACACAAGTACTACAGATTTTAAACTGCCATTTCAGTGTGATTGGCACAAAAGTGTATATCATTTTACCCAACCACTCATGTGAAGACACCAATTTAAGTCCTTATTAAAGTACATATCAAAGTCAGTGAAAAATCACTACTATCTTTTTCTTTTGGACAATTTTGCTTCTTTTTAATACCAGTAAGTACTGTTTTGTTCATATGTTTAGCAGCATATACTCTGTAATTAAACCAAATAAGAAAATCAAAACAAAAAAAAAAACTTTCTTGTTACTTTATCATCCATTTTGCTTGCAGCTATGATGACAGATTGTTGATTAGTGAAAAGAGTAGAAAACAAGCATCACATGAAACCACCAAAAATCAATAAAATTATCATTCTAAATAGAAACTATTACTAGATCCTTTTAAATTCTTATATTTTAATAAGGCAGACTAAGTAGAAATGTTTCTCAAAAGACTCTTATTTATGAAAATAAACTATATTAATCAAAAGATTATTAAATACTTTTTATATGTAATGACTTTTTAGGATATATAGTAAATTCATTTCCAGTATGTTATTTTCATTCCTTCATTCAATAATCAATTACTAAGTATCTACCATGCACAGAGCAGTGCATAAGCAGTTTGAAAGTTATAAAGATGCATGTGAAGTGCTTTTAGCACAGTGTCTGGCTCATTGTCTTTACTCAGAGAACACTAGTTACACGCGTACAAACACATACACATGCACACACACACACACACAAAAAACGAAAACCAAGCTTCCTATGACTAGCAGATTATTCTCACTCTGCAAATCAAAAACTGGGTTCAAAAGAATTAAATGATTTCAAGATATAACCAGGCTAGTAAGTGACAGAATTAAGACCTAAAGAATTTAATACTGCCTTTGGCACCACAACAATTATCTTAAAAATCAAGGAATAGGGCTCAAAGTGATATTTTCATTTCACAATAGATGAGAAGACAACTAACAAAAGACTTAAAGAAGGGAAGTATGTCTAATATTTCTGAAAATCAATAATATAAGATCATTTTAAAAAGGGTAAAATACTCTCCCTAGAAAATGAAATAAAAATTTAATAACTAGAATATCCTGATGGTTTTCTCACATTAAATCGCATCATTCTGTACGTAGAACTTGTGGCTCCCAACAAGAATGGAGAAGGAAAAAGTGTTATTAAGCCCATGTGATAGAAGTCAATTCCAAAGCCTTTTTCATTCTTTCTATACATTATTCCTTCTTTTCCCCTGCTTTCCATTTAAAGGTAGAAGATCAAAAGGCTTGTCCAATTTCTTGGCTTTTTATGCCTTGAATCAAACTGATATTACATCATGTAAAATGCATAAAGGACTATAATTTCCACTGAAGCTTATATGTGAATGTGGAAATCAATGCAAAGTGTTCAAATAGTATATACAATAATTTTTGCCAGGCTGCAAATCAAGGTAAGTGTTTAAAACATGTAATATTCACAACATTTGTATTAGCTATACAAATATTTCTCAGTAAATCTCAATGGTTGAAGAGGTTTCACTTTCCCGCATTTAGAAAGGACTTTAAAAGTTTTGTGTATTATGAAAGCATGAAAAGGCAGCTCTTCAATAAAACTTTTACAGTGTTAACAAGAAAAAAAGTAAATGCTAACACAAATCTCTTCCCAAGAAGAAGTTCTATTTCCCAACGCTGCCTTATTTGTTCACAATTTGTCACCATAATTTTCAGGATTGGAAGAGTAACCAGAAAGAATTTATGCAGTAGCTAATTACCTTTAAAAAATGGGGCAATACTGCTAACAAGGAAGCACTAAAAGCAGCAGCAGCAAAAGTAGAAGACATTTATTGACCACTTATGTTCCAGAAACTGTGTTGTTTTGCATGAACTATCTCATTTAATCCTTACAACAGGGCTTAGGAAATCGAGGCTAAAAAGGTTAAAGCACTTGCCTAATACCACAGTTAGTTGAAAAAATAAAATCAGAATCCAAATACAGGTACTCCAATTTGAAAGCACATACTTTTAATGCTTATTACAATCCCTAAATCTAGGCCAAAGTCAGACCAAACATAAAAGCATGCCCATTTCTCTCATACAGACCACAAATTCACATCAATGTCAATCATTTATCTTTTAATTTTTGGTGTGACTAGGAAGAACAGGTAAGATTTTTAATCATTTTTTCCGGACACCAAGACATAGGGTTCTTTCTCAAAGATCCCAAGGTAGATCCTAGGGTTATCCCAGGAATCTTATATGATAACATTGCTCAGGGGTTTGCTCACCAATTGAGGTTAAAATGAGAAAAATATTTTTTAGTAAGGTAAAATTTATTAAGGTCTATCCTTTATTTTGGGACAAAATGTGTCACCCTTTTCAATGTTTTGGTGACAATTTTTATAGACTGTTTTGTTGTTAAAATATTAACCATATTTAATAAAAATACTGAAATATAACTTATTTGACAAAAATGTAAAAACTTAAGCACTTCTCATATTGCAGGGAAAGGTAGGAAGAATAAAGTGATCTACAAAACAAAAGGTAGAGAATTACTCTCATATTTAAGTTACATGCCATGGGTGACAGCCTCCTGGGGAAAAAGCACAAATGATGTCAACACTATTATGATGACAACTTCTCAAATGTGATAATAACTGGAGTGTGACTGTAGAGAAAAGAGCAAAGGAGCATAAGAGTGCCAGTAATCAAGTTATTTCCTCTCAGTTCCAAATTCATACTTTAGTACTTGCTCTGCAATAGTAGAACTCCTTCAACATTTCTCCTTTGTATTGAATACGATGGTACCAAGAACCATAACTCAAAGGTAGAGAGCACAGAAGGAAGGAGTTTCTCAGCAGAAATAGGCGGAGCACATCTGCTTTGCCCCAATCACTCATTCAGTCCCTCAGTGACCCCACAGCCCTGACCCAACATAGAGGTCACTTTTCTGTGGTCCTCTTAACAGATACCAGATGATCCAGACTTTCAAATAGTGTAGTTCCCCCTGCAACCTGTACCTAGCCACATACTTGCCAACTAACAGGCAAAGGAGGAAATTTTTCAGGCATCCGGTAGACTATCACTACAGTTTCTCCAAATAAGTCTGATCTGGAAGAAGAGGTCATTTTTCTAATTTTATCCTTAGATAATCTCTTCCATCCACAGGGTGTGCTTACTCTTTTATCATAGCTTAAACATTCTTTACATTAAAATTTCCCCTTTTAAGTCACTGTATAGTATATTCCTGAAGTGAGACAGATCTAGACTCAAATTTGACTATTCACCAGCTTGTGACCTTGAGCTAACAAGGCCTCAAGTACTACTCCTATAATTTCAGAAACTTTACTACTTGCCTCTTCATAAGATCATTATTAAAATTAAATGGGAAGTTCAGTGTGGTGGCACACACCTGTAATTCCAACAACTTGGGAAACTGAGGCACAAGGATTGCCAAATTCAAGACCAGTCTCAGCAATTTAGCAAGACCCTCAGCAACTTAGCAACACTCTGTCTCACATTAAAAAAAATAAGAAGAACTGGAGATATAGCTCAGGGGTAAGATGCCCCTGGGTTCAATCTCTAGTACCGAAAAAAAAAAAAAAAAATTAAATGGGATGATGCAAAGGCCAATACATCAAATACCCAATAAGTGGTCTTTCTTCCACCCCTCCATCTGTAGCTTCATGACCATTTATTCCACCCAAATAAAATACAAAGAAACAATCAACTGAAGTGTGAAATTCGGGAAACCATGAATAAAAGAAGAGCAGTCATGTTATGAAGCAGGCATATGAACCCAACGTAATTAAGACATCAACCTTCCAGCATCTGTCTCCTTGAAAATCCCATCCTGATTAGGACACAATTCACAGCTGGGGGAAACACCACATTTACAGGCATCACAAAACCAAGGTTCAGTGGAGTTTTCAGAAGCTGAACTCATAATAGAGTCACTCTCTCCATCAACTCCATAACAACCTAAAAAAGGAAAAATAAAAAGAAAACCAGTTATAATTGAATAGGGTATATGTTTTTAAACTCGTGTTTATAAAATTACAAAAGAAAAGGGAAATAAGGAAAAATTCTGAAAAAAAAATCAGTTGTTTTTAAGAATGATATTGAAACCCAGTAAAATAATTTTATAAAAAATATTTTCCCACCTAATGTAGTATACACATTAGTGTATACATAGTAGTATACACCAAGCAAATAAAAGATACATTAAAATAGTTTTATCTTACAGGAAAAGCACTAAAAGAGGGAAAAGTTTTTATAATTTTTTAATTCTTTTTTATTATTTAATTTAATTTGTTATACATGCTTGCAGAGTACAATTCCTTTCATATTACATATAAACAGCACAGTTTTCCAAGTTATTGGTTTTACACAAAGTATTTTCATACCATTTGAGTTTTTATAATTTTTTAATTTTTACTTTTATATATAAAAATATGAGTTATCATTAAAAAGAAATATTAATAAAGTATTGATTAGTAAATATTTACTGAGCTACCTTTGTATCAAGATCAAATTCAGTCAGGCAAGGTGGCACATGCTTGTAAACCCAGCAGCTTGGGAGGCTAAGGCACAAGTTCAAAGCCAGCCTCAGAAAATTAGCAAGGCCCTAAGCAACTCAGCAAGAACTTGTCTCTAAATAAATATTTTAAAAAGGGCTGGGGATGTGGCTCAGTGGTTGAGCATCCCAAGGTTCAATGCCTGGTACCAAAAAAAAAAAAAAAGGTCAAGTTCATACAACAAACACAAAAAGACTTTGATCTAATTTTGGAGAAAGCAGATTATAACACAAACTCAAACAACTAGAAGATCAAAGTAAGTATTAAGAGGAAAATAATACAGAAACATAAATGCATATATAATTTAAAAATACAGAACTATTTGAAAAGTTCAAACTAGAATGAGTCTACAGTCCATTCCCACTGATCCAACCTCTTTAAGATATATTTAATAACTCTTAAGAGGTATTTAATCTTCTTAAAAATTTATAATTATTCAGTCTTTTGAGAAAATTTATCTATAACTAAAGTGGAAGAAAACAAAAGGTCCTTCTATTTTTATTCTTATTCACTAAACTTTAATATTCAGAGGAATTAAATTATTTAGGCAGATAATGTTATAAAAATCATCAAAGGTCTTGGTGAGCATAGCTAATAAACAAGACAGTTCCTTACATTTTAGAGTATGACATGTAATGTTTCAATTCAACCACCTTTCAATTATCGAAACCAAACATTCCCCTATTAACTCAAATATCTATTTCTAGAATTACAAATTATATTTGAGGCTACAGTTTGGCCATCCAGATCTGCTTAAAAGTGTTATAAAAGCAAAAAAGATTTCCCCAATTTTTATCTTTAAAAGAGTAAAGTAGGACAGGTACAGTGGCACACACCCATAAGCCCAGTGGCTTGGGAGGCAGAGGCAGGAGGAGAGCAAATGTAAAGCCAGCCTCAGCAACTTAGTGAGACCCCATCTCTAATAAAATATAAAAAAGGGCTGGGGATGTGACTCAGTGGTTAAGTGCCCCTTGGTTCAATTCTTGGCACCAAAAAAAAAAAAAAAGTAAAGTAGATGGAAAGGGTGTAAGCCAACCAGAATTTCAGGCAGGACTTCACTGTCAATATCTTAATAAGATCAAGTTCACATCATTAAAATTCCTGAAACTAAATTTGTCTATAAACTCAGCATTGATGAATGAGACTCTTGGTGCCTGACAAATTAACCAAGTTCACTAGTAAGTGATGCAACAACCATTATCCTGAATAATTAATTCTTTTCCAGCATCAAGATGCATAACATCTGTATTAGTAGCCATAAAGTACTCATAAAGATGGGATCCAATGAAAGGAAACTGAAAAGTTTGAGA
This sequence comes from Tamias sibiricus, assembly GCA_025594165.1. NCBI lineage: Eukaryota > Metazoa > Chordata > Mammalia > Rodentia > Sciuridae > Tamias > Tamias sibiricus. The sequence continues at coordinate 109,964,358 of CM046664.1, read as the reverse complement.
AATAACTTCATCCAGACTATATAAAACATGCTAAACTACTGATGCCTTACAATAAAAAGAGTACTTCTTGCTGGACAAGATGGCATATGCCTGTAATCCCAGCAACTCGGGAGGCTGAGGCAGGAGGGACTGAGAGTTCACAGCCATCCTCAGCAGATTAGCGAGGCACTTAGCAACTCAGCAAGACCCCATCTCCAAAAAAATATGAAAAAGGGGTGGGGGCGTTGCTCAGTGGTTAAGCACCCCTGGGTTCAATCCCTGGTACCAAAAAAAAAAAAAAAATGCACTCTCTAGAGACACTAATAGTGGTGACTCCAGACAGGCGTGGTTGTGCATGCCTGTAATCCACTGGGAGGCTGAGGCAGGAGGATCCCCAGTTCAAAGCCAGCCTCAGCAATGGCGAGGCATTTAGCAATTCAATGAGATCCTGTCTCTAATAAAATACAAATAGGGCTGGGGATGTGGCCCAGTGGTCAAGTGCCTGAGTTCAATCCTCGGTACCAGGGGAAAAAAAAAAAACCACTAATAGTGGTAACTCCTAAAAAGCTTTCATTTTAGCCCAAAATGGTACTGCACATATATCTACTTCATATTACCCAGTTTCCCTCCTAAAAAGGAAGACACTGCCTTTATGTTCAAACATCCTTTGAAAAAACAACTTCAAGTGCACATAGTAATGAAATAGACTGCAACTTAATTCCAGTCCTGCTGTATGTCCTCATCAGCCTCAGGTTTGGGCATTTCCCTAATCTCCTAAATATATTTATTACCTCTCATGATAGATCACTCCTAAAAATAACCAAATATCAGCCATCCCAGGATACTTTTAACTACTTATTCTAAGAGAATAGTCTTTAACTCCCAATAAACTAATGAAATTTAAAAAGTCACTAGGAAAGGCATGTTTCAGTGATGATCTTCTTTTAGAAGCCTTTACCACTTAGATATGTCTACAGGCAACCAATGTAAGATCAGGTGGATTTGAACTGATTATACTCTAAGCAGGCAACAGAAATCTAAACTAGAGAAAGACCTCTCATACCATCAAAAGATATCCCTGGTACCAAATAAATAAATAAATACTAAATAAATACTTAAATAAAGTTAAAACGGCCAGGGATGTAGCTTGGGGTGTAGCGCACCCCAAGTTCAATCCCTAGTACCACTAAATAAATTAAGTAAGTAAGTAAAAATTTTAAAAATCATTCTACACAATAGTTCCCATATTTCATTAACTATTCCTGCATTGTATTACAATGGGCAAACAATTCTCTATCACTTTAAGCACTTAAATTTCAAACAAAACAAAACCCTAGCAATACTACTTACCTGTTTTTATTTGCTTTAGAAAATTTCCCTTTCTCTGGATTAACATTAGATGAAAATTAACCTTGAAACTTAAAAAGCAATAAAGAAATAACTGTGAGTATTGACTATGTAAGAAATTCTAAACAATAAAAATACCACAAAGTTCAAAGATACATGACAGGATGGCAAAAATAGAAAATACAGGTTTACAGAAAACAGACAAGAAACATTTAAAAAGGAAGAAGAAATCCAGTTAAGTCAATGAGAACCTGTTAAGAAATTACATAGGGCTGAGCATGGAGACAAACATCTGTAATCCCAGAAATTCAAGAGGCTGAGGCAGGAAGATCACAAATTCAAGGTCAGTCTCAGCAATTTAATGATACCCTATCTCAAAACAAAAATAAAAAGGGATATAGCTCAATGGTACAGTGCCCTGGGTGCAATCCCTAGTACAGAAAGAAAAAAAGAGAGAAACAAACAAACAAACTACATAGGAAAAACATACAGGCAAGTGACAAAATACAAAATGTAATGGCCACAGGATGCTAAATCTCAACCATAATAAGGTGAGTGAACATTTTAATGGAGACAATATACAAAGGAGTTAAAGAAAATTTACTAACATGCAATGATATCAAGTAGTATGTGGGGGACTGGAGGTATAGCTCAGCATTAGAGTGCTTGCCTACTGTGTGTGAGGCCCTGGGTTCAATTCCCAGCACCACAAAAAAAATATAAATACATAAAATAAAGTTTCTTTATTTAACAAAAGAAAGACAAATTCTTCATAATTCTTCATACACTTTCTGTACTTTTGTAAGAACATGAATATCATTCTCATATAAAATGTTGCATGTAAAAAGCACCCAATTTTATTTCAGTCTCTATTCTTAGAAGCTGCATGGATAAAAGTGGAAAATCCAAAAACAATTACATTTATTTTCTAATACCAAACTCCTCTGAAAGCATACATTTAATATAAGAAAAAGCATGGAGCTTAATTACCATATTTCACTACATAGTCAGCACAGATTTTATGCCTAAAGTGTTTTTACAACAAAGTGGGGGTAGAATCATTATGTGAAGTGCTTTAAAAATAAGAATGTGACAGTATTACTTAAAAATCATTTATTACTAAACTGCCTTTGATACAAGAGTAGGATGCATAGAATATGTGTGAATATACATTAAGTGGTGCCGATGATTATGCAATAAAATTTGATAACATGAACTCATAAATGCACAATACTATATATTACTGTCTAATCATGTTTTATGAACTCCACTTTGCAGGCTTTATAACAATTACTATAATTGTTATACATCACAACAAGAATCTTCTTCCTTCAATATTTCATTACATCTCCAGTCAAGAAGTACCATAATACCAAGCACCAAAAAACTTCAATACTTTCAAGGCAATGTCTCACAATAACAACAACAAAAGTAAAAAATATCTTTAATAGCTTTAAGAGCAACTTCCCTTTAGCTTGTTCTTTTAGGATAAACAAACATTTTATAAAGAACGATAACCAAACAAAAATAATGATGTGGAAAAATCATTTGAGAAAAGAAGGAGAAAAAGCTAAAAAAAAAACAGATGACAGTGATTGACTAGTATCTCTAAACGAGATCATCTACCTGAAAAAAAGCTGTGAATTCTTGTTGAGATGAAGCAAAATGGAATGTTACAAAAAAAAAGTCCCAGATCCAGATGGGTTCACTGGTGTATCATATAAAATTTTTAGGGAAAAATAATACCAATTACCTACAATCTCTTAGATAGCATGGGGGAAAAAAAAAGGGAATGCAACTTAATTCATTAGGCCAACAATAACTTAACACCAAAACCACACCAAAAAAATCACAAGTAAACCACAAACCAATATGTCTCATAGACACTGATAACAAAAATCCTTAATATGAGAAAACTGAATCTACAAAGTATACAAAGAATCATATAACATAACCAAGTATGATTTATTTCAAGTATGTAAGGCAGCTCAATATCACAATATCACAATATCAACTAATATAATGCATCACAAAAACAGGCTAAAGAACAAAAATCAAGTGATCATACCAATAGATGTAGTAAAAGCTTTTCATAAAATCCAACACCTATTCACAATTTTAAAACCCAGCAAATTAGGAATAGAGGAAAACTTCCTCAGCAACAATAAAGAACACCTTTTTAAAAACCTCTGAAAAAATATACAATATCACTAATCATCAGAAAAGCACAAATCAATACCTCAATGAGCTATCATCTCACTCTAGTAAGAACAGCTATTATGAAAAAATTGAAACTAACAAGTGCTGGCGAGGAAACAGAAAAAAGGAAACCCTTACACAATATAATTGGGAATATAAATTAATAAAACTGCAACAGAAAACAGTATAGAGCCTGGACATATAGTTCAGTGGTGAAGTATTTGTGTAGCATGTGTGAGGCCCTGGGTTCAATCCCCAACACTACAAAAAAAATTAAAAAAAAAAAAAAAAAAAAAAAAAATATATATATATATATATATAGAGAGAGAGAGAGAGAGAGAGAGAGAGAAATTAAAAAGAAAAGAAAGAAAGTAAAGAAACAGTATAGAGGTTCCTCAAAAACCTAAAAAATTAATTTCCATTTGATCTAACTATTCCACTCCTGGCTACATATCCAAAGGAAATGGAGTCAGCATACAAAAGAGATACCTGCATGCCCATGTTTACTGCAGCACTGTTCACAATACACAAGATATGGAATAAGCCTAGGTGCTTGTCATATACATGTATATATCTATACATATATCCATATATCTATATAGGTATATATACAACACAGGGGAGTATTTATTCAACCATAAATGAGAATGAAATCCTATCATATTCAGTAAAATGGATGGAACTGGAGCATGTTAAACAAAACAAGTCAGACACAGAAAGACAAGTATTGTATGTTCTCTCTCATATGAGGTTGGGGGTAACCTGAAAGTAGAAGAGGGATTACTACTAGGAACAATTCCTTAGTATTCCCAGAAAGGCTGGAGGGGAAATGAGGGTAGAAGAAGGTTCAGTGAACATGATCAATTTACAACGATGCCTGTGTAAAAATATCAAAGTGAATCCCAATAATGTATACAATTCATATGTGCTAATAATAATAAAATAAATAAAATAAAAAATATTTCAGAGCATTTGGAATATTTGGAATTTTCAGATAAGTGATGTCAACTATACTACCAACAAATTAATTATACAACATAATCGCCTAAAAAGATGAAAAACTAATCTGTTTCCTTATTTATGAGTCACTTATTAGCTAGCTCTCAAAAAGCTTAAAAGCATCACACTTAGAAGCATCACTTTTGTCTTCTCTTCTTCCTTCTTTCATAAAAATAGGAATCCAATTTGAATGAGTAAGTTTGTGGAATAAGATGAGCAACCATTAGCAAATGCAGAACGAACTTTTTGAATATTTGAATGAACTCCTATCAGACAGTTTAGTGAATTATATAAGAAAGTTGTTACATGACTTTACAGACACAATTTCTTTTTTTCTTAAATGGCATTACTACTCAGCTTGATCATCTTACTTGTCTGCCTTGACTCGAAGACTTTTTAGTCATTTCTAAAAATCACAGCACCTTAGAAAGAAGGTATTTGCCATTAATGAGTCTATTCATCTGCAGCAGAGGTCCAATTGTGAACCTTTAATATCTTAAAGCATTCAGTAGGACTACTGCAGTACCCTTCCAGGAATCTCTGTGCATTTGAACAATGACTCAACTGGGAACAAACTCTCCAAGTTAATAGTCCCAGGGGAACAGACTGATTAAAAAACAATGGGACATACGAGAAGATTACATTTTGAACTTTAAATGGTACTAGTCCCCAGCAGACTCAGGCTAGAATCCTGAAGGAAGAAGCTATAGTAAAAAAGTTGCTTTAATATTATAGATACAGGACACTGAACCACAAGGTATCAACACCCTCAAAGCAGAATAAGGAACAATATATTCTAATACCTCCAGGGACCAGGCAACTAACAGAAATGAGTAAATGCTTTGGGAGAGGACTGTGGGGAACTAAAAATTACAGGCCTCACCAGAAGGTGGCAGTTTCAGTATTTTGTTGTCCTATGAGTGAAACCCTAGTGCAGCCAGAATTTTGTATTCTTCAAAAGAAGTTCCAAATTCAAACCATGTACAATAAAATCTCCCAGAGTCTAAATGTTAGCAACCAATTCAATTTCTTAAAACCATTGGGCTGGCCTTAAAAACTACATCCATGATCAATAACCATGACCTAAGAAGTAGACCTAAAGCCAAGCATAGTGATGCACACCAGTAATCCCAGAGGCTGAAGCAAAGGATCATAAATTCAAGGCCAGCCTCAGCAACTTAGTGAGACCATGTCTAAAAATTTAAAAAATAAAATACAAACAACTGGGAATGTAGTTCTGTGGTAAAACACCCCTGGGTTCACTTTCCATTAACACAAAAAAACAGAGGAGGAAGAAAGAAGTAGACCTAAGAATGGCCTAAAATACAGAGACTGTAGTCTCAGCAAATGTCACAAATACTAGCAACAATAGTCATTCCTTCATAACACATCAGCAATGACATTTATGAATATAAAATAGCCATAATGTACTTGTGATCATCAGTGGTGATAGATAAAACAACACAGGTAACATTCCTGCTAGGTTGATATTCCCTTCACTCTGTATGCACTCCTGGAAATCTGAACTATATCTGGAAAAGAAAAAAAAACAAGTCTTAACCCAATTGGTGTTGCTATAACAGAATACCTGAGAATCGGTAATATATAATGTTTGGCTGGAGAGCCAAAACAGCACAGCACTAGTGTACTGGCTAGAGTCTCCTTGTTACATCACAACATGCAGAGAAGTATAAGAAGAAATAGCCATATGCAGAAGGGGCATATGTGTAACAGATTGAGCTAAGAGCCAAACTTGCCTTATTCTCAGTGGAACTAATCCAGACCCACAAGATCTGACCCACTCCAGCATGATAACATTAATTCATTCATGAGAATGCAGCATACATGATCTAATTACCTTATGTACTTATATATGTATGTGTGTGTGTGTATATATATATTGAGTTTTATTTGCTCACACAATATATATATATACACACACACATATATATACACACATATACAAATTTGTATATATATACAAATATGTATATACATATACACAAATATGTATATATACATATATATACACACACATACAAATGTATTTCCTTAGTTCATCTACTCTCCCAAATTTTACGCTACCCTACCTCTCCACAAATCCCCAACTCTTCCCCACGCCATTATCTGATAACAGCTTGGCTGCCTATTTCACTAATAAGAAACATTTCAAAAATAATTTCACATATTCCAACCACCACATCTAACAACCTATATCTGTACTCTTATACCCTCTTTTCCCTTAAGTTACTACGACTATTCAATTTACCTATTCAATCACTCCACTTGGGGCTGGATCTCATTCCCTCTAACCTTGTACTCAAACCCCTGGCTACATAGCTGGGTGTGGTAGCACATGCCTATAATCCCAGCAACTCAGGAGGCTGAGGCAGAAAGATCACTATTTCAAAGCCAGCCTCTACAGCTTCACAAGACCCTACCTCCCCACCAGGAAAAAAATAAAGCCATGGATCTGGGGATCTAGAGCTCCTAGGTTCAATCCCCAGTACCAAAAAAAGCCCTTGCTCCAGCATCTATTCCTCTTTCTTCCTACATCAACTGTCAACTCTCCCTTTCCCCTGGGTCATCTCCATCAGTATACAAAATGCTATACAGTGTCTGCATGTGGCAGGCAGCCTCTAGGATGGCCCTCAGTGATCAGCACCTCCTGGTATTTGCACTCTTGGAATGTCCTCTCCCACATCTGATTAGGGTTGGTTTGTCGTGAACAATAGAACACATTGAGTTTTATTTGCTCACACAATATATATATATATACACACACACATATATATATACACACATATACAAATTTGTATATATATACAAATATGTATATACATATACACAAATATGTATATATACATATATATACACACACATACAAATGTATTTCCTTAGTTCATCTACTCTCCCAAATTTTACGCTACCCTACCTCTCCACAAATCCCCAACTCTTCCCCACGCCATTATCTGATAACAGCTTGGCTGCCTATTTCACTAATAAGAAACATTTCAAAAATAATTTCACATATTCCAACCACCACATCTAACAACCTATATCTGTACTCTTATACCCTCTTTTCCCTTAAGTTACTACGACTATTCAATTTACCTATTCAATCACTCCACTTGGGGCTGGATCTCATTCCCTCTAACCTTGTACTCAAACCCCTGGCTACATAGCTGGGTGTGGTAGCACATGCCTATAATCCCAGCAACTCAGGAGGCTGAGGCAGAAAGATCACTATTTCAAAGCCAGCCTCTACAGCTTCACAAGACCCTACCTCCCCACCAGGAAAAAAATAAAGCCATGGATCTGGGGATCTAGAGCTCCTAGGTTCAATCCCCAGTACCAAAAAAAGCCCTTGCTCCAGCATCTATTCCTCTTTCTTCCTACATCAACTGTCAACTCTCCCTTTCCCCTGGGTCATCTCCATCAGTATACAAAATGCTATACAGTGTCTGCATGTGGCAGGCAGCCTCTAGGATGGCCCTCAGTGATCAGCACCTCCTGGTATTTGCACTCTTGGAATGTCCTCTCCCACATCTGATTAGGGTTGGTTTGTGTGAACAATAGAACACATCAAAAAATCATAGGTATTCCAAAATTACATGACAAAAAATACTAACTCTCTTACACAATTACTTCCATCTTTTCTCTCTTTGATCACTCACTCCTAAAGCCAACAGCCCTGTCCAAAAGACATTCAGGCAACATATGGAGAAGCAAACATGGTGCAGCACTGAGGTCTCTGGCCAATAGTAACCAAAGAATTGAGGCCTACCAACTATGTAAGTGAACCTAAAAGCAAATCCTGAACCTGAAAGCACCATTAAGTCCTAAAATGACTACTGCCTGAGCTGATGGCTTTTACATATAACTCTGTGAGAGATCCTATGCAAGAACCACCCAACTGACCACAGCTTTGACCCTCAAATTAACTTGTTGAACAGCCTTGAGTTTTATTTGCTCACACAAGTAATAAATGCTTGTTAAATTACTCTATTAGGGGATTATCTGTGACACAGCAACTAATAACAAATACAACATAAGAAGAAAAAAATCCCTCCCTTGATTTCATATCCCTTTTAGCTAAGATCCTATTCCCTTGCTTCTCTTTTGTAGAAAAACTCATCATAGAAATTACTAAATACACAAAAGGCCCCAAAGAGTCAGGATTAAATATGCATGAGACATATGAAGAACCTCATAAGATTTTAATCTGGCCATGCATCAGTGATACCATTCTGGGTATCATGTGTCCACTGCCTAATAAACAAATAAAAGTCAAGGCAGTTCAACAAGTTAATATGAGAGTCAAAGCTGTGGTCAGACATACTTATCCCTATATCTTCCTGACAGTATGTATCTACCCAGGATATGCTGGGTACTGATCTTTACAAGCGCAGCATCAGCAAGGAAGGCTGATAAGGCAGAAGGACATACAAACACCATATACCCCAGGATTTAGGTAGCATGATTTTTCTACACTACTGGTATCATACGCTAAGTATGTTAATTTACTCCCATCTTTCCCTTGATTCTTTGTGTGTACTTTACATTTGTTTAGGCACTTTGTGATTGAGTCTGTCTTCCCATAACCTCTGGAGCAGTTTGCCTGGTGGTGTACTTCAAGTCTACCATTGTATTAGGGCAGTTTCTCAAATGACAAGAGTCTCTCATCTGATTCTAAAACCATTATTAGACACAGTCACTCACTTTCTCTTTCTGAAACATTCTTCTTTGGTCATCATTCATAGTTCTCCTTTTGGCCATGTGTTTCCCATATTTGCTGAAGAGCGAGGATTACTCTGTTACAATACTTAACTCTTTAAATATCACATTCAGTCTTACAATGTTATGTATATCTACAGGCTGATGAGTCCCCAGTTTTAATCTCTAATCCTAACATTTTACCTAAACTCCACACTGTTTAAAACTAAAATTTTACTATCTACTATTCTTCTCTTGGGTCACTGCAGGGGTCTCCTAACAGCCTCCCAGATTCCCACCTTAAATCTACTTCAATCTACTTTCAACCCAGCAGTCAAGAGTGATCCTTCCAAAACAAACCAAATCACATTAACCTCTGTTCAAAACTCTTTTCTATCATAGTAAAATCTAAAATCAGTACCATGACCTGCAAGGACCCATCTGGTTTACACTTATCCCTATTCCCATCACTAACCAGATTTTTCTCTCAGTTCTACCCTTACTAACCATTACACAAACACTGTACCATTACACAAACACTTCAAGAATGTTCCCACTTCAAGACCTTTCCACTCTTATCCGTTTGGATTGCTCTTTCCCCAAATATTCACATGATTTGCTCCTTCATTTCCTTCAGGTCACTAGTCAACTCTCACCTTGTCTCAGAAGGCTTATTAACTTCTATAAATACAAACTCCTTTCAATCCACACAACCACTCCCATCCATACCATTCCCTATACCCCTTGTGCTGCGTTATTTTTCTCCAGTTCATACCACTACCTGATCGTTATTGATTTATTTGTTTACTGTCCATAAGGTCAACAATTTATAAATGCAATATGTACATGGTATTTATTTCATATGCATAAAATTTATAGGAGTCCAAGCACACTGACGATACTTAACACATATTACTAAAAAATAAATAAATAAATAAAAGTAAGTAACAGTAACAGAAGACATTCTCACAGTCAGCTTCAGTTCCATGGGTCCATATGAGGGCAAAAGGAACTATTTGAGAGGAGAGCTATAATAACAGAAAGGCAGGTAAGGGCAAACCCACAGAAATACTGCTTCAGGGTAGTCATGGCTCCGATAAGAATGAATTAACTGATAAGAAAAAAAATAGCTTTGCCACAGAGAAATCAGAAAAATACAATCTCAACCCACTGATCAAAATAATATCACTAATAATTCCATAAATAAAAATATTATATACTTCCTAATATTGTACACTAAGAAAATAACTTCTGTGGCATTTATTTTGCTAGAACTGACAGTACTGGAACAATTGCCAAACTCTGAATATAGTCTGTAAATTAGGTAACAGTATTCAATCAATGCTGATTTTCTGATTTTGATAATATAAAAGATTATCCTTGTTAAGAAATATACAAACATTGAAATACTGAGAGGGGAAAAAAAACAATATTATGTCTGCAGTTTACTCTCTTAGAAATGAGGGGAAAAATATGTAGCATGAGAGAAAAGTTAAATAGAGTAAAATGTTGCCATTTAAGAAATCACAGCGAAAAATACATGAGAATTTTTTATATTATTCAGGTAATAATTCTGTAAGTCAGAAATTATGTCAAAATAAAATTGTTTGCCGGCGCGGTGGCGCACACCTGTAATCCCAGCACTTTGGGAGGCTGAGGCAGGAGGATCGCGAGTTCAAATCCAGCCTCAGCAATGGCGAGGCACTTAGCAACTCAGTGACACCCTGTCTCTAAATAAAATACAAAAAAAGGTCTGGGGATGTGACCCAGTGGTCGAGTGCCCCTGAGTTCAATCCCCGGTACCACAAAAAAAAATAAATAAATAAAATAAAATTGTTAAGGAAAAAATAAATTAAAAGTTTCAAAATTTATAATTATAATTAAGAACTACTTCAATGTATTATAGTAACTCCTATCTCAAAGTATAAAAAATGATCTAGATCTTTCAAATTCAAAATTAAGAAGTATGACTACAAAAGAAGAAAATATTGACAGACTTAGAATCTAAGTTTTTAATAATATTTTATATTGAACTAACATACTAGACTTTTTATCTATTTCCAAATTTTACTTAGGAACTAAAAATAAATAATATCACTAAAGAAAATATCCTAACACTAGCCTTTAAAATATACTTACATTTCCATATTTCTATTTTAATTATTTTTAATTAGTTAATTTAATTATTTTTAACACATTTTAAATTAAGACAATCACAAAAATAATATTCACCATGCTTCAAGGACTCAGTATGTATTATTTCAATCAAATCATCATAAAATATTGTTGAAAAACCTTTGAATAGTACAAATGTAAAAGAGCTGATTTTAGCTATTTAGACGGTATCAGCCATTTCTTAAAAGAAAAAAGAAAGAAAAAAAAATATTACCTTCATGGACTGTAATGCCACAATTATCACATTGAATTATTTCATCAGCATCCTCACTATTATCTCCAAGACAAACACAGCAAATCAGAATATGGTCCATTTTTTGAGAACTCCAGTTTTGACTCTTCTCAAGAATCAGCGAGTCCTAATATTAAAATATATCAGAAAAAAATCATACTTAAAAAATAATTTTAATAAATAAAATTCTCACTTTAAACTATTTTAAAACATAATTTTTGCACTTTCAAATTTATATCACATACTCTGTTCTTTTAGTAACTTCAAAGTATACATTTGAAAAGAATACCTTTTTTCAAAGGACCCTCTAAGTACCCTCTCTCTTAAGTTTCCCATTTCTAATTCTCCCTCCTCTAAGAAATGAAAAAGCAGGCATGCAAATAACTTATCTGCTTTGTCATTCTGCTTTTCCCCTTAAACTAGAAGAAAGGAAAATTAATTCACAAGTGATTGCTAATCCTATACATGGATTTAAAAAGTGTAAGAAATAGTTCCTACACTTTGGGAGTTTTTAACTCTGCCTAGGAAAGACAAGACAAACATATATGAAACAGGAATAAATAAGTTAAAGGCAAAATATAAGCAAGTATGCATGTGATGGCTAAGTTATAGTCTATACTCCATTACTACTAGGGAATTCAGAAATTCCAGGATTATTGTACTGGGTCAATTAGAGCCTAGATAGGCATATCTGAATATATAGGTACAAAAAAAATCTAAAAAAGGATCCAGGGTGACTAGATACTATAAGAGTCAGAGTATTCTACTAAGTTTATGTCAAGAAATATCTAATGCAAACTGGTAATAAAGACACCAGCTAGTTATTATACAAAGGAGAAAGGAAGGTTTAATAGTAGATGAATACAAAAAGATAATATTCCAAGAAATAGCAGAGTCTGCTTCTTTTAATTTAAACCTTCTGCATCATGGATTTAAAGTTTAATAAGAAAATGTTTCTTATATTTAATAGATTGAGCTTAGCATTATATATAATAAATGATGAAACTTTGCTTTATGTATTTTATTTATGAATATAACTATATTCAAAAACATCATTAAAAATTAGTTCCAGGGGCTGGGATTATGGCTCAGAGATACAGCACTTGCCTAGCATGCATGAGGCATTGGGTTCCATCCACGTAAAAATAAAATAAAGGTATTGTGTCCACCCACAACTAAAAAAACAAATGTTAAAAAAAATTAGTTCCATACCATACACTCACTATATGTATTTGGTTTTATATTAATATTTTTATATTCTTTTAAATTCTGCCAATAGTATTCAAATGTAACATTTGGGATTTCAACAGCAATTTTTAAGTGATAATTTGAAAATACTTGAAGGTCACAATAATTATTTCAATATATTTTATGCATAACATCTAAAATTGAAGCTGATCTGTAAAACATTCAGAAAAGAATGCAAAAGTCAACAAGGAGGTAATGTCATTTCCCTTAAGAATTCTAGTACTTCAAATTTTTATTTTTTTTTTTACCTTTTTATTATAAAACCAGATAAAATAATTTGGGGCTAATAAATGGCTAGCAAATAAAGGTTAAAAAAAAGTACTTGAGTAAATTCACATTTTTATAGTACTTTGGCAAAACAAATAAAAAACTGCCTAAATTTTCATATCAAAAGTATGCTTCCCTTAGAAAGATTAGAGGAACACCAGAAAGGGGAGGGACAGCAAGGGAGGGAGGAAGGGGGTATAAAGAGAGGAAGGAAAAAAAAAAAAAGATGGTAGAATGAGAGGTTTATCATTACCCTAAATGCATGTTTGAAGACATGAAAGATATGAATATACTTTGTATACTAACATTGATATGTAAAAAGGTGCTCTTTAAGTGTATTACGAATTGTAAAGTATGGTACTGTTATATATACAACAACACTGAAAAAAAAAAAAAAAAAAAGTATGCTTCCAAGGTAACAGCATTTGACTTAAAAGTAAAACATTATTAGGTTTCATCCTCAGCTCTAATAGCTGTTGAACCATAAAAGTTGAAATTTTCTGTAAAATGAGGATGATAAAAATGAGATCTCATGAGGCTGTTATAAGAATTAATGAAGCAATATGTAACAAGAACATTTCATGTAAATACTAAGTACTCAATCAATGTCCATTCCCTTCCTCCTTTCCTCTGCACTTCTTCATTCTTTAGGTTGTTCAAAAAGAGAAATATAAACTGACAATTTATTATACTGGGGTGTCTCTTAAAACCCCAAAAGAAAATTAACAAGCCTCACAGAGCACTGCTAACTTAAATTTTATCATCTCCATGATAAGTCCAAAAAATAAGTTTTTCTTAGACTATCACATAGGGATTTTAAAAAATCACAAACTAAGAAACAACCTAGTGAACAATCAGTTTGATAACCAAGAGGGTATTCATGTTAATGAACTCTGCCAACATTTCTCTGGTGAAATTACAACAAATAATCATCCCTGAAAAAATGGTTTGCTCATATGACAAAAAGTAAATTTCTAGAGTCAGAAAAAACTCCATTAATGGACAGCTCTAATTCCTCTATTTTCCTGTTTTGCTCAAAAAACAGTAAACATCTCAATTATAAACCTAGACCAATTTCTTTCTGTACACATTGTTACTTATAGAGAACAAAATTTACTGGTATTTCTGGCCCTCTGATGCCCATCAGGTGGATTCTTACCAGAACTGTAACACAAAGAGAAAACTACAGTCCTACAACATTTACCTAAATGCTTCAATAAGAAAATCTAAATACATCCTCCTAAAAAAAAATGATCAAACTTTTAACATAGCAAATATAGATTTAAGCACACTTATGATCAAACGACTGTAAAACCCTAATTATTAATTTCTGTTAGCTTTTTTTTTTTATTATTATTCTGAGACATAGTCTTGCTGTTGTTTAAGGCTTCACTAAGTCACTAAGGCTGGCCTCGAACTTGTGATCTTCCTGCCTTAGCCTCCTGAGTTGCTGAGATTATAGGCATAGGCCACCAGGCCTGGCTTCTGTCAGTATCTTCCTGAAGATGGCTATCCTCTTTCAAGTTTCTAGAGAAAATAGGTAAGCTAAAATTTTTAACACAAAATTTTTTATAATATGGCTTTACATAAAATTAGAAATCAGGAAAGTGGGTATTGAATGGCAAAGAGTATCACCAAAAAAATTATTCTAATAGAATTATTATTCTAATAGAATAATTTAATAGAATATAATAACTATATAAAGAGAGTAAATAAGACATTATAATAATAAATCAGTGACTACTTAACTTCATTTTGTTCCATTGACATTTAAAATTTATAACAAAAAGTTATAATATTACCAATGTGTTCTCCACAGGCTCTAAATGTTTTCTGTTCTTTTATACATGTATTCCATAGAGATAATTGTAAATGATTATAAATGATACAATGGGCTAATATGGGGGGGGGATAATATGGGAGGGCAATGTTTAATGGAAGGAAATCCCCACATGTCATGTAAACCAGAATTAAAAGTTAAGAAAAAATTAATATAACAAAAGCCTGACCAATCACTCTTCCTCAAAGTTTCAAAAAACATTGAATTCTTATGAATCCCAAAAAATATCTGTACAATGTTACAAAAACTGATTTTTATCACAGGATTTAGAGCAATTTGTTTTACTCTGAAATTTGTAAAAAGACAACTAATTAATAAGTAAGACATTCCAAATAAAAGCAACTATTCATAAATTTTGGCAAATTTTATATATATTAATTAGCAAAAATCAGATGACAATGGCCATTAAAGAGCCTTTTATGACAAAAAAAATCTATTAAGCAAAGAATATAAGGTTACATTTATAAGATAGTAATCCAAAATCCAAATCATCTCCAAAGGTAAATATTGTTTAGAGTTGTTGTTCTTTTTGCCAAACAAAACAAAAAACTTCCATTTTTACTGACATGATTTTCTGTCTTACATTAATTCTCATCCAGATCTGTAGTTTCAAAGTCATAAAAATGAGAACTATTTTCTGAAAATGCTACATCACCCTCCTCAAAAAACTTACCTCAGAAGATTTTAGTCTACTAAAGAGAATCAAGTGAATAATCAAGATAATTGTAATTAATCTCAAATGATTAAAGGTAAAACATTGAAAAGGACACAATATTTACTGAACACACATATTCCAAGGAGATTCTTCAGACTGTGTTAAATGCAAACAATACTCAATTCTAGAGCAGCAATCCTCAAGGTATCACCCTGGAAACTCTCTTTCAGGGCATCTCAGAGGGGAAGGCTGTTTTCCTAACAATGCTAGGTTAATCTGCCTTTTTCACTCCTCTCATGGGTGTAGGAAGTTTTTGAAATTTCTAAATTCTAATTTGAAAGAGTAAATATCAACAGATATAATCTAAACAAATAATAATAGGGTTCCTCAATAATTTTTAAGAGTATAAAGGGGTCCTGAGACCAAGTTTGAGAACCACTGCTCTACAGTATTTCAGGGCCTGAGGCACAGGTATGTTAAGGCATTAAGAATGATAGATATAAAGGGCCCTGCTCAAAATAAATGTTAAGTTTCCCTAAGAAAATTCAAAATTGTGAAAAATTCAGAACATCATTTACGTACAAATGATGGCCACAAACATTTCCCTAAAAGTGCATTTGACACAGCAGCCAAAAAAGAGTCTGCCTGCATATAAACTAAATATAGTACTCTATATTTCTAAAGAAACATTTTCAGCTATCTCTACTACAAATGGTATATGAAAACTTATACTAAAAGAAAATAAAACTTCAAATACCAACTATGTATTTATTAACTATCTAATGAATATTTAGCAATTATCACTACCTAAGATAACCAGAAAAACAAAGACATAAACAGTGGCTACAAGGCAACATCTTTTTTACAAAATCAGTATAATGTAAATATAAAATTCAGTAGTATAAGTAATGGTTTAAACTGACTAGTTTTTTAATTAAATTTTAATGCCTAGTTTGAATGACACAATTTAAATCGAACTAGAATCATCAAAAATTATTGCATTTGGGGGACAAACACCATTAACAAACTTTTAGGTAGAATGTTAGTCTAAGGAAAATTAACTTTCCATAAATTCTTTTACATGGGCACTTCCCCAAGATGTGCTTTAGAATTTCATTCCTGAAATAGAATTTCAATCCTGAAAGGGACTATTAATCTAAACCTATAAGGTCTCTTCTACTAAGAAAAATTAAAAAATAGAAACAGCATATTTGTCTTTAAATGCAACATAGTCTAAAACCTCTTTAAGCAATATGCTATGAACTACAGGTTATTAACAAACAGATTATGTATACATTTTATGGAGCAAATTTCTAAATATATTTAGGTATCCCGCATATCTTACCATAAATCTAATCCACACTGCCTCTAGCATTAGCCAGACTACTTTTGTGAATATCGACCTAATATAAAAATGAAGCAAAGAAGAGATGTTGGAAAAAGGAAACTAAGTGAATAGACAAAAGTGAGTATTAAGTGTGAGAAAATAAACTGAATGTGTGCCTAAATTAAATATTTACAATTAGATTTCCATATTTCTACTTCTCTAAAACAGCATTATTATTAGGGAACAGCTTATGCCATACTATACTGCAATATACCAAATGACAATTCTCCTTTACGTAAAGATAAGAATTAAGATGGCACTGGAGGAAGGCAACATTCTTCATAGCAAAATGGGCAACCTAGAAGTTAAGCAATGTTTATAATACAACATATAAGCTGCAGTTTCATCTTCACTAACATATAACCCCTGACAGCTTGCTAAACATTATTTTGTAAGAAAAATCACCAAATTTTACATGAAACTTAATTAAAATAATCACTGCTATGTAAACCTTCTGAAAATGTGAAAAAACATATAAAGCATAGTTTAAGCTACTTCAGTGATATGAGAAAAACAAAATAAGTGTTTGGTAAAGAAGTAAACTTTGATGACTATAGACACATTAACAGAAATGACAGAATTAATTATTATAGTTCTACATGTGATGTAACAGATACATCTACATGTAAGACAACTCAATCTTTCTTTTGAAGAAAAACATATACATAAACACACAGACAAAGAGACACAAATGTGTTTGACTGAAGAATCTTGAATGTTGCATCTCTGGACCCAACGCATAAACCTAACTTTCAGTAGTAGAACTTCAAGTGGAAGAACTGAGCCATTACTGTAGTTTTATGATAGGAAAGTTTGTTCTATGATGGAAATGTTTGCTTTTTTTTTCTCTCATTTCTTTGCAGAGATTATTTATTCACTAAATGTATGCAAGCATACTCCATATTTACTCCCATACATATAGATCTGGTAACTACACTGATGATTGGTGCTACAACTGATTTAAAAAAAAAAAAAAAAAAAACTTTAAAATGAATCTCTAAAGTCTGAGAAAATAATTATGCTGCTTTTTGTCCTGCTCTAAAGTATTCTAAAGACCTGCATTTTTATGTGGATATGGATAAAACTAATTAGGAAAAAAGTGACCTTGTTTTTCATAATCCACTTAGCACCATCCAGCAGTCCTATGAACAAAAGGGATAGGGGATAAAAAATGGGAATGGAAACCATCATTTCCCAAGTTTACAATTTAAAATTTTTTCTCTAAATGTTTCTCCTTGAGGATGGAGACTGTGAGCTCCTTGAGAACGGTGACAAATAGTAGAAAGTCAATAGAGGTTTGTTGACCAAATGAATAAATGCTACATTTAGGAGGCTCATTCACTCCCACAGTTAAATAGAATTTCAAAGAAGCCAACTTAATATAATGAGTGATTTAGAGAAGAATTCCCTTTTCCCCAGACAGACAGATATCATAAAAATTGGGTGGATCTACCTCATTACTCTTGCTTTGAGATAGTGTCAGGCTATCATTGGTCAGTTCCTCATCATCAGCACTGTTTCTGCTAAGAACTTTACTCTTCTTCTTCTTGCAACCCCCTTCACTAGCAGGGCTGCTATGGTCTTCATCATTGCCCTCATCATTCTCATCTTCATCGCTTCCACTTCCCTCATCTTCATCATCCTCATTGTCTCCATCACTCCCCTCTTTCTGAGATGCTGACCTCCCTTTCCTCTTCACTACTGTAGGTCTCCAGTCATTATCATCTTCACTGTCATAGTCATCCATGTCATTCAGTTCTTCCATGGAGACAAAATCCAAAAGTGGTCGGTTTCGACGAAGATTCCACTTTTTTGGCTCACTGACTTGTTCCTCTGCAGTGGTGGTGGTTGTGGGGGCAGAAGGGGATGCATTAACAGCAGGAGGACTTGTGGCTGGTGTGGTGGCCACAGCAGAAGCAGCCACAGTATCAGATACTGTTGCTTTTTCTTTTTCCTTCTCTTTCTCTTTTTCCTTTCTTCTCTTTCTCTTTTTCCTTGTCTTTGTCCTTTTTCTTTCTAGGTCTTTCTCCATTTTCCTCTTCATCCTTCTTTTCCATTTTAATTAACTGTTTGTCGGATGACAGTATTTCTTCCTCTGCAGAATTTTTAAGTTGTTCTTCTTTTACTTTAATATCGTCATTCAGCTCTTCCTCTAAATTATTTTCCTCAGAATCACTACAGGAACCTTCTCCACTGTCCTTTGAAGGATCTTCACTTCCATTACCACTCCCTTCAGAATCTGTTGAAAATATGAGAAAAAAAAAACCACACATATGTATATACATACACACACACACACACAACGCTGACACAAATGAAACCACCAAAATTTGTGAATAACTTGTAAAACAATATAAACAAATTTAAGTCAAAGAATGGTAGACATTCCCAACCTGATTAAATAATAAATCAATGAAGTTGATATAATGAAGTTTTAATTCAATATAGCACTAATGAAGATGATTATATGTAATTATAAATTAAAATATACTGTAAAAAGAGGACTACTATTTTGTGTCATATATAAATATATGTATATATGTAATTCATGCCATACTTGGTATCCCAGAGGCAATATTTTTCTAAAGTAAAAGTACTTTTTTTTTAATTAGGCCCCCGATTTTAACTGAATAATAATATTATGTAGACAAAATTCTTTTTCCCTTGCATCTTCCTTTTATAAACTATATGGACTTAAAAGTAGTAAAAGTGTCACAACCAAAACAAGATAAATCTGACCCCACAGTTTTGTTTCATTTATTTTACCCTTTACTTAGCAAAATGAGCATAGATATGTATATGTCAACTTGTATCACATCCCTAACAGACCAAATCAATTTTAGATCAAGTACACAGATGATGAGACAATAGCAATGGCACAGAAAATGGAAACTGCAAAAAGAGATTATAGATTTTCCTGCTTTTTAAGATGCTATTTGTAATAATAAAAGAAGTCACCTAAACTTTCAAAAATTCTAGGCCTTAGAAAGGAAGAAACAGATGAATAAATGAATCCATCCTAGAAATGAGCCATCATGATAGTTACTGAAAATACATGCAGTAAACAACAAAGTGCTCATACAGACCTATAAGCTTTCTAGCAAGTTTCTTCCATTCTTGCCTAGGGCAGCCAAGTCCCCAGTCCAGCACTACTTCATAACCATCTAATATTCTTTTTCACCCAATCAAATATACAAAAATCTAAAACATTTGAAGGAAGGATAAACGGAGGTGGGAAAGAGGAAGAAAAGAGTTTACACCAAAGGAAAATGAATTGTTTGTGCCTAAAACTAAGAAAACAGTAATGATGAATTAGTGAAAAAAGTCAGCATTTCCACAACATTTGAATTCCTATGAACTCAACTTGCTTTAGTCTCTATAATTAACTGGGCATTAAAGGTGAAAAAAGTTGTCTGTAATTAGCATCTGGTATCTAAAGCACCTAAGAAGTACTATACAAATGGCTGATAAAAATATCCTGCAAATACCCCATTTATGTCTGATGTGTTGAAGTGCATTCTACTATCATGTATAACTAATTAGAACAAATAAAAAAATATATACAAAAAAAAGCCTCACCAAATTGAAAACAATTCAAACTGCAAAATGCTTATCTGGTCAAAATGAATTAAAATACATGTCTTCAAAAAAGTAAAAAATAAAAAGTAACAAATGTTAACTGACCTTATGAAATCAATATCTATCTCAAGATTATTATGTAAGTATGTACAACTTACTCAGGAGTATTCTGAAAAACACCCATCCTAAACAATCTTGCATAGTAATATCATAAGCAAGCAATATCATGAATATTAACAATTTCCTATTTCAAAGCTTTAGAGCCAGATGTCTTTCAAATTTCAGAATTTTGCAGATTTTAGAAGGGCAGCATGGCATATGTACCATATCCTCCCAATGAGGTCTATGTTACTGTTATTATTATTATTATTCTACAATCAATTACAATATTTCTGCAGCACAGAGAATAAATACTTGCAGGGTATGAAAAATAAACACTACACATGATCTGTGGTTTTGCCATTAAATAAGGTTGTGCCAAATTTAGTAAATACTTTTAGATTTTTTAGTTTCTTGGATTTTAAAGAATATGGGTCTGAGAGCCGGGCGCGGTGGCGCACGCCTGTAATCCCAGCACTTTGGGAGGCTGAGGCAGGAGGATCTCAAGTTCAAAGCCAGCCTCAGCAATGGTGAGGCACTTAGCAACTCAGTGAGACCCTGTCTCTAATAAAATACAAAAAAGGTCTGGGGATGTGGCCCAGTGGTCGAGTGCCCCTGAGTTCAATCCCTGGTACCACAAAAAAAAAAAAAAAAAAAAAAAAAAAAAGAATATGGGTCTGATATCACTAACAAATAAGTAACTTGTTTTCAGTCCAAGAATTTTACAAATCATTAACAAAATTCAACCCAACCTACCAAGAAGAATCATCTCTGGTATAAAAAACAACCAAAATTTCTAGATGTTTTTAAATTGGACTCCAATAAATAATAAGTAAAGTTGACTAAATACTTCAAAGGCAGAGAAGGATCTCTTTTGCATGTTAACTAAGGAAAACTCAAACATGCAAAAGTACTCATTACTCATACTCCAACTGCAGGGACCAGAAACATATCAAAATTTTATCGTTCTTTGATATCTGAAAAATAACTTCTTCATCTGATTACTCATCACTTCTTTCTGGTACATATGCACTTCAGAGATGGAGATAAACAGTATTTATAAGCAAAGATGGGTAATAATGAGAAAAACAAGATCTTGGCTGTCTATATTTTTAGAGCATGAAAAGAAAAAACTTCCTATTACTACAAAATCAAAGAATGACTCTATGACATGTTCCAAATCTACCATCCCTATATACTTCCTACACCAAAAAAAGAAATAATATAGTGAAGAAATGAGAAATGAGCCAGATATTTCAAATAAAGCTATTTCAGGCATAAGGACAGAGTTAATTACAAGTCTACAATAAACTTTTTGCATTACATTAAAAAAATTTAAATTGAAATTCTACTTCCCATTTGGTTAACTAAAAAGTAACCTTTTTTAAACACACAATGTCAGAATCTCTCCAATGAATAGCTATATCAACTAACAGACAATTAAGGAATTTTAACAGAATTTAATAAATGAAACTTCAAGAATCCCTTTGTAATATTCAATAATAAAATTAAAATTATTTTAACTAATGACAATCATCAATACCATTATAACCAATGCTTAAGTTTTGCTCATGATAAATATAAACAATAAAAGCATTATGTTTCAATTCAGAGATTTAATTTTGCAATATAAATAATCCTTTTTATTCAGTTTCTTCAACCTCATTCTATTCATCAAGACAGTGCAACAGGAATTAGTATCATAAGTATATATGATAGATAACAGATCACAATGTATTGCTTATCAAGAATTACCATATTTGAGCTAGTTTTTACTAATTCTGTCTATCTCTTAATACAGTTCATCCTTTACATTTGACTTTAGTTCCAGCTGTGTCATCTTACCTTTTCTGGGTAAATCAAATCCAGTGATTCTGAAGTGGGGACAATTTTTTCCCAGAGGATATCTGCCAATGTCTGGGGCCATTGGGGACAATGGCTGCCAGGGACAGGTAGAGAAGATGCTATGTGCATTCGTCTAGTAAAGGACAGCAATGCTGCCAAATATCTTACAATGTATAGGATAGGCCTCTATAATAAAGAATCAACCAACACAAAATGTCAACAGGGCTGATTAAGAAATCTTCCTAGTATATAAGGTCTGAATATGACCTCATGAGACTTTTCCGGGTTTCTCTCTCCTACTATTTCTTTACTCAGTCCTTGTCCATTAACATAAAATGACATTTCCAAACCCCCACACATTTAACATTTAATGTTTCTTTCATCAAGACTGCTGTCTATCTAAATCTTCTCTTTCAGTTCATAGGTCAACTTTTATCTCAGTGAAACTGTTCTAGATCTAAAGTAATCTCATTTCCTTTTAAAGACTTGAACTACACAAATCAATCACCATCTTTTGTGTCACCTGCTATTTTATTTGATTATTCTAATAGGATTACTATTTTGTTGTGAATTCACCATAACATCTACCTAAGTGCTAAACAAAACTACAGGTGGTCAATGAATATATCTTGACTCAAAGTCAGACTAAGCACAAAATATAACCAAAGCAAAATACAAGTCTCAGTCTGACTCTCACAGTTAAACATTTTCTGTCAATACAGTCCATCCAAATTAAACATGAATCAATAAATAAAGTTAAGCTAGGTGTGGTAGGTAGCTCATGCCTGAAATCCCAGCAACTTAGGAAGTTAAGGCAGGAATCACAAATTTGAGGCCAGCCTCAGCAATTTATCAAGGCTCTAAGCAACTTAGTGAAACCCTGTCTCAAAATATAAAATAAAAAGGCTGGAGATATGGACAGTGATAAAGCGTCCCTGGATTCAATCCCCACACACACCCCCAAAAAGGGTGGGGGGGAGCTAAGCATTCTACTCTGTGTGCAAAGTACTTTGGGTGGGTGGAATGGTGGGGGAAGAAGCCAGGACATGGCATTGCTAGTTTGTCTTCTTTCATTTAAAAGATTCTATTTATATAGTAAATAATAAATGTAAGCAGTGTCATATCTGTCCCCGGTCCTAGGCCCCAGTCTCAAATACAACCACTTTGACTAAGCTGAACCATAAAATCAACAATAGTGACGGTACTAGATCTATAAAACTGGGAATTTCATATGGTTCCACCTAACATTTCTACATATGGTTCTCATGGTAGCTATCAACATAATTCAAATACACACATTACCTGTTGTAAGATGAATTCATTTTAAACTTTATTTACTGACTGTCCTCAATCAAAAATGAGAAAGCTCTGCTTTCACATTTAAGATAAAAGATAAACTAAATTCAGTTTTATAATGTTCTGAAAGAAGAGGTTTATAATTATTAACTTTGTCAATAACCACTTGCCAATCTTACTGGTAGGTCATGCTATAGCAATTGTTTCTTTCCTTTTTTATCATCTAAGAAGCACATGAGTAAAAGTATGTATGTTTAGCTGGAAGAATGTTAATAACCTTTGAGAATTTTTTATATTTATTCTTTTATTTTCCACATATTTTATTGGTATATTTTAGTTGTACACATTGATGGAATTTGCTGTTATATATTTGTATAAGCATACAATATTGGTATTTATTCTTAAAGCCTAACAGAAATACGAAAAGTTTTATAATCAGAATTTCAGATTTTAAGATGAAAAAATGAAGAAACTGATGCAGAGTACAGTTAGTAAAAATTGAAGCCAATCAATCTAACCATTTTAATATTAAGTCTAAGGAAGTCAGCAGTTCATTCAATAAGTCATTTCTAGATGTCACGCAAGAAAAAAAGACAAGGCCAGACAAAAGTTTAGCTACTGTCTCTCCACTTCTAGTTTAATTTTCTATTTATAAGTTGGGCTGGGATTCCACAACTTGGACATGTGCAAAACATCTAGGGTCCTTTTTCTTACAAGAGTCCAATAGACTACCTCAAGAAGAGAACAGAAAGGATTTGAAGTGGAAGCAAGCAATGGAAATCTAGAGTAAGACTAACACCTCAGCTATGGGGAATGTCAATGCACCTAAACCAAAAGGGGAAAAGAATTCAATTTCTGTTGAGTATTAATTATTTTAACAAAATTATTTTCTACTGATTTCCCTTTTACAATAATATACCAAGAACTAAACAGATAAATTTGTGTACTTAGATCACAAATTTAAACTCCCCAGGGGCCCAGGAGGCAGGAAGGTGAACTATGAGTGCAATAGACTAGTATTATGTGACAAGAAAGAACAGAAGATAACAGAGCACTTTTAGGAGATATATATATATATGTATATATATATATCAGCCTAACAAAATTCATCCTATCATGTTTCACAAATAATATTTCCTTTCAACTCTGATTAGGATTTAACAAAGTCAGGAAAATCTACTTAATTTTGATACCACAAATTATTTTGATAAAGAAGTATATGTTTGATAAAGATTGTTTCATCTCTTGTAAAGAAAAATAATACCTGAGAATGACTCCATTTCAATAAACAAAAAGAAAAAAAATCTATAAAATCAGTATTTACTATCACAGAAATAATTGAGGAATATTGGACTTTATCCCATAATAATATTCAAAGAATTGACTAAGACCTAACTTTCTGAGAGCTAACTATTTTTGTCACAGTTTCAACCTGGTTAACAACCAAAACTGTACTCTAGTAAGAATATTTTTATATGTCAAGAGCTTCACAAAGAGAAGACAGTTGGATTTTATCTACTCTCCCTTTTTTTTTTTTTTTTTTTTTTTTGAGTATCAAACATCAGAGACTAACTAAATGGGAGATAAAGTTTAAAAAAGTGAACAGAGATAAAGTTAACAACTTTTAATTGTTGGAAGTGAACTCAATTAGTAACCACATATCCAAATGCTTTTAGTTTTAAGATTACATCTATCCACTCTTGGGATCTAAACAGTGAAAAGAGCGCAAATTCTGAAGTCAATCCCTTACTGCCTGAGTGACCTCACATGTTCTTTAAACTTAGTAAACAGTTACCTGTAAAATAATATCTCCTTCAGTGAGTTATCATAAAAATTAAATGAGATACGCAAACAAAAAATTCTCAGTAAATCACAATGCAAATTTTCTGCTGATGTTATTCAAAGTAATCAATAGCAATGCAACACAACACAACCTAATTTCATCCCTTTTGTCATGCCTACCACAAAAAATACAAAAAAAATTAAAAAGCAAAGAAAAACCAGAGGAAAGGAGCAAGATATGCCTAGGTAAAGTAAACTTTCTGAAAGGATAGCTAAAAACTGTTAAACGGGCTGAACGTGTGTGTAGTTCATTGAGAAACTGTTTGCCTTGCATGTAAGAGGCCCTAAGTTTGGTCCCAGCACCACAAAAGCAAAGGAAAAAAAAAGTGTAAAGGGGGTAAATTGAAATAATATGTATTTTTCACTTTATCTAAACTCCTATCAAGAGGAGCAAAATTGCAAATAACTTTTATAATATTTTCTATTTATAATACTTTGTTTCTAAAATTCCTTCAATCAAAACTTTATATAATATATACACAGAAGACACACTGAACAAAAGATAAAAAGGAAAACCATACTTTTGTTTTCAAATTTTGTACAATATGAATACATGACCTTTTTAAATTTTGTTTTTAAAATCACTAAATATGAGCGAGCAAGCATGTATGCTTTATAGCTCAAGGATTTCTGAAAGGAAGACTCCACAAGGTCCAGCTACAATTTCAAGTACAGTTTTCTCTCTGGTCAATTTTATTCTTATAAAGAGAGCTAACAGAAAAAAGCAAACCTCCCCTCACAGCAAGCAAAGAGAGTTGAAAAGAACCCTGTGCAGAGCTCTCCACGTCCACATTACTCTTATGGTATTATTCTACTTCGGTTTATCTCTTAAGACTTTTTCCTCTGTCCATAAAATAAGCATAAATATATTTTAGGTGTAGAATAAAGGAGATGATTTTGCATCTTTGGAAAAAGTCTTTTCCTGCCTGTTCATTATCTTTGTGTAAGTATCAAGGAAAACAGAAGCAAGATAGGATTTACTGATAGGATCCTGGGGACATGTGGCAAATTAAATGGACAAAATAAATGAAGTTATTGTGTGCTTTCACTTTAAATGGGCATTTTAATCAAAACTGGTTCTTTTTTTTTTTTTTTTAAGTCTAAAAATAATTCCAACTCTAGAAAGCTGGGAAAGGGAAAGAGAAAGGAAGCATTTACCTGAAGCATCTCCAACTTTAAAATCACTGTCATCTGAACTATCATAATCGAGAGCTTCTAGGAGAGAAGCTGCCAAAGGCTTCACCTGCCTCCTCTTGGAGCTTCGATCCACTGTTAACAAGAGAAAAACATGACATTGTCATTCATCATCACACCAAACATGGGCGAGAGCTGTGATGCTGAAGGAAGATAAGGATAACTTCGTGCAGGGAATCATTGTCTACCGTCTGGGCAAGAGAGGTTGTCAGGGAAAGGTAGGAGTGGGTAAGCAGGCTGGGGAGGGCTGCAGCCCGTTAAGATGTGCTGCTAAGATGCTCATCTCCAGCTCCGGGTGCAGCCAACGCCAATTAAGGCCGGCCAAAATCCAAGCTAACCCTCTCTTTGCACGCTTTATAAAGAGGTTTCTGTGACTCCCTAGCAATCCCTCATTAAAACACTATAACAGTCAACAGAAAACGCCAAGCCCAGGGAATAAAAGTCGGGTTCATTCCTAAGGACCAAGGAGGATAGCGTCCAAAAAGCCTCAAGGTTCCAACAGTTCCCGCCCACCCCCTCCCAGCTCTCCCAAAGCCCTGACTGATAGAAGGGCTGAAACGGGTCTCTTTCCCCACAGAGGCCTCGGATAACTTACTAAGGAATCCGTGAGGTGGTCGTTTGGAGGATACCTAGGGAGAGGCTCCAGGAGCACTGGCAGCCCGGTCACCGCCGAGGTCGGGGACTGGGGCGACGGAGACAAGTCGGAAAGACGCTACTTAAAATCGGCGGCACCGCCGCCCGTACAGAGACGCTCCCAGGAGCAGCCCCACCGTCACTCCCGCCCCCCGCCCCCCAGTTCTCGCCCGGCCCCCGCTGCTGGCGCCCCTTCCCACGGTGCTCCCTGGCCAGAGGCGCCCTCCGGCCCAGGCGGCGCGGCCAACACGGTGGCCCTGGGGAGTTAACTTCCCCCGGTCAAAACCAGTAGAAAAAAAATAAAATAAAGAAAATCTTTATTAGCCTGCACCAGAAGCAACAAAAAACCCACAATTTGCACAGTCTGAGGCCGACTGCCTGAAACAATAGGGAAAGATACGACCCGGATACAGCTCTGAGAAGAAGGAAGTGAAAACGCAAGGCTAACTGCGGCCCTAAGACGAACAGGATCTGAGAGCGCGTGCGCTGTACTCTCCGCCGCGCTCCCTCCCAGGGTATAGGAGCCGAACGGAGCCGAGTGCAGCCGAGAAGTGCCGAGCAGAAGAGAGCCCACTCAGATCCCGTGAAGCTCCGCCCATAAAGCCCAGGCCCCGCCCACCCCGAGCCTACTCCCGCCTCTCAGTCCAAATCCAAGGGAGACTAATTCCTGTTTCTAATCTTTGTTATTTAAGGGTTTACTTGGAGTAAACTTAGAACGAAAGGACGTTTGCTACCTTAGCCTTCTACCAAAAACCATAAGTGATACAGCTACACTACCTGCTGCTTCAATAAAGAGTATCTTGGAACGTGCAAAAGATAATTTGTTGTGAAAGGATAACATAAGAATCATGAGACCCTGCTTAATTGCTGCTGTAAAAATTATTAATCAGAGAACAAAGGATTCATTTAATTATATTCAATATATATATTGAACTGTGGACTATCATTTCCACATAAATAAAGTACTTAACTTTGCTAAGAGAAAAAAGAAAGACTACATGCAGGGGGAAATTCTTTCTCACAAGTATAGTGTGTATTTTCTTAGAATATGTGTCTCTACATGAATGTCTTGAATCCACTTAGGGAATTTATTTTTCAAGATGAATTTTTAAACCCATGAAAACATAAGGACAATATGTGCAACCATATATGGCAGTCTTTGAACCATTTCAAATGTCACATTTATTCTCAAACATGTTAACATGTCATTAAATGTTAGAATTTGAAGCAGTTTTAATAGTTTTTTTTAAAATATCTATATCAAGGATTAAAAAGGTTTGGATGAAGGTGATACTGTTCAGTCAAATATATATTAAATGGCAATGTTTGTAGCATGCAAAATACAATGTTATGTAAGACTAAATTTGCAGGAATCAAATCATATAATGCAGTGGTGGAGCTTATTCTTTAAAGAAACGGGTTGAATTATTTTGCAAAAGTAAGCTGGAATTTAATTGTATAATATTAAACTCAAACAATATTTAGTAAATACTTATGTGGAGCAATTTATATGATGTACCTTCTGCAATAGTTATTGTGTTTTCTTTGCCAGAGCTTAAAGTTGAAGATTCAGTTAGGTAAATTACTGTATATTGCATATAGGCCTACAAGAAAAAAAAAGTACACATGCTAATAGTGGAGGAAGCACTCAGGAAAAGCATCCTGAGGAAAGTTATATTTACAGATATGAAGTATCTGAATTAAGCCGGGGCGCGGTGGCGCACACCTGTAATCCCAGCACTTTGGCTGAGGCAGGAGGATCGCAAGTTCAAAGCCAGCCTCAGCAATAGCGAGGCACTTAGCAACTCAGTGAGACCCTGTCTCTAAATAAAATACAAAAAAAAAAAAAAAAAAGGGGGGGCTGGGGATGTGGCCCAGTGGTCGAGTGCCCCTGAGTTCAATCCCTGGTACCACAAAAAAAAAAAAAAAAAAAAAAAAAAAAAAAAAAATCTGAATTAGTCAGGGAAACAGGAAAAGGAGACAGATGTTCCACACCAAGGAAAGGATATATGCAAGAGCACAGGGCTAAGAAAGCCTGTTGAGACTGAGTATCTGGTACATAAAGATGTTGAAAAGAAGAAAGAAAGAAAGAAAATTTCAACACTGGAAATTTGGGGTATGTTTTTTGACATGGTTTGGATCTGAATTCAGAAAGGACCCCATTACCAGTAGAATATGAGATATTGGCCAGGCACAGTGGCACACTCTTGAAATTTCAGTCACTTGGGATGCTAAGGCAGTAGAATCACAAGTTCAAGGCCATCCTCAAAAACTTAGTGAGAACTTGTCTCAAAATAAAAAATAAAAAGGGCCAGGGATGATGTAGTTTGGTGATAGCATGCAGCTAGGTTCATTCTCTAGTACTGCAAAACAAGAAAACAAATCAAAATGAGAAATAATTCAACCATAAAGAAGAATGAAATTCTGTGATTTGCAGGAAAATGAATGGAACTTGAGATATTATGTTAAGTGAAATAAAGCCAAATTCAGAAAGTTAAGGGTCATGTTTTCTCTCATATGTGGAAGCTAGAGAGAAAAGGGCAAAGAGAGAGAGAGAGAGAGAGAGAGAGAGAGAGAAAGTAGGTAGGTCGGGGGATCTTATAAAGGAAGATCAGTATAATAGAGGAAAGGAAAAGAGGGAGAGAATAGCAGAGGGAAAGAGAAGATACTAAGATAGTGGAGAAGAAAATGGACCAAATTATATTGTGACATTGTACATTTACCAAAATGTAATAATGAATCCCCCTACTGTGTATAAATGTAATGAGCCAATAAAAAGTATGGGAACAAAAAGAGACATAAATGGGCCGGGCTAACTGGGCTGGGCTGGAGTAATAGCTCTAACAGCCTTTGAGAAATTTGAGAATAATGAAAAGCTCAGAGTTTTAAATTCTTGTCTTGTCCCAAAAAAATAGTTTCCTTGATTGCTCAAAAACAGGATTTCTCAATTTTTACAATATGGATGTTTTGGGCCAGATACTTTGTTTGTAGAAGGCTGTCCTATGCTTTATTGATGTTCCAGCTTTTCTTGCCTCTACCCACTGTATTCCAATAACAGCTCATCCTCACCCAAGTTGTGACAACTAAAAATGTATACAGACATTGCAACATGTCCCTTGGAAAGAAAAATCACTGCCACTGCCCACCCACTTACGCCTCCACAGAGAAACACTGCTCTAAAAGAATCTCATCTCATGAAATCATAGAACTGATATAGCCAATAAGTCAGTTAGTGAATCAGAACCCACAAAGTTGAGATTTTAGGCAAGTTTGTATTGCTGATTCTCCTCAGGTCCATGTTTATTGCATCCTCTTCCTGCATCAAATAACTAGTCAGTTCCCAATGTGCTCCAAGGGACAAGGACAAATTCTGACCCTGAAGGAGACAGTTTTTTCATTTATGTTAGGAATAGTGACCCTAAGTTGGTGGTAGCATGACTTTTTGCTATTTTTATTATGAGGAAATTTATGTGTAGAAGGCTTTGTACAGCTGCTGAGTAGACAATGAAAAAGGATGTGCTAGATATTGTCACCTGTAGCTCAACTTTCATTCATACCACATGTTAATCTACGCTAGTGGTCCTGTTAAAATTAAAAACTACATTTCTCACACTCCTGTAGAAATAGGATTACAGATGTGATTTAGGTTCTGACAATAACATGAATTTCTAAGAAAGTAGAACAGAGGTAGTATCCCATTTCCTACCGTTATGGCAGAAAACTCCAACAGGCATGAGCTCCAACATGGAGCTACCAGACAACTTATTCTAGTGTCTAAGTAGGAGTGTCGTGGGTGTCAGGTGGCTTTATTATGGGCAGCCACAAAAGCAGTAAGAGCATCAGCTTCCTGACAACTGGATTGCAAATATAGTTGTATAGACTTGCAGTCATATTTCTAGAAATTTCTCCTAATTTTGTTTCCAGGCATCCTTTGATTTTGTAGATACCAAATTTCAGCTATTTAAATTATTTTCTGCTTGAAAACGTATAGTGGTTTCTGTTTCTAGTGCAGTGTACTTTGACTGATATGCAACTTCTTAAAAAACAAAAAAACAAAACAAATTTGTATGTTGTCTCTTCCCTTCAACTAGTAGTGCTAACTTGGCAATCCAAGAGCACAGCCGGGGGCCCAAACAGCTGTCATTTATAATCCCTTAAGGAGATCATAAATCCTTTGCAGAAAATCCATGGCTGATTTTATTTTGCTATAGTTAGTATTTTCAGAGATATTCAAGAGAAAATAATGTTGATGAAGTAGAAAAAGCTTGTGCTGAAATTCTTTTTTTTTTTTTTTTTTTTTTTTTTTTTTTTTTTTGTGGTATCAGGGATTGAACTCAGGGGCACTCATCCACTGGGTCACATCCCCAACCCTTTTTTGTATTTTATTTAGAGACAGGGTCTCACTGAGTTGGAAGTGCCTCGCCATTTTTTTTTGGTGGGGGGGTACCAGGGATTGAACTCAGCTGCACTAGACCACTGGGCCACATCCCCAGCCCTTTTTTTTTTGTATTTTATTAGAGACAGGGTCTCACTGAGTTGCTAAATGCCTCGCCATTGCTGAGGCTGGCTTTGAACTCGCCATCCTCCTGACTCAGCCTCCCAAAGTGCTGGGATTACAGGCGTGCGCCACCGCGCCCGGCTATTGTGCTGAAATTTCTGAACTTCAAGAAAATCTTAAATGTCCCTAGAGTGAACAAAATATCTCTACAAATAAATAGAAATTAGTTTCAAGTAAAAATTCTCAACTCCAACTTTGGAAAGCTAGATTCCTCTAAAATCGTTTCAGTGTTTACTAATGAAGGCTTCATTGGTGATCACCCTTTTTGTGTGTGTGTTGTGTTTGTACTAGGGATTAAACCCAGGTCCTTTGGTGTGCTAGGCAAGTACTCTACCATTGAAGTACATCCCCAGCCTTTTTTTAAATTTTGTTTTGAGACAAGGTCTCACTAAATTGCCCAGGCTGGCCTTGAACTGGCGATCCTCCTGCCTCAGCCTACCAAGTAGCAGGTTTTACAGGTATGTGCCACTGTACTCAGCAACCATTTTCAAATATGTTAAATATACTTACTACAGAATTATTTATAGTATTTAAATAGCATGGATCTACTCTAGTATTACATAAGTAAAAACTATTCACACATATATGTAATAAATAATATTTAAAAATGTTTATTAAGTTTATTAGCTAACCTTCCATAAATGGTATGTTTACATGGTAGAAAAATTGTAAATGCACAAACAAGTATCATGAAAATTAAATTTTCATCCTATCTTTGTGCTCTAGCCAGTCATCTCTCTAGACATAACAAGACTAACTTTTTTTAAAAATTGCTTAGCTGAGAACTTACTTTTTATAAAAACTTCATTGACATGCAATTCACATACCATAAAATTCAGCCTTTTCTTGTGTAAAATTCAGTGGGTTTTAGTATATTCAAAAAGTTGTATCACCACTATCTAATTTCAGAATATTTATTCACCCCTAAAAGAAATCTCACACCCATTAGCAGTTTATCCTTATTCTCCCAAACCTATAACCTGGCAATCATAATCTGTTTTCTGTCTCTGGAATTGCCTATTCCAGATATTTCATAGAAATAGAATAAAAATATGTAGTTTTATGTGTCTGGATTCTTTCACTAAGCATAATGTTTTCATTGTTTATCCAACTATTTAACATAATTTGTTTTTAACTAACATGATAATGTAAAATGCTATCAGTATTCTGTAGGGGAAAAGGACAAAAGTGAAAAGTGAGTTCTTCAATATTTGTATACAGGTCTCTTAGATAAACTGAGATATTTAATCATGTTTTCAGTAAAGTTTCAGGGCAGCAGTCTAAGGAGCTGTGTTTCACAAGGAATAAGTCCCAAACAAAACAAAAAACAAACAAAAAAAGCAAATGGATGTAGAAAACATTAGTAGAACAACATCATAAGTGAACAGTATTCTGTGCCAGAAAAAGTTACTTACAGATATGAGATTTCATGTCATCAACTCAAAAGGTGGGAAAGCTTTCAGGAAAAAAAAAATTGCACAAATGACAACTTCTGCTATTTTTAATCAATCAGATCTCTAAATGACGAATCATTAAAAATGCTCTAACATTGCTCTACATGTACACAACTCAATTTTTTTTTATTCATCGGAAAATATAATGGAAAAAAGGTGGAAAACAAATGTACAAGTCAAAAGGCCATCCATCATAAAGCAAACTTTCAAACCAGGCATGGTGGCAATTCAACACCAAATTTCAACACCAAAGAAACCTCCCTAGAGGGAGTCCCTACAATTAATACAACTCATGTTTACATAAAGGTAGTCTATGCTTACTTTCAAAAGTGTATAAATAGAACCATTCAATATGCATTGTTTTGTTCCTGGTTTCTTTTGACTATTACTTTTTGTAAGAATAATCTACATTATTGCATATGTAGTTGTTAAGACACTTGCATTACAGAAGCACATTTGTGAATGTACCACCATTTATTTATTAATTTTATCTTTTGCTAACATTTTAGCTTTATCAAGTTTGAGGCTATAATAAATGATTCTATATGTTCTTGTTAGTGTTTCTTAATGCATATACATGCACATTTTTGTTAGGTTTATACCTCAAAATAAAATTAATGGATCATGGGTAGCCAAATATTCAACTTTAGTGGAAAAAAGAAGACTTTTAAAGTTAGTACAAATTTACATTTACACCAGCAATTTATGTCAAGGTGTTTTTCTTTCTATTTTATGTGATGCTGAAAAGAATCTTAAAGGTTCTTGAGAGTCTTTTCCTTAATATCTGACATCAGATTTGCAACAATCTTTGCTACTGCATCTCTAGTTTTCCCCTCTTCTTCTAGTCTCCATTATCTTATATTTTGACACTCACACTGTATCTTCTTTTTTGTTCATGCTCTATCTTCTTCATCTCTTGCACTCTCCTTTTAGCTTAATGGTTTCTTCTTTAACTATTCTCTCTCATTTTACTGTAAGTAGTAAGAAGAAACAATGCTGTGCCTTCAACACTTTGCTTAGAAATCTCCTCAGCTAAATATTCAAGTTAATGAATTCTAAGTTTTTTTTTACAGCCCATAATAAACACATAATTCAGCCAAGTTTTCTACCACTTATGACAAAGAGTGCCTGTCTTTCAGTTTTCAATATGTTCCTCATTTCTTCCTGAGATCTCACCTTTAGCATTCAAGTTTTTCCAAGTATTCTGTTCACCAGTGACTTGGGAGGCTGAGGCAGGAGGATCTCATCAGCAACTTAACAAAGCCTAAGCAACTTAGCGAGAGCCATCTCAAAATAAAAATAAAAAGGGCTGAGGATGTTGCTCAGTGGTTAAGCACCCCTAGGTTTAATTCCAAAAATAAAAGAAAATTCTGTTCATAACTATACACACACACACACACACACACACACACACACACACACACACACCCTCATATATATGTGACTTCTTTTGATATCCATGTGTCTATTAATGGCCTCTTCATGGAAATCCAAGTTGTTTCTAATATTCACTTCAAAATTCCTCCAGCTTCTACTAGTTACTCAATATCAAAGCCATTTCTATATGTTTAAGTATTTGTTATATTGGCATCCCACATTTGATGCCAAAATTTATATTGTTTTCTTTTTTTTTAAGACTGCATAGAAGCCAGGTGCCATGGCACAAACCTTTAATCCCAGCAGCTAAAGAGGCTGAGACAGGTGGATCATAAGTTCAAGGCCAGCTTTAGAAATTTAGCAAAGCCCTAAGGAACTTAGTGAGACCCTGTCTCAAAATAAAAAGCAAAAGAGTTGGGGATGTGTCTCAGTGGTAAAGCGCCCTTGGGTTCAATCCCCATTAAAACATAGCCACCACCAAAAAAAAAAAAAAAAAAAAAAAAAAAACTAACAAACAAACCAAAAGGACTTCATAAAAATTACTACTGTTATGGTTTAGATATGAGGTGTCCCACAAAAATTTGTTTATAGGATAATGCAAGAAATTTCAGAGGTGAAATGATTGGATAATGAGAGCCCTAATCTAATCAGTGGATTAATCTTCTGATGGATTAACTGGGTGATAACTACGGTCAGGTAGGGTGTGGCTGGAAGAAGTAGGTCACTGGGGGCATGTGTTTGGGGTTTATATTTTGTCCCAGGTAAGCAGAATTCTCTCTGTTTCCTGATTGCCTAGTCCTGAGCTGCTTTCCTCCCCTAGGCACTTCCACCATGGTATTATGCCTTACCTCAGGCCTAGAGCAAAGGAGTCAATCCTGTATGGACTGAGACTTCTAAAACCTTGTGCACCAAATAAACATTACCTTCTCTAAAATTGTTCCTGTCAGCCAGGCGCGGTGGCATACGCCTGTAATCCCAACACTTGGGAGGCTGAGGCAGGAAGATCGTGAGTTCAAAGCCAGCCTCAGCAGTGACAAGGCACTTAGCAACTCAGTGAGACCCTGTCTCTAAATAAAAATACAAAAAAGGGCTGGGGATGTGGCCCAGCGGTTGGAGTGCCCCTGAGTTCAATCTCCGGTACCAATAATAATAATAATAATAATAAAATTGTTCTTGTCAGTTCTTTTGGTCACACTTTGATAACATGATTAAAACAATTACAAATTAAGTGTCTTAAAACAAGAGGAATTTCTTTTCCCACAGTTCTAGAGGTCACAGTTCTGAAACAAGGGTGGATACAGGGCTATGCTCCCTCCAAAGACTAAACAATCTTCCTTACTGCTTCTAGCTCCTAATGACTCCTGATGTTTCCAGACTTGTGGCAGCATAAATTCAATCTCTCTTTCTTCACATGGTTTTCTATTAGTGGCTGTGTCTGTGTGTTTCTTCTTCTTTTTATAAGGATACTATTTATGTGATTTAGGACCAATCCTAATCCAGTATCACTTTCTCAAAATAATTATAACTGCAAAGACTTTATTTCCAAATAAGTTGACATTATGAGGTTCCAGGTATTCATGAATTTTGGATAAACAATTTCAAACAACTGTACACTTCAATGGACTTGAAACTCTGATTTGAACAGAAACTATGGTCTCTATCATCTTTAAAAACTAGTCTGACAACTGGAAGTAAAATCTGTGAAAAAATTTTAAATCAAGTAATTTTAATTTGCAATATTTTACTAAGATCCCATAGTTTGAAGGATCAGATATTTCTTGATAAAACCGCTAAAATTGTTCTAGTTGAGATTGAAGAAATTATGAGCTGATTATTCCTGTCAAGTTTTGCTATGAGATTAATTCTAGCTTTGTAATGTGAATTTGGAAGATCGCCTTTTCAAATTATGGAACAGATTTAACAGTACAGAAATTATCAATATCTTAAAAGATACAGCATTTTACTCATTAAACCAATTTGACAAATACTGTCAAGTTTTAATTTAATAACTCTCTCAATCTCTTCCAACACTAATGATTTTATTTATTTAACCTCACCACTGTAGCCAATTGTGTTTATAAGTATTTTTGTTTGAGTTATTTTATAAACTATATTATCAACATATGCCTCATAATGATTTTTAAAAATTTTTGTAACTGTTGATATACTACCCTTAGTTTTTATAAGGCTGTACCTATAGGTCTTTTAATGTTAGGAGAAATGTAAATAAAGACAAAGATGTCATATCACATAACTGTCTTACTATAATAATTCCATAGGTACCTCCTATTGGTTCTGTGATGAATTCAAGTATAATGGGTATACACTTAAAAAAACCATGTAAATTTTTTTGTTCTTTTTAGTTATACAAGAGAGTAGAGACTATTTTGACAAATATATACAAACATGGAGTTTATCTTTTTTTTTTTAAGTTTTGTGAGAGCTTTAATGGCACAAAATGTTTATAGCTACAAGTTATACATATATTGTAAACTGTATTTAATGATACAAAATGCTAACTAAATAGATGAAGAATGCATATTCACTTTGGCTCAGTTAATTCCAATAATGTCAATAACTGGTTCTTTTATAAATTCATCTGACTGGCTAAGTCTTCAATTTTCTTTTTTTTTTTTTTTTAGTCTAGTAAATGATTTTGGAGTTTATCTTATTCAAATTGGATACCAATCTTGTGGATGTGCATGATGTCAGATTCACTGTGGTGTATTTACATATGTCCATAGGAAAGTAATGTCAGATTTATTCCACTGTGTTTCCTATTCCTATCTCTCCTCCCTTTCCTTCATTCCCCATTGTCTTATCCAATGAACTTCTATTCTCCTCCCCACTTATTGTGTGTTAGTATCCACGTATCAGAGAGACAATTTGACCTCTGTTTTCTTGGGATTGGCTAATTTCACTTAGCATGATAGTCTCCAGTTCCATCCATTTAGAAGCAAAGTTCATAAAGTCATTCCTTTTTTTTTTTAAGATTTCTTTTTTAATTGTAGATGGACACAATGCCTTTATTTTCTTTACTTATTTTTTATGTGGTGCTGAGGATTGAACCCAGTGCCTCACACATGCTAGGTGAGCACTGTACCACTGAGCCACAACCCCAGCCCCAATAGAGTCATTCTTCTTTATGGCTGAGTAATATTCCTTGTGTATACATACCACATTTTCTTTACCCATTCATCTGTTGGAGGGCACCTAGATTGATTCCACAGCTTACCTATTGTGAATTGAGCTGCAATAAACATGTGGCCCCTTCATTATAGCATGCTGATTTTAAGCACATTGGATATATGAGAGGACTGAGATCTCTGGGTCAAATAGTGGTTTCGTTCCAAGTTTTTTGAGGAAACTCCATACTGCTTTCCAGAATGGTTGCACCAATTTGCAGTCCCACCAGCAATGTATGAGTGTACCCTTTCCCACATCCATACCAACATTTATGGTTACTTGTATTCTAGATATTTGCCATTATGTCTGGAATGAGGTGAAATATCAGTGTACTTTTAATTTACATTTCTCTAATTGTTAGAGATGTTGAACATTTTTTCATATACTTGTTGGCCATTTGTATTTCTTTTTTTGAGAAACTGGCTCTACTGAAGAATTCAAGAAAGTGTGACAAGTCTACATTTGGGAGTATTTAAAAAACTGTAAGCAGGAAACAATTGCTACTGCTGAAAAACTGCTGCTTCCAGGGTGAAGTATTTTGGAGATAATGATCACAGGAACAGAGAACAAAACAAAAAGTAGCATATCCTTTTATCCCTCCTTTCAGTTTCTCTCTAATTTTCCTATTAGCATAACATAACATGGAATTAGCTGGCAAAGTAAAAATGTGGTTTCTGAATGCCAAATCCAGCATCACAAAAATAGAACACAAAAAAAACATATACCTGAGATAGGAAGAAAGTAAGAAGCTGAAAGAAAATGGCTTATTAATCATGCAACTAACTATATCAAATATTAGAGAGGACATGACGCAAGTAGAACTCTTGTATATGGTTGGAGATACACTGTTATGAGCAAGAACTCCTTCCTTGCATAATTAGAGTAGAGCATAGACAAGGTGATCTTGCTTGCGATTCAGTTGACCGAAAGAAACCTGCAGAAACATTCTTGTTATGCTAAGAATATTGGTTCAAGTTACTAGTTGTGTTACAATTCATAAATGTTGTCATTGAGGTGGTGGCTTACCTCAT
Source organism: Tamias sibiricus (assembly GCA_025594165.1). Classification (NCBI taxonomy): domain Eukaryota; kingdom Metazoa; phylum Chordata; class Mammalia; order Rodentia; family Sciuridae; genus Tamias; species Tamias sibiricus. The sequence goes on along the minus strand of CM046664.1, from coordinate 109,925,220 downwards.
AGTCATTGGGCATCTCCCACTGGCTATCCATCTTCAGCTTCTCATAATTATAGGCCAGGGAATACAACTGGGGAAGTAGTCCACATTGCAAATCTCCAAGTCCTGGATATGATTGCCTATTTTAATAACTTTATCTCAATACTCCATGCAACATAAATATTTATCTATTATAAATATTGATGTAAAAATCCTCAACAAAAGAATACCAATAAGCTGAACTGGGTAGCATATTAAAAGTACTGTATATCATGACAAAATGGGATTTATTTGTGGAATGCAAGGATGGTTCAATGTATGGAAATCAATGTAATACACCACATTAAAAGAATAATGGAAAAAATATATGATCATCAGGCCCAGTGATGCACACCTGTAATCCCAACAACTGGGGAGGCTGGGAGAGGAGGATTGCAAATTCAAAGCCAGGCTCAGCAATGGCAAGGCTCTAAGAAACTAAATGAGACCTTGTCTCTGAATGAAATGCAAAATAGGGCTGGGGATATGGCTCAGTGGTCCAGTGCACCTGAGTTCAATTCCCAGTACAAAAAAAAAAAAAAATATATATATATATATATATATATATATATATATATATACATATATATATATATGATCATCACAATTATTGCAGAAAAATTATTGGATAATCTTCAATACCTTTTTCATGATAGAAACAATCAACAAACTATGAAATAATCAAACAAAAAAATGGAACTACTTTAATATAACAAAAGCCATATAAGAAAAATCCATAGTGAATATGATACTTAATGGTAAAAGACTGAAAATTTTTCCTTTAAGAGCAGGAAGAAGGTAAGAATGCCTACTTTGCCTTTTTTATACAACATAGTATTGGAAGTGTTAATCAAATCAATTAGGCAAGAAAAATAAAATGCATCCAAATTAAAAGAAAAACAAAATCATTCTGCTTGCGTGTGATTTGAACTCATATTAGAAAACCCTAAATTATTCCATTAAAAAAAGACTTATGAAAAGTTACAACTAATAAACAGATTCAGCAAATTATCAGAATATAAAGTCAACTTACAAAAATCAGTTGTGTTTTTACACAGTAATAATGAAAAATCTGAAAAGGAAGTGAAAAAGCAATTTCATTTATAAGGGCATCAAAAAGAATAAACTACTTAGTAATTAACTTAATCAAGGAGACAAAAGACTTGCACAATGAATATTTTAAAAAACATTACTGAAATAAGTTAAATAAGATGTAAATAAGTGGAAAGAAATTCCATGTTCATGGATTAGAAGACTTAATATCTCCTTTTTTTTCTGGTGGGGGTTATTACTTTTATTTCTTTTAGAGTACAAACATTTTCTTATATTCAAAATTGAGTACTGACATAATGCCCAGAATAGAATTTCTGAGTGTAACTTAATTGAATTCTACTATTATGCTTTATCGACTTTTGCTTTTATATTCTCACATGGCTCTCTTTATTTTAAAAAGTGTTTTTAATGGTTGAGTCAGGTGGTCCAAAGAGTCTTGAGCCTTCCCTGCATTTGCCTGAGATAACAGTATTTAGAGAGCTGAGTTTCTATCACCAAGAGTATGGCATCTAAAAAATCATGCACATTTCCCCAAATTCCTCCTGTCCATGAGATGGAGGATCCCGAATTCAAAGCCAGCCTCAGCAATGGCAAGGCACTTAGCAACTCATTGAGACCCTGTCTCTAATAAAATACAAAAAAGGGCTGGGGATGTGGCCCAGTGGTCGAGTGCCCCTGAGTTCAATCCCCGGTACCAAAAAAAAAAAAAAAAAAAAAAAAAAAAAAAAAAATTCTATCTTTATTTTGTATGCTAGGCATTTTCATTATAATGTGCCTTGGTGTGGGTCTGTTGTAATTTTGTACATTTGGTGTCCTATAGGCCTCTTGTATTTGATTTTCAAATTCATTCTTCCTGCTTGGGAAATTTTCTGATATTATTTCATGGAACAGATTGTGCATTCCTTTAGTTTGAATCTCTGCACCTTCCTCTATTCCAATAAATCTTAAATTTGGTCTTTTGATGGTATCCCATAATTCTTGGATATTCTGTTCATGGTTTTTTACCATCTTCACTGTGAGGTCAACTTTATTTTCAAGATTATATATTCTGTCCTCATTGTCTGAGGTCCTGTCTTCCAAGTGTCTAATCTGTTGGTGATGCTTTCTATTGAATTTTTTAAGTGGCTTACTGTTTCTTTCATTTCAAGGATTTCTGTTTGGTTTTTTTCTCAAACTCTCTATCTCTTTCTTGAAGTAATCTTTTGGTACCTGGATTTGTTCTCGCTCTCTTTGTGTGTGTGTGTGTGTGTGTGTGTGTGTGTGTGTGTGTGGTACCGGGGATTGAACTCAGGGACACTCGACCACTGGGTCACGTCCTCAGACCTTTTTGTATTTTATTTAGAGACAGGGTCTCACTGAGTTGCTAAGTGCCTCGCCATTGCTGAGGCTGGCTTTGAACTCACGATCCTCCTGCCTCAGCCTCCCAAAGTGCTGGGATTACAGGCGTGCGCCACCGCGCCCGGCTAGTTTCTATTTTTATATTTACAGTTTTGTCTCTGTGGCTCCCTAGTAGGTGGGCCAAGGTAGAACGAATGCAGGCAGGCAGGGCTCCCCCCCCCCCCCCCCCCCCCGCTGTTCTCAGTGGGAGAGACTCCTGCCACTGGGAACCCACACTGGCAGGCCTAACTGGGAACTTAAGCTGGCAGGCCGAATTGGGAGGTCTGCCCCAGCAGGCTGCAGGGCCCAAAGGCCGAACTGGGAACTCCAGACTTAATATCTCTAAGGTTTAAATACTACTCAAAACAATCTACAGATTCAGTGCAAGCCCTCTTAAAATCTCAATGATGTGTTTTTCAGGAATAGAAAAATTCCTCCTGAAATTTATATGGAAACTCAAGATCTCCTGGTTACCCAAAATAATCTTAAAAAATAAAAAGTTGGAGAATTCACATTGCCTGATTTCAAAACTTACTAAAATCCAATTATCTGTATATTCAAAACAGAAATAAACCCTGACATATGTGGGCCTAGGATTTCCTATGCCTTTCTTAAACTCTCCACTCAATTTTTTTTTTTTATGAAGGTTTATTAAGATGTAATGGGAGCTGGGTGTAGTGGTGCATGCTTTTAATCCCAGTGACTTAAAAGGCTGGAGGATCATGAGTTCGAATCTAGCATCAGCAACTTAGCAAGGCCCTAAGCAACTCAGGGAGACCCTGTCTCTAATTAAATATAAAAACGGGCTGGGGATGTGGTTCAGTGGTTAAGCAACCCTGGGTTCAATCCCTGGTATCAAAAAAAATTGTATATATTTATAGTGTACAATGTGATGTTTTGGTATATGTGAAATAAAGTATTATTGTAATCAAGCTAATTAAAAGTCATTACCTCATATCACCTTTTTTGTAAGAAGAATACTTAAAATTTAATCTTTTAGTAAATTTCAAATATAAAATTCAGAATTATTAGGTAGGTGTGATGGCACACACCTGTAATCCCAGCAGTTTGGGAGGCTGAGGCAGGAGGATGAGTTCAAAGCCAGCCTTAGCAACTTAGTGAGGTCCTAAGCAACTCAGCAAGAACTTGTCTCTAAATAATATATGTGTATACACACACACACACACACACACACACACACACACACAGGCTGGGCATGTGGTTCAGTGGTTAAGCACCTCTGGATTCAATCCCCCATATTAAAAAAAAAAAAAAAAAAGGCAAAGAAAGAAAGAAAGAAAAATAAAAGAATGTTCAATATTACTAACAAGAGCCACCAAACTGTATCTTAGATCTCTAAAACTTCTCTGTCTTGCATAATGGAAACTTTGTTCCCTTTGCTCAACATCTCCCCATTTCCCCCATTCTTTGGCCCGGGGAAATCACCAACCTCCACTCAACTTCTATGAGTTTGAGTTCTTTTCCTGGCAGTTTATAAATCTCCATTTCCTTCAATTCAATAATTGAAGACTTATTTTATGCCTTTGGTGATATTTCCCCTTAAGTATGTATAATCCTGCGGTCTTGTGTTGGTGTCTGTACTTATGAAGAAGTAGGCACTCCTTCTAACTTTTACAGACTGGTTTCAGCAGGGAAACTCCTTCCCATTCATCCTGTCTATAGATTTTGAATGGACCATTTGGTGGGACTCATGGTTATTCTTACTGCTAGGGTCCTTGGCAGGTTGATCTGGTGCCAAGGTCAGTGGAGGGGTAAGTTGGAGTCTGTGTCCCCTGAAGTGAGTATGTAGTTTCAGTTATCCTGAAGCCTAGGGCTTCAAGGACCCTGAAGCCTGGGAACACAGAAACAGCTGGCTCTAGGGTTCACTGGAACAGGCCAACACAGAACTGGGGTTCATAGCAAAGTCAGGTGTGCATATCACTCTCCTTCCCCCATGCCAAAAGAAGGTTTTATTCCTAGGAGAATTATTAACTAGTCGAGAGGGGAAAGAAAACTAAATGTCCATTACTGAAAAAATAAAGATAATATGGTATACACATTTAATGGAATATATTTTTGTCTTGAAAAGGAAGGAAATACTGACATATACTATGAGGGAAATTTGAAAACATTATTCTAAGTAAAATAAATCAGCCACAGAACAACAAAACTGCACGATTCTACTTATATGAGGCACCTAGAGTAAACAAAATCACAAACAGAAAGTGGAATGGTGGTTATGTGGGGATAAGAGGAGGCAGAAATGGGAAATTATTGCTTAATGCATAGATAGCTTCCATGGAGATGGAACAGGTAAAGGTCAACATCATGGATTTAAAAGACATAGGGGCAGTGATTCTTACCATGACTCCATTCAACTTATCTATTGGGACTGTGGAGAAGAAAGATAGATCTTGAAGAATACAATGAATATTTAAAACCTAATGAGGTGATGATTTTAATTGCAGCTACAATTCCAGATGTGCTTTTGTTGCTAAAGAAGTCAATATATACACTGGATCCTGGTATTTAACCTTTGCATTGGCTAGTGCTTTTATAGCTGTAGATGTTTTTAGAGACCATTAAAAGTAGTTTGTTTTCTGTTTGCTAATAATATATGTTGACTGTCTTTTCTTAGGACTATGTCAATTCTCCAGCACTCCAGAAAGGGCCTTGATCATATCTATATTCCACAGGGAATCATCTTGGTCAGTTTCATTGACAGTGTCATATTAATTGGAACTGCTAACAGAGAATTAACAATTACTCTAGATATATTGGTAAGAAACATATAGATCAGTTTGTAGAAAGTAAATCTGACCAAAAAAGTCAAGTTTCTGTTACCTCAGTGAAATTATTAGGGTTCCAGAGGTCTGGAACATATCAAGATATCTCTTTCAAAGAACATGTTACAACTTCTGTCTTTTCTTGTGAAGCATAATACTATGTGGATCTCTTTGTATGTAGGAGTCATTCATTTAATTTCAGTGTTCTATTCTGACCCATTTACAGGGCAACCTGAAAAGCTTCTGGTTTTGAGTTGGACCCAAAATAAAAGAAGATTCTGCAACAGGTCTAGGCTGATTGGCATACTACTCTTCAGTTAACTCAATATAGCTATTAGTTTTTGAAGCTTGTTACTGTGCTACCTGAGTTATTCATTACGAACTTGGTATTGTGTGATAAAAAAGTCAGAAAGTTGTGAACAGTTGCAGTCCATTACCAAGTGGAAATAGGAGAAGCCAAATAGGTTTGGTCATTTCTGTTTGTTTGTTGCCGGGGCTGCTGAATTATGAATGGGGCCGAGTTCTAAGCTACACCCCCTTTTGGGCCCTAAAAGGGAGTTTTTCCTCTGCCCGCAGAAGGAAAATGTAACTTACCCGGCGAGGGTGGACATAAGGGCAAAAATAGCTGGGTGAACCTCTGTCTGGTAAACAGAAAAAACCACGCCACAACCAGGGAGTTTTGTATAGCAAGCGAGAATCCAGAAACTCAGATTTATTGACCAGGCACTGAACTTAAATAGGCCTAGAACTAGCCAATCAGCCAGCAGAGCAGTTCAGTCTCTCACGCTACGTCATAGCCACACCCCTTGGCTCAGCCCTGGTCCTACTAGGGCATGGTAAGCAGCCAAAACCCGTCCCCTTGGCAGACATGGAGTCCCAACAGTTTTTGTTTTTTTTTTTTTTTTTAACAGAGAAATGAATTTTAGTCTATTTATAATAACACAATCCCATAGAGCAGTTTTTAAAATGCATTCATTAGTCATACGCATCGACATGCATGAATCTCTGAAACACAATGATGAGAGAAAAAACTGAAACAGAAAAATGCATTCAACATGAGTTTTTAAGTATGAGTTTCAAGACCTGTACAAATTAAACATTATATTGTTCAGGAATACATCATGTATTGTAAAACTGTTTTTAAAGTAACCGGTAATTTCTTTTTTTTTTTTAATTTTATTTTTATAATTTTTAATATGTACAACTCATAGTGCATATATTTAGTATCTTTTTACATACAACTGTTTGTATACAAAGTATATTCGTACAATTCAGGTCTTCAATCATGCATTAAGGAAAATGATATCCGTCTCATTCAAACACTTTTTTTTTTTTTCTCCCCCTCCCTCCCCTCTTGCTCCCTCCCTTACCCTCCCTTCCCTTGACAATTCTAGTGTTCCTCTAATCCTCCTATGTACCCCCATCCAACAATACTTTGAAATAGCCTCCTTATATAAGAGAGAACATTTGGTACTTGGATTTTTGAGACTGACTAACTTCACTTAGCATTATGTCTTCCAACTTCATCCATTTACCTGCAAATGCCATTAATTTGTTTTCTTTTATTGCTGAGTAAAATTCCATTGTGCGTATATACCACATTTTCTTAATCCACTCATTTACTGAGGGACATCTAGGTTGGTTCCACAACCTAGCTATTGTGAATTGTGCAGCTACAAACATTGAGATAGCTGTGTCACTGTAATATGCTGTTTTTAGGTCCTTTGGGAATAGACCCAGGAGTGGGATGGCTGGGTCATAGGATGGTTCCATTCCCAGTTTTCCAAGAAATCTCCATACTGCTTTCCATAACGGTTGCACCATTTTGCAGTCCCACCAGCAATGTATGAGTGTGCCTTTTTCCCCACATCCTCTCCAACATTTATTGTTGCTTGTGTTCTTGATGGCTGCCATTCTGACTGGAGTGAAGTGAAATCTTAGAGTAGTTTTGATTTGCATTTCTCTAATTGCCAGCGATGTTGAACATTTTTTCATGTATTTGTTGATTAATCGTGTATCTTCTTCTGAGAGGTGTCTTCTCAATTCCTTAGCCCATTTATTGATTGGGTTATTTGTTTTTTTAGTGTAAAGTTTTTTGAGTTCTTTATATATTCTAGAGATTAGTGCTCTATCTGATGTGCATGTATTAAAAATTTGTTCCCAATTAGTTGGCTCTCTATTCACCTCACTGATTGTTTCTTTTGCTGAAAAGAAGCTTTTTAGTTTAAATCTATCCCATTCATTAATTCTTGGTAGTAATTCTTGCACTACAGGATTCTTATTAAGGAACTTGGGGCCTAATCCAACATGTTGGAAATTGGAGCTTACTTTTACTTCTATTAGGTGTATTGTCTCTGGTCTAATTCCTAGGTCCTTGATCCACTTTGAATTGAGTTTTGTGCATGGTGAGAGATAAAGGTTTAATTTCATTTTGTTGCATATGGATTTCCAGTTTTCCCAGCACCATTTGTTGAAGAGGCTATCCTTTCTCCACTGTACATTTTTGGCACCTTTGTCTAATATAAGATAGCTGTAATTATATGTATTAGTCTCTGTATCCTCAATTCTGTACCATTGGTTCACCAGTCTATTTTGGTGCCAATACTGTGCTGTTTTAGTTACTATTGCTCTATAGTATAATTTAAAGTCTGGTATGGTGATGCCCCCTGCTTCACTTTTCTTGCTCAGGATTGCTTTGGCTATTCTGGGTCTCTTATTTTTCCAGATGAATTTCATGACTGCTATTTCAATTTCTTTGAAGAATGACATTGGGATTTTGATTGGAATTGCATTAAATCTGTATAATGCTTTTGGTAGTATGGACATTTTGACAATATTAATTCTACCTATCCAAGAGCAAGGTAGGTCTTTCCATCTTCTGAGTTCATCTATAATTTCTTTCTTTAGTGTTCTATAATTTTTGTTATAGAGGTCTTTCACCTCTTTCATTAGGTTGATTCCCAGGTATTTTATTTTTTTTTGATGCTATTGCAAATGGGGTATTTTTCAACATTTCCCTTTCAGAGTCTTTGTCGCTGATGTACACAAATGCCTTTGACTTATGTGTATTGATTTTGTATCCTGCAACTTTGCCAAATTCGTTTATTAGTTGTAAAAGTTTTCTGGTAGAGTTTTTTGGGTCTTCTAGGTAGATTATCATGTCATCAGCAAATAGTGCTAATTTGAGCTCTTCTTTTCCTATCTTGATCCCTTTAATTTCTTTCGTCTGTCTAATTGCTCTGGCTAGAGTTTCCAGTACTATGTTAAATAGCAGTGGTGAAAGGGGCATCCCCCAACAGTTTGTTTTAACCACAAGTTATTTATTGATGGATGAAGAATACTACTGTATGGGGACAATAAGGCACAAGTGTGGATTAAAAGTTTGCTATACAGACAAAGGAGGGGGGAAGCCATAATCTTTTAAACTTTAAAAATTCAAATCAAGGCTGGGTGTGGTGGGGCACTCCTGTAATCACATCACTTGGTAGGCTGAGGCAGGAGGATCACGAGTTCAAAGCCAGCCTCAGCAATGGCGAGGCACTTAGCAACTCAGTGAGACCCTGTCTCTAATAAAATACAAAAAGGGCTGGGGATGTGGCCCAGTGGTCAAGTGTCCCTGAGTTCAATCCCCAGTACAAAAAAAAAAAAAAAAAAAAAATTCAAATCAAGGAGACTCAGAAGTACCTCTCTAGCGATCAGTAACAGACAATTCTTTCCTTTTATACGATTCCTATATTACATCACTTGATCACAAAACTGATACTTAAAGAATTTCTCATTCATTAATACTTGAGCCATCCAGCCTGGCCACTCCCCTGTTCCCCACCTTTATCCATCCCTTTGTAGTGATATTTGTTAGCAATTCCCTTCCTAAAGACTTGTTCATCTTGAATAGCCTTCTGAAGCAAGGAAACAGCAAGCAATCAATGAGTCAGAGAAAATCAGCCAAGGGCAGATAAATGAATAGACTCACAGACATACATAGGATGGCAATGGCCAAATTCAATGAAGTCTAATTAAGCTGACTTTGGCAGAGAAGTTGCATTGGCTCACTCAAAGGCCTGTAATGCCACCTTACATTGTCTTACCAGGGCCAGACCCCTTGTTTTTAAGGGATCAGTGGTGGCCTATACAAGGAGCTAGGAAGATAATGTAACCAGGCAGCTAATGACACAATACATTAAATGATTTGGACCTCTATTAGGGGTTGAATATGGTTTCTAGCATCAACATTTGCCAATTGTAAAATTTATAAATAATTTTGTGCAAAACTTCAAGACACTGAGGACAATCTTTAATTCTTTTGGACTTGGATAAGTTAGCACTTCAATAACACTAGTCTGTCCACTTGGAAACATGAAGTGAAAAACATTGCAGTGCACTAACAAGGAGGCATAAACTATGCTGCAGAGTGTAAATGGAGCAGGTTTTATGAGATGCCCAGCCATCTTGTTCAAAAAGTCATGAAAAGATCCCCAAGCATGTTGTCAGAATAGCTATTCTGGAAGCGACAGTGTCCCAAGTCTAAGCAGACCTGTAGGCATATGACTATTTTCTGAATAGTGAACACTGCACTCACAAGAGAAGCCATGTAGGTACATAAGTTGAGAATCAGAAGGCAGAGGTAGAGCAATCCGAGCAAGCCACCCAGAACAGGTGGCTCTACACTTTTCACCAAAGCCAGCGTCCAAGAAGGATATCTCCACCTAGAAGCCCTTTGATGACAGAGCAGTGCAGAGGATCAAGAGAGGATCACATTCTTCCAAGAGAAGTGTTGATTACCAAAAAGCTCCTAGAAAGGTAACATCCTAGGGACCATATATGAGTGAAGGTAGAATGAAAACTGCCAGACCACTGAACTATCCTGCCAAGTCAGAAATACATTTAACAGGCATAGTTTGGGGTGCCAAGCAGAACACAGGGAATTTTGAGGCTCAATAAAAAGCAGGGAGGCTGAAAGACTAAGTAGATGGTAAGTTGGGTGACAGGAAAATAAGCAGAAAAGGACATATAATAAGGAAGTAGGAGCATGCTGGAGGGAAGGCAGCATGGCTACAGTCTATATCCAATGAGAGTTTTGCTGGCTGGTTCTTGGCATGATTCCATCTATTTCTCAAACTGGATGGATGTGTGGCATTGAGCAGCAGAAGAGGGGAATATGGTATTTACAAATGGAGAACTGGTGGATGGATACCGAACAGAAATAGACTGGGTATACCATGCTCTAATGCCCTCTTTATACACCAAAGGCAGTTTTGTGTACACAGGATATATTTGGGGTTGTCATGCAACAGCAGTAGTTATTTGGAAGAAAGGGAATGATGGGGTAGAGGTGGGGTTGGTGGACAGGAGGACTCTTTAAGTTCCCATTCTTAAATACTAGAAAGCAAGGAACAGTTTGGTCTTTGTCCTTTAATGAAGAAATCGAATGCTCATTTTCTGTTCTACATCTACCTTCTCCAAAACCTTAACAAATTCTGTGAAGGATATAGCACTGTCCCCATCCTGGTCAGCCTCCTGGATGGTCCTGTCTGCAATGCTGCCCAGCTGCTCATCTGAGATATTCACTCCAACCATCATGCATAGCACCTGTAACAACTCATCACGGGAGATCTTGTCATCTTTATCCAAATCATACAGTCAAAAAGCAAAGTGCAGTTTGATGCTTCGGCTGTTGAGTGGTTCTGGTCCATTCACATCGTTGCTCTTTTCATTGTCTTGAAGGGGTCGGAAATGAGCCAAAGTTCTCATGAGTCCATGGAAGTTTACCTGGTCTTCACCCTTGGGAAAGAAGGCATTAATGATCCAGTCCCCCAGTGGGTTGATGGCAAGTTCTGGAATCCTCTGAAAATCTTCACGGCTGAGAGTCCCATTCTCTTCTTTGTCCAGGCTGGTGAACCAGCTGTAGAGATGAGTGATCTGACTGTGGGAAAAGCCAGTCTTCTTGATCTCCTTGAGCTCTTCGTCCCACAGTAACGTGGAGGCTCGAGACCCCATCACTGTGCTGGGAGATCCTTTGGGAGCTGCTGTGCCTGAAGCTGAGGCAGTGGAAGGGAGAGTGGGAGGGAAGAAAGGGCTAGGAATTGGTCAGTTCTTAAAAAACATAAATAACTTGAAATAACTTGTATGAGCAAGTGTTGCAGCTGACCATGGTCCATGCTCCTGCATTAGTGCCTCATTCGCCCCTATGTATCTGCATACTGGGTCCATGGAGAATTCCCCATTTCCATTTGTGTGTGTGTGTGTGTGTGTGTGTGTGTGTGTGTGTGTGTGCGCGCGCGCGCGCGCGCGCGCACGCCCTGAGAATTGAATCTCCAGGGCTTTGTGCATGCTAAGTATATGCTCTACCCATTGAGAAACAACCCCATTTCCAGTTAACTGAGAGAACTATTAGAGCCTGGTCCATAGATAGATCTGTATTAAGTGCTGTCAATACCTGTAAAGTAGATACTTGTAGCAGTATAGTGCCATTCTGGGTTGCCCCTAAAAGACAGTAATGAAAAATCATCTTCCCAGAAGGCAGGACTTTTAGCAGTTTATCGTAATATTGATTTAATTTGGAAGAAAAGATGGCCAGAAGTATGGATACATGTTGATTCATAAGTGTGTGTCAAATGTTTTGGTTGGATGACCAGGGATATGAAAGGAACATAACTGGAATATTGGTGACAAGGAGATCTGGGGAAAAGATTTGTGGATAAAGCCTTCAAAATTGGCAGAGAGTCTGAAAATATATTTGTGTTTCAGATAGATTCTCATTAAAGAGCTGCTAAATAGAGGAAGATATGAATAATCATGCAAGGAGCACTACTGTTTTTGTTTTTGTTTTAATCAATGACATAGACACTGCAGGTATGGGTTTGACTTCCCTCCCTGCAATGCTTCTGTGGACTTACAAAATGCCTTACAATAATGATATTCTGCATAGTATTGCTTATGATCAACACATTTATTTTATAGCAAATGAAATATGGCAATGGGTTTATAGTCTTGGAATTCACTGATCTTACCATATGCTCTATTACCCTGAAACAAGTGGCCTAATAGAATAGGTGGAATTGCCTTTTGAAGACTGAGTTGTAATGCCAATTGGGAGCTGTAGCCGCCTGAAGCGCTTGGAGCAACAGAGCCGCGGGAAGAACTTCAGAAGCAAACTGGAGACAAACAGCTTTTTATTCTGATAACTTTTCTCTCTGGTTCTAACAACAACTAACACACGCCAAACACACCACTAAAATGGCGCTGACCCGATCAGCAATTTCGGCCAAGTCACTCGAGATCCCGCAACAAATCCCGTGAGACTACGGGTGGCGACAATGGCCAAATCTCCACGGCTCATAGTCAACTGCAATTCAAGTCAATCCCCAAACAGGGCTCCTGTATTTCCCCCTTTTTGTTTTTAAAAGAGGTAATGCTCTAGGACGTCTATGTGCAACCAACATTCTTACCCGTCATCGGATAATCAAGGCTGTGCCCTTGACTCCTGTCTTAGGTTGATATGTCGGCCACATGAGACTGTCCCATGCGACTGTGCCTGTCTTAGGTTGTCCCCCTCTGGGGATCTTACCCGTCATTGGCTAACCAGCCATCCAATGGAGCCCTTTAGGATCAACTATATATGATGACTAACAGCCGTCCAATTGTGAGGAGATGTTGCGGCTTTAAGGCAACAAGCTTTTTGGTGATGAGCCAAATTGCATAGCATATCAAATTGTTTAAACAAATCAGCTGCCCTAAGTTCCATCAAGTAACACACTGAATTCTCTAGACAAATACCCGCAAGGCATTGTCCCGTAAAGTCCCAAACAATGAAAGATCAAAATGTCCATTTGTTATAACATGTTGATGTAGGAGGCCCCATGCATGTAGAGCAGAGGCCACACTGTTGGTGAGGTTGTTTGATGTTTGAGCAGCAGACGTCTTTTTTATGTTTAGACAATGCCACCGGCAAATCTTCAGGGCCCGCTACCTAGAAACTCAAGCATCAATTATTAAAGGAAAGGCAGTGCTATTGCAGCACTGAGTCAAGAGGCGAGTTGTCAAACTACAAAATAGAATAATTAGATTAGAAAATTAAAGTTGATTTTTGTTCACATACATCGCTGGTTGAGCTTCTACAAACATAAGTTGGAAAAATGTCATATTTAGAACAAAACAAAGAAAGACTGAGGGTAATTACTGCATTAAAGATAGATTAAAGAAAAGGTAAAGGCACTTGAGAGAAATAATTTGTTAGATGGAACCCTTGAGTCTCTGTATACAGAGCAATTTTTTACCTGTTGAGATAATTGAAATTAATGAGCTATTAAACAAATGAAGTTAATAACAAATAAACAATCTTAAGTCAAAACACCAAAATATCAGGTTATATAGCACTAGTCATATTGTTTGCTAAAGAGAAGTCCCAGGGACACCTATAAATCAAAATTGAAAGTACCTTCATTTATAAAATTATTTACCTAAATTGAATACTCTTAACCTAAAATGAATTAAAGTTATTTGGATCCATATATATATGTATATTTTCTTTTTCATAAGCGCTTTGTTCTTTGTGATGTCACACTGGACAGACGAACAAACATACAAACATATATTTGTGACGTCACATTAACATGAAATATAGACAAATGTACAGACATAAAGACATGTATAAAAAGAAAAGAAAAAAAAAATACAATTGTGTGCACACTAAAGAGAGATCTCCTCGTCCCGGCCGGGAGGAATGACACTTAAGTTGTGAAATATTTTGAAGGACTCTTTTGAGGGAATCATTCTATACCTTCATCTTGGTCCTCTTGATTTTGTACCTTTTTTATTAATCTTGATTCTTCAATAACTTCATCTTGATCATTTTGATGTGGTACCTGTTTTATTAATCTAGATGGTATCCATATTGGAGAGGATTCGTCTTTTGGAAAAACACAAACAGATCCTCTTCCCCAAATTAATACTGGATCTGGACCCTTCCATGTACCTGAAAGAACATCCTTCCAGTAAACCAAAGGTTTATGTTGTTGGTGTGGATTCCAATGTCTGTCTCCAGCAGAATAACCATTAGAGTCTAAAGTTAAAAAATTTAAGGTAAACAGGGCAACTGCCAATCTGTCCTTAGGACTTTTCCAATTTCCTTCTTTTTGTTTTAATAACATAATTTTCAGTGTTCGGTTTGCTCTTTCAATAATGCCCTGACCCTGAGGATTGTATGGGATGCCTATTTTATGGGATATATTGAATTTTGCGCAAAACTGTTTGAAAGATGAGGACGTATATGCGGGGCCATTATCTGTTTTAAGCATTTTGGGGATGCCCAATGCAGCAAAAGCTTGCAAACAATGAGATGTAACATCTTTAACTTTTTCTCCAGAATGTAAGGAACAAAAATCATGCCTGAGCATATATCTATGGTCACATGAATAAATCGCAATTTTCCAAAACTTGGCTCATGAGTAACATCCATCTGCCACAAATGATTGGGCATTAATCCTCTAGGGTTAACTCTGAAATGAGGATTGGGCAAATGTGTCATACAAGATTTACAATCTTTTACAATTGTTCTGGCTTGCTCCTTTGTGATTTTAAACCTACGTTGCAAGGTGGTGCTGTTGACATGAAACTGGGAATGAAATAAAGTAGCTTGTTGTAGCGCTGAAAGTATAAATACTGTTTTTGTAAGTTCATCAGCCTTTTGATTACCTTCATGGAGGGGACCAGGCAAATTAGTATGTGCTCTAATATGGCCTACGAATAGAGGTTCTTTTCTTGCCCACAAAAGTTTTTGTATTTGATAAAACAATTTAAAGGCTGGAGTATGAGGTGCTATTGGTCCTGCTAACTCTAATTTTGGGACGGCTTGTACAATATAGTGGCTATCTGAAAAAATGTTTACGGGCTGGTCCCTAAAATTTTCCAGAGCTCTTACCACAGCTTCCAGTTCCACTAGTTGAGCTGATTTGTGTGCAGTTATGTAAGTCATATTTTCTTTTTTAGTGACTACTGTAGCAGTACCATTTGAGGACCCATCTGTAAATACATTAAATGCCTTAGGAATAGGTTGATTTTTTATTACCTGTGGAAATATAATAGGATGATTAATACAAAAAGATAATATAGGGGACTTAGGAAGATGATTATCAAAATTTGCAGAAGTAGAACATTTAACTATAGCCCAATCATTATCATTGAAGCATAAGTATTCAATCTGTGATGATGAATAGGGAGTAATAATAGTAGCAGGGTGAATGCCAAATATTTTAGTAGAAGTCTTAAGTCCTTGAAGAATAAGTTTAGCCACCATGGAGGTATAAGATTCAATTATACTTTTAGGAGAGACGGGCAAATGTATCCATAATAAAGGCCCTTGTTGCCAAAATACTCCTGTGGGTGTATATTGTGAAGAAATAATAATCAACATCAGCGTTGAGTTAAATCAAATCTATCACAATGAGCTCCTTCGATGGCTTTTTCTACTAACTTTCAAGCTTTCCTAGCATCAGGAGTCAATGTTTGTGGTGAAGATGGATCAGGATCTCCACGAAGGATGTCAAATAAAGGTTTTAGTTGGCCAGTAGTGAGATTTAGTGTAGGGCGAAGCCAATTAATGTCTCCCAGTAGTTTTTGGAAATCATTGAGGGTGGTCAAATGTTCTTTATTTATTAAAATTTTTGGGGGTCTAACAAAAGTATCCATGATTTTAAATCCTAAATATAATATGGGAGATCTGGTTTGAACTTTTTCTTCTGCTATATATAATCCATATTTTTTTAAATTTTCTACCACATCACTGAATATATTAAATAAGATTTTTTGATTAGGGTGGGCCAATAAAATATCATCCATGTAATGTAGACACATGAGGTTTGGATATTTATTTTTAATGGGTTGGATAGCCTTGTCCACATATATTTGGCATATGGTGGGGCTATTAGCCATTCCCTGTGGTAAAACCTTCCATTGATATCTCTGATCAGGGCCATTATTGTTCATAGAAGGAATGGAAAAAGCAAACCTGGGGGCATCCAGAGGATGTAGGGGAATAGAAAAGAAGCAATCCTTTATATCAAGAGTAATAAGATGGAAATTTTTTGGAATAGCTACGGGACTAGGAAGTCCAGGTTGAGTAGGCCCCATAACTTGCATGGTTTTATTGATTTGTCTAAGATCATGTAACAAACGCCATTTTCCTGACTTTTTCTTGATCACAAATATGGGGGAATTCCAGGGAGAGATGGAAGGTTCTATATGACCTGCTTCTAATTGTTCCTGAACTAATTGGTGGGCCGCTTGTAATTTCTCTTTAGATAGGGGCCACTGAGGGACCCACACTGGCTTATCAGAAAGCCATGGTATTTTCAAAATTATTTTCTCAGTGGCCCCGAAAAAAAATATCTTTTTCCTTTATGACAATGATTACTTTTAGGGTTAAGATTACTCTGTACTTTTTGATAATGAGTTCTTTTATGGTTAAGATTACCCTGTAGGTTTTCACATTTAACATCTGCAGGCTTGGTTGCAAGGTGTACTCCCATTTGTTGCAAAATATCTCTTCCCCATAAAGTAACCGGTAGATTAGGTAAAACATAAGGCTGAAATGTCCTTTATGGCCTTCATCATCCTCCCATTTTAAAATTACTGCACTTTTATCTGGGAGGTTATTATATCCCAAGCCTCTTAAACTGGTTGAAGCTTTTTGCAGAGGCCAGTGCTTGGGCCATTGGCGTAAATTAATAATGGAAGAGTCAGCTCCAGTATCTATTAATCCCTCCATTTCTATTCCTTGGATTTTTATTTTACACATAGGCCTCCTTGAACAGTCTCGAACCCAGCAAGCCATGGGACTTGAGTCAGTGGAACAAAATCCTCTATTGTTCCCTTCTTGAGGCATACCCATTTTAAATGAATTATGTAAATTGGGAAGGAGAAGCAACTGAGCAATTCTATCTCCTTGATTAACAGAAGTTATACTTTGGGGTGAGCTAAGCATTATTTTTATTTCCCCTTTGTAGTCTGAGTTTATTACACCTGGGGTCACTTGCAAACCTAATAAGCTTTTAGGACTACGCCCGATAATAAGTCCTACAGTCCCTGAGGGAAGAGGTCCCCTGACTCCTGTGGGAATCAGTTGAACCCCCATTTCAGGTGTTAACACTATTCGGGCGGTGGAACAGAGGTCTAATCCTGTATTTCCTCTTGTTCCTCTGGCGAGGGAGTGGATGGGTAGTAGGGATTGTGTCGGGGAAGCATCTGAGTGGATGCTTGAGGATACTCCTTCTGCAATGCCCCGTACATTTGTGGGCCCCGGGGTATTGGGCCCCGTGCCCCGTTTTTTGAATTCCTGAACAAAGGATTTCCATGGATGTCAAATTTTGAATGGCATTTATTGGCCCAATGATTTCCCTTTTTACACCTGGGGCAGCGGCCTGGGGCACGATATGAGCTTGGTCTTATTTCTCTTTTGGGATTTTGCCTAGAATTGCCTGATTGATTATGATAATTTTGCCTGGAATATCCTGATTGATTATAATATCTACGTTTAGCCTTTGTGAAATTTCGAGAGGAAGCACCTCTCATTGAGGCTGCAATCACATTTCCTGTGACAAAGGCGTCATTTATATCTTTACGTAGTTGTATATATACGGAAAGATCCTTTTTAGTTCTCCATGGCCTGATGGCTGCTTGGCACCATTTATTTGCATTTTCATAAGCTAATTGAACAACTAATGGCATAGCTTGGTCAACATCTGCAAACACACTACCTGCAGTTCTCAAAAGTCGATCAACAAAGTCGGCATACAGCTCATTAGGTCCTTGAATCACTTTTGACAAGCTACCTTGTAGATCCCCAGGTCCTTGTACAGTTTTCCAAGCCTCTAAGGCAGCTGCATTTATCTGAGCATATATATCTGGGTCATAATCTGTTTGAGCCTGTAAGTCTGCGAATTGCCCTTCTCCTGTGAGCATGTCTATATTATAGTTTTCAAACCCTGCAGCCGCGTTTCTTTTAGCCGTTTCTATACAAAGTTCTTGGAATTGCGATCGCCAAACCAAGAATTGCCCCCCGCTTAATGTTGCTTTACATAGACTTTTCCAGTCTGAGGGGGTTAAGCTAAAGGTGTTAAGGGACTCCAGCATACTCAACGTGAAAGGAGCTTGGGGCCCATAAGTCATTACTGCCTCTTTGAGATTTTTTATTGTTTTGAAATCTACTGACTGATGGACACTCTGTCCATTTTTCTTTTCAAATGCTGGCGATTCCCAATGTATCTGTGAGTTGTCCTCGAGAGCGCATAAGCGATCAGAAAGACTTTTTATTTCTGTTTCTAGGGTATGCAAATGCCTAGTAATACCCTTCATATTTTCTGTAATGGATTCCACCCATGGGGGAGTAGAGGACACAAGTGACTCCTCTGCCTGACGGACCTTTTTCTCGGTCTTTTTAAATTTCTTTTTCCTCATTTTCTCAGGATCACTTTTACTAGCTTCCTCACCACTGCTAATTTCACTGACAGCAATATCCTGAGGCCCAGGTTCCAGTGAGAGCAAGTATCCTTCAGCTTTCGCCAATAACTCCCGAATAGCTTTAATAGCTTGGATTTTTGTCATTTTTGGGTCTCTTCTAATACTCTCTTTACTGGTCTCAGTTGGCCCAGTGGAATCTACACTTTTTTGATCACTTTCACTTTTGTCTATATACTCCTCACTGAGAACAGAGTCAGGTATATCAAGGAGTCTTTGCATAGCCTCTATCACTTGGGATTCAGTTATATTCGAACCCATCTTTAGAGACCTTTCAGTTCTTACCTGTCCGCTCCGAAGTTCCCCGTACGGGCCGCCACCTGTAGCCGCCTGAAGCGCTTGGAGCAACGGAGCCGCGGGAAGAACTTCAGAAGCAAACTGGAGACAAACAGCTTTTTATTCTGATAACTTTTCTCTCTGGTTCTAACAACAACTAACACACGCCAAACACACCACTAAAATGGCGCTGACCCGATCAGCAATTTCGGCCAAGTCACTCGAGATCCCGCAACAAATCCCGTGAGACTACGGGTGGCGACAATGGCCAAATCTCCACGGCTCATAGTCAACTGCAATTCAAGTCAATCCCCAAACAGGGCTCCTGCAGGGAGCAACACATTTTTGGATTGGAATAACTCCTCTAGGATAGGGTATGTTCCCTAAATTGATAAGCAATATATGTTACTATTTACCAGACTCAAATGGTACATATAAGAGTGGCTCTTCTGTGATTCCTGTGAGTCACTAGTATATTTTATACCTCCCATCCTGGCAACTTTGAATGTTATTGATGTAGAGGTCTTAATTTCAAGGGAAGAATGTTTCTATCAGGAATTTTGCAACAATTCCACTAAACCAAAAGTTGGAATTGCCACCTGGTCACTTCAATTCCATGTATTAGTCAACTTTTTGTCAGTGGGACAAAATAACTGAGAAAATCAACCTAGGAGAGGACAGATTTGTTTTGGCTCATAGTTTCAGTCCTTAGTTGGCTGGCTCCATTGTTTCTGGGCCTGTGATAAGGCATACTTCATGGCAGAAGGACATGGCAGCAAGGAAGGAGAAAGAGAGAGGGAGGTAAGGAGGGAGATAGAAGAAGGAGGAGGAGGAGGAGGGGAAATAGGGAAGGGAGAAAAAGAGAAGGAAGGGAGGGGATGGGGAGGGACAAAAGAGACTGGAGAAAAGATATAGTCCCCAATGACCCCAATGACTAGGCTGTACCTCCTATAGCTCCAACCACCTCCCAATAGACCATTCAGCTATCAATAGATTAATCCATTGATGAGGTCAGAGATCCTCATGACCCAATCACTTTCCAAAAGCTCCACTTTTGAACATTACTGCTAGGGACCAAGTCTTCAACACAGGAGCCTTTGAGATACATTCCATATTTAAATCTTAACAGCATCCAATGCCAGGAAAATAAAGGTTATCCTATTAAGACAGGTGATTAATCCTGATTATCAAGGGGACACTAAGGAATACAACTCAATGGAGCCAAAGGGGGGTCAAAGAGGTGTACGGTAGAATGCACAAGGTGCTAAAAGATACCTCTTAGTACTCCTGTTCTTGACAACTTTCTTCTTCCATTTCTATACTTCTATTTAGCTCTGAGAAAAAGGACTCCAGCTTAATTAGCACAACACTCACAAAATTGAGATCAGGAATTTGGAAGCAATAAGAGACCAACAGTTTATCTGTCTTCATAGTTTCCACTCATCCCACAGGTTCTGATGAGACTTTTATTTCTCTGCTTCACATCCCTCCTCTTTTCCTGAATGCCTCTCTTGCTAACTTCTAGGGGCAAAGGAAACACAGCTTCCACAAACTGTATAATAATCCATTTCTATACAAATATATATCCTACTACTCCTGCTTTTCTGGTTGAGCCCTGACTAATATATTTGCCTATATTTCTGACTTGTTTTAACTTTTCTTTACTGATTCCCCCACTCCTGTTCTAGTCCTCATTTTTTCCCACGTTCTGTAAGGTTTTAGCATCGACCCTCTTCTGACACATTCTTTAGTACATATTCTTCATAATAAGCTCATCAATTTCCTTCGTATTAAGTTTAATCTATAGGCCCTTTATTTTCAAACTCTTCCCCCGCTCAAAAGTGGGATTTCTTCATGCTTATGTGTCTCAAAATAGGGGATATTCCTTAGGTGTTCTAGACTAAACATTTCCAAAAATTAGTTCATATTCTTCCTATTAAATGGCACTATTATATACCCAGTCACTTAAACCATATAATAGTGTCTATTGCTGCACTTATCATACATAAAGTTTTGTAATTATGTTTTTGTCATCCCCACTGGAATACAAAGTGTTGAAGGAAGAAGTCACCAGTATATTAATCTTTTTATCCTAAGCATTTAGCACAATGAACAGTACTTAGTATGCACTCAATATATGTTAAGTGAATGAGCAAATAACTGAATGAACTAAGGGATTCATACAAAAGACCAAAATTTGAAGAGAGATAATAAATAATAGCATAGAAGAGGAAAATAATTTAGGTAATCTAAAAATGGCTAATATTGGCAGATCTAGGTGTTTGATACAATATTCCAAAAAAGTACAAAGATGCATTTTCCCTAAAATATTATTTTGTTAGAAGGTTTCACTGAAAAGAGGTATTACTATTTTAAATTATTAGTTTCTCTGCTTTTTAGTATTCATTGAATTTTGTGCATAAAGTGCTTCAAGTATTTAATTTAAACTGATGACAGTGAAGCTTTGAGATTTATGACAGTGGAAGTAAACTTTCACAAACCAAAAATGTTTTCATTTACTAATATAAAATTTACAATTAATTACAGTCTATGCTAAATAATTATACTAGTAGAAGAACATATTTATTTTTAGATTAAGGATAGCTGCAGAAACTTTATTAACAAGTGAAGGTATAATTTGCATTTGTGCTATCACAAAAAACAATTCCAGTTGTCAATTTATCTACTAGAAAAATAATTAAAAGCTAAATGCAAACAGAATAAAAAATATAAGATTCTGTCTTCAATTTACATTAATATAATTGTACTCCATGGCTCACTTATCAAATTATTTCCCTCTAAAGAAGCTATTTCTTTACTGTCACACATTAATAACAACACATAATCACATAGATTCCAGAATTTTATAGTCATGAATCTTCAGAGAAACTAAGTGAGAGAAATATTTTATCTTGGGTGCTACTGATACCCTGTAGAGGATCCCTCCAGAACGCAGTTACTAGGGATTAAACTCATGGGTAGTCTACCACTGAGCTATATCCCCATCCCTTTATTTGTTATTTTTCAATTTTGAGAAAGAGTCTCATTGTGTTGCTGAGGTTGGCCTCAAATTTTGATCCTCTAGTCTCAGTCTCCCAAGTTGCTGAGATTATAGGCATGTACCAGCACACCCAGCAAGCACTGCATAGGATTTTTAGAGCTATTAATCATATAATTTGCAAATAATTTGAACAACTAACATTTACACATTTTTTATTTTAAAACTATTCATAAAACTAAATCAAACACACAAACACACACACACACACACACACACACACACACACTACTGTGATAAGCAGAGGCGACTTAAACTGTCTCCACCTGAGGGCGTATTAACCCACCCTTAAACCATCTCCACCTGAGGGCATATTAACCCACCCTAAACCATCTCCACCTTAGGGCCTATTAACCCTGTGCTTTTTAAAACCCTGCCCTTGCTACCAGTGGGCACCATCTTCTACCATCCTGCCTGTTGCAGGTCGGAGTTGGTGGCCCCAGTCAGAATACAGGCTTCTTTGGCTGTTATGTGAGTGGCTTGTGAGACTTTTTTTCCCCTCCGAATTGGATACAACTACTACCAAAAAATCAATCAAGGGCTGGGGTTGTGGCCCAGCGGCAGAGCGCTCGCCTTACACGTGTGCGGCCCGGTGTTCGATCCTCAGCACCACGTAAACATAAATGCATTACATTGTGTACAACTAAAGTAATAAATAAATATTTAAAAAAAAATCAATCAAAACAAAACAAAAACACCGAGAAAACCAAATCTCAGAGTGGAATGGTTAAAAAAAAAAAATCTCCAATTCTTTTAATAATATCTTAAGTCCTACTGTTGTAGGGACAGACAAGGCAAGGCACTGAAGATAACAGGAAACAGTTTTATTATTCTGGCTCCAGCTGGTCTAGAGGGGATTAATCAATCACAGAGAGAAAGTATGGCTCTCGCTGTAATCAACCAATCTCCCCCATCCCCAACCCAGAGTTCAGGTTGTTTCACAATTTTATACACAGCAAGTAAGGGGAGGGGCTTAGAAGTTCACAGTTTACAGAAGTTCACATAAAAGCAGTTTTTTTTTCTCTTTCACTGTTCTGGGCAAGTTAACCCTTCAAGGACAACACCTCAGAAGGGGAGAGCATCTTCTCCCCTGCCAGCTGATACCATGGAGCCCAAAAAGTAACTTCTCTTATCTTAGAAATGTTAGTCATCTCTGTGAGCTCAAACTCAAGGCCAGAGGACTTGTTAAAGCATTTGTCCTTTTTATTATCACACTTTGTATTTGTAGACACACTTATACTAAGAAAAGGGGCATCCAGACCTGGAGTGCAGATTTCTTCCAGGCCAGTGGCCAAGTAATAGAGCAACAGGAAAATAAGAAGTTTATCTACACTGTGTTAGATAAAATTCAGGCCGGCAGGCCATACCCCCAGGTGCCTTCCCGGAAGTGCCCATCTCTCTTGAAAATCCACCTTTGGTGGGCTCCAAATACTCACCCTTCCTGATCCTGGGAATACTCACCTCTCAGGGAATTCACCCCAGGGGCAGGCTCTCCCTTTCTGAGCCAATCCAGACCATACAAGTCATGCTTCTGCCTCTCTGTACCTAAGCCCCTGCCAGTCCAGAACTCTGCCACTTTTTTCCCACCGCCATCCTCTCACTAGCTCTCCCCTTCTTCCTTTTCCCCCTTTCCCCCTTTCTCCCCTTCCCTTAATAAACCCCTTTTACTACAAGGTGGTCCCAGGTGTGGTTTTTGCCCTTCACCCTGAACTTTTTTGTAGACACTCTTTTGCTGACAGTCTTAAAATCAGCTATGGTAAAGATTTCTGGAGAAGCCCATTTAAATTTTTCTGTAAAGAAAAGGGGTGCCACTACACTGCATTTGATTTATTCTGTTTAGATATAAAACTTTTTATGAGCATTCACCACCTAAAGGATAAAGTCCCAAATTCAAATTCTCAAAAATGTAGGTAAACCTTTTCAGTTTAATGCCCCCATTTCTCCCTATGCAACTTAAGCCCCTATCACACTGTAATGTCTCAATTCCTTCCACACACTATGCACTTACACTATGAACTTCGAAGTGTCTCTGCTTTGTTCAAGCTATTTTGGTATATATAGAATTCAAATCTCTCTCTTTTTTTGACCCAGTCACTCTGCACAGTCTTAAACAATGTCACAGTCTCCCCTAAGTTCTTCACAGACTTAATTCTTTCTGTATTATTCAAATTTTGACTTTTATATTCTTCATTGCCCAAACGAAGTCACCTGGTTAAGTCTGCTACCATTAGGAAAATAAAATTTAATCTTTCCCTAGGAAAGACATTAAATATCTGTGAAGAAAATGACAGTCTTGCAAAATCTGTCCTTCTGATTACAATTTTTCAGGTCTCTCTTTTACATTCAAATATCACTTTTCCTTTCTGAAGATAACATTTACCATGGGAGAGGTTCTAAAAATCCTGTCATTAATTCCAACTTAAAATCCATGCTTTATGAATAAAGTTGTAGTGTTCTTTTTTTCTTTTTTCCTCCCTCCCTTCTTCCCTGGCTCCCTCTTTTTCTTTCTTGTTGTGCTGGGGATCAAACTCAGGGCCTCATCCCCACTAGACTATATATTCACTCTAGCACTGAGCTACAGCCCAATGCTGAAGTCCTTATGTTTGTTCTAGGTATGTAGCCTCTTATTCTGGAGATATATAACAAAAAAGTAAAGTCATTTGTCCCACAATACCCACAATATGAGGTGGAATTAAGACTGGATAACTACAACTAATGATACTATTCAGAAAGAGAAAGAATGGCAGATAAACACTGATCCTGA
This sequence comes from Tamias sibiricus, assembly GCA_025594165.1. Classification (NCBI taxonomy): domain Eukaryota; kingdom Metazoa; phylum Chordata; class Mammalia; order Rodentia; family Sciuridae; genus Tamias; species Tamias sibiricus. The sequence goes on along the minus strand of CM046664.1, from coordinate 109,900,379 downwards.
AATTTCACTGGTAGAAATTGCTGCTGACTGAAGGTAGGGGATAGTTTTTTTTTTGGTTAGGCCCTAATTTTGTCATCTGGGGATTAGTCCACTCTTCTCTGTGGCTCTTGCCTTGCCTTCTGGAGAGTCTTGCCTTAATTCCATATAAGGAGGACATTAGAAAATTGGACCTCCTTGAAATATAAGGACCTCTTTGTATTTGCTTCTTACCTCCAGAAGATTGGGGAGCCTAAATATCATTTCACATCTCAAACAGTCTCTTTAATCCAAGGCTGATAGTCCTTTTAACAGTATGTGGTCTACTTCTCTTCTGTTTGATCCCAGTCAACACTATGTACCAATGGCCACACCTGTGATTCTTTTTGTGACATTCTATGTCACATTAACAAACTACTAATCCCAAACCTGGTGACTTGTGACAATTAAAGGCTTACTCCTCATTCTTAATGTATATTAACTGCAAATCAACAGGGGCTATGATCCAAGCAGTGTTCACCCTGACACCAAGCTAACAGAGCAGTCTCTATCTAGAACACTGCTTGATTAGGTGGCAGAGGGAAAAGAGGACATGGCACATGTAGACTCCTAAAACTTCTTATATAAGATACACTACTTTTCATATATCATTTTCTAATAAAGTACATCATTTTATTAAGCACTATATTAATGAGCCATGTAAAAGATGATCTTTCTAGGGAGTGGTTGTAAATATTTGCATACAATATAATCTATCACATATACCAATCCTACTTCTGAGGCTTACATTGACTGTTGTACCTCTACCATGGTTTCTTCTTCTAAACTGTCACAACTACTCTCTATCTGCTTAAAATATACGTCACATGCTCTTTCCACTAAATTTAATGTGAAAAATTTAAAGTTTTACAATTTGACACAGTGATTAATACTTACTAAAATTTATATTTTGTAACTCTGCTTGGTTAAAATTTTCAAAGGTATCACTTGACTATATTATTGTTATTTCTACAAGCCAGGGCAGTGACAAAAAAGTAAGTCATTGAATTTTAATTTATAATAATGACATTCTTATATACCTATTTACTTATTTATTACCAAGAGTTATCATTTAAAATAAAATATTAAAGAGATCTCTACCCTTCTAGTTTCTTTGCTGATAGCCTATCCACATTTACTACTGTTACGTTTCCTTGTTCACTTCTTTCTATGTCTTTTTGTGCTGAATTTTTTAATATAGTCATACTTCACACCAGAGGCTACAAAATATCAGAGAAACCTTTTTTAAAAATATTTATTTATTTACTTTAGTTGTACACAATGCAATGCATTTATGTTTACGTGGTGCTGAGGATCGAACCCGAACCCAGGCCGCGCACGCACGTGCAAGGCGAGCGCTCTGCCGCTGAGCCACAAACCCAGCCCCTCAGAGAAATCTTTACCACCTCACTGGTCTCATTTTTGTTTTCCTTTGTTATGAATCAGCCACACTGACCTCCTTTAAGTGCATGTTTTTCTTTTGTTGTTGTTTTTGAAAATCTCAAAGCCATTTCTCTTGCCAATTAAAACATTCTCCCTAGATCTTCTTACCACCTTCTTTTCATTTAGGTTTCAGCTCAAATATCCTCAAAGAGATCTTTCCTTGTTCATTCTAAAGTAACCTTTTCTCTTTCACCCTTCTGATTTTCTCATTCTGTTCTATTGGATTATCACCATGTAAGATTATCTTATTTATTTATTATATAAGCTCCATTAGAACAGAATAATTTTCTCCTTCACTGCTATATCCCAGGGGCTAGAAAAACGCCTGGTGCAGAGTAGGTACTTGATAAAGATTTGCTGAATGGATGAAACTATCAACTTTGTGACATATCATCTTAATAATCATCTATTTTTTTCTTACCTGCTGGCCTTACCTACTCTGCAGAGCATCCCATGTTTTAATTCCTCAGTTCCATGTCCCTTTCTTCTTACTCAACCTTCTCTAAATAGGTTAGAGAATTTAGTCATATGGTTCATTTCTCATTAACAAATTGAGTCCTAAATTTATTCTGCTAATAAAGTTCTGTTTTGTCTTATAGAAATTCATTAGATCATCATTCTGTTTTCTAATTTCAACAATTGACATCAACAGTCACACAGTTGGTCAAATCAAACCTGTGAAAATATTCTTGAGTCCTCTCCTTTCTTCCCCATATTCAACCAACCACCAAGTCCTGTTGGTGAACCTCCTAAGTATCTCTGGAATCTCCCCTCCACCCCAATCATTACATTGTGTATATTAAGTCCAAGCTACCATTCTCTCTCACATGGGCTATTGCAATAGCCTCTTAACAGGTCATGTCCCTTTCATATGTATCCCTTCTAATCCATTCTTCATAAGAAAAAAAAAAAAAAAAAAAACAGTCACATAAAACTGCAGCAACTTCTATTTGGTGAGTTTCCCAAAGTTCTGAACATAAAGCCCACGTGGAAGTGGCCACTGGCTCTGAGTAGATCCGGTCCCTGCTCTGCCCTGGCACTTCAAGTTCCAGCCATATTACACCTCACCCAGCTCAACAGTTCTCTTGAGCTTCAGACCTTCACAGGGTTTCTTTGCTCTGAACACCTGCACATGCTCTTTTCTCTTGGTTAAGTGTACTCCTTCAAGTCTGACGTTATTTTTTTCAGAGGAGCCTTCTCCTTCTTTTCTTAGTTCTCATTGTTTGATCATTTGATTTATGCTTCAAATTACATAGGAGGTTGGAGGGGTTCAGATAGTTGGCTGTAACCACAAATGCCCATAAAGCCTCTTCTCCCACGGAAGACTTTGGATAAAAAAAAAAAAAAAAAAAAAAAAAAAAAAAAAAAAAAAAAATTGAATTGCGGTAGTAGAAAAAAAAATCACGTGTAGGAAACAACCATTGAAAACATTTTAAGAATGTAATTTCGGGACCACGGAGAGGGGATGGTGACAAGTCGCCGAGTTCTTTGTGGCCTGAGGGTTTAGAGATCACACTGACGAGACTATTGCCATCTTTAAGTCATTTACTAGTTTTTAACTTCCTCCCGTAAGCAACAGTCTATGACAGGAAGCAGCTGCAGCCTTCTTAAACCGCAGCCGCTGACCTTGGTGACTAGAGACGTGACCTGCCCTCTAGGCGTTGTGTACTGGGCTTCCAGAGGCGCCGCAGCTCTCCCTCAGCAGAAGTCTGGGCCGGCCGGCGCGCGCCCCGCACGCGCGCCCCGAAGCGCGTCAGCGCGCGACCCCGGCTTTCAGGCGCCGAGCGAGAGGCCCAACCCACTGAGCGCGCTGCCCGAACGCCTGCCAGTCGATCACAGAACTCAACACGTGGCCTTCTGGGAGAGTGCCTGTCTGGTCAACCAAATTGTTTTAGTTTAGAGGCCAAAAATCCCCGTGGGAAATGTTCATAGTATATAAATGAAGGATATTTCGCTTTTAAATGGAATGGTGACGATCGGGCCTTGTTAGGGAGGACGCGTGAAGACCTGGATCGGGCAGGCACTGTTGAAGACAGCCGCATCCGGACCCTCCTGCCGCAGGCTGCCTTCGAGCCAGGGGTCCTTCAGGTAGGATATTCTGGGTGACTTTGGGCGTCCGCATAGCTTTAGTGCAGAGGCTGCTTGGTCTGGGGCCTGGCAGATTTCTTCTTATCTCATTTGGGGCCGGAAGCCTCTGTTGCAAACATGCTCCGCCAGATCATCGGTCAGGCCAAGAAGCATCCAAGCGTAAGTCCATGACTCCTTTCCCAGTATTCTCTCATGCCCATCTAGTGTGGTGGGGCTGCTGCCACCGTCTCTTGGGAGCATTCTCTTTTCACAGCCCCGTACTGTCCCTTGGAGCTGGGTTGTACCTCTCCTTGCGTTGTCTTGGTTGGCCCAGGCCCTTGGCCTGTGACCTTTGGCGACATGCATTGTGGAGTTTTGGTTGGCAGGCTGAAGGTTTGGGGACAGTTTGGAGGCCGCGCTATTTTGCACATTGGTGGGTCCTAGAGGGATGAGTGTACGTTCTGTAGATTAGAGACCAAAAAAGGTCCGCGTCCCTACTCGTGCTGCCTCTTGAGGATCCTGTGTTCACCGCATTGCACCACCCAGATCTTCTGGAATATACGAGGTTCTTGATGTTGGAATCCACACTTTGTCTGGGCCACATCCCCAGCCCTTTTTTGTGTTTTTATTAGAGACAGGGTCTCAGTGAGTTGCTAAGTGCCTCTCCATTGCTGAGGCTGGCTTTGAACTTGCAATCCTCCTGCCTCAGCCTCGAAAGTGCTGGGATTACAGGCGTGTGCCACCGCGCCCGGCTAACACCTAATTTTTAATGTGCAAAGAACTTGACATAAAGGGAATTTAACAGGAATGAGGTAAAAATGTTATATAGAGATGAGTAACACTTGATATATTGTCTTGGAAATTTGAAAACATATGAAATTATATTTACATTAAGAAGTGTGACTTAAGCCAGAACCATCTTAACATCCTTTTATGTTTGGTTCTAGTTGATTCCCCTCTTCGTATTTATTGGAGCAGGAGGTACTGGAGCAGCACTGTATGTGATGCGTCTGGCATTGTTCAATCCAGATGTCAGGTAAGTACTTAAAAATGTTTAAAACTGATGGTTTGTCAAGCTGATTTAGGAGCCATAGTCTTTCTAGGAGTAGTGACATTAAGCAGTAGAACTAATTGTTTTTATGAAATACTTAATCATGGCTTCTGGCATGTGTAAATGTTTTTGCCTGTTTTTTCACAGTAGAAAATGTTTCTTCTTGAAGTTGGAAAACGATAAGAAAAGGTTGATTCACCATTATTCTATGACTTTTTAAAAAGTATCACTTAGAAAACTCTAATAAAGACTGTGTATAAATTCTCCAGGGATGGGTATAGGGACAAGGAAAACTGCCCCAAGAGGCTCTGTGTTCTACTTTTTTCCTAATTGATCACATGGGGCTACTTATCATAGATTCTGTTTTAAGTACATAATGAAAGCAAATACCATACTCAAACTAGTAGAAAATGAGATTGATGTATTCAAAATATTAGCTTCTTAAGAACTACAAAACACTGTTTTAAATAGTGTTTTATTACTTTAGTAATTATAATATTTTATTCCTTTTAGTTGGGACAGGAAGAATAACCCAGAACCCTGGAACAAACTGGGTCCCAATGATCAATACAAGGTAAGGTGCAAAATTGTTTCCAAATTGTTGAGAAGTATATTATAATGACTTTGGCTGTGGTGTAGATTTTCTTGAAATTGAATATACAAATAGAATTCCATTCTGATGAACTTTGAAGAGTTGCTAGATTGTTCTGTGAAATTAAAATTGCATATTCTATTTTCCTATTTGCATCTTATTTTTAGCTTTTATACTGATGTGAAGTTAAGACAATGTCTAAATTATAATGATTAGATTAAGAGATTAAAGGGAAAGTTGGACAGACATCATTTATTGCTTTGTTAGTTCTAAGATAGTCTAGGTTACTATTTATCAAATTTCTTTCTTTCTTTTTTTTTTTTCTTTTTCCTGTAGTACCAGGGATGGAACTCAGGGGCACTCAGTCACTGAGCTGCATCCTCATCCCTTTTTAAAAAAATCTTACCTTGAGACAGAGTATCACTAAGTTGCACATTATGGCCTCAGACTTGTGATCCTCCTGGCTCTGCCTTCTGAGTCCTTGGGATTATAGGCATGTGCCATTATACCTGGCTAGTAGTTGTCAAATTTTATTATACATAGTTTGTGAAAACAGATTATTTAGTTTCACCCCCAGAGGTTCTGATTCATTTGGTTGGTGTGGGGCCTGAGAAATTTCATTTCTAGCAAGGTTTCAGATGATGCTGATGCTGTCGGTCCATGTATTACATTCTAAGTATCACTAAGCTATTGGCCAGTTTGGTTGGTTCTTCATCATTGGTATAGTTGAGATATTCTAGATGAGGATTAATAAGAAGAAATGAAAGTCAGGTGAAACTTAAATTTTACCATGAACTTCCTAGATAAACTTTTTTAACATCTTTCTTGAAAAGTGGTCTGTATAACTACTTTTTGAAAAAATTTCATATCTTGGAGCCATGTACTGATTTCCCAAATATAACCTTCCTTATGTGTAAAAATTTTGCTTACAAACCCTGTTAGTGTCAAAAGTATTATTGCATTTAGGTATAATTCACATACCATACAGTTCATCTGTTTAAAGTATGTAACTCCCCCATGTACTTTCTACTGATGTGAAGTACCAAACTGTTTTATTAACAGAGAATAACTGGCAATTTGCTTTAGTGCTCTCAAGAAGAGTTGCCCCGATCAGTGTGTGTCCAGGACTCCTTAGGAGATATATGTTCATAAATTGCCCCTTTACTGATTCCAAGCTTTCCTCTTAACCTGATTATAATTTGACTTTTAAGTCCTTAAACAGATCTCCCTCCAAAAAGCAAATAAAAATGTACTGGCCAAGCTGAAACAGCCATTTGATCTCTATGTTAACATTTTGCCTTTATAAAATGATAATAGATGTTCTGATGTACTTTTGTTTTATGAATTTAAGTATAGCCCATTCCAGAAAAATATTTCTAAATCTAAGAAAACATTTAAAAAGAAAACAAACAGGCCTTGGTTCTTCCACCAAAGAGCATATTGGAGTCTGCATATGTATAGCCAGAAAGCTTACTAGATGATTCTGGTAATGGAACCAGTTATCACTACCCTGGAATATGATAACACATGTCAGTATGAGGCCACGTGAATGGGAAATGGACTATTGCTTCAATAAAAACCTTGTGTGTGGCATAAATACATACACAGACATGTTAAGTAGAAAAATATTATAAATAGCAGAAATGAAAAGGAAGTAAATTGAACCCTGTGAGCTTGTAGTGAATTAATCTTAATCCTACTTACTACTGCTTCTAAACTCAAAACAGTGAGGTATACTACATTATTGTCTCGAAATGTTTATTCATCTTCTAAGAAAATTTGTTTTTCTGGCCCATTGACAGCAGGTTTGGCTATATTGATTTCTCTGGCAAATCATGAGAAGGGGAAAATTGTATCTGTCACTTCTGAACCATTATGTGTTTCCTTTGTGGTACTTTTCCATCTCTCTCTCTCTCTCTCTCTTTTTTTTTTTTTTTTTTTTTTGGTACTGGGGATTGAACTCAGGGGCACTCGACCACTGGGTCACGTCCCAACCGCTTTTTTGTATTTTGTTTAGAGTCAGGGTCTCACTGAGTTGCTAAGTGCCTTGCCATTGTTGAGGCTGGCTTTGAACTTGTGATCCTCCTGCCTCAGCCTCCCATAGTGCTGGGATTACAGGCATGCGCCACTGCGCCCAGCCCAGCTCAACTTTTCCATCTCTAATGAGACCAAAATTGACAGATAAGAGCTACTCATCAGCCCAGGACTGCAATGAAGAGAACATGGAACAGTCAAATAATAAGCAGCATATAATGTGAATGAAAAATAAAACTTTATTATTGTAAACCACTAAGATTTGAGATGATTATAACAAGATGTCATAGACAGGGTAGTTTAAACAATAGAAATTTGTTCTGCCATTATTTCTATCCCCTTGTCCCCTCCCTTCCCTTCCCCCTCTTTGTTCTATTTAAAGCTCTTTCATTCCTCTCATTCCCTCTCTCTAATGGCAGACTGAGTTATCCATGATTACCCTAAATACATGTATGAAGACACAATTGTTGTAAAAATACTTTATATTAAACCAGCAACTTGAAAAATTGTGCTCTTTATATGTAAATATGAAATGAAATGTACTCTGCAAACGTGTATAACAAATTAGAATTTAAAAAAAATGAAAAAAAAATTGTGCTCTTTTATATGTAATATGAAATGAAATGTACTCTGCAAACGTGTATAACAAATTAGAATTTAAAAAAAAATGAAAAAAAAAACCCCCCGCCCAAAGAAATTTGTTCTGGAGGCTGGGGAAGTACATGATGCCAGTCAGTTCTGGGGTGTTTATGTTTTGTAGTGCTGGGCATTGAACCCAAGGGAGCTCTACCACTGAACTACACCCCCAGCCATTTATATTCTGAGACAAGGTCTCATTGAGCACATTTGAGATCCTCCTCCAAGACCTCCTGAATAGCTGGGATTATAAGTGTGTGCTGCCAGGAACAGCCCTATTCTGTTTTTGAGAAAGGTGTGTCTTCCTTATTAAGTCTTCACAAGGCAGAGAGAGAAGAAACTCTCAAGTTTCTTCCTTATATAGGCACTAATTCCTATTAGGAAGGTCCCACCTTCATGACCTAATTATCTCCCAGTGGCCCACTTTCCAAATGTCATCATCACCTTGGGAATTAAGATTTCAACATCAGTTTCAGGAGGACATAAATATTCATAACAGAAGGTTATTTGTTGCCAAATAGCAAAAGCTAATACAAATACCAAGAGATGGGACTAAAATGGATTTAATCTTTTAAAGTCCCAGCAGTACTTCTTCAGTAAATAAAATGCCCCAAAGCTAAAATCAGAGATTGTAATTCCAGAAGTTGTAAAGAAAGCACTATTAAAGTGGAAAAATAATAGGGGCATGAAAGTCATAAAGCAAAGCAGAATTAAAGATTACTTTTAAGAGAATTTTGAGTACCAAGCAAATACATTAGAAACCTGCTTAGTTTTGAGAAAAATTATGAAGAAGATAACATAAACTCTCAGCTGGGCGCGGTGGCGCACGCCTTTAATCCCAGCACTTTGGGAGGCTGAGGCGTGAGGATTGTGAGTTCAAAGCCAGCCTCAGCAGTGGCGAGGCACTTAGCAACTCAGTGAGACCCTGTCTCTAAATAAAATACAAAAAGGTCTGAGGACGTGACCCAGTGGTCGAGTGTCCCTGAGTTCAATCCCCGGTACCAAAAAAAAAAAAAAAAAAAAAAAAAAAAGATAAACTCTCTACTGTGCATGGGTGTAGGGACTTGAAACTGCTCTTTAAGTGTTTAGCAAGTAATATAATTTGGTCTTCAGTTTCCCTTTTTCATAAAGAATAAGAAAGATTATGATGTTTAAGTAAGATAAAAAAGCATCTGGCCGATGCCTGACATCTGTTAGAAAAGTCTAATAAATGTTTATTTTATTTTCCTTAGTATATTACCTGCAGACCCTTCTGTAAATATTCTTTCTAGTATTTTGGTAACATGTTAGAGGATAGCATAATTAGCTTTCTTAAGTCTTATTGTCTAAGTTAATTGCTCTTAAGAGAAAACTCTCAGAACAAAGAATATTGCCTTATGTCTTACTCATAATTTTCTGTCCATAAAAACTTTATGTGTATATATCAAGGATAACTTGGTAATGATAAGCTTTACAACTTGGAATTTCCTTTAAAAAAAAAATCCAGTAAAATGGGATTTTGAATTAGAGATAAAGAAGAGTGTGTTTAAAGAAATAAAAGTGTTTGAAGAAATCATACAGATTGGTGAGCACCTTTTTTTTTTTTTTTTTTGGTGGCCCTGAGGATAGAATTTAGGGTTTCAGACATGCTAAGCAAGCACCCTATTCCTGAGCTATAACACCAGCCCTGCACTTATTTAATTCACACTATGAAGAAAATATTGATGAAGATTCTGCAATTTTGGTTCTTTTGGAGATAATGTTTTCAAGTAATTATAGCACAATCTCTTTAGTATTTTTTGGCACAAGACTGAGTAAACCCAAGATTATATCCTTATTTGGGCTCATGTGCAAATCTTAATATTTTTTCAGTAGAAATTCTGGACCAGTTTCAAATGTAAATCGTTTTTTACAAAGTAGAGTTAGAGACAGTTTTGTTTTGAAACAATCATAGTGAAATTTATTTCTAAACTTAATTTGACTATATAAGGAAGTTTTTGGAATTTCAAACCTGCAAAAATGCAGTGTTTAAAGGCTATCACCAGAAGTGATATGGTGTCAGTTTTGATACTGATACAGTCTGGGTTAGGAAATTAAAACCTTTGAGAGAGACAGAAAATAAAGAAGCTACTGAGGCAAACTAGTTTTTATCTGAAAAGTTATATAAACCACAAAGAAAGCATTTCCTTATTAATATTAGCATCTCTTGGTTGCAAGATCTTTCTCATGAAAATTGTAGGAATGGTAGTTCTCAACATTCCTCTATTGTTTTGGAGATTCTCTCATGTACTTAGTGGAGAAGAAGTAAAAGTTCATAGAATTGGATGTATATATTAGAAGGAATTCTTCATTCAGTTTGAAGTAGGATTTTTTAAATATGTTCTAACTAAGAGTATACTAATACTGCTCTTCTGAGATAAAGTGAATATTTTTACCTTACCAAAACCATCACTAAAGAGCTGGAATTTTATGTATACTATCTTTCTGTGAATGATTTTTACATTGTTAAATAGTCTTGAAAATTCATATCTGTACTTGTTACTGTAGAAAACTGAATAAAAAGAATTCTAAAACTTCTTTGCTATCTTTCTGTATTTGGTAAATAATCTAAAATATTGTTTTTATTTTCCAAGTTCTACTCAGTGAATGTGGATTATAGCAAACTGAAGAAAGAAGGCCCAGACTTCTAAATGAAACATTTCACTGTAAAGCTGCTTAAAATGAAGGTCTTTGAGAAGCATCCGCACAATTTTCCACTTAACCAGGAAATACTTCTCCTTTAAATGCATGAAATCATGTTGATTTGTTGGAGTTTATTACACTGATTAATAAATCTCTGAAACTTGATATGTGTCACTATTTAATGTAGAAAATTAAATAAGAAATAAACTATTAAAATTTAAGAATTTCTTGAATTTCTATATACTTACATAATTGAAAATGCTTTAATAAAGGTTTCATTTTGCATATAGGCCATTGGTAACTTCACTAGGATATATTTAACAACTGAAGCTAGAAATTATGCCGAGGGAGAATGGAAAGACTTTTCAAGCCTCTGACACTGGCAAAATGGAGACTGGATTTATGTTACTGGTTGATGTACAAGCATGTGTAGTTGTAAATCATTTTTGCCGAAGGTTTTCAGGGTCATCAGTTGCTGTAGCACTAGGGTTAGAGTTGGATTCTATGTCTGTCAATGCTAACTGTGGTGTTGCTGGCCCAGAGATTTTGAGAATTTCTGCTGCTGAGTCTTGGCAGGTCTCCTAAGGCCAGGAAATACAATTTTATGGTAGAGAAAATATGGGATAGTTAGTTTTAAACATGCACTGTGAAATTGGAATTAGGTTGGAGAAAAAAATAAATGTATATTTTTGATGTTATCTGTTAAATAGCTCAGACCTTTTGGCTGAGTCAGATTTTTCATTGAGCAGAATGTTTCAGTAGTGGCTAATGAAGAATAGGTGTGTGTAAGTCATAGCATCTTGTAAACTTAAGGACCTTAGTGAGGTAACTTTGATTTTAATTAATGTATAAGTATATAATTTTATGTTTATAAGGTAATAAATACATTTAACATGCCAGGAACTGAACAAAGCACTTGAACTATATGCATTATAGTTTATAATGTTTATAATGTATATATGTTTAGCCAGTCAAGGAGTAGTACTTTGATTACTAAAAATTATTGTGGTGGATATCAAACTCATGTACTCTGAACTTCACTTACCTGACTTTTTATACTTTAAACTTCCATGTCTTTGTATAATCTCAGTTTCCAGAGTAGGATTTCTTAGCCTTGCCATTATTTACCTTTTCAGCCAATTTCTCATTGTAGTGGACTTGTCTGTGCATTTAGCAACACTGTCCTCTACCACTAAAGAGACCAATAGCACTTCTTTCCTCCTCTCCCCCAGGATTCTAGACCCTTACCATATATGTCCCCTGGTAGACAAAATTCTCACTAATCCAGGACACTTTGATGTAAGTCACTAACATCAAAGCTTATAATTGTGTAAAGAAACAGTAGCCTGTTAGAGGTAGTAAAGTAATTGAAAAACTTTTAAACATTTCCAAATAAATGCAATATTAATTAGTTAATAGCATTTTCTAGTATTAAATGATTTTATAGATCCTTAAAGATTATTAAAATAGCATCTTTGTATTTGGTGTCTTGGATTTTGCTATGTAAGTATAAATGTTAAGATTGACATGAAGTAGTAGGTGCCTTCAAGGAGAAATTACATTCTGCTACTGCTATTTAAGAAGCTACAGTGATAATAGAAGTAAATGATCACTTACAAATTCATCAGATCTAAATGCTGCCAAGGAAGATAGTGCTTTTACCCTACACCTGAAATGAATTTGTTTAGAATCATGCTTTTACTGTTTTGTTTATTTAATCAGAAAATAGACTGTCAGTTCTTTATGTTAGGTCACCAGGTAAAGCCATATTTAAATATAGATGTTGTCTTGAGTTAACATTTATGTGTGTTTGGAAAGTTGAAGTTTTCAGAATTTACAAATGCCAGTAGATATTTCAAAATAAGCCAAAATTATACTTTCAAATTTAGTAACCCACTCTGATCAGATTTTATCCCTATCATTCCACTAAAAATGACTTCTATTAAGGTCATTAGTAACCTGCATGTTTCTAAATTCAAATCATGTATCAGTACTCAAAATAATAGTTGACACAGTTTGTTCTCAAAACACTTGCTCCCTTGATATCTGGAACACCTTTTCCTTCTACATCTTTGGGTTTTCTACTCAGTCTCTTGCTGGCCTTCTTCATCTCCTTGTCCTCTTACTGGTGGAATGTCCTACCCGAAGGAGAAATTCTTTGAATCTCTTCACTATCTGCAATCTCTTCATCTAGTTTCTTATCTTTAAATACTATACTTTTAATGGCCAAAATAATTTATCAGGTCTTCTTCCATACAAACATACAGAGGCACACAAGGATGAATCTTCACCTCATTAATCTGCTTCACCTCTAATGTATCTAATACCTAATGTGTCTTAACTTTAACATGTCCAATTCTGAACTTGTGAACATCTCATATTTCCCCAAGCATGGTTTGCTCACAATCTTCAGTCATAAACACTGGGAACACCATCTTTGCAGGAATTCAGGCTAAAAACCTCAGAATCCTTATTAACTTATTTTTTTCTTGCTGCCATAATAGAATATCAGAGACTGAATATACTGAACAAAAATTTATTAGCTTACGGTTCTGACCAAGAAGTTCAAGACTGAAGATCTAATGTCTGGCAACAGCATTTTTGCTGTGTCATTTCATGGTGGATGGACAAATAAGCTTTTACAACAAATCTACTCTAGAGATAGTGAACGACTCCCACAATAACGAATCCATTCATGAGTGCAGAGCCCTCACGACCTAATCACTTATAATAATAAGTCCCACCTCTCAACAGTTGCATTGGAATTAAGTTGCACACACAAACCTTGGAAGGACACATTCAAACTGTCGCACTCTACCTTCAAAGTACCATGGTTTGAAAGCCATTATCTAGCATGCTTATTAACCTCGCAGCTGTCTCCCTGCATATAATATCTTCTCAATTTAGAATGTTCTTTAATACCTAAGTTAGAATATAACTTTCCTCTGCTTAATACTCACCAATATTTTTTCCATTTTGCTCAATAAAAGTGAAATACTTAAAAAAACTAAAGAAGTATTCAAAATCTGGTGCCTCCCCTGCTACTAATTGCCTTCTCTTCCCACTTTCTGCTACTATCCACTGTAGACTTAGATCTTCCACACAGAAGTATGTTCCTGCATCAAGGTTTTGCATTTGCCTTTTCCTCTGCTTAAAATTTTCTTTCCCAAATAGAGGCACAGTTCACTCTTTTCTAGTCTGTATCAGTATCTCCTTTCAATGAGGCTTTTCTTGTCCAAAATTTCATACCTGCCTCAGTTTTATTGCTTTTTATCCCCTTTCCCCATTATTTTCACTTCAATGAAACAATGTAATTAGCTTGCTTATTTTAAAATATTGTCGCACTAAACTATAAATTCCACAAGGTTAAATATTTTTGCAAATTGAGGTATCCTGGACATATGAGATGGTATGTAGCATATAGTTGGTATTCAATAAATATTTGTTAAATAAAGGACCAATTCATCAAGAGAATGGAGTACTTACTTAGTCTCAATCTACAAGTGATTCTTGACTAGGGACAGAGAACCTTAACTGGAGATGTTGGAAGGTCCTTTATGAAAGGTCTTAGCTGTACTCTCTTACCACTCCCAGTTGATAGTTTTTTAAATGAACATTTTTTATTTTCAACTACAGCATTATATTTGCACTAAGGACATCTTCTACCCTGGATTTTGAAGGCTGATAACTTTTTAAAATTTCACAGAATTTTGATCAGGTGTATATGAATTAATTAAAGAAGACAGAGGCAGAAAATAAAACTGTAAAGGCCTTCCATTTAACTAAGAAAAAAAATTTAAAAAACTATCAGCGTCCACAAAACCATGGTCATCCTTGTCAAAACTATCGATTTTATTTTGCTTCCATTTTGTTCCTTTTTGAAAGGCAAAAACCCATGCCAGAAAGAGGGGTTTATTAACTGGCCCCTAACAGCCGGTAGGGACCAAAGGGGCACATGGAGATGAAGGGGAGAAAGGGAGAAGGGAGAGGAGGACTGGTGTGGAGGAGAGGACACAGATGGGGCAAAGAAAGAAAAAGGGTGACTTCCTGCCTGGTGGAGTTTTAATTAGCGGCTTGCGTGGTCCGCAGGACCTCTGACTCCATAGGCTGCAGGGGGTCGGAAGTGAGACTTGTATGCTCTGGATTGGCTCAGAAAGGGAGAGCCCGCCCCCAGGGTGAATTCATGCGAGATGAGTATTCTCAGGATTAAGGGCGGGAACGCGGAGTCCTGGATTCTCTGGGGAGATGGGCACTTCTAGGAAGTTAAAGAACAGGTTTAGAGGATAACTTAATGCACCTAGGGCGTGGCTAATTTAGGGCACTTGGGGGAATGGCCTGCCAACCTGAATTTTATCTAACAGTTTTCTTTCCATGTGTAAAAGTAGTGCATGCAAATGTATTTAATGTTTTTCATTTTGGCTATCTGTCTCTTCTAGGATGGTTGGTAGGTTGGTAGAAATCATCTTCAGAGGAAATCTCTACCTAGTTATGTAATGGGAGGAAATAGACAAAAGGTTATAATTTTATTAAAAACAATCATTTTTTGAGCCAGGCACCTCACTAAGCTCTTAACATGTATTCATTAGTACTAATTACAGTGTTTCAAGGCACATTTTTTTTACTCCCTTCCTTTTTTGTTAAGCACATAAGGAAAACAAAGCATAAAAATATGCCTGAAGTCAAATAACTGGGGAATGGTGGAGCCAGGACTTGGATCCAAGAATTTGACTTCAGAGTTCATGCCCTGAACCCACTAGAACTATCTCATAAAATTAAAAAAGCATTTAAGGGGCCTCGTTTATCTCCTGGCAGAGTATTACCTTTACTCTATCTATTACAATTATTAACCCTGCATTTTTTTCCCTCCCTTCCTTCATAAGTGTAATAGAAAGCTTCTAAAAGTTATGTTAAACTTTGAAGTAAGAAAAGAACAATTTGGTAAAAGTTTATTCAACTATCAACAATCCAATTAAATGATTTTTTTACTGTAAATATCATTGATTTTAAGATCTGGACAAGGTGACTGCTTTTACACCAGAGCTGTAAGTCTAAGAAGTGTTGTGACTGACATTTCTCTCTAGGTTTGTTAAAGTTATCTGCCCACATAGCTTCCCATAATAATGTTCCACCCTCTTTGATTTGCATTATGACTCAGTGAATTGAAATCTTTGTATGTAGGTCATCTCTCCCAGTTTGAAAGCAATATTGAATTAAAGCATGCCTAATATTGAAAGAATTCCTTGATGCTATGTGAATGACAAATAACAGCTGGAAAATTTGTTCTTAATTCTCTTCACTTGGTTTTTAATCTTAAAATCCAGTACTTGTATGCTAACTCCCCATTCCCCTGTTTTCCCTGACCAGAAAAACAAATGAGTTAATGCTATGCAAGATTTTTACATCCCCATCCTAAGTGAACATACAATGCTAACTTGTTTTAAACTGCCAATGAGTCATTTATCCTTCTATGTTATATATTCTATTAAAATGACTTAAATTACCAAGTAATATTGTTTGAAGAATCATGTTAAAACTTATTAAATCACTGTAATTCTATAATTCTAATAAGGAGTTTGTGTGATTTTTCTCCCATAATTACTTGTAGGTGGTGGTGTGCTGTTAAGCATTTTAAAAACAAGCTGTTCAGGGGGAAAAGAAAAACCGAGATTTGTAGTATTTGCCATTTTTTGTGGTATTGAATATTCCCAACATATATTGGCTTTCTTCCCAAAATGTCCATGTTTAAATCTTTGGAACCTGATAATATATTAGGTTACATGGCAAAAGTTTGCAGATGCAATTAATATTGCTAATCATCTGACTTTAAGAAGATTATCCTGGATTATGTAGATGAACTTAATGTATCCGAAGGATCCTTGAAAATAGAAGAGGGAAGTTGAAGGAAGTCATAGGTGTGACTATGGAAGAATGATCAAAGAAATACAATACTACTGGCTTTGAAGATAGAGAAAGAATGGTCATGGACTAAAGAATGTGAGAGGCCTTCAGAAGCTGAAAAAGCTATTGAAATGGATTCCCCAGAGCTTCCAGAAAGAAATTTAGCCCAGTGCAACCTGAGATAGACTTTAATCTACGGAACTGTAAGATAATAATCTTGCATTGTTTTAAACCATTAAATTTGTGGTAATTTGTTATGGAAACAGTGGGAAACTAATATATTCAAGGGGTGACCAATCCCAAGGTACCATCTTAGTTGGGACCACAGAGTGGGAAGAGAAGAGGGCTAGTGTGAGCTGAATCTAGCACACCAGTAAGTGGAGTCATATAAGAGAAGTTCTGTCCTTTTATACTTTTATTTCACAGTAGTGTACAATCTAGGTTAAAAAAATGACTATAATTAAACTTTTTTCTAGAATTCACTTTTTTTTTTTTTTTTTTAACCTAAGGCAGCTGGAAGGTAGGAAATGAGCAAGTAGAGAGGGAAAAGAAATGGGACAGGGCTGTCCTCATCAGCTGAATAACTCTTAAGGAGGCCTTCATGCATTTAATGGTACAAACATCCATGAAATTGAGTAAAATATATCTCTAACATGATTTTAGATTTTAACACAAATATGACACCTGCTGCCCTTTACTGAGATTCAAAAACATTTTTTTTTTAACCTAGAAACTAATTTTCTTAATTAAAAAGTGAAAATCAAGGAGGATAAAACATGGTTTGAGTCTCTGTGAAGTTATTAGGTATTTATTTTTGGCAGTATCTTGTAAAAACTCTCCAGAAAAATAGAGGCTAAGTCAAAGTTTATAGGCAAGGTAGTTCATTTGGGATGAGGAGGAATGAGGAGTACTGACACAGACCAATAACAGCATGGATTGTTGTGTCGTTTATCACTGGAGTGACTAGCACTTAATGTTACAAAACTTCTGATAGGCCTTGCAAGTGTACCACAAAACTCCACCTAGAGAATGAAGGGAATACTTATCCCTTGGCTCCTGCCCCATCATTGTTCAAAGATGGCATCGGAGGCATTAATTTCTCTAGTTTTCTGAGTTGGGCATAAGAGCCAAGTGCACTTTCTTAGGTCTTTCATAGGGTTGAAGAAGTGAGGGGTGCTTAACCCCTGTCCAAGGTAAGATGCACAAGATGCTGTCAGGTTGCACATGTACAAAGCTGCTTGTAGCTTGCCTGAGATTGGTTGCTGCAGCAGTGGCTGAAAAAGACATGAAGCTGTGAGAATTTGAAGGGACCCTCTAGAGGTGTCTGATATAGGTATTTTACTTGACTTTGAAATGCTTTTGTTGTACCCAATTTTCAGGAAAAAAGTCTCACAAGCCACTCACGTAATAGCCAATGAAGCCTTTATTCTGGCCAGGGCCACAAACTATGTCCAGCACAAAACAGGATAGTAGAAAATGGCACCTGCTCATATCAAGGGCAGGGTTTATAAAGCACAGGGTTAATATGCCCTCAGGCCCTCAGGTGGAGAAGGTTTAAGGGTGGGTTAATGGGCCCTCAGGTGGAGACAGTCCAAGTCCAGTTTAAGTCGCCTTTGCTTATAACACTTTCTGAACATCTGTATAATTGTACCTGTCTCACAGATTTGTAATGGCAATATTAAGTGTGACATCTTGAAAGAATTGCCTGTATTTTCTTCTCCACTTCCTCACTACATGTTTACTTTTCAACTCATGAAGCTCATATCCCTATCTCCTGATTGAAACTGATCTCCCGAGGTCATTATTAATTTCCTTATTTCTGAATCTAATGTTCCTCATTTATTTTGTCGTTCTTCTCTGCATATCTCTGCCACAGGTAGTACTATACAACTCATTTTTTTTTTTTTTTTTTTTTTTTTTTTGTGGTACCGGGGACTGAACTCAGGGGCATTCGACCACTGGGTCACATCCCCAGCCCTTTTTTGTATTTTTTATTTAGAGACAGGGTCTCACTGAGTTGCTAAGTGCCTCGCCATTGCTGAGGCTGGCTTTGAACTCGCGATCCTCCTGCCTCAGCCTCCCAAAGTGCTGGGATTACAGGCGTGCGCCACCGCACCCGGTTTACAACTCATTCTTTAATGAGAGTTTCAGTCCTTATTTTCCTCTTGATCTGGGCATATACTCCTTCATAATCTACCTTGCCCCACATGGACACTTAGTGATTGTTTCCTGTTAGAATTTAAAAATTGATCAAAGTGCCCAAAGAATAGGCAGTCAATGATAGTTTTCTTTCTTTTCCTTTAATTTCATTGCTCTATATTCTGACTGTGGAAGTATGCTTGTTGCCTAAGTAAATATTATATAGTAAGACTGGCAATGCTTACCCATATCAGTGGTCCAATCACTATATTAGGGTTCTCTAAAGGAACAGATTTTAAAAGGGGGATACACACACAAACACATATACACACACACATATATATATATGATATATGATTTATATATGTACATATACGAATATGTACATATATAAATCATATTATATGTATATAATATGATTTGAAAAGGGGATATTTGATCAACAAATATATGAAAAAATGTTCAACATCTCTAGTAATTAGAGAAATGCAAATCAAAACTAAGATTTTATCTCACACCAGTCAGAATGGCAGTTATCAAGAATACAGGCAACAATAAGTGTTGGCAAGGATGTGGGGGAAAGGCACACTCATTCATTGCTGGTGGGACTGCAAATTGGTGCAACCACTCTGGAAAGAAGTATGGAGATTCCTTAGAAAACTTGGAATGGAACCACCATTTGACCCAGGTATTCCACTCCTCGGTCTATACCCAAAGGACTTAAAAACAACATACTACAGTGATGCAGACATATCAATGTTCACAGCAGCTTAATTCACAATAGCTAATCTGTGGAAGCAACCTAGATGCCCTTCAATAGATGAATGGATAAAGAAACTGTGGTATATATACACAATGGAATATTACTCAGTATTAAAAGAGAATAAAATTATGGCATTTGCAGGTAAATAGATGGAGTTGGAGAATATCATGCTTAGCAAAGTAAGCCAATCCCCAAAACACAAAAGTCCAAATGGTCTCTCTGATAAGTGGATACTGATCCATAATGTGGGGAACAGGGCATGGGAAAAAATGGAGAAAATTTGGGCAAAAGTGGGGAGGAGAAAGGGCATGGGGCAGGAAAGATGGTGAAATGAGATGGGCTTCTTTTCTCTAGGTACATGTATGACTGCACATATGGTGCAAATCTACATTGTGTACAACCAGAGAAATGAAAACTTGTGCTTCATTTGTGTACATTGAATCAAAATGCATTCTGCTGTCATACATACCTAATTAAAATAAATTAATTAATTTAAAAAAATAAAAAGGGGGATTTATTAGATTGGCTTACACACTCTGAAGCTGGATAATCCCACAATGGCAATCTGCAGACTAGAGTGCTGGAGGAACAAGTAGCTGTGCAGTCCAAGATTTTGAAGGCTCAGAACAAGAGGGATCAACAATGCTACCCCAGCCCAGGAATAAAGGTTTCTGGAAACTCCCTAGGAAATCACTGGCAGGGTCTACTTTGGAAGAGTGAAGGAGCTGGAGTCTGATGTCTCCAGGCAATCACAACAGCAATCAAGAACCCATTCAAAAAGAATCAAGCTTGTATTTGTTTCTGCTTCCAAATTTTATTCTATCCAAACCTCCAACCTATTGAACAGTCTTGCCTAAACTTAGGGAGGGTCTCTACTTCAGTTCACTATCCCACAGGCCAATCATTCCTAGACACACCCTCATTGACACACCCAGAAGCCTCTTAATTTTAGGCATCTTTTAATCCAATCAAGTTGATAATTCAGATTAACCATTACACTCACAAATGCTGCATTTTTGTGGGGAAATAAATTGTTTCTGTTGTACCCAATTCACAGGAAAAAAAGTCTCACAAGCCACTCACATAACAGCCAAAGAAGCCTTTATTCCGGGCGGGACAACCAACTCCGACTCACACAAGGCAGGGTGTTAGAAGATGGCTGGTAGCAAGGCAGGGTTTATAAAGCACAGGGTTAATATGCCCTCAGGTGGAGATGGTTTAAGTCACCTCTGCTTGTCACATTCCCCACTGGTTCTATGGGGAATGTGATAAGCAGATATAATCTCCTCTATAATCTGCCATCCCCGTGTTTGGTTGAGAAACTGGCAGGCAGAATCAAGGAGACTGACTACCAGCAATGACTGGCCCCGCCATTTCCCAGGGTGGGGTAGGTCAGTCAGTCTAAAGTTTGTCTTATAGACTTTTGTATTTGATGGAGGATCTGTAAAGATTTGAGGAAGTGGTTATCAGTAATAACTTGTGCTTTAGACAGAGTGAGCTGGGGCAGTATAGGAGGGGGCCTCCCAAACATATTTCAAAAGGAGTGATTCTCTTCTGGTAAGGAGTACACCGTATGTGAAGGAGCGTGAAGGGGGAGGAGGTCTATCCAGTTTTTACCAGTCTCAAGAACCAACTTAAAATTTCCTTTAAAGTTCTATTCATCCTTTCTACTTGACCTGAACTTTGAGGTCTGTAAGCACAATGTAATTTCCAATTAATTCCCAGTGTTTTGGACATAAATTTAGTGACTTTTGCCATGAAGTCAGGGCCATTATTGGACCCAATAGAAAGTGGGAGGCTGAATTGGGGAATAATTTTACAAACTAATTTCTTAACTGCAATTTGAGCTGTCTCATTTTTGGTAGGAAATGCTTTGACTCAACTGGAATAGGTGTCCACAAAGACCTGGAGATACTTATGTCCATACTTGCTAGGTTTTACTTCAGTGAAGTCTACTTCCCAGAGTTCTCCTGGCATTTCCCCCAAAGTCTAGGTTCATTGGTCGAACCCATAGACCTTTTAGCATTTACCTGAACACAGATGGGGCACCAGGAAACCACAGACTGTATGGATCAATGTATTCCCCAAAAGCAGTACTTCTTCTGAAGTAATTCGGCCAGTTTAGTTTCTCTGAGATGGGTACCCTGATGCAGGTGATGGATTAGGGCGTGGCCGATTTGTTCAGGTAAGTAAAGTCTACCATCGGGGAGAGTGGCCCAGCCTTCTGAATCTCTGTGAGCTTCGAGTTACTCAATCTTCTGATGGTCCAGCTCTGAATAAGAAGGTTCTTCTGGTAGCATTCGTTCAGGGACCATGGGAAGTATTGCTAATGGCCCCACTGGTCTTAGGGCCGCTTTCCTCACTGTCTGGTTCGCAAAATTATTGCCTTGAGCTTCTAGAGTGTTTCCTTTTTGGTGGGCCTTATAATGAATGATCACAACTCTTGCTGGCAGCCAAATGGCTTCAAGAAGAGCCAGTATCTCAGGGATATTTTTGATAGTTTTTCCTCCTGAGGTTAACAGGCCTCTTTCTTTATAAATTGCTCCGTGTACAAGGGTAGTAGCAAAAGCATACCAGCTATCTGTGTAGATGTTGACAGTTTTATTTCTCCCAAACCGTAAGGCCTGAGTTAAGGCAATCAGTTCAGCTTTTTGGGCTAAGGTCCCATGTCCCAGCATCTGGACCCAGATCACTTTGTCATTTGTCACCACAGCTGCCCTCGCGTACCTGATGCTGTCAATCATAAAACTGCTACCATCAGTGAAGAGGTCTTCTGATGATACCCAGGGGTGTCTCGTAGATCAGATCTAACTCTGTGGGTGTTATCCAGGACATCCAAGCAGTTGTGCACTGGCTGAGACAAATTGGGATCAGGTAGCAGGGTGGCTGGATTGAGGACAGTAGCGGGCAAGAATTTGACTAATTCTGGGTCTAGTAATAAAGTTTGATAATGAGTTATTTTGGTATTTGACATCCACCTTGCAGGTGGGGCCTTTAACAGGGTTTTGATGACATGGGGTGCAGTGATAATCAATTATTGGCTCAGGGCTAATTTGTTAGCTTCCTTTACTAACAGTGCTGTGGCTGCTGCTGCTCTTAAGTGGTTGGGCCATCCAGTGGCCACATAATCTAGGTGCTTGGAGAGGTATGCTACTCGTCTCCTCCAGGGTCCTAGAGTCTGAGTCAAAACCCCTTTGGCAACTCCTTTTGCTTAGTCAACATATAGCTGAAAGGGCCTAGTCAGATCTGGGAGAGCTAAAGCAGGGGCTTGGGTGAGTGCCTCTTTAAGATTTTGGAAGGCCCTTTCTTCTTTTTTGGTCCACAGAATGTCCTCTCCTGCCCCCTTAGTTGCCTCATATAGGGGCAAGGCGATTTCAGCAAATCCCGGGATCCATAGTAGGCAGAATCCAGCTGCTTCCAGGAACTCGCGAATCTGTCTTTTGGTGGTCGGGGCAGAGATTTGAAGTACTGCTTGGACCCGCTTTCCTGACAGCCATCTTTGTCCTTCATCGAGCCTGTACCCCAGATAGGTTACTTCTTTAGAGAAAAGTTGTGCCTTTTTGACTGACACTCGATACCCCAAGGTTTGTAGAGTGTCCAGTAAGTCACTAGTGGCTTCCCTGCAGACTGAGAAAGTTTTTGCAGCCAGCAGCAAGTCATCTACATATTGAAGTAAGGTTATTTCTGGATGACTTAATTTGAAGTCTTGTAAATCCTGGCTTAGTGTCTCATCAAACAGTGTGGGAGAGTTTTTAAATCCTTGGGGCAGCTTTGTCCATGTCAACTGTCCTGAGTAGCCCCCTTCTGGGTCTGTCCATTCAAAGGCAAAAATAGGTTGACTTACCACTGCCAGCGGGAGACTGAAAAGGCATCTTTCAGGTCCAATACTGTATACACCGGGAACTTTGGAGATAAGAGGCTTAACAGAGTGTAAGGATTTAGAACTGTTGGGTGGATAGTCTCCACACGCTTGTTAACCTCTCTTAGGTCTTGCACGGGGCAGTAGTCATTGGTCCCAGGCTTTGGAACTGGCAAGAGTGGGGTGTTCCAACTAGATTTGCAGGATAGTAGAATCCCCTCTGCTCTTAGCCAACTGATGTGAGGTGTGATTCCCAATCAGGCCTTTTGACTGATGAGGTATTGATTTATTTTCACTTGGATGACGTTACTGGTCAACTGAACAATAATAGGGGGCTGGTGTGCAGCCAATCCGGTGGGGGATTGGATTCAGCCCATACGTCAGGAAAGTCTGAGAGGAAGGAATCTAACAAAGACTCTGGGGTATCATAGTTACCCAAGTAGTCACAGTCCTTTAATATTCCTTTGGTTAAAGTTTCATTGGGTATTAATTTATATTCTTATCCTAGTGGGCATGTAAATAGGATACAGGTTGGGGGCCCGAAATTAAGCTCAGCCGAATCTGAATAGAATAAAATGGTCACCTGCAGTTTGTGCAAAAGGTCTCTCACCAACAGAGGGTAGGGACAGTCTGGCATTACCAGGAAGGAATGAGTAATGGTTTCCTTATCTAGGTTAGTGAGTCTGGCTTGAATCCAGGAGCAATGGTGAGTTCTTTCAGTGGCCCCTTGGATGGGGACCTTTGATTTGAAAACAGGTCCTTCAGGATGTTGTAATACAGAGAATGTGACCCCGGTATCAACCAGAAACTTTGTTGGTTTGATTCTGACTTTTAAGGTGACCAAAGGCTCCCGGGGACTTAACTGAATAGATCCTTGGCCCTGTCAGACCACTTCCCCAAGGTGCAATATTGGCTCCGCCTGTCTCCTCCCCAGTTTGGAGTTTTTATTTTTATTTGGGCATTCATTTTTCCATTGTCCCCTCTCTTTGCAGTATGCACATTGATCCTTTTCTAATCTCTGGCTCCTAGAGTTATACTGCCTTCTAGGGGGACCATTTGGTTGGTTTCCCGTGGCGGCCAGTAAAACTTTTGCCAGCTTTTGGGTTTTCCTTTCCTTGGGGAGCTTGCAGTTGTTGTATACCCGTTGGGCAATTTCCACCAATTCAGACAATACCTTTCCCTCAAACCCATCTAATTTCTGCAACTTCTTCCTTATATCTAGGGCCAAATGAGTTACAAAAGCTATATTAATAGCTCTTCTATTTTCAAGGACCTCAGGAACTATAGGGGTGTATAAATGATATGACTGCAGGAGGTGCTCTAGAAATGCACTGGGAGACTCATTTGGCCCTTGAATTGTCTCATTCACCTTTGAAAGCTGTGTGGGTTTTCGGGCAGCGGCACGTACTCCCCGCATCAGAGTCTGGTGAAACCAGTCTAGAGCCTCCTTACCACCATCACTGTTGGGGTCTCAGTTTGGGCGAGCAGAAGGAAAGATCCTGTCCATCTGGATGGGCTCATCTATAGTCAGGCCGTTTGGTCAAAGGATGGACCGCTGGGCTCCCTGCCAGATCAGCTCCCATTCTTTAGATGTGAAAAGTGTTTGGAGGAGTTGCTGACAGTCGTTAAAGCCTTTTACTTCCTTCTTGAAGTCTTGCAGAATTCGGCTTTAGCAGCCAATTGAAAAAGGAGTTATTGGCTTTGTCTCATGGTTTCCTGCTGGGGAGGGAAAAATGAAACCAACAAGAATGCAACCACACAAAGAAAGATCAGTCACACAAAAAATAAACAGACACAAGAACAAAAGACAACCAGATTGGGCCACACAGAACCAAATTGGGCCACACAGGGAGGTCCACCAGTGGACAGGAGCAACATCTCGCCCGGTCCTGGGATTTGGTGTAAGCGTCTGTGTCCAATCTGAACTTGTCCCCCAGAAGAGCTCACCATACAGAACAGGCGGCTTCATGGAGGTGTCCTGAGAACCGACCAGCAGTCCTCTTGGGGTGAGGCTGAGCAACATCTCTCAGGAGCTCTCTCCTACCCCAAGAAGGAGTCCATGATCGGGCACAGGAGGCCAAATTTGGGCATGAAGGTAAGGAGAATAAAGAATCTTGGTTGGACCTCCAAATGTTGTACCCAATTAGAAGGAAAAAAAGTCTCACAAGCCACTCACATAACAGCCAAAGAAGACTTTATTCCAGCCAGGGCCACCAACTCTGACCCGCACGAGGCAGGGTGGTAGAAAATGGTGCCCACTGGTAGGTAGCAAGGGCAGGGTTTATAAAGCACAGGGTGAATACACCTTCAGGTGGAGACTGTTTAAGTTGCCTCTGCTTATCATATTTCCTGTGATTTCAGTCTGCAAGAATTTCTAATTTTTTATGTCTTATTGAAAATTTATAGTCTTGAAATTTATTTAAACCTTTTTTGAATATGTCAATATACGCCATTTTGGTACATTTGCTGGATATTCAAACTGATCTAAAATTGCCATTAAAAGAGCATATAGTAGCCGGGCGTGGTGGCGCACGCCTGTAATCCCAGCACTTGGGAGGCTGAGGCAGGAGGATCACGAGTTCAAAGCCAGCCTCAGCAATGGCAAGGCACTTAGCAACTCAGTGAGACCCTGTCTCTAATAAAATACAAAAAAGGGCTGGGGATGTGGCCCAGTGGTCCAGTGCCCCTGAGTTCAATCCCTGGTACCAAAAAAAAAAAAAAAAAAAAAAAAAAAAAAAAGCATATAGTGTATATATATTACATGAAAATTTCCATCAGAAAAATGTGCATCTGAATAAGTATGCTGACATGTTATGTTTAATTGAACTGAGGTATTTGGTCTTTAGGATTAGAAACAATTATCTGGCAGAAGGACACATATCTTGGAGTGTTTATCCAAGGGAAAGAGAAAAATGATAGCCACTTTTCTTTTTTTTTAAGATTTATTTATTTTCTAATTTGTTATACAGGACAGCAGAATGTATTTCCATTTATAGTACACAAATGGAGCACATTTTTTCATTTCTCTCGTTGTACACAAAGTAGAGTCACACCATTTGTGTTTTCATACATATACCTAGGGTAATGATGTCCATCTCATTCCACCATCTTTTCTACCCCATGCCCTCTCCCTTCTTTTACTTCTCTATCCAAAGTTCCTCCATTCCTCCCATGCTTCCCCAACCCCCATTATGAATCAGCATCCACTTATCAGAGAAAACATTTGGCCTTTGTTTTTTTGGGATTGGCTTACTTTGCTTAGCATGACATTCTTCAATTCCATCCATTTACCTGCAAATGCCATAATTTTATTCTCTTTTAATACTGAGTAATATTCCATTGTGTATATATAGCACAGTTTCTTTATCCATTCATCTCTTTAAGGGCATCTAGGTTGCTTCCACAGTTTAGCTATTGTGAATTAAGCTGCTGTGAACATTGATGTGGCTGCATCACTGTAGTTTGTTGTTTTTTTTTTTTCTTCTTTTTTTTTATTTTAGATTATTTATTTACTTATTCATAATGCACAAGTATATCATCTTTTTACATACAACTGCTTGTATACAAAGTATATAAGTACCATTCAGATCTTTAATCATGCATTTAGGATAGTGATATCCATCTCATTCAACCACCATTTTTGCCCCTTTTCCCCCCCTGCTCCCTCCCTTGCCCTCCCTTCCCTTTGACCATTCTAGTGTTCCTCTAATCCTATGTACCCCCATCCAATCACACTGTGAACTAACCTCCTTATATCAGAGAAAACATTTGGTGTTTGGATTTTTGAGATTGACTAATTTCACTTAGCATTATATTCTTCCAACTTCATCCATTTACCTGTAAATGCCATTATTTTATTCTCTCTTATTGCTGAGTAATATTCCATTTTGTATATATACCACATTTTCTTTATCCACTCATCTACTGAGGGACATCTAGGTTGGTTCCACAACCTAGCTATTATGAATTGTGCTGCTATAAACATTGAAGTGGCTGTGTCACTGTAATATGCTGTTTTTTAAGTCTTTTGGGAACAGACCCAGGAGTGGGATGGCTGGGTCATAGGGTGGTTCCATTCCCATTTTCCCAAGAAATCTCCATACTGCTTTCCATAGCGGTTGCACCATTTTGCAGTCCCACCAGCAATGTATGAGTGTGCCTTTTTCCCCACATCCTCTCCAACATTTATTGTTGTTTGTGTTCTTGATAGCTGCCATTCTGACTGGGGTGAAATGAAATCTTAGAGTAGTTTTTATTTGCATTTCTCTAATTGCCAGAGAGGTTGAGCATTTTTTCATGTATTTGTTGATTGATTGTGTATCTTCTTCTGAGAAGTGTCTTTTCAGTTCTTTAGCCCATTTATTGATTGGGTTATTTTCTTTTTTGGTGTAAAGTTTTTTGAGTTCTTTATATATTCTAGAAATTAGTGCTCTATCCGATGTGCATGTATTAAATATTTGTTCCCAATTAGTTGGCTCTCTATTCACCTCACTGATTGTTTCTTTTGCTGAGAAGAAGCTTTTTAGCTTAAATCTATCCCATTCATTAATTCTTGGTAATAGTTCTTGCGCTACAGGATTCTTATTAAGGAACTTGGGGCCTAATCCGACATGTTGGAAATTGGAGCTTACTTTTTCTATTAAGCGTATTGTCTCAGATCTAATTCCTAGGTCCTTGATCCACTTTGAATTGAGTTTTGTGCATGGTGAGAGATACAAGTTTAATTTCATTTTGTTGCATGTGGATTTCCAGTTTTCCCAGCACCATTTGTTGAAGAGGTTATCCTTTCTCCACTGTACATTTTTTGCACCTTTGTCTAATATAAGATAACTGAAATTATATGTATTAGTCTCTGTGTCCTCAATTCTGTACCATTGGTCCACCCGTTCTGTTTTGGTGCCAATACCATGCTGTTTTAGTTACTATTGCTCTATAGTATAATTTAAAGTCCGGTATGGTGATGCCCCCTGCTTCACTTTTCTTGCTCAGGGTTGCTTTGGCTATTCTGGGTCTCTTATTTTTCCAGATGAATTTCATGATTGCTTTTTCTATTTCTTTGAAAAATGACATTGGAATTTTGATTGGAATTGCATTAAATCTGTATAATGCCTTTGGTAGTATGGACATTTTGACAATATTGACTCTACCTATCCAAGAGCAAGGTAGGTCTTTCCATCTTCTGAGTTCTTCTATGATTTCTTCTTTAGTGTTCTATAATTTTCTTTATAGAGGTCTTTCACCTCTTTGTTAAGTTGATTCCCAGGTATTTTATTTTTTTTTTGATGCTATTGTAAATGGGGTCGTTTTCATCATTTCCCTTTCAGAGGCTTTGTCACTGATGTATAAAAATGCCTTTGACTTATGGGTATTGATTTTGTATCCTGCAACTTTGCCGAATTCATTTACTAGTTGTAAAAGTTTTCTTGTAGAGTTTTTTTGGTCTTCTAGGTATATTATCATGTCATCAGCAAATAGTGCTAATTTGAGCTCTTCTTTTCCTATGTGGATCCCTTTAATTTCTTTCGTCTGTCTAATTGCTCTGGCCAGAGTTTCCAGTACTATGTTAAATAGCAGTGGTGAAAGGGGGCATCCCTGTCTTGTTCCAGTTTTTAGAGGAAATGCTTTCAATTTTTCTCCATTTAAGATAATGTTAGCTCTGGGCCTTGCATAAATAGCTTTTATAATGTTGAGATATGTTCCTGATATTCCTAGTTTTTCTAGTGTTTTGAACATAAAGGGGTGCTGAATTTTGTCAAATGCTTTTTCTGCATCTATTGAGACAATCATATGATTTTTATCTTTAAGTCTATTGATGTGATGTATTATGTTTATTGATTTCCGAATATTGAACCAGCCTTGCATCCCTGGAATAAACCCCACTTGATCGTTGTGCACTATCTTTTTGATACGTTTTTGTATCCAATTTGCCAGAATTTTGTTGAGGATTTTTGCATCTATGTTCATTAAAGATATGGGCCTGAAGTTTTCTTTTTTGGATGTGTCTTTGCCTGCCTTTGGAATTAATGTAATATTGGCCTCATAGAAAGAGTCTGGAAGAGCTCCCTCTTTTTCTATTTCTTGAAATAGTTTGAAGAGCATTGGTATTAATTCTTCTTTGAAAGTCTTGTAGAACTCAGCTGTAAACCCATCAGGTCCTGGACTTTTCCTTGTTGGTAGCTTTTTGATGACATCTTCTATTTCTTCGCTTGTAATTGATCTGTTTAAATTGTGTATAGCCTCCAGATCCAGTTTAGGCAAATCATATGACTCTAGAAATCTGTCAATGCATTCAGTATTTTTTATTTTGTTAGAGTACAAGTTTTCAAAGTAATTTCTAATTATGTTCTGTATATCTGAGGTGTTTGTTGTGATATTCCCTTTTTTATCATGAATGTTAGTAATTTGAGTTTTTTCTCTTCTTTTTTTTCATTAGCATCGCTAAGGGTCTGTCAATTTTGTTTATTTTTTCAAAGAACCAACTTTTAGCTTTTTCAATTCTTTGAATTGTTTCCTTAGTCTCAATTTCATTAATTTCTGCTCTGATTTTAATTATTTCCTGTCTTCTGCTACTCTTGGTGTTGATCTGTTCTTCTTTTTCTAGTGCTTTGATGTGTGTTGTTAAGTCATTTATTTGTTGGTTTTTTTTCCTTTTAAGGAATGAACTCAGTGCAATGAATTTTCCTCTTACTACTGCCTTCATAGTGTCCCAGAGATTTCTATATGATGTATCTGTGTTCTCATTTACCTCTAGGAATTTTTTGATCTCCTCTTTGATGTCTTCTTCAACCCCTTGTTCATTCAGTAGCATGTTATTTAGCTTCCAGTTGATGGAGTAGTTTTTTCTTATTCCTTGTTTTGTCGTTGATTTCCAATTTCATTCCTTTATGGTCCGATAGCATGCAGGGTAGTATCTCTATTTTTTTATATTTGCTGAGAGTTGCCTTGTGACATAATATATGGTATATTTTGGAGAAGGAGCCATGTGCTGCTGAGAAAAAAGTGTATTCTTTTACTGCGGGATGAAATATTCTATATATGTCCGTTAAGTCTAAGTTATTAATTGTTTTAAGGAGGCCTACAGTTTCTTTGTTTAGCTTTTGTTTGGATGATCTATCTATTGGTTAGAGAGGTGTGTTGAAATCCCCTAGAATAACTGTGTTGTGGTCAATTTTACTCTTGAATTTGAGAAGAGTTTGTTTGATGAATGTAGGTGCTCCATTATTTGGGGCATATAGATTTATGATTGTTATATCCTGTTGATGAATGGTTCCTTTAAGTAGTAAGAAATATCCATCTTTGTCCCTTTTGATTAGTTTTGGCTTGAAGTCTACCTTATTTGAAATGAGAATGGAAACCGCTGCTTGCTTCCGCAGGCCATGTGAGTGATAAGACTTTTCCCAGCCTTTCACCTTTCATGCCCAGCCTTTCACCTTCAGTCTATTGATGTCTTTTTCTATGAGTTGTGTTTCTTGGAGACAGCAAATTGTTGGGTCATTTCTTTTAATCCATTCAGATAATCTGTGTCTTTTGAATGGTGAGTTTAGGCCGTTAACATTCAGGGTTATTATTGAAATGTGATTTTTATTCCCATCCATTTTTATTTGTATTATGATCTTTAGCTTGATTTGGTTTCTCTTCTGGTTGGTATTTTCCTTAGTTTAATATCTCCCTTTGTTGATTTTCATTGTTATTTTTCTCTTCTTCTTCATGAAAAATTTTGCCCAGGATGTTCAGAAGTGCTGGCTTTCGAGCTGCAAAATCTTTTAACTTTTGCTTGTCGTGGAAGGTTTTTATTTCATCTTCGAATCTAAAGCTCAGTTTTGCTGGATATAAGATTCTTGGTTGACATCCCTTTTCTTTCAGAACTTGAAATATGCTATTCCAGGATCTTCTTGCTTTTACGGTCTGGGTAGAAAAGTCTGAACATAGTCTGATTGGTTTCCCCCTATATGTAATCTGCTTCCTTTCTCTTGTGGCTTTTAATATTCTCTCCTTGCTCAGTATATTAGGCATTTTCATTATAATGTGTCTTGGTGTGGATCTGTTGTGATTTTGTATGTTTCGTGTTCGGTAAGCCTCTTGAACTTGGTTTTCCCATTCATTCCTCAAGTTTGGAAAATTTTCTGTAATTATTTCATTAAATAAATTGTTCATTCCTTTGGCTTGAAACTCTGCCCCCTCCTCTACCCCAATCACTCTTATGTTTGGTCTTTTTATGTTGTCCCATAATTCTTGGATGTTCTGTTCTTGGTTTCTTACCATTTTTGCTGTGTAATCTAGATTTTTCTCTAGGGTATATATTTTGTCTTCATTGTCTGAGGTTCTTTCTTCCAAGTGATCTACTCTGTTGATGATACTTTCGATTGAGCTTTTATTTTGGTTTATTGCTTCTTTTATTTCCGGAATTTCTGTTTGGTTTCTCTTTAGAGCCTCTATCTCCCTATTGAAGTAATCTTTTACTTCCTGTATTTGTTTATGGAGTTCTTTGTCAAAATGGTCTTTTGCCATCTGTACTTGCTCCCTCATCTCATTTTTTAGTTCATTCTTAAGTTCCGCAAGCATTTGGCAAATGTAATTTCTAAATTCCATCTCTGTCATTTCACCAACTGTGCATGCCATGGAATCTACTGAGGAGGTATATTGATTTGTTTGTGCCACTTTCCTTTCTTGTTTCTTCATCTTGCTTTTATGTCTATTCTTCTTGCACTATGGGACCTTGACTATTTTGATTTTACCTTAGAACCTTACGTTGCTCCGGTAGTACAATGCTATCAGATCCCCTTATATTTCCTTTACACTTTAAAATCAGACACTTTCTATTCAGAGAATCCCAGTTTGATCACAATGTACAGATTTAGTTAACCTAGATAGTGTTTCCAATTTAGTCTGTAAGCTTCTAATGGGGCTTTATAGATTCAAGTAATGGACACAGAGGTGATATGTTTAGTAAGAGGGAAGTGAGTGAGCTGACTTGTTCTTTCTTAGAAAGTATGAAAAGAGAGTTCTATGGAAGTGGTTTAGTATCAGCAGATGAGAGAGGAAATAGTGAATGATTAGGTGGAAAGACCAATTTATATATAAACCTAATTTATGCAGCGGTTGAGAGAAGAAATAAAGAAAGATGGAGAAAAAGGAAAAAGAAAAAAAAAAAAAAAGGAAAAAAAAAAAAAGGAAGAAAAACAAAAAAGCGACCAAGGAGTAGAAATTAGTATGAGAGAGAGTGAGTCTAGAAAATAGAGAATACACTATATATAACACCACTTTGCTATATATTTCAATTGTACTCGTTCAAAAAAACCCAATTTCTGCGTATAACTTGTTTTTGCCTTTGTTGAGTATGCAATGGCAGGGTGTAAATAGGGAAGATGAAGGAAGAAGAAAAAATACTAAAGTAAGAAGGAAGAAAAGAAAGAAAGCGAAGAGGAGCAGAAGCAAACAAACACACTGTCAATCAAAACAAAACAAAACAAAAAAACCAGAAACTAACAACCCCCCCCCCAAGAAACAACAAAACAAACAAACAAACAAACAAACAAAAACGTTGAAACCAGGAATAAGTCTCAAGCCAAATGGACCCTTGGAAGCCCTTCTTATTTCCCTTCCAGATTAAGCCAATTGACCCGGAACATATCCAGTCAGCAATCCTGTTAGTGGAGTCGAGGCTGCACCTTTGGCCCTTTGCAGAATGGCACAGTGGAAGAGTGGAGGGGGCTTATCCTCAGGATGAGCCCTGCGTTCAGCAGCAGGGAGCTGCCACTCTGGGCCCTGCAGGCCAGGCAAACTGGAGGCTGGATCTCTCCTTCCCGCAGGCGGGGGATGCCTACCTCTTGCTCTGGTCACTGCTGGGCGGGTCGTGGGGAGTGGGGTGGTGCTTCCCCAGGTCAGGTCCTGCGTGCAGCAGCAGGGAGCTGCCACTCTGGGCCCTGCAGGCCAGGCAAACTGGAGGCTGGATTTCTCCTTCCCGCAGGCAGGCAGATGCCTCTAGTTTGTTGTTTTTAAGTCCTTTGGGTATAGACTGAGGAGTGGAATACCTGGGTCAAATGGTGGTTCCATTCCAAGTTTTCTAAGGAATCTCCATACTTCTTTCCAGAGTGGTTGCACCAATTTTCAGTCCACTAGCAACATATGAGTGTGCCTTTCCCCCACATCTTTGCCAACACTTACTGTTGCCTGTATCCTTGATAACTGCCATTCTGACTGGCATGAGATAAAATCTTAGAGGAGTTTTGATTTGCATTTCTCTAATTACTAGAGATGTTGAACATTTTTTCATATATTTGTTGATCGATTGATTATATATCTTCTTCTGAGAAGTGTTTGTTCAGTTCCTTAGCCCATTTGTTGAATGAGTATTTGTCTTTTTGGTGTTAAGTTTTTTAAGTTCTATATAAATCCTGGAGATTAGTGTACTATCTGATGTGTGTGTAGTAAAAACTTGCTCCCATTCTGTAGGCTTTCTAGTCACCTCACTGATTGTTTCTTTTTTTGCTGAGAAGAAGCTTTTCCGTTTGAATCCATCCCATTTATTGATTCTTGATTTTATTTCTTGTGCTTTAGGAGTCTCTTATTAGGGAAGTAAGGGCCTAATCTGACATGATGAATATTTGGGCCAACTTTTTTTCTTTTATTAGGCACAGGGTCTCTGGTCTAATTCCTAGGTCCCTGATCTATTTTGAGTTGAGTTTTGTGCATGGTGAGAGATAGAGGCTTAATTTCATTTTGCTTCATATGGATTTCAGTTTTCCCAGCACCATTTGTTGAAAAGGCTATCTTTTCTACTATGTATGTTTTTGGTGCCTTTGTCTAGTATAAGATAATTGTGTTTATGTAGGTTTGTCTCTGTTTCTCCAATTCTGTACCGTTGGTGTACAAGTCTATTTTGGTGCCAATATCATGCTGTTTTTGTTACTATTGCTATGTAGTATAGTTTAAGGTTTGGTATTGTGATGCCCCCTGCTTTACTCTTCTTGCTAAGGGTTCCTTTGGCTATTCTGGGTATCTTTTATTTCTGAATGAATTTCATGATTTCTTTTTCTATTTCTATGAGGAATGCCATTGGTATTTTGATTGGAATTGCATTAAATCTGTAAAGTGCTTTTGGCAGTATGGTCTTTTTGACAATATTAATTCTGCCTATGCAAGAACAGGGAAGATCTTTCCATCTTCTAAGGTTTTCTTTAATTTCTTTCTTTAGCATTCTGTAGTTTTCATTGTAGAGGCCTTTCACCTCTTTTGTTAAGTTGATTCCCAAGTTTTGTTGTTGTTGTTGTTGTTGAGGCTATTGTGATTGGGGTAGTTTTCCTAATTTCTTTTTCAGAGGGTTCATCAATGATACACAGAAATGCCTTTGATTTATGGGTATTGATTTTCTATCCTAGTATTTGCTGAATTCATTAATTATTTCTAGAATTTTTCTGGCAGAATTTTTTGGATCCTCTAAATATAGAATCATGTCATCAGCAAATAGTGATAGTTTTGAGTTCTTTTCCTATTTTTATCCCTTTAATTTCTTTCATCTGTCTATTGCTCTGGCTAGAGTTTCAAGGACTATGTTAAATAGATGTGGTGAAAGAGGGCATCCTCGTCTTGTTCCAGTTTTTAGAGGGAATGTGGGAATGCTTTTAATTTTTCTCCATTTAGAATGATGTTCTCCTTGGATTTAACATAGATAGCTTTTACAATGTTGAGATATGTTCTTATTATCCCTAGTTTTTCTAGTGTTTTGAATATGAAGGGGTGCTGTATTTGTCAAATGCTTTTTCTGCATCTATTGAGATGATTATATGATTTTTTTTTTTTGGTAGTGGGGATTGAACTCAGTGGCACTCAACCACTGTGCCACATCTCCAGCCCTTTTTTGTATTTTATTAGAGACAGGGTATCACTGAGTTGCTAAGTGCCTCGCCATTGTTGAGGCTGGCTTTGAACTCGTGATCCTCCTGCCTCAGCATCCCAAGTGTTGGGATTACAGGTGTGCACCTGGTGCACTATCTTTTTAATATGTTTTTGAATTCCATTTTGCCAGAATTTTATTGAAAATTTTTGCATCTATGTTCATTAGAGATATTGGTCTGAAGTTTTCTTTCCTTGATGAGTCTTTTTCTGTTCTTGGAATCAGGGTGATATTGTCCTCATAGAATGAGTTTGGAAGTGTTCCCTCTTTTTCTATTGCATAGAATAATTTGAGGAGTATTAGTATTAGTTCTTCTTTGAAGGTCTTGTAGAACTCAGCTGTGAATCCATCTGGTCCTGGGCTTTTCTTGGTTGGTAGGCTTTTGATGGCGTTTTCTATTTTGTTGCTTGAAATTGATCTGTTTAACTTGTGTATATCATCCTAATTCAGTTTGGGTAAGTCATAATCTCTAGAAATTTGTCGATGTCTTTAAGATTTTCTATTTTATTGGAGTACAAATTTTTGAAATACTTTCTAATTATCTTCTGTATTTCTGTAGTGTCTGTTGTGATATTTCCTTTTTTATCATGGATTTTATTAATTTGAGGTTTCTTTCTTGTTCTCTATGTTAGCATGGCTAAACATTTATTAATTTTATTTATTTTTTCAAAAAACCAACTTTTTGTTTTGTCAATTTTTTCAATTGCTTCTTCTGTTTCAATTTCATTGATTTCAGCTCTGATTTTAATTATTTCCTGTTTTCTACTACTTTTGGTGTTAATTTGTTTTTCTTTTTCTAGGGCTTTGAGATATAATGTTAGGTCATTTATTTGTTGATTTTTTCTTCTTTGAAAGAATGAACTCCATGCAATGAACTTTCCTCTTAGTACTGCCTTCATAGTGTCCCAGAGATTTTGATATGTTGTATCAGTGTTCTCGTTTACATCTAAGAATTTTTTAATCTCCACTCTGATGTCTTCTGCAATCCATTGTTCATTCAATAGCATATTATTTCATCTCCAGGTATTAGAGTAGCTTCTATTTTTTATTTTATTGTGAATTTCTAATTCCATTCCATTATGATCTGATAGAACATAGCATAGTATTTCTACTTTTTTGTATTTGCTGAGAGTTGCTTTGTGGCATAATATATGTCTATTTTAGAGAAGGATCCATGTGCTGCTGAGAAGAAAGTGTATTCACTTGTTGATGGATCAAATATTCTGTATATATCTGTTAAGTCTAAGTTATCGATTGTATTATTGAGTTCTGTAGTTTCTTTGTTTAGCTTTTGTTTGGAAGACCTATCCAGGGGTAGAGGTGTGTTAAAGTCACCCAGTATTATCGTGTTGTGGTATATTTGACTCCTAAAATTGAGGATAGTTTTTTTGATGAACGTAGATGCTCCATTGTTTGGGGCATATATATTTATAATTGTTATGTCTTGGTGATATATGGTTACCTTAAGCAGTATGAAATATCCTTCTTTATCCCTTTTGATTAACTTTGGTTTGAAGTCTATTTGATATAAAGGGTGAAAATCCCTGCTTATTTATGCAGTCCAAGTGAGTCGTATGTTTTTTCCCAAATTTTCATGTTCAGTTTGTGGATGTTTCCTATGAGATGAGTCTCTTGAAGGCAGCATATTGTTGGGTCTTTTTCAAAAGTCCAATCTGCCAATCTATGTCTTTTGATTGATGAGTTTAGGCCATTTACATTCAGGGTTATTATTGAGACATGATTTGTATTCCTGTTTTTTTTTTTTTTTTTTTTTTTTTGTTTAATTTTAGTTTTCAGCTTGTCTTGGCTTCTCCTTTGATTGCTTTTTCCTTCGGTGTAATACCCCCCTTTGCTGATTTTTCATTGTTGTTTTTCATTTCCTCCCCATGGAATATTTTGCAAAGTATGTTCTGTGATGCAGGCTTTCTAGTTGTAAATTCTTTTAACTTTTGTTTATCCAAGAAGGTTTTTATTTCATCATCAAATCTAAAGCTTAATTTTACAGGATATAAGATTCTTTTGTTGGCATCCTTTTTCTTTCAGAACTTGTTATATGTTATTTCATGATCTAGCTTTGAGGCTTGGTGATGCTTTCTATTGAGTTTTTAATTTGGTTTATTGTTTTCTTCATTTCAAGGATTTCTGCTTGTTTTTTCCCCCCCATAATCTCTATATCCTTATTGAAGTGATCTTCATTTCCTGTATTTGCTTATGTAGTTCTTTATTGAAATGATCTTTTGCTGCCTGTGTTTGCTCTCTTATATGATCCTTTAATTCACAGAACATTTTAATTATGTACATCCTGAACTCCTTTTCTGACATTTCTTCTGCTATGCTGGCCATGGAGTCTAATAATGTAGTATCTTGGTTTATTTGGGGCACTTTCTTCCTTTGTTACTTCATATTGTTTGTGTGTCTTCCCTTCTAGCAGTGTGGCTCCAAGGTGTTACAGTTTTTACCCTGTAGACTTGTAGTGTCCTGCAGGGTTCTAATACCTCTCCTTTAAGGGAAAGATCAATACAAATAGATCCTAAATACAAACACCGTACAGCCTTAAACCAAGTAGCTCTTATTAAGTTTTGTCACAATAGATAGAAATGGTGAGTTCAATTATTATTTACCATATAAGCGGTAGGTTTGCAAAAGGATCTACAGTTTATAATGGTGGACAAAGAGAGAAGGGGGTATAGGATGAGATGTTAAAGAGGTAGGAGGTGAGGATATGGAATCGTTAGATCTTAGGAAGCGTGAAAGAGGCATTAAAAGAAGTTGGCTAGCAGCAGGAGGAAAGAGAGAAAGAGATTTTGGGTGGACAAGTAAGTGGGAAGACAATAGGGAGAGAACAAAAACCAAACAAACATAAAAATTTAAAAAAGAAAAAAATGCAAGAATAAAAAAAACATACAACACAACTGTAATATACTATTCAGACATCCCAGTCCTCAGTAGCCTAATGTATTAAAAGTACTTGTTTTTATAAATGTTGGGGATGTGCGAGAGAGAGGAAAGAGAAAAAAAAATCTCAAAGGAAAATTAAAGGATTGTTTCTGTTGGAGTTCAGTATCTTTTCTGCTTCCCTTCTCATCCAGTAGGTGGGGTTGTCTGTTGTTTGCTGGTATCTCCAGCCTCAGGATGGTGAAGGTTATTAGGGTGGGAGGGTTGGTCCAAGGATCTCCTCTGGGGTCCTCTTGTGTGATGTGTGTGCCTGGTTTTATCTCCTTATATCGACCATAGACCTCGCAATTCCTGGATTCTAAGTCTGTAAACTGTATGTCACTCACTCCTCCCTTTCTACTTCCCAATCAGGAACTTCTCTCTTTGGAGGTCTTGTGGGCTGCGCTCTAGTGCCTGTGCACCTAAGGTGGAGAGCTGTTTTTTATCATGCAGATCAGGACCAGGCTTTTTGAGCTATGGACTGGCCACATAGCTGCAAGTGTTAGTGGCTGTTGGGGAGAGAGGGGAGTGGGGGGGTCTATAGGTACCATGATATTGCTTCAAGCACCCCCCCCGCCCCCGCTGGTGTCCCAAGCTGGAAGTTGCCCCAACTAAAGATGGCAATGGCGGTAGAGGCAGATGTAGAGGTAGAGGTAGAGGCGGTAGATGGCAGATCAGGACCAGGCTTTTTGAGCTATGGACTGGCCACATAACTGCAAGGTTAGTGGCTGCTGGGGAGAGAGGGGAGTGGGGGGACTATAGGTACCATGATATTGCTTCAAGCCCCCCCCCCGCCCTTCCCCCCACTGGTGTCCCAAGCTGGGAGTCGCCCCAACTAAAGATGGCGATGGCGGTAGAGAGGATACCCCAACATGGCAAGAAAGGTGTCCAAAGATGGAGGTGGCCTCTTTCAGAGATGGGGCATTGGGGTGGGACTGGCAGTGGTATAGGGCAGCATGCTTGGAGATACAGCTCAGTGGCATGCAGTGCTGTGGCAGGCAGCCGTCTCCAGACCCTGTCCAGGTGC
The DNA here is from genome assembly GCA_025594165.1 of Tamias sibiricus. Taxonomy (NCBI): domain Eukaryota; kingdom Metazoa; phylum Chordata; class Mammalia; order Rodentia; family Sciuridae; genus Tamias; species Tamias sibiricus. The sequence continues at coordinate 109,861,367 of CM046664.1, read as the reverse complement.
AGGATAATGCCTGGAGGGGACTGTGGCAGAGGCTGTAGTTTCCCAAGATGGAGGCGACTGGGAGGAACCCCACATTGGTAGATGGGGGGGCTCCTGCGTGGGAGTGGTGGCAGGAGTCCTGTGCAGGTGCTGATGCCAGGGCTCCTGCTCAGCAATGGCAGCCAGGGGTCCTGCGCAGATGCTGAGGCTGGGGGACCTGCTCAGGATCAGCTGTTGGGGGTCCTCTAGTAGCTTGCAGAGGAACAGTATTCCCACAGCTTGAATCCCAGGTCACGGAGCCACAAAGAATGGGGCCTCCCTCTAGCCCCCCATTTTGGATCCTAACTTATTTTCAATCTAGAAATTCTATAAATGCTGTGAAAATGTACTGGGGTGAGGAGAGGGATATATGAACTGAGTAATATGTGTTTTTTTTTTTTTTTTAAATTCAGAGTTTAACTTCCAGCCAATCTGGAATTTTATTCCCCCTGTACCTCCCCAAAGTACATGACCACAGGTTTACTATTTATGATGACTATGAAAACTATGGGCAAATCTTACTTGCCCCTTACATACGTCTTTAGCATTGTGCTTAGGTTTTCTGTACATCCATAACAACAGGGTCTAGGTCTGTTTTGCTCATTGTTATATCTCCAGAGCCTCAGAGTGTTTAGTATGTAATAGCCCTGCAAGTATTCATTGATTGAATATATTGAACATAATGTGATTGCAGAGGTTTTTGATGTATAGACACTTTTTTCAGCGATAGTATAATTTAATTTGCAGATGATAGCTGAATTTTGAATGAATGTTTAGAAGTGGAGACTCAAGTACTTATAGGTTATTAAAATGAAAATAAAATGTGTAAAATGTTTTTATAAGTACCCAAGGGATCATATATAAAACAGGAATGAGATAGCTGTTGAAGAAATTCTAATTACTGACAGTTGTTTACCATGTAGACACCTTATATGAGGTTTCTAGATGGAAGCTATTAATTTGAATTACTCTAGAAAAATAAGTATATAGGCATTTATAGTTTATCATTATAATGTGGTGATATAATCCCTCTTTTTAAAAATAGAATCCCACAGTGCCTAACATCATGAATAAATTTATAGACTTGTTTTTCATATTGAAGCAAATGATTGTAAGTGTGAAATATTCTCTGTTAGTTTTCTTACTATAGGCAAATAAAACAAAAGATCTGATGGATAAGGAGAATAAATTACACTATGGAGATACAAGAATTTGCTGACAATTAATAATTTTCATATTCAGAAACAAACAAAAAGATACTAGTGGCCAACATAGGTACAAAAAATAATTTTAATTTGAGTTTAGAACTTAAATTTCAAGTAAACATAATTTTGAATTCAAATAAATGTTGTCAGGAGGATAAAATTACAATATTTACTGGTATATCAATATGTAGACCTGATCACAGATGGTAAAAAAAAGTACAAAAGATGCAGGGCAATTTATTTATTAGAATGCAGTGAGAATTAGTTCTGGTAAGAAAACAGAGGGATATTTAGCTAATTTATACTGCTTCTTAAAAGCACAAACATTATGAAATATCATATGAGGGTAGAAATGCTTAGAAAGCAAAGAACATGTGGAAATATTGAATAATCAGACTGCTAGGGATAAAAATTTGAAGCTTAAGGAATTAGGGGTATTAATTTTACTCTTGCTTCTGTAATGGATGGGAAAAGGAGAGAAAGGACTTGCATTTTAAATGTACAAGACTGTTATATGAGTTATCTTTCTTTTTATTCCCACATTAGTCCTATTGGGCTGCCACTATTTGTCTCCTTTCCATATAGGAAAAATAAAATTAAGGGAGACTGGTTAAATAACTCATTAAAAGTCATACTATAAGCTTCTAAGAGCAAGTATTTGAATCCAAATTTACATAGTTACTGAGTCCATTCTGACCTGACTATACTATACCTCTTCTCTGACAGGATAGATCCTCTCTACTTGTAGCTCTGCTTTTGGGGTAGCTCATGAAGTGGTGTCAGCTATTTTGAGTCCTAATGTCATTGGCAAAATGATCTGGCTTTACTAATTTGCACCCCTGATGCGAATGGCTTAAGTTCACCTAAATTTGCTTTTTTTCATTATCTTTGTACCATTTTATATATATATATTTACCATTTATATATATGCATATGTATATATATATATATATTTTAACAGCTGAGGAAACTAGAGCATTCAAGGTACACGAATCACCTTTGGTTGCATAGGATATAAATTTACGATCTGAGATTTGAAATCAGGCAGGGTAACTCCAAAGTACTCACTTAACCACCATGCTAAAATGCTAGCTCAATAGAAGAGGAAATGCAATTTTTCCTCATTACTAAAGATTCCGTTATATCCTGGTGACTTATGTTACTTGCAGAAAGATAGCTAGAGAGATAGGTGTTTGTGTGAACTGGGAAGGAGTGGGGAGGAAGAGGAACTCAAATTCAATTCTTTAATCATTATTCTGATATTTGCTTCATGGCCCACATATGCTTTTTGTGTATGTTGTGGGAGATAGTTTCTTTCTTTCTTTCTTTTTTTTTTTTTTTTTTTTTTTTTTTTGTGGTACCAGGGATTGAACTCAGGGGCACTCAACCACTGGGCCACATCCCCAGCCCTTTTTTGTATTTTATTTAGAGACAGTGTCCCACTGAGTTGCTAAGTGCCTCGCCATTTTTGAGGCTGGCTTTGAACTTGCGATCCTCCTGCCTCAGCCTCCCAAAGTGCTGGGATTACAGGCGTGCGCCACCGTGCCCAGCAGTAGTTTTGTTATCCTAAACATAAGGTGTATTTTACTAGTAGTAAAAAGGGATATAAGGTGTATAAATTATATGATTTATAGTATAAGATATGTAAGCTTGTAGTAAGAGAGAAGACTCAAGGTATATGTTGAGGAAAGTTCAAGTAAGGAAGAAAAGACAAGATTGGATTCTGTGTGGTAGTTGAAGAAGAATATTTATGATGAACATAATAAGATATTTGCTTTTTGGGGATTAATCTGCCATAATTGTACATGGTGAATTATGGAGAAGAAATGCTGGAAATAGATAATCCAATTGAAGGGCTATTTGAAAAATAACTTACATAACATATATTTATTAGGCAATACTAACAGAAAAATTACCATAGACTAGGTGGTTTAATTAACAGAAATTTATTTTCATACAGTTCTCAAGACTGGAAGTGCAAGATCAAGGTACCTGGATGGTACGCTTTCTGGTGAGGGCTCTCTTCCTGGCTTGTAGATGGCTGCCTTCTCTGCTCTCACATGGCAGAGAAAGAGAGAGGGAGAGATAGAAACAGAGACAGAGACAGATAGAGAGAGAGAAGGACAGAGAGAGAGAAAGAGTGTGCGCGAGCACACATATACAAGAGTGCATGTACTTGCAAACGAGAGTTCTTTGGTGTCCCTTCTTATAAGGACAGTAATCCCATCTTGATTTCATCTTATCCAAATTAGTTTTCAAATGTTTCATCTCAAATGCCATCACATTGGGGTTAGAGTTTCAACATATAACTTTTGGAGGAACATAGACATTGAATCCATAGTAATCCCAAATCTCCATGGTTTAACCTAAAAAAATGTATCAAAGTCCAAAAGAAGAGTTCCTTAATTGGCAGGAACTTTTGGTTTTATCTTTCTATCTTTAATAGAGTCTTAAGAGTTCTCTGTGTTCATTCAGTAACTGGGTAAAAAGAAAGGAAGATCATGCATGGGAAGTTCTATAGGCCATGTCTGAAAGTGACTCATTCATATTACTTCTGTTATATTCCTTAGACAATAATTCATTCATACATCCAAAGCTAATTTCAAGGGAGACTGGAATATTTACTTTGACTGTGTTAGTCAAGATAGTAGGTTATGCTATGGTAAAAACAACACCAAAAAGCTCATTGGCTTCACTAACTGAAGTTTATTCTCATTTATAGAACATTTCCAAACAGGCTATCAAGGAAGCTCTACTTATCACATAGTCATTCTGCTCCATGATCTACTGGGTATCTTATTTCCTAAACCACTCTCTGGGTTGGTTCATTATCCTCTCAAGAAAAGTGATCACCTCCTTATTTGTGTCTAGATATGGAATTAACTTCAAAGTTGAGTTCATTCCTGGGTAATGCATAATGGTTTCTATGACTACTGAGAGTGATGTGTTATAATTTCTAAATTAGGGAGCTGGGAATATAGCACTTGCCTCACAAGGTGGAGGTTCTGGATTTGATCCCCAGCACTGTAAAAAAAAAAAAAATTAAATTAGGTTCGAGTTTAGCTTCTCTTGATCCAAAGACTTAAAAACTACAGGACAAGCTATCTACATCCCACATACTCAATATATATATAATTGTAGAACTGGGATAAGATAACCAGAATAAATGCTACCATTGAAAAAGAGGAAGAATGAAACACATAGTCATCTGTGGATCATAAAATCTTTCCATGTTATACAACGTCCCTTCCTTAGGGATAGAGAACATTCTGTGATTAGGTCAATTCTGGGGAAATTTAGCTGATTGGTCACCTCTATGCAAACAGTGCAGCAGTGGGAAGGAAATTTGGTTCCTGAGACATCTACCCAGTAATGACATATGCCACTCCCCCTTCCTCTCATTAGCCAATGCAAGTCAAATGGCTGTGCCTGAAATCAAAATGAGAAGAGCAATGAACTGTATGTCTATAAGACAACAAGTCAGGAGATATTTAGTGAATGCTACAAATGATAACTATTGCTAACACACAAGCCATGTGTCCAGGAAGGAGACAAAATGATTTGATACACCATGCATCAGTCCACAGTATTTATAAAATAAATTGGAGTGGCTTAAGATACTGAAACATATTGAAAAATGAACAAATAAAATCAGTATGAAAATGATAAAAGTGGATGGTTAGAAGGATATCCAGAAAATAAATCAGATCCAAAGGATAACAGAATCTACTTTTAAATCATCAACTTAGCAATGAATGCCTTCTTGGTTCTAGTCAGTGTACATACATGGGTGTGTGGTGGTAGAGATAAGTAAGATCAATTACTTTCTGAGAGTGAGATTCTGATTAACATAAAGGTGATGAATGCAAATTAGCTACCTGTGGAAATTACTTTCTCTGAACTCAGTGAATTTGAGAATGAACCTTAAGAATTTTTAAGTCTTTATTAGTTACTAGGGTGTGATCTCCAAATAGCATCCATTCATTGATTCACTGGTATAGTTATTAGTAATTGTGCTATCTGCTGCAAATTTCAATAAGAAAAAAAAATTACAAAATAGCTACCGAATCTTGCAACACCCAGACCATGGCAATAGCAATTTCTGTGGAGTGGGTTGAGGAATGAGTGGAAAATAAGAAAATGAAAACAGTAAGCATAGATAGGGGCATAAATTAATCATATTAAAAAGTAAACAGTTGTAACATAATTCAATTTCAACTTAATATATCAGAGTAAATGGAAAATTTACCAGTTCATAATTACATTACTTATCTCTAGATGAAAATTAATTAACAGAAGGTGATAGCATAGAACCTAGAAAAGGGAGGCCAAAGTCCAGGAATCTAGCGCTGTTATTCCATTAGGCTCAAAGGGAGAGTGACAGTGAATCTGCAGGGAAAGGCTCTTTCCATCACTAAGAGCTGACAAGTGAAGGGCAAGGAGAATACTTCAGATTTCACTGTTGTCTGTACAAAAATTTCCTCAAGACTATCCATCTCTCTTTACTTTGATTTCTTGCCTACTAAACAAGCTTTTTACTTGCAATTCAGTGTCCTGAAGTGACTTGATATCAGAGAGAAAGAAAGGAAATAGGGGGAGAGGAAGAAACAGAAAAGATTTTTGCTGGAAAGAGGTAGTAGGAGGGCTGAAGATGGAAGAATTACTTTGGAGATACTAAGCCTTTTGTATTTTGTTTCTGTCACAGCAAAATGTATAGTAAGTGACAGTAAGAGGTCCAGGAACTATTGTGTTGCCCTAAGGTTAAAAAGAGCATAATTTCTGGGAGTTCTGTTTACGTTTTGTAAAGAGGCAGTAAAATCAGAAGGAGGATAATACTTTCAAAGAACTGGAAGTAGTTGTGATAAGGAATAAGCACGAATTTGTTAATTCAGAGCTTAAATTTTGGAAAAAAAATATTTTTTTTTCTCTTTATTATGTAAAATTTACAAGGCCATATTTATTTAGTCAGTAGATCATCTAGCTCTAATTTCTTTAGATACTAGCACAAAGAAATATTTTTATAGGCCAACATAATTTTTTTTTTTTAAAATATTTATTTATTTGCTTTAGTTGTACACAATGCATTTATTTGTACGTGGTGCTGAGGATCGAACCTGGGCCGCGCACGTGCTAGGTGAGCGCTCTACCGCTGAGCCACAACCCCAGCCCCATAATTTTCTTAATGCAAGAATTAAAACCAAATGTGCAAATTTATCTTAAGAATCTATTACAGATCAGCTGAGTGTAGTGGTGCACATCTGTAAATCCCAGCAATTTAGGAGGCTAAGGCAGAAGGATCACAATCCAAAACTAGTCTCAGCAATTTAGTGAGACCTTGTCTCAAAATAAAAAACAAAAAGGACTGGGATGTAGTTCAGTGGTAAAGTGTACCTGGGTTCAATCCCCAGTACAAAACAAAACAAAACACAATCAATTATAGATTAGTCATCTGTGCATTCATGTCAATTTTCTTAAACATATTGTAGTCCTTGTTTTAGTAATAGTCACTGTAGCTTTTAGACAGCTTTACTGAGATTTGATTCCCATGTCATGCAATTCACCCACTTGGAGTAGGATTCAATGGTGTTTTGTATATTTATAGATATGTTCACCACAGTCAACGTTAAAACATTTTTATCACCTCAAAAAGAAAATCTGTACAGGGAAAATCTGTATCTATCACAATCATACTCCCCTTAACTCTTTAGCCCTAAGCAACCTCTAATTTACTTTATCTATAGATTTGCCTGTTTTGATCTTTCACATGGATAAAATCATATTAATTCATAAATTTAAGTTATCAACTCTTTTCATCTCTACTATATTTTCCAGATTCATATAAGTTGCGTCACGTGGCAGTACTTTATTTCTATTTATGGCCAACTACTATTTCATTGTATGGCTATACCATATTTTGCTATCCATTTGTCCATTGATGAACATTTGTATTGTTTCCTTCTTTTGGCTATAATTTTATTCACTTCCCTTGGGTATATATCTAGAAGTGGAACTGCTGAGTCATAAAGTAACTCTATGTTTAACTTTTGATGAATTGTCAAACTGTTTTCCACAGTGGCTATACCATTTTATATTATTACCAGCAGTGTGAGTACAGTTGGCTCTCTATATCTGTGTGTTTTGTATTTTGCAGATTCAACAAAGTACTGATAAAATATTTTAGAAAAAATTGTCTGTGGTAAACATACACAGACTTTTTTCCTTGACATCATTCCCTAAAAAATACAGTAAAATAACTATGTAGAATTTACATTGAATGAGGTATTCTAAGTAATCTAGAGATGATTTAAATACACAGGAGGATGTGCATAGGTTATATGCAAATACTTCATCATTTTGTATTTGTGTTTGTAAGGCAGTTGAGTATTCATGGATGTTGGTTATCCTTGGGTGTTCCAGATGCTAAGGGACAATTTCTCTGGCTTGTTGTCCATTTGTATATCTTCCTTGGAGAAATGTATCTTCAGATCATCTGTACATTTTTGATTGGGTTGTCATATATTATTAATTTGTGAGAACTTTTTAAAAAATATTTATTTGGTTTAGTTGTACACGATGCATTTTATTTTTATGTGGTGCTGAGAATCAAACCCAGGCCCCGCACGTGCTAGGCGAGCGCTCTACCGGTAAGCCACAACCACAGCCCCTGTGAGAATTTTTTTTTTTTTTTTTTGACTTTATAGCTGAACTGTTTTTTTTTTTCCCCCTCAGGTGCAGCAGGGATGGGGCAGACTACAAATCAGTCTGAGCACTGGCTGCCTTGGGGGCGTATTTAGGCATCAGTTCATTTATCTTACGGATGTAGTCAGACTTCTCTGCACACCCTTTGCAAGTCTCCCCCAGTCATCCAGGATCTTCTTCAGCTCTTTCACTCAGAGCTTCTTCAGGTCCACTGCGCTCAGGTCGATTTGCTTGTCATACTTTAGTTCACAGATCTGGTTATCCTTCTTCTTTAGCTTTTCACATATCTTCTCCACAGGGATGTGGTGGGCCAGGGGCTTGGATACCTCATTGATGATCTTGGTGACTGCATCATCTGTGGCCCCTATGTAGTAACACAACTGATTCTCTTTGCCTCTTGCTTCATGGCAGAACTTTATAAGTTCTTTTTCAACAGTGGCTGGTGAGAATATGACATCTTTGAGGTCCTGGTAAAATCTTCCCGGAAAAGAAATACAAACTTTGCATTTGTCTGGCCTGTTATGGTTTGGATGTGAGGTTTCCCCAAAAAGCTCACATGTGAGACAATGCAAGAAGGTCAGAGAAGAAATGATTGGATTACAAAAGCCCTAAACTAATCAGTGAATTGATCCCTGATGCGATTCACTGAGTGATAACTGGAGGCAGGTGGGGGGTGGCTGGAGGAAGTGGTTCATTGGGGGCATGGCTATGGGGTATATATTTTGTATTTGGAGAGTGAAGTCACTTTTTCTCTGCTTCCGGATCACCTTGTGAGCTGGTTCCCTCTGCCACACTCTTCTGCTATGATGTTCTGCCTCACCTGAGCCCCTAGGAATGGAGCTGGCCTTCTATGGACTAAGACCTCTGAAATTGTAAGCCCTCTAATAAACTTTTCCTCCTCTAAAATTGTTCTAAGCAGGTCTTTCAGTCACAGCAGTGAAAAAGCTGACTGTTAGATATCCAAATATCTGATGAGTTCACTATCAGATATCCAAATATCTTCTTCCATTGTGGGAGTTGTCTTTTCACTTGTTTGGTGATTTACTTTGAAGCAAAAAAGATTGTAATTTTGATGAAATCAAATTTATCTTTCTTCTATTGTTCTTCATGACTTTGGTGTCATATCTGGGAATTCTTTGCCAAATCCAAGGACATGGAAGTTTACCCCTTTTGTGGTTTTCTTTTTATAAGTTTTTTTTTTTTTTTTTATTTGTAGGTGGACACAATACCTTTATTTTATTTATGTGGTGCTGAGGATCGAACCCAGGGCCTCATCCATGCAAGATGACTACTCTACCGCTGAGCCGTAGCCCCAGCCCCGGTTTTTGATTTTATAGTTTTATCTCTTACATTTAGGTTTTTGATTCATTTTGAGCTAATTTTTATATCTATTTTCAGGTAAGGATTTTTTGATTGCCTCCTATTCATCCTGTTGATGAGGGAGGGATTCCTTACCCAAATATTAGGAAATGACTAAGTATGTGATACCTAACACCAGGTGGTAAAATGAAATAGAAATATTAACCTTATTTACAGACCTAAAGACCAAGCAAGGCATGTAGAGGCAGCACTTAGGAATAGAAAGAATAAGCAGAGGCATGGAAGTCAGGCTTCCATGATTGGCTTGCTTGAATTTCATGGTTTGGCAGGAAGGAAAAATCCATTAGGTTGAGGACTGGGTTCGGCGAAGCTGGTAGCTGATAGAAGAAATAGCCAGGTGGGGAGCATTTCCTGCTTAGTAAGAGAACATGTCTTGCTAAAGCGAAGGATTTCATGGTTAGGTCTTTGGGGCTTTAGGTTTAAAATTGTCAGGGCAGCACATAAAATATTAGACTTTATAATACATACGATCCAACTTCATTCTTTTGCCTGAGGTCATCTTGTTGTCTCAGCACCATTTATTGAGAAGTCTGTTCTCTTCCCACTGAATGGTCTTGGCAATCTTGTTACAAATCAGTTACCCCAATGATGTTGAGTTTACTTCTACACTCAATTTTATTCCACTGATCTATATGTCTATCTTTGTTGCAGTACTACATGTCTTGATTTACATGTTTATTGCTTTGTAATAATTTGGAGATCAGTATGTGTGAGTCCTCCTACTTTGTTCTTAATTTTTCAGAATTATTTTGATTAAGTAGCCAGTACTTTCCTGAGGTCACATTGGAATCTTATACATATAGTTATTCTTGTATAGAAGCTATTGCAGACTAGGAAGGATTTGCTCCTATCTTGTAAATATTTATAAGAAAAAAAAACATCAGCTTTTAAAAGGAGGTATGTTGAATGACAGTGGAGAATCCTTCTGTAAAACAGAATTAGCTCTGGGTGATGAGTTGGTAATGAAGTGGGAGATTTCTAAACAGTGTTTCTCTTACATCCCTGTACATTAACTCTTTTGAGAGAGTAGTAAGCTCTAGTCCCTGGATATGTGTACTGTTCTGTACTTTGAGGTGACTTGCATCAGATAATGATATGTCAACATGGGAAAATGCAAGTGGGCTTTCCTTAGCTAGGGTTTCTGAGTGAGGACAATATGGACAGAGGCCATTCCTTATCCTCTATACAAGTTTACTCATAGTGGATGTGTAGCATGACTGAGAAATAGATCACTGTTGCTCTAAGACACTGCATATTTGTAACGAAAGCATAATCCAGTATTTCCTATAAAAATTATTATTGAAGGAGGGCTGTCATAATATAGAAATCTAAACTATGTGGTATTGATGTAGAAATTTGAAGATAGCCTGTAAAAATGCTTATTTGAGATGGGAAGTATAACAATCTATATATTTTTATAATAAAACTTTGGGGGAATCTTGTATGCAGTAATTTAGAAAAAAAATCATGAATCAAGTAAATTTGTAACTCTTAGGGAAGAGGTTTTAAAGCAAAGTATTAGAAATGTAAGATAGCTCCTATTGATTGCATTTGACAAGGATTACATGATAGAGGCACACTCAGAAAAGAATTGGTCTGCTTAGAAGAAGGGATTAAAAGGAACAGAGTAAGTCAAGAAATGCAGAAACCTGTAGGATTGGACAAGATGACTGATTCACAATCTCAACCAGTAGATACAAAATGACAAGCCCATTAAAATCCAACCATAGGATAAGTATCAAATTAAGTATTTGCTCATTATAATCATTGCTAAAACTTGTGAATTCCTTAAGGGAGGATTCAGTAAATCCTTTAAATTGAACAATGTGGATCAGGGAAAAGAGATTAGAGCGGTTATCTACTTTTATTGATGGGCTCATAGATATATAATTATATCAGTGAAGGGGGTAGCATTGTGGAATGAAGGCAAAACAAAACAAAAAAGTATGTCTAGAAATTAACTATGGCTGTGGCTATTGTCACACAGAAATAACTGCAATTAATGGATTAAATTTTTGCTGTTTTTATTGAAGTGGTATTGAGAAAACATTAGCCTGGAGTAAAAACCACTTATAACTAACTGAGGCTTGAAATAATGTCATCTATGGTCAGAAGAAAGGAACTCAGACTTCTCAAGAAGGGTTTGCATCTCTGGTGCCAACTTTACTTGTGGCTGAAGAAACTATGGAAAGGAAGACTATCCTAGATGGGTAGAGCCAGGGACTGTGAAGAAAATCCGGAAGGGTGTTACTTTCAGGAAGTAAAATCAGGACCTAATTAACAATAACTCTTTTACCTCACGTAAGAGGTAATGTGCCTTGCAGATTTCACCAGCATCTTCTATAGTATGTCTTCCATTTTTTCACTTTTTGAATGTATTTATTTGGGTGATCCTGTCCTGCTTCACTTCTATACCTTGTACCTTGCAATGCTCCCTCCTTCCTGACTTGGAACATAGAGCTCAGATCCTGTGGGCCATCCCTTGCTGACCTTCTACAAATCACAGTGAGAGTATTGCTCTTACTAGCCTAGCATGACTGATACAATCGTTTTTGGTTTAGTGGATTTTAGAAACTTAAAAAATAATCTGCATGTATAAATTAAGCTGATCTCATCCTTACTGTAAGCTTAACCATTCCTTCAAAAATGTTTACACTCTCGTGGAAAACTTAGGCACTGTTAAAATAACATTACATTGAACCTCTGGGCTGTAGCTTCTGAGGTACTGACTGATCATCCTTATTTACTTTATCAGCCAATGTAAACTTTCCTGCCTTAGCTGGCTTTGGCATAGCCAGGAAAATACCCGAGAATTGAAAACATTTTACCATCTAACTTTAGAGCGAATCAAATTAGTCACAATTGGAACTAGCTTTACAAAACCAGATTCACTATGAGACTAGGGATAAGTTATCATCATGTTAAGTGAACATAAGAGCAGCTAATTTAACAATTACTTTGTTTTTGTTATTTTATTATTTAATGAAATTTAAATACAAATATATACAGATCATATAAGTAATTCCCCTTGTTAAATTCTTTAGCATTTATTGAACTAATATTTATACTTGATACTTTATGTAGAACAAAAATTCTACTATCCTTACTATGTAAATTAGTCCAAAGCAATTTGGTTGTTACCCTCAGCTATAAACTGAGATGACAAATTCAAGCTGATTTAGTAAATTATTTATTTAATCAGTGAGAGACAAAATGTGTGAAAACAAAAATGAAATGTCATAGTGTACAAATCAATTTCAGACTGAAATAACATAATTTCTATACACAATTTGAGCTTCATATAAACATTAACAACTCAAAGTCAAAGGTGCCTCTTTATATTTGTATCAAGCTATAATTTCATTTTTCAATGATATATTAATATGAGTTACAGAAAATGAGGTTTCACATGAAAAATTTTACCAAAATGAAACTTAGAAGAAAAATTCACAAGTTTATATATTTTCTTCCATTTAAACTTATTGCATATTTATATTTTATAATGGGTTTTACATTTAAATTACATATACAAAAAAATGAAGGCTAACATACATTTATCACCCTGTACTACTGGTCCTACATAAAGTGTTTCATTATTTTAATCTTTACAATTAGCTTATAAGACAAGGACTGTCATTATTATTGTAGTTGTAGAATAAGAAAACACAGACTTAGAAAGGTTAAATAATGTGCCCAAGATTATTATGCTAATAATTGATGAAGTTGGAATGAATACTTGTACTTCTAACTGTAAGACTTAAATTCTTATGCTGTTTTCCTTTGCTTCCCACAATATTCTCACATCCATTTAGCAACATTCTAGAGAATTGTATGAGTAATAAGAAAATATAAAAATGTAAAAATTTACTTCAGATTAATTCTACTCTTTCACATGGAAATTTTATATGCTTTTTCCCTCAGTGTACATTTAAAAACATCAATAGATGATTCAATAAAGTGTGTTGTCTTAAATTTGCTCTAAGAATGTTGAAAACTTTAATGACTTTGGTAGAAGAGATAAAAATTGTCCATTCAAACCCAGAATTTTTTTTTTTTTTTTTTTTTTTTTTTTTTTTTTTATGGTTTGGATATGAAAGGGCTCCCAGAAGCTCATGTGTGAGACAATGCAAAAAGGTTTGGAGGAGAAATGATTGAGTTATAGCCTTACACTAATCAGCGAATTATTCCCTGATGGGATTAACTGAGTGGTAACTGGAAGCAAGTGGGGTGTGGTTGGGGAAAGTGGTTCATTGGGGGCGTGGCTATGGGGTATACATTTTGTATCTGGAGAGAGGAGTCTCTCTCTCTCTCTCTCTCTCTCTCTCTCCCCCCCCTCTCTCTCTCCCTCTCTCTCTCTCTCTCCCTCTCTCTCTCTTTGTCTCTTTCTCTCTGCTTCCTGATCACCTTGTGAGCTGGTTCCCTCTGCCACACTCTTCTGCCATGATGTTCTGCCTTACCTCCATCCCTAACGAATGGAGCCGGCCACCTATAAACTAAGACCTCTGAAACTGTGAGCCTTCTAATAAACTTTTCCTCCTCTAAAATTGTTCTAACCAGGTCTTTCAGTCACAGCAGTGAAAAAGCTGACTAAACCATGAGTTCACTATCAGATACCCAAATATCTTCTTTTATTGTGGGAGTTGTCTTTTCACTTTTTTGGTGATTTCCTTTGGAGCACAAGAGATTGTAATTTTGATGAAATCCAATTATCTTTCTTTCATTTTTCATGACTTTGGTGTCATATCTGGGAATTCTTTGCCAAATCCAAGTTACTCTGTTTGTTTTCTTCTCAATTAAACATTATCTTATGGGGAGGTATTTTGAGAGTATGTAACTATCCTATGCCATATCAGCTCTCATCTACTAAGTTTAACATTTGTGGATGTTGTGGTTGATTATTGCTATCATAGTCCATTCCATTTATCAGCTATTATTCTACTATAGAGAAAAATCTCTTCATTTATTTATTATTTTAAAATTTGTATTAGGATGAATTTATGAGCTTTATTTTATTTTCTGGGTTAATATTTTTAGTATTGTTAAATTTGAGGCTGATATCTCCTTGAATTTGGCTGTATTTGCCATTTCAAACTGATACTTGTGTCATTTTGAACTCTTCTTTTTCTTTTTCTTTTTTTCCCCTGGCACACCTATCAGGCTTGTAATATTTCTGACCTAGTCCTGGAATCAGCCATTTCTCAAGGATCTCTGGATCCCTTAAGTAAAAAGTGATATTTGATACTTAGAAACCAAGTTCTCAGTGCTAGGTATGCTTGATATTAATGGGGGTATTTCTGATACCATATCTTCTTGGTGGACAAAGCTAGGGTAATATGTATAAATGCATACATATTTAAATACATATTCATTTTTGTAACTATGTATACTGAAAGCATGAGTTAAGAACTGTAGCATCCAATTCCAATCCAGCACCACAGGGGTCATTCTAGTTTTCTCTCTCCGTATTTGTAACTCTCCTTTCCTACAGTGAGAAACTTGGCTGCCATTACCCTTAACATATTTACATATTAGATGAATCCTCTCTGAGAGGAATCAGTGTTCTGTTTCTGCTGCCAAACCCTTTCGTCCTTAGGGCTGAGCTCTTCTGTTTCTGCCTGCTTTATTCTGTTTAGGCTCCAACATCCTTTTTCAAGTTTCCTTTGCCAGTGCTCCCTGTGCTGCTGGCCTCCTCACTTCATGGACTCTGACACAATGTACAGGACTGTCTGTCACCCCCATGCCCACTTTGCATGGATGATTATCTTGCTGGGCTTTTGGACTTAATTATTTAGGAAGGCAGGAAAAATATGGATTTGCAAGCTTAAATGGAATAGTAAGGTAACATTTTGCTAATATTATATTTGAGGTTACAGAGCTGAGGGAGGGAATGGGTTGTGTGGGTATTTGGGGAAGAATGTTCTAGGTACAGGGAACAACATGTGCAAGGGCTCTGAGGCATAAAGATACCCCATATGTTAAAAGTAGGGAGCCCACCATCACTGAAGTGCCATGAGCATGGGAGAGAGGAGTAGATGAGGTCAGAAAGGTGCTAGGGGATGAGACTTTGTAGAGCTTTGTAAAATTATTGTATCTTGGCTTTTTCTTTAAGTGAGCTGTAGTACCACAGGAGGATTTTGAGCAGTTCAGTGATATGATGTGACGTGCGGTTTTAAAGAATTACACTGGATTCTGTCTTGAGAATACACTGGGTATGTGTGTGTAGTAGCTGGGAGTGGGGAAGAGGGAAGTTGAAATAAGAAGAGCCAAGATACTATTAATCTGAAAGAAAATTAGACTAAGTATGGTAGCTATAGAGGTGGCGAGAACTGGTTAGATTTGGGGCGTATTTTGAAGATATAGCTGATGGAATTTGTCATGTGGAATATAAAAACCAAAGAGCCAATAGTAATTCCACAGTTTCACTGACTGCTAGGATGGTTGCCATATATTGATGTGGAACAGGCTGTGGGAAAAGCATGTTTGGGTAAGGATATTAAGATTCTTATCTTATAAGGTAAGAACTGAGATATAGCAATGTGGGGGTCATGGCTGAAAAGAGCTGGCTCAGTGGAATGGTGGGGACATAAACTTGATTGGAATAGGGTGCCAAAGAACACGGGAAGAATAGAACTGCAAAAGGCAAGGTACTGGCCATCTTTCAGAAGACTTCTGATATAGATAGCAGTGAGGGGTGGTATAGAAAGGAGGGTCAAGAGAGTTTATTTTGCTAAGTTGGGAAATATTAAAGTATGTTTGGTGCAGATGATAAAGATCCAGTAGAGAAGGGAACATAAGCAGGAACCATGGTCTTTAGTAGATGACAGTGAATAGATTCTGGTAGACACATGGAGAGGATTAACCTTTTTTTTTTCTTTATTAAATTATTTATTTATTCTAATTTGTTACACATGATGGCAGAATGCAATTCATTTCATATTACACAAATAGGGTACAATTTTTCAAGTCACTGGTCGTAGGAATGTGGAAAATGCATCTGTAGCAGTATAAGAGAAGGCAGAGTATGTGAACCTAGAAGGATGCAGGTGGTTACATTTGGTGATGATGGTTTGTGGACATTCTTTTCTGATTTGCTTCTTCCCCATCCCACCAGGTAAAAGGAAGCAGTGTCATTATCTGAGACTTTCTAAAATCAAAACATTTCTAAAAAGAAAATCAAAGGATCCCAATTGTGTTCTGTCACTGTCACTACAGGGCAGCAGCACTTGCCCTAGGCTCTAGGCATTTGGCCCTCACTGAAAGTTGCAAATTTCTTGATATAGGCTATTACATGTGCAAGAAATTTGTTACTCACAATGAAAACAAACAAAAAATTGAGAAGGATTTATTTAGAAGAATAATATAAGAACAATGAGATGATTTCTTTTTCTAATTACCCATCCCCGCTTTTTTGGCAGCACTGGGGATTAAACCCAGTGTTGCTCTACCAATGAATCACATCCCCCAGCCCTTTTTACTTTTTATTTTGAGACAGGGTTTGGCTAAGTAGCCTAAGCTGAACTTATGATCCTCCTGCCTCAGACTCTAGAGTAGCTGGGATTTCAGGCAGGTGCCACGGTGCCTGGCTAGACTCTTTTTATCTAAAGAAAGAAAGCAGTATATTTAGTAAGTGTGCTAGAAAATGTACACAGCCTGAAGCCTTTCTTATGCAACTCACACTGCTTAGTAAAAACTGGTACAAACTTTCTAGAAGGAAATTGACTATAAATAGGAAACCTTAAGCATATTTATGATGAGTGATAACATAATTTTCCCTCTATGATAATGTCAGTGTTGTTTATATAAATAGATTGACCAATCTCACCAGCCTGGTTATACAAAAGGTCATATTTAGTGTAAAAAATTCACATAATTCATGTATATTACTCAAGATTCTACATGCTGAAAGCATTAAAACATTCTGAAGCAACTCACTTTAAGAGCTATCTTTATAGCCGGGCGCGGTGGCGCACGCCTGTAATCCCAGCACTTTGGGAGGCTGAGGCAGGAGGATCGCGAGTTCAAAGCCAGCCTCAGCAATGGCGAGGCACTTAGCAACTCAGTGAGACCCTGTCTCCAAATAAAATACAAAAAAAAGGGCTGGGGATATGGCCCAGTGGTCGAGTGCCCCTGAGTTCAATCCCCGGTACCCACAAAAAAAAAAAAAAAAAAAAAAAAAAAAAGAGCTATCTTTATATAAATCATTGATAAATGTAATGGGTTTGATTTGCCAGAAAGGATGGTCTTCCAAACTCTGGGTAACAAGAGAAAGTGGCTACATCTCTAGTTTGTCTTACCATTGTAACATTTCTTCCTCCCACACAGTTATGACCTGTGTCCTGGGCTGTGAAGATGCCATCGTCACTGTGATGAACTGCCTGGACCACAACAGCTCTTTTCAGAGATCTAACTCTCCCAGTCCTGTAGTCAGGCATGAGCGATCCACAGTTCAGAACCCACAGAATCAGATTTTATATTGTGGACTGTAACTTGTGCTTATATAGATAACATAAATATCAACCTTCCATTAACATTTCAGACCACCCCCTGTCCTTCTTTCTCTATTACTGATATCTTAGAATAATTCTTTTTTTTTTTTTTTTTTTTTTTTTTTTTTGTGGTACCGGGGATTGAACTCAGGGGCACTTGACCACTGGGCCACATCCCCAGCCCTTTTTTGTATTTCATTTAGAGACAGGGTCTCACTGAGTTGCTAAGTGCCTCGCCATTGCTGAGGCTGGCTTTGAACTCGCGATCCTCCTGCCTCAGCCTCCCAAAGTGCTAGGATTACAGGCGTGCGCCACCGCGCCCTGGCTAGAATAATTCTTTTAAAAAAACTTTCAGACGAGATCTGGCACGTTCAATGTAGCTCAGTGGTAGAGCGCTTGCTAGCCTGTGTGAGGCACTAGGTTTGATCCTTAGCACCACACAAAAATAAAGGCATGTGTCCATATACAACTTAAAAAAATGAAAAACAACAATAACAACAAAAACAAAAACACATTCAGCTGTTGCACTGAATATTGCATTTTAATTTCCTTCTAGTTTTGGAAACTTTTGAAAACTTTTGAAAACATTTTTTAATAGCCACAAAGTATGCCATTGAAGAGCATACCAAAATTTATTTAAGTAACCCCTGAGTGTTGAACATTTAGATTGTTTTATAACTTATTCTTTTTGAAGTGCTGTTATGCAAGTGTTTTAATTGAGAAAGTTTGAGGCTTAAAGAATTTATTTTGACAGGAATCACTGATGGTGTCAGAGTTGGGCAAATAAATTCAGGTATAAACTCAACGATTTCTTGTCTAGGCATTATTATTATCCCCACGAAAATTCTAACTGTAAAGCTGGATTCTGATTCAGACATAGGGACAGGGGAATCACATAACAGTGGCACTGATTATATGTCACTGATTATACTTTTTTTAGCCGGTGGGGTGGGAACATAGGTGCATAATGCTAAAAAAATCCGTTTACTTAATTCAATTCAGTGAAAATATGACTTTCTTTCCAGTCCTGCTATGCTACTAATGGCTGCTAGAGGGCAGCAGAAGCCAGGAATAGGCAGGAAAAGCATTAACTTGACTAGATTGAAGACATTGTCCAGGTCTGGGAACCATCTGTTCCTGGCAGAGACAGAAGTTTGGGTTCAAGAAGTCTGCAAGAAAGATTCTATTCAGTAACTTCAGAAGCCAATGGATGAACAAATACCAAGAGTGCCATAAAGATTGAATGGCATAACATGTACTTCCCTTGGACCTTTTGGAGGATTGAAACAAACCCTTGAAGACTAGGAAGAATTACCAAGTGTAAACCAAAAGCCATGGGCTACTAAGTGTCTACTGAAGGAAAGGGTAGAGTTCAAGTTGTGGTCAAGTTTAAAGTGCACATATCCAGGAAGTAAGATATCTGTGAAGAACTGTGGATGTGGGAAGGGTGTGACAACATGACTCTGACATTATCTGAGCAGACCCTCTATTAAAAGAGGCCACACGGAAGGATAACAAGGGAAACAAATGGGAGGGGCACAAGAAAGCGGGTGGTTTCAAAGCTATAGCTATATATATATAAACATTTCAGTATGACAGTTTCTAACTCCCGGTAGTAGAACACTGATCAGGAGTCCTGAGAGTGGATTCTAAGTCTCTACAAACTAGTATATGACTGTGAGCAAGTCATGTCCCTTTCTTAGGCCTCTGGTTTACTTGGACAAATTAGAAGGTTGGGGATGGGATGAATTTTAAGATATGTAAGAGATCGAAAAATCTAGGACTGGGTTGATTTATAATTAGTTTAATCAAAACCAGGCACCAGTAACACTGTGTAGACTGAGTGAGATAACAGTCCCGCATCATTCCTTGCTTACTCCCACAACTGTTCTAATGTGGCTGCCCGGGGAATGTTGCAAACCCACCATGTCTTTGTACATATATGAAGAATGGAAGACAGAATACTTGACATTTTATTCTGCGTATTCATGTAAAAGGAAGAAAGAAGGAACAAGGTTTCTGGGATTCTTTGATCCTTTTAAAAATAGACTAAGGTGTGTTTTTGTAAAATCTTTAATGATTTTGTGGAAGAATTACAAAAAATCATTATTGCAGCTTAAAATCTTTCTTTAGTTGCTGACACTTTGGGTCATGGGTGTAGGAAAAAATTTTTAAGTATCTTAGGGGTATGTTAGATTTCTATAACCTGAGTTCATAGTTTTGAATTCTGAGGTACTGAATCATGATAAACACATTGTCAAAATGTTCATTATTTCTTTTTCTTCAAAAATCCCTATATAACTAAAAATTATTTTTGATTTATTTTAAAATTTCTTTTAAATTTATCTGTAACTTTATTCAAATAGGAGTTATTACTATTTAAATTTATTTTAGGAAAATATTAGTGGATAAATTTGAGGAGGCTGTTTATTGTTATTAGACTACAAATATTTTTTGATAATTTACTTATGAGTACAAATGAAGAAATGTAAAATGTGGACATTTAAAAATATCAAGTGACTATAAAGCTGTTTGGAAACAAAATTGAATCTGCTTTTTCATCTAATCTAATATAAAAAAATTTCAAAATATGATTAGAAGTAATGCATAGTTAAATTGATTTTTAAAGCTGGAAAATATCTTAGACATTTTTTGGTACGAGTGGTCCTTGACCTTTTCATTGCCAAGGGTTCTTTTAATTATTATGTTTTTCTCTCTAGTGATTCAACATTGTAAAAATTTTGTCTACTGTTCACCACCAAAATCACTCTTTCAATGATAATTAGGTTTTTCATTTTAAATTAATTGGAAACACATACAATTGCTGAACTTGGGTTCAGCAAAAACACTACACTGAGATGATGAATTTCAACTAAATAAAAAATTCTAGTAATTAATGTAGATTCACTGTAAACAAAAACATTAATTATATTATGATTTTGAAAAATTGAAAATAGCTCCAGGTCTCCTGCAGACCCTCGAGGACCTACAGATAGCCTCTGACTTTCACAGACTTGAACTATGATTTCTTGACCTTATGATGGAGTGAAAGTAATGCACATTGCACATTCAGTAGAATTGTACCAGTACTTCAAAGTTTGAATTTTGATCTTTTCCTGGGCTTGTGATATGCAATACCATACTCTCTTGTGATGCTGGGCAGTGACAGCCAACTGTAGCTCCCAATCAGCATGTGATCACAGGGGAAATGACTAATATTCTACAACGCACTGTGTTGCTAAGTTATAATGTTCAGCAGGTTAGTTATATTAGATGCATTTTTTGCTTACATGGTGGGTTTTTAGGAGATGGTTTCATAGTAAGCTAAGGAGCAATTTCTTTTCCTTAGCTCTCTTAATCTGCAGATAAATAGCTCAATTTCTTATTTAAAGACTCACAGATTCAAGTCCATTGCTGTAACTATACTTCTGGGTGTTTCCTCCGTTTTAGACTTAATCAGCACAGCTTAATGTAATGAATGAAGTTAAGTTCATACTTATCATAAAAGGTGAATCTAGAAATTTGAGTTGTTTTCTTCTTAGATTAACAAATTTAAGTTTAGAAGATACTTCAGGAATCAGGTTCAGAATTACATTCTTTTTTTTTTCCCCCCTGAAAAACAAGTTCTAAGGTAATGTTCCTTATTGTTGTTTTCTTCTTAGAATCTTTCAAGAATAATGGTTGAGAGGTTATTCTTTGAGAAGTTGTTTCTTTGGCTTAGCAGCATGTCAGTGTCACTGTCATTTCATTACTTGTATTTTATTAAACACTAACTCACTTGTAAAATAGAAAATCATGATTTTCTGATGGTGTAGAAGCCAAAGGCAATATTGTGTGTCTGTATTTGCTGATTACACACACAGTTTCCCATGCCCATAAACATGTTAAATGTGTATAAAGTTTTTTAGAGGTAAGGGAGGAAAACTATTTTGAGCACCCCTAAAATAGCAAAGCATTGTTTGTCTGCTCTTTATTTTTAAATAACTAACTTACTTTCTCTTTCTCTCCCCCCCCCTTCTTTCTTTCTGTGGTGCTGAGAATCAAACTAGTGCCTCACATGTGCTAGGCAAGTGCTCTACCACTGAGCCCTGTTTATCTGCTCTTTCTATTTAGAGAGTAGGCTTTCACTTTTCCTCTTTCTTTCTTTCTTTTTTTTTTTTTGGTACCGGGGATTGAACTCAGCGGCACTAGACCACTGGGCCACATCCCCAGCCCTTTTTTGTATTTTATTAGAGACAGGGTCTCACTGAGTTGCTAAGTGCCTCGCCATTGCTGAGGCTGGCTTTGAACTTGTGATCCTCCTGCCTCAGCCTCCCAAAGTGCTGGGATTACAGGCGTGCGCCACCGCGCCAGGCTAACTTTTCCTCTTTCTTTACAAATACAAAGCCATCCCCACCATGGTTCCTGGAAGTTCTCTGTCAAAAAAGATTTTTTTAAAAAATTAAGTAAAAATATTATCTTGGTGGGTTAATGCAGTGATTTGTTGTCAGCATATCCAAGTTCACATGATCTATTTTGTTAATGAGGTTAGCTGTAGAGTAGGGGTGAGAAATAAGAAAGAATAAATTTGAAGGACTGGTGAGATGAATGATAACAGAACTCAGAATGTCCAAGTGACAACTGAGTTACAATGAAGGGACAGGAGTCTGGAGTTGGAATCAGAATAACAGACACTGGTGGAGTGATGATGCAATGACACAGAAAGCAATTTTGCTTCATTCGCAATTTTGCTTGGACTGGTTTGATAATAATGTTTATATTCTGAGGCAAACCAAGTCTTTAAAAACATGTTATTTGAAAGTACCATGTTTTTGTATCTGCCTCCAGCATAAGCAACCTAGCAGAAAGACCCTTTTTGTTAGACTTTGCTTTTAATACTACAGTTATCTCTAGAGCAAAATAAAAATTTAATTTAGTGTTTTTAAGCAACTTAGCAAGAACTCTGTCTCAAAAAGCACCCCTGGGTTCAATCCCAGTACAAAAAAAAAAAAAAAAAAAAAAAAAAAAGAAAGAATTTTGACTGAAAACTCTTAGTCTTCTCAAGTAACAGAATGTTACAGGGTTTTATAGAATATCCAGCTCATTCTCATGTAGTTGGCTAGTGACAAAGTCTAGCTGAGAAGCAAGTTTCCTGCTCTTCCTAAGATACTCAATTCATAAGGCAACCTTCTTGGAAAACTGAAATTAAGCCAAAATTAGAAATATTTAGTTTCTCTGGTTACTTATAATAGGGACTCCCCCCACCCTTTTATCAGACTTGTGCATGATAAGCCAGGTATATCCATGCCTTGGTGACAATATTTATAAGCATTTTATAAGGTGGTGATACCTGTCACTTAGGGGTCAAATATCTCAGAGGTTCAGGGTCACCTAGATTAGTGATCCTTTTGGGATTCAAATTCTATCCTATTTAAATATTTAATGGCTGAGTGGGCTTGTTTTCTTCTTCTGCAAATTCCAAATATAGTGCAAGATTAGGGGTTGGCATGGGAGGTGAGAGAGATGTTGGTCAAAGGATATAAAATTCCAGTTAGGAAAAATAAATTCAAGGTATCTATCTATTGTACAACATGGTAGCTATAGGATAAGTATTATATTCTTTTAATTTTTGGGGGGGGGGGGTACTGGGGATTGAACCAAGGGGTCCTCTATCACTGAGCTGCAACCCCAGCCTTTTTTATTTTTTATTTTGAGACAGGGTCTCACTAAGTTGCTCAGTCTGGCCTTGAACTTGTGATCCTTCTGCCTCAGCCTCCCCAATTTTTGGGATTATAGGCATGTACACCCCTGGGCCCAGAAATTAATTGTATTCTTGAAAATTGCTTAGAGAGTAGAAGTTTAAATATTCTCACCCTCCAAAAAAGTATATGAGTTAATGCATATGTTAAATAACTTGATTTAGCTATTCTACAATGCATGCATATTTCAAAACATCATGATGTACATGATAAATATGCACCATATTTTGTCAATTAAAATACAAGTATCTAGATCAATAAAGACTATCTAACAGGATTTCATGAGTGATAAAGGAAGTAGCATCTGCATTTAGGACTTGGCTGTATCAGGTAGACCTTGGTGTTGCTGGAAGCTGGCCTGACATTGGTGACTGGGTTGTGGTATTCACTTGCTGAACATAAACAAGTTCATAGAGCATCTGTGTTAGATAAGGTCAGTCTGCAATTGTAATGAATCAGAACAAAAAGTTGACGACTCATTCTAAAATCATGTCTGAACACAGAAAAAATGAGAACATTGCCCAAACCACAGATATGACCAAGCATTCTCCTCTCCTGATTGAAATGAGTGACTATAACTTCTTTACCAATTACAAATCTAGTCTTACTCTGGTTGCCTTCTAGATAAGAATTATTAGAAAGCCGGTTATAGAATTACCCTAATTAGCCCTGTTTCAAATCCAGAGCCATGTTCCACTTCCATGAACTCTCTCTAATCACTGAAACAAATGTCCAAATGCTAGTCCTTTCTAACACCCACTCACTGAGATGCCATGTGGCTCTCCAAGGTGTATGGTCTTCCATGTTGTAACAAGTCAGTAAACCCAACCTTGTTTGACTATAAGTGTGTTCCTGGTGGTCCTTGGTTAGGGGCAAAGGCATGAGGAATGAGTGAGTTAATCCCTATCAAGTATTGAGATTAGTGCCAGTTCCTTGTGATTGCTCAATAGACATTATTTATATAGAATTTTGTAACTTTTTAGATGGGTACCTGGAAACTCAGAGAGGGTCCACATCTGGGTGCTGGTAGTGCTGAAGTTCCTGTTCAGGTCTGCTGTGCCCAGGTTTTCACTCTGTCACATAGCCCTGCTCTGATTCATCTCTGTTGCTCTCCTATCCCTCTTGTTAAGAGGTATCTTCATTGGCCCCTGGGATTCTGATTCTGTCTTGATCTATGTTTAAATAAAAACTCTTTTCCTCTAAACGGCATTAAAAAATCAACCCTTAATCCTTTTCATTTTTGTAGAAACTTGTTAGGTGAAAGACCTTTGCATTTTCTTTCTTTTACTACAACTTTGGTCTTTTGATCATGGCAAAATTCTCTTTAATCCTTTGAAGTCTCATTGACTGGAAAGACTATGATAAAGAATATTAACTTAGATCTTGTACAAGACAAGGTGGCTGGAAGATGAGGCTCAAGCTTCAGTCCCAAATTAGTTCCAGGGTAGAGAAGTCTGAAAATGGGAGTTCAGGTTTTGGTATGATATAAATCTGTCCAGCTGCTAAAGTGGTAAGTGAAATCAGGGGACCTCAAGGAAAGGCAACAGCAACATGCAAAGCATTCTCGATTTCCAGAGCTAAAGGTAAGAGAGATTGGTAATAAATAAATTAGGCCCTCATAAAAGTACCTTTTGCATCCACTCATTTTCTAGTTTATCAGTCACAGGAACATAAGTGTGCTAGGGTGGGTGGAGCAAGGTTCTCCTGTGTGTTTATGTTAGGCAAGAACTTCTAATTAAGTTCTTCCCAAGCTGTGTTGCTGGCAGTGACAGAAATCTAGGAGATAGTTATGTGTTCTATGAAAGACATTTTAGGTCAAATATTGGAACTATTTTATCTGTGCCTACTTTTTACTGATCCACAAAATCATATTAACTTCATATTAAAAACTCTGAAAAATGCAGTAAAATGTCTGTTTAACCTTGTAAGTATGGCATTTCTTCAGCTCATTTGAGTCAAAGACTTTTTTCTTAGAAAACTTTATTATTATTATTATTGCCAACAGTTGTGGAGTGCTTACCACTGTTCTAAATACTTTCTGTATATTAACTCATTGTATTAACTATTTTATTTTTGCTAAGGAGATAAGTGACATAAAGTTAGTTGACCTATTCATGGCGACACAGCTAGTAAAGGAGAACAGAATATTCTTTTAACCACTAATGTCTTGGGAAACAAAGTGGGATGTACTCTTTTGACTTAGGTAACAAAGGGAAAAGAATTAGATTTATTTTGATTGTTTGCCATCATTTATTGAGACACTGGTATGAATCTAAAATGACCTTTTGTTTTTGTGGTCCTGGTTATTGAACACAAGACCTTTCACCTGCTAGACAGGTACTCTACCACGGAGCTACGCATCAGCCCTTAAAATGATATTTTACTGCTGTTCACAGTACTGGATATGAAGCATTGAGTAAGACAGGCAAGTTTGCAATTCTTATGGAGCTTAGGTAGCAGTGGGGATAGACAATAACAAACATGTAAATTAAAAACACTAGTATGATAAATACTATGAAAACAAAACAGAGTGGTATGATAGGGTATAGATTAAGATAGCTTAATTATTCATAAAATTAAGTGAAATACCTCATCAAATAACCAAATATGTCCAGTGAGATTAGACCAACTGATTTAGTCATAGCTTCTTAATATTTATCTTACTGATTCATTGAAAAGGGATTTTTCCCCCTTTGTAAAGGTCATCAATTTGCTTTTTATATTCTTAGAGCAGTGTTTCCCCCAAATGGAATCAAAGAAGTACTAGTTATGAGGAATTTTAATAGTTGTACGTGTGAAAATGATTTTCTGGTCAAAGTTAATCAAATTTTTTTATTGCATCAATTAACCAGATCCTTCAATATATACCAATGTTTTTAATGCTTTCTTTTTTTTCTTTCTCTTCCTTTCCTTTCCTTTCTTTCTCTCCTCTTCCTTCTTCTTCTTTTTTTTTTTAAAGAAACAGTATATAGCATCCTTAACTTACTCAACCATGGAAAGCTTTTATGTGATGGTTTTTAATGGGAGTGGTGTTCTTTGGAAGCATTGCTGTAGACCCCCCCCCCTCTCTGCCTCTCTCTCTTTATTGTATGAAACATTCATGGTGCTATGGCATTATGATAAGTCACTTAAAAAACGGTTTTTTTTTGCATTAATTTGGGTTGATTTGCATTGATAATTCCTTATTAAATTTTCCTCTGTTGTTAGAATTGTGAAAAGCCAGGTTTCAGATCTAAGAAAAATAATCTTTCATAGGAAAGTACTATTATTTAATATTCTGAAGTCTTATTAAATCCCTTTGCTAACATTTGGGTTAGTGGATGGAAGATTGGACTGTAAATCATATAATCTAATTTTCTTCTGTTGGTTCCTTGCTTTATTATTGCAAGTCAGTCTTTTTTGATAAACCTGTGCAACTCTTGAGATCTAGTGAGCACAATGTGTTATGCATTCTTTCTATTTCAGTAAGTAAAAGGAACTGTATGCCTTTCTGTCTCTGTCATCACACGTGAGCAGACTAAAACAGAAAAATTTTCTTATTAAGATGGTTTGCCTGGATATACAGTGAAAAAAATAAATCTCGTGTCTACTTACATTTTTCAGTTCCCAAAGGTAAAACTTGTTGCTAGTTTCTCATGTATTCCTATTGCAATATTTTAATATATACCTGTATGTAATATATGCATAAAATATATGTCACATATATATATATATATATATATATGATATTATAATAAAAACACAAATGTAGTATGCACGCTGTTGTACCCTCGACTTTGTTTAAAATTCATTTGGGGAAACTTTAAATATCAGTACATAGAGATTTGCATCACTAACAAAGGGAAAGAAGGAACAGAAACTGCAGCCAAGTAGTCTCTTAAAGATTATTTAATTTGCCGGGCGCGGTGGCGCATGCCTGTAATCCCAGCACTTTGGGAGGCTGAGGCAGGAAGATCGCGAGTTCAAAGCCAGCCTCAGCAATGTCGAGGCACTTGGCAACTCAGTGAGACCCTGTCTCTAAATAAAATACAAAAAAGGGCTGAGGATGTGAGCCAGTGGTCGAGTGCCCCTGAGTTCAATCCCCGGTACCACAAAAAAAAAGAAAAAAAAAAAAAAAAGATTATTAAATTTATTTACCTGAATTACTCTGTGTGAATTGCTGTAATTTATTTACTCTTCAATTCATAGATGTGGGTGATTTAAATTATTGTCTAAATCTAATTGCCCCTTAAATATTAGTCTTGTAATTGGGGTAAAATTTGTCTCAATATTATTATTTTATAACTTTATGGTTTTAAAGTAGTCTTTTTACAATTTCAAAAGGTTTTTTATTTGTTATTTGGTTTGGTATAGATTTTTTTTCAAGTTTTCAGGACACTGAAAATTTTAAACTTGTTCCAAAAGTAATAGGGTTACAGAAATCTAACAGAAGTTTGATTTATTAAAATGCTTTCTAATTTTTATCCTTGCAGATAGTCTAAGTTTTTCATATTCATGACATCCTAATATTAACTTCATATTCCAAGCCTAAGATTATATTTTAAAAGTTTTTAAGTTCTTCACTTTTGAGTTGGACTGGAGACCTTTGTGTGTGGATTATTTTTCTGAGCTACAATATTATTGTGAATTTAGTTGACTTCTTTCTATACAAACAAGTCACGAATAATATAAATGAGCTTAGATTAGATCAGATACACCGAGGTTTGAAAAGTGATGGTTGATGCAAACAAGAGGGGTGATTAGTATTGTTCTTGCAGTATGATGAATTACACTTTATCATGCATTGAAACAATGGATTGTCCTTCAGGGTATCAAAGACTTTTAGCAAATAACATGATGAAAAATATATAATCCTTTATCATTTAGCAAAACGTAAGACTTACAATAACAGTGCTGAGAATTCTTCTCAAGTCTCAAAGAATATCCTGGTGCCAGCACTGATGAGACTGTACACACTTTGTCCTTGGGAGCCAGTACAGTGTACTTTATTGTTCTTTTACTCTGTAGTACTATTCTGTGGTGACGCTTAGGCTGTTTTGATCTCCAAGTACTTAGCTTAAAGTGAACCAGAAACTCTTCTATCCTTGGGGGTATTGGTAGGATTCTAATGATTCTGTTTGATCTACCATGTTAAACACAAATGAAATAAATCAAGAGAAATACACACAGTGAGTATATCAAAGAGTTATTTCTACTTCTGGGCATAAGGCAGTTGCTAAGCAACCTGTGTCAGACTTCATGGTCATCTGTTAGGAAAGACACAAAGTCAATGCTCACTCAAGACACATAAGATTGTAAATTAAAAAAAAAAAAAACACTATTTTGTTGGATTCCAGAAAAAGCATTTGGATGAACATATAATGAATGAAGGATATGGGGCATCCATTTCAGATCTTTTCAGGGAGCAATGAAATTGGGGGGGAAAAAAAGGAAAGAAATCTTCATTCAACCCAAGCAGGCTAGAAGGAAGAGAAAACAAATAAAACGTTACGTGAATTTTTCCCCTCTCCCAGGATCTACCTTCATACCACTGTGATTACCTGTGGAATGTAGCAGCCTCAATAGGCTGTGCTGTGAACTTTGAGCTACAGCATCCCCAATGCATCTTTGGAATTTGAGGTTTCAGTGATAATAATAATAATACCATTTATGTACTTGTTTTACATCTTTATTCAACATCACATTTGTAGCTTAGAATAATTTGTTTAAAGAAGAAAGAGGAATGGGATAATTTTCAGGTTGAGTTTAAGAAATCTACCCAAGGCACAATGTGTAAAGGAAATTGCCATTTTGCTCTGTAGAGCCTATATCTTTAGTATCTAAGAATGACTAATGTTTTTTCTTTCTTATTCTTTTTGGATACTTTTGTTCTGATATTAGAATATCACTTGGTGCCAGGCATGTGGCGCACGCCTGTAATCCCAGCATTTGGGAGGCTGAGGCAGGAGGATCGCAAGTTCAAAGCTATCCTCAGCAATGGTGAGGCACTTAGCAACTCAGTGAGACCCTGTCTAAATAAAATACAAAAAAGGGCTGGGGATGTGGCCCAGTGGTTGAGTGCCCCTGAGTTCAGTCCCTGGTACCAAAAAAAAAAAAAAAAAAAATATATATATATATATATATATGTATATATATATGTACATATATATACATATATATATCTTGGTTATTCCAAACATGTCATTGTGTGAGTAATATTTTATTGAAAGATTTTTTTCTGTTGTATTTACTAGCCACTTGATCTTAGACAAAGTTTTTTTTAATCTATATATCTATCTATTCTCTCTCTATATATACAGACACACACATACACATATATATTCTATTGGTTCTGTTTCTCTATTGTTTATTTTTATAAGACTCAGATGATAATGGAGGCCAAGCAAAAAGTGTTGTAATCTGCACTCTGAGAACTAGCAAAAGCTGGAGGTGTAATTCAGTCTCATCTGAAGCCTGAGAAGGGAGTCAGGGTAGACACTGGTGTAAGTCCTGGTAGGAGTCCAAAAGTCTGAGAATCAGAAGTGTCAATCTATGAGGCAGAAGTTGGATGTTCCAGCTCAAACAGGCAGCAAATTTGTCTTTCCTTCATGTTTTTATTTTATTCAGGCCCTCAAGAGATGATATCCACCTGCACTGATGGGGGTAGTCTTCTTACTTCATCTACCAATTCAAACTAATCTCTTCCGGAAATATCTAACAGCCTCAACCAGAAATAAAATTGCTTCATTAGCTACCTGGGCATCCTTTAGCCCAATCACAATGATATAGAATTAATCATCACATGGACTTTCTGTTTCTGCAATAAGTATATGGTGCCTAGACTTTGTCAGTAAATGAATGTTTCTTTTTATAACATAATATCTTTCACAAAAAATAATACAAAAATCCCACTACATATAGGCCTGCCCTCTCTCACAGATACAGATATTTTTGGAAGCAGAGTCCAACCATTTCTTTTTGGAGAAGAATATCTGGGTTTAATTTGGGGAGTCTGTTAAAAATATGTTAACATTTTTCACAATGTTGAGTTTAATAATACTATGCAGTCAATTGGGAAGAGTGTGGTTTTGATAAGGCGAAAGCTCTAGAATCCATCCTTAAGAAGTTACACCTCATCTTTTTGGGACTGGTTATGTCTAGGTATTTTCCCTGTGAATTTTTTCCATAACAAATGCCTACTATGTGCTAGGCAGGATCTTATGTACCAGCAATGCTGTGGTGAACAAATTAAAACTGAATTCTGTCCTCCTGGAGCAGTGGGGGAAATGGATTAAAATAGTAAGTGCCTTGAAGGAAATGAGCAGAGTGTAGAGTTGGGTGAATTGAGAATACTTAGGAATGGTGGACAGGAACGATGTCTGAGTAGATGTCACTTAGACTGAAACCATCCAGGACAAAGTGGCCGCCCTGGACCTCAACATTCAGTGTGGGAAGTGCCCACAGCTGATGTAGCTGTAAACCACCTTTTTTATTTTTTGTCTCCAACACTTCTCTGTTTGTATGAACAAAGTCATCTTCCATTCCCTTTTCCTTTATGGAGGCATTTGGTTTTTATCTTTGTTTTCTGAGACAGCTGCTTCATTTTACTGATAGATGTTATGTTCTCCTATGGCAAGCCAGCGCTTCTTTCATTTTATGAGGATTGTTTTCTTCTACACATTTTCATTTCAACCTGTGTCTTTTTATATAAATGATGAGCTCTTTAAAAATAAACTGAAGTTATCTGTTGGTACAGATCAGGGAGGAGCTGCAGTGTACAAATCAGAGTGGGTTGTTCCATTTTGTAGGTTTTGTTCTATCCTGATTGCCATTTTTCTCATAAACAATTGAGCATTGCCCAAACGGGGGATTTATGTGGTGCTAATTACACCATTTTCATTGAATTTTAACTGTTTCAAATTATTATGTTTATACGTATTTAGAGACAAGACTCTGCCTTAACAGCAATAATAAAAGCATCCTTGCATTGGTGAGAA
Organism: Tamias sibiricus; assembly: GCA_025594165.1. Classification (NCBI taxonomy): domain Eukaryota; kingdom Metazoa; phylum Chordata; class Mammalia; order Rodentia; family Sciuridae; genus Tamias; species Tamias sibiricus. Next base: position 109,829,865 of record CM046664.1, on the reverse strand, counting down.
TAGAGTTTTCAATTTGATTACTTTTGAAAACACTCCTGAGTTGTAACAGTAGGAGTGTATTAATCTACACAACTTAAACATTAATAGACTAGCAATTATGTTATATATTTGTATTACTAAAGCCTAAAGTGCATGGTTTCTATTTTGATATAAATCAGTATCTACATGTCTGTTTTTCTATTTTAATATACATCTGTATCTACATGTCTATGTGGATGATTGGGAATTTTCAGAATTTATAATTAACACCTAACAACTGCTAGAAAGATTATGAGAAGAGAAGGTAAATTATATGAAACGTAAAACAGAATGCCATATTACAATAACATCTGTAGCCCCTGTTTTACCTGCATTGTGTTACATGCATTATAGGTGAGCTGCTTTTAAAACTTACCTAGGAGGGATATAAATGTGGATCAGTTGTTTACATTAAATAACTGATTAGATTTTTTCATTATTCACTTTTAATTAAAACAATAGGAGACTAAGATGTTTAATAAATTTTTTTATTTATAAAGATTAGAAATAAATGCAATTATAAAACATGAAGTAAGGTATTCAATTACATTGAAGACCAAGAAAATAAATTTTCAGACTATATATACAATTATAAATAATTTTCAGATTGTATATATTTCCTAAAGCATATATACATGTTATCTCCATAAGTACTTATAAGTCCTTTTCTAGACTTTTTCCACATATACCCATAAATACACTGACACAAAGACATTTGGGAACAAACATGAAAAAAAAATAATTTAACTTATAGAATGATTTTTGAAGTATTTTTTAAAACAGTTAAGGGAATTTTTTTGTGGTCCAGCTGACATTTTGGCTATGGTTATTAAGACTTGGAATTACAGCAGTAATTTAATTACATTTGATTGAAGGGCTGTGCTTATCTTTGACTGACTAAAATACTGATGGGTTCAACTTGACCTTCTTAGTGATCCAAATCAATTACTCCATCTATAATTCCTTGTAGTCATTTCATTAATGGCCTTGAGGAGATACCCCCATTTTCTGAAGATAGACCTAGCTTTTACTCAAATGACTATGTCTCTGCTTAGTGAATTCATTTAGAAAAATCCCACTCTCCTTTGTAAAATGTTTAAGTCAGAGAAAGAAGCTGTTTCCATTGTGTCTCAGTCCCCTTCCTTTGTAAGGGCACACCAGTTCTGTTGAAATGTGATGCATTTTGTGAGTGCATCGGAGAGGACTTGGCCTGAATAATTGCTCTTTTCTTGTCACAATTTCTCTGGGTCTGAACTTTGGAGCACTGGTTTAAAAATCAATATTTAAGTCTCATGTGGAGGAAACATAAATAATTCTGTATCCCCCCTCCCAATCTTTCTCCCTAGTTTCAAACTAATTAAAAAAAATGCCAGAATATTGTGTTCATGTACTCTTTTCCTTCAAGTCAAAGGAGGAATTAAGAGGTTATAATTAGTTAATGATTTCATTTAAGCATTTGTTTCTCTGTGTGCATTTCCATGTCTCATCTCATTTCAAAGAAGTGTGCTGTTTGTGTGTGTGTGCGTGTGTGTGTGTGTGTGTGTACTTTGCTTGTACATAATTTTCTATCCTTATTTTAATATGTATCCTTCCACTTCAGGACAGTTGTCAATGGTTATAATCCAGGCACTTTGAGTTGAATAGCTCTCTTTATTTTTGTATTAGTGAATTATAGTTAAACATATTTGTGAGATTCATTCTCACATATTCATAAATGCATATAGTGTAATTTGCTCCATTTCAATCCTCAGTACTACCCCTTTATTCCCCTCATCCCTCCCCTTATCCCCTTTCTCTGTTCTGTTGGTCTTCCTTTTATTAATTAATTTTTTAAATTGATGCATTATAGTTGTACATAAAGTAGAATACATTATGATATGTTTATACATGCACATAGCATAGTTTGATCAATTGCATTTCATGATTTTTCCCCTTTCCTAACCATCTTCCCTCCTTTTTGATTTCCTTCTACTCCATGATTCTACCTTCTATTTTCACAAAAATCCCTTTTTTGAAAATTCCTTATTACTCTCTAGCTTCTGCATGTGAGAGAAAACATTTGACCTTTGACTTTTCTGAGTCTGGCTTATTTCACTTAGCAAGATGTTCTTAAGTTCCATTCCTTCAGCAGCAAATGATATGATTTCATTGTTCTTTATGGCTGAGTAAAACTCCCTTGTGTATATATGCCACATTTTCTTTATCCATTTCTCTGAGGGACACCTAGGCTGGTACCATAACTTGGTTATTGTGGATTGTGCTTCTACAAACATTGGTACAATCTATGTCACTATAGTATTCTGATTTTAGTTGTTTTGGATAAATATCAAGGATTGGGACAGATACATCATATAGTAGGGTCCATTCTTAGTCTTTTGATGAATTCCATACTGCTTTCCAAAGTGGTTGTAGTAATTTGCAGTCCCACCAACAGAGCTCCTGGGTAATGAGGACTTGATTACTTCCACACCTTTTTTACTATCAGTGAACCAACAGACTATGGGAGTAGGGGAGATTTTGCTTTACTTCGGTTGCTACTTAGATTCATGGAAATCTGAGAAAACAAAAGACCTAAATTTTGAAAATTATTGAAAAAAGTTGACTTGGATGCATTTTATTTTATTTTTTTAAAATATTTTTTAGTTGTCAATGGACCTTTTTTTAAAATATTTTTATTTATTTGCTTTAGTTGTACACAATGCATTTTATTCAATGAGTTTTATTTGTGCGTGGTGCTGAGGATCGAACCTGGGTCGCCCACGTGCTAGGCGAGCGCTCTACCGCTGAGCCACAATCCCAGCCCCACATTTTATATATATATATTTTAAAAAGCCTATACAGAAAGACTAGGGAGTGCTAATGGAAGTATATATGGTAAAATAAATTCGAGTTAACATAGTACCAACACAGTCAATCTGTATTCTTCTAGAGAATTTTTATGAATATACAGCAATTATAAATGTGTTTTTATTTTCCTCCTTCAAAAAGTATAATATCATAACACCATTCTGTGTATTATGTGTTTTAAATGTTTTTTATATGTGTTTTAAAAACAGTTTGCATATATTTGCATTTCAGATAAATTTTTGATTGCAAACAGAATTACCTATGGCTCAAAATGAAAAAACCAAAAAACAAAGGCCTACTTTTTTTTCTTCACGTATAAATATGTAATTTTTAAAGGATTAGTGATTTTGTTGTCATATTAGCAACTATATAATTTCATTTTTCCCTTCCATAAGCTTATAACCAATTTCTGAAAATGAGATGTATATGCTTTTAAAAACTAGCACTTGTGGAAATACCTATTATTTTTAAATGTATGTAGAAGATATTATTGTTGTGGAGCTCATTATATGAATCATATCTTTTTTTAATAGAAAAGTACTCTGTTATTTTTTATATATTTTAAAAAGCCTATACAGAAAGACTAGGGAGTGCTAATGGAAGTATATATGGTAAAATAAATTCGAGTTAACATAGTACCAACACAGTCAATCTGTATTCTTCTAGAGAATTTTTATGAATATACAGCAATTATAAATGTGTTTTTATTTTCCTCCTTCAAAAAGTATAATATCATAACACCATTCTGTGTATTATGTGTTTTAAATGTTTTTATATGTGTTTTAAAAACAGTTTGCATATATTTGCATTTCAGATAAATTTTTGATTGCAAACAGAATTACCTATGGCTCAAAATGAAAAAACCAAAAAACAAAGGCCTACTTTTTTTCTTCACGTATAAATATGTAATTTTTAAAGGATTAGTGATTTTGTTGTCATATTAGCAACTATATAATTTCATTTTTCCCTTCCATAAGCTTATAACCAATTTCTGAAAATGAGATGTATATGCTTTTAAAAACTAGCACTTGTGGAAATACCTATTATTTTTAAATGTATGTAGAAGATATTATTGTTGTGGAGCTCATTATATGAATCATATCTTTTTTTAATAGAAAAGTACTCTGTTATTTTTGTAATAAAGAATTTAGGTATTCAAGAAAATTGCAAAAAAGAAAGTAACAAAATTGATTTCCAATCTTAATACCATCAAGCAACCATCACATCAGGTAAACATTATCCCATTATCTTTCTCTGTATGTGTGGAAATTGAGGCTACAAAAAGAGTTTTGAAGTATGTTTTCATGAAATAGGATCATGTGGTTATGTGATATTTTAAAAACAAACAGTTTGATCTGAATTTTGCAGTAATAAGTAAAAATGAGGAGAAATGGAGGGGCATAACTGAAATTCAAAATGTTTTTCACCACAAGATTTGCTTCCTAAAAAATCCTTTTGAAGTTACAGGATTGTGCAAAATATTAAGAGTTTGGAACCTTTTGGAAGCTACATCTTTAGCTGACTGTGGTGTTCACTGACTGTTTTGAGAGATGGGACATTAGTAATCTCACATTTCCTTTTACTTTTCTTCCATAATCTCCTGATTTTTGCCAATAATATTATTATTGTTAAAGTTTATAGCACGTAAATTTGATTCTTTAGATATAACATACACATTCTTAGCACTATACTTCAATGAATACAAGACTCACCATTATCATTTATACATTGTTTCATCAGTCCTGAGGTCTTTATTTTCTTTTTATTTTAATGTTTATTTTTTAGTTGTAGTTGGACACAATACCTTTATTTATTTTTTATTTTTTATTTTTTTGATACTGGGGATTGAACTCAGGGGCACTTGACCACTGGACCACATCCCCAGCCATTTTTTTTTTTTTTTTTTTTTAACTAGAGACAGGGTCTCACTGAGTTGTTAAGTACCTCAGCCATTGCTGAGGCTGGCTTTGAACTCACCATCCTCCTGCCTCAGCCTCCCAAAGTGCTGGGATTACAGGCGTGCGCCACCGTGCCCGGCTAATACCTTTATTTATTTTTATTTTTTATTTTTTTTAACAGACAATATTGTAATTTTAATTCTACTTAGTATAGACTTGTTTGATACATTAGCATCCATAACATCAAAATATAAACTTCTAAGAATTTTATTTAACTTCCAATTATTTAATTCCATTTAAGCCATGAGTCTTTCAAGGAAGTGTTCACATCTTTAAAATAAATTAAAAGCAGGTCACTTGCCACCTCTAAGCTAAATGAGAAGGCTAAAATTGGAAAATCAGGTATAACAACATTTCTTTTTTTTTTTTCTTTTTTTTTTTTTTAAAAAAATATTTATTTACTTATTCATAATGCACAAGTATAGCATCTTTTTACATATAACTGCTTGTATACAAAGTATATAAGTACCATTCAGATCTTCAATCATGCATTTAGGATAATGATATCCATCTCATTCCACCACCAATTTTTTTTCCTTCCCCCCTCCCTTCCCCCCTTGCTCCCTCCTTTCCCCTCCCTTTCCTTTGACCATTCTAGTGTTCCTCTAATCCTCCTATGTACCCCCATCCAACAACACTGTGAACTAGCCTCCTTATATCAGAGAAAACATTCGGTATTTGGATTTTTGAGATTGACTAATTTCACTTAGCATTATATTCTCCAACTTCATCCATTTACCTGCAAATGCCATTGTTTTACTCTCTTTTATTGCTGAGTAAAATTCCATTTTGTATATATACCACATTTTCTTTATCCACTCATCAACTGAGGGACATCTAGGTTGGTTCCACAACCTAGCTATTGTGAATTGTGCTGCTATAAACATTGATGTGGCTGTGTCACTGTAATATGCTGTTTTTAAGTCCTTTGGGAATAGACCCAGGAGTAGGATGGCTGGGTCATAGGGTGGTTCCATTCCCATTTTCCCAAGAAATCTCCATACTGCTTTCCATAGCGGTTGCACCATTTTGCAGTCCCACCAGCAATGCATGAGTGTGCCTTTTTCCCCACATCCTCTCCAACATTTATTGTTGTTTGTGTTCTTGATAGCTGCCATTCTGACTGGAGTGAAATGAAATCTTAGAGTAGTTTGATTTGCATTTCTCTAATTGCCAGCAATGTTGAGCATTTTTTCATGTATTTGTTGATTAAATGTGTATCTTCTTCTGAGAAGTGTCTTTTCAGTTCCTTAGCCCATTTATTGATTGGGTTATTTGCTTTTTTGGTGTTAAGTTTTTTGAGTTCTTTATATAGTCTAGAAATTAGTGCTCTATCTGATGTGCACGTATTAAATATTTGTTCCCAATTAGTTGGCTCTCTATTCACCTCACTGATTGACAGGGATGCCCCTTTTCACCACTGCTATTTAACATAGTACTGGAAACTCTGGCCAGAGCAATTAGACAAACGAAAGAAATTAAAGGGATCCAGATAGGAAAAGAAGAGCTCAAATTAGCACTATTTGCTGATGACATGATAATACACCTAGAAGACCCAAAAAACTCTACCAGAAAACTTTTACAACTAGTAAATGAATTTGGCAAAGTAGCAGGATACAAAATCAATACCCATAAGTCAAAGGCATTTTTGTACATCAGTGACAAAGCCTCTGAAAGGGAAATGATGAAAAAATACCCCATTTACAATAGCATCAAAAAAAAAAAAAAAAAAAAAAAAAAAAACCTGGGAATCAACTTAACGAAAGAGGTGAAAGACCTCTATAAGGAAAATTATAGAACACTAAAGAAAGAAATCATAGAAGAACTCAGAAGATGGAAAGAGCTACCTTGCTCTTGGATAGGTAGAGTCAATATTGTCAAAATGTCCATACTACCAAAGGCATTATACAGATTTAATGCAATTCCAATCAAAATTCCAATGTCATTTTTCAAAGAAATAGAAAAGGCAGTCATGAAATTCATCTGGAAAAATAAGAGACCCAGAATAGCCAAAGCAATCCTGAGCAAGAAAAGTGAAGCAGAGGGCATCACCATACTGGACTTTAAATTATACTATAGAGCAATAGTAACAAAAACAGCATGGTATTGGCACCAAAACAGACAGGTGGACCAATGGTACAGAACTGAGGACACAGAGACTAATACATATAATTTCAGTTATCTTATATTAGACAAAGGTGCCAAAAATGTACAGTGGAGAAAGGATAGCCTCTTCAACAAATGGTGCTGGGAAAACTGGAAAGCCATATGCAACAAAACGAAATTAAACCCTTATCTCTCACCATGCACAAAACTCAATTCAAAGTGGATCAAGGACCTAGGAATTAGACCAGAGACAATACGCCTAATAGAAGAAAAAGTAAGCTCCAATTTCCAACATGTCGGATTAGGCCCCAAGTTCCTTTATTTTATATATTTATTTTTATGTGGTGCTGAAGATCAAACCCAGGGCTGTGCACTGCTAGGTGAGCACTCTACCGCTGAGCCACAACCCCAGCCCCTGAGGTCTTTATTTTCATTCATCCTGTAAGAATAGTTTTAAATTGTGATTTGACTATAAATAGTAGGTTTTTGAAGAAAGGCTTCTGGGTTTTGTGGTCCCCATAATCTCATAGTTTAGAATGACCGCCTGCTGTCCTTATACTTCACTAATGTCATGGCTGCTTGTTGGATCACTACCTTTCCTTTAGAATTCTGTAGATACTGCTCCTATGCCTGTGGCATTAAGTGTTATGTGTAGAAATTTGGAGCAAGTTCAATTAAAAAAATATATTTATAATTGGGTGCAATGGCCCACACCTTGAATCCCAGTGGCTCAGGAGGCTGATGCAGGAGAATTTCAAGTTCAAACAGCCTTAAAAACTTAGTGAGGCCCTCAGCAATTTAGCAAGACCCTGTTTCAAAATAAAAAAATTTAAAAAAGGGCTGGAGATGAGAATCAGTGGTTAAGTGCCCCTGAGTTCAATTCCCGGTACCTCCCCTCAAAATATATAATATGTACATTTATAGGTGATTTTTTTTGTGGCCTAGAAAACTGTCTGACCTTTTCTTTACTTAATTTTTGAATTCCAATAATTTAATTAGGATCTCTTTTAATATTTAGCATTCTGCATCAATTTGGTTTCCTCTAAATTCTGATGTGCTTTTTTTTTTTTTTTTCTGATATGCTTTTTTGACCTGAAGATTGACTTCCTTTCTTCTATGGATTTTTATTTTTCTCAGTTTTCTACTTCAAAGATATCAGTTAGCTTTATTTTGGATCTTCCTTCTCTGTCCATCATTTACTTTACTTTTATTGCTTTAATATATATTAATTTTAAAATATACTTTCACCATGATTTTATCAACCCTTCTCTCTGCTAATAATTTCATTATTAGCTATGTATAGCCTTTTTCTTAGAGTTCTGGTTTAGCTCTTATTTTTATTTCCTTTAACTTGCAACCTTTCTCTCTCTTTCTCTGAAGACTAATTTTATGTATGTATTTGGCTAGGTTATGGTAGCCCACTATTTGACCATGCACAAATCAAGATGCTATTGTAAAGGTATTTTTGTATGGAATTAACATTTAAATCAGTAGGCTTTGAGCAAAACTGATTACCCTCATGTAGATTAATCTGGTGGGTCTCATCCAATTATTTGAAAGCCTTATGAGAAAAAACTGAGGTCCTCAGAAGGAGCCTGCCTTACAGATCACCTTTCTTCTTTAAGACCACAATATTCATATTTTAATTCTTATCAGAATTTCCAGCCTCCCCACAAACTTCCTGCTTACCAATCCCCAAAACTGTGTGAACTATTTCCTTAGAATACCCCTCTATAAATGCATAATTTATATACATAGCTATTATACATAGCTGATACACATAATATACATAGCTAAATATATGTAGTTTCTCTGAAAATTCTAATACACTCTCTGACTTCATTCTGTTCTTTAATCACCCAATCTTTTTATCTCTTGTCTTCTTGAACTGGTGGCTGATTTAGACATTATTGGGAATTTTCTTCTGTTGGTTGTGCATTCTCACTAGGCTGTGTTCTTTGGCAATTTTGCATGCAGTCTTCCCTTCATTTCTCTCCTTTCTCCTTCTGCCCTCTACTCCTCCATCCTTCTTTCATTCCTCATGTACTATATATGTGCACACGCATGCATTCATGTGCCTGTACATGTATCTATACAGCTATAAAGCTTTGTCCAAAACCTGTATTTGTGCAGTGTCTCCCTCTAGATTTTGTAAGATACGTGTTGGTTTTTTTTTCAACAAATTACAACTGATGGCTGTTTATTTCTTGCATCTTCTACAGTGGAGGACTGTGGGAGGAGATTTGGGCAGATAGCTGTGCTCAATTCTGTGCAGTGTTAGAATATTGAGGAGTTGTTTCCATTTCTGAGGTTCTGTTAAATGTCCCACACTAGGATTCCCTGAAACTAATTGGAATGCGTGTCCTGTTCTTATGGAGGAAACAGAGAAATGGATCTGCCCTATCCCTCACTCTGTGTATAGCTCTGGGACTTAGCTTTTCAGCATCACTGTTCATTTCTCAAACTTTACCTGTTTCTTTTCTGTAACTCTCTCCATCAAAACATCAATCAGTTCATTTTCTCCCCAGATATGGGGTTTTAGAAGAAGGACTCAGATTGTGTGACTTACTACTTGGCTTCCGAAGAATAGGGGTAGGGAAGGGGTTAGGGGCCTCCCTATAAAATATTTCTCACTTTACCTTAACTACTTTACTCCAGGACGTCATCTTTTTCTGTCTATTGGCTGCCACTTTTTGAACTTCATGCTGAGTTTTTCCTGGGTTTCTTTCTTTCTTTTTTTTTTTAAATTGAATTGTATGTTGGGAGAAGAAATTCTATACAGCAGTTTTATTCTCCCATCTTAGCTCAGAAGTCCCCAAAGATTTTTGTTAGCCAGAAAATATTTCCACTCATTGTACAGGAATGAAAATTTGCTAATAAGAGATTAGGTAGGGCACATTGTCAGGTGAACAAGTACTTAATTACATTAGAGATGCAAATGTTTTTTGAGATTATACTTTTGTAAACAAGATGATCTTGTTATAATGGAGGATTTGTAATAACTGTGATATAAAGGAGTCTCAGAGGAAAAATTAAGAAAATTGAGTATGCAAACTATTTATTGCCTGAGTTAGTAGTGTGCACAAAAATGCAATGAATACCAAAGACTGTGTGCAAAATCACAACACAGTGCATCCTATAACAGTCTCATTCTCCTCTTTAACTATCTAGACTACTTTTCATTTCTCGTAACTGAACTGAGGAAATGTTGTCTCAGACTGACACTCTTCTGAATGTTTTAAATCTCCAACAATCAAAAACACACTTGGCAGAGAACTAATTTCACACCTCAGGCATTAAAACCCAGAGTCTGTATTCATTGTTTACTTTACATAATGTAAAACAGCATGAAGCATGATATATTATACAATGGATAAATGGGAATTTTAGAAAATAGTGAATCATTTTACATTTACACCTGGTAGATGACATTTCGTGTATTGGAAGTTGTCCCTATATATCAAACATGATGATTTTTTTTCAATCAATTGAATTTTTGTCACTAGCACACATTAAAGAATGGAAGACTTACATTGTTCAATTATATTTTTCTATAATATAATGGTAATTTTGTGAGTTATTGTGATATCAGTGTTAGTGCCTAATAAACCAGGCTTTGTTTTAAATATGAAACATAAAAGTTAGAGATCAGCATAAAATCTAGATTAATGAGATTATAACATGTTTACAGATAAATACCTGGGCCAATTAAAAACAAGCCTTCAGCAATACGTAGTGTGTATGTGTTAGTTTTTTTGTTGCTGTGACCCAAATACCTGACATAAACAAAGGAGGAAAAGTTTATTTTGGCTCATGGTTTCAGAAGTTTTAGTCCATGGTAGGCTGGATCCATTGTTCTGGTCCTGAAGTAAGGCAGAACATTATGGTGGAAGGACTTGGGAGTAGAAAGCTGTCAGCTCCTGGCAGCCAGGAAGCAGAATGTGTGTGTTTGTGTGTGTGTGTGTGTGTGTGTGTGTGTGTGTGTGTGTGTCCAGAAAGAAAATAAACCATTCCAAGGCATGTCCTCAGTCACCTACTTCCTCCAATTAAACCCTACTGTCCTTTTAGTCATCAGTGGACTAATCCACTGATGAAGTCAGTGCCCTCATTTTCCAACTACTTCTCAAAAGACCCACCTCAAAACACATGAGACATTGGGGGACATTCCAGATCCAAACCATGACATAAAGATTCATTTCTTACTATAAAATTGTTGAATTATGAATGGAAAGCACTTGTAGAGACAGAAGGTAGGATGAGAGGAGTAGCCTCTGCTTCTGGTGGTATTTCCAAGAGCAGAATGCAGCTCTAAGATTCCAGCGGTGAAGGGCAAAAATCACACCGGACACAACCGTGTAGCCAAGAGATTTATTCACCAGCCTTTATGGCTGGTTGGAGGTAAAAGAAGTATGGGGAGAGAGGAGCCAGGGAGAGGGGAGTGTGCAAGTTCTGAACGGAAGGCGGGTAGTGCAGGCTGTGGTCTCTGGAGCTATTGGCTGGGGCAGCTGCCGTCGGGCTGGCGACGGTGAGTCTGGAGCTGTCGCAGTGGCTGCCTCCTCTCAGCAGGGACAAGCTGTTGTGACTGAGCTCCGGGCAGGCAGGAGCTTTAAGTAGGGATTTCTGGTGGGGGGGGGTGTACCAGAGCGACCTTTAACGCTTTTGGCTCTTTGCCCAGGGAACAGAGCGACCTTTAAGCTGACTGGCTCCTGCCCAGGGAAAATGAAACAAGGTTGCTTCTCATGGAAATTTCCATGGGGGAGGTGGCCCATCAGCCCAAGCCTATCTATCAAGTGGCAATAGAGGTATCTTTTGTGGCTTCAATGGTATCTGCAGTGAGGCTAGGAGTGACAACTGTGCCCAGTGGATTTGGGTGTTTTAGCCAGGGGTGACAGTAGTCTCTGACAGTGTAAGAAGTCCATGTGCTCTTATTTCCTATTTCTGTTCATGGTGTGGCAGCTGCTTCTGAAGTTCTTATTTTCTGCTTTACCAGAACTTACCTAACTTTTTTTGATCTTCCAGCCTTTTGTATACTTTTACGAAATTTTCTTTTTAGATGCTGTGTGCTTGAATTATTTAGCATAATTTCTGTTTTTCTGATGAGCCCTTACTGATTCTGTACTGTCAGTATCTTTTTGGCATTAGCCCCAACTATTCCATACTGGGCCTTCTTTAGCCTCCTGTGGGCACTATCTTTCCATCCCTGTGGCTGCTGATCTGTTTTGGATTCCAGTGACAAGCATCTGAGGGGTTCATATTCACTATTGTGAATATGGCTTCAGTAATGATTAGGCATTCCTTAGGGCCTGCATGTTTTTATACAACTCATTATTCAAGGGAAAGCAGATAATGCCTATGAGACATTCTGCACAGATGATTTTTTGTCTGTTTACCACAGTGTCTATGGATTATTACAATCATAGCTCTGGACACACTGGACTGTAATTGCCTTCATTCTTTTAGGCAACTTTTCAGTCAACCATAAGCTTCATGAGGGAAGACATCACATCTATCTTGTTTACTCTTGAGGCACTAGTCCCTAGATAGTACTGAGGACATAGTGGCTTCAGGTTAGATGTTTCAGTGGGTGAATGAACGTATGCTCTGTGCATGTGTGCATGTGTGTTTGGGAAGCAAGGAGATGTACTATAGAGTCCGCAACTTGTATACATCTCTCATGGTTGCCCTCTCAATGCCTCTTCTCATTCTGCCAGTTAGTGCTGTATACTGAATATTCAAACTATTTTCTATCACCTTGGTGTGTGTTTTCTGTTTACTTCACTTCTCTCCCTTCTTTTTTTCCTCTCTCATTTCTTTCTTTAGTTAGAATCATTAAGTTTCATTAATTCCTTTCTGTCTCTCTAATTGAAGCCCCTGAGCTGTTTTGAAAATATAAATTACATTTCCAGTCTTATTGTATTGATTACTTCAACACTCAAAAGTTCTACCATTTTTAGCACACTAATTAAATAGTTATATTCAATTTGCTAATAGTTTGCTGAGGAACTCTCTAAATTTTAAATCTCTGCAGATATTTATATCACACTTAAAAAAGCTTTTCATTATGAGAAATTTAAAAAAAGTTTGTTTTTTTGAAACTAGTATAATAAACCCTTTTTTTGCTTGTTTTTAGCTTTAATGATTACCATTATAACAAAATGATCAATGTTTTATATGTTAATACTTTCCATTATATATGATTTCATTTGTAGCCATATTAGTCTTTGTTTATAAATGGTAAAGACTTAAAATATAATCACTATACTGTTATCACTCTTAATAATCTACTTAATTTCATCAAATATTCAGTGTTTAAATATCCCTAATGATTTTTCTTTTCTTTTCTTTTCTTTTTTTTTTTTTTTTGCAGTTTGGTCAAATCAGTATCCAAACTCTGTCTACAAATGGCAATCAATTAAAAAGTCTCTTATCTGAAATCCATTTTAATTTGTTTCCCTTTCCTTTCTCTCTTTTATTTTTCTATTTTTATCTTATTCTGAAAACTTTCCTACAGTGTGGCTTTTGCTGACTGCATTTCTATGGTTTTCTTTAACTAATTTCTTTCTTCTTTTTAAATATAACTTAGTAGTTAGATTTAGAGGCTTGATCTGATTCAGTTTGATTGTCCTTTTCTTGCAAGAAAATTTTATTAGAATACTTCATAGATGACACACAATATCTAGTTATCTTTCTTCTGTTGATACTAGCAGCCACTGATGGTCGTGGCCTGGATATGTTACTTTATTAAGAGTTGCACCATGATGACTTTTTAAAATTATGTTTTAAATTTATCACCTGGAATAGTTCTAAAAAGAAATTTCCCCTAAAGAATTATTTAATAATCCCCAAGTATCCCACATTCTTACAAAGGAGTCAGGATTTATTCATTTTCAAAATAATGAATTGGTGCTCTAACATTTTTCCAAAGTAAAAAATGATTTTTTTAGTGTCATACTTATGAATTTTTGGCATGTTTGATTTTTCAATCAATCACAGTTATTATTCTTGTTGATGCTCAAATAGACCCACCTTTGTGTACAGAGAACTTCTGGTTGGCTCTTGGATCTTTTCTATCTGCCTCAGTAGTCTGATAAATATTTTGGTTTCTGTTTTGACAAAATGTTCTAGGATCATCTTGTGCAATTTCTGCTGCATTTCTACTTCACAAGACTTCTTCAATCTGGTTCTTTTCTGGGGAAAATGGAATTTAGAAAGCACTAACTATCTGTTAGTCCTGTTATTCCATTTTCAGTGAATAAAGTTGAGCTCTGTGTTAAAAATAAAATTAAAATACATAATTCACATTGATGATTTTAATTCAAATTCAAGAACATAAGCTTTTACTTCACCTCTTCAATTTACATTTGATTCTCTTTACATTCTTGGCAAAATTTCTGGTTTGCACAGAAAAACAACATGATTACTCATTTGCTTTGTTTCTCAATACACTCAGACTAGCAATACCAACGATATTTCTAAGACATCATTATTGAGAAAAATTTAAGATATTTTGTATTTCAGCTCTCTCTCTCTCTCTCTCTCTCTCTCTCTCTCTATATATATATATATATATATCTTAGTGTATATTATGCTAGACACATAGGACTAAATTATTGTATTTTAAAATCACTTGAAATAATGCCACAGTGTGTTTATGTTGCTAACCTGTTACATCATTTATTAGTTTATTTTTGCTTTTACTTTCTTAGTAATTGCTTTTTAACATTTTTATTTTATGGTTATGTAAAATATTTCTATGGCCTCTATGTCAAATACACAATGCTAGATGTATTTTGAAAAGTCTAGCTTTAATTTTTCCCCTCTTTCTTGTTTCCTCCCTTCCCCTTGGTATACTTTTCTGTTTTCTTTTCTTTTTAAAAACTTTTTGTTTTATTTTTTCAATTTGAAGGAAAGTATATGCAAATATATATTTCTCTTCTCCTTAGTTACTCTGCACACGCTAGCACATTGTACATATTTGGAGATCATTACATACTAATATATGAAACTGTTTTTTATTTCTTTTTATACTTGTATTATTCTTCATTGTGCAAATGTACCACAGTTTTTTTTTCTCTTTTCACATCTTTTTATGGGTGTGTTATAGTGTACATAATGACGGGATTTTTGTTACATATTCATATATGCACACACAAGTGTATTTTAGTTTATTTAATTGGTTCTACATTAATGAAGACTTAGTTGTTTTCAGTCTGTAGATATCATAGACAATTCTGCAACAAAGAGCTTTATTCCTACTTTCTCTTTGAATTTCCACTAGTTTTATATCTGGAATTTTATATCTGGAATTTCACTCTGGAATTTTAGAGTGAAAAGGTTGAATGTACTTTTGCTAGGTATTGCAAAAATAAAGATTGTACTGTTTTGCATTCCCACCAGCAAGATACGTGTGTGTGTGTGTGTGTGTGTGTGTGTGTGTGTGTTTTCCCTGTGTCCTCATCAACAGTATAAGTTCCCAAATTTTTTGATTTTTCACCACCTGAAGGTGAGAAATATTGCAATTTTAATTTTCTCTTTTCTGTATCAAGTTTATTGAGTTATAATTTACAAATACTAAAGTGTGGAAAGGTTAGGCATACAGTTAAATGAGTTTAGGCAAATGTGTATGCCTATGTAAACCACTACCCTACTGAAGATGTGGTAATTTCCATCACCTTCTTCATGTTGCCTTCTGACTCTCAATAAGCTGCCATCTTTTTTTTTTTTTTTTTTAATTGAGAATGTCCTTACCTTTTTAGGGGGTGGGTGGGGCCGGTACCTGGGATTAAACTCAGGGGCACTCAACCACTGAGCCACATCTGCAGCTTTATTTTTATTTTATTTAGAGACAGGGTCTCACTGAGTTGCTTAATACCTTGCTCAATTGCCGAGGCTGGCTTTGCATTCACGATCCTCCTGTCTCAGCCTCCCTAGTTGCTGGGATTACAGGCATGTGCCACTGTGACAGGCCTGTCCTTACCTTTTGACACCAAAAAATATTCCAAGATATTCTAGTATTTTTCTGTCCTTGCTATGAAATCAAACACGTTTTTCAAATTGTCCTTTTTATTAGAGAGTGGTGTTTAGAAATCAAGATCTGGATGCTTGTTGTAGTCATAGGTACTGCAGTATAAGTAGTTATGAGTATGGTTTCCAGATAAAATATAGGAATCCCACTTAAACTTAAGTCTTAACTCATCAATGGAATTTTTATTAGTTGTCACAAGTAGTATGTGAAACATACTTTTACTGAGAAATTATTTGTATTTATTCTGAAGTTCAGATTTAACTGTGTGTATTATATTTTTATTTGCTAAATCTAGCAATTCTACTTCTAGGCTTTCTTAGCAGAAAGAATTATAAAATATATAAGTATATTAATACATGTCTATCTATCAATCATCTATCTAAAATATCATGAGTTGATACTGACATGTTTGAATCCAATAAAAAACCACAAGGTTTATTTTGATCTTCTCCTTTATGTATTACTTATAGTCTTTTTTT
Source organism: Tamias sibiricus (assembly GCA_025594165.1). Classification (NCBI taxonomy): domain Eukaryota; kingdom Metazoa; phylum Chordata; class Mammalia; order Rodentia; family Sciuridae; genus Tamias; species Tamias sibiricus. The sequence goes on along the minus strand of CM046664.1, from coordinate 109,813,432 downwards.
TTCTCCAACAGTGAGAAATTTGACACTTCCTATCTATAAAATATTAAATATTTGTTCAATTCTAGGATATACAGAATGACTGACTAAATCATATCCTTGTGAAAAACACCTTTTTAAAGTAGGTTGCAGAGTTCATGTAGGTTTTTTTTTTTTTTTTTTTTTTTTTGTCATTAGCTATACAGTATACTGTAAAAGTGCTGTTTTTCAAAGTTATTTGGGTATATTCTTTTCTTCCTTATCCCTTGCTGTGTAGTTATGCTGGCCATTTCTAATAGAGTTAGGATCATTTATTAGCACTGTATTCCTTTTTTTGCGATCTTTCCACCCACCACCATATCTGATTGGTTTTGCTTGTTTATTTTTATTTTCTGAAGTATATAAAGAATTGCTATGTTTTAAAGAGTCTTAACCACACAAAAAGATATACTCAGGCATATGTCTTATCTTCAATCATCCCTGCTTCTGTAATTCCATTCCTTCCTTTTCCCTACCCTTTTCCCACCAAAACCCATGGGTAATCAGGCTTTTCAGTTTCAGGTTTATCCTTTCTGTATTTATTTTACACAGGTGAGTAGATACATGTGTGTTTTCTTATATCCCCCCATTTTACATAAAGTATGTTAGACTATAGATTTTTAGATTTTATTTTATACTTTGCTTTTTATCCTGGGTAGCATTCCATAGAGATCTTCCTCATTCTTTTTCTATACTTGCATTGTTATCCTACTTGCCTAGGCTGGCCTGGAACTTGGGATCCTCCTGCCTCAGTCTCCATCAGTAGCTGGCATTATGGCCATGTGCCTCTGCTTCCAGCTATCAGTATCTCTCTCTCTCTTTTTTTTTTTTTTGTGGTACCGGGGATTGAACTCAGGGGCACTTGTCCACTGGGTCACACCCCCAGCCCTTTTTTTGTATTTTATTTAGAGACAAGGTCTCACTGAGTTGCTAAGTGCCTCGCCACTGCTGAGGCTGGCTTTGAACGCGTGATCCTCCTGCCTCAGCCTCCCAAAGTGCTGGGATTACAGGCGTGAGCCACCACGCCCGGCTTCAGTATCTCTTTTTATGTTGCTTTCATTATTGTATCTATTCTCTCCTTTTAGATATGTCTTAGGCAAATAGTAGTAACTTTTTCTATCTGTCTCTCATAGCTCAAGGATTCTTTTTCATGTTTTTCACTTCTTTCTAAAGACTGTGTGTTTTCTGGATGAATTAATTCCTTAAAACCACCTTCTAAATAAACTTTCTCTTCTATTGTGTTATATCTAGATTTATCTTGACAATTGTTATATTTTATTTTGCAAGTCCTGAAATAGCCTACCCCATCTTTTCTATTTTATTTCTCCATGGTGTTCTATTGTTACTTTATTGTTTCATTTATTATTTTGTCTTGCAAACATTAATGTAGTTTAGTATTTCTAATTTTTTTCTTGTCATTTTAATCTTTTTTTTCCCAGAAGATCATATTATTTTGATGAATGGTGTTTCTTTATCCCTTCTTAAATATAATTATATTAAAATCATTTAATAGAGGTAGATAGTAAATTTATCTCCCCATTTTTGAATTTATTAGTTAATTTTTTTTTAGTGTAATTTTTCTTCATGTACTTTGGAATTTTAGTTTGTAGGTTTATTTTGAAAGGTAATTTAAAATTTTTCTCTCTCTGTATCTACCTCATTTTTTCTAGCTCTTTTGCAGAGAAAGCTTATGTGGAAAAAGATTTTATTTTATCAGTTTTGAGGGACTGTCCTTTGCTGAGAGTGCTGTCACAGCTCCAGTCACTGAGTTAGTAGTGATGTTTGTAACACTGTTTTTTTCTCCCTTATTTTAATTTCCTGCGTGCTAATTTAGTACTATGTACTGAGAGACTGGCATTTCTTATTAGAGAATACTGTTATTTTATGTGTTAATAAGCAGCTTTGTTCATACTTCTTTTTTTTTTTGGTACCGGGGATTGAACTCAGGGGCACTCAACCACTGGGCCACATCCTCAGCCCTTTTTTTTTGTATTTTATTAGAGACAGGGTCTCACTGAGTGAGTGCCTCACCATTACTGAGGCTGGCTTTGAACTCGCGATTCTCCTGCCTCAGCCTCCCAAGTGCTGGGATTACAGGTGTGCGCCACCACACCCAGCTTGTTCATACTTCTTGATGTTTCTCAAATCTATTCACCTTCCTTTCTTGCTTCTCCTTCTTTATCCTATCCCCTTTACAGTTCCTTTTTACAATTTACTCTGTCCTTGGTCATCAATGAAGCAATCAGACAAAACAAACATTGAATATTGGTGAGGTAGGAGGAGATTATTTAAATTACAGACAAGCTGGAGATAAACCAGAATTGCTGCAAGACTTGAGCATAGAAGCTATCCAAAGGTGGGTCCCAAAGCATTTCTCAGGACATTTACACCTAGGAGGAATATATTAAAGTTCTGATGCTACCTACAGTAACAGCGATGGCAGTTCTGAGCATAGCTTGGGATAGAGGGAACTGAATCAAAAAGGCCATACAACTAGAGGCTGCCAGGGGGTGAAGAGTTCAATGAGGCTTTGTAAGGTAGACTCATGTTTAGATATCACTGTCAATGACATAGATACTTAATACATGGTAGAGAATAAACACTTGCTGAACAACTTTCTCTCTCTCTCTCTCTCTCTCTTTAAAACTGAAAACAGTAGTAGTAAAAATAGAAATTGAGCAAAAGTACATTCTTTTAGAAAACAAGTTCTTTTAAACTTCCATAGTCCTCAAGAGGAAAATACAAATGATAGTCTAACAAAGCAAAGCTTTCTTTGCAAGACTAATTCTTATTCTAGTTTAAAGTTTTTTTCCAACAACTAGGGTATGAACATGAGAGTACTGACATTTTACATCAGTGCTTCAGTCTTCATCTATCCATTTTGAAATTAGAGATGATGACATGGAATATGACTTGCTTTCCTTGAATCATTATCAAATAAGGAAGTGCATACAGTCCACACAAGAAAGCCAAAACTTTTCAAACAGAACCCTACAAAGTTATCAATATTTTAATCAAGTAAAAAAGATAAAATTCTTTTAAGATAGAAGAATCAGACAGAAGTATTCAGAAATAGCTTATAACTACCTATCTCTTTACCAATTTTTTTCTGGTCATGTTTGAATCTTAAAGAGCTTTTACAGTAACTGGAAGAATTTCTCCAGAAACATAACTATGATTAACGATGCCACTGGTAACATACTATGTTTTTTAAACTAAAAAAAAGATGTTTTTTTCTCAATTTTACATAATTTAATTTTATTCATTTTAATGTAGCATTTTGTTAGTTTTGAAAAATGTTTTATTTTATTCTTACATGTCAATGATTATTATTAGAATGAGAATATATAGGAGTTTATGCTTAACAAACTTACATTTTAATTGATATTTTATAAAGTATACATGTATATATAGTTATACATATTATTATGTTATATTAATTTATAACATAATATTTATACAAATATAAAAATATACAAATGTTTGTGTGTGTTTATATATATATATATATATTTTTTTTTATTGTGGTATTAGGGATTAAACCCAGCAGTGCTCTACAACTGAGTTATGTTCCAGCCTTTTTTATTTTGAGAAATAGTCTCTTTAAGTTGCCCAAGCTGGCCTTAAACTTGCGATCCCGAATTATTGGGATTACAAATGTGCGTTCCCTAACAAATATAAAAAATATATATTTAATTATATTTAGCTAAGCTAAAAAATATATTTTAAATATTTAAAATGAGTTAAAATTTTTGCACTCATTTAAAAATTTTAATAAATTGTGAACAAAAAGACCCAGTATTGCCGGACACGGTGGCGCACGCCTGTAATCCCAGCACTTGGAAGGCTGAGGCAGGAGGATTGTGAGTTCAAAGCCAGCCTCAGCAATGGCGAAGCACTTAGCAACTCAGTGAGACCCTGTCTCTAATAAAATACAAAAAAAGGCTGGGGATGTGGCCCAGTGGTCGAGTGCCCCTGAGTTCAATACCAAAAAAAAAAAAAAAAAAAAAAAAGACCTGGTATTGATATTAGTATTTCAATGTTATATGAAAGAATACGGTGATGACATTGTGTCACTCCAAGCAGGAGAGTTGTTTCTTCTTTGTTGTATGGCAAGTGCACAGAAATTTCATTCAGGTGGTGCCCCTCGTTTGCCTGATCCATCTTTCATTGTCTAGCAAGAGTCAATTGCTAAAGTGTAAAGAGATTATTGTAAGTTAAACACACCAATATTAAAAATTGTTCTATGAACTTATAAGTATATTAAAAACTTAAGATAATAAATCTTCAATATACCACTTCCTACTCACTTCAGTCTACTTACTATTATCTATGCTCTCAGGTTACTAATGTCTACTGTATCTTCAATAGGGTAGAAATACCATACAGTGACATGATACTGTGTACCTCTTCCCCAGCATTCTCTTCAGGTCATTTTGTTGATAGTTTGCAATTGGCCTTGGTGGAAGTATTTTCCTACAGAAATTAGTAAACTCTATAAATCAGGACTTCATTTATTGTTTGTTGATTATCCAGACTTAAAATAGTGATGCAGAAAATATCAGTACGACAGATTAAACTTCTTAGTTTATGGTCATTGAATAGTGAACAGAACAAAAATTTAGGAAATATTCTTCCAGTATTCAAAACTATTTTCAAAGAAGTCTTTAACATCAATGATGAATAAATGAATTTCTATAATATATCCTCATCATTTTATCCTACTTATTAATGTTAAAGGAAATGCCAACCAGAATCAATATTGTTATTATACTAGTTTGTCAGTTTTAGCTATAGGTTATCTAGGGATAGAAACGTTCAACAAAAATCAATGAAAGCATTCTGTGAGAATCAGTTGGCTATATGGAATTTACAATAAAGAGTATTCTATGTTTTATTTATAAATTTCTGTGCATTCTTTATGTGAATTAAGTTTTTAATGAACTTATATACCCTTCAGGTAAGATGGTTTTTAAACATTCCTCACCACATAATACTGGCAAGAGGTCTGGGAGATTCCAGGATTTTGTGGCACTGAGGAGTCCTCCTTCAATGTCTGTTTCTATAGAGTGAGCCTTGGATATTCCTGGGAACCTTTAGTTTCTGCTAACCAGGGGTGTGAAACTCATAGCTGTTGCCTTTTGGGGGACTGTGATGCTGCAACTGAGCTCTAGTTACTACTGTTTTTCTGTTCCATTTCTAGATCATAATGATGCTTATTTTAATTTTGTGTGTGGCTATGTCTTCAGAAATTTTTTAAAAATATTTTTTTTATCATTGTTGAGGATTAAAAACAAAACAAAACAGGGAGTTCCAACATGAATTCATTGTTCATTTTGCCCTTGAATACCCCCATAGGAATATGGGGGTGCACAGCAGCAAGGGCGAGTGAACGATGACACAGTGATTTTCTGCCTGTGAGATTTGCAGTCACTCCTTAACTTCAGAATCACAGTTTCTGCAAATCCTTACTCTCATTTGTCTCCCTGTCTACTAGAATGAATTGATCTGTTTCTTGCTTTTACATAATTCATTCTTTCATTCATCAAATAGTGTTTTTAGTATGTTTTCAATGTGCTAGGCACTGGTCCCACAATGGTGAATACATTCTTGGCCCTTGTGGAACTTAGGCTGTAGTGGAGAGCCAAATAGTAAGTAACCACATAAATAAATTGCAAACTGTGCTAAAAGTTATGAATAAAAGTACAGGGAATCGGAAGGTTGAGGCAGGAGGATAACAAGTTCAAAGTCAGCCTCAGCAATGGTTAGGTGCTAAGCAACTCAGTAAGATCCTGTCTCTAAAAAAAAATTAAAAATGGGGCTGGGGATGTGGCTCAGTGGTTGAGTGCCCCTGAGTTCAATCCCAGGTACATCTCCCCTCCCCCAAAGATTGTATATAACCAGAAGACAGGATATAGTCTAACATTCCAGCAGACTTCACTGAGGTTCTGATATTTGAACAAAAATTTAAAAGCTGAGTAGGAATTAATGATATCTTTCAGGGAAAACAATGGGCAATGAGGACAGGAAAGAAAGCTCATATATTTGGGATGCAAGCACTAGGGCACAAGATGGCTAGAAATCAGAGTGGAAAGACATGCAGGGGTCAGAGCATATAAACTTGAAGTACTGAAAAGTTTGAGCAGTTGAGTGATATGATTTTTAAAACCCAATTTGTTCTGTCATCCCAGATGTGTAACACTAATAAAAATTGAAATTGAGTAATAAATATACCATTTATGGTAACTTTGAAATTATTATGTTTAATTAAAAACTTGGGACTTAATGGGTTGCTTTGTCAACAGTGGTTTGGAAGGAAGCCAAAATGTAGGTGATTTATTAGGAGGCTATTAATTTTGCAGTCCGGTGAGAGATCATGGAAGCTTGGACTTGGGAGGTGCCGATCATGCTGGAGAGAAGTGAATAATTACAGAGCTATGGGGGAGGCAAGATTGACAGGACTTGGTGATATGTTGGATATTGAGAGTAAGGAAGAGGGCAGTTTCAATTTTACTGATTTATTTCCTAAGCAACTGGAAGATGGTGCCAATCACAGAGAAAATTGGCATAGGACCCAGTGTGAGGTTTAGTTTCGGACATTCTAAGTTTGAAGTAACTTTGAGATCTCATAGCAGAGATATTGATTGGCAATTATATGCATATCAATATTTATATCTTTACGTGGTATTATTTATTTATTTATTTTCGCACCAGGGATATAACCCAGGGGCATTTAACCACTGAGGACATCCACAGCCTTTTTAAAATTTTATTTTATTTTGAGACAGGGTCTCCCTAAGTTTCTGAGGCTGGCTTTGAACTTGTGAGCCTCCTGCCTCAGCTTCCTGAACCGCTGGGTTTACAGGCGTGTGTCGCTACACCTACCTGTTAGTATTTATTTATTTATTTATTTATTTATTTATTTATTTATTTGAGACTATGAACTCTTTGAGGCTGGGAAGCATTATATCACTCAACATTCTTATTTTCAGGCAGCAGATGCTGACTGCAATTAAGTAGACGGGAGTTTACTGAAAAGATTTTGGGTATCTGCTGGGTTTAAGGGAAAGCTGATGCACTAGGCATGAGCAACTATTTCAGGGAACAAAGCCCCAAACTGCACCTGGGAACTGGTTGGTCTGTGGAGGCAGCTGTGGCAGAACACCAGGTGTCACATGTGGTGCTGCCTCTTTAGTGCCAATGCTCAGGTTTACTACAACTGAAATCCCGTGTCATTTGTGTGTCCGCTGAGGCCTTGCAGTTTCCCTCATGAAGTCAGCAGATAGTGTGAATGAGAGTCACCATCCGTGCATTGATTGCCAGAACCTGAGCATTTCTCTAGCTGCCAGAATGACTGCGTGACTGAGGGGTAATATTTTCAGCTTCTGTGAGGGAAGAAGCTTTTGCCCTTTTGCCAAGATAATAAAGGGAAGACTCCCTGCTCTCCCAAAAAGGAATGAACTCAGACACCAGAGAGCTAACACAAGTGGCAGATTTCCACTTAGATATATCTTATTCATCTTTGAATACTTAGCACCTCATGCAGTGGGAGTACATAAGAAATAACAAATAACTGATTTTGAATTGAATTTTAAAATTGTTTTAATAATGATTGAGAGTAATTCAGATTGAAAAATTTCCTTCATTTTGGTCATGTAGACTATCTATTTCTAGATTATTATGTATCACTTAAATTTAATTTTGTAAACTAACTTCACTGTGAAATTCTATAATTACCATTATAATTTGTTCTTTAGAAAACAACACATTTCTTTTTTTGAAACAACAAAGGCCTTATATTTCTTATTTGGGGGATGCAGGGTACATTTCAGTGTCCAAAATATTTTAGATATTTCATTTAAGGAAAACATTATTCCCCATTTCTCCTTTCCTACCTGTGCCTTTTAATGCTAAACAGATAAATAACATTTGACATTTCCTATTGTTCCATGACACATTTTTGTCCTAGAACTTATTTCACATTCCATCAGTCCCATTTAGATTGATGGAGTGCAATCATTTAGTATTTCTTTTGCCTTCTTCCTTTTTAATATTTTGGACCTTGTAAATTATATTTTTCCTTCACAAATTTGAACAAAAAATTGAAAAGTCCTGCATTACTTTTGTAAACTGTAAAAAACAAATAACAAAGATTCCAAGTGAATCTTATTTAATGATGGTGATAATTAACGAGGAAACAAATTTCTTATTAAATTGAGATGAGTAATCTTACTAGATCATTTCTCCTTCAAACATGCAAATTAGATAATTTTATTTGCTTATTTCCATTTAACCTTTTAAGTGCAGTATGAAAAGAAAGGTTTTCGCTTTTATTATCTGCTAATTTTCCAATATTCCCTTATAATAGTCTCTAAACATTTTTTCTTTCTTTTTTTCTTTTCCTTTAGGGGCAGGTGTTGGGGATTGGACTCAGGGCCTCACAAATACTAGACATACACTCTATCACTGAGCTATAGCCCCCCCTTCCCCCACCACATATTTTTTTTCTGTGATTACAAGAACTGCTGAAAAAGGAATACTGTCTTATAATGCTAGCTACCTGTCCATTTAATCCAAACTCTTGTGGTGGCTTGTACTATGTTAGTCATTTGGGGAGCCATATGTATTGGAATACTCCTCCCTGTGTAGTTTTAGGATCATTGGCTCAAAAGGGCCTTGAGTAAGATTTGGAAGGCAGAAGTGAAACAGTAACCATCTCTCTAGAAGGTTGGCATGATTAGTTGTACCAAGAGACAGATGCAGAGATGCCAGCAGCCAGCTGGTCCTTGCTCTGTATGCAGCCTTTCTTCCTGACTGACAACCCAGATGAGTCACACTAGCTTCAAGCTCAGCCCCAGACTCTACATGGACTCACTGAAATGGTAGTTGCATTTATACTGACCTCTCATGAGCCTTCCTTTTATAGCCCATTTCAGTGGCTAGATGTTCTTGGCTTTTTTGACAGGTTGGCTGGTTATTCTCACTGATCATCCAGCTTCTCCTTCTGGACGTCCATCTGCCCAGCCCTTTCCCTAAATGTGTAAGTCCTGACTCCTGTAATAAGTTCCTAGCCCATAACTCATGGTGGATATGTTTCCTGGTTGAACCCTGATAGATACAATTTTTCTTGCTAAAACTTATTCTGATACCATTTCCTTTGCTACTTTTTTTGTCATGAATTACTATTTTTCAAATTTAAGACTTTTCTCTTGACCTACATGCAATTGATTTCCATTATTAGCAAGAAGTCTCAATTAATTTTTTAAAAGTTATTCAATGTTCTCATTATAGTGCATTCTGAGCATAACCCAAATCATAATCATACCTGAACCACTATTTTTAAAGATGAGTATGTGAAAGACCTTGAGCAAAGCCATGTGGGAATGTGGTATGTGGGCATGTAGATTGTAATCAGATGGCCTCTTTCAAACTGTATAAAATATTTTTGTACTGCATTTTTCTTATTGGAGTTGTAACCAAATCAGTTCATTTGAGTCCTTAACAGATGTGTGTGAATATGGGTAAGTAATCTGCTTGATATTTTTTTAGATCACAGGCAAAGTTTTTACACTGTGGCTTTGTTTCACATTTACTTATAAGGGCAGGGTATTGTCTACTAGAGTGGGGACATAGGGACAGATTATATAAAAATTGTACTAACATATAAAGATATATAAACGTATATAAAGGTATATAAAGATTATATTAATTGGGTGTGTGGAAAAGTTAAGCCAAATTGTAAAAAAATCTACTGCAGACATGAATTGTGTACTTAATAAACTGAATTGTAAGACTTAATTTTCATTGCTCAGAACAATTAAGAGTCCACCCCCACCCTCCCAATCTTCCTGACCAGGGAGATGTGGTAAAAGGAGAGGGAGGAGTCTGTGGAAGAAAAAAAAAAGTGGGGGTCAAACATCAGCCCTATGGCTTACTAACTGCCTGAACTTGAATAGGGCACTTAAACTCATTTGCCCACAATTTATTAATTTGAAAAGTGAGATAACAATTACAGTAATCCTAGGGTAATCATGACAGTGTTGCTAATCTGAAGAGCATGTTGTAATTGGTAGTCATTAGTTTAGTCTCTATACATACAAATTTTCTACATATTGTCCTTAAGGTAATAGAAAAGGTGCTTAAAAAACCAGAAAAGACCATTTGGGTGCATCCTCCACCATTTCTAGTTGGAAGAGATATTGATTAATTTAGGAATAAAAAAGTTCAAGTAATCAAAGACAAGACAAGCATATATAAATAACAATGCAAAAAATAATATTTATAAGAGTAAAAAATTGGAACCTTTCTAAATATCAGATGATGGTCAAGTGTTGCGTTGGTTTTGTCAAATTTATTCATGGATAGTTATGGAGCCATTAAAATGTTTATGAAGACTTTGTAAGATTGGAAATGTTTAAATATTGAAGAAAGCTAAGATATAGAACACTGCATATCAGAATACCTTAAAAGCTGGTGTGAAGTACTTGAAAATATCAATAGTAGTGGACCAACAATTGAATTTTTCTTTGTTGATTTTTTTCAGTGTGTGCTTTATTAATTTTGTTACCTTAAAAAAACCTGTAAGTTTTGTTTGAGAAGTTGTGAACTGCTATTGAGTATGATGCTCTGCTGTTTACTCATAAGTGAATTCCACAGTAAAATGATAAAGAAGCTAATAAATTATATTTTATTTCATTGGTAAAGCTAAAAAGGTATGTGAGTAAATTATTATTAAATGGTTAGCATAGATTTTTATCCTTTCTCCTCCCTTTTCCCCACAATTACTGCTAGGTGTAAAAGTTTTGGCACTAGTACATCATTTCATTTTCTGCAGAAGAGTGCATGCAATATTTATATATTATATATCATTACTTTGAAATCAGCATATGATGAAGGGAGCCAGAACTATTTTACGGTGCCGCTTCTTTCTGTTTAAAGAGGCATCCTTTCATTGGAGTGTAGTAATGGCTGTAGTACTTTAGCAAATAGCTATAAAACATGGAAACGTCCTCCTTTTTTGTATTAATCCATCAGGAAGCTTTCAGGGATTCTTCTTGTCTAAAATATTCATAGGCAGCAAAATGTCCTGAATGCCCTACAGAATTTGTGCAGAGCCAGGCAGATGATTGATAGTGAAGTTCTGTTCTGAGTCACTCACAGTATGTAATTCTATTTGTCTTGCCAAATATGGGAGAGCTGGCAACTCATAAAAGGTAAAGGTAACAGGCACCATATTTTCTTAAATTTAAAAAAGAACTTTGTGTCTCTAGTTCACTGTAGTCCATTGAATATTACAAATTTTTATTAAATAAAATAGAAGGCAGGTGAGCTATTCCTTGTAGAGTGGTATAAAATTTTATTAAGTCATTTATTATACTGCATGCTTCTCTTTGGCATATATTTGTCTGTGTGGACAAAACTTAAGTAAATGGTGTACAAATGTTATCCAATTACAAAAAAGCATCAGGTACCTAGCACAAGAAAAGTATACAATAGACACTCAATATATCCTTTAATGAATAAAAGTCAGTTTCCAACTTCCAGTATTTTTGACATCAGTGCTTTTAAGAAATCATTCAGTTTTCCATTAAATTGATGTTAAAACTGAAATTCTGTTCAGGTTTATCTCATAAAGTCAGGTAATGTGATAGATGGGCAGTAGATGATATTGCAACTGGAGCTGGATTTAGCACTTTGAAACACTCTGACTTCCTGAGGGCATGATTCTGTCATTTGCACTTGTGCACAAGTCCCTGAGTTTTGGCTGAGTCAGGACCTTTGAATCAAGTCAGGAGGACTTGCTTTTGGTTCACATATTTCAGTGTATAAATCCTCATTGTTCATGACAGATATTATGCTGCTGTATATCTGAAATGAATTGCAGTGTGCAGGTGAGATAGAGTAAATTAATTAAAGTAGTTATATTTTATTATTCCATAGTAAATGTATCCTAGAAATACAGAAATGTAGCATTACTCTGAAGAGACTGATGTCTGAATCTGTTGAAGCAGTTGGAACCTGCTACCTATGAGGAGGAGATAGCAAACCAATAGTTGATTGTGTGTGCTTAATTTGGTAACCTATAATCAGTTAAAGGGTAGGCATCATATTTCAACATTATTCAACTTCACAAATATTGCTTTGCACATAGTAGGAAATCAATGAATGTTGTATTAAAGAAAAATCCAGAGAAGTCTTCAGCCACATGCTGTAATCATTTAGGCAGGAAATGTCAACTGATGGTTTTCATGGGAGATTTCCTCGACCTTGAAATTTGAGTATTACTTTGACCACTTTGCTTTATATTTTTTCTTGAGCTCTCTTCTTACAGTATTTTCATGCTTTAACATATTCCCTAGGGTCTAAATTCCTTAAAAATATGGTTTCCTTCCAATTGTTGAGACAGACAATAATTTTGCCTACAGGCAAAGGAAAACATTTGCTGACACAGGTAACCAAAAATGCACACACTTGTGTGACATATACTGAAATCATCTTCTTGTTGATTGTAATTTGCTGAGAATGTTTATACCCTTCTAAGTAGGTGGCAAAAATGCTTTAAAAATGATATGAAAACAAAGTAGAATTTGTAATTTTCTTAGTCTACTAGTTTAGTTAAAAAAAAATGTAGATGTGAAAGAAGAGGTTGATCTTCTTTAAAAAATTTCCCAACTTTAAACTATTTAGAAGTTGTGATGTTAAGCTAACTTTATGACTTTTAAAAAGAATCATGCCATTTTTTGCTGTTCTTTTGATTAGATTTATGATTACAATTGGTGGCATATATATTATGGCAACATTTTCAGCTGTTTTTGGTGTATATGTTTATGTGCAGATTTTCTTTAAGTCTGACCTGATATTCTTTAGTGTCTTGATTTTCTAAATATTGAAGAGGAATTTCCACAGTTAGATTTAAAAAGCAGCAGATTCAAAACGTAAGTGATATCGTGCGATATTTATCCTTCTGTGTCTGGCTTATTTCTTTTAGTTTTATGTCCTCCAATTTTACTTGCACAATTGTAAATGGCAGGATTCCTTTCCTTTTAAGGCTGAGTAATATGCTCTTACATATTTAAATACTACAGTCTTTTTTATCTATTGATATGTCCATGGATACTTATGTTGTTTCCACATTTTGGATATTATGAACAGTGTCACAAAGAGAGACCGAGAGGAGAATGGTCGTTGCCAAGGGCTACATGGTGGAAGAAATGGAGAGATGTTGATCAAAGTCTACAAACCTTCAGTTATAAGGTGAATAAGTTCTGAGGACCTAATAATGTATAGCATGGTGTCTATAGTTAGTAATAATATATTGTATACTTAAACTTTGCTAAGAGAATTGATTTTAAATTTTACACACACACACACACATACACACATTAAGTGGGAAATTTGTGAGGCTAGATCTACTAATTAGCTTGATTATGGGACTCATTACACAAGGTATACTTATATCAAAACACCATATTGTACACCTAACCATATACAATTTTTAAATTTGTAAATGATATTTCAGTAAAACTGGAAAAGTAAAAAGCATAAGAACAAGAAGTTTGAGAGTTCATTAATTTATTTAAAAATGTTTATTGATCATTTACTATGTGTCAGATGCTTTTTTTGGGCCTGGAACACATCAACAGATAAGAAGGTCATCCCTCCTCTGGCTTAGATGTTAGTGGAGAAAGAAGATAATGACTGCTCATTCTGGTAAATGCTTCAATGGAAATCGAGTAGGCTGTGATTGATGGTAAAGAGCAAGGTGCGGGTACATTGTACATGTGCAAAGTACTTTAGATAAGGGGTCAAGGAAAGTGTTTTTGGGGTAGTGACATTCAGCAGAGCCCTAGTGATGAGATGGAGGCATGATCAGATGCATGCAGATGGCCAGAGGAAGGCTGTTCTCAGGACAAGTAAGCACAAAGGCCTGGAGGCCTACAGAGCTTGCTATAAAAGAACAGAAAGAAGAGTGGCTAAAGCCACAGGTGTGTGAGATGAGGTAGCAGCCAGATGGAGAAAGGCTTTGTGACTATGTGAAAATGTTTAAATTTTATTCTAAGAGCAGTGTAAAGTCACTGAAGGGCTTTAAGCATGGGAGGAATATGATCTGATTTAAATTTTATGAAAATCATCCTGTAGTGTATAGACTATATATTTAAGGAGTTTTAGGGAAACACTAATGGCAAGATAGGTGTCAAATTAGGAGGCTACTGCCATAACATTTGCTGAGAATGAAGCACCAGCTGTAGGGAGTAGGTTCATGATATTTAGGAGGTATAACTGACAGGTCTTAATGGTGGATTTGGAGTGACAGGAACAGTGATATAAAAGATGCTGTAAAATTGTGCAGTATAGAAATATGTGCTGATTTGTGTAGATTTAATTTGACAATATGGAAGAAGATTGTCTCTAAATGTTTGACCTTCTACTCCTAAGTGGACATGAACTTATTTGCTGAGTTCTATTTTTTTTTTTTTTTTTTTTTTTTTTTTGTGGTACCAGGGATTGAACTCAGGGGCACTCGACCACTGGGTCACACCCCCAGACCTTTTTTGTATTTTATTTAGAGACAGGGTCTCACTGAGTTGCTAAGTGCCTCACCATTGCTGAGGCTGGCTTTGAACTTGCGATCCTCCTGCCTCAGCCTCCCAAAGTGCTGGGATTACAGGCGTGCGCCACCGTGCCCGGCTTGCTGAGTTCTATTTGATGAAAAAATTAAAGGAAGATAGTGAATTTAGAGGTTTAGGAACCAGACCATACAAGTCGAATCCTAGTTTCATCCAGTATTAGCTATGTGACCTTGGGAAATCCCTCAATTTCCTTATTTGGAAAATCGTGATAATTGCAACTACTCAGAATGTTGTGACTAAAATAAAGCCATTCACCTGAAGTGCTTGGTATACCGCGGCACAGGGTAAATTCGTTTTTAACTATTAATTTTTAATAAAGTGAAGATTTCAAATCACCCATATAGATATTGGAGAAACAAAAAAAAAATTAATTTCACATCTTGACATTCAATACTTACTCTGGATGAATTACTTTAATTTTCTTCTTTTCTACTCAAGTTTAAAACTTTTAGATTTCTTATATCTTTTACAGAAGTGATTGTCTATGTTTAAAATATCTTTCTCAAATATAAAATTTAAACTATGTAGAAATATTTTTGCTTACAACTGTTAAATTTGCCATTGAAAATTTTATTTTTCTTGAGACTTGAATAAAATGTTTTATGTATCACTAGTTTTTCCTAATAATACACTGTTCATCTATCACAAGAACCACCATAGAATAGCATTTATTTCCTCTCTATTTATTTCATTAACTGTTATTTCCCTGGAGAATCTGATTCCCTAAGCATGGTATGAGTTGACAACGTGGACTTGAAGACAGGAGGTTCAGTGCAGCGCTGTTTATTGATGCTTCCACATGGAGGTTCTGGCAACAGAGTGGGTCATTTCTGTCTGCCTCTATGGCTGTCCCTCTGAGGGGTACTTTGGAGCAGGAGCCATATCGATGGGAGGCAGCCTCATTAGTGCTGCAGCCATCATCAATTAAAACTTGTCCTTGGCAAGGATAGTCCCTCTCCCTCCTGTTTCTTTGTAGAGCAAGTCTGTAATTTTAAAGACTAACTTGATTTGGCTTCCTTTTCTCTTACTTGACAGAGGAACAAATAGAAATAATATTTACAACAACAAACACAAAAATAGCAATTAACGCTTATTGAG
Organism: Tamias sibiricus; assembly: GCA_025594165.1. Taxonomy (NCBI): domain Eukaryota; kingdom Metazoa; phylum Chordata; class Mammalia; order Rodentia; family Sciuridae; genus Tamias; species Tamias sibiricus. The sequence goes on along the minus strand of CM046664.1, from coordinate 109,797,689 downwards.
GACTGACCTGTTTCTTATCAACATTATGTGTTCAACTATATGACTTGCAAAAGGAAAACTGCTTATGTATATGAATAAGCAACATGTTCCTACTTTATTTCACTTAATTGCTCAGCTTTTATTTCTCTTTAGTCTGTACCTACAAGCTCATAAAATGTTTTGAACCTGCATTTGGGGAATTATATTTAGGTTTGGGGTTGAGAAAGGGATTGGTTAGAGGAAGAATGGCTATATTTAGGCAAGAATAGTTATGTAGACAGAAGGCTGTACAGCATTTACGTAATGGAAACAATTTTGATTTCAGTGTCCAACTTGGACTTCTGCTTCGAAGCAAGTTTAGGCTGAGCAACAAAGCAGAACCAGGACTATTTATAGCTTGGGTATACACTGTGTATCATGAATCCAGTTGTGGCACTTTTTTCCCGTGATTGGGAATTTATGACCATAGTTGCGTGAACTCAGGTAAATGGTATGGTAAACAAAGACTGTATGAGCTATTAGTTTAGTGGCCAGGATTCAAATGAAAAGAAATGTGATGTAGATATAGGAGATAGGCACATATCTATCTTTATCTATATCACATTTCTATAACATAAATATATTTATAACAAATGAAAATAAATTAAAATCCACATAAATATGAATTGAAGGCTTTCAGGGACATGGAAACACCACTTGTTTATGGTTTGGCAAAAGACTGGGGCTTCATTAATGATAGTTGTTTGGAATGTTATGGAGCTTTTGCTTTAAACAGTAGAGTATTCCTTTTAGCTGGAGGATTTGGGGCATCTGGTTGGGATGGGGAAATAGAAGTAGCAGGGCTTGATGGGACTGTGGGAGAATTGTTTTTATTTCTCACCGATATAATATAATTTCTTTACTGTCTTCTGATAAAAATCCAATTACAATTTCATTTTGGGGGTTGAATTTGTGCTTAATTTGGGGGCATACTTCACATGAAGGCCCAAGAAGTGCATAGCGGGAGCTGAGATTCCTCACATGCACAGTAAAGGTAATGAAGGAAAAGGGAGATCGCCAAGTGCCCACACTTCCACTGAGTACCGTGAAGACTACATTCATCAATAGACCCTACTCTCCTTTTCCTGTGTCTGGCATATAATAGACACTCTGGGAATATTTGTTGAACAAACTTTTGTATTTTAAAATGAATAAAAAGTGGATGAAGAGTGGACAGTGTTCCTCAGAATCTGGGAAGAGAAATATGTCCATGTTCATTCTCTGAGCAAGTGAAATTCTGTAAAGGTGTGTGTGTGTGTGTGTGTGTGTGAATGTGTTGAGAATTAATATGCAGAAACTGTGCAAGAGATGCTAATTTTCTTGTTGTTTAAAAATAAAATCAGCAATCCAATATGTTGGTTTCACTGCAACCTCTACAATGAACTACTTCTGTTCTCTTTTACTTTGAAGGGAATTGATTTTACTGTGCTTGCCATGGTGGATTGGAGGAGGGTTCTTTGGTTAATAAGGGGAGGATGATGATCCACATAAATGGTATCACAATTACTAGTAGATTCCTTTATGTTGTGGACCATGGGGCGCGTGGCAGCTCACAGCTGTTTCCTTTCTTTATAAAGCAAGTTCAGTTTTCTCCAAGGTTCTTCGTCACAAGTGAAAACAATGGAATGAAACAGAGGCTACTTTTTATTTTTCTTGTTTTGTTTTTTTCTTTTACTCTCCTTTTGGCTATATTGATGAAATAAATAGATTGGAACCTAGTTGATTTATTAATTTAACCCTGATCAATATGGATTGCTGCAGGACTTGTTAAGTTGATGAGGAAAGTGACCAAAATGAATGGATTTTGAGTAGCTAAATCTACATCATTTCCCTTAACACAAATTTTTCTTTGTTTTGAACTGTCAATCTTGAAATGATGCAGGTAATCATAAAGGGCAAAATCTTTTTTCTTAGTCTCAAAGACATTGCCAATTTAATTCTAATTGTCTTTTCATGGCCCCAAACAGGATAGATTGTTCTTTGAAACTTTATTTCCTGAAATGAAACTAAAAATATTGGGGCTGATATTAAGGTAATGAAAATCCCACAGAATTTTAGCAGACAATAGAGCTTGAAAATTTTGTTTTCATAGGAAAAAGTATGGTGGAGAACAAAGTAATGATAACTGTACATATATTCTGATCACCAATGTTATGCTTTTAATAGAGAAGTGTGTGCATACACACACACACACACAAACACATAATGGTTTAAAGCAACATTGATTTGAAACTAGTAATGCAACAAAGAAAAGTTTCTCATCTGATGGCTTTAATACAGTAAAATTCATTTTTTTGAAATTGTAGCAAACGAGTGAAACTTTATCTATTCATCTTCTATGGATGTTTTCTGGTCTGAGGATAGCAGCTGACAGCATTCTATTCTGATAACTTTCCTTTGATGCTTTTGTTCTTCTATAGTTTGTTACAATTTGGTTTGATCCATAATAAGAATTTAGAGGTGCATTTTCACCTTCTTCCCAGGGAGGACAGTTATCTTTTCGCAACTCTTTTGTTAGGCACAGCAGAAGGAAACTTGCCACATATATCTTTTGAGGTGATTCTTCTACAAAGCAGTCTACTAGCATTTTGTAGCTGAAAATAATCAAATAGAAGGAACACATTTATAAAAAAAAATTCTAACTTTCCAAGAAAAGGAATCCCATTCTCTGATAGTATATAACTCCCTTGGAATTGCGATGCAATATCATTTGTATGGACATATGAAAGTACTCTGTTTCTCTTCTTAACTGGGTGCAGTATAGACATGTATTTTATCTTCTGTGAAAATAGAGAAGGACTGGTACAGAGAGGAAATTTTGGATACTTGTAGAATATACAGAGTGGTACAAAGAAATTGAGAAACTACTTTCATTAGTTTGTCCACAAAATAATCAGGTAGAAAACAGAGCTGGCAATGTGTTGCGAATGATGGATTAACCAAGAGTTTCTTAAAGGAGAACTGATGGCATGGACTTGATCACCAGTCTGCTGGAAGGTATAGTACTAATTAAAATAAAATAAAATGAGTAATAAGGCCCAAAGATGTAGATGGTATTTGAGTAGGGCTTAATGGACAGGTACATAAAAGGAAAGGAAAATTGAAGAAAGATGGCTGTAGCTCTGTAGTCCCATGAACAGGGCTACTCTTTCATTGAGCCTTGGCCAGACTATAGGCAGTTATGGAATTTCTTGAGAGGCAAGGGCCTTAATTGGGAAATTATCTGATGAAATCACCCTTTTACCATTATGAATTGTCTGTCTTTATCTCCAGTAATACTCTTTGCCTTAAAATCTGTTTTATCTGATAATACTATAGGAACTCCAATCTCCTAATGCTTGCAATTTGCATGGTGTTATCTTTCCCTATCTGTTTACTTTCAAACTAGTGTCTTTGTATAAAGGTACAGCTCTTGCCTCTGTATCTGTCTTGACAATCTCTGCCTTTTAACAAGAGCATTTAGTCCCCTAACTACTAATATTTTATATTTGATTGGATGTAAGACTACCTTTTTATAATTTATTTTTTGCCATAAATCCTTGTACTTTTTCTGTGTGTGTGTGTGTGTGAGTGTGTGTGTATGTGTATGTGTGTGTATTTGCTCTAAACATGCTATACTCTTTATAGTCTATATAAAGCTTTACACATGTTTTAAAAAGTGAAATACAGACTCTAAAAAGGTGATTTTGTTAGGTTTAAAGAATGTAACCTTTGGCCATTTAATCTCACCTAAGAACAGAATTAGACTATTTAGAAAAGGTCTTCACTATCCAAATCTGCCAGACAAATATCAAGGCCTGGATCTTTATTTACACCAGTTACACATGAAATCCAGAGCTTCACTGGGACTATTATGTGAATTTTCATCCCTGTATGGCTCTGTGTAGCTTCTCAGCTTGGCTTCATCTCTCCCCTTTATTCACATTTGGAAGTCCATCTATCTGCTCCATATAATACATTTGCCAAAAGCAAAAATAGCAAAGTTTTTAAACTTAATATCTTATCTACCTCTTTCACTTTTATTATTGTTATCATTTTCTAATGATTAAAATCAGATATCAAGAATATTTAGCTTCCATCCATTTAGATGGGTAAGTGCTTTCTTTCACATTCTCTTTGAATCCCTGGACTGGAAAGTGTTGTAGATATACAACTTACTTTTCATAGTTGTTATCAAGATTTTCTCCCTTCTCTAAGGAGCTATAGCTTTTAAAACTCACATCATCAGATTATAATAACCACTTGTTACCCTTACATACTATTATGGAGATTCCAAGTTGCTTCCCTTAATTCTTCGAAGATTTCAATATATGTTTATAGTCTCTCCATGTTACTCCATCCATAATTTTTGGTGGGTTCAATATTCTAATCAGAAGTTCTCTTTAATGTCCTTGACTTCTTGATTTTTCCTTCTCCAGTGCTCTTGTTTCTTCTCTCAGCTACTCATCTCTCTGATCTATTTGCAAAAATGCTCTTCATGTATTAAGACCCATAGTTGCTGTTTAACTGTCTCTTGCTGGTGGTCATGAGAATGCATCTTGCAGACCTTCATCTACGTCTAGTCCACTCCTTCTACAAAGAGCAAAGTGACTTGGTGGCTACATTTTGAGATCCATTGCTACATTTGTGCTGAGGCCAGTGACTACTAAGTCACTGGACATTAGGGCAGATCCATTTCTGGGACACACAGAACTCCTTTGCCAGTTTTGGCTCAGGGCCTCTCCAGTGGCTTGGTGCACCTTCCCTACACATGAGATAGAGATAGAGATAAAGATAGATATGGAAGGTTGTGATAGTCTAGGATGATTACACCCAACTTCCTGTTACTCTGATTTTCTTTTCAGAGGCAGATTTGTGTCATGATATGGCATTTCTCCTGTCCCTCTCCTAGTCCTATTCCTTTCACATAGACATTTCCCCAATAAAATTTTTGCACTTTTAATCCATTTTCATCTGGTTTTGAGTGAAGTAAACGATCACCCCGCTAGAATCTTTACATCCATTCTCACCCACTTTGGACCTTATGGTTTCCACTTTTGTACCCCTTCAATTCTCCTACTCCTTTTTTACTTTGTCATATTTGCCTGCAAAATCCCAAGCTCTGCGTATATCCTTTGATTTACTGATTTTGTACCTTTATCTTTATAACTGAATGTGGCTGGATGCACAACCCTTCTGAATCATCTCATTTAAAATTCATGACCTGCAACTTTTAACTGCAATACTAATACTTTTTCTTATTTCATCCAAACTCTCTCTTTCCAAGATACTACTTCAGGTCTTCTCCCCTCTCAAAACTTGAACATTCTCTTTCATGAACCTTTGCTGACTCTCCTTTTTACTTTTCTAGGGAATTGGAAGCCATCAGAAGAGAGCATCTGTATATCATCAAACCTACATGGATGGGTTGACCTACAGTGGTATATACTTATTTTGCTTTTCCTGATAGAGAGTTTGACCTTAAGTACTTATTATCCTACTATGTGTGTATTAGATCCCATTCCCTCTGATCTAATCAAGAATATGACTTCAGTATTATCCTCACTCTCTCCTGCACCCTCATTACCATAAGGATATGGGATCATATCTATAAGCATAAAAACATACCATATCAAAACCAAAACAAAGACAAAAAAAAAAACTTATTTATACCATGTGTTCCTTTAGGTACTGTCTGCTTTCTCTGTTTCTCTTTATGATGAAATTTTTAAAAACTGTACATACTTTCACTGATTGCTATTCCCTCATTCTTAAATCTGTTCTAATAACACAAACTTGATCTTCCACTTGTCCCCATCTTAGTGAGTAGAATTTCCCTTCTTCTGTTTGATCAGGCCAGTAGTCTTGGAAATATACTTATCCCTTTTCATTATGGTAGATATCAAGTCCAGCCCATTAGTAAATATTTGTTGTTCTACTTTGAAAATCTTTTGTTGTCTGCATATACTTTACCACCTTATGCTGCTATCACCTAGTCCAAACCATTGTCCTCTCTCACATGGGTTATTGAAATGGCTTGTAATAGGTATTTTCCTCTGTATCATATAGAATTAAGTGTTGCTATTTTTGTTTTGTTTTTGGTACCAGGAATTGATCCCTGGGGCACTTAACTACTGAGCTACAACCCAAACCCCATTTTAATTTTTTTTTTTAAATTTTGAGACAGGGTCTCACTAAATTGCTTAGAGCCTTGCTAAGTTGTTGAGGCTGGCTTTAAACTTGTGATCCTCCTGCTTCAGTCTCTTGAGCTGCTGGGATTACAGGTGTGTGTACCATGCCTAGCAGTGATTGCTATTTTTTACAGAAAATCCCAAACAATAGAAGTTTAGATAAGATAGAAGTTTTATTTTTCTTACATGTGAAATAGTCCAGATAGAGATGGTTCAGCTTTAGTATAGTACTCTCATACCAGTGACCCAAGCTCCTTCTACCTCATGCTTCTCAAATAAAGAGTGTTCCCTTTAGAGTCTAAGATGGTCACTCAAGCTTCAGCCATAAAATCCAGGTTTGGTTTAGGAAGGATGGAGAAGAAGTGTCCCTTCTTTTAAAAGGCAGTTGCTAAAAATCACACTTACTACTTATTTTCATCCCTAGGGACGAGCTTGGTTATATTATGACACATAGTTACAAGGAAGGATGAAAAATGAGATTTATATTCTGGGTGGCCAAATAACCATTGAAATATTATGGGAAGATAAAATAAATATTGAATGACATCTGATCTGTCTCTGCAATACCCCATTAGTGATTTATCCATTTAGTAACCCAAGCAAAAGCCTGTAAGCTGCCTGGTACCGTAAACCGGGATAAAAACTCTCGGAGGCAGAGTTAAGCTTTTACTACTTTTACTTCTACTTTCTTAGAGCTTAGAGAGGGAAAGAAAGATTTTTCTTAGAGAAAGATTAGAGCTTCTTTCTTCTCTCTTCTTTCTTCCTTCTTCTTTCTTCTGTCTTCTGTCTTCCTCAGGAGTCTCGGCCTAACTCTGACCAGTCATTACTTCTTCTATCTGGTTTCTCTTCTGTAACCGCTCTGCCTACGTTCTGGCCGCTCTGATTCTGACCGACCGAGTGACTGCCCGGCTGACTGAATTCTCCGTTCAGGTTTGCGGGTGCCTACAGGTGCGTCACATACATATCAGGTGGAACCCATGGCTTCCAGCTAGCTACAACAGCCCTTCCTAATTAGGGCTCCTTCAAAAGCCTATGCAAAAGTCCAAGCCTTTTCAAAATGCAGATTTTCTGCTGAAGTCTTCCATGTTCTTTAGCAGATCATAAGAATCTATATGCTGTGGTTCTTAGCTGTCTGTCTGACATTGCTTTATCTTTTATTGATATGCAATTACTGTAGGAAATAGTGGATTTTATTGTAAGAGCATATAACAGAATTTGATTGATTTCTCTCCCCACTACCTCCCCTTACCATCCTATTCTCTCTCCCTCTGATCATCTTTCTCTACCATAATAGTTTTTCTTCTGCTTTCATGATGTCCTTTATTTTTCTTCTTTTACATTTAACTCTCACATGTGAGAGAAAACATCTGGTACTTTTCTTTCAGAGTGTGGCTTATTTTGTTTACCGTCATACTCTCTGTCCAGATCTACCCATTTCCCTGAAAATGGAAATTTCATTCTTCTTTATGACGGAATAAAACTCGATGTTATCTATGTTCCATATTCTCTTTGTTTAATCATCTGTTGATGGATATCTAGGCTGATTCCATAATTTGGCAATTGTGAGTTGTGCTGTGATAAACATGTGTATATCACCAAAGTATACTAAATTTCTTTTGCATGCACACTTAGGAATGGTATAGTTAAATCATAGGGTAGTTTTATTTTTAGTTTTTTAAGGAACCTCCATACTGAGTTCTATAGAGGCTATACTAATTTATACTCTCACCAACAGTGTGGCCCATTTATTGAACAGATTATTTATTTACTGAATTTGTTATTATTTATTAAACGGATAATCTGCCCACTTATTGAATCGGTTATTGTTATTATTATTGGTGCTGAGTTCTATATATAATCTGGATATTAATACTCTATTAGAAGAGTAGCTTTAGTCTGTCTCTTCGTGTCTCTTCATGCTATTAATGGTTTGCTTTGCTATGTAAAAGCTTTTAAATTTTATTCCATCCCATTTATTATTTCCCAAGTTATAGGTGTCTTATCAGCAAATCATTGCATGTGCCTATGTGTTGAAGTGTTCCTTATTTTCTTGCAACAGTGGCAGAGTTTCTGATCTAATTCCTAGGGCTTTGATCCATTTGGAGTTGACATTTATGCACGGTGAAAGATAGGGATATGGTTTCATTTTTCTACATATAGGTATCCAGTTTTCTCCAGTGCATATTTTTGGCACTTTTCTGTCTGACATCATCCTTTGCCACTCTCCCCTTTATTTATTTTTTCTTAGTCACACCATCCACTCTGCTACTCCTCAGATAGTCTAAGTACATTGCTACCTCATGATCATTGCACTATTTTCTCTGCCTGAAACACTCTTTCCCCAGATTTCCATATATGCCTATTGTTGGTTTAATAGTGTTTGACCAAAATTCATATTAATCTGGAACCTCAAAGTATAACCTTGTTTTGAAGTAGGGGCTTTGTAGATGTAGTTAGGTAAGGATCTCAAAATGAAATCATCCTAAATTCATAATGACTAGTTTTCTTCTAAGAAGAGAGGACACAGAGAAACCTAAGAAGGAGTCCATGTAAAGACAAAGGGAGAGATTTCCACAAGCTGAGGAATACCAGCAACCACCTGAAACTGGAAGAGGCAAGGAGGGGTTGTATCTAGAGCCTTTGGAGGCAATACAGCCCACCAACTTCAGGCTTCTGGTCTCTAGAACTGTGAGAAGAAATGTATGTGATTTGGAGCCACCCAGTTGGTGGCAATTTGCTACAGCAGTCCCAGGAAATAGATAATGCAGGCAGGCTTCTTTCTTTACTCCCATCAAATTGCTGCTGAAGTAAGCCCAACCTATCCAACAAAAATAGCCACTCTCTTTTGTTTTCTTGGCACACATAATTTCCTTGTCCTATTTTCCCCACTGTACTTATCATAGCCTTATGTGTTATACAATCAGTTTATTTATTTTGTTTTCTCCCTACTAACCTATGAGATCCTGGTAGGTCATGTCTATCTTGTTTTCTGATGTATTGCTGGTGTCTAGAAGAGTGTGGTCACATAAGCGGCACTCAGAATATACAACAAGTGAATTAAATGCATGGATGGTATATCCCATAGAATAATTTCCACAGATAAGAATTTTATTGGGGCTTTGGAATGGAGTATGGAAATAACATTGATATTCTTCATTGCAGATCGAGGACAGATTCCTATGTTTTGTGAGCAGGTGAAGTTGGGATTTTCCTCAATAAGCAGTTTTATATTTGCTCTGGTATTTGAATTTTCCTTCTGAAAAATCAAGAGTCTCCTGAGAGAGTAAAGTACAGCAAACATGGTTTGTTCCTGCAAAGTTTTTTTTATAGCAATATCTAGAAGTTGTTTTTTTCAACTGTAAAAACCTTAGTAATCTAGTAATCTGGTGACATGTCTAATTCTGGGAAGGGTGGCCTTCTGATGTGCCCACAAGAGATTGCTGCCAAGTATCTCCCCAAGTTACTGAATGATCTGACCTACTTTATGATGTTATTTAATATGAAGCAATTAAATTTTGGAAACTTGAATGCTGAACTTGATTATTTTATTTTATCCTATAGTTAGCTGTTATAATACTTCCATGTTTGCAGTAACTAGAAATCGGGATCAATTGTTTTGTTTTCTTGTCAGTATTTGAAAAGTTTTGAAGGGAACGACAATAATTTGTAAAATGGATTTTACCAGATTGAGAGAAGATTAGAAAGAGAATCAAGAGGTGACTTCAGGGGTTGGGGTTATAGCTCACTGGTAGAGCACTTGCCTTGCACATGGGAGGCTCTAGGTTTGATCCTAAGCACCACATAAAAATAAATAAATAAAATAAAGCTATTGTGTCCATCTACAACTAAAAATAAACTTGTAATAAAAAAGAGGTGACTTCAAATTTAGATGAGAGTTAGTGAGAACCTGAAATACATATGAGGCAATAGGAAGGATGGATGGAGGGAACAGAGGGCATGGGACAGACTCAACAGTATTTGATGCAGTGAAGTGTTCACTTGTGACAAGTAAAGGATGAAAAAACAAGTCAAAATGATCCAAAGGTGGTGTCTTGGGTAACTGATGGTGCAAAAAGCAAAACATGTGGAAAGCAAAACAATGAACTCACTTTAGTACCCTCATTACCTGTTTGAAATGCTTCTGGGATAGCAGGGAACTGCTCAAGATTTCTGAAATGTTCAGTTGTTTGTCTGTGGAATATTCCTATTGAGCTGACAGGTTATGTTATTGGGACTAAAAATCTGCTCTTTTATGACAATGGGAACAAAAACACAAAGACTAAGGCAAGGGAAAGGAAGGGAGCCCAAGACACAATTCTATGAACTAATTCTATAATAATGGCATCCGTAGCTAGAAAACTTTACATTGTACTGAAGTACACTAGGAAAAGGTACACTAGCATTACTATCTTTGATGATGTAAAATTAGACTCTGGCTGCCTTTGGTTTAGCAATTGTTTCCCTACTTTAAAAAGACCATGTTCTTTTTTCATTTCTTAGATCTTCTTTATTTATGAAGGGACCAAATCCAAATTCTGTTGAATGAAATTATTTCGGTAACTTTGGCTTAGTTCTGTATGGCCTAAAGGTTACATCACAACATTACCACACGCTTGGCACAACTCTTCAGCAAAAGCTTTTATACAAAAGGCCAAAATTAGCATGGGAATGAGTGAAGAATGTAGTATAGCCTCTTTTTGTACCCAGGGAGTGATCTTTCTGAGTAGACTTGTTGGCAAAATGGTACTTACATCTGGACCTACTTTAGAAGTTAAAGCAAAAAGCTTTCCTTTTGGGAATAAAAATGCAGCTTAAAGTGATTTTTTTTCCAAAAATTTTTCTTGTCCATGTAAATCAGTCATTTATCCTTTTATTGTTTTATGAACAGTATGGTTCAGCATATAATATATTGAACTATGAAGCCTGGTACACACCATAGTTCTTTATTGATGTTTTATTATTGGATCCTAAATTTTAAAAATGAACTTACAAAGAAGAGGTGGTGAATAATTTTTAAGCACTTCAAATTTTCTCTGACTTTGCTTAGTAGAGGCAGCATGTAGAAGAGGAGCAAGCATGGGCTTAGGCATCAGACAGCTGTGGCTCTACATAATGAAAATGGCTCTTGCATTTTCTGAGAGTGACTATTTTGGTTTACTTATCTGTGAAATAAAGATAAGCACTCCTACAGTGTAGGGCTGTGAGGATTAAATGAGGTAATGGATATGAAATGTGGATATTGTGATCGTAGCATAGAGATATTTTGATAGAACATGGAGTAATAACTTATGGGTTATATTTCTTTCGTGTAAGCATTTACAGAAAACTTTGAATAACACAAGGCAAGTTAATTTGCAACAAAGGACACACAGTTTAAAAGTCTTAATATACTCTTTTAAGCTCTTAAGATTCACCTTTTTATTATTCTGAAAGATGTCACTTGCAAGACAAACTTCTGATTCTTTGGAGCCCTTTTGTTGTTTAATTTGGCTCTGTTATGAAACAGCTTTGACTGCATGCACAAAAGGTAAGAACCAGGTGGTTGCACAGATATTTTCAACACACCATAAGGGATGGGAAAATACCACAAATTGCCACCATCCTAGTTGCCTTAGGATTTTGGAGACATCTGTTGGTTATGTTATTGGGACTAAAAATCTGCTCTTTTATGACAATGGGAACATTTCTTTTCAAGGAGCCACTGGAGCATTAAGGAAGGCAGTGTCCCTGAGAGACTGGTAATAGGTCATTTAATCAACTTGTTTGGGAGTTGCCTTCTTGCAAAGTGGTGCTCTGTGTACTGAGGTGGGTGCGGGGGCATGCATAGGCAGGGTTCCTTCAGTAAGCACTATTTTCCTGATTTTACAGGTGGTTCTAATTAATGCAAAGTATGTTTAATTTGTTTACATCTAAATTATGTACAATTATAACAAGAAATTTCCCTAAGTAGCAAATTTATAAAGTAAATGAAAATTGTTTTCAGGTTCTGAGATTTTCCTGCTCAGTGTGCCTTTCCAATAAATGGATTCCCACTCTTTCTACCATTCCCAGATAATTGGTTGACACCTCATTTCTCCTTTGATAAAAGATGGTCTATTGAACTTGCTTTGCTACCTGTGCCTAAACTCTGAGGACCTAGAGGAAAGATGGGTCAGGAGGCATGAGGGAAAAAAGGCTCTAAAAAGCAATATTCCAACAGCACAATCTCACTTATCCCAGTAAGTTAGCAACAAGAGAAACATTTGAATATCCCACTGTGGCTACAAAATCTAGATTTTAAAAGGTATATACAAAAAATGAGAAGAAGAAAGTATGGGAGAATATGAAATTTGCAGACTCAGTAGGACATGTTAAGAAAAATAAACTTGGCATAAGAAACGATGGGATAATTTAAAAAAGCAACTTTTAAGCTATTACTAGAAAGGGAAGAATACCATAGAAGGGAGAGGCTCAATGTTAGCAGAAAAGAGGGTGACAGAGTGTCATGGTTTGAATATGCAGTATTCCCAAAAACTCATATTTGAGATAATGCAAACATTTTCAGAGGTAAAATGATAAGATTATGAGAATTATAACTTAATTGGTGGGTTAATCCACTGATGTAGATTAGCTGGGTTATGACAGCTAGGGTATGACTGGAGCAAGTAGGTCACTGTGTGCTTTTGGGGTTGATATTTTGTCCCTACGGAGCAGAGTTCTCTTTCTGCTTCCTGGGAGTTGTGTCCTGAGCTGCTTTCTTTTACCATGCCCTTCCGCCATGATGTTCTGTCTCACCTCTGCCTAGAGCTATGGAGTTAGGCACCATGGACTGAGATCTCTGAAACCATGAGCCGACATAAACTTTCCCTCTTCTACTGTTGTCAGGCCTTTTGTTCACAATGATAAAAAAGTTGCCTAATAATACAGAGGGAAAGTGGTGCTATGCCACTCTGTAGTGGCTGCTTCTCTCCCCAGGAAGGCTGTATGGCTGTTCTCTAGAGAGCACCCACCACCAACCCTGAACAGCAGCTTCTTGGCTTGCGGTTGGTAGATTCCCTGGAGGAACAGGAAGCAGACAGAGAGGTGTAGCCCTTGCTGAACAATTGGTTGCTAAGTTAAGCTGGTTAAAATTGCTTTAGACTATCCTTCTCTTTTAATAGTGTGATTTTACCTACTAACCTCACTGACCATGTGTTGTGTGTAAATTTGCTACTTTGTTCAACTCTCAAATTTTTTTTTTCTAAAGTGGTGACATACAATATACTTAAAAAACTACCATATGGATCTCATACTGAATACTTTTTAAACATTGAATGAAACATAGTGAAGTAATAAAATCACACTTAAATTACTGGAAAGTTTATGTTTTCTAAAATAAAAGTACTGAGTAGCATTGTTACTTAGAATTTTCAGGAAGAACTGCTTCCCTTCTCTGAGTACTAGTGAATTTCTGCATTTGAAGTAGCTGTGCTCCACCTACACTCCTTTCAATGATAATACATTCAGTACACTTAATATTTTCAGAAAACTTGTTTTTCTGTTCAATTTGTTTCTTTTATTTTTCAATCTTAGCTGAAGAAACACCGGCATTAGAGTCAGACCTGCTTTTAAATTCCAGCTCCACTAGTTTTTTGTATGTGTATCTTTGGGCAAGTTACTTACATTTTCCATGTATTATTTTCTTCATATTTACATAGCTATAATGCAATGAAAATGAAGAGGCTGCTGATACACACATTGCTTTCAAAATAGTACATCCATTGCTGGTGCTCAAACATGTAGTTGTCTCTTTACTTTGCTTTCCTTAAAAAAAGGAAAAAAAAATGAGCCTATAATTCAGCATATAGTAAACAGATTTTTATGAGTGAAAGTTTGAAAAAAAAAACCATTTTTTTTGGATAGGCTTGACATATAGCAGGGATTTGTCTGCCCCAATGGAATATTGCCTTCTATGAAATCTCATGCTTGCTATGTGAATTAAATGAGGTAATGTATCTGAAGCTTAGAGTATTTAGCAAACACTCAATAAATGACAGCCAATTGGCATTGGAAGTTAATTCTAGTACTAGTCATATCCCCAGCACAGCATTTTGGAAAATGTGAACTTCAAAGCATTATCTAAATATAATCTTATCTTTGTAGTTCATTTTCCTTTAAATTATACAATATGTACATAAGTGAATGTATTTATTGCATCATCTATTTAAGTTTCTACAGTGGTCTTTCCTTAATGTCATCAATTTTTTTGAAACAAAGATTATGGCAATATACCAGGTTAAATAGGTGCCTTTGAAACAACCAAGCATGTGATGTTTAAACAATGTAAATATTAAATAGTTGTTTTAAGAGAAGGAAGTAAATTTTTTCAGGGAGAGGGAATTTCCCATTTTCAGTGATAACCATTTCACTTAAAAAGCATTGGAAAACTTTAAATGTGAATTTCAGTTGGTGGGATTATGATGTATTTCTCTCTTGGTCCTTCCTTGCTTTCTTTATTACTCTTCTATGAAATAAACTGTCCTAACCCCAAGGATGGGCAATCCATCCTCTTCTTGAAACTATAGCAATGTCTATTTCAAAGTCAAGATTTAAAAATATTCCCTTAGACTACCATGCTTATTGAAAAAATGTAAACAAAAGCAAGGATCTTGAAAAAAAGAAAGTAGTTTGTATGTCTTCACTACAATAGAAAAAAAAAAATATCAAGCTATATTTTCAGAAGAACACCAGAGAGCTTTCTGTGAGAGTTGGCAAATGCATCAAGGCATTGTTTGTAGATATTATTTTTGATAGGTTTGATATACAGCATAGTTTTCCGAGCCAATGGAATATTGTCTTCTTACAAATCTCATCAGGCCAGCAGTGCTGCTGCTGTGGGCTGGCTTATCAGCTCCAGCCAGAGTGTGCTGCACTTGCACGCACCGTTGTAGCCTGAGAGGAAAATAAATTGTACCCAAGCAGTTAATAAGAAAGAATTATTGTGAGTGAGATGCATGGCATTATGAGTGGGTGTCGTGTTTTACAGACTCAGTGTTGATTTGCCAAAGGAAAAGACACCCCTTCCTAAACATGAAATGAAAATTTTATTTCAAAATTGTCATTTAAAATATATTTGTTGGTTTCCTAATTTAAGAAGTGGACATTATTTATTTTTAATGTATTTTTGGGATAGTACTGAAGAGATAATTCCCATTTTCTGTGATTTCCTAATGAATATTTTCCCCATTGCAGCTATATAATGAAACGTGTGTTTGTTTTTTGAAGCAAGTATACAGTACCTATAGGTACCTAGAATGTAGACTTTAAAGCACCAAATGTGCATGTAATCTGCATAAGAATGACTGAATTGCTTGTGGGGAGTCTAATTCCTTATTAAAATTTGCAGTTCTTTGGGTTGGCAGTTCCAGTAACAAAGGATTTGTGCTTTAATAAGAGAATAATTATTTTCATTTAATAGGTGTTAACAGATTACATAATGTACTCCCTTTGCTAAAAAGAAAGAAATATATTCTAATTAATCAGGCCTCAGAAAATTTTTAGAACTCCATCAGGAAGAAGTGGAATAATTTTTGTAAAACTACAGAACTGTTATTTAAAGGAACTGGATTTCAGACTGAGAGATTAAGTCCAAAATATAAGAAAATGCTTATTTTGAATTAATTTTGTTTACTTTATATTTAAAAGCAGAAGATACCAGATAACTGGCAAGGTAGTATTATTCGCTATGGACAATTAATCCCAAACTTCTTGTAGATTAGATCCATAAAAATATATTCTTTTTCTTATTAACAATCTGATGTACATCTTTCTTGTCCATAATCAGCCGCCTTCTACCTGGTGATTTTGAGAACCTGAGTCTTTTCACTTGTGGTTCTGCCATCCCGTAAGGTCTTGAAGTCCTTAACATTCATCTGGAAGATGGGGAGAGCCGTACTGGAAAGGAATGCCTGGCTTTTCAAATCCCTGACCTGGAAGAGACATTTAGCACTTCTGTTAATATTCTATTGGTAAGAACTAGTCAATACACAGAATGTAAGTGGGGCAGGTGGGGGCGGCTGTGTGGTAGCTAGTACTTGAGGAGGCCTTACAACCTCAAGATCCAGCTCACTGAGGGCCACCTGTTAAGTCCCACTTCCTTATGGATGAAGAAAGGATTAGCACAAGAAAAATGCCCGTGCAGAACTTCCCCAGGTTTCTGTGAATGTCTAGCAAAATGTCAAGTTGGGTGGGAACATGTTGAAGAGATTTCTCATTATTAATTGAACAGTTAAAGTATAAAAAGGGGATTTTTTTGTTAATAAATTAACAATGGCCAGGCGCGGTGGCGCACGCCTGTAATCCCAGCACTTTGGGAGGCTGAGTCAGGAGGATCGCGAGTTCAAAGCCAGCCTCAGCAATGGCGAGGCGCACTTAGCAACTCAGTGAGACCCTGTCTCTAATAAAATACAAAAAAGGGCTGGGGATGTGGCCCAGTGGTCTAGTGCCGCTGAGTTCAATCCCCAGTACCAAAAAAAAAAAAAAAAAAAAAAAAAAAAAAAAAAAAAAATTAACAATGGGATAGAGAGAGAAGAAATATAGATAAGATTCTATTTCTAGCTGAAAGCCTCTGGGGCAGGGATTCTTCAATTGCAATAGGAATGAGACTTAACTGGAGTGCTCCTCAAGAGGCAAGGATCCTGCATCTCACCTCCCAGAGAATCTGACCCAGTTGATCTCAAAATCTACATTTTTACCAACATGCTACTACGTGGTTCTGCTTAACAGCTACAATTTGAAGATCCAAAATCCAAAACACTTCTGATTCCAGGTATTTTGAATTAGGGATACTCAAGCTATAGTAGAGGGCTCATACTTGGAGGGGGAAGAAAGCTGCTTTAAGGCAATAGTTTTTCTAAAAAATAGCATGTATTTGTGTGTGTGTGTGTGTGTGTGTGTGTGTGTGTGTATACATATATATGTAGTGGCTGATGAGTGACTAAGCTGCAAATGATTCTGAGGAAGGTACTTTTCAAGGTAAAATTTTTAGGGGCTGCCTTCAAAAGTGTCTGGATTGAGGCCTGGGTAATCTTTCAGGATGGTTCCTGAGCACCTTGTATATAGGAACCACTGCTTGAAGGCCTATGGTGCCTTTTACTGTGAGACCAGCCTTGGCACTCCCGAATTCCAAAATGTAAAAGGCCTAGCTACTAAAAATTAACCTGAAAAGATGCCACATGAACACTTTCCCCTTCTTTTCTGTCCAATCCTACAGCAGCGTGGCTTTTCTTAATTTGTGTAGATAATAAGGAATATGGTTTTGTTTTTGTGGAACGCTGATTTTCCCCCCTGAACCTTCCTAAAAGCATTAACGCTCACCATGTAATGAAATATGCTTTTGTTTGAAGACAGAAAATGAAGGAAAGAAACAAACAATAATTAAATCCTCTAAATAATGTGAGCTTTGTGGTTAAATCTCCATGCAACTCCTTGAAAATTTAATAAGGGAATAAAGGCTGTTTTCCATTTATGTAATACAGTGCCACATTTCTCTTCTCTATGAAATTGTCTCTGGCTAAAGTGTGCCTCACAATTTAGGTGGCTGAGTATCTAGCTTGAGAGAATTTTATGCGTCTATTTTTTAACTCAAGTCACTCATGTACAACCATATTATCTCACATCAAAGTAGGATATAAAACTAGGAGACTAGGTGAGGGGAAAAGAGTCAGGGATGAATGTCATATTATACGATCCAATTACACACAGTCCCTGACTTACATACGCCTGACTTATGAATGTCCTTGCATTTACAAATGGGTTCTCCAGAGAGGGTCAGTGGAGTTCTCTCTTCAGCTGACGCCTCTCCCTTTGTGCCTCATTCACAGAGGGAGCACCTTCCAGGTTGTGGCAGTCTGTACCTGTCAAGCTCTCGCAGCTGCCCAATCTTCACACTTGACAATTTCTTAGGACATTAGAAATAGTAAGAACTAGAATAATAATAAGAAAAGCTTTAGGAAGAAAACAGTACAAACTTTTTTCTAACTTTATTTCTTATTGCCCTGTCTTCTTCCTAAGCCCTCGTGTGCTTTTTTTTTTTTTTTTTTTTTTAAATTGAGATAACTGTTCACTTTTGCCAACTGCCTGCTTCTAGTGTCTGTGCTTTACTCCAGATCTGTTCTCACAGGCCATGGGTCGCCCATCACTTATGGCCTCGGGTGAGACCTGCCCTATTTCTAGATAAAAGATACCAGAAGAGGTAGGAGATGTAGTTATCACTCCTACTAGGGGAGAATATGCTATTAACAGCCTATACTGAAACATGAAACCTATTTTTCTAGAATGATTTGGATGATGGATGTCATCCATCCTATTTTAGATGTTGTGAATATATATTTTGATTTTAATGATATATTGATAGCTATGTTTGGAGACTAACCATAGACCACAGTAGGAATAATAATTTGCTTAGAGGATTAGTGAATAAATGAAAAAAAATTAGAAAATGAATTTAAAGTCCTATCACTATGCTTAGCAAAATAAACAATTGATGTTTATTTCTTTCCCTTAGGAGATTTTTGCCTAAGGAAAAAATGTTCTACATTCCAAATGACTTACAAATTGTTATGGTTTGGATCTGAGATGTTCACCAAATACTCATATGTGAGACAATGCAAGAAGGATTAGGGCAGAAATGATCGTGTTGTGAGAGCCTTAACCTAATCAGTGAATTCATCCTCTGATGTGATTAACTGAGTGGTTACTGTAGGCAGGTAAGGTGTGACTGGAAGAGGTGGTTCATGGCTTTGGAGTATATATTTTGTATTGAGTGGAGTCTCTCTCTGCTTTCTGATCATCATGTGAGCCACTTCCCTCTGCCATACACTTCCACCATGATGTTCTGCCTCACCTTGAGCCCCAAAGAATGGAGCTGGCCTTTTATGGACTGGGGCATTCTATGAACTCTGAAACTGTGAGCCCCCAAATAAACTTATCTTCCTCTACCATTGTGCTGTTGGGGTCTTATAGCCACAGCAGCAAAAAATCTGACTAAAACACAAATAAACCTTTGAAATATGCCTGTTAGGCATATTGTCCTATCTGTTAGGCCAGGCAGGTTTATCTATTAGGTGTTTTTGTATCCACAGTGTCCACTTACAGTTGTGGTCCACATGGAATTGGGTCAGAGCAATCAGGTTTTGGACAACAATTTCACATGCTGACCCGGGGCTGTGACACTCTGTAAGTGCAGAAGTTTTTTTTTTTTTTTTTTTTTTTTTTTTTTTTTTTTTTGGTACTGGGGATTGAACTCAGGGGCACTCGACCACTGGGCCACATCCCCAGCCCTTTTTTGTATTTTATTAGAGACAGGGTCTCACCGAGTTGCTAAGTGCCTCACCATTGCTGAGGCTGGCTTTGAACTCGCGATCCTCCTGTCTCAGCCTCCCAAAGTGCTGGGATTACAGACGTGCGCCCACCGCGCCCGGCTTCTGTAAGTGCAGAAGTTTTTTTTTTTAAAATGCTTTTACTAAACCAGCCATGATAAGCCAATCAGATTGTATTCCATTAAAATTTGAATTAAGAAAGCAGGTTCCTGGAGCTGAGGTCCATGATAAATGGTGGAACTCTGAAGCTTTCTTGAGCACTGCACAAAGTGAGCTAGTTAAGAGGCTTGCTGAGAGAGCCGAGGATGGTGCAGACAAAATTCCAGAGAGAAGCACTGCCAGGAAGCCCAGGGCTGAGGGATGAGACAGGCTTGGTCTAAAGACTCCATTTCCTAGTTCTTGTGCGCCTGGCCCTGATGATGCTTTGCTTCTATTCTTGGATCAAGAGCTCATGATCTCTTCTTATTCTGGGTACCCTTCTCCCTCAGTCCTGTTCTTTGGCTCAAACAGCACTTGCTCTGTGCTCTGTTGAGTTCTTGATCTATCACTTCTCCTGGAGTCTCCTGATAGAATAACTATTTTTTATTGATGCATAATAATTGTATAGAATAGCGGGTTTCATTGTGGCGTATTCCTACAAGCACATACCATACTTTGATCAATTTTGTTCCCCAGTATCTCTCCTTGCCTGCCCCTATTCCCTTCCCCTCATCCTCTTTCTCTTCTTATCTGGTATCTCTCTATCTCTATATTTCATGAAATCCCTTTATTTTCCATTTTTTCTCTCTAGTTTTCACACATGAGAGAAAAACCTACAAATCCTTGTTTTTCCTGTAATAATCTTACTATGATGCTATCCAGTTTCATCCTTTCTCCTGGAAACAACACAATTTGGCTCTTTATTGCTGAACAAAGCTCCACCATGTACATATACCTCATTTTCTTTATCTATTCATATGTTGACAAACAGCTAGTCTGGTTCTATAACTTTCTTTTTAAATATTTATTTATTTGCTTTAGTTGTATGCAATGCATTTATTTTTACGTGGTGCTGAGAATCGAACCCAGAGAGTGTACCTGCTAGGTGAGTGCTCTACCGCTGAGCCACAACCCCAATCCCTGGTTCTATAACTTTTATACTTTTGAGAAGAGTATGCTTTGTGACTCCACTGATAATTGTGTGATTGATATAATGTCCAATGTTAATGTTAGACTTCGAGAGAGAGAGAGAGAGAGAGAGAGAGAGAGAGAGAGAGAGAGAGAGTGTGTGTGTGTGTGTGTGTGTGTGTCTATGTGTCCAGAGATGACCTTAGTTATAACCCTAGGGAAACCCTGTTTATTTGCCCTTTGCACAGCTTTTGAGTTGTTAGACTCTGTGGAAGAATACCATTCAGAGAACTTATAAAATTAGGAAATCAGGACCACAGTTGGTGAAATGATGAAAGGATCTCAAACTTGTAATGAGCCTGAGTGAATAAAAACATTTCTAAAAGCCTATGGCATTGGATGTTAGCTTTGCATTGTTATTGTTGAAGTGGAAAAGGCTAACTTACTTCATATGACTTTCCATTTCCTTCTAAGTTTGTTTCATCCTGAATCAACTGCTGGATTGCTGAGCAGTAAATTGTTCTAAAGGTAATAGCTTCTCCTGGAGACTTGTTGCTATGGTGTTTGGAGTTGGGCTTGAATCTGTGCTCAAGCTGACCACATCCTGGTGTCAGGAGGTCCCTTCATTTAGTTATTTAAGAATAATGAGTTTTTGTTTCTGCACATGTAAAATGCACAGTTCCTTACTTAATTGGATATGTGAAAGTCACAAAAGTAACACATACCTTTTGTAATCTGCCCCCAAATTTGAAGGTACACAGAGAACTGTTATACTTACTCTTCCCTGGTCAGTACTTTATCCTGATTTAATTCAGATGCTCCTTCAAGTATACACCAGTATAATCATAGAGCAGATTTAACGAATAAAGTAAATCATCTCTACATTACACATAGGGATATTTCTCTCTTTTAAAGTATTAAGATCAGGTTGTATTTATTATTCTCCTTTTTTATTTGTTTTTTTTTTAGTTATATATTACAGTAGAATGTATTTTGACATATCATGCATACTTGAGGTATAACTTATTCTAATTAGGATACCATTCTTGTGGTTGTACAAGATGTGGAGTTACACTAGTTGTGTATTCATGTATGAACAGGGGAAAGTTTTGTCTGATTCATTCTACTGTCTTTCCTATTTCCATCCCCATCCCTTCCCTTCATTCCCTTTTGCCTAATCCAATGAATTCTATTATTCCATTCCCTCCCCCCCACCCCCCGCTTATTGTGTGTTAACATCCATATATCAGAGAGAACATTTGGCCCTTGGTTTCTTGGGATTGGCTTATTTCACTTAGCAAGATAGTCTCCAGTTCCATCCATTTACTGGCAAAGGCCATAATTCTATTCTTCTTTGTGCTGAGTAATATTCCATTGTGTGTATATACCACATTTTCTTTATCCATTCATCTGTTGAAGGGCACCTAGGTTGGTTCTATAGTTTAGCTATTGTGAATTGAGCTGCTATAAACATTGATGTGGCCATGTCATTATAGTATGCTGATTTTAAGTCCTTTGGGTATTTGCTGAGGAGTGGGATAGCTGGGTCAAATGGTGGTTCCACTCCTAGTTTTTTTTAAGAATCTCCATACTGCTTTCCAGAGTGGTTGCATCAATTTTCAGTCCCACCAAAAATGTATGAGTGTACCTTTTCCCCTACATCCTTCCCAATATTTATTATTACTCGTACTCTTTTTTTTAAAAAATATTTTTTGTTGTAGATTGAAAAAATACCTTTGTTTTGTTTATTTAGTTTTTTTTTTTTTTTTTTTTTTTTTTTTATGTGATGCTGGGGATTGAACCCAGTGCCTCACATATGTTAGGCAAGCACTCTACCACTGAGCCACAACCCCAGCCCATTACTTGTATTCTTAATAATTGTTCATTGATATGATTTCTGATTATTATTATTATTATTATTTTGCCTTTATTATTATTATTATTATTTTGCCTTTAAAAACAATGCTGCAACAATGTCCCCATACATACGCCATTATGTACTGGTGTTTTAAGTTTTTGAAGACGTTATTCAAAGTAGGTTTCCTGGATAGGTGCTTTAAATTTTTGAATAGATATTGTAGGTTACTATTCAAAAATAGTTGAAGTAATTCACACATTTACCATTGATGTGTTGGTCTCCCATTTATTAAAAATGGGAATATTAATACCTATGGTATAGGATTAAGAAAATATGATTAACCATTTGTTTTTACTCTTTCTCCATAAATAGGGTACCTGGCATATAATTACACTCAAAGACTCTTTTTCTTTTTCCTTCCCTATGCTTTCTTGTTACTGGATGAAGCTCATGAAAACTGATATTTCTGCCTTTGTCAGTTGCCTTTCATGTGGAATATGAGATTTGTGGAAATAGGATCAGCAGTTCAAATGGTTTAGGCCTATGTAAACTTGGATTTGGACCAACCTTAAAAATTAGTGGAAAAGATTTTTGTTAGTCAAAAAGCAAAGCCTTAGAAAAGGTGACTGTGATTATATCTCTCAGTGTGCCCAGAACAGGCTCTATTATCATTTGTTGTGGTGGTGTCTTTTCTGTTTAGTACTTCTTTCCATTTTCAAAAGTGCTCCAGTTTATATGGTGTATTAGTTAGCTTTTTCGCTGCTGTGACTAAAGGATCTGACCAGAACAACTATAGAGGAGGAAAAGTTTATTTGAGGGTTCACAGTTTCAGAGGTTTTAGTCCGTAGAAGGCTGGCTCCAATCCCCAGGGCTCGAGGCAAACCTGAACATCATGGTGGTAGAAAGTAGTGGAGGGAAGCAGCTCACATGGTGATCAGAAAGCAGAGAGAGTTTCACTTGTCAGATACAAATACATACCCCAAAGCCACATCACAATTCCCACCTCTTCCGGCCACATACTACCACTTCAGTTACCACTCAGTTAATCCCTGTCAGGGGATTAATTCACTGATTGGGTTAAGACTCTTATAACCCAATCATTTCTCCTCTGAACCTTCTTACATTGTCTCACAGGTGAACCTTTGGAGGATACCTCACATCTAAACCATAACATATGGTTACCCATCCTAAAGCTAAGAAAAATCTATTTAAGCCAAGAGGAAAAGGGAAAGACTAAAATTTAAGAGATGACATTTTTGGGAAAAAATACTTTACAACTTTACTAAGTGACCAAGTCAGCGAGACTTGAAAAGCCTGTAACATTAAAGAACAAGAAGATGGAAATAATCAATTAAACTTTTCTCCTTTGGTCTGGATGAGTGGAGATGAAAGCTTCCAGTTGAGTATGTCAGAGAGATTATCCTCACTAATGTTAGGATGAAGATTTATATAGTGTGCACATTATTACTTTGCCTTGGGAACCAGAAATGTGGAGTGTTTATTAAGTAGGTTTCTGTTTTTGTTGAACAGGTATTTTTCTCTTATGACTTGGTTCCACTGTATGATCACATTTCTTTGCATAATTTGTGTTTGATATATGTGTGAGTCCTCGTTTTGAACAGACCATATGGGACGCTCCACGAGTGCCCTGGGAACCGAGGTATGCGGTGATTAACCACGGGTTCTGCTATTTGTGCAGCAGATGAGCAGAGCTGTGAAATAAAAGCCATTGCACAATTGTTTCGTTGCCCTTATTTTGTCCTTTGTTTGGTGATGCTTTGCTAAGGATAAGAGAGTAAAACAAAATAAGAAAAAGTCCCGGACAAGCAAAGAAGAGAAATGGCCAAGAGTGTTCCAGAATAAAATTGAAGAAGGGAGGCAATTTGTTGCATGAACTTGACAGCCCAAAGAGTAAATTGTTTTGTGAAAATGAAGCTAAAATAAGGTGCTCGTTTCTTAGGAACCCCAAAGAAATTTCAACTCGCATGAGGCAATATAACTGGCAACAATTGGCTTTGTAATTAAATCTAGTTTAAATATTTGTTTGAAAAGTATTTTATGTACACAAGTTATTGAAGGAAATATTGTGGGCTATCCAAAATAACAACAACAACAACAACAACAACAACAACCCAGGAAACAAAAAATGAACAACAAACAAACAAAAAAACCTAAACCAAATCAATTGCTTAGCTTTATAGAACTTTACACTCTGTTGTCTTGTGTTTGTGAAAATCATCTGACAAAAGAAGACTATATCAAGGTGAAATAATAAGCTAGAATTAAGTCCCTACAAACCTTTTACCAATATATCAGTTTCAAAATGCAATATTTGAAGTTCAAATTTTCTTACCAATTGGTAACCAAACATAAAGTAAATTTCACAGGTCATGTAAGATTCTTCACCTGGTTAGTCCAGGGCTGTAAAACTTGCATAGCCTTCTCTATAAGAGGGTTTCTTAAATGTGGCTAAAAATCCAAATTACTTGGAAATCTTGTCAGCACAGTACCTTCTAGGTCCTTTACTCATGAATCTACATTAGTCCTCTGAGATTTCAGGGCAATAAGAGGTGACCAATAGAGTCTGAAAAAACTTAAAACTCATGGTGTACATTACATCACTGGCCTCTCAAATATGAGCAATGATTTTTTCTATAACACGTGAATTAGAATTACCCAGTGTGTAACTTCTCCAATGTTCCTTGATTTATCTTACATCTTATAATAATCTGAGACTTCATTTAGAAAACAAGGGGGGTTTGCCTTTTCTCTTAGTCACTTCACTGAGCTTCTTATCCTTTCCTTGTGAGCAGTGGACAAACATGTCAATGCACTTCAGTTTACTACTGTGAAAGTTCTGGGTGGATTCTAGGTTTTCTAATTTTGGAACTGTATCTCAGAGAAAGTGCTGCCTAATGGGTGATGGAAAAGCAGTGTGGTATTTTTGTGGACTGGCGTCCTCCACGCTGTAGCAAGGGGAGGTTATTTGAAACACCTGTGTAGCCTGCCAGTGTGTGGTGATGTCACTCCATTTCCAGACACACACCATTTCCTGTTACTACCATGAAACATCTGCTGTCTTCTTCCTGCCACACCAGCTCCCCACTTTTCTACAGGTTTCCCCTGTGGACAACAGTCACTTGAGGCTATTTATTTGTGTTTATCCTATGTTTGGGAGCTGAACTTTATACCTACTGTCTTATTTCATTTTCACAAATCCCACTCACTGATGACTTTCCTGACACCACAATCTAAATGAAGACCCTTAGTCTTACTCTCTTAAATCTTATGTTTTCACTCCTTAGAGTTTATAAGACTATAAGACATGACAGGATTAACTCTGACTCTTCACCAAAGTATTATTCAAATCTTTAGTGTGCAGAACACAGTATGTGCTCAATAAATATTTGTGGAGTGAAAAGGTAGAATTAAATTCAGCTAGGTGAAATGGTATTTGAAACTGGTGTTTTCACATCCTTAGAGAATCAAGACTGAACAGCAAGATTTTTCACCTCATTGTACTTATCTAGTCATTTTTGGAGTAATAGGTTTCTAAAAATAATTATATATGTAACTATAGAAGAGTACAAAACAAAGTAATCTTAGTTTTATTAAAAATCAAAGGCTATATTCTTATTTTCTGGACTAGATAGAATGATGGAAAGTCTGTCATTTTTTTCATTGAAATTTTAAATATGTTATTTTTTGAATAAATGAATCATTGAATACTGCTATAGCATTTTGAGTGGTTTAATAATCCTTTTCTTGGAGCATCTGTCAAGGGTGTCTGTAAACTATGGCATATTACCATGCTAATCCCAGATTGGTGAAAATTATTCCTGTGTCTTCTCTTTAGGAAAATAATTGAGAAATGAACACAAAGGAGAGGGCTAGATAAAAATCATTCTAGAATAGTCTTAATGATATAGTGAATGAGATTGATAGATAAGGGTATAGTTAGTAATAAAATATAGATGGAAAAATAAAAGCAACAAAGGCAAAGGGAAGGGAGGCAAGCAAATCCAGGAAAAAGCAAATCCAGAGGATCTTATTGGACAAATGGGAGCTACTTTTTCCTAAAAGTGGAATTAAATATTATGTTGTGGGAATAGGCAGTGACTCCCCCACTCTTTGCTAGTGGGTGAGCATACCTTTGACCTGGTTGTATAGAAACTCTTAAGCATGATGATCATACAAAAGAACAACAGTTGTTAACTCTCTGTGGGGAAATAAGTTACTACATAAGTTATACAAGTACCCATTTAGCCAATATTAAAAGGCCTGATTTAAAATAATTGCCCGTACTTCAGGTTGAAATTTAATTTGGTTACATCACAGAATTACCTCAACAACCTCTGAATAAAGGTCACTTATGACATTGAGAAGGTATAAATTGCTAATTAATACTTTATGCTGAAATTGAGTTACTTAAGATTTTGAAGAAATGTTCAATGAAATAGTAATAGGTACTAAGATTTCAAATTACTTTGATTTCAATAGGTAATAAAACCCAAGGAAGAAATTTAAGCTGCTAAATTTAAAAGTCTGTTTTAGAGAAATTAGTGTTAATTAGATAAAATTTCCTATTACCCTTATAAGTGCATTCTTTGATTAAGTACAAAGAACTTAAGACCTGGTGCTGGTATGCTTGGTTTTTCCTTCAGTACTTTTGAGTAAAAGAAAGAAGTAGAGAAAAGAAAATTTTCTGGTCCCCATGTTCTAAATTCCTCTGCTGGCAGAGTAAATGAGTTCACTGTTGGTCAGGGAGGTAGGTGGTAAGGGTGTGATGCTGGAGGTTGGCAGGGGTGGAGGAGCTGGATTCCAGAGGCAAAGCTCTTTTGGCTGGAATTAAATTTTTTGTGGGTATCAGATCCAGGTGAAGCAGAAACAGAGAAGTATGCTGCAGAGAGAAGAAAGTACAATACTTGTTGATGCCCACTGTATGCCAAGTGCTATGATGTGAATTTTTCACGTGTATTATGAATTTAATATGCACAGTAATCCTCAAAGGCAAGTAAGGAGACTACATCTACAAATCATAGACATTTGATGGATAATTTTTAAGTTCATGTGTTAGAATGTAGATGTGTGTTCAGTGCTAAATGAAGTCCATGCTTATTATCAGCATATTATTCTGCCTTCCTGGAGAAGTAAGAGTGTCTGAAATATGATAGAAAAAATTATAAGACAGTTCTTAAATAGAGGCAATTTGAATATGACTAGTTTGTAGTTGGAAGCTATTAACATTAATAAAGATTATTTTTAGACTTTAATTCATTAAATTTGTCATCCATTTAACACATCTGTATTTATTGAATGTTTACTGTGTATTAGACACTATGCTGAGCTCTGTGGTAAACAGAGCTATGTCCCTTATTTTGGCTAGTGGTATTACCTAGAGTGGGAAGCTAATTAGTAGAAGAAACTCATGTATCAAGAAAAGGCATAGGAAAGTAAATACAAACTGTTGGAACCTAAAGTGATAGTAATTTTAGATAATTACAATCATTGGCTAAGAACTTAAGAATTCCATAGTTTGTAATCTGTGATTTGCTTATTTTAATTTTAACAGGCTGAGATTTAATTACTACATGATATTAAAGCCAGATTTTAATTTCCTTCATTAGGCAAATCTATGAATTTCATTTAAAAAATCTCTGATGTGTCCTTAACAGAAAGGTAACAATCAGGGGCTCTTAGATGGGAGAAAAGGAAAGTGTATCATTAGTCAACAGGCATTCATGGATGTTTTGCTTTAGTGAAATCTTCAAATTTAAAGGGAATTAAAGATGATTTTAAGTCTTCCCAAGAATTCACATGCAAAATTCCACAGTTTTTGCTAATTTATTTAGTTCACCTATATTATCTTATATTTTATCCCTATTTCCCTACTGGCAATGAGGAGTTCCTAGAAGCTGGCATCTCTGTCCTATGATTTAGTCACCTTACAAATTGGTTATCAATGTTAGTGATCCATAATTTTTGTTGTTTGTTTTGTTTTGGCACAGATTAGGACTACAGCCTTACACTCTTGGCTCTCTCTTTTTTTCCTCTTTCAATTTCTGAGGGGCTTTTTTTTTTTTTTTTTAGTATTTTGTAGTTGTAGATGGACATAATATCTTTATTTTTATGTAGTTCTGAGTATTAAACCCAGTGCCTCACACATGCGAGGCAAGCGCCCTACCATTGATCTACAACTTCAGCCCTCTATGGGGTTCTTTGAGTACAATTTGGAAACCATCAATCTAGCTAAATGGCCAAACTTATCTGAGTTACACCAGGGTTGATGAGGAACAAAATAATCATACAGGTAAAAAACCAAACTAACATAGTTTTCAAGTACTTATACTTGCTTGGCATTTCACTAAAGATGCTTATAACCTACTTAAGGAAACAAGTCATGCACACATTTAAAGCTAGGCAGAGTGAGGTTATTTCAATATTGTTAACATGAACAAGTTCAGAAGAGGCTGAGAACTGAGTGAAAAGGGGTGTGGCCTACTAACACCTGACACTTTTTTTTTTTTTTAATAGTCTTGGAATGTTTAGAAAGAAAGAAGGACTGGGAGGATTTGTGACAATTGTGGTTGCTTTGGGAGTATATCAGGAAGACAGTCATAGTAAGTGACTTACAGACCACATTTTAGGGAAAGAAGAAACTGGGTTGTCTTCAGGCAAGAGAGAGGGAGAAGAGGGTGGAGAGAGAGGGAGTACAGGCGCTCACTAGAGAGTGAGTGAGCACAGGAGAGGTAAATACAGGAGACATGATGGGATTAGAAGGTAAAAGAGAAATCCGAATCAGATCAGTTTGTGATTTAATATTTAACACCTGTGTTTAGTTTCTTGATGAAAATCCTTTGGGAAATACTCCGGATAGGTTTGGGAATGAATTCTTTCTTTGTTGTGTTTTTAGATAGAATTTATAGCATGATCTTAATTGTTCTAACTCTGGGCTGATAGCAACACATTATTTTTGATTGTTAGAGTAACAGTGCTCAATCTGGACCACAAGCAAGCCTTTGGTGTCCAATACATATGATTCCTGTCTAATGTATTTGGGCATATCCAGTTGGGAGCCATTTATTCCTTGCTTTGCCAATAAGATTTACCCTTTTCTGAGAGAGAAGCAAATACTTTGTCATGGTCACATCAATAATCAGTGATATATAGGGTTATTAATACCATTTTAAATGTTATTTACAAACTTGGTTTTCTAAAATTTAAGAGCTACCAAAGAGTCAGAGTTTTTAAGAAATAACTATTAACTCCTCTAAATCTTTGGGCAGATTTAGTTCTACCGATTTGTGTAATACTGCAATAATCCTTTTGCCCCTGGGGCACTCAGGACTGGAAAGTGAAGAAAAATCTAACCCAAAGCATAATTGTAAGAGCCAACAAAGAATTATAAGCTCATGTAGATGCTATAGTCATATGCATGATTTTCTTTTTCTTTTCCAAGTATGAAATAAAAAAAGCTAATTTGAGTTATTTATTACAGGAACCTACCAACAAGAGATCCCCTGTCTTTTGGTCAGTTATGCTGACTTCAAAGAAACATCTTCCTTCTGTAGTTTTCCATGTGAAATGGAAAAGGTGAGAAGTAACTGGGTTCTAGAATTATGTTTTTCTCCTCTTTTGAGAATCTCTTTCTTTACATAAAATCTCCCCAATAGTTTCAGATTGGTATATTTTCTTGTTATTTAAAAGATGGTACTAAAATATTAGTAAGACAGTTGTTAAAAAATAATCTTTTTTTTTTTTTTTTTTTGTGGTACTGGGGATTGAACTCAGGGGCACTTGACCACTGGGTCACATCCCCAGCCCTTTTTTGTATTTTATTTAGAGACAGGATCTTACTGAGTTGCTAAGTGCCTTGCCATTGCTGAGGCTGGCTTTGAACTCACAATTCTCCTGCCTCAGCCTCCCAAAGTGCTGGGATTACAGGTGTGCGCCACCACGCCCAGCAAATAATCCATATTTATTGACTTTTCCTTCTTTTCTCATAATTTGAAAATCCCCAGATAAAGCAGAAAGTTTGAATCAGAGGTAGGGAGGAAAGAGAACTGCAGTTGAATAATAATAGAAGGTAAGTAAATTTCTCTTCCTTAGGATACTTCTTTTGTATTTACTTTCTCAGATTTAAATAATGTTAGATACACTTAGCTATAGATAAATGCATTCCATTTGCAAAACATTCTGAGATGATATGAAATGGAAAAACTGAAATTAAAAAAAATCTCTACTGTGTAGCACTAAAATTGGCAAGAATATTTTTAATTTATGAATTTAAAAATGTAAATTTGTTTATATTTTGCCAACTTTTTGCGTTTTGAAACATAGAAAGAAGAGCAGTATTTATTAAAAATTTTATTTGTTTATTTTAGAATAAATATTTTATATTGGGTGATAGAGCAACGAGTTAGGAGATTGGGCATCTGCAAGTAACTCTCCCTGGGAAATCTGCATGTGTCATAGCTCCTATTTGTTGCCGCCTGCAGCAACGATACTGCGGGAAAGAAATCGGAGGCAGACTGGGAATGAGTGGTTCCTTTATTGTTCCTTCTTCTTCTCCCCTTCTCTATCTTCTGTTCTCTCTCCTTCCGCCCCCACAGTCTCTTTTTATACTCTTTACCCATCACAGGTGCATTAGTTCTCTTAACAGGCATACACGTGTCTCACAAGCTGGATTTACAGGTGCAGCACGCAGTGCCCACGAGCTACTACAAAAGTCAGGGGTACATTGTAGTAAACAAAGCCTTGCTTTTGACAAGCAAGTAAGCACCACCTCTTGGCTCTCAGCCAGCCGCCATCTCAGAGCTACTTCCTCATCAAAGGCTCTTACACCTGTTGACTAGGATAATGGCCCTGTGTATTTTCCCAGACAAAAAAGGAATATCACCGCATCAATAATGCCCAGTGTTTGTGTAGCTTCAAAGTGAGAAAGAAAGGTTTAAAATAAACAATGACAATGAAATCCTTCATCCTCCAGGAGATTTCTTGCTCTTCTATCTGGTCCCTTACCCCCTAGGAAGTAATATCCCCAAATGTGCTGTTCTCATCACTTCTGTGGCATCTGTTTTCTGTCTTGTCCTGTAAAGTAGTTACTTTTGTGTTTGTCTTTTGCTTTCTATGTAAACTTCATATAGTCTGCCATAGGAGCATTGTGTTTTGACATTAACATGGTGTCATTTGACACATTTTAATTATCTAAAGGCCTCCAGTAGAATAAATATTACTTCAAATTTGGGACAATTCTGGGGGTGGTGGTGAATAATAGGCTCTTAAACCTAGTGTTTACATTTTAATATATCAAAAATATTTTCATAAAATTGTTTCTATGAAAGATTTAGTAGTTTTATACTGTTCTTATCAGTTGCTCACTTAAACCTAGTGTTTACATTTTAATATATCAAAAATATTTTCATAAAATTGTTTCTATGAAAGATTTAGTAGTTTTATAGCTCACATATTCTTTCATTAGCAAAGCATGTGATTAAAAATTACGTTCTGGTGTTTCATTGTACTGTAAGTGGTCATAGTTAACAATAATGTACTGTATATTTCAAAATAACTGAGAGGATTTTGAATATTTTCACCACAAAGAACTGCTAAATGTTTAAGTTGATGGCTATGCTAATTACCCTGATTTATTATTATACACCGTGCACATGAATCAAAAACCATCACTGTACCCCACAATTATGCACCAATATTATGTCCTGTCAAAATTAAAATTAAAATACCATCACCAAGATGGACTCTGTGGTGTACACCTGTATCCCAATGGCTTGGGAGGCTGAGGCAGGAGGATTGCAAGTTCAAAGGCGGCCTGAGCAGCTTAGTGAGGGAGGTCCTATGCAACTCAGCGAGACCCTGTCTCAAAATAAAATCCCCTGGGCACGTGGGGATGAGGCTCAGTGGTTAAATGCCCCTGGGTTCAATTCCTTGTACAAAAAAATAAAAAGAGAGAGACAAGATGGCCGAGTGGAGAATGGAAGCACAGCCCAGCAGTTCCTCAGCAGACTTAAAAAGTGAGGAGAATGCTCCTCATTGAGGTGGGTAAAAAAGGAACCTCACTGAAATATAATACCAAATTGTATTAAAAAAAAATTCAGAGAGCTACATAAAGTCAGTAACTTGAGTATAAGAAATAATACCTCAGAGAAGCGCCAGCTCCAGCCTCCAGTAGAGCAGAGCAGGGAGCACAGACTAGAGATGCATGGCGAGGGGGTAAAGAAATTTAATTTTAAAAATAAAGAAATACCAACTTGTTGTAACCTGTGGTTTACAGAGGAAAGCTGATGATTATGGACACAGAGTTGGGAGGGTAAGCCCTGTCAGTGAAAACAAATCTGAAGTGCTCTGCTGGGTGAAAGTGTTCTGTGGGGGCAGTAAGCCCTCTGCAAGCAGGGAACACTGGCAGGTGAGGAAACTGTTCCAGGTGCTGAGAGTTGACTCCTGGTGCTTGCGCAGATGTGAACCGGGAGGAAGGAGGATGGGAACTCACAAAGGAAGTTACTGGCAGAGTACAAAAAAGTTCCCGGAGAGTGCTTGAATCCAAGAGACTGAAACAGGCACAGAGACGTTGTTTTTGTGGACCATACAGCCTCTGGATCCCAAGGGAGAAAAATCCCCAATAGCTGGCACTCTAGAAGAGCTATTGTGAGGACGCTCACTTCTACCACACAAACACAACTTCATTTCAGGGGCGGGCACCTGGTAAATCCCATCATATCTGTGAAGGTTAAACCTGTGGAGGCTTAGTCCTTATGCCCTGAAAGCAGACTTTTCCAGAAGCCAGCAGAGATAGGGAGCACAGACTAGAGATGCATGTCAACCCAGTGTCACATATTCACCAGCAGAGTTCCAAAAGTCACCAAAGGCCAAACCCCAACAACTGGAATCTCCAATTTAAAATTCCACATCATCCTTGCCTCAGTACTCGCCAGGCTATCCCACCTAATACTGGGAGATAGGAAGTTGAGAGTTCCACCCTGCTGACAGCTAGGTGAGGAACACAAGGACAGTGGCCAAAAATACAGAGCCAAAAATAAATATAAAAACTGAAAATCCATCTCTGCCAACAGATTTGACCACCACAGTGGAAACAACCCTCTGTCTCTCATAAAGATTTTTTATTTTTTCTCCTTATTTCTTTTTTCCTCCTCCATGTTCCTTTTTTTTTTTTTTTTTTTTTTTTGGTACCGAAGATTGAACTCAGGGGCACTCGACCACTGGGCCACATCCCCAGCCCTTTTTTTTTTTTTTAAATTTTTGTTAGAGACAGGGTCTCACTGAGTTGTTAAGTGCCTTGCCATTGCTGAGGCTGGCTTTGAACTCACGATCCTCCTGCCTCAGCCTCCCAAGTGCTGGGATTACAGGCGTGCATCACCGCACCCGGCCATAGTCCCATTTTTTACTCCTATGAAATTTTAATGTTTTCCTTCAATTTTTTCAAACATTTTATTGTATTATTCTTCACTTTTTTATTATGCATGCTTTTGTGTGTATATGAGTGCATTTGTGGTTGTGTATGTTCTCACTGTGTGGATAATTTGAATATATATGTATATATATTCATATAACTTTACTTATGCATTAATTGGTCTCTCCTACATGTGTTCATTATTTAGCCTAGATTAGACTTGGGTGAGGTACAATTATATGAGGGTTGGAGTTGTTTAAATCTTATATTTGCTGGCTTGTTCATACCTAGGTTCTAGGATCACCTATCTCTCCTTTTTTCATTCCCCCACACTCCCCCTCCCACCAGCATTCAAAATTTCCTGTTCCCTCCTTCTTTCATTCTTTTTTCATTGCTGTCAGTTAACTTATTTTTCCTTCTTCTTTACAATTGACACCTGCTCCCTATCTCCTGCCTTTCTTCTGATCGCTTTTTCAAACACTTCAAATGTTTCTCTTGCCTTCCTACTCTATTTTCTTTTATTTAAGAAACTTTAATCCCATGAAGTAAAAGAAATTATGTAGATTATGTAATTCATAACCCATTCAAGTTGTGATTATTATTACAGTGGTCAACATAGTAGCACCTGCTATTGAATACCTGATCAAGTTCATGTTTTTTTTTGTTTGTACTGTTATTAAATGCTTACCCCACCATTTCTATAGAGGTGGCAATTAGTGTTACAGATGTCAAAATAGACACTGAACATTTATTTTAATGCTGTACATCTGTTGATGACGTTAGGGACAAAACTGGCTTCCCCTCCCTCTAAGAGGGGCTGGAAAGAGATTGGGACTCTTCAAAATACAGAGTGCAGAACCAGCTGCTGAGATGTACTCACAGCTCAGCTCAGCAACGGTGAATCTCACCCCACACATGGTATAGCCTCACCTGGGGGCTCAGTGGTTGAGTGCCCCTGAGTTCAATCCCTGGTGCCCCCTGCCCTCCCCCAAAAGAAAACGTTTTTTATGACTTTCTACTTATTCCTAATTAGCTAGTTTCCTTTTCTTCTTTTTTGTCCCATTTTAATTTTGTTCTATTACTTTTTTATTCATTTTACATTTTTATGGATTGTTATACGGATAATAGTTTTTAAAACAATGTCAAAGATTTCCGCTTTCTATTTTTCATCCTACAGAAAGATTAAATCAGTGAGAATATATCAATTCATTTCTGCATGACCTGTGAATTTTGTTCTGTGCTTATTACTGCCTATGTATTCCAAGATTATAAAAATGTTATTGATTTAATCTTTTTACTTCTGATAATATTTTTGCTCTTTAATGCATTGAGTCATTATTTTGGTAAATGGAATAAAGAAGAGATCTAAATTTATTTTTTTCAAATAACAAACCAATTATCTTAATATAATTTACTAAATAATTTCTTTCCTCTTAATTGAAAACTGTTTTAATGTCAACAATATTTTCATATTATTTAGATACATATTTTCTGCAATTTGTCAAATATTTCCCTATTATATAAATAAATTATTGTAAGTTCAAAATATATTTTAATATCTGTTGGGAATAGCACTCTTCATTAATCTTATTTTAGATTTTTTTTGTATATTCTCACATTGTTTTTCTTAAATAAACTTTAGTACTATTATGTAAAGATTAAAAAATAATCCTGTTAGTATATGTTAAACTTTTAAAAGTTGAGGATAACTATCTGAGTAAAATTCTATTATATTTCAGTAAAGTTTATATATTTCTTCACATAATTTCTTTATATTTAAAAAGTTAATTCTAGATATTTTATCTTGTTATTACAAATGAGATATTTTCTTTCATATTTTCTAGCTGGTCATTGATTATACATAGGAAAGTGATGATTTCAGTTTTAATTTTATAACCTGTATCAATTTTATATAATTTCCTTATTTATTATAGTTTTGTGTTGATTTCTTGAGACTTGCTGGGCATATAAAAATTTCTCTGTAAGACATGTAATTTTACCTTTTCTATTTCAATATGTTTATTTTGCTTAGTTCTTTCCTTTCTTTGATCAGTATTTTCAGAGAAAATTTAATAATGGTAAAAGTGGGCATTGTTCTCTTGTGACTATTGAAATTCTACAAGAGCTTTTATTTTGATAGAAATTTTAGCCTGTCCTATGTGTAGTATATGAATAGATTTTCTGATACTGAATCACCTTTAAGGCAAATGGATTTTAATGAAGCAAATTTAAAGGGCACAGAAACAGTACCTTATCTTAGCAAATTAGAAGGAAATGTGTATTTTAAAACACTATCCAAGGTGAAGCAGAAACGGTATTCCCAATAGTTTAAAATTTAAGCACCCTAGAGCTCTCTATGAGGATAATTATCTTCTCTTTGTTGTCTTAAGAGGTATTATTACCAAATCCTGGTCAATTAAGTATTTTTCTTTTCTTTCTTTCTTCAAAGTATTTTAGACTAATTTAAAGAATAATGCTGTATATTTTCTTATTTAGTTGGTTTGCAAACTGAATAATTATTTTTAATATCTGTCATGGCTTTGGAATTCTGTGCTTTAAATAAAACCTTGTATAATCAAGATTTGCACATCATAAAGCATAATCAAAAGATGCCAGTCTCTGGCTTGTTTATTGTGGAAAAGGATTCTACTTTACTCTATCATTATCTTCTTTCTTTCAAGTGAAATATCAAAAGAATTTTATACAAAAATAGGAAAGCAAATTTGGGTCAAATTTCACATAAAAAGAATGAATATAATGCCAAATAATATGTTATTAAGAGGAAAAAAACCCTTTCAAATGTCTGAATATCATATCAGACTAACCTATTTTCCAAAATAGGCTCTCAGAGCTATAAGCTCTGATGTATGTTCATTTTGAAGCAGAGATTTATTAGAATAACAAATCTCAGGGCTTTGAATTGAATAGAAATATTTTTATTTTATCAATTATTAGTTTCACTCTCCTTTCGGTAAACAAAAAAGTGTTAAGTAAAATAGCATGTTATTTTGAGGTATTTCACAAATAACATCAAAGTTATATCTATTTTATAAAACATGAGAAAAAATAAGTCTTTCATCTTGTTTTCATAGTCATTCTTTTTTCAGGTTTTCTAATTTACTAGTCAAAAGATGACAGCATTACAAGAAAAAAGTATTTGAATATATAAATGATCTAAGTTACAGGTCCTACAAAAGTTGAGTTCATCAATATGAGTTTCATTCTTGGTTGAAACTCTCGTGGAAGATTATTGAAGTATTTCTATGATATTTTTTAGTATGGTCTAAATTACAACCTTGCCTTTCAGAAATTTGTCTCATATCTTCCTTTATATGTTAAGTTTGGGGAGAGCTGTATTTTGTAGATGTTTGGATTCCCCACAATACCTGGTTCTGAACATAGTTCATTTTCTTCTAGGAATGAAATTTAGATGTCAGTGCCAGATCAAAAGCAACTTGTATCAATCACAATGAATCCTGCAATATATAATTATAACACACTAATTAAAATAAAAGTAATGATAGTAGAAGGGAAATGAGTATAGTAGAGCAAGTGAATTAGGGGGGTGGAAAGTGAAGGAACTGGGGAATGAGATTGATCAAATTAAGTTATGTGTATGTATGAATATGGCAGAGTGAATCCCACTATTATGTATACTTGTAATGCACCAATAAAAAGATTTATTATAAAAGCAACTTCTGAGATAA
This sequence comes from Tamias sibiricus, assembly GCA_025594165.1. Classification (NCBI taxonomy): domain Eukaryota; kingdom Metazoa; phylum Chordata; class Mammalia; order Rodentia; family Sciuridae; genus Tamias; species Tamias sibiricus. The sequence goes on along the minus strand of CM046664.1, from coordinate 109,760,067 downwards.
AATAAATGTATAAATCAATTTATATAATTAACAGCCAGATTATTGACTTCTCTCCCCTTTTGAGTATACATTTAGCTTGCTCAATTCTGACATCTGCTTTTTGTTGCAGCTGGTCTTCAGGTTCTGATTGGATGGTGGTATTTAAGTAGTTAATGGGGACTTTCCTGGTTTATGTTTACTTTGGATCCTCATTGTCCCAAAGGATGGCCAAACTTTGATGAACCACATATATGTGGAAAGTACCTAGAGCTTAAAGATTTGGCATTAGTAATTTTGTAAGTAAAAGAAAGCTACATTTTTTTAAAAAAATAAAAGATCATCAGAATACAGAGGAAAAGAAAAGTTGCTGACATCCATCAGCCATGAGGAAGTTTTCATTTCCTAATTCTCCTTTTTCAACACAAGTTCATGTTGTGTGCTGTCTCAAATCTGCTGTCTTTGTAAGACTGAATTAATATTTATGTCACATTCCCATATTTGTTTTTATGAAGCTTAGCTTTGTTGCTAATGTCTATATAAATTTGCATGTGGTTTTGATTGTGTGTGTAGTTGGTCATTTAAGGATTGTTTAAAGTTAGGTTAATATTTTAAATGGCAACAATGGCAATCCAACAACGCTGGCTACAATTTAATAAGTGCTGATAGGAATAATATTTCACTTGTGATGCATATTCATTCAAAGTAACAGAATTGTGGCTATGTAAGTTGTTTTGATCCATTTGGGATAGTTAGTAGAATTATTACTAACTTTGAATCTGACCAGTAGAGCTGCTATTTAATAAAATAAAGTAGAATGAAATAGTCCCAATGACTTTTAGCTCATATCATATCATATATTATATCATATCCTAGTGTTATCCAAGTCAAAATGGAAGAAGAGAAAGCTTATTTATGAAGTTTTGTGCATTTACTATAGGCTGAACACTGTATGAGAAAGTTCTAAACAAATGTAACACATTATCTTTATCTAAAATACCAAAATCCATTTGAGGAGTTAATACACAAAAGTTCTTTAGTAATTATCAGTTTGGGGCTTCAATAATTGAATGGTGATCAAATGAAAACAAAAGATAAACAAAACCAATATAGAAGAAATATTGACTGTATAACAACTAAATCAATTGGAGTTAGAATGTGAATTAATATTTCAAATCTTATTTAGCTGCAGCTCACAAAAATCTTGACTACTCACACACAATGCTGGAGATCTGGGAAACTGGGGATAAGAATAAAAATATAAAGAAATTCTAAAGTAATAGAAAATAAAAGTTGTCAGATTCATTTTTAATATTTTTAATAAACATGACACAAAGTGTTAAAACCCCAAATTTTCAATGTTAGTTTTGTAACATTTGCTTCCAGTTATGAAGTCTTAAAGGAAAATATTACAATGATCATAATTCAGTTCAAGAATATAATGTTAAGACTAGGTATAATGTTAAGAATATAAAGTCAAATTTTGTTTTGTTTCACTCTTAGAAGCACAGAATCAAAGTCATCTGCTAAATAAAGCATCTATTTTTAGTTAAGTAGGACTAATGGAGGGGCAGAAATCTGCCCTTCAAGAGTTTTGGGTTTGAGTTGATGGGGACTACAGTGAGCCTAACTTGGTTGCTTTTAAAAGCATTTTTATTTTTATAAAGTTATATGTGAAATAGTTTTAATTCAAATTAAACTTGTTAAGCAATCTCTGCCAGTACTGATACCTCCCTCTCTTATTTCTTGCTCTTTGTGATGCTATTAGTTTCAACTTTTAAAATATTTTTTTTCCTGCTCTATGGCTAAATAATGGAGAATTTTAAAAAATGAAGATTCATTTTTTCTCCCACAGCACCAGCACTGGCCAAAAAAAGCACACACACACACACACACACACACACACACACACACACACATTTATCTGCTGTAGTTATATGTTGTTTTTTTTTTTTTTTTTGTTGTTTGTTTTGTTGTTGTTGTTGTTCAGGTCAATTTTCAGGATTTACATTAAATGATTAAGTCATTTGTATTTGTAACTAACCCATGTATTATATGTTTACTCTTCTCTCTGACACAATTTCCCATTTTCCTGGAGTTAATAATAATTGTTATTTTGTGTGTGTGCTTATCTTTGTATTTATTATTGATTAAACTCTTGCTTCTCCAGATGTGTGAATATTCTCTCAATAAGTTGAAAATCATGCGATATTCTATCACTTTTATCTTACTAGTGATTTCTCACTCAGAGTCTTTTTTCTTATGCAAATCTAGGTTTGTCTTTGGATCTCTGTTATGAACAAATATACTCTTTTGGGTTGGGTTGGAAGTCCTGCTTCGTGGGCAGATTTGCTCTTTTTTGTTCTACCAGTATCTTGCTTATATTCTACCACATATATGTGGAATATTTTTTAACATAGCAGAAAATGTCTTTATTCTACTCTAATACTTGACTGATATTTTGATAGGGTATCACATTCTGGTTGGAAATATTTCTGTCAGTATTTTAAAAGTATTTCTCCTTTTGTCTTCTAGCTTTCAGTTTTGCTATTAAGACATTTTCTCAAGGGATTCTGTTTTTAGTGTTGTAAAATGTCAGAAAGCTGTATGTTTGACAGTGTCCTTTATATCTATTATTCTGGGTGCTTAGTGACCCTTTTTAATTTGGAAATTCATGTCTACCAGTTCTGGAAATTTTCTTCAATTATTCTGTTCATGAATTTACTCAATTCTTGTGATATATGTAAACTTCCTAATGTCTTGAACTAATATAGTTTGTTCCTTTAATTTCACTTTTGTAATATTTTCCATTTCTGTCTTTTTATCCTTCTTTCTTAGGCATTCCTTCCATAGAGTTTTTGGATTACTGCTATCATGACTTTAATCTCCACTTTTTGTTCTCCAAATATTATTTTCTTATAATATGCTTTATATTATAGGTTCTTATGCTTTGGGGATATAGACAGTATTCGGTATTATTGATAACAATATAGTCAGAGGTTGCCTATCTTTGTCCTGAAATATTTGTAATAGGTGGCACTTGAATTGTGTCATATTTCCCTAAGAGTTTAGGTGTAGGTATGAATATACAGGGCACAGCACATCACCACAAAATGAGATTAGTATGGGTGAACACAACTGAATGTCTGATATCACACTTATTCCTTGTAAGTGTGAGGTATTACATACAGATGGCATATAGATATAGATAGTAAATCCACAGGACCCACTCACTGTGCCCCATGAGAATCTGAAGTCATCTTACCTCTATATAATCTAGTTGTTGATACTTTTCTGGGACCACTGACTTCTGCTAAATACATTCACTTTGGTCTCCTTCAGGAGGTGGCTATTCCTTTGCTGGCACCAGCCATTATCTTAAATAATTACTTATCTTAGTTTTTAATATTCTCGGTTACACTTCAAAAAATCCTTCTTGAGGGATAGAAAACTTTAATTCTGAAAGGTGGAGCCACATTATTTTTGTATTGACAGAAAACCACTGAACTCAAGGAACTTTATGAGTCAGCCTTCAACAACCTCCTACTCACCTCAGTATACTCTTTTCACTTTGGATATTTAAGGAAGTATCAGACTAGTAGGTGTTTTATGCCATAAGATTAACACTAATTTTGGACAAGTTATGCATATACTACAACTGGTTCCCCAAGTAGACTAGACTATGAAGACATACTAAAATTGTCTTACTGCTTTGCCATGCATCCAAATATTCATAGCTCATATTTTTAGAACTTTTGCTTAACATTTAATACTTAGGAAAAAATTTCCAGTTAACTAGACATCATTTATATCCATAATGAAAAAGCTGGACATTTGTCAGAAATCCACAAGTTTAGCCAATATGAATTTTTGGTAATTTTGTGGGTTTGGGATGATATCAATATAAAATATAGAGGGTAAATTAATTCTGTTTGTTGTTCACATTCTACTTCTCTATGCAAATAAAAAAATTTTTATCCCTATAGTCATATATGTTAGTAAGATGTTCAAATATCTCAGGAAGTACTGATAGAAATAGATTTGGACTGTGTTCTAGCTGGGGTGTCTTATTTGGACAAAAGATACTCCAGTTAATGGATTGGACCTATTTTGTTGAGCCTTAGGGAATTTACATGATTCTGAGAGCTTTGTGTCTGCATGACAGAAGAGCAGTCTAGAAATTTTGGCAAGACTTGTCCTGCCCAAAATTTGAGTTCTCAGCAAGGCATCTTGTATTCCCAGAATCAGGTCAATCCCATCTCCTGAGTATGTAATCTATGCTATCAGCTTGAAGGAGCAGATAGCTTTCTCTTTCTGTCTACCACCATTAGTCAGAATCCATACAATGTGGCCTTTGTAGCTAGAATTCATTTAGGATGCCTAGAATTCTAATGTCCACTGGAGAGCTGAAGACACTAATCTACCTGAGATCCTGGGGAGGCTTATTCAACTTCTTTAATAAGTAATTCTGTTTTGGGCTCTGCCAAAATGTCTGGTCAGGATCACTGTTACAAATATTAAGATCTTTCAGGGATGCAAAATCTTCTGGTCTAATGAGCCCAAATGAGTTTGACTGGAAGAATTCCCACTGCCACAACTCAGTGTTTTTGTCCTCTTCCACATTTAGCTCTTCTTCTCTTTTGCTCATTATTGCTCTTTTTCTTTGTTTCCTTGAACATAGTCCAAATCTATTCTTTGATGTTCTCTTTGTATACTCTGATTTCCACAATATGTTACAAGCCCAAGACCTTCACTTTATATTTGACCTCATCTTCAAAACCGATAAATACTACAATCTATTGTTTTCCTAATGCTAAATGAGGTGTTTTGCAGTGTGTTGTCCAATTTAATCCTCATAACAACTTTGCAAAATAATATTCTTTTTTCTAGCCATGATCTATGTGTTTTTGATTGAATGTTTTGTGTGTATGTTTGTGTATGACAGAGTGATTTGCATAGACCATTTTCATTTGAAATATCATCTTTTAATTACAAAAAGCCATAGCATCTATGAAAAAAATCTTAGACTGTAATCTCTTAGACTTTATTTTAATTTGTGTTTCTCAAAATAGTGGGAGTTTCATTTTATGCAAAAAGTTTTAAAAAGTTTATGTTAAATTAGATGTCCCAGAATAAAGGAAAATCACAGAGTACAGAGATTCATCATTTAGACTGAGCATTTTTGTGATTTCTATCTCCTTCTTTGTGGATGCTTTTATTAAATAATAAGGTATTGCATCTGCTGTTTTTAGGTAGTGCTGCTTATATTGTTTTAGGAAAGAGTTGTCACTATGAAAATCAAAAGCAGACACATCATTTTAAATCTCACAATTAGGTATATGCTTGTCAGCAGCATGGTCGTGGCCTCTTTGATAGTGTGGGTAATGTATGTTTTCTTCTCAGCTTACTGAGGCTGTGGTAATGGAAGCTAAGCTCAAACATCAAAGAAAAGAGGTTTTCCTTTGTAGGAAAACATCATTACATTTTCACACCATTAGGGTGATAGAAGCATAGATAGCATCTCCTCTGCATGAAGTAGATGTTTTTGATTATGTTTTTTTTTTTTAACAAAACATAGACTAAGAGGCATATAATGTTGATCATTAGTTGTATATGTATCAATACCACAATGCCCCAAATAATACCTATTGATTCACTCATTAACATTTTTAGGCAAGGATGGGATGTTAAAGAACTCACTAATTGAAACTCGTTTTAATTAATTATTAGCAGTTACTTAGGCATAGCATCTAATTTTCTGTCTTTTAAATGACACTCCCTTGAAAGCATGAAGCATACTTCATGATAGCCTCATAAAATTCAGCCTCAGCAATTATTAAAGTGAGGACATCAGGCAATTTAATCTCCAACTGAAATCACGATGAGATGCAGAGGAATGACAGGAATGCCTATTATTCCACTTTTTCCTGTATTGTTAATGAACCATTTTATTAAGTAAAGGGTACATGTTCTTTAGACCCTGAGTTTACTGTAGGAAAGCTTTATTGCATAAGACTGACATTGCCAAAATACTAGGTTGAGTGCAGATGAACTAAATGTACCTGAACTATATAGGTATTATTTTCATGCTAGTTCATACAACTTCACTTTAAACAATGTGCTGTACCCAACACAACACTCTAAAATGCTGATGATAGTGGCAAATTATCCCAAATCCATAAGAGGAAAAATAAAATTTCATCTACTACAGTATTTCACACATCTAGAAAGATGGCAGAGTGTAGAACATAAGCCATTCCACAGGAAACAAAAACAGCAAGAGAGGAAGCATGTTTTAGTGGTTAAGCCATTTTCTGATTGTTGAAACTCATCCATCTCTTTGTTACATCTGCTGAGAAGGCAGCAAGGCCACAATGGTAGCCTGAGCAGCTGTCATTTATTTGATTTCACCTACAATATTCCCCAGCTTAAATAATGACATCACAAAATCTTAGCAGCTGTCATTTAGTTGACAGTTGCCTATTAACATACGTGAGATAACACAGTGTTAACTTCAGAAACTTCAGAGCACATTATAAAAATGACATTGTTCTAGTATCTCCAGTTTAAAAAAAATTTAGCTTTACTGTGATGTTGATTTTTCAGAATTACATACAGTTAGCCTTAATATTTATGTAAATCAGGAAACCATGTTCTTCTGAAAATATTCTCTTCTATTGACAGTATAGAATAATTCATTACTTCAGTGTTGTTCTCCTGGTGATTTGATAATTTGTTGCTAGTCATGCTGGTGACAATAGTGGCAAAGTTTGAAAGAAAATATTCATATTTAGTTCAACAACAGATGTACACCTGATTTTCAGATGTACTTCTGTATGATTTTGTTTATTTTTTGTGCTACCGTTTTTCCTTTATCTTTCTTTTTACTACTTTGCACAAATTGCTGCTTATTTCCTTTTCCTACTGATGTAGTCTTCAGATAATTGGTAATCCCAGTGTTATTTGGCACAGAAAGATAAAAATAGATCAATGAAGCAGAATATGATCCAGAAATATCCTACTAAATAACAAGAATTTAGTATATGACAGATTCAGTTCAATTGGAAAATAGTTTACTTAACAAAGGATTCTGGAACAATTGGCTACCCATTTTGGAGAGAATAAGATTAGAAGTGTACCGCCCATTTATACACAGTCTTCAGTAGATTAAAAAGTAAAAAATAAACATTAAAAATCTTAGAATGGGGGGAGGTAAAGCCCAGTAGTAGAGCACTTGCCTGGCATGTGTGAGTCCCTAGATTCAATTCCAGCACTGCCCCCTACCCCCCAAAATGAAATTCAAATGAGAGAAAAAAAGGAATAATATCTGTATGAACAGAATTTTGAAGTAATAAACAGAGCCCTAAATAATAAAATCATACTTTATTTTAGTTAGCTTTCTCAGAGCCGTGACCAAAACACCCCACAAGAACAACTTAGAGGAGGAAAAGTTTACTTAGGGCTCATAGTTTCAGAGGTCTCAGTCTGTAGATGGCCCACTCCATTGCTCTAGGCCCTAGGCAAGCAGAACAATGAGGGAGAAGGGCACCAAGAAGGGAAGCTGTAAGAGAGGGTGAAAAAAGGATGGCAGGAAGAACTGCCCTTCCAGGGCATATCCCCAGTGACCTACCTCCTCCAGCTGTGCCCCACTTGTAGTTACCACTCAGTCTATTCAAACTAGGATGGACTGATTAGGTTACAGTTCTCACACTCTAATATTTTCACCTCTGAATATATATATATATATATATATATATATATATCATTATATATATATATCATTAACAGGAGCTTTTGGGAGACACCTCATATCCAAATGGTAACATCCTTATTAAAAATGTACACAAAGATTTAACTCTGTAATTGACAGAAGAACAAATCTAAATGACTAATCACATTTGTCAAGGATCTAAAGTTCACTACTTGGAAAATGCAACTTAAAGTAACAGTGAAATATCACTTATGCCAATTAGATTGGTGCCATTTTAAAAGAACAATTCCATCTACCGTGATGAAGAGATGGAGATGGGTGCTCTTATATACTGCTGGTGAAATGTGACTCAAGAGTACAGTCTGGAACTGTCTACTAAATATAGAGATGCACATACCCTTAATCAGCAGACCTGTTCCTGGGAATCGAGCCCATAGAAATAAAAGCATGGGTGCATGATTTATGTACAAGGGATTTATTGCAGGAATATTTGTAGTGGGAACAAACTGGAAACAAAGTGAGTGCTTGTGAAGAGAGTAATGGCTAAATAGATATAGTACATCCTTTCAATGGAATATTGTGTTTCATAAAGAATTATAGATAAGAACAAGAAGACACAAAAGAGTAGGTATCACAGTTTCAGTTTTAAGAAACAAACACTGACCTAAAAATTTCCAAATCCCTATGTGGGTGGCTATGATTTTTCTCCTATTTTTCTTTTGATATGGAGAGGGGTATGGATATCACACGACAAGGTGCTAACCTTAAGAGGTGAAAAAAGTGTAATAATGAGAAACAATGAACTTTGTAGTTAAGCTTTTCATATTTAAGTCCTGTCTGTGAAGTTTACTGGCTGTGGGACTTTGGAAAAGATATGTCCATTTTATATGCCTGTTTTCTCTTTTCTTTCAGAATGGGGATGATGCTACAGTTACTTCTTTGGGTTGTTGTAATAAAAATGAGTTACTTATATATAGAACACTTTAAAATATGTTGATTGTATGTTGCTATCAGCTTAGGGGTTACATAAACTTGGGTAAGGTGTGTGTGGCAGGGGAAATGGAGGAGAACAGTAAACAAACAAAAAATTCACCAAGGAAAGGAAAGACAGCATCAAGAGTCCGCTTTTGAAATGATTTGTTCTTCTGAAATGTTTTTCTTTTCTTCTGGGTGCACAGCTTTGTTATCTAACTATGTTTTTCAACAGTCCATTCTTCATTTCCAGCACTACTTCTAAGTCCCTGTCCTCTGGTTCACCCAGATTGATGCACCAGGGACAGGAGTACCTGCACAATGAACTGGAGTTGACCTCTCAGAACATGGAATAATTGAAACTTTAATCCAAACTCACTGGATAATTACTCCATGTTCCTGTCCACTTTGGCTGCATAAACAGATTGTTTTTTTCTTTAAACATCATTAGTGCCAACCTTGATCTTTTGTTTGGCCATTGACAGAAGATTAGTGGGGAAGGGCAAAGGAAGAGAGGTCACTTCGACCTGACCTGATGTTTTCATTTCTTTCTTCACAGAGCCTATTCTTAAGTCTGACTTATTGCCATTTTTTAGAGACAATTTTTTAGGGATCTCTTGAATATACGTAACTTTTTTGTTTCTAACTTTCAAATAGGCTTTTATTATGAAATATAAGATATTTGCAAGAATTTTAAAATTGCAGTTACAGTGTTAACAATTTAACAATCATTAAGATAGCACCACATTAAAAAGATATATTCTTAAGAAATAATCTAAAATGTATATGCTAAAATGATTTAATAGTAATTACAACACTGGCAAAATCATGAAATTTTGCCATTTTTCTTTTTTTATAGTGCTGGAAATCCAGCCTAGGTTCTCGCACATGGTAGGCAAGTGCCCTCTCTACCCCTGAGTTATACTCCAGTCCCAGAAACTTTTTCTCATCATAGGCCTAAATCAGGAGTCTCAAACCTAAATGTCTTTAGGAAATACAAACATAGAGAAACAATCTGATACAAGAGAGTCATGTGTCAAACTTGGGAATGCATACCCAATTTGAAGACTCCAAATTCAAACACTGTTATCTGTAACTTTTGAAAGCAAAGGCATAACTTCCTCCCTCTTTGCCTTAATTCTTTCCAAGGATGTTGGTATAACAAATAGCCTAAGAAGATAGCATGTTCCTCTGAGGCAAAGGACACATTTACTAACAAATCATTATAAAAAATTGGAGGTTTCTAAGTGTCCCTCAGATGTGACACAGATAGACAGTATGTATAGCATATATCAGAGCCCCTACACATTATCTTGAGGAACCTGGGAACAAGAACCAAATATGAACATGAAGCTCATGGTGCTCTTTATATCATGAATAATACGTTCTTTGACACAAGAGCTTCCTGTCTTCTGCCAATGTCTATAAACCTATGACAGGCTAACTTGTTGTTTTGGACATGGGGAAAAGTGTCAAACTTTTTACAGTTCTTGATAACACGATAAAACATTTTTGTACTTTAGAGATGGGATGATATGCATAAAGTGCTCATGTTATCAAGCTATAAGGAATAACTTTAAGATTGTAATGAAATGGCCCAGTTTTCTCAGGAAGACTGTGGTTTATACTTTGAAGGAAAAGCTTGAATTTTGAAAACATTTGAATTCTTATATTGTTCCAGGGCAATATAATGTCCCCTAAAGTAGGCTTAATTTTTAAGAAGTAAAACATTACTGTTACTCAAACTCCAATGGTCAGAAGACTTGGAAATGTGATTTTTGTTTGGGGGAGGGATGGCTACATAAACTTTTCTTATTTTTTAAGTATAAGAGAATGGATGTTGGGGTACAACTTGTAATCAAACTGGTTACTTATGTTATAAAGTAACCTCTGGTTTAGTTTCATTAGGGAAACTTTCTCAAATTAAGTGTTCCCAGAAGTAGAGCGGCTATTCATAGTTGAAGGTCACTTTGATCTGAGGATCAGAATTAGGGAGAAAATGAATGTTTTAAGATATAGTATGGCTACCCAACAAGGATGGGTGATATGGCTATGCATTGGCTAGCGATTATGTTGGGTGGGTAGAAAAGAGAAAGTTTGTGAAATGACTTGAAGGTCATTGTACGTCTCTTATTTAATGATGAAAATAATGTGATTGAGCAGTGACTAAGTAAGCACTTCCCAATATTTTTTCAAGTGAAAGAAAATAATAACATAGTATACTAGGATGAATGGAAGAGGCAGCACATGGCTAGTAGTAACTGGCCAGGGCATTCCAGCCCACCATCACAGCTGTTCACCCTAAAAGCATTGATACATGTAACCTCTGCACCATAACTCTTTGCATTATCACACTGCTTGGAAGCTTTGCACTCAAAAGCAGGCACAGAGATGTATACTTAGTCAAAGCCATAGAGATGGAAGACAGGAAAAAATAACACATTGGACATAAAATGGCCAGGCCATTAATTTCTCGAATGGAAGAGTATACACTTAGGTCAGGTTACCATACACAATTCAACCACTCCTGAGTCTGGCCCTGGCATGACAGGCTTAAAAATATTGTTTGTCAACTGATCAAGAAAAAATCTGTGCCAGGGGGCAGACTTGCACAGAATAAAATTATAGAGATGGATAAATAAAACCCGATCCCCCAATTTATTAATTTACATTGAGAACTGAATGTATCAAGAGAATCCAGAAATCAAGCTTGCTGATCAATACATTTTCTCTCTGTGGCAAATTTTCTCACACAGTCCAATTATGGCCAGAAGTTTGTTCAGTGAAACTGGGATAGGATCAGGAGAATGAGTTGTATGATATTCAGGCCCAAGTAAATGGGTCAAGATGCTCTGTGCTTTGGGGCCATTAGACCCCAAAATATTGCACATATACTTCAATGGCAGATGTGGAAACATCTTTCAGAAAGGCCATCTTGACAATTCTGTTTTTTTTTTTTTTTAGAGATTACAATACAACTGTACTTGTATGTAGATATTCTTAGTTGCAATTTCAGTTCATTTCTGTTTTCCTAAGGGCACCCAGGTCTCTTTGAATGGCTAATTTCATCCCTTTTATTTTGAAGCTTCTATGATTTGATTATTAGCAGCAGAAATTATACTTAAGACCTAAAAAAATAATTGTTAATATATTTCCTGAGCCTAAGAAAATCTATTTTCTATTTATGAAGGCAAGACTTACAATTAAATTTAGCGTGGAAAAATTTCTAGGAAACATATAAATTTAATAATATCCACTGAAAAATCTATGGTATTTATTTAGCAGAGGGAAAAACGTAAGCTTTGAATTTTCATCCAAAGTTCCTAATAAAGGTAAATTTGGGAAGGAAAGACCTTAAATTAAAAAAAGTAATAATAACATGATAGAAGTCAATGCACTAGAGACTTTTTCTTTTGCAGAGAGATGTAACTTCTTGCTATTCACTAGCAGTATTGTTTTTTAAAAAATATTTATTTATTTATTGAGTTGTATACAATGCCTTTATTTTTACATGGTGCTGAGAACCTGGGCCACGCACATGCTAGGTGAGCACTCTACCTTGAGCCATAACCCCAATCCCCAACTAGCAGTATTCTTAAAACAGTGAGAAATTAGGCTTAAAGATGCAAAAAAATTGAGGTGGAGAGTCCAAGAAAGATCTATGAATATCTGGGATAGACTATGTAACTTTCTTAAAATGCTAACAAGAAATTGGTTTAAGAAGGAATGATATCCACTTTATAAGATCTTACCACTATGGAGGGGAGAGGGAGGGAGAGAGAAGAAGAGAGGGAATGTGTTTAAGTGCATATATAAGAAATGCCTTTATTTTTAGTTATATGATAGCACTATGGAGTACTTACATTGGTCAGATACTTTGTTATACTTGTCCTTCTTTGAAGTTGATTTGTTTTTATACATAAATGAACTTATGCTTAGAGATGTTAAATTATCCCAGTATTTAGTCATTACTATCTGGGCCAGTTGGTTCTGGGTGCTAGGGTTACCTCAATGACTAAAACAGATCTTCTGGAGATTGGATTCTAGTAGACTAAGGATACAGCAGTGTCTTAAATTCAGTACTGTCTGAAACAATAACCCTTGAGCTAGCAATGACTCCATAGACTCATAAGCTTCTTTTTAAAGACAAAGTGGAATACTTTAATCGCAGCATTGTTTGTTCCACTGGAATGAAAGAACCTACTTTTTTTTTTTTTTTTTTTTTCCTAAGAGTCAGTCAAAATGAACTTATATGAATGAAATCTGACACAGCCCAAGGCTCTGAAGATCTGGGGAAATGGATTCCACAAGTAGCAAATCTGTATATGGTGAGATTTCTTTCTAAGTGATCCATTGCTCTGTCTTATCTTTTGGTGGTCTGTCTTTCATGCATAATTCATATTGTGTATATTCATACTTATAACTATTTCTTTATTTTTAGTGTTTTTTTTTAAAGAAGGGTACACTGCAAAAAAAAAAGCATTTAGAAACCCTTCTAGATAAGGATCTGCAGGCACAATCATGTAGCTTAACTCCCCCAATGCATCTCTTAAGAATTTTAGTTCTCTTGTACTATTTTCAAGAAATATGCCACCTTAACAGAAAAATTTACTTTGACAAGAGAAGTGTCTGTTCATTTAAGAATAAATGATCTTGAACTAAACTTTATGTCGAAATGTAGGTATAGTGGTTTTCTTCTGCTGAGAATTATATTTTCATGTCCTTGGAATTATTGTAGATATTGTATTATTTTTGAGCAATTTTTACAATTTATTAAAAATTGAAGTCACTATTTTTGTTATTTTGTTATTGATGAATGTTTCTATGCTTCTAAAACTTAAGGTGTAAGGTATTTCAAGGAATATTAAATTTTAGAATGATCTTAGTGCTGTTTAATGTGTTAAAAAGTTTATATTTACCAATAGACTAACAACTTAGATGTTCTAAACAATACAATATAAGGCAGTTGAAAAGTGGAAATTTCAGCTGAAACAATATTTCATCATTACTTTTCACATGGATATTGGATACTGAGATATAAGGTGAATTGTATGTATTCATCTTTTTACTGTGAAAGAACTTGACTTTAGAATTTTCTAATGACCTATTATCAGAAAAACTCTTTATGAGGTGAATTTATTTAGTTAGTTCTAAAACCCTTAATTGTCTGGACAATTCTACAAACAAGCATATGTGTACCATCCCTCCAGATTGAATCACTTTATTTCTTGATGTCCAAGATCCATAATGATTCCAAGAAGCATTAAAAAATGACCCATATAAAGTTACTCTGGGGCCAAAAGGGATTGTTCTGGTCTTCTCACTGAAATTTTATTTAACATTTTCAGTATACTTGTGAATATGCATTTTTTTGAGTGGGAAGAGAATCAACATCACCCCATTTTTTTGAAAGGCTACGACCCCCAAATGTCAGACAAAAGATTCAGGAAAATCAAGTTCTAAGGGCTTTTTCTTATACTTGCCTCAACAATACACAGTGTAAAATCCAGGTAAAGTAAACATGGGGTGCAAACCGTAGTAGCAAAGAAAGAGAGATGAGGACAATGTGAGAGGGCGAGGGACGATGTTGCTAAATAGTCCCAGTCTCTCTGGGTTTTGTAACAGATGGAGGTGTTGAGCGTATCTTTGGGTTTCTGAGCTCTTTTAGTATTAACTCTGATAGTTTTGCCTGGGTATTAGACACCTCAGCGTTCTTTAGTGGAGAAAACTCCCTACAGTAAGAACCTCCTTATTTTCATAGTTAGGACAGCTGGAGAATTTGTGATCCGCGAGTGAGCGCTCATGCAATTCACAGGTTGGCCGCAACAGTGGATCCAGGCATGGTTTTGAGAGACCAAGGGCTTTTTAGGGAAACAACCATGGTTCGGATAACAAGACATGCAGGCTTAATGTTGTTTAGCTTTAATTCCTTTATACGAAATTAATAAACAAAATTACACACACCTTGAAGATTATAGTGAGATTCAATAACGTGATGTATGGAAAGGAATCACTACATTTTCCAGCACCTAAAATTGTGATTCCATGTTAAATTTTTAGCATTTAAAGTATAAGTTATTTTTAAAACAAGAAACAGAAGATTGCTGTTTATCTATTAAAACTGAATTAATGTGAATAATTGAGAAATTCGGAAAAGAGCTATGTTCATGGGAAGTCTGCAATAACCACATTGCCCTGCCATGGTATAGTATTAAAATTAATCAATTTACATCTGTCTTATATAAACCACATATTATCTCCAAAGAGTGTCTCCTGCTGCTGTTGCACTGTCTGCTGGTTTTATTGCTTGCCCAAGAGAGAAAATACTTCCTTTGTAAATGTGAGTGAACTGGTTGGAAAATCAACTGCTTGTAGCTGATTCTATAAGACAAGTTTAACTGATAACAAAATGTTTTTGAATAGCTGGAGTCAAGTAAGAGAAAAATATCTAAATGTATCTATCACCTTCTTCTATAGGGAAGCATTTGTCTTATTAAATAACTTGCCAATAATAATTATTAGAAACTTCAAAAAGATGCTCCATGCTTAATGCTTCTTTTAGCATTTAAAACATCTACAGACTTATATGATATTTCATTTACTTACTCATTTAACAACATTTGTTGAGAGTCTACAGGGTGTAAGTCATTACCCTTAGTTTTTGAGGCAACATTTGAAAGAATCTAAATTGGAATACTGATAACTGAAGTGATAAATATACAAATATGTGTGTACACACATACATATATATCCCTTTATCTATAGTTTCTGTGTTCATAGATTCATCCAGCCATGGGTTGAAAATATTCGAAAAAAGTTGCCTCTGTATTGAACACGTACAGACATTTTTCTTGTCATTATTCACTAAACAATACAGCATAGTAACTATTTACATGGAGTTTACCTTGTGTTAGTATGATATGGATTCTAAAGATGATTTAAAGTATGTGGGAGGATGTGCATAGATTATGTGCAAATATTATATGCCATTTCATATGAGGGACTTGAGCATTCACAGATTTTGGTATACACAGAAGGTCCTGGAACATCCCTTGTGGGTATCAAGGGAAACTGTGTGTGTGTATATATAACTCAACTAATTTCCATTCAATCAATTCATTCAATTCACAAAACTGAACAGGCAAATTGCCAGACCTTGCAGACACAGCTGGAAAATGAGAAAGTAACGTACCATTTCTCATGGATTATTTATTAAAAAACAATGTTGTTCTATGTAGGAATTATGAAATATGTATGAAGACTAAAAAAAGTTGAAAAATAAAATTATTATGCTAAGATGGCAGAAATTGAGCAAACTATTTTAATTCTGAAATTTGGCAATGATATTGTTATGGGCTAAATTTTGTCCTCCAAAATTCATTTGTTCAAGTCCTAACCCTTTAAACCTCAGAATGTGATTGTATTTAGAGATGGAGTCTTTAAAGAGTAATTAAATTAATATGAGGTTGTGAGGGTGGGCCCTAAATCAATATGACTGGTATTCTTAAGAGAAGAGGAAAAGACAGGTACAAATGCACACAGAGGGTAGACCATAGGAGGTCAAAGGGCTAAGAAATCTATCTATAAGCCAGCAAAGAACCTCTCAGAATAAAGCAAGCCCTCAAAAGCCCAGATCCTGGACTTCTAGCTTATAGCACTGTGAGAAAATAAATTTCGGTTGTTTAAGCCATTCAGTTTCATGGTACTTTGTTATGAAAGCCTTAACAAAATAGTACAGATGGCATAACAAATAATATGAAAAAAATGTGGAAAAAAAATCTTCACATTGTTTACCAGTTGTCAGCAGCCCCAAGTTTCCCCACTAATTTTTGCACTTACTCTGTGACCTGTAAGGCTAGCTTTGTGTAAAATCAATTAACTTATAAATTAGGAAGAGCATCCTTTCCACTTATGTCATCTGATGGTTCTAAGGATTGGTTATAATTTAAAAACTTGTTGTAGTCAATTAAGAACTATACAAAGATGAGCTATATTGACTTGGTAAAAGAATATTTTCAAATTTCACATAAATGTGCATACTGTATGTCCAAGTCAGTAATTTAATGAATAACAGTTTTTGTGAAAAGTCTTTAGGCAGCTATTAAACTTTAATTTTTCAACCTGTGATTGATATAAGAATGTTACTTCTATTAATGATTCATTTAATTTTCCTGTTGATAGATGGTTTATATCTGGTCATCTTCAGAAATGATACCATATTACTCAAGAGGAGTTTTTGGCTTCATTTCAACCGTCCCTATCTTCTAGCAAGAGGAAATCTAAAAACTTCAGTCATAATGGATCTTACTTTATTTAAAAGAAAGAAAGAAAGAAAGCTATTAAAGGAACTTTATTACAGAGTAAATTCAACTTTAATTTGGACTGGATTTCCTTTACAAATATGAAATACAAAGGACATGTACAGGAAGTTTTACAAAGAGCAAGGGGGAGAGAGAACTGAAGAATTTGCTGGAAGTGTTCAGCCTTTGAAGTGATAAAGGAAGAGGCAGCACAGGGCAATCTGAAATGATGCCTCAGTTGTAGATAAGGGAAAAATGACCCAGGGCAAAATGGACATGATTTGAATGCTGACCTCAAATCACAGTGAATAACCAGAATGATTTCTTTGTATACATTTTTCTCTTAATCTTATATTTTCTCTTTCATACCTTCTCTGGTTCCTCTGCACTTTTATTTGAGAACTCGGCAGTTGACCTTCATGACTTCATTTTCCAATTCACATGCAACTATCACAAATTGAAAGACTAGCATCTGAACTCTAGCTCACAGGGAAAAATTTTTTACTTTAGTAATTCAAATAGAATCTGCTTTTACTAGTGAAATATAGCCACTGAAAGAGAAGTTTTCATCTCTAGAAACAAGTCAGATGAACCCACAAAGTGACTTTCTAAAAATCTGGGTAAGCAAAAATATCTTTTTTTTTTTTTTTTTTTTTTAAACAGTGCACTTTCACAAACTAAATACTACTGTCCCTAGAGATTAAGTGGCCCATTAGTGATTTGCAATTCACTTAATAAAATCTGTGCAGTAGATAAAATCAGAAAATCAAGAAATCATTGAAGGCATAAAATGAAAGTGTAATGCAAGATATTATCTTAGGTATCAAGATGGATAACTATTTTTAATGGTGTATTATGATTATATATAATAGTGGGATTCTCTGTGATATATTTGTACTTGCACATAACATAAATTGATAAATTTCATTCTCCAGTACCTCCATTTTCTCTTCCCTCCTTCCTCCCTGTCATCCCCATTCTTTGCTCTAGTGATCTCCCTTCTATTTTCACAAATCCCACCCCCCCTTCAATATATTTTTTTCTTTCTAGGTTCTACATTTGAGAGAGAACAAATAAACCGTGACTTTCTGAGTCTGGCTTATTTCGCTCAACATGATGGTCTCTAGTTCCATTCATTTTCCTGCTAATGACATAATTTCATTCTTTTTTTATGGCTGAATAAAACTCCTTTGTGTATTTGTACCACATTTTTCTTCATCCATTCATTTCTTGATAGATGCTTAGGCTGGTTCCATTACTTATGTATCATGAATTACACTGTGATAAAGATGGTTTTGCATGTATTGCTGTAATATGGTAACTTTAATTCTTTTAGAAAAATTCTAAAGAGTGAGTTAGCTGTGTTATATGGTAGTCCCATTCTCTTTTGAGGAACCTCCATGCTGGTTTCCATAGTGGTTGTACTAATTTGCAAGAATAAATCTTAAAATGATAAAGCTGACTGGGAATAGTAAACTGTAAAATGATACATATGATAAAATATGTTTATGAAACTATTTAAAATAAATACATTTAAAATACCATACATACATTTGTGGTAAAAATATAGTATGCATGAAAATGATAAGATAATGTTAGGTTGGGGATTACTTTAAGGAAGAAAGGATTGAGGGTAAGTAGTACTTTAATTTTTTTTTCAGGAGTATGAACATTTTATTGAGAATAAAAAATATTCCAAAGTTGTTAAGCTCAGAGATAGTAATGACCCCTACCAATAAACTTTATAGCCTTAGACAATTTGTGAATTTTAATAAGTAATTCATTATGGTAATAAAAATTACCAACAAAACTTGTAAAATCAAGCATAAAACATCTATAAAAGGCCAAACTACGATAGAATGTTTTGTGAATAATACATTGTAATATCTGCTTAATCATAATATAATGCAAATTCTCCTATAATGAAACTGGACTCTTCTCCACAAACTTATTTTATATTGTAAACTCTTGGCACTCTTTAACCAATTTGGCCGTCATCATTTCCATGCTTGTTCCCATTCTAAAGTCTCGAGGAAGCTCTGAGGATCTGTCACACAAACTGCACTTGCCACCAAACAGAATAAGAATTTAACCTCTGAATAAATAACTTACCCTGTTGCAATAAAACAATATGCTATGCTCGTTATCCTAGATGTCTTGGGAAAAGTTATTTTCAGTCAGGCACTAGATACTTTCACTTTCCTAAGGTAGAACTCTCCTTTGACTCTACTTTTAGAAATAAATTGGATTCAAATGCAAATACTCTTCTGGAAAAAACACAACATTGATTTTTAACCCAGTTTGGGAAAATAACTTTAAAAAATAAACTTTTAACATTTTGCATACATTCTGAATATAATTTAAGCACCTAAATCAATACTGACAATTATTTGTTGTCACTTAAGCTTTGTGTAAAATATTCTCTCACCAAAAAAGATTCATTCTTACTTCTTAAAAGAGAGAATCAAATATGGTAACATATTGTCAAAAACTAATTCCAGGTGGTAAGTTCACGAGTGTCTTTTTCATTATTTCTGAATGTTTGGAATATTTAAAAATTAGTACTAGGATTTCTCTGTAATATGTGACTTTTATGGTACACTTTTCAATATATATCCATTAATATATGCTTGTCTTTTTCTACAAAATTAAAATGAAATTCAATGAATATGGGCAGGAACCTAAAAACAAATTATTACTGATATTATAGAACAAATTTTCTATGTGGGTTCATTTTAGTTCTTAGTCATAGCTCCTTATAAAGACTTTTCTCAAAACTTAATGTACTCTAGGAAACCATTTCACACATTTAAAACATAATTCCTATATCACATAAATCTTATATGTAAATATATATTATAGTATTGCAATAAAATATTTATATTATATATGTAAATATATTTAACATTTATAAATGATTTAATGTTGCATTTGCTCAACTATATAGATAGAGGAGATTGATGCAATAGCTGAGTTGGTAAGAAGAAGCAAAGTATATTACTTATTTGGATGAATCAAATGAATTGTTCTCTAAAATTAAAACTGACCTCACATAAAACTCAGTTATTAAAATATAGTGCTCATCCATATTTTATTAAACACTATTTATGCTTAGAATGACATCTTTATTCATGACTATGTATGAATCCATAATATGCCAGTTTCTGATTGGACAAAAGATATAATACAGAATTCAATTAAACAGGATAACAATGTAATTATAAAAATGAACTTCAGGGAATATCTTTACTATAAGCAAAATGTAGAAGAGAAGAAAGGTTGCTCTTGATACTGAGGTTTTTGGAGTGCATCCTGATAATGTTTAGAGGGTCAAATGGCTGATTTAGTTAGATTATATAGAGCCTCATTAAAATGGCCAAAACCTGAATTGGGTTTTGCAGTTTCTTGTTTTAAAAGTGATATCCATCTAGCCGATATTGATGAATTAATCACAAAAGAAAAGCTCAGAGGTCTTCATGGGACTGTCTGCCCAACACCTCAGCCTTCCTCACTCTTGGCTGCACCTTCATCCAAGTTGTGCTCTTCAGCATGTTCTGACTTGTTCTCTGACCACAGTCATTTGGTCTGGGGAGAGGTACCTGAGATAGGCTGGCTTCGTGCAGAAGATCGATGTGTGTTTGTCCAGAGACAGAGTTGTAATTTTTATTTCATTACACCTAAGATGCCATTGTTTGTAATCTACACCACTATTTTATTTATCACTAAGAAACAAATGCTGCTAATAAAACATGCACGTACACTTACTGAAGGGGATCATTTAGTCTTATTTTACATAGGTTTAAAAAAATCATTTACTACTCTTCTTCATATACAAAGAGGAATATATAAGTGAAAGAAATTCCTAATAATTGTTTCCACTCTGGAATTTAACTGTTTTGAATTGCTCTTTGACGGAGTTGTTGATATCTACTTTGCTTTCCATATAACATCATCCTACAACATCATAAGCAATGGCAATATAATATTTTTGAGAGTTTTCTGTGAGTGTCTCCAGCATTTGCTTTCATTTACATGAATAGGCCAATTACTGCACAATGACTACCAGTAATTGTAAGGCACATGCTGTTTTGGGAAATGTTAAAAAGTGAAAATATTTTAAAGCTGGTCGTGGTGGTGCACGCCTGAATCCCAGCACTTGGGGAGGCTGAGGCAGGAGGATCATGAGTTTAAAGCCTGCCTCAGCAATGGCGAGACACTTAGTGACTCAGTGAGACCCTGTCTCTAATAAAATACAGAAAAGGGCTGGGGATGTGGCCCAGTAGTTGAGTGCCCCTGAGTTCAATCCCTCGTACACACACAAAAAAAAGCGAAAATATTTTATATGCAAGTCAAGACTTGTTGGTAGCCATTTTCCCACTCTATGAATAAAGTAGGTCTGCTGTAGTAGAGAAGAATGAAGCTATGGTAGAAACAGAGCTGAGAGAAGCAGAGGAGTCTTCATGATATGTAAGCCCCTGGTTCCAAGAGTTCCTGGGGTCCAACTTCACCTCTGGTATTTTCTTGACTTGGTTGTTCTGTAAAATGCCATAGGAACCCTGTAATTAAGTCTCTTTATGGCTTTGGATTATTTGCAGTGGGCACTAGTAACTCCTTCGCAAAAGAATTTTCATGAATACACCTTTTATAGTGTTGCATTTATAACAAAACATCTTGTCTTTTTAATCTACTCATCTACTGCAGATGAAAGAGAGATGTGAATTCACTTAAAGCCTAATCCTAGGCAAATAAAGCTGTAGGCAATAGGAATAATTTCCTTGTTAGGAAAGGTGTCTGTTGGTGCTATGATAGTAAGAGTCCTGATCAGGTTTTCTGGGCCCCACATTTGTGACGCCAACTACCATATGGTGG
The DNA here is from genome assembly GCA_025594165.1 of Tamias sibiricus. Classification (NCBI taxonomy): domain Eukaryota; kingdom Metazoa; phylum Chordata; class Mammalia; order Rodentia; family Sciuridae; genus Tamias; species Tamias sibiricus. The sequence continues at coordinate 109,738,239 of CM046664.1, read as the reverse complement.
TTAACAAACTTTTCAAACTTACTTGCTGGGATATACCAATTTTTTTTTGTATTAGAATAAGCAGAAGGGTTGGAATTTTACCCTTGCTACTCTGTTGACCTGGAAATCAGGTGTGATGTGACAAATTTAGTATAAACTATTTCCCACAGGATTGACTCATAGGAACAGATGGCTTTGAGAAAGAATTGTTTGTCATCCAACCAGTAGATTCACTGTTTGGCTAAATCGGCAAAGGACTGTTGAACAAAGAGAGATATTCTGTTAACAAAGCATTTCTTGTGGCCTCTTTCTGTCTTACAGATATTATAAGTTGATGAACAGATGTCTGATCTTTCTTATAACTTGATGGTCTTTGTTTGAAATATAACTGCACATTTCTTCATGGAAAAATTCACTGAATTTGTTTCCTTGGGAGTAAGAGAGTCTTTGCATTTCACTTTAAAGAAGTTGAGAGAAGCAATTTAAGTGTGGCTGCACAGGACAGTGGCTTGATTTGGATTCTCAGGTTTTTCTTTGTGCACTAATAACAGTGTTACAGTGTTGGTCTCATTTCCAAATGGACTACATAGGTGACAATATACATAGTGATATACCAAAGTGCAACGTGTTTAACTTATAAAGAATTTTACGAATATACATTGTATACAAACAGTGTTTTGTAAAAAGATGCTCTATATGTTTATTATGAATTATAATGCATACTACAATTATAAATACAACTTTGAATAAAAATAAATAAATAAGAAAAGGGAAAAAAAAGAATTTTCTTTTGAGTCTTCATCTCAAAGATTCATCCTCTTTAGGCTTTGATTTAAATGGAGAACAAAGTCATAATCCCTTAAAGGGCTATTTCCTGGATTAACAAACCTGTTGCTAAACTGTTTTTGCATATTTGGGCTAAAAATATTGAATAATTACAGGGTGCTATTAATACTTGGCTCATGTGAGTTCATTCTCCTATGTATATATGTACTGATTAGTTCACAGAAAAATATGTCAATGCATGCTTCTCTTTGTACAGAAAAAGTTTTTCTTATTGCTGATGTAATGAATTTGCAGTGAAGAATACAAATCTAAATTTAGATGAGGAGTCTGGGGAGGAAATGCTTTGTATCTGTAGTACCTAACATATCTGCTAAACATGTGATCATTGCCACTAGGATTTTAGAAATAAAATGCCCAACTGAAAGCAGCAGTAGAGATCAAATATTTATAATTTCTTTCTTTTTCTATGGATTTTTCTACAACTGAAACTTTTGCTTATCACAATAGTCATCAAAAGATACACCAAATTAATCTAATGATAATAGAGTTCAAAACATATTAATGTATTCCTAGGGGTGTGGAAAGAATAAGTAAATAGGAATAGTTTCTTATTTATATGTCTCCTTTGAATTTTCTTTCAAATGACACTCACTTTAAAATTCTTTTGATAAGACTCAAAATAATGACAGAGATGTAATTAGGCTGTGGGTCAGACAGACTTGGGACTTTACCTCCTTGCCTCAGTTTCTAGACCTGTGAAATGTGGATGAAAATATGCAGCTCACAGTAGTTTTGTAAAGACAGATGATCATGTTGCTGAGGCATTTAATGCAGTGATAAGTGTATAGAAATTGTTAAGTAAAAGTAGCATGATGATTGCAATGGAAATAATAGTGACTGTGTTGATGGAAGGGAGCATTCTCATTGTTTTCTTAAGAAAATGAAGGCCGCTTAAAATACTTCCATATTTACTTATTGCAAAAAGAAATCTAACCACTTGGCCTTATTTTTTTCCTCATCAATCTTATGTGAGATTGTTATTTTAATGTGTCATAAGACCTTCTGTGGGGATCAGTTCAAAGATTACTGAAATCAGTGTATAGAAAAGGACCTTGATCAGAAGATTTTTCTTTTTTTTTCCTTGTCCAGGTCTTGCCTACCTTTCCAGACCCAAGGGCGGAAGAAATCTCCCTCTTTGCTGGCTTTCCCTTGCTTAGCTAAATGGATGCTCACATCTCAACCATAATCAGGAGCAAGAGGCATGTGGAGAGAACTCTAGTTTTCAGTTACATCATCAGGGACACCAGTGGCAGAAATGCCCAGCAGGAACAGTGTTCAGCGGTGGCAGGGTCACTGGCAGGGAGCAAGCTGCACAGAGGGGGAGGCAGTGGCTGACTCTGCCATGGCTTTTGTCAGTCATTTAGCTGTATCTGACTCCTGCTCCATTGTTGGCCTGTTTCTTTAATCTCCTCATTGATTTTGAGAGCTACTCGATTTCCTTCAATAAATATTTCTCTTTTTAAGCCAAGTAAGATGGAGTCAGATCCTTCTATTTTCATGTAATGTATTTGTAAATAAATTCAGCATAATTGGTGTATTTAAATAAGTGGCATTGCTTAAGACAGTCTGTCAAGGAAGTTTTTTTTTTTAATTACCTTTTTCAGTTTTATAAAGATATATGCTCTATTACTTTGTGATCAGAATTAGCTCTGAAATATTTTGGCTTCTTAAAAAACTCAATCTAAATTCAGTTTTAAAAAGTTAACTCAGGATGTTGTTGAATACAGCATGCCACTGGTTCAAAGAGAGATTGCATAGAAGGCATTTTAAAACTGTTTTGGTTCTGGTTATACTGTCAAGCTAAGTGTAGAACAGAAGTTCAAGGACCTACTTTTGAAAGTGACATTGGATATTTTAACACCCCTCCTCCACATTTCCTATACCTTGCTATATGATGTCCTGCACCATCTTGGGGATTTGCCAGCAAGAAGGACATCAACAGGTACAACCCATCACTTTGGACCAGTCTGTAAGAAAAAATGAATTTCTTTGTAATGCATTAGTAGCAAGAAAAAACAGATTTACACCCTGGTCCATATTAAACAGTCTGTATTATAGTTTTCTTTTCATCACCACCATATAGTTGATTTATAACAATAATAAAATCTGTAGCTGTGAGGAGCAAAGAGTTTATTTGGAAAAGTATGAACTGTTATTACACATGAAAATATATTTATAGTTTCCAAAGGGTTTGAGTGCTTTCAGGTAAAGGTTAAATTAAAAAAAAAAAAACGAATGAATATTTAAAAAGTAATCACTAAAGAATTAGTCTTAAAATCTATGAGTTGTATGTCTAAGTAAAGTTCATCTTACACATCTGATAAACCAGATGCTTATAATACTGCACATATGGATAGATCATTGATTCCTACTGTTCTATATATATTTCAGTGATAAAAGAAACATGGAAATAATTTTGAATATGGATGATAGATTTGTATGTGACAGACTAATATATGAAATTATTTACTTGAGTATTCACACTATTCTAAAATTATACTAAATATCTAAAAAGTACAGGGGCAAGTGTATCACCAAAGTTATTACTACACAATTACTTATAATATAAAACAAAAAAGGAGAATTATCTTTTTTCCTCAATTTATGTTTCAAGATAAAATAAAAATTCCAACTTTTGAATTTTATTTTATTATTCTTTTGCTGTTTGATGCTATCAAATGATAGTCAAGTTATTTTAATCTTCCTTAATGTTTTCCAAGAAAAAGATTCTATGAGATTCTTTAAATAAGGAAATAGCTCTTAAATAACTGAGGCATATGAAAAACACATTCCGATCTTGTCCACACTTTTCACTTTTACCATTATTTAAAAACAGTTTTAAACGTACTTGCCAGTTTAAATGGAGTTTTAATTCTATAACTCTATTCTTAATTTTTTGGTCACTTTACTTTGTAAGTAAGCTAGTCATTCTTTGCCAATTATAACTTGATTAAAAAGTGGAACTATGAAAGATGCTAAACTATAGCTCATTGAAAGTAGAGATTTGATTTTGTTCACTGATGTGTGGGTTCACATACCCAAAACCCTAATGGGAACCTTACTGGTACTCAAGGGAACATTTGTTGAATAAATAGAATGGGTCATTCTTTTTTTTTTTTTTTTTTTTTTTTTTTGGTGGGGGGAGTACCAGGATTGAACTTAGGGGCACTTGACCACTGAGCTTTATCCCCAGCCTTATTTTGTATTTTGTTTGGAGACAGGGTTTCACTGTGTTGCTTAGTGCCTCACTTTTGTTGAGGTTGGCTTTGAACTCACGATCCTCCATCTCAGCCTCCTGAGTCACTGGATTACAGGTGTGTGCCCACAGAATAGGTCATTCTTGAGTCACCTAGAGACTGTTTCTGAACTCATCCTTTGGAGGCTGCTACCTGTGGTTGCTCGGCACTACCCAATGTTTACGAGAACCAGCACAGTGACTTATATGACAATGAAAAGTAAGAAAGCCTATTTCCTGCCAGCAACCTCCCTGGTTGATGCAAACATGGCAACATACCAGGGTGTCACTGTCATAATTTTTCTCTACTTTGAACCTCTAAAACTCAACAGATATTTCCCTCTTGGTGAATACACTATTTTGAATGTGAGGGACCCTCCTTCCATCACAAAATCTGCTCATTTTCTTTCCCATCGTCATCTCCAAAATCAGAGATTATTTGCTATTGGAAGTCTTAACATTTCGCCAGAGTCAACCATTTCAGAGGGAAAGTGAGTCTCCCTATGGGAGGAAAACAATGGTTGGCATCTGTGTACAATGGTCTATTTGCTCCTATCTGGTCTGTCTTCTGAGTGCTTCCATGCTTTTGCATTCTAAATCTGCCAAACTAAATTTTCCACAGACCACAAAGCCCAGTTTGAATCTTCTTGACACTGTGAAGCACTCCCTGGCTATTTTGACTTCCATTAGTAATAATAACAACAATAATAGAAGTAAAGTTGATTATTTATTGTACACTGGATATAGTTCTAAATATTTTAAATAGATGGTATCACATTGTCCTCATAACAAGTCACATCCTGTTGTTGGGGCAGGGATGGTTGTGCAGACAATGAACAAATAAATAAACAAGTATCAATGTGTAATATGTACAATGATGATAATTGTAGAAGAAAATCTGGTTTGGCAAGAAGGATTAGTACCACTGGGGCTGGGCATCTGGGCATGTTGACTATATTTTTACGCAGACTGTAAGCAAAAAGATGAAGAAAGTGAGGGAGTGCACCAGTCAGATATGGGAGTGCCGAGCAGGAAGGTACTCAAGTAAGGAAAGGACAGAAGCAAATATCTGCAGGGGAGAGTGGGATTGATCTGTTGGGGCAACAGAAGAGCCCATATTTTGGACAGTGTGAGTGGAATGGATGGGGTGTGGTGTGGTGGGAAGTGGACGCTAGTGAAAGAAGTCAGAGGTATAAAGGGGCCATATTTATTTTATTAGGTCTTATAAGGACTTTAGCTTTTACCTAGAGTGGATTTGAACTGAGAAGTGACATGATCTATGTCTAGGATGATCTTCTGTGAGAAACTATGCAAAGAGAACTCATATAGCCTTCTATATTCTTTTAGGAACACATCAAGTATTTATTTTCCTTGTCAATATTATCTGTACATTTGCATCCAAGTTTAATTTTGATCCTAAGAGAATATGAATAGTGTGTGCAGTGGTTGACACAAGGAGCATTGAAGGGGAAGAAAGCCTGAGCTGCTGATAAGGAAGAGGTGAAAACCGACCCAGGGCCTCAGAAGAAGGTGTTTTTCTAGGAAGAGCTCCTTAAAGGGTGCTGGGACTCCCATGGATCCACATAGTTTCTATTGAGTAGGTTGCTTTGATTTAGTAAACATCTTTTGGTATTTAATACTTTTCAACCATTATTCAAAGTAACTAAGGAGCCTTCTTAATAACCTTTGAGGTGGGTTCGATTAGTCCAGTTTTACAGATGGCAGGCTGGGGCACTATTTGTTGAGGGCTCACCAAGCTATGTAGACAGAGGTCACAGGTAAATTCCCTCCTGAGTGGGAGACTGAACAAGATGGTCTATAAAATTATCTATCTGTTCCATGGTTAAAAATGTGGCAGAATTATATGTGAGACTCTTTCTGGGATAATTGAAAGCCAAAAGATTGGATAAAACATTGTAACTATTAAAACGTGCCTGAAATTCTGATTGGAAAAATTACTTTGAGACAGATTGAAGCTCTGATTCTCCTAAAGACCTGTTGTTATTACTGTTAATGATTAGCTTTTGACCAGTGAATTATGTGAAAATTCAACTGTTTTGCCAACTCTTTCATTACTTGGTCCTGCTTGCACACCTGTCATAATCCATGCTCTGAAACACAGTATAATTATAGGATTCAAGTGCTGCTCTCTGTCCAAACTCTTTTAGGTACTAAGCGTAGAGCTTTGAAAATGCCACCACTTTCTTTGAAGCAAAGAAAATGTGTCTTAATTGGGGCCTGACTTTTTTTGAACAGAACCATTTGAGAAGGGAGGCTATACACACAAAATCATAAAGGTCATCACTAAGGGTCATAATAAAAATCTCTTAAAAAAATAAAATACCTGAATGCATATGGTTCTGATTTTTTTTTTCCTTTTTTTGCTTCAAACAAAGACTTTGGTGAATTAGTGCTCTTGGGACATACAAAAAGACTGCTCTAAAACAAAGCAAATATCTGAAATGCTTTTACTTTATGAAATGCCACCTGAATGTGTGTGAGGAAAGCTGTAGTGGATCTCAATGGACCAGAATGGGAGGAAAGGAATTCAATAATTTAGGTCAGCTTTACTGATGGAAATAAAGTTCTGACAAAGTGAACTTTTCCTGTTTCTGGTCCATCGTTTGCTACTTTTGAGATGGTAACACTTAACATCCTCTGATGTGGGCTCTATCCCTTTACTCTCTTTTTAGCATTTTTCCCTTCCTTAATTACTGAACATGGTTGTTTTGATGCTGAATGTGGGTAATGTCTTGAGGGGATCTGGGGAAGAGACTTCTAACTTGTCTTGCAATATCCCAGTCTCCTTTTCCTCCTTTTAGCAAATATATTCCCTGAGAATTGTTTGACCATGTGTTTGCGGTGGTGGTGTCTGCGTCTGGCCTTTTTGCAGCTGCGTGCTCCATGTGACTATATTATATGCAGTGTTAGGGGAAACAATGTGTGCTGCTTCTAGATCATGCTCTTGAGGGCAACTGCTTGCCCTCTACTACCTTATCCTTCTTTTTGCAGATGGAAAGATAGATGTGGGACTGATGAGTGGGCTTCAGCTTCAAACATGTAGATGAAGACAGACAGAAATCACACCAAGTAGCCAAAACAGAAACAAATTTAATAGAGTAAATGAAAAAAATGATCAGAAGGTCTGGCAGAAAAGAAGCCAGAATACTGCTACAGGACAGTTGGTTTTAAGGTCATTTCATTATACTTGTGAGGCAGAGAGGTCAGGTGAATGCTGCCTCTCTTGTCACCTTTGAAATCAGCTTGAATGCCTCATACCACTACAGAGTAGTGTTTAAAATATTGCTTCTGCAAATACATATGTTGCAAATTACTTAAGGGCCACAAGTGTATCCTCTGTTGTGAGAAGATGACCTCTACCTCTCTTCCACTTTCCAGATTAATTGTGAATGCCCTTTATTGACACAATCAATATTACATCTAGAAACCTAGCTGCTAGAGAGTCTGGAAAATATGGTCATCTGCTTTCTGACTACTGTGATAAGGAGGTAGAATGTTCTCCAGGTATCAATAAAAGGAATCTAGATCAATGAAAGTCAACAACATAGGATTCTGGGTCCCAGACCCTGCAGAGTACCTGACCAGTCCAGCCACACACTGGAGTTTAAATGAGAAAGAAATTAACTGTCACATTGTTATTATTATTATTATCATTATTATTATTATTGTTATTATTGACTTGTAGTTGAATCCAAGCTTAATTCAATTTTTTTCCTTAGAAATGGGATGTTGCAATTAACAGATAGTCTTGGATAAGTCTAAGCAGCCAGGTAATAAGTCATCATTGCAAGTTGAAAAGCTGATGGCCCATATTATGTCACTGCATACAGTGGGAACACCATCCCCAAAGGTCCTTGGAAGGCAGAGCTTTTACCTGCTGATGATCAGCTTTAGGGAAAATGGTGAGAGTAATTCAAAGTGCTGGGCTTTTATTGTTCTTGATTTTGATGAGGTCAGAGTAGTAAGATATTCACTTAGGGTAGAATTGGCCAGGCTACAAGAAGTGATAAAGAAAATATTGCTAAACTAAGTTCAACCATCTCTGCCTCTAGCTGGAATGCATACTTAAAGCATTCTATGGTTAAAATAGTCAGCTGCTCCTGTAAGACAAGATAGCAACTTTAGTGGTAAAACTATTTCTAAGCTATTAAGAGCAAAGTTGGTGGTGAAGATCAGATAAAGAAAGGCCCTGCCTTTTCCCTCATACTCACTGTAATGGAGTGAATTGCCCCTCCCAAGTCCCCAGTTTGGCTATTGAAAAGCTTTAACTCCAGTATAACTGTATTATTTGACTTTAGGAGTTTTCAAGAGGTAGTCAAGGTTAAATAAAGCCATTAGGGTAGGATGCTAATCTGATAGAATCAGTGTACTTATAAGAAGAGTCAAGGACACTGGAGCTCTCCTTCCATGTGTGCGCAGACATGAGGATGCAGCACAAACAGCCATCTACAAGCCAAAAAGAGAGGCCCCACCAGAAATTAATGCCGCTGGCACCTTGATCTTGGACTTTCAGCCTCTACACTGTGAGAAAATAAATTTCTGTTATTTGAACCAGTAAGTGTATGGTATTTTGTTATAACAGCCCAAGCCAACTAATACATCTAATTTGCAAATGTTCTGACCTCACGGTTGGTCTGGCAATGACAGAGAGAGGGAAAGGGAAAAACTAGAGTCTGTTAATTAAAAACCAAATTCTTTAGGTTTAAAAACTATGCCTAGACAATATTTTTTTCTTTTAGTGGTTTGTACTTGTAAATAGATTAGAATGTGAAAACTCTTTGAGGGACTTATAAAAGTTGACCACTGCACATTTCTATCCCATCCAAGAAGACAGGACACAAAAGCATATAATTTTCAATCTCTAATGCAGCCCCCCAGACACACTAATCTATATCAGTAGGAAGCAGGCTATGATATCTATGCAGCCACCCCAAAAGGCAAACTTGATTGCCTTCCTTACATGTGAACATGGGGTGTACTATGGCAAGGAGAAGTTGCTAAAGAGTGGAATTGAGGGCAACATGACGAACAAGGAAGTTGCCCCCAGAAAACAAATTCAGGTTTACCAGGATTTGCCAGATAGTCTATTTACAGAAGTTAGTCAGATTCAGGGAAGGGAATCTTCATAATTCTTGGCCAGAGGGCTCGATTATTGTCAAAGACCAGTGATGGCTATGTACTTACAATTTTCTCCTTTTTCCAATGAAGAAACCTTATTCCTACTTCACTATTAGATGTCATGAGGGGGCAAATACTTTGTATTTTATTGTGTAGGATGTCAGGCCATGAGTTATCATATCCAGACTTGATGCATTTTACCACCCAGATGTACTAGAGTTTGAGTCAGATGCTGAAAATGGGTAGGACTTTGGCACTGGGTCTCCTGGAATAGGGCAAAATGTGTTTTGTTTATGGGAAGAGACAAATCATACGTGGCCAAAGGGTCAGTGTTCCCCTTGATATATGCTTCCTCTGTAACAGAGCTCTCAGTTTGGGGCTTGGCATACCCCAATATAGAATGAACTTCCTAGTTTACCTTGCTCTTAGATGGCTTTCTAACTCAGTTTGGACCAATGGTTCTTAGGCAGAAATATTATGACAAAAATTCCTTAAAGATATGCATATACATGTACACTCTTTGCCTCTTCTCCATCCCTTCATCTGTTTTGTCACCAGATACATCGATAACCACCATCCTCGACCATGAGAGTTCTATGATTGATTATCTTTTGTGTTCATTGTTTTTGAAATAAATTTAGAGTTGAAAAAAGTAACATATGATCTATCAGCCTGTTGGCAGCATTACACAAGCTAAATTTTATCAAACTTCTAGAAGCAGGAAGAATTGAGGATTTTCTGCTGAATCAGAAAAGGAGATTTTTTTTTCTTATTTTAAATTTTGGTTGACACAGAAATCTTAATTTTATGTATTTGTGGAAATGCTCATATATTTTCACTCATTCACATGACCAATATTTTAAACCCACCTTGGAATACATAGTTTTTACTTCTTGAGAAGAAAGCACAATTAATGTGAGGAAGGATTTACTTATAATACAAAATGCCTCATACAATTTTTTCAATTAAGAAAGAAAGAATTCAATGTAACTATCTCAACCCCAGTTTATAGTCTTTGTTTTTCTCTGGTTTCCCTTTTGCTTTAAGCAATGGAAAGGATTAATTCTGTGTAGTAATTTAAATAGAATTACTTGCTAAAAATCCTTTGCCAAGATCAGTGAAAGGGGATTAGTTTTAAGCTGCCCTAATCAGAATATTTTTGAAAGAAAGACTATCAAGGAATAACTATTAGCATTATAGTTACATCTATTTTTTATATCATTTGTGATATATATTTTCTTTTAAAATTACTTATAAATAATTTTTTACAGTTCTTGATCATAGGTATTGATAGCAAAATATATTACTGATGCTATTATGTTCCTCAATTTTCTGTTACTATCCTATATTATTATATGAATATATTCTCTTTGGGTAAAACTAACACAGGAAGATTATTGCTAAGTTTGTTTTGTATTTCTATAGTTCTTCACTGGAGAAGTTATGAGATCTCTATCTAATAGTCATTATTTTTTTCCTTTCATCCTGATGCTAGCAAAAGTAGTCTCAATGCTCTTTCTCAACTTTAAAAGTAATACTCTGGATTCATAAACATTATTTTTGAGAATCAAGTATAATCTACCCAAAGAAGAAACCAGAATAGATAAAGAGACTTAGAACAGAAAATCAGCATATATTGTAAGTGTATTTCTAGATTTTTCAAAAATTTCCAAAAGAAATTCCAAAACAGGATATGTGTGATGAAGAAACTACTGTTTCTTCATTTATTCTTTATGGTTTAAATCTGGACACATTAGTTTTGATTTAGCATCTTTTATCTCAATCTATTACCTCTCCTATGACAACTGACCTAGAACTGTCATTTATATCTTTTACACTAATAGTTCTCATTACTCCATATTTCTCAAGGGAATCAAATTATTAGGCTACAGGGGCAAAAGAGTATTACTGCTCAGAAGAGATCAGGAGAAATATTCAGGAAGGCAAATGCCCATCTACTCTTGAGAGTTGATAGAAAAGAAATGAATACAGGATTCAGTATCTGGGGCCTCAGAAAAACTCAAGTTCAACAATGCAAATATAAGGGGAACTCTTATTCTTTGCTGCTTATTCTTTTTGCTCTATTTTATATTATTTTCTAGATTTACTTTAAAAGGACTTTAGAAGATGAAGACAAATCTCTAGGGCTAAGACAAGAGTAGAATATGTACGTAGTCACACAGAAAGGTCTATTAGCTAAAAAAAACCCAAGAGGGAAAGTAGAAGGTACACATGGAGGAATTCATTTTTGGCATTTCTATTTAATTGCATATAAGATATAATAAGTTATTTACATTATTAATCTTAGAATGAATAATATTCTATCATCTCTTTGGAATTTAAATTTTTCTATCATGCATGTTAATCATTTCTGCTCATAGGCATGAAAATATGAGACTGAGAGTATGAGAAAAAAATTGTGAGCTGGGTGCGGTGGCGCATGCCTGTAATCCCAGCACTTTGGGAGGCTGAGGCAGGAGGATCGCGAGTTCAAAGCCAAGCCTCAGCAATGGCGAGGCACTTAGCAACTCAGTGAGACCCTGTCTCTAATAAAATACAAAAAAGATCTGGGGATGTGACCCAGTGGTCGAGTGCCCCTGAGTACAATACCTGGTACCACAAAAAAAAAAAAAAAAAAAAAAAAAATTGTTTCAATAGAATGGATTTTTTCCTTTTTTATTGATTATTTTAATTGTATATAATATTAGGATTCATTTTGGCATAATTATAAAAGCATGGGATATAATTTTTTTCTAATTTAGTTCTTAGTACTTCCTTTTTTGCTCCCCTCTCTACTTCCCCTCTTACCTTCCCTCTATTCTACTGATCTTTCTGCTATTTACTTATAGTTTTTTAAAAAATTAGTGTCTTACACATGATGGTAAAATTCACTGCGGCATATTCATATATGCACATAGCAAAGTTAGGTAAGATTCTATAGAATGGATTTGATATTTCTTTCTTAGATTGTGGCTTTTCATCAACAAAGTATTTCTTAAAGTAATGATGGAAATGACATGCTACCTTGTAAGGTACCTAGTATAAACATGTTTGCTTTGTGATTGCAGTCAGCAAAAAAGATGAGAACTATGCTTTGTGAAAACACTTTTCCATGGGGAAAAGAAAGATATCATTCATCTAAGATCATTTTATTGACGATTGAGAAGCTAGTTAAGCTGATTTCAGTCTCTTGCTTTGCATACTAAATAGATCTTGTGGCTGTGATCCTGTAATCCTGTCCTATGGGAGCCCTTGGCATCCTGAGTTGGGCCACTTAACTTTTCAAGGCCTTGCATTCCTTATCTGTATCATGGACACATCAATAATAATACTTACATTTTAGGATAATTGCAAGGATTATTGTAATGCATTTAATAAAATGGTTAATAATAAGTTAAATAATAAGTGCCCAATAAATGTATTCTATTATTTTTAAACTCTTAGAAAGATCCTGTTCAGAAATATTATCAGCCTCATATTATAGACAAAAGTACTGAAATACAAAAAGATTTAAGTGACATTTAAGCATTACTATCATTAAGTGGTGGAACAAAATTAAAAAATCTAGGCCTTTGTTCCAAGTTTCCACATGCTTCTCTGCCTGCCTGCCTGCCTGCCTGCCTTTCTTTTTCTCTGTGCTGGGGATTGAACACAGGGCCTCACACATGCTAAACAAGATCTGTACCACTGAGCTATACCAAAAGCACTGTCAAGTATCTTAATATGCTCATTATTAATTTTAAAATTCGGCTACAATTACTTTGCAAATGCTCATTAATTATGTGTGTGTGTGTGTGTGTGTGTGTGTGTGTGTGTGTGTGTGTGTGTGTTGCTATGGATTTAACCCCGAGATGCTTTACCACTGAGTTACATTCTCAGCCCTTTTAAAATATGTTTTTAAATTTTGAGACAGGATCTAAGTTACCCAAGCTGGCCTTATACTTATTATCCTCCTGCCTTAGCCTCGTATTAGCTGGGATTACAGGCATGTGTCACCATGACCAGGTAATACTTTGTTTTTACACTATTTTCTAGTTAATTATAAACTGTTCATCAAAAGTCAATTGTTTTGATGAAATAATTTCCTTTTTCTTACATTGGTAGTAACTGAAATTGAATAACTTCTTCAGAGGTAATGTTTACATAAAAACACTGTCATAATTGTCTTACAAATACCTCAAGGTTAACTAATCAGATTTTTAAAATACAATTGAATTTTGATGCACATATAAATAAAAATAACACTATACCTTACTCAAAACTTCTGTTCTCATAGATAAAAAGGAAATTTTGAAGTCTAAAGTGATTTGGTTCTAAACATTATGATTTATTTATATCACTTGAGTAATAACCAAAAATAATCTAGATTCTGAGCCTTCCTATTTTTTAAAGGAGGAAATATACTTTCATTCGATAACCATGCAAATTACCAGAATTCCAGTCAGAATTCTTTCTCTTAGTCATTCTAATAAAGATATAGGATTAAAACAAACAAACTTCTTTCTTACATATAAATCAGATACCACTAGTGAATGTTGCCACAGCTGGTAAAGCTGGACTATCTGGCAGCATTACTTAGCAGTGGACGTTTACTGAGGTCCCAACTGTGTAAAAAAGTTATGAAAAATGTGATCTTTTCTTTATGTTAACTCAAAGTCAGGATGTAAACAAAATCTTAAAATATTTCTAAAGTAAGAAATAATATCCAGATATTTCAAAAACTGATGTATGGATGTGATATTAAATGAAACAGCAAGTGGTAAAATTAATCAAGGAAAGTGAGGAGGCTGAGTTTTGGATGAGATTTAGAAAAATCAAAGCATTTATGAACTCTATTTCTGTTAATAGATGGAAGATCTTACTTGAAAGATCTTAAAAAATTTTGTGATTTCAGAAAGAAACTTCATAGATATTAGCATTTCTGCACCTGCTGTAGATTTTATTAAATGTTCAAAAGTTGTGTTTGGCCTTCCTCTTCAGAGTGTGAGGTACTCGAAAGCAGGGATCATGCCTTTAGCCTTTAATTCTAGAATCCAGCAAAGTGCCAAACACAAACTGAAAACTTGACAATACTTTGGAAATAGTTACTGAGTCTCAATTAACTCTATTGTACCGGATATGGAACATGATAAGTTATCTGTTAACATGGTGGTGTGTGTGTGTGTGTGTGTGTGTGTGTGTGTGTGTGTGTGTGTTGGGGCAACTTTACAAGTGGGGTAATTCAGGTAGTTGTGGGGGCAGAGAATAAAATCCTAATTATATAAAGTACATTTGGGGAACTAAAGGGAACTTGACTCATCCCCAAATGTCTTACATCCTTTACTCATTTCCAAAGTACTTACCCCAATGATACAGTGATGAGCTGAGAAATAACAGTACCTAAATTACTATGGGGAAAGACTTGACCTGTACCTTAAAAGACACTTGAACGTGGAAGAGTGGCCAGTGCAGACTGTGAGGCACAGGTGTTCCCTGCTCCACGCTGGCAGTGGCCCGTTTCTGACAGGCTGCCACACTGGGCACAATCTGAGGCTCCCAGGTGGTCTTCAAGGACAGCCTGCACTGTAGCCAACTCATCCTGCTGAGGTCGCGGAGAGGGCTTAGGCATCCAACCAGGATCCATGGAAGGTAGAGTGAATTATTAGAGGGCAAGAGATGACATTTGGGAAAGTAATTCCTGACTAGTGGTAAAGAAATGATTAATTTTCTCAGGACAGTTGTGCTATATTTAATTCTACTTTAAGGTCAGCACAGACTTTGAATGAATATTAAAGAGAAAAGATTTTATTGTGAACACTTTAACACACTGTTTACCTAAAAATTTAACATATGAATGAATCTCTACACCAAGGGATATTCAATTTCCCTAGCTTCCCACTATCGATATATATTTTTTTGAGATCCTAATACAGACAGCTTCCCAAACACAAATCGAGACAGGATGGTTTCCTCTTTCATTTTAGCTGATGCTGGGTTCTGTAACTTCAGGCTTTTGAAATACTATGAGGATTCTTAAACTTAGGCCAAACATTCCAGCCTGGCCTGGTACAGAAAGACCCTTTAGTTCCAAGTCCCAATGAGAAAGATCCTTGAGGTCATATCATTACCCTCTGCCTACTCCATTTTCTACCCCTGTAATGCCTCCCAGTATGCCTGATCATCTTAATCACTCATTTTGCCTTTTAACTGCACCTTCAAACTCTCTGGGAATTTTTTTCTCTTCTTCACCCCCAAACAGAAATATACATCCTCAGTCCTTGCTGACCCCTTAAGCTTTATTGTTTGTAATTTCTGCTTTTTGAAACACAAATACCTTTATATCTGTAAGCTCTTTAAACAATCATTTCTATTTATGAAATAGAAATACATATTACCAAGCTAATTTACAACTCTGATTGGCTACATTTAAAAAATATCCTCAACAGTGTATATTATAAGTGCATGTTGTAGCCCTGAGAGCATCACGTATTGGATGACACATGCCGGTCTCCTGAGGGGAATCCTTTTATTACCTTTACTTGGGTGGAGTCCTTTTACTTTTCACATGTTTCTTGGAGTGTCTTGTCCCTTGCTGATGAGTTCAATTATTAATTTGTAGTCTACAAAATCCTTGAGTAAATCTCTGCCACTCATATGTTCACAGTATTGTGAAGATTTACTTATATACCTGTTTGCAATGCCAGACTTTCTATTGATTTATATGCATGAGCCGTTTCCTATTGACTGGCTTATTCATTTTAAAATATGGTTTAGTAAAATTGGGAGAAACAAAAATTATGGAAGTCAATTACTTGAAAAATGCAATGGCACTAAGTAGAAAAATATTCTTCTTAACTAATGTCACCAGCGATTTTTCTTGTTCCTTTGTTATAGCACAGTTAAGAGAATGGTATCTGTTCAATTTGTGGTTTTGAATAATAATAAATTAACCTGTATAGTTATAATAGTATCTTTCATAAACATTATATTTTAATTCAAAAAAAGTTTTATAAGAATGTACTCATTTATGCTGATAAGCCTGATAAATTTTATCCTTTTGTTTTCTTTTTTTTAATTCTGATAATTCTTATATAGACTTGGGCTTGCTAAATTGCTAGTGGTGTATATTAAGCAGAAGTTTTAGAAGGCAATGATATAATACTTTTGGAAGACCTATTAAAATTATCATGATATCACATCCTTAATTCTCAGACCCTCTTTTCATCTTATCTCATGCCTCACCATTGTGTTTGGAAAATGAGCCTTGTGTTATTTTACATATTTATTTTTTGCAGTGCCAGTGTTGAACCCATAGTCTCATGAATGCTTGGTAAGTACTTTAGCACTGAGCTCACTCCAAGCCCATGAGCTTCATTTTAATGAGTATTTTTGTAAATATGGTAAAAAGGAAAAATTAAAAGGGATCTTTATGCAAACCATTGTTTTTACCAATAGAAATACTATTATTGGAAAACTCAAACTCATACATAGAAGGAATTAGAAAATATAAATCATTAATAAAAATACTTTCTTCCAAACTAAAAATTATTGTATTTGAATTATAGAGTATTTAGAGTTTTGGCTTTGTTCAATATGAAATATTTTCTGAATGTAAATAATAAAGAACACTTCTTGTTTTTCAACTTCTTGTTTAATTATCAGTGTATAAACACAAGCATATGTGTAGAGTATTGGTTAATATGTGTATATGGTGTTTTATATATCTGTACACTATAACACAAAATATTAAAATGTGATTTCAGTTTTGGTGTGTGTGTATGTGTATATATATATATATGTATATATATATATGTTATGACATATGTATACATACATATATTTGAAGTTTCTGTATACCAATATTGGAAAACATAAAATATTTCTCTGTGAATGGCCAACTTTCTATGCACCATTAAAATCAAAAGATTACATTGATTATTTCAGTGATTGCTATTTATGTTTCTAGAACTTAACATAAACTTTTGTGTGTTCTTTCATATTCTTTGTTTTCACAAGAGATGGAGGGATGACTGTCCATGCTGAAGTATCTGATGTCAGCTGGAGTGTCTTTGAGTCTTTTAGTTTTCCTGGGGTTCCATCTCTGAGCCCAATGATCTAGACAGTGAGATCTCTAACAAAGAGGGCACACAATTCATTGTCCTTTGGTAGCTAGTCTTTCTGAGCAAAATGGATAGTTGGTAAAATCATCATACACTCAAACTTTCATAGAAACTGGCAAGTTTTTCTTACTATATCCCAGTTAAAAGTTTGATTGTGTAAGTTAGGAAAATTTTGTTAACACCAGAAAGATGAAAGAGAATACTATATTAAATTTCTTGGGGCTACTGCCATTACAATTCAAAATCCTTTAAAAGTGTAAAATCCAGAGGCTTACTATCTTTAGGTGCAGAACATTTTTCTGAATTAATATTTTATTTTAAACATTTTATAATTTAAAAATGTATTCCAGCATTTGCAGTATTTCTTTGTTATAATTATGCTTCTAATATTTTAGTAGTTCTTTCTTCCCTGGGAATTAAATATATTTTTTACCTATGATTTTTAAGTTACATATTTTTTTCATTTTAAAGAGTTAGACATCAAATTATTTTCTGCCTGACTCATAGGAATAATAGGATATAGAGAGTTTTATTTGGTGAGTTAGACATCTACTTCAAATCTACCCCAGGCCTATAAAGATCAAAAGCTCTTTCTGACTGATGAAAGAGTGATGAAGTCAGACTAGCTCTTACTTTAATGGTACGTGCAGTGACAAAATATTGAAATATGATTTCAGTTTGGAGTCTTGAAAAAAAAAAACATTGCAATGACTTTAGACATTTTTATTTACTTCTAATATAGACACATGATCCTCTTGAGTCAGGGCTTAGGGCTGGTTCACAATGAATTGGGTCAATGGAAATATGAATTAAATCTGTATTTCAGTCACCAATTTGGAGAAAAGAGAAGAAGTTAATGCAAAAGATTTACAAATAATTAAGAAATTTCTTAGTCTCACAAATATTTATTCTCAAAAGAATATACCTAGTGAGGGGGTTTTCTGTTTGCAGAAAAATCTCTTGGTCACTCTCAAAAACTTGGTCACTCTCAAAACCTCAAATTTCTATTTTCACTCATTGGATTATATTCACATTGTTTCCCTCATTATGTAGAGCTTCTATAGAGACTTTTATTGAATAGACTCATTATCTAAAGATTTCTATTAACATTTCTTTTCTTTCTTTCTTTTTTTTTTGTTATGGACTGAATGCTTGCATCCTCCAAATTTATATGTTGATGTCATCTGGAGTGGGGCCTTTGAGGGGTGTTTTAGTCAGCTTTTACACCACTGTGATCAAAACGATTAGAGAAGCCAGGTGGGGTGACGCACGCCTGTAATCCCAGCACTTGGGAGGCTGAGGCTGGAGGATCACGAGTTCAAAGCCAGCCTCAGCAATGGTGAGGCACTTAGCAACTCAGTGAGACCCTGTCTCTAATAAAATACAAAAAAAAAAAAAAAAAAAAAAAAAAAAAAAAGGGCTGGGGATGTGGCCCAGTGGTCGAGTGCCCCTGAGTTCAATCCCCAGTACCAAAAAAAAAAAAAAAAAACGATTAGAGAAGAAAAATTTTATTTGGGGGCTCATGGTTTCAGATGTGTCAGTCCATAGATGACTGACTCCATTCCCTGGGGCTGAGATGAAGCAGAATGTCATAGCAGAAGAGTGTAGCAGAAGAAAGCAGCTGGGAACATGGCACCATGAAGCAGAGAGAGCGTGTTCCACAGGCCAGGGACAAAATATATACCCCAAAGGCATGCCTCAATGACCCACCTCCTCTAGCCACACCCTACCTGCCTACAATTTCCACTCAGTTAATCAGGGGATCAATTCACTGTTTAGTTTAAAGACTCTCATAACCAAATCATTCACCTCAAAACCTTTTTGCATCCTGTCACACATAGCTTTGGGTGGATACCTCGTATCTAAACCATAAAAAGGAATAACTAGGTTAGAATAGGCCATGGGGATGAGGAGACTCTCATGATGGTACATTAACTATTTTTAGTTAATAGTTAATGTATTGAGAGGAAGAGAAATAGAAAGGAAGGGAAATGGAAAAGGAAAAGGAAAGGGGAAGGGAAAGGGAAAGGGAAAGGGAAAGAAAGAAAGAAAAAGAGATCTTTCTGCAAGTAGAAAACCCCTCACTAGGAACTAAATCTTTCAGCACCCAGATTGTGGCACTTACCAGTCATCTGCACAGTGAAAAATAAATTTCTGTTGTTGAAGTCAGTCTGTGCTATTTGTTTTAATGGTCCTAGCAGACTAAGACAATGTTGACATCTATACTCTAGTGAAAAGCAACTTTATCCTGTGTTTATGCCTTTTCCTAAGTACTTTCAAATGGCTGAATTAGTCATCATTTTACATTAACAGATATTCACTAACCATAGACTACATAACACCTGCCACCATGTCTTATTCATTTTAAAGCTTATTTTGTACTTCTGAAAAAGACAGTAGAATGAAGCGGACATAACTTTCCTATGTTCCTATATGAATACACTACCAGTGAAACTCCACATCATGTACAACCACAAGAATGGGAAGTTATGATCCATGTATGTATAATAAATCAAAATACACTGTACTGTCACGTATATCTAAAAAGAACAAATAAAAAATATTTTAAATGTAGAAAACATTCCAAATTTTATATTTTTAATATTCCCCAGGCAGTAAAATAAAAAATGGTGTGCATTCTCTACACCAATTGGTACTTTATAAAAAGAATTTTAATTGTCTGGATGGAATTTTATCAGTTCAAGGATTAAAATCTCAAAGCTATTTCAAATTATATGAAAAACATGGTGGGCGTGCTTATCTAAAGCCTATTTATTCTTGGTCCTGACTTAATAAAAACAAGGACAAGGTGTTTTAGTCGTATTAAGATGTATTTGAAGGAGCTTTAAGTTTGTGACATTGACTCTCTACAAAGAAGAAACAGACCCTGGTCCCTTGTCACACCTGTACCCATGTAGGCCTGGAATCTCAAACTAAGGTGATAACAAAATCCCAGCCTTCAGTCATACTTTGATCTTTGCTTTCAGCAGTGCTAAACTTTGCTGTTCCCTCACATGATGAATCAAAGAAAAGAAAAGAAAGGGGAAAAGGTTAATATGAAAACTTCATTTATATTAAATCATTTGCCACTTTGCTGGTCTCTTGCAACCTGAAATTTACATCCTCCATGCATTTGTTTTATGCATTAAAAGGAGAAATAAAACTTGATTTGTGAAGCAAAGAAAATAATGACAGCAAACAGGGATTTTTTTATTTCTTCTTTGGTGTGAATTGGCGTAGGCATTATGATGAAGTTAAAACGCAGAGGTTAATTGAAAAATGAGATAAACAAAGCCCCTTGAAGGTCTCTGAATAATTTCGGCTAGCAGCATTGACAGTCTACAACCATCAGGCACTAAAACCTACTCCGAACTGCTGGAGATTAAAAAAAAAAGCTAAAGTTAATTGTCTTTCTGTTCCTTCCACCTCATTTCAGCCCAATTATAACTGGGAAAAGTCATTCTGTCTAATTTGCATTAATGCACCTCTACGGAAAAATAGCTTAGACAGTGAATTTGATTTTTTTTTTTGATATTATGGACATATTTAAAATACCTACTGCAATTCCCTAATGTAAAATTACTTGTGAAATTCCTGGATGACAATTCTCAAATTCTTCTAAGATGCCTTTAAATTATAGGTGCTAATAAAAATAGTTAATGTATTGAGGGCATATTAAATGCTGGAGTCTGTGTTAAGGTCTCCATTGGATTATGTCATTTATTCCATACAACAACTCCATGATGAGCACCCTTGTACTATGCCCACTTCACAGCTGAAGAAGCAGAGGTTTAGAGGGGTTGAATCATATGTCAAGGTCATGAAGCCAAGGAGTGTTAGAACTGAGATTTAAATCTATGCAATCTGACTCTAAATTCTTTGATAGTATTATAGCTTGATGATACTTTATCATAATTATATACTTATTTTGACTTTGATTTCATAGATAAGTATCAATTAAAATGCCATTTTTTTCAAATCAATATGCAAAGAGAAATTGCCAGTGCAGTATGATATCATTAGTTCATTTACTCAGGTTTCTTTTATGACAACTGTACTCTGAAGCTCATATTCTGATTTCTATTACTAAATGAAAATGTAGAATTCAGACTACTTCTGTTCAATAGTAGAAACAGCTGCAAATCTGAATAATGTTAGCTGTTTTGTTTCTAGTGTAAAACCAAGCTAAGAGATGTCAGTATTTTTAAGGGAATATGTTTTATTCTTATATTCATGCAACAGATATGATCACAGTAGAAAATTAGGTGTCTCTGGATATGTTTGATTTCTTGTATTTTTGTTTTTTTTGTTTTTGAATGGTATAGAAATATTAATTTTATTGATGTTAATTGGCAGGCTTGGAGCAGAAGCTGAATTTATTCTGAATCATTTATATTAATAGGTACATTTCTCCACAGAGGCCTTTATTTTCAAAGTACTGGGCTCATAGCCCCTTTTTGTGCCTCTTTCTGGTGCTAAAGTATTCATAATGATGAGGAGCATCTGGAGGCAAACTATTGTTTCTCATTAAAAGGACATGTCTCTGAAGCTTTTGGGGATTCTTTGTACTGAACAATGCAGACTCTGAGTATTTTGCCCTTTTCATAATCTGCGAATGTGTGTTGTTGCTACTGCTTCTAGCCTAAGGTACATGCTTGCTTATTGCTCAGCTTCTGAGCTTTTAAATATGACATGGGAATGCAATCAGTGACTGCTCGTCCTTTTATTTGGCCGACATTTTGGTTTCTCTGTCTTTTTGATTGTCTGCCACCACTAAATATAGTCCAATAATCCAAGTGGTAGTGAACTGATTCAATAATCACTTGGAATGATTTAAAATATTTTGAATACTTAAATTCTTTCTTAGACTTCTTGACTTCCGGCAAGTTAGTCCAAGAGATGGAAAACCGGGCTGGGAATACAGATTGCCACTTGAGTCATAAAACTTCTTGGGCATTAATTTCCTCATCACTGAAAAAAAGGAGAATTGTTTCCCTGTTGCTTCCATGGGGCTCTCATAAGCTTCCATCAGGCATGGGGGGATTTTGGCTTACTAAATCAGTCTTTCCATTTACAGAAAAATTTCTATTTGTCCTACACAGTGTATATTATCTTTGGCCACATGTGACTGTGCCAACTTGTCCTCAGATGATTTTGACCTTCTCCTCCAGCTTCTTAGATTAAAACAAAAACAAAAACAAAAAAAGCAGCAAAATTTTCCTAGGTAAAGCATATTGTGTTATTTCACAAATACAATCATGTGAAAACAAAAGAGAGGGAAGGTTGTTGGGGGGGGTGTTAAGAGAAATAGAGGTATGAGGTGTAAGGAAGGGTACACTTGTTTCTTATAGGGACATTTGGATTTGTGTCTAGACATTTGTTTTTAATTTTGACTCTAGGTAGGAGGACTAGAGCCAATTTTCATTGCTGTAGCTCCTCAAGAAGGAAAACTTTCAAATCAGGACAGTTAGCATGACTCCTTCATTAAAAAGAGAAAAACAAATTACTTAGAATTAAAAACAGTACAATGTTTGCAGTTACAAACAGTGGGAGGGAATGGAAATGTACCTTTATTCATGATAAATGCAAATGAAATCTCAACCTGTGATGGCTGCAGTTGATTTTCAGAGAAAGAAGAACAGTGCCGGATATGAAAGGACAAACAGCAGAAATGGAAAAATAATTTTCTGAATAAAACATGTATCAATTTCTGGGAAAGTTATTAAGATCTTAGGTTTGTTGCTTTTTCTAACCATGTGTTGGCCATAGTGTTTTCTGTACACATAGTTGTACTCAGAATTGTGATTAATTGTATACATAAATTTATACATAATTGCATATGTAATTGTTTTTCCTTCTGACAAAATGTTCATGCAAGAAAGAAATTTAAGGGATTCCTTAGAAGGTGACACAAACTGGAAGGGATGTAAGCATAAGATGAATGAGAAAAGCTAGTGGAGAATCCCTGGAGATTGGTTTGGCGGGAACAGAACATGTGGGCCACTGAACACAGTGAATGAATTGGCTGTGGATAGGGGTGTTGGAGAAGGGCTAGAGGATGACTCCCATTATTTTGGATGCAAAATGTTTGCACAAATTAACCTAAACACTGAGCTTACTCCTGCTCTTCTGCTAAAGTTCGCTTTATTAATGTTTCTCTTTCTTGTGTTTCTCTGTTTTCTGAAAAAATGGTAGTGATTTACAAATGTTCATTTTAAACAAATTTATAGTTCAAATGCAATGCAGTGTAATTCTGTAATTCAAATGGTAATTATAGGACTTATAAAGATACAAATGTGTTGGTACTGTATACATAGGTCATGTGATTGGGGATTAGACACATGTTTAAATTTCTATGATGAGTGTCTCTGTTGATTGTCCACATAACCTCATTCAGAGACAGTGCCAAAATCTAAATTTGAGCCCCTTTGTGTAAAGTCCATGGTCAAATGGCTCCCTGACCATCCATGAGTTTGGCCTTACCTGGAACAAATTAGAAGGCTTTACCAGTAGTGGAACATAGTTCAAGCAGGATTTTGAAGTTTTGTTGAGTCAGTGGTGAAGAGTGGTAAGAAGTTCCAAGTAGTCAGCCCTGGTAGCAGAGAGGCTTTTGCTGTGGGGAACTTAAGTAGCTTTTGCTGTGGGGAACTTAAGTAGCCAGGTCTCAGCAAAGACATGTAGTCCCTACTCAGTACAGCTGTGGGTGGCAAAGAGGGAAACGAAAGTAGCCATAGATTTACTCACAAAGCGGTCTTCCAGTGGTCAGAATGTAAGAATTCAAATCCATTGGTAGTCTATTTGTCCCAAACTTAATTTCTCCATTTGTATATAAGGAATAGTGATTTCTATACTTTCTAACTCTTGGGAGTCTTGATCTGAGTAAAACACAAAGCAAAAAAAAAAAGCATACAAAATGCCTTATAAACCCAATGTCATGTATAGATACATACTCAAATGGACAAATAACAGTTTAAAAATCAGATAAAATCCTTACCATCTTAAGGCGGTAAACCCACACTCTGTGATCTTTCAATATGAGGGTTGAGAGTAAATAATGGAAGATTAAAAAATGTTAAAACCTAGTCATCTTCTGCTTCTTCTTTTCTTTGCTTCAATCAGACCTTTGTAGAATATAGCAAGAAGTAGTCTGAAAGAACATGCAAGGACACTTAAAGTTAAATAGGAATATAATGTCTTTAAAAAATGAAACATGAAAACTAGCTTTCCTTTGCCAACTAAATTCTGAATTTATTGCCCTGTGCTTCTCC
The DNA here is from genome assembly GCA_025594165.1 of Tamias sibiricus. Taxonomy (NCBI): domain Eukaryota; kingdom Metazoa; phylum Chordata; class Mammalia; order Rodentia; family Sciuridae; genus Tamias; species Tamias sibiricus. The sequence continues at coordinate 109,713,673 of CM046664.1, read as the reverse complement.
TATTAGCATTGATAATTAAAGCAGTATAAGGAATGTCTTGCATTTGATGTTAATAGTGTCATGCAGGCTGCTGCGGGACCCTGGGCCTGATCTTTATCCCCTCTGCAGGTAAATCTTTGAGTTCACCTTTAAAAAGCACATTAAACATTCTGGAAGAGAATCTTTAAATTTGTGGGTTCTCCAGTGATCTCTTAAGTATCAGAAGCTCAGATTAGAGGGTGACATCTTATAATCTTCTGACTATTGCCCGACCTTTGTTAGCAATGGAATCATATAAAAAGCCTTAGGATATGGATATTACATTTCTTATTTTTACATTGGATTGACCTTGGGGATTCACTGAGGCCTGAAGAAAAGATCAGTATGCCAGAACTGTACTTTTTTTTTTTCATGACACACTCATTTTTATTTTTTAAATCCAAAGTACATTTAGTAAAATAGTGATGATAAACTTTATATTTGACTTATTTTATCAAATTGATGTATGACCAAGATAACATTATTTAGGATAAAGCAAGTTAAATATATATTTAAACTTCATTTTATAACTACTAAATTCACTTATATTATATACTTGATAATATTTTACAGATTCCATTAATTTATTTAGTTATTTATTTTAAAGCTAAACTCTAGACTTATTTAGCCTGTCCACTAATGTTCTTTTTCTGCCCCAAGATGCCATTCAGGATGCCAAATCACATTTAGTCATACGTCTTTTTAGTATCCCATGGTCTGTGACAGTTCTTCCTTGTTTTTCATGACTTTGGGAGTTTTAGGAGTACAGTTTAGGTATTTGGTAGTGTACACCTCCAGTTGGCTCTGTCTGTTGTTCTCCTCATGACTAGACTAGAGTCATGATTTCCTTTGACTTTTCTTCTTAGGTTAATTCCATTTTTACCTCCTTTTGCCAAATCAATTTTAAGTGATAATCACAGTCCCCTGTGTTAGTTTTCTATGCTGCATCACAATTACCATAATCTCAGAGGCTTAAAATAGCAGCCCTTGCTGACTGCAGTTCTGTAGGTCAAAAGTCCAGGCAGGGTTAATTGGGTCTCCTCTGCTCAGGGTCTCATAAGCAAAAAGCATGGTGTTGGCTTGGCTTCATCCTGTGTTTCTAGAAGCTCTGGGGGGAAGAATCCACTGCTATTCTTATTTAGATGTTCGGGGAGTTCAGTTATATACAGTTAGTCACCATGTTCAAGGTCAGCAATGGAAAATTTCCCCTGTTGGAATTCCTCCCACACCTCCATTCCTCTCACACATCTCTTTTACCAGGAAGAGCCCAATTACTATTAAGGGATAACCTGATTAAGTCAGGTCCCTATCTTAAAGCCAATTGTGTCATATAAAATAACCCAATCATGGGAGAAACTCATCATATTTAGAGTCTGGTTCACACTCAAGAAGTGGGGATTATACAGGGCTTGTCTACTGGAGGCAGAATCTTGGGGTCATCTTTGAATTCTGTCTACACTATCTGCCATACATAATCCTCAGTGCTGGAAAATTGGATTGAGGGTATTTTGTTTATTCAGGTGCTTCAAGTAGCAGGCAGTTGGTAAAACTATTCTAAACTCTTATGCATTTATCAAAAAGATAGCCAGATCCTTACCTCTGCCCCTATTGAACATAGGTTTGGGAATTGGTACGAATTTTTCTACAAACTGAATTAGAATAAAGTTTTTCTTTCTCCCTTCTTAGCTATTTCATCTTCATAGGCAGTATTTTAGAAGGACTTTGGGATTATTTTATTGATTTTTCATTTTTAGTTAAAAAAAACCTCAACAAAGCAAATAGAAAAATTTCAACAAAGCTTAGTATTTTAAGTGTTGAACTTCACTTGACAAACTCCCTCTGAAGATCAGCAAATCTTATTTCATGAACCAGTAAAACTATGATTCTGTGTTTATTTGTATTATATAGTGCTTTGAGGTATATATTGTTAGTTTTGAATACATATCAAATAATAAAAATAGCAAGGGGAAATGACCATGATTCCTCATTCATTTTACAAGCCAATCTTTCTCCAGGGGACAAATGCTATCTACTACTGCTACTACTCCTGAAAAAATAAAAAAATTGAGAGCCAAGATGTATTGGGAGTATAAATAGGACTGAGTCAAGGAAGAATTTAAACCAAAAAAGATGTAAAGGTTAAAAGAAGGAGTAATTTTGTGATATGAGCGTGGAGGCTGTGATACCTCTGTGAGGGTCCCTCATACACTTGTGCCCGCATTCTTTGTTCTAAGGGATCCAGGGAGTGCTAATTAAGCTGTCAGTAAACCTCAGGCCATGAGGCGACTATCTTGTTATTACCTGTTGCTATGAATCTCAGCCCCAATAGTACAGGGAGTTTTCTTTCTTTTTTTGTTTTTAAAGTGTTTTAATTGGAAGAACACTTAGAACTATATTGCTAAAAGCATAAGCTTTAAGATATTCTAAATGATCAAAATATCACATTATTAAAGCCCCAATAATTTTTTTTTCTTTTTCTTTTTTTAAAATTTTTATTTATAGCAGTAGTATGTATTACAGTTCATACTACTCACCAGTTTAGAAATGGTTTTTCCATGTTCCCTTTCCTGAGCAGATTCATATTTCAGAGACACTAAATTGTAGGGCAGAATTCCAAATCTAACACTATTTTGTCTTACCAGGATGCCCTAGGCTTTGGTATCTCCAAAACCCAACAGTGGCCCTGGTAGCTGAAGTCAGTTTCTATCTCATTTTTACTAGCCTTTCCCTGAGGTCTGGCACTTCTGAATTTTATTGCAGTGTGATTAAATCCATGCCCTTATATACCCATTGGAATGTAGCTTTAAAATCTACCTCACCAGCCTCTACTTTCAGAGCGAGTTCCTCTTCTTAAGGGGGCTCTTAGACTTTAAACACCCAACTTGACTACCTACTCTGTGCAGCTGGAGTGCCAATTAGAAGAGTCTAATGTGGCGAGGACTCAAAGATGGAACATTGTTATTTTTTCTTCAATCACTATTTCAAATATAAACATGCTTAACCAAATGTCCAATCTATTTTTCTTTGTCATCTTTCATGTTATTTTGAATAGATCCCAGGCTTTCTGTTTTCTTTCAGATATTAGAAAAATTAGTCCATTCTCAACAATTTAGTTTGTATCCTGCATCTAGTTTAGGCCTTGTCTTCACTCCCTCAGTGCTTGTGAGGAGCCAGCCTGAGGGCTTAAAGAAGAAAAGAGTTGTAGACTCTTCTTTCTTTTCCTCTGTGCAATCTTCAGGGTCTCTCTGGTATGATCAGAGGTCGGAGGTAAAAGAGTTCAAAGTCTTTCATTTACCTGGGTTAGATAAAATTCTCTCTTGTCTGTTGGAGGCTTCTCTGGCCATCCCTGCTTTCTGTGTAATTGGTGTAATTGGTGTTTAAATACTGTCTCTTGTGTGAGGTTCACTTGTGAGATCTTGAGAAGTCTCCCTAGAGCCTCGTTGCTGTTTTGCATGTGATGCAAGCAAGTCTCTGGCTTTACCTCTCAGGACCCCTCCAAATCCCTTCCTGGGCTGCCATCTACCTTCTGAAGTGCCTTCTCACCCATAGTAAACTCAAGCAGCTTTGCCATGACAAAAAGTTTCATAAGTCCAGAGGGTATGCCAGCCACCCAGGCACATGACCAACCTCCCACTCCAAGAAAGAGATGCTCCCACAGGGTTTGAAGGTGGTGGTGAAAACTACTCTCTCCAACAGTTTCCTCAACTTTCTAGGGTGTGAGAGTAGCAGAGCAAGTTTTTCTTGCTCCTTGTGAGTCCCTAAATGGGACTTCTGGTCCTTAATTATTTGTAGATGCTTTAAAAAGGCAGGATATGGCTGGCACAGGGGTGCATGCCTGTAGTCCCAGCAGTTTGGGAGACTGAGGTGGGAGCATCATGAGTTCAAAGCCAGCCTCAGCAAAAGTGAGGAGCTAAGCAACTCAGTGAGACCCTGTCTCTAAATAAACTACAAAATAGGGCTGGGGATGATGCTCAGTGGTTGAGAGCCCCTGAGCTCAATCCTTGGTATCCACTTCCCCACCCCCCCCAAAAAAGTGCAGGATATTGTGACCTGCTTAAGTCTTGCTTTAAATGCAACTTGTAGGATTGACAGAAAAATAATTGTGGAGCAAAATTGAATTTTGGATAAACAAGCATCAATTTTAAAGATAAGTATGTCCCAGATATTGTATAAGACGTGCTTATACTAAAGAATGAACTGGCCTTCCTATAGAACGAACTGGCCTTCCTATATTTTTATTTGATTCTATGTTTTTATTTGTTCAATCTGTCAACCTTAGATGCAGGATGGTGATTCCAGAGCAGCAGGGAAATCACACTCTGAATGTGATTACACTCCTAGGTGCCAAAGACCTATCCCTGGCATTTTACACATTATTATTTTCCAGATCCATATCGTTACTCCCTTACATGAGGAAATTATTGACACTCAGAGAATGCCAGTGAAATGCCCAACATTACTCACAAATACACAGCTGGCTAGGGTCAGAGGAGAGTTGGGTTTAGGTCAGCCGGCTGATCCTTAATGACACTGTATTACTTTTCACACCATCCCTTACTTCCTACCCTCAGCCACAGGAGTCCCATTGCTGCCTTCTGTGCTGGCATCACAGCTACATCTCACTCTTACTGACCACTTGCCTCCTGCTTGGTTCCATTTTGCTACCACCCTTGACTCAGGGCTGTGATATATCCCAACTTCCTCCCAGAGTTAAAAAGCCTGATTAAGTGTAAGTGGATGATACTTATTGTGTAGTGGCTGACATTCACTTCTAATTTTTTTATCCTGGTGAATCAATTGGACTTGAGGGACTTCTCTCTTTTTCCTTTGAGCATAAAACAAGACCTATGTGAGTTGTGCACTGTTTTATTTCTTCTGAGTTCCATTCACCATATTCTTTAGGTCAAAGGTGACTAACAGGACAAGAGCTCTCAGAAAACTGAAGGAGATGCTTGTGTACTACATCTGAACGTGCCTTCAGTTCTTCCTGGCTTTCTTTTTTGCTGAATGTCCCTGTCACTGTCATGCCTCCTCCTAAGCTTAGAGAGATAGAAGGGTGACTCAGGCACATTACCTTCATCACTCCACAACTGGTTCATTCATTGGGTTAAATCTCTAAATTCTGGACTGTGTAGCATTTCTATAATTGTTCCCCTCTCTTGCTTGTCTTCACTGCTCATCTTTGCTATACCAGGGGTAGGTCTAAGTATTGAGTGGCTGAATGGTACATGGGGATGACAATATGATTGATGGGGGAAATAACAAGAGTGTAATCTAAGATTTTAACAAACAATTATAAACATAATGACTGAAAGAGAATTAAAATACTGTCATGAGGAAACATGTAAAATGACTGCAATAAGAAAGAATGAATGGAGAAGAAAGGAGATTCATAGAAAAAATTTAATAAGGTCAGATCTACTAAAGATTTACATCTATTGTGTAAATCAGTGACTGAACATAATTGAATATGTGCCATGTAGTAATTTATTGGTATTCTCATCACTTTTTCTTGAGGTAATGCAGACAGTTTTAGTGGAAAGACTCACTGTCTTCTGGTGAATATGGGATGGGTCACTGCTTCTAGGTCTACTGTAGAGGTTGGTTATTGATTAACACATTATTTATGGGACTCTTTCAAGGAGGCATGAAAATATATTACAATGTGGCCTGTAACACATTATAATATGCTGGATATTATGAGAATGGTGCTTAGTTCTAATCTACTATCAGGAAGACTGTGATGTGTCTTGAATCTTTGGCTCTCTCTGTGAGGCAATTTAAGGTAGTGATGAAAAGTCCTCTATTTTTAAATGTTAGACTAAGATATACCAAGGAGGTACTGGCATATCATACCAGCTCTATGATCTTGAGTGGGTCACTCTTCTAAGACTTGGTTTCCTTATCAGTAAAATGCAGATAATACTAAGTTTCTAAGTTGTGAAAATTAAATAAGAGAATGTATAGAAAGCATTTAACATTGGTTTTCATGTTGCAATAGCTAATGGTAGGATACGATTATTATTGTCATTGTTATCGTTGTGACCATATTTGGGTCATGGATAGTTTGGTTATGTCCTTCCTAATAAGGGAACACTAGTCAATATTCATCGTTTACATCATTGTTCAAGAAAACACTAGCATGCTATGAGAACTACCTTAAATTCTGTTTCTAAACTCATATAAAAGTCACAAAATTGTGAGATTTCAGTCATACAAGGAAAGGTTGATCAGGGGTGAGTGTATCTGAGTGTTCACTCTGGCTTGATGCCCATTGTTTTGTGACTTGGCAAAAGCATTTATTTCATCTTCACAAATTCAAAATTTTAATCTATAAAGCGGATCAATTTGAGGAAATAATTGCAGTAGTCTTCTCCATCTTAAAATTTTATTTTCACTACAGTTATCTATATTCAGGACCAATTGCTAGAGTACAAATCCTTCATGGTTAGGAATTGTCAAATGTAGATTAAAAGCCTTCACTGTTTATTTCTTTAGCTGTTCCCAATTCATTATCTAAAGTCTTTAAAGAAAAAAACCAGGGTGAGTGAAAATGTCTAAACTAAAGATTGCTTTATTTTATGCTTATAAGAAAAAAAAATTTTTGTGGTTATGAAAGTCGTATATACAATATTAAATAAAACTCAGAAAACAGAAACCTATTACCAAAAAGTGAAAATTCATTATCCACTCTCCCTTTTCAAATTCCCTCCCCACTTCAACAGGATAACCTTTCTTTAAAGCCTAAATTTCTCATAATTTTTAAAAAATATTTAAAAATATAGAAAATATGGCCGGGCATGGTGGTGCATTCCTATAACCTCAGTGGCTCGGGAGGCAGAGGCAGGAGGATCTCAAGTTCAGAGCCAGCCTCAGCAAAAGCCAGGTGCTAAGCAACTCAGTGAGACACTGTCTCTAAATAAAATATAAAATAGGGCAGGGAAAGTGGCTCTGTGGTTGAGTGCCTCTGAGTTCAAGCCCTGGCACACCCCCAGCCCCCCCAAAACAAACAAAACCCATAGAAAATAAGACCGTTGCATTTGCCTTTTGCACTTAATAATTATATGCTGTAATTTAGTGGACTCATACAGCATGATCATACTGTTATTTTATACAGCTGCATGGTAGTCTCTTATGAAAATGAATCTAAACATTTTTTTTCCCCAAATCTGGAACAACAAACATTTAACTTTACTCAAAACATCTTATTATTATAGGCAATCCTTTTTGGATATTTATTTCTTGATATAAAGATTGCATTTCTGGTTAAAAGAGTATGCACATTTCGGTTTTTAAAAATTTATTACCAGATTCCACCCCCGGAGAGCTTGTATGTATAGATATACATCCATATATTTATTAAAGAGTCTACTTCTATAGACTCAGCCTTGGGTATTATCATTCTTTAAATCTGAGCCCAGATGATAAGTAAATTTAAAAAAATGCTGTCTCATTGTTTTATTTATTCTTTATTACTGATGAAGTTGTATCTTACTCTGTTTATTAGCCATAATGGGGATTTTGTCTCTTAAAAAATTTTAAGAGCTCATTCTTTGGTAAGTGTATTAACTACTGGTCTGTTGTATATGTTGCAACTATTTTTATATGTTGTAGCTTAAGAAATTATGTTAGATAACATTTAGGAATTGTATCACAATTGTATCAAAATTTCACTATGTAATTTATTACATTTAAATCAACTTGTTTGGAATTTATTGTAATTTCTATAACATGCTTGCAGCTATTTTTATTTATTTTTATCTAGATTCATGGAGTTCTATGATTTCTAACATCTATCTGAATCAATTACAAACCAATAAATAATAAGATCCATTGGGTAATGTTTCAAATGCGCACCTGAAAGCCGGCTCAAGTCCCTGCTTCCTCCAGGCTGGCTGCTTCACATCACAAGGGGGAGCTTTCGTGCTTTAGTAAATACATCTGATGCTTCCCAGGCCACTCCTTTCATTTGTAGCTTTTTGTCCAATCTTGATTTGTTTCTTTCTTGATCATGTAAAAGCAGTGTAGTGAGGTGGTGAGGAAAAATATCTGAAAAAATTGATCTGCACAAGATAAAATAAATGTTAACATTATTAAATCTGTATTAAAAATATTTCCTGTGCATAGGGAAGAGTTTTCACATTTCTTTCATTAGTCTCTCATTTTGGGATTATACATCCTTAATAATGGAATTTAGATCTATATTTATAGTTAAGGCCTTTAGTGAAAAGTAAAATTAGGTGTCATAAACTATGTGGGTTTTTTTTTTTCTCTGCAGATATGATGCAAGCCCATATGTGTCAAAAATAACATAATGGATATTAGCAAGGATTTTTCCTCCTCTCATGTTTATTTAGTTGGCTACATTGTTTAATTAAGTAAATATGTTTGAATTCATCCCTCCACACCTCTTCATACCACTCCATTTGCAGAACTTTTTTATCTACAGATTTTGGGATCTAAGGTAAATAGAGAGGATGATCCTATTATGGTTAGTCATCAGTAAATTGATATTTTTCTAATTTCTTTGCTCAGTACGATCCAGGCCTCTATAAGATTTTATCTTGAGTGAAAGCCACTTGCACTGTGGCTGTCATTTGTACTTAGCCCTCTAGAACATGTCACAAGAAATGGGTACTGTCAAAGAGTCTCTTTCCCTGGCTGTGAAGCCCTTGCATTTATGAATGTCTGAATGATAGGTATAGTGTAATGTGAAGTCCTCTTAAGAGAGGGAAAAGGCTCCCAACTATTCTTAGAGCACGTATCCAAGGCTAAACATATGGCCTTGTCATCACAATTTCCCAGATCCCCTTTCTTGTGGTTTTGCCCTTCTACTTTATTTATTACCAGAAGGCCTTATCTCTCTAGCCTGCTGCTACAGGCTGCTAGGCCAGGAGGCAGTGAAAATATAACTTAATGAAACAGGGATGATCATAAAATAGAAGGAGATGGCCACAGCCTCTGTCTGTTACAGCTGCCCAGGTTCTGTAACCTGAGCCAAACCGTGTTACAGCACAGTGCTGATCAGGCTTCCTCTTCTGTTTCACCAGAAAACCTTAGACTTTGTGAATGTCAAGCCTTTTCACAAACTTCCAGGAAAGGTGTCAGCCCAAGGAAGAACGGAAAGAAGACAGCTAGAGGACCTCAAATGCTAAGATGCTATTTAAAGGGCAAACAGCATCTCAAGTAAAGAAATGTCAAGAAAATGAAATATTTGGTGGGCTCAGGGTGGAGGAGAGTAAAAAGGAAAAGCAATGAACACTGCCTGACCAAGTGGTCTTTTAGGATTTTTCCTTCCCTGTGTAACTCTTAGCAAAGTTATCAGACTAAAGCTGCCTGCCCACTGCTGGGGGATTGACAGGTGGTTGACTGCCGCAAGTTGGATGAGAGTTGAGTTGGTACATTCCAAGAGCTAGTCCAGGTCAGGCCAAACCCCAGGGGTTATAAGTTAGTGCCAGGTCTTCTCAGGGAGGTTACTTCCACTTCTTTGCCTAGACAGAACAAATTTAACAGAAATGAGAAAGAAGAATTTAATTCAGATATCTAGCCTAGATATTACATACAACCATCTCCAGAAGAATCACATCTTAATAATGCAGCTTTAAGATTTCTATAATGATAAAGAGATATTTTCAATTCTGAACTTGAAATATAATGTTAAGTAATAATACACAAGGCTCATTAAAGATAAATCACTGATAAGGAATACATAATTGATATGCGTGTCGATTGATACTATCATTTTAGAGGATTATTTTTCAACATCTATTATAAATTAAATGTATTAAATATTTTGATTTGGTATCCAACATCTAGGAGTTTATTGTATAGAATACTAAGTTAAGTGAATAAAATGATATATAGAAGATGTAATGGATACTTTTTAATTTTATTTTTAATATACAAATAAGTATGCATATTTATAAAGCACATTGTAATATTTCCATACATGTATACAATGTATAATAATAATTAGCATAACCATCACCTCAAATGTTATTTTTTTTGTGGTGAGAACATTCAAATACTCTCTTCCAGCTTTTTTGAAATACATAATAATCTTTTCTATAAGTGGAGCTATTCGACTATGCTATAAGACACTAGAACTATTCACCCTATTAACTGTAATTCTGGATCCATTAACCAACCTTTCCCTAGCTTTTCTAGCCTCTGATAAACACTACTATAGTCTCTACTTCTATGAAGTCAGCTTTTTTTAGCTTCTACATATGAGGAAAAAATATGCAGTATTTGTCTTTCTGGCCTGCCCAGTCTCATCCATGTTACTGCATTATTTTTAATAGTAGAGAAATAATACAATCCAAGTGTCTATTAAAATGGAAGTTGTTAAATTTAAAAGTTTGAATGCTAAGTAGTCATAAAATGAATGAAGTACAATCATAACTATTTTTTTTTTCCTGGGATTTGCCACTGAATAGCTATGCAAACTTAAAAGCCAATTGGTTCATATTTCTGTGCCTCAGTATTTTCATCTGTTTATTGTGAGCATAATTACAATATCTACTTCACATGGTTTCATGGGGAGCAAATAAATAATGTGCTGTAAACTATTTAGAACATTGCCAAATAGTAGACACTCAATAAATATGAACACATTGAAATCACTATTTTTCTCTAATTGCATGGAAACACGTGCAAGATAAATAAAATAGAAAATTTGCAAGTGAGTATACACAGAGATAAAAATAGCAGAGTAAAATTCATCATATTGATTCTTGTTGTTTCTGGAATATGGATTATGATGGGATTATATATATATGGATTATATATTTCTAATATATTTGAATTTTTTTCACTATCAATTTTTCAAGAAGCCTCATGGCATGCTGTGGATGAATATTCCATTCCCTCTTATTTCTTGGATCTTTCAGGGAGTTTTCATAATATAATATGGTCAGAAGGGAGTTGGTGGATTTTGGAATAAAAGAGTAATAAGACTTGGGCTGGGATTGTGGCTCAGCGGTAGAGCGCTTGCCTAGCATGCGCATGGCCCAGATTCGATCCTCAGCACCTTATAAAAATAAATGCATTGTGTATAACTAAAGCAAATAAATAAATATTTTTAAAAAAATAGTAATAAGACTAGAATGGTGGCTCTCCAACCAACTGTGGTAAAGGACCCAGTGTTATGAAGTAAACTTTATTTTTTAGAGTAATTTTAGGTTCATAGTGAAATTGAAAGGAAGGTATAGAGATTCACCAAATGCCCCCATCACTACACATGCACTCCCTCCCTGACCATCAGCATCCTGCAACAGACTGGTATCTTTGTTACAATTGAGGGGCATTTACTGACACATCATTATCTCAGAAAGCCCACAATTTTCTTTTGGTTTTCATTCTTGGTGTTGTACATTCTATGAGTTTTGTCAAGTGGTTAGTTACATGGATCCACATTTACATACAGAATAGTTTCTCTGTCCTAAAAATCCTCTGCAATCCATGTATTCATCCCTCCCTCCCTGCTAACTGCTGGAAACCACTGATGTTTTTCTCATTGTGTGGCCTTTTCTAGAATGTCAAGCACTTGGAATCATGTAGAATGTATGTAGCCTTATCGTATTGCTTTCTTGACTTCTTTCACTTAGTAACATACAGTTCAGTTTCTTCCATATCTTTTCATAGCCTGTTAGCACATTTATCCTTAGCACTGAATAACAAACAACATCGCAGTGTTTGGATGCACCGCAGTTTATTTCTCCATTCACTTTCTGAAGGATGTCTTGGATGCTTTCAAGTTTTAGTAGTCATGAATAAAGCTACTATCAACATTATTTGCAGATATTTATGTGGACATAAGTTTTAAGCTCAGTTTTTCCCCCCAGTTTCTCATCATCATCGACCAATACTTTTTTAAAAAACAACTTAAAATTATTTACTAACATAATGAAATAGACAAATGAATACCAAATCGAATCCTTAACTTTTTATTACTAGACTCAACAGACTTATAATTACTCTGTCAAATTGACATAAAAATCTCTACATGCATACTGTTAATTTCCGTATTTCGTATTTCACCTTGAGTCATAAACAGTCATGGCTAGCCCCAGGGCACAGACCACACTTTGAGTAGCATATATATAGTGAATTTAGGGTAACCAGTCCTTCAAAGAATCAGCTCTGTCTCTGGCTCCTCCAGTCTGCCTGATCTGCCCCTCCTTTGGCTCCAGAGTGACAACTTCAGTGCTGTCTGAGAGTACTGGTTCTGCTCCCTTCCAGCCTATGGTATGCAAGTGCCTGGGTGCAAGTGCCAGCTCCATAGTCTGACACCCATCACGAGGCCAGTTACATAGAAGACTTTCAAATTATGTTAGATAAACAAACAAACAAACAAACAAACAAACAAACAAACAAACAAACAGGTTTAACTTAAAAAAGGGGCAGTTGTCTTTGCTATTGTAGATGGAGGTCAAGTAACCTTTAAGCAAGGAATAAAATTCTGTTTTTCTTTTGTATGCTACAATGTGGATTTAGCTTTCTATTGGGTCAGCTTACGCTCTTAAAATCTAACAACCAAGAAATTCATTAAATTACTTATGCATGTACATGTATATTAGATTCATACATTATACTTGTACATAGATATGTGCACAATATAAACAATTTTTTTCCTGCCTTCTCATGATGAAGTTCTTCTTTTTGATCAGGGTAGTTTTCTCATATCATTTTACATATAGTTAGAAAGTATCTTTATGAAATGATGCTAGAGTAAGATGTCTTTCTCCAACAACAAAGTAAATAAATAGGCACCAATGAAGCAAGACAAGTCTCATCTAATTAGAAGCACTAAGTCTGTATTATTTGTGATATAATTTTCTGGTATAAACTGTGTTAACAAGTCCAAGTGCCCCGATTTCCTTTGTGGTTGATGCCAAATCCAATGAAAAAAGTAATTCATGTGATGATTAATATCAATATTTAAACAGTCTACACGGGCAAATTGACCATCTGGGGATCTACCATGAAGAAAATGATCACAAATATTCTATTTGACACTTTTCCAGGCAGAGGTGGTCACATATTCCAGAAGGCAATTCTTTGTAAGGTTAAATTATTTATTTCTGTTTCTCATGTTATTTTAGTACTTGTCTTTCTTTGCAATGACTATTGAAACTTTTATCTCTTTCTTCAAATCCCCAGTCATTTCTTCTGTCTTGGCAGATGGCCTCAGCACTGATTTTTTTTGGGGGGGTGGGGTACCAGGATTGAATCCAGGGGTGCTTAACCATTGAGCCATGGTCATAGCCCTTTATGGTTTTTTTTTATTATTAAAAAAATTTTTTTTAGTTGTAGATGGACACAATGCCTTTATTTTATTTATTTATTTTTATGTGGTGCTGAGGATAGAACCCAGTGCCTCACATACGCTAGGCAAGCACTCTACCACTGATCCACAACCCCAGTCCTTTCTTTTGTTTTTGAGGCAGGGTTTTGCTAAGTTTCTTAGGGCCTCACTAAATTGCTGAGGCTGGCTTTGAACTTGCAATGCTCCTGTGTGTCAGCCTCCTTAGTCGCTGGGCTTATAGGTATGTATCACTGTGCCTGGCCTTAGCACTGATTTTTGAACTCAAAGTCAACCCTTGGTTTCTCCTGTTTCTTCCTCTAAATATTTCTCCATGCATGCATTCAATTTATATTTTTAAATCCTATCTTTACCTCGCAGGCATCACCAACTTCTTTTTTGCAGCCTTTTTCTTTCTTGAGTTTTCTGGAGGTTGTAATTAATTATTGCTTTCTACCTCCTCTCCGTTGAATTTTATTATGGTATGTTTTCCCTGGTTCTTTCCTTAAAGTCTGTATTTCCTAGTTTTATTTTCTGACTTTGCTGCTCCTGTCCCATTGAATAGTGCTTTCAATGAAATAGTAGTAGTGAAGATTAAGGGATAGCAATAATCAGAACTGAATAAGTTTGGAGTGTAAAGTTGATGGAACTTGCTGATGAATTTGTTGAGAGAGAAGAATCACAGATGATTTTAGTTTGAACAAAGTTTTTAGTTTGAACAAATAAAAAAATTATGGTGTCATTAACTGAGAAATAGTGGAATGACAAGCTTGTGAGGAGTGGATGATCAGGACTTTTATTTAGGCCATATTAAGTTTTAGATACTTGGTAGTCATCTCAGTGGGCATGTCAGATTAGCAGCGGGGTATTCCATCTTGAATCCATGGGAGGGATCAGAAGAGAAATAGATGTCCAAGGGTTACAGTCATACAATGATGCTATTTGTGATTGAATGAGATACTCAGCAGTTGTGGTTCCCATATGTTAGTATGAGTCAGAATTGTGCAGAGGGCTGGTTTGTTGAAACACAGATTTTCAGGTCCTACTTTAGAGTTCCTGATTTGGTAGGGTTAGGATGGGGACAATGATTTTTGTTTTTCATAACTCCAACTGATGCCATGACTGCTAATTCCAAGGGAAAGTCTGGAATCACTGTCATGGAAAGATGGTGTAATTAAGAAAATAAAGAGGACTAAGAAATGAGATCAGAGCATTTCACCATTTGGAAATTTCACCGAAGAATTTGGGAAGAAGGGCCATTGAGGTGGGAGGCAATCTAGAACACAGTGACATAGAGGCAAGGAGAGAAAATATTTCAGTAAGGAAGAAGGTTGTTGAAGGAAGAAAGGAAAGTAAGTAGCTCAGTTAAAGATGGCTCTGCAAAGAACCTTGTCCCAAGAGACTTGGGAGTTGCTTACAAATTCTTCCAAGGGCCACAAATAAGTATACTTCTTGACTAGTTGGAATGATATTACATTCCACCCTGCCACTAAAACAAAAGTTATATATGATATATAAACCCTGGAAATGGTGTCTTTTTCCTCATCTCTGTGCTGTAAACCAGAATAGTTTGTCTCGGTAGAGGACTCTCAAAGTAGTACTACTGGTGGCGACATGTAGTTCTTCTCCAAAGGTGGCCCAGTAAACACTGTGTTAGAACCAGTCTGCTTCTGCCCACCCACTGAGAGCGTATGTTCTGCCTCATTTCTCAGGTCCTTAGTTCTATTAACTTACAGCTACTTCAGACTTTCATCCTGTATTGAGGGGGTGAAACAGAGCTAGTCAGTCTCTCCTTCTCTCTTAGTTTGGGTGTTCTCATTCTACAGATGTGTGGATTTTCAGCACTTCTTACCCTAACCAGTATTTTGGGCTTTATGTGTTCCTAGGGAAATTCTTCAAAATCATTTAAGAATGTGAATCCAAAAGGAAAGGGTCATCATCATTGCTTCCAATCACTTTGCTAAGACTCACTTTTCTTTTTTATTTATTTTTTATCAATTCCTTTTAGTTACACATGACAGTATAATCTGTTTTGATAAAGTTATGCATGTATACTTATATTTTATTCTAATTTGGACCCCATTCTTTTGGATGTACACAATGGTAGAATTTGCTTAGTTTTTTTTTTTCATATATGTACACAGGAAAATTATGTCAGGTTCATTCCACTGTCTTTCCTATGCCTATCCCCCTCCCTTCCCTTCATTCGCCTTTGTCTAATCCAATGAACTTCTGTTCTTTCCCCACCCTCTTATTGTGCTTTAGCTTCTACATTGGGATTGGCTTATTTCACTTAGCATGATAGCCTCCAGATCCATCCATTTACTAGTAAATGTAAGACTGACTTTCTGTCCTATGCTATAGCTTACTAGATTTCAATTTTGTATGATTAAAAATATAGTATTATATAAATTCAGTTTTTGAGTCTTTGTATCCCCAGTGGACCATAAACTCATCAAATTACTAAGAATTTACAACCAAAGAGGAAAAAATATTACATTCTTCCATGCACCTCAGTCCACTTCAAAGCCTACTCCCTTCCCAGTTACTTTCGTTCTCCAGTGTGCAAGGAATTTCCCATCTCGTACACTGACTTAACAGCATTTCCTCAGCCTGCAAAGGAAATTTAACCTTTAAAACAAAATTACAAGCTCTCTTCGCTTTCTTCAGTGCTTCAGTGAGACTCACTTGTCCTTCCTTGACACTTCCTCCTCATTTTGCCTTAGCACTCAATCAAATCAATATGTGCATACACACACATAGATGTATATAGTGTATATATGTCACATAGATGTATATAGTGTATATATGTGTATGTATGTGTATATATATGTATATATATGCATATGTATTTACGTATTTTCCTTTACAGTTATTATTTTTTTTTTGAATAGAATTTTCAAGTTTATTTGAGATCATATTACTCAAGATCTTTGTCCTAGATAGCATACCAGTTCTGACATGGCATGTAAACACTCTGAGAGCTGGGTCCACAGCTTACATTTTAATGGATAGATGACATACAGTGTTGGACCTGTAGCTAGAGCCACCTTGCGAGTAGCTGGAGTATTAAATGGATGGCAATGGGTTATGGGCATGATTCCTCAATGTTTTTCACACAATCATAGGGGTACATTTGAAGTAACCATTATGAAAGTCATTTCTTTGCATTTAAAGCATCAGATATCATCAGCAAAACCCTATTCAAATGTAAACACTCTTCATAGTAGAAACTCAGTTCAGATCAACCCTAAAGGAACAGACTCAGAATGATTAAATCTTAAGAGTGCAGTGAGATCAACAAAGACATTGCACACTGATTCCCCCACCCCCGATAGTTTAGCTGTATATTTTCAGTTGTTGTGATGATATTCTTGCTGAATTTTACTTACAAAAATTGGTACTTACGGTCAGAGAATTCAGTTTAGCTTGACAACCTACAAATTAACTGGTGGAACTAAAGTGTGAATTAATGTAATTCAGTGATTGAAGACATTTTCCTTTGGAAAATTTCTTGCCATTTGAAGGTTAATGTGGGGTTGTGATAGAAACAAGGATGGTGTGAGAAAAATTAACAGAACCTGGACAATGTATTCTGGGATTAAGCAAGATTAAGTAGGATAATATACAAGAACAGCACTTTGTAAACTATAAAGCATCACATAAATATTTATTGTAAGAACATATAACAGAGAAATTCATTTTGTGATCATTTATTATTTGCATGACCCTGAGGCAGACAGAAATAATACTCTTCAGCTAGTAAAAGTGATACCTTTTTGAAGTAGAGGCTATACATATACAGTGAATAGAAATGAACATGATTGTTAGTGATTTTATTGCCATGTAAATACTAACAAATTTTTTTTTCTGTACTGCTAAGCCAGCTAGTCCATCAAATGAATTCATAAATTTTATAGAACATTGTGAGGGCTCTGAACCAGGTGCTCAAAAGGAGTTAGTCACAATAGAAACAGACCTTGTATTCCTTTTAATAGCTCACAACTTAAGAAGAGAAACCTCAAACAAAGTGCTATTAGTGAGTATTAGGAGCTTATGTACCAACAATCACATAATCAATTCTAGCTGTTCAAAATGATGCATTTAATTTTGTAAAAATAATTGTTCAGTGTCTCCTTACTGCTACTATAGTGACCTCCTCCCCCACATCCCAGGACTATCTGAGGGTTCCTGTATTCAGTTCCCAATCCCTTCTTCATGTCAGATTTCCTTATCAACCTCCTTTCTCATCCATGCAGGTTATTATGTCTGCCCTGAGGGTACTGTCATTCAATCTTAATGTTTTACTCCCAAGTACCTGTAGTTGGATGTTACAATGATTTCAGAAGGAATGAGCTCATTAGGGCTCAGAGGCAATAAAATACCTTCTAAGTTGGTGAAGTAGAGGTTATGTGTGTGTTCCGTTTTTGTCTTTTATTTGCCATTATTACTACCTAGCTTCTTTAAAGTTGTAGCTTTAAAAATACAGTCATTTCTTATATGAAATTATTGTCTCATTTATTACTTGTATATAATCACAGAAAATCAAACAGCAGGCTGTTGATTTCAGAGATAAATTTTAAATGCTGATATTACCTAATTTCGATCAGTTTGCTTCCCTTGTGTGTGTGTTAGTTTTTCAATGTGCTCATAATTGCAGTGATTTGATGAGCTTGCTTCCCCTTTACTTTTATAGAATATGGCAAATGAGATTTAAATCTTGTTAAAATTACAGAATTTTCTTTCTCTCAAGGGTCCTTACTCTAAAATAATCTGATTTCCCCCCCCCCCCCTTTTTTTTTTGCTAACTTGTTTGTGGTCTTTAGATAATTATTATACCAAATAAAAGGTGATTAATTTTTTTTCCAAATGAAAGGGGAAATTTCTTCAATAGTGTATGGCTGTGAAGAATGGGGGTGTTTTTAACCCTGTTTGAGGGGACCAGACAAGTCTGTGTTCTTCCACATTGAGAGCCGAGGGACTTGCCAATTGAAGTAGGTTTGATTGATCTGCCTAAAACAAAAAACACATTTTCTGACAAAGTGTTAATAAACTCTCTGCAGCAGTTGTAGGCTCCTTTCAAGATCTTACCGTTTGTTTTTGAAGTAATAAAATTTATGGAGAACTATTATAAGGTTCTAATTGAATTTCACAGAAGTAGCCCTCATGTGACCCAAAATGGAGGGGGAAAAATGCCCAGCCCACAAAACCCCACACCACGAAATAACTCTCTGCAGAATCATTGATTAAGAACATGAAGTGGAAAAGAGACCCAACTCTCAAATAATTAGCCTGGTTAATGAAGACTTTTAAGATATGGCAAGTAGATGTTGATAACTTCTGTGAGACATAGGGAGATGATGAAAAAGATTGGCAGCTATAAAAGAGAAGTGTTTATTAAAACACCTTTTAAATAGCTGTGGGACATAATAAAAAGCCATCTTTAAAGGAACTTATTAAAAATAAAACTTAGATGGAATTGATAATTTCACCACCTGCAGCTTTCACAGAACTTCTCGGCCTTTGTGAAAGCTTTTATACACTTCATGGATATCTTAACATATGCTATCTAAATTCCATACTCTCCATTTTGGTGGATCACATTAAGGGAGGCTGATGGCTCACACTACCAGGAAGGCTCTTCGATTTAAGCAAACAATGATTTATTAAAACCTTTCTTTCTCAGGATGACCAACATGTGGCTACATAAACACATTTTTTTTTTTTTTTTTTTTTTTTTTTTGGTACAGGGAATTGAATTCAGAGGCATTTGACCACTGAACCACATACCCAACCCTATTTTGTATTTTATTCAGAGACAGGGTCTCATTGAGTTGCTTAGCACCTTGCTTTTGCTGAGGCTGGCTTTGAACTCTGGATCCTCCTGCCTCAGCCTCCTGAGCCACTGGGATTACAGGTGTGTGCCACCATGCCCAGCTAAATACTTTATTTTGCAGATAATAAAATAATCATACCTGTGCACTTATTAGTTTATATAGAAAGCTTACCATCCATTATCTTTTGATCTTCATAATAATTTAATGGAATATGGAAAGCAGCTAATGGCACTCAATTTTTATATTGGTAAAGTGAGGCTAAGAGGTGATAGACAGAAGGTCATACAAGATTCTACAGGGTCACTCTATATAGAATTGGAAAAATGGGGATATTAATTCAATATTTTAATCATAAGTATTTCTATTACCTTATACAAATGTCATAAGGGTCAAACAGAAAAATAATGTACACAGCTCTCGGGCTAGTTCCCACCATAAACTAAGTGCTCAGTACATTTTTGTCATTATTATCTTTACCATTGTTATTTGGCACTGATGTGTTACATCGGAAAACCTTAGTCAAATATCTTCACATTTAACTGATAAGTTGCAGCATGAATCATGCTCTCTATAGGTAATATAACTCCTAACAGTGTTTTGGGTTCTTCAGAAGAGAACGTAAGTAATGAACAGCTCTCTTTCCCACTAAGCCTTTGGGTGATACATCAGTGTCTCTGTTAGCTCAAAACTGGACACTTGAATTTCTGTGTCAGTGCTACCTCAAAGTCTAAAATATTTGACTTTCCCCAGGATCTTCTTACTTGGATCTGTCATCAGTCGAGGGTTAACATGGATTTGAGGACTTTGGGGAGAAATACAACATGGTCCTCAAAGTATTACCGAGAAGCTCTTGATTGTCATAATGCAGAAACTGTCTGACTGATCATCCTATCTGTACCATTTGTTTTACATGTGATTGTCTAGAGTTCTGAGTCCTGGGAAAGAAGAAGCTGACCTTTATTTAGAATTTCTGAACTTGTAGATAGGCCCATTCTGCAATAGCATGTGGTATGGATTATGGTGGTAAGCAGATACTTGCCCTGGAAACTGACCTGTGCTGAGCTGGGGATTTTTCTGTGTAGCCTAGCCTCAGTGTCTGAGGGGTCAAATGTGCTGAACAGGTATCCTTTGCTACTTAATTAGCAGGCAATTACAATAAATAAAAAGTATGATTACTAAAATTCACTTACATGTACTTTAGGTCAAACTGAGATATCTTGACAAAAATAATACCTCAATTTCCCATTTTTGTATCATGTTAGAATAATAGGCAATGACATTATTGGTGGCTATGTATTACCATATAGCCATTCTGGAAATCAGAATGGAGGTCCTTCAAGAAATTAAAAATAGAACCACTGTATGATGCAGCAATCATTTTTCTGGGTATATATATAAAGATAATGAAACCAATATGTCCAAGAGATATCTGCACTCTCATGTTCATTGTAGCATTATTCACAATAGCCAAGAAATGGAAACAACCTTAGTGTCTTAGTCAACTTTTGTTGCTGTGGCCAGAAGACCTGACAAGGAAAATTTTAGAAAGGAAAAATTTATTTGGTGCTCGTGGTTTCAGAGGTCTAAGTCAATAGACAGCAAACTTCATTGCTCTAGGCCTGAGGTGAGGCAGAACATCGTGGCAGATAGGTATGGAAAAGGAAAGCAGCTCAGGACATGGAAATTGGGATGCAGAGAGCTCCACTCCCCAGGGACAAAATTATACCAGAAAGGTACAGCCCTAGTGACTTACCTCCTCCAACCATAGCATACCTGTTTACAGTTACTGCCAAATTAATTTATATCAGTGGATTTACCCACTGATTATGTTAAGGCTCTCAAAACTCAATCCTTTTGTCACTAAACTTTCTTGTATTATCTTACACATGAGCTTTTGGGGAACATCTCAGGAGGAGCCTGTGTTAGTCAATTGTGACAAAATGACTTAAGAAAATCAACTTAAAGGAGAAAAGATTTATTTTGGCTCATAGCTTCAGGGTGTTAGCTCATCACTTGGCCACATCACTGCAGGCTTGTGGTGAGGGAGAAGATCACGGCAAAGAGCATGTGGTGGGGGTATGGGCATAAAATACACCCATCATGGCATACTCTCAGTCACTCACCTTTTCTGAGTATACACCACCCTCTGAAGTTTTTTCATCACCTCCCAACAGTGTCATGGGCTGGGAATCCAACCTTCAACACACAAGACTTTGGAGACATTACAGATTTATACTATTAAAAAATCTGTTCAGATTGTGCAAGCAGAACAGCAGATCTTTTTTAGAAATGTGTGTGTGTGTGGCGGGGAAGAAACCAAAAATTCATGTTTCTCCTTCTTTGATTTTATAAAAATCATATTGCCTCCACTATTGGAACTTCAAAATGAAATCCAAGCTATCCCTAAGGGGAAGAAAGAGTCCAGAAAAAGTTATTAAGGAAATATAGGCCTAGGGTGGAGAAAAAAAAAAACCCATGAGGCATTATTATTTTATAAGAATAAGCATTACCTGACTAGCAAGGACAGTTGTTTACAGTTACCTCATTGTTCAATGACTTGGCATGTATTTCTTTGTTTTAAAATATTGGAATATATTTTATTGAAAATAAAAAATGAATATGTGTAGTCAAAAAGCAGGATTTAATGTGCACTGAAGAGCTTGCACTGATGGATCATTTTTGAGCAAAATTAGTATTTCTAATTCCCTGTTAGAGGAGAAATCATTTTTAGTTCCTCTTATACTTTAAACATATTTTCTGACTCTGTGAGTGGATTCAGGTTTTAGAGGTATTCTGTAATTCTGGAGTTGGTGTAAGTAGAGGGAATTTCCATCTGCAGAATCTGGAAGTGGTTCAATCAGGACTCTGAGCAAGTCACAAGTGTTTTCATAAAGATTTTATCCCTGTCAAATATCTTTAATGAAAATCTTTCCCAAATCATCTAATATCATCAATGAGTATTTATTTAGTGTCCATTTGCATGAATCTATGCTGATAGTTTTCAAATAGGTTGATCAGCTGTGCTCATTACTGACTACTGGAAATTTACAGTAAATAGGAACATAGCATAAAAGAAAAACAATCTCCAAATGATTTTTACGCAAGGACAAATGCTACCTTAATTGGCAGCCTTATGATTGAATCTGAAATGTGGCCTTTTAATTTTAAATGGCATATGCAGACTCAGGTGCTGCAGATACACTATTATAGAGACAGTCTTGCATCTTTGGATAAATGTGTGGGGGCCCCTTGTGTGACCATTATTTAAGGATGTGTGGTAAATGGGGTAGGGAAATCAAAGGAAACCAGAAGCCTGCACATTCCCATGCTTTGCAGGGTACTCTTTTTCTTAGATGTGGTGGGCATACTCATGACAAGTGAAGATTTTGATCATAGAGATAATGAATTCATGATGGTAGGCTTTGAATCTTCTGTTTTTTTCTCACAAGGTGTGTGGGCCTCTGGTGAGCTAGAGAATCAGTTCCACATTACTTCCCAACTTGGCTATTTAGGTGGAAGAAATGTGATTTTGGTAATGGGTAAGCCTGGCAGATCCAAATCTTATAGGGCCTAAAATTGATCATTTTTTTGGGGGGGGGTCTTCTTTAGGAAAAAGGATATAAAATATATTGTTTTTACAAAATTCACAAAAACATCAAGGGTCCCCTTTCCAGGATTTGGTCAATAAAGAAGCAAAGGAAGGACACTGAAATTCATGCTTTATATCTTTGTCCTAAAGAACTCTCTGTTTATGGTGTATTTGAGAAGGGAAGGCATGAAGACAGTTTATTCACTAGTCAACAGTTTAGCTACTCCTTCCCCCCACCCCAATTCAGTGGTTAATTCATTCATTTACATAGTTCTGCTGCGTTATGATATGCTTGCAATCTGCCCCAGGCACTGATGTTGTATCAAGAGTGTCTGCAAAGGAGCTGGCCAGTTAGTGTCCTTGCATTCTCTGCATACTGTGCTGGATAAAATAAAACATTACTTGAAGAGTAACAGCCAAAATGCCCATTTATCTTAGCCTTGAAACAATCTAATAAAAGAGTGGAAAAAATGACTTTGAGTATTTGTATAAGAGAACATTGGAAACAGATATTGGGTGTTGGAAAGCTCTCAAAGAAAATCCAGAGCTAAAAACTCTCTTAAGTCAGTGGACTTTAATGATAAAATTATTTTTCAGTAAAATGCCATCTGAAGCCCTGTAGTTTGTGTTCAGGGTTGCGATTCCAGGCTGGCTCTTGTGAAATAAACAAATTCTACTGAATTCCAACTGGTGAGATAAATCACTGTTTTGTCATCATAGGTTATGAATCTTGAAGGACAAGTTATCTTTTAATTTGTTTTCTGAGGATAATCCGTTGCAATAACAATTGGGGAATGGAAATAAAATGGTGTAGGAAAAAATAATTGTGGCTGATTCCTTGTTTTATGTTTTCAACAGGTCACAATCAGCTCTCTATAATATACTGGGGTATAAGTTAACTACATCCTTTACAAATTCTCAGTTTCTTACTATTTTTTATGAGTTTGGAATAAGTATAGACTAGTTGAGAGCTCAAAGGTAGGTCTTACTTGGATATAGGTTTCCTTACAATGAACAGTAGTTAGGATAACATTGGAATAATTATGATAGCAAAAGTTAATAGGATAAGTTTAAGTAACTAGTGAAGTGTACCTGACCTTTGATGCCCTTCCCGGATTCCCTCTACTAGGCTGGTGCTCCCATCTCCAGCTTCTGCAGCTGCTGGCTGCTGAGGGTTCACAGCTGCATCCTTTTCTGGGAATTGACTCTTGGTAGAGAGGAGCCAACCAGCTTGGAGGTGCCTGGGAGGCTCATAGCCAATGCCTGCCTTCCATAGAGGTGTGACAGCTCAACCCTTTTTTTCTCTGGTTGGCATCACCTGTGAAGTTCAATTCATGTTGCCTTGCTCCCTGTGGTACCAATCTGAGGCCAGACTTTTGAAACTATACCAACTTCTTCCCCTCTGTTGTCTGCTCCCTTCAGTTTTTCAAAAACATTCCCTTAAGAGATCACTTTTTCAACAATACACATTTTAGTTCTTCTAGGGAACTTGATCTAAGATAAGCCTAGCAAAATCAGACTACATTGAATGTTTTGTATTTCCATTCAATTCTTTTTGATGGATGGTAGTAACAAAAAATAGAAGAAAAGATAGAAGTAGAGGGTACAATTCTATAATTTCAGGATTTATAATGCCTAATTAGCAATCAACTAAGTGAACTTTTAAATTAAGTATGGATTAGTTTCAGAATAGTTGGCATCAAACCAGCACAATGCCCTTCTTCTGAGAAATGAATTTGGCTAGTCGTTTTAAAACCAAGCCATGCATTCTGGCATGGTTTGACATTTGCCCCCTGGTCAGGGTCAGGCATTCTGTGATACCAGACAGCCAATTTCAAGCATTGCTGGAGCCTAAAAACGAGGCTTTCATATGACAACAGAAGAGGCAGGTGATGCAGAATGCTTGGACTTCTTTTGGCAATTCTGCAGCAGGGCCAAAGCCAGATGCCAAGCTGTTTTTCCATCTGCTGTTGACTCCACTCTGAATTAGCTAAACAGGGCTCAACACCTGTTGATTTAGGAACAGTTACAGCTTTGAAATAAGCAAATGATGTTTTGTGAAGGCCAGATAAAAACTCATAGTAAAAAGATTACTGATATTAATATTACATTTCTGGTGTTCAAAGGTTCTTTCTCAATATCTGCAGAACAGCATGAACAAACTTGCCAGTTGTGATTTATATCCTAAAAGGCCATTTTGGAGGTAAGCTTTACCTTCAGGTAGCAGATGTTTTGAAAAGATGGTTAAAATGACCTCTTCCCTTAATTCATATTTGAAAATGAAGGAGCTCAGTAATGTGAGCTACTGTGCACAGAATGTTGAGTGCTGGGAGGGGAATGTAGGAGACAAGGATGGATGGAAACAGGGCAGGATAAGAAAGTCTCTAGTATTTTGGTCTTTATTCCAAAGTGAGAGAGGAATCATTCAAATGTTTAAGCAATGACACTATGATCACACTTGCATTGTAGTAACTTAACTCTCTAATAAACATTATTTCAGGGAAACTCAAAGTAACTCAAGCAAGAAGCTTGGACAGTATTCACTCATTTTCAAACACGGATACTGAGGTTTAGAGAGATTCACCCACTTATCTAAAGTCACACAACTATTGAATGATAGAATAAAGATTGGCCTTTAGTTCTGATTCCGAATCCTACCATGCTTCTTTCATGCATGGTCACAGTAAAAATTTAATAAAAAATTTGCAACCCAGCATGGCATACGTGTACAACTGGAATGATAAAAGCATAGAATTATAAAAATAGGTCAAGGGGGAGAAAAAAAAAAAACTGGTGATACTGATACTTCCAACTGCATTCTATTAAAAATACAAATTGTAGAAACAATATTAAAGGAAATATTAAAAGTCACAGGTGTGGCTTCCCGGTTAAAGTTACGTTACAGAGTAAATTGGAAATAATATCTAGGATAACAAAATCTGTACATTGTGTAGCTTAGTAAAAGATTACTTCAATAGGGAAATAGAGGCTCTAAAGAGAATCCAAACAGAAATTCCAGAAATGAAAGAAGCAATAAACCAAAATAAAAGCTCAATTGAAAACATCTCCAACAGAATAGACCACCTGGAAGATAGAACCTCAGACAATGAAGACAAAATATATATGTCTTAGAGAAGAATTTAAACCATACAGCAAAACTTGTTAGTAATCATGAACATAACATCCAGGAATTATGGGACAGCATAAAAAGACCAAACTTAAGAGTGATTGGCGTAGAAGAAGGGGCAGAGTTTCAAGCCAAAGGAATGAGTAATCTATTTAATGAAATAATTACAGAAAATTTTTCCAAGCTTGAGGAATGAAATGGAAAACCAAGTTCAAGAGGCATACCGAACACCAAACAAACAAAATCTCAACAGATCCACACCTAGACACATTATAATGAAAAATGCCTAATACACTGAGCAAGGAGAGAATACTAAAAGCCACAAGAGAAAGGAAGCAAATTACATATAGGGGGAAACCAATCAGATTATGTTCAGATTTTTCAACCCAGACCTTAAAAGCAAGAAGATCCTGGAATAGCATATTTCAAGCTCTGAAAGAAAAGGGATGTCAACCAAGAATCTTATATCCAGCAAAATTGAGCTTTAGATTCGAAGATGAAATAAAAACCTTCCACGACAAGCAAAAGTTAAAAGATTTCACAACTCGAAAACCAGCACTTCTGAGCATCCTGGGCAACATTTTTCATGAAGAAGAAGAGAAAGATGATAACGAAAATCAACAAAGGGAGATATTAAACTAAAGGAAATACCAACCAGAAGAGAAACCAAATCAAGCTAAAGACCATAAGTCAAAATAATAATGGATGGGAATAAAAATCACATCTCAATAATAACCCTGAATGTTAATGGCCTAAACTCGCCAATCAAAAGGACACAGATTATCAGAATGGATTAAAAGAAATGACCCAACAATTTGCTGTCTCCAAGAAACACACCTCATAAAAAAGACATCAACAGACTGAAAGTGAAAGGCTGGGAAAAGTCTTATCACTCACATGGCCAGCGGAAGCAAGCAGGGGTTTCCATTCTCATATCAAATAAGGTAGACTTCAAACCAAAATTAATCAAGAGGGACAAAGATGGATATTTCTTATTACTTAAGGGAACCATCCATCAACAGGATATAACAATCATAAATCTGTATGCCCCAAATAATGGAGCACCTACATTCATCAAACAAACGCTTCTTAAGTTCAAGAGTAAAATAGACCACAACACAGTTATTCTAGGGGACTTCAACACACCTCTCTCACCAATGGATAGATCATCCCAAACAAAAGCTAAACAAAGAAACTTTAAGCCTCCTCAAAACAATTAACAATTTAGACCTAATGGACATATATAGAATATTTCATCCCTCAGTAAACGAATACACATTTTTCTCAGCAGCACATGGCTCCTTCTCCAAAATAGACCATATATTATGTCACAAGTAGTCAACTGGAAGCTAAACAACATGCTACTGAATGAACAAGGGGTTTGAAGAAGACATCAAAGAGGAGATCAAAAAATTCCTAGAGGTAAATGAGAACACAGATACATCATATAGAAATCTCTGGGACACTATGAAGGCAGTAGTAAGAGGAAAATTCATTGCACTGAGTTCATTCCTTAAGAGGAAAAAAAACCAACAAATAAATGACTTAACATCACACCTCAAAGCATTAGAAAAAGAAGAACAGACCAACTCCAAGAGCAGTAGAAGACAGGAAATAATTAAAATCAGAGCAGAAATTAATGAAATTGAGACTAAGGAAACCATTCAAAGAATTGACAAAACTAAAAGTTGGTTCTTTGAAAAAATAAACAAAATTGACAGACCCTTAGCAATGCTAACGAAAAGAAGAAGAGAAAAAACTCAAATTACTAACATTCGTGATGAAAAAGGGAATATCACAACAAACACCTCAGATATACAGAATATTATTAGAAATTACTTTGAAAACTTGTACTCTAATAAAATAGAAAAATACTGAATGCATTGACAGATTTCTAGAGTCATATGATTTGCCTAAACTGGATGTGGAGGCCATTTATTTTTTAATATTTTTCTTGAATTTAAGAATAGCAAAATATATAATGAGCATATATTATTTTTTATGACCAGAAAAGTAGATACTATTTCAAGGACTATAAATTGCTATCAACTTAATCCCTATACCTCTTGGCCTTAGGGAGGGCGTGATTACTTTTCCCATGTTATTCTTGGATGACCAACATATGGATGGGTTAAATCTGAAAAGTTAAGAGACTTCTATGAGATTTCCTTAGCATTGTACTGAAGTGCATATTCTGATTCATAGCCTAGTACACTTCCTTTCCAAGTGATGTTCTTAATTTTTTTGTTATTCAAAATCAGTATATCCTTACCTGTATCATATCATAAAGTGCTTCTTTGCTTTTTTCTGGATTTACAGTTTTTAAAAGTGGGATTCAAGTGAGAGATAAGCTGTCACACTGCTATCTCTGTCTTATGGGAACAAATAACATTATTTTTATGTTTGAATAATTAATAAACCATTTTTAGAGTAGTTTTGAGTTCAATGCAAAATTAAATGGAAAGAACAGAGAATTTCCATATACTTTCTTTCCACACACATGTAGCCTATCACATCCAATTTTTTAAAAAAAATTTATTTAATTTAATTTGTTATACATGCTTTTAGAGTGCAATTTCTTTCATATTACATATAAAGAGCACAGTTTTCCAAGTCATTGGTTTTACACAAAGTATTTTCATACCATTTGAGTTTTTATACATGCACTTAGTATATTGATGTCCAACTCCTTCTGCCATTATTTTTATTCCCTTGCCCCTTTCCCTCCCCTCCCCCCTTTTTCTATTTAACATTCCTTCATTTCTCTCATCCCCTCTCCCTTGCCACTATAATTCAGTATCATCATAGCAAAGGAATCAATCTACCATTGGTTTTCTGGGATTGGCTGACTTCACGTAGCATTATTTTCTCCAACTCCATCCATTTACCTGCAAATGCTATGATTTTATTCTCTTTTAGTGCTGAGTAGTGTTCCATTGTGTATATATACCAAAGTTTCCCTATCCATTCATCTATTGATGGGTATCGGGTTGTTTCTACAATCTAGCTATTGTGAATTGTGCGGCTATAAACATTGATGTGGCTGTGTCCCTGTAGTAAGTTGTTTTTAAGTCCTTTGGGTATAGACCGAGGAGTGGGATAGCTGGGTCAAATGGTGGTTCCATTCCAAGTTTTCCTAGGGATCTCCATACTGCTTTCCAGATTGGCTGCACCAATTTGCAGCCCCACCAGCAATGTAAGATTGTGCCCTTTTCCCACAACCTCGCCAGCATTTTTTGTTGTTTGTGTTTTTGATAGCTGCCATTCTGACTGTCATATCACATCCAGTTTGAAGGAAAAAAAGTCTGTGTCTTTTTTTTTTTTTGAGTGTGTGTATGTTTCCAGTTGTCCCAGTACCTTTTATTGAAAAGACTATCTTTGCTTGTACTGCTTTAGCTTCTTTTTTTCAAGATAGGTTGAATCTCTTTATGTTGACTTTTTTTTTTTTTTTTTTTTTTTTTTTTCCTGGATTCTCTACTCTGTCCCATTCATGTATTGTATCTTCTTGGTTAATATAGCTTTATAGTAAATCTTGAAGTTGTGTGGCACCAGTCTTCTGACTTTGTTCTTCTTTTTCTATACTGAGCTAGGTATTCTGGGTCTTTTGCTTTTCAATATTAGAATCAGTATGCTTGTATTTACAAAATAATTTGCTGGGATTCTGATTGAGATTGCAATCTATAAATTTAGTTGGGAAGAACTGACATCTTGACAATATTGAATCTTCCTGTCTCTCTATTTGTTTAGTTCTTTGATTTTTTTCATCAGAATTTTATAGTTTTTCATATCCAGATTTTGTACATTTAAAAAATATATCTAAGTATTTCATTATTGATCTTATTTTTAGGATTGGTTGCAAAGTTAGTTTCCTCAAATCATTAAAGTAATAAAAAATGTAGGAGATATCCAATATTTTAGAGTTACTGTCTCTAATTGAGTATTGTGAATTATATTATGTACATATGCTTGTCAGGATTTTATACAGATACTAAGAATAAGGGATATAAAAACTATGTAACAATATGTAGAGATGTTTATAATATACTTAGTGGAAAAAGAAGGAAAGTTAAAGATGTTGAATTACTAGTGATTTTTAAATATGATTTTTAAGGTTTTAAATGACATTACTCTTACAGTGAAAAAAACAAGTCCTGTCCACAATTCAAAAGTTAAATGCATGATTATTGTTTTGAAATACCAATGACTTTGAACCATATTGGCTAAATTAAGAGTATTTTGTGCAAATAAATAAAAATATATCAATGGAAAAGTGGTGATGGGGGAGTCTACCTTGTGTGTTATCCAAATAGAAGATCCATGCCAAGGATCCAAGGATGATGGCTGTAGCAGATTCCCATGGCACATTAGTGTAGTGTAGCATTTAGAATGTTGGGAAATCCAACAGCTGAACATCTCTCTAAACCATGTAATTCCATTCATGTTCTTTAGCAAAATACGTTGCCTTAATGTCATGCTATAGCAGTAGTTGATTGCCTACCCAATACCCATTGTCTGTCTCTCTCTCCCATTATGCAGCTCATTACTCTAAGATCCTGACTCCCTGCCAAGCTGTAGAGGTAAAATAATCAGGTCTTTGTTTTTATCAATTGTTTGTATCAGTGGACATTTGATCCAATTCAGGATAGACAGTTGTGATGAAAGTTTGCTGAAGACTTCTGAAAAAGTTGTTCTTGCTCTCCAGGGAAGCCAGGAAATGATTTCTCTTCTACATGTCATCCTACACAGATGTGAGGACCAGAATGCTGCAGCCTGAATATGACACTGACCCATAAAAGATTGCAGAGAAATCTCTTAATTAAGCCAAACCAGAGCCCACTCTACTTTGGTTTCCTGGGAAGGCAAGTCAACAAATTATTGGGTATTTAAACCAGTTTAAGTTAAATGCTCTTTTATTCAATGCTGAAACTATCCCAACAGATAAGTATATAATAAAATATTTGGAATTTTTAATTGTTTAAAGTGTAGAGATAGACCATAATCCGAAATAGCTGGATCACCATGAAAAATAGTGCACTATAATATACTCCTATAACAAAGCTAAAAATGTATTTAGTCAAGTAGTTGCATAAAATGTATTTGAACTTCTAAATGATTATTCCATTAATAATAATTAATCCTATTTAGAAATTATGTTAAATTGTGTGTTTTCTAATTTATATCTCATTATTTATCAATGATAGTTTAAACAGATTTTGTTCAACTACATTTAATCTATATAAAAGCATTTAGGCAAACTTTTGCAGAAGACAAGCAAATAGTGTGTCTATGAATTTCAGAAGATTTTTTGTATGTCAAGTAATTTTTTAAATAATTTTTTATTTGTTTTAATTACTTATACATGACAGTAGAATGCATTTATGCACTTTGGTATATCATACATAGATGGGATATAATTTCTCATTTTTCTAAGTATACATGTTACAGAATCATATTGGTCATGTAGTCACACATGTACATGCAGTAATAATGTCTGTTTCTTCCCACTATCTTTCCCATCCCCACATCCCCTCCCTCCCCTCCCATCACTTCCTTCTGCCTACTCTAAGGTAATGCTATTCTTCCCTAGTGCCCGTCCCCCTCGCCTTATTGTGAATTAGCTTCGGCATATTAGAGAAAACATTCGGCCTTTGGTTTTGTGGGATTGGCTTATTTCACTTAGCATGATATTCTCCAACTCCAACCATTTACTGGCAAATGCCATAATTTCACTCTTCTTTAAAGCTGAGTAATATTCCATTGAGTATATATATACCACATTTTCTTTATCTATTCATGTATTGAGGGACACTTAGGTTGGTTCCATAGTCTAGCTATTGTGAATTGAGCTGCTATAAACATTGATGTGGCTGTGTCACTATGGTATGCTGATTTCAAGTCCTTTGGGTATAAACCAGGGAGAGGGATATCTGGGTCAAAGGAACCACCATTTGACCCAGCTATCCCATTCCTTGGTTTATACTCAAGTAATTCTTAATGTGCCATAAATATCTTTCTAACTAGAGCAAAAATTAAAGCACCCTCACCATTTGGTCTAAAGGATGTTTTATATTTTCCTTAAGATAAAACTCTCTGGGGCTGGGGCTATGGCTCAGCAGCAGAGCACTCGTCTTGCACGTGTGAGGCCCTGGGTTCGATCCTTAGCACCACATAAATAAAATAAAGGTATCATGTCCACTTACAACTAAAAAATAAATAAATAAACAAATAAATAAATAAATAACGATAAAACTCTCTAAAACTGAAAACAGTAAGAATGCATAATTAAGAACTAAGGCAAGTATCTTAGTCATAGTAAACAGGATTTAATTTGTTTATCATTTAACAATAATGATTCTATTGTAGTTAATGCATTGCTATGTTTCTATTTCATGGAGCAGGAGTTGATAATCATTTATAAATATTAAGCCAACACTGTGGCTGGGATCATGTTGAAGCTGATGATCTTTCAATGTTTGGGTTGTTGTGATGTACCACCCATCTTAGAAGATGCCTGGAGGGCATACTGACTGTAATGACATTAGAAGGAGTATTAATATGCTGCTTGATATCAGAAGGGTATAGTAGTGGAAGGTATCCTAGTGACAAACCAAGCATCACCAAAACTCACTGAGGGGAATGGAATCTCAATTATTTGTGTCTGCTCAGCATCCTTTCTGGTATTAGCTCTTCCCTTTCTTTTTGGGAAACCTATTTCATGTAATTTATTTGGTGCTAATTCTCCATGAATCACAGGGGTGGGAAAGTGACCTAGGACAATCAGAATATCTTCTGACTCCAGCCTACCATAGTGAATCATAGAAAAGAAAGCCCCAGCCACAACCATGTCAGAGACTTCTCAGGACCATTTCCAGTCATTGTATGCTGAAGTAGGTTGTCATTGGTTTTATTTATAACCCAAGAAAAGTTTTAGAAAAATTGAAATAAAATTTTTTACTTCTATGATTCATAATCCACCCCCCATTTATCATAAGATATAGTGGTTTTCCCACAATTTGAAAAATCAGCAGAATTGTTTATGATGTTAGAACGTAAGAGAATACTTCCTGCCTCATCCAAGGAATAAAGGAAATAATAGTTTTCTCCTCAAAACAGCTAAAAATAAAACAGTGTAGGCATTTATCCCTAATGATTATTTTTCTTGATGTGAGAACTGAACTGAAAGAATTCAGAGGCAGCATGTATTCCTTATGAAACATAATTTCCTTTCATCAGCTACTTTACATGTCTCTGGGTAGGTACTAGAATTGAACTTTCTGTGATTCCAAATGGCCATTTTTTTCTCTCTTAAACAAAGGCCCATTGGAATATCAGTTAAATAAAAATTCTAATAGCCAGTACACTCTGCACTGTGAACTCTATAGATTATTTCACTTGTAAGTAGACTTTAAATAGTTAAGACATAGACATTAGTGCCCTGTGCTTCTGTAAACAGGCAATGCTTGTTTCTGTCATTTTGAATATAACAAAGTTCCCGATGCTTATTTAGAAAGAAAGACTATTTCTGGAAGCATTCAACATAAATAAAAGTGTTCCCCCCCCACTACAAAAGAAGAAACATAACAAACAATCAAAAAACAGAATGGAAAAATTGAATGTACACAAGGATAAATCATTTCTAGTTCAAAATATTGTCCCATTGGCCAGGGGATGTTATGTCTAAGGAATTGACCTTTGCTTCACTTGTTTTTGCAGTAATTAGGAATGTGCTGAAGTTTTAATGCTTATTGAATCTTTCAGTCAAGCAGGTATCATATATCCAGGGTCTTTAGAGTAAATGGGGGTAGAGTGGATGATAGACAGGTATTGACAATCCCAGAATTTTTACTCCAACCAGGTAATATCATTGTCTACAAGAGCTGGTATAAATTTGAGGACTGGGGAAGCTCATACTTCCTGTTCTGATTGTTTTTATTTCATGTGAGACTTTGTTGTATTCTTTGTGGAATTTTTGGGGTGGGGGTATCAAGGATTGAATTCAGGGGCACTGGACCACTGAGCCACATCTCCAGCCATATTTTGTATTTTATTTAGAGACAGGGTCTCACTGAGTTGCTTAGTGTCTCGCTTTTGCTGAGGCTAGGTTTGAACTTGAGATCCTTCTGCCTCAGCCTCCCAAGCCACTGGGATTATAGTGTATTCTTATTTAAAAAGAAAAAAAAACCTTTATTTTATTTATTTATATTTATGTGGTGCTGAGGATAGAACCCAGTGCCTCATGCATGCTAAGCAAGTGCTCTACCACTGAGCCACAACCCCAGCCCCAGTGTATTCTTTATTTGTAGTAAAGTTACTTGTTTTCTTGACTTTCCATCAGTCATGCCAGCATTTCCTTTGTGAAAACAGTCCAGTAGGTGAGCAACATGATAGGCAGACATTTGGCAGGAAGCTCTTCAAAAACCACAAAATTCCTCAGTCTCAGGAATTGTATAAATATGTGCTATAGAAAAGACAAACAGTCATGGGAAAGACCCAGAATTACTTTTAAGAATACTCTTTGCAGTAGCTCTGTTGGTTTATCACAGAAAGAAGAGAGTATTCAGCATTTAGTAAAGAAAGCATGCTACAAACCATTCTGACACTTAGTATAGGACATGAACAAATTTAGGACACTGTAGGGAGATGACTGGTGAAAAGACTAGAATAGGTTGAAATTTAAGATTTTCCTTAGATTTCATTGATTCAAAGATACACGTATTTCATACTTAATATTCCTGAAAATGGGATGTGTTTTATTAAAAAAGCCGCACCATCATTCATTACAGCGCTTTTTCATTCTTAGAAGAATATTAAAAAATGCACTTATAGCCAGAGGTATCTTAGAAATAGAGTAACTACCTAATGAACCAAGTATGGAGTAAAATCAACTCCATACTAACTTAGGATATAGTGCCAAAGTTATGTATCATAAAATTTTCATAAATGGCATATGCCATATTATATACTAGAAGTTATTTTCAAATAATAATTTCTGTTCTTCTTATAATGCCCAAAATAGAGATTCACTCTTGATATTCCTTTCATCTGACTGCATTGTCTAAGATCCAACGAGTATTTTTGCTTTATTCATCATTGAACTTCTAGTAATAATTCTATGCTATGGCTGCTTTCCTTCTATAAAGAACATTGTTTTGATCACTCTCCTTAATTATTGTTAATGTAAATCATGTAAAAATTTTGACTGAGACAGAGATTTAAGTTATTTTCATTAAATAGTTACCTTCAAATAAACAACAGGAACTACATTTACTTTGTAATTAAGAATCAAAGAAAATCTTGTAAAGGAATGAAAGAATATATATATACTATATAGCATTAATATTTTGGAAATTTTGAATGAATGACAGAGTCATCTAATGAATGAAAAGTGTTCTTTTAATAATGATTTTTTAACTGTTAAACATACTCTGAATATAATATGTAGACTTATATGCTGTACATATCATATACATTTAAATACAAAAACCATTTTAGAAACAAATGATTTTATAACAAAATTAATTTTATTTATTCCTGTTTTTCAGTAATTTTGTAAAATACTTTCAATTAATAAAACATTAATTAATGCACACGTTGTATCCATACACATTTCTGCACCAGTATCAGTCATTAAGCTATTATGGCCACCTAAGAATCTGACATTTACCAATTTTCACTTTTTATCACCTTATTACCAGATCTGATCTCTGTCACATGTTAGTTTTAATGAAAAAGAAGAGACAATATAATATATTAAAATATGGGAACTTACTATTTGCCTTAGAAACCATAAATATTAATTTGAGAAGATAGTTAGTCTCTTCATGAAGATGACTCTGATAATGGAAAGGTTGTGGTATTATGAAAGTTATAAGCAGGGTGCGCTTAGAGCAATGATAACGCACTGGTGGGCATTTAGCATCTTTGGAGGCACTTTTTTTCTTTTCACTTTTGAATGTATTTTGTTATCTCATACTTTTTCCTGACCATCCTTTTGTCCCACTTTACCTGGCCATCTTACTGCTGTTCATCATTCCTTGGTCTCCTGCACAGAATCCAGTATCCATTAGAAAGAACAGAAATACTCTCCACAAAACAAGGTCTGAGACCATCTGCTGACAAACTTTCTATTTCATCCTGGGGCTCAGTTACATGATAAGCACCCCAAATTATTTAATCCCTGAAAGAATTTTCAGTCTGACAAACATCTAAAAACACTGTCTTTATGAATTATAGGCTAAATTAAAATAGTATTTATTACATTAAATAATTTGGTTGTTGCTTTTGTTATTACCATTGCTATGTAATTCTTTATTAGATAGGAGTTGGTTTCTTGACACAGAAATTATGTTGTTTTGAGTTTTCTTTTTATTCCTCTACATAAAAGTCTTTCTCTACAAAGGTGTATGTGATCACTAGAGACCCATGAGTAGTGTCAAAAGTTAAATAGGGGTCCTGGGCACTAGTGTAGAATTTTGACAGTTATGAAAATTGAATTTTTAAATTGTTGCTGAATACCTTATGATCAAGTTGAATTTCTGGCATGGACTAGAGATGATTGTTTTGCCAGTGGAAAATAGGATTCACTTTTTTTTTTCATAACTTTAAATAGAATACAGTTCCATACAAGAGTACTGTTTCACCAGTTCTGAAATAAAAGTGAAGAGGATGATGTTGATGATGATGCCAAGACTTCACTAATGGCAGGCATCTCTACCCTTTCATGGTTTGAATCCTATAGAAAATTTCATTACCATGTCTCATCTTGATAAATGGGAACCTATTATAACATGTGTTTTATAATATGCTAACATTTTTTATTCTGTATATCAAAATAAAAGTAGCTGTACTTTTAAAATTTCTCAATTATATTGGTATTTCATTGACATTGTCTTTCTTATTAGTAAAAACAAAAACCATGAATATCTTCTGAGGATTTTGTTGTTGTTGTTAATAAGTCTTTCCAAGCAAACTGCTGAAAGGGTAACTAAACTTGCACTAATAAAAGTCAATTTTAGACAGAATCTTCTTCATCTTCTCCTTTTTTTTTTCCTCTCCATTTTTTGGCTCCAATAGAGAGTCTATGCTTTTAAACTCAGCTACCTGGGCACAGAGAGTGAGAAAAGGGTCAGAAGGAATAATTCCATTGACTGGTTATTTTTATTTCCAGTTTCTTTAGTTCTCACAGACTGTTTGCAGAAATATTACAGGGCAGTGATGAGACGTGAAGAATCCAGAGCTGCTCCATCACTCTTCACCATTCCAATGGAGGGAACTTTCCATGCTTCACACTTTTCATCTTGACTGTAGGAATGATAGTAATCATGATGCTTATTTTGTAGGGTTGTCATGATACTCAAAGGAATTAACTTTTGTGGGACTTCCGCATCAATGCCTGTAACACATTAAGACCTCAGCTAATAGTACCTGGAACACAGTGTCAGGAAGCCTTAGCCATTTATCACATCATCATCACCACTACCGCCACCACCACCACCACCATCATCACCACCATCATCTCCTAAAATATTTTCCACTGGCATTTCTATGGTCTTTAGTTGCTTTAAAAAATAAAATTAGTTCCTTAAGATCATCCTGCGATATTTCTTTCATTTAAAAATTTATTATTTTATGTGATTCATTATATGACTCACTTATTTGTGTTGGGATATCAATGTAGGCTTAATTAGATGTATTTGGTTTAATATTCATGAATGAAAGCTATTTAAGTTTGTAACTGCTGATTACAACCAGAAAAAAACTCCTGAGCAATTAACCTAGTTTCCTGTAATTTGCAGGTTTTTGCCTTTTATAATGTTGGTCCTTTTGCTGAATCCACAAATCTGTCCTTATACTTGTCTGTTTCTATTTCATTATACTGTTCTTCTGCTCTCAAATGGATACCAATTCAAAGCCAAGCACTTTATGCTTTGATAATGCCTTTCAGTTGTCAAAAAGAAAGGAAGAAAATTAACATTGACTTCAATTTTACTTATATTCTTATTTAAAAGCCTCTTGAGGCAGATACTATCTTCATTTTATGAGAAAGTGTAGGAGGTGCTAAGGTCACACAAATAATAAATGGTAGAGCTGGGTTGGAATTGAGGTCATCCGACTCCAAGGGAGTGCTCATTTCTCCAAGTCACAGCACACGGCTCCCAGGTTTGGAGAAAGATTTATCTAAGGGAACTTCGGAGGACTTTCTTGGGTCAGAAATAAATTGTAAAGGCTTACTTTCTTGGCTATGGTTTGTGGAGAGAAAAACCAATCAACCATTATAAGTGAATTTACATCTTGGAAAACAAATGAAAATGTGTATATTTATGTGTGGGGAAGAGAGAAAATTATTGCTACTGACAATTTTGGTGATACTAAACACTTGGATCACATTTCCCATTGTTCCTGCCCTTGGCAAAACTAAATCTGCCATCCTGTGGTCTGAAAATGGCCCTGAAAATGTCACGATCTGGTGTTTTCCCCTCAGGCGGAGGTAGTCTGATCTACTCAGGTAAATGAAGTGGAAGATTAAGTAATTATCGTCAGAATTTGATTAATGTGGAAAATCAACATGAAAAATTTTTAGCATCTCAAGCTATTTTTTCCCTCAATTGTGCATGTTTAAACCTTAATTAAGTAAATATTTTCTTAGCTCTCTGTGTGATTTTAACAC
This sequence comes from Tamias sibiricus, assembly GCA_025594165.1. NCBI lineage: Eukaryota > Metazoa > Chordata > Mammalia > Rodentia > Sciuridae > Tamias > Tamias sibiricus. The sequence continues at coordinate 109,675,129 of CM046664.1, read as the reverse complement.
CAGAATTGAAGAGGACAGTGACAACAATTCTAAGGCAGGTTTTCAAAGCTCACAAAACAAAAGCTATAGGTGTGGCCCATAAACCACAGAGGTCTCCAAAATGAGACAGCAGAGGACAAGGGGCAATGCCATCCTGTCCTCTGGCTCTTAGCCCCACTCTCTAGCACTGAACCCAGATCTCTCTTTCCTGACAAGGTCCTGGAAGGGCACACAAGTGTTTCACTGCTTCTTTCTATAAAGCTGACTCTTTCATGTTTTAGGCTGAGTGTGTGGAACTGCTCAGTGTCTGCAGTTACAGCCTTGTCTCTGGGATTGTTCAACTTCTGAAGTGGTCAGAGGCCATCTTCATTCAAAAATCCTTTGTTCTTTTAACCCAGAGGCTCTCCTTCCAGGTCCTGGCTGTCACTTCCTTGGGAGGAGTTATAGTATGTGGTTCAGTCTAGGGTGGAAGCCAGGTGAAACTCAAAGTTCATTGTCCTGGGATACTTTAAGATTCCATGATTTTAAGTTCTTACCAGGGAAGGAAAGGCTTGGACCTAAGTAGGTGTGTCAGCAGGGGAGCTAGTGAAGACAGGCAAAGGGAATAAGGGAAAGACAGTGTGTGTGTGTGTGTGTGTGTGTGTGTGTGTGTGTGTGTGTGTATGTGTGTATCCACCAGCAACAGCTGCTTCTTTTTTTAGTTTTCTTCTACTTTAGAGGTATAGGTAGCCAGTACCCTCAAGGGCCTTTTAGTTCTAGTCTTGTGGTCTCTTTTGTTGCCCACATATCTTTAAAAATACTTTTTTAATAAAATGGTACTGTCTTAGTAAGATTTTCATTACTGTGGCTAAAATATCTGACAAGGACAACATAGAGGAGGAAAAGTTTATGTGGTTTACAGTTTCAGAGGACTCAGCCCAATGTCAGTCAGATCCATTTCTTTGGGCCAGAAGTGAGGTAGAACATCATGGTGGAAGAATGCTAAGCTGTTCAGCTCATGGCCTCTCAAAATCAGAGTAGAAAAGAGAGAGGAAGAGAGGAAAGGGCTGGAGAGAAGATGAATCCTTCCTAACCCTTCCAGGGCACACCCCTAGTGACATACTTCCTCCAACTAAATCTCACCTCCCAGTAGTTCATACAGTTATTAGTGGATTAATCCAACAAATGGATTAATCCCCAAAGCCCCACCTTTGAATACATGAGACTTCTTTGAGGAACATTTCATATCCAAACCGTAACAGGTCTTCTTCATATATTTTAAGTAGATATTTATTTATAACTTTGCATAACCAACTGAAATATTTTAAAAATAATTAGCATGTAATTTCTAGTAAGTTATAAATATTGACATAAAAAATAAAAATTTCCATCACTTTTAAAAGTGTATTCAAAGCAGTACAAAACATTATGAGTAGTTTGATAATCATCTACCAAATTATATATTTACATGAAAGTGTGTGCATGTGTGTGTTTGTGTGTATATGTATGGTTTGAATATGAGGTGTCCTCTCAAATCTTCTGTGTTTATATAAGAGCATTTAGAAGCCAAGTGATTGGATTATGAGTGCTGAAACCTAATCAGTCCATTCCAGTTTGAATGGACTGGCAGTAACCAGAGGCCTGTGGGGTGTGGCTGGAGGAAGTGGGTCACTGAGGGTATGTGCTGGAAGGGTGTATCTGCCTTGTGATTCCACCTCTCTGCTTCCTGGCTGCCATGAGGGGAGCATCTGCCCTCTACTGCATCCTTCATGATATGCTGCCTTATCTTGGGACCAGAGCAATGGAGTCAGTCTACTATGGATTGAAGCTCTGACATCATGAGCCAAATAAACTTTCTCTCATGTAAGTTGTTCTTGTCAGGTACTTTGGACACAGTGATGCAAAGCTTACTAGAGAGTGAAGGAGACAGAGACAGAGATATCTAATACAACCAGTTGGAAATTCACATTGTTCTTTCTCCTTGAACTCGTACTTCTGTTCCATTTTCTGCAAAGCATTTTATACTAATGGAATATACTTTGGTGCTTGAAGGGCTCTTATTGGTCACCTATCATACTTGTTTATAACAAAAGTCATTTATACGTTGAATGTTTCCATATACCCAAAGGCTTTAAACATTAAGCTTTCCTCCCATGTTTTAGTCTGCCTTTTTTTTTTTTTTTTTGATACTATAACTAAAATACCCAACAAGAACAATTTTAGAGGGAAAAAAAAGTTTATTTGGGGCTCAGTGTTTCAGAGGTCTCAGCCCATAGACAGCTGCTCCATTCCTTGGGACTGAAGGTGAAGCAGAACATCATGGCAGAAGAGCAGAAGAGTGTGGCAGAGGAAAACAGCTCATATGATGATCAGGAAGCAGAGAGAGACTCCACTCACCAGATACAAAATATATACCCTAAAGACATGCCCCCAATGACCCTCCTCCTCCAGCCACACCCTACTCAACTTCAGTTACCATTCGGTTAATCCCCATCAGTGGATAAATTCACTAATTGGGTCAAGGCTCTCATAACCCAATCATCTCACACAAGATTTTGGGGGACACCTAGTATCTAAACCATAACACCCTATCTTGAATAAACATTATTGATATGAACACACACTTGATCAAAACAATGTAAACATATTACAAAATTTTACATATAATTGTTAAACTTAAAATACCAAATTATGTGGTTGGCAGGATTGATTATGGAACCTTGATTAAAGGAATAGTTAAGTTATTCCTTTGCAGCTGTGTAAGGTTTACCTTTTGGAAGGCAATGACCATGTGAAAGCTGTGACTCTTTTGTTACATGGAAGGCAGGTGATTGTGAAAGGAAGAGTGGAAAGAGAAGAACCTGTACCTCAATGGTTCCAAAGGAAGAATATATAGAATATGTAACTTTGGACAGAATATATAGATCTTGAGGATCAATAAATTATTTCTTTAAAATTCCTGCCTTTTCAGGATAGTGTTCCCTAGGTTGAAGAGCTCTCTTATAAGCTGAAGTTCCTGTGTTAGTTTTTCTCCTTTCTCTATATTGTAAGAAAAGGATCTCCACTTGAGTCTCATCCTGCCATCAATAACGCAAACAATATTTTTCTCATGACTACCTAGTGGTTAGAAAGCTCTGTCTTATTCATTCAAGAAATGATGTCCATTCCTCATACATTCCCCAAACACAATTCCCTAATCCCTCTTTCCTTGCTGAAGGCCTTTGCTATGTGAGCTATCTCTTTGCCATATAACCTATCTTATGAATTCTCTTAAGTTTAAAAATACCACCATGCCCCTTTACCATGATGTTCTGCCTCACCTCAGCCCCACAGCAATGGAGTTGGCTGACCATGGACTGAACCTTTAAAACCATGAGCCCCAAACAAACTTTATTTTTCTCCTCTAAGTTGTTCTTGTCAGGTATTTTGATCACAATGATGAAAAGTAAGTTTGAGTATAGTTGAAGCAGAAGCAGAAGGAAATAAATGTATACATGAACATTTGCAAAAGTTGATATTTTTGTCAGGTTGGATAAGATATGTCCTTTCCTTGTCATGGAATATCTGCTCCATCATTTTAGATACACACTCATCAGCACATTGTTTATGTAACGGTTTAGTACAAATTACAGTTTTACACTTTTTGATATAATTCAGAATAATTAATCCAGTTAGATTAACTATTTTTAAAAAATCCCTAGTTCTCATAAATTACCATTATGCAGAAGTTGCAACCAGCTTCAGATTAAAAAATAAAATACGTAAGCAAGTATAGCAACTTGATAGAACACAGTAATTTGATATCTAATGAGGGGACTAACTTTTTTGAGGTTTGATGGGATATTTTGATAGAAAACAGCCTAGACTATTTATTAATTACTGAGTAATGCATATGCAGGGCTCCTGACAATGAACATCTTTTGTTTCCCTGTAATAAAGTCACATTGTGTAAGAAATAGTGTGATACCTAAATAAATTATCTTAATAGGAAATTAAGATATATAATAATTATAACAATGATAAGTAATAATGGCTCCCATTTATGAGTATTTACTATGTGACAAATAGTTTCCCTGGTAGGAATTATCACTTCATTTAGAAGTGACAAAAGACTCAATTTAGGTGACTTGCCAAAAGTACCACAGTCAATAGACTTTCTAATATTCTGTGCTGCTTTCTTCACACTGCAAGTTGTCACTGATCTGAATCTTAGAGAATATGGGAGCTGTGACATAAGGTTAATAGATTGTGCTTTTATTTCAGTTTAAATTTTTCATAGAAGATAATGAAAAATTTCCTTACATTATAGTGTCTTTGTGTTTTTCAGTATTTTGTGTCTCATAGAAATTTAATTGATTCCATTATATGTGGACACAATGTTAGATTGGAAAAAAGGAAAGACCTCCTTGATTTGGCTGATCCACACAAAACTTAAAAGATTTCATACAAGGTCTATCTATCTATCTATCTATCTATCAATCAATCAATCATCTGGTTACCCATCTAATTCTATAATTTTTGCTTAAGTAAATCTGATTTTAGATCTTAAGCCTTTCTATTTATTTATTTACTTAATACTGGGAATTGAACCCAGGAGTGCTTAACTACTCAGCCATATCCCCACTCCCTTTTATTTTTTATTTTGAGACAGGGTCTCATCAAGTTGCTTAGGGCCTGGCAGTTGCTGAAGCTGGCTTTGAACTTGTGATCCTCCTGCCTTAGTCTCCTGAGTTGCTGGGATTATAAACATGTGCCACCACACCCAGCTAGCTCGCAAGCCTTTCTTAAATAGCATCATTTTGTCATTTCTCAGTAGAGGTAAAACACTTTAGTGCAAAAGAGTCAATATAGGCCAAGAAAAATGAAAGCTTCAACCACTTGTGCTTAGAACAATGTGGAGGCAGTTACTGGCTGACTGACAAGAATTATATTTCTGAAGATTCTTTTTAAACTGAAATACATAGAATTTGGACATATGCCATAAATTCTGAACATGGATTATATATACTCACCTACTCAATTTCTTGATATTAATAAAAACCTGCTTTAGGGGGAAGTGGGAGGGAGAAAGAGAGGTGTTTTTGCTTCATTTGAAGCTTGGATAGGGGAGACATGATATATATATATATATATATATATATATATATATATATATATATATATATCTAATCTTCCTCTCAGAAAAAGCCTATACATTTCTTTCTTGGGAATAGCCTTGTACCTAGAGTTCTGGTAAGTAGTATCTTGCTACTAGGGCTGATTTTCTCCCAAATTACATATTTTCTGAAAGAGCTATGTTCAAACTATAAATATAACCACCATGTAAGAAACCCAGAATGACTGGGGGTTTGTAAAAGTCAAGGAGGGAGCACACAGACTGAGAAATGTAACTGTTTTTCAGGATAATAGTTTCTTTTGAAAAATGCTGCTTGGTGATTTGTAATTTGAACATTGTGAATTTAACATGTTTTATCAATGAAACTTTCTACATAAAACTTGGGGTTCTTATTTGCCTCCTCTCTTCTGCCAGATGGCTGGCAAGGGCTCCACTATGTAACTTCCATTATTATCAGTGGCCTGTGGGATGGCCCTAGACACATTGGAGGTCATGTAAAAGTAAAAAAGCCTGAATAGTAAATCAAAAATCAAAACAACTATTTCTCATTTATGGGTCTTAGGTGTCCAGGAAACGGGATCAAAGACTCCATGTCTTTCCTGTAGGGAAGAAATTCCCCAAGTAGAAGATGAGGTTGCTTTGAACAGAGGTGAGTACCTACTATGCTTTATGCATCATTTCAGCACTTTTTATATCAAAGTTTCCTAAGATATTTGAGTAATATTATCATGTACATTAATTTTGTTGCACTGATTTCTCCCTTGAACTCTGTACAGTTTTGTGTTATTTATTGATGGGGTTATGGTCTGAGAAATACATCATTGGACAATTTTCGTCCTTGCTTGAACATTGTAGTGTGTACTAACACTAATCTAGATGATATGGCCTACCACTACCACACACCTAGACTATTTGGTACTAGATTCATTATTAACTAGACTATATAAGATTATATCAAACAAGAGAACATTATGTCAGTCAAGAGATGTAGTATGCATAAAATGTATGAGGTTGCTGCTGGTGTTCACGGCATACTGTTTTATAGTAAACTATTTTTATAAGTAGACTACACTCTAAAATAATGATAAAAAGTATAGTAGTAGTAGCATGGTTGTTTATTATCATTTTCAGTTATTACATAGTGTACATAATTTTATGTGCTAGACTTTTATATGACTGGTAGTGCACTGGGTTGATTTATATAGACATTGACACAAACGTGAGTAACGCATTGTGCTATGACATTACAAAAGCTAAGATGTCAGTAGATGATAGGAAATTTTCAGCTCCATTATAATGCTATGGAAGCATCATGGTATATGCCAACTGTTGTTGATGACAATGTGGGTAAAATGGTGTGCAACTGTATCCATATGTATGCACTGCTTAATGGGAATTTTCATTTGAATATCTTTTCTTTATTTATTATTATTATTATTATTTTTTGGTACCAGGATTTGAACTCAGGGGCACTCAACCACTAAGCCACATCCCCAGCCCTATGTTGTGTTTTATTTAGAGACAAGGTCTCACTGAGTTGCTTAGTACCTCGCCATTGCTGAGTGTGGCTTTGAACTCACGATCCTCCTAACTCAGCCTCCAGAACCGCTGGGATTATAGGCCTGTGCCACAGTGCCCAGCTCATTTGGATATCTTATAGGATCCTCAACTCAGGATGTCCAAAACTGACCGTGTTCACCTCATTCCCCTCATGTACAATATAATGTCTTGGAGTCCAATATTTCTCAAAGTTGATTTCCTTCCATTTCCCTTTCTACCACTTGATTACAGATGTTCTCCAATATTTCCACCCCCACTTTTTCCTTTTGAATCCATTCTCCCTTCCACAGCCAAGTGACCTTTTCAAAATATGTCAAAAACTACTTCAGTAGCTTCCCCTTGTTTTTAGAATAGAAACTAGAATACTCACACACATACTAGGGCCCATGCCTACTTCACCAGCCTCTTCTATCTTTCCTTTCCTCTCCGCATTTCTTCTCTCTGGCCCTCTTCCAGTTCTCAAAAGAAGCAGAGATTCTTTCTGCTCTCCAGTCACTCTCCAGTTTGCTGCTGCTTCTCTTCAGGCCTCTCCTCCCTGATATACATATTTAATTACTCCCTGTCCTTTCAAACTTATGGCAGATCTCACTTCCTCCAGGAGCTTTCCTTGACTCTAGATTAGAGAGGTCAAGACTCCCTGTTAATGCTCTTCCTTCAGAGTTGCCACAATGGTAATTAAACATGGATTTGTATAATTAGATGTCTAATATTTATTTCCCTAGCTGCAAAGTAAGGCCTAGGAGGGCAGGGGACAGATGTTTTACACATACTGAATCTCCACAGCTTTGCACAGAACTTTGCCCAAGTTGTTGTTGGGTAAATATTTGGTGAATGAATGAATGAATAAATCAAGAACTGAAATTTATATGTTGAGTGATGGAGAAACTGAGCCCTAGCTGAATTCATCTAAAATCCATGCTCTTTCCAAAGTTTTCTACTAAAAATATTACAGTATACATTTATGTTCTTTTTATGAACTGTTGCGGTTTGGATCTGAAATAGTCCCCAGTACCCCATGTGTTAGGCAAAGCAGCAATGTTCCGAGGTGAATCAGTTGGGGTATGAGGGCTCTGACCGTATCAGTGGGTTAATCCATTTGAATGGATTTAATGATAGATGGGGCATAGCTGGAGGAATTATGTCACTGGGACGTGGCCTTTGGGACTATATCTGTCCCTATCCACTTCCCCTATGCCTCCCTCCATTTCTTCCACTTCCTAGCTGCCATGAGGTGAGCAGCTTTCTTCCACCATGCCCTTCCTCCATGTTTTTCTGCCTTACCTCAGGACCAAAGCACGGCTTCAGTTGCCCATTGTCTCAGACCTCTGAAAATGTGAGCTCAAATAAACCTTTTCTCCTCCTTGTTATTGTCAGGTATTTTGGTCACAGTGACAAAACCTGACTAACATACCAACTATTCCAGGGTAAGTTTTTCAGTAGTACTCTAAATTTTCTCTCAGTGTCAAGAAATCAAAATATTAGAGAGAAACATCACAATAGAAGTTTTTTCCTGATATAGTTTTCCACACTGTTAAGTGATTTGTTTTCACTTGGGTGACTGTACAAATTTAATTTGAGTGTGACATTACCATGTTCATTGCTAGTATAATAGAGTGGTCCCTTTGGCTTGTCAATAGATTTCTATTCACTAAAAAAAGAAGTTTGTCAGATTAGTAATAAGTGGCAACAATAGAATTAGGGTAATTTTTAATTAAAATGTTTGCAAGGACTAGCCAGAGAGCACAAGTGGGTTAAGCAGCTTCACAAGTGGAGAAGCCACTGCTGATGGTGACAATGTGGGAATGCAGGCAGATCCAGTGTTGCCAGAGCTCCTCTTCTCTATCCTCCCCCACCTCTTTTGTGTGTGTGTGTGTGTGTGTGCGTGTGTGTGTGTGCGCGCACACGTGCCAGCGATTGAACCCAGGGGCCTTAATCATTGAGCAACATCCCCAGCCTTTTTTTATATTTTATTTTGAGGCAGGGTCTTGCTATGTTACCTAGGGCCTCACTTGCTGAGGTTGACTTTGAACTCGCGATCCTCCTGCCTTAGCCTTCTGAGCCATTGGGATTACAGGTGTGCTTCCTTTTGTTTTCTTCTCTCTTTTTTCCTCCCCTCCCCTCCCCTCCCCTTCCCTTCCCTTTCCTTCTTCCCTACCCCCCCTCCCTCCTTTCCTTCCTTCCTTCTTTCGTTTTTCAGGTGTTAGGGATTGAACCCAGGTTCTTATGTATGTTAAGTATGTGCTTTACCATGGAGCTTTCTCTCCAGCTGTTGTTGTTGTTTTCCTCAAGAGAAGACTTCAACTGGAATTTTATGAGAAATCTTTTGTTTTTCAATAATGGAAGTTCATAGGCTTAAATCGACAACAACAAACTTTATGGGTCAAAGAGAATGTACCTGAAGGCCTGTTCCAGCCTGTGGGTGTACGTTTTCAGCCTTTCATAAAGACCATGTATGACCAATGTTTTCACTTAGCTCCAATAGAATTTAGTCTTATAGGAACAAGAGCCTGTTTTGTTCTTGGTTTAGCACTTGAGAAACACATTCACATGGTCCGAAATGAGGTGCTCTACCCCTTGATGTTTCTCCCACAGCTCTCACCTGGAGCTGTTCTTCAGATATCTTTGTGGAGTTTTCCTCTTGATTCTTTCAACAAGGAATCATTCACTGACTGATGACCCCTAAGACACCCACAAAATGAGCAAATGAGATGATGGACTTACTTTATTATCAAAACTGTTTTTGTGTATGTTTCAAGGTTTATTCTGAAAAAGTTGAATTTAGTTTGCTATTATCAATAGGTAGTTGGAACAGCAACAAGATATGAGTAGGAAAAGCAGTTTGGCCTATTCATTTCTATATTTCACAAGTAAATGGCTGACTATTTTTGGTCTTTTAATGGTACACATTTCATAATGGGTAAGACAAAATTAATTTTTTAAACGCTTGTTGATTGTCTTCAGAAAGAAAAAAATCAACCCTCAGGTATTTTTGGAATTCTGTCCTAGATTTTTATTCGGAACATTACTGCATTTTGGATGTGCATACTATATTAAATATCATTAAATTATATACATAAATTAATTAAACAGTTGGGAAATTGAATTTCACAATGGATCACTAACTTTAAACTACAGAATTCTACCTTAGGCTAAATTAAAAGTAACCACTTAGTGTTTTGACATCTTGGTAGTAAAACTTCTTTCACTAGATAGCACTGTGGCTAAATTCTAGAAAAGCAATCTGTGCAAAGTTGTGCTTAGAGGAACAAAATGTACAGAAATTATTTTGTGAAAATAATGTTTTGGGAATTTGCCTTTTTAGATAGTATGTAGAATTTGTTAATAATTAGTTAACCTTGAGATCTGTTTTAGTTAGGTTTTTCATCATTGTGACCAAAAGACCTGACAAGAATAGTGTAGAGAAGGAAAAGCTGAACTTGGCTCATGTTTCAGAGGTTTATCCATGGTCAGCTCCACACTCTGGGTTAGAGGGGAGGCAGAACATCATGGTGGAAGGATGAGATACAAAGAAGCAGCTCAGGATGCCACAAGTAGGAAGCACAGAGAGGTCTCTGCTCACCAAATACAAACTATAAACCCCAAAGGCATGTCCTCAGTGACCTACCTCCTCCAGCCACACCCTACTTGCCTACAGTTAGCACTCAGTTAATCCTCTCATAATTGAATAATTTCACCTCTGAAAATTCTTGCATTGTCTGACATATGAGCTTTTGGGGGACACCTCATATCTAAACCTTAACAAGAGCCTTCTTGGTTATTATAATGTATTTGTGCTTTTGTTCCTTTAAAAGCCATTATAGAGGATGTTTGTAATCATTTCTGTGACTAATCTGCAAACATTAAAAATGAAGAAAAGATTTAACTGAACATAGGTCTATTAGTGCAGACATGAGGAATATGGCAAGACTATGGCAGTTTCAGGAGTGATTCAATAGTTTCTGCTGCCACAATTCTAACTTCTATGATTTCCTACAGCCCTAAGTTTTGTATACTGAATATCCACATGAAGGCTCTTTAACAGCTGTGATGTAGCCAGAGTTGTTCAGAGGCAGCTGAGTACCTCTTCTCCCTGTCTGTAAAGGTGCACAGCTTCACCTTCAAAGTGTAGAAAGGGGAATTCATGTCATTACAATTTTATAGAAGTAATAAAACAAAGAATAATTGAAGACATGGTTTTTAACTTACTTTCCCAAATTACTAAGATCAGAAAAAGACTTGTTCAATTATTCCAATTCTCTTTATAGAACTTTCAACAGTATTTAAATTTCCTGAAACATTAAAATACAAATTTTTGGATCTGAAAAGCACAATATTCAAAAGTTTTTTTTTTTTTTTTCAATTACATCATTGAGAGTTTAATGTAAGCCAAAGCCAAGGTCAGAGTCATTATGAAAGAGTACGGATAATATAGCCAGAGCACATTGTAAAGTCCTTGTGCAAGAGATGGTGGGTCAGCCACCATCAGGAAGATGTGAAGGCTTCAGAAACACAAAGCTCATAGTAAATATCAGGTCAGAAGCTGCAAAATGGGGGATAAATAGAAGCCCACAAAAGTTCTAAGAAAAAGTAAATTTAACCAATCTATCTTATAACTTAAAGCCCACAAGGATTCTTTAATACCCTAGGACAATATCTAAGTTCTAAGAAAGCATTTAAAACCCCAATCTGTTCCATCTGTTTTATTGGCCTCATATTCTACCACTTTATCCCTCCTTCTCTCTGTTTCCATTCTCTGACTTCACCCATGCAGTTTCTAGTCATACTACATAGCCTGTTAAGTTCTGATTTGCCATCGCGAACACCTAGGCCTCCAATCTTCAGCCTCAGTAGCACACTTCCATCTCTGTCCATGAGCACCCTTGGGCCTATTGAAAATATAGTGTACCCTAAATTTTCTTGAGTTATCCAGGCCACATTAGTTGGCCCCTAATTATTCCATATTACTTTATTCACACCTTTGCTATGTCATTTATCAGAGTGTTTCTTCTCTACTTATAACTTTGTCCCTTCATATACTCAAGAAGTGTTGACTACATGAATCTAGAAGACAGGAATATATTCTGGGCTTGTGATCTGAAAATGAGGGCTTAGACCCAAATCAAGTTCAAGGAAAAGCTTGAATAACGGACATAATGACTGAAATAAGATATTCCCATGGGAGATCTAGACTTAAAAAAAGGTATTTTAAATTCCTGTTAGAAACCAATTCCAGTTCCTAGTCTTCCTGAGGCCTGCAGATAGCAGCAGACATGAAGCTCCCTTGGGCTAGAGGATCTGTGTGGCTAGACAATGAAGGCTCATCCTGACCATCTGTCTAGTGTACACACTCCTAATGGCACAGATCCCCAGCCCACATCTCAAGAGAAATCAGGTTAACATATTAAAATTAGAATCTGACTTACCACTCTGCTTTAGACGGATATAAGGCTAAATACACAGGATAAACAGTTGTATTAGAATCTGTTTGCTTGTTCTCTAGTGGATGATATTAAAAGACGTTTTACTTGAAACTGTGGGAAGTTCAAATGAGAGACACATTACTAGGAATAATGGAATTGGGTGTGTCTCATTTCTGCAATAGCTGTGCATCTTTTTCATTCATCATTTTCTGACTGTGGAAGTAGGAAAGTTCCAGGATTCTTACAGAAATGGAAAGGGCATTTGTATCTCTGCCTAGATTCTTGGTAGCAGTAGAGTTCAATCTCCTGAGTCAGTAGGCTCCAAAGTCTGTAATTGTGCAAGCCTGTTAGGAAAATAATTCTGCATGAGCCTCCTGCTATTTATTTATTTATGTATAAATTATATTGTAGACTATGTGTAGTATACATAAAAATGGAGGGCAAAGATGATAAAAATAGACTCTACAATCTTTTTAGAAATAACTTTTTTTTTTTTGACAGACCATAGTTAATTAGAGTGGAACCCATCACTGAAATAGTTTTATAACTTTGGAAGTTTTAGGCTGGTGTTTTAGCAGATGGGATTAGTGTTCCCGACTGAGCTTGCTGTGGGTGTAGAGGTGCTAGCCCATCTTTACTGTTCACTTGAGATTTTATTACTTTTAATCTCAGGTTAAGTGTATGAATCTTTTTCATCCATACATCCATTTTACAATAATTGACTCTGCTATATAATGTATCAAGGCATGCATAACTGAAATTTGTCATAATATACTAAAAAGGATAAAAAGGGAAGGTAAAGGTACTATCATGTGCTCCACTCCATTGCAGGACTTCTTGATTTCCTGAGAATACCTCACCTATCCGTTTGATATATGGGCCGAGGGAAGACACCTCTGATAACCATAAATATGTATTGGAATACTAGTATTGTTTTTCTTGCACTTAAATTAATTAATCCTCCCGGGGACCATCTTGAGGAATGTGCACCAACTTTTGTGACTGCAACTCAGTTATATAGAGAATTAGGCAAATTTAAACTATGATCCTCAGTATAATTATTATTAAAAATGCTTGAAATACTAAAAGAAATAAAACCATGTCTTGTTCCCAAAGAAGGCCCTGGGACAAGGGATACATTTTAAAAATGTATATAGCTCTCTGCTAAATGCATAATTTTATTTGTATTCATGTATTGTGAAACCTACTTTTGAAAACATTCATCATTTCCTTTTTTGTGTGCTTCTCTTAAAGAACTTGGTTTGGTGGCCACTGCTTAATAAATTGTGACTTCTGCTGTGTGTTCATCAAGTGAGGCAAAGATGAAAATTTAGGGAGTGCTTCAGTTTAAAATATATTTGCAAAGCCTGAATACGATAAGCTGTGTATACTTATGATTCCAAAAGGCTATAAATGTTCTCCAGGAGTCAAAAGTCAAAGAATATATCACTTGATGAGAATAGAATTGTAATAACTACAGGGTCACGCAAGGCACCAGGCCATGGTGGTCAACTGTCAAATACTGGTTGGATAAAACAAAGAGTAGGTTGTGTTAATGAAAACTATTTGATTAGTAAATTCCTGAAAATACATGGCAGTCTAATGAAAAGTTTGATTTTAATTTAGGAAATGTTGGTCAATGATGAAAGGTCCTTTTTGAGTAACTGAGAAAATGTCAAGTAAAGTGTGCGAATAGCTATAATTGTTAAAACTAAACAATGAAATGCTAGGGATGTAGCTTAATGGCAGAGGCCCCAAGTTTGATCCCCAGCACAGAGAGAAAACAAAATAAAACAAACAAACTAAACAATGAAAACAAAAACCACATTTGGGGTAGCAGTGTGACATAATAAGATTAACTCATTCTTTCAGAAAGGCTGAACAAATAGAAAATGCATGCATTTTATTTTATATACTGGAAGTGTTTCTGAAAATTTTTAGGTGCATCAAACTTTTACTTTAACTATTTTTGCAAAGTATCACTGATTCTGTAAACTTTTAGAATTAGAATTTCTCCTGCTGAAATTGGAGGGGAAGTATGTTTGCAGGCTGGGAAGAATGGGGCAGGAGGTAAGCTAGTGGGAGTGGCTTTCGGTCCTCTATACTTGAGTTACCAGCAAGGAAACCCCAGAGCTTCCCAGAGCACTGAGATGATCAAACACAAAGCTCCTTTTGTTAGACAATTCAACTGTTTTTTTTTCCCCCTAGTACCTAGGCTCATCCATTTGTCCATCTAGGGTTCATCCATTTATCTAATTACACATTCATTTGTCCAACATTTATGCTATGTCTTTTATGTTACAGAGACTGCATTAGACCCTTGGGAATTAGGGAGATTATGTGGATTCCCTGACTTCAGATCACAACATTTTAGATGTTGTGGGTCGTTACTGGAGAGTGTGATCCATTGTACCACCTTGTTCTATGTTGTGGTGTTATGGTGAATTGGATCTTTTTATAATCAAGCTAATCAACTTTTTACAAATTGACTGAAATGGAACATATCTTTTAAAAGCCAATTACAAAATGGTTCATAGGTAGGTAAGAGTATTTTGCCAAGCATCTGCTTAGTTGCTTTGTAATTTTGATGTATGGATTACCAATATTTATTGCCTTAACATGTACAATGATGTCTTTTTTCTAACAACCTTCAAACTTAGTCTCTGTATTTGTTCAAATTATTCATTAAGATATACTACTGCATGTTACAGAAATGCAGATACTCCACAGTAGTTCAAGGGTTTGCTGTGTTCTTGTCTGTTAAATCTTTATGAAGGTTATTGTGTATGAGGAAGTTCTGCTTGATGCGACATTTCCATATTTCAGCTAGAGTTTCTTCAATTTTTTAGTTCTCATAAAATATATTTTAAGTCTTTATGTATTATGTATGATTCTTTATGCCATCTAACTCCCTCCCCCTGCCACCCTAGGGTATAACTATAAATAGCTATAACATTTAGTCCTGGCTATTGAGCAAGCATGAGGAAAATTTAGATCCAAATGGGAGTCATTGCTTCACATTTCATGATTCAATGTGCAATCTATGTTTTAAATGGCTCTTTTATTATTATAAATATATTCCTCTCTGCCTAATTGTGACATCTTCAAGAACAATTATTGCCAATTGAGTTCATGGCACTTTAAAATAGTAACTCCTATGGTTTGAAATGAGTGAAAGAGTAATTATATTATAGATGGGACATTAAAAAAAAAACTTTTTCTTTAAAGTTCAGCTCAGCCACTATCAATTATCATGTGGGATTTATTATGACTTTATTATCAAACCGGGTGATGATAATTCATATTGCAATTTAAAACTTAGAAACACAGAAATAATACATATTTATTTGTATTCTAAAGATTTTACTAAAAGGATTTTTAAGAATTTTTATTAAAATTAAAAGTATTTTTGGAAATGCCCTTAAATGTTACTCTGTAAACAGTAGACTCCTATTTATGCTTATATTGCCATTGTTTTGAGAAATTTTAAGATGGATGGAAGCATTGACATAGGAAGTTCTTGCCTGAAACATGCTGATGAAAATAGTGAAATACCAACAGGGCTTGTATGAGGATTAAATGAGAAATATATGAAAAGCACACGGACTTGAGTAAATGTTGATGGAATGAATGATTGCATGGTAAAAAATAAGGTAAACTTTTAACCGTGCAGTGTGAGTTTAATTAAAAGTGGGAGATCAAGGGTCTAAATCAGTGATAATTGCAATGACAGGCAAGACTTGGCTCCAACACTTCATTAAACTTCTATTTTTATGGGGATTTCTTCATTTCCACTGGAATGAACAAGTCAGTATGCATGACTTATTCTGCAATGAACTTTGATGAATTTTTCTGAGTACATTAAAAATGAGTTGCATCCTTCTCTTAATCCGAGAAACCCCCTATACCTACACTGATAAACCCTCTGATGCACATGTAAGAAGGCAGGATAATGGGCATGAAGGACAATCATCTATATGTATATATAAAAATATATTTTTGCTTGTCAGTAATAACTCTGAACTGCCTACAGCATTCATCGTGCCTCTTAAAAGTCAGGTATTGTATTGAATTCAAAAATTCTCTTATGCTGAGCAGGGAAAGGAAAAAAATCAAACACTTTCTGAATTGGGCCCAAATATCCAAGGTTAATTTTCTGAGAAAGCTGCAGTGGCTAGATAAGGCCATCCCCTGCAAATTAGTTTTGCCTGCCTGGATTACAGCTAAATTTATGCAGCTTGCCTTATCCTTTCGGAAGCGCCTCTGAAGTGTCGTAATTAACTGGCACACATAAAGTGAGCACATTTTCTGCTTGGTGGCGGCCATTCCTCATTTCATCTCAGTTCTAACCCAAATGGAAAGGTAGTTTCTTATTTTTACTGTTAAAAACACACATGAATGCACTTATATGTGTGTGTGTGTGTGCGCGCGCGCATACGCATGCACACACATGCGAGCGCACACACATATACCTTGTAGCACTTTACCAGAAGTCTTTGAAAACAGTCATAGAATAACTTTAGAACAGAATTTGGAAATTTAAAGGAGCAAGGAATACTGTTGAGAGAGCAGAAAGAAAATTTTGCATAAAATTAAAATGAAGAGAAAAGGCACTCTTCATGAAGTGGATGGATTTTAACTAGAAAACTTAGATTTTAACACACTTTCTTTGTATATTTCTTGGTCTATATGGAAACTCAAAAATTTCTAGGAAATGGTGAAAACAGTGTGAAAATATCACCTTACTTTGATTTTCTATTGTTGTTTCTTTTTATATTTTATATTCCCTCATTTTTTTTTTTTTAGGGTCAATGCCTCCATTAAAACTTAGTCCCCCACCACCCCCCCCCAAAAAAAAAAACAAAGGAAACTATAATTAGACACCTTTCTAGAGATGCTGCCCTTTCATTTGTTTATGTAGATAATAATACTAATAATAGTAATAACAATAATAATAATAATAATGCACACATTATTTTGAATGACTTCATTTTCTTTGAACACGAGGCTGAAGCACTCAGTTCAGCTTACACTGACCATCAATAAGCCTTTGTCAAAATTGTCCTTGGCATCATATTTGACTTTAGTCAGCCCCTAAAAAATATACTAGTGAGACATTCTAGTGCTCCTTGTTAAATATTCTTCATTAAGAAGTTTTTGTTTGCTTGAGAACACCAAACATTTTCCGCCTGCAGGAGCTGACCAAGACATTGTAGGCAATGTACAGGTGTACAAGTTCAACATGGAGAATGACACCACATTAGTCATAATCCTTGAGAAACTGGGAGGGATTTTTCTGTCTTGACCCCTTACTCTGTTCCCAGATTTTCTTTGACTTCAGTTCCTCCTAGAATGATTATAAAGATTAAATAGCAATGCGTGATGGTGCATGCCTGTAATCCCGGTACTTGGGAGGCTGAGGCAGGAGGATCATGAGTTCAAAGCCAGCCTCATCAAGGCGAGGCACTTAGCAACTCAGTAAGACCCTGTTTCTAAATAAAATACAAAAAAGGGCTAGGGATGTGGCCCAGTGGTCAAGTGCACCTGAGTTCAATCCCTGGTACCAAAAAAAAAAAAAAAAAAAAAAAAAAAAAATTAAATAAATTAATGCATTTAAAGTGTTTAGAACTGCGCCTGGCACCTAGCAAGTGCTTAATAAATGTTAGCTGTTACTATTCTCAGCAGGCTGTTCCCATTCATAGTCATTTGAATAGCAGTTGCTTCTTTGCTGAATGTGTTCTATTATTTTAAGCAGGTGAAATGTATCAGAATTTTATTTGTTGTTTTTGCAACTTCTTCCTCTTTCAGGAATTAGAAAAAACTACCACATGCCCTTTGCATCTTCCTTTCTTTTCCCCCAATAAATCATAGGCAGCATTTTCCACCTTTTATGTCTGCTGTGGCACCTTCTAAGATTTGTCCTTTTTCTATCTTTATCATTTTAAAAACACTTGCCTTCTTTGATTCTTCTTTCTGGAAATGTTTGTCACTTTCAAGTAATCACCCATGGGAACCAAATACCAAACTTTGTGCATATGGGAAGCACTTAGTGGTGTCTGAAGAAGGATATAATCTGATTACAGAAGTCATCTAACATAGTTCAGAACACATTTTCCTTTCTTGATTATTTCTTCCTGTGGGAAAATGTCACACTGTGGTTGTCTTTAAATGAAATAGATTTTTCACTTTCTTAACTCTATTATACATTTAAAAGACAACGAAGACTTCATAAAATTCATCACTGAAATCTACAGGGTGATAGTCTATTCATTTACCTTCAAGATGCTTTCCAACTGATGGTGACTAGAGTCCTCAGAATTTTCCAGGAAGGAGAATACATGTATATTCTGTTTAGAAGTGATGGTGTGTGGGATGGGAGGCGGGTAGGTAAGTGGGACTCATCTTTTGGTGACATATTCAAAGTAAAGGAGTGAATTAGACAAAACATTTCTCAATGAGAAGTATTATACTTATTTATGACATTGGAGTTTTGATCCTTGTTCTATTCAAAACGTTAACTTGGTAAGTGATTAGAAAGTAAATGTAATAGGATTATCTCTGAAATTGAGGTTAAATAGGATGTTCACTTTGTAGACACCACAAATGCCAGTTTCTCCAACGTCTGAGAGGTAGGGCTTCTAGTTGGTTGGCATAGGCCTTATAATTGAGGTCAGGGTGCTTGAATGTCACTGTATGCAAAGATAGGGTCTGGAGGCAGCCATGAGAGTGAGATTAAAATGTTACCTGACTTTTGTTGACTTAATTAAAGCAGCTGTTCCTTGGGACATCTATGTAATTCTTACCACTAGGGTGCGGGTTAACTTTAACTAGGAGCCCAGAAGATGTATTTCAGTCTCTATTCCTAGGAATATCTGGGCCTGGGCAGAGTACACCATGAAGTACCAGGAAACAATGGCATTAATGCATTTTTTCTTTCTTCGTTGGGCTGGGGTTGTGGCTCAGCGGCAGAGCGCTCACCTTGCACGTGCGCGGCCCGGGTTCGATCCTCAGCACCACGTAAATATAAATGCATTACATTGTGTACAACTAAAGTAAATAAATTAATATTTTTAAAAAAACTGATACTTTTTTCTTTCTTCGTTATTTGTGGGGGGGATTGACTTATTTTGGATATAAGTGTAAAATTTTGTTTAGGTGGTTATTTAATTTATCCAATGAAAATACCACTTTAATTTACATAATACTAACAACTGCATAATTTTTTTAGTGTAAAATGATATGTATTTATTGTTTTAAAATTGGATAACTATAGAAAGGAATTTTTGAAAATCTGTAATTCTACATTGTGAAAATACATTTGAAGCCGGGCGCGGTGGCGCACGCCTGTAATCCCAGCACTTTGGGAGGCTGAGGCAGGAGGATCGCGAGTTCAAAGCCAGCCTCAGCAATGGCGAGGCACTTAGCAACTCAGTGAGACCCTGTCTCTAATAAAATACAAAAAAGGGCTGGGGATGTGGCCCAGTGGTCGAGTGCCCCTGAGTTCAATCCCCGGTACCACCCAAAAAAAAAAAAAAAAAAAAAAAAAAAGAAAATACATTTGATATTATTTACTGTATTTCCTTTTACTATTATAAATATTTAGTTTGTGCTAAGTTATTTTATGGCTAAAATTGTTACTTGGGCTTATTACAGATATTTTATAACCCGTGTATAACTGTATTATGCAGACAGCCCACACCAGATCCTACTTTACGTATTCTCATCTCCAAGATCTAAAGATAATGAAAGGGGGATTCAAATGCAACAACTATGCATAGATAGTCTTACATACTGTGAACGACAACCCAGGTTGATCTTTAGCAAGAGTTAGGGAGAAGATCTCAAATCGGTGATCACTAACGAATAATTAAGGAATACATGATTTCCCTGCCTATGCAAGGAAAGGAAGATCTCAAATGCTTCCTGCTAAAGTTTCACTAACTTATATAAATAGGAAGGAGGGGAGAGTAACTAGTCAAAAGAAAATGCAGTGATGTATCTAGAATGTCATGTGACCCCCGCTCAACTTGAATCAGACTTTGAGAGAAGCAGAAAAAAAAAAAAAATATTTTAGCCAAATGGCTCTCATCTTAGTTAAAAGTCTGTCTATAATGTTTGCTTCAAAGGATTGTCATTGCTTTTTTTTATATCTGAAAATATAAACTAATTTCTTAGAATTATACCGTAAGCTTTCATGTGAAACAAATCCTGAGTCTCAATCTTAGTATTAAACTACATTTTAAAGTATGTTATCTTTTCATATTACTTGCATTAAAGCTATTTGGTCACTTGTGGATGGACTTCAGTGTTTGTGTCAGATTTTCTTGAATTTTGATTTGACAGAACTAAAGCTGTCTTTGTTCACTGAAAATGCAGTGAAAATTCCCAGCAGAGGTCATAGTTTATATAGACCAAGCACACATTTAAAACTCTGGAAAGTTTTAGGTAGTTTATCTATAGTATGTCAATTGTAAAAACAACAACAACAAACAACAAAAACCCTGAAGAGTTAATTATTCATAATAATAGCACAGGATTAATTGGCCTTATTTTGTTTGTTTATTTTTGTGGTGCTTAGGATCTACCCCAGGGCTTCACTCACGCTCAGCAAGCCCTGTACCACTGAGCTACATCCCTAGTCCTATTAATTAGCCTTTAGCAATAACTGCCGTGAGGATAAGAACATTACCACCTGTGGAAAAGGTGAGATTTGGCTTTTGTGTTCTCTAGAATTAGAGAAAACTTACCTTAGTCTAGTGGTTGAGAGAAAGAAGCTCAGCGGCAGAGCGTTCGCCTTGCACGTGCGCGGCCCGGGTTCGATCCTCAGCACCATGTAAACATAAATGCATTATTGCATTGTGTACAACTAAAGTAAATAAATATTTAAAAAAAAAAGAATTATTATTTTTTCTTTCTGTTGTAAATGGCATGCTCATTCTGAACTTGTTCTTCAGACCATGTCATGTATGGACCTCTCTCTTCCTGCCTCTCTTCCTCCTAGTTGGAAATGTGAGGCTTCAGTGATATTTCATTGGCACGAACATTTATTTTTTTCTCTGTAGTAAGAAAGAAAATGAAGAACAATAATTTCCACCCTCCACCTTATGTTTGCACAAAAGGACCAGGATAAATGCAAACTGCACAAATCAGCTTGGTTCTTGTATTCAGGAACGAAGTTTCACACAGGAACAGGGGAAACAGGGACGAAGTGATGCCTTGATGGGATCCACTTTCTTGGTGGAAAAGGAGGCCCCCCCCCTCAAAAATAAGAAAAGAAAGGGACTTATAGGTTATCCTGAGAGGTGGTCTAGTGAGCATATCAGTTTTCTTGGGCACTCAGGAATTTGGGGTCTATTCTAATAGATCGGTGAATGTATCCATTTTAGTGCTCAGGAATTTGGACTTTTGAGTCAGGTGTCTGTGTTCTGCATCTGGAGAGGATTTACTCTGAGGGAGATCAAGGCCTCCCAGATTTGTCACTTTAGATGTAATTAGAAACACCTCCTCCCCACCTGCAACCAGGTGTGGTAAACATTTGTCTTGGGGGAGGAAAGCTGTCAGTGTTCTTTCTCACTCCCTTTTCTGAGGCCACATTATGTTGGGGATTTTTTCATTTTCCATGTCTATCACCTTAGATGGGGGGAATAACTCCCCTTTCTCCCTGAGGTAGTGTAATAGGAAATGGAGTGAGCCAGAGGTTTCTGGACTGGCAGGTGTTGCCTGGCAGGAAATGACCTGCTGCACCTAGCACTGCCTGGTAGCATGGGCTCTTGCTGTGTCACCCTCAGCAGCTATTCCTAGGCCAGCTTCCAGCAGTAGATCCTTCCATAGTGACCCTGGTAAAAGTAGCCTGGGCCTCTAGTGACTAGAGAGTCAGCTTCCTGCTGTGGCTTTCAGTGGATGGAGAACATGACAACTGAGGGTAATGGAAGTGATTCTTCTTGCATGTTCCTTACCTATCCCCATGGTGCCCACTTGCTAAGTCTACTTAACTACCCACCACCTCCCCTGCGTCCTGCAGGCTAGGTGCTACCTCAGACTTTGAAATATCCTGGTTCAATGAGGGGACAGTGAAGGAATCTAGGGTAGTATTGTGTTAGCTCAAAATCAGCTAAAGCTTATGTTTGTGCCACTTTCCAGAGAACTTGCTCTATTTGTGACTGCATCTCTCCCCTCCCTGTTTCCTTGTCCTTACACATAGATGATACCTTGTTCTAGTTCATGGTTCCCTGAGCTGTTCTTCAACCTTAAATTCTGCATTGATATCCAGTGAAATGCTGCCATCCTTTATTGCTCTTGTCTTTCTTGTAGGGTGAGGACTTCTTTCTCTGATCCACAGAATACAGGGAGGATTTCTCTAAGCGTTTGGATTCAGGCCTTCTCTTCAGGCTCTGTTCCTGCTTCTGAAGGGAGACAAAGGGAGGGGGTCTCACCAGGAGTTCCAGGCAGTATCTTACTGAGTATTTTGGAGGCTTCATTCCCTTACAAAGCACCAGGTTTGCTTTATGTTTTTCTAACCATCAGACCTCCTGGATGATTTCTCCAAAAAGAGCGGGCATATTATCCTAAAGATAATTTTTTTTTTCCTGTTTTCCAGATAGGAAATATCTGGAAGCTTTTTCTCATAGTTAACCCTCAAGGTAACATAGGTTTTCCTATCCTGAGTCCTCTGATGTCTCAGCAATAAAGCAGCTTCCTCTAAGCTGTTCTTGCAGAATACTGAGGAGTATGATACCATTCAGGGGAACTGATGACTGTCTCCTGTTTGCAGCCAATTATCTCATTTAATATGTTCAACAATAATATATGGGAAAACTGAGTACTATAGAGTTTCTAAGCTCTGATATATGTAGATTTGAAAAAATTTATTTTATTTTTCTTTATATCTCTCTCTTTAGAGATATTCTGGGTCAAAATGCAAATTAAATTCCCTGAGAAAAGTTCCCCAAGGTAAATATGCAAATGTACCCTAATTATGGCCATGAATTACATTATGAATATGCCCTTCCTTGTAATGGAACTGGTTTCTGTTATTAGATATTTCCATGTATTAAATATTTATCACTGCTTTGATAGGTTAACATGCTACCAGATATTGACCCTTTCTTTTACAATTTCTTTTTTCTAACCTTAACATTGTAAAACCTGCATAATCTGATGACTGTAGCTATATTTGGTTGAAAAAATGTTTTGGGTTCATGCTAACTATTAGTGTTGAAAATATTCATTGGGGTGATATTAGAAAAACTAATAAATCAATAAAATGGAAGATGAAAAATTATATCTCTAGAAATTTGAAAATATAACAATTGTGTTGACAGTGCATCTGTGACATCCCAAGATGATGGGTATACGTATTTTAAGGATATTTTGGAAGGTCAAGCAAAGTGAAAATCCATGCCATATACCAGCAAGCAATATAATTTCATTCTTCTTTATGGCCTGAGTAGAACTCCATTCTACATATTTGCCACCTTTTTTTTTTTTTTTTTTTTTAACCTCTTTTTCTGTTGATGGGAACCTAAGCCATTCAATAATTTGGCTGATATAAACATTGGAATGCAAGCTTCATTAAAGGATGTTGATTTTATTTCTTTTGGATAAATATAATATAGTTGGTGTAAGCAGAATAAAACCAACATGGTTTTGGCACCATTGTGAAAACAAAAATGGAAGCAGACCTCAAATGCATCAGCAAGCTGTCCTTTATTCCGCAGCAGAGTCAATCAATCAGGCACCGGAGGTGCTCATTTTCTGGGTAGAAAAATGGCCACCAGTTACAAAGGAGCTCTGAGTTTTATAGTTTAATTACTGGAGACAGAAGCAGGCTCCTTGGTTTGGACAGTCAGGAAAGAAGTAAAAAGCCCGAAACTCATTGTCACTGGGAAAAGCTCAGAACTTGGTGTTCACTGCTTATCCTTTTTCTCTGGATTCATTGTTTCCCCGAGCTTCACTATTTGCTTTTCTCCTTCTAGGACTCATTGGCAATGGGAAAGGGCAGAAGTCCAGGGCCCCAGTATTTCAGTATCCCCCTCCTCCCTTTAGGACCCATTGTGGTTGGGAAGGGATGAAAGTTTCCTTTTTTCCCTCAGGGGCCCATTGTGGAAGCTTCTTGTGACACAGAATCTGGCTAAATGAACAAAGTATCTTCAACTTTTAAACCTTTTAAACAAAAAATCATCTTAGCTTGTGACATATGTATTTACATTACTAGTCTCATTTTATAAAATAAGGAAGATGAGAAATCAGCAGGATAAATAGATTTTCCAAAGTCACAGATAAAGGGTAAGAAATAAAAGTTGAAACTTAAATCTCTATCTTAAGATTATTTTTGCTTATGTGATGAGGGGAATAAGGATTAGATATTTATAAATTAAGATAGTGAAGGCATTGAGAACTTCTTACTAGAACTATTTCTTTGCTTTTGACTATAAACAATATTCTTAGGAAATAATTGCTTAAAAATCATGTTATCTTGAGGAAAAAAAAAACAAACAACAGACTTCCTGCGACAGTTCAGGTTTCTGCCAGTTCTTCAAGATTTGGTTAAAAATCTGTTTGTTTAAAAAAATCACCTTAAATGTTACTGAGGAATGCTCATGATGTTGCAGAGTGGTAGATTGCATCAGCAA
Source organism: Tamias sibiricus (assembly GCA_025594165.1). Classification (NCBI taxonomy): domain Eukaryota; kingdom Metazoa; phylum Chordata; class Mammalia; order Rodentia; family Sciuridae; genus Tamias; species Tamias sibiricus. The sequence goes on along the minus strand of CM046664.1, from coordinate 109,650,443 downwards.
TCGGTGAACTGGTATTGTGCTTGAATGTGGTCTTTTTGTCACTTTCCCCTAGAGCTGAGATGGGTCTTTGTGACTCTTTTGAATAGAATGAAGTAGAAGTGAGGCTGCGTGATTTCCAAGGGTAGGTCATAACATGAGACAGCTTCTACCTGGCTCTCCTCCTCTTGAGACTTACCCTGACTCCACCATGCTGGGGAGACCCTGTGGAAAGAGCTTGGGGAAATAGAGATGCCTGAGGATCTCAGCTGTGTTATCCCCAGGTGTTTGTATTTGTCCTGAATTCTAAGCCTTTGTATGGTTAGAGTCTCTTGCCTACAAGTGTCCCCTGCAGACACTTAGTGGATCAGAGATATCCCTGCCAAGTATATTCACTTTCCACTCTTGTAAGTAAGTAAATGTGTTGTTTTGGGGTGATTGTTTGCATCCATAGACAACAGGAACCCACAGAAAGGCGACGAATATTTTACTTATATATTTAGGCTAGAACACTATTGATAAAAGCTTTGTGGCTTCTAGTTGTTTCTATTGTATTCGTTACCCTTGCATAACCAGTAGATAACAATGCCTTGAGGAATTTTTTTTTTTGTGTGTGTGTGGTATCTATTCTGTATAAATCTTCTGAACTTGGTAGGATTATTTGACATATAGAGTTAGTTAAGGTGGTTCTCTGTATTTTATTTACCCACTTTATGTAGATCAAACCTCTTATCTTGGTGATTATGTGGATATTTTGATGTATTATTTTATTAGCTAGGGTGATTTGGCTGCAAGTAACAGATAATCAACCCAGCTGAAAGTGGTTGAACAGTAAGACATATATTAACTCATGTGATAAGAAGCTTAGGGTAGTTTGACCCCAGACTTGGCCCTGTCAACCTTGGCATGTTTTCTAGATTTTAGGCTTTACTATTCAATGTCACAAAATGGCTCTTGAGTTCCTAAATACCACATTCAAACAGGAACACATCAGGGTCAAGAAGAATGACTTTCCTCCCATACACCTCTTTTGTTTTGGCAAAGGTCTGTAACAGGCTTTCTGTTAGGGGGTATTAGTCAAGATCAATCAAAGGATGTTGGGCATGACTTGATAAGCAGGCAACATATCACATCTGCGTGATTCTATTAAACATAACAGATTATAGATTAGATGTTATAACATAGGAGTGAGATACTGAAAGCTAGGAAGCTTATTAAGGGAAGATCAGATTGTGTTGAGTTTTAATCTTTTTCAGTGTTAGACTAGGAAAGCACTGATGTTTAAGTGTTAGAAAGGCAAAAAATAATCATTTAATTACTCTGCATATACAGTGGAGACAGGATCTGCCAACTCTGAGGCACTGAAACCAGCTGCTTTCTTAGTTTTAAAATTCTTCTTCTAGACCATGAACAGAACACAGAATACACTGTCAGGGATTGTAAAAAAGAAAATTCAGTGAATGACCCAGCTGAAATCTATGTTTGTTAAGTAATTACAATAAAAAGAGAAGTTATTCCTCAAAAATTGCTTGTTATGACATAAGTATTACTAAATAGTTACATACCTTTCAACACTGGAAAGATTGAGGATTCAGTGATAAAAATTTTAGGACAATCAAACCATGGGGTTGACATGCATATTTAATGTTTTATATAACAGTAAATTTTAAGAAATGGGGTCTGGTAGAATTTGTTCTTTCCATTTAAAATGTAAAATGAAGTTTTGACTTGTGTTATATGCAAAATCTCACTAGGTTTATTTACAATGTTGAAACATTTATGAGAACATATAATTAATAGTAAGTATAATTTATCAAATATAAAGTTATTTTATAACTCAAAATGTTCTTATTAAGTAAAATAATTTAGGTACTTTAAAATTTGAATACATTTATATACACAATTTAAAATATATCTGAAATGGTTTAAATTTGTAAATGGTACCAAGGAACTTCAAAACTAATTATGAAAACTTGCTTGGTTATTAGTAGAATTATAATAAACTCTATAAGCTGAAAACTTAAGGAGAATTGGTTTATTATATTGTGACTTTAATGAACTAAATTTTAATGGTTTCCATATTTTATTGGTGCATTACAATTATATGTAATAACGATATTTGTTGTTATATATTTAAAGTTTAATTTTTAAAAATCAAATGTATGGCTTTTTTTCTGAACACAAAAATCGACCACAAACACACCAAGAAATTCATATTTAACAGCCAAGATTTATTTATATGTTCATTCTTAAACCAATTGCTGCAACTATAATGTTTCTACAATGATTAATTTAGCCCTATCATTTCACTGAAGGGACCTGGGGAGGGGCCTTTCCTAATCTCTTATCTTATGTTAACAAACCCAGTCCATCCTTTATAAACAGAACTTCATGCCATGTTTACTAACAGTCTTACTTAACAAAGAAATTCTTAATTTTTATTTCTTGGGATGAATAGTAAGATCTCTTTGTAGAATCTTTAATCTTTTATTCTTCTGGACAAACGTAACTCCTATGTTAATTCCTGTGTGTTTAGTGGGTAAGTATTTCAACTTCCAGATGTATCTTATTCATACCCTTTCAAATAGCTTGTTTTTAAGTTTTTTTATTTAGATATTAAGGTTTCTTTCCCCCAATATGCTGAGCATCTTCCCTACCTCAGTATCACAGGAAACTCCTTTCCTGCTAACCACAAAGTAAATCATGAAGGGAGTCTTAGGAATATGCTGATATGAAAAACAGAGTAGAGTTGTTGAGGCCTTAAGGAACTAGGGTGTGTGGGGGGGGTCTCAGTTCCTGGCTGGTGAACTCATTCCCTCTTTTCTGAAATGTGTTTCTTATAAATAGCAAATTCTTATTTCTGAATTCTGACTCTGTGGCCCATTTGCAGCAAGATTGAACCAAACTAGAATTCTATTGGAAAGGAGGGAAGGAGGGTATGGGGTAGATATTGGTTGGTTAGGGTCCAAACTGTCTGCCATAAACTTTCAAACAGGTAAATTTTGAGCCTTTGACATTGTTTATTTGGTTGCAAGTATATAAGATCTTGATGATATCCTTTGATAATTGTTAATGGTTGAAAGAGTTAAATAACTATTTTTCATAACTTTCCTATCTTAAGAAAAATGAATACACAACCAGCATAACTCCACAGCATGTACAACCACAAGAAAGGGAAGTTATACTCCATGTACATATAATATGTCAAAATATACTCTACTGTCATGTATTTATAAAAAGAACAAATGAAAAAAAAACCCAAAATTTTACTATTTCCTTGAAGAAGCACTATATATGTTTCTTAATAAACATTTATGTTTTAAGAATGAAGCCCTTTAGATATTTAGTTAGTTTTTATAAGGCAACTAGATTAGATAATAGGGAAAGAGACATTCAAGTAGTTGTTGGTAGACTTACTTGAATATGATAAATGGGAAGTGCATTAGAAAAGAAAGAGAGAGAATGGTAAGATTTTCATTGCTTTAATAATGTAATTTAGACTAAATTGATTTATTTCTTCTGGATTATCCAATAATTAATCTAATTAATTTTACTTGAGTGCCTACATATACAAAGCAGAAAAATGTCAAGTTATAATTTTATAATCTAGGTGGGACACAGAGGCTATGAATTTAAAAATATAATTACTATGAAATAGGATGTGATCGTCACATGACTCTCTAGGTACCTAGTATACAGAAATTTTGGGGAAGGAAAATACTTTCAGCTGTGATAAGAGATGGTTTACAATCACAATGTTCTTGATTATTTGGTAACTGACTACTAGATATATCCATTTGGATGCAACTTTAGTTAATTAATTATTAACTCAAACTTTTTGTAAAACAGACAACTCCATAGCTGATTAACTTAAATAATACACATTTAGTTATCACTCGTTCATATAGTACTTTGTATCTAACAAGCAGTATTTTCATTTTCTTGAATGAATGAATTAGTAAATAAGAATGAGTGAGGAGAGCATTGTATTTGAATGGATCCTGAAGGATGCTTGAATCAGCAATTTAAAACAAGTCATCCAAGTTAGAGAATTGTATGAACATAGACATTAAGCCAGAAACATGCCAGACATATCATGGGATGTAGTAAATGAACTAAGTAGAAAGGCAGATTCAGATGTTGGAAATCACTCTTGTCAGTAATAGGGGACATCTAAAAAATTTAGAGTAAAAATTCCTGGTAACATTTTGTTGCAAGAAAGTTATATTTGTGGTGATCCTGGTTGGTAGGGAGGGTGTTATTACAGAGAAATAAGGAGAAACATTTATGTGGAATGAAGGTGCCATTGGTCAGGCTTGAATATTTTGTATTAGAGAGCAGTAGATGTGGTAGGTATCTTCTACAATGGCCCCTAGGTATGTATTCAAGGGAGGAGTCCAGTTTTAGAGATGATTAAGTGTACCAAGAAAAGGATCATGTGTCTTGAATTAAGACGCTGGTTACAGAAATGGAAAACATACATTACAGTACAATGTTCAAGAAAATTAAGCCTCAACAAGTTACATCAGGGTTTCTATATGTGTGAGAGATACATGAAGCTATGATCCTGGTTGGTAGAGAGAGTGTTATTGCAGAGAAACAAGGAGAAATATTTATGTGGAATGAAGGTACCATTGGTCAGGCTTGAATATTTTGTATTAGAGAGCAGTAAATGTGGTAGGTATCTTCTACAATGGCCCCTAAAAATCCCTGCCTTCTGGTATTCACACCTGTGCATTAAGTATGGACTGGTTTACTGAATTGTCTTTAAGGAATTGAATACAGCAGAAAAAAACAGAAGGTCACTTCTGAGATTATGTTGTGAAAAGAATGTAGACTTCCATCTTGTCTGCTCTCTTTCATGCTTGGAAGACTTGATCTGGGGAAAGCTAGCTCCATGGAAAACCTATGTGTGGTCAGGCACCAAGATTTCCAAAAAGTGCACTAGTATACTTGAAAGCACCCTTTCCCTTTCTCAACTGAGCTTTCAGATGAGATCACAGCCTTAACTGATATAGGCTTAGCTTGAATACAATCTCATTAGAGGTACTAGCTAAACCACAACCAAATTCCTGACACAAAGAAACTGTGAGAAAATATTTGTCATTTTAAGTTGTTAAGTTTTGCAGTAACTGTATAGTAATCAATAACTGGGATGATAATTTATTCAGATTATATCATTAATTTGATTAAGTTTATACATAAGGTTGAAATTATATGCTCTGGAAGGGAGAGTTGAAGCCTCTATAATTACATGCACACACACACACACCCAACTGGGCCTCAAGAATATTGTGTTTAAGATGGACCTTAAGCAAAACAGCTATTACAAAAAGGATATTGTCAATAATACCAAGCAGTAATTCAAATGTTCCAATTAATACATTCATAGGGACTACTTTGGCAATTGAACAAAACAGAAGATTCTCCAATCATTTCTCCAATCGATTACCAGACAGTTTTATTCAAAACATAAAAGTTGAAGTATTATCAAACTAACATGGATGTAAATATTATCTCCATGACAAAGCAGCATAATTCATGTACCTTAAATTCCTAGTTCCACTAAATTATATAAATGATATGAAACTAAAAAAAAGAGTAAGAATTATAGATTAATTGAGATCTTGAAGGTATTGTTCACCAAGTGCCGTAAGAGATATCTAATATGTAGTTTGTAAAAATAGGTAATTTTATCCTATTGGTAAGGGATTGGTTATTTTGTGAGGTATTTTATATTTTCTTCTTACAGATCACAGTGTATGCTCAGACCTGAAAACCTCTGTAATCAGTTTCTGATAGGAATTAAGCCACAATATATGAACGAACGCTCAATGGAAATGTGTGAACTTAAATCAGGGCTGTTTAACCCATAGGTCCAGAGACAATGACTATTGTAGAAATGTAAATAATGCCTTTTGAATGACAGTTCATTATTGATGTAAAAATTCTTTCCCTAATTCAACATAATATTTTAATGATTCCTCCTTAGGGTTTTATAAAACTAGAGTACGAGTCTTAGGCTTAAATCTATTAGTTCTATTATATTTCACCTTATAGCTCCCATATATTTTCTGTAAATATCCCTTTTTGGGTTGATGTGTCTGTCTCCTTCTCTCAGATGTCTGTGAACTCTGCACAAGACTTAATTAACATTAAACTGAAAGGATTACACTTTTCATTTCATGCTGATATTTTCAAATAGCAAATACCATTGGGTGCTTTTGTGTGTGGAATTTTATTTTTTTCATTGTTTAGTAATCTACCGTCATCTTTTAAAAACCAGTATTATCTGTTAAAGATTTATACTGAGAGATTAACAAAATATAAACTCAAATAAAATAAACGGAGCTAAAAGAAAATCTTAATTTGTTTTGTTAAACTATCAAAGGAGAATTATTCCCATGTAGAAGTGATAAATAAATCCTGTGTATGAATAATATAAATCCACCACAAGTAGGAACTGACAGTCATCAGTCTTTGTAATAGATAAAAAGATGTATCTGTTGGATCATGACTGGGTAGGCAATAGGTATTATAGCTGGCAATCTTGTGTTAGATTTTATTATGAGGCTACTTAGGAATTTGGTATGAGAAACTCATCATTAGGAAACAATAGTCAAACATCATAGCTGCCAATTGGCAAAATATGTTGGAACTCTCCAATCATGCCAGATCTTTTCATAGCAAAATTTTTAGCTTTAACATATTTATTTTAAGAACTTTTTGAATTCAGTGAAAATTTTTGATTTTTTAGACAAGTAAATCAATGCCTCATTTTCTTTATTAAATCTTTTCACTTAGAGTGGAAAAATAGAAACACCCAATATTCCAACATAAACCTTAATTCAGTAGATAGATGTTATGATTCTTAATCTATTTATTTTCTGATTCTTTAACCTTTGGCACTAGGATTAGAAAAGACGTTTTCCTTTCTCATGCGACTCAAAGTCCTTTGTAGACAATGGCAAAACATACATAGATACTTAATAAACAGATATTGATATAAATATATGCATAATATAAAAGTTAGTCTTCTTTATACCTGTTCAGAGTTATTTGAAGAGAAGTAGTTATGTGGTTGATCCTGAAAGTAGGGAGAGAGGGTCTTTAGGTGGCAAATATATTCTAAGTGTTGGAGTTTAACAGAGAAAGTAATTGCTAGATCATGTTAGAAAAACAGTAGACAGGGCCACTACACTTGTGTTTTCTTTGTGAAAACTAGAAAATATATTCCTTATGGAAGATTAGTTTTCTGAGCTTCTGGCTTGGAAAACAGGTGGTTTTTTTGTATATATTTTTTTTTTACGAAAGCATCTTTTCTTCTGGGTAGATAAGTCCTATGCCAGGGTATGTGGCTTGGCAAGAAGAATGTGGACTGAATTGTGGTCTATACTCCCTCCTTGGCTAAAGGCCCTCTGCTCGTCCATTCATGGTGGTCCTATGGATGGGAGAGGAGAGTTTTGTTTTAGAGGAATGGAAGAGTTATTGGGAAGACTTTGCTAAAATTTACCATCTTTTACTCAGTCTTCAACAATGTAACAATAAAGGCTGTTTGGTTGCAAGTAACAGACACTGGTTAATGTAGATAATATTTACTGGAATCATATATTAAAGAAAAAGTTGAGAAGCCAGCCTTTAAAAAGACATGATGGGTGGGTTCTCTTACAGGTTCCCATAGAAGGAAATCATGGGAGTTATTTTTAACCTAGAGTACCGGATCTCATTTCTCACGGAGGTTCATAATAACCTGGGCAACTTTTAAAAGCCCTGATGCTCAGGCCACACTCCATCCAGACCAGGATCTCTTGGGTGGACTCGGGCATCAGTAGATTTTAAAATTCCCCAAGCAAAACATGTTTCATAATTTCGCCTCTGGATGATGAAAGCTTTTTTAAAAATTCTGCATTTGGGTGGAGAACAATCTGGTTTTCCTGGTTTGGGTTTTGTACCTACCACCCCTTAGCAAGGAGAGGGAGTAGCACCCTGAACAATGGTCTACCATATTCTGTATAAAGGGGTAAGAGTAGGTCCCTATAGCAAAATCAGAGGGCTGTGGAGCTTGAGGGTACAGAACCAACTCCTGTCACCTCCAACTACCTTTGCAATTAAGTAATATGCTGAAAAATAAAGAAAAGTAATTAACTTATGAAACTTTCATATTTTTTCTCTTTTCATTCTTTTCAATAATTATGATGCAAATAGATGTGCTCCTTTATTTAGGATGATCACTGTTGTTACAATAAACAGTGATACCAATTTTTAGGTATAATGTATAGATAGGAGTATAAGCCCCTGTGACTCTATCATGTTGTCCTCTTTATCACAAAAGCATCTCTATGATCCTAGGAGTCGTCATTTGTATGTTTGCAACTGGGACAACATGAAAACAGGCAGTATGCCAACTCAGGTCTGATTTGAAAAGAAAAACTTCACAGAAAATGTATATATATTGTTGAAATTTTCATGTCTGATTTATATTATTTTACCAAAATTCCTCCAGATTTAATCCCTTTATCAAGGAAATATGTGTCCTATGATAGTTAAAATCATTGAAGGAGAGGGAAAGAAGTGGGTGCTTTTGATGCTTCTCTTCAGGGTTCCTTTTGAAGTATTTCTTCTGGAGATTTGTGAAGTTCCACAGGCATTTGGAGATTCTAATGTGTGGGTGCCCAGCAGGACTCTTCAGCCCTTCATTGCACTCTCCTGGTTTACACCAGTTGGACATCAAAAGGCCAAATTAAATAAACTCTACATAGCAGATAGGGGAAGGGAGGTTACTAATTTATTATATTCCTTAAACACACAATAAGCTGCAAATATAAAACCTCTCTGGCTTAAAGTGAGTGTCCCTGGAAGACCTGCTTTGAGAATGAAAAAAGAAGGCAGGATGTGAGGGATTCTCCAACAGAAGGCCTTTTAAGCAGGAGGACAAAAGAAGTGCAGGACGCTTTAGGTCTGAGAAAACACTTATTCTTTATGAAGGGTTCTGGCTAGGAGAACAAAGGAAAAAGACCTGGGCAGGTTTAACAATCCCTGATGTCTCAAGCTGGCTTTCCAGAAGAGCTCATCCTCATTTTATGTGAGTTTAAACCTCTGCAACAGCAAATACTTGTTTTAAGTGTTATCATCACCCAGGTAGAAATCACAAGACTTTTCAGCTGTCTCCTAAGTGGTAATGATCTTTAGGGCAGGAGTAACTATACAACTGAGGTGACACACATAGTCACCTTTTCAGGCAAATGGAGTGTTTAATACTTCAAGGTTTTACTTCTCTGGAGGTAACAGAGAAATGGAATGTTATGTGCATAACCTTGTGTGTAATATGACACATACATGAACAAGTAATAGGTAAACTAAAGTAGAATCCCTCTCACCCTTATACCTAAAAATAATAAATATAAATTGAAATGGTAAAATAACATCCAAATTACAAATAACCAAAACTGAATGAAAAGAGTTATAATATTGTGCAATAAACTTTAAAGAGTGCAGATGGGGAAGGAGAAAGAAGATGCTGGTAAGGCATAGTCTAGTCTTCAATTTCTAATATCTGCTTTTTGTTGATGGAAAACAAAATAGCTATACAATAAAATTCTGAAATATTTTACTAATGATCCAATTTGAAGAGACATGGTTTTAAGGTGAGTTGGCAACCTCTCAAAAAGGCAGGGGAGGGGGACAAGATGGCGGAGTAGAGAGGGGAAGCAAGGCCCAGCTGTTCTGCAGCACCAGACTTATAAAGTGGGAAGACAGCTTCTCAGCAAAGTGAGTAACAAAGGAGCCTCACTGAAGCATAATACTGAACTGTAAAAAGAAATTTATAGAGCTACAGAAAATCAGTAACTTGAGCACAAGAGAACCCTAAGTTCTGGCCACCAGCAGAGGGGAGCAGGGAAGCACAGACAAAAAAGACAGGTGCCTGTGGGTAAAGAAATTAAAAAATAAAGAAAAATCAACATGGGGAAACCTGCGGTTTACAGAGGAAGTCTGATTTTAATAGGCACAGAGTTGGTAGGGTGAGCATCTCAGTGAAAGCAAATCTGAAGTAGTCTGCTGGGCTGAAAGCATTCTGTGAGGGCAGGGAGCCTTCCAATGGAGGGGAGCCCTCTGTAGGAGGGGCATAGGAAAGCCCTCTGCTAGCAGGGAACACTGGCAGGCTAGGAAAATGTTCCCAAAAGCTCAAAGCTGTCTTGGGCAGCTCCTGCCTTTGTGAACAGGGACTGGGGATGGGGATTGGGAACTCTTAAAGGAAGTTGCCAGAACCCATGGAAAATTTCCTAGAAGTGCCTTATCCAGAGAGGCTGAAACAGGCGCAAATAAAATTTTACCTGGATCATTCAGCTTCTGGATCCCAAAGGGGAAAAATATCATAATAGTAGGAAACCCATTAGAGCTATTGCAAAGATACTCACTTCAGCCATGTAAAGCACATCTGCACTCCAGGGTGGATATCTGGTAATTCATATCTATAGCAGTGAAGGTGAAACCTGTGGAGGCTTTAGTCCCTATGCCCTAAAAGTGGATTTTTCCTGGAGTCCCTGAAGATCCAGAAGCCCAACAGAAATAGGAATCATCACACCAATAGTGGGGAGTGGAACAAATCTCAAATACCCACCAATAGAATTTCAAAATCCACTAAAGTCCACATGCCAACAACTGTAAACTCCAGTCTAGAACTCTGTATCATCTGGCCACAGGATTACACAATTCATCAGTACTCCTCAGTCTAACCCACCCAATACAGGGAGATTGAAAGTTGACAGCTAGGCAGCTAGGTGAGAAACACAAGGACAGTGGACAAAAACACAGAGCCAAAAATAAAGACTGAAAATCCATTCCTGCCAACGGATTTGACCACCACAGCAGAAACAACCCTCTGTCTCTCTTTTAAGATATTTTTTGTTCTTCCTCTTTTTATTTCTTTCTTAAAAAAACTTCATATTGCCATTTTTTACTTTTTTCAAACATCATTTTACTGTATTATTCACTTGTTTTCATTATGTATAAGTTTTTGTATGTGAATGTTTGTGTGTGTGGTTGTGTATGCTCTCACTGCATGAATAACTTTGAATATATATACATATACACATATATATGTATATACATTCACATAACTTTTCTTGCACATTAATAGGTCTCTCCTGCATGTGTTCATTATTTAGCCTTGATTAGACTTAGTTGGAGTACAATTATATGAGGGTTTGAGTTGTTTCAATCTTATGTTTGCTGTTCATCATACCTAGGTTCTGGACTCTTCTAACTTCCCTTATTCACTCTCTTCACCCAGTAGCAGCCAACCTTTCTGTGCCCTCCTCTGCTTTTTCTGTTTTTTCATTACTTTCTGTAACTTATTTTCCCTTCTTCTTTGTAGTTGACAACTGCTCCCTCTCTCTTGCCTCTCCTCTGATCACTTTTTCAAACACTGCAAACTTTCTCTTGCCTTCCTCCTCTATTTTCTCTTACTTAGAAAATCGTAGTTCCACTAAATTATAAAAAATTATATAGATTATGTAATTCCTGCACCATTCAAGTTGTCATGTTTATTAATACAGTGGACAACAGAGTAGATACCTACTACTGAATGTCTGATCTAGTTCAAGTTTTTATTGTTGGTACTGTTGTTAAATGCTGACCCCACCGATTCAATAGAGGTAGCAATTACTGTTATAGATGTCAAAGTAGATAATGGACATTTATCTTATGTGGCTGTACATCTGTTGCTAACATTAGTGCCAAACCTGGCTTCCCACTACCTCTAAAAGGGGCTGGAAAGGAATCGGTACACTTGAAGATCACAGAATAGGGATCCTGATGCTGAGAAATACTCATATTTCAACCAAGGAATAATGAATTGCATCCCACACACAACCTAGTGCCCACCTGAGCCTTAACATTTTTCCAATACAAAGAATTGAGGAGATAAAATACCCCAAAACATCAACCTGGACCCAAGAAGGAACAATAAGAGAGGGACCTCAGGTCTCACCCCTTGATATCTAACATATCAAAGGCAAAGTGAAGTCTCAGAACAAACAAGATAATTATACACAAAAGGACACACATAAAAAAAGAGGAAGGGGAATCCATCTCAATCCATGTATAAGCCCAAGACCTCTGAAAATATAAAGAAACAAGAAAACAATCTCCCTCCAAAATTCACAACCTCCAACAAAGAATCCCACCGATATTGAAGTGGTGAAATCCAGATAAAAATTCTAAAAAACTGATTATTAAAATGTTTAATAAACTAAAAGATCAAAGGAATGAATTAAGAGAGAAAACACTGGCAGTGGAAGATCACTTTGATAAAGAAAGAGAAACATTGAAAAGACACAGATCAGAACTCCTAGAAATGAAAGACACAATCAAATTAAAAATTTCCCTTGAAAGCATCACTAACAGATTGGATTGTGTAGAAAAGAGAACTTTAGCCCTTGAAGGAGAACTTCAGGCCTTGAAGACAGGTTATATAAATTCGAGTGCACAGAATGCAATAAGGGGGAAAAAATGATAGAACATGATCAGAGTATACAAGAACTCTGAGACAACATCAAGAGATCAAATATGAGAATCAGGAGATAGAAAAGAACATAGAGATACAAACGAAAGGCATGAAGAACATTCTTAATGAGATAGTCACAGAAAACTTTCCCCATTTCAGAAGTGAGATAGACGTACACATGCAGGATATATACAGGACCCCCAAATACATCTGATCAGAACTGAACTTTTCCAAGACCATCATAATCAAAATATCTAACTAGAAAATAAGGAAAGAATATTAAAAGAGAGATTTAATATTTAATATTAAAAGAGAGAGATTTGCAGTCACGTTTACAGGTAAACCAATTAGGCTCATGTCTGATTTTTCAATTCAGAACCTAAAATCAAGGAGTGCCTGGAATGAGATACTCCAAGCACTAAAGGAAACTGTCAGCCAAGTTTACTATACTCAGCAAAGTTCAGTTTAACATTTGAGAGGGAAATAAAAAAACATTCCATGGCAAGAATAAACTAAAAGAATTCATGACTACAAAGCCAGCACTACAAAAAATACTCAAAGATAAACTTCACAAAGAGGAACTGAAAAACAAATCCCAAAGATACCAAACAGAGAAAGAGTAATAGAAGAGTAATGTACTATATGAGAATCAAGACATTATTAAATATAGCAAAAAATCAAAGTGACAGGAAACCACAAACACATAGCCATACTAACACTGAATGTTAATGGTTTCAACTCCCCAACTGAAAGACATAGATTAGCAGAATGAATCAAAATCATGATCCAACAGCATATTATTTACAAGAGACTCATAGGTAAATACATCCACAGGCTGAAGATAAAAGAATGGAAAAAATATTCCATGCAAACAGACTCTGAAAACAAGCAGGAGTTAGATTCTCATATCTGACAAAAGATATTTCAAGCAAAGATTAATCAGAAGAGACAAAGGAGGTCACTACATCCTGGTAAGGGAATAATCCAACAAGAAGACCTAAAGATAATAAGTATTTGTGCCCTAAATAACAGCATACCCAATTACATGGAAAAAAATACTCCATGATGTTAAATCTCAGGTAGACCCCCAACATAATAATACTGGATGATTATTATCACCAATAGACAGGGCATCAAAATATAAAATCAATAATAATATTTCCAATCTAAATAAAGCTATAAATCAAATGGACCTAACAGACATTTACAGAATATTTCACACCAAGTCAGCTGGATTTTCTTTCTTCTCAGCAGCTAATGGAACTTTTTCCAAAATATACCATATTCCAGGTCACACAGTAAATCTTAACAAATACAAAAAAAAAATATAAATCCTATGCATCTTATCTGATGATAATGGAATAAAACTATAAATGAACAGTAAGAAAAATAATAAAAGTCACATAAACAAGTGGAGATTGAATGAATAATCTCCTAAATAAAGAATGGATCAAAGAAGAAATAAGAGTAGAAATCAAGAAATTCTTAGAAACAAATGAGGACAAAGATACAGCATATTAAAATCTCCAGAACGGTATGCAAGCAGTTCTAAGAGGAAAATTTAAGCACTGAATGCCTACATTAAAAAATAGAGAGATCCCAAATAAATAAGCTTATGCTCCACTTCAAGGCCTTAGGAAAAGAAGAACAAATTAATTCAAAATCAGTAGAAGGTAGGAATTAATTAAAATCATAGCCAAAATTAATGAAGTTGAGATTTTTTAAAAACGGAAAACAAGCTGGGCGCGGTGGCTCACGCCTGTAATCTCAGCACTTTGGGAGGATGAGGCAGGAGGATCGCGAGTTCAAAGCCAGCCTCAGCAGTAGCGAGGCACTTAGCAACTCAGTGAGACCCTGTCTCAAATTAAATACAAAAAAGGGCTGGGGATGTGACCCAGTGGACGAGTGCCCGAGTTCAATCCCCGGTACCACAACAAAAAAAAAAAAAAAAAAAAAAAAAGGAAAACAATACACAGGATCAATGCAAAGAAGAGTTGATTCTTCATAAAGATAAATAAGATGTATATACCCTTAGCCAAACTAACCAAAAGAAAGAGAGAGACAACCCAAATCAATAAAATTAGAGATGATAAAGGAAATATCACCACAGATCCCTCTGAAATCCAGGGGATCCTCAGAAACTATTAGGAAAATTTATACTCTAATAATCAGGAAAATCTAGAAGACATAGACAAATTTTTAGACACATATGACCTGCCTAAATCCAACCAGGATGATACAGAAAAACTAATCAGACCAATATCAAGTAATGAAATTGAAACAGCAATTAAAACCTCTACAAAAGGAAAAGCTCAGGACTGGCTGGATTCTCAGCTGAGTTCTACCAGACTTTTAAAGAAGAACTAATACCAATATTTCTCAAATTATTCCATGAAATTGGAAGGGAGGGGTCACTCCAAAATATATTCTATGAACCCACTATAACCCTGATACCAAAACCAGACAAATATGCATAAAAGAAAGAAAACTACAGATCACTATCCCTGATGAAGAATGGTGCAAAAATCCTTAATAAAATATTAGCCAACAGCATTCAACAACACATCATGAAAGCAAGACACCATGATCAAATGTGTTTCATTCCAGGATTTAAGTTTGGTTCAATATATGCAAATCAATAAATGTAATTCACCACTTTAACAGAATTAAGGACAAGGATCACATGATCATCTCAATAGATGCAGAAAATGCCTTTGACAAAATCCATCACCCATTCATTTAAAAAATGCTGGAGAAGCTAGAGATGGAAGGAACTTACCTCAACATCATAAAGGCTATTTATGACAAAACAATTCCAGCATAATACTGAACAGAGAAAAAATAAAAGCATTTCCTCTAAAATTAGGATCAAGACAAGGCTGTCCACTCTCACCACTCTTATTCAATAGAGTCCTTGAAATATTAGCCACAGCAATCAGGCAAGAAACGGAAATCAAAGAGATACAAATAGGAAAAGAAGTCAAACTATCTCTGTTTGTTGGTGATATATGTCTAGAAGATCCGTACAACTTCACCAGAAGACTTCTAGAGCTTCTAAATGAGTTTAGTAAAGTAGCAGGATACAAGAACACCTATGAATCAATAGCTTTCCTGTACTCAGAACTGTCATTCAGCTGAAGAATAAATCAGGAAAACCATTCCATTCACAATAACCTTAAAAATAAAATAACAGACTTGGAAATTAATCTAACCAAGGAGCTCTACAATGAAAATTATAGCATAGTGAAGAAAGAAATCAAAGCAGACCTTAAAAGATAGAAAGACCTCCTATGTTCTTGGATGGGTAGAATTAATATTGTGAAAATGGCCATACTATCAAAAGCAATATACAGATTCGATGCAATCCCCATCAAAACACTAATGAAGTTCTTCTCAGAATTAGAAAAAAAAAATCCTTAAATTCATGTGGAAGAATAAGAGACCCAGTATAGCCAAAGCAATGCTGAGTAAGAGAAGAGAAACAGGAGGCATCACAATACCTAATATGAAATTATTCTACGGAGCTATAGTAACAAAAACAACATGGTATCAGCATCAAAATAAACATGAAAAGCATCAGAACAGAATAAAAGACACAGAGACAAACCAGCATATTTACAGTAATTTGATACTTGACAAGGATGCCAAAAATATATTTTGGAGAAAATACAGACTTTTGAGCAAATGGTTCTGGGAAAATTAGGTAGCTATAAGTAAAAAAATCGAACTAGATCCCTTTCCCTGCACAAAAGTCAAATCTAAATGGATCAAAGACTTAGGAATTTGACCAGAAACATTCCAACTGCCAGAAGAAAACATAGGGTCAATATTCCACCAATATGGTGCTAGCATCAACTTCCTTAACAAGACCTCCAAAGCACAAGAAATAAAACCAAGACCCAATAAATGGGATGCCATCAAATTCAAAGTCTTCTGCACAGCAAAGGAAATGGTTTAGAATGTGAAGAGAAAGCTTATAGAAGGTGAGAAAATCTTTGCCAGCTATTCCTCTGATAGGACTTAATATCCAGAATACATAAAAAAAAAACCAAACACCAAAACAAACAAATTAACAAACAACAAAAAAAATACCCAACCCAATCAATAAATAGGGAAAAAACTAAACAGGAACGTCTCAAAAGAAGAAACACAAGTAGCCAACAAATATATGAAAAAATTTGCAACATCTCTAGCAATCAGGGAAAGGCAAATCAAAACTGCATTTAGATTTCATCCCACTCCAGTCAGAATGACAATGATCAAGAATACAAACAAGAATAAATGCTGGTGAGGAAGTGGGGGAAAATGTACACTTGTACATTGTTGCTGGGACTGTACACTAGTATAATCACCCTGGAAAGCATATGGAGATTCCCCCCAAAACTAGGAATGGAACCACCATATGACCTAGCGATTCCACTCATTGGTATTTTCTCCCAAGAACTAAATCACCATGCTATAGTGATACAGCCATCTCAATGTTTATAGTAACACAATTCACAATAGCCCATAAATAGACAAATGGATTAAGAAATCGTGGTAAATATACACAATGGAGTTCTACTTAGCCTTAAAGAAGAATGAAATTATGGTATTTGCTGGTAAATGGATGGAAATTGAGAGCATCACGCTAAATGAAATAAACCAGACTCAGAAACTCAAAAGCTGGATGTTTTCTCTCATGTGAAAGTGAGAATAAAATAAAAGAAAGGACAGGGGAAGGATAGCACATCATAAATATATAGGGAAATGTTACCGGCTGCGGGCAAGTTACGGCGAAGCTGTGGAAAGAACTCAAAAGACAAAATAGAAAAGAAAAGATTAATTTAATTCTCCCGGGCAAGATCCCACTACCACGCGGTCCGGCAGGAGAGAGAGAATGGCCCCTGTTGGTTATTTCCTCTGGTAAAAAGTTTTTTCTATCTCGCATCAAGTCCCATGAGATTTTAAGGCGAGGGAGATCCGGAAGGCATTTCCGATGTAAACAAATGGTCTCCGCAGACTCTTCAATCAGGGCTTCTGCAGGGAAAATCAGTAGCATAGACGAAGGAGATTGGGAGATAGAGTGGAGGTATGGTTAAGGGTGCAATGTGGAATAAATTCTTTAAAAAAATCCATGTTATGTGCATATATAAATATGCCAGAGAGAATTTCACCTTCATGTATAAGTAAAAAGAATCAATCAAATATGAATAAATAGATGAGTAAATGAAAGCATAGAATAGAGGGAGGAGAATAGGTAAGGTGAGGAAAGACTGGAGGGGAAAGGGGAGTGAGGGGAGTCATGAACTAAATTCTAATTTCATGCATTTATGAGTTTTGTTGGGATGAACCTAATACTATGTATACCTATAAAGCTCTAATAAAGAAAAGCAAAGAAAAGGCAGGGGAAAATATATGAAAATAAAATGATCAAAACCAAAAACATTTCCAAGTAAACATCTCTTCCATCGAAAATCAGTGTTCAAAAGCAGGGCTAAAAGGTCTATGATAGAACAATGAGCTGAAGCCAATGAGAGTGAGATGAGACCATCTCTATTTGAATGGGTATTTGAATAGGCCTGGATCATTATATTTATGGTATTTCACAAGAATGATATAGGTCCAGAAACTGAGCCAATGCTGAATTCTCTCAACTAAATGTGACCCCCTACTGCATGCCTTCAGGCATCAATAAAACAGACAAGAAAGAACAGTAACCCAGGCTTTTTCTGAAGTGTGGCGAGGTGGAAAGATTAGGTATGGGGTGGGGGTGGGGGAGCGATTGCCCCAGATACAGAAGAAAGGATTGAAGAGAATTTATCCATACAATATTAGAGAAAGTAGGGGTTCTAAATAAAGATGCCAATGTTAAGTCTTAGCAGGGTGGGAAGTGAAGGCGAAGAGACCAAATTAGTTATATTTTGCCCCTAACAAACTACCATGACTCATTGGTTTAAAACACAAGTGATTATTTATAATTCACGGTTCTGTGGGTTTGCAATCTGGCTTGTGCTCACTTAGGCGTTTTTTCTGGCTTTAGCTAGGCTTGGTCAGTCTGTGGGCAGCTTTGGGATCATCTGGAGTCCAAATGGACCAAGATGGCTTCACTAGAACTGCTCATCTCCACTCCTTCTGGTCTCTTATTCCCAGTATGTTAGCCCAGGCTGGACAAGGTCAAGAGAAGAGCATAAGTGCACAACATTTTTTTTCAAAGTATGATTGGCAGAAATTGTATCTGTTTAAGATTTACAGTATGATATTTTGACATATACACACATTTGAAATGACTAACACAACCAAACTAATTAACATACCTATTACTCCCTAGTTACCATTTTCTTTAAATATCTGAGATGAGAAAACTAAGATTTACTCTATTAGAAAAATTTGCATAATAATTTCTATAAAATAATGTATACATTAACTATAATGTATACATTAACTATAGTCATTAGAACTCCAGAACATATTCATCTTATAACTAAAGGTTTCTGCCATTTGACCATCATTTCCCCATTCTCCTCCACCTCTCTCACCCATACCACACACACTCTGGTAACTTTTCTGTTCTGTTTGCTTGAAGTTTAACTTTTTTTTTTTAAGTCACAAAACAAGTATTTATTGCATTATTTTTCTTAACTTTCTTTCTTTCTTTCTTTCTTTTAATCTCCCAACCCTGCAAAGGAGGGATTATTATTTTATTTTATTTTATTTTTTTCAAATTTATTTTTTATTCTAAGTAGTTAGAAATGACAGCAGAATGCATTACATTTCGTATTATGCTTGTAGAGCACATTTTTTTTTACAAATCTCTGGTTGTATACAAAGTATATTCACACCATTCGTGACTTCATACATGCACTTAGGGTAATGATATCCATCTCATTCTACCATCTTTTTTTTCTCTTCACCCTTTTGGCCCCTCCCTCCCCCTCCCTCCTGATTGGGCCTTCTAGTGTTCCTCTAATCCTCCTATGCTCCCCATCCCAACCCCACTGTGAATCAGCCTCCTTATAATCAGAGAAAACATTTGGGATTTGGATTTTGGGGATTGGCTAACTTCACTTAGCATTATATTATCTAACTTCATCCATTTACCTGCGAATGCCATGATTTTATTCTCTCTTCTTGCTGAGTAATACTCCATTGTGTTTATATACCACATTTTCTTTATCCATTCATCTACTGAAGGGCATCTAGGTTGGTTCCACAGTTTAGCTATTGTGAATTGTGCTGCTATAAACATTGATGTGGCTGTGTCCTGGTAGTATGTTCTTTTTAAGTCCTTTGGGTATAGACCAAGGAGTGGGATATCTGGGTCATAAGGTGGTTCCATTCCAAGTTTTCCAATCTATCTATATGTGAGATCGTATAGTATTTTGCCTTTTGTACCAGCTTATTTCACTTAACACCATGTCCTCCAGGTTAATTCGCACTTTTGTAAATGGCAGGGTTTGCTTTTTAAGATCAAACAATAGTTCATTCATGTGTGTGTGCACACTAGCACATACACATTTTCTTTACCCATTCATCCATCTATAGGCTGTTTCTGTGTCTTATCTATTATGAATAATACTGCAATAAACTTGGGAGTGTAAATATCTCTTCAAGCTACTGATTTCATTTCCTTCAAATATATACCCTGAAGTGGGATTACCATATAATAAATTCTATGTTTTAATTTTTTCAAGAACCTCTTTACTGTGTTCCATAATGGCTGTGCTAATTTACATTACCACTAACAGTGCACTAATGTTCTTTTACTCTGTCCTCACCAACATTTATTATTGCTTTTCTTTTTTATAAGTGCTATCCTAGAAAGTGTGAAGTGATATCTCATTGTACTTTTGATTTGCTTTTTCCTGATGATTACTTATGTTATTTTCATGTACCTTCTGGCTATTTGTATGCCTTTTAAAAATTTTTTTGTCTGGTTCTTTACCAATTTTTTCATTGGATTATTTATATGTATAGTGTTCTATCAGTTCTTTATGTGTTTTGATATTAACTTCTTATCAGATGTGTTAAAATATTTTTCCTATTTTGTTATATTTTCATTTTGCTGATTATTTATTTTACTTTGCAGAAGTGTTTGAGTTTCCCATAGTCTTACTTGTTTATTTTTGCTTTTGTTACCTGTGCTTATTTGTATTTTATTCAGAAAATCTTTGCCCAGACCAATATCAAGGACTTTATTCCTTAGATTTTCTTCCAGGTGTCTTATAGTTTCAGATCTTACATTTAAATCCATAATTTATTTTGAGATGATCTTGTATATGTGGTAAGTTAAAGATCCAATTTCATTATTTTGCATGTGGATAGCTAGTTTTCTCAGCACCATCTGTTGAAGAGAATGTCCTTTACCCACTGTGCATTCTTGGTGCCTTTGTCAAAGGCTAGTGGACTGTATGTGTATGAATTGATTGTGTTAGTGTCTGTGCATTTAAAGAACCAAACAATTTTTCCTATCTTTACATACTGGAAAGGACCTTTTTCTAGTACTTACAGGATTTCCCCATCACAGTTGAGAGGGACTGGGGCCAGATCACACGGCTGTTGCTGGGAGACTTGTTACTGGGGATGTGGTTGAGTATGATGATTCTTCCTGGATTCCCAAGTGGATGACACTTCCTTTGGGACCATGGCAGAGTAGGACTGGGACAAGGTCATAGCACTGCCTCAACTTCTGTAGACAGGACCAGAGTAAGAGGCCTGACACCAAATGGATGTGTTTTTTGTAGGTCCCCTGCATTGGCAGGAGTATCTCTGGACTACTGCAGAGTGGGGCTAGAAAGGTCTCAACTTCAGGTTTTATAGCCAAACCGTAGCCTGACTTCAGGATTCACAGACAAAAGGAAAATAGGTAGATCTGATACCAGCAAGATGGATGGTTATTGCTGGGTCCCTAGGTGGGCAGGACTGAAAGTAGGATGGGTGGGGTCATAGGGCCATTTCAAGATCTTCAGTTGGGAATGAAGTTTGCAGGTCTCTATTGGGATCACTCATGGATACATTTCCTGTGAAGTCCCCATGCAGGACTGTGGTAGATCAGGGCCATAACTATGTCTCAAGGTTGCCTCAGAATCCATGGTTTTGTCCACAGTTGACAGACCTGCACAAAGTGTCTTCAGGCCTAATCTTTAAATATAGCATATTTAATAGACTAAAAAAGCTATAAGTGTTGGCTAAACTTAATGGATGGAAAATAGTTCCATTTCTTCTGGGATGAACTGCCAACTTACATTGATTGAAGCATTGATAAGGAGAGATGATAAAAACACATTATCCCAAAAACAGAAAACTGAGAGATATATCACAATGGAAGGAAAAATAACCCAATCTATTAAAAATTAAAAAAAAAAAGAAAAGAAAAATCCCCAAATATACAAATATAAGTGCTGTAAAATAAGAACTGGATATTAAGTGAGACTGGAAAACAGGAAAATAAAATGAGTATAACAACAGAAAATTCCATCACAAATCTAACAAATAAATTAGAAACAAAAATAGAATAAAGAGGTAAAATGCAATTACTGACATAGACAAATGATGATCATAAAAGGAGAGAAAATAAAAAGTAAAAATAACAAAACAAAGAGAGACAGTTATATACATAAGAACAAACAGAGAAGATAAATTATAAGGATAGTTGGTATTCCCAAAGTAGATACATCAGCAAATGAACCAAAACAAGTAGGTACAGTTATAGAGGAAAACTTCCCTGAATAAATTCCAGTCTTCTCCACAGCAGTCAAGCTAAGAACAGTGGAAGACTATCTAAAGATTTCTAAAGGAAGAGAACCTTGAGGAAAGATGGCTCACTATATTTAGTGAGGTATTTATTTTGGAATTAAGGCAATAGGAAACCATTCTCAAATATGGAAAAATTAAGGGGATATAGAATCCAAAATTATTCTGGAATGAATGAGTGAACTGAAATTCAACTTGTCAAATGCTAAATCCAAATAAAGAACTCAGAAATGTATAAGCAGTAGCAGAATAATGGATGTTAACTATTGAATCCACTTAAGTATCCACTTAAGGATAGATTGTGTATAACTGGGAGAATTATTAACACAGAAAAAAAAAAAAGAGTCTTATAAATTTTGAGAAAATAAGAAAAATAATATAACTAAAATATAAATATCCGTGCTTATCCTTATACCATTTTTTCTTATTAACAAGCTACCAGTAATACTGTCTAAAAAGAAACATATCAAAAATAACTTCAAAATATTATATCTTCTAACATTTCTCTTTTTGATTACATATATCTTCAGGTACTAGTACTAAAGAAACACTAGATGGTCATTTTTTCAGTTTCCTTTTCCTTTATAAAAGCTATGTAAAATATCTTCATCTCAAAAAAACAAAAAACAAAAAACTTAACACCAAAAAAACAAATAACCCAATCAATAAATGGGCTAAGGAATTGAAAAGACACTTCTCAGAAGAAGATACACAATTAATCAACAAATACATGAAAAATGCTCAACATTGCTGGTAATTAGAGAAATGCAAATCAAAACAGATACTCTAAGATTTCATTTCACTCCAGTCAGAATGGCAGCTATCAAGAACACAAACAACAATAAATGTTGGAGAGGATGTGGGGAAAAAGGCACACTCATACATTGCTGGTGGGACTGCAAAATGGTGCAACCGTTATGGAAAGCAGTATGGAGATTTCTTGGAAAACTGGGACTGGAACCACCCTATGACCCAGCCATCCCACTCCTGGGTCTATTCCCAAAGGACTTAAAAACAGCATATTACAGTAACACAGCTACTTCAATGTTTATAGCAGCATAATTCACAATAGCTAGGTTGTGGAACCAACCTAGATGTCCCTCAGTTGATGAGTGGATAAAGAAAATGTGGGTATATATACAAAATGGAATTTTACTCAGCAATAAAAGAGAATAAAATAATGGCATTTGCAGGCAAATGGATGAAGTTAGAGAATATAATGCTAAATGAAATTAGTCAATCTCAAAAATCCAAATACTGAATGTTTTCTCTGATATAAGGAGGCTAGTTCACAGTGTTGTTGGATGGGGGTACATAGGAGGATTAGAGGAACACTAGAATGGTCAAAGGGAAAGAAGAAGGGAGGGATAAAGGGGGGAGGGAGGGAAGGAAAAAAAAAAGAAAAGAAAAGGTGGTTGAATGAGATGGATATCATTATCCTAAATGCATGATTGAAGACCTGAATGGTATGAATATACTATGTATACAAACAGTTGTATGTAAAAAGATGCTATATATGTACATTATGAATTGTAATACATATTAATATTATAAATAAAAATAAATAAAATATAGAAATGATTTTTAAATGAAAAAAATATCTTCATCTATAAAATATCAGTTAACATTTATAGTATATATGTGTTTTACAGGTAACAGTTAATTTGATTCTTGCAACAATTCTGTAAGAAAAGTTCTTCTTTTATCTCAGTTTTACATAGAGAAAACTGATACATAGAAAGATTATTTAACTTGCTCAGTTTACTTGAGAATGTGAGGATTTGAACTCAAAGTCCATGTTCTTTTATAGCTATGGTAAGATCCCATTGGGACATATTATTTTATTTTTTACCACGATTAAGTTATTTGGCTACCTACTTTTCTGTTTATACATATGTATTCTTAAAGAGATATTTAGAATAAACTTCTCAAATTATTCATTATTGCTGGGGGTGGTGGCATTTCTCCTTTTAAACAATTTCATGAATTGCTTGAATTTATTCTTTTTCTAATGAGCACATAATTGAATTTATAAGAAGTCAATACTGATTAAAATTTTGGAAAAGAATAATGATGCAGTTGTTTTCTCCTTTATCATGTCTAATGAGGAAACATACTCTAAAATTGTATTTTTTTTTTCTAGATTCAGTTCTAGGGCATTCTATTAAGTACATGCATTTCCTAAACATAGGTTTCCTTTATAAAGACTGACATATTACTTACATACAGTACAGTGGACAAATCTTGAAATATAGATTGATGAATATTTACATATATATTCACCCAAAACATGATGTTTCTTCTTACATGAGTAATCTGTACAAAATTTCCTTTTATTATTTGAAGGAATAAAGGAAGCTTCCTGGTGAAATTTCCATGGGGCTAAGACAGGAGAAAAGAGAATACAAGATAGAGAGTTTATGCTCTGTTATGGTTTGAATCTGGAATGTTCCCTAAGAGCTCATGTGTGGAAAGCTTGGTCCCCAATGCAGCAATGTCCAGAGGTAGGAGTTTAAGAAAATGCTTTGATCGTGAGTACTCTAACCTCATCAATGGTTTAATATATTATGATAGATTCATAATTTGAATGGACTACTGGAAGATGGTGGAAACTGTAGGCAGGTGAGACATTGTTGGAGGAAGTAGATTACTCAGGCCATGCCCTTGAGGACTGTATCTTATTCGTGGCCCTTTCTCCTCTCTCTCTGCTTCTTAGCAGCTATGAGTTGAGATTTCCTCCACCATGCCCTTCCACCATGATCTTCTGCCTTGCCTCTGGGGCAAAGCAATGGAGCCTGCTGACCATGGACTGACATTTCTGAAACCTTGAGCCAAAATCAATCTTTCCTTTTTCTGTTTTTTGTTTTGCATTGGAGATTGAACCCAGGGGTGTTTACCCCTTAAGTTACATCCTCAGCCTCCTCTCTCCTTTTTGAAACTGGGTCTTGCTAAGTTACGTAAGGCCTTGCTAAATTGATGAGGCTGGCCTCAAACTTGTGTTCTTCCTTCTCAGTTTCCTGAGTCACTGGAATTATAGGTACGTGGCTCCTCCTTTAAGTTTTTTAAGGTATTTTGGTCACAGTGATGAAAGCTGACATAACACATAATCTGAAATTAGGCAAAGAGTTGATAAGAGTTTAATGTTCATCAAACTTTTCAGAATATGATATAGTATATGTTTTAAAAGGAGAAATTAGGGTAATTGAGCACTTCAGAAGCAACAAAGTAATTGCTTTTGTGCTTTGCCTTTGAAAATAAATGAATTTATTCCTCTCTTTCCAGCTGGCTGACCCCTACATAGAGGGCTATGAGAATAGAGAAGACTATTATATTTAATCACATGTATATAGGTGAAGATAAAAGGTGGAAATTCAGATTTAACCTCCAAGGCTCAATTAGACAAGCAGAAAAATTAAGAAAAGCATGTACATATATATTAAGGAGTTTGTTTTTGTTATAGAGGTTTGACCCTACACAATTGATAGAGCTAGTTAAGCAATACCTATAGGGTCTTTGCCTTCCATATAACCCTGTATAGCTTGAAGTTCCTAAGTCAAGCAGTTGTGAGGAAGGATAGATGTAAGGTAGGACTGATCAAGAGTAAGGTGAAACCTGCAAATGTGTGCAGCCTCATATTAACAGGGTGAGTCAACTAAGCAATGATAATGTGGGTGAGCTACAAAATGACTGCTCTTTACTTGGGCCATTCAAATCTCTCACAAAAATCTCTGTCCCTCCTTCACAGGAAATATATGGGACAGGAATAGTGGGAGATGAAATTTGGTTTCCTAAGTTAACATAAAATCATGATCTGAATTGCTGTTTATGATGGACAGAGACATTTTACCTAAAGAGTTAATCTTTTTAAATCATTGACCCAAAGCATTAAATTCAGAGATCCTGCTTTCTGCTTCTGAAATGAATGGTGTACCTAATGCTGTATTTTCATTGCATAATCATTTTGAGTTAGTGGGTTTTGAAGCTGTCCTGGGAAGTGTCTGTAACTGGTAAGGAAATTATCATATGAATGAGGTCATGATTGTACTGCTCGCTCATGTCAGTTAACATTGTGTGCACAAAATGTAGACCCCATGCTTGACTCTCTAATATCTGAAAGGTGTAAAAATACTAATACATAATATTTGGATGTGTGAAAATTGTGACTAGATAATATGATATAAAGATGAATGAAAAAGAATAGTGGACAACAGTTCTGTTTTTTCTTTTCTTCATGATAACATTAGATTTGAGGTTATACGAGACACAGAAAGTCCTAGCATATTTTCATATTTCTTTTCATTTAAATAATGTATGAGAATCACCTTTGAAGATGTAAAATGTTCAATAACCCAACAAGGGAGACAGAATCCTAACATTTATTACATATTTTTTTCAATAATTTTTTATAATCTATCTAACAAATAGCAGGCCAGAGTCACCTCATATCCTACCAGCTGATCCTCCATATCCCCTTCCTGGTTTCTCTGTTTATGCTGGTATTGTTCCAGTGGAACCTCATCTGTTCAGAATAATTTCAACCTTTATTTATGAAAGGCTTTGGTAGAGCTTGTTTGCTTTTCTATATGAGAAAAATGACTACCGATGGTCTGAAAAGTCTAGAAGTGATTGATTTATGAAATGCTTATTCCAGATAGCAGATCTCTGCCACAGTCAGCCATCTAAAAACACAATTAAACAGCAGAGATTAAAATAAAAGGATGACAATGCATAATTGGTTAATTTTAAGCAAAGGGAAACATTCCTGAAATTGAAATCTTACTGTATGGTGAAGAAGCACCAAGTTGTTACCTAAGTATAGCCTGAATCCATGCCTTCTCCTCCTGTTGACTACTTTGGAAATCATTTTAACCCATTCTACTCATCAGATTTTAATTTTATTTGCATAACCATTCTAGCCCTATTAATAAGTAATTTTAGGTAGTTCAAAAAATTCAGTTACACAGAAGATATATAATTAGTAGCGAGGAAATGAGCAATATAAAAATGGTAAAGCAAAATAATAAAGGGAAAGACAACTAGCACATAAAAACATACACTCAGATTTCAGTAGTAGCTAAAATTTCTACTGGAAAAAAACAACATAGTCATTAATATCCTTATGTGGGTCATAAAGGAAGATAATCAGTATACAGCAGTGCCCTGAATATGTGGAAGAGTTTACTGTGGAATGTTAGATTTATAGATACATGTAGGTACAATATGTTTGGCAGCCTGGTCTGAGCATCCAGGAATTAACCTCTTACTGCACAAATAAGTCTACATATCTATATAGCACATTATCATGTTTGAGTTTCCAGGTTTGGTGGATTTTATTCCTTGCTTAGCTATTCCAGGTAAGGAGCTTCTGGGTCCCAAACCAGTGCTTTGCCTGTGATAAACTCACTGAAATATTTAGGGAGTGGCTGGTTGACAGGGAATTGGTGGGACCCTGAACTACAAGTGAGATTATGGTTGTACTTTTGCTTAATATCCTCGTTTTAGATTAAAAAACAACAACAACAACAACAACAAAAACCCAGAATGTGCTTTCTATTAATTCATGTTAATGGGATATTGCTGATTGAGGGGAGGTAAGATCTTTTTTTAAATGAAAAATTAGTCAATTCTCTCACTATGTCAAGGAAAGTGTTTTCCTAAAGAGTCTGTGTCCAAAGCCTAATTTCTGTAGAAATTCCCCTGCAGGTGGCAGTATAATTCAGTCATAAAGTTCTTATTTGGGGAGGATGTGCTGTCTTTTGCTCATTGCCATGGCCAGAGACAAGTGAATTTCCTCCTTCCCCCAGGATACATTCTAGAAGTTCATATAGCACTTTCCTTATGTTTTATGTGATATTCCCTCTTACATCCTATTAGCCCAACCTTAGTAATATGGCCACATTTAGTTGTAAGGAAGGTTAAAAAATGTAGTCTTTATTCCAATTAGTCCCATGCCCTGTGGAAAATTTGGGAGCCTTTACTGAGGGGAAAGAGATAATTGGTATTTGGGAACTACTAGTGGCCTCTGTCTCAGGGAATAAAGTCAAGAGTTTTTTTTTTTTTTTAATTTTTTATTTCATTAAATTTGAAATGCCAGTTAGATCTAAGTGGAGAGGGGAAGAGGAGATTGGATGTTTAATTAAAGAAAATAACAGGACTGGAGATTTGGGATTAATCACACATAGATATTACTTAAAATCATGAGATTATCTAGAGAACTAGTTTATAGATAGTAAAGAAGGTGGGTCAGGATTTCTGAGATGTGTACATACTAACAGAAGTTGAGAAGAGAAGGATCCACACCAAAAGATTAAAGATGACTAGTAAATGTGGTATACAAGGAATACTGTGGGAAGTGGTGTCGAAGAATAGAATGAACATAATGTTTCAAGAAATAGAAAGTGGTCATTGGTGTCAGCCGCTGCCAAGAGGTTCAGTGTGGTGAAAGCATAGAATTGACCATTGGATTTAACAAAGCAGAGGTCACTGGTGATGGAGAAAATTATTTCAATGAAAGAAAAGAGACAACAGCATGATTACAGTGAGTTAAGGAGAAGTGAGGGAGAAGAAGTACTAGGAATAGAAAACTCTTTTAAGAAGATTTTCTACAATGGGAACAAAAAATTCAGAGGTAATTAAGGGAAGGGAATAATACAGATGACTGGAGAAACTTTAGTATGTGAAGAAAAGATTGGCAATTGTGGAAGTATCCCTTCGAAAAAGAAGCAAGGTCTTTGATCTGATGCACTAGTTGAGGGGTCATGGGGGGAAAAAAAAGAAAGAGAAGGAAAAGAGAAAATTCATCAATTATAGTGGAAGCAAACTATATAGTTTGTAGATTTAATATGGTGGTGGGAGTGCGAGGATAGTTCTTTTTTGATTAGCCCCATTTTTGTTTTCAGTGAAATTAAAGAGAAAGTTAATTGCTGGGAAGGAATTGGGGAGCAGAGTGTTGTAGATTGGAGGAGAGTGTTAGAATTTGGAGGTTGAATAAGAGTGGGAAATATAAAATAGTGTATTAAAGAGTGGAAAACTAAATTTATAATGAATTCATGGAGGGTTGCTGGGAGACATGGTCTAAAAAGAGACTGAATCTGTGAATTCTAGTGTGTTTTTCTCAAGTGTGTTTGTTAAATACAGGTATGAAATTGGAGTGAAGTTGTTCTTAGCCAGAATTAGGATTTTTCTAGGCAAATAAGATAGGATGAAAGGGATAAAATGATGAAGGAATTTTACAAAGGTAGAGCTATAGGGATTCATAAAATCTAAACTGGGTAAGAAGGGAAAAGAGAGCACACGAGAGAAATTATGGGAATCAGAAGTAGAGTGGAAAGCTGGGCACTAATGGGACACGACTATAATCTCAGCAACTTGGGAGGTGGAGACTATAATCTCAGCAACTTGGGAGGTGGAGCCAGGAGGATCGCAAGTTCAAAGACAGCCTCAGCAACTTAGTGAGGCCCTAAGCAACTTAGTGAGACCCTGTCTCTCTCTCACACACACACACACACACACACACACAAAAATAAAATAAACGGGCTGGGGATGTGGCTCCATGCTCAGTGGTTGAGTGCCTCTGGGTTTAATCCCCTATACCAAAAAAAAAAAAAAAAAAAAAAAAAAAAAAAGAAAAGTGAAATGGAAGGCATAATAATAGCTCCTAAAGACATCCCTGCCACCCTCCTGAAATGGTGGGTAAATTATGCTATGTAACCAAAGCCACTTTACAGGTATAGTTATGGTTGTAGACCTTGAGATGGGAAAAAAATTCCTGGGATATCTGGGTGGGCCCAATCTAATCACATGAAACCTTAAAATAAAAAAAAAAAAAAGCACATCTAGCTGGAAGCAGAGGAGAAATAAGGCAGGAGGAAGGAGGTCTGGGAGTTTTTAAAGCTTGAGAAGGATTTGGCCTGCTATTGCTGCCTTCAAAGATGGACAAAGAAGCACAAAAGCCAACTGATGTGGGTGGCTTCTAGAAGCTGAGAAAAAAATCTTGATGACAGCCAACAAGGGAATGAGAACCTATCTTAGAATTTCAGAGAAACAAATTCTGCCAGCAACCTGAATAAACGTGGAAGTAGAAACATCCCAGAGTCCTCAGAAAGGAAAGCACCAGCATGCGGGTCTTCTGAGAGAGGTTCTTATAGATGGAGAACGAGCTGAGCCACATTGTGTCTGAATTTCTGACTTTCAGAAACTGTGAGATAATAAATATATGCCTTTCTTTTCTTTTCTTTTTTTTTTTTTTTTTTTTTGGTACCGGGGATTAAACTCAGGGGCACTTGACCACTGGGTCACATTCCCAGCCCTTTTTTGTATTTTTTTAGAGACAGGGTCTCACTGAGTTGCGAAGTGCCTCGCCATTGCTGAGGCTGGCTTTGAACTCGTGATCCTCCTTCCTCAGCCTCCCAAGTGCTGGGATTACAGGCGTGTGCCACCGTGCCCGGCCAATATATGCCATGTTAAGCCAGTGAATTTGTAATTTGTTATGAGCAATAAAAAACTAATACAAGTAAGGATTGTCAGCTGAGGTATTATTGGAGATAAAGATGAAGGCGAGTGTACCAAAGTAAGTAAACTGTATAGTTAGAAGCCTTTGGTGAGAAAATGGGATGCTAGGAATTAAATTTTGCTGATGGCATATTTATTGATGAAAACTATTGGCTGAAGTGAGATAGAATATTTAAGTGCTAGAGGTGAGGACTTGGATGGCTAGTTTTATATAGATGATAATGAGTACAGTAAGATAATAATGTAAGTGCTAAAATTTTCAAATTGAGTGTCAATGACCAGGGGTCATTGAGCACTACAAGGAATCATGTTGGGGTGTGTGTGTGTGTCGGGGGATGTGTTTTGAGAATGGAGGATTGATGGAAAACTCTTTAAGGAAGCTGGAATTTTTCATGAAAAATAAAATTCCAATTATTGGGAAAAATAAGTACAAGGAGGACATTTGTAGCAAGACAGTTCTGAACTGCCTAGCATGGAAATGTGGAAGGAAAGGTGGCTGAGAGGTAACAGATTTTTAACGGAGAGCCATATTTCCCTTATGAAGGTGAAGGGGAGTTTAGAGAAGAGGATAAGAATACAATGGAGCCCAGTGGCAGAGTTTGAAAGACAGGGAAGGGCAGAAATAGGATCAGATTAGAAAGTATACAGATAAGTTTATGAATGTTGTGTCTGAAATAAATAAGGAAGTAAGGCTGGATCATATGCAAGCTTTGTTATTTCTCTTGAAAAAGTTGGGTGATCATTTTGCTTATATAGATATATTTTAAAAATTGGTCTTTTAGGTGATGAATCCTTATACACTTTGGTGGGAATGTAAATTAGTAAAGCTAACCTTATGATCCATCAAAATGAGCTAGGGATATGTATCCAAAAGAAATGAACTCAATATGTTAAAGAGCTATCTGCACACCTGTGTTCCTTGCAGAATTATTCATAATAGCCTAAGGGTTCATCAATTGATAAATGGATAAAGAAAGTATTTCTCTATGTATATGAACATAGACACAGTGGAATATTACTCATTTTTTAAAAAGAAGAAAATTCTATCTCTTTCAACAATATGAATGAACCTCAGGGACTTTATGCTATATGAAATAAACTCCAAAGAGAGAGACAAATATTGTTTGATCACAGTTGTATGTGGAATCTAAAAAATTCAGACTCATAGAAGCAGAGAGTAGAATAATCGCTACCAAGGTCAGGGGAGGGGAACTTGGTAAGATGTTGGTCAAAGGGTACTGTTATGGTTTAGATATGAGGTATCCCCAAAAGCTCATGTGTGAGACAATGCAAGAAGATTTGGAGGAGAAATGATTGGATCATAGCCTTAACCTAATCAGTGAATTAATCCCTGATGGGATTAACTGAGTGGTAACTGGAGGCAGGTGGGTGTGTGGCTGGAGGAAGTAGTTCATTGGGGGCATAGCTATGGGGTATATATTTTGTATCTGGAGAGTAGAGTCTCTGCTTCCTGATCATCATGGGAGATGGTTCCCTTTGCCACACTCAACTGCCATGATGTTCTGTCTTACTTTGAGCCCTGAGGAATGGAACCAGCCTTCTATGGACTAAGACCTCTGAAACCATGAGCCCCTAAATAAATCTTTTCTCCTTTACAATTGTTCTGGTCAGATCTTTTAGTCACAGCAGTGAAAAAGCAGACTCAATCAGGTTAGACAGTTTAGATATGAGGTGTCCCCCTAACAGTTCCTGTGTTAATTCAGGAGGTTCAATGCTGAGATTATGGGAGCTGTAACCTAATCGAATGGATTAATCCATCTGGTGGATTATGGTAACTGTAGGTAGGTGGGGCTGGACTGGAGTAAGTGAGTTAACTGGGCATGGCTTGGGGATTATATATTTTGTCTCTGGATCCTCGCCCTTCCCTACTTCCTGGATGCCAAGAGGTGAGCAGCTTTCCTCTGTCATACCCTTTTGACAGGATGTTCTACCTCTCCTTGGGCCCACAGCAATGAAGCTGCTCTTGTTGGGTGTTTTGGTCATAGCAGGAAAGGATGACTAACATGGACAGGATAAATAAAACCTCTAGATCTATTGTATAGCATGGTGAACATAGTTAATAATAAAACACTTGAAATTATCCAAGAGAATAGATTTTAAATGCTCTCACTGTAAGAAATGATAAAAGTTTCTAAGATGATGAATATGTTAATTAATGTTTAATAGTTTTACTATATGTGTATTAAAACATCATGTAGTATACCATACAGTTATATAATTTTTACTTGTCAATTTTACCTTAATCAAGCTGGGGAAAATTAATGTTCTTTTAGGCAACCTAGTGCTGAGTAGGACAACAACACAGTCTGGAGAAGCTCTGCTTCATCACAGCATGTGAGCCTGGAGGCCCTCTTTAGCGATGGCAGCAGTGGTCACAGTGTTTTAGATAACCCTGGAAATCAACACTTCAGGAACACCCACTGACCTGACATAGGCAAGGGAAATTAGCTTTCTTTACACTCTTTTGACTTTTGAGTAATCAAAATGAAGGCCTTACCTTATAATTCTATACATGATAAAAAATAATATTTTAGAATTTATGTATTTATTTTCAGAAACTTTTTCAAATGCAAAGGATCTGTACTGTTATTTAGAGCTAGTATTCATTGCATCAATACTTTTATCCTTTACTTACTTTCTGAAGAAACAATTAAAATAGATTAATCATTCATGCTTTCTGTCCTAAAAAGAAAGCTTTATTTTTAACTTAAGCTATTTTCTACATATGACTTCCCCTCTGTAGTAAAGAAGCTCAGCTGGGAAGGATATGACTTAATATTACATGATGTTAATTCTCTAAATAGAGAATGCTTACAAGTTCGTAAGAGCTTATTATTTGATTTGTGACTTCTAGAGACTGTTTCTCTCCTGGAATATCACAGCCTCTGTTTGAATGGTGATGAATAACTCTACAAAAGTGTAATCGGGGAAGTAAGAAGAGATAAAATTCATATTCATCAGCAAATCCTTGGTCCAAAATCGCCACATATTACTTTACAAAAAAGTGATGAATAGCAATATAACAGGTATATATTTTAAATAGTAAAGAATCTTACATGATGAGAGTAGGATAATGTGGTTTTAAAGGTATATGATTTGGACAGGAATGAAGTAAAAGAAGATTAGATGTCAGCAGAATACACTTTTCATTCTATAAATTCATATTAATGTTAATAAAGAGCATTAGGAAAAGCATAATTTATGAGAGAAAAACTTAGTTGAGTTATTTGGAATAAGATTGGACTTTAAAATTGGACCCAGTGTCTGGCTGTGGTAAAGTGGCCACACCATGGGAGCATTTTTTAAGCACTGTGCACTAACCAGTTGTGCCATTGGAGCACCATGGGAACATATTAAGTGCTGGAGTTTTGATTCAGGAATGTACATGCTTACTGATAAGGGGGGGAAAGTGAGTGAGCTATCTTCTAGAAATTGTTGTTTGTCATATATCTGATGAGGCAAGTGTTCTTCACTTCTGTGCTGCCCTAGAATGAAGTAATAGTCATTCACTGACCCAAAAATAACCTCATGCCATTACTTTACTTCTCAAATGATGTACCTAGCTTACTACTATTACTCACATTTCATGTGGAACCATAAGTTCAAGCCCATTAATAATAAATTCTTATTAACCTTTTCTAAAGGACAAGGGTGAAACTCTTCTGACAGCTGGATTGATTTCCATACTTGAATATCTTTCCATTGATCAACCTCTTCAGAGAGCCTTTCAAGTAAAGACCAAGTGTTTTGATTCTACTTCCTTTTGTTTCAATATTTAACCTCTAACATTCAATTCTATTAGAATTATGTATGTAATACAACACAGATGTGGAATGTTTTGAAACATAAAATTCTGAATAGACATTTTTAAAAGAATAACATCCAAGTTTATATGCCTGTTATTGGTTTAGATATGAGGTGTCACCAAAAGCTCAAGTATAAGATAATGCAAGAAAGTTTAGAGGTGAATGATTACATTACGATAGCCTCAACATAATCAGTGCATTAATCAACTTGAATGCACTAAGTTGTAGGCAAATTGTAGGTAAATTGTAGGCAGGTAGGGTGTGTGAGGAGCTTGGTCACTGGGCTGTGCCTTTGGGGTATATATTTTGTCCCTGGTGAGTAAAGTGGTCTCTCTTCTTCCTTGTTGTCATGTTCTGGGCAGCTATCTCAGAAACTCCCTTCCTCCTTGATATTCTGCCTCACCTCGGGCCCAGAGCAATGGAGTTGGCCATCTATGGACTGAGACCTCTGAAACTGAGAGCCAAAAAACTTTTTATTCTCTACCTTTTTCTTGTCAGGTCTTTTGGACACAGTGGTTAAAAAAATGCTGACTGAAACAGTTCCATTGATATTTTAATATGTTGAATTTGAGAAGAAAAATATATTTTACTTACCTTTTAGGAAAAAGGAGATTTTTGAGAGAGTGAGACATGTAGAGAGAGCAACCTTTATTTAATTAGGATTTTTCATGCTTTGGTTATAGTTCTTCAAAGTATTAACTCAGTTTCTGGTCCATATAGCTTATTCCTTATCTTTTAATCCCTTAGCAGTTGAGTAGCCCAACCATGGTGGGCTGGAGTGGAATCAGTACAAGCATCTCCCTTGCCTACATTGTGCTTGTAAGTCTATCTTTGGATAGCTAGTTATCTGACCATGAGCAATTTCTAAGCCTCTTGGAGGAGTGAGTCAAATGTACAGTAAGTAGTCTTTGGATGAGCTGGAACATTCTGCTTCAACTGGTGATGTGGTAAATTGTTTTTCTGCTTCAATTCAGCCAAGATTTTTCTGGAGCTGATAATGGAACTGTAAGGATGCCAGATTTTCTGTGCCATCCTTATCATGTTTTCTCAGGAAAAGTATACTCTGGCACTTAGTTCTTATTAATGGCCCAATTACAAGCCCACAGTCAAGACAATCTTTATATCCATTTATGTGATATGCATTATGCTTTCAAACAGCTCACACAAGTAAAGAAGGCCAAAATTTGTAAGTTCATTACTAAGACACAAATTCAACCTATTTCTACTTCTGAGTAATAGTTGTAAGTTGTAAGGGCCTTTAGAATCATTCTTTCTTTAAATTAAACTTGAATATCATCTATTCATATTAAGAAAAACTAGAATAAGTCTTTCTGAAGATGACAAAGTAACACAATAGGGGTTCCACAGAAAAACTGGCTTTTACAGATAAGGGTCTTTAGTATGTCACAATCTGATAGAATCATGCAATAATTTTAGGTCTTTTAGCAAAATCATAAAGATAATTTCCATGGTCTTTTGAAAAGCATTTAGTAATTCTTTTTTCGAAAAGTGAAAAATGTGTTTTGATGAATTTTTATATTGAATTTGGAACTACAGGATTCTCATTGTTTAGCTTGCTATAATAAATTGGACTGTCATATTCAGAGAGGTGACTCAGAAACCCTGTGGATCTAGGAAACAGAAGAAGGAAGAAAGAAGAGAGAAGAAAAAGAAGCTTATATCTTTCTAAGCTACTCTACTCTAAGCTAAGAAGAAAAGCTAAAACTCTACTCTCTAAGAAGCTAAGAAGATCTTTAAATTGGATGAGATGAAAGGCTGACTTGTCATAACAAGTATTTGCTATGCTAAAAGAAAAAAAAAATAAATGCCTCTTGTACTAAAACTGCCCCATGTTCAAAGGGTGCTGTTCTGACTTTCATGTATTCCTTTTGCCTTGGAATGGGTTATTCCTTTTTTTCAGCAATTTAAATCTCATAATTCTAGCAATTTTCAAGGATAGGTACTTAAGAATCTTAAAAAAAATTTTACCATATACTTTAAGAATATCAGCCATGCTCTTACAATCATATTAAAACAAAACAAAACAACAACTCTAACTTCCATGACCAAGGTTGATTTGCTCATTCATCAAGTATTTATTGAGTATACACTGAGTGCCAGTACCAGACACTGTTCCTAGTATTGGGCATAAAATGAAGGGCAGAAGTAAATTAGGTCCTTTTCCTCTATGACTTATGATCCCTAAGAGAAGACGGAGTCAAAACATTTTCTCCCAGTAAATGAATGACTAGAATGACTATATATCCCAGTTTGCTAAGGCCAATCTGATTTAAGCTTTTTGTCATTTTGTAAGTAATCGATGGAATTCACTTTTTGGTTTCAAGAATTTTCTGGTTTAGACAATGATAGTCATCCTAAAAAATGTTTACATAAGTGTTACAAAGGGGAAAATGATATTAATTAGAAAGGGTCTGAGAATCTTAGAGTGACTACTTAAGAGTTATTTTGTCAAGAGAAGAGAGAGGAGTTTCTCAGAGTTAGGGACTGAATGGGATTAGGAGTACCTCTACTCTCAACAGTGGAGATCCCAGGTGACAGTGACATTGTTTCCCCAAACTTGTACTGGTACTATATCAGTGTGTAATTTTAAATGAATTTCCATGCAAACTAAAGCTTATTTTTTTTTTTTTTTTTAATTTAAGGGGAGGAGAACATTTTGATTAGGAGACAAACACACAAGTATCTAACTACTCCCTTGACTGCAATTTGAAATGAGAAGCAGTATAATGCTTTGTAGCTACTAGAAGATTGGGTTTCAAATTCAGAAGACCTTGATTTTAATCCCAGTTCTATCACTGTGCACTTGCTTTTGATCTTGGGTAAATTGCTCAAACTGCATGCCTCAGATTCTTCTTTTGGTGAGGAAAAGAATGTATGTAAAATATCCAGAAAAGTGCCTGCATATAGGAAACAGTTAATGGCAATTATCATGTGTACCCTGACTCACTCATATTTCATTGTCCTCTCTTTAAATTACATTTAAAGAAATATGGCTTGGTTGCTAAAGTATTGTGTTAGTATTATGTTACTATAATAAAATTCTTAAGATAATCAACTTAAAAAGAGGAAAAGTTTATTTTGGCTTATAGTTTTAGGATTTTTCAGTCCATGTTTAGTTGGCCCATGGCTTTTGGGCCTGTGGCAAGGTTGCACATATATAATTGTGGAAGCAAGTGTCAATAGAATCTGCTCACCTTATGAAGCTAGGAAGCAGATAGAGAGAGGAGGGGCCAGAGTCCCAATATCTTCTTTAAAAGCATGCCCCCATTTGATGGAAGATTGCAAAGAGGTCCCGTCTCTTAAAGGCTCCACCACCTCCCAATAACACCACAGGTTGGAGACCCAGCTTAACACAGGGGCCTTTGGGAATGAATGCTTATCCAGATGCAGCAAATATAATTAAAGATACTTTAAATTCTGACCTCATCCCTTGAGAATTGTCAAGGAGAGAAATGCATTATTAATTTCTTGGTTCTTCTCTGTCAGATTATCACAAACATGGTAGCTCCAAATAATAAAAATTTGTTCTTTCACATTTGGAAGCTAGAAGTCTGCCATCAAGGTGTCAGCCTTGACACATTCTGGAAGCTTTAGAAGAGGACCTTTTCCCTCATCCAGCTTCTGGGGACTGCAGGAGTTTCTCATCTTGGGGTTGAAATACTCTAGTCTCTCCCTTTATCTTCACACTGCCTTCCCATCTGTGTGTTGTCTGATCTTCTTCTGCCTGTCTCTTGTAGGACACTTGTAGTGGGCTGTATGACCCAGGTAGATAATTCAGGAGAGTCTTCTTATATCAAAATCCTTGACTTTGCATCTGCAAAGACCCTTTTCCCAAATGAGATAATAGTCACAGGGATTAGGGAATGGACATATCTTTTCGGTTATGCCACTTAGCCCATTATAGCTCTGAGTATAAAATCTCTCCTCCTTGTAACTGCTACTATTTATGTCATTCCTCAAAGCTCACGTCTAATACTTAAGTCCTAATCCTAGAAGTTCCCTGACACCCAAGTCATGCATCTCTTTCCTGACTCTTTTACTGGTCTTTTTTCTCTTAGATAAATCAACTTTGTCTTATTGTTCTTTTTATTGCATTTCATCTCCTTATTCAGACTTTGTGTGAAAAAG
Organism: Tamias sibiricus; assembly: GCA_025594165.1. Taxonomy (NCBI): domain Eukaryota; kingdom Metazoa; phylum Chordata; class Mammalia; order Rodentia; family Sciuridae; genus Tamias; species Tamias sibiricus. The sequence goes on along the minus strand of CM046664.1, from coordinate 109,611,743 downwards.
TGAACCCAGGGCTGACCCCAAATGTAAGAATCTTTGTTGCTGAAAAGCCAGGGAAGGAATGGGGGATTACTCTCAGTTTCATATATTATTTTCTTACTCTATAATATATTAATAGCAATTATTGGACCACAATATAAAATTAAATAAATGATTTTGTTAATGGGGACTCAAATCTTTTTTCATCAAAGGAGCAGGTTCTCACCCCTCACCAGACACTGAGCCTTGATTTTGAATTTCTTCCAGAATAGTAAGAATTAAATGCTTGTTGTTCAAACCACCCAGTCACTGGTATTTTTGTTATAGCAACCTAAGCTAACACAGACATTTATGGAGCTTAATTAGCAGCTGTTCATTACTATATCTGCTTAGAAAAAGATACAGAAGGCAGGCATGACACAACAAAAATGAGATCTGGAGTTGAGTTTTGGAAATTGCCTTCTTTTCAAAAAAATGGATAAACATCAAAGTGCTGTCAGTGAGCTCTGAATTTTTCACACTGGACACCACAAATGAATGTCAGCAGCAGTTGGAGGTTTGTTTCTAACAAGGTGGGTAATAGCATCAGGAAAGGCAGCAGTCAGTCACAAGTATATCTGATGTTGTACAAAGCACAGAAACTGAACCAAAGCAGAAGAATGTTGTCTTCAAATCTGGTGGCTTCACTGGAGAGGAAATAATATGGAAATCAGTTTCCAATGTTGGGAATTCCTAGAGACTATGTTCTTGCCTCTCCCAAAGACTGAAATTGTTGAAATAATGATGTGTTTATTCTTACAAAATATGGCTTAACATTTGTTGAGAGAATTCTATAACAAGGTAGAAAGTGAGGAGAATCAAGTAAAGCCATCTCTAGTCTTATTCCAGGATTGGAAAGACTTATGTTTGTGAGTTCTGAATAAGCACAAAGTGAAACATATTAATAGAAATGTGATTCTTATGATGCTTGGTCAGCATTTTTAAAAACGGTGAACACAGATAGTACTTAAGATGGAGATAAAGAGTATTTTTAAATAATTACAGAAAATAGAAATTTTCAAAAACAGTTATTTCAGATAGCTTATTAATAATGAATGAAGTAAACTCTCTGAAAGATCATATAGTAAAGGCAGTACCAGCTTGGTGTCTTTGTGCTATAATAACCTATGTAATTTATTCATTTTTAATTTAATTTTTAAAAAATAATGTCATTTATGCACATTATTTAGGGTGTGAAATGGTCCTATAAGTTTCTGTCATAAAATAGAGAAATTCTTTCAATTTCCCCATGGCTCACGCTTTTTTGCTTTTAAGCTATTTTTTTTCCCTTGGTATTTTCATCCACATCTGAATAGTGCTCTTGTACTGTTACTTCTTTTTTTTTCAGTTTTAGAAATTTAGTGTTGATCCAGGCATGGTGGCACACACCTGTAATCCTAGTGGCTGGGGAGACTAACTCAGGAGGATTGCAAATTCAAAGCCAGCCTCAGCAACGGTGAGGTGCTAAGCAGTTCAGTGAGATCCTGTTTCTAAACAAAATACAAAATAGATCTGGGGATGTGGCTCAGGGATTGAGTACCCCTGAGTTCAATCCCCAATACCCGACCCCCCAATAAAAAGAAAAACTCATTCGGTGAGGATGTGAATTTAGCTCTGTTTTCCCATGATTCCACTGGCTCCATGATAAGCATCCTCAGTTCATATCCTTCTATCTTCCAATTTTATAATATCATAATTTTGGTTCAATTGTTGTTCTATATTTATCATGCTTTATTAACATCTAAAATTTTTGTTTTTTATACTTTTTCTATTTTAATTAAAAGAACACTAAAATAAATAATATTCAATATCCTTTACAATGTTAAATTATGAGAGAAAATCAGGAACTAATTTGAAATATAAGAAAGCTAATTTTCTCTATAACAGAGAGGCAAATTAACATGTATAATTATATTAACACTGATAATTAGCAAAATAAATTGATTCAAGTAAAATATTTAAAAGTAGAAATTGATAATTATTTCAAATAAATACACACAATTTTCAAATAGCTAAATGAAAAGGAACTCAATTGAAAAGAACAGAAAACTCAAGTAAACATTTAAGCATAAAGAAAAGACAAGATGGCAATATAGTTCCAGCACTGGTGATAAATGTGAATGCAGCATGGATAATAAATGTGCATGGATTAAAATTCCATCATAAATGTTTTAAAAGTTTCAGATTTGATCAGTCAGACTCCACAATCGGTGTTTGTATATGCTGACCATATCCAAAGCAAAGGATATAGAATGTTTTAAAGTTAAAGGAAAGACTATCAAATAAGTAAAAAAAAAAAAAAAAAAAAAAGGAGAAAGAGAGTGGGGTGCAATTGTACCACTAATATCAAATTAGACTAATATCAAATTAGAATTATTATCTTGTAAGCAGGAGAAGAGCAATAATAAAGACAAAATGAGAAATTAACAAATTAGAAGATAGGAACAAGAAGAATATAAATGTTCAACAGTAGACAGAGTTCCTTGAAAGAACATTTCTCACACTTCTTTTTTTTTTTTTTTTAAGACTACACTGATTAAGAAAATTTATTTTGGAGTAGTACATGTGGATTATGAATAAGGCATGTGATTCATTGGGATATTTAAGATTGTTCATTAAATGCTTATTACAAAATGACTGTTGAAATAATAGCACAATGACCATATAAAGCAATAACAGTTACTAACAATGAATGGTAGGAAACAGTGGAAAATATGTTTCAGAAACATAATTTCCACATTCATAAAATAAGTAATTTATTCATAAATGATTCACTTATTCATAAAATAAATCAATTTTCCCAACTAATTGTGGGAATTGGAGTGCAAAATATTGCTTCAAAGAGGAACAAGGAATCTCTGTTGAAGAGGTTGAAAAGTGGCCCTCCAAAATAGGAAAGAACTGAAGTGGCAGCCAGACTCAAAATTTCAGTGGGTGCCATTAGTATTGAGGCAGGGCATTGTCATTGGGGATAGCTGAACTCTTCAGGAAACAGAACAATGTTATTCCAAACATTTAGGGCAGAGACACAGGCTCAGAGATGGGGACTATGGTGAGGAAGTGCACAAGACTTGGCTTTGGGTACTTCTTCCAGTTCCTTGAGAAGGAGGCTGTAAAAACTTCTCCCTGAAAAAGCTCCAATTTGGGAAGAAAAAGAAACTGGAAAGCGAAACAAGGAGGTGAGAAAAAGACTTATGAAGTGTGAACTTAGAATTGAGTAAATGTTTACAGAAAAGAAATAGTTTTTAAACAAAATGAGAAGTACTTATTTTTAATTGGCAGTTCATTTTTTTTTCTTTTTGGTTTTTTTTTTTTCTGTTTTTAGTAGGATTTGGAAAGTCTGGAACAATACACAAATCTACATATGTTTTTATATATTTAAGTTTAGAATGCAAATTTCAATTCCAGTACTTTTTTTTTTTTTTTTACAAAAGTAGATTGTAATTGTGTATTATTTTATGAAGTGAACAAAAACTGGTTTTCTTTTTTTGCATAATGTTTCCAATAAAATCGACATATCCTATTTTGTAATTTTTTGAAACACAGAAAATTGACTTGAAAATTCACTGGGAAGAATAAATGGGTGAGACTAATAAAATCTGTTCTCTGGGGAGCAGGATTATGGTTAATTTTATTTTTTTCTTATCACATGGATCCTGAAACCAGGTCATGTGGATTTGAATCCTTGTGTCAGTCTCTGCATCCTAAAAATGGTGATTATAACAGTGCCAACCATGAAGGCTTATTTTAAGTATTAAATAAGTTAATATACTGTGTTTGTGGATTTTCTGTTGCTGTGACAAAATATCTGAGCAAATCAACTTAAAGGAAGAAAGATTCTAGTTCGCCTGGCTACCAGCTCTGGCCTGGCTGCCGGCTAACGCAGCCATTGCCTCCGGGGCCTGGAATAGCAGCTCCCCACTACAGGCAGGGCCTGACCAGAGGAAAATCCCCGTCCACTCCCAGGGGATCTGCAACCTGCCCAGCTGCGACAGGAAAAAGAGGTAGGCATCCGCCTGAAGGAGCGGCCCAGCCTCCAGCCCGCCAGGAAGGATTGGCCCACATCATCACCAGGACCAGGAACTGCAGGCTCCACCCTGTGGAAGGACCCTGCTGCCCACCTGCCCAACCCCCACCAAAACAACAAGACTGGGAGGAGCTCCAGGAGGAGGAGAGTGGGGAGAAGAAAGCCAGACAACTTGCTCCACCACACTCCTGCCAGGAGGTGATCCAGAGAGAGAGGCCCTCTCCATGCCCACAAATCGGAGAGGCAACCTGCATCTGCCCAGAGAGACACACCAAACTGGGATCCCATAGCTACTAAACCCAACACCAATATAATTATAGGCCTGAGGATACCACTGCCACAAAACTGAGTTAGCTACGCTACTACCAAGGAACAACAAAAAGATCTGGGTAAGATATCACTAAGGTCCCTAGAGACCAGGATGCACCAGAAGGTGCAACCAGTTATGATGTTGTGAACTAACAGGGAATCTTACACGGGGTTGTCTATCTCTGGCTTCTTCTACTAACAGCCAAATCCTAATGATTATACTGTCACTAGTCAAATAATCTAATACCTCTATTTTCTCACATCTTACTTTATAAACGTTTAAGCCAACCTCTAAGTCCCCCCTTCTATCATTAGATACTGTAAACCACCATGCAAAAATAGAGACTATATGGTATAAGATAACTGATCTCATCATTTGTTTATACTGACAAAAATATAAAAATAGAAACCAACTGATATATGGATACACATTGGGTACATTGAAACATTTAATATTAATATTTCCCTAAAAAGTGAGGTTCTGAGTAACCTGGAGGGACCTTATAAGACAAAAGGGCAGAAGCTGTAATACTTCAGGTTTACCCTGCAGGGAAGGAAAATACATAGACATCATGAGAAAACAAGGGAGGAAAATGCCCCAACCAAACCAAGATACAACAACAATGGAAACTATAGAAAGCATAGTAGGTGAAATGTCAGAGAAGGAGTTCTGGATATACATAATTAAAATAATAAAGGATTTAAAAAATGACCTAAGTGATCAGATACAGGCAAAAATCGATCTCTCCAACAAAGAGATAAGAGAGCAAATCCAGATAGCAAAAGATTACTTCAAGAAAGAGATATGGAGTTCGAGAAAACACCAAACAGAAATCCTTGAAATGAAAGAAACAGTAAGCCACTTAAAAAATTCAGTAGAAAGCATCACCAACAGATTGGACCACTTGGAAGATAAGACCTCAGACAATGAGGACAAAATATATAATCTTGAAAATCAAGTTGACCTCACAGTGAAGACGGTAAGAAACCATGAACAGAATATCCAAGAACTATGGGATACCATTAAAAGACCAAATATAAGATACATTGGAATAGAGGAAAGTGTAGAGATTCAAACCAAAGGAATGAACAATCTCTTCAATAAAATAATATCAGAAAATTTCCCAAGCAGGAAAAATGAATTTGAAAACCAAATACAAGAGGCCTGTAGGATGCCAAATGTACAAAATTACAACAGGACACATCAAGGCACATTGTAATGAAAATGCCTAGCATACAAAATAAAGATAGAATTTTAAAGGCTGCAAGAGAGAAAAGTCAGATTACCTATAAGGGAAAACCAATTCGCATCTCAGCAGATTTTTCAGTCCAGACCCTCAAAGCCAGGAGAGCCTGGAACAACATTTACCGGGTTCTAAAGGATAAGGGATGCCAACCAAGAATTTTATATCCAGCAAAATTAAGCTTTAGATTTGAGGATGAAATAAAAACCTTCCATGATAAACAAAAGCTAAAAGAATTTACAACAAGAAAACCGGCTCTACAGAACATTCTTGGTAAAATATTCCATGAGGAGGAAATGAACAATAATAATGAAAATCTGCAAAGGGAAGAACTACAATAAAGGGAAAAGCCAACCAAAGGAAAAACCAAGTCAAACTAAATACCAAAAATAATAAAAAAATAAAAATGACTGGTAATACAAATTATGTCTCAATAATAACCCTGAGTGTTAATGGCCTAAACTCACCAATTAAAATACATAGGCTAATAGATTGGATTAAAAAAACAGACCCAACAATTTGTTGCCTTCAAGAGACACATCTCATAGGAAAAGATGCCCATAGACTGAAGGTGAAAGGATGGGATAAAATATATCACTCACATGGTCTACGTAAGCAAGCAGGGGTCTCCATCCTCATATCAAATAAAGTAGACTTCAAGCTAAAGTTAGTCAAAAGAGATAAAGATGGACATTTCATGCTTCTTAAGGGAATCATAGATCAACAAGATATAACTGTTATAAATATATATGCCCCAAATAATGGAACATCTACATTCATCAATCAAAGTCTTCTCAAGTTCAAGAATCAAATAGACCACAACACAATAATTCTAGGTGATTTTACTATGCCTCTTTCACCTCTAGTTAGATCTTCCAAACAAAAGTTAAACAAAGAAACTATATAACTCAATAATACAATTAATAATTTAGTCTTAACTGACATATATAGAGTATATCACCCATCAATAAGCCAATACACTTTCTTCTCAGCAGCACATGGATCTTTCTCAAAAATAGACCATATATTATGCCATAAAGCAACTCTAAGCAAATATAAAAAAGTAGGGATACTACCCTGTGTTGTATCAGATCATAATGGAATGAAATTAGAAATCAGTGATAAAAAAGAAAGAAAAGCTACACCAACACCTGGAGACTAAATAATATGCTATTGAATGATCAATGGGTTGCAGAAGACATCAAGAAGAAGATTAAGAAATTCTTAGAGGTAAATGAGAACAATGATACAACCTACCAAAATCTCTGGGACACCCTGAAGGCAGTACTAAGAGGAAAATTCATTGCATGGAGCTCATTCCTTCAAAAAAGAAAAAGTCAACAAATAAATGAACTCATCTCAAAGCCCTAGAAAAAAAAAGAACTCAACCCCCAAAGAAGTAGAAGACAGGAAATAATTAAAATCAGAGCTGAAATTAATGAAATTGAAACTAAAAAAATAATTGAAAAAATTGACAGAACAAAAAGTTGGTTCTTTGAAAAAATAAATAAAATTGAAAGACCTTTAGCTATGCTAACAAAGAAGAGAGAAAACACAAATTACCAATATCTACGATGAAAAAGGAAATATCACAACGGACACCACAGAAATACAGAAGATAATTAGAAAATATTTTGAAAATTTATACTCCAATAAAATAGAAAATAACGAAGGCATCAACAAATTTCTTGAGACATATGATATGCCTAAACTAAATCAAGATGATATACACAATTTAAATAGGTCAATTTCAAGCAAAGAAATAGAGGATGCCATAAAAAAACTTACCAACCAAGAAAAGCCCAGGACCAGATGGATACACAGCTGAGTTCTACAAGACCTTTAAAGAAGAACTAACACCAATACTTCTCAAACTATTTCATGAAATAGAAAAAGAGAGAACACTCCCAGACTCATTCTATGAGGCCAATATCACCCTGATTCCAAAACCAGACAGAAACAAATCAAAGAAAGAAAACTTCAGACCAATATCTCTAATGAATATAGATGCAAAAATTCTCAATAAAATTCTGGCAAATCAAGTACAAAAACACATCAAGAAGATAGTGCATCACAATCAAGTGGGCTTCATTCCAGGGATGCAAGTTTGGTGCAATATAAGGAAATCAATAAAAGTAACTCATCACATCAACAGTCGCAAAGATAAAAATCATATGATCATCTCAATAGATGCAGAGAAAGCATTTGACAAAATACAACATCCCTTCATGTTCAAAATGCTAGAAAAAATAGGGATAACAGGAACATACCTCAACATCGTAAAGGCCATCTATGCTAAGCCCCAGGCCACCATCATCCTAAATGGAGAAAAATTGAAAGCATTCCCTCTAAAAACTGGAACAAGACAGAGATGCCCTCTTTCACCACTCCTATTTAACATAGTTCTTGAAGCCCTAGCCAGAGCAATTAGACAGATGAAAGAAATTAAAGGGATATGGATAGGAAAAGAAGAACTCAAATTATCACTATTTGCAGACAATATGATTCTATACATAGAAGATCCAAAAATTCCACCAGAAATCTTCTAGATCTAATAAATGAATTCAGCAAAGTAGCTGGATATAAAATCAATACCCACAAATCAAAGGCATTCTGTACATCAGCAACAAATCCTCAGAATGAGAAATCGACCCCATTTACTATAGCCTCAAAAAAATAAAAAATTTTGGGAATCAACATAACAAAAGAAGTGAAAGACCTCTACAATGAAAACTACAGCACACTAAAGACAGAAATTAATGAAGATCTTAGAAGATGGAAAGATCTACCTTGTTCATGGATAGGTAGAACTAATATTGTCAAAATGACTGTTCTCCCAAAAGCACTATACAGATTCAATGCAATACCAATCAAAATCCCAATATCATTCCTCATAGAAATAGAAAAAGGAATCATGAAATTTATCTGAAAAATAAGAGACCCAGAATAGCCAAAGCGATTCTTAGCAAGAAGAATGAAGCGGGTGGCATTACTATTCCAGACCTTAAATTGTACTACAAAGCAATGGTAACAAAAACAGCTTGGTATTGGCATAAAAATAGACCAGTTGACCAATGGTACAGAATAGAAGACTCAGAGACGAACCCACACACCTTCAGTTATCTTATATTAGACAAAGGTGCCAAAAATATTCACTAGAGAAAAGAAAGCCTCTTCAACAAATGGTGTTGGGTAAACTGGAAATCCTCATGTAATGAAATGAAATTAAATCTCTTTCTGTCACTATGCACAAAACTTAACTCAAAGTGGATCAAGAACGTATTAATTAAAACAGAGACCTTGCACTTAATAGAAGAAAAAGTAGGCCTAAATCTCCATCATATTGGTTTAGGCTCCAACTTCCTCAATAAGACCCCTAAAGCACAAGAACTCAAAACAAGAATCAATAAATGGGATGGATTCAAACTAAAAAGCTTCTTCTCAGAAAAAGAAACAATCAGTGAGATGAATAGAGGACCTACAGAATGGGAGCAAATCTTTACCACAAGCACATCAGGTAGAACACTAATCTCAAGGATTTATAAAGCTCTTAAAAGCCTTAACACCAAAAAAACCCCACAAATAACCCAATCAATAAACGAGCCAAGGAACTAAGCAGACACTTCTCAGAAGATGATATACAAACAATCAACAAATATATGAAAAATGTTCAACATCTCTAGCAATTAGAGAAATGAAAATCAAAACAACTCTAAGATTTCATCTTACTCCAGTCAGAATGGCAGCTATCAAAAAAAAAAAACAAAACAAACAAACAAACAAACAATAAATGCTGGCAAGGATGTGGGGAAAAAGGCACACTCTTACATTGCTGGTGGAACTGCAAACTGGCGAAGCCAATCTGGAAAGTAGTATGGAGATTCCTAGGAAAACTGGGAATGGAGCTACCATTTGACCCAGCTATCCCACTCCTTGGCCTATTCCCAAAGGACTTAAAAACAGATTACTACAAGGATACAGCCACATCAATGTTTATAGCAGCACAATTCACAATAGCTAGATTGTGGAACCAACCCAGATGCCCATCAGCTGATGAATGGATAGAGAAACTTTGGTATATATACACAATGGAACACTACTCAGCACTAAAAGAGAATAAAATCATGGCATTTACAGGTAAATGGATGGAGTTGGAGAAAAAAATGCTAAGTGAAGTTAGCCAATCCCAAAAAACCAAAGGTCAAATGATCTCTTTGATATGAAGATACTAACTTATATAGGCAAGAGAGAGGGAATGAGAGGAATGAAAGAGCTTTAAATACAACAAAGATGGGAGAGGGAGGGGAAGGGGTAAGGGGATAGGAATAATGGCAGACTGAGTTATCCATGATTACCCTAAATACATGTATGAAGACACAATTGTTGTAAAAATGCTTTATATTAAACCAGCAACTTGAAAAATTGTGCTCTTTATATGTAATATGAAATGAAATATACTCTGCAAATGTGTATAACAAATTAGAATTAAAAAAAAGGAAGAAAGATTAATTTTAACTTATGGTTTCAGAGGGTTTAGTTCATGGTTGCTTGGCTCCTTTGTTGTTTCTGGGCCTGTGGTGAAGCAGAACATCATGGTGGAAAGATGTGGCAGAGGAAAACCACATACTTCATGGTATCCAAGAGGTAGTGGGGAAAGGGGATGGGGACAAAATATACTTTTCAACAGTGACTTGCTTCCTGCAACTAGGCTCCTAAAGTTTCTACCACCTCCCAATAGCACCAGCCTTTAGCACATGGCCTTTGGGGTCATGTTAGATCCCATTCGCAAGGGGACTTGCTACATTGCCTGGCACCTAAGTTCTAAGTGTTAGATAGCTTTTGTTGTTGTTGTTGATTTTTTTTTTTTTTTTTCCGTCTTTTTCCAAAATCATCAACAATACTTTTTATTTCAGAAAAAAAAGTAGATGTTATAAAAGTCAAACATAGATTACCAGCAGAAATCTTGAATTAGCACATGAATTTTTGGTATTTGTGCTTCAGATATATCAGTAAAAGAAAGTGAAAGATTTCTTATATTTTATTTATTTTTCTTCAAAGGAAATCGAAAACTGTAGAGATTTTAATTTTTTTTCCTGACAAACTACATTTGACAATTTTGTGCATGCATTATTCTCATTCTCAGAATTTTACTGGTACCCTCTTTTTTTTTTTTCCATTTCTTTCCTGTTTTATTTTTGATGACCAATTAAAGGAAAGTAATTCTAAAGAACTGTAGATTCAATTGGTTAACACGAATAAAATATCTAGCAGAAAAAAATCTGAGCATTTCAGCAAGGTAATTTGGTGGCTTGCTTTTTCACTATCTTTTAATCATAATTAAAAATTAAAGTTTATTTAATTATAAGAATCTGGCTTTGACCATATGTCCAATAATGTGTGGGGAAAAAAAAAACAACAACATTGTTGGCAACTTGAGATAGTGTGCAGTTTGCATTTGCCATTCAGGGCTGATAAAGTTTCTACCTCCTTTTCTTGTCAGGGACAGGAAATAGATTTTTGATGCTATCTAATATTGATTGAACTGCCACAGAGCTGATGGGATGAGATTTGAAGGGTACTGTATTTTAACAAGTTCGAAGTGTTCTTTCTACATGGTCTAATCATGTGAGGCTGAAGAATCACAACAATGGAAGGAGGAGTTTCATTGACTTCCTTAAAGACAACTCTTGCCTACTAAAACCCAACTTAGTGATTATTCGAGGTTATTTGGAAGGTGTTTCTTGGAGGTGTGGTGGAGGAGAGATAACATGAGAAGATTGGGAGGCCTGCTTGTCTCCTTTCCCTGAGTTAATTTGCATCTAATTTGTGCAGTCCCTGGACCGTGATGGCTTTACACTAGCTCTTATCTCCTTATTGATATTTTACTCATAATGGACCTAACAAAAATTTGAACCCAAGAAAAATAGGCCATGGGAAGTAGCAGTTATTCAACCTTAGGGAATAATTCTTTAAATTATTCAGATATAAAAATATTTATTTTAAAATTGAAAAGATGAGAAAAGCTAATACAAAGAACTCTAATTGAAGTAATATTTCTAGATAACTTCCTTACAGATAGGAGAATAAATAAACTCCAGAATTCAATTGTTTCTTGGCTTAGTGTTTAATGGAATCCTATAGTCTCTTTCCTTAAATAAGTGACCTGATTAGACTTCAGATATAATTAAGTGGCAGATTTGAGGGCAGTACTTCACAAATACAATTTTATTATAAGAAATGTTCATTGAAATAGCACTTCATTTCCTTACTAAATGGAACAGTTTCACATCTGTAATTGTTCTTTTTCACGTTCTTTAGGAACCATGGGATAAGGAGCTGTTGTTGTCTGTAGCATAAATATTTTCATATTCATTTCATATTCTAGAATTGTGTATATACGTATACTACTAAAAAATAATTTATTTTTAGTAAAAACAACCAAATTGATTTGCAGTAGAACCCTACAAGTATGAAAGAAAATATAAAAATATTTTAGAATTTCTGAAATTATGATCTTGAGTACTCTTAGTATATAAACTCTATAGTTAAAAAAAGAACACTAAGCCGGGCGCGGTGGCGCACGCCTGTAATCCCAGCACTTTGGGAGGCTGAGGCAGGAGGATCGCGAGTTCAAAGCCAGCCTCAGCAATGGCGAGGCACTTAGTAACTCAGTGAGACCCTGTCTCTAATAAAATACAAAAAAAAGGGCTGGGGATGTGATCCAGTGGTCGAGTGCCCCTGAGTTCAATCCCCAGTACAAAAAAAAAAAAAAAAAAAAAAAAAAAAAAAGAACACTAGATGCAATTCTCCATTTTGCCTAATCTGCTTGCAATCATCAACCCTTAAAAATTTACCAACCAGGGTATTTCCATTGCTTAATAATAAAGGGTTCTGAAACAAACAACAACCAGTCTCTATTTTAAAATTTGTAGTTCATCATGAATTTTTGCATTAATTTTGATTTTTAAAAGTTATTGCTTTTAACCAGGTGTATTGATGCACACTGTGCAACATATGACTAGTGGTTCGGGAGGCTGAGGAAGGACAATTGCAAGTTCAAAACCAGCCTCAGCAATTTAACAAGTCCCTAAGCAAATTAGTGAGACTCTGTTTCAAAATAAAACAGGAAAAGGGCTGGGGATGTGGCTTAGTGGTTAAGCACCCTTGGGCTCAATAACTGGTACAAAAAAAAAAGTTATTGCATTTAAATATTATTTATTGTTATCATTGCCATTTTGGGGATTCTCTTAAATTTTATACCTAGGAGAATGTCTAATTCATCTCACCCTAATCCCAGCTCTGCTGATGTCCTCCTGAGGATGGTTTTATCATTTATTTTATGATTTTCAGCCATTTATTTTATTGTTCTGCACTGCATTTTAATTTTGCAAAAAAATCAAATTTTTTAAAAAAAACTAACTTAAATAAAAATATAGATTTAAAAATAAAATTAAATACTGCATTTCCATTAATAATGACTGTGTAACTTTCCAAAATGTTTGTGGAAATTAACTCCCTTGGGTATTGGGCCTATGGTGATATCACTGACCACATGAAAACCAGAAGACCAATACCTGCTAGAGAAGCATCAGCATCTGCTTCTAGAGTTAGTGGTTCTTTTTAGAATATAATACCGAATGTGAGGATTTAACTCAAGTGGCAGCAGAAAGCATATTTACACATCACTCTTTGAAGCATGACTTTTACTTAGATTGAATGGGTCTTCTAAATTAGTTTTGCTTATTTTTAAATTTAAGTTTTCTTGTGCATATTTGAGAACCAAAGAAAACTTTGGTTCTGTTAACAGAATAACTTCAGACATAGTTAAATGATGCCAGTTTTATATCAGTATCATTAGATGCTTCAATAGACAATCAGCCAACTTCAACAATGAACTTTATTTTCCCATTCAATTAATAGAGCCAAAGTACAGATTTTGGAAATTCAGTTAAAAGTAAAAATATTATATTTTAAGAGCTGTGAATGCTCTTAAAATTCAATTTAAAGGTATTATATTAAAGATTAAATAGCTTTTCTCTGGTAGTACAATTTTAAATACCAAGTTTGGCAGAAAACAGCATCAAAGTAAATATAATTTTTCTTGCTAATTTAAGAATCCTTTGGTGCAGAAATAATACCTGGATTGGTATGGTGCACACAGGATTTATAATTGCCTCCAAATAGCTGACATACTGTAAGATTCATCCATTTTAGTGCAGTTTTGAGAGTTAGGAGAAAACCATAGTCATATATCCACCGATAATTTTTAATTGTTAATTGAATAGCTAAAGATGAATAAGCAACACTCTTTTCTTCTTATAAAAGCAACATATGACTAATATACAAAACATAAAATTCAAGAGGAAAATAACAAAAATAAAACATATATCTCCAAGACATCATTTTTAATCAAAGTATATTTTATATTTGTCAAATGGTACTATAATGTCCACATTATTTTGTGTGTTGTATCAAAAATATTCTGATTATATTCAGTGCCCATAAGTGTCACTCTTTAATATTTTTTTAAATAAACAACTTTGCATAGCATTTTCTAATGTCTCTAGAACATAGTTGATCTAGCCCCTTCCCTATTGTGGGAGAATTGTGCTGTTCCCACTTTTTCCTGTAGAAATCTATAATGATTCCTTGTAGATCTCTGCATTTATTTATTTTCTTAGGATGCATTTAAAGAATTACAATTTCTTAGCAAAGATGTCTACACATCTGTAAGCATTTAATAATTATCATCATTTGAAAATTAGTTGTGATTAAAAACATATTTATTATTATTCTGAAAGAAGACCAAGTAGAGTTGGCATACAGAAGGAAGAAAGTTTCCCTAACTTAACTAAAAATCTTTTAACTTAAGATTTTTTGGGGTTTCCTGTTTCAGGCTAAAATCAAACAGAAGGAGAAGGACAAAGTAAAGAAGAAGTAACAGAGCTGCAGTGAAAAATCAGTTAAAAGCTTTATCAAAGTGGTCTTTAACCAGGTATAGTTTTTATTCCAACCCCCCACCCCCACCCCCAACTCCTAGAACATCTGGAAATGACAGGAGAAATTTTGGTTGTTATAGTAGGGAGGGGGCACTGTTGGAATCTGGGTGGTTGAGACCATAGAGCATACCAAATATCGTACACAACACAGAACACTCCACCTGCCTCCCCGATAACTCAAAGCTCATGAAGTATCTCACCTAAAATATTAACAGTATCAAGGCCGAGATATTATACTTCTGATACTCATATTATCAGAAGCTGAGGAAAAGCTCATAGTAAGAACAAATGCTACTAAAACTTAGAAGGAAACTACCTGAGATGTCTTAGCTTCAAGAGCTCACACCAACTATAAGAAACTCTGAATAGATGTACAGGGAGGAGGGGTGAAATTCTGATGTCTGATCAAGATGCATTATTTATTTAAATAGAGATAATTCACAAATACATGCTAGAAAGGAATAGATAATAGGCTTTGCTTCACTGGTTAGATCCCTAATATTTCAGTGTTTGTGTGAATGTAGAGTGACTAGGTTCTCTCAGCCAGCTTGTGGGGAATGTGCCTTGAAAATCCACCTTATATCAGTGAAGTTTGTACTATGTAAAGGATGATTTTAGCCTGATACAGGAACCCCCCCCCAAAAAAAATTTCTGGAAGTCTGACTGCCTTCTCTTATAGATTTAATGCATATAAATCATGCATTTGGTCTCTGTGGGATTTCAGCAATAGCCTTGGGATAGGGATTCTAATACTTTATGAAATAGGAAAATATTTCTAACTCTAATGTCATGATAAAATCAACAATTATTTGAAGTAAACAAAAACACGTATCATGTACTCAGATAAATAATCTTCCAAATAGCAGATGACTGATATTGTTAAAGTGAGGTAAGATTTGAACATTTCCTTGAGGAAGGAGAAAGCAAGATAATTATTATTTCCATGATAAGACTGGCCAAAAGTAGAGATGAAAAACTAAAACAGGTAGAAGACTTTTTATTAATTGCTTAGTTTTTTTGTATTTTAATTTTGACAGATAAGTCAGCCTTCTGGTCTATGGATAGAGATATTGAGGTATAAAATTGGACATGTTTTGAAAACATATTTCCAATATTCTTTTTCCTTGTTGGTCTTTGGCAGAAACTGGTTGAATAAATTCAACATAGATTGGCAGAGCCTCTTTATAAATTAAACAGTTTAATTATCAGTGGGTATTATTTTTTGGCTCACCAGATAAAGCTACCACTTAATGCAAAATTGTATCTTAAACTGTATATCTGTATATACATATATATAAACTGTATATCTTACTGTATATCTGGATATTTTGATGAGAAACAGGAGATGAAATAGATGAACACTTTAGTAAGATGGGAAATAGGAGATCAAGCTACTTCTCACTGATGACATTAGTAAATCAGAATTGACCAGAAACAAATGTCCACTTTGCTTAGTTATTGCAGGAATGAATAAGTCAGCATCAACACAAGTATATCAAAATAAAGTATTATAATATTGTCTTATTTCAAAATTTTCAAAATTCAAATAGACAATATAAATTATTACCAAGGTGGATCAATTTGCTTAATTATTTTGGGATAGATTATTTTTGGGGTAGAGAGTTTGGAAAGTCCTGCTGCGTAAAGCATTCAGAACAATAATAATGCTGAATATTCTATTATCATGGGAAAAGGGAACAATTATTAACATTTTTACATGCAAAATAATTCTTGCTATACTTTGCAGTGTTAAAATGGAATCTCAGTCAAGATCTACTTTGGAAATTTTAGCTGAAAAGGAATATTTTGCCTTTGTAGTATTCATGATTCTACAAATGTAGTAATAATGATTCTATATTTTATATGTGCAAAAATTGCTATCCAGAATTTAGAATACTTAAATGTATTAATTTTTCAGGTGGAGTAGCAAGTCCCCTCCAAATACATAAAAGAGAAAAATAACTTCATAAATAATATATCAACCTTTCTATCTTTGTGATTTTTAAGGAAATTTCAATAATTTTATCAAATTTTAATGGAAGATTATGAAGGAGATACTACCCATATTTTCTACTATTATTATGAAAGAGATACTACCTCTATTTTTTAGTGTGTTTTGGAATTTTATTTTCTATTCAAAAGTTTTTGAAGTTCCATAGTGACACTAAATATTAATCAAGTAAGCAATGTAACAGACATCCTATGGCAAACTATGTAACCTCTTTAAAAAGAGCATATTCATGTTTAGATAATTATGACATTTACATTAAAATATGCTCATATTTTAAAAGCAATGAATATCTTTTATTTTTTATTTAGTAAGCCAGCGGGGTTATTCAATAGCTCTTAAAAGCATAGTGAAAGATCTCACTTTGTATTACAAAATCACTTCAAAGTAATAAAATTTTCCCTTTCTTATCTCATTTATTTTTAAATATTAGCACCTAGGATGGTATAATACAGGAACCCACAATCTACATATCATTAATAATTTAATTTAATTTTTTCTCAAGTAGGCTTTGGCTAAAAAATAAATATCAATATCAATATTATGAGCCAAAAATATTGAAGTTTTGCTGTATTTGGTGGTGTGTTTAAGAGCCCAGTACTGATGGTAATTTAATGCTGAAAATGTAGAGATCAGCACTTGCTCTTCATTATCTTTGAAGTGTGGGCTCTGTTCCCTTTAACATATAAGGGAGACGATCAGTTTCACCGTTTGACATGAAAAAGAGGAGTTAAAAGACACTTTGGTGTCTCTCTGGTTGGACTGTTGCTCATTCTCTCTGTGCAGAACTGCTTAGAGGGTTTAGAATAAATGGCAAAAAGCCCTGAAGCTAAGAGGTTTTTCCAATGTATGCAGAAATCCACTTTTAAAAAGGTGACTGACAGGGAAGTATTGTACCTAATAAAGCAGAATGATTGTGCTAATGTTTATAAATAATCAAAATGATCTTAGATCAAATGTTGATATTTTCAAGTATCAACAGTTATACTTCAAGTAATAAAAATTGAGAAATAAAAGTATGTGATTTTAGGTGTTTAACAGGATGCTTAATGAAAGAGAACAGGATTTGTGAGAAAATTGGAAGCTTCTTCAATGTGATTGGATAACAGCATTGAAACTTTCCTAGTTTTACTTTCAAGTATGGAGGATAGGCTATAAGACAAATTTTCTGAACACAGATTTTTATTTTTTACACATTTTTTTTTAATGGTGAGGAAAAGAACAGCAGTCTTCCCACAAAGCTGACCTTCTAAAATAAATTTAAATTCTTAGCATGCTCTGTTGTAGGGCATTGCAGCACGGCTCAGTAGAGCACATCCGATAGAAAGTTAGAGGATCAGAAGTTCGATTCCAGACCCTGTAACTAAAGTGCTGTGTAATCTTGGGGGTTGTGAATAACATTCTGGAAGCCTGACTGCCTTCTCAAAATGGCTCTGAAAGATCATATTAACTGATATCAGTAAAGATGACTTACTAAAACTTTTTAGTTTTTGAAAGTATGGTAGATATGTAAGTATACTTCAATTTGAAAACTTTTGCAATCCAGTATACAGTTTTCACACAAACAAAGATATCTGCTGCAAAATATCAAAATTTGGGACTAATGTATGAATGAAGGATGATGGAACAGGTATTCTTTGTATTGGTTAGAGGTTCAGGTTTAAAGTGAGGTTTTCATGAGCTTTAATCCTAGCACTGCTTTTGTGCTTCTGATAACATGGTTTCATCTCTAGCCTCACATCAAGATGATGGCTATGGCAGTTTCCAGTCTCACAGAGGTAATGTAGGTCTTAATTAATATTTGCAAAACAACTTAGGAGCCATGAATGAGAAGAGTTATGAAAAAGGGAGGCAATGTTGTTATTCTAAGAGGTGACTGCATATTGCCTTGCCTTACACTAATGTGACAACAGTATGTATTACTCCATCATTAATAATAAGTATAGCAGAATTGCTATCTAATATGATTAACATATTTAACATTTTTATGTTAATGAATTCACAGATAATGAATGCTGCTATTGGCAGTGTCTGTGTGCAAGGGAAACAAGCTATTACATGGTTTTCTGTAACTTTCTTCTCAATGAATTCTCTGTAGTCACTAATAGAGCAAAAATAATCAGAATGATTCCTATTTGGAAATTTGTGGCAATCATGGTTCCACACAACTGACTTAGTTCAAAGTGCAGAATGCTCCAGTGTCAATATAGTCTAACTTTTTTGGCTGTAAAACCGTGTATAGTCATATGTATATAGCCTTTGTTCCAAATGGTAATGCATTCCCTGGTAGTTATCAAAAGAATAAAAATTAGCCATGAAAACTATGTAACTAAAAGTTGACCAATCATGGCATTAAAAATTCTATTTTGTATCTCACAAACTCCAGGATAGTTTTGTCCACTATAAAGAATTCTTTATGTTTTTAAGGATTTTTCCAATATGCATGTGAATTCTAACTCATAACATGAAAATAAACTAATTGTTATTCTATAAGTTAGGTTGAACAGGATTTTAAATATATCCAGAACCTGACCACTTTCACTAACTCTACCATCACAATCCTGGCCTAAATACCCATACTTTCTGTTCTGTACCTCTTGAAACTGAAAATGACTTCTATGTTTTTTCCTACTTTGTATCCTTATACAATGTAGTTTTAGTATCACAGCAAAATGGTTTTTTAAAATTATATATGTCCCACATTTTGAAATGATATAAAAGTTCTTGGATTTATTTTTCTTCATTCTTTTCCATTTTGTATTTTACTTTTGGAAGTTTCTATTAACATATCTTCAAGGTCACTGCTTCTTCATTCAATTGTGCCCAGTCTGCAGATAAGCCTATTAAAACCATCTTGTTTTCAGTTTATGGCTTAAGAGTTTCTGCTTCAGGAAAGATCTCAGCTTAGAATCTCTCTGGATTCACTTGTTTTTCTAGATTCAGAGTGGCAGTTTAGCTTCCTGATGGGCCCAAGCGAAGTTATAGATTTTCATTTTGTTCAGCTTTTTCTTATTATAAACAGGGGAAGACAATTTACTAGCTTTTTGCACATCAGTGCTGAAAGAAGATGTCCAGATTGATTTTTTTAATTAAACACAATTATGTTATTATAAGTAACCCTTAATTCACTCAGAGTAAATTGCCAAAGTTCTACAGTAGGCTACAAGGCTTTACATGATCTGATTCTGCTGACTTCTACTTCCAATGTCTTTTATGTTGCCCAATTTTTCTTTCTTTTCCATAGTTCTCACTCATTAGCTTTTAATCTACTAAGCAACTACTTGATTTTCATGTGATATTGGTTGCTCCTGTCTATCATGGTGAGGATGTGCAAACTTTGAAAAGGCAGGTTCTTTGATTTCTTTCTGGGAAAAAACCTAAGCCCACAAAGGGACTAGAACATAGTGTGGCACACAGCATAACATCAATCTTTGTTGAATAAACAAATTCCTCTATATTTCTTAAATGTCCTCTGAAAATGGTCACATACACCAAGTGAATTAGATGATTGGACTGATTTTTACTCGGAATAATTTTCTTTTTCATTTCCTTCTAAGGTGCTTCATTAAGGATGTGCATCTAGAATGAGCTATGAAATTTTTTGATAGAGACATACACAGTTTTGAGAGATTCTAATTTGGTAGTTTCAGCTTGGACTGTAAGTGTCTAAGAAAATAGAAAGTAATGATAAACAAAAACTTTCCATATTACTGAGGACTATATTTCCCACTTTAGTAAGGTTTTTATGAAAAAAAATATTTTTCCTTTGAAGTATTTTCAATTTCCTACCTATCCTTTTACCTCTCCCAAAAGTAGAGTGAGCTACCTTGTTGGTGAGCTGGGTAGAGCCTCCATCTCTTCTCTCTCTCTCTCCCCCCTCTTTGGAATTTGATTTCTGGTCAAGCAAGACATTTAATCTACTCTGAGCTGACAGGTATCTCAGGGCTAAAGGCTTTGGAGCCCTCAATCCTATCAGAGTGGCCATGGGCTGCACTCTCAGAGGCACCAAAATGTTTCTCATGTTGTAGGCACAGTTGAACTTGAAGTTTAGAGGTTTCTTGTACACCTGCTCCTAGTTTTTCTGAACAGTCAGCATGAAGGAGGTAGCAAGTTAAAATGAAAATACTCTTCTTCATTAATCATAAACATTTAGCTGAAGAAGCACAAATTAACTAGTGAATTAAAATTTAGAAACTTTGGGAGAACATAAATATACACCTGTGTACATAAATAAGCACTTTGCTGTATTTCTTATGGCATTCTCTACTTAGGTTTATTTTTTAGAAAGATTTCCCTGTTGTTCACATAGTAGTATGAAGAGTAATTGAAACGTAATTGAAGTAGGCACTTGCTAAATTAATTTTATATATTTTCAAAATTTTTCTCCCCATTTTAAACATGAGACGTCTGTTTAATTTTTGTTCTTTACTGGTGACCTGTAGTTTTTGTCCCTCATTTACCATTTTTCAGAATCTACTTTTTCTTTTCGATGCTTTGAAATTTCTCAGTGTGTTCATTAAAATTCATCTTACTTCAACCTCTTGTGGCCTTTCAATATGATATCTCAGGACTCTCTTCACCTATGAAAATTTCCTCACAATTTTTTCTTTTATAAGAATTTCCACTACATTTTCACATTCTTGAATTCATATTTATTAACACAATTGACAATCCTTGGATCTATGTTTTAGGAGTTTTTTTTACCTTATTTTTTAGGCTTTCTACTGAAATGTTTTTTATATCAGGAGTTGCTCTTTCTTCATAATAATACCCTCTTTAAATAAGAAAAAGAAAAAGAAAATCATTGTATAAACACAGACATTAAAAAGTACAAGGAATAGCAGAAGATGGAATGAAAATCTCTATCTTGCTAGTGTTTCAGCAAACAAGACCATAATGTTATATCTCATAGATAATTGCTTTTAAGTGATAAACCACAAGTGCAATTATCACTTTGCTTTGAGATTGCAGAGCAAAAAGACAAGGAGTTTGGGCAGGAGACTTAGTTTTGGGAGAATAGGGGCAGATTCTCTCAGCCACTATTGAATATTACTACTCTGTTAATAACACTATATCTATGTAAAGCATAATTTTTTTCCATAAATGAGATGAATGAAGCTGTAAGCTGCCTGAAATGGCCAGCCACAGACCGCGGGAGGAAAACTCGGAGGCAGAGTAAAGCTATTACTACTTTTACTTCTACTTTCTTAGAGAGAGCTTACAGAGGGAAAGAAAGATTTTTAGAGAGAAAGATTAGAGAGAGCTTTTCTTCTTGTCTTCTTAGCTTAGAGAGAAAGAAAGATAGAGCTTAGCTTGAGCTTTTCTTTCTTCTTTCTTCTTTCTTCTTAGCTTAGAGAGAAAGAAAGAAAGATAGAGAGAGCTTAGCTTAGAGAAAGATTATTTTTTAGAGCTTCTTTCTTCTTTCTTCTTTCTTCCTCGGGAGCCTCGGCCTAACTCTAACCAGCCATTCTATCTGGTTTCTCTTCTGTAACTGCTCTGCCTACGTTCTGGCCGCTCTGATTCTTTTCTTCTCCAACCCGAACTTTTCTTCTGACTGACCGAGCGACTGCATGACTGACTGAATGAATTCGTTCTCCTAACTCCGACCGCTTTCACCCGGTTATATACCTTTAGCTTTGCGGGTGCCTCAAGTGCATTTACAGGTGCATCACATACATATCAGGTGGAACTTATGGCTTCCAGCTAGCCACAATAACCCTTCCTAATTGGGGCTCCTTCATATTCCTCCCCTTTAGTTTAAAAAGATGCTTTAATTCTATTTTCTCTATTTTCTTTTATTTTCTTGTCCCTACCTAGCTTTTCACCTTTTGTTTTTAAAAGGGTGGATATTTGAGCCCTTTTTAAGGAGGTGCTGCGGCTTTAAGGAAGCCTACTGCTGATAAACAGCTAATGCACTTAGTTAAGCACAATTGCATAAGTGGCTTTGACTTTTTTTTTCCTTCTATTTTCTTGTCTCTTCTTTATTTTTATGGCTTTTTTGCCAAAGCTCAATGGCTTTTTCTCTGCATGTTTTTCACCGTTCTTTTTAATTCTCTATTTTCTTTTTAAGCTCATGGCTTTTTTCTTTATGGCTTTTTGCTAAAGCTCAAGGCTTTTTCTCTGTATACCATGCTATTACTTTCTGGCTTTTTTATTTTTTATGGCTTTTCGCCGGCTACTCAGCTTCGGCTTTTCGCTGGCTAGCTTTTCGCTGGCTACTCTGCTTCGGCTTTTCGCTGGCTACTCTGCTTCGGCTTTTCGCTGGTTACTGTTTTTGCTGGTCTCAACTGAGTCTGAGGCTATGCTTTTTCTTCGCTCTCCTCACTATACTTCTACTTTCTTGTTCTTATTTTTTATCTTTTCTTCTCTGCCTGCCGAGCCCCGGATGGACCACCATTTGTAAGCTGCCTGAAATGGCCAGCCACAGACCGCGGGAGGATAACTCGGAGGCAGAGTAAAGCTATTACTACTTTTACTTCTATTTTCTTAGAGAGAGAGAGGGAAAGAAAGATTTTTAGAGAGAAAGATTAGAGAGAGCTTTTCTTCTTGTCTTCTTAGCTTAGAGAGAAAGAAAGAAAGATAGAGCTTAGCTTGAGCTTTTCTTTCTTCTTTTCTTCTTTCTTCTTAGCTTAGAGAGAGAGAAAGAAAGATAGAGAGAGCTTAGCTTAGAGAAAGATTATTTTTTAGAGCTTCTTTCTTCTTTTTCTTTCCTCGGGAGCCTCGGCCTAACTCTGACCAGCCATTCTATCTGGTTTCTCTTCTGTAACTGCTCTGCCTACGTTCTGGCTGCTCTGATTCTTTTCTTCTCCAACCCGAACTTTTCTTCTGACAGACCGAGCGACTGCATGACTGACTGAATGAATTCGTTCTCCTAACTCCGACCGCTTTCACCCGGTTATATACCTTTAGCTTTGCGGGTGCCTCAAGTGCATTTACAGGTGCGTCACATACATATCAGGTGGAACTTATGGCTTCCAGCTAGCCTAACATTCCTCCCCTTTAGTTTAAATAATGCCCTTCCTAATTGGGGCTGATCCTTCTTAGTTAAGCACAATTGCGCTTTTCTTCTTGTCTTCTTAGCTTAGAGAGAAAGAAAGAAAGATAGAGCTTAGCTTGAGCTTTTCTTTCTTCTTTCTTCTTTCTTCTTAGCTTAGAGAGAGAGAAAGAAAGATAGAGAGAGCTTAGCTTAGAGAAAGATTATTTTTTAGAGCTTCTTTCTTCTTTCTTCCTCGGCCTAACTCTGACCAGCCATTCTATCTGGTTTCTCTTCTGTAACCGCTCTGCCTACGTTCTGGCTGCTCTGATTCTTTTCTTCTCCGACCCGAACTTTTCTTCTGACCGACCGAGCGACTGCATGACTGACTGAATGAATTCGTTCTCCTAACTCCGACCGCTTTCACCCGGTTATATACCTTTAGCTTTGCGGGTGCCTCAAGTGCATTTACAGGTGCGTCACATACATATCAGGTGGAACTTATGGCTTCCAGCTAGCCACAATAACCCTTCCTAATTGGGGCTCCTTCATGAAGCACTACTTCATGTATCTCCAAATGCACAATCACCCTTTCCCTATGCTTCTCCTATTATTTTTTGCTTGTTTTCTGGATTGGTGCCCTGATGTTCATGAGTCTCTGTCAGCATAAGATTTGTTTTTTAAGAGTTGAATTTCTTTAGAGCCAAATCCAGGAATCCAAATGTTCCATTAGTGCTATGTGTACAACTGGACAACTTTTACCTCCAGCATGTTAGATTTGCAGTGCTGAGCAACAGGCTGCTGCTGTAAACTGTTGTAACCTGCAGTAGTTCTTCCTCCCCAGGTTCATCTTCTGCTTATTAGGATTCACTTCTCTTAGTAAGACTGTGTTGTCTTCTTGGTCCCATTGTGTCTGCACAGAGTCCTTCTGTCTTTGTATACTTGTTGACTGTACGGAATCTTAAAGGTGTTAATAGTTATGGGGCTTTGTGGAGGGATGTGCTCAGTTCCTGTTCTATTGATGAAAAGTTGGAGCATATGAAGGTCAGGGATCAAACTCATTCATAATATCCAGTTTTGGACTTGATCTCAGGCACTTTGGGGAAATCTTATTTCTGTTTGAAGGTATGAGGGCTTGGGCAAATCAGAAACAGGGTGGTGGATCTTCTCATGCTAAGTGGAGACTGTCTCAGAAAAAGGGTTGGTCTCTGGATGTCCCTCAGTAGATGAGTGGATAAAGAAAATGTGGTACATATACAAAATGGAATTTTACTCAGCAATAAAAGAGAATAAAACAATGGCATTTGCAGGTAAATGGATGAAGTTGGAGAAATATGATGCTAAGTGAAATTAGTCAATCTCAAAAATCCAAATACCGAAAGTTTTCTCTGATATAAGGAGGCTAGTTCACAGTGTTGTTGGATGGGGCTACATAGGAGGATTAGAGGAACACTAGAATGGTCAAAGGAAAAGGAGGGGAAGGGAGGGAGCAAGGGGGGAGAGAGGGGGGAAAAAAAAGAAAAAAAAATTGGTGGTTGAATGAGATGGATATCATTATCCTAAATGCATGATTGAAGATCTGAATGGTACTTATATACTTTGTATACAAACAGTTGTATGTAAAAAGATGCTATATATGTGCATTATGAATTGTAATACATACTACTATTATAAATAAAAAAAAGAAAAAGAAAAAAAAAATTAGCTTGACCAGGAAAAAAAAAAAAAAAAAAAGAAAAGGGTTGGTCTTAGACATTGGTTTAGGTGTGTGTTGTCTCTTGAGTTCTTCTAGTTCCATTTCTCCAGTAATCATATTTTAAATGGTCTATCCAAGAACTTCCATTATCTACTTGTTCCTTTTTTAAAGCTACTGATTCTTAGTTTATGAATGCATATTGTTTTACATTTCTTGGAGTAAAATTCATACCCCCTTTTTTCTTAGATTGTGACTTTGCTTTGGAATCAGCTTTTCTGTCTGTGAATGGTGACATTTGACTGTCCAATTTTATTTTCAAATGAGCCATTAAAAAAGCAGGCCATGGGTTCTATGTAATATTTTAAATGTGTCCTATGGAAGGTTTGGCTTTAAGATGGGTGGGAAGGGGACTTGCCATTTTCTTGTGGTTGGCCTAAATGCCATCAGGCAAAAGGGTTTACCCCAGAGCATCAACATTCACACTCCTCCATTGCACTCCCCTTAGGTGGTTAATTGAATTCCTTTATAATACAACTTTCTCATCCCCCCCTTTAATGTCTGATGCCCTTTATTTTCTGATTTGGAAGGAAGATTTGAGGCTGATAAATAGTTTAGTATGTAAAGCTTTAATTAACACTCTTTCTTTAGCTGTACAGTCTTTTTCCTATATCTGATTCTGCTCACTAAGTCAGCTGCTTTGGCTTTCTTCTCTGTTCTTCATCTTCCAGTATTTTTCTCACCATCAGAAATATGCTGTGCATTTAAATGATTTAAAAATTTACTATTATTTGATAGTGTCTTAGGAAAGAGGAAATATTAAACAGTTTTTTTTTTTTCATAGCTGTCTTGACTGCATTCTTCTCGATATATTATTTTCTTGTGATAAAAATGATCATTTGGGGACTGGGGTTGTAGCTTCATGGTTGACAGCACTTGCCTAGCACGTGTGAGGCACTGGGTTTGATTGTCAGCACTACATAAAAATAAATAAATAAATAAATAAATAAATAAAGGTATTATGTCCATCTACATCTAAAAAAATTTTTTGGAAAAAAGAAAGATCATTTGGTTGTCTTCTGTATCTTGGGTTGAAATTCCACTGTGGAACAATAATGGAAGAAAAGAGGGACAGACGAATGACTGTTTTTGAGTAGCTGCTATATTCTATGCATATTTTTAGATGTAAGAGGCAGCAAATATTATTATCTTAATTTTATTTTTTTACTATTATTATCTTAATTTTTCATACCAATTTTATGAAATTTTGAGAGATTAATTAATTACTTTACTAATTTCATAGGCCACACCAAGAATCATGTCTTAAGTTAGAACTTACTATTCTTTCCTCTACTTGTTGCTATCTACACATGATGCAAGCATCTGCAAGTCTAGACTGAGTTTTCACTGGTATGGTTTATTGTGCATGTAATTGCAACACAATTCTTTCAATACATTACTTCAGAGACTTCTATAATGAACCGATGCAGTAAAAATAAAGCCATTTTAGAAATCAATTAATATAAAATATCACCAAAATCTCAAAGCATAATTTTAATATTAAACATATCAATTTGTTAGAGTGCTTTGCAATAATATGAGGAAGCTCTTTTTCTCTTAATAACTCTGTTAATACTGCTATTTTCCAATTTGAAGATGAAATTGAGTCAGCAGCCTGTGTGTCATGTTCTCCTAATTTTATAAATTAAATTCAGCTTGTTGTTTTCTTTTCCAAGAGTGCTTTCAGGAGTTCTAAGCCATAACTGCACTTTCTTTAGCCTCAATTCTTCTATCTTGCCCATGAAAATGCAGGTTATATTATGGGAAAATGCCTCATTTCTTACTGAAGTAACACACTGCTGACAGGGAGATCAAGAGAAATCTATGATGCACCCACACACCTTGACCCGGTTATCATTTTTAAATTCTGCTTTGTATTTTGTGGCGTTTTAGTTCTAAATGGGCTTTAAACATTTATTCTTTGTATCCATAGCTCTAAAACAGTGAAATTATTGAAATTTGAGACTTTATTCTCAGGATTACCACAATCTACTTGATGATATTTTTAAAACCAAACCAAAACCAAACAAACAAACAAACAAAAAAACATTAAAAGCCTCATCAGATTAAGCTTAGAAAAAGTATTTTGTGTAAAAATGATTTTTTAAAATATTGGGATTATTTAATATTTTTATGTTTATTCAATAGTTTTGAACAAGGAAGTCATTTAGTGTATTTTCATAATACTTTACCTAATTTTCTAGTACTAATTAACTAGAGTTAGCATAGTTAATAATGACAAGTAGGTCATTGACTTAGCTTTCCTTGGGGCTCTTCGAATTTTTTTCTTAATATTTCATCCTTTGTCATCAAGGTAAATAATGAGACATTTGAAAAGGTGATTAAGTTTTAAGTTCTCTTAAAAGCAATAAAAATCAGAGTGATTATCATCTCTATTTAATAATCCTCTTTGCTTCTCCTCCCTATGTCAATGCTATATCTGAAATTTACTGCCTAATTAGTATTAAATATTTTACACACGCACTCCCTCAAGAGGGCCGAGTGTAATTTCATCAGCCAAGCTAATATCCAATAAAATATGAAGTTTTATTATCTATTATTTGGAGGGTTGTGGTACAACTCAATTTCCTTTAAATTTCTACAGAAAATTTTAGTGGGAAAATGTTAGGGAATCAATTGACTATCCACTCAATATAACCATTCATTCCTTAGTGTCCCTGATGGTTGGCATCTATCCTTTGCTTGACTGTTCATGATGTTTATTTTCTCTTACTTGAGATAGCCTTTTCCAACATTGGGTAAATTTAAAGGATAAGAAACCCACAACCTAAATCTGTTTTTCTATCACTTCAACCTATACGTTTGTGTACCATGATGTCATATAAAATGTTTATTTTAGCACATTTTATTATGCCTGACAGTTATTTATGATAATATAAAAGAGGAAGGGCAAATACATGTGTGGCTACTTGAAAGAAATGAAGAAAACATGGTCAAGTTTTCAGTGAAGAAGCAGAAACAGGGATGATGTGGTTTCTGTTCTCAATAAAGTATCAAAGAAAAAAGGTTATTCGATTATGAGCTAGATTAAATATACCTCCAGAAAATATACTTCTGATTTATTTAGACTAAGGGAGGTAGAGGAGAAGGTGTTGCTTCTAAAATGGCATTTGCTGATAAAGAACGAAGCAAGCAAAGAAAATATGAAGCATGAGTTGAAAGGGTTAATTATGGGCACTGGACATCTGACCAGAGTTTGCCATGAATTCATGATATCTTTTCAGTGAATAGAGCCAAATAAAGTTTAATAAATTAGACAGCTCTGACATCTAATAGTTTAGGATTTTTCTGATTAGTCTTTTATTACTTGTATCAAATTTGTATTTCATATTAAAATAGCAAACTTTAAATCACAAATGATTAGAAGAACATTTATTTGGTAAACTAGTAGTAGAATCCTAGTTATGAGATTTTGTATATTTACATAATTCTTAGAGAGTCAATAAATGTTCTAATCTGAAGATGCCATCCTTTTCATGTGGTGGATTCGGCTTTAAGAGAGTTTCTTAAGAAGGTATTAAAAAACCTTACTGCTAATTGTCTCTCATTCCCAGTGATAAGAATGGCTAGTTGTTGTTAATTACTTATTCTACTTCACTAACAAAAATCTGCCCAGCCAACAGACCATATTTTTCAACCTTTCTTGGCGTTAGGGGTGGTGAATGAAATATGAGTATACAATGTGGTGCTGGTAATTCTAAAAGAGTGTTGTTTATGTTTACAAATATTTGGATTCTTTCCCTTGTCCCTTTCCCTTTCTCTTTTCTTCCTCCTTCTTACCTCAAACAAGATGCTAACACTTAAACAACAATCTTGGATCATGAGACAACGTTGACAATGGAAGTAAGTTTTAAAGATTAAGAAGCATGAAGATAGACTAAACTTGGATCCCAGAACTGTCATATCAGCTCTGGTCTCTGTACATCTGAACTTTTTCTACTTTAATTAAAATAAATATCTTTATTGCTTAAAAAAATTGTTGTGTTTGGTGGTGGTGGTGGTCTATTATAGGATGACAAAGCTAATCCTACCTACCATATTCCTAAATGAATTTTTTAATGTGAGGAAATGACACATGGGAGTTACAGTGTTAGTTGTATTTTCTAAACATAATCTTATAGGAGTTATTTGTCCCCAGAACCAGACATATCACATTATCTAGATGTATATGAATTTACTGGGTTGAAAGTGGATTAATGGAAGGCTGGGTACCATCATGTGTAAGCCCACAAGCTTGGGAGGTTGGAGACCTGAGTTGAATTTCAACTTTGTTACTGTTTGGATAATTTGGGAAAGTTGTATAACCTCTCGAAACCTCATTTTCTTCATATACAAATTAGGCATGATAATAATTTATACCTGGTAGGGCTTTTTTGTGTATGAAAATTATATGAAGTAATGTATATAAAAATTTAACATAGCACCTAGCATTTATTATGACCTGGACTTATCAGATGTTATTACTGTCATTGTTTTTGATATTAAAAAATAGGTGTTTTTTTTTTCCTTCCAAATTGAATTGATTGTCCCATATCTTGATTCTTAACATAATTACTCCCAATATCAGCATTGCTCCTGAACTAACCTACTTCTTTTAATAGTGACTAATTTGTGAAGAATGATAAAGAGGAAGGTAGAAAACCAATAAACACTATTAATTATTGAGGAAATTTCTTTTTAAAGTGTCAATTTAGCAGGGGAAACATATAAGGGGGAAACATTACAGATGTGTTTTCCTTAGTTGTTACTAGTTAATTTTGAAGTATAAAGTTAAGATGTGAAGTTCATATCATTATGGAAAAAATATAAAATCCTATGGTATTGCAAATTTTAAAATTTGAAAAAAAAAAAAAAAAACCAGATCTTTTTCTCTGAATATCTTGTTGATGTATTCTCCTTAAGGCCAGATTACAAGTCCTACACGACTTGATTCACATTCAGTTTTTTATTTTATAGTCCAGGTTAGATAATTTCAGGATGTCCTGCTCCCTTCCTCTGGTCTAATCTGAGCAACAGATTATCTCTTATAAACTCTTATAATGTTATAATCTCTTGCACCTGTGCAATAAAATTTGTAGGGACAAGGCCACATTTCTAATTCAAGGTTCCCTATCATAACACATTATCTGAGCAAAGTTTAACAGAACCTTGAAATCATGGAACATCGTGAATGAACTGGACTCAATGCTGGTTGGCTGGAAGCAACACACATGAGCTTCCATAGGACTGAAGATCACAGTAGCCATTCAGACTTTTCTCATTTCTCACTGACTGAAACGTATAGTTGAGCAGTATGCCAGGTATTATAGTTTAACTGTGTTGTCCCCCAAAAGCTCACGTGTGAGACAATGCAAGAAGGTTCAGAGGAAGCCGGGTATGGTGGTGCATGCCTGTAATCCCAGCACTTGGGAGGCTGAGGCAGGAGGATCTCAAGTTCAATGCCAGCCTCAGCAAAAGCGAGGCTCTGAGCAACTCAATGAGACCCTGTCTCTAATAAAATACAAAAAAGGGCTGGGGATGTGGCCCAGTGGTCGAGTGCCCCTGAGTTCGATCCCTGGTACCGGAAAAAAAAAAAAAAAAAAAAAAGGTTTAGAAGAGAAATGATTGGATTTCAAGAGTCTTAACCTAATCTTAACCCCTGATGGGATTAACTCAGTGGTAACTGGAGGCAGGTGGGTATGGCTGGAGGAAGTGGTTCATTGGGGGCGTGGCTACGGGGAATATATTTTGTATCTTGAGACTGGAGACTCTCTTTCTGCTTCCTGATCTCCTGTGAGCTGTTTTCCTTTGCCACACACTCCTCCATGATGTTTAGCTCCATCTCAAGCCCTGAGGAATGGAGCCAGCCTTCTATGGACTAAGACCTCTGAAACCGTGAGCCCTCAAATAAACTCTTCCTCCTCTATAATTGTGCTGGTCTGGGCCTTTTAGTCACAGCAGCAAAAAAAAAATATGACTAAAACATTAGGTGAGCTGTGTTTAAGGATTGTTTAGAAAGTTTCTCATTATTTTATATTTAACCCAGTAGAATTTGAAAAGTTTTAGCTAAATATTTGGTTATTGATAATGTGTTTGAATTTCAGAGATGTAGTTTTACTAAAAACATTCTTTAAAGAAACCTGTTTGTTTAAATTACAACAACCATTATCTCTTTATGGGTATCTCAAAATCTGAAATTGTGAAATGAAGATTCCTACAACCTTGTTAGTTCTGTAACAGGAAATTTTTGATAGTTGTTTGATCAAAGCAACACTTTGAAGCACACTCAGAAGTCAGATCTGGATATGTGATAAACAAATCTCTTTTTAATATCAGCAGGGACTTCCTCTTCTATCTGAAGTTGCTAGGATACTATCTTAAAGAAAAAACTCATTTGATTAACTGCAAATAGAAATTGCTTTTTTTTAAAAAAGTTCATACTTTTATAATAGCCTAGGTCAGGAATAAATCTATACCAGCTAAATGTTAAGCATATGATTTTGATGACTCTCTTGAATATCGGAAGAAAAACCATTATTTTTCTTCATAAAATTCATGACACAGAATGACTTTTTAGCCATGTTTTACCATAAAAAATGAAAAATGTTGTTGGGAGAGGGATACTTTCTTTTTCTTTATTCTGCATTTTAGCTCACATCCTAAAGATCAAATGAAATGCCTCATGTAAAAACACCTTGAATCTATAAAATGAATATACAAATCTAATAATATTTTAAGAAAGTGATATCATTCCTGACAAGTGAAAATCTTTCCTATATCCTATGCCTGTTTTCATTCCCTACCCCATATGCATTAGTATTTGATTCCATTTTCTATTCTACAATCAAAAGGCCCTAAAATATCAAGGCAACAGCATTATATAGGGGTCATGTCTTAGAAATGCAAGAATCTTCCTTTAGTTACACAGTTTAATGATACTATTGGTTTTAATATGAACACTGCAAAGCAATTCCATAAAAAAGAATTGTGCTTTGTTATTTTTCTATCTTGTGAAATTCAAATACCACCTACAGACATACAGGACAAAAGTCAAGAAGATTATTTAAAATAGAATCAATAGCAGAACCACTTATCCAAATAAACCAAAAGCTACCAATTTACTTATTAGCTTTCCTTCATGTGAGAAAATAATTTGAAATGCCTTCCATTGTGTTGATTTTCCAAAAAACATCCTTAGCTCCTTATATTCTTGGAGAAGGGTGATATAATCCATGCACAGGGTTATTTCCTACAGGTATGATACTGACAGGGGTGAAATTTGTAACTGGTAGGTGTTAAAAAACTCTAAAGTTTTGCTACTGTGGAAAATCTGTATGTATAAACTACAGAAGCAGAGGGGGGAATAAAGGTCTGGACTGATCTTTAATGTATTTCTCAGCTGAAGATGTGGGCAATAGTTGAAAATAAATGCAATTTTCAAGTTCTGTTTTATTGAAACTTTAGTTGAGAGGGGCAAGGGGAGGAAAGGAAGTGGGGAGAGATAAATATAGAGAGAACTAAGTAAGACTTAAGAAATCAATTTATAGTAGTGGAAAACTTGACTGGAGACTTTCTGTGTTTGAAAGTGTTCTGAACTAAATAGAAGTGTAGTTGTGTAGCACACGGTACAGTTCCTTGATTTTCTGACCCTGACTTGAGGTGAGCTATTGAGGAAGAATGTTGCTTCTGTGCATGCTAGCTACTATCAAAATATTTAAGAATTCAAGAAATACTTGTATATCTGGTTGGAAGTCTAGGGGAAATTCTGTGCCAAAGTATTCCGTCATTAGAGTGATACTGGAAATTTGCATCCTTAAAATATGAATATATTTCAGAATTTACCTCTGATAGTCATTCATTTGCAGAGCTGTATGAAAAATGGAAGCATTTGATCATAATTTTAGTAGTGCAATTTGATTTAATGAACAGATGCTGCAAACTCCCTGTGTGATCTGGGAAGCTTTTCTGAACAGTTAGTTCTCTAACCTGTAGAATGATAAATACTACCAAATCATGGATTCATTGAAGACTTTAATGAAAATGTGTGAATAAAATGTCTAGAATGAAGCTTGGCAAGTGGTAGATCCCTTTAAAAGACTCCAAGTTTTCGTGCAGCTATTTGTCTTCATAGTAGACTTTGTAGAGGCATGGCTGCCCATGTTGTCTTACCTCCATCCACTCATTCTCCACAGAAATAAAAATTAATTAGAATTTTCCTGCTGCCTTCAACCCTTTGATTACTTCTCATTACTTAGAATGAACACTGAAGTTAGTCATGGCCCCTGCAGACCACACACCTGACTGCAGTCCTCCAAACTGACTTCTTCCTGCTCTCCTTCCTATTATTCTCACTCTGGCCTCCATTTTGTTTCTTGAGCAGAGTGCATTTATTTTTTATTTTTACTCTAGTTCTTTACACATGCTTTTTGCTAAGCCTAGAGAGTAGGTGTTCTCACGTTCTTCATATGGCTATTGTCTCAAAATCTCAGTTTCTTAGAGAACTCTTCCCAACACCCATTAAAAAAGTTTTCCCTACCTTAATTACTCCAACAGTATACTATTTATTTCTTTCATAGTACTCATCGGAATCGGAAATTACCTTTTTGATGTGTTTATTATGTTTTGTCTGTCTTTTCCCACTAGAATATAAGTGCCTTCAGGGCAATATGCTTGTCTATTTGTTCATTGTTATTTTACTGGAACCTAGGATACTGACATCTTATCAAAAGGGAACAAACATTTATTGAATATTTTACCAGTGGTACAAATTGGTAGCAGAAAGAAGGTGTGTTTACCAAAAAGCATATTTGTAAACATTGTTTCTGAAGAGTTACTCTGGAGTAGGATCTTGTAGCAAATTACAAATACTATAAAGTTTTTGCTTTGTCATAGACAGTTTCCAGTCCTTCTTTTATTTGTATTTTTTAAAGAAACTGCTTTATTGAGATATAATTCACATACCATAACTTCATTTCTTTTAAAGTGTGTCATTTAATGGTTTTAGTATTTCCACAAATAAGTGCTGTCAACACCATGATTTTAGACCACTTTATTGCCTCAGAAAGAAGCCTTGTATCCTTTATCTATCATCCCTCTACTTCTCTACACCCCAATTGCCACACACAGATCTACTCTTTGTCTAAATATTTCTTGACCTGTAATTTCAGATTAATGGAATCATATGATGTATTATATGTTGTGACTGGCTTCTTTCACTTAGCATAATGTTTCAAGGTCCTTTCATGGTGTAGCACATATCAATACTTCAGATTTTATAATAATTGGTAACATTTTATTCTGTGAATATACCACATTTGCTAATCTATTGATCTACTGACAGACATTTGGGTTGTTTCATTTTTCGACCATATTAATAATGCTGCTATAAGCAATTTTTGTGTGGATATGTTTTTCATTTCTGGAATAGACTCTCTGGGTCTTGTGGTAACTATATGTTTAATATTTGAAGATCTGACAGACTATTTTCCCAAGTGTTCTCTCTTTTTTTCTTGGTGATTATAGCTAAAATTTTGTCAATTTTCTCGATCTTTTCAAAGAACTAGCTTTTGTTTTTATTGATATTTTCTATTGTTTTTCTGCTCTTATTTCATTAATTCCTACTCTGACCTTTACATTTTCCTTCCTTCTACCTGCTTTTGGTTATTTAAAATTTCATTCCTTCCATTCCTTTTCTTTGTCTAGGTTTTTTTTTTTTTTTTTTTCCCCCCTAGTGCTGGAGATTGAACCCAGGACCTCAAGCATGTCAGAAAAGTATCCAGCACTTTTTTTTTTTTTTTTTTTTTTGCATTTTAAGGTAGTAGATTGGATTATTGATTTGAGATTTTTTTATTGTCTTTGAAGGACATGGAGAATAAGCCCCAGAGCATATCCCTTATCTGAAGCTCATTCCCCACCCACCTTCCTGCCACATGTGAGCAAGGAAATGTCTGTGGTAAATTGGAGGTTTTGTCATTTAGAAGCCCAGGCCTCAGCCAGAGGGAAGGCAGGAAAGGAAACCAGGGATAACACGGGAACTCCCACCTGATCCCCACCTGACTGAATCTGCTGACCCCAGGACAACAGGCCCAAGGATCTTCCCTACCTGCCCTCTGTCCCACCCTAAATGAGCCTGCCAAACCAGCTCATCACATGACCAGGGTCTACTGAACCCTATAAAACTTAGACCCATGTTGTAGCCTGCCACCATTTCCCCCCCTGAAAATGTGCCCCTCCATTGCTTAATAAGAGCATTTTTGATCCATTGAGGTCTGTCCCCGTTTGGGGTATTTTTGCTTTCATTTTGTTGCCAAAACCCAGGAACGAGAGTTTTTTGGGGGTTCTCTTTACCCCTTCCCATTCCAATGAACCTCCCCCCCCCCCCCACCTTTCACCTTTCTCCCAACAGTTAAGCTAAATGGCCAATGAGACTTTGATCATCAGGCACTCCTGTGGTTCCCTCAGTTTGGGTAAGCCCCCAGCCATGGCTTGTGGAGTCAGGGCTGAATTCCCAGATTGACTGTCCCCTTTCCCTTTCCTTTTGCCTTATAGGAGGAGACTCTTCACATGCTACAAAGTCCACTTGGGCTAAACAGTGGCTGGTATGTGATCCCAAACCAACCCCATTCTTGCTAGGTGTTTGCTGCCTTATTGCTATGTGGATGAAGCAAAGATCTATATCTGGTCCTGTGTTGGTGTTAGAGGCATCCTCCTTCTAACCTTTCCTTCCAGTCCCTCCCTGTACTTAGATTTCTTCCCTGCACTTAAGCCCTCTGGATCAGAGGCCACTTTCTGCCATTTTGTTCCCACATGCAACACAGGCCTTCTCATTCTTTGGCGAGGTAAGATCCTTTCTGGTTTCTTGTAGATACACCTTGCCTGGGACCCCCCACCTTTTGGCTCATCTGGACCCCTGGGGTCCTCCATCATTGAGATTGTGGAAAGGGCTTCCCTCTCATTCTCTGGTGCAATTCTCTGGTGACAGGAGAGAGACTTCAAGGGATGCTTTGATCTAATCTGATCAAACATCTCCAATATGGGGCTTATCCAGTTCATCCCATGGGACCCCCCCCACCCCTCCACCAGGTTGTCTCATTCAAAATCTCAAAATCTTCCACCTCCAATTGACTTCAAAAGCAAATGCCTTATTAGGCTGAATATTCTGATCTGGCCACAATAAAAATCAGACAATGTGCATTGATGGCCTGAGTTCAGGACCTTTGATTAAAAAATTCTCTAAGATTCAGACAATTTTCTCCAACAAAATGGCAAATGGCCTGAGGTTCCCTGTCTCCAAGCTTCCTTTTACACTCAAAGTCCTCACTATAACAACCTTGCTCTACTCCACAACTAATCCTCTCTGACTCACAACTCTCTTCCTCATTCACTGCCCCCCAAATAGCAGGGAAACACCCTCCTTACAGACCCCAGAATCCCTCTGCTCCCTCATCCCATCCATCCTTAAACCCCACTCCCACGTTCCCCTTCCCCATTTCCATCATCTCCTTTTAAAATTCTTCCAATGAAACACATGTTCCCTCTCTGGGAGGTGGCAGGGCTGAAGGGATGGTCCCAGTTCATGTTCCCATGTCTATGACAGGTATGTCCCAAATTGAGGACAGATTAGGCTCATTTTCTGTAAATCCTACTACTGAGGCTATTATTAAATATACCACCCTTGACCTCAATACTCCCACCAGTACTGTCTTTCTCCATGTCCAATTTATTAGTAGATCTGCACCTGATATCCATAGAAAATCTTAGATACTTAGTCAAGCATCCCAAGACACTTCAGCAGCAACTTCTAGATACTGCTTTAAAAGTCTTTAACAATTGGGAAGACAAAAAAGAAGAAAGAAAATCATCTTAAAGCTAAATATCAACTCTGGCTTTATCCATCCATAACTCTAAAAAAGCCCCTGCTGCTCATTGCCCTACCAGACCCTCTAATATACCTCCTGGGGACTGTTTCTGATGTGGACAGACAGGACATTGGGAAAGAGCCTGCCCTCAATTGAGGCCCCCTCACCAAGCCCTGCCCCAACTGGGCAGGGGACATTTGAAGAAGGACTGTCCCCAGGGAAGGATGCCTCTCCCCTCAGTACAATCTGCTTCCCAAGACCCATACACCGACTTACTGGACTGAGGGGACCCAAACTCCACTGCTACTATCACCTCAGATGATACATCTCAGGATCCCTGGGTTACAGGGATAGTGAATAGCCAGGTAATATTTTCCTGTAGTCAACACCAAGACAAGACTTTCCCTTTTGACACAATGGCATG
Organism: Tamias sibiricus; assembly: GCA_025594165.1. Taxonomy (NCBI): domain Eukaryota; kingdom Metazoa; phylum Chordata; class Mammalia; order Rodentia; family Sciuridae; genus Tamias; species Tamias sibiricus. The sequence goes on along the minus strand of CM046664.1, from coordinate 109,574,133 downwards.
GACCAACTTCCAAAGCAAATACCCCTGTTATAGGAGTCTCCAAATTAAAAGCCTCCATTATTGTTCTTCCTTTATGATCTAGTACCATTTTTTTTTCTTAATATATTTCAGCCTGGGTCTGGTCTCTGTGTCCCCTAAGCCTCCTTATTATTCCTTACTCATTTGGATTGACCCCATGGTCTGGGATGCCTCTCAGCTCAACATTGCTAAACACCGTCCATGTATTCAAATCCAACTAAATAATCCCACTCAAATCTGGTCTGATTACCAACTGGGGAATAAAACTGGCATCCTGAGGAAACATAAATCATAGGACCACATCATAAGAGACTGATCTTTCAAAGGAAAAACAGTAAAAATGGACTAGGCATGATCCCTATCTTGCCAAGGCTTGCATTGAAATGTAAATTGCAGAGGCCTGCCTAGCTGACAGGACTTAGGACAGGGGTGGGGGGGGGGGGATGTGCCACTTTTAAATCCCAGCTGCCTGTGGCTGACTATCTGACCATACTAAGGGAGGGAAAATGAAATTGTCAGGTCTCCTTTACCTTGTGAATCTTTACCTATGGGTTTCAGAGCTCTCTCTCTCTCTCTCTCTCTCTCTTTTTTTTCAGTCGTAGTTGGACATAATACCTTTGTTTATTTTATTTGTATGGGGTACTGAGGATGAAACCCAGGGCCTCACATGTGCTAGGCAAGCGCTCTATTGCTGAGCCACAACCCCAGTCCCTCATATTCTTTTATATCTTAATTCACTCTAATCTGAGCTAAAAGTAAACTCTGATCTGACAAAGATGTTCTGCATGCTTTTTTACTAATTATGGCAGTGCTATTTTTTTTTTCTAGAACTCTTTTTTTTATTAAATTATAAAATTTTGAGCTCATGGTTTTATGGTGAATTCACATTTGATCCTGTGTGCCTAAATTAATATATTATTTATCTGGTCAGTGTTATTTTATTTAATTATAGAGGTTTTTACGCTCTATTTTTGTTTAGAGGCCAAATTTGTCAAGGGTTACCTCTCAATCTAATAGAGGCTTTAATAAACATCTGTAGCATTGCAGTGGATATCTACCTACAAAAAGCTACAAAACCTTTGCTTCTTGTCTGTTCTGTGTATGTGTGCATACCTGTGTATTGTGTTGTCTACATGTGCTTGTGTCCATATATCATGTACATGGTATCAAAATTGGCATAGATAAGTGAGTGCTTATAAATTAAAATTTAAATGAGAAATGAATCCAAATACCTTCAATTTATTTGTCTTAAAAAAGGGGTTGAATTTTAAAACAGATGAGAGTAAAGATGTCTTTAAAATTACTAACTCACAAGTCTTTCTAGGTGGTCAGACAATTAATAGAATGTTAATTTTTATAAAATGTCTAGAATGTAATTTCCATTGCTTCTAGGATCTTTCTTCAACAAGGAAGAGATGGCTAATACTGTTAACTACACTTGTGTTTGTTGGAAATTTCTAATTAATTTACAAATTTAAGATGCTAACTGCCAAATATAAAATCAAGTACTCTTGACCTCTTAAATTCCATAAGGTAATGTACTTAAACATTATGTGTGTTTTCATAAATGGGCAAATAGAAAAAGTTTTGAGATTGCCTTGTGTCTCTCTTCACTAAAACAAAGTTACAAAGAGTTAAAGTTCTAATAGGTATAATTCTATATGCAAAGAGTCCAAACAGTTTCATCTGTGTTTCAATTAGAGTACTGTAAATAGCATAAAGCATTTCATCTTATTAAAGTGGAATAATTTGTCTAAATTCAGAAATTTTATAAGGGTTGTTTCAGGGTTAATTATGAAAAGGTTCACCAACCGAGAAAGAGATATAAAAAGGTTCTAGGTATGGATATATATTTTAATATGGAAAGTAGAAGGAAAAAAATATTTCTGGATGAGAAAATCTTTGTGTGGTAAAGTAAGAAGTTGTAAAATATATAAGTAAATTGTAGAAGGTCTGCGGAAAATAAATTTCAAAAAGTTTGTATGTATCTAAGTTGGTTATATATATAACTAGACTAATCAGTTAAGGCTATTCAAGCTTTTTTTCTTCCCCTGTTATTGTTTGGATGTCAGGTATCCCCCAAAAGCTCATGTGTGAGACAATACAAGAAGGTTCAGAGGAGAAATGATTAATCAATGAGGATACTACTGGGAATTGGACTAGAGGTCATTCATGTTATGTTCTGGCTGAGAAGTTGTCTGCATTTTTCCCATGTCCTGAGACTTTCTGTGAGGCTGATCTTTAAAAGCAATGGACTTCTTCATCTGGTGGAAAAATTTTGTAGGTAGTATAGCATTCAGGCAGTGGCATAGATATTGATAGAAGCTTTTAGCCAAATTTATTGTGCTAATCAGGAGCAGAAAATAGAGCAGGCTAAGGAATTTGCAGTTGTTAAAGACATTATTGCCACTAAAGAAATGCTAAACTTGCCCAGAGACAGTAAGAAAGATGGCTTGAAGACATCCCAGGAGCTGGCAAAACCACAACCATCTAAACCTCAAGGGAGTAAAAGTGAAAATTCTCTTGAGTAGAGACAGGTGGGGCACTCTTTGGGGGCCTAGGAATTTTTTTCAAAGTGCTCAGACACTGAGAGGCTACAAGGGCTCCTGGAGGCTTGGCTACTGCTTGAGACGGTGGCAGACATTGGCATCAACCACATGTTGTTTGTTCTGCAGGAATGCAGAATGCTGGATTAGGGGGTCATAGAGGCTTCCACCAAGATTTCAAAGGAAGACTTTGGAGGCTAGGCAAGGTGCAGCAGGGTCAGAGTCCCTGAGGGCACCCCTTAAGAAATCAAAATGTGGAGATGTGAGGAGGAAGCCAAAGCTGCAGAAGAGACCCCTGAGATTAAGAAATGCCAGTAACATGAGACATTGTCCTAGGAAAGTTGCAGGGATTGAGCAGGGACAAGTCAACAGAAGGGCCACTTGAGCTTCAACAAACAAGACCACAGGTGTGGTGCTACACAAGCCCTTTGGAGAGAACATGATGACATGTGCCCCAGATGCCAAACACGGAGCCACAGGACTTGTTTGCCCAGCTGGAATTTGGTCTTGCTTTGGTCCCATCTCTTTTTTCTATGCCCCTATTTTTGTGAATGGAAATGTTTACTCTTTACCATTATATATTGGATATTTGCAAATTGCTTTTAATTTTACAAAAGCTCACAATGCAAGATTGCCTTGAACCTTAGAGAAGACATTCAACTTAAATTTTGAGCAATCTCAGAACTCCTGAGACTATGGGGACTTTTGGGAATGGACTAAATATATTTTGCATTGTGAAATGTGTGTGAGTTTGTGGGGGCCAGAGGTGGAATGTTATGGCTTTTATGTGAGGTATCCCCCAAAATCTTATGTGTGAAACAATGCAAGAGGTTTGGAGGAGAAATGATTGGGTTGTAAGAGTCTAAACCCAATCAGTGAATTAATTCTCTAATAAGAATCAACAGAGTGGTAAATGAAGTGGTAGGATGTGGCTAGAGGAGGTGGGAATTAGGGTGTGGATTTGGTGTATACATTTGTATCTGGCAAGTGGAGACTCTCTCTCTTTGTTTCCTGAGGTGCTTCTCTCTGCTACTTTCTTCTGCCATGATGTTCTTCCCTTCCTCGGAGTCCCGAGGAAAGGAGCTGGCCTTCTATGGACTAAGACCTCTGAAACTGTGAGCCCTCAAATAAACTTTTCCTCCCCTAATATTGTTCTGGTTGGGTTCTTTTAGTGAAAGCAGTGAAAAAGCTGACTAAAACAGCCCCCTAAGGTCAAATATTAATGTACTGGTATAAACCAAATTTAATCCTCTATGTGTTGAAGTAAGGATTTCTTAAAACATTAATCTGCTTTTATCTATCAAGATAATCTCTGTGTCTTAAGTTTTATTCTTTAGAGAAACTAGTCTTAAAGGAATTAGGGTTCATACAACTCTGGTTAAACAAAACTGTTATTTACAGTGTTACACTGCATAACAGAGTTTAGATTTTTCTTTAAAAGCTAAACTTGGTTAATATAAGAACATCAGTGTAATTATTGTGCTATTACTGGATTCTTGGTATAATAAATGTAGTCATATCTTCCAAGTATATATGTATTCAAAGTACAAGATTCAGAAGAGCATTTTACCAAGCTGATGTTCTTCAAATTAAAGTTTAAAGTAAAGGTTTGGGATTATAAAAAATCCCAAATAAAGAACCATGCTTCTTAGTTCATAGTTATTATGCAAACTCAATATGTTTTTACTCTTGTTAATTTCATTTTGTGTTTTCCTTGTACACTCTATTATCTGTTAGTGCCTTATAGAAATATAACTTTCAATATAACAACCTGAGTTATTTTGAAATAATAGCCCATCATCTATAGATAGTATATATGGCTAACTTCCAGTACTAATACTGACCCTGATTAAATAAAAGAGGTGAATGACTGTTAAGTTATAAACATTAAATTTAAAACCCAGTACTTTTACTTTAAGAATGGTGAAACTAGCTTGCTGAATGTTTAAGATCAAGGCTTGGAGATAAATGTTAAGGAAGTAAAGGGGCTAAGAAAGAAAATAGCCAATATTTGGCTCTTGCCCTCTTAGTTAGCTTGAACCCAGGGAATAAGGGGACCTCTCTAAAGGCTTTACAACTCTGTACCACATGACTTCCCGATCTGGGGGTGGGAGGAGCTAGGAGGCCCTGGAGAACAGAAAGCTGACCAGTACCCATGCTGCAAAAGATGAGGATCCTTGGGGAAGGGAGATATCCCCTGTGCTTCCAAGGGAAGCCACATCATCAAAGAGACCCTAGCATATGGCACAAAAGAGCTAAGAGCCCACTCTCAAGTTCCCTAAGAGTGACACCCTGAGGGAACTCAGCTGACTCTTACTAATAGATAGGAACAAGTTCAATTTGACCAGCTTGGTCTTGAACATCTAGCAAAAACAGTTATAACCAAAATAGCTATAACTGGGCATTTTAAAAAAAGACAATAATTATTTTAATAGAACTTAAGATTTACACTTGTGTCATCTCCACAGCCCCAGTGTCCCCCAAATTCTGAGGCATTTTTTCCTTTGTGAGGCTCATATTTACCCCTGCCTACCAAAAATTGGACTGGCCTCTGTACCTTGGTCTTCCTTACTCCTCTAATTGATATTTTACCTAACAACCAAAGTTTGCCTTTACTGAGAATGACACACACCAGACACAAGAGAGCCCTTCAGTTTAGTCCCTTACTCATAGGGCTAGAAAATTCTGCCAGCACAGGAGCAGTAGGATTAGGAACATCTCTTCACTACTATAAAAAATTATCAGTAAAGGTTATTGCAGATATCCAACAGGTCGCCAATTCAGTACTGACTTTACAAAATCAATTGGATTCCCTGGCATCTGTTGTCCTGCACAATTTGGGGACTAGATATCCTTAATGCCCAATGAGATGGCCTCTGCCTCTTAGGGAAGAATGTTGCTTCTATGTTAATAAGTCAGGAATAGTTAGAGACAAGATTTAAAAAAAAAAACAAAAAACCTAACAGAACAAGCTACTAACCTAGCAACCACCTCCTCCTCCCCTGGATGGTGGGGAGGACGCCCCACCTGGATTTGGCCCATTGTGACCCCCATTCTCCTGATCATGTTTTTTCTCTCCCTTTTTCCATGCTTCATTAATCTTTTCCAGAGGTTTCTAACAGAATGAATCTCCGCCATCTCCAGGGCCACCACCCAAGAACATGTGAAAGCTATGTTCCTCCTTCAGACTCTATAAGATGCCCCAGCAACACTCCTTCTCAGAGGGATGTAGCCAGGTAAGATGATGTTGCCCCAACTCAATATGCCCCTTTCAGCCTTTGGGATGAAGGACATGGAGAATAAACCCCAGAGCATTTCCCCTATCTGCTGCTATTTCCCCACCCACATTCCTGCCACGTGTGTGCAGGGAGACATCTGTGGTAAATTGGAGGTTTTTTCATTTAGAAGCCCAGGCCTGAGGCAGAGGGAAGGCAGCAAGGGAAACTGGGGAGAACACAAAAGGAACTTGCACCTGATCCCCACCTGACTGAATCTGCTGACCCCAGGACAATAGGCTCCAGGATATTCCCTATCTACCCTTTGTCTCACCCTACATGAGCCTTCCAAACCACTGCCATTTTCTCCCCAGAAAGTGTGCCCCTCCATTGCTTAATAGAAGTATTGCTGAATCATCAATGTCTGTCCCTGTTTCTGTTATTTTTGCTTACAGGCTTAATATAGACCCTTAATAAGTCTAATTGACTTATTTCTATCCTTTCATATTTATTGAGGTTTGTGTTGTGGTCTAGTGTATGGTCTGTGGAGATGGCTGTTCCATATGCTTCATTGCTTAGGGTGTTCTACAGATGTTTGTTAGGCCTAGTTGGTTTATAGTCTTAAGTCTTTCATATCCTTCTTGATCTTCTGTCTGGTTATTTTATCCATTATTGAAAGTGGGGTAGTAAAATCTCCTACTTGTTCTACTTTCATTTCTATTTGTTTTCGCTTCATGTATTTTGGGTCTCTGTTACTTGGCACATAAATGATTATATCTTCTTGATGGATTGACTCTTTTGTGATTATAAAATGTCTATGTTTATTTCTTGTAATTTTCCCCCAAAATTTCTTTTGTTTATTACTAGTATAGCCTTTCCGGTTTTCTTAGTGTTTTCATATTTCTTTTCTCACCCTTTTATTTTCAATGTTCATGTATTTTTAAATCTCAAACATGTGTCCTATAGACAATATTTAGTTGGATCATGTTTTCTAATCTAGGCTGTCAATCTCTGTTTTTTTTTTTTACTGGGTTCTTTAATCCATTCACATTTAATGTTGGTGACTATTTACATTTGCTATTTTACTGTTCATTTTCTATATTTTTCATATCTTTTTATCTTCTTTAACTGGGTTTTTATCATTAAGTATTTTCTAATGTATCAGTTTAATTCATTTAATATTTTTGTGTTTTGAGATTTTAATAGTTGCTTTAAGGCTTACCATTTATATCTTAGAAGAATTATCTTTAGCTATGTACTAGCTTAATTCTGGTAATATTTAGAAATGTCACTTCTATCTAGCTCCATTTCATTTTCCTCCTTTTTGTGGTATGATTGCTATTATATTATAACAATTAGTATTACAAACTCAAAAATAACATTGTCAGACGTAGTTACTTACCAAATGTAGTTATTTTTTTTTTTTTTTTTAGCTCAATACAACTTTGATCTCTCACACCTTCTTTGCTCTCTCACATTTACTGATCTTGGGAAATATATTACTTTTCTTAAGTTTTAAGCCTAACAATATGTTGTATACATATTATTTTACAGTTTCCACCTCATCCTATCAGGTTATGAGAAGAAAGAATGATACACATTTTTATTTGTCCATAATTGCATAATTGCTTTTCCCAGTTCTCTTTCTTTGATAAATTACCTCCTGGGATAACTTGCTTTCAGCCTGAAAATCTTCATTTAATATTTCTGGTAAGGCATATTTGCTTTCAACAAATTTTCTTATTTATTTGTAGTTTTCAAAAAGAATTGTAACATGCATGGAAACATTTCCTAAGGAATGAGTAATAGTTTAGAATTCCCCATAAGAAATTTATATTTTTGTTGACACATAATAATCAACCCATGACAAAGATGTATAATAATTCATATATTTGAATTTTTTTAGCCATATTTGAATTGGCTGGCCTTTTTGTATGTATTGGACAACTGAACATATTTGAATTCTGATTCATCCTGGTTCTTTATGGCGCTTAAATGCCTCATTGAAATTGTATATAAATCCTTTAATATAGTTTGTTTCTTTAATGAGTATGCAAAACAATGCATCCGAAAATACACGAAACATCTTTTTGTTTTGTTAAAAGTTAGTTTCCTAGCTGTGACAGCTTATATATTTTTGAGACTACAAAGAACATTTATTAAAAGTTCTATACTTGGTCAAATATGCAGACTTCAATTCAGATATTATTATATCATTTCTAATAATTATTAGATTGGTGCCTGATAGGATGAGGTGGAAAGTTCTGCTGAAGGTTAGATTCCTAGTGGTGACAGCTTACATTCTATAATACTAAAAAGACATTTATTAAAAAGTTTTATACTTACCAAATATCTAGATTTAAGACTTTATTATATCATTGCTACATGCTTTAATTATGTTTATATTGCATGTGAAGACAAATCTATATGCACTTGCAATGCAAACCTAGTCTTTGCTATGTGAAAACTCTTGAGTATTTGTTGATGGCATGAAGTAGTGCTTTAATACTTATATTTAGTAATTTGATTAAAAAAAGGTAAAATTCCAAAGGCCGATTCTCATATCTCTTTTAAAATATTAACATTAATTAACGTAACATATTGCCAACTCTAATACTTAGTCTTTACAGTCCCACGAATGATCTTTCTGAAGCAATCTGATGGTTTAAAGAATAATAATAATAATAATAGTGACAATGATTTGGTTTTATTTTATGCCTAACTTCAGAGAAACTCAAAGTACCTTGGATTTTTTCGCACTGTTAATTTTCATGAAATATTTGTAATGTGCTAGAAATCCATAAGAGATGATATACACTCCAGGAATGGTGTTATTTCTATAACTCATATCTGACATAGCAAAACCATGTCAAAATATTTAAATTTTGTTTTCTAGATTATCATTTGTATGTGTTCTTGGCTAAAATTTTATATTTTCCTTCTTTTTTTGTGGGTGGTGGGGGAAGAGAAGTACCGGGCATTGAACTCAGGGGAACTTGACCACTGAGCCCCATCCCAGACCTATTTTGTATTTTATTTAGATATAGGGTCTCACTGAGTTTCTTAGCACCTTGGTTTTGCTGAGCCTGGCTTTGAACACTGGATCCTCCTATCTTAGCCTTCTGAGCCACTAGGATACAGGCATGTACCACCACACCCAGTCTCTACCTCTTCTTTTTTTACCTACATCTTGCAAATTGAGATTTCTGACCCAAATGACCAATTTCAATGGACACTTTCAATTTTCAATAAAAAGTTATACGTGGGATTCACTTCATTCAAATGTTTTACTTCTACAGTAATACTAAGAATCAGCCATTTCTAAACCCACTTTTGGAATATTGACAGTAATTAAGATAAATATGCACACAACGTCACACACACACACACACACACACGCACAACTCTTAAACACAATCCAGTAAATGGAGGAAAAATGTTATTTTCTAGAATCAAGACAGTAATGTGTGTGCACCAAGATCTCTGATCTGTGTGATAGATACACAACTATCTGCAAACTAAGTAGAGAGGTTTCAGAATAAACCAAATCTGCTGATATCTTAATCTGGGATTTCTATCCTACAGAATTATGAAAAAATAAATTCCTTTTGTTTAAGACACTCACTCTGTGCCATTTGGGTATGTCAGCACTCTCAAACTGCCATTATAAAGATGACAGTTTCTCTAAGGTCATTTTAGATTGTAAGAAAAAAGAAAAGGAAGACTATAACAATTGTCACTGATGTCAGAAATGTGATGGTTAATTTTATGTGTCACCTTGAGTGGGCCAAAGGTGCACACATTAAACATTTTTTTCTGGTTGTGTCTGTGAGGTTGCTTCTAGATGATGACAGCATTTGAGTAAACAGATTCAGTAAATTAGACTGCCCTCACTAGTGCAAGTGGGCATCATCCAATCTGCTGAGGAAGAAGGAGTAATTTCCTGTTTGTTTTCTGCCTGCCCTTTGAACTGGTTCATTTGTCTTTTCCCTTCCCTGGACTGGGATTTATACCACACGATCCCTTGTTCCCTTGTTCTTAGTCCTCTGAACCCATCCTGGAATTCTGCCACTAGATTTCCTGTGTCTCCGGGTTGTAGACAGCAGCTTGTGGTGGGATTTTTCAACCTCCATACATGGAAGCTGATTCCTCAAAATAATCTATTTAACTGTATCTAAACCAATATCTATGATGCCTAGCTATTCTATGGGGCAACAATATTTGTATGATATATAAATGTGATATCTATACTACTGGTCGTCATCTATATATCAATATATTTTCCTCTCTGTGTATGTGTGATTAAATATTATTTGTTATGTTTCTCTAGGATGCCTGGCTAATACAGGAAGGAAGTTCTAAGACCAGAGAAATAAATACAGTAAGAGAGGCTTAATCAATAAGAAACAGTACTGGAATCCAGGAATGAAGAATAACTTGACAAAAGAAAAAAAAAAAAAACAATAAAAAGACTAGGTACATACACGCACACACGCACACACACAACCCCCAAACTAACACCACTCTATAAAGCTCCTTCCACCCAAGTCATTGTCAACTATTTAGTAACTGAATTTGGCCTCCCTACCTCTTGACATCTAGGAAGATTGTCTTGACAACCTATGCCACTATTTAATCTCTCTTCAGTAAAGTAGATTGTGAGCTTCTCAGATCTTATTGTTTCACTGTCCCTTTGTTCCTCCCTCCTCACAAGCCATCACCATGTGGCCTTGTATCAACCTGCATGTGAAAATCTGCTGTTTTACTAGTTTTCAGGGAAACAAAACAAAACAAACAAAAACAAAAGACATGTGCACATTAAACACTTCCTTTACTCCCTTACTAAATATTTGTATGAGCAGAGGACAGCTTCTATCAGGCCCACACAGTTTTCTAATTTTTTATTAATTTTCTACTGATTTTTATCTTCCTATGCTATCTTCCCATGTTCCTCTGGTTTACATTTCTCTCCCTTTATTTCTGTAGAGCAAATAAACCCTCTCTAGTATTCTGTGGGTTGGTTTCTACCCTTCTTGGGGGGTGGGTTAGCAGTAGCAGCCAACTATTACTTAGGGTCTAACCCCAAGAGATCATTTTCTAGCAAAGGTACTTCCTCTTGTAATAGGAAGCCTCATGTCAAAGAGAATGATGTTTTTTTTTTTAATTCCCAACACTTTTTTTTTTTAAAGGAAGTTAATTAAGAAAGGTATATGACCATTTCTGATGAATATCATCCTGGGCATAGATTAGTAGGTAGAAATCCTAGGCTTTGGTATCATTTCTATTTCCCTACTTTTTTTCCATCAAGAAGAGGGATTCTTTTTTTTTTTAAATTTTTTTATTTGTATTTTTTATTTTTATTTGGGCACAATACCTTCATCTTATTTATTTATTTTTATGTGGTGCACAAAATTTAGGTCAATCCAAATTTATGAGTGAACACATATCCATATTAAATAGCTTTGAGAAAATAGGTGTGGATTAGATACATCTCAATGTACACAGAAACATTTGCAGAAGTAATTACTGCTGTGAATAGATGAGAAATTAAGGAAAGGAAATACATATATGAAGGTATGTATTTTCAAATTTTCTAATCAAGAATAGAGACATTGATTTTGGAAAAGTTGCATGTTAAGCATTTAACAAATATTAGTTATAACACAAGTTGCCTTGTTTTTGTATCCTACAAATTTCTTAAGTCATTAGTCTTAATAATATTTTTTTGTGTGTGTGTGTGGAATCTTTAGGGTTTTCTATATATAATACCACATCATCTATGAAGAGAAAATTTTGTTTTTCCAAGTTTGATGACTTCTTTTTCTTGCATAACTGATCTGTTTAGAACTTCCAATACTATGTTGAATAGCAAAGGCAAGAGTATAAGCACTTTTATCTTGTTACTGATGTTAGAGGTAAAACTTTCAGATTTTCACCATTGAACATATGTAACTGTAAGCTTTCCATAAATAACCTTCATTACATGAAGATAATTTCTTCCTATCCCTAGAATACTGAGTGCTTTAGTCATGAAAGTGTTTTGAAAATTGTCAAATTCTATAGTCAGTAGAGATGACTATGTGATTTTTATCTTTATTTTGCTAATGTGGTATATTACAATGATTTTTGTGTTTAACTATCCTTGCATTTCAGGAATAAATTCTGTTTGCTTATGATATTTAATCCTTTTAATGTGCACTTGCATTTTATTTGCTAGTATTTTATTATTTCACATCAATATTCAGCTGGAATTTTTGTCCGGAGTTCTCTTTTTTTGAAATGCCTTGATATCTGTTCTATGCTGGCATCATAAAATGAACTTATAAGTCTTCTCTCCTTTTCAATATTTTTGGAAGAGTTTTAGGAGGTTTGGTATTAATTCTTCAAGTGTTTGGTGGAATTTTGTGAAACTATTTGGTCCTCTCTGTTGAGAGGTTTTTGATTACTGATCCAGTCTCCTTCCTGAATTGATAACAATCTGATCTGTTTCATGATCCAGTTTTGGTAGGTGTGTTTCTAAGAATTTTTCCTCTTCTTCTAGTTTATTCAATTTATAGCCTACTATTGTATATAGTATTGTCTTTAATCCTATTTATATCTCAGGCAATAGTTGTAATGTTCTATCTTTAATTTCTGATTTTAGTCATCTGAATTTTCTATCTTTTTTCTTATTAATCTAGCTAAGGGTTTGAAATTTTTGTTCTTTTCAAATCATCAAATCTTAATTTTCTTTATTTTTCAATTATTTTCAGTTTATCTACTTCATTTATTTCTGCTCTAATCTTTAATATTTTTGTCTTTCTGTTATATTTGAGTTTAATTTTTCTTTTACTAGTTTCTTAAAGTATGAGGTCAGGTTGTGGTTTGAGAGTTCCCTTATTTTTTACTATGAACTCATATATATACATATACTCATATATATACATATATATACATATAACTTCTCCTGAGTTGTATTTCCTTCCATGTGTATATACATACATGTATGTATATATATGTATATAAAATTGAAAAGTAAGGTATACATTGTTGAAAGTAGAGTACTAAAGTCTCCTACTCATATTGTGTTTTTGTCTGTCTCTATATCTCTCTCCCTATCGGTAGGTTAGAAGCAAAACTTTCAGTTTGTCCTAAAAGTTTTGATTTGTTGTATTTTAAACAAAATGCATTCTGATTTGTTGTATTTTAATTTATCTGTTTTATTTAAATTTTTCTTATTTCCCTTGTCACTTTCTTATTTTGGAATTTTTATTTCCAGGGCATTTTTTTATGTTGAACCAACCGGTTGCTTAAGAGTGCATTTTTGATTTCCACATATTTGTGGATTTTCCAGTTTTCCTTGTACTATTCCTTTTAAGCTTTGTTCTATTTTCATCTGAAAGATACAGGTATGATTTCAGTATTGTTGAATTTATTGTCTTGTTTTATTGCCTAACATGTTTTTTTTTCTAGAAAATGTTCCATGCACACCAAGAAGTATGTATATTCTGCTGTGTTTGGGTAGATTGTTCCATCTATCTATCAGATCCAATTGGTTCACAGTATTGTTCAATTCCTCTATTTCTTTTTTGATTTGGTTGCTGTTTTAGCCATTATTGAAAGTAGAGTGCTAAAGTCTCCTACTAATATTTTGTTTTTGTCTATTTCTTTAATTCTGTCAAATTTTTCTTTTTATGCTTAAAAGCTCTGTGGTTTGGAACAGAAAGGATTTATATGGTGACTATAAACAGAAACACTTGTTACCTAGGAATATGAACATTGATATTAATATAGTAGTCAAGAGACTTGCTTTATATTACGTTACTATGGGAGTGGCTTTTGACCAGGTATATAAGGTTTCTTTTTTAAGAATGAAGCAAAGCCTCTCTTTTGCTTCCTGTAGTGATGCTTCAAATAACTTCTCCTGAGTTGTATTTCCTTCCATTGATGAATATTTAGAGTGATTGGTCACTTTGGATAGTTTGATAAACACTTTAAAAATGAATATGAAATTCTGTGTTAATTTTTTAAAGACCAATTTTGCCCAACTGTAGAAGGGAAGAGAGAATGAAGAAGAGCCATTCTACACGGTTTCAATAGTTAAAGGATTTCCTCAAAAAAATGGCTGGTTAGTGTTAGATAGAAGCATATATTTGTGGGGGGAACTTGATATTAAAGAAGGGCTTTCTAATTATCAAAACTATAGTTAGAAACGTGACTTTATTACAATAATGTGAACTTTATCTCAATGGGAATTTTCAAGGAAGAGTGCGTTATTGAATTTATGGGAATCTTTCAGATTTATGGGATCTTTCAGGATATTATGGAGGAGAGTCTGTCACTGTATAGTTTGGGCAACAAAATTGTATAATTTTCAATATAAATTTTGAAAGTAAACATTATATTTTAACAAAACACAGTGTAAGACCTTATACCTTTCCACATGCAAATTTTACTCACATAAGTTTATATTCTGAGCAAAAACAGCATCTAAATTCTATAAGTTTAAGACAGCAAAATATAGACTCTTAAAAAAATCTCATAGTTAAGAAAGTCATCATTTAAACTTAAAAGAAAATTACAAATTGGCAATAAAAAAGTGTGGCATTATGTGGGTCAATACTTTATAAAAATCCTGAATAGTAAGCCTGAAGTTTTAGTGAGGGAATTAAAGGTACTGATTAATTATGATATGTTGACTTCAATTGAATCACTGATTATACTAAAGCTAGATGGCAATATAACTAAAAATATCATTAAATATATTTGCTGTTTCCTCAAAGACAACTCTATTTGGGGAAAAATTCCAAAGAAAAAGGTTATGTTTTCTTTTGGTTTGCTCTAGTAAGGAATTACAAATTTCCTTTATAGAGTCTTTGTATTTTAATGTGAGTACTATGTTGAGTGTTCAGTGGAAAGATGACTGTTGAATGCAGAGGGGTACAAATGTCTGCTATATGGTGATTTTTTATGACATGCTATATGCTTCTAGAAAAAGAAAGAACATGAATAAGATAATAAATATTGAGACTAATAGCATCTATTACCCAAGGCAAGGAAAAGAGCAAATGAAGAATCTGTTTTTTATTTCTGGTATAGAAGTTGGATTGAATTTAAATCATGTTGTGGTTGATACTATATAATGAATAACAATGACAGTGTTGCAATACTATTTGTTTGACTGTGTTTACATGTGGTATTAATAAGTCTTTGAGAATACTATTGGTATTCAAATTTCATTAGAAGTACATTTTGCAATTTTTAAGTTGTAATTTCTTTATAATGATTTGACAAAGTAAATGAGATTTAGATAGATTTAAGATCCCATCTAACACCTGTTGAGTAAGTGTTCCATGATTTAGAAATTAGAGTATTTGTACTTTTAGTTTTATGTAATTAATTTGATAAATAAACATTGAACTGAATTAACTGTATAATTTAATTTCATTACGTTTATCTGAGCTCTTCTGTGCTGTATAAATCACACGGAAAGTTAATAGATGGAATATGCTTCCTGTTTCATGGTTCTTAGGTTTCTTGACAGTCAAACTTCTATTATAAGAGTAATTGAAATAGTAGTAGCATTTTTACCAGAGATAATTTTGATTTATAACTATTAACTCTCACTTGGGAATTTTTTAAGGCCAAGTAATGTTTCCAAATATACAATGAATTCTTGTAAAAATATATTCTTTTTTGCCAAATTATTTTCTAGTAAATCTGAGTTTTTGTAACCTTAGTAAATATGAGCTACTTTTATCATTCAAGACTTTTGGCTGGTTTTGCCAAATATCAACATATTTTTTAGTAAGGATTACAAGGAAGTTTTGAAAGTGTTCTCTATCTTCATACATTTTTAAATCCACATTCCAATCTCATTATTATTTTTCTTCCCTAGGAAAACTGCTATCACTCAATCTTCTACCATCTTCATGTTTATGAGAAATTAGATTCTATCTTAATTTGTTGGTCTGCCTTCTTCAGAAGTTTCATATCAATTAGATATTTAAAATTTTTGCTGTGGCTAAGCTATGAGAACAGGGCAAATTTACTGTGATTACCTTGAGCTTATGTTTGTATTCATTTCTGTACTTAAGCTGTATCAATTTTAAGAGGTATTTTTCAAGCCTAATTATGTTAATTTGAATATAGGTTTTAGACATTAATACTGATATTCCTCTGTGTCACTTTATCTTCTGAATGCTCTGTTTCTTTTTTATTTATTTTTCCTCATTTACATTTTCACATAACAAGTAGCTTGAATTATTTCTATTGTCCTTATAATTGCCAGGGTAGAAAAAGAAAAAGGTATAGCACTGTTTTGTAGGCACAATAGAAGTTTGACTGTCAAGTCTACTGTTGATCACATTTGGCTTCTAAGCTCCTTGGTGTAGGTTCCTTTAGTAGAATTAGTTAATTATAAATATGTGCTTATAATTCTACATTCAAGTTCTATATTTTCTTTTAATATTTAAGTTACTTTAATTTCTGACAGTAGCAGGAGAAGAATGGCTTTCATATAAGTGGTTTTCATGTCTTTCTTGCCTATGAATATAACCCTTTTAATGGGGAAAAGTTTACTTTTGTCAGAAACATTTATCTCAGACAATAGTTTATAAACTTGACATTACCAATTTTTTTTTTGGTCCCAACGTTGATATCATTATGGTAAATGAGATGCTTATGAGATGTTTTGTGTTTTGTTTACATATAACATCTACCTACCCCAAAACAATCTAGTCTGTGAATGTGGTGTCAAGTTAAAAATTGTACAAATCAAAGTTAAGCAGCCAAGGAAGTCTTTATTTAAGGCTACTGCACATGGAAAAGAGGCCATAAGTAAGTCTAGAATCAGTTTTGCTGAAGCTGAGAAGGTTGAGTTTCTAAGAGTAAGATTGAGCTAAGGGGAAAGTACCAGAGGACATTAGTGGCATTCACAGGCCATTTGTTTTCTAATTGCATTTCCCAAAGTAAAAACTAAATTTGCATAAATAAAATATACATATATATATATATATATATATATATATATATATATATATATACACATATATAAATATATTGGTATCAGGGATTGAACTCAGAAGCACTGGACCACTGAGCCACATCCCCAGCCCTATTTTGTATTTTGTTTAGAAACAGGGTCTCACTGAGTGCCTCACTTTTGCTGAGTCTGGCTTTGAATTCCTGATTCTCCTGCCTCAGCCTCCTGAGCCCCGCTGGGATTATAGCCACATGCCACCACACATGGCTTAAATCTGCATATATCTGTGACAGAAGGTAGTTTTATTACTTGGAGCAGGTCCCCCACTAAAGTTAGGCTTCTTACCCTGCCCAGAAACTGGGAGACTGGAGTGCTGTGTTTCATGATGAGAACCAAAGAGATGGCTTTCATGTCTTTGAGAAAGACATTGCTGGGTGTGAAACTGTAGAGAAGCTTTTAGAAATATTTATATCTGAAAGGGGTAAGGAGAGAATTTATAATTTCAGGTTTTCTAAAGGAAACACTCTAAGAAAAGGTAGGTCATAGCCTAAAGTCAAAAAGTCTGTTTAAAATTTAGTGAAACTGGGGGAAACATAAGGCTAATTTGGTCATGCATACTGACTGGCATGTTTAAATTTAGTTATGGGTTTTGAAACTGTCATAGAAATAAATTCTTTTTTATTAGTACATTGTAATTATACATAATGTGTTTTTGTTGTGTAACATTCATATATGCACATAAATTACTCCATTTCATTCCTTAATATTTCTTCTTTCCTTTCTTTCCTCCTTCCTCCAATCCTCTTCTTCTCTTCTGGTCTTCCTTCTGGTCTTCCTTCTATGAATTTACATATCTCTTTATTTACTATACACTTCAGCCATTTTCCTTAACTCCAAGATTTGTGTACATTTTTATTTTGGTTATTATTTTAAATATAATTCATTTAAACAATATTTGCTGTTAAAAACACGGCAAATTCAGCATGATAAAAACCCAAGGTAATGTCTTTCATGATTTGTTTGAAAAACGAATGACAACTACGAGCACTGAAAGCTGCTGCTGCTATTTCCTGTGGACATATTTTAGGTTGACTTATTACCTCTAGAGTTCACAGAACACTTTTGCTCTCTTTTTATCCTTTCAACAAGCTGCAAGCTGAATTCTGTACTAGGTGCATACCCTTGGGCTAGTTTTCCAATGTCTTTGAGACTTCATTTTAGAATTAGGTTTCTACTTAAAGGTAATATTTAATAACTCAATTATATCATATTGTTTTAATGATTAAATGAGATAGCTTATTTGTTTAAGAACTATTTCTTTAGCCATTTGTGGGAAGTCACTGGATTAGGTTGGAAAAGAAAGCACTGTATTGTTTAGGTGGATTACACTGCAATATTTATTAAAATAAATATGTAGCTATGTCAGTCAGTTTTGCATTGCTGTGACCAAAATACCTGTATAAAGCACTTAAATTAGGAAAAATTATTTTGGCTCATAGTTTCAGAGGTTTCAGCCCATGGTTGGCTGGCCTCATTGCTTTGAGCCTAAATCAAGGCAAAACATCATGGTGGAAGGGCTTGGTCAGGGGTTGCTGCTCAGCTCATGGTAGCCAGGAAGACAAGGGGGCAGGGAAGAGGCTGGAGGAAAGATAAACCCTTCCAGGGCTTTCCCTGAGAGACATACTTCCTTCACTAGGTCCCACCTCCCAGTAGTCCGTTCAAAAATCAGTAGATTAATCTACTGATGAGTTTGGAGACATTCATTTCTCCAAAGCCCCACATCCAAACACAGAGACATTCCAGATCAAACCATAAACATAGTCTTTGTAGATTGCTAGTTAAACAACACATAGAGGCATTAAAATGGAAGTTACCAGAGAATAGGGATGTGCATATCTTGTTCACATGGAATTTTGAGTAGAAAACAATAAGTAACCTCTTTATTTAAAATTTTGTGCAAAATTTTGTTCAGAGAAATGGATGGCAGTGAAGGACAGTGGAGGAAATAGCTATAATCTATGCAAAACTTTGACTATATCCTATTTGTTATAGATCCTTGACTAGTTTTGTACTTGATAATATATAGAGCTTTATATGTTTAGTATCAGGGTCATAGCCACAGACATAGAGTTGAATTACAGCTCAACATTTTTGTGCAATGAATATATTAGATCTGTCGTGAGATGAAGAGAAGGGGCAGGGTCTTTAGAACTCCATTTTCTATAATCGAGAAATAAACAAAACAAAAACTCCCAGTAAATGTGTTTAATGAACTAATTTAATTCTTATACTTTATGCTTTTCTGCTGGATTCCTACCAAAGAAAGGAATCTCTGAATAATGATTAAGACTTTAGGTGATAATAAAATTTTTAATATTGTGTGTTTTTGATTACTTTACTTCTCATATATCTATTCATTTATTCTTTTAAACATTAATGAGATATTATATGCCAGACATGATTCTGAGATTAAGAAATATAGCATTTAAACAAGATCATTTGAGCTTATGTTTTAGTTAGTACAGATAGTAAACAAATAAATAAAAATATTAAGATCATCTCTTATTTTCTTGAAGGAAATGAGAATAGCTGCATTTGGGAATGAGTGGGCTTGGACTGTGGAGGGCAACCTTAGGTAAGAGCTTATAAAAAGTCTCTTTGAGGAGGTGCTATTTGAAGGAATCTTGAAGAAAAAGAACTTATTCATGCAAGGAGCCACAGGAAGAACTTGCATGGAAAGCATACAAGTTCAGAAGCATATGCTTGAAAAGAAGTCACTGTTTTTATGGAAAGAAAGGAGGAATGAGTGATTGGAAAGTAAAAGATAAAATTGGAGAGGCAGACCAGGGCCAGATCATGAGACCAGGATTGGATCTTAAAACCTGGGCAAGGAGTTTGGATTTTTCAAAGTGCTTTGGGGAAGATTTGAGTTTTACACGCAAAAATATATGCTTCATTTTGACTTTTAAAAATATCATGTTGGTTGATGGTAAAGAATGAATGGGGTGTATAGATAATAAAGGTAGAATTAGGGAGACCATGGAATTTAATTGGCCATTGTAGAAATCATTTCAAGAATGGTAGTGACTTCAACTATAGCTATAGCTATAAAGATAGAGTGAAGTGACTAGATATGGGATTACTTTACAAGTAGACTGACATTTGCTTATGGATTTTATTTAGGTAGATTAGGGAGAAGGGCAAATGAAAGTTAAGTCCTAGAGTTTTGGGCTTAAGCAGTTGAGTGGGATAGTGGTATCCTTTACTGAGATGGAAAAGACATGTTGAGAAATCAAGTTGAAGGATGGAAATATAAATTTGAAAATCATCAGTAAATAGCAATTTAAGCCTCGGAAATGAATGAAATTATATAGAGGATGAAAAAATGATAGAGAAGAGGACTGAGGTCTAAATTCTGAAAGAAAATCTTAAGTCAAAAAAGGAGAATGATTGTTTAAAAATCATGAGACTTGGTAGAAAACCAAATCAAAGTTAATATCTATCAGATTTGTAAAATAGGCACCACTGAAGACTGATGAAGAGAGTCTTTGTAGTGGTAGGATAGGAAGTCAGATTGAACTGTATGGAAGAATAAAAAGGAAGTAACAATGTTGCCGCCTGCAGCTGCTGCTGCCTGCAGCAACTATACCCATACCGTGGAAAAGAATTCGGAGGCAGACTGGAAACGAGTAGGTTCTTCATTCTGTTTTCTCTTCTGATTTCTCTTTCCAACTCCAACAACAACAACCCCCACAACTCCAACCCTACCTGCTTAAATACTCTTTACCTTAACAAGTATACATGTGTCACAAGCACAACTTACAGGTGTGTCACAGTGTTCATGGGCACAGAAAGATTCTTAGTTGATTACAATAAGGTCAGGAGAAAACAATTAAACGCCTCCTCTTTTCCTCTCAGCCAGCCGCCATCTTAGCTACCTCCTCATTAACTCTTATATAACAAGTGATAACAGAAACTAGAAATAAGTATTTTTAGAGACATTTTGATATAACATGTAGCAATTTGGGGCAGAAACCAGAATGATATGTGGGGTGGGGGGTAAGGAGAGTTGAAAAGTTGGAGATATGTATCTTAATCCAATATAGAGGAAGAAATTGATGATACAGAGAAGTGGATTCATATAAAAGTGAAATTCCTTCTGAAGAAGAGAAGGATGTGTTATAGAACCGAAAATTCTAGTTTTTCTCATTTTTTTTAGATCATATTATATGTCATGGACTGGGATAGATGATATAAATTTACAGTGAAAATCTCTTAAAAATGGTTTTAATCTAGGAGAAGAAATATACAAATAAAGGAAAAGTATGAATGGAGCAATTATAGAGATTATATGGAACACTGTAAAAAATTCATAACTGAGTCATATAACCATCTTGGCTTTCTTATGGATCTTGAAATTTGGCTATTCACAATGTTACTTTTCCAGGTCTTTTGTTGAGGATTAACTGATTGATGATTAACGGGCCTTAGCATATTGAAAATATTAGAAATTAAAATATTAATTTAGGATATGCTAATGAAAACAACAAAATTGAAATATCATCCAGTGAAGATTTTTGAAGAAAGATAACACACATCTTAGAAGAGTTGTCTTCACAGCTCTGGTTTGTTGTACCAAAACACCTTTCCTATGAAAACTGAAAGATTCCTATGAACACTGCAAGATTCTTCTTATAGAATGCCTTTGAAATGTCAGTTCATTTAATTTCTTATAATTCTACATTATAAATGTCTGTTTATTGCAAATTATTTTAGTAATTTCCCAGTTGTTTAACCACAGGGAACAGCTATTTATTATGATTACCCCAAAGGAAAGAGTATGGGCAGAGGGGGCACCTACTCTCATTTTTCAATGGTCAATGTCATTAGCATTAACCTTTTTAGACTGTCTGTCTCTGATATTTAGAAAAGCTAAAAAAGGAAGAATTGCAGTTTTGCTCTTTTGCCCTTATCACCCTTGACTCTTACCTATATTAATGGTTGAGACATGGTCTGGTCATCTTTCAAATGGGCATCTCTCAGAGGAGATTGCTCCTTCTTCCTGTCCCCTGAGTTTTAAAGAACAGCAGGTCTTTTGCTTTGTTGATAGGGTGTGTCATTTCTTAAGTGCTTCTACTTAGCCTCAAGGAAAAGATCATTCATTCATACATTTTGAAATTTATCTTCAATCTCTAATTTCAAAAAATTGTGTTCCAGTGATGCTTCTTCAGAGTCTTCCAAGAGACACTTCATGGCCATAGTGGGTGTGTGAGATTTTACTCCATTCTAGACAGTCTTGTAAACTTAATACTGTAATTAGCTTCTGGGCAATATGTTAGCATACTTTGCCAAGAACAGATTCCTGAACCATGATAGTCAATTCCCTGGCTCCTTCTCTGGGAGCCAGAGTCTCTAATGATTCCCCTTTTCTCTACTATGGCACACAGCGAACCTGGATAATAATGAAAACTAACATACTGTGTATCATTTTGAGGGACTATATTAGATTTTTGTGGCCTGAACTCTAATATAGCCACAATTAATAGCTGGGAGTTGAGGAGGACACAGTTTTATAGGCCCATTTTCCATCGGAGCTCTGAGAATCAGCACAAAGGGGTGACTTTAATTGGAGGGATTAATTGTGGTGTAAGAGCAACATGTGGAATGAGAGACCCATTATGGATAATTTGTCTGCCGAGGAGTAGTGAACAATTGACTCTCTTTCCAACAGACTTAAAAAATCATGTGCACGAATTTTATACCAAATCATCCAAAGAAAATCATGTGGGTTTTAGTTGCTTTGTATTATTCTTCATCAATTTTATAACTGTTGAGTAATCATCAATGCTTTCTCTGGGGCAACATCTGGCACTGTGAACAACTGAGTCTGTATAAGATCTAGAAAGCTTCAACATTCCTGCTGTAGAAGTCTTTTCATTTAATATTGAGATTTTCATATAATATTATAGATTTTTTTATGATTACTTTTCACATTCTTTGTCTTCTCTCTTTTCCTATTAATATATATCCATTTTCCATTTCTTTGCCATTTAAAATTAATCTAATTTTGATATTTAAGTTTTAAGCAACTACAATTCTTTTCTAATGATTTTATTATTTATTCTTCATATTTGTGATTGATATTTTTTCTCATTATTACTTTTAGATCTTTAATGAAGATGTTAAAAAAAAGGCCCCGATTTTAACCTCTGTAGATATCTTTCTTGTGTTTGGCTGTTTCTTTCATTATAATCCATATTTCTATTATTAATGAAATTTTCTGTGGGTTTAAGAGTGCTTATTTCCAACCTAATTTGAATTATTTTTTTCAAAGTGTATGGCATGATAAAATAACCTTAAAATTTCACAGCAGCTTTAAGAGTCTTAAACATAACTGAGTTAGTGATTATATAAATAACCTTTAATTTCGCTTATCTGTTCTCCTAGTTAAGCTGTTTTCTTAACTCTGAGAATCAAATATTCATAAAGCAAATGTCAAGCTGAAATTAACATGTTTAGAAATAAGCTGCATGATGGTGAGGTGCCGTCACCACCAGCTAAATGCCACTGAGAAAGACTTCCTACACCAGGAGTACTTGAGATTGCTAAGCAATGCTGAGTTGGATCTTGTAAGCTTGTTTGCATTTACCAGTTCTGTGGGTCTGATGCTGCATCACTGGGCCCAGAGCAACCCTTTGTTTCCCCTGAATTATAAACACAATGAAGTACAAGTGATTCACTCTAAGACATGTGTTACATTTATGATTAGCAAGTTATATGCTTACACTTGGCTCTGTATTTGATATTGGGGTAAGAGATCAGTGAGGCATATCACTTCCACTAGTGATCTGCACTCTTGTGTGAAATGCCAGGAATAATACAATAATAATATGATTTTGCAGATTTTCATGAGTTTTCTTTGGAAATGACTCTGAGCAGATAATTGTTATATATTTTTCTGTTCAAAAGTCCTTAGTTTGCATGTGAACTGAAAGAATGTCAGATAAAGTGATCTCTTGATGTTTTAGACAATTTTCAAGTCGATGAAAATGCTATGAATTTAGTTCCTCTTTTAATCTCTTTAATCTATTCCTCTTGATTATCGAATCAATAAGTTGATTCCTGTGCTAGGGTTGTAGCTCAGTGGTAGAGCACTTGTCTAGCACATGTGAGGCACTGGGTTCAATCCTCAGCACCACATAAAAATAAATAAATGAAATAAAGGTATTGTGTCCATCTACAACTAAAAATATATTTAATAAGTTAATTACCTTTTCAGATGATATAGGAGCAGTCTTATCTTTAAGAGTGCAGAGTTAGCCAGGTATTCTCTTATAATGAAGATAGCATGATTTTTGTATCATAATCTAGAATGGGCTCTAAATAAACAAGTGACTCTATTGTCTAATCCTGGAAGAGAGAAAGTTTGTAGATCAGCTACTTAAAAGCTGAACTTGTTATTGGTGTTAGCTGTTCTTTGATTTTAACTGGTTTGTAGATTACACCTAATCTTAGCCAGCAGAATGAAAAATGTTTAAATGGTTTATAAAAAAATTTCTCATATTTAGTTGTTTAGAAATATGCTCTAGGATAAATTTATGTTGGAATTTTCTTTCATTATTGGGGATTGGATCCAGAAGCATTCTACTCTAGCCTTTCCTTTTTAAAATTTTTATTTTGAGACACACTCTCTTTATTGCACTCTCCTTGACCACTATTCCTCCCAATTCTTGATAACTTATTAAAGAAAGAGTAGTGGTGGTACTTCTAATTTTTCACAAATAGGCGTTTAACAAATATTTGTTGAGTGTGTGCTGGAAGACTTGGTGCACATATGTGAATTGCATGACACCTTCAATCTGGAAATTCACAGTTCTTCTGTGTAGTCACTTTATAATTATAGGGGTCACTAATTTTCATTGGCCCTCTCTTTATATATGATTTCTTTCATTTGATGGGGAATTATGTTAACCATTTTCAACCTAGGTTTGAATTGAACAATTTACAGATTTTTTTCTTACTTTTTTTCTTTCAATAAAGTAAATAATATTCACTTTGCAGAATGCATTCTGTGTCTAGGAGAAGCAAATCATAGATTTAAAAAAATTTTTGATTATTATTATTTAATTGTACATATTTATGAGGTACAATAATTTGATACATTTATTGAATGTGTAATGATCAAATCAAGGGTAGTTAGCATTTTCCTCTCCTTAACTATTTAAAATTTTTTTAAAAATTAAGTTTATTTTAACCGATAAATTAAAACATACAAATTTTACATATTTATGGACTACCTTGTGATATTTTAATTTTTGATTTACATCATAATTGTACACATTTGGGACAGAGTGTGTACAACATGTACTGACCGGATCAGGGTAATTAACATTTCCATCTCTTTGTCATTACTGTGTGTTTGGAGCTTTTCTCTAATACATCTTTATAAAATATATAACAGGTTATTACAAACTATAGTTACCACACTGCTCTAGAACTCATTACTTTTACCTAAGTTTGTTTTGGTACCTTTTAGCTAACCTCCCCCTCCAGCTCCTATCCTCTAGTAATCACTATTCTACATTCAGATCAATTGATCAACTTTTAAAAATTTTTTTTGAATCCACATGTAGGAAAGTACATGTAGTTTTTTTTTTTGTTTGTTTGTTTTTTTTTTTTGGTGTGTAAATGTGTGTCTGGCTTATTTCATTTAATATCATATCCTTAGTTCTATATATTTTGCTGGAAATTATAGGATATTGTTACGATTTAGATTAGGTGTCCTGCAAAAGCTCATGTATGAGACAGTACAGGAAATCTTAGAGGTAAAATGAGTGGATTACAAATCTAATCAGTGCATTAATTCCCTGATAGGAATTACTGGATGGTAACTGTAGGCGGGTAGGGTGTGGCTGTCCATGGGGGCAGGCTTTGAGGTAGATATTTTGTCCTTATGGAGCAGAGCTCTCTCTGCTTTATGGTGCCATGTTTCCAGCTGCTTTCCTCTACCACACTGTTCTGCCTTGATATTCTGCCTTACTGCAGACACTGAGTATGGGATAAACTCCCGGCCCTTGGCCTAATAGCTGTGAGCAGTTCAAATACATTAGGAAAACCTATGTGTGCACAAGCCTTCAGGAAAACCTGAGCAGGATGGGGCTTTATGCTGCGGCCAGGCTAGGTGAGAAAACCCACTTCCTCAAGCTGCCACCAGCCAAGGTGATAGCTAGCAGGCAGGCTGTCAGCTAGTGCAAAGCTGACAGACAAAGTTGGGCAGAGGAAGGGTCTGTGCTTTTGCAGACTGGCACAGAGTGATTGGACAACTTGCAATCACTGGGCAAACTTGCTGTTGCCAGGGAAAAGTTAGAGGGTCTGGGTGTCTGTGCCCCATGGCATCAAGTGATTGGATTTTATGCTAGACATGTAAACATTGATTCGCTAATAATGATTTATAACCACTTGGCATTTCCATAATAAACAGTTGGCAAGCCGCTCGCCCACTGCCTTGCCTCACCAACTCTCGTGCGGTTCGAGTGCTGACTCTACAGCCTACTTATCCAGCATTGAGTGGGACCCACACCAACCTGCAACAACTGAGGAATGAAATAAAATATCTTTGGACTGAGACCTCTGAAACTGTGATCCCAAAATAAACTTTTCCTTCTCTATAGTGTTCTTGTAAAGTCTTTAGGTCGCAGCAGTGAAAAAAAACTGACTAAAACAGATATTTTTTCTTTATGGATGAATAAGATTCCATTGTGGTTATAGAGCACATTTTCTTTATCCATTTATCTGTTAATGGGCATCTATGTTGATACCATACTTTAGTTCTTGGGAGTAGTGTCACAATAAACATGGGAGTAGAGGTGTGTCTTTGATATGCTGATATCATTTTTATGGGATATGCAGCTTTGTTGGGAGCAGTTTTTTTTTTTTTTCTTTTTCTGGATTTTTTTATATTTATTTATTTGCTTTAGTTGTACACAATGCAATGCATTTATGTTTACGTGGTGCTGAGGATCGAACCCGGGCCATGCACGTGCTAGGCGAGCGCTCTACCACTGAGCCACAACCCCAGCCCTGGATTTTTTTTAATATATAAAAAGAGAAAGAGTATATGTGGGGGTCAGGCAAATGTGATGTTAAGTTCTATCTCTACCATTTTTTAGCTTATGACTGGCTTCTCCAAGTTTTAGTTTTGTCATCTGGGAACTGGGGAAGTAATTAAAATCACTTAGTTGCTGTGAAAAGAAAATGAGATATTTGTAGAATACCTAGCATATACACCAATATTATAAGTACTTAGTACATTCTAGTTACTCTTCTCCTCTAAAGTTACACAGCTAAAAGAATAGACAGAATCAGTTATCTTTGTGGGAGGTTGAGATATCAAGTTGTATCAGCATCACTAATTGTGATACAAACCTTGAAAAGAATTCAACATGTCACATTTCCTTCTTTCTTGTTTCAGAAATTGCTTTAAAGAAATTTGAAATGTCTTTTAAAATTATTTTTCTGATATACTGGAGTAAAATAGTTTAGTGGAAAACTATAGATCTTCCTATAATTTTAAGATTAAGCAACAGGTACAAGTGGCTAGAGAGTCTTTTGCATTTGACCCTAAAACACAAGATGGCAGTAGTTAAATTCTTTTTTTTTTTAAATTTTTTTATTTTTAGCTGTTGATGGACCTTTATTTTATTCATTTATTTATATGTGGTGCTGAGACTCGAACCCAGTGCCTCACACATGCTAGGCAAGTGCTCTACCACTGAGCCACAACTCCAGCCCACAGTAGTTAAATTCTAAAGTGGTTTTCGACTCCATGATTCCATAGTTTACAAAACATATACATTTGTAAAGTCCTTATTAATTTTGGGTTCCACCCTCTGTTTTAAAATTTCAGGACAATAGAATTTTAAAGGACTTTAATTTCTTTTTTTAAAAATTTATTTATTTAATTTAATTTGTTATACATGCTTTTAGAGTTCAATTCCTTTCATATTACATATAAAGAGCACAGTTTTCCAAGTCATTGATTTTACACAAAGTATTTTGATACCATTTGAGTTTTTGGAACTTTAATTTCTGTTTCCCAACCAAATTTTAGAAGTAGCATATTTACCTCTTAATCATGAAACATGAAATGAGGACAATTACTGCTGAATGAGGAGTGCTGTCCTAATGTCAATTATGGAATCAAATATAATATAATATTCTGGGTAGTTGTTGGTGCTTGTGCTAAAATACTCAAGTGCTTGCTCTGGGCAGCTGCTAATGGTCTCTTGGTCAAGAGTGAGATGTGGAAAAAATTGGAAATATAAAAAAGCAATAGAATTCCATTGGCAGTTTCTCTGGGGGTGAGTCTTTGGCTGTGCCCAATTTCTTCACTCTGCCTGCAGAGCTATGACAATGAGAAGACATCCTTTTCCTTATACATTTACAGTAGACAGACTTGAGAAACTCTGGCTCCTCTGTGATTTATAGGAATAACAGTTTATTTAGACAAGGAAAATCAAGGGAAGGGGGGAGCAAGTCAGAATCAGAGGCAGTGTGGATCCATTTCTGAAAAGATGTGGTCATTAATCTGTTCAGATTTTAGCAGAGGTTCATCTACCTGTTACTGAGATTGTCCCAGGAGCCACCTCTGGAGATATCAGAACCAGGCAAAAGCTGACCACGAGAGGGGAGGAGAAAGCCTGTGTCTGCCCACTGCTACAAACTGCTGCAGGCAACCCAATCTTCAAGGCTGAGGCGTTGAGTGTTATCCCCTCCTTCTCCCCAAATCAAAGCCTGGAGCAGCAGCTGTTAAAACCACTTATTCTGTCAGCTTTCAACACACAGATTTCTTTTTACTTTGCAAAAGGTTGGGTAGAAAGATGAACAGAACTGGGCATTGTGCTCTCTCTGACATCCTTAAATATAAAGACTCTCTGAAGGAAATAAAGTTTATAAAATTCTAATAGTTCAGACATTTTGGCATGTAGAATTCTGCCTTGATCTTTTGATGTCACTCTTCTCTTGCCCTCTTTTCTGTCTCTTACATTATAAATTTCCCACATTTCTCATACTTTTTATCCTTTTCTTGCTGAACTCACTAGCTCTGGTTTCCTACTACTGGCCTTTAAGGCCTTTAGAATCTTCAAATTTTGGTTTCTCCTTGAGAAAGTTCAAAATGAAATAATTTCTTCAAAAGAGTCTGAAAAGTAGGGGCAGAGGATGAATGGCACTGTGCTTCTCTGCTTTGCTTTGAAAGAATCCTCCAGATTATAAGTGTTTTAGGGAGGAAGGTT
The DNA here is from genome assembly GCA_025594165.1 of Tamias sibiricus. Lineage (NCBI taxonomy): Eukaryota > Metazoa > Chordata > Mammalia > Rodentia > Sciuridae > Tamias > Tamias sibiricus. The sequence continues at coordinate 109,545,098 of CM046664.1, read as the reverse complement.
GCTCTAACAACTGTCATTTCAAGTAGCAAAAATCAGTTTTTGACTCCATGGAAAATGAATAACAGATGAAGAACTCAGGCAATGTGGCATTGAGGGAAATGGTATCCAATAACAGGATTATGAAGCTTTACACCTGACAAAGTCTGCTGTGCATTGTGCACCTGACATATCCTGCCATGGCAATTGTCAGGACAGGAGCAGCCTGTTGCTGGCAACAAGAGCTTCACCTTGGTGGAGAAACAAATGACAGGACCTGAATATCCATGCTCTTCCCCATCACACCTGTAAAACCTGGTTATGAACTCCACAGGAAACCTTCAGTTTTCCTTGCTATTTCATTACAAAAAGAAGTCAATGTCACATTTCTCTTGTGTGGTTGTGCTCTCTTGACAACACAATCATTTGTATCCATTTTATACACTGCTTTGAGAACATACCTAATTTTTCATTTTCTTTTCTCCCCTGCATATGTACTGAGGGTGACCAATCATTTTGTGTCTTTTGACAGGTAGAAACCATGCCTTTTTTAGTTTTGCCTTTCTCCTGATGTCTAGAATGGTGCTCTTCACCACAAAGTTGGTGTTTAAAGGATAAGCAGAAACAATCTCATGACAAACAAGGGAACCTTAGCATTGTTTTTTGACCCTTAACCATGTATGATTTTGTGAGTTCATGTTGTTAAGATCCTCTGTCTGTTACAGATTTCATTTCAAGAGGAAGCCTTGGCTCCTTTTCAGCATTTGAACTGTATAAAGAAGCAATGGAATAAGGAGAATGGGGTGGGTGGGAGAAGGAGGCAAAGAATATAAGTGTTCCTAACCAGTCTCTTTCCATATTTGCACTTGCTTTTACAATATAGTACGATTGGCACATAATTCTGAAACCTTTTTTTTTTCTTTTTATGATAATAAAATTGTATAATTCTGTTCCTCAGTTTTCCCAATTCAAAATGGAATGAAGTTATCACCTATTTTATGTTGATAGCTTGAGGAATAAATGAACTAATAGATGTAAAACCCTTAGAGCATTGCTTGGCATCTAGTAAGTGCTCAATAATCATCAACATCAATATTATATCTGGATCAGCACCAGGAAACAAGTATTGATGAATGTGTCAATCATGGGTTATCTCAACTGCTGGGTTAATAGTAAAATAGTCAATAAAATTTTTCTGACTTTCATTACTAACTTGTCAATTTTATGGGAAAGTTAGTCATAAAATTCTCATTATCTGCTCATCTTTTAATGATGATAATGAAAATTACTTGTTCATATCTACCAAAGAGCTTTTGAAAAATTTTTTTCCATATCTCTGATCCATTTTCTCACCATAAACTACTGTTTTTAAAGTAGGGGTTGCTACCAGATGAAGGTCTTATCTCCAGATTATTGTATAATTAATAGAAATAAGTTTTCACCTGGGAAGAACAAAGAAGAGTCTGAGAGGACACAGCATTGTTCTTAATGCCAGAGGGACAAGATAAGCTGAATTGTTTACTTGTGGTAAAACACTCACTGATCAGCACAAAGGATGGACTGCTGGGGCAAAAACACGAATCTCTAAAATCAAAAAGTATACCAGCCGGGCGCGGTGGCGCACGCCTGTAATCCCAGCACTTTAGGAGGCTGAGGCAGGAGGATCGCGAGTTCAAAGCCAGCCTCAGCAATGGCGAGGCACTTAGCAACTCAGTGAGACCCTGTCTCTAATAAAATCCAAAAAAAGGGCTGGGGATGTGGCCCAGTGGTCGAGTGCCTCTGAGTTCAATCCCTGGTACAAAAAAAAAAAAAAAAAAAAAAAAAAAAGTATACCAGATTAAAAGTGACTACAGGAAAGAATACTGGGTTGTAGGATTTATTGATTTATTCATGTGTCTTGGAGATAATATATAAAAATAACTAGAGAATATCATTCTTTACATTTTTATCTTATAAATCAGAATTTACTAGGGAAGTGTTGGTGTCATGTATTATAAGAGTATTGTAGCTTAAACTGTCCTACAGATTCTTGTAAAGTTCTGAAGTAGCTAAAGATAACTACAATGAGGGGATTAAAAAAAGGAGACGGAAATGGTAAAGAAATGTTACATTGTAAAATCCTTTACCTAAATAAACATCACCAAAGAGCAATAAGCGGTGTGACCCCAGTGTACTGCAAGGGTGCTTTCAGCATGGACTGAACCAGTTACCTCTCTTTAGTAAACTAAAGCAAATCTGTAATTTTGGATTTTATGAAGATAAAGGATTAGAAGATGTTGATTAACTGCATGGTGGAGTAAGAATTGTATAGGTTGTGTGGTAAACCTGAACACCTATCTGTTGGCCAAGTTGTAAGCTAAGTATAAAATGCCTTTGGGTTTATTTTAAGTTTCTTTGCTAATTCTTTTCTGTATTTATGTACCTATTTATTTTAATGGGTAAATAAAAATTGTATATATTTATCACGTATAAAATGTTGTCTTATGCTAATTCTTAAATTGCATACTTAATCTTTCTCAGCCTTTTTTTCAACTTTTTTCTTTTCTAATATAAACACTTAAGGCTAAACATTTTTCATAAATTCCCCCCCCCCCCCCCCCCCCCCCCCCCCCCCCCCCCCCCCCCCCCCCCCCCCCCCCCCCCCCCCCCCCCCCCCCCCCCCCCCCCCCCCCCCCCCCCCCCCCCCCCCCCCCCCCCCCCCCCCCCCCCCCCCCCCCCCCCCCCCCCCCCCCCCCCCCCCCCCCCCCCCCCCCCCCCCCCCCCCCCCCCCCCCCCCCCCCCCCCCCCCCCCCCCCCCCCCCCCCCCCCCCCCCCCCCCCCCCCCCCCCCCCCCCCCCCCCCCCCCCCCCCCCCCCCCCCCCCCCCCCCCCCCCCCCCCCCCCCCCCCCCCCCCCCCCCCCCCCCCCCCCCCCCCCCCCCCCCCCCCCCCCCCCCCCCCCCCCCCCCCCCCCCCCCCCCCCCCCCCCCCCCCCCCCCCCCCCCCCCCCCCCCCCCCCCCCCCCCCCCCCCCCCCCCCCCCCCCCCCCCCCCCCCCCCCCCCCCCCCCCCCCCCCCCCCCCCCCCCCCCCCCCCCCCCCCCCCCCCCCCCCCCCCCCCCCCCCCCCCCCCCCCCCCCCCCCCCCCCCCCCCCCCCCCCCCCCCCCCCCCCCCCCCCCCCCCCCCCCCCCCCCCCCCCCCCCCCCCCCCCCCCCCCCCCCCCCCCCCCCCCCCCCCCCCCCCCCCCCCCCCCCCCCCCCCCCCCCCCCCCCCCCCCCCCCCCCCCCCCCCCCCCCCCCCCCCCCCCCCCCCCCCCCCCCCCCCCCCCCCCCCCCCCCCCCCCCCCCCCCCCCCCCCCCCCCCCCCCCCCCCCCCCCCCCCCCCCCCCCCCCCCCCCCCCCCCCCCCCCCCCCCCCCCCCCCCCCCCCCCCCCCCCCCCCCCCCCCCCCCCCCCCCCCCCCCCCCCCCCCCCCCCCCCCCCCCCCCCCCCCCCCCCCCCCCCCCCCCCCCCCCCCCCCCCCCCCCCCCCCCCCCCCCCCCCCCCCCCCCCCCCCCCCCCCCCCCCCCCCCCCCCCCCCCCCCCCCCCCCCCCCCCCCCCCCCCCCCCCCCCCCCCCCCCCCCCCCCCCCCCCCCCCCCCCCCCCCCCCCCCCCCCCCCCCCCCCCCCCCCCCCCCCCCCCCCCCCCCCCCCCCCCCCCCCCCCCCCCCCCCCCCCCCCCCCCCCCCCCCCCCCCCCCCCCCCCCCCCCCCCCCCCCCCCCCCCCCCCCCCCCCCCCCCCCCCCCCCCCCCCCCCCCCCCCCCCCCCCCCCCCCCCCCCCCCCCCCCCCCCCCCCCCCCCCCCCCCCCCCCCCCCCCCCCCCCCCCCCCCCCCCCCCCCCCCCCCCCCCCCCCCCCCCCCCCCCCCCCCCCCCCCCCCCCCCCCCCCCCCCCCCCCCCCCCCCCCCCCCCCCCCCCCCCCCCCCCCCCCCCCCCCCCCCCCCCCCCCCCCCCCCCCCCCCCCCCCCCCCCCCCCCCCCCCCCCCCCCCCCCCCCCCCCCCCCCCCCCCCCCCCCCCCCCCCCCCCCCCCCCCCCCCCCCCCCCCCCCCCCCCCCCCCCCCCCCCCCCCCCCCCCCCCCCCCCCCCCCCCCCCCCCCCCCCCCCCCCCCCCCCCCCCCCCCCCCCCCCCCCCCCCCCCCCCCCCCCCCCCCCCCCCCCCCCCCCCCCCCCCCCCCCCCCCCCCCCCCCCCCCCCCCCCCCCCCCCCCCCCCCCCCCCCCCCCCCCCCCCCCCCCCCCCCCCCCCCCCCCCCCCCCCCCCCCCCCCCCCCCCCCCCCCCCCCCCCCCCCCCCCCCCCCCCCCCCCCCCCCCCCCCCCCCCCCCCCCCCCCCCCCCCCCCCCCCCCCCCCCCCCCCCCCCCCCCCCCCCCCCCCCCCCCCCCCCCCCCCCCCCCCCCCCCCCCCCCCCCCCCCCCCCCCCCCCCCCCCCCCCCCCCCCCCCCCCCCCCCCCCCCCCCCCCCCCCCCCCCCCCCCCCCCCCCCCCCCCCCCCCCCCCCCCCCCCCCCCCCCCCCCCCCCCCCCCCCCCCCCCCCCCCCCCCCCCCCCCCCCCCCCCCCCCCCCCCCCCCCCCCCCCCCCCCCCCCCCCCCCCCCCCCCCCCCCCCCCCCCCCCCCCCCCCCCCCCCCCCCCCCCCCCCCCCCCCCCCCCCCCCCCCCCCCCCCCCCCCCCCCCCCCCCCCCCCCCCCCCCCCCCCCCCCCCCCCCCCCCCCCCCCCCCCCCCCCCCCCCCCCCCCCCCCCCCCCCCCCCCCCCCCCCCCCCCCCCCCCCCCCCCCCCCCCCCCCCCCCCCCCCCCCCCCCCCCCCCCCCCCCCCCCCCCCCCCCCCCCCCCCCCCCCCCCCCCCCCCCCCCCCCCCCCCCCCCCCCCCCCCCCCCCCCCCCCCCCCCCCCCCCCCCCCCCCCCCCCCCCCCCCCCCCCCCCCCCCCCCCCCCCCCCCCCCCCCCCCCCCCCCCCCCCCCCCCCCCCCCCCCCCCCCCCCCCCCCCCCCCCCCCCCCCCCCCCCCCCCCCCCCCCCCCCCCCCCCCCCCCCCCCCCCCCCCCCCCCCCCCCCCCCCCCCCCCCCCCCCCCCCCCCCCCCCCCCCCCCCCCCCCCCCCCCCCCCCCCCCCCCCCCCCCCCCCCCCCCCCCCCCCCCCCCCCCCCCCCCCCCCCCCCCCCCCCCCCCCCCCCCCCCCCCCCCCCCCCCCCCCCCCCCCCCCCCCCCCCCCCCCCCCCCCCCCCCCCCCCCCCCCCCCCCCCCCCCCCCCCCCCCCCCCCCCCCCCCCCCCCCCCCCCCCCCCCCCCCCCCCCCCCCCCCCCCCCCCCCCCCCCCCCCCCCCCCCCCCCCCCCCCCCCCCCCCCCCCCCCCCCCCCCCCCCCCCCCCCCCCCCCCCCCCCCCCCCCCCCCCCCCCCCCCCCCCCCCCCCCCCCCCCCCCCCCCCCCCCCCCCCCCCCCCCCCCCCCCCCCCCCCCCCCCCCCCCCCCCCCCCCCCCCCCCCCCCCCCCCCCCCCCCCCCCCCCCCCCCCCCCCCCCCCCCCCCCCCCCCCCCCCCCCCCCCCCCCCCCCCCCCCCCCCCCCCCCCCCCCCCCCCCCCCCCCCCCCCCCCCCCCCCCCCCCCCCCCCCCCCCCCCCCCCCCCCCCCCCCCCCCCCCCCCCCCCCCCCCCCCCCCCCCCCCCCCCCCCCCCCCCCCCCCCCCCCCCCCCCCCCCCCCCCCCCCCCCCCCCCCCCCCCCCCCCCCCCCCCCCCCCCCCCCCCCCCCCCCCCCCCCCCCCCCCCCCCCCCCCCCCCCCCCCCCCCCCCCCCCCCCCCCCCCCCCCCCCCCCCCCCCCCCCCCCCCCCCCCCCCCCCCCCCCCCCCCCCCCCCCCCCCCCCCCCCCCCCCCCCCCCCCCCCCCCCCCCCCCCCCCCCCCCCCCCCCCCCCCCCCCCCCCCCCCCCCCCCCCCCCCCCCCCCCCCCCCCCCCCCCCCCCCCCCCCCCCCCCCCCCCCCCCCCCCCCCCCCCCCCCCCCCCCCCCCCCCCCCCCCCCCCCCCCCCCCCCCCCCCCCCCCCCCCCCCCCCCCCCCCCCCCCCCCCCCCCCCCCCCCCCCCCCCCCCCCCCCCCCCCCCCCCCCCCCCCCCCCCCCCCCCCCCCCCCCCCCCCCCCCCCCCCCCCCCCCCCCCCCCCCCCCCCCCCCCCCCCCCCCCCCCCCCCCCCCCCCCCCCCCCCCCCCCCCCCCCCCCCCCCCCCCCCCCCCCCCCCCCCCCCCCCCCCCCCCCCCCCCCCCCCCCCCCCCCCCCCCCCCCCCCCCCCCCCCCCCCCCCCCCCCCCCCCCCCCCCCCCCCCCCCCCCCCCCCCCCCCCCCCCCCCCCCCCCCCCCCCCCCCCCCCCCCCCCCCCCCCCCCCCCCCCCCCCCCCCCCCCCCCCCCCCCCCCCCCCCCCCCCCCCCCCCCCCCCCCCCCCCCCCCCCCCCCCCCCCCCCCCCCCCCCCCCCCCCCCCCCCCCCCCCCCCCCCCCCCCCCCCCCCCCCCCCCCCCCCCCCCCCCCCCCCCCCCCCCCCCCCCCCCCCCCCCCCCCCCCCCCCCCCCCCCCCCCCCCCCCCCCCCCCCCCCCCCCCCCCCCCCCCCCCCCCCCCCCCCCCCCCCCCCCCCCCCCCCCCCCCCCCCCCCCCCCCCCCCCCCCCCCCCCCCCCCCCCCCCCCCCCCCCCCCCCCCCCCCCCCCCCCCCCCCCCCCCCCCCCCCCCCCCCCCCCCCCCCCCCCCCCCCCCCCCCCCCCCCCCCCCCCCCCCCCCCCCCCCCCCCCCCCCCCCCCCCCCCCCCCCCCCCCCCCCCCCCCCCCCCCCCCCCCCCCCCCCCCCCCCCCCCCCCCCCCCCCCCCCCCCCCCCCCCCCCCCCCCCCCCCCCCCCCCCCCCCCCCCCCCCCCCCCCCCCCCCCCCCCCCCCCCCCCCCCCCCCCCCCCCCCCCCCCCCCCCCCCCCCCCCCCCCCCCCCCCCCCCCCCCCCCCCCCCCCCCCCCCCCCCCCCCCCCCCCCCCCCCCCCCCCCCCCCCCCCCCCCCCCCCCCCCCCCCCCCCCCCCCCCCCCCCCCCCCCCCCCCCCCCCCCCCCCCCCCCCCCCCCCCCCCCCCCCCCCCCCCCCCCCCCCCCCCCCCCCCCCCCCCCCCCCCCCCCCCCCCCCCCCCCCCCCCCCCCCCCCCCCCCCCCCCCCCCCCCCCCCCCCCCCCCCCCCCCCCCCCCCCCCCCCCCCCCCCCCCCCCCCCCCCCCCCCCCCCCCCCCCCCCCCCCCCCCCCCCCCCCCCCCCCCCCCCCCCCCCCCCCCCCCCCCCCCCCCCCCCCCCCCCCCCCCCCCCCCCCCCCCCCCCCCCCCCCCCCCCCCCCCCCCCCCCCCCCCCCCCCCCCCCCCCCCCCCCCCCCCCCCCCCCCCCCCCCCCCCCCCCCCCCCCCCCCCCCCCCCCCCCCCCCCCCCCCCCCCCCCCCCCCCCCCCCCCCCCCCCCCCCCCCCCCCCCCCCCCCCCCCCCCCCCCCCCCCCCCCCCCCCCCCCCCCCCCCCCCCCCCCCCCCCCCCCCCCCCCCCCCCCCCCCCCCCCCCCCCCCCCCCCCCCCCCCCCCCCCCCCCCCCCCCCCCCCCCCCCCCCCCCCCCCCCCCCCCCCCCCCCCCCCCCCCCCCCCCCCCCCCCCCCCCCCCCCCCCCCCCCCCCCCCCCCCCCCCCCCCCCCCCCCCCCCCCCCCCCCCCCCCCCCCCCCCCCCCCCCCCCCCCCCCCCCCCCCCCCCCCCCCCCCCCCCCCCCCCCCCCCCCCCCCCCCCCCCCCCCCCCCCCCCCCCCCCCCCCCCCCCCCCCCCCCCCCCCCCCCCCCCCCCCCCCCCCCCCCCCCCCCCCCCCCCCCCCCCCCCCCCCCCCCCCCCCCCCCCCCCCCCCCCCCCCCCCCCCCCCCCCCCCCCCCCCCCCCCCCCCCCCCCCCCCCCCCCCCCCCCCCCCCCCCCCCCCCCCCCCCCCCCCCCCCCCCCCCCCCCCCCCCCCCCCCCCCCCCCCCCCCCCCCCCCCCCCCCCCCCCCCCCCCCCCCCCCCCCCCCCCCCCCCCCCCCCCCCCCCCCCCCCCCCCCCCCCCCCCCCCCCCCCCCCCCCCCCCCCCCCCCCCCCCCCCCCCCCCCCCCCCCCCCCCCCCCCCCCCCCCCCCCCCCCCCCCCCCCCCCCCCCCCCCCCCCCCCCCCCCCCCCCCCCCCCCCCCCCCCCCCCCCCCCCCCCCCCCCCCCCCCCCCCCCCCCCCCCCCCCCCCCCCCCCCCCCCCCCCCCCCCCCCCCCCCCCCCCCCCCCCCCCCCCCCCCCCCCCCCCCCCCCCCCCCCCCCCCCCCCCCCCCCCCCCCCCCCCCCCCCCCCCCCCCCCCCCCCCCCCCCCCCCCCCCCCCCCCCCCCCCCCCCCCCCCCCCCCCCCCCCCCCCCCCCCCCCCCCCCCCCCCCCCCCCCCCCCCCCCCCCCCCCCCCCCCCCCCCCCCCCCCCCCCCCCCCCCCCCCCCCCCCCCCCCCCCCCCCCCCCCCCCCCCCCCCCCCCCCCCCCCCCCCCCCCCCCCCCCCCCCCCCCCCCCCCCCCCCCCCCCCCCCCCCCCCCCCCCCCCCCCCCGTCACTTTAAGTGTATCATAAGATTTTATATGTAGAATTTTAATTAATAGTCAATAGTAATTGGTAAAACTTTCATCTTGATTTTAATTTTCTCCATGAGTTATTTAGTTTTATATAAATATAAAGGAAGTTTTAATTTATCATTCTGTTACCGACTTCAAACTGGATTTCACTGAGATCTGATCTATATAATTCTCATTCTTGGAAATTTGCTGAGGTGTACTATTTTAGTTACCTACCTAAGTATAAAGAGCTATCTTAATACCTCATCATTTAGTAAGGCAGAGTTTTACTCAGGGTTCATCTGGATGATTCTTTTGTTCTATGTGGTATTAGTAGATGGACCCGTCTTGAGGGTCCTGGATAGTGTTACTCATAATTCTAGCACTTAGGATTGAAACACTGGGCTTAGCTGGAATGGTTGGCCAGAGAAGTGTGGCCTCTTAAGTGGGTAGCCTAAGTCCAAGTAGACTTTTTATTTTGAGGCTCAGGGGTCTAATAGCAAATAAAGCACAACTGGCATGCCATTTCATACTTTAGTCATGAAAGTCATATAGTGCATTATATTACACTGGTTTAAGCAGTTATAACTATACTCCCTGATTTAAGGGTATATAGCATAGAACTTACATTTTGTGGGAAGTGTGTCAAATCATGTGTAGGAATGTTTTAGAAGCATTATACATTTTTTATGATATGTTACATAGTCGACTTTAATAAATGCATGTCTGACAAATATAAATTTAATTACTGAGTGAAAAGATTACTAAGTGTTTATTAAATCATGCTTAATTAGGTCATTCAAATATTCTATGTTTGTGCTATTTCTTGGTCTGTTTATAATGCCAGTTATTGAGAAAAGAGCATATTGACAGTTTAGTTTTCATAACTTTTTGTTTATGTATTTTGAGGACATTTTAGTAGGCATATATAAGTCAAGATTTATTATGTCATCCTTGTGGTTTGGGCTTTTTATCACTAAGATGTGATCCTCTTAATCCCAGTGATGCTTTTAGACTTAAAATCTGTATTTCTTTTGATATTATTATAACCAATGTACTTTTTAAAGTTAGAATTTGTCAGGAGTGTAAGTCTTCTAAGTTTAAATATATTATATGTGTGTGTATATGTGTATCATTTTTATTGCTGGAGCTTTAGGAAAGGTTTGAAGGTTCCCACTATTTTCCATGAGCCCAGCATTATATTCAAAAATATTTCCCTTCTCCTGCACCCCAAGATTTAGTTGATATGTAATCTTAATGTATTTGGTCCAAACTGAGAAGACTCTCCCATTTATTCAGGGACAAGAAAAACATTATTAAACAATATTTTTACCCATTCTCTTGGGTATAATATCTTGCAATTGTTATTTCTTTACACCGGCTTATTTCAAAGAAGTTACACCTGTTGCCTTCTGCTATTTATTGAAGGTTTGGACACTGGGTGGGTCTGCAGCTTGAGACCATTAGTTTGAGTGATTGACATATCTGGGAAAATATATTAGTCAGTCTTTCAGAGAATATCTGAAAAAGAGAAAATCCCATTCCAGGTGTGCAGATGGTGTGCTGCCAAAGACAATCAAGGAAATTAATTATTAGAATGATGAACAGACTTAGAAATGATCTGAGATTTGTGTTCTGATGAACATATAGCTATTTAAAACAAATGAACAAGAAATAGGTTTCTTGTCTGGTGTATGGTAAAGTTTTCTGGATATGAGATCTAAGTAATTTCCAGTTGGTAGATAAAGATACCAAGTTATTAAATGCCAATGGGTTTTATCATTAACTTTCCCCCTCCAGCTCTAACAAAATTAGGCCTATACCTGTTTTATTTCCAGCCCAAATTTGACAGCTACTTTTAAAAAATGCAGTGATTATTATGCAAACCTGATTGGGTGAGAAAACTATGTATGGAAAATAATGCAATTAGCCTAGATACAAGCAAATGGCCTATTTCCAAGTGTGTTGAAAAATTAATACAAAAGATCATTGTCTAGCAAGTCACATCCCATTAAAACAAAAACATTAACAATAAAAATCTGTATAACAAAATTATTAGAAACTCCAGCTGATATGAGACTTATTTCAGGAAATAAATTATAGAATCAAGTTCTAGTATAGAAAAGTCTTAGCTATCTCTTGAAAAATTTATTTCTCCATTTGCCACTATTTATTGAATTCCTGTGTGTTAGGTACTGTTATAGGAATCGGGAATATAACTTTTTGCACATCAGGCAAAATTTTCCCTATCAGAGCATATATTGTAAGAGCTAAGAGAGTTAATAAACAAACACCTACCATATCATGTAACAATTAGTGTTACAGAGAAAAGGGAAGTAGAAAAATGAAAACGAGAATTGTTTATAAGTGTGTGAATGTGTAGATGTGTGTGTTTGTGCATCCACCTCTTAGATAAGCTTGTCTGGTAAAGGGTTTCTGAAGAGACATTGCATCAGAGACCTAACTCTGAAGGAAGAGAGGAAAAGAATCCCCAAGATATGTGGAATATTCAAGGCTGAGGAATTAGCAAGTGTTTATTCCCTAAAATAGAAGCATGCTCAATGCATTAAGCAACAGCTGGAGTACAGAGTAAAGCTGTGAATGATTTTCTGTCAGAGAGGTAGTAGGGGCCATTTTATCCATGTTATTTTCATAGAAATTCTCAGAAATAGCAGCTTTATAACAATAATGTTCTTTAGAAATTAGATCTTTATATTATGTAGGTGGTGATCATTTTCTAATTGCCTATTGATCACTACCTCACTAACATACAGCATATATCACTATGCTAAGAGTTTTAGTGTTTACTCCCTGTTCATAAAAAACACACTGTGTAATTCTGAAGACCCCTGCCCTTTTTGGTCTTCACATTATCTTTTAAGCTGCTACACCTTTTCTTTTATAACATGATCCAATTTGGGCTATGTGGTTTTTTTTTTTTTTTTTTTTTTGCCTGGCCAGTGTTACCACCTTCCCAGTCATTGTTCCTGACAGGTAAGAGCTTAATGTCTAGAGACTGTCCTTTCCTCTATCTCTTTTATACTTCTCTTGCTATCAGGGAAAGCTTCTGGATATTTCTACATTTCTTCATGGATTGCAGAAGATTTGATGACCTACTTCAATTTTATCCCAATCAGAAACACCCCCATGCATTATTTCAGGTCCATCTGACCTCCCATAATTCCCTGCCTACACCCACAATTAATGTTAGGGCATGGGGAACACGGACAGTGTCTCTCCAGCAGTTCATTCCTCTTTCTTCAGATTTCACCCCCAGACCCCAGACCTTGTTAAACTCTGGAAAAGGGTTAGAATGATCTTTTATACTCTCATCTACGTGCTAAATTTTATACCCTTCTTCCTTCAGAGATTTCTTTTGATATCCCAAATAAAAGTTTTGGAACAGAAGCCCTATTTTTTTCTCCCAAAGCACAGCTTTTAAGAGCAGAAGTCTTTGGCTTTTTTTTTTTAATTTATTTTTATTTTACTCAGTGTTGTTGTATAAATAACAGTAGCATGCTTTACAATTCATAATACACATAAAGAGTACTTTTTTACATATCACTGTTAGTATACAAAGTATATTCATATTTTTCATGTCTTCAAACATGCATTTAGGGTAATGATAACCTTCTCATTCTATCATCTTTTTTTTTTCTTCCTCTCTTTATACCCCCTTGCTCCCTCCCTTGCCGTCCCTCCCCATTGACCTTTCTGGTGTTCCTCTAATCTTCCTATGCTCCCCAAGCCAACCCCACTGTGAATCAGCTTCCTTATATCAGAGAAAACATTCAGTATTTAGATTTTTGAGATTGGCTAACTTCACTTAGCATTATATTCTCCAATATCATCCACTTACCTGCAAATTTCATTATTTTATTCTCTTTTATTGCTGAGTAAAATTCCATTGTGTGTATATACCACATTTTCTTTATCCACTCATTTACTGAGGGGCATCTAGGTTGGTTCCACAATCTAGCTATTGTGAATTGTGCTGCTATAAACATTGATGTGGCTGTGTCCCTGTTGTATGCTGTTTTTAAGTCCTTTGGAAATAGGCCCAGTAGAAGGATGACTGAGTCATATGCTGGTTCCATTCCCAGTTTTCCAAGGAATCTCCATACCGCTTTCCATAACGGTTGCACCATTTTGCAGTCCCACCAGCAATATGCAGTCCCACCACATCCTCTCCAACATTTATTGTTGTTTGTGTTTTTAATAGCTGCCATTCTGACTGGAGTGAAATGAAATCTTAGAGTAGTTTTGATTTGCATTTCTCTAATTGCCAGAGATGTTGAACATTTTTTCATGTATTTGTTGATTGATTGTATATCTTCTGAGAAGTGTCTGTTTAGTTCCTTGGCCCATTTAGTGATTGGGCTATTTTGTTTTTTTTGTGTTAATATTTTTAAGTTCTTTATATATTCTAGAGATTAGTGCTCTGTCTGATGTACATGTGGTAAAAATTTTTTCCCAATTAGTAGGCTGTCTATTCACCTCACTGATTATTTCTTTTGCTGAAAAGAAACTTTTTAGTTTGAATCTATCCAATTTATTAATTCTTGATATTAATTATTGTGCTAAAGGAGTCTTATTAAGGAAGTTGGGGCTTAGTCCGACATGTTGGAGATTAGACCTTACTTTTTCTTCTATTAGGCGTAGTGTCTCTGGTCTAATTCCTAGGTCCTTGATCCACTTTGAGTTGAGTTTTGTACATGGTGAGAGATAAAGGTTCAGTTTCATTTTATTGCATATGGATTTCCAGTTATCCAAGCACCATTTGTTGAAGAGGCTATCTTTTCTCCAATGTAAGTTTTTAGCACCTTTATCTAATATAAGATAGCTGTAGTTGTGGGTGTTAGTCTCTGTGTCCTCTATTCTGTACCATTGGTCTACAGGTCTATTTTGGTGCCAGTACCATGCTGTTTTTGTTGCTATTGCTCTATAGTATAGTTTAAAATCTGGTATTGTGATGCCCCCTGCTTCACTCTTCTTGCCAAGAATTGCTTTAGCTATTCTGGGTCTCTTATTTTTCCAGATGAATTTCATGAATGCTTTTTCTATTTCTATAAGGAAAGTCATTGGGATTTTGATTGGAATTGCTTTTAAACTGTATAATGCTTTTGGTAATATAGTAATTTTTACAATATTAATTCTGACTATCCAATAACAAGGTAGATCTTTCCATCTTCTAAGGTCTTCCTTGATTTCTTTCTTTAGTGTTCTGTCGTTTTCGTTATAGAGGACTCTCATGTCTTTTGTTAAGTTGATTCCCAAGTATTTTATTTTTCTTGATGCTATTGTAAATGGGGTAGTTTTCATCATTTCTCTTTCAGAGGATTTGTCACTGATGTACAAAAATGCTTTTGACTTATGGGTGTTGATTGGGTATCTTGCTACTTTGCCGAATTCATTTACTAGTTCTAAAAGATTTCTGGTGGAGTTTTTTGGGTGTTCTAGGTATAGAATCATATCATCAGCAAATAGTGCTAGTTTGAGTTCTTCTTTTCCTATCTGAATCCCTTTAATTTCTTTCCTCTAATTGCTCTGACCACAGTTTCAAGTACTATGTTAAATAACAGTGGTGAAAGGGGGCATCCCTGTCTTGTTCTAGGGGTAGTTTTCCTCGTTTCCCTTAAAGAGGATTTGTCACGGATATATAGAAACGCTTTTAATTTATAGGTGTTGATTTTATATTCTGTTACTTTGCTGAATTCACTTAGTAATTATAGAAGTTTTCTGGTGGAGTTTTTTGGGTCTTCTAGGTATAGAACAATATTGTCAACAAATAGGGCTAACTTTAGTTCTTCTTTTCTTATTCCTATCCCTTTAATTTCTTTCATCTGTCTAATTGCTCTGGCCAGTGTTTCAAGAACTATGTTAAACAGAAGTGGTAAAAGAGGGAATCCCTGTATTGTTCCAGTTTTTAGAGGGAATGCTTTCAGTTTTTCTCCATTTAGAATGATGTTGGCAGGGGGTTAGCATAGATAGCTTTTATAATGTTTGATTAGTTCCTGTTATCCCTAGTTTTTCTAGTGTTTTGAACATAAAGTGGTGCTGTATTCTGTTGAATGCTTTTTGTGCATCTATTGAGATGATCATATGATTCTTTTCTTTAAGTCTATTGATGTGATGAATTAATTTTATTGATTTCCATATGTTGAACCAACCTTGCATCCCTGGGATGAACCCCACTTAATCATGGTGTACTATCTTTTTGATATGTTTTTGTATTTGATTTGTGAGAATTTTATTGAGAATTATTGCATCTATGTTCATTAAAGATATTGGTCTGAAGATTTTTTTCTTTGATGTGTCTTTGCCTGGTGTTGGGATCAGGGTGATATTGGCCTCATATCTGCAACCCATTGTTCATGCAGTAGTTTGGAAGTGTTCCCTCTTTTCTATTTCATGGGATAATTTGAGGAGTATTGGTATTATTTCTTCTTTGAAGGTTTTGTAGAAGTCAGCTACATATCCATCTGGTCCTGGGCTTTTCTTGGTTGGTAGGCTTCTGATGGTGTCTTCTATTTCATTGCTTGAAATTGATCTGTTTAACTTGTGTATGTCATCCTGATTCAGTTTGGGCAAATCATGTGAGTCTAGATTTTTTTTATGCCTTTGACATTTTCTATTTTATTGGAGTACAAATTTTCAAAATAATTTCTAATTATCTTCTGTATTTCTATAGTGTCTGTTGTGATATTTTCATTTTTATTATGAATGTTAGTGATTTGAGTTTTCTCTCTCCTTCTCTTTGTTAACCTGGCTAAGGATTTGTCAAATTTATTTATTTTTTCAAAGAACCAACTTTTTGTTTTGTCAAGTTTTTCAGTTGTTTCTTTTGTTTTGCTTTCATTGATTTCAGCTCTGATTTTAATTATTTCCTGTCTTCTACTTCTTTTGGTGTTGGATTGTTCTTCTTTGTCTAGGGCTTTGAGATGTAATGTTAAGTCATTTATTTATTGACTTTTTCTTCTCTGATGAAATTAACTTCATGCAATGAACTTTCCTTTTAGAATTGCCTTCATAGTGTCCCAGAGATTTGATGTGTTGTATCTGTTCTCATTCACCACTAAGAATTTTTGTGAATTTGATGTCTTCTGCAACCCATTGTTTATGCAGTAGCATATTATTTAGTTTCCAGGTGTTATAGTAGATTTTATTTCTTATTTTATCATTTATTTCTAATTTCATTACATTATGATCTGATAAAATGCAGGGTAGTATATCTACTTTTTTATATTTGCTAAGTGTTGTTTTGTGGCTTAATATATTGTCTATTTGAGAGAAGGATCCATGTGCTGCTGAGAGGAAAGTGTATTCGATCATTGAAGGATGAAGTATTCTATATTTGTCATTTAAGTCTAAGTTATTGATTTTATTATTGAGTTCTATAATTTCTTTGTTCAGCTTTTGTTTGGAAGATCTATCCAGTGGTGAAAGAGGTATATTAAAGTCACCCAAGATTATTGAGTTGTGGTCTATTTGACTCTTGAACTTGAGAAGAGTTGTTTGATGAACGAAGATGCTCCATTGTTTGGGGCATACATATTTGTAACTGTTAAGTCTTGTTGGTGTATGGTTCCCTTGAGCAGTATATAGTGTTTTTCTTTATCCATTTTGATTAGCTTGAAGTCTACTTTATTTGATATGAGGATGGAAAACCCTGCTTACTTCTGCAGTCCATGTGAGTGGTATGATTTTTCCCAACCTTTCATCTTTAGTCTGTGGATGTCTTTTCCTATGAGGTGAGTCTCTTGGAGGCAGCATATATATATATATTTTTTAATCCAATCTGCTAGTCTGTGTCTTTTGATGAGTAAGTTTAGGTCATTAACAATCAGGGTTACTTTTGAGACATGATTTGTATTCCCAGACATTGTTGTTTATTTTTGGTATTTAACTTGACTTGGTTTCTCTTCTGATTAGTTTTTCCCTTAGTGTAAATCTCCCTCTGCTGATTTTCATCATTGTTTTTCATTTCCTCTTCGTGGAATATTTTGCCAAGGATGTTCTCCAGCACAGGCTTTCTAGCTGTAAATTCTTTTAACTTTTGTTTATCATGGAAGGTTTTTATTTCATCATGAAATCTAAGCTTAATTTTGCCAGATATAAGATTCCTGGTTGACCTTCCTTTTCTTTTAGAGCTTGGTATATGTTGTTCCATATCTTCTGGCTTTGAGGGTCTGGGTTGAAAAATCTGCTGAGATATGAATTCATTTCCTCCTATATGTGAAATGATTCCTATCTTTTGCAGCCTTTAAGATTTTATCCTTATTCTGTAATCTAGGCATTTTCATTATAATGTGCCTTGGTGTAGATCCATTGTGATTTTGTACATTTGGTGTCATATAAGCCTCTTGTATTTGATTTTCCAATTCATTTTTCATGCTTGGGAAATTTTCTGATATTCTCTCATTGAAGAGATTGTGCATTCCTTTGGTTTGAAACTCTGTGGCTTCCTCTATCCCAATAACTCTTACATTTGGTCCTTTGATGCTGTCCCATAATTTTTGGATGTTCTGTTCATGGTTTCTTACTATCTTCACTGTGTGATCAACTTTATTTTCCAAATTGTATACTTTGGTTTATTGTTTCCTTCATTTCAAGGATTTCTGGTTTTTTTTTTTTTTTTTTTTTTTTTTTTCAGATTCTCTATCTCTTTCTTGAAGTAATATTTTGCTACCTGTATTTACTCTCTTATCTCTTTGTTGGAGTGATCAGTTTTTGCCTGTATTTGCTCATTTAGGTCATTCTTTAATTCACAGATCATTTTAATTAAGAACCTTCTGAACTCCTTCTCTGACATTTCATGAACTTTGCTGTCCATGGGTTCTGTTATTGTAGTAACTTGGTTTGTTTGGGACACTTTCCTCCCTTGTTTTTTTCATGTCATCTATGTGTCTTCCTTTTTTGCAGTGTGGATCTGAGATGTTACAGTTTCTACCCTATATTCTTGTAGTATCCATGTAGATTGTCTGTGCCTCACCTTGATGTTGGGCTTCCAGACCCTTCAGGTGTCCCTTAATGTATGCTACTCCAACTAAAGGTGGTGGCGGCAATAGCAGAGGTAACTCGAGATAACAGTTGAGGTGCCCTAAGAGGGATGCAACATCTTCTAGAGATGGGGCTGAAAGGGTGGGCCTTACACTGTTTGGGGGATGCCTGCTCTGAGATGCAGCTGCTTCTATGTCCTGTCTGTTGGCAAAAGGTAGGGGCTGCTGCATCGGGAAGGCTATGGAGATGTCTGCAGTGTCCCAAGATGGAAGTGGGTTAGGCTTGGGCTCCCAGGTGTGGGGGAGGGGTGGCAGACTCGGACCTACCCTGGGCCTGGGTTCCATGTAGGTTGGTGTGGGTGGATATGGGCTGGGTCTGAACTCCTGGGGTGGTCTGCTGGTCAGAAGAGGCGGTCCTGCACGAGACCCTGAGCTCCAGTATGAGTCTACCAGTAGCAGGATGGACCCGGGCCTATTCTGAGCCTGGGTCCCACACAGTTTGGGATTTGTCATACTTGGCCTTTAACTTTTAAATTTATTTTACGTCTTTGTTATCAAATATTATCTAGTTGATAATACTTTTTAATTCTTGCCTTGCACTGAACTACAGAGCTGAATATTCATCTATAGAGAGACCTCTTGTTGAATATGTCAGGTGCTTCTAATGCAAATAAATGAAATTTAACTACTCTTTTTCCCAGATCTGTTTTGTTTTCTTTCCACAACTATAATCAAGTTTCATCAATACTCCGTCCAGATAGCTTTCATAATTTTATTCTCATTTCTACCCACTGCTATAAACTTAGATTTTTCCTGTTCTTATAGTATCTTTCTTGAATTATTCAAATGAACTTGTGTAAATATCTCTTTACTTCTTTTGCACTAAAAATCATCCTTATACAACTTATATGATTTTCCTGGCTGATGGAATCTTTTCTATAGCCCTCCAGTGTCTCCCCATTACCTTCTGGATAAAAAGCAAACTTTGTTAGCTAATAAAAAAGGACCTTGATAAAATAAAACACAAATAGTCCTCAGAAATAAAATGCTTCTATGTATTGGGAACTGCATAAATAAATACAAATATTACATGTCAATTAAGAAATTTTAAATACATGCTTAAAATTCACTCCTGGAGCTTGTTAAGATACAAATTCTAGAGAGATTCCCATTCTCAGAGATTCTGGATTTGACATGAGGCCCAGGAATTTGCAATGTTGACAAACCAGGTTATGCTGCTGGAATTCAGAGTGTCTTATGGGAAACAGGGCCTTAGATCATAAGCTACATGGAGGCAGGGGACAGCTGGTTTCCTGCTTTTCTCTCAGAACCTAGCCAGTGCCTAGGCCCAGGAAACTTTTAGTTCATATCTTCTGAATAAGTGAGTGAATTTATACCTGTGGTCTTTTCAGAACTCAGTTATAACTCCCTACCAGAAAAATAAAATATGCAAGTCTTTTCCTTCTCACACCTTTGACTATTGCTCATGCCGACTAGGCTGCTTTGTGATAAAAAATGGAACACAGTCAAGAGCTGTGCTTAAATTTTCTGATTTATTTGAACACAGTATAAAGTTTAGGTTTTATGATAAAAGTCAAAGATTACATACGTTAAACTATTTGAAAACAAAGGAATAAAAGAGAGAAGAAACATTCATGTCTTAAAAGATGTATGTTTCTGTGACTCATTATATGTATTGATATTTAAATAAGAATTTCTTGTACAGCATTTAAAAAATAGATAAGTGTAATTTTTGTAAGATGCATTTTTTAGGTTAGAAATGGGGGTTTCAGGATTATAGATTTATATGGCTAGCTCTAGTAGGGATCCAAATCCAGAAATTTAATAAAAGTCTGTATAGTTTATAGCTTGAGCACAAAAACACCACTTTGATCCCTATCTCCTTGACGTGAGGGTCAAAGTGAGTTTTAAAAAATGTTTATCAGATCATGCACAATTCAGTTGCTTCCCATTTTATGGATGATATCCAAGTTCTTTTTTTTTTTTTTTTTTTTTTTTTTTTTTGTGGTACCGGGGATTGAACTCAGGGGCACTTGACCACTGGGCCACATCCCCAGCCCTTTTTTTTTGTATTTTATGAGAGACAGGGTCTCACTGAGTTGCTAAGTGCCTCGCCATTGCTGAGGCTGGCTTTGAACTCGCGATCCTCCTGCCTCAGCCTCCCAAAGTGCTGGGATTACAGGCGTGCGCCACCGCGCCCGGCTGATATCCAAGTTCTTTAACACGGTTTTATTGCATTAAGGCTTATCCTGAAAACACACTCCATGTCCAGTCAAATGGCTGCTTTTTCAGTTTTCTGAATAAGCTATGTTCTTTCTTATCTTGGATGATTCATACACACTCTTTCTTACTCTCTAACCATTCCTTAGATTTTAGTTCAGGTATCCTTTCCCAGAGAATTTTCCTTGACTACCTCAATTTAAGTATTTTTAATTTTCTTTCATGGTACTCTTAAAAAAAAAAAATCTCTTTGTGGCACTTATCAAGCCTTAGTGTTTGTGTGTGTGTGTGTGTATGTGTGTGTGTGTGTGTGTGTATTTGGGGGTATTTTCTCACAAAAACACAAACACATTATCTCTTATTAACTTATATAGGATCTGTGAAGGCATGAATGATTTTTGTCTTGTTCACCATTGTATTCCAAGGAGCCAGCATGGTGGTTGGTTGCCTTATAGCAGCTACTTTAAATGTTTTTGGATAGATAAATAAATGAATAAATAGTCATTTTCTTCTTTGTATCACTTACTTTCAAGGCTGGTTCACCAATTGCACATATTTGTTTTGTGTGATGATTCTCCTGATGGATGGTAATTTTATCTTCCAAATAATTATGAATTTTTATACATCTCTGTTTTCCTACCACTTAGTAAAGTACCTGAAACATAGTAGATATATGATGATTAGTTAGTGAATGAACACATGAATATGATATTAATGGTGATTGTGAGTAGTTCAATATGCTTGGAGCATATGGCTTGTAAAAGATAGATAAGGTAGTGAGAAAATCAGTCTGACTGCTTGGAAATTGACCGTTATAAGCCTACATTTTACACTGTGAGTAATTAGAAAATAGAAAACCCAGAGCAAAGTGAATTTGGCATCATTGGGTAATGACACATAAGGTTAAAAAAACTTTTCTAGTTTTGGATGTGCCAGTATCATTGGCAATCTTTCCTGCAAATACCCCATAAATAGGCAGAAGATCATGGTTCTTATTATGGTTTTTATGTGAGGTGTCTCCCAAAAGCTCACTTGAGACAATATGAGAGGGATCAGAGGGGGAAATAATTAAGTTGTGAGAGCATTAAACTAATCAGTGACTTGGTCCCTGATCTCATTAACCGAGTGGTAAATGGAGGCAGGTGGGGTGTGGCTGGAGGAGGTGGGGTATTGAGGGTATGGCTGTGGGGCATATATTTGTATCTGGAGAGTGGATCCTTGCTGTCTGCTTCCTGATCATCATGTGAGCTGCTTCCCTCCACTACACTCTTCTACCATGATGTCCTGCCTCACCTTAAGCCCTGAGGAATGAAGCCCATTGTCTATTGACTAAGACTTCTGAAACTGTGAGCACCCAAATAAACTTTTCCTCCTCTACAATTGTGCTGGTAGGGTCTTTTACTCACAGTGGCAAAAATACTGACTAAAACTGTTCTTCACTCTCATCCTTAACAGGGTTTTACTAAAGTTGAAGCTACCTCAGAGAAGAAAGTCTCAAGATGCCTTTTTGCTTTGCCACTGACATCAGCTGATGGGAGGTGGGAGATCACATATCATCTCTTGCAAAGCAATAGAAAACTTGGAATGAAACCACCATTTGACCCAGATATCCCACTCTGTGGTTTATACCCAAAGGACTTAAAATCAGCATAATATAGTGATGCAGCCACATCAATATTTATAGCAGCCCAATTCACAATAGCTAAGCTATGGAACCAACACATGCCCTTCAACACATGAATGGATAAAGAAAATGTGGCATATAGATACAACCAAGTATTACTCAGCCATAAAGAAGAATGAAATTATGACATTTGCTGGTAAATGGGTGGAACTGGAGACTATCCTGCTAAATGAAATAAGCCAATCATAAAAAACCCAAAGGCCAAATATTCTCTCTGATATGCAGATGCTACCACACAATAAGGAGGGGAGTGAATAGAAGTTCATTGGATTCGACAAAGGGGAATGAAGTGAAGGGAGGGGATGGAAATAGGAAAGAAAGTAGAATAAATCAGACATATCTTTCCTATGTTTATGTATGAATACACAACCAGTGAAACTGGTACGTCATGTACAACCACAAGAATGGGATCCTAAGTTATACTCCACGTATGTATAATATGTCAAAATACACTGTACTATCATGTATATCAAAACAGAATAAATAAGAAAAAGAAAAGCAATAATAGCTATGAGTAGGATTGGCTTGGAAATAGAATTTCAAACAGCTTTCTTTTCAGAAAACTCCATCATACCTTACCTTACTTTATGCTTTCTAACATTTAACATTTTCTGGATCCAATTCTATGGGCTTCTACAAACCTGTTGGAAGGACAAATCTTGGGTGGCAAAAATGAGAAGCAAAGTGTGTATCTGGGACACATGTTTATGGCTATACCTCATGGAAGCAAAGAGTGAAGTATGTAGGATCAATGAACTATAATATCAGAACTTGAATAATACAAAAGGAAGGACTCAAGTGAAGTAAAAATGTTAAAGTTTGATCAAGGAAGATTGGAAAATGCCATTTTATACCTTCCTTTGAGCCCTCCATCCTCATTTAATTCTTCTCCATCCCAGGCCTTAACAATTATGACCATTGGCATGCATCTTTTTTTTATCCTTTTCTCTCAATTTCTACTTTCTTAAAAAAAACTGTTTTAAAAATATTTATTTATTTATTTGCTTTAGTTGTACACAATGCATTTATTTGTATGTGGTGCTGAGGATCAAACCCAGGCCGAGCATGTGCTAGGCGAGCGCTCTACCGCTGAGCCACACCCCCATCCCCTGGTTCATTCTTTTTTTATGACTTTTATGTTGCATTTTGGTTAAAGAATTTCATTCTCCTATTTAAAAAAAAAAAAAAAAAACTCTTATTAATAGATTTTATTTGTGGATTTACAGAAAAACTAAAATAGTACATAGAGTTCCCATTTACCTCACATCCAGTTTTATCCAATTTCTTTTATTACTTACATTCTGTATTAGTGTACTTATTTGTTATAGTTATTGCACTAATATTAATACATTATTTTTAACTAAGTTAATGATTTATTCATTTTTTTTAGTTTTTACTTACTGTTCTTTTTCTATTCCAGGATTCCATCCAGTATGTCACATTATATTTAGTTGTCATGTTTCATAAAATTATTCTTGACTGTGGTGACTTCTGAGACATCCCTAGTTTTTGGCGACCTTTATAGCTTGGAGGAATACTGGTCATGTAATTTTTTTTTCATAGACAACTTAAAAGAAATTTGTTTTTATTTAACTTTTTGACTGTATTGTTCTATGAATGATATAAGATTTATTTGGCATGGGCTGGTCATGTAATTTGTAGTTTTTCTGGTGTTCTCATCATAAAACTGGGTTACGAGTTACTAGGAGATATATCACAGTGGTAGATATATCACCACATCATATCAAACAGCCTACTATCAACATGACTTACATGTGCCTTTACATATAGATACTTTTATATTTAACCATTTAAATCTATTAAGCCAAACATAAGTTCCATACTGATCTTTCCTGGCTTTTCCTGCTACCTTACCCTTGTTTATTTTTAATCTCATAGTCCAACAGTGAGAAACTTTACTTAAATATTCCATCTAGTTTACATGCATAACAGTATCAGAATTGATGCCCTGTTGGGAAGAACATTATTACCTGATGACAGTGCTTATGTGCTGTTCCTTCTGCCTACATTCTTATAGACTCCCCTCCTTTCTAAAATTACTTAGGGTACCACCTTTCTCCCATCCTCTTCAGTGGAGTTGTTTCTCAGCTTTGTAACATAGTTAAATTCTCCTTCCACAGTTTGCATTTTTTCCCAAGAGTCCCCTGAATTCTTTCTTTTTGTTTTAAATATTTATTTTTAGTTGTAGGTTGTGGACACAATATCTTTATTTCATTTTTATGTGGTGCTTAGTATCGAACCCAGTGCCTCACGTGTGCGAGGTGAGCTCTCTACCACTGAGCCACAACCCCGGCCCTCCCATGATTTCTTAAGTGATCTATCACAAATATTTGCATAAATATTTGTGCTGTAATGTTCTATGGATTTTGACAAATACATATTGCCTTAACAATAATTTTCCTGCTGTAAAAATCCCTTGTGCTTTACCTATTTCAAGAACTGACCATTATATCTACGGCCTCTTTATCACCGTGCACTTTGTTCTCAGTTCACAGGTACTTTTAAAAGACATGTTTCTTTACATCCTTTCTAGAGATTTTTTTCTTCTCTTCTGTACTCTCTGCCCTAAATTAACCAATCTGTAGCTCATCCTCTTGGTGATTGGCAGGGTTGGTATAGAGATCTTATAACACTGCTTCACTGCTGTTTCAAAATGGACTTAATAGTGAAAAAGACATCATGCTTGTCAAGCACTTCTTATACAGCACCTCAGAGCCCTTTACCAATTAAACAAATCTCCAAAGCTAATGGAAGGTGATTTTTACTGATGGTTATGTTGAGACAGAAAACCTTTACCAAAAGGTCACAGAAAACTTCCCAAATAATAACCATGAAAACTGTGTTTCACCTCCTTTTATCATTTGCTCAGACAAGGTTGATTCCCACATGAATAAGGAAAATAAAACATATTTCCTCATCTTCCTCTTTCCTATCCCTGGGAACCAGGAATATTTGGAAAGAGGAAACCTTGGACAGTACCCAGTTACATTTGGGAATCTTTCAGTGCTACAATTTTAATGCAATCTTGCCTCTGGTATTTAGGAAACTAGACATATAATCTCCTTCTTTGTAGGGGAGCTAAGTGCTCACACACTTTTCTCACCAATGCTGTCTACCTATTTTTGCCCAAAGATATAATAACTATTTTAGGTAACTTCATACTGTGACAAGGCTTATGTTACATTTAATGAAATGAACATTTAAGGCTGAATTAACAGATGATTTTTAAGGCAAAACAATTTTTTGGAGAAAGTCTGAATAATTTGGTTAGAATTTAAAACTTCCTTTACAATATTGACTTTAACATCTACATGAGAAACTGTTTTTTCCTCAGTCTTTTCTTTTTCTTAATCAGTTTAATAGTTAGTTATTTACACAGTGCTAATTATCTGAATGAAATGTGTTTCTGTTGATTTGAAACTTTCTTTTCACAGACAAAGAATTAGTTTGGATAATCATGATAATAAGCATTTGCTTTGACAAATTTTAAAAGGTACAATCTCACTGATAGAAAGTATAACTACAAGGTATATTCTGTATGATAAAAAATAAAATGAATATTTCATTAACATATAAAATATGTTTTAATAGCATTGGATTTCTCATGGAAAGCTAAAAATTAAGAAACACATACTTTGGAAAAATAAAATTTCTTAAAAGCTTTGTTGTTACACAGATTCACATAGCTGTGAATTGTGGCATAATAAATGTTTTCTTATATACTCAAAGCATTCTTTTAAAAAAGGTAGAATAAGAAATGCACCCTGTAAAAAACTGTTTCGATCCATTTTTCTCACAATTAATCCCTGAAAATATTTCCTGATTCTCAGTGACACCAGGATTCTACCAGAAACAACACTCCACACCTCTACACTGAGTGTGTCATACTCTGCTTAAATCTTAAAACTATGCCCTGTTCTGTAGAGCTTGCTTCACTGTTTCTTCGCTTATTCCTACCTGACTGCCATCTCTCCCCATCCATTTCCCTGAGGTCTTCATTTTTGGGTACTGAAGAATATTGCAGCCTTTCTTCCTGACCACTTTTTCTCCCTATCCCCATATATCTTACACAAGACAGACACACTGATCATAATTTCTGCTACTTTATTATTGGTTTCCTCCATAGCTGCAGAATTTTATATGTATTCTCCTTTGTCATTGCTTTTTGACTTTGAACCCCAAGAACGTGTTTAGTTCTACAAAAACAGAATTGTTTCCTATTTGCTGACCTTGCCCTTCATTACACTCTACCCCAACTCTTACTTTCCTCCATTCTAGTGTTAACTAGATTGTCTTTTGTAACAAGTCCAGCAAGATACTATAAATATGGAAGAGTGTTATTCCAGGATTACACAAAACCAGGAAGAGAGTACATTCTGTGTCCATCTTGGAAGAAAAGGCATATTCAAATGTGAAAACCTACAATGGCTTACAATAAATAATTATGACCAGCTCAAACTTTTTGAAACATAGAACACTTTGCTGTGTAAAAGGTGCCTTAATATGATGGGCATTTGTCTTTCTGCCTGGCATGAACTCATTCTCACTGCTTCCATATGCAACTGGCAAAAATCCTTTGCATCAATGGGAAGTGTTCAATATATATGCTTTGTATTAAATATGATAATAACAGCAGTATTCCTTTCTTCTTTTGCACATTATTTTATTTGTTTTTTATTACTGCAAGATGCGTCAGATTGTCACCCTCATATTTGAGAACTTAAACCAATGTAATTTCTTGTTCTGTGTCAAAGAATATTGGACACAGGCATACTTAACTTTCCTAGTAATAAGCAAAAAAATAACATAGACAATTACTCCAGAATACAATAAATCTAGGAAGATGAAGCTGTGAACTAAATAATACACCTTTTTCTTTATCAAGACTTAACAGTTTTTTTAATTCACACTCTTTTCAGGACTTATTCAGCACTGGGATAATCAATCTGAAAGTATCATAAATTCTGCCCCTTCTCAATCTTTGAAAAACCTACTGGAAAAACCAATCCAGTCCTAGTGCACTGTGGGTCTCAGATCTCAGATACCACGAAGTCATTCTCATGATCTTCCATATCTCAGTTAAGTCTAAACAAGTTAGCTTTGTTTAATTGGCAGGTTTACTGGCGGTCTTTGGGAAGAATGAGTGGTTGACACAAATGAAAAACTTGATGCAATAAAGAATTAAAATTTTGTCCAAATTGCATGATTAGGAAGCAGTAAAGGGAGGATTAATACCAAACTCTGAAATTTTTATTTGAAAAGTTTTTGGTTTGGATTTCTTTGGTAGTATATAATTTTCTGGAACAGTTATAAACATCACATAGCTGTAAAAAGTAGTTTGAAATTAATCTTCCCAGAACTTCTTTTTCCCTTGTAAGTATGTTTTATTCATTAATTCAAACAAAAATAAATGTTTCTTGAGTGGTATAACATGCATGGCCAAATCCTAGAAACTAGAGAGGGGTGTGGAGGATTAAGAAAGACACACAAACACCTATAGAGAGAAAGCTAGGAGATCTGACGGAAGAACAGTGACTCAGAGCTAGCTCAGCATGTTTATTATATAGGGTCTCACAATCAGGAAGTCAATGCACACTGTTGTTTGTGCATTAAAAGTTACAAAACTAGAAACATTTTTGAAGCTATTTTACTGTTGCAGTTCTAGGAACATCCTGTTATTATCCTGCTGTACCAAGGAAGCCCATTGTCCAAAGTTTCTGCAAATCGGCAGGTTGAAGTTTGCAGCACTTGCAAGATATTGTGGTTATCTTATTATGCTCACAATTCTCCATCCCTGGCAGATTGTGTCTGGGCTCAAGGTCAAGACTCTTATCATTCTGTACCTTTGCACAGAACTTCGTCAGGCAGGGTATTACCATAGCTCCTGGACAATCTCATCCTGTACCTTTGCATAGAGTTCCCAGAGCAAAGTGCAGCCACAGCTCCAAGGCAGTCAAAGACCACAATCCAAGTCACCACTTTCCACACTTGAGTTCCTACTATACATGGGCATTAGTTATACCTGTATCAAAGTTTTTACTTTAAAAGTCATTGCATTGTAGTTGGAATGGAGTAGGGAACAGACAGTAAACAAGTAATAGTGGAAGTGAAAATTGACAGAAGGATTGCAATTTTATATGTAGTTGTCAGAGAGAGCCCATCTGAGAGGGTGGCATGAGATAATATCTCAAAGAATTGAGTGAGAGAGAGCAATTCAGATATAAGAAATCATGGTACTATGTGTACTTTTGTCCTAGAACTGGGGACTGAACCCAGGTCCTTGTGCATGCTAGGCAAGTGCTATAAATCTGAACTATATTCCCAGCTCCTTATGTTTAAATAATGCTTCAGGGATTGAACAGTCATTTTGTTGAATGAAATATTTGTGGATTGTTTAAGTGGTTTGAGGTATATATGACTGTGTCACTGTATATACCACTCTATATTCTGGTGCTGCTTTGATTGTAAAACATCTCCCTGATTACTCTTGCATATCTAAGTCACCTTAATTCCTGATGGGTGACATTTTCATCTGATTAATTTTGTGATGATTCTTAGATGAATTTCTTGTGTAATATGAAGTGCTTCCAAAAATTCACTTCATTTCTGAAAGCCCGAGGAGTTCTAGCATTTATTTCTAAAGCCATAAAGGTCAATTGGAAGAAGAAAAAACAAACAAGATATATTAAGCCATTCAGTTGGTTCATATACTGTGGAATAATTCCTTCTAGATATTAAATAGTGAGGAAATTCAATCACTATGGAAAGATTGAGAAGTCCTGATAAGTAAAATCTTAAAATTTTGTGCAATTCAATCAAAACATGTTCTTTTCTTTAGAATAATTTCTCCCAATGTTTCTGAAGATTTTTAATGAGGCTAGACACATAAAAGCCTTTGTCAAAAAATATTGTTCTTGAGTGTTCAGATACAGAAAATACTGAAAACCAAAATAGTAGCTTTCAGTATTTAGTGTTATTAGAAATGTCACTTTCCCCAAACCTGGCACTTAATCCATTTAGCTCAACCTGTTTTTTTCATGCTGTAATTGAAGAGTTGAGTTCCTATGCCACATTATAGTCTCCCCGATAAGACAGGACCTTTTGGTCTTTGCCCTGTATAGCACTGCCCCCATCACTCTCAACAAGAATGTTTAATTCTCAGCAAATTTTGAGTAGTTGGGAGGGCTTGCTCACCTTTGCTGTCCCTTACCTGTCTTCCTTTATTTCTTCTTCCATTTTCTGTGGAACTCTCCTTTTCTTGATACACCCCTATGTTTAAGATTTTTCAAATTTCCACTTGATGCTCCTCTGTTCTCACTTTATATTCCTCTCTTCTTTTCAGACCTCTCCCTTGTGGTGTGGTTTGGGGTGCTAGGTATGTATCTCAGTGCCAGAGTACTTGCCTAGCATTTGCAAGGCTCTGGGTTTGATCCCCATCACTGAAAAAAAGAAAAAACAAAACTAAGAACATCTGTTGTGGTTTTAATTTTCATCTCTATGCAGATGACCCACAAACTTACATCTGCAACTCAGTGTTTTTTCCAAGCTCCAGATCATGTTCTAGTGGTCATAAGCATGTCCCAAAGGCATATAACATTTCAGTTCAACATATCTAACATGAAACCCATGATTTTTTTTAAACACAAAAGTGTTCTTTATAGTGTCTTTTTGAGCATCTTCTCATTATTATTTAACTGTATAAGACAAATTTATTCATTCACTATCAATAACAGACAAAATTCTAGGCATCAGAAATACAATAGTAGATAAAACAAACTCTTTGTTCCCATGAATCTGACATTTGATTTGGGGAGGAAACAACTGGTAAATAAATCAGTTGTAACACTTTCTGACAAACAGTGTTAAATTCTAGGAAGAACAGATTAATGAAGAGAAAGTATGGAGGCTTCTTGGTTAGTGCCAGGACTCATAAGGGATGTTGTAATTGGATTATTGGGAAACATCAAAGAGGCCAGTATTGGTTGACATAGAGTAATGGAGTGGATACTAGGAGTCAAGAACTAAAACAGAAAAGGTCATAGATGGCCTTGAGGCCATTGAGGGTCAATATATTAACACTGAGTAAGTGTAAAATTATTGCAGGGTTTTGGGCAGATAATGCATATAAATTATATAGTCTTCTTTGCTGCTCTCTTGAAAATTGATTTTAAGGGGATAAGAGTGGAATCCATGAGATCATATACAGGCTAAAGAAATATGATGGGAGATATTTATTTCATGCTAAGACTTAGATGAAGATTTTATTAGTAGAAATGGTAAGAAGCTATAAGGTTCTAGATTGTGTTTAAAAGGCAAAACTGAGATTTTATTGATGGAGTTGGCTGTAGGTATAAGAAAAAGAAATATGAATATTCCATATTTTTACTAAGCATTTGGAAGTGTGGAATTAATATTTACTGAGATTGAAGAGTTGAGGTAAATGTAACATTTAGATTTGAAAACATCAAGTGGATGCCTAATAACTCTACATATCGTTCACTCACTCTGTCCTCTGAATACTCCTGTGAGTTCATTATTATTAGCCTCATTTAACAGATGAGGTAATTGAGACTCACAGTATTATTTTCCTCAAGACAACATTTCTAATAAGTGGGTTTTGAGTCCAAGAAACTTGCTTCTAGAGTTGGAGATTCTTATCCACTATATTTTATAACATCCAGAATGACAAATATTGTACTGGAAATGTAGTGGTATTTATCTTTTTTTTTTTAATTTATTTTTATTATTTGTTCTAATTAGTGATACATGACAGCAGAATGCATTTCAACTCATTTTTCACAAATGAAGCACAGCTTTTCATTTTTCTGATTGTACATGATGCAGAGTCACACCATTCATGCACTCATACAGGTACATAGGGTAATAAGTTCCATCTAATTCCATCATCTTTCCTATCTCCCTAATCCTTCCCCTCCTCTCACTCCCCTCTGCCTAATCCCAAGTTCCTTCATTCTCCCACCACCCCATATAGATCAGCATCAGAGAGAACATTTGGCCTTTGGATTTGGGGATTGGCTTACTTCACTTAGCATGATATTCTCTAACTCCATACATGTACCTGCAAATGCCATGATTTTATTCTCTTTTACTGATGTGTAATATTCCATTGTGTATATACACCACAGTTTCTTTATCCATTCATCTACTGAAGGGCATCTAGGTTGGTTTCACAATTTAGCTATGATGAATTGTACTGCTATGATCATTGATGTGGCTGCGTCACTGTAGTGTGCTCTTTTAAGTCCTTTGGGTATAAACCAAGGAGTGGGATACCTGGGTCAAATGGTGGTTCCATTCCAAGTTTTCCAAGGAGTCTCCATACTGCTTTTCATATTGGCTGTACCAATCTGCAGTTCCACCAGCAATATATGAGTGTGCCTTTCCTCCCACATCTTCACCAACACTTATTGTTGTTTGTATTCTTAATAGCTGCCATTCTGACTGGAGTGAGATGAAATCTTACAGTAGTTTTGACTAGCATTTCTCTAATTGCTAGAGGTGTTGAACATTTTTTCATGTATTTGTTGATTGATTGTATATCCTCTTCTGAGAAGTGTTTGCTCATTTCCTTGGCCCATTTATTGACTGGGTTATTATTTTTATTTTTTTGGTGTTAAGTTTTATGAATTCTTTATATATTCTAGAGATTACTGCTCTATCTGATGTGCATGTGGTAAAAAATTGCTCCCATTCCATAGGCTGTCTCTTCACCACACTGATTGTTTCTTTTGCTGAGAAGAAGCTTTTTAGTTTGAATCCATCCCAATTTGACAATTTCATTGATTTCAGCTCTGATTTTAATTATTTCCTGTCTTCTACTGCTTTTGGTGTTGATTTGTTCTTCCTTTCCTAGGGCTTTGAGATGTAATGTTAGGTCATTTATTTTTTGGCTTTTTCTTCTCTGATGGAATGAACTCCATGCAATGAACTTTCCTCTTAGAACTGCCTTCATAGTGTCCCAGAGATTTTATATGTTGTATTAGTGTTCTTATTTACCTCTTATAATTTTTTAATCTCCTCTTTAATGTCTTCTGTATTTCTCATTCAATAGCATATTATTTAGTCTCCGGGTGTTGGAGGACTTTTATTTATTATTTTATCATTGATTTCTAATTTCATTCCAATATGATCTGATAGAATGAAGGATAGTATATCTACTTTTTGTATTTGCTAAAAGTTGCTTTGTGGCATAATATATGATCTATTTTAGAGAATGATCCATGTGCTGCTGAGAAGAAAGTGTATTCACTCCTTGATGGATGAAATAGTCTATATATGTTTGTTAAGTCTAAGTTATTGATTGTATTAGTGAATTCTATAATTTCTTTGTTTAGCTTTTGTTTGGAAGATCCATCTAGTGGTGAAAGAGGTGTGTTAAAGTCACCCAGAATTATTGTGTTGTGGTCTATTTGACTCTTGAACTTGAGAAGAATTTGTTTGATGAATGTAGATGCTCCATTGTTTGGGGCATACATATTTATAATTGTTATTCCTTGTTGGCATATGGGTCCCTTAAGTACTATGTAATATCCTTCTTGATCCCTTTGATTTGGATTGAAGTCTACTTTATTTAATATGAGGATGGAAATCCCTGCTTGTTTCCACAGTCCATGTGAGTGGCATATTTTTTCCCAACCTTTCAACTTCAGTTTATGGATGTCTTTTCTTATGAGATGAGTCTCTTAAAGGCAGCATATTATTGGGTCTTTTTGTTAATTCAGTCTGCTAGTCTGTGTCATTTGATTGGTGAGGTTAGGCCATTAACATTCAGGGTTATTATTGAGACATAATTTGTATTGCTGGTCATTTTTGTTTATTTTTGGTAATTTAACTTGACTTGGTTTCTCCTTTGATTGGTTTTTCCTTTAGTGTAATACCCCCCTTTCCTGATTTTCATTGTGTTTCTTTTCATCCTCATGGAATATTTTGCTGATGATATTCCGTAGTGCAGGCTTTCTAGTTGTAAAGTCTTTTGACTTTTGTTTATCATGGAGGGTTTTTATTTCATCATCAATTTAAAGCTAAACTTTGGTGCATATAAGAGTCTTATTTGGCATTAGTTTTCTTTCAGAGCTTGGTATATGTTGTTCTATGATCTCCTGGCTTTGAGGGATTGGGTTGAAA
This sequence comes from Tamias sibiricus, assembly GCA_025594165.1. Taxonomy (NCBI): domain Eukaryota; kingdom Metazoa; phylum Chordata; class Mammalia; order Rodentia; family Sciuridae; genus Tamias; species Tamias sibiricus. The sequence goes on along the minus strand of CM046664.1, from coordinate 109,512,447 downwards.
AATCTGCAGAGACCCTAATTGGTTTCTCCCTATGTGTGATCTGATTCCTTTCTCTGTGGTTTTTAAAATTTTATCCTTATTCTGTATGCTATGTATTTTCATTATGATGTGACTTGGCATAGATTTATTGTTATTTTGTACATTTGGTGTCCTCTAAGCCTCTTGTATTTGATTTTTCCGTTCTTTCTTCATGTTTGGAAATTTTTCTGATAGTAGTTCATTGCATAGATTCTTTATTCATTTGGTTTATAACTCTAGGCCTTCTTCTCTCCTGATAATTCTTAAATTTGATCTTTTTATGTTATCCCATAATTCTTGAATGTTCTGCTCATGGTTTCTTACCATCTTCACTGTGTGTTCAACTTTATTTTCAAGATTATATATTTTGTCTTCATTATCTGAGGTTCTGTCTTCCAAGTGATCTGATCTATTTGTGATGCTTTCTATTGAGTTTTTAATTTGGTTTATTGTTTCCTTAATTTCAAGGATTTCTCTCTGTTTGTTTTTCAGAACTTCTATCTCCTTATTGAAGTAATCTTTTGCTTCCTGTATTTTCTTATGTAGCTCTTTATCAAAAATGATCTTTTGCTGTCTGTATTTGCTCTCTTATATGATCCTTTAATTCAAAGAACATTTTAATTATGTACATCCTGAATTCCTTCTCTGTCATTTCTTCTGCTGTGCTGGCTATGGGTTCTAATAATGTAGTGTCTTGGTTTGTTTGGGGCACTTTCTTCCCTTTTTTCATGTTGTTTGTGTGTTTTCCCTTCCAGCACTGTGGATCCCAAGTGTTATAGTTTTTACCCTAGAGGCTTATAGTGTCCCTGCAGGGTTCCAATACTGCTTCTAGGCCCCAACAGGTGTCCCAAGATGGGAGTTTCCCCACTAAAGATGGAGGCAAAGGTGTCCCAAGATAGTGTCAGCTGCTTTCATAGATGTGGTGTGGGGTCTGGTTGGGGTAGTGGTAGCGTTGGGTGGTGTGTTCAGAGATGCAGCTCTGTGCCATGCAGTGTTGTGGCTGGTAGCTGTCTCCAGACTCTGTCCTCTGTCCCCAGGTGGAGGCTAATGCTTATAGTGGACTATGGCAGTGGTTGTAGTGTCCCAAGATGGAGACAACCAGGAGAGCCCCATGTTGGTGAATTGGAATCTCCATAGAGTGGTGGCCCAAGGTCCTGAGTGTGGGCAGTGGCCAGGTATCCTGAGTTGGAGTGGTGGCCTGGATTCCTGTGTGGGTTTGTGGCCAGGGGTCCTGCACAGGTACTGATACTGGTGGTCCTGCTCGGGCACGGCACCTGGGATTCCTGAGACGAGAGCAGATGTCAGGGGTCCTCTAATAACTCGCAGAGAAACAGTATTCCCACAACTTGAATCCCATTTCACAGAGCAACACAGAATGCAGCCTCCCTCTAGCCCACCATCTTGGATCCCCCAATATAGTGATATTTAAAACCATACATTATATTGGCAATTAAGATGGTGATCAAGATAAGATTACTTGAGCAGTGAGATTAGATAAAAAAAAGATTCCTAAGAACCAGGCTATATAATACTCCAATGTCTGAACTTAGAAAGATGAAGAGGGCTCAGAGATGATGACTGAGATGGCATGACCATGAGGTAGAAGCTCTAAAGAGAGAGTAGTGTCCTGGAATCCAGGTGTGAAAGTGCTACAATAGCAAGGCAGAGATCAACCACCCCTAATCCTGTTGTGTGTTAAATACGGACCATGGCTTGCAAACATTGTGATTTTAGCTACTGAGACCCATTTCACATTCCTGGCCTCCAGAACTGTAAGATAATATGCTTTTATTGTTCTAAGCCAGCAAGTTTGTGATTATTTGTGACAGCAGCAATAGGGAACTACTACAGTGACTACAGGAAAGGTAGAAGGCATAGGCCAGGGTAAAAATTAGATGCTCAGCAGTGAGGTTATGGAGTGAGTATGGTGGATGTTAATGACAAGGCCTGGGGCAAGATCAGTAGTGGCCAAGGTAGGGTGGATGAGGTCACTGGAGAAGAGCATAAGAAAATCTGAGAGGTCAAAGAATTAGAAGTATCAGCACTGCAGACAATGAAATCAGAGGAAGATTGTCAAAGACTTTATTGACCAAGTGTTTCCATTCTTGCCTCTGTTCAAACCATTGTTCATCCTCTTTGAAATCCAACTGTAATCATGACTTTCTGTTGTTTAAAACTCTTTCATGTCTTCTCATTGATTTTAGGATAAAGCCTAAACTCCATGATATGACCCAGAGAGCCTCTCTTCGCCTGGCTTCTGCCTCCCTCTGTCTTCCTCACTTTCCCCTGAGCTCTGCTGCCCAGCACTGACCTTCCTTCAGGTCCAGGCAAGCATGATGCTCCCCTCTTTCTCTGGGCTTTTCTATACTGCACCCTTTGCCTGGCACCCCTTTCTCTACCCCTGTGACTGTTGTCTTCTCTCAGTTTAATTATCCTCAGTTTTGCAATGTTCATTCAAATGCTGTGTCTTCCCTAACCCAGCTGTCTCTATCCAGAATTTTATGTTGTGTTTCCACAGTATTTCATACATTTTTTAGTCATGTTGCTCTCATACTCTGTGCATATGTGTGTGCATGTGTGTGATTGTTTGAGTAGCTTTCCTGGGAGTTTGTAAATGCACTGAAGGCAAGGACCTTGTCAGTATGTTTATGTTCAACATATTAGATTTTTTTCCTCTGATGATTTTTATATCCCTTATAATCATTACACATTTCAATCATGAAGACATGTTCACATTACTATAAACAAAATGATGTATTAAAATCCCTGAAAATTCACACCTTTAGATTAGAAAATAATAATAGAAAGCTATGGTGAGAAACATTTTTTTAGTTGCAACTTCATTTATTAAAAAAACAATAGCACTCTACCACTGAGCTACACCTTTAATCCAAGAAATTTTTGTTAAATAAAGATATTTTGGTTCTCTATCAACCTGATTCCTTTGTTTGTTACACAATACATCTTATCTCGGTAAAAGAAAAATGAACTTGCTTAATGTGTCTTCTAAACTCCAGTAGTAGTGAAGTAAACATGTCATTTTTTATAATTGATACTCACATGAAATTTCTTTGTATTTCTTCAGTCAATGTTAGTACAGAAATTTATGATATTCCAACCAATTTACATTAGAATCCAATTTGTCTTAATAAAATTTCTATATCTGTCATAGCAACTTGATATGACTACCCTATATTAAATAACCCCTAAGGTTGAATATATGGAGTGATATCATTTGAAAAGAAAATCTGCCAAATGGTGGTGTAATTATTCCCCAGACCTATTCCCAACTAGGTATAAACTCTGACCTATCAGATTTAAAAACTAGCATTAAAACATGCCTGTACCCTTTAGACTTAATAATTTGGGAAATAACATGTAAAAATGCTTATTTTAAAAGCACTCATATAGTTAGAGTAGAAACAGACTTATGTATTTTTATTTTTTAATTCACTTTATTTAATAGATAGTAAGAATTTGATGTTTTTAAATTCCCCTTGTTTTCTACCAGAGCACATAAAGTGACCTTACTCATAATCAAGATACTACTAGGGATACTAGATTAATAAATGAAAATGAATATAAGTAAAAATATGAGACATGGTACTTTCTCTCACAATATTAAAGTTTGATGAAGAAGACAACTTTCATGAAAAGGTAAAGGGAAAAATAAGTTCAAACTGAATTGCTAAATGGAGGATAGATAGAGCAAGTGACACAGGGTTTCAGAGAAAGAAAGACATGGCAGTGATTATCAAGGGAAGACGAGGCAGGACTTGACAGTGTGTTGGGAGTGGTGAGTGAATTATGGGTCTTGGACTGTCCTGTGACAGGGGCAAAGCCTCTCTTGGGGACTTTTGGTGTGAAGGCACAGGTTGAGATCTCCCAGTTGCTATGGTGATGCACTGTTCAATAGGAGATTCTGTGCCAGTCACAAGCTATTCAGTTTTTGACCTTGAGGTTCAGATGCCAGCAGCTTGTAGATTGAAAGTTATGGGCTGCAAGCTGATAATCATAATTGGGCTGCTTATACTTATGACCTTGGTTCTGCTTGCTTTGAAGAAACTTTCTCACAATAACCCTTTTAATGATAAAACCTATATAATAAATGTGCTGAGCTGGTTCATGGTCACTATTTCCCTATCAAGGTTTAGTGAACCACTGAGACCCAGCTTTTTCTCTATTTGTGTGTCTGTCTGTCTTTTCCCCATCCACTCACCATCTGGTCCAGTTACCTGAATTAACGGCCAAGCAGGTCACAGCAACAGTAAGATTGAGAGATCAGAAGAGAGCAAGAGAAGGGACTGAACATCTCCTCTTCATATTGTGTGTGGGGGTGCATGTGTATGTAGGTTTGTTCCAAGACACTGGAACAAAAATAAAACATGTTAATACACAAGACTGCTTTATTTTTTTTTTAACCTACACTTGCCACAATACCATCAAACATCTTTGATTAAAGTCTTGAATATGAAATTTCCATTGTTCCTGTACATTTGTTTCTATAACTTTAAATAGACCTTACTTGACAAGGAAGGTTGTCATCTTTTGTATCGCCATTTTGGAATTTGCTTGCCTTTATTGTTATTCTTCAAGTTCACTTTGAAGACATCCCCCATACCTCAACCAATGGGAATATCATCTCTGTTGACTTCCATTGAACTTCTTATTTGTGTAAAACACTTATTTGGTGGCATAGTCAATATTTTTGGTTTGTGTCCTTTTTCTCTGACTATTTAGATTATTTCAATGGGTCATGGGTCAGATTTTTGAAATTCTGGTCCAGGCCTCTTACTTTTTGTATCCCTGAAAGACCTTGCAATAATGGATTCTCAAAACATGCATATTGAAGGAAATAATCATGAAATAAAATGATTTGCGAAGCTTTGAGATTCATTGGCTGAGTTTATTCTACTGCTGAATATGTTCAGGCATAGCCTGCTCAATGATGAGTGTTGAACTGTTCTGTGCTCTGCTCAGTTTCTTGGGAGTATGTTCTAGTTATTAACTAGTTTACTGAAGAGTTCTTTTCCTGAGAAATTGCACAAGAATAAAATGTCTTAAGGCTTCTCTTTCTTAGTATGTTGCAGGTTCTAATTGTATTGTTGTGTCTCAGTCTAATTGCTATGGTTTATCCTTAAGGTGCCATGTGAACAAATAAGTTGAGATGCAATGGAGAAGATGGTGCAATCCAGTGTGGCAGAAGATACTAGAATCATGTTATGAAATTGACCTTTAAGTCTTGTTTCTGAATTTTGTGTAAAGAAAATCAATTAAAGTGATTTCATAATAAGTTGAGTCCACATGAATTATTTGTTGATTCATTTTTAAAACATTAATAGTTGGATGGTATATGTTGATATAGCATTTTTACTTTGACTGAATTATTTAAACATACACATTTTACATTGACTGTATGATTTAAAATATTCTTGATATTATACCTGAACACTTACAAAAAAAGTTAAAGCATGCTCAGTGGATTTCTTAGTCAAAAGGAAAGTTATTGAGACTCTGAACAGAAAACAAGACATACAAAAAACCCAAAACAAAGAACAACAAAACTAAAACTAACCACAGTACAGGAAACAGTATAGGTTATTAAGATTACATGTACACACACACACACACACACACACACACACACACACACACACATCATATCCTAGAAGAAATTTTTACTAGTGAAGCTCAGTTGGAATTCTAGAATTAAATCCATCCCCTTAATTCAAGCAAGTGGTTTTCTGAGAAATGTAGACCTATTTTATTACTGTCTGTCTGTCCATTCATGTCTTTTCCTGGGGGTAATGCAGTTTTTCCATGGGAAGGAGGTGATGTAGTCCAATCATGTATGAAAAATCAGTTGTAGGAAGCAGTGGAAACTGGAGGTGCCAGAGCATGTGTACTGAGAGTGTTAGTTTTTATTCATTCATACTTACAAGGAACATCACTACTCCAATAGTAATATAAAATTATAATATATTCAATACTAACTATATGCCAGGCACTCTGTTGAACGCTGTGTATACTATTCTTTTTAATTTTTGTAATAACGCCACAAGAAAGATATTATCATATCTATTTTACAAATGATTAGAATGAGCTACAAAGATCAAATCATATGCTCGTGGTTACACAACTTGAAAACTGTAAAATTGGTAGAGCCCATTTCTGCTTGATTCCAAAGTCTCTATACCTAATTAGCTTTAGAACAGTTCAAATATTTAAAGAATAAATTTATCTCTATAGCATTTGATCACTACGTAAAGAGGTAAGTGATAGACTGATACTGGAAATATACCCTGAGACTCTGCAAATAAATTGTTTTATAATATTCTGATGGCAATCAGGATTGTGATTAAGGGTACCTGGGAGTTTTGCCCACATGTTTGTGGGTAAAAATCAATATTTGAAGACATGATTATTCTTTCAGAAATAACTAGGTAGAAAATAAATGAATACAAACATTATGAAAACATTCTTAAATATTAAAGGAAAATGTTGAGCTCAAGTTGTCTGGAAAAATATAAAGAAGTTTTACTTTTTCCACTTGGCTCACCATTGAATGAGGCTTGGAGAATGGCAGAGGAGCTTCTGTAGGATTTGCAGAACCTCAAACAGAGCAAACTTTCTAGATCGTTGCGTTGAAGCAACCTCAATGAAAAGACCCAAGTTGGAGTGTTCTTACCATTTTTGACAAGAAGCCTCTCACAGAGGTAATGACCTAGGGAAGATGGGGCTTGCAGCCTGTGCTGGCTGGCCATATGCCACTCACCTTCTTGAAGACGTCCACATTCTTACATGTCCAGGAAATGACTCCCCAGGAATTCACTTGCAGGAGCTTATTCATGCACAGCAAGGCTTGATTCAGGTTCTTCTCAGGCACCGTGAAGACCTTTGTGGCATCCAGATCATGAACTCAACACAGATAGCATTTCAACCTCTTGAAGATGGTGCAGCTGCTGTGCATAATTTGGAATTTCAGGAAACATTGTGACTTTGCTTTTGCTAGCTCACAAGTGTCCCTGGCCCTCCAGGCATGAAATTGAAATATAAGCTAAGGAAGGAGATATAGGAAGCCATAGTTTTGCAGGCAAACACACTGCACGAGAGTTTTACTGCCTGGTAAATATGTTAGTATTCTGAAAGTAAGCTTAATCAACCTTCTAGTTGAATAAGAATTCTTCATTAGCCAAGCCTGCAGAGGTCTAAATGGAGCTCCTAACTTATTCATATTTCAAATAGGTTACTGAGCTAACTAAGATTCTTAAATATTTATTGACACAAGTGCTATTGAAAAAATTTTCTAGCTGGTTGCATATCTTGAACACATTCATTTCACCAATAAAAATTATTACTAATTTACCTTATGCTAATTAATGGATATTCTGAGGTATATCTGGATAAATTTGAAGCACCTCTATAGCTACTCTTGAGAATAAATTCTGAGTGAGGATACTTGTAAAGATAAGTAACCCTTCACAGTCCTCACCCCAGTGTAATTTATTGACCACACTTAAGAATTTTAAATTAAATACCAGGCTGGCAATATTACACTGAGTATATGACACACGAGGGAAATCCAACCAAATGAACAAAATGTATTGTGAGCTAGGGCATTGATCCTATACCATTCTCAGGTTTCCTGATCCTGACGAATGTCTTTTCCCTACTAGCTTTAAGTACTGCAGTAGTTGCAGATCTAGTGACCTCTTTGACGTTCTTTAAGTCCATGCTCTGACTCCTACTAGCTCTCTGAAACTGATCTTATCAAGGTCAATAAAGACTAAACCTATCAACCATGTCTTGACTCTCACGTTTACCTATCAGTTGCACATGACACAATGAATTTTGCTTAAATAACCATGTACCAGGAGCAGGATGTGTCACCTTCTCTTTAAAGTCTTTCCCAGCCACTCCATCTAGAATAACTTTCCTTCCACTACTCTTACAGCTTCTCCTTAGCAGTTATATCCATCTAGTATAGCACATATTGTACTTATTGATCCCTGTTTTTTTCTCCCTCCTCCCAACTAGTGCATAAACTCCATGAGTGCAGCAACTTATGTTCATTTTTCTTCATTGTTGTATCCCTAGTATGTAGAACAATGTCTGACACAGAGGAAGTGATTAGTATGTGTTTGTTTAATGACTGACATACAGAATTAAAATTGAACTTGTGGGTTCCAAAAGCAACATGACTTTGTAGAAAGAATTTCACAATGTATATGTAAAGAGTTGTTGTTGTTTTTTTTTCTTTTTTTACTTATTCATATTTTTTTGCCCCAATGAATTTATTTTTAGGAATGTATACTAAGTAAATAATCATAGACAACAAGATGAAAATATTTAGGCTGGCAGAGTATTCCCAGAATTTACTGGAACATATCTCTTAGCCACATAAAAGTATTTATTTATTTATTTTTTGCTGACATTTGTAAAGCAGCTATGGATTGGTTTGTGTTGTGCTGCGTGAACATGTATGTATGTGATAAGATATTGAATTTTAGTGGGGGTGATGTAAGATAGGAAGCTCCATTCATAGGTTATGGGAATTTAAATCTGCACAGTTTTATGATAGACATTTTTACAGTGTATTTTTAATTGGGTTTTCAAAAAAAAAATACAGAGAATACTATGCCACTTTAGCAATTCAAGGATCCCTTCAAGCGTTTTCTAAAATCCAAGGACCCCCAAACACAAACTTTAAATTGGACATTATAAAAGGATTTTTAAAGTCTATAACAAAGGTCTTAAAAAAATGTACAAAGCATCTCACATAGAAATCCCACTTTTAAGAACCAATCATAAGCAAAGTTCAAATCAAATAAAACAAAACAAAAAACAAGATAACAATTTACATATAAGGATAGATATCATGTAATATCATATTGTCATTGACAGATTGAAATTGAAAGAAACCTCAATCTGATAAAAAATTAAACATTGCATTTATTCAATATAATTTAAAAAATTTTATGTTTTCACAGACTGATAATCTGAAAGTCCTCTTGAAAAGTGAAAAATTAAACTTCTAAAGAGCAAATCCAATTTTATATTAACAATATACATCTATTTATAAATATCTGTGCAGTGAAAAGGAATGAAATTAATAAGTTAAAATGTTGTCTGTGGAATTTGTCATGGTTGATTTTTCTTACTAATTTAATGTTTATTTCAAGACTTTCTTCAAGAGTATATATAACTTGTGAAGTGAGAAATAAAACAATCCAAAATAAACCAAAAACCTATCCCACATTATTTGAAAAAAATAAAAATTAAAAACCTTGCTGGAAAACTTGATGAATTTTAAGACAAGCCTTGCAAAAATTCTCATTCTCCTACACTGTAGAAGATTAAATAAAATTTAAAAAAGGATATGAAAGTGAAAGTCAGGCTTTGATTGAGAATCCCCAGGTTTCCTAGCCTGATCCTTATGTTTACATAGTACTTTGCATTTCTCCTTTTGTAAGTGGATTCTCTTAATTACCTGTGGGGTTGGCAGGTCAAGTTTCATTATCTCCAGTTCTTTCCTTGGAGATAATTGAGACCCAGAGAGGTTAAGTGACTTGCCCAAGGTAATCTAGTTAGAAGGTAATAAAACCAACATGAAAACTCACATCATCTCTACTAGTCACACACTTCCCTCCACTGCTCCAAACTATCATGCCAAAAAATTAGGAAAAAGAAAAGCAGTGATTGTGTTCTCCTGAAATCTATTTGAGTTCGCTTCTATTAGTGCCAGACAGCTTTGAAGTCATTGATTGTCCCTGTGAGATGATGAGATTGTGCTACACAGAACTTGGCCCTCGTTACCATGTGATTTTCAATTAAGAAGAAAATCAAAACTATCCCAGTGTCATGGTCATAACCTGAAGGGTTCAGACAAGTTACCAGCTGCATACAAATCAGGGAGGACAAATCATTTGTCTGTGTGTGCAGACTGCAGGCTTTGAAAGCAATGGTCTTTCACACTTGTGGTGTAGTTATTTTATTTTCTATACCGTGGATGATGTCATCTGTGAATTAGGTCTTTAATTTGTTTTTTACTCCTGGGAAAACTTATTCCAAATATGCACTGAGTGATCATTATAATGATATGGAACGTGAAAGTATATTGTGAGAACTGAACAACTCAGAGAAGTTCATCTGGAAGGTTGCTAGCGTATGTATAAGAAAACTATGGAATAAAGATCTGGTATCGATACAGCTAAGCTGACAGTCCAGCTGTCTAACCTTCAGCAAGTCATACCCCTCAGCTTCATAATTCATAAAACAGGGCTGTTCATCTCTATCTTGCAGAGTAGTGAAATGAAATAGCACACACCCAGGTGTCTAGCTTTGTAAGAAAGTACAGATTTGCGAAATACATTTCCCTTCTGTTTTGTCTTAATGAAGAGATATAGAAAACATTTTCTAGGATATTATTAGGTAGAGAATTGAAGAGACTCTTCTACTGACTCTGAGAAAAGGCTACTTCATTAAGGACATGTGAGAGGTGCCATGTCGTATGCTTTTATGAACTCGCTACTGAGAAGGAAATGATGGAACCACATAAAAATGCTGTGACAGTGCCTGCTAATGGCAGCCACTTGAATGTTGTAAGTTGATCTTAATGCAGAGGGCAAGAAGTTATATTCCTCAAATATGTTGTAGAGAAGATGAGAAGGACATATCAACTTAATTCTATATTTTTTATATATTAATTGTAAAGCATGCTGCAGCTGTCAAAAAACAAAACTGTCTTGTTGACAGTAATAGCATTATCTAGTTAGTGCAAATAATGCAAAGTCATATGTAAACTGTATGCTTGAAGTCAAGCAGTGCTTTATTCTTATTTATTTCTTGGCATAAATTTTGTTGACTTGTATGAAAGCTGACTTACTTTTAGTATTATTTTTATTATAAGATATGCTGTTTCACCTTCAATTTTTTATATCTCATAGTCAGTTGGATACAAATTCTGGTTTCTAAATATGTGGATTTCAGTTTCACCCTTTAAAACCCTTCACCAATTCAGTCACTATTTCACTAACTCTGTATTTTTATCCCATTAATGATGACTTTGGATCCAGATATTCTACCTTTTATTTGTTAAGTCCTGCACTTGACATAATTTAGTTTTAGGGACTCCCTTGATGCCAGAAATGAAACGATTTGATGAACATAATGTCATGTTCAGCAATCATTCATGAATACTCTCTTAAGAGAATCTATAAACTTTTTTTTTTTTTTTTTTTTTTTTTGTGGTACCGGGGATTGAACTCAGGGGCACTCGACCTCTGGGCCACATCCCCAGCCCTTTTTTGTATTTTATTTAGAGACAGGGTCTCACTGAGTTGCTAAGTGCCTCGCCATTGCTGAGGCTGGCTTTGAACTCGCGATCCTCCTGCCTCAGCCTCCCAAAGTGCTGGGATTACAGACGTGCGCCACCGCGCCCGACTCTATAAACTCTTAACTCTTAAAAATCAAAGCTGACAAGTGATTATCAATTTCTCAGAAAGGATTAACTTCCAGTATTAATGTGAACATCACAGTGCATCAAGATGCTTCTTGTGGTTGCATGTGAAGAATGCAGGCATCCTTGCCATATTACCGAGCCATCAATGTGCTATGATCATTTGCTCATCTATCCTTGTTCTCAGCATTATATCTAGTGGCTCTGTGGAAGGGTGTTTTTTAATGTGCTTTTGCAAATCACATGGGCTGGCTTCATGTTCTAGGTCTGCTCACTCATTTGCTCACTAGACAAATATTTCTTGGGTGCCTACTATGTACTAGACACAGTTCTCTGAACTAGAAACCAATAAAAAATAAAATCCATGGAGCTTATATTCTAGGGAAAAATGAAAGAAAATAAATAGCATATTATGAAACATATCCAGTTTAATATTGTCAAGTAAATATTGCCCCATGTGAGGCTTACCTCAAAAAATTATTCAAGTGATGGTGAAAAATTTGAAAACCTCAAAGTAAAAACATATTTACATGTTAAAAATTTACCCTTGTCAACATGTGCAAAAAATCTGTATCCCTAGTTTTACATTCAGCTGGCATGGTTTAAAGCTGGTCACTAAATGCAATCACTTGTAAATTTGTGTAGATAACCTTGGTTTTAGTCACTATCATTTGTACATGATGTATAAGAAAGTAGGTTCTTTTTCTGTGGCTTCTAAGTGACCCTGGATTTTATAGTGTTTTAAAAATATTTAAGTGGTGCAAGTGTCATTAAAAGAAGCATGTAATATAATCTTTTTTAATTTAATTTAATTTGTTATACATGCTTGCAGAATGCAATTCCTTTCATATTACATATAAAGAGCACAGTTTTCCAAGTTATTGGTTTTACACAAAGTATTTTCATACCATTTGAGTTTTTATACATGCACTTAGTATATTGATGTCAAACTCCTTCTGACATTGTTTCTATCCCTTTACCCCTTTCCCTCCCCTCCCCCGTTTTTTTCTATTTAACATTCCTATAATCCTCTCTTCCCCCCACCCTTGCCACTATAATTCAGTATCCTCATAACAAAGGAATCAATCGACCTTTGGTTTTCTGGGATTGGCTGACTTCATTTAGCATTATTTTCTTCAACTCCATCCATTTACCTGCAAATGCCATGAGTTTATTTTCTTTTAGTTCTGAGTAGTGCTCCATTGGGTATATATACCAAAGTTTCCCTATCCATTCATCTATTGATGGGCATTGGGGTCATTTCCACAATCTAGATATTGTGAATCATGCTGCTATAATCATTGATGTGGCTGTGTCCCTGTAGTAAGCTATGTTTAAGTCCTTTGGGTATAGACCAAGGAGTGGGCTACCTGGGTCAAATGGTGGTTCCATTCCAATTTTTCCTAGGAATCTCCATACTGATTTCCAGATTGGTTGCCTCAATTTGCAGCCCCACCAGCAATGTATGAGTGTGCCCTTTTCCCCACAACCTTGCCAGCATTTATTGTTCTTTGTGTTTTTGATAGCTGTCATTCTGACTGGCATGAGATGAAATCTTAGAGTAGTTTTGATTTGCATCTCTCTAATTACTAGAGATGTTGAACATTTTTTTTCATGTATTTGTTGATTGATTGTATATCATCTTCTGAGAAGTGTCTGTTCAGTTCCTTGGCCCATTTATTGATTGGGTTGTTTGTTTTTTTGGTGTAAAGGTTTTTGAGAGCTTTATATATCCTTGAAGTTAATGTTCTGTCTGATGTGCTTGTGATAAAAATTTGCTCCCATTCTGTAGGTTCTCTGTTCACCTCACTGATTGTTTCTTTTGCTGAGAAGAAGCTTTTTAGTTTGAATCCATCCCATTTATTAATACTTGGTTTTTAATTCTTGAGCTATAGGGGTCTTATTGAGGAAGTTGGGGCCAAATCCAACATGTTGGAAATTTGGGCCTACTTTTTCTTCTATTAGGTGCAAGGAATCTGGTTTAATTCCTAGGTCATTGATCCACTTTAAGTTGAGTTTTGTGCATGGAGAGAGATTTTATTACATAAGGATTTCCAGTTTTCCCAACACCATTTGTTGAAGAGACTATCTTCTCTTTAATATATGTTTTTGGCACCTTTGTCTAATATAAGATAACTGTAGGTATGTGGGTTCATCTCTGAGTCTTCTATTCTGTACCATTGGTCTACTGGTCTATTTTGGTGCCAATACCATGCTGTTTTAGTTACTATTGCTTTGTAATACAATTTAAGGTCTGGAACAGTAATGCCACCAGCTTCACTCTTCTTGCTAAGAATTGCTTTGGCTATTCTGGGTCTCTTATTTTTCCAGATGAATTTCATGATTCCTTTTTCTATTTCTATGAGGAATGATATTGGGATTTTGATTGGGATTGCATTGAAATTGTATAGTGCTTTTGGTAGAATAGTCATTTTGACAATATTAGTTCTACCTATCCATGAACAAGGTAAATCTTTACGTCTTCTAAGGTCTTCTTTAATTTCTTTCTTTAGTGTGTTATACTTTTCATTGTACAGGTCTTTCACTTCTTTTGTTAAATTGATTTCCAAGTATTTTATTTTTTTTTGAGGTTGTAGTAAATGGGGTGGATTTCCTAGTTTCTGAGGATTTGTTGCTGATGTACAGAAATGCCTTTGATTTATGGGTATTGATTTTATATCCAGCTATGTTGCTGAATTTATTTATTAGATTTAGAAGATTTCTGGTGGAATTTTTTGGATCTTCTACGTATACAATCATATCATCTGCAAATAGTGATAATTTGAGTTCTTCTTTTCCTATACATATCCCTTTAATTTCTTTCATCTGTCTAATTGCTCTGGCTAGGGCTTCAAGAACCATGTTAAATAGAAGTGGTGAGAGAGGGAATCCCTGTCTTGTTCCAGTTTTTAGAGGGAATGCTTTCAGCTTTTCTCCATTTAGGATGATGTTGGCCTGGGGCTTAGCATAGATGGCCTTTATGATGTTGAGGTATGTTCCTGTTATCCCTATTTTTTTTCTAGTGTTTTGAACATGAAGGGGTGCTGTATCTTGTCAAATGCTTTCTCTGCATCTATTGAGATGATCATATGATTTTTATCTTTGAGTCTATTGATGTGGTGAATTACATTTATTGATTTCCTTATGTTGAACCAACCTTGCATTTCTGTAATGAACCCCACTTGATTGTGATGTTCTATTTTTTTGATATGTTTTTTGTATTTGTTTTGCCAGAATTTTATTGAAAATTTTTGCATTTATATTCATTAGAGATATTGGTCTGAAGTTTTCTTTCTTTGATTTGTCTCTGCCTGGTTTTGGAATCAGGGTGATATTGGCCTCATAGAATGATTCTTGAAGGGTTCCCTCTTTTTCTATTTCATGAAATAGTTTGAGAAGTATTGGTGTTAGTTCTTCTTTAAAGGTCTTGTAGAACTCAGTTGTATATCCATCTGGACCTGGGCTTTTCTTGGTTGGTAGGTTTTTGATGGCATCCTCTATTTCTTTGCTTGAAATTGATCAATTTAAATTGTATATGTCATCCTGATTTAGTTTGGGCACATCATATGTTTCTAGAAATTTCTTGATGCCTTTGTTATTTTCTATTTTATTGGAGTATAGATTTTCAAAACAATTTCTAATTATCTTCTGTATTTTTGTAGTGTCTGTCGTGATGTCTCCTTTTTTATCACAGATATTGGTAATTTGAGTTTTTTCTCTCCTTTTCTTAGCATAGCTAATGGTTTATCAATTTTATTTATTTTTTCAAAGAACCAACTTTTGGTTCTGTCAATTTTTTCAATTGTTTTTATTGTTTTAATTTCATTGATTTCAGCTCTGATTTTAATTATTTCCTGTCTTCTACTGCTTTTGGGGCTGATTTGTTCTTCTTTTTCTAGGGCTTTGAGGTGTAATGTTAATTCATTTATTTGTTGACCTTTTCTTCTTTGAAGGAATGAACTCCATGCAGTGAATTTTTCTCTTAGTACTGCCTTCATAGTGTTCCAGAGATTTCGATATATTGTATTGGTGTTCTCATTTACCTCTAAGAACTTTTTAATCTCCTTTTTGATGTCTTCTGCAACCCATTGTTCATTCAGTAGCATATTATTTAGTCTCCAGGTGTTGTAGTAGGTTTTGTTTCTTATTTTATCATTGATATCTAATTTCATTCCATTATGATATTATAGGATGCAGGGCAGTATCTCTACTTTTTTATATTTGCTTAGAGTTGCTTTATGGCATGGTATATGGTCTATTTAAGAGAATGATCCATGTGCTGCTGAGAAGAAAGTGTACTGACTCGTTGATGGATAATATACTCTATATATGTCAGTTAAATCTAAACTATTGATTGTATTATTGAGTTCTACAGTTTCTTTGTTTAGCTTTTGTTTGGAAGATCTATCCAGTGGTGAAAGAAGTGTGTTAAAGTCACCCAGAATTATTGTGTTGTGGTCTGGTTGGTTCTTGAACTGGAGAAGGGTTTGTTTGATGAATGTGGATACTCTGTTATTTGGGGCATATATATTTATGACAGTTATTTCTTGTTGATGTGTGATTCCTTTAAGTAGTATGAAATGTCCATCCTTATCTCTTTTGATTACCTTTGGCTTGAAGTCTATTTTATTTGATATGAGGATGGAAACCCCTGCTTGCTTACATAGTCCGTGTGAATGGTATATTTTATCCCATCCTTTCACCTTCAGTCTGTGGGCGTCTTTTCCTATGAGATGTGTCTCTTGAAGGCAGCATATCGTTGGGTCTTTTTTTTTTTTTTTTTAATCCAATCTATCAGCCTATGTCTTTTAATTGGTGAGTTTAGGTCATTAACATTCAGGGTTATTATGGAGATATGATTTGTATTACCAGTCATTTTAAATTTAATTTAATTTTATTTTATTTTTGGTATTTAGCTTGACTTGATTTCTCCTATGCTTGGTTTTCCTTTATTGTAGTTCTTCCCTTTGCAGTTTTCATTGTTGTTTTTCAATTCCTCCTTGTGGAATATTTTGCCAAGAATGTTCTGTAGTGCCAGCTTTCTTGTTGCGAATTCTTTTAGCTTTTGTTTATAGTGGAAGGTTTTTATTTCATCATCCAATCAAAAGCTTAATATTTCTGGATATAAGATTCTTGGTTGGCATCCCTTATCTTGTAGAGCATGGTATATGTTGTTCCAGGCTCTCCTTGCTTTGAAGGTCTGGATTGAAAAAATCTGCTGAGATGCGAATTGGTTTTCCTTTATAGGTTATCTGATTTTTCTCTCTTACAGTTTTTAAAATTCTATCCTTATTTTGTATGCTAGGCATTTTCATTGTAATATACCTTGGTGTAGATCTGTTGTAATTTTGTACATTTGGTCTCCTATATGCTTTTTGTATTTGGTTTTCAAATTCGTTCTTCTTGTTTGGGAAATTTTCTGATATTATTTTATTAAAGAGATTTTGCATTCCTTTGGATTGATTCTCTGCATCTTTGTCAATTCCAATAAATCTTACATTTGGTCTTTTGATGGTATCCCATAATTCTTGGATATTTTGTTCATGGTTTCTTACCATCTTCACTGTGTGGTCAACTTTATTTTCAATATTATATAGTTTGTCCTCATTGTCTGAGGTCCTATCTTCCAAGTGATCCAATCTGTTGGTGATACTATCTTTTGAGTTTTTTAAATGGCCTATTGTTTCTTTCATTTCAAGTATTTCTGTTTGCTTTTTTTCTCAGACTCTCTACCTCTTTCTTGAAGTAATCTTTCGCTACCTGTATTTGTTCTCTTATCTCTTTGTTGGTGTGATCGATGGTTGCCTTTATTTGATCTCTTATCTCCTTGTTGGAGAGAGCAATTTTTGCCTGTATCTGCTCACTTAGGTCACTTTTTAAATCCCGAATCATTTTAATTATGTATATTTGGAACTCCTTTTCCGACATTTCACCTACTGTGCTTTCTATGGATTCTATTGCTGTAGTATCGTGGTTTGTTTTGGGCATTTTCCTCCCTTGTTTCTTCATGATAACTATGTGTTTTCCTCTCTTGCAGTGTAAGTCTGAGGTATTACTGTTTCTATCCTATTGTCTTATATCATCCCTACAGGTTACCTGATGCTTCACTTTTAAGGGAAAGATAATACCATAGCATTCAAAGAACCCAATGTATTGCCATATATCAGTTAGTTTCTAATTTTATATTTACAATTTTGACACTTTAAACATAAATGATATCAATTATCTTCTACCATTTAGTCAGTATTTTTGTGTGGTGGTTCACAGTATCTAATGGTAGAAGGGGGCTTTGGGGTTGGCTAAAACATTTGTGAAGTAGGATGTGAGAAGATAGAGTGAAGAAGTCCTAATCAGGGAGATGGCTATTGCGGTTAGCTGGGGAGCCATAAGTTCTACCTGATATTCATACATTATTCAAAGTATGCACGTGACACACCTGTAAAGCTAAAGATATATAACGGGTTGAGGTCGGTTAGAGAGTCAGTCAGAAGAAGGAGAGACATCGTCAGAAGAAGAACGTAGTCAGAAGAAGAAAAGAGTCAGAGCAGTTAGACGTCAGAAGAAAAAAGAGTCAGAGTGGTTAAGAGTTCAAGAGGTTGCTGAAGCTAGAAAAAGTCAGAGAAGCTAGAGAAAGAAAAGAGTTTAGTTTTAAAAAAGAGAAAATAAAAGATTCCTGCCTCCGAATTTCCTCCCGCGGTGTTGTGGCTGCAACAGCATCAGGCAGCTACAATAGAGGTATTAGATTAGTTAACTAGTAAGAGGGTAATCATGGGAATTAGAGTTTTGTAGGAGAAACAAAAGATAGGTTTCCCCATGTAATACTCCCTGATCCTGGGCCCTCTTGGGCCTGTTCCCTGACCTGCAGGCAGAGGCTGCAACTACCTGTGGCTCCGGAGTGGATGGGCCGAGCTGGAACGCACACAGGCAGGCTGGGGCTTATTCCCCTGCTGTCCCAAGAGGGAATGGTGTCTTCGAGGTGGGTGGGTGGGTGGGGTGTGAACGCACTCCCACAGGCCTAGCTGGAAAGCTTGCAGGCAGGCCTATTTAGAACTCATGCCGGCAGGCCGAACTGGAAAGCTCACAGGTGGGCCTGTGATGTAATCTTAAAAGCTGATCATTTTCAGGGCAACTTGTCTTTGGACATTTGTTTATTACAAAATCATTATCTATTTTATACTTTATCATTATTAAATAAACTTCATCACAATCAATTTTG
This sequence comes from Tamias sibiricus, assembly GCA_025594165.1. NCBI lineage: Eukaryota > Metazoa > Chordata > Mammalia > Rodentia > Sciuridae > Tamias > Tamias sibiricus. The sequence continues at coordinate 109,493,755 of CM046664.1, read as the reverse complement.
TGGCAGCTGTCCAATATAATAGATGATAAACCTGGGGGAGTGTTGTATCCTGACTCTTTATCAGCAATAAAATCATCACCAATATTCTGAGGATTTGGGAAGTTCATATTCAGTGAAGCTAAGGAACCATGGCTGAGCCATGAAAATATCTTGTTCATAAAAGGCCCCATAATAGGACCTTGTCTTGACTCTTGGAATGTCTGAGTAGACATCAGAACAAATAGCACTGTCAGGATTTGATAAAAAGCCTCATTTGCTGCTGAAATTTGAACATTATCTAGATGAACAGAAAAGGATATGGATACATATTTAGCTCTCTGCTTTTGTAGTATTTCCCAGTGGATATCATAACAATCAGGTGAATGTTTCAGGATCAAATACAGGATGTTAGAAATACTGTGTCCTATAAGTCATTAGGGCTATTTATGGGAGGTGCAAATACCTAAAAAAGTCAAGGTTTGAGTAAGAAGGAGGAAGGTTTGATAGATGGTAGATAAACAATCAAACCAGCAGCACACTCCTATTAAAATTAAAACCATTACACATTTTGTTTGCATATGCTACTAATGGTTGTTTTAAATACAATAAATTTTTCTGCAGGGTCAGCATAACAATATAGATGGCACAATTTGGAGTTGGTTGTATTCATTATGTGTCTGCTGGGTTGTGAATAAGGCTCTGCTATTGTTGGGTAAATAACAGTAGTTGAGTCTTTTCTTTAGAACATATACATAGCCAACAAAGGAGCTCCTACCAGGAAGCATGTGCAAAAAACTTAGCAGCTGCCATATGTAAGGAACATGAGAGGAAAGGTAATCACTTAAGTCTGAATTCATAAAAGGCTGACTTTTTTCTTGTACAACTTTGTCTTTTATCATTACAACTTTTAAAAATCATGGACCTTGGAATAGTCTATGGAGGATACATGAAAGTTCAGGCTCTGATTTCAGGGGGTTGGAGACACATTATATTCCCTTGATTACACTCACCATTCTTGTTTTATTAGTATTTGCTGTGTAACAGATGAAAGATATTGTTGAGACACTGAATGTGTTTCTAATTTAAAAGACAGTACAAGGTCAAGTTGTGATGATTTGCAGCTTTGAGTGCTGAGCATTTTCCTCTGGTCTGTTTCCTCCTCTTTCCTAGATTTTCCAGGCACTAAACTGGGATTCTGACTGGGTTCATGTTACAGAGAAAAGTCTTCAATTATTTGTTCTTATTATGTTTTTCACACCTAAGAATACAATGAGTGGTTTGAGGTTATAATAGTGCCACTCCTGAGAATTATATTTTCAAGGCCAAGACACAGGGCTGAGATCTGTTAAATAACTGGGCCATAAAGAATTTGTACTAATGAAGATATGCCTACTTGCAAAATTCTTAAATTTTATCTAAATGGACTATACGTATTTTCCAATTGTTCCAAATGATGGTCCTTGGGCATTCTTCTAACTCTAAAAAAAGATGTTCCTACACCCTGCTGGGGAAAGTTAGGTGAGCCACTGTGTGCCAAGCAGGCAGCATTGATACAGGTGATGGCCACACCTGCTGTGTCTTCCTTGCTGCACACACCAACATGCTGCATCATGCAAAATTATAATGTCTTCCCCCTCTGGCAAACTGCATACTTGTCACCTCCATCACTGTTACAGTCTATTTATATAAGGCATTCAGTTTTACTTTTAGCCTTGTAATGTCTCAAATGTATAGAGCTGTAAAACAAGGTTCCAGTGTATTCATTGGTAATTTTTATTTTCCGTCTGTTGAAGCCATTTGAAGAAACTGATGATCTCTTACTAGCTCAAACTCACAGCCTAGAAAATAATAGTTTATAACATTCCCATGGTGCTTTTTATAGTCATTTTTTTTCCCTGGTACTTAATTTTTTTCCTTCTCTGGGTGACAGTTTTTTACTCTGGCATAGAACTGTAGGTGTTGGGCTGTCTCCTTTTCGTTTTGATTTAATACCACACACTGAGTTCCACTGCTACAACATGTGAGCACAATAAATTTCCTTGTAAACTGAGGATTTCAAGGCTAGAACTCTGTCAAGCTTATATTTTCAGAGCTCTTGAAATATTTTCTACTTAGCAACCTCTTCACATTACTTGGAAAACTTTTATGTCAGTCAAAAGGATGAGTCTCACCAAGGAAAGTACAATTCAGAGGCTGATATTTAGAATCAGTGCAGGCTTCATAGGCAATTCAATGGCTGTGACAACTTGCATTAGAAGAGTGTTAGAATGAAAATATTTTCTCTCCACTTACATATAAGATAAGCATATTTTGTCTGTCTTCTAAAATCCGAAGTAATAGTTTTTTGAACAAACTTATTTTGAGTTGCTGTTTACAAGAACAGAATGTGAGAAATGAATTGGTCATGACAAAATGATATAAAAGTGGGTGTGTGTGTAGAGACCCAAATTCTGCATTGAGTAATTATATTTTCTTGCACAACAGAAAGATTGGGGTGAGAGCAGTGTTTTCAAAGGCAAGCATGTCATGTCACTTTCAATGTCTGTGTTTTCAGAATTATTCAGATCACTTTCTACATTGACACAGGCCTGCCACAGGAACACTCATTGCTGATTTGATGAGTAGTTACCAAAGAAATATTAATTTACAAAGACTTCCTAGGTGACCCTATGTGCTCTTTGCCCATTTTTCCCCAGAGAGAGGTGGGTTGTGGGGAGACAGATAGAGGCAGAAAGAAAGAGACTACAGCATTCACAGCATTCCTTGGCCATACTCAGGCAGACTGACCAGGGTGAAGATGGCTCTGCAAGGGGCAGTGGGACCTAACATTACATCTGGAATAGTGCCTGACTATGAGTAAGACACAGGGCATGATCCTGATGGATAGGTTATCCTCCCCCGCCCTCAGAGTTTTCCACACCCTAAGAGAAGCAACCTTGTTTCAAGATGTTCCAGACAGGATGTTCCTTCCCCGGGCAGAATGTTTCTTTTCCCCAGGCAAGAGCCAATAGGCTTAAAGGACACCCTGTTCTAGCCAATGGTTTTTAGGGTTGCTCTAGTGCACCCCCCACCAGAAATCCCTATATAAGGCCCTGTTTGAGAGACTCAGACAGAGAGAGACACACGGACACAACATCGGCTCAACACAACATCGGCTAGTCGCTGCTGAGAGGAAGAAGACAGATACATCGGCTCGTCACTGCAGAGAGGAGGAAGCCACTGCAGCAGCTCCGGACCCATCGCCTCCAGCCGACGGCAGCTGCCCCAGCCGGCAGCTCCAGACCCATTGCCTCCAGCCGACGGCAGCTGCTCCAGCTGACAGCTCCAGACCGACCACCTTCAGCCCCACGGCCGCTCCCAGCTGACAGCTCCAGCCTCCAGCCGACAGCAGCTGCTTTAGCCGACAGCTCCAGAGATCCCAGCCTGTGCAACCAAGCATCCACCTTCTGTCCAGAGCTTGCACACTCCCCTCTCCCTGACTCCCTTCTCCCACCAGAGCTTGCACACTCCCTTCTCCCTGACTCCCCTCTCCCACCTCTTCGACCTTCGACCAAGCACCTCTTCTCCGGTTTTCGCTACCGGCTACGAAGGCTGTTAAATAAATCTTTTAGCTGCACGGCTGTCCCCAGTGTGATGCTTTGCCCTTCAGATCCAGTGTTGTCCCCTGGACTTCTAAGCTGTATCTTATAATTTTTCTCTTGTTCTCATTCTGATAAAGAGATGCCTACCATGCAAGGTCCCAGTTCATATCTTCTTTGGGTATTTAAGTACCTCTGTTCCTTCATCTCAATTCTGAGTTACCGTTTTGGAAATTTGTTAATGATGATGGTAAAAAAAAAAAGTTGATTAAACACCTTTGAGTGACAGGGGTTTCATGTGTATTATTTTATTGAATTATCCCATTTGTCTTGTGAGTTTACCACAAGGAACTTTTCCAAAGGTCTCAGAGCTTATTAATGGCAGCATAAGGATTGTTATGACTATCGCATGAACTTTTATTTAGACCACATGCCCTAGTGTCACTAGAATATGAAGCTGTTTTAATATTAACGAGTTTCTCTTATGTTGGGTGGGACTCTTGCTGCTGAGCCTGTACACAATGGATGAATATGCTCTATCCACCACAGACAGACCTGGATTGACTATTTGCCTGGAACTTAACCATTAACCATTAACCAGTCTTAACCATTGTCCACTTGCACCTTGGGTTCCCATCACCTCACACCTGAAGTCTGTCCTCTCTGTAACACTCCATGCTCTGCTTTCCTTGGTCATTATTGTTGGTCCTTACCCAGTTAGCTTCTTCTGAAGTCACATTTACATATATATATATATATATATATATATATATATATATATACATATATATGTATATACATACATATACGTATATATATATATATATCTTCAGACATTGGTGAGAGTCTACAAATGTGTCATTTGTATAAAATAATTTATTTAGCATTCCAAATGAAACCCCAATGGATGCAGCTTTGATGTTCTTAAGATTCTAATTGGAAAAACATCAAATGTTAGTTTTTGTACATAAGTTACCCCAGAACAAGAAATTCTAAGACAAAATTTTAGAAGAAACAATGCAGGTTGCCCCTCTCTAATTTTGACTCCAATAGTCTTCTTCTAATTTTTTACTAAAGATTTAATGATTTCTGGGAAATATTTGGTTTGATACTTCTGTTATGGAGCAATTATGAGATGTGCATGGAAACCCACTCAGTTGCAAGGAGCGTTTACTGACAGTCAATAACTTCCATCCATTCAAGTGAGAAATGGTCCTGTTTGAAATTGGTATTTCACTTTGGTCGTTATTATGACCCCCTTAGACTTATGACTAACAGGCTGAAGAAGCCATTCTGATATGTCATATCCAAATAATTTGAAAAATTATAGACAGAAGTAAATTTTAGTATACAGAAATAAATTTAGTGAAGCATTAGAAAATAAAACTCATAAATACTGAGCAATTTTATTCTATACTTTTCCTCTAAATTAAATCCTATGGTAATTTAAAAACAGCACAGCTTCCTTGTGCTAGTCAATTCTGTTTTATTCAATAGTCAACATTTAATACATTTGTATAAAACATCTATTATTAATCTTGTAGAGAGATACTAACATAATCAAGACAGAATCTCTGTCCTGCTCTCACAAAACACAGCACCACTAGGAAAGCAAATACTTGTGTCAATAACCCTTGTGTTGACATAATGTGCATGTGCAAGGTATGGGAAGCACAAAAACAAAGGAGGGATGATTAGTTCTGTCTGGCACTTGAAAGTTTTAATTGCAAAGAATATGTAGTACTAATTCAGGTACATAAAGGACAGAGGGACATATAATGTATGGAAAACAGCATGTGCTGAGGCATTGATGTACACAGTAGCAGAGGGTCATTAGGGAACAGCAGGTACCTGGGTGTTGCTGAAGTCTTAGGAGAGGTAATGGGAGTGGAACTGGATAAAGCTGTAGCCTATTACAGACACATTGGCCTGTTAAGCACAGTAGTTTTTACTTCATTCTGTGGGATAGGGAAGCTTCTGATGGGTACTAAGCTGTAAGGACAGTGATGAATTTTATAAATCTCTGAGACTTGCCAAAGATCATAATTTAAAAGCTACTTTCTGATTTATCTATGCCTTCCTAGTATAAAATTGTTTTCTTCATTGAATGATTTTAGCATAGGCCCAACACTTTTGTGCTCCTTTAATTAAACTTTCAATATGTAATATCATTGCCTTCTTTCTGTTGTGATATAGATCTGATTCCCCTTCTTATAATTTGATTTGTTAGCATAATTGAGATGATTATTTGACACACAAGTTATAAACAAATAAGATATGACAAAATATTTTCGACAGGATTTAGGGTCCTTCTCCCAAATGTCCTCAGTTTCACTTTCAGAATCTTATTAAACTTGGATGCTAGACCATGCATGAAGGATAATATGCCTTGCTGTTAGTAAAATGAGTGCTGTTCTGTGGTAATCACCTTAGATTGGCTCAGAACAGCGTACCCACTTCTGTGGCTGCGTGGAGAGAACACTGTTGCTTAGTATGACAATGTCAATGGAATATGCCATTCTATTAATCTCCAGCCACAGGATACAGAATTTCCTACATAATGTGATGATAAGCTATTTCTGTTATGATTTTATGGAAAAGGCCAACTGGCTAATGCTTTAATTATTGAAGAGATATTCTCACAGAGTTACAGCACAGAATTCACTAAGGATGATGTCTTTGCCTGTTTCAAGGGCAGCTGGACTGTATTTGAGGACATTGGCATATTTGAGATTGGAGCAACAAGTTTTACAATATTTAAAATTAAGGCTTTTTTATTTTAAAATCATTTTTGAGGAAACGTGGAAAACAGAAAATTGTTCAAAATTAACCATAATCCAAGCACCCAGAGGAATCCATTATTAAAATGTTTAATATTTACTTCTATCCATATCCATATTCATTTTCATATCAATATCTATATTTTTTTCTATGGCCATATCCAATAAAATAAGAACAATACCAGTTAACTTGTATTGAGCCCACAGGATGTCTAAAGTATTGTTATAAATTTTCCTCTTGTGTTGTCCCATAGACCTCACAAAATTCTATTTGTTAGATATAATTATTGCCTACATTTCACCCTGACGAACTCAGCAAAAGAAAGGTTAAGTCACACAGCTTTTTAAGTGGAAGAATTACATTTAAACCCAAGCTTTTCCAAGCCCAAGCCACTAAGGAGTATGCTTTACCGCCATTATACCAGGTATACATGCATACGGGACAGTTAAGAATTTTTAATATATATATTCAAAGGTGCTGTCTTAATCTATACAGTTTCGTTTGGGTTTTTCATTCATTTTCTCATTTCTAGTAGTGCAAAATTGCATCTCCCTAGAAATATATAATGATTAAATGATTATAATGATTGTATAGTGATTTAATGTCATGGAAAGATGTTTGCCTTACACAATAGGAAATGCAAGTATACCACCCAATCTACTATTTTAAATACTGAAATTTATTCAAAATATTTTCATTATGATATAACATTTTTATGATATAAACCTGAGGAAAATTTTTCAGTGCTTTTTGTGAATATTTAATTAAGATTCTATATACAGACACTATGTTCATAATAGATAGAACACAAATTATAAACTCTAGACATTAGTATCAGAATTGATTTTTATTTTTTGTCATTGTAGATGGACAGCATGCCTTTATTTTATTTGTTTATTTTTATGTGGTGCTGATGAATGAACCCAGTGCCTCACATGTGCAAGGCAAGTGCTCTGCCACTGAGCTACAGCCGCAGCCCCAATTTTTATTTTTTGATGTAACAATTCTCAGCTTTGATTGTTTTCTATTTAGGCATAATCCGAGTTTCAAAAAATTTAAACAGCCATGCACCCATATGCCTATTAGATATGGTTGCCATTATTCAAGAAATTTGCTTTGTTGTCTTTTCTAGGAATCCTCCACACATTCCCCAAAGGTAACCACTCACCAGATGTCAATTACTGTGTTTTGATTTTGTCTATTCTAACTTAAAATCATATAGCATATATTTTTTCATATACAGAACAGCTTACTGTTAAGTTAAAAAATAATTATTATATGAGGAATCACAAACTCCAGATTATGTACCAAATACAGTCAGTTGCTTGCTTTTTGTAAATAAAGTTTTATGGAAAGACATCCACACTTATTTATTTACATACTGTCTGTGGCTTCTTCGGCCTATCAATGGTAGAATTGAATATTTGAGACTTATGTTCTATGGCCTGAAAAGTGTATTTACTATCTCTGTTTTTACAAAAAAGTTTTCAAACCTCTTACATATATTCATATTTGGATTACTTCTGTCATTTTTTACTATCATGAATAACCAAACTATGAACCTGTAAAAGTGGTATTATGGACATATGTTTTTATTTATCTCAAGAAATATTGAGAAATAGAATTGCTGAATCATAGGGTAAGTATATTTTTAACTTTAGAAAACATTTCTAAATCACTATCTAGTGTGACATTTACCATTTTATACCTTGGTTAATAATATATAAAAGTTCCTTCTATTTGCTAAAATGTGTCAGTTTTAATTGTGTCCATTCTGTGGGATAGTAGCAACTTCTTAGAGTTTTAACTTAAATTTCATATTTTTAATGTTTATTGACCATTTGTTTGCTGGAGTCCAGCTCCAACAGGGGGTGTGGAGTCACAAGCAGAGAGTGAGGAGTCAGCGATCGATGGTGGAGAAGCAACACACAGACACACAAGTCAGAGGCTGAATCCCCATACTTTACGTTTACATTGCATGTTTTATAGTAAAATTCCTTGGCAGTATCCATTAACTTTTGTGGTTACATCAAGGGAAGTTAAGGAAATCACAGTCATAATATTTTAGGGCAGTAGCAAACATCTGCTGATTACATTCCAGACATTTAGTCTTTTACCCAACATATTTCAAGGTCTTGTGGAGACGGCGGTCACACATTATCTGAACGCTTTGTAACCAGTCTAGGTTTGATTCATTCCTTATGAGCCATGGACTCTCTGAAGCCACTCCTCCGCACCACCTGCTTATCTGCCTGATTGAAGTTAATTTTTTCTGCCTGGTTTTATAGCACTATTGTGTTACTGTTTAAATTCATTTTCCATTAACTCTAACTACTAGTCCTAACTTAAGGTCATAACTCCTGTCTATATCCAGGAGCGGGGGAGTAGGAGGGGTTTTATTCATCATTCCTTCAGGGAGAGACCAGAGCCTTCCTGTAATCAGATATGCAGATCTAAAGGACCCTTTTAACAATGGGAAGAATTAACCTAGAGGCGTTTTCCTGCCTTGTCTGTTCTGACTTCTGAGAAAAGACCCCAGGGGGTTCCAGGGTTGGAGACTTGGGGCCTTGCAACATAGCCATCCTAAGTTTATCAAAGAAAACTGTTTGGGACTTTGTACTTTCATATTTGATACCACAGAGTTCATCTCGCTGCAGTTTATACACGTAGTCTCATTCCCTAGAAATACTGCATTAGTCTTAGTGGTCATATGAGCTGTAAAGAGAATTCCAAGGACAGAAAATACAATGACAAACCATCCCAACACTATCTTTATGCCACATCTCCCTAGAGGATAATCGCCTTGCGCCATCCACCCTTGGAGAGCCTTGCTCGTAGGTCAAGAGAGAGATGTGGCGTTTGTTCATATTATTTTTAAAATGTTTAATCATGTTTTTCACTCATTTAAAATTATTATTTCTCTGTTATTATTGAGTTAAAGGAGTTCTTATTACAGATGTAGTATAACAAATATTTCCTTCTAGTCTGTGGTTTACCAATTTAGTTTTAAAATTATTATGTCTTTTGATGAGAAGCTTTTGAATTTTTTGAAGTCTAATTTATCAATATTTTCCTTTATTACTACTGTTATAAGCAAAGGTGACTTAAACTGGACTTGGACTGTCTCCACCTGATGGCCCATTGACCCACCCTTGATGGCCAATTGACCCACCCTTAAACCCTCTCCACCTGAAGGCTTGAGGGCATATTAACCCTGTGCTTTATAAACCCTGCCCTTGCTATGAGCAGGCACCATTTTCTACTATCCTGCTTTGTGCTGGACGTAGTTGGTGGCCCTGGCCAGAATAAAGGCTTCATTGGCTATTATGTGAGTGGCTTGTGAGACTTTTTTCCTGAAAGTTGGGTACAACATTTGGAGGCCCCAGCGAGATTTTTATTCTCCTTGCCCTCACGCCCAAATTTGGCCTCCTGTGCCCGATCACAGACTCCTTCTTGGGGTAGGGGAGAGCTCCTGAGAGAGGTTACTCAGCCTTGCCCCGAGAGGACTGCTGCTCAGTTCTCCGGATGCCTCTACGAAGCCGCCTGTTTTCCTGTCTTGTGAGATATCTTCTGGGGGATAAGGTCAGACTGGACTCACTCGCTTACACTGAATCCCAGGACATCGTGAGATGTCGCACCTGTCCACCTGGTGGACCGCCCTGTGTGGCCCAATCTGGTTCTGTGTGGCGCCTGATCTGGTTGTCTGGTGGGCCTCCCTGTGTGGCCCAGTCTGGTTGTCTTTTGTCCTTGTGTCTGTTTATTTCTTGTGTGGCTGATCTTTGTTTGTGTGCTAGCATTCTCGTCAGTTTTCATTTTTCCCTCCTTCCCTCTGCCACCAGCCTGGAACCTGAGCCGGCAGGGCAGCAGGGAGTGTAGGGAACACAGTGCAGCAGCGGAGCCCCGCCAGGCCCACCCGGGCCAAATCCTCCAAACACTTTTCCCATCTGAAGAGCACGAGCGGATCTGGCGGAAAGCCCAGCAGTCCATCCTTGGACTGAACGGCCTGCATACAGATGACCCCGTTCAGATCAACAGCATCTTTCTTTCTGCTCACCTGAACTGGGACCCCAACAGTGATGGAGGTAAGGAGGCTCTAGATTGGTTTTAGCTTTTGTAACTCAGTCTGCCCCAGATATAAAGAACAAGTTTCAGAAATTAGAAGGGTTTGAGGGAAAGGTATTATCTGAATTGGTGGAAATTGCCCAGCAACGACCGTACAACAGTACAACAACTGCGACCCTCCCTCAGGAAAGGCAAACCCGAAAGTTGGCAAAAGTTTTACTGGCCGCCAGGGGAAATTGACTGAATGGTCCCCCAGAAGGCAGTATAACTCTAGGAGCCAGAGATTAGAAAAAAGTGCCTTAGGCATAAGGTATTTGCTCAAAATTGCAGTTCCCCACCCTTCCAGACCTCAGCCATTTCTTGCATTAAAATGCAAATGGGGAAGCAAGCAAGCTTAAGCCCCAGAAAAAGGGGAAAAAAAAAAAAGTTAAAATGTCTTTTTACCTGAACTTGCATTACCAGCCTGTCATTTTTCTAAGACTCTTGCTTTTTCTTGAGATCCAAAATGTATTTTTTGAGCTCATGATTTTGATCCTATGCACCTAGGTTAATGTTATTTTGATCAGTTCTATTTTTTATGGAGTTTTTAAACATCTATAACATTGCAATGGAGTACAAAAAGCTACAAGGCCTTTGCTATTGTGTTACTTATGCACAGTTGTGTTCTGTATTTATGTCTATGTGCGTATGTCCAGATGTCATGTATGTGATATCAAGATTGGCAAATAGAAAATGAGCGCTCATGAAAGTTTAAAAATGGATCCAAATACCTTTAATTCATGTGATTTAAAAGGTTCAATTTAAATTGAGTAAAATAAAGGTGGCTTTAAAATGAAACTTAACTCACAAGACTCTCTAGGTAGTCAAAAGCTAGTAAAATGTTGTCTAATATCCCTTGGTCCTAGAACTTCTCTTCAGCAAGAAAGGAATGGCTAGTGCTGTTCAGTCTGATATTTTGGTACACAATATTAGCTTGTTTTAATTTGATTTAAAATTAGAGTTGGTGGTCTTTTCTTTACCACCACAAATTCTGAAGTCGGACCTTTGCTCTGGGACTCCGGGATAGAGTGCCGCCCCAGGGGGTGCGCACCTTGAGACGTTTCAAGGCCCCAGGATGTGCCTTTTGTCCTTTGGATTACTGGAGTGAACTGCTGCATCAAAAGAATTAGCAAGCATCCAGTGGAGAATACCTCCACAGGTAAATGGCGCCCCCATAACATCTGGTATCTGGTTTTGAAATCTCTTCTGGGGACAGTGAGGTGCCTGGAGAGGCACATACACTCCTGTCCAGGGCAGTAGCGAAATGTCACACTGTCCTCTGGTCCTGGTCTGGTTGGGAATTCCTACTGGGGACAAAGAGGTGCCTGACGAGGCACATACGCACTCCTGTCCGGAGCATTAGCAAGATGTTGCACTGCTCCCTGGTTGGTTTGGCGCCTGGTTCTTGTTCCCTTGTGTTGTTCTTTGTTCTATGGTTTTTCTGCCTTTTCATTGTGTGTCTTCTCTGGTGTAAATGTAAGAAAATTAAATTTGTGAGTAATTTGTTTGTTAGACATCTGATTAATTTTCAAGGTTAAAATGCTAACTGTTAAATATGTCGTCAAGTAACTCCTTGAGTTCCATTGGGTAACATTATTGTTTTCATAAATTGGTAAATTAAAAAAAGAGGTTTTAAGGTTGCTTTTGTTGGATTCCAGGCAGGAGGCTGTGCCTCCCAGGCAGAAGGCCACACCTCCCCAGGTGCTTTGTGAAAAACTACACCTCCCAAGATCCTCAGCATGACCAGCAAACCTGACCAGCAAGTGCCCTGTCCACTACCTCCTGACCTCTGGTAGCCTATAGGGCAAGGACTTACTCCAAGGGGGTTTTATGACCCCCACTCTATTTAAGCCAGCCCCGGACTGAAATCGCTCTCTGTTCGCTCTTGCCTCTGTTCCTGCCTGTCCCTGATCCCGTCCATCCCTTTTCCCCCTTCCCTAATCCCCTTCCCTTCCCTTCCCTTCCCTACCCTTGCCCATGTGGCACCCCAATAAACCCTTTTATCTCACTAACACGGTGTTCCCGGCTAAGTTAACTATATTCAGCATTTTTCTAACATTTGGTGCCGAAACCCGGGAGGGAGAAACGCATCTAACCCGTCTCCATTAGTCTGTTCATTTTTCCCATGGCATCGCTGGACTTCGGTAAGCCCCCCATTCCACCCCGAGTTCCTAAACCTGCCTGGCCACTTCGTGGTGAAAATTGACCGTCGATTTTCCGCCAATCTCGCCTGTGGCCTATTCAGGGGGGAAAGCACCCCATCCGAGTCTTAAAGGCGACGGTGGACCCCGGGAACTCCCCCTCCCCTACCTTTGTCTGCCCGCTCACCTTTATCTGCCCGCTCTAAAGTTTCCAGCTGTAAAATAAGGGCTCTCGGCTGTGAGTGGCTAGAAAAGTTCCCCTTCACACTCCGGACTTGAGCTTTCTTTTTTCCGTTCGGAACGGGAAAATCTCCGCGGAGTAGCTCATAACCCACCGCCCCCCCCCCCCGGCATCTTGAAAAACCTCCTGTCCAGGACGGGACGTGGTTTCTCAGATGTCCCATTTTCGTTTGACCTGGTGACGACTGGGCAAGCGGACTTGGATCTCACTCTGATACATACTTTGAGAGGGACGCCTTTCAAAATACTGTATCAGCCTCTCCCCGTTAATGGGAAATATGGGAACTTCCCTATCAACTCCAGCCGACTCACCTCTCAATTGCCTCCTAAGAAATCGGGCACATTTGGGCTTAAAGCCCCGAATTAAAAAAAACAAATTGATAAAGTTATGTACAAAAATTTGGCCTTCTTACCCGTTATCCAATCCGTGGCCAGAGTCAGGATCCTTAGATCCCCAGGTTTTACGGGAACTCGCCAGCTTTTGCCAGCAGTCGAAAAAATGGACAGATTTGTCGTACGTAGATGCCTTCTCCCTTCTCCGTTTGAATCCTTCCTTGTGCACTAGGTACAGCCCCGAGACCGTATTGCTTGCCTACAGGCCCACGGATTCCCCTCCATCTTCGAATGACCTCGATTTCGACCCAGGATTAGAGGCTCCACCTCCCCCGTACCAGCAGCCTAGAATACTTCCGACCTCTCCCCGTCCCCCAGCTCAGGCTTTCAGTTCTGAAGTTGGTGCGCTTTCGTGCTCAGACTCTCCTCCTCCTTTGTCTTCATCTTTCACCCCTCCCCCTCCTTCCGTTCCGTCAGAATCCTCCTCTGTAGACCCTCCCTTTCTTTCCACGTCATTTCCGGTGCCTTCACCGCCACTACCCCCGCCCACTCAACTTCCTGTTCCTAGCTCCGCGCCTCTTCCACAGTTATCCCCACCCACTCAGCTTCCGCCGTTTGGTTCTGAGTCATTTCCGGCCATGGCTCCCCCGCCCTCTCTGGCCATGTGGGCGTTACTGGACACGCCGCCCCAGACTTTAGTCCCCACTTCCGCGGATTCTGCAATGCGTTCTTTACCAGACGCGCTGCCTCAGGGTTTGGCCCCCTCCCCGATTCCTTCCCCAAAGGCTTTGGCGGCAGCGCTGGGAGAGAGTTGCGCAATCCGCGCTCCTTCCCCAGCATCCTCCGCAGAATTACTCCCAGCCCCAGCAGTTCCTGCAGCGTCCCTCCCAGACTCGCGTGATACTCTGCTGCCCCCTGTGTTCACTCCTCCCATGACTCGCTTGAAAAAGCAGGCAGCTCAGATAATGGCGCTGTTAAGGGAGGTAGCTGGGGCAGAAGGGGTGGTAAGGGTGCATATCCCATTTTCCATGTCAGACCTTTCCCAAATTGAGTGGCACTTGGGTTCATTCACAACAGACCCCACAACTTATATAAAAGAATTCCAATGGGTCACCCAAGCATATAGCCTCACATTTCATGACGCCTACTTTATTTTGTCAAATACTTTACTTCCTGAAGAGCGTAGACGAGTCTGGGAACAAGCAAGAGCATATGCAGATGAGACTCACAGAATAAACCCAAATTTCCCCATTGGTCCTGAGGCTGTCCCAGATAGGGACCCAAACTGGGATTACAATGCCCCAGGGGACGTGGTCTTGAGGGATCAGTTTTTTTTTTTTTTTAATTTTTTTATTTTTATAATTTTTAATATGTACAATTCATAGTGCATATATTTAGTATCTTTTTACATACAACTGTTTGTATACAAAGTATATTCGTACAATTCAGGTCTTCAATCATGCATTAAGGAAAATGATATCCGTCTCATTCAACCACCTTTTTTTTTTTTTTCTTTTTTTTCTCCCTCCCTCCCCGCTTGCTCCCTCCCTTACCCTCCCTTCCCTTGACCATTCTAGTGTTCCTCTAATCCTCCTATGTACCCCCATCCAACAATAATTTGAAAAAGCCTCCTTATATAAGAGAGAACATTTGGTACTTGGATTTTTGAGACTGACTACCTTCACTTAGCATTATGTCTTCCAACTTCATCCATTTACCTGCAAATGCCATTAATTTGTTTTCTTTTATTGCTGAGTAAAATTCCATTGTGCGTATATACCACATTTTCTTAATCCACTCATTTACTGAGGGACATACTAGGGTTCCACAACCTAGCTATTGTGAATTGTGCAGCTACAAACATTGAGATAGCTGTGTCACTGTAATATGCTGTTTTTAAGTCCTTTGGGAATAGACCCAAGAGTGGGATGGCTGGGTCATAGGATGGTTCCATTCCCAGTTTTCCAAGAAATCTCCATACTGCTTTCCATAACGGTTGCACCATTTTGCAGTCCCACCAGCAATGTATGAGAGGGCCTTTTTCTCCACATCCTCTCCAACATTTATTGTTGCTTGTGTTCTTGATGGCTGCCATTCTAACTGGAGTGAAGTGAAATCTTAGAGTAGTTTTGATTTGCATTTCTCTAATTGCCAGCGATGTTGAACATTTTTTCATGTATTTGTTGATTAATCGTGTATCTTCTTCTGAGAGGTGTCTTCTCAATTCCTTAGCCCATTTATTGATTGGGTTATTTGTTTTTTTAGTGTAAAGTTTTTTGAGTTCTTTATATATTCTAGAGATTAGTGCTCTATCTGATGTGCATGTATTAAATATTTGTTCCCAATTAGTTGGCTCTCTATTCACCTCACTGATTGTTTCTTTTGCTGAAAAGAAGCTTTTTAGTTTAAATCTATCCCATTCATTAATTCTTGGTAGTAATTCTTGCGCTACAGGATTCTTATTAAGGAACTTGGGGCCTAATCCAACATGTTGGAAATTGGAGCTTACTTTTTCTTCTATTAGGTGTATTGTCTCTGGTCTAATTCCTAGGTCCTTGATCCACTTTGAATTGAGTTTTGTGCATGGTGAGAGATATAGGTTTAATTTCATTTTGTTGCATATGGATTTCCAGTTTTCCCAGCACCATTTGTTGAAGAGGCAATCCTTTCTCCACTGTACATTTTTGGCACCTTTGTCTAATATAAGATAGCTGTAATTAAATGTATTAGTCTCTGTATCCTCAATTCTGTACCATTGGTCCACCAGTCTGTTTTGGTGCCAATACCATGCTGTTTTTGTTACTATTGCTCTATAGTATAATTTAAAGTCTGGTATGGTGATGCCCCCTGCTTCACTTTTCTTGCTCAGGATTGCTTTGGCTATTCTGGGTCTCTTATTTTTCCAGATGAATTTCATGACTGCTATTTCTATTTCTTTGAAGAATGACATTGGGATTTTGATTGGAATTGCATTAAATCTGTATAATGCTTTTGGTAGTATGGACATTTTGACAATATTAATTCTACCTATCCAAGAGCAAGGTAGGTCTTTCCATCTTCTGAGTTCATCTATAATTTCTTTCTTTAGTGTTCTATAATTTTCGTTATAGAGGTCTTTCACCTCTTTCGTTAGGTTGATTCCCAGGTATTTTATTTTTTTTTTGATGCTATTGCAAATGGGGTATTTTTCATCATTTCCCTTTCAGAGTCTTTGTCGCTGATGTACACAAATGCCTTTGACTTATGTGTATTGATTTTGTATCCTGCAACTTTGCCAAATTCGTTTACTAGTTGTAAAAGTTTTCTGGTAGAGTTTTTTGGGTCTTCTAGGTAGATTATCATGTCATCAGCAAATAGTGCTAATTTGAGCTCTTCTTTTCCTATCTTGATCCCTTTAATTTCTTTCGTCTGTCTAATTGCTCTGGCCAGAGTTTCCAGTACTATGTTAAATAGCAGTGGTGAAAGGGGACATCCCTGTCTTGTTCCAGTTTTTAGAGGGAACGCTTTCAATTTTTCTCCATTTAAGATAATGTTAGCTCGGGGCCTTGCATAAATAGCTTTTATAATGTTAAGATATGTTCCTGATATTCCTAGTTTTTCTAGTGTTTTGAACATAAAGGGGTGTTGTATTTTGTGAAATGCTTTTTCTGCGTCAATTTAGATGATCATATGATTTTTGTCTTTAAGTCTATTGATGTGATGTATTATGTTTATTGATTTCCGAATATTGAACCAGCCTTGCATCCCTGGGATAAACCCCACTTGATCGTGGTGCACTATCTTTTTGATATGTTTTTGTATCCGATTTGCCAGGATTTTGTTGAGGATTTTTGCGTCTATGTTCATTAAAGATATGGGCCTGAAGTTTTCTTTTTTGGATGTGTCTTTGCCTGGCTTTGGAATTAATGTAATATTGGCCTCATAGAAAGAGTCTGGAAGAGCTCCCTCTTTTTCTATTTCTTGAAATAGTTTGAAGAGCATTGGTATTAGTTCTTCTTTGAAAGTCTTATAGAACTCGGCTGTAAACCCATCAGGTCCTGGACTTTTCCTTGTTGGTAGCTTTTTGATGACATCTTCTATTTCTTCGCTTGTAATTGATCTATTTAAATTATGTATAGCCTCAACATCCAGTTTAGGCAAATCATATGACTCTAGAAATCTGTCAATGCATTCAGTATTTTCTATTTTATTAGAGTACAAGTTTTTAAAGTAATTTCTAATTATATTCTGTATATCTGAGGTGTTTGTTGTGATATTCCCTTTTTCATCACGAATGTTACTAATTTGAGTTTTTTCTCTTCTTCTTTTTGTTAGCATCGCTAAGGGTCTGTCAATTTTGTTTATTTTTTCAAAGAACCAACTTTTAGTTTTGTCAATTCTTTGAATGGTTTCCTTAGTCTCAATTTCATTAATTTCTGCTCTGATTTTAATTATTTCCTGTCTTCTACTGCTCTTGGTGTTGGTCTGTTCTTCTTTTTCTAATGCTTTGAGGTGTGATGTTAAGTCATTTATTTGTTGGTTGTTTTTCCTCTTAAGGAATGAACTCAGTGCAATGAATTTTCCTCTTACTACTGCTTTCATAGTGTCCCAGAGATTTCTATATGATGTATCTGTGTTCTCATTTACCTCTAGGAATTTTTTGATCTCCTCTTTGATGTCTTCTTCAACCCCATGTTCATTCAGTAGCATGTTGTTTAGCTTCCAGTTGATGGAGTAGTTTTTCTTATTCCTTGTTTTGTCGTTGATTTCCAATTTCATCCCTTTATGGTCCGATAGCATGCAGGGTAGTATCTCTATTTTTTTATATTTGCTGAGAGTTGCCTTGTGACATAATATACGGTCTATTTTGGAGAAGGAGCCATGTGCTGCTGAGAAAAATGTGTATTCGTTTACTGAGGGATGAAATATTCTAAATATGCCCATTAGGTCTAAATTGTTAATTGTTTTGAGGAGGCTTAAAGTTTCTTTGTTTAGCTTTTGTTTGGATGATCTATCGATTGGTGAGAGAGGTGTGTTGAAGTCCCCCTAGAATAACTGTGTTGTGGTCTATTTTACTCTTGAACTTAAGAAGCGTTTGTTTGATGAATGTATGTGCTCCATTATTTGGGGCATACAGATTTATGATTGTTATATCCTGTTGATGGATGGTTCCCTTAAGTAATAAGAAATATCCATCTTTGTCCCTCTTGATTAATTTTGGTTTGAAGTCTACCTTATTTGATATGAGAATGGAAACCCCTGCTTGCTTCCGCTGGCCATGTGAGTGAGAAGACTTTTCCCAGCCTTTCACTTTCAGTCTGTTGATGTCTTTTTCTATGAGGTGTGTTTCTTGGAGACAGCAAATTGTTGGGTCATTTCTTTTAATCCATTCTGATAATCTGTGTCTTTTGATTGGTGAGTTTAGGCCATTAACATTCAGGGTTATTATTGAGATGTGATTTTTATTCCCATCCGTTTTTATTTGAATTATGGTCTTTAGCTTGATTTGGTTTCTCTTCTGGTTGGTATTTCCTTTAGTTTAATATCTCCCTTTGTTGATTTTCGTTATCATCTTTCTCTTCTTCTTCATGAAAAATGTTGCCCAGGATGCTCTGAAGTGCTGGCTTTCGAGTTGTGAAATCTTTTAACTTTTGCTTGTTGTGGAAGGTTTTTATTTCGTCTTCGAATCTAAAGCTTAATTTTGCTGGATATAAGATTCTTGGTTGACATCCCTTTTCTTTCAGAGCTTGAAATATGCTATTCCAGGATCTTCTTGCTTTTAAGGTCTGGGTTGAAAAATCTGAACGTAGTCTGATTGGTTTCCCCCTATATGTAATCTGCTTCCTTTCTCTTGTGGCTTTTAGTATTCTCTCCTTGCTCAGTGTATTAGGCATTTTCATTATAATGTGTCTAGGTGTGGATCTGTTGAGATTTTGTTTGTTTGGTGTTCGGTATGCCTCTTGAACTTGGTTTTCCATTTCATTCCTCAAGCTTGGAAAATTTTCTGTAATTATTTCATTAAATAGATTACTACTCATTCCTTTGGCTTGAAACTCTGCCCCTTCCTCTACGCCGATCACTCTTAAGTTTGGTCTTTTTATGCTGTCCCATAATTCTTGGATGTTATGTTCATGATTACTAACAAGTTTTGCTGTATGGTTTAAATTCTTCTCTAGGACATATATTTTGTCTTCATTGTCTGAGATTCTATCTTCAAGGTGGTCTATTCTGTTGGAGATGTTTTCAATTGAGCTTTTATTTTGGTTTATTGCTTCTTTCATTTCTGGAATTTCTGTTTGGATTCTCTTTAGAGCCTCTATTTCCCTATTGAAGTAATCTTTTACTTCCTGTATTTGTTTTTGGAGTTCTTTGTCAAAATGATCTTTTGCCTCCTGTACCTGCTCCCTCATCTCATGTTTGAGTTCATTCTTAAGTTCCATAAACATTTGGCATATGTAATTTCTAAATTCCATCTCTGGCATTTGACCGACTGTGCTTGCCATGACATCTACTGATGAGGTATCTTGATTTGTTTGTGTCATTTTCTTTCCTTGTTTTTTCATGTTGCTTGTGTGTCTATTCTTCCTGCACTGTGGGACCTTGACTGTTTCGATTTTACCTTAAAGCCTTATGTTGTTCCTGTAGTACAATGCTATCAGATCACCTTATAATTCCTTTATACTTTTAAAACCTAACACTTTCTATTCAGAAAATCCAAGTTTGGTCACAATGTACAGATTTTGTTAATCCAGATATTATTTCCAATTTACTCTGTACGTTTCTGATAGGGTTTTATAGCTTCAAGTATTGGATACAGAGGTGTTATGTTTAGGAAGAAGGAAGTGTCTTGAGTTGTTCTTTCTTGGAAAGTATGAAAAGAGATATCTATTGAAATGGTTTAGTCGAAGTGGTTTAGTATCAGTAGATGATGGAAGAAAGAGAATGGGGTTGACAATTAGGTAAAAAGATCAATTTATATATATAGTAAGTTGGAAAAGAAAAAAAAATGATAAAAGAGTAGGAATTGGTGTAAGAGAGAGGAGAGAGAGAATCAAGGAAATAGAGAGTAAACTATATACAACACCACTTTGCTACCGAGTTCAATTGCGCCGGTTCTAGAAATCCCAAGTTTTGCGTATAACTTGTTTTTGCCTCTGTTTAGTATGCACTGGCAGGATGTAAACATGAAAGATGAAGGAGGAAGAAAAGATACAAGAGTGAGAAGGAGGAAAAGAATGAAAGAAAAAAGGAGCGGAAGCAAATAAACACACTAACAATCAATGCGGAAGGAAAAAAAAAAAAAGCAGAACAAAACAAAGCCAAAAAAAGAAAAAGAAAAATAATCAAACAAACAAACATACAACCAAAAAAAAAAAAAAAAAAAAACCCCTTCCTGCAATCCAAAAAATCAAGCAGACCAATAAAAGAAAAGGAAAAAAAAAAAAAAAAAAAAAAAAGTCAAACCCCAAGTCTCAGACAAAACGGGCCCTGGGAAGCCCCCCTTTTTTTTCCTTTCCAGTTCAAACCAATTGCTATTGGATCATAGTCTGTGATCCTGTCAGTGAAATCAAGGCTGCGTCCTAGGCCAGCGGCTGCACGGTTCAGTGAAGGAGTGGCCCAGTGGGACCGTGTGTGTCAGCAGATGAATGGCGCTGGGAAGGGGACCTTCCAGAAGGCACCCCCTCCCCAAACCCACCCACAGTTGCAGCCCCCTGTGGCCGCTGCGCCAGCCTCAGAAACACCTTCCCCTGCTGACCACCCAAGTCTCACCCAATTGTGCGTTGTCTTCAGAGAGCTGGAGAGTCCCTGGATGGATGCAGCAGTCGCTCTCCGTCTCCTTCCCTTTGTCAGGACCAGCCCTTGAAGCTTTCAAAGATGGCGGTGCTCTCCTTCCAGTCGACAGCAGCTCGGCAGACTCCCGTATGCTTGCCGATCGCACCGGGAAGCCACACCTGTGACTGTAGTGCAGACAGCGCTGCTTCGGACTGGCCCGCTCCACTCTGCCCCTGTTTGCTAATCACAGATCTCTGCGCCGCTCTGTCCGGGGCCCCACTACTGAGGGTCGCGTCCGGCGGAGTGTGGCTCCGAACTGGTGTGTGGCCCCGCGGTCTCCCGTGGTTCCCCAGCACCAATCCCGCCGGCTGTTATCGCTGGTCTTTATCGCCGGTTTCACGCTGGTGTGCCGTGAGTTTGGCTGGGGTTGCAGTAGTAGCGCGGTCTCCCCACACTGACTTTGTTTCGCACGGCCTGTGCACCACCCAGGCAGTTTTGCAGGAGCCTCGCGGCTCCAGCCGCTGCAGACAGCTTGTCTCTTTCTCTCTCTGGTAGTGGTAATCAAACCATCCAGGAGATCGGTATTTTCAGTCCATATATATATGATGAAAGGCAATTTATCTGCTTTGTTGGATTCTTTCCATGGAGCTGTCCTGAAGTGCGGCTTCCTCTAATCCGCCATCTTGGATCCGCTTCCAGGGATCAGTTTTTAATGTGTATAGTAGATGGTCTTAAACGAGCAGCTCAGAAACCTGTTAATTTTGATAAGCTGCAAGAGATTATTCAAAAGAGAGAAGAAACCACCTCTGAATTTTTAGATCGGCTCACAAAGGCCCTCCAGAAGTACACAAATTTAGATCCCGAGTCCCAGGGGGGCCGTCAAGTCCTTATGACATATTTCCTATCCCAAAGCTACCCTGACATTCGAGCTAAATTAAGGAAATTGGAACAGGGCCCCGTGACCCCCAGACCGAGAGTTTGGCCACGGCTTTTAAAGTCTATCATAACCGTGAAGAAGATGCCGAACGTCGCAGTTTTCATAAGTATGAAAAAGCTGAGCGGTCAAAGCTCCAAATGTTAGCCCAGGCCCTTAGGGGCCCTGACGCTCAGGCCTCAAGAAAAGGGGTACATAAGTCCACACAGGAGGAACACCCAGGGCCTTGCTTTAGGTGCGGGAAAGATGGACACCGGGCTAGAGAATGCCCTAATCCCAGGCCCCCTAAGCGCCCGTGCCCAAAGTGTTCCAAGATGGGCCATTGGGGCGTTGACTGCCCCAGTTCCCGCAGGGGGGCTGGACCGGTCAAACCCCAGCCTGCTGGCACTGGCCACAGAAGACTGATGGGGCCCAGAGGCTCCTCTCCCGACTGTTGACATCGCATTGAAGGAGCCCAGGGTTACTCTCCTTGTTGATAGACACCCCGTAAATTTGCTACTAGATACAGGAGCCACCTCCTCGGTCTTGAGGGAGTTTTGGGGCCCCACCACCATAGCACCATCCCCTATTGTCGGGGTAGAGGGAAATGCTATTCACCCCTGCAAGACTCCTATGCTGTCTTGCTGTCTTCACCACCATCCCTTCACCCACCAGTTTCTGGTAATGCCTCAATGTCCTGTGCCCCTATTGGGCAGAGACATATTGGCCAAATTTCAGGCCTCAATTGTGTTCTCCAATCTGCCTAGCTCAGTTGTCCTCCCTGGTTTGTCTTGCTCCGTCTCCTCCCCCATTTTTCTTCTTACCATTTCAGAGGCCACTGACCCATCACCCCCTACTGATGCTGATGAGGAAACCCCATCGCCCCCTATTGATGTAGGACCCTCTCAGCCCTGTACCGAGGCAGAAACCCCCCAACCTTCTATCGACGCAGAAACCTTTCATTACCCTGTCCCCGCCGATTTAGTTGACCCCAAAGTCTGGGATACTCAGACTCCCTCCCTTGCTCAGTGTGACCCCGTACAAATATACCTTAAAAATTCCCAACATTTCCCTGATAAAGCCCAATATCCACTTCTAGCCGCGAGCCTCAGAGTCTTCAACCCATCATCTCAGATCTTTTGCGGAAACGTTTTCTCAGACCCACCCATTCCCCTTATAATACCCCTATATTGGCAATGGGTCCTATCGGCTAGTCCAAGACCTTCGTTTCATCAATGAGTCTGTCAAACCTATACACACTGTGGTCCCAAATCCATATACTATTCTCTCCTTAATTCCTTCCTTATCCACCCATTTCTCAGTAATTGACCTGAAAGATGCATTCTTCACTGTTCCCTTAGCCCCAGAATCACAAGACCTCTTTGCCTTTACTTGGACAGATCCAGATACCCGGCGTTCCCAACAGTTGACCTGGACAGTCCTCCCTCAGGGTTTTCGAGACAGCCCCCATATCTTTGGTCAGACACTGGCTGCACACCTCAAAGATCTTAAATTCCCTAACTCCACTCTCTTACAATATGTAGATGACCTCCTCCTCTGCAGCCCTTCCTTCTTCACAGCTTGTGAAGACTCTTACACCCTTTTAAATTTTCTTGCTTTTCATGGGTATCGCGTCTCCCCATCTAAGGTGCAGCTAGCCCAGACCCAGGTAGTATATTTAGGAGTTCTGATTTCCCATCAATCAAAGGCCATTACTGTAGATAGAAAAGCCCTCATCAAGGAGCTCCCATGTCCCAAGACAAAGGATGTAGTCGCCGGAAAGGGATTGCAGCCTGGAATGGCAGCATCGCGGGAAGGAGTCCGGAGACAGGATGGAGACGAAAAAATTCTTTAATCTTTCTGTCTCTGTCCCTTGTAATTTCTAACACCACATACACACTCTCACAAGAAACCAAGGCACCTACTCTTACAAGAAACTGCAATATATCTATACAATAGCGATAACCCTGTCATTTCTCTCTCTGGTCTCATCCCATGCGCCCGAGCAGGAATGGCGCTAGCTCGATCTGCTGAGTCACGGCTCAAATCTCTCGATCTGAGAGATTGGGCCAAGTCCCGTGAGACTACGGAAGGCGGAAATGCCCAAAAATGTCTATGGCCCGTAGTCAACCGCAATCTTAGCTATCTCCCCAAACAGGGCTTCTGCAAAAGGAAGAGATTCTCTCCTTCCTAGGGTTAGCAGGATATTTTCGTGCCTGGATTCCTAATTTCTCTCTTTATGCAAAGCCCCTATATGAGGCAGCTAAGGAGATTGAGGGAAATTTCCTTCCTGACAGCATTCAGGCTGAGTTTAAACATTTTCAGCAGGCACTGTCACAGGCCCCAGCTCTTCATCTCCCAGACCTCCTTCAGCCATTTACCCTTTATGTCCATGAAACAAAGGGTTTGGCTCTCAGTGTTCTAGGTCAATACAAGGGCCCCACCTTTGCTCCAGTTGCCTACCTCTCTAAACAACTTGACCCCACCGTTCGTGGATGGGCCCCTTGTCTTAGGGCTCTGGCTGTTGCCTACCTACTTCTGCAGGAATCAAAGAAGTTGACCTTTGGTTCCCAGGTTACTGTTGCCTCTCCTCATCATTTAAAAGATTTACTAACCTATAAGAGCCTTCAAACTCTCCCACCCTGTTGCATTCTTTCTCTCCTCGTTTCCTTTTTGCATGACTCCTCAATCACCTTCCAACCCTGCTCCTCTTTACACCCAGCTTCCCTCCTCCCAGTCTCCTCAGAGCCCCCAGAACATGATTGCATAGAGACACTTGAGGCTTTAATCCCCCATGCCTCCCATATTCTGGAGGGACCACTTCCTGATCCTTCCTTAATTTGGTTCACAGATGGCAGCTCTTTCTTTAAGGATGGGCAACGTTTTGCTGGTTATGCTATTGTTTCCCTATCAGAGGTTATTGAGGCAGCACCCCTCCCCGCCAACACCACAAACCAACGGGCTGAATTAATAGCTGTTATTCGTGCCTTCGAATTAGCTGCTGACCAAAACCTTACCCTTTACACAGACTCAAAATATGTTTACCATATTTTGCTTTCCCATTCAGCAGTATGGAAAGAGCAAGGGCTCCTGACCACAAAAGGTTCTGCAGTTACTAATTCTAAATTAATATCAAAACTTTTGCAAGTCTCTCTTCTGCCCAAGCTAATAGGGATTTCCCATTTTCCTTCACACCAAAGTGGAGGCAGGCGTGCCTCCACTTTCATAGTTCAGGGAAACACAAAGGCTGACAGGGCAGCAAGGGAGGCAGCACTATCTTCTCATTCTCTTCTGGCTCCAGTCCTACCTACTACCCAGACCCCCACATCCCTTCCACACAATCAATCCTCTTATCTCCATTCCCTTTTCCATCCCAACCCTCAGGCCCTCAGGACTTTTGCTACCTCCTTCCTCACCCTGACTCCGGAACACACACAGTTTCTCCATCAGCTCACCTCCACGTGCACTGCATGTCAGCTCACCAACCCATATAATCCCCTTAAACCAGGAACATTTCCCTCTCACCAAGCTTGAGGCCAGCTTCCTGGAGCCGATTGGCAGATTGACTTCACCAACATGCCAGCTGCCCGGAGACACAAATATCTCCTGGTTTTGGTAGACACCTTCTCTGGATGGGTGGAGGCCTTCCCTACTTCCAATAAAAGGGCCTCCACAGTAGCCTCCATTCTAGTCTCAGAAATCCTTCCCCGTTTCGGATTGCCCATGTCCATCCAGTCTGACAACAGGCCTGAATTTGTTTCCCAGGTTACCCAAAGCGTTTCTACTTCCCTTAATATCCCTTGGCATTTTCACATCCCATATCACCCCAAGTCCTCAGGGAAGGTAGAGAGGACTAATAGGACTCTTAAGGATGTCCTGACTAAACCCTCCCTAGAACTCCACTTAGACTGGGTCAAGCTACTCCCTCTTGCCCTTTTTAGGCTCAGAGTCCTCCCAAAAAAAGCCTTCCTTACTATCCCCTTTTGAGGTTATGTTTGGGCGAACAGCCCTTCCACCCGGAGGTTCCCCAACTCAGGGACCCTTACCCAAAGATCTTTCTCTTCCCATCTTGTCCTTCAGTAGACATCAGTTACGGAAGTGCCAAGATTTTATTCTGCCTGACCCAGGTAGACTCACTGATTCATTCCCATTGGCACCCGGTTCTTGGGTATATTTCTCCCCTCCCCAGGACACAGGAACAGTCTCCCTTGTCCCAAAGTGGACAAGACCTTTCCAGGTTGTGCTGTGCACACCCACAGCTGCTAAGCTTTGTGAAACCTCAGAAAATTTGACTTCTTGGACTCATATTTCCAGACTGAAACCAGCTGCTCAACCAACTGAAGATCCACAAAAGGATGACAAACAACCACTTCAGTATACTTGCTCTCCCATTCCCACGGATCCCCCCAAAATTCGTTTCTCTTGTGTTCCTGATACTGACTCAAAATAATCTTCTCTGTTTTTCTTGTTTTAAACCTTTAACCAGTTTTTTCTCAGGGACTATCAACTGTTAAAAAACCAACGGATGACTTTCCAACCAGAGAGCCCTGCTGAGTCGTGCCCTTATGCTGCCACCTGATGCTCATTGAGATGTGCTTCACACTCTCCATTGGCCTCTTCACCGTAAGTCCCACCTGGTGGAACACAGGCCTATGGAAAACAATCCATCTCACCTTCTTTCCCTTTGTTGCTTCCATAATAGTGTTACTTGCAAACTCGCAAGGCCCACAATTCCTACATGCTCTTCGAGAAGATAGCTGGCTGACTTTCTCAGTGACTTTCTGCAGAAGCCTGGTTTGACACCCTCACCAACCTATGGCTTCAAAGAAACTTCATCCATCCCATACCTGGACAGATTCATCTTTTCCACGCCTACCTTCTGGGAATTTTTTTCACCCTCAAGCCTGACCTGCCTGCCCGCATCCCCCCCACCTTCAAAACTATCCCACGTCGCCCCATTTCAGCTCTGAAGCAGCCAGATCGAAACACGATGCCCCGATTCCTAAGAAAACAAAAAGGGGGGAATGTTGGATTCCAGGCAGGAGGCTGCGCCTCCCAGGCAGAAGGCCACACCTCCCCAGGTGCTTTGTGAAAAACTACACCTCCCAAGATCCTCAGCATGACCAGCAAACCTGACCAGCAAGTGCCCTGTCCACTACCTCCTGACCTCTGGTAGCCTATAGGGCAAGGACTTACTCCAAGGGGGTTTTATGACCCCCACTCTATTTAAGCCAGCCCCGGACTGAAATCGCTCTCTGTTCGCGCTTGCCTCTGTTCCTGCCTGTCCCTGATCCCGCCCATCCCTTTTCCCCCTTCCCTAATCCCCTTCCCTTCCCTTCCTTTCCCTGCCCTTGCCCACGTGGCACCCCAATAAACCCTTTTATTTCACTAACACGGTGTTCCCGGCTAAGTTAACTATGTTCAGCATTTTTCTAACAGCTTTGTTATCACTGAAAAGGTTGAATTTCCAACAGGTATCATTCTATATGCTCGAACATTGTGTTCTCGTGAAGTGGTTAACAGATGTGTGTGACTCTGTATAAAGGTTTATAAAAGATTTCTGTGTATGCAGAGGCTCAAAGGTTTCAGCTGTTTCCATTGGGAGTACTGTAAATAACATTGTGTTTATTAAGTTTTTGAGCAAGTAATCTGAAAGAAATTAAGAATTATACAGCTGTGGTTGAATGACAATTATTATTTTGAAATATTATAATGTTATTTCTTTAAGAGCTAAACTTGATTAATGTAAAAACATCAATGTAATTATGGTGGAGTAATACTCTTCTTTGTATATTAAATGTGTTCATATCTTTCAGGTATACAAGCCTTGAGGTGAAAGCTCTAAAAGAGCATTATATTAAGTTGGTGTTCTCCAAACTAGAGTTGTATGGTAATTTTAGGCTTTTAAATATAATACCTTAGAGATTTATTTATATTATTTAAAATGTATTCTATAACTAGACCTGTTGTCAATATGATATAAGGTTTTATGTTACTTTTTACACTGGGGTACAATTTAAATGTATTTTTTAAGTTCATGAGAGCCTAATCTGTATAAAGGTTAATATTGTAAAGCAGAGATCAGCTTCAGAACTAAAACACCTGACCTAAGGTTCATAAAGAGCTTCACCTTGCCTAAAATAAGGCTCTTCCTTCCACCTTTACTGCATGCCAGAGTGGCTCCCAGGCAGGCCAAACTTCGAGTTGTTTACAGTTATGGTCAAAAGAATGATTTTTGTTGTTAAGAAACAGGGGTTGTAGTATATAACTCAGTCAAAATTCAAGATGGTTATTACACAAACTAAATGTGTTTTTACTCTTGTTAATTTTATTTTGTATTTTCCTTATAAACTGTCTTTGCCTGTCAATGTTTTGCAGAAGTATTGCTTTAATGACACAACCTGGGTTAATTTAAGATAATAAGCAATTACCTAGGATGGTACAAACCCCAATTAATGGAAAGGGTAATGACAGTAAGGTTATAGGCATTAAAGTAAAGCCCAGTGCTTTTAATTTAAGACTGGTGAGACTGACTTGCTATATGTTTAAGATCAAGACTTTAAGTTAAATTAAAAGGGACCAAGGAAGCCAATGTTTGGCTCTGGCCCTCAGAGTCAGTCTCAATCCAGGGAATAGGGAACTTCTCTAAAGAGCTTTGCAACTCTGGGCCACATGGCCTCCTGAGCAGAGAGGCTATGAGACATCTGGAGAAGAGAAAGCCAATCAGTGCACTTGCTAAAAGGAGGGTCCCTGGAAAAGGGAGAGACATCCCTGGTGCTTCCAAGGGAAGCCACAAGGTCTAGCAAGACCTGGACTCATCTGAGTGCAAAAGGTACTAAACAAAGCAGAAAAGCTGCTCTCAAGTTCCCCCAAGAGTTATTCCCATCAGAAATCAGCTGACTCTTGGCAATAGATAAAAGCAAAAGTCGGTTTGACCTGCTTTATTTTAAACATCTAGCAAAACAGTTAAAACCAAAAAACAACCATTCCTGGGCATTTAAGAAATAATAGTTAAATGTAACTTAAGATACACACTTGTATTAGCTCCCAAAATTGGTAAGAATGGAGGCTACAAAAGAGATTCTTAGGCAGGAATGCCTGTTAACTATAAAAAGAAACAGTTTAATTATTAAGTGACTGCCAAGTCAAAGTTTTTAGTTAGTTTAAGGCCAACAGATCTTCCTAAATGCTGTGTTTACATTCCTGATATGTTAAAGTTATATTCCCAAATAAAGGCCTTGTCCACTCTGGCCTTATTATGGGGATAACTTCTCAGCCCTCACACCTCCTGGTGAGAAATTATTGACTGCTACCATATTCGTGGTATACATTGACATGTTCCAGATGCTGCAACATTTATTCAGTACTCAAGTTTTTTGTTTCTCTCATAGAAGCGCTGGTCCCTGATGACAACCTGTTCTTCCCAAGGCTTCAATCTGATCTGACTTCTAATAAGGGAACTACAAACTACTTGCCCCCCATCTCGTTGCCCCTGTTCAGCTCGAAGAAGCCAGATTCGGTCATTGTCCCGTGTTCTTACAGTAGTAAGGATTTCCTAAAATTAGAAGGGAAATGAAGCCAGAATTTTATAGGCAGTCAGTATAAAGAGGTAAATCAAGTCAGGTCGAAAGTCAATTTTGAGTGAGTCCGGGGAAATTGAAGACTGTTGGGAAACTGTTCACTGGAAAATTGTAATGTTGATTCCATCAGGGCCCTTCCTCCACCCTTGTGGAGACCCTGCCCCTGTCCCAACCTGATGCCAAGGTAGCCTGTTCCAGGAATTGCCCTTCCCAGGAGGAGCTTTAGGACTTTCAATATCACCCCTCTTCCTGCCTATTATCAGGGGAGTCCCCAGTGCTGGCATTCAGTCACACATTCAGTCTCTTCGATTTTGCCTGCTGGTTTCTCAACCAAACATGGGGATGGGAGATTATGGAGGAGAACAAAGATTTGTTCTCCCCGATAAGACCAGTTGGGAATGTTATAAGCAAAGGCGACTTAAACTGGACTTGGACTGTCTCCACCTGATGGCCCATTGACCCACCCTTGATGGCCCATTGACCCACCCTTAAACCCTCTCCACCTGAGGGCTTGAGGGTGTATTAACCCTGTGCTTTTTACACCCTGCCCTTGCTATGAGGAGGTGCCATTTTCTACTATCCTGCTTTGTGCTGGACTTAGTTGGTGGCCCTGGCCAGACTAAAGGCATCATTGGCTATTATGTGAGTGGCTTGTGAGACTTTTTTCCTGAAAATTGGGTAAACACTATTAATTTCATTATTTGAAAACATTCTTGCTTACCTATAGGTTGCAAAAATTTACTCTTCAGTGTTTTTCTTTAGGAGCTATGTTTTAGATTTTACATTAAGGTGAATGGTACACATTGAATTAATTTTTGCACAGGATATGAGAGATAAGCCTAGGTTTATTTTTATTTGTTTCATAGCTTTTTTCTTTTTGTTGAAAGAATTTCAACAATTGTACCACAAAATGGTACAACTCTTTGTTTAATGAAGATCTATTGCTCTTAGCAATGTTTTGTCATTGTCAGGGTAACAGTTTTTTTGTCAGGGTAACACATTTAATAAAATTTATCTCTAATTTTTGTATATTTTATTCTATTATTTTAAAATTTCATTTTCTATTTATTTCTACCTGTGGAAATATGACTTAATTGATCTTTTATTATTTTATCTTGTTAAATTTGCTTACTTGTTTTCATAATAAAATCTTCAGGTCTTTTAGTATCCCCCATTTGTAATTATGCCATATGTGAATAAAAATAGTTTTGTCTTTTCTTTTTGAATCTGAATGATTTTCTTTTCTTTTTGTATTACACTTCTAATTAGCACTTCTAGTACAATGTTATATAGAAGTGGATTGAGTGAATATTCTTTAATTTCCAATTTTATGGAGGAAGAATTCAATTTCTCATCAGTGAGTTTAGTATTATTTATGACTTTAAAAAAATAAATGGTATTCATCTTGTTAAGTGAAATAAGCCACACTCAGAAGGTCATGGGTTGGTCAAATGTTTTGTCTCATGTGCAGAAGCTTGAGAGGAAAAAGGAAAAGAAAGTTGGGGGCATATCTCATGAAAACAAAGGAAGATCAGAAGAGGAAAGGGACCAAGCAGTGGGAAGTAGAGAGAGGGTGGAAGTGCTGGGGAGTGATATTGGCTAAATTACATTGTTACATTGTGTGCAGGTACAAATATGTATCAATAAATCCCTTTGTTATATGTACAACTATAATGCACCAATAAAATAATGTGGGAAAAAATCAGTTTGAGAAAGTGTTGTTTCTTGCTTGCTGAAATTATCATAAATGGAAGTTTTCATTTTATTAAATAGTTTTGGCTACATGATAACCATAAAATTTTATTTTTTGTTAATGTGGATCATTAATTTAGATTCATTAGATTAATGTTAAGCCCATTTTGCATTTTGGGGTACAACCCACTCAGTCACGATTCTTTTAAGTGAAGAGATATTCTATTTTTATAAAACAGATGACTCAACATCATACTATAATAGTAAGGCAAGGCCTTCTTAATTTCCCTGAGCACTACTTTGTCATTGTCACTAATTTTAACCATTTTGTTCTTGCTACCATACACATCAAAAGTCATAAATTTCCCTGTAAGCATACACTACAAATGTTGATAGATAATGTTATCATTGTTACTTAGGCTCAAAATATTTTCTAATTCTGATTATGAATATTTCTTTGACTCAGATTATTTGTAAGTGCATAATTTTCCAAAAATTCTTATTACATTGGAGATTTTGCAAATATCACTTTGTTCTTGATTTTTGATTTACTATTGGTTTCTAATTTCCTTGAATAAAGAATATGTTCATTTGATTTCAGTTCTTTGAAACTTATTGAGACTTTTTCTTTTTTAAAAAATATAGTTATAGATGGACACAATATCTTTATTTTTGTTTATTTTTATGTGGTGCTGGGAATTGAACCAAGGGCCTAATAGGTGTGAAGTAAATGCTCTACCACTGAGCTATAACCCCAGCCCTGAGACTTCTTCTTAATGTCCTTGTATCTAGTTGGTCTTGGCAAACATTCAAGAATTCAAGAATTCCCTGAAAGAACTCCATGTACTCTAAATTCCTGGAGTATAATGTACTATATGTATTTATTGGGTTATTCTAGTTGACACAATTGTTTGAATTTTCTATATCCTTAATGATTTTCTTTCCATTTTAAATCAATTATTATTGAGGTAATTACTGAGAGAATAAGGTTAAAATTTTCTGCAATCTTTGTAAATTTTTATGTTTTTCCTTAAAATCAATTAGTATTTACTTTCTGTATTTTGAAACTCTTTTGTTTGGTGCATGCATATTTATATCAATAAAACTACCCTAGCTGGGCACATGCTCCTAGCACTTGGGAGGCTAAGGCAGGCAGATTGTGAGTTCAAAGCCAGCCTCAGCAATGGGAGGCACTTAGCAACTCAGTGAGACCCTGTCTCTAAAGAAAATACAAAAAAAGAGCTGAAGATGTGGCCCAGTGGTAGAGTACCCCTGAGTTCAATCCCTGGTACCAGGGGGAAAAAAAAAAAAAAAAAAACTACCCTAAATTACAATAAAATGTACCTCTGTATTTTTTGTAATATTCCTTATCTTTAAGTTGAGTTTTCCTTATATTAACATAGCCATTCCTGCATTAAGAATTTACATCTCATCTTTGTTCATTCCATTCCTTTTATCTATCTGTACTTTTGTAATAAATGTATCTCTTGAAAAAAATGTATAAATGGGTATTACTTCATTTAATCCCACTGTTCATCTCTTCTTTTTAATTAGTATCTGTTGTATTATAAATACTATATGTTTTGTTACTAGTTTGCTTTAACAATCAATTATGTTTTAATGAGAAAAATTCTTTTATAAATCCTCAACTTTCTAATTCTTGTTGTTCGCCTTTATTAGGATGAGTCTTGAAAGCTCGAGCACGATTCAAAATGCAGCAGGCAACCAACGACCGTTGGAGATTTTATTCAGCTAGATCATGGGCTAGCTACAGCTTCGGGGTAGCTGTAGCAATTTGGGAAAGAAATGTCAGGGTTTTTAAGGGGTCCCGGACAGGGGAATGGGTGGAGAGGTATTCGGTGGGGAGAGCTGGGGTGTTCTTCTCTCATTGGGGCTAGATTACCTTACCAAGTAGGGAGGACAGTGTGGCTCTCAGGGATTGGTCCTGCCATCTCCCGCCACCCTGAACGTCATTAGTGGGGAGCCTGCCGGTTTTCAAGCCTGCCATTTCCAAGCCCGCCAATTTTTCTCCGGAAGAGAATATTTACTTCTAAGTAATGACCTCTGTGGTTTTCATAGACAATCTAGGATGTTCAGGGAGGACTCTCCACTCTCGTCATTTGGTGAGAACTCCTTATAGATCTTGGCCTTTTACAACCCTTTGGATCTATATTTATTTAGCTCACAAATCTCAAATTGCTTTCTTTTAGACCTTTTAGGTGCTTGTCCTATACATGCAAATCCCAACATTCAACAAAAGATTTAAAGAGATTCATCCCTAGGATGAATTTTGGGATCGTTTCCCTGAATAATTTTCTCCTGTCTGGCACTAGACCCCATAATATTCAGCTGACTGAGGATCTCTACCCAACCCATCTTTGCCTCTAAATCTCACTTGAGATTTCTATGTTCTGCTTGGGTCTTACCTCCTGGGCAGTGATTTTAAATTCTCTCTCAGCAGACTGGTGGGCAGTCCATTAGGCTTACCTATTACATTTCCTTTTTTTTTTTTTTTTTTTAAATGGGTCACCATCCTTTGGTGTCTGCTGTGAAAAGATTAGAACTGGTTGCTTAATGCATGTTCTCAAAATTTATATTTTTTATGGTAGAAGTGTAATGATACCAGTTAACCTCTCAGACCAAAGCATCATATAAAGACAAGGTATTTTTAAAAACCAGTTACAGACTGCAAGACCATGCTTGTAAAGCAATATTCACTTATTTTCTTTGATTCTTTGACGAAGCTTTTCAGATGATCTAAACACAGTTGAAAACTTTTGTGCTTCTCTAGACTAAATGTTGTTTATGTATTTTGTTTAGTATAGGTAGTGCACTTTAAGAAATGGGAGAGTTGTACACAGATAATACAATATACTCTTAACAAAATGTGCTTTCTAGCATTTGTTTTTTCAGTTGCTGTTTGGTACCTTACCTGAAATTCTATCCAGAAAGCATTTAACTTTTAGGCGATTATTGGTCAGCCCATTATATTTCCCCATAATGCATTATTGGTTTCCATTATGCCTTTCAAAATGTCAAAGAACTTCCACCAACTCCTAATTTCCCAGTGTCTACTTTTAATTTTTCTGGACTATTTTTTGTTCTTATCTTGGCAAAGAGTGATGTTTTTATTTCCCCTAGCATAAAATAAGTCACCTTAAGTGTGCAAATGGAAAAAAACAATGCAAGTTTCAGGATACTCAGAATTCAGAGTAGAAGGCCCATTTACTGAAAGCAATCAAGAGAACACATTCCACTAGTTGGCTTGGAGTGTACAATGGCACTATGAGTATGGGGCAAAAACGTATGAATGGTGTTCTATTGTCCCAGCTTCTATAGTTGCTCTTTAGTGTTTGTATATATACATAGTAATGAGTCAGCAACAGTAATGATAGCATTTATTTAATTTTAAAAGGACAAATGGATTTGAGGTTGTTTCCTTGATTTTATCCTTGATTTATACTCTTTTTATGCTGAATGAATTTCTTTATGCTTCAGCCATGAGTTTTCCAACTGTAAAGCACAGATTATTTGGGAAAACGGTATAATGCAGGGAATAATGAAATAGACCATATGTACAATAGAAGAGTGTTTTAACTGTTTCCTAGACTTCCCTTTCAAATATCTGTGTAATTAAATTATGGAATTTAGTATCAGCATTTCTGATGAATATCAAAAGCTGATTCTTCACTGATAGAAAATGAAAAGTAGAATGTTAGTAGGAGTTTGGCCTTCAGTCTATCTGGCTAGTTGGCTTCGTTGGTTCCAGCATGGTGCTAATGAGGGCAAGTTCAGGGGTTGGAGCCCTGGTGTGGCTTAATTAGCTTCATACTGAGGAAAATCTCTGTTCCAGAGCCTGAGATACTCATGAACTCTTGCCAGCTCTATCACCAATGCATGCAAGTTACAAGGGGCAATACAGCCCTTCATTATCAGCAAAAATCCATCAAAATTGATGCATAAACTGCCAATAATGACTAGATAACATTATTTGATCTTGAAATTGCTATTTTCCAGAAGATATCTATCCAAAAATATTCTAAAATTAAATGCACAAAGATATGTCATACTTCAGAAAGACTTCACTCAAATTCTCTGTTAACTTTAAGTGCCTTTGGAGATTTCAATAAAAATAACTTGAGTAGTCATTAGGACATGGAAAGAGATACTTAGAATGCCTTTACCCACAGTATTATTTACCCTCATAAACACTCTCTTAACATCTTTTTGCTTTTATTTTTAAAAGCTTTGGAAGCCATGAAATAGTATGGGTGTTCAAAGGCTTTTGTTGTGTCTTTACCAATTATTTCTTAATTTAACTTAATCTTTTATCAATTAAATTTGTCAGACATTGGAGTGAACTTGTAGAGATGTGTTTCCTTCACTCAAAGAGGTTATAGTTAAAGTAGTGAAAGGCTAAGCCATAGAAATAAACAAAGCAAATAATTACAGGTTGTAGAAATTAATAAACTAAACAACTGCATATTAAGGTGGAGAGTAACAGGGATGAGTTAGGTTGAATTCAGAGTATGTATTTTAGGAAGAGGTGAAAGGGAAGGTTTTCCTAGAAGAAATTTCAGCTGAGAGGTGAACCATGAGAAGGAATCTATCATACAGAGAAAAGAGGAAGAACATTCCTTAGCAGAGGAAATAGCATGTGAAAATGTCAAGAAAGGAGATGTGAGAATGCATGCTTAAGAGGAGTAAGGAAAAAGTCACTAATGTTGGTGAGGAATTAGTCAGTGTTCTATCACTATAACAAAATACCTGAGGTAATCACAATAAAAAGAGAAAGGTTTATTTTGACTTATGATTTTGAAGGTTTCAGTCCTTGGTCAGATCGCCCCATTGCTTTTGGACCTGTGGCAAGGTGGTATATAATATCAGGAGTGTGTGACAAAGGAAGTCTGTTCAACATATGCTGGGAAGCAAAGACAGAGGAAGAATCTGGTGTCCCCCAATCACTTTTAAGTGACCTAAGACTTACTACTAGGCCCCATCTCTTAAATATTCCACCACCTTCCAACTGTGCCATGCTGGGGATCAAACCCTTAACACAAGCGACTTTGGAGGATATTTCTGATCCAAACTGCAGCAAGAGATCTATCATTTCAGATTATGCAAGGTTATGCTGATTTGTTTTTCTAAATGTTAGTTAAATTAAGGCAGAATTTATTAACATTTTGAAAAATCATCCCTGCCATGGAAAGAAAAGAAGAGGTATAAAAACAAAAGAAAGAAGAGCTTTCTGAAGCTATTGTTTAAATGATGGGGTCAGATTAGGGTTTGATGTCTATTTCATGTAATGGATAATATTTGCTGGTGAATTTTGTAGAACAGGTGAATCTATTGATTCCCAGCTATAGCTACCTGGACACACTGTGCTTATGTTTAGGGATATAAGAATTACTTGGAGAGGAGAGTTTTGAAGGAACAGGGAAAAAAAAAAGAAAGAAAGAAATAATCAAGGGTTCAGTTTTGAGCCCCAAAATTTCAAACCGGAATCATCATTTAGTTTGAAGGTTGAATAGGTTTTGGTGATTTAACATGACAAAAATTACTCATTATTGAATAAAATTATGTTTAGGATTTCTTTCTTTCTTTCTTTTCTTTTTTTTTTTTTTTTTTTTTTGGTACCGGGGACTGAACTCAGGGGCACTTGACCACTGGTCCACATCCCCAGCTCTTTTTTGTTATTTTCTTTAGAGACAGGGTCTCACTGAATTGTTAAGTGCCTCACCATTGCTGAGGCTGGCTTTGAACTTGTGATCCTCCTGCCTCAGCCTCCCAAGTGCTGGGATTACAGGTGTGCGCCACCGCGCCCCACTTGTTTAGGATTTCTTAATATATAGAATAATATTTTAATGTTTTATGACTTGAATAATCTTAAATTACTTTATGTTAAAAATTACTGCTTTTTTAAAAGCTGCATTGTCTGTTACTACTCCAAATTTCTTTTTTCAATGTAGACTTTTTTTAGTCTAATGATATAAAATTTGTTAAGTAAAAAACCTTTCATAATGACTAACATGGAGACAGGAGTATGGAAAGTTGCCAGATATTACAGCACAATATAAACATGAATTATTCAAATGAGGAAGAGAACTTCATGCTGTAGTTGAATTTCTTAGATCGTCCTCCTGAGCTTAATTTAATATAAATAAATTATAAAATTAGTTTCACCTTCACATATAGAGTATTTTAACTTAGAATTCATTTCAGATAACACTTTGCAAAAGACAAGTCATATATATTCACATGCTATTTACTTCTCAATATTTTTCACACTTAGTTCCATTATGGAGGAAAGACCAAATGTGAACTATTAATAATTGAGAGACTAATTGTTTCTAGTAGTTTGAATCAAATGGGGGATACTATTTTTTAAATAAAAATATAATAATGTTTTAATTTACATTTTAAAAACAGTTTAAAAGTGGTTTAATTTCTGGTATGAACAATTAATTTGCTTACTTTAATTAATTGTTTTTTATATTCATATTATATTTTTTATATTCATGAATAATAATTTTTATATTCATATATATTATATTTTTTATATTCATGAATAATCTTCTCTCATGCAAGTTTTGAGAGATTTTTGATTTGTTGACAATACTCAATAGAACCACACATCTCTATTAAATTCACTCAAACACTAACTTGTACCAAAACTCTATAGATAACATGGTAACACTTACTGCAAATACAAGAAATTTTATTTAAATTTATCTTTTATATGTAGTATATTACCTTTTTGGTTTTATTGAGGTGTGCTTGACAAACAAAAGTTATACACATTCAAGATGTACAAGCTGATATTTAATACATGTAGTATATTATGAAATGAATACCACAATCAAGCAAATTAACTTATCCATCACCTCACACGATTATCTTTTTATGGTGTACGTGGTAAGAATAATTAATGTTGGGTTTTTTTTGAGTTGCTGGGGTTTTTAGCTCCCCCCACCACCCCCCACCCCGGACCCGGGATAGGCTCCTCCAGCCGGCGGAGAAGACTGGGGGGAACATGCCCCAGCGGAGGCAAACTCGGGAATGGTAGGGGCCGGCTGGAGGCCCACACCAGCCCTCACGATGGAGGACAATCAGGGACGCACCAGGGAGAATGGTCAAGGCACGAACTCGGTTTATTGAGGAAGTTGGACGGTCTTATAGAGGACATGGGCCAATCAGCAGAAAGATCATAGGGACACATAAGGAGCATGGGCAGATGCCATTGGCGGAGCCATTGTCCTATCCTTGGGGTGGTTTCAGTTCTCATCTTACATCAGGGGAATGCCTCTTGGCCAGGCAAAGTTCTCGTACCAGGAATTGGGAGAAAGCCGGAGTTTCTACTGGCGTGCTGTTTAACATCCCCAACAATTAAGACCTATTCTCTTTGAAAATTAAATTTAAAGTATGTTAATTATAGTAACTATGCAATACAATAAGTCTTCAGAACTTCACTTATACTGCAAGTTTGTATCTTTTTTTTTTTTTTCTGACACTGAATATTGAACCCAGGGGTGCTTTGCCACTGAGTTACACCCCCAGTCATTTTAATTTTTTATCTGTTTTTTTTTTTTTTTTTAAATTAAATAGAGTCTCACTAAGTTGTTGAGGGTCTTGACTGAGACTACTCTAGAACATGGGATCCTCCTGCCTGGGACTCCCAAGTACAAGTTTGTACCTATTGACCAGCGTGTCTCATTTCCCTATGCATTAGCACTTGGTAACCACTCCTTTTTTTTTTTTTTTTTTTTTTTGGTGATGGGGATTAAACCCATGGCCTTGTGCATGTGAGGGAAGCACTCTACGAACTGAGGTAATTCCCCAGCCCTGGTAACCACTCTTATACTATGTTTCTTTGGGTTTGAGTATTTTGGATTCCCCATATAAGTGAAATCAAGTAGTGTTTTTATTTTCAAGTCTGGCTTGTTTCATTTAGCATAGGACTTCATTTTTTAAGGCTGAATAATATACTCCACTGTATATAATATATTTAATTACAGGTATTATATATATATCATATTTTTTTACTTATTCTATCAACTGATGCTTGGATTGCTTGTGTATCTTAGCAATTGTGAAAAATGCTGCAATGTGCATGTGAGTAAAAATACATTTTTGAGAAAGTGGTTTTATTTCCTTTGGCTATATATCCACAAATTGGATTACTAGATCACATGATAGCTTTATTTTTATTTTAGATGAAACCACCATACTGTTTTCCATAATGACTGTATTAATTTACTTTTGCACTGAAATTTTGCTATTTTTATCATATCCTCTTCGAAACTTGTTAACTTTTAATTTTTTGATCATACTTATCTTAACTAGAGTGATGTAATAATTCTTTGCAGTATTGATTTGCATTACTCTGATGATCAATGATGTTGAACACTTTTTTATATACTGTTGACCATTAGTATGTATTTTTTCAAAAATATCTTTTCAAGTCTGTTGCCGTTTTTTAAACTTTTTTTTTTGGTCTAACATAATTCCTTATCTAACTCTTTATCTAATATAATTCCTTATTTAAACAATGTATCTACATTGTTTACTAATATTTTCCATAAAGTTTTTGTTTGTTTATTTGATACAATGCTTTTGTTTATTTTTGCTGTTGTTGACTGTGCTTTTGATGCCCAATTCAAAAAATCATTGCAGATATGAATGTAAAAATGTTATTCTACTGGTTTTTTTTTTGTTTGTTTGTTTGTTTGTTTTGGTTCAAGTCATATGTCCATTGATCTACTTTGAGTTGATTTTTGTGTATGATGTAAGGGAAGTTTACTATTTTCATGTGGATATCCAGTTTTCAAACAACCATTTATTCAAGAGATAATTTTTCCCACAGTGTATTCTTAATACTTTGTTAAATCTTGGGTGACCATATATGTATGTATTATGTCTATGGTTTCTACTCTGTTTTCTTGGTCAATATATTCATTTTTATGCTGGTATTGTACTGGTTTGATTATTATATCTTAGAAATGTAATTTGAAATCAGAAGCATGATGTCTTTAGCTTTGTTCTTGTTCAAAATTGTTTTAGCTATTCAGGGTCTTCTGTGGTTCTAGATGAATTTTAAGATAGTTTTATTCTGTTTCTGTGAAAATTCCAGTGGAATTTTGATAGAGGTTGTAATAAATGTATAGATAACTTTGAGTAGTATGGACATTTTGACAGTATCAATTCCTCTGATCCATAAACAAGAGTTACCTTTCCATTTTCTTGTCTTCTTAAATTTCTTTAATCTCTTTTATAGTTTTTAGTGTGCATATCTTTCACCTCTTTGGTTATATGTATTCCTGAGTATTTTACTTTTTTAATTGAATTGTTTTCTTACTTTCTTTTTCAGATAGTTTTTGGTTAGTGTTTAGAAATGCTACTGATTTTTGGATGTTGATTTTTTTATCCTGAAAATTCAGTGTATTTTTTCATTATTTATAAGAGTGGTGGAGTCTTTAGGGTTGTCTCTCTATAAGATCATGTCATCTGCAGATAAAAATGATTTTACTTCTTGCTATCCAGTCTGAATGCCTTTTATTTCTTTTTCTTGTGCAATTTCTTGGGCTTGAACTTCTAATATAATGATAAGAGTGGGTATCCATGACTTGTGCCTCATTCCACAGAAAACTTTTCAGGTTTTCCCTGAGTATGATATTAGCTTGTGATATATTGCCTTTATTGTGCTGAAGTACATTCCTTCTGTTAGAATTTAGGCAAAGTTCCTTATGCTGGGAATGCCATTTTAATAAAAGGGAAGTTTATTAGGGGCCACGTGTGGAAGGGGGAGAAGAAGGGAAAACAGGGACGAATAGGAACAGGGACAGGTGCGAACAGAGAGCAGTTTTAGTCCAGGGGAGGCTTAAATAGCAAACTGGTGGTCATAGAGCCCTCTGGAGTGAGTCCTTGCTCTATAGGCTGCCAGAGGTCAGGAGGTGGTGGCCAGGGCACCTGCTAGCCAGGTTCACTGGCCAGGCTGATGCACCTGGGAAATGTAGTCTTTTCACAAAGTACCTGGGAGGTGTGGCCTTCTACCTGGGAGGCGCAGCCTCCCTGCCCGGAACCCAACATTATTCCTGATAACTGTGCATGTTAAAAATTTAAATTATCATCTTCATGGTATACATTGACATGTTTCAGATGCTGCAACATTTATTCAGTACTCATGTTTTTTACGTTCTCTCATAAAAGCTCCCATCCCTGTTGACTTTACAACCTTCCCCAGACTTCAAAGTAAAATCTATCCTTCATCAGACATCAGCTACGGACGTGCCAAGATTACATCCTGCCTGACCCAAGTAGACTCACTGCTTCATTTTCATTGGCACCCGGTTCTTGGGTATATTTCTCCCCTCCCCAGGACACAAGATCAATCTCCCTTGTCCCAAAGTGGATAGGTCCCTTCCAGGTTGTGCTGTGCACACCCACGGCTGCAAAGCTTCGTGAAACCTCAGGAAAGTTAACTTCTTGGATTCATATTTCCAGACTAAAACAAGCTGCTCAACCAACTGAAGATCCACAAAAGGATGAAAACAACTACCTCAGTATACTTGCTCTCCCAGTCCCACTGATCCCCTAAAAATTCGTTTCTCTCGTGTTCCTGATACTGACTCAAAATAATCTTTTCTGTTTTTCTCGTTTTGAACCTTTAACCAGTTTTTCTTAGGGACTATCAACTGTTAAAAAAACCAACGGATGACTTTCCAACCAGAGAGTCCTGCCGAGTCCTGCCCCTGTGCTGCCACCTGATGCTCATTATGATGCACTTCGCACTCTCCATTGGCCTCTTCACCGTAAGTCCCACCTGGTGGAACACAGGCCTATGGACAATAATCCTTCTCACCTTCTTTCCCTTTGTTGCTTCCATTGTTACCTGCAAACTCACAAGGCCTACAATTTTTACATGCTCTTCGAGAGGATAGCAGGCTGACTCCCTCAGTGACTTTCTGCAGAAGCCTGGTTTGACACCCTCACCAATCTATGGCTCCAAGGAAACTTCATCCATCCCATCCCTGGACAGATTCATCTTTTCCATGCCTACCTTCTGGGAATTTTTTCCACCCTCTACCGGACCTGCCTGCCCTCCTCATCTCCTCCCCTCATAGCACCCCACATTGCCCCATTTCAGCTCAAAGCAGCCAGATTGAAACATGATGCCCCGCTTCCTAAGAAAACAAAAAGGGGGCAATGTTGGATTCCAGGAAGGGAGGCTGTGCCTCCCAGGTAGAAGGCCACACCTCCCAGGTACTTTGTGAAAAGACTACATTTCCCAGGTGCCTCAGCCTGGCCAGCGAACCTGGCTAGCAGGTGCCCTGGCCACCACCTCCTGACCTCTGGCAGCCTATAGAGCAAGGACTCACTCCAGAGGGCTCTATGACCACCAGTTTTCTATTTAAGCCTCCCCCGGACTGAAACCGCTCTCTGTTCACGCCTGTCCCTGTTCCCGTTCGTCCCTGTTTTCCCTTCTTTTCCCCCTTCCACACGTGGCCCCTAATAAACTTCCCTTTTATTAAAATGGCATTCCCAGCGTAAGGAACTTTGCCTAAATTCTAACACCTTCTATGACTACTTTTTTGAGTTTTATCATGAAAATTTGTTGAATATTGTCAAATGCTTTTTCTGCACCTGTTGATGTGATTATGTGGTTCTTGTTCTTAATTCTGTTAATGTGGTATGTCACATTTATTAATTTGTGAATGTTGAACCATCCTAGCATCCTAGGGGGAACGTTCACTTCCTTATGTTTTCTAATCCTTTTTGTGTTGTTGAATTCAAATTCATAATATTTTTGAAGAATTTTGCATCTATGCTCATTAAGAATTGACTTGTACTTTTTGTTTCTTATAGTGTCTTTGTCTGGCTTTGGTATCAGGGTAATGCTGGCCTCTTCAGTTGATTTTGGTAGTTTTTCTTTCTCTTTAAAATTTTTTTGTAAGAATTTGAACAGGATTGATGTTAGTTCTTTTTAAAATTTTCTTGTAACTATTTTCTTCAGTGGCAATTTATTACAGATTCAATCTCCTTTCTCATTATTGTATGGTCAGATTGCCTATTTCTTCATGATTTGAGATTGGTAATTTTTACACACATTAATGAATTTAGACATCCCTTCTAGGTTACCTATGTTAGCCTATAATTCATAAGTCTCATGTCCCTTTGTGTTTCTGTAATATCATTTGTAATGTCTTCCCTTTAATATTTGATTTTATTTAAATTTTCTCTTTCCTTTTTAGTCCAGTCTTGCTGTCAGAGTCCCAAGGAAGCACAGGGCACTGCAGTACAAGAGACAGAGTGTGTTTATTCTGGCATTATTTTTCTTATAGAACCATTAGTATTCAATCATGGGGACTTCACTCCAATGTCCTTATCTTATCCTAATTATTTCCTAAAGGCCCAACTTCTAAATACTATAGTGGGATTAAGTTTTCATCTTCTTAATACATCAAAATGGGATTAAATTTTGATAAATAAACACTGGAGGGGGGGCTTAATTGGTATCTAAAATATAACAATCTGTTTCCAAATATTTTAAAATTTCTCTTTTATTTTTTGACTTGGTTGTTGTTTAAAATCACAGATTTTAATTTCCATATATTTGTAATTTTTACAGTTTTATTGATTTCTAGTTTTCTATTATTTTTTACAGTTTGTTTATTTATTAGTTCTAATCAGTTATACATGACAGTAGAGAGCTCTTTGATTCATTATACACAAATGGAGAGAGTTTTTCATTACTCTGGTTGTGCATGAAATAAAATCACACCATTCATGCAATCATACATGTACCTAGGGTAATGATGTCTGTCTTATTCCACTGTCTTTCCACCCTTTTCCCTCTCCCCACCTCCCCTTTGCTTCATCCAAAGTTCTTCCACTTATCCCATGCATCCACGCCCCATATGAATTAGCATCCACTAATCAGAGAAATCATTCAGCTCCTGGTTTTTGAGGTTGGCTTATTTCACTTAGCGTGATATTCTTATTGATTTCTAGTTTCACATTATTTTGTTTTGGAAAGATTCTTTATATAATTTCAATTTTCATCAGTTATATAAGATTTTTTTTATGGCCTAATGTTTTGGAGAATGTACCAAATGTGCTCAAGAAGTGTGTCTATACTGCTGCTGTTGGATGGAATGTTCTGTATATGTCTATGAGTGCAGTTGGTCTAATGCGTAGTTCAAATCCAGAATTTCCTTACTGATTTTTCTTTCTGAATGATGAATGCATTGTTGAAAGTGGGATATTGCAGTGTGTCCTGGCATTGCATTGCTGTCCATTTTTCTCTTCAGTTATGGTAACATTTGCTGTGTTTATTTAGGTGCTGTGATATTAGATGCATTTGTATCTATAATTGTTATAGCCTCTTAATAAATTGCCCTTTCTAGCATTATATAATGACCTTGCTATTCTCATATATTGTACATCCTTTAATAAATCATTACTTTTCCTAATAGTTTTGTCCTTTAACCATTATTCTAGAGTTATAAGTGATTTATATAGCAATATTTACAATGTTAGAGAACCCTAAATTTGACCATATACT
Organism: Tamias sibiricus; assembly: GCA_025594165.1. Taxonomy (NCBI): domain Eukaryota; kingdom Metazoa; phylum Chordata; class Mammalia; order Rodentia; family Sciuridae; genus Tamias; species Tamias sibiricus. Next base: position 109,449,104 of record CM046664.1, on the reverse strand, counting down.
TACTTTACCAGCACAGTTAATACCTTTGTATGTTACTGATTAGCACCATTTCACTTCAGCTTTAATGATTCACTTTATGTCCACTGTAAGGTAGTTTCAATGGTGAACAACTCCTTATTTTTTTTTATTTTTTATTTATTTATTTTTTGCCTATGAAAGTCTATCTTTCTTCATTTCTGAAGCACAGCATTACAGGATAAAGTATACTTGGTTGGAAGTTTTATTTTCTTTTAGCACTTTGACTATTTCGTTCTGCTTTCTCCTGGCCTGCAAAACTTTTGCTGGTAAATCTGCTCATAGACTATTGGAGGTTTGCTTTTATAAGATTAATTTCTTTTATTTTTGCTTTATTTTTTTCTTTGTATTTGATATTTTTCTGGTAGATTATATCTCCATGAATTCCTGTCCTCAACCTTTTCCCTCAATGTACCTAATGAGGTTTTGCTGTACTTGTTGGAGGAAGAACAATGGGCCAAGAACTGAGGGACTTAATTCTAATTCCAATCTGTGGTTACAGAACTGTTTGACCTTGGATAAGTCTTTGATTATATCTCCAAGAAGTCCACATCTGTAAGAACTTCATATTTCTGGATATCTCTATCTCTCCACAATTGGGAAGATTTCAGCCACTATTTCGTAAAATAAAATTTCTGTCTGCCTTTCTCTTCCTGTTTTAAGGTCTATAACACATATATTAATTCTCTTGATGATTTCTCATAAATCCTGAGAAGAATTTCATTTCTTTCTCCTCGTCCTCCTCCTGCTCCTCCTCCCTCCTCCTCCTCCCTCCTCCTTCTCCTCCTTCTCCTTACTCTTCCTCTTTCTCTTCTTTTTCTTTTTTTCTTTTTTCTTCTCTGGATATTTTCAAATGACCTGTCTTTGAGGTCACAAATTCTTCTTGATCAATTCTGTAGTTGATGCTATTGGTGTTTTTAATTCTTTTATTGTATTCTTCAGCTTTAGAATTTCTGTTTGATTCTATTTTTTATGATTTCTATCTCTTTGTTGAAACTACATTGTTAATTTATTATTTTGTAATATCAAGTTGCCAGTGTTTGCTTCTTATATCATGCTGAGCTTCCCTGAAACAATTATTTTCAATTCTTTGTCATGCAATTCTTAGATCTTGTTCAGTTATATAAAATTATTGTGTTCCTTTGCTGTCATATTTCTTTGGCACTTCATATTTCTTGTTGCTTTTTATTAATCTACACATTCTATGTAGCAGTCACCTCATCCAGATTTTATGAATTAGCTTTGGGAGGAAGACCTTTACCTGTTGATGAGCCCATGGGTGGCTGCTGGATGGAGTGTGATGTTTCTGGCTTTGGTGAGGATGTGGAAGTGTAATCATATAGTTCCATCCACTGATGTCAACACTGACTATTAAGGCTGTGAGTGTCTGCAGCAGAGATTGCAAAGCCTGCTTGTGTCCTCCTGATTTCCTTTTCTCCTATGGGGAATGTGATGGCCAAGGGACTAAGGAACCAGATGCAGATTGTGGGCACACTTAATGGCAACAGCACTAGTATTTGATATGAACTATCTGTGGGGCAACTTTGAAGCCAAGGTCTGCATTATGATTTGTATAGAAGGACCAAAGCTCTTGAGTTTGAGATGACAGTTACAAGTCCAGAGGACAGTTGCCAATGCTCTAGCATTTTTAATGGTGTGCAATGTATAGGTGCTTAAAGCAACTAAGGAGCTGGAGTCCAGAACATGGGCACACACAGAATTTTATTCTATTGTCCTAAAGGTAAACACATGTGGAGATTGTGAGCATGTATAGAGTGACTGCTTTCAGTGTGGATATGCCTGCTGCAGTGGTGGCTTTGTTGTCCATGGAAGTGTTCCTGTATGGGTCTGGAGTGGAGTGTGCAGATATGTATGGAATAATAGCTACCCCAAACCTGGGATGGACTTAGCTGATGTGGCAGTGGCCCAATGTCCATGGTGTGGGCATTAATAATGTGGCCATGAAGACAGGATCTGGAGCCCAGACATGTGCCAAGTACCCATGACTCCATGGTCCAGTATGTGTGCATCATGATTGGGATTGACAGCTGATTTCTTAGGGTGTCACAACAGTATTTTCTTCCAGATGGGAGAGCATCTCCTTTTCTTAGCAGTTAGTGGCAACAATGGCCATTGAGTTCTTCAGTGACAAAAGCTGCAGGTATCCTTAGTGGAGCAGGCTGCTGGCATCTCACCAATGAACATTGTGGCTATCTCCACCATGAAATCTACAGAGAATTCACAGTTGAAATTTAGCCTGCTGAGGTCCTTAGAGACAAAGGTTTGTGCCTTTGCCACAATCCCCCACATAATAGGCTACTGGGGACTGTGGGGGAACCTCAGTGGGGATGTGTGGCTGACACTGACAGCCAGCCTCCATCCTTCTTTATTTTAAAACCATCATCATAAGTCTTAGATATGCTGATCTTTGATCTCCCCAGCAATTTTGCAATCCTGTTTTGTGTGTGTGTGTGTGTGTGTGTGTGTGTGTGTGTTTGTGTGCTGTTATTCTCCATGTTTTGCTCTACCATGTTGCTTTACGTTCTTAGTTGGACTTGAAATCTCCCAGGGTTATTTTCATTTCATCTAATTACTTTTTGGGAGTGGGGCAAGGGGAGACAAAGATTCTTAAATCCTACCCTGTCCTGTTGCTGATATCATTGTGACATTCAATCAATCTTTTTTTTTTTTTTTTTTTAATTTTAAGGGAGAAAACAAACTTAACATTTTACATGGCCCATTTTATGGTGTTCATTTTTATATAAATTTAATTTCTCTTAAATATACCTGAAAACAAAATTCAAATGCTGCATAATTATTCAAAGTATCAATATATTTCTGTTTGGCTACTTTGTTCATATTTTAATCTAATACTAAATAGCCAGATAGTATTTTTAAACATTTTAAAACCCTGAGATCAACCTTTTTTCCTCAGTGTACCTAATGAGGTTTTGCTGTACTTGTTGGAGGAAGAATACTTGGCCAAGAACTAAGGGACTTAATTCTAGTTCCAATCTGTGGTTATAGAACTGTTTGACCTTGGATAAGTCACTGAACTTCAACCCATCTTCTCATCTGAAAAAGAACCAATGATATCTAATGATGGATTAAAATCTAAAATTATACTTTTTCATATTCCCATATGTTGTGCACTGTCAGATTGGACCATATGAATCTAATTTCTTAGAAGACTAGCTTTTCATATGATTTAAGAAAACTTTTGATGATTGTAAGGGGAACCTTGTGAAAATATTGAGTAAAGTGATTTTTCCTATTTAATATTGAACTTCCAAACTTGTACAGTGTTTCTTTCTTGTTGGGTGAGAGACTTATAAAATAATCAGTGCCTTATTGTACAACTTTTGCTGCTGCTATTATGAGGAGGTAGCATTTTAACATTAAAAGAAAGCTAGCCCTCCACTGTTCAGTTTTCTTTACTTGAATCTTTTCATTGCCTTCAATGAATACTATGAAAATATGCCAATTGAGCTTCAAATGTAAAGGCTTAGTAAAAGGGGTAAAAGGAAGCAAAAGTGGGAGCTGGTGTATTTTTAGAGTGGCTTGGAATAGTAGATTAAAAGACAGGAAGAATTATTTAATTTGCATAATTGTTTTAACGTGATTAGGTTGAATATTACTGCCCTATGGGTTTTTTTTTTATGGAGATGTTTATTTCCTCTTTAAATATTTATTTGACAAAATCTAAGATATGACTTGTCTAAGATCTTAGAATAAAATGGATAGACCTATACTCCTTCTTATTTAGCAGATTCATGTCAGCACATGTCTAAGAAGTCAGGGCCTCTGGCATTCTCTGAGAAAAAAAGAGGAGTGATGATCTGTGTAAGTTGCCCTGGCAGCACTGATCAGCTCTTGTCCTAGCTTCCAGGAGAGAATGTGCAGTCACTCTGAGTGCTGCTCCCTGGCTGGCTTCTCCTTCTGGCAAGATAGTACAGGGCTCTTGTCAGGAACAGTGATGCCTCCAATAGTGGATGCTGAGAGAAGTAGGGTGGAACAGCTGTATATGGCTTCGCACTCGCAACTCCATATCACATGTATTAATGGCCAAGAGCCTTGTCTGATTTGCTATGATAAAAAGCTTGAGAGAGTGGCAAGTTTTCAGCTTTCCTTCATCCTTTGTCCTCAGGTCGAGTACTGCCTACTGTTTAAGACGCTGTGAATTTGTAAAGAAAAAGATATTTCCATTCTCCTTCTCTTTCTCAACTTACCTCTTCGAGTGGTCCCAGTGTGTGACTTGCACATTCACTGTGAAATAGACATACCAGTCATTCAGCGTTTATTAGACACCCATTCCAGAAAGCTTACAACACCAACATACAATAAACATGTAGGTTGCCACAGTTCTGTAATCTCCCATGTTTCGTAAGCAGCAATTAACGTTGAAAGTGTCTATTTTCTGGTTTAGACCCAATACATATCTCATTTTTGTTTGTTAAATTTATGTGCTGAGAGTGGATTGAAAATAGGTTTTAGAATCTGTGTGAAGATAATGGCAGACTGAGTTATCCATGATTACCCTAAATACATGTATGAAGACACAATTGTAAAAATACTTCATATAAAACCAGCAACTTGAAATATTGTGTTCTTTATAAGTAATATGAAACGAAATGTACTCTGCAATCATGTGTAACAAATTAAAATAATAAAAAATTTAAAAAAGTAATAGAGATTCCTAATATTTTCAAAAGTTTTATTCTTTGAGGAGATTCTTTTTACCATTTAAGTGAAATTTTGGGGTAGGGGGAGAATACAGGCGTGGTCTTTAGACTGACCTGAAGCTTGATCTTGGTAACAGGTACGACTGACAGCTGAGCTCTGATTCACCAAGTTTTACAGTAAAATAAAGGAAAATGTGAGTGTGTGTGTGTGTGTGTGTGTGCACTAATTGATAAGCAGACAGGCTCCTAACCAGTGTCTCCTGAACAGCTGAGTAAAGGCTGTGGAGGGAAAGACCACATATCCCTCTCTGCTCAAAGACGGCTGAGTTGAGCTTATCATGTCTGGGTGCTCCCTCTGTGCAGTGCTTTCTGGAACAGTGGTAATTCTTCTGCTTTGGAGTCTTGGGCCATGCCTTCCTAGTCTGAGATCCTCATAATGTCTTCTGCTGTGAAGTGTCACTTCCAAACTGATATGTTACCATATATTTTGCCAGGGTGAAAAGTGGCGCCCGAAACTTATGCAATTTTGGTAACCTTTCTTACAGAAACAAAATGTAAAATTGGAAATGCAGAAACATCTAATTAGATGGATAAATTTTAATAAATCACAAATTTTAAAAAGCCTATCTACATGACAAACATCACAAATCATTGAAAAAGAACACCTTTGTAATATCTTATATTTTCTGTCTTTGTCCCCACGATCTCTGATCATCTGTTTATGTAGCAATGATTTAATATTATTTTCTCTGAAAGAATAAAAAGTTACTCTTTCCTATAATATGGTTGATTCAAGTATTTTTAAAATATTGATAATTTTTTAAATTTACTTTTGGCATTATTACTTGTTGTAGATGCCATACACATGTATAGGATTTTTGTGATACTTGGGACAACCTCTCTTAAAAGTTTTCCACACACTCATCCTAAGATTAGAATTGCCTGCACATTGTCTTCTAGTTTATAGCATTTCAAATGTTGTTTCTTTTCCACTTGTTTCTGTTGCTTTATGCCTCAAATCGTGCTTCTCTCCTACTTTCTACATATACTGGCTCCAGGTACTGGAGCATCATTTTGTGATGTAACCCCTGGCCCTGCCTTTCTGTGTCACCTTAATGAATGAGTCACTATAGAGATCAGAGGGAAGAGTCTTGAAAACTATTTTATACCAGAATTGCTGGCACCACTTAAACTATACTTGGAAGTGAATGAATACCTTATCAATCCACATTCCATAAACAAAAAAGGTTTTCTTTCCAAATCAACTGCTTCTTAGCAGATTTCTATGGCCACTCCCACATCATATTACATGAAGGAAACTGATAGAAGTAGGGAACAGTGCCGCTCTTAGACCTAGGGAACTGAGGTCTGTATCCTGGGCCTGTGTTTCAGAAGGTTTCTTTGTTTCTTCTTCATATGTGCCTCTCTCTACAGGTCAAGGAATCTGGAGGTCCATGGAAATTTGTCCACCTGGAACCAATGCCTAAGCCCACTCTTATCCTCAGCACCCTCCACCATCATGATCTTGATAACACTGTCTGTGGAATTTTCTGCCCTGTATAGTCACAAGCCTGTTTTGGGGACATGACTGAGAATCTCTCCCAGGTACATATCTCATTCCACACTCCAGTTGTACAGATCTCTAGGTCTGAAAAGGGTACATCTATGAAGTGAGGTGGGGAGAATATTGTTTAAAGATGGAGTTTAGTTGAGTGATTGGTACGACAAACATGCTTGGGAAGCTTACTTAGTAGAATGGAACCTGGAATATAAAGGGAATGTGGGGTGGGGCAGGATGCAGGATATTCTTGCTCCAGTCCTATAGATAGTAGGAATGAATTTTATAGAATAAACATTTCAGAGATTTGAATAACTCATGTTTAAAAAAACAGATTGTTCCTGCATTTTTTATGCAAAATTATGATGATGTGAATGCGTACTAGACCCTACCAGGTTCTTGGCGGGGACCTGAGCAAGCAGGGGTCCTGCAGATTAAGCTGCATTAGTTTCTCAGTAAATATCCTATAGTGAAACTGTACATCAAAATAGTGTGCCTTTTGACATCTCTCCATAAATCATATCACCTTTCTATTGAAAGAAACACTCAAGGGCCTTATAACTTAATCTTGAAAAATCATTAATGCTAATTATTATCATACTTCACTTATCTCAAATCCTTTTTTTTTCTGGTAAAATTAACTGTGTTTAAACAGTGTCAAGAAATTCTTCAATATGCAACAACAGGATGAACCTTGAGAAGATAATGATAAGGAAAATAAACCAGTCACAGGAAGAAAATACTGCATGATGTCATTTATATGAGTTATCTAAAAATGTCAAATTCAGCTGAGAATGGTGGTGCATACCTGTAATCCCAGTGGCTTAGGAGGCTGAGGCAGGAAGATCGCAAGTTCTAAGCCAGCCTCAGCAATTTAGCGAGCCCCTAATCAACTTAGCGAGACCCAATCTCAGAACATATAAAGGGCTGGCGAGATGGATCAGTAGTTAAGTGACCCTGGATACCAAAAAAAAAAAAAAAAAAAAAAAAAAAAAAAAAAAAAAAAAATCCCTAGTACCAAAAAATAAAAGTAAAAAATGAAAACATCAAATTCATCAAATCATCCCAGGGATGGAGGAAGGGAAATGAAGGGTTACTAATCAACAGGCATACAGTTTCAGTTAAGCAGGATGTGGAGGCTCAAGAGAGCTGTTGGACAACATCATACCTGTAGTCAACAATCATGTATTATACACTTAAAAATTTCTTAAAATGTTAGATATTATTTTAAGTGTTCTAACCACAATGAAAAAAGTACTATGAAACCAAAATCAAAAAGAAAAACAGTTTCCAGTTAGCTCCAAAAATATGAAATTAAATCAGGTTCATACATTTTAGTTGCTGTAGAGTCCTTCACCTATTAACTTAGTGATATCTTTTTAAGCAAGGTTTAACAACATTATCTTTTTAACCCAATTAATAGTATATGAAAAGTAGGGAAAAGGAATAGAGTCAGAAAGCTAGAGGCTGGCACTCAAAACATGGAAACAATGGGTAACTAAAGATTCACCAGATTGGAAATTATTAATTTGACAAATATTTTGTTGAGTGCTGAGTGTTAGAAATGACAGTTGGTATGAGGAATACACAGTGAAACAAAACAAAACAGTCCAGAATTCTTTCTATCATAATGCTCAGGTTTCAAGTAGGAGGTAATGATGTAAGCTGCTATCTACAGTAGACCAAGAAGATAAGTCCTTTTGGACTTAGCAGAATGAAGTTTATTGGTGACCTTGACATGAGTGCAATTCAGTGGAAAAAAACCTGATTATAGCAAAAGTAGGAATAATATTTATGGACAACTTTTCAAAGTGTTTGCTGTAGAGGGATGGAGAATTATGGGGCAGTACTTGGCTATGAATGTAGGGTCACATAGTTTAATAATGAAGAAAATGTTAATATATTTTATGCTGATGGAGAAAATCCAGTATAAAGAGAAAATTTAATGATTTGGCAGAGAGAGAATAGGAACTGTTAGGAGGTTGTTTTGATTAAAAGGTGATAAGATCTATGGAAGCAAAAGCTTTTTCCTTGGAGGAGGAATGCCACTGGATACAATAATGTGAAAGTAGGGAAATTTGAGGCTTCCTTTTTTATTTTTTTTCAGAAAAAAACAAACACAAAGCTATATCATCAGTTAAGAGAAAGAATGGAAAAGAAGATATCGTAAGTCTGAGAAAAGATCAGATGAAATGAAACAGTCATGTTTATCCAAATGGAGAAATGAATGAATGGGTTAGTGTTAGTGATTGTGAATTTAATATTAAGCCCAACCTATATGACTAAGTATGTGTGTGTATGATTCCTGAAATTTTTATATCCTAGGGACAAATATGGAGTGGGTTAAGTATTTCTGGTTGAAGAGAGAACAAGGAAGTAACAGAAGTAAAAAATGAGCAAGAGAGCAGAGGTCATGTTGAAAGGAACAGAGAATACCTGAGAGAATTCAGAAAGACATGAGGGTAAGATGGATAATAAAGCCCTAGGGGGGTCAATTGATCATGTATTAATTTGGAAATACAAAAATTGTAGGATAATAAGAAAGGGAGAATTGGAATCATAGATTATTGTTGGGGGGCAGAGAGCTTAAAATGGAGATCTGAATGAGGCAAAATCAAGGGTGGCTTTATGGCATGAAATGACATCTTTCCATGCTTTAAGATAAAATATCATGGAATAACAATGCTTGGTATTAAAAACATCACAAATGTTATGGTTTGGATGTGAGATGTCCCCAAAAAGCTCACATGAGAGACAATGCAAGAAGGTTTGGAGGAGAAATGATTGGGTTATAGCCTTAACCTAATCAGTGAATTGATCCCTGATGGAATTAACTAAGTGGTAACTGGAGGCAGGTGGGGTATGGCTGGAGGAAGAGGTTCACTGGGGACGGGGCTATGGGGTATATATTTTATATCTGGAGAGTGGGGTCTCTCTCTGCTTCCTGATGATGGAGTGAACTGCTTCCCTTCTCCATACTCTTCTGCTATGATGTTCTGCCATGATGTTCTGCCTCACCTCAAGCCCTGAGGAACTGAGCATGCTATCTATGGATTGAGACCTCTGAACCATGAGCCCTCAAATAAACTTTTCCTCCTCTACAGTTGTGCTGTTTGGGTCCTTTTAGTCAGAGAAGCAAGAAAAGCTGACTAAAACAAAGGATGATAACTAATCCCAAGAATTAGTTGCTCTCTAGCAGCCATAGCTAGGGCATTGAAACTTTCCAGGACCAACAAGGCGTAACCTGGCAGTTAGTGGAGACTGATGACATGAGATTGAAACTTGGGAAAGAGGGAGAAAGACAATTTTTAAATATTTGCACTCTCTAGAACAGCTTATTAAGCGTTTCTGATTATCTTGATGAATTAAGAAATACTACCACAGCTTTTAGTATGTTTTATTTTAAAAGTCAGATGCAGAAGACGTTTTAGGAAGATTTTATTCAATAATTATTTATCTATTTTTATTATTTGGTACTTGAAAGTATAAGAGATGTGAACTTAAATGTAATTAGTCAGATGCAAATATTCAAATCTAGATTTGCCTTTAAAGTTATTTCACAATAGAAAAAGTGGTTGATCAGTAGAGAAATAATGTTTAATAAATTTCAACTTATTTATAATAAACTTATAGAAATAAAGTTAAAGGAGATTAACTCTGTAAAGACCTTTACCAAAAACTTATAGGAAGAATATATGTCATAATAAAATTTTAGAAATAATTCCTTCAAACTGAGGAAGCAATTTTAAACACCTGCTATTACTAATTCTATTCAATATTGTATTTGAAGTTCCAGCCAGTACAGTAAGAAAAGAAAATGTACAAGTATTAGAAGAGAGGAAATAAAAACTTTCCTTACCTGAAGATCATATCATTTCCTATCTTGAAAATTCAAAAGAATTTACATAAAGCTACTAGGACTGATAAAGAGTCTAACAAATCCCTGTAAATAAAATGAACATTCAAAAGTTATTTGCTTTTTATATAACAGCTTTAAATAATGAAGATAACATTAAGGTGGGGAAGAGATTTCTTTTGCCATCAAAACTGTAAGCCAAAAGGTGATAAATTTGACTGCATTTAAGCAATAATAGCATTTCTAAGTTACAGACACCAAAAGAAAAAGCAAAAACAAGCCAGAGACTTGGAGATGTTGTTTGAAATGCATATAATTCACAAAGGATTATAAACCTGAAAATTAAAAAAGTTTGACAAATATTATGAAAAAGGAAAAAACTCAATGTAAAAAATTGGAAATTCATAGAAATAAAATCCATAGTCAATAAACATGTAAGAATATTCTACCTCAATAATAAGCAGGATAATGTGAAATTAAACCCCATGGTAGGCAAAATAATCACCCCCAAACATGTCCCCAGGAACTATAAATATATTAGGTTACAATGCAAAGAGGAATTAAGGTTGCAAATAGAATTAGGTTGCTAATCAGCTACCCTTTAGATAAGGAGATTATCCTGGATTATTCGAATGGGCTCTGTATAATCACAAGGGTCCTTATAAGTGGAAGAGAAAAGCAGAAGAATCAGAGTCAGAGAGAAATTTGAAGATGACATAGTGTCAGCTTCAAAGATGGAAGAAGAGAGCATGAGCTAAGTAATGAGGCAGTCTATAGAAACTGGAAATGACAAGGAAACAGATTCTCCCCTAGAACCCCAAAAGGACTGTAGCTCTTGCTAGTCACTTGATTCTAGACCCATTTTGGACTATGACCTCTAGAACCAGGAGATAATATACTAGTGTTATTTTTAACTTGTTGTGTTCATGGCATATATATATTTTTTAACAGCAGTATTAGAAAATAAATAAAAGAGCCAGTGAAATGCCATGAAAAACACTTTAAAGTCACCAAAGTAGCAAACATTTAAGATTGATAATGCCCTATATTAAAAATGTGGAAAAAATGGAAGTCCTAAAATGCTGGTGACAGGTGGAAAATTGGTACCTCTTCTTTTGAGAGCAATGCTACAATATCTAAAATGTTTTTATTCTCAGGATCAGCAATTTTATTTCTAGGCCTAATTTAGAGAAATAATAACACATGAAAAAAGAGATGTATAAAAATTGTTTAGGAGAACTGCCAATAGCATTAAAATTTGGAATCGACATAAATCTCCATCAATTAGAGAAAGGATAATTAACTCTAATGGAATAGTACATAGCAGGTAAGTGGACTACAGCTACTAACATCAACATGGTTAAGTTGCATAATGTGGCTTTGAGCCAAAGAAGCATATTTTGGAAAGATACAGGTATATGCGTATGTGTGTGTACATGTGTGGTCTGGGGGAATGACATTTCTCTGAGGCTTTTGTTTTCATGTCAGTTTACTTCCTCTTAAATAGCTCTCCCCTAACCTCTTTGCTCTAGTCTCACTTCCACTTTCATCTTAAGTGTGGGCATTATCTTCCAAAGTGAATTACTGAAAGTAGGCTCTGGACATTCATTTTTGAGGCTACAGATGTTGGCATCAGTTAAATTCATGCTTTTTATCTCACAAGCCTACCCATAATAATATATGTCATTTAATTGTCATGATTCCTGATCTACTCAAAGGAAACTGTGGTGAATTGTACCTTTTGGAAGTTTAAGCTCTTTGAATTTTGCCTATATTCATATGAATTTGCCTAAGCAATTTTAACATTATAACATTACACATCTTTCTAAATGTGCCAAATCCAATCACAGAGAGCTTTGCTGGTCCCATTTAAGACATGCTCTAAAGGAAATGAGGTCTGAAAAGACAGTAGTCTTGCTCTGGATCAGTCTCAAAGGCGAGAGGACAGAGCTGAACCTGCTAATCCTGTAGGGGGTCATTTGCACAGTCCAAAGTCTTGTCTGGAGGATGCATGATCCTGTGAATTACAAGGATGATCTAAATAATGTTGGCATAATCAAACGACAGCTTGCATTGTTAATCCTTCTACAGTTCCTTGGAATCTCAACTATGCCTGCATCTTTGTGATTGGAGTGGAGTTGAATGGGCTGATGTGCCTGCTTAAAATTGCAGCTTTGCAAAAGTCCACTGGGTGCTTGGGCTGTATTCACAGGCTTCGTCTTGAATTGCTAAAACAATCAAAGAGCATTCATTTCCTTAAATGGTTATATATTGTCACTGAATTTGAGTCCTAATGACTCTATCATTCTGTTCAGAAAAATGCACTAGGACACCAATAGCCAATTAATAAATGCCTTAAAATCAGACAAGTGGCCATTTCATATAATAGTGATATTCACATTATTTGAAGAAATCACACACAGAGAATAGTAGCAGATGTCTTTTATTCTCACTGTTGACAAATCAGCATACAGAAACCTTAAATTGCACTTGGAGGAATTTAGGTCAGTGTGAGGAAATCAGCGTGCATTTAAAAACTCTTTTTGTATGTTTAAAATATGTTATAATGTTTTAAGAAACAGCCCTTCCTTTAGAAATGCTGTTAGAGAGCTTCTGCTGAGAGCTGCAGCTGTTTGAATGCATTCAATGAGATGATTCAGCTGGAAGGTGTGTCATTGTACCCAAGGAAGGGTTCAGAGGAACATGGCTTTGTGGTTGCCAAATTTTTAGAACCACGATTCAGATTCTAGAACAATAGTATATGAAGTGCAGGAGCCTTTCCCAAGGATTAGGCAATGAAAAGGGAGATTGTAACTACCATTTGTGTTTGTTTCTTAATTATGTTTTATGTTATTATTACATTGATGTTATATTATTTTTATGTTTTCAATGTACATAATGGATTATTAGAACATGAATAGAACTTATAAAAAAGCTAATGTACTTATCTAAGGTAACAACAAATGTTTATGTATGATTTTACTGATGAAGGTGCAGCTTTGATACTTCAGTGACTACTATAAATCTATTAAGGTAGATCTGACATGGAAACAGAAAGGCTAGGGCCACTTCAGTGGTGACAAACAACCTCTGAGGGTTGTGCAGCTGCTGGCTCACACAGGACCTTGAAGAGCATTTGAAAAGAGGTGGCCCTGGAAGTGGTGTGTCTGTGGGTGGCCCCTGACTTGGCAACCAAAACATGGGCTGGATGTGGCCCATTCCCTTCTCTTCTGAAAGCTCTTGGGAACAACTTGCACATCTTCACGTGGATGCCTGTGTAAGGCAGACCAAGGACATCAGGAGGAAGCAGCTGAGAGTCCATTGTATTCTCTCTATGTCTCTTCCCCAGAGGACTCTCAGAGCTTAAAAACAAAACAAAACATTAAAACAAACAAACAAAACAAACCAAAAACAAAAACAAAAACAAAAAAAAAAACCCAAACACTAAATCTTCAGTTCTGATGAGATGTTAGGTTTGATACAAATTTGGGCACCAGGTGGAGTAAGCAATAAGAGCATTTAAATGCCAACACATAAATGTATAAAATGTATAAAATACATAATGGATTGTTCAGGAATACCTAGAGCTTAGATTAGAATTTGTGTATATCCTTGTTAAAGAAGGTTTCCAGTAAAATGACAAAGAAAATTGAATTCCATAAGAAAAAAATGGATAAATATTAATTTAATCAAAGTCCTCATGGATGTCAATTTTCTTTTATGTGAATCCTTGCTTTAAATAGGTATTTTCTATGTCTACATAAAATAAGGTATAATTATTAAGCCTGATATTTTAATCATACGGCAAAAGAGTAACATGTTGAATGCCAATAGGTCTGAGGTTACAGTTTATGAACAAGTGGCTATCTCTAGGTCTGTTTTTTCTTTTTTGTTTCCCCATGTTTAAAGGAAGGGATCAGACTACATAATGTGTAAGATTCTTTTGAAATAAAAGAATAGATTGTGTACATAAGTTTTCATTTCAACTTCTGGTAAAATGAAGTAATTAAAGCTAGTAACAAAATTGTCTCATTCTGGCTTAGATCTAGCATATAGAATTCCATGATTATCAAACTCATCCATTTTCTACCTGTAGCAACAAAATTCTGCAAGTCTGCCTTGTCTAAATTTTATAGATCGTCCCCAAAAGTTTGACCTTTGTCCAACTTCTGGGAGGGAATCTCTAAGCCCCTGGAATATTTTACCTAATAAGGGTGTATTTAACTTACTGGAGTCCTTGGTCTATTCCAAATGTCTCTAGTAACAATGAGATGTATGGTGGGGTCTTTGGGCCAACCAGATTAGATTCACTTCTTGATCTTCTGACACCTGTGGGTGTTCTTGGGGAACCCTGTATGACATTGCTTCTGGCTCTCAGGGCTGGTGGTGGGGTTCCTGGATATTTCTTCATTGCATATTTCTCCTTTTCTCCATATGACTCTTGATTCTTGGTCTCAGCAAGATAAATTATGTCCTATTCTAATGAATCTGGGTGCTTTTTGTCCCTGCTATCACAGTCATTTGGAAAATCTGCCTAGTCTCTTGCTGTTGCTGCTATTGTTCAACTGGCAACTAAAATTAGTGTAAACAACAATAAGTCAACAGATGGAGGAACCCATCTCACAATTCATTTCACGGAGTATGGGATGAGGTAAGTAGATGTGGCCTACCCATCACTCAGGAAACTGCTTATCTCCTTCAGGAAGGCTAGTGGTTTCAGTCTGGCTCAGCATGAGCTTTCAGCAGATTAACTAATAAGTTATCTCCTTCTAACCTAGTTCATTTTTTCTGTTGGTTGTCCAGCAAAGGCAGTAATGCTTTATCTCAAAAAAACTGGAAAATCTGCAGGCCACTGTAAAATGCTTCTTCTTCATCTGAGTTTTGTCACAAATTATCACTGTCTCACATGCCCCTAGTTTTGAAAGAGACTCCGAAGTCAAAAGCTTTTATTTTCTTTCCTCTCCTAGGGACCATGATAAATTGTTCATGAGGAAAAAATTTTTTCAGAGACCAAGTTGCTCCTTTCTAATATTCATGTCAGATGTGGTGTCTTACTTCTCATTCCATTAGGGAAAACTCCTGTATAGAATCTTGGAGTAAGAAGTGGGGGCAAGAGGAGTCTTCATTCCTCTCCATATAGGAAACTGTCAAAATCTAAGTGATGTCATTTCTTTTCTTCCCAGAAGCCATCAGAGTTCTTTATACAATAGGGCCCTGGCCTTTGCAAGCTCTGGCAACCTTTAGTTTTTTCAATTAGCTCAAACATATTGGCTCAAACATATTGGGTTGATTGAGCCTATATAACTTAGGCTAATACACTCAAACACTATTACATTTTTCTAAAATTTAAAGATAAACATCTATTTTAGTCAGCTTTTCCGCTGCTGTGACTAAAAGATCTGACCAGAACAATTTTAGGAGGAAATGTTTATTTGGGGTCTCTCATGGCAGAAGAGTGTGGCAGAGGGAAGTGGCTCATGTGATGAGAGAGAATTCACCCACCAGATACAAAATACCCCATAGACATTCCTCCTCTGAACCACTTTCTCCAGCCTCACCCCATCTGCCTCTAGTTACCACTCAGTTAAAGGGATTAATTCACTGATTAGGTTAAGGCTATAACCCAATCATTTCTCCTCCAAACCTTCTTGCATTGTCTCACAGGTAAGCTTTTGGGTGACACCTTATATCCAAACCATAACAACCTCAACATTCAGCTCAATAGTCTTACAGGTTGTCTTAGATCACAGATTGAAAGAAAACATGCAGAGTTCCTCTCTGCCTGGTGTGTACCTTATAGCCGATGCAGTGGTTTATTTATAACTTATATTCATTGAGATAGGTCCAGGTGAAGCCAGACTCTGTTAGGCAGTTATTATAGATGGGTAAATCGAGTCAGGTCGGACCAAGAAAGACAATTTTGAGTGAGTCTGGGGAAGCTGGAGACTTGTTGGTCTGCGGGGACACTGGAATACCAGCAATGGCCCCCTTCTCCCTCCCAGGAGAAGTCTATGTTACCCCTTTTAAATAAACCCTGCTTTAGATGCTTGCCTTGGCGTGCTTCTCTAATGTTCAAACTTCAACATTCTGGGGAACAGAACTCGCGTCACTGGTATACGGTGGTATCACAGGCATTTATCTGTTCTGTTGGGCATTTGTCACACTGGATCATAATATTTAGAATATCAACTTCTAGGTAGAATGAAAATTAACATCAAATGCTTATGTTCTAAGATTTGTGCAGCCTATTGAAAAAGTAAAATTTTTTTATGCTGTCTATAAAAAATGAGAATATAGGTTTTGTTTCTTCTGAGCTCAGGTTGATATGTCAGTTTCTTTCTTCAACATACAACTTTTGTTATTTCCTTTATGCATTCTCCTTCTATTCCTAAATAATATTAGCTGAGCAAACTGCGACTAGCCAAATATTGTGTTTCTCAGCCTTTGCTATAGTAAAGTTTGGATATAAGTTTTGATTTGGGCAAATTACATATAATAGTTTTAGGAATGAAATCAAGGAATTCCTTAAAAAGAGATACTAAGTCCTTCATCACCCTTTTCTTCATCCATTTTGTTGCCTAGAATACAGATGTGTTGGCTGGAGCAATGTGGAGGGCTATTGCTTCACAAGGAAGACTACACCTAAGGATGGCAAATTAGTAAGACGGAAGGCGTTCACATCCCTGAAAAATTCACTCAACATCCATACCAGTATTAAAATTAAGTTCTTGGAGATTTTCTTTATTTGAAAAAGAAATAAGTTTTTTTCTTTGTGTAAGCCACTGTTATTACAATTTTCTTTTATTTTCAACTGGACTTAATTTTATTTGAACAATGAAATTCCTTCCTAGTCTATGATTCTAACTATACTTACTATATTCATTCTTGTGAATCTAATTATGATAATAGAACAAATGACCAAGGAGACTTCTGATAAATTTTAGCCATGAAATTATCATTGCAAACATTTAGCATAATTGTATAATAGCTATGTAATCAAAATATGGCTTTGCCCCCTCCTAGATGTCCAGGCTCATGTAAGAGAGAGGTCTTTCTGATGTGACCTTTCCTTTGTATTCTATAAAATCACCTCTTACGATTACTGTGCTGATTAAATAAGATAATGTATGTAAAGTGCCTGCTACTCAAAGGTGCTCTATAAATATTAAATACCACTTGAAATTCATTTTCTTATAACAGGTAAATTTATTTTTGTATCATTATTGCTTAATGTATTACTTTGCATATGGTTCACATGAAATAAATGATTGTTTAATAAAATAAGGCAGTTTCTACAGAACCTTCTAAGACACATACTTCAATCTCTTCTCTTCATTGTTTTTCTTTTTTTACTTTCCAAATTATGTAAAATGTCATATTAAAGCTCTCACTTTACAACTTGGGGGTTAGCTGGGTAGAATCTCAGGTGTTTTTTTCCCTAGCATGTAACAAACACAGAATTACCCAATGCACAAGATTCACTTAGTGATGAAAATGAACATTGTAGTTGCTTTTATGCAATGAACACTGTTTGCCTTCAGCGCATGTATAATTTGGAGTCAACATATAATGGACAAAATTACTTCTGTATAACATTTTAATAACACCAATTATGAAGATATACTGCAATAGATATATTTTAACAAATTACTTAATTTGATTCTCCCTAAATATATACTATATTTGTGCATTTGTGTCTTCTCTCTCAGAGAATCAGGAACTGAGAAGAACTGACAGAGATGCTAGAATGTGGCCCTCTGTATTGACACAGGATTTCTCCCAAACCACCCAGAAGACATGGAAAAAGACAACTTTTCTTGTTTAATGACCTGCATGATGTATCATAATTCTACTTTTGTTCTTTTCTCAAGGAAAAAGATCTGGTACCATCAAAAATACTCTATGTTCTTTTCTTTGAATCCTGTGGTTCAGAGATCACTTTTCTGATGTTTGAGAGGGGAGCGTTTGGAAGAACAAAAGGGTGGCAAAAGAGGTGAGAGTGAAGTGGGAAGCTTTCTTCCTCACCTTTGCAAACTCTCTGAGAAAAACCAGACCTCTTCACCCAGCAGATACGTAGCACTTGAATCATAACTGCTTTAATCCATCTTTAGTCTACAAGAAAAGCAAACTTACTGAAATAGTGACATGGTGTCAGAGACTGAGAATCTATTGCATCAGAAAGACAACTCTTCACATTCTCTTGTTCCTTTCCAGGATTCACTAATATAGACTGCAGAGGAGGAAACTCATTCACTATGCTATACAATGTGTTTTAAGATTATTAAACTATTTGGAAGGTATAAATAAATAAATAAAATATGGAGAGAATTAGGAGCAAAACGTGTATTCCCAAGGCTTAGCAATTTAATAACTAAGAAAAGGGGCTGTGTTTTTCAATGCACATGGGGCAACTTCTCAGGTAAGCATCTTACACGGTTGGGTCTTGTGAAGTGATGAGAGTCCCAGCAGCTCTTTATAGATTCCAGGCTGACACACACATCAAACTGGATTTGAATGAAATCCAGACATTATTTCTATTTTAAGTGGAATTAATTGAGCTTTCAATAGCTTTATGATATTTCAGACAGGTATTTGTCAGGACCTTATCAACAAATAGTGCTCTCGGGGAGGATTTGAGGAGCAGGCTGTCATGGCGAGGGAGGACAGGACCTGGGCAGCAGACCCCAGGTGAAACATTCATGTGGAGAGGCTTGTCTGGGGATGACACTCAGTCGATGGATATGTATGCTGCTCTGACAGGGCCTGCCTCTTCTCACTGTCCCACAGTGAACAGATCCCACAGTTTTAAAAGGCCCGAATGAGAGAACAGACACAGCCCATGAGAGCAGGCTTTGTGAGTAATTTGTTCACATTGACAGATTTATTTATTCTGTCCACACTTGTGCTATCAAGGTCGTGGGAGAAATTCCTTCCCAAATGTACTCTGACAAACACTGCTGTCCCTTGTGTTAGAACATGATGCTGCTTTTTGAAGTGGTTGGAACCATGTGTGCAAATATGTCTTCTACCTAAATTACCTCATGGATTTTTAGCCCCATAAAAGCTTTTAGCCTACTTGACTCATTTTAAACTCAAATTCTACATGTTAAAAAAAAAAAAAAAAGTAGAAGGTAGCTCTGTGAATCAGTAATGTATATATAAAGCAAACTCCTTCAAACCCTCCTATTGCTTCAATTTTGTTTTCCATGGGGGCATGAAATTGCTTAATTTCCATTTATTTTCCCTCAAATATGTACTTATTTACTTATTTTGAAATTCAGAGTTAGGGATTTTTAGCCCTTCTTTTCCTCTCCCAGGATTTTGTGTTCTACGAAATATAAAATACAGCAGGCAGTATGCAAAAATTAAAGTCAACTGAAGAGAAAGAGCTTTGGTTTTCAATAGTTGTCTAATGTTCACATTTTTTTTTCTTTTGGTCAAGTTCTTTTCACTAGAACTAAAGGAGTTTATTTTGAAATATCATACAAATCAGAAAAAAATATAATCAGCTTTGACATTTGTATTTTTTAAATACTCAAGTAAGATATTTTTCCTCTCAAAGTATTTTAGACCTTGGTTAGTTATGAACATTTTCCCTGCCACTCAGGTGGCTTAGAAATAATAACAGGGAATGATTCTGACCTTGCTAGACAACTACTAAATATGTCTCTGATAGGACTGAGATAATCAAACAACTTGTTTTTGAAAACCACTAGTAGAACATATGTATGTATTTGTAAATGGCATAACTGTGGAATATAATATGTATTTAATGTGCATTTCTAAACATTATGTGATTCAAAAGCCTGAAAGTTTATACTGCTATTTTTTTTTTTTTTTTTGATTTGCCAATACTAGATATTTTTTTTTCTGACACACAGCTTTTAAAAGTTGTAGACAAAATAAAAGCTATAAAGTCTCATTTTAGCCAGCTTTTGTGTCTCTGTGTCCAAAGACCTGATAAGAACAATTATCAGAGGAAAAGTTTATTTTGGCTCGTGATTTCAGAGATTCAGTCTATGGTTGTCTGACGCCATAGCCTGAGCTTGAGGTGAGGTAGAACATGATGGAAGGGCAGAGGAAAGCAGCTTAGGAATAGCAATAGGAAGCTGAGAGAGTGAGCTCCACCCACCAGGGACAAAATATAAACCCCCAAGGCCCACCCCAGTATACTACTTCCTCCAATCAAAACTTACCTGCCAGTTATCACCAGTTAATCCAGTTATCAGTGGATTCACTCATCAGTTAGGTTACACTTCTCATGATCTAGTCATTTCACTTCCGAAAATTCTTGCATTATCTCACAATTTTGGGGAACACCTCATTTATAAAATAAAAGTATTATTGCACCCCCTGTGTGTGTGTGTGTGTGTGTGTGTGTGTGTGTGTGTGTGTGTTTCACTAGATCATAACCTTCTTTTTTTAAAAAATATTTATTTATTTACTTTTAGTTGTACACAATGCAATGCATTTATGTTTACGTGGTGCTGAGGATAGAACCGGGCCGCGCACGTGCAAGGCGAACGCTCTGCCGCTGAGCCACAACCCCAGCCCCATAGATCATAACCTTCTTGATGTAGGAACAATGTCTTTCATCCTTGTGTCCTCACCTTGTTCCATTTTTATTCTTAGGCATTAGCTCCTTGCCTGCCATATTTTAGGAGCTCAATAAATGTTTGTTTAATAATTAATTGAAGGAGTAATAAAAATACATAAAGCAAAAAAACTAACACTAAGAAAAAAGCAGTATTTATAAACATTAGTGTTAAAGGGATATTGTTTAGTTTGCTAGGTAATTTTATAAACATTTCTGTGCAAATAAAATAACTTTAAGAAGTTGTCAGTGGTATATTATTATAGATTTCTAACACTTATATTTTAGTTTTAGGTGAACACACTATCTTTATTTTATTTTTGTGTGGTGCTGAGGATTGAACCCAGTGCCTCAAGTGGTGAGCGCTCTACCACTTGAGCCACAACCCCAGCCCTCGATTTTTATTTTTTATTTTTATACAGGCTAAAAACTACAGTATTGTATATTTTGAAAGGTAAGTGAAAGAGTTTAATTGGCACTCATGGTGTTATGTGATTAGAATAGTACCTATTTAGGAACCTGAAAGTTAATTATATCTTAAGATCTTATAACCACATTGTGGTTAAAGACTTCCTCTATAATTCTAGTTCAACATAGATCTTGTAGTCTCCAGCATGATGCATTGATTAAAAAATGAGAACTATTTTATGTGTGAATCCTGTAGGGAAGTGTTATTCTTTCTCAAATCTATTCCATCAGGAATTAATATTGACTTTTTCTCCAAAATACATTTTGGATTTGATTAGTTTTCATGTTTTACTCTTAGCCACCACCATTGTACTTGTCCAATTAATCTTCCTGATCTCCTTTTCCCTCTCATTCTCCCTTTAGCAGTCATGGTGATCTCTTGAAGCTTGAATCACATCATACCCATTCCCTGGTTCAAACAGTCTCTTGGCTTCAATTGCAATTACAATGCAATCCACCCTCTCCTATTCCTCTTCCCTTCCCTTCAGTTCACATGATCTGGCCTTTCTCTTTCTGTGATCTCACCCTCTATGCACTACCCCTTCTATGCTATGCCACATCTGCACTGACTATATTTAAAGCCTCTTCCTATCAGAGAGTTTTTGCATTTGCTATTTTCTCTGCTTGGAAGGCCTCTTTCTCATTTTTTTCAACATTTCCTCCCTCTCAAAGTTTCATTCTCAATGTCTCTATTTCTAATTACTCTAGCTAAGATAGCCTTACAACCATGTCATTTTTAATTTTTGGGGGGTACCAAGGATTGAACCCAGGGCCACTTAACCACTGAGCAACACCCCCTGTCCTATTTTGTATTTTATTTAGAGACAGGGTATCACTGAATTGCTAGCACATTGCTTTTGCTAAGGCTGGTTTTGAATGTGAGAGCTTCCTGCCTCAGCCTCCTGAGCCCCTGAATTACATGCCCAGTAACCAAGTCTTTCTTTAATCACAGTTCCCAGTTTTATTTTCTTCATGAAATTTCTTATCATCAAGAGTTAAATAGCTGATATATTGTTTGTTTTCTTGCTTGGCTCCTGTCTGTTAGAGTATATGCTTAAGGACCTAGACATTCTTGTTCTTCTTTTTTTGTTGTTGTCTCTGTTGCAGGTTCGAGGTCCAGGGCCTAAGCTAGAGAGTTTTTTCTATGAAAGGAATATTGACATTTGAGCTTTATGTCTTAAGGCTAGTCTCCATAGTTTGTGGTTAAATCAGCAATGGAAGAAGATATAATTATTAAAGACCTTTCCAAACTTGTTTCATCACTTTTTTACTAATTGATTAATTTCTCTTAACCACAATATTTTATTTCACATAATATGACTACACAATTCAGGGAAATGTCTAGAGACCTGAAGCAAAACAGAATAAAAGATAAATATAACTTGTTTGAGGTGCTAAGACTAAGAAGTAGTCCAGTTTGAGGAGCTATCCTGGGGAAGTTGCTTTGCAAGAGTTCCATATTTTTCTCTCTCTCTCCATCCACTCTTTGCCTGGTGGTAGAAGTGAAGACCCAGAATCTTTAGGAATCTTTAAGAATTCTTCTCCATCCCTACAATTGACCAAAAAAAAAAAAATGCCAGAAAAATAGTGAAAATGATTAATGAGGACATTTAGATATATATAGCACAGATGATCTTAGACTTATGATAGGGTTAGATCCTTATGAACCCATTGTAAATTAAAGGTATAGCTAAATAAAAAAATGCATTTAATTCACCTAACTTAGCAAACAACGTAGATTAGCCTAGCCTACTTTAAATGTTCTAAGAACACTTACAGTAGATAACAGTTACACAAAATCACCTAACACAAAACCTAATGCTATTACAAAGTGTTGAATGACTCATGTAGTTTATTGAATATGGGTGTGGTAGTCAAGTTTCTTATTGGCCTTCCTAATGTATTTGTGCAAAGTACTTAACATCTTTTTAGTTGCTGTCATCTCTATAACAACCACATTTTCCTTGGTCTCAGTTTTACATGCAATTTTCTAGTCAAACTGAAAGTATTTAAAATTCTTCAGCTCTTCTTTTTGCTCACAAGTCAGTAAACTGACTAAAAACTGCCAGCTACATCCATTCCACTGATTGGATGCTGTGCTGTCTTGAAATTTCCTCTAGCAGATTAATTAATCCATCACTTTTAAATTCAGCCTAACACAAAGTCTCAGAACATGAGCAAAATTTAGAGAAGTTCTTCGCTTAGAATGTAAAACACATGTCTTCTATTTCAATTCTCAATAGTCTTCAACTCCTTTTGAAACCTCATGAGCACAGCCTGCATTCCTATTGGCATTCTAGACTGAGCTCCCACCAAAATTGCCCCTTAAACTCTGTTTACAGTATTTTAAAAAATTTCCAACCTCTACCTCTAAACTTTTTCAAATTCCTCCCACAAACAAGTTCTAAAGGCTTCTGAACCACATGGTCAGATTAGTCACAATAACGACCCTGTTTCTTGGTAAAAATTTCTATGGTAGTCAGTTTTTCATCTCTGTGACCAAAATTCTCAGCAAGGACAAATTGAAAGGAGGGAAAGCTTATTTTGGCTCACAGGTTCAGAGGTTTAGTTCATGGTCATCTGAGTCCATTGCTCTGTGCCCAAGGTGAGGTGAAACATATGGTAGAAAGGCATAGTTGAGGAAAGTACTTCATTTATAGCAGCCAGGAAGCAAAGAGAGGGAGTAGGCAGGATGGGGCTGCCAGGATGATGAAAACTTCCAGGGCATTCCCCCAGTGACCTATGAACTCCAAACATGCCCCACCTACCTACACTTATGACCTAATCAGCCCACTTAGACTATGATATACTGATTAGGTTATAGCTCTCATAATCCAATCATTTCACCTCTGAACATTTGTGCATTCACACAGGAGCTTTGAGGGACACCTCAGATCCCAACCTTACAACCTGTATCCCTAAAACACCGGCTACACAGGATACTGTAGAAAATTGGTTGTTATCCCGTGTGATCATGTGATTGACTGGTACCTGTGGCTCACTGCCACAGCCCATCTTGAGAGTGTCAGACTTTGTATCACTATCCTGGGAAAAGATTAAAATCCCAAACTAATGTTTGGCCTCTACTATACTGTATTGCTTTCATTCCATTGTAAAGTTGAAAAATCCTAAGTGAAGCCATTGGAAGTTGGGGACCAACTGTATACATGCACTGCCCCACCTCTCCCTTTCTTCTGGATCCATGAATTCAACATGTGGTGAAGAAAGAGCA
Organism: Tamias sibiricus; assembly: GCA_025594165.1. NCBI lineage: Eukaryota > Metazoa > Chordata > Mammalia > Rodentia > Sciuridae > Tamias > Tamias sibiricus. The sequence continues at coordinate 109,424,699 of CM046664.1, read as the reverse complement.
TACAGTGGTTACTGCTGCAAAGCATACATTTCATCCCATGTGATATAATTCCATCCTTAACAGATTTTTTTCCTTTAACTTAAATGACAACTCCTCAATAAGCCATTCCACAGTTTATGAAGTTGGCCATGGCTGGGTGATGACCTACATGACAAAGCCATCAATTTATAGACTTCAACCCACTGTCTTGTTTCTTGTACTCTGAAGTGAGTTTCCTGGTAAGAGGTGGTTAAAACATGAAGAGTATATCCATATCCCACTTCCTCAAATCACTGGTGCTCCAATATTGTTCTTTCAATGGTCTAATCAGCTGGTTAAACAGTCCCTGAAATTCAAGTAAATTCTGGTTTCTGGCCATACCATTTTTTTTCTTTTTTTTTTTTTTTTTCTCTTTTGATACTGGGGATTAAATCTGGGGTGCTTAATTGCTGAGCCATATCCCCAGCCTTTTATTTATTCTTACTTTTTTATTTTATTTATTTTTGGGTACCAGGGATTGAACTCAGGGGCACTCAACCCCGAGCCACATCCTCAACCGTATTTTGCATTTTCTTTAGAGACAGGGTCTCACTGAGTTGCTTAGTGCCTCACCATTGCTGAGGCTGGGTTTGAACTCATGATCCTCCTGCCTCAGCCTTCTGAGTTGCTGGGATTATAGTCATGTCCACTGCGCCTGGATTTTTTTTTTTAAGACAAGTTCTCACTGAGCTGCTTAGGGCTTTGCCAAGTTCTGAGGCTGCCTTTGAACTTGTGATCCTCCTACCTCAGCCTTCCAAGTTGCTGAGATTACAGGTATGTGCCAATGTGCCAGGCCCATATCTCTTTGTAGGAAAAATATGTCTTAAAATAAATAGCTAGATATCCTTCTTTCCAAGAAAATTGCGGTTTTTACTTAGTGACACTTCTGAATGGAACTGTGAGGGCCTCAACTCTTGAACCTTAATGTCGGTGTTACATGTACAATTATGTGTTAGCTCAGATCAAATTGTTTTATATTCAGTCAACCCTTCACAGCAAACCCTTTATGCACCCACAGATGCAGACTGAAGGAGGAACTCCATCCAGAGTGACAGGGCTGGGGACTCTGTGAGTGTAACCAAATAACTCAGGAATGTCACTGTGACTTCCCTACTAGATGTTGTTTGGGGAAACCTAAAGTATCCTGGTCCTCCATCAATCATTAGGTCCCCTGCTCATGGGATCTTCTGAATTATGGGGGTTGAGTGCTCCTACCCTTGCTTTCTAACCTGAATCAACTGTGAAGTTATGTTATCCTTCTGGTACCACCCGTGGCCCCTGTGGCAGAATAGTTGGCCGAAATGTAGTATATGCTATCAAACATACTATTTCCTAATTAGAAGAGGGAGGTGCAAAATACTGCAACTTATAACACTCACTTTACAGCAGACTCCTAACTTGCCCTTGACAACCAGACTCTTAGGAACTGCTTAACATTGTCTCATGTATGTCAGCTGTCTTCTGACATCAAATGAAGCTACAGAGAATCTGAATTAATATTTTTGTCGTCCATGTGAATGATTTGTATTTGCAGTACCAATGCACACAATATCCTTTCCTTACTCTTGGAGTCCACTAATTTTAGCACTGCATGTATTAATGTTAATCACTGTGTATTAAGTTTTCTTGGGTCATCTTAATATGAAGATTTGAAATGTTTTAGAAGCATTCACTTCTGTTACACATTTGAATACTTACATGTTTCTCTTTTATTTATGTTAATTTTTAGAGGAATATTTATTATGATACCTTCAATATCCATCACTCTTCTAATCATTTTATTGCATTCTATAGCATATTATCATTACTCTATAATTCTCTTTCCTGTCCTTGAATTTTTATTTGTGTTTATTCTTTTCATGATGTAAAAGATCTTTCTATATCCTTTATTTCTGTGTACATTGCTAGTCATTTTAGAGACATCTTCCAGACTCAGGTCAGGCAGTTCCTTTCTTTAGGCAGACTCCTCTGACTTTTTTCCTTACTCATCAATCAAGGCTGGGTTTTCTGGTCTGTATGTTTATCTTTTGTGAATACTACTGTCATGCCAAGTATTCTTGTACATCTCTGTGTTTGAACTTTACAGTATATTATTACCTACTTGAAGGGAAGAGCCATCCTTTATTCAGTTTTATTACCCCAGTATGTGATGCTAACTATGCAGATACATGTTGAAGAAACAAATGAGTCAGTATTTATAATTTCCTTAATACCAGAGTTATTCATATATAAAGAAATCAGAAACCTCCTCCACAGACTAATGCCTGACAAATAAATCTCAACTTGCTCCTTAGACATAGCATTAAAGGCAAAGTCTTAGATTTATTGAACATATGGCAAGGTTAATGATAATAGTAATGTTTAAATATGAAGTTATAGTTGAGAATTGATTAGAATATTGGAATGTTATTGTTGAAAAAAAAACAGATTTTTTGAGACTAGTTTTCTTTTGTGTAATGCTCTTGATACTTAAAGAAGAGAAAGCAGTCTTTGAAAAGTTCAGACTTGAGCAAGTTTATACACCTCGTAAGTGAATCATTAGTTAGTGTTAGAAGCTGTGTCTGTCATGGTCTTTCTCTACTTTTCTATTTCTCTGGATGGTGTTAATCTTTAAAACTCTTTACCATTGCTTTCTGCAGCCCTCAGTGACTGTGAGACATGTCACAGGATCCAGTGCTTTTGCAATTCTTCCCATTGCTACTTCTTATTTTATAGAAAAAGAAAAAGTGGTTTCATTGGAACCATCAGCAATTGAACTGGAGTTTGTGTAAGCATATTATTTAGAAATGTCTTTTTTGATATTTAACTTAAGAAAGACTCTAGTCACTAAAAGAGCAGCTGCCTAGAACATATAGAACTTGCTTACAAATACATATTGTATCATTGGTAGTTCTCTTTTTGAGTTTTTGAGGAACATTTTTGTTGTTTTATGCAATGGATACACACATTTACACTCTTACTGAGAGTGCACTAGTTTTTCCTTTTCTCCATATATTTGGCAAGACTTGCTGTTTTTTGCTTTTAATGAGAATCATTCTAACAGCTGTGAAAATGATATCTCATTGTAGTTTCTATTTTCATTACTCTCATGATTAGTAATGTTGAGCATATTCTCATATGCCTATTGGTCATTTGCATATCTTCTTTAGAGTAATGCCTATTCAGACTCTTTGCCTGTTTTTAATGAGTTTGTTTTTTGCTTTTCAGTTGTTTTGAGTTTCTTACATATTTTGGATAATAAGCCCTCATTGCATATGTGGTTTTCAAATACCTTCTCCCATTCTGTAGGTTGTCTCTTTACTCTGTGTTGTTTCCTTTGCTGTGCAGAAGCTTTTAAGTTTGATGTAATTCCATTTAACTATTCTTGTTGCCTATATTTTGGGATCATACTAAACAAATCAATGTCCAGACCAATGCCAGGAAACTTTACCCCTTTACTTTCTTCTAATATTTTTTGGAATTTCAGGTCTTATGTGTCTGTAACTAGTTTTGAGCTGCTTTTTGAATTTGGTGTGAGCTAATGGTTCATCTTCATTCTTTTGCAAGCAATATCTAGATTTCCCAATACTATTTATTGAAGAAATTACTTTTTTCCTATCATATGTTCTTGGCTTCTTTGTCAAAGATCAGTTGGTTGTAAATGTTAGTATTCATTTCTGGGCTCTATTCTGCTCCGTTGGTCAGTGTGTCTGTTTTTATGTCAATATCATGATTTCTATGTCTCTGTAGTCTATTTAGGTATCAGGCAGTGTGATGTTTCTTTTTACTCAAGACAACTCTTAGGGTCTTTAGTGGTTCCATTCAAATTCTAGCATTAATTTTTCTATTTCTGTAAAATGTCATTGGAATTTTGTTAGAGATTGCATTAAATCTGTATATTGCTGCGGTTAGTAATTTTATTTATAGGTGCATATTCAAAGAAAATTGAATCAGTATGTTGAAGATACATCTGCACACCCATGTTTATCACAGCACTATTCACACTAACCAAGATCAACCAAAGTATCCATCAACAGATGGAAAAATAAAGCAAACAACACGGTGGTGTACTATTCAGTGTTTAAAAAGAAGAAAGTCTTGTCATTCGCCACAACATGGATGAATCTGGAGGTGATTACAATAAGTGAAATATGCCAGACATAGAAATCTTTGTGTTTTCCTTTTAAGTGATCTTATTTTGGCATGTTGACAGTTTTGTATAGAACCCACTAAAATGTTTATTCAAGTATTTGCATATGAAATATCTCTTCTTTTTGTAATATATATGTTCCCACTCTTGTTAGAGAGAAATTGGCTTTGGTGTTTTTAATTAGATTACATTCTTATTTATATCTCTTCCCACAGCTAAGTTAGTATGACAACAAGTGTTCTTCAGTGAAACGGTAGTATCGTTATGATGACTAAAAAGGATCAGGTATGTAGAAACTATTAATAAAAATCAAGAGCCTGTTGAGGAAATATTTTGGGACCTACCATCCCACTTACCTGCGGGCTTTTGAAGCCAATCAATGGCAAGCAAGTTTTGACTCCCTTTCAAAATTTTAACGGTTTTTGGAGTAACTTTTCACAAATTAAATCTTATGATAACTGTGCACTTATCTACATCCTAATTATTTTGAGAAAGTATGATTCACTCCAAGTGATAAAAATCAAACGCTCATGAATTCTGATAAGTGTAAATAGCCATATAGTGTGTACATAGACTCTAGCAGCTGGAGCCCGAATCTGATGTATTATAATTGATGACCAACAGGTGGCAGCAGTTCCCAGAAAGTTCTCACTGGAGAGTATGTAAACTGATAAGAGTGCTTATAACTCATGCTTTATTCTTCACTAGGGTTGTATAAAAATGTATTTAAACTGATTGATGGATGCCTCTGCTGCTTTATAAAAATTACTTTATTCAATAGTGTTTAGAATTATATATATATATATATATATATATATATATATATGTAGTACATTTATTTATTGTTCTGTGCTGAAATATACATAGTACACCAAAAGCTGATTTTCTTTTTGTTGAAGGAGGTTGGGAAGTAATGATGCATTGAGTACATTAACTCTTCAAACTCCTCATCTCTAGGGTGTTTTAAAGAAATGACTTTAGTGATTCCTGACAGATTTCCATTTGGCTACATCACAGAACTGGATTTTTATTGTTATGTAGAAGTAGAACACTACATAACTATGGCAGTGTATAAAATTCAGAATAAGAGGTATCTACATTAGAATGTTTGATAGTTCTGTAAAGCACTCTCCATTATTAAAACAGTAGTTCTTTTTTTGTGGTTGCATATTTTGTGTGTCTTTGAAAATGTGTGATCATGTCCAATTAGTTGATTTTGTTCTAATGTATCTTTTATGGAAGAACACATTAACACAGTTAAAATAAACAAATCAATACAGTTAAGTGAAAAGCTTTAGCGTGAATCAGGGTCATTTGAAGATGCACCGTAGCTAGCTAATTATCTTACCAGTATTGTACCGCTGACTTTCATCCAATGTGCCACAGCCAATCAGGGTTGAGAGTAGTCCTCTGTCCCTCCATGCTGCTAGAGAGCTGGTGAGGTTGTGGAGAAAGCGGAACCCATGTATACTGTTAGTGGAAATATAAATTAGTATAGTCATTAGGGAAATTCCTCAAAAATAAAAAATAGCATTACTGTGTGATCTCACAATCCCACTACTGGGTATACATCCAAAGAAATGAAATCAATGTGTTGAAGAGACATCTGCATTTCTATGTTTATCACATGTTAACTGAAGGACTATTCATAATAGCCAAGAAACATCATCAGTTGATGGAAACAACCCAGTGTCCATCAACTGATGAATGAATAAAGACAAGGTGGCACATATGTACAATATTATTCAGTTATACAAAGAATAAGATCCTGTCATTTGTGACAACATGGGTGGAACTGGAGATCATTATGTTAAGTGAAGTCAGCCAGGTAAAGAAATAAATGTACCACGTGATCTCACTCCTGTGGAATCTAAACAGTTGGCCTTATAGAAGTTGAGAGTAGAATGGTGATTACCAGAAGTTTGGCATAGTATGGAGGAGCGTTTTAGTCAGCTTTTTCATTGCCATGATGAAAAGACCTGACAAGTTTATTTTGGGGATCACAGTTTCAGAGATCCAATGTCAGTCTATGGATCACCAACTCCACTCCTTGGGGCCAAGATGTGGCAGAACATCATGGTGGAAGTGTGTGGCAAAGGAAAGTAACTCAGGACATGATGATCAGCAAGCAGAGAGGAAGGGAGGGAGGGAGTGAGAGAGAGAGAGAGAGAGAGAGAGAGAGAGAGAGAGAGAGAGAACACTCTGCTCAACAAGGACAAAATATAAACTCCAGAGGAATGGCCCTAAGGACCCACTTCCTCCAACCACACCCTACCTGCCTTGAGTTACCATTCAGTTAATTCCTATCAGGAGATTAACTCACTGACTAGTTTAAGGCTGTCATAACCTAGTCAATTCTCTTCTAAACCTTTTTGCATTGTCTCATACAGGAGCATTCAGGGAAAACATCATATCTAAACTATAACAGGAAGAGAAGGATGAGGTGAGGTTAACCAATGAGTAAAAAATTAGATGTAGAAAGTTCTGGGTGCTATTGCATAGTAGGGTGACCATAGGTAACCATATTGCACTCTTTAAAAAAAAAAAATTGAAGAAAGGAGTTCAGAGGCTATCACCATAAAGAAATGATAAATATTTTAGGGGACAGATATGTTTACCCTAATTTAAACATTACACAGTGTACACATACATCAAAAATGATGAAATGACATCATACCATGTAAATAGGTATAGTTTTATGTTTTATGAGTCTGTTAAAATAAATTTAAATTTAAGAATAGTTGTTTGATACCTGCTTCAATTCACTATTCATTAGATGTTTTTGGCAATGTCTCACAACATTTTTGATTGTTTCAATTAGAGGGCTCATTGCTATTGGTGTTCAGTAAGTAGAGACTATATATGTTGATAAACACAACCCAGCCCCCCATGAAAAGAGTTATTTGACCCAAAATATCAACAGTGACAAAACTGAAGAACCAAGTCTATACTAGATAGTCAGCTAGAAAAATCAATTTTATTTTTATCTTGGGAATGCACAAACAGAAAAACCAACAAATGTGAACTAGGTACATTCAAATCCAAAGCTCAAAGGAGAAATTACAATAGCATCAGGTATTTTAAGGGGAAAAAAAAATCTATCCATCTTTTGATGGATCAGAAGACTTGCAGAGTAAAAAGCTTTCTTTCTTGAAATTTTCAATGTGAAGTGGTCTAGTTCAGAAGCTCCAAGGGGGCAAGTTTATGTTTTACCCTTCTAAGAAGAAATCCCTTCAGGGAGCTTCATTAACTACTCAGCAAAATTGAAAGATGCAGTTTATCAAACTTATGATTGCTAAACAAATTCTGAGCCGAATTTAACCACTGAAATCGTGCCAGGCACCTAGCTGCCTTTGAATTGCTGATGTAGAAACTCAGGATTAAACACAGAGCTACCATTCTTTCCCTACTTATCTTGCTCCAATACTTATAAAAACTGGATTTTCATCTGTGCAGTAGCAGTAAGGGAATATAGGGAAGTTTCATGGAGTTGCTTTTGCTGTTTTAGTCTAAATTGTCTTTAAACGTGTGTGTGTGTGTGTGTGTGTGTGTGTATGCACACACACTCCATGTTGTGTGTTCCAAATAAAGATATTCCAAATGCTGATATCTTTCCATGTTCTAGAAAGCTCTAGTAAAAAATATTTTGTGAGATTTACAATAACACAGATACTTAGTAATTTAAATATTATATATTCCCAATGCAAAGAAGTTACTTAGGTTCAATAAATAGAGAGTATCACAGCACTTGTTTTTAAAAGATTACTGCCTAAAATAGTATCCTTTTTATGAAGATGTACTAAATAAGGGCCTTAAAAATCTGACTTGATTTAAACTTTGTGTTATTGCATCAAAATGTAAATATTTGAATGTTAAACCATTGCTTTGATTCCCAAGTTTAACTGTGGCATCTAAATAAGCACATTTCTTATTCAATTGAATCTTCCTTTTAAAAAGGAAAAAATATAGCAAAACAAAATGTGGGAGGTTATGCTCAACACAATAAACAAGTTTAGTGTAATGATGCGAAGCCCGATGTATCTGGGAGAATTGCTCTGTCATTCAGCTCCTTAGATTTCAAGCAACTACACAAGCAGAAAGTGAACTTCTCCATGATGTAAAGGCTTGAATTCCTCTGTTTTATAATGAAAAGAAATGTGTCTCTGATTTTATGGATCAAAGTTTATGCTTTGGTTAAACTGATAAGAATTTTTCAATTTTCTGTACAGGCCTTATTTACTTCATGAGAGCTATGTTACATAAAGAACAGAAATGAGATTGGAAATAGAACTATGGCCAAATGACATTCTCAGATATTTTAGAATACTGTAAGGAGGAAGGGAGAAAGAAAAATCAGGCAATTCTTATGATGCTTTTATATTTAAATGCATTGCCCCAAAATGAAAGTGCATGCCATAATTTGTTAGTGGCAACTACTTGCATGTCTTTGAGGAATCCTTTAGGTAGTGTATAAATCAATTCAAAGAAGAGGATATTGGCCCTCATAGAGTTTAGTTTTTATTTATATGCACTCTCTATAACTAAAAACGGTTCTTTTTGGTATATAATGAAATTTACATAAAGCAGGTATATTATTAAATATTTGTGTGAGACCCTGATCACCCTATCAGGTTAAAACAGAGTTGACCTAACATGTCCAGTGTGTTTCGCCACTATTATTTTAAATTTTTTGTTCATTTGTTATAAATATACATAATGTTGGGGTTAATTTTGATATAATTATGCAAGTGTGGGACATAATTTGCTCTAATGCAGTCCCGAGGACTTGCCCTTTCCCTTTTCTCCTCCCTCTCCTTGTTCCCTTTCATCTATTAAACTGCCTTTTCTTCTATTCATTTATGATTTTCTTTTAAATTAGTGCAGTATGGATACACATAAAGGTGATATATTCATATATGTATATAGGAAAGTCCAATCAGATTCATTCCACCATTCTTCCCTTTTCCCATCCCCCTCGGTCCCTCTCAAACCCCTCCTCTAATTCACTGATCTCTGTTCTATTTTCATGGATTCTTCACCCCACCCTGCTTTTGCTTGTTTTTTTTTTTTTTTTCTTCCTTATTTTGGTCTAGCTTCTGCATATCAGGAAAAATATTTGACCTTTTACTTTCTGGGTCTGAAAACATCACTTGGAATGATGTTCTTCAATTCTATCCACCAGCAAATGCCATGATTTTATTTCTTTTATGTTTTGCCATTATGATTAAATAGGCAGGATAGCAGTGTTAATCATATTAGATTTCATGTTTTTCTATTTAATGACTGTTTATTGAGAATTTATTATGAGTGAGGTGCTAATTTGTGACCCCAAAATGGACATTCGGGGCAGTGGGCAATGTCCTTGCCCTTGTCACCACCATTGGGGTGAAAGAACCCATAATATGCTGTTGTCTTTTCAGTTATATGGACCCATTTACAATGACTGAAACTTGAATAAACACTTGTCTTAGTTAGAGGTATTAAAGTTTTTTTCTTTAAGAATCTATTTTATATCCTAATAATATTCTAATGCCAGCATTATCGATGTGCTATAAATATTTGCTTTTTGGTCATAAAATGTTTTAAAATCTTTATATTCAATATTAATATTTTTAAAAAAATATTTATATTTTAACATTGCTGTAGTCTTTTCATGAATGAATATGCTGATGACTTTTCATAAAATCATATTAATATTATTATAATTCTCAAAGTACTTCTCTTTTATTCAAATACAATTATGATCACCATTCTCCTTGGTGACTGGGCATAAAAGTTTAGAAACACTATTGAAGAATGATGACATCCAGAATTCTAAAGCACAGAGAAAAACCTGGATAACTCTAAAGTACTATTTCATAAATGAGATTTCTCAAGTGCTTTCCAGTGAATTTTGTTGAGTATTGATTTGTAAATAACCCTAGAAAAAAATGAAAGTTTGGATACTTGAGGTAACTCCATGTTTTGTCATTTCAAGAATTAAGCAATTGTTGACTTTCAGAACTTAGGTGGTACTCAAATAAATTGAACATGACCCAGATTGGGGGAGAGTTGAAGGCCTCAGTGAGTTACTTTCAAATCCATTGTCTTAGTTTAACTAGAAGCCGCTGTACAGAGAGTAATCTCTTGTTTCAACATAATATAAAAAATTACCACAAGTCACCATTTGGGAGAAGAGAGTGAGGAAACTCACTTTGCTTTAAAAACCAGTACCAAGGTGAGAAGAGAAGCAAAGGATAGCAACTCTCTGTCCCTCAAACTAAAATCAGCCTCAGAATGCATGTAAAATACAAAACAAAACAGAACCATGAATAGATGACCTCAATAAAGCTTGACTTTTCTTTTCCTCACATATGTCCATGTTGAATGTTGCTAAGATAAAAAATACCACTGTTTATGTTAAGACCAAATCTGAAGCCTCAAATCTGGTATCCTAGGGTTTACCACCCTTGAGGATCTATTACAACTATGAATGCCTCCATTAGGATGAGCTCCCTGCAGTGGGTAGACTGAGCCAATTGGTCCTATCCCTGGTCCCCACTTATGTAGACTTGGGCATCTTCCTTATTAAGAGCAAAACAACATTCTCCAAGTGAAAATAGGGTGTGGTCTTGTGAGAATTAGTCAAAGGGGAAGGAGGAATTCAGGACATAGTACTGCAAGTACATCTGCCTGGCCCCACAGAGACATCCCTTCCATTTCATTGCCTGGTGTAGGTAAATCCCCAGGGTACTCTTGAGGTTTGTGATAGACTTTGATCTGTATAAAATGTCTTGACTAGAAAATGAGGTGGGCTTGGGGCAGAGCATCCCTATTGCCATGTGCTCAGTCCTGTAATTCCACAGGGACAGGATTCCTTCTTTCTGTTGATTAAAAATGTTGTCTCTGGCCAACAGCATTTATAAAATGCACACTGAAGTATTTTGGTGTTCACTTGGGTAGATGCTAATGTGGCCGTTTTGTATAACCTTATAACAGAACTAGATTTGCTGCCTACCTTCCTAGAAAAGCACAAAAGGAAGACTTCACAAATACGTTTTTCTATTTTCATAAAACCTTTCTCACTGTGAGTCATTCATAGTTGAAGATGAAGTAGAAAACTGTGATTATAATGAGTATATTGAACTATATGGTGTCCAAAGTTTGTATTCAGATTGTGGCCTATCACGTGTTTTCTGTAAGTTGTATACTTTTTTTTTTTTTAATTTTGAAATTATCTTTTGTGATATTGGAGTGGATTTAGGAAGTACAATAGTAAATAATTTTCCTGAGCCACATCCCCAGCCCTTTTTGGTATTTTATTTAGAGACAGGGTCTCACTGAGTTGCTTAGCACCTTGCTGTTGCTGAGGCTGGCTTTGAACTCACGATCTTCCTGCCTCAGCCTCTCAAGCTGCTGGGATTATAGGCATGCACCACCATGCCCGGCTATAAATAATATTGAAATAAAATTAAATAGATATTTTATAAGAAAAAATACAAATGATATAGGAGGTGAAATACATGCAATTTTATTAGGCATAGTGAAAATATAAAATCATGTTTTTGAAAGTAATAGAATTTTGGGGCATGTCTTTAAAAGAAATAGATTAGCTGCAATAAAGCATTTAAAATTATTTCCTTTCCATTTAGACTTTTGGTATTTATATATATCAAGTTAAAAGGTTATCATAAGCAAGGTAAGAACATGATATTGTCCTTACAGAAACGCTCACCAGGAAATTACATAATACAGATTGTTTATTTGTGAGATTATACCTTTCCATAAAGACAAAAGTATCACATTTTAAAGGTACCAAAATTCCCAACATTCTTCTATGTAAAGAAAACCAAACTTTTTTTCTTGTATAGTGAATATAAAGAGGAACAAAAGAGGCATCAGCGATATAGTAACATACACAGGGTTAAACAGTTCTTTTTCAAAGAAATGTAGAACTAAAATATTCCTAAAGGTCACATGCCATCTCTTCAGCCCATTTAAGGCTTCTGAAATGCCACTCTGAAGTAAAATAACTACCTCTCAAGAAGAGTCATTCCATTAGAGAGCCAACTAACATCAGCACAGAGATAAATGGGAGAACAGAAAATTGATTTTATACTTGCGCTCTAAGTGTGGTCAAATGTTATAGGCCAGCACATCAAATAGGATTCCAAAGAATTGCTGTGCCTGAAAAATGGCAACACAAGAGGAGGTGGTTAAATACAGCTTAATACTGTGGTCTGATGTGCTCGGTGTATGGTGAAATATTTATTTACTCCTTCTGTTTGTAATATGACACACTCCTCTATCTCTTTTATTTTTCTTTAATGAATTTATTATCTCAGTGTTCCTGCAACTGAAACTTTCTATCCCAACTCATTGCTATCCTGTGTACCCAGGGCATATAGGCAGGCAGTAGTGAAGATTTACACTTTGTTTGTTTTAAGATGTACAGGTTCTACTTAATAAAGATATTTTAATAAAGTTCTGTTTTATAGGATTCCAAGTCCGGATGAAAGTGTTATCCAGATGAAAAAAAAATTTTTAAAAGACTATTGAAACTATGGAAGTTCATTGGACCCTCCGAAAGCACAAAATGAACGTTCACCTTTCAACTTTATGTGGTTCCTTTGCCTTCTCCAGGCAGCTTAAGTTGCTGTAATGTTCAGTTGGGACCCACCATTTCTTTTCAGGTGTTTTAGACCTCGCTGTGGTTGAATAGAGTCAGAAATGATGAATGTGATACAGCGCCTTCTTTCCTCACTGCACTAAAGAGTCTCCAGGGGTAAGTAGAGAGCTGGCCAATGACATTTTAAAAAGCCCTGGTGTGCTCTTGGCAGTTTAACAAGAAAGTCATAGCTAATATTTTTTTTCTCGTATAGACATTTAGGGCTGTCCAAGACCAAGACAGGCTCTTTCCACATATTGCTGAGCAAGTGATCTATTCCAGTGTGGACTGAAGGGTGAATGAATCTCCAGCACGGTAAGGAAAGATTGGAAACTGTAGTTCTCTCTTACAGATGCTTCTATGCAGCTGCCATTGAAATCCACCCTGTCTCTTCCCATGCTTTTCTCCATGGCTTGCCCTCCTGAGTCTGCAGATTTTATAATCTCATACCACTTTACATCACACCAGTCTTTTTCTCTTGGGAGAGAAGAGAGATTTGAGACACACATACTATCCATACATTATTCTAGGACATGGGCTGGTGTATAGAATTCAACTCTGCTGTGGTGGGGAGAAATCACTTTGCCCTACTTCAAATGTAATTTTGAGAGAGATGAAGATAGGGTCGTATTTTGGACATTCTCTTGCTAGAAGTCCCACTTTAAATGCATTGCTTTCTACCTTGTTTTTTTGAAATCAAGATTAAGTCTAAGAATTTAAAACACAGCTTTATTTTCTTGGTTAGGGACCACAATGATATAAAAAGTTAACACAAAAACAGAGTAGTTTTGAATTTAGATACTTTTGCTAGTGATGGTAGGATTGAGGAACTTGGTAAATTCTTAAGGTCTTAGCTTTCTTTAATACTTGGGTTCTTTGCTTATGGTAGAATCAGTGGCTATCAAATTGCATCAAGGTAACTGACTCCCACTACATCTAGACTCTTTCTGTTGCTGTCTACAGTGTAAGCCACATTCTCCTCTCTCTGTTTTGAAGCTTTAACCTTTTTGGCATATAGTTCTGAACTAGGTCAATGTAATATTTGATGAACATTTTCTTCGAAGAATAATATTCCTTTTCCAATGTAAAAAATCTAGATAATAAACTGCTTTTGAATATATCTTTCTATTGGAGCTGTTATGATATTTTTGAATTGGAAGGAAATAAAAAGACAATTTGTTTCAATTATATTTACTTGTAATTATGACTCAGACCTTCTTCATTTTGAAGCATAGTGAAATATAAGTATATATACTTCTCTCTCTTAGGTCTGTGTGTAATTTTTTTCTTTCCAAATTCATTCATTTAAATATTGTTAGATTTAAGAATCTGTAATAGAATTCCAGAACTGAATTCTTCAGACTAACCTCAGATATGAAGGTGTCAAGCTCAGAGTACAGTGACCTCCTGCCCATGGCCGCACAGTTGATAAAACACTAAAGTGGCCCGTAAGAGGGCTTTTTTGAATCCTAATTGAGGACTTTTTTGTGCTCCACACCATTGCCCTTCAGATATCACAGTCGCTACATTCTCTTTGCTCTTTTCAAGGACAGAGCATGACAGTTGTCTCTGCTGCCTTTGCTGTGCATACATCCTAGGGCACACCACCACTGGGCACTCATTGCCCTTCCTCTAAGATGGTGTAATTGATGCCATGGTTTTGTTTTTAAGCCAAGATGCTGTGACCACAGATAGCAATTAAGCAGTGTGATCACTTTAAGTATAGACTAAAATAACCTATTTTTTTCTTAGTGAAAGCAACAAATCACCATGTATTTTTCTGTTACTTTGAAGCTTTTAATTTCATTTTGGAAGCAAGAACACACAAATGTTTGCTATCACCTACTAATTTATATTCAGTTTTGGAGGGAGGAGGGCATGAATTACACCAAAGACACAACCTTATATTTGTAAAGCTCTTGGTAATTTAAAATAAATTTCTGTATATATTGTCTTAGTTGGGTTTAACAGAAGCTCCAAGAGAAACAAGTCAGCTATGATTATACTAAAAGCAGAAAGATAAGAGGAAGATACTTGAAAAGCTAACTTCTTCTCCAATAGGTATATGCTAAGTATATTCCTAGTCTAGTTATTTTAGTCCACTATATTCACAACTTGCAAACATGTTCAGATTCTGAGCAAATGAGGAACACATCCACTCAGACTTTAAGACCTTGACTACAGAACAAGAGTATTTATGCTACCTCAGTAGAAAACTTGTCGTCAGTAACAGACTGAGGCCTAAGACACATTTTGTTTGGCTCCACACCACTGACTCTTAAAGCATTTGTTAAAATGAGCCCCTGATTCACCAAATCTACAGATCGTGCAAAAGTCTTCATACGCAGCCTCTCTCACACACTTAGGACATATGACAACACCGCTTCTCTGTTGGCAAAGAGAGCTGAGAGTTCAGATGTCAGGCAAGTCCCCTTGCTATTGTGGCTCCTGATGGCTTCCCTTGTTTATAATACCTGCCACACCCTGAGGGTGTTCAAGCCCATAACCTCTGAAGAAGGGTTATGAATGGTTAGCAAAATAATTTATGTTTTAGTTCACTTGGTAACTACCACTGTGCAAATAATATGCCTAAAACTCCATTTTGAATTTATTAAATTTATATAATATTGACTTATGATGATGAAAGAAGAATTTACCTTTTTAATTCCATTTTCTCTTTACCTTCATCCCATTGGAGGAAAAACATTGTAATGCACCTTAGTTTAAGTTCTTTTATTGACTTTCAGTATAGCATGAAACCATTTACTGAAATTCATTCCAAAACTTCAAATACCTTTTTTTTTTTTTTTAAAAAAAAGCATTTTATTGTTGTAGATGGACACAATATCTTTGCTTTTACTTATTTTTTAATGTGGTACTGAGAATCGAACCCAGTGCCTCACGCATGTGAGTTGAGTGCTCAACCACTGAGCCACAACCCCAGCCCTCAAGTACCTCTTGATTATTGTCTCTGACCCTAAATATCTCTCTTCTTCTCCACCCCCATGCCTTAACTGCTGCCAGCTGTGTTTCTGTTTTTACAATGTCAGAATTGCTAACATTTTAGATTTTATAGTAGTAAAATTTTCTTTTATATGTTGTTCATAGGTTTATTCTGAAGATTTAAAAATAATAAACAGTTTTAAGTATATGGAAATATTATTCATTGCATAACCAATTACTAAAAATGAACTTATAGAAGAGGAAATGAAATCATCCTGGGTCAGGAAACCTCTGCCACTCAATAAATACTGCTTCAGTCTGCACAAATAGATCCTCATTTATTAACCACTACCAATGGCTCAAAATTAACGCTGTTTTATTAGGTGGCCTAGGTGGGCCATGACTTGCTTTTGTGTATTTTTATTATTCCAGAATATCAAACTGTCTGTTAAAGAATCCCCTATGCTTTATCCCCACCACTCTTTATTAAATGGAATCCATACTTTTGTTTTATTTATTTATTTTGTTCTTTATAGTTTTACATGACAATAGAGTATAATTTGACTTATTTATGCAAACATCAAGTACATCTTGTTCTAATTAGGATCCCAGTCTTGCAGTTACACATGATGTAGATATTCACTATAGTGTGTTTGTGTATGTACAGAGGAAAGATATGTCAGAATCATTCCACTGACTTTCCTATTCCTGTCCCTCCTCCCTTTCCTTTATTTCCCTTTGTCTAGTCTACTGAACTTCTGTCCTCCCCCCCACCCTGTTGTGTGTTAGCATCCACATATCAGAAAGAACACTGGAGTTTTGGCTCTTTTGGGATTGACTTATTTCAATTAGCATAATAGTCACCAGATCCATCCATTTTCCAGCAGATGTCATAAAGTCATTCTGTTTTATGACTGTGTAATATTCCATTGTGTATATATACCACATTTTCTTTATCCATTCATTTGTTGTAGGGCACCTTGGTTGGTTCCATAGCTTGGTTATTATGAATTGAGTTGCTATAAACATTGATGTGGCTTCATCATAGTAGTATGCAGTTTTTAAGTCCTTTGGGTAAACTGAGGAGTGGTATAACTAGGTCAAATGGTGCTTCCATTCCAGATTTTCTGAGGAATCTCCATACTGCTTTCCAGAGTGGTTGCACCAATTTGCAGTCCCACCACAAATGAATGTGTCTGTCCTTTCCCCCATATCCTCACCATTTATTGTAACTTGTATTCTTGATTACTTCATTATGACAGGAATGAGATGAAATCTCAGTTTAGTTTTTATTTGCATTTCTCTAACTGCTAGAAATGTTGAACATTTTTTCATATATTTGTTGACCATTCTTATTTCTTCTTCTGTAAAGTGTCTGTTTGGTTCCTTTGCCTATTTATTAATTGGATTATTTGTTTTCTTGGCATTGATTTTTTTGAGTTCATTATATATCCTGGAGATTAATGTTCTATCTGAGGTGCAGGTGGCAAAGATTTTCTCCCATTCCCATGAAGCTCTGTCTTCATGCTCTTAATAATTTTCTTTGCTGTGAAGAAGATTTTTCAGTTTGATGCCATCCAATTTATTGATTACTGATTTTTTGCTTCTTGTACTTTAGGAGTCTTGTTGAAGAAGTTGGTTCCTAAGTTGGCATTATGGAGTGTTGGACCTATCTTTTCTTCTAGTAGTCTGGTCTAACGTCTAGGTCTTTGATCCACTTTGAATTGAGTTTTTTTTTTGCAGAGTGAGACATAGGGGTTCAATTTTATTCTGCTACATATGGATTTCCAATTTTACCAGCACCATTTGTTGAAGAAGCCATTTTTTTCTCCAATGTATGTTCATGATACCATCGTCCAGAATAAGATAATTGTATTTAGGTGGGTTTGTCTCTGTGTCTTCTATTCTTTCCCTTGGTATTCATGTCTGTTTTTGTGCTGATACTATGCCATTTTTGTTACTATAGCTTTATAGTATAATTTAAGGTCTGGTATTATGATGCCTCTTGCTTTTCTCAATAAGGATTGCTTTGGCTATTCTGGTCTCTTATTTTATCCAAATGAATTTCATGACTGTTTTTTCAAATCCTATGAAGAACATCATTGGAATTTTAATAAGAATTGCATTATATCTGTATAGCACTTTTGGTAGTATGGTTATTTTGACAATATTAATTCTGCCTAGCCAAGAACATGGGAGATCTTTCCATCTTCTAAGGTCTTCTTCAATTTCTTTCTTTAGTGTTCTGTAGTTTTCATTGTAGAGCTCTTTTGCCTCTTTTGTTTTTTGTTATATTCCCAGTTTTTTTTTTTTTTTTTTTTTTTTTGAGGCTATTGTGAATGGGATAGTTTTCTTAATTTCTCTTTTGGCTGACTCATCATTAGTGTATAATAATGTGATTGATTTATGGGTGTTAATTTTATATTCTGATACTTTGCTGAATTCATTTATGTGTTCTAGTAGTTTTCTGGTGGAGCTTTTTGGTCTTCTAAATATAGGATCATGTCATCAGCAAATAGGGATAGTTTGAGCTCTTTTTTTTTTTTTTCTCCTATTTGTATCCCTTTAATTTCTTTCTTTTGCCTAATTGGTCTGCCTAGAGTTTCAAGGACTATATTAAATAGAAATGGTGAAAGAAGTCTTTCCTGTCTCGTTCCAGTTTTTAGAGGAATGCTTTCAGTTTATCTCCATTTAGTATGATTTGGTCTTGGGTTTAGCATATATAGCTTTTACAATATTGAGGTATGTTCCTACTATCCCTAGTGTTTCTAGTGTTTTGAACGTGAATGGATGTTGTATTTGTCAAATGCTTTTTCTGCATCTACTGAGATAATCATATGACTATTCTCTTCATGTCTTTTGATATGATGAATTGCATTTATTGACTTCTGTATGTTGAACCAACCTTTCATCCCTGGAATGAAACCCACTTGTGTTTTTGTATGTGATTTCCCATACATATATTATTCAGAATTTTTGCATTTATGTTCATCAGTGATATTAGCCTAAAGTTTTCTTTTTTTGATATATCTTTGTCTGATTTAGGAATCAAGATGATACTAGCTTCATGAAATGAGTTTGGAAGTGTTCCCTCCTTTTATATTTCATGGAATGGTTTGAGGAGCATTGGTGTTAGTTCTTCTTTGAAGGTCTGGTAAAATTCAACTGAGAATCCATCAGGTCATGGAACTTTCTTTGTTGGTAGGCATTTGATGACATATTCAATTTCATTGCTTGAAATTCATATTTAAATTTTCTATTTCCTCCTGGTTCAATTTGGATAGGTCATATGTCTCTAGAAATTGGTTGAAGTCTTCAAGATTTTATATTTTATTGGAGTATAATTTTTCAAAATAGTTATTGATTATCCTATTTCATTGGTGTCCATGGTGATATTTCCTTTTTCATTAAAAATTCTAGAAATTAGTGCTTTTTTCCTCTTTAACTTGATTAGCATGGCTAAGCACTTATCAATTTTATTGACCTTTTTCAAAGAACCAACTTTTTGTTTTGTTGAATTTTTGAAAACATTTTTTTTTTGTTTTAACTTCATTGATTTTGGCTCTAATTTTACTTATTTCCTGTCATCTGCTGCTTTTAATGTTGATATGTTCTTCTTTTTCCCAGGGCCTTGAAATGTAATGTTAGGTTATTTATTTGGTGACTTTTCTATTCTTTTAATGAATGAGCCCAGTGCAATGAACTTTCCTCTTAGAATTGCCTTCATAATGTCCCAGAGATTTTGATATGTTGTATCACTATTCTAATTTACCTCTAAGTATTTTTATTTCATCCCTGATTTCTTCTGCTGCCCTTTGATCATGCAGTAACATATTATTTAGTCTCTAGGTGTTAGAGTAGCTTCTATTTTCTATTATATCATTGATTTTTAATTTCATTCCATTATGATCTGGTAGAATGTAAGGTATTATTTCTGTTTTTTAGTACTTGCTAAACATTGCTTTGTGGCCTAAGATATGGTCTGTTTTAGAAAATGATCCATATGTTGATGAGAAGAAAGTATTTTCAGTCATTGATGGATGAAATAGTGTATATGTCTATTAAGTCTAAATTATTAATTATATTTCTCAGTTTTATAGCTTCCTTTTCTTAGCTTTTGTGATGAGAGAAGCATGTTAAAGTCACCCAGCATCATTGTATTGTGATCTCTTTGGTTCTTGAAATTGAGAAGGGTTTGTTTGATGTACACAGATGCTCCATTGTTTGGGACATAAATATTTATGATTGTTATGTATTTTTGATGTATAATTCTCTTAAACAGTATGAAGTGACTATCTTGTTCCCTTCTGTTTAACTTTGGTTTGAAGTCCAGTTCATCTGATATGAGGATAGGAACCTCTGCTTGTTTACGAGATCCATGTGAATGATATGATTATTCCTGTCCTTTTAAATTCAATCTATGGATGTTTTTGCCTTATGAGGTGAGTTTATTGGAGACAGCATATTGTTGAGTCTTTTTTTGTTTTTTAGGTGGGGGGGGGGTACTGGGGATTGAACTTGGGCACTCAACCACTGAGTTGCTTAGCACCTTGCTTTTGCTGAGGCTAGCTTTGAATTTACAATCCTCCTGCCTTAGCCTCCTGAGCTTCTGGGATTTACAGGAGTGTGCCACTGCAGCCAGCAGGTCTTGTTTTTTAATCCATTCTGCTGGTCTATGTTTTTTGATTGGCAAGTTTAGGCCATTTACATTCAATGTTATTATCGAGAAATAATTTTTCTCCCCTGTCATTTTGACTTATTTCTGGTTTTTAATTTCAATTAGTTTATCCTTTGATTGACTATTCTAGTGTATTTTATTTCTTTGCTTATTTTCAATTTTACTTTTTATTTCTTTTTCACGAAACATTTCATTGAATGTTATTTTGTAATACCAGCTTTATAATTGTGAATTCTTTTAAATTTGTTATCATGGAAGGTCCTCCCCCAACTCCATGGAAGGTTTTTATCTCATCATCAAATCTGAATCTTAATTTTTTTGAATATAGTATTTTGATTGGCATCCATTTTCTTTCAAGACTTGGTACATATTATTCCAAGACCTCCTAGCTTTGAAGGTCTGGTTTGAGATATCAGTTGAGATCTGAACTGGTTTCCCTCTAAATGTTGCAGCCTTTAAAATTTTAATCCTTATTTTTGTTATATTGGGGATTTTCATAAATATGTGCCTTGGTGTAGGTCTGTTGTAATTATTTATATTTGGAGTCCTGTAAGCCTCTTGTATTTGATTTTCCATTTCATCCTATGGTTTGGGAAAATTTGATATTATTTCATTGAAAAGAGTGTGCATTCCTTTGGTTCGTGTTTCTAAGCCTTCATTTATCCTGATATATCTTAAATTTGGTCTTTTCACGTTATCCCATATTTCTCGAAAATTCTGTTTGTTTTCTCTTAACATATTTTATCCATAGTCAATTTTATATTCAAGATTATATATTTTTTCTCCATTGACTGAAACTCTGTCTTCCAAGGGGTCAATTTGCTACTGATACTTGCCATTGATTTTTTTAATTCATTTTATTGATTCCTTCATTTCAAGAATTTCTGACTGATTTTTCTTCAGAATTTCTGTCTCCTTGTTAATCTTTCACTTCTTGGATTTTCTCTCTAATCTAACACCTCCTGTCATCTTTATCTCACAGATCAGTATAACTATGAACTTTCTAAATTCCTTCTCTGACATTGCCTCCATTGTGATATCATTGGATTCTGTGACTGAGGTATTCGATTTGTTTGGGTTGGTTTGTTTTCTTGCTTTTTCATGTTGTTTGTACCTCTAGCCATTTATTAGTAAGGACCTGAGGTAGCAGAGCTTCTCTATGAATTTATATGTTTCTGAAGATTTCTAGTTCCTCATGTTTTAGAGGGAGACAAATAATAACAACAACAAAAGAAATCAATATTCAGCATTAAACTAAATATTTAGTTACTATTTTGGCATTGACAATGTTAATTGGTTCTATAAATAGAAATGGTATGGTACCCAATTGCCAATAGTACTGATATTATGTTTACAAAAGGGTTTGCCATTTCAAAAAGGTGAACAGAGAGAAAGCAGAGGAGATGTAGGATGTAATACTTGAGGGGCAGGATGAGAGAGAGTACTAGTAAAGAGTTAAAGGAAGAGAGAACAAAAGAATTTGGCTGTTTGCATAAGACAGGAAGATAATCAAGGGAAATAGAAGAAAAATGGCATAAGATAACAATAACAAAACAAGACAGAACAATAAAATAACAAAAAATAAAACAATATAAAACTGAACCAAGGTATATTAATCAAAACCTTTGTCTACAAAAGAAAGAGCCAAGAAAATAACTACCCTCAAGAAATACTAGAAGTAAAAAGAGTGAGACAGATATGTATATGTATAAATGTCCATGAAAGAATCAGCACACTATAGTTTAAAGAGAAAGAGAGAGGGAGAGAAACAGGTTCTTTTTTGTTGCTGTTGTTCATGTTATCTTTATTATAGCACTCTTCATCTTTAAAAAACTTTTAAAATTTGTTATACATAACAGAAGAATTCATTTATGTACTTTGATATATCATACATAAATGGGGCATTATTTCTCATTTTTTTGATTGTATATATTGTAGACTTATATTGGTCATGCAGTCATATATGTACATAAGGTAATAATGTCTGTTTCATTCTACTATCTTTCCTATTCCCTTATCCCCTCCCCTCCCTTCTCTCCCCTCTCTGCCCTCTACCCAATCTAAAGTAATTTATATTCGATGGAATATTACTCAGCTTTAAAGAAGAACGAAATTATGGCATTTGCTCATAAATGGATGGAGCTGGAGAATATCATGCTAAGCAAAATAAGGCAATCCCAAAAACCAAAGGCTGAATGTTTTCTCTGATATGTGAATGCTAATTCACAATAAGGGGATGGTGTTAGGCAAAAAAAACAGTTTCTTTATGGAAGATTAAGGAATTGTTTCCATTGCAATGGTCGAAAAATTATCTATAATATCATATGTTGGTTGTCTGTTTCCAATTGTCTTTCTTTCCGTTTTTTCTTGAGGTATGTATTGTATGCAAGCATAGTAGTTGGGGGCTGTCAATTCCTTATTTATTTATTTATTTATTTTTGGAGCTAGACAGGTTACCGATTCTCAGGTTCCTTTCTCAGCACATGAGGTGGGTGGGTGATAGGGTGTCCTTTACTCCACTCACAGCAAGATGTTTCTGTAGAGTTGTGGGAAAGGGGTTCCCAGAGCTGGAGCTCCTGGAGGTGGAGTTTGCATCTAGCTAGACTCCTGGTGCTTTGTGGAGCGAGGTTTGGTGAAGCTTTTATATCGGCTGTATCCTGAGCCTGGCTGCTTCTGGTCCGCACTGGGTGTCTGTAGTGCTTGACTCTCCCCTGGGTTCTGCTTGAGCTTCAGAAGAACCAGCCCTTCACCATTGTCTGCCTCCCACGGCTCTCATATTTTGGCCACCTGGGCTCAGTCCCAAAGGACGGGTTCATTCCTCCAACCCCGCCCCCTCATCAAGTCCCAAGTGTTCCCAGCTGGTCCTGCCAACCGCAAGATTCAAAAACGGGGAGACACCTAGGATCTCTCCGGTCTGACCATCTCAAATTCCCCTGGGTGCAACACTTGCCAGGCTTGAATTTCACCTGGTTTTCTAGCCACACTCTGGGTCATATGGTGGGCTGCTGCCAGGTCAGGTGTTCGGACCCAGCTGGAATGACACAGTTCTGGGCACCTGGGTTTGGACCCACCCCTGCCGGCTGCTGCAGCTCCCCGGAAAAACACGGCGGCTGACCCTGCTCACCTCAGGTCACTGGGAGACTTGCGGAGTCTCTCACTTGAAAACAAAGTATAGCCCACCCACAGGATCAGCTCCACAATGTCCCTGATCAGCATGCTTTCTGCTTCAAGAGACATCTTGATACCACCCGAAATGTCGGCTTTCTAGTCTCTCTCTGACCTTCCTGTGGTGGATCTGCATGGATAGCTGATTGTGCCACCGGTGGGCCTTTTCTTTTTTTAAATTTTTTATTCTATTAAACCTTCTGTGTCCCTAGACTTTTCTGAGAGTCCAGTATTAAATCAATCTCAGTAGGATTTCTTTTTTTTTTTTTTTCCCCTCCTTCCTTCCTTCCTTCCTTCCTTTTCTTTTTCTTCCCCTTCCTTTCCCCCTTTCCCTTCTGACCCTAAAATGAAGTTGTTTGGCCTCTTTTCTGGTCCCACACCAGGGAACAGTTTGGAAATTAAATTAAATTAAATTACACCATCTTGATCAGTATGGAATCCATATTCTTAATTATGTTCTACTGCCAACTGTCCATTTTATATCAATGTCAAGAGGTAAGACAGCATAATGACTAGAAGCTTAGGCTCTGGAGCTAGGCTACCTAAATGCTAACCTTTGCTCTGGTATTTGCTAAGGGTGTGTTGGTCAACTCTGAGTCTGTTTCCTTTTGTGTAAATAAGGAAAATACACACATGTGGTCCTGTGAATTTATTGGATAACTTATTTGCATCCAGACGTATCAAGTCTAAAGCATTATTTATAAATATAAAACAATGAATGATTCTAGGTAACATGGTGGTCATGACAAGGAGAGAGGAATGCTTGGTGTGAGGCTCATTCTAAGCACGACTGTGAGGATGGTAGTGTTTCTCTTTGATGTCTTCCATACCTGTTCTTCTCTGCACCTATGTTACTAAATTGTTAGTTGGTGAGATTTAATATATCATGTCTCCTTATAGCTAAATTTCTAATGAGCAACTTGAACAATTTATTCATTCAACAAACATTGACCTACTACAGCTTAATAACTGTGCTGCTATAGGGAATGCATGGGTTACAAAGACTAATATGTTAGAATTCCTTCAATCAATAAGCTTAGAATTTAGTAGATAAAAGGTAAAATATCTTTGATATTCTAAGAAATGAACTGTGGGCATCCATGGCTTTGAATTAACATCTCTTGGGTTATTGTCAATAGTTAGTATTATAATTTTTGCCATCCTTTCATAATGTAATACAACCTTCAATAATTCATTTACTAGTTCAGCAAATATTATTGACCCTCTACCAAGAGATAAAATATTAAACATAGAGTCAATAAGATGTAGTCTTTGACATTAAGTAGTTTCTAGTGTAGAGGGGAAGGTATCCAATAAAACATAATAATTATAATACAAGGGTCTAGGTGGTATGATTGAAACCAAACATTGGATATAATGACAGTACACTGAAGTTGGAACTAGAAAGAATAAATATTAAACTAGAGGCTTGTCTAAAGTTCTCAAGACTTTAAGAAACCAAGCATTAATAGTAGGTAAGGCTATAGCTTAATTAATGTAGTGTGCCTAGCAATTGAGAGAGGGAAGAGAAAGAAATCTGAAGAAGAAAGATGGGCCAAGATAGTGAAAGGCCTTGTTTAACAATGTGAACTTTGTACTTAGGTATAGGACACAATACTGAATAGTTCAGTCAGATTCTTGCAATGTTGGGAATGGATTTCAAGGCCATGGTGGCCAGAGTGTGTGGGTGATCAGTGGAATGGCAGTGATTGATGAGCAAGTTTGGAAGTAAAGAGACCACACAGGAGGTAGTTGCAATAGTAAAGATAGCAGATGATTCAGGCATGAACTTTATTGTGCCTGATAGAAATAAATGAAGTTTAGAGAATGAAAAGTGTCTTTAGAAGATAAACTTAAAAGACTATGGTAATATGGGATGGAAGAGGGTAAGTAAATTGAAAAAGTTTGGTATCAAATAAAATAAAAATATAAAATAAAAAAATTTTATGTAAGATTGGGTAGATGATGGACATTATCTAGGACTGAAAACTTAGGAAAGTAAAAAGTTTTTTTTAAAAAAAGATTCAACACATGAATACATAAAGAAGATGTGATATATATATATATATATATATATATATATATATACACACACACACACACATAAATATAAAATGTGATATATGTATACGCACAGTGTGTACACACACAAAGAAGGAGTATTAGCCATAAAGAATAAAATTGTGTCATTTGCTGGTAAATGGATGGAACTGGAGACTGTTTTGTTAAGTGAAATAAGCTAATCCCCCAAAAAACCAAAGGCCGAATGTGAATGTTCTCTTTGATATGCAGAAGCTAGTGTAAAAATAAAGGAGGTGGAGAGGGAGAGAGAGAGAGAAGAGAACAGAAGAGGAGAGGAGAGAGAGATGAGACAAAATGGCGTGAGGGTGGGGGAAGAAAATACATTAAAATAAAAGAAAGGCCAGTGGAGTAGAAAAGGGGGATTGATGGGAAGGGGGGAGAGAAGGGATAAGAGAAAAACAATGGAATGAATTTGACCTGACTTTCCCACATACGTATATGAATATACTACAGTGAATCTCACTATTATGTATACATAATATACTATTAAGAAAGTATACTATTAAGATGATATACTATTAAGATATATTAAAAATGGGAAGGGGTGTACTGGGGACCGAATTAGAGCAAATTATTATAATTATTTCAAAATGAAGCCTAATGTTATTTATCATTAATATAAACCAATAAAAATGGAGAAAATGATATGAATATACCAATTATATTAGAATTGCAGAGCCTGTGTTTAGTGGGAGAAATATGAAGCCATGGTTTTCAAATATTTGACAACATAAGGCGAATGGCAATGATCACTGAAAAAATGGGGAAAAATCAGCCTATTATGTTTCTGAATTTATAGTCTGTAAGGTTTCCAGGTGGTAATCCAGGGATGAGGGATATAAATACAGTTTGTTGGTTTTGTTTGGTTCAGAGTTTGGCATTCAGAAGGCCAAATGACTAGTATTTCCAGGACAGTACACTGAAGAGGAGAAATCTTCACACAGAAAAGCAGAGCTCAGGAGACCTGTCAAGGGATACATCAAATGTTTGGCTGAATACTGATCAGTCTATACATGTGAGGGAATACCATGGCAGGCCAAGGGCAGAACACAGGAGAGGAGGCAGGGCAATCTTTGGAGCTAAACATGTTGAGAAAGTATGGTTTTGGACAGCTGAAATATAAACAGCTAATATTTTAGCCAACACAGGAGCATGGAGTCAAGTCATCAATATAGTACCAAATGACTATACAAAATGTATAAGAAATTTTGATTCAGATTTAGTGCCCATTTACGATGCTTGGTAACTATTTCTTCCTCAATCTGATATATCTGATATATGGCATGTATAAGAAACGTATAGCCTATATTATTGATACTTGATGGAAGTAGAAGGCTTTTTCTCTTAAATCTGGATTCAAGGCAAAACTGTACACTTTTGCTACTTGTATTCAATATTTTTTAGGGGGGGTACTGTGGATTGAACTGAGGGGCACTCTACCACTGAGCCACATCACCTGCTCTATTTCGTATTTAGAGACAGGGTCTCACTGAGTTGCTTAGTGCCTTGCTTTTGCTGAGGTTGGCTTTGAACTCATGATCCTTCTGTCTCAGCTTCCCGAGCTGCTGGGATTACAGGCATGCACCATTGTGCCCCACTTGTATTCAGTATTTTACCGGATTTCATATCATAAGCACTAAGGCAAGAAAAAGAAATAGAAGATGTTGCTGCCTGAAGCGGAAGCCGCCTGGAGCAACGAACGCCGCAGGAAAATTCGGAGGCAGGATGAAAATGAAAAAAGGTCTTTTATTCTTCTTCTCTCTCCAGCAATCACTCCAAAAGCTCTAACTCCAACCACCACCTTCTTCTTCTTCCCACACACTCTAACCAACCTCACCCAGTTATATACATATAGCTTTAACAAGGACAAGTGCTCACAGCTCGAGCTTACAGGTGCGTCACAGAGTGTTCACGGGCATACAAAGATTCTTTGAATAATGTATTAATATCAGGTGGAAACTAGAACATCTTTTATGGCTCTCAGCTAACCGCAATCTTTAGCTATCTCCTTGATTATAGGCTCCTTCAAGAAGACATTCAGATTAGACAGAAAAAATTAAATTGCTTTATTCACAGAGGTAGTGACTATCTTTTTAGAAAAGCCTAAGAAAGACTAAAAAGTCCTTTAAGAGCTAATTAAGAAGTGTAGCAATGTTGTAGGATACAAGGTTAATATAGAAAAATCATTTGTATTTTTACACATTCTAAACAATTAGAAATTGAAATTCAGTAAATACTATTATAATAGCTGAAATATTAAATATTTAAGGAAATTTTACCAAAAGTTCTCTACCCTGAAAGCCTAAAACATTGCAAAGCTACATAAAAAAAAAACCTGAATAAATTTAGAAATATCAATTGTTTCTGAATCAGTTTTTTTTTTTTTTTTTTGTATCGGGGATTGAACCCGGGGTACTTAACCACTGAGCTAGAACCCCAGCCCTTTTATGTATTTTATTTAGAGACAGGGTATCGCTGAGTTGATTAGGGCCTTGCTAAGTTGCTGAGGCTGGCTTTGAATTGGTGATCCTCCTGTCTCAGCCTCCCAAGCCACAGTGGACTTTATAAGATTTTAAGTCTCTAAATTGACCTATGAATTCAAAGCAATTCCAGATGTCTTTTTAAATAGAATTTGATAAGCTGATTCTAAAATTTATATGGAAATGTAAAGGCCTTGAACTAGCCAACATCATTTCACAAAAGAAGAAAATTAGAGGAATTATTCTACTTGAGATCTGAGACTTATTCTAAAAATATAGTAGATAAGACAGTGCTTTTTGTGTAAAGGCAGATATATAGAAAACAAAATATTGCATTTAGAAATAGATCTACAAAAAAAGCATAAAACAAAATATAAAACCAAACTAAGAAAAAAAAAAAGGAAGGAAGGAAGAAAAGAAAAGAAATAGAAGAAGTGTAGCAATGTTGTAGGATACAAGGTTAATATAGAAAAATCATTTGTATTTTTACACATTCTAAACAATTAGAAATTGAAATTCAGTAAATACTATTATAATAGCTGAAATATTAAATATTTAAGGAAATTTTTACCAAAAGTTCTCTACCCTGAAAGCCTAAAACATTGCAAAGCTACATAAAAAAAAACCTGAATAAATTTAGAAATATCAATTGTTTCTGAATCAGCCTTTTTTTTTTTTTTTTTTTTGTATCGGGGATTGAACCCCGGGTACTTAACCACTGAGCTAGAACCCCAGCCCTTTTATGTATTTTATTTAGAGACAGGGTATCGCTGAGTTGATTAGGGCCTTGCTAAGTTTGCTGAGGCTGGCTTTGAATTGGTGATCCTCCTGTCTCAGCCTCCCAAGCCACAGTGGACTTTATAAGATTTTAAGTCTCTAAATTGACCTATGAATTCAAAGCAATTCCAGATGTCTTTTTAAATAGAATTTGATAAGCTGATTCTAAAATTTATATGGAAATGTAAAGGCCTTGAACTAGCCAACATCATTTCACAAAAGAAGAAAATTAGAGGAATTATTCTACTTGAGATCTGAGACTTATTCTAAAAATATAGTAGATAAGACAGTGCTTTTTGTGTAAAGGCAGATATATAGAAAACAAAATATTGCATTTAGAAATAGATCTACAAAAAAAGCATAAAACAAAATATAAAACCAAACTAAGAAAAAAAAAAAGGAAGGAAGGAAGAAAAGAAAAGAAATAGAAAGAAATAGACCTACAAATTTATGGTCAACTGATTTTTGACAAAATTTTCAAAGCCATTCAGTTGGGGGAAGATAGTTTTTCAACCAATGATGCTGTAACATTTGAGCATACATGCAAATAACTTTAATTATTTCTTCACATCACATGAAAAAATTAATTTGAATCATTATACTAAGATGGGAGAAAAAGAATAAAAGTATTCTAGACGTAAACAGGAGAAAATTGTGAACTTGAGTTAGGCAAAAACTTCTTTAAACAGAATACTCACATGGAAGCAATGTCTGTAAAAGAAATGATAAATTGGAATTTATCAAAATTAAGATCTTCTTCTCAGCAAAAGAAACAATCAGTGAGGTGAATAGAGAGCCAACTAATTGGGAACAAATATTTAATACATTCACATCAGATAGAGCACTAATTTCTAGAATATATAAAGAACTCAAAAAAACTTAACACCAAAAAAACAAATAACCCAATCAATAAATGGGCTAAGGGATTGAAAAGACACTTCTCAGAAGAAGATATACAATTAATCAACAAATACATGAAAAAATGCTCAACATCGCTGGCAGTTAGAGAAATGCAAATCAAAACTACTCTAAGATTTCATTTCACTCCAGTCAGAATGGCAGCTATTCGAGAACACAAACAACAATAAATGTTGGAGAGGATGTGGGGGAAAAGGCACACTCATACATTGCTGGTGGGAATGCAAAATGGTGCAACCGTTATGGAAAGCAGTATGGAGATTCCTTGGAAAACTGGGAATGGAACCACCCTATGATCCTACCATCCCACTCCTGGGTCTATTCCCAAAGGACTTAAAAACAGCATATTACAGTAACACAGCCACTTCAATGTTTATAGCAGCACAATTCACAATAGGTAGGTTGTGGAACCAACCTAGATGTCCCTCAGTAGATGAGTGGATAAAGAAAATATGGTATATATACAAAATGGAATTTTACTCAGCAATAAAAGAGAATAAAATAATGGCATTTGCAGGTAAATGGATGAAGTTGGAGAATATAATGCTAAGTGAAATTAGTCAGTCTCAAAAATCCAAATACCGAATGTTTTCTCTGATATAAGGAGGCTAGTTCACAGTGTTGTTGGATGGGGGTACATAGGAGGATTAGAGGAACACTAGAATGGTCAAAAGGAAGGGAGGGGAAGGGAGGGAGCACCAGGGGAGGGAGCGGGAGAAAAAAGAAAAAAAAAAAGTAAAGATGGTTGAATGAGATGGATATCATTATCCTAAATGCATGATTGAAGACCTGAATGGTATGAATATACTTTGTATACAAACAGTTGTATGTGCACTATAAATTGTAATACATACTACTATTATAAATAAAAAATAAAAAAATAAAAAAGATCTTTTCTTACTCAAAAGATACCTAAGAAAATAAAATGTCAAAGCACAGAATGAATAAAAATATTTGAAAAACCTATATCCAGCATATGTAAAGAACAGTTACAACTCAATAATGGGGAGACAATCCAATAGAAATCAGGCAAAAGATTTAAACTGATACTTTCTTATAGAAGATATATGGTTGAAAAACACATTTGTCATTAGTGGAATGCAAATTAAACTAACAATGTGATATCAAAATACACTTACTGGAATGGCTAAAATGAAAAAATGACCAGGCCATACCTGGTATTGATAAGATGTGCAGCAATAGAACTTTGATATGTTACTGTTGGGAATGCAGAATGACCTGAACATTTAGGAAACATATTGACAATTTGTTATGAAGTCAGTAAGTACACTTACCCTATACTTAACCATACACTTACAATATTACTCAGCATTTCCACTCCTGGACATTTACCCAAGATAAATAAAAAAGAATTATATGTGAATGTTCCTAGAAATTATATTCATAATAGTAAGAATCTCGGAATTAAAAAAAAAAAAAAAAACCAAATGCCTGCCAATTAGTGAATGAATAAACATCTGTGTTGCATTCATGAAATGAAATACTACTTTGCAATATGAAAGAATGGACTATGAATATGAATACATGTACTATCATGAATCTCAAAAGCATTATGCTAAATGTAAGAAGCCATACAAAAAGGACTCAATATTGTATAATCCCATTCATATGGAATTCTGAAAGATCAACATGGTAGTGATTATAAGACTCACTATTGCCAAAGGATAAGGTGTAGAAAGATGGCATTAACTGAAAAGGGTTGGAGGGAATATATTGATGGATAAGAATGTTCTACACCTTCATCTTACACATTTTTCAAAGCTTACCAATATGTACCCCTAAAATTGATATATTTTATTCTGTTTATATATACCTCAATAAAGCTGATTCCCTCCCCGCTCAAGGAATCTAAAGTTTGTTTTGGAGCTGTTGAGGTTTGAGGTGTTTATCAGACATTAGACAATCAAATAAAAGTTCTTGATTTGTGAGTTACTGGCAACAGATGATGAAGGGAACATGGGTCACATGGGGGACAATATTAAAAATGAAAATACAAATGTCATTGATGGGACTTGTAGAATGCTCATATTTTAGGGATAGATCATCACCTGTTTTTGACTAAATTTAATGGTTAGAGCTGAATACTATCAAGTCAATTTAGTCAAATTAGCTTTTATAGAAAAGCTGATGATTATTTATCTTCATGAAAGTGATAAAATTGGTGGGATGTGTTCTGACCTATGCCTGTAAATGCCACCAGGAATTTACACTGAAGGGCATAGATAACTGCCTGGAAACTCTACCAGCTGGGGCATAAGGAGGAAGTTTTTTGAACAGATATAATAATTAGAAATAAATACCAAACTAACAATAGAACTCTTTTGCTTGTTAGGGCTTTTATAATTATTGAAATTATTACTCTTCAGTCTTTTGCCCTAAAGATTGCTGGCAACTTCCAAAGATTAAAACATTTGTGTGTTTACTCTTTTCCAAATTTTATTTATTTATGTATTAATTTAATCATGCTTTTTTATTGTTAAAATTTTAAAATCCAGCAAAAATTCATAAAAATTACAATATTGTATATGTAAATTCAGTATATTATGATCTTCTATGTACATCTTTAAATATAAATATTAAATAGGCTACTTTAAATTGTCATTCTTTTTTGGACCCTGATTTCTGACTCCATTCAAGTTGACAAACTGCAACTGTAATGTTTTATTTATGATCTTTAATGGAATTTTCAGTTCATTTGCATTGCTTGTCCAGTTTAATTTTAGAAGTAAATTTCCTGAAGCTCTGAATTAAGTCTTTTATATGGAAGTACATAAGTCAGCATTTGTTGTATTAATTTTCTGTGTTATTTCTATAAATCTATTAAAGGACAAATGGAAAAGCCTACCTTTTGTTTTTATCAGGACACAACTTACCTGTATTACATAGAATTGCTGTCTCTCCCACTATCCTGAAAACCACATGTCTTGCTTGATTTTACCGAGAAGCAATGGCTGACCTACTAGACAGCCTTTCTGAGTGCTTCTTATTTTTGAAATATACTACTCTTGTTTCATGTGCTTCACTGCACTGCTGAGTGCCCCACTTCTGGGCGCATTTGGGAATTTGAAAGAGGAATTTATGGAGCCCCAAGTGTCGCCATACGTGCAGCTACTCTCTAAGATATTAGCTTTCACAACTTCTTTCGTTTATCAACTACTGTAACTCATATAGCAACTGAATATCATTAAGCAATTTTAACTGTGACTGATTGAAAGGATGAACTGGTCCACAAAGATCAGTTACCAACAGGACAGGCTGAGTGTGAGGGAGTTAAGATCAGATCAGCCCAATTACATAGGTGGTCTTTAACACCAGTATTCTACTGGTCCATAACCAACTCTTGCCAGTGTGTGTAAGAAAACAGGCTAACAGAGCTGAGGTTTTGAGTTGAGAATTAACTCAATGAATTCTCTCTCCAGTTCTTCAGTTCATTCAAGAAACCAACTGCATATTCTAGTGTAAGAAGAAGTAGGAGCTGGAGTGACTGATGAGATGACTTCCTGTATGCATTTTGCATATGTACCCTCCCAAGAAATCTTCATTACCCAAACTAATTTGTGCAGGACTCCTCCTTAAAGCCTGAAGGAAGCTAACACATGGAAAAAATTATTAAAAACAAAAGAAAACAAATAGGCCGAAAAGTGAATGTGGTGTTGTTTGTAGCAAGGTTCCTTGAAACACCCAAAGTCTCAAGAAGATATTTAAATATTGATAGTTTCAGGTTAAATATTTATTGAGGTTGTCATTTTTCTTATTGAGTAGTAATTTATTGAGAACATTAAAAATAACAATTCTGGACACTCTTGATGAGGGTAAGGACCCCTGATTCAATCCAGTTAAGCATCAGAACAGTATAGCAGAAACATTTTATAGATTTATCAAAAATATATTTAACAACCCTAATTTGATATAATTGCCCTCATATAGAATGTCATTCTTAGAAAATAGTAACTCCAAGAAAACTCAGGTGAAGTTACATAATTTCATTTCTCTAAAAAATTATTTTTTCATTTAAATGATAGTCTTTTCATAATAAATTAGGGAAATGGGATATTTTATTTTATTTTTTTGTAATACTACCATCAAATCAATAAAGCAAGGATTATATGGGGATTTGAAATTCTGAATTATTCAACAATAATTATAAGGAGAGACAGAATGATATAATCAGTTTTATGATACTATGATATAATAGCAAGATAAGTTTTATAGCATGTATTCAGGTCTAAATTTAAGAATTTTGTTATTGGGACTATAATATAAGGATTAGCTGGTGTGCATTTTATTTGAAACTCATTATGCTCTAAATATTTAGTTTTTCTCCTTATTTTGGGCTACATTATTCCTTCCATCTCCAATTCATATGTTGAAGTTCTAACCCTGATACCTCAGCATGTAACTATATTTGGACAAAAGACTTTTAAAAGAGATAATTAAAAGAAGGCCATTAGGATAAGCTGTAATCCTATGCCAATGATGTCCTTATAAGAGAGGAAATTTGGACAAAGACACATACAGAAGGAAGACAATGTGAAGATATAGGGAGAAGATGGCCATTTATAGTCCAAGGCCTGGATAGATGCTTCTCTTACAGTACTGACAGGGAACCAGCCTACCAGTGTTCTTTGGCTCCAGCCGTCATAACTGTAAAGAAACACATGTCTGTTATTTAAGTATGTTGTGGTACATTATCAGGGCAGTTCTAGCAAACAAATTTAATCTTTCATTGAAATCAGCTACGATACAGAAACAGAAAATTACATGGAGAATTCTATGCTGAAAAAGATGTTATTCTTATTTGAAACCAGAGTTAAAGGAAAATTATGTCCTTATTCATAAACTTGGAAGTTATATATGACAAAGTTAATATTTAAACACAAGAAAATAACAGACATGTGAAGAACATTCTTGGTAAATTTTATCAGAACAGTCTGAAAACCCACACATAGCTTTTATTAGCATAAGTTTGAATTATAAGAGGTTTTTAGATATTCACAATCCTCTTCTCACTGCTGTAATTCAGTCAATTCATAAACTAAAGCTGTCTTAAGTGAGTAAACTGTCACTGCGTAGTTTCAAATGGCATTTTAATATGTCTGAGCTTCACTAATAGAATTTTGAAGTCTTTTGTAGTGTACTATCTCCAGGTAGTAGATAAAATTAAATTATCTGTCAGAAAAAGTGGAAAGAAGAAAACAATTCTTGTGATATTTAGGTTTAAGTCAATTTTGTGTAATTAATGAGGTATAATAGTTTCAGGGTTCAGCAAAATTTTCTATGAAGAAACAGATGGCAAATAATTTAGATTTTGCTGATCATGTCACCTCTGTCACAACTCCTTAACCATGAGGCAGCCAGGGATATTGTGTCAATGGTTGGGTGTTGCAATGTGCCCATAAAACTTTTTTTAAAAATATTTATTTATTTGTTTTAGTTGTACACAATGTATTGCATTTATTCTTTACGTGGTGCTGAGGATTGAACCCGGGCCTCACACATGCTAGGCGAGTGCACTACCACTGAGCCACCATCCCAGCCCGTGCCTATAAAACTTTATTAACAAAAGCAGGTGGTAACAGGAGTCAACTCATTGGATATAGACTGCTGACCCTGTGATGAGGACAAAATGTGTATGAAAAGAAGTGTAAAAGAAAATTGTTTTTAGTAATGTGGGGTTTGATTTTGGGAGAGTCAGTCCTCTCTTTCTGTCTTTGTCTTCCTCTCTGCCTTTCTCCCTCTCTCTCTCTTTCTTTCTCTTTTTTTTTATATAATTTTATTTTTATAATTTTTAATATGTACAACTCATAGTGCATATATTTAGTATCTTTTTACATACAACTGTTTGTATACAAAGTATATTCGTACAGTTCAGGTCTTCAATCATGCATTAAGGAAAATGATATCCGTCTCATTCAACCACCTTTTTTTCCCCCCCTCCCTCCCCTCTTGCTCCCTCCCTTACCCTCCCTTCCCTTGACCATTCTAGTGTTCCTCTAATCCTCCTATGTACCCCCATCCAACAATATTTTGAAATAGCCTCCTTATATAAGAGAGAACATTTGGTACTTGGATTTTTGAGACTGACTAACTTCACTTAGCATTATGTCTTCCAACTTCATCCATTTACCTGCAAATGCCATTAATTTGTTTTCTTTTATTGCTGAGTAAAATTCCATTGTGCGTATATACCACATTTTCTTAATCCACTCATTTACTGAGGGACATTAGCTTGGTTCCACAACCTAGCTATTGTGAATTGTGCAGCTACAAACATTGAGATAGCTATGTCACTGTAATATGCTGTTTTTAAGTCCTTTGGGAATAGACCCAAGAGTGGGATGGCTGGGTCATAGGATGGTTCCATTCCCAGTTTTCCAAGAAATCTCCATACTGCTTTCCATAACGGTTGCACCATTTTGCAGTCCCACCAGCAATGTATGAGTGTGCCTTTTTCTCCACATCCTCTCCAACATTTTATTGTTGCTTGTGTTCTTGATGGCTGCCATTCTGACTGGAGTGAAGTGAAATCTTAGAGTAGTTTTGATTTGCATTTCTCTAATTGCCAGCGATGTTGAACATTTTTTCATGTATTTGTTGATTAATCGTGTATCTTCTTCTGAGAGGTGTCTTCTCAATTCCTTAGCCCATTTATTGATTGGGTTATTTGTTTTTTTTAGTGTAAAGTTTTTTGAGTTCTTTATATATTCTAGAGATTAGTGCTCTATCTGATGTGCATGTATTAAATATTTGTTCCCAATTAGTTGGCTCTCTATTCACCTCACTGATTGTTTCTTTTGCTGAAAAGAAGCTTTTTAGTTTAAATCTATCCCATTCATTAATTCTTGGTAGTAATTCTTGCGCTACAGGATTCTTATTAAGGAACTTGGGGCCTAATCCAACATGTTGGAAATTGGAGCTTACTTTTTCTTCTATTAGGTGTATTGTCTCTGGTCTAATTCCTAGGTCCTTGATCCACTTTGAATTGAGTTTTGTGCATGGTGAGAGATAAAGGTTTAATTTCATTTTGTTGCATATGGATTTCCAGTTTTCCCAGCACCATTTGTTGAAGAGGCTATCCTTTCTCCATTGTACATTTTTGGCACCTTTGTCTAATATAAGATAGCTGTAATTATATGTATTAGTCTCTGTATCCTCAATTCTGTACCATTGGTCCACCAGTCTGTTTTTGGTGCCAATACCATGCTGTTTTTGTTACTATTGTTCTATAGTATAATTTTAAGTCTGGTAAGGTGATGCCCCCTGCTTCACTTTTCTTGCTCAGGATTGCTTTGGCTATTCTGGGTCTCTTATTTTTCCAGATGAATTTCATGACTGCTATTTCTATTTCTTTGAAGAATGACATTGGGATTTTGATTGGAATTGCATTAAATCTGTATAATGCTTTTGGTAGTATGGACATTTTGACAATATTAATTCTACCTATCCAAGAGCAAGGTAGGTCTTTCCATCTTCTGAGTTCATCTATAATTTCTTTCTTTAGTGTTCTATAATTTTCGTTATACAGGTCTTTCACCTCTTTCATTAGGTTGATTCCCAGGTATTTTATTTTTTTTGATGCTATTGCAAATGGGGTATTTTTCATCATTTCCCTTTCAGAGTCTTTGTCGCTGATGTACACAAATGCCTTTGACTTATGTGTATTGATTTTGTATCCTGCAACTTTGCCAAATTTGTTTACTAGTTGTAAAAGATTTCTGGTAGAGTTTTTTGGGTCTTCTAGGTAGATTATCATGTCATCAGCAAATAGTGCTAATTTGAGCTCTTCTTTTCCTATCTTGATCCCTTTAATTTCTTTCGTCTGTCTAATTGCTCTGGCCAGAGTTTCCAGTACTATGTTAAATAGCAGTGGTGAAAGGGGACATCCCTGTCTTGTTCCAGTTTTTAGAGGGAATGCTTTCAATTTTTCTCCATTTAAGATAATGTTAGCTCGGGGCCTTGCATAAATAGCTTTTATTATGTTAAGATATGTTCCTGATATTCCTAGTTTTTCCAGTGTTTTGAACATAAAGGGGTGTTTGTATTTTGTCAAATGCTTTTTCTGCGTCAATTGAGATGATCATATGATTTTTGTCTTTAAGACTATTGATGTGATGTATTATGTTTATTGATTTCCGAATATTGAACCAGCCTTGCATCCCTGGGATAAACCCCACTTGATCGTGGTGCACTATCTTTTTTATGTGTTTTTGTATCCGATTTGCCAGGATTCTGTTGAGGATTTTTGCATCTATGTTCATTAAAGATATGGGCCTGAAGTTTCTTTTTTGGATGTGTCTTTGCCTGGCTTTGGAATTAATGTGATATTGGCCTCATAGAAAGAGTCTGGAAGAGCTCCCTCTTTTTCTATTTCTTGAAATAGTTTGAAGAGCATTGGTATTAGTTCTTCTTTGAAAGTCTTATAGAACTCGGCTGTAAACCCATCAGGTCCTGGACTTTTCCTTGTTGGTAGCTTTTTGATGACATCTTCTATTTCTTCGCTTGTAATTGATCTATTTAAATTATGTATAGCCTCCACATCCAGTTTAGGCAAATCATATGACTCTAGAAATCTGTCAATGCATTCAGTATTTTCTATTTTAT
Organism: Tamias sibiricus; assembly: GCA_025594165.1. Classification (NCBI taxonomy): domain Eukaryota; kingdom Metazoa; phylum Chordata; class Mammalia; order Rodentia; family Sciuridae; genus Tamias; species Tamias sibiricus. Next base: position 109,386,240 of record CM046664.1, on the reverse strand, counting down.
TAGAGTACAAGTTTTCAAAGTAATTTCTAATTATATTCTGTATATCTGAGGTGTTTGTTGTGATATTCCCTTTTTCATCTCGAATGTTAGTAATTTGAGTTTTTTCTCTTCTTCTTTTCGTTAGCATCGCTAAGGGTCTGTCAATTTTGTTTATTTTTTCAAAGAACCAACTTTTAGTTTTGTCAATTCTTTGAATGGTTTCCTTAGTCTCAATTTCATTAATTTCTGCTCTGATTTTAATTATTTCCTGTCTTCTACTGCTCTTGGTGTTTGTCTGTTCTTCTTTTTCTAATGCTTTGAGGTGTGATGTTAAGTCATTTATTTGTTGGTTGTTTTTCCTCTTAAGGAATGAACTCAGTGCAATGAATTTTCCTCTTACTACTGCCTTCATAGTGTCCCAGAGATTTCTATATGATGTATCTGTGTTCTCATTTACCTCTAGGAATTTTTTGATCTCCTCTTTGATGTCTTCTTCAACCCCTTGTTCATTCAGTAGCATGTTGTTTAGCGTCCAGTTGATGGAGTAGTTTTTCTTATTCCTTGTTTTGTCGTTGATTTCCAATTTCATCCCTTTATGGTCCGATAGCATGCAGGGTAGTATCTCTATTTTTTTATATTTGCTGAGAGTTGCCTTGTGACATAATATATGGTCTATTTTGGAGAAGGAGCCATGTGCTGCTGAGAAAAATGTGTATTCGTTTACTGAGGGATGAAATATTCTATATATGTCCTGTTAGTTCTAAATTGTTAATTGTTTTGAGGAGGCTTAAAGTTTCTTTGTTTAGCTTTTGTTTGGATGATCTATCCATTGGTGAGAGAGGTGTGTTGAAGTCCCCTAGAATAACTGTGTTGTGGTCTATTTTACTCTTGAACTTAAGAAGCGTTTGTTTGATGAATGTAGGTGCTCCATTATTTGGGGCATACAGATTTATGATTGTTATATCCTGTTGATGGATGGTTCCCTTAAGTAATAAGAAATATCCATCTTTGTCCCTCTTGATTAGTTTTGGTTTGAAGTCTACCTTATTTGATATGAGAATGGAAACCCCTGCTTGCTTCCGCCGGCCATGTGAGTGATAAGACTTTTCCCAGCCTTTCACTTTCAGTCGGTTGATGTCTTTTTCTATGAGGTGTGTTTCTTGGAGACAGCAAATTGTTGGGTCATTTCTTTTAATCCATTCTGATAATCTGTGTCTTTTGATTGGCTAGTTTAGGCCATTAACATTCAGGGTTATTATTGAGATGTGATTTTTATTCCCATCCATTTTTATTTGAATTATGTTCTTTAGCTTGATTTGGTTTCTCTTCTGGTTGGTATTTCCTTTAGTTTAATATCTCCCTTTGGTTATTTTCATTATCATCTTTCTCTTCTTCTTCATGAAAAATGTTGCCCAGGATGCTCTGAAGTGCTGGCTTTCGAGTTGTGAAATCTTTTAACTTTTGCTTGTCGTGGAAGGTTTTTATTTCATCTTCGAATCTAAAGCTTAATTTTGCTGGATATAAGATTCTTGGTTGACATCCCTTTACTTTCAGAGCTTGAAATATGCTATTCCAGGATCTTCTTGCTTTTAAGATCTGGGTTGAAAAATCTGAACATAGTCTGATTGGTTTCCCCCTATATGTAATTTGCTTCCTTTCTCTTGTGGCTTTTAGTATTCTCTCCTTGCTCAGTGTATTAGGCATTTTCATTATAATGTGTCTAGGTGTGGATCTGTTGAGATTTTGTTTGTTTGGTGTTTGGTATGCCTCTTGAACTTGGTTTTCCATTTCATTCCTCAAGCTTGGAAAATTTTCTGTAATTATTTCATTAAATAGATTACTCATTCCTTTGGCTTGAAACTCTGCCCCTTCCTCTACGCCGATCACTCTTAAGTTTGGTCTTTTTATGCTGTCCCATAATTCTTGGATGTTATGTTCTTGATTACTAACAAGTTTTGCTGTATGGTTTAAATTCTTCTCTAGGACATATATTTTGTCTTCATTTTCTGAGGTTCTTTCTTCCAAGTGGTCTATTCTGTTGGAGATGTTTTCAATTGAGCTTTTATTTTGGTTTATTGCTTCTTTCATTTCTGGAATTTCTGTTTGGATTCTGTTTAGAGCCTCTATTTCCCTATTGAAGTAATCTTTTACTTCCTGTATTTGTTTTTGGAGTTCTTTGTCAAAATGATCTTTTGCCTCCTGTACCTGCTCCCTCATCTCATTTTTGAGTTCATTCTTAAGTTCCTTAAACATTTGGCATATGTAATTTCTAAATTCCATCTCTGGCATTTGACCAACTGTGCTTGCCATGACATCTACCGATGAGGTATCTTGATTTGTTTGTGTCATTTTCTTTCCTTGTTTTTTCATGTTGCTTGTGTGTCTATTCTTCCTGCACTGTGGGACCTTGACTGTTTCGATTTTACCTTAAAGCCTTATGTTGTTCCTGTAGTACAATGCTATCAGATCACCTTATAATTCCTTTACACTTTTAAAACCTAACACTTTCTATTCAGAAAATCCAAGTTTGATCACAATGTACAGATTTTGTTAACCCAGATATTATTTCCAATTTACTCTGTATGCTTCTGATAGGGTTTTATAGCTTCAAGTATTGGATACAGAGGTGTTATGTTTAGGAAGAAGGAAGTGTCTTGAATTGTTCTTTCTTGGAAAGTATGAAAAGAGATATCTATTGAAATGGTTTAGTGGAAGTGGTTTAGTATCAGTAGATGATGGAAGAAAGAGAATGGGGTTGACAATTAGGTAAAAAGATCAATTTATATATATAGTAAGTTGGAAAAGAAAAAAAATGATAAAAGAGTAGGAATTGGTGTAAGAGAGAGGAGAGAGAGAATCAAGGAAATAGAGAGTAAACTATATATAACACCACTTTTGCTACTCAGTTCAATTGCGCCAGTTCTAGAAATCCCAAGTTTTGCGTATAACTTGTTTTTGCCTCTGTTTAGTATGCACTGGCAGGATGTAAACATTAAAGATGAAGGAGGAAGAAAAGATACAAGAGTGAGAAGGAGGAAAAGAATGAAAGAAAAAAGGAGCGGAAGCAAACAAACACACTAACAATCAATGCGGAAGGAAAAAAAAAAAAAGCAGAACAAAACAAAGCCAAAAAAAGGAAAAGAAAAATAAACAAACAAACAAACAAACAAAAAAAACCCTCCCTGCAATCCAAAAAATCAAGCAGACCAATAAAAGAAAAAAAAAAAAAAAAAAAAAGTCAAACCCCAAGTCTCAGACAAAACGGGCCCTGGGAAGCCCCCCTCTTTTTTTCCTTTCCAGTTCAAACCAATTGCTATTGGATCACAGTCTGTGATCCTGTTAGTGAAATCAAGGCTGCATCTTAGGCCAGTGGCTGCACGGTTCAGTGAAGGAGTGGCCCAGGGGGATTGTGTGTGTCAGCAGATGAATGGTGCGGGAAGGGGACTTTCCAGAAGGCACCCCCTCCCCAAGCCCACCCACAGTTGCAGCCTCTTGTGGCCGCTGCGCTAGCCTCAGAAACGCCTTCCCCTGCTGACCACCCAAGTCTCACCCAATTGTGCGTTGTCTTCAGAGAGCTGGAGAGTCCCTGGATGGATGCAGCCGTTGCTCTCCTTCTCCTATCCTTTGTCAGGACCAGCCCCTGCAGCTTTCAAAGATGGCGGTGCTCTCCTTCCAGTCAACAGCCGCTCCGCAGACTCCCGTATCCTCGCCGATTGCACCGGGAAGCCACACCTGTGACCCGCCGGCTGTTATCGCTGGTTTTTATCGCCGGTTTCACGCTGGTGTGCCGTGAGTTTGGCTGGGGTTGCAGTAGTAGCGCGGTCTCCCCACACTGACTTTGTTTCGCACGGCCTGTGCACCACCCAGGCGGTTTTGCAGGAGCCTCGCGGCTCCAGCCGCTGCAGACAGCTTGTCTCTTTCTCTCTTTGGTAGTGGTAATCAAACCATCCAGGAGATCGGTATTTTCAGCCTATATATATATGATGAAAGGCAATTTATCTGCTTTGTTGGATTCTTTCCATGGAGCTGTCCTGAAGTGCGGCTTCCTCTAATCCGCCATCTTGGATCCTCTTTTCTTTCTCTTTCCCATTCTCTCCCCACACTTCTTTTAAGTTGGAATTTTCAGAATTTCTTACCTCTAACCTCATTTTAAAATGAAAACAAACTTCACTGGAATCTATCTTTGATGAGATAAACTTATAACAGAGTTATTTGTCTTAAGATGTTTGAAAGGGGAAAACATCATTTTATTGTTTGTTTTTGAATTAGTAGGCAATCTCTCAGAGTATTTTTATATGGTTTTCCCAGACTGTATTATGCATTCAGAAGGAAATACATTTAACAATATATGGTATAAAATATTGGGGGTAACATTTACTATGCTTAGTTACTGGCCACTCAGGACTTTCTGTAGCTTTGTGTAGTAATCCCACAGTACATTTAAAGCAAAAGTAAGTGCTATTTTTTCCTCCAATGATAGTTTCATGTATAGAATTTGAAGAGCTATACTATCACACAGGGCACCTGCAGATTTCATTAGTTTTTGTTAGATGTCTGTTTTCTTTATTGATGGCAAAACAGAAAATTACCAAATCATAAATTTTATAATACTTTTGCACTGCCATCCTAGCAAAAAAAAAAAAAAAAAAAAAAAAAAAAATGGAATGTGGAGAGAGCCTTTACTTGTAGAACAGACCAAGAGGCAGAAGAGAGAGAAAGTTAATACAACTATTGGGTCAAGGAGAAAGGGTCAGGAAAGATAAAGATGAGGCAGCTGCATCCAAAAGGAAAATTTGGGAAAATGATATTTAAAGAATATTTGTAGGATATTTTCCTATATAGTGTCATCAAATACCCTTCTATGTCTGTAAGGGAGAAAAAAAAAAACTGAAAACCTGTATCACTCCTGTTGTGGAGGACTCTGAATTCTCTTTTCATATTGGAAAATAGAACATTTTAGATTTGGATTTGTCTATTCCTTGAGAATAGTGTCGGCCAGGCCTGTTACCCTTAGAATTTTTTTTTGTTTTTAATTTGGTGATGATTTCATGAACGAAAGTTTCTCTAACTTTGACTCTTAAGGATCTTAGTCTTTGGGCAAATTAGTGATAGAATGAGCAAAATTACCAGTTATCAAATTCTACTCTAGAGGGATTCAGTTTCTTTCTTTCTCTCTAAGAGAAAGAAGGTGTTAGCTGCCCTCTATAACCAGGGAACATACTTTGTGTGCCCATCTTCTGTTCCTTTCATTATTATGAAAAAGTGTAACTGAAAGTTCTTGGTTCTCAGGACAAAAGTATAAAGGAACTTTTTATTTTATTTAACAAGACCAGTGCCTTATGGATTTCAGAGCTCTAATTTGCATGCAAAGTTAGAGTCTCTTAGAAGGAAAGGGCCTGATGGGCCCCTAAACTAGTACCCCTATGTATTTTCTGTCAGGGGTACTAGATAGCCCTTGTCATGGCTCAGGGACAGAAAGGGGTGATGAGATCTCTGACCAAAAATCAGCAATGGGCTAGCACTTAGTTGAAAGGTGCAAAGCAAGCCAGGGCTGCAGGCTATTCCCACCTTGCTTTCATAGATAGTGGTAGTGGTTTTGAGTGTTTCATAGTTGAATGATAAGAGCTGTCAGTATGAAATGCCTTATGAGAGAGAAAATCTATTTTTTTTCTACATGTGCAATTTATGACTATTTTTACAAAGATAGGGCTAAAGAATTTTCCTAGTGTAGTTTAATGTCAAAGTAAATGTCAAGAGAGGCACATGGTGGTCCTTCAACCTCATATTTACAAAATTATTTTTACATAGGAGAAGCACTTATGATGAGCTTAATAAATAGATTTCTATATGGATTTGTTCTGTTAGATGGGACTAGGACTTTATTACTATCTCTGTCAGTGAATTCAGCTAACCAAATTATTGCTTCAGTTGTCTCTAAATAGGGAAACTTTTATTCTAAAAACTATTTTCCTTGAAGTAGCTTAATACTTTTTAATATCACATAAAATATCACTTTTAAATAGATTCATCCTGAGTGTGCTTGTGTTGGTTCAAAAGACATGTTCCTTTTAAAGATTTGAGAAACAGTTTGCTAGAGACTTATTACAAAACCATTTCTCATGGAACAAGAACATGTAGTTTCACGGTGCAAGATTGCCTGATGTTTCTCAGGTTTAAATGGCTCAGGTAAGATAAAGGAAAATTCGGCAAGGTCAGAAGAGAGAAGAAAAGATTTATCCTTAAGTAGAAGAGATAACCGTGTCCCAAGTGTACAAAAGAGGAAGAATTGAAGTATTTCTGGTAACCTGCCTGTTCTTAAAATGAGATTTTAGTAAGAAGAAACTATTAACCATTTGGGGGCAGTTCGGGGACATTGTACATGGTATTCAGAAAAACAGGTTCAAAAGCCAACAACTTTTATCTAGAAATGGTGAAGAGAACTTAATGAAAATGGTTGACTTTTTAAAACACAGGAAGGACACTACAGATTCATCTAAATAAGATGAATGATTTATGTGTTACAAAATGAAATTTCTCTACCCCAAAATTGAAATTACCTGTAATTCTGTTCACTTGATAATTCTAAATGAGTTCTCTTGTACCTAGAAACACATTCTGTAAATAAGTTATAAAATCCCCTAGTAGTCATTTTGCTATGGTATTAGCATGACATTTGTCACTAATATGATGCAAATATATTGTTTATACACTTAGAATGATAGTAAATTTGATATGACATTAAAATATGTAGCTGAATGCCTCTGGTGTCAGTTCTGGCTCATTTAGACACCATCTTTGAATAAATAAATAACTGAGTTGATGGAGTCTTTTAGTTTTTTCCATCTACTTGATTTTAATAGATTATTGCTTCTCTTAGAGCTATTTGAAATGTTTTCCTTTATTCATTTACAACATAAATTAATGTCATTTTTCCCCATGAATTTTTGAAAGCAGATAGGATATTGACAGTGCTTGTACAGTGTCTGTATCCACATTTCAAGGCTTTAAATAAGTCACTTGAAGAAGAATAGGCCCATATGCACATATGTCATTGCTATGTGATTATCCGAAGCTAAAATTGCAATGTCACTATTAGAAAATGAAACAATGCCCTAGTCACTATTAGAAAATGAAACAATGCCCTAGTTGCAGTAATATAAGAGTTGATTCTGAAGATATCAATTGCTATATGTTATTTATTTTGTATATTCTGAAACTGGAGATGATCATATGACCTTGACAGGAAATATTTTGATATTGATCAAAATGTTTCCCAATAATCTTTTCACATTTGCAACATAGGCTGCTCCTGTTAATTTTTACACTTAGGTAAATTTTTTAAAAGTCAAATATATTTTTTTCAACTGATGGATAAAAATAAAACTTTATTTTGGGCAAACAATTCATGATTACACTCTGTATGTTAGTAATCCATACTGTGATATTCATTGTAGTATTTTTGAAATGTGTTAATTCATCTTATCTTTCTCTTAGTATTTATGACTTCCATTACTCTATATTTTTCTTGGTAACTATTATATTTGACTAAAGTAAAGCTTCAGTGTGTAAATATCCTTCTTGTTCAATTACTTATTTGTGATATAATAAAGCACTTCTGCTTCCCTTAAATTCAAATATCAAGCAATCTCAGAATCAAACAATATTTTCTATTATTTAACTCTACTGTTTCTATTGTTCTGCACAAGATATTTTAATAATCACTAAATATGGGTGACTGTACCTAATGATCCTTTCTCCAGAAATGCTCTTTATTGCCAGTCATGGACTTTAAGACTTATAGAACTCAACCAGTTTAATTTAATTAGAACTACAGAGATGTTAAGCAGAACAATGATACTCCTCCTCATTTGTATGATATTTTCATAGCAAATCTAGTAAGTAGGACCATTTTCATAAGTGAGATTATATAATAGCATTAAGGTTTTTTTTTAAAAAACAAATAGTTCTGTATAAAGAGATACAATGCAAATATATATATTCATTATATTGCTAAACTATGAAATCACTGATATTCATCCCTGGGGGACCTATAGAAAACATAATTTCATAGGATATAATCCAGTAAAAAAAAAAAAGCACTTTGAAAAAAACTCACTAAATTTAACTATAATTTTACTACCCAGAAATTGTTCTCTTACTTCCTTCCGTAAGTTGTTCTCCATGAACATGCTTATATACTCACAACTTCATCAGTGAAGTTTGTCTCACACTCTGTACATGAATTTAAATATTGCCTTAAGTATTTCTACTAATTTTTGTGGGAATTTACCCACACAACTAAATACTTTAAAACTCTGTTTATAATATGTGTTATTTTCCTGGAGTCAAGGATGCATAGCAAAGTTACTTCCTTGCCTATCTTATTTGTACTTGTATCTTTAGTAACATATAGTAATGGTCTATTAGTTTATATAGTAATAATAATATACATAATATGGTATATATCATATAGTGATAATAATGTATAATAATGTGGTATATATTATATAGTAAATAAAAATTGTTTTGATTTGGAATGATTAAGTAGAAGAACTAATGTTGAGAACAGTGGTTGGTGGCCAAAACTCTGCATACTATTTCCCTCCCTTCTCTAAAGCTTGTTTTTATTTTTATTTTATTTTATGTTTTTTGTTTATTTTTGGGGTGAGGTGTCTGGACTATTTTGTGTAAAGTCTATTTCCCAGCAGTGTGAAGTCTCTGAAGTTGCTCCTCAAAGGACTCAGGTTGGTTGTATGTACAGTATCCTGGAGTGGCAGTGGTTTCAGATGTCCCTCTTAGTCTCTCTGCCTTCTGGTATCAGATCCAGCTTTCTCACTCTGCTAATTATCATCTGATTGCTATATTGTTTTTGACAAACGTAATGTGATTGGGCATAAAATACCTGGTCAATTGAATCTGGGCTCCCTCCTGCAAGGGTAGTTTTTGTTAGAGATCAAATGGATGTTCTGATCCAAAAAGGACAATTAGCTTTCTCTTTGCCCATTTTCTCTGTGATAATTAGTTGACTTACGGTTTAGCATCTTGCTCTGTTAGACCTACCTGCCTTCTTTTAATTTATATCACCAGAATCTCCATTGTTTTTGAAAGTTGCTTTATGCTTGAACTTCTCCACATTCTGCTTCAAATGAAGTTAGTTTCTGTGGGTTAGGACCTCCCTGCCTTTTGACAGCTATTTTCACTGGGCACAATGATTGCTTCATTACTCTGAATCTGAGGGTGGAAAGAGTGACCTGCCTCTTTGTGAGTGACTCCTCTGTTAACATGATGTTGGGAAGAGGGTGTTTCTTCTTGACTTGCCTCTCCCATCATGGAAATCATGCCTTCTGGTAAGTTGTAAGAAGGCAATTAGGACACCAGTGCTCTTGGTCAGCAATACCTGGAGTCTGTGTGAAAAAGGGAGACCTTGACTTAGGAACTTAGGCCTCTGGAAATGTGAAATGCTAGAAGTCTGTCCCTTACGTGGGGACACCATGGCCCTAGCTGGCAGAGAGGTGTGCTGCAGGGAGGTCAGCTTCTTTGGTGGGAATGGAAAAAGCATACCATTAACTCAAGTGTCAGAGATTCTTGCTATTCTTACTGAAATTTAGTATATTTTCTCAAAAAATTGTCTTTTTATTTGTTTTCCATTATTAAAAAACTTCCTGAGACTTTAAATTTTTAAAAACATAATTTTCACAAGTTATAGTTTTTTTTGTTTTTTTAATAAACAGAGCTGCCTGTGGAAGTTCTTGCTCCACCATTATGGAAATGAGACTCTTTAATATTGTCCACAAATTATTTAAATATTTATTTTTTCTTATTAGTCATACATGACAGTAGAAAGTATTTTGACATATTATACATATATGGACTATAACTTCTCAATCTTCTGGTTGCACAAGATGTAGAATTACATTGGTTATATAATCTTATATGTACATAGGATAGTAATATCTGATTATTCTACTTTCTAATTCCCATTCCCCTTCCTTTCCCTTCATTCCCCTTTGTCTAATCCAAAGTACTTCTGTTCTCCGCCTTCCCCCGCCCCCGTCCCACATTGTGAGTTAGCATTTACATATTAAAGAAAACTTTTGGCCTTTGGTTTTTTGGGGATTGGCTTATCTCACTTAGCATGATATTTTCCAGTTCCATCCCTTTACTGGCAAATGACATAATTTCATTCTTTATGGTTAACTAATATTCTATTGTGTATACACTGCACAGTTTCTTTATCCATTCAACTGTTGAAGGGCAGATAGTTTGGCTCCAAAGTTTAGCTATGGTGAATTGAGCTCCTATAAATATTGATGTGTCTGCGTCACTGTAGTATGCTGATTTTAAACCCTTTACGTATAAACCGGGGAGTGGGATAGCTGGGTCAAATGATGGTTCCATTCCAAGGTTTCGGAAAAATCTCCATCCCACTTTCCAGAGTGGTTGTACCAATTTGCAGTCTGACCAGCAGTGTATGAATGTACCTTTTCCCCCACATCCTCACCAACATTAATTGTTACTTGTATTGTTGATAATTGTCATTCTGACTAGAGTGAGATAGAATCTTAATGTAGTTTTAATTTGCATTTTTCTAACTTCTAGAAATATTGAACATTTTTTCATATATTTGTTGACCAGTTGTATTTTTTCTTCTGTGAAGTGCCTGTTCAGTTCCTTAGCCCATTTATTAATTGGGTTATTTGGGGTTTTTTTATGTTATTTTGCATTCTTTATATATCCTGGAGATTAATGCTGTATCTGAGCTGCAGATGGAGATTTTTCTCCCTGTGTAGCAAACTGAAATTAAACCCCTATCTCTTACCCTGCACAAAACTCAGAGACCCTGCATCTAATAGAAGAAAAAGTAGTCCCAAAATCTACATCATGTTGGCTTAGGAACCAACTTCCTTAATAAGATTCCTAAGGTGCAAGAAAATCAAGAATCATTAAATGGGATGAAATCAAACTCAATAGCTTCTTCTCAGCAAAGAAAACAACCAAGAATGTGAAGAGAGAATCTACAGAATGGAGGAAAATCTTTGCCACAAATTATCTTTGATAAGCTTTCTCTACAAATGTTAATTTCTGTCATTCTAATTCATCTGTTATTTTAAATTATTATAGCTAATTAACTAGTGGTGGAGAGTGTGTGGGGAGTTGAATAGGGGTGGAGTAGAGATATCTCTATTATCCTAGCTTTCATATTTGCTGCTTACTATTGCCACTCATATGGGTCCTTGGCCTTCAGTTCTAGACTCTTCCAACAGCAAAAGTTAAACCCTTATACAACCCTGTTTTTCTATTCTTCATTTGCTTTAAACATACAGATCATAAACTCTGATTTCTGTGATAACTATTTAAAAAAATCTGACTTTCATAAGTTATTTTGTTTGAGATTATCACTTTTAAAAGTAGCATACAATTGGATTTTATTTACTTTCGTAGTTAAAATTGTGATTTTTATCATTTTTAGGTGGATATTTTAAAGGTAGATGCATCTATTTTGTCTACTATGCTTTATAGTTCTGTCAGTTATGTATTAAATCTTCATTATTTAGTACATACAGGTGTCGAAAATTCATCCTCTTGGAGTATTTAAATTTTTATTGGTGGAATTGTTACCCGCTAGGCAGGAACTTTTAGGGGCAAGCTTCCATACTTGTGTGTATGTGTGTGTGGTGGGGCAGGAGGTGGGGGATGTAGCGGCTGCCCCTTCAAATTTGAGTTCAGATAAAGCTCTCCAGAGGAAACCACAAGAAATCAGCCAAAGTCACTGGGTCAAGATGAGTCACTCTTCTAGGTGTCCCAGAAGTAAATTTACTTCTAGGAGTAAATTTTACTCATTATAATCTAATTATAGTGCTATCTATGCCCAGATGACTTTCCTTAGCACCATAGGACATATAAAGCATGATCTCCAACTGAACATGCTAAGGAATATGCCCACCTCTACATATGGTGATGGGTTCTTCCAAAGTGAACATACATGTTTCCTTCATAAAAGCCATTTGCTTTCTTTGTTCTGGAAGGCACATTGCTCTGGGAGTTATTCCCAGTGTTTTCACTTGTACAAGTGTGGAGAACAGACTGTGTCCTGCTACAAGTTACTTCCATGTTCTATAGAACAGCAGTGCCTAGCTCTGAGGTACTCCATTTTATAAGCAGCAATTTGCCCTGTGTTACTACATTTTGAATACATGTACTGAGGCAGAATGACTTGGTAACTGGTATAGGTAAGCAGATAACCACCTGATTTTGGACATTAAGAACATATCAAAACGAATAGCCCCCAGCCGCATCGCAAAAATAATCAGACACAAACTGATAAATTAATCATACTAATAAAATTACTACCTGTGAATTTATCAAATTAAATCAGAGGCACATGGATACACGGACATATCAAACTTTTAGCAGAGAAACCAGGACTGTGAGCCTACCAGACACACTAGAACACTGAATGGATCTCCCTTACCTGAGACACATAAAAGACTACATCTGCCTGTCATCAGAACAGCTGGTGAACACATCCCAAGACAGACATGTAACAAACTCCTGACTTTGTCCCTGGGCTTCAGGTCAGCTGGATCTTATTGCTTGATTTGGCTGACTTTGAAACTGCCTGCTTGCTATTTTGATTCTTGCCTTGAACAAGCTCTATGCTTCCAAAAAGTTTAGCTGCACTTGTGCCCTTTTTTACCATGTGCAGTGACTTGCTTCTGTATCAGCTCTCTGCTTTTGCTTTAGGTTCTGCCCCTTTAAACCCTGTTGCACTGTTAACCCTCTCTAAGTACTTCTGCGATATTATATATCACAATATATATCAATTTGTATATATACAAATATATATGCATATATATATGTATATATATATATATATATATATATATATATATATATATATCACAGTTGTGCAAAGTGTGACCTGTGACTTGAATCTTATAGATTTAGTTATTAAGAGTAAAATGGAACATAAAAAGCTGTGATTGCCACCATCCTGATACCAAGTGAATCATGAGTACTCCATGAATGAAAGTCAATGAGAGTGATGTAGCTTTTGAACTTATTGTTATTCAATAAATTCTGACATTTTGGAAATACACAGATGTGTCTGGCCTATGTTAAAAGCATAGCTGTCACATAAAAATAAATAATAAACCTTTCTTTATTCTTTTCATCTTCTAATTCTACTTATTGTCTTTGTCCATATCAAGGGGCAAATCCATTGTGTTTGGTTACACAATGTGACTTTCTATAACAATAGTCATGATTTTTACCTTAAAGTAATTTTTAAATGATTAAAATCTATTTTGTTTGATTTTAAAATAGTTAGACTAGATTTTAAAATATCTTTCTATATTTAAGGACTATCTTTCATAAGTATCCTGTATTTAGATTCTTTTCCTTTATTCAGTAATTATTAAATACTTTGTATTTAGTCTTTTAATGTTTATCTAATATGCATTATTTTATTCATTTATTTAATCTTAATTTATTTAATTTTTGTCTCCTTATTGCAACATAATTTGGTTTAAAAACTATTATCTTACTCTTTGTTTTTATGTCAGGAATATTCCATAATCTGCTTTCTGTTTTTTAATTTCTATTTTTCTTTTACTCCCATCCATTCAACTTAAAAAGTTTGCACTTTTTTACCTTTATGTCAAGGGTTTCCTTAAAGACTACAATGTTTATGCTAGATATGATCAAATTAATACTTTATTGTTTTTAACAGTTCCTAGTAGACTCCTATAATATTTTAACTGCATATAACTTCCCCTGGCTTTTTGTGCTGTTGTTTACCTGGATTTCAAATCTATATTTTATGTTTCATAAGGTAATATTAAAATGTTTAAAACAATCAATATTCATTTTGATCTATGCAAACTGTACTTGTTGCTCTTCATTTCTTCATGCATTTCAACCTGAGATAAATTGTCTTGTGTTTGAAGAACACCCAATTATATTTCCTTCAGTTTGAATCTGCTTTTAAAAAATTCTCTAAGGTTTTATTTTTGTTTTGTCTGAATATGTCTTTATTTCACCTTCTGTTTTGTAGAATAATTTTTCTTGATATAGAATTCTAGGTTGGTCTTTACTGTCTTTCAGCACATTAATGCTATTTCAGCATCTTCTGATTTGCATTGTTCATTGTGAAAAGTCAACTTTAAATTTTATTGTAAGTCCTTTCTTGGAAAATTAATTTTTTTCCAACTGCTTTTAATTATAATTTATTTTTGGATTATATCAGTTTTACTATCATGCATCTTTTTATTTAAAATGTTCAGGTTCTTTTAGAATTTTCCTAATTTGTGATTTAATGTCTTTCATCTGTTTTGGAAAATTCTAAGTCATTGCTTCTTCTATTCCAACTGTTGCCTCATTGTCCTTGTTTTATCATTTTGCATTTCAATTGTTATATTTTTTATCATATTGTTATTGTATCCTGTGTTATTTACAAAATTATTACATTTTGATTCCCTTTTGTGTTTCAGTTGAGATTTTTCTTTAGTTCACTGATTTTTTTCTTTATCTGTAAATAACCCTTCAGTTTTAAACTTCAACTATTGTAGTTTTCTTTGTCTCTCATTATGTTATAAATTCTCTTCCTAAATCTCCAAAATTGTCATTTCATATCTGAAAAAAATATTTATTTTAAAGTTATAGCTGCTTATTTCAATATCTTAATATTCTTTGTTTCTATCTCTTTGTCTCACTCTTCGATTTAATTTTTTTTTAATTTTATTTTTATAATTTTTAATATGTACAACTCATAGTGCATATATTTAGTATCTTTTTACATACAACTGTTTGTATACAAAGTATATTCGAACAATTCAGGTCTTCAATCATGCATTAAGGAAAATGATATCCGTCTCATTCAACCACCTTTTTTTTTTCTCCCCCTCCCTCCCCTCTTGCTCCCTCCCTTACCCTCCCTTCCCTTGACTATTCTAGTGTTCCTCTAATCCTCCTATGTACCCCCATCCAACAATACTTTGAAATAGCCTCCTTATATAAGAGAGAACATTTGGTACTTGGATTTTTGAGACTGACTAACTTCACTTAGCATTATGTCTTCCAACTTCATCCATTTACCTGCAAATGCCATTAATTTGTTTTCTTTTATTGCTGAGTAAAATTCCATTGTGCGTATATACCACATTTTCTTAATCCACTCATTTACTGAGGGACATCTAGGTTGGTTCCACAACCTAGCTATTGTGAATTGTGCATCTACAAACACTGAGATAGCTGTGTCACTGTAATATGCTGTTTTTAAGTCCTTTGGGAATAGACCCAGGAGTGGGATGGCTGGGTCATAGGATGGTTCCATTCCCAGTTTTCCAAGAAATCTCCATACTGCTTTCCATAATGGTTGCATCATTTTGCAGTCCCACCAGCAATGTATGAGTGTGCCTTTTTCCCCACATCCTCTCCAACATTTATTGTTGCTTGTGTTCTTGATGGCTGCCATTCTGACTGGAGTGAAGTGAAATCTTAGAGTAGTTTTGATTTGCATTTCTCTAATTGCCAGCGATGTTGAACATTTTTTCATGTATTTGTTGATTAATCGTGTATCTTCTTCTGAGAGGTGTCTTCTCAATTCCTTAGCCCATTTATTGATTGGGTTATTTGTTTTTTTAGTGTAAAGTTTTTTGAGTTCTTTATATATTCTAGAGATTAGTGCTCTATCTGATGTGCATGTATTAAATATTTGTTCCCAATTAGTTGGCTCTCTATTCACCTCACTGATTGTTTCTTTTGCTGAAAAGAAGCTTTTTAGTTTAAATCTATCCCATTCATTAATTCTTGGTAGTAATTCTTGTGCTACAGGATTCTTATTAAGGAACTTGGGGCCTAATCCAACATGTTGGAAATTGGAGCTTAATTTTCTTCTATTAGGTGTATTGTCTCTGGTCTAATTCCTAGGTCCTTGATCCACTTTGAATTGAGTTTTGTGCATGGTGAGAGATAAAGGTTTAATTTCATTTTGTTGCATATGGATTTCCAGTTTTCCCAGCACCATTTGTTGAAGAGGCTATCCTTTCTCCATTGTACATTTTTGGCACCTTTGTCTAATATAAGATAGCTGTAATTATATGTATTAGTCTCTGTATCCTCAATTCTGTACCATTGGTCCACCAGTCTGTTTTGGTGCCAATACCATGCTGTTTTTGTTACTATTGCTCTATAGTATAATTTAAAGTCTGGTATGGTGATGCCCCCTGCTTCACTTTTCTTGCTCAGGATTGCTTTGGCTATTCTGGGTCTCTTATTTTTCCAGATGAATTTCATGACTGCTATTTCTATTTCTTTGAAGAATGACATTGGGATTTTGATTGGAATTGCATTAAATCTGTATAATGCTTTTGGTAGTATGGACATTTTGACAATATTAATTCTACCTATCCAAGAGCAAGGTAGGTCTTTCCATCTTCTGAGTTCATCTATAATTTCTTTCTTTAGTGTTCTATAATTTTCGTTATACAGGTCTTTCACCTCTTTCATTAGGTTGATTCCCAGGTATTTTATTTTTTTTGATGCTATTGCAAATGGGGTATTTTTCATCATTTCCCTTTCAGAGTCTTTGTCGCTGATGTACACAAATGCCTTTGACTTATGTGTATTGATTTTGTATCCTGCAACTTTGCCAAATTCGTTTACTAGTTGTAAAAGATTTCTGGTAGAGTTTTTTGGGTCTTCTAGGTAGATTATCATGTCATCAGCAAATAGTGTTAATTTGAGCTCTTCTTTTCCTATCTTGATCCCTTTAATTTCTTTCGTCTGTCTAATTGCTCTGGCCAGAGTTTCCAGTATTATGTTAAATAGCAGTGGTGAAAGGGGGCATCCCTGTCTTGTTCCAGTTTTTAGAGGGAATGCTTTCAATTTTTCTCCATTTAAGATAATGTTAGCTCGGGGCCTTGCATAAGTAGCTTTTATAATGTTAAGATATGTTCCTGATATTCCTAGTTTTTCCAGTGTTTTGAACATAAAAGGGTGTTGTATTTTGTCAAATGCTTTTTCTGCGTCAATTGAAAAGATTATATGATTTTTGTCTTTAAGTCTATTGATGTGATGTATTATGCTTATTGATTTCCGAATGTTGAACCAGCCTTGCATCCCTGGGATAAACCCCACTTGATCGTGGTGCACTATCTTTTTTATGTGTTTTTGTATCCGATTTGCCAAGATTCTGTTGAGGATTTTTGCATCTATGTTCATTAAAGATATGGGCCTGAAGTTTTCTTTTTTGGATGTGTCTTTGCCTGGCTTTGGAATTAATGTAATATTGGCCTCATAGAAAGAGTCTGGAAGAGCTCCCTCTTTTTCTATTTCTTGAAATAGTTTGAAGAGCATTGGTATTAGTTCTTCTTTGAAAGTCTTATAGAACTCGGCTGTAAACCCATCAGGTCCTGGACTTTTCCTTGTTGGTAGCTTTTTGATGACATCTTCTATTTCTTCGCTTGTAATTGATCTATTTAAATTGTGTATAGCCTCCACATCCAGTTTAGGCAAATCATATGACTCTAGAAATCTGTCAATGCATTCAGTATTTTCTATTTTATTAGAGTACAAGTTTTCAAAGTAATTTCTAATTATATTCTGTATATTTGAGGTGTTTGTTGTGATATTCCCTTTTTCATCTCGAATGTTAGTAATTTGAGTTTTTTCTCTTCTTCTTTTCATTAGCATCGCTAAGGGTCTGTCAATTTTGTTTATTTTTTCAAAGAACCAACTTTTAGTTTTGTCAATTCTTTGAATGTTTCCTTAGTCTCAATTTCATTAATTTCTGCTCTGGTTTTAATTATTTCCTGTCTTCTACTGCTCTTGGTGTTTGTCTGTTCTTCTTTTTCTAATGCTTTGAGTTGTGATGTTAAGTCATTTATTTGTTGGTTGTTTTTCCTCTTAAGGAATGAACTCAGTGCAATGAATTTTCCTCTTACTACGGCCTTCATAGTGTCCCAGAGATTTCTATATGATGTATCTGTGTTCTCATTTACCTCTAGGAATTTTTTGATCTCCTCTTTGATGTCTTCTTCAACCCCTTGTTCATTCAGTAGCATGTTGTTTAGCGTCCAGTTGATGGAGTAGTTTTTCTTATTCCTTGTTTTGTCGTTGATTTCCAATTTCATCCCTTTATGGTCCGATAGCATGCAGGGTAGTATCTCTATTTTTTTATATTTGCTGAGAGATGCCTTGTGACATAATATATGGTCTATTTTGGAGAAGGAGCCATGTGCTGCTGAGAAAAATGTGTATTTGTTTACTGAGGGATGAAATATTCTATATATGTCTGTTAGGTCTAAATTGTTAATTGTTTTGAGGAGGCTTAAAGTTTCTTTGTTTAGCTTTTGTTTGGATGATCTATCCATTGGTGAGAGAGGTGTGTTGAAGTCCCCTAGAATAACTGTGTTGTGGTCTATTTTACTCTTGAACTTAAGAAGCGTTTGTTTGATGAATGTAGGTGCTCCATTATTTGGGGCATACAGATTTATGATTGTTATATCCTGTTGATGGATGGTTCCCTTAAGTAATAAGAAATATCCATCTTTGTCCCTCTTGATTAGTTTTGGTTTGAAGTCTACCTTATTTGATATGAGAATGGAAACCCCTGCTTGCTTCCGCCGGCCATGTGAGTGATAAGACTTTTCCCAGCCTTTCACTTTCAGTCGGTTGATGTCTTTTTCTATGAGGTGTGTTTCTTGGAGACAGCAAATTGTTGGGTCATTTCTTTTAATCCATTCTGATAATCTGTGTCTTTTGATTGGCTAGTTTAGGCCATTAACATTCAGGGTTATTATTGAGATGTGATTTTTATTCCCATCCATTTTTATTTGAATTATGTTCTTTAGCTTGATTTGGTTTCTCTTCTGGTTGGTATTTCCTTTAGTTTAATATCTCCCTTTGGTTATTTTCGTTATCATCTTTCTCTTCTTCTTCATGAAAAATGTTGCCCAGGATGCTCTGAAGTGCTGGCTTTCGAGTTGTGAAATCTTTTAACTTTTGCTTGTCGTGGAAGGTTTTTATTTCATCTTCGAATCTAAAGCTTAATTTTGCTGGATATAAGATTCTTGGTTGACATCCCTTTACTTTCAGAGCTTGAAATATGCTATTCCAGGATCTTCTTGCTTTTAAGATCTGGGTTGAAAAATCTGAACATAGTCTGATTGGTTTCCCCCTATATGTAATTTGCTTCCTTTCTCTTGTGGCTTTTAGTATTCTCTCCTTGCTCAGTGTATTAGGCATTTTCATTATAATGTGTCTAGGTGTGGATCTGTTGAGATTTTGTTTGTTTGGTGTTTGGTATGCCTCTTGAACTTGGTTTTCCATTTCATTCCTCAAGCTTGGAAAATTTTCTGTAATTATTTCGTTAAATAGATTACTCATTCCTTTGGCTTGAAACTCTGCCCCTTCCTCTACGATGATCACTCTTAAGTTTGGTCTTTTTATGCTGTCCCATAATTCTTGGATGTTATGTTCTTGATTTCTAACAAGTTTTGCTGTATGTTCTAAATTCTTCTCTAGGACATATATTTTGTCTTCATTGTCTGAGGTTCTTTCCTCCATGTGGTCTACTCTGTTGGAGATGCTTTCAATTGAGCTTTTATTTTGGTTTATTGCTTCTTTCATTTCTGGAATTTCTATTTGGTTTCTCTTTAGAGCCTCTATTTCCCTATTGAAGTAATCTTTTACTTCCTGTATTTGTTTTTGGAGTTCTTTGTCAAAATGATCTTTTGCCTCCTGTACCTGCTCCCTCATCTCATTTTTGAGTTCATTCTTAAGTTCCATAAACATTTGGCATATGTAATTTCTAAATTCCATCTCTGGCATTTGACCAACTGTGCTTGCCATGACATCTACCGATGAGGTATCTTGATTTGTTTGTGTCATTTTCTTTCCTTGTTTTTTCATGTTGCTTGTGTGTCTATTCTTCCTGCACTGTGGGACCTTGACTATTTCGATTTTACCTTAAAGCCTTATGTTGTTCCTGTAGTACAATGCTATCAGATCACCTTATAATTCCTTTACACTTTTAAAACCTAACACTTTCTATTCAGAAAATCCAAGTTTGATCACAATGTACAGATTTTGTTAACCCAGATATTATTTCCAATTTACTCTGTATGCTTCTGATAGGGTTTTATAGCTTCAAATATTGGATACAGAGGTGTTATGTTTAGGAAGAAGGAAGTGTCTTGAATTGTTCTTTCTTGGAAAGTATGAAAGGAGATACCTATTGAAGTGGTTTAGTGGAAGTGGTTTAGTATCAGTAGACGATGTAAGAAAGAGAATGGAGTTGACAATTAGGTGAAAAGATCAATTTATATATTAAAGTAAGTTGGAAAAGAAAAAAAAATGATAAAAGAGTAGGAATTGGTGTAAGAGAGAGGAGAGAGAGAATCAAGGAAATAGAGAGTAAACTATATATAACACCACTTTGCTACCCAGTTCAATTGCGCAGGTTCTAGAAATCCCAAGTTCTGCGTATAACTTGTTTTTGCCTCTGTTTAGTATGCACTGGCAGGATGTAAACATGAAAGATGAAGGAGGAAGAAAAGATACAAGAGAAGGAAGAACAGAAGGAAAGAAAAAAGGAGCGGAAGCAAACAAACACACTAACAATCAATGCGGAAGGAAAAAAAAAAAAGCAGAACAAAACAAAGCCAAAAAAAGAAAAAGAAAAATAAACAAACAAACAGACAAACAAACAAACAAAAAAAAACCTCCCTGCAATCCAACAAAACAAGCAAACCAACAAAAAGAAAAGGAAAAAAAAAATCGAACCCCAAGTCTCAGACAAAACGGGCCCTGGGAAGTCCCCCTCTTTTTTTTTCCTTTCAAGTTCAAACCAATTGCTATTAGATCACGTCCAGACAGTCTGTGATCCTGTTAGTGAAATCAAGGCTGCATCTTAGTCCAGTGGCTGCACGGTTCAGTGAAGGAGTGGCCCAGGGGGTTTGTGTGTGTCAGCAGATGAATGGCACTGGGAAGGGGACCCTCCAGAAGGCACCCCCTCCCCAAGCCCACCCACAGTTGCAGCCTCTTGTTGCCGCTGCGCTAGTCTCAGAAATGTCTTCCCCTGCTGACCACCCGAGTCTCACCCAATTGTGCGTTGTCTTCAGAGAGCTGGAGAGTCCCTGGATGGCTGCAGCCGTCGCTCTCCGTCTCCTCCCCTTTGTCTGGATCAGCCACTGCAGCTTTCAAAGATGGCGGTGCTCTCCTTCCAGTCAACAGCAGCTCCGCAGACTCCCGTATCCTCGCCGATCGATTTCAAAGCTGTTGGGTGGATGTCTCCCTGCCGAAGTAGCACCGGGAAGCCACACCTGTGACTGTGGTGCAGACAGCGCTGCTTCGGACTGTGGCCCGCTCCACTCTGCCCCTGTTTGCTGATCGCAGATCTCTGCGCCGCTCTGTCCCAGGCCCCACTACTGAGGGTCGTGTCCGGCGGAGTGTGAATTTGAACTGGTGTTTTCGACCCGCGGTCTCCAGTGGTTCCCCAGCACCAATCCTGCCGGCTGTTATCGCTGGTTTTTATCGCCGGTTTCACGCTGGTGTGCTGTGAGTTTGGCTGGGGTTGCAGTAGTAGCGCGGTCTCCCCACACTGACTTTGTTTCGGATGGCCTGTGCACCACCCAGGCGGTTTTGCAAGAGCCTCGCGGCTCCAGCCGCTTCAGACAGCTTGTCTCTTTCTCTCTCTGGTAGTGGTAATCAAACCATCCAGGAGATCAGTATTTTCAGCCTATATATATATGAAGAAAGGCAATTTATCTGCTTTGTTGGATTCTTTCCACGGAGCTGTCCTGAAGTGCGGCTTCCTCTAATCCGCCATCTTGGATCCGCCTCGATTTAATTTTTTTTATACTTTAGAGATTTTGTTTAACTACCATATATTACGTAGGAAAAATGAGATTAATTTTGGATTTTGGGTTATAACATCTTTTTTTCCTGAGAAATTTAATGTTTTATTTGTTTTTGTCAATCAAAAATTATCCTAAGGCAGACATCCATTCTACATATCTGGATCTTAAAAGTTCTCCAACCCACATCAGCCTGCCAGGAGTTCTAAGTGGCCTCTGTGCAGCCCAGTCCTTTTTTCTGTTCAACTTCTCAGGCCTTCTGTCTTAATTTATATAATTTAAAGGGAAAAGCAATACCAGATATTAGGTTTATCTATCTGAGCTGCTCTTCTCATTATGATGTTGACGTGCAAGGCCTCTCTAATGTGGTAAGTCCTCCATTCTTTGAAGCAATTATAAATCTATAGTTCAAGTTTTTCTGTGATGTGGTTGTTCTATTTTGGAAACCAAATTCTATCTTTAATCAGAAAAAAATGTAATAAATGCACTAACTCTATTTTCTTCATTTTATTCTTCAGTATGTGTCTAATCTTTACATTGGAGCTTTATTGTTTCCAATTTTTTAAATACTCTCTTGCCTCATTTTAATTTCTTTGACTTTGATTCTGAATTCTCAGAGAATTTCTAATTATTTTTCTCTGTTTCACAAAGCAGATTTGTTGGGGCAGAATTCTGTTTTTTTTTTTTTTTTTATTGACACTAGTCAAGAATATTAATTTGTTTTTCTTTCTTTTTTTAAAAAATTGGTCCATATTAATTACACAGAATTGTGAGTTTCATTGTGGTATGCACACAAAAAATCATAATTTTAGTTATTGTTAACCTTATTTAACTCATTATCTGTATATTATTATTGTGTTTTATTATTATTATTTCACCTGTTCTCACCTATGGATACCTATTTATGTTTCATATAGAATTATTCTCTTGTCATAGATTATGGTTATTTTGTGGTTATTTCAAAAACAAAGTTTTTGATTGTGGTTATTTCAAAAACAAAGTTTTCTAAACTTTGTTTTTGAAATTTTTCCTTTTTGAGATAATTTATTTCTCTGCATGTTCTCTATAAAGGTAGAGTTTCCATTGTTTTGCAATTTTAATTCATAAACTTTATATTTAACTTTCTCATTCCTCCTTTTTACACACAAGACTCTTGACCAATAGATAAATTTGGGACACAAACTCTGATCTTACACATTGTCTCCTTAAATACTTGTCAAGTAAATTCTTAGTTGGCTTGTCACCCAGAGCTCTCACTGTAATTCCTAGTATCTCATAGGAATTCATCTGTGGTAAAGCAGATGCTCATTGTAGCTCTTCTCACAGTGGGAATATCATCATCCACATCCAGTGCCCCGCTTCTGTCTCTGATATTTTTATTGATACATATTACTGACAGAATGGTGGCTTTCATTGTTGCATATTTGTGGACACATAAAAACATATTTTGATCAATTTTGCTGCCCTATAATTCCAACCTTCCCTTCTTCCTCCTCGTGATTACCTTCCTCTAACATAATGGTTTCCCTTCTAATTTCATAGGACCCCTTTTTTTGTTTGTTTGTTGTTTGTTTTTTACTTCTAGCTTTCACATATGACTGATAACATTTGATACTTTTTTTTTCTCTGAGTTTGACATATTTTGTTCAAAATTATGGTCTCCATCTATTTTCCTAAAAATGATATAATTTTGTTTGGTTTTCTTTATGACTGAGTAAAACTCTACCATGTATATATGCCACATTTTCTTTATTGATTCATCTTTTGATGGAAACCTAGGTGGGTTTCTTAACTTGGCTATTGAACTGTGCTATAATAAAAGAAGGAATGTATCTGTAAAATATGCTGACTTTAATTCTTTTGGATAGATATCAAGGAGTGGTATAGCTAGATGATGTGGTAATTATATTTTTAGTTTTTTGAGCAGCCTCTATAGTGATTTCTGTAGTAGCTGTACTAATTTATACTGCTATCAGTAGTTCATCGGAGTTCCTTTCCACCACATCCTCATCAGCATTTATTGCTATTTCTTGATGATAGATTTTCCAATTTATTGGAATATAAGTTTTCAAAAAATTCCCTAATTACTCAATGGATTTCAGCTGTGTCTGTTGTAATTTCCCCATTCCATTCTTAATTTTATTAATTTAGGTCTTTTTTCTTTGGGTACATTTGGTTAGGGGTTTATTAAGTTTAATTATTTTTCATAGCATCAATTTTTTGTTTCTTGATCCTTTGCAATGTTCTTTTAGTTGCCATTTCTTTAACTTCAGCTCTATACTTTATTTTTCCTTTCCTTCTACTAATTTTAAGATTGATTTATTCTCTTTTTTTCTAAAACTTTAAGATGCATCATTATGTTGCTTAATTGAAATCTCTATATATTTTAAATGTAGGCACTCATTTTTATAAACTTTCCTCAGCACTGTCTTTGCTATTTCACTGAGATTCTGATATGTTGTGGTTCCATCTTCATTTGATTCTATTTTTAAATTTCTTCCTTAATTTCTTCAATGACACAGCACTCATCATTCAAAAGTGTACTGTTTATTTATGTAGACTTTCTAGTTGTTGATTTTTAATTTCATTCCATTATGATCTGAAAAAGTAGAAAAGATTAGTTGATTTCTTTTGTATTTGCTAAGATTTGATTTATGACATAACATGATGAATTTTGGAGAAAATTTCATCAAGTGGCTAAAAAGAAAATGTTTTCAGTTGTTGGATAAAATTTCCGTAGATGTCTGTTAAATCCAATTGATCTATAGGAATATTTAAATCTGATGGGTCTGTTGACTTTCTGTCTAGGTTGCCTGTTTATTAGTGAGAAAGATGTATTGAAATCCCTCACTATTGGTTTCCGTTCTTTTCCTTTATATTTAGCAATGTTTGTTTTATAAAATTGGGTGTCACAACATTTGGATCACAACTATTTGTGATTATAACATATTCTTATTGAACTTGTATCTTTTGTAATATGTAATGACTTTCTTTGTCTCTTCTAATTTTGGCTTGAAGTCTGATATGAGAGTGACTGCGTCTTACTTTCAGTTTTAATTTGCATGGAATATCATTTTCCATCCTTTATCTCTGAGTGTGTGAGTAACTTTTCCTTTAAGGTGTAATTCTTGGAGAAAACATACAATTGGGTCATATTTTTTTTAATCCATTGCTGGCTTGGGAACTTGTGGGTCCCCTGGTTTTGCCAAGGGAGGGCCTGGCACCAGAAGGGACCCCTGTCCTGGAGACCCAACCCTCTCTGGCATGGTTGGGGTGCTTTTTATGGTACTGGAAAACTAGTGTGTGGGGAGAAGTGCTGTAGTACCCAGGTCATGGAGTGGGCCCAGACTCTCTTCCCCACTGCTGGCCAGCAGGTTTCACAGACTTAGGCTTGTGGGGACTTCATTGGGACTGGGGACAGCATTCACAGGGATTTCTTGATACACAGACAGAGTTACTGCAGGCATGCGGCTGATCACAAAGCACCCTGCCGTTCTCCAGTATGGACTTAGGTGGCTCTGAAAGTTCCACAGCTGGCCTGGGACCTATGGGACCTATGTACCCTCATATTCAGAGGTGCTGGTGCCAGATCATCCCTGCCCAGTGGACTGAACCCTCTGGGAGGTGGGCAGGGCACTTTGTGTGTACCCTGGAGTCTTCATTGTATCTGGAGAAGCAGCGCCCTAGCAGTGGAGTGAGCTCTGCCTTGTTCCCTCTGCTGACCCGTGGGCTTCCCTGGCTCTAGTCTTGCAGCAACCTCACTGTATAAATTATTTGGAAGGCTTGCTACCAAGTCATTTCTTCATGGTGCTATTTGCTGTGACCTCCAGGGAAGATGAAGATTCAGGAAATTATGTTTCCCTAAGGCGCAGATTTAGGGAACAAGGCTTAGGGAGCCCCATAAAGATGGCTCCCTGCCACACTTTTCTGCTTGTAAATCCAGTGGAGTCCTTTTCTTGCAGCTGCTCACTATGTAGTTCCAGCTTCAGCTAAATCCAGATCGACTTTCCCCTCCACAGCTGTTTCTGTAATGATTTTTATCAGGTATGTCTCTCCTTCCCTTTGTGCGATCCCCTTCCCACCATCCTGCTTTGTTAGTGATGTTGCAGGTTCAGACCTGATTAAATCTTTCTTAGTCTCTGTCCCGGTAATCAGAGTCTCTTTAATTCTTTGACTATTCAATATTGAAGCTCAGTATGTTCCCTCAACCACCCACTTTTCAGGGAAAATGTTCTGGGGCTGTTTTCACTTGGAACTGCAGAGGAGCTGCAGATGCAGCCTCCTTCTACAGAGTTATCTGAGCCTCTGCCTCTCCAGGGTAGTGCATGAGAAAGTAGCTGTCTTCAGGGATTTTCTTTACACCTTTCCAAACATAATATTATGTTTCATTTGATGGTATTCTAAATTCTAAATAGAATTAATTCTAAGAATAGTATAATTCCCAAGGAACCACCACCATTTGTTCCCTTGTATATTCTATTTTGGAAATTGCATCCTGCAAATATTATTTAAATTTTTGTGTTTCTTTCCTTACCCCTTCTTATCATATCATTGCCATTATCACAGATTCTCACAAGTTTTTTTGCATTCTTGTAAACTGTAACTCAGATGATCATATGTCTGTCTTATGTCTCATTTTGCTTAGCACTTACAAGCTTATGTCAGAGGTCTCAGAAAAATATTTTGTTGCCCTTTTCTGTTATAGCCTCTTGATAGAGGTGATAACTTTTTGATCACAAATTTTTAACTTATGAACAAGCTGTACTCCTAAGTAATGGGCTTATATATACATTGTGGTATGGTTCTAACAATATTTAGTTTGTTTACATTTTTATGTAACAATAAAGCAATGAATGGGAATCGTAATATTTTGTTTTTATTTTCCTATTTTCCATTTATTCTTATAAATCTTTATGTGCCACAGGAAAGAATTTTATTTTAGTATAGACTGAAACAAACAAATCACAGAATAAGCAAAATAATAGCTGAGTTTGTAAAATGTTCAGTCAGATTTACGTAAAGAACTGGTTTAGAGAAACTTCAGATAAAACTTCCAATCCCATAAGGCTTATATAAACAAAGACATGAGACATTTAAGTGGTGTCATTATAATAACAATGTATTATACTGAAGTACACAGGTAAATAGCTTTTGGCTGTCATTATTATAGATCATTATTTTCTAATCCTTAGGAAATGTTAACGAGCATATCAGCAATGGCATTCTTTTCTTTTGCCATCCTATCTGTTAAACACAGGATGGATTTAAAGCAATTATAAGGAACAGATTTATCTCTTTGCCAAGCCAAAGTCATAGATAAGTTTTTTTTTTTGTTGGATTAAGGAATGAGTCAGTGTTCTAAGTATTTAACTTTTAAATAGTGAATGATACAACAGATGCTGCCAACTCTATATCACTTTTTGATGTTGTGATTCTTTCAAAGTCTTCAGATACAAATTTCAAATGAGTCCATATACTATTAAAACTTACTGGTAGAGCATATGCTAATTCTAGTAGCAGTATTAAAAATATGATTAATGAAACAGAAGTGCATATTTCAAAGAAAACTGCCAGACTTTTTGACATCTAAAGTAGTATATATTTTGAGAAAATGGATATATTTGTGTAAGGCACACCCCAGTTTTTAAAACTAAAACTTAGCTTGAATCATGAGCCATACAGCATTTAAGTCATCTTCATCATTTGAGAAATGTCAATTTGTATACTACATGGGATTGGTCTTATATGATTTGTTCCATTCCACCTGTAGATTTGATTTAGTGGTAAAAATGATCTACTTTCAGATTTATGATGGGAAAATTCTCAAAATACTTTTTTTCTAGCCCAGGGCATAAGAGGAATTTTCTTTGAAGTTCCCAGTGATCCACAATGATGTTGAACTCCAGGAGAAATCTGTGATTCTCTCTTTCTAGCCTCTATCTCAAGGGCCTATATTATTGATTCTCCAAGAAAGATAGTTTTTGTCTTATGTACAAAAACTATCCACTCATTCATGTATGCCCCAAATAAATCCTACATGTACTTTATTGTTAGGATAGAATCATTTATCCATTAATCACAAGTTTATAAACTATTCTAACCAGCTTGAATATATGATGTACCAAGTTCTGAGTGTCCTTCATAAAACTTGAGAAGGTATCTACAGAGTAGATATTCTTAGAAGCAGGCAAATCAGCAATACCAAGAAGAGAGAGCTGAGTGTGAAACAAGACAAAACCTTTAAAGAACAGAGGACTGTGTCAAATGGAAAAAGAAATTTCTTTTTCCTGACCCTATTTATTACTTTAGCTTGTGTCTTATTTTATCTTACTGTTGTCCTTACTGGTACGCCATCTACCTTCTTTCATACCATCTTAATTATTCATTGAGACTTGTCTTTCTGAGGTAAAAAATATCCATATCGTTGCTAGGCACAATGATGTTTTATTCAAACATCTTACCCTTGATCTCCTAAACTGAAGGTCATCTCTATCCTCCCTTAGCTTTTGCAGCATTTGAAAGTCCAGGTGCACTGATTTACCTCATTTTTCTCTTTTTTCTTTGTTTCCAACAATCTCTCCCCTTTTCTATTCCATGCCTTCAGAGCTCCCCCTAGTCCTTACTTATTGCTCATACATGGGATCATTTTTTTTCCAACTTTGCCTTCTTTCTCAGAGAATTTTCCCACCTTTGACTATACATATATCTATACACACATATAAGAGGTAAATGACTATTGAGTATAATTAACTATCTGTCCAACAACCCTGAACATTCATCTCAAGGCCAGTTTGCATGCATTTTCCTCTTCATGTTTCATAATAATCTTCTCCATTAGAAGCAGTTATAATTCTCATTTATAGATAAGGAAACAGAGCTTTGAGTTGCATTCAGTAACTTACTTGCAGTCACACAGGTAGCAGGGCATAGAGCATGGGACTGAACTTATCTCTACTTTTTTTGAGTGAAGTATAGTGTTTAAGACCTTAGCAACTCAGGTCTCTGGTCTCTTGTTGGTTTTAGTCCTGGAAAAGTTCACTGGGTACCAAAGATGACTTAATCACTCTGAAGGACATACAGGAGACCTGGGCTGATGTGCCTACACATAACTTTTAGAAATATTACTAGGCCCAAGATGTTTGCAAGACTTGAATCTGATTGTTTTGCTTTTTTCTGATTTAAGGAGACAGAGCAAGATGACTTGGTCTAAAACTGTGAAAGACATTTTAACATAGAAAACTGAAATTTCAAATATTATGTTTCTGAGATGGGAGGCACTTAAAAATTTTAATCAACTTCTGTGTTAAAAAAGTTTCCTGGATCAGTTGGTGGTGAGTCTTTGGAATAGAAGATGTTATTGGCTTCTTGACCCTGTCTCTATTCCCAATCCTCTTCCTGTAATTCCCTCTACTGTAAGGGCTGGCAAAGCTGAATACTTACTCCTACACTTTTTTTTTTTTCATGCTATGGATGGCCTGGTGATCAATGCTGGACAACATATGTAAAAAGAAGTGTGATAGAAACATTTCCAGAACTTTTTTTTTTTTTATTATTTAAAGGGACAGATGCTGTGCTCATCTTCTTTCCTTCTTCTTGCCCAGATTTAGACTCCATAAGTATAGTTGTAGCAGCTATTTTTATAACCACTGATATTCAGAGAAATATTGGCCTCGAAATTGTTGAGTTACTAAATCAATGCCTAATTCATATTTTTAAATCTATTTATTTTTAATTACATTGTCATTTACTTC
This sequence comes from Tamias sibiricus, assembly GCA_025594165.1. NCBI lineage: Eukaryota > Metazoa > Chordata > Mammalia > Rodentia > Sciuridae > Tamias > Tamias sibiricus. The sequence goes on along the minus strand of CM046664.1, from coordinate 109,356,650 downwards.
ACCAAAACTTTTGTTTTGTTTGTTTGTTTTGGGTACTGAGAATTAAACCCAGGGCCTTGTGCACAATAACTAATATAATTACCCAATGGCTTTCATCAAGGTGCACAATAATTACTGGATTGATTTATGTCAAAAACAAATATTTGGGAATCAGTTTAGAATAATGATATAAAATTCCTATAAGCCTCTTGAGATCTGAAAAGTAAATGACTTACATTTTGAATCTGATAGCCATAAAGGAATTACAAATATGGCCCACTATCAAATGATTATTTTGCTTAACAGGATTCTTGAAGATACAAAATGAGCATGAGACATTAACAAAAACTGGATTTACTTCATAGCCATACCAGCTTTTGGCTGTCTAAAACTGGGTAAGCCAATTGTCTTAATCTGTTTAGGTTGCCATGACAAAATAGACAATGTGGCTTGAATCATAGAAATTTATTTGCTCACAATTCTGGAGCCTAGATAGTCCAAGGTCAAGTTGCTGGCTAATTCAATTCCTCCTGAGGTCACTCATCCTGCCTTGTAAATGGCCATCTTCTTGCTATCACCTCACACAGTGAAGAGAGAGAGAGAGAGAGAGAGAGAGAGAGAGAGAGAGAGAGAGAGAGAGAGAGAGAGTGTGTTCTGGTGTTTCTTCCTTTTCTTAAAAGGGCACTGGTGTCATAGGGCTTCATTATAACCTAATTGCCTCCCTGAACACCCATGTTCAAAGATAATCTCATCGGGGATTAGGATTTCACATATTAATTTTATTATATGCCAGGAATTGAACCCAAGGGTACTTAAACGCTGAACCACATCCCCAGCCTTTTTTTATTTCTATTTTGAGACAGGGTTTCATTAAGTTGCTTAGGGCCCCACTAAATTGTTGAGGCTGGCCTTGAACTTGTGATCCTCCTGCTTCAGCCTCCCTAGTTGCTGGGATTACAGGCATGCACCACCGCACTCAACTCACATATGAATTGTAGAGGACCACAGACATGAGGTCCATAGTACTGACCTTATAATACACAAAGTCTTAAGAGGAATCCTCCGTTCCTCCATCTTGGAAAGAAGTCCAGTCAATTCTCCATTTACAGGAGGCCTATGAGTAATGATGATTGAGCATGTTTCTCCCCTCTTGTCAACCTGGGATAAATAAGTGTTAGTATTTTCAATATAACTTTCTGTAACTCAAAATTTACTTTCTTCATACAAAAAGAACTATAATCAGAAAGCAATGAATATGCTTTAACCTTTATTAAATAGTTTTTTTTTTCAATAGAAGACTCTTATACTTCTTTCTCCATTTCAGTGTTGGGCCTTATCTAAATTTCTTTTTATCTTTTAAATTATTATATATACATATATATCACATACATTATATATATATATATATATATATATAAATACATACATACACATGTGTATATATCCTGCATATTGGTACCTTCCTCTTAGGATCCATGTTTAAAAGAATTATAGATACAAATGCAATAAGTAGATGTACCATTTCAACTTACAAATTTTATTGTTAATTTACACTTTTTTTTTTCATTTTCTATTTTTATGTAGTTCATGAAAATTTAGTAATGAGACAGACTACTGTTCATGGATCTAGGGAAGATAATGATGATGAGGTAAAGACAGAAAGGATGGTATGGATGGTAAAAGTTATATTTAAGAGGCAGCATATAAAGGTCTTAGTGACCTATTCTCTGTGGTGATGATGGTGAAGAGAGAGTGAAGGTAACTTAGGATAGTTCCCTGATTTCTGTTTTGTCTCATAGTGGATAGTCTTGGAACTATCTTATTTAGATTTGGGTCATTTTCCATAAATGAGGCAATGTGTAGATATACTAAATTTGAAGTATACGTGAGATTGTCAGAGATATTCAGTAAGCAGTTCACTACATAGATATAAATTGGTAGCTTAGGAAATAAACATATAAAACAAAAATAAAACTAGCTACAGATCTCAATCTGAGAATCAGAGGTAAGACTTTGGATGAATTCATAGGTATAAATGAGTTTGTGTAGGAATAGTGTGTAGATTCAGAAGAAGACAAGAAGTGTGCTCATTAAGGATTCAGAGTAACTGTAAACTTACACTTTTTTTTCATTTTCTATTTTTATGTAGTTCATGAAAATTTAGTAATGAGACAGACTACTGTTCATGGATCTAGGGAAGATAATGATGAGGTAAAGACAGAAAGGATGGTATGGATGGTAAAAGTTATATTTAAGAGGCAGCATATAAAGGTCTTAGTGACCTATTCTCTGTGGTGATGATGGTGAAGAGAGAGTGAAGGTAACTTAGGATAGTTCCCTGATTTCTGTTTTGTCTCATAGTGGATAGTCTTGGAACTATCTTATTTAGATTTGGGTCATTTTCCATAAATGAGGCAATGTGTAGATATACTAAATTTGAAGTATACGTGAGATTGTCAGAGATATTCAGTAAGCAGTTCACTACATAGATATAAATTGGTAGCTTAGGAAATAAACATATAAAACAAAAATAAAACTAGCTACAGATCTCAATCTGAGAATCAGAGGTAAGACTTTGGATGAATTCATAGGTATAAATGAGTTTGTGTAGGAATAGTGTGTAGATTCAGAAGAAGACAAGAAGTGTGCTCATTAAGGATTCAGAGTAACTGTCACCTAAAAGGCCGATGCAACAATGAACTATCCCACATACAAAATTAAACTTGGTTAGGTAGAGAGCAAGGTGAGTCATACAACGAAAGGCAAGGGGACAGAGTTGTTTGAGGAGAAAGATGCCTGAAATATCAGATCATGCTGAGTGTTCATAAAAGACAAGTTCTAAATTATGCCAAATGAATTTATTAATTAGAAGAATGTTGCATAGACATAGGGAGACAGGACAGGGAAAACCTTAGCAGTAGATAGAAGAACTACTAGCTAGAAGGAGATGCAGAAATGGAGGAAGTATGCAGATTTTTAGTTTAAAATGCTATGATAGGCATGTATATATGCAAAAGAGAAGATCTAGTATAGGGATTTTAAAAATTCAAGAGAAAGTGGGAAAAAATATGGAGACTACTCAAAGATGCACAAGAGACTCTGTTATGTGTGTGGGTAGGGTAGAGAAGAACTGAGGAAGAATTTTAGGTGCACTGGTATGCTGTCATTATGGTGAATTATGTCCTGCAAGTAGTAGGGAGATAATTATTTTAATTTAGGTATTGGATGTTATTTATATTTTAAAAATAACTTTAGTTAATAGTAGAGAGAACAAGTTAGAGAAAGTAGGATTTGGAGCAATAATAACCAAGGAAAGTAAGGCAAAGGGAGATGGTCAGAGGAAATAATTGTAGAAACATTAACTTGGGATCAGTAGTGCTTGGTAACCTAAATATGGTAAATAGGAGGCAAAGTAGACTGAAGATTTGTGGAGGATTTAAAGTTCCTGATATGGATGCCTGATGAAAGCATGAAACAATTAGGACAAATTTGAAGTGTGAACTAAGTTGATCTGTTTTAGGCATCCTTAATTTTACCCGATTGTGGATAATCCAAGTGGAAAAATAATTTATTTTAGAAAGTGGGGTAGGAAAGCAGAGGGAAAACATAGCCTGGTCACAAATTTTGGAGCATTGTGATATAAATAATGGCTAAGTGTGGGAGTGGAATAGTTTGGTGAGACTACATACAGAAGATAAGGTGAGGGCCTTGCATGAAACCTTGAGGAACATAAAAATTAAGTCAGGTCAATAAGGTGAAAATTATACTCAGGGATAAAACTGAACTGGAGAGCATAGATTCACAAATTTTAAAAGCTGAAGCAAGAGCAAGTTATATAACTTATAAATGTCCATTGAATTAGCCACAGAAGGCCATTTATGATCTGAAGACTTCTCAGTTTAATGATGTAGGAAACTACCAGATTATAGCAAGGCTAAGTCATTAACAATAGTAGAGTAACTGCAGACACAATGCAAACGAGTCTTTCACTAAACTGGTTAATGAAGTGAGTGAAGGAGGACATAGGGACAAGAGAGGAGGTACTTTCTTCTTGCCTTGAGACATTTTAAAAGAGAGTTTTGGGTAATGGAAGCCCATGCTTACTGTTTTTGATTAAAGAAGCACATGCACCAACAACAGGGTAGATGATCCTGCATATTGGCACTTTCCTCTTAGGATTCATGTTTAAAAGAATTATAGATACAAATGCAATCATCTAATGAAGAGAGTGTGGCAAAAATCATGGATATGTTATGTCTAAAGACACACTGGAGTTTGTTAGTGGTAGAGATTTGTTACTTTCTTCAGGGCTTCCTTTGTAGTCACGTAGTTGACTTACTGTTTTCATCCTAAACAAGATTGAGTATTTTAATAAAGTCTTGACTAGTGCTAAGTATGCGGTGATGATAACATTTAAGAAATACCAATTCAATCATAGAAGATGATGTGTGTTCTATAATTACCTGTTTTTTTAATCAGTATTTCATTTCTTGTTATTGCTTAATTTTATTTGCATCTCACTACTTTTACTTATATTAGTGATTGTTTTAGTTTAATTTTTTTCAGAAGTCACAAGATTCAAAATTTTATTGTTGGCTAATAATAAAAACTGGAAAATCTTTTCTTCCAATGATTATGTGGTCTAACTAGAGATTGGTTACAAACTTAACTCTTAACTAATTTATGTCCTTAGATATTTGATATCCATAGTAGAGTTCTTTTAAATGCCAGAAGCTCATCATAGTGAAAATATTATACTATTCCCATTTCTTAGAAACATTATTTAATATCTTATACTACTACTTAAAAACTGGCAAGGCTTTAAAATGTGTTTGAAAGAAGCTGCAAACATTTCCTAGAATTTTTCATCCATTTAAAAAGAAAAAAGATTTTAGATGTGGTCCATATATTCTTTGTCTTAGTTCACTGTGTGTTCCTATACCAAAACACCTAATGCTGGGTGATTTAGGCTTCTTTTCGCTGCTATGTCTAAAAGACCTGGCCAGAACAGTTTTAGAGGAAGAAAAGTTTATTTGAGGGCTCACAGTTTCAGTGGTCTCAGTCCATAGACAGCTGGCTCCATTCCTCAAGGCTTGAGATAAAGTTGATTATCATGGCAAAAGAGTGTGGTGGAGGTAAGTGGTTCACATGATGATCAGGCAGCAGAGAAAGATCTCCACTTTCCAAATAGAAATATATACTCCAAAGCCACACCCCAATGTCCCACCTCATCCAGCCACACACCACTGCCTTCAATTATCAGTCTATTAATTCATCACGTGATTAATTCACTGACTGGGTTAAGGCTCTCATAATCCAACCATTTATCCTCTAAACCTTCTTACGTTGTCTCACACATGAGCTTTTGTGGGACACCTCACAGCCAAACCATAACACTTATTTATCACATAGTTTTGTAGACTAAAAAGTCTAAGATTGGGCAGATTCACTTTGTTGGCCTCTGATGAGGGCCTTTTGGCTATATTGTGACATGGCATATAGCATCATGGTAGGGGAGAGAGAGAAGGAAGGAGATGGGGGTGGGAGGGAAGGAGAGAGAGAAAGAGATTGGGATCGAAGTAAAGTTGTATAAGGCAAGAATCAAGATACCTGGAAGAGAGACTAGGGAGGAACAGCCCTTTCTCAGGGGAGCTAATCCACTTCTATGAAATCTGACCCACTTCTGCAAGATAGCATTAGTATATTCATGGGAAAAGATCCCCCTAGACATGATTGACCTTCTCAAAACCTAACCTCTTAAATGTTGTACCACTTCAACACTGCCACACTAGGGACCAAGCTTTCAGTGCATGAACATTTGGGGGGATAAACCAGAGCCAAACCATAACACACGTGTATTATATATTTATACATGACTATGTGCTATAAATTATATATGAAGAATATAATTTATGTGAAAATGTGTGGCAAAAACATGTTCATATGTAGTAAAAACATGTACTTAGATTAAAATTAAAGATGGTAATACCCACTTATTAGTAGAGAAACAAAAAACCAAGAGATCAATTTATTATATCATGCCTTCCTGAACAATATTAAAATTAGCCACAAAATAATCTTTTGCTGCCAAAATTCTTTGATCTTAGCTGAATGTTAATATCAAATAAGAAAAATTTTGAATAGAAATAAAACATGACTGATTTCAAAGAATATAAATCAAGGAGAGGTGAAAAGATTCCAGAAGCCTTTAGCTCAGGTTTGTTTGTTTCTGAAGCAACTCCGAACAAGCTCTGAAGGTCTATGAAGACATTTGAAGAAGCTGACCCTGGAGACATGGAAGGCAGAGAAGCAGGGCAGAGAATTGGGTAAGCCATGACCATTCCCACTGGAGTCTGAGTAGGTGGGAATTTATTTCTATAATATGTTGAAGTTCTTCATATACTTCCATTAGTAGCAAGAATTTTATAATTTGGAGTGGTTGAAATCTATAGATGCAGCACCCCTCCACTGATAGAGACTACGTAATCTCTTCACGGCACACAAGTGAGTTGCAGATTCAAGTAGGTCTGGAAGCCAAGAGCTACCCTCTTTCAGTTAACTAAAACCACTGACTTTTTCCTTATGTTTTCTTTGGATATGAACAAATTACCATGGGGACTCAATATTCCCCAAGAGTTTAGTTTGACTACAATATTTAAAATTAGTTCTGAGGCACCTTCTTTAGCAGCAGTCCTTCTTACAACATCAAGAAAATTGAGCATGCACCCATCTTTTATCAATGTGTCCAAGACAAGGAACCTGCTACCTCCTCAAATAATATACTGCATTTCCTTCCTGAGGAGCAGATTGTGGTTCTCATAGGGAATAAGAGGGAAGGATGAGGATGTGCCTGATTATAAACATATTAAACTCTGGTTACTGTCTTTTATTTTTCTTTGTATGAACATTATAGTGACTGTCAACCTATATTGGGTTTTATAACCAAAATATAGAACTTCTTGGCTCTTTCTAATGCATATAATCTTGTTTATTTTAGTATATATTATTAGCTATACTTATCTTTTGAAATAGTCATGACATTTATTATGTACACTGTGTTAACATTTTAAGTTATCCCCAAATTTGATAAGCATGCTAATATTCTTCATACAAGCTGTATAAAACATTGTAAAGCACCACTATGCCAAGAGTAAGACCCACACACATATATACACAACCACTAAGTATGCATAGAATCATTATTACTCTTACATTGTTTCTAAGCATTGTAAATTCACCAAATTATGATTTCAAATGTCCCATATTTCATCTCCTTTACCATTATTATATTTTAAAATCCTTTGTAAATGTCACTGCTAGAATTAAAATGCACTAAGTCCATTGGATGTTTCTGAGTTGTTAATCTAGATAACCTCAAAAAAAGAAATACAGGTACTTTTATTATATCACAATTTTGTGAGTAATTTTAACTTGTTTATTACAACAGTTTTCCCAACAATTCTTTTAGGTAGAAAAACACTTTTATTTCCTTTCATTTTTTCAGATAGTCCTAAATCCAATTTCTGTAATGAATATTACAATACTGTGATGATTTTTAAACTAAAGTTTGTTACTAGTGCTTACTGCAGCACATATAATTGATCAGTGAATGAATGTGAGCATATAGGTATTCTGGGATGATTTACCTAAGATCTAGTATGGGAGAGGTGCTCATGTAACTACTGGACTAATGGCAGTGGTAGGAATGTAGAGCAGTGCACCTTCTACTTCAAGGCATTTACTTAGGGTTATGAAATCTACAATGGCTTTCCTCTTTGTTAGGTGGCTGTCAGTTATAAGGATCATGAAAAGCCACTGCACCCTTAATCCGATAGGGAATTCCTTCATACCTTGACTTCTTAATTTTTGTCTATTTGTATTAGCTTGATGAGATTAACTTTCTTGGATTTATAATTTAATAATATTGATAATGATAATATTTACAATGTAAAATAATGCAGAAGAAAAGGAAAGAATATGAGGAAGAAAATGAGAAGAAAAAGGAGCCACTATTCTAAATTTTACTGAGGGATTACTGTGCACTAATGCTTTACAACTTATTATCGTAACAAACCTACCTTCAATTGTCACTTTTTATACTTTCCACTTCCCTTTCTGATCTATTAATTATGTGATTTATACACTGTCAGAGCTTGTAACTTTTTACTTTCCATTTTGTCTCCTTATACCCACCTTTGAGATATGCAAATGAATAGACTCACAGTCCTCTGCAGCTTTTCCTGTCACCTGTTACTAGAAGTTGTCTTCCAGTGCTTTCTTTATGAAGCACCTGTGTTAACAATATTACCTGAATTCTTGAATGTCAAAATCGTTTGTTTTAGCTATTATATTTGAGGGAAAGATTGATTTGCTATAGAATCCCTGGGATAGAGTTTCCTTCCTTCCTTCTTTCATTTTTCACTATCTTTTGATGTTGAATGTGACCATGTAGAATCCGAACTCAGTATAATTTCTCTCTTTCACCCTCTTTTATCTTGTCTAGCTGCCTAAGTAAATGAAATAATTCTATCAGGAAAAGTCTTGTGACTTGGAGTGATCTTTTAATCTGTAAATTATCTGTAAATTCAATTTTCTTTATTTATGAAGTTTTTTCCAATCATGTATCTATATATATGTATATTAAGCACATATTTTTCTATTTCATTGTTTTTTCTGTCTTTCTTGGACATTCAAAATTTGCATATGTTGCATCCTTTTCCAGTGTTTTCTGTTGTACCCTTCTTTATTATCCTCTTTTGTCTAGACTTCCTTCCTTCTCTCCTTCCTGTCTTCTTCTTCCTTCTTCTTCTTCTTTTTTTTTTTTTTTTTTTTTTTGGTTCATTTAATTTCCTATTCTCATGCCATTTTGTGCATTTCATTAAATGCACATTTTAAAAACTCTTTTAGTTTGAAGTGTTTATTATGCTTTTTGTAGTTAATTGTTGTTTACAGAATAGTTTTGCATTTTTTTGTGTCTGAAGTTCTACCAGTTCTTTTTTCTTCTTGTGTTGTTATGTGACCATCTTCATGAGTTCTTCCAATTCTGCTTTGTGGCTTCTTTCATAACTTAAATTGCTTTACTAAATTTTTTTCTTTAAATATTGTAATTGTCACCTACTCTAATATTTTTCTAATGCTCCTTTCTTGCAGGTTGAATTTTATGGTCCATTTCTGCATCTTTCTTATTGTTTCTATGTGCGGCTGTGCATTTATCTCCTTTTGTTTCTCAGACTTGTCTATCTTGGGATCAACTATCTGCAGGAGATCTAGGTGGTAGTGAAAATGTACCTCACAATATCAATACACTTAACATACACACACACGCGCGCACACACACACACACACACACACACACATTTACATCAATGAGTACAAGAGACAATTTCTTTGCGTGCTCATTCTTTTTAGCAACCAATGGACAACCTCACTGAAGACTCACTAGGCACCATGAACATAGTTTTGGCCAATTCATACATGATACACAGGGCTCCCAGTTGTGACACCAGACCAAGAATACCACCCAGAAAGCTTCTGGTCTCACATCATAGGCCCATCTTTTGATATACAGCATGAGCAAGCTGGAGATGACACAATGGAGAAAGGAGACTTAGTTCTCCAGACATAAAAAGGACTGACTTCTTCATGAAGCTCAATAGCGGTTCTCTTCAAATGATGTAGACAAAGACAAGAACTAGAGCTAGGTGTCCTGGGAAATGGTGTTTGCCATTGCAGAACCCACCACCTCATTTCAGTTGATGGAGAAAAAAATAAAGGCATTTTTGAGGACACTGGGAATGTTGTCTACAACATTTTGATCTGGGCCTTCACTATTCTCTGGTTAAGCAAATGTCATATTATAATTTTTAAGTAACATTAGCTGAAGATTGAAAACAATGTTAGTTTAGATATGAATATGTCTGGGTAAGCCTGGACACAGCTGAGTTCTGCCTGAGCAGCACAAGTGCAGTGAAATTTGATGATGAGATCCCAGTGAGGGGAGTCAGTAGGGGAAGACCAGCTCGTTCTCTGTAGGATGGTCCTCACGTGCTTCCAGTACTGGCTTCTATATGTCTGGCAGATCAGAGTATCACAAACAGAAAAAAATGTCAAATCCCATTGAAACACCAGTAACTTTAATACTGTATTAAGAATGATAATGCCAAACTCTAGTTTTCTGAAGTATTCAATAAACATGGCAGCTTATGAAACTGATCATAAGTAATGTAAGTGAGGTATCTGTATCAGGGAAGGTCAAATAACAAAAACGCTTAGCATTTGAGTTGTTAGGTAGATTTCAAATTAATGTACTCATATGTTGAAATTCTACCAAATTTCTATGCCCAGACTTTAGTGTTAGAGTTGTGGGAAATGAGAAATTCCATTAGTGGGGGCCAAGTGAGAAGTGGTGTCTTCATGGTAGAGTCCATGTCAGATGGAGCAAGGAGGTGATGATGAATGATAATTGAAATAAAGAGGAAGAAGACAGTTAACACTTTTAGTAGACTTACTGTGTACTGGGCAGTGTCCTATGTTCCCTATATATATTTACTTATCTAACATTCAAAAATCCCCATGCAGTGAATAATTCTACTGTCCCAACTTATACATGAAAAATTAAGTTGTTAAAAAACTCATGGAGCTATTAAATACCAGAGTGTCAATTTGAAAACAAAAAAAAAGAATTTGAGAACCTGCACTTTCAAACTCTTAGGCCCTACTGCTACTCTGGAGATAGAGGGTTCTGAGAAGTGGTTGTGAACAAATTGTATTTTTTTTTAATGCATAGGAAATTTCAGAGAGCAACCTGAAAATTGTTGAAGGTGGAGGAGTATAGTGGCAAAAATCAAAGTGAAGGCCCAGACAGTAAGATGGTGTTTAGGGGTGTGAAGGAAAGAATCACCTTGTTCTGCAGAGGACCTCTGCCACTTCACAGGTGCATAGGGGAAAACACACCTCATTCCTATGAGAGTTATTACATCATAATTCTTTCTTTGTAATGTAATTTGCCACCAAACATTTCCCCTATGACAACAGACCCAAGGGTGCTTACTCATTTTTTAATCATACACCCTTATTGAGACTATTGTGAATACATTCTACTCTCTCTTTAGGAAGAGTATGCATATAGGCATAAATGCAGATGGAAATGTTTACTTCAAGATTGCAAAATAACTGAGGGAAGTATGATTTTTGCAAAGGAATGTAGGGACTACAATATAGGGACTACAATATTTCTCCAGCATCTCTATGGAGCAAGGATAGCCCTATGTGATGAACAACAGAATGTGTGGGTACTAATAAGAGAAGTAGGAAGCAAAATAGTAAATCCAGTGAAATTGTATGAGCTGCTTCTCCATGGCCTCACACATTTGAGTGCATCCAGAAAATTCATGATTTGCTGCTGTGATTGGAATTTCTTTTGGAGGCAAGTAAGTGGGGCAATGCTTAGCTTATGATTCAAAGTTGGAGCAGCACAAAGCAAGCTGCTTTATAGGGAAGAACTAGTAGAGCACACAGAGTGTAAGAGGAATTTTTTGGTGTCCTATATTGTGAACCTGGAATATGGAAAATTTCCATATGCTTCTAAGGACAGAGAAGACTCCATATGATCTCTGTGTTGTATGCACATACTGGCAAGATTCCATGTTATTTTAAGGACTTTGTTGACTCTCTGAAGCATATCTACAAACCTTAGGCTAAAGCTTTAATCTACAGAGATGTTTCTTTAATACTAAGGTATCTTCAAATAACAAAAATGTGACCCTCATCACTCACTAACACTCAGCATATGGGAATCCAAAGATTTTTATGAGTTTATTTGTGTCTGTTTTCTCCTCATGCTTCACTGGGTTTGAACAAGTTCAATATTGAATCCTGTCTGTGTAGACTTGAGTCCCAAAGTGTGTTAAGTGTCATGTCCATTTTCTATCTTTACATTCTGTTCTGTTTGATGTGGGACCTGCACCAGAGACACTGAGGGAGAATGTTTTGTGGGAAGTTTGAAAGTCAGGCCGCCTCTGTTGTCCAGAGGAACACAGAGTCTCAGCATGTACTGGGCTAAGTCTGATTTTCTTCTACTGGTAGAAGGGAGGATTCTTCCTCAGGCCTTTGTCTGCCTGACATTATTGAGAAAACAAAAGCCTTCAGGAGAGCTCTGTGATGGCACTGACCTCAACTGGTTTTTGAAGAAAGCTTAGCTTTCACTCTTTTGACTTGTCAGAGCTGAAGCCTACATATTTTTTTTTTTAAGTTTTTCCTGCCAAAGAGTTAGTAAATTCTTATTAAAAAGGACCAGGGGCCAAATTATATGGTCATTTGTACAATGTTTTAAACAAACATTAGCTGTCTTTCTTATGTCTACATCTCTTAAGAAATTCAGGAGATTCAAAGGTCAAACATAGCGAAGAACCTAAATTAAGCAGAATTAGAAATAAGTGCTCATTAAAAAATGACATGTACATACAAATGTGTAATTTAAAGTACATGTATACAAGTACAAATGTATAATATTTAAAGTACATGTACTTTAAAAGCTAGTTAGCACAAGTGTTTAAAAATTAATTATCACAATATGATATTTGTTAGATTAATAAACCTGGATATACTCCCAGACTCCTGAGTTCATTTGGCTCACTGTCAAATTTCAGCTTGATCATAAAATTACTAAAATCACTCCAGTGATATGAGTTGAGAATTGAGAAGCATTATTTGATAGAGAAGAGGGAACGGATCACAGGGCAGGGAAAGGGGCGGGTAAAAAGAGGTAATGAGGGGTAGAATTGATCAAAGTATGTTATATGCATGTACAAATATGCCACAATGAAATTCATTATTTATTTATTTATTTTTTTTTTTAAAAAGAACCTAAGGGTGGTTCTACCAGCTAGGAGCAATCACTAGCTTATAGCTATCAAGAAAACATAAGCATCAGTCATGCACCTGTAAGGAGCTGAATTCAGACAACAGCCACCTGAACTTGGAAAGCAGCTCCAGAAAGGACTGTAGACTGGCAGCAACCTTAATGTTAGCTTTGTGGCACTCCAAGAAGAGGATTCAGCTATGCTATACATGGACTGATTCCTTACTCACAGACACTGAGACAGTAAATGCAGTTTGTTTGAAGCTCTTAAATTGTGGTAAATTGCTATAGAGCAATAGAAAGCTAATACACTAGAGTTACTAGTTAACCAGGCAGGGAACATTTATTGATGATAGCTTGCACTATAGCTATGCCTGTTTAGCGACTTCTGGGAAAATGCTGCTTAGTGTTTTCTAATTTTATTCATGAACCGGGTAAAGAGTCCTTTAAAGTCTTGAATTACTGAGGAGTATGAATGCTTAATTGGCTGGCTCTTTCTTTGGGTATAACAATTAGTGGTTCACTAGGACATTTTAGTTGTTTCTGGAAATGCTATACATATTTCTTACTTTCTTTTCCTTTTTTTTTTTTTTTTTTTTTTTTGGTACCAGGGATTGAACTCAGGGGCACTTGACACTTGACCACTGGGCCACATCCCCAGCCCTTTTTTGTATTTTATTAGAGACAAAGTCTCACTGAGTTGCTAAGTGCCTCGCCATTGCTGAGGCTGGCTTTGAACTCGTGATCCTCCTGACTCAGCCTCCCAGGTGCTGGGATTACAGGCGTGTGCCACCATGCCTGGCTCTTACTTTCTTTTCAAAAGTACTTTTAAAATAATAGATAATATTATTATCTCATGTTAATGAGATATAAAAGATGATAAGTATTGAAGACTTACAAAGTTCAAGGCACTGAGAAAAGTGTTTTTAGTTTAAATATCTTATTTCATCCTCATAATACCAATGTAAGATCAACAGTAATATTTTCTATATTTTACCCAAGTGGGAAATTAGTGTATGGAAAAGTAAACCAATTTGCCTAAAGTCACATATGAGAATATGGAATTCCAACTCAGGCCTGTTAACTTTAGGGTTTTAGACCAAGGTCTATTGTTTCTGAAGTCAAAGTCTCTTTGTCATGTTACTGTCTCAACCTACTTTACTAAAAAAATATTACAAAATATACAAAAATTATATGTGTTATTATAACATTACCTCTCTTTTGTTTATTTAAAATGCATGCCTTTTTAAATAAACATAATTTAATTTGTCCTTTCTATACCACACAAAATGAGTTTTAATGAATCATTGATAATATTAAATTTAATTGTGATTAACTTGCACTAGTTGCCTTTCAAAGAATTTCTATTCCTGATAACACAAGAAAAACAGTTCAAAAAGAGGGAAAAAAAAACAATATAGATCAACACAATTGATGCCACACAGAGATGGAAACCATCAGATCCACACTGCCTTCCCTTATAGGGGAAATAAGATCTAAGAGTTCTCAGGCATCATAAAGTATGGATCCCTGTTTATGCTAATGAAACATATAAAACCTCTTTCCAGAAAAATGGTCATGCACATAAAGTATTTGCACACAAGTTGACAAGGGAGAACTTTGTCAACCATCCATTGACCCAAGTTTAGAATTTTTGACTCAACAGAGATACAATTAATTGCAAAATTTTAAAATTGCAGTTATACAATCTACCTTAATTTATCTATTGATCACTGTACAAATGAGTTCAAACTATTAACTTAAAAATTTAGTGTTTCTATCTGTTCAAAAAAGAAGTAACCATCTGTACGTCTCATAGTATCTGGGTCACTCTATTGTGTACTCCATAAAATGTCCATACTTTGTACAATGCCCTTTCTCACATTGTGGGACACAAAAACAAACAAGATACAACATCTGCTTTTAAGGAAGTGTCAAATAAGTACCATAGAAAAACAGAAACACTTGCACAAACAGTATAAATGACATTAGAAAAGTTTGTAAAAGATGACATTGAACTGGTGTATTTGGATTACTAAATTCTTCCTGGGTATTGGAAATCTGTCCCAAAAGTTTATAGGCACTTGGAGTGAGCCCCTACAATGAGTAGGGATTTCCTAATTGTTGAGCAGAAGCAGTAGGCAATGGCATTGCTAGTACAGGGGATTGAATAGCTAAAGAAGAAAGAAAAATGTGAGACTAACAGAGTATCTATAGACAGCAGCAAGAGACAATGCTGGAAGGCAGGCAAGGCCATAGAAGCAGCATTCTTTCTTCTAAGAATTTTATGCCCTTTGAGTATGCAATGGGAACTATTGAAGGAATGCTTTCAGATTTATACTTTAAAAATATTCTTAGTAGAAATATGGAGGATGATTGGAAGGAAAAAAGGAAAACTGAAGTAAGGAGAGTACAAGATTCTTCTAAGACACTGAGTAAGAAAAAAAAAATGATGGTTTTATCTAATACAGTGGCTGTGATAATGTGAATGGAGAGAACATGAAAGATGCATTGGATAGGTATTTAAAACATGTGATTGGAAGGATGGGGTATCTTAATTTTGAAATGGGTTTTTGGATTTGCTGAGTCCAGTTAAGTGTCACCAACATAATGGAAGAGATATGGTCGAAGAGGAGGGAGAAGCTTGTTTAGTTTAGGATATATTTCATTTCAGTCATGGCAAGGTTTAGGAGACAAGTTTGATACATAGCACCTGTAGCATTGGAGAAAGTTCTGTCCTGGAGACAAAGATTTAGGAGTTTAGGATTAAGTTATGTTTTGGGTGTGGTTTAAATCACTGTGAGTGTGTACAGAATGACAGAAAGGGCATGAGGAGAAACTCTCAGAGCATACCTAACTTTTAACAAGAGTATAGCATACACATAGTTAAGTGTGTAAACCCAAAGCAGCCTTCAGAAATATGGTGGAGTTGTGAGAGTGAAGTCAAAGCCAAAGAAGAAAAAAATTCAAAATGGAAGAAAAGGTCAACTTTAGCATCTGATACAGAGTTTAATTAAATAAGGACTTATGGGTGTTCACTGATTTAAATTTGGGGGAGTATAACTGGCATACAAAAAATATTTTTTCCAACCGCCATTTCTCCTTTGCAGTTTTAATACCCCAATTTTGTTTTGAGGGAATTTGATATTCTCCACTCCTAACTGATGAGTACTGGGTACAGCTGATTTCACTCCATGGTCCAGGGATGAGGTATGTGACTTTAAATCAAATCAACAATATGTTCAGCCTCCTGGTCATAGTGGCTGGTTTAGGGAGGGTACATAACATGAGTTAGGCTAATCAAGTCTCATAAGAAATAATTTCCTGGACTTAAAAAAAAAAAAAAGCTATAAGAAAAGATTTTTCTTTGGGATAAGGCATAGAGTACATGTAGGAGCTGGAACTGTGGCTACCAAATTGTGATCATGTTCACCCTGAGAATGTTCACAATCTAGCTAAACTCAACCCTGTAGTGTTTAGTTGCACAATGTGACTTTTTTTTTTGAACCTCTGACACAGGACAGTGGCATTATTCCTTTAATATCAGTATGCCTTCATATGTTGATTTTATATTTCTCCAAGGAAAACAAATTTATCCTATCCATTCATTCAACAATCATGTTCCAAGAATCTACCACATACCCTGCACATTTCTAGGCACTAGGGCTTAAGAACATGGCAGGAAGTGAGACAATTCCTTTATTTCCCCAGGACATAAATTTAAAGGATAGTACAGAAATCATTGGAAGTAAACTCAAACAACATAATGTGAATAATAAATGTCATGTGACAAAAAATAAAGCAAAATGAAAATTAGAATGATTGTACCTGTGTTTAAAGTGGAAAAGATAGGGATGTCAGGAGAGAGAATTTCTTCGTATCCTGCCAGTGAAAAGGGACATATTTTTAGAAAAATCAAAGGGTTGAAATTTATTCAATAATTACTTGATCTTCATGGGAGAGGATTTCCTCTACTTCCTTCTTAGCCCATTCTCACAGAAGACTTGAAGTACCCTCAGTGTTTCTCTTTTAGAATCTCAGACCCAACCTTACAAATTATTTAATTGTATAAAATGAATTGCATCTGAAGAAAAGCATTTGAAGGACTTCGTTGAGGTCATTCTGGGTTTTAAGACCTTACGTGGTGGATACAATATTAATCTCAAAAGAGAGAAGCCGATTTGGACAGAGTTTGGAATGAAATGCTCTGTGAAAGCTAAATATTCAATCATAGGATTTAGCTGTTGCTTTTGAATAAGATTCTTTAAAGCTAGGTTAAGTGGATATATAAAGAGCTCAAAAAACTTAACAACAGCCCCTCCCCCAAGTAACCCATTCAATAAATGGTCAGAAGAACTAAACAGACATTTATCAAAAGAAGAAATATAAATGGCCAACAAATACATGAACAAATGTACAATATCTCTAGAAATCAGGGAAATGCAAATCAAAATTACATTGAGATTCCATCTCACTTCTTTGAGAATGGCAATCATCAAGAATATAAAAAAATAATAAATGCTGGCAAGGATTTGGAGAAAATGGTGTACTCATACATTGTTGGTGGGACTGAAAATTAGTACAAGTACTTTAGAAAGCATAATGGAGATTCCTCAAAAGACTAGAAATGGAACCAGCACATGACCCAACTGTCCCGCTCTTTGGTGTTTATCTCAAAGAACTAAAATTAGCACAGTGTAGTGATATAGACACACTGATGTTTATAGCAATGCAATCCACAATAGTCAAGTTATGGAATCAACCCAGATGCCCATCAACAGATGAATGGACCAAGAAAATGTGATATATATATATATATATATATATATATATATATATACACACACACACACACACACACACACACACACACACACACACACACAATGGAGTTTTACTTAATCATGCAGAAAAAAGAAATTATGGTATTTGCTGGTGAACGGGCAGAACTAAAAAACCTCATGCTAAGTGAAATAAACCAGGCTTATAAATGTTGAGTATCTTCTCTCATACATGAAAACTAGACCTAATTAAGGGAAAATAATGGAGAGGATCTCATGAAAATAGATGGGATGTCAGTGGAGTTGATGAAGGGGATGGATGGGGAGGCAGGAGGGACAGGAAAAAGGAGGAACAGTGGAATGAAATTGACCAAATTGTGCTCTATACACATATGAATATACCATAGTGAATTTTATAATATCTACAAAGTACCAATGTAAAAAACTATTAATAAATGGAAGACAAGTAGAGTAGAAGAGGAATGGGGGGAAGGGAGGGAAAGAGGAAGTACTAGGGACTAAAGTTGAGCAAATTATATTCCAAGCATGTATGATTATGTCAAAATGAACCCCAATATTATGTTTAATTATTATTCACAAATAAAAACATATTTTAAAAATAAGAAATGTGACCAAGTGGGAGATTATTTTGTCATGGGGGCACAGCTGTCAAAAGGGAGTAAAATAGTTATCATGGGACCCTGGTTAGTTCTCATGTCATCAAAGTGCAAGCCAGGATCCTTCCAGGGTCTCCCTGACTTGCTATCTTGCCACGTGATCTCTCCCTCTCACGCTTCTACCATGATGCCACCTACTATGATGAGCTCATGGGACTCACACCAGAAACAGTGCCATGCTGTTTGGACTTTCAGCCTTCAAAACTTTGAGCTAAATAAACTTCTTTTCTTTAGAAATTAAGGGGTGGGGGTAGAAAAGGATGACCACCCACAGGCTTTCAGTAAAAGGGCTGTCTTGGGAAAGGAACAGATCCTAAGTGGTGTCTCTTTCATCTGTCTTTAAAATTAGAGTTAGTTTTAGCAGATACCTTGAGGAAAGATATTAAGTTGCAGATTTTGCAGTTTTGTTGTGCCTGCAATTTCCCAATGTTGCTAGTGAGAAGCAGAGAAGGCCCTTAAATGCCTTTGTGCTTGGCACCTGCAGAAATCTAATTTCTGATGAATAGGGCTCTAATTGGGTCAATTATTCTATTATACTACACAAGAGTACTTGAAACTGCTGCTTCAGTAAAGAGAGGTGCTTTAGTCTCCCTATTGGTGTTCCATTGGTACAGAACTCAGAATTCTAAATTTAACTTTTCCTATCCCAGTGTCAATTTTGTGTTTCCAATCTCAGTTTATCACACGTAAGTCCATTGCTGAAGTAAAGTAAAACAACCTTTTTCATCTTCTAAGAACATGGGTAAGATAACAAAGGAGATTTATTTGACCCTTAAAGGTCAATTTTAAAAAATTGTTTTCCATACAGTTGTAAAAATGGGAGGAGCTACTTTAGTGCATGTTGCTCAAGAGGAATTCTCATAAACGATTATTTGGAAGGGAATAAAACAAAGAGGAGGCGGGAGGAGTTTGCATTTTATCTGTGGCTTCCATTACATTTTTGCACATATGTAAGGCTCTCATTTCAATTTTATTTCCTTATTATTCAGAAGGATTACACCATTTTCTTTTTTATAATCACCTATAACATGAGTTTGAAAGGAAAAGAGAATTTTGAAGCTGACATATGATGACACTTATAGACTCATTATTTTAATGAGATTTATTTCTTAGACATTTCCTAATGCTAAATGTCCTAATTTGTAACTTAAAACAGAAACTTCTCTAATTAGTATGAACACTTTCACTCATGACTTGGTCTGTGACTCAGACTTTATTTGGGAGAAGATAAAATTATGTCATTAATTGCTCTTTATTAAAAGTACTACCATGCAATTACTTGTACCCTAGGGAGAATCTTTTGTTTGGGTTTGGGCTCAACAAGGAAGATGTCATCTTGGATTTTTTAAGAGGCCATCACTTTAAAAAATATTGACTTCAATAATGTAGTTAATGTCATATTTTATATAAAATTCCAAACTTAGTGTCCAGCACATATTAAACACTCAATAATTAATTCTGTTTCTTTTCTTGAGCTATCCCAAGGATTGGCTTTCAACAGAAAATTGAACACTGAAAAGATGAGTAAGGCATAGTCTTTATTTTCAAGTAGCTGTGGTCTAAAAGGAGATGAAAAATTGCATGCTTCATTATGATGGGAAGTATTCTGAGTGTCATCAGAAGATTGCAAAGTGCTCTGAGGGCTGTCTGTGGATAGTGATGTGCATATTTTTGTGTGTGAGTTTGTGTTTTCTCTATGCACCCTCCTGGCATTTTCATTTGCAGTCTTAGAGCAGATGCATGTCTGGAGTTACAGATACCAATTCTATGTTGTTTTACAGTAAACCTTGATAATTCCCACACACTACCCTGGAATTGATTTGTCACTGCTTACTCTGAAAACCATGAATCTAGCAAGAAACATGGTTTGATTGATTTTTATGGTGAGTCAGAGGGAATGAAAATTAGTATGCAACTTTTTCTTGTTTCTTTCATGAGGACTTAGAAGAAATTTTATGATTAGTGCTTTACCAGAATTCTCCATGGATTAATTTCTCTCCTAGAAGCAATAATATTTTGGTTAACTCTTCTCTTTCCTCTGAATTTTTTTTTTTTGAAATTTGAGTTTTTAACTTTCAGCCTTTTCCATTGTTTAAATTAAAATGTTAGTAAGATTCATAATAATAAACTTTTAACAGTATCTCATAAGCATATTGGCCTCTATATTTTTTTAGGTCAAACAATGTTTTAAACATAGTATATCCTTTTCCTCATTATCATTGTGTGGTTCTTCACTATGTATATTATTATTTAGTTTTGAAACTCTTTCATTATATTGAGTTTTCAGAGAAATCCCACTACCTAATTGAACATGGATTTAAACTAATATTAATATATTTATCACATCTGTTATTGAAATTAAAATATTACAATATCTTAATATTCATATAGTAATTATGTTATAGTATCAAATTTGTATTACAGTATATGAGATACCATATATACATATTCTCAATGAAAGTATTCATATACCTATTTCAAAGATAAAACTGAGACCAAGAAAAGTTAATTTAGTTGTTGAAATTCATATAGTTAATTTGTGATGGTGTTCATTTCATCTGAGTCCAAAGCCTTAGTCATTTTCAACATTCTACTCAGCTTTACTGAGTTGCTTCCTAATAGTATATCTGCTTATGGAATCATATAGTTTCAGAAAGTTCAAAATGCTTTACTAAAGAATTTCCTTTGAATATTCATTCCCACAAATGTAGAAGTAGTGGCCTAAAGATTAACTTTTCTCCATCATCTTTAAAGCTCTAACTTCAATGTAATGTTGTTCCAAAAGTAAGTGGAACAGATACAGCTTTGATCATTAAATACATTTCTTTGAAGATATAAAGTAAGAGGAGTGATGCCTCCTTCAGGCAAAGATCCTTCTTCCACAGTTTTGGATATAGCTGAGCAGATTGGGTCAAACATGCTATAGGCTTGAAATGCTCATATCTGGACTTCAAATGCAAGTCCCACTAAATCATCTCTCCTGCCTTCAGTCAGTTAGTCAATAATTTTATGAGAGAAGGAATAGTCTTTCCCTCAGGGAGCTCTTAATCTGTTAGGTGAGGCCAGGCATGCACACAAATAGTTATAAGACAGGACTACAGGATGATTTAAGAGGCAAAATAAGACTAATGCAAAATATGAAAAGCTATCCTAAACTGAATATCCTCCTTTTTTTTTTTTTTTTTTTTTTTTTTTTTTTTTTACCATAAATGCTATGAGGGCTGGGCCAAACCTTCTTATTCACTATTGTGTCTGCAGCATATAGCATAGTGCCTGGCACATAGGTCACACACTATAAAAACTAGTGAAATGTGTAGGTAACCCATTATTTGTGCTTATGACATGTAGGAAAATGGGGAGGTACAATTTCTTTGCTATTCATGCATGTACACAGAGTAAGCTGCACAATGTATCCTTCCTTCCCTAATCAGGCCTTCAGTGGTCTTATAGAGTCCCTTTCAGTAAGTATTTCTGAGTTTTCCTTCACACTCTGGGATCTGTTCTTCTTCCTTGAGGTCCCTGGATCTTTTCCAGCCTCTCTCCACTACCTTTTTTATAATGGAAAATAGAGCCATCAGCTACTCACTGAGAGAGTGTGATGTCTCTCAAATATTCTACAGTAAGAAGCTAAAAGGTAAAGAAAGCTTTCTCTTGCCTACTATCATCTTTCAAATTATAACTCAGATGTGCTATTATGTTAATAAAATTTTGTTCTTGTTTTCTTTTGTGTTAAGAAGATAACCTGGGATGGGAGAGAAAGATAAAAGGTCTTGGGGCCTGTGTGTGCCATTGGAGAATGGTGCTAGAACAAGGAGACTTTTCCTGGCCTTCTTGAATGAATGTACTCTATAGAGAAGTTCCCTTGACAGTGAGGAAGGGAAGGGATTATTGGAACAGAGAATGGCATATCCAGAGAAAGGGATTTGTAGCACTTGGGGCATGTTTGGTGAAGGGCATACTCATTTTCCTGGAGTCTCAGATACAAACCCTAACACTCTCAATTTGCCAGTAAGAAGATTGTCTCCATTTCCATCTGCGGTAGAGGCTTTCATATGCTTCTAAACAGACCATTCTGAAAGGAACCCACACCTTTCTCCGCAATTTCCCATTGCTTAGAGGTATTTTCGGGGACTAGAGAAATTTCCTCTCCACAAAATCTTGTAGCCACAAATGTGGGAGGTTTTATTTATGTTTTAAATGCCCCTGAGGTCAACCTTTAATCAATACAACAGTAGGAGACTAGGTACACCATCTTGACACCTTTGGTGAAACATCCTGAAGTGTGATTTACATGTTTATCAGAGTCTTTATAGAGGGCTGAACTCTGTATCAGTCACAGTCATAAACACACAATTTATTGTCCTTTCTCTCATTCCATTTACTTCCTTATCCCTCACTCAAATTTTCTGTTGATCTTCTTTGTATAGTCATTTTGCTTACTTACCACACCCAAGTGGCCACCAGCTAACATCATTCTACATTTGAAATATTGCCTGAGTTTCTCCATTCCATCATATTTCTGCTTTACATCTCTTCTACCACTTCTCTGATCTAAACTCCAAATAAATTTTCCTCATTCATGTCTCTTCTTTCACTAATAATTTTCCATAAGACTGCAGAATTTATCAGTGCTGTGAAACTAACACACAAGGATGATTGGTTTGTTCATTTACCAAATATACCACAACTTTACCTATCTCTATGCCTTGTTTTGTTCATATTTTTCTATCAGATGACTTTTCAGTCACAGATACTGCATTTAAAATCATCTACTGCTTTCATTTCAGACAATTACAAAATGGATGTATGCTTTGAAGTGTTTATTACTAGAAAAAAATTGATTTTTTAATATTAAAGATGATTTCCAAATCCTTTTAACTTTTTCTATCCAATAGTATAATAGGTAGAAACAGATAACCTTTACAATGTCTGTCAGGAGGGAAACAGAAGGTACTGGAAAGAGACTGACCAAATTGTTATGTCATGTACAAATATTGATAGGTTAATAGATAAAGATGAGCAGTGAGAACGTGAGATTAAGGACATAATTCTATAAACTGTACCTACTGTTTTGACCCTTATATGTTTTCTTTTAAAAAACAATTTACCGTAATTTGCCTGGCTTAAGTAAATAGGATATGTTGCATTCCTCAGCAAACGATCTGTTATCTACAGAAGAAATGCAACCTAGAAAGTTTCTTCACTGCCAATAAGAACACAAGTTTTCCTGAAGAGGGATGGGGAACTTCTGTGACCTTTATGAAGACCAGATTCCAGGAGTCAAGGAGACAGGATAATTAAAAAGAAAGCCCTATAACCACAAAATCTATTAAAAAAAAAAAAAAAAAAAAAAAAAAAAACTCCATTTAGAGCATGTCAGTGCCTTGGATATTGAATGTGTCAATATAAAGGTAAAATCTCCCGTCAGTGGGTTAAGACCACCTACAGTAGGAACTTGAAGGTCTCATGCAATCTTGCTGTCATCCAAGAGTCAAGAGGTAGACTAGGGACATTCTTTCTGGAAACTTCCCTGGGAAGTTTTTGTGGGGACAGGAAGGCAATACTATCCCTTTTTCTTCTGAGAGGACCCTCTCTCTGCCTTGAGAGTATCTCCTTTTCCCTAATCCTTCTAATAAACTCATGCCTGCTACTCTTAGTGACTCATCTGAATTTTTTTCAGTGTGATCGCAAGAACCAGTGAGTGAGGACATTCACAGAGCTTTGGTTCTGTGAATGGCCTTGTTCTGCAACAATATGGCATACGAAATCCCACAGTATAATTATAATGCACCCCCCCACACACACCCCAAGAAAGGTATCTGTCAGTTTTCAGCATTTTAGGATGTGAAATTTAGTTTGAGTTGCTGGTGACTTCCTCTTTTTACCACTGGAAAGTAGGCCTAACCCTTCTGGCAAGAGTACGGGCAAAATTGACCTTGTAAACAACATTCTGCCTGAATGGGTTTAAACCTAGACTCCAGACTTTTACTGGTACATGGTTTACTCAAAGTAGAGATGCTAGCAAGTGACACCAAAGAGAAAACTAGGATCTACAACTTTTTGACTTATCATCACATTGTCTGGGCCAATAAAGGAAAACACATGCTACTCCACCCCAGATGTGTCAAATATAATACATACTTGGGTTTATAAATGTGCACAAAACCCAAAGATTCTCTTTTCATTGTTTCTTTTTTCCTCTCATCTTAATTTGAGTTTTTTTTTTTTGTTTCGTTTTGTTGTTTTTTAGGAATAAACCTTATATAATAATAAAATAAGCCTTAGAATGTTAACTATTTAAGATCATTTAAACCCTTTACTTATGAATCTTGTTATGGTGAATAGTTTTGGGTCTTATACTATCACTTCGGTACCTGACTGTAAGATAATGTGTGCAAAAAAAGGTATGCATCATGTAAAGAATTGTCTACTTTTTTATTATATTTTGTGGACATCATCAGTAACTGTAAATAAGCCTAGTTTTTAATCCCTCCCCTTTGTAACATAGATTTTTTTAGTATTAATTTATTATTTTCTTTAGATTATTTATCTATTGCTAAAATACAATTTCAATCAGAATATAATTATTTTTTACTAGTTTAATTTATTATTATTTTAGACATTTTAATAATTTACTGACTATACTACAATAAATGATTATATAAATGATTGACATTCCACATAATTTACGAGGCATATGTGAAAGTTTTTAATTAAATGGATTAGATATCTAAAACCAAACTTTAATGATGCAATTATTTTGTTATTACAAAAATTATTTTAAAATCAAAAGATTTGCAAGAGATCAGAATGAAAAGGTATAAATGGAACATGTAAATATTAATGCTATATTGCTCCTAGTATCTTACATCTAGACTTTTTTATATTGAGTTAGAAAACTAACTGAAGGATTTACAAAAACGAAAAGATTAACCCAGCAAAGACCAAGGAAGATAAGATAAATGGAGAAGCAAGACATGTTTAATCAAGGAAAGTAATGTTTTTCAAGAAGGATTTATTTAATTTCCATCATCCTATTACCTGTATCACAGTTTTGGTTACAGGTGGAATTTATTCAGTAGCAGAATAAGAATCAGATTTAGAAGAAGTTACTTTCCTGCCAAATGGCTTGTAGCTACCCCAATTACACATTCAGTAGCATCATATGCTCAAATGTGAATATTGTCTTTATCAAGTCTTATATTAGATGATTTTTGTAGAGAATCAATATTTGGAATTCACATATATATTTCTAAAACAAGTAAGAGTTAAATTTCATTGATGTACACCAAAGATAAAAACCCCAGAAATCCTCAGCCTCACAAACAGAATCAATTGAAAACATGTTTTCAAATGAGACATTTTAAGAGGAATTCAAAAAAAAAAAAAAATGAGAATCACAATTATTGATTAATTTATAAGAACAGTAAGTTAGTCTCTATATAAACTGTTGTTTAAATGTGAATATATAGCTTTTAAAATGTTATTCCATTTTACTTTCTTGGCATTGCTAAGCAACACACTAAAACTTAAATATTTTGGAAAAGAAATCAAAGTCAGTTTCCTGCAGAGAAAATGCTAGATTTGGGTTTAGGAAGCAAATGGACATTTTTGATCTTTAAATTTCCCCCTGCAGGTGATTACAATTCAAACCATGATCTAAGCCTCTGGAAACTACATTAAAATGAGGATTCTCATTTCATCTGGTAAAGCGAATACTTTGCATAACATATACTGCCCCCGGTACCAATACTATTTTTGTAGGAAGAAAGTGTCAGTACTTTTGCTAGCTTAACCAAGATTTTTTTCAAAACAGGAACTTTCACATGAACAAAAAGTTTGATTTGATATAAGGATGGTTTCTTAAGTATATAAATAGTGAGTGAAGTTTTCTACCAAGGTACATGTTTAAAACTTCATCAAAATTTTAGATTAAATCTAGACATCCAACAGGAGGGGACTTGCCACATAATACTACCCAGTGATGAATCATTTACTATTTACCAAGGGAAGCTAATTGGGTACTGCTTCCTTGGCATATGCAATTTTAATTATAGACTTGGCATCTGTTCTGTGTTCAGAAATGATCAATGTATTTTTTTAGGGTTTACCTTCTTTGATTCACTCATTTCATCTACTTCATTCCCAGTATGCCCAAACTAGCCCAGAGTAGAAATCATTAAATATATCTATTTTATTTTTTTAACATTGATTAATCCTGATGTAGGATCATTCAGTGTCCAGGTCGATTCCGTAATCTTCAGTGGTGTGCTTTGCCAAGTACATTTGCTTTCTAAAATCTCCCTCTCTGAACTGTTTCTTTCTCTCCACTTTTTTCCTTCCTTCCTCTTTTACTTATTCACATATTCAGTCATCAAACAGTTACATGGTTACTGAGTTCTAATTTAGCACAACTCATTGCATTTCCAGTCATGGACTTGTTATGATATTGGGTCTAAACCTCAACATTTGACCCTACAGAACATGCACTGGATTTACTTTTTAACTGATGTTTTTAAATGAAAACCAAAATAACAAACACAATTATCTGTTGTTCAAACAAGGTAAAATATTGCTTTAAACAAAAAGATACTTTTTCACCAGAAACGCTGTAAATCTTAGCAGAAATAATTTGAGGTTTCTGCATATTGTCAATTTTCCAATTAAACGCTTTTCTTTTGTGATGCTTGCTGCTTGACTGTGAAAGGGTGTGATATCCAGTAACCTGAAAGAGCTAAAAATGGATAATGAACTGAAGTGTCTTTGACTTTCAGACTCTTTGATCCCAACTATTTCTTTGATTAGGTCATTTTTGTAATTCATACAGTTGAAACATTTATACAAAATGATTCGAGATAATTATTTGTTAGGTGGTCCAAGTACATGTTACAATTCCTCTTTCAATTATTGTTAAGCCAAGAAAGTTATCTTTTGTCTGGACTTCCTTTAAGAAGAAATGACTCACATTGACTGGGGCAATTGGTAATATTGCTTGCTAAAAAAAAAAAAAAAAAAAAAAAAAAAAAAAAAAAAAAAAAAGGATGAAAAGGATGGTACCCTGATTGGTTAGAATACAGTAACAATAGGAATCAGATTTTATCTGCCTTTAAAACATTCATAGTAAAATACAGGTAAGACAAACACCTAAAATAATATATTTACAATTAGCAATTCTCTTCATTCTTTTCTGTAGATGTGAATTATCACTTGATATTAGTAAAATACTATAGAAGGTAGAAAGAAGAGTAGTAGTCTACCTGGGGAAATAGGAAAAACTTTATGGAGGAGGTAAAACTTAAGCTTTGTGGCAAGAGGGAATTATTGAATGTACGGAAATTGGGGGAGGTAGAGTTAGGCCATGGCATATAGGAAGAATGGTTTGAACAAAGCTTTGGATACAGAAACAAAAAGCTGAAAGAGAGAAAAAGTTGTTAATTTTTCCTGGAATATGAGTAGTATTGTGGCTTATAAAAATGCACATTTTTACAAGATAGGTTAGGAATAAATTTCATAGGTTAGGATTTGGTTATAGACAGCAATATTCACTGTAGCTAGTTTAAGCAGAAAGAAACTTAAGAAGATTTTTAAATATCTCACAGCAACATTGGAAAGCCTGGGGGGGGGGGGGGGGGGGGGGGGGGGGGGGGGGGGGGGGGGGGTGGAGAAATAGCTCTGGGCTCTGCTTCCAGAGTTACTTTGTAGCTCCAGAATCACTTTGCAAAATTAGTTTAGCAAGGGAACAACTGGCACAGTAGACACTATAGGATGAACCTCTCTTTCCTTGACACAATCTAAAAGAAACTCTTTAAAAAGAGCTGTCATTACAGTTCAGCAACCAAAATACTGGATTGACCAGACAGTAGAAATTCTTTCAGTGTTGCAGCATGCAGCCATCCCCACACTGAAAAGCTGTATGCCTTCCATTTTATGTTCTCACTTCTTCCTTCCATTTTATGTTCTCACTTCTTCCTGAAAGGGTGTGTGTTTCTTAAAACTGAGTCATATGCAGACACTCAGCTGAAAGAAAATTTGAGGAATGTGATCTTTCCTTTCTAGCTCTGACAGGAAACTACAGTAGAAAATCTGAATAGGCCAATATCTCATATACCTTCAAGAGATTCTAGATGTTGAGTCTAAATAAATTGGACATTGTTTGGTGCTCACTGGGAAATCTTCAAAGATTTTTGAGTAAAGAAGGAACATATTAAGGACTGACTTTGGTAATACTGATCTGGTAGGTGAATAAAATGACATTTAAATAATTTATTTCATGTTTATGACTAAAATAAATTATGTAGACTTATGTCAAATGAGTAGGTGGCATATTTGACATTTTAAAAATATCCTGAATAAAAAAACTAGAGATTTAGATTTCAACATTACTAGATTTAGGAGATAATTGAGTCTAGACCAAGGAAAATTGAGTCTAGACCAAGGGCCAAGTAAGAATAAAGTAGCAAAAACAAACAAAAACGGCAGGTTAGGAAAGAAATGTTAAAACTACCCACATTTAGGGGTTAGAATGAGCTAGAGGAAATAGATGAGAGCCAAGAGAATCAATCAGGGTGGATTTCAGAGGAAAGGAGAGCTGACTTTTAACATAAGTGTTTAATCTCCTAACACTTATTATAATTACTGATATGTCTGGATTTATTTCTCCTCATATTATTTATTTTTCATTTTCCCTCTTCTTGTTTCTCTTCTGATCAATTGAAAATTAATTTTGCTTTAATTAAAAATATTTGGCAAACATTTTAATTTATGTATAATTTAGATATATCTGTTTGTTCTTTTATATATTTTATATTTTCCCTAGAGAACATATTGTACAGTGCTTACTTTTCAGTCTATTTAGAGTTGATATTTTAACAATTCACTTTAGAAGCTTTGCAACTACATATGCACATCTACCTTCATTCTATATATTCATTCATATATTACGTATACACATAATGCAAACACTTTAAAATTAAGTTGTTTTCTTTTTGAACCATATATATATTTACTCATATATTTACAATTTCCTGTTCTCTGTCTTCCAACTTGGAAAATTTCCTTTAGAATTTCTTTTAATGAAAGACTATTGGCAATGAGTTTTCTTATTTATTTTTTGAAAGTGTCTCTATTTTCTCCTCTTTTTAAAGAGTGTTTTCAGTGACTATAGCATTCTACATTGACAATTCATTTCTTTTTTTTCCTAGCAATTTTAAGATATTTCACAGTCTTCCTATCAAAAGTGTTTCTAATGAGAACTCAGCAATAATTAGGACTCAATATATAATCAATATATACCAGAAGATTTTTCTCTGGCTACTTTTGAGATTATTCAATTTTTCTTTAATTTTCATTAGTGAATATGATGTGCTTAGATGAGTTTTTCTGTACATTTATTTTGCTTATAGTTGACTGAGTTTCTTGAATCTCTAGGTTCATGTTTTCTACAAATTTCTTCACGTATTTTTAAGTCCTCATCTCTTTCTTCTTCTTTTCTAGCTCTGATTGTATGTATATTATGCCTTAAATAACATTTACCTGAAGTCCCTGAGGCTCTGTTTATTTTTATTTATTTGTTTGTTTGTTTGTTTTTGATACTGGGGATTGAACTCAGGGGCACTCAATAATTGAGCTACATTCCCAGCCCTATTTTGTATTTTATTTAGAGATAGGGTCTCACTATGTTGCTTAGTGCCTTGCTTTTGCTGAGGCTGGCTTTGAATTCCTGATCCTCCTGCCTCAGCCTCCCAAGCTGCTGGGATTACAGGCATATGCCACCACACCTGGCCTCTATTTTTTAAAAAGTGAACCATATATATTCATGGCATAACATTATGCTCACTGCTAAGAGTTTCTGTATACCTCTAACCCAGTTTTCTCCATTGAAAACATCTTACATTACCTTTGTACATTTATTAACACTAACAAAACCACATTGGAACATTACTATTAAATAGATTACAGTTATCATTTGTATTTCATCATATTTTTCATTAATATTCCTTTTCTGCTCCAAGATCTGAGGCAGGGTAACTTTATTAACCTTTTCTTTGTTAAATTGTCTAAAATCAAATTGGAACATTGCACTTAATTGTCCATTTGCCTAAGTCTTTTTTGGGTCTCTGATGGTGTTTGGGTAGTGCATGACTTTGAGAGTTCTGAGTACTTCAGGTAAGTATTTTGTTGAATCTTTCTCAGTATGAATTTATCAATAATTTTCTTATGACTAACTTGGGTTTATTGGCTTTTGGAAAGAATAGTACACAGGTGAAGTGTCCTTCTTATCACATCATTTCAGGAGCGATATATCATCCAAACTACATCCTTGATGATGTTGACTTCATTGACTTGACAAGATGGTGTTTACAGATTTTTTCCACCAGAAAGTTCTTATTTATCCCCTTACCTTTGGAAATGAATCAATGAGTCTAGGTCACCCCCAAAAGTAGAGACATTAAACTTCATTGACCTCCTGGAGGGGAGAGAACCTACATATATTAGTTGGAAATGTTCTATAAAGAATGTTTGTCTCTTGGCCCAGGCTCTTGCCTGGCTGCCAGCTCACGCAGCCATCGCCTCTGGGGCTGGGAATAGCAGCTCCCTGCTGCAGACAGGGCCTGACCAGAGAAAGGGCCCCATCCATTCCCTGGGGAACTGCGACCTGCCCAGCTGGTACTGGAACAAGCGGTAGACACCCGCCAGAAGGAGCGGCCCAGCCACTAGCCCGCCAGAAGGAGCAGCCCATGCCATCACCAGGACCAGGATCTGCAGGCTCCACCCTGTGGAAGGGCCCTGCTGCCCAACCCCCATAGAAACAACTAGACTGGGAGGAGACCCAGGAGGAGGAGAGTGGGGAGAAGAAAGCCAGACTGCCTGCCCCACCACAGTGCAGCCAGGAGGTGATCCAGAGAGAGAGGCCCGCTCCACACCCACAGATCAGAGAGGCAACCTGCATCTGCCCAGAGAGACACACTGAACTGGGATCCTGTAGCTACTCAACCCAACACCAATATAATTATAGGCCTGAGGCTGCCACTGCCACAAAACTGAGTTAGCTACCAAGGAACAACAAAAAGGTTCAGGTAAGACATCACTAAGGTCCCTAGAGACCAGGATGCACCAGAAGGTGCAACCAGTTATGATGTTGTGAACTAACAGGGAATCTTACACGGGGTTGTCTATCTCTGGCTTCTTCTACTAATAGCCAAATTCTAATTATTATACTCTCACTAGTCAAATAAACTAATACCTCTGTTTTCTCACATCTTACTTCATAAACATTTAAGCCAACCTCTAAGTCCCCCCTTCTATCATTAGATACTGTAAACCACCACACAAACATAGAGACTATACAGTATAAGATAACTGATCTCATTTCTGTTCATAGCGACAAAACTGTAAATATAAAAATAGAAACTAACTGATATATGGACACACATTGGTGTACATTGAAAAATCTAATATTGATATGTCCCTAAAAAGTGAGGTTCTGGGTAACTTGGAGGGACCTTATAAGACAAAAGGGCAGAAGCTGTAATACATCAGGCTTACCTTGCAAGAGAGAAAAACACATAGACATCATGAGAAAACAAGGGAGGAAAATGCCCCAAACAAACCAAGGTACTACAAAAATACAAACCATAGAAAGCATAGTAGGTGAAATGTCAGAGAAGGAGTTCCGGATTTATATAATTAAAATGATAAGGGATTTAAAAGACAACCTAAGTGAACAGATACAGGCAAAAATTGATCTCTCCAAAAAACAGATAAGAGATCAAATACAGGCAACCATCAATCACACCAACAAAGAGATAAGAGAACGAATCCAGGTAGCAAAAGATTACTTCAAGAAAGAGAGAGTTTGAGAAAAAAACAAACAAAAATCCTTGAAATGAAAGAAACAGTAAGCCACTTAAAAAATTCAATAGAAAGCATCACCAACAGATTGGACCACTTGGAAGATAGGACCTCAGACAATGGGGACAAAATATATAATCTTGAAAATAAAGTTGACCTTACAGTGAAGATGGTAAGAAACCATGAACAGAATATCCAAGAACTATGGGATACCATCAAAAGAACATATTTAAGACTTATTGGAATAGAGGAAGTTGCAGAGATTCAAACCAAAGGAATGCACAATCTCTTCAATGAAATAATATCAGAAAATTTCCCAAGCAGGAAAATGAATTTGAAAATCAAATACAAGAGGCCTATAGGACATCAAATGTACAAAATTACAACAGATACACACCAAGGCACATTGTAATAAAAATATCTAGCATACAAAATAAAGATAGAATTTTAAAGGCTGCAAGAGAGAAAAGTCAGATTACCTATAAGGGAAAACCAATTTGCATCTCAGCAGATTTTTCAGTCCAGACCCTCAAAGCCAGGAGAGCCTGGAACAACATATACCAGGCTCTAAAGGATAAGGGATGCCAACCAAGAATTTTATATCCAGCAAAATTAAGCTTTAGATTTGAGGATGAAATAAAAACCTTACATGATAAACAAAAGCTAAAAGAATTTACAACAAGAAATCCGGCTCTACAGAACATTCTTGGTAAAATATTCCACGAGGAGGAAATGAAAAATAATAATGAAAATCTGCAAAGGGAAGAACTACAATAAAGGGAAAAGCCAACCAAAGGAAAAACCAAGTCAAACTAAATACCAAAAATAATAAAATAATAAAAATGACTGGTAATACAAATTATATCTCAATAATAACCCTGAATGTTAATGGCCTAAGCTCACCAATTAAAAGACATAGGCTAATAGATTGTATTAAAAAAAAAACAGACCCAACAATTTGTTGCCTTCAAGAACACATCTCATAGGAAAAGACGCCCATAGACTGAAGGTGAAAGGATGGGATACAATATATCACTCACATGGTCTAAGTAAGCAAGCAGGGGTCTCCATCCTCATATCAAATAAAGTAGACTCCAAGCCAAAGTTAGTCAAAAGAGATAAAGATGGACATTTCATACTGCTTAAGGGAATCATAGATCAACAAGATATAACTATTATAAATATATATGCCCCAAATAATGGAGCATCTACATTCATCAATCAAACTCTTCTCAAGTTCAAGAATCAAATAGACCACAACACAATAATTCTAGGTGATTTTAACACACCTCTTTCACGACTGGATAGATCTTCCAAACAAAAGTTAAACAAAGAAACTACAGAATGCAATTATTAATGCAAAGAAACTCAACAATGCAATTATTAATGTAGACTTAACTGACATATAGAGAGTGTATCACCCATCAATGAGCCAATACACTTTCTTCTCAGCAGCACATGGATCCTTCTCAAAAATAGACCATATATTATGCCATAAAGCAACTCTAAGCAAATATAAAAAAGTAGGGATACTACCCTGCATTCTATGAGATCATAATCAAATGAAATTAGAAATCAATGATTAAAAAAGAAAGAAAATTTATAGTAACACCTGGAGACTAAATAATATGCTATTGACTGATCAATGGGTTGCAGAAGACATCAAGAAGAAGATTAAGAAATTCTTAGAGGTAAATGAGAACGATACAACATATTGGAATCTCTGGGACACCCTAAAGGCACCCTAAGAGGAAAGTTCATTGTATGGAGCTCATTCCTTCAAAAAAGAAAAAGTCAACAAATAAATGAACTAACATTACATCTCAAAGCCTTAGAAAAAAAAGAACAAATCAACCCTCAAAGAAGTAGAAGACAGGAAATAATTAAAATCAGAGCTGAAATTAATGAAATTGAAACTAAAAAAACAATTGCAAAAAATTGACAGAACGAAAAGTTGGTTCTTTGAAAAAATAAATAAAATTGATAAACCTTTAGCTGTGCTAACAAAGAAAAGAGAAAACACAAATTACCAATATTTACAATGAAAAAGGAAATATCACAACAGACACTACAGAAATACACAAGATAATTAGAAATTATTTTGAAAATTTATACTCCAACATAGTAGAAAATAAATAAGGCATCAACATATTTCTAGAGACATGTGATATGCCCAAACTAAATCAAGATGATGTACACAATTTAAATAGGTCAATTTCAAGCAAAGAAATAGAGGATGCCATCAAAAACTTACCAACCAAGAAAAGCCCAAAACCAGATGGATACACAGCTGAGTTCTACAAGACCTTTAAAGAAGAACTAACACCAATACTTCTCAAACTATTTCATGAAATAGAAAAAGAGGGAACACTCCCAGACTCATTCTATGAGGCCAATATCACCCTGATTCCAAAGCCAGACAGAGACAAATCAAAGAAAGAAAACTTCAGACCAATATCTCTAATGAATGTAGATGTAAAAATTCTTAATAAAATTGTGGCAAATCAAATACAAAAATACATCAAGAGGATAGTGCATCACGATCAAGTGGGCTTCATTCCAGGGATGCAAGATTGGTTCAATATAAGGAAATCAATAAATGTAACTCATCACATCAACAGGCTCAAAGATAAAAATCATATGATCATCTCAATAGATGCAGAGAAAGCATTTGACAAAATACAACATCTTTTCATATTCAAAATGCTAGAAAAAATAGGGATAACAGGAACATACCTCAACATCTTAAAGGCCATCTATGCCTAAGCCCCAGGCCAACATCATCCTAAATGGAGAAAAATTGAAAGCATTCCCTCTAAAAACTGGAACAAGACAGGGATGCCCTCTTTCACCACTCCTTTTTAACATAGTTCTTGAAACCCTAGCCAGAGCAATTAGACAGACAAAAGAAATTAAAGGGATATGGATAGGAAAAGAAGAACTCAAATTATCACCATTTGCAGATGATATGATTCTATACATAGAAGATCCAAAAAATTCCACCAGAAATCTTCTAAATCTAATAAATGAATTCAGCAACATAGCTGGATATAAAATCAATACCCATAAATCAAAGGCATTTCTGTACATCAGCAACAAATCCTCAGAAAGAGAAACTAGGAAATCCACCCCATTTACTATAGCCTCAAAAAAAAAATATTGGGAATCAACTTAACAAAAGAAATGAAAGACCTCTACAATGAAAACTACAGCACACTAAAGAAAGAAATTAATGAAGACCTTAGAAGATGGAAAGATCTACCTTGTTCATGGATAGGTAGAACTAGTATTGTCAAAATGACCATTCTCTTAAAAGCATTATACAGATACAATGCAATACCAATCAAAATCCCAATACATTCTTCATAGAAATAGAAAAAGCAATCATGAAATTCATCTGTAAAAATAAGAGACCCAGAATAGCCAAAGTGATTCTTAGCAAGAAGAATGAAGTGGGTGGCATTACTATTCTAGACCTTAAATTGTACTACAAAGCAATAGTAACAAAACCAGCATGGTATTGGCATCAAAATAGACCAGTTGACCAATGGTACAGAATAGAAGACTCAGAGACGAACCCACATACCTAGAGTTATATTATATTAGACAAAGGTGCCAAAAACGTTCACTGGAGAAAAGACAGCTTGTTCAACAAATGGTGTTGGGAAAACTGAAAATCTTCATGTAATAAAATGAAATTAAAGCTCTTTCTCTCACCATGCATAAAACTTAACTCAAAGAGGATCAAGGACCTAGCAATTAAACCAGAGACTTTGCACCTAATAGAAGAAAAAGTAGGCCCAAATCTCCATCTTATTGGTTTAGGCCCCAACTTCCTCAATAAGACCCCTATAGCACAAGAACTAAAAACAAGAGTCAATAAATGGGATGGATTCAAACAAAAAAGCTTCTTCTCAGCAAAAGAAACAATCAGTGAGGTGAATAGAGGACCTACATAATGGGAGGAAATCTTTACCACAAGCACATCAGATAGAATACTAACCTCAAGGATTTATAAAGCTCTTAAAACCCTTAACACCAAAAAACCAAATAACCCAATCAATAAATGGGCCAAGGAACTAAGCAGACACTTCTCAGAAGATGATATACAATCAACAAATATATGATAAAATGTTCAACATCTCTAGTGATTAGAGAAATGCAAATCAAAACAACTCTAAGATTTCATCTTACTCCAGTCAGAATGGCAGCTATCAATAAAACAACAATAAATGCTGGTGAGGATGTGGGGAAAAAGGCACACTCTTACATTGCTGGTAGAACTGCAAATTGGTGAAGCCAATCTGCCAGGGATGGTCTTGTGTGTGCTAGGCAAACACTGTACCATCAAGCCATATCCCCAACCCATATGTTTTTTAAATTGATTCTCATCAGGTATATGACCTGCAAATTCTCCCATTCCATAGGTTGCTTTTTCACTTTGTTTTTTCCTTTCTTTGCTATTTAGGAGTTGTCTACTTTGACATAATTCCATTTGTCTATACTTGCTCTTGCTCCCTGTTCCTTTGGGGTCATATCCAAATAATCGTTGTCCAGGTCAATAATATGGAATATTTCCACTATGTTTTCTTTTAGATGTTTTACAATTTCAGGTCGTACAGTTAAGTCATTAATCTATTTTGATTTATTTTTGAATATAGTGTGAGATAAGGTTCTAATTTCATTCTTCTTTGCCATATTTAATTATGCAGTTATTTATTTATATAAATATGGACTTATGCAAATATATTATAGGCTTTGGGTTTATAATCAAATACTAACTCCGTTATCTATTACATTGCTTAAACTTTCTAGCATTTACTATTCAGGTTCATTTCTGTGTCACTTTAACATAATTTTTTTAACAGTTCCTTATTTTTCTCTTCCCACAGATCTCATCAGACTACATACAGAGAATTTCCCCAATCCAGATTTCCAATTAGTTCATTTCTTATGATGGTGCTTATTTACCTAGGTTTCATATTTGTTCATTCATTTCATGCATATTTTCCTTTTTCTACATTTCTTTGAGCATAATTACTAATGATTACTTGTAAATTCTTGTTTACTAATTCCAGTATCTGGATTATCTTCAGGTTTTTCTCTGTCGGTATTTTTTTTTTTTCTTTTGTGAAAGAATCACATTTTCCTATATTTTTCCCATGCCAGTCTTCTTTAAATTGTGTCCTGAATAGTATAAGTGGCATGTTGGGTTCTATTTTATAGAATCTGTATTCTATTTTATTCCTTTTAGAATGATCCTTATCCCCCCATAAGCTACAATTTAACTTGTCTAGATTCAGTTATGCTGAGTTTATATTATTTAAATTGGGCAGCAGTTATGATCTGAATATTTCCTCCAGAATTCATATCTTGAAACCCTTGCCCCTGAGGAGGTACTGTCTTAGGAAGTGAAAGCTTTGGAAGGTGCTTAGATCACAAAGACAGGGCCCTCATCTGTGGGATAGGTGCTTTTGGTAAAGAGACCCCTTCTATTTTATGAGAAGTGGGGCTATCTCTGAGGAAAGGTCCTTTACTTTGATCTGGGACTTGCTCCCTTCTAGAATTCTGAGACAGATATTTATATTGCCTGTAAGTTGCACAGTCTGTGGAGTTATGTTATGACTGCCTGAACAGACTCAGACAGCAGCATCTTGATCCAATTGTTTTTGAGTCCAGCCTGTGATTCTTGGCATGTGCCTTATGCACGACCTGTGGCTCAGCGAGCAGCTGTTTGGGCAGAGTTTGCATGTAGAATTGGGACTTTTACCTCAATGGGTTTTTCCTTTCTTAGAGTTTTATCCTCTGCTTCTATAAACCAGTAATATGGCTTATAAATCTTAGCTGCCAGCGGGGCGCGGTGGCGCACGCCTGTAATCCCAGCACTTTGGGAGGCTGAGGCAAGGAGGATCGCGAGTTCAAAGCCAGCCTCAGCAATGGTGGGGCACTTAACAACTCAGTGAGACCCTGTCTCTAAATAAAATACAAAAAAGGACTGGGGATGTGACCCAGTGGACGAGTGCCTCTGAGTTCAATCCCTGGTACCACAAAAAAAAAAAAAAAAATAAAATAAAAATCTTAGCTGCCTCACATGGTGCTGACAGAGTAACATTCAAGCTAAAATTTCTAAAATAAAAATAATACATCCAGGACTATTGCCTTTTTCTAAGGTAGAATCCCCTCCAGAGACTTCTCCTTTATAGTCATCTACTAGTGGCTTTAGATAATTGTTTCTTTTCTATTTTGACCAGAATTCATAGTTATTTTTTATTGTTTCTTGGTCTGACAGGACAATTATAGAAGCATGAACATGAAGATCACACAATTTCAGGGAAATATATATTTGGTTTTGAAATATCCTGGGCAATTATCAAATTTTGCTTCTTTGACAAGGTATGATAGGTTAAGTTTACTTGTTTGTATTTAAAATTAATAGAAAGGAAATAAACCAGGCAGAGTAGTGAAAATGAGAGATATGTTAGTGTATAAAGAATCTCTACTTAAATAATGGTAAAGAATTCAAAGAATGATGATAAACCCATTTGTGGTCTACAAACTCCTCAATAATGTAAATTATTAAAATATAAAGTACACATCTGCACTAAGATAGAAATTGCAAGTCATAACAATATTAATACTAAATAAATGTGTATAATTTCAGATAAAATAGTAAAATCTTATTGCATGTTTTCTCTATTTTACTTCCTAACTGTGAAAGAAGAAATTCATGATTGCCTGTTCATTATGTCTATTTTTGTTACAAAAGTACTGTGAATGAATAGCGTAGCATTACAAAACTCAGAAGTTAAATTTATGGCTTTTTTGCCAGATGTGCTCCATGTGGCCATCATCAGGATTGGGTTTTTTTTTCTCCCATAATGGAGTCAAACTTTTATTAATGAAAATGCATTTTTAAAAAAATATTTGTTTAAATTTAGAAACTTGCCTAAGCAAAGGAAAGATTTAGTTACTCTTTGCAAAAAATTCATATTATGGTTCTACCAAGTTAGTTTATATAATATCAGCAATATTAAAACTTTTTAAATGCCTATATAAAATTCAGATTCAGTTGAAATCAAATGCAGCCAATTTTGTTACTTATATACTAATATAAAATAATTGATTGTATTATGTTGTTTCTTGTCAAATTAGTCAATTTCAATAATGATGGAAAGTTATTTTATTTTGCAAAACTGAATGTTTTGTGCCTGCTTTGTATCACTCTGTACAATGTTTTTAAAACATTATTGATAGCATTTAAATTGTGCTTTATATTTTATAAATTTAATTGTAATCATTCAAATAATGTCACTTTTTTTTTAACCAAGCTAACCAAAATAGATATACACTCCAATATTTTCCCTCCTTTACATAGTCAGAAGACTGTAACACAGAACCTGAGTAGCTTCCACACATATGGCTTTTAAGGTGCATGCTAAACAGATTTCCACATTTTGTTTTTAAAACTATAGTTAAATTCATCTGAATTCTTAGTCCATGCAATGACTAATTTTATAATAATGAAAGTCAGAGAAAGCAATAAAATAACATATTTAGCAACCCATTTTTAACACAAAGAATTTCTTTTTCTTTCTCTTTAAGAACTCAAACTTTTCAATTTATTTCCCACTGAAAGGTGCTTTTTTGGTAATTTTTATTATTTATTCAACTAAATAACTTGGCTGTTAACTAAAGAAGACATTCTAAATTAGAAAGCAGAACATGGTTCAATGGTAGTCACTGCCTGGGTTTGCATTCTTGTTCCACCATTTATTAACTATGAATCTATGAACAAACACCTCAGCTTTGTCATAAATTAAACAAAGCCGATTTCAATACTTTCCACATAAATTTGTTACAAAGATTAAAAGATTAAGTGAGATATTTCTTATAGAGCCCTCAGAGTGGCATAGCAGCATACCTGTTGTTACGTGCTGATTCTATGTATTATGGACTATCACAATGATGTAACACATTGACAGACATTAGGTATGTTTGGCTTCTTGTAGAAGAAAACAAATATCTTTTATTTTCTCAGAAATATGAAAAGCTTATATTTAGGATTTTTCTTTATTAGAATCTGTTATAACACATGAATATCCTCCAGGGATCCTCCAGGGATCCTTAATAGAGAATTGAAATCTAAATGCAATTAGTATCCTTTTAA
Source organism: Tamias sibiricus (assembly GCA_025594165.1). Taxonomy (NCBI): domain Eukaryota; kingdom Metazoa; phylum Chordata; class Mammalia; order Rodentia; family Sciuridae; genus Tamias; species Tamias sibiricus. The sequence goes on along the minus strand of CM046664.1, from coordinate 109,316,336 downwards.
AATTCATAAACAATCCTACTTTATAGCAAAAAAAGATATTTATGAAAGAATGAAACAGTTCCTTTAGTGTAGATCTCTCTTTCTATGCTTACATCTTAAAATATTTTTTGGCTTTTACACTAGCAGTATATTTCCAAACTCTGCTTTGCAACACACCAAGGAATTTCTCTGTCCCTCTTAACACCAGGTAATTTTTTAAACTCTTCTCAGCAACATTGCTCCCAACTAGACACAATCCACTCTGCTTCTTCCATAAAATAGTGATAAATGAGTAGAGCAGTGACCTTTTATAATGAGAAATATCACCAGACTGCCTTTCTTACAGTATTTCAAGTGCATTTCCTCCTGAAAGATCATAAGAAACTACTTTTTATGTTCTCCTTACTGTAAAATTGGTCAGCTCTTGGATTTTGTGCTGATTCTTTCATGTATAAAACCAGATAGAATAAAATTCACCATATTCTATTAAAATAATCAAAGGTTTTGGAAGCCATTCACTTTTTAATTTAAATGAACAGAATCAAATAAAGTATTTGCTCTTATTATATTTTTGAAACACAGTCAATATTTTCTTATATATTTAGATTTGGACTCATATAATTCATCCTAAATTCTTTAAAAATTAAAAAGAAGCTTATAATAAATTTGGCCTTTCATAAAATGGGCTTTTGTTCCCATAGCATAAAAGCAGCTTTTATATTACATTGTAGTTTTATGTTTTTGAGCAACCCAAGCTGGACTGAAAGATCTGGATTAAGTGAGGTTGTGGGAAATCACCCTTCTTTCAGGAAGGAAGTTATTCCTGCCATTTGTAATATTGTGAATAAAGTGTACTTAAACCTCTGTAATAGATCATTTGATGATATCTACAAATTTGGCAGATAATACATTTTTCCCACCATTTTTGAATCAGATAAGAAACAGTATACCATCATCATAGTTACAGGCATAGGGGGTAAGCACTTTGGAAAAGAATACATGCACTGGAATTCAACGAGGAAGTCTTCAGAGAAGACACCAAACAAAAGAAAACATTCAGGAAGTTATTTTAGAGCTTGGAGTAAGCAAGTTGGAACTTTGATAAGGGAGAGCCATGTACAAGTCTGTGATACCATGGAAACAAAGTAGGTATGTGTGGATCTGGGAGAGAGGGCAAGTTGACAATACCCTGTTTTTTGCTGTGAGAAATGAGTTATTTGTGGGCACAAGCAAATTTAGAGAATGCAAATAGCCCCCTAATCTCTTGACCGCATAGTGAAAAGGATTCTTGGGTTAGATATTGCTGGATGTGCAAGGAAATGTCCCTGTACCCTTCTGCTGAAAGAGGAGAAAACTTTAGTTCTGGACAGTCTATTACTAAGCAAGCCAGAGAAATATACTTGGGTATTTGTTACAGAAAAGGCATGTTTTAAGATATTGAATGATCCTGCTTGCAAGAAACAGAACATATGAGAAAGAAGGTGGTAAAAAAATGAAGTTTCAGGCTGATTTGTGAATGGTAAGGAAAGTTTCTGATTTTGAAAAGGCAATCAGAAGTCAACATAAAGCATTAAACTGTGTAGTTTATTATAATCAAAGTGTTGCTTGCTAAATTACAATGATGTAATGCTATTATACACAAAAGAATACTTGAGGCCAAGATTTGTACTGGGAAGCTATTACAGGTGATCCATCAATAAGAGTTTGTGCAAAAAAGTAACAGTAAAACTGTATTGCATATTACTTCTTTTCTAAAAGCTATTCCTATTAGATACTCCTTGAAATCCTAGAGTTTTTTATTATATATCTGTTACCAAATCATAATTCCTGGGAGACAGGTCCTGTCTGATCACACTATGAAAGAACATAATTGATCATTGTTTATTCCCTTATCTTGGTCCATTTTCTGTCACTTTATCCATATTTCCCTACATTATACTCTATAGTTATTTATTGTTCAATTCCCTGCCCCCAAACTGCTCAAATAAAAAATTCTTAAGAATTCTAAGAAGCTTTGTTTTGTTGCATGTTACAACATGTACAACTTGAGGGGCAGGAGGGAATGGATGTATAAATTGATGCCACATTACAGAGGCAGTAGAATTGGGAAAGTTTTATTCACATCAAAACACTAACAAAATTAGCATATTCTCTGTTTTAAAGCCCTATTATTTCACTTATCTTTTAAAAGAACAAGAAACTAACCATTCAAATATACTAGTCTTTCTTTTCCTGGAGGAGGGACTTACTGGGGATTGAACACAAGGGTGTTTAACACATCCCCAGCCTTTTTATTTTTTATTTTGAGACAAGGTTTGCTAAGTTGCTTAGGGCCTTGATAAATTGCTGAAGTTGGGTTTGAACTTGTGACCCTACTTCTTCAGCCTTCCATGCTTCTGGGATTATAGGTCCTTTTGGTTTTGAGTCATATCAAGTAATCATGGCTGGTTACTGAAGAATTTAATAGGTAAGTCTTAATAGCAACAGAAAAATAGAAAATGTGGAGAAAGTGGGTTGACATTTAAAGCCAAATCATTGTTTTTTCCTTTATCTGGTATTATCTTAAGATCTTAGGACTAGATACTTGAATATTTCCTGGACTATTCCTAGAATACTCCCCTTTTTCCTTTTTATTGTTGGATTTTTGTTGCTTTTTTTTAAGTTGAGAAATATTGCATACTTGTTGCAAAAAAAAAAAATAATTTAAAAACATAAAATTAACTATTTTATCCACTTATTTTGTCTATTTTATCCATTTATGTCCTAATATTACTCTAGAATATAATCTGTTATGCTTCTCTTTCCTCTTCTTGTTCTTAAACCACTACATACATATATATTTATAAAAATTGAATTGTATTATGCATAGTACTGTAAAATTTGATTTTTTGAATTAATAATATATCATAGCCATCTTTACATTGAGGTATAGAAAACTATTTCCTATTAAAAGTTGAATGTTATTTCTCATGGATATATTGAAATTTATTAACTGTTCTTTTATTTATATACTTTATAATGATTCTGGAGTTTTCCCATCACAAAAAATTTAGTAAATATGTTGTGTGTGTGTGTGTGTGTGTGTGTGTGTGTGTATGTGTGTGTGTGTGTACATATATATATGTGTATATATATAATTTTTCCTGTATAGTTGATTGTCAAAAGTGGGATTACAGGGTTAAAGATACAACATACTTCTAATTTTAAAAGATAATGAGAGGGGCTTGGGTTGTGGCTCAGTGATAGAGCACTTGCCTCATATGTGTGAAGCACTGGGTTCAGTTCTCAGCACCGCATATAAATAAATGAATAAATGAATAAAATAAAGGTCAATCATCAAAAACAAATATTTTTAAAAAAGATAATGAGAGATTATTTTCTAAAAATATTGTAAAATTAAATATTTATTTTGGTCTATATTCACAAATATTGCCTATATACTCCTGGGCTTCCTGTTGTTTAGTTATAAATTGCAGATAAATGAGCCATATTTTTGAAATCGATAAAAATTCCTGATATCAATAATAATTGACACTGTACAAACACAGGCAAACATCCATACAAATATATCTTTTTCCAATTCCACTGAGTTGAATGAAACCACGTTATTTTATTAAGAGTATGTTGAACTTTGAATTTAATATGTTTCCATAAAGTAGCATCTTCAATTTCTCTTCTTGGGAAACATTAAGAGGCAAAAAGAAAAATGAAAAATAAAATAAACAAATAGACAAACTTCCTTTTCTGTAAAAGTTGTCAAAAACAGAGTAAATAAGACATAAAGCATACACTAACATACTTAAGTTGCCGAGAGAATCCTCAGCAAGGTAGCAGCATGTATTAGAAGTCATGTAAATTTCTAACAAAGCAGTTTTGATCTTTTCAGGATGTATGGTTGTTTCTCTTCATACTATAACCAGGTTTAGGCCATAGTATTACCAAATCAGAGCCAGGGGTAAAAAAAGGTAAGGGAGAAAAGGTCTCTAGCCCCACAAAATACAAAAACTAGCCTCTGGAGCTGGGGTTACAGTCAAGATACTGAAGATGCTTTATCAAAGCAGTCAGGACAAAAATTAAACTAGGAAGAATTTATCAATTTCCTGAAATACTAGATTTTAACATCCTGGCAAAGATCAAATAGAGCAACAAATAGAGCAAATGTGCTTTAATGTGTAAAAGAGGTCAAAATGCCAAATTTTCCATGTCAGACAGTAGAAGAATGATGAAAAAAAATGCAAGAAAGTGTGCATCCTGGGGTGAATGTATGACGTAATGCCAGAAAAATATGCTGGATTACCATGTTCTTATGGGAATGTCACAAGAAGGGAAACAGCATTCACTAGGTCTCAAGGTTAGAATTGATAAGAAAGGCATAAGAGGTTGTTCTCTGTTGCTTAGGGCATGATGATAGGAGAATCCATACCTAAGTAGGGTCACTGGGGGTAGCAATAGCATTATACATCCAGGCACAGGATCCCTGGGAGTGGGTGGGGTGGGTGGGGTGGATGGAGCTTAATTGTCCAAAGTACAATAGATGCAATTTATTGTGATGAGTGTCAAGATTAAATGGAATCCAAGGGTGTCTCTCACACAGATAATTATGGATATTGTTAATAGAACAATAGTGTACCCAGGAGCAAAATTGATGGGCAACGAAAGAGAATACCAGGCGAATTGTACCCTCAGAAAAATGTAAGAATCAGGATGCTGAAGGGCAGTTGTCCCAATAAAAAGCCACAATCCTTGCCTAGTTTCCAGAACTCAGCCAGCTTTCAAATCTGAAATCTACTGCTTAAAGGAAAAGCTATATCTCTTTCAGTCTGCAATATCATGTCAAGCATGCATAATGGTAAATCCTCACATTGTTTCCTGAAAAATGTTGTGGGGTAAGTCACTCAGAAAAAACACCAAGTCCCAGTTTTGTCCAAATTGAAGAGTCTTCTTTATTTAGCTGGCTGGCCAGCAACTGCTCCCCACAGGACCCATAACTGTCTCTGCAAGGAACAACCCTGAGCCTGAGCATTTTAGGATATTTAAGGGCAAAAACTGCAAAAACCTCCTCCAGGTTGACGTAGCTGCAAGCAAGCAGGTACAGAAACTGAATTGGGCAGTTAGCAAGACAATGCAATGGGTACATTGGTATTTCCCACGGAACTTTCCAGGTTGGCATAGCAGCAAGCAAGCAGAAAGGAAGTGGGTCAAAATGACCCTCATTCAGTACAAGTTAGAGGATGGTTACTAATTTCTAGACAATCAATCTCTGACAAGGTACATTGCCAAGGAAAAATGGAAACAAAAGAGAGCAATTTTACATTGTATAAGAATTGCTATTTTGTGTTGCTAAGTATGTTGTGCTAGGTAACTATTAATTGGTACAGAGGTGGGGCTTTCCCGTGGGTGAAGCATTTCCTACATGATATGGAATCTCAGGGTAAAATGGAGCCTGGTCCATAACAAAAGAACCTATGAACATTTACTAGAATAACTGAATATTTAGGAATACTGGGGAGAGAGGAACATTATATAGACTCTTGGGAACAGAGTCCAAGTTGACATATCAAGAGATCGAAATAATTGCCATAGTCTCCTTGTTAAATTGGAAGCTTATCAGAGGCAAGTAATTAAGTCCTGGACAAGGCACAACTTACAGTAGGTCTATTGAAGATTTATCCTGTAATCAGTACCATCTATCTTTTCTTGGTAGCTGAATATGTAATTGGGACAGACATACTTGGTAGTTGGTGCAAACCCCTGCTTGGTCCTTTAACTTGCATTATACATGAGATCCTCCGAAACTCACCCTCCTTTGACCAAGGTAGTACATCAAAATAATATTATATCTGTGGTGGAGTCATGGAGATTAGTGCTATCCGCAAAGATCTAAAGTATGCCTAAAGGATACAAGAGTGAGTAACACCATCATAATTCTTCTACCACTGGTTACTGGTGACGTGTTCTTCTCCCTCACATATTGAAGTATGACATTAGAGAAGCAGGCTGAGGCAAGCATATAAAGCAGGGTTTTTATTTAAAAAGGGGTAACAGACTTCTTCCAGAAGGGAGAAGGGAGCCATAGCTGATATCCTGGTATCCCAAGAAATGAGGGATGTTTTGCCTTTTTCATATATTCTAGGTTTCCTTTGTTCTCCTACTTTCTTCCCCCTTATCTTTCTCCTTCCTACATATGTCACCAGGCCCAGCATATGCTTTGGTGGGATGGTCAAAAGGTGAGAAGCAGATGGACAGGCTGGATGGAGCAGCCCAGGACACCACTAATTAACAACTCTATAACTCCCTGTAGGGAAGGGCAATTCCTGGGACAGGTTACATTAGCAACAGGTTAGAGCAGGGACATCTTGATAGGGTGGAAGAAGGACTCTGCAGGCAATTCAGTTCCTCATGCGGCAGTCTCCAACTTCCCGGACTCACTCAAATTGGTATCATTGATCCAACCTGACTCAATTTACCTAACTATATTGACTGCCTGTCTAATTATGGCTTCTATTCCATTTAATTCACCTATCTTGTTCTTACAAAATCCAGGTAGATCCTGGAGAATACCACACAGAATAATTGTAAAATAATGAAAGAAAACAAATATTTGCACATATTGTTCAAGAAATGACTTTCTTCAAGGGGGGAAAAAAAAACAAAAGAAAACTTACATGACAGAGGGCATGTGTTAGGGAAAATTGAACAAAGTAAGCAGCATGACATTTCCTAGTAAAATTGTAGGAATCAAGAAGAAAGAAAAAGTCGAGCTTCCAAGAAGAAATATCAAATCTCTTGTAAGAACAAAATGTCAGTTTGGTTTCAGATATCTTTCAGCAACATTCAGCATCAGCAGACAATGAAAACACATAGATACAGAAAAAGAAAAGGTGTGTTCTGAGGAGTACAAAAATGTGAAGCTTCTCTTCAGTTAGAAAGGTCATAGTCAAGTTACTTTGAACAAGGAGGATTTATGGAAATTTTTGTACTTGAGCTTTTCTTGAGAAATTGCTAAAGCATACACTTTAAATGATCAAGAAATGACTAAGGAAACTGTGGCTAAGGAACTAGCAATGGGCATTTAAAATATTTAGCTATAAAATTACAAACTTGAAAGTGTGGATTAGGAAGCTAGAACAATGTAAATGTCGCATGTCCTGACAAAATAAAGATGACATCTGACAATATTTGGTAGAGAGAGGGGGCTAAGAGGGGGTGGATTAAGTAGTTTCTTAGAATACTTAATTTCTAATATCTGTAATTCAAAAGTTTCTGACAAATCAAGAAATATAAGCATTGTCAAATCTACAAAATTATTGGGTTAAAAAGGAATGTCTTACTGACTGCTCTATGTTGGTGAAAAAGAGAGATTGAAGGAAGTAAGCAAAAGGAAATAAAGTAATTTTATTATTGAGGTTAGTAGAATACAAATTATTACTCTGTAAATAGAGAACTAAAGACATCATGTACAATTATAAAACTAGCCAAACTAGAACAGCAATAATACTTTATAAATATAAGAATCACACATACACACACACACACACACACACACACACACGAACTCATTCGTGCAAAAGAACAAACTAAATGAAAAAGAATTATTAAAAACACTATGTAGACAAAAATTAAATAAAACTTCTAAACTCAAATGTGTTTGCCATGTTAATACAGTGTAAATTTTCTCTAGTCATCTAGTAACATGCAAAGAACTTAGAATTGCATTTCAATGAAAAAGTTAAGTCTGGGCTATATACCAAAATAGAAAGACAAAAGTGAAAATAGAGTTCCTGGTTTTTAAATCAGACAAAGTGGAAGTCAGGTCTAAAAGCAATAAATGGATTTCAGCTTTTGCTCATGAAGGATTAATTGCTATGGCAATTGCTATCCACTGTAAACAACTAGAAAACTGGATAAATATGTGAAATGATGGTTTTCAGACAATGGACAGTAACAAGAGGAACAGAACTGTGACCTCTGAGAAGAGAAACAAGTATGCACCCCAGTTTATTAACTGGAGATGATTTTCTCATTACAGTGGAGAGGAGCCAACATAGAGTCCAGATGAATTGAAAAGACAGAGATCAAGTTCCAGGAGGCTGAGGGATCTAGAATTTGACATTTTAAATGAAATTGACAAATAAGAGCTGGCTGAGAAAAGAACAGAAGGCAGGTAGAGACATATTTGGAAAATGTTATGTTCTGAACTTCTAAGGGTGCCACTCAAGCCTTGGGCTGAGTACCAATATGCAGAGCAGAAAGCCACTGAAAAGAGGAAGAAAAAACAATTCACAGAGCTCTTATAGATCTGAGAAAATCTTGCATTCCTGTATTCAGAGAGGTGAAAACTTGTAATCATGGGACATTGGGTAGAATCCATACAAGGTTGCACTGAATCCACTACAACAAAGGTGAAAATCAAGTTAGAAAAACCAGTTGAATTAACAAATAATTGAACTGTTCTCAGCACAAAAATCAAAACTCTTTAAAGGAATACATCAAATTACAGGACCAGAAATAAAAAACTTACAAAGTCAGTATTCAATAAAAATTAGCCATGGAAATAAAATGTAGCCAAAGCCAGCACCCCCACCCTCAAGTCAAATAATAAAAAAAAAGTCACTCAGAAATCACAGATATGTGAAAATTGTTGACAAAGGCTTTAGAATTTATAACCTATAAGCATGTTCAAAGATTTAAAAATATGAATATAATGAGTAAAAGGAAAAGTAGAGAATATAACTAAATGGTTCTTATATATATTAAAAATATATGAAATATATGAGTGTGCCTTTTCCCCACATCCTCTCCAACATTTATTGTTGTTTGTGTTCTTGATAGCTGCCATTCTGACTGGAGTGAAATGAAATCTTAGGGTAGTTTTGATTTTCATTTCTCTAATTGCCAGCAATATTGAACATTTTTTCATGTATTTGTTGATTAATCATGTATCTTCTTCTGAGAAGTGTCTTTTCAATTCTTTAGCCCATTTATCGATTGGATTATTTGTTTTTTTTGGTGTCAAGTTTTTTGAGTTCTTTATGTATTCTAGAAATTAGTGCTCTATCCGATGTGCATGTATTAAATATTTGTTCCTAGTTAGTTGGCTCTCTATTCACTTCACTGATTTTTTCTTTTGCTGAGAAGAAGCTTTTTAGCTTAAATCTATCCCATTCATTAATTCTTGGTAGTAATTCTTGCGCTACCAGATTCTTGTTAAGGAACTTGGAGCCTAATCCGACATGTTGGAAATTGTAGCTTACTTTTTCTTCTATTAGGTGTATTGTCTCTAGTCTAATTCCTAAGTCCTTGATCCACTTTGAATTGCATTTTGTGCATGGTGAGAGATACAGGTTTAATTTCATTTTGTTGCATATGGCTTTCCAGTTTTCCCAGCACCATTTGTTGAAGAGGCTATCCTTTCTCCACTGTACATTTTTGTCGCCTTTATCTAATATAAGATAGCTGAAATTATATGTATTAGTCTCTGTGTCCTCAATTCTGTACCTTGAATGCTGCAAATATACTTTGTATACAAACTTTTTTTGTGTAAAAAGATGCTATATATGTATAGTATGAAATACATACAAACATGAAATAGACAAACAGAATGGAATAACATCATGGACTAGTATCAGATTTGAAACTACAGAAAGAAAGATTATGAGATTGAAGACAAAGAAATACCAATGATCTAAAATGAAGCATGGAGGAAAAAATAAATAAAACCCACAACATCAGAATAAAATTTTGGCTGCTCATAGTTTTGGTTTTGAGTTGAGTGCTTTACCTTCAATTATGCAAATTCCATATTGCAGGGGTGGTTTATCTCTACTTCTGTTTAGATCCAGGATTTACTGCTACCTGGGACCACTGTAGCCATCCTTCATGGCTTCATTTAGGAATTATGGTTCAAGCAACAACAGCACATCAATACTAATTTATGACTTATTTTTCCTATTATAATACTACTTTTTAAAAAAATCTAACAGTGGATGACTTGAAGACACTTGTCTGCTGAAAAATCATACTTACCATGTCTTCCACCCCTTTATTTGTTTTGTTTTGTTCTACCTACTGTTTAGCTGCTCCACAGTGGGAGAATTAGGGTACCTAACACCCTGTATACCAGAAATTAAAAGTCCAATTTTATTTTTTAAATAAATAGGCATTATGTATAGCACATAATATTAAACAATTTACTTCAAAAATATTTATTTATGGTGATTGAATTATAAGTATTTTTAAAATATATTTATATATTGGGGCTGGGGTTGTGGCTCAGCAGTAGAGTGCTTGCCTAGCATGTGTGCAGCCTGGGTTCGATCCTTAACACCATGTAAGAATAAAGGCATTGTGTACAACTAAAACAAATAAATAAATATTAAATATATATATATACATATTTATATTAAAATTTGTATTTTAATGTAAATATATTTTATATTTGTTTTATTATATTTAGCTTTTTACTATTTTTGCATTAAGATAAATTACTTTTGTAAAAATACAGAGTTTTGTTTTCAAGGAAAAGAATATGTAAGGCTTCCTGGATTACTGTTCTTGGATTAATAAGCCTAAAGCTTTTTGGATCCTTGCTTCCTTGCCTGTAACTATACCATGGGTAGCTGTGGTGACTATAGTCATCATCATCTGACTATCAGCTTACATTCTGCGAAAGCATTGTTAGATGATTTTGTTACTTTGTGTGTTTCACAGAGGGTGCTTACACAAACCTAGATGGAAAAACTTAGTGTGTGATGAAGCTGTCTGGTGTATACCTATGGTTTGGCCTATGGCTTCTCAGGTCATGATAAACAAAATAACATGAGAACATGAAGCACAAGAGAAGAGGACACAATCCAGAGACATGATAAATGAGGTATATGAAGCTTCTGGTTTAACATGGCCATGGTATTTTATAGTAAACTTATTTTTCATAAGTAGAAATAGTACATTCCAAAATAATGATAAACAGAGCATAGTAAATACACAAAGTAACAGTCACAGTTGGTTATTATCATTATCACATGTTGTACACTATTCATAATTACATGTCCTCTTATTTTCATACTTCTAACAGCACAGGTTTGTTTACACCAATGTCAATACCAAAGATATGTGGGCAAAGCTTTATGCTAGACTATTGTGAGATAAAATCCACTATGGATTTTTTTCAGCTGTGCTTTAATCTTAAGGGACCACTGTCATATACGCAGTCCACTGGAGATAGAAATGTGGTTATGTGGTACTTGCTTCTTAGAACCAATAGCACTTCTAAGAATTTTAGTCTTTTGTGAGCAGTTGCTTCTCTCGCCTGCATCTTTAGGAGTTACTATATCTGCTGAGATTTCCTCTCATTGAGGAGACTCAATGAGCCATTTCTAACTGGCCTGTTTTATACCTTTTCCCATTTCTCTCAGTGGGGACTCCCAAATGCCTCAATGAAAGATTATGAATACTAATTCAACCTATCTGCCTATGCCACAGATCAGTGGATCACTTCTGAAGTCATAGCAACGTGTTTTGAGACCTCTTCGTGTCCTCTCTAATTTAAAAACTGCTGTCTTTTGCAGATTAAAGTAGTTTGAAGCACCAAGAGTCAAAGCTGTGTTTTGTGGCTCCTGTGTTGCTCTGCTCTATTTTCACCTGATCCTTTGTCATCAACAAGTCACTGTGTTACTGGCACATCCCTCTTGATAAGTTGTTTTGCTCAACCCTCTTGGTGTGTAGCATATTGTGTTCAGCAATATTTTTCCAGGAAGTTAAATATAAATTTTTAGGCTTTTTAATCTCTTATGTTTGTATTCAGTTAATAATGTGTAACAGACTTTACCTCTCGGTTTCTGACATGTATACCAGAAGATGAGAGTCAAACTAAGAAATGCATTAATTAATACTGTGATATGCAGGGATAGAATGAACATCAGAAAAGGCTTGAGACTCAGGTAGGAGTTGAGGATTAGAGCTGTGGTGAATAGTGAGGTGACAGTGGGGTCGAGTGTACTATATATTTTGAAGCAGGCCTTTTGACTTAGCAGAGTTAAAATATAGTCATATCAAAATGTTTAACTGTGGCTTAAAGGTGGCTGAGTAGGACAAGGCTACCTAGCCTGTAGAAGGCTTTGCATCCCTTCAACCATGCTCTATCCAGCTCATAAAGCTCTGAGGCAAACAGATTGGTGAACAGCAGATTCCTGGTCTTGAGACCAAGCACATGCTGTCTAACTTCTCAGTCCCTTGAACTTGAACCACCCCTACTAATCATGACTGATTTGGTACTCTGAATGGGCCATTACTGATGGCTATTCTGATTAATGCCTTGTGGCAGTAGTTCCAATTCCCTGTGACTTTCCATCTGGGTAAATAGCTGTCATCATTAGGTAATGGCTGCTTTGCTAAGCTATCAAATTACTAAGCAGTTACTACAATCTAGTGCTGATTTAACATGATGTGATTTAATAATTAGTTATGATTTTCCTATTTCTACTTCCACATGATGACAATTTTTTGCTTATTTTTGCCTTCTATTTCCTCTTCTGGTATTTGTATATTTTTTTTTACAAATGTATTCTATCATTTTTAAGATGAAATAAAAGAATAATTAGTGGCTACTATAATTTAAGTGTCATGATTTTCTTCCATAGTCACAGTATAACACTTTTTTCTCCTTTCTTATTTGCATAGTGTTAAGAGGATAGTGTCCTGGGAACAAGGAGATAATTTTATATCTCAAGAAAGAATTTGGACTTGTTTAGAGTATTAGAAACTCTGATGTCACCTATTGTATTCATTGGGAGAGGAGAAAAGTATCAGGAGTGAGGGGTGCATAAGACCATTTTTAAAAGAGTTTGATCCTTTTATAACATTTTTTTTCCAAATTATTGCTTGCCTAAATATTCCATAGTGCTGATAGTTGACTTCCTGAGGAAATCACTATATAACCCATTGCTCAAGCAAAGACAATGTTAATACTTATACAAAAAGGAAAAAAAAAAAAAAAAAGAATGCTATCTTGACAGAATCTTAGCAGCATATCCAAAGGGGAGTGTTAAAAGGCAGAATATTTAAGACTTTTGGTCAAAGACATATCTTTCTGTATGAAATATTGAATGAGACTGAGAAAACAGAATTGAGAACACATCACAGTGAGCTTATGAAGTGAGTCCTTGAAGTGTAACCAGTCATTTGCTGACACCAGTTGATCTGTCTGTTTATGGCACAGAAGGGTTGTTTCATCCTAAAAAGGGACAGTTGAAGAGTCTATAGTTCAGATAAACATATTTTTAGAAAAGTTATAATTCATGTTCCTAAGGAAACATTTTTCTGGAAAAGTTCTCTTTATGAAAACACTGGGCATGTGACTGTAAATGTTTTTATTCCCAAAACAGTGACAGAAAATATACCATAAAAGTGAAATAGAAGTGATTGAAGGGGGAAATATTAATTTTAAAACTACTAACATCAGTACCAGTTTTATGATCCACATTACATATTATCTGTGTGAACTGATATAAGAAATATCAGAAAAAGTTTTAAAGTTTATTCTTTTGTCATATTTAGTATCTATTGTCCTAGCTTCATTGTAATATTTGACTCTAATATTGCAGCTTTGTTTACATAATCACAAAGTAATATTTCTTAAATATTAAAACCTGTGTGATGAAAACCTGTTAGCACAATTCAGCATCAGAATTATACAAAATAAAATTTGAGCCTGTAAGGATCCCTGGTTGTAAAAGACAGGACTGATCTTTAGTTAACCCAAAACACTTTTTAATTCATTCTAAGGACTAAGACAAACTTCACTAGAAAATTAAGATGAAGACTTATTCAGGGTATTGCAACATAGATTGTTTATTAATGAGGAATGTCTCAAACAACAGGAAAAGGGCCTGGGTTTTACTATGAATTTTACTATAGCAGATAAACAAGGTTATCACTTGGGAGCCAGTCAGAGCTTAACATCATCTGATCCCACTACTGGAACCATTAATAGACTTGAATTGATTGGAAGTTGTAAATTTTTTTTAATTTAAAAAATAAAGAACTTCTAATTGTGCTAGCCTAGGTCACATTCTCACCTTCCATTTTTGAGAAAAGGAGGATACATAAGTATATATTCTCTATGACTTTTATAATAGGATCCCTGATTCCCTCTTTAATAGTTTTCTCAGGAAAGTTATTCTACCACTAGGGCAGGCAAAACCAACATACATACATATGTCCGTGTGTGTGTGTGTGTGTGTGTGTGTGTGTATGTGTGTGTGTGCGTGTGTATTTGTAACATAGGAAAGAAGGAAGGAAGTCCAGCCAAGAAGGAAGGAGATGAGGAAGGAAGTAAAAAAAAAAATCTATTTATGTAAAAACTGAATCAGTTAATACCCCTTAATAGTACTTCCTCATGATTAGGCTAGGGTTATGGGTTTTGAGAAGAATATCATGACAGAGTGCTATTCCTATGTCATCATATAAAATATACTTCATATCAAAGAAGGAATCAGGGATCCCACGTTCATCATGCAATTCATCTGGGCATATATGCCCACATGCCCTGACTTTCTTAGAAAGTAGATGATTAGCATGTGAAGTAGATTGGTACAACTGGATGTTCTATAATTTAATTTCAAAATTCTTAATTTCATATAAGGATTTGCCATCAATTTGGTTGATAGCAGTGCTGAAGCCATTGTCATTGTTAACCCTGACCATCTAGCCAAGGTGGTATTTGATTTCAACACTAACAAGCTACTCACTTTTCCATTTTTTTAAAAAAAATCTAATTTGTTATACATGTTTGCAGAGTACATTTCACTTCATATTACATATAAAAAGCACAATTTTTCAAGTTGCTGGTTTTATATAAAGTATTTTTACAATTGTGTCTTCATACATGTATTTAGGGTAATCATGGATAACTCAGTCTACCATTATTCCTATCCCCTTGCCCTCTCCCCTCCCTCCCCCTCTTTGTTCTATTTAAAGCTCTTTCTTTCCTCTCATCCCACTTCCTTGCCTTTATAAGTTAGTATCTTCATATGAAAGAAATCATTCGACCTTTGGTTTTTTGGGATTGGCTAACTTCACTTAGCATTATTTTTTCCAACTCCATCCATTTACCTGCAAATGCCATGATTTTATTCTCTTTTAGTGCTGAGTAGTGTTCCATTGTGTATATATACCAAAGTTTCCCTATCCATTCATCTGTTGATGGGCATCGGGGTTGGTTCCACAATCTAACTATTGTGAATTGTGCTGCTATAAACATTGATGTGGCTGTGTCCCTGTAGTAAGCTCTTTTTAAGTCCTTTGGGAATAGACCAAGGAGTGGGATAGTTGGGTCAAATGGTGGTTTCATTCCAAGTTTTCCTACGAATCTCCATACTGCTTTCCAGATTGGCTGCACCAATTTGCAGTTCCACCAGCAATGTAAGAGTGTGCCTTTTTCCCCACATCCTCACCATCATTTATTGTTGTTTGTTTTTTTGATAGCTGCCATTCTGACTGGAGTAAGATGAAATCTTAGAGTAGTTTTGATTTGCATTTCTCTAATTGCTAGAGATGTTAAACAAATTTTCATATATTTGTTGATTGTTTGCATATCATCTTCTGAGAAGTGTCTGTTTAGTTCTTTGGCCCATTTATTGATTGAGTTACTTGCTTTTTTGGTGTTAAGGCTTTTGAGAGCTTTATAAATCCTTGAGGTTAGTGTTCTATCTGATGTGCTTGTGGTAAAGATTTGCTCCCATTCTGTAGGTTCTCTATTCACCTCACTTGATTGTTTCTTTTGCTGAGAAGAAGATTTTTAGTTTGAATCCATCCCATTTATTGATTCTTGTTTTTAGTTCTTGTGCTATAGAGGTCTTATTGAGGAAGTTGGGGCCTAAACCAACATGATGGAGATTTGGACCTACTTTTCCATGAAGCTGGTGGCATTACTATTCCAGACCTTAAATTGTACTACAAAGCAATAGTAACAAAACCAGCATGGTATTGGCACCAAAATAGACCAGTTGACCAATGGTACAGAATAGAAGACACAGAGATGAACCCACACACCTACAGTTATCTTATATTAGACAAAGGTGCCAAAAACATTCACTGGAGAAACGACAGCCTCTTCAACAAATGGTGTTGGGAAAACTGGAAATCCTAATGTAATAAAATAAAATTAAATCTCTTTCTCTCACCATGCACAAAACTTAACTCAAAGTGGATCAAGGACCTAGGAATTAAACTTTTCCATCTTTTTATGCTTCATTCTTTGGAAAATATCACTACATGCAGCCCACACTTCAAAGAGTAGGGAGCAATGGACTACCCCTTTCAGGGGGTAGTGACATAAAAGATTGTTTATTCTTTTCCACTTATTTTTGTATTCAAGCATTTATTTATATCGTTATAAAGTTGGAAGTATTTATTTTACACTCTGGCTACAGCCCAGTAATAGAACACTGCTATTTCTATAACATTTTCCTAGTTAATATCCTGTTTTTATAAATGCTTGGGATACGGAGATTTTCCTGTACTGGTCTATTACTCTGGCCTCCTTTCCTACCAATTTCTCTATTCATCAACTCAACTAAATTCCAGTCTCATGTATCACTTATTAAATACATTTTAAATGATCACTTAACCGGTGCTGCCTTTAATCAATGTGAGAGCATCCATAGAACAGACACATAATAATTCCTATCCCTTGATATTAGTAGGTACCTGATGTGAAACTACTATATATTTCCTGCAAATCCAAAATTGAAAAGTTCCATAAGAGATTTTAAAACCAAAAAACTTACTACTCAGTTGGTGGGAAACTCAACCTGACATGAACTTGTTTGCCAGAAAAATCCTGTCTGAATTGATGAGAAGTATTTTAATCATCTTAATTTTTATTGTTTTGCTGTAGAAATGTTGTACTTGATTGCTGAGTAGCGATGCAGATTCCACTGAGGGCATTAAAATATATGTGATGTACACTGTGCTATCTCTCTAAATTTGAAAAATTCTGAATTTTGATATTCAAAGGGTTCCAACCATATTATTTATGGCCCTGTATTCTCAAAAAATGTTAATTATTTGAATTTCAATAGAACAAAGATAGTGACTTTCAGTCAGCTCTATAGAGAGATAAGGCAACTATACCATATCTGAAATTGAAGGTTGTGTTTCTTACTTGTGTTAGTCAAGTTTTCATTGTACTGAGAACAACTTTGAAAAAGGAAGATTTATTTTGGCTTATGGTTTAGAAGTTTAAGTCCATGATTGGATGGCTCCATTACTGTGAGCCTAAGATGAGGCAGAACATCATGGTAGCAGGGAATGAAAATAAAGCTTCTCAGATCATGGCAGCCAGGAAACAAGGAAGCAAAGAGGAAGCCAGGGCCCAGGCAAGATATAGTTCCCATGGGCTAATCCCTGTGACCTACTTCCTCCAACCATGCCCCACTTGCCTATCATTCACACTACCTTCCAGTAGTCCATTTAGCTCAGCTATCAGGGAATTAATGCACTGATGAGGTCAGCGACCTCATGATTGAATCACTTTCCCAAAGCTTCACCTCCAGACATTATTGCACTGGAGACCAAACCTTTAACACCTTAGTTTTTGGGGGACATTCCAGATCCAAACTGTAACATTACATAGTAAGAAATAACTATGTTGATTATAAAGTCTACAGAAAAAAAAATTAACTGACTTTTTGTAATACTAACTGACTTTTTATGAAATTTCTTACATAGAAAGAAAGAACTATGTTGGTTACAAAGTCAACTGGAAAAAAAATTAACTGACTTTTTATGAAATTTTATGAAATTTTTATGAAACAATAAAAATTAAAATACTTCTCATCAATTCAGAAATTAATTCTTTTGAAGTTATATTGTTTGTAGCAGAGATTGTGGGTCAACCCAGCCTTTGAAGATTACTCATGGGAGTGAATCTGCCACCTATTGGCTGACCTTCAAAGCATGAGACTGATACTGTCCATTTACAAAGGCAGGTTTTCTAAAGGTGTGTGTCTTTGATTAATTACGTAGATGTAAAACCACTTCTGAGTTATAGAACTGACACAGATTGATTAAAAGAGATTAAAACCAGAGTGTCTAGATCTTCCTTAACAACTGAAAGTGTTTCTAGAAGTCTGTGGGGATGCTTCGGGAAAAAAAAAATTCTCAATGCCTACTGAATTGAAATGTTTCTTTTACAAAGTATATCCTAAAAACATTATTCTTTAAAACTAAGAATCTTATCATAAAATCCTTTTTTGAGTACCAAATGAATGAAATCATCTACCAATTTTATTAATTCTAATGTGGGAATAGTTGGAGCTCAAACATGGCAACTCTGGCAAAAACCATTGAAATAATTTGAATAACAAATCTGTAGTATCCTTTGGCCAGAGTTTCTAGTGACCTTTTTACAAAAAGGCATTAATATTATAGGGTAGAAAATCTTCTATTCTTCCAATATGTCTCACCATATAGGTTGCTTATTTTCTTAGCTTTCTGCACTTTAGAAATTCTAAATTTACACAATCAGACCTATGTTGGTTTTGTTTCTATTATTAGCAAAAGAATCCCTAGTAATCCTGGCATGTTACTCAATTAGAAGTTGTAGGATATTTACTAATTTTGCAGATCTGGATGGGTAGAAAATGACCAGGAGAGTGAGAAAATGAGGCAGCATGACCCGTGTGAGCATTTTTAATGAAAAAATGTAAACAAGGCACATTAAAGGTTGTTGAACTATTGTAATAAACCTCTATTGCTTTTAATTAATATGTCCTCAGTTTCTCCTGATATCAAAACATGGACAGTAAAGTGAAAAACTGCCTAAAGAATTAAAATTATCATTTATTTCTATATGATGAAGTACCTAAACATGATAAAATAAAAAAAATATTTAAAAATCTATATGTCAGGAAGGTATTTAATTTCTTATTCCTCTCTTTTTTGTTCCTTATCCACTACCTACCTACAGAAGAAAAGCTATTTGGTAAAGGGTAGAACACTAATTTTGGATGTGTAATCTACTGTCCTTGTGCTATGAAATTGTCAGTGTCACAAAAGATCTTCCACTCTGATTAGTATGAAGGACTTGAAGCCTCCTCCTATCACGCATCATCAGACTGTGACTCACTGAAAGGAACAGGCAAACATTTGGAATGTTAAGAATTGTGCTACTTCTTCTGAGCCCTACAAAGAAAACAGAAAGGTAGGAAAGGACTAATGACCTCTGGGGTAAAATAGAGGAAAAGAAAAGCCATGAGCTTTAACCTCAGCAACCTTGGAATTAAAAGTGAATAGACAAGAAAACAAAAGTGAAAAAAAAATTGCACCATCTGCTGAGCTCTGACAGTATTAGAAATTAAATAGCATCATGTTTAGTTGCTTCCCAAAATGTACATTTTCTGATTGTCTTCCATTACATTGTTTTCCTTCTGCTTGTGATACTCTTCTTCCAGCTTGTTTTCATTCCTTGGTGTCTATGTCATCTCAGAAAGCCATGCCCCTTTCACTTTGAGTTGTCTTCTGCTTGGGAATTGCATCCTATATCTTCTCTTCATAACACACCACAATATGTAATACTTTATGTGGTTTTTAATGTTCCTAATTATCTGCCACTCTTAATAGAAGATCTTCTATGATGGCCCAGCGGTATGGTGGATCCAGCTCATCAGGGTTGTAGAAGCCCACAGTTTTCCTAGGAACAACAGATAGTTATGTGTTTCCCCAGTTTCTTAATCTGTGACATCATGTTGGTTATCTTGAAATTTGCCATGTTGATGTATTTATATGTATTTATATTTATACTATGGAAGTTGGCCAAGTACTACTCTTTCTCTTTCCCAGGAGTTGATTGTTAATCATTTACTAGCGTACCATCAGTAAGGTAAGGCAAATCTGTAGTGATTACTGTATTCTTTGTCCCAGCACAGTTGCTGGCATGTGGTCATGTTAAAAAACTATTTGTTGAATGGATGCATGACAAATTAAAGAGTTGCAATTATTTTCAGCTGCTGCATATATATTTTTCTTAGTTTATGGGAATTTCATTTGGCAAATTCAATAACTATTAATTTTTGTTTAATAATAAAACAGTGGAAAAACAGTACTAATACTGCACATAGATTTTACTTACTTTTGATAAAATTTTTAATTCTATATAATACAGAGGATTTCCTAGTTTCATTTGGTACACATTCAAAGTGATATTGAATTTAATTGCACTGGATTATTGGGATTAACATTATCCAGGGAAATTGAGTGAGAGCCAGAACTCATCCCTCTGTCATGATAGACTGGGCAGGTATTGTAAAAAGCACTGACCCAGTGAATCAGGTGATTGAGTCCAAACTCTAACTCTGCTACTAACCAGTTTTGTGACTTGAAAGTCAGCAGCACGTTTTTCTGAGCCTTATTTCCCTGATCTTGAAAATGGTAAGATTGAAATCGACAATACTTTAACTTATTTCAGTTTGAAAACTCTTCCTTTCTGGTATATTTGTTCTTTTAGAAATAATAACACATACATCATTTAGTATTATTGACAATTTGTGTCTTAAACATACCTTTTTGTCATTTACTAATTATGCCTTCCTAATTGGATATATATGCCTCTTATCTCTGGGACATACATGTGTTGCTTCTCCAAACATCTCCCTATTGTACATGATAAAACGTTGGTATCTTAATTTTTTTAAGCCTTCCTCTTTCTCATTTACTTCCACAACATGAAATCTTTTCCCTTAGACTTCTCATATTTATCTTTTAATCCTCTTTAATCTATTTTCTACCAAACTCACTTGTAAGACCCAGGGTATAATTCCATTAGGTATTACTATGCCTCCATTTAAATAAATATTTTTCTATATTTATGGTCTTTTATATGAAATTGTGTTTATCAAAATGTTCTTTTAGTGTGTTCTTTTAAACATAATTATAGTAGGTGGCAAACTGTCCAAGCTTGGTATTTTGTATTTTGTTATAAAATTATCCTATTTCAATTTAAACTTAATTTCTCAGTGTTCCAAAACTGAGTTGTTTCATTTCTTCTTTTCTTTTAGCTCAGGTGTAAATTGTAGAACAAAGCAATTCTGTGAAAATAATTTTTTTTTCAATATTTTAGTTGATATTTCATTTGGAACATGGTACAGCTTATTTTCTTTTTTAAAAAAGATTCCTATAGATCTTAAAGCAGTTGAAAATTTTATGTTTTAAATTAAGTTGAAAACATCCACTGGTGTTTATGCATATTATGGAGAGTTAGATGATTTTGCTTTCACAGTTTTGATATAACTGCATGGCATGAAGAAATGGTTTATTTTCTCCATTTCCTTATTTGGCCTCACTTTTCGTATATGTAACTTTTGTCATTTCCCAATGGTCTAGACACTTGTCCATCACACTCCCTAGTTTGTACAATCCCTTTATTTTCTGTTATGGGTTTGAAAATTTATGTGTTACTCTGATATATAAAACCACTATAAACCAGATTTCTTTATCAAGCAATTAAAGTTTGTAAGCTATATGAAGAGAGCTCTTATAATCCCATCATACTTATTAACATTAATTCTCACGATAAAAGTCTGAGATAGTTATTATTATTAATTGCATTTTAAGTCTGAAGAAACTAAAGTGAGGGTAAATTAAATAACTAGGCCAAAGCCAGGTTAATAATGGCAGAATTAAGACTTGAATCCAGGCCATCTGGCTTTACAGTCCAAGTTCTTAATCACTACTTCATGCTGTTTTTTAAAGATATTTTTCTTACTGAAATAAATCAATAAAAGATTCTAAGAAAAAGTCTCTGCAGTAATACAGATTCCATGTGTTTTGAAACTTTGCATTTTGTCCAAGCATGACTGATTTCTTTCTCTTATACAAAACTCAAAGCAGTGCTTTCAAAAGGAGTGAATGCCAGGTACATGACTACCTTTGTCACAAGCGATTTTGCCACTTATTTTATGAATACCTATCCTTTTCCATACTGAATAGGGCATGTTTCAAATAGTATGGAGTCCTATTATAAAATAGTTACTGAATTGATTTTTGAAACTTGGAATTATTTCAATGCTTTAGAAACAGAAGAAATGTTTAGAGAAGGTAATTGTCTTGGTAAATAGCTTTAGAGTATATCGAGTGCAAGTCAAAGCATCCTATAAGAGGAAGGGATATAAACACAGTCACTACATTACATTATTGGTTAATTTAAAATGTTAAAGCAATATCCTTGGTTTTTATATTATCTGAGAGTTCATGACCAGCAAGTGATACTAATGAGGCCATTGCAGAAAATGGGAAAATGTGATCCTGTCTATTAAATTAATAATGTATTCATTTATAGTAAAATTTTATTTAGTATTTTTATCATTATTTTGATTCTTTCACATAATGGTGTATATTATCACCTTGTTGAAAACCATGCAAGGGCTGAGAGTAGTACAACATTTCCTATCCTATTGTAACACATGAGATGCTATGCTTCTAATTGGGATCTGAATAAATGGCTAAAATCAAAATGTCAGAACTAAAAGAGAACTTAGAAATCAGGTGGATTATAGTTCAAAATGGAAGAACGTCTTATGCAGGAATAAATATGTGCTGGTTGGCAGAGTATGATACACACAGAACAGCAAAGGATTCTGTTTCAGAGGCTGAAAACCCTACTTCCATCACCTGCTGACTATGTGAGTTTTAGTCCGTCACATATTCTTTTACAAATATTACACATTTATTCAAATGTATCAAATAACTATTTATAATCAACTCTATATCAATCACTGTTAGATAATTGTATTATTAAGGTGAATAAAACATGGTTCCTTTTCTGCTAGACCTTCTAGATACATAAAAAAGCAATCACAATGAAATCAATGTATATACAGATATCTGAAGGGAAAACGAGATATGGGATTTTGCTATGAATTGATACTATTCTCTATTTATGCAATAAATTATCTTCTGATATTTGACATTATTAAATGTTCATAATCATATTTTTAGCCTTCATGTTCTATAGTATTAACACTAATCTAAAATGTGTTTTAGCTTTTTTTTTCAATTAGTGTGCAATGTCATATATCTTTTTCTGTCATAGATCTCTAATTTTCAAAGCAAAATGGTATTGATTAGAGAAGATTCACACACCAGTCTGCGAAGAATTATAATTTTTTATGCATTAGCAACAAATTTTAAGCAAGGTAATGCTTCTTTATGAGCAAAGACAAAATCCTTGTCAATGTTTCTTGTCTATTTCTTTCTTTAATAAAAGCTGCCATCCTTAACTTTTGTTTTCCACACAAATGGTGCTCTGGCAAAGGAAAGTAAAGATGACTTTGACCAAAGTCAACAATCCTATTCCCATAAATCAGTTTTTAAATTAGAAAAACTACATGAATTCAATATTTAAGATATTTTTTCACTTTTAAGAACCTCCAGTATGAATTAGTATGAGATAACCTTAATGCTAGTGCAAAGAGCTAGCTTGAAATATTTTGATAATCTTTCTTTTTTTTTAGCACATTAATAAAGCTGATTTATTAGATACATATAAAATTAGATTCGTGTACATTTTTTATTTTTATCAGGATAAGAATGTTTTTTTTCACTTGTTATATTTTATTCTATATAAATCATCTTTTACCTTCTCCTTTTTTTTAAATTTATTTTTTATTCAAAGTTGTTGTCTTTATAATAGTAGTATGCATTGTAATTAATAATAAACATATAGAGCATCTTTTTACAAAACACTGTTTGTATACAATATATATTTGTACCATTCAAATCTTCAATCATGCATTTAGAATAAAGACATCCATCTTATTCAACCACCTTTTCTTTTTTTCCCCTCCATCCCTCTTTGCTCCCTTCCTTTCCCTCCCTCCCCTTTGACCTTTCTAGCTTTCCTTTAATCCTCCTATGTACCCCAACCCTACACCACTGTGAGTCAGCCTCCTTATATCAGAGAAAACACTCGGTATTTGGATATTTTAGATTGACTAACTTCACTTAGCATTATATTCTCCAACTTCATTCATTTACCTGCGAATGCCATTATTTTATTTTATTTTATTGCTGAGTAAAATTCCATTGTGTAATGTACCACATTTTCTTTATCCATTCATCTACTGAGGGACATCTAGGTTGGTTCCACTATCTAGCTATTGTGAATTATGCTGCTATAAACATTAAAGTGGCTGTGTCACTGTAATATGCTGTTTTTAAGTCCTTTGGGAATAGACCCAGGAGTGGGATGGCTAGGTCATAGGGTGGTTCCATTACCAGTTTTCCAAGAAATCTCCATACTGCCTTCCATAGTGGTTGCACCATTTTGCAGTCCCACCAGCAATGTATGAGTGTGCCTTTTTCCCCACATCCTCTACAACATTTATTGTTGTTTGTGTTATTAATAGCTGCCATTCTGACTGGAGTGAAATGAAATCTTAGAGTTGTTTTGATTTTCATTTCTCTATTTGCCAGCGATGTTGAGCATTTTTTCATGTATTTGTTGATTAATTGTGTATCTTTTGAGAAGTGTCTTTTCAATTCCTTAGCCCATTTATTGATTGAGTTATTTGGTTTTTTTTGGAGTTTTTTGAGTTCTTTATATATTCTAGAAATTAGTGCTCTATCTGATGTGTATGTATTAAATATTTGTTCCCAAATAGTTGGCTCTCTATTCACCTCACTGATTGTTTCTTTTGCTGAGAAGAAGTTTTTTAGTTTGAATCTATCCCATTCATTAATTCTTGGTATTAATTCTTGTGCTACAGGATTCTTATTAAGGAACTTGGGGCCTAATCCGACATGTTGGAAGTTGGAGCTTACTTTTTCTTCTATTAGGCATATTGTCTCTGGTCTAATTCTTAGGTCCTTGATCCACTTTGAATTGAATTTTGTGCATGGTGAGAGATAAAGGTTTAATTTCATTTTGTTGCATATAGATTTCCAGTTTTCCCAGCAGCATTTGTTGAAGAGGCTATCCTTTCTCCACTGTACATTTTTGGCACCTTTGTCTAATATAAGATAGCTGAAATTATATGTATTAGTCTCTGTGTCCTCAATTCTGTACCATTGGTCTACCAGTCTGTTTTGGTGCCAATACCATGCTGTTTTTGTTACTATTGCTCTATACTATAATTTAAAGTCTGGTATGGTAATGCCACCTGCTTCACTTCACTTTTCTTGCTAAGGATTGCTTTGGCTATTCTGTATCTCTTATTTTTCCAGATGAATTTCATGACTGCTTTTTCTATTTCTTTGAGGAATGTCATTGGGATTTTGACTGGAATTGCATTAAATCTGTATAATGCTTTTGGTAGTATGGACATTTTGACAATATTAGTTCTACCTATCCAAGAACAAGGTAGGTCTTTCCATCTTCTGAGGTCTTCTATAATTTCTTTTTTTCATGTTCTATAGTTTTTGTTATAGAGGTCCTTCACCTCTTTTGTTGATTCCCAGATATTTTATTTATTTATTTATTTTTGATGCTATTGTAAATGGGGTAGTTTTCATCATTTCCCTTTTAGAGGATTTGTCACTGATGTACAAAAATGCCTTTGACTTATGGGTATTGTTTTTGTATCCTGCTACTTTGCCGAATTCATTTACTAGTTGTAAAAGCTTTCTGGTAGAGTTTTTTGGGTCTTCTAGGTATATTATCATGTCATCAGCAAATAGTGCTAATTTGAGCTCTTCTTTTCCTATCTGTATCCCTTTAATTTCTTTTGTCTATCGAATTGCTCTAGCCAGAGTTTCAAGTACTATGTTAAATAGCAATGGTGAAAGGGGGCATCCCTGTCTTGTTCCAGTTTTTAGAGGGAACGCTTTCAATTTTTCTCCATTTAAGATAATGTTAGCTTGAGGCATTACATAAATAGCTTTTATGATGTTGAGATATGTTCCTGTTACTCCTAGTTTTTTTTGTGTTTTGAACATAAAGAGGTGTTGTATTTTGTCAAATGCTTTTTCGGCATCTATTGAGATGATCATATGGTTCTTATCTTTAAGTCTATTGATGTGATGTATTATGTTTATTGATTTCCGAATGTTAAATCAACCTTGCATCCCTGGGATAAACCCCACTTGATTGTGGTGCACTATCTTTTTGATATGTTTTTGTATCTGATTTTCCAGAATTTTGTTGAGGATTTTTGCATCTATGTTCATTGAAGATATTGGCCTGAAGTTTTCTTTTTTGGCTGTGTCTTTGCCTAGCTTTGGAATTAATGTAATATTGGCCTCATAGAAAGAGTCTGGAAGAGCTCCCTCTTTTTCTATTTCTTGAAATAATTTGAAGAGCATTGGTATTAGTTCTTCTTTGATGGTCTTGTAGAACTCGGCTGTAAACCCATCAGAACCTGGACTTTTTCTTGATGGTAGCATTTTGATGGCGTCTTCTATTTCCTCGATTGAAATTGATCTGTTTAAATTGTGTATAGCCTCCCGTTCTAGTTTGGGCAATTCGTACTCTAGAAATCTGTCAATGCATTCATTATTTTCTATTTTATTAGAGTACAAGTTTTCAAAATAACTTCTAATTATCTTCTGTATATCTGAGGTGTTTGTTGTGGTATTTCCTTTTTCGTCACAGATGTTATTAATTTGAATTTTTTCTTCTTTTTGTTAGCATTGCTAAGGGTCTGTCAATTTTATTTATTTTATCAAAGAACCAACTTTTAGTTTTGTTGATTCTTTGAATTGTTTCTTTAGTCTCAATTTCATTAATTTCAGCTCTGATTTTAATTATTTTCTGTCTTCTACTACTCTTAGTGTTGATTTGTTCCTCTTTTTCTAGTGCTTTCAGGTGTGATGTTAAGTCATTTATGTGTTTTTTTTTTTTTTCTTTTAAGAAATGAACTCAGTGCAATGAATTTTCCTCTTACTACTGCCTACATAGTGTCCCAGAGATTTCTATATGATGTATCTGCATTTTCATTTACCTCTAGGAATTTTTTAATCTCCTTCTTGATGTCTTCTTCAACCCCTTGTTCATTCAGTAGCATGTTGTTTAGCTTCCGGTTGTTAGAATATTTTTTGTTTTGTTTTGTTTCTTGTTTTGTCGTTGATTTCCAATTTCATCCCTTTATGGTCTGATAGAATGCAGGGTAGTATCTCTACTTTTTTATATCTGCTGATATTTGCCTTGTGGTATAATATATGGTCTATTTTGGAGCAGGAGCCATGTGCTGCTGAGAAGAAAGTGTATTCAGTCACTGAGGAATGAAATATTCTGTATATGTACGTTAGGTATAAGTTATTAATTGTTTTAATGAGTCCTACAGTTTCTTTATTTAGCTTTTGTTTGGATGATCTATCCATTGGTGAGAGAGGTGTGTTGAAGTCCCCTAGAATAATTGTGTTGTGGTCTATTTTACTCTTGAACTTGAGAAGGGTTTGTTTGATGAATGTAGGTGCCCCATTATTTGGGGCATATAGATTTATAATTGTTATATCTTGTTGATGAATGTTTTCCTTAAGTAGTAAGAAATATCCATCTTTGTCCCTTTTGATTAGCTTTGGCTTGAAGTCTACCTTATTTGATATGAGAATGGAAACCCCTGCTTGATTCTGCAGGCCAAGTGAGTGATAAGACTTTTCCCATCCTTTCACCTTCAGTCTATTGATGTCTTTTTCTATGAGGTGGGTTTCTTGGAGATAGCAAATTGTCGGGTCATTTTTTTTAATCCAGTCTGACAATCTGTGCCTTTTGAATGGTGAGTTTAGGCCATTAATATTCAGGGTTATTACTGAGATGTGATTCTTATTCCCATCCATTTTTATTTGTTTACCGTATTTAACTCGATTTGTTTTCTCCTCTGGTTGGTATTTCCTTTAGTTTAATATCTCCCTTTGTTGATTTTCATTGTTATTTTTCTTTTCTTCTTCATGGAATATTTTGCCCAGGATGTTCAGAAGTGCTGGCTTTCGAGTTGTGAAATCTTTTAACTTTTGTTTGTCGTGGAAGGTTTTTATTTCATCTTCAAATCTAAAGCTCAGTTTTGCTGAGTGTAAGATTCTTGATTGACATCCCTTTTCTTTCAGAGCTTGAAATATGCTATTCCAGGATTTTCTAGCTTTTAAATTCTGGGTTGAAAAATCTATACATATTCTGATTGGTTTCCCCCTATATGTAATCTGCTTCATTTCTCTTGTGGCTTTTACTATTCTCTACTTGCTCAGTATATTAGGCATTTTCATTACAATGTGCCTTGGTGTGGATCTGTTGTGGTTTTTTACGTTTGGTGTTCGGTAAGCCTCTTGCACTTGGTTTTCCCATTCATTCCTCATGTTTGGAAAATTTTCTGCTATTATTTCATTGAATACATTACTCATTCCTTTGGCTTGGAACTCTGTACCTTCCTCCACTCCAATCACTCTTAAATTTGGTCTTTTTATGTTGTCCCATAATTCTTGGAAGTTATGTTCTTGATTTCTTATAAGTTTTGCTGTGTAATCTACATTTTTATCTATGGTATATATTTTGTCTTTGTTATCTAAGGTCCTTTCTTCTAAGTGGTCTAATCTGTTGGTGATGCATTCAATTGAACATTCAGTTTGATTCATTGCTTCTTTTTTTTTCCAGAATTTCTGTTTGGTTTCTCTTTAGAACCTCTATCTCCCTATTGAAGTAATCTTTTACTTCCTGTATTTGTTTTTTGAGTTCTTTGTCAAAATGAACTTTTACCACCTGTATTTGCTCCCTTATATCATTTTTGAGTTTGTTCTTAAGTTCCATAAACATTTGGAATATGTAATTTCTGAATTCCATCTCTGGCATTTGACCAACTGTGCTTGCCATGGAATCTTCTGAGGAGTTATGTTGATTTATTTGAGTCATTTTCTTCCCTTGTTTCTTCATATTGCTTGTGTGATTTTTCTTCTAGCACTGTGGAACCTCAACTATTTCATTTGTACCTTAAATCCTTATGATGTTCCTGTAGTACAATGCTATCAGATCCCCTTATAAATACTTTACACTTTAAAACCAGGTACTTTCTGTTCAGATGATCACAGTTTGATCACAATGTACAGATTTAGTTAACTTAGCTACTGTCTCCAATTTACTCTGTATGTTTGTGATGGGGTTTATAGTTTCAAGTGTTAGACACAGAGGTGATAAGTTTAGGGAGAAGGAAGTGGGGGCATTGGTTTTATCTTTCTTAGGAAGTGTGAAAAGAGAATTCTATGGAAGTGGTTTAATATCAGCAGTCAAGAGAGGAAAGAGAGTGAACGATTTAGTGGAAAGACTGATTTATTTATACACCAAACTTACGCAACCATTGAGAGAAGAAAAAAAGAAAGATGGAAAGGAAGAAGAAGAAAGGAAAAAAAGAGAGAAGACAAAGAAGTAGGGATTAGTGTAAAAGAGAGGAAAGAGAAAGTGAGGGGAAAAAAAAGAGAATAAATTATATATAACTCCGCTTTGCTGTATAATTTAGTTGCACCAGTTCTAGAAATCCCAATTTCTGCATATATCTTGTTTTCGCCTCTGTTAAGAATGCAATGGTAGGGTGTAAATAGGAAAGATGAGGGAAGAAGAAAGGAGACAAAAGTGAGAAGTAAGAAAAGAAAGAAAGAAAAGAGGAATAAAAGCAAACAAAACAAGAAATGCACAATCTAACAACAACAACAAGAGGAAAACCAAACCAAACAAACAAACAAAAAATATAAATAAAAATAAAGATAAAAAACCAAAGTCAAACCCAGGGACAAATCTCAGGAACAGATCTCAGTCAAACAGCGCCCTGTGAATTCCTTTTTTTTTTTTTTCCCTTCCAGTTTAAGCCAGTTGTCCGAGATCATGTCCACGCAGTTACCGAGAACCTGGGAAGCTTCCAGGCTGGGGCTTTGTCTGCTGGGGTGCAGTGCTGGGATCGCCTCTCTGCACTTGGCCGGGAAAGTCTGCCACAGGGGGCCTACCTGGGAAGCTTTCAGGCCCAGGCTCTTTCCGCTGGGGTGCCGCGCTGGAACCGCCTCCTTGACAATCTTTCATTATATAATATTTAAAATTTTTCGGCAAACAATTCATGTATATTCTTTCTCGCATCATAAATCAAGTGCCTGATTTCTAGTAGCAATAACTTTGTACCCATGTCCCCTGAGAATTTGAGTAGACTGAATATCACAAAATATTAGGTACAAGCTAGTAGAGAAAAACTAGATGGACCTAACCCAAGTTAGTGGTGACTGGTAAATCTGCTCAACTGAATCTGAATAATTTCTATTTTGCTTATAATTATGAGGGAAAATCCCTCCAAATAATTGAATATTTGTACTAATAGACCTTAATTTACCAGCTTAGACCAAACCAGGTGACTGAATAAATGTAGATCTCAATGTAATGCATGGACGGTGACAACCGAGGCCTGAGCTGGCTCAGCCCATCCTCACTCCTCTCTACTCATTCTCTGTACACCTTGACCAGTCTTTCCCAAGTTTTGTCTATCACTAAATTTACAAATCTTTGCTGGACATTTAAAATATGTAATATTTCTTTATCCAACACAGTGAAATTCTGTGTAACGAAGCCCTCATGCATACAGTCCTTTCATAATCAAATTAGAGAAAGTTTAATATGAGGAAATATTATTTCAGAAATATTTGGGTTTATTTCTAGTTTACAGTAGAAAACTCTGGGAACTAGAATGTAAAAGAAAGATATTTTGAAATATCATTTTTGAAAAGATCAGCTAAATCCAATGAGATGAGAAGAATATGAGCATCTGAGAATAAAAATACCTATTTGTTTTTCCAACTTTAGTTATCACAATACAAGAAAAAAATTCGAAACTACAAATAACATTATATAGTGAAAATGATGTTTTTTCAGAAAACTAGTCAAAGATCACATGTAGTATTAGTTGGTTGGATTCATACATAAGGAGAAATATATTCTTTAAGATATTTGTTAGATTGATGTTAGAAAAAAAAAGTTCAGTAGCTAACAAAACTATGAACTTACTGTTAGGTACTATCACAAGACCTAATAAAAAGGAAGACACCTTGTTTGGACTCTTGATATGGAAGCAAAAACAAAAAAAGGAACATTGCTTCGTACCATTCTTAAGCTTCTTTTTTCCTCACCTTATTCTATAAAATGCCTTGACCCCAGAACATTCTAAGGCACTTAGTTTGACATATAGATTGTGAATGTAACCTGTAGTTTTTAATACAGTAAGTCAATGGCTAAAGAAGGGTGTTCTAAATTTCCAAAAATTTAGCCTTGGAAAGATACTTAGTTTGGTAATATCCTTTGAAAACTCATCTTAATCACTGCAGCAATTTTTGTTATTCCAAAGAAACTCCAAAATTTGAGAGAAATCACTAAGGGTAAAAATATGTTTAAAATTATAAATGGTTGGCAATGTTTATAAAATATAACTTGCTCCCAAATTTTAGTCTAAATACAATGCATGCAGGTGGATTCAGGCATTGTCATTAAGTTGGAGTAGGGTGGATTTCAGGTATTTATTCAGAAGAGAACTTGATATTGATGGCCCAAAAATTTACATTAAGAAAAAGCAATAGCAGTAATTCTCTGAAGGAGAGAGGATTATATACATAATATTTGAGCTATATTCAGATTCCTGTTAGGCTAGCCAGGCGGGCGCTCTGGCACACGTCTGTAATCCCAGCACTTGGGAGGCTGAGGCAGGAGGATCATGAGTTCAAAGCCATCCTCAGCAATGGCAAGGCACTTAGCAACTCAGTGATTCCCTGTCTCTAGTAATAATACAGAAAAGGGCTGGGGATGTGGCCCAGTAGTTGAGTGGTTGAGTGCCCCTGAGTTCAATCCCTGGTACCAAAAAAAAAAAAAAAAAAAAAAAAAAAAAATCCTGTTAGGCTATATTCACCCTCCTTTCTGTTGCCCATTTTTTGTGGATAGATAATGATATGGTGTACCCAAGATCTCTACTTCATGATACCAATGCCTTTGTATAATTTCATCTCCAGAGTCAATGGAACCTCTGCTTTGCTTCTAACCAGTAGAATCTTTGACTTCCTCTCCAATGTCATGCTGTGTTATGACACAGCATCATGTTGTTGGCTAACTCACTGTGTGTGTTGAGTTGCATGTTAAAGGGACCACATAGTATCAAGCAGAGGATGGCCTCTAGGCAACAGGTAGTAAGAAGCTTAGACTCT
Organism: Tamias sibiricus; assembly: GCA_025594165.1. Classification (NCBI taxonomy): domain Eukaryota; kingdom Metazoa; phylum Chordata; class Mammalia; order Rodentia; family Sciuridae; genus Tamias; species Tamias sibiricus. The sequence continues at coordinate 109,284,215 of CM046664.1, read as the reverse complement.
GAGTTGGGGAAGGAAGAAATTCTGCCAATTACCTGAGTGATCTCAGAAGCTGATACTTCGCTAGCTAAGCCTCCAGATAAAAACACTACCAAGCAAACTGTTGAGGGAGTTTTGTGAGACCCTAAATGGAAAGTCCAGCAAATGCATGCTTGCCTCCTGATCCAGAGAAACGTTGAGCTAATAAATATGTGTTGTTTTCATCCTTTGAATTTATGGTAATTTGTTACTTAACAATGGACCGTTAATATATACTTTCACTAGATTTAAGAAATACTTCTGGACCAAAACTTCATTGCAATATTTTACTTGTACCCAGCAAATTCTGATTGTAAAGAAATAATGCTCTTTATACCCCTTGAGAACTTGTTACAAAATGAATGTTCCATCCTCATGAATAGACAGTGAGGCTGAATGAGATTTTAACACCACATGCTTCCCGAAAGTGCCTTTTTACCACATCAAATTTCTATATTTTTGCCACCAGGAGTTTTTGTATCTCCCAATGCCATGTACTGCTCTAGGGGTTTGAGATCACATTTAAACAGAGGGGGATGAGAGAGAATAAAAATAAGGATTAGACTTTTGTTGATGAGATTACTTCAGTGTAAAAATACGTATAAAACTTGTACATAAAATTCAAACAGTATGAACTGTATCGACTGACCTATATGAATGAAAACAAAAAATAATATTCACATTGTTTGTCATTAAGCCAAATGATGTATTTCTTGTCAATTAAAAATCCCATTTCAAAGGGAATAATGATATTCAATATACTGGAAATAAGTGACATTGATTGGGAGTAAAGATGTTATAGATTTTGTCCTTCAGTGAAAATAAATTTTGGTATGCACCACTGCAATGGATGAGGAATCAGATTTCTCTAAAGCTCGTGATAAATATTCATGGAAATAATCTAGATAGATAAGAAAATAACCAGTTTGTGCATGTAAGCTTTTATCTCTTGATTTTAGAAGGAATTATTTAGGTAATGTGTTTAGAATTTTAAAAACTCTTGAACTAGACTTGAACAAAGAGAATGTACAATTGGTGAGTATTGGAACTGAAGACAGTGCTGAATGCCCCCTTGAGCTCTGACAATAATCCAGACTCTGGTGAGGCAACCTCTCCTGGAAGACCTGGTATTACATCAACAGGCTCTTTCTTTTTCAGGATTTAACCAACTAATTTTTAAAAACATTATTACTATTTGAAAACCCAGTTGGATTTCATTCCTTTTCAATTCCAAACTTTGTAACTAAGAATCCTTAAACTCCACCTACAGTTTCAGTCTATGATTCCTAAGGTCTGATACCTGGGAAACTGAGGAAAATGAGCCTGAAGCCATACATCACAGCCCTGAGATGCATGACCCCTTTGTCTTCTGCTCTTTTGGACTTTGCCCCCAACTTTCACACTGATCTGGATAGAATCCCTCTGTGCACTTAGTAGACATGGAATCTGGGGGAGTATCCGAACCTCGCTCAACTGTATTTTCCTTGCTTCCAGAATAAGGACAATATTTCCTAATTCCTGCAGGTGCTGTAAGATATATATGAGCTTTGAACTAGTACATTATAGGTGCTCAACAAACATTAGTAACTATGTTGTTTTTGCAACAACTAGGTTGTTTTGTTTTGTCAAGGATTGAACTCTGGGCCTCAGGTATGCTAAGGATGTACTATTCTACCACTGAACTACATCCAAAAGCACCAGGCAACTAGGGTTCAATCTAATTTTCATCATTGTCTCTTTGTGTCTTGGTTCTTTGTCTACATGTTTAATTCATAGAAAGTCCTGCCTACCAACATCTCCGCAGTGTTTCTTCTTTCCTTGATTTTCAAACATTATAATCCATCCCAATTGCTTGTCATGGACTTATGACTAGGTCTGATTTGGGGATTTCTCTGCTATTCTCACTATATAATACTCTAAATATTATCCCTTATTAACATAATATAGCAGTCAATTTATGGGATTGGAAGTCAAAAATCTGCAGTTTTAACACAGTCTTCCCAACTAATAAATTTTATATTTTTAGATTAATGGTTTTCAATCCTGGCTGGGATTGAAATCACCCATGGAGTTTGCTAAAAATTAAAATTGGGGAACTATTAATTCAGAAATTCTGATTAGCAGCACTGGATTATGCCCAAGTCAGTTTTATTTTTTGATGTAAATTATTTTAATTCTAATATGGCCTATGGGAGATATTTATTCATATATAAGGTTCGAAACTAGTTCCTCATTTGCTTAAGATTAAAATAACTTTCAAATTCTAGCCACTGAGTATAAATTTCCAGTACCACACACACTCTGTTTTTATCCCACCTAGACAGATAAGAGGTTGTAGCTATGTCTATTTTCTAATAAAATGTTTGACTTATGGCTGATGTTTAAATAATATTCAATAAAGGAATATATTATAGCCTGCTTTTATATCTATAAAACAATTTTAGATTAGTATATCTCAAATACAAGTTTCAGGCATACTAAAAATGTTTTTTTTTTCTTTCTTTCTTTTTCTTTCTTTCTTTTTTTTTTTTTTTTTTCTTGGTACCAGGGATTGAACTCAGGGGCACTCAACCACTGGGCCACATCCCCAGCCCTTTTTTGTATTTTTTTAAATTTAGAGACAGGGTCTCACTGAGTTGCTAAGTGCTTCGCCATTGCTGAGGTTGGCTTTGAACTCGTGATCCTCTTGCCTCAGCCTCCCAAGTGCTGGGATTACATCGTGCTGGTTCTAAGAAATTCTTAAGATGGAAGATCTAAAATAAAAATAAAGAAAACATGTCAACAGAAAAACAAAATTCTGAGAAATACAAATAGCAATTATTTCTGTTTTCAATTATTTATTTGTTATTTATAGTTATGACAGTAGAATGTATTTTGACATACATACATGGAACATAACTTTCCATTCTTGTGCTTGTATATAGTGTGAAGTTATACTGGTCATGTGTTCATATATGAATATAGGAGTTATGTCCAATTCATTCTGCCATCTTTCCTATTCCCATCCCCTCACCCTTCCCTTCATTCCCCTTTGTCTAATCCAATGAATTTCTATTCTTCCTCCTCCCCTTATTGTGTTTTAGCATCTGTATATCAATTTGGGCTTTGGTTCTTAGGAACTGGCTTGTTTAATTTACCATGATAGTCTCCAGTTCCATCAATTTACCAACAAATGCCATAATTTCATTCTTATTTATGGTTGAGTAATATTCTATCCTGTATATGTACCACATTTTCTTTATCTATTCATCTGTTGAAGGGCACATAGGTTGGTTTCATCGTTTAGTTATTGTGAACTGAGCTGCTATAAAAATTGATGTGGCTGTCAGGATAGTATGGTGATTTTAAGTCCTTTGGGTATATACTGAGAAGTGGGATAAATGGGTCAAATGGTGGTTCCATTCTAAGTTTTCTGAGGAATCTCTATAATGCTTTTCAGAGTGCTTGCACCAATTTGCAGTCCCAGTAGCAATATATGAGTGTACCCTTTTCCCCACATCCTTGCCAATATTTATTGTTACTTATGTTATCGGTAATTACCATTCTGACTGGAGTGAGATGGTGTCTCTGTAGTTTTAATTTGCATTTCTCTAATTGCTAGAGGTGTTCAACATTTTTTCATGTATTTATTGATCAATTATATTTTGCCCATTTATTGAGGGCTGTTGTTTTTTTTTGGTATCAAATTTTTAGAGTTCTTTATATATCCTGATAAAATTAATGCTATGTCTTTGGTATAGGTAGCAAAGATTTTCTCCCATTCTGTAGCTTTTCTCTGTTCATGTTCTTAATTGTTTCCTTTACTGTGAAGAAGCTTAATTGTTTCCTTTTTGTAGTTTGATACTATCCCATTTATTGATTCTTGATTTTTGCTTCTTACACTTTAGGAGTCTTGTTTAGAAAGTCAGTTCTAAGCCAACATGATAGAGATTTGGGCCTACTTTTCTTCTAGCAGGTGCAGAGTCTCTGGTCTAATGAGTACATTCTTGATTTACTTGGAGTTGAGTTTTTTGCAGGGTGATAGACAGGGGTTCAATTTCTATCTGCTACTTATGTATTTCCAGTTTTCCTTGCACCATTTTTTGAAGAGGCTATCTTTTCTCCAATGTATGTTTTTGGTGCCTTTGTCTAGTATGAGATAACTGTATTTATGTGGGTTTATCTCTGTGTCCTCTAGTCTGTACCATTGGTTTACATGTCTATTTTGGTGCCAATACCATGCTGTTTTTGTTACGATTGCTTTCTAGAATAGTTTAAGTTCTGGTATTGTGTGATGCCTCCTGCATCACTCTTCTTGCTAAGGATTGCTTTGGCTATTCTGGGTCTCTTATTTCTCTAAATGAATTTCATGACTGTTTTTTTCTATTTCTATGAAGAATGTTATTGGAACTTTTATAGGAATTACATTAACTCTGTATATCATCTTTGGTAGTATGGACATTTTGAAAATATTAATTCTGTCTGTCCAAGAACACAGAGGAGAACTTTCCATCTTCTAAGAGCTTCATTTCTTTCTTTAGTGTTCTGTAATTTTCATTGTAGAGCTCTTTCACCTCTTTTCTGTTAGACTTATTCCCAAATAGTTTATTTTATTTTTGTTTGAGTCTATTGTGACTGGGATAGTTTTCTTAATTTCTCTTTCAGCTGATTATCATTGGTTCATAGTAACACAATTGATTTATAATTTTAATTTTATAACCTACTACTTTGCTGAATTAATTTATGAGTTCTAGACATTTTCTGGTGGAGCTTTTTGTCTTCTACAGATAAGATCATGTCATTGGCAAATAAGAATAGTTTGAGTTCTTCTTTTCCTAATCTTAGCCCTTTATTTATTTCTTCTGTATAATTGTTCTGGCTAGATTTTCCAGAACTATGTTAAATAGAAGTGGTTAAATAGGGCATTCCTGTCCTGTTCCAGTTTTTGGAGGGAATGGTTTCAATTTTTCTCCATTTAAAATGAGGTTAGTCTTGAGTTAAGCATATATAGCTTTTCCAATATTGAGAAATATCCTTACTATCCCTAGTTTTTCTAGTGTTTTGAACATTTATGGTTGTTATGTACTGTGTATGTATAATTACCTTCAGTAACATAAAATGAATGAATGCTGTTTTTGTCAAATACTTGTTTGCATTTATTGAGATAATCATATGATTCTTGACTTTAAGTGTATTGATGTGATGAGTTATGTTTATTGATTTCCGTATGTTGAACCAACCTTGCATCCCTGGGATGGACCCCATTTGATCATAGTGAACTATCTTTTTAATGTGTTTTTGTATGTGATTTGCCATACATATTTTATTCAGAACTTTTGAATCTATGTTTATCAGGGATATAGGCCTAATGTTTTCTTTCCTTGATGTGTATTTGTCTTGTTTTTGTATCAGTGTGATACTGCTTCCTAGAATGCATTTGAAGGGCTCCCTCCTTTTCTATTTCATAAAATAATTTGAGAGGATTGTTGTTAGTTCTTCTTTGAAGGTCTTGTAGAACTCAGCTAATATCCATCTGGTCCTGGGCTTTTCTTTGTTGGTGGGCTTTTGATGGTGTCTTCAATTTCATTGCTTGAAATTTATCTGTTTAAATTATCTATGTCCTCCTGGTAAAACTTGGGTAGGTCATATGTCTCTAGAAAATTGTTGATGTTTTCAAGATTTTGTATTTTATTAGAGTATAAAGTTTCAAAATAGTTTTTGATTATTATCTGTATTTTAGCAGTTATCTATCATGATATTTCCTTTTTCATCACACATTTTAGTAATTTGAGATTTCTTTCTCTTCTTTAGCTTGGCTAAGGGTTTATCAATTTTATTTATTTTTTTCAAGGAATCAATATTTTGTTTTGTCAATTTGGGGATTTTTTTCTTGTTTGTTTCAATTTCATTGATTTCAGCTCTGATTTTAATTATTTTCTGTCTTCTGCTTTTGGTGTTAATTTGTTTTCATCCTTGATATCTGATTTCATTCCATTATGATATAATAGAACATAAGGTATTTTCTCTGTTCTTTGTATTTGCTAAGAGTTGCGTTGTAGCCTAAGATATGGTCCATTTTAAAGATGGATTCATGTGCTGCTTGAAGAATGTGTATTCAGTCATTGATGGATAAAATATTATTTACATGTCTGTTAAGTGTAAATTATTAAATGTACTTTTTAGTTCTATAGCTTCTTTATTTAGCTTTTGTTTGGAAGATCTCTCCAGTATTATTGTATTGTGGTCTGTTTGATTATTAAAACTTAGAAGGGTTTGTTTGTTGTAACTAGATGCTCCTTGTTTGGGACACAAACATTTATGGTTGTTATGTACTGTGTATGTATAATTACCTTAAGTAGCATAAAATGTTCTTCTTTGTCCCTTCTGATTAACTTTGGCTTGAAGTCCATTTTATCTGATATGAGGCTAGAAACCCCTACTTCTTTACCAGATCCACGTGAATGATATGTTTCTTCCCATCTTTTTTTTTTTTTTTTTTTTTTTTTTTGTGGTACTGGGGATTGAACTCAGGGGCACTCGTCCACTGGGTCACATCCCCAGACCTTTTTGTATTTTATTTAGAGACAGGGTCTCACTGAGTTGCTAAGTGCCTCACCATTGCTGAGGCTGGCTTTGAACTCGTGATCCTCCTGCCTCAGCCTCCCAAAGTGCTGGGATTACAGGCGTGCGCCACTGCGCCCGGCTTCTTCCCATCCTTTTACCTTCAGTCTGTGGATGTCTTTGCCTATGAGGTAAAACTCCTGGAGATAGCATATTGTTGTGTCTTGTTTTTTAATCCAATGTACCAGACAATCTCTTTTGATTCATGAGTTCAGGCTGTTTACATTCATTGTTATTATTAACATATGGCTTTTATTCCCTGTCATTTTGATTTATTTCTGGTTTTCAATTTGAATTAGCTTCTCCTTTGATTGACTATTCTTCCACTGTCATTCATCCCTTTGCTGATTTTCAGTTTTCTTTTTTATTTATTGTTCATGAAATATTTTATTGAGTATGTTTTGTAGTGTAGGCTTTCTATTTGTTAATTCTTTTAACTTTTTATATTATGGAAGGTTTTTATTTCATCGTGAACTCTGGAGCTCAATTTTGCTGGGTATAGTATTCTTGGATGGCCTCCATTTTGTTTCAGAGTTTGGTATATATTATGCCTTCTAGCTTTAAGGGTCTGGGTTGAGAAGTCGCTTGAGATCCAGATTGGTTTCCCCTCTAAATATGTTCTGTCATTTCTCTATGGCAGCCTTTAAAATTCTTTCCTCATTACTTATTTTTATAATAATATGCTGTGGTGTGGGTGTGTTGTATTTTTTATATTTGGAGTCCTATAAGCCTCCTGTATTTTATTTTCCATTTCATTCTTTAGGTTTGGGAAACTTTCTGATACTTCATTGGTTGTGCATTCCTTTGGTTTGCATCTTCAAGCCTTCATCTCTCTGGATAAATCTTAAATTTGATCTTTTTTGGTGATACCATATTTCTTGAACATTCTGCTCATGGTCTCTTAACATTTTTTCTCCATGATCAACTTCATTTTCAAATTTATATATGTTGTCTTCCTTGGTTGAAACTTTGTCTTCCAAGTAATCTAGTCTGTTGTTGATGCTTTCCATTGAAAATTCAATTTTGTTTATTGATTCTTTCATTTTTAGGATTTCTACTTGATTGATTTTTTTTTTTTCAGAATCTCCATCTCTTTATTGAAGTGATCTGTCACTTCTTGTATTTTCTCTATGATTTCATTCCTTACATCGTCCTTTACCTCACAGACCAATTTAACTATGTACATTCTAAACTTTTTTCCTTGAAAATTCTTCCATAGTGGTGTCATTGGATTCTGTATTGAAGTAGCTTGGTTTGTTTGGGGTGACTTTTTCCCTTGCTTTTTCATGTTGTTTGTGTGTCTACCCATCTAACACTATGGATCTGAGGCAGTAGAGATTTTACCATGTGGGCCTATAGTGTCCTTGGATGTTTCCAGTACCTCCCTGTTTAGGTGGAGAAAAATAATAACAATAACCAATGCAAATAATATACAGCACTAAACCAAATAGTTCCTGCAGTGATGTCTACCCTGTTAATTGTCACAATAATCAGAAATTATATAATCAGTTATTGTCTATAAGAATAGCCATAAGTTTACAAAAGTGCTTGTAATTATGAATGCTGGACAGGGACTGACTGTAGGATGAAGATGATTATGATGTAGGATGTTATGATTATGAGAGAAGGGGAGAGAAGAGAGAGAATTTAAAAATTAAAGGATGAGTGAAAGTGAGAACAATAGGGATTGGCTGTTAACAGAAGAAAGAGAAAGAGAATCAAAGAAACAAATAGATAAGTGAGAGAAAATATATACATAAAGTAAAAAAATTTAAAAACTAAAACTGAAATAAAAGAATACAAAGCAAAACTGAAATATTCTATTCAAACATCCTATTCTTCAATTAACTGATCCATGCAAAATAACTGGCTTCAAAAATGCTAGAAATGTAAAACACAAGTATGAATATTTATGAATGTCTGTGAACAATTAAGGTCAAAATTAAACAGAGGAAAGAAAAATTAAAAAAAAAATCTTGATGAAAAGTTAAATAAGTGTTTTCACTGGAGTTAAAAAGACTCAGAGATCCTGGGAAGATGGCTGACAGGAGGGAGGTGCTCTCTGGACGCAGTTGCTGAAGGACGCGGAGTGGGAAGTTTGAGTGCTTTGCTCGCGGTTCTATTGCAACTGAAAGGGAGCCGAGACATTCCTGCACCTCTGGAAAGCGAAATACAAGGTTCTCCGGACCACAACAGCAGGGGCAGAGTCGCAGCGGTCCACAGTCCGGAGCAGCACTGTTTGTGCTGCAGGCGCAGGGGCCAATACCATCTCGGCAAGGAGACAATCCACCCAGCGGCTTTGAAACCAAACAGCGAGGAGGGATAAAAAGAGGCCTAGAGGCGTGGGCGGTGTCCACGTGGAGCTCTTTCACACTGCTTGCCAAGCCGATCCCGCATGCTCTGGACTGACACAAGGGTCTGCGGAGCTGCTGTTGAATGGGAGGAGAACACCGCCATCTTTGAGAAGTGCAGTGGCTGACCCAGATAAAGGGGAAAAGACGGAGGAGACAACAGCTGCAGACATCCAGGGAACCCCAGCGCTCTGAAGGCAGTGCACACCTGGGTGAGACTCGGGTAACCAGCAGGGGAGGGTGTGTCTGAGGCCAGCCCAGCGGCCACAAGAAGCTAAACTGTGGGTGGGCGTGGGGAAAGGGTTCCTTCTGGAGGGTCCCCTTCCCGGTGCCATTCATCTGTTGACACACAACCACCCTGAGCCAATCTTCCCCCTGAGCCATTCGGCCACAGGCCTAGGGTACAGACTTGACTCCACTGACAGGGTCGCAGACTATCTGGATGAGGTCCAATGCAGTTGGCTTAAACTGGAAAGGGAAAAGAGAGGGGGGCTTCCCAGGGCCCGTTTTGTTTGAGACTTGGGGTTCGACTTTCTTTTTCTTTTTTTTTTTTGGTTGGTTTGCTTGTTTTATTGGTTTTCGGGGTTTTTTGTTTGTTTTTCTTTTTCTTTTTTTAGCTTTGTTTTGTTTTGCTTTTTTTTTTTGCATTGATTGCCAGTGTGTTAGATTGTTTGCTTCTGCTACTTTTCTCATTCCTTCTTTTCTTCCTTCTCACTTTCGCATCTCTTCTTCCTCCTTCATCTTTCATATTTGCACCCTGCCAGTGCATACTAAACAGAGGCAAAAACAAGCTTTACGCAGAACTTGGGATTTCTAGAACCGGCGCAATTGAACTGGATAGCAAAGCGGTGTTATATATAGTTTATTCTCTATTTTCTTGATTCTCTCTCTCCTCTCTCTTACACCAATTTCTACTCTTTTATCATTTTTTTTTTCTTTTCCATCTTACTTTATATATAAATTGGTCTCTCCACCTAATTGTCTACTCCATTCTCAATCTTCTCTCTTCTACTGATACTAAACCACTTCCACTAAACCACTTCAATAGAACTCTCCTTTCATACTTTCCAAGAAAGAACAATTCAAGACACTTCCTTCTTCTTAAACATAATACCTCTGTATCCAATACTTGAAGCTATAAAACCCCATCAGAAGCGTACAGAGTAAATTGGAAATAATATCTGGGTTAACCAAATCTGTACATTGTGATCAAAATTGAATTTTCTGAATAGAAAGTGTTAGGTTTAAAAGTGTAAAGGAATTATAAGGGGATCTGATAGCATTGTACTACAGGAATAACATAAGGCTTTAAGGTAAAATCGAAACAGTCAAGGTCCCACAATGCAGGAAGAAAAGACACACAAGGATCATGAAAAAACAAGGGAAGAAAGTGACACAAACAAATCAAGATTCCTCAGCAATAGATTTCATGGCACACACAGTTGGTCAAATGCCAGAGATGGAATTTAGAAATTACATATGCCAAATGTTTAGGGAACTTAAGAATGAACTCAAAAATGAGATGAGGGAGCAAGTACAGGAGGCAAAAGATCATTTTGACAAAGAACTCCAAAAACAAATACAGGAAGTAAAAGATTACTTCAATAGGGAAATAGAGGCTCTAAAGAGAAACCAAATAGAAATGAAAGAAGCAATAAACCGAAATAAAAGTTCAACTGAAAGCATCTCCAACAGAGTAGACCACTTGGAAGAAAGAACCTCAGACAATGAAGACAAAATATATATCCTAGAGAAGAATTTAGACTATACAGCAAAACTCGTTGGAAATCAAGAACATAACATCCAAGAATTATGGGACAGCATAAAAAGACCAAACTTAAGAGTGATTGGCGTAGAGTAAGGGGCAGAGTTTCAAGCCAAAGGAATGAGTAATTTATTTAATGAAATAATTACAGAAAATTTTCCAAACTTGAGGAATGAATGGGAAAATCAAGTTCAAGAGGCATACCGAACACCAAACAAACAAAATCTCAACAGATCCACAGCAAGACACATTATAGTGAAAATGCCTAATATTCTGAGCAAGGAGAGAATACTAAAAGCCACAAGAGAAAGGAAGCACATTACAAATAGGGGGAAACCAATCAGACTACGTTCAGATTTTTCAACCCAGACCTTAAAAGCAAGAAGATCCTGGAATAGCATATTTCAAGCTCTAAAAGAAAAGGGATGTCAACCAAGAATCTTATATCCAGCAAAATTGAGCTGTAGATTCGAAGATGAAATAAAAACCTTCCACGACAAGCAAAAGTTAAAAGATTTCACGACTCGAAAGCCAGCACTTCTGAACATCCTGGGCAACATTTTTCATGAAGAAGAAGAGAAAGATAACAATGAAAATCTACAAAGGGAGATATTAAACTAAGGGAAATACCAACCAGAAGAGAAACCAAATCAAGCTAAAGACCATAATTCAAATAAAAATGGATGGGATTAAAAATCACATCTCATAATAACTCTGAATGTTAATGGCCTAAACTCACCAATCAAAAGACACAGATTATCAGAATGGATTAAAAGAAATGACCCAACAATTTGCTGTCTCCAAGAAACACACCTCATAGAAAAAGACATAAACAGACTGAAAGTGAAAGGCTGGGAAAAGTCTTATCACTCACATGGCCTGCGGAAACAAGCAGGGGTTTCCATTCTCATATCAAATAAGGTAGACTTCAAACCAAAACTAATCAAGAGGGACAAAGATGGATATTTCTTACTACTTAAGAGAACCATTCATCAACAGGATATAACAATCATAAATCTATGTGCCCCAAATAATGGAGCACCTACCTTCATCAAACAAACTCTTCTAAAGTTCAAGAGTAAAATAGACCGCAACACAGTTATTCTAGGGGACTTCAACACACCTTTCTCACCAATGGATAGATCATCCAAACAAAAGCTAAACAAAGAAACTTTAAGCCTCCTTAAAAAAATTAACAATTTTGACCTAACGGACATATATAGAATATTTCATCCCTCAGTAAACGAATATACTTTTTTCTCAACAGCACATGGCTCCTCCTCCAAAATAGACCATATATTAGGTCATAAGGAAACTCTCAGCAAATATAAAATAATAGAGATACTACCCTGCATTCTATCAGAGCATAAAGGGATGAAATTGGAAATCAATGACAAAACAAGGATTAAGAAAAACTACTTCAACAACCGGAAGCTAAACAACATGCTACTGAATGAACGAGGGGTTGAAGAAGACATCAAAGAAGAGATTAAAAAATTCCTAGAGATAAATGAGAACATAGATACAACATATAGAAATCTCTGGGACACTATGAAGGCAGTAGTAAGAGGAAAAATCATTGCACTGAGTTCATTCCTTAAGAGGAAAAAAACCCAACAAATAAATGACTTAACATCACACCTCAAAGCACTAGAAAAAGAAGAACAGACCAATACCAAGAGCAGTAGAAGACAGAAAATAATTAAAATCAGAGCAGAAATTAATGAAATTGAGACTAAGGAAACCATTCAAAGAATTGACAAAACTAAAAGTTGGTTCTTTGAAAAAATAAACAAAATTGACAGGCCCTTAGCAATGCTAACAAAAAGAAGAAGAGAAAAAACTCAAATTACTAACATTCGTGACGAAAAAGGGAATATCACAACAAACACCTCAGATATACAGAAGATAATTATAAATCACTTTGAAAGCTTATATACTAATAAAACAGAAAATATTGAAAGCATTGACAGATTTCTTGAGTAGTATGATATGACTAAACGTGAAACGGAGGCTATACACAACTTAAACAGACCGATTATAAGCGAAGAGATAGAAGACGCCATCAAAAGGCTACCAACAAGGAAAAGTCCAGGACCTGATGGGTTTACAGCCGAGTTCTATAAGACTTTCAAAGAAGAACTAATACCAATGCTCTTCAAACTATTTCAAGAAATAGAAAAAGAGGGAGCTCTTCCAGACTCTTTCTATGAGGCCAATATCACATTAATTCCAAAGCCAGGCAAAGACACATCCAAAAAAGAAAAATTCAGGCCCATGTCTTTAATGAACATAGATGCAAAAATCCTCAACAAAATCCTGGCTAATCGGATACAAAAACATATCAAAAAGATAGTGCACCACGATCAAGTGGGGTTTATCCCAGTGATGCAAGGCTGGTTCAACATTCGAAAATCAATAAACATAATACATCGCATCAATAGACTTAAAGACAAAAATCATATGATCATCTGAATTGATGCAGAAAAACCATTTGACAAAATACAACACCCCTTTATGTTCAAAACACTAGAAAAACTAGGAATATCAGAAACATATCTTAACATTATAAAAGCTACTTATGCAAGGCCCCGAGCTAACATTATCTTAAATGGAGAAAAATTGAAAGCATTCCCTCTAAAAAATGGAACAAGACAGGGATGCCCCCTTTCACCACTGCTATTTAACATAGTACTGGAAACTCTGGCCAGAGCAATTAGACGAAAGAAATTAAAGGGATCAAGATAGGAATAGAAGAGCTCAAATTAGCACTATTTGCTGATGACATGATAATCTACCTAGAAGACCCAAAAAACTCTACCAGAAAACTTTTACAACTAATAAATGAATTTGGCAAAGTTGCAGGATACAAAATCAATACACATAAGTCAAAGGCATTTTTGTACATCAGCAACAAAGACTCTGAAAGGGAAATGATGAAAACTACCCCATTTACAATAGCATCAAAAAAAAAAAAATAAAATACCTGGGAATCAACCTAACGAAAGAGGTGAAAGACCTCTATAATGAAAATTATAGAACACTAAAGAAAGAAATCATATATGAACTCAGAAGATGGAAAGACCTACCTTGCTCTTGGATAGGCAGAATTAATATTGTCAAAATGTCCATACTACCAAAAGCATTATACAGATTTAATGCAATTCCAATCAAAATCCCAATGTCATTCTTCAAAGAAATAGAAATAGTAGTCATGAAATTCATCTGGAAAAATAAGAGACCCAGAATAGCCAAAGCAATCCTGAGCAAAAAAGTGAAGCAGGGGGCATCACCATACCAGACCTTAAATTATACTATAGAGCAATAGTAACAAAAACAGCATGGTATTGGCACCAAAACAGACTGGTGGACCAATGGTACAGAATTGAGGACACAGAGACTAGTACATATAATTTCAGCTATCTTATATTAGACAAAGGCGCCAAAAATGTACAGTGGAGAAAGGATAGACTCTTCAACAAATGGTGTTGGGAAAACTGGAAATCCATATGCAACAAATTGAAATTAAACCCTTATCTCTCACCATGCACAAAACTCAATTCAAAGTGGATCAAGGACCTAGGAATTAGACCAGAGACAATACTTCTAATAGAAGAAAAAGTAAGCTCCAATTCCAACATGTCAGATTAGGCCCCAAGTTCCTTAATAAAAATCCTGTAACAAGAATTACTACCAAGAATTAATGAATGGGATAGATTTAAACTAAAAAGCTTCTTCTCAGCAAAAGAAACAATCAGTGAGGTAAATAGAGAGCCAACTAATTGGGAACAAATATTTAGTACATGCACATCAGACAGAGCACTAATTTCTAGAATATATAAAGAACTCAAAAAACTTTGCACCAAAAAAACAAATAACCCAATCAATAAATGGGCTAAGGAATTGAGAAGACACCTCTCAGAAGAAGATACACGATTCATCAACAAATACATGAAAAAATGCTCAACATCCTGGCAATTAGAGAAATGCAAATCAAAACTACTCTAAGATTTCAGTTCACTCCAGTCAGAATGGCAGCTATCAATAACACAAGCAACATTAAATGTTGGAGAGGATGTGGGGAAAAAGGCACACTCATACATTGCTGGTGGGACTGCAAAATGGTGCAACCGTTATGGAAAGCAGTATGGAGATTTCTTGGAAAACTGGGAATGGAACCACCCTATGACCCATATTCCCAAAGGACTTAAAAACAGCATATTACAGTGACACAGCTACCTCAATGTTTGTAGCTGCGCAATTCACAATAGCTAGGTTGTGGAACCAACCTAGATGTCCCTCAGTAAATGAGTGGATTAAGAAAATGTGGTATATACGCACAATGGAATTTTACTCAGCAATAAAAGAAAATAAATTAATGGCATTTGCAGGTAAATGGATGAAGTTGGAAGACATAATGCTAAGTGAAGTTAGTCAGTCTCAAAAATCCAAGTACCAAATGTTTTCTCTGATATAAGGAGGCTAGTTCATAGTACTGTTGGATGGGGGGGTACATAGGAGGACTAGAGGAACACTAGAATGGTCAAAGTGATGGGAGGGCAAGGGGGGAACAAGGGGGGAGGGAGGGGGGGAGAAAAGGAAAAAAAAAAAAGAAAAGGTGGTTGAATGAGACGGATATCATTTTCCTAAATGCATGATTGAAGACCTGAATTGTACGAATATACTTTGTATACAAACAGTTGTATGTGAGTTGTACACATTAAAAATTATTGAAAAAAAAAAGACTCAACATCCACTATCAACAGTTTTGATAAGGTAGGTTCATCTGGAGTAGTGCTTACACCATCCTAAAGATAGAGTTGCTATAGTGAAAGAGGTAATCCTATAGGTGGAACTCCTGGAGGTGTGTTTGGTAGGCTCCAGGCTCTTTGCTGAATGCCAATTGGTCTGGAGATTTTAAACCAGTACACTTCCAGTGCCCAGCAGTTGCTGGTCCATTCTGGAAGACTGCACCTCAGGGAACTCCCCTGGGTTCCACTTGTGTGGTGGAGGAGCCAGTTCTTAGTCTACTCCACTACCTTTGGACCCCACATTTCCTGGTCTTGGGTTCAGTCTTCATACTCAATCTCACCCTTCCCTCCTCTCTTGAATTTCTGGCTGGGCGTGTCTCTCCCAGCCAGTCCAGCAAGCAACTACATTTTAGGGCTAGGTGGAGATCTGGGTGGGTTTCCATAACCAGTTGTCCACTGTGTAATCCTCTCTCCATGTTTCATTTTTTTTTCTGGTCACTTTGGCACACTCTATGACTTGCAGTGTGTGTTTACCAGGTCTGTATTTTGCACCAAACTTGAGTTTGCTAGGAATCCACTCCCTTAGCTGCTTGCCTCTGAGCCGTGGCTGCAAAATGGTTCCCTCCTCTGTCATCTGCATGCATTCAGGAGAGATAGGGCTTCTTTCCAGTATAAGGATATCATGCAACATGCCTTTCACGTTAGTTGGGCAGTGTCTTTGATCTCTAACTCTCTGTACTGAGATAGGCATCTTAAAAATGCATGTTCCTTTAATTACCTTATCCTTCCACTTTGCTCGTGGAGGGACTGCTCTGGCTGGTGCCTCTGGCTGCAGCAGCAGCTGCGGCACCATAGATTTCTTCCTTATTTTATCACATCCAACCTACTGAATCCCCGTTCTGCTTTAAATGTTCAGTATTAAATTTCAGTAAAGCGACCCCCTCATTTTATTTTGTTCACCCACCTTACTAAGAAATTACCTGCTTTCCTGGTTTCATGCTACACCATAATTCTTTTTCTTTTTTAATTTTATTTATTTATAGACTCACAGTATATTAGCATAGTAAAGGTCCTGTGAAATTTTGAATTAAGTAAATCTGTCCAGTGTATTTTAATGTTTCTGAGTCCAGAATACTCGTTTTTAAAAAATTAATAATCATCAGGGCAGTATTTTAGAGCTTGTGTATTTTGTAAATACTGATTTAACCCATTGTTAAGGTCTCTTGCAGCATTATAGGTCTGCTTCTAAGTCAAGTACCCCCATGGTACTTGAGAGGGGGACCACGAGAATGCCTGGTTCTCTCATAGACTATTTGTTATGGTTTGGATCTAGAATGCCCCCACCAAAAGCCCATGTGTTTAAAGTATGGTCTCCAATGTAACCAGGTTCACTGAATGGACTATGGGGAGATAGGGCCAAGTTGGAGGAAGTAGGTCACTGGGGTTGGGGCATGTCCTAGAAGGGTTTATATTTCTCCCTGCACCTTTATTTATATTTCTCCTCACCTTTATTCTCCCTCCCTCACTCTGAGCTTCTCAGCTACTGTGAACTGAGAAGTTTTTCTTCACCATGTCCTTCCACCAGGCCCAGAGCAATGGAGCTGGCCAACCAGAGGCTGACTCCTCTGAAACTGTGAGTCAAAAATAAATATTTTCTCCACTAAGTTTTTCTCATCACATGTTTTGAGCTCTGTGATGAAAAACTGACATGCCATTTGAAGGGAATAACTGGAACAATTGAATACGCAATGATTAAATAGATATTTTAAGTATCATATGACCATAATCCTTCTGTGAGAACTGATGGAATAAGAATAGGCATGTGATTGAACAGCTCCCCTATCTACAGCTGAAAATAGCCAATTAGTTTTACTCCCTAAGCAATTTGAATTCAAAAAAATATTGGGAAAATGTGATATTTACAACTGAAAATTAGTTATTTATTTAATGCAGGATTTGAAAACTATTGTAAAGCAGGTCTGTTTCTCTTAAAAACAACAACAACAACGTGTATTTGTTCATGGAGCATGCATGGTGCAAGTTACCAGAATCTTCAACTTCCTGATATTTATATCCATGTACTCATTCATTTACATCAGACTTCAGTCCCCTAGGTTCATGTATGTTTACCTCCCGTGAAAGTAGAGCACATCTGAGGCGGCTGGGATGCAACTCCAGTCTTTACAAATCAAAGAAACAGCAATGAAACATCAGTAATTGGTCTAGTATTGTGGCCATTCACCTGAACCCCCGATGAAAGAAAAAGGCAATTTCCATGAAAGGAAACTAAAATGAAATGAGTTCAACCTTGCATAAATGATATGTTGACCATTTTTTTTCTGTAGCCAATTGGTTAAATCAAGAGTAGACATGGATTTTATCACAAAAGAAGAAACCCTGCAGGTGATGAGGTCCATATGGAGAAATTCCTGCTTCTGTCACCTTACTCCAGACTGCATCACCCACTTTTGCCAGGGAGATGCTGAATTCCTGTGCAATCCTGGTGGGAGGAGGGCTGGTATGTCCCATGAGTACAGGAAAGAGAAGACCTGCCAGGAATTTCCACTGGTTTTATTTAAAATAGTGATTTTTAGCTGGGCACACTGGTATACACCTATAATCCCAGTGACTTGGGAAGCTGAGGCAAGAGAATCTCAAGTTTGAGGCCAGCCTCAATAACTTAGAGACACCTGTCTCAAAATAAAAAATGAAAAGGCTGTCGATGTAGTTCAGTGGTAGAGCATCCTTGGGTTTAATCCTCAAAATTGCTTTAACCAAAGCAAGCAAACAAACAAACAAAAATGCAGCATTTCCCTTAAGCACTTTTGGTTTAAAGTATAACCTGCACATAAATGACCAGAACATCTTTTTCTGCATTTCTTTTCTGCCAATGACAGCCTGCAGTCCATAGCTTGGTGAAAGGAGCTTAACTTCATAAGCCCTAAGTGCTCATTTTCTTTAAATTGCTCCTTTAACTTGACCAAGTTTTGCATAGCAATTGTTGCATTTCCTTTTCTTTCCTATAACACCTAAATATTCTCACTCCCCTCTGGACTTTGAGTTTCCTTTTCTTTTCTGCTGAAGGAACAGTGGTTATAATTTCAAATGAAGTTATTCAGTCACACTTTTGTTGACTCTTAACAGAACCTTATAGAAATAAATGGTGGCATTGAAAATTTTCTTCCTTTTCATCAACAACAGGTTACTCAATCCTGAAGGTCTTTTGAAATGCTCCTACTTCTTGGGGCAGTTGAATTCTATATTTTGGGTTATTCTGAATATGAGAAATGAAGGTATTACTTAAGGTACTCATTTCAAGAGTGCCAGAAAATAAATACTTCTCATTCCTTTATTTTCCAGCTTTATTATTTATGAACTGGTGAAGAAAGGTTGACAAGCAGGGCTTCTGAATGCAAAGAGAAGCAATTGCACATCAGACCACTGAAGTCATCACAACTATAGAAAAAATTTCAGTAAGAGGCAAAGCCAAAAGAAGCAAGTCTTTTCCTACTCTGGATTTTAAGATTATTTCTGCTTTCCTTACTCTACATATTATCTTTGTAGTTGTTTTATATGAGAAAAATAAATCTATACAATTTCCATTTTCTTATTACCTGATAAACTGGAGTCATTTAAACTGTGGCTGTGTACTCTCTTATTGTTTACATATTTCCAAATGGTCGATTAGGAAACTTTACCTATTACTCTGTACTTTATGGGAAAAAACAAAAGTAGAATGGAAAAAAAAAAATCAGTGCTTTAATTTAAACTCTGATAAGTACAATGCTAAAACAACTAGACACTGTGGTTTCATCCACACCTAAGTGAAAGCGTTTGTATCCAGATTGCTTTGCAGATAATCAGCTTTGTGTCTGGTATTCCGGTTAATCTAGCATAGGCATTGAGACTGATGCTTGGGTTTAAATAATAAACTTCCTTATTAAGGGACCAAGGACAAACTACTTCGTTATCCTCCATGTGTGCATGGGCAAAAATAATTAAAAATATCTATTACTTAACTGAGTTTTGGTAAGGGTAAAATGAAAATAAAGCATGGAAACAGTGTAGAACTGAGCCAGGCCCTGGTAAGCACCGTAAGTTATTATTCTTAGCTGCATTAGAGCAAAATAAAGCAAACAAAAAACACTTGTGATGTAAATAGAGAAGAACACTAATTTAGAAATATTTTCTTTGAATTGTGTAGAATCATTTAAATAGAGTTTTGCCTACTTAAGGATATTAGTAGTGTGTTATTAATTCAACAAATATTTATAGTACACCTCCCTTGTTCCAGGCTCTCTTGGGGTACTTCAGGAGCAAAAGACACAACTTCTGGCTCTCAGAACATTCACAGTCAAGTTTATGAACTTTTAGTAGTATCTCTTTACACTTAATATGTTTCCCTCTCATTAAGCCCAAGAAGCTACAATTTTACTTACTTTGATTTGCTTTAAAAGTATGAGGAAATAAATCTAAAATATAAATTTGGTTAGAAATGTAGAGTTTCTCTTTGATATTGGGCATGGGAGTACAAATTTATCTTACTCATGTTTCATCATTTTCCTCTCTTACTGTGGGTTTTCTGACATTGACATGAAATGCCGAGGTATATGAGGTATATGAATTTCCCCTGAGGCCTTGGGAAAATATGGGGTTGGGTTTATCAAGTATAGGATACAGGAACCAGGAGCTGGGCCTCAGGTGCAGGGTGGATTTCCAAGCCAGCCTGGAGCTTATGGCATCTTCTTCCCTTGTCTGGATGCTGAGTGGGGGTTACACTTCACAACTTCCCTCAAACAAAATGCTTTAAAATGTGCTGAACAAGGCTTCCCAGTAGTTTTCATGATGTAACTAGACTACTTAATCTTTTCTACTAACACACTCTCTCTCTCTCTCTCTCTCTCTCTCTCACACACACACACACACACACACACACACACACAGAGCTTTTTAAGTACAGGGGATTGAACTCAGGGTCACTTGACCACCGAGCCACATCCCCAGCCCTATTTTGTATTGTTTTTAGAGACAGGGTCTCACTGAGTTGCTGAGTACCTTGCTTTTGCTGAGGTTAGCTTTGAAATTGCGATCCTCCTGCTTCAACCTCCCAAGCCAATGGGATTACAGGTGTGCTCCACCACGCCCGGCCACACAAAACTTTTTTAAACTTCTCCATCTTCCTTGTTTTTGTCAAGATCATGTTTTCATAATTGATTCCAGACACTTCTATTTTATGTCAATTCAACTTAATAGCATTTGTTTATTCACTAGAATTTGCAAAGTTTTGTTGAAGACTTTTTGAAAACCAGGCTTTCTGTCCTCCTTCCCACATTAATCTGCCTGTGACAAAGGTGACTTTTCTCCATAAGAGCAAACCTTGCCAAGGAAAAATGTTTATAATATATTTTGTTGTTTCAAGTATTTGTATCCTAGTGTTTACTTTCAATGGCATTGATTTTAGTTAATTAAAATGCATAACAATTTTAAAATTAAAAGCAATTACTAAGGACAAGTTCTTCCACAGCTAGATTCTGAACTTTTAAGCATATGTCTTTAAACACTTTTAAATGGGTATAATTTAAGTCAATAATAAAAGGGGCTGAAATGAGTATCTTACAACTACAATGACAGCACTTATGAATCTGAGACATTCATTAACTGTATTTGTCATCTCAAAGCATCAACTTGTCATTGAGTAAGGGACATTTAGAGATCCTCATTTTTTTCTTTACTCTTTTACAGGTATGTGTTTTTTATTTAGTGACTGTAATTATCCCTAATAACCAATTATATTTGTGTTTTACCAGTTACTTTAAAAATGAAAATTGCACATACTTCAGTTTTTTGTTTTTATTTATTTATTAAATTGACATATTACATGTTTATGGAGTAACATGGGATTTTTTTTTACTTTTTAAAATTATATATATATATATATATACACACACACACACACACACACACACACACATATATATATATATATATATATATATAAATATGTAGGTGGTGCTGGTGTTTGAACTCAATACCTCATAGATGTTAGGCAAGTGCTCTACCATTGAGTAACATCCCCAGCCCGCCCTCAGGATGTGATCTTTAATAGGCATATGTTTATTGTATTATGCTTAAATAAAAATAAACACAATGATCTCTTCTCATTTATTTGTTGTGACAATATTCCAAATCCTTTCCCTTAGCTTTATAGAAATGTATAGTAGATAATTTTTATCTATAGTCACCTTACTGTGTACACCAAAACTACTGGTTCCTATTAACGGTTAACTCGGTAATCATTAATCACCTTTCCTTTTCCTTACCCCTCCTCTTCATCCCCTAAATGTCTGGCAATGACCATTCTAATTTCATCTTGTTAAAATATTTTAGTTGAAATATGAGTGGGATCACATGGTACTTGTGCCTGTTTTGTTTTTTTTTTTCCACTAAATCTAAGATCTCCAGTTTCATCTGTGTTATTACACATGACAAAATTTCATCCTTTTTAATGTCAGAATAACATTCTATTATTGATATTTAATGCATTTTTAAAAAATTATTCACTTCATTGATAAGTGCTTATGTTGTCTTCATTTTTTGACTATTATGAATAGTGCTACAAAAAACATGAGAGTGTATACATCCTTGCCAGGACCTGTTATCTTTAGTCTTTTTGAAAATAGCCATTCTAACTGGAGTGAGACAATATCTTCTTTTGACTTTGACTTGATAGCCTTAATTATAAGAGATATTGAGCATTCTTTTTCATATTCCTTCTGGATATTTCTATGTTTTCTTTTGAAAAATCTCTACTTAGGTCACTTATCCACTTTTAAATGGTGATTGCTATTAAGTTGTTTTAGTTCCTTATATATATTGGATATTAACTCTTGTCAGATGTGTAGTTTGGAAATATTTTCTGCTTTTCTATAGGTTCTCTCTTTACTTTGTTTATTGTTTCCTGTGTGGTGTGAAAGCTCTTTTAGTTTTATATAATACCATTGGTCTAGTTTTGCTTTTGTTTCTTATGGGGTAAACCTAAAAAAACAAACAAACAAACAAACAAAAAAAACAAAAACAAAGCAAGTTGAGCATAAAAGGGAACAAAAATGTTTCGAGGAATCCATTTTAATGTGAACAGGCCTCTGTCACACACCTCTTGAGAAGACAACACTGGAAGACATAAGATGAGAGACCAAGACTGATTACATGCAGTACAAATGGAAAATAGATGCTGGAATAAGTTTTTTTTTTTTTTTTTTTTTCTATCTGTGTTCTGTAAAATTTTCAGTTGGTAGTTAGACATTGATAAAATAAAATATAATTGAACTTTTCCCATGTGAAAGAATAGATTTAACTCAACATGGAATTATTAGTGGTTAAAATAAAAAAGTAAAATATTATCTAAATATTCCAGTTTATTTATCCTGCTATTCTCACTCAGATTTGAATTGCATTTTGGAGTAACTTGAATTTGGGATATACAGTATTTACTAGTATTTTAGGAGAAACACTCAAGTCTGAGGTCAATGGTTGTCACTGTCTTTGTATTTCAGGGGATTCAAGTAACAGGACATGATAATCTCCAGTTCCATCATATTGTGGCAAATGACAGGACTTCATCAGATTCTAAGGCTATATTATACTCCATTGTTTATACACAAAACATTAAAAAAAATCTACTCATCAGTTGGTGGACACTGTGTTATTAGGCCTTTCAATTCTATCTCAAAATGTCTCTTCTATCTATTTAGACTATACCTTATTGTTGCATGACTCTGTGCCTTTATGAATGTTACTTATTTTGTTTAAAATAATGTACCACCATGTACATCTATAAAAAACTGACACTTTGAGAAAGAAATAAAGAATCTAATTCTGTGAGGAAATTTTTCCTAAAACATGAATAAAAATTTGCAATTCCTTTTATTGTGTCAGCATTTGTTATGATTATTTTAAATAATGCCTATCCTTATCATACCATTTTAATGTTACTTGCTTATGGGGTTGTATTTTTTATTTGACATCCTTGAGAGCAGAGACTACATCTCATTTATCTCTACTATGTTGGAAACCATGTAAAGTAGGCATTCAAAATTGTTAGCTAGATCAATGGAATCCACATTGATTGTTTTCAAAATTAATATTTCATTTTAAAAGTTAAAATTGAGTTTGTCAACTTTTAAGGAGAAAAAAAATCACTTCTTTGATAAATCAATAGCTTGTAAATGCCACAATAGTTATTAGATTTAAGAATTAAATGCTGCTCGAATAAAACAGTACACATTTCTGTAAAAACTTTTTGATGTTGTATTTTGTCAATTGTTTCTTGGCCTTTTGACTAAGATCAAGTGTAGTATTTTGTCAATAGTTTAAGAATGTAAAGTGCATGTATGTGTGTGTGTGCATGTGTGTGTGTGTGTATATATATTGTATGATCTTTGTGTTTATACATACATATAAAACGTATCTGTGGGAGAGAGATTAATGCAAATACTACCTGTCAGATATGCTTTGCTAGTGGCTAGAATAGGGTTTCTCTTAAATTTTTTTTGATAATAACTAAAAACATGATATCAACTTGGCTTAAGTAATTAGGATATATATTATCTTTCATAAAAGAAAGTTCAGAGGTAGTTACATATTGGAAATAGGAGGTCCTACAAAAGCTCTTGTATTAAAGCAGGAATTCAAATGATTAAGTTATGAGAACCATAACCTAATCAGTGGATTAAATCCCTTTGATGGATTAATAATTTAAAAGAATTTCTGTACTAAGTGGTTACTATAGGCAGATAGGGCATGAGTAGAGAAGTATGTCTCTGGGAACATGACTTCAGAAATTACATCTTGTCTCTTAGCTCTCTCTCTCTCTCTCTCTCTCTCTCCCCCCCCTCCCTCCCTCCCTCCCTCCCTCCTTCCCTCCTTTGTGGCTATCCTGAGGTGAGCAGCTTTCCTCCAACACATTCTTCTGCTATGACCCAGAGCATTGGAATTGACCACTTTTAAAAAAAATATTTATTTATTTGCTTTAGTTGTACACAATGCGTTTATTTTTACATGGTGCTGAGAATCTAACCTGGGCCGCCACGTGCTAGGTGAGCGCTTTACCACTGAGCCACAACCCCAGTCCCTGGAATTGACCATTTTAACTGAACTTCTGAAACCCTGAGCTCAAAATAATCTTTTCCTCCTCCAAGTTGTTCTTGTCAGGTATATTGGTGACAGCAACGGAAAGCTGAATAAAACATTAATCTTCAAACTGAACAATCAGATCTCTAACTGGCTTCTTACCATTATTCCTTCAACTGTGTCATTCTCTTTATTTTGACCTCCTCATTCTCCTCAATAGAGGTTCTAAAAGCATGTTTACTTAGCTTTTTTTACTGTGACTAAAATACCTGACAGAACAGTTTAGGAGAGGAAAAGTTTATTTTAGTCAATGGTTTCAGAGGTTCAGTCTATGTTTGGACAAGTCCTTTGCTCTGGGCCCAAGATGAGGGAGAACATCATGGCAGAAGGGCGTGGTAGAGGAGTGGTGTTCCGCATGTGGCCGCAAGGAGGCAGAGATGGAAAGGGGATGGTGCTGGAGGGAAGATGTTAACATTTCCAGGGAACACCTGCAGTGACCCACCTCCTCCATTCAAGTCCCTTGACCTTCCTACAGTTACCTTTCACTTAGCACATTCAAATGGGAATGGATGGATGAGGCTACAACTCACATAATGTAATTATTTCTTCTCTGGACATTCCTTTATTAACTCAGGAGGGTTGGGGGAACACCTCAGATCCAACCTGTAATAGATCCAAACTGTAACAGAGGGTTTCGGGTAGTCATATGGCAGTAGATGAAGATTTATGTCTTCCTTTATTTCCAAGAAAAAGCATGAATCTTCCCCACTTCCTGAAGTAAAAATTGGTTCTTTTTTTTTCTGAGTAATTTAGATTATGTGACTTCTTTCATGACAATAAAAGTTTTGGGGAAGATTATATCCTTATTGGCTTAATCCTACTTTTCTGATGCAATTAGTAGTATCATGGCTATGGTTTTATTTTGATTATTCAAACATGTTGGTTCATCACTCAGTAGCCTAGCATGTGGCCATTTTTCCTGTGTTGCACAGTTACATGAGAGAACTGTATATTTAAAAAAAAATAGAATCTGATTAGAGCATGAGGAGTGATGAATGTTGGATTGACAATTTAGCATTTCAACTATAAACAGTAAGTAAATTTTTATACAACAAAATTAATAAATTTGTAGCCGGGCGCGCGGTGGCACACGCCTGTAATCCCAGCACTTTGGGAGGCTGAGGCAGGAGGATCACGAGTTCAAAGCCAGCCTCAGCAATGGTGAGGCACTTAGAAACTCAATGAGACCCTGTCTCTAAATAAAATACAAAAAAGGGCTGGGGATGTGGCCCAGTGGTCAAGTGCCCCTGAGTTCAATCCCTGGTACCAAAAAAAAAAAAAAAAAAAAAAAAAAAAATTAATAAATTTGTGAAGCAACTCAGTATAAGGTGGAGGAACTCTAATTTTCAAAATTTTAAAGGAAACAGTAAATTGAAAACAAGTAGGCTATGGCATCAATTTTTCATACCTTATTCATCAAATATGGAGCCTACTACATGTAATGCCCAATAAAGATCAGTATTTCCATTCCTTACTAAAACCCTTGCATACTTTCTTATCACACTGAATAAAAACCAAAATGCTTACACCAACCCTTCTTGGTTGTCCTACGCTACTCTCACTTCATCTGTTGATAAGCTTCTCATGTTCTTAAAACTCAAGTCACATTGCCTGTCTGCCTGTTCTTCAAAATAGTCTAAAATACTCTCTCTGGGCACTTGTTCTTGCTGTTTTCTCTGCCCCAAGTATCTGCAGTGTAAGAGCTTCCATTTCCTTCAGATTTTCACGGAATGTCATCTCAGGGAAATCTTCATTACCTAAATCTACAAAGTCCCCATGCCTGATGTCTAACCCTTTTTCCTGATTTAGTTTCCTTCATAGCAATTTTTATCATCTAACATGCCAAATATGTCATTTATTTTGTGTAGTATCTATTTTCCTACTATAAACTCAGTTATTGAAGGAGTTTTGCTTTTGTCATGCAGTTTACTTTTATATTTCAAGAACATAGATTAGTGGGTAACAGTTCCTCAATCTCAATACCTTAAAACCCATGGTGTAACCATTAGCCAGATTTAGTACCTTCTCACCTTCTCAAACTCTTATGGCATTATTGGTGCATTTGTAGACCAAGCCAGATCCTACCTGGGTTCTTAGCCATTTGTAGCAGAAGAAAGCTCTTACCAACACTGAAATATTTAAAGTATTTTAATATGCCTTAATATTTCATACTTTGTACTATCTGAATAGTAAATAAAAGGAAATACTTTTAATTTCCATTGGATTTATTATTATTTGATCTCAACTCTTTCTTAAACATTCTCTGAATTCTATTGGATAGCCTTCTGTTCTTACATTAGATTTTCTCCCCAAATGAAAGCTATGGAACTTTTCTTCCATTAAAAATTGGATTCATAAAACTGTATTGAAACATCAGATAAACAGGGAAGATTAGTAGTAATATTTTAGTGTTTCAAACATTAACTTAGACATTATTGCCCTAACAATCTTTATTTTTTTTTCACAGTCACTATTATAAAAGGGCACTACTTTGTTTGAGCACTCTAGATTCAACCTCTATCCCCTTTCTCTCTCTGAATGACTTTAACAGTTACTTTGGAGATAATATTTGTAATGGTTTACTACAAGTTTGCACTGTTCATAAACATTTAATGGAATACACATTTTCAACCTGAATCTTAACTTCATATTTCCCAATTTGTATTCCATTAAATGTTGTAGTAGATAAAATTGTAGTAAGTTATTAAAAATAATAATGGATATGGAAAGATAGACTCAAGGAATTTATGAAATTACTTAGTATAATCTGTAGTATTAGATTTTTTTTTTTACATATCTGGGAGATTAATACCAGAAAAAAATCATCCCTTAATACTACAAAAATTTCTATGGCCTTGAAGTTCAAGATCAGTTCTGTCATGTGACCTCTCAATACTCAGCTTTGTCTTTAAAGCACAATTCATGCATAACCTTGTATACTTCATTGGCAACAGTACTTCCTTACGGGTATAATATATTTCCTTCTGCCTCATCATTAAAATTTCCACTTAGGAGTCTTTTCATTAACACATTTCCCTGATCCTTAAGCAAGAGGATGGTACCCTTTCTACCTTTGTTATAAAGACCAGTTGTTACAGAACTTCACCAATGCATTTTGTGTGTTTGCTATTTATTTTTCCAAGACTTTAAAGTCTGCAAGGGCCAGAATTAT
Organism: Tamias sibiricus; assembly: GCA_025594165.1. Lineage (NCBI taxonomy): Eukaryota > Metazoa > Chordata > Mammalia > Rodentia > Sciuridae > Tamias > Tamias sibiricus. The sequence goes on along the minus strand of CM046664.1, from coordinate 109,256,372 downwards.
TTCATACAAGAATACATCTTTTTGATCCTTGGCACTACAATAGAATGCATAACATACTCCTCCCCAAATCATGTATTGGATAGTGAGTAAATGAATACATTAATAGATGTGGTGATAGCCTCTGACCAGTAGTTGAGAGATTGAAGTTTTAAGTTGTGAAGGCAATTTGGGGAAAGATCCCCTTTATAGCCAGATCCACACGTGATAATTATGAGGTAATAGCTTTCACTGGAAATGAAGTGTTTCATAGTATCTCTGACATAAACATTGGTAGAGTTTGTACTGTTTTTTTTTTTTTCAGATATCAAGATTTAATGCTTAAATTTAGTTACTGCTTTCACAGCAAATAGTTTTGACATAGTTATCCAGATTTGTCCCATCAGGTTTTATTTTCCCTGAGGCAGCCCTTGGAATAGAAAAGCACATTTATTTTATTAGAATGTCAATGTCTCAAACCATGTTTGGATTGCATATATATTTCTATTTTATATTAGGAACTCTGCAACACTGTATTTTCCTTCCTGTTCATAATACTTTCAATGTATTTAATTTATCCCTAGGCAATAATTTTTCATCATTTCCTTGCTAAGTGGTGTTTCTAATATACGATGGGGGTTAGATTGCCTGATTACCAGTGACTATGGATATAACATATCATATCCTAATAGTTTAAAGTATTTCAGCATCTATTTCTGCCTATAAAGGGGCTCATAGGAAGTACTTGCTCTCTCCTACTGCATTCTTCCCATGTAGGAAAAAAAAATCTCTATATATAAATGCCTACATATGTATTTCTTTCTGGATCTCTCTCTCTCTCTCTCTCTCTAGGTAGAGAGATGATATATCTATATCTATCTATATATATATATATATATAGATATAGATATATCATCTCTATATATATATATATCTATAGATATAGATATATATATATATATATATATCATCTCTCTATATATATCTATATATTTATATATATTTCCAGAAAGAGGAAGCAATGCTATCATAAAACTTAAAATGTCTCAAATATGCCATTAAAGTTACAGAGGCCAAACCTGAGTATGTACTCAAGAAAATCTCAAAAGCATTAATGATTTTATTGGGGGAAGTGTATTCCTCTGATGCAGTAATAATCTACAAGTCTGCCTTCCAACTCTAATTGTTTATTTGGATTTTATTTCTTTCTATAAATGAGATAATGAGATTTAGAGATTGAAGGGCAGAAATTTAATTGTTAATGCAGTAAACAGCCACTGAAAGTAGGCTTTCACAAAATGACACTACCACTTGTAGATAATTTCAACTATATTCAAAATGAATATAAATGGTTACCTTTTGCAATATTCTGTGAAATTTAGCACCCTTTGAGAATCCCTTTCAATCAGTATTAAACAAAAGATTCTTTTAAAAGAAATGAAGATTAGCAATTATGTTTTGTGATTTCACAATAAAACTTTAACATTTCTCCTGTGGGTTAGATGATATATCTGCACACTTTAGGATAATTTCCAAAAATGTTATATAAATGGGATATGTTTTATTGGGAAAGAGAATAGCAGGCATTTTTATAGACCAAAAAAACAAGAAAGCTTTTAGCAACTGCACTATTTTATCTTAGAAAACACTGTCATATTTGTTATAGTGTAACTGTAATTAAGGTGATATATTTTTGTTATTTTATTCAGGTGCTTATAACTGTCTAAAAATAACATTAAAAAGTGATGAGAAGTTTACATTAGTATGGTTCAAACTTTGACAACAAAGACCCTTGTCATGAAAAAACCGCACAATTTTAAAAAGTTCCATGCTCTAATATATGGAATGATATTCCTTAAAACGAGATTATACCATATAAAACCCTTGGCAATTCCTCAAGGTTTATTAATTAGGGATTTAAATGATAAGAAAATTTTATTGGGGAAAATTTTATACAAATTATTCATTTGTATTTTTTAATTTGATATAAATCTTGGCAGTATTTGTAGTGGTCTTAATATTTCATTAGACATTTCCAAATAATGACATGTATTAAATAATATTATGTATAAACTATCATACTCATATGATTTATACTTATTATACCAATTATATTTAAATTTAGTGTGGGTTTTCAAATTATCAGATTCATTATTTAAATAGAAATCAATTTGAAGAGATGAGATTTTATATATATATATATTCGAGTTGCTGGTTTTATATAAAGTATTTTTACAACAATTGTGTCTTCATACATGTATTGAGGGTAATCATGGATAACTCAGTCTGCCATTGTTCCTATCCCTTGCCCCCTTCTCTCCCCCCCTTTGTTCTATTTAAAGCTCTTTCATGCCTCTCATTCCCTCTCTCTTGCCTTTATAAGTTAGTATCTTCATATCAAAGAGTTCATTTGACCTTTGGTTTTTTGGGATTGGCTAACTTCACTTAGCATTATTTTCTCCAACTCCATCCATTTACCTGCAAATGCCATGATTTTATTCTCTTTTAGTGCTGAATAGTGTTCCATTGTGTATATATACCAAAGTTTCCCTATCCATTCATCTGTTGATGGGCATCAGGGTTAGTTCCACAATCTAGCTCTTGTGAATTGTGCTGCTATAAACATTGATGTGGCTCTGTCCCTGTAGTAAGCTCTTTTTAAGTCCTTTGGAAATAGGCCAAGGAGCAGGATAGCTGGGTCAAATGGTGACTCCATTCCCAGTTTTCTGAGGAATCTCCATACTACTTTCCAGATTGGCTTCACCAATTTGCAGTTCCACCAACAAAATGTAAGAGTGTGCCTTTTCCCCCACATCCTTGCCAACATTTATTGTTGTTTTTCTTTTTTGGATAGCTGCCAATCTAACTGGAGTAAGATGAAATCTTAGAGTTGTTTTGATTTGCATTTCTCACTAGAGATGTGGAACATTTTTTCATATATTTGTTGATTGTTTGCATATCATCTTCTGAGAAGTTTAGCTCCTTGGCCCATTTTTGATAGGGTTATTTATTTATTTATTTGTTTTGGTGTTAAGGCTTTTAAGAGCTTTATAAATCCTTAAGATTAGTGTTCTATCTGATGTACTTGTGGTAAAGATTTGCTCCCATTCTGTAGGTCCTCTATTCACCTCACTGATTGTTTCTTTTGCTGAGAAAAAGCTTTTTAGTTTGAATCCATCCCATTTATTGATTCTTGTTCTTAGTTCTTGTGCTACAGGGGTCTTATTGAGGAAGTTGGAGCCTAAACCAACATGATGGAGATTTGGGAGTACTTTTTCTTCTATTAGGTACAAGGTCTCTGGTTTAATTCCTAGGTCCTTGATCCACTTTGAGTTAAGTTTTGTGCATGGTGAGAGAAAGAGATTTAATTTCATTTTATTACATGAGGATTTCCAGTTTTCCCAACACTATTTGTTGAAGAGGCTGTCTTTTCTCTAGTGAACATTTTTGGCACCTTTGTCTAATATAAGATAACTGTAGGTATGTAGGTTTGTCTCTGAGTCTTCTATTCTGTACCATTGGTCAACTGGTCTATTTTGATGCCAATACCATGCTGTTTTGTTACTATTGCTTTGTACAATTTAAGGTCTGGAATAGTAATACCACCCACTTCATTCCTCTTGCTAAGAATCACTTTGGCTATTCTGGGTCTCTTATTATTCCAGATGAATTTCATGATTGCTTTTTCTATTTCTATGAGGAATGATATTGGGATTTTGATTGGTATTGCATTGAATCTGTATAGTGCTTTTGGGAGAATGGTCATTTTGACAATACTAGTTCTACCTATCCATGAACAAGGTAGATCTTTCCATCTTCTAAGGTCTTCATTAATTTTTTTTCTTTAGTGTGCTGTAGTTTTCATTGTAGAGGTCTTTCACTTCTTTTGTTAAGTTGATTCCCCCATTTTTTTTTTTTGAGGCTATAGTAAATGGTGTGGATTTCCTAGTTTCTCTTTCTGAGGATTTGTTGCTGATGTACAGAAATGCCTTTGATTTATGAGTATTGATTTTATATACAGCTACTTTGCTGAATTCATTTATTAGATTTAGAAGATTTCTGGTGGAATTTTTTGGATCTTCTATGTATAGAATCATATCATCTGCAAATAGTGATAATTTGAGTTCTTCTTTTCCTATCCATATCCCTTTAATTTCTTTTGTCTGTCTAATTGCTCTGCCTAGGGCTTCAAGAACTATGTTAAATAGGAGTGGTGAAAGAGGGAATCCCTGTTTTGTTCCAGTTTTTAGAGGGAATGCTTTCAATTTTTCTCCATTTAGGATGATGTTAGCCTGGGGCTTAGCATAGATGGCCTTTAAGATGTTGAGGTATGTTCCTGTTATCCCTATTTTTTCTAGCATTTTGAACATGAAGGGATGTTGCATTTTGTCAAATGCTTTCTCTGCGTCTATTGAGATGATCATATGATTTTTATCTTTGAGCCTGTTGATGTGATGAATTACATTTATTGATTTCCTTATATTGAACCAATCTTGCATCCCTGGAATGAAGCCCACTTGATCGTGATGCACTATTTTCTTGATGTATTTTTGTATTCAATTTGCCAGAATTTTATTGAGAATTTTTCATCTATATTCATTAGAGATATTGGTCTGAAGTTTTCTTTCTTTGATTTGTGTCTGTCTGGTTTTGGAATCAGGGTGATATTGGCCTCATAGAATAAGTCTGGGAGTGTTCCCATTTTTTCTATTTCATGAAATAGTTTAAGAAGTATTGGCGTTAGTTCTTCTCTAAAGGTTTTGTAGAACTCAGCTGTGTATCCATCTGGTCCAGGGATTTTCTTGATTGGTAAGTTTTTTATGGGATCCTCTATTTCTTTGCTTGAAATTGACCTATTTAAATTGTGTATATCATCTTGATTTAGTTTGGGCATATCATATGTCTCTAGAAATTTGTTGATGCCTTCTTTATTTTCTGCTTTATTGGAGTATAGATTTTCAAAATAATTTCTAATTATCTTCTGTATTTCTGTAGTGTCCGTTGTGATATTTCCTTTTTCATTGTAGATATTGGTAATTTGTGCTTTCTCTCTTCTTTTCTTTGTTAGCATAGCTAAAGGTCTATCAATTTTATGTTATTTATTTATTTATTTATTTTTGGTACCAGGAATTGAACCCAAGGGCACTGTATCATTGAGCTACATCCTGAGCCCTTTTTACATTTTATTTTGAAACAGGGTCTCACTGAGTCACTTAGGGCTTCACTAAGTTGCTGAGGTTGTTTTGAACTTGTGATCCTCTTGCTTCAGCCTCCGTGGCTGCTGGAAGTATAGGCATGCTTTATTGTTCCTGGTTTTAAGATTTTTTTTTCCAGAATATTCTTTATCTTTAAAGCTAGATGGCACCTTACTTGCTTGCTTCTTTATATCACATTTTACTTTTAACAAGAAGCACTTTTAAGTGATTAAATGATATGTGTCATTGTCTCCTTGTACTTTGGGTTTTTGTGCTCATCCAGTCTGTAAACATGAATCACCTGTGAATCTGGCTAGCTTGGTTCCACGGTGCTCATATGAAATGTGTTGATGAACTTTTTGCTGGTTATGGAATGGCAATAAAGCCATTTGGACTTATCAAAATCTTTCTTCACATTAGCATGATTCCAGAATTATTAATTACTATGACAAAACTTTAGATGGGTAACCACAATTGGTTACCTTGTGAATTATGGCAGTAACTATTACATTGTGATTCTTCTTCCAAAAATGACATACAATTAGAAAATCTAGATTTTTATTTTGGGAACAACATATTTATCTACTTTTCAGGGAAAAAATGTAGACTAAAACTTCATGTTTTATCAATTTAATTATTTTAGGTGTAATGTTGACAAGACAGAGTAAATCACTTCACACTATTAAATTATAGTTTTGCAATTGCATAAACTTATTAATAATAATTTAATGTAAATGGTATGTCTTTCTTCCTCCTATAGTATTGTTGGATGGGGGGGTACATAGGAGGACTAGAGGAACACTAGAATGGTCAAAGGGAAGGGAGGGGAATGGAGGGAGCAAGGGGGGAGGGAGGGGGAGAAAAGGAAAAATATAGAAACAAGAAAAGGTGGTTGAATGACATGGATATCATTTTTCTAACTGCATGATTGAAGACCTGAATTGTACAAATATACTTTGTATACAAACAGTTGTATGTAAAATGATGCTAAATACATGCACTATGAGTTGTACATATTAAAAATTATTAAAAAAAGAAAAAAAAGAATCTTTATCCAGTACTTAAGGCAAGATTATGTTTATATATTACATATTTATATAATATATATTATTTATTTATATTTTATGTTTATATTTTTGCTAAGACCCATAGAATTTCCATTGAGGAATATGAGACTGAAATGAAAATTACAAAGGGAATTCCATTATTTATTTGTAATCCAGATAATTTGCCATTGTTTCTCAAATACAAATCAGTTTGTATTCATCTAGTCAAGTTTCCTCATTTGGCTCTATTATGTTAAAATAACAAATCACCTCATGCATAAAGCTGGCTCAGTAGCATTTATGTTTAGTTATGATTTGTTGAAAGACTCCTTATTGTTGTCCTGATCTCTTATCTTACACATGTTGGGTACTGTTGGTTTGAACAACAATGAAAAGCCAATATCACACTCCAGGATCTCGCTGCCTGTAGAATGGTTAACAATAGATAAAGCACATTTATTCTTGGCAGTCTTTGAAAAGTACCTTGGAGAATTACTGTAGCATTATGTACTATAAACTTCAATGAAACTATAAAGTGTGATTTCCCAGACTTATTGTATCCTAAATGTATTGTATGTTATTAAATAGGAAAGCTTTTTTATGTTGATATTTATGTGATCCCTAACCATGAAATAACATAATATGGAGAAATATTAGTACAGTTTCACATGAGAGGTATAACCCACTTGACCTGCTTACTGGGTAAAAAAATGTAGGATCATGAAAATTACTAACCGGGAAGCTAATTTTAGTCAATAGAATCTATAATGCTGCTGCAGGGCATATTTTTGGGGACTGTTTTTTTGCATGTGCACATTTTTTAATTTTGCCAGCATATGTATGTCTTATGATGACCAATCAACTAAACTAGGTTGGCTCCTTCAACTACGATATAGTCACTTGTCCTAGAGTGTGGCCTCTTTGATCCCCGGGTATAGAGATGACTTTCTCTGACTTTCTTTATAACAAAAGAACTAGGAGGCAGGACACAGACTGGCAAAACAGAGAGGGAAAAGATTATTTTTGTGTATCAGCCAAAAAGAAACCTCCAAAGGGTTATGCTGACAATGAATATAATCTTTGCACAAATTCTAACAAATAAGAAGCTTTGGAACTAAAGCTCAGCTCTTCTCACTCTAAATTATATTTACTGTATTATGGTGGATATAATGAAACAATGATAGTATTTAATGTTGTAGAGTGCTTCCTTTGTGCAGTATTTATGTATTAAAATAATTAAACATCACAGGGTATCTAGAAGGTGGCTTTCTTATAATCCCATTTTTAGAGGTGGTAATATTGAGGCACTTAAGTTAAATGATGGCCCAAAGTCATGGAACTAGTAATTGGCAAAGAAATTATTCATCTACTGATAAATCAGTTCTTGAGCTCACACTTGTACACCATGTTATTCTCCTCTATGTCATGCTGTAGGGGAAGGTAGCCTCTGAAGCCTACCCCACACCATTATTGAGCATGCAATGAGGTGCTTTGGAGTAGTTCACGGAACAACATGAATTTGTTCTCTTGAGATTTTGTGGGTTATCTGGGCAGTTATTAATTTTTAGGATGTCAGCCAGGGCTGCATTCCTTCAGGGACTCAGTTTATCTGGAACATGCAAGGTCATTTAATCACATGTGTATAGTAGCCTTAGCATGGATTTGAAGAGTTCAGCTGGGTTGCTGAAACAACTAGACCTACTTTTATTCATGTATTCTTAGGCTCTCAGTTTCTAGGTAGCTAAGCCACTTGCTCTCCCTATCCTTCCTTCAGGAGGCCCTGTCTTCTTATAAGTTCCCAAAGCACAAAATTGGTGCTTTGAAGACTTCTTAATACTGAGAACATTGGCTGCAAGTGGATTAGCTTCATTTATCTGTTGTTCTCAGAGTAAGTCACGTAGTATTTTGGAGGTGGAGTTTTGGGGATTCTCTCTCTTGCCCCACATATATACATATATATGTAAATACACACACACACATATAATGATCATGTTTGTCGCCAGCTGGCTGGGCTGGCGAGATTAGCTGGGTTCAAAGGAGCTGGATGCAGCAATAACTAAGAAAACAGTGAAGAAACCACACAACACATGAAAATGAGTTTCTAAGGTCGAGGGTGGAACTGCTCAGTGTCCCCAAGGGTCAGTTCCATGCTGGGCAGCACTGGAAAGAGAGCATGCACCCGGATTCTTTTTATTTTATAGTGGGGACATACATAAGGGAGTTTCGATGGAATGTTCTTCACCAAATAAGATAGGGAATAGGGTTTTGAAGGTGAAGTCTTGTTTGGTAATGTCTTGTGGTCAGCAGACTGACTGACATCTTGGCAAGTCACACCCATCTCAGGTGCTGTGTGGGATCACAGGCAGAGCTAGTGGAAAGGCACACTTGCGGCACACAGCCCAATCAGCATGCAGCACCAGATCAGTCCCCTCATGTGCTCAAATGCACATAGCTCACACACATAGCCCACAGATGGCTCATGACACATTTTCTGCTATGACAATGTTTTATTCTTTTTCAATTAGGATATCCTTTATTTATTTGTCTTATATGACTGTTCCAACTAGGATTTCCAGACTACATTGAATAAAAGTGGTGAAAGTGGTCATCCCTGTCTTGCTCCAGATCTTAGAAAGAAAGCTTTCAGTTTTTCTTCCATTTCTTTACCCCATTCCATATGTTGTTAGCCACTGGCTTATAAATAAATGGCTTATAAGTAAATATGTTGAAGGTTTTTTCTCTATACCCAATTTTTCATTGTTTATCTCATGAAGATATGCTGAATTTTATCAAATGGCTTTTCTTTTCAATCTATGGACTTTCTCTTTTCTTTAGGAATCATCCATTTATTCTATAATTACCAATTTTGTTGGCATTTAGTTATTCATAATAATCTCTAAAAGGATTTTGTGTTTCTGTGATGTCAGTTCTAATGTCTCCCTTTTTATCTCTGATTTTATTTTAGTCTTCTCTCTTTCTTAATTATTCTACTAAGAGTTTGTCTATTTTGTTTTTCTGTTTAAAAAACAGCTCTTTGATTTGTTTATTTTTTGGTATTATTTCTGTAGTCTCCATTTTATTTATTTCTGCACTGACCTTTACTATTTTTCCTTCTACTAATTTTGTGTTTGGTTTATTCTTGTTTTCTAGTTTTCTGAAATGTAGTAGTAGGTAGTTTATATAAGATCTTTCTACTTTTTAGATGTGGTCAGTGATTCCTGTAGATTTTCCTCTTAGTACCACTTCTTCTGTATTCTGTAGGTTTTGGTATGTTGTGTCTACATTTTCATTTGTACCAAAAATTTTTAAAATTTCTTTCTTGTTTTTTTTTTTTTTTCCCCCTTGATCCTGGTTGTTCAAAAGTTAGCTGTTCAATATCTATGTACTTGTGTGGCATTTAAAATTTTTCTTATTTATTTCTAGTTTTATTGCCTTGGGGTCAGAAAATATCCTATACCATTTCAATTTTTATTAAATTTGCTGAGACTTGTTTTGTGGCCTATAATATTGTGTATGATGGAAAAATGTTCCATGTGTTGAACAGAAAAATATATATTTGACAGCTATTGGATGAAACTTTCCTTAAGTGACTGTTAGATCCACTTGGTCTGGGGCATAATTTAACTTTGTCATTTCTTTGTTGAATTTCAGTCTGGATGATCTTTCACTGTTGAAAGTGAGATATTTTAGATTTTACATTTATATCTGTTAGCCATATTTTGATATATGGTAGGAGGTATAAGTAATGGACAAACTCTCAAACTATAGAAACAATATGTTCTACCTACTTGAATTTTCATTTATATTCACTATAAAAAAACAAAGGTGGTAACATCTTGTGCATTAAAATACTATGGAAGCAACTTGAAATCAATTAATTTATTTATACTGGTGATTCATGTGATTCTTTACACATATAAAAAATAAAGTTATTTGCAGCAGCCCTCTCATTTGTCATCTGCAGCCGTTAATTCAGGAAAGACCAGATGGGGGATGGAGAAAAGACAAACAGACTCACATAGAAAAAAAAAGTTGGGGCCAAGTGGATCATCACCCCCTGATGTAGAGTGTATGATCCAGAGCTAGTTCAGCATGTTAATTATTATAGATTTCATCAAAAGTTTATTTGTAGAAAAGTTTCAGCAAAGCAGGCAATCTGGAGGATGCAGGACTGGTGAACCATTAGGGTTATCTTATTATGCTCAGAATTCTCTATCTCTGGGAGTTGGTCCCTGAGCTCAAGGTCCTTACTGTTACAGCTCTGCATCTTTGCACATAGCCTCCTCTGGCCGGCATCACCATAGCATCTGGGCCATCTTGACCTGTAACTTTATACAGGAAGTTTCCAACATGATGTAGCCATGAGGCAATCAGAGACCATGATTTAAATCACAGCTCTCCACAGTCATTTATTTAACTATAAAGTTTTATAAAATCCTAATAAGATCATATACACTTACCAATTAATTTCTTCGATTACCTACAAGTTGATTTGATGCTTAACTTTTTTTTTATTCTGTTCTGAAAGTTTTGAAAATACAGGTCTAAGGAAGACGATATTTAGCTAGTCCTATCACTGGTAGCTCTAATTTGTGCTTACATAGGTAATATTGAAACTCTGTTTCAACATTCTGATAACTAAAATGTAAATGTTGAAAGGAAGACACATGATTTTTTTTTATGTGAAAATATCTTAAAGAGTATAAAATGCTTTAATAATAATAATAATGGTAATAAAATGTCTTGCTTAACCAATAACCATTTTACGCATGTCCTCTGGAACCATCTTTTAGGTTGACATTGAAGGCCATTGTATGACTCACTGCCTTCTAATTAGCATTCAGTCCCCAACAGATGACCATAAAACATAACTACCTGATTTCTCTTCTGCTTTTCTTGTTCACACTTCAGTACTTCTTTTTTCTTCTTTTTTTAATTTTTATTGTTGGAATGCTCAATAGTTGTGATTCCTTAATTATACTATGACCCTCCTGAGGCTACACAATTACATTGGAAGACCCTATGGGATAGAAGTCACAGAGCTTTGAAAAACTTTCTTGGAGCTCTAGAAAGTAGAGGTTCTACTATGACTGATGAAGGCGAGGAGAATTTTATGATTGTAGTAAGTACTGGTAATAATTTTTTTGGAGGAGTTTATTCATATTTTCAACTTCTTGACTCCTTTATAGTTTTATGTACATTGGTTTTTGCATGTAATATATATGGGTTAATGATTGCTTTTAGAAATGTTCTATAAATGTTTAGTAAAGACTAGTAACAAATGCAAAGTATTTTTGTCTGTCAATTTTGTCTTCAAATTGTGCACAGCTTGAGAAAACTTGCATCATTTCAAGGCATTTTATCTTAAGTTAATTTTGCTTCTCTACATTCTGATTTGACTGATATCGAAAAAGATTCCCATTTTAATAATAGCTCTTTAAAGATAATATAGACTGGAAAAAACATAACAATATTTTATCAGAAAGTGTAATAGTCCCAGTTGAGAAGCTATTTGTAATGGTACACATAAATATTTCAATCACCTAAAATACCACATTGAAAACTGACTATGAAATCAATGCCTTTTGAAAGAACCTAGCAAACCCTTTGTGTGAAAGTCATCACTTGCTGCACACATTTCAAGATATTGTGCTATAGAAACTTGTGTCTGGTGCTCACGAAGTTCCAATGGGTATGGATTTTATGTCAAATGAAAGTAGCATTGATGTTACCAAGTGTAATGGAATTATGTCCTGTTAGCAAGAAAAGCCAGGGTAGAATGAAAATAATTGTTTGGCGTAAGTAAAATAAATTCACTGCTTTTTCCCAAAAAAATCATTCTCAGATTTTACTTTACACATTTATTGTGTTTTATGCTTATAACATATCTTCCATTATTCTTTAGTTTTGTTTCATTCTTACCCACCACTCTTTTATGAACCCCTTTTTTTGCTTAATTTCTAAGCTGCTAGATGAATACTGGATATTTTTAGAGCAATTGTTTTGTTTGTTTATTAAGAGATGAAATTACATGTTGTTCAGAATATTTTGAGGTATTTCATTCAAATTTAAAGGTAATTCCTACAGATAATACCTATGTTGAACTTCTGAGTAAGAGAGACATTAGAGAAGGAGCTATGAAAGCCAACTTTAATACCGCTATTGAGGTTTTAAGATGTACCATTTTATCTCACTTGCTTTATTTTATATCTTTTTGTAATGTCTCCATAATTATTTGTCTCAAAGAAAAGACTTTGATGCTTCTTTTCTTTTTATATTATAAAATTCAAACAGGGTGGGGATTTTCCTATCAATGTCACCCTATATCTGAAGGAAGAAACTCTTGGGGTGTTGGGGTGAAAAGGAAGACTTTAGAAGCTCATTTCTCACATGCAGAAGACCAATGGGAAAACAAGATTTTTTTGGTCTTTGCTACAGAAACATGATGTAATTGAAAAGGAGAGTCATGCTCTAAAGGACTCTCCTCCATTGAATTTAGAGTTCAGAGAAGGGATACCAAACTCACACTAAAAACTAATTGTTTTAAGATGCTTAAAGCAGATTGCACCAACTATACAAAGGGAGGTGCAATAGAGGAAACTAATTTCTGAATCTGTGTTCCATGTATATTTAATTTTTCATATATACCTCCAGTGAAATGCACTTTGATATCCTAGAAGTAAAGCTGTGCCTTCAAGGGACTTACATCATCTCATTTATTAAGGAGAGGGAGTCATAAAATCCCTGCCTTTAAAGAAGTTGTTCTGTATTGTGAGAGTCGGACACACCAGTGATTCCAGCAAAGTAAGCATACACATAAAACACATCAGCATCCCCATGAAGCTTTAGTGTGATGAGTTCTATACTAACAGGGTGAAGTTTTCAATATGCCTCGTTCCCAAGTAAAAATATCTCTGTGTGGTTTCAGTGATGGCCTAGGTTGCCCATAAATATTTAGAATTCATCCATTTGTGGCTAAAGCTTTAGGACAAAATGGTCAGAACAAGAGAGTCAATAAAGTGAGATGTGAGGAAGATGGAAAATAAAATCCTGAGAACTTGAAGAACATGGAAGCAGCTGCAACAAAGATAAAGGAAGAAAAGCTGAATAGTAATGATCAAAAAAAGGAGGAAACAGGAGAGCAAGTGGAGAGAGGGATGTGCAAGGAGAATAAGGCGACTGATACACAAGTTAGAATACACTCTGAAATGCAACCAAGGGATTTATCATTTGGAAAAGTGTATGTAGCCTTAAAATAAGCAGATGTGAAGACAGCGAAGACTGAAAAGTGATACAAGAAGGGGAATGAGAAATAATAGCCATGGAAAAACACCTCCATCAAAGGTATCAAAAAAAGTCAATGGCACAGAATCACAAAAGACAATAGAGTAATAGGCCAAGAAAGTCTAAAGATCTATCACAAAAAATTAAGAAAAGGGAAAATGTGATTGACTTTTACCTTAACTACTGACAAAGGAGAACTATACTGAAAATAATTTTGTTGATTTCCATTTTATGCTGATTTGTGGGATTACTTGGCTAATGTTTATTTTCTTCAGCTTATAGTAAGCCTTAGGAGGGCATTCATGCCAGTCCATCTTGTGTAGGGTTCATGGAAGGGCTTGTAAGATATGAAGACTTAAACACAACGATGGCCAATGAGGAGATAATTAAGTAGAAATATCTCTGAAGACAGAGAAAAGAATGACTTACGGGGGTGATGGCCAGAGGGAAGAGGGAATGATGGGATTTGGAGTCCTCATGGAGTGATTGGCAGGGACACCAGGAGACACTTTTAAAAAATTATGGGCTAATTTTGAATGACATTCTTCAATTTCAATTTTTATTCATCCTTAAATATCTTTTCACAAATGGGCTGGATCTTAAGTCATAATTCTGTGAAATTGGAAAATCTGATTTGTCAGGTGAAAGTATAATTTGCACATTTAAGAAAGTAGCTTTAGATTCTTTTCCCTATTTGAAAGCTTGCTTATCTTCTAAGCATCCTTCTTTTTGTTTTGTTTTTCCAAGTCATTTTAACATCTTCAATAACTTGCATACATTATAATAGATTGAGATTTAATTTTTAATGTCAATGGGATGAATTTAAAGCTCAGAATATCAGTCTTTAATCTATTTTAAAATGTCATTCCAACCTCCCCCACTTGTTCTACAACTTAAGAAATGTAGTAGGGATATGATGTTTATTTTATTCTGGCATAAAACCATTCAGATAAAATTCCATCTTCTTCAATAAGAAAATATGAAGAGATCATCAGCATATGAAGTCATGATTGATTATAGTTTGGCCTCATGCTATGCATTCAGTTTTTTTTTTTTTTAATTATGTACTTTTTGTATTATCTGAATTTTTTCAAAATAGTAGGAAACACTTGATGGAGTTCTTCAATGGAAGGTGCATCTGCAGTGCTTTCACCTTGAGTTTATGCAAAGAAAGTTCTATTTAAGAGAAGTAATAGACACAATGGAGAATGCAGATTAGAGAGAGCATATTGAAAAAAATATGTGAACACAAGGACATAGAGTGCACATTTAGCCTAAATTCTTACAGTATTCTTTTCTGTTTAGGCTGACATTTCAAAGGAATTGAAACTTCTAAAAATAATATGCTGACAGTGGTATGTTTGCCTGCAGTAATGATCTCATTGAGAAGCGATTTAATTTGATACACAGAACTCTCTAGCATAGTCACAAACAAGCACTTTTGGGTTATCAATTTCCTGGTGAAATAATTACAGTAACAGCTTAACAGTCTTTTCTTATGCATTCTTTTAGAAGAAGTAAGCATGTTTTATTAAAGTCATGTACACAGCTGCAATTTGAATAGCAATATTTCTCTTAACATCTGTGAAGGCTGATTTTCCTGACCTTTGCTTCTGCACAATTGAGTTAAACACTCAAGGGATTATGTTACTATATTTAAGACAATATGCATAATGGATGTTATTCAGCTGAGTAATATGTGGCCCCTGGTAGAAGGTGCAGGCAACCTAGTGAGAGGGGCAGACTCACATGTAAACAATCTTCTGTGAGGTTTACTGTAATTAAGAACATAAACAGCTGTAGTGCAGGGTTCCTTGTGTTTCTCTCTTTGTCTAGACTTGCCTCTAGCAGCCAGTGTTCCATTGTTCTTGTTCAATACAAGCTATGCAGTGCTCTTATATGCTATGCTGATTTTTGTGTCTATGTTGAAAAAACGCTCTCCCTAGTCTTGAATTCTGACTTCACCAATTGTTTGTTGAGTGGCTTATAAATTTCTCTGTCTCTAAATAATCTTGTCACAACAGTGGAGGGTTAATTTTACCAGCGTGGTAGACGCAAGAAGTTCAAAAAGATTCCCCTCAAATCACTCTGAGAAAGTATTGCTAATTATTTTTCTCATTGATTACATGTTCTCTGAAGGGAAAGACCAGAGGTTGTCCACTCATGGGGGAAGTCTTCCATGGGTTACATGGAGAAGAGTGTGAATGGTGTTCATCCTCTGCTGGCTCCTGCTTCTTTGTGACTACTGACACTGCCTTTAACTTTTATTTTCAAGCTGAATACACAATCTCCAGTCTCGTTAAATCACACCCTCAGTCACAGAGGACTGAGTTGACCTCGTGTGTAGGACATGTCTTTTTTTTTTTCCTAGTGCACAGGAGAATATGTGACATAGAAACACTTTCTTGCTGGGCACAGTGGTTCATGCCTGTAACCCCAGTGGCTGGGGAGGCTGAGGCAGGAAGGTTATGAGTTCAAAGCCAGCCTCAGTAAAAGCAAGGCACTAAACAACTCAGTGAAACCCTGTCTCAAAATACAAAATAGGGCTGAGGATGTAGCTCAGTGGTCAAGTACCCTGGAGTTCAACTCCTAGTACCCCTCCCTGCTCAACAAAAAGAAGAAACTCTTCTTCTAACATATGCCATAAAATGCTATAGCTAAACCTTGGGATATCAGTGTGTTAGAGTACATATAGCACTTTAAAATTCCTTTTAAAGAGAGTTTGAAGAAAAGGGGAAAAGGAAGTAAATATGCAACCATTAGGATTAACATTGTTACTAAAATTGAATAATAAAATTTGTGCCTTCTGGAAGTAAGGACTCAAAACAAGATAATAGAAAGTAATAAATACATAATGCATAAAGGAATACATTGCATTCGTGGCCATATGTTAACATCTTTCCCATGTGGAACATTATATAGGGGACAATGGTTGTTAACATTTATTGCAAATGTAAAAACAGTTTTCGCCCGGGTATTTTTGGAGTAAAGATTAGGGCAGCAAATATAGTAAAGCTAAAGTACTTTTAAAACAAAAACTAACAAATCCCTGAAATAACCCAAATTTTGTCATTTTTCTTTTCTAAGAAAGACTATCTAAAAACACAATAATAAGATACACATTTACATAATCCTTTTACCACCACATATACTCTTGAAATAAATTTTGAATTATCATGTGTTTAATAGAGAATTGTTGTCTTGAAGTTTCTAACTCAGAAAATTTTTATTATTAATGAATAAATAAACTGAGTAATTAAAATATCCTAATTTATTTTAGTAAATATTATCATAATACCCTCAGAGCCCTTAGTGCTATTAAAACTTTAAGTCATTTTACCATTTTTAAGTATCCAGCATATTCAAACCCTAGATGCTTATGAAGCTAGAATCTGACAGGCAGACAGTATAGATAGGTAAATCAAGTCAAGTTGGATCAAGAAAGCCAATTTTGAGTGAGTCCCAGGAAGTTGGAGACTGTACCCTGAGGGATTGAAATGTTAATTCCTTCAGAGCCCTTTCTCCGCCCTTATCAACATAACCTGCCCCTGTTCCTACCTGCTGCTAAGGTAACCTGTCCCAGGAATTGCCCCTCCCTTCAGGGAACTATAAAGTTATTAATTAATGTGTCCTGGGCTGCTCCATTCTGCCCTTCCCCCTTCAGCCCATCTGCTTCTCACCTTTTGGCCAGCCCACCCAGCAATTCTGGGCCTGGTCACATCCCTAAGCAGGAAGGAGAGAGATAAAGGGAAAAGGGCAGGAGAACAAAGAAGCCTAGGACATATAAAAAGGCAGAAATGCCTCACTTCTTGGGATACCAGGATACCAGCAATGGCCCTCTTCTCCTTCCCAGGAGAAGTCTATGTTACCCCTTTTAAATAAACCCTGCTTTATATACTTGCCTCGGCGTGCTTCTCTAATGTTCAAACTTCAACATTTGGGGAGCAGGACTGTCACTGGCAACAGGCAGTATCACTTACAGTAGACACCTGTTCATTTACTTATCTTATACTGACTTTCTACCTTTTCCTGTTAGTTTTATATTTTTTCTCCAGTGATTCTTAAGAACATATCCCAAATAAACTAGTCTCACTCAATGCTAGTTCTCAGGTTTGCTTTTATGAGAAGTCAACCTCACTTTTTAAAGAAAAGTTTAATTAGTTTTGTCTAGGTCTGTTGACACACATATATAATCCCAGTGGCTTGAGAGGCTGAGGCAGAAGGATCGCAAGTTCAAACCTAGCCTCAGCAGCTTAGGGAACCCTAAGGAATATAGGGAGACCTCATTGGAAAATAAAAAATAAAATGGGCTGGGGATGTGGTTCAGTGGTCAAGCACCCCTGGGTTCAATCACTGGTCACAAAAGGGGGAAAACAAGTTTTGTAAAATAATGTCCTCTGTAAGGATATGAGGAATAATATAATAATTGAGATCAGTGACCAGTTTTAACAATTAATTGAAAAGAAATATTAAATGAGATTTATTTTCTATAAATATTAAATTATTATGCTTCTTATCTTTTACTTATGGATCTGGTGTTTTAAAATTATTTTCTCTCACCAGTTGGCACTGGTAAAAGTAGTGTGTCTTGCTCTCACCATTGTTCATAGCAAGTGGCTATATAAACCAACACGAGTACTTGTTAGGGTAAAAATTTTATCTTAAATATCCCTTATCATAATTATATTAACCCCAGGAATAGCCTGAAGGGAAAAACAAGGATGCCAATTTGGAGCAGTCTCAAAAATCTAAACCTTAACAATAGAATCTCTGAGATTATAGAAAGGAAAATATAGCAACTATTGAAGCCAGAATTAGACAGGCAGATAGTCAAGGATGGGATCCAAAGAAGGAGGGATTAAAATGCTAAGGCCTTCAGAGCCCTTCCTCCACCCTTATCAACATAACCTGCCCCTGTTCCTACCTGTTGCTAAGGTAAACTGTCCCAGGGATTGTCCCTCCTTACAGGGAGTTACAAAAGTTGTTAATGCACCCTGGGTCCCCTTCCTGCTCAGATCACTCCACCTTGGCCCCTCCAGCCCATCTGCTTTTCATTTTTTTTCCAAACCACCAAAGCATCTCCTGGGCCTAGTCACTTCCCCAAGAAGGAGAGAGATAAGGAGAAGAAATGAGGAGAACAAAGGAAGGCTTGGACATATGAGAAAGGCAGAATGCTCTCGCTCTCATATGTTGTGATACCAGGATGCCAGCTATGGCCCCCTTCTCCCTCCCAGGAGAATTCTATGTTACCCCTTTTAAAATAAACCCTGTTTTATATGCTTGCCTTGGTGCGCTTCTCTAATGTTATACTTCAACATGTGAGGGAGCAGGACTCCTCACCCATGACCTGTGGTATCATTATGAGACTATCAGAAGGAAAAGGTGGCCCCAAAGCTACTTGTATCAGGGCAGCAAGCCAAATTGCCTCCAAGAAAATACAGTAGGTGTGGGGACAAGGCCAGTAGTGGAGAGCAGCTACTTCCTTCTGCAGGTCCTGGCACTTTGTAAAGGGTCACCTCATTGTTCATCATGGAGGGATTTCATCACACAAAGAGTTTTTCAGGCTTAGTCACTAATTACAAAGATTTGCCATTAGTGGGATCAGAGGATTATTCAGGTATCCTTAACATATTACATAACTAAACATTTCAGAGATGGTTTGTGTTATTTCCACACCTCCCTCTACTAGGAAGCATAATGTCTCATGAAGGCAACAATGCATCTATTTTCCTTCTCCTCTATTACTTGAAAAATGTATTTTTCACTGGATGTTTGATATGATTTTGATTTGATCCGTTAGAAGTTAATGCATTTTGGTATTTTTCATCTACAAATCACAATTATTTTTACCAATTTTTTAATATTTTTGCTTAGAATGAAAATGGAATAATAGGGATCCCCTCCTAAACAACAAAGAACGGAGAAACTATAAGAGAAATATCAGTATTTTTTGAAATCAGTACCTGGATTTCAAGCAATTTAAGAAAATGATTTGGGGAGAAAAAGAACAAATGAGGTGAAACTTGCATTGCCCCTTGGAAAATGTTACAGATAAGAATTACTGGGCAAGGCCTACATCTTAATCCAGCAGCTTGGGAGGCTGAGGCAGGAGGATTGTGAATTCAAAGCCAGCCTCAGCAAAAGCAAGGTGCTAAGCAACTCATTGAGACCCTGTCTGTAAATAAAATACAAAGTAGTGCTGGGGAGGTGGCTCAGTGGTCGAGTGCTCCTAAATTCAATCCCCAGTATGCCTCTACCCCCCCACAAAAGGACTACTGGAACTGAAGGGATGGAAATTTAGTCTGGGGTGATCAAAGCACATAAAGACTTTAGAAAGTAATAGCAGTCAGAAAGAGTGGCACAAAGAACAAATTCTACAGAGATGAAGAAAATCCTATTAGAGTATTCAGCTGAATACTGATCAGCACATACCTGTGAGAAAACTATATGAATGAATTGGAAAAGCATTGTCTAGAACCCATGTAGGAACTGGAATACTGCCTGTTCCCTCCAGACTGAAAAAACTTTTAAGATTTACAGAGCATTGGACAGAGTAGGTAGACAAGTTTTGTTTCAGTACACTAAGCATAGCTCCAGTCACATCCAAAAAAACTTGAAAGCAAAAGCCTCAGATAAGAAACTATTTCCAAGCAATTTGTCTGATTCTAAGAAAAATGTCCCCAAATATTTATAATAATATAAAATTACTCAGAGTTCAGCAAAATTCACAATATCTGGCATCCAAAAAATTTAGACATGTAATAAAGCAAGAAAATATGAGGCATAATTATAAGAAAAATAAATCAATGAAAACCAACCCAAGATTGGCACATATGTTAGAAGTACTCGACAGAAACATTAAAACAGTTACATTCCATATGGTAAAAATATTAGTAAGAGCATGGTACATATAAAATAGACCCCTCAATAATTTCCAATCATAAGCCAGGCATTCTGGCACATATCTGAAATCCCACCAATTCAGGAGGCTGAGGCAGGAAGATTATAAATTGAAAGCTAGCCTCAGCAACATAGGGAGGCCCTGAGCAATTTAGTGAGACCCTGTCTCAAAGTAAATAATAAGAAGGGCACTCACTGGTTAAGTACCCCGGGTTCAATCCCTGGTACCAAAATAATAATAATAATAATTTCCAAATATGAAAACTATAATGTATGAGATAAAAAAAACTACATGAAATTAGTGATAGAGTAGATATTTCAGAAAGAAAAGTAGTGAATCAGATGTCATAGTAATAAAAACTATTCAGAAAGGTATCTATAGGGAAAAATTTATGGCAAATGCCGAACAGCCTTCAGCTATGGCCAAACTTTAAGAGGTATATGTAATATCTTAAGGATACATTATTGAAATATCCAAAGAAGGAGGAGGACTACAATATGAAGAAAGAGTAGCAAAATATTTTCTAAATATTCAACAATTTTAAAACCAGGATCTAGCCAGGTGCGGTGGCACACACCTGTAATCCCAGCACTTGGGAGGCTGAGACAGGAAGATCACAAGTTCAAAGCCAGCCTTAGCAATGGTGAGGCACTTCCAACTCAGTGAGACCCTGTCTCTAATAAAATACAAAAAAAGAGCTGGGGATGTGGCCCAGTGGTCCAGTGCCCCTGAGTTCAATCCCCAGTACCAAAAAAAAAAAAAAAAAAAAAAGTAAAACCAGGCTCTAAGAAGTTCAACAAACACTATGCATAAGAAACATTGAGAAATATACACAAGAAACTTTACAATCAAATTGGTAAGAACTAGTAATAAAGAGAAAATTTTCAAAGCAGCCAGATAAGGGATATGTTGCTTACAGAACAACAACAACAACAACAACAATCCACAATAGTATATCTATCATCACAAGCAATACAATAGAGGATAGGTGAGCAACACCTTTAAGATAATTAAAACCTGTCAACAAAGAATTCTAGAAACAGTGAAAAAAACCTTGCAAAGATGAAAATGAAATAATGAGTTTTTTTTTCAAAATTACAGAAGTAACTCTTCATTAGCTTATTTGTACTGTAAGAAGTAAAATAATTTTTCAGAAAAAAAGAAAATGATGACAATTTGGATTAAGGATCTACATATATGAGTAAAGAGCATTGGAAATAATAAGTATATCAGTATATACAAAATGTAGTTAAATAAAATAATTATTTAAATATTTTCAAAGGAAAATGGAGTATAAACAAAATAATAATAGTATGATGTGGGATTTGTAACAATGTGCAATTGAAGTGTAAGACTGCAATATCATAACAGTTGAAAAAAGGAAAATGGAAATATATTTTATATAAAGTTGTATAACACCATTTAAAGATAGACTTTGAAAAGTTAAATATGTGTACTATAAGTCATAAAGTAACCAGAAAAATAATAGAAGAGTTGTAATTAATAAGGCTACAATGCAGATAAAATGTGATCATAGAAACTGTTCAATTAATCTGAAAAGAGGTAACATAAGAAAAATAAGAAAAGACTGATGACAAATGAAGGAAATAAAGACATCAGATTAATAATCAAGCTGAATCACTAATTACATTAAATATAAAAACCTAAAGTAAAAGGAACATTTGATGATTGATAGGATTAGAAAACTAACAGCACACATGTATTCTTCCTACAGTAAAACATTTCAAATATAAAAATACAAATAGGTTAAAAAAACACTAAAAAAATGTTGTCAACACAAGAGAACTAGGTTAATATTAGCAGAGTAGATTTCAAATAAAAAAAATTCAAAAGAATAAGTACAGATATTTCAAAATAATGAAGGAGTACATTTATCAGATCTAAACATTTATGTACCTAATAAAAGAATTTTAAAATGTATGAATTAAAAATCTGATAAAGCTGCAAAAAGAAATATATGTCGGAGGGGATCCAAGATGGCGGATTAGAGGAAGCCGCACTTCAGGGCAACTCCGGGGAAAGAATCCAACAAAGCAGATAAATTGCCTTTCATCATATATATATAGGCCGAAAATACCGATCTCCTGGATGGTTTGATTACCACTACCAGGGAGAGAAAGAGACAAGCTGTCTGCCGCGGCTAGAGCCGCGAGGCTTCTGCAAAACCACCTGGGTGGTGCACAGGCCGTGCGAAACAAAGTCAGTGTGGGGAGACCGCGCTGCGACTGCAACCCCAGCCACACTCAGGGCACACCAGCGTGAAACCAGCGATAACAGCCAGCGGAATTGGTGCTGGGGGACCACGGGAGACCGCGGGTCGACAACACCAGTTCGAATCCACACTTGGCCGGACGCGACCCTCAGCAGTAGGGCCCCGGAGAGAGTGGCGCAAAGACCAGCGAACAGCAAGCAGGGGCAGAATTGGAGCGGTCCACAGTCCGAAGCAGCTCTGTCTGCGCCGCAGTTACAGTTGTGGCTCCCTGATACCACCTCAGCAAGGAGACATCCACCCAACAGCTTTGAAATCGATCAGCAAGGACACGGGAGTCTGCGGAGCTGCTGTTAACTGGGAGGAGAGCACCGCCATCTTTGAAGGGTGCAGTGGCTGACCCAGACAAAGGGGAGGAGATGGAGAGTGACGGCTGCAGTCATCCAGGGACCCTCCAGCTCTCTGAAGACAACGCACACCTGGGTGAGGTTCGGGTGGCCAGCAGGGGAGGGCGTGTCTGAGGCCAGCACAGCAGCCACAAGAAGCTGCAACTGTGGGTAGGCGTGGGGAGGGGGTGCATTCTGGAGGGTCCCCTTCCTGGTGTCATTCATCTGCTGACACACAAACCCCTCTGGGCCACTCCTCCACTGAGCCGTTCAGCCACTGGCCTAATGTGCAGCCTTGATTCCACTAACAGGATCACAGACTGTCTAGACGTGATCCAATAACAATTGGCTTGAACTGGAAAGGAAAAAAGAGGGGGGCTTCCTAGGGTCCGTTTTGTTTGAGACTTGGGGTTCGACTTTTTTTTGTTGTTGGTTTGCTTGTTTTGTTGGATTTCAGGGAGGTTTTTTGTTTGTTTGTTTGTTTGTTTCTTTTTCTTTTTCTTTTTATGGCTTTGTTTTGTTTTTTTTGTTTTTTCCTTCTGCATTGATTGTCATTGTGTTTGTTTGGTTCCACTCCTTTTTTCTTTCCTTCTTTTCTTCATTCTCACTCTTGCATCTTTTCTTCCTCCTTCATCTTTCATGTTTACACCCTGCCAGTGCATACTAAACAGAGGCAAAAACAAGTTATACGCAGAACTTGGGATTTCTAGAACTGGCGCAATTGAACTGGGTAGCAAAGTGATGATATATAGGGTTTACTCTCTATTTTCTTGATTCTCTCTCTCCTCTCTCTTACACCAATTCCTACTATTTTATCATTTTTTTTCTTTTCCAACTTACTTTATATATAAATTGGTCTTTCCACCTAATTGTCTACTCCATTCTCTTTCTTCCCTCGTCTACTGATACTAAACCACTTCCACTAAACCACTTCAATAGAAATCTGTTTTCATACTTTCCAAGAAAGAACAATTAAAGACACTTCCTTCTTCCTAAACATAACACCTCTGTGTCCAATACTTGAAGCTATAAAACCCCATCAGAATTGTACAGAGTAAATTGGAAATAATATCTGGGTTAACCAAATCTGTACATTGTGATCAAACTTGGATTTTCTGAATAGAAAGTGTTAGGTTTTAAAGTGTAAAGGAATTGTAAGGGGATCTGGTAGCATTGTACTACAGGAACAACATAAGGCTTTAAGGTAAAATTGAAATAGTCAAGGTACCACAGTGCAGGAAGAATAGACACACAAGCAACAAGAAAAAACAAGGGAAGAAAATGACACAAACAAATCAAGATAAATCATAAGTAGATGTCATGGGAAGCACAGTTGGTCAAATGCCAGAGATGGAATTTAGAAATTACATATGCCAAATGTTTATGGAACTTAAGAATGAACTAAAAAATGAGATGAGGGAGCAAGTACAGGAGGCAAAAGATCATTTTGACAAAGAACTCCAAAAACAAATACAGGAAGTAAAAGATTACTTCAATAGGGAAATAGAGGCTCTAAAGAGAAACCAAACAGAAATTCCAGAAATGAAAGAAGCAATAAACCAAAATAAAAGTTCAATTGAAAGCATTTCCAACAGAATAGACCACTTGGAAGAAAGACCCTCAGACAATGAAGACAAAATATATATCCTAGAGAAGAATTTAGACTATACAGCAAAACTTGTTAGAAATCAAGAACATAACATCCAAGAATTATGGGACAGCATAAAAACACCAAACTTAAGAGTGATTGGCATAGAGGAAGGGGCAGAGTTTCAAGCCAAAGGAATGAGTAATTTATTTAACGAAATAATGACAGAAAATTTTCCAAACTTGAGGAATGAATGGGAAAACCAAGTTCAAGTGGCATACCGAACACCAAACAAACAAAATCTCAACAGATCCATACCAAGACACATTATAATGAAAATGCCTAATACAATGAGCAAGGAGAGAATACTAAAAGCCACAAGAGAAAGGAAGCAGATTACATATAGGGGGAAACCAATCAGACTACGTTCAGATTTTTCAACCCAGACCTTAAAAGCAAGAAGATCCTGGAATAGCATATTTCAAGCTCTGAAAGAAAAGGGATGTCAACCAAGAATCTTATATCCAGCAAAATTGAGCTTTAGATTCGAAGAGATGAAATAAAAACCTTCCACGACAAGCAAAAGTTAAAAGATTTCAAAACTCGAAAGCCAGCACTTCTGAACATCCTGGACAACATTTTTCATGAAGAAGAAGGGAGAGATGATAATGAAAATCAACAAAGGGAGATATTAAACTAAGGGAAATACCAACCAGAAGAGAAACCAAATCAAGCTAAAGACCATAATACAAATAAAAATGGATGGGAATAAAAATCACATCTCAATAGTAACCCTGAATGTTAATGGCCTAAACTCGCCAATCAAAAGACACAGATTATCAGAATGGATTAAAAGAAATGACCCAACAATTTGCTGTCTCCAAGAAAAACATCTCAAAGAAAAAGACATCAACAGACTGAAAGTGAAAGGCTGGGAGAACTTATCACTCACATGGCCAGCAGAAGCAAGCAGGGGTTTCCATTCTCATATCAAATAAGGTAGACTTCAAACCAAAACTAATCAAGAGGGACCAAGATGGATATTTCTTATTACTTAAGGGAACCATCCATCAACAGGATATAACAATCATAAATCTATATGCCCCAAATAATGGAGCACCTACATTCATCAAACAAACTCTTCTCAAGTTCAAGAGTAAAATAGACCACAACACAGTTTTTCTAGGGGACTTCAACACACCTCTCTCACCAATGGATAGATCATCCAAACAAAAGCTAAACAAAGAAACTTTAAGCCTCCTTTAAAACAATTAACAATTAAGACCTAACGGACATATATAGAATATTTCATCCCTCAGTAAACGAATACACATTTTTCTCAGCAGCACATGGCTCCTTCTCCAAAATAGACCATATATTAGGTCATAAGGAAAGTCTCAGCAAATATAAAAAAATAGAGATACTACCCTGCATTCTATCAGAGCATAAAGGGATGAAATTGGAAATCAAAGACAAAACAAGGATTAAGAAAAACTACTCCAACAACTGGAAGCTAAACAACATGCTACTGAATGAACAAGGGGTTGAAGAAGACATCAAAGAAGAGATTAAAAAATTCCTAGAGGTAAATGAGAACACAGATACAACGTATAGAAATCTCTGGGACACTATGAAGGCAGTAGTAAGAGGAAAACTCATTGTACAGAGTTCATTCCTTTAGAGGAAAAAAAAAACAACAAACAAATGACTTAACATCACACCTCAAAGCATTAGAAAAAGAAGAACAGACAAACACCAAGAGCAGTAAAAGACAGGAAATAATTAAAATCAGAGCAGAAATTAATGAAATTGAGACTAAGGAAACCATTCAAAGAATTGACAAAACTAAAAGTTGGTTCTTTGAAAAAAATAAAAAAAATTGACAGGCCCTTAGCAATGCTAACAAAAAGAAGAAGAGAAAAAACTCAAATTACTAACATTCATGATGAAAAAGGGAATATCACAACAAACACCTCACATATACAGAAGATAATTAGAAATTACTTTGAAAACTTGTATTCCAATAAAACAGAAAATATCGAAAACATTGACAGATTTCTTGAGTTGTACAATTTGCCTAAACTGGAAATGGAGACTATACACAACTTAAACAAACCGATTACAAGCAAAGAAATAGAAGATGTCATCAAAAAGTTACCAACAAGGAAAAATCCAGGACCTGATGGGTTTACAGTTGAGTTCTCTAAGACTTTCAAAGAAGAACTAATACCAATGCTCTTCAAACTATTTCAAGAAATAGAAAAAAGAGGGAGCTCTCCAGACTCTTTCTATGAGGCCAATATCACATTAATTCCAAAGCCAGGCAAAGACACATCCAAAAAAAAAAAACTTCAGGCCCATGTCTTTAATGAACATAGATGCAAAAATCCTCAACAAAATCCTGGCAAATCGGATACAAAAACATATCAAAAAGATAGTGCACCATGGTCAAGTGGGGTTTATCCCAGTGATGCAAGGCTGGTTCAACATTTGGAAATCAATAAACATAATATATCGCATCAATAGACTTAAAGACAAAAATCATATGATCATCTGAATTGACGAAGAAAAACCATTTGACAAAATACAACACCCCTTTATGTTCAAAACAGTAGAAAAACTAGGAATATCAGGAACATATCTTAACATTATAAAAGCTACTTTTGCAAGGCCCGAGCTAACATTATCTTAAATGGAGAAAAATTGAAAGCATTCCCTCTAAAAACTGGAACAAGACAGGGATGTCCCCTTTCACCACTGCTATTTAACATAGTACTGGAAACTCTGGCCAGAGCAATTAGACAGACGAAAGAAATTAAAGGGATCAAGATAGGAAAAGAAGAGCTCAAATTAGCACTATTTGCTGATGACATGATAATCTACCTAGAAGACCCAAAAAACTCTACCAGAAAACTTTTACAACTAGTAAATGAATTTGGCAAAGTTGCAGGATACAAAATCAATACACATAAGTCAAAGGCATTTTTGTACATCAGCGACAAAGACTCTGAAAGGGAAATGATGAAAAATACTCCATTTACAATAGCATCAAAACAAAATAAAATACCTGGGAATCAACCTAACGAAAGAGGTGAAAGACCTCTATAACAAAAATTATAGAACACTAAAGAAAGAAATTATAGATGAACTCAGAAGATGGAAAGACCTACCTTGCTCTTGGATAGGTAGAATTAATATTGTCAAAATGTCCATACTACCAAAAGCATTATACAGATTTAATGCGATTCCAATCAAAATCCCAATTTCATTCTTCAAAGAAATAGAAATAGCAGTCATGAAATTCATCTGGAAAAATAAGAGACCCAGAATAGCCAAAGCAATCCTGAGCAAGAAAAGTGAAGCACAGGGCATCACCATACCAGACTTTAAATTATACTATAGAGCAATAGTAACAAAAACAGCATGGTATTGGCACCAAAACAGACTGGTGGACCAATGGTACAGAACTGAGGACACAGAGACTAATACATATAATTTCAGCTATCTTTTATTAGACAAAGGCGCCAAAAATGTACACTGGAGAAAGGACAGCCTCTTCAACAAATGGTGCTGGGAAAACTGGAAATCCATATGCAACAAATTGAAATTAAACCCTTATCTCTCACCATGCACAAAACTCAATTCAAAGTGGATCAAGGACCTAGGAATTAGACCAGAGACAATATGCCTAATAGAAGAAAAAGTAAGCTCCAATTTCCAACATGTCGGATTAGGCCCCAAGTTCCTTAATAAGAATCCTGTAGCGCAAGAATTACTACCAAGAATTAATGAATGGGATAGATTTAAGCTAAAAAGCTTCTTCTCAGCAAAAGGAACAATCAGTGAGGTGAATAGAGAGCCAATTAATTGGGAACAAATATTTAGTACATGCACATCAGATAGAGCACTAATCTCTAGAATATATAAAGAACTCAAAAAACTTACACTAAAAAAGCAAATAACCCAATCAATAAATGGGCTAAGGAATTGAGAAGACACCTCTCAGAAGAAGATACACGATTAATCAACAAATACATGAAAAAATGTTCAACATCGCTGGCAATTAGAGAAATGCAAATCAAAACTATTCTAAGATTTCACTTCACTCCAGTCAGAATGGCAGCTATCAAGAACACAAGCAATAATAAATGTTGGAGAGGATGTGGGGGAAAAGGCACACTCATACATTGCTGGTGGGACTGCAAAATGGTGCAACCGTTATGGAAAGCAGTATGGAGATTTCTTGGAAAACTGGGAATGGAACCACCCTATGACCCAGCCATCCCACTCCTGGGTCTATTCCCAAAGGACTTAAAAACAGCATATTACAGTGACACAGCTATCTCAATGTTTGTAGCTGCGCAATTCACAATAGCTAGGTTGTGGAACCAACCTAGATGTCCCTCAGTAAATGAGTGGATTAAGAAAATGTGGTATATACGCACAATGGAATTTTACTCAGCAATAAAAGAAAATAAATTAATGGCATTTGCAGGTAAATGGATGAAGTTTGAAGACATAATGCTAAGTGAAGTTAGTCAGTCTCAAAAATCCAAGTACCAAATATTTTCTCTGATATAAGGAGGCTATTTCAAAGTATTGTTGGATGGGGGTACATAGGAGGATTAGAGGAACACTAGAATGGTCAAGGGAAGGGAGGGTAAGGGAGGGAGCAAGTGGGGAGGGAGGGGGAGAAAAGAAAAAAAAAAAGGTGGTTGAATGAGACGGAGATCATTTTCCTTAATGCATGATTGAAGACCTGAATTGTACGAATATACTTTGTATACAAACAGTTGTATGTAAAAAGATACTAAATATATGCACTATGAGTTGTACATATTAAAAATTATAAAAATAAAATTTTAAAAATATAGGAAACCTAAATCAAACAATCATCTTTCAAAATAAAAAAAAAATTAAAGAAAGAAATATATGTCAAAAATTTAGAAGACTATTTCAATTCTCTTGTCTATCTAAATGATGGAAACCCATAAGAAAACTTATTTGAATGATATCATCAAATAATTTGACCAAATAGACATCTAGAACAATTACCCAACAGCAAAATGAACATGGTTTTCTAATACTCACCAAATGTTTACAAATAATTCTTCCAGGCTATAAAACCAGCCTAGAAATATTAAAAATAATTCAACAATAGTCAAAATTTTTCCCCTGATTATGATAGAAATAAATTAGAAAGCATGAGAAAAGTCCTTTAAAAAATTCCAAAATACTTAGAAACTAAATAAAATAATTCAAAATAAATAGTTCAAAGAAAAAAGAAAACTAGAAATTATATTGAACTGAGAGAAAATAAAAATATGTCAAAATGGCCATACTAGCAAAAGTACTATATACATGTAATGCAATTCCTATTAAAGTCCAATTAATGTTCTTCATAGAAGTAGAAAAAGCAGTCATGAAATTTATTTGGAAAAATAAGAGGCCCTGAATAGCCAATGCAATCCTCAGCAAGAAGAGTGAAGTAGGTGGCATCACAACATCATACCTTAAGTTATATGACACAGCTATAGTAACAAAAATGGCAAGGTATTGGCACCAAAACATACATGAATACCAGTGGTACAGAATAGAAGACAATGAGACAAACCAAAATAAATTCAGTTATACTAGACAAAGCCTCCATAAACATATATTGGAGAAAAGACAGCCTCTTCAACAAATGGTGCTGAGAGAACTGGAAATCCAAATGTAGGAAAATGAAATTTGACCCCTATTTCTCACCCTGCACAAAATGCAACACTAAGTGGATCAAGGACCTAGGCATTAGACCAGAGACCTTGGGCCTGCTAGAATCAAAAGTAGGCCTGAATCTCCATCTTGTCAGCTTAGGAACAGACTTCCTCACTAAGAGTCCTAAAATGCAAGAAATAAAATCAAGAATGAATAAATAGGATGGTATCGAACTAAAAAAGCTTCTTCATAGCAAAAGAAACAATCAAGAACATGAAGAGAGAGCCTACAGAATGGGAGGAAATCTTTTTCCACATGCACCTCAGACAGAGCATTAGTCTCCAGGATATACAAAAAACTCTAAAAACTTAACACCAGAAAACAAACAATCCAATCAATAAATGAGCAAAGGAACTTTAACAGACACTTCACAGAAGAAGAAATAAGAATGGTCAACAAATATATGAAAATATGTTCGACATCACCAGCAATTAGAGAAATGCAAATTTAAAATGACATTGAAATTTCGTCTCAATCCAGTCAGAAAGGCAATTATCAAAAATACAAGTAACAATAAATGTTGGTGAGGATGTGGGAAATAGGGTACACTCATACATTGCTGGTGGGACTGCAAATTGGTGCAACCACTCTAGAAAGCAGTATGGGAGGTTCCTCAGAAAACTTGGAATGGAACTATCATTTGACCTAGTTATCCCATGCCTTGGCTTATACCCAAAGGACTTAAAATTAGCATACTACAGGTACATAGCCACATCAATGTTCTTAATAGCTTAATTCACAATAGCTAATTATGGAACCAACCTATGTGCCCTTCAATGGATAAGTAGAAAAAGAAACTGTGGTACATATGCACAATAGAATATTTCTCAGCCATAAAGAGAAATGAAATTATGGCATTTGCCATTAAATGGATGTGATGGAGACTATCAAGCTAAGTGAAATAAGCCAATCCCAAAAAACCAAAGATTGAATGTTCTCTCTGATATTGTAATGCTGACTCACAATAGGTGGGGGGTGGGGAGAAGTGAATGTTTACCTGATTGGATGAGGGGAAGTAAGGGAGGGAACTAAGGGAGGATGGGAATGGGAAAGATAGTAGAATGAATTGAACATAAATTTCCTATGTTTGTGTATGAAAACATGACCAGTGTAACTCCACAGCTTTTTTTCAATACAGTTAACAATTCATATGAAAGGGATAAATTACTTTGAAAGTTACAAAGTAGTACAGTATACTCAGAAGAGAGATAACCTGAATAGCTTTATAAATATTAAAGACATTGAATGTGTATTTAAAATGTCTTCAAAAAAAAAAAAAAAAAAAAAAAAAAAAAGAAAAAAAGAAAAAAAAAGAAAGAAAGAAAGAAAGAAAAAGAAAAAGAAAACTCAAGTCCCAGATGGGATGGTTCACCAGTAAATTCTAGCAAATATTTCAGGAAGAAATATTAACAATTCTTTTTTTTTATTCAAAGTTGTTGTATATATAACAATAGCATGCATTATAATTCATAGTAGATATATAGAGCAACTTTTTACATAGCACTGTTTGTATACAAAGTATATTCATACTGTTCATGTCTTCAATCATGCATTTAGGATACTGATATCCATCTCACTCTACCATCTTCTTTTCTTTTCTTTTTTTCCCCCCTTCATACCCCTTTGCTTCCTCCCTACCCTTCCCTCTCCATTGACATTTCTAGTGTTCCTCTAATCCTCCCATGTTCCCCAACCCAAACCCACTGTGACTCAGCCTACTTATATCAGGGAAAACATTTGGCATTTGGATTTTTGAGATTGGCCAACTTCACTTAGAAATATGTTCTCCAACTTCATCCATTTACCTGTGAATGCCATTATTTTGTTCTCTTTAATTGCTGAGTAATATTCCATTGTGTATATATACCACATTTTCATTATCCACTCATCTACTGAGGGACATCTAGGTTGGTTCCACAACCTAGCTATTGTGAATTATGCTGCTATAAACATTAATGTGGCTGTGTCCCTGTAGTATGCTGCTTTTAAATCCTTTGGGAATAGACCCAGTAGTGGGATGGCTGGGTCATAAGGTGGTTCCATTCCAAGTTTTCCAAGGAATCTCCATACTGTTTTTCATAATGGCTGCACCATTTTGCAGTCCCACTAGCAATGTATGAGTGTGCCTTTTCCCCCACATCCTCTCCAACATTTATTATTGTTTGTGTTCTTAAAAGCTGCCATTCTGACTGGAGTGAAATGAAATCTTAGAGTAGTTTTGATTTGCATTCCTCTAATTGCCAGAGATGTTGAGCATTTTTTCATGTATTTGTTGATTGATTGTGTATATTCTTCTGAGAAGTGTCTTTTCAGTTCCTTGGCCCATTTATTGATTGGGTTATTTGTTTTATTGGTGTTAAGATTTTTGAGTTCTTTATATATTCTAGAGATAAGTGCTCTATCTGGTGTGGATGTGGTAAAAATTTGTTCCCAATTAGTTGGTTCTCTATTCACCTCACTGATTGTTTCTTTTTTTTTTTTTTTTTAAAATTTATTTATTTTAGTTGTACACAATGTATTTATTCTTTACGTGGTGCTGAGGATCGAACCCAGGCCGCGCACGTGCTAGGCGAGCGCTCTACCGCTGAGCCACAATCCCAGCCCCCCACTGATTGTTTCTTTTGCTGAGAAGAAGCTTTTTAGTTTGAATCTATCCCATTTATTGATTCTTCATAATAATTATTGTGCTACCGGTGTCTTATTAAGCAACTTGGGGCCTAATCCTACATGACGGAGATTAAGGCCTACTTTTTCTCTCATTAGGCGTATTGTCTCTGGTCTCATTCTTAGGTCCTTAATCTACTTTGAGTTGAGTTTTGTGCATGGTTAGAGATAAAGGTTTAATTTCATTTTGCTACCTATGGATTTCCAGTTTTCCCAGCACCATTTGTTGAAGAGGCTATCTTTTCTCCAATGTACATTTTTCACATCTTTGTCTAATATAAGATAACTGCAATAATATTTATTAATCTCTGTGTCCCCAATTCTGTACCATTGGTCTACCAGTCTATTTTGATGCCAATACCATGCAGTTTTTGTTACTATTGCTCTGTAGTATAATTTAAAGTCTGGTTTAGTGATGCTACCTGCTTCACTTTTCTTGCTAAGGATTGCTTTAGCTATTCTGGTCTCTTATTTTTCCAGATGAATTTCATGACTGTTTTTCTATTTCTATGAGGAATATCATTGGGATTTTGATTGGAATTGCATTAAATCTGTATAGCACTTTTGGTGGTATGGTCATTTTGACAATATTAATTCTGCCTATCCAAGAACAAGCTAGGTCTTTCCATCTTCTAAGTTCTTCTATAATTTCTTTCTTTAGTGTTCTGTAGTTTTCGTTATAGAGGTCTTTCACCTCTTTCGTTAAGTAGATTCCCAGGTATTTTATTTTATTTTTTGATGCTATTATAAATGGGGTAGTTTTCATCATTTCCCTTTCAGAGGATTTGTCACTGATGTACATAAATGCTTTTGACTTATGGGTATTGATTTTGTAACCTGCTATTTTGCCGAATTCATTTACTAGTTGTAAAAGTTTTCTGGTAGAGTTTTTTGGATCTTCTAGGTATACTATCATATCATCAGCAAATAGTGCTAATTTGATTTCTTCTTTTCCTATCTGGATACCTTTAATTTCTTTTGTCTTTCTAATGGCTCTGGACAGGGTTTCAAGTACTATGTTAATTAACAGTGGTGAAAGGGGACATCCCTGTCTTATTCCTGTTTTTAGAGGGAATGCTTTCAATTTTTCTCCATTTAAGATGATGTTAGCCTGGGGTTTCGCATAAATAGCTTTTATAATGTTGAGATATGTTGCTGTTATCCCTAGTTTTTTTAGTGTTTTAAACATAAAGGGTGTTGTATTTTGTTGAATGCTTTTTCTGCATCAATTGAGGTGATCATATGTTTTTTTTCTTTAAGTCTATTGATCTGATGTATTATGTTTATTGATTTCCGTATTTTGAACCAACCTTGCATCCCTGGCATAAACCCTACTCGATCGTGGTGCACTATGTTTTTGATACGTTTTTGTATTCGATTTGCTAGATTTTTTTTGAGAATTTTTGCATCTATATTCATTAGAGATATTGGCCTGAAGTTTTTGTTTTTGGCTGTGTCTTTGCCTGGCTTTGGAATGAGTGTAATGTTGGCCTCATAGAAAGAGTCTGGAAGATCTCCCTCTTTTTCTATTTCCTGAAATAAGTTGAAGAGTACTGGTATTAGTTCTTCTTTGAAGGTCTTGTAAAACTCAGCTGTGAACCCGTTCGGTCCTGGGCTTTTTTGGTTGGTAGCTTTTTGATGGTGTCTTCTATATCCTCACTTGAGATTGATCTGTTTAAATTGTGTACACCCTCCAGATCCAGTTTGGGCAATTCATATGACTCTAGAAATCTGTCAATGCCTTTAATATTTTTTATTTTACTAGAGTATAAGTTTTCAAAGTAATTTCTAATTGTTTTCTGTATTTCTGAGGTGTTTGTTGTGATATTTCCTTTTTCATCATGGATACTAGTAATTTGAATTTTTTCTCTCCTTTTTTTCTTAGCATCACTAAGGGTCTATCAATTTTACTTATTTTTTCAAAGAACCAAGTTTTAGTTTTGTCAATTCTTTCAATTATTTCTTTAGTCTCAATTTCATTAATTTCAGCTCTGATTTTAATTATTTCCTGTCTTCCACTGCTCTTAGTGTTGATCCATTCTTCTTTTTCTAAATCTTTGAGGTGTGATGTTAAGTCATTTATTTATTTATTTTTTCTTTTAAGGAATGAACTCAATGCAATAAATTTTCCTATTAATATTGCCTTCATAGTGTTCCAGAGATTTCTATATGATGTATTTGTGTTCTCATTCACCTCTATGAATTTTTTAATATCCTCCTTGATGTCTTCTGCAACCCCTTGTTCATTCAGTAGCATGTTGTTTAGTTTCCAGGTGTTGGAGTAGCTTTTTTTATTTCTTGTTTTATAATTGATTTCCAATTTCATTCCATTATGGTCTGATAGAATGCAGGGTAGTATCTCTACTTTTTTATATTTGCTGAGAGTTGCTTTGTGGCATAATATATGGTCTATTTTAGAGAAGGAGCCATGTGCTGCTGAGAAGAAAGTATATTTGTTCACTGAGGGATGGAATATTCTATATATGTCCATTAGATCTAAGTTATTAATTGGATTAATGAGGTCTAAAGTTTCTTTATTTAGCTTTTGTTTGTATGATCTATACAGTGGTGAAAGAGGTGTGTTGAACTCCCCTAGAATAATAGTGTTGTGGTCTATTTTACTCTCGAACTTGAGAAGGGTTTGTTTGATGAAGGTAGGTGCTCCAGTATTTGGGGCATATAGATTTATAATTGTTATATCTTGTTGATGAATGGTTTCCTTAATCAGTAAGAAATATCCATCTTTGTCCCTTTTGATTAACTTTGGCTTAAAGTCTACCTTATTTGATATGAGAATGGAAACCCCTGCTTGCTTCCGCAGCCCATGTGAGTGGTAAAAATTTTCCCAGCCTTTCACCTTCAGTCTCTGATTTTTTTTCTATGAGGTGTGCTTCTTGGAGACAGCATATTTTGGGGTCATTTCTTTTAATCCAGTCTTACAGTCTGTGTCTTTTGAATGTTGAGTTTAGGCCATTAACATTCAGGGTTATTGAGACATGATTCATATTCCAATCCATTTTTATTTGTTTATGGCATTTCACTTGATTTGGTTTCTCCTCTGGTTAATGTTTTCTTTAGTTTAATAATTCCCTTTGCTGATTTTCATTGTTATTTTTTTTTTCTTCTTTATGGAATATTTTTCCCAGGATGCTCTGAAGTGCAGGCTTTCAAGTTGTGAAATCTTTTAACTTTTGTTTTTTGTGGAAAGTTTTTATTTCATTTTCAAATCTACAGCTTAATTTTGCTGGGTATAAGATTCTTGGTTGACATCCCTTTTCTTTCAGAGCTTGAAATATGTTGTTCCAGGATCTTCTAGCTTTTAAGGTCTGGGTTGAAAAATCTGCATATAATCTAATTGGTTTCCCCATATAGATCATATGATTCCTTTCTCTTGTGGCTTTTAATATTCTCTCCTTGTTCAATATATTAGGCATTTTCATTATAATGTGCCTTGGTGTGGATCTGTTGTGATTTTGTACATTTGGTGTTTGGTAAGCCTCTTGAACATGGTTTTCCCATTCATTCCTCATATTTGAAAAAATTTCTGCTATTATTTTGTTGAATAAATTATTCATTCCTTTGGTTTGGAACTCTGTACCTTCCTCTACCCCAATCACTCTTAAATTTGGTCTTTTTATGCTATCCCATATTTCTTGAATGTTCTGCTCATGATTTCTTACCATTTTCACTGTGTAGTCTACATTTTTCTCCAGATTATATATTTTTCTTTATTATCTGAGGTCCTTTCTTCCAAGTGGTCTAATATGTTGGTGATGCTTTCAACTGAACATTTAATTTGGCTTATTGCTTTTTTCATTTCCAGAATTTCTGTTTGGTTTCTCTTTAGAACCTCTATCTCCCTATTGAAGTAATCTTTTGCTTCTTGTATTTGTTTATGAAGTTCTTTGTCAAAATGATCTTTTACTACCTGTGTTTGCTCCCTCATTTCATTCTTGATTTCATTCTTGAGTTCCATATATATTTGGAATATGTATTTTCTGAAATCCTTCTCTCACATTTTATCTACTGTGTTTGCCAGGGAATCTTCTAAGAAGGTATGTTTATTTGTTTGGGACACTTTCTTCCCTTGGTTTTTTCATATTGCCTGTGTGACTTTTCTTCTGTCTCTATGGAATCTTGACTTTTTCATTTTTACCTTAAAGCCTTATGATGCTCCTGTAGTACAATGCTATCAGATCCCCTTATAAACACTTTACACTTTAAAACCAAACATTTTCTATTCAGATAATCAAATTTGGCCACAATGTAAGAATTAGTGAAATCAGATATTGTCTCCAATATACTCTGTGTGTTTGTAATGGGGTTTATAATTTCAAATATTGGACACAGAGGTAATATGCTTAGGAGGAAGGAAGTGAGGATATTGAATTGTTTTTTTCCTTAGGAAGTGTGAAAATAGAAATCTATGGAAGTAGTTTCATATCAGCAGAAGAGAGAGAAAAGGAATTGGAGTGAACAATTTAGTGGGAAGACTGATGTCTATATAAATCAAACTTATGCAAATGTTGAGAGAAATAAAAATCTTCAAAGTAGTGGAAATTAGTGAAAAAGAGAAGAAAGGGAATGTGAGTTAAAAAAATAGAGAATAAATTATATATAATACCACTTTGATGTATTATTCAGTTTCCCCAGTTCTAAAAATCCTATTTCCTGTATAAAACTTGTTTTTGTTGAGAATGCAAAGGGCAGGGTGTAAATAGGAAAGATGAGGGAAGAAGAAAAGACAAAACAGGGAGAAGGAAAAAAATAATAGTTGAACCCACAAATAAGTCTCAGTCAAGTAACCTTTAGGGAACCTTTTCTGTTTCACCCTCAGGCTGTTAAGCTAGTTGTCCCGGGGAACACACCCTGGCTGTTTTAGAGTATCTGTGGGTGGAATCAAGTCTGCATATCTGGTTTGCTGAGGAATGGTGCTGGGGGTTGGTGCATTAGGTAAATGGTACTGAAAAACGATTTGTCCAGAAGGTGTCTACTCTCCACACTCCTCCACAGTTGCAGAGTCACGGGGTCCCTCACGCTGGCTTTAGATACACTTTCCCCCGCTGGCTGCCCATGTCTTACCCACGTACGCACCAGCCTCAGAGCACTGGTAGATTCTTCAGATGCCCGCCAATTTCTGCGTGCAGCTGCTTCTCCCTTCTTCCCTCTCCCTTTCCCTGTCCATTGTGACCCCTTTCATAAATAGCAGCGATTGCTCACCTTGGGCCCCAAAGCACTTCCCCTTACCTGAGTGTTGTTCCTGAGTGTGTAGCCCTGCCCAGCAATCTGCGTGGAAGTACTCTGTGTGAAAGTTGACCACGTCCAACTCTCCTCCTATCATTCTGTGCTGGTCCCCCTTAATGGCACCACCAGGGACCTTGCTCTACCGCGCAGTTTCTGCTGGCTCCACTGTGGAACTCCTGTGCGTGGGGCCCCTGCGTGTCAGTGATCTGGAGTCTCACCCTCACTGTATTCCACCGTCTCGCTGTAACCAAAAAGCATGAATGCCCTATCTTCCTCACAGTTGCAGGAACACTGCTGGCAACTCGTCCAAACTCTCCACTACGCCTGACTCCGAAAGCACCTCTCTCTTGTTTGCCATCTTCCGATCCATCCTAACAATTCTTTTAGAATATTTTCAAAAATGTGAAGAGGCAATATTTCTTAACTTGTTAGACAAAGATTTTTTAGATAAGATACCAAAAGCATTATGAAATGACAACTTGTTAAAATTGACTTCATTAAATTTAAAAACATCTCCTGTATAGAGGACATCTTTAAGGAAATGAAGAGAAGCCGCAGACTGGAAGAAATCATTTGAGAATCACATACCTGATAAAGGACTTGCATTCAGAATATATAAAGAAATATTCAGAATAAACAAATAACTCTCAAAACAGCAGTTTCACCAAAATATTCAAGATGGCAAGTATACATGTAAAGATGCCCAGTATCATTAATCTTTGTAGAGGAGCAAATTAAAGCCATAGTTAGATTGCACTAACGTACCACTTAGAATGGCTAAAAGTTTTTTTTTTTTTTTTTTTTTTTTTTAAAGGTAGACCATACCTGATCTTGGTAAAGATACAAATGACTATCATACACTGCTAGTGGGAATGATTATAAAACAAATCATTTTGTCAAATGTCAATTTTTCAATAAATTCCCCACACTTATAAAAGCTTCTATATATATAAAAAGAAGAATGCTTATTTCTCAGAAAGAATTGTACATACATGTTCATAGAAACTTCATTTTTGAGAGCAGAAACCTGGAAAGAATTAAAATATTTGAAAGTTTATACAAATTATATTGTACTTATATAACATGATATTTTTCAATAATAAAAATGATTTATTAATACATGCATGCTCTAGAGTTGAACTTCAATGTAATATGAGTGAAAAAAGTTTAGCAAAACATAATAGACACTAGATGATTCCTTTTTATATAAAATTCTAGGAAATGCTAACTTACACATAGTGATAGCAGTTTGCGGTTCAATGGAGCCAGGACAGATGGAATATCAGCAAATTTTTGTGAACAATGAGTTTATTCATTCTGTTTATTTTGGTAACACTTTTACAGGTGTATGCATGTTGTAAAGCCCAACAAATTGTGCATTTTAAATATATGCCATTTATGTCATGCTGATGATAACTTCAATAAAGCTACTTTCTAAAAAGTGTCAGAACATCACAAACATTGTTTCATTGGTTATTAAGCACTACTTGTATAATTAATTTTGTTTTTTTGGTTCCCCCAAATAGGTGTTACTCACGAAGGAAATAATGAAGCTTTTGCTTATGCTTTAATCTATTTCCTTGCATTTTGAGTTGCCTCATGACACATTTGTCAACTAAACTTTGTGGTAGGTATTTCCAATGGTTAAATTTTAAAATTTCATGTTGTTATCATTCCACCTTTTAACATTTTTGATAACTATGAATATCAGAAATATTTGATCTTTTATGTTGATCTGGTGTCCACATATCTAAGTTTACTTTTTGACACCTCATCCAAAGAATTAAAAAAATATATATATGTGCACAAGTTGGACATTATACTAGTATATTTCTTCTTTTCAATCCTGGAGGCAATTATTTTTGTGTGATTCATTATAACTTAATGTAGCAGGCACCCTTCTCTTGTTCCTAATAATATCAATAGCATGAGGTTCACTATAGATTTCCTGTAGGTAACCTATATAATATTAAAATATCCTCTCTTATTTTCAGTTTGCTGTGGATTTTTTTGTTATTATTTTGAAACATTTTAAATTTTATTTTTGCTTTCATTTCATCACTGAAATAAAAAACTTTTATTTCTTATAATAAATGCAAAAATCTCCAGTGCTGGATTTTGCTCCATAATAACATGTATAGAATTCTTGCAATTATGTTCTAGGGAACATTATTCAGTAATATTTTATTAATTACCTTAGGTTATTTGATTTCAAGATAATGGCCATAGAGTTAAATTATTAAAATGTCTACATTACCAAAAGCAATCTATAGATAAATGCAATCTCCATCAAAATTTCTATTCACAGAACTAGGAAAGCAATACTTAAATTTACATGGAAGAAAAAAAGACACAGAAGAGCCAAAGCAATCATGAACAAAAAGAGCAATGATGGAGGCATCAAATTACACAATTTCAAATTATACCAAAGAGTTATAGTAGCAAACCAGCATGGTGCTGGCATAAAAATATACACATAGACCAATGGAAGAGAATAGAAAACACAGACACAAACCCACACAGCTACAGTCATCTGATCCTTAACAAAAATTCCAAAAATATATATTAAAGAAAAAATAGCCTTTTTACTAAATTGTGCAGGGAATACTGAATATTCTTATGCATAAGAACAAAACTAGATCCCTATTTCTCTGTAAAAAGTCAACTCAAAACGCACCAAAGACCTAGATGTAATACCAGAAGCATTGCAAATGGTAGAAGAAAACAAAGGGAAACACTTCAACATACAGGCACATATAATCACTTTATGACCAGGACTCTTAATAGCTCAGGAAATAAAAGCAAGGATCAATAAATGGGACAAAATTGAAAACTTCTGCAGAGCAAAGGAAGCAATTAAGTGTGAAGAGACAACCTAAAGAATGGGAGAAAATCTTTGCCAATTGTCCTCTGACAAAGAATTAATATTATCCAAAAGTATATAAGGAACTAAACTCAATATAAAAAACAAAAACAAAAAAAGCTTGAAAAGAGGGAAGATAAACTGAGTAGACACTTCTGAAAAGACACTTGAGATCCCATCTCACTCCAGTCTGAATGAAACTTATCAAGAGTACATATAATAAATGCTGGTGAGGATGTGGATGAAAAGGAACTCTTACACACTGTTGGTGGGAGTGTACATTGGTACACACATCATGGAAATCAGTATGGAGATCCCTCAAAAACAACAGCAACAACAACAACAAAAACAATACAAAAAGCAAACAAACAAACAAAAACGTACCATATGACACAGCCATACTATTCCTTTGTATTTATCTGAAAGAATTAAAGTTAGCATGCTTTAGAGATACATGCATACTATTATGGTTTAGATATGATGTGTCCCACAAAAGCTTACATATAAGACAATTTAAGAAAGTTTAGAGCCAGAATGATTGATTTATGACAGTCTTAACCTAATCAGTGCATTAATCCCATGATAGGGATTAACTATATAGCAACTGTAGGCAGGTAGGGTATGGCTGGAGGAAGGTGGTCATCTATGCATGATGTTGATGTTTGTATTTTGTCTTTGGTGAGAGGAGCTTGCTCTCTCTGCTTCTTGGTGAACATGTCCAGACATGTTTTTCTCCACTACATTCTTCTGCCATGATATGCTGCCTCAATTTGTTCCCAGAGCAATGGAGCCAGCTGTCTACAGGCTGAGACCTCTGAAACCATGAATCCCAAATAAACTCTTGTTCCTCTACATTTGTTCTTGTTAGGTGTTTTAGTCACAGTGGTGAAAAAGTTGATTAAAACACATATATATCTTTATCTCAACACAATTTATAACTGCAAAATTAGGTATCCATTAGCAGATGAATGAATTTTTAAAAAATGTGGTATATATATATATATATATATATATATATATATATATATACAATGGACTTTTATTCAGTCAGAAGTAAGAAAGAAATTATGTCATTTTCAGAAAAATAGATGGAACTGGAGAGCATCATGTCAAGCAAAATAAGCCAGAATTCAGAAAGATGATTATCATATTTTTTCTCATATATTCAAGCTAGAAAGAAAAAAAAGAAGAAGGATGGAAGGAAGAAAGGAAGGAAGTCATGAAAGTAGAAGGGAGACCATTATGGCAGAGGGTGTGAATCAGGATATACAGAAGGGTTAGGTAAGGGTAAGGAAGGGGTAATAGGAAATGAACTTGATCAAATTATGTTCTATAGATGATGAATATGCCACTGTGAAACACACTATTCTGAATGTTAATTAGGATAACTGTTGGATATTTTCAATGATAAGTTTAATTTCTTAAATTCAAATTCATATTTTTTCTGTCAGTTCTGTAAATTTATTTTTTCTACAAATTTATCCATTTTTTTGAAATTCTAGATTGATTTACACAAACATCTCTAATGATATCATTTTTTTCATTTCTGACATTTCTGACTCCCCTTTATTCTCCTCCCTTTTCCTCATTCTTTCTTTTCTTTTTCTCCCCCCCCCCCCGTTTCTGGGGATTAAATGGGATGTCCTTTACTACTGAGCTATATCCCTAATGCTTTTTCATTTTGTATTTTAAGACAGGGTCTCTTGAAGTTACCCAGGTTGACCTCGAACTTGTGACCCTTCTGCATTAGCTTCCTGACTACCTGAAGTTACATGCATGTGTTATTTCTATTTCTTACTCTGTCTCTATCTTGCAAAAGATTTATCAATATTATCTATCTTTTGTCTGTTTACATCTTTCTCTTTTTTACTTCATTTTTTTCTTCCTTCTACATTTTTGGGGTTTCATATACTATTACTATTGTTTCCTGTTAAGATTGATACTATTGGTTTTATTTCATAATTGTGAAATTCCCCTTTTTATTTTATGCAATATTTTACCAGTTATGCCATGATAGGTTACGACATTCTAATATTTTAACCCTTTTAATATTCTTATACTTTCATCCTTTCTGTGTCTATTCTTTTTTTTTTTTTTTTTTTTTTTTTTTTTGGTACCGGGGATTGAACTCAGGGGCACTTGACCACTGGGCCACATCCCCAGCCCTTTTTTTGTATTTTATTAGAAGCAGGGTCTCACCGAGTTAATAAGTGCCTCGCCATTGCTGAGGCTGGCTTTGAACTCGCGATCCTCCTGCCTCAGCCTCCCAAAGTGCTGGGATTACAGGCGTGCGCTACCACGCCCGGCTTCTATTCTTATATTTTAAATATATCTCTGTTAAACAGAAGTGTGTTTTATTTATCCAGCTTAATATATTTGTATTTCAACTAGAATATTTGAAAATATGTATATGTATATAGCAAAAACATATTTGGGCTTATTTAATCTTTCCACTTATTTCTGTGACCCACTTGGTTTTTCTTCCATATTTCCAGTATTAAATTCTTTAGTAATATATTATTTCATATTGTTTTAAATCTTTTAATGATTACCCTATATATTACAATATGTATCCTTCACTGATTAAAATATACCTGTATTATTTTACACTTCCTGACCAATGAAAGTTCCTAAAAAATGTCAAGAGCGGTGGCACATGCCTGTATTCCTAGGGACTTGGGAAGCTGAGGCTGGAGGATCACAAATTTGAGGCTAGCCTCTGCAATTTAGAGAGGACTTGAGCAAATTAATGAGACCCTGACTCAAAAAATTAAAAGAGCTGAGGGATGTAGCCCCTGGCTTTGATCCTCAGAACTAACTAACTAAATAACTATATGCATTATATACCAAATAAATAAATATATGCATTACACACATTTTTTAAAAACTCCCATCTTCACCTTTGATGTTACTAATAGCATGGATATTTTTTCTACTATGTATTTTGAAACATCTATGTTGTTATACAATAACAGTCAATGTTTGTTTCTGATATGCTCTAATAGTTCCCTTTTCAGTGTTTTCTCTTCTTCCTGTACTATTATACACTCTTCTTCTTTCTACCTGAAGAACTATCTTTCACTTAAAGTGAGTGTTATAGCTTCAGCTTCTCTCAATTGTTGGCTCTAGAGGTCCTTTATATTTATCCTTCATTTTGGAAGGATATGATGTCCCAAGAGAGATTCAGTCATTGTCTTTCCATACTGTTAATATCCTCTGTCATCATTTTGTTTCCAAAGTTAGCTATATCATTATTCCTTTGAAACTAATGTGTCTTTTATTTTTATGCTTTTAAGAATTTCTCTTTGCTTTTATTTTTTTGTATAAGAAATATTTATACAAAAAGTATGTACTGATTAAAAATAATATATATAATGCA
Source organism: Tamias sibiricus (assembly GCA_025594165.1). Lineage (NCBI taxonomy): Eukaryota > Metazoa > Chordata > Mammalia > Rodentia > Sciuridae > Tamias > Tamias sibiricus. The sequence continues at coordinate 109,211,859 of CM046664.1, read as the reverse complement.
CATGGATGCCAGTGTGTTGTATTTAAACAGGTTGTTTTACCCAGTCTGTAAGTTACTGTGTCAAGTGGCTTGATGTTTTTCATCAGTTTGGGGAAATTCTCAATAAGTATTTCTTCTTACATTTCTTTTTCTCCCTTGTTCTTCCCCTTGTTGGAATCCAGTTGTAGATATATGAGATTATTTTCATTATGTTCCACATAACTTTTATTTTATTTTCCATTTCTTTATCTTTCTTGCTTTCAACTATACATTCTGTATGTGTATAGTTACATATGTACACATATGTAATAAATATTTATTTAATATTCATTTATTTAATAAATATTTTATTTTTCTTATTTTGATTAATCTGCTATTAAATTCATCTATATCTTAGTTTTTGTAAGTTTCCTAACTTCAATTTTATTTTATTGCTTTATTTTGTTTTTAATATGCATTTTTAAAAAACAGTGTCTCATTATGTTGTAAAATCCATTCTAATATCTCAAATATCTAGAATATCTGTTCATTTATTCTTTTACCTTTTTCTCTTATACTTCTCAGTCATTGGGTCTTCTTGTCTGACACAGATAGTAATTTTTGACTGAATATCAGTAGTGTGATAAATTGCAGAGGTTCTCCTTAGAAATTTTCTTTCTCTTCCTTACAGGCTAATAGTGTGTATGCAGATTATTGCAGTTGATGATGATATACTTGTTCTTTGTTTATTACTCCCCACATGTTGCCCCTTTAGGGTCTCAAATAAAGATGGGAATTCTTTTATGCCCCTCTTCAGTGGTGGTCCTAAATTCTAGTTTTTATCTCCACAGCCCCACAAGAATGCTAAGATATCTGCCTAAGTTTTTAATACCTCAGCAGTTGATTTCTGCTTTGAGTCTCAGAAATGTATTCTTCAAGCGTATTCAGCTTATGCCTCAAGCGGAAATTTTTCAGTGTCATGCCTACTCTCTGAAGTTACCTTTTACTCCAGAGATTTTGATCCCTTAAATTCTTGCTGTTTTGATAGGCCTGAACTCCAGTAATTGTTTCTTTATCCCACTGAGATGGCCATAAATTCTAGAGACTTGCTTGCTGTTCAGCATTCATACTTCATGATTTTTTTTTAATCAACAAAGATCCTAAGGGAAAAGTGAGCTGTCCAGCATATGGCAGGAAGCCATCTGGTATACCATACATTAAAATGTCGATTTGTTCTATCCTATTAAACTTTTTTTTTTTCTATTTAATAGCTGTACACTTTTCCAAATTTTTGTCTTGTAAAGAATTATTATTGTATTAATTTTTCCACAGATGAGAATTTCAAATGGAGTTTATATAACTTAATATCAAAAAGTGGAATGAAGATCTTTTTTTTATCCTAAACTCACTCATTTATCTTATTCATGAACAAACACATTTAAGCTGTGGGTTGGATGTACTAATTATTTTTATTTAATTTTAAAAATAGATTTACTTTCTCTTTTTTTTTCATTCTTAGAGAGCTTTAGTACATAAAGTTCTCTCAAAGAAATAAAGATCTTCAGGATATATAACAACAGGTTTTCACTTTATTCTACATTGTATGTTGTTCCTCATATGACATATGCTCATTCTACTTAGATCCTGGGCTTTATAATTCCTTGGGGTGAGATGATCCACAATCTAAATTCACATAGCTATAAATTATTATGTGAATTATCTAAGGAGGTGTGCATTTGTTCTTGATAAATATGGAATAAATCACCATATAAATATAGGAAAGACTGTTGGAATTACAGTTATGTAGTGTTTCTGAAATGCATATATTCTGTATTGCATTTTAATTACTATGGTCTATTCTTTGAGATCGACCCTCTTATGTGTAAAGTTTAGTAACATAGCTATTTAGGCTCTATTTCTGTCTTTTGTAATGAACATTGCAAAGCAGCTGTTAGAAGCATATATTTAGAGCCAAAGGGCACCATCACTTACATATGGGAGGGGTGTGGGGAGGATAATTGAATTACAAAATGCTTGTGATGAAATGTGCTCTGTGAAACAATGGAAACAAGCAAAAAGTGTCACAATGGTGTCCACAGTGGAGAGAACAAAGCCCAACTCAAACAGAGGTTGCTAAACAAATCAGTCCCTATGCAATTAGATGGAAAAGCACTTAGCAACAATATCAAAATGACAGAGTAGCTGAAAAATGGCACAATAAAAGATGACTCAGACTCTAGAGTTTGCATACTTTGTGGAATTACTCTCCGTTGTACATACAGTGAGTTCATATGAGACTTGATATCAAAGTACAAGTGATGGTAGAAATATAAATAATTTCTGGATTCTAGACATAAAGTAAATACTTATTTTTATTTTAGTATGGAATTCAACGCTTTAAAAATCAATTCCTATTAGAACTTTTCCCCAAATCTTAAGAATTGATAATTCAGCTTTGTTGTAGTTATGATATTGACACATTAAGATTACCAAGCTTTTGTTAAGCATTTCTAGTTCTCTCATTCTTTTAAAAAAATCTCATATTTCAGATGCCAGTCCTCACTGGAATCGGAAACAATGTGATTAAATTTCAATATTACTTTCACTGCCTCTCTATAAAAGCCCATTATGTACAGCATATTCTTCTGTCTTGGTGTAACACTGTTTGAATTTTACAGTCTCACACCTGAGGTTTTAGTTTACCAAACCCTACTTCAGCATCTGTGTGTGAGTGCGTGTGTGTGTACACCTTGGGGGAGAGAGAGAGAAAAGGAGGTGAAGGGAGAGAAAGAAGATCAGGCTGCACAATCTGCAGAGGCCAGTACAAAATAAAATTTCAGGGTCTGTTGTTTAAAAGTTATTAGGAATTTTAAGAATATGACAAGAGGGCTTTGAACCAACTGTGAGATTCCACTGAGCACAAGGACCAGTGTAACATCAAAAGTTACACACACACACACACACACACACACACACACACACAATTGTATATATGGATTAAGACACTATGTTTCCATAATACAATACTTACTAATTTATTGCCTGTCTTCCCCTACTAACAATGCATTTTATATACCCTGCTACCTCCCTAGTACATACATTGGCATCTGCAATACAGAATTTGTGAATAGTGTCTATTAAAAAACTGAACACCCCAAGGAGTGAATACTATTTGCCTCTTGGTAATCCTAAAACATTTTCTTCAAATCTTGTTTTCCATTGAGTTTATTCTTCCCTTTCTAAAACTTCCATAACCAGATATTTTGTCTCCTGGATCTATTCCCAAATTCTACTCCTTTTTATATATGATTTAAAACTTTGTCTTTACTTTTACTTTATATGTGGAAATGTTGCTTTTATTCCACCTTCTAAAGCTTTTGTATCAATTTTTAAATCATGAAGTAAAATCTATTGGCTTTGTTTTTCTGGGTAATTCTAGCTGGTTGCCACATATGTGAGGTCTCTCTCCTTTGTGTTCTATAATATTTTTATTTAAATTCTCTCCATTAGCTGTGCATCAATAGGAACACATGTCCCAGTTACTGTGTTTAACTCACTTTCCTTAAAACATGAACTACTGTTCATTAACTCCTGATGACATTTTAAAAAAGAAAGATTAAGATCAATTTGGCAATTTCAGAAAGATCATTTTGGCTCTCTAGAATTTCTATTATTTCATTTTTAATTTAACAATAATTTACTGCAAAAGTATATGCTACACAACATGGTGAACAAACAAAAGCAATTGAAAAGTTAGGTTCCTCTTGAAGGATATGTAGCACACAATGCATGTAAATCTTTATTGTGATTATGTGTCATGTTTGGTCTGAAGTGAACTTCATCAAGAATTAACAACTGTAGAACATTCAGGAATTCTGAAATAAAATAGGTTATTTTGGAGAACAAAGACATAAACATTTAGCCTTAGTGAATTCTTCCCAGATTAGGACATGTAGGAAATCTGATTTTAAGACTTTAGAGTGAAAAAAAAAAATCATCTTGGTTCTGGGCACATTGATTTGTTCTTTTTCTTTTGTAACTTAATAAGTTTATTTGCATTGTGTTATATTGCTTTCCCCATTACAACTACCTGTAGCAAGTGAGATACATTACACATTTTTTTAAATCATAATTTCCATGTTTTATTTGTGAATAGTAAATAAAATATACAAAGTCTTAACTAAGCATTGAATAATATTTAGTGTGAAATCCAGCAGGTTTTAAAAAAACAGGTAAGTGTAAATCATTTAAGCAATTAACAATTTTCCTATTGTTTATGTCAATTAATTTCCACATGTATATTTACATGTTTAAAACTGTTTTTTACCCCAATTCAGCATTATATCTCAAAATTACAGATATCAACTATCTAACAGTTAAATTTTGCTTTAGCTTGAGACTAAGAATGAATTCAAGGCAACTGCAAACACATTTTGAGTTATTTGCCTTGATTTTATCAATGTTCATTGTTTATTTTTAGTTTTAAAATGGCATGAGGACACAGACTACTTATTAAAATAAGTATTATTTTTTCTGTTGACCAAAATATGCATAATGAGCCAAATTTCTGTTCCGAGTTTATTAGCCATGCTTTTGCCTTATGGGTATCTTTGAAAGAAAGAAAACTAATAATTTTGTACCTGTGTTACTGTTATAGCCTGGTAAGGAGGAATAGTGGTCATGATGTTCTAAAATCGCTTTCTGGTCATTAGGTTCCTGAGATTATATCACTCAGTGAGAGCTTTTTCTTAACAAGGAGAAAGAACTATGGTCAGAGTTTATAGAGTCTTCCAGGCATGCACTGGGACAATTTTTCAATGACTAATTATAGCTTGAGGGAATAGAAAAAGGGTACCAGAAAAATGCCTAATAGAGGAGTAAATTTGTAGAAACAGGTGAATGCAGAGTTAGGGCAACTTTATAAATTCCAAGCATAACTACTCATCTTCTTCTTTTTTTTTTAATATTTATTTATTTCCTTTAGTTGTACACAATGCAATGCATTTATGTTTACGTGGTGCTGAGGATCGAACCTGGGCCGCGCACGTGCGAGGCGAGCGCTCTGCCGCTGAGCCACAACCCCAGCCCCACTACTCATCTTCTTCAAAACAACCTCAATCTAACAGAATGTAGTGACAGGACATTGGGTATAATGGAGATAAAATGCTCATTTCATAACTGTGGTGCCTACATTTGTATAAAGTGTGCTCCTGAACGAATCTACCAGTTTCCATTTGAAATTGTGGAGGAGTATTTGGAAATTAATGGAGGAACTCCTTTTGGAAATTTTAGAAGGAATATTCCTTTTGGAAATTATTGTAGGAATATTATAGTCTTTATTGTTAACTTATGTTGTAGCTTAAAACTTTCTCCCTAGACTTCAGTGGTTTCACATGTATGATTTCTTTATTGATGATTCTAAAATTTTGAAGAAACAAGATAACTCTCCCTCATATTTAAGCATTTTCTTGAATCAAAAATTGTTCTATGAATGGTTTCATGGTTTTAGTAGTCAAATAAATTTTATAAATTAACTCATTTACAAATTTTAGTGATATCAAAAGGTTTTAAAATATGAACTAAATTTTGTCAAGGGATGATTGAGGAAAACTATGAAAATGATTGATTTTTGAAATGATGGGTATATTTAAGTTACTTTCAGTACTAAGAAAGAAATGAAAGTGAAGAAATGCATATTCTAAAAAGTTCAAGCAAAAGTTTTAACCATAATGTTTTTAACTAATAACTTATCTCATTTGCATTCAAAGCCAGCTAACATCAAGAAATTGGTCCCTTCTGACAGAGTACTTCAATAGCTTTCCAAGTGCTATTCCTGCTTCTGCCTTGATAGACAGAGTGGAGTTTTATGCCTGAATGAAATGTTTCAAATATACGAGAAAACTATACAGAATGTTATGAATACTTGTGAAATTTTAAGAAGAAATTGAAACCACAAGAAAACTAATGCCACATAAGTGGAGAACAAATTGGGGTCATGGAAAATTAGAATTTACTGTGGCTGAGGAAGCAAGAGGTGTGAAAATAAACTGGATTATACAGTGAAATTAAAAAAAAAAAATGAAAAGACACTAAAAACTGAAGGACTTGAGGAAAAACCATCTAGAATCTTTAAAAGTGAGTAAAAAGATGAAGTCGTACTTAACAGAGGATAACATGATAGGAAGGTTAAAATTAGCCCTGAGAGATTTAGTGGCCCTTGAAGAAATCAAAGTAAATAGTGATGAAGATTCTTTCTAAGTTGGTGGCAGGATTAATTGGAAATAAGCTAGAAAAATGACTCTGATACACATAACTTTGAAATCTGGGGAAAATAAGATCCTGGGGACAATCACAGAAAATACATGGGAGTGGCTCAATTATGTCAAAAAGGCCCAAGAGCAAGTCAAAGATTTGGTGAGAAATTATAGAAAATAGACAGACAAAGGAAAGAAATGACATAAGTAGGTATTTTACATTGCATTCAATTGCTTCTCAGCCATTGAATTATTAACCTGGCAGTCTGAAGTGTATGCATTTTTTCAAGCATAAATGGCAAGGGTTAGTTTTCTTATTTTATGAGCAACAATCAATTCTTTTTTCTAATAATCACACATTGTGTAGCTAATATAGGTAAAAATAAAAAGAAAGCTTTCAAATTTTAGTGCAATCCAGTTTTCTAATTCATATTTTCGGATTTCATAAACTTCTGACTTAAATTTTAAAAAACACTAAATTCTTTATATTCAAATTGAAAAACTGTCTAGTGGCTATTGTTTTATCTATATCTCTATCCAAATACAGGGAAGATTTGGAGTATAATTGAAGAATTGTTAGTGAATGGTAGGTGAAATGAGAAATATTTCTAATTTACTTTTAAGCAAATTAGATTTAAATGAATATGGTTTGGATACATAAGCCTAAATTTATCAGTAATCATTTAATAACTCAGCAACTACAAAGAACTGTGACTTGCTCAACACTTGTATTTACCTTAGATTCTAATAAGACTATTTATCATAATTGATCACTTATGAACAATAGAGTTAAAAAAAAAAAAAAAGAAACACCCTCTCTGACTAGTTAGTAGTTTTATAGAAAAGAACATTACAATGATGATATAAGGGAGAAAGTAACCTAGGTCAGTGTACTGTTCTGTTGAATTAGTAACCATTTAGTAACTGTTAATGGTTTATATGTGAAAGAAGTTCCTCATTCTTAATAGCTCATCAAAATATTGCTAGTAAAATTTCAGTGTCTTAGAATAGCAGTTTCCAAACAATTATTATTGCTATTGTTATTATTACCTCTAAGACCCTTAAGTAAATCAAAGCACATATGGAAGTTCTATACTTAGAGCCGACAAACTCTTGCTGTTGTCAAGTGGGGCTGGGTGTTCAGAGCCTGATTCCTCTAATGCTTGTAGTCATTCGTCCCTACTCCACTGTTCAGGTTTGGCTACCCCTAGTCTTTTTTAACATGAGGGGTATCTTAATGTTAAAAAATTTCAGGGGTACCTACATTATACTGGTGATAGTTTTTGTATCAATTGTTTGATAAATCAATGAATTTTTATATTGAAGGAATTCTGGAAGAGCTGCAGAGATTTTTTCCGTCCTTAGGATGGAAACCATTCATTAGTCTTAGGACATTGCTTAGGACATTGCTCTGTGGGTGAATATTCCCAGGAACAATAACTAGTTGGGTTCATTTTATTCCTTAAAATTGCAGTTTTGTACTTAGCTACAAGTGATTGTTGTGAGCCATCCATGAACTGTGTGTGTGTATGTGAGCTATGTGCATTTGAGCATATGAAGGTACTGGTCTGGCACTGCATGCTGATTGGGCTGTGCAATGCTATGCCTTTCCTCTTGCTCTGCATGTGATCCCACACAGCACCTGAGATCCGTGTGACTTGACAAGATGTCAATCAATCTGCTGACCACAAGACATCACAAAGCAAGACTCTACCTTCAAATCCCTATTCCTTGCCTTATTTGTTGAAGAACATTCCATCAAACCTCCCTTGTGTGTCCCCCCTATAAAATGAAAAGAATACAGGTGCACGCTCTCTTTCCAGCACTGCCCAGCGTGGAGCTGAACCTTGGGGTCACCGAGCAGTCCCACCCTCAACCTTGTGTTTTGCATGGTTTCTTCGCTATTTTCTTAGTTATTGCTGTATCCAGTTCCTTTGAACCCAGCTCATCTCACCAACCCGACCAGCTGGCGTCAAGTGATCATCCTCCCAATAATTGTGGCAGATTTAATAAGTCTCCAAAGATACTATATTCTATCGTGTAGAACCTGTCACTGTTGTCTTAAATGGCAAAAGGGATTTTTTAAAAATCTGATTAAGCTAAGGATTTTGGGGTGTATATCCTGTATAATCAGGGTCCATCCTAAATATAGTGAGAGTATCTTCTAAGAAGATGGAGACAGAGATTTGGCCACAGAGGAGAAGAAGCAATATGATGATGTTAGTGAGATGTTGGAATGATACAAGGAAGAGGTCATGGGTCAAGGAACGCTTGTGGCCTCCAGAAGCCAGAAAAGACAGAAAAACCTACTTGGAACCTCCAGAAGGACTCAGCCCTGTGGACTCTTTCATATTTGTCCAGTGAAGCTGATTTCAGTCTCTTGAACTGAAAGAACTGAAATCAAATTCAGGTTGATTTAAGTCACCAAGTCTTTGGTAGCTTGTGATAAGCAGCCATAGGGAACTAATATGTATCATAATCATGTAGTGATAAAACTAGTAAATATACATTGTTTATATAATAAATGATCTCCCTATAAAAAAGATAATATACTTCACTGCTAGCTTTTATAGTTCTTTCAGATGATTTCATTTGATTCTCAGGAGAATTCTATAAAGTAAGTAGGAAAGATATTATTATGCATACTTTTATTTTTAGGAAGTTGAAATTCGGGAAGCTAATAAGACTTATAATAAAAAGTTCTTTGACTTCTTGTCTAGAACTTTTCTTTTGATAGAACATTGCTTCTTTAAGAAGAACTCAGAAAAGCATCTGTAATAGCTATAGCAACCACACTTATGGAGTGACAGCCAAACGTTCCAATTAGGAGAATGGAAAATTCATTATGCAGAAAGAACTTTCTATTTTAAATCCATGTTAAGTAGCAGTTTGTTGATAAGATTGCAGGTCCTCTTCACACAAGAAATAATTACAGAATACTTATCTGAACTTATTTAATAATGGAGTAAATAATTTAATAGGGAGTATAGTAAACACTAACATGAGATCATAAATAAATATTTTAGGAAATAATTAAATATAATACTAAAGATTTCTACAACCAAATAGAAAGAATAAAGAACTAAATTAAAAAGTGTGCCACAAATATTTAAATTAGTCATGTTCTTATGTTTCTAAACATCATCCAAGGAGAGAGATGAGTTCAGAAATTATAATAAAAAGTGCATTTTTAGGAGGTATTAGAGAGGTTATAAGTAGATCCAGTTTTATTTTCATGTGATGTCTATAGTCTTTCAGTAAGTAATTCTGTTCCAAGACTTCCTTTTCTGATATTGCATCGTCAACATTACAATTACCGTAAAGACAAACATCATGGCTGAGTGTAAGTACATTCAACAGGTAAAGCATACAATATAAAGTCTATACTGAATTATGCAAATGCCATCACCCTCCAAATTGCAAGCAAATATTTATGAAGAATTTTAAGTTCTTCAAAGTTTACCAGAGCAAAATGAATAAGTGTGTAGGAACTTTTGGAGGTTTTTAAAAATTCTGAGTGAGATCCTAGAATAAAATGAATCCATGTTTCTAAAAGAAGGTAGAACATTAGATAGCAGAAAATGGTTCAAGGCAACAACACCATAGAGAATTTTTTTAAATGAAGGATAAAAAACAGCATTTTTTTAAGAATAAATAACCTCAGTTATTTTTTTCCTAGTTCCTTTCTTGGAAGTCAATTCTGCCATACTATGTCACTGAAGAGAGACCATAGGAAAGCCAATCTCATTTGATAGGACATTCTGGGTAAGCTGATTTATCATTATCTGAATCCTAGAGACAACAACTGGAGACAACGTTGCAAATTAAGCCTTCATTTTATACTAGAAGAAACAGAGGCCTAGAATGATGTGTGGATGTTGTTAGCATTCACACTGCTAATCAAGTTAGAAACACAAGCAAAAAAAAAAAAAAAAAAAAAAAAAAAAAAAAAACACCTAAGAGTCCTTCACATACTCTAAGGTAGTTTGCTGATTATTCGCCACTTAAAAATACATCCTCACATCCATATACTATCTTCTCTGGAATCTTCATAGTTAGGTTCCATTTTCTCTCCTTGGGAATACTCTAAAGTCCACCATTTTTATGTTCTATCATTCTTTCTTTTTTCCCTGTGATTTATTCTTCATAAAGTCAGAGTAATTTGTTTGAAGTTCATACATGATGGAATCTCTTCCTACTGAAATAATTTCCCACTCATCTTGGGATGAACACCAAACTCTCTAAACTTACCTCTGTCTGCTTCTCATCTCAACTCTTATCTCCTTCCCTGTCCCACTGGTCACTGCTGTGCATCACCATAAGCCCTGGTGTGTTTTCCTCACTCTGCAAGGCTGTCTTTTCCAAGACCCTCACACCTCACCTCAAGCCTGGCTTCCTATAACTAGCCTTCCCTAGCTTTCTGACTCACTGAAAAAACGCTAGTCACAGACTGTAAGAGCCTTAATGAGGAGGTAGCTAAGATGGCGGCTAAGAGCCAAAGAGGAGACGTTTAATTGTTTTTTCCTGACTTTAATGTAATCTACTAAGACTCTTTCTGTGCCTGTGGACACTGTGTGACGCACCTGTAAGTTGAGCTTGTGACACGTGTATACTTGTTAAGGTGAAGAGTATTTAACCAGGTAGGGTTGGAGTTGTGTGGGGGTTGTTGTTGGAGTTGGAGAGAGAAGTCAGAAGAGAAAGCAGAATAAAGAACCTACTCGTTTCCAATCTGCCTCCGAATTCTTTCCCGTGGTATCGTTGCTGTAGGTGGCAGCAATAAGTGCCTTTTCTTATGACAGTCAAACTTTCACATGAATGTGTATGGTACAGTCCCCCTATGAGACTCTAGGGTTCAGAAAATCAGTGTTGGTATTTTAATTTTTTTCTTACCGCTAGTTGCTAAAAATAGATCACGATTTCTAGTCCCTCAAATTCCAAAACTGAACGAACAAAATAAAAATATGTACAATGATTTTCAAACTATTTTAAAATAGCAGTAGAAATATTTTATAAAAATAAAAATCTTGCTGAGCATGGTAGCATACTCCTGTAATCCTAGCAAGTTGGGATGCTGAAGCAGGAGGAATGCAAGTTTGAGCCCAGGCTGGGCAATTTAGGGAGACCCTCTCTCAAAATTAAAAGTTATATAAAAATGAGAGGTGAGGGTGGGTGAAGCAGTTTTAGAGCACCCTTGGGTTCAATACCCAGTACTGAAAAAACAAACAAACAAACAAAAAAAACCCAACAACTTTACATCAAAGTTTAAAGAGAAAGCAAATAAAAGTGAGACATCACTAAAAATTATTTTTCCATACTTCATAGGCCCACAAATATGCTGGAACCCAGGATGTGGCTGTCCTGTTTTTGCCCTGCTAACTGCTTTCTCAGCCCTTGTATCCTGCTCACTTGCCTGCACCTACATTTTTGAGGATGTATTTTTTTCCCCTTATAAACTGCGACCCGACACTTTTCCTGGCAGAGACAATTTGGGTCCTGCTGGGGAGTAGTCGCCAGCTGCCCAAATAAAAAGAAAACTGTCTTAATTTGAACAAAATTTGGATAGAGTGTTTTCTGAGTCATCAGCCCACAACATAGATAACCTAACCACCACAATGACAGCTAACATTCAGTTCATGGGATGCTCTTCATTTTGAACTGAGAAGAATCCTGGGTAGTAGAGTTTTTTTTCCTTTTTTTTTTTTTTTTTTCACAGTTCAATTGATGAAGCACTTAGAATGAGTAGAAGAATGAGATCTTTGGCAAGTTTAGAAATTTCATTTTTGGTGAAAAATAAATTTTTAAATGTATCTTTAAAATGTTATAAATTGAGGAAAGTTTTTTTAGATTAAATATTCTTTATGCAGGTGGCATTTGCCAAAGATATTACATTAAACTTTTAAGACACTCAATATTTTTAAGACACTCAATATTTTCTTCTCTTTTTCAAGTTGGATCAAAAATCCATTTACTAACACTATTTGCTATGATATGTACTTTAACAATACACTCCGCCTGCCAAACAGAGCCTTTAAGGATTTTAAAAAATAAAAATACCCAACCTACTTCAAATATATTGTACAAACGTGCTTGAGAGGGATGATGTGTTCCAGATATTAAGCAAATGGATTATTTTCATCTGTTGCAATAATGAGTTTGTCTCATAGGACATATTCAGAATTTTACCTTGATTCTAGACTATTACAAACATTTCTGAGAAGTCTATTCAATCATTTTTTTAATACATTCAACAATTTTGTGACATTTCCCCAAACTGATTTTGAAAGATGCTGGCTACTCTAATTCCTTTGCAACAAGCAGTGCTGACTTGAATGCATTTTGGCAATAGATTAGTACTTGTCATCTCTGTGGTTGTTGACCTCAGTGCTTTCACATCACTGGGACAGATGTCACTGCATTTTCACCAACATTCTTTATAGTGTGATATAAATGGATCCAAACACTAGCAAAAAAGTCCCCTGTTATCTGTCAAGTGTTTAAGTTAATGCATCCTTTTCACATTCACCTACATGTACAGTATAAAATAATGCAGTGGAAATCAGAAATATACACACTCTCATTCAAATAAAATGTAAATAGGACAGTTGTGAATCCCAGTCTACACTTAAGTATACAAAGAAAATGAATATTGAATATAATAATTTCTACACTAAACAGCCCCACTATGAGGGTGAAAGTACTTGTCCTTTGAGTATTTCTTTATTTCCCTGGAGGTGCATCAGAACTGCCAGTAAGCGTATGCAATACCATATCTTAGGACTGCCACCACTGGTACTTTGAAACTCATTAGTGACTACAGAAATATTCCACTTTCCCTCTTCAGATCCTAAGTCCTTTGCTTCCTCTGTACTTGTTAATACATAGACACCTAGGAATCTAGAATCATCTATACCCAGACACAGTTCCCAATGCCAGACAGTCATTTTCTTCTCAGGTGCCTCCAGAGGTTTTAGAACTCAACACAAGTCTTAGAGCTCTGGAAACTTCTCTCCATTTATTTTTGCTACCATCATTTCTTCTTTATTTTTCCTTCCGGCTTGAGATTTTTTTTTTTTTTTTTTTTAACTATAGGAAAAGAAAGCCTTATTTTTTTTTTTTTCTGCCTGACATTTAAAACAAAACAAACAAACAAACAAAAATTCAAATCTTCTAAGATTAACAAAGGTTACAATTTCAAAAGTAGTCTTCCATTCTGTGAGGAAGTAAATAATTGATTATTTACTAAATGCCATGCAGTTTTCTCTGAGTATTTAGCAGTCAGCAAAAAGACAGGCCCTTGCCCACCTGGAGCTGATATTCTTCTGGAAAAACAGAAAATAAGCAATTTAACAAATAAATATGAACCATAATCTCTGATAATATTATTGTTTATGAAAATAAAGCAATGTAAAGAGATAAATGGTGAAAAGCTCTCTGAAAAAGTGAAAGTTTAGCAGAAATGTGAATAAAATAAATAACCTGTGAATTTAAAATTAGTAAATGCAGTGGTTGTGATGTAGACTAGACTTGCTAACTTTAGGAAGCATGACAAGGCCCATGTGATCAGAACTGAAAGGGAACAGAGGGATGGTCACATGATGAAAACCAGCAGGGACCTTCAGCCTTTTCTTTTTGCACCTGGTTCCATTTCCACAGCCAGCTCAGGACTGACCATGAGAGAAGAGGAAAAAAATGTGAAATAAAAGCAGAACCCAAAAGGAGTAGAAATAATATCTCAAATGTTTTTCTGGCTCAACAAAGCTTTCTCAGAATTTCAAATTTTGGACAAATGTATCAGTCTTAGTATTTCTTAAAACTGTTTCTGCTTTGGATTATTTGACAATGGCAGGTAATTTTCCTCCCAGTTGATCTTGATCACATACTTGTTGCAATGCTAGTTATATAAGTTTCTTTCTCCTAATTATACCTGCTGTCTCTTAAATGTGATGAATTTAGCTGACCTTAGGCTGTTACTTATACTTTGTTTTAGAAATATGAAGCCATTTACCATAAGCCTAAAGGGAGCTGAAGTTCTAATTCTTTCTCATTCTGTTTAAAAACGATACATAGACTTTTAAGGGATCATGACACTACTGTGAAAATGTATGTAACACAAAATTCTTTGAGAATTTGGACAGTGGTTATCAGCATCTATGTAAAACACAAAAGACATTATACTTCTTGGTTTTTGATTGAATTCACATGAACATTGAAGGCCACACCTTTAATTCATGTACTGTTTTCAATGTGGTTGGTATTTGTTGGAGAAACTGTAATTGAGAGTGTAGTAAAAGTTGTCTTTTGATTTTAAGCCTTCTGAGTTTATCAGAGTTATTATCACAGTTTATTTTTTAAACTTCTTGATATTAGTGGTCACAGAATTCTACTTTTAAGAATAATTACTTGCATCTCAATTCAAAACAACTTTTATAAGCATACATTTAGAAAACTACTTATAAAAACAAAGTTTAATCTCTAAGTGTATTTAAGGTATTCAGTGCTTCTAAAAGTAGGATAAGTTTCAAAACCAATTATAATGACTAATGTGGCATTATAAAGGACTTAATTACTTGTTCACTTGTAACTGTCTAACTCTCGGGACTATGCTTGGAGCTTTCTCTGGCACTTGGTAAGTCCATTTCAAATCTGCCATGAAAACACACTGGCTTGCCAAAATGATTATAAAGAGTCTCACTCAGATCTAAGTTCAAAAAATGGTGTTTAAGGAGATAGATATGTTTAAGCTGATTTAAACATTACACATGTATAAATGTATTGAAATCATGTTACCCCATTACAATATTTATGTTTTAAGTATCAGCTAAAATTAATTTAAATTTAAAGAAATAAATATAAATGTTTAAAAATGCAATGTGTTAGTAAGCTTTTCATCACTATCACCAGAATACTTGACGAGAACACTTACAGGGGAAAAACTTTGTTTTGGCTCATGGTTTCAGAGGATTCAATCCCTGGTTGGTCCTGAGGTGAGGCAGAACATCATAGTGGGAGAGCATGGCAGAGGAAAGCTGTTCAGATCATAGCAGCTGGGAAGCAAAGAAAGAGATAGGAAGTGACCAGGGACAGATATAGTCCCCAAGGCCACATTCCCAGTGTTCTGCTTCCTTCAGCCATGCCCCAACTGCCTACAGTTTTCACCATCACCATATAAATCCATTAAAATTACTAATGCATCAAATGGATTGATTGAGCGATGAGGTCAGAACTCCCATGAGCCATCACTTTACCTCTGAACATGGCTGCATTGTCTGACACATGAGTTTTTGGGGGCCATCCATGTCCAAACCATGACACATGTATAGAGATATAAACTCACTCAGTGGTATATAAAATACACACATACTTAGAAATGGCAAGAAAAATATTACTTGTGTTATATAAAACTGAGTTAAAGAGTCATCTGTCATATGTAAATAGGTATCTTTTATCATGATGATAGTATTACATTTCCTATTTGTGTTGATTTAGATCATTCTTTCAGCATTTATTGTTAGCTGATTAACTCGCTTTATTATTGACTGATTTGCCTTAATTTTGAGTTATTTTATTTGGATGTTAAGGAAAGACTTTTTTTTGGGGGGGAGCTTTTTAGCTAATAAATTTAGTTCTCAAAAATAGGAATTGCAGTAAAAAATTAAATAAAAAATAAAATTGTATGTTGTTGAGCATGGGAAATTATATACTCAATTTCATTGAAAGCCAACTACGAAAGGAAATTAAATCTTTTGATTACTAACAAATGGACATTTATGGAGAGTTACACATAGGAATCTTCTGAAAATACAGCTTTTATATCTCACTGAAAATAATATTTGTATTTGTCTTCTAAAATATTTATTTATTCATTCATTCATTCATTCATTCATTCATTCACACTGGGGATTGGACCCAGAAGCACTTATCCACTGAGTCACATCCCCAGTTCTTTTTTATTTTTTATTTTGAGACAGGACCTCACTAAGTTGTTGAGGCTGACTTAGAATTTGTGATTCTCCTGCCTTGGCCTCCTAAGCTGCTGGATTTGCTATATTTTAAAAATGTTAAATATGTATTTGTTGAATATTTGAAGTTTAATTAAAAGTTTGAAACTTCTCCCACACATAATTATGTCAGTGGAATAAAGAACAAAAGTTTGTCCATACTTTTGTACATACTGATCAGCCTTTTAAACTAATAGAAAACTAATTGTATGAACTGAAAGAAAGAAGACATTTATCAACTCCACATTTTTTCAGAGATCCAACAAGTTCCAGCAGGCTCGATGTAGAATCAGAACAAGGACATAGAGAATGCTTGGCAGCACACACAATACAACTGAAACAAATATGAAAGCATTTGTCTATCTTCTATGAAACCCTGGTAAGCCTGACATGGAATATTATATGCAATTATGACCTGTTTGCCTTGAGAGAGCTGTATAAATCTAGTGAAGAATATGTTTAAGTAATCACATCAGCTTTTGCAAAATAGTAAATGATTGCCTTTCTTAGATTTTAATGACAAATTAAGAGAACTAATGAGCTTTCAGTTTTCTCTTAATTCACTTTCTGATCTATCAGCAGCATTCTGTTTCCAAAACACAAACCTGATATCACTCATCTATTTAAAAAAAAACCGTTAGGAATATTCTAATACCTGTAAAATAAAGCCTACGTTCTTTGACATGACATGTGGAATCCACCCAAATCAAGTTCCAGTATAAGGTTTTAAGTGTATTTCAGCCATTTTCTCCCTTCACATGTTCATTTACTTAAGAATAGTCATTATTCCCCAAAGAACTCCTCTAAAGTTTGACTATGTCATATTCTCTCTAGCAAAAACATCTTCACTTGCTTTTCTGCTACCTAGATATGAGCATCTCAAATTATACTGTTAAAAAGTAAGGATTGCCCCTCTACCACCGTTTCCACATAACTTAACATCTTCATCTTCTCCTGTGGCAGTATTTATTCTCTCTTTGTGTTTGCTAATAGAATCTACTTCTTCCAAAGTGTTTCTCTAAGAAATCAAACAAACAGACAAGCACTGCCCAAGCTCCCTTGCAATTAGGTGTAGCCCAGAATAGAAGACAAGGTGAAAGGGGAAATCATCTGCTTTGCATTTGTGCAGCTTCTTCTTTGTTTTTTAATTTGTTCTTTTTAGATACACGTGGCAGAAGAGTGTATTTTGACAGGTTATGCATACATGAGTATAACTTATTCTAATTAGAATCTCATTCTTGTGGTTGTACACATTTCACTGATCATGTATACATATCTGAACATAGGAAAGTTATGACCAATTCATTCCACTCTTTCCTATTCCTATCTCCTCTTCCTTCATTTCATTTTTCTTTATTTAATCCAATGAACTTCTATTATTTTCCCCATCCTTGTTGTATGTTACCATCCACATATCAGAGAGAATATTCAGCCTTTGGATTTTTGGAATTGGCTTATTTCACTTAGCATGATAGTCTCCAGATCCACCCATTTACAAGCAAAGTCATAAAATCATTTTTTTATGGATAAGTAATATTCCTTTGTGTATATACACCACATTTTCTTTATCAATTAATCTATTGAAGAGCACCATGGTTGATTTTATAGCTTAGCTATTGTGAATGGAGCTGCTATAAACAATGATGTGGTTGCGTCACTGTAGTATGCTGATTTTAACTCCTTTGGATATATACCAAGGAGTAGTATAACCAGGTCAAATGGTGGTTCCATTCTTAGTTTTTTTTAAGATCTCCATATTGCTTTCCAGAAATTTTCAGTCCCACCAGGAATGTATGAGTGTACCTTTTCCCCCATCTCCTTCCCAACATTTACTGTTGCTTGTATTTTTCATAATTGCCATTATGATTGGAGTGAGATGAAATCTCAGTGTAGTTTTAATTTGCATTTCTCTAATTGCTAGAGATGTTGAACATTTTTTTCATATATTTGTTGGCCATTCATATTTTTTCTTCTGTGAAGTGTCAATTCTGTTCCTTTTCCCATTTATTTATTAGGCTATTTGTGTGTGTGTGTGTGTGTGTGTGTGTGTGTGTGTGTGTGTGAGTTAAGTATTTTGAGTTCTTTTTATATCCTTGTGATTGATGATCTATCTGAGGTTGAGGCGGCAAAGATTTTCTCCCTTTCTTTAGGCTCTCTCTTCACACTCTTGATTGTTTCCTTTGCTGTGAAGAAGCTTTTTAGTTTGATGCCATCACATTTATTGATTCTTGATTTTACTTCTTAAGCTGTAGGAGTCTTGTTGAGGAAGTCAGTTCCTAACCCAACATGATGGAGTGTTTGACCTATCTTTTCTTCTAGTAGATGTAGGGCTTGGGGTTTAATGTCTAGGTCTTTGATCCACTTTGAGTTGAGTTTTGTGCAGGGAGAGAAATAGGGATTAAATTTCATTCTGCTACATATGGATTTCCAGTTTTCCCAGCACCATTTGTTGAAGAGGCTGTCTTTTATTCAATGTATGTTTATGGTGCCTTTGTCTAGTATGAGATAAGTGTATTGAGGTGGCTGTTTTTCTTGTGTCTTCTATTCTGTTCCATTGATCTTCATATTTGTTTTGGTGCCAAGACCATGCAGTTTTTGTTACTATAGTTCTGTAGTCTAATTTTAAATCTGGTATTGTGTGCTTCTTTTTTGTAATTATGAAGCAAGGTCACATAGTCAGGATGGTGGAAATATACTAACGGTTTAAGAATTTAATCTTAAAGATTCAATTTCAATTGTGGCATTTTGAGATGCTGTACTTCCAGATTTCTTGTTACATGTGTAAGATAAATCTTGTAGTCTGTTGAAGACATTGTCCAGTTACTTATTGTGTTCTTTCAGGATTATAATTACTTATTTGCATTTTAATTTGATCTACTAGGTTATAAATTCATAAAAAAATCTTAAAATCTTGTTTATCTTTTTTCCTACCAATATATAATGTCTAGCATGAAGTCAAGTGGCCACTTATTAGTAGTGGCAGAGTAACTGCTATTATTAATATTTCCATTTCATCAAAAGGACATTGCTGGGGCTGGGGATATAGCTCAGTTGGTAGAGTGCTTGACTCACATGTGTGCACAAGGCCATGGGTTTAATCTCCAGCACACACACACACACACACACACACACATACACAAAAGGCCATTGCTATCTTAGATTGTAAATAGCATGGTAAAAGTTCTAATGAATATATTGACCAGGAATTAGTAATAGATGTATGGATCATGGATTAGTAATGAATAATTTATGGAGGAATTGTGGCTGAAGTATGAAAAATGTTCTTTGAATTCTTTTTGAACTCTTTCCTTTGATCAGTTTGGCATCACTGTGACCCAAAGTTCCAACAAGAACCATGTAGAGGAGGAAAAGTTTATTTGGAGTCCACGGTTTCTAGGCCACGATTACAGAGAATACCATGGCAGAAAGGCATGAAGGAGGAAATAAGCTTAGGACATGGTAATAATGAAGGAGAGGGAGAGCTCCACTCACAAAGGACAAAATATAAACAGCAAAGGCATATCCCCAATGATCTACCTTGTCCATCCATACCTGACCTGCCTCTAGTTACTGTTCAGTTAATCCATATCAGTGGATTAACCTACTGATTAGGTTACTTCTTTAAAATCATTTGATCTTTGAATGTTCTTGCATTGTCTAACAAATGAGATTTTAGGGGACACCACATACACAGACCATAATAGCCCACAAATATGAAAGAAATACTTTTGGTTGACTCAACATGGCATGTTTTCCTTTTAATAAAAAAATTGTGCAACTTTTTATATTATATTTAAGGATCCTTAAAAGAGAACCTACCAGAGGTATGAGACAACAAATAATTAAGCAGCAAATGAAGTTTTATGGCAAAAATCTTGTATCAATTTAAAACATCAGGAATCTTGCATTTCTACTTAGAAAAAAAAAAAAAAAAAAGAAAAGAAAAGAAAAAAGAAAAGATGGAGAAAATGTGCTTCCCCTCCTTTCTCCTGCTAAGTTCAACTCAAAGTCTTGAATATTAGATATAAAACAAGCATAATAAGACTGAAACAGGGAAAACAGGGTGCATACATAATAACTCAGAACCCAAGAAATAATGTGGTGGGTTTCTTTTTACATCATGTATTCCAGACATGGAGCTGAAGAAGTTACAACATGGAGACACCAATTGGCAAAGACAACATCATCCTCTACTCCACAAAATTGTCCATTTTCTCAATCCAAAAGATAAAAAAAAAAAAAAGTGGAAACCTAACAAGAACGAAAAAATTAGATAATAATCACTGTATACTAGTTACACACCATATAAAAATGGTGGTTTAACACCAGCCCACACTAGCAAGGTTCAAATGGGAATCTTGGGCTTCCACCATGATTTAATAAGGTACTTCCATATCTCCCTCTCCAATGTCAAAAGTGGTATCAGAGAAAGCCAAGTGAGGAATGGAAACATTCTTCCCCTCTTGGTAACAAGGGTCTCCATAGTGTCAGTGTAGACCAGATGAAGAATCTGGACATCTACCCCAAGTCTAGAAGTTGCAAGACACACCTGCCCTTCCCTGCTTGGGTGGTACAAGGAGGAGATCAGGACTTCTTACACTAGGGTAATGAAGTTAACTCCCTACTCCAAAGTGTCAGTTGAAATATGTAGGAGATGGTAAGGAGGCACTCCTACACTTCCCAGCAAGGGCAGTGTTGACAGATTTTTTTTTTTTTTTTTTAATGCAGATCTGGATTTCTCATTTCCATCTATTTCTAAACCCTTGGAAACTCAATCAGTTTTAAATAATATGCATATCAAATAGAAAATAAACATATATATAATATTGATTAGGAGGAAATAAAACCACCAGAGTTTGAGATGAAATTAGATTCTCCACTTCTGCTGGCCTCTGCATCCAAGAAAGCTTCTTTTAGTGTTATCAGCTGATCACAATAGGCAATGTCTACCTGTGTCAGCTCTGAGGGTCGCAGCCCGCAAAGCCAGATTCTTTACTACTATCCAGGGGTATTTTGCAGCTCTTAATGGCAGGCCCAAGCAACTCACTGCCAATTTCTTTCTGGGTTACTGTCTCGCAAATTCAAAGAATGACATCCATGGACAATAGCAGAAGGCAAGAATGAAAGGAGTGGGATTTATTTAAGTGAAAGGAAAAGAGACAGAATTCCCACAAGGCGAGGGGACCTGATAGCAGGTTTTTCACTTAAATATAATAGTCTAGGGGCTTATGTAGCTTCTTTGTTGGGGCATTGATCAAAATCCACATTAAACAGGTATTGGAAAGGTGTGAAGGTCAGCCCTTGAGTCTGTCAGCTTTCTTCAGGACAAAGGAATTGGCTGGAATATTTGGAATACTTACAGGTTAACTTCATGGAATGGCCTTTACATTTTTTTTTTTAAAGTCTTAATTGAGACACATTAACTATCTTATTTAATAGCACATCTAAATTTGTGAAATGTTGCTGAAGAAGTACTGAAAGAAAATTTTATAAATCTAAATATATACATAATACAAGAATAATAGTCTCAAAGCAATAATCTAAACTCCCACCACAAGAGGATATAAAAGAAGAGGAAAATAAACCAAAAGTGAAGAGAAGATAGAAAATAACAAAGGTAGTAGCAGAAATTAATGAAATGAAAAATAAATAAAGAAAGTTCATGAAACAAGGGCCTGGTTCTTTGAAATGATCAATAAAATTGAAAAACCC
Source organism: Tamias sibiricus (assembly GCA_025594165.1). Lineage (NCBI taxonomy): Eukaryota > Metazoa > Chordata > Mammalia > Rodentia > Sciuridae > Tamias > Tamias sibiricus. The sequence goes on along the minus strand of CM046664.1, from coordinate 109,189,937 downwards.
ATAGCAAGACTGAAAAAGAAAACCAAAGAAAACATAAATTAACAATATAAAAATAATTTAGACTTTGCTGACATCAAAATAAGAGGAGAATGCTCAGAAACAATGGGCCAATTTCTCAAAAAACACAAACTTCCAGAACTCTTCTAACATGAAATAGATCATTTGAATATCCCTGTGAATCTTAAGAAAATTGAATGTATACTTTAAAGTTTTCCCCCCAAATATCACCAGATGGTTTTACTGGAGAATTCAAGGCACTATTTAAAGAGGAATTAACATAAATTCTATGTAATGTCTCCTAGAAAACAGAAAAGTAAGGAATAGTACGCAATTCAGTTTTTAAGCTTGTATTGCTCTAATACCAAAGCCAGAGAAGTATATAAACTAGAATAGACCAAATATCTATCATGAATTCTACTAAGAAATAGAATTTTACAGTATACAAAAAAATTACATACCGTTACCGATTAATGTTTCTTCCATGAATGTAAGAGTGATACCATCATTGAATATCAATCAATGTAGCCTGTCATTTTAACAAGCTAAAAAAGAAAATTACACAATTGTACCAATCAGTGTAGTAAAAGCATTGGAAAAAAAATTTAATGTCATTCATGATAAACAATGAGAAATAAGAATCGGAAGGAACTCCCTACATTTGGTTAAAAACATTAATAAAAAGTTTACAGTTGGCTTTATACTTTATGGTGAAAGACTGAAGGCTTTCCCCCAAAGAGTGAGAATAAAGCAAAGATGTTTGTTCTCACTGGTTTGCCCTGCTTGACAGAACAGTAAGTCAAAAACACACAACTATCTTTATTGGAAGACGGTATGATTGATAATGTAGAAAATCTCAAGGGATCTATCAAAAAACACCTTGAACAAATAATTGTATTCAACAAATTCACAGGTAAAATATAAACATAAGAAATTCAATTTTTAAGTATTAGCATGAATACAGTTGTACCAAAATTAAAAATACAGCACTATATTCTAAAAAGAAAAAAAGAAAAAAAAAAAAAGGAAAGCAAAAAGATATGTAGATACAAATCTAAGCACATATGGCATTTGCATACTGAAAATTACAAAATTCTGATGAAAGAAATAAAGATCTGGAATGTGGGCCAAAGATAGGATGCTACCTGGCATGTGTGAGACCTTGGATTTGATCCCAACAACCAAAAAATCTAAATTGAGATATTTATTGAGATATTTATTTTCACAGACCAAAAGACTGAACACAGTAAGGATGTTAATGGACTCAAATTGATATGCGGGTTTAATATAATTCCTATTAAAGTCCAAGCAAAAACAAATTTTGCAGGCACAAAATTACTCTAAAATTTACTTAGTAGAGTTAAATGAATCAGAATAGCTCAATAATCTTATAAAAAAAAAGAGTAGGAGGAATCATTTACCTTGTTTTATGACTTACATAGCTATAGTCATCAAGATTGTGTGTATTGTCAGAGAGATACACATATAAATCAGTGAAACATAATAAAGAATTCAGGAGAGACACAAATATGATCATCTGATTTTGGCAAAGGTGCAAAAGCAATCAAGAGAAGAATGATAGCCTTTTCAATAAATGGTGCTGGATCAATTGGACATTTATGGGTAAGGAGAAAAAATCTTACACTTGGGAAGACTATTAGTTCAAATGGTTCATGGACTTAAATGTGTAACTTAAAATTGTAACACTTTTAGAAAAAAATCATAGCAGATAAGCTTGGGATCTAGGGCTAGAAAAAGTTCATTATAATTGACAATGAAAGCACACTATATAAAAGAAAAAAATGTTAAATTGGACCACATTGAAACAAAACAAAACAATTTTTTTTCTTTGCAGAAGACCTTATCATGATGACAAAAAGAATGGGAGAAAATATTATCAACCACTTATTCAAAAAAAAAAAAAAAAAAAAAAAAAAAAAAAAAGACTAGTGTTTAGAATTTATTTTAAAAAAACAGACCAAACTCTTAGAATTCAACATTATAAATTAAATGATCCTGTTAGAGGCAAAAGACAAGGAGAGACATTCACCAAAGAGACCAAAGAGGATATTCAGATGGAAAATAAGCATATGAAAAGTTGTTCAACATAATTAGCTAAGAAGGAAATGCCAATTAATATCATACTCTGATATCACTGCATACCTATCAAAATGACTTATTAAAATAAAATAATCTTGAGAACACTGAATGCTGCATCAACCATACATTAATAGGTCATTTCCTATCAACTAACCATAGATTTACCATATGATTCAGAAATTGCACACTTGGGCAATAGTCTCAGAGAAATGAAAACCATGTTCATATAATAACCCATATCCAAATGTTTATAGCACCTTTATTCCTAATAGCCCCAAATTGGAAACATTGGAGGTGTCCTTTAGTGGGTGAATGGCTAAACCACCTATGGTACATTTAAACTATGGAATACATTTCACCAACATAAAGAAGTGAATTATTGATAGAAATAACACCACTTATAAACTCTCCATAGAATTAAGAAGGATAAAAATGATACTATATGAGTCTATTTATATAATGTTATTATTTTTAAAATTTTTTAATATTTATTTATTTGCTTTAGTTGTACACAATGCAATGCATTTATGCTTACGTGGTGCTGAGGATTGAACCCTGGCCGTGCAAGTGCTAGGCGAGCGCTCTACCACTGAGCCACAACCCCAGCCCTATATAATATTATTGAAGTGAGAAGCATTATAGAAATAGAGTTTTTGTTGCCTGTGATTAAGTAAAGGGTAAGGGCTGGAAGAAAGAAGAAGAAAGTATATGATAGAAGAGTGACTTGAGGAAATTTTGTTTTGATAGAAATGTTCTATATTAACTCTATTAAATAATGTCAATATCCCCATCATGATGTTTTACTATAGTTTTGCAAGTTGCTATCCCTTGAGAAAAACTAGGTAAAGAATATAATGAGATCTTTCTGTACTATTTCATAGCCCACGTACAAACCTATGATTATCTCAAAATGCCTGAAAAAATATGGAGAGATAAAATGATTCAAAGAAAATACTAGTCATACATATTTTTAAAAGCTGAATTTGATCAAAATGGCTTTTATGTGCTGTTCAGTAGCCAATAGCCACATGTAAACAATAAAATATCACCAAGAGGGATTTCTCATTGTTCAGGACAATTATACTGTGATGGATGAAAAATCTTATTTCTTTTAAGTCTGCTTCCACAGTTCAATTTCTCAGGCCCTGAAATTTTAGCAAATCATTTTCTTCCATAATTTGTTCATCAGTGGAAAAAAAAAAGAAAACAAACAAACAAAAAACCCAGTTCTTTATTTCTTAACATCTGATTCAATAAAATAAGATTTTCACTTTAGAAATGTAAATGTCAGTATTTGTTTTGTGCAGAACTTGTATCTATAAAAAAGAGCAGTGCATTTTCCCAGTAAGAGTTGTTATCCATGTTTTGTTTAATTTTGAACAGACTAAATAAACAAAATAAGGAATAAACAGAAACAAAATATACGTGCCTCAGTCATAGGTCTGTGGGATTAGAGGATACTTCACATAATCATTCAACTCTTCTGTCCCATACTTTCAAAATTACAGGAAAAAGGGCCTTATAATTTCAATAATGAACATTTCAGATTTTTTATAATCTTCAGTCAACAAAGTCCTTTCTACTGAAAATCAGTAAATCTGTAAAGGTGATCCAGTAGTGGTCCTGTCTGTCTTAAAAAATGGCTCATATCAAATACATGTGTGTGTGTGTGAATGTGTGTGCACATGCATATGCGCATGTATCATTTGTAGAAGTTTCTTTGTGCTTCTTCCAAGGTTCAGTTGGACTGATGGATGCTCTAAAGATGAATGGAGACCTACCAGGACCTTGTTTCATAGAAGTGCTGTTTTGTTTTATACCATAGTGGACTTTCCTGTAAAATAAGAAAAATAAAACGTAAAAATGAAGCCAGTTTTAAAATACCACCCAGCATCCATGTCTTTCTTTTCTTCCAAGTGTAACTGAGTGCTTAAAACAGGATCTCATTTCCAAAAGACAAAACAGAACAAAACATGGAAGCACAATTGTATCCTGGCAAAAACTTTTTGGCTTCCTTTAAGGCTTTCTGTGCTTTGTCTACTTCTTAAACATTTCCCCCTCCCTCAAAATGGCTAACAGAAAAGTGACACATAAAAGCATTTTGCTTTCTCTGATAAAGAGATCTGATTTTTTTCTTTTAAATTATTGCTTGCATGGCAGCATCGTTACTGGTTAACAAATGTTCTGCCATTAAGTTTATAAAAAAAAACTCTCAAATGAAATTTTTTTTTATATAGAAAAGAAAGATAATTCCAATTATTCCCTCATTATTTTCCTCAAGAAAGATATTCCCATTTTTGGATCTACAGTAAGCAAAAACTATCTGAAAATTTGAAAATTCATGCCATTATCTTTATTGCTACCATAATTTTGAATTCATATATTGTTGTTTCTCTTTTTGAAGTTATTTCACAGGTAATTAACTTTTTCACCACTGTTTGAAGAAAAAAAAATTAATACTCCCTTTTAATTTTTTTTCTCCCATATATTTATTTATATTCCAAATCTCCATTTCCAAAAGATAGTATAATAAGAATATTTTATTTTTCAATTAGAGTGGAAAAAATATGAAAGTAGAATTTAGGTAGTTTGTCCAAAAATGTAGGTTAAGAGATACTGCCATAATTAAGAACAAAATGTGATTCTGTACATTGTAGCAATAAAGGCAAAAAGGAAAACAATATGAGTTAAAGAATTATGAGTCCTCCTTTATAAACTAAAGGTACATACTCAGAAAAATTTGTGATGTGAATGAGTTGGACACTATTATCTTCAATAAAGTTTTTATGAAATCTCTAGAAATATGCTTCCCATCCAGTGGAATTTTTCTTATTTTATACTTCAGAGAATGTATGCAAAAGCTTTATTCAGACCTATGCTATGTCAGAAGCAAAACTAAAATTGTAAACCTTTATCTTTCCATTCTGATCTTTTGTTCTGTTGATTAGACACAGACTCACCTCTGTTGTTCCATTTTGGAGAACAAGTGTGACTATGAAATTGAAATAGTGGGTCTTAGGATCATTGTAACTTATAGGCCCTTGGACTTCTTAGTAGGGTGATATGATTTAGATATGGTGTTTCCCAAAAGCTCATATGAAACAATGAAAGAAGGTTTGGAAGAGAAACTAATCAGTTAATTAATTCCAGATGGGATTAACTGAGTGGTAACTGGAGGCAGGTGTGGTGTAGCTGGAGGAAGTGATTAGATTGAAGGCATGGCTATATTTATACCTGGTGAATGGAGTTGCTCTTTGCTTGCTGATCATTATGTGAGCTGTTGACCTCTGCCACACTCTTCCACCATGATATCCAGCCTCACATCGAGCCCTAAGGAAAGGAGCCTGCTGTCTATGGATTGAGACCTCTGAAACTGTGAGCCCCTAAGTAAACCTTTCCTCATCTACACTTGTTGTGGTTGGGTCCTTTTAGTTACAGCAGTAAAAAAGCTGACTAATACATAGGGGTTGGTTTTACCATGTGGCAAGAATTGGTTCTGGTAAGATGGTTTATACACTCAGGTAAAGACTTTCACATTTACCTATAAAATTCTTTTGTAGGAAAAGAAAATCTTTTATTTCATCATCAAAATTATTCACATAAAAGTAAATCACATGGAAAGAGTAATAATTTGCTGTAGCATCTCACTAAGGTCTGATAGAAGAAAAAACTGATAGCATGAAGAGAATTTGGAAGTGAGTAAAAAAAAAAGGAATCAAGAAAGAGGATATGCTGTGTGGTCAGTATCTTATGGGAGAATCTGCTGGGTTCTTATGTAAAATAAAGATTTCTGTATCATATATTCAAAGGTTTTTCTCTATTGTGTCAGTATGCATTCCAAAAATCTTTATAATTACCAAGTAAAATTCATGGGTAACTCTAATATGGGACTACATGCACAGAGTACATCAAGGGATGGGGATCCACAAGCAAAGGCCACATGGCAGGAAGATCAATACATGAAGATGGGCTCTATGGACCCAAAAGTAGCCAATCTAAAATGAGCACATGGACACAAAGGAACATTAATTAGGGACTATTTTCAATAAATTTGCCTACCGTAGCATTTTTTGAAATATAAAGTGTGCTCAACCTACTCTTTGACTATTAACTTTATATCAGCTTACTATGTGCCTAGGCAATTTTAAAAGTTTTTTTCATGCATTGACTTATATATCCTTATAAAAAACTAGGAGGTGGTCTTAATTAATACCACATTTATCTTCATGCAGCAGATGAGGAAACAGAAGCATGGAAAAGTTCTGTACCTTGCTGTGGTTCACAGCTAATGAAACATGGAGGCATGGTTTGCACCCAGCATTTATTTGGTTTCTGGAGATGAATTCTTGATCACTATGTATTTTATGAATGTTTCCTCCTAAATATCCATAAATGGGAGAGAATTCTTGAGAATTTAGTTTAGAAGACTATATTTATATAATAGATAGATATATAAATAAATATATACATGTATCAATATATGACTTAGAATCTCAAAGCAAACCTCTCAGGTATTAATTTCATGATATATGTTATTGTAGATTAAATGCTTTAAATTCCAGCCTTAAGAGAGTCTAGGTTTGAGAGCTGCACATCTCATTCATATGCTGCTGTGGGAGAAGTAATAGTTATTCTAAAGGTAAAATTATAATCATTCTACAATTGAGAAGTAAAAATAGAGAAAAATATAAATAGAAAGGGAATGGAGAAAATTAAAATATTCAGGAAAAATTGACTCAAACGGCAGCAAAAACTAATGAGGTAAAATGGCCTAGTTATAAAGTCAGTAAAGCAAAGATTGATGGACTCTCTTTTTGTTCTTTGCTAAAAGCAATAAATGAAATAGGTAGATTTTTAAAAAGCAAAAGAAATCAGCACACTGGTTGAATTGTTTTGCAAGTATGCATAAAATAAAAGTCTCCATACTTCTTGTAGTTGGTGAAATACTTTTGAGTTAGGTGTATTATATCAAGGGCTTTAGATAGTTTTGACATGTGTTTTTACATATCTTTTACCAATTTGTGTTATTTTCAAACACTTGCCAATATGTAGTATAGGTTAATCTCAGTCACAAGAAGTTTTTATATATAGGAATTTGCATAACCTAGTAAAATATATTTTGAGCCCTGCATAATGTCACATTAAGTGCAATTCTAAACACATCATATTTAAAAACTCATTTTAAAGTTTAAATGCTTGATCCAAGATTAAAGTTTCAAGTTCCTTATTACAAATGTGTTTTGACATTTGATAGCTGTGATGGAGGGTACAAAAATCAGACAGGAAACTGATAGAATGAGATAATAAAAATGTCAAAAGTGTGTATATGCACACAAAAGTGTGTATATTCTCTATGAACATTAGCTATATGTAAATCTTAGTTCATATTTTTAACTTTAAATTATCAACTAATGAGAATATTTTCTTGAGGCAGTAAAGTAAAATTTCAGTATGAAAATTTGAAAAATAGTATTTAGATCATCTTTTCATTTAGTCATTGAAAATGCCTTTTATCAACACGGTAACTAAATGAAACTCACTCTGAGTTCTCTGTGTTAAACAAAATGAATTGCCTGATTTCTATTTCAGAAGTTATAGGACAGTGCATAATTTTTCAGTCTGTCTTGTCAAATCCAGCTTTCTATTTTGAAGATAATAATGAACTCTGTTAAACAGATGGCAGATCCCAAGCATTGTGCCTTTCTCATCATCTTTTAGCTCCATGGTTATATAAAGCTTGGGACAATTATGTTTCAATGTAAATGGCACTCCAATAACATAATATGTAAATGTTAAAGTATGAAAATTCTAAAACATTAGGATTCAATTTCAAAGTTTAGGACATCTAAGAACCTTAGAATATTTCTTTTGGGGGACAAGTGAAGTCATTCTTCCTATTTTTTGGAGGTGGTCTTAAATTCTTCAATCAAAATCATACAAAATAGTAGTAAATTATAAACATTATACAAATCAAGATACTCATTAAGTTTCCATGAAAGTTGACAATGAAAACACATTCTCCTACAAGAATGGAAACAACACATTTCTTCAGGTGAGTGCCTTTTACTTACTTTTTTTTTTTTTTCTTAAATTCTGAAGTGTCACTGAAAAAAAGATTTTCATCCAATTACTGAAGACAAAACTGGCAGGAATAAGGAGGTGTTGCCTTGAGAGGCTGCTTTGAACCACTCTGCAGTTCATTATCCTCCAATCAAGCCATCGAGTTTCCTCACCTCTAGAATTCACATTCTACTGATTATCATTTAAGTACATTAATTGGTTACACTGTAATTTCTGGCTAAACCCATATGAACAAAGAACTGTTACTGATGGCTCATTCACAGTTTTATTCCCTTTTGTGTAGTTGGCTAAGAGATTCCCTCCAGATTTTTCTATCATCACCTACACAGCTCTCCCACTGGCTATAAAATACTGCAGCAGCTTGTAGGTAATTGATCAGACAAGTGAACTGTAAAATATTCATTTTCTACTTCAACAGCCAGATAAATCTCTTGGGAAGAGGATGAAAATATTGCTTATGCACATCAGGGTCGGTAGAGTAATAGCAAGGTTGCTGATAAGCAGGGGTCCACTACCGAGCTAATACTTAATTCGGTGCTATGCCAGAGACTGAGAGCAAGCAGCCTCCCTTTGCCTGAAGCTACAAGTCTCATTATATACTGAACCTGAGGCATCAACATCAGCGCCCTAGTCATGTTGCTCAAAGGATGGAGCTTCCTCTTTTAATTAATCAGGTTCATCTTGGCATAACATGCCAAATAGCCAATTAACACTTAGCTACTGTAACCGACATGCTAAACACTAAATTGCTAATGAAATGAGAATGAACAGAATGGTAGTTGTGCAAGGCATGATGGGAATACAGGTTGCCCGACTTTTTATAGCACCTTTTCCTTCCTCTTTACCTGGTTTCTTTCCTCTCTGCCAACTTTTCAAATAACCATCAAGCTGCTTTAATTGGCAGTCGTTAGAAGTAGACTGCACTCTGACTAGTTAAGCTATAGCAAAAACGCAGTACATTATTTTAATCTGCTCTCTGGTGGCAATAGCAGAATATGCTAAGAGAGTTTGCCTTGGTCTTGTCCCAGTTTCCTATCTGTAACCAGCTTCTCAAGGAGTCTCAGTCAGTGAGATGTACACCTTATTATACAATTTAATACAATCATCACTTCCATTAGAGCCTTAATATATATTATTTTGTTGTCCTTCATTGGAATCTTGGTAGATTCTAAAAATAGGCCAGACATTATTGTCTTTGCAACTTAGTGATCTGTATAACTTAAATTTCTAATCTTGGTTTCAAGCTTGTCTATTTATCTATTCATAAGAAGATTGTGGGTCTCTCTTTTTCTGAGGCCTGCCTTCTCCAGTGTAGATGAAGTAGGAAGAAGCAGGAGGAAAACAATTTTCTTTTAACTGGTCATAGTTGCACTCCGATGTCCATTGGGTGTCACTATTTCTTGGACTTATCTGATGAGATGCCCTTGTAGGTGAAGAAAAAAAAAATGTTTCTCTTCAGCACTCTTAAACTCTTGCTTAGAATGGACCCCTGTAAAATAAGACAGGTTAATAGTTTATTAACATGTATATTTCATATATACATGAGAGAAACCAGGAAGTTGGTGGCTCTCAAAGAGATGTCTTTGATTCCAGCATATATAGCATCTTCAACAAAGAATAGAGAATATTTAGAGAATTAAAAAGACATGGGAAAAAGAGTTTGAGTCTTTAGGGGTAGCAAATTGTGGAAAGATTAATAAATAGCAGATAACCCCTAATTAATAAAGCTTATTAATGTGGATCTCCCTGGTGCCATCTCCAGGCCAGCTGGGGTCAACAGTTGTTTTCAGTAAACCTTCATACCTCTTTGTAAAGAGGGGGAGAGAAATACTTTTGACATTTCTAAATTTATGTCCCACTTTTCCATAAATTAAAGGGAGGAGAGAGCTTTCTTGCATCTGCTTCTTCTCAATTGTCTTCAGCTCCAAACAGGCATATTTTGAAGTGGCATCTCTGGTCTCCCACACCCTCTTTCTGGCAAGTGATAAAAGGATGGGTCTTAGAAGAATACCTTTGTGAGGACTTTGGTGATCCTATGGAAACCCCACATTCCCGACTTTGTTGTGGCTTCGTTCCCTCTGAGTTCCTCCTGATCTGCTGCCCTCAGCTCATTTTTGCCTTTGCCATTTGCCTCTCGTGGGCAGCGAGGACTCTTGTGAAATATGACCAAGATGGGACATATTTTGCGATATCCATTGCCTCCTGAGGGGAAACTTATGCTTTGCCTTCTATATCACAGTACAGGGTATGAGAGCAGCATCTCTCTACCACCACCGTTTCTCTCTGTCTGCTCCCTCTCTCCAGTTCTTTTCTCCCCTGCTCTGAAACCTGTAGTGTTTGAACGCCTAAGCAGACATCTAGGTAGGAATTGAAATAGATACCTCTCCATATTTCAAGTACTCCAAAGTTCTTTGTTCCACCAGTCATTTCCTTTGAACCTGCATATTCTGTTTTCTTGAAGTAGAAGCCGGTATTCACCAGTATCACAAACCTCGCATGGGCATGGCTGCATCTGTGAGCTGATGACCCTCCTGCAGCCCCCTCCCTTTTTTTCTTGTAAAGTTAAGGAGCACATGTGTAGGGCCTAAGACAATTTCTATTTGCTTTAGTGGATTCTGATAAAATGTGCCTTGTCTCAATTTTTGGCAGTGGTTTCTGGAGCAATTTTTTTGTATATTCGTTTCTTTTTGTTTTTAAAGCTCTGAGCCATCCTGATAATCCTGAGGCAACAAGAAAGTTTTTACTTTGTATCCTGCTATAAATCTAATCTGTGCTAAGCAGCTTAATGGAAAACCAAAAAGCAATCAGAAAATGCCTGCACTCTCTTCCACCTGGCTTTATTCCTTAAACAAAGGAAAATTGGAAAGATGGTTAAACACAAGGGCTTCTTGTTTAAAATTGTATCTGGCTAGCAGGAGAAGGGTCAGTGACTGAGAATGTTCTCCCCAGAAATGGAATGCTTTCCTCTCACCATTTTCTTGCTCTTGCTCCAAGTTTCAAAGTTCAGCTTTAGCACAGTCGGCACACATTCACATACCTATTTTTTGTTTCTCTCTCTCTTCAGTTTATGTGGATCTAGTGACTGCAGGAGGAACAGAGTGTTTTGTGTCTAGTCTGGTGCTGTCAGTTTCACTTTATTTTTTTTTCCTTAGGTTGGAAATCCTTAATGGTCAACCAATTATAGTTTAAGTTCCATTTAGTGGTCATCAAATTAATAGATATCTCCCCACATTGTGGCAACAAAAAATGAGCAAAGTGATGGATGAATAAGTGTAGTCTTTGTATTCTTCACCAGTTAAGAAGATCAAAGGAGAAAACATTGAATACTACTTGAGTGGAACCATAAAGACAAAAAAGAGGGAAAATGAATACTGTATCCACAACCATCCATATCTGCAGAACTTATTTACATTTCCTTCCTTGTAGTATTTTGCATTTTGTTGATATCATAATATTCAAGTGTCTGTTTTATACTTATCAAAAGTATTAAATTTGTGAACAAATGTTTGAACAACTGAAGGTCACAATCATATAAAATCATGTACACCAACAAAGAGGGACACTATTTTGTGAGCCTGGGCTGGTTCTAAGTGGAAGCCATAGAAGTGCTTTTCTACCCCCACTCCCCTCATTTTTAATCTATTTCCTATTATTCTGGAATGAATGTGGAGATATTTTCTAAGAGGAAGTTAATTATTTTTTTAAAAAATTAATTATATTTTCTCTAGTAGTTCTCAATGTGAATAAAATTTGGTCACATTTTTCAACTCTGTGGAGGGAGCAAATGGTCAGCTTAAGATGTATTTTGGAGTGGAGGATTGTCAATATCATGTAGTCTACAGAGTCATGGCCTCCTGGGGAAAATAAATTGAGCACCACAGGTTTTTAACACTAAAGCAAGTATATTAGAAAGAGTATAACAGTGATATGACAAATACAAAGTAAATCAAAGTTTTACAGAGTAGAACTGTTACTTAGTTATAAATTTAAGTTGGAAATGTTCTCTTATATATTGCCTCCTAAATAAACTCCAGAAAAAAGGTAATTGTAAGTACCCATTAAAATTACAGGATTTTTAGCATCCCTTTCTAAGACTAAATCAGAAATCACAGAACCTGAACACCCTTTGAGATTGATTTGCTTTTCACCTACACAAATTTTTAATAAAGGAAACTTGAAATAAGATAATATTTTAATTTTTCCTCTTATTCTCATATTCTGACTATAATGACATACATTATTATTTTTAATATTTTCAAATAGAATATTTGAGGTATAAAAATGATAACAATAATAACATAAACCTCCATTATTCTGCTTCCTACCTTAAGAAGTATGAAACGTTGACAACACAATTAAAATTCCTTTCTTTATTCCTGCCTTATTTCCTTTCTTTTTTCCCCCCTAATGGTAGGCATTAAAGTAAATATTATTTTTACATTTCTATAAATTTCATTTACCCTTACTACATATTTTTGCATAAATAAACTATCTGTGGTATTGTTTTATGGTTTATGTAAATGTTATAAAATGTAAGGAAGAATAGATTTGTTAGATATCATAAGTTTTATGGATGAAGCTCCTATATTAAAAGACAGATTGAGTTTTGTACAGGGTGAGATATAGGTGTTCAATTTCAATCTACTACATATGGATTTCCAGTTTTCCCAGCACCATTTGTTGAAGAGGCTATCTTTTCTCCAATGTATGCTTATGGCACCTTTGTCTAGTATGAGATGACTGTATTTATGTGGGTATGTCTCTGTGTCTTCTATTCTGTTCCATTGGTCTTCTATTTTTGTGCCAATACCATGCTGTTTTTGTTACTCTGGCTCTGTAGTATAATATAAGGACTGGTATTGTGATACCTTCTGCATTAATATTCTCACTAAGTATTGCTTTGGTTATTCTGGGCCTCCTATTTTTACAAATAAATTTCTATTTCTAAGAAAAACACCATTGGAATTTTAATGGGAATTGCAGTAAACCTGTATAGCACTTTTGGTAGTATGGCCATTTTTACAATATTAATTCTGCCTATCCAAGAACATGGGAAGTCTTTCCATTTTCTAAGGTCTTTTTCAATTTCTTTCTTTGGTATTCCATAATTTTCATAGTAGAGGTCTTTCATGTCTTTTGTTTGGTTGATTCTAAAACATTTTGTTTTAATTTTTTGAGGCTATTGTGAATGGAATAGTTTTCTTAATTTCTAAACAGCTGATTCATTATTGGTGTATGGGAACAAAATCTCTTTATGGATATTAATTTTATATCCTGCTATTTTACTAAATTCATTTGTGAGTTCAGGAAGCTTTTTGATTTTTTTTTTCAGTCTTCTAAATATAGCATCATGTCATCATCCTGACAAATGGGGATAGTTTGAGCTCTTCTTTTTCTATTTGTATCCCTTTAATTTTTTCATCTAATTGTTCTGGCTAGATTTTTAAGGACTATGTTGAATAGAAGTGGTAAAAGAGGGCATCCCTCTCTTATTCCAGTTTTTAGTGGTAATGCATCCAAATTTTTCTTCATTTAGAATGATGTTGGCCTTGGGTTTAGTATATATAGCTTTTATAATATTGAGGTATGTTCCTATTATCCCTAGTTTTTCTAGTTTTTGAGCATGAGTACTCAAAGTGGATCAAGGGACCTTGGAATTAGAACAGAGACCCCTACTCTCCATGATATCGGCTCAGGAACAGACTTACTCAATACGACTCCTTAAGCACAGGAAATGAAATCAAGAATCAATAAATAGGATGACATCAAACTAAAAAGCTTCTTCACAGTAAAGGAAACAATAACATGAATGGAAAGCCTACAGAATGGGAGAAAATCTTTACCACCTACATCTCAGATAGAGCATTGATCTCCAGGATATATAAAGAACTCAAAAAACCTAACACCAAACAAACAAATAAACAAACAAAAAACCACCAAACAACCAATAAATAAATGGGCAAAGTAACTGAACAGGTACTTCACAAAAGAAGAAATACAAATGGTCAAAAAATATATGAAAAATGTACAACATCTCTAGCAATTAGAGAAATGCAAATTAAAACTACAGTGACATTCCATCTCACTCCAGTCAGAATGGCAATTATCAAGAATAAAAGTAACAATAAATATTGGTGAGGATGTGGGAAAAAGTTTCACTCATACATTGCTGGTGGGAGTGTAAACTGGTGCAACCACTCTGGAAAGCAGTATGGAGATTCCTTAAGAAACTTGCAATGGAACCACCATTTGACCCAGCTATCCCACTCTTCAGCTTGTATACCAAAGTCTTAAAATCAGCATAATACCATGACACAGCCACATCAATGTTTAAAGCAGCTCAATTCACAATAGCCAAGCTATGGAACCAACCTAGGTGCCCTTCAACAGATGAATGGATAAAGAAAACATAGTGTATACACACAATGGAATACTACTCAGCCATAAAGAAGAATGGCTTTGATATTTGCCAGCAATTGGATGGAGCTGGAGACTATCATGCTAAGTGAAATAAGCCAGTCCCCAAAAACCAAAGGTCAAATGTTCTCTCTAATATGTGGATGCTAAACCATAACAAGGAAGGGTAGGGAGGGGAAGCATAGAAATTCATTGGATTAGATAGAGGGAAATGAAGGGAAGGGTAGGGGATGGGAATAGGAAATACAGTTGAATGAATCTGACATAGTTTTCCTATGTTCATATATTAATACACAACCAGTGTAACTCCACATCATGTTCAACCACAAGAATGGGATCAAAATTGTAATGGTTTGTACCCCATGCATGCATAATATGTCATGTACATCTTAAAAAAAAAAGATCGACAAGATAAAAACAAGTGAATTTACTTAATATAAATTTTATGTGACACATGTATCTTGAGAAATAAAGACCCAAGAAAACAGAGAAATCTGTTTATTTTTATACTTGAATTTGATTGAGTGGATTTTCATGCAAAGTATAGACAAGGAGGGTGTGATCTAATGTTCCTAAACTAAGGGACTATAGCAAGGTCTCTGTTCAGATTTTTCTCTGTGCCCTGTGTCTCCGGAATAAGAGCATGTTTTCCTCTTTCTGTAGAGACGACACTTTTAGGAGGAAAGTTTCATGACTTACTGCACAGAGGGCCAGCTAATGTTCACAGTGTGCTTCAGAGAAGAAGGAGTGAAGGGAAGATGAAAGAGAACTTCCTGCTTCTGCTGTTTTCCCAAATGCTTAGGTAACATATGTTGGGGTACCTTGTCCTGAATTCTAGCAATCTTCATTTCATACTGACTTCATGACAGTATTTGCAAATTTCCTTCCAAAAGTTTAATTTTTTTTTATATTTAGTTATCCAATCAGCCTGAAATACTATTTTACATTTGATGTGGGGATTCCATTTTGTCCTTCCTATGCAATAACAAAATTTCCCGGCACTATTTCTTTTCTACACCGATCTGTATTTCAGTTCCTCACTGATCTACAGCCCAGTCCAGCTCTGTCATGCACCAAGTTTCCATGTACCCATGGGTCTATTTCTGAACTCTCCAGTACCTTACTTTTGAAGTTATTTTTCATATCATTCACATGTAGAAATTTGCATTATTTTTATAGAAGCCTGAGGGACACAGGGAAGGGTATTCACAGCTACATGGCTCTAGACCTTGGGCTCTTACTTGTGGTTAAAAGGAGTCAATATCTTTAAGAAACGCGAATAATCCATTCACAGCACATCAGTTGGAATGTTCTGGTCTGTCTGTATTGGCTCTGACACCACACTCTATTAATCATGATGCTTTATAAATCTTGCTATGTACTAAGGAATATGTCACCACAATACCCCTGTTTCTTCAAAATTTTCTTCATTATTTCAGACATTTCACTCTTCCTTGTGAATTAACTTATCAGTGTTTATTAAAAATCCTACTAGCATTTTTTCCCCTTCTCTTCAAAATTAAAGATGAATTCAGAAACACATTGAATCTTGAATTGGGTTCTCAAGTTCATTCCCGTGTTACCATTCTCCATTCACTTACCACTCAATGCTTTAAGTAAAACTTATTAAAAATAATAAATAATAAAAGTTAAGCATATCTTTTAAAATATTTATGAACAATATTTCAATGCCATTTTTGCTAATTTGATTTTAATTTGTACAATTAATTTATAATGCTGCAGTCTTCTGCAAAAAAAAAATTTTTACTAAAATTTGCTTCAACTTTAGTGATTTGTTATGAAAATTCTTTTGAGTTTTTTGAATAGAAAATGCCATGGATCAAATGTTTGTGACCTTCCAAAAATCATATGTTGAAATCCTAATCCCAACCTGATAGTATCAGGAGGTGAGACCTTTAAGAGTTAACTAGGTCATGTGGGCACATCCTCATGAATGAGATTAGTGCAGAAGAAACACTAGAGATCTCTTCCATCCTGTGTTAGTCTCTATAACAAAATCTGAGACAATCAACTATAAAGAAAAAAGGTTTATTTTGCCTGACAGTATTAGGGGTTTCAGTCCATGATCAGTGGCCCCATTGCTTTAGACAAGGCACACATAATGATAAGAACATGTGGTAGTAAAAGTGCTCACCTCATGGCCAGGGAGTGAAGGAGGAAAAGAGGAAGGGCTCGGGCTCCTCAAATGCCCTTTGGAGGCAAGCTTCCAATGACCTGAAGACCTCTCAGTAGGTCCCACCTCTTAAAAGTTTCCACCACCTCTCCATAGCACCAAGATGGGGGAATATCCTTCAGTACACAAGACTTTGAGAGCCATTTAAGATTCAAACTTCTGTGTGAGGACACAGAAGTGTATAGTCTGCAATTTGGAAAAGGACCCTCACCTGACACTAAATATGTTGGTGCTTTATCTTGGCCTTCTCAGTCTCCAGAACTGTGAGAAGTAAATGTCTTTTGTTCACAGCCTCCCATTCTATGGTATTTTGTTTAAAGAGACTAACACAGATGAGTAAACCATCGTCAAGTAATAAAATTTTTGTTTCTCTTATTTCAATTCTGTTCCGTTTATTTAGATTTTTATTATCATACATTGCCTATGTTCTACAGTACAATATTAAAAAGAAATCATAATAGCAGTCATTAGTTTATCTCTTTTGATTGTAAAGGGAAAGCCTATATCTTTTCACCAGTAAGTATATTGTTTGACTATTTATTCTCACCTCATTCCCCCTTTCATTCTGAAAATTCTTTTGAGTTTTTTTTTTTTTTTAATTTTTGCCAACAATTTAATACATTGCCTATGGCCTATAATATACTACAATATGCTTACTGCACTGAATAAATTTTTATCATAATAATCCTGCTTTCCTTCAATGATCTAACAGTATAGTAACATTAATAATATCAATGTAGTTCAATACATTAAGTATGGAAGTTTGAATCATGTGAAAATGGTAAGTGATAAAGGTAAAGACTTATACTCACATTCTAAACTTCATCAGTGTTATTTCCTATGGGCTTACTAGTTAGTATTAGCATTAAGAAACCCCCTTTCACCCAAAATATTAAATAATAAGATTCACTTATTGCACTTGAAGCAAGAGAAATAGAAATCAGAATGTTTGACACAATTTCCTATCTTTAAGTGTAGAATAAAGCAAAATATGATGTATTTAATATTCATTAATTACTATATCTTTCCTGCCATCCTTTTCATCGATGATACTAATGAAATGCAGAAAAGACTCTTTCCTAAAATGTGCAAATGTCTAATGGGAACTGAGATTTATTTTAATGTCTCCGTAACAGATACAAGACTTTGCCTGGGGGTGTTCTTTGAAAAATGAGAAACATTAAAATAGTATCAAGAAAAAAGGATCTTCTTTCTCAGCCTGTCCATATTCATACTTTTTAAAAAATGTTTGAAAACAGCTTCTTTATTTTCAGTTATAATCAAAGTTCTTTTAAAAATTCAGTGTGAATGAAGAATATGAAGTTCAATTCAAATTTTTATACTAAGAAGTCTACGTTTTTAAATGAGAAATGTAAAGTCCTAAAAGAAACCTGAGTCCTAAAAGAAACTTCCCCTCCCTGCTATTGACTTTAAGCCTGCTAAGTCTGACCTGTTCTAACTAATGGTTTTAAAATACTGCTTCATCAAGTCACAACCTAGTCCTGAGTTCTTGTTATTTCCCTCTACACTTCCAATCTGATTTCTGTGGCTATGGCTCCTCCTTCTCTGTGTAATTTTAAATCCCTTGTTATATGCCAAACAAATTCCCACGCAGTGTTCCTCTGTTGACAAAATTCTAATGACGATTCCTGAATTTGAACGAAACTTGGATTTCCCTGAAGGTATCTTTTGGCAAAATATTTGATGGTATGTTATTCAGTTTCCATTACCCTACTTGTGTTGGGGTACAGGATAAAAGTGGAGGATGGACTAATATATTTTAAGTCTCTTTATTATCTCTAAATCACCTCTCCTTGACCTGTGGGTAGAGATTTCTGCCAGCTTAAAATTCCTGACCCGCAGCTGCCATCAGGCTCTTCCATCTTCCTGGTCATCCTCTGCCTTCTTTCCCAATGTCCTTCATCACTAAGTCTTCCAAGTGGCAAAAGTTTCTATGTACAAACTGTCTAAAATGTAGCTAATGAGTCACTTTTTTCTTTGTTTGTTTTGGTACTCCTACCAGAATTCTAGAAATATCCCTTGATATTTTTGCTTTGGTTTTTCCTTAACCGTAATATGCCTCATCTATAAAATTTACAATCAGAGATTACCCTTTACATCCTTGTTCTTTAAATTCAACCAAACCTTCAAATCATTATCCCTTTCATTTTTTCTTTTTTTTTTTTTAAATGTACTAGCAATCAAACTCAGAGCCTCATACATGCTAGGAAAGTGTTTTCCCACTGACCTACATTCTTTTCATTTTAATCAAAGTGTCTAAATGTTTTTATTGTGCTGACATCATACTAAATCACTAGCTTTTACTAGCTTCACTTAACAAGGTACAAAAAAATAGACTATCACTATCTGCCAAAATTCCCAATATATTTTTTCTGGAATTGTTCTCCTTTAACTTTTCTTTTACTTTTGTGTGTGTGTTGTGTGTGTGTGTGTGTGTGTGTGTGTGTATGTGTGCTGGGATTGATTGAACCCAAGGACTGAATCACTGAGCTACATCCTGCTCCCCCTACCCTTTCAAGATATTTTGGCCAGGAAATCTTTAGGAATTTAAAAAAGTATATTTTCTCTAGTCAATTTTAAATGGTTTAAAAATATGGAATGCTTCTCTTAAATGACATACAACAATTGATTTCATGTACTTCTGATGGTAAAGAATAATATATGAATTTATGTAAGGCCTTTTAGAACAACTTTTCTATCCTTACTCATTTAATCACTAATTTAAAATAAAAAAACAAGACATGTTTATGTAAACTTTGAAGAATCATTTACCCATCTTCCAATGCTTCAATAATCTCCAATGATTTACATTACAACTCACAAATAATGACAACTGATGTGGTATATGTAAATGATATGTATGTGTATGCATGTGTGCATACACACACACACACACACACACATATCCCAAACTTGCTGCATTTATGTTGCAATTTTAATAAGCTTGACAATTTGGAAGAGAATTAAAAGCTGAATCACATTGCAATTAACCATATAAGATAATAAATTATGAGCTGATGTAATTCTATAGACACTAGCAGAAGCACAAGATTCCTGGATCATGACCAAAACCAGTGTACTATTCACAGCAATAGCAGTGGATAGAGTAACATCATTCCATTGGTTTCCTAAAAGCTGAATCCTACGTGGCAACGTGAAGACCAGGTAGAGTTCACTCATGCAAAGCATGGGAGAGAAATCTTGAACTTGAAAATTTACTACTTATATAGTGATCAGTGAGCAAGCTTATTCTTCATTGAGAGGGTAGTATGTGCTTGCTCAGTGCATTCTTGTGGTGCATTACCTTACTTGTTAGAATTCTCAAGGGAATAAAGAATCCAAGAAGTGTCATTAGTGAAAGAACAATTATGAACCTTTGATTTTGGAGCACTAATGAAGATGTGTATTGAAGGAGCCCTAATTAGGAAGGGCTGTTGTAGCTAGCTGGAAGCCATAAGTTCCACCTGATATGTATGTGACGCACCTGTAGGCACCCGCAAACCTGAATCAGAGCGGCCAGAACGTAGGCAGAGCGGTTACAGAAGAGAAACCAGATAGAAGAAGTAATGACTGGTCAGAGTTAGGCCGAGACTCCTGAGGAAGACAGAAGACAGAAGAAAGAAGAAGGAAGAAAGAAGAGAGAAGAAAGAAGCTCTAATCTTTCTCTAAGCTAAGCTCTAAGCTCTAAAAGCTTTCTTTAATCTTTCTCTCTACTCTACTCTAAGCTAAGAAGAAAAATCTTTCTTTCCCTCTCTAAGAAAAATCTTTCTTTCCCTCTCTAAGCTCTAAGAAAGAAGAAGGAAGAAAGAAGAGAGAAGAAAGAAGCTCTAATCTTTCTCTAAGCTAAGCTCTAAGCTCTAAAAGCTTTCTTTAATCTTTCTCTCTACTCTAAGCTAAGACTCTACTCTAAGCTAAGAAGAAAAATCTTTCTTTCCCTCTCTAAGAAAAATCTTTCTTTCCCTCTCTAAGCTCTAAGAAAGTAGAAGTAAAAGTAGTAAAAGCTTAACTCTGCCTCCGAGAGATTTCCTCCCGGTTTTCGGTACCAGGTAGCTTACCAGGTAGCTTACAGTGTATGAGTAAGGGCCATGGAAGATCACTTCTCAACAGTTGTGCTTCCACTTAGCTTACAGATATTTGTTAATATTTTGTAACTCTATTTAGTATATTAATCAAAGAATTGACCATTTTAAGAAATTTGTAAACTTTTCCCACATTCCATAGAATTTCAACATCATTTAGCATTAAAAGTGCTCATAGGAATATGCATAAAAATGTCTTCATTTTTCTAATATATCTCCAGTTTTCATCTTATATTATCAAACTCATCCAATGAATGGCCATGTATTTCATATAAGTAATGCATAATTTGCTGCTTGTTAAGTTCCTTACAACCCAGTTTAAGTTGGACTCAGTTCTATCATCCATTTTAATAAATTTCCAGAATCTTTATTTTAGATAGCCTTTAACATTATTCCCCTTGCCTAAATTCTTAACTTTGTTTTTATAGTCAAACATTTCAAATGAACTATTATTTCAATTTTTCTGCTTGACATATTCTTCCAGAGGCCCTTCAGCTCTAATTGACTGAATTGCTTCAGACCTGTTCTGGGAGTATGACTCTAGAACTTTCTACTCATTATCATCCTGGAAATTTCCTTCACTTTTGCTTATTTTGGATTATCTGGGTTCTGATGCATTTATTTGTATGTTTTCAAATTATTATTTATACCTCCATATCTTCCAGTATTTTTTGCTATCTCCAGGAAAAGATGTAATGAAGATAAAATTTCAGAGGGTGTATAAGTGTCATATGTTTATACTACTGTTACAATGGATTGATAATTGGATTGTGGATAGAAGTGTGGGTGGAATAATTTCCTGTCACTTTTTTACAGACAATGCTCTGATGTCTTTCAGTGATGGTTGGAAAATAACAATAATATTTGTTAGTTAGCTTTCCATCGCTGTGACAAAATAACTGAGATATCCAACTTGTAAACAGGAAAGATTCATTAGGTTCATAGTTTTAGTTCATGGTGAATTGGCTCTAGATTGTGGACAGGATGATTGTGGCAAAGAAGAATATCATGAGAAAGCCTGGGGTGGAACAAAGCTGCTTAATTCATGATGGCCAGGAAACAAACAACAAACAAAAGGGGTTGCTGCGAGGAGCAGGGGCCCAATATGCCTTGGAGGGAATGCTTCCAAAGACCCAGTTTTCTTCCACTGGATTCACCTTCTTAATGGTCCACCACTTCTCAATAGCACCACAGATTGTTAATCAAGCCTTCAACAAATGACCTTTGGTGAAAATTCAATATTCCATCAATAACAACATTTCATCTCTATTTGTATTAAGACTGATTTTTGTTTGTATTTTAGTTCTGAAAGTATCTAGTGTCTTCTCTGTATCTCTGAATTTTAAAATGTGATTTCATGAAGGACTATTTATTATATTTGTTATTAACAGCCAATTTGAATCTAACTTCTCATTCCCTTCAGTTCTGATAATATTTTTCATTCTTTTGTCCTTATCCTTCATAATTCTATGTATTTTCTCATTTTAATTTTTTCCTTTTGAAATTTTTTTTTACTAAACATTAAATTCCCAGATTAGTCATGCAATTTTATTCACATTTTTCTAAGCTCCTTTGACTTGTTAGTTTGTGTATCTGAATAGTTTCAATAAATTTCGTTTCTGACATTTACATTGAATTTTTAATTTTTCCTCCTTTCTTGCTCTCTGGATATTTACTTGTAATACTATGCTGACTTGTTTTGTGTATCCATTGCCTTTTCTAATTTTATTAAGAATGATATTTCTAGTTTCTTTAAAATTATTTTATACTGTTTCTTGTTGTTGTGTGTTTCCTCCAAGTTTCTGTTATTTATATTTCCTTAATAAAGGCCTTCTATAAAATGCTTGAAAAGCTTGGCGTGATGGTGCATGCCTATAATCCCAGCAATTTGAGAAGCTAAGGCAAGAGGATTGCAAATTCCAGACAGACTCAGCAATTTAGTAAGGCCCTAAGCAACTTAGGGAAACCCTGTTTCAAAATGAAGAAAATAAAAGGGCTGGGGATGTAGATCAGTGGTCAAGAGACCCTGTGTTCAATCCCTGATATGAAAAAAAAAATTAAAAATTCTTGAAGATTTTGGTTTCTTGTTCTAGGTTAAATGCAGGAGAGTAAAATACTAAGAGCAAAGGTCATATACATGCTAACTAGTAGCAGGAACAATACAAGGAGGCAAGACATGACATTTGATCTCATGCTTGTTTCCCTTTTGTTATAAAAAATCATTTTCAACATTTTGTGCAGAAAACACTATATGTTAAAAGAGAGGGTTTTTTTGTAACAGAATATACACTTATAAAGATGATTCAATTTGATTAATTTCTGAAAATTTTAAAATAATTAAATTTGGAAACATGAATTGTGCTTACTAAAGTTCTTCTGGACTTCCTAAATCATTTTAGTCTTTGAAAATGTATTACTATGAATTTCTCCTATTACCTAGATCTAAAAAGTTACATACAAGTGGTACAATTTTGAATGTTGAGTTTAAATTGAAAGAAAATTGGCAGTGTTGTCTTCTTTCTTCTTAAACACATGTTTATTAATGCCCACCAAACCAAAAACACACATATTTTAATTGAACAGGATTGGGTATCATATAAAAATCAATTATTTTTTTGGTACAATGTTATTTCATATAGTAAGTTTCCCAATATCCAATCTGAGAAAAACTTCAGAAAATTTTTTCTTCATATAATGTATTTTAACACTTTATTATGGCCTAACTTAACCATACTGAATTCTTACTTTTTGGGTAAGAAGTCATTTTTTACAATTGTATCTGATTATTACGATCAGATACCTGACCTAGGATAAATTATCAAAATAATAACCTTTCTATGGATCTTTGTAGCATACAGGTTAATTTCAGGTTTGACATGAGTATTCACTTTTCACCTTTGGAATTTAAAAATTCTGAATTTATTTCCTTGTCCAAGTCTCTCAAGATCTTTTGCCCTTCAACATGTTTATTAACTGTTATGTGCTAGAAAATATTCAAGTTATATTACAGATTTTAAAAGATTTAATTCTGCTCCAAGTAAATGAATTGTTGGTGTCTCAAACTCAAATCCTTCAATTTTTTGATATGTTATTAGACTTGTATAACAAGATCCTGGAAACATTCTTGAATGATATTATAACTTAAAAAAATATATATATATGCATGTATATTTTATTCCACATGTTTATTATCTATCATTAATTTATTATCTATCATTTACATTTATTAATTACTATTTCTCCATTGAGAAAGTTAAAATATTTTTCAATACCAGCTGTAAAAACATATCAAGTATCTTCAAATGACAAAAAGAACCAAATGCACTCAAAAAGGGTCTATGATAAGATTTTGATCTATGATTGGAGAACTATGATATCATTAAACAAGGCAGCATTATAGGATCTAAAGTGTATTTTATTTATCTTCCAATTCCAATAATTTATTTGAATACATTTCAGAGTTTTTAGAGTTTCTATAGCTAATTAACTTTGTCTAGTTAAATTTCAAGCCTAATAAGCTATGTCTAGTTAATTCCAACAGATATGCACATAGATATGCACATAGTAGGCCCTTTTAATATTCTGATATTTGCTTTGTATCTTATATTTGTATTTGCATGCTATTTTTTTCTAGAAATTTTTCTTTGGAATTTTAAATATTATTTTCTTAAATTGTTTTTTATTTTGTATAGACTTCAATTCAATATGTGTTGAATTTGCTTTGCCTGTTCCCCATAGTTATCACTTTCTTTCCTTTTCCTATTTATAACATATTTGTTCTCTTAGCAGTGTCTTTTCAGTGTATTTTCTCCCTCCACCAGAGTATACATGGATTTTTTTTTTCTCTGATCCTCACAATGAGAGCCTGGTGGAGCCCCAAAATGTAAAATGTATGAAAACAGTAAAGGGTAAAAGCCCTAATACAGGTCTCCTCATAGTTTTTAAATCTGAAATTAGTCACTACTCAGCACCCAATAATTTATTAGTTGAAGCTTGGAGTAGTCCTAGTAATGATGGCTCGATTACAAGCATCCACTCCTGGGCTTCTGTTCTTGATGAACTAATATTGTACCTGACTATCCCTATCAAGTTCTCTATCAGTTTGTCCTGTGATAGCAATTCTTCAATAGCATTAGGGGTTCATTTTTTCAGGGCTTTTGTTTGTTTCTTATTTGGAATATAGGAGTGATGACTTTCAAGCTCTTTGCATGTTCACTTGAAAATTGAAACAGCTTTAATGATAAATTTAAAGTTGTAAAAAAATGTAAAGTTAGAAAAACCACAAATCAAATATAAAAAATAAATAATAAAAACAATATTGTAAATCAATGAAAAAAATTATAAAGATAATATTGATAAGTATAAAATGATTATTTAAGAAGGTGAATAAAACTTACAAATTCTGTCTCAGCTTACAAGGAATAAAAGAAAGAAATTAGAAATTACCAATTTCAAGAATAAGAGAAGTATACTACTGTCAGTCATAAAGATATTAAAATAGGGAATACTATGGATTACTTTATGCCAATAAATTTGGCAATGTATCAAATGGACAAATTACTTGAAAGATACTGAGCACCATAGCTCACTCAAAAAACAATGGTCTGAATAGTCACTTCTTATAGTGTAGTAGAAACTGAGAACCAGTGAAAGCCCTCTTAGGTAGACAAGTTTTGGAAAGTGTGGAAATAAAAATCTGGAACTGGAAGCCCCTCTTCTTGGAAATCTTCTTTTATCCCCACTGTGTGAGTACTATAGTTCAGCCTTTTAATCTGAAAACTCTGTTATTTAAAATATAAAGAAACACTAAATAAAATGCAACAAATAGCTGACCTTACAAGGATATAAGGAAAATTCTAACATATCCTTAATATGTATACTATATTCTAATATATCCTTAATAAAGAGGTAAAAATAATATAAATAATTAATTCAGCCTTAATAAAGAGGGAAGACCCCGAAGTAATGATCAGGATTTAGTACCATGGAGAGGGGGAAAAAGATCTTGAGTAAGGAAGGAATTAGGAGTGGTATTCCAGAACCTGCCAATCAGCCCAGGAAATCAAGAGGGAATAGTTTTTGTCTCTGCTGTAGAATCAGGTAGAAATTAATTTAGTAAGAACTTGTGATACAGTGGGTTCATCTTTCCAGGTGTTGTGGGGCTTGAATTTGTAGTGACTCTATGGTCTCGGGACCACAAGTGAAGAAATAGGGAATCATGGAAACTTCTTAAAACTTGTGATAAACCCGAGAAAACACCTGTGGTGCAGAGACTAGACTTCAGCAGGTTACAATGGTCTTACTGTGTGCAGATATAAAAATGCGAGTTCACAGATGAAAATGATGAAACCCACTGGAAGAATTCCAAAAATGCATCAGTAGATATCATCAATTAAAGAATGAGATTAAAAGGATTAGGAATATGTTATATAATAAAACTAATTTAGAGACTATAAATAAAAACATTTTAAATGATTTAAAACTTAGGAATGAAAACATTGAGAAATGATTCTGAAGGCTACAGCATAGGTTTTATTTTTGTTGTTTTTAAATTTCTATGACTCTCCATAAAAAACGGACCTATTAAGATATCAAAATCAGAGACTCATGACAAACATACATAACATATATAAAAGTTAATTACAAGTTATTCTCATTAGCAGGTGGAAGTAGATCACAGACAGCTATAGGGTCTACGTAATATCAGCATTAGCCTGGAGGAAATACAGGGAAAGCAAATTCCCTCTTATCACTGCCACCAAGGACAGCACACAGTCTGAGTCACCTCCATTTTTCCTCCTTGACTGGGGAGGACTGTCTGCAGTTCTAACTTCTTCCAAATGCCCTGGTTTCTGAGATCTGGCAACATCACTTCCTTCCTTACTTCTCTTCTTGAGAATTGTAGAAAATTTCTGCTTTTGCTTTACTGATCAGTGCCTTTCAGTTTTCTTATTGGTGGTATAACGAAGTCTGTGTATCAAAACCTTTCTGTGTTGAGGCTCTTCTTTCTAGCTTGACCATAGTTGGCTCTATGTCCACCAGTGTCAGTCAGCAGTGGGTAGGATATTAGAGGTAATGAGAAAAGAGAAGGCAAGATCTTTCTCATTCTCTCTTCCAACATTGGGTGGTGTCTCTAGCAATAGATGCATCATTTTCCTGACTGACTCCAGACAGACTGACCTGCAGTGATTTCAAATGGGCATTCATGGCCTCTGGACTCTGTCTGCCAATACCACTTTTCCTCCTGTCCATCCAGCCCAGGATTAGTAGCACCTTTCTGTTATGACAAATCTTTGTATCTCATGTTTTCTGTTTGACTTATCACATCCATTACCTCTGTGAGTACTTCTTTTATTAGATTTTGTTTAATTGAATAGTTAGAATAGTTCTTACATCCTTGATAGGACTCTGAGTTTCTTAATAATTAAAAAAAATGTTGCCTTCTATCATACAGGGAAGAAGACTGAAAGAAAATGAACAAGTAATCACTTACATAATTATATTCAAAAGAATCATCCCCAGAAGGTTTCTAAAATTTCAAATAAGAAATGTTGGGGTGGGGCAGAATATTGGGAGATTCAAATTGATTTCTTATTGCATGATTTTTTTTAAAAAAAAAAATTCTGCTTCTTTTTCAATTTTATAATTCTATCATCATTTTGTGGCATTAATATAGATAGAACCTACATAAATCTGTCTTGTGACTACTATTGTGAATAAGTTTTATCTAAAGTCTAGTGTATGTGGTAAAATTATTTTATGCCAATAGACTTCAGTCTTGTTTTTCTACACAGGATATAAATAGATTATTTCACTATATTGACCAAGTTTAATTTCATGTTTTCTATTTTAAATAATTCTTTTTTTCAGTCATAATAAAATATCCCATTTTAAACATTTTATATATCTAACACCACAAAAGCTGTTTATTGTTTCATATTTTGAGTATGGGTATGGGTATGTGAGGAGGGGTTTCTTCTTAACTTTCAGACTTCTAACAAGTTTAGAATATTTAGAAATCATCTTATTTTTAAATAAAGCCTATTCAATTAATTTACAAAGTTTACACATATTGTAAATTCAGTATGAAATCTATGATGCTATAATATGACTGGGTCTAAGACTTGGTGAATAATGTGGTCTGTTTTGATTAAGTGTGACCTTTTTCTACACCAAATTCAGAGTTATCCCAATTAGTGTGACATCTCTTGTGAATCTATGTTAATTTAATGACAAAGTAAAAGGGATAAAAAGGAAAATACATATTATAGTTCTGGAAAGTGAAAATGTAATTCATTTCCCATTGCATGATTTTTTTTAAATTTTTTTGCTTCTTTTTCAATTTATAATTCTATCATCAGTATATGATCTTCTATCACATTAATAAATGTAAACTACAAATATGTAAATTTCTAAATGTATTGTTTGGAGATTTAATAGATAACTAGCATATATATGTGTGATAATCACATTAATCACATGCGGATTATCCACAAAGTTAGATCCCAAAAGATGTTTATGTTTTAACACCAAGTACCTCGACTGTGAACTTACTTAGAAATAGATGCTCTTCAGATGATCAAATTAAGGTAAGATAGTTAGGTGACCCCCACTCCAATACAACTGCATAGTTTAAAAAGAGAGACGTTTACACAGACTGAGGCACACACAAGAAGAAGGCTGTGTGAACATGCAGGCAGAAACTGGGGTGAACATCTACAGACCAAGGGCTGTAAATAATTATGAGCAAAACCCAAAAACTAGTGGCTTGAACCAGACTCTTTGTTACAGTCAACAGAAGAACCAACGCTGCTGACACCTTAATTTAGACTTCATCTGCACATTGGTGAGAAAATAAATTTCTTTGGTTTAAGCCTCTTGGTTTCTGGTATTTTGCTGGGGCAGCCCTGGCAAGTTGTCACAGAGTGAAGTCACATTTCTCACCTGGCGGCTTTTGGGCCAGCTCAAATATCTCCATACTTCTACCTTGACATCCATCTTAGTTCTACCTCACTCTGTACCTAATTTGTATATTTTATATACTAGGTAATCTAATATGTACATCTTAATCTCTAATTCTACAACTCTATCTCCTCTAAATATATCTAATTAAAGAAGCATTTCTTGAGGAACCCAAATTCTGTAATTAAAAACTAATATAAAGTGAAGACATCATAATTACTATTCACTTCAAATTTCCTTTTTGCAGGATCCACATTGTGTTTTACTGAATCAGTGTGTTTTGTTGCAATTTTTCCTGTTGCTGTAATTTCTATCCTAGCTTGGAAGAGATAGTGAGCTCCTTACATACTCATTTCATTTCCAGAAAGTAATTTTTAAGGCACTCATGAAAACTATGCAACTCTTGTGGTTCAGTAATCTCAGGAGTAATGTAACTATTAAGAATACCTTAGTTTATTGACATAATTAAATTTTAGTGTAGTTGTCATCCAATCCCAAGATGATGGAAAAATGCTGCATGAAATTAAAAATAAAGTTAGTGCATATCTTAATTGAATTCACGCACAGAGGCATGATTCATTGAATCTGAAGCATTCATCATTTGCAACTTAAAAGTTTTAAGAACACTTGAGTGCAACTTCTTAGAGTTACCTTGTTTTCATACCTCACTTTCTTGATTCTCACTCTCCCTGTGTTGGCTCAGGTGACTCTTCCTAAATTTTGATTGAGGTCCCTGCAATTTTCTGTCATACTACTTATTCATTGGCTGCAAATGTTTTTGTAATTGTTGGTTTTAGTGCTGGATCAAGAAGTTCTGGGTCTACTGGGTTCATCTTTGTATCTAGCCTTCAGTACCTTGCCAATACATTGCTTTAATTGAGGAATAAATGACTGAGGGAATAGATATATGCTTAGTGGAGATTATAGGAACAAAAGGAAAGAGCAGAGGCTTTGGATTCATGACTGATTCAATTCCTCCATTTTTATGGTACATATTGTGAAACACTCCTAACAAACATTTTCCTCAACTATCTATAAACATATTAATTTTACTCCACAGATTATTGAATGCATTTAATTTGTATGAGCTGTGTGTGCCCATATGATCTCAGCCATGCAATAGGTACTCAACAATGGTGTCTATAATTATCATCATAATGAGCTCATGGTGAATTCAAACATGTGTTTTTTGTATATTTTCCCAGTATTCATGTTATTCTATAATTGAACTAACAATTACACTTAGAGATAATAGTTGATAAACTAGGGAGTTACATGTTTTGTTTTATCTAAGATTCCCCAACCAAATAACAATCTCTGAGCTGATAAGTGCTTTCATCTTCTTGGAGTCTTGGGAAAGACAACAGAAATCATCACCCTGAACTCTTTAACACTATTTGGAGTGTTTGATATACAGAATCATGAAATTATAATAAAACTTTTTTGAACAATTGAAATCCATATGACCCCTAAGAAATATAAAATAATTCTAGAGATCGTTTTGCATAAATTAATACCTATTTTTCCAGGCATGTATCCATTTTAATGATCTTTCAGAAAAAAAAAAAAATCGGAAAAGCACGTAGACATAGACCAGCTCCTCCTATGACATTTACCTAAACTTTATTATAAAGCCAACCAAAGAAATATAGAAAAAATAATATTTTAAGACCAATTTTACTGATGAGTATAGACAAAAATTTCAGGAAATTTTGAAAATCCAAATTCAATTATTTATATTGTTAGAAACCAATTAAAGACAAAAAATCATTAAAATAGATGCAGAAAAGCATTTGATGAAAAATAAGAAGTAATTCATAACAATATCAAGCTAAAGAATATATAAAGAACTTGTTTTTGCTGGGCATGGTAACATACACCTTTAGTCCTATCAGGTCAAGAGGGGAGGCTGAGGCAGGAGGATGGAGAGTTCAAAGCAAGCTTAGCAAATTTGCAAGGCCCTAAGCTACTTAGTGAGACCCAGTCTCACAAAAGAAAAACGAAAAGAAAAAAAAAAAGGGGGGGGGCTGGATATTTGGCTCAATGGTTAAGCAGCCCATGGGTTCAATTTCTGGTACCAAAATAAATAAATAAATAGGATTTGTTTTAATGTATAAAATAGTTGGTACAAGAAAATTATAGCATAAGTCGTTTAATAAGTAAAGATGTAGTACACACACACACACACACACACACACACACATTCACTGGAATATTACTTGACCTTTAAAAAGAAGAAAATCCTGTCATTGGTGACAACATACCTAAACCTGGGTACATTATGTTAAGTGAAATAATCAAGCACCAAAAGACAAATACTGCATAATGTATTCATACATGAAATCTAATAAAGTTGCAGTCATAGAATCAGAGAGTAGAATGATGGTGCAAATCATAGAGATGGCAGGAGATAAGGAGATATTGGTCAAAGGACATAAAGTTTTGGTTATGCAGAATGAATAAATTCTGGACATTTCATGTGAACTGTGGTGACTAAGCCATACTACAGCATATGCTTGAAATTTTGTAACATAGCACATCTTAAATATTCTTAACAAACACCCCACACACATCCCAAAATGAACTTTGTGAGGTGATATTTAACTAACTTAATATTGGTAATCATGTCACAATGTGCACATATATCATAATAGCACAAATAGCACACACACCACACATCACGTTATATATATGTAAAATGCAGTATGTATTATATAATATATAATTTGAATTATGTACGTATATTTTATATATACATTTTTATATAAAGTATGTGTGGATATATGTGTACATACACACATATGTATATGTAAAACTTGTAAATTTGTATTTTTTAATTATACCTCAATAAAACTAAAACTGAAGGAAAATGAAACTACAGGAAATACTACACTTAGTAATAAAATGAAGAAATCTATCTCCTTGATATCAGAAACAATACAGAGATATTCAATATCCACACGTTTTAAAATTTGTTCACTGGAGTTCCTGGCTAGTTCCTTCCCAACTATGAAAAAAAAACTAAATGGAAGATAAATGTATGAGGAAAGTAGTAATAAATGCAATTTATGTTATGAATATAACCTAGATGTTATGAATATAACATATGAATATAACCTAGATGTTATGAATATAACCTAGAACATTCAAAAGCTTCTGGAAATAAATTATTAGAATTAAAAAGAATGCTTAGTAAGGCTATTTTAAAAATTTTATAATACACATAAAATTTATCATCTTTCTCTATGTAAACAAGAATCAATTCAAAAGTCAAAGCAAAAAGATTTTATCATATTATAAAACTTCATGTATGAAACCAAATTGTCGAAATAGTAAAGAAGTTGAAATGGATATTAATACAGTAAAATTAATCATGAGACCACTTTGTAGACTACAACAAAATGTTATTTTGAGAAAAAAATATAACCATATATTCTTATCAAAAAAAACATAAAGACAAAATGTGTTTACTTGAGATGCTAACTTAATGTAGTTAGAAAAACAAGGTAAATAAACGCAAACAAAATATAAAACAAAGGAAATAAAAACATAAATTGACAAATTGGAAATTAATTTTAATTGCAATTTTAGAAAAATAGAAAACAAAGATGTAATAGTGATAATCAAAACACTTTTTTTCCCCAACTTTTGTCTATTTGTGGTGTGACTCATCTTCTAGTTCACTGACTCCTTATTTAGCTTTCTCTACTATGGAGTTAATACCTTACATTGAACTTCTATTTTAACACTTACATATGTATATGTTTCTATTTATAGAAGTTCCATATCTTTTTAAAATGTTTTATGAATTTTTTATAGTTTCTTGTGACCTATAGATATTTCTAAACTTGACTCTTGTAAATAACTTTTTATTCTATAATGGCTTTAGATTTATAAAAAATTTCTAAGATAGTACAGAGATCCCAGAGATTCCATATACCTTACACCAACTTCCACTATTATTAATATCTAACTTCTAGCATATGTGGTACATCAATTTTAATATGGATACACAGCTCAATATTGATATAATGTTATTAGCTAGTCACTGCTTATTCAAGTCTGTAGCATTTCCTCTTCCTGTTTGCAGAATCCCATTCAGAATCCCACACTACATTAACCATTATATCTCCTTAAGCATTCTTGACTGTGACAGTTTCACATACTTTCTTCATTTTTCATGTTCTCAACATTTTTGGGGTTGCTGGTCAGATATTTTGTAGAATGTCCTTCCATTTCCAATTGTCTGATGTTTGTCTCATTAGACTGAAGTTATGTGTTTAGGAGAAAGATCACAGAGCCAATGTGTCATGTTTTTACCATTTCATATCAAGTGTACAGACTATTCACATGTTTTATTACTGTTGATGGGAAATCTGCAGTTTGCTTATTTTTATGCTAAACAATTAGAATAGAAGAGTTACTCAAATATAATATTAGGTTTGAACAGCATGTTTGGAAAGATCTCATATTCTGTGTAAATCCACATTGATATATTTGTAAATGTATAAATGGGACATGCCATAGGGACTTTTAAATGGCCTTAAAATAAAATGATCTCTTTAGCAATCGTAACTTGCTTATTCTTAAATGTGTAGAGTAAAAGGAGATTTGAAATAAGTTGTAAACATTATTGCTCTATAGCAAGTCTCTTATCTGCAGTTAGAACTTTTAAGTTGGTTCTCTGGGGAAAACAGACATGTACCTCTTAGTAATAGAATGACTGTCTCTCACAGAATTTCATTAGAATTCACTTCACACTCTTCCAAATCCCACAAGTATTCCCGATTTTCACTAAATTTACAAGTGGACAGAGGAGTATGGAACAAATTCAAAAGTCAATTCAATTCAACAGTGCTAATAAGAGCAAAAGTTACTCTCATTTTGGATTTAGATTATTTTTTAATTTCATGTATGTGTAGACTATTGTATAATATTTAAGCAATATTACAAACATTAGTTCACAGAACCTAAATCTTCAGGTGTTTTGAAATGTGTTGTAAAGTGATTGAAGGGTAGTGATCAGTGAGGGCACTTTATTTTTTCCTTGTTCTTCTGTTTTCACAGTTTGTTTGCTCGTCCTTTCCTTCCTGCCTCCTGTTTCTTCCCCATTCTGTTCCCTTTCCTCAGTATTTATTTCTTCAATTATGCACTGAACATTTATTGTGTACTGGTAACTTTATTTGGAGTGAAGACCTAAAACTAACCTGATTTTGTGCCTTGGGAACAGTGAGAGTGGTCCTGAAAAGTACAGTGTATTATTATTTATAGTATAGGACTGAGGAGGGGGTAAATATAAAATATCTCCCCTAAAACAATGACGCTTTGATGGGAATTATAGCAGAGAAGGAATGAGGTTTATCTTGAGGTTTATTCCTCATTACTTAATGCCACCCACAGCAAAGTACTTATGTCTTTACAGGATATTTGCACCTATTCAACCCTGTGTTCCATCAATATGTTCCAGCCTATCAGCCTTAATAGAAATCCAAATTTGAAAGCTTTTATTTCCCACTGCAAGGGAGGCCAAACTTTACCTCTAACCCTCTTAGGATCTCTAGTTGGGCCTGAGAATTTATTTTATATAAGATAGATTAATAGGAAGAAAACTACAGAGTTATTTAACTTATATGATCCATTAGTATTCATAAGGAAATGAAGAATCAAGAATTGGCAAAACTTACATGCTTTCAAAGAACAAATGGAAAAAATAATTAAAGTATACATATATGGGGATGGTAAAGATATAATTCTTTTGTTACAATTCTTATAATAAGAGAATTATCACAAGAATTAATTTAATAAGTTCTGTTTGTAAAAACCAATCATCGGTCTTACCTTCTCACTTGATGATAAGAGTGTCTCTTTCTTGCTGGTATAAGAAAGGCAGCTCCAACATAGCAATTTCATTACCTGTTTTTAAGAAAAAGAAGGGAATCAGAACATCCTTCTTTCATTTGCTATTTTTCAAATGCCATTAACTCAAAATAGTCATTGTGCTAGAACTATGTATTTTGAGGTGGTGTGTTCTGAACTTTTCTCCACCATGTTCTTGATAAGCATAAGTCTCCTTTGCAAATATTGCTATTAATTTCCACAGATCTGTCCCTATGTCCACAAATTGTAACCAGATAGTGAACAAAGACATCCTTATGCCCCTTGAACTTACATTTCAAAAACATTTATTTTCCCTACTCTACCTGCCTGCAACAATTTGGTTGAGGGGAATTGATCTGAAGTGTCATCACCTCTACTGATAATAAAACTATCTTTTAACATTGTCATTGATAAGATATTTGATGATAAGTTATTTCACAAATCTACTACCAAACAAAGCATGGTTTTACCCAAAGTCCAACAAAATACATGAGGACCACTAATATTGAATTAAAGAAGAGAAATGTGTAGAAAAT
Source organism: Tamias sibiricus (assembly GCA_025594165.1). Classification (NCBI taxonomy): domain Eukaryota; kingdom Metazoa; phylum Chordata; class Mammalia; order Rodentia; family Sciuridae; genus Tamias; species Tamias sibiricus. The sequence goes on along the minus strand of CM046664.1, from coordinate 109,154,673 downwards.
CATCCTCTGTATTCTCAATATTTAAGAATGAAAAAGAAAAAGCAAGAAAAGATTTTTTTTTTTTTTTTTTTTTTTTTGGTATCAGGGATTGAACTCAGGGACACTCGACCACTGAACCATATCCCCACCCCTATTTTGTGTTTTTATTAGAGACAGGGTTTCACTGAGTTGCTAATGCCTCGCCATTGCTGAGGCTGGTTTTGAAATCGAGATCCTCCTGCCTCAGCCTCCCAAGTACTGGGATTACAGGCGTGCGCCACTGTGCCCGGCTGTAAGAAAAGATTTTGAATGTTCCAGTAACATGGATGTAATGGAAGCAGAGGAAAGTGATTGTTTTGAAATGGGACTGGTAAATTGTGCAAATGCTGCAGAGAGTTAAGTAGTATAAGATGCATGAAGTATATCTGCTAAATTTAAAAATGTGCAGTTCCGTGACAATGGAAAGAATGGATTGGGGCTTAGAGAGGGAAAAACCATATCCTACTGAGTTCTTCAGATGCTAGGGGTAAGAACAAAGAGATGTTTAAGGATAATCCATCGAGGAATTTTGCACTTGTAAAGGAAGGGGATAGGTTTATATCTGAGGCAAGAATCTTGGATATGGGGTTTAGGGGGGGTTACTAAGAGTGGAAGATACAGCCAGGTGTGGTGGCACATGCTTGTAATACCAGCTGCTTGACAGATTTGGGGGAGGGGGGGCAAGTGTATCATGAGACATTGGGCAGCATCGTGAGATCCCCTTAAAAAAGAAAACAGAATGGGAAATATCTGAATATGTTAAAATGTTGATGTAAAAGAACCACCACCAAATGATAGATTAAAAACATGGAAAAGGATAAGAGTTAAAAAAAAAGAATAAGTTCAAACATGGGACAAGGGTTTAGAAGGTAATTAGCTTTAAAGAAAAGGGGGCATATAACTATCATCTATTGTATAAAAAGAGACAAAGGAAAAGAATGCATACAGATGGAGGCAATTTCATAGAATTTAAGTGAAAATAAGAGAATATTTTATCTAACTCCTCCTGTCTCTTTCATTTTTTTCCTTCTGTGATATAAGATCTGAGATTCCTACCAGAGTGAGGAGAGGAGTGACTTCATTCCTACCAGAGTGAGGAGAGGAGTGACTTCGTGAAGAAGAGAAGATAGTCTGGGAAAAATATTGAATTCATGAAGAATGAAGAATAACTGACTAGGGAAATATGAAAAAAATTGATTCTTTAATTTAGGAAAAGGCCAGATTTATAGTGATACCAAAGTAGCAAGCTGTAAAGAAATACTACTATACATAGCAGCAGTAGCCAACAGCAGCTAATATGCGCATTAGAAAAGGTTGGGTTTTGCAACACTAGGATGTTAGAGGATGACAATTCATACATTTGAACTGGGCGAGTATTGACTCAAAACCAGACAAGGAAGGAGAGGAAGACAGGATAGGATAGAAGGATAAAAAATGTGGGAGAGATGGGCACAGTAGTGCATGCCTGTGGTCCTGGCTACTCTGGAGGCTGAGACAGGAGGATCATGGGTAACATAGTGAGACCCCGTCTTTGGAGTGGGGATGCAACTCAGGTTAGAGTGCTTGCCTTGCACATGCAAGGCCCTGGGTTTTGTCTCCAGCACCATAAAAAAGAAGAGGTGGGACGGGTGGGGGAGAGGGAGACAGAGAGAGAGAGAAACCAGAAGCAGAAGGCAGAAGGCTTCAAGTCTTGAAGAGGTTGAGGAATGACTGTACTAGGAGTAAGTACATGAATTAGGCATAAGGAATTGAGGGTGTGGCGAGAAAGTAATTGAATGTCTTGTTTCAGAAAAAAAAAAAAAAAAAAAAAAAGCAATTCAGAGTGCTATGGTAGGTTCTAGTGAGGCCATGAGAGTAAGTAACTTAAAGGGAACAAGAATAAAGTTCAGGGAGATGATATCAGATAATTAAAAGGGCAAGGTTTTGAATGAAGTTTGAATTCACTTAGAATTAGGGTAACTACACATTTCAGTTTGACTTGGAAATTTTCAGCCATTTAATACCAAATATGCTTCCTGTACCCTTTCCTCTTCTCCTTCTGGTCCTCCCACAAAGCAGATGTCAGTCCATTTGATGGGTCCCATAGGTCTTTCAGGTTGTGCTCACTTTTCTCATTCTTTTCTCTTTCCACTCCACAGATGGAAAATAACTTTGTATTAAATACATGCTCCCTGATTCTATCGTCTGCCTGTCAAATCTGCTAATGTTTCTCTCTACTGAACTTATTATTTCATTTATTATATATCCAGTTCCAAAATTTCTTTTTAGCTCCTTTCTTAATTTCTGTCTTTGCTGATACTACTTTGTTGATATATTATTTGTCTGGTTATCTTTGTACGTGTTTGCCTTTAGCTCTTTGAGCATATTTAAGATTACTTGTAGTACATGAATGGACCTATATAACAGTTTTCACATCCATACCAATACTCACAATTTTATATCTTTCTAATTTTACTAGTCTGATAATCATAAAATAATGATTTAGTTTTGAGATTTGTATTTTTCTTATTTCTTTCATTAATTTTGTAGTTTCTTAACTTATGAAATAAACTTCCTAATTTAAAAATCTTTGCCTTGTTATTCTAATGTCTGGACTTCTTCATGGATGTTTTTTGTCAAATCTGAATCAACCAAACCTTCCTGTTTTTTTGTTTTTTTTGGTTTTTTGTTTGCCTTGTAATTCTTCATTGAAAACTGGACATTTGCATACTATAATGTGGTCATTCTGGATATCACATTCATCCCCCTTCTCTAGAGTTTGCTATTTTGTTTTGCTTTGTACTTGTTGAAGTCTGTAGTAATCCCCCTGATCACTGACTTTTCCCACTGTATTTGAAGAGACGGTATCCCTTGTCATGTGTGATCACTAAAGTCTCTCTCTCTCAGATATGTTTCTTAGTTTGTTTTTTGTTTTTACGGAAATCTACTTGGACACAAAAGTCTAAAACAGAACAAAACAGGAAAAAACAAAGCAGATTTCTCAAAACTTTACTAAGGTTTCTGTGCTGGAGCTCTTTTTCAACCTTTAGCCATACTTTAATTGAGCCTAGCTGGTAGTCAGAGGTACTGGTGTTTTTCAGATCTTTTTCTCGTAGTGCATCTTGGCTTAGCTGAGTGCATGATTTTCAAAATTCCATATATACATAGATCCTTTTGATCTTCCTAAAAACAAAAACTCTCCTTGTTTTTCCCCCCCTCCGCCTGAGGTGTGATATGTTGTTTGTCTCATGGATAATCCTTTGTTTTAGGCATGTTTCCAAGTTAGGTAAAGGACCCAAGTGTCCTGAGTCCTGGAAGCATCTCCCAGAAGGATTAGAATATATTACACAGTATTTGAAAAAAAGATCTTTCCTGCTTCACCCACAATAGAATCTGAATCCCCACACTGGCTGTCTTCTTCCTGACTGCCACTGAGGGGGTGGGGCAGGAACAATTAAAAATACGTACAACAAATCTTTGCTACCATTTTACAGTTGCTTTTAAACTCACCATTTTGTTGAATGTCATAAAACTTTTCATGAGTCCTCACAAAGTTTCTAGTAGTTTTGACATTTTGTTAGAGGATAGGAGTTTGGAGCTGCCCACTTTGCCATTTTACTCACATCATTCTGAACTGCTTTTTTTGTTTGTTTGTTTTCAGCACTGAGGAGTCTACCCTGGGCTTCCAGCATGCCAGGCAATGTGCTACCACTGAGCTACATCCCTAGTGTGTTTTTAAATTTTGAGACAGGGTTTCACTTAGTTATCCTGTCTGGCCTTGAACTTGTGATTCTCCTGCCTTAGCTTCCTGAGTAGCTGGAATTACAGACATGTGCTACCATGACTGAGATTCATATGCCATTCAGTGCACCTATTTAAAATGTAAAATTCAATAGTTTTTAGTGTATACTTTTATTGTGCAGCCATCACCAGAAACAATTAAAAACAATTTATCCCTCAAAAAAACCCTTATATCTATTTGATGTTACTCTTCATTATTATTACTCATCACTCTAACTCTAAAATACACTAATCTACCTTCTGTCTCTATACATTTTCCTGTTTTGGACATTTTATACAAATAGGATCATATAATATTATTGGTCTTTTTGAGTAACCCCCTTCATTTACCATGTTTTCAAAGTGAAGGAGCCCTAATTAGGAAGGGCTGTTGCAGCTAGCTGGAAGCCATAAGTTCCACCTGATATGTATGTGACGCACCTGTAGGCACCCGCAAAGCTGAAGGTATATAACCGGGTGAAAGCGGTCCGAGTTAGGACAACGGAGAATTCAGTCAGCCGGGCAGTCACTCGGTCGGTCAGAAGAATCAGAGCGGCCAGAACGTAGGCAGAGCGGTTACAGAAGAGAAACCAGATAGAAGAAGTAATGACTGGTCAGAGTTAGGCCGAGACTCCTGAGGAAGACAGAAGACAGAAGAAAGAAGAAGGAAGAAAGAAGAGAGAAGAAAGAAGCTCTAATCTTTCTCTAAGCTAAGCTCTATCTTTCTTTCTCTCTAATACTCTAAGCTAAGAAGACAAGAAGAAAAGCTCGCTTTAATCTTTCTCTCTAAAAATCTTTCTTTCCCTCTCTAAGCTCTAAGAAAGTAGAAGTAAAAGTAGTAAAAGCTTAACTCTGCCCCCGAGAGTTTTTATCCCGGTTTACGGTACCAGGCAGCTTACATCAAAGTTTATCCATGTTACAGTATGTATCAGCATTTTATATAGTAGATGAAATGATGTTCAATAGTATGGTTTGTAAATATTGGTGAGCATTGTAACATAAACATTGTAATTGAAAACATTTTGCTTATCTACCCATCAGTTAATGGACATTGGGTTACAACCTTTTGGCTATTAATAGTAATGCTTTGGTAAATATTTTTGCCTACTGATTTTGTATAGACATATGTTTTTAACTGTCTTGGGTACACTAAGACATGTAGCACATGTTTAACATTTTAAGGAAACACCAAATTGTTTTCCAAAATGGCTATACCATTTGTAGCCTCATCACCACTGTATGAAAGTTTCAGTTTCATCATGTCTATGTCAATAATTATAATGTTCTGGTGATTGAACACAAGGCCTAGTGCATGCTAGGCAAGTGCTCTACCACTTAGCTATATCCCATCTCTCTGTTTTTATTATATGTAGCCTTGCGGGTAATAAGTGATATCTCATTGTGGTTTTGATTTATATTTCATGTCCTTATTGCTCACTTGTATATCTTGTCTAAAAAAAATACAGATAGATAGATAGTAAATACATAGATATATGAAGATACTCAGCCCATTTTTAAATAGAATTCTTTTATTTTGACATAAATTATCTTTAATATCCTGGACATAAGACCATTGTCAAATATGATTTGCATGTATTTTATTTCATTCTATGCAATGTTTTTAAGATCTACCCATGCAGACACAGGTGTACACACTCATTTGCTTATAATTCTTCCATGGTATCCCATGATGGCCTTCTACCAAATATTTTGCTGTAGACCTTAGTTGTGTGTCAAATTTGGTCCTCTTTGGATGGACACTTTCAACTTCCCATTATCACAAATAATTCTATAATTAATATCATTGAGAAATATTTTGATATCTATTATTTTGAAGGTATATATATGCCGGGGTCCAGCCCCAGCAGGGTCGGGGGTCTTCCTGGTCCAGGGGATGTGACGGGGTAAACAGCGTTGGCGATGGAATGGACAGCAACCACACAGACTCAAAGGCCAGTGTAGAATGCTGACAAGTTTATTGAGTTCACACACAGTTTTTATACATTTCTTAAGGTATGACATGCCAAGAATGTAGTTAACATAAAACCCATAGAATTTCTGGTACAGAACAGGCTTACTGGAAAAGGTGATTGTATAAGACAATAACATCTCCACCACATCTCCTACTATTGTTTTGATTTAATATCTAAGCTATGAACATAATAAGCAAAGTTGATCTTAAGTTTCTATTTCATCATAAATGCTCTTGACATAGTGCTTAGCTGTGGTAAACAAGCTAGACTCTTAATTCTATTAGCCTAAGTTAAACTTTAAGTTCGGGCTAGCAAGAGGGCAGTGATCTCAGTGGTTACCATGGCAAATTTCCTTGTAGATAATTGCCATATTGTTTAGTAAAGTAAATCTTACTAAAGCAGGATCACAAGCACCAGAATCTAACATTTAACTTATGTCTATGAATACTTTTACCCCTCCACCATATAACATTTCCTGATTCTGGATCTAACTAACCCATGGGACACAAGAGAGGGTCTTTGTAGTAGGAAGCACTATAATTTTATTCTGTTTCTGATTACTAACAGTGAGACTATGTGCTTTTTGAAAACTCATGACTGGAGAAACAGGTGGCTCTGTGACTGTTCTCACATATAACAATAGATGTTTATAACAATCACTCCAGGAAAAAGACACATCACACGGTGGCAGAAAGTTATTTACTGTTTGTGGTAGGGAAGGGGTCATGATTTCCTATATTTTATTAATATTTTCAGAAAATGCTGTAGTATTCCCCTCACCCCCAGCAATCACCACTAGAAAATAGTATGAATATTATATTATTAGGAAAATAGTGCAAAAAAGGCACCAGAGCCCAGAGGCATACATCTGGCATTATCTTGAGATGATGAGTCCTTGCAAACATCATTCTCCCAGTGGATCCTTGTCAAACACTGGTTGGGTTGCCAGGTGCCCCCCGCATATATACATATAAAGAATTTTTTAGTCATGGACAATTTACTTTCATCTGTAATTTCCATATTTGATGATTCAGTTAATACCCTTACTTGTAGTACATGAGTGGACCTATATTACAGTTTTCACATCCATACCAATAATCATAATTTTACATCTTTCTAATCTTACTACTCTGATGATCATAAAATAATTATTTATTATTGAGATTTGTATTTTTCTTATTTCTTTCATTAATTTTGCAGCTTTTTAACTTATTAAATAAACTTCCTAAGTTTCTATGTATTCAACAATGGTCTTCTCATAAAGTTTCAAGGACTAAATGAAATAATTCACATAATGCCCTTCTTGTGCCTGGTACATACTAAATATTCAATAAATTTAAATTCCTGTTATTTGCAGTAGTTGTGTATTGTTGAAAACTATAAGGACCTAAGAGATGGTGCTACATGTGCCTGATGGAAGAAGAATTAAATTAAAATGTTAGTATCTCATAAAATGGTAGGTGTTCTAGTAAAGACAGCTGAATTCCTAACGTCAAGTGTGTCCTCTATGATCACCTTATTTTTTTACCCAGTGTTTCTAGCTTTTATCCTGACAAATAAGTATTTACTGATTTTTGCTATACAACTAGTTTAATTACCTTCCCTTAAAGTCTACCTAAAGCACTGTTGACAGCCTCTCCACCAAGTCTGCTGTCCTATAGCCTTAATGCTATTAGAATTCAATACCTTGAGCAAAATGGAAAATTGTCTTAGGCAGAGCAGAGACTCTACAGCCTGTTTTCTGAGTTAAATTTTCAGCTTTCTCATTTAGTCTCTGTTTGAAATTTGGTGATTACTTTACCTCTCTGACTTTTAGGTTGCTCCTTTTAAGATAAGAATCATAATAGTCCCTACCTCAAACAATGGCCACAAGCATGAAATGTAAAGCACTTAGTACAGCACTTGCCACTTAGTGAGTTCCATTTATGCTAGTTGTTGTTTTTGATATTAAACCACGGGACACTTTATGTAACCAATAATTAAATGAAGGCATCTTGTATTTACAATATACTTCAGATCCTGTATAGTTGGCAATTTCTTTTGATGGCGGCCTATAACCTTACTCTGGATCATGGAAGTTAGTACTAAAATCTGGATTATTCTTACTTGTTCTGTTTAGTACAATTGTACTTTGTTTTACCTTCCAAAAAGCAAATGGGTAACCCCCCCTTCTTTTTTGCTTTGTTCATGTACATTTTGAATCTTAGCAGATTTATCACCTTTAATATGTTGACCATGCTCAATAATTTATAGTTAGGCAAGGTTATATGTAAAATATATGTAGCTATTTTTAAAAGTTCTGTTAGAGAGCAAGAGATGTTTAGGAATGTGATCTGCAAGAGAATATTCAGTTTAAATAAAAAAGAAGAAGAGAAAGCAAGAAAGTGAAGGAGGAATTGCAGCTTGCCCAATTGCATATAGATTCAGTAAATGTGAAAAGCTAGTTTAAACACTTAATAATATTGATCTTTCCCAAGGGTTTCTTTGTAGCTGACTTAATTAGTGTTTATTAACCATTCTCCACCAAATACTTGCCTAATACCTTAAAAGTCTACTTCAGCAGCTATAATCTCTGCCAGTGCAGGAAAATGCCTCTGTATCATGCCTGCTACAGTGGAATAGCTTAATTTATATCTACTTACCTAATGTTCAAACAATGAGATAAAAGTGAAAGACACATCAATTAATTGGTTGTTTTGTTTATAGAAAATTAAACAAATTAGCTAATGCTATTTTTTTATTCAGTTGAGTACAAAAGTAGGAGGCTTGTAAGATTTAGCCTTCAGTACTTTTTTGATGAGAGAACACAAAGTGTTTTAATCAGTTTGTGATAGGTTTTAAACTCTTTACTATGAACTGGAAAAGATGAGTCTGGAAGATAATTCATGATAGAAGATGACTGATTGCCTTCAGATAAAATAATAGCAGATATTCATTGATAACATTTTTATGAAGAGGTATTTTTAATTTTAAAATGAATTTATATTTCTTAGATTTGCACGTATTTATAGAGGAAAAAAGGAGGCGAGGGGGGAATGGAGAAAGGGAGGAAATAAAAAGAGGTAGGAGAGAGAAGGAAGCAAAGAAAGAAGGAATTTCCCAGTGATCCATATGCAGTTCTCTTACACTATTCCAACTTCTGCTGCATAATTGGAGTTAAGAAGGGCTGGTGGCATCTGGCCTCTGCACCAAATAGATGCCAACATCCATAAAGTTTGGCAAAGCGGGACAAAAATAAATGAGAAGTGTAAAAGAAAAAGTGAAAAACTACTATTTATTATTTTCTTTCTCTCTCTTTTTTGGCTCTTTTCAGTTTACTGCCTAAGGAGTTACACTCGGTCAAGTTAAAAGCAGACCCCCAAATGCTTATGTTATAAAGCTGTAAAGTTTTGAAACTGTGACAAGGACCAAATGGGAAATTCTACTCATGGCAAGGAAATCCTCACTTAAGCTTCAATGAGACACAGGCACTTAAAACCCATGAACCATCAGCTGGTGGTCCTTAGCCAGTCCAGTCTCTACCAGGAACTGGCATATGTTCTTACACTGGTCACCCTATAGCTGAATGCTCATTTGCAGTACTATCGCAGGCCAATTTCTTCATAAATGCCTTTACTCATTTCTTTTTATTGTAACCATCAAGCTATCCACTGGACAGTAGTCAGGGTCTTCCTGCTATTTCTATGTTAATTCTTATGTTGGTATAATCCCAGTGCCAGCAGGAAGCAGGTTGTCACCATTACTTGCATCAGCAAAGGAGTCGAAAGAGTGCAGGTTCTGGATAGGGACATGGAACATTCCTTTTCCTACATGGAAACATCTTTCAGAAGGCTCTGTGGGAGAAAGGGTGCTGAGAAGATGGGGAGCTGGATAAATGTCCTAGAGAAGCAAGGGGGTTCCAGGGGAGTCTGCCAAGTCCTTGACAGGATGGCAGGTCAGTGACTGGAGCCTGTTTCTTAATTTCTGCATGTCAGGCATGGAAATGGCCATTTCCCACACGTTATTCATCTCAGTCTGACTCATAATGTAGATACTAAAATTCTTTTAAAAGTAAAAATAAACACAGGGCTAAGTAAGCTATCAAGTTCTCATATTTAGATGGTAAAGATGTCAAGGTCACACTTTTAAAGAGAAAAGATGCTGAAGACAGATCCATCTGACTTCAAAAACTGTACTCTTAATACTATATCTTACTGCTAAAAAAAAAAAAAAAAAGGAAACTCTTGCTTCAACTTTCTAAATAATGTTTTTATTGGTCTTATTAATCTGCAACTTATCCAATAGGAATATCAGTTTTTCAAGAGGCATCTTCACCTTCCCCTACCTGTTTGGATCCCAGAGCAGGATCTAAAATGTGTAGTGACCAAATCAGTGATCAGGCTGATTGGATCTTCAAAATAACTGAAATGATTGCTCTGCATATAAGGGTAATAATAGAAACTAATTGAATTAATGACTTAATTACTTTCCTAGGGGGTTCCTTTTTAGGTTGCTATGTATATATTTTTAGAGTTCTGCTAACTCATATGGCAATGTAATAAGTCACCTAAGTCCATCTCCCTATGTTTTCATTTGTTTATTCCCCTTTTACTCCATTCTACAACCTCCATGCAGGCCTATGGTAGTCAATGTTAGCTAAACCAGATGCAGTCTTTTGGTGGAAGCATGGTTCCTAAAAGACACAATCACACCTGTGATCTTAACACACCACACTAAGTACCAGTAGAGGTATGCAAAAAATAACTTGAAGACTTTTACAACTTCAGGAAGTGTCAGATAATAGTTCCACGAGAAGGTAATCCTTGATTTTGGTCCTGAAGAATGCTTTAAATAGAAGAATTTAGAGAGGAGGGTAGCTGTTTCTGGAAAAACAGCATATTCCAAGGCAGCCAGGAGCAAAATTGTATACTTTATTTGGTGCTCACAGTTTCAGGGGTCTCAGTCCAAAGACAGCCAGCTCCACTGCTCTGGGCTAAAGTGAGGCAAAACATCATGTTGGAAGTGTAGAGGAGGAAAGCAGCTCAGGATATGACCACCAGGAAGCAGAACTACATAACATTTTTAATAAATGACTAGCACTTTGACAGGTCTGGAGCTTGGCTCTAGGAAAGGAAAGGTAAAGAAGATAGAGAATTAGATGTGTAATAAGCATCCCTAAAGAGTTTATATAATTTATACAAATTAAAATGAAATAAACATTATATTAACATATAAGCAGCTACTTCTATTAGTTTAAAAGACAATTGTCTTTCTTAAATAAGGTGAAATAAACCCCATTTTTCAGTTTTAAACAGTTCTGTGTGACCAAGAATATGATTTGGTGACAATTATTTCTGCTCAGAACATTGAAGTTATAAGAAAGCATCCCAGAATGGATCAATAGAGTTTCAAATTGAGAGAGTAACTTGCTTCAGCAATATTTAGAAGATTTCCCTCTGGGTTATCATTTTTTAATAAGTGTTCAGGAATCTAGGTCTTTGAGGCTTCAGAAAAAAAAAATCTTTCAAAGTGGGTATTAGTCTGTTACCAGCAAAAGTTAAAACTAAATATATTTAATATTGCATGATCAAATATTATTAAATAAAGATGTTTTATCAAAATTTGTTCAAAACTAAGGCAAGCATGAGAGATGCAACTGTTTGAGGAAATTAATATGCAGAGACTTAAAAATTAATGTAGCATATTGCTTGCTTATCTCTTTTCACAAAACATTCCCAATATCTGTGCTTTGCTCTTTATGAATTCCAATTATCTATATAAAGTGCCAAATTTTTAATGCTTAATTTGCAAGTGCATACAAAGATTGTGGCTACCAGGAAAGTGTGTATTGGATATAAAATGTCCAAAGATAAACTTGAATTAACTACTACCCAAATTTGTAAATTCTCAAACTTACAAAACCTGTGACTAGCTAGCTCAGTTGCTTAGCCTACAAAGCCTAGATGCCACTTTTATTAGTTTAAAATTTCAGTTATCTAAGCTCTAGTAATGAACTGAAAACAGCACTATCAATTTATTTCATTACTTTTAGGGCTGCATTTTCCTGACCTGGTCATTAACCATAAGTTTAACCTTGGATCTTGAAAAATTAAAACTCTCTGAGCCAGATGTTTATCATCCATGGGAGAAAGAGGACTGGATATCAAGAAGGCCATCCATTTTAGCTTTATTAATCAGTTTGCTCTCTCCCTGGTTATTGGATGCTTAAGAATGTAGTCGCTAGAGAGTATCACTCCTTGCATAGTAAACTAGTAGTTCCCACCTTTCCCCAAAATATATGTGTTTCTCTAAAATGGATAAAAATAGAATTGTCCCTGGGAAAGTAAAAGGAGAAAAGAGCAGAGGAAGAGTCAGATTGTGCTTCCTGGCATTCGTCAACACTCGTGATTACTTCTTTGGGGGAAACATTCTTTGTCTAGGACCTTGCTCATGGCAAAGCTCTTACTACTAGCAGGAACCAAATTATGGAGGAATGCCAAGAAGGATAGGAAGATCAGTGCATGATGTCATACATTCTTTACCAAATGGAGCACTGCTCTTTCACCCAGTGTACGTGGCAGAATAAAACTATGCAGCAGTCATGTTATTTGGGAAATATTAGTATTTTTTCTATGTTAATTAAGTAGACTTTAGTTTGCTTAAGTTTCTGTAAAACATATTTTTCCAGTGTTTTTTTTTTTTTTTTTTTACAATGGTTTAAATTACTTTTCATAGTGCTTCTCTCTATTTAAGTAGGTTTAATTAGATTTAGATTTCTAACTCCAGAGACATATAGTGTGGTCAGTTTGACAGTGACCAAACTATGTTCAGTTTTTGTCTGTATCCAAGTGTAGGCAATTTTCAAAAGAATTCTGTTTTAAGATCCCCGTGAGGTGTCTAAAACTCTAATAAGCTTATAAACTATCACTTTATTTTATCAAAATGAACTTGAAATTAATCCTAATGCATTGCAATAGTTTCTGCTCCATGCTCCATGTTTTAATCAATTAATTAATTGTTCTTTCTTAAATTAAAATCTGTCTTTAGTAGTACCTTAGCTCAGGATGCTAAACCAAAATAGCATAATCCAATGACTATTAAAGAAAAATTATTCAATGATGTTCATTAAAGCACAGCAAGGCAGACTTTATTTAGGATGATGGCAATGGGTAGAGAGACCACTGCACTAAGGATCTGCAGTAGAGCAACAATGCTGGGATTAACACTGAATACAGCTTGGGCAAGTGGGAATTTACAGCAAGGAGCAATGTGGAGGTCAGTGAGTAGAAAATTGCTGAGAGGAAACATCAGGGGGAAAAGGGCATTTAGGCTAAGCATACCTAACAGGATCATTGTTGAAAAAGGCTAGGATGATTCAGTTTTACTCTGGGAATAGTGGAGAATGAGGAGCCTGATCAGATATTGACGATGATCAGATATTGATCATCCTAAACAGACTCAATAGGATTCTTTTGCTAAAGCTGGCTTTTGCAAACAAATACACTGATGGGCCTAGGAAAATTTCAGAAGCCTGACTAGTTCAGCCAATCAAAAAAATATTGATCATTGCTGAAGAAGTTGACATTTATTTTCTTATTTCTCGCCTGGGAAGTCTAAGGTAGAGGAACCTATAGATTTAGTTGTTGATGAAAGTCTCTCTCTTCCTGATATACCAACAGCCACCTTCTTGGGTGCTCACATGGCCCTTGCTCAGTGTGAGCTCACTGAGAGAGAACTCCAGTGTCTCTTCCTGTAAATACATTAATGCCATCAAGGGGCTGCACCCTTGTGACCTTATCTAAATCTAGTCTCCTCCCTTAGACCTCACCTTCAAATACTATCATATTGGTTTGAGGATTCAACATAAATTTGAGGGGTTACACAAACACTCAGTCCATACAGGATACAATAAACACTGCTATGTTTTTGAAAAGATATTTATATATAATCTGATAAAGAGTGTTATGTTTTCAGATATTCATTTTCTATTAATTCAATAGCCTTTCTTGCCTCTGTGAAGGAGAGCATTAATTGAAGTTATACAGATTATCTGGTCTGTGTTCAAACATTTGTTTAAATTGCTTCTTTAATAAATTTCTATTTGTGTCAGTTTACTATTAGAATAAGTAGGTAAGGCCAGATAGAACTCTTTTACTAGTCTAGAAACCACAGATTAATATAACCTATGAGAAAACAAAATTGCTACACAATTAGAGACAGGTAAAAGGGGGGGGGTCTGTAAAGAGTGGACAGGTTAGGAGGGATCTTTACTGAGGAGAAGTAGGGCTTCCTAGTTAACTCTATGTGCTTCTGTTGGATTAGAAACACTTCTTTTTGGAGCAAGTACTTTGTGAAATATTTTTATTACCTTTTTTTCTTATAAAAATATAAATACGTAGGGTTACATTAGAATTAACTGTATAGAATGTTCATAATCAACTTATGTCAATATATTTTGAAAACTTTAAAAATCTCTACAAATGTATCAACTGTTTTCCTAAAAAAATGGATCATGATTTATAAAAGCATTACAGAGTAAAATCCTAGGTTTAGAGGCTTAATTTATTTTTCAAATTAAGTTGGCTAGATATGGATTTGTTTTCAGAAGTATAGCAGTTTTATCTTGGCAATTGTGAAATAGATAAATTTATCAGTAGAAGGCATAAATTAAGAACCCTACATGTTTAAGAAGAAATTGCATAAATTATATGGTACAGAAAAGAAATACAAGAAGAAATTGCATAAATTATATGGTACAGAAAAGAAATATAAGTAACTTTGGAAAAGATTAAACATGTGATGGTATTTTAAATACAACATATTATTTAGCCTGGTGAGTAAAAACAGTGTTCATATACCTATCTCTCTTGAGTCTTACCCTGGAATGCAGGCATAAATGTTATAATCGGACACAGGGCTGATGTTCTTCTCTATTAGATCTGGTCTCCAGAAGGCTCAGAATCTCTAACACAAGAGAAACCTCTTTTCCAGATCATACATTCCTTCTTTCATGCCTTGTGATTTTTTGGTTGCTATTTTGGGAGTGGATCTTGTATAATGTTGGGCCACTTTAATTGTTTTTAATATAGTAAGATGGAGTGGGATACTGAATTCTGCCCATTGAGCTTATTTTATTTGTACAAAAGGGAACAGATTTTGTCTCCCTCCAAAACCTTCAGTAAATGTATTTTTGTAGTTTGACTCTTTGTTTTAATAATACAAAACACTAGTCTGAGTCTGTTTGTGTTGGTCTAAAATATTACATAGACTGGGTAGCTTATAAATAATAGAAATTTATTTCCTATAGTTTTGGGGTCTGGAAGTCTGTGATCAAGAGGCCAGAATGATCACATCCTTATGAGGTATCTTCTGGTTCAGAGACTAGTCTTCTTGCTGTGCCCTCACATTGTAGAAGTGAAGGGTCTTTCCTGATACTCTTTTATAAAGCACCAATTCTGTTCATGAAGACTCTGCACTCGTGACATATCATTTCCCAAACACCACACCTCTCCACACCATCAATCGGGTGGGGATCAGGAGTTCAACTCAAAAACTCTGGGGGATACAAACATTGAGAACATAGCAGCACTTTCAACCATTTCTCAATATATATGCTTTATTGTCTAGATACCATCTCATTCAATGACTCCTCTCAAAATGTGCCATTGAGAAATCAATTTTGTATTCCAAATATGATTGGAGCAAAATCTAGACGCCTACATTATCTTTAGTCAAATGTCATTTGGTAAACTTACTTTGAACTGTGGCCAACTAAAACCACTATAGGTTACACATAAACTAGTGCTAAACTATGTTTAAAGGGAAGGATATTTACAAAACTGGTGTTTTACCTGCACCTGACATTAACTTTATTTTCATTAAAATGATGTTTCCATATTTTATCCTTCTTTAGATGTTATAGAATGTTAGACGGAATTCATATGCATTGGCTGTAAGCAAAAGTAACTAACACGGTTTCAGCACCATTATAAAAACAAAAATAACCAGCATGGAAGCAGATCTTAAATGGATCAGAAAGCTTCCCTTTATTCTGCAGTGGAGTCAATCAATCAGGTTCCTGGGGGGGGGGGGGGTGCTATTTTCTGGGTAGAAAAATGACTGCTGGTTACAAGGGGGCTATGAGTTTTATAGTTTACAGTAAGAGTGAATTAATCCTTGGAAATTGAGGCAGAATGTATAGGTCTGGGCAGTCAGGAAAAAGTAGTAAAAAGCCTGGAACTCACTGTCATTAGGGAAAGCACAGAAGTTGGTATTCACTGCTTATCTTCTTCCTCTGGGACCCATTGTCATCTAGAGCTTCACTATTTGCTTTTCTCCCTCCAGAACTTATTGGCAATGGGAATGGGTGTAAGTCCAGGACCCAATGTTTCAGTAAATGCCTTCCTACAGGACCCACTGTGATTGGGAAGGGGTGGATGTTTGCTTTTGTTGGAGATTCTGGGGATGAACCCAGGAAGGGATGGAAAGTTTCTTCTTTATCCCTTGGGGCCCATTGTTACTGGGAAAGGATTTATTTACTGGGAAAGGATTAATGATTGCCTTCCTCCTCCTCTGTGTCAGACAGTTTTGGAGGGTTGTCATTTCACTGTTCAAGGGCTTGTCATTTTCCATATATCTCATGAACTATTCCTCTCAATATTGTCTCTTAAAACAGTGTGTGTATGTGTGTGTGTGTGTGTGTGTGTGTGTGTGTGTGTGTGTGTGTGTGTGTATGTGTGTGATCCCATGGCATTTTTCATGTCTTTGATCAGTGTCTCTAGAGACATGTCTTCACATGGAGATCAATCTATTAATTGTCACTTTGGGGATTTAGGTATTAAATCAGCTACCTCTTTTATTTTATCCTAATAGATATGCCTTAAAACTGACAAATGTTTTATTAAACTCAAGATGATGTGGTTTTCTGATATAATAGATCATAATAGAGAAAATGAAGACTTTTAGATGACCTTCTTAAGAAGTTCATACTAGCACTAAATATTCTCTTTTTTTTTTTAAATAAAAGTTATCTAAAAACTGGCATCTGTATCACTCATAACACTGTCCTAAGAATCTGATTCAAACTTAGAACTAGAATGACTATAACCAAGAGCACATTGAGTAAAAACCAGAGGGGCATATTAGAAATCATATAATTGAGCTATTTCCTACTTTGCTGGAGGTTTCAGTGAAACTGCCATCAGGCACTGTATAAGTCAGCATTCCAGCTGGAAATAATGGATTCAGGTCTTTCCAATTAGAATACTTTCCTTAGTTTATTCAACTAATTATTTATGTTTCTTTATTGAATCTGGTAAAGAACAGATGAAAAAACTCATACTTACCATTCCACAAAGTCAGGGATCAATTCGAGCTGAGTCTGACTCCAAAATTATACTGTTTTACTCATAAGCTCTCTGAATTTCTGCCTTTTCAATTATGAAACAAGGAGGATACAATAAATGCTATCTAAAATTCCTTCAATCTCTAACATTCAATTCAATTTTATTCTAAATATTAATGGCAATATGAACGTTACGTATTGGTAGGGAGAACTACTTGTAAATTTGCCCTATTTTGAAGCAATTCTGTTCTTTCTTTGTACTTGACCAAATGTCAAGAATACATATTTCTCTGTCTTGATCTTTCTTTATTTTATGTATATACCAGACATTCTAAACACTAAGTAGAGACTGCAAAAACCTCCATGCTGGGGTACACTTTCAAAAACAATTTAGCCACTTTGAAATGTAAATTTGATAAGCAAAAGCACTACTGACACAGCTACTGTACTTCTTACAGAGCCTTAAGCAGGTGCAAATGAGTTCACTTTGTGATAAGAACCTGCATCTGTTGGAGAGCAGCTTTTGGAAGTAGCCTGTTAGCGAATTCTAAGATATCTAAAATGAGAAGAACATATTAAATTGCAAAGAGAGATTTGAATTGATAGCTATGTATTGATGCACATCTGTAATCATGGGTTAAAGTTTGTATAGCCTAAGGAGTCCCTGCTGTTTTTGTTTACTGATATCACCTCTTCAGTTTTGCCATGCCAATCAACACCTGCACTGTCAGAATTCTCTTGTTATGGAGGTCTTATGTCTGTCTGGTCACATCCTTCTCTTGTACAGAAAAACTCCCAATATGATCTAATACTAGGTTCTAGGAATTTCTACAGATAAGTAATCATTGACTGATTCTATTTATCTTTTTCTTGATAGTAGGTTTTGAATTGTTTAAAATTTAGTAAATTTTAACCATTTGCTTTAAACAAAACATTACAATTTAATTTATACTCTATAATGAAAAAGCCTTCAATTATATGCTAATCATTTAACACCATCCTTTGATTTTTTAAAATTTCCCTTTAGAGAGGGAAGTTTCATTTATAATTCTGCAGGTTATATTAGAGTAAGAATCAATATGTAATATTTTAAGCCAAGGTCTGTGTTAGGATTCCTACAAAGAACACTGCTTCTTTATAGTGATCCAGCAATAAAACAAAATAAAACTAAAAATAGAAGTAAACCCTTCAGTTTCCTTAAAGGAATATATTAAGTCATTAAACGGTTCTCATATACTATATTTTATTAATTTTCCAATATAAAGGATACTAGGAAGATTCAGAGATGAAAGGTTAGAAGAAAGTACAAAAATAATTTTTACTGATTGTTTCTTAATTAAAATAGTGAGAAAATTGTTATGTTCATACTACTGCAGAAACTATAGATGTTGGCCACAAATATTTATCAAGATTATCAAGATTAGTCTAAGAATAATATTAAAAAATACTTGGCAATGGGCACACAAGAAGTAGTAACTATCCACAAAAGATACTGACCATTAACAATTTACAGTGCTGAAAATGTGGAAGCCACCTGGATACTGGCCTAGTGTAGGTACTGTTGTTTCCCCACTTTCATAGAAAAGAAACTGAGATTTAATTGAATAGTTTTGGGCAAAGTCCATAACAAATATAAGATTGTCACATTGTCTATTGAACCTAAGCTGAATTGACTCATATCCTTGCTCTAACTGCTATAAATATATTGATGATCTATGTAGATTTTTGCAGATAGTAAATAATGTGTATTGCATGAGAGGACTAGGCTGGAATATTAACATACCTTGGTGAACCTAGGAATGACTTCAAGGTTTATAATCCAATGCTATAATTTTATCAGGAAACATAAGTCTAAAGTCATTAATGATGCCCTTTTTTTCCAGTGTGTTTTAATCCTCAATCATGCAATCTAATTTTCATGTGTTATATATTAGAATTACTCTCATTTATGTCTTGAACTTATTGATAGGAACACCAGGTGATGAACTATGGATTTAGAAATGCCTGGTTATGTGCAAATATTTACCAACTTGAACATAATCTAAAGGTATAACAAATTATACACATATTAAAGTATCTTGTACTTTGGTAGACTTATCCCCACAGAAGTACATCAGAGAACTATATTCTGATTAAACTTAACACTTTTTCACACTTTCTAAACAAAAACGGAAGTATTACTAACACACAGAGAGGGAATATTGTTAAAAATATAATATTGTTAAATATTGTTAATATTGTTAAATATTGTTAAATATATATTATTAAAATATATTAAACCAATATAATTATAAAAACAAGAATTTATTTTTTAAAAAATGACTTCTTCTATACCTTCTCTACCCTCTGCTCACCAATTTTTCAAAAAGTAAACACAAAAAGATTTGTATTCCAAGGAAATGTTGCATACATAGTAGTGAGTGTAGTCAGGCAAATCAGGTCTAACATCGAGTTTCATAAAGAGCATGGAGTCCATAAGGAAAATGGAGTCAGTCTGAGTCCTGGAAAATCACAGAGCAACTCTAAGGGAGAAAAGATGGTTAATGTTCCCAAGTTTAGGGCCCATCTTATGGAATGTTAATGAAACAGCTCCCAGCAAACGGAGATGTTAATCAACTAGCCCTAAACCCTTCCCGTAAATCTCACACCCACCGTGGGCCCTCCGGTGTCACAGGTGTCACAGGTGTCACATCTTTTTGACATTCCTGTCCCAGGCAGGACAGAAATAGAGATCATGAAAGGAACAAAGAAATATTTCAGATATAAAAGGGAAAAAGCTTCTCCTCCCTTTGGATTCCTGGTTTCCGGGTCCCCTTCTCTCTCTGGGGGAAGTCTTTTGCTATCCTTTCAATAAAGCTGTCCACTTTCTACTCTACGCTTGCCTCGGAGTGCTTCTTTGGCGTTATTCTTCAGCATTCGGGGAGCAAGAACTCGTCACGGTAAAAAGCGGTTTCACCAGGACCATGAAGAAAAACATATACAAAAATATAAGAAAAACAATAGCAGCAACAACAACTACTACAGAGAAGATGGGCAAAAGCAATATAGAACAAAATAAAAAGTTCAAAGCCGGGCGCGGTGGCGCACGCCTGTAATCCCAGCACTTTGGGAGGCTGAGGCAGGAGGATCGCGAGTTCAAAGCCAGCCTCAGCAATGGCGAGGCACTTAGCAACTCAGTGAGACCCTGTCTCTAAATAAAATACAAAAGAGGTCTGGGGATGTGACCCAGTGGTCGAGTGCCCCTGAGTTCAATCCCTGGTACCACAAAAACAAAAAACAACAACAACAACAAAAAAGTTCAAAACATAATGAAAATAAAATTTAGAAATAAGAGAAAAGATAGAAATAATCAAAATTGAAAAGAGAAATAAAACATGAAAGTAGGTGTAAGAGAGAGAATAAAGGAGAACAGAGTAGAGGAGAGAAACAAAAAAAATCATCAGCAACAACAAACTATAAATAGAAAACAAAACTTTCATCCCTGTGGAGGTACTCGAATGAAGGGGTGAGAGTGATGCTCACAACCTACACTGATAAAAGATTCTCTCCAAATCTTAGTCTATACCACATGGACAGAGCCACATTTGTGTGTTACTTACCCATTATTCTTTCCTTGGTGGTGGTGCTCACCTGATAATTAAGGAGAGTGATTTGTAGCTGAAGCTAGTTGGAACCTTTCAGGTGCTTTGCTTTCTGGATCAATTGTGGTTCCTCAAGTAAACATTTTCTCCAGAACATTCCAGGCTGAGCACTAAGGGCAGAGCTAACACTGGCTCTGCAACTTGTCAGCCAGATAGCAAGTAATGCAGAACTTCCCAAAGATTCTCTCCAGAGCTCTGCACTCTGAGGACAGGAAAAATGCCAGCCCTATAGCCTATAACAGAACTAGCAAGGGATGAGAAACTTGATTTGCAAAGATTCTTTCCTGAGCCTTTTTCTGTGTACTTCAAAGGCGGGACTCAAAGAGGCTTGCAGATTGTCAGAGAGCAGAATACAGAACTCTCTGAAGATTCCCTCTGAGCATGCGGCTTTTGCCATCGTTGTGGTTTATTCCCAGATGCCCCCAGGTGTGGAAAGAGGCAATGGAACCACAAAAGAACGCTACTGGGGAGGTAGGAGGGGGCACCCACAGTATCTTCCATCAATGATTCTATTGTTCCAAGACTTGGCTCCCAGTGAAATCACACATGATTGTTCATTCTTGTGGGCTGGATTCCTGAAGCCGCTTCCACTCCCTGCTATATTGCAGTCAGGATTTCCACCACATAGAATTCTCCCAGAGTCTATATCGAAGTCTCTCCCCAAGGCAAACCAACACTCAAGGAGGTTACCCACTGAGCCGATTCAGTGATATCCCCTCCATGCTTCCAGAGACAGGAAAATGCAAGGCCCTTGACTCCCAAAATGATAAGCTCAGACAATAGGATCCTTCTCATAAGGTCTCCTGGTTATAGCACCAGCAGAATACACTGGGTAATGTAGAGAACTTCCTCAGAGCCAGCTCCCTAAGGTCTCTTATCTGTTCACACTTTGCCTGTAGGGTGCCAAATCCTGTAAAGGTGGAGCTCACTGAGATGGGGCTTTCCCTCCTTTACTTATTACCCCTACTGCCACTGCCCTGCACCGCGCCCCAGGGTATCCCCCTCCCCTTGCTATGCTGCTACGTAATCCTAGCTCTTTTTTGTCTTCTGTCCTGTTATGCCACTATCCCAAATATTTGGGTTTAGGTACATCTGTCTCAGCATTATTACATTCTGGCAGTCTCCCATGGTCTCTTACCTCAACAAGCAACTGCATTCCTTATGTTTTTGATTCCATTTCATGGAGAAGCTGGGTGCTTCTAATCTGCCACCTTGGCTCTCCCAAGAGTTTTTAAATGAAAAGCAACTACAACAATAAAACTCTAATATCATGCAACCATGTATTTCCTTATGGCATTTATCCTCCTTTGATTTCTTTTTTCCCTACCTTTTCTCACCTTTCCCCATAAATATAGGATTCCCCTGGTTATTTACCTCTTTACCTCTTAAATACATCCACAGACTAACATTTTATCCAACAGAAAAAAAAAAAAAAGGCTTTTCTTCATGAATATACAGTAAAGTGGAGTGAAGAACTCCCTCCCACCAATTCGACTGCAGTGTTCATTGTCTAATAGAATATTGAATTATTCTCTTCAAGGCTCCCTGTTTAAAAATCAATGTTCTGCTAGACCGAGTGGACTGACAGTAGTGTAATGCTTTTTGGACCAACAACCAAATGCCCCCATTATTGCAATCTAAGGCCGATGATGAGAGGGAAATAAGGAAGCAAAAAAAACTTAATAATATATCTTTCATTTTGAGTCATGAGGACTTTTTATATTTTTCTGGGAAAGGAAAAATATAGCTCAAGCTCAAGAGGATATTAATTCAAATAAAAAGGATTAAAACTATCTCTTAATTACTTTTAAGGATGGATGAACTTGGTCATATTTGGAGTTTATTGAGTATCTCAAATGTTTTCTCAAATGTCTAAAGTTTTTTTTTTTATTTTTTATTTTTAAAGCTCTCTCAGCTTCTTTTGTTCTACTGATCCTACATAATTTATGGTAAATCCAAGGGAAAATATTTTAATTTGATTTGCAACTAAGAAAACATTTGGCTTTATGATTTTTTCCTATTAATGTTTGAGGTTTCATTTAAAACCAAGGTTTAAGTCTTCTAGAAATGTTATGTGTAATAAAATATGATTTATTTTCAGGAAATAAATATAGATTTTGCTATATGAATATCATATTTATTTTCAACAATGGGAAAAAATTCTTAAAGAGTATACATTATGCATGCTGCACTTTTACTATGAGAGACATAACCTATTGATTTGAATGAGTACAAGGCCGCCTTTTTAAATATCATCCAGTTATTCCAATATTCATACAATGTTTTAAATAAAAGTTTATTTAAATTAATTTCTCTTTCATATTGGTATTTTGGAATACATTAGTTTTTAATATTTTCTTACTTTTTAAAGTATAAACACAAATAATATTTTCAAAAGTATGCACATGTTGGACCTAAATTTTGTGTACATTGAATTTAACAGCAACTTCAAGTAAAATTATAACCATAAATGAATTATTTTCTATCTTTTAATTTATATATACTCATATACATAATTTTCCAAACACCATAAACAAGCGTGGCTTTCAGTATGGTTGAAAAGACAGCTTATTATCCTATACTTAGGCCTCTTGCAAAAATTATGTCTACAATCAACCCATTTTAATCATTGTTTCTTCTTTTAATTTTGGGACTTATTTGTAAAATATATTCAATTATCAAAATAGTCTCCTTCTGTTGACAACACTTTTGTTTAAACAGAGTCATCCCACCTATGAATATAGCAATCCAGAATGTCTTTCTATTGCTGGGGCTTTCCAACTCCAGGCATTATTTTGCAAATTTCAACAGAAGATATTTGTCACAGGCCATCAAAACAGCATTAAGTACTCATTTTCAGTTGTATAATGGAAATGTCATTTTTACTAATTTTCCTACTAATGTACCCTGAACTATTTTATCTAGTCCAATATTTTTTCAGAAGAGAGATATTATGCTTCATCTAAAAAATACAGTCTCATCCTTGGGGACATCAAAAGTCTAAAATCGATTTAACTGTGGTTGGTGAATATATTTCTGAGAGAAAATTTTTTTTTCATTTGTGATCATTATATATTCATCCCCACCAGGAGGCATCCCTGGCCTTGAAGTTAGGTTAGTTTCATCTTAGCACTAAACCAAATTTTCTTAGATTTGTTCTGCCACTTGAACATAGAAAACCTTTGGATCTGCTATGAATGGTCTATGGCATAGGATTCCAAAATCCATTTCTAAACTCTTACAATCTCACTAGAGAGAATATGTATTTAACTACCACTGAGTTTCTTTAACAGATTAGAAGCCAAGATGTGTTAAGGTGTGAGGAAGTTAAAGGAAGTTGACAAAGTACTTTTGAGTTCTTTTAAAAAATGTATATATTTCATTAGATTCAGGGCACATAATCTTATTATTTTATTTAAACAGGGTCTTTTCACCTATTCCATATAATTTCTACATTTGGTTTTTAAGAAATTACATTTTTAAGACTTTGATGATGCTTTGATAGTGTCATTGTTTTGCTTTCTGTTTTTTAATTGCAGAATAGGAATGACATCTAAAGCAAAAACAGAAGCTTTGAAATGATTAATGAAATGTTCACAACTGCCAAAGTATAGGAATCCAGGAAAAATAGTTTCAATGTCTCTGTTAATGTGTGCCATTACAAAGATAGCCATTAAAATGCTGATATCTGACCTATATTGTACTACTTTCTTTTTATAAAAGCAGCTCTTTCCTCACATCTTTGTGCTCTTTTCTCACATCTTTGAGTCTTAGATTCTTCTTATTTATGACAATTTCTTTGTACCTCCTCTACACTATAATTTTGGAGCCTTTTCTGAGTTAGTTTTCACTTCTTAAATTTAAAACATCATGATATCTCTTGCTGCTTTTCCAGAAAGGCATATTTTATTTGGCCACATACTGTTCCAGATAGGTTCAAGGAAACTTGAAACTGCTGAAAACATTTACTAATCTTTGATTGCTATTTGCAGTTGGAGGCAACTGTCTCCTTGCATCCTGTTTCCACACAACTCAGTGAAAATTAAAATTGACAGAAACAATTTCTAAAAAGAAAGTGGAAAAAATGAACAAAGGAGTTGAAAACATATATCCTCTTCTTCTCTTACATTAAACCTCCTGTACATTGTTGTAAGTTTCTATTTTAATGATATTTCAAATATATAAAGTGCACCTATTCAAATTGCAAAAAGGAAATCATATAAAATCTTTTATTTTGAATGATAAGACAAAAGGCTCCTTGAGTTAGTGCATTGTGTACAGTCAATTGATTCTCAAAACTATAGTGACAAGTGGTAAAATTAATGGACACAAATTGAATTGATAAAGAGTTTTGAGGTCACTGTACATTAAAACCTGCAAGACACCTTGTTTGCCATGGTTTTGCCAATGGCATAGGTCAAATAATGTGTAAATCATTATAACTGACAATACAGCATTATTCTTTTCATACCAATAGAAAGGAATTTTGAGGTATAACTTTCATGTTTAAGTTTTCATGTCCAGATAGTATTTCTTCCATTAAAAACATAGAGTATTGGAGGCCATGAATGAATTATGGGTTTGTTTGAGCCATCTCAAGGCAGGAGCATTACTCTTCTGAGAACTCTTAGTGAAATTGCAATTGGAGACTGCTCAGTTTATGCTGACACCCTGCCCCATGGCTCAGACAAACAGCCCTAGTTCAAAAGCATCAGGTCAGAAGCAGAGGAGGTGGGTGTAAACTGCTAAGGCCCAACAAAGTTGTTTTGGCCATCTGCTTCCTGTAGTCCTCAGGAAGTTCTTCACACTGAATCCCATTGGTGTTCCTATCCATATAAATAAAGAATGTGGGCTCCATTTTGTGGTTAGATCCAGTTCCTACCATAACTGGTCCCCATCAGATTCTGCTGTTCAACTATTTTCATGTTTTTTGTCTTATTTCTTAATATTTATTTTGACCTTTATTTTATCAGCTGGTTCACAGCTTAGAGAATTGTTTGGTGCTGCACAGGTCATAGCAATAGAGGTTGCAAAATGGCACTCCCATGGGGAGTCCACAACAAATTCTGTATCTGTTTGTCATGCACATTATATTAAACTTAAGAAATTTTACCGATATTTTTCTGGATATTCTGTATTACTTGAGAAATAAATGATGGAATATTGGATTCTTATTCTTCCAAGGCAATGTTGACTGTAACCAAGTTGTTCTTGCATTCTTTTCATTCTTTTCATTTCATCAAATTTTCCATAACCCTCTCCACTCCTATTTCACAGCTGACTGACTTCACTCATTCATATCAACTGCTTAGTCTTCCAAGCATTTCATTTGCAATTCCTTGTTTAAAAGATCTGGGTTTATTGAAGTCCTTAATCTTGAAGTCTATTGGGAATGCCAGGACACCCTGTGGCCTATATTGGACTATTCCCAGATGGACTCAAGATGGTGTATTGAGGGTAATGATTTTGAACCCTGATTGCATCCAATAACCCATCCTATTATATATGGTTTATAATATTTGTTTTGTTAAAGTAAAATGAATTTTAAGGATAATAAAACCTATCTATGCACATAGTTAATATATGGATATATGAATTGAAGGAGTATAGCTTAAGTGCTGGGTCATGATTACATAAGAAGATCTAATGAAGTGGTTAGTTGTACATCTGTAAAGAGATGCACTATGAATGTGTGGGTTGTTAATTTGGACTGAGGAAGGTGTGCAGCTTTGATGACCCTAATGGCAAAAAAGCACTCAGTGACGTGATTTTCTGACATGTTTGATATAGTAAAGAATTCTTGGCAAAGTTTGAAACAAAACAAAGTAAAGTTTTTCATTTATATACATAATAGAAAATTTACATGACTGAATGTAATTAAAGCCACAAAGATACTAGTTTGAGTAGATGTGACAAAATGTGATTAAGGTCCTACTTGGGTTCATTGCAAAATTGCAGGCCCTTGCTTATGAATATTTGTTATCTGGGGATAACTCAGAAAATCAGATGATATCTAAAAAAACAGCTTTTCTCTTAAAGATTTTCCTTCTGTTTAGAGGATACCAAACAGCCTCAAACATACCAAACTCTGCCCCAACTAAATAAATGACAATAGTGCCATTAGTTGTTACTGTGCCAATGTAGACAAAATTACATATCTCCAAAATGAATCCCAGAGGATAATATTGAATGAGGAAAAACCATTGTCTAATGTGAGCAATGTCCCAGAATTACTGGGCATATATGACCTGGAATGTAAATGGCTGATCATTTAAGTTTGAATTGACAGAAAAGGAAGTATATGTAGTTTGCAAAAGTTTACAAAAGAAGAACATTGATGCATTTGCAAAAACATTCTACTCTTTAATACAATGATTTCCAATATCTGTTCTATAATTTCCAACATTTTTTTGAAGTACTTTAACATGACAGAGATAATTCTGTGAAGTCTTTGGAGAAATTTGAAAAATAAATCTTTCAATTTTTGTATATGGTACATAACAGAAAGTGAAAAAAAACACTATAAACAAAATGCTTAATATTAGGAGAGACTATTATTGTATATAAATTTAATCCCATCTTTAGTAATAAATGCATGAAAACTAATTTTAACTTTTCACCTACTTAACAACTAATATAAATGCTTTATTTGAAATCTGATTTGTAAATATAAACATAAAAATTAATAAAAATTTTATTTTATCTCAGGTATAATTTGAGGATTACATGTAGATTGAAATTTAGTTGCTTATATCAAAACAAAATATGTACTGATTTTCAGATTTACTTTAGAATTCTAACACTCTGCTCAAAAATAATATTTATATTTTTGTATTTTGCTGCCTTTTGTTTGTAAGTGGATAAGAAAAAAATATTTAGAAAATTATTAACACTTCACAAATTCTATTCTGAATATGAATAGACTTAAATCTTATAAATTAAAAAATAGACATTGAAGGAGCCCTAATTAGGAAGGGCTGTTGTAGCTAGCTGGAAGCCATGGGTTCCACCTGATATGTATGTGACGCACCTGTAGGCACCCGCAAACCTGAAGGTATATAACCGGGTGAAAGCGGTCCGAGTTAGGAGAACGAATTCATTCGGTCAGTCGGGCAGTCACTCGGTCGGTCAGAAGAGCGGCCAGAACGTAGGCAGAGCGGTTACAGAAGAGAAACCAGATAGAAGACAGAAGAGAAACCAGATAGAAGAAGTAATGACTGGTCAGAGTTAGGCAGAGACTCCTGAGGAAGACAGAAGACAGAAGAAAGAAGAAGGAAGAAAGAAGAAAGAAGCAAGAAGCTCTAAAAAATAATCTTTCTCTAAGCTCTATCTTTCTTTCTCTCTAAGCAAAGAAGAAAAAATAATCTTTCTCTAAGCTCTATCTTTCTTTCTCTCTAAGCTAAGAAAAGAAGAAAAAAGACAAGACAAGAAAACAAGAAGAAGCTAAGCTCTATCTTTCTCTCTAAGCTAAAGTAGAAGTAAAAGTAGTAAAAGCTTTACTCTGCCTCCAAGTTTTCCTCCCGGTTTTCGGTACCAGGCAGCTTACAAGACATAATACCAACTCCTTTTTTTCTCTGTTTATGAGGTATGATAGACTTTTTCATGTGCCATTGAATTTTGAGTACATAAATACCATTTATGATCTAATTAAGATTATCTTGAGACAAATTTGCAAAAAATCTTAGCATTTCATGTTTCTCTTTATTTAACTTGTTTTGTAATATTGATGTTCTTTATGTTACGAACAATGGTCTTCTTCAACGTAGAGTAAATAAAAATGACCAACAAGAAAGCAAAGTTATCTAACAGAGAAAATACCTGTGACAGATTCATTTGTATAAGGAACTATCTGAGTATCTGTGCATATCAATCTGATATACAGCTATACCCCCTTGATATATACTCCATGAATTATAAATTTGTCACTGATCTGTTTCAAAGAAAAATAATCAGGATTTTAAATTGAAAACAATAGAAAAATATTCCTGTTCTTTACTCACTGCCACAACTAACAATTCTAAGAAATTAAAAATCTTTCTCTAAATTTATATCATAAACCCAGTTCTGGATATTGGTTTATAATCAGGGTCAGAAATACTTTAAGCCATCAAAATTCAGTTTGACATTTGTGTTATGACTTTTATCTCATCCTTTATCATGTTTTTAGATGCATTACACAATATAAAATAGAGGGATAATGGAGAAATGGTCTTTAACTACTCTAGGAAAAGAAAGGAAAGAAAAAAAAAAAAACCCTCAAGTCTTAGAAAAAAGCCTGGGTTTTTAAATTTCTACTTTCAGTTTTGCTCTTCTTTTTTGGTTGCTATCAACAGTGCCACCTGAATATATTTATCATTGGAGATCAGTGAGCAACAGTGCATTCATCTTTAAATAACAAAGTCCTAATGTATATTTAATGTATTCGTTTAGAATTTAGTATCACTCTTCCTAAAATACCGTTTTATACTATTGAATATATTGGCATTTCCTAACATGTTCACAATATTTTGACGCTCTTCAAAAAATTTTCAACTCTATGAAAAGGTGAATTATATCTTCCCTTTGAACTTTGGCCTTTGTGACTACTTTGGCAAATAGGATTTCTGGAAATGATACTGTCAGAGGTCTAGCATGATGTCAGGAAATGATATGCATTCTACTTGGCTCTCACTCTCTTGGAATACTTATTTTTTGACCTAGTCATCATGCTATGAGGAAGTCTAGGCCACTTGGAGTCATTTGAAGCCAATAGCCTCAACCAACACCTTTGCTATGAATCACCATAACCTGGCTCCAGCCTTCAAGCTGCCTCACTTAACAGTGTGGGTCAGAGTTGAGCTATGTCTCTACTAAACCCACCCAAATTATTGAGGAATAGAGGGGATAAAGTGAAGACAAGAAGAATTGGGAAAAGTGACTCATCTTTCTTATTCCCCCTCCCAATATACAAACATTTATTAGTCTCCAATGCTATGTGTTGTGGGGAGTGGGGAGGAAAAAATCAATCCGTATGCTATTGTTTGATGTTTGTGTCACCTTCAAAATTTATTTTGAAACTTAATCTCCAATGTTGTATAATTAAGAGATGGGGCCTTTTAGGAGGTAATTAGGCTATGAGGGCCCCACCCTCCTGGATTGCTTTGTGTCTTTTGAAAGAATTTGAGGTACAGAATTTGCCATTTCCATCTGTTAGGGTCCTATTTGAATTGATGAGGTCTTTAGCTCCCACCCAACCCGGGATAGGCTCCTCTGACTGGTGGAGAAGACTGTGTGTGTGTGTGGGGGGGGGGGGAACACGCCCTAGCAGAGGCTAACTCAGGAAAGGTAAAGGCTGACTGACTGCCCACACCCAGCCCTCCTTTCAGAGGACAAACAGATGGGTCAGGGAGAACGGTCAAGGCACGAACTCAAGTTTATTGAGGAAGTTGGATGGTCTTATAGAGGACATGGGCCAATCAACAGAAAGAATACAGGGACACATAAGGAGCATGGGCAAATCGTATTGGCCGAGCCCCTACCCTATCCTTAGGGTAGTTTTGGTTCCCATGACACGTCAGGGGAAGCCTCCTAAATAGGCCAGGTCCATAACAAGGAGTGGGAAGCAACCAAAGAGTTAAAGTTCTCTATCCTTTCGGCCCATGTGTTCTTAAGTCCCCAATATCCCTCCTCTGCCAAGTGAAGACACAGTGTGTCACCTCCAGGGGAAGCAGTATAAGGAATCATCTTGGAAATAGAGATGGGCCCTCACCAGACACCAAATCCTCTGGGCACCAATTTTGGACTTCTCAGTCTCTGGAACTGTAAAAAGTAAATTTCTGTGGTTAATAAATTACCCAGTTGAAAGTATTTTGTTTCACACCAATAAAGTACTAGGAAACCCTACTATATTATTTTATTTTATTTTATTGTTTTTCATTGCCAGGGATTGAACCCAAGTCTTCACACATGCTAGGTAATCACTCTACCACTGAGCTCACATCCAGTCCCAGACATCCTACTTTTCATTTCTGTTATAAAATCCCTGCTAAAGTTTCACCTATTTCTGTCAATCATATATTCATGACATGAGACATTCTATATCTGAGATACTACCTAGAAGATGTAATCAACTACTGATACTTTTCTGTCATAAAATTCTTAAACTAATGTGTTTTTACAATAATCAAAACATAGAGGGCCTCTGAAAATCGATTTCTAAAAGAATTATTATCAAAACCATTTTCTGAATTCTAAACTCAAGATAGGTATTCCTGACAAACTTTGAATAACATCAAAATATATAAATTAAGTAATTTTAATTGGTCTTTATAATCAATTTTGGATATTTTTATATGCCATGTTTATTTTGTTCCCTATTTTTGTCTTTTTGTTGAAATGAACATCCTTAAGGTTAATAATAATTGATTTTCATTTATCATTTGCTTGGTGTAGAACATTTTCTTCCTGTCATATTTATTAAGAGAATTACATAATAATAATGCATTGCAATAATTAATTCATTATTACTTTTTAAATGAAAAAAAAATCTAAAATTTATTTCTTGTGGATATTGTGAAATCATTTACTTTTTACCATCTGAATCCTTCTGTTAAAAGTGTTATAAAGTATGCTATACCATTGTGATTCTTTTATTCCTCTCTAAGCTGTCATCTTAGTTGTCAATTTTCCTCTGGGAAGGTGTTCTAAAGATGTTTTACAGAGCATCATAGTAGGGCTTTAAACTAAGTGTCTAAAACCATTCTCTAGGAACACAGGGTAAATTGGGTTACTTTGGAATGACAGTGTATTCATTTGCAAGTCCCCTGACACAGTCATTTCAACAACTTAGCCTTAGCATTTACAGTCAGCTCCCAGCTGCAGAGGGAAATTCAATGGCCTCATTATTGTGTCTGAACTGAACTGTGTCATGCAGGAGGAAGGGCAAAGTCAGAGGCAGATTGGGGCCTTCCGGTTCATCTGCACTTTGAGCTGGTTCAGCAGCATCCTTGGAGTCTGGAGGCAGGATAGCATCAGTTCTTACGTGAGGAAGCTCTGGTTCCTCTGTAAATCCTAAGTGAATAGCAATTTTTGCCCTTTGAGGCACGCAGAATTCTTTTGAGCTCCTGTTGGATTCAGGGATCACAGGGATCAGCTTGACTCCTGGAAGCAGGATGTGTTCATTCAGAGGCAGCAGCTTTGGCAGCCAAAGAGGATTGTCAGAACCTATTTTCCTTTTAGCAGCAGGAGTAAGTACTGTAAAGAAACAGGGCTCAGGGAGAGTGCATGATGCATAAACAGAATGTAATCCACTGAATGTGCTGGGAATTAGAGAATAAGGGAAGGGGAACATATTTCTATTGCTACTACTTTGTGTGGGGAACACCTCTGCACTACACATACGGTTGCTTGAAGGGGCTCTTGTTTTTTGGGAAAAAAGTGAGATATTCATGCTGATTGAACTGCCCTCACTTCATTAGAAATTTAATCTGCAAGATTTACCCCTCCTCAAAAAAAATTAAAACGTCACTGAATTCTAAACTGAATTAGCTCTTTCTTTACATAACTAAGTCATGCCACTTACTAAATGTATTAAAATATTTGGAAACAGGGAGGAGGAAGATTGTGGTTTAATAGCTAAAATCGACAAAAGCTTCAAAATATTGGAAGGGCAGCACTGGGTGTGGCAAAGATGTTAGCGTTTTAGGCACAAGGGAGAAGAAAATATACTTAAGAGAAGAACTGTTACATGAAGTATGAAATATTTTCCTGGTGATTTGTATTACAGTCAGGATTTGATTCTTTGAATAGACTTGAAAGCACTCTGGGCAGGAATAAATAAAGAGACTGTCATCAATCATTGAATATTTATGCTAAGAAGGACTGTTTTCTTCTTTCTTTGTCATTTGTTTAATGGCCCCCACAGCATGACTCCTGAAGGCTGTGGCTCCAGGCCCTAGAGGCACAAGCCCAAAATCCACCACAAGCTCTCCCCATGCTAATTCATCAGCACTATTCAGAGAAAAGAAAATGAATGTAGGAAACAGCCACAGAAAGAAGAAGGGCCTGGCCAAACATCAGCCTTGCAGCTGCGTTTCTGCTTCTGGGAGAGCTCTGATTTGCCATCCCTTCCAGCAGCATTTTCAGGAGAGCAAGATTTGGCACAGGCTTCCACGTGGCTTTCTTCCTGTGGAGGAAAAGAAATGGCAGGAACCCCATTAGGCAATTTAAAATTGCCTTCTTATTTCCCATTGAAAGGGAAAGATTTTAGGCCATTTCACAGGATAATAAAATAATGAACAGCAATTAGTCAAAACTCCTGAAAAAAAAAAAAAAAAGGATGCTTCCTAGTTGATAATATTTATCAGCACAACTGTGTCATTTATGTAGAAAGGTGCCTTTCACTGATTGCTGTGGGTGTTGAAGGATAGATGAACGCATGCTGAAACCGCCGTATAGGAAAAGGGAGGGGGGTTTATTGATTCACCAAAAGAAACACGTGGAGGGGATGGGGATGAACCCGAAGGAAGAATGGGGGACGGACGGGAACAGGGGCAAGAGCGAACAGAGAGCGATTTCAGTCCGGGCTGGCTTAAATAGAGTGGGGGTCAGAAAGCCCCCCCTGGAGTGAGTCCTTGCCCTATAGGCTAACAGAGGTCAGGAGGTAGTGGCCAGGGCACCTGCTGGTCAGGTTTGCTGGTCATGCTGAGGATCTTGGGAAGTGTAGTTTTTCACAAACCACCTGGGGTGGTGTGGCCTTCTGCCTGGGAGGCGCAGCCTCCTGCCTGGAATCCAACATTCCCCCCTTTTTGTTTTCTTAGGAAGCGGGGCATCGTGCTTCAATCTGGCTGCTTCAGAGCTGAAATGGGGCGACGTGGGGTAGTTTTGAGGGGGGAGGGAGATGTGGGCAGGCAGGTCAGACTTGAGGGTAAAAAAAATTCCCAGGAGGCAGGCACCAAAAAGATGGATCTCTGCAGGAGTGAATTGGATGAAGGTTCCTTGAAGCCATAAATCGGTGAGGGTGTCAAACCAGGCTTCTGCAGAGGTCACCAGGGGAATCAACCAGCTATCCTCTTGGAGAGCATGTAGGAATTGTAGGCCTCTTGAGTTTACAGGTGGCATCTTAACACTATTATGGAAACAACAAAGAAAAGAAGGTGAGAGGGATGATTGTCCGGCTGCTTATTCCACTGGGCAGGACTTACAGCAAAAGGCCAATAGAGGGAGTCAGGATGTAGTTGATCTCTCTAGAGATTGGCAAATCTGTCCCGAGGTGAAGAGAAGTCATCTTTGGTTGGAAGGTCATCTGTGGTTTTTAGCAGTTGATAATCCCTGAGGAGAAGCTGGTTAAAGGTTTGATTAGAAATCTGAGAAATATGATTTTGAAGGCATCGTATGAGGCAAGGAACTATCATCAGGACAAGACATATAGTTATAAGTGGGCCTAGGAGAGGGAGGACCCAGGGAACCACCCCTTCCCATAGTTCCCATGAGGATCTCTGCTGCCACTGGATCTTCTTGTCCCCTAAATCTTGCACCACCTCCTTCAAGCGTTGTACGTTGTGGTCAACCTTGCCTGACTGGTTGACATAATAGCAGCATTCTTCACCCAAGAAAATACAGGTACCCCCTTTTTCTGCTGTGATGAGGTCCAAGGCTCACCTGTTTTGGAGCACAACCTCGGCTAATGATGAGAGTTGTTGCTGGAGGGCCTGGATGGAGTAGGCGGAGGCTTCAGCTGTGGTGGCGAGCTTATCTGTGAGATCAGAGAGCTCCTGTCCAAAGGATTGGGCCATTACAAGTGAATGAGCCAGTCCTCCAATTGAGAGGCCTGCGGAGGCAATCGCAGTGACTAGGCTAACACCCACTAAGGCTGCCAGAGTGGCCGCTCGTTTAGAGCGCCCCCCTTGAGACTGTAGGGAGGAAAGAAGGTCCTCAACTTCAGCCTCTGTATATAGAGTCAAGCCTGGAATTAAGACAACAGGATAGCAGGGACCTGGGGTTTTAGCATCAATGCATCGGAACATGTGGGTGGAGCACCAAAATAGGAGAGGGGAAGGGAGAATCAAATTACCCGTTATGGGATGCCAGGTGCGTTCCGGGCAAGAGTCTTTGGCGGCGGCCCAACAAGAAGTAACGTTAAGGAAGGGGGGAATAGTCGGAAGTAGGAGAGAGAGAGATGATTGATTGTGGCATGAGGAGGTTGGGGTGACATTGGCTCGAACTGGGACTGGGACTAATAAAGACTTGCGAAGCGGCGCACAGAGGAAACAGGTTGAAGTGTTAAAGGTAGAATAGTTTGCTAATAAGGAAAGAGATAAAGAGAGAATGGAGTTCCAGGAGAAGGAGAGAGACTCGTTCAAGTTTCGAAGATGGGTTCGAGTCTGTTGTCTGGTGGCACTAAGTATCTCAAGAGCCCTGGCAGCAGAAGAGTCTTTTATAGTTTTTTCTATAATGATTTTCCCTCCACCATGGACCCAGTCGCGATTAGCAAACCCTACTGCAGCAACACGACTCTGCCAGGGAAAAGGGTCAGTAATCTTGAAAGTCACATTGTTATTGTACCTCCAGGATTGGAGTTGGGATGGCATGATTCCCCAGCAGTTTGTTGTTCCCATAACAGGATGGGACCAATGATATTTACAGCTCCAGGATGGACATCCAATCCATCCATTAGGGTCATTGCACCAATCTTCTGTATGGTCCTCTTTAAAACAAAGATACTTTGGTAATTTTGACATGTCAGGAAAACATCGGTGAGTACATGTGGAAACTGCATCAAAAGTAAGCAGAATGGAGGGACAATTATCAAAAGGGCAGGATGATTGATTGACAAGACGTGTCTTTTGCCCATCATTATCTAGTTGCCAAACCTCAAAAAAGTAATGGCATGGAGGAGCAGAGCAATAGGACACAGAACCTGCAGGGACAAATGGAAAGAGAGCCAGAGATAGAATGAAAAATACAGAAAGGGTCATTTTAGATCAGTATTAGGAACACGAGAGAAGCGGACTTTCAGGGGATTGGTGGGGAGGGGGGAGCAAGTATACTGAGGTAGTTGTTTGTCGTCCTTTTGTAGATCCTCAGTTGACTGAGCAGCTGGTTTTAGTCTGGAAATATGAATCCAAGAAGTCAAATTCCCTGAAGTTTCACGAAGCTTAGCAGCTGTGAGTGTGCACAGCACAACCTGGAAAGGGCCTGTCCACTTCGGGGCAAGGGAGGCTGCTCCTGTGTCCTGGGGAGGGGAGAAATATACCCAAGAACCGGGAATTAATGGGAATGAAGCAGTTAGTCTACCTGGGTCAGGCAGAATAAAATTTTGGAACTTCCATAACTGATGCTGATGTCTAATGAAGGACAAGATGGGAAGAGAAAGATCTTTGGGTAAGGGTCCCTGAGTTGGGGAAACTCCAGGTGGAAGGGCTGGTCACCCAAACATAACCTCAAAAGGGGATAGTAAGGAGGGCTTTTTTGGGAGTACTCTGAGCCTAAAAAGGGCAAGAGGGAGTAGCTTGACCCAGTCCAAGTGGAGTTCTAGGGAGAGTTTAGTCAGGACATCCTTAAGAGTCCTATTAGTCCTCTCTACCTTCCCTTAGGACTTGGGGTGATATGGGATGCGAAAATGCCAAGGGATATTAAGGGAAGTAGAAACACGTTGGGTAACCTGGGAAACAAATTCAGGCCCGTTGTCAGACTGGATGGACGTGGGCAATCCGAAACGGGGAAGGATTTCTGAGACTAGAATGGAGGCTACTGTGGAGGCCCTTTTATTGGAAGTAGGGATGGCCTCCACCCATCCAGAGAAGATGTCTACCAAAACCAGGAGATATTTGTGTCTCCGGGCAGCTGGCATGTTGGTGAAGTCTATCTGCCAATCGGCTCCTGGAAGCTGGCCTCAAGCTTGGTGAGAGGGAAATTTTCCTGGTTTAAGGGGAGTATATGGGTTGGTGCGCTGACATGCAGTGCACGCAGAGGTGAGCTGATGGAGAAACTGTGTGTCTTCCAGAGTCAGGGTGAGGAAGGAGGTAGCGAAAGTCCTTAGGGCCTGAGGGTTAGGATGGAAAAGGGAATGGAGATAGGAGAGGATTGATTGTGTGGAAGGGGATGTGGGGGTCTGGGTAGTAGGTAGGACTGGAGCCAGAAGAGAAGGAGAAGATAGTGCTGCTTCCCTTGCTGCCCTGTCAGCCTTCGTGTTTCCCTGAACTATGGGAGAGTCTCCACTTTGGTGTGAAGGACAATGGGAAATCCCTATTAGCTTGGGCAAAAGAGAGACTTGCAAAAGTTTTGATATTAATTTAGAATTAGTAACTGCAGAGCCTTTTGTGGTCAGGAGCCCTCGCTCTTTCCATACTGCTGAATGGGAAAGCAAAATATGGTAAACATATTTTGAGTCTGTGTAAAGGGTAAGGTTTTGGTCAGCAGCTAATTCGAAGGCACAAATAACAGCTATTAATTCAGCCCGTTGGTTTGTGGTGTTGGCGGGGAGGGGTGCTGCCTCAATAACCTCTGATAGGGAAACGATAGCGTATCCAGCAAAACGTTGCCCATCCTTAAAGAAAGAGCTGCCATCTGTGAACCAAATTAAGGAAGGATCAGGAAGTGGTCCCTCCAGAATATGGGAGGGATGGGGGATTAAAGCCTCAAGTGTCTCTATGCAATCATGTTCTGGGGGCTCTGAGGAGACTGTGAGGAGGGAAGCTGGGTGTAAAGAGGAGCAGGGTTGGAAGGTGATTGAGGAGTCATGCAAAAAGGAAACGAGGAGAGAAAGAACGCAACAGGGTGGGAGAGTTTGAAGGCTCTTATAGGTTAGTAAATCTTTTAAATGATGAGGAGAGGCAACAGTAACCTGGGCACCAAAGATCAAATTTTTTGATTCCTGCAGAAGTAGGTAAGCAGCAGCCAGAGCCCTAAGACAAGGGGCCCATCCATGAACGGTGGGGTCAAGTTGTTTAGAGAGGTAGGCAACTGGAGCAAAGGTGGGGCCCTTGTATTGGCCTAGAACACTGAGAGCCAAACCCTTTGTTTCATGGACATAAAGGGTAAATGGCTGAAGGAGGTCTGGGAGATGAAGAGCTGGGGCCTGTAACAGTGCCTGCTGCAAATGTTTAAACTCAGTCTGAATGCTGTCAGGAAGGAATTTTCCCTCAATCTCCTTAGCTTCCTCATATAGGGGCTTTGCATAAAGAGAGAAATTAGGAATCCAGGCACAGAAATATCCTGCTAGCCCCAGGATGGAGAGAATCTCTTCCTTTGTCTTGGGACATGGGAGCTCCTTGATGAGGGCCTTTCTGTCTATAGTAATGGCCTTCAATTGATGGGAAATCTGAACTCCTAAATACAGTACCTAGGTCTGGGCAAGCTGCACCTTAGATGGGAAAACACGATACCCACGAGAAGCAAGAAAATTTAAAAGGGTGTAAGAGTCTTCACGAGCTGTGAAGAAGGAAGGGCTGCAGAGGAGGAGGTCATCTACATATTGCAAGAGAGTGGAGTTAGGGAATTCAAGATCTTTGAGGTCTGCAGCCAATGTCTGACCAAAGATATGAGGGCTGTCTCGAAAACCCTGAGGGAGGACTGTCCAGGTCAACTGTTGGGAACGCCGGGTATCTGGATCTGTCCAAGTAAAGGCAAAGAGGTCTTGTGATTCTGGGGCTAAGGGGACAGTGAAAAAGGCATCTTTCAGGTCAATTACTGAGAAATGGGTGGATAAGGAAGGAATTAAGGAGAGAATAGTATATGGATTTGGGACCACGGGGTGTATGGGCTTAACAGACTCATTGATGAGATGAAGATCTTGGACTAGCCAATAGGACCTATCGGACTTCTGAACTGCCAATATAGGGGTATTATAAGGGAAATGGGTGGGTCTGAGAAAACGTTTCCGCAAAAGATCTGAGATGATGGGTTGAAGACCTCTGAGGCTAGCGGCTGGAAGTGGATATTGGGCTTTATTGGGGAAATGTTGGGGATCTTTAAGGTATATTTGTACGGGGTCACACTGAGCAAGGGAAGGAGTCTGAGTATCCCAGACCTTGGGGTCCACTAAATCGGTGGGGACAACGTAATGAGAGGTTTCTGCGTTGGTAGAAGGTTGGGAGGTTTCTGCCTCGGTAGGGGGCTGAGGGGGTCCTATATCAATAGGGGGCGATGGGGTTTCCTCATCAGCATCAGTAGGGGGTGATGGGTCAGTGGCCTTTGAAACTGTGAGAAGAAAAATGGGGGAGGAGACGGAGCAAGATGAACCAGGGAGCACAACTGAGCTAGGCGGATTGGAGAACACAATTGAGGCCTGAAATTTGGCCAATATGTCTCTGCCCAATAAGGGCACAGGACATTGAGGCATTACCAGAAACTGGTGGGTGAAGGGATGGTGTTGAAGACAGCAAGACAGAATAGGAGTCTTGCGGGAGCGAATAGCATTTCCCTCTACCCCGACAATAGGGGATGGTGCTATGGTGGTGGGGCCCCAAAACTCCCTCAAGACCGAGGAGGTGGCTCCTGTATCTAGTAGGAAATTTACGGGGCATCTATCAACAAGGAGAGTAACCCTGGGCTCCTTCAATGCGATGTCAACGGTCGGGAGAGGAGCCCCTGGGCCCCATCAGTCTTCCGTGGCCAGTGCCAGCAGGCTGGGGTTTGTGGCCGGTCCAGCCCCCCTGCGGGGACTGGGGCAGTCAACGCCCCAATGGCCCATCTAGGAACACTTTGGGCACGGGCGCTTAGGGGGCCTGGGATCCGGGCAGTCTCTAGCCCAGTGTCCATCTTTCCCACACCTAAAGCAAGGCCCTGGGGGTTCCTCCTGTGTGGACTTATGTACCCCTTTTCTTGAGGCCTGAGCATCAGGGCCCCTAAGGGCCTGGGCTAACATTTGGAACTTTGACCGCTCAGCCTTTTCATACTTCTGAAACCTGTGACGTTCGGCGTCTTCCTCACGGTTATGATAGACTTTAAAAGCCATGGCCAAAATCTCGGTCTGGGGGGTTACAGGGCCCTGCTCCAATTTCCTTAATTTAGCCCGTATGTCGGGGTAACTCTGGGACAGGAAATATGTCATAAGGACTTGACGGCCCCCCTGGAACTCAGGATCTAAATTTGTGTACCTCTGAAGGGCCTTTGTGAGCCGATCTAAAAATTCAGAGGGGGTTTCTTCTCTTTTTTGAATAATCTCTTGCAGCTTATCAAAATTAACAGGTTTCTGAGCTGCTCGTTTAAGACCACCTGCTATGCACACTAAAAAACTGATCCCTCAAGACCACGTCCCCTGGGGCATTGCAATCCCAGTTTGGGTCCCTATCTGGGACAGCCTCAGGACCAAAGGGGAAATTTGGAATTACTCTGTGAGTCTCATCTGCATATGCTCTTGCTTGCTCCCAGACTCGTCTACGCTCTTCGGGAAGTAAAGTATTTGACAAAATAAAGTATGCGTCATGAAATGTGAGGCTGTATGCTTGGGTGATCCATTGGAATTCTTTTATATAAGTTGTAGGGTCTGTTGTAAATGAACCCAATCTCTTTTCTATTTGGGAAAGGTCTGACATGGAAAATGGGACATGGACCCTCACAACCCCTTCTGCCCCAGCTACCTCCCTTAACAGCACGATTATCTGAGCTGCCTGCTTTTTCGAGCGAGTCAAGGGAGGACTGAACGCAGGGGGCGGCAGAGTATCAAGCGAGTCTGGGAGGGACTCTGCAGGAACTGCTGGGGCCGGGAGAAACTCCGTGGAAGAAGCTGGGGAAGAAGCGTGGACTGCGCAACTCTCTCCCTGCGCAGCTGCCAGAGCCGTTGGGGAAAGAAATCGGGGAGGGGGCCAAAGCCTGAGGCGGCGCATCTGGTAAAGAACACGTCGCAGAATCCGCGGAAGTGGGGGCTGAAGTTTGAAGTGGTGCATCTAGCAAAACCCGCATGGCCAAAGACGGCGGGGAATCCGTGGCAGGAAATGACGCAGAACCAAGCGGTGGAAGCTGAGTAGGCGGGGATAATGGCAGAAGGGTCGCGGAACTAGGAACAGGAAGTTGAGTGGGCGGGGATAGTGGCGGTGAAGGCACAGGAAATGAAGTGGAAAGAAAAGGAGGGTCTACAGAGGAGGACTCGGACAGAACTGAAGGAAGGGGAGGGGTGGAGGATGAAGCAAAAGGAAGAGGAGGATCTAAGCACGAAATTGCGGCAACTTCGGAATTGAGTGCCTGAACTGGGGGAGGGGAACGGGCCGGAGGTGTTCTAGACTGCTGGTACGGGGGAGGTGGAGCCTCTAGTCCTAGGTCGATATCAAGGTCGATCAAAGATGGAGGGGAATCACTAGGTCTGCATGCTAGCAAAACGGTCTCAGGACTGCACCTAGTGCACAAGGAAGGATTTGAATGGAGAAGGGAAAAGGCATCCACGTAAGGCAAATCTGTCCATCTTTTCGACTGTTGGCAAAAGCTGGAAAGTTCCCGTAAAACCCGGGGATCTAGGGATCCTGACTCTGGCCACCGATTGGATAATGGGTAAGAAGGCCAAATTTCTGTACATAACTTTATTATTCTCTTTTTTTTTAACCGGGGCTTTAAGCCCAAATGTGTCCAATTTTTTAGGAGACAATTAAGAGGAGAATCAGCTGGAGTTGATAGGGAAGTTCCCATATTTCCCATTAACGGGGAAAGGCTAATACAGTATTTCGAAAGGCGTCCCTTTCGAAATATGTATTAGAGTGAGATCCAAGTCCGCTTGCCCAGTCGTCACCGGGTCAAGCTAATATGGGACACCGTGAGAAATCGTTTTCCATCCTGGACGGGAAGTATTTTCTCAAGATGCCGGAGGACCATGAGCCACCTCGCGAGGGTTTTCGTGTTTCCCGTCCCGGACGGGAAAAAGAAGCTCAAGTCCGGAGTGTGAAGAGGAACTTCTCTAGCCACTCCCAGCCGAAAGCCCTAATCTTACAGCTGAAAACTTTAGAGCGGGCGGATAAAGGTGAGCGGGCAGATAAAGGTGGGAGAGGGGGAGTTCCCGGGGTCCACCGTCGCCTTTAAGACTCGGATGGGGTGCTTTCCCCCCTGCACAGGTCACGGGCGAGATTGCTGGAAAATCAACGGTCAATTCTCACCACATAGTGACCAGACAGGTTTAGGAACTCGGGGTGGAAGGGGGGCTTACCGAAATCCAGCGATGCCGTAGAGGAAAAGATGAACAGACAAATGGAGGCGGGTTAGATGCGCTTCTCCCTCCCGGGTTTCGGCACCAAAATGAAGGATAGATGAACGCACGCTGAAACCGCCGTATAGGAAAAGGGAGGGGGTTTATTGATTCACCAAAAGAAACACGTGGAGGGGATGGGGATGAACCCCAAAGGAAGAATGGGGGACGGACGGGAACAGGGGCAAGAGCGAACAGAGAGCGATTTCAGTCCGGGCTGGCTTAAATAGAGTGGGGGTCAGAAAGCCCCCCCCTGAAGTGAGTCCTTGCCCTATAGGCTAACAGAGGTCAGGAGGTAGTGGCCAGGGCACCTGCTGGTCAGGTTTGCTGGTCATGCTGAGGATCTTGGGAAGTGTAGTTTTTCACAAACCACCTGGGAAGGTGTGGCCTTCTGCCTGGGAGGCGCAGCCTCCTGCCTGGAATCCAACAGGCGTGATTTTCTATTTCCATTTTATATTAAGGCAAACTGTATCCATGTAAACTCTGTGCTACCACCTTAGTCTTGGAAATAAAAGAAAATGTTTAAGATAAAACCATAATATTTGAGTCCATTAATAAATTTTGACACTTGAAATTGTCACATTTATTTTTTCCCCTAAAATTTGTGGAATTGATTTTAATACAATGTCTATTCTATGTATAGTGAATTCAAATTGGGTCTGAGTAGCCAACATTCTTAAGTTTTGCTAATTTCTGAGTATTGAAAAAGAGTGTGACATACAGGGCATCAGCATCATGTTTCTGGGAATTGAATAGGAAAAGTCATCATTGTCAGTTGCTATTTACGTCTTGGTTAATTTAGAATTCTCCAGAGTTAGGAAAGGAGAAGGAAGATGAAAGATAAAAATGTGTCACATTGATCCCCCTGAATCCAAGGAAGTTAAGGGGTGAATGGAGGTAAAAAGCTCTTGAACCACAGAAAAAGACCTATGATTTTCTTTAAAAGCAATCTAAGATGACTAAAGTTTTCCATTTAGGGCCTTCAAGTTTATATTGTTCATTGAATAATAAATAGTCAGCTGATATTTTTATCTTAACACATTTTTTTTTTTACTTTATACCCTCTAAATACAATTTAACCTTTGCTTAATAGGTATTTATTGAGCATGTACTATGTCAAAGAATATTTGTTATAGGCTGTGAAGATGAAGAAGATATGACCTTTCATAATAAGTAGTGTACAGAAAAGTAGATATGTTTAGTTCAATACTGAGGATACAAGTGGTATACAATGAATAATGACAGAAAAGACCATGAATTTCAGCTAATTTAATTTCAGAAGTCTTTATGAATTGGCATTTGAGTTAAATATAAAATAGTGGTCCAAATTTTCATAAAGTGACAGAAATTATAAGTAAAGATACCTAGTTATTAAAACTCATGCTAAAAAGACTGAATTATTGAATGTATAGAAACAATAAGAGAATATCTGAAAATATTATGCTTGTGTGGGTTAGCCAACAAACAGCAGTGAAATCTAAATTAG
Organism: Tamias sibiricus; assembly: GCA_025594165.1. Lineage (NCBI taxonomy): Eukaryota > Metazoa > Chordata > Mammalia > Rodentia > Sciuridae > Tamias > Tamias sibiricus. Next base: position 109,111,325 of record CM046664.1, on the reverse strand, counting down.
AGGATAGTATACCTAGCTGTTAAAATGCATTTTGGGAGACTACAGGATATAAGGAAAATGGAATGGTTATGGATTTTGGAAGGACATTACTTCTTATCCTGTCTCTTCTGCTCACACATGGAAGCATTTCTTAGCCTATCTAAGCCTCAATTGTAAGTCATACCTAATGTACATCCTATAAAAAATGGTTTATAATGAAGATTTTACTGAGATACTATGTAAGAAATATCAGTGCCTGATAGTCAATAAATGGTAGTTGCTGTGACATTACTATTTTTAGTTGTGTTATGGTTATTACATAAAAAATTGGAACCATTGTTTGTGGCTATGTGTTATGGAAAGAATTCAAAGTCATCCTATGCTTGTTGTAAAGTTGTTAATTGGAAAATCTATATAGAAAGAGGTTGTGACATTATCAAAACAGCTTTTGCTGACTGACTCAAGTGTGTGAAGATGTGTCAGACCAGTGGACACCAGTCAGGAGTCTCTTTCAGTAGACTAAGGATGAGTAAATGAGAAAGACACAAGCCAGAGATGTAAGCTACTGGTCATTGCACCTGACTATTAAAAGAAGGAAGAACTTAAGATATTGATTACATTCATATCATGAGAAACCAGAATCAAAGGAAAACACTTTTGAGGATATACAATATATTCAGTTTACTTTTAGTGTTCAAAGTGTTCAGATGACCTAAAATTAAAGTCATGAACAGAAGAACAATATCAGTAAAATTGGTGTAGATTTTGGAGTCATCAGTGCAGATGTAAACACAAAAATGGGTGCAATTTTCCCCAAAGAGAAAATATCATGAGGGAGAGGAGACCAAGTAAACAGCATTGAAAAATCTCAACATAAAAAACAAAAGTGAAGATAATAAAAATTTAATGGTTTAAGGAGATAGATTCAAAGAGATTCAAATATTTTATTTCAATATAAGTAGCATATTTAAGAGAAATAGGACTGTTGGAATAACTTTAAGAAACAAGAAGATCTCAGAATGCGAAGAAAAAAAAAGAGAGAGAAATAAAGATTCAAAAGGCTCTAAGAATTTTGAAGCACTACTATATAGAAGAGGCTTTCCTCATCTCCTTCCATCATCCCCTCTTCTTCTCCTTCCTTTTAGAAAATTTCTCATCTTACTCCTTTTTTGATGTAGAGAGAGAAAAACAATCTTCTACTTTGGGATTCAACAAAGAAAACCAAGATAGATTCATTAGATATAATGCAGTCTATTTATGTTATAGGAAGATACCATTCCTTGGTTATATACTTACTACCACTGAAGTTCTGTCTTGCTGTAAATTTGAGGATTTTATTTGATAAAGCAAAGGGCACAAATCTTATGCAAAAATTTTTAATGATATATATATATATATATATATATATATATCATCTTATTTAAATATCGGCTTTACATTTCCCCTACAAAACCTATTAATTATTTGCTAGCACCAAAATATAAAAGATTATATAGTTTTATATATGCCAATTATGTATTTCATAGAATTGTTTGATTGCAAATTATGGGTATTTATTCAACTAAGAAGTAGTAGATAGTATTAAAGGATTTAATGACTTCATAATCTAGGTCATCACTATATTTTGATTTGAAAACAATTCTTTCTGAGTATGAGAAATTTGAAGAAAGCTTCTAGAAAAATGTCACAAGTAAGACTTGCTTTACTTCTCAGAAAAAAAGTAAGAAGCAGAGAAGAATGTTTAAAAATTTTAAAGTATTAAATGAATTTTTATTAACTTCACTAAGTGCTATATAAAGAGGCTTTTGGTAATTGGCTAAGCTGTATCTATCACATCAAAGATGGGAAATTTAAGTTACAAATAGATTCAGCATCTGACAACATGATAGAACTATATTTGACATTTTCTTCAATAACTATCATTGATAAGGCCTATCAGATAGGCAGAGACAATCTGTGTCTCTGCCTCTTCTCTCCAAATCATAATGTTTCATGTTCTCCAAATAAGAATTTTCTCTTTCATTTTGAGTTCTAAGGAGTTTCTCAGCTGTTTTTGCACCTCCACAGCCCAAAGCTATTTCTTTATATTGTGCTATAAACTACATGTAGTTCTATTCTTTTTTCCAATTGTGCTCGAAAAGTCAAAATGGTAAGAAATTTTAAGCAATAGGTTAATCAAATGGTAATTTGATACATATCATACTTTAAACATAAATTTATAATTTACTCATTTTAAGTCAAATAAACTGAAATTAGACTGTTTTCCTCTTAAACGGTCATAACTGTTTATAAGGGAGAACCAACATATGAAAACACAATTCCTCAAGCAAGTGTCTTAAACATTTGGCTTTGTAGTTCTGTTTGCCTCCTCAGACTTCACATTTACTTTACTTGGGAAACAACAAACATTGTTGAAATAATTGTGAGATTCAAGGTATTGGCCAAAAATGAAAGTAGTAGTACTAGATACCTGTTCAGACATGCCAGTGTGAAACTAGTTCTTTCCTGCAATGTCCCAGCTGGCATACATAAGCCATAATAAATAAAAAACAACCTGGTAGTTATAAATCCAGGCTGCACAACATTTCATGAAAACCCGAAGGGGGAAGATCAAGGAAGACTGCTGTGGTTCCATAAGGCCAGAGAAGTATATCCACGTGATTGACTAAGATATTTCCAATGTTAGTATCAGTTCATGTCCCTGCTAGTAGTTCAATGTGAGAGTTGAATAATTGAGAAATTGAATAATGATGAATTCATGGATTGGTTAATGAAGAAGTGACAGAGTTGGGTCGTCTTGCAGGATCTTTAAGAACTCAATATTTTGGAGCATTTGGGCTTTTTGTGTGAGCAGTTCTTTTTGAAAGAACACTCTGATTCTTTGAAACTTCATAACTGATTTGGCCTGCTTAGCTGTTCCAGTAACAGACTGTGTAATATACTTGTTAGCTTACGATTTTTGATGATATCTTTTCAGCCATCTTTATATTCAGAATGAATTTTTTTTTTTTTTTTTTTTTTTGGTTTTCTTGACTTTTGTGAAAGCAGAATACTGATATTTTTTGACCAGTTGTTTTTTAATCATTAAATACTTTCTGTCTTCTAAACTTTTGTTGAAGCCTTTATGGAAGTTAAGTCAATCAGTAGAAAATAGTTCCACAATGCTAAAAGTACCATACTACACAGATAATTATTCGTTTTGAAAGAAGATGCAAAAATGGTAGAATTTGAAGTTGAACTTCATTTTATGGACCAAAGGAGGTAACTGAGGTTGCCAGTGGTGGATTCAGTACGATTAGCTAAATTCTCTAAAACCAGTGGGTGAGTCTTACTGTTATATCCTGGGCACCTGAAACCGTGTCATAGAACACTTGCTAAATGTTTGTTGAATAAAAGACTTGATAAGTATAATTAAAAGCTTTTTTATTCCTATTTTTAGAATGAAGACTATAATTGTTTCTCTAAAATGTCTGACTCTAAACTTCATTGGCTTGAGGGAAAATATTCTCTTTTTTAAATGGGAATTTGAACTTTGATGATAGATTCTGATATCAACATTTTGCCTAAGATGATTTTTAAAACAGTTTTTATGTCAGAAAATGAAAGCTTGTCCAGACAGAATGCTTGTTTTTTTTCCCTATTATTTTTATGGTTAATATTGCTTTCACAGTTAATATTTCTTGTATTTATTTTGTATATGTTTGAGTGCTGTCTTTAAAATATCAAATTTATGACTCAGTGCTATTACATTTTGAACTTTGCAAGTTATTTAAATGATAATTCTAAATAAATTGCTTTGTTTCCAGTGTATCAAATCTAAGTGATGTAATTGTATTTCATATCTGATCTTAGTGACAATGTTCTATGTTATGCATTCTATGTCTTATGTTGCTCTTTGGTAGTTTATATCATGTGTCAACAACTAAGCCAACTAACATTCTACTACATATAACTTTAAACATCTTTGATGTGATCTTAATTCTTTGTAGATATAGAGATATGTACAGAGCTATATTCTTCTTTTGTTGTTGTTGTTCTTCAGATACCAGGGATTGAATTCAGAGGCATTGGACCACTGAGCCACATCCCCAGCCCTATTTTGTACTTTATTTAGAGGCAGGGTCTCACTGAGTTGATTAGCGCCTCACCATTCCTGAGGCCTCACTGTTGCTGAGGCTGGCTTTGAACTTGAGATCCTCTTGTCTCAGCCTCCCAAGCCCCTGGGATTATAGGCATGTGCCACAAAACCCAGTTCAGAGCTATATTCTTAAGTCCCACAGGTGTTGCTACAAAAGGGGATAAGTGGATGGACAAAGTGTAGTTTTGGTTAGCAACTTAGTTAATAGTTATTGATTAATTTTTTTTTTTTTTTTTTTTTAGTTAAGGATCACACATATTGTGTGATTTTTGTAACAAAGAAATGCTTAATTCAGTAGTATAAAAATATTTTCTTATTTATTCTGAGAGTTACAATTTTTAAAATTTATAAAGAAAACTTATTAAAAGCAAATTTTACTTCAAAAATTCAGCATTTTAATGGTACAAGTGAAAAATGGAGATGCTTAGTTTAGAAAGTGGCAAACAAGGCAGTATAGAGCAGGAACATTCTGAGTTGGAGAAGCTCAGGACAATTTAATAAAAGGTATTTAATAGAAACTTATAATTGATATAGATGCTGTCAATAGATGAAAGCTGTTTGTATATATATTTTGTAATCAATCCTACAGAAAGCAATGAATAAACTCAGAGAGAGGTAAAAGAGACCCGTGTGTAATTAACTGGAATTATAAGGGATGCAAGCTCTATAGGCACCTTCAAAATTTGCATTTGCAACAGATTTCTTTTCATGGTGGGAATAAATGAAATGAGTAAGGATTCAGTAGCTTGATGGGATGCAATGTGGAGCTAGCATTTGTTTCAGAAAGAAGTTAGAGATACAGAACAGGAAAACATGCCAGGCCAAGGTCTAGAGAGTGAAGACAGCATTGTCATAATGAGCATTTGAAGCAGGACAGGACCTTCATCTTTGGCAGGAAAGAAGAATCTTAAGAACGTTTACTGAGATTGTTCAGGAGGGAGAAGATTTGTTTCCATTGGGTTACCTCCATTTCTATGTTGCACTAAGAAGCTAGGTCATGTGCTGAAGGGAATATAGTGATCTTGATCAAAGGGGGTTGGAGAGAATGGTAAGTTTGGAATAACTCTGTGCTGCATGTATGTGGTGGCTATTAGGACTGAACCAAATCATGACTATCAAACAACTTTAAAGACCCAAATGAGTCTGGAGAAACTAAATTTGTAAAAGAATCAGTCAGCTCCTTTGAGCAATTTCTATAGCAGGGTTTAGCCCAGGGAAAAGAAAATGGGAAGTTGGTTGGTTCTAGGAAGAAGAACTGACTGAGAGAATATTGGCAGGTCAAGGACCTGAGGTAATGTTTTTCAGAGATACAAATGAATCCAAGAATAGTAGTGTGGGATGGAGTATTTAACAAATCCAAAGTATGGGAGATTTTAAAGAGGTCTAATAGCAAGTTTTGTGTGAGTAAAAGTTACAATGAAGTTGAAAGAGAAAGAGGCATGTTTAAAAAGTAGGGATTTTCAAATTGAAAATTGGAGAGAAAGTGAAGATAGAATCCTGAAAATTAGCATAGCCTTAAATTGGGAGCAGGTATTGATGGAAACAACTTTGTATTACATTAGTGTAATGAAACCTATTAGTGTTAACCCTGAAAAAAATTTTTCTTCTGTCATAGAAATTAGGGTGGTGTGATAGTTTTATTTTTCAACTTGACAAAATTAGGAGACAACTAGAAAAATGACAAAACCCACTAGTGGGTCTGTCTGTGAGGATGTTTCCAGAGATGGTTGGTCTGTGGGTCAGCAAACTGAGGCGCCGGACCTGCCTGAATGTGGGCAACAATGTCCAATAGACGGGAGTCCTAGATAGAACAGAAAGCGGAAAGCGGCAGCATATTGCAAGTGCTGCAAACTCACTTCTTGTATAGATACATTTTTCTTTTCCTGCTGTTATTGCTCTCAGATCTCAGATTCCAGATTTTTTCAGCTTTAAATCACACTTCCACCAGTGACTCTCCAGGAAGCATCTAGGTCTTCAGCATAGGACTGGAATTTTTTTGTTTGTTTGTTTTTTCACTTGTTCTGAGGCTTGAGTTTTTTAGACTGAGTAAAAGCTGATTTTCCCCAGATTTCTAGTCTGCAAAGTTCACTGTTCACTGTGGGACTGGCTATCCAGCCTCTGAGATTGTGTCCATTATATATACACATAGACATATTATTTTTTTTCTTTTCTTCGTTGGTTCAATTTAAAGAATCCTGAAAAATATAGGTGGGCATCAAAATAAAGGAACAACAGTAAAGGAACAATTTTAGATAGGATTCTGACCAGGCATTGACAAGGAACAGATCATCACCAACGTCAATTTTTTTTTTTTTTTTTTGTAAACCTTTATTTAATTCTAATATTTTTCTACATTGCTAAGTATTATTATTCATACTTTACAGATCAAAATAGAAAGTCAAGATTATTTGACTTAGAACTAGTAAGCTAAACACAGATATTTAATTCCAGGCTTTTTGATAAAATTGTACTGTTCTTTACATGGTTTGTATTTGCTATGGTTTTCCCATTTAAGCTAGAATGCCAATTCATGCATCTTGAATCTGAAAAAGTCAGTTGGCCCAAATTAGCACTTTCAAAGTAAAAAACATATTCTCCAAAAATTTGGAGGTAAATAGCTTATGTATACATATATTATTTATTATAAACAATAAAATTGAATGTGTTTTATTGATTATATGTTTTGATTTATATGTGTTTTGATTTATATATCTTATATGTTGTCATGGTTTAGATGTGGTGTACCCCAAAAGCTCACATGTGAGACAATTCAAGAAGGGTTGGAGGGCTGGGGTTGTGGCTAAGGGTAGAGCGCTGGCCTACCACATGCGCAGTCCTGGGTTCGATCCTCAGCACCACCTAAAAATAAATAAATAAAGATATTGTGTCCAACTACAACTAAAAAATAAATATTAAAAAAAAGAAGGGTTGAAGGAGAAATGATTGGGTGATAGCCTTAACTTAATCACTAAATTAATTCCCTGATGGGATTAATTGAGTGGTAACTGGAGGCAGGTGGGGTGTGGCTGGAGGAAATGGTTCACTGGGGGTGTCGCTGTGGGGTATATATATATGTATCTGGAGAGTGGAGTCTCTCTCTCTCTCCCTGCTTCCCGATTATCCTGTGAGCTTCTTCCTTCTGCCATACTCCTCCACCATGATGTTCAGCCTACCCTCGATCCCTAAGAAATGGAGCTGGCTGTGTATGGACTGAGACCTCTGAAACCCTGAGGCCTTAAATAAACTTTTCCTCTTCTATAGTTTTTCTTGTCAGATATATATATATATATATATATATATATATATATATATATTCCATAACATTTTATTTGAGGTCCTGAGTATTCAGAAAAAATAGGTGGTCCAAATCCTGAGGAAATTAGTTTGTTAATCTCTGCAGGCAAGATATTAGATACTGTAGAAGTAACTATTCATCTCATTTTAGCCCATGATGGACTTATTGTGTTTACCTACAAAAAGTGTGATGGAAAAGTGGAGATTCAGAGCTTAGTCAAGAAGCAGCAGAGTAGTCTAGTCACATGAGCAAACAAATTATTGTGGCCAAAGATTTCTTTTGTATAAGGAAATGAACAGAAGACATCTACTTTTAACTATATAGCCCATATTAAAACAGAAAATTTGGACTTTTTTGCTAGTGCCAATACAAAGGTGTTTGTAAAGCTGGATTTCCAAACTGGACAATGTTTTCAGTCAAAAAACATCCTAAGAGGCTTAGAATGTCAGCTGGATTAACATAAGAACTATCTTTATGCACATGCCAAGAAGACTCAGTATATCAAGAATGATTTTCTTCCTGAAGTTTTGTTTGCTTGCTATTCACAAGGAATTTTTCTTTCAACATTTCCTGAGTTCATCTGTAGATTAAGCTGCAACAAAGAAGTAAAATATTTGAACGGTTGGCTTCATTTTCTAGAGACAGAGGCAGAATCTAAGGGGCCCCAGGAACAAATTTAAGAAGATGAGTTTGCATGACATACTGGTTCAGGGCTCCAGGTGGTATGGAGTATAGGCTGATTATGAAACTGATACATATGAAAACTGTGCCTGAGAGTGTTTGAAGGATACTGTCAGTAATATCGGGTTAGCATTTATCTACAGGGAGGGTGAAAATGCTTCAGGGTTACATAAATTAGTAGTAACAAAATGGTCCCTTTCCTAGTCCTTAACCACCCTCTCTTTGTCCTCTCCTCCATCATCAACAGACTTGCAGGCAAAATTCATTAATGCTGTAGTGTGCGATTATGACTTTTATTTTTTTTTTTGTATGCCTCCTAAGAAGACAATCGCCCTTGATATCATGGTGATATTTTAGCAATTTTTTATAGCCTCTTTCCAGTCCCCTATTATTAAGCATTTCAACCTCATTAATAATTGATGTCCACATTTAAGTCACCAGTTAGAAAATACCTCTAAGATTTTACTTTATTAGCTTTTGAGTAAATGTTCCCCAAATCTCCTCTGCATTTTGTTAAAAATGAATGTTATATATCTTTTGATAAAACCTACAGAGTTAAGTGCTTAATAAAATACTACATGACTAAAATGACAATTAATATTTTAGCATTATGCTGAAGTATGAAGATTTGCCTGCAAAGGTATGAATCACTGGTTTTTCATTTCTTTAATTCCTGTATTAATTGGTACTTGAGGCAATAAACCATAACATATAACTCTGGCTTCAGATAAGCTTTAATGAGAACCTGACCTTTGCTTGGATACTTCTGTGACAGTGAAAGAGTTCAAGATAACCCTTTGAAGCTCAAATTTATGAGATAAATGTTCTTAGCATTTCCTTATCTTACCCTGAGCTGATTATTGAGGATATTTTGGGATTTATAATTGAGATTTGGAAGAAAATTATATTCTATTATGTCCAGTTCAGTGAAAGTTTAAATAGCATTAGTGTAACGTCTTTAGTTGATTATCTCATACCTAGAAAGGAAATGAGGTTCAGAGCTCAGCAAAGGGCATGAAACTGTCCTAAAAGTATGTTATGAAAACAGTTGAAGAACCACACATATTTTTACCATGTCTTCGTAAAATGTTCCTTAGAAGGGGTGAGTTTTTAGTCATTTTTTTATTGCCCTAGAGAACACTGAACTCAGTAGTTAACTGGTGTGTTATTATGGAGTCATTGAAGTATCTTACAGCTCAAGCATTTTAAAAGAGATGCAACCAAAAAAAAAAAAAAAAAAAAGGAAAATACAAAAATACATAGGATTAGAATTGTTTAATATACACGGGTAGACAATTTCAATTTGAAAGGGCTTACATAGTCTTTTTTTTTTTTTTTTTTTTTTTTTCATTCTAAAAAGAACCATGGCATTATATTGGGAAAGGTTGGACTTGAATTGACAGTAAAAGGTAGAGGATGTAGACCATCCGGGCTTACATAGACGAGGGAGATCCTTCATAACACCAGGACAACATCCCTCTAGAGTTCTTATCCTGCTTATATTCTTTGCAGCAATGGGTAGTTTTCACCATTAGTAATGCCTGACATTAACCTTTACCTTCACAAATCTGGTATTTCTCCTTGTTCTCTTTTTATTATGATCACTCTTTCTAAGCCAGATTTCTTCAAGATGCTCAGTATTTGCTAAATAAGTAAATGTCCAATGAGAAGATTACTTCTCCTTCCTTCAAGCTATCACAACTGCTGCTAATAAACCCTTTAATTGATAGAGGGGTAAAGCTACAGGGCTCACATGTCTCTAATTTGACAGAAAACCAGGCTCGCGCATTTGAGTCATGCCTTTGTTGAACTAAAAGTGATATAAAGTTAAAATGCAATAAGTAGGAAGATAAACCTATAGCAGAGGAATATGATAAGACAATAAAATATATCTGCAATTTTATGGAAGAGAGCTGGTTTTGGAATCACTGATTTAGTAAAGGCTGAAAATAAGACGTGTGACAACTTCAGAAGTTAGTAATGCCATATTCCCCCCCACCTTATACACACACACACACACACACACACACACACACACACTCACTCATACACAAGACCTCTACCATGTCTATAAACCCTAAAGTGAATCTTGCCAATAGTTAAACTTTACCCTACTTGTCACAGAAATGCTAGTGCAAATTTGCCTTCATAGGAGAGATCTCACTGGGAATAGACCTAGCTACTCAACAGCGAAGGATATCCAAATTAGATGCCCAAGTTTTTAGTCTTAGACATAAACAAATAGCCATGGGTTTATAAGCACATCAAGCACATTAAGGCAAGTGAGAAGCACTTAAGACAGTACCCAGTTAAACAAACAAAGTGACCCTGAATGAAGCTGATAATTCAGGGAACAGGAAAAAAAAATGCAGCGATTAATGTATACTGAGATATTTGATAGCAGGATGCTATAAAAAGTAAATAGATGTCAAAAAGAAAATTAGATGTGAAACAAAGTGACATAAACATTACGCAGAGAACAAAATATGATTGCCTGTAAAAGATAAGGAGTATTCATGGTGGTTAGAAGGGTAGACTTTGGAATAAACTGGAACTGTTTAAATATGTTATTTAATTATTGGTTGTGTCATTGGTCAAGTGACTGAGACCCTCAGCTTCTTTTAAGAATGTAGGCACTAGCACTATTTAATTTTTTCATCAAAAATTCAATAAAGCATGTGAAAAACAAGCCCAAGCAAAGATAACGTTTGACACGTATATTTAGGATAGAATTAAAGTTTCTCACAAATTAATATGTAAAGCAGCACTGCTACAAATCCCATTAGAAACTCAAATAAATTTCAAAGAAGGTGAAATTATATTTAATCTATTGCTAATCAGAAAATGAAAGTAAAAATGACAATAAGATACTACTTTATGTGATCTATATTCATAAAACTAAATTCCAAAATTCTGGTAAGACCCAGTGTCTGTGTAGAGTGGCATGAACTGCTTTATGGTATAGGTTTAAATTCAATTTGATTTATTTATACTTTGAAAATAGTTCTTATCATCTTATAAAGTTGAAGAAATGCATATTTGAAACTGAGCCTTTTTCTACCACGTTTACAAACTAGAACTGTATTTTTAAACTTTGGGTTGCAGCTGAAATTGTCTTAGAAACATTTAAAAATATTAAACAGAACAATGTAGATAACAAAATAATGTTATATATAAGTAATACATATAATAGAGTACAATATGGAAATAAATTAGAAATACTGGAGTGCTTTTTAAGTAGGTTAAAAATTGGAGAAACTTGAGGTTTTTTGTTTGTTTGTTTGTTTTGTTTTTTTGTATGAGTGCCCAGGTATGTAACTTATGTTAAATGCAAATTGTACCTTATTGTGCATTGTGGACTTTGGAAGTTCTTGCCTAGGAAAATATTTACACATCTGAAAAAGTACAGCACCAAATGCTCATGGTGACATTGCCATTAATAGAATAAATAATCTATTATTAAGAAAAATCTCTGTTGACAAAAAGAATAGCAATATAAGTTGGGGTATCATGACACAATGGAATTCTATTCAATTGTGAGCATCAATGAACAACAGTGTCACAAAGCAATAAGGATGAATCTTAGACACCTAACAGCCTGTGAAAAAACATTGTAAAAGAGTGTGCATGATTCTGTTTATAATTAAAAGCAATCAAGCCAATGTTTCATCATAAGTCTTGTATTCTTTGGCACTCTCGTTTTGTTTTAATGACCATCTTTAATAAAAATTAAAAGGGAGAAGTGTTTTTTGGTGGCTTAAAATTCTTTTGCAAGTCTATAATTTTATCACAAATTAAAACTTTTTCAAGGTATAGAGTGATTTGAGCCAATTCTCTTTTCCAGTTTATGGATTTTAAAGAAGGAAGATCAAGGAATCTTTTTCTTATAAAGATGTCCCTTAGCCCTCTGCCTATAAGATTAGCAAAAAAGCACCTCTGTAGGAGTTGAAATAATCTTTGAAACTCACCCAAGTTCTATCATCAATGGCTTTTCTCTAATACAGGAAAGGGAAGGAATTATAAGCATTTCTTTAATAAGTAACAAAATTCCCCTTGAGAATCTGAAGAAGGTAAAGGTCCAGAGTGTTTCACCTGCTTAGTAGTGAGAGAAAGTAAAGGTTTTCTGAGTGTATAAGGAAAAGCAAAGTTTAATGAGACTAGTTTATTGAGATTAGATTGCATAACATTTATGTGGTTCTCTGTGTTTAAATTGCTCCAAGTTTTGTATTGATTTAGTTTTATAAAGTCAAAGGACTGCTAACTGTTTAGACAATTCAGTTATAATATGTTTATGGGAAAATAATAAATGGTCGTCCTAATTCAAGTACTTATATTTGAGGAAAAATTTCTAGCTCACACACAACCTAAGCAGTCTAAAAAAGTCTTTCCATTCTTTTATTCAAAGCTTTGACAACTTGGGTGTATTTTCTGTGTTCCATTGGACTAGCTTTAAATTTTCCCGGTAGAATAAATGGCATAAAGATAAGAAATTTCATTATAGGGAATAATTACCAGAATCCAGTTAGATGGTCAACTTCAAATCAGTGCTTTCCAAATTTTTGGTCACATTTCCTATCAATTAAAAATGTGTTAGTCTGGCCGAGATTGGTGACGCATGCCTGTACTCTCAGTGGCTCAGGAGGTTGAGACAGGAGGATCATAAATTCAAAGCCAGCCTCAGCCAAAGCAAGGCACTAAGCAACTCAGTGAAAGCCTGTCTCTAAATAAAATACAAAATAGGGGTGGGGATGTGGTCAGTGGTTGAGTGCCCTTGAGTTCAATCCCAGGCACCCGCCCCCTCCCCCCCACCACTCCCCACCCTCCCCGCCAAAAAAAAAAAAAAAAAAAAAGGGTTAGTCTGTGTCCTTAACATATAAATGTTTTGTTTATAAATTATATGGTTCTTACATATGCATATATTATTTTGTGTATTAAATATGAAACAATTTGGTTCTAAGTTTGCATAGCAAAATATTTAAGTTCGAATATTCTTTTATTTCAACGCAAAGGATTGTCTTAGTTGTTCCTAGAGAGTGTGGCCTGTATTTTGATCAATGTTTTAACCCCAAATTACCTCCTAATCTCAGAGTCAGTTTTGTTTCTTTGCCAAGAGCTATGTTTTTGTTGCAATTAGCATGGTTTTTCAAGGGCTGAATCAATAATCAACCTGACTTTTACATGCTGCAAAACATTCCAAGATAAGGTACTGGGTAGAAAGCTCAAATTTCCTACCTGTTCTGCTGTGCTGGGAAACTAAGAAAGATCACCCTGAAGTCTTCTTGTGTTTTATGTTATTTATTTATTTATTTTTCACAGAGTTTTCCAGCTGTGCCCGGTTTCAAAGTCTTGTTTTTGTGGTTGGTAAGTCATCAGAGACAAAGTGGAGACTGGAAATCTAGCCTAAAGAATTAGGAAATAGCAACTTCTTTCTTCTTTTTCTTTTTCTTTTTAATAAAAGAAGAGCTAAAGACCTTGATAATGTAAAACAATAATTAAAATTAATAAAAAAAGGAAATGAAATAGGAGACATCACCAAGCTTCTAGGAGACCAGTGGCTCCAAAGGTCAGCTGCTGTTTTCCACTGCTAAAACCCAACCTTATCTTCAGCAAAAAGTTATGAAAGCAATAGTCACAACATGCTTACTTTACGAAAATATTTTATTTGTACCAAGTTGAAAAATTGCTCTGAAGTTGAATAAACTCACAATAAAACCAAATGAAACCTAAAGCAATTCATTAGATAGATTATGATTTTAATATTTTAATTAATGTAGTAGAGGGCAATCATTGATAAAAGCTATTAACTCCACAATTCTCTTGGACTATAGAAACAGATTTGATTATAAGACCAGAAAAATAAGGACTCGATAAAGGCAGAAAGACATGTGGCAAAGAGAATACTGGGATGTTCTAGTATGAAATATTAAAATAAAAATGAAACAAATATAGACAAGTTATGTCTTTCCAGAGCGTTAAGAAAAGTTATGTATTTTTTAATGAGGTTGAGAACAGAAGGCTAAGGAGGTCTAGTCCTGAGAATCTCATTGGATATTTTTGCCAAAATGAGTTTTACCCTCTGGTCATATAAGTAGTCCCCACTCCTTCTTCAAGGTGTAAGTTTCTCCACACTATCTCAACCAAGAAAACCTTCCACAAATACACATGCAGGTGTCTAATAAGCCAACTTTTTCCAGCACCAGCCCTCTCACTGAACTGTGTCTAAGTACATGGTCCAGAACTTTTCTTTAGGTCTTGCTGAACAAAGAAACACCTAGTTGAGAGTTCATGGTTGTGCTTTCTTACCAAGACCTTCCTTGTAAGGGGCAGCCTGGAATAAAGATTTGTTTACTTTCTAAAATGTATTATGTAACAAACTTTTGACTGTAGAAATAGTGGCTGTCAGTTTGGGCTCTATATAAATTTTTATTTTCTCTCAAATATGTCAGGTACTCTACCTTAGGATTTGCTTTGAAATAACAGATAATAATGTCCATATGTTTGTATTTCTGCTGGACAATATTGATATAAAATGAAGTGAGATAAGATGAACCAACTTTAACAGTTCTTTTGTAACATTGTTAAACATTTCCCTGGTGAGAATAATTCAGGGATCTTATTCTTAAAATCTTAATGTTCAGTGTAACATAGAATAGGTAAAATAAATTCTTATTTTACATAAGGACTGAGTAGCAGTACCCCTAATTTTTGAAGCCAGAGGGAATACCAGTCTATTTGGGGATTTTAGCATGATTAGGTGGTGGTGCTGAATAGAATTGATGAATGTTCATGTGATTGATTTATTGTGTAGTAGTGGATCATCTAGGTGGTGAAATGAATTGGAGTCTCTGTAACATTTGCTTTAGTTAAGAGTAAAAAAAAAAAAAAATGTTGCCACCCCACAGTTTTTGGACTGAACTTCAGAAATGGGAATTAATGAGGCTCATTTCCACAGTGAGCTGCCCTAAGTCCTGCAGAAGTCAGAGGGCAATGGAAGAATATAATTACTTGTGTTTAAGAGAAATGGTCATGGGATCTAGCTTGATTTCAGTGCGATTTAAAAGGAAAGACTTTGCACATATTTAATTTGATTTAAGTGGCTTTTGGTAGGGGTGGGAGCTGGAAGAGACAGCACACTGTGAGAAAATGTAGTTACTGGATATAAATGGACACATGTACTCAGACACTGCATTGAGAAAAATTAGAATATCTAACCCTAGTCCCCTGCTCTACACTCTAAACTGAGAGCTAATGAAAAGACAGATTACAAGCATATTGAAAAAACTTAGAGATGATGCAAAAACTTCTTTTATTTCACAATGTGTTAAACATTTTTCATTTTTACCTGTGCATATATAAGTATAATAAAGTTCACTGAAGTGTTTCAGATAATTTATTATCTGAAGTGATGAATAAAACCTATTGATTCTCTAGCCTTCCTTTAGAAGAAATTTTTATTATTAAAATCTTTTACAAAACTATATATTTTCATAAATATTATATTAAATATTCATGTAATTTATTTACTTATATTATTTATCCACACTGTTGGTTCATCTGTTGCTGAATACTGAAATTTTCTAGTTGGAAATCTTTCCAAAGTCCAGTTAGATATTTTATGTCTTAAATTCTCCAAGATATTATGATTTCTATAGTTAGGGATTAGATTTCTCCAGTTCTAAGCAAATTATGTGGAACATAATAAGTATCAAGGAACATTTTTAAGTTAATGGATAAAGGAATGGGTAAATCTTGAAAGAGAACATGAGGAAATTATCACTACCTATAGGAGGGAAGATCAACTTGTGACAGTGTTTTAATGAGTAACTAGATATTAATCTACAAATTTTAATCATGGTTGTTGACTAAGAAATTATTATTGAAACATATATACAATATAACTATATTTGTCCACCTATAAAAATATTTGTATGGATGCATACATCTACAGTAATATATGCTGCGGCCATTTTTAATAAAATAAAGAAATGAACTAGAAATTTCAGTCAATGGGTTTGGGGCAGAACCCTACATAAGTAATTAAAAATACTTATGGGATAGCTTTATATTTATTCACATAGAAATGAATTAACACTGAAGATCCAAATAGGTAACATTGTATCTATTAATATTTAAGCATCCTTACTATTCTTCAAGAAACCATCTGAGTATTGAAATTTATTGAAATAGTTAGTTTTCATATTATATAGGTAAGGTGGGTACTATTATTGTTCCAGTATTTTAAAAGAAGTAACTAAAGTACAAGAGGATTGAGTAATTTGTCTGGAGTCACACAAAGTAGTAATCAGCAGAATCAGCGTTTGATTTCAGGCTGTCTGCCACTGTGAACCACAGTTCTAATGATTTCTCATCCTTTTAAAAACTACTTTAATATACCTGTCTCTAAAATATGGAAATTAATATTCCTTAGCTCATAAAGAGCCTTTGATTCTTATGAAGGATAAAATAGACAATAAATATAAACCCTTACTTAAATATGTGCCACATATTATGAAATAGATGTTATATTTATGGAAACAAGTGACATATACATATGGTAGTGCATAAAATGGTTTTATTCTGATATCAAGTTACTAGCAGATTTCAAATTTTATGTATTTACATGACTTGTTTACAATGAACATTAATTGATTTATTATCTTAAAAATAATTTAAGGTTACATGTAAAAATGTAAATGATTAACTGAGAATAATATATCTTACAGTTAAGTATCTTCTGGAAATGTATTGATTATTGTTTTCTATTAAAAAGTTCATTTGAAAATATACATTGTAATAAGAAATGAGATTCAGATGGAGTTGCAAATGTAAATTGAAATAAAAAATAATATTCAGATCTAGAGACACAATTGTTATTTCATTTCTTTCACATTTTTAATCATATAATTATGCAAGTATTTTTATACTATAATTCATACTGAATTTGGGATTATGGAATTGAAATTTCTAATTATTTTCCTTGGTAATAAAATTGTTAATTTCCTTGGTAATAAAATGAAAGTCCAAATAGTATGCTCTTCTAACAAAACTGTCCTATATCCTATTGGTGAAACTTTGAATTCTGACATTGATACAGTTCTAGATATTTACTTAAAAACCACAATATTCCCTGATAAGATTTTTGGGAAGAGTTTCTCCACACTACTCTATATTATTAAATTATAATTCACATATTCAACATTGCTACTTACAATTCAAAGTTAGAGGTTTTCTTGTTTTAATTCTGTAGCAAACGTTTTACAAAATTAGTTTAGAATATGTAACTATTGCTTTCTTTCTGCAGGTGATATATATTTAAAGATAACATGTCATATTTTTATAGATAGCACCCTAAAGGAAAATGTGGATAGAGGAAAAAGGAACAATATGTGTCAGTCATGAAGGAGAACTGAAATCCAGCTTGTAGAGCAAAAATAAATGACTAAAAATATCTAATCAACAGTGACATTTTCGAGTACCAGCTGTGCAATGTGGCAGGATTTGTCTTCATCTGCAAGAGAGATTCTATAGCTCGTCAGACCCTAGTGAGTAAAGTATAGAACCAGGAAATGTGTTGGCAGTCCCACTTTTGGCACTCAATGCAGAAATGAATCCAGGAATATTCATCTGTTTAAAGGGGATGTTGATAACTGTTAGTACATCATTACTGAAGAAATATAAACTAAAAAGTTTATAGAAGTTTATTTCTGAAAGATGAATGCTTCCAAAGTATTATAGATACTGATTTTAGGAGCTAGTTTTGTGATCTTATATAAGTTATGTAATTTGTCTAGGGCTCAATATCTTCATTGATAAGATAGAGATTATAACAGTATCTATTTCTCATGGTTGTATGCATATTCAGTGAGGCAATATTAGCACAAAATCTCAACATATTTTAAGTATTAAGATTAAAATATTAAGATAACTATCATGACTTAAACACTTTTCATCCTATCTATTGTTTTTTGAATATTTGTAGGATTTTTAAAAAATATTATTTGATGATGAAATCTAATTTTTAATTTTATATGATATATATAATTACTATTCAAATATGTCACTACCCTATAATTGAACATCTAAATTTGTTCCAGGTTTATTATTGTTTCCAGGTTTATTATTTTTGTTATTTTGTTTGAAAGAACAAATCCAGGTATAAATATATTTCTGTATACAGGATCTTTCAGAAAGTTTTTGTGGAATTGGGATTGTTGAATGAAAGAAAGTGTATATTTTCAGAATTTTGATATTCAAAATATCCTCAAAATAATTGTTGTATATCAGAGTGCTTTTTTGATCCTATGTACATAAAAATACAATTTCTAATTATTTCTGAAAATCTAATGACTTAGGTAAAAAATATTGTTTAGTTTTTGAAAGTTTATACTTCTTTTTAGATTGAATATTTTTCAATACACTTAATATATCTGTTTTCTTTTTATTAATAGTCATTTTATGTTTTACCAATTTATCTATGAGGAGTGCCCTCGACTCTTGGTAAAATTAGCATTTTGTTATTTGAAAACATGAAACGTGTTGTAAACAACAATGACTTCTGGATTCTGGTTTGGTAGGTATGTAAGGACCTTAGAAGTCACCACTCTGTCCTAACAACATGTAAAAATCTGAACAAACAGAAAAATCAATAACTATTAGATCTATCAATGAAGTGAAGTCACAGGGCAAATTAGTGCCTCCAAACTGGAGAGACAGGCCCATACAGAGAGTCACAACTTAACAGAGCAAAAACTCATAAGTAGAAACTTATGTGTGAACCTGTGCCATAGTAGGAATACCTGAGCTATCCTTGACAAATTGCTGGAGGCTCAGTGTAGACTGGTCTGACAGTGAAAATTTCCAAGGGGTCCAGTCATAGGAGACCCCATCGTTTTGTGAGTTTTAACTCCAGGAATCCTATCAGATTCTTTTAGTGAATATCACAGAAATATTCCCTTTTACTTCTGATAAGTAGCCACTTTTAAGTATGTTGAGCATTCTGTTCTCCATAATAAGGCCTATCCCCAGAAGAAACTTTTTTATCAGAGTCTGTTAAGGTTTTATTACAGTCTTAACTAATTTGGGCAAGTGAGGTGGCTCAACTCCACCTTCCTTTAGTCATTCTGTCCCACACTTGGGGTCAAGGAACTGTGAAGCACTGGTGAAGTTCACATGCTAGGGTCACAAACTTAGCCAAAGACTTAGACCTCTTCTCCTTACCCATATCATAAAATTATGTCATAAAAACCTATTTACTGCAGTTTCTTTCTTAAACACCTCATTTGTACTTTTTTCACAAAAAAAAATTCAAGCACACTAAATGGTAGAAAACACGTTTGGAAAGACTGAACACTTTCTGAATCATTCTGAGGCTAACAATACTAATACCAAAGCAAGGCAAAGACATTAAAAGAAAGAAAAATTATAGACCAAATATCTGTCTGGAACATAAATGCAAAAATCTGCAACAGATAGGAAATTAAATCCAACAACACATGAAAAAATATAAACCATGATAAAGTGGAATATATTTCTAGTATGCAGAACAAGTTCAACTTTTGGGAATCAATTGTCATAATCCATCACATCAGGCTAAAGAAAAAAATCACATGGTCAATCAATACATGCACAAAAATCATTAGACAAATCTAATACCCATTATGATGAAAACTCTCAGCAAACTTGGAATAGAAGGAAAGGTTCTCAACTTCATAAAGAATGTGTATGAAGAATCTCAAAGCTAACACCATCCTCTTATTTTATTTATTTATTTTTTTTGCTGGTGCTGGGGATTGCTAATATCATTCTTAATTATGAGAAACTCCAGGTTTTTTCATAAACGTAGGGGAAAAGAAAGAGTATCTCCTCTCAGCACTGTTTTTCAACATTGTACTAGAGGTGAAACCACAAGCTTTGATGATGTATTTTCAAACACAGTTGAGTAGACACAGGTATCAAGCATGATACAGCATCTTTCATAAAACTGGATGGAAGTGTGGTAAAAGCTCTGAAGATCAGAACCATATGTGAACACCTGTTTGGGGTATAGATGAATTCAATTTTGGAACCATTGGTTTAAGGCACTTTTGTGGTACTTTGTGAAGATTTGAGCAGAGGGATACAGAGCTGATATGGACAAGAGATAGAGGTGAAGAAGAGTTCAGGAACAAATCATAGGGTTTTAGAGAGACATTGAAACATGATCGAGTGTTTTTTTTTCTTTGAGCTAAATATTTTTTAAAAAGCCTAATGACTATGCTTAAGGAACTCTAGTATTTAAAACCAAAAAAAAAAAAAATAAATAAAATAAAATCAAAGGAGGCTGAAGGAAAGCCTCTAGATATCGGAGAAAAAGTAAGAAC
Source organism: Tamias sibiricus (assembly GCA_025594165.1). Classification (NCBI taxonomy): domain Eukaryota; kingdom Metazoa; phylum Chordata; class Mammalia; order Rodentia; family Sciuridae; genus Tamias; species Tamias sibiricus. The sequence continues at coordinate 109,090,873 of CM046664.1, read as the reverse complement.
ATACAAAACCAACCAAACAAAAAACTAAAAAACAACTAAGGAAAGTGTAGCAGAAAATAGGGTTTTGATATTCTCAGTAAGCATTATAATAATTTTGTCAGGATTTGGCCCAGAATTGTATTATCTTTATAAATACTGCTAAAGCAATGAAAACTTCTGTTCAATTCCATGTGAGGACATCACAGGGAAATTTGACAAAATTCATTATGTTCACTATGTACTTCCTCATGGATTGCTTTGGCTTATTACTGTGTAATTATTTGAATTATTGAGTTTAGACATCTAGTTTATTATTCACTCTATCTGAATTCTGACTCAAAATATAAAATGCTTTGGTCATATTTTTATATTTGTTGGTCATTTAATATTTGGTCATTAATATATTACAATTATCTTTCATTAAAATGTTTTCTAATGTATTATCTATTTAAGACTGTTTTTATATTTTTCACAGTAGTCCATATTTCCCTATGCCACAGAAAGTAATAAATTTCTGCTTAAACAATTTATTGATTATCTTTTCTTTAAAGGTGATCTGTGGGGCTGGGGATATAGCTCAGTTGGTAGAATGATTGCCTCGCATGCACAAGGCCCTGTGTTCAATCCTAGCACCCCCACCCCCCTGCCCCCCCCCCCAAAAAAAAAGTGATCTATGGAACTTAGACTAGAAAGTATATTCCCTATTGGATCTAACTATTGACATGTTACTGCATAATGTTATTGTCAGCTTGAGTAGATCAGCAAACATGCAATTAATTTCAAGAAATTTAACAGGTACTCACAGTTTCTTAAAAATAATAGTTTTTATTTATGGTCAGATGTCACTTAATGATGGGAATATATTCTAATAAATGCATCACTATGTGATTTTCTCATTGTGCAAACATCATATAGTTGTACTTACAAAAACCATGATGGTAGAGCTTCTATGGCATACAATACACCTAAGCTCCATCCTATACAATAGCATATATATGTAGCCCATCACTGACCAAGATGTTGTTGTATAGTGCTTGACTATATTTGTATATAGCATCAATTCATGCTAGCTGGAAAAAAGAGATTTAATAACAATAGGAAGTAGAAAAATAAAAACATGCAAAGATGTTGTGTTAATCAGCTTTTCACGTGCTGTGACCAAAAGGCCTGACAAGAACAACTTAGAGGAGGAAAAGTTTATTTTGACTCTTGATTCCAGAGATTCAGTTTGTAGTCAGCTGACTCCATATCTCTAGGCCCAAAGTGAGGCAGAACAACATGGTGGAAGAATGAGACAAAGGAAAGCAGTCAGAATCAGAATATGACAACCTGGAAGAAAAGAGAAATTGAGTGCTAAGAGCCAGAGATAGTATAGTACCCAAGGACAGGCCTCCAGTGATCTACTTCCTCCTGCCATGCCCCATCTGCCTACAGTTACCATTCATTAATCCATTCAAAATAATTAATCCTGGGGCTTAGCAAAGATAGCTTTTATGATGTTGAGAAATGTTCCCGTTACCCCTAGTTTTTCTAGTGTTTTGAACATGAATCAAATGCTTTTTCTGCATCTATTGACATAATAATATGGTTCTTTTAAGTCTATTGATGTAATGTATTACATTTATTGATTTCCGTATGTTGAACTATTCTTGCATCCCTGGAATGAACCCCACTTGATCGTGGTGTACTATATTTTTGATATGTTTTTGTATCCGATTTGCTTTGAGAATTTTTGCGTCTATGTTCGTTAGAGATATTGGTCTGAAGTTTTCTTTCTTTGATGTGTCTTTGCCTGGTTTTGGGATCAGGGTGATATTGGCCTCATAGAATGAGTTTGGAAGTGCTCCCTCTTTTCCTATTTCCTAAAATAAATTAAAGAATATTGGTATTAGTTCTTCTTTAAAGGTCTTGTAGAACTCGGTTGTATATCTATCCCGTCTTAGGCTTTTCTTGGTTGGTAGGCTTCTGATGGCATCTTCTATTTCGTCGCTTGAAATTGGTCTGTTTAAATTGTGTAATCTACTGATTAAGTCACAGATCTTATAGCCTAATCATTTTACCTCTGAACATTCCTGAATTTTCTCACACATGAGCTTTCAGAGGACATCTCATATCTAAACCATAAATGATGATGTTGCAGGGCATAGATGAGACAAGACACCAAATAGGAACAGAAACAAGTTTATTTGGCTATAGACAGGTTCAGAGGACAAAGCTTTCACTGTAATCAATCAATGCCCCTGAACCCAAGTTCAGGTAGTTTCAGAACTTTATACCCAGTGTGTAAGGGGAGGGACTCAGAAATTCACAGTCTGCAGAAGTTCACATAAAAGCAGCTTTTTCTTTCACTGTTCTGGGCAAGTTAACACCTCAAGGACAGTGCCTGAGAAGGGGAGTGCTTCTTCTCCCCTTTCTTCCCTCCCCCTGCCAGCTGTTACCAATTGGTAACTTCTTCTGTTCTCTTAGAAATGTAAACATATCTGTGAAGGTCCAGCCCAAGGCCAGAGGCCTAGTTAAAAGAACCTGTTTTTCTTATCACACTGTGCATTTGCAAGCACACTTCTACAAACTATTATATATGTTGTTATTTATATTAGATAGCCCATAAATATTCCTGAAAAACTAGTAAAGGAGCTTTTAGCACCTGGAGTGCTGATCTCTTCCAGGCCAAGTAAGACAGAGCAACAGGAAACAAGAAGGTTTAACTACTTTGAACTCTTTTGTAGAGATTCTTGTGCTGATAGTCCTCAGATCAATTATTGAGAAGATTTCTGGAGAAGCTTAATTAAGATTTTCTGTGGAGGAGGGGGTGCCACTACAATGAAGAGGATAAAGATTAAACAGTCATATCATAGTGCTTTAGATTCCTATGACTTTTTTTTGATCATGAAAAGCACACACAGAAGTACAAAAATGTGCTATGTGTAGAAGATTTTAAATCTCTGTTGGCCCTATTAGCAAATTTATGTATTTCTCCTCATTTTATCTGACGTGTCTGTTCCAACCTTGGAAAAAACGGAGTAAAGCTTGCCATAGTTCATCCTAATCAGTTTGCTGTTTGTTTTGCTGTGTTGTGTTTTTTATTGTAGTTCATTGACAAAGATTCTTTCTTTGACCAAACTTTGGTTAGGCTCCTCCTAGCCATCTACTTAATTAGGCTTTAATCATGCCTTCCACATCCACTCTTGTCCTTCGTAAGATAAGCAGAGCATGATTTTAGCAAGAATCCTGCAATGTCTATCAGTTCCCTCATCTTGATATTTGATCACCCTTAATGTATGAACAAATTCAATGTTTAAACAATCAGTCTGCTTTTAACAAGAATCCTTTTGAGTGACTTTAGTGGGAATCCACTTACCTGCGCTATCTCCTCTTAGTAATTATCCATCAACATACACCCTCACTTGGCTTCTTGGCCCTTAATCCCCACATGTCCTTATTATATTTGAAGTTGAGTATGAACTTCTTCTTTAATAGGGTCTAATTTTCAAGATGAATGTAAAAGGATTTAAAACTAAGCATCCTAAACTGGGTGTTGGAACTTAAATAAATTGTCTGAAGAATAAATAATAATAACCTGCATTCATGTAACTTGGAGCAACTTTCCATTCAGTAGTGCATAGTACTCCACCTGGGAAACTGTCCATTCTGTTCCTTTACTAACACTTTCTATTATATTGTGGATGTGTATGAAGATACAAGTATGTGAAGCTGCTGAGTTCATGTGGATGCTTGATGAGGAATAATCAAATTTTTATTTTGATTTTTAAAATTATTTGATTCTATTTATTTGGAACTAGGGATTGAACAAAGCCATTGCTCTTCTACTTTGATTTGGTCTCCTTTCTTGACATTTTGATGTTTACGTCTTGTGCTCCAGATTTTCATAAGCATTTGTCATCACCCAACTCTGTGGGATCTCTCACACCTTTATTCTTACTGTATGTCTTTCTCATTTCTCAGTATCTTTCTCCATGTGCCTTATCTATTTCTCTCTCTCTTTTTCTTTTGCAATTTTTGTGCTAAGACTAAACTCAATGTCATCTTGAAGAGGCCACAGTGTCCTAAGGATCATTTTAAGGAGAAGACATTTGAGAATCAACAAATGAACAATGCAGAAGTCATTTTGTCTGAACTTCTTTTATCTGCCTAAAATTAGAATCTCAAAAAGGAAGAGGAGGGAATGGGTTGGGGGGGATTGTCACAATCTCCTTAGAAGCAGGGAAGATTACCTTTTATTGTACAGGGCAATAGAAGACAATTCATACTTTTTAAAATTTTTATTTTACATCCACTTTTTTTTTGTAATGTACTTGTGCATGTAAAATTTTAGAAAAAATAAATTTGCCAGGCATTTCTCTTGTTAATATATCTGTTGTGAGTTTACCACATAGATCCCTCAGCTGTTGACCTAGTTGGAGGAAAAATGGTTTCTCCAGTATACCCTTTTCTTTGTTGTTTTCCTGATATTCTCAGAAAGTGTGATTTGCTTCTTCTATGTTGTCTTCAGAAAGTCTAAATTGCTTTTTCTTTGTCTTTACAGAATTTTGTATTATATATTTCTCTAACTTTAAAACTAGGACAGTTCTTGACTGTATAAAAGGAGAAAAATATTGTTCCTTCTACATTCTAAGTTCAGTGCAGAGGACCCAATAACAAAAAAGAGGTTAATGAGAGAAAAGCACAGATTTACTTAATGTAAGTTTTTTTTACCACATATTAATGGTAAATATAATTGGAGCCTTCACAAAGAAATGAAGACCTGAAGAAATGCTTAAATGTGAGTATTTTTATATGAGGTTATATGAAGAATGGACAGTCATGGACAAAGAACATGATCTACTGGCAATAAACTGTGAGAAACTTAGTAAGGCCTTCTTGTTCAGAATTTTCTCTATGTCTATATGTCTTCAGATATGAGGGAGTTCCTTTCCTAGGGTGTAAAGAAGACACCTCTCAGAGTTTTACAGCCTGTTTCTGGAGAAATCCAGAAAGTCCTTCCTTGTTTTTATGACCTGCTTCAGGGAAGAAGGTCTGGGGAAGATCAGAATCTTTCATTCTTCTGTAGTTTTCCTTCAGCTTAGAATATTTTGGGATGGTGTGTCCTAAACCTCATCAATTGCATTCATGTCTATCATTGCTATAACAGCAGAGACTGTAGTCTGAGTGAATCTATAAACCTTCTCTGTTATGAGTTTACCACAGTAGGTGCTTAGTAATAATACATGAACTGATTACAGGTTATGTATGTATTTTACCTTGAGTGCTCTTGGAACTATATCTCCTAGAATTTCCTATATACTACAAATATTCTAGAAGTAATGACATATCACACAATTCATTGCCTTAAATCCTCATTGTACAAATTTGGTTCTTTTTATCACTTCCCCTTCACTTTTGTTCTCTTTTATCCTCTGTGTTGTCTCCCAACAGCCTCTCTAATCTCCCAATTGTTTTAACTAATCTAGCTCTACTGCAAAGCACAGACCTCAGAAAATGAACCCTTTCAAAAGAAGTTATTCAAATAAGATGGTCTAAATGGTAAAGTGCCTATCCAAGTTTAAGTATGACCAGTCTTCTGAAGAAAATGATGGGGAAACTCTGCCAGGAGGAAAATCACATTTTTCTTTTCGTTTTATTAAATTCTTACAATTTTCAAATAGACTAGCAGTCAACTACTTAAATTATTTTAATAAGGAATTGTTTTGTACATGAGGAATTTTTTTCTAATATAAGAAACCATCATTAATTTATTCTTATTAAAATTTGCATGTTCATGTATTGGATTTGCTTAACAAAATAATTTTTATTAATGAAATGTTATGAATTCAATGAAGTTGTGAAAATGACCCCCCCCAGGATTTATCACTGAAGTATTTACCTTTCACTTATTTCTTAGTTTAATAATTAATGAATGCCTATCATGTTTCCTACCAAATAAATAATATTTTCCCAATTTACGAATGCAAAAATAATGAATGAAGCCAAATGTCATGGAACAATTTTGAGGCTAGCCTAGACAACTTAGCAAAACTCTGCCTCAAAAATAAATAAATAAATAAATAAATAGTGCTGGAGATGTAGCTTGGTAATAGAAAATCCCCCCACCCCACAAAAAGAAATAATAATGAATGAAAAGGAAAATAGAGGAAGGCTCAGTTTTTCTTAGGTACTCTTGAGTTGTTTGAATTACTTCATAAAAATTTCAGTCTTCTTTCTTTGAAAGAAAGCATTTCACATTTCTGAGGACAATATTGAACTAGATTAGTTGTTTATTAGTCACAATTTGCAATATGTTCAACATGTTGGTGGACATCGTTGTATTAATTGGCATGTGGGTGCAAACCTTCCACTTTTTCTCTTGATGTTCCCATGTCCCATCCCTCATGTTTTTTGAACCACCTTTGAGTGTGACTTAAGGAAGGGGTGCTATGGGGACTTCCTAGCATTTTGTTAAGTAACTAAGTTTTTACCTCTTTGTTTCTGAACTGTCTCCAATAGAACCCAATCTTTTGCATGTCATATGGAGGACAACCAGAATGTGAGTTTGATGTTACAAAATTACAGTAGCAGTAAAGAAAGAATGTGCAGTGGCACAATTTACATATGAACATTTTCATCTGTAGTTCAAGGCATAACTTTGCTATTATCACTGAGCAGCAGCTATGTAGTCAATGGTGTAAAGCAGCATGTTTTGCTGTTTTTCTTCTTTTCTGTATGATGCCCACCAAAAAATTTAAATTATTTTTCCATAGATGTATTTATTTATGTGTATGCTTCTCTTCCTCCTTTTGTTTTTCAGTTTTGTGATAGCATTAAGTATAATGCACTAGGACATATTAGAGGACTACCCCTCCACTGAATGTGACATAGGATAGTTTAAATATTGTGTTCATCAGAAGAAAATAGCAGAGTACCCGCATTCTTTCCCTTTTTCATTTTTGTTTTGAGAACACAAGTGATTTTATTGTCCATTGGTTTCTACATCATTTATGCAAAAATAATACAAATGAATATGGGATTGAGTAAATAAAATTTTTTTTTGTCATACAAACACCAATAACATTTGAAATGATAAGCCAAAATCCTTTTGAAAGTATATGTTTAGGAGGAACAGAGATTACCTGCTAACCTACTGAAAAAATAATTTTCAGACTTTTGAATTACCTTCCAGATTTAGGATTTCAATGCTTTAGAAGTAGATATGACTTTTCACAGAATACTGGGTTAAGGAAAAAAGAAAAAAAAAGTCAAGCTGGAGAAATAAATTAGCAGGTTTCCATCATGGATATGATGTTTTAGACACTGGAATTTTATCTCTTTTCCTAATGGAGTTCACCTGGTTATCTAAATGGTAGCATTTCTATAGTCCTAATGAACATTTTCTTTGCCTATGGATGAAGAGAGTGTTTGTAGGTAATGTGACATCGGTCAAGTTATTTCATCCCAAAACATCACCACTCTATCCTGTCAAAGGTGAAAATAATCATATTTTAGATTATAAGAAAAGAGAAATTGTATTGAAAATGATTCATCATAGGTAATATATGTAACTGGTGTTGACATCTATATCATTCTTGTAGTATGCTCAATTGATACTGAAAGTAGAATTACTTTAGTTCAATCAATGAATATTGAATGCACCTGGATATATGATAAATAAAAAACATTAAAAAGGAAGAGGAATGGTTGTTATCTCTATGGATGACTGTTCAAAAAATTGGTTTTCCAAGGAAAATATCAATATGTGATTGGTTATTTCAGTATGTGTTGTACCACTGAAACTTTATGCATGTGACAGAAGGTCTTTAGCCTTGGAAATATTTGATATATACAAGTTTTTTTAAAAGCAAATCTGGGAACTAGCACTACAGAGGATCTGTTCATAAACACAAGACTGAAGGAACACAAGAAACTCAAGGAACATCCTAATCTCTTCATCTCATTCCACTGTGAGGGAATTGAAGCTAGCCCAGCACTGATTTAGAAATGCAAATGATTATTTTCTTTTTTTCCCTGCATTTAGATTATTATATTCTATCACAGTGCATGAATTGAAAGAATAAAGAAGACAGATGAGTGAGAAAAAATAACAAACATTTTTGCAAGTATAGTATTACAAAATTCCAGGAATTTTGTAATAAGGAACAGTGTCAACTCTAGGCATGGTGGTCAGAGTTTGCCATCTGGGAAGTGGAAACAGTATTTGCAGATGGAGATTAGATGGGAGAGGTCAAGGACTTTAGTACAGTTGTTTATGATGTTTTTTGTTTTTTCCTTTTTGGTAAGAACATGACATTTCAATTATCATTTGAGTGTAGTCCAATATATGAAACGGAAAAAGAAAACTGTTTTATATTAAGGAAACGTGGGGGTCTAGGAACAATGGTCTCAAATCTTTCTCCTCCCTTTATCCATAACTTTTGTCTTTTAACATTGTGATATGCTTCCACCTTGCAAGGGGGTGACCTGTATTACCCTTTTTGACATGAGTCAGCCATATGATTTGTACTGGCCATTGGAACAAAAGCAGAACCTTGTCCCTTGAGGCTTGATGTTCTGCTTATACTTAGACCAACACAATTAGTAGAATATGCTTGAAATAGCTTATTAGGTTCTGGAAGAGGGTAGGGAACATAAGGAGTAGAGATTTTACAAGGCCAGTCTAGAGCAGTGGACAGCCAATAACCCTGCAGCTGCATGAGCAGGCACAGCCTGCTGAATAGACCCACATAACTGACTGCCACTGACGCCAGACACATGAGCAATAACAGTGAGCATTTTATGCCACTGAGTTTTGTGGCTGGTTGTTATGCAGTGTTGTTGCAGCAATAAATAACTAATACAGGAGCTCCAAGTGCTTTTTAATCATTCCTCCTATTTCTCCAGTAGCCCTGTGGGCATTTTAAAGGAACCACCAGAGCCTCAGAAAGCATAATTTGAAAATTACTAGCCTAGAATGAGCTCATGTATATAGCCTCTACTTTCATACACCACCTGTGGCAGAGCATGATATTGTAGATCTGACTTAATCAAATATAGTAAAATAGTAAAAGGGTTTATAGCTTAACAGTGCTTCAGAGGTCCAGTAGTTCATCTCTTTTATTATAGACATTAGTAATACTGAAGCTCAGTGAAGTAGTTTCATCCAGGTCCAGAAGATTACTAAATAATAAAGAATTTTTTTTTTAATTTCTGGAAAAAATGGAAAAAACACATTTTAAGTCTAATTGATCAAATAATAAGACATTGGCATATAAGTATTTTCTAATTAGCTTCCTACTTGGTTTAAGTTAAAATATAACCAGAAATGCTCACACTCTAATTTTTTCATCCCATTATCACACTCAGTACAAACTCTATTATTCCTGATTGGATTGAAGCATTAATGTGTTGATTCACATAAATTACAACCAATAGATATTAAACATTCATACTGAAATTTTTTATGCTAGTCTTTACATTTCTTTCTGACCAATTTTACTAATTGAAACATGGTGATTTTTTTTAAATTTCACTTATAGATATACATATGTGTATATGTATGTAAAACATAAAAAAAATGAACATATATAATTAATGTATTATAAATATCTGTGCATATGTATTTGTTAGTTTTTTTGTATGTTGGAAATGAGGGAAGATTGAAGTTTTATATGATTATAAATTTATATAATTCATACTTAAATTTATATAATTTTATATGATTATGAAGTGCTTTAGAATATTATAAGATTCTTTTGATGGTAGAGTATAACCAATGATACTGTGGTAGATGAAAGTAAGAATTGTTTGTTGTTTATAGCTCCAAAAGAGCAAAGGCTGCCAAGTAGGGCCAAGTAGCATAGGGAGTTTCACAAAGGCACAGAGCATAGAAAGCTGAGGCTATAAAAGGCAGTTTATATGTAGCAAATAGGTAAGATTAGCTAGATTTGGGAGCTCCCTACACATTGGGTAATCTCAATAATTTTGCTGGGTTCCTAACCATCTGGTGCATGGCCATGGGGCAATTAGGATGGTGACTTATGGCCTTGGACAATGAGAACTTGATAAGGAAAGAAGTTGGGGTGCAGACTCAACTCCTCAAAAAAGGAAATGTCATAATCTCTAGCCAGGGCTTAGAACCAGTACAATTAAAAGCAAGCAAACAAACAACAACAACAACAAAAAATAAAATAAAATAAAGCACAGACACAGATTAGATATTGTGAATTGAGCTGCTATGAACATTGATGTGGCTGCATTACTATACTATGCTGATTTTAAGTCTTTTGGATATAGACCAAGGAGTTGGATAGCTGGGTCAAATGGTGGCTCAATTTCAAGTTTTCTAAGGGATCTCCACACTGCTTTCCAGAGTGGTTGCACAAATAGTTTTATTTTGGAGGGGGGCAGGTAATCAGGGATTGAAATCAGGAGCACTGGACCATTGAGCCACATCCCCAGCCCTATTTTGTATTTTGTAATTTTTTTTTGTATCGAAGATGGAACTCAGGGGCATTCGACCACTTGACAACATCCCCAGACCTATTTTGTATTTTATTTAGAGAGGGTCTCATTGAGTTGCTTAGTGCCTTCATTTTGCTGAGGCTAGCTTTGAACTCTGGATCCCCCTGCCTCAGCCTCCCAAGCCAATTTGCAGTCCTACCAGCAATGTATAAGTGTACCTTTCCCCCCACATCCTTGCCAACATTTATTGTTGTCTGTATTCTGATAACTACCTTTCTGACTGGCATGAGATGAAATCTTGTAGTAGTTTTGACTCGCCTTTCTCTAATTACTAGAGATGTTGAACATTTTTTCATATATTTGTTGTTGAATGTATATCTTCTTCTGAAAGTGTCTGTTCTCATTTCACAGTAGCTAAACTGTGGAAGCAACCTAGAAGCCCTTCAATAGATGAATGGATAAAGAAACTGTAGTATATATATACCATGGAATATTACTCAGCATTAAAAAAGAATAAAATTATGGCATTTTCAGGTAAGTGGATTGAGTTGGAGAATATCATGCTAAGTGAAGTAAGCCAATCCCCAAAAAACAAAGGCCGAATGTTCTCTATGATAAGTGGATGCTGATCCATAACAGAAAGCAGGGAGTTATGGGAAACATGGAGGAACTTTTATTGGGCAAAGGAGAGGGAGGGTAGGGAGGGTGCATGGGAGCAGGAAAGCTGGTTGAATGAGATGAACATCATTACCCTAGGTACATGTATGACTGCACATATGGTGTGACACTACATCATATACAAGCAGAGAAATAGAAAGTTGTGCTGCAATTGTATACAATGAATCAAAATGCATTCTGCTGTCATATATACCTAATTAAAATAAATAAATTAATTAAAAAAGCACAAAGCAAAGCAAAACAAAACAAAATAAACATATACTTGGTATGCTTTTCTGCAAAGCAATTATTTTTACATGTGATCTAAAAATCTATAAAATCAAAACATCATATTTATTGATCTTTGGCTTACAGAATGCTTTAAGTTAAGACATAAATACCACTATGTTCTGCTTCAATTCTGGTTCTTCTACAAGTAGACCTTCATCTCTGTTAGGGAAAGGAATTAGATTGTGGATGAGACAGACTTAATCACTGAAGAACTTAGAGTCTAAGAGGAACAGGGAATTACAACTAATGTTAAAATTGGGAACAGAACAAGATGTTAAGGGCATATAGAGACAGGACACCTCACCTGAATTTTGTGGATAATAATGATGGATGACTTCCTTAAAGACATGGCACTTAGCCAAGACTTTGAGAGAGAAGTATCAATTGGCATATAAAGTTGTGGGCCTAGAATAGACACTCAGTAAGCAAATAAAATTTGAATGGAGATACGTTTTGTGTGTTTTTTCTTTTCTTTATTTTTCTCTTTTTAGTAGTGTACAACAAGAAATTTAATTTGCATTTTGCAGTTTTTAATAAACTGCTTCGATTTTTAAAAATCAGTGAGAGTTTCAGTCTATTTCCTCCCCTTTGTGTCCATGTGGGTTTATAACTTTTTAAAACAATGTAACATGGTGGAAGTGACTGATTCATGAGGCTTGGTGAGAAAAGTTCATATAGCTCTTCTTTCTGATTCTTTCGAAATGACTGTTTTCTGACAACTCTCTTTAGGATGTTCCCTCTTAGAATCCAGCTGCACAAGCCTGGTGTGGTGGCGCACACCTGTAATCCCAGCACTTGGGAGGCTGAGGCAGAAAGATCACAAGTTCAAAGCCAGCCTCAGCAATGGCGAGGCACTTAGCAACTCAGTGAGACCCTATCTCTAATAAAATACAAAAAAGGGCTGGGAATGTGGCCCAGTGGTCGAGTGCCCCTGAGTTCAATCCCCCCCGGTACAAAAAAAAAAAAAAAAATTCAGCTGCATATCATGGGAAATCCAAGTTATGTTGGGAACTATGAAGATATATTCTGATCAATAGTTCCAAATTCTACCCTTCAAGTTATCCTAGCCCAATTCCCAGACAATATGAGTAAGAAACTTCCAGATAATTCTATGCTCTAGTCATTCATATAACTTCCATGCATTTAAAATCTTTCCACTGAGGTACCAAAACAGAAATAAACCACCTCTCCTATTCCCTGCCCAGCACCTGATTATGAATTCTGCTGTAACAATAACTTACAATTGTTTAATGTTACTGAGTTTAGGGTGGGTGTTATGCCATTATTGACAGTGACCATTAATGTAAAAGTATTTTATTTCTTGCTTACATTAGGAACTTTCAAGTTCTAGATTAACTTCTTGGATATATATACAGAACACAATTGATGTTCCCTGTTCTTCATCAGTCATGTAAAAGTGTGGACTTGCCAAAAAGTAATATGTGCAAATAAATATGTAGGATAATAGACAACTAAAGGTAATTCATCATAGCTGGGTCATAAAACTTGAGGATGGCTGAAAATATAAGCAGTAAATCATGAAAATATTTATAGTCAAATTAAGCAGTCAAAATTTATACAAAGGTCGATGAAATCCTCCTGTTTTAAGCATCCATATCTTCTTATCATGGTTTTCATGTCAAAGTAGAATTTTAGAGGTGAAGTCTAGCAATATAGTGGCCAATTGCAGATCTATTTCAGTAATTTAAGTGAAAGAGTGTAGAAATCTTATAATAGTGGCAATATAGATGGAAGAAACTTCACAAACTCAATGGACGTTTGTAAGAAAGAACCAACAGAAACTTGTGACTTTTTAACTGCCAGCAGTTGGGACAAATGTAAAAGTCAAGAATGATGACTGAGTAAGTAGTGACAGTCATCCAGCTGGAAAGTAACAGAGGAGACCTAGATTAGAAGAATTAAGACAGGAAACAATAGATTGTGAGATTCACATGTTGAGTTGGGTCAAGAGATTGTGTCCCAAATAAATGACCTTTGCAGTATTATTATATTGCCTTGGGCTTGGCAGTGTGACTCACTATGGTATAATGACAGAAGCAGAGGCTTGAAAATGTTTATACATGTCTATTTCTCTCTTGGAACTCTACTGCTGCCATCACAATCAAGTCCCAGACGACTGATCAGCTCACTACTAGCATGTGAGGATGTCCACTTGGGATAAATTGCACATGATCCAGACCTGCTGGATTTCCCATGGGCTCATAAATATTTGCTTTAAACTATTAACTCTTGGAATGGTTTGTAACATAGCCATATATAACTGAAAGTTCTATTTTTGAGATGTACACAATTGGATCATGAGGATAGAGCACAGAGAAAAAAGTGTAGTCTGCAGACAGTGCTGCTTGTTAATATTCATTAGTCCAGTCTTGCTACGGTGAGCTTGCCTTCTGATTGGTTGGTGTGCAGGCCTTGCTGTAGTTCTGCATGTAAATGCTAATTTCAGAATCCTTTGCACATAAGAAGTTAAGAAGCCAAGGGACAGGGTAAGAGTAACAACCAGAATTATAAAGAAAGATGACTAATAATAGAACAGTAAGAAAAATATTTAAAGAATAGACAAGTGGATACACAAGCTCCAAAATATCTGGGAAGAAAAATATACTGAAATAACAAGAAACCTTGACAAGACATTGTCCATTGAAGTCCATGAGGAAGAAGGTTGAAAAGGAATATGTGGTATAAACTACTGCTGAAAAGTCTTAAGATTTTGGCTGCTGAAGGGACATTAGATCCAGCAATGCTCAGGTCATTACAGACCTTGAAGAGATCAAATTCATGTGGTGTTAATATAGTGGTACTGGGTCCATCATAAGTTCTAAGAAAACAAGGAATGTTTCTTCCCTTTTTTTTCTTTTTAATTGAAAATACTTTTCACTATGAGCAGGCTGAATTAATTAGAAATTTGTCTCCTGTGATCAGTCAGATGCTCTAAATGTGAATTAATTAGAACAGAGTGAACTGATACATGAAAAAAAGAAAAAAAATATTTTAATATGCATGACAGCATCTAGTGATGAAATGCATAGTAAGCCTTGCCAAGTCAACCACATTAAAAAGCCTCACGTTTAAATCCATCCACATTCTCTCAACTCTAACCTGATTACAAGGGGATTTTGTTGTTGTGAAGAATAATGAATACACCATAGTTTAACAGCACTCTGACAAATTTGAGTTAAGTAGCTTCTCTATTGTTATAGAGGGCAATAGCAACATTGCATATTCACCAAGTATACCCTCCAACCTTTATGTCTTTTCTTTTAATTTGTTGTTGACTTAGGATAGCGAGGAAGAGTTTCCTGTCAAAGGAAGCAAGCAGCCATTACAAAGTACAATCCCAGAGTCATAAGAATAGGTGACATAAGAGTTATATTTTATGTTCTACAGATTATACAATAGTCTTTTATAATAGCAAACTAGCTATATATATAGAGAAAATGTTTCATTGGCACTTTAAATGACTGAAAATGATTTAAAAACATGGAAATAGAATATTTTTTTAATGCAATGGATACTTTAAAAGAACTTCATCATTTAACTTGTTTTTAACAATGGTGTTTTAAAATATATGCTAAGTAGTTTATCAAGCACCTATAATAAATGACATACATGCTGTTTGCTGGAGATAAAAAGCATCTGTATAAAGCATTCTTCTTGTACTCCAGACTATAACAGTCTATGAGCATGCTGTTCATATTCAAATTTAAATCATAATAAAGCTTAAATATTGTTGCTTACAAAACAAAATTCAAAGGAAGCACCTATGCCATAAAATTAACTCAATCCTACATTTATCAAGTTTCACCCAACTACAGGGCTTTTTTTTTTTTTTTTTTTTTTTGCATTAGTATTTAAAAAAATGAGTCTAACTGAATGTATTAGGTGAACTAGGATTTCACCATTGCAGCTAAATGTGTGGAATTCTCACAAGAAAAATTATTATTACAGGTTTGGGTTGATCCTAAAAGTAATATTCATAATATAAAATGGAAAACAATAAATACAATAGAAAATTAAATGTAAATCACTCAACTCAAATGGATAACTATCATTAATAATTTATTATATTTAAATTTGTGAACAGAAGTAATTAATTAAAAGCTTGCAAATAAAATTTTGAATTATGATGTATTTAAATTTAATATAATTTTCCTAAAACATTGACATTTCTTAAAAAAACTATTTTGTTGCAGCCTAATGATCAATTAAATGACTATCATAATTAATGGTATACTTTGCTTGTTATTCAGTTAGATTTTGTTCTCAATTTTAGGGAGTATGTTTATGGAGACAAAAACACTGTTCTGTAAAAAAGCATTAAGAAAATGAAAAGATTAGGTATAGAATGGAAGAAAATACATGAACAGTTCATATGTCATAAGAATTTTTATAGAAAACACAATAATCCTCAAAATGCTGTAGTAAAAAAGTAAATCAACTTAAAAATGAGAGAAATTTAGAATAAACACAATACTAAAGGGGATATACTGATGACATGCACATTATAGGATTCTCAATATCATTCATCTTTAGGGAAATGCAAACTAAACCCACAACAAAGTTTCATCTCAATATTTATTAGAACGACAAAAAAAAATGATAGCACTAAGTGTGGACAAGGATGCAGAGGAAACTGGATCACTTAAACACTGCTGGAAAAACTGTAAAATGGTGCAGTCACTATGGAAAGCAGTTGTCAGTTTGTTGTAAAAGGGACACACTTTAGAAAGGTAGTCCTCAAAAGAGCAAGAACATTCAGGAGCCTAGAGGATATTCTGTTAGGTGAAAGAAGTCAGGCACAGAGAGATAGACATCACATGTTCTTATGTCCATTCAGAAGATTAAGATATTGACCTCATAGATGCAGAGAGTGAAACAGTGTTCGCCAGAGACTGGGAAGAATGAAAGTGAGTTGAGGATGGAGAGAGGATGGTTAACAGGCACACAGGCATAGTTGGATAGGAGGAATAATTTCTATTTTTCTGTAGTATGCTAGGTTAATAATTGACGATAGTTTATTGTTAAATAGCTAGGAGAGAGGACTTTGAATAATACATGTTTGAAGTGATGGATATGGAAATTATCCTTGCATACTGTATATATTTATTTTAATATCAAACTGTTCACCATAAACATGCACATTATGTTTCAAAAATAAAATAATACATTAAAAAAAAAACAGCATAAGAACCCAGGGGATTTCTCAAGGTCCAGACTTGATTCTGGCTGGTACAAGTGAGGAGGGAAGAGAGTGCTACTGCATTCTCTTAGGTAAATAAAATATTTTTACCTAATATCCTACCATGCATCCCCAAGCAACAAAGAATTATCTGATCCTCAATGTCAAACTCACCAACATTGAGAATCCTGCTTAAGAGAAGTGATACTTTGTTCCCACAAAAATCTGTTAAACAATGTGTGTATTAGCTGTCATCATAATGATCCCACACTAAAAATACTCAGTGTCTTCAATGGATAGCAAGATGGATAGATACAGTGTATTGAATACATATTAAAAATACTACTCAATTCATACAATAGAATACTGCTCAGAAATAGAGGGACCATTGGAACATACAACTTGGAAGAGTCTCTAAACCATTCATGTTGAGTAAAAGATGCCAGCCTGAGAAATTTGCATAGATATTGATTCCAATTATATAATATTCTCCAAAAGGCAAAACCATAATGAAGAACAGAACATTTGTTAACAGAGTTAGGGTTGAAAGAGAGTGTAATTACAAAGGTTTACCACAGGAAGTTCTGGGGGTGATGAAACTCTACCCTGATTATACTGGTAATTACACAGATGTGTGTATGTCTTGTAATTCATGTGTCTTCCCTATACTGGGGTACAATATGATATTTTATCTCTATGATTCACAGTAAATAAATAATTGAATGAGTAAATTATTTTTGAAATGTGAAATGTTCATTTCCCTTACATATTATGGAATATTGTGTTTGTAATTTATCTTCCTTTTTTTGTTTTAAATTTTGAGAGCATTTATCTAGGATGCCATCTGGTCCTAAAGTTTATTTTAAATAGGAGGTGTTTTCTTTACTTTTACTGCAATAGCTTGTGGAGAAATGTTATATAATTTTTTCCTAAAATGCTTGGTAGACTTCAATAGTGCAATCTTCTAAGACTGATGTTATTTTGTTCGGAAAGTTATTTGTCATTGATTTAATTTCCGTAGTACGTTTAGGTCTCTTCAAAGTATCTATTTTTTTCTAGCATAAACTTTTATAGATTGTGTCTTTCAAGGAATTGATTTATTACATCTATGATATCAAGTTGATAGGAATATAATTTCATATAATTTATGACATTATTTACTTAATGTTCATAGGATCAGCAGTGAGAGTTTACGTGTTGCAACATTACTAACATGTATCCTTTATTCATTAGTCTGACTAAATATCTGTCAATTTATTGACCTTTTCAAAGTATTAGATTTTGGTTTCATTGCTTTTTCTCGATTAATTTTCTGATTTTTGCTGTTATATAATTGTTTTTAACCCTTCTAATTCTAGACTAGTTTGCTCTTTTATCTGAAGTCAGAAAGCTTAAATGATTGACTATAGATCTATTTTCTCTCTTAATACATTCATTCCATGATACAAATTTTCTTTTAAACATTGTACTCCACTTGTATATTTTGATGAATTTCATTTTGTTTAAATATTTTAAAAAATTTCTTGACGTTTCCTTTTGTTCTGTGCTTTATGTACAAGTGTGTTTTTTAGTCTCCAAGTATTTTGAAAATTTTCAACTATTTTACTGTTATTTATTTTTAAAAATAATTCCCTTTTGGTGTATAATCACATATTGTATAATTTCCTATCTTCTAAAACCTTGTAAAATATATATTTATATTTGTAAAACACATAGCCCCAAATGTAATCTGTCTTAATGAATGTTTGTATCAGTTTTCTTTGTTCCTCTCTTTTAGTTTGCCTTTTCATGGATAAATTGAGTAATATTGATTCTCTTATTTTATGATCTCTGGAGTTTTCTCTCTATAATCCCCTCCCCTCTGGCACTACTGTGAACTTCAGCTTCCTTGGTTTCCATGGACTCCCCCAACTTTGTCTCCTGGACTCAGAAGAATCCTACAGTACTGACCTGAATTCCCCATTCCTGTGCCATGGTGTGGGAAGTCCCACCAGGCAGTGTGTTGGGCCTTATTGCCTTTATATCCCTCAGGACATCACCCATTTTCTGTCAGGATTATCACTTCAGTGAGTATATTTATGCAAATTCCAAACTTATAAAATATTTTAATATTTTAATGTACACTGTTATTTAATTATAAAGTAAGGGCAGTGGAAAACTTAACATTGCTTTTCACAAAGTTTACTTGCATTTAGTTTTATCGATCTTATTTCATTTAACAGATACATACAATTTTTTGACCATGGCTATGAAAGATTAAGATATCAAAATCAATGCATTTTGGTCCACTTTCTGTCTTCTATTCATACAGAAATTTAGCTATTATTTCTAGAGTTCAGGTAATCTAATGAATACATTATATATTTTAACTATAATTAAACTGTTTACCAACTGTCCCTTTTTTACATTTTCTGGACTTATCTCTTGACTGACTAAAGATTTTGTTCTAGAATTTTCTTCAAAGAAAACTCTTGGTAACTCTTATTGAACTCTAATTCACTAAGGACATGTTCTTTCCTTCACGTTAGAATGAGAGTTTAGTTGCTTTTAAAGTGTGGTGATTGATAGATATATTTTATTTGAGGAAGTTATAGACACTGTGTAATGGTTTTATAACGTAAGTAACAAATTCAGATTTTTTTCCTTGATTTTTTTGAATAGATGCTCAAAAGATTCTCTCTTAATTTTCAATGATCTTGGAATTCATCTTCATTTTCCAACTTTAATTTCAATATGTTGTGTTCATTCCACATGTAGCTTTATACACACACAGGTGTGTGTGTGTGTATATATATTTGTTGTTTTAGATATACATGATAGTAAGGTGCATTTTGACATATCATACATACATGGGTGCAACCCATTACAATTTTGATCACATTTTTGTGGTTGAACATGATGTGGAGTTATACTGGTTTTGTATTCATATGTGAACTTAGGAAAGTTATATCTGATTCATTCTACTGTCTTTCCTATTCCCATGTGCTATGACCTTCTCATCTCTCTAGGCCATGGCTGTTAATACAGATACAGGATGCACAGGAGCAATGGGGGATAAAGAAAAGAGAAAAAGACATTGGGAGAAAAAGTTGGGGACAGGTGAGTAGCCAAGCCCTGGTGAGTCTTGACTGACTCCAGAGCTAGCCCAGCAAGTTTATTATATCGGTTCCATCAAAGGGTTATTTGTGGGAAAGTTTCAACAAGGCAGGCAATCTGAAGGATGCAGGACTGGTGAGAACTTAGGGTCCCCATCCCTGGGAGAAGGTGCTGAACTCAAGGCCTCAACTGATAGCAGCTCTGAACTTTGGCACAGAGCTTTCTCAGGCCAGTGTCACCATAGAAACTGGGGCATATTGACTTATACTTTGGTACAGGCAGCTCCCAGGGCAAAAAACACCCATGAGAGAATGAGAGAGGTCATAATTGAAATCCCTTCTCTCCACACCCATTCTCCCTCCTTTCCCTTCAATCCCCTTTGTGTAATCCTGTGAACTTTTACACTTCCACCCTCTACTCTCCCTTGTTATGGGTTAACATCCATATGAGAGAGAATATTTGACCTCTGGTTCATCTATCCATTTTCTGGCAAATGACATAATTTTATTCTTTATAGCTGAGTAATATTCCATTGTATATATATTCACCACATTTTCTTTATCCATTCATCTGTTGAAGGGCACCTAAGTTGGTTCCAAAGCTTGGCTATTGTGAATCGAGCTGCTATAAACACTGTTGTGGCCATGTCAGTATAGTAGCTGATTTTAAGACCTTTGGATATACACCGAGGAGTGGGATAGCTGGGAAAAATGGTAGTTCATTTCCAAGTTTTCTAAGGGATCTCCACACTGCTTTCCAGAGTAGTTGCAAAAATAGTATCATTTTTGTGTGTGTGTGTGTGGGGATGAGTATCAGGGATTGAACTCAGGAGCACTCAGCCACTGAGCCACATCCCCAGCCCTATTCTTTCTTTCTTTTATCTTTCTTTTTTTTATTTTTGGTATCAGAGATGGAATTCAGGGACATTCAACCACTGAATGACATCCCCAGCCCTATTTTGTATTTTATTTAGAGACAGGGTTTCACTGAGTTGCTTAGCACCTCGATTTTGCTGAGGCTGGCTTTGACTCTTGATCCTCCTGCTTCAGCCTCCCAGGCCACTGGGAATATAGGCATGTGCCACCACACCTGGTCACATATAGTTTTAGTTTGTATTTTATTTCTGAAAAATTTTGTTGAAATAAATACTTAGATATATTAAATATCCATCTATTATCTTTCTACCATTTGCCATTTTAATCTATGTATTAATCCAATCTATTATTTTTCTTCTGTGACATTATTTTATTTTGATCTTCATTTCTTATTTTTATGGAGAGATTATTAGTTTATTTCCAGATAATTAAACTGTTGCTAATCAAAACTACTTCCCAAATAACACAGTTTATAATAGGGTATCAAAATAAGTGAGATTATTTGACAAATTATCTGTAAAGACACTTTATATAAATAAACTTGATCTTGGTTTTCTGATTTCCATAAATGTCATTTTCTTTCTAAAATATTTAACATTTTGTATTATTTCCATTTGAACTTGCTTTAGTTAGCCTTTCTTTAAATTATGCCAATAAATTTACCTTCCTTTTCTCTCTAACCAAGTTTGGACATTTCATATGTAGTCTTTTATAATATCTCATATAGACTATGAATTGTATCTATAAAGGAGACTCTTAGATTTTATTTAGCTTGTTTCTTGAATTCGTGATGACAATTTTGACTACAATTTGTATCAGATCCATTGCAATTTTTTCTAGTGAGTGTTTATAATATTCCATTTTTTCCTCTTTTTTTTTTTTTCTGCTTCCACTTTCATTCTTTTCCTTAAGGTGCTTTGGTATATAGCCATGCAATTATAGTTTGCTCATGTGAAGTTTTTACTGGAAAAGCTCTTGGAAGGAAATTGTGTGGAAGTTGAGGATGCAACGTGATTTCCATGCTGGTACCGATTTTCCCTTGTTTGCATTACAGTTCTTTGTAATACAGATTTCTCTGGTTATGCTATCTTGACTTTAAAACAATAGAAATTGGGAGGTATAATTTGATTTCTCAAGATCTCTCTGCATGAAATATTACTTTTATTGAATATGGTGGTCCTTCCTTATATCTTGCAATTTGAGATTACATGTGTTTTTTAGTTCTGTAGAACATTGAGTTCTCCTTCCTTCCTTCCTTCCATTCCCTTTCCCTTTCTTTCTTTCTTTCTTTCTTTCTTTCTTTCTTTCTTTCTTTCTTTCTTTCTTTCTTTCTTTCTTTCTTTCTTTCTTTCCTTTTTAATTTCCTTTGCTGTTCTAGGGAGATTTTAAACAAAGGTGAAAACATGATATTGAATGGTACTATATTCTTTCACTGTCACTTATTTATCTGAGATGCCTGCTTCTAAGTTAGGGATCTACTGAAGGCTGATTGCATTGCTGCAGACTCACTAATTAATTGATTTCATCCTTTAGGGTGAAAAAAAATATTTTGGTAAGGATAAATTGTAGGAACTGGAGGGACCTCTCCACCCCTCATGTATAAGAAGTAATTAAATCTGTACAACAAAAACTTATACTTTATGGCTGCTCACTGTAATGATTGGATCCAAACATTATGCTAGTCTCTGGGGTATTATACTTTATATGAAGAATGAACTACTGAGTTAATTAATAATATAAATGGAATTTAGGAGTTAGACTTATTGCTTTCAGCAATTTAAAGAGGATGAAACTTTTTAAAATTTTTCCTGAGCATTTACTGTGTGCAAAGTACTATTATATGTTTTTATAAGGATGAATTTACTTTCACTTCTTGGTGAAGAAAAAAAGGGACAAACATTCTTTAAGTAACTCTACAGCTGCCAATTTTGATGGTTTAAAGAAATAAAGATAAAGACAGCATAACCATAGGTAGAAACTATAATTATCCTCAAATTACAGAAAAGAAAACTAAGATTTGGAGAAGTTGTGTAACTTGCCTAAAGGAAAATGTTTAATAAGTGGCAAAACAAAAGTTACAGACAGACAGTCCTAACAATTCTCTTGTAACAAAGACAAAACACATATTTTAAAGACATCTACTTATATTCAATCTTTTATTCATTTATTTATCTAACAGATGCACAAGTGTGCACTAAGTGCTAGGCAATATGTTAGGTTTCAATGATGCAACAGTAAAGCAAATTCTAAATAACAGTGAATTCACAATGTTTTAAGAACAGACATTAATCAAGCAATAGAGAATAACATAGATTCAAAAGTATTTTGTTAGATTGTGGCTAATGTGAATAATTCATCTTTGGAATAAACTGTGAAGGATAAATAAATATAGATTAGGAAGACAAAGGAGTTCAGAAAAAAATTCTAGGTAAGGAATACCAGAGCTATTCTTAAGAAGGGAGGAAGAAAGCGTTCACTGTAGTAGTCTCTACCCCTGGTTTAAGTCAGGCACACAGCATGCTCTCCAGGAGTGAATAAAAAAATGATGGAGGAGTGAATTAGTTAATGAATACATGGATGAACAGCTACCATGGAGAGGACAAGCCTGACACAGGTTAATTGATCTTGGAGTGGATGCAGCAGCAGCCAAAGTGGAATAAGTGGGAGAATAAGTAGTAGAGAAGCAAATGAGGATTGTGAATAGAGACAATCCCTCTATATGGCAGTTGCTGGGTAGGATGGGATCCTGGATGGAGGGAGAAATTTTTATTATTTCCTTCCTTTTGTTTTTGAAAATGGAAAAAATATCTAACATGTTTAAAATGTCATTGGTTAAATGCCATAGAGAGGTAGCAGTTAAATGCAAGAAAGAAGGATATTTACAAAAAACAACAACAACAACAACAATAACAACAACAACAAAACAGTTGCAAAGAGACAGTAATAGAATCTGGTTTGCAGAAAGCTGGTGGGATCCATGAAAGGAGGGGTATTCTGAGGAGAGGCATCCCCCCTGTGTCTTCTATGATGAATGGGGAGGAGGAAGCAAGTACAGGAGAGAGTTTAGATGAAAAATTGAAGTTAGGTAAGGGCTTAAATAAGTGGGGTTAGGGAAATGTATGAAGGGAAACATTTGACAAGATTTAAAATATTTCAAAATGACCAAGTAGAACAGAGAAGTAAGTTTGTTCTGCAGAGTATGTAATGTGCTCAAGCAACTTGTAGTAAATAAAAATAGAAGCTATTTGGCTTTAGAAAACACTTTTTGATTACAAGTTCAAGGCCAGCCTCAGCAACTTAGAGAGGCCCTAAACAATTTAATGAGGTCCTAAACAATTTATCAAGACCCTGTCTCGGAAAAATAGTTTAAAAAGAGGACTGGGGTTGTGACTCAGTTGTTAGCACTTCTGGGTTTAATCCCGAGAGGGTGGGGTGGGGGGAGCAGGAGAAGGGGAGGAAGAGAGAAAGAGGGGGGGAGAGAGGAACAGATACAGATACTTTACAGATACTTTGAAACTTTGATAAAAATAGTCTTTCTAAAACACTTTATTTTTTATTTTTTATTTTATTTTTATAATTTTTATATGTACAACTCATAGTGCATGTATTTAGCATCTTTTTACATACAACTGTTTGTATACAAAGTATATTCATACAATTCAGGTCTTCAATCATGCATTTAGGAAAATGATATCCATCTCATTCAACCACCTTTTTTTTTTTTTTTTTTCCTTTTCTCCCCCTCCCACCCCCTAGCTCCCTCCTTACCCTCCCTTCCCTTTGACCTTTCTAGTGTTCCTCTAGTCCTCCTATGTACCCCCCCCCATCCAACAATACTATGAACTAGCCTCCTTATATCAGAGAAAACATTTGATATTTGGATTTTTGAGACTGACTAACTACACTTAGCGTTATGTCTTCCAACTTCATCCATTTACCTGCAAATGCCATTAATTTATTTTATTTTATTGCTGAGTAAAATTCCATTGCGCGTATATACCACATTTCTTAATCCACTCATTTACTGAGGACATCTAGGTTGGTTCCACAACCTAGCTATTTTGAATTGCGCAGCTACAAACATTGAGATAGCTGTGTCACTTTAATATGCTGTTTTTAAGTCCTTTGGGAATAGACCCAGGAGTGGGATGGCTGGGTCATAGGGTGGTTCCATTCCCAGTTTTCCAAGAAATCTCCATACTGCTTTCCATAACGATTGCACCATTTTGCAGTCCCACCAGCAATGTATGAGTGTGCCTTTTTCCCCACATCCTCTCCAACATTTATTGTTGCTTTTGTTCTTGATAGCTGCCATTCTGACTGGAGTGAAGTGAAATTTTAGAGTAGTTTTGATTTGTATTTCTCTAATTGCCAGCGATGTTGAACATTTTTTCATGTATTTGTTGATTAATCGTGTATCTTCTTCTGAGAGGTGTCTTCTCAATTCCTTAGCCCATTTATTGATTGGGTTATTTGTTTTTTTGGTGTAAAGTTTTTTGAGTTCTTTATATATTCTAGAAATTAGTGCTCTATCTGATGTGCATGTATTAAATATTTGTTCCCAATTAGTTGGCTCTCTATTTACCTCACTGATTGTTTCTTTTGCTGAAAGGAAGCTTTTTAGTTTAAATCTATCCCATTCATTAATTCTTGGTAGTAATTCTTGCGCTACAGGAGTCTTATTAAGGAACTTGGGGCCTAATCCGACATGTTGGAAATTGGAGCTTACTTTTTCTTCTATTAGGCGCATTGTCTCTGGTCTAATTCCTAGGTCCTTGATGCACTTTGAATTGAGTTTTGTGCATGGTGAGAGATAAGGGTTTAATTTCAATTTGTTGCATATGGATTTCCAGTTTTCCCAGCCCCATTTGTTGAAGAGGCTATCCTTTCTCCACTGTACATTTTTGGTGCCTTTGTCTAATATAAGATAGCTGAAATATGTGTATTAGTCTCTGTGTCCTCAATTCTGTACCATTGGTCCACCAGTCTGTTTTGGTGTCAATACCATGCTGTTTTTGTTACTATTGCTCTATAGTATAATTTAAAGTCTGGTATGGTGATGCCCCCTGCTTCACTTTTCTTGCTCAGGATTGCTTTGGCTATTCTGGGTCTCTTATTTTTCCAGATGAATTTCATGACTGCTATTTCTATTTCTTTGAAGAATGACATTGGGATTTTGATTGGAATTGCATTAAATCTGTATAATGCTTTTGGTAGTATGGACATTTTGACAATATTAATTCTACCTATCCAAGAGCAAGGTAGGTCTTTCCATCTTCTGAGTTCATCTATGATTTCTTTCTTTAGTGTTCTATAATTTTTGTTATAGAGGTCTTTCACCTCTTTCGTTAGGTTGATTCCCAGGTTTTTTTTTTTTTTTTTTTTTTTTTTTTTTTTTTTTAATGCTATTGTAAATGGGGTCGTTTTCATCATTTCCCTTTCAGAGTCTTTGTCGCTGATGTACACAAATGCCTTTGACTTATGTGTATTGATTTTGTATCCTGCAAATTGGCCAAATTCATTTACTAGTTGGTAAAGTTTTCTGGTAGAGTTTTTTGGGTCTTCTAGGTAGATTATCATGTCATCAGCAAATAGTGCTAATTTGAGCTCTTCTTTTCCTATCTTGATCCCTTTAATTTCTTTCGTCTGTCTAATTGCTCTGGCCAGAGTTTCCAGTACTATGTTAAATAGCAGTGGTGAAAGGGGGCATCCCTGTCTTGTTCCAGTTTTTAGAGGGAATGCTTTCAATATTTCTCCATTTAAGATAATGTTAGCTCTGGGCCTTGCATAAAACGCTTTTATAATGTTGAGATATGTTCCTGATATTCCTAGTTTTTCCAGTGTTTTGAACATAAAGGGGTGTTGTATTTTGTGAAATGCTTTTTCTGCGTCTATTGAGCTGATCATATGATTTTTGTCTTTAAGTCTATTGATGTAATGTATTATGTTTATTGATTTCCGAATGTTGAACCAGCCTTGCATCCCTGGGATAAACCCCACTTGATCGTGGTGCACTATCTTTTTGATATGTTTTTGTATCCGATTTGCCAGGATTTTGTTGAGGATTTTTGCATCTATGTTCATTAAAGATATGGGCCTGAAGTATTCTTTTTTGGATGTGTCTTTGCCTAGCTTTGGAATTAATGTGATATTGGCCTCATAGAAAGAGTCTGGAAGAGCTCCCTCTTTTTCTATTTCTTGAAATAGTTTGAAGAGCATTGGTATTAGTTCTTCTTTGAAAGTCTTATAGAACTTGGCTGTAACCCATCAGGTCTTGGACTTTTCCTTGTTGGTAGCTTTTTGATGGCATCTTCTATTTCTTCACTTGTAATCGGTCTGTTTAAGTTGTGTATAGTCTCCAATTCCAGTGTAGGCAAATCATACTACTCAAGAAATCTGACAATGTTTTTAATATTTTCTGTTTTATTAGAATACAAGTTTTCAAAGTAATTTCTAATTATCTTCTGTATATCAGAGGTGTTTGTTGTGATATTTCCTTTTTCATCACGAATGTTAGCAATTTGAGTTTTTTCTCTTCTTCTGTTTGTTAGCATTGCTAGGGGTCTGTCAATTTTGTTTATTTCT
Source organism: Tamias sibiricus (assembly GCA_025594165.1). Taxonomy (NCBI): domain Eukaryota; kingdom Metazoa; phylum Chordata; class Mammalia; order Rodentia; family Sciuridae; genus Tamias; species Tamias sibiricus. Next base: position 109,063,741 of record CM046664.1, on the reverse strand, counting down.
TCAAAGAACCAACTTTTAGTTTTGTCAATTCTTTGAATGGTTTCCTTAGTCTCAATTTCATTAATTTCTGCTCTGATTTTAATTATTTCCTTTCTTCTACTGCTCTTGGTGTTGGTCTGTTCTTCTTTTTCTAGTGCTTTGAGGTGTGATGTTAAGTCATTTATTTGTTGTTTTTTTTTTTTTCCTCTTAAGGAATGAACTCAGTGCAATGAATTTTCCTCTTACTACTGCCTTCATAGTGTCCCAGAGTTTTCTATACAATGTATCTGTGTTCTCATTTACCTCTAGGAATTTTTTAATCTCCTCTTTGATGTCTTCTTCAATCCCTTGTTCATTCAGTAGCATGTTGTTTAGCTTCCAGTTGTTGGAGTAGTTTTTCTTAATCCTTGTTTTGTCATTGATTTCCAATTCATCCCTTTATGGTCTCATAGAATGCAGGGTAGTATCTCTATTTTTTTATATTTGCTGAGAGTTGCCTTGTGACATAATATATGGTCTATTTTGGAGAAGGAGCCATGTGCTGCTGAGAGAAAAAAAGTGTATTCGTTTACTGAGGGATGAAATATTCTATATATGTCCGTTAGGTCTCAATTGTTAATTTTTTTAAGGAGGCTTAAAGTTTCTTTGTTTAGCTTTTGTTTGGATGATCTGTCCATTGGTGAGAGAGGTGTGTTGAAGTCCCCTAGAATAACTGTGTTTTGGTCTATTTTACTCTTGAACTTGAGAAGAGTTTGTGTGATGAATGTAGGTGCTCCATTATTTGGGGCTTATAGATTTATGATTGTTATATCCTGTTGATGAATGGTTCCCTTAAGTAGTAAGAAATATCAATCTTTGTCCCTCTTGATTAGTTTTGGTTTGAAGTCTACCTTATTTGATTTGAGAATGGAAAGCCCTGCTTGCTTCCGCAGGTCATGTGAGTGATAAGACTTTTCCCAGCCTTTCACTTTCAGTCTGTTGATGTCTTTTTCTATGAGGTGTGTTTCTTGGAGACAGCAAATTGTTGGGTCGTTTCTTTTAATCCATTCTGATAATCTGTGTCTTTTGATTGGTGAGTTTAGGCCATTAACATTCAGGGTTATTATTGAGATGTGGTTTTTATTCCCATCCATTTTTATTTGTATTATTGTCTTTAGCTTGATTTGGTTTCTCTTCTGGTTGGTATTTCCCTTAGTTTAATATCTCCCTTTGTTGATTTTTGTTGTTATCTTTCTCTTCTTCTTCATGAAAAATTTTACCCAGGATGTTCAGAAGTGCTGGCTTTCGAGTTGTGAAATCTTTTAACTTTTGCTTGTCGTGGAAGGTTTTTATTTCATCTTCGAATCTAAAGCTCAATTTTGCTGGATATAAGATTCTTGGTTGACATCCCTTTTTTTTCAGGGCTTGAAATATGCTATTCCAGGATCTTCTTGCTTTTAAGGTCTGGGTTGAAAAATCTGAACGTAGTCTGATTGGTTTCCCCCTATATGTAATCTGTTCCCTTTCTCTTGTGGCTTTTAGTATTCTCTCCTTGCTCAGTATATTAGGCATTTTCATTATAATGTGTCTTGGTGTGGATCTGTTGAGATTTTGTTTGTTTGGTGTTCGGTATGCCTCTTGAACTTGGTTTTCCCATTCATTCCTCAAGTTTGGAAAATTTTCTGTAATTATTTTGTTAAATAAATTACTCATTCCTTTGGCTTGAAACTCTGCCCCTTCCTCTACACCAATCACTCTTAAGTTTGGTCTTTTTATGCTGTCCCATAATTCTTGGATGTTATGTTCTTGATTTCCAACGAGTTTTGCTGTATAGTCTACATTCTTCTCTAGGACATATATTTTGTCTTCATTGTCTGAGGTTCTTTCTTCCAAGTAGTCTACTCTGTTGGAGATGCTTTCAATTGAACTTTTATTTTGGTTTATTGCTTTTTTCATTTCTGGAATTTCTGTTTGGTTTCTTTTTAGAGCCTCTATTTCCTATTGAAGTAATCTTTTACTTCCTGTATTTGTTTTTGGAGTTCTTTGTCAAAATGATCTTTTGCCTCCTGTACTTGCTCCCTCATCTCATTTTTGAGTTCATTCTTAAGTTCCGTAAACATTTGGAATACGTAATTTCTAAAGTCCATCTCTGGCATTTGACCAACTGTGTTTGCCATGGAATCTACTGTTGAGGTATCTTGATTTGTTTGTGTCACTTTCTTTCCTTGTTTTTTCATATTGCTTGTATGTCTTTTCTTCCTGCACTGTGGGACCTTGACTATTTCAATTTTACCTTAAAGCCTTATGTTGTTCCTGTAGTACAATGCTATCGGATCCCCTTACAATTCCTTTACACTTTAAAACCTAACAATTTCTATTCAGAAAATCCAAGTTTGATCACAATGTACAGATTTGGTTAACCCAGATATTATTTCAATTTACTCTGTACGCTTCTGATGGGGTTTTATAGCTTCAAGTATTGGATACAGAGGTGTTATGTTTAGGAAGAAGGAAGTGTCTTGAATTGTTCTTTCTTGGAAAGTATGAAAAGAGATTTCTATTGAAGTGGTTTAGTGGAAGTGGTTTAGTATCAGTAGAAGAGGGAAGAAACAGAATGGAGTAGACAATTAGGTGGAAAGACCAATTTATATATAAAGTAAGATGGAAAAGAAAAAAAAAATGATAAATAGTAGAAATTGGTGTAAGAGAGAGGAGAGAGAGAATCAAGAAAATAGAGAGTAAACTATATATAACACCACTTTGCTATCCAGTTCAATTGCGCTGGTTCTAGAAATCCCAAGTTCTGAGTATAACTTGTTTTTGCCTCTGTTTAGTATGCACTGGCAGGGTGTAAATATGACAGATGAAGGAGGAAGAAAAGATGCAAAAGTGAGAAGGAAGAAAAGAAGGAAAGAAAAAAGGAGCAGAAGCAAACAAACACACTGACAATCAATGCAAAAAAGAAAAAAAAGCAAAACAAAACAAAGCCAAAAAAAGAAAAAACAAACAAACAAACAAAAAAAACCCCGAAAACCAATAAAACAAGCAAACCACCAACAACAGCAAAAAAAAGTCAAATCCCACGTCTCAAACAAAACAGGCCCTGGGAAGCCCCCCTCTTTTTTCCTTTCTAGTTTAAGCCAATTGTATCAGATCACGTCTAGACAGTGAGCGATCCTGTTATTGGAGTCAAGGCTGCACCTTAGGCCAGTGGCAGAATGGCTCAGCAGCAGAGTGGCTCAGGGGGGTTGTGTGTCAGCAGATGAATGGCACCGGGAAGGGGACCCTCCAGAAGGCACCCTTCCCCATGCCCACCCTGAGTTATAGCTTCTTGTGGCCACTGCACTGGCCTCAGACACGCCCTCCCCTGCTGGTTACCTGAGCCTCACCCAGGTGTGCGTTATTTTCAGAGCGTTGGCGGCTCCCTGGATGTCTGCAGCTGTTCTTCCTTTCTGTCTTTTCTCCTTTGTTTCAGCCACTGCACTTCTCAAAGATGGCGGTGCTCTCCTCCCACTCATCAGCAGCTCCACAGACCCTTGTGTCAGTCCAGAGAGTGCTGGATCGGCTTGGCAAGCTGTGTGAAAGAGTTCTACCTGGACACCACCCACGCCTCTAGGCTTCTTTCTATCCCTCCTCGCTGATCCGTTTCAAAGCCGCTGGGTGGATGTCTCCTTGCCGAGATGGTATAGGGCAGCTGCGCCTTCAGCGCAGGCAGTGCTGCTTCGGACTGTGGGCCACTTCGACTCTGCCCCTGCTCGTTGTGGTCCGGACAACGCTGTATTTCACTGTCCAGAGGTGCACGAATGTCTCGGCTCCCTTTCAGTTGTAATAGAATTGCTAGTAACGCGTTCAAACTTCCCATTCTGCGTCTTTTAGTAATTGTCCAGAGAGCACCTCCCTCCTGTCGGCCATCTTCTCCCTTTTTCTCTAAAACACTTTAGTTATTTAAAATAAGTATATCATGTCAGATTTCAGTGACGAAATTTGATTTATTTATAAATGATCATTCTTCTAAGAAGATTTTCAGATTCCTGAATTTAATGGCACACACTACTTGTGACATTGTCTAAAATATTGAATTTCTTTCCATCCATAGATATATGTATGAATACTCAATGTGTGTTGATGTTTGGTTTTAGTTTGTGTTGCATTTTAACAAAATACAACGAAACACAATTTCCTAATTGGTGTGAGTGCCCCATTTGAACAAGGTACTCTATCTCCAACGTTCCCATCGATATAACTTTCACTAGAATTTGATGTCATTCTTCTAATTAGCAAAGCCCTGCAGCCGTGCTATAGAATGGCTTTGTAATATATCTTGAAATTTAACAAGTAACTTTTTGATGTATTTCAATTATGATGTACAAATTTACATCTTCTTAATTAAAGAATAAATTCCATTTTGAGGCTCTTTAAAGTACGATTAAGGTTTATGGTTGAAAGCCTCCTGTTAAGATGAATCTGCCCTCTGTATTTAGTGAGAGGCATATGAAGCACTTGTGCCAGAAGAGTGAAAAAAATAGCCAAGAAAGATGCTGTGTGCTACTGAGATTGGAGAGTAAAACAGTTAAAATGTGACATTTTCTAAGAGACTGCTTTACATATCTGTAGATATGTAGGTATAGCTCTGTCAGCAATAATTTTTTTGATCATGAAGATCTGGAAAGGAAAAACATTCCATATGGAATTGAGGGAATTAAACAAACAAACAAAAAAAAATTAGATGTGATGAATGCTCACTGATGTGGTGATCCTGGGAGTATGCATAGGAGCAATCCCACTTAACATCCACCTTGTCAAAAACATTAAAGAAATAAAAGTAAACTGGTATGTGGTCCTTTTAATGAACAGATACAGGTATACACACACATAAAATCTCCAAGAAAAGTTGAGCCATAAACACATGTTTGTAGCTCAGATTATACTTTTTCTTCTTTTCTCCAAATTAATTCTGCATATTTGAAAACAAAGCTTTAGATGAGTACCCTGACAGTGTGTATTTTTAGGCTTACAATATTCCAACTACAGACAAGATGGTATAACTGACAATGCTCACAGTTTAATGACCATAGACTTAAAAAGTGGATGATTTGCTAGTGAGAAGAGAAGGAATAAGAAATAAGAAGAATTATTTTGTATAGAAAATGTTATTTACAACTTATACCAATCAAAGGAAATGCTATCTATAAGCACATAAAAATTCTCATTATACTAAATTTTATATATATGTATATACATATATATGTGTATATGTATATATGTTATCAAATTTATATAATATATATGTATAGTCAAGATAACTGCTTTGTTTCAGAATATTCCATTCTTTATAAAAAAGAAAGCAAGTGGGATGGATGTAATTTCTAAGACATGTTAAGATCTTTAGCATGAAAATACACACACACACACACACACACACACACACACACGGTTGCTCTTTACTGACTATAAACAAATGTATGCACTAATCTATCACTGCAAATACATTCATATATGCTGGTGTCATTTTTTCTCTGTTGTTTGTGACTTAATGATAGGAAGTTAAGGAAGTCCATTTGTTAAATGCTTCAATGCACTGTTAATATAGTCTAACCAAAGAGTTAACATGCTTAATATCATTTAGCCTCTGAAGAGTAACTGCTCATCATTAAAATTTACACTAGTGTTTTTCATATGCCTGACTGATGTACCTCTTGATCTTTCATGACAGCTTAAGAATATTATAGAATGCATATATTCTCCTAAGAATGATGTAAACTGTAACTAACCATAAGTGTAACTTTTCTTCCCTTTGGACATACTGTTTTCTTTAATATTTACTTACATAAATTCTCTAAAAATTTCAGAAAGACTATAAAATTCCACTAAAGGTTGGTTATTGCCTTATGCTTTATAATGAAGAATTCAGTAACATAAAATAAGTATCGTTGATGTGTATGTGTCCAGACACCAATATTATTATAAAGTTGACTAGTAAACAAATTAATCATTTAGCTGTGAAATGTATACAAACTTATGGTGTCACTAAAAATGTGTCATATATTATAGTTTGACAGATTAAAATGATTTTTGGTAACAAAGTAACAAAGTTGGTAACAAAGTTGTGATATTAAAATGTACACTCCTGTAGAAATAGCTTCATTGTTTATTTTCTTTTCACATATTTAAGTTTTTTTTACAGTATAATAGCCTGTTGTATTATACATCCCCTAAATGATACCACAATCACAATATAGGTTATGGGAAAAAAAATCTTTCTTCAATTGAACAAGTTTGACTTACTGCTCTTGTGAAAGGGACCTTTGGAAATTCAAAATGGAGAACAATTCATGTGTACATGCCACATTGTTAGATTTATCCAAGGTGATGGGGAGATTGCCATGTGCATGCACTTCTTTATTGTTTCAGAATTTCCTTTAGGGAAAAACAATAATATGATGGATGTCATTTATAAGATGGAATAAATATAATTATATAATTGATTAGTATATTATGAATATGTTTCACATTGGTAGAAAATGCAGGAAGGAAAAAACATTTAATATTCTTGAAGTGATATACTTATTACTTGAAGTAATCTCTCTTTCTCTCTACTAAATTTGACATATTTAGTTTCCAAAGACCTTTGACCATCTCTTGGTGATACCTAGTCTATTTGCATGTGTCCTCTACTCAACAATAGAAATAAAACTTTTGGCTCTTCACCAGCTATAGCCATTGGTCAAACATCCTTTCCCCCATGTCTCTGATAGAACAAGGGTGCATCTTTAGCCCAGGGAACCTTCTGCCTGTTAGCTCCTTTGCTCAGTTAAGACTGTGCACCTGTGGCTACATCATTACTGGGAAAGGTTTATGTGGCCCTGAGCTGGGGTAGTTTGGTGCTCCTACCCATTTGTGCCTTTTCCTAAGTGTGTTAACCTACTGAAGCTTTACCCTTGCTTTTTAAACTGATTTAATAGTCTGTGTGATTGAAGTAATTTAATTTGGTCTGTGAGCTTTTTCCAAGACAGTAATGTTCAACAGTAATTTTTGTCATAATACACTTGGATGCTGCCATCGAATCAAGTAAATTCCCCATAAAACAGCTACCTGGGTAAATGAAGCAGAGTTCATATCTCTACAAACTTTACAGGCATCCCTATACACAGTTCAAGTTCTTAATTCACTCACCCTCAAAACTTTGCTAATCTACAAAATGATATCCTACTACTTCACATAGTAAGTGGTATTTTTAAAGACTTCTATTATAAATATAATTTTATCAAGAAAGCATTTTAGAAATCACAACAGTTAGCAAGTTACTTTTTCTGAAGGAAGACTCTTAAGTATTTCCAAAGTGGCCTCTCTCCTTTACTAAAACGTAATATTTTAAAATGTATCTATTTTTTGATGGAGATAGGTCCGTGATCATCAGAAAATAGGGAAAATAATCATCTTCTTGTCTGGGAGACAGTTGGTGTGGTTAGATCAACCAGTTCAATGTGACATTTAAGGACAGTGTATTGTTATTAGTCATTTTTCTGTCACTATAATCAATTACCTGAAATAATTAAGTTATAAAGAGGAAAGATGTATTTTATGTATTTTGATTCACTTTCTGGTGGTTTCTGCCCATAATTAAATGACCCCATTACTTTTTGTCTCTGGTGAGACAGCACATTTCTGAGGGAGATGATGACATCAGAACAAACCACTGATGTCGATCAGCCTAGAAACAGAAAGAAGAAGAAACTGGGGTCTCACAATCTCCTTTGAGGGTATGTTTCCAATTATCTCAGGAAATCACACAAAGTCCCTCATCCTCAAGGTCCATAGCACCTTCTAATAACTCCATCCTGGGGACCAAGCCTTTAATACATTATCTTTGGGGACATTCAGCCTTCAGACCACAGGAAGTTGGAAAGGTCTACTTAAGTTTAATTTTCAGGCATACTTTTCTTTACTTCTAGGATTCCTTGATGAAAAAAATGAGAAGATTTTTCTTCTTTTAGGTCCTTAATGAAGCCTCATTGTGCAAGAGTTATGCCCTTTGGCAATGTGTCATTCAGCTTCCTGTTGCTGTGACAAAATACCCGAGATAAATGAATTAAGAGGAAGAAAGATTTATTTTGGCTAACCATTTCAGTAGTTTCAAAATATGGTCACTTGTCTCCAATGTTTTGAGCCTCTGAAGAAGTAGGGAGGATGTGGCAGAGCAAAGTCACTCACCTCTCATGGTGGCCAGAAGGCAAAGAGACAGAGAAGAAGGGGTCAGAGTTCCAATATACCCTTCATGTGCACATTCCCAATGGCCTTACTCTAATTAGGTCGCACCTCCCAGAGATTTCTCCACCTCTCCATAGCACCACTGGTAGGTGCCCAAGCATTCAACAAATAAGTGTTTAGGGACATTTCTAGATCCCAATTATAAAAGGCCAAATATTTCATATGATGTTAATTATTCTTTCTTAAAAGAATTATGATAAGTAATAAATTAATTATTTTAGCTGAAAATCTTTATAAACCATAGAATACTGTGCAATTATTATTGCAGTGTATTTCCTGTTAGATTCATTGTTTGATATTGGAATGGATGTTATTTTGCTGTGACCTATGGCAAGTAAACAACTGCTTTTCTCCCTGTGGCTGAGCAATATTTTGCTTCAAAGTTGATTAAGTCATTATACCATCTATTGGCAAAGTGCGTAAATCGGTAGAGATCACTGATATTCCCATGATACTTCTGTCAAAATGTGTTTGGAATCTTAGAAGAGAAAATTAGCAATTAAATATGCTCTAATTTCTGTCACAACACACAAGAGCATATACCTTTAAACATTTTCACACTGAAAAAATTCTGGAATGCAAATATCACGGTAACAGTTTTAAATGTGATATACTTTATTCCATTCTATGTCTGTAACGTAACCCACACACGTTTTCTCTTTTTTTCACTACTTCCCTCTTCCTCTGCCTCCTTCCTTCTTTATCTTTCCATTTCTTTGACATAAAAATTTGACATGGCCTTGGCTTTCAGCCACTTTAAACTCTATTGCAATTACTATCATTATGAAAAATTACTTGCCCCCCAAGGATTATGTAACAAGCTATTAGGAAAAAAAAAAGATATAAAAATACATTCTACATTGGTTTTAGCTTGACTATGCTCAAGGCAAATCTCTAGTTGAACATTTTTGAAAATGGTTACATTTTGACCTTTTGAGTTTGACTTTTTTTCTCAAAAAACTCAATGTAATAATGTAACACAATGTATTCTCATATCTAATAACTCAGTAAAAATCAAGATGATTTAAAGGAATAATTAATAATTTTCTTTTCAGAATCATATTCTTCATGGATTTGGGGTTTTCAAAAATGTCCCTTGAACACCAAAAATGATTAGCTGTTCCCACAAACAATGGAAAGGAAATCTTATAATTTATTTGTAAATAATAATTTTATACAAATTTATTGGCAAGCAATAATTTTATAGTGTTAGGCTTTAAAACAATTTGTTAAAATCACAATTCCTTTAAATCTTTTGATTTTGTTGTCCTCATTTTCATCTCTCTAAAATTTCATAGATAAGGAAATAAAGAATTGAAAGGACAGAAATGCTAGTCCCTTTTTATCTCACATAAAAAATCATTGGGACATTTGGTTTTATGGTCACAGTGTAAAAAGCTTATAAATTGTCTCTATGCATACAGCACGAAATAACTGAATAAGATGAAAATCAACGTATTTTGTACTTACCAGAGAACAGAGGTTGCAGGGATAAACTCCATTCCTAAATCTGGAAAGATAAAAGGAATCTAGGGAGTCACAGCTGAACTATTCTTACTGTTATCAGAACCTTCTGGGGCCATAAAACAGTAGACATACTTAAATGGCAATTGCGAAAAATTCCTAGAGGCTAAATGTGTACTAACTCCAGAGTGAGGAACTTCTAGGGTCTCGCAGTCTTGGTGAGACTCAACACTTTTACTGGTTTTGTCTCTGGGAATCAGGTTTTACTAACTGAGTTTTCAAAGTAAAGATTCAAGAAAGATTCCCTGGTAGCTCTGCAGGGAGAATAAAAGAAATACATTGTGAAAAACATTCATAGAATTCTTCATATGTAAAGTTTCCTTTCTAGGGGAAAATACTGGATCCGAGTCAGTCTGCTGGGGGAAAGAACATATCTTTTGCTCTAGTTCCCAATCAGATTATAAAATTATAGAATTTTCTTGTCTCCATATATTCACAGCACCAATAGGTTCTGAGGGCCTGCACAGCAGTGCACCTATGGGAACCTGCCAAAGGTTCAGAACAGCATCTCTACCTCTCCTGACACCATGCACCTTTGGATTTGTTGATCATAGGGATCCCCAGTATTCCTGTATCCTTCAAGTCTGTGACAGTGACACTAATCTTCACAGTCTCTCTAGATAATGCAGTATCTGTATTTGAAAATATTTCTTTTTATTTACTATCTACCCAGGTAGAGAATTATGGAGATATTCATTATACTACTTTAATGTAGAATACATGACACTATGCGTTTGTGAAAATCCATAGAACTTCACAGCAAAAACATGAATTTTAATGTATACAATTTTTTAAAAAGAATTTCAGGAAATTGGAGGTTGTAGGATAAAATTCAGAATGTGACAAAACAATGTAATTATATTATAAATAATTTAAGGGTAAGTATAAAGAGGTAGTGGCCTAAAATTCTTTGGAAATTAGTGGTATATGCAAGATGAAGAACAAAAATATTTTATATAAGCAGTAAATGTAATTGATAGAGTTATTTTCCATGGGATACAGGTTAGCAATTATGATACTGCTACATATGCATACTGCAACTGAATAACAAGGTAAAAAAATCTCATGGGTCAAGATATAACCCCAGAGTAGGAGACTACAGGTCAAGAATGACAGGCCAGGACTGGGATTGTGGCTCAGTGGTAGAGCGCTCGCCTAGCTCGTGCGCGGCCCGGGTTCGATCCTCAGCACCACGTAAACATAAATGCATTGCATTGTATACAACTAAAGCAAATAAATAAAAATATTAAAAAAAAAAAAAAAAGATTGACAGGCCAGAATCATCAATGTGGTCAAAGGTTAGAACTGGAAACAAGGATGAACTAAAGTCCAGCTTAATGTGGATATAAATGGTTACATAGAGAATTATTTATAGGTATTTGCATATGCATAATGAGTATACATAAATCTATTTCCTTCCTTTGTCAGCTAAGAAAGCTTAAAAACAATAGCATACTAGTAGTGATAAGTACATGGACGCCCATTTCTTGGTTCCTAATGCTGTTCCATGGAGATATGGATTAATCTAAGACTATATGAGGAATATACAAGATAAAGCTGGAGCATCTTATGGTGCCAGAGAATAAAGTGCTCAAATCAGCCTCAACACAACAATGGCACAATGATGAGGGTATATCAAAGGATCATAGGAACTACCTGAAAGAGCTCCCAATGGCCAAAGTTGGAAAATTTAAACAATAGAAGAAAATAAATTTATTTGGGATTGTAATACAAAGTGTAAAAAAGAATGTTTCAATATTTACATAAATAGATTCTTGCATAAACAAATATTTTGGGAGAAAAGATATGTCTTTCAATTAGAAGAATTCCAAATAGTTTATGTGTATAATCTTTCCTCAAAGGTGGGGGTCTTGCTTAATTCTCTTCTTGGTGAGTGTAGACTACACATAGTGACTTCTTTCCAAAGAATACAGTATAGAAAGTGGGGGCCTTAGCTTTTCTGTGGGGAATCCTGACATACACTACCTCAATTAAATCATGAAAGTTCAATATACATCAATAGTGAGGGTCAAAGTTTGATGTAAATTTTGGTAGTATAGTCCCTGTTTATGATGTGAGGAAGATAGAACTTTAGCTCTATTTACCTCCCCCAAACACATAACCCATGTAAAGATTCAAATGAACAAGACAATAAAATGAACAAGACAATAGATTGAATAGAGCTATAAAGGGTGCTGTCTAGGGGGTGGCTAGGTAGCTATTTTCCATTGGGTGTTTGGAACAATGTTCTCTGAGATTTAAATAGCAAGTAGAAGTCAGGCATGTAACGAGGAGAGCACCGTTCCATAGGTACCACGTGGAGAGTCAGTGTTGTGGAGCCACGGAAAAGAGTTAGACTTCTGTGTGAGCAGGAGTAGAGGAATGGCTTTGTTGTGGAGGTGGCAGGAACCCTGGCTTTAAAGCAAATTAAGACACTGGGGTTTTTGTTGGTTTTATTTTACTGCAAAGGCATTTTTATGGAGAATTTACACAGTAAAGATATATGACCAAATGTTTATTTTAAAAATAATTATTTTGCTATAGAGTTGAGAACAGAGAGAATGAAAGCAAAAACCTGCTACTAAATTTCTACACTGTGTAGGTCCATTCTATCTTCAAAAACTTATGTTGGCTATTCTCAAGGAAGGGAATCCAAGATTTGGAAGTCTATGGATTTACAATAATTTCTATATAAACTCTTTATGAACATGAAATAAATGCTAAATATATATATATGTATATATATATTTGCATGTATATATATGTATATATACAGATTAATGTGTATATTCTTTTTTAATATTTATTTATTTACTTTAGTTGTACACAATGCAACACATTTATGTTTACGTGGTGCTGAGGATCGAACCCGGGCCGCGCAGGTGAGAGGCGAACACTCTACAGCTGAGCCACAACCCCAGCCCTAATGTGTATATTCTTAATGGAATGAATATGCCATTTGGCTTATTCTGTAAAAATGATTCAGAGACGGGATGGGGTTGTAACTCAGTGGTAGAGTACTTGCCTAGCAAGTGTGAGGCACTGGTTTCGATCCTCAGCAGCACTTTAATAACTAACTAAATAAATAAAGGTATGTGTTCATCTATAACTAAAAATATTTTAAAAATGATTTTGAGATTGTATTTGTTATTAATATAAAAACTCAACTATAACTAACTTATGATTCTGATGACATTTTTTAGACTCCATGGAAACTTAAAATGCATTATTATGATTTTGGTGATGATGATAACAATAACAACACTGATGATTATTCTTAAAACTGCTATCAGTTTCCTTTTCTCAAAATACCCAAGTGCTATTTTGTCAGATTTAAGATAGTTTGTAACTATCTGAATATTATGTTCTCATTTTCTTCAAAAATTTCTACCAATTTTACTAAAAAGCTAATGTATAGGCATCATGTAGAGATTCAAATTGTGGATTCAGTGGGAATTCTATGAATTCTAGGAGGAGTTGAATAGTATCTTTCAAATTATTATATACAATATCCATGGGAGTCACTTAGGGATCTCGTCCAATGTAGGCTCTATTTAGTAGTTCTCCAGTAAGAACTGTGACTATTTCCTTCCTAGACAGTTTTCATGTTACCAAAACTTCTGAACCAACTTTGAGTAGCAAGAGAAAAAGCTTTCTCACCCACTCCCACCCATCCCAGTCAAAAACAAAAACAAAAAAATCTACTGAGCACTTTTTAATTTATCTTTTATGGTAGAACTCCACCCAAAACCAAGCATTTCAGAATTTCTGGATTCAAGCTGGGGCACAGTGTTTCTTAATGTATTGCTGCAAGTGATTCTAATGCTTAGACAGTCTTGACAACTGTAGCTCTGCTTAATGTAAGTCATGAATGAAACATCTTTTTGACATAGCTTAGAGCTAAAATAATATGGGCATCACGACTTTTGGATACAGGTCTGCCACTGTGCCCAGAAGAATTTTAAAACAATTTGCTAATTTTGATCTTGGCTTAATTTTAAGCAAAGACTGATAGAATAGCAATCTCACTAAATTATACTGACTTGCATGGAAGCTTTGTGATAATGGGGCCATTGATGAGGGAGACCATTATATTCATTTTCACTTGAGACTGAAGCAAGGTTTTGAATGGACACTTTCCACAGGTGAAAAATGAAGGCATAAACCCATTTGTATTCATATATTAAGAGAGTTAATTCATTTTCTCTATGAATGGTTTTGAGATAAAATACATTCAAATGACTATAAATAGAAATAATTTTTTAAGAGTGAAAGAGTTCATTTTGAGATCCTTCTGCAGACAACAGGAGAGTTATGTCAGGAATATAATAATTCCAAAATAATGTCTACTAATAATAACTAGTTGGTGAATATTATGTGCCAAGTGTTATATATAATATTCATATATGCATATGCATATATACATATATATGATATTACTCTCCACAATTTATCTGAGGAGGATTTTAATTCAGAAAAATCAAATAACTTTTCCAAGTCTGTATAGCCAGTATGTAGCAGAGACAATGTTTAACCCACTGAATTGCTTTAAATTCTGGCACTGTTGTTAAGGATCAGATGACTGTATCTATGTGGAGCTCTGTCTGTGCCTTCTATTTTATTCCTTTGTGAGGAATTGTCTTGCCTAGCTCATGTCTTACAGAGACACTTGTAATGCTAATTATTCACTGTGTTAATCCATAGTCAGAATGGCTTTAGGAAAAATGTTGAAATGTATAGGATGCACTTAAAAATTATTGTGAAATAATTTTCAAGATATTGATCTTTGCTCCAATAAGTTGTTTTCATTGATACTTTTTAAATGGAAATTAAAAGCCTAGGTCCAGCATTTTAGTCCAGCAATGCAGTGAAGTGGACTTTTATTTATATATTTATTTGATCAATGCTAAGTATTTAAAAATGGTTTTTCATTGTAACATATTTATATACACATAGAAACAATTTGATCGATTTCACTGGAAGTTTGCAATTTGTGACTCTAAAAATATGAATTTAGTAATTTTCTCAGTAATCTTAAAATTTAGTCTCATGTTTGCTTTGAAACTTTGCTTTAAAAAATTGGTTAACCCATTCAAGCAAAAAATGAACTCACCATGGGCTACCACTTAGCTAAGCTTAAATATGCCACATAAATTGGTAAATCGGCACATGTCATTTGTGCACATAAATTTTATGAAATATTTATAGCTTAATTGCTTATATGTCCACAATAAAATATTCAAAGAAAATTATATATATTTTTATTTTATAGAAAGACATATAATATAAAATATTATATGTATATAGGTTTAAAATTATATAGATGAAACACTTAAAACTATACATATATAGATATTTTTCTTTTAGAGGTTTTATTATCAAAATTTTCATGCATATACAAAAGCAGCATTAGCAATATGCTGAATGTCTGTGCACCACTCATGTAAATACATTACACGTCTATTCTTACCAATTTTGTTCCATTTATAACATTCGTACGCATAACTACTGTTATGAGTATGCACCTCAAAAAGTAAACTTTATCAACATAATATCATCATTATTAAACCAGAAATGCTTAATAGTATTAATTTAAATACCATAGAGTATTTAAGTACCATAGAGTATCTATTTAATGTTCACATATGCCCCGTCATATCATAACCTTTCCCCTTTCTTCATTTCCTTTTTGCCATTTCTCCACCTCCCCCTCCTCTCCCTAATCCCTTCCTCCTCTACCCTTTCTCTTTCAAATTAAAACATCATGATTAGCCTGTTTGTCTTCTAAGTCTGTTTCAATTCATAGTTAACCATCCATCAAATGCAGCTTTTACATTGTTTGTTGCTGTTACATACATTGGGATATCCAGTATTCCCAGCACCATTTGTTAAAAAGTCCATCTTTTCTTCAGTGCATATTTCTGGCACCATTATCAAGGATCAGATGACTGTATCTATGTGGATCTCTGTCTGTGCCTTCTATTTTATTCCTTTGGTCTTCATGTCTGTTTTGATGGAAATGTAATGCTGTTTTTATTACTGTACCTCTGTAGTATAATTGGAGACCAACTGTTGTGATGCCTCCTGCACTGCTCTTTTTGCTCAGGATTGCTTTCACTATTTCAGGTTTTTATTCCAAATGAATTTTAGGACTATTTGTTTCTAGTCCTGTGAAGAATGTCATTGGTGTTTTCTTGAGGATCACATTGAATCTGTTTATCATTTTTGGTGATATAGCCATTTTTTAATATTCATTGTACCATTGTACCTATCTAAAACCATGAAAGGTCTTTCCATCTTCTGAGGTCTACTTCAATTTCTGTCTTTAGTGTTCTACATCTTTCATCGTATAAGTCTTTCATCTCCTTGGTTAAAATTATTCCTTAGGCCTTTTCTTTTTAACTAGGCTATTGTGAATGAAACTGATTTTCTGATTTCTTTCTCAGCAGATTCATTATTGGAGTATAGGAAAACCTATCTCTTCCCCTCCCAAAATAAATAAATTAATTAAATTAAATCCATTCAAAGTGGATTAGACCAGGAATTAGACCAGAAACAGAACAACTTGTAGAAGAAATCTCTGGATCAACATTCCAACACATTAGTGCAGCATTGACTTTCTTAATAAGACTCCTAAAGCTCATGAGGTAAAAAAGGAAAAAAACAAAAACAAAAACAAAAAACAGTTAGTGGGATGGCTTCAAATTAAAAAGTTTCTGCAGAGCAAAGTAAACAATTAATTGTGGAAGAGAAAATGCGAGAAAATCTTTGTTACTACTTTTCTAGCAGAAGGTTAATGTTCAGAACAAACAAAGAACTCAAAAAACTAAATACCAAAAATAAAAATTAGTCCAATCAATAAATGGGTGAATTAAACTAAATAGATATTTGTCAAAAGAAAAAATGAGAATGACCAACAAATATTTGGAAAAAAAAATGTTCAACATACTTAGCAATAAGAGAAAAGCAAATCAACAAAAACTACACTGAGATTTCCTCTCACTCCGGTTAAATGGCAATCATTAAGAATACAAATAAAAATGAATGCTAGCAAGGATGTGAGGAAAAAGGTATTCTTCCATTAGTGAGAATTCAAGTTAGTACAACCATGTGGGAAAACTGAGTGAAGAGTTGTCAAAAGACTAATAATAGTACCACTATATAACCTAGCTATCATACTGCTTGGTATTTATCTAAAAGAGCTAAAATCAGCAGAGGATAGTGATACATGCATATCAATGTTTCCAGCAGCACAATTCACAGTTGTCAAGTCACGGAACCACCCTGGGTATTCCTCAATATATAATCTGATGAAAAAAAAAAGTATGAAAATATAATGGAGCTTTTCTCACCCATAAAGAAGAATGAAATTGTGTCATTTTCTGGTTAATGGATGGAACTGAAGAGCTTCGTGCTAAGTGAAATAAGCCAGACTCAGAAAGTCAAGGATCAAAAGTTATTCTCATTTGCAGGAGCTAAAGAGATATATGAAATTTTTAGAAGGGAGGAACTCAAGAAAAATAGAAGGGAGAACAGTGTAGTAGAGGAAGGAGATCAATGGAGAAGGAGAGAGGTTGAGAAAGGGAAGGAACTGTGGAAATAAATTAATCAAATTATGCTATGTGCATGTATGAGTTTATCACCATGAATTCTGCTTTTAAACATAACTATTATGTACCAATTAAAAATAAAATAATAGAAATAAGGTTAATATTATATAGGGAGAGGATCAGGGGATAGAGGATGGGATGGAAGGCGTAGTATTATAATTAAAATGGAGCAAATTATGTTACATGCATTTACAGAATATGTAAAAATGAAACTTACTATTATGTAAAACTACAATACTCTAATAAAAACATAAATAAAATACGTATAAACAGTTACAAAATATACTGGGATATTTTTTCTTATATAGCCTCTTACAGCTTGAATTTTGATAATTTGTATCCACGTAGTATTGTTACACATTATTTGTTCCCTGCATGTAATCTTATGTAAACGTTGATCAGATTAAATGTATTCATTTTATTTTTCAGTGAGAATATCTCTTAGGAGAGTTATATTATTTCCTTTTCCATAATATTTAAAACTCTTTGGGAAAATTGCATAGAGGCAATAACTAAGTTCTTCCCAAAACAGTGATTCTCTTCACCTCTTATTCATTTGTTGACTGAAATCCTGTAAAACAAACAAACAAACAAACAACCCCCCCAAAAAAAAACAGAACAAAACAAGAAAAACTTCTCATGAACTCATTATAGAGCCTGAAGAGGAAATATGTTTTATTTACTAGTTTCCAAAATAATCAGTTGATTACTTAGCACCATTCAAATTACCTTTAGGTATTTCTTTTTCTTTCTTAGTATCATTGTGAATCCATAAAATTAAACATATTTGCCTTGCCTCAGAGGAGTCTATTTTGCTTACTTAGCTCCTGATCTTGAATGCTTTCCTCATGATCACATGATTATAATATATGCTTTCTCCCATGAAAAATCTGAGTTACCCTGGTAAATTGGTTTCAGAACTTCCTAATATGTGGGGTTCCCACTAGTATCACCAATTCAGATCTTTCCATTTGTGTAAATTCAAAAACTATCATAAATATCAACAGAAATTCATTTTATTTTTCCCATATACTCACAAAATAATCTCAGAATAAAGTTAGTAAGAAACTACGAGTAATATTATTAAAGAAATCGCTCTACACATTAATGTTTAATCCCCCCCAGAGTATTTCTCTTTAAATTAACAATCAGTTACAGGATATTAGAACCATTTGAAGTATTTTGTATCTCTGTAGTATTGTCACCAATTGGTTAATTGGCATAATTAGTTTAATTGTCTAATTTCCTTTTCAATTTTAAGATATTGAATTTTAAATTATGTAAAGTACATTTTACCAAAGTCAAATTTGATAACCAGAGTGTATTCTAATAGCTCGAGTTTTTATTCCTATCCCAACTCAATTTTTTCTAAATACATGTGCATTAAAAAATGTTCACTTTTGCCTCCACATTTTTCAATATTTAGAAACATTTGTGGCTTTGTTCTAATGGTTATGTAATAATTTATCTTAGTTTTGTCATCTTTGTTTAATTTTTTTTGAGGTATACAGTTTGTCTTTTTAACATGTAGTACAAAGTTTCTATTTATATCTAAGATTGTATTAATCATACTTTTAATTCCTATTCTGTCCCATTAATTTGTTTTTCTTCTTAAGCAACTCCCATTACATGGCCATTTTTCTTCTTTGACTGTGTCTTTTGCCACTTTAAAACAACAACAACATCAACAACAAAAAACTCTTCATTTTATCTCGTTTCATTAATTTTTAAGTTCTAAATATTTTATCCTTCATATCTTTTATTTTTCTTGGGGAATATTCCATTTTATTTATTTATTTTTCTAAGTTTTCCTTTGTGAGCTTTATTTCTGAAAATAATTTTTCTTTAATTTTGAATATTTCGTTAGTTCTATATCATCTATTCATAAATATTTTACATGTTTATTGAAGTTTTCTTAGGATAATATTTGTGGTTCTTCCATAGTTTTTTTCCACTTTTAAAGTTTTTTTGGCATTTGTAATATGCATTAAATTTTTCATCAGTTTTCAAACATTTATTTAGGATATGCTTTCATTTTTGTAGAGATATGACTTCTAATGTTTCCTTTTCATATTATAATATTGTATAGAATTTGACTCTTTTGTTTCTATTGAAATAAAGTGGTTTACTTATAGTTTTTGGAGAGTATATCAGCATTACATTTTTAACCTTAGGTGCTATAGCATTCTCTCTTCATTTGTTTTGGTGTAATAATCAAAATACAGCCTCATTCTTTCTGAGACATTCTCCATTTCATCTTGTTCACACTCCAAAACCAGACTTCTCTTGTAGATACTAATATTTGGAATACCCCTACTTATATATTGTGGCTTATGTGGTTATCTTTTTATCTTGCTTTTTATTAACATTATTTTTTGCTTCTTTTGCTAGCTTGGTTGTTTTGTCTGTCTAGTGAGGAAGTTGGAAGAGACTTAAAAACTAAATTGGTGCCATCATTATCATTCTCTAGATGTACTCTGATGCACAGAATATTAGTGTGTTTCAGAAATTAAAGTATTATTTCTCACAATGTTTTCCAAGGAACACTTACCACTTACTCAGGAAAGTTAAAATGTTTTATATAGAGATGGTGAAGTTTGTGGCTAAATAAAACTTTAAAGCCTTGAAATTTAAACACATGGATAAATTCATTAACAGTATGATTCTCAGAATCTACAATACAATAATGTATTTTGTGGATCACATGTTTCAATCCATTATCCCAAGTTATGTAAACTTTGACTGAATTTTTTCTCCTGCAGCAATAGTTGTGCTACTAAATGGAATCATAAAGCATTTTTTTCCTGTCTTCTAGCTGTGCTTGTCTCTTATTAACTCACTACCAAAGATCACCTGCTCAGATATTTCTGCTGAGATGATTGCTTGTGCCCTTTTCATGGGGGAGCCCATGGTGATCAGTTCCCTGGATTGTTAGTCACTTTTATGTGCTAGGATTACTATGGCGCCTAGCTTGAAAAGATGAAGTATGTAAATCATATTTCTATAAGTCATAAATTTTATTACCATTTCAAGTGGTGTTTCTTTTCTTTGAAAGTGAGTAGAACACTAGCAGGCAACACTTCATGTTGTTTGTGTGTGGAGGGGTGAAAATTAAAGATTGTCAAGTTCATACCATGAGTCCCATACCCATCCTTCCTCTCTACAATTCTCCTGCTGTGATGAATCTGACCTAAAACATCCTCTTTCCTTCCTGTCACTCTCTCTAGATTTCAGGTCTTGGGGTCAGACTCTGGTGAAACTGTGCAGACATGTTGCCTTTCTGTCATTCTTAGGTAGAAGAAGAGAAAAGATCTATATTCTTTGTTTCTGTGTAAAAGTAATCATAGAAAAAAGGGGCCATTCTGGAGGAATGCTTTCACCAGAACCATCGTCTGTGGAGAATTTGTTGACAGGTAAACCAGGTGTGTTAGTCAGCTTTTCATTGTTGTAATCAAAATTCCTGACCCAAACAACAGAGAGGATGAAAAGTTTATTTAATTAAAAAAATTTTTTTTAATTTAGTTTAATTCGGTGCTTTGCTCAAATTAGCTATACATGACAGTAGAATGCATTTTGGTACATTGTACACAAATGGAGCACAACTTCTCCTTCCTCTGGCTGAACATGGTGTAGTCAAATGGGTAGTGTAATCATACATGTATATATATAAAGTAATAATGTCATTGCATCCCACTATCTTTCCAATCCCCACACTCCCTTTCTTCCCCTGACTCCCCACTGCATAGTCCAAAGTTCCTTCACCCTCTCCTCATTATAAATTAATATTCACTTATCAGAGAAAACACTAGACCTTTAGTGTTTTGGGTTTGGCTTATTTCACTTAGTATGATATTCTCCAGCTCCATCCATTTACTTGCAAATGACATAATTTGGTTTTTCTTTAAGGCTGAGTAATTTTCCATTGTGTATATATGCCACATTTTCTTTATCCATTCATCTATTGAAGGGCATCTAGGTTGGTTCCATAGTTTAGCTATTGTGAAGGATTTATTTTGACTCACACTTTCAGAGCTTTCAGTTGTTGATAGGCCAACTGCATTGCTCTGGGCCACATGAGGTAGATATCATAGCTGAAGGGCTGGTGGGGGAAAAGTGCTCAATTGTTAGCAGCCAGGAAACATACACAGAGAGAAAGAGACTGGGCAAAAGAAATACAGTGACCTTCTTCCAAATGTCCTCCACCCCCTAAAATTTACACTACTATGATACCATCCATCAGTGGACTAATCCATTGATGTAGTCAGAACTCCTCAAACTCCACTCATTTCTTAAAAGCCCTACCTCTGGACATCCCTTCAGTATACACAGAATTTCAGTACATGAGTTTTAAGGGACATTCCACATCCAAAGCATTATACCATATGACACTAGAGAAGTGAAATTTTCGAGAATGCGGGAAAACCTAGAAACTGTTAAAATGTCTATAATTAGAATATCTATTATTTTCAGATAAAGAAACTAAAGTTGCCTAATGTGAGCAAAGTAGTAAAGGAGAAACTTAAATCTGAAACAACTATATATACAAATATATATATATATACATATGAGATATATATATAATATATATTTAATCTCAAGCCTATGTTCTTATAGCATCTGTCATATTTTGTAAGCTTGAGTTGAAAATGTATGCTATAATTTTACTTTAGATTTATTTTAAGTAATTACATATAATAAAAATCCTGAATCAGCTTTTGGCATATAAATTAAATCCAAGCCCATTACATAACAATGAAATTATTATAATTTTTAGCATCATAATGCTGTGGGAAAGGGCTTTTGAATGCTACCAAATTATATCTTCAAGTTTTTTTATATGATGAGTACATTAAAGAAATTCTTAGACCAAACACATTGCATTTTGAATTCTAGCTTTAACATCAGTATGCCCTGAAAAAATATATAGGCTTCATTTAAAGATTATTACCTTATCTATAAAATATTTAGTATCTGAGGATATATATCATAATACCAAGAAATAACATATATAATATAAAATAACTAATATTTCTAGGATTCTATATGAATAGCAATTGCATTTTTTCCTTTTGCAATTTCATAAAGAAGAAAGATTTTTAAAAAATTTGTTCATAGCTAAAGCAGAACTATAATATCTATTACTTTATTTTTTAAAAATATTAGTTATGGCAAATTTATATCTTATTACTTTACTTGATACAATGGATATTAATAGAAAATGTGTCATTTAAGTAATTGAAAACTGGACCTGGCATTCAAAATTTAGGAAAATTTGTGCCAATGAAAAACATTTCAAGCACTAAATTTAGAGCAAAGATATTTTTTAGTTATAAGGCAATTTTTAAAATGGCCCTCCAGGGACAGTCATGGATATTTTCAACTCTTAGCATAATTGAAAAGACTTTTGTTTTAAGATTAAAAATGTGGGCAGGAGTATCCATTATCCCAGGCAAGAATGCACTATCCCATTTAAGATCAGTGGTCATTTAGCATTGCAGGATTTTTGGGTCTTCTTTGGTGAAAATGTTTACTAAAATTCGCCATTCTGTAATCATGGCCAATTATTTATCTTAAGACAAAAATAATAGAATGCTCGATTTTCAAAACTTCAATTTAGTCCTTGAAATTAATCATAATATTATGAAAATTTGTCAAGTAAGGCATTATGACACACAAAAAAACAGTGAGCAATCATGAGCCGCAAGGGAGCCTGAAGCTTACAAATCTATAGTAACAAGGAATTTTATGGAAGTTTGCATCACTTAGTTCTAAAAGCAGAGACACCTTCAAGGCAAAATGGCTCTTATGACTCCCTAAAAGTCTCAATTTTGGACTTCATCTATTTGATATAATAGTTTGGGGGTTTTGAGATTTAGAGTGAACTATGGAACTCTTGTTTTTGTGGACTGGAAAATTGGCTAAATAGACATCTTGTTCAGGTGTCAGTAATGAAGAAAGATTGGATTTTTTCATGAGATAGACTGGTTTCTGAAAAAACGTAATGGTGTTATTCCCAGAGATGGAGGTGGTTGATATTGTTCTTGCCTTTGAAAGTACAGAAATAAATCCCAACAAATAGTTGGGACCTTGCTTGGCAATGTAAATCTTATTGTGCATTGAATATAAATATTTTGTTTTTAATTAAAAGTTGTTTTATTTATTTCATAACTTTAATATGTTTTAAATATTACACTCCTTATCTAAAACCTAAGGGTATGTAGACATATGTATATAGTGACAGAACAGCTAATTGTGCATTTCAGTAATAAAATGTTCTGCTAAGGAGTATTCTTAATTTTTCTATGCATGCTTTATTTTAGAAAAATTGAGATCATAGTATACTGTCACCTGCTTAATATGTTGTTAATTTATTTATAGGTAAATCAGTAGCAATAATTTCAATGACTTATTTGTTTGTATTCCATTGTAAAGATATAGCATAATTTATGTAACCAAGTTTTTTGTAAGTAAATTTTTGCATTCTCGCTTGTGCATCATTTCTAATCATAGCTCTTTTGTCATCCATAGAAATAAATATTTGCAAACCTTTCCACGAGTTCTCAAAGTATATTTATGGACATTGGGATTATATGTTCTCAACTTAGATCACAATGATAAATGATCATAAGACAACTTCATGCTATTATTTTAATTTTATTCTTTATTAGTTTAGAAGTTAAATGTTTGCATATTCTAATTATTCTTATTTAAACCTTTTGATGAGTATGAAATATGAACATATTTTACTAAGTACTCACATTACCACCTTCACTAATTGACCATTTATTGCTTTTCTCTGTTTTTCAATTGAGATTATTCATCTTTATCTTACTGATTTGCAAGTGTTTCTAATTTGCTAATGATATCATTACTTATTCAATTTTGGTTCACAAACATTTTCTTTGAGTCCCAATTTATTTATTGTCCTCATCCTCAGCATCAGTTCTGATGCTCTACTAGAAAATTTCTACTAGCATATACCCACGCTGTCCCTATTATCAACTAAAACAAAAGGAAGTGTGATGGTCATTTTTTAATTGCTCCTAAGGTGCCCAAGGTATTTGAATAAACATTAATGTTTAGCCAACTTGATGAGCCAGATTCATCAAGCATGGATGAGTCTATAAAAGGTTTTTCTGAATAAGATTAGCATTTGAATCAGTGAACTCAGCAAAGCATGTTACCCTTCCCCAAATTAGTGAGCATCATCCACTCTTCAGAGGGCATTAAGAAAAACAAGAGGTAAAGAATTCACCTATTTTAGTCATCCTTGCATTGTTGTGACCAAAAGACATGACAAGAACAAGGTAGAGCAGGAAAAGTTCATTTTGGCTCACGGTTTTGTGGTTCAATCCATGATCCACCAATTCCATAGGTCTGGGCTGAGGTGAGACAGAAGAACATCATGGTGGTAGAAGGCAGCTCAGGATATGACAAAAGGAAGGGGTAGGGGTGGGAGAGAGACAGAGAGAGAGAAGAATGTGAGTTTACAGTGACAAAATATAAACCCCAAAGGAATGTCTCAGAGACCTAATTCCTCCAGTCACACCCTACTTGCCTACAGTTACCACTCAGCTAATCCATATAGGTGGATTAATCCAGTGAATAGGTCACAACTCTCACAATCCAAACATTTCAGCCCTGAAAATTCTTTCGTTGTCTCACACATGAGCTCTTGGGAGACACCTTATCTCTAAACCATAACATCACCCCTTCTGCTTGATGGACTGAGCTGGATCCCTGGATTTCTCTTGGAGTTAGACATCAGTGGTGGCCCTTTACTCAACACTTTGGACTCAGACCGAAGTAACTATGCACTTGCTTTCTTTGATCTTCAGTTTGTAGACAGCAGATTATAGGAATTCACCTCCAGATCACATTTTCTAAAAGTCATCTGATCATTTTCAAGTGGAACTGGCCTCCTTACTCTCAGTGGAAGTGACCTCTGCACCTTTGGCAGTAGCTTCTTCCCACTCTCAGTGCTAATGACCTCTCTACTCCTTGCTGAGAGGATTAATTCTGCATTGCCAAAGGAAAACCTTAATGGCCTTCCCCGAGGCAGCTGCACAGGAATAATATACTCATTTTACTCAGGACCTACCCTCACCATCCTTATTTTCTTCTAGCCTCAAGTTCTCATGGAATACTTAAGGTAATGTACAAAGTATGATGTATAAGGAAGTTCACTATACTCCAAAAGAAGTACTTTAGTGGAATAATGAGGTAAAGAACATCAAGCTGGATCAGACCAAATTTATTGATGTACATTCACTAAGTGTAGATTTAATGCTTTAGCTTTGGGATTTGGAAAGTAGAAGTATAGTGCTATTCCAGTTTCTTGTTTTGTGAGTACCTTTAATTGCTCTATTATAATTTATAGAAACTCATTATGTATCATACTTACATTTTTCTAGTACCTGTTTTCTTCCAGATCCCAGGATGATTTGTTTTTTACTTGTCATTATGATATTTTATGTTAAATAAAATGTTTGAATTTTTTTTTTTTTTTTTTTTTTTTGTACCAGGGATTGAACTCAGGGACACTGAACCACCGAGCCACATCCCCAGCCCAATTTTGTGTTTTATTTAGAGACAGGGTCTTACTGAGTTGCTTAGCACCTCGCCATTTCTGAGGCTGGCTTTGAACTCTTGTCTCAGTCTCAGTGATCCTTCTGTCTCAGTCTCCCAAGCCACTGAGATTATAGGCATGTGCCACTGTGCCGGGGGAAATGTTTGGATTTTGATATGCTCAAAATTATCCCATTTTGAGACTTTGATTTTGAAGGACCTGCCCCCCCCCAATATTTCCCCTTCACAGAAGTAATATCTAACAAAATATTATTTTATATGATTATCTAATAGTTTTTGAAGGTTGATTTTTTTAATTGAGATTACTTATTATTTTACTTTTCTATTGTACTGGGTGTTGGATATGGAAAATGACAAACTCCAAAATAGTGTGGCCTGGAAAGAGGGAGTGAAGAGGAAAGCACCACATTGATGCCACTGATCCTTTCCCGGTGCATTTTTTCCCAGTTGAAAACAATCCCTAGAAAGGATGCCAAAGCATTGATGCTTTCCCAAATAAATCCTTTCCCAGTGACAGTACAATAGAACCTTGAAGGGAGAGAGATACTCACTGTACATTGACTCCAGACCCTTCATTCTTCTCCAAGTAAAAATATTGCTCAGTAAAAACAAATTTTTCAAATTCTCACACACTTGTTTCCTGAGTGCCCAAACTGACCACTGACCCTAGACCCCCATCTCACCCAATAAGACAGACGCCAAATTCCTCAGTGTCTCAAACTGACAAGCTCATCAATTAAGTTACTTCCCCATGTAGCCTATATAAGTATGGACTCCCCCTTGGGCTGAGGGCTCATTTTCCACCAGAAAAGTGGGTCCATCAGTGGCATCACTTCATTTCTAAATAAAATTCTATTCCTGAATAAAAGCTATGCTGATCTGATCTGTGAAGTTTGTGTCTGGCCAGGTCCTTTAGTGCTAACCCTGGAGATTTAACCCAGTGACACTCCGCAACTGTGCTTTTCTACCCCAATCTTTTTTAATTTTATTTTTATTTTGAGACAAGATCTTGCTGAATTGCCCAGGGTGGCCTCCAACTTGTGATCCTCCTGCGTTAGGCTCTCAACACTGGGATTATAAGCACGCTTCAGTCATTGACTATTGAAGTTTTTAGAAGAACTAGACTTGAAATTTACTTTTTGAATAATTTGATGATAGAATTTCATCATCACATCAAAATTCAACTATGCCCATATCAGATACTGAATAGTTTATTCTTTCTTTAGTGGCTTCTAATGTTTAATTTGCCACATACTGTTCCTATGTATACATGTTTATAATATTCTGCTGTTTCATTCATCTATTTGTGTGTTTATGAGTTGATTTCAGACTTTTAAAATTAATTAACATATGTTGGATCAAAATCCTCTCCCTATTTTTTACAATTAATTGGCATATTTTTAAATTTATTATCTGAAGGAATCAATTTAGGAAATTTTGTAAAAAATGGTATTGAAATTCTTACTGAAGGTCCATTGAATTTGTATATTAGCCTAAAGTTTAACTGGAATTTATGATACTGTGGCTTTTTATTCATGAGCCAGGTATTTGGTTTATTTTTTTTTTTCAAGTCCTCTCTGTTCTATTTTATAATATCTAATTTTTTTTATTTTTTACGTTTTTGTCTTAAGTTTATTGTTGGGTATCCCATAGATTTTTCTGCTTTTGTAGATTAAGTCAGATATATTTTAATATAATATTTATATTTGTTATTGTTGATGCATAAGAACTGTTGATTTTAGTGTAAACTTTTTTATTTTATAAGTATAAAACTTATAAATAAAATGCTCAATTATAAGTGTGCAACTTAATGAATTATCACAAAGTGAACACTCTAATAGCCAAACAAAGGAAAGTCATCCCAAAACCCAACAAAATCTTTTCCTCAAATAACTACCATGTTGATTGTCCTCCTACAGATTAGTTTTGCCTGATACTGAACTTTATAAATGTGGAATCCCATGGTATGTATTCTGTGTTTCTCCTTCTTTGGCTCAGTCATATATTAATCAGAAATGCTTGCCCATCTATGTCTGTTTCTGAACTTTCTATTCTGATTCTTCAACTTATTTGTCTATCTTTGTTCTAATTCCATGATTTGTTAATTTTAAAGCTTTAGAATAGGTTGTAAAATCAGGTAGAGTAACTCCCGAAGTTGGTTTTCTTTACCATTGTCTTGCCTATTATAGATACTTTACATTTTTATGTACATTTTAATATCAGTGGATAGAACTGAAGAAATAATTTGTTGGGGTTTTGATTAGGATTATATTAAAATTTAGGTCAAACAGAGTACAATGGAAGTCTTAAAAATATGAAGATTTTTTAAATTTATAAGTATAAAATTACTCTCCATTTGTCCTCTTTAGTGTCTCTCACTAATGTTTTGTTATTTTCAATGTAGAGGTTTTGGAGATTTTTAAAAGACTTATTCCTAAATATTTGATTATTTTTATCACATTAAAACAGTGTTACTTTTAAATCTGTATAAAAAGTGTTACTTTTTAATTTTGTTTCTCATTTTCTTCTGGTGTTTAAAAACTAAATTGATTTTATATATTGACATTTTAATTATTATTATAGCTATGAGAGATTCATTGATTTGTTTTCAAAGATTATATTAAATGTCAAGTCTAATACATTTGGGTTTTGAAAAGCTACTTATTCCTAAAATAGACCTTAGATATTTCATATCCCTACTTGTCAAAATGCTTGACACATAGTAGGCCATCTATAAATGACTGTTGAAGAATAATAATTCCCTTTACAATGATAAGATATAACATAATTGATTAAATGATTTTTGAAGATAAAGGCTGGGAGGTTGCTGAAGTAATTTTATGTAGTATTATACCCAATAAAACTCAGATATTGTTAATTACCTAGATATTATCCTTTCTGCTCTTTTTCTTTGCTTTCCATATGCTGACATTGGGGTAGAGATGTGCATGCTTTCAAAAAATGCATGATGCCTTGCTTAGAACTAAAAAGAACTACATTGTGGACAATGAAACATATGGGAAAATCTCATGTCCAGTTAAAAGGAGTCAATATGTCCAGACCTTTTCTGCCTCTTCTATCATTCTTCTACTTTGAACTTTGATTGGAATTCTGAGCTGGAGGAGTCATTGCAACAAGACAAAAAGCGTGAGGTAAAATGCTGACATGCTTTTAGTGGGTGAGATATAGTAGATGGGGCTTGAGAAACAGAGGGATGTCAGCAGAGATCTATGGATTTCTTCATATATATATATATATGTATATATATGAATTTATTAATATATGAGAAGAAAAACCCTATGTTTAACTTACTAATGGCTGGTTATTTATTACTTGAAGTAAAATGCTTTCTTATCCCATATTCTTACTTTGTTACATATGTGGATAGTATCCAATGTCTTATGGATAACTTCTACTTCTCCAGTTCATTATGTATGTTAATATGTACTTAGTAAGATTGAAATAGTAAAGACCAAATATGACATTGGCCAGTAAGCTGATCCACAAAGTTGATAAAATTCTGAAAAAATTCAACAAAATAATGACAAAATCAAGTTCAATAGGAATAAGTATTGACTGATGGAATATTAAAACTAGAATTGGAAGCATAAATAGTCTAATTTTTAAAATTTTTTTGAACAACATATAGCTTATTCTCTAAGGCTGAATTCAGTTCTATTCTCATAAACACATTTGTAATAATCAAATCATAACATTATTAATCTCTTAAGAATTTCTAATCACAATTTAAGTATATCACTTAATATTCTGTTTTCCTGTATGCCTGTATGTTTTGTCTCTTCTACCACATACATCTATGGCAGACAGCAAGAGGAAATGCCAAGTCTTTCTTCGCTTGATGCCGTGGCAAAACATTTCAAAATAGTTGTGACCCTTCCATCTAAACCCAGATACAGCCTTATGTTCCTTGTCAACACAGATATCCAGAAAGTTACTACCAATTCATTACATTTGAAATGCTAAATGTAGCTTAGTGTCCATGACTAAACTAGAATTTAAAAATCTTTAGTATTATAGACTTTCTTAATTTTTGTCTTTTCCTCTCAAAATTTTTAAAAAACAATTTTCACATGTTGATTTTATTGTTGGTAAAATATCATCAGTGAAACACCATTGCCATGGCATTCCAAAGTGTAATGCAGATGTTTTTGCAAAACCATTAGTATATCACTATCGCCAACACTATAAGAACAGGTCTAGAAATATGAACAAAGCTTAATTTAGAATTGGATGATATTGTAAAAAGTATACTTTCTCAGTTCCTTAACTATCCCCTTTTTACCTACAAATGTTCTGTTCAGGTAGTGATATTGCAGTTCTTTTTTCTATCAAGATAGCACATCAAACCTTTTGTCAAAATGAATCAACACAAAGTGCACAATAGATCAAGATGAAGGCCAGTGGATATAGGAGTGAAGCAAAATCTCTTGGGTTGTTAGTCAATTGTAAAATCTAATGTCAGACCAGGGATATGGATTTAGTACAAAGAACATTAGACTCAGTCAGAAAAAGTGGATTTGTGATAACATTATTTCCATTTTATGAAAAGACAAACCAAAAATTAGAACAACTGTGATGTCTCAAATAATATTATTTGTACTACATCTGGAATCCATTAAACCATTTTGTGGATAATGTCTACTTCTCCAGTTCATTATGTATATTAATATGTACTTAGCCCTATTAGGTTCTTTCCTATTTCCTATACACTATGACCTTTCACACTTAAGCATTGGTGCAAACTTTATCTTAAGCCTAAAATGTCTTGATTTGTTCAAATGATAATAATAAGTCATGTAGCAGTCCACTTGTTAGACTTTCTTTAAAGCTTTAAGTAGATATTCAACAAAAATGACTCTACTCCTTATGTTTCAAGTAATTTCCTTTGTATCATTTTAGCACATTGATATGCATTTTTCTGCATTGGTTGTTTGTATATATCTCAATTTTCAAGCTAGATGATTAACATACCGAGCATTCATGTGCTGTCCCATTCTTTTATGTATACCTCAAACATTGTCTCTGGTACTAGTTGCTAAAATGTCTTTTTGATGTTTTTAACTGCTCCCTAATAACTAATATCAAAATTCAGGCACTCGAATATTTAGCTTATATTTTCTGAGAGGCTTAACTGAGTTTCTGACTCAAGGTCTCTTCTGAGGCCAGGTGTTACTAACACCTTATCCCTAGAGTTGACCAGGAATGGAACCACTTCTAAATTCACTTTCATGGTTTTGATGGCCCTCAGTTTCTTCCCTGGTTATTAGACAATGACCTCAATACTTTGTGATAGTTTGATAGGAGTCTGGCATCTTTCCAAGTAAAGGATAAGAGGCAGGAGAATCAAATCTCTAAGGGAAATACTCTCACTTCTGCTACTAGTTATTTTTATTGGTTATTGGTTGCAATTACCAACCCTAGTGCAATGTGGCAAGCAGTGGCTACACAAAAGTTTTAATGAGAGGAGGTATGAATCATTGGGAATCAACCTAGAGACTGCTTATCTCTTTCAGAAATCATGATAGGTAGGCCACATGTTGTGGCACATGTCTTTAATCCAGCAACTCAGGAGGCTAAGAAAGGAGGACTGCAAGTTCAAAGCCAGCCTCAGCAACTAAGTGAGGCCCTAAGCAACTTAGCAAGCAAGACCCAGTCTCAGAATAAAAAAATAAAAGGGCTGGGGATATAACTTAGGGGCAAAGGGTAAAGTACCCCTGCGTTCAATCCCTGGTATCAAAAAAAGAAATATAATTTGGTTTGGTCTTTTCTAAATAATATTACCTGAATTTAACAATGTTTCTTCATCTCTTACATATTTGCCTCATAATAAGCCAATGGATATATACAATATATAAATATAAATATACAAATATACAAAATATAAATATACAAATATAATTTAAAAATGAATTTATTTGGGGGAAAATAAAAAATGATTAGGTTTTTTACATTTTTTTTAAGTTAGTCCTGTGTTCAGGTTCAATTACTGTTTGCCATGTGTGTATGTTTGTGTGTGTGTGTGTGTGTGTGTGTGTGTGTGCATTCTAACAGTAATTTAAGAGCTATAAAATAGTGTTTGTCATTATGAAAGATTATTGTTTTAATTATGAAAATTTCTAGAGTAATAATATAAAATTCCAAACAATTCTTAATAAATATTAAGGATCCCATTAAAGGGTGGTGAGAATAGATTTTTTTTGTATTAAGTACAACAAATATCAATCATTTATTCCTAATTGTCATTATAAATACTATGCTATTCTTTCATGTAGAGAATTGTTTTCTCATTTAAAATCAGTTTTACCCAACTCCATAATACTTTTTATACATCAGTTATGCACTTTTGTATTTAATGCAGGAAAAATACCTTAACTCAGGGGTCTTGCTCTGTGCATTAAATTACATTTGTAAATGCTTCACTGAACAATATTTTTCAAATATAATCCACATATAGTAATCATGTTTAAAATATAATTTTTCATAGTTATGACCCATCTGCTCAATACTGATAAGAAGTTCAATAAAGCAAGCTGTAAAAATCAATGCTGTTAAATGTTTATTAATTATCTAACACATTGCTTAGCTTACTGAGCACATTTAATACTCCAATACATATTTCAAGGTATATATGGAAATTTTGCACTTAGGTTTAAAGATACATTTTAAGCATTCTTTCAGCTATGTTCTCTTAATCCAAATTTATAAGCATTGTGCTTATTTCATTTAATCTGATCTTTCATTGAGGATGTAATTCCTCTGAAGGTAAGGCAGACAGTTTCTATCTGGGAAAAAAAAATCTTAAAAAGTACACTGTACATTAAAAACCACTGGAGCATGATGGGCTAAGCTGCACATGGACTAGATTTCAACATTTGCCAAAATTATCAGTAAATTTAAGACTCATTCTAATTTTCTCAGTCATTATTTTAAACTCCAGTAGCACCAGGAACTGATCTAATCAGTCAGTGAGGCATAAAGCATTCAGGTCAAGTAGATGGGAACAAAAATGTTTTCTGATTCTTTTCATTTTCATTTCATTGGTGCCCTTTGTCACCAAGTCTAACAGTGCTTACGTTCTAAAATTATTTCTTCTTACGAACTATACTAATGTATTTTAAAATGGTAAGAAAAGCAATGAAACTGTGGAAGAATTAAAAACGAATCCATAAAGGTAAATTTATGTCCATCAGCAGGATTATTTTTTCCCCTCTTTTGCAGGAGCCCTGTTTGGGGAGATGGCTTAAATTGCGGTGGACTAAGGGCTTTGGCTTTGGACATGTTTGGGCATTGGCGCCTTCCGTACTTGGCCCGAGATCTTGGGAGACTTGGCCGGAGATCTCGAGGGACTTGAGCGAGATTGCGGAGGAGGTCTGCGCCATTTTTGGAGGTTAGAGGAGCGTGGACGGCGTGTCGGGGTGTAGTTAGAGCTAGAGAGAAAAGTTGTCAGAATAAAGAGCTGTTTGTTTCCAGTTCATCTCTAAACTTCTTCCCGCGGCTTCTTTGCTCCAAGCGGCCATCGCTTCAGGCGACTACACTCTTTACTTTATGATTTTTCCACCCACCCCTGCACTTGTATCTCTCATAGTGCTTTATCATGTATCATACTTAAAATAATAACTTAGCATGTCACATAATGACTTAAACTCCTCACCATTCAAAATTGCATACTTTTAAAAGGTGTAGGCTTTTATGAAACATATAGCCACAGTTCCGGTGTCAAACTCATTAGATGAGAAGCAAACGTGGTTTTTATTAGTCTTTGGAAATATGTGTGTGTTTAATTAATCATTGCCTTGTCTCTCCCTTTCTTTTTATTATTATTAATTATTATTATTTATTTTATTTTACCTAGCAATAGCATTGTAAATTGTGACCTAAAAACATAACTAGATAAAATCTTATACAATAACATTCATAATAATCATAAATCCTAAAATTCTATAATTAGGGATTTATCTCAATTGATCTTGAAACTTGTGAAAAGTCTAAAAGTTTTGCAGAACTATTTTGATGGCTTAACTATCTGTGGTTTCTGGCCATATAGCTGTCAGCTTGATCTCTCTTTAATTTGCACATTTGACCATTTCTTTCCATTATAAGACTGTTAGGTCACACTTTTATTTTTCAGGAATAAAATAAAAACTCTATTTTTAAACATCCACATGGTCTTCATGTTCTTTCTCCCAACTTCTCTTGACTTCACCTCCACGTGTCTTGAATTGTCTTTCTGTTCCCGCATCAATATTTGTTATTCATCAGGCACCCTATATTTATTATTTATTCATTTATGTCTTCAGGACTTGTCCCAAACATCATAATTCTGGCCAGTTACCAGAGACTGCTCTCCTATTGCATCTTAATCTGACTCTACTGAGAAAAGGCTGAATCATTTACTGCAAAATGTGTAATTTGGAACTTAAATGTTGAAGAAATAGAGAAAGCTTCTGTGAAAACCTATGATTGTACTCACTGAACATGCTTGAGGTGCCTGAATATGTGCATGTTTACATCTATGTGTGAGTGTATGTGCATGTGTTCACACATTAGAGATTTATTAATACTGTGTGATTTAACCTTGGTTATCTTTCATATCAAGTGAACGTTATTCAAAATTCGTTCCTCTTACAAGGGGATTTTCTATCATCCCTCCTTTTGAAGTAAAAAAATTATTAGTATAAAATTAAAATTAATAGTCTCTCCAGACTAAGTAATTTGGGGGAGGATGGAATATGGTGCAAGACAAAAATGTAAAGCAAAGTAACAGAAACATCATTTGAACATTATCAGAGATTATCTTGTACAAAATATTAGTTTTATTTATATTTTATTTATAATCAAGTGAACCAGAGCCATAATGTATTATTTTTTCAATATAATTAAAGAAAGCTTACATTGATAACAGGAAGCTAAATGCTTGGGGTAATACACTACTGATGGATGAGTAGGGGATAATGATAAATGAATCTCATTTTAAATTCTGTCAATGAAATAAATCACTAATGCCATCAATTTCATTAATATATTAACATTCCACTCAACCAATATACCTCTTACTTGTCTTTTACAGGGACGACTGTTCATTTTGGTCATACTTGTCTTGAGCTTTATGGAACTGGAAAACTATTATTAATTGTGGTCACTCAACATGGGAAAGCTCTTTGGTAGACATCACCTGTCAGGGATTGGCCTTTATTTTCTGACTGCATAGTCTGTTGTCCCGAGGTGATAAACACATGATTTCTCTGCCAAATTAGCACAGTTCCTATAAAGTACATACTACAAAGAAAAGTTCCTATTTTCTGATAGGGTGTCTAGAATATTGTCCCCTCAGCAATTTGTGTTGTAATTTAATAGCATTGCAACGGCATGGATAGGTGGGGTGTTTAAGTGGTGATTGGGTTGTGAGGACACCACCCTCATAAACAGATTAAGGTCCTTATCACAGTAGTAGATTACTTATGTGGGAGTATGCTTCTGATGAAAGGATGAGTTCATCCCAATTGTTCTCTCTGACTTGCGTGTGCTCATTTGCCTTTGAGCCATGTTATTATGTAGCATAGAGGCCCTTGCCAAATGTCAGCTCATGATCTTGGACTTCCACCCTCCAGAACCATGAACTGAATACATTTCTGTTGCTTACCTATTATGCAATTGGTGGTTTTCTGTTATAGTAGCAGGGTGGACTAACAAAAACATAGACATGGAAAATAACTGTCTTAAACAAAAGTGAAAATATTCATACAGGAGCTGGTACTGCACGAAAGTAAACTGGAGGATACTGAGACAGAAGTACCCTCTATAGTCTACCTAGACTTAAAACTTGAACAATTTTAAAGTGAAATAATATCTTGTTAAAACTTTTTTATGTAAATTGACTAACATGTCAGATTCTAGAAATTGATGTAAGTTCAAATACAGAGTTTTAGTATTGGCTTGAAAAGAAGTTTGATTAAAATTTTCATGCACTTGATAACATGTTTTCTCTAAAACTGATAGCAATAGGAATATCAAATAATATATAGCATATCAAATCAAAATAATGTCACAAGTTGCCTTAACATGATATTGGTGATTTTAATCTCAAACAATTTCAATTCATAAACAAAATTTACTTACAACATTGAGTTAAATATTTTAGTCTAAATGAGAAACCAAATGTTATTTCTATTTAGTGTGTATGATCCTTTAATTTTATGTACACATATATGTATTTATTCAGACATTTAATAAGTAATTGTTCAAAACCCACTATATGCCAGACACTGTGTATACAACTATACGTAAGACAAAATCATTGCTTTTATATTCAAGCAGGGGCAATTTTAATTAACAAATAAACATTCATAAATGCTATTTCATTAATTCTTTTTTTTTTTTTTTTTTAATACCGGGGATTGAACTCAGGGGCACTCAACCACTGGGCCACATCCCCAGCCCCCCCCTTTTTTGTATTTTATTAGAGACAGGGTCTCACTGAGTTGCTAAATGCCTTGCCATTGCTAAGGCTGGCTTTGAACTCGCGATCCTCCTGCCTCAGCCTCCCAAGTGCTGGGATTACAGGCTTGCACCATCGTGCCTGGCTTATTTAATTAATTCTAAAATAAATTCTTTTACACCTGATGTCTGAATGCACCTGTATCTTAAAAATCATTAAAAATCAAGACTGAGAAAACACTAACACAACTTGCATAATGAGGAACAATAACAGAATATAATCTTAGAGAAAATAATGTAAAATTCTTTTTAAAAACTTTTCTTCATCACCACTCCTCAGAACACTGAAAATAATATCATGTTGAAAAGCACAGATGCTGATAAAACTGGGTTGAAAATATAGTCAGAGAAATTGGATACTAAATGTGAAGAAGTTTTAGGTTTATTATCAACAATTTCTTTCACTTGAATTTTTTTATGGGTATGCAAGAGAATGAATTATGATTAAAATCTACATCTCTATTACTTCCAAAGATCTCTTGTATTAAATGTAAAATGGAAATTGTAAGTGATAAGAGAGAGTTTATGAATAAAATTGGCAGTACTTTTTCATTAGTGGTATTAGATATCGATTGATTGATAACAATGCCAAAAATTATGGAGTCCTTTGCTGGGCAATCTTGGCTGTGTTCTTTCATAAAATTATAATCAAAACATTGTCTGGAACCGCAGTCATCTAAAAACTGGACTGGAGTCAGGTGATTCATTTACAAGGATATCTGCTGTTAGCAAGAGGTCATGCTGCCTGCCTACCTGGGCCTCTGCACATCTTCATGAGTTTTCATGGTGGATGCCTTTCCTCAGAGAGGGACTCACTGCTACTTCTGCTGCAGTCTTTCTTCTGTTGTTTGTTATTTATTCTGGTTCATATTCAGGAGGATGGAAATCAGGCTCACCCTTCCAAGGAAGGTGATTCAGGGATTTTATTTACATATTTAAAGATAAGATTGGGGATAAATTCATAGTACTTCTTAGATATGATAAGGTTATAGGTTTACTGAAATATGTTGAATGCCATGAATGAATCAAGTTGGGTAAAAGGGACAGAGAACAATAGAGCTTTTCTACTTTAAGAATGATTATTTTTGAGGTGACATTCAAGGAGAGTAAGTAACTGAGTGAAATGATAATCTGCAGAAGAAGAGCTCTGGACACAGAGATGCTAGCACAAAGCCTAGGATATCATAGTATGTGGGATATACTCTCTCAACTACTGGAGTTTTGTGGTAAATCTTAAAATCAATAGTATAACTTTTCCACTAGTTCTTTCACATTGTTTTACCAATCATAGATTCTTTCATTTCCATGTAAAATTTACAAATTGAATATCAATTTCTTTGAGAAAATTTGCTTGGATTTTTATTAGAATACCAGTGAATTTATCAATTTAGAATGAATCGACATGGTATTATTTTGTGAGGGCTTCCAAAATGAAATACCACAAGCTGGCGGGGCTTAAATAACAAATTTATTTCATCGCAGTTCTAAAGATTAGAAGCTCAAGGTCAAGGTGTCTGTGGGGTTAACTTCCTCTGAGGCATCTCTCTCTGGCATGCACATGTTCACCTTCTGTCTGTGCCCTTGTGTGGTCCTTTCTCTGCACATGCATTCCTGGTGTCTTCCTGTGTGTCTAAAATGTCCTCTTACAAGGACTAAGTCAGCTTGGATTAGGGCTCAACCTAACAGCCTCATGCTAACTTATTTACAAGTACTAGAAGTTAGAGCTGTACTATATGAATTTCAGGTAGACAAAATTCAGCCCATAACAGGCATGTTAAAAAAGTCAAGTTTTCCAGTTATGGTCATGGCACATCTCTTGACTTACATGACTTGTTTTAATTCACCTCATTAAAGTTTTGTTGTTTAAAGTTCAGGTCTTTCAAATAGTTTGTTAAATTATCCCTCAGAATTTCCTGTTTTTGTTGCTATTCAAAATATTATCTTAAAATTTCATGTAAAATTTTTCATTTTTAGTGCATGAAAATACAATGGATTATCTTATACTAGAATATGCTTTTTTATCTCAACAATTCACTTGCTATATGTAGTAAGTTTTTTTTTTTTTTTTGGTTTGATTTCCTGGCATATTTATAAATGCAATCACGTCATTTTTGAGTGGAGTTTACTTATGTACTTCTTGTATTTTATGTTTATTTTGTACTTTGCTTATACCTTTACTATGTTTGTTTTTGTTTTTGTTTTTTCTCTCTCTTTTTTTTTTATGCCTTAGGCTCTATAATACAAGATTTAGTATCTATGGTCTTAGTACACATTCTTGCCTTGTTTTATATTGTAGTTAAAAAACACTTTCAGTCATCCAACATTAAGTACAAAGTCAAATGCAAATTTTTCTAGATGGTCCTCATTAGACTTAACTAATTCTATTCTCCTCTTAGTTTGCTAAGGTTTTTTATTTTTTGAGTTTTATTTTGAATGCATATTGAAATTTATTACAATATATTAAAATTTTACCAAAAATATTAAAATCCATACCCATTAATATGATTATATTACTTTTTTTTTCCTTCTTGCTTTGTTAATTTGGAAAATTGTATTGATATTTGAGTGTTCAGCCTAGTATTTCTGGATTTTTCTTGTTAATTTTTTTTTTTTTTTTTTTTTTTTTTTTTTTTTTTTTTTTTTTTTTTTTTTTTTTATTATTTTGTTACATTTCTACAAATAATCACTATGGAGGAAGGAGAAGGTGGTGGATTGGATAAAGGGAACATTTTTCAGTTGCTCCATAGCTAAGATTAAAGAATATTACTTCTCAATGAGGTGAGTGATGGAGGGAATTTACTAAAATTCAACATCAGACACTAAAATAATCATAGAGACATGGAAATTAAGAAGCTTTGAATATAGAACAAGAAATAATATGTTAGAGACATGCCAGTTTTGCTGGCAGCAGTGGCATCAACACAGCCAATTTACTGCAGAGAGGAGGGGTAAAACAGGCAGAAAGAGAGAAAACCATTGTGAATAAATTTGGCACCAGAGAATCTATGGAACAGAGAGGGAGGATATTCTTCACTGATCCAGAGACCGTGGGGCAAACTGATGATTGATAAATGCTCAGAATCTCTCCGCTGAACAGTGAAGACTTGAAGTGGGAGCCATTTCTCAGTGGCCATGCAGCAGCTTTTAAGAGCAGGAGCTTGGGAATTCATAAAAAGCATTGCCAGCATGTCCCAGCAAATGCCTGTCACAGGGTCCAGAGTGTCCCTGGTCCAGCACAAATGAAATAGGGATAGATATGATTGTGCCCAGGGTAATCAATATCGGAGATACTGCAGGGAGAGAGGCTAGTGTTCCCTTTATTAGTGGCAGCTCTTATAAGAGAGGCCAGGAACTGGTCAGACGGGTGCATCTGTACTCCAGATCTGATCCTGGGATATTTACATGTTTTAGTCAGCCTTTTTACTGCTGTGGCTAAAAGACCTGAAAGAACAATTTTGAGGAAATGTTTATTTGAGGGCTCATGGTTTCAGAGGCTTCAGTACATAGACAGCCTGCTCCATTCCTCAGGGCTCAAGGTGAGGCAGAACAAGATGGCAGAAGAGTATGGCAGAGGGAAGCAGCTCACATAATGATAGAGAACCAGAGAGACACTCCACTCACAAGATACAAAATATGTACTCCAAAGTCATGACCCCTAATGCCCATCTCATCCAGCCACACCCTACCAGCCTTCAGCTACCACTTAGTTATTTCTATCAGGGGACTAATTTATTAATTGGGTTAAGGCTCTCATAATCTAATCATTTCACCTATGAATGTTCTTGCATTGTCTCACACATGAGCTTTTGGGGGACAACTCACACATGGTAGTTAAATATGTGATACCTGCAGAGGGTAAGATTCCCATTCTAAGAGCAAAATTTTCAGAAGGTCCCTGAGACATAGGAGCCCTGCAGAGATTGGCATCTTCCCAGAAATAGGGGGTATGAATCTTATCTGAAATACCTTCTGACAATGTTCCAAAGAAAGTCAGAATTAAACTTCAGATACTGGAAGTTCCAATTTGGAACTCTGCATCAGCCCCAATCTGAAAGTGTGTTGACCTAGCCTGTCCAGAAAAAACTCCAATTTTCAATATTCCCCAGTCTGACCTACTCTACAGTGAAAAGGAAAGCTGAGAGCTACTACAACCAGCTTTGGTTTCTGACCATACCAGTTGGCAGCTTTGAAAAAAAACATAAAGAGGTCAAATTTAACAATCCACAGCCCTTCATCCAAGTAGTACATAGCACAAACACAAAGAAGGCTACAATAGCAGAGGCAGTGAACACACATCTGTATCAACAGTTTTGACCACTTCAGTGGAAACATGCCCTTCATTTTTCTTTAAAACTTTTACCTTTTTTTTTTTTTTTTTTAAACTTTTTCCATTGTATGTGTATGTGTTTGCTTGCTGTGGTGACT
This sequence comes from Tamias sibiricus, assembly GCA_025594165.1. Classification (NCBI taxonomy): domain Eukaryota; kingdom Metazoa; phylum Chordata; class Mammalia; order Rodentia; family Sciuridae; genus Tamias; species Tamias sibiricus. The sequence continues at coordinate 109,022,852 of CM046664.1, read as the reverse complement.
GCTTCCAAAGCATGTGCATATTGATATTATCCTTCATTTTAATATAATGTTTCCTCACCCATTTGTTATTTAACCTTGTTTTGACTGTTTTTTTTTTTTTTTTTTTTTTTTTTGACTTTGACTTTGGATAGAGAAAATTTTTTTGTGGGTTTGTTTTGATTTAATTTGTATTTGTTGTTACCTTTGTTTTTGTTCCTGTTATTACTCCTTCTTTACTTCTTCCCCTTCTAAGCCAAATTATCACCTGGGAACAAAATTTTCACCTGGGAATGAAAAATATAATGAATAAATTAAATTAAGATGTAAACTGAGAGAAACACCAACAGATTATATTACATAGAAAATAGAACATCATCCCTCAAAGACATAACTTCAGGCCTTGAAAACAGGGTTTATGAACTTGAATACTCAATATGTAATAAGGATCATAGTCAGAATATACAAGAACTCTGGGATAGTGTTAAGAAATGAAATATAATAGTAATTGAGATAGAAGGCAGCATGGAGATACTGGCTAATGGTACTAAAAACCTTTTCAGTGAAATAATAGCAGAAAATTTTCTGAATCCTAGATATTAGATGGATGTCCAATACAAGATGCACATACAAATCCAAATAGATTAGATCAAGAAAGAACCTCTCCAAGACTCATGATAATCAAAATAATTAAGAAAGACAATAAGAGAAGAATGTTAAAAGCTGCAAGAAAAAATCATCAGGTAACATTTAGAAGCAAACCAATAAGGCTCACTTCTGACTTTTCAAATTAGACCCTAAAATGAAGAAGACCTTAGACTGAGATATTTCAAGCTAAAAACAAAACAAAACAAAAAACAACAAGAAAAAAGAAAACAAAAAATGCCAGTCAAGTTTGCACTATCCAGCAAAGGTATCTTTCAGAATGGAAATAAAATAAAATCTTTCTGTGATAAGGACAAACTAAAATAATTCATGACCAATAAGCTGGATTTACAAATATACTTAAGGATGTATTATACAAAGGACTCAAAAACACACCCCAGAGCTCACAAACAGATGAAGTTCTATAAAAGAGGGTGAAAAAAGTGAAAATTAAAACTGAATTAAATTTATCAAAGAAAACAAGCTGGCAAAAAAGAATAAATATATTCATAACAACACTATATGTAAATAGTCTCAATTATTCAATTAAAAGTTATATGTTGACAGAATGTATTTGAAAACAAAATTCAACTTCATGCTATTTGTAAGAGAATCATCACACAGAAAAAGGCATCCACAAGCTGAAAGTAAAAGAATGGAAAAAATATCCCATGCAAATGGAGTCCATAAAGAAGGAGGAGTGGCTACTTTAATATCCAAAAAAAAGCGAATTTCATGCAAATATTAATCAGAAGAGACAAAGAAGGTCACTACATAGTGGTAAAGGGAACAATGTAATGAGAAGATATAATTATATAATATATTTATGCCCCAAATTTTAGTGAAACTAATTAGATAAAACAAATATTTCTTGGCATTAAATTCCCTCACACAATAATACTGGGTGATTTCCACACACCCTCTTCACAAAAAGGTCATCCAGACATAAAATCAATGAAGACGTTTCTGACTTAAATAATACTAAAAATCAAGTTGACCTGAAGCCATCTACAGAATATGTCACACCAAAACAGCTGAATTAATTCTTCTCATAGGCTCATGGAACCATTCCCAAAATAGACCATATTCTAGGTCACAATGTAAGTCTTATCAAATACCAAAAAAACTGATGTAATTGCAGGACCAAATGGATTCTCAACTGAGTTCTACCAGATATTTAAAGAGGAACTGACATTGTTCTTTCTCAATTTAGTCCATAAAATACAAAGAGAAGGAAGATTACAAAATTTATTCTATGAATCCAGCATTGTACTAATATCAAAAGGAAATAAAGACACAACCAGTAAAATAAAGACCCATATCTCCAAGGAACACAGATACATAATCATTAATAAAATATTGGTGAACTGCATTAAAAAATGCATTAAGAAGACCGTACACTATGATCATCATGATCATGTGGGTTTCATCCCAGGAAAGCAAAGATGGTTTACCATATGCAAATCAATAAATGTAATTCACCACATAAGTAGAATTAAGGATAAGAATCACAATATCATATCAATATATACAGAAATGTTCTTACATAAAAGTCAGCACTGATTCATGCTAAAGATTCTGTAGAAAATAGTGATACAGAAGGAACTTACCACAACTTCTTAAAGGCTTTATGACAAACTCAAAGCCAACATCAAGAAAACTGAAAGGATTTCCTCAAAAATAAGGAACAAGACAAGGATGTCCACCATCATCAGTCCTATTCAACATAGTTCTTCAAACTCTAGTCAGAGGATGTCCACCATCATCAGTCCTATTCAACATAGTTCTTCAAACTCTAGTCAGAGCAATTAGGCAAGAGAAGAAAATTAAAGGAATATAAATAGCAAAGGAAGAAGTCAAATTGTCTCTGCTAATAACACGATTCTATACCTAGAAAACACAAAAAGCTACACCAGTAGATATTTAGAGCTGATGAAAGAAATTCAGCAAAGTAGTAGGAATCAAGATCAACATTCATAGCTTTCCTATAATGAATCTGCTGAGAAAGAAATCAGGAAAACTCTCTCATTCACATTAACCTTTACAAACAATTGGGAATAAATTTAACCAAGGAATCAGAAGTCTTCTACAATGGAAACTATAAAACTCTGAAAAATGAAACCAAGGAAGATATTAGAAGATGGAAAGATCTCCATTGTTTTTGGATAGGCAGAATTTATATTGTCAAAATGGCCATATTACTGAAAGCATTATATAGATTCAGTGCAACCCATTAAAATATCAATGACATTCTTCACAGAATTAGAAAAGAACAATTCTAAAGTTCATTTGGAAGAACAAAAGACCTGGAATAGTCAAAGCAATTCTGAGCAAGAAGAGCAATGTTGGACATATCACAATACCTGATCTCAAATTCTATTACAGAACTATCATAACAAAAAATGCATAGTATTGGCATTGAAACAGATATGAAAACCAATGAAATAGAAGACACAGAAAAAGCCTCATAGTTAGTTATTTGATAACCAAAAATGGTGCTAAAATATATAGTAAGGAAAAGATAGCCTTTTTATTAAATGATTATAGGACAAGTGGATATCAATATGTAAAAAAATAAATTGGATCCCTGTCTCTCACCATGCATAAAAGTCAAATCAAAGTGGTCTGAAGACCTAGGAACTAGACGAGAAACTTTGCAACTGCTAAAAGAAAACTTAGGATCAACACTGTAATTATTAGCACAAGTACCAACTTTAGATCCCTAAAGCTCAAGAAATAAAACCAAGAATCAACGAGTGTGATAGCATCAAATTAAAATGCTTCTGCACAAAAACAGAAACAATTTAGTGAATGAATAGAGAATCTACACAATGGGAGAAAACTTTTGCTGGCTATTCTTTCAGCAGGTGATTAATATCCATGACATATAAAAAACTAAAAAAAAAAAAAAAAGAAAAGAAAAGAAAAAAACAAAAAAAAATAAATAAATGGGCCAATGAACTAAAGACATTTCCCAAAGAAAAAAATGCAGATGACTAATAAATATATGAAAAAATGTTCAATATACTTAGCAATCAGGAAAAGGCAAATCACACAAATAAAGTAACATTTCATCTCATTGCATTTAGAATGGCAATAATCAAGAATTCAAGTAACAATAAATGAGAGAAAAGATGATGCATTCATCCATTGTTGATGGGCCTGAAAATTAGTAAAACGACTTTTGAAAACAATACTGCTTTCCACAAAAGATTAGTACTAGAACTACTACTATATCATTTAGCTATCCCACTTCTTGTTACTTATCCAAAAGAACTAAAAGCATCATACTCTAGTGATGTAGGCACATCAATGTTTATGCAGTGCAATTCACAGTAGCCAAGTTATGGAAGCATCCCAGGTACCCAAGAACAGAGGAATGGATAAAGATAATGTGGTATATATAAACAATAGAGTTTTATTCAGCCATGAAGGGGAATGAAATTATTGCATTTGCTGGTAAAATGGCTGGAATTGCTAAGTTAAATGAGGCTTTTGCCTTCATGAGTAGTGTTGTTGCCATGATAAAAAGAGGATTGAAGGAATCCTCTACTCTTCCACCATGTGAGGACACATAAAGGGAAAAGTGTTCTCACCAGACACTAACTTTGCCAGACCATCATGTTAAGTGAAATAAGCCAGATTCAGAATGTCAAGAGTTGAATATTTTCTCTCATATTAAGAAATTAGAGCAAAGTTAAGAAAAAGAGGGGGTTGATTTCCCCAAAATAGAGGAAAGATATGTGGGGTAGAAAAATGGGCTTGGGGGAAAGGGAGGAGGTTTGGAAAAAGGGAGGAAATGAAGAATTAAAGTGAAAAATTTATGTTTGTACATATATGAATAAAGCACAGTAAAATTCACCTTTATGTGTACACACACACACACACACACACACACACACAGCACCAATTAAAAAATAATCAATAAATGGAAGAGCAGTAGAGGAAGAGAAACTGGAAGTGAAAAGAGGGGAGGAACAAATGAAGATTGGAGTCTAAAATAGAGTAAATTATATTCTATACATGTATAATTATGTAAAATGAACCCAATATTATACACAAATATAATGCACTAATAAAAAATTTTAAAAGCATTACTGATATATAATTTCTTTTGTTGAAATGACCATGTCTCTTTCAGATTTTGGATTCTCTTGTCTTCATAAAAATGAGTGGGGAACTAATTTTTCCTCCTCTACTCTCTGAATGATTTTGTATAATTCTTTACCCCTCAAGTGTTTGAGAGAATTCACCAAAGAAGCTATCTGTGTCTAAAGTTTTTGTTGTAGGAAGACATTTAATTATGTGCTCAATTTCTTGGGTATAAGGTGTCTTAGTCCTTTAGGGATTCTATACAAAGTATCTTAGATTTGGATAATTTATAAACAACATAAAATTATTGCTTATAGGTATGGGAGGCTGTAATATCCAAGATCAAGGTCTGGTAAATTTATTGTCTGGTAAGAGCTCTCTTCCTTCTATGTGTTCTCACATCATGGAAAGGTAAAAGTGTACCCTCAAGCCTCTTTTATAGTTTCAAAAAAACTACTGAAGAAGAGAGAACACTCATCACCTAATCATCACCCCAAAGTCCTACTTCTTAATATTATCTCCATGGAGTTAGGTTTCAATATATGAACTGTGGGGCACAAACATTGAGATCATAACTTGAGGTTTCAGGTCCTTCATCCGTGTTTTCATATAGCTATACATACCTCCATTTCATCTAAATTGTTAAACTGATTGACATAAATTTAATCCAGGAATCAAAAAACCTTTATTTTACATCTGGTTCTAGCAATATTCTTTTATTATTGTTTAGTCTACCCAGTAAGTAATATTGATTCTTTTCAAAGAATTAACATTTAGGTTATGTTAATATTTCTGTAAGGTTGATAATCTTCTTTCATTGATTTTTATTCATTGTTTATATTTTATTCATCTCATATACTTTCCAACAGATTTGGCATTTTTTAGTTTATTGATTTAAAATGTTATTTTAACAACATAAACATTTTAAGTTATGATTTGCCTCTGAGCACATTCTACAAATTTTGTGTCACATTTTAATTTTCATTCAATATAAACTAATTTCTAATTTCTCTTGTAAGGTTGTCCTTGTCTCAAGCTTCTTTAGTAAAGTATTAGTTCATTTTCAGATATGATATAAATCTTTGAAATTTATTGAGAATTACTTTTTGTCCTGCTGTAATGATTTATATTTTGTAGTTCTAAGACATGTTAATTAAGTAAAATTTACATGTTAATTAGGTAAAATTGGTTGGATGATGCTTTGGTGGACCTTAAGTGTCCCTCAAAGGTCTATATGGTAAAAGCTTGCTATTTAATTTGGCATTATTGGAAGGAGATGGAACCTTTAAGAGGCAGGGCAAGTGGCTAGTTTTCAGGGCAATGAGAACAGGCTCTTTAAAGGGATAGAGGGATCCCAGCATAGTCCTCACTCCCTGGCCATTATGAAAACTCTTTGTAATATTCCTTCTCTTGAAATCCTAATATTTAAAAAATCTGTTACAGTTTAGATACTAGGTGTCCCTGAAAAGCTCATTTGTTAGCCAAGTAAGAATTTTCAGAGGTGTAATGATTAGATTATAAGTTGTGATCTCATCTGCTAATTTTGATTTCACTGGTTGGTATCTATAGGCAGGTAGAATATAGTAGAGGAGATGGGGTCACTGGGGACGAGCCTTTGGGGTTTATACTTTGTCCCAGGTGAGCAAAGCTCACTCTCTGATTCATGATTACCATGTCCTAGTTGCTTTTCATCTCCATACCCTTTTGCCATGGTGTTCTGTCTCTCCTTAGGTTCAGAGCAATGGAGTCAGCCATCTATGGATTGAGACTTCTGAAACCACCAATGCTGAATAATCTTTTCCTCCTCTAAAATTACTCTTGTCTGCTCTTTCGGTCCCAGCAGTGGAAAAATTGACTAAAACAAAATCTGTATTGTAATTACCAATTATTTGGTATTTGCTTTTTAAATCTAAACCATAATCTCCTTATTTGGAGTATTTAGTTTTTGTTAAAGTTGACTTACTTATTGCTATATTCAGTCTATTATTAATTGCTCTCCATTTGTACTTTGTTCCATTTTTATCCTTTCTTGATTTTTGATTAGTAAATATTTTGGGGTTTTAATTTGTTTCCTTTAATAGATTTTCAATCATACTGGTTAATTAATTCATTTTTATTTTAGTATTATCTGGGGGGATTACTTATAAATAACTTATCATTGTTTACTTTGAAATAAAGTAAAGCAATTTTACTCAAAATATAATGATATTGCATCACTTTCCCATTCTGTTTTTCTATTTTTCTTATATATGCTTCTTCAAATATTGCAAACTCCAGAATACTTTGTTATTGCTTTAAGCATTCAGTGTCATTTCATAAAATTAAATAAAATAGATTTTTAAATTTCATAAATTGTTATTTCCAGTCATCTTTATTCATTTGTATAGATTCAAATAGATTCAAATTACTAGCTGGTATGACTACACTCAAGCCTGAAGAACTTTCTTATATTATATTCTGATAATAGCAAATTTTCTCATTTTACATTTCCAGAAAAATTTCTGAAAAAGTAGCATTTTTTTTTTTTTTTTGCATTCCCACTGACAGTGTATAAATAAGAGTTCCTATTTCCTGGCATTCTCACCAGTATTTATTATCTGAATACTTTTGTTGTTGTTATTACTTACTGTTTTGGCACTTGGGGTTGAACCCAGAGACATCCAACTGATAAACTACACTCATTTTTATTTTTTATTTTGAGTCAGGCTTTTTCCCAGGCTGGCCTGGAGATTTTGATCTTCCAATGGCCTCAGCCTCCTAAGTAGCTGGGATTCCAGGTATGTGCCACCACATGGAACATTATTTGTATTTTTGATTATTGCCATTCTAACTGCAGTTGAATGCAATCCCAGTATAACTTTTATTTGCATTTCTCTGAAGGCTAAAGATGTTATGATTTTTTAATGTAATTATTAGCTATTTATTTATTTATTTTCATTAGAACACATTTTTATTCAAAATGTTAAAAACAAACTAGATTTCTACAGGTTGAGACTTAGTACATCTATCAATCTATCTGATTGAAAACAATGTGATTTTAAAATAGATAATTATGAGTTAATATAGCAACACATCAAAAATCCCACTTAAGTTTACTGAATAAGGAGAAATAGAGTTGATATAAGTATATCATGATTTCAATAATGGAAAACACTATCCGAATAAAAATAAAAAGAAGAGTTCACAAATATGTACTCAGTTTAATAAGGGTTAAGATTATGATTTTTTTGTCTTTAAGTGGGTATTTTTATTGTGCTTTTCATCCTATCACATCTTTTGAGTCATTGGAGTTCTTTTATTTATTCTAAGTTCTTATATATTACAGCAGAATTCATTATAATTCATATTACACATATAGAGCACATTTTTATATATCTCTGGTTGTGTACAAAGTATATTTACACCATTTGTGTCTTCATACATGTACTTAGGGTAATGATGTACATCTCATTCCACCATCTCTTTTTACCCCCTTGTCCTCTCCCTTCCCCTCCCTCACCATTTTCCTTGCTAGAGTTCCTCTAATCCTCCTATGCTCCCTGTTATTAGCTATTTTACTTCTTCTTTTGAGAAGTTTCTATTCTATTCATTTACCCATGTATTAAATAATTTTTTTCTTTTGTTGTTTTTTTTGTGTGTTCCCTAATTAGTATAACCACTATGAAAATCATTATAAAGTTTCCTCAAAACCTTAAAAATAGAACTACCATATGACCCAGTTATAACACTCATTGTATTATTTAAAAGAATTAAAGTTATCATACTTAGGGACACACACACACACACACGTGTGTGTGTGTGTATGTGTATCCATGCATATTGTGTGTGTGTGTGTGTATATATATCCATGTATATTGTGGCACAACTCAAATAGACAAGTTATGAAATGAGAATAGGTGCATTCAACAGATGAATGGATAAGAAAAATAAATGTGGCCTACATACACACAGTGGGGGTTTATTAGACCATAAATAAGAATAAAATTATGTCATCTACAGAAAAATGAATAGAGTTGGAAAGTGTCATGTTAAGCAAGCCAGACGTGGAAAGATAAGTATCATATGTTTTATCTGATATGTGGAAGCTACATGAGAAAGAAGGGAAAAAAATGATGATGTGAAAGCAGAAGACAGACCATTAGGATAGAGGAAGGAGGTCATGGGAAGGGAGGAATGGAAGCACAGATATTAAAGTATGAAATTGAATATTCCACAATAAAATCCATTGTTCTATATAATTAATATGCACCAATTAAAAATAGTATCCTATGTTTTGTGAAATAAGAGTTCAAACAGAAGTTTCATTTAGGTAATTGTACCTTGGAAGACAAAGAAGAATTAAACTATTTTTTTATTATAAAGGAAAGAGAATGACTTTACCCAATTGTATTTCAAATAATGCTGTTGTTATTAAAGAAATTCTTTGTTTCATTTCTCTTATGTTGAAAAATAGAAATTTGAAAGAAGAAAAAGGAATCAGTGAAAGTGAAAAAGAAGCTATTATTATATATGTGTAGGTAGTATATTGGACCTTTAAAAATATAATTCTGTTGACTTTAAAACATCTCTTTACATACTATTTTCTAGTATATGTTGTTATGTTATCGTTTCTTTTGTAACGAATATTCATTTTGTGGCCTTTTGTTTTTCAGTTGTGTATAGAGGAACATATTTTAACTTTATTTCAATCACTGATGGTTCTGAATGTTATTTTTTTCTATCCCATTTTCACTCACATAGAAATTTTATTTTTAAGGTAATAGTACTCATTGGATTTGTCACATGTAAGTAAATACACCTACATAACTGCTTTTAAAAATAATGTAAGTATCTTGGTCTTGTAGTGAATTGTTCAACTGCTTGAGCAACCATGTTTATTAAACCTGTAAAGTAAGGAATGCTATTAAAAGATATAGCATTAGATGACTCACAAAGGCTAATGGTTAAATTTTCTTAGCTTTTATTCAGTTATTATGTTATAAACTCTAGAGCTACAAAAATAAACACTTATTTGTAGTCATAATAACTGCCAGATTCTGCCATGGTGTCTAATTGAGTATATAATTAACTAAAATAACAAGCTCACAAATATGTATTTGCAGCATAAGATTTGCTAGGTGGAAGCTGTTAAAGTTCAATGCCCCATGCTGTTGCAAATGACATTAATATTAAATATCTTTTTGGCACTTTTAACCTCTATTAAGAAAAAGAAGTAAAAATGCAAAAATATTAATTCACTTATGAAATTTTCCTTTCTATCAAATAGGTTTTCTGTGTTCTTTTATTGAAAAGGTAAACTTATTTTCGATGATTATGTCCTTTTCGAATCCAAGGAAACCCAGATTATGAATATATTTCATAGATAGAAGCAGTAGGATTTCTTGATAGATTGTAAGCCAGCTGTGATAGAAACAAGGGTATGAAGCTGAGCATGGTGGCACATGCCTGTAATCCCAGTGGCTTGGGAGACTGAGGCAGGGGGATCACAAGGTCAAAGCCAGCCTCAGCAACTCATAGAGGCCCTAAGAAACTTAGTGACAGCCAGTCTTAAAATTAAAAAAATAATAATCATAACAAAAAGTAAAGTAGCTGAGGATGTGGCTCAGTCATTCAGCATCCCTGGGTTTAATCCCTGGCATCAAAACCAAACCAAACCAAACCAAACCACAACATAGAGGTATGAGAATGCCCCAAGGTTTATTAATAAAACAAGTGGGATATTAAATTGCCATCAGCTGAGATGAGGAAGACAGTGGATGGTGTAGATTTGTGTATAAAATAGGAATAAGAATTTCAAACTGGGGCATTATTAAATGAGAGATGTATGGTAGTTTCCACATGGAAATCCTGCCTAGACTCTGGCTGTGAGTTCAAATTTCATAGTGATTTGGTTTGTAGATACAGGTTTGAAGTTATTAGAACAAACATGGCATTTATAGAAGTCATGAAGATATCACCCAAGAAAGGAGTATGGAACTGAAAATCAAGAATCAAATGATATATCAAAGAAGTCTAGTGGGAATGATTGGTGAGCAAGGAGGAAAAGAAGCAGAATGTGGTTTCCTAGAATAAAATTGCAGCAAGTATTAAAATAAAGAGGTACAATCTCATTTGAACAACCCTGTCAAATGCTGTGATTGCTTAAGTGCAATGAGGACAAAGATCAGATATTTGATTTATTAATGTAAGGGTCATGTAATCTCTGAAATTTATTCATTTTTAATTCCTGTTTTTTTTTTTTTATTTTTGTGGAAGAACACAACATGAGATCTGTCCTCTTGAACTTTTAAGCACATAAGAAACTATGATTGATTATAGGTATAATTTTGTGGCAGATCTCTAGAAAGTATTCATCTTACTTAATACTTTCTGTCCATTGATTAGGAACTCCCCATTTTCTTTTTCCCTCATCCCTTTGCAATCATCATACCACTGTTTGATTCTAGGAATTTAATAGTTTATATAACTCCTGTAATCAGAACTTTTCAGTATTTTTCTTTGTGGAATAGCCTTATTTCACTTGACATAATGCTCCTAAAGTTTACCCATATTGTTACATGCTATAGAACATACTTCCTTAAGGTTTAACATTATTACATTATGTGTATTTATTACATTTTTGAAACCCCTCAATCATCCAGATGTTTGAGTTGTTTTACATCTTGATCATTATGAATCCTGCTGCAATGAACATGGGTTTGTTAATATCATTTCAAGACCTGATTTCAGTACTTCTAGGTAAATATACAGAAGTGGGATTTCTGGATCATGTAGTGGTGTTATTTTTCTTTATTTTAAGTAATACCCATACTACCTTCTATAAAGGGTGCACAATTATTTTGTGTTCCCATTAACAGTGTGCATGGGTTCCAATTTTTGTACAACTTCACCAAGATTTGTCTTTTTATTTTTGTCTTAGCTATCGTGATAGGTGTGAAGTAATATCTCTTTTTGGCTTTAATTTTCATTTCCCTGATGATTAATGACATTGAGTATTTTAAAATATATCCATTGGGTACTGTATGTCATCATTTCTTTTTTGGAGAAATGTCTGTTCAAATCCTTAGACCTCTTTTTATGGTGCTAGGGATTAAATGCAGGGTCTCACACACATGCTAGGCAAGCACTTTACCACTGAGCTATGACCTCTGCCTCTTTATGTATTCTTAAAATGGGTTTTTAGTTCGGTTACTACTGACTTGTACAGTTTCTTATATTTGGGAATTAACCTGTTCCCAAATATATCACTTGTAAATATTTTCTCCCATTTTGTAAGTTGCCTTTTCAAACCATTGGTCAATTTCTTTTCTGCGCAGAAGATTTTTCAGTAGACCCACCCCCTAATTTTTTGTTTTGGTTTTTCTTATTTGGTATGATATCCATGAAATTGTTGAAGCTTTTCCCCCATGTTTCCTTTATATTAGCTTTATAGTTTCAAGTGTTATATTTATATCTTCAATCCATTTTAGTTGATTTTATATGATATGAGAAAAGGGTTTAATTTTATTCTTCTTTATGCACACATTCAGTTTTTTTTCCCACACTATTGAAGAGAGTATCCTTTTTCTATTATGTATTCTTGGAGTTTTTGTTGAAAATTAGTTGATTGTATACATGTGGATTTATTTCCGGGCTACTATTTTGTGTCACTTGTCTATACATGTCTTTATGCCCATACCAAACTGACAACTGAAGGGAGAGATTCCTCATTACAGGTTGACCTAGGTGAGTTTGAGCTTTCCACCAGTTCTATTGCTACCTCCCTGCTGATTTGATCATGTAAACTCCACTGGCACCAAGGAAGGCAGTGTGGGAATAAAGAGGCACTAGTAGTGGCTAGTGGTCCAAGTCCTGATTCTACTAGCCTCCTCTGATAGATGACAGTGGGGAGGTTTAAGAGTGTCACATACAATTGTCTGTGTATAGAAATCCAGTCTTCCTGCCTTGGTTTTTGATTGTGTGGTGGGAAAAGGGCCATAGATTTATTTTGTGCTCTTTGGCAGGTACAGAACAAATATTATCAAAGTTTCCTGTCTTCCTGGATGCCTCTTTTGTTGGAGAAAACACTGGAAAAATTGTTCTAATGAAGTCAGTATCCCCTGATACCAAAGACACATCAAAGGAAAAAAATTCAGACCAATATCCTTGATGAACATGGATGCAAAAATAAAATATTTGTACACCACATCCCGAAACAAATTAAGAAGATAGTGCACCATGAACAAGTGAGCTTCATCCAAGGGATGCAAGGTCGGCTCAATATATGCAAATTAATCAATGTAATTCACCACATAAATAGAGCTCAGGATAAAAAAAAAAAGCACAGTATTACATCAATAGATGCAGAAAATGCATATGACAAAATCCTGTACCAATTCATTTTTATAGCATTAGAGACACTAGGGATAGAAGGAACTTACCTCAACATCATTAAGGAAAAATATCACAAAACAAAGGCCAACATCATACTGAATGGAGAAAACCTAAAAGCAATTCCTCTAAAAACAGGGTCAAGAAAAGCATGTCCACTCTCACCACTACTATTCAATGTAGACCTTTAAACTCCAGACAAAAGCAATCAGGCAAGAGAAGAAAATTAAAGAGATATAAAGAGGAATACATGAGCCTCTATGTAGAAAACCCCCAGAACTTCTAGAGCTGATAAAAAAATTAGCAAAGTAGTAGAATAGAAGATCAACACATAAGAATCAATCACTTCACTTCAATATTAAATCTGTGGAAAAGGAAATTAGGAAAACTTTCCAATTGATAATAACTTAAAAAAATTAGGAATAAATCTAACCAAGCAGGCAAAAGACCTCTCCATTGAAAACTACAGAACACTACATACATATATATTTTAAAGGTATCCATTCCTGACCACTAAGGGGAAGAATAGGAAGCTGCTTCAGAGCAGCTTTGGGTGTCAACCCTGTAAAGATGTCAGAGATGGAAGGTGCCCAAAGCCACCCACTTTGAGTAACCTGACCATTTCTTTTCTTTTCTTTCTTCTTTTCTTTCTTTTTTATTATTTTTTTTTAATTTCTGTGCACTTTGCTTTACAAAACTCTGTTAACAGAACTCAAAAATGAGTGAAATTCCACATTGGTGCACTTTGCTTTTTATGTAAATTGCATCCATAAGAAAGATTGTCATCTCAACTCCTGAATTCCTGTGTACTCCCTGTCCAATTTAGCAACAGTCATGAGATGATTTTGGGTGGGGAAGCTGCATGGCAAGTGGTAAGGCACCCAGCCACTGCTGCAGGCACTCCCACCCCTGCCCACTGGCCCACCTCTTAAGATGATGCCATAGAACACTCTGAGGTCTCCCATGACTTCCTAGCTGTGATTTCTCCAACAGTCACCAGCTAAAAGTCACATCTACAGTGGCTCAAGGGAAGAGATTCTGTCCACACTGGGTGGAGGAGAGTGAGTCTGTCTGCAATAAGTCAAAGCAAGTGTATGTTCTACACTGACTCAAGGTGAGTGAGTCCATTCTGGCTAAAAGTGAGTGAATTTCTATCTATACTGCAGCAGGAGGCATAGTGACCCAGGCCTTGGAAAGGATGGCTGATGGGCTCCTGCCCTCACCCTGAGGCCCCTCCTTTCTTTTAATCAGCCTATTTTTAAATCTTTGGAATAATAATTTTATTACACAATTTGTAACAATAATTTTTATTGTATAATCTCAGAAGAATGGGAGAAAGGACAGAGAGGGGCAGGGCAGGGCAAAGTGTCCCAGGCAGAACAGTCTCTGATGTCTTGAGCAGGTCGGGGCAGAGGAGACTCAGGTTGTCCATTGGTTTTGTCTGGCTCAGCTCTCAACTTCATTGGAGCCACACTTTATGGATATGGCATTTTATTGCTGACCCATGGCATGCAATAGCACAGTTGTTGGGAACAGGTAGCAATCCTCCTAGTCACCCCCTTCCAGCTCTTTTTGTTGTCATGGCATTTCCCTGGGGATGTGTGTTGGGAGGAATTGCTGCTGTCTATTCTGGCCCACCTTACCAGGATCATCCAAGATTTGGGCATATGGAACACAGAGTCAGACTGGAGACTGTGTTGGGAATGGAGGCCCCTGAAGGCAGGAAGTGGAGAGGCATGGCAGGCAGGCTGGTCCTTCTAATGCTCTTTTGCCATGACTGTGTGGCCTCCTTAGATAGCTAATGCTCACAGGAAAAGGGAAAGGTGTGAAGGGCAGGCTTACTGGTACTCCTCTTTGGGAGGACAGGGAAACTGGATAGATTCACAGGGTATGGACAAGGCATAACCCTTGGGGACACTGGCTTCCCCTAGAACATGCACACTACTTCCTGGCTTTTCTGCTGCTGGAGTATCAGGCAGGTAGACCTCACCACGTCAAACTTTCTCTTGGCCATAGTCACCCAGGTTTTGTCCAAATCAAATGCATATCAAAAAGGATTGTTATTGTTGCAGGGCCTGGGTGTTTGGGGAGTGCTCACTACAATAAGGGGGTAAATACTTCCAACTCTACCCCAGCCATAGGGTGTGCAGTCAGTATTTTGTGGATTAGCCTTCATAGTGTGATTGGAACATAGTGAAGGATGTGGTACCTGTGAGAACAATCTACATCAGTAGCTCCTCTGTGGTGGTCCCCATAAATGGGTGGCTCCCTGTTAACATAAAATACAGAAAGACACCCAGGTTCCATATGTCCACTGGGGGCCCCTCATACTCTTGCCACAGGACAATTTCAGGTATAAGGGATGGGAGAGCACCCCAGAACTCGTTCAGTTTCTACCCAGCTGTGAATTTGGTGCTAAAGCCAAAGTCTATGAGTTTGATGTTGCCTCTGGTATTCACCATGATGTTCTCTATCTTCAGGTCTCCATGCACAATGCTATTCTCATGGCAGCAGCCCATGGCACACACCATCTGCCTGAAATGTCTCTGGGCCTCCTCCTTCTGCATGCTGCCACGTGTGATGTGATGAAGTAGTTATAATCCACCTGCATGCTCCATCACGATGTAGATGTTTTTGAGAGTCCCAGTAACCTGAAATAGCTAGATCACATGGGCATGCTCCAGGGTCATCAACATATTCAGTTCTGCACTACCTATGCAGGACTTTCACGGTCACCTCTGCACCAATGAGGCTATGGAGGGCTAGGTTCACCTGACCAAATGTGCTATGCCCACTGGCCCTCAAGATCTCATAGTGGTCCATGAAGGCTGGTCCGTTGCGGGAGCTGGGCCCCTGCAACATAGTACTACTCTGGATACTCTGGCAATATATTCCAAGCAAGAACACCCATTAATAATGGTAGCTTAAAAAACAAAACAAAACAAAACAAACCTAAAACAACTAATCAAAATTAAAAAAACAAAACAAGGCAAAACAAAAAACCCAAATCCAAAAACTAATATTCAAAGACCACAGCCACCAACCACCAACCATCAAACACATTATCTAGGAGTCTGACAAGTCACCACCAAGAGTTTTCTGTACACATGGACAAAAACTCAGCCACCGGCACCCTCAGTGAGGTGCATATCCTTAGTGGGTATGGTCTTGACAATTCCTGATGCTCAATAATCCAATAAATTTTCACTTGGTCCACTTCTTAAAGATTCCACCAGCCAACATAACAACACTGAGGAACAATCTACCAATACATAAACACTTGGGGGGTAGGCAGTGTTGTTCCCAAAGTACAATAACACTCTTTCCTTATTACACTGGTGATGTATTCAGGGTCTATAGTTATTTATATTTCATTTAATCCTTGATATTGAAAAACTGCCTATTCTTTTCTTCATCAATATTTTTACAAATTTGTGAATTTTATTAATCATTCAAATAACTTGCTCTTTTTCTCATTGATTTCTTTCAGTGTTTCTATTTTCAATATGATTAATCTCTGCTCTTTATTAAATAATTTCTTCTGTTTGATTTTGGTTTATTTGCCCTCCAATCACCCACCTCCAACCATCCAAGTTTTCATAGGTGGTAAAAATGATTATTAATTTGTGCCTATTCATCATTTCTAGTATGTTTTTAATGCTATCAATTTCCAAGTACTCCTTTAGATGTAGTCTAAAAATTTTAAATGCTTTATTTCACTAGTATCAGTGTCTGTTTTATTTCCCTTTAGACTTCTTTGACATAGATTATTTAGAAGTGTGCTTATCTTCTAAGATTTGGAGATTTTCTTTCATCCAGTTTGAGTCCTTTGTGGTGAAGTATCACACTGAGTATAATTTCAAATTTTTTAAATTTGATAACTTTGCTTTCTGGCATAGGGTTTGGTTTGTATTGACTGAGGTGCTTTGGGCAAAATATAAGAATTGTTATTCTGTTATTGGTTAAGTGTATTATATCTCTTGTATCATTTTCTTAGAAAGTGTTAAGTTCTCCTATGTTTTCACTGTTTTCTGCCTAGTTGAACTATCAATTGTTGACAGACATATTCATTCTCAAAAATCTAATGCTTTAATCCATCACTTCTTCTCTCTTACCTCACCCAACAAAAATAAGTAAATAGATATAGAAATCACAACAATATCAAAGTTATCCATACCCAATAGGAGCATAAATTGGATCAGAGTCAATAATATGATAGTAGCCTCATTAGTAGAACTAGGCAGATATATCAGTAATTATATGACTCTCCATCTTGGTTTATTAGTGTTTTTAATTTTTACATGTTTAGGTAGTGCTATGGTTTTATATACTTTGTCCCCTTTGACATTGATGTTGGAGGTTAATTCCCATTGTGAAGTATTAAGAGGGTGGAGACTTGATCTGTGGTGTTTAGGGCTAGGGCTTTTGTGAGCTGATTGGAATTATATAAGGCCATTAGGGTGGAACTTGAAAGGTTTTCAATTCTTTTTATCATCTCCCATTTCTGTGCACTCTAATTCTGTCCTATCAGTATGTAACGTCCTTCAGAGCTCTCAGCTTCTGTGTAAACACCCCAGAATTCTCCAGAAGAGTATTAACCATGACCTCTAAGGTCTACTACCCTATCTTAAATAGAATAGTTCCACATTTGTCTTTGAGATATGAGGAAGAAGAAAAATATGGTTTAAAAAGTCTACTTTTATACAAAGTATTCTCACACTAAACAACATTAAGGACCACTGATCTTTATTAGTATTTGTTTCTATTTTCCAACCTCGAATAGGCCTTCAAGATAGTTTTTGATATATTTCCTCATATCCCATTTCCTTCTGTGCCTGTACAAAACCCATGGACTCTACAAAATCATCTTCCTCTCCACTCACTCTTCATACAATATTGCCCCTTACTTCACTGAGAAGAGTGCAGTCAGTCACTAGAGATTGACTCAACTTGACTATTATTAGTCAAAGAAATCAGCTTTCTGCTTTTCATACACATTTTCCCTTGCCCAGAGAAACACATGTGATTTCTTATTCTTAAAATGTCTAAATCCAAGTGTCCACCCAGTCTCCTCACAGCATCTATTTCCCTCTTTTTATCTTCAATCATTTTCTCCTCATCTACTTCTTTTCCACAAACCTTTCAACTAGAACCACCCCAAAGCTCCCTCAACTCTACTTTCCCTCAGGCCACTAATTCATCTCTACTATCACCATCAAACAAATGACCACTGTGGCCTATGCTCACTACCCCACTTCCTCACTAGATGCTTACTTTATATGTCTTCATGAATTTGGTTGCCTTTGCCATTGGCCCTCTGCCTGAGTTGCTCTTGCAAGTGACCCTCAGGAATGCTGAATTCACAAGTCTCTTCTGAGTATTCATCTACCTTTTTTTAAAAGTAAACATCTTCCTAGTTAAACTGTGGTCTCCCTAGACTATCCCACTTGCTTTGGATCTGCATAGATTCCGGTGAAAAATCCACTGTCATTTGAATTCATTTTCTCCTACAAGCAGCATTTCTCACTGCTTTCAAGATTTTGTATTCTGTCTTTAGTCATAACTGCTCATCCTATCACTTTTATCAGAGGTTTTTTAAAGATCCTTGTTAGAAAATTCAAGCATGTCTGTTTATTAATTTGCCTTTACCATTGATTTCCTGAAAAAGAAACAGGAAAACTTTCTCACTAGCAACAACCCTCACCACCCCCCCAAAAAAATACTAAGACGTAACTCTAAGCAAGAAGATATAAGACCTCTCTAGTGAAAACTACAGAACACGAAGAAAGAATTGAAGAAGACCATAGAAAGTGGGAAGACTTCCCATGATCTTGTATACTCAGAATTAATAGTGACAAAATGGCCATGCTGCCCAAAACATTATACAGTTTCAATACAATGCCCATTAAAATATTAATGACATTCTTCAAAGAACTAGAAAAACACTTCTAAAATTCATTTGAAATAATAGGAAACCCAGACTAGCCAAAGCAATCCTGAATAAGAAGAGCAATATCTGGACTCAAATTATGCTACAGAGCTCTTATAAGAAAAACAGCATGCTGCTATTACAAAAAACATACATGAAGATCAGTGGAATAGAAGACACAGAGAAAAAGCCACATAGATACTATCATCTGATACTCAACAAAGCTGCCAAAATATACATTGGAGAATAAATAGCCTGTTTAACACATGGTGCTGGGAAAAGTTGATATTCACATATATAACAATGAATTGACCAATATCACTTACCCTGTACAAATGTTGACTCAACGTGGATCATAGAGTAGGAAGTAGACCAGAAACTGCAGCTGCTGAAAGAAAATGAAGCCCTATTTAATAAATGGGCAAAAGAACAAAAGGCCTTCTCTAAAGAAATACAAATGACCTATATATATGAAGTACAAAGAGCAAAGTTTATTGGAATATAAAAATATAAAAATCCTGCATTAAGAAGAAAACAGGATCCCAAAGAAAACAACCCAACTGTATTTCTCAAAGAACTATAAAAAGAGTAGAGGAAGGCCAAATTTAAGAGAATAAAGGAAACTACAAAGATTATAACAGAATACATTAACTAGAAAACAGGAAAAAAATCAAAGTATACGAAAATTAAGGATTTTAATGAAGAAATATTTTTAAAAAAACATGAAATATGAAGCCGAATAAAACAATAACTGAAACAACCAGGAAGATATAACAATTATACACACACACACACACAACATCACAGCATTTAAGTAAATGTATGAAGCAAATTATAGCAGAGAGGATGTAGGGCAACATGAGAGAAGTTCCTGCTTGAATGGGAGTAGTGCCCTTGTAACGGAGGTCTGGGAGATACCACTCACCTCCTGATAAGTGAGGACATAGTAAGAATGTGCAGTCTGTGAACAAGAAACCAGTCCATAGCCAGATGTACAATCTTCCAGGGCCTTGATTTGGGATATCCCAAATTCCAGAACTGTAAGAAGTGAATTTCTATTGTTTATAAGAGACCTACTTTGTGTTGTTCTATTATAACAGTACAAAGGTACTAATACAATTCTATTCCTCTATTCCTCCTTTCAGCTACAATTTGCTTTATATATTTACTTAGGTGCTGTGATATTAGGTGTGTATATATTTATACTTGTTATATCTTCCTGTTTGTTTCAGCTATTATTTTCTTCAGCTTCACACTTTTTTTTTTTTAATTATTTCTTCATTGAAATCCTTACTTGTTTTTTTATTCTTCTCTTTATCTGTTAGCATACTGTTAGAATTATTTCAAATTATTGTTTGGATTAGTCTGCTTCATCTCTACATGATTCTCCATTTTCCTTCCTTAGCTGTCTGTATTGATGCTTGCACATTAGTCAAATGGATACCTCTCCTAGTTTTCACAGATCAGCCCACAAATAGGCCCAGCCAGTTATCCTGGGAACCTTATTTTAATTTTTTCCTTCCACAGGTTGAATCTAAGAAATGTTTTTAATCTGCTCAGTTTGTGCTATGGAATCTATCAGTCTAAGCTAGTCTTCCCTAGCTGGGCTATTGGAGCTATGAATAGATTATTTCCCCCTCTGAGACAAAATGAGAGATGAGTTTTTTTGTCTACTGTATACTGGTAGGAGGGGAGGAGCTACAGCTTCTACCAGCCCAACCACCATTTCCATCCTCCTCCAGGGAGCTAACCTTTGCAAGCATGACAGAGCTTCAAGATGGCAAAAAAGAAGTTAATCCTCCAAGAAGTCACCTCTAAATAATGTATGCATAAGTCAATTCTTTCACTTCCCTAGAAGAAACTAGAAGTTAAGGGGTCTTTTCATAATCATCCTGTGGTTTGCTGGGTTTAGGGATTCTAGCGAAAGTGTCCCAAATCACCCTATCAGTCTTGATGAGTCAAGTTTTGTATTTGCTGGAGGTGAAAATGTCTTTCAGTTACTTTCTGGATTTCTCATAGAGGAAATTTGCCTGTGAATTATCACTGAATTGGTATATTTGTGATGGAAAAGAAAGCCAAAACCTTCCTACTTTTTTCTCTTGCTGATCTTACTCTCCTGATGTATTTTAAATAGATAATTATTGTGAGATATAAGTCTAGGAAGATGATCTTCAAGATAATCTATAAATATGTACAAAATTATGCATGTAAGTATGTGTATTTGTGTTTGTATGCAAGTATATTTGTATTTGTATATACATATGCATGCATGTGGATATGTGTATGTTTTTATATGTGCATGAATATATGTGAGTGTAGTACTTTTTCATAAATGGATTATTTATGTAGTTTCCTCATAGCATTTTGATTACTTTGGCTTTACAGTTATTCAATTATTATTTTGTTATAATTCCTTTGTA
Source organism: Tamias sibiricus (assembly GCA_025594165.1). Lineage (NCBI taxonomy): Eukaryota > Metazoa > Chordata > Mammalia > Rodentia > Sciuridae > Tamias > Tamias sibiricus. The sequence continues at coordinate 109,001,420 of CM046664.1, read as the reverse complement.
TTCACTCTCAACAGCTCTCTTGTTTCACTATATTTGTATGGCAAAACTATTAACACTATTTAAATGTAATCTTCTCCATGTCTGTTTCCATTAAAGTAAACATAGTTGAAGAAAATGCATAGCTAATTAATTGGTCTCACCACAGATTTGTGGCCATTAATGTCTTGCTCGTTAAAACTTTAAGGTTACCATGATTTTCTCATAAATTAGCCAATATATCATTTACTTATATCACCATACCATACCTTATCTTCTGTTCTCAGATCCTTATTATCTTCTTCTTTACTTACTCTTTCAGCTGAAATTCTTGCTTATTACTTCACAAGAAAAAATGAGTAAATAAGAATATATCTCACACATTCTCACCCCAGAGTATCTATCATTATCCTCTGTATACTCCTACTCTTTCCTTCTGTTCTTTGGCATAAATGAATTATCCATGCTTTTAAGTCAATCACTCCCCTTCTGTATTACATTCTGTTCTCTTTTGACTACTCAAAATATTGCACCTGAAATTGTCCCCTTTGATTACCAACATTTTCATCTCTGATAGGTCAATACTATCAGTATATTATCATATTGTTATTTTTCTGGAATTGAAATTTTAAAAATAACTTTACTTATCTTGCCTTTTACTGTTAAATGTTTTCCTTTTCTTTGCAGAAAAATTCCTCAATATCATTGTCTATTATTTTGGTCTCCAATTCCTTTTCCCCATTCCTTCTCTTTAGAATTACCTCCATAATTGCACTTATTAAGGTCACCAGGTTTCTAAATTCAATGTTTCTGAGCAATTGATTTATGAATGAATTAATTACATCCTCTATTTTGAATGATATTCTTCACTTGGCTTCCAGGATAACACATTCTCTTGACTTTATTCCTATTTCTCTGACCCACCTTCTTACTTTTCCTTGTTGGCTCCTCCTCTTCACCATAAACACTTAATGTTGAAACATGACAATATTTCTTCATTCTCTTCATTTACTGCATTGGCCAATTCATGAGTCACATGTCTAGAAATATCATCAATTCTCCAACCACTTCCCAATTTATACCTCCAAAATGGATCTCATTCCCAAACTCCAGACTCAAATATCTATCTACTTGAATCTCCATTATAAACATTCAGCTCAAATATATCATATACAATATTCAACTCTTACAACTTCAGTCTTTCTTATTTACATTTGTTTTTCCATTTTAGTAATGCAAATCTTTACTATAGCCTACAAGATTCTACAAGGTCAGTTTCTGCAACCATCTGATTATGTTTACATGATCTTCTTCTGTTACTTTGCTGTATCTTAATGGTCTAGCCACTAAGTGTTTTATTGTTCCTTCATTATATGAGGACACTCCTGGCATAGAAAATTGAGCCTAACATAATGCTGTCAGGCTATTTCTTCACATGTGGTCATCTGCTTAATTCACTTACTTCCTTATAATATTTGTTCTATTATTAACTTGTGAGGCATCCCTTAACCAATCTTTAATAATTGAACATTTCCGCATAAACTATGCATTACTGTTGCATCTTGAATGTTACCCCAAAGCTTACATGTTGAAAGCAAAATCCGCAATGCTGAAAGTTTCAGAGGATGAGGGTTTAGACAATAACTGGATCATAATGGCCCTGACCCTCCTGAATAGCTGCTGGGAGCTGATTGGACTACTGGGAGTTGAGATCTCATTGGAGGAAGTAAGTCACTGGGGCTATGCTCTGGCAGGGTTGTTTTTTTTTTCTTGGTGGCCCTTTTCTCTTTCTTTCTCAGCTTCTTGGTTGCCACGAACTGAACAGTTTCTCCACCACAATTATTATACCAATATTTGCTAATTTTGAAATGAAATTTGAAGAAAATATAGTACTTTTAAAAACTGGAGCAATTGGTATATGATTTCAGTCAGTCCTATATAAACTCATATTCTATATTATGAAATATAATATTCCGAATATTGAAATTAAAACTTAATACTATGTTTGTGCACACACACACACACACACACACATATATATAATATACAACTTGGTTAAATTAGAAGGTACATACTTATATTTTTATTTTTACTTTTAAGACTAGATGAGTACTTAAGATTTACATCTGATCAAACCTTTGCAAAATGCATCTAGGTTGCTAAGCAGAAATGATAGAAAAAAAAAAGAAGATAGTTATGAAGAAACATATGAAAGGTTGAATGAAGGAAGGAAGAATTTATTTAGCTACAAAACAAAGGGTTTGATTAAATAAATGATTGCCTAAAGGATGAAGATGAATTCTTTGAAAATTCTTTACTGCAATACAGTGTATTTCATTTTGGGGCATATTTTTTTTACTCATGTGTTGATTTTTGTAACTACCACAACAGATAAATGGATCCCTAATATTTTTTTAACAAAATGGAAAAAAGCTATGAACAATTAAATTCAGCATAAAGAAGGAACGAGAGAAATTGTGTGGCATATTAGAATTGCTCAAAATCAAATAAAAAGTGGTTTTGAGTATCAAAGTCATCTAAAATGTCTCTTGCAATCTTAGGGACATAGATAAATACCCTTTCAAAATGTAAATATTTATATGTTATTTTAAAATGGGTAACTTTGTTATTTTTATTTTTTATTTTTAGTGCATTATAGTTATACATAGTAGTGGCTTTCATTTTGACATATTCATAAGTGCTTATAACATAGCTTTCTCGTTTTAACAGCTAGTACACTCCCTTTCCTTTCTTCTTTCCTCCCCTGATCCCCTTTCTCTACTTTATTGTTCTTCCTTCTGTTTATTTATTATTAATTGGTACATTATAGTTATATATAAAATTGGAGTACCCTGTGATATATTCATACATGCATATAGCATAAGTTTGTCATCTTCATTAACTTCATTCACCAGTTCTTCTACTTTCCCTCCCTTCTTCCCCTTTGGTACCCCACTTCTACTGATCTCCCTTCTATTTTGGCAACATCCCTTTTTTTATTCACTTTTACCCCTTTAGTTTCCATACTTCAGAAATAAGCCCTTGACTTTCTGTGTCTTTCTTATTTTACTTAGGATAATGTTCTCCAGTTCCATCCATTTACCAGTAGATGCAATAATTTCATTCTTCTATAAGGCTGAATAGAACACTGTTGTGTATATACAACATATTTTCTTTACCCATGCATCTATTGATGTGCATGTAGGCTAGTTCTATAACTGGGCTACTGTGGATTGTATTGGTATAAACATTAGTATACATGAATCACTATAGTATGCTGATTTTAATTCCTTTGGCTAAATACCCAGGAGAGGAATAGCAGAGTCATATGGTGGGTCCACTCTTTTAAGAAAAGCTGTATTTCTCTCCAAAGTGCTCTTGCTAATTTCAGTCCCCCAACTTGTATATGTGTGTCTTTTTTTCACTTTCTTGCTTGCAATTATCATTATTTACATTCATAATGATTGTCATTCTAATTGGGTTGAGATAAAAATCTCAGTGTAGTTTTTTTTTTAAATATTGTTTTTAGTTGTAGATGGATACAATATCCTTACTTTTAGTTTATTTTTATGTGGTGCTGAGGATTTAACCCAGTGTCCCTCCATGCAAGGCAAGCACTCTACTACTGAGCTACAGCCCCAGCCCTCAGCATAGTTTTGATATGAAGCTTCCTACTTGCTCAGGATGTTGAACAATTTTCATATGTTGTTGGTTATTTGCATTTCTTCTTTTGATAAACATCTCTTTAGATCTTTCACCTATTTATTGCATAGGTTACTAATTTTTCTTGGTGTTAAGTTTTTTAAGTTCATTATATATCTGGTTATTAATGCCTTGTTTGAAATGTAGCTTTTAAAATGAGAGAAATCTTCCTTATGCTTCTTCTTTAGAGGCTTGGCATGCATTCCAAGCCTAATTGAAAAAAAGTCCCATTTTTTCATGGAAATAATGAGGTTTTTCTTTCTCCAGAACTTTTTTACCTTGAGAATATAAACATGCTTAATTCTTAGTTCTCCAAACATAACTTCCCTTTTAGTTTCATGTGGATGATTTTTGGATCTCTGTCCTCTTACCACCCCAGCCGGACTTCTTTTCTGAAAACAATAAATCAACAATTGTAGCTATTATTATGATGTTTCCACACACTGTTTCTATTTGTACTTCATGTTTAACATATACCTGAAACTTACTGTGTACTACTCAAAAGAGTTCAACTTCTGAGAGCCTTATTTGACCTTTATTCTCTCTTGTTTTTTTCTATTCAGTAAGTTAAGTTCTACAAGATTTATGTCTACTATGATTTTACTTTCTATCCCATCTTTTTCATTTTTCAGGGCTATTCACTTGCTCAGATTTATGTAGTATTATATTAACTTCTTCATCTCTGGCTTTATTCCTTCAATCCAACCAATATTTTATTGTCAAATTAATCTTTCTAAAGCATTTGTTATATCACACATGGTACCTGATTGTTCCCTACACAAACACACACACAGAATAAATTCTAAACTCCTAATCAGAAAATTAGAACTATCTGGTTTTTCATCTAACGTGTTTCTGGAATTCACCAAGGTAACAATATTTCTGTTTATTCTTTATAGCCTTTCTCTCCTCCATATTTTATCTCTGTCAGTTCTACATAGATATCTATTTTACACAGCTTCTCTAACTGATAGAATTCTTGATGTATTTCCTTTATCCTTCTGCCTTATAATTTTCAAATTCAAAATATGGTGGTGACAGATTTAAAGTTAATATAGCAGCATAAAAAGAAGCTTAAAACTGGAATAGATCCTCAGAGGAGTTAAGCATGATTTGAACTACTGTCTGGTGGGGATTTGTGAGAACAGGGAGAGGCAAATGGTTAAACTGAATAGTATTTGAATTCTTCTCTCACTTTATAGTCAGTGATGCTAAATTTATACCTTGCAAATCTTTTACTGATACTACTTTCCTTCAAACAATCTGCATTTAATACTAGATATTCAATGTTATTTTCTAGAAGAATTAATTTTTTCCCACCTGCTTTCTTGTCCCCGAGATATTTCCTTTTCTTTTGATTAGCCGGACTCTTTGCCTCTTCTTCCAAACATTTTGACCATACATGTTCTAATGTCTTCTCCCTGAATTGCTCTTAACTTAATTTTGAGTAAAATTACATTCAAAATACTATAAGATTCAGCCAAATCAATCATAGACCCAAGACTTTTTTCCTAAAGGAGTTAAACACTGTTCTTATAATTTGAAAGCAAGATAGAAAGTATCATGAAAATCTACAATAAATGATTCCTCTGCCTATATCAACATTGAAAATGGGAGAAGTAATGGAACAGGCCTAAAATTGTATGTAGTGAAAGTCTCTGTCACATCTCTACCTAACCTCCATTAAAATAGATACTAAATCTCAAACAAATGTCATCTAAGACTGATTAAATGTCTATTGCTGTAATTTTAAAAGAATTTCTTCAAACTAGTAGAACTGAATTGAAAGAAACACTGGACGTTCACACATAGTGGCTTCTTTGAAACAGAATAAAATGGCTCCTACTCTAGATTTTGTTTCTGTAATCTAGCTCATAAGCATAATTTTGGAAAGCATTACAAGACTGTATTGTGTAGCCGGGCGCGGTGGCGCACGCCTGTAATCCCAGCACTTTGGGAGGCTGAGGCAGGAGGATCGCGAGTTCAAAGCCAGCCTCAGCAATGGCGAGGCACTTAGCAACTCAGTGAGACCCTGTCTCTAAATAAAATACAAAAAGGGCCAGGGATGTGGCCCAGTGGTCGAGTGCCCCTGAGTTCAATCCCTGGTACCACAAAAAAAAAAAAAAAAAAAAAAAAAAAAAGACTGTATTTTGTAAAACCACCAAGACAAGTGATTAAACCTTATCCATCTTCTCTATCAGCATCTGACCTTCTATAACAATTCAAAAGCTGCAATTTCCAGGAATCAAGTAAGCAAGATATGGAGTTACTAATTATTAGGAATTTCATCCCATAGGTGTGTTAGGTGTGTTTTTTTTTAATCAGGTGTTGTGTGAGAGGAGAGTCACCCAGAGACCCATGAGAACAGTGCTGTAGTTTTTCACACACTTCATCTGTTCAGTCAGGAAGACCAATGAAGGTAGAAAAGGAGATTTTAAGACAGATCTATCAAAAGGTATCATGCATCTCTTAACAATGAAAATACATCCTGAGAAATGTGTTCTTAGTCAAATTTGTCACTGTGCAAACATCATAATGTATACTTAACAAACTAAGAAGTTTTCAAGATCACTAGCCATTATAATCTTATGGTACTTCTTTCATAAATGTGGTCTGTTGTTGACTGAAACATTGTTCTGTGGCATATTGATGTAATTAGATAAAATCAGGACAGAATGTGAACAGAGCATTAAAAACTACTTGTCATCCTGGTGTTTTGTTTTGAGATAAAGGACTTTAATAGGTGATGGAGGAAAGACCAAAGGCTATCCAAAGAGAGGGGCCCATTGGGCAGGTCTAGGTCTTGATGAATATATCTCTTCTCTTTTAATGGTGTGGTTTTGTAGCATTGTGAATAGACAAATCTAGATACAAATTCCAAATCTTCTATTTACTTGGGTACCTCTTAAGTTACTTTAAGAACTATGCAACTTTTAGAATGTTTGACTTTTAAAAATTAAGCCATTCTTATGATTGCTCTTATTCAAAATACTTTAAGATAAAATAAGCTAACTACATAGAACCTACAGAACAAATATGCTGAAACAAATATTAGATAATATTACCATAATTAAATGAGGAACAGATGGTCAGAAATGATTTGCCATAGGAACTAAAAAAAATTTGAAGTGGTTAGTATGTGTCAAGTAGCTATTATGTCTTGTGGAAAATGAACATTATACCATAATCAAAGAATATAACCAGATGGAAAGAAAAACAATGAGAGGGAGGTGGGTATAAGTGATAAGAAGACAAATTATAAGGGAATTTGAAATATACTAAAATCATTAAAATATCCATTAGAGTATATTAAAATATAACTGGAACTGAAGATAATAAAATAAGTAACGTGTAGGGAAATCTTAAAAATTTTCTCTGCATTTTTTAGAAAAACTAAAATTAAAATGACATTAAAAATATCTGACATGAAGGACCACTCTATAATGCTTCTTGTTTATGTAGAGGAGGTAGAATCATATTAGAATAAGCTAAAAGGATGTTCACCACAGGATGCTTAAAGGAATTGAGGCTAAAAGATGGGCAGAGTGATGTTAAATTGTCTGCAGTGCCAGAGGAGAAAAAGAATCAATGAATTGCTTCCCTCATATTTTCTTTTGGTTCATGGCACAAGAAGTTCATGTCCTCAGAAGTCTTTCCTTCAGAATGGGAGAAGCTTATAGCATGTCCATTAGCCAATCGTTATTTTACAGTACCAAAAATTTGCCAAGGAATATTTCCTGGGAGAGCAGAAGGGCTTAGATCATGTCATATCCTTACAGCATTTCTGAACAGGAAGCTATGACAAAAATGACAATCAGCCTTTGACAGGTCAGATATTTGAGTGGTGGTCTGCTCTCCTTTCCCTTGTATACTAGAACAGGGTCTGCTTTGGACTCATCCCTTCACCAAAGTTATTACTTGAACACTTGTATCTCATTGGCTCACTTATCCTTAAGATGCATTCATATCATCTTCATTATTATTTTATTGCTCTATCTTGCTTAGAAGACAGCTAATACAAAGAAAACATTCTGTGACTAGGGATTTCAGTTTTTATTGGTGTACTTAAATATTCTGAAATTTCACATAGTCTGACTTACCAATTTTTTTATAGAGTTATTTTTTATAGAGTTATTTTTGTGGGCTCTGTTTAAGAAACATAAAAATCATGAAGATTACCTTCTTTTTTATAAATTTTTCATTATTCTAATTTGTTATCCACATTTGCAGAGTACATTTTATTTCATATTACATATAAGAGCACAATTTTTCAAGTAGATGGTTTTATATAAAGTATTTTTACAACAATTGTGTCGTCATACACATATTTAGGGTAATTATGGATAACTCAGTCTGCCATTATTCCTATCCCCTTACCCCTCCTCTCCCTCCCCCCTCTTTGTTTTATTTAAAGCTCTTTCATTCCTCTCATTCCCGCTCTCTTGCCTTTATAAGTTAGTATCTTCATATCAAAGAGATCATTGGACCTTCGGTTTTTTGGGGATTGGCTAACTTCACTTAGCATTATTTTCTCCAACTCCATCCATTTACCTGCAAATGCCATGATTTTATTCTCTTTTAGTGCTGAGTAGTGTTCCATTGTGTATATATACCAAAGTTTCCCTATCCATTCATCTGCTGATGGGCATCGGGGTTGGTTCCACAATCTAGCTATTGTGAATTGTGCTGCTATAAACATTGATGTGGCTGTGTCCCCGTAGTAAGCTGTTTTTAAGTCCTTTGGGAATAGGCCAAGGAGTGGAATAGCTGGGTCAAATGGTGGTTCCATTCCAAGTTTTTCTAGGAATCTCCATACTACTTTCCAGATTGGCTTCACCAATTTGCAGTTCCACCAGCAAAGTAAGAGTGTGCTTTTTTCCCCACATCCTCGCCGGCATTTATTGTTTTTTTTTTTTGTTTGTTTGTTTGTTTTTTGACAGTTGCCATTCTGACTGGAATAAGATGAAATCTTAGAGTTGTTTTTGATTTGCGTTTCTCTAATCGCTAGAGATGTTGAACATTTTTTCATATATTTGTTGATTGTTTGTATATCATCTTCTGAGAAGTGTCTGTTTAGTTCCTTGGCCCATTTATTAATTTTTTTTTTTTTTTTTTTTTGGTGTTAAGGCTTTTAAGAGCTTTATAAATCCTTGAGGTTAGTGTCCTATCTGATGTGCTTGTGGTAAAGATTTGCTCCCACTCTGTACCTTCTTTATTATCTCTATAAATCTTATTATTTTGTTTGTTCTCAATCAGCTGTATAATCCACTGGGAAATATTTTCTTTTAACTGCTTGAGATAGCAGAGGTTTTTATTTCTATTTGTATATGCAATTGCCCAGTGTTACCACTAAAATCACCATTCCCAAAACCCAGCCACTGACACACTTCCCATTGTGTTCCAGCATTATGATATCTTAAATCTGCATAAATTTATGCATCAATCTGACTCTGTCTTTACACTGTCCTATTGCTTCAGTTGTTTTTTTTCTGTTGCATTATTACTGTTTTATTAATTACTACAATTTAATAATAAATCATGGTAAAAGAGAAAGAATTTCTTTGTTTCTTTTTAGAAGCATTGAGGTTCTTCTTGGTCTATATAGTTCCATACACACTTAAAGTCATTTGTTAAGTTCCATTTTGAAAAACTCTGTTGGAATTTTGATAATGATTGCATTGAATCCTTATATCCATTTGGAAGAATTGGCATTTTTTTTATGATACTCTTTTCCAATTCACAAACATAGTACAATCCTTTATCTTCTTGGCTTCTTAGCTTTTCAAAATTTATTTTGTTGTTGTGATAGAGTCCTTACATAGCTTTAGCTTGTTTTCCTAGTTATTCAAAATTTTTAATGTTGTAAATGGGCATTTTATCCCATTTGCCAACTGATTATCTATACAGCAATAGAAATGTTGGTATGTAGATACATTATTGTTTCTTGATATTGTTCTTCATTGAAATTCTGATAGACTAGCTTATCACTTTAATAAATTATTATAGTTCTTTTGCACATTTACATGCACTATTCTCTCCTCTAAGAAGTAGATTTTTAAAGTCATCCTTACTAGTTTTTAAAATTAATTTGCTTATACTTCCTTATTATACTGGCTAAGATTTAAGTTACATTCTTGAATAATTGGAAAGATGGTAAGATGTGTATGCTCCTGATCTCAAAGAGAAAGTTGTGAACATTGTACCATTAAATATATAATGTTTGCTACAAGTTTTTAATAATTGTTCTTTATTAGATTTTTGAACTTCTCTTTTAATTGACATTAAGTTTGTAATGTTTCTAAGACCACCATAATCCTTCCTACACCAGGAAGGATTACGTAGATGTTTACAACCTAATTTTCAAATATTTTGTTTCTTACCTTCAAAACACTTTTTTTTTTTCCTTTGCAGTGTTTCAGAGGATTAAACCCAGGGGTGCTCTACAACTGTGCTACTTCTTCAGCCTTTTTTTAAATTTTGAGACAGGATCTTTCTGAGTCACCAAAACTGGCCCAAACTTGTGATCATCCTGCCTCAGCCTCCTGACTAGCTGGATTATAGTAGTGTACCACCACACCTGACATTTTCAGAAACCTTTAAGTGTTTCTACCTCAATTGCATTGTGACCAGAAAATACGTATCAGTTCAATTTTGAAACTTCTCATGTAGTTGTGAACAAAGAATATTCTGCAGTTCTTGTTTGCAATGACACAACATTTGCTGAACACACACACACATACACTATACAGTCTCCATTAATCTTCTAATGATATTATTTAGGTTGTGTAATTATATTTTTTTAAAGAAATTGCACATTATTTATATTTTTAGTTCCATAATCTTTTGATTCATATACAGTGAGCTTATATTATTTTGTTGCTAAAAAATTTAATTGGTACATAGGCCTATTAAATTGCATCATTTATACTTATGAAATGTTTCTATCTCTCAGTATGCATTTTACTTTAATGTATTTTTGGTATCAAAATAATATTTCCAGAAAATCTTTATTTTAATTTGTCTTTGCATGATATAATGATTAGTTATTTTATGCTATCTTCATTTTTTTTGAAACAACAAATAGTACCATGCCTTTTTTAAACCAATTATACCAATTTGGATTTTTGATTAGAAATTAATCAATTTATCTTTAATATAATTACCAATATAATCATATTTAAATTCATTATGCTGGGGTCTTTTTATTTTTACCCTTGTGGTAAGTTCTTTTTTTTTTTTTTTTTTTGTTTCCAACTTTAAAAAAATACTTTCATTTGTATAAAACCAAGAAATTATCAAATGGATCTTGACTTATCAAAATGTAATGTTGGTTAATGATGTTTGAAATTTATTCACTACCTCCTTAGTTATATGCTACAGCTGAATTCATTCACATATGGAAATGCTGCATCTGATAACTATTTCCCATTTTATGCTCTTTATCCTTCCTTCCTTCCTTGTATTTACAAGATGATATTTGTGTTCCTTTTCTTTTTTCTGAAAAATTTTTATAGAATCCATTTTAGCTTTTCCTTTAATGCAGATTTTCTTGAGTTGTATATGCACATTTAAAAACATACTTATTTGACCTTAACAACTAATGGATTCTATATAGACATATAATTTGGGTACCTATTTTCCTTTAGCACATTAGAAATATGATTTTTTAACTTCTAGTCTCTATTGAATTGGTGATGAGATTTCAGTGTTGTTGTTTTCCCCTTGAAGACAATAACTCTTGGATTTTATGAGTGCTTTTAAGACATTATTCTCTAGCCTTTTGGTTTTCAGAGGCATTAGTATAATGTGATTTGAACTATATATATGTGTATGTGTGTGTGTGTGTGTGTGTGTGTGTGTGTGTGTGTGTGTGTGTATATTTAAACTTGGCATTTTTAGAGCTTCCTTCACTTGTGGTTTGATGCCAGGTACCACTTTAGAAAGGATTTCAGTCACTATCTCTTCACATATTAAGATATTGAATCTTTCCTATCCTCAGTCTCCTATCCTTTGGGGAATCTAAGTGCCTGTATATTAGGCATTTTCACTGTGTCCCTTATATAATTTATTTTCTTTACTTTCATTGCTTTTGACTCTGTACATTTCAATTTGAATATTTTCTACTTTTGAGCTATGTGGACCACCCTGATTCGTTAATTTTTGTTTTATTCACTCAATTCTAGATTTTCTATCATGTTGCCTAAAAATATACTGTTTCTGACAAAAATTTCAGTTTTTTTTTAATCCTGTACAATTCAGGCTGAATAATTTTTATTTTGTTAGTGATGGTCTAATGATTAACATGTAGAAAAACTAGAATCTATTTCTTTTGCTTGTTGTTCCTCTCATCTAGGTAATTTAGTCTCTTTGGGAACTGCTTATTTTTAATTGGTACACATTATACTTTTTAAATTATAGAATAATTAGTGGCTTAGAACATCATCTTCATTCCCAAAAGTTTATGTTTCCTTCTCTTAGTTGTCTAGAGCACTAACAATCTTAATCCATCACAGGCATTAGGTTAATTTAGAGTTGGTCTGTAGTCCTTGGGAAGCACAGTAACATCTACATTAGCCTTGTTTTAAGGGAATAGCCCTTTTGGTTCTCAAGCAAATTCAAGTTTATTAAGACCTCCCATACTTATGTAAGCATCCTCTTTAAGCCTTTTGCATAAGGATACTGTCAACTCACATGCCCAGAATATTAGAATTAGTTAACAACCCAACTTTCAAAAAGTTCCAGATTTCCAGATATTAAACCTTTATGCTGAATTTCTGTCTTTCCTTGGATATTGTTTTAGTAATTTTTTTCCTTTCAATTGTCTTTTGTCTTCATATAGGATTTTTCACTCCAGTTTTGTAACTTTCTTTACAAGGAGGGTTGATCTGAAATCTAGTCTGCAATTACTAAACAACAACAACAACAACAACAAAAAGTGCAGTTTCTATCTAGTCTTAATATTTTGATTATATTACAAGGAAACAACGAGTCCAGGGTCCAGACTGGTTAAACTATGGATGCTCCATAGTAAAAACATCATTTGCATTCATTTCCATTATACAAGTGTTCATATAGAATAACTCACTCTAAATATGTGAAGATTGTCAATAATTTACAGTTTCTCTTACTTGGTCATTTGCTAGATTAGTGAATTTATGCACTCTTTTTTTCAAATGTTTATGCCAATTAAACATTTAATCTATAATTACATTACCAAATACTTCTAATGTAAAATGTTCTCTTCAGGTGAATTAAAGAAGTAATTTATAAGACTGTTTAGTTTTGTGGTAGAGCATGTGTTTAGCTTGTACAAGATCTTGAATTCAATCCCCAGTACTAAACATAACTAAAAAATAATAAGTTTTAGGGAGTATTGTAAAAGAAATAAATGAAGTAATGATAATGAAATTGCATTAAAATAACATTCAAATCAACTAGATTAGGTTGGGTATGTGGCTCTGTGGTAGAACACTTGCTTAGCTTGGTCAAGGCCCTGAGTTTAGTCCCCAGCAATGTGAAACAAGCAAACAAGAACATCTTAGATGTTTTCTTTATATAAATCTTGTTATTTCAGTTCAATATAGTAGCAACTGACAAATATTAACTCTCTAATATGCAACAGCTACTATCTTTACATTTTTTTCCTCCTAAAGTTATGCCTTTTTATTACTTTGACTATAAAAACACTTTAAGATCTGGATGAGTTGGGGAATTTTATATATCTTTAATTTTACCCATTTAATATATCCATTTCCTAGATAAATTTAAGTTCCATCTTCTATCATTTACAGGTGTATTTAAAGTAGTTTTGCATCCAATTATCATAATAACCTTCACTGATATTCACTCATTGATCTCTAGAGAAAGCAGATGTCAGTATCATTGATTAACTATCATGTATGATTTTTCTTTGGACATTCTCCAAGTTGCAGAAATTGTTCTTCAGAGTACTATCTGTTACCTTGAATCTCATAATTTTAACATTATTCATGTCAATATAATATGCTAATAGTAGTAATGTTGCCTCAGACTTGAAGATTGCTCCTAGAATGTATAATCAGATTTTTTAAAAGTCGATTGCATCTTAAATAAATATTGCTAAAATTCAATTTAGATATTATTAGAATTTTTTTTTTCTTTTTTTAAGGACAAGACTCCTGCACATTCAATGTAATTTTCTTTTTATTGGCTAAATTTCCCTTTAATTTAACAATTTTAGGTTTAAAAGAAGCACATGGAATTGAAGAATAGGAATAATGGAAGTTTTCCAATTTATATTTAATGTGAAAGTAAGTACTTGCTTATTTAATTATTTTGGTTCTATGAAGGCATTGTCACTAGAAAAAGATGGCAGGATGTGTTAGCTAGGATCCATGAACACTAATGTTCAGTGTGTCCTTGTTGTGAGGATTGGTGATGGATGCTGAAACTGAATCTTTAATACCACAGACATCTTCCTCAAGTACATTTTCTCCAGGGAGAAAGAAACAGAAATAAATAATGAAGATGCAATATGGCAACCACTATACTACTACAGTTTTGATTGCAAGATGAATTTGTTTGTTAAAGAGGTTCCTGCCATTTGCAACAACATAGTTGAATTTGGAGGACTATTTTCTAAGTGAAATAATCCATATCAGGAAGAAAAATTCTGTATGATTTTACTTAAAACTGTTTAAAAAATCCGAATTTCATAGAAACAAAATAGATCTGTGGTTACAAGGGGCAGGGAGGTGGTAGAGATGAAAAGATGTTAGTCAGAAGGTACCAAAGTGCAATTACATAGAATAAATTATTTTAGCAATCTAATGTGCAAATTGATGACAACAGTCAATTACTGTATTACATGACATGCTGGACATTTGCTTAAGAGTAGATTTTAGAAGCTTTCAGTATATATGCATATACATACACATGTGTATATATATATGATTATAGTAATAATTTTAGCTGGTATAGGCATATGAAAACATCCTGGTGTAATCCTTAAATATATATAACTTTATCTTTAGAAAGCAGTGTTGTTTTATATAAAAAAAAAAAAAAAAACAACTAAAAATCAGCAGTATTTGCTGAACTTTGTTGAGATGTTTCCAATTAATTATATCTACTTAATGGAGGCCAACTTAAAATCAAATCATTGATTCTGATGTGAGCGAACATGAGCAAGCATCTTGTTTTGATTGTAAATGCAGTAAATCTGCACTTATTTGTATAAGTAATTGCAATTATGTAGTTTAAAAATTAAATACACACACATATGTATAGTTACATTATACTTCCAAGAGAATAATCCAATGCTTAACATTAATATGGCAGACTCCTAGTGTGGTATGGTGGTGCATCCCTGCAATTCCAGTAATTCCAGAGGCTGAGGCAGAAAGATTGAAAATTTATGGTTAGATTCAGCAACTTAATAAGGGCCTTGGCAACATAGAAAGAACTTCTCAAAATAAAAAAAATAAAAAGGGACTGGGCATGTAGCTCAGCAGTAAAGCACCCCTGGGTTCAATCCCCAGTATGGATGATAATAATAATAATAACAATATAGATTCCTGGAATATTGTTGGAGTCTACCATGATTGAAAACCTACCAGCATAGGTGACACATACAAAGAGAATTATGAACAAGAAAACATGTTTCAAGACAACTGGCATACTTGTAAATAATATTTTTCCCCAGTAAATGATAGTATCAGGGGGCCTTGTTGGTATAAAGAGTTCAGAAATGGTAGAAAGAAAAATCCCAAAGGAATCTCTAAGTCTGTATATCTCTACAAGAGGAGAAATGTCTGCCTAAACTACAGGTTACTTTCTCTTTAGATGTTTCAGGAGTCTTAACTTTATTGTTGATATGCTGTCTTTAATAATTCTTGAACACAATACTCAGAAACAATGTTGAACCCATTCAATGTGCATCTGTTTCTTTAAATAATTAGTATAAGATTTAAAAAAAAAAGTGCTTTTTACTTGTACATGCATAAAAATCAAGTCTTAGACACATTGCCACATATTGAAAGTAACTATCATCAGTAATGCACCTTGAACTAAAGTTAGAAAATATTTAAGCAATGTAAGATATCATGAAATTTAACATAATATACCCTTAAAAATATCGAGTTATAGTGTAACATAATAATCATATCATTGAATATATTTATGGATGTCAAAATGGGTGGTGCATTTCTTTTTTGAAGGTTAACAGGATTAGACTTTTCCCACACTACTGATTATAATATAGCAAGTTCACTGTTTCGGACAAGATCTGTGTGTTATTTGAAAATAGTAGAGGCAATCCATCATTATAATGATGGTATTTGAAATTCACCAACTTTACAGTCTTTGAATAGGTCTTTTGCATAAACTTCTTTCATTTTCCTTAACCATTTTGAGCAACTGTTCATCTCTATGATGCCCTGTTAGACAAACTACAGCTACGTCTTTTAAGTATTGGTATAGAAAACGTTACTATAAAAAGCACTTAGGAGTTTAAAATTTTAATGTTGTGACACAATCTGACAAAATCCAGTGGCTCTGGAGTGGAAGTGAGCATCACTCTCGATGTATGACATAATGAGGGGGGAAACAAAAAAACTGTACAAGGGGAAAAAAAATATGTCAGACCTATCGTGAGGTTCCAGGGTTTGATCACTTTTCATCATTGCCCAGACAATAATTTTAGAACACTATTTTTTCTTATATTAACATTATTTCATCATGACCTTATATAAAAGACAGCAAAATCATTTGCGAATTTAGTTCCTTAATTTAGTTTAAAGTGTTTTTAACATTTTTAGAATTGCCTTTATTGCTTAACATTTAAGGGGCATTAAGTTTAGTACAGAATTAAAATGTATTAATCATAAGAGAATTTTGTATAATGTACTGGCAATAGTGAAGACACCCTTCCTTGCCTACTCCTCCATCCTCCACCCAGCATTACTGCCCCTGTGTGATAACAATAGGCAGATTTATCCTGGTATTCCTGAATTTATAGTGAGATGCAACACTTCATATGGTGATTTAACCCTGTTGGGGAAGATCTGTATGTTGTTGTATGTAAACTTCACTATTAGGAATATATAGAATAAATGAAGTTGTTGAAATTATCAAAAGATGGGTTTGAATGTTTCCCTTAGCAACAAAATCCATATCTGGATGCAGCAGGTAATTCCACTTTAAAACTAGATTTGTTTTCTATTGACATATAGGAAACAATTTACTTAGAAGAAATATAGGAAAATTACTTAAGTTGAATAAAAATATCCATAAGCACTATGTAAAATAATATTTCTTCAAATATGATTTTATTCATATATAAATGAAGGTATATTTCAGAAACTGATGGACTAAAATAAGAGTGAGTATAATAAAATGATAATGTGTAAGGCACTATCGAACAATAAGTTATTTTTTAATATAGATGTGCTTTCATGGTATATTTTCTTCTTCGTTCAACTTGAACACATACTGTGGACAAAACTCGATGTGTATAATTTTGAATAAAAGTTAGATGTAATGTTGTCTCTCTTGTCATCTTATGGGAGGCACATTTAAAAAAACACAATGCTGTTTATCTAGTTGTAATTTTTGTAAATGCTATGAAATAAAAATACAGGGTGCTATGAAGTCTAGGATGGGGTCTCAAAACTATTATTTTTAAATTTTCAAGAAAATATATTTTATAGTAATTTTCTGTTTACATCTTGTCTGTGAATACTATATATTTCTAAACATTTATGGATTACTCAATTTTGTGTTTATTGTCCATCTACTTCTTCAAAGTTCTAATTAATGAACATATTAATTGATGCATTTACTGTTTGATACATGGACTACTCTGATTAGCATTTTAAAATATTCTTAAATTATTTTATCTTCAACTCAAGTGAGGTTTTGAAATAATTTTGGTGGGTTTGCAGCTTTGCTATAAACTCATACAGAATAGAATTTATAATTAAAGTGCTGACACAATGAGTACTAGAAAAGCATGAACAGCCTGCTATAAAAATTCTATGATTGCTTTGGCTTCCTTTGCAGAGCTCGTGCCACGGAACTGCAGCAGGAACAGTTGTGGATGCTGATAATAGTGTGCCTTACATATCATTCTTATCTGCTCATCAAATGCTATTTTTACATTATGTATTGCTGAAACTTTTTCCTCTTAAAGTGGCATTCACTTTACATTTCCGTTCTGGGAAGATTGCTGGTAATGAGCAATCACAATTAAGCTGAACTTCAGTATGTCCAAATTTTCAATAAAGCAATAAATTAGATTTGACAGCAATTGACTTTGACATGTGCTGTCATACCCTATCACACCAAAGGCATTTTATAGCACTTATAATCTACGTGGAGTTTGGATAGAAACTTACCGAAAGATTTTCAGGAGATTCAAGAAGTATTTGAAATAAAACATATAGGTGAAGCATCTTCTCCTGAAATGAGTTAAACTGTCCCCATAACCTGAAGAGAAAAAAAAAAGAACCAGGAGTCCGAGAGATCTTCAGGAATACTTGTGGTTCTAATGTGAGGAGAGCCAAAAGAAGAATGCCAGATGGATTACTGGAAGAAAAATAATTTTCAACTCCAAAAAATATTAACAGTACACATTTTTAACTTAGTTTCTCAGCTAATCTACTAGAAATGTCAATGTTAATTGCCAGTTGTCTAAGTTTAAAGGTCTGTTTCATGAACTTAATGTTAGTCAATGTTTTTTAATTTTAGGACCATTATTTATTTTTCTATTTTTTCCCCCAGATCCTACCACTGTATGTGGCATTGACTTCCCTGTAAAGCAAATGTGAGGATGTTACACAAGTATAGAAATAATATAATGTTATATATTAGTTTCAAAACATTCAGACTCAAAGACAGAAAGCATGGTGGGAATGGGAGAAAAGAAAGTCTGAAAACAAGGCTGTTAGCGCCAGGTGTGGTAGTGCACGCCTGTAATCCAGCAGCTCCAGAGGCTGAGGGAGGAAGATCTGGAGTTCAAAGCCAGCCTCAGCAATGGCAAGGTGTTAAGCAATTCAGTGAGACCCTGTCTATAAATAAAATAAAAAATAGGGTTGGAGATGTGACTCAGTGGTCGAGTGCCCCTGAGTTCAATCCCTGGTAATTCCCCCCAAAACAAACAAACAAGGCTGTTAGATGAAATTCTATACAAGGAAATGATATACAGGCAGGCACTTCCATTTTCCATCAATCAAAATATTAGTGGATTCTTTTCCTAGAGAACCTGGTATGGGGCGGGATGGAGGTGCTCTTGAAAAAAATTAGGGCAATTGATGTTAGTGCTGCATCTCAGAATAAAGCCTCATTTGGGTATTTAGTGCATTCCAGGCATAATGTGGCTAATCACCTACTATCCTAATGTAAAGCCACCCATTCATATACCAGTAGGGCTCTATCACTCTTCCTATCTTCTTCTCATTTAAAACTATGAATAAAAAAGGCAAACCAACAGACATATGAGAAATGTGTAAGAGGAAAAGTGACCCAGAGAAAAGCTGGTTTAGGAAAATAGATTTTTAAATATACACTCATGCATGCACACACCCATACATACACATAGATGTTATCTGAAATTCTCTAAGAGACTTGCAAAAATGATGCATCTAAAATATATGATGCAAAATACAGCACAATGCTTGAAAAGTAAAACCATGGTAACACCTCAGAATACGTAGTAAAAGCACAATCAGAACATTTGAGGAGAAGTTTTAATTTAAAAGGCATAATTTTGTAGTATTGCATCTCAACCTAGTTTGACAAATATCTCAAATTGAAAATAATCAGATAACAGGCTAGTTAATGAAAAATAAAAAAGCATGATCAAATTCTTTTTCCCTTTTATTCACGAACATTTTATTAGTTAGTTCAGATTTTTCATTCTAATGTTGATAATTACTCAGGGAAGCCTGGCATATATCTAGTCATTGATAAACTATTTATTTAAGAAAATCACTCTTTGAAATGATTTTTATCTTTATGTGCTCAAAAAAATCAAGTAAAACTTAAGCTTTATTCACTAAAATAATATTAACATATAAAAGGGAGACTTTACATCATATATCAAAAAACTTCATTCTCAGATCAAATGCAATCCCTTGCTTGTTTTTGTAAAGTTTTATTGGAGCATAGCACATCCATTCATGTGTACTGTGTATAGCTGTTGTTTTTACGCAATGGTAAAGATTAGTAGTTGCAACAGAAACTAAACAGTGTGCTGAAAATATTTCTCACCCGGCCCTTTACAGAAAAATTCGCCCATCCCTGAGCTACATTTGTGTTTCTCAAAGTGTGTTTCCCAGAACAACATTGTCAGAATCTCCTGGAAACTTCCTAGAGACACATATTCTTGAATCCTACCCAGAGCTACTAAGAACAAAAATTTGTTACGGCTCAACAATGCAATTGAACTGGTATAGCACTTGATTCTAATTCACGACTCAATTTAAAATCTCTGCTAAGTGTAAGCTAGTAAATCAGGACTTGTGTGATAAACCTGTCCTTCAAGCTAAGAATAGTTTTGAAATTATTTTACTGATTGAAAACTATCCAAAGGAGATTAATACATCATGACTCTTTTAAATTAACATGAAATTCAAATTTCAGTGTTCATGAATAAACTTTTATCATAACATAGTCATGTTAATTTGTTTAGGTGTTGTCTATGACTCCTTTTACACTACAACAACAGAATTATGTAGTCCTATAAGAGATCATAGTGCTACTGGCACTTTATAACTAAATTTGCTCATTCCTGACTTAAAGCATTATCATAGTGCATTTTTAGTACAAAATAATAGGAGGACAGTCAGGGACATTAAAGATTAGAAATTTAGCCACTGAGGTGAACCCTTCCCTCCCACGCACAATAAAGTATTTGTGTGGATTCTATTCTGCAGGCATATCTTAGGAAAACTGAATTGTCAGAAGCCATGACTCTATTTGCTAGGGCTACTAGATTCCTGAGGAGAATTGGGAAAGAAAAAAAAAAATCATGGATAAAAATAATAAATAAGCAAATAATAAGTCAGCATTTACAAAAACAGAAGACAAAGCTGAGTGCAGTGGCTCACATGTGTAATCCCAGAGACTTGCGAGGCTGAAGCAGGAGGATAGCAGGTTCAAAACCAGCCTCAGCAATTTAGCAAGGCCATAAGCAACTTAACAAGACCTTGTCTCAAAATAAAATACAAAACAGGGCTGTGGATGTGGCTCAGTGGTTAAGTGCCCCTGTATTCAATCCTCTATACTAAATAAATAAATAAATAAATAAAAAAGGGTGACAATATATAACATCAGTAGGAATTAAAAACTGTCACTTCTGACATGAGATTCTAAGGAGGGAAAAATGATAACATAAAATATTGATCTTTACGACTGTCAGTTAAAGTTTTTTTTCCTTTTCCCACAAAGCCTGTCAAAAGGCCAGTGGAATATGCCCAAACCTATTGGAAAGATATTTTTACTGTTGGGAAGGTTATGCACAAAAAGTGTAGTTTTTTTTTTAAAAAAAAAAAACACGTATTTTAAAGAGACTTAAAGGAAAGAAGCTAAAAATCAATGAGCAAATACTATAAATTTATAAATACTATAACCCCCCCCCAGATCCAAATTAACAAACCATTCTTGACAACAATTCAGAGCATTCGAACTCCAATTCTTGAGAATTTCACAGGCAGCCATTGCTCATCTTGCACTTGCATATAATGGTTGCCATGGGTGACCCAGAAATGAAACCAATCATGGCACTGTAATTTAAAACTAAAACAGCTGGCAAAAATCTTTTCCTCTCAGAGCATGTTGTCGTAGAAGTAAATGAAAAGGTCAGGAGACTTTTCATTTGCTTCTGTGATAACATGAACTACTTGAACTAAGGAACATATTAATGTTTCCTCTGAAGCTTTCTATTATGTGTCAGGAGCCCCATTCCAGGATATCACAGTGGAGGTGATAGAAAAAGACAGATGATAGAATGAAACGGTTGGTCCTAACACAAAATAATCAGGCATCTTTATATTTCCACTTTACATTATAACAGGAAACCTGATTAGATTCTGTGGTTTTACCTAAAAATAAACCTGGCTCAGGAGGAAGTTTTAGTCCATATGCACTGATTCTTATTATAAAAGAATTTCTTTTAAAGTCACAGTCACATCTTCACAGGATACACTTTATGCTTCTCATATTAAAAGCCAATAAGCTCCAGAAGAGTTCTCATATATCATTTAATATGTTACAAATATTATAGTAATTTTTTCTTAGAATATAAATCTCCATTTGAGATTTTGAATATGATTTTTTGGAAACAAACATACATTATATAATAAATACAATTTTACTATGTAAAAGGAAAACCGTATATAACTTTATATTTAGAATTAGAATACTGACTCTACTAAGCAGATCCTTTTTGCAGAATACAGAATGCAATCTAAAAATTTATGCAAAAAGCTACATGGTAATTTTAGGCTCTCTGTAAGTGTCCTTTGAATCAATGGTCTTTTGATTAATCTGTTTTCATTAGCTAAAAGGCAATACAAAGGCTCCTCAACTTATGATGGCTTACATCCTGAGAAAACAATGGTATGTTGAAAATATTGCAAGTCCAAAAAGCATTTAATATGTCTAACTTACCAAACATCATGGTTCAGCAACACAGTACACTCTATCGTATCAGTTGTTTATCCTCCTGGCCACATGGCTGCCTGGGAGCTGTGGATCACTGCCACCGCACAGCATCGTGAGAGAGTATCATACAGCACATCCCAGAAAAGATCAACATCCAAATCTTGCAGTACATTTTCTACTGTATGCTTTTGTGCCATTGTGAAGTCAAAAACTTGGGAGTTGAATGAACCATTGCAAGTCAAGTACCATCTGTAGACTACGAAATACTGTTGTGATTTAAAAATTATAAAAAACTCTGCAGAAACAAGATTGATACTTGAATACTGGATGCATTTCAAGTGTGATAGGTTTACATAAAATAGTACAAATAGACTAATGTCAAATAGAGAATATAAAAGATATAACCAGCCATTCATAGAAAAATTACAAAGATATGACAGAATGTTCACTCATTCTTTCATAATGAGACAAATGCAAAATGAAATGATAGAGACTCCATTCCCTCAATTATCAAAAGTTTCAGTTTGTTATCATATCTTGTAAATAAGGAAATTAGATATTCTCATCCAGTAACTAGTGCTATAAAGGAGGATGTTTGATTTTAGTTCCTCCAAGCATTCAAAGCTGAAAACTAATGTCAGCTCTTTATGGAAAAAAAAAACAATGATCAATTATTTTCTAAGAAAGTATCCCTTAAAGGCAGAATATGGAAGACAGATATTTTCTAAAGAATCTTTAATAAGTAGAACAAAAATTGAGAAGAATAGTAAATAACAAAAGAGCCTAAGGCAAAGGGTGTGAACCATGGCAACTTTTTCCTTCCAGGGAACATTTGGCAGTATCTGGTGACATTTTTGATTGTCACAATTGAAAGTGATGTTGCTACTGGCATCTAGTGGGTGGAGGTCAGGATGACATTCAACATCATGCCATGTACACACAGCCTTTCACAGCAAAGCATTATTCAGCCCAAAGGGTAACTATTGTTGCAGTTGAGAAAACTTGTTTTAGACTACAATTTTATTATATTGATTACATATTAAGTGATATAGATAGTATAGTCATCACATGCAGGAAGTTATTCTGTTGTTGCAGATAAATACTATGAACACAGGGATATTGGATAGAGCATGGTAAGACAACAAAAATAAAAGGTGAACCACCATAATATCCATCAATAAGCCTTGGATAGATTATGATGCATCCATATATAGGTGGAAAATGTCTATTTCATAATAGGATTGTCTTGAATCTATATTATTAAGTAAAACAATTAAAGTGCTCACTTAGGGTCTTTATGGACTATATAACTCTCATGTTGGAAAAGTGTGAAAAGAAACACATGTATTCATATTCTCTTATGGAATGTGGAAGTTCTGGAAAGATTCTGACCACTGAAAGGAGGATGTTTGATTTCAGTTCCTCCAAGCATTCAAAACTGAAAACTAATGTCAGCTCTTTATGGAAGAAAAACAATGATCAATTATTTTCTAAGAAAGTATCCCTTAAAGGCAGAATATGGAAGACAGATATTTTCTAAAGAATCTTTAATAAGTGGAACAAAAATTGTGAAGAATAGTAAATAACAAATAAAGAAACACATCATATTTTTTCCTGTCTTTTTAACCTAAGCAAGTCACACTTACATTTTGTTTAAACACTGTTGTGGAGCCCAATGGCTATTCCATGCATTTTCATTAGGAAACTGATTTTACTGGGACAGCTGAGAAGGGAAGCTCAAAACACTATCCTGAATAATTCAAAACATCCAAATAAAAGGGGGAAAAGGGCAACTATGAATAATTCCACATGATAGGAATGGACTTTTAAGCTACTGGATCTGTGAAAATTGGCAATTAAAGTACAGGCAAATCTTATAATAGTAATTATTTTTAACATTAGCCACAATCAGTGAGAAAATAACAGAGAGTGATTTTCTTCACAGTTACAAGTTCCAAGAGACACTGCTGTGTGGTGTTTCTTCCAAGCTTTAATAAGAAATATGATGATAAATGGCCCCTGCTAATATTTTTAAGGCAGCCAAGATTAGAAGATAGAGTTCTTGTTAATAATTGTGTCTTAGATGGAAGGAATCTGAGCATGCAGAGAATGACAAAAGAGCTACTATTGGTTTTGGAAAGATATTGTCTAAGCTACATTTATTTTTTTAACCTTGGCTTCCTCATTGTCAGAATTGTAAAAGTTAATTTGCTTTTTCTTATTTCCACTTCTTCTGAAATAATCTGTCCTGTACATGTATTTTCTGTTGCCTGCTGCATTAAAGGAATTACTACTTTTAAAAATTCTGCTTATGGAGACAACATTTATTTATTATAAAACTTTGAGGCAACAAAATTAAAACTATGACACGTATTAATTCCCCTGCTGTTAAGTGATAGTGTAACTAAAATAGCTCCCTGCATCACTGTTGCCGCCTGAAGCGATGGCCGCTTGGAGCAACGAAGCCGCGGGAAGAAGTTCAGAGGCAAACTGGAGACAAACAGCTTTTTATTCTGATAACTTTTCTCTCTGGCTCTAACAACGACTAACACACACCACACACCACCAAAAAATGGCGCTGATCCGATCAGCAATCTCTGCTCAAGTCACTCGAGATCCCGGGCCAAGTCCCGCGAGATCTCAGGCCAAGTCCCGTGAGACTACGGAAGGCGACAATGCCCAAATCTCCATGGCCCATAGTCAACCGCAATTTAAGCCATCTCCCCAAACAGGGCTCCTGCACATCACAGGTTATATTGATATCTAGCAATTATTTTGATTGAATGTAATGATGTCATGACAATTACATATGATATCATGACAAGACTAAATATATTTCACTTGCTAAATTTTTAAAGAAGGTTTTTTACTCTTCAAAGAGTCATGTGACTTATTGATATGGATATATTACCAATATCCTGTGAAATACACTAATCTGTGATTATGGACTCCTGTTGTTTTTGTTTGATAACTGCAATAACTAATTTCAAAGTACACATATAATTCTTTAGAATTACCTGTGATTAATAGTGGCCAGAGGCTGTCATGCCTGATTTGGTTGACATCCTTATCACTGAAAAGACCACCTTTGAAACCAGAGAGGACCAGATGGGACCTCAGCTCATGCAGAGACATATTCTAAGCAATAAATTCCCACTTTGTCTACTACAAATTACAGTAACAGCTACTTTCGAAGCACCATATTAGTAGGAATGGGAAAGAAACAATGCTAAAATATTTACAAAAAACAGAAGGATGTTCTCAGCAGGAATGATGCTACAATTCATTGAGAGTGTTAAATATGCTATTTCTTCTTGGTATATATACTGATAGCAAAGCTATCCTACTGCCAGGATCCTCCACAGTAGAAGGCTTCCTCTGTTGTTTAGGCATGCTGCCCAAGCTAGAAGGGTCTTTTTAAACATTGTTAGGCAGCCTTGGTTCCCTCTGTGAAGTCTATAGACTAACACCAAGAAGCTGACATTTAACTAACAAATTTTCACTGAGATGAATGATTTGAGTCAAGTGGCATAAAATGACTTCAAAGTGTTCAGAAATTGAATCCAAGAATCAAACTATGCTGAACAGCAGCCTTCTGGGCCTGCTTTACATCCATGTCAAAAGTTCAACTTTTCTTTTACTGGGAGGCTTGAGACGAATGCTCTGCATGGTAATTCCTGTAGTCTTAATTATTCCATCAACTCCTAATGAAAATTGGACTTTATAGAATAATTTTTAAGGACAAGAAAGCTCTAACATTTTTAGGATTACACAATAGGAGAACAAAGATATGTATAAACTATACACATTATAAGCACAATACTGTACTAAATCTTTGTACTTGTAATGCCTCAATACCTGTTAATAGTAGAATCACAAGGTTAAGGAATTAACAAATACTCTCTCATATTGTTTTTATTTTGATCTCTTTTACTTTTTAAAATTCAACTTTTATTTTTGCAATAATTATAGATTTGATACATTAAGAAACCTTTTTCCCTTTACTCAGCTCCCCCAATAGTAAAATAGTGCATAACTATAATACAGGTTAATTATATTCATACAATCCATTGATCTCATTCGAATTCTACAAGTTTACTTACATTTCCTGAATACCTTGCTATAGTCACCACTGTAGTCAAGAAAAAGAGCAATTATGTCACCACATGAATTTATTATACTGTCCCTTCATAACCATATCCATCTCCTTCCACTCACCATGGTCACTTCTGATGACCACTATTAACATGTTCTTATTTGTGTAAACATGTCAACTGCAGGAATGTTATATAAATAGAATCATGTACTATAAAATATTTGAGGACCGGCTTTTTAAAAACAGGATAATACTTTCAATATCCATCTAAGCTGTTGCAAATACCAATATTTCCTTCTTTGTATTGCTGAGTGGTATTTCATAGTATGGATTTAACAATTTACTCATTAAAGGGCATTTAGAGTTTTTCTAGTTATGTGCTTTACAAATAAAGTTGCTATGAACATTCATGACAAGTTCTTGTACAAACAGAAGATTTCATTTATATATTATATATCATATATTATATTATAAATATATTTATATATTCTGAAGAATTCAATTTCTGTGCTGGGAGTGGTGATGCACACCTGTAATCCCAGATACTCAGAAGGCTGAGACAGGAGGATCTGAAGTTTGAGACCAACCTTAGCAACTTAGTGAGGCCCTAAGGACTTAGTTGACCATGTTTCAAAATTAAAAAAAAAAAAAAAAAAAAAAAAAACAAGAAGGATTGGGGATGTGGCTCAGTAGTTAAGCACCTGAGTCCAATCCCTTGTATCAAAAACAAATAAAAGAATTGAATTGCTGAGCCATATGATAATTACAAGTTTAGTTTTATAAGAACTTGCAAATTACCTTTCAGTATTACATTATTTTACATTCCTGTTAGTAATGAATGAGTGATCCAGTTTTTTCCTATATCTTCCCCATCACTTGGTGGTGTCACTCCATACAATGTTCAGCCATACTGAGAAGCAGGTAGTAATATATCATAGTGGTTTAAATTTCCATTTTCTGAATACCTTTCATGTGCTTATTTGCCATCTGTGTATCTTCTTCTCTTAAATGTTGATTTATGGGATTTTTTTTCCATTTTCTAATTGGATGGCTCATTTCCCATTAATTGTTGAGTGTGAGAGTTTTAGTTGCTAATTCTAGATACTAACCCTTTATCAGACACATTGTTTGCAAATATTCTTTCCCAAACTATAGTTGTGTTTCCATCTTCTGCACAGAGATGTTTCTCTTTTTGTTTCACAAAGTTTTTAATTTTGCTGTGATACAATCTGTTTTGCCTTTTATGGATTATATTTTTGATGTCAGGTCTAAATACTTTTAGCTTGTGCTAGATAATATTGAAAATTTTATCTTATTTCTTTCTAAAAGTTTTGTAGTTTACATTTAAGTCCATGAGACACTTAGGTAAATTTTGAGGTTTACATTGAGGTTACCTTTGTACCTATGAAAGTTCTGTTACTGTAGCACCATTCATTGACATTAAATTAGTGAATTTGAGTCTATTAAATTTATTTTGTAACTTTGTTAGAAAATAGTTGAATATATATATCTATTTCTGTATCTTCTATTCTGTTTTATTAATCTCTGTGTTTTATCTCTCCATCAATATCATAATCTCTTGATTGTTGTATGTATATGAAAAACTTAATAATAAATAGATTCTTCTCATTTTAATCTTCTTTTCCAAAACTGTTTTAACTATTCTATATCCTGTGCTTTTCTACATACATTTTAGACTAATCTTTTCCATGTCTGTAATAAATAGGATTTTGATAAGAATTTCACCAACCTATAGATCAATGTTTTCTTTTATCTTAAGGATATAGGCTTGGCTTAGCTCTTTGCCCCATGGTAAAGTTCCTATTTCTGTTGGGTGAATATATCTTATAATACATCCACTTAATTGAAAGTTTAAGTAAGAACAAATTATTTTTTGGATTAGCAACTGAAGAAAAAGAAGATAAAATTCTGAAATAACAACTTTAATAAGTAGAAACAATCATTTTCAATGAATTTTATTCCTCCTTTAAGAGAGCTAAGCCATTGTGTTAGCTCAGGCTAACAAAAATACCAAGGAGTAATGTCTTAAGCAACAGAAATTAATTTTTACAGTTTTAGAAATTTCAAATACAAGATTAAGGTGTCAGCAGGATTGGTGGCTGGCAAGGGCTCACCTTTTGGGCTTCAAAGACCTACCTGTGCATGCCCATGTGGAGTGATAACAAGATCTGTGGTGTCTTTTCTTATAAAGACACCAATCCTACAAGATCAGAGCACCACCCTTTGCACCACATTTAACCTCAAGCAGTTTCTTACACTTCCATTGTACAAAACAGCCACAGTAAAGGGACCAACATTCAGTCCATAACATACTGAAAATGCAAGTGCCTCTGGAGGACTTAAAATACTTTCTACCACTTTTGTGATATGGGGCAGAACTGACCCAAGTGCTTAGTAACCCACAACTCCCCTGATTGTAGGTTTCTAAAGAAGGAAGGGGTAATATTGTTATCCTTCTTTATAAATAAGGAAACTGAAGCCTGAATAATCTAAATGACTTTTTTTCTAGTTGGGTTCAGATTTGAATCCAGGTAATCTGGATTTGGAGTGTGAGCTTTTAAATTGTATGTTATCCTGCTTCTCTGTAGCAAAGTATTGGCAAGAGAGAGAAAGAAAAGTTGGTCATTGTGTTTATTTCAAATAATTTCCAACACAAAAATAAGTGCTTTAATACAAATGCAAAATAGGAAATCTGGTGGGACAATTTTCAGGTTAGAACAATCTTACTGTTTAGTATCATTAATAAGAATACAAAATGACAAGAGAAACCTGCAGACTCCCTGGGAGGCAGTTTCTATAGGAGATCTCCAGCCTTGTTTTTCTTTTTGGAGTCCAGAATAAACCAATAAGAGTTAAATACAACAAAGAAAGTTGAACAAGAAATGAAAACATGCCAAGGGCAACGAATAGATTTTTAATTTTTATGTATATAGCTTTCTTCTCCTTGGTGTCTCACTTTGATGAATGAGGTGAACAGCAGACCCTCTGTAAATTATAAACCTTAGATAAATTATGAGCAGAGTAACATTGCATAAACCACAATGCTCTTCCCTAGCAACAACCACTTTGGTGTTGTTATGGGGGATCTTCTGCCACAGAATCTGGGGCATGTAGAGGCTCATATACTACCAGCTTCAGACTGCATATACCAGCCAGGAATTGGGTTCAGAGGCTATTTAAATGCATTGATATTTTTCAATCATTCCTTCCCCATCTTTTGAAATAAACTTCTAAGCAGAAAGAATTAGAGACAGTCTAAATTATTTTGCTATTTTTTTGCAATACTAATTTTCCTATAAAAAATTAAATGTGATAAGCCAGATATGGTGGTGCATGCTTATAATCCCAGTTACTCCTGAAGATCATAAGTTTGCCCTCCCTGGCAACTTAACCAGACCTTGTCTGAAAATAAAATTAAAAGAACAGAGGATGTATGTAGCTTAGTGGCAGAGCTATTGGGGCTCTGACTTCAATCCACAAATTCAACAAATAAACAGACCAACAAAATTCAAATATGTTTGAGTAACATGAAATTTATATTCCTATCTCATCTAGATTTTTGTTTGTTTAATTTCTATCAATTATTTAGATTTTCTAATAACCACAACATCAAAAGAAATTTATTAAAAATATTTTACAGACAACTATCTTACCATTTTAACTGATATCACATTAAAAAAGCAATTTCTCCCTTGCTTATATATTTTCTTTTTGTAACTTGAAGTACAGGGCTTCTTTCTATACCTGCTACATACAATACCTGACAAAATGAAATAGAAATGCTTTCAGAGAATCACAGAAATGGGGAAATGGAAATAAGTGTATAATCCATGCAGTCCAACTTCCTCATTATCTATATGTTGAAAAGAAAAAGTAGAAATCTGAAAGCTCACCTATAAATCAGAGTAAATACATAATGCTTTATTTTTACCATAAAAGTCACTGCATGGAAAAGAAATCAGAGCAAGAAAAAAATGAATGTGTACTGATTTTGAGAGCTTCCCATGATATATTCATAAACGACAGTTACAATATAAAATAATATAAAACAGTAAAAACAAAGAGTGCAGAACACCATAGCATAATGTTATTACTGCAAAAACAATTAAAATTAAAATACCCCAAATCTAACTCATCTCACATATATATATGCATATACATATATGCATATATATATATTCATACTTAAAATATATATCAGCATATACAACCAACTCTTAAGAACCTTTATTCCATGGAAAGTGAGTATAAGAGATGGAGTTATAATTATTACTCATTATTTTACACATTTCTGTGTTTACTTTGCAGAGAAACTAATTCAAAGAACAAAAACTGTGGAAGTAGGAAAAGGGAAGTGTAGGTAAATCAAGATTAGGGAACATCAATGCCCCTTTGGGATCAAAAGAGAAAGAAATGGGCATGTTGAGTTCCCAAATTAATAGTAGGTATATGGCAGGTCAATACTGGTAAGGAGGTACCCATGAGAAGCTGTCAGATAAATTTAGCTTCAGCTAGTGCTAGGCCCCCAGGAACTTCCAGTTTTGTTTCCCACAGAAAAACAGTGAAGCTGTCTAGGAGATGTGTACTTCTTTGCCCTTTTATGAAATAAGCAGGAAGGTAAATGTCACCGGTTTGCCTTTGCTTAAGATTTTTCTGTGTAATTGGGTAGCCCTCATAGAGCTTCTAAGTCCCTATCCTGTGCCCCTAAATTAGATGGATCCTTAAAGTCCTACAACTGCATAGGCTTCTTCCTCTGACCTTTTCTGTTTTCCTTCTAAATCCATTAGCTTAAGACCTGTTCAAGTGTACAATGAAATGGTGATTTGCCAAAAATCACAATGCATAACCAACCTCCTTTCCTTTTGTAGACTTTAAAAAAATCTCATGGATATTATTTAAAAAAAAAAACTTAATTTTTAACTAGTGGGGTAGAAACTTAAATTCATAAATTAAGCTAAAAAAGATTACAGAGTATACAAATGCCAATTATTAGCATCTTTTCCTATGTTACATCAAGGTAGGGAACTGATGGAATTAAGTTAGAACATTAATATTTCTTAGATCTATTCAGGTTGCTGTATGATCTAGGAGCTGGGAATGGTTACCAAAAATCAAAACAATAGTATTTTGTTGTACATTAAAGTCATGTAATTTCAAACACCAGTGTCCATAAATAAAGCTTTATGGGCACACTCATACCCATTAATTTACATTTTTCTATGACTGCTTTCAAACAATAGAGTTTGAAAATGGATTGTACAGAAACCATCAACCTATAAAGCCTGCAATATTTACTGTCTGGCCTGTTACAGAAAAATGTTGACCTCTGTTTTTTATAACACACCATTTTGCCCCAAAGGAGGTTATACAAATGTTGCTTATTCTTCCTTTTCCATGTTTAATTTCTTCTCTAGATAGAAATGGGTTGAAGGAGAAGGACTTTACCAGGTTCAGAAGCTCTCAGATAAGTAATTTCTCTGGATTGTTTCACAAATGATTTGAACAATTACCATAACATCCCAAGGTGACAAAACATTCAGGAATGTTCTCCATTTTTTGGTAAGCTATAAATTTTTCTTTTGCAATAGCCATGTTCAGCTTATGCAGCTTGTTTTAGTCAGCTTTTCTGCTGCTGTGACTAAAGGATCTGACCAGAACAATTATAGAAGAGAAGTTTATTTGAGAACTCACAGTTTCAGAGGTCTTAGTCCATAGAAAGCCAGCTCCATTCCTAAGGGCTCAAGGTGAGGCTGAATATCATGGAAGGAGAGGATGGAAGAGGAAGCAGCTCACATCACGGTAATCAGGAATGGGACAAAGAGAGAGATAGAGTGGGGGGTGGGGAAACTCCACTGGCCAGGTACAAATATATACCCCAAAGCCATGCCCCCATTCCTACCTTCAGCCACACCCTACCACTTCAGTTACCATTCAGTTAATCACTATTAGGGCATTAATTCACTGATTGGGTTAAAACTGTCACCACCCAATCATTGCTCCTCTGAACCTTCTTGAACTGTCTTACATGTGAGCTTTTGGGGGTCACCTCATATTCAGATCATAACACAGTTATAGACAATAATCCTTCCCCATTTTCTTTTGGTCCTTCCTCGCTTTTAAAAAGGTTTTTCACTTACTATAAATTGCACTTTTCTAAAAACATTTTCACTTTCAAAGTATACTTAACCATTAATAGCAAATATTACTGCATATCATGATCAAAGGCAGTTGATAGGATGAACATGCCAGGCAAGAATGGGAGCTCTCTACTCATTCTATTCTAAGACATTTTTCACTACTTATTGGAAAAAAGTGTTTGGGATATGCTTCTGCTTTCTCTCTGTAGCTTCACTTTTCCCTCCCCAACGTCCTTTCTGCATCTCACTAAAGGGGAGCCTTTGTTGGCTTTGTTGGTGAGCTTAGAGTAGAACTTGAATATGGAAAGCTCAGCCTATTAGACCACCTGTCCACAGAGGAAGCCCAGTCCTGTCTGTTCTTCCAATGTGAAATTCACTTTGGTGGGATCTTTCGCTCTTGTCACGAGTTAATAGAACTGTCCAAGACTAAGGTCTCAGGGAATATGATTTGACCATAGTGTCTTAGCAATGAGATGTCTCTTTACATTTATGCTGAGTAAAATGGTACTTTGTTGTTTTTTTGTCTGTCTTGGGTATCTTACTTTCAGTTTGGTTTCAACTGTAAGAGGGAAAAAGAATGGTAATAGTTTATTGGTTTCCAAACACCCTCCAAAAACACATGAATATTTGACAAATTACCTTAAAATATTTTAACATTCAGGAACACAATTTCAAATATTATTTTCTATAGGAATTCTAAATTTCAGATGAATCAAATGTGAATATCAATGTTAGAAAAGTTAGGAGTTTCTAGCAAAGTCAGCTGGGCGCGGTGGCACACAACTCTAACCCCAGCAGCTCCAGAGGCTGAGGCAGGAGGATCGTGAGTTCAAAGCCAGCCTCAGCAAAAGCAAGGCACTAAGCAACTCAGTGAGACCCTGTCTTTAAATAAAATACAAAATAGGGCTGGGGATGTGGCTTGGTGGTCCATTGCCAATACAAAAAAAAAAAAAAAAAAAAAGAGTTTCTAGCCAAGTGAGAATTTCTACCCTCAATTTAATTTGTACCAGAAGAAGGTTAAACTTCCAAAAAGTCAATTCAACAAACAATATATTGGGGATTCACTAGACTCAAGACATTATGCTATGGGATGCTGTAATTAAAAGCAAAATAAAACAACGAGTCATAAAATACTTGCAATCTAATTGAAAAAGAAAATGGTTAAAATTGCATTGACACTATTATATGAGACAGCATAGTAAGTATCACAGAAAGGAATAAAATAGAATTCTATAGCATTTCTGAAGAAAATGAGATTACCAAATCAGGAAAGGTTTTATGTGTTGACTACTCAGACATATAGAATTAAAGTGATTCATGGAAAGAGAATGAAGGGTGGGGAGTTTTTAAAATAAAGAGCTATTAGTTATATAAAAAACAATATGTGTGAAAACACTTTTCCTTATCAATTCTTTTCTTACTGACAATCACAAATACTCCAGCTGTGAAGTCTGGGCTTCTCAATGGAGCAGAGCTCTACTTTATTCTATGTGTGTGGCCATTCTCCTCAACATCTGTCTGTCTATCCAGTGGGGAGTGATGTAGGCTCATTTCCCTATTCCATCTGTCCTCCAGGATTGCCAAAGTTGGCATTGATTAATTAAGTGACACTGACAGTGCTTGTCCCAATAATAGGACATGAGTATGGTCACAGACAAGGGATTTCATTTTGGGAGGAAAAAAAAAAAAAAAAAACCAACTACCAAATGGATAATTAAGGGAAGCTGTTGGTCATTATTCTATGAAACTCAGCCCATTGTGCAAAAGGCTTGGCCTTATTAAATGGAAAATAGATGGAAATGAATGTCTCCTAAATTCTTCCTTCAATCAGCATGGGAAGCAACAGAAGGCCTGGGTTTGCTGCATTGTGGACTGGGGAAGGTAGTTTTCCCTGGTTGTTTCTCTTGTGTGAACTTGCACTTTTCCGCTTCACCAGGAAGGTCACTGCTGATTTCTAAAGTGAGAGGCAGGTCAGTAATCTTTATGGTGCTCTCTGGGAGGGGAGAAATCACTTTTTAAAACGTACACTTTGATACTACATTACTGACAGTCCCTCAGTATTTCTTTGGGACTGCTACTGTTTAAAGGAATAGTCCACTGAAAGTAAGCAAGTGTCAGGTATTAACACTGAATTAAAAATGCAGGTAAAAATGGGGACACTGGCATATTCCTGTCCATGAGCTTGACAGGAAATTTATTTTGCTGTAGCTGAAAAGTAATTAACCTCCACTGTGAGAGAATTCTATTACTAGTAGCTATTCTGCCATGCAAAGTGCACTACATGGAAATGTTACAGGCTATCAAGCAGAAACGGCAGATTTGTCTGCATTTTAAACTGAATTTCCATTACCCTGTTCTCTTCTCTGTATCTCTTCTTTCCCACTACCTTCTCTCTTATTTTCACAGAAACTGGAAATTGAGACACACTTAGAACTTAAAAAAAGAAATAGTTCAAATCAAAAGACTTCCTCTAAGGCTTTTGTAAGATCTACTTTTTTCTAGTATTTAGGCTTTAAAAAATATTGTGTCCTTTGGTGTGGTGGAAAAATGCAGCACTATTCAAAGATATCCAATCTTGAATGATTCTAATATGAATATAGTCAAGAAAATAATAATACACTGAATTCCATGCAGTTTTTATCTTCAGTGTTATAAATATGGGCACACAGGCACATGTGTATACATGATCTTTATAAGGAATAAATTTGAGAATAAATACTACCTGATTTCTCACAGAGACATTTCTCCAACAAAGCTTGTTTTGAAAAAGCATATTTGTTTGAAAGCAGTATTAGGGGGCAGTTTCAACATGATGCGAAATCTGTGAATGATTATTCCTGATTTTGTCAGACAAACATGCCAAACGGAGGCAGAAAGCTGAACACAGCTGAGCTGAACTGGACAGGAATACACAAAACACACATACACACCTGAATTATCTCTCAGCTTCTTCAATTTGTCACACATATTTGAAGACACAAGCACCCACACCTGGTGTTACAACTTTTCTTCCAATTTTGGATAACCCCTTTCCCCAGCTCCAGAGTAACTCACAAGCTGAAATCCTTCCAACTATATAACCTAGCATCATTTTTGAGGTAAAGTTGCACATTTCTTAATCATTATCTGTCCTGCTGTTTTTATTATATCATTAGATACTTACACTGATAAAGTTTTCTGAGAGCCATTCCTCTAAATTTTCCCAATGAGCTCTGAATTTTTATGACATAATTTTTGTATAAGAACACATATGCTATGTGATAAGAGATCTGACTTTACTTCTTTTATTATTATTCTCATGATTAATGTATAAGACCTATTTAATCAATAATGAATGTTTTCTGTGTTTGCTAAGCATTTGCCACCTAGATACTGTAATACAGTAACTAGTCATACTTTAAGGTAATATACTAGGATGAGAGAAAATCTTTTTCCTAGAAAGAGAGAGAGAGTTTTTAAGTGCTATTACTGATTTTCTTTTTTTTTTTTTTTTCTATTACTGATTTTCTGAGATAGTTATAGCTACCCTTCATAGAAACCTTACCTTTGCTTGGCACACTTTCTGCATGAATCCCCATGTCAACATAGGCAAGAGGACAGCATTAACCTCCATGTGTTACAAACAAGAAAATGAGGTTTAGTGAACCCACATAGCTTGTCCAGTGTTTCTGAACTATACAGATGAAAACAGAGGAAGAAGAATTCCATTGTGAAATCTCAGATTCTGCATTTCCAAAATCATCTTTTGTTTGCTTCAAATGTTCAAATCTATTAGAAATTTGCACTTAGAAATTATTGGCTCTCATGTCTTCAATTTTGAAATGAGGAAATTTGGGTCCACAGGAATTGTGCATTTTATCCCAGCTTCCCCGGTCAGAGCTAGAATTTAGAGCCCAAGGCTGCAATTCAAATCTCATCTGGCATGTCCTGTTGTGTTTTTAAATGTCAAAGTGATCACAAAGATTAGTTCCTGAGAAGCTGCCTTTTCTCACAGCTGAGAATTTAGCCATTGCTTTTTTTCTTTCCATTTCTTAATGAAGAGTAGCTTGCACAGTTATGAACTGCCTAAAATAAAGAGCAGTGTGAAGAACAACTATACCACATTTGTGTATTTCCAGAAATAAGATAGGAAAAATCAGTACCAAAATATTAGGTCTTTTTCCTTAGAACAAAATCTAGATGTGGGGTATTTTATGGTAATTACTATTTATAACCTACTATTCTGGGAATTGAACTTTACAAACATGAAAGCCAACTTGTAAATTTTTCCTGACAGAGAATAACATTGAACTCCAGAATGCAGAAAGTGTTGTACATTCTCTCTGGGATCTGTCACTGTTCATGATCATTAAAGAAGGCAGATGGGATAAACAAATTTCTGTTATTTGTTACAAAAAAAAAAAGTTGAGATGGAAAACAAAATCGCCACCTTCTTTGGTCTTGAAATAGCTCACTGGGCTGTCTGCCTTCACTCTTGAGAAATGCCATGAACTGGTAGCGGTAGCTGTGGTTCTATTTTCGATGCCAAAAAAGCAAAACCTTTGCTGAAAATTATAGGGGATGTAAATTTTAAGAATTACAGACTAATGGTTTCCTTCTTCTCCCCAATTATCTAACAGCCATGTGTGTGAGTGAGGGCTAGGCATTAACAGCTTGCCACTCTCTTTCTCAGGAAGAGGTGGCTGATGACATGTTTCAGATAGGAAATGACTTGGCTTAATGGGAGGCTACAAGGGGGGGTTGGGGGGTTTCTTTCTTTGTATATGTATATACACTCCTTTTAAAGCTACAAGGCAACTCTAGGATTCTAAAGTACTATTATTAATGAGAACTGTTTAAAAAACCTCTGTAATAGGGGTTTGAATTGTAATACATTTGGAGAAGATTTCCACTTCTCTTTTCCTTAAAATAAAGTTGTTGTTTTTTTTTTTTTTTTTTTTTTTTTTTTTTTTGTGTGTGTGTGTGTGTGTGTGTGAGAGAGAATAAAGTTTTACTGTGGTGGAAACTATTCACTTTTTTGTCCCTTTACAAATCATATGTGTGTGTGTGAAAGAGAGAGAGAGAGGGTAGCAAGGGGGAGGGAGATATCTGTGTACTAAACTGAAATTGATCAACTTAATGGTCTCCTGATATAACAATCAAGCTTCTCCCCACCACATTACAACCTGTAAATGCTTCAAGAATTTACATCAAGTGCATATAGAACAAATACAAGGTGAAGTTAGATTCAAATAACTCTTAACAAAATAAGGATTCCTAATTCTTTCTTCGAACTAATGGAAAAGTATTTGCAATAAATGAATTCTCAGCATATGCTTAATAATATTTTTAAGAGTCTTGATTTCACAGTGATTTTAGTCCTGAAAAATCCAGAGTTCTAGAGTTCTCTGTCTAGGAGATTAGCCATAAAGAGGAAGACCAGAAATCTAACTGTTTCTAGATCTCCCAATGCAAGAGCTTCTATTTTACTCTTGAGAAAGTAGGAGAAAAACTTTTCATTTTCTTTCAAAGGTTGTAGTGCCTCTCCTCAGTGAATGAATTTTAGGAATAGGGAACTTTTAAAACATTTTCATCAGTTAGCATTGTACACAAAATAAAATCATCTTTGACTTGTGGCAGAGAACAAAGATGGGGGCTGCTTAACATTTAAATTTAAATCAGGAATAACAGAAAGAGGTTGGAAAGAGATTGAGGAAACTGTCTCTTTAAGATTAATATATGATCACTGGCTTGGGTCTGGATAAAAATTAGAATAAAGGCAATATGTGCAGAACATATTGACAAACACTGTGTAACATCTATCTAAACATGAAACTTGATATGAAACATTTTTAGATAAAATTGTTCATATGAGTAGATAAAAAATCAGGAAGTAAATTTTTCAACAAAGGCATATTTCAAGAGGAACCAACTCTAGGATACTTAGTATGAGTCTTTTCTTATATTTTTTTCTTTTTCTTTTTTTCCTCTTTTGGACTAAACAAAGAATAGCAAGGAATTCCTTTGCTAAAAATATGTCAGAGAGAGAGAAGAAAAATGAGAACTCACATAAGAACATCTGCTCTGCAAAGCCTCTTGAAAACTGAGTATTAACATGGAAGAAAATGTGGCTCAGCATGAAACTAACCACAAGTATGTAGTAGCAGGGAAGCGGGGAGAGTGACATAAGGAACAGGCACCCCATGGAGTGATAACTACAGAATGTCCGAATCCAAGTCACCCCCTCAGTTAATGGGAGGGGAAGTGGGGGTAGGCATTACCCAGGCAAATTACCCATGAAGTGTCACAAGTTGCAACTGAATCCAGATCTCGAGATGCAAGAGCTGTATTAAAACAAATGAAATTTCAAATAGAGTTTAAGTTCTTTGCCTTAGACACCAGATATGTTTATATAATTAAGATGGATATTGTAAAAATTGTACACCTTTTTAATTTTCTCAATTATAAATATGCAAATTTGAAAATATAATATTAAATTGTGTATAAGTTTTAGACTTCTTTCACATTTCAATTTTTATACATATTTCAGAGACTGAACAGTTGGAGAGTGTAATCAAGTACTTTAGATTCCCTAGGATTCTGGTTATGTTTGATTTTTATATCTGGGATTATAAGAACATTACAAAATTTGACATTATTTCCAAAAGAGACATAATTAGAAAGTAACTTCTCACCTTGTACAATCTCTTTTTAGGCAATTTAAAAATATAATCAAAAGAATGGGATGGTAATTAGAATAAATTATATTCCATGGTGTGTGATATGTCAAAATTCTACTGTCATGTATATCTAAAAAAAAAAAAAATAAATAAATGAAATATCTTTTCCATATTGTTTGGTCTTTTAAGGGAGTGGTAAAAAGAAATGATAACTTAATTGCTTAGAGAAAAATAGTATTTTTCAAAGCATATATATATATATATATATGTGTGTGTGTGTGTGTGTGTGTATATATGTTTGTGTGTGTGTGTATGTATATATACATATATATCGCATATCCAAATTTGAAATGTCCTCTATTATTACCTGTGCCATTCCACATTTCCCCAAGAAAAGATCTCAAAGAGAAAAGCACTTCCCCTTAAATTGCAGTATTATCGTTAATAATATCAGATCTACCCAGAGATTCCTTAGTGTTTGTCTTTCTGAGACCTAAATGTGTTGCTTGTATAAGAGTACTCTCATGGATTTCTGGTGCTTGTTCATTTATTGATAACTTATTGGTGAGTTAATATTTATTTTTTATCGTGCTTTAAATTATATGTGTATATTGAATAAATAGGCCATCATAAATAACTTTTCTAAGAGTAAGCACTTTTTAAAGTGGTGCCTCTTCTCAATATCTAACATTATCTTATAACTATTGATTTCACTTCTTTTTTCCTTCTCTATACCTCCTGTTCTCTATAGATATTAATTAAAAACTTTAAATAAAAATAATTTAAAATGTGAAAACCAGGCCAGTGTACAATTTTTATCCTTTATAACTTACGTTCAAACTAATCTTTACTTAATGTGCCTGTATTGATTTCATCTGAAGAAAACAAAAATACAATCTGCACTATAGTTTTATTTCATGAATAAGTTGTCAAAACCTAATGGAACTGATTTTATGTCATATCAATCTGATACACAACAAACACATTATGGAATTTACTGCAATGCAAGATAAAATTTTATAGGTGGCAAGTCTTTGTCAATGAAATGTATACAAATGGCAACACTGTTATAGCATTTGTATTGACTATTGGGATTCTGGTTTCTTCACAGGCTATTTTAACAGGTTGTAGTGGCCAAGTCACTACTCTATTTAGAGTTTCCCACAGCGCAGAACCTGTAACAATCTGCTGTGTGGGTCTTTTACTGGAGATGGAGGAAAACTGGGAGCTAAAACAAATCAATGATGTGAGACAGACTTGGCCATCTTTCTAAGCAATTGGCTTCTCTACAGTGTGTAACTTTCTGTGAAACCTTGTGGAATATTTCTCACTACCGTCTCTCTGATAAACATGGAGCAGTGCAATTCCATGCACACGAAACATTTTGGAACATCTTCCTTTAGAGCCCTATATTCATTTCTTGACAGAGAAATCAAAAGCATGGTTGAAAGGTATATGGTACAATCTACAGTCCCCCAGATCCCCAGGCATGCAGCTGGGATGAGTTTTTACAGAAATGGTCACTGTAATGGACAGGAAAGTGGTACAGGAAAGATTCAAAATAGACAGTTTTGGTGTAAGTTTGATAATGATAGACACAAATGTTCTAAAAAAGAAAAAAGAAAAGAAATAATTAAAAAATGTTGAGAATAGGCAGAAAACACAGATAAAGATTAGAATATTTAAAAAGATAAGTTGGAAATACTGCATTACTATTATAGAGCACCGAAAGTTAAAATTATTAAATCAATTGAGAACAGAAAAAAATATGAAGATTGTAGCATCAATTTTTAGTACCTGCATGCACCATGCCAGATATCAGGATAGAATGGTGGTCCACAATACAGGATTTATCTGTTCTCCCTGATGAATTTTGAGTACACAGGGAAGATACATATTAAATAAATTATGTACTTATCATTATTTATTAAAAAGTGTGAAAAAATGATACAAGGGAGAATTAAATGCACAACTGTATGATTTTAAGTTGGTACCTGATTGGTCTTAAAGTCAAGAAAATACTCTCTAAAAGTTGTGCTTATACAAAGAAAAGAAAAGATGGAGAATAAGATGATGATTATATTCTACATATCTGGCCTAGCTGTATCATTCATTGAGTGCTGTAGACTTTGCTCCTCATAAATCTCTTAGATCCTTCCATATTTTCCCTCTCCAACTGTTATCATTACTGTTAGTACTTGGTGAATGATAACATATGGGGTAAAGTATGGAGAGATGATGCAGAGGAATTTTCAGAGGAAAGACTTTGAAGAACAGGGAAGCTGTTAACTCAGTGAGAGAGAACAGACCAAGTTAATTACTTTAGAAAAGGGGTTGCACTGAAGGCATATTTAGATGCCCTTTTAGTAACCTTCAAGATTAAAATTTGAAAATTCAATTTTAATTATCTTCAGAAAAGAGATGAAAGATGTGTGACCCTATAGATATACCACAGATAATCACAGGACTCAAAGGATATGACCACAAAATCTCTTCTCAAGGGACAGGCATGGCTGAATGTATACTGGAATCATGCATTAGGTATTTAGCACAAAATTACTAACAATAGCTAAACATTATAGAGTCTAGTCTATGATTGGTATTATTGCAAGTGCTTATTTGCTCACATAAACTCATTTGTTTCTGATAACAATCTTAGAATTATATGATGATATCATACTTATTCTAAAGATGGGAAAAATATTGAAAGAGAGAAAACATTAGGAATTTTCTCATGGCCTCTTGCCTAATAAGTAAAATAGTCAAAATTAGATGTAGGCTGCTGGCCACAGTGGCATGTACCTGTAATCCCAGCAGCTTGGGAGGCTAAAATAGGAGGATGGTGCGTTCAAAACCAGCCTCAGCCAAAGTGAGGCACTAAGCAACTCAGTGAGACCCTGTCTCTAATTAAAATACAAAAAAATAGGGCTGGGGATGTGGCTCAGTGGTCGAGGACCCCTGAGTTCCATCCCCAGTTTAAGAAAAAAAAAAAAAAATGTGCTGGCAATCTGGTTCCAAGTTTTGTACATAAATTAGAATTTAACAAATACTCAGCTGTTCATCATTATCTTATTTTTCTTTTATTATTATATTATTCATCTCTTCATCATTATTTTATTTAAAAATGGAAAATGTAGATTTTCATGAGACTAAAACTAATAAATTTAATGAACCCAGCTTTTCCAAATTAGGAGCTATGTTAGAAATAGCATGTATAAAAGCTTAAGTTTTAGAATCAAATTTGCATAAAGAGGGGCTGGGATTGTGGCTCAGCGGTAGAGCGCTTGCCTAGCACAAGTGCGGCCCGGGTTCAATTCTCAGCACCACATAAAAATAAACGCATTGTGTACAACTAAAGCAAATAAATAAATATTAAAAAAAAATTGCATAAAGAAAATTCTGAAGTTGTTCAGCTTTATCTCTAACCTTAATCCAATAATTAAAACTATCTCAGTTTCAGTTTCCTCATTTATAAAATGAGGGTGGTGATATTTACATTTCAGGTCATTTGTGTGAATTTAATGCATACTGGAGTTCTTATGCTCAGTAAATATTGTTATTCACCTTCCCTCTCAAAGTTGTTTAGGAGTCATCAATAAGAACTAGATAGAGAGACTTTTAGTAGTGTGCTTAGACCTGTCATAATCCTCCTCTGCATGATACGTGACTAGTGTTTTGCTAAAATAGATGATTTATTAAAATTACTTAAATCTATATATCCAGGTACACAAAAGCCAAAGCATTGTGCAGTGGTTCTGAAAAAGCACTACAATTAAGAAAAATACATAAAACAATTTCAAATATTTTATCCATTCAAAAAACATTATGAATCAAGAAAAATGATGTAATACTGAAAAGAAGCTTTAATGGTGGAGTGATATCAGCATGATGGTGAAGTAGGAGGTTCCTGCATACATTTCCCCACAAAGAGAAACAACTCAATAGTCATTCATAAATATAAATTACTCTGACAGACCCGAGGAATTCACTTAAGAAGCCAACGACATGGTGGAAAAAATAACTCAAGAAAATAGCACAGGCCAGGCATGTTGGTGCACATCTGTAATCCCAACCGTTTTGGGGGATCAAGAGTTCAAAGCCAGCCTCAGCAATTAAAGGAATCCCCAAGTAATTCAGGAAGACCCTGTCTCTAAATAAAAAAAAAAAAAAAAAAAATGAATGAATAAAAAGTCTGAGAATATAGCTCACTGGTTAAGTGCCCCTTGGTTCCCAGAACTAAAAACAAAAAAGAAAAAAGAGAAAAAGAATAAGAGCACAAA
This sequence comes from Tamias sibiricus, assembly GCA_025594165.1. Taxonomy (NCBI): domain Eukaryota; kingdom Metazoa; phylum Chordata; class Mammalia; order Rodentia; family Sciuridae; genus Tamias; species Tamias sibiricus. The sequence goes on along the minus strand of CM046664.1, from coordinate 108,957,907 downwards.
TAGGGTCCGGAAAAGAGTTCAATTTTGCCTTCATCTTCCCATCTCCCAGGTCAGGACTGTTCAGCATAGAGCAGGCACTCCCTGGCTAATGAATCTCCCCCACATGGAAAAGGAGAACTTGGCGAACAACCGGCTTTCCCACTATTTGGGGACACTACTTGGGCAACAGGCTTTAATTCTGTACTACTCAGATTGATGGAGTAAGAGGCAGTGTCATGATGTCTGGAAATAGCTGGAAATAGAGAAGGATGGGATCTATTAGTATCAGTCATGTGGCAAGAGTCACCATCCTCCTCAATGGCCCACTCTGCACAGGATTTCAGCAGGCTTGTGTGCTCCTGACAAGAATAGCCCTCGTGGCTGTCTTGCACCCGCTCCAGCTTTCCCTGCTTGAAGACCCCAGTGTTCAAGGCCACAGACCCTGGCAACTTGCTCTACAGAGGACCCCAGTAGATTTCACCATGGAAGATACCAAAAGCTAGCTGAGTTTGAATGGGCCTCCTGCAGCTTTTGCCCCCAAGGGCCTCACATTTTTCAACTTTGCTTTCTAATCGTGGCTTCTTTCATTCTCTTGTCCCCAGAGCCACTCCAGCTGCTGCCAAGAAAGGTGCCCAGGCCTATGAACCCAGCACAGCAGCCCTTGTGGTTTCCAGATGACTGAGGCACTACTCCTCTCACTCTTTCCTTCCTGGAGCTGTCTTAGCTGCTGCTATGAATGCTCTGGCCTAGAGATAGAGCACAGCCACCATGTAGTGCCCAAATAATCTTAGATATTCTACTACAAATCCTGGCCCCACAGCCAGCCTCTTAGGTTAAACCCCCTGTCAACAAATTCTTCTAAATTACAAGCCCCACTTCCCACAACAAGTACACAAAGCCAGCCTTATTTGTGCTGGGACTCAAGCTATCTCTTGTAGCTATATGTGCATGCTCAATTCTAGCTCAAGCCCTCATCTAGTCATGCACATGCTAGCTGCTAGCCAGCCTGAACCTTGTCACTTCCCTGTATCTGACCCTACAATTATTACACGTGCATGCTGCCACCATCTCATGCACATACAGTTTTCCCCAGCCCCTGCCTCTCTCCCTGGTCCACAGTACCATGAAAGAGACTGAAGATAATATCTTTTGTCACATATTTGCCTCCACGCAGCACGGAGAGCTGAGTGTGTGCAAGTCATCAGCTTTGGTGCCCTTCATTTCCTGGTCAAGTCTTGCTACTGGACCCAGGTGTACTGCTGAGTACTCCAACCAACCTCACAGACCCCCAAAGATCTCCCAGACTCTTTATACCAAAGAATATGCAGTTGCTGATATTATGGACTCCAGCTGCTTGAGCTGATGTGCCATCATGTTCCATTTAGGCATTAAGGCCCACACATTTGGTGACTGACACCACTAGGTCTAGTCCCACAACATGACCAGAATGATCCATTCCCTCCTCTTTAAGGCTTTTTATTACTAAAGCCAGTACATAAAGTCTGGAAGAGGCAAATTCTTCTTCTTCTTCTTCTTCTTCTTCTTCTTCTTCTTCTTCTTCTTCTTCTTCTTCTTCTTCTAAGGAATGGGCTTTATTGAAATAAAACATGATTTCATTTCAAAATTTAAATGTTCAGCAAAACATAGCTTAACATTCTAATATTTTATAATGTGAGAAATAGGTAAAAATAATATGATATTTTAGGGTTACATAAAATCATGCTAAGATAAAGTTAAATTTAATATTCTAAATAATAAAATAATGGCTAACTCCACCTAAAAGAGACAAATTTGGTTTCTATAGTTAGTTAGTGGGTACAGGGGTTTATTTTATCATTATTTTTATATGTTTTTCTATATATAGAAAGGTTTAAAATGGCTATGCAATTTTAAAAGTAGAAAATAGAGTTAAGAATATGGCAAATACTTCTTTAAATAAGCACCTTTGCAAGTTGACAAAGATCCCAAAGAATTGGGGGAAAATGTCACCACTAAAGGGACAAAGATATCTTCTAGTAACTGAACCCAAAGAATTGTAGATCCACTAATATTTTGATAACCAATTCAGAACAATTGTTCTAAAGAAGCTCATCAAACTGCAAAGGAACATAAGTAATTTAATTTAAGGAAGAATATGTAATTTAATGAAATCAGGGAAATTGCAGCAATAAAATGAAAATGTCAACAGAGAGAGAAAAAGATGAAAAAGAACCCCCCCCCCAAAAAAAAAAACAAAAAAACCTTGGAACTGAAAGATAAACAGACTGAATGAAAAGATGTAGTAGAAAATTTCAACAGAAGACTGTAACAGAGGAAAGAATATGTGTACTTGGGATCATTTTTATAAAATGATCTAGTCAGAGAAGATAAAAGAAAGAAAAGGATAAAGGAAGCATTGTGGTTTAGATATAAGTCATCACCTCCATAAGGCTCATGTGTTAATAGAGAAATGTTCAGGGTTGAAATGATTCAGTTAGGAAAGCTGTAACCTAATTAGTCGGTTAATTAATAACTTGAATGGATTGGAAGGTAACTGTAGGCAGGTAGGGTAAGGCTATTGGAAGTTGGTAGATGGGAGCATGCCTTCAGGGTTTATATTTTACAGTTGGTGCCTTGCTCTGTCTCTCTGCTTCTGACTGTCATGAGCTGAGCAGCTTTCCTCTACAACATCTTCTGTGATGATGTTCTGATTCACCTCAGGCCTGGAAGAATTGAGTTGTCTACCATGGGCTGGAACTACTGAAACCACATGCCAACATTAGCTTTTTCTCCTCTAAGTTATTCTTTTAGGTATTGTGGTTTCATTGATGCAAAACTGTTCACACAGAAGGCCTAGAGAATCTATTAGATATCATTAAGAATGCTAACTTCTGCATAATACAAAGAGGAGGAAGTGAAGGAGGAGGAGTTGTATGTGTGTGAAAATTATAGAAAATTATATATGTAAGATTTCAAAAGGCAAAAAAATCATGAAAAATAGACAAAGGAACTGACATCTCTTTTTTGAGAAATAGACTTTTATCAAAAGGGGACATACAAATAGCCAACAGGTATATAAAAATTTTCTCAATATATCTAATCATCAGGAAAATGCATATCAAAATTGTTAGGATGACTATAAAAATGAAGACAGTATATTAAAAGTTGATGAGGAGCCGGGCGCGGTGGCGCACGCCTGTAATCCCAGCACTTTGGGAGGCTGAGGCAGGAGTATCGCGAATTCTGAGGCACTTAGCAACTCAGTGAGACCCTGTCTCTAAATAAAATACAACAAAAGGACTGGGGATGTGGCCCAGTGGTCGAGTGCCCCTGAGTTCAATCCCTGGTACAAAAAAAAAAAAAAAAAAAGTTGATGAGGGACAGGGGACCAGGGAATTAATATATTCTGTTGGTAAAAATGTGAATTGGTACATCCATTATTAACAGAAATATCAAGATTATTCCAAAAGTTAAAAATAGGCCTACGATGTGATCCTGCCATTCCTCTTCTGGGCATATATGTAAAGGAAATGAAATCATCAATTTATGTCTGCACACCCATGTTCTTTGAAGCATTCAATATTAATCATAGTCAAGAACAGAAACAACCAAATTATCTTTCAATGGGTGAATAGATAAGGATCTTGCAGAATATACATGAAGAATATGGAATATTTTTCATCCTTAAAAGGAGATCTTGCCATTTTCAACAGCATGGATAAATTTTGAGGACATTATGCTAAATTAAAAAAGTAAAAAAAAAAAATGGCTGTATGATGTCAATTACATGTAGAATCTAAAAATAGTCAAGCACATAGAAACAGAATAGAATGTGATTCCATGGGGTAGTGAGATAGGAAAATGTAAGTATAAGTATTAAGTTACAGTTATGTTATGTGAATGTCCAGAGATCTAATATATAGAAATAGGACTGTCGTTAATAATATTACATTACATACTGAACATTTACTCAGAGAATAGGTTTTGGATGCTCTAGACAAAAATAAAGAGGTGATTATGTGAGATGATGGGTATGTTTATTGTCTTGATTGTAATAGTCATTGCATTGTGTATAGTTACATCAAATCATAACAGTTGACACTATTAATCACTACAGTTTCACATTAAATATAAATGTGAAAAAAACTGAAGGCCTTCTCCTTAAGATATGGACCAAGACAAAAATGTGCTCTTTCACCACTTTTATTCCACCTAGTTCTGGAAATCTAAGTCAGAGAATCAGTCATGAAAAAGAAATGAAGGACATTCAGATTAGAAAAGATTATGACATGATTGCATATACAGAAATCGCCAAAGATTCTACCAATAATGTATTAGAACTATAAATAAATTTAGCAAAGTTGCAGGATACAAATTCAACATCAATAGTGTATATTGGTATATGAAATGGACAATAGGAAAGCAATCCTATGTATAATAGCTAAAAAAAAATAAATTTAACCAAATAGAATAAATTCTTTAAAATGAAAATTATAAAATATTGATGAAAGAAATTGAAGTGAAGACAAAGAAATGGAAAGACATCCCATGTTCATGTATTGAAAGAATCAATATTGTTTAAATGTCCATACTCCACAATGTAAACTAAAGATTCAGCTGGGCACTGTGAAGCACGCCTGAAATCCCAGTGGCTCAGGAGGCTGAGGCAGGAGAATTGGGTGTTCAGATTTAACCTTAGTTGTAAGCTGCCTGGTACCATAACCCGGGATGAAAACTCTCGGGGGCAGAGTTAAGCTTTTACTACTTTTACTTCTACTTTCTTAGAGCTTAGAGAGGGAAAGAAAGATTTTTAGAGAGAAAGATTAAAGCGAGCTTTTCTTCTTGTCTTCTTAGCTTAGAGTTAGAGTAAGATTAGAGCTTCTTTCTTCTCTCTTCTTTCTTCCTTCTTCTTTCTTCTGTCTTCTGTCTTCCTTGGGAGCCTCGGCCTAACTCTGACCAGTCATTACTTCTTCTATCTGGTTTCTCTTCTGTAACCGCTCTGCCTACGTTCTGGCCGCTCTGATTCTTCTGACCGACCGAGTGACTGCCCGGCTGACTGAATTCTCCGTTCTCCTAACTCGGACCGCTTTCACCCGGTTATATACCTTCAGCTTTTCGGGTGCCTACAGGTGCATCACATACATATCAGGTGGAACTTATGGCTTCCAGCTAGCTGCAACAGCCCTTCCTAATTAGGGCTCCTTCACTTAGTAATTCAGCAAGGTCATAAGCAACTCACTGAAATTTTGTCTCAAAATGAAACACACAAAAAGGCTGAGGATGTTGCTTAGTGGTTGAGTGCCCCTGAGTTCAATCCCCAATACAAAAAAAAAAAAAAAAAAAAAAGCCAACAAATACTAGGGGAAAATATCCTAAAATTTACATAGGACAAGAAAAATCTCAAGTTATTTAGAGAAAAAAAAAAAAAAAAAAAAAAACAGGAAGCATTACACCACCTGACTTTAAAATATACTACAAAACTGTAGTGATCAAAATGGCATGGTATTGGTGTAAATCAAAACACATAAATATAAATCAATGGAACAGAATGGAGAACTTAAAATGTCTATAATTTATGGAAAACTGATTTCTGACAAATGTAATAAGAGCATGAACTGGAGAAAAGTCAGTATTTTAAGTAAATGATGCCAGGGAAATTGGGTATCCACACTCAAAAGAATGAAACTAGACCCCTATCACTTACTAGTTACAAAAGCCAATTCAAAATGGATTAAAAAACAAAATATAAGAACTTGAAACAATAAAACTCGTAGACAAAAATACAGAAAATGCTTTAGAACATTAGAATAGACAAAATATTTTTGAAGAAGACCTGAAAAGCTGAGCAAGAAATGGAAAAACAGACAAATGGGATTACACCAAATTAAAAAAAAAAATTTCTGCATAACTGTGAGGGAAGTGCACATACCTACACAGAGTGAAGAGAACCTACAGAACTGGAAAGAATATTTGCAAACTATATATCCTACTTGATATCGAGAATATATAAAGAACACTAAAACTTAATACCTTAAATATTTATGATAAAAATATGTGCTACAAAGAAAAATAGAGTATAGTATTATCTATTTTCAAAATAACGTAGGATAAAATAGAAATTGTAAATAATATGTATTTTTACTAATTTTTATTGTTTTATAATATGGTATATAATTTACTTTTTATTTACTAGGTGTATCGTTACAGATAATAACTTATCCCATGTCAAAATATTAACATGTAAATTACTTTTACTAAAATATCAGAAAGATTTTAAAACTCTCTCTAACATTTTCCCAAATTTTTGTCCTTCTAACAACAGTTCTCATGGCTTTAGTTCAAGACAAAGAATATTTGAAATACCCACCATAAAGATTCTTATATGTTTTGCTGGAGGAATTATAGTTCAGCATATTCACTATTGTATAAAATGATCTAATATGAACTATCTGTTAGAATAAACATCTTTGAATAACATTGGTTTTTACCTGAATTCTAGACCTCAATATTCATTCAGTTTTGATGATAAATTGATTATTTAAAAATAACAAAAATAATAACAGCCATAGTATTTTCATACTAAAATGTCCACAAAATACCACATTTTTTGACTAACAAACTCATGTAGTTTCATTTGAACCATTTTGGAGGTAAAAAAGGGCAATTGAGCAAGATTTAAAACCTTATGGCTCCATGCAACTTGATTCTTAGGTTTTCTGAAATGCCTGTTTGTATTAACAGAAACTTGAAATTCACTGCAGAATTTCAACATGGCAATATCTTTCATTTAAATTAAGCCAAGCATCAACTTTGTTATTAGAGTGATATACTGTCTAGATTTTAAAACTTTTGTCTTTACTCTTTGAATCTTATAAATATAATCTTTATGATTTCATACAAATCAATCCACTTTTTATCTAGAGATGCAAAATGCTATCCATGAGAATTTCTAAGTTTCTCAGAAAAAAGGAGTTATTTTCCTTTCGAAGCTTGTATTTTCTACTTAGAAAAAAAAATAGAGAAGGCAGATCCCCATAAAACACATTAAAATACTTCAGATGCTTAACAAAAGTGCAAGTTTGAAACTTTTCTCTTAAAAAATGAGAAGTATAGCTGTTCATCTCATCTCTTTCATCCTCAGTCTTAATTTCTTGTTTTCCCCATCACATGCCACCATTTATGCTGTAATGTGCAGGCCTGTAGGTACTATTTTTTGACATGTTGTCTCATAGAATATTTGGTCATTATAAGTCTTTTTTCTTTTTCTACAGTAAAACATCTGATTCTGGACACATTATAAAGAAAATAGCTGTGTAGCTCTCAGTTTTGGAGGTCGAAGAGCATGACACTGACTTCAGAGTGCTGATGAGGGCATCTCGTGGCAGGTGTCATCATGACAGGGGGAGTGTATGTGGGAGTGATCACATGACAAACAGGCAGACAGAGCAGAAACCAGCCAGTGTAGATCAACTCACTCCCTGAAATCTCTTCCAAGGGTGATGCGCCCAGTGACCTAATCATCTTCCATTAGTTTCTACCACCTCACCATAGTGGGGACCAAGTTTCTAGTTCATGAATCATTTGGGGATAAACAACATGCAAACCATAGTAGACATTTTGAATTCCCTCTGTTAAGCAAGTATTTTCTTCTTGTAATTTATTTGTGTGTGTGTTGGGCAGGGGATGCCATATATTACCCCAAAAGATATGCTAAAGTAACCTGTTGAATTTTCCTGTCATCTTCTTGTAGCAATTTTAAATCATCTAAATAACTCTCTTTACTTTTAAGAATATAACCTTTATATGATTTAATGAAGGTTTTATCATAAAATTCAACATCCCAGCAGAATAACATACAGGTGGCCTATTGTTTAGAAAAGAAGTACCTACAGTGCTTCAACACCCACATGAAGAGTGAAACAAATTTTATCTGGTTGCTTTGTAGAAGACAAAATTAAGAATGGCTTAAGTCTTCCCATTCCATTCAGAAATTTTGTTATTTTACACAAATAAACATTATCTTTCTTTTACTAGCTGAATTATCACTCGACATCAGCAGGAGTACACTTCAGTAGACTGTTCTCTTAAATTTGCTAAAATAGTTTACTGTTTATAAGGCATTAGGTCATAATATGACTCACAAATGTCCTTTGTCCTGTCTGAGTCACTAGTTAATTACCACATGCCCCATCCTGCCCAACTGGGGGGAGTCCAGTTTTTGGCTGGAATTAAAGATGCAATGCCTACACCATCAGGCTCATTATCTGAGTCTGAAACACCTGCTACAAGAGAATAAAAGGCAATCTTGTAACGGACCATTTAATAATGGAGTTAGACAGGAAAAAGCAAATAGTCTTTTGTTGGTTCTTGATATCAGCACTCTTCTTCTCAAAGTAGCAGCAGACACAGCAGGAAAACAGGTTCTTGTTGAAAGGAGAATTATCAAATTCAATCTGATGTAGTTCTCGGTACTGTTGTATTTCATCCCATATATTGAAGATAACAGGTCTTTCTGGTCCTACAAAGACAAGTTTTTTTTGTCATTTAACTTCATATGTGTATATGAGTAGTCCCAACTTATAGAGTTTTCCCATTTTTAATTTAAGTTTCAGGCTGAAGTGATAACAGTGAACACTGATTATGGCCTACGGTAGCAGACATGAAGATTTGAAATCTTCCTGGGGAGTCCTGAGACTTCATTAACTACAGTTAGCAGTTCACTTTGAAATTCTCAGATGAAAAGACAATGGGATTCTTCTGTGGTCCAGTTGTAATATCAGAGTTTCACAGCTCCCCTTTCCTGTGAGATGTAATCTCCAAAATACTAGCTCACAACAAGCTTTGGCAGTAAGCAAAGAGGCACCTAGGCATGCCAGAATTGAGAATCAGGCAAAGGGATGAATGTGGCTCAAATGGCTTCCATCTTGAAGGGATTTTGAGTATAGTACAATTATATCCATGCCCAATTGTGGTTCAGTCCTGAGCTAAAATCTATTAAATTGTCATAGAATACAAGTTTACAAAGGGGAACTAGAACTATTAAGTAGATCTAGAGCTTTGGAGGGTTGACTTGAAAAATTTAAAAAATAAATATATAGACTGGAAGAATAAGTGATCTTATCAATGAAAATTAATGAAAGAGCAAGGCACATTGTAATACCCACAGACCAGTTGTGTTCGGACAGTGGGGTAGGATGGCAAGAGATCAAAGATAATACCCAGAGATGGAATGTAAGATATAACATTTATTGAGAAATGCTTACAGGGAAGATCTGTTGCTGCCTGAAGCGGAAACCGCCTTGGAGCAACGAACGCTGCAGGAAAATTCGGAGGCAGGATGAAAATGAAAAAAGGTCTTTTATTCTTCTTCTCTCTCCGGCTCCAGCAATCACTCCAAATGCTCTAACTCCAACCACCACCTTCTTCTTCCCACACACACTAACTAAACTCACCCAGTTATATACATATCGCTTTAACAAGGACACGTGCTTACAGCTCGAGCTTACAGGTGCGTCACGCAGTGTTCATGGGCATACAAAGATTCTTTGGATAATGTATTACTATCAGGTGGAAACTAGAACATCTTTTATGGCTCTCAGCTAACCACAATCTTTAGCTATCTCCTTGATTATAGGCTCCTTCAAAGATCCAGTGGGGACAGTTGGGCAGGCACTTCATCAGAAAGTCCAATAGCAACAGGCTGAACAGGATGCCCACCACAAAGTCCAGCGGTGAATGACTAGACAGGTGCACCTCGGTTTCCACAATACTTTTAGTGTTTCATCAGAAAATAGCAGCTTCACTTCTGTTAGGGTAGCTGGTGCAAATATCAACAAGAGACACACCTCTGAGTTCAAACAAAGGTTTATTGACAAGGAGCGTCTGCCAGGCTGTGCCTCTGCAAGACGCAGCAGGCAGAGTCACTTAAATAGTGGTTTTTAAAAATATATATATTTTTAAATAAGGAACAAGAGCAAGCTAGAAATAACCTTGGGTGGAGCAGGCAAGAATTGACCTTTGGTGAAGGTGGCTGGGTAAAAACAGATTTTTGTATGTAGGGACCTTGGAGGGGGGGTGTTATGGGAATAGAGTATCTTAAATTTCATTTTCTTGGCAGTATATAAGTTTTGGTTCTGGGTCCCAGAATCAAAATGGAGTTACTAAAGTCTAGGGACCTAATGATTTCCCCTGATTCCTTTTCGTGGCAGCTGGTCTGATGAGCACATCCCTCTCCAAGATTCTCTGCTCCATGCTAGCTACTGCAAGGAGAGGGGCTTACAAGTTAGACTATAGAAGTAATGGCATCAATAGTTTGCTTTGTTTTTTGTATGAACAGTATTCCAAAGAGCAGCTGTCCTGGCATGTGTGCAAGAAAGTAGTTCATCTAGATAACACTAGTCAGTTGGTCCTATTTTCAATATACATGAGCAAGTCAGAAACCTTTCCCCCAAGGTAGTATTTACCTGGACACTCAGAGGTGGACTCACTCATCATTCCTCTGACATGGCTAGGTTCCTGAGAACTGAAAAGGGCAACTTAAGAACAGATGTTTTGCTGTACTCCTTTACTTTAAGTATGACAACATGTAGAAACAAAAAATAAATTGAAAATTGTGATTGTATAAGAGAAATAAGATATTCACTACCAAGGAGGGAGTACACTTACTAAGGGGTTGGTGAGAACTTCTATACAATTGCTTGTTCAACTTCAGAAACTGTGTTATCAATTTTCATTAAGTAAAATTCTTTGCAAATGTTTTCTAAAGTACAACTTTTTTTTTTCTGATTATAAATGTAATTAATATATTATGATGAAAACATTGAAAAAATATAGAATATTGGTGCAGAGAGCAAGAACTTATCACCTGACAATTAAGTTTAAAAAATCAGTGCATAGTGCCTCTATACAGGAATATATGAAAAGCAGACTTATGTCATTAACATAGTCCAAGAAAGATTTCAAACTAATATGTGTTTGTGGGCAGATGATTAGTAAAAGGAAAATAAGGGAGAAAAAGAACCGTTTGGGGCATCTTTCTAAGCAATGGTTATAGAAGAAGGTGCTCAGACAAAGCCTTGGGTCTTGAAGTCTTTCTCTTAGATGTATCCCTCTTAGTAAGTGAGACACCAGGCTTCCTGAGCCAGTTGAGTGGAGTCAGATATTTGAATCAGAGAATTAATGCCCTTTTTATGTTAGTCACATCAAGCTCATCAAGCCATGTCCTAATAAATAGAATTCCCACATGACTTGTCTTCAGAGAGAGAATCCACTAGTCAGACTAACACAATTGCCTAATCCACATGATAATTGTATAACTCTTTGTAATAAATTCATTGACATTGGTTTTCAACAGGGTTTGTGAGAAATGTTATGAACCTGAATCAGCATCTACCCTGATATATACGTAAAATCAAGTTTCAAGACCCTTAGACTGAAGCAAGGCTTTTGATAATGCTGAATTTTTCTACTTTTAGTTGGCTTTTTCCTGGATGACATTTGTCCATATTAATACACATTTATTTTAGCCGGGTGCGGTGGTGCATGCCTGTAATCCCAGCACTTTGGGAGGCTGAGGCAGGAGGATCACGAGTTCAAAGCCAGCCTCAGCAATGGCGAGGCACTTAGTAACTCAGTGAGACCCTGCTTCTAATAAAAATACAAAAAAGGGCTGGGGATGTGGCCCAGTGGTCAAGTGCCCCTGAGTTCAATCCCCGGTACCAAAAAAAAAAAAAAATAAAAATAAATAACATTTATTTTTTCTCCACTAGAAATTCTACAAGAAAAAATAATATAATTTTCCTATAGATGTAGATTTTGAGGACTATTTACAGAACTACAGTTATGTAAATTTTTAATACCTAAGTCATTAACAAATACAAATATTTACATACATACATTTGTTACAAGAAAGTTCATGACTAGTGAAAATTTAAAATTTAGCTGAGGTGTGCATTTAAATAGTGCTTATTTGAAGGCACTATTTAAAGTGCAGGATTTGGTAACTTTTTAAATGAACTAAATATCTAGCATTCATTTCTTAGTCACTTCTTGTCTTCTTTTTCATGTTCTGAACAATTTTATGCATTGTTCATTTGAGAAAGAAAATAAAACCATATTGCGAGGCTGACAGGGAAGAGGATGAAATTTGAAATGTCTAACAAATAATGTGATGTTTTGTTTGGAATATTTAGTTTATAAGAGTTTTCTCAAATCCTAAAATTATTTTAAACAGATTTATATAGGCTGCATAATGTTTTTAGTATTTGGACCTATGTTTATTGCAACAGTTTCCCTAGTTGAGGATCTTTAGTCTCATTTCTCATTTGTACTATTTTAATAAGATCCTAGTAAATGGATTTGGATGTAAAAAGTTCTCAGAGTGCGAAGGGCAATTTTCCTAAAATATCTGAAATGTTTGCGTTTTGGAAAGTGAGTTGTTTTTAGGTTTCTGGAAATGCTCACCAGATTACAGATTGTAATATATATTACAGTGCATGAAATTAAATTTGACTTGGCTTACAACTCTTTCAGAAATAAATTCTGAGACTCCATTACCCATCTTAATCCCTCTTCCCATCTGGTGTGGGAGACTAGCACTACTCAAACAAGCAAAGTAATTGTCAACTTTTTGAGATTCATAGTGAACTCTCTTATATATCCACTAGTATTTAAAAGTATTACTTAAATATACATGAGTTTATTTTCAAGATTTTAGACAAGGGCTACTGTTAAATTTCTTAAAAGTTGATGAGAAGAACAGCTGGAATTGTTTAAACATCCTTTGATCCTGAGTATAAACAGCATTAAGGTTCTATCAATGGAGCCAGGCGATAGAACTAGTTCCTGAAATGTTTGTTCACCTTTCTTTTAAGATGTGAAGGTTTTTTAGGTTTTTTAAGTTGAAGCTCTTTTGATTTTTTAGTGAAGCAATAATAGTGCCTTTGATCTTAGGTTTGTTTCTTATGCTCCTTAGCCAACACAAATTTCATCTTGTTTTATAAATTAACATCTGGTGGTAGTTACATATCTCTTTCAGATCCTCAGAACCTCAGTATGATAGTGTTGGGATTTTTAAAAAGTTCTAAAATATGTAATATACACTTGTTATTTTATTTATAGTATGAATTATCTTCTTATCCAGACAAGGAATATACCCTTAAACTTTTACTTATAACTTTTTTCTTGAAAAAGTATAATATAAATACCTATAATATCAATATAAATGTTTCACATTGTACATATTATATTCTTCAAATAATTAAAAGCATCTTTCAGATGTCACTAAATTAATCTTTGTTGTTATCCTTTAGATAGCATTTCAAGACATATAAATCAATTAAAAACCTAAAGAATTACTTTTTAAGCATAAAGAAACATTTATAGATGTAACAAAAGAGATTAAACATTTTTATTAAGTGGAGATTTTTAAAAATTTTTTTGGTCATAATTTTTCTCACTTAAAAGCACAGATTTTCATATTAGCCAGCCTCAGTTCTGTAAAGTACCTTCTTATATAAATTTCCTCACCTGTAAAAAGTGCAGAATTCTAGTAACTACCCAAACAGTTAAGATTATTATAGATAAGCAAAGTAAGACAATCCCAGTCAAGCAAATTGATAAAAATACTAATATTTCCTATAACTATTATTCTCCAGCATTAGGCTTTTAAAAACTTGAAAGGAAGAGTTGGGTATGTAACCAAATGAAAGAGCACTTTCCTAGCATGTGCAAGGTCTTTGGTTTTTCACCAGCACCCACACACACACACACACACACACACACACACACACAGTGGGAAAAAAGTTCACTGAATTCTCAGATCATAATATAAATAAGTACTTAAGTTCAGATAATCTAAAGTGTAATATCACAATTATTATTTCTGTTATTATTTTAGCATATGTAAGTGTTTTTTGTTAAGATGATGAAATAAAAGGAAAATGTTTCATATTAAATAATGCTGCAAATTTTCTTAATTTAAGCTTGACTCTAAAAAATAACCTGATAGTCCCACCCTAATTCTCTTCTCTAAATAGAATCACTAGCTAACAGATTCACTTGAAGCTTTAGTTATCTTTTAGAAACATGATTTGAATTGAGATTGCGTGTCATGTATTGGCCTAACTCCTGCCTCTCATAGAATTATCTCAATCAACACTAGTTGAGGGCTCATGGTGTGCATGGTACTAGATGAGCTATTTTAATTTAAAAGGTAGAAATGCATTAAATACCTGTGGCATTCAGCTTAACTTGAAGTAGGTTTTGATAATTAGATTTAATCAGAACAATTTTAGTTCTCCTCTTATGAATTTGGTCAAACTTTGCTTGATGATGTATTTGTTCATTTATTCCAAAAATTATTATTAGTGTCATTATGAGTCAAGCACTATGCTAATGCCAGAGAATAAGAATATAAATGTGATCTGATCACAGTTCCGTTCTTAAAAAGCATAATATCTGAGGGAATCAGACACAGAAATATATATTTGTTCTACTATACTACGATAAGCGAAAAAATTCCCATTGACCATATAAAAGTATATGATCTTTCTGAAGAAACCACAAAAGACTTGTAGGAAGAAGGTAGACTGAATGAAAATTAAGTGCAATTTATTTTGGTATCAATGATTAATCCCATAAAAGAAAAATTTAAAGACAATTAAGTTAAAAATTCCCAACATATTGGTAATTATATTTTTGGTCAGTAAAAAAAGTTTACATATGTGCATATATATGTCAATAAACACATATACACATGACATACACATATGTGTATGTGTGTGTATATATATACACATATATATATTTCACATAGCACAGAAATGCACACAATTATGCTGTGTATAGCATTTAACACTTTCCATTCATGTTTGATAATTTTTCTGTAGTATATTTCCACATAGACAAACACTTGATTGATGTGATCTTCTAATTAATGGCTGGAATTCTGTAATAGAAATACACCATAATCTATTAATCTCATTTTGTGAGACATTCATTAAGATTCTTTTTAGTTTATCTGACTGGAGTGAGAAATCTTATAGATTAAAAAAAGGTAAATATTTAAAAAATAATTGTCAAGTAAAATGGTATACTTTTTTAGAACAGAATTTAATGTTGCCAAATATTCTATTAGAAATGTTATATGATAATACTAGTTTACAAATTTCCCAATGCATTCATTTTTAATTTTTGAAACATCTTTGTAGGAAAGAATGAAAACTGTCTTATTTCCTATTTAAATGTTTTTCCAATTATATATGAATTATAGAGAATAGAGAATAGAGGCTTTCATTGTGGCATATTTTTAACTGCATTTAATAATTTGACCAATAAAATTTCAAAATGGGAACTCAGATCAGTTATTCATTGAATGAATTGTAATATTTAAAGTAAGCCTTAAATGACTCTTTAAGGTGGAAGAAGTTGACAAAGGACCCAGATGTTTCTAAATAAAATAGCCTGAGCAAAAGGAGTAGAGGAAGGGAAATGTGAGAAATTTTGGATACTTTTGATCAAGAGATAAGAGGCATAAATGGGAATCTAAGAGACATAGTTCAGAGCTGGCTTAATCAAATGTGTTATTTAAACAAAAATCAGTGTTCCATGAGAAAGCACACAAAATTCTATGCAAGACACTCAAAATTGGAAAAAAATGGCAATGCAATCCATGCTGCAAGACTTCAGAAATACAACATACTGGTTCATCATCAAGAATCTCAAATGATATGTAGATGTATGTGTTACATGATAATCTTTCCCCTCAGAGAGTTACCTTTAATCAGGGACAATCACCTAAACCTTTAAAACCCATCAAGAAATCTAATTTGTAAATGTTCTGGAATTTAACTATTTTAATTTTTGTAAATACAGTAAGATAGCCCTTTTAATTAGATGAATCAGAGGTGGTTCTGGATATTTTACCACACTTTAAAATCTCTCTAAACTGGATAAAGAGCAAGGCAGAAATCATTTTTAGGATCAACAATCTCAAATAGTTGCAAAACTGCTATTTAAACCTGTTATGAGTGAATTGCATACAAGCAAACCGTTCCAAAACTGTTTGAATATTTATGATAAGATACTTCCCAAATTGCAATTGTTTCAAATATGAGAAAAACATCTTATTTGAAGTAGTAATTTTGCTTGAGTTGTAGTCAGATTCTGAATCTTCATTGAAATTCTCAACGATAAGTGATGATTCTTGACATCTTAACTTTCAATTTCCAAAATCACAATACTGAAAGTCATCTACAGATAGAAAGTCAAGTTTGAATTCTTCTGGAATATTTAATCCAAATGTAGTTTTACATAAAATTCCAGCAACTCTGTATGAGGGTAATCTGCTTGACTGCTAGATTTTACTGCAGGTGGGTTTGGAAGAGAACTAATTTGGGTCCAGGATAAGCTAGATGTGTTAGAAGGAACAATTCTCTAGATTGCTGATTCTGATGTTAATAACCCAGATGTTAGTAAAAGCTGCCAGCTGGGAACACAATGACCAAATTCCCTGCATATGTACTCTAATGATGATGAGCAAATCATTTGACCACAGCTAGCATTCTTGGCTTATCTATTAAGATAGTAACCTCATTGCCTCAGTTTAGGAAACAGTTTAGAAATTCAACAAAGTGGATGTTAATAAAATAGTTTCTTTTCTATTTCTGTGCACTCAAAATATAGTCTGCCTTTATGTTTCAACTGTTTTATAAGGAATAGTCCTACACTTTGCACAAAAATCTAATCTTAGTTTAGTTTTACCCACTATAGGAGAATTAGGCAATGTATGGACATCAGTTCTCAACTTTACCCTTACACAATTAATCATTTGACTAGTACATAAAGGGCTAGCTTTCTCTCCATAATTATATGGTTATGAGAAATTTGATACATTAAAGGTATGATGAAATAAAGCTTGATCAGGGAATAAAAATGAAAATGAAACAATGGTGATCTTAATTCTTACATCAGCATTGTTTTCATTTGTGGACAGATGAACAATGTTAATGGAAATTTACCTTGACATGTGACCATTACCACACAGCTCATTTAATTGCATGTGTATTGCCTTAAACTGTATTTTTTCTCTCTTTCATGGTTTCAGACAATAGGATTTATAAATTGCACTGCCCCACATTATCCTAATAGTATTTTCTATCATGTAGACAAAATCCACTGGGAAGATATCTGAAATTGAACCAATAAAATATGTATAGGATTAAAATATTAAAATTCATAACAATGGATTTACTTGTTTCCTTTCCTGGAGTAGTGAAAGAAGAAAGGGAATCTATGTAATTAGAAAAATTTTTCAAACTTAATTAATAGTAGATGAATATTTTTCTAAATAGCCCACCTAAATCCTTGTAACATGTGAGCTAAACATTAAGTAGATCATCAACTTCCAAAGTTTATTGGTTTACATGTGGATAAAAATAGAGAAATTTTACAGTCAAACACATTATATAAACTCTCATCTTTTTTGCACAGCATGAAAACATTTCAGAGCTTCTCAGATTGATGAAGAGAAATGCCTCATTAAATAACATATAGCCCCATGCAGTATTTTAAAAACAGCATGGGAAATGTTACAAAAGCTATTTCTTAGGTTGAGCAAAGGGAAATGTCTAGGTAGAAACTAGAGAATTTGTCTGGAATATGAAATCAGAGTAGAAAATCTTTTACCTTGAAATGGATTAAAAGTTTCTTTATGCACACAGAGTATTTCATTATGTAAACTAGAACTAAATCAATTGCTTGTAAAGAATTTGGCAAACCCTTTCCTTCTTAAATTTAAAGAAAATATTTCAATCATATTATATTAAAATATGAGGTTTATTTAGGTTTTTGGTATTATCAAGCTAAAGTTCCTATTTTTTTCCTAAGATACTTTATTATTAATGATGGGTGCTTTTTTCTTTAAAAGAATAAAAATATTTTTCTCCTTTATTAAAAACAATTATGTTATTAAGTTTTCTAAGTCTAAATAATATTTTCAGTTCAAGGATTAAAACTTATTTGGCCATAATATCTTTATGTATGCATCCTGAATTTTATTTGATATTTACTTTGAATTTTTGCAACCAAGAGCAAGGGATTTTGATCTACATTTTATAATTTTCATTCTAGCTTTATCTTATTTTGGTGCTAAAAAAAGGTAATGTAAAAATACAAAATATACAAAAATAAATACAACCTTGGAGTCCTTTACTTCATTAATTCTTAAAATTTGGTGAACTTTTGGCACTACTTATGAAACCATGAAAATTAAAATTATTATTCTTTCTTGGGAAAGAATAATAAGAATAATTTAGCTACTGGTAAAAATGTTAAAATTTACAGATAATATGTTTTATATCTATTATTCAGTCAATTTTTGAAATTTATTTTCCATATAAATTTTGTAGAAATACTACACATTTTCATTCATTATTCCATTACGATTTCTCAATCACTACAGCTTCTGATTCATTTATTTATTGTTTTCATTTCATTTTTTTATTTTTCTAATTTAAACTTATTTTAACTGGTACATAAAAATATGCAAGTTGTCATGTTAATCAATACCATGTGGTATTTATATACATATATATGTATATGTGATATATTTACACACACACACATTGTTTAATGTCCACATTATCTCCTCAATTATTTATATTTCTTTGTTAAAATTTTCAATTCTTTTCTTCTAGCTTTTTGAAATATTCAGTATATTTTTGTTATATACACAAAAGATAAAAACAATCCACATGTCCATAAACTGATGAATGGGACAATAAAGTGTGGGTTATCCATGTAATGGAATATTATTTGACCATTAAAAAAGAAAAGTACTAATACATGCTACTACAGGAGTGACTTTTAAAAGATTATGCTAAGGGAAAGTATCCATTTAGAAAATACTACATCTTATATTATTCCATTTAGATAAAATTTCCAGAATGGGCAATTCTATAGAGACTGAAAGATTTTTGTTGCATAGGAATGAAAGGATAGAGATTTCATTAGTAAGAGGTGAAGGGTAAAGTGATAAAATTCTTAAGTTGATTATTATTTTGCATTACTTTGTGATTATACTAAAATATGTTGAACGATATTAATGAATTGTATGGCATAGAGATTATTCCTAAATAAAGATGTTACAAAAGTTAATTTTTGTGGTGACAATAGGATTATCTTGATAAAAAATTCTGATTAATCTACATAATGTACATAATGTTAAGCATCACTCAGTGTAGAAAATTAATGTTGTGGGTTGAATTGTATTCCCCCCCCCCAAATTCATATCAATCCACAATATTCAAAATGTGACCTTGTTTGGACATTGGGCATTGCTGATATAAACTAAGATGAGATCATGCTGGAGCAGAGTGAGTCCCCAATCCCATATTATAAGTGTCTATATAATAAGAAAAATTGAACAAAGACATGCACAGAGGGAAAACATCATGAAGGCAGGGATCATGGTGATTCATCTACAAACCAAGAACTGCCAAGATTACCAGCAATCCATCAGAATCCAGGGGAGAGGCACGAAACAAGCATTTTTACTGGGATGTGAAGTGCTGGTATAAAAAGTGCCTAAACACGTGGATATGACTTTAGAACCAGGTAAATGTAGAGACTGGAAGTGTTTTGAGGTGTATGAGAAACAAATCTTTAATTGTCTTGGAGAAATTTTGGATATGAATATTGACATAAAGGAGGTTCAGAGGAGATTCGCTATTCAAATGAAAATAATAATACTATAGAGAAAAACTTCTATCTTAGAGAATATACATATGATCATGAAGAGAATGTTGCTGAAATGTGAATTTTAAACGTGCTTTTGGTGAAGTCTCATAGAAATGATGAACATGTTATACACAAATCTTTGCTAGAAAGTGGTGGAGAACTTGGCAGAAATGTGTTCTGACAGACGAAAAGAACTTGTGAATGATGAACTGGAATGAGAGACTTAGGGCTGAGATTTTTTTGAGAGCTAGTTAGTTTCTCCTTCTGCTTATAGTAAAATTGAGAAGAATTAAATATAAGGAGAAATTAATGAATGAAAAAGAACCATAACTTCAAAATTTGAAAAACATTGTATCAATATTACAACAAATGAGAAAACTTGCTCTGGAAAAAAATATGAAGAGTGGCTGGACAACCTTTTTTAAAGATGGTCTGTCTCCGAAGGGTTCATACATTGCAATCTTGGTCCCCAAGGTGGTGATGTGAAAACGTAGTGGGACTTTATGAGGTAGATCTAGTCATTTCATGATTGGGTCATTGTGGCTATCCTTAGAAAAAAATTAATTTACTTCTCACGGAATTTCAGTTAGTTTTGAGATTGATTTATTGTAAAATAATAAGACTAACCCTCCTCAATCACTGACTTTCTTTCTCGACATCTGATCTACCTCTCTCTCTTTCTTGCATATGCTCCATCAAGATGCCATCTACAATGAGTCCTTATAAACTCTTGGTATACAAAAAAAGCATGGGTGAATATAAAATGAATTGTGGTAAATTGAGACCAGCCAGATTCAAAAGACAACATTTTATGTGAATCCATTTATATGGCATTTTGATAGAAAGCAATACTTGAGAAAAGAAAAGTCTGACTACAAAGAAGCAACTGAAGCAACTACTTTTGGCTTATAGAACTGTTCTGAGCCGGGCGTGGTGGCGCAGGCCTGTAATCCCAGCACTTTGGGAGGCTGAGGCAGGAGGATCACGAGTTCAAAGCCAGCCTCAGCAATGGCAAGGCACTGAGCAACTCAGTGAGACCCTGTCTCTAAATAAAATACAAAAAAGGGCTGGGGATGTGACCCAGTGGATGAGTGCCCCTAAGTTCAATCCCCGGTACCAAAAAAAAAAAAGAACTGTTCTGTATTTTGTTCGTTATTATGTTTGACTTTATGCATTTGTCAAAATTCTTAAATGTATGGAATCAGAGTGAATTTTCCCATATTTAAATTAAAAACAAATTCATGCACTAGCCAGAGGGGAAAAAATCTCAAATTGCAAACATTGGTATCTTATATGTCCTACTCAGTGAATAAAATTTAATTTGAAACTAACAAATCAATGGATGTGCAAAAATATCTAGTCTGAATGTTAGAAAGCACACTCAATATTATTCTTGGGTTTAAAGAGAAAATCCAATGTAAATTGCAAACTACTTTGAATGGAATGATAATGGTAGTTCTTAATATTAAATCTGTGGTATGAAGTCAAAGTAGTTTTCTGAAAAATAAATTGCATTTATTGAAATGATTGCAAATATTTAAATAAAAGCCACTATCCAGAGTGAGTCAAATTTAGGATTAAGGATGTAATCCCACAGAATGGCATATCTACCTAAGACTTTTGACTTTGGCTTACAAGGAGTTGGGGTCCAAATAAAAAGAAAAAAGTGCCACCCCAGACTATCTTCACTTTAGTCACAATTGCAAGTTCAAGAATTTCCCTAACCACTTTTAGGTTCCATGATTTACTAGAAAATCTCACAGAACCTGCTGAACACTAAGATCACTCCTGCTGCTAAAGGGTAGTTTTTTAAGCAGAAAAGCAACATTCTGGGTCTATATTTCGGATAGGTCACTGTTATGCGTGGACTTTGGACTAGTGTGGGAAGATGGAGGCAGGACAAGTTGATTGAAGCATAGACTAGCACAAATCAAACAGCAATATTTACTTGCTTACTTTTAAACATGTAATGGCATTTGAATGTAGTTTATCTGAGTTAATTTCTCTGCTTTTAAAATCAATTTTAGTTAATTATCCTACATTTGCCTATTAGCATAATTCAATCTAATTACATGTTTAATGTAAATAGCTCTAATCGCATAATTTGTATGTGTTAATGACATAATTAGATGATGTACAATTATAATTTTAATGATGTCATAAAATCTTTATAAAGCATTCGTAAACATAAGCCTTCTACACAGCAGGGATGTGCCTCTTGAGGTCAGAGACCATGGTAAAGGAAAGAAGCATATTGTATAGTTTCACCCACTCGTTCAGCAAGGAACATTTTACTAAGTAGTATGGGATGAGTATTTATGTACCAACATCCTAAATTCATTTTTTAAATGCAAAAATGGGATTATTTTGTTAAGGGAATAAGACTTTTAAGGAGTATACTAATTCTCTGAAAGAAGGGGAATAAAGAATAGGGTGATTCATAGGTTCATTCTTGGCTCATTCAGTTTACTTCTTATTCTGACACTTTGAACCCAGGTTTTCTTGATCAAATAATATTAGATCTGAATGTATACACTGCACTCCCTCTAAGACCTAATCTGCAATAACAAAAAGATGTATAGTGCAATTCAGAATGTTCTATCAAAACGTAGCCAATAAAGTGATCATAATGAAATGAATAATGAATTTTGCTTTTAGGAGGAATTTTGGAAGGATTTGAAGAAGGTATGATAAGTGAGTTAATCTTAAAGAGGAAGCGAGTTTAATAGGTAAAATAGTGGAAAAGCCAATTCTGTCAGAGGTAACCATTTTTGAAGATAAATATTAGTACAAAGCTTAGCATGCCTAGATACCAACAAAGGTTTATATGGAGAGAGTGATGATGTTGAACTTCCAGTTTGGGCTAGAATGTAAAGACTCAAATTGCCACACTCAGTTTGCGCTCCGCTTTATAGACAATAAAAAATATTTTTAAACTTTTAAATCTTGGAAGTCATGTGATCAGAATTGCATTTTAGAATGAAAACTCTGGGGATACTAGAAGAGCGACTAAAAGGCACAAATATGAGTTATAAAGTAGTGACTAGAGACTTACTCTTTCTTTTGAAATGGGCTTGAGCAAAAGAGGTTGAACTAAGGAGATAAAAGCATAGATATGGATGGAGGTTAAATTTTGACTTATTAGTACAATGAATGGGGAATGATAACAAGAAGGGCAGGTAAGCATCAGGGTTGCAGTGCATATATGATAATGTCAACAATCAAGAGCAGACAGCAGGTGAAGAGGGGAAACTCATCATGTGTCTATTCAAAATGTGATCTAACATAAGCTACATATTCTGTCAGTATTTTTCATAGTTCAGTTTTGTGACCACTACTTTCAAAATTTTGTTACTACATATTCAATATATTCTATACTGTAATTTCCTGTGTTTAAATTGATTTATATTGTTACCTACATACATTTATTTTAAAAAAGAAAACCATGTACACCCATGTAATTAAGGAAAACAAGTTCCAACAATTTTCCAATGTGGAATTAAAAATTAGAAATTAATTAAGTCAAAAAGACTTTTAAAAATTAATTAAGCATGATATAATTTGTCATGATGCTAATAATTAAATCAAAAAAGATTTTGTGTTGAGAAGTTTTCCATAAAGAGTGATGTTTAGGTTAGTCTTACTTGGGCATGGTGGCACATGCCTATAATCCTACATACTTGGGAGACACTGGCAAGAAGATTGCAATTTCCACACCAGCCTGGGCAACTTAGTGAGATCCTGCCTCAAAATTAAAAACAAAACGGGCTAGGGATATGGTCAATGGTGGAGCACTACTTGGGTTCAATCCCTAATACCACAAAGAAAAAAAGAAAAAGAAGATGAGGTTTTATGCTCATATAAGAATTCCACTATTTTATTCAAAAGTTTACTGACACTGAGAAATACATTCATAGTGACAAAGAGTAACATCATTAGCCAGATATAATTTAAATTTTTGCTACAGACTGGGAGTTCTTGGGTAGTAAAAAGGGAGATTGAACCCAGGTTTTCATCACCAATTTCAAGGATTTCAAGAAACTTATCGAATTAGTAGCATTCCCTATTCTTTTCCTCCATCCAGAGCTCTCAGACATTATAAGACTTAGAGCATCATTTGGGAGAAGGCAAGGGCTTGAAGTATGAGCTACTATGCTTAGCATAGCCCCAAGTGATGGTGTTCAGAGCCATCTAAGTCTTGATAATAAAGGGCCCTTGTTGTACCTAGCTCTGCCTTGCAAGACCCTACAGAATCAAAGCACCAGAGTTCTAGGGTGAAGAAATACAAGTCTACAGATGCTAACAGGCTTGGCCAAAAACTAAAATTTTCTGCTAAGTCTTCACTAATGTGGCTATCACCTTCCCCCCAACCCCCCTCCCCCCGCTTGGGTACCTGGGATTAAATTCAGGGGCACTTAACCACTGAGCCACATCCTCAAACCAGTTTTGTATTTTATTAGAGACAGGGTCTCACTGAATTGCTTAGCACCTCACAGTTGCAGAGGCTGGCTTTGAACTTTTGATCCTCTTATCTCAGCCTCCAGAGCTGCAGGGATTACAGGCATGGGACACTGCACTTGGCACTATCACCTTTTTTGATAGGATGAATAAAAATACTACAAGAGTAGGGTGGCTATAAAAACTAGACAAGGTTATGCATCAGGTAGTAATTGTTATCAGGGCGATGGATTGATAAAGATTTTAGATGTATCCAGCAGCTCTTGCACTCTGTTACCAAGGACTAGGTATGTGTTATCATGTTTACTTAGACCAAATTTTCATTTTATATCACTGATTATCCAAAAATGTGACTTAGTTTATTGTAATGCAAGAATTACAGATATATACTGTATATGTATATAAATGTTTACTTTTCTGTCACTATTTTCTGTTTTTATTCTTCGCTTCCCTCTGCTTGTTACTCTTTAAAAATCTATTTATTGATTATTTTAACTAATTATATGCTTTAAATTTATTTTTTTAATTTGAAGTTGTTGTATATATAAGAGCAGCATGCATTACAATTCATAATACACATATAGAGCAACTTTTTACATAACACTGTTTGTATACAAAGTATATTCATACTATTCATGTCTTCAATCATGCATTTAGAATACTGATGTCCATCTCATTCTACCATTTTCTTTTTTTTTCCTTCTTACCCCCTTGCTCTCTCCTTTACCCTCCCTCCCCATTGACCTTTCTAGTGTTCCTCTAATCTTTCTATGTTCCCCAACCCAACCCCACTGTGAATCAGCCTCCTTATATCAGAGAAAAAATTTGGCATTTGGATTTTTTAGATTGTCTAACTTCACTAAGCATTATATTCTCCAAATTCATCCATTTACCTGTGAATGCCATTGTTTTATTCTCTTTAATTTCTGAGTAATATTCCATTGTGTGTACATACCACATTTTCTTTATCCACTCATCTACTGAGGGTCATCTAGGTTGGTTCCACAACCTAGCTATTGTGAATTGTGCTGCTATAAACATTGATGTGGCTGTGTCCCTGTAGTATGCTGCTTTTAAGTCCTTTGGGAATAGACCCAGGAGTGGGATGGCTGGGTCATAAGGTGGTTCCATTCCCAGTTTTCCAAGGAATCTCCATACTGTTTTCCCATAATGGCTGCACCATTTTGCAGTCCCACCAGCAATGTATGAGTGTGCCTTTTTCCTCTCTAACATTTATTATTGTTTGTGTTCTTAATTAAAGAAAGAAATTATAGAAGACCTGCCGGGCACGGTGGCGCACGCCTGTAATCCCAGCACTTTGGGAGGCTGAGGCAGGAGGATCACGAGTTCAAAGCCAGCCTCAGCAATGGTGAGGCACTTAGCAACTCAGTGAGACCCTGTATCTAATAAAATACAAAAAAGGGCTGGGGATGTGACCCAGTGGTCGAGTGCCCCTGAGTTCAATCCCCGGTACCAAAAAAAAAAAAAAAAAAAAAAAAAAAAAGAAATTATAGAAGACCTTAGAAGATGGAAAGACCTACCTTGTTCTTGGATAAGCAGAATTAATATTGTCAAAATAACCATACTACCAAAAGCATATATAGATTTAATGCAATTCCAATCAAAATCCCAATGACATTCCTCAAAGAAATAGAAAAGGCAGTCATGAAATTCATCTGGAAAAATAAGAGTCCCAGAATAGCTAAAGCAATCCTTAGCAAGAAAAGTGAAGCCGGTGGCATCACTATACAAGACCTTAAATTATACTACAGAGCAATAATAACAAAAACAGCATGGTATTGGCATCAAAATAGACTGGTAGACCAATGGTACAGAATTGAGGACACAGAGACTAATACATATAATTTCAGTTATCTTATATTGAACAAAGGCACCAAAAATGTACATTGGAGAAAAGATAGCCTCTTCAACAAATGGTGCTAGGAAAACTGGAAATCCATATGCAGCAAAATGAAATTAAACCCTTATCTCTCACCATGCACAAAACTCAACTCAAAGTGGATCAAAAACCTAGGAATTAGATCAGAGACAATATGTGTAATAGAAGAAAAAGTAAGCTCTAATCTCCAACATGTCTGATTAGGCCCCAAGTTCCTTAATAAGAATCCTGTAGCACAAGAATTAATATCAAGAATCAATAAATGGGATGATAGACTCAAACTAAAAAGCTTCTTCTCAGCAAAAGAAACAATCAGTGAGGTGAATAGAGAACCAACTAACTGGGAACAAATTTTTACCACATGCACATCAGATAGAACACTAATCTCTAGAATATATAAAGAACTCCAAAATCTTAACACTAAAGCAACAAATATCCCAATCAATAAATGGGCCAAGGAACTGAAAAGACACTTCTCAGAAAAAGATTCCCAATCAATCAACAAATACATGAAAAAATGTTCAACATCTCTGGCAATTAGAGAAATGCAAATGAAAACTACTCTAAGATTGCTTTAAATTTATTTAAAGTTTATTGATATTTATATTTAAAGCATGGAAAAATAGAATATTTATTCTTTCACAAATGAACTTATGCTGTTTTTAGTTTTAACTGAATTTAAATAGTGTATAGAAATGAAATTTAAAAATTAATTTAAAAAAGGTATAAATAATAAGATAAAAAGCATAAGGTATAGAGGATAGACAATAGGTTTAGAATATTTATAATTGTCTAAAGAGAAAAAAAGTAACAGCATGGATTTGAACTAAAATTTGCAATCATAATTCCAGAGAACTTTTCTGTATGACTTTTTCTTTCAGTAATAATGTTTACTTTATTACTGAAGGACTCCACTGTGTACCTGGAAAAAAGAACCAAAACAACACTAGATAATAAAAGCATGGGGAAAAAGACCTTTATAAAGAAAAAACAAATCAATTTGTTACCAGACATTTTGATAGCAGCATACATTCAAAGCAACATAGGAATAATTTTTAAAATAAATGTCAGGAAACAAAATTTTAAAATTCTCTTTAAAAAAAAAAAAAGAAAAAAAAAATACTTCAGCACAGAAAACACACATAGAAAAAAAAGTAATGAAGCAAAAGAAATATGAACACAATTAATTAATTAATTAATTAATTTACTTATTTAGTTATTTTTGGTCCTGGGGAATGAACCTTGGGCCTCCTGCATACTAGGGAAGTGCCACAATACAATTTGAGTATTAGATAAAGGAAATAACAGCTTGGATCAGAAATTCAATAACTAAGAGTATACAGCCTAAATATGGTAGAGAGGATATTATACCTGTTTATATAAATTTGACTTTTAATATTATATACATTTCTGAATAATAATATTAGCACCTCATAATATTAAAAATGAGACAAAGGAAATTTTTAAATTTGAGGAAAAAGTATATATATATAATACTTACATATAACACATATTTATGTATAATATTTATACATAATGTATATACATAACATTTACTTTAAAATACATATGATAGACACACAAAGAATTGTTTCAATAAATTTTTGGAGAAATCATACTGAGTTCACAACTTTAATTTGGATATTCTGGACTTAAAAATAACTGTATTCTTCAGAAATTTCATTATTATTTTTTGAGTTTTTTTCCCCCACATTTCTTATTGGTGTAGAATTATACATAATTTTGAGGGTTTTTTTGTATCATACAGATTTTTTAATTGCTCGTTATTGTGAGATTTTTATTTGAAATCATTTTAATAGCAATGAGCATACCTAGTGCTGAGGTCTTCATTATCCAGTAGGGTCTTGTCTGCATAGCTAAATCTTTCCTCGAACTTGAAAGATGTCTTAGCACAGAGCATAATTTAACCATACATTTCAGCTAACAAAAATTTCTGTTAATTTAAACAAAAATCAGAATTTGTGCAACAATACTGTCCAGTACAGTATAGTTATCACTGTACCCTGCATTCTAATTTTAATATTTGTCTCAGCCTGCCGCAAATGCCAATCCTACATAAAGGAAATGTTATCATATTATATTCTCTTCAAATCTATTTATTGCATTCTTCCTATCTTTCTAATTGTAGTTCCTAATTCATTCAGTGTCAAATATGGGGGAGGGGGTGAGGATAAGATGGAATGGGCCAGAGAATTCTGACTTGACCTTCCAGTTATAAACTTGGTTTGACATCTTACTGTTGAACATGTGAGTAAGCCCACTCTTTTTGCTTGGGAGATTTTATGGTTTCCATCCACTTTTTGAATCTCTGACCATACCTCTCTGCTGTCCCAGCCTCTGAATAGCCAGAAAGAGACTCATCAGCATTTGACTACTGAGACTTCCTTTCTTTCCTAGATGGTCCTCTTTGAAAGAACATGAGACCCTAAGCTGTTTCTTGTATGGCCATCACATGCTTCTCTAATCTGCCTCCATTGGTTGCTTTAGACAGACCCTTTCTTTAAACACATGCCAAGTAATTATCGCAGTTTTTCGAAGAGTCACACCTCTTATCCTTCTCTTGGTCTTTCCAATCTCATTCACAGGCTGAAACTGAGTAGTGACTTAAGGATTAAAATATCAGTTTTCAACCAACTCCTTTTCAACTGCGTTCTAGCAGGTCTGGCATACACACACACACACACACACACACACACACACATATATTTTGGATTAAGGGAATAGCTGATACCAGTGTCTTGGGACATCAGACAAAATTTAACTAAAAATTTTTCTGCATAAATGATCTGAACATTTTGATGTGTTTTTCTGTGGACTATATTATTGCACTTAAATTAAATGATATTTGCTATTTCAAGGTCAAATTTTCACTACATACCTTGGGAACTGATTTCTTGTATATGAGTTGTCATTTACTAACCAAATTAACAGAATTAAAGCAAGATTTTCACCTTTTTTGTGTTTTTGTTTTTGTAGTACTGGGAAACAAACTCAGCCTCATACATTCCAAACAAGCACTCTGCCACTAAGCTATATCCCTAGCTTTTTTCATGTTTATTTTCCAATGATGATTATTATTAAATATGATAGTTAAAATCATGAAGGTTTTCTAAGTATCATACAAAATATAAATTATTTATTTAACTTGCTTTTTGTCTCCAGAAGGAGAAAAATGGAAATTTAATATTATTTCTTGATTTCAAGTTTAGTCTCTGATCTTTTACTTTTTAGGGACTCAAGGCACTGCATTTGCTTCACAGTCTTCAGTCTTTAAGTGATAATGTATTTTCTTCTCTAGGAAACTTCCATTGTTGCAAAATACTTTTGGGCGCATTGTAAGAAAATGTTATTTGTTTTAGTATACCCTGTCTTTTGTTGTATCTGCTAGTGAGAGTATTATAACTTTAATAAGTTACTAGTAGGAATAAAAGTGGCATATAATTGTGCAATACTGCTACCCATGATATGATATTGTTAACTCTCCCTTTTATCCAGGGAACAAGTATACAGTATTTTACAGTGTCCATTGTTCAAAAGACATAAAATGACAAGTTTTCTTTACAATCAAGTTTTTGACCCTGTTTGTCTTACTTGTGACAGAAAATAATATAGTTGATTAAATTTATGTTTTTACTGGAAAGTCAGGCTAAGTGAAACTTTTTTGTTTGTTTGTATACAAAGTATATTCGTAGCATTCAAGTCTTCAATCATGCATTTAGAATAATGATATCCATTTTATTCAACCAATTTTTCTTTCCCCCCTCCCCCCTTGCTCCCTCCCTTCCCCTCCCTTCCCTTTGACTATTATAGTGTTCCTCTAATCCTCCTGTGTACCCCAACCCAACAATACTGTGAACCAGCTTCCTTATATCAGAGGAAACATTCGGTATTTGGATTTTTGAGATTGACTGATTTCACTTAGCATTATATTCTCCAACTTCATCCATTTACCAGTGAATGCCATTATTTTCTTCTCTTTTATTGCTGAGTAAAATTCCATTGTGTATATATACCACATTTTCTTATCCATCCACTCATCTACTGAATTGGGACATCTAGGTTGGTTCCACAACCTAGCTATTGTGAATTGTGCTGCTATAAATATTGAAGTGGCTGTGTCACTGTACTATGCTGTTTTTAACTTAAAAAAAAAAAAAAAAAACTTTCTGCATTTGGATATTTAGTTTATCTACAGGAATATGAATGTTAACAATACCAAGATAATAAAATAGTACCCAAAGTTCTATTCAATGCCATTAACCATGCAAATATTCATAAAAAATGCACTGTAATAAAATTTTCTTTTTCCCAAATATCAGGTAGTAATGACATTGATGTGAATATACCTATTCTATTTTTCCTTACTTAGATGTGTATAAAAAGTAGTAAATTTTTTATTTTATGGTATAATAATAGATAAAAGTGCACAAAATATACAAAAAGCATTGATGAAATATTCCAAATAAGTGGTTTTTCTTTGTGAATCAATTAATTCAGCACTTATAGACACCAGGGAAGACAAGATGAATGCAAACAAAGTTCCATCATGTAGAAGAATATGATCCATGTATGTATAATTATATTCCACATAAAGCTGTGAAAATTACAATAAGAATGGTATGAAAAAGACTATATATTTATGAAAAGGTTAATATGACAACAGTATTCATAAATATTTTACAAAGAAGTTAGATTTGAACTTAAAATTGAACTTTTCTCAGATAAACAAGATGCAATTTAAACTATAAATAAGAAGAAACAAAGGGAAATTTGTTAAAACACCCAGAGAATGAAAAGAATAAAAGTGAGCTAAAAGTGAAAGGTCGCATATGAAACATGCTTAACATCACTCATCATTGGGGATATCAAATAAAAACCATGAGGAGAGAGATACTATTTCAAAGCCAATAGGATGGTTGGATGGAGATACACACACACACACACACACACACACACACACATATGTATGCAAAAACATATACATGTACATACACATATTTATCAGAAAAAGCAAATGAATACATAAGCAGAAAAGCAAACAAATAAAGCAAAATAAAAAGTATTGGTGAGGAAGTAGAAAATTTAGAAACTTTGTGTACTGCTGGTAGAAATTAAAAATGGTGCAGCTGATATAGTTCACAGTATGACCATAACTCAAAAAATTAAAAATAGAAGAATTGCCATATGATTTAGTAATTCCACTTTGAGTATACCCTCAAAAGAATTGAAAACAGGGACATCTGTTGTATTAGCTCTCTTAGGTTAGATACCAAACGCTGGACAGCTTAAACGACAGGTATTTCTTTCTCATAGTTCTAGAGGACAGGAAGTCCAACGTCAAGGTGTTAGCTAATTTGATGCCTGAAAATGCCTCTTTTTCTGATTTACAGACTGCCACAGATTCCCTGTGTCATCACAGGGCCTTTCCTTCATGTGTCCACGCAGGGAGAGAGAAAGAGCTCTTTCTCTTCTTGTTAGACCATCAATCCTAACAAATTAGGACTCCATCCTTATGGATTATTTCAACCTTAATTGTTTCCTAACAGCATTTTCTCTAAAAACAAGCCCATTAGAGGATAGGTCTTTAACACATGAATTTTGTAAGAGTATAATTCAATCCATTATATTTGTTTGCCCAGGTTCTTAGCAGTATTATTCACAACAGCTAAAATGTGGAGGTTACATAAGAGTCTGTCATTGAATGGAAAAATTATATTATAAAACATACACAGACAGAGAGACAAACACACATGTATAAGACTTAAAAGAAGGAGAAAATTCTGACAAATGCTACAGATGCTACAGCATGGGATAATCTTGAAGATGTAATTCCACGTTAAATAAACCAGTCATGATTATAAGATTATGAGATACCCACAATAATCAAGAATAAAGGCAGAATATAAAATAGTGCTTTCCAGTGGCAGATGAGAATGGGGAACGGACAGCTATTGTTTAGTGGGTATAATGTTTCAATTTTTCAAGATGAGAAAAAAATTGTTGAGATGGTGGTGATCCTTGCACAACCACGTGCCTGTACTCAGTATCACTAAACTGTATGCTTAAAATGGTTAAAATGGTGATTTTTATCTTATCAGTATAAAGAGGAAAAGATATGCAGATGTAATAAAGGAGATAATCTCTAAATGTTGGCCAGAACCACATTAATGGTGTAAGGCTAAGGAAAGTAGCCTACTTTCAAGCTTTGAAAATGAAAAGCCTAGATAAGGGTTAGGGTTAGTAAGTAATGGAAGTAAGTGTGGACAAAGTGTTGAGGTTCCATTCACCCAGAATGATGTGATGATTCTTCTTCCAAAAGATAGTTTTAAATATCCTTCTTCCCTATGCATGCATTACCATTCTCCTATATGGAATAACCTTTGTTTAAAAGGCATTTTAAACTGGGAAAAATAATTTTCTGAGAATGATTTTAGCATTATCATAATATTTACCTGAGCAATTCCCAGTCCATTTGCCTCCTATATCATTTCCATCATCTCTCTATCCACGCATTTTTACCTTTCTTATACAAATTAGGACCTTGAAATTTAATAATAATAAAAAAAAAATCTACTTTACTCTGCTTACAGAAAGGGTGTGTGGTTTGTCTAGCAGTCATTTTTTTTTTTTTTTTCTCAAATGTGTGCAGGCTTTAGGCTGGCAGCAATGTGCTCACTAATGTGTCCCTGCCCTAGCTTTAGGGTTAAATGTTTACTAGGCTAAATAATTGTAGTTGGCCCATTCACTTTTGCCAGTGATTAACTTCAGAGTAGGGGTACAACACAATGAAAACAAGGAAAGTCAGGTGGGAGATTACTGAGAAGGATTTTCCTTTATGCCAAGTGAAGTAGGAGCAACAACCTCATCTCACTCTCCTTTTTTTGTTGCTACTACATGAAAATGTGTGATTTCCAGAGGAGAGCAGACATGATGAGATATTGTTAACATATTGAGAATTACTGAGCAGACAGATAATGAATGACCTGGGTTCATGGTAACAGCACTATATTGCTACTTTGGTATTGCCTAACTTGGGACTTCTTGCAATGTGGGAAAATGAATGTTATTATTGCCTGGGACACTTACACAAAAACTGAAAATGCAAAGTTGATGATATCTTAACCAACATGCTTCTTTATTTACTTATTTTTAACTTGTGATCATTAAATTAGTGAAATTTATTTAAGAAAGAGAATAAAATAGTGATGGGCTCATGTAGGTGACTGGATTGTGTACGTGCATATAATACATTATGTTTTCCTGTAATGAATAAATATGAATGTTCAATTAGTTAGCCATCTATAAAGGCATGGAAAAGTAGCAAGTAAATAATTGGCTAATCTCTTTTCATTGTCTGTTACTATTCTGGATGGTATTTTAGACAATTTCTAATGTTTTGAAAAGTTGTTAAATTATGAATTGGCAAGCTCTTGCAAAAATGTATGTGTATGTGTGTGTGTATAATTTATTTTAACTCTTAGAACAAAAATATTTTTAAGCCCAAATCAAAAGGCCCATTTATGAAATGTGCAATTTTAAGCACTTATTAATTTCTCTTTCATTCTCTCTTACCATTTCTTAAACGAAGAAATATTTTTACTTAAAATATTATTTTCTGTTAAAGTGGAATGAATTAAGATGTATTATAGATGTTGACATCCTGTTAGCTTCACTAGAGATTGGTATGTAGCCGAAGATAAGTGATTATTCTTTAATAAACTGAGATGAGAATCTTAATCATTAATAAAAGTTGTCAGGTGTGGCAGAATCCCAGATGCATGTACAATTCCTCTCGTCCCCTTACTTAAGGAAAATCATCTGGAAAATGTAGTTTATCATTTTTAGCATGAAAATAGTTCTAAAAGAGATTTGTAAAAAAATAACAATAATCTAATCTGCAGACTTGCATCTAATAACTGCAGAATGAATAGGACTTGGAGAAAAATATGCACACAGAACTTAGGTCTAGGATTGATTGAGACATGAAATGTTATTGGTGTTTGAAACTGACAAGAAAGGAAAAGCAATCAGGTTATCCACAATAGATGAAGGGAAATAATGGCCTGCTTCTAAAAGTGGAGTAAAATGGTTTGGATAGGAACATGGGCAGAAACAACATTCTTTTGTGATCTAACAAGGCAAGAGTGTTGAACCAAATTGAGTAGTTATTGATGCAGTAATTTGAGATGTTTTCTTCAATAACTGGTGATAAAATTATGGCAGTGGATCTCAAACTGTAAAGAATTTTTGAATTGTGTTTTTCATTCACATTAAGTTCAGAAAAAATAGAAATTGACTCATCTAGGAAGTACTTTATTATTAAGCAATGTTGTTCAGATTATCTTTTTATTTTAATTGGAGAGCACCAAGAAGAAATTGCATTTAAAATGTATTTATTATTATATTTTTAATATTTAATGATAAATATATATTTAACCTTTCTTCTCCATTTTTCATTTTATTTACCTCAAGACCTGGTACACTGCTTTGCTCATAGTTGAAATTAAAAGATTTAAATGAGCCAACTGTATTTTTTAATTCAAGCACATAACAGCAAAATGCATCTTTCTATTTAACTTCCCTGTTGATGGGGAAGTTTAAAATATAAGTAAATGCAAATTAATACATTTTGAAAATTATTAGAATCTGTTAAGCATACAAATTCATCTCCTATTATTTCAATCTAAACCCCAGATGACAAGTTGTAGCTGTTGAAATTTGACAGCATAGTTGCTAAGTGTAAATGTTGTTGACAGTTTTAACAGCTATCTTCTAAAATGTCATTAACCAAATATTTGGGAGAGCCAAGTTAAACATCTTGTACTTTTGGTTGTACAAAACTTTTGCATTACCAGCATCCTGTTTTAGTCAGCTTTTTCACTGTTGTGACTAAAAGACTACACATGAATAATTTTAGAGGAGAAAAAGTTTATTTGGGGGCTCAAGGTTTCAGAGATCTCAGTCCATAGACAGCCAGCTCATTCCTCAGGACTCCATGCCAAGCAGCACACCATGGCGGAAGAGTATGGCAGAAGGAAACAGTTCACATGGTGATGGGAAGGAGAGAGAGAGAAAGACTCCACTCCAGATACAAAATATATACCTCAAAGGCATGCCTTCAGTGACCCACATCCTCCAGCCACACCTTACCCACCTACAGTTACCACTCAGTTAATACTGTCAGGGATTGGGTTAAGAGTCCCCTAACCTGTGGGCTTTTGGCAGATACCTAGTATCTAAACCATAACATATCACAAAAAGAATCCAGAATAAATCCCACATGCATAGTCCTTTTTAGTATTCTTATTTTTAAAGAATCAATTACTGTGTACAAAATGAAGCTTAGCCCACATAAAATTCTCAGGACATTCACCCATAGTTCTTTGGAAGCTTTTTAAATAGTGTTTTTCTTAGCAGAAGACAGTAACATTGATTTGTTTTATAGAAGTGTTCTGTACTATAACAAATAAAAATATTTATAAATCTTTAAGACTTACAAAATCATATTAAAAAGCAAGTTAAGTTACAATTTCACATTTCTACTTTAATGTTAATTTCTCAACTTTTGTGGGGAATTTGAAATATACATTTTTTTGGGGGGTGGGGGGTTTGTAGGGATTGAAAATAGGGCTTTGTGAAAGCTAGGCAAGCACTCCATCACTGAGTTACATCTTCGGTTCTGAAATAAATAAATAAATAAATAAATAAATAAATAAATAAATAAATAATATGTATATATATGCATATATATGTATATAATTTTTTAGTTGTAGATGGACACAATAACTTTATTTTACTTATTTATTTTTATATAGTGCTGAGGATTGAACCCAGTACCTCAAACATGCTTGATGAGCGCTCTACCACTGAGCCACAATCCCAGCTCCTGAAATATATTATTTTTAAGAGCATTTTTGAAACAGTTTGATTTATTCAAAATGATATAGATAAAAACATTAAAATGTTTAGAATATATGGGCAAACGTGCATTTTCTCATAAAGCTAGTTATCTGTGTTGAACACACAAAGCTTAGGTCAAAATACCTTATAGTTTTTCAATACTTGGGATATGTTTCCCAGCATACTTGTAAGCATGGAAAGTTGAAGAGAGCCAATATTAATTTTAAGAAGGGTTTCCTTACATACATTTTTTTTTAGTGATCATAAGCCTTATACGTTCTCAGTATAACACATCATGCTAAGTTTCATCAGCGATTATGAAATGCCATCTCTCAAGGTGTGATAAACTCAGAAGGTTAACATGATTGCAGGTCTCTAAAGCCTTGACTCAAGCCTTAAGTAAAACTTTCCTTATTTAATAATCTAAAAAATAAATTTAAAAGAAAAAAAAAATCGGTTAGATTCTTATTTTGCAGTTACTTGGTTAATATCCATACTCAAGAGAGTTATAAAAGTATGAGGGCACGTGGTTTTGCCTTGTTGATACTGTCTGACATAAACAGAAAATATAGAGTCTGAAAAGCAGAGTATATCAAAATACAGTATTAAAATATGAAGCATAAGGGCATTGTGATTCCCCTGTTAAATTATAAAAAGTGTCATGAAAACATAATCCCTAATAAAATTACATGTTCCCAAAACAACTAGTACACTGCTAGTTACATAGTAAGTGTATCTGAGAAAATTGTTATGAAGTGATAACACGATTCTAAATTCTAGATTTTTATCAGAACTACTATTACTCCCTTTGAAAACTTAATATCCTAAGTAGTATTTGATCTTTTAAAAATTGTCTCTGTGGCCCAAGCAGACTAAATGTCAGTGTTCTTTCTTTGTTAATATTTGATCAGTTTAAGTTATCATGAAAACCACAGATACCCATGAGCATTTTTTTTTTTTTTTTTTTGGTGGGGGGAATGAGAATTGAACCCAGGAGTGCTCTACTACTGAGCTGTCCTAGCCTTTTTCTTTTTTATTTTAAGTATTTAGTTAAAAACAGGATCTCCTTAAGTAGCTAAGACTGGTCTTAAATTTTGATCCTCCTGCCTCAGCCTCCCAAATTGCTAGGATTATAGATGTATACCAGTGCTCCCAGCTTTCCCAGGTACATTTTTTAGGTTGAGACGTTTTATCCAATCTGGATAGCAGAGAAGTACAGAGACTTGTTACACTGTTTGAATGATGATGATGTTTTTCAATCTATTTTACCACTCTGGATTTGCCTCAAGATTCACAATCACAATCATATGTAAATTTTCTCCTATGTGTAATGTTTCCCCAACAAGATCTATTTATCAGGCTTATTAAGTATAGAGTAGATGCCTGAAAGTTAAGAAAAAATTTGAATGTAAGCTTTTAAAAATTTTGTTATTAAATGTATTTACCATATGGCAAGAGTGGAGTATAGGTCAAAACGGGAATTTTAAACAATTTTTATCTGTAATAACATAAAACCATCTAATTATAAAAGCAATTAACTTTGCATTGTGGGAGAAAAAAATTCATTCTGATTTCATAGAACCCTTGCCCTCCTGCTGATTTACAAATAGTTACTTAGTGGGAATCACTGCCTGATGAAAATCATCATCAATGGAATGTATACTTTTAGATTCAGAATGCACATTTGAAATAATTTAATTCAATTCCAACATGTAACAGACAAGAAGAAATCTGGAGTCCAAAAATATTAAATAATATAACACAACTCATTGGTCAGACTTAGGACTGGAACCCCAGTCTCTTAATTTAGAGGCCAGTATTCCTTCCATCAGCACACACATTTTCAGGGAACAAATTATTAATAATTACTTACTTTATTCTCTTTGTGGAAACCCTCCATTTTGTGTAGATTCATGTGAAGGAAATAAGTATGATTTTATAACATATG
The DNA here is from genome assembly GCA_025594165.1 of Tamias sibiricus. NCBI lineage: Eukaryota > Metazoa > Chordata > Mammalia > Rodentia > Sciuridae > Tamias > Tamias sibiricus. Next base: position 108,919,985 of record CM046664.1, on the reverse strand, counting down.
TTGATTCGTCAGTTTTCCAGAAACAGTTCATGTTAATTTAAGGACTATTAAAACAGGGAAAATAAACACCTAAACTTTAGACACTTATCTTTATGTATAAGTTAGAAATAATTAGATTAACCTCTCCGTTTTTATCATTGTGCCATATGTAGTTGGTAAATATTTGTCCTGCATCAAGTTGTCCTTAAAATAGTTTAGTATCTAATTTGGAGTTTAAGAACAGGGATAGAGTCACAGTGGTAGGAAATTACACAGCAGTTAATGGCACAGTAACGTTTAAGTTTTTAATCTGAAAATGGAAGGAACGTGAGGGCTGCCGAGGATAAAGCGATAAGCTCAAAGGGGAAAGAAATGTGATTATTCTATCACCCGAAAGTCTTCTGCTTTGAGGTGGATAAGTCCGTCCAACCTGTAAGAACAGATTTGCTCAATGATGCTGAGAGAAGCAAGCTGAGATTTACCAGCAGTCTCTTGAATGGACATGGTTCAGTAGTTCCTAATCCAAGGAGAAATGATTAGGCTGAGTGCCCTGGCTAAGACTGAGATTCAGAGGATTGCAGTTAAAGATAAGCATGGGGATAGTTTTTACAAGAAAGGAGACGAGGGTGATTAGGTGCAGGTGTATAGGCAGCAGTTCAGGGCAAGATGAATTCCTTTTCAGATTGTGCACATTGGAAAGGATGAGTCCAAAGTAACTTTTAGGAAATTTAGAATATAGTCCAAATTTTTAAGAGCAGAGATTTTTACCTATGTGGATTTTGTCTAATTAAGCTACCAAACTGGAACATGGTTCTTGATGGAGCTTCAAGCTAATGTCATCAGAAAGGAATTGGGGCTCCCAAACAGTATAGAATGTCATTTGGGAGTCTAATTTAGATTGTTCTACTCTAGCACTTTTGGCTGAGGAATATTCACTCACTGAGTTTATAAAATATGTTTTCTTTACTATGTGAAAATTCTAAGATAAAATTTCAGTGAGAACTCACTCAGGAATGCCTTCTGTTAATTCCTACTCAATTAAAAACACAGATATAGATAAAGAACATTGCTAGACCACATACATGGTGTGAGGACTACAACATGGTAACTGAGGTTAAGAAACATGTGAATTCTCACTGGAAAAAAATGATCTTTTCTATATGATTCAAGGTGGGTAGACTTTTAACAGTACCTTTGAATCTAATAGCATTTTCCTCTCTGTGGCTCCTACTTCCTATTTTATGTGAACCTTTTTTGATTGGCACATTTGCCTCATTTCTGACTAAAAATATCCTAAACAGTCAGACTGGCCATTCTCTTAAATGTTATTTCATCTTCTATCCCCACTTTGATAATGGTTTGAGTCTGTAAAGCTTAGTATCTTATTCTGTCCCAATATTCCTCACTCTTTTTCACTCCCTCTTTAATTCAAATTCTTCACTTAAAGGCCATGGGATCTTAATAAATATGGGTCAGGATGGCCATAACTTTCCCCACTGAAAAGGCTGAAGTATGGTAATATTTCAGTGCAGATCAATAAAATGAGTCCCAGTTCCAAATGGCACATTGACCATATTTTTATTTTCTACATTTCTAAGTACTGTTGAATATAGCTGACAACTATTAAGAATCATAGGATTGAATTCTATTAGAACAGAGCCAATAAAATGTTTCACCTTTTTAATGCTTAGCAGGTTTTGAAATGCAAGAGGAGATAAATAATGGTGAAAATATTAATTTGTCTCTGTCCTTAAACTTTAATTACATTTGCTTCCAGAATACCTATTGCTTGGTTTTGCAATTTTCTCATATTTAAGATCTTGAACAGTCAGACAAAAATATAATTAAATATACTCAATTTCTTGATAAAGTACTGTTTATAAAGGAGCAAAATCACATGTAGAATACAGTTAACAAATTGCAGATTCAGTTCTCAGTTACCATAGGACACTTCTCACATAAAAGAAAGTTTAAGGTTGAATCTATAAGCATGGGATCCACTGATGGGACCAGGTGCTGCTCCACCCCCTCAGCTCTAAGCCTGGTGGTATATTGGAAAACACAAATGAATGGCCCAGTTGAAGGGAATTCTTTAGAGGATAGGAAGTCATCCTTTAGGATTTAGTATATGGATTTACTTAAAGATTTTTATATTGAATTGTATCCCCAATAAGAAGAACACATAGGTACAGAATCAAAAGTTGGAAGGCACTAGTGGCTCTACTTACTTACTATTATTTTCAATGGCCCACAGGGGGGTCTTTGTACATTTCATTCCTGTGATGCTTGTCTGTCAGTGATCCGAGGTTCTAGTCTCCCAGGGAGACATACTTTCGCCAGGGAACATAAACAAGAACTATAGGATTATAAATCACAGCTACTTCTCTGGTAAGTTAGTCTCCTTTTGTTCAGGAACCAGCAGAAGAGTGAAAGCATGAATGTATTTGTAGGAAGAAATGAAACTGGTAATGAGGAAGAGGTAGAGGTGTTATATTGAGAGAATAGAAAATCATGTGTGGAACCTAGATGTATCATTTGGTTTCCTCTTTATATTCCCTTGTGCTGTAGTGACTGAAAATGTTCAGGTACCATACAACTGGCTTGGAAATGGCATGTTGACCAGGAATCCATGTCTTCATGAATAAAGGTCTCATACCAGTAGCTTAAGTCATTAAGTTCAGAAAAGGTGGTAGCTAAGGATGGAGGAGAGTATAGAATAACAGTTGAAAGCCGGGCGCGGTGGCGCAAGCCTGTAATCCCAGCACTTTGGGAGGCTGAGGCAGGAGGATCGCGAGTTCAAAGCCAGCCTCAGCAATGGCGAGGCACTTAGCAACTCAGTGAGACCCTGTCTCTAAATAAAATACAAAAAAGGGCTGGGGATGTGACCCAGAGGACGAGTGCCCCTGAGTTCAATCCCTGGTACCACAAAAAAAAAAAAAAAAAAAAAAAAAAGAATAACAGTTGAAGAAGAGAGAGAGTAAGTTATCAGTGGTAGCCTGATCCCAACGACAGTGGCAATGGCTATGTTGTATACCATTAGCTTCCTTTTCCTAAGTATGCTCTCAGGAAAGAATCTCATCAGATACCAGGACAGATTGTGGAAGACATGGAGTCAAAAGGACTCAATGCCTAGCTATGGGAAATGTAGTCAGAAGGGAGCTTCCACTTTTCCTTTTAGGGTTTACCTCAGCTGCAAAGATCTGTTTTCTTGAAGTCAAAAATTTCATGTGAGTGCTGAATCCAGTGACCCAGTTAAACAGATATAAAAAGTATAGCCGCATGACCTAATGGACAGATCAGGCTTCAGAGCTCCCCACCAGGTTTCCCTATGACGGATCTCCATCACTGTTCAATTTCTTCCATTTAATTCCCACACCTTCTCTTCAGAGGCATTGCTGATAAATATCTTGTGACCCAATTTCCAGCTGAGCATCCTCTTTTGGAGAAGACAACTAATGATATTCACCTTGTTCTAGTCATCCAAATCTTATTAAAAGAATGGATAATTGATCAATGATTTCTAATAATGCCAAATTTATCCTCTAAGAAAGGAGCAACTGAGCCAAAAGTAATAGCCTCTAATTCAATTAACAGCTATTAAAACTAAGTAAAGTGAGGAAAAAGTGAGCCATCATTTTAGATGTAACAGTCATAAAAGAAAAGGTCCATGAGGACTAAAAACTGTTCAAGGAGATTGAGAGAGAGAGAGTTCAATTGGGCTGTACAAGGAGACTGAGCCCTGTTCATGAGCAGGGACTGATGAACTTGGTATATTGTCCCCTAACATTATTCCCTTCCACCTGTACTCCCTTTGACTCATTAGGATACATTCCTAATACATATAGGACACATTCTTTGAATTAGGAAGATTACTTTCCCAAGGGATAATTCTCTAAAGAGATTTTTCTAATGAATGGCCATATTAGATTACAGATATGTTTATTAGCAAGAATAATGTCTTTGTTAATGGGCATGCAAATATTTAGGCTAAGTGTTGTTAACAGATTTATTTTACAGATGTGCAGAATCAGCCAAAGAAATTTCCATTACTCTCACAACAACTCAAAACAGAAAAGAAAATGTAAAATATTTATTTAATTTAATATATTATGTTGCATGCTTTCCACTTACTAGTAATAAGAATAAAAGTTGTAGTCTTCATAGTGCCATTTCTATCATGATAATGACTTTCCCAAGCAAAACTTGAGCACAAACATGGGAATTCTGCACCAAATAATAAAACCTAAAAGGGAAATTTTTGAGACAGTGTAATGGGCTCTGGAAGACTTTTGAGCTTCTGGATGTTTACTAGGTACATCTAATAATAATGTAATATTTAGACTAAAGAAAGGTACATCTAGTTGATTACTTAGTAGTCATTACCTTCTTCAACTGAGAAGAACAGGAAAAACAACCAGGCAATAAATAAAAATAAAAAATTGATAAAATGTTACTGATTCTGCAGAAACACTTGCCCAAGAAAACAGATCCAAGCAGAAGGTAATGAAAGGAACTTTTAGGAATGCTCCACCAGAATGGTATTCACACTAAGCTTTAGCCTTTTGGATTATTTAGTTTTCTGCTTCTGTTTCACTGATTGAGTTCGGATATGATGCTTGGTATTCCAGCCCTTTAAAATATGAGGTTAGCATGAAGATAGAAAACAAGTGCTGAGGATAATAAAGCAGAAAAATGAAAAGATTGGGGTACTGATGACAAAATGGAGTCTTCATACCCACCCTGGAGTGCCTTTCTCAAACTACTATGTGAGAGATTTAGTCTTCACTCTTGTTAGAGCTGCTGTTATCCCTGGCTGCTGTTACTATCATCTGAATGAATCCCTAAATGATCATATACTTTAACTTGGCAACCAAAACAGAAGTTCTTAATGCAACTATTAAATGAAATGAACTTTGTTTTTGATATTTGATTCAAATGTAATTTTTCAGTTCTATAGAAAATGTTGTCTTTAATAATATATTTTTTTATCAATAGAAGCTATACTTACTGAGCGTGGTGGTGCACACCTGTAATCCCAGAACTTGGGAGGCTGAGGCAGGAGGATCACGAGTTCAAAGCCAGCCTCAGCAATGGCAAGACACTTAGCAACTTGGTGAGACCCTGTCTCTAATAAAATACAAAAAAGGGCTAGGGATGTGGCCCAGTGGTCAAGTGCCCCTGAGTCCAAGCCCCCTGTATCAAAAAAAAAAAAAAAAAAAAAAAAAAAAAAAAAAAAAAAAAGAAGAAGAAGAAGAAGAAGAAGAAGAAGAAGAAGCAGCTATACTCATGTCATTTCTTAACTGATTCACAGCAGTTCTAGACTCCGTGAGCAAAATAGTTAATTTTTATTTTGAGGAACACATTTGGAAACATAAAAATCTTCAAATGCCAATTTTTTTAATAGATAGAATAATTTTCCATTGATGTAACTAGATTTAAGATGTCAAAAATGAGAATAGTTTAAGGACTCTTCAATGGTCATTCATCCTTTAAAATTAATCTCACACAAGAGGAAATTTTTATTAATTTTAACTGTCTAATTAGTCACTTATCTGTAGCTGGGGATTTGTAACTAACTACATGTTAGTTAATTAGAATGTCTTCAAAATCTTAATTTCTGTCTCATTTTTTTTCTTGCATACAAATGTATTATTTCATGAAGATGACTTTTTATATATGATAATAGCATCTATATAATCAGATTAGATTTCTTTTTCAAATTTATAGTGGATAATTCACTATTATATGGGTCAAAGATTAAAAATGAACAACTATGCCTATAAATTAAGACTTAGAGGTATAGGATTTACTTAATTGTATTACATTTGTTGGTATCAAGGAAATTACAATGTGAGAATTTAAAATTGTTTAAAAATAAACCTTGAAATCTCCCATTTTATTGGAGAATATTATTTCATAAAAATATGGTTCTTTAAAATATTTTCTTCACATGTCCAGTGTGGTGCACACACCTATAATCTCAGCTATTTAGAAGGCTGAGATGAAAGGATGGCAAGTTCAAGGCCAGCCTCACCAATTTAGTGAGACCCTCAGCAATTTAGTGACACCCTTTCTCAAAACAAAAACAAAAAAATATGGCTGGGAATATAGCTCAATAATAAAGCTTCCTTGGGTTCAAACCCCCAGTAAACCCCTTAAAATTATCACGTTAAAACACAAATATAGCTGGGCACGGTGGCGCACGCCTGTAATCCCAGCACTTGGGAGGCTGAGGCAGGAGGATCGCGAGTTCAAAGCCAGCCTCAGCAATGGTGAGGCATTAGCAACTCAGTGAGACCCTGTCTCTAATAAAATACAAAAAAAAAAAAAAAAAAGGCTTTGGATGTGGCCCAGTGGTCGAGTGCCCCTGAGTTCAATCCCCAGTAAAAAAAAAAAAAAAATATATATATATATATATATATATCTTCATTATTTCTTTAATTCTCATAATTCAAATAATTCACTCTAAATTTTGTCCAATATAAAATATTAGAATTATAATATAAGCATATTGTTAACAATTATCAGATTTACCCCAGTATATTTTATTTAGTAGTATACAAAAATATAAATTCTTATATAGTTGGCAATGATAAAATTTTAGAAGCCAAATGGGTACTGTGATTCAGAATAAAATACATAGTATGAAGCTTAAATAATTTAAACAGTTCATTTCTTCTCTCAGATCAAAAATAGGAAAGAACACTCTTTTGATAAAGACACAACATACAATTCCTTTCTTCTGTTCTTGTTATGTTCTAGCTCAAATCTGAACATAAGGCTAGTGCCATCTATTTAAGCCAAGAAAAACTCTTTCAATAACTGGTCTGATTTTAGACTTATGTAATCTATTTAATAACATGCTTCTCAGATATTTTTTTCATCCCATTTTTGAATTGTGATGCTAGGGTAACATCTTTAGGATAATACTTTGTAAGAAGGAGGTAACTGCTATGACTCTGTGCTTTCTTGAAGACCTCCTGGAGGCAGCCTGTGTGAAGCTGGGAAAGCTGAATTCTTGTGTGGTGCTCTGTGCAGCCCAGACTCACAAACAACACATTCAGGATAGTTGGAGGTGGCCCCAAGAAACCAAGGAACAAAATGTCTCCTTATACTTTCTTGTGAAGATGTTCGGGAAAGAATATGGTGGCGGGGGTTGGTAGGGGTGTCCTTGTCACTTTTGCAGAATTTTCCAAGAAATGCTTTGAGAGATGAAAGACAATGTCTGGAAAAGAAAAAAAAAAATATCTAAATCTGAGAAAATGACAAAGAATGTTGTGATTGGGAAGTGAAGGATTATACATTCACTAAGGGAGGCAAGAATATAAAGGACCTCAATGCTCTCAATACACTATTATTAGGATTCATCCTATTCTGTTCAGAATAAAAAAAATTAAATCCACAAAGCCAGGCAACACCATTGGAGGTGTGGAGAGAGGAAAAAAAAGATTGGAATAAGAAGGTTGAAATGTTTTTTAATTTACATAAACAATATTATGGTTTTAAAACTGTTATCTATTTTTTTTTTAAAAAGACATTTCCCCACCTTTCAAAGATGTTAACAGGTAAAGTTATGCTACAAGGAAGTATTCCCTATTTTCCATATCAATCAGCATATGTTATTTCATCAAACAGCTTTTGTTTGCTTTTTCAAATGTTATAGCAAATTTAATGACTATCATGATCTTAAGCTATATGTTGGTTCATTGTAACTGTAATCTAGCTAGTGAAGAACATAGTAGGAAAATTTAAATACATAAATAAATACATAAAAATAAAATATTCATTTGTATTCAAGAAAAGTAATGAATTAGTCCTAAAAATAATGATATATCTACAGCATGATTTACAAACCTCAGAACCCTTAGCCTAAATTGGGTAACTCTGTGCTGTAAGGGGCTGCCCTGTGCGTATGATGATCTTAAACAGCATTCTTTACTCCTATCAACAAGACTTCAATAGTGCTGCCCAGTTATAAGAACCAAAAATTTATGTAGAGATTGCCAAATATCCCCAGAGAGGAGAGGTCACAAAATCTCCCTTGGTTGGCTTTATAGTTTGGATGTGAGGTGTCCCCCAAAAGCTCATGTGTGACACAATGTAAGAAGGTTCAGAGAAGAAATGATTGGGTTGTGAGAGTCTTAACCCCATCAGTGAATTAATCCCCTGGTAATGATGAACTGAGTGGTAACTGAAGTGGTGCTGTGGGGCTGGAGGAAGTGGGAATTGGGGATGTGGCTTTGGGGTATATATTTGTATCTGCAAGTGGAGACCTCTCTCTCTGCTTCCTGATCATCATGTGAGCTGCTTCCCTCTGCCACACTCTTCTGCCAGGATGTCCTCACCTCCAGCCCCCAGAAATGGAGCCAGCTATTTATGGATTGAGACCTCTGAAACCATGAGTCATCAAACAAACTCTTCCTCCCTTACAATTTTTCTGGTTGGGTCTTTTAGTTGCAGTGGTGAAAAAAAAAAAAAAAAAAAACTGACTAAAATGGTTAATATGATAGTTAATCTGGATTGTCAACTTGATTAGATTATAAATGCCTCTGATCAAGAGACTTGAGGATATGTTGATGAGATGAGGTTTCCAGAGATGATTGGCATGTGGAACAACTAACTGAGAGGGGACATCTGCAATGAATATGGGCAGCAATGTCTAATAGCATGGAGACAAGGATGGAACAAATGGTAAAGAAGGAGAAAACCCTATAAATTCCATTGAATTGATGGCTGCTGCCATAGCCCAAGGGCACTAGACTCCAACTCCTTTACTCTTCCAATTTGAACTCTTAACCAATGATTCTGCAGGGAGTTTTCAGGTTTTTGGTCTTAAACTGGGGCTCCCCCATTGGTGTCTCTTGTTTCAGCTTCTTGGACTGAGCAGCTATGGTTTCCTCCGGCCCTCTAGAATGCAAAGTTATTGGGGCAGTGTCCGGTTTCTAATCGTGTAAGTCAAGCTAATAAATCCCCTTTTAATATCATATATATATCATATATATATCATATATATAATATCATATATATATATATATATATATATATAAACACACCCTGTTGGTTCTGTTCCTCTAGAAAACCTTAATACAGTTGATAATCAGTGTTCTAGAGGAACTAAGACACATATTTTAAAGTTTTATATGTAAATGCACTGATTAAGATTTCATAATTTAAATCAGATTTAGCATGTAAACAATTTCAGATATGAAAAAAAATCATATTTGTACCACATAGCACTAGCTTTCACAGGAATATCTCGTAGTAGCAATTTCATTTATCTTACTGAGCTAGATGCTTGTAAAATATGCAATTGCATTTTTCTTAGATGTAATCAACTTACATCTCATATGCTCCATTGAAATGTCTATTTGTGCATAAGGAAATTTTCTATTTAAGTTTTATTCATCTGCACTTTAATAGCAAATTTTTAATATTTTTCTTAGTTTTAAGGAATGTTTCCATTTCTGTGCCTACTGAATAGGGATAACTTGTTTACGAATTTATTGTTACTTTTTTTTAAATGATAATTCTATTAGAGAATTAGTCTTGTTTATTTCTTGTTTTCAAACCAAATGAATGAATAAATCAAACAATTATTATACAATTTGAATTATCATAAAACTATTTTTTACCTTACCTTTGTTTTTGCTTTAATAAAAATAGCAATACTTATTACAAAACAGCATTTTCTTTTTCATTTATTATAAAAAACTTACAACATAAAAATACGGAATGCTGAGGACAGTTCACAGGTAGAGCAATTGCATAGTATGCACAAGGCCCTGGATTCTATTCTCAACATTGTGACAAAAGGAAACAAAAGAGAGAGGGAACAAAAAAAAAAAAAAAAAGCCTTTATATATTCATTATCCAGGTTCAAGAATCAACTATACAATTATGTATATCTGAATATGTCACAGTGAACCCACTATTATGTATAATTATAATGAACTAATAAAAACATAAAAAGAATCAACTGTACATAATTAATACCCCATGTATTTCCAAAACTACCTGCATGATTTTAAGTCAAGAAACAGATATTTTGTCATTTCATCTATAATTATACTAGTACGTATCTCTAAAATATTATCATACCTAAAAATTAACAAATAATCCACATTATCAAATGTTCAATGTCTGAATATTTCTGGTGCTCTCATAAGTTTTATATTATTAGTTTAATTAGATATCCAAACAAGCACTAAACATTGCAGTTTATCACCATAAACTTTTTATTTATAAAATTTCAGCAGTATTTCTTAGTTTTCCTTACAACTTACTTTGAAAAAATACAGATAGTTTGCTCTACAGTTTCACATAATTAGGATTTGCACAGTGCATCCCAATGCTATGGCTTCTATATTCTTCTGGCATGAATGCTTATAACAAATGTTTGAGGAAAATACTTCACAGCTATATTATGCATTTCCATCAGAAGACACACATTTTGGGAGACTGTTAGCAGCTTTTGGTAAGTATTGCTAGGATTTGTTAATTTGCTACACATTGTAAAATAAAGATACTCTAATTCAATAATTTATTGCTCATTTAATTTTTGGAATAATTCTATATAAAAAAATTTCTCCTTTGGTTGTCATGAGTTAGAATTTATATAGGAAAGGTAAGATAAATTCTAATACTATATATATACCCATTTTCAAAATGAGTTGCTTTGCTAGCAATCTCTATAAATGATTAAAAACCTATTGTATTTAATTGTCTCTAGTTAATACTACAGTAATACCATAAATTGAAATATGTATGATGTATTGAAATTTGCAAATCATCCTTGCTGATGCTTATGCTCAACTAATCTCATCTTTGGCCATTAGGAGCCACTTTAGGTTGGCTCCTTCTGTCCAATTGACATAACTCTTGATGCTAATAGTATTTGAGAGCTCTGTTGCTTCAAATATATGGCAAGATATTTCAGGTTAATTTCTTTTTTTATACTTTCCCCCCTATACTTCTGTATTATATATATACATATATATGCATACATATATACATACATATTTATTTGTTCTTAGATACTTACAACCCACATTTTCTTCCTTCCTCCTGCTTGTCTGCTTGCTTTTTTTCCCTTCCTCCCTATCTCACAATCTCATCTAGGCTTTATTTGTATTTCATGAAGTATTGATCTAAGCCTGTTTACCCCAAAGTTTTCTAGTAACATTTATTGAAGCATCCCCCACCCAATGCTGTGAAATTCTCTTCATGATACACTAAATATTTTTATTCTTATTTCACTTTTGGAATTTTATATTACATTCTATTGATATTTCTTTTATGGTGCTACCATTATCTACACTTCGGTAAACTATTTGTGTTGTTTAATATCTGATAGCATTTTCAGTTTCTTATTGTTACTTTTCTCAAATGTTTTGTTGTCTACCATTGCCTATTTTTCTTTCTGAATAAAGTTTAACATTTTTGTTATGCTAAAAATCAGTTTGAGATTTTGATGGATATTTTAAATTAGCTTGCAGATGAAATTAGGAATGAAATGCTTTAGGGGTAATTGAAATCCAAATAATTTGAAAAGTCTGTTTCCAACAGCATTGTATATCTTTGCATTTATGCAAAAATTACTAAATGACTTTTTAAAAAGTATTATAATTTCTTTTTTAGGAAATGTACATTTTCATAGCTAGTAAAGATGAGAATTTATTTTCATTGTGTTTTCTAATTGGTATATTTGAAGACTTTTTTGATGTCTTGATTATGTAAACAGTTCCTTTGCATTTGGAAGAATTGTTATTAAAAACACCTTTTCCTTAGTCTGAATGGGACCCCTCCTCATGAAGTTCATGACTACATTAAAATAGTAATTTTTTGCTGCCTACTCTGTGTTTAGATAGAATCAGATTATTATGCAACTAGACTCCCTGCCTATCTTTGACCAAAGCTTAGATAAAAGTCTCTTGTACTATTTGTATTGGTACTTCTATTAGCTTTTTGTTACTGCGACCAAAATACCTGACAAAAACAACTTTGAGGAGAAAAAGTTCATTTTGAGCATGTTCTTAGAAGTTCAGTTCTTGGTTGGATGACTGCATTGTTTGGACCCAAGTTGAAGCGTAGCATCATGGTAGGGCATGTTACAGGATGTTGGTGGAAATTTGTTCACCTGTTGGTGGCCAGGAAGCAGAGAGAAGTGGTAGCTGGGAGGAAGGAGCCAGGAACAAAATATGTAATCCTCAAGGCATGGCCCCAGTGAACTATTTCCTCCTGCCATGCCCCATTTGTCTATAGTTACCACCCAGTAATCCATTCAAATTATTAATCCAAACGAATTAATTCACTGATTAACTTAATCTTCATCATTTTACCTCCTGCATTAACACCTTAGATTTTGGGGGCCACCTTATATCCAAACCATAACAGTACTCTAATTCTATTTTAACTCAATGGTCAACATTTACAAAGGAACAGTTTTCTGAAATATAGAAGAGGTAGCATCCATTGATTTCTGAACTGGTGTTCATTCAGCTATTAAATTAGTAAGGGTGAGTTGTCAACAAGAATGTCAGGATTCTTACTACATTGTCTGTACTTTAATACGGGAGGGTGCTTTTGTCCTCAGATAGATGTGAGAGTCAGTTAACCATGGCAGAATTCCCTGTCTTCTTTGAAGCTTAATACTAGTGGATAGTGCAAAAACATTGGCCAATATGAAGCTTCTAAAATCTTCAATATTCAGTGAAGTGCAGACCTACCAGGAAGGAAGGCAATCAAATTTATTGGTAAGATATAATATTATAAATATTTTATTTTGTAATTTTTTAAATGTATAAAACCATCAATGTATGTAGAATGCATTTTACCTATAATTTTCTCATGCCTTGCCTCTACTTATTTTTTTTAATTTTATTGTAAATATTTGAGATATTCAACATGATGTTAGAGCATATATAGAAATGTTTAAAATAGTTACTAGAATGAAGCATATTAACAGTTCTCTTCATGTTTTAGTAAGAGCAGATAAAATGTATTAATTTAGCAGGAATGCCAGATATGGAACAGTTTTATTAACTGTAATCTTCATGATGTGCATTGGGTCTCTGGATGGGTTTATCCTATATATCCATTACTTTGTAACCTCTAAACAAAATCTCTCTATCCTCATTCTATACATTTGATTTTGTTACATTTTAGATTACACATACGAGATCATGTAATGTTTTTCTCTCTGTGGCTGGCTTGTTTCACTTAGGACAATCTTCTCTGGTTTCCTTGCCTCTGATCTCAAGGATTGTGTGAGATTGAATATTACAGATACAATTTTTACTACTATTCATTTGGCACATATTTCTTAAATACATACCAGTTGCCATGCTATAAACTTAACTTGAGGATTTACACAAGGTAAAAAGAAATAACCTTGCTTCTTAGGAGCTCACAAACCATTGGGAGAAATAAATAAGACAATTGATAATTAAAGCAGTGTGGTAAATATTTTGAGATAAGTAAGTAGGAAGGAATAAGGAGACACACATTACCCAGCATGGAGGAATGAGGAATCCTATTTTGAATTTAGTGGTTAAAAATGTGTGATAAATTGAGATTTTTATATTTATTTAGATACAGGTGATAATGATGAATGAATAAAAGTGACAAAGAAGAATGATGGGTGAGAATGATGGAATTAATATAGGACATGCAAAATATGGGTTCTCTTTCTCTTAAAGCTTTCTGTGGTTGGGAATGTAATGTTGCCACAAAATGTCATCATAATCTCTCAATCTGTTGATATGTTAAGTTACATGCCAAAGGGAATCAAATTTACCAATAAAATTAAGGTTGTTTATTAGCTGGCCTTAAAATAGGCAGAGTATCCTGATCCTGGATTTTCCGGATGAATCTAATGTAGTTACATGAATTCTTTAAAGTGGAAGAAGACTTGACTCCTCCATCACCAAATCCTTGATGACTCTGAAAATGAAGGAAGAGGGTCAAGTACCAAGAAATGTGGTCATCTTCTAGAAGCAAAGAAGGAACAAGCCTCAGTTTTTATAATGGTGACCTCAGTCCTGGAGATAAAGAAGTGAATTCTGCCAAAACCTGAGACAGCAGGAAATGGATTCTCTTTTGCACCATCTAGAAAGTTCCACAAGCCTACACATAACTTGATTTCAGTTTGGTGAAACCTATATCTATCAGATTTTTTATCTTATGAATTATAAAATATTAAATTTCTTATTTCAAGCTACTTGGTTGTAATTTATTATAGCAGCATAGAAAAATACACCAAAAAGGTTAACAAAAAGAAAGATAAAAATGAGATTTAATCTTGCACATATATTTACTCTTATTGTAGGAATATTTTCAGTGTGGAGGACTTTATATTTCTTTTCAGTCATGGTCTCTAAATTTTTCCAGAAATTTGTAATATATATTTTCAAACAAACTGTACTTTCATTTTTTGGAGAGTTACTAATTTTTAAATATAAATGCATAAACCTCAGTGCGGTTTGAGGTAGGTGTTATTAATTCCACCTTGTATGTGAGGAAACTGAGGTTTAGTGAGGAAGTACCTCACCTATTTTCAGAGTCAGTATTCAAATGTAGATGTGTTCTTAGCCACTTTGGGATCTATTTTGTGCCCAAGTCCAGAATGGTATTAAATTCAGTGAAGAAAACCATTCTGTGAATGATGGCTCTATCTTTCTTTGGTAACAGTTCCATTTTTACCACAGAATTCTTGCATTTCCAGGGAGGACTCATGGTAGTTTCTGCTCTGAATGAAGTAACAACCCGTCAATTGAACTTCACTGGAGTTCAAGTAATTCACAACGGAAATGTGGCCCTACCTTTAAGTTTTCTCTCATATAAATTTTAACTTCAAAATTCTCTAGTCTGAGACTACTACAGATAGTAGATTTTTCTATGTATATGCAATTATGGTAAATGATTACTCTAAATTGTGCCTATTTATTTTGAATTGCAGCTTTAATGTTAGTAATAAAACTATGATCTATTTTCACAAAACACCTATTATTATTATTATTATTATTTTTTCTGGATGGCTCATTTGCCTTCAGTTTTGCTCTTCTTCAGGCCCTATTTTATTTTTCATCTCTAAGTGAGCCTGACAAACAATGGAGCAGGAGAAAATATTCTAAATCCACTGTTTAAAAAAAATTGGTTAGTTCTTTCATAATTGTGTTGTGTTGAATACATGTAAAGAGGGAAAAAAATCTATAAACGTTTATTTCTTAGGGCAGCAATTCATTTATTTTATTTTTTTAAATTTTATTTATTCTAATTTGTTTTATATGACAGCAGAATGAGATTCAATTCATATTACACACATAGAGCACAGTTTTTCATGTCTCTGGTTGTACACAAAGTAGAGTTACAACACTCATGTCTTCTTTTAAAAGCAAGTATTATGTAAGAAAAATCACAAAAAATTTTTCATGTCATTATGACTTCATCAAGTGGCATCTATAGCAGTTGATATTTTTTCTTTTAAAAATAAAATAAATGATCACTTTTGGAGCAAAGAAGAAAGTATTGAAAAGGTATATTGCCCATCATTTCAAATTCAGGAGTGTTAATATCTGTCATGAAGGAATGAACAACTTCATTTTCAACTAAGTTGGTAAATGAATCCTAAGGGGCTAATAGAGATCTACCACTTTGAAAAAGAAGTTACTTTTCAAATTATTGCTTCTCATGAGCAATGCACCTGGTCATCCAAGAGCTCCAATGAAGCTGTACAACAAAATTAATGTTGTTTTCATGCTAGAAAACATGAAATCCATTCCACAGAACATGGATGAAGGAGTAATTCCAACTTTCAAGTCTTCATTATTTAAGAAATGTTTTATGATGATATAGCTCCCTTGGATAGTGATTCTTCTGATGGATTTGGCCAAAGGAAACTGATAGTGCTCTGGAAACAAATTTTCATTCTAGGTATCATGAAAACCACTTAGAATTTATATAGGAAGAGGTCTGTTATGGTTTAGATTTGTGTTGCCTCCCAAAAGAGGCACGTGTGAGAGCCAATGCAAGAAACTTTAGAGGTGAAATGGGTTTTCAGGAGGTGGGTTATTGGGCTATTTGGAGTATATATTTTGTCCATAAAGAGTGGAGCTCTCTCTCTTTGCTTCCTGGTGCTATGTCCTGAACTGCTTTCCTCCATCATGCTCTTTCACCATAGTGTTCTACCTCACCTGGGGCCCAGAGCACCATAGACTGGATCCTCTGAAACTGTGAGTGCCAAATAATCTTCTTCATGTAAAATTGTCCTTATCAGGTCTTTTGGTCACAGTAGCAAAGAATCTGAATAAAACAAGGTCAAAATATCAACATTTACAGGACTTCAGAGAAGTGATTTCAACCCTCCTGGATGCCTTTGAGAGTTTTAAGACATCAGTGGAAGAAGTCACTAAAGATGTATTGAAAGTTGAAAGAGAATTCAAATTAAAAGTAGAATTTGAAGATATGATGGAATGGCTTCAATTTTATGACAAAACTTTAATGGATGAGTTGTTTCTAATAAATGATCAGAGTATTTTCTTGAGATAGAGTCCACTCCTAATGTAGATGCTATGAACCTTTATGGAGTTATAACAAAGGATTCTTAATATTACATAAATTTAGATGATAAAGCAGTGGCAAATTTGAAAGGACTGACTCTAGTTTTGAAGGATATTCCTTTGTGAATAAAATGTAATCAAACAGCATCACATGCTACAGAGAAATTTTTGTGAAAGGGTCAATTGATGCAACAAATTCATTGATTATTTTAAGAAATTGGTACAGTCACCCCAAATTTCAGCCAACTACTACCCTGATTAGTCATTGCCCTATGAAAGTGAGTCAAGATCTTCCATCAGCCAAAAGATTATGAATTTCTGAAGATTCAGATAATTACTACAATTGTCTGGCAATTAAACATGTAAATTAGGTTATAAATACTTTAGACATAATGCTATTGCACACTTAATTTATTAATTATAGTGTAAACATAACATTTATATGCACTGGGAAACCAAAATAAATGTATTTCAAAAATAAGGACATATACAATCTTTGGAAAACATTTATTCAGGTTATTTGATTCTAGACTTTCGGTATCTTTGATAGAATTTAATATGGTTACAAACTTACAAAGTTATAAATAATTGACAGACATAAATTTTATCCTGTCTGGTGAATATTTATTTTCTTTTTTCTGTCCTGTGGAAAAAACTAGATTTTTCCCCATTTGCATATTTATTTAAATATTCTTGATTCAATTTTTTTTCTGTTTTCGGATTCTCTTTTGAACCAATTGTAACATCTGTGTGGTTCCTTCATAAGTTAAATACAATCTTTAACATGCCCTTTTTTTAATAAATGAAAGTTATAATATTGCCTTTTATTAAAATTGTCTCTTAATAGATATTGCTTAGTATGAATTGTGCATATTTTATGTTTCACTGACACTAATTAAATAATTCAGCTTCAAATATCTGAAGGCTTTTATCTAGCTTCTACCTTTTACAGACTAAGTTATCATAAATACTATATTGTATATTTGACTTCAGTTTGATAAAAAAGCAAAATAACATGTACATAAATTTCAGAAAAACATTTATAAGTAGGTTTTAGTGCATGAAAATTAACTTCTTAATAATGCTATTTGGTCATTACATTCATTGGGATCATCCTTTATCTCACATTTGTACTTTCATCTCCCATTTTCCCTAATGTCTCTTCCAAACATTTATCCCTCTCCGCAAGCTGAGAACTCCAATGTCTTCTTTCAGGTTCAGCAAATATTTGCTTTTCTCTTCACAAAGAAAATCAATGCTATTAACTGTAGCATTTCTAATAATCATAACAGTTGGAAATTTAAATATTAACTTTCATCTTTAGATAAATATGTCCAAATTTGGAGTTCACTTTTCTCAAGCCTGCATGGATTCTACCACAGTCACCATGGGCAAGAGGTAGTCATTCTCTGCATAGTAGTTTGCTTGGGCTATCATAACGTACCATAGATCACATAGGTGATTTAAACAACAGAAGCTTATTTGCTCATATTTTTGGATGTCAGCAGGTTTAGTTTCTCT
Source organism: Tamias sibiricus (assembly GCA_025594165.1). Taxonomy (NCBI): domain Eukaryota; kingdom Metazoa; phylum Chordata; class Mammalia; order Rodentia; family Sciuridae; genus Tamias; species Tamias sibiricus. Next base: position 108,901,929 of record CM046664.1, on the reverse strand, counting down.
TGAGGCCTCTTTCCTGTGCTTATAGGTGGCTACTGTCCTCTCATGAGGAGCTTTTTTTTTTTTTTTTTTTTTTTTTTTTTTTTACTGTGTTTGTTCACATTCCTTGCTGTTTCCTGTGTCTTAATATCCTCTTTTTATGATACCAACAGATTGGATTAGGGCTCACCCTAAAGTCCTCATCTGAATTTAATTATCTCTTTAAAACTCTACTTCCAAATTCAGTAACATTTTGAGTACAGGGTTTAGGGCTTCAATGTACAAATATTGCAGGACACAATTCAGTCCATCATACACTCACTCCTTTGTTTCAAACCGTACTGTACAAATAAAATTATTCAGTTGGGACTTATCAATAAAGTTTTATTTAATTTTTTAAAAATTTTTGAACAATGCAATTATGAGGGAGATACAAAAATAGTAGAGATGTCTCTTTTACCTCTTACCCAGCTTTCTCAAAGTTGACATGCTATATACCATAGGATAACTAATAGAACAAAGAAACTGACATGGTCATAATGCTATTGACTAACCTACAGACATGCCCACACATCATGAGTTTCTCCACTAATGTCCCTTTCTGCAATGTACATCCAGGATAACACATTGCATTTAAACATCATGCCTCCTTTCTTTCTTTCAATCTTTGCTATTACATCAGCCTTTCCTTGTTCTTCATAATTTTTAATATTTTCAGTTATTAAAATTTTTAAATGACCTTCGGATTGAATTCATATATGTTTTTCCTCATTATTAGATTAAGGTCCTGCATGAAGGCAAGAAAGCTATGAAAATTATTGTTGCTTCTTATTTCATCATATCAGAGATTATATGAAGTCAATACATAATATTACTGATAATGTTTGCCTTGGTCATTTGTTATATTAGGTTGCTAAGGGCTGCTATAGCATATTACCACAATCTCGAAGGGTTATAACTACAGAATTCATTTTCTTACAGTTTTGGAGGCCAGAAGATTCAAATGAAGATGACAGCAGGGTTAGTTCCCTCTGGAGGCTCTGAGTGAGAATCCAATCCATGCTTCTTTTCTAACTTCTGGTGATGACTGGTGAATTTTGGTGTCCCGTGGCTTGAGATGCATACTCAATAGTCCACTGAAGTCTTTATATGGCCTCCTCTATGTCCATGTCTCAAATCTCCTTCTCCTTAATAGGACACTACCATGAGATTTAAAGTCGAGTATGATCTCAAGATATTTAATTTTATCAGGAAAGGCTCCATTTCCAAAAAGGCCAGTTTAACATGCATACGGAATTAGGAGTTTATGTATTTTATGAGGAGACAAATCAACCTAGAGTTATTATTTTTTTATTTGTAATTAATAGAAACCTTGAGAAAATATTTTAAGAGTATGTATCTATATTTTCCCAAAACACTTTAATCCAATTAATTTCAGGAGCCATCTGTTGATCTTGTCTGAGACATATATTCCTTTGATATTCTAATGCTAAATTTCTAATTCTCTCATTTTTACTACATGAACTCATTGAAATTATTCTGCTATAAAATGCTGTTCTCTATATCATCCATTTATTTATATCAGTATCATGGTTGCCATATTTTATAAATAGGAACAGGACATGAATTAAATTTTAATTTCAGCTAAGCAAAAAATTTTGAGCCTAAGTACATACCATGCATATTTGAAACACATTTGTATAAAATTATCTATTTTTATCTGAAATTAAAATTTAACCCTGTGTTCTACATTTATTCTGGGAATTCTATTAAATATACATACTTAGGTATGTATTTTATTGTATAAGCTATAGTTCAATGCTACAATTTATTTTGTTGACCAAACTTTTCATGGTTCAAAAGCTTTGATCATATGTCTTTCAGATTAACTTCAATTTCATTTTAGAACACCCCCCAATACCCCATTACTTCGAATCCTTTTAATATTTTTGCACCATAGAAGGGTATATTGATATCTTACATTTTAAGTCAACATGGCTTTGAAATTAACAGCTTTTACAAACAGCTCTAAGATCCTTTCAGTAAAAATAGTATTTCAAAGCTAAGATCTGGAACAAAGAGGTGTTTATTACTACTGAGATCTTGTTGCAGTCTGTATTCCATTATGACCTTCATCCGCAGATCTTCCTTATTTTTTTCTTAAATTTATATGCAATAAAATCACTGTTTATGGAAAATAATTCTATGAGTTTTGATAAATGGATAGGATCATGTATTCTTGAATGGAGACATGATACAGAACAGTTCCATAAACCTTTTCTCATCCTCTCCATATGTCCTCTGTCCCATTCATTTACCACCAACCACTGGGAAGTATGCATAAGTTGTTATTCTCTATAATTCTGCCTTTTCTAGAATGTCTTGCTAATTAAGTAAGTGAACAATTTTTCAATTCTAGTTTCTTTCAATTCATAAATGCATTTAAGATTTACTGATACTATTGTGCAATTCAATAGTTTTTTAATTGCTAATAGTACTTAACCATATGAATATACCATAGTTTTTTATCCACTTATCTGTTGAAAGACATATGTATTATTTCTGGTTTTGACAGTTATTTCCTATGGTTTATGATATGTATTTTACTCCATAGAAATTATAATGTAATTTAATGATATGATATAATAATATTATTTTTTATATTATTATTTATGCTTATGTTATTAGTTATTATAATAACTATTATATTAAAATAATTCCACTTAAGTTATAACAAAAACATTTTATGACACTATATTCCCAATTAGTTCTTGTAATGTAGTTCTCTTTTTCATATATTTTTCTTGTGTATCATTTATAACCACATAGTATGTTATTGCTACTTTTTTCTTTAGTCAGTTCACTTTTAAAGCAATAAAAATAAAAAAAAAATAAATGACATATTTAGCTTCATTGGATTTTCAACAATGTCCACATATTTGTAAAACTTTCAGTTTTTCTCTGGTGTTGTAGTCCTGTCTGAAAAACTTTTTCATTGATTGTAGGTTTAGAGTTCTAGAAGTTATTGTCATTATTTTTATGAGAAAGTCTTATTTCTCTTCTATACTGAAAGACATTTTATGTGGAGTAGACTTCTAGTTTGAGTTTTTTTTGTAACATCTTAGATATGTCACTCCCTTCTGGCTTGCATAGTGTCTGGAAAGAAGTTTACTATGAGTCCCATACTATGTTCCCAATGCAGGTAATGTCTATCCATTCTCTAACTACCTTTCAGATTTTCTCCTTTTCTATTGTTCCAAGCAATTTGAATGGCATTGCTTATTATATCAGAGACTCAGATAAATAGTTTGCATAAGAAATTGTGCATACTTTTCCCACCCATCATTTAGTTTGTAGTTTTATTAATTTTCTTGGTAGTTAATTTGATTTTGAGGTTTCTTGTCATTATCTTTACCCTCAGAGTATCTTTCTCATATATTTTCCAGACTTAGATTTAGAATTTTATTTTTCCTTTCGTCTCAGAGACAGTCTACTTTGTTTCTAGAAGCTTTTTTTCTCAGTATCATATTCTTATATTTGATGCTTATTATCTACGTGATTGGAGGGACAGATTGTCCTTTGAAATTCTGAGTAAGTTTCAGGCATGTAATCTGCCACCAGATTGCAAGGATGTGACTTTCACAAACTTTTCTGCCCTCTTGCTGTTGTAGTTCTGGGCCCTGCATACATAGGCTCCTCATTCAGGACAGAGGATTTCTTTCTGATTCTTTCATAGATGTTCTAAGTGTGGTGATTTTATGGTCTCTCAACCTACTAAGTTAATTATTATTCCATAGAAGGGAGAGGAAGTAAGGGTCTGAGCAGTTTCATGGATTTTCTGTTGCAGCTATTTGTCATCCTCAGGTCTGAATTGCAAGAGACGTTTTCTCAGAACTTTTCTCAATTTTACACCTAAGTTTCTAAAGGGTTTCATAGAGGAGAAAAACTTGAAATGGTGTGCTAACAGCTCTTGTATCTATAGTCCCCAGGGACCTCACATGCTCCTTGTGGTTCATACCTGACCTCAAACAATTTGCCAATTACTCTAGCTGCATTCTCTCTACTGTTGTCTTCTACATGTAAACAAGGGTTCATCCCCTGCCCTTCCTTACAGGTGCCTGCTTTTCTTCAGATTTTTGTTTAGCTGGTTGCCCTTAATACCTCAGTTTTCTGATAAACTCAGAAAAAAGTTGTGCACTTCCAGTTTTCTGTCTTTTGTGTCTTAAATTTGAGTATGACACTTTTGTGTTTTTTTCATTCTTCAGTGAAAACTGGCAATACCAAAGAAATAAAAATTTCCAAGGCTCATGCCAATCTTCAATTAACTCAGCTACCTTGCGTTTGTGATATCTGATTTCTAATGTTGCTTATAATTAATAGTTTTGTGGTCTACAAGCACTAGAAATCATAGATCTTGTTATTTGTTGTTATCTTGTTATCTGAGTTATCCATAATTACCCTAAATACATGTATGCAGACACAATTGTTGTAAAAATACTTTAGATTAAACCAGCAACTTAAAAAAATAAATAAATAAAAAATAAAAAGATTGTTTATGAAAACAGACTCAAAAAACATGTAACACTTGATGGATTTATACTGTGAGAGAAAGCAATGTAAGAAGAATCTATATAAATATATTCATGAGTAAATAAATCATAGAAGCTGTAGTGCAGTTGCTACTTATCTTTTTATTGATGCATATGAATATTAAAAATGAATAAACAAATGTAAAGCTCAAAAAATCATAGATCTTGTTTCTATTATTTTAAATTATAATTTTAAAATACCATAATCATTTATATTTGTTTTTAATAATTTCAAATGATCATTTCTTAAAGTATTTTGCTAAAATTATTATATGAAGCAAAATAATGATGGAACCAAAAAATACATTAGTTGGCAATTATTACTGTATTTTGGACACACTATATAGCATTATTAAACAACCAACTGTAAATATGTTTTCTTAAAAATCAGGGTACTGATATCCAATATACTATCCTTTTCCTGTTTTGTCTGAAAGGCACATTTAAAAAATTTGTTCCTGAATCCTTGTCCATCTGGAACCATCTTTGAATACTATGTCATTGCTAAGCCTCACTCTAATGATTTAGTGGACTTATAAATCATTAGAAGTATTGATGTGGCTGATGATGCATCTGAGTAACAGATCATCAGAAAAAGGTGCTTAAATGATCTATGACTCCAAAGATGGCACTGTGTAGAATGGAATCCAGGATCATGTCTACTTACTTCCTAAGTGTTCATGTTGGAGATGGGTTAATTTAAAAAAATATTCAGTGTCTTTGGATAAGTTTTATTCCATCATTAGATACCTTGCTATAAGACTTTCACTCTATTTGTTCCTAAAGCAGACATTCAGAAGTAATATATCATGTTTTACAGTGAAAATGACTCTCTCTCTTCATTAAGAAATGCACTGATATGATATTTTGGAGTTTTATTAAATAATAATTTCCTACATCTCGGTGATACTATGTGAGACCATAAAATACAGATATTTTATCTTCAATATTAATCATAATTTTGCATACTCTAAAATAGCAATACTAGAATAATGTGACTCTAGAGATACATTTACAATCACTATTAACAAAGAGCCATATGACTACCATGTTTAACTGTTAGAGTCTTTCAAGTAGTATAATTTAAAAATAAAGCTTTTTCAGAAATCTTTGCATTGAATGGCCACATATGGTTTGAGAGTCATAGTTTTTCAACATTCTACAATTTCATTATATTCAAATATTATTACACACTAATAATTTTCTATTTGAGAAAGTGTACAATGTTTTTACACTAACAGATTAGATACAACATTGGATTACAAATTGAATAGAAAGTGCTTTTTTTCTATTTTTTTAATGAAAAGAATCAATATGGCAACTTAAATGAACACTTCACTATTAGTGTAAATGATACAATATTGACTTTACACCAACCTGGCTCTACAGTGTGAAATTAACTTCTGGGTTTGACATACTTTTTTCTTCAATGATTCAGATGCACATTTAAGCTCATTAAGTATTATTATCTAGTTTTTCAGTGCCCAGAAGTTGAAAATATTGACTCTGTGGTCCGAAAGGAAGAAGAAGTTTCTCTTATTTCTTACCAATATGCTCTATTTCCACCTTGCCTAATCCAGGACCCATCTAATTTCTTCCCAAAGATGCTACGTAGAAAAGATATTCTTTCTTTCCATGATCACTCTTTCTTTGTATTAAAAAAAGTGCTAAACATGTGATACACAGTTTACAGTTACTGTAGCCATAGATGATCATTCTCAGGAAGGTGAGCTATGCAGTGTATATTGTACCCTTTGTATAGTCACAGTCCCCATTCGTTGGCCAGTATTTTACCTATGTAAGGGGAAGAGAAGGCCAGCCTGACCCACCCATCTGCACAGTCCAGTCCCTTCTCTCAGTTCCCTGTCAACAAATAACATACATTGTGAGAAGAAATAATAATTTTTTAGACATAGGACAACTTAAATCCAGATTAACAAGAATAACATTGAAGCATCTTAAGTGTCTGATGTAGTGGCACTTATTTTCATTACGAACTAGAATATTTAACATATTTCCAAATTTTCCATTTGGTGAACTTTCAAACCACTCAAACTTTTCCAAGGATAATAGAGGGTGTTTATTTTAAATGTGCTTGATTAAATGACCTGATAAAGTGATCTTCCCCATATAAAGAAGCTGTTAGCTCCAAAAGGTAAATTCCAATCTTCTTTTTACATGGTAGAAAATGCTTATGACTTTGAAATTGGCAGTTTTTCCTGCCAGACTCCACAGGATGTCTCATTATACAAGCTTCAGGAAAGAAATTTAGACCTATTTAAAAAAAAAAGAAAAAAAAAAAAAAAAAACCTCAACAACATAAGAATGCTTTTTACAGAAGCACAATAATTTCACGTAGAGAGATACTAAACAGATAATCCAAAATATAGTAAAATAATGTTTAAACATATTCACTAAAATATTATTGGCAATAGTGAATTAATAGGAACAATCTACATGTTTAACAATAGGGAAATAAAGGCACACTCCATGGAATGTCTTTCCACTTAACAACTGCTCAGAGGAATTTTGCCCGTTTTTTAGTATCAAGACTTTATATAACGTATGTTTCCTTCATTGCAGTCATGTAGGTAAATTTTATATTTGTATCTCTAAAATATACACACTATTTTTAACAAAACAGTATTTGGTATGAATTTCACCACATTCCAAATACATTAGTATTGTGGTTACATACTCTATTAATCATGCTGAATATCAACAAGGGCAAGTACATTGTGGATGTGAACATAAAAGAGGCATCTTAGGGTTGGACCCAGTGTGCCACTGTCATGGACTTTCCTTTAATAAGGGACCTAATAATATTGCTTTAGTACTGACTTAGAAGCTTGTGACTGTAGTCAACTTCTTAAGAGTCAAAGTCATATTTTGCAGCATTTTCATCCTAAAGTATTGATCACCTCCATGGAGATTAAGGAAAGCCTTCCTCTTCAATAGTCTCCACAGACATGTCATCGCTTGCTCTGTGTCTCATGATTTTTTTCTGAAGAAATACCCTGGTCATCATTTCAACATTACAATTGCCTACTGTAATCATTGACAAACGGTGAAGTATCAAGTCTCCTCGTTATCTTCCTTCTGAACTTTCTTCAGACTTTTCAACTTGTTGACGAATTAACCATTAATTTTCAAAATGTTTTGGTTTATACTGTGCAATTTACATTTCCTTTACATATTTTGTTATTGATTTGTGTTCATTACTGGGCTGCTGTATTATAAGTATTAATTGGTATGACATGCAAACTCTACAAGAACAATATTTAAAATATTTATCAGCAATGCTATACATTGTCTACGTGCAAGATGGAGAAACATTTAAATTGTAACATGAGCATCTATTCCTTGCCCATCTTCAAGTTCAACGTGAATCTGAAGGGAGTTCTGCTAGCATGCAGTCACTGAAGTACCCAGGCTGTCAGAGATGTTGCTGTGGAAAAAACTGTGTCACCTCCATGCCCCCTTCATATGTTGAAACTCTAACCCCTAATGTGACTGTATTTGGATATAGGGTGTACAGTAAGTAAGTAAGATTCAATGAGGTCCCAAAAGGTGAAATTATAATCCAAAATGATTGATTCTCTTGTAAGTGCACTATGAAAAGACTAGGTGAGGAAAAAGGGAGAGGTGGTTGTCTGAGTCTCAAATTAAGATGCCATATTAGAACCCAAAACCTCCAGGACATTGATCCAAGACTTCCAAAAACCAGAACTGTAAGAACGAAATTTCTTTTGTGTAAACCATGCCGTCTGTGGAATTTCATTACAAAAATCCTGGTAGACTCACACTTGTGTTGGTTAGACTGATGCTTCTACAATCAACAATCAAAGGAGGCCAAGAGCATGAGGTATCAGAAATATTCACCATTTCTGTGTCAACACCTTGGCTGGGAGTCTTTGTTCTTCCAACCACAGAAGAACATGCAATGGGAGAAGAGTGACCCTCAGAGAGCATTCTTGATGATCCCCATGAACCATGGTGCATCTTAATAGAAATTAGCACTATTCTTCTGCTATTGTTTTAAATACAACATGAATAATCCTGTCAGCAAACATACATTTAGCACTTATCATGTGCAAGGCGATGTTCTATGTGCTGCATTTCATAGCTCACTTAAACCTCACAGCAAGTACTTTCAGGAGTTAGATTTATGGATGGGGAAACTAAGGCAAAGAGAAGCAAATTGTTCAAGGATATTAGGTTAGTAAAGCAGAACTCTGTTTGCCTCTAAACCTGTACCATCACTCTCTAAGCTATGCTACCTTTCTAGAAAAGAAACATCAAATGAACAAAATATTTTTTCTCTCATGTTTCTTCCAAAAGCAGATTCACACTGTTCTATCTTCAATCTCTTTATTTTACTGACTGTTCAATTACTTTAATCTTATTTTTGAAACTTCATATGATTTGATATTTGGAGCACAGATATAATTAAGTTTCTGTGGTAAAGGCACTAAAGTAAAAAAACAAATACACACACACATACACACACATTCTTCCAATCTTGTAGGGCTATTTTTAATTTTTATACTCATTACATGCACGTTTTCCAGGAAAAAAAGGCAAATATAAATTTTTTATCCTTGTTTTATTCATCTTTAGTGTATGTTTAGTGTATATTTCATCACTCTTCTTCTTCAACGTAGCAAGTATTTTGGAAATGAACTAATTATTTTACTTTCTAAAGATCTCATTTTATTAATTATAACACTACTTATCAATTCTAAATAAAATTTTGTGTCATATTTATTTTAAAATATATCTGAACAGAACTGAAAAATGAATATGTGCATTCATATTTTGGTTTATACTCAGTGTTAGAAAATTTTCCAATTGCTAATACACATCCATGTTAGATTAGCTAGCATTTACTCAAAAGACTACATTCCAGAAACACCCAGTACAAGTGTTATAGGTTTTTTAATATGCGATCAATGCTGAATATTATATTTATTAGGATATTGAAAGTTAGTAAAGAACATTTATTAACAAAACTAGTAGCATTCAAGATAGAAAACCTAGCTAAAGTTTTTTTTTTTTTTTTTAATCTCTGCTTTGACATGAATTTATAATCAGGAAATTAGAAATCAGTTCCTTTCATACCTTTCATCATGAAATCCGATATTTATTAAGCAGAACCTAAAAGCTGTGCATGATCAAACAACAGATCAGATAATAATTAAGAGAAAGAATGAATTCACATTGCTTTATTACAAAGAATAAGAGTTTTTTTGTTTTTTTTATTTTTTTTTTTTTTCCAATGGACTGCATTTTAAAAGGATGATGTTTTCTAGCCATGCTAGGTGGCTCATGCCTGTGATCCCAGAGGCTCTGGAAGCTGAGGCAGGAGGATAGTGATTTCAAAGCCAGCCTCAGCAATGGCAAGGTGCTAAGCACCTCAGTGAGGCTCTGTCTCTCAATAAAATGCAAAATAGGGCTGGGGATGTGGTTCAGTGGTTGAGTGCCCTGAGTACAATCCCTGGTACCCCCCCCCACAAATGCCAAAAAAAAAAAAAAAAAGAGAGAATGATGTTTTCTGATATTTTGGACATACTTTTTAGATGTTGTTATTTTTAAGGAAAAAATAAATGTTACATCATTGCTAGGATCCTGCTTCTGAATGTTTTGCCTCTCATTCTTTTCCTAGATGTAATTAGTATTAAGGAATTGGGGTTCCATTCTTATGCACATATTGTTACAGTTTACACACACAAAATTATTTAGCATTTTATATGTAATATAAAAGCACATAAACAATATATAATTATCTTTTATAATTGTTTATTTTCATCAATATAATGTTTTGTAAAATCTCCACACTACTACATATAAACATAGTTGGTTCATTTTATCTAGTATATTATATTCTATCATAAGAATAAACCATTCCTGTATATGTATAATTTTTCAACATTTAAAGTGTGGAATGTTACAATAAACTTTTTTTACATCTCCCTCTGATGGTACATATTTATGCTGGGTTTAGAAAATAATAAAACATTAATTTGGTTACTTGCTGACAAATGGATGTTCAAAAGCAGTTGCACCAACATACACTTCTACCAGCAATGTATGATATCCTAGTTCCCTACAACATGGACAGAATCTATAATTATCAGTTGTTTTAATTTGTTTGAAATGTATATCACTGTGGTTTGAATGTGGGATTTCTACCTCCATCTGACAGTGACAAGGCAGCAGCCCCCTACTCTTTCCAGAGCAGTGTCCTTGGAGGGCAGCCAAATCAGAATGATAAGATTCAGAGTCTCACAACACAAAGTCCCTGATATCCAGGTTACAGTAGAAAACCACTTATCATACAAAGAACCAGAAGACCTGAAACTGAATGAAAATGGAAATTAATAGATGCTAACAGTGGGATGAATTAAATGATAGAACTCTTTGATGATAATTTTTAAAACAGGCACCATTAAAAAAAACACTTCAATGAAAAATTTTAAAGTAAAAATATAATAACAGAAGAAAAAATCCTCAGTGGATGACTTCAGCTGGACAATGAAAAGACCACATGAAAGAATTGGCAAATTGGAAGGCAGAACAATAGAAATTACTCAATCTGAGCAACAGAGAAAATTGAGATTCAAGCAGAACCTCAGGGACCTGTATGAGAATGACAAAGGACTGATTCTTATAACAATCTAGATGAATCTCCAGATAATTATACTGAATGGAAAAAAACCAATCTCAACTTTACAAACTAAATCAGTCTTTTAATATAATATTCTCAAATATATATATAATGTATATATGTGTATATATACATATATATATATTCATGAGAGAGAGAGAGAGAGAGAGAGAGAGAGAGAGAGAGAGAGAAATAAAAGCAGATTAGTGGTGGCAATCAGGAATTAAGAAGAGGGCTAAGATACCACCAAAGTACGTATGTCTACAAAAAGACAACATTGAGGGACCTAAGTGGTGAAGGATGATCTATATCTTTACTGCATCAATGTCCACATCCTTATGATAATTGTGTACTATAGCTTTTATCAGATGCTACCATTGGGATAAACTAGGTAAAGGGTACACAAACTGCATCTATTATTTCTTACAAAAACCCATGACTGTATAGTTATTTCCAAATAAAAATATAACAAAGTGCATACTTGTATTGGTGTGAAACTATGCACTGTCTCTTCTAGATACATAAATCTTACACACTTATTTTTTACATGACACATTGACTTGAGATGAAATTGCTTGTTGAAATTGTACGTGGAATTTCACCTTGAATTTATATTGGTAAATCATTTTACAAATATGGTAAACTCATTCTAACCCACTCTAATGATTATCATTTTACCCACATTTTTTTTTTCTCAGTAAACTTTCTTTTAATAGGTCTCAAAATACTGTGACAGATTTTTGTTTTTTTTAGTACCATATAAAAAGTACTATTTTTAAAAAATATATTAATTTAAATCTCTCTCTCTCTCTCTCTCTCTCTCTCTCTCTCACACACACACACACACACACACACACACACACACACAAATACACATCATGCAGTTAGAAAATACCTCTTTCCCTATAATGTTTTTGCTATGAATCATTAGCATTAGTCAGTATTTCACCAGGAAATTTACATGGCAATTGAGACAAATAGTTTTGGGACCATTCTTCCATCAGGTGAATGTTGCAGCGGGTGGAGGACAGTTCTTACAGACACCTATTTCACTTTTCTGAACTTTCTTTTCAAACTTCATGACCTTGCCAGATCAGACAGATTTCTTGTCCCCTGCCTCAGTGACACCAAAAAGAGGCTCAATCATAAGCAATAAAATCAAACAGAGTAGAACAATCAGAGAATCCAGGAACCAAATGAATGAAGGAGGCATCAGCAAATTTCAATAGTTTGGGGCCACCATCCGGAAAGCAATCTGCAGTTTAACAACTTGTGAACAATGTGGGCATCATGAAACTCCAACACAGTTGCATAACAGCCTCTGATTTGGCTGGGGTGGTTCAGAATAATCACCAGAAAAGGGAAGCCAAATATTTCCATTGATGTGTTATTTTTGCTGTCTACAGCAAAACAGCTACACTGTTTTGATGCACATCTTTGACTGATGCATGCTTGATATTAAAATCCATATTGTAACCAAGAAGAGCTATATTCAATCATGGCATGCTTTATTTTAGTGAACATTAATTCAGCAAAGTATTAGGGAAAATGAATTTGCATAGTTGATTTTAGGTTATTACTGACATTAGGCTTTACATTTAATATATTTATATCAAATATATATGTGTATATATATATATGTATATATATATATATATATATATCTTACCTTTAAATGAATTAAATATGTAAAGCCTAAGCGATTTATATTTTGAGTCTTCATGTCATCTTTATCAGTTCATATGAACTCAAAATATTTTAAGCATTTTTATATCTTGATAATATTTTTATAAATATTTCCTGCCCTTTTGTTTGTTTGTGATTATATTCATGTTTTTATCCTAAAGTAGGTATTTTTAATACTTAGAGACATAAAAGATCTCTGTGTAAAAAAATGTATCATTTACTCTGTTACTTTTTTCCATCAATCTTATGGAAAGTCCTCACATAGACTATGATAAATATATAAGTAAATTTTGTTTTGAAATGTTCAGATTTATTTATATTATATATTTCAACTTATATAATATTCATTTTGTTAAAATCTGGAGATTTCAAACAATTCTTTCTTCATGGGTGGTAGGCAGAGTTCTTTGATTTGTGATCATTTTGTAAAGTCATATATTACTTTCTAAATTACTGAAAACAGTAGGGTCCATGTCATCATTGGCATCCTCTCTTGTATGTATTCTTTGGATAAATGTTAGAATGTTTGAAGCTCAGAGTTGAGTACCTTTCCCAGGAATTTAAAGTATTTTGAAGTATATTAATTACTCTTCTACACCAAAGATACTTGACAATTTCTTCTTTTTTTAATTTTGTCTTTTTAAAAAATTTACATTGTAGAGCATTATAATTATATATAGTATTGGGGTATATTTTGACAAGAAAATACAAGCAAGCAATTTGATTCCAATCCCTTGCCCCACTCTTTTCCCTTCCTTCCTCCCTCCCTTCCTACGTTCTATCTTCTGTCATCTATTGATCTTACTTTTACTTATTTCTTTATCTATTTATGTTTGATTAGTTATATATATGTATATAAACTACATATATAACTATATTTGTGTGAAATTTACTGTAATATGTATGTATGTGTGTGTATATATGTGCATATATATATATGTATATATATATGAAATTCTTTATGGTACATTCATATAGGTACCTTACAAGCTATTACTATTGTGCATTTCATTCCATAGTTCTATTTCTGTAAGCTGCCTGGTAAGCTACCTGGTACCGAAAACCGGGAGGAAATCTCGGAGGCAGAGTTAAGCTTTTACTACTTTTACTTCTACTTTCTTAGAGCTTAGAGAGGGAAAGAAAGATTTTTCTTAGAGAGGGAAAGAAAGATTTTTCTTCTTAGCTTAGAGTAGAGTAGCTTAGAGTAAAGAAAGATAGAGCTTAGCTTAGAGTAGCTTAGAGTAAAGAAAGATAGAGCTTAGCTTAGCTTAGAGTAGAGTAGCTTAGAGTAAAGAAAGATAGAGCTTAGCTTAGAGTAGCTTAGAGTAAAGAAAGATAGAGCTTAGCTTAGAGAAAGATTAGAGCTTCTTTCTTCTCTCTTCTTTCTTCCTTCTTCTGTCTTCTGTACTTCTACTTTCTTAGAGAGAGCTTAGAGAGGGAAAGAAAGATTTTTAGAGAGAAAGATTAGAGCGAGCTTTTCTTCTTGTCTTCTTAGCTTAGAGTAAGAAAGATAGAGCTTAAAGAAAGATAGAGCTTAGCTTAGAGAAAGATTAGAGCTTCTTTCTTCTCTCTTCTTTCTTCCTTCTTCTGTCTTCTGTCTTCCTCAGGAGTCTCGGCCTAACTCTGACCAATCATTACTTCTTCTATCTGGTTTCTCTTCTGTAACCGCTCTGCCTATGTTCTGGCCGCTCTGATTCTTCTGACCGACCGAGTGGCTGCCCGACTGACCGAATGAATTCGTTCTCCTAACTCGGACTGCTTTCACCCGGTTATATACCTTCAGGTTTGCGGGTGCCTACAGGTGCGTCACATACATATCAGGTGGAACCTATGGCTTCCAGCTAGCTACAACAGCCCTTCCTAATTAGGGCTCCTTCATATTCCTTCCCTTTAGTTTAAAAAGGTGCTTTAATTCTATTTTCTCTATTTTCTTTTATTTTCTTGTCCCTACCTAGCTTTTCACCTTTTGTTTTTAAAAGGGTGGATATTTGAGCCCTTTTTGAGAAGGTGCTGTGGCTTTAAGGAAGCCTACTGCTGAGGAGCAACTAACGCACTTTGTTAAGCACAACTGCATAAGCAGCTTTGACTTTTTTTTTTTTTTTTTGTCTCTTCTTTATTTTTTCTTTTCTGTCTCTTCTTTATTTTTATGGCTTTTTTTCCAAAGCTCAATGGCTTTCTATTTTCTTTTAAGCTCATGGCTTTTTTCTTTATGGCTTTTTGCTATTTTTTTATGGCTTTTGGCCGGCTCGCTTCGGCTTTTCGCTGTCTACTCTGCTTCAGCTTTTGGCCAGCTACTCTGCTTCGGCTTAATTCTTAACTGGCTTCAACTGAGTCAGAGGCTCTGCTCTCTTGTTTCTACTCTTTTTGCTGGTCTCAACTGAGTCTGAGGCTATGCTTTTTCATTGCTCTTATTTCTTAGCTTTTCTTCTCTGCCTGCCGAGCCCCGGACGGACCACCATTTGTAAGCTGCCTGGTACCGTAACCCGGGAAAAAATCTCGGAGGCAGAGTATAGCTTTTACTACTTTTACTTCTACTTTCTTAGAGAGAGCTTAGAGAGGGAAAGAAAGATTTTTCTTCTTAGCTTAGAAAGAAAGATAGATAGAGCTTAGATAGAGCTTAGCTTAGCTTAGAGCTTAGAGTACTTAGCTTAGAAAGAAAGATAGATAGAGCTTAGATAGAGCTTAGCTTAGAGCTTAGAGTAAGATTAGAGCTTCTTTCTTCTTCTCTCTTCTTTCTTCCTTCTTCTGTCTTCTGTCTTCCTCAGGAGTCTCGGCCTAACTCTGACCAATCATTACTTCTTCTATCTGGTTTCTCTTCTGTAACCGCTCTGCCTATGTTCTGGCCGCTCTGATTCTTCTGACCGACCGAGTGGCTGCCCGACTGACCGAATGAATTCGTTCTCCTAACTCGGACTGCTTTCACCCGGTTATATACCTTCAGGTTTGCGGGTGCCTACAGGTGCATCACATACATATCAGGTGGAACCTATGGCTTCCAGCTAGCTACAACAGCCCTTCCTAATTAGGGCTCCTTCATATTTCCCTTCTTTCCTTTCTTTCCTCCCTTCTTCTTGTTCTTTTTCTTCTACTCTACTGATTTATCTTATGTCTTTATGATATCCCTGCAATATTCTTTCCTTTATTTTGATGAATCTGGATATTTCACTTAGCATGATTTTTTTTTGTTTCTATCAATTGACAATCCAATGCTATTATTTCTTCTTCTTTATGACTTAGTAAAATTCTACACCACTTTCTTGATCCATTCATCTGTTGATGGGCATCTGTGTTAATTTCTTAAGTTGGCTATTGTGAATTGTGCTGCTATAAACATTGAAGTGGCTGTTATCACTATACTATGATGATTTTAATTCTTTTGAATAAACACTGAGGAGTAGAATAGCTGAGTCATATGGTGGTTCTATTCCTAGTTTTTTGAGAAATCTGCACTTTGCTATCCATAGTGCTTGTACTAATTTACAGTCCCACCAGCAATACCTAAGTGTACCTCTCTCCCCACATTCTCTTCAGCATTTATTATTCCTCCCCACATTCTCTTCAGCATTTATTATTCCTTATGTTTATATAATATGGACATTATTTCACTGTGAGAAGAGTAGCTGGCAGAGATTTTTATTCCCATTCTGTAAGCTTTATCTTGACTCTCTTTACTATTTCCTATGCTGTGCAGAAGCTTGTCGGTTTGATAGCATTGGGTATATGTGTTGCTTTTGGGAGAAGGGACATTTTGATGATATTAATTCTGCCTATCTGAGAACATGGGATGTCTTTCCATATACCCAATGCAATCCCCATCAGAATAATATTAACATTCTTCACAGAACTAGAACAAAAGTCCCTGAGTTCATTTGGAAGAATAAGGGACCTAGAATAGCCAAAATACTTCTGGACAACAACAACAACAACAAAAAGTGATGAATAAGCATCAGAACACCTGATTTCAGTTTATATTACAGAACTGTAGTTAAAAAAAAAAACAACAAAAAGTGATGAATAAGCATCAGAACACCTGATTTCAGTTTATATTACTACGTTGAATAGAAGTGGTGAAAGAGGGCATCCCTGTCTTGCTCCAGTTTTCAGAGGGAATGCTTTCAATTTTTCTCCATTTAGAATAATGTTGGCCTGGGGATTAGCATATATAGCTTTTACAATGTTGAGATATGTTCCTGTTATCCCTAGTTTTTCTAGTGTTTTGAGCATGAAGGGGTGCTGTATTTTGTCAAATGATTTTTCTACATCTATTGAGATAATCATATTGTTCTTATCTTTGAGTCTATTGACGTGATGAATTACATTTATTGTTTTCTGTATGTTGAACCATCCTTGCATCCCTGGAATGAACCCTACTTGATCGTGTGTATTATATTTTGAAATTAATGAAATTTAAACCAAAGAAACAGTTGAAAAAATTGACAAAACAAAAAGTTGGTTCTATGAAAAAATAAATAAAATTGGCAGACCCTATCCAGGCTAACAAAGAGAAGGAGAGAGATAACTCAAATTACTAACATATGTGATGAAAAAGGAAATATCACAACAAACACTACAGAAATACAGGAAATAATTCGAAATTATTTTGAAAACTTGTACTCCAACAAAATATAAAACACCGAAGGCACCAAAAAATTTCTAGAGTTGTATGATGTGCCCAAACTTAAGCAGGATGATATACATAATTTGAACAGACCAATTTCAAGCAACGAAATAGAAGATGCCATCAGAAGCCTACCAACCAAGAAAAGCCCAGGACCAGATGGATACATAGCTGAGTTCTACAAGACCTTCAAAGAAGAACTGATACCAATACTCTTCAATTTATTTCAGGAAATAGAAGATGAGGGAGCACTTCCAAACTCATTCTATAAGGCCAACATCACCCTGATCCCCAAACCAGGCAAAGACACATCCAAAAAAGAAAACTTCAGACCCATATCTTTAATGAACATAGATGTAAAAATTCTCAATAAAATTCTTTATTCAATTTTAAAGATGAATCCCATTAGTTGATTTGCGTATGTTGAACCAGTCTTGCATCCCTGTAATAAAGCCCACATAATTATTAATATATTTATATTCTTAATAAATTATATTTTCTTAATACGTTTTTGAATGTGATTTGCTAGTACTCTACAGAGAATTTTTGTGTCTATGTTCATCAGGGATATTGCTATACAGTTTTCGTTCCTAGATGTGTCTTTGTTTGGTTTTGGTATCAGGATTATACTAGCTTCATAGAATGCATTTGGGGATGTTCCCTCATTTGAATTATTTTTTGTGTTTTGATTTCTAGTTTTATTCTCTTATTGTCTAATATGATACATGGGAATATGTCAGTGATTTTGTATTTGCTTAGGTTTACATTGTGACCTAGAATATGCTCTACTTCAGCTGTTGGGAAGACAGCTGTCTGGGAGTGAAATATGCTGTAGATGTCCATTAGGTCCATTTGATTTATAGTATTACTTAGTTTGGATATGTTTTTATTGATTTTATGGTTTGATGACCTGTCTATTGATGATAAAGATGTGTTAAAATCTCCCAATATTAATGTATTGGGTTGTAATCTGGGATTTAATATCAAGGAGTATTTTTAATTTAATTGGGTGCATTGACATTTGGTGCTTACATATTTACTACTGTCATTTCTTCTAGGAGGATTGTTTCCTTTTACAGGATATAATGGCATATTTTTTTCTTCTAATTTTACTTGAAATTAACTTTTGTAAGACCTGAGAATGGCTACTCTAATCTGGTTTTGGAGTCAATTTGCACGGAATTTTTACTGTTTGTCTTTGGGCTGTGAGTGCCCTGACTTATGCCTTCCTTGATTTTAGGGTTTGAGTAGAGAAGTCTAAAGTGAGCTCAATAGGTTCACCTCTAAATGTCACCTGCTGTTTGTTTCTTGCTGATTTTAATATCTTTTCTTATTTTCTATGTTGGACATTTTAATTATGATATGTCCTGGAGAACTTCTCTTCTGTTTAGGTCTATATGGGGTCCTGTATGCCTCTTCAGTGTGGCTGTCTATCTCCTTTCTGATGTGGGAAAGTTTTCTGTGACTATCTCATTGAAAATAATCTTAATGCCTTTTGTATGTATCTCTGTGTTCTCATCTATCCCAATGATTCTCAGTTCTTGCATATTCTGACATGTTCTAATTTTTTTCTTTTATTATATTCTGTGTACTCAAATTTATATATCCTGTCTTCAAAGCCAAGAGGTTCTGCCTTCAGTGCTAAAGTTCTACTTTCTACATAATCTAATCTGCTGGTGATGCTTTCAAATGAGATTTTGCTTTGAATCATTGTGTCTTTCATTTTAAGGAGTTCTGATTGGTTTCTTTTCAGTGTTTTTTTTTTTTTTTAATGGTATTTATCTCCTGCAGCTGCTCTGTTATTTCATTTCTTAGTTCTTCTTTTAGTTTATTGAATATTTTGATAAAGAGCTTTTTGTAATCTTTCTCTGGATTTTCTTCCATTTTGTTAGGGGATTTTGAATTTTGGTGGTGTATTTATTTGCCTCTTTCCTCATGTTTTGTGAGGTCCCACTTTTGTGCAACAATTAAGGTGGCTTCCCTTTCCTCCTTTATATGCTGTTTTCATGTGTATATATCCTTTTTATTACAGGATTTCTGTTTTGGATATATGAGTAGAAGTCTAGGTGGGTGACCTGATATTTCACTCTGATTATTTCTCCTTGGGTTTTTTTTTTTTTTTTTTTTAATTTCCTGGAGGCTTTGGGGTTATGGTTTGGAGTTGCAGCAATATTTATATAGGATTGGATCAATTGTGGGATGAAGTTCCCTGTTGCTTGGTTGGATTGTGAGTCTTTCTTTCTACAAAGAAGGGTTTCTACTCTAAAAACCTAAAGTGTTCCAGTAACTTTCTAAAAGACCCCCTCTTATGGGGAGTGGGAGCCAGGAGTAGTGCTAATAACAGTGACAGAAATATAAATGTTAAGATAATTGCCTGGTGTCTCCTTTGACATTTGTAGCCCTAATTATCACCTGTATTTTCTTAGAGCCTATCTGCGCTAATACCATATGTCGAAGGGCTGTTTGGGGAAATTTTTTTAAAAGCTAAAATTTGAAAGATGAATTAAAAACATTAAAAGTGGGGGTATGGTGGAAGCAAAGAAGAAAGAGAAAAAAAGTAAAGAAGAAAAAGTAAAGAAGAAAAAAAAGAAGAAACTTTTTTTCTGAGAAATAAAATGCTTCTTTCCACTGTGGTGGCCAAAACAGCTGGCTGGGATAGATACTCATTCTTTGTATTTTCTTTTGGCTTTGCTGCCCTTGGGTTGAAGGTTGGAGATTGTGTAGCTCTACAATTTTGTATTCCTCACTTAGCTGCCAGCCTTTGTGGCCAAGTGGCACAGCTGATTGTAGTACATCTGTTTCTAGTCACCCAGTATGTGGTGGTTTAGCATCACTTGGGTGAGGATCACTTGCATTTTTCTGTGACTGGGGGTGGTGCTGAGATCTAATTTGAAGACTCAGGTAAACAGGATTTAGACTTTACCCAACTTTTGAAAGCTGTAAGTGGGAGTTTGAGGGTTAATCCTCTCCCTCTGTTACAGTTGGCTGGGGGCAGGGGAGGAGGGATGCTAGTCTCAGCCCTGTTGCCCTGTCTGGATCAACTTTTTCCTCCTTAGGAGTGTGAGGTACTGTGTGTTTCCCTTGTTGTGCAAGTGCTTCTGTGTGACCCTTGGAGCACTTGCAGGAATGTGGGCTTTCTCCCTTAGGGTCTTGAGGCTGAAGGATCCAGGTCAAAATAAAATATAATGCCTATTTTAGTCTCTGGTTCAGGGACTTTCTGGATATATATATATACACACACATATATGTGCATATGTATATATGTGTGTGTGTGTGTGTGTGTGTGTGTATATATGTATGTATATATATATATATATATATATATATATATATATTATGTAAATATATGTTTTTAAGGCAGCTGCTGAGGATCCCGTTCTCCTGCCTAGTCTCTGTTGGCAGTTGCCTCAGGCAGGTGCAGCAGCTACTTTTCACTCAGGGACTGGGGCAGGGCCGGCTGCTCAGAGTGTTCACATTGCTCTTCCCTAAGGAACTCTGAGGTTGGGGTGAGCCCCTCCGAACCTTGTCCCCTTTCCCCGGAGGTGGGGCATAGTCACTGGAGGGCTGTGTGAGTACTCTGGCTGTTCTTCCCAGGAAAAACTCATAGGCAGGTGCAGCGGGTCTACTGGGGACATGGAGCACTGAGGCTGTGTTCTCTGCCTGGACTGCTGAGGACAGCTGTGGTGCCCTTTGCCCAGGAAGCCCCTTGACTATTTCCACTGCTCAGAATGTTTTCTGGGGAGAGGAGCGAGTCCGCATTTCTTTTTTTTTCCTTCCCCTCCAAGCCACCTACACACACACTCGGAGAAATAGCAAAGTAGGGCTATTTCTATAACGCAAGCTTTTCCAAGACAAGTCAGTTTTTCTTCTTCTTTTTTTTAAAATGGGGATTGGGACGCTTAATCCTGAACCACATCCTTAGCACTTATTAATTTTTAAATTTTGAGACACGGTCTTGCTAAGTTGCTTAGGGTCTTCTTAATTTACTGAGGCTAATTGAATTTGTGAAGCTCCTGCCTCAGCCTCCAGAGCTGCTGGGATTACAGGTATGCGCCATCCTGCAGCCTGGCTTCTTTTCATAAAATAAATTCTTTATCTGCCCATCACATCTTCTCTTTTGTCTGTGCCACCC
Organism: Tamias sibiricus; assembly: GCA_025594165.1. Lineage (NCBI taxonomy): Eukaryota > Metazoa > Chordata > Mammalia > Rodentia > Sciuridae > Tamias > Tamias sibiricus. Next base: position 108,880,261 of record CM046664.1, on the reverse strand, counting down.
CTGTCCCTAGCCACCACTTCTGGCGACCAGGTTGGGACACTGAAGGCGTCACTTCTCATGTTCAGGTAACTAAACTTCTATGTCTAAATTTTTTTTTAAATAGTTTAGTATTAAATTTCAATGTATTATCTTAGCTTCCCAGCTCACAGAGAAGTCGTCCTCTGCTTTTCAAGGGCTGATGTTGAGGGGCTGCCTGGTGATGCTTGTTCCTTCTTTTCTGCCATCTTTCTCCTCCTGGAGAATTTTTTCTCACTCTCAGTTGGTGTGATTTTGTTTCTTCCTTTTATTATTTTCTAATTCTAATAATTTGTGCCAATAGAGAATGCCTGTTTTGTTTTTCAAGAATTAGCAGTGGTTTTCTTAATGACAAACATAATGCCAAAGTTTTAATTCAAGCCTTTTTCAAACGTCTGATACTCTATATGCGTGTGTAAGTATACACATATACGCAAAAGTACAATGTTAGTATAGAAAGAAAGGTCATCTTAAAACATACTTAATACTCTATTCATTATCAGTTGTTAAAGTGATAAATATTGGAGACTAGAAAGTCTAGAAACCCTTTGGAAACTTGTACATATGAAAGAAACATTTTATAACGCTGTTTATTATTGTGAGAAACTGAATCACAGTTAAGAATTATTGATATTTTGATTTTTCTGTTATAGATAACATTACTAATTTTACTAACAGTCAGAAAAATGAATGTTTCATTTTAGTTAAGTATAATTCTTTAAGTCATTTTTTAGAAGTAAATTTATTTGGGCAGGTTAGTGCACATGAATAAATATAATTTCCCATAAAAAAATGTCAGCTTTCCTTTTTTTGGAAAAGATGTCCTATCACTTCACATTTTCCCCTCCAAATTCAGTAGTTTGACTACATACAGGAGACCATTTCTCTTAATTTCCTTCTGGATTATCTAGCTCTCTGGGTTTAAATTTAAAGTTTAAAAGAACCATTTGATTTTAATAACTTTTATGTGTAGTGCTCCATTGAGTTTGGGCTTTAGCACATAGAACTACTTTTCCATAAGGTGATTTCTAGTAAATCCCTGTGTGTAAAAGCAAGATAAACACACATCACTGAGTTTGTTATTGCAATTAAATTATTGGATTTTTACATCTGAATATGTTCTGAGCATTGAAAAGCATGCAAAGACTGTTTTCTCATGTTGGTCATGGACACTTTCTGACACTTAATAATTTGAAAGAAGCCTGCCAATATTCTTAAATGTCTGAGAATGTGAAAATGCTACATATTTAATATAGAGAAAACAAATTCAGTAAAACCACATCTGCTTAGTAACAACTTAGATAAACTCCTCTGCAGAATCCTTTTGTGAAGTCTACATTCACATTTAATATACCTTAATTTTTATTTTCCCATTAAAATATTTGCCCTCTCATACATTTCTTATTATTTCATTCAGGTTTTATTTATTTTGTTCACATCAACAAACTAAATTTGCTGCCACTAGACTCTTTTTACGAATGACTCTCCATGTATATTACTAAACATGAGTTATAGGTACTCTAAGAGGTACTCTAGGTCAGTGTAGGTTTTTGCACAAAATGGGTGCTTAATTAATCTCTTCATTAATGTAATTACTTATGTATTCAATATGATTCACTTATCCAAAATCCATTTATAAACTTATCGAAAAATATTTATTCACTTGGTCAAGCACTACAGAATGTTAGATACTTTGATGAACTTGGAGGAATTTCTAAGCACAATTTTCCCTTATGCTGTAACCATATACAGACAGTGTAAACCTCCATAATAATGTAGCCAGAATTATGACATATGTGTTTCTAAAAACTTACACTGGGCCTGCATAGCAACTGTTATAGTTTAGATATTAGGTGTCCCCAAAAGCTCATGTGTGAGACAATTCAAGAAGGTTTAAAGGTGAAATGATTGGGTTATGAGAGCCTTAGCCTAATCAGTGCATGAATTCCCTCATAGAAAATAACTAAATGGTAACTATAGGCAGGTAGTGTGTGGCTGGAGGAGGTGGGTTCCTGGGGATGTGCCTTTGCGGTATATATTTTGTTCTTGTTTGAACAGTGCCCTCTACTTCCTGGTATGATGTCTTGAGCCCCTTTTCTCCACCACTCTCTTCCGCCATGATGTTTTGCCTCACCTCAGGTGCTGAGGCATGGAGTTGGCCATCTATGGACTAAGATCTCTGAAACGGTGAGCCCCCAAATAAACTTTTCTTCCTCTAATTGTTCTTGTCAGATTTTTGGGTTACAGCAGTGAAAAATCTGACTAAAATAACAACCAACACTTTAGATGAAGCCAGAGTTTGTTAGTCAATTTACTCTTACAGGGATGAAATACCAGAGATAATCAACTTAGAAGAAAAAGATTATTTTGGTTCATGATTTCAGATGTTGCAGCCCATGGTCACTTGATCCTATTGCTTTGGACCTGTCAGGGCATAGTACATCAGGGTTGGAATATGTGGTAGAGGAAGCCTGTTCACCTCATGGTGACCAGGAAGCAAGAAGAAAGAGGAAGGATTTGGGGACCCAATCCTTGCTTCCACTTTGAGAGCATGCCACCAATGCCTTCTTTCACTAGGCCCCACATCTCAAAGCTTCTACCAACTCCCAATAGCATCATAGGCAGAGGTTAAGCCTTTAACTCATTGGTCTATGGGGGATATTCAAGATCCACACTGTAACACAAAAGTTATTTGATTATTGTTGCTGCAATTTTCTGAGAGATGTGGGGAGGGGAGAGCACGTGCTCAAGCATATGTGCATATGACCGAAAGAGAGAAAGATAGGGACTCTTTTTGGTCATAGTATGACTAGCTATGAGATAATTAAATTTTTAATTGATTTTAAGATTCCATCTTCTATGTGATATATTAAACAAATGAAAATACAAACAACGTATTCCGTGTTGTATAAAGTTTTAGGTGTTGGGGGAGAAATAGCCAAAAAGCGTTTTAAATAATTTATGGGTAATAATTTTCTGAGAAAAATTGAAAGAAAGTTAATGTCTATATGTAAGATTTTGTTTTCTGTTAGGCAGGCACTGTGCACTTTGCAAGCACCCACCTAGAGAGTTGTATGTGATACTTGTTGTATATTATGAAAAATCATGCTGCACAGCAGTCCATATAGCTCCTGTGGGTTGATATTGGTCTCAAAGCATTGCCTTTTTTGGTGATACAGAATCCTAGTTTTCTCCTCCTTCTCTTTTTTCATCTCAGAAATATTTTTCATCTTAAATGCAAACAATTCAGGTAATAACAAAGTCCACATTTCTTGAAGAGAAAAAAAGAATCTCATGTCCATTTTGAGAATTAACCAAATTAATACTTTCTCTTTTTCTGATTGTTTAGTCTGTTGTTATTCTTATATTTAATGTAGTAGAATGGGGATCAGAATAAGGTTGACATTGCACTAAGAGGTGACCCTGTTTCTAATATAATTCATGAGAGTTAAGTTACTTTTTTTTTTCATTATTCTTATTCTAAATACACTTGTTTTCATTGCTTTACTTCTTTGGCTTGTAAATTAAACAAGAACTTACATAAAGCTTTCTCTTAGAGTCCTATATAGGTCACTCTGCTTTAACTTTGAAGAACTTAAAGGTCAATGAAATGTTTGCTATTAGTGCCTTAATTGAAAATATAACAAACCACTATGAGAAAAAGGAAGATTAATTTTATCTTCATTGATAATATGATTAATTTTTTAAAAGAAAAACAATCTTAAATCTTAAAAGAATAGTTATTAGAAAGTTAAATATCAATTAACTAATATGTATTTATTTCCTAGTATAGAATGTGTTGAGAACACTGGTCTACATAATTGAAAAAAAAATCCATTAGATTACCAATCCCTGGGTTCCTTAACTGGAAATTATTTGGGTTGAAAAAAAAAAAAAAAAAAACAAACAGAATTCTATCTATGTTAGGTATAAATAAAAATGCATGCTAGGAATCAAATAGAATTTTAGAAACTAAATTCAGGAAGCATTTCACAGTCTTAGAAGAGTCTGGAATCAGAAATTAGAAAAAAACAAAAACAGGTACTAGTGTCTTTTGTTTTCTATAACATAAAGAACAAGATCTGCTGCCTTCTTTCCCCCCTCATTGACTACAGATCTGGTTGAACTTTGTGTTCTTTTTCTTTCTGATAGCATCCTTTTACCTCTGCCTACCCACAGCTCAATATTGATAAAATAGGGTCTATATTCTCAATTCTAATTCCTGGGAAGGAATATATAATGGACACAGATTAGATCAATAAACCTTCTCTGTCTAGTGACATGTGAGCCATGACTGGAGCAGGTCCAGCTTTTGTCTTGTCTGGAGATATCATTTCCTGGCCATGGGTGGTCAAAATATTTTAAAAAGGGATCATAAGGGGGCAATAGTCATATGTCACCAGACTCAGAATATTTAATCATTTGTTCCAAACTGTCTAAATTATATAGCCTGATTTTGATTTATTTGAAATGGCACCTAAAATAATTTTGTTCATCTAAATTTCTTTTAATAATGACACCTACTGAACTCAACATAAGTTTCTAAGTTTCTAAAATAGACAATCCTATCTTTAAGAGGACAAATAGTTTTATTGAGTGTGTAAGTAGAAAAGAGTATTATGGGATTGCAAAATAGCATAAGAGTACAAAATATCCAAGAATGTATGGTGGTAATTTGAAACTTAGTGACCACAGTTGGAAATTAACTGATAAATGAGCATTTTCTCTCATGGACTTTATGTTACCTTCAGATGTGCCATAAATCAATATGGCTATACACCTGATACCTTATCTTCCACCTCAATGCATACTGTAATCAGTAGTGATCACATTGTGATCTGTTTTCACTCATTTGAAGCAAAACCAAAACAAACTTTGATTTTCTAAGTTGCAGGCTATACAGATAGGCTCATGGGTCAAAATGTGAAGTTTGCTAATCAATGTTCTTAAAAGTTAAGGACCACTCAGATATTTGAGTGACATACACAGAGCCTCAGCATCAATTTTTCATTTATTCACCTTTTTTCTTTTTCAAATTGAAATGATTTTATTCACTGCTAACTTGTGTAACTCTCTCCTTATCCTGCATATCAAGACTTGGGCATCTTCACAGACCATTGTATCAGAAGTACAGAACTTGCTCAATTCTTATGAGAAAATAAGAAGCCTAGCAAGGGGAAGTTTATTGTTAGTTTAGATGGCTTTATTTAATATTAAGGCCTGAGCCTGCCTGAGTCAAGACTAATTTGGTTGCAAAACTGAGACCCACTGAGAAAAAACTCAATATAAAGGTGAGTTTTTATGTAAATATAGAAGTATCTTGAGAAATCCAAATGAAGGAAAAATGGCTAGGCTTAATTGCAACTGGATATTAGAAAAATAATCCTCATTTTCTCTCTCTCCCCCTCTCCTTCTCCACACTCCCTTTCCTGACTTCCTCTCTCCCTCCCTTCAGTTCAGCCCCTTTCAACATCTACATTCCTCTATTCTGTCTGAATCCTTTATTTTTGTCTTCACATCCAGGCTTCTCCTTCTCTCTCAGTTACTCCTAGATGCTCCATCACAGCCAATCTAAAGTGTTGACTGATAGTTGATTCATTTAGCCTTGGTTACGGTTGTAGGCAGAGTTAGTATTGAGGGTCCCACTTTTAGGACTTTAGACAAGTTTAATTCTTTAGGAAAACTTGCTACACAAGTAAAAATAATTTACATTTACATTGTATATCTCATGCAGTTTTGAATTAAGATTCAATAAATTATTAAGGGTTAATTATCTGCTATATGCCAGGCACCTATTTTAAGTTTTACTATATTTATTTAACATCATTTGCCTAACAAGCTATGATAATTGAATTATAGAAAGTATTGACACTCAAAGATTTTAAGAGTATTTTGTCAGAGGGGTCAGGGTAAGGAGAGGCAAAAGTTAAACCATTTTTTTTTTTTTATTTTTTGGTACAAAATCTAACATATTGTCCCCAAATTTCCTTTTCTTCTCTGCAATTATGGCCAAATGTCATGTACTATACTCCAAATGTTTGTGTTCCCCTAGTATTTATATGTTGAAATCCTAACCTCAAATGTGACTTTATAAAAGGTGGGGCTTTGGGGAGGTAATTAGGTTGTAAGGGTGGAGCCTCATTTATTGGATTAGTGCCTTATCTGAAAAGACACTAGAGCTTGCTTCCTTTCTCTGTTCTCTGCCATGGGAATATACACTGGGAATGCGGCCACCTACAAAAGGAATTAAACCCTCACAAGCACAGGATCTGCAAGCATCTTGCTTTTGAATGTCTTGGTCTCCAGAACTATGAAAGTAAGTAAAAGTGAATTAAACCACCTAGTCCATCATATATTATAGCAGTCCAAACCAGATAAAAGACCTTGTCAAGCAATATCAATTATTATTTTCTTCTTCCATAGTATTTTAATTTTTTCCCTTTCTAACTAATTCTACATGGTATTCATTGCTCATTGACCAGCATATTGAGTATTGCTTCCCTACATTCCTATGTGGTACACTATTAGCATATTAAATAGATGCATAGTAAGTATATGTAATTTGTTTGGTTTCATTTGGTTATTCAAATGCTAAAAATGAAGAATTCATCAACTTTGTCTTGGTTCCTGTCTTTATTGATATCTGGAGAAAATCTTTGATTTTGGTTTTGATAATCAGATAAATATGATTAAGAAGAAAATATGGAGAATTACAGCATAAGAACATAGACTTTGAGGTTCGGTAAATGTCTACACATCATTCTGGGAAGGTTGAACTTTTATAAATATACATATATATGTGTATACACACACATATACATATATGTAATAGAGAGGTATTATGTAATGATTTTGGGAATGGACTCAGAAAACTGAACAAAAAGTAAATGCATGATAAATGGTACTGATTATTGAAATAAAGAAACTTTCATATAATATATAGCCATCCCTGTAATGGATTATGGGGTTTTTATCAGCTCTTCACCCTGAAACTGTCAAAACAATAATCCAGTATTAAAGGTGCAATTTCTTGGCCCCACTCCTAAATTTATCATTGTATCATTCTTGTTTTGAATTTTAATTTTTTATTTTTTTTTTTGGTTCATTTTGTCTTGATTTTACACTACCTCCAATGTTAATTCACACATTGCATGAGTTCTTGTATTTTGTTCATAATTTCCCAAACCTCAGGCTTAGTACAGGATATGCCTCAGTGTCTTTTTCAGGAATAGGAGTTTTACAATCACATGCTTCCTTTGTCAATATAGTAATATGAAACCACATCAAATACAAAAGCAAACAAACAAAACAAAACATAAATATCCCTACAACAAACAGGAAGTACAGCTTCCCAGTTATCTTCTTTAAATAGAAATTGATTTTTTAATAGACTCCTGTGAGGCCATCCACTCCACAAGCTGGGTCTTTTATTACTTTAATTGTTATTCTCTCTTCCACAGCTAAACAGGAAGTCATCTCTGGGGAGCCCCATTTCCTCCTGGCCTTCTGGAGTCGTGGGAAAAGCATGAGCTAAGACTGCATTTCCCTTAATACAGCTGTGATACATCAGAGATTTTCCAAAGGATCAAACATTTGACCATAAGGGGATAACAAGTTTGGGGCTATTACAAAGAAAAGAATGCATCGTTCATACATTTTGGAAATAGAACCCATTGAAAGATATTACTACTCATCTTCTTCCACAGAATGCAAGTTTGTTTTTCTAATCTTGGATGATTCAAAATGAATTTACCATTGTTGCATAGTCTTCCTTAAATTGTGTTCCTTGTACTAATTTGTGTCACACAAAAGTAAAATTTCATGATAAAGAAAATATGGAAATGCTGTATAACCTCCCAGAATCTTTAAATGGTATTTTTTATTGTGAGTAAACCAAAAAGTTAATTTAAGTGGTATTTTCCAAAATGATTTGATGTTAAGACTTTGCTTCCAAAGAAAGGTTTTGAAAATATTTCTCAGAAAATACCTGGGGAGATGGGGTTGTAGCTTAGTGGTAGAGCACTTGCCTTGCATGCATGAGACCCTGAGTTCAATCCTCAGCACCACAGAAAAATAAACAAATAAAAATAATGATATTGTGTCCATCTACAACTAATAAAATATTTAAAAAAAAAAAAAAAAGAAAATACTTGGGGAAATTCTGCTCAGAAATTGTTGCTGTACAGACTAAGAAAATTGTCTTCTGAATTGCAACCTTTTTTTTTTTTTTCCTTGTGGCCAGGCCATGCAATACATTAGACTGGGCATCACAGGATCTTGCTCTGTTGAGGCTTATTTATCTTGCTAGCATTTTTAATTAGTTCTTTCTAATAAATCTATCTCTTCTTATCAATAAATGTACACAGGTCTCCCTACATATTTTCACTTTCAAAAAGAGAAAATAAAGAAAAATGAAAAATAGAACAATAAAGCCTTATTCTTTTTCTTATTAATTTTTATTACTGCATTATAATTATGCATAATAGTGGGGTTCATTTTGACATACTCATACATGCATGGGATGTAATTTGCTCCATTTCAGTCCCCAGTGCTGCTTCTTTCTTCTCCTTCCCCCATTTCCCTTCTTCTAATCTACTGATCTTCCTTTCATTTATTTACTTTTAATTAATGCTTTAAAGGTAAAATTCACTGTGGTATATTCATATATGTTCATAGCAAAAATGGTCAGTTTCATTCCTCAGTTCCTCCTTTTTCCCATCCTTCTCAATCACCTAAAGACTTTTTTTTGACTCCTCAATGTTTAAGGCAGGTTTTTTGTTTGTTTGTTTGTTTGTTTTGTTTTGTTTTTATTTTTGTCTTTGTTTTTAAGGATGGGAGATTGTGCTTCCAAAGGACACTTAGCAATATGTGAAGAAATTTGGGGCTGTAACAAACTTGGCTGTAGGAGGTTCTTTTTATTGGAATTGAATGGGTAGAAAGACCAGGAGATGTTGCTAAGCCTCCTACAACATCCAGAACACCCTTGCACTGAAAATGCAACCAACCCAAAATTTCAACAGTGCCTAGACTGATAAAATCTGATTTATGTAAATATATCACATATTTTTTTCTTCTAAAGAACAAGCACCTTGAACTCATTTATTTAAACCTACTCCATTCATATGTTCACCTTTTCCTCCCTAAATCTTGTAATTTGATTTCCACCAAGTTTAAAAACCATAGTTGAGCCGGGCGCGGTGGCGCACGCCTGTAATCCCAGCACTTTGGGAGGCTGAGGCAGGAGGATCGCGAGTTCAAAGCCAGCCTCAGCAATGGCGAGGCACTTAGCAACTCAGTGAGACCCTGTCTCTAAATAAAATACAAAAATGGGCTGGGGATGTGGCCCAGTGGTCGAGTGCCCCTGACTTCAATCCCCGGTACCAAAAAAAAAAAAAAAAAAAAAAAAAAAAAAAAAAAAAAAAAAAAAAACATAGTTGAAGGAGCACAGGTAGTTGAGCATATCTGTGTTCAAATCTCAGCCCTAACAAAACTAGCCACAAATAGGTTGAGAAGTTTTTCTGGACCTCAGCTGTTTCATGTGTAAAGTTGGGATGCCTAGCTGGAAAGACTATTTCAAGGGTTAAAACTAAAGTTCAAGTGGAAACAAGAAAAAAAATAAAAGCTGAGAAGATGTTATTTAAAATTATTACTAAGGCATTGATTACTTTCCCAATATCTTCTTTGAGGTCATAATGGGAATAGTAACCACCACATCCTGTGACATACTCTAAGATGTTGCCACTTTGGTCTGTATCAGTTATCTATTGCTACTGTGAACATCATCATAAACTCTTGCTGATGATTCTTTTTTTTTTTTTTTTTTGTACTGGGGATTGAACTCAGCAGCACTAGACCACTGGGCCACATCCCCAGCCCTTTTTTGTATTTTATTAGAGACAGGGTCTCACTGAGTTGCTAAGTGCCTCGCCATTGCTGAGGCTGGCTTTGAACTCGGGATCCTCCTGCCTCAGCCTCCCAAAGTGCTGGGATTACAGGCGTGCGCTACCGCGCCCGGCTTGCTGATGATTCTTTTCTGAGCATTCTCCTCTCCACCAAATCAGTTTAAAAAATATATATATACATACATGTATATATATATATATATATATATATATACATGTATATATATATATATATATATATATATATATATATATATATACTTCAAATTAAAAAAATATATTTGAAATGTTTCTTTTACCCACTCCTTCAGTCAGGCCAAGAAAAGGTTGTTCTAATATATGATTTAAGGACAACTGCAACTTCTATTAATTCATTAACAAACTTAAAAAATGAAAAGGAATTAACATCAATAACTAAAACAAATACTGGATAATGGTAGATACTTGTAATAAAATGCAGATAAAGTACTTTGGAAGCCCAGAAGCAAAATAATGACTTAAGGTGCACTTCATGAGAAAAAATTAAATTGTGTCTTAAGGAAGCAGTAAGACATGGCCTATACAAGTGTGTCAGGAAAGAATAAGGGAAGACAATCACAGGTACAAAGAAAGATGTGAAAAATAGCAGAAGCAGGGACTATCAAAGCATGAATTAAAAAAAAAAAAAAGTTTTGCTGAAGTAATGATTTTCTACCATATCATATTTAGTCCTGATTACAACATATTACAAAAATTTTTACAATCCCCTTTGTACTGTCTTAAAATTAAATTCATATAATAATAATATAACCTACTTATATATGAGTAAAGAAAAAACAATCCACTCAATACCTTAACTGTATCTTAACTGTATCTAGGAAAAAAATGTTAAAAGTAAAATAGCAAGTATGGCAATATGTCAAAGCTACTTGGATATAGACACATATAATATCTGGCTATCTGTCTTAGTGTATACTATTGGTCTCTTTCATATTAAATTTGCTTAATACTCTGTCCTATTACACATGATATTATGAATATAAATATTCATCCTATAAATATAAAATCCATCACACTATTACTAAGCAATTTTAACTATGTATTGAACAGAGTTTTGAAAACTAGAATTGATATAATTACATTTGTAGCTCTCTTCAGTTTAATCACTGCTAAAATGGGACCTGATATCTTATTAATTTTACATGCATGCATAAGTCAACACCCACACATAGGAGATCAAATATAGGTAAAGACAAAGCATTTCAACCAACATGCTGCTTTGGATGTTTGCTTGCTGTGCAGCAGCATAATCATTCCCAAATCTTCACTCCAACACCAAGGGTTGTTAGAAGGAGGCCAGGCATGTGTCTTCATGTTGCAGCTATTGGTGAGAAAATGGCAACACAGCTATTCTTAAAGAGATCAGCAACCCTTGTTTGTCTGTGAGAGCCCCAATTCATTCTCTTGCTCTGTTCTTCCATTCAATTTAGTGTTTATCTGAGTGTTTTCATAAGTTATTAACCATTACCCTAAAATAATCCAGAACAATTATGATAGACCTGTACTTTTCACTTCCTTAAGTTTTCCATCACCATGCTCGTTAGGGTTTCCAGTGTATATTTGAGGAAGAAAAGTTCTATCATGAGCCTATATTTGAAACACGACCAGAAACAACTCCTTTCTCATTTACTGACTATTCCCAAGTGGATGGCTAACACCATATTGTAGAAAACATGGAAAGTACTCATTGATAAAATAAAGAGGTTTGGGACAGCCATGGTTGCTTAGATACCTCCTCATTTTCACTGGCAGTAGAAAAATTATTTTATACTGATTGATGAAAGAGCCAATGGGATATATCACATGCTGTGGCACAGGAGATGCAAAGCATAATAGGCTCTCAGTTGTAGGATTAATAAGATATGTGGGTTACTAGAAGTTCAGTGTATCTAAAACACATGCAGTAGATAGAGACTGAACATTTCTGCCAAAGCTCATGTACAAATAAATTTAAAAGCTCTCGAAAGGTGTTTTTGTCCTTTTACATATAGGAGTTATTAAAAAACCATGTATTTGTTTTATTACTTGCTAGTACTTTTTTAAAAATTTTGCTCAGAATTACTGATAGTAATGAGCTAAAAACAAAGTTGCATGCATAAATATTTTAAGTACTTTCTCCTTCTTATAAATCAATAATAACTCAGTAAATAGTCTAGACTGTTTACTGAATTTAAAGTCACACATGGGATGTATAGTGTTCTCACTAACCACATGAAAACCAGAAGAAAAAAGCTGTGAATAACACAGCAAAATCTATTTCCACCCCTAATAATTAGTGAAGAAAAAAAATTGTGAAGAGGATAATTTAACAGGAGCAGCTACAGCATACATATTTACACAACACTCCATGGAGCCTGCACTTTTCACTAATTTAGATAACATTAAAAAAATAGTTTTTATCACTTTGGGCACTGAGTGGTTTTTTATAAAAGTATGCAATGTGAGGATTTAGCCATTGATATATTGGCTACATTAGAAGAAAAAAAGTTATGAATAGTTGCATGATGCTAGTTTGAAGTCAATGTCACCATGTAGTTTAAATACAAAATTAATTAATCTCCAAAATAGGTCATTACTTTTAATTTAATTTATGGGTCACAATGACTTTAGAATTTCAATCAGTTTAGTGTAAATGCAAATAAAAATTTTAACAATGAAGATTCGTTTTTTTTTTATTTTGTGGTGTGCACATCAAAATAAATCTTTATATCACACTAAGCAGAATTTTCCTAATAAGTTCAGAAACTTAAGGATCATGGTTGTTGCAGTAAACAAAATTTATATCAGATTCAAACAAGCTGAAATAATAGTTTTTATGAATCAAAATAGAAGCTATCATTTACAAAATCTTGAATATTTTTACATATACACACTAAGAGTAATCAAACTATGTCAAATTTGAATCAAGATTGATGCTGAGAAATGAACACATTTTGCTCATGATGGAGGTATAAAGTCTCTGTTGTTTATCATTAATTAGCTTTTAGAAATATTTGATCTCTGAAAAAATCACTTTTGGTTAATCATTTTTGAAAATGTCCTACAATGCTATTGAGCATTTTGTAAATGATTCATAAATTCTGTTTCTTTTTTGTTTAAAATCAGAAATGTTTAATAAAAATATTAATACTAACACAGAAAAATCTTTACTTTTAATGAAATATAGTTACTGAATGTAAGGAGCATCTGCCATAGACATGCTGGGACATGCTGGGACTCACTAAGTTGCTGGCCATAAGGAATAGCAGCTATTGAACTGCTTAGTCATATCTGCTTGCAATTGATAAGACCTGTAAGGGGAACTAGCAGAAGGCATGCTTACCAATGTTGGTTACAATTGATAGGGAACATAGCTCCATGGATAAGTGCAAAGAACATGCCCAGTTGCAATTATATCACCTCACTGGACATAACCAATGAACATTGACTTTCACTGGGTATAACCAATCACCAGTGTACACCACCAACTTGGAACTGTATTTAAATTTCTGGTCCTGCTACATTTAGGAGTTTTGCTCCAAAGACATCGGTGAGACTGGCTACCTTGCTGTCTGTCCCACGACTGACTCCACCATTCTCTGACATCCAACCATTGGCTGGAGAGAACCACCAGACAAGGAAAATGTCTGCTCTTTGGCTAAGAGAAGTCGCTTGGCATTGGAGGTATTTTGGAGCTCATGGTTGCCCTAGGATTGATTTACTTATAGTGTTTAATTAGTGTACATTTAATGCTAGTTGGGGTGTACCCAAACACCCAATACTTTTTGTATTAATTGTTTATATTTGATGATTGTGTGATCAAATATATGCTTGGATTTAAAGACAATCCACCTCAGAGTAATTATTAATAGCACCACTCATACACTGAAAATAAATTTACAAACAGGAGCATACTGAAATTTAGTTTATAAATTTAAGGCTAAGTTAGAATAAATTCAATAGTCTGCATCAACAGAAAAAATATTTTAAAATTGTACAATTTGTTTTGGAATTATCTGACTTGTGAAAATAACTTCAGTTTGCTAGCACAATTTTTCATTGTTGAAAGTTACTTTCTATGCTTAGAATGGAATGAAATTTAACAAGTCTTAAAATATTTTTGCATCTAAATTTGGCAAAAGATACAAAATAATGATAGAGATGATCTATTCTGAAAGTTTTGTTTTATAAAAACATCTGTTGAAGATGATATTCAGAATAAGTTTATATTTGTTCAACTATAAATTTTATATTCAGAAAAATATTTTAGCAAAAGTTTTAGATATAAAACATTTACATAATTCTCAGTTATTAGAATTGAGAATATCCTTCAGAATTGCTGTAAGTACGGAAGATACTGAGCACGTACAGAGAGAATAACTTTTCATTTAAAGACAGAATTATCTGCAAAGCAAAGTATATTAAAGTTGTTAATTATTTCAATGCATTAGCCATAATATACAATGCTGAAAAAATTATAGGTAATTTTATGAAAAACTTTAAAGTAATAAGATCAATATAAATATTTTCTTCAGAAAAATACAGATAACGTAGTGTTAGTAACAAACATAGAACTGATTAAGGTATCTGAATACCTAATATTTCTTGTAATTTTTAATGTTTAAATAATCAATTCATTTAATTCTTGGCATAAAGGTAAACTGACATGTCATTTTTATTTTAGAAATAATATAATTTTAATGATCACATTTCATGTTTTTCCAATAAAATTAAATATATTTTCAGGTCAATACATCATTTATAAAGTTAATGAGTACATCATACATTTATCAGCCTTTTTATTCTCAAAACTGTCTTGTTTTAATTTAATAAATATTACAATTATACAAGCTATTAGAAAAATTGCCACAACTAGCTATTTCTAAGCCTGTGTCATTATTCCATGCTGTACTTTCCTAATGAATAAGCAATTTCTTGAAAATAAAATTTACAAGGAATTCCACAAAGTTTGTATCTTGAATTTAGTGGTTTTTCTTGTTGTTGTTGTTGTTGTTGTTGTTGTTTTTTTCCCTTTAAGGAACTCAAAGAAAGAAAAAAGAAAAGAAACCTTAGATTGTGAGATTCTGATGCACTGCTACCATTCAAGAAATCCCAGTCTCCCTGGAGTCCTACAGGTTCAACTGAGAGAAATAACCCTGGTTTAATTGGAAGTTCTGAAGAATCCTGGTTTATACTTTCTAGCTTAGAAGTTGATCCCACTTGGACTTTCTTATTTACTTGAATTCCCAGAAGCTATAAACATCAGAAAAGGAATGACAGCAAAGACTGAGGTTACGATAATAGTTCTCAAAAATGAATGTGAAGAGACTGGGGTTGAAAAGAAGGTTATAACATATGTAAAAATTATACTTTATCTTTTATGAATGCAGAAATTCTCAGAAGTTCAGGCACCTGTTCAATCAAGATGCTGTGAATTTTCTTTGAACTCTCCTAATTTGGGTTTGATGCAGCCCATTTGTTTAAAAATGTTTAATAACTTATGCACTAATTGCTTGTTTAAATCCACACTGACTGGCAAGCTTTCTGTTACAACTGATAAAATATAGATCACCGTGAATATTTATGGATATTTTGCATGTGAGTGACATTTTTGATTAATACCAACTTACTTTGTTAGTGAAATAAAATTTAAAAATGTCTTTATGTGTCCTACTGAAATGATTAGTAGAGGTCATTAATCAAAAAAGTTCCTTTTGTTCTTAATTTTATGCCAGATGAATAAAGACACAAGAAATAGAGTATTTGGTTAAATTTGAACTTTCATTAGAAAGACTTAATTTTACAGGTAAATGGATGAAGTTGGAGAATATAATGCTAAGTGAAATTAGTCAATCTCAAAAATCCAAGTACCGAATGTTTTCTCTGATATAAGGAGGCTGGTTCACAGAGTTGTTGGAAGGGGGTACATAGGATCAGAGGAACACTAGAATGGTCAACGGAAAGGGAGGGGAGGGAGGGAGTAAGGGGGGGGTTGGAAAAAAATTGGTGGTTGAATGAGATGGATATCATTATCCTAAATGCATGATTGAAGATCTGAATGGTACTTATATACTTTGTATACAAGCAGTTGTATGTAAAAAGATACTATACTTGTGCATGATGAATAAGTAAATAAATAATAAAAAAATTAAAAAAAAAAGAAAGACTTAATTTTTTAATGAGCCAGATAATTTCAGTCTCAACTACTGTGATAAAGTTAGACATTTTAGAAAACTTCCTTAACATTTTAATATCAAGAAATAACATATGATCTTATGTTGCCAAAATCATTCTTTTTTACTAAAAAAAACTATTTGGTGGGGCTCTACATATTTTGAAGAAATATGTATTTTTAAATTCTACTTCATTGTCCTTTGAAAATCATTTTAAAAAGGCATTTATCTCATGTTAAACAAACTGAAGTTTGAATGAAGTACAACAAATTAATGATTGAGGTTCTCATACACTAAAAAGTACTGAAATCACATTTTGCAGCCCCATTTTTTAACCCTCCAGATCTGGTCTTTTCTCAATATGAATTAGGTAACCTATTATGATCCTGACATTAAAATAATATATTAAATGATTTACATGGCTTTACTCATCCTAAATCTCTCTTTGCCTCTCATTTCCTGAGTAAATATAGGCTAAAAGATTTTATTTTCTGGTAAAATTAGAAAACTTTCTTACCAAAACTATTGATATTGGCAGAAACAATCACCAACTTAGAAAGTTTCATTCTTTCTGAGCAGAGGTGCCACTTGAGGATCTCTCAAGGTGAGAACCCCTCTGCATTCTATCATTGTTTAAAACATCAGATATATATTTGAGGAGCAAATGTTTTCTTCACTTCTCAGACTTGACTTGTGACCAAATCAAACAAGGGGTTCAGAAATTTTGTTTTTGGAAACACAAATCCATTCTGAGAAAAGCAGGGAAATATAATTTTGCTTTTACCAACATTTGTAAGTGACAATAATCATATCAAAATTACCATAGAAGGGTAAGTATTCTGTCTAACAATGTAGGAAAACATGGAATGTAAGTACAATAAATAGAGATGAAGACTGAAAAATACATTAGATTTTGTTTGTCCACAGAAGAAAAAATTCTTATTTTGGATTGCTAGACACTGTTTTGTGTACAGAATTGGACATGAACATATACAGAAGTGCTAGAAAAATGATTTATCATGCCACAAATAAGGATGAACAAACATTGTATGCTTTAAGAAAATGCAACTACTTCTTTGATTCATTTTTGTTACATTTATACTGTGTTTTTCAAAGTTTTTTCTTTATCACAGCCCTAGGACCAGCCAATATTTCTTTCCATGACGAAATTGTTAAATATCACTTTAATTTTTGTTTAGCACCATATGACATTGATTTTACAGATTATTTACAAAGACTAATCAGCTTTTAGATGGCTAGTAATTGAGTTTTGAATCTATCAGTGTGAGGAATCAGACTATGAATTAATGGAGAATCCTAACAAGGTAATGTAATATCTTAGTTCCTGTTTGAACAATACTTTCCCTACCTTTCTAAAGAAAGTTTAAGTCAAAGAAAGGTCTTCCATAGGATTATCTTGTAGTCCGTTTCACCAGGCCTAATAGCAAGGCTTATTTTAAGAAAAATTGGATTTATTAAAATTTCTACATATTAAATGCAACATCATTAATATGTAAGATATTCCCCTTAATAAAGGAACTATGTTAAATACCAACAGTATAAATAGCTACATAATTCATCCATTACTCTTTAATAATTTCATTGTAGGAAGCAACAATTTGATGAATGAATAATAAAAATTGGTATATGTTTGTTGAGGAATGACAACAGGGACTCCAGGTTACAGAGAGAAGGGTCTTGCATCTTTAGCTAGTAAGAGTATTTTGCTAAAGCTAACTTGAATAGACTTCCTTAGTTTTTTGCCTGTCCTTCTTTAATCTCTTCTAGGATCCTATACTAGATTCCATGCCACATTAACTGTATATGTCTTAGGCTTTTCTTGACTGTGACAGTTTCTCAGACTTTTTTATGTTTAACCTTCACAGTTTTAGGAGGGTATTGGTCAAATGTTCTACAAAATTTCCCTCTACTGGCTTTTGTCTGATGCTTCTCTCATGATTGGAGCAATGGGTTTTGGGGAGAAAAATCACCTGGGGATCCTGCTATACTCCTTATGTCATAACAAGAGTTTATAAAACCAACATGACTCCTCACTGTTACTGTTGACTTGATCACCTTACTGAGGTAGTACTTGTCAAGTTTTTTTTTTTTTTTTTAAATTGTAAAGTTATTCTTCTTTTCCACTTTCACAAACCATATTTTTTGGGAGGAAGACAGTAAATGCCACCTACACTAAGGAATGAAGAGCCACACACAACTTCCTTAAGGATGGAATGTCTGTATAAATTATTTTGAACTCTTCACTTGGGCAATGGGTCTCTTTGCCCCCACTTATCAATTGATTTAATAATTTATATCTGCATAAACTTATGAATATTTATTTTGAGCTTTGAGTTATAATCTAATATTGCTTTTATGCATTTTGTTGATCCAATTTATCTAATTTTAAACACTGACAGCTCTTTCAGTTGGCTTCCAAATCCCTTTGACATGCTCTGTCACTGGAGAGGTTTATTTTCTGGACTTTTTTGTCTGACATATTTTCTTCAAATCTTAGAATTAGCAAGTTCTTTAAGGGATGTTGGTTCCTTTTAATGGAGAATACTATAAGAAACAAATATCTGAGGACTAGGTGTAGTAAATGCTATTGAAACTCAGATTGTTTTTTAAATTTCATTCACATATGTACTTTCAAATACAATGAATTTCTTTCTTTCCTTCTATTTTCAGTGTTAGGAATGAACCCAGGGCCTCACGTATGATAGTTAAACATTCTACCACTGAGCTACATCCCCAGTCTTAAAATAAATTTCTATGCATTTAATTTTTATAACATTTATCTTTTCTATTTCCAATTTGTTTATTAATATGAAGAATATTTTCTTTATATCACTGTTATGGTTTGGGTAATAAATATCCTCCCAAAGCTCATGTGTTGTAAACTTTGTCCCTACCTATTGACTGTATCAGTAGATGGTGGAAACTCTAGTAAATGGAGCTACTTGAAAGAAGCAGGTCACTTGGATCATGACTTTGAAGGGAAATTTTTGGTCCTGACCTTTGCCTCTTTTATTTGCTCCCTGGTTGTCATGATATGAGCAACTCTGCTCTACCACATATTTCCCTTCATAAAGTTCTGCCTTACCAAAGGCCCAGAAACAATGGAGCCATGTGGCCATGAACTGAAATCTCTAAAATTGTGGAGACTACATTTTTTTCTCATTTTAACATACTTAGTTCAGGGAGACTAGTCATAGTAATGGAAAGATAACATAATGGCTGAATATAACATAGAAACTTCTATAAAATATCTACTGATTCCTAAATCTGAGTCATCTTGTGATTGGTCTTCACTAATTATCTTTTCTGTTGTGAAAGAGTCACATTTTTCTGAGTCTTTATATATGGAATAATTTTGGATTTAATCATGGCATTATAACTACTATATAGTAGAGATTTTGGATTCTTTTATATTCTTCTAATGAACACTGCATCTTTTATGTTATCAAGCAATTAATTTGGTTAGACTCAAACTACAAACTCCATTTCTTGGGATGCACCTCAACTTTTAGGTAAGTTATGATTTTCTCAGCTTGAGTCTTATATATGTATGGTTAGTAGCTCAGTCCAAAATTTGAGCAGTTAGCACTTGAGCAGTTAGCACTCCTCTTTCACTTTCCAGTGACCCTGTTTTTCCTGAAATCTGCCCTCTATTTCTTTAAACTAGAAAACATGTGGCCTTCTAGTTAAAATTTTACTGCAAAATACCACCTTTGGAATGCCGAAGGCTAAAACCATAAAAATTGGTAACTCACCCATGTCTTTCCTTTTTAATCAGTACTAACCCCACCTCTTGAATATACTTGCTTTATTTTTCACTATCCAGTACCCTCAATTCATTGTTAGTTCATATTTTTTTTTTCGTTAGCTGTTACCTGCAGGAAGAAGTGGGTTGGTAGGCATTTACGTGGCCATATTGGTAATAAATCCCCTTCCCCATTTTAGGTTCTTGCTTTGAATATTTTAATTTTTGTTTCTTTTTGTTTAGTATAACCCAAATTATTTTCTGTTGCAAATTTGCTAAGCCATCATGTGCTTAGCAATCTTGTTAAGTCTCTTTTCTTCTCTATCCAAAACTAAGGTATGTGCCAGGAAATTTACCTTGAAGTGATTAAATAAATTAGATTTATCTCTTTTTCTTCTATATACATGTGCATTCTACTTTGGAATCATAGATTTCATCAAAGGGTGATTAACTCTATGGGGGGTGTTTCCACTTGATTTTCTAAGTTAGGCAGGTCCTTGTCTCTTTCTCCTACTGTTTATGCCCTAAAGCCAGTTTTAGTGTTATTTTCATAAATAGCTTCCTGTTGCTTCTTCATTGCTGAGTCTTAATTTTTATTCCAAAGTCAAAATTTTGGTTGGTTGTATTCAAAACAACAGTCTGGGATCAGTCAGGTAATGCCATGTTACTGGAAAGAGCATACTCTTGATTTCTGCTGCTTTAGCAAGTTTTTCTCTTGATGGTTTATTATTCTCTCCTATCAGACATATACAGTACATCATGTTGTTATTACAGCCTATGTGAATATTGTTAGAAATATGTGCTACTGTATATTAAATCATAATACACAATTGCTACCAACAGTAACTAATAGACACTTACTAACATTTTAAGAATATTGCTAGGACAATAATAAGAGACACATATACAAATTGCATTTTATCAGTTAGAATAAAGGGAAATGAAGCCTAAAGTGAAAGATAAATAGCTTCCTCTAACACATTGGAGAATAATCTGAAAAATGGCAAGTGGGTGTAAGGTATAAATGTTTAAAGTGGTTTTAAAATGATTTTGGTTAAATGTTCTTAGCTTGGGGAAATTTAATGGAATTTACATCCTCTTACTTGTAAATAAACCAACAATTTAAGAAAATAACTAGGACAAGATGGCAGATGGGACCGAAGAGAGGTAGCATTATGAGTCAGTCGGTAAATTGAGGTTCAGTAGTGAGAATATTGCTTAGTTGCCAGTGATACTTTTGCTCCTGCAAAGGAAGCATGGCATTCACACCCCTCTGGAGCTGTGGGACAACAGACTATAGTGTGGGAGAGTCTCCCAACTACTCACTCACGCAGGACTGCCCCTCAGAAGATAAACAGCGAACGAGAACATCTACATCGGTACAAGTGGGGAACAGCATGGAACGTCCGGTTACCCAATAGAGCAGAGAACCACTTTCACGCAAGTCACCTGGCAACTTCCCATGCACAGGAACACCCATATGGTCCTGTGTGATTCCCCTACTCCCATCGTTCCCCTACTCTCGCTGCCATTTTGGAAAGCTGCGGTAGCAGAGAGAGAAAAAGGAAAGAAAAAAAATCACCTACGTGAAGTAGCCTGCATACACCCGAGGAATTTACACAGGCTCTGAAGTCAACCAACAACCACACACACCACACACAGACAGCTGTGGAGTTCCAATCTGAACCCAATGTCCAGCACCATCAGCCCAGCTCCCTCTATTTGACACAATATTGTGATGTGGAAAGTAGGTGCCTACATCTTGGGTCAACTTTCAGCCTCATTTTCCATGGGGGACAACTCTCAGCTCAGAACTCTGGTGGACCAGGTATGCAGCTTGTAACTCCACCCCAACTCCTCAGCAGCTGCTATGTTGTACTGTGACTCCTTGGTTACCTTCAACAAATGAAGAGTGGAGATAAAAGCTGACAAAAGACGACCCCACCTACTGGATATGAAGGGAAGCTGGAAATCTTCCTTTAAGATTTTTCGTTTGTGATTTGGTTGTGTGTTTGTCTTTGTGGGTTTTTTTTTTTTTTTTTTTGGAGGGGGGTTGTTGTTTTGTTTTTGGTTTCGCTTTTGTTTTGTTTGTTTGTTTTTGTTCTTTTCTCTCTCACTTCTTTTTCTTTTTTTTTTTTTTTCCCTCTGCATATCTATTCCCCTACCCTCACACTCCCAACATATATGAAACCAAGTATTATACATGAATTAGGATTCTGAGAACTGGGGCAACTTAATAGTATATCAAAGTTGTGTTATATATTCTTTTTCTTTTCTCTTTTAGACTCACTTTTTTTTCTTTTCACCAATTTCTACTACTTTGACATTTTTTATTTCTCTTAATATTTACATGAGTTTGTTTTATGTACACCTCAGTCGCTCCACTAAATTTTACACTCCAATTCACTTACTTTCTCTTCTGCTGATATTAAAATACATCCATAGATTTCTCTTTCACACTGAGAAATAATAACTCAATATCCTCACTTCCTCCTTCCTCAGCATATCATATCTCTGTCCAACATCAGAAACAATAAAACCCTTTACAAACCTACAGAGTATATTTGGGATAATATTTGAATTTGCTAATTCTATACATTGTGAACAAACTATGAACATCTGAATAAAAAACGTCAGGTTTTAGGGTGTAAAGTGTTCATACAGGGTTCTGTTAACATTGTCCTACAGGGGCTCCATAAGGCTATAAGGTAAAAATGATGAAATCACAGTTCCACAGTGCTAGAAGAGAAGTCACACAAGCAATATGAAAAGACAAGGGAAGAAAGTGCCCCAAACATGCCTCCTTATTAGATTCCATGGCAAGCACAGCAGATGAAATGACAGAGAAGGAGTTTAGGATGTACATAATTAAAATGTTCTGTGAATTGAAGGATGATGTAAGGGAGTAAATACAGGCAGTAAAAGATCATTTTGACCAAGAAATTTATAAACAAATACAAGAAGCAAAAGATTACTTCAATAGAGAGATAGAGGTTCTAAAAAGAAACCAAACAGAAATCCTGGAAATGAAAGAAACAATAAACCAAATTAAATGTTCAACTGAAATCATCACCAACAGATTAGACCACTTGGAAGACAGGACCTCAGACAATGAAAACAAAACATATAATTTGAAAAAAATGTAGACCACACTGTGAAAATGGTAAGAAATCATGATCAGAACTTTCAAGAAACATGGATAGCTTAAAAAGACCAAATTTAAGAGCTATGGGGATAGAGGAAGGCGTAGAGTTACAAACCAAAGGAATGAGTAATTTATTCAATGAAATAATAGCAGAAAAATTTTCAAACATGAGGAATGAATGGGAAAATCAAGTTCAAGAAGCTTACTGAAGACCAAATGTACAAAATCACAACAGATCCACACCAAGACACATTATAATGAAAATGCCTAACATAAAGAATAAAAATAGAATATTAAAAGTCACAAGAGAAAGGAATCAGATTACATATAGGGGGAAACCAATTAGATTATGTGCAGATTTTTCAACCAAGACCTTAAAAGCTAGAAGATCCTGGAACAATATATATCAAGCTCTGAAAGAAAATGGATACCAACCAAGAATCTTATATCCAGCAAAATTAAGCTTTAGATTTTATGATGGAATAAAAACCTTCCACGATAAAGAAAAGTTAAAAGAATTTACAACTCGAAAGCCTGCACTACAGTACATCCTTGGCAAAATATTTCATGGAGAAGAAAAGAAAAACAACAATAAAAATCAGCAAAGGGAGATATTAAACTAAAGAAAACACTAATCAAAGGAGAAACCAACTTAAGTTAAATACTAAAAATAAACAATAATGGCTGGGAATATAAATTATATCTCAATAATAATCCTAAATGATAATAGCCTAAACTCACCATTCAAAAGACACAGACTGACAGACTGGATTTAAAGAAAAGACCAACAATATGCTGTCTCCATGAAACTCACCTCATAGAAAAAGTCATCAACAGACTGAAGGTGAAAGGTTGGGAAAAATCTTACCACTCACATGGACTATGGAAGGAAGCAGGGGTTTCCATATCAAATAAGGTAGACTTCAAGCCAAAGTTAATCAAAAGGGACAAAGAAAGATATTTCTTACTGCTTAAGGGAACCATTCATCAACAAAACTTAACAATAATAAATTTATATGCTCCAAATAATGGAGCACCTACATTCATCATACAAACTCTTCTCAAGTTCAAGAGTTGAATAGACCACAAAACAGTAATTCTGGAAGACTTCAATACACCTCTTTCATCACTGAATAGATCAACCAAACAAAAGCTAAATAAAGAAACTTTAGACCTGATTAATACAATTAATAACTTAGATTTAATGGAATATATAGAATAGTTCATCCTTCAGTGAACAAAAATACACTTTCTTCTCAGCAGCACATGACTCCTTCTCTGAAATAGACCATATATTATGTCACAAAGCAACTCTGAGTAAATATAAAAATGTAGAGAAACTACCCTGCATTCTATCAGATCATAATGGAATAAAATTAAAAATCAATGATAAAATAAAAAATAAAAAAGTTACTCTAATACCTGGAGACTAAACAACATGCTACCGAATGAACAGGACATCAAGAAGGCAATTAAAAATTCCTAGAGGTGAATGAGAAAACAGATACAATATATCAAAATGTCTGTGACACTATGAAGGCAGCATTAAGAGGAAAATTCATTGAATGGAGTTCATTCCTTAAAAGAAGAAAAAACCAACAAATAAATGACTTAACATTACACCTCAAAGTCCTGGAAAAAGAAGAATAGGTCAACACAAAAAGCAGTAGAAAACAGAAAATAATTAAAATCAGAGCTGAAATTAACAAAATCGAGATTAAAGAAACAATTGAAAAAGTTGACAAATCAAAAAGTTGGTTCTTTGAAAAAATAAATAAAATTGACAGACTCTTAGGCATGCTAATGAACAGAAGGAAAGAAAAAACTCAAATTACTAACATCTGTGATGAAGAAGGAAATATCACAACAGACAGTTCAGAAATACAGAAGATAATTAGAAATTATTTTAAAAACTTGTACTCTAATAAAATAGAAAATATCTAAAGCATTGACAAATTTCTAGAGCCATATGAACTGCCCAAACTGGATCAGAATGTTGTACACAATTTAAACAGATCAATTTCAGGTGAGGAAATAGAAGATGTCATCAAAAGATTACCAACCAAGAAAAGCCCAGGACTGGCTGGATACACAGCTGAGTTCTACAAGACCTTCAAAGAAGAATTAATACCAGTACTCTTCAATTTATTTCAAGAAATAGAAAAAGAAGGAACTCTTCCAGACTCGTTCTATGAGGCCAATATCACCCTGATCTCCAAACCAGGCAAAGACACATCAAAGAAAGAAAACATCAGACTAATATCTCTAATGAACATAGATGGAAAAATTCTCAATAAAATTCTGGCAAATTGAATATAAAAACATATCAAAAAGATAGTGCACCAAAATCAAGTGGGGTTTATCCCAGGGATGCAAGGTTGGTTCAACATACGGAAATCAATAAACGTAATACATCACATCAATAGACTTAAAGATAAGAACCATATGATCATCTCAATAGATGCAGAAAAAGCATTCAATAAACTACAGTACCGCTTCACGTTCAAAACACTAGAAAAACTAGGGATAACAGGAATGTTATCTCAACATTATAAAGGCTATCTATGCTAAGTCCCAGGCTAACATCATTTTAAATGGAGAAAAATTGAAAGCATTCCCTTTAAAAACTGGAATAAGAAAGGGATGCCCCCTTTCACCACTTTTATTTAACATAGTTCTTGAAACACTGGCCAGAGCAATTAGACAGATGAAAAAAATTAAAGGGATACAGATAGGAAAAGAAGAACTCAAATTAGCACTATTTGCTAATGATATGATTCTATACCTAGAAGACCCCAAAAATTCCACCAGGAAACTTTTAGAACTGGTAAATAAATTTGGCAAAGTAGCAGGATGCAAAATTAACACCCACAAATCAAAGGCACTTATGTATATCAGTGACAAATCCTCTGAAAGGGAAATGAGGAAAATTACTCCATTTACAATAGCCTCAAAAAAAAAAATTAAAATGCCTGGGAATTAACCTAACAAAAGAGGGGAAAGACCTCTACAATGAAAACTACAGAACATTAAAGAAAGAAATTAAAGAAGACCTTAGAAAATGGAAAGATCTCCCTTGTTCTTGGGTAGGCTGAATCAATATCATCAAAAATGACTATATTACCAAAAGTATCATACAGATTCAATCAATTTCAATCAAAATCCCAGTGGCATTTCTCATAGAAATAGAAAAGGCAGTCATGAAATTCATCTGGAAAAATAAGAGATCCAGAATAGCTAAAGCAATACTTAGCAAGAAGAGTGAAGCAGGTAGCATCACAATACCAGACCTTAAACTATACATAAGAGCAATAGTAACAAAAGCAGCATGGTATTGCACCAAATTAGACTCATAGACCATTGGTACAGAATAGAGGACACAGATACTAACCCGTACAACTACAGCTATCTTATATTAGATAAAGTTGCCAAAAACATACAGTGGAGAAAAGATAGCCTCTTTAACAAATGGTGCTGGAATAACTGGAAATCTTTATACACAAAACTCAACTCCAAGTGGATCAAGGACCTAGGGATTAAACCAGAGACCATGCATCTGTTAGAAGAAAAAGTAGGCCCAAACCTCCATCATATTTGATTAGGCCCCTAATTCCTCCATAAGACTCCTATAGCAGAAGAATTAAAATATAGAATTAATGAATGGGATGGATTCAAACTAAACAGCTTCTTCTCAGCAAAAAAATACAATCAGTGAGGTGAACAGAGAACCTACTAATTAGGAACAAATCTTTGCCACTCACATGTCAGATAGAGCACTGATCTCTAGAATATATAAAAAACTTAAAAATCTTAACATCAAAAAAACAAATAACACATTCAATAACTAGGCTAAGGAACTGAATAGACACTTCTCAGATGATGATGTACAATCAATCAACAATTATATGAAAAAGTGTTCAAGATCTCTAACAATTAGAGAAATGCAAATCAAAACTACTCTTAAGATTTCACTCCAGTCAGAATGGCAGCTATTAAGAACACAAATAACAATAAATGTTGGAGAGGTTGTGGGGAAAAAGGCACACTCATACATTGCTGGTGGGACTGCAAAATAGTGCAGCCAATCTGGAAAGCAGTATGGAGATTCCTTGGAAAACTGGGAATGGAACCGCCTTATAAGCCAGCTATCTCACTCCTTGGTCTATTCCCAAAGGACTTAAAAACAGCATACTACAGGGACACAGACACATCAATGTTCATAGCTGCACAATTCATAATAGCTAGACTGTGGAACCAACCTAGATGTCCCTCAGTAGATGAATGGATAAAGAAATGTGGTATATATATATATATATATATATATATATATATATACTATGGAATATTACTCAGCAATAAAAGAGAATAAAATAATGGCATTCACAGGTAAATGCATGAAGTTGGGTAATATAATGCTAAGTGAAGTTAGCCAATCCCCCAAACCCAAATGCTGAATGTTTTCTCTGATATAAGGAGGTTGATTCACAGTGGGTTTGGGACTGGGCGCATAGGAGGATTAGAGGAACACTAGAAAGGTCAATGGGGAGGGAGGGGAAGGAAGGGGTATGGGGATTAAAAAAAAAAAACAATGGTAGAATGAGATGGATATCATTACCCTAAGTGCATGTATGAAGACACGAATGGTGTTAATATACTTTGTATACAACCACAGAAATGTAAAAATGTGCTCTATATGTGTAATATGAATTGTAATGCATTCTGCTGTTATATATAAGAACTGTGAATAAAAAAAGAAAATAACTATACCATTAGAAAATATAATTGGCATGAATTAAATACTTGAAATATACATTTATACACTGACTTTTTTTTTTCTTCTATGGACACTCTTATTCTATTGAAATGAGACTCATCAGTTGTTCAAAATGATAGCTTATATCATCACAGGAAAAGTAATGAACTGAAAAAAAAAGAAAGTATTTATAAGGTGAACAGTTTTTCATTGTACCTTAGAGTACACCTAACTTTTTATATCTGAGGTCTAAAAGATACATTGTTTTGCTTTATAAATAATTTATTTCTTAAAAGTAAGTGTATTTTTTTAACCATAAACCATGAAAAGCCCATAGTATGCATTATAAATGGCTGAGTGACAAGCAGCACACTTTTAATCATTAGCCAAATATGGCAATGAATTCAGCTGGATCGATAGTTTAAAACTAGTCTTTTTCTCTCCAAAAAGAGCTACTATGATGTTCTGGAAAAATCATGATGCCCTTTGGAAAATAATATAAAGCACATTAGTAAGGCAGTCTTTTAAGATAATGTTTTAAATAGATATGGTGATATAAATGATAATGGAGTTAAAATGAGGGATATACAATTTAACATATATTAACATAAAAGTTTTGAAAAGAAGTTGAAATGACATTGGGTAAATAACAGTATGTCATAGAAGTAGCTTGTGAAACTCATTGACAATGCTTGCTTAGCATATTCAAGGCAAAGATCACTTCTGAAATGGGATTATCTTTCCAACTAACTATTTTTTTTTAATTATAAAACAGGAATATCAAGTAATAGAACAGAATTTAGTGCATATACCACAGTTGCCTTTACAATGAGACCTTTCATTTTTTTCTGTTTCTGTTTTTTCTGGTTTACAACTGCTAAAATGTGTTTTTGGCTAATGATTTTTTTTGACACAATTTCATATATAACTTCTACCACAAAAGTGCTGTGAGTGGCGTGGTACATGTCAATGCATATTCAATTAAATTTGACTTCAAAAATGTCATTAAATAATCATAATGCACCCATGGCATCATACACTGGTGCTTTTCCTTTTTATTTTTAGTTTGTACATGCAAACATAAAAATCATTCATATGAATGAGGTATAATGTGATAACTCAATATTAGTATGTTGTATAATCTTTAATCAGGTTAAATATGTCTCCCTAAACATATATCATTCCTTCGTGGTACTTATATTTAATCCTCTCTTCTAGATTTTTGACATATACAGTACACAATTGTTATCTATAGTTACCCAAATGTACAATACCTCTCCAGAGCTGCTCGCTCCTATGTAAGTGTAACTTAGTAACCATTGATCAACCTTTCCTTACCTTTCTTTCCCACCGTCTTCCCTAGCCTCCAGTAACCACTACTCTCCCTGGGCTGTAGTAGCCACCATTGTACTCTCACCCTCTCTGACATAAATTTTTTTAAATTGCACATATGAGTGAGATTAATAAAGGAACTATGTTTCCAATCATGGTTTGGACCTCCTTCTTTATGATCTGCTGCTCTAATGATCCACATTGCTCATGAGTTCTCAGTGATTTATTGAATGTCTTACTTATTTTCTCTATTTTTTTGTTATGAAGTTAGTACTAATAGTATGTTACTAATGCCATAATGACATTGCATTTTTCCCTCTACGTATTTGGATATTGCTTTGCTTTTGTTATACTTGACTTTTTTTGCATTTCTCTTTCCCTACCTTATCTTGTTTCATCTCCCTTTCTTTCTCCCTCCCTTCTTTTGGTTGTTTTCCTATTTATTTTCTTCCTTAATTCTTTCCTTTATCCATTCAATAAACATTTATGGGGCTTATGCTTTATAAAAATATTAAAGTAGGAATTTTGTGATGAATATGGTAATATAATTATAAATCTCATAAAGTGAACTCAAATAATCAAATACAGTACAATTTATTAAATATGAAAGTGGTGGGACTGGGGTTGTGGCTCAGTGGTAGAGTGCTCACCTAGCACATGTGTGGTCAGGGTTTGATCCTCAGCACCAGTAAAAATAAAGGCATTGTGTACAACAAAAAAAATAAAATAAATAAATAAATAAATAAATAAATAAATAGATAAATATGAAGATGGTGTAAATAGTATTAAAGAATGTAATAAGGGTGTACAGGCCAGTGAACAAATGAGGACCAAAGATGACTTTCTGCATGAGTTAATACAGAATGTGATTATTGAAGTGTAATTGGATTTAGATGACCAATGTCTGAGGATGGGAATGTGATTCTAAAGGGTAAGGAAATGGGTTGATTTTACAGCAAATTGCTTATGTAACTAAAATTCACATGAGAGTGGCAGAGTAGGAAACATGTTTCAGAAAGAACTGTAATGGTATTTAAATTAAGGAAAGGGAGTGGAGGGGAGGGAGGGAGGGAGAGAGAGAGAGAGAGAGAGAGAGAGAGAAAGGGAATATGAATTGCATTAAGTCCTATGCATTTATGTCTGGGGATAAAATGCAAGAATAGCACATCTGATAAAATTATTAGGTAGCCTCCAGGTTTCTAATTTAAAATGTCCAGTCAGGGTTTGCTAAATGAATGCATTTTTTTCTTTCTTTTCTTTTCTATTTTTTTTTGTTTTAGTTTTATATATATATATATATATATATATATATATATGTGTGTGTGTGTGTGTGTGTGTGTGTGTGTGTGTGTGTGTATGTGTGTGTGTGTGTGTGTGTAGACATATTATACAAACATGGAGTACATCTTATTCTAATTAGGATCCAAGTATTGTGGCTGTACATGATGTTGAGATTCACTGTGATGTATTCATATATGAACATAGAAAAGTTATGTCAGGTTCATTCTACTGTCTTTCCTATTCCTGCCCACACTCTAATCTACTGAACTTCTATACTTCCCCTAACCACCCCTACCCTATGCACTGCCTTCTTGTGCGTTAGCATCCACATATCAGAGAGAACCTTTGATCTTTGGTTGTTTTGTGATTGCTTATGTCTCATAGTATTAATCTCCAGATCCATCCATTTGCCAACAAATATCATAGTCATTCTTCTTTATGGCTTAGTAATATTCCATTGTGTATATACATTACATTTCTTTATCCATTTATCTATTGAAGGGCACCTGATTTGGTTCCATATCTTAGCTTTTGTGAACTGAGATGCTATCAACATTGATGTGGCTGCATCACTATAATATGCTGGTGTTAAGTCCTTTAGTTATACACCAAGGAGTGGGATAACTGGGTCAAATGGTACATTTTTAAAGGCTTCATTTCAGGTCTATTTCTTTGCAATGCTAAGGCACTCGTCATAAGTTCTCAAAAGATTACTTGAGATAGTCTTAAAACAAAATAATACCCGGTATTCTCCAAATCAGGATCTGAGCATTAAGACCTCTCTGAAAGATTTCAGCTCTGGGCAGAAACAATGGGAAGTTCTCTACCCTTTAAGGGGATGTCTAAGGCTCTTAATATTTTCAAATTATTTTTCCAGCCCCACCAAGATTGACATAAACTTTGTCATTGGATTATTAAATATACTTCCTTTGATTTTAGAACTAGTTTTTATAACCTCCTGTTGCTAGATATTTTTCAGGTAAATTATTTAAAATCTGCAATTATCTAGTCATTTATTACAAAAATCCCAATGAATTATCTGTGAACTAAACAAAGTTGTAAGAATTTGCTGAAGATTGCATTTTGATACCATACAAAAAGAGTCATGTTGCTCTAAGATTTACAACTATTGGCAATGATCCAAAATACCCACTGAGTGGAGTGAAACTGAGTTTCAGAAATGAAATTTTAGAGTCTGGGGTTTAGTTTTGGATTTTGTTGTGTCTTTTGTATTTTTCACACCAGCTATTTGTTGCCTTTATAATTATGAATTTAGCAGATATGAGATGTTTGGGTAATCTTATGTAACAGAACCTACCTATTTGCATCCTTAGTACTGGATTCTGTAAGTTTTCAAAATTTAATCTCTATGACATGTATAAATTGTGTTTCACATGTAAATCACCCACACCAAACTGAAGCAAATATAGCTATGTTACTATATATTTCCCTAATTTTTGTGTTGTTGGGAATCTACTACCAAGGTATGATTGTGAATATGCGTTTGTTAAAAAATTTGCAATAATGTAATTGTGTGCAATTCAATTGTTAGGTAATTTAAGTATGATGAATGGCGTGGTTATGCTTTGTTTTGTTTTGTTTGGGTACTGAGGATTCAACCCATGGGCATTTTACCATTAAGCTATATCCCTAGTCCTTTTTATTTTTCATTTAGAGACTAGATCTTACTACATTGTGAGACTGTCCTTGAACTTGCAGTCCTCTTGCCTCAATCCCTGAGTCACTAGGATTATAGTTTTGTGCCACTATACCTGGAGACATAATTTTATATTTTCTAAAATCTTTGTATGGCCATCTCTTCCCATATACAATATAGTATGTAAATTTGAAGACAACATTTATATGGAAAATTTTTTCTTTATTCCAATAGATCATACTTCCTATCTGTATGGGTCTCTATTCTTTCAGCTGAAAATTATGTAAACCATTTTAATCTACTGCAAGCTAAAAGGGTGCTTATCAATGTGTTTAGTTGAGAAGCATCCTCACAGAATGAAATTAATAAGAAAACCAGGACACTAGGACCTGAAAGAATGTTTCATTGCCACCAGTAATCTATCTCAAATCTAAATCTTTCTTCCTGGTTCTTTATGTTTATTGATTTTCAACATGTAGCAGGAAACAGTCATTGACTCTCTTGATTCCAAACACTTTGAATTTGTAATCCACAATGGGAACAGAGAGAGAATCTCTCCCAGTCTATGTATAATTGAGAAAGTTTGGGAAAAGAACACCAGTTGGTCTTGCTTACATCGAGGGCGTGGCTCTGTGACTGGGAAGGTACAAAACATTACTGACACTGCTGCAATGAACCACTGAGTTGGGAAATAATTTTTTAAAGGAAAGTGTTTAATAAAAGCAAGGTTTTCATAAAAAAGTCAAAATTAAAATTAAAAAAAAAAATAAAAAAGCACACAAACAGCCAGCAAACAAAAGAAGCCTAGAGATTTGGGATGAAATGTCCACTGTGGGGTACAAAGCATCTGAATGGCTGGTTCCCTTAATTCTCTATCTCCTTTCGTGTGAACAGATATAATTAACAAAGTAATGAGATAATTATATCTTTGTCTCTAGTGCTAGGTCCAACCCCCAAGTATGCAAATTTGTTCTTTTGTAAATGCCCTTTGTGGTTATTTGATCTATTGTAATTTAGAATGACTTAGAGTGTATTTATTGCATTGATTTAGCAGTCCTGTGTAATAGGTAAGTACTGTGAGAAAGAGCATTCCCAAACAAAATGGCTGAGGAACTAAGGGATGTAAGTTGCCTAAGGAATAGGAAATTAAATAGTATTTTGTCCCCAATATCTAGGATTTCAAATATTTAGTTTGGAAGATGTTCTATCAGTTTACATGAATTTATTTTATCTCTATCACATATCAACATTCTCCTTACTAGTCTATTTAACTCAAGATGAAGTAGTTTATAAAATGCAAATCTATATATTATATTAAACCATAAAGCCATTTTTGTGACATGAGGGCCACCTTTATTTCCAACATTAATATATAAAAATATATTAATAAAATGAAGAGCTTGAGAACAACATCTCTAAATTTCAATTAATGAATAAATGGAGGAAGCTATTTCTTATCCTGCTCTCTAAAAAAGAAAAAAAATAGTACCAATTATTCCAACATCTTAGGTAATTTATCTCTGATTTCAGAGAGTTGTTTATTCATAGGACTAATTAGCTTCCTTAGTAGCAAAGTGACCATAGTGTGGTCATTTTATTGCCTGCTTAAAAAGAAATTGCCAGTTATTTTTCTTTGCCATACTTGTTTAAATTCATTATGTTGCTTCTGTCAAGCATGAATTGCTCTAAGCTTATTTTTTTGTTTTAAAAACCAACACGTGTAGCAGCAAAAAAGCTCTCAATAAATTATAGACATGTTGCCTTTATACAGAAGTAAACCACTTTGCTGCCAAATTCCATAATATCATTTAAAAGTATATATACACACATGTAATGTGAAAACAAACACTGGCACAATATTAAGAAAGCAAATGCTCTGTTTGCAAGCTGCTGGCAACTTCCTTTAGAGAAATGAGAGTAGGACACAGAATCCCCAGAAGCATTGATTATTCCAGCTTCACTCCAAAGTTTAGTGTCGCACTTGCAGGAAACCTTTAATGAAAGCACAGACTTCACTGTTACTAGAATTTTAAAGGACTAAATCAAATTTGAAGTAATTTTTACATTGCAGAACCCAAGAGATCCTAACCCACATGAAATGCTTGACAGAAGTCCTCATTTTCTGTTTATCTGGCATGTAGTCATAGTTAAGACAAGGAAGGAAGGTGGGAAACATAGTACAGGAAATTGTTTTCTATAAGCCCTTAAGCTGTGCTCTATACTATAGCAAGTAGTAATGATATATTTCCCTTTTAATTTTGAGAGTATTTAAGAAGAAGCTATAGCACACTGTATACAATTTAAACAGCGTAAAGTTCAGTATTTCTCAGTCGTCTTTTCCAAAGTTTTAGTATCTTACATCCAAAGACAACTGCTATCAATTATTTATTGTGTTTATTTTTGTGTATATATGTATGTATACAGCTGAGTTTTTCTTTACTGTGTCAGTTTAGCTGCCTAGATACACTGTTCATCAACTTCCTTTACTGAGAATATTATTTGGAGTTGTTCTATAGCAGTGCATATAGAATGACTTCTGATTATGCATTGTGTTCCACAATGTAAACATTCTATAGAATGTTTCTATTCATAGGCACTTTTGTCTCATCTAAATTTTTTTCTCTTACCAAACGAAACAAAACTTCAATGATTTGACTTGTGCCTATGTGCATTTGTATGTGAATGTTCCAATTGGGTAACTTTAGGCAAGCAAAATAAAGGGCAACACAAGGATATTTATATATATAATGTTTTAATGTTATACCAACACTGGAAGAATCCCGATACCTTCAACTACAGAGCACATTATAAACTTTTTTTTTTATTTCTACCAGTCTGTGTAATAACAATAGTATCTCATTTTAGATCTAAATTATTTTATTATTACCTTCAAAAATACTTTCATGCCTTTCAAATTGATACACAGTTAATAAAATTGATATTATAACTTCCATCAGGTCCAGTGGCACACACACACACCTGTAATCCCAGCTACACAAGAGACTGAGGCAGGAGAATAGCAAGTTTGAGGTCATCCTTAGTGAGGCTGTCTCAAAATAAAAACTCAAAAAGGCTGGGGATAAAGTTCAGTAATAGAACACCCTGGATTCAATACCTAGGACTGCAGGACTCTGTATCCAAACTTTATTTTACTTTGTACTTACTTGGAATCTAGTTCCCCATAGATCTTTCTACATTCTCACTCCCTATCTCCTGCTGATCTCCCTTAGCTTTCCATTTCTGTTTTCTCTCCTTAGCTCTAAGTTTCAAGATTGGGATAGTCAGATCCTGCTCCACATCTGGTATTAGACTTATAATTTCCATTTAGTTAAGTGTCACTTGCCATCACAGGACCTTTTGTGACTGTATCCTTCTCATTGGGTTAGCATCTTTCCATAACATTTGCTGTGGTTAGCAGCCTCTGGCTATTTCACTTTGAGATTTCTAGTTTGATAGCTACAATAATTGTGATTAATTTTAACTTTCACCTCCAAGAAAACTTAATTTTACTCTTGGTCATAGTGACACAGCCTGACAAATGAGAATAACTTTTGTAAAGTCAAGGAGAGAATGCTTATAATCTGCTCCTTCTTTTGGTCATCTTCCTTCTTTATTCACATTAATGAGGTAGCCCTCTATTCTCCCTCTCAAGAGCCACAATCACCTCCACAAGTTGAGCCATCAGCTCTATAGTATTCACTTCCAAGTAGTTACCAAGTAAGATTCATTTCTCCCCCACTGCAACTCCCACTAAATTGTTCTATATAAATATAACATATATTCAAATTAAAATGCCTAGGCTTAAATTCAACATTTCTGCAATTATAAGTAATTCCATTATTCTGAGTTTTCTGTTGTATATTCCATGGGAAGAGGAAAAGAGAGAAAGAAACAAATTAGAAGAAAGGTGATAAGATTGCTGAGACAGAATCTGATGTAACACTAAATTAAAAAAAAAAAATAAAGATACAGGGTAGGATGCTTTCGTGAAATAATTTGGGAACTGCTAGACTAGTAGGAGAATTTTTGAGTGGCATTCTGAAAGTCAGAGTTGAGTTATTCCATTTCAGACCCTATCTATAAAATGCTGGAAAGTTCTTGGAAAAATGCAGTCCAAAATTTAACCAGACAATATTGGTATACCATCTACAAAGAGTGAAATCTTTATGTACATGAAACTGAGTTTCACTCATTATAGTCTGAGGAGATGAAGAATCACTATGAATGTTAGAGTCAGAATGACTATTTTTACCTATAGGTGGAACTAGTAGCTAAGGAGAAATAGCAGTTCGATATAGGCCTACCTAACAAAGGTGCTGGATGTTGTTGTGGTGCACCAGCATATTAGGACTAATACATGAGGAAGGAACAATTTTAGTCCTCTGAAGTGTTTTACCCATCATTTATCATCATTTGTGGCCTCAAGCATTTACTACTACTGTCCTCGTCAAAAGTAAAATTGATGAGGAATATGCATAATTTTGTGTTTCTCTGTCTAAATTTCCTCATACTTCCATAGGGAACATAAAAGTGCTTTTTTGTTGTTTATTTGTTGTTTTAAGGTTTTGAATTAGGGAACTGTGAAAATGGCTGACATTGATGTGTCTGTACATGTGGCACTGGTAAAAATTCTGGGAATGGAGAGTTCTAATATAGACAATCATAATATGACCACAAAGCTTCAGTCCTAAGCAAAGCAATGCAAAACAACTAGAAATAACCTCTTTGTGTGTGCTGTTCCTCTACAGCTTCATCTGTGTAGTGTCAGGGACAGACTGAGGTCCCAGCTGCCTTTATTCATTTAATAAATTGTGATAATTAATAGCTATTATTCATGCATTTCAGCCTTTTCACATTTAATAACAGTTCATACCAATCAAAAATATAAAAACATGATCAGAATGGAGTGTGTGTGGGAGTCACAATGCAAATAGTAGATTGGAAACCTGCTTATGTCTATCATTGGATTTCTTTCCAGCAGAGAGCATTTTTTATTAGCTTTGGAAAATGAAATGGGAAACATTTCTGTGTAATTTTAAGAAAGGTCTAACTGGCATCATAGTCAATTGGTTTCTTTCTTTTTTTTAATTTTTTTTCTCCTGTTCATTTTTTTCAGATATAATTACAGATTATTTGCAAAATTTCGATGTCAATCCTTATTAATCTCTAATTTCTAATCATAGGCATAGGGGATTTGGAAACTGCATTTCACATTTCAGGGCTTTAGAGGGAAAATTGACATGCTCTTGGTTCAGTGAATTCCTGACTACATTCCTCTCCATCTTAGCCCCCCAAGGGACAGTGAGAATAAAATGGACTTTGTGGGAAGTTGAAGCCGAGTTCCAGCTCTTAACACAATTATGGCTAGATTTATTGGTGGGCGTGACAGCTCTTGGTTGTACAGCTCCAGTGAGAAAGAAGATAAATGAGGCTGCAGCACCTGTGAGACATAGAGGCAATATCAGTCAAGAATTAAGAGCCTCTTCTGAGAGTCACAGGAACCTCTGAAAAGCCTGACAAGAGCTAAATATTTTAGGGGGGGTGGGCAATGAGGACAGAAGGATGAGAAAGTAAAAATCAAAGGGGCTATTTTTAGAATGCTGCTTGATGCAATATCAAATATCAATATATCAGCTAAGGAAAGGACCAATCAGGAATTTGAGGCACATGACTTAACACTTGCTATTAGACAATTACACATAGTTACCTCATCCATATTTCTAGAAGAGCTAAAATTCTTGGCAGTGATTCAAAGGTGACTCTTTATGCAAATGCATTTCTTGTGATCACTGGTTACGCTAGCTACTAGAGTTACAATATTTTTCTGTGAGTTTTAAAGGTACATAATTTTTCTATGAGAATGATCTATATAAAATTATTTTATAATGTTAATTTTTTAAAATGAAACAGTTTTAAGAAGAGATTTTGGTTCATGATACAAATAAGACAATGGTACAGAGATATCCCATGCACATGTCCCCAAACATATGTAGCCCATGTTCTATCAAGATCTCCAACCACAGTGGCACATATGTTACAATTGATAAACTTCTATGGATGTATTTTCATGCAAAGTACATAGGTTACACATTATACTTCACTTATGATATTATACATTCTATTGGGTCTGGACAAATATATAATGGTTTATATCCACTGTAATATTATCACACAGAGTATTTTTATTACCCATAAAGTCCTATCTTCTCTGCCTGTTGAGGTTTTCCTCCCCACTAACCCCTGGAAACCATTAGTCTTTTAAATAGTAATGCATAGTTTTGCTTTTTCAGATTTTCATTCATTATATTAATCAACTTTTCATTGCTGTGACAAAAAAAAAAAAATGACAAGAACAACTCAGAGAAGGAATAGTTTATTTTGGGTTCATAGGTTCAGAGGTCTCAGTTCATGGCTGGCAGACTCTATTGCTGTGGGCTTGAGGTGAGGCAGAGCATCATGGTTGAAAGGCATGGCAGAAGAAAGTGGCTAAGCTCATGATAGCCAGGAAGCAGAAGGAGAGCAAGGCACAGGAATAAAATAAAAACCCCAAAGGCATTCCCTAAAACCCCAAAGGCATTCCCTAAATAATCTACTCACTCCAGCCATGGCCCACTAGCCTAGAGTTACCACTTAGTTAATGCACTTAAATTGTTAATCCATATAATGGGTTAATCTACTGATAGGTTTCAGATCTCACAGTCTAATAATTTCACCTCTGACCATTACTGCATCAACACAGAAACTTTTGGGGAACACCTGATATCCATACTATAGGAGCCATATTATTGGCATCATAGAATATGCATTTTTATATTGACTTCTGTCATGTAGTCATATGAATTTAGTTTCCATTATGTCTTTTTATGGCTCAGTAACTCAGTTTTTCAGCCCAAAGTAATATTCCACTATCTGGACGTACCACATATTATTTTCACATTCATCTTGACTGCTTCCAAGTTTTGAAAATATATGATTAAAGCTGCTATAAACATCCATGTGCCAGTTTTTGTTTGAACATATTTTTCCATATTCTTTGTGTATACCAAGAAGAATTACTGCTATTACAGGTTAAATTTTATAAAAATTTTCCAAACTGTGTTCCAAAATGGCTATGCCATTTTGCATTTCCAGCAGCAACAGATGGTGGATCTTGTTGCTTTACACACTTATTAGCATTTAGTATTGTTAGTGTTTAGGATTTTGGCCATTCTAATAGATCTGTAGTGGCATGCCACTGTTCTACTTTGCAATTTCCTGATGGCATACAATGTTGGAACTTCTTTTCATATGCTTACTAGCCATCAATATATCTTCTTTGGCAAGGTGACTGTCTGCTCAGGTTTCTTCACAACTTTGAAAAAATCATGTTGCTTTCTTATTGTTGAGTTTTGAGAGTTCTTTGTATATTTTGGATAGCAGTTCTTTATCAGATATGTCTTTTTCAGGTATTGCCTATCAGTCTATGGTTTATGTTTTCATTCTATTAACATTGTTTTTCACAGAGCAGGTGTTTCCAATTTAAGCAAACAGAAGTTTTATCCACTCTTTCTTTCATGGATCAGGACTTCAGTGTTGCATCTAAAAATTTACGATAACAATGACCTCTAGGTTTTCTCCTGTGTTTTCTTCTAACAATTTTACTGTTCCACATTTTACATTCAGGTTTATGGTTTATTCTGGGTTAATTTTTTAGAGCATATAATATTTGCATCTAGATTTTCTTTTTGTATGTGAATCCACAGTTGTTTCAGCACCATTTGTTAGAAAGACAGTTTTTGTTCCATTGCTCTACATTTTCTCTTTTGTCAAGCAGACTTTATTTGACATACTGGTTTATTTGTCAGTTCTTCTGCTCATATTTCACTCTCTTGAATACTGTTGCCTTTTCATAAGTCTTAAAGTTGGGTAATTTGGATCTTTTGCTGCTCTGTATTAAATTTACAAAGTTTATAGATATACAAAAAATGCTAAGATTTTGATTGACATTGTGTTGAATACCTTTGTTCATTTACCTTTTATTTTTTTGTATCTGGGATTGAATTTAGGGGCACTGGACCACTAAGCCACATCCCCAACCCTGTTTTGTATTTTATTTAGAGACAGGGTCTCACTGAACTGCTTAGTGCCTCATTTTGCTGAGGCTAGATTTGAACTGTCCATCCTCCTGTCATCCACTGGGATTTAAGGTGTGCACAACCACACCCAGCTTGTTTATTTATTTTTTCTTGATATCTTTCATCACTGTTTTATAGTTTTCTACACATACATCTTTACATAATTTGTTATATATATGTATATATATGAGTATTTTATTATTAGGATTGCAAATATTAATGAGAATATATTTTTTTTTAAATTTCAAATTCCAGATGTTCACTGCAGGACCATTGAAAATCTAATCCTGAAATAGTTAAAATTATTCATATATGATTTAAACATTTATTTCATCATACATATTTTATTAATGAAAATGTATCATTATTGCATATATAATCACATGAGAAATTTTGTTTAATAGAATTTTGTTTTACTCAGGTAAAACAAAGATAATTTTTATTAAAAATCATTTTTATATCAATTATTACCTTTTATTATTGACTATTAAATATTAACTTGTATTAAATAATACTTATACATATCATGTTATATATTCAATCATTATTAAACATTTTGTTATTTATAGCATGGAAACTTTTTTTAGTTGTGCATGGACACAATACCTTTATTTCTTTTATTTGTTTTTATGTGGTGCAGAGGATCAAACCCAGTGCCTCACATGTGCAAAGCAAGCACTCTACCACTGAGCCACAACCCCAGCCCAACATGGAAAATATATTGAAACTTAAGTTTGTACAGCCTGGGTCTTCAATCCCAGATTCAGTACTTATGACTTCTGATTCTCAATATTTTTATATATGGTGACAAAAGAAAGTATTTTTTTTCTATATCTTGTGGGGATGATGTAAAGATTAAATGAAGCAAAGTATGTTAAAGCCTTAAAATTTGCTTATAACATAAAAAAAAGATTAACAAAAATTAGCTGCTTTACTATTATAGTCACTACCACTAAGACGACCATGGCAGCTGATACCAAAATTTCTGCTACATTGCCAGGCCCAAGAGAACTCTGGAGGGAGGACAGAAGAACTGATACTGCTCTAACTCTTGGTGTAACTTTAGGTATGTCAAAATGTTGATGGACTCCAGGATGAACTACATGACATAAAATTTCATTTTTTAGCCTTCAAAATATATGAACAACTATAAAAAAGTGTTATTTGGCAATGATTACAAAAGATACATTGACATGAGAAGAAAATTATAATGCAAAGAGGATGTTTGTTGAATTTCACTTAGTAACGTAGAAGGCAGAGAGAAATGTGTAAAGAACTAATGAGCAAGAGAAGTTATTAATGTGAACAGAGACCATAGAGAATATCAGAAAATTCCTGGAGTCAGTCATCAATAAGTATGACATATTTTCTGTAATTTGTTATTTTTGATTCTTAGGTCTTTAATTATTACACTTGACCTCTGAGTGGAGGCATGTTTTCTTCTAAGAGTTGTTTAGTTTCAGGCCTTACATTGAAGGTTTCAATCTATTTTGAATTGATTCTTGTGTGTGGTATAAATGAATTCATTTTTTACAAGTGAATATCCAGTTTATAAAACACCACTTTAAATTAAAGTTGTCCTTTCCTCATTGTGCTTTCTTGGTTTATTTATCACAACTTAGTTTACTGTGTATGCGTGAGTTTGTTTCTGGGCTCTCTATTCTGTTCCGTTGTTGTTCTATGTGTCAGTTTTTATGGCAGTAGTGTATTCTATCAATTACTATAGCTTTTAACATATTTTAAAATCAAGGTTGACTACAGTTTAAAATGTGTATTTGGAATTTGTATATCGCAAGAGTTTTTAACACATACACACAAAGGCAACTATGTGCAGTAATGGATATGTTGATTAGCTTGATGGTGGTTATCATTTCAATCCACATACATACATCAAAACATTGAATTTTCCACCCACAATAAATACATTTTTATTTATCAATCCTACCTCAGTAGAACTTGGGAAAAAATGAAATAATAATTCATCTTTAGTAATACTTAAAATAAGTTTGTATATATATACGTATGTAAGTAGTATATATATATATACACATACATATGTATATATATATATAAGTAGTATATGCATAAAATTGATGTGTCTATACATATACTCAAACATTTTGTTAGATTTATGTTTAAATACTCTGGATGCCATTGCTTTTGAAACTCGGTGCCGTTCCCATTCTGTATCTGATGGTAGTAGGGAGGAGGTGCCCAGAGACATTCATGGGAAGAGAAGCATATTCATAAATAGCAAGAAAGATCACTCTCTCATTCAAGAGCCATTATGAGGATCTCACAGAAGCACTTTTTTTTTATAAAGTACAAATTAAGAAGTCAGACATCTTTTTTGCACATTTTAGTTTCGAGGAGCTAATAATAAGTGAACCATTTAGTCTAAGCTGAAGTTCATCTTTCCCATGATTCCCTTTTTAACACAGGCAGCAAGTAGAGTTTCGAAAAATTTTATCCCAGATTTTGTTGTAAGAAAAAAAGAATAGAGTTCAAACACTAGCTACAGAGAGATCTGGTTTGAGTTTAGGCTCTGTGACTTTTGGGCAAATGAGCTTGATAGGTATTTAAGTTTTCCAAACATCAGCACGGCAATTTTTTTTTTTTTTTTTTTTTTTTTTTTTTGTGTGTGTGTGTGTGTGTGTGTGGTTGTGCTGGGTATTGAACCCATGGCCTTGTGCATGTGAGGCAAGTACTCTACCAACTGAGCTATATCCCCAGCCCTGAGCACAGCAATATTTTATATTAGTTATTTTGTAATTTAAAACTAATGTGTTGTTAGTTATTAGGTACCATAACAAGGTACTGGAACTCTTACACTACTAATGAGAATGTAAAATGGTATATCTGGCTTGAAATGCAGCTTTAGGAAACTGTGTAGCCGCTCCTCAGGAAGTTAAACAGTTACCATGCGACCTAGCAATGCAACTCAATGAGTAAAGACTTACAACCTCACTAAAAACTTTGTATATGGATATTGATGATGGCAATATTCATATATGGAAAAAGTAAAAACAACCCAGTGCCATTAACTGTTGAATGGATAAGCCAAAAGTACTACATTCTTACAAGGAATATTATTCAACAATAAAAAGGAATGGTTGCTGATAGTTTTATTATAGAGGTGACCTTTGAAAATATAGTGTTAAATGACAAAAGCCAGGCACAAAAGGCCGTGTATATAAATGTTTATATTTATATGAAATGTCACGAATAGGCAAATACACAAAGAGGAAAAAATGTGGTTCTCTAGGGTTGGGAATGGGAAGTGACTGCTTGGGGCTTCTTTTGGGACTGATGAAGATAATAAAAATTGAAGTGATGGTTGCAGAGTTCTGTAAATATACCAAAACTCACAAAATTGAGTACTTTAAAGGGGTGGACTGTATGGTTTGTGAAATGCATATCAATTATACAAACATGGAAGCTGATGTGGAGCTGTTGTTGTTAAACAGTGAAGCTTTTTTTTTTTTTTTTCCCAAAAAAGAAAGAG
Source organism: Tamias sibiricus (assembly GCA_025594165.1). NCBI lineage: Eukaryota > Metazoa > Chordata > Mammalia > Rodentia > Sciuridae > Tamias > Tamias sibiricus. The sequence goes on along the minus strand of CM046664.1, from coordinate 108,836,600 downwards.
AAACAGATTTGAAGATAAATAATGAAAACAATACACTTTGAGCACTTAGGAGACTGGTTTTAGTTCTAGTTTGATTGTTGCTTATCTGCTTGACTTCAGAGAACTTATTTCACCTGTCTGGACCTTCTTGGGCTAGTTGCCCTATTTACAAAGTAATTGTTTTAGCATGAGCCTGCTTCTAACATTTACAGTCCATGAAGCTACAAATGTCATTTGATATGTTCTTCTCCCAGCTACATGCCTATCACATAGAAAACAATTAAATTAAAATATTCTAGAATGCCAATAGGTTTTAGTGCAAATTTATAGGGAATGGCAATTGAAAAGGTGAGGAAATTATACACGAAGATACTGAGTATTCAAAGTCTAGCTAGCTTATATAATCCCACATGGAAGTAACTACTTTTGATTTAGCTGTGGTTAAGACATCAGGAACCTAGAACATGGCCCCAGTTAGGTTTTCACAAAGATTAGCATAAACTTCACTTTCATCCCTTTTAAAGTTTTTCCTGTTGAAGTCACAAGGAAAGCTTTCACCCCTCCCCTACTGTTGCCTTCCTTTTTTTAATGGATAAATTAGAAAACACTAAGTTTTACTTCTAGATTGGCAAAGTAGAAAACTGAAACCCTTCCTCGAGGCCATAGTATGTTGCCTGGTCATGGTGTGTGGTCTGGAATTCAACCCTACTTTTCACCTGCTCACCTGCATCATATGCTTCCCTGATCCTCTCCAAACCCATAATGACAGACCTTAGTGCCTCCTCTCTTGTTTCATTCCAGGGTAATAACCTTTTAATTTGGGATTATAATTTATTGTTCCTTAAGCAAGATTTGAGTTTTCTTGGTTACTGTTTTATTGGTTTTCTTTCATGAATCTTTTCTTCACCCTGAAATTCAAGTTTTCCTACTTCTATTAAAATGTAGCCTTCCTATATTGAGCATAACTTTTGAGTAAGCTATGACAACTACAAAAAGTTATATAATCAACTCTACAATCAGAGGATAGAACAATTCCTTGTCCCACAAAAGCTCCCCTGTGTCCCATTGTAGTCAACACCTTCCTCTGGTCCTGTCCCTGGCAATTGCTGATCAACACATTTTTTTTTTTTTTTTTTTTTTTTTTTTTTTGCTGTTGTGTCTGTAGCTTTTTCTTACAAGAATATCACAGAAATGGAAGATGCACTTTTGAGAATTGCTTCTTTTGTAGAGCATAACCATTAGAGATCTACACATGTTGTTGCATGCTTTTTCTTCTTTTTTAAAAAAAATTAATTTGTTATATATGACAACAGAATGAATTACAATTCACATTACACATGTAAAGCACAATTTTTCATATCTCTGGTTGTACACAAAGTAGAGTCACATCATTTGTGTCTTCATATATGTACTTAGGGTAATGATGACCATGGCATTCCACCATTGTTGCATGCTTTGATAGACCACTCCTTTTTTTGTTGATGACTAATATTTTTTTTATATGGATGTGCCTAAGTTTTTGTATGTATTTCCCAGTTGAAAGATATTCTTCTGGGGAAAAAAAAAAAAAAAAAAAACCTGAATATGAGACTTTACATACAAAGGCTTATGTGAACATAAATTTTATTTCCACTGAGTAAATGACTGTACTATGATTGCTTGGTCATATGGTAAGTTGATGTCAATCTTTGAAATATTAAAACTGCCAAAGTGTTTTCCAAAATATCAATACATTCCTAATAGCAAAATATGAGACTGAAGTTTGCTTTAATATCCTTTCTTTAACTTGCAATTTTCAGGCTTGTTCTTTTTACTTTCTTTTTAACCACATTAGTAGATGTGCTCTGGAATCTCATTGTGGTTTCAATTTGCATTTCCAATGAAACTAAATTTTGATTTCTCAATGAATGGTGATATTAAATGTCTTTACATGTGCATATTTACTTCCCTGTATCTTCTTTTATGAAACATCAAAAAATAGAACAAAGAGGGGGTAGGGAAAGGAGGGGACAAGGGGATAGGAATAATGGCAGGCTGAGTTATCCATGATTACCCTAAATACATATATGAAGACACAATTGTTGTAAAAATACTTTATATTAAACCAGCAACTTGAAAAATTGTGCTCTTTATATGTACTATGAAATGAAATGTACTCTGCAAACGTATATAACAAATTAGAATAATAAAAAGAAATAAAGAAAGAAAAGAAAAAGGGGGGAGGGGAGGGAAAGGGGCAAGGGGATAAAAACAATGGCAGAAGGAGTTGGACATCAATATAATAAGTGCATGTATAAAAACTCAAATGGTATGAAAATATTTTGTGTAAAACCAATGACTTGGAAAACTGTGCTCTTTATATGTAATATGAAAAGAATTGCACTCTAAAAGCATGTATAACAAATTAAATTACAAAAATTTAAAAAAAAAGAAATATCAAAAACATTTTGGCAGTATTGTTTTTGTTCTTTGTTTTATTTATTTATTTTTTTTTTTTTTTTACTATTTTTGCCTAGTCTAGTTCATTGGCCTTTTATTTCCAGAAGTTTTAGAATCAACTTGTATATTTTTTAAAAATATTGCTGATATTCCAATAAGTATGATGTTGAAACTATAAAAAAGACTTTGGAGAATTATTATCTTAATCCTAGATCTTCTAATCTAATAACCATATATATTTATGAACATAATTTTTAAGGTTTTTTGTTATTTCATCAGTGTTCTGTGGTGTTAGAATATAGATCTTTTTGTAAAAAGCATATTGATTTGTATTATATAAAACTATACCTCAGTACATAACCAATACATAGATGTCATAAATGACATTTTAATTTAAATTTCCAAATATTTTGCTACTCTATAAGCATAGTTAATTTTTACATTGACCATATGTCCTTCAGTCTTCTTAAAATCACTTTTCATTTTAATTGATTTTTTTATATTTCTTGGAATTTTTTTCTCTGTAGACAACTATAGTATTTATAATTTTTTTTTTTTTAAATCTCTCTCTCTTTCTCTCATTGTTTTTCCTTGTGGAAATGGCAAGTCTGGAAGGATGATATTGAGTGGGACTAATAAGATGGAACATACTTGCCTTATTTTGGATCTTAGAAGAAAATTCACTCTTTAACCATTAGATATGATGTTAGTCCTATGTCACTGTGGATGAAGTTCATCACATTGAATTATTTCCTTCTCTTCCCAGTTATCTCTGAATTGCTCTTAATAATGGCAAAGAATCCAAGATCTACTTTTTCTGCCACTTCATTTTGGCCATTTTAAATATTTATCATGCATCTAAACAACCTATATATTAATATTAATAATCAAAGAAATGGGATAATTTTTTCTAAGCTTTTACTGTGGTAAATTCTTAATTGTAGACTGTGTTGTGTTTGTGAAAAATTTGAATGCACCTCATGTTTAAATTTGTTTTAAAATATGATTCCTTTTTCTCTGAAAAGAACATTTATAATTCATACATTATGGGTGAAATAATCTCCTGCTCTTTTTAATAATATGCCATAAAACATCTGTCCCTCAATTGGCAAGTTTTATTGTTAAATATTCTATAAATGAGTAGTCATAGGTCCTATTCCATTTTGGTAGTAACCTGTCAGTCATCTTGGATCCAAGTAATTTTTAAAATATTTATTGGTGATTAATTGTATTTCCTAAATACACATTGACCTTCTGTTCTCTATTCCTGCTACAATTTGATTTGGATACATAAATCTCTTGTAGCAATTGTGGTAGTAGCTCCATAACAGTTATTAAATGTCATTCTTTTGTATCTGTAATTACCATGATCTTATATATAAAGTAAAATGTGATAATATTACATAAACTCTTTTGTCTCAGGACAGTGACCAAAACACATTAGTATGGTTTGTAGAATCTTTTATGATCTGATCCTTACCTACTTACCTGGCCTCAACCTACACCTTATATTTCCAACTTATCTTCCATATTCTAAACAAACTGAATCATATTGTATCATTTTATACTTTTCTCATCTCTATGACATTATTCTTGCCTATTTACACTTCATTTATTGGTGCTCATTATTTAAAACAAATTCCACCTTAAATTTTTCCAAACTCTGTGCATAGCTTTATTATGCTATCAAATAATATCTAAAAAAATCTGTGTATCTGTCATTTGTTGTCAAATCACACTCAAGATTCTTTAAGAGTGACACTCTGTTCTGTCTGTGTAGTACTTTCCATGCTTATACACATTATAAGCAAGTGATAGCAGGCTTTTAAAAAGTTCTTGCTATATTTCCTAAGCTTAATAAACACTTGTGATTTTCTTCTATGTATTTTAAGAGTGATTTCCTTGAAATTGTACCACTATGGATTAGGAAGGAGAAAATCATATTCCCTAAGTTTCAAAATATCCTGAAAAATACCAACATTAATATATTTTCCTCCACATTAATTTTAAAATTTGAAATTTAGAATGTCACCTACATGGACTACTTAGCAAGTTTGATTTTGAGAGAAGCAAAATTTTTAAAAAATTAGGATGTTCTTCTTTAGATTAAGTTTAAGAGTTTTCTTTGCTTTGAGCTGATTTAAACCTATTAAATTCAAAGTTATTTTACTTTAGCTTTGCATTAACTGGTAAAAGTATAAATGAAATAAGAATATAATCTGCAGATTTTAGCCATCATTCTCTGGACAAAATACACTTTATGAATTTTAGCTTGTTTCCCAGCCCTTATCAGAAACCTAAGGATACAAATTTGTCTTCAATGAAAAGCATCATGAAATTTCAGCCACATGTTGAAGTTATATAAGGAATACTAAAACCTCTTTGTCCACTGAGCCCCCCTTGGTCAAGGAGCACATGGAGACCTCTATGGCATTTACTCAACACATTTTGATCCTGGTTTCTTGTGGCTGATGCAAAGTACAGATGTAGAATTCCACTGTGCTTATAAATTAGCTTGTTGATCTTTAGTGCAAATCAGAATTGTTTTTATTAGCTTTGACTGTAATTGCTGTGAACTAGAAAATGTTTTCAATCTTGAAAAGATTAGCTTTCCTTCTGAATTTCTAACATCATTCTTTTAATTTATCTCATTTGTATTTACCCACCTTGTTTATTTCTGTAATCATTTCAACTTTTAGCTGCTGAATTTTACATAAGAAAAAATAAAGTCTGAGTAATATGTGATTCTTTATGCTCCTACTGATCGTTGTGATATGAATTAGCATATGTTTTGTTTTCACATGGATGTATGCAGGTGTTCTACAAGTATTCATACTAAGATCAACATAAAATTTTAAGTATTTTCTATGACAAAGATTACATTATCAGGTAAAAGATACTTGAGGAATTTATCATAATGAACCATTTAAGTATATATTTTATATGCTTTAATTTTGAATTATGCTTAAGGATGTAGATAAGTTATGAGAAATGTATTGTTATGTTATTTCATTTTTTTGACAATTGTAAAGTGTACTTACACAAGCATGGATGATATTGGGCAACTACTTGTGGTAGCCTCTTATGCAATAAAGAAACATGGTAAACATGAGATGTATAAGGCTGCTATCAACATTACATGGCATATTGTTTAATAATAAACATTTTATAAGTAGTAGTATACCCTAAAATTAGGGTAGAGAGTACAGTATTCTAAATACTTAAAACATTAGCACAATCATTTATAATCATAAACTACTTTTACTCTATATAATTGTGTATGCTGTAATTTTACATACCTGGCAGTGCAGTTTGTTTTTTATACCATCATCACCACAACATGTGACTAAAGCGACAACCTTATGAAGACTGCATCACTAGGCAATAGGATTTTTCAGCTTTGTTATAATCCTATGAGATCAGGGTTATATATGAAGTCTGCTGATAACAAAAACATCATTATGCAGTGAATGAATGTGTGTCCTTTCAATGTTACTATCAAAATTTGTGCAATTATAACTGTTGACCTCTTTGAGAGAGACAGGAGTAGTGAGAGAGAGATTTGAAAGAATAAAGATTTCTCATTTTGAGATTCCTAGTTCCAATAAATGCTCTAGCTAGAATTAAATTACAGAGAATGAGCCATAATATAAGTTAAGCCACCACAATGGCTCTCTGAGGGCTCTGTTCACTAATAACATATGCTCATTTGTGTGCATTTTCAAGTGGCTTGCTTGAAAGGGCCTCATGACCCACCACTTCTTAGGAAATTATAGGCCAGTAATAGCCTTTACCCAAGGGGTTACTTGCTATGTGATGTTTCTTTGCAGCCTTATTTAGAACATCACAAAAGGAAGGGAATGATTAGCAAAGAATGGAGTAAAATGGAACGAGGAATAACAAAATGGGGTAGATTATATTTTCCACTGTACATAAATCCTTGAGAGGGTAGAAAAGACATTTAATAGGAATAATCAATTCTTGAAAGTTGCCCATTGTAATATGAATTATTCAAAGTTTAAATGTACACTTGCTATATTATAAGAGGAAAAAAATGCATTCATATGAAAGCAAGAATGTGTTTAGTCTGTGAAAACCACACAAAGAGGTACCTGATTAGGCTGTCTTCCCAGAATCTGATCTGATGGATACCTGAATTCAAGTGGCAAATATTTAGTCACTAGCTTCTGAATGGATTCCAAGATTGATGTCTCCAATTATTGAATGAACAATTATAAGTCTAAAGCAACAGATGATATTTCAATCTGTTAAAATCCAGAGATGGGTATCAATGAAATTCATTCTATTCTGCAGGAAGACTAAAAGCATTTCTATCCTCTGAATCCCAAAGTTGACATCTCTCAGAAATGGAGCTTTAGTCTCTCTCTTCACATTCTTGGGAGAAAATCATTGCCAGCTACTCTTCCAAAAGGAGATTAATATTCAGAATGTATAAGGAACTCAAGGAACAACACCAAAAATAAAATCCAAATAACCCAGTCAATATATGAGCAAATGAACTAAACACATTTCTCAAAAGAAGAAATTCAAATGACCCACAAATACATGAAAAAAAATGTTTTACATTCCTAGCAATCAGGGAAATGCAAGTCAAAACTACATTGAGATTTTATCTCTCCAAAGGTAGAATGGCAAACGTCAGGAATACAAATAACAGTAAATGCTGGTGAGAATATGAGAGAAAATATACACTTATATATTGTTGGTAGAACTTCAAATTAGTGGAACTGCTTTGGAAAGCAGTATGGAGAATTCTCAAAAGACTAGGAATGAAACCACTCTATGATCCAGTTATCCCACTTCCAAAAGAACTCAAATCAGCACACTATAGTGATACATGCATTCTAATGTTTATAGCAGCACGATTCACAATAGCTAAGTTATGGAATCAACCCAGATGTCCATCAATAGATGAATTGATTGAGAAATTGTGCTATATATACCCAATGGAGTTATACTCAACCATAAAGAAGAATGAAGCTATGGCATTTGCTAGTAAATGGATGGACATGGAGAACATCGTGCTAAGTGAAATAAGCCAGACTCAGAAAGTCAAGGATCAGGTGTTATCCCTCTTATGCAGAAGTTTGAAATGAAAGATAAAAAGTAGTTTTTTTTTTTTTTAAAGAAAGAGGAATTTCAAGAAAACAGAAGTAAACCAATAGAGTAGAGGAAAGGGATTAAGAGGGAGGGAAGAGAGGAGGGCATGGGCAAATACCGTGGAATAAAATCTACCAAATTATGCTATGTCCATATGTGAACATATTACTATTAATCCCACTTGTAGGTATGATTATAATGCACTAATTGAATTGATACTACTACTCCTAGAAGGCAGACTAATAGAAAAGGCAAGTGAATCATAGTAAGGGAGAAGAGGAGAGAAAAAGGAAGATATTAGGGAATGAGATTAATCAAATTATGTTGTTTGTATTATTAATATGGTATAATGAATCCCACTCTTATGCATAATTATAATTCAACAATAAAATTTTTTAAAAAGAGAATGGCTGTACTGATTATCTGATATGTCAAATCGGTGGAGGGTGCAGAGAATTTGAAGCAATAATTTTCAGGTAAATATAAGACAATGGGAAAACCATGTAAGTGGGAGTGGAATGAAGAGATCAGAGAAAATGAAGTCAGAGAGAAATACAAGTGTCAGACAAATGTCAGAAAGATGTGATGCTGGTCGAAGAGTTTTCCTACAATAAGCAATGAAGTTAAACAAGTTGGAAACACAAGACTTACAAAATTGCATGTAATTATAATTAATGTTCATGAGTTTTCCACCTTATTCCGATGCATAAAACCTTTTAAAAAAATACTCTTCATGTCTTATTTGGTTAATGAATATTTGTTGAGTGTATAGTATATGCCAGATATAATACTTCATGCAATGGTGAGCAAATCAGAAAGAGTTGAGTGTTGTGGTAATATGTAAGATAAAACTCCTAGTGAGGGTTTGAAAAACTTATTAGCTTCCTAATGGTATACAAAAATCATCATAAATTTTATAGCTTTAATCAACAAAAATTAGTAATTTCACATTCCATAGTATGGCTCCCCATTACCTGGGTTCTCTTCTCAGGGTTTTATAGACTGAAATTGAGATGTTGACTGGGATTGGAACTCAGGTTCTTTCCCAGTCTTGTTCAAGTTGTTGACAATGGAAGAATTCAGGTACTTGTGCTGTAGGTCAAGAAATTTACTTTGGCTTCTGCCAAAGATAGTTTATCCTGTGACAATCTACTTTCTTCCAGTCCAGCAGAAAGATTTTTCTGACATTTCACCTCTTCTTAAGTCTCTTATAGACAGGTCAGGCCTGCCCAGATAATATTCTTTTGGATTCACTCAATGTCAACTGATTATTAACCCAATTATAGAGTAATATTTCATCATATTCACAGGTCTTGCTCACACTCAATGAATGCAAATTATATACGGTATAGGTCATATGGGAGTAAAAGTCACATGCTACCTGAGACCAAAAGGATTGTTTGGAGTTATGCAGGCAATGTATGGAAGTAGAGTGGTTTTAGCCTGAGAAATCAATATTCACAACTCCTCTTTTATGGAGAGATAGAAGAGACCAGAGTATCTAAGAAATTTGGAGTAGCCCAGCTTAGCTTTACCATTCAGTTACCATTTACCATTCAGTTAATCCCATCAGATGTCAATTCACTGATTGGGTTAAGACTCTCACAATCCAATATGGATCTTTTTCCTCTGAATCTTCTTGCAATCTCTCACATGTGAGCTTTTGGGGGACATCTTACCACAAAACCATAACAAATGGGTTGGAAGGGACTTGCTTAGGTCCACTTTCACTCCTGTCTTTAGCCAGGTGATGATATAGCATTCAGGCATTGTATTGAAGGAGCGAGACAAAGACTTCGCCATGCATTGAATATGCTGGCACCTTAATCTTGGGCTTCTCAGCCCCCAGGAATATGATAAATAACCTTTGTTTTTTTTTTAAATTACCTGGTCTATGGCATTTCATTATAGCCATAGACACTATTATAACCATGTTACCTAGCCCACTTCCATCAAGTAATAGATGAGGATGGTCGTGAGGACACAGACAACAACAATGTGGACAAGAGAAATGAGAACAGAATTAAGAACAAAGTTTTTTAAAAGATCAAATATTTAACATATGACCATACAGGTATTTATTCACTTGCTGATAAATTGTAGCTAATTTCAGGAATCACATGGGTCAAAAAAATGCTTAGGCACAACATTTCTGGCCATCAAATGCTGTTGACTTCATGTGAATAATGCTGTTTATGCCCACAGTGGAAATAAGACTTATTTGCATGGATAAATTCTAAAGTTGAAGGTCTGCTGTATTTGGAATATATTTAAATAGGCAGTATATTTCTAATCAATTTGCACTTAACAAATATTGTGCATCAGTCTTTTCATAAAAGCAGCTTAAAGGCTAGAATGCTACTGAAGATACTTGTGCATACCTCAAAACTTGGAATATAAAAATCAAAGCAAAAAAGTCTGCTATCACAGGCTCCTCTTCCAGCTCAGTAGGCTTCACTTTTGGCCTTGGCAGTCAATAAATTGGAGTTAAGTTTCCTTTTTTGGTATTGGTTTCACAACATCACATTGATTACATTTTTAAAAAGAATACTTATGAAAATTTTCAAATAAAGATTGCTCCCCTAGGAGCAATTATTCATTTTCCTCCCAAAGCTCTCAGAATTAAAATAATTCCATCAGTCAAAATGTTTTATGATTAGATTTAGAGGCTGTAATAGAGAGGGAAACTCAGAATCAACATCTGTCAGCCAGTGAACACTTGTTCTGTGACCATGGTTAATGTAGTTTATAAAAAACTGCCAAGTATTAATGACATAGTAGAAAATACATTAATAGTAACTATTTTTAAACTCTAGACTTGGATGTTGTTTTCCTAAACACTTCATAATCTCTATTCATATTATCTCAGAGTAATTACTTTGACATGTAACACCAACACCTATATTTATTTCAAGAAAGATGAACTCTTGTATATTGTAAAGTATTTTTCTATATTTTCAATTGTCTTTGTTTCCCTGGGTTTCCCTAATAAGGGTATTACAAACTGGAGGTAGATATGCATAAAGCAACCAATATTTATTGTTTCCCACACTGGAGACTAGAAGTTCACAAATCATAGCGCACCAGGTCATGTTCTTTCTGACAGCTCGAAGGAAGAATGCTTCCTTACTTTTTTATAATTTTGGTGACTCCAGGCAGTTCATTGAATCTTGTATTTGCTTCATTCCAACCTTTCCGTCTGGTGTCACATGTCACAGGGCCTTCTTCTCCAATACATCTTCATATGGCTGTTGTAGAAGGGCATCAGTCTTTGGGGATAGAGCCCTCTCAAACTCAACTTGACTTCAGCTTAACTAATTACATCTACAAAGACTTACTTCCAAAGTAAGATCACATTCAGGAATTCCAGGTGGGTATAAAGGACAATGGTAATTGTGGATAATGGACTTCCTTCACCAATGCCATTATTTTTACTTTTTTCTTTGTCTCTTTCTCTCTCTCATCCAAAACACACACACCAAAAACACATTTATATAGTTTTCTTGTTTTGATTTTTCTCTATTGATGCACCAAGACTCTAGACTTTGAGCTTTAGGGGAGGCTCAAGATATTTCCTTTACTTAGGAGTGTTCCTCGTGCTTAGAATAATGCCTACAAGAAATGAGCACACAATAAACATTTGTAAAGCATTACGAGTACATGCAGCAACTTCATAACTGGTTTCTTTGTATTAAACAGCTCTTAAATCAATTTGTTGTATAATAGTACTGAATTTTACTTATTTGGAATTTTTCCGTCTCTAGTATTATTTTTAGTTAATTTCTTTTGTCAGCCTTGTCAAGTTTTGATAAATATTTCTTAATGCCTCTGAGATTTTCTATTTTTCTTGCTTATCTTTTCTATAGATATTTAAAATGTGTTTGCCTTTTTCTGATTTGACTAAAGGCAAACATGCAATTTCTAGAAATATATACTTAACATGGCTTTAAATTGAAAAAACATGATACCCATGGAGGAGTCTATGGGGAACAACTTGTTGAGAAAGAGGCACCATTAGCTTTTGTTACCCCAGAAAACAGTACGTAAGATGGTCCATTCCCATTTCAGATGTGTATTTTTCTTTTCTTTTTTTTTTTTTTCTTTCTTTCTTTCTTTCTTTCTTTCTTTCTTTCTTTCTTTCTTTCTTTCTTTCTTTCTTTTTTTATCTAAACAGGGGCACATGGAATAGATGTCTCAAGAATTTCACTCCTTTCTTCCCAATCATGTTATTCTTGCTTATTTGAGAAACATATGCATTACAATAAAGGAAAATTATCTGAAGATTCTTGAGAGCTTTTAAAGTTTTAATCTGTAGTGTTGAGCTCTGTAACATTTTGAGTACAGCACATATATTTCAATATGAAACTGGGAACGTGTTAAATGATTGTTAAGTAGATTTTTTAAAAATAAGAGCTCATTTGTTTGTTCCTTGCCATCTTTGTGGCTTCTTTTTAATTTTTTTTTTTCTTTCTTCATTTCTTAATGGTGCATTATAATTGTAGATATTGATGGGATTTTTTACATATTCACACATGCACATGATGAGACAATATGATTTGGCAAAAGTCTTTCAACTAAACTTTTAAGATGATTTAGATATCTGAACATTCTTGGTGACAACTCTGCTATTGTTTTAAGCATGCTGTTATAAATTTTATTAATAATTTTGTTTAATATGATGGAAAATGTAAAGTTATATACATACATCCATATTTCCAGAATCATTTTTATTTTGGTTATGCTACAGAAATAACATAAATCTGAAGAGTTCTCACAATATCTTACATGAATTTGTTACATACAAACATAAATTCTGAAACATTTTTAAAATAGTTTTAGTCCATCAACAGTTTTCTGTAGAGACTGATTTTCTGTCACATCATGGAATTTTACAAGATGACAAGGCCAACCATGGTGATGGCCTGACATTTTATAATAAAGAAAATTAATATTCAGAATAATGTATATTCATTAAATGGTTATGTCTTTTGCACACTATGATAACAATATGATACTAATGGGGCTAATTTCTAGTTTATTGTAAAATGGCTTTCACTTTTCCAGGCTGGAAATCTAAAGCATTTGAATTACATTGTTTGCTATTCACTTTTATGTTTAGTATCTTGTTAATGAGCTTACATAAAAGTATCTAGCAATAGCCAAAAAAAATGGTGGATTTGCTTTTATTCAGGCTTATCTGGAAAATAAGAGTATGTATCTACTGAAGAAGAAAAATAAGCCTTTCTCTATTTTCCGAGGAACATTAATTAGATCAGTACTTTCTAATCTCAATAAATGCTTCTTAGATTGGATTGATTTTCCTCCTATATATTACATAGTGGTTTGTCAACACATCATAAGGAGATGTTAAAAAATAATTGAGCTTCTAGTAAACTTAGACTCCCCACTTAGCTGTGTTGCTCAGTGAAAGATAAATGTTACAGATGGGATTCACAATTACTTTCAAGGGGACACAGAATCCTCTTAATGATTTCTAAAATTTCATGATTTTTAAAGCTCATTTTAATACCTGAAAATGTCACATGCACAATCTTATTTACCATATTTGTGAACTAAAGTAATTTTAGTACCTATCTTTGCCATTTGAAAACCCATCAGAGCATTGCCTGTCTATTTTCTTTTATTTCAGTTGTTCTCTAAAGACACAGAAATTAGATTTATGATGTAATGATACTGCCATGCAAGCTTTATAGTAATTATTGGCTTTGTATATTTAATTTATATATTTATATATTGATAGGTTGGAAAATGGTGCCAGTTATTTTGAAAAGTGGAGTCTTCAGGCACAAAAAATGGAGGGCAGCCTGTCATTTGTGACAACATGGATTAACCTAAAGGTCATTTTGTGAAAGGAAATGGTCAGACATAAGAAGACATATACCACATTAACTCACTTATATTGGAAATCTGAAGAAGTTGATTTGATAAAAGTAGAGTGTAGAATAACAGTTATCAGGTCCTTTGGTTGTGGGTAGGATTGGTCAAAGGATACATTTCAGATAGACGGCAGGAATATATTCAAGAGCTCCACGGTACAGCATGGATATTACAGTTAGAATAATCATATTCCTGAAAAATTTTGAGAGTGAAACTGTTGTTACCACCACAAGAATGATCACTATTTGAGGTGATACTTATGTTAATAACCAAATTTAATAATTCCATTATGTAAATATACTTTAAGACATAACTTTCTATGTGATAAATACATATAATTTTTATATGCCAATTTAAAAAAAGATGATATCTGCTATATCAAGAACGATATGCCAAAAACTATATACTAAAAATTATATATCAAGAAAATTTTGGATCTACCTGAAAGTTTTGGATCTGATCTGTGGTCAGAAAAAGAAAGGAATGGTGGAATGAAATTAATTATGCTATGAACATACATAAATTTTAACTTCGTGTATAGCTTTAAATCACTAATTCAAATAATTGTTAACAAATATAATATCAGTAGAGTAAAGGGACAAATATGGAACAAGGGGCAGGAGGAGAGGAGGAATTGGGGAAGTACTGAGGACTGAAGTGAAGCAAATTCTATTCCATGCTTCTATGATTATGTTAAAATGAACCCTAACATTATCTAAAACTATAATGTAGTAAAAAAAAAGAAAAAAAAAGAAGTAGGATTGCCAAACATCTGTACATGAATCTTGATTAAGTGCCTTATATTTTAAATCACTTCTTCTACCCAGGAAAAAAATTGAGTATATGGATACATTCTGGATTTTGGAAATTCAGAACAAACATTCTAGAGTTTCTAGATGTACAGTCATCTTAGGTATCATCACATACCTGCATCTGAACACTAAGGTTTATGAGGGATTCTCTGAAGGGCATGGTCTTTGGGCATTTGACTATGTCTCAGTAACCTAAACATGGAATCAGTGGACTTAGAATGCACATGAGTAGGCTTCAGATGGACCTTCTCATCTGTGGATTTGATCTGTTACATTGCTGATAAGCATGCGTGCCAAACATTATATAAAACTTACAGAAAAGGGCATATAACTTTAATCAGGTTATCATTTAAAATGTCATCACATGTATTTACATGCAATTTCTGAATATCTGTTCTCTGGAATAGATCATTCCAGGATTATTTAACCACTGTTCACTTAATAGAGTGTTTTGTAAACAAAATATGAACTTGAGTGCTAAGATTAAAGACCTCTAGTTCCCCATTCCCACACCAGAATCACTTAGGCGCATTTTAAAAAAAGATATTATAGGGCTCTGTGCTCAAATTAGAAACACAGGGCAAAAACTTATAATTTGTTTTTCAAAAGTCTTCAATGTGTTTCTTATGAACTAGCAAACACTGATTTATGCCATGGACCTAACAGCAAAGTGTGACCTTGCCCCCATGGTTGATATTTTTCATGTTATCTCCTCCTGGCATCCCCTGAATCCCTTTTTGTGAAATAATGACTTCTCCATATTAAACTCTTGGGTTCTTCCTCAGGTCTCCCCAGGTGCACTGAAGTACAAAGCATTCTCAGGGAGCCATGAAACTGCAGACTAGAAAAGCTACTTTTATTCATCCCAATATAAATAGAAATGTAGGACAGAATAGAAGGCTTCCTGTGTTTTATTGCATTTGTTGAGTTTTCTTTTGTTTTTACTTGAGAATTGAAATAAGAAAGATGGCATGAAGGCATCCTAGGAATTAGCAAGATCATACCTGTCTCAAGTTCAAGGGTAGGAATGTGAAAATTCTTCTAAGAAGAAACAATGTGGCACTCTGTTTACACAGGAGTCCTAGGAAGTTGTTTCACCATGCTCAGTCACCTGAACATTCAGAGGGTACTGCAACCATGATCCTAGGTGGCTTGGCTACTGCTAAGATGGCTGCAAACCTTGACATCAAGTGCATGGTGCTGGTTCTACAGAAATGCAGGATGCTTGAGTTAGGGATTATAGATGCTTCCACCCAGATTTCAAAGGAAGATCTGGGAGGCCAGGCAAAGTGTAGAATGGATGGAATGCCTGCAGCAGCCCTGGAGAGGGCAATGCATGAAGATTTGTGAATAACGCTGAAACTGCAGTGGAGACGCCTAGAGATTAAGAGATGCCTGTAACATAGAATGTATTGTGAGGAAAGCTGTAGGAATCAAGCAGAGAGAAGCCAAGGGAGAAGTCATTTGGGTTGTAACCAGCAAGGTCATAAAGGAGGAGCTATACATGCCCTTTGAAGAGACCAGCATAATGCCATGTGTCCCAGACTCTGGACATAAAACTACAGAACTTGTTAGCCTAGATGGATTTCAGTCCCATCTTTCTTTGGTCCCATCCCTTCTTTCTTTGATCTTAATTTTCCCTTTTGGTGAATGTTTACTCTGGACCTTTATATATTAAATATATTTAACTTGGTTTTGATCTTTACTATCACAACAAAGAGTTTGCCTTGAGTCTCAGATAAAATTTTGGACTTGGACTTTTGGATAATGCTGAAACTGTTAAGACTATGGAGATTCTTGAAAATGGACTAAATTTTGAATTATGAGATGGGCGTGAATTTTGGAGGACTAGAAGTTGAATGTTATACACTATATACGAGGCGTATCCCAAAAGCTTATATATGAGATAATGTAAGAGTTTTCATAGATGAAATGATTAGGTTATGATTAGGTTTTGGATTAATATACTGATATGAATTAATTGGGTGGTAACTATAAGCAGGTAGGGTATGGCTGGAAGAAATAGGTCACTCAGGGTAGGCTTTTGGGGTTTATATTTTGTTCCTAGAGAGAAGAGCTCTCTCTATTTCCCGGTTACCACACCTTAAGCTGCTTCCTCTGCCATTCCTTTTCACCATGATGGTCCACCTCACCTTGGGTCCAGAATTATGTAATTGAGAAACCATGGAATGTACCTCTAAATCCATGAGACAAAATAAACTTTTCCTCTTCTAAGTTGTTATTTTTTTTGTTGTTTTTGTTTTTCTTTTTTTTTTTTAATTTTTTTATTCAGTGTTGTATGTATAACAGTAGCACGCTTTACAATTCATAATACACATAAACATAAACATATCACTGTTAGTATACAGAGTATATTAATATCTTTCATGTCTTCAAACATGCATTTAGGGTAATGATAACCCTCTCATTCTACCATCCTTTTTTTTCTTCCTCTCATTATACCCCCTTGTTCCCTCCCTTGCTATCCCTCCCCCATTGAACTTTCTGGTGTTCCTCTAATCTTCCTATGCTCCCCAACCCAACCCCACTGTGAATCAGCTTCCTTATATCAGAGAAAACATTTGGTATTCGGATTTTTGAGATTGGCTAACTTCACTTAGCATTATAGTCTCCAATTTCATCAATTTACCTGCGAATGCCATAATTTTATTCTCTTTTATTGCTGAGTAAAATTTCCTTGTGTATATATACCACATTTTCTTTATCCACTCATCTACTGAGGGACATCTAAGTTGATTCCACAATCTAGCTATTGTGAATTGTGCTGCTATAAACATTGATGTGGCTGTGTCCCTGTAGTATGCTGTTTTAAGTCCTTTGGAGATAGGCCCAGTAGAGGGATGACTGGGTCATAAGGTGGTTACGTTTCCAGTTTTCCAAGGAATCTCCATACTGCTTTCCACAATGTCTGTACCAGCACTTCAGAACATCTTGGGCAAAATATTCCACGAAGAAGAAAAGAAAAATAACAATGAAAATCAGCAAAGGGAAATATTAAACTAAAGGAAATACTAACCAGAGGAGAAACCAAATCAAGTTAAATACCGTAAACAAACAAAAATGGACAGGAATATGAAACATGTATCAATATTAACCCTGAATTTTAATGGCTAAACTCACCATTCAAAAGACACAGACTGTCAGACTGGATTAAAAGAAAAGACCCAACAATATGCTCTCTCTAAGTTGTTCTTGAAAGGTCTTTTGGTCACAATAACACAAAGCTGACTAAAACCATGGAATAAGCAATTACTGGACACTCAACCCAGCAATGCCAAGGTATTCTAAGTTCATATGCTTGATACCTGAAAAAGCAAAAGGTCTTTTTCATAAGCAGTATCCCAGTTATTATAGGTTTAAAAAATAATCACTATTCACAAATAAAAATGTCATTTGGATATATCTGAGATAAAGATCAGTAATAAAAATATTTACTAAGGTTTTTAGCACTCAATGGATTTGAATTTTCTCTTTTTGGTTCTGTCTTTTCTTCTATAACTTCTACAAATGGGCTTTATCTTTTTATTGTAATGTAAAATTTAAAGTTGAGATGGTAACATTTTGATTCTCATGAGTAGTAGGATCATTTATATGAAAACTCATAATCTCTATATGCTTTCTATAAAATGAAAATAATGATTACTTGCAAGCATATCTCTCTTTTCAGAAATGAAGACAATTTATTGACAAAAGTAATAGTTTTTTTTTTAAGTTTTTTCTTCTCAGAGACTCCCATATTTAAAGGAAAAAAATGTTTTATTTCTTAAACTGTTTAATTGAATTAAGGCAAGTACTGTTTGTTATATTGTTACTTTTGTTTTCTTGCAAAGATATCTTTTTATTTTAAATTGGTTAAGCAATACAGAAAAATGCAAACCACAAATCATTAAAACTGTCTCAAATCCTCAAATAAATCTTAAAACAGGTCATATTATTAGATAGACATGGCCTATGCACATGTTTATAACTCTCTAGATTTTCTCTTAGAAGTTAAAATTGCTCAAACATACTTTTCTAGTAGTGCCTGGAGAGATTGTCTGAGAATATGATTTATTCCTAAGCTTCAAGTGAGAGTGAAAGTTGGAGTTTCACTGCTTCTCTTGCAGGGAGATTATAACTATGGAACCAGCTGTGGAGGAGAGGTCTTGTTTCTCTTGGAAGTAAAGGGCAGAGCTCATAGATCAGAGTTCCCTGTGTGAGTAAGGGCTGTCATGAGTGCTGATCGATCCTTTCTATTTAGACAGGCCATACAATTCTGTTGACCTCAGTAGGACTGGAGGAGGCTGCTATGCCAGATGAAATTCCTCATAGCTTCTTTCACACAATCAAATGTCTGCTCTCACTAATGGCACAGGAGAGTTCCTGGGGGACATATGCATACCAATATAATATAAAATTTTGTATAATATAAAATACAAAATTTTATCATTTGCCAATATCATGGGCATGAATCATATCTTGCAATGGTGAGGTATACATTATAATGCATATTTATGCATTATATATTTTTATAGTTTATGTATGCATTATGTATGTATTATATATTTTATGTATTTATTACAATAATTTTCATTTTTTATGTACCAGTGAGTTTCTATTTGAAGTTTCCTCTAAAACTATATAACTTGACTAGCATTCACCCCTTTTTGATGAATGCTGACTAAAAAAAAATCAAGTAAGCAGAACAAGCATGTCTGATCACTAATGAACATCATACCAAGCCCTGTGTGATTCAGAGCAGCCAAGCCAACAATACTGCTTAAATCAACATCTATGCCTTGGTTATTATCTGCTTGGAACTTGAGGTCCAATACTTCTTCCCTGCTTCTCTGTGCTTTAGAAAGTTGATGATATTGTCTTGCATCTGTCCCATCTGGATTTCTTTTTTTTAATTTAAGTTTGACCAAAGAAATTCTCAGAAGGTAGAAAACTGCTCTGTCCCCTCTCCACTTTAGCCTTTGGTAAGGTGTCAGCTTCTAGCTGCTAGTCTGCATGTTTTACAAGTCTTGGTGGATCCCTTTACCTTGTTCCAAACTACATAAGCCATCCATTCTTTAAACTTTTCTAAGTACCACTCTGTGTACTTAGATGGACTCTATTTGATAGTGGCAATCATGAAGATTTCTTTAAACACATTTGGCAGAATTGTATTTTTAAATGATACCAAAATACATGGGGGCTGGGGTTGTGGCTCAGTGGTAGAGTACTCGCCTAGCATGTGCACGGCCCGGGTTCAATCCTCAGCACCAACCCTCAGCACCATTTAAAAATGTATTGTATACAACTAAAAGCAAATAAATAAATATTGAAAAAAATAATTCCAGGATATTAAAAAAAATGGTACCAAAATACAAAATTTAAATATATTCCTTCTTGACAGTTCACTTGTAGAGCTACTGAAACTTATCTAAAAGGGAAAAATTAAAAAAAAAAATCTTTTAAAAAGTCAGCTATGGTTTTCTTAAAGTTTTACCAACCAGCACTATGTACTGGGTCTCCATGGTCTTCACGGTTGACTTATTTATAAACACAATCAACTGAGCCTGCAACACTGATCTTGATCTTGAGCAATAGGCTAATAGATACTGTCTATGGAGCAACTTTGCAACAACTTAAAATTTCAGGAAAGATTTGGAACAAATTCAAATATAGACTTGAGCAGTATAAAGTAGGAATTTTAAGTCTGGGCTCAAACATAAAACTATAAGGTAGATGAGATAAAACGGGAAGTTAGAGTTGTTAATGGAGACCACACAGAAAGCTGTATACCAAATATATACCTAAAAATTCATGTTTTCGGCCATGGATGAGTTTATGATAACTTAGAAGTCATTACTCCTCTACTAATAAAAATAATATTATCCTTCTGTGCTTTGGAGATGTATTTAAGGTACTTTTATTCAGCAAGTGAAAAAGCTGGGTTTCAATTCATTTCTCCCTGGCTTATTTGGTAACAAGTGTTGTGAAAAATTATGCTATTTTCTCTGATATCAAAACAAAGCACAAGGAATTTATTCCACAACTGTTTAATCTCTTCCTATGTGTTTAGTTTGAATGAACATTTTAACTGTTTCAGTTATTTATTGCTACATAAGTACAACAAAATTTAGTGGTTTAGAGCAAACATTTTATTTTGTTCACATTTTTGCTGTTCAGAAAGTTGGAAGGGATTCAACTAGGTGGTCACATGATGTCAGTTGGACACTTGGTGATAGAAGGTACACTTTGCAAGTCACTTCTTTTTCCTTATATTATCTGGCACCTTGGTGCTTCTCCACCCCTAGCACATAGATCATTATAAATAGTGGTCTCACAGCATTCACACTGCCTGAGTGGTGGGCCCCAACAGACTAACATATAAGCTGCCAGGTCTCTGGAATATTAGGTTCAGAAATGGAAAATTGTTACTACCATCAGCTGCTAGTAATCTGAGCAGTTACAATCCAACCCAGATTGATAGGAATCCAAAATGGATTCTACTTATCAATGGGAAGAGTGTCAAAAAAGGTGTGGTCAACTTTATCACAGAATTTTTTAACTTGAACTGAGGTTTTACTCTGTTCTTAACAGGTATTGGGGTTACAATGTAATTCTGTTTCATTAAATTCTCTTAACGCTCCTATAAAGGAATTATGTTTAAAAATTAACTGTTTAAAGATTGATACAGAACTTAAATAATGATTATGGCCCTACTGTGGTTTCCAGAAAATACTCATTTGGTTAACTGTTATGATCTTTAGGTTTAAAGTTGAGAAGCTCAGAGTCAGAGATGTCAAACAAATTACCCTTATCCTTATATTTCATAGTGTGTTAGTGAAAGAGTCTGGAAGAATTCCATAGCAGTTCTGCCTGATCTAATCTTCTTGTGTTCTCCAAGAATTTCCAGGTACATTTCTGGGAAAATAATTACATTGTTATGCAACGTATAAGTTACTTTACTTTATTTTATTTTGTCCTGTACTTTAACTTTGAAAAGTGCATACTTTTCCTTTTTATTTTGGTGTGTCATCATGCATTTTATGGAGAAGAATGTCCATTCTGTGGTTGTGTTGGGTCAGGCCCTGTAGGAAGCCACACTAAGGCAATGTTCATTATATGGAAAAGAAGAGACACGTTGAAGGGAATGCTTTTGAAATACAAAGAGGGATGGAGTGCCTTCAGAATATGATGCAGACATACTACTTGTAAAAGGAAAGAAAGTAAAAGAAAGTAGGAAGGACTGGGTTTGAAGTGTCTTATACCACAGAGCAGTCAGGCTGGTGTGGTATATCCAAGCAATATTAAATGTGGACAGACAGGAGTGGACATATGCTAATATACTCTACCACACTTACTCATACACTAGAAACAGGTGGGGATTAGTGGAGCTGTGGTGGATCAAAAAGAAGGCAGCTGGAAACAATCAGAGAACTGCTCCCCATGGCAGTCCCTTGAGTGAGATTTGAGCAGCATCTCTCCAAGGACATCAGGGGCTATACCTTGCTCTACAGAAAGCCATTGCTCAATATATTTGGAAAGAAGCTTCTATGTGGTTTCCAAGGTCTTTTCCTTCTGAGGGGAATGTTGAAGAAGGACATCAATGAAATGAACTGTAGCCTTCAACATGGAGGTTTATCCCATGGCTGCAATTCAAACTCCATTCTTTCATTTCCTTCAGCCTCTACTATCACCTTGGCAAGTGATGGATGCTTACCTGGTGGTATAAAACAAATCTTCATTTCTCAGGGTTCTGAGCATATGACAATCATATTCTCAAAGCACAAAACTGCTCACAACTAAATTTGCAACTGATAAAAGAAATTCCAAGAACCGCCCATGTATATCACTTGAGCTTCACATATGTTCTATTATTTAAATTGCTCCTATTAAAAATGAGTATCACCAACCCGGAAAGATAGTAAATTCTCTTCTCTCCCCAAGTTTATTGGAGCCCTTTATGTGCCTAATAAGAGCATGTAACCCTAAGGGACTAGAACCACACTTTGTAGAACCCAGAATTGCAATGATGGAAAGTACAAGATTTTCCAAGGAATTATTGGACCACTCCTGATTCCACACATTTTCCTTACTAATATGTATTATTCTTACAGGGGATGGAGAGATCTCTGATTTATAGCACTCTCAGCTGACTAAGACAAAAAGAAAACCCATACCCAAAATAATGTGTCTTTTTCTACACGGACAAACTGATTCCCATGCAGATCACAATAAAGTCCATTGTATTTGACTTGCATCTAAGTGTCTGGATTTGTCTCCTTAAAGTGTTTTGCCATTTTATTAGCTTAGCACTTGTTCTGTTCCTGACAAGGAAGGCATTCAACCATAATAAAAGCTACATATTAGGGCTGGGGATATAGCTCAGTTGGTAAAGTGCTTGCCTCATATGCACAAGGCCCTGGGTGCAATCCCCAGCAACACACACACACCCACCCACCCACCCACACACACACACACACACACAAAGCTAGATATTCATTATATTCATGAGCCCATTGTGTTAATTCTGACATGACATGACCAATTAGGAAAGCCGAGTTGTATCAGATGGATGAGTCATTTTGGTCTATTAGGTTTTTCAATGCCTATCACATCAAGGATGCTATCTGGTGAACATGAAAGTGACAGTCTTTTTTTTTTTTATCATGTGGTATATGGGCCATTGTCCTTTTACCAACATAGAACATGTTGTCTCCAAACCAAAAATGGCCCGCCAAGCAATGTGCTTCCTTCTCTGCAGAATAAAATGTCAAATGCCATAACCTTTGTCTCACATGAGGCAGATATAATTATCATGCCTTTGATCACTGAACTTCTATCTTTACTACACTGCAAGATTGCTAAATCATTGCAGGGAATATTTTTAATTCTCTGAAAAACATACATCATGTTAACAGCTCTGATACACTTGTCAATTTTTGTTCATGTTGTTCAAAGGGCATGATATTACTGGTATAATGATTCAGTGTGATGTCTGAGAGATATGCAGATTGTCCAGATATCCTTGGGATATGAAAGGACAAAAGAACAAAAAGCACGGCCATGGTTGAAATTGTAAAATCTATTGACTTTTTCATATGAAAGTAAACTGTTTCTGATCTTCTTTGATGATAAAGTGAAAAAGAACACATTCAGCAATTTAATGCAGCATACTATGTATTACCACAAATTTCTCTTACAAGGTGTGCATCTGCTACAGCCACTAAAGTCGAAGCTACAACTTGGCTAAGTTTGCAATAGTTTATAATCATTCTCCAGATTCTTTGATTTTTTAATAGGAGCCAGATAGATAAATTAAAATGAGAAGTTTATGCATTTATTCTTCAGATTATTTTGTGGGGAGTACTAGGGATTGAACAGAGGGGCACTCGACCACTGAGCCAAAATCACCAGCCCTATTTTGTATTTTATTTAGAGACAAGGTCTCACTGAATTTCTTAGCACCTCACTGTTGCTGAAGCTGGCTTAGAACTCTTGATCCTCCTGTCTCAGCCTCCTGAGCTGCTGGGATTATAGGTGTGCAGCACCATGCCTGGCTATTCTTCAGATTTTTAAAGGTGGCATTAATATCTACCATCTTTCCAGGATATATTGTCCTTGATTTACTATCATTTCCAAGGAGGGTATTAGGTTTTTTTTTTTTTTTTTTTTTTTTTTGGTACCGGGGATAGAACTCAGGGGCACTCAACCACTGGGCACATCCCCAGACCTTTTTTTTGTATTTATTAGTGACAGGGTCTCACTGAGTTGCTATGTGCCTCCGCCATTGCTGAGGCTGGCTTTGAACTCGAGATTCTCCTGCCTTAGCCTCCCAAGTTCTGGGATTACAGGCTTGCGCCACAGTGCCTGGCTTATCTGCTAGGTTATCAATACAAATGATAAACTCAGGCAACAGGGAATTACCATCTTATGAGTCAGCAGACCTAAGAGGCTCACAGTAAAAATTTTGAGAAAATAGTGCCCGTGCCCTTCACTTAGAATAAATAATCACTAAGATGTTGCTGAATTCACTTTACACAGATTTTCTTTGTTTGTTTTCCTTTTCCTTAAGAAATTTAAAGTATGATATCCTAGGGAAGGCCCCTTAAACCTTCACTATATATTTGTATAAAACATGTTAATTTTGAATATAACCCTAACTTTATTAGCACACATACTATTAATAATGTTTTCTGGATATTTTCTAATGATCAATCCATAATGAGATTTCACAGAGTTTCTAAAGGATTTCCTTCTAAAATTGGTCAAATTAATCAAGCTTTTGTATTTTTAGTTTACTTTTAATGAAGCATAGTTCTAATTCTCCTTTTTGTTTTTAATGCATTTACTTTTTTGCAACTGGATTAACTTTCCTGAAAATTTCCCAAGTTCTGGAATTGTTTACTTCTTTGTAGTGTTCTTTAATGTTTCTCTATCCTTCTTATGAACTGAAATAGCTCTAGAGGAATTATTAGATTTGGAATCAATTTTTTTGGACAGTAATATTTCATAAGGTGAAGTCATCTGCTTCATAGTGCCTCAGGAGGCACACAATTGGTTGTACCATTTTGGTGATACTAAGATTGATCTGCAGTTTTATATGAAGATAGAATTATGTCTCCATGTAAATCTCTTCATCACCTTTTTATCTCACTCAATAATGATTTTTATCTGAATAAATTATTTCACTAAGGGAAACATAAAATCCTGATTTTTCTAATTGGGTTGATCTTTCATTTATTTACATAGAGTTCTCAGCAACAAAGAAATTTTCTCATCAACAAGAAGCATTTAATGAACCTGAAATGCAATTAATACAAGAAAGATAAGATAAATGCATAGTTCTCACTTTTTAATAATCGCCATTTATTTTTGGAGAAGAATCCTTCTTATAATCATATCCAGTATATTTTTTCTTTGATTCTCTCTCTCTGCCTCTTTGTGTCTCTCTAAATCTTCCTCTACCTCACTCTTTCTCTCTTACATATACCTTTCTTGATTTTATAAAATCATGAGTTTTTTTCACATGCAATGTAATACTGCTACTACTGCTACTATTTATTACTAATGATTATTATTAGAAGTAGTAGTAGTATTCTGGGAAATGAATCTAGGGGTGCCTGCCACTGAACTATACCCAAGTCCTATTTAAATTTTTTTTTTGAGAAAAGGTCTTCCTAAATTGCCTTGAAACTGCAATTTCCCCTACCTCAGTCTCCGGAATTGCTGGAATTACAGGAATGTGTGTCATCACACCAGCCTACTATTTGTTTTTATAATAAATTTCTATATAAAATTTTTATATTAAAATTTATATTCAATTTCTACATTGAACCATATGTTTTAGTCAGCATTGTGTCACTGTGACAAAAAGATTTGACAAGATCAATTTATAGGAGGAGAAGATAATTTTGATTCATCATTTCAGAGGTTCAGTCCATGGTCAACCAACTCCATAGCCCTAGGCCTGAATTGAGACAGATCATCATGGTGGAAGGGGTGTGGCAGTGGAAGGGGTGTGGCAGTGGAAGGCTGCTCAGTCATTGCAGTCAGGAAACAGAGAAAGAACTCCACTGTCAGGGACAAAATAGAAACCCCACAGGAAAGATCTTAGTGACCTACTTCCTCCAGCCACACCCTGCCTGACTACAGTTACCATCCTGTTAATCAATTCAAGTGCATAAACCAACTGATTAGGTTGCAACTTTCATAATGTAATAATTTCACCTCTGAACATTTTTGCGTTGTTTCATACATGAGCTTTTGGGAAATATGTCATGTTAAAGCACTCCAAGGCTGAGGCAGGACGACTGTGAGTTCAAAGCCAGCCTCAGCAATGGTGAGGCACTTAGCAACTCAGTGAGACCCTGTCTCTAATAAAAAATACACACACACACACACAAAGGGCTAGGGATGTGTGGTCGAGTGCCTCTGAGTTCAATCCCCGGTACTCCCCCCACAAAACATTAAAAAATAAATAAATAAAGTTATAAAAAAAAAAAAAAAGAACATTGTGTTCAGCCTGGCGTGGTGGTGCACACCTGTAATCTCAGCACTTGAGAGGCTGAGGCAGGAGGATCACGAGTTCAAAGCCAGCCTCAGCAATGGTGAGGCCCTTAGCAACTCAGTGAGACCCTGTCTCTAATAAAATACAAAAAAAGGGCTGGGGATGTGGCCCAGTGGTCGAGTGCCCCTGAGTTCAATCCCCAGTACCAAAAAAAAAAAAAAAAAAAAAAAAAAAAAAAGCACTCCAAATAAAAGACTTAGATGTTTACTTTCGTTACCTTTTTTTCTCTAATGTTCCTGAATAGCCTCTTTGCTTTGTGGTACACTAAGATGTTGTTGAATTGCCTAGCATCTTTCTTTTCCTAGGCAAAGAATCTGAACTTTCTCCAAGGAATTCTCTTTCTGGTGAGAAATGCTATTTAGAGAACACAGTACAGGTAATAGATGAGCTCAGTGCTACAAGGATTTCAGTACATTTAGTCTTGTAGTGCATGAAGTTAGAAAATCCTAAAAAAGAAATTAATTCATAGTAATAGTACTATTTGAAATTATGGCATTTTAGACAGGATGATATTTTTACTTACGCATATTTTCTTTTATGTTAAAAAGTGATTAAAAAACATCACTGTAACTAGTGGCTTTGTTATATGTGGAAATAATTTTATTATATTTTGTTCTTAATAAAATCAAATCATTTGATTATTTGATTTCATATCACTATTATGTTTACTTCTAAAGCATTTTCCTTTTGGTTAGGTCAAATGGTTATTTTGTAATGAAGTAAATGTACTCCTAAAATTTAAAAGGAAAAAATAAGAAAGTTTTAAAACTCTTTTAATCAGTTATGACAAAAAACCTAGAAAGCTTCAAAACTAGGCAGCAGTGAGGATTTTACTATACTATGTCCAGACTGAGAGAAGGAGTTTTTAAAGTATTATGAATTTGTTGGAGAACATTAAAGTTATTTCCTTTATAAATTTGGAAAGATATTTTCTTTCACAATGGAATAATCTTCAAAGGCAAAAAAAAAATAATACAATAGATATAGCTCTAAACTTCAGTTTTAGGCACTTGCAACAAATCATCCTGATCTGTTATTTCCAAGACTAGCAAGTAGATTAATGGAGATAAGGATATTTTCTTATCTCTTACAGAAATATGATACCCTCTTATAAACGCATATTTGGTGATTTTATATACTATACAGTCTATTATTATTTGTTTCTTATACTTTATTTTCTTCAAATTATTTTATAAATATTGAATATAACTAGAATGGTAAAAGAATGGATACTGTTATTCATACCACTAAGCTTAAGAAATAGAATATTGCCTGTAACTTGAAAGTCCTGCCTAGTATACAAAGTTACATTTCTTCATTGGCCCTAGAAATAATGTTACTATTGCAGATTTAATGTTGATCATGCTTATGTGGCTTTATGCTACTATTATAATTCTATGAATCCATAAATAATATGTAGCTTTGTTTTTCATGATCTAAATCATACTGTAAAATTTTTAAAATATTATACATTTAAAAAGCTTACTAATTAATGAAAAGCTTTATGCCAACCATTTGATTCAGGGTGAAGGTAGATTCAAGGGCAATGTAAACTGTTGTATGACTTCTTAAGGAAAAATACATGGTGTGAAATCCTCCATCAGTGACGAATTGACCCATTGTTCTCACTAATGAGATTATAGTGCCATACTTATAGATATAAGTGTCCTTTGAACCAAAACTCTCTTATAACATCTTAATTTATTTTTATTAATAGCTCATAACTGGAAAGAAGTTAGAAACATAAAATTCTTCAAAATAGGTTAGGTCCTGTTCTAAGATTTCTTTTTTATTTCTGAAATTATATACAGGACAATTCTCTCAAAAAAGGGTAAAAGTTATAGTATATTCAGTTTCTAAAAGTCATACTGAATTCTTAGTGAAAATTTTAAAACAAAATAGCCATTTGATACTATATAATAAATATGTGATAGAATACCAGGCCGCCATCAAAATTCAGATATAAAAGAATATTTATGGTAAAAATAAATAGCAAGATCATGTGAAGTCAAAACAGAACTTGAAACTACATTAAAAAAGTGACACCAAGCTCTTCAAAACAGCAAATCAAAAAATAGCAGAAATAATCCATATATTAAAAAGTAATTATTTGGGGCTGGGATTGTGGCTCAGTGGGAGAGCGATCGCCTAGCACATGGGTGACCTGGGTTCCATCCTCAGCACCATGTACAAATAAAATGCATTGAATAAAACGCATTGTGTTACAACTAAAAGCAAATAATATAAAAATATTTTTTAAAAAGTAATTATTACCTTAGTGAGGGTATAATTCAGTGGTGGGGCCCTTGCCTAACATGCATAAGGCCCCGGTTTCAGTCCCTCATACCACAAAAATAAACAAACAAATGAATAAATGTAATTATTGGTGAGAATTAGAAGTTTTCAAGGCGTTATTATTTTCCATGATTTTTTATTCTCAATAAAAAACTTTATTATAATAA
The DNA here is from genome assembly GCA_025594165.1 of Tamias sibiricus. NCBI lineage: Eukaryota > Metazoa > Chordata > Mammalia > Rodentia > Sciuridae > Tamias > Tamias sibiricus. The sequence continues at coordinate 108,807,825 of CM046664.1, read as the reverse complement.
CATCTACTAGAAAATCTAAAAAGGCCCTCCCCACTTTTATTTTCTCAAGATCATAAACTTATCATTTATTAGAGATGTGTTAAAACAGTCTATCGAGGTTTGAAACCAGTTCTAGTTAATTACCTCACTCCTGATCTTGGCCATCCTTCTTTCCAGTAGCTTTCAAGATTTCTTTCACTATCCATTATACTCACACATACACATGAGCACCCCCCACCACAAAAACACACACAACAAACCCCTGACCCAAGTTTTCAACCTAATATATTCTGATACTTTCTATATAATTGTATTCCATACTACTCTTTTTTATATTGGTTACGACTAAGTTGATTTATAATTTCTTATGGGTTATGATCCACAGTTTAAATGCATAATACAATCCAACTCACTGGGAAAATGTTAGTCAAAATAATTTGTGTCATGTTAATATGAAGTTTTTTTTTTTTTTTTTTTTTTTCCACTGTCACTAGAAGAACTTCATAAGATAAACTGTACAATTTTGGGTATAGCTCCAAGGATATGGATAGCTCTGTAGGATTTGCACTGTAAAAATATCACACAAAGGAAAGACCTCTTCCAGGGTTTCCCTCTCTGAGTCTCTCCAGGGGTGGGGTTCTCATCTGATTAACTCGGATCCCAGGAACATGGGTTGCTACCCTACCTAAAATCTGGACTAGTCCAAAAGAGTGTAAGATTATATATAGTGTAATCTTAAACCACTTTTTTTTTTTTTTTCTTTTGGAGATTGAACTGGAGATTGAACTCAGGGGCACTCAAAAACTGACCCACATCCCCAGCACTATTTTGTATTTTATTTAGAGACAGGGTCTCACTGAGTTGCTAAACACCTCACCATTGCTGAGGCTGGCTTGGAACTCGTGATCCTCCTGTCTCAGCCTCCCAAACTGTTGGGATTACCGGCATGTGCCACCGCGCCTGGTTTAAATAGCTATATTTGATGGTTAGACCAGCAAGAAAAAACTAATAAATCACCTCACTGATGTATGTTTAGATTGTTTCCACTTTTCCCACTATTTTGTATAAAGGCAGATAAAATGTTTTTTCAAGGAAAGGAAATTTTTCTTCTGTCTTTTACAATGTTTCATTTGAATATTTTTCAGAAATATAATACCTGAAAGTGGGTAAGCATTGTCAATAGCAGTAATGGAAGTTTCATTATAATCTGAACAGCATAGAGTGTTCCACAGTATGCATCTAAAATTTTGTTACATTCATAGATAAAAATTTTCTTTCATTTCTTTAATTTGCATATCTATTATATCTTTTGTAATTATAGTTTATATATGCTGATTAATAATTAGTGTCTTTTCTTATATGAGCAGTCTATTCATGTTTCGCACCCCCTTCTTTATTTTTATTGGATGTTTCTTAGTTTTAATTAAAAATATGTACCTCGTTTGAATATTGCTGGTTCTCTGAATTTGTATTTTGAAGTAGGTAAAGTACAGATGCATACCTACACATATGTACTTTTTAATCAAGTCTAGAATATCATTCATTTTCTAAACTTTCAAAGTAGTTATTATCAACTCTCTTACAAAATGTTCAGCATTATACTCTTACATTTGAATTATGTATTTCACTAAGTATTTTGCCATTTTATAAAGGTTCTATTTGCTTCACTTGGTTCAGTTGTGTCTCATTTAAAATAACATTTACTTTGTGAGTACAAAGTTTCAGTTAGAAAACACTTAAATTTCTATTGTGTTATTTTCTCAATGCAGTATTTTTAGATGCATGTTTTTGTCTTGTTCCCCTTGAAAACAGCCTGAGACAAGGACTTGAATGCATGTAGTTTATTTGGGGAAAACATCCCAGAGTGCAATAGTGAGGTAACAAGGGAGTTGAAGTAGGTAAAGATGAAGAGCAAATAGTACTTGCATTACAAAATGGGTTAACTGATGTCAAGACCTCCAGATATTTCTATGAAGTGAACAGATCACACCAAAAATTTCTGACAAAAGAAAGAAGAGTTAAAACACTGTTTACTAGCCCGTGTCTTCCACTGGTGGAACATAGTTTCTTGAGTCCCGGTCCACACACAAGCACTTCCAGGTTCCATATATGCCAGTGCTAAGTCAAATCCCACAGGTACCTCATGCAACTGCATCATAGAAGTGACACAAATGGCATGGCATTGAAGTGGAGTGCTGCCAGGGCAGAGTGGCTCAAAGCAAGGGTGGCATTGCTGCCTCTGCTGAGACTAGAGGTGGAGCCAAAGCATATGCCATGCCTTTTGCACGTGCACTCTGTAAGAGACCCTGAATACAAGAACAAATTTAATGAGAAAAACAAAAGTATTACATATTTTACACTTTACGGTATATACTATTATATGCAATTTTTAGAAATCAACTTGAGGCAGCTTCTATTAGACCAAATCTTGAGATAAAAGCTGGTTTTTCATGGTATGTTTTGAAACTTTTATTGTGCAAAGGTAGTATAGAATAAACTGCATCTGATTCAAGATAAGAGACTATCTTTTAATATTGTATTCCAATAGAAAAATGCCATTAGGATTTTGTCATTAAGGCATATTTTAATCCAATAGAGCTGGTTAAATTAAAAAGATATTTACCAAATTAATGATTGCATAGGGAATATGTCAGAGGCTGTTAGATCAGTGGGCACACTTTCCTGGTCATGTATATAATGCATTTACTTTGGTAAGTAGTCAAAAATTTAAAAAAAATCATTTTTCTTTTGTAAAATAGTTTGTTTTTATATTTCAACAGGGGCATTAAAGAAGTGAAAAGCTGTGTTCTGATGTCAGATTGATCACCAACAGTTTGTGGTTCCATAAAGCACACATCAGCTACATTTTCTGTCCATTATTTCTCTACATCTTCCTGAGAAATACATTCTGCATTTGGAGGCACTCAACTACTACTGCCCTACACATCAAGTGGTTCTCAGAGAGTTTCTAGGAAATCAGCTCTCACATATACCTGTTAGCAGTGTACCCATCACTGGGGAGAGCAATGCACCCATCACTTTGACCAACAATACTCCCTTCTGCTGTTCACAGTGCCTGATCCTTGAGCATTAGTACTCCCTTCACCTGATGGGCTTGTTCCCATCACCCTGGTCAGTGGTCTCCCATCACCTATAAGTTGTGCATCCACCACGTGGTCCACAGTGCCCAAAATCTCCCTAGTCAGCAGTACACAACATATCTGGTCAGCACTGGATTCTCCAGACACAAGGGAAAAGAAAGTTAAACTACTCATCTGGTCTGAGGAGAGTCATTCTTCCTAGTGCAAATACTTGGGAAGTGTGGATATGGAAGCAGCCTAGCTTCCAAGCACAAAGAGAGTTCACATATTTATGTCCTCTCATAGATGACCAATCAGTCAATTCCAATTTGTATTTCTATCTCCTTTGGGTTTAGAGTCTGACTCTAGAAAGCAAACAAAATGACAATAAGGAAAAAGATTTTTTTAATATCTCTGTGGCTTGGGCTATTTATCTGTTAAACTCTAACACACTGTGGTGTTTTAAAAAGTGAAGGGAGTTTATACACAAGGCCAGCATTAGAACTGTGTTAGCTAATGAATACTCAACACAGACAAGCCATTCAAAAACAAATGGTACCATTACTATTACTATGATTTAAAAAATTAAAGTTCCAGTATATAAATGCATGCTATTTTTAAAGAAAGAATGATAAAACATTTTATTTACTTTCATTTTTATGCTATTTAAATGATCTGTGATGAATGGCTTTAATGTGAATTCTAAAAATACAAATAATATTTACTCAATACTTATTTAAGCTATCTACAACTCAGAATATCAATGATTAATTTTAAAAAGCATAGTTTTTTCAACTATAAAATGAAAGTGGCATATTTCACTTTTTAAAAACTATGGAGCAAGAAACTTTACATGAATACAATTTATGTGCATATTTTATTAAAGACTTTCATAGGTTGAAGAATGAGGTGATATACACAATTTGAACATGGTGTTTTGTTGGTCATCTACTATGCTAATATTTTACTTTAGAGAAACCAAAAAAGTATGAAACATGATATCTCATAGGTGAGACTCATGAAATTTATTTTCCTTCCCCATAATCTAAAGAGAATTCAAAGTTCGAACTAATCTTAGTCTTTAAAAAGACTTTAAAATAGAAAGCACTGGATGTGATTCCACATTTAACAGCACTGCCTAGAAATACAGAATCCTGACATCCAAGATAAATGAACAACAAATGGAAAAGGCTACAGAAAGGGTCAAATCCATTTGGTGTGCAGACAGTTTTAAAGAATGTTGAGCTTTCCATTTTTTATTTCTTTAGAACTATAGACTAAAAATCAGCTTGTGGAAATATTGCTTAATGTATCAATTACGTAAAAGAAAACAAACTCTTTACTATACATTGTTTACTTAGTAACCATAACACACACCAACACAATATTTTATTTCAAAAAAAATTATTTAAAAGCCTTAAACAATTTTTTGAAGGTTTCTTTGGAAAGAAATAGGCAAAGAAGTTAGAATGCATGACATTTAAAATATATTTGAAATAGTCCAGTAAACAAGTGACAATGTTGGGGTTTTGTGAAAAAACATTTTTCCTTAAAATTCTAAAATGATCTCTCCCTTCTTTCCACACATATGAACAACTCTTTAATAGACAATTAAAAACTAGTGACTTTTTTTTTATTTCATAGACTAAGAGGACCTTGTGGATAAAATTAAATATCTTGCACAATAACAGAGTTTGCAAATGAAGATGTTCTAAAGGCCAACAGGTTAATGTAAAAATGCTCAACATCACTAATCATCAGGGAAATGCAAATCATGATAAAATATCACCCCACTCCAGTTAGAATGATCCTTGTCAAAGAGATGGAAGACAGCAAGTGCTGTTGAAAATTTTAGAGAATAGAGAATCTTTGCAAATTTTTGGTGGAAGTATAAATTAGTATAGTCATTATGTAAAATAGTATGTAAGTATAAAACAAAGATAAAAATAGAACTACCATGTGGTATAGCAGATCACTAAAGGATATATATCCATAGCAAATGAAATCAGTGTCCAAGAGACATTTGCACTCATGTTTATTACAGATATATTCGTAATGACCAAGAAATGGAAACAACCTAAGTAAGTTCCCATCAACTGAGAAATGACTAGAGAAATTGTCGTGAATATGTACAATGGGATATTATCCCAGGCATAAAAAGACTAACATCTTGTCATTCAAGACAATATGGATGGAACTGGAGATAATCATGTAAGTAAAAGAAGTCAGAAAGACAAGTACCATGTTACCACATGATCTCACTCATAGGTGAAATCCTAAAAAAGTTGATCTCAAATCCCAATTAGAATGAGGTGTACTCCATGATTGTATAAATAAGTCAAAATACACCCTATTATTGTGTATAAACTAAAAAAACAAATTGAAAAAAAAAGAGAGAAGTTGAAACTAGAGTGGTGGGTTTCAGGAACTTGAGAGAGTATGAGGAAGGGATGAGGAGAGGTTGATCAATAGATACTAAATTATAGACAGGAGCAAGATGTTCTGGTGTTCCATTGCAGTTTGATGTCTGTAGATAGCAACAATGTACTGCATATTTCAAAATATTAACATAAAGGACTTTGAATATTTTTGCCACAAATAAATGATACATATTTGAGGATATAGATATGTTTTAACCTGATTTAAACATTATACAATGTAAGCTGGGTGTGGTGGTGCTTGCCTATAATTCCAGCGGCTCAGGATGCTGAGACAGGAGGATCACAAGTTCAAACCCAGTGTCAGCAATTTAAGTGAGGCCTTTAGCAACTTAGTGATACCTTGTCACAAAATAAAAAATTAAGAAGGGGCTGTGGCTGTGGCTCAATGGTTAAGTGCCCGTGGGTTCAATCCCTAGTAACAACAACAACAACAACAACAACAACAAAATATATAGAAAGTACGCACATACTGAAATACTTTGATATTCAATAAATGTGTACAAATCTTACATTTGAATATATCAGTTAAAAATAAACTTAAATGTAAAAAAAAATTAAATAAAGCTATAATCATTGAGGGAAGTTGAAATAACTGCATTATGCCTATTATCTCTTAGATTTGATTTCTTAGAGTTACCTGATATCGACACTCCAGAAATAAAAATATATTTTGAATAGTTGATTGTTTTACATGACTTTCCTGTAAGAGGGTTAATAAATAAAATTAATAAGGCAGAACCCTTATCTAAATAAACTTATCAACTCCTGGAAGAGACACAAAAGTACAAAATTACCATAATAAAAATATCAGTATGTGATAAGTGCTCCCATAAATGTAAATACTTTTAGATGAACATTTGAAAAACAAGTAATATTTTACCTGCTTTACTTCAGTAGAACCTCTTTGAAAAGATGGAATTTTGATTTATTTTCATATTACCTGATTTTGTAATATGATTCTGTAGGGATGGAATGTTTTCAAGTATCCTTATCTATGTGAGTGTGAAAATAAGAAATTAATTCCAATTTCTCTTTAGCACCAAGGCTCTTTTACATCTTTACATTTCATCTCTCTGTCTTGTTCTCTCTCTCTCTCTCTCTCTCTCTCTCTCTCTCTCTCTCTCTTCCCCCTTGATTTTTCCTTCCTAAGGGTTGTGCACTGCAAAAGCCAATGATGGTCATATGAGGAAGAATTTGAGCTGAAGAAGTACACATTATATACCAGTTAAGAGGTTGCTATGATCTCAGGATCAAATGATAAGATTGTGTGAAAATGAAATGTCAGTAAATATCATTAAGTGGTCATTGAGATAAATGGAATAAAAAGGATATTAAAAATGCTTTGATTCTAGCTTTGAAAATGTAAAATAAATGAATAAGAGTGGAGAGTTGTGATTTCAGCTGTGTTAGAGTCCATAAGGATGTACTTAAGATAGGGGAGTTTAATCCAGTGTCTTCCATCGGCCCTTCTCACCACAACTTGTGTTCATTGGTCCTCAAAGCCAACCTTCCTCACCCCCAAACATATTGTATAAAAATATAGTTTTAGCCAGAAGACAAGTTCTTGAGTTGCTAGTCAAACATGCTGGGGTCTCTAAATCACATTTTGAAGGCTGCATTTTTAGGAAGGAAAAAGTTAAGTACATATCTTGATATGTTGAACTTATTGTAAGAATCAGTCGCAGTAACATTGCCCTGCTGGAGTTTCATACATCAAGCAATCAGATGAAAAGTAGAAATAGGAATGTAATCCTGAGCATAGAAGTATTGGCTCAAAGCCCATCAGAATATGGTTTGGAAGACAAGAGTCTTCCAAAAAGAGTGAGAATAAAAAATTAGTAAAAAGAAAAAAGATAATCTTTTAGAAAAACAGGCAAACTCAATGACACACTAATTTTGATTGGGTTTTTTGTTTGTTTGTTTGTTTTGATTTGGTCAGTGTTTTTCAGCTGACAAAATACTTGAAAGTCTCACAGTGAGGCAAAGTATATAGTGAAAAGTGCATATATATTTCAATATTCCAGGAAAATGAATTCATGAACTAGGCAATGAGAGTGTCACATGTGGTGGCTGTTTTCTCTCTGGTGCTGTGTCCACTGGTCATGCATGCTCCTCTGTCTTCTCAAAACCACTCCTTGATACATAATATATTCTTTCCTAGCTGATTGAAAACCACAATGTTCTTCACAAGCTTTCCTTCTAGAAATGCTTTTCTAGTGAAGCTCTTTGCTTGTAAAGTACAACATTTCAAAGTAAGCTCTGCTGGTTTCTAATAGTTCCCATCTGCCTATAACTTTTTTTTTTTTTTTTTTTTTTTTTTTTTTTTTTTTTTTTTTTTTTTAAGAGTATGGGAAAGCCAGGCGCGGTGGAGCACACCTGTAATCCCAGCACTTGGGAGGCTGAGGCAGGAGGATCGCGAGTTCAAAGCCAGCCTCAGCAATGGTGAGGCACTTAGCAACTCAGTGAGACCCTGTCTCTAATAAAATACAAAAAAGAGCTGGGGATGTGGCCCAGTGGTCGAGTGACCCTGAGTTCAATCCCTATTACCAAAAAAAAAAAAAATAAAATAAAAATAAAAAAGAAAGAAAAATAGTATGGGAAAGTTTTAGAAATGCTATAGGCAGGGACATTGGCAGTAGAAGGAAATGACAAATGACAATACGCTGGTGAGGGAGAAGAGAGAAAGTTTGCAGAATATGCTAAAAAGTGAAAACAGGCCAATTTTAAAATCTGAAAATAAGGAATTGTTTAGTATTTTATATAACTGTAAACTCCTAAATATTTCTGTATTACAATTTAATTCTATGGTTGTTTGTGGTATTGATCAAGTAATTGTGAACAAATAAATTATCTCAAATATGTATAATAAGTCAAGGATCTTTAACCCAAAATTGGAAGTCCCAAATGCTCCATGATCCAAAACTTTTGGGCTTCTACCTAACACTAAAAGTAGACAATTCCATATCTTAATCTCATGCATCAGGTTATGGTCCAAATGAAAGTAAAATAAAAATGTTACCAAATTACCTTTAGGCTATGTGTTTAAAGTATATGCTAAACATAAATAATTTTATGTCTATTATTGGATCCCACCCCCAAGATATGCAAGTATTTTCAAAATTGTATAAAGGGCATACCAAGCAATTAAAATTTGGATCATTGAAAACTTAATATACAGAGTTCATATGGAAAATCTAACTCAAAATATTTTTGATCTAAAACATCCCCAGTGACTCAGCTTCTTCCATTACTGAAATAACACTTCGGAGAGAAATTAATCACTTATAACAGATCTTTCTTCAGCCTGAAATATTTAGCTATATAGTATCACCTTTGCCTGTAATTTAAGAACAGTAATCACAAGGAGTCTTTGGTACATAGTCTGTACTCCCACCCTGAAGAAACTTTGTAAAGTCAAGTTCTTCCTTCCTCCTGCCAAGGTCCTGAATAGTATAGGCATTTCTTCCCAAATTCATTTCTGTGCCATTGTGCTTATGATTGTCAGTGTGCTTCCTTTGCAACTCATTTGGGCTGCTAAAAAAAATCACCATCAATTGGGTGGATTATAAACAACAGAAATTTACTTCTCAGAATTCTGGAGACTAGGAAGCCCAAGATTAAGCAGATTCAGTGTCTGGTTAGGACATGCCTTCAGGCTCACACAGGACATCTTCTTGCTGACTTCAGATGATGGAAGAAGCAACAAAGCTCCATTGGGTCTTTTTTTTTTTTTTTTTTTTTTTTTATAAAGGGGGTACAAATCCCTCTCATGAGAGCCCTGCCCTCATGACTTAATCATCTTCCTAAAGCTGCATTTCCTAATACTATCACCTTGGGGCTAGGGTTTATGAATTTTGGGAAAAACAACACTCAGACTATAACTGCTTCTATACTTGTCCTTAATCAGCAGCTGCTGCCTCCATGACCATCTCTAGAGTAACTAATGCTAACTTCTCCCCCAAGTGGCTACTTTTGGTGATATTCTGCTTCTGTAGTCAAGATGTTGTTCCATCTGGGGTTGGAGGAGAGTTCTCCCAAACCTAAACAGCTAGCATTGTTCTATTCTTAGGATGGTCTGGGATTATTCCTCTCTGTTTAAATTTTCCAGTTAAGAACAGGGAAGCAACTTGCCTATGGACATGTAAAACATTTGAAAGGCAGCATTATATTTCCCACCCAAAGCACCTTTTCTTCTGATGATAAAGGATTAATATTGTAGGACAGAACTAAGACAGATATCAACAAGAAGATTTTAATTCAAATTTAGAGTATAGTTACTCTTTCTAATTATTCAATTCAAGAGTCCAGAAACCTGCTAGTCTTGTTTCAAGTACACATGACAGTCTACCACTTTTCTTAGCACAAAATGGCAATTTGACTTGCATAATCATCAGAGCCACTTCCTCCACAAAATTTCAAATCTTTTGTATCAGTCCATTTGCCTTGTAATATAAATCGATTTGTTCTAGGAAATCAGTAATTAATGTATAAGGAAATAGGCAAGATTAAGGGCTGGGTTTTATGTCTGTTAAGGCTAAAGTGCTGTTGTAAAAATATTTTAAAAATTATCTTGGGGGATAGTGTTATTATTATTTGCCTAATTAGAAAATGTTTTCGTAGTCAGAATTAGTTCACAAAGTTCGAAGAGTGTTAAGAGTGGCTTCCAAAATTTAGGCCATAAGTGAGCTGTGAAATGGAGATCGTCAATAACCCTAATCTTTCAGACTCAGCTGGTTCCTTGTTATTTGGACATAACTGTCATGGTGAAAGATGAACTGTCTTGTACTTGGTCTTTTTTTACGACTGAACTTTATTTCACTCTGAGAACCCTTGATTGAGAATTCCTGAGAATTCTGAGATTACTCAGGTCAATTTTCTGGGAGGTTGTTCTGAGAGGTTACAACTAATTTAGAGTTTACAAGTGAATATAAGTAGTTTAAACTGATCATTTCAATATGACATACTTTACTCTTGGTTTGCATTTCATCTGCTGCCCTCAAACCAATTATTTAGTTTTTTTTTTTTTTTTTTTTTTTTTTTAAAGTCTTCCTAAAGGTCTCACAAAGTCCCAACTAACCAAAGCATAAACAGCTTTCCTAGTAATCCACATTTTAGATACACTGAATTGGAGTGTGCAGTGCTAATCCCTAGGGCACCCCACTAGCAAATTCTCTGTGTCCTGAGAATTGCTTAATTATTCCTTTCCTTTGTTTCCTATCTTTTAATCACACGTTAACATCTCTCCCTATGATTTCCTTGGTTTTATTAATGGAACTGCATAAAAAACTTAATCAAAATCCTCCTTTTCAAGTTTAAACAAATCAACTATTTTTTCTTCCTATATAATTTGTCTTTTATAATGTTTTTCTTGTCAAAAAACCTAACACACATTACATTTTGGCTTCAAAATAGATTGCTTCAAAATAGATTTGACTTCAAAATAGATTGCGGACATAATAGTTCACTTATTTATTTCTACTAAATATTACTTTTCTTAATTAACAAATATTTTATGACTTTATGAAATATGGTTTTTTAATACTTTGACTATAAAAAATATATTAACTTTATTGGTTTCTGTCAAAGAAAATCTACACTGAAGAAGTCAGAAAAGGAAGGTTTTATTCAAGACTATTGCAACAGGGAAGATCGATCGAATTCAATGGTCTTGAAAGAAAAGGCAGGAGAGTTTTTTGCTGTGGTGAGCTAGTAGAAATGGATGGAGGACAGTGAGGAAAGGGGGTCAATCTGATTAGGTCATCTGTGTTTTCTAAGTGGCACTTTCGAAGTTAGACTCCTACCTTCCTATGCACACTAGAGAAAATGGGCCCTATTTTTCTTGGTAATTTCATCTTAACGAGATGACTCTTAGGTCTTTGAGAAAGACTTTTTCTAAATTATGGCAAGAGGCTAAGAGAAAATTAACTTATCAAAGAGACAAAGAAAGAATTTACAATTGCAAGTTTTCTAAAGGAAAGCCTCTGAAAAAAGGAGGTCAGATATATCTATGAAGAGATGAATATTAAGTCCATCTCAGTCAGTCCCCAAACTACTAATAAAAAATTATAAGATTAATTCGACAAGACCAATATTTCTAAAATATCAGAACATTTTAAAGTTAATATTTCAGGGACATTACATTTTATAATAGTTTTTAAGTTTACCAAGGCAATCATAGATATTGACATTTCCTGAAACTTCTTTATATTTTTTACTGCAGAAAAGTGAGAAAAATGTTAGGATAATTTCTTAATTTTTATTTGTTCTTTTTAATTATACATAACAGTAGAAGCTATTTTGTCATATTTATACAAACATTGACTATATCTTACTCTAATTAGTTACAGTCTTGTGGATGTACATGATGTTGAGATTCACTGTGGTGTTGTCATACACACACACACACACACACACACACACACATATGTATATATACAGGAAAGTTATGTCTGATTTGTTCCACTGACTTCCTATTTCTATCCCTGCTGCCTTCCATATTAATGTAAGGTCCATATTAAAATGTTGGCAATCATAATTAATTTGTGTCCCATTTAAAAAATATGGTATTTTTAACTCTTGAGTGCTTATCATGGATGGCTTCTGATTAAATAAGATTTTCTGCCTGTCTGAAGTGTGAACACATGTGAAGAGGCTGAGATTTTAACTATTTGCAAAAGTGAATAAGTTAGCCTCCTCAAGTTTGTAGGTGCTAATGGAAGCCCAAATGCCCATGCTCCCTATTCTACTATGGGTAATAAAGTCCTGTGTCTATTACTCATAACAGAGCAGCAAAAATGGGCATTTTACTCTCATCACTGCTCTAGACTTTGAAGTTCCATGGTGGGAAGAGGCCCAGTTGGATATTTCATATAGGGTTGGTTTGTATCATAGCTGGAGAACCTTGAGCTCAGGAAACTTCTGGCAAACCTTTGTTCCTAAAGTAGATATTATTTTTATTATGCTTGACAGGAAACAAGTCTTCTGCCATGAAATAAGAGACGTTCTTTATCTTCCATGGCTGATTATGTTAAAAATATCCTTGACAAGGTTTACCAACAGCAATAGTTAATATGGCATACAGAAACATAGGCAGAATTGTCAATATGAAGAACTGGTATTTTTTAATAAAGATTTTTGGCATCATGTACTGTACATATGATAATTGATTTTAATATAATTTTGTGATAAAACATCTAATATTGGTATATAAATACTAAAGTGAATCTACAGTTAGTATTCATTACATCCTAACCAGAAAACACATGTTCCAAAAGAGCTACATGAATACTGCAAATATCATTATTGAAATCTACACTACAGTAATGTTAATTAGCATAAGAGGTTCTGGGATGAGTCTTCTTTGGTGAAATTAATAGTGTTTAAAATGTGTGATTAGTTAGAAAGATGTTTCCAACATTCTCCCTGCTTGAAGAAATTCTAAGTGTCCTGGAAATCAACATATCACTTAGAGCAGAACTCTAAGTGACCAATTTTTATTATGCTTTTTTCATCACTTGAGCAAGAAGATCTTCGTAAACTCCAATGACTTACTGGTGATTCGGTTGGGTCTTCCATCTCCAGATGATCCTTCAGTGTGAGTGTTTAAGACAAAGTTCTTGTTAGAATGTAGGGCTTTACTGAGCATAGATGAACCAGTCATATAACTATTTTTCTTTCTTATTTTTTAATTCATACTTGACTGCCAGAATCTGGTCTACATTAGGCTCTAATCACCTGAGTGTAGTGAACTTTATCTGAAGAACCTGATTCAAGTTGTGTGACAATGGTGGCTTCTATCAGTTTATAATGTCAGTGGTATGCTAGTAAATGACTAGCACCTGGTTTAAGATAGGAAGGGGGGAATTTGGTGTCTTGACAATTTCTGTGCTGTAAATATTCTCACTGTTTCCCATTCAAGATACTAAAGTGACATCACTGATCAGGGTGTTTGGAAGATTTGTGCATAATTGGCTTTCAAGGACCAGGAAAAGCCAACTCTAGCATGCTACTGTTTAATGATCTATTTTTTTTCTCAGAAGCCAATTACAAAGAGTGGAAATTTTCATTTTCAGAGAAAATTAAATTTTTGCATATTTGAGAGAAATCAGTGACTTACATAACTCTTAAAGACAAAGTTACACTGCAATTTAATAAAAACATAACATTTTTACTCTTTAAACTTTCATCGTGATATTGGCCAAATTGCTAACATTTTATATTACATTACTGTATGAATATGTAACAACAAATCCCATCATATGTACAACTAAAATGCACTAATTATAAAATTGGGGGGATTTCATCATAAAATTTGACCAAGAATTCCTAGTTTGTCCTTGATGTTTCTATATTTTATTTGTTCACATTTAAATATTGAACATGCATAAGTATTTATCTAGATTAAGTATGAAGATAACAAAAAAAATTAATAAATTGCAACTCAATTTAATAAATAGAATCATTCCTGTGTATACAGGGCAGGAAAAATAGCTCAGTGGTAGAGCATCTGCATAGAGTGCACAGGACCTTGGTTTTCACGCCTACCTTTACACACACATACACACACACACGCACATGCACACACACACACACAAACGCACCCCACAGTTTCTAGCTCTGAAGCAAGAACTTTTAGTGGAAAAAGTAGAGACTCTGCAACTGTTTAAATACTGTAAGTCACTCCACTGAAATGAGTTAACCTCCCCTTCTTACTTGAGAATCTGTGTGTCTGCTGCAGACAGCAGTACAAAGTGGTTGATAGCTACAGTCTGAGATATAGACTGACACTTTCTGCAGCAGCAGTCAAGAGTGAGTTATTTCAATCTGTGCTAGTGCGGCTGGAAAATTTACCTTCACATGCCTGGAATTCCATTTCAGGCTGTCATGATACATTACACTGCACTTGGTTCTTCATGACCAGAGCATCAGTGCAATGTGGTGGCTGAAATTTCTAACATTTCAAACACAGTTGCTAATTCCTAATATGAAAAGGAAGAAAAATACTACAAGGATTAATATCCTCTTATGGGAGTAGAAATATAAAAATGAATAAAGAGTGAAAAGTAATGCTTAAATGACAGGAAAGAGCCTCTTCATTTTATTTACATTTACTTCTAAGCTTCATAGAATGCTTGAAAATTCTAAAGAATAATTGAGATTATCCAATTCTTCACATTCCATAACTTTCAAAAAGATATTATAGCAAAAAGTTAATCTGTAACTATAAGTAAAACTAGTATAGTAATTTAGTTAACTATTTAATTTAAAATTACTGTTTGGATACTTCATGACAGAGCTTTATATTCTTAAAATTGATGTTCTTCAGTGACTTTGATATTTGTTTCCTTTTTATTTTATAAGAAATTAATAATGAGATCTTATAGCCCTAGAGTACATGAACGGGCTTTAATGAGCATGTGGATATTGTGAAATTCTTTATGAAGTTTTGTAGATGTGGGTATTTGAGGATTTATCTGAAGATCTTTCCAAATGTTTATCAGTTTCTCAAAGGGGAATGTGAACTTTCATAATTAAGGACCCATATGAGATTGTGTATGATGCAGTAGCATAAAAATTAAATAAATAGACACCCACACGCATGTGTACTAAGTGAAAGTCACCTGTCAACCTAACAAGGTCGTATTTCCATCATCTAGGCTGATAGTTGAACCAGTGAAATCCTACCACTGATTTTGATAGGAAAGATTGCTATTAGGAAACCAAAGTAAAGTTGTAAGAATATTTCCTACAGAAACAGCACTATCATGATTTTATTAGCACATTATCACTGATAAGTGTCCTGCCTGACAGTTAACATTTATGACACCAAAATGAGAAAATGTGGAGCAAATGTAGGACAATTATGGCTTGAATGAGAAAAAGAGGAGATTTAAGAAGTAAGAAATTATAAGATCAGTAGTAGGACAAAGCATTTAAGCATGAATCATATATCAATATTTTTATAAAACTCTCAGGTGAATACAAGTTGCTGCCAAATTTGAGCACAACTATTCTAGAAAAAGAGTTAATTTCATGCATCCAAAATGGCCTATTACCTTCACCTTGGCTGACATTTAGAGTTTTCTTTCTGAACTTAGGCTTAGATGTCTGTCCCTTTTCTTATTTAGAAACTTTTAAATGTCAATTAAAAATTCTTTCTCTGCCTCTTTGAGATGTAAAAATTTTAAAAACCCTCTTGACAGTTTTACCCCACCAGTGTTTCTCAAGCACCTACATCACTTTGGAACTTTGCCAATGTATTTGCAATATAAACCCTGAAGGCAGAGCATCCCTGTCTCCCAGTCTCTGTGAAAAAGCAGGAGTGTAAAGTGGATTCCTTGTTCCAGTTTGTGAAACTACCCATTGACATGAAGATTAAAGACAGCCTACTTTTCCTCTGGGTAAGGTTTAAAGCTTTTCCACCCCGGCACTTAAAAACTGCCTGCTTTTTGCTTTCGTGGAGTTGAGTTCAGACTGCCTTATTTTCTTTTCCCCCTGTTATAGTAGCCTTAAATAAGTTTTCCTCTTAAACTTCATCCAAGACAATTTTTACTACAATTGTAAGAATAAATGTTTAGCCAATAGAACTATTATGTTCATACTTATTTACTTATCCTTCATATAAAGTAGATAGCAGGAGCTTTTTCCCCTCCAGGTTCATAATCACAAAGCATGTGAGAATTACTGGGGGCACCTAAAAAAAAAAAAAAAAAAAAAAAAAAACTGATGACCAGGTTTGGCCCAAAGAAAGATTTCATTTGTCAGTGAATGAGATCTGCCAATGAGTATTTTTATATTTTTTTATTTGATGGTCAAGGTGCATTTGCACTGAGAAAGAAATAATTATCATTTTATGCTGATGCAGAGAGTCATGGAAAAGTTAAAAAAAAGAGAGGTCAAATATCTTGAAATTTGGACTTGACAAAAACTCTATTGACTATTTAAAACTTGTCTTTGGAGTAGAACTGTTATTATTCAGGTTGTATTTGTTACTATGGGTTAGCTTTAAGATTATGTGATGTTTTATCTGATGACCTAAGTAACATGTAGCTAAGAATTCTTTTGATGTTAGTAGCGATCTATAAATTGAAAACTAAAGCAAGAAATTTGTCATTAAATATTGAAAAGATTTCTTAATTTCTGAGAGATTAATGTTGTTTTTTTCCTTTTCTTCATTCATTTAGATATTAATGAATGAAAAATAATTCTTTTAACAAAAACATTATAGACAAATTTACTTGTATTGGTAGTTTATGTATTGAATAATGTTATATTACAAGTAATTTCCTAATAAAGAAAATTAAATTTCTCTCACTTATAGTGGAAAAACATAAAATTAAGCCAGTGACACTATTGACTTTTTAAGGCAGAAAATTCTTTATTACAGCAGAAGTGTTTTAAGGGAGTGACCTTGTGCATTGCTGAGTGTCTTAAGTGTCCCAGCTTCTACCAAATTAATGTTTATTTTCATAAAATGAATTGTCCATTGAAGAGTGGCTTTGTCCAAAATGTATTGAGTCATTTCTATGGAGGAGCCAATAAGTTAGATTTTTTTTTTAATTTTTATTTATAGTAGTAGTATGTATTACAGTTCATGCTACACATATTGAGCATCTTTTTACACAAAACAGTTTGTATACAAAGTATATTCGTAGCATTCAAGTCTTCAATCATGCATTTAGAATAATTATATCCATCTTATTCAACCACTTTTTCTTTTTTTCCCCCCTTTCTCCTTGCTCCCTCTCTTCCCCTCCCTTCCCTTTGACCATTATAGTGTTCCTCTAATCCTCCTATGTACCCTGACCCAACAATACTGTGAACCCGCCTCCTTATATCAGAGGAAACATTCGGTATTTGGATTTTTGAGATTGACTGATTTCACTTAGTATTATATTCTCCAACTTCATCCATTTACCAGCGAATGTAATTATTCTATTCTCTTTTATTGATGAGTAAAATTCCATTGTGTATATATACCACATTTTCTTTATCCACTCATCTACCGAGGGACATCTAGGTTGGTTCCACAACCTAGCTATTGTGAATTGTGCTGCTATGAACATTGAAATGCCTGTGTCACTGTAATATGCTGTTTTTAAGTCCTTTGGGAATAGACCCAGGAGTGGGATGGCTGGATCATAGGGTGGTTCCATTCCCATTTTCCCAAGAAATCTCCATACTGCTTTCCATAATGGTTGTACCATTTTGTAGTCCCACCAGCAATGTATGAGTGTGCCTTTTCCCCCACATCCTCTCCACCATTTATTGTTCTTTTTGTTCATGATAGTGGCCATTCTGACTGGAGTGAAATGAAATCTTAGAGTAGTTTTTATTTGCATTTCTCTAATTGCCAGCGATGTTGAGCATTTTTTGATGTATTTGTTGATTAATTGTGTATCTTCTTCTGAGAAGTGTCTTTTCAATTCCTTAGCCCATTTATGTATTGGATTATTTGTTTTTTTGGTGTAAAGTTTTTTGAGTTCTTTATATATTCTAGAAATTAGTGCTCTACCCGATGTGCATGTATTAAATATTTGTTCCCGGTTAGTTGGCTCTCTATTCACCTCACTGATTGTTTCTTTTGCTGAGAAGAAGCTTTTTAGTTTAAATCTATCCGATTCATTAATTCTTGGTATTGATTCTTGTGCTACCGGATTCTTGTTAAGGAACTTGGAGCCGAATCCGACATGTTGGAAATTGTAGCTTACTTTTTCTTCTATTAGGTGTATTGTCTCTGGTCTAATTCCTAAGTCCTTGATCCACTTTGAATTGAATTTTGTGTATGGTGAGAGATAAGGGTTTAATTTCATTTTGTTGCGAATGGCTTTCCAGTTTTCCCAGCACCATTTGTTGAAGAGGCTATCCTTTCTCCACTGTACATTTTTGGCACCTTTGTCTAATATAAGATAGCTAAAATTATATGTACTAGTCTCTGTGTCCTCAATTCTGTACCATTGGTTTACTAGTCTGTTTTGGTGCCAATACCATGCTGTTTTTGTTACTATTGCTCTATAGTATAATTTAAAGTCTGGTATGGTGATACCACCTGCTTCACTTTTCTTGCTCAGGATTGCTTTAGCTATTCTGGATCTCTTATTTTTCCAGATGAATTTCATGACTGCTTTTTCTATTTCTTTAAGAAATGTCATTGGGATTTTGATTGGAATTGCATTAAATCTGTATAATGCTTTTGGTAGTATGGACATTTTGACAATATTAATTCTACCTATCCAAGAACAAGGTAGGTCTTTCCATCTTCTGAGGTCTTATATGATTTCTTTCTTTAGTATTCTATAGTTTTCGTTATAGAGGTCTTTCACCTCTTTCGTTAAGTTGATTCCCAGGTATTTTATTTTTATTTTTTGATGCTATTGTAAATGGAGTAATTTTCATCATTTCCCTTTCAGAGGCTTTGTCACTGATGTACAAAAACGCCTTTGACTTATGGGTATTGATTTTGTATCCTACTACTTTGCCGAATTCATTTACTAGTTGTAAAAATTTTCTGGCAGAGTTTTCAGGGTCTTCTAGGTATATTATCATTTCATCAGCAAATAGTGCTAATTTGAGCTCTTCTTTTCCTATCTGGATCCCTTTAATTTCTTTCGTCTGTCTAATTGCTCTGGCCAGAGTTTCAAGTACTATTTTAAATAGCAGTGGTGAGAGGGGCATCCTTGTCTTGTTCCAGTTTTTAGAGGGAATGCTTTCATTTTTTCTCCATTTAAGATAATGTTAGCTTGAGGTTTTGCATAGATAGCTTTTATAATGTTGAGATATATTCCTGTTATTCCTAATTTTTCTAGAGCTTTGAACATAAAAGGGTGTTGTATTTTGTCAAAAGCTTTTTCTGGGTCTATTGAGATGATCATATGGTTTTTATCTTTAAGTCTATTGATGTGATGTATTATGTTTATTGATTTCCAAATTTTGAACCAACCTTGCATCCCTGGGATAAACCCCACTTGATCATGGTGCACTATCTTTTTGATATGATTTTGAATCTGATTTGCCAGAATTTTGTTGAGGATTTTTGCATCTATGTTCATTAAAGTTATGGGCCTGAAGTTTTCTTTTGGGGCTGTGTCTTTGCCTGGCTTTGGAATTAATGTGATATTGGCCTCATAGAAAGAGTCTGGAAGAGCTCCCTCTTTTTCTATTTCTTGAAATAATTTGAAGAGCATTGGTATTAGTTCTTCTTTGAAGGTCTTGTAGAACTCGGCTGTAAACCCATCAGGACCTGGACTTTTTCTTGTTGGTAGTTTTTTGATAGTGTCTTCTATTTCTTCACTTGAAATTGATTTATTTAAATTGTGTATAGCCTCCTGTTCCAGTTTGGGCAATTCATACGACTCTAGACATCTGTCAATGCTTTCAGTATTTTCTATTTTATTAGAGTACAAGTTTTCAAAGTAATTTCTAACTATCTCCTGTATATCTGAGGTGTTTGTTGTGATATTTCCTTTTTCATCATGGATGTTAGTAATTTGAGTTTTTTCTCTTCTTCTTTTCATTATCATTGCTAGGGGTCTATCAATTTTATTTATTTTTTCAAAGAACCAACTTCTGGTTTTGTCAATTCTTTGAATTGTTTCTTTCGTCTCAATTTCATTAATTTCAGCTCTGATTTAATTATTTCTTGTCTTCTACTGCTCTTAGTGTTGATTTGTTCCTCTTTTTCTAGTGCTTTGATGTGTGATATTAAGTCATTTATTTGTTGTTGTTGTTTCTTTTAATGAAGGAATTCAGTGCAATAAATTTTCCTCTTTCTACTGCCTTCATAGCGTCCCAGAGGTTTCTATATGATGTATCTGTGTTCTCATTTACCTCTAGGAATTTTTTAATCTCCTCCTTGATGTCTTCTTCAACCCCTTGTTCATTCAGTAGCATGTTGTTTAGCTTCCAGCTGTTGAAGTAGTATTTTTTTAATTTCTTGTATTATCATTTATTTCTAATTTCATCCCATTATGGTCTGATAGAATGCAAGGTAGTATTTCTATTTTTTTATATTTGCTAAGAGTTGCCTTGTGACATAATATTTGGTCAATTTTGGAGAAGGAGCCATGTGCTGCTGAGAAGAAAGTGTATTCGCTTACTGAGGGATGAAATATTCTATATATGTCCGTTAGGTCTAAGTTATTAATTGTTTTAACAAGGCCTAAAGTTTCTTTATTTAGCTTTTGTTTGGATCATCTATCCCTTGGTGAGAAAGGTGTGTTGAAGTCCCCTAGAATAACTGTGTTGTGGTCTATTGTACTCTTGAACTTGAGAAGGGTTTGTTTGATGAATGTAGGTGCTCCATTATTTGGGACATATAGATTTATAATTGTTATATCTTGTTGATGAGTGGTTCCCTTAAGTAGTAAGAAATATCCATCTTTATCCCTTTTGATTAGCTTTGGCTTTAAGTCTACCTTATTTGATATGAGAATGGATAGGTTAGATTTTTACTTGGATTATCTCATTTAACTCTAAAACCAATTCTGAGACAGGTATGACCATCGCCTTCACTGCTTTACATGTACGGAAACTGAAGCTTGGAAAGGTTATGTTGCTTGTCCATATTTACATATGTAGAAAGCATGGCTAGTCACATCTTGAACCAAGGCATTTTATTAGTACTTAACCACCTTTTATTCTTTAACTTCATGTGCTGATTTCCTGTATAGTAAGACTTTATTAGCATTCTTTTCTTGTACTAACATTGCTCTATTTCCATCATTTTTTTTTTATAGACATCACTCATTTTCTATTAATTCTAAATGGCAGTCTATAGCCTACAAGCATATT
The DNA here is from genome assembly GCA_025594165.1 of Tamias sibiricus. Taxonomy (NCBI): domain Eukaryota; kingdom Metazoa; phylum Chordata; class Mammalia; order Rodentia; family Sciuridae; genus Tamias; species Tamias sibiricus. The sequence continues at coordinate 108,786,536 of CM046664.1, read as the reverse complement.
AATGTCATTTACATTTCTGAGTGAATTCAAGAAATACACTAACTTATCAGAAATAAAGTTAAATCAGTTTTGCATATGCAGCTGTCTTATGATATATGAATGATGATATTTTTCCATGGATTGAGAAAGTGACAAGACATGAAAAAAATAGAATTGCACAAATTTACAGCAATTTCTTTATTTAAAGAGCAGTTCTGTCTTATCCAACATATGTAGAGAAAAAAAAATAATGCTTTCTAAGCAAAAAAGTGTCTGCCTAGATTAACTATGCCATCATGCCCATGTTCCTGCTCCTGTCTATTTGTATATTTATCCAGAGTCATGCTTGAAATACAAAGTGTTAAAATTTATAACCAGTGGGAGATTTAAGATAGTGGAGTAGAGGAACGCTGAATTCCCAGTTACTTTGTGGCTTGGGGTTTAAGGAGTTGGAACATTGCTTCTCAGTGAGGTCCAGGAATCTACAGGGGTACTATAAGTTTATAGGGGAAGAGACTCTGTTGCTAAACTGAATACAGTGTAGAGCTAGCACATCTTGTTCCACACAAGTAAAAAATTACCCACACAGAAACTTCAGCAATACTTTAATACAAAAGGTAGAAGAGGAGACAAAACCCCTAAACTAATTACTTGGACCCAAGTAGAAATGGCTAGTGAAATCCCTCAGGTCCTCTCATGAATAGCCATTCTTACAGCAAAAACAAAGAAAATTAAAACAAAGGCTATGGATACCACAACTATAAGGGTCTTAATCTGGATCACTCTAGGACACAAGAGAAGGCTGGGACCTAAAATGACCGACACATAGGAGTGGAAGAGACATTCTTCCCAAAGATGCCTAAAACTCAATGCAGAAATACAAGAAATATGAAGAACCAAAGTAGCATAAAACCTCAGAAAGTTCATTATTCTCAGAAAGTTTATTATACTCCAAAGGTATTGACATGGGTTAAATATCAGGTAAAGAATTTAAAAGAATTATTATAAAAATGATTAGTGAATTACAACACAGAAAATCAACTAAATGGATATAAGAATGTCAATACAAGTTATGAATGCAAAATTCAATGAAGAGATTGAGATACTGAAAAAGAATCAAACAGATCTTGAAAGTCTCTCTAATAGAATAGACAATGCTAAACAGAGAATTTTAGAGCAAGAAAATAAAATAGCCAGCCTTGAAAATTGAGAAACTATTAAAGAGAATATGTAACCATGACAAAAATATTTAGGAAATCTGGAACAATACCAAGAGAACAGATTAAAGAATCACTGGAATTGAAGAGGATCATGTGATTCAGATTAATGGAATGGATAAACTCTTCCAGAAAATAACAACAGAAAAATTTCCAAATCTAGAGAATGACATGGACATTGAGATACAGGAGGCATTCAGAACCCCCAAATAGACAAGACCAAAAGCAAAACAAAACAGAACAAACAAACAAATAAAACACCTCTTCATAATGCATTATAATTAAAATGCCTGCCATTCAGAACAAGGATAAAATTTTAAAAACCCCAAGAGAAGAACACCAAGTCAAATTTTAAGGCAAGCCAATGAGAATTACTTCCAATTGCTTAGCAACTTCAAATCTGGAACAAACTCTGAAATTCAGGAGAATTTTGAATTATGTGTTCCATGTCCTGATAGAAAATAACTGGCAACTATGATGGCTGTATTCAGCAAGGTTATTCTTCAGAATTAAAGAAGAAATAAAAATCTAATAAGAAAAGCAGAACTTAAAAAAAAAATTTATAACTAGTAAGTCAGCACTGCAGAAAATAAAGAAATACTTCAAACAGATGAAAAAAATTCTCCAGTGCTCACAAATGGACAAATCTCATTTGAAGAGCAGCTAACCAAATGAGAAACAGGATAAAATTAAACATTCGAAACAAGTCAAAATGACATGAATTAATAAACCTCTATAATAACATTGAATGTAAATGGTCTCAACTTTCCAATTAAAAGCTATAGGCTAGCAGAGTGAATTAAAATCCAAGACTCAAATATATGTTGTTTGCAAGAGATGCACCTTAAAGGGAAAGACAGCTAGGCTAAAGTGAAAAGATGAAAATTGATATACCATGTAAATGAAGCCCCCAAACAAATAGAAGTAGGTACTCTTATACCCAACAAAGCAGATTTCAAGGATAACTTAATCAGAAGAGACAGAGAAAGTTACTTTACACTGGTAAAGGGAAAAATTAAACAAGGAGATATGATAATTTTAAATATCTATTTCTTAAATTTTGGTGCACCTAATTACATAACAGAGACATTTCTCAAATTAAAGTTAGATAGCAGTACAAAATGTATTGGATGGTCTCCACACACCTCTCTCACCAATAGATAGGTCATCCATACATTAACTCAGTAAAGACTCTTTGGACCAAAAAATATTATAAATCAATGAGACTTAACAGATATTTATAGGATATTTCATTCATCAATAGCCAACTACATTTTTTTTTCTCAGTTGCATATGGGTCCTTCTCCAAAATAGGCCACAAAGCAACTTTTAGCAAATTAAAAAATAAATAAATAAAATGATACAATTCCTGACATCTTACCTGATGATAGTGGAATGAAATTAGAAATCAACACTAAAAACCTATAGGACCTATATAAGCAAATGTAAATCAAACAATACATGTTTGAGTGATGGATGGGTGATAGAAGAAATCAGGAAACAAATTTTAGAATATCTTAGAATCAAATGAGAGTTCTACCTCTGGGACACTAAATTTACATGTTTAAAAAATTATAAATGTTGGCATTGTTCAGAAAAAATTAACAGCTTTCTTTATAATTGTTATAAAACTTAATAATTGTTATAAATGCAAAGATAGGTGCAGGCTAAAATGAAAAGATGAAAATTGATATACCATGCAAATGAAGCCTCCAAACAAACAGAAGTAGCTACTCTTATACCCAACAGAGCAGTCATATACCCTTATAATTTTTTCTCTATGAAGGTGGTTCTAAGAAGAAAGCTTATAGCTATATGCCCACATAAAAAATTAAATATCCCAAAGGAAAAATTAAATTATGCACCTCATGCTCCTTGGAATAAAACAAGAACAAACCAATTCCAAAACCAGTAAAAAGAAATAATTAATATCAGAGCTGAAATCAATTATATTGAGAATAAAACACAAACAAAGAATATATGGAATGAAATATTTGTTCTTTGAAAAGATAAAAAAGATTTATAATCCCATAGCCAAACATATTCTTTCATAAAGGTATATATTTCAGGGTTTTCTTGGACATGGAAAGAGGAATTTTGAAAAAAAATCTTAGGTTTTGGTAATAGGAAAATATATTTTTCCCACTGAGGAAAATAAAATTACATTAAATAGAAAAACTATGCCTTAAAATTTCAGAGCTTAAAAAACCAAGTTTGATAGATATTTGAATTACAGCTCTCCCACCTGGAAGACAAATTTTTATAACTTCCCTTATGACACTTAAAAACAAGAATTTTCAAATCTAGAACACTTGTCACCTTTTACACTAAATTCTATGGTCAAGCAGTTCTTAGAGATACGTTGGTTTTAACAAAAAAGAGTAGACTTTACAGGTATGCATATGCAAATTTTATGAGATATTTCTCAAAGCAAAATGTATTAGTTATTTATAGGATACTGTTATAAATAGAAAGTCACCAGTACTAAAAAGATATTTAATTATACAAATAAAGTTTCCAAGTAAATTTATCCAAACATTAACATGACATTCTTATAATACCTATTCGTTGGGAACATTAATAATTTACAATGTTCCTATTTGCTCAATGAAAGTCTTATTAAATACGTATTTCATTTTTTGTAAGAGTTTAGTGTAAACCACACACTTTTCTGAGATAAACATATTGTACCACATTGTCTCTTATACTACTCATTACAATGACAGGAAAATAGAGAATTTAGGCCACAAGTGATCTATCAAAAATAGTTTTTCAGTACTAAGGAAAAAATAAATCACTCTCTAGGTATGCTTATAACAATGAGAAAGCTATTTTCTGATTTTAAAAGTTGCATTGTTGATAAAATGAGATAAAATGTTGTTGTTGTTGTTCTTTTATTATTATTATTATTGGCCATCAATATACAATTTATTTGTTTAAAAAATTCCAAACGTTGGTATTATCCAGAAAAACTTAACAGTTTTATTTATAATTATTATAAAATTGAAGTAATAAAACTTTCTCAGTGGAACATTTTACCTTGAACTAATGCTTTACATTCCTGCATTTATGGTAAAAACTCACTCACAAATGAAAATGGAAAAACAGCTAATACCTGATGTCCTTGCCTTATTTTTCCATGTGCAATCATATACTTAGGTATCTTTTGACCCCTTTGGTGGGTGTAATATATATAAAATGTTCAGAACTACTATAACAGGAAGAAAAAACTTCATTTTTTGGAAAATAAACTGTTTACCATTATAATGAATTCTTAAGCACGGTTGTCTGAATATGCAGCATGCTAGTTGGATGTCTTTTGCCATGGACAACCCAAAGGTTGGTGCCTTCAAAAGACCAAACAGGCCTCACCTACCTCCTGCAAAGCAAAAATAGCTAGGTTCTGGAGGTGACGATCTGTTTTGAGGTCCTGGGGTACTTCTGCATCAAACACTTCGAGTTTGGCTTTGAGTTTCTGATTTGAGTTTGCAAATAAGAAGTTTAGTGGACTTCAGATAACATCTCATTTCATGGAGTGCCACAGTACCAGGTCTCTAGCGGTGAGGTTTCCTCACCCTTCTAGTGGATGGTGCATTCTTTTCACAGGCTTTTGTTGCCAGTTTATTGGGTGCTTTGTCAATAAGCAGCCAGTCTGCTTTGCAGGAGCCATGGTATAAAGAACTTCTTAACTTTCCCTCTTCTCCTTTGTCTGGAGCTCTGGCAGCTGGAAGTTGCACTGGCATTGGAGGGCAAGGGCCGTGCCTAAAGGGTCATTTAGAACTAGTGAATTATCAGTTTCTCCTTTGTAAACAGACCAAAGACAAAAGGGCTTATTCTATAAACTGCACATCAGACTTTCATTATAACTCCATAAGAACACATTTGACACACTCCCTTCAACCCCAATGACAGATAAGACACAAATAAAAACCAGAAAGAAAAAATTAGGGTCATATAACAAAATAAAACTAAAGTTTTGAATGGAGTTGAATTATGGAATCAGTGGGTTCTTGATCAGCACTAAACAATATAAACCAATGTGGTTATTTTTTTTTTTTCATTCAAAATAAAAACACTTAAAAGGCTTTTAAAATAGTCCCAGATCCACTGCACAGAGTCAGATGTTCAGAATGGATCCCTTTATTTGTGAAATTATAACATTAAACAACTAAAAAAAGAAGTAAAAAAAAAAAATCTCTCCAACCACCATCATCAAGGTGGACTTTATAAAACAGGAACATACAGACAAAGCCATTTGACCTGAAACTATGTCAAATAATTCAGGACTATAGTGCCTGGAAGAGACGTATCTTTAATCTCACCATGACATGGGACCCCGAAAATTTAACTTTAAAATCTATTATTGAATAGGGAGTCTTTGGACCAGATAAAGATTAGCAAAAAAGTTGAACAAAAAGGGATGAAATCAAACAAAGAAAATAGAAAAGGAAAAAGCACTCCCTTAAACATGTCTTTTGCCCAAAATATTAAGGTGCATAGAAAAAAAAAAAGTTCACAAAGTCAGTAAACTCAGCTATCTGGAAATGTGTAAATTTCAAAGATATAGGTTTATAGTTTATAGAAATATCTGATGAAGACTTAATAGTATATATGTTAAAATTGTTTAATAAGAAAAATTAAGGGTGAGCTTTCCCTTTATAAAATATTACAAAATAAAGATACAACAAATTAAAAAATAAAACAATAAGATATATAATAAAACTAATCATAAATCTTGGGGAAAATATAACAACCAAAACATGCAACTAATGGGATTAGTTCCATACTAGACAGGCAAAAAAATTAGTGAGTGGAGAAAATATAACTAGAAATGAAACAAGAACATATTAACTTATGCACAGTTCATCATATATTTAAAAAGATATATAATAATTAATGAAATATTAAAGAATTCTACAGTTGTACTATTTTGTACAGTAGCGGCTAGCCACATCTGATTACTTAAATGTAAATATTGAAATTAAATATAAGTTTAAATTTTTATTTACATAATGACCCTTCAATATTTAATTACCACGTGTGGCTCTTGACTATGTTTTTTTACACTCCATATGTAAGGCATATCTATGAACACAGAGTTGTTCCTGTACCAAAAAAAAAAAAAAAAAAAAAGGATGATAAAATGAGAGTTTCTAAATATCTTTAAGAGCAGAATGGAAAGATTGGTGAAGAAGTAATTTGGAAGAAGTGATGTTTGAACATTTGAATACCTTCATACTGAAAAGAAATTTAAATTTTCAAAAAGCATAAGAACTATAAATAAAAACTCAGAGTAATGAGATAACATCATGACTAATGAAAAATGTCTTAGAAACCTGTCTTGAAAAAAATGATAGAGAGCTAAGAAGAAATAAGGAGTAATTGGAATGGCAGCAGATTTGTCATCAGTAACAATTAATGCCCCAAAACTGTGCAGTAACATTTTAAATATGAAGAAGAAAATTATTTGCAAACTTAGAATTTTACATTCAACCAAACTACTAATCAAGTATGAGAGAAAAATAAACACAATTTATAACATAAACTAATAGAATGTTCTACCCTCAGACCCACACCAAGAAAAACCTACATTTTTTAAACAATGCAAGCATGTATATGATAGTTAACTTGTTATTTTTAAAAAGTAAAATAAATAAATAAACCCTCTGAGGCTATTTCTAGTAACATCTTTATTTATGGATAACTATGAAAAAATTAAGACCCAAATTATTAGACATGCATGTGAGCTAAAATGAGAGATATCTGTTTCCATTTGTAAATTTCTTCTCAATTCCAATAATTCGTCAAAAACCCTGAGGTAAAGTCTTAAAAGAAAAAGAAAATGTATTTATTTACTGGATATGAACAGAAATGCAGGGTTTTTGATTTCCTTAACAAGAATCCTAAAGCACAAGAAATAAAATCAAGAATTAATAAGTGGGATGGTCTCAAACTAAAAAGCTTCTTCTAGCAAAGGAAACAATCAATGAGGTGTAGAAAGCCTATATTTTGGGAACAAGTTTTTGCCATGCACACATCAGATAGAGCACTAATCTCCAGGATATATAAAAAAACTAAAAAATCTTAACACCAAAAACAAACAAACAACCCAATCAATAAATGGGCTAAGGAGCTGAATAGACACTTCTCAGAAGAAGATATACATTTGACCAACAAATATATGAAAAAAGTGTTCAATATCTCTAGTAATGAGAGAAATGCAAATTAAAACTACTCTAAGATTTCATCTCACGCCAGTCAGACTGGCAGTTATGAAAAATGCAAACAACAATAAATGTTGATGAGAATGTGGGGCAGGGAGGTACTCTCATACATTGCTGGTGGGACTGAAAATTGGTGCAACCAATCTGAAAAGCAGTATGAAGATTCCTTAGAAAACTTGGAATAGAGCCACCATTTGACCCAGCTATCCCACTCCTCGATCTATACCCAAAGGACTTAAAATCAGCATATATAGTGAGGCAGCCACATCAATGTTCATAGCAGCTAAATTCACAGTAGCTACACTGTGGAAGCAACCTAGATGCCCTTCAATAGATGAATGAATAATGAAATTGTGGTGTATATATACAATGGATTGTTACTCAGCATTAAACGAGAATAAAATCATGGCATTTGCAGGTAAATAGATGGAGTTGGAGAATATCATGCTAAGTGAAGTATGTCAATCCCCCCAAAAACCAAAGCCCAAATGTTCTCTTTGCTAAATGGATGCTGATCCAAAACAGGGAGGGAGGAGGCATGGAAAAAATGGAGGAAATTTAATTGGGCAAAGTGGAGGGTGCAGGGGGGCAGGAAAGATGGTGGAATGAGATGGACATTATTACCCTAGGTACATGTAAGACTGCATACAGGGTGTTATGCTACATCGGATACAACCTGAGAAATTAAAAGTTGTGCTGCAATTGTGTACAATGAATCAAAATGCTATCATATATAACTAATTAAAATAAATAAAAATAAATGCAGGGTTTTAAAAAATAAGAGTAGGAAAACAAAATACAAGCAACTGTATTCCATGTCATTTGAAACTGTAAGTGAAGAAGTCTTGTCATATTGTATAAAAAACTGTTTAATATAAAGTTAGATGCTGGAAATTGATTGGCTAAATATAGCAAACTGGAACTGAGGTTAGAAATTACCACCAATTTTTACTTAAACCATCTTGCTTTTTTTTATTTTTTAATTCCTCCTTTTGGTAGTAGCAGGGATTGAACCCAGAACCTTATGGATGTTAAACTACATTCCCTGTCTCCCCACTCCCCCCCTTTTTTAATCACAATTATGAAACTTTATTTGTTACTTTCTCTGGATGATAAATGAAACAAATGTGAGAATTTGTAGTATTTAAAGTAGAGATTATTTCCTAGAAATGACTCAATTTATTATTTTTGATTTTAATAAAAGTTAAATGCTTAATTCTACATAATTATATGACTTCATAAATTTATCTGTATTAATAAGACAATATTCACTAATTTGTAAATAAATTTATTTCACAGGTCTACCATAACTTTTATAGAAAAAATACATAATCCACTCTGAAACAAAAGTTTTTTTCTGAGATAAATGATGTATCAACACCACCCAGACAATTTTTAAGATGTCTTATTAATAGGAAAAGCATTTTGGCATGGCTTTGAGAAGAAGTTTTAAGAAGAATTTTAATATATGTACCAAATACTAAATATAAAAAATGAACTTTTAGGTAATTATAATCCAGTATACTTTAAAATAAAATGTATTGGATCTTATTAGCTATTTTGTCAAAAATAAGAAATACACCTAGATTTTAGGAACACTAAAGATTATAATTTCAATTAAGAAGAATCACAAAAGGTAAAATCCAAACAGAATATCATCTAGTAAAGCATTTATAAACTCAAATACATATTTCTAAAGAGTCAGTGGTAATATTTGCAGTAGGAAATATATATTAAAGGCAGTATATTTACCAGAAGTGATTAAATAAATATTTATTTTTACTTTAATTATGTACAAGCTTAATGATGAAAGTTTATATAGTGGTTAAAAATTATTTTAACTTTAAAAAGAAAGAATTAGCTCTATGATGGAAACATTCTGTGGCCTTTTATAACCCAGTGAAATGATCATATAAACATCATTTCCTGAGAAATCACTGTCATTTTATACAATGCATAAGATATAGTGCTTTCCACCAAGTGCACTTTTCGATATTGATGTACAAAGGGCACATGGCACACTTTGTTTGAAAATCCTTTCATGATATGTTTAGACTCTAGTTAATAATGCTTCTACTGCAGCGTAATTTTCTTAGAACAAGATATTTTTGATTCTTAATATTTAAATTCGTGCTTTTATGAAACAATTGAAAGTGGGGGAGTAAGTAATACAGAAAATGATAACAGCACATTTTAAAAATAAATTACTCAATTAATTAAAGCAATATTTCAAAAAAATTAGCATGCCGGGAATAGGGATTTGCAGCTTAACGTTTCTAATTCAATACATAAAATAAAAACATACAAACAAATTTGGTAAAATATTTGACAATGATTTTTTCTTATAAAAATAGGATGATGAGAAAAAATTTTAAAATTGTTCTAATTAGTTATACGTGACAATAGAATGCATCATGACACATACATACATAAATGGAGTATAATTTCTCATTCTTCTGCTTGTACATGATGTAGAATTATACTGGTTGTTTAATCATATATGCATGAAGGGTAATAATGTCCGATTTATTCCACTGTCCTTCCTAACCCCATCACCCTTCCCCTCTCACCAAAGTACCTCTATTCTTCCTTAGGCCCCTCCTCCCCCATACTGTGAATTAGCATCAGCATATCAAAGGACACATTTGTCCTTTGGTTCATTGGGATTAGCTTATTTTGCTTAGCATGATATTCTCCAGTCCATCCATTTACTGGCAAAATCATAATTTCATTCTTCTTTGAGGCTAATTTCCACTGTGTATATATACATATATATCATATTTTCTTTATTCATTTGTCAGTTGAAGGACACCTAGGTTGGTTCCACAATTTACTTATTGTGAATTAAGCTACTATATAATCATTGATGTGGCAGCATCACCATAATATGTTGATTTTAAGTCCTTTGGGTATAAGCTGAGGAGGGGGATGGCTGGATCAAATGGGGGTTCCATTCCAAGTTTTTTGAGGAATCTCCATACTGCTTTCCATAGTGGTTGCATCAATTTGCAGTCCCACGAGCAATGTAGGAGTGTACCTTTTTGACCCCATCTTGGTCAATATTTATTGTTGTTTGTATTCTTAATAATTGCCATTCTGAGAAGTGTCTGTTCAGTTCCTTGGCCCCATGCTTGAAAAAATGTTCAACATCTCTGGCAATTAGAGAAATGCAAATCAAAACCACTCTTAAGATTTCATCTCACATCCGTCAGAATGGCAGCTATTAAGAACACAAACAACAATAAATGTTGGCGAGAATGTGGAGAAAAAGGCACACTCATACATTGTTGGTGGGACTGCAAAATAGTGCAGCCAATCTGGAAAGCAGTGTGGAGATTCCTTGGAAAACTGGGAATGGAACCACCTTATGACCCAGCTATCCCACTCCTCTTCTATACCCAAAAGGACTTAAAAACAGCATACTATAGGGACACAGCCACATTAATGTTGATAGCAGCATAATTCACAATAGCTAAACTGTGGAACCAAACTAGATGTCCTTCAGTAGATAAATGGATAAAGAAAATGTGGTATATACACACAATGGAGTATTACTCAGCAATAAGAGAGAATAAAATCATGGCATTCTCAGGTAAATGGATGAAGTTAGAGAATATAATGCTAAGTGAAGTTAGCCAATCCCCAAAAGCCAAATGCCAAATGTTTTCTCTGATATAAGGAGGCCAATTCACAGTGGGGTTGGGATGGGGAGCATGGGATGATTAGAGTAACACTAGAATGGCCAATGGGGAGGGAGGAGAAGGGAGGGTGTAGAAAAAAAAAAAAAAAGATGGTAGAATGAGATGAATATAATTACCCTAAGTGCATGTATGAAGTCACAAATGGTGTGAATATACTTTGTATACAACCAGATAAATGTAAAAATGTGCTGTATAAGTATAATATGAAATATAATACATTCTGCTGTCATTTCTAACAACTTAGAATAAAAAATAAATAAATTTGAAAAGAAAAATTGCCATTCTGACTACAGTGAGATGGAATGATGAGAAAATTTTTTTTGTTTCTGTTTTTGCTTTTTTATTTGTTCTTTTTGCTTATACATGACAGTAGAATGTATTTTGACAAATTATACATACATAGAGTATGACTTATTCTATTTAGGATTCCACTCTTGTGATTGTACATGATGTAGCGGTACCCTGGTTGTGTATACAAATACAGGGCTAGGAATGATTAATTCTACTGTCTTTCCTATTCCCTCCCCCACTCCCTTCCCTTCATTGCCCTTTGTCTAATCCAATAGATTTCTAATATTCCCCTCCCCAACCTCCCTTGTTTTGGCTTAGCATCCACAAATCAGAGAGAACATTTGGACTTTATTTTTTTGTGATTGGCTTATTTTACTTAGCATGATATTCTCGGGTTCCATCCATTTACCAGTAAATGCTATCATTTAATTCTTCTTTATAGCCGAGTAATATTCCATTGTGTAACTATACCACATTTTCTTTATCCATTCATCCCTTGAAGGACAACTAGCTTGTTTTCATAGCTTGACTATTGTAAATTGAGCTGCTATAAACATTGATATGGCTGTATCAATGGAGCATGGTGTTTTTAAGTCTTTTGGGTATAGACCAAGAAGTGGGGTAACTGTGTCAAATGGTGATTCCATTCCAAGTTTTCTAAGGAATTGGACTGATGAGAAAAGTTTTGAACTATGTTAATCTGTAACTCTCTTAAAAGGCAATGCTTAATTGGATGCACTTTGAAATATAATGTTTTAAGTACCAAATTAACTGCACAGAATTAAGAATGTATTCTAAGTACACATCTACAACTTTAGAAAGAGTTTATCACAGAGATTCTCACTGAACCTATCACATCATTGAGAATATATGTTGATAAAAACAGCCATTATTAATCTTTAAATATTATTATAGTAGCTACCTCATAAAATATTCAAAAAGCAAATTTTAAGTACTACCTTATGTGTAAAATAATTTTATTTAATGATTTCAGCGTAATGTGAGAAATAATTAAGAAATAAATATACAAGCTGGACACAGTGGCGCACTCCTGTAATCCCAGCACTTGGGGGGCTGAGGCAGGAGGATCGCGAGTTCAAAGCCAGCATCAGCAATGGCGAGGCACTTAGCAACTCAATGAGACCCTGTCTCTAAATAAAAATACAAAAGAGGGCTAGGGATGTGACCCAGTGGTCAAGTGCCCCTGAGTTCAATCCCCGGTACCAAAAAAAAAAAGAAATATACAAAAGTAGATATTTTTCATTATTATACTTAAGAAACATTTTTTTACCTTTGAGGTCAAATATGACTGTTATTGTAATGTGCCTAAATATATAGTTGAGATAAAAGTCATCATTGTCTATGACAAATATGATCAAAATATTTCTATTATTTTACTGATTTCTGCTTCTTATAATGGCTTATTATTCTAAGAATGAATTGTTAGAATGAATTGTTTTCAAAATTAGAAGGATTGAGGAAAAAAAAAAAAAAACTTTTAAATTAATTTCCCTTAAAATTTAAATTCTCAAAATCTAAGCTTTTTTCAAGGTTACTATTTGTACCACTAAAAAGCACATTGTTAACGTTTGATACTTTCAATGAAGATACCATGATAAACAAAAACATTCGGTCCTCCTTCACCTATAATGGTTCATCTTGTCCATATGAATCTATTTTTCAAAGCTCTTCTTGGTGAGTTTCCTTTTCTTTCTCTTCAAGGACAATTGGAGTTTCACCAGACAGCACTGAGCCACAGTACATCCTTGCTAGATTTCACAAGTCCACCCTCCTGAGTTCAACAGGTGGAATTCAGACTCAATTTCTTGACATGAAGCAATGTTACAACATGTGTTGAGTAATTTTTAGGTCTTATGTCAATTAGAAAGCTGAGGATCACTAATTATATAGCTAGATATTACTAATTACAAAATCTAATGGTAATTAAAAATCTATTATAATTAATGACAAAATGTTAAAAAGGAGTCAGTTATCTCAGAAGTTGAAACATATTACATAAATTAGCACACTCTAGTTCCCATTGCAATCTAAAGAGATTAAAAATTATTTTATAGGAATGTACCATTATTGCAGTTATAAATGAAAAGTGAAATGGACAAATGTAGCAAGTATTTGAACACTTTAGTACATTTATATTCATTTATATTTAAAGCCTAAATATTCATGGCTGGGGATGTAGCTCAGTGGCAGAGCACTAGCCTAGCACGTGTGAATCACTGGGTTCCATCCTTAGTTCTATATAAAAAATAAAATAAAGGTATGCTGTCCATCTACTACTACAAAATGTTTTTCAAAAGGCTAAATATTTAGGTATATTTAGAATACTTCTCAATATACATACACATTTTCATGTATCTCCTATTTTTACCTGTATATAAATGTAAACTTCCATTTATTATTTGGAGACATTTAACTCAATAAATCTGTTTGCTATGTCAGGAAGACCATTTTGCTTTTAATTTTTATTGACCTCTTCTTTAACTTGACCAGTTCCCAGAGTCAAACGTCTTCTGTTGTATTTTAAAAGTGTAATAAATAAACACATACACACACACACACACACACACACACACACAAATGCTTGTTTAAGCTCTTAATGTTTTGACATGCAGAGAGACTACACTGGCTCTGTCAACAAAAAGCATGAAACAGATATAATAAAAACAGCCCAAAGACTTTATTAAGAACTATTGCAACAGGGAGAGAGATTGAATTCATTTCCATTGAATCAAAGAAAAGAAAGTTTTATGCGCTAGAATGAGGTATTAGCAAAGATGTGGAGGACATTGGAGGAAGATTAATCAATGTGATTGTGTTACCAAACCCAAGTTCAGCTGCTCACTGTAAAACTGGCCAATTAAGTTGAAAGTCATTATGTTGTGTCAAGGAAGACAATTTTGTTGGAAAAGGGGACTAGACAATAAGATGGGGGACTTTTTTCATAAAGCCTGTTCTGTCTGGAAATCAATTTATGAGCACGTTATTATTATTTATTGGTTAGTGATGGGTATCCCCAGACAGGTGGGTGCCTTCTCATAGCAGGTGGGTGAATGGTGCACTTCTGATTCCAACAGCCTTGTAGCTAGATACTTTTCATTTCTGCAAATCTAAAAAACTACAATCATTATTTCCCAGGGCTATTCTTGTTGCTGATTAGTTTGCCAATGTGCAGTTCCTGACATATTACACAATGAGTGGGCAGGCTAGAGAGGGTAACTGCTTCAAGGTCCTCTTACTGACAAATTTATAGTTATGAAAGAAAACATATTTCAGATGATTGCTGTGGGAGATAAATATCATGTAAGGTTAAATAAGGATTGTTATGTAATCTAGTCTCAATGCTTGGCTTCAATTAGGCTTGTAACTGGCAAATATTGAAGTTAGGCTCTTACATGTTCACAGAGACTGGGAGATAGATGCCCTATTTTTCTTGGTGATTTCATTCCAAAGGAATGATGCCTCTCAGGTCTTTGATAAAACACATTTATGAGCAGTAAAATTGGAAATATGATTTACATCTCAAATAGTAGGGAAATAGCATATAATTCAAAATTTTCAAAAGTACATGTTCTAAGAAAAAGGAGAACAGGAGTCTATAGTCAGTAATTGTTCAGTTCAATAGTTCACTTGCGGTATAATCTTTGTTACAAAACTACACGTGGCCTTATCTAGCATACCAATAACATTATAAATTAAATGATCTAATATTTTTAATATATTTTAATATCTCCATGAATAAATACTAAAAATAAATGTAAATATGGGGGGAGTGATGCAAACATTTCCTAGGTGAACAGTCACAACATAAACTATTTGAAAGTCATGAACTAGATCATTTTTATTTTTGCTTATATCAAGACTGTTTCCATTTTTTCATAAAGCTTTGTCCATTAGCATAAAATGTGCTACTTAAATACAGTATCAAGGAATTATTTATGAAATGAAACAACATTATCTTTACTGAAGTGCAGCAAGAAAATCTGATTGATATATTGTACCTGCCTCTTGGGAATGAAGGTCAGATGGAGAAATAAATACAAAGTTGTTAGGAAAGGAGAAAACTACAGCAAAAGAAAAAAAGAATGCTGGTAACATTTTGTTAAATGCTTCTTTTAAAAATTGGGAGTTTGAAAGAAAAATTGATTCTTTGAAAATTTACAATCATGTTTATATTTAATTTTGTAGTCATAGTTATTTGTTAAAGATATGGCAAAGGTACATGTTTAGATTTATATATGGAAAATTTTTCAATATTTTGAAAATTGAAAATCAAATACCATACATTATTGCTCATAGGGTTTCAGAATTATTCTGGCCATCATAATGTACAAGTCTCATTTTAAGAAACTTTCCTTCAATGAAAATCTTAACTTGGCATTTCAGTCTTTTCAACTAGGAAGTAAAAAATCAAGCTTATTGATTCTGCCATGATTAATTATTATCCTTCATAATTACAAAGGAAAACCATTATAAGCAATGCTGTGGATGGTTCCTTTGTAATGAAAGTTTTTCCAAATAAAAACACATAATAAATAATTAATATCAGATTGATATTACTTAATATTTTCTGATTGTACTTGACCCCACCATTCTTTCTTTCTTTCTTTCTTTTTTTTTTTTTTTTTTTTTTTTTTTGGTACCAGGGATTGGACTCAGGGGCACTCAACTACTGGGCCACATCCCCAGCCCTTTTTTGTATTTTATTTAGAGACAGGGTCTCACTGAGTTGCTAAGTGCCTCACCATTGCTGAGGCTGGCTTTGAACTCGCAATCCTCCTGCCTCAGCCTCCCAAAGTTCTGGGATTACAGACATGCGCCACCACGCCTGGTGATCCTACCTTTCTTACTGTGTCATGTAATTGAGTTTTAAACATTTTTCAGGTTAATTATAGATATCAATGCAATTGAGAAATTTTGCTTTACTTGAATTGTTTAAGATGACTAAAATTGTAGTCCTTTCCCAATTATTATTACGAAAGGTACTAACAAAATATTCCTCAAATCATTTCTTCTAAGTTAAGTCTGATGAATCTAGAGGCTGTGAATAAAGTTAAAACAGTGATTTCCTTAATATGCTGAGTATTAGAATCACTCAAAGGTAAGGATTAATTCAGGATATTGGCTATGGGAAACTGTTCACATTTTTCTCCAATGTCCTTTACTTATATAAATTGTCAGTAAAAACATCGTGAACTGGATCATTTTTGTGATTTTTGTCTTAATACATAGACCTCTTTAATTATATAGTGAATCTGACACCAGATTGACAAGTCATAAAACTTCGAGAAGATTTTACAAATAATCAACTTAATTCATCATATTTTAAGATAGAAGACTGTATAAAGACTAAATTTTTAAAATGTTGCATTTCAACATTATTACCCATAATAAGAGAATGAAATAATTTGATTTGGAATATTAGGTAAAGTATTAATAAAATGTACAATCCAAAATCAAGGGTGAAGATTCAAGTTTGTATACCTCATCTGGGAAATAAAGACTTGATTGGCTGATGTATCTTAAATCACTAAAGCTATCTCTCAGATAAGTTAGCTTTCTATTGTAACAAAATACCTCAAAAGTCAATTTAAAGGACTAAACATTTACTTTGGTTCATAGTTTCAGGAGGTGTGGTCCATAATCCCTTGGCCCAGTTGCTTTGGGGCATGTTTAATATGGCAGAAGCACATGGCAGAGTAAACTTGTTTGCTTTGTGGAATCTGGGAAGTGAAAGAGAGAGAGGATCAGGGTCCTGAGATCCCTTCAAGGTCATGCCCCAGTGACCTAACTTCATTCACTAAGCTCCACCTCTTAGTTTTTCACCATCTCCCAGTAGCACCATGGGCTGGTGAACAAACCTTCAGCATATGAGGCTTTGAGGGACGTTTATGATCCAGCATCTGTTGATATGTTCAAATAAATTTTTAGATCCATTTAGTGTTTCAGATTTGTGTTTGCTTTTTGTGTCATCATGTTTCTCAGGACAGATTAACTGAGCTTAAAATCTCAATAGTTTATCAGTATGCAGGCTTTTTCATGCAAGCTTATCAGGTGATAATGCAGAGGAAGAATGTGATGCTCCATGCTGTCATATAGTTCCTCTTCGTTCCATGCTGTGGTTTCCCATCTATTAGGGGATTACTGTCCTCATCTGGCTCCTCGTTTACAGGCTCAGAGAAAGGGGAGAGAAGATGTGTGGAGGATAGTAAAGAAGTCTTACATTTAATGATTTCTTAGGTGTCAAACTGTCTCCAGAACTGTGAGAAATAAAATGATATTGTTTCAGTTGCCTGAGACATTGGTCCCATGTTCCACGTGGTCAATTAGGCAACCAAGCCTCTCCTACATTATGGTGCTGGCATTATCAAGGGCTCAGAGACTCCCCCTGGAGACTTTGCATCCAACTGACAGGCAATGAAAAAGAGAGGACTGGAAGTGAACATTACTTCTTCCCATTCTCATTTGTCTGGAACTCAGTCAGTCATACAGCTTCACCTACCTTAAAGGAGGCTGCACATGGATGTCTGTTGGTGTTTTCTGGAAGAGGAAATGAAACACAAATATTGCTCAGTTGCAGCATTGTCTCTCTAAATTATCATCTATTTTAAATGCTTTTCTCATCTAAGAAGAAAGTAATACACAAATAGGCCTATTTTCCTCAATTCACTCATTAAGCAACCATGTATATTTTTATTGGCCTTGACCAGAAGCTAAATTTATCAGGATGCCCATTTAAATTTGAATTTCAAACAGAAATACTAAACAATGAACATTCTCCAAAATTGCAACGACCAAAGATACATGAAAAAAAAAAAAAAAAATCATTGCTCATCTGAAATTTAAATTTTACTGGATGGCTTTCCTGGCAATCCTAGCCTGAACAGTGTAGTTTTCATTATTATTATTATAAGGTAGGATCTGTGAAATAAATATGAATTATGGAAAATATAAATATCATATATTTCCCTCAATTATATTTAAACAAATACTGCTTCAAGCCAAAATGTGAAGTCTCCTATTAAAATCTAATTTATGTGTGTGTAGAAGCTTTATTTATAACTAGTCTTTAGTGTTATGAGAGTTGATGTTTTAATTAAATTTTAGCACAAACACCTTAAAATAATATTGTGCTGCTTTGATTTCATTTCAATCTATGCGTTCTGCTTTGTTAGGGGGAAAAGTTGCAAAGAACTGCAAATTATCAGGCTTAACATAAATTAAGAATCACTGGCACCTTCACTGATCTTCAACCCAAGAGCTGCCTATAAAGTGGTGCTGCTGAGATTGGATTGCTCCAACATGCTCCCTCAGTGATTTTTATATTTTAATAAGACCGTTCATTATAGTTAGCTCTCATGTTGGAACCATTAGATATTTATGGGAAATAGCGTATCATTATCTCAGTTGCATTCTAAACCATTTGGGATGCTTTTAAGTTAGGGTGATTTTTTCCCTGTCTTAATTTTGCACACACTAGTGCTGATGTGCCTGTTCAGCTTATTTCTGTCTTCAGGTTCTTTTATCCTATTTTTCAACTTTATTGTGCTAAAGTGGCTGATGAACAGTGCAGCCCACAGCTAGATAGAAGTAGCCTCAAAGTCAGTTAATTCAAAAATTTACTGTCTAGAGAGCATGTTGCTATCCTAAGTTTTTTTTTTTTTTTTTTTTTTTTCCCTCCTTTCTCTTTATAGTCTAAAATTCCATCAGGGAATATTCACCAATATCTCCATATTTTTCTTCAAATTTAACATTAGGACCTAAACAGGGAAATGATGATTTTATGACAGTGTATGACAATAAGAATGTGAGATATTGTACTAGAACAAAAAGAAGTTTATTTAGCTCAAAGTTTTGGAGGTGTAAGAACATGGTTCCAGCATCTGCTTGGGCCATGTATCACTCTGTGTGTGGCAGAAAAGTGGAAGGGATTCACATGCAAAAAAGGTTACATAACTAGAGTGGTAACAGCTCTTTTTTTTTTTGATACTGGGGATTGAACTCAGGGGCACTCAATCACTGGGCCACATCCCCAACCCTTTTTTGTATTTTATTAGAGACAGGTTCTCACTGAGTTGCTAAGTGCCTCACCATTGCTGAGGCTGGATTTGAACTCATGAGCATCCTGAGTGGAGCATCCACAACTTAATTACCTGTTCAAGGTCCCACTACCTCTCGATATTATTACATTGGGGAACCAAGCTTCCAGCTTATGAAAATTGAGGGGGAAACCATACCCAAAGCATAAGCATAGCATAAAAGAATACTTACAGTCAAAGAGCACACACAATGTAAATTCTACAATTATTAGTGGGTGATCAAACCAAAAGTAGATCTAGTACAATTGGGCAATCTTTATCTTTTCAGTTTGATCCTGCTGTTTTTAAAACTCATGCAGGGATGGAAGGTGAACTAAGATGAACTAAGATGAACTAAGCAGAAAACTCCTCTTTATTCTACATAATCACAGTTGTTTTTATATACAAAGATTTATTATTTATTTTAATCTTTATTTTCTTCCCCATCTCATCTAGTCAGCATCCCCATAGGATTTAGTAACTTTTTAAGCCCCATCCCCATACATGTTATCTTATTCTACATTTCTTCTGTATATTTGTTGTAAAATGTAGGCTAGAATTGCATATTCACTAAATAAACTTTTGTTAGGGATATACTACTGTTCAAGCACTGAATACTTGAAATTAAAATATAAAATATAGGCATTATCTCTATTACAAGGAGGTTAGAGACAAGTGTGTGTGTGTGTGTGTGTGTGTGTGTATTTCTGGATCATATGGTAGCTTTAATATGTCATATATTAAAATGCAGCATATATATTAGAGTTATCATATAATCCACAAATGCCACTACTAGGTATATATGCAAAGGAAATGAAACCAACATGTCAAAGAGACACCTGTATTATCCAGGATATGGAATTTACCAACCACTAAAGGTTAGAGCAATAAAGAAATTGTGTTATATATACATAACAGAATAATATGCAGCCATCAAAACACATGTAACTTCATTGTTTGTGACAATGTAGGTGAACTTGGAGCATATTATGTTAATTGAAAGAATCCAGGCACAGAAAGACAAATGCCATATGATCTCACACATGTGGAATCTGAAAAATTTGATTTTATGGAAATTTAAAGTAAAATAGTGGTTATCAGAGCCTGGGAGATGGGAAGAGCTTGGTAATTAGGTATAATTTTACAGTTAGATTGGAAGAATAAAACTTGATAATCTATGGGACAACAGGGTAACTACAATGAATGATAATTCATTGTATAATCTCAAAATAAAGTTGAATCAATTCACCATAGAGGAATTATAAAAGTGTAAGGTGATGGATATATTAATTACTCTGAGTGATTATTACCCAATGTGTACATGAATATGAATCAAAACAATGCATTATGTTTCAATACTGTATATCATTGTTTCCATGTAGACGTATTTCCTTATAAATACATATAAGTACTATGTATCAATTAAAAATAAATAATTAGTTTAAAAAGAGAGTGCTGTGTCAAAGGGAAGGGTTGTGGGACATTGGAGACTGATGTACTTACAGGTGCAAAAGCAAATTGTCTTGCTCACTTGAATAAAAACATTTATGAGAAGCAGAAAAGAGCTAAAAACAATAATTGCATACATGGGAGCCAAAAACAACAATTGTATAAACTTATACCTTGTTTCCACTTCTGCCTTATTTCTTTCCTTACATTTCCTACTTTCCACAGTATATTGTGCCTTTATTTTACTCAACAAATATTTATTGAGGCTTTCTTAATGGTCTATTCTATTCTGTGTCCTGGGATACAATGGGAGACTAGAACAAAAATGTCTCCCCTCATGAAACTTCCGTTCCAATTTTTGCCATTCATTATTTTAACACAACAAGAAAACCTCAGTGGAAACAGGGACTAGGGATTTTCTCAATCTCTCTTATCTTGCTTATCTCAGTCCCTCAATCTCTCACCTATTACTTGGTATTGCTATTACTTGGTAGGTGCTCAATAATTTTTGGTGAATCTATAAATGGAGGGCCTTAGGTGTATTCAGCAGGGCAGTGGTGCCAGATCCTCAGGTACATTAAGAGTAGTTATATTTTACCCAGAAGACTGGGAGGCCACGAGGCATAAAAATCTTATGAAATATAAAGGCCCATGGGATAGGTCAGGAATTCCAGTCATCTGCCCCCATCTTCCTTTGGGTTAAGATAAAAGACTCTTCAGTGGGTTCTAGTAATGAAACTAGTTACAAAGAGTTATTGTTATATTGCATCCTGACTGCACACTTAGATTGATGTTTCCAAGAAAATATTTGATTAAAAAATGAACAAGTTTATCTGGTATATAGGGCTAGGAAACTAAACTGACATCCAAAACCATGCATTTCTCTTCAAATATAATTGTGAAGTAAGGTTCAGGCCTAAGTTTTCTTGGAACTGAATCAGCTCTTTTGGAAATAACCATGCTTCTTTACCTTGACAAGAGTGACATTGATAAAATGAATGAGAATGATAAATCTATAAACCGTAGTCTTTATGTGTAGGGGGAACATAGTACAAAGAAAAGAATCACTATAACAAAATGGACAGAGATGAGAGGTTGCAAAATGATTTAAGCAAAAATTAATGGCAAAGACTTTAGAGGCATTTTAAAAATTCAGTGAACACAATTGTTCAAAGATTAAGAATGGAGGATACAGGGGACTCACGTATACTAATGACTGACTATCTGCCTGACACTAGGCTAGCCACACTGCATGTGCAAACATACACTTCAAAGTCATTGAGGTGAATATAATTATTCTTTGAATATAGCAATTAAATGAAAGATGCAGATCCTTGAAGTAACTTTCCTAAGGCCATATGGTTAATATATAGTTCAGAAAGAATTTAAATCCTATGCACATCCTAAATCCTGTGCAGTCAGTCCTAAACCCACATCCTCCATATCATATTTTGGTATCAATATTAAATATGGTCATGCATTGCTCAGTCATAGTAATTTATTGACACCAAAAGAAATGTTTTCATAGCTATTGGAAGTATTTTAAAGTGAATCTTAAATAAATAACTCTTAATATATTATACTTGATCCTAATTTAGCAAGACTGGAATCACTTGAAAGTCATATGTACAAAATATAGGCAAGTCGCCTCCCTAATGTTAATCAAGCTTTTGCTCCAATCATTTTCAACAAGGTTTAAATCATCTTGTCTTTTGCAAGTCAGGAGAAATTAGATTAATAAGAGTGACTGAGGTGTCCCAATCCACTTGAAAAATACTAAAATACTACCAAGGGCTGAAATATGGCAGGAGTGATTAACACTTGGACAATTCTCTGGCAGCCCAGTTGTTAAAACATTGATGCAAAGTTTCAGGATGAATGTAGAATTCCTACTCTGGAGGCCTTTTAACATTCATCAATATGTGAGGGACGATTTTTGACATTTTGCTTCAGTGAGTTATCTTTAATTTTTGGTTTCTACTTGTCCTTCTAGGTTTAATTTACTATCTGACTTTTTGTTCTGTGTTCTCAATGTTCCTATCTATTCTTACTACCATCACATTAGGTCTAATATGTTGATAAGCGGGCTAATTTTCCTTCTGATTTCTCTTACTGTAGTCTCTCCACTCAGCTTTTCTCCCATTTTTCCACATAGTATAATCATAAAATGATTCTTCTGAATTCACTGATATTATCAAGTCATTTGCTCAAAAAAATCATTGAATTCTCACTGCCTATAGCTCTATTTGTGCAAGGCACTGGGTAAGAGCAGAAAAAGAAAAAAGAAAGGGAGCTCAGTGCTCAAGTAGCTGCAAGGACTGTGGGTTAAACAAAACTGAGGTGAAGGAACTGCACATTCTCAGAATGGTTAAGAAAACAAAATATACAGAATTACCTAATTTGATTTGACTAAAGGGGATATTCTTCAAAAGCATCTATTGCATCCCCAGGGAGTATATTTCATGGGACCTTTTGAAAAATGCTAGTTTATAAGACTTTCATAACTTACTATATAAAGTTTTACCTTTCCAGTCATAACCAACTTGACTCCTTTAATTCAACTTGTTATATACCATCCTGTCCTTTGAATGTACTTGGCAATGTCTCACCTCCTGATCTTGCATGTACAATTAAATCTGCCTGAAATACTGCTTCATTATCAGTTTTATCTTTAAATACTCACCTTATTTCATTCTTCTATATATAGTCTTTCCTAAATTGTTCAGTTATGCTATTCTCCTTTCTAACCACTGCAAATCCTATAAGAATACACACTTACATCTGAATTACAGATTAATGACTTGTAATTTAGCAATCATGTATAATATTTTGTATATTCCCCATAGTTCAGTATGTATACTAGACCTTCGATAACTGAACAAAGTCAAGTGCAACATATGGGCTTCTACACAGAGCTAATCTTTTAATATTATTTTTACTAGACTAACGATAAGAGGATGCTATTACATAATTCTAATTAAGAACAAAAACTAAGCCAAAAATACTTCAAAGTGCTTCAAAAAAGTGTTTGCAATGACTATTCCAGATTACATCCTGACATTTTTGTTCTGTTACCTGAGATAATTTGCACATTATTGAGGCATGGATTATACAAAATTTGCCTACTGTGAGAATGAATTTTTCCCATTTTGACAAGCTTTTTCTTATCTGTTTTCTGAAGAAAAGCAACTTTATAGACTTAAGGTATTTATGTAAATCCTATGAAAGAAGGTTTCATAAGGATAGAATATGTACTATTATTTCAAGACTGATAAATATAATAAAGGCTGAAAAATCAAATAAAGTCTTTAAACATATCTTACATATACATGTTTTTTAAAAAATCATTTTGTAAAACTTGATCTTTCAGTTTCCTTTGCAATATTTTATCCAAAACAAACTTCATTTAAAAAAATACCTCCCTTTGTAAATAACATATGTGGTATTAACAACAGACCTACAACAGAATTCTGGCACGATTACAATAAACATATAATTTATAGATTTTCTTATTTGGAATACACTATGATTTACACTCTCTGTTTTCATGACTGACAAGGGAGGGACATCAGATTTATAGAATGTCTGGGAAGCAGATGCAGGTTCTGTACTCTGGCACTCAACTCTTTGTCAAATTTTAAAAAGTCCTCTGAGGGCATGTTTCAGTATTGATGCTTGCCCTCATTGAAGACAGCAGAAGTGCCATTTAAAATTCCAAAGTAACATCTGAATCGTTGTGTCTGTTTCTCTGTTGTCGTGCTCAATTTTGCTTAATCGTGCAAAATTTTCAGGTATCCATTTTGCTTTTGCATTTCATCTAAATGTAATTAGCTTTCTGCATCCATGTTGGCACATGATTCAGTGAGTATGTATTCTAAGACTCATCACAAATCTCCCACACTGTAAGCCAGTGATTACAACATCTCTAAAACATTTTGCCTATGTGGCATTTATCTGTGATGTATCCTATTTCTTAACCAAAGGAAGAAGCTTGTCAAATAGAAGCAGCCCTGTTTCTGAGGATCTTTTGCCCTTTCAAATAGCATTTTCACACCCCTTTCCAAACTGTTTATACACAGTAAATATCTATTTTCCCAATGTAGTTGAATCCTATAAAAGCCTATTTGAAACTATGGACTGACTAAATGGTGTGAGAACTAGAATTTTCTTTTCTTTATTTCTTTTTTGATAATTGTGAGAGTGCTGTACAGATACATCTGAAAAAAAGACATGTGAGATATAAGTTCAGAAATCATGGCAAGGTCAGGACACTCTTACTGATCTGTCCAAACCTGCATTTTCATCCATAAAATTGGAATATTAATATCTGTATTATGTGACTGGTTCAGTATTGAATGAGATATTGAAGCTAAACAATTTAACACAATGCCTGGCACAGAGTGCTTAATAAATGGTACTTGTCACAGGTATTATTCCTGATAACATGGGCAATGTGATCTAAATTATGCTTTAGATTATAAACTTAAGAAGTTAGAAACTACTTTATTATTTGTTTGAATATACAATATTCCTGAAATAGGCATTTAATGAATATGAATTATGGTTTTGGGGGGAGGTTTAATTTCTTAGGGATTAATCAACAAATATTTTACTGAGCCCCTGTGGTGCTCCAGGAACGATGCCAAGTGTTGATGATAAAGTTACGAGGAAAAATCTACCTGAAAGAAATTTTATTGTTCTGAAATGAACAATAGTATGCAAGTAAATATGAACTATATAAAATAATAACCACTATATTTTAACTATTGGCTGTGAGTGAAGAGCTGTGCTAAGCATTTCAAATGTATTACCACATTTATGTTAACATGGTCAAATTTGAGCAAAGGGAATTTACCCATTAATGCTTCATTTACAGTTGTCACACTTACAGTAAAATACTACAGGCTTTTTGCTTCAAATAAGCTTGCATCAAGGCCATTTACTGGCTGAATGCCATTTCAGTTTGGCAATAACTAAAAATTATTGTCAGCACATGATGTAAATATATTGGTACTCTATGCTAAATGCCTAAACTTGTCTATGACCTCATGTCTATGTATTTTGTATTCCAAGCATCACAGATTACTGATCAAAAACCTTCATTACAATACTCCTCACTAAAACCAAATAACTGCTCCTTCTTCCCCTTCTTATATTTTATTTTTTTAATAATGTGTGTAAACGTGTAGTAAAAATAAATCCTTCCAGTACTGACATATATGTTGCTACTGCTAATGTTTCAAATCAGGTTGAGTTTTACTCAGCTAAGGTCTAAGATAGAGACCTTTCTGACTCACAGAATTTTTCACTTCCAAACAAAGTACCAAGAAAATTTCTGAGAATGTAGGAATACTAGACATGCTATAGCACATATTTCAAAAATTCAAGTTGGATAGAAATAAGGAAAGGGAAATTTGATTATGAAAAACTGTAGTCTTTGGGAAAATATATTTAAAAATCAATGAAAAAAATCAGATTAAATATATAGTCATGTATATATTTCATGATCTCAATCTTCCTCTGGACTGAGAAGAAATTGAAATTTAAAAATATTTGTTTTAAAGAAATGTTGGTACACGGACTAAACTTAAAGCTTAGTTAACATAAGACTGACATATGTATTATCTGTTAAGACCCTGTTAGGAATATTTAAAGGTAAGGTCTATAGAACATAATTATAGATAATTCACTATTAAACATTCATTTTTAAGTTTTTTTAAAAAAATGATTTTGGAAAGGGTAATAATGTCACTAGCAATTTAAGGGATGTTATTGTGGACACAGTCTGAAGAAATGATTAAAGGCATAGAGTTGTAAGGTCAAAAAGAAAATGGGAAAACAAAAGTAAGTGAAGAAAGAGGGGACAGACAGATTTGAGGCTTCATACATAATTGTTTCTAGAGCTTATTATTTCTCTAAAATTTGGGTACATATTTACAGTTAAACATTTAAAATTATGTTTGCACAAATCCATTACTGTTGTGTTGTCAGCTTTTCATTGTTGTGACTATTATCTAAAAAAAAAAAAAGAAAGAAAGAAAGAAAAAAGAAAGAAACTTAAGAGGTGGCAAGGCTTTTTTTTTTTTTTTTTTTTTTTTTTTTTTGGCTCACACTTAGTTCATGGTTGGCCAACTACAATCCAAAAGTACAACATCAGAAAGGCTTGGAAAAAGAAAGTTGCTCAATTTATGGCAGTTGGGAAGCAGAAGTTGGGACAAGGGCAGGGGGACAAGATAGAGTCCACAGGGTCAGGTGCCCAGTGACTTACTTCATCCCACTGGGCTCTGCCTTACTATAGTTTCCACCACCTCCCAGTCAGTAGTCCATTTAGCTATCAGTGGGTTAATCCAAGATGGGGTCTGTACCCTCATGGTCCGATCACTTACCAAAAGCCCCACCTCTGGACATTGCTAGATTGGGGACCAAGTCTTTAATACATGAGCTTTGGAGGGATATTCTAGATGCAGATTTTAGCAAGTGTTATTATCTTGGTTGTTTCTATTGTCAAAAATTTGGCTAGTGTAAGCCCTTTAAGCCAATTTTTTTATTACTTGATATTAATTTCATTGTCATTTAAGCATTTTTTTTGTTTTATAAAACAACAACATATTCTACACTTATTTTAAACTTTTTTTTCATCTTTCGAATTTGAATCAGCCATTTCAGCAGATGCTCTGGTTACCTTTGTTGGAGATTAACATTGAGGAAAACAGTTTATGTTAAAAAAAGTATTTGTGTTAGATATAGTCATTCCTAATAAGATGTCATTGTTTGTGCTCACTTACATTGGAGAAAGTTAAATTGTAGATAGGTAAATGATGGAGTGATAGATAAATTGATAGATAATAGATCTCAGTCTGTTCTGTGCTACTATAACAAAGTACTACAGACCATGTAATTTATAATAAAAAGACTTCTATTTTTTCATTGCTAGGAGGTCCAAGAGGATAACAACAGTATCTCAAAAGAACCTTTGAGCTGTGCCATTCCATGGTGGAAGGCAGAAGGGCAATAAAGTGTGAAAGTGAAAAAGAGAAAGAAGGCACCTGACTTCCTTTTATAAAAATTGACTTTCATAATAATTAGGTCCCTCTCACAATAAGGGC
This sequence comes from Tamias sibiricus, assembly GCA_025594165.1. Classification (NCBI taxonomy): domain Eukaryota; kingdom Metazoa; phylum Chordata; class Mammalia; order Rodentia; family Sciuridae; genus Tamias; species Tamias sibiricus. The sequence goes on along the minus strand of CM046664.1, from coordinate 108,758,473 downwards.
AATCCATTAATGATGATATAAGGACCCTTATGGTCTAGTCACATCTGATTAGTCCCCACTTCCTAACAATGTTTCCTAGGGGATGAAGTTCTCAACATATGGACATTGAAGAAGATATTCAAATAATAGCAAAAAAAAAAATAGATATAGATAGATATATTTAGGTTTATAAAAATTTCATATCAATGTTTAACAATACTTAATAATATCATAGGGTTCTTCACCACCTTCATTTGTATCTTCTATCTTCCAATGTTAAAATTCTGATAACCATCTCCATTAATGTTTATCTCTATTCAGCAATGCATAAAAGACTTTGACAAAACTTAATTACTAAAAACAAAAATGAATATTCCTTTGTAATATAGAAAATGAACTGGGCGTTGTGGTACACACCTGTGTACCTCCTCAGGAGGCTGAGGCAGGAAGACTATAAGTTCAAAGCCAACCTCAGCAACTTAGCAAAACCCTGAGCAACTTAGCCAGTCTCTGCTTCCACAATTAAAAAATAAAATAAAAAGAGCTGGGGATGTGGCTCAGTGCTTAAGTTCCTCTGGGTTTAATCCATGATATCCCCAAAAATATAAAAATAAAAATGAATGCTGTGTTGAAAAGTTATTTGAATTAATTTTTACCATTGGAAAATTATTTTATCAATTTATGGATAGCTGGATAGCTGGTTTATTTCTATTTGTGTTGAGTATAAGCTTTGCTTTCATCTATTTTGGGTTTAATTCATTAAATAATTAATTATATGGTTGAAAAGAGGAAATTACATTAAAATAGGTATCTAGAAAACCCTTGTTCATATTCCTATCCCATTTTTCAAGTTCCTACCTATTCCTTACAAATCACTATTTTAATCTAGATTATTTCTACATAAAATCTTATGTTTCCCTATTTCTTTTACCAAACATAACATGCAAATTTTTAGGAAGCATAATAACAAAGCTCAAGATCACAAATGGTGAACTCAGAACCACTCATGAGATTTTAAAAATGAAGTACTCACAGAATTTTTAAGTTAACATGAATGTCTCCCTAGAAGAAAATACTCTGGAGATGAGAAAATTTAAGTACTTACTAGGGGAAATGAAAGAAGCACAGTAAGAAAAAAACAAACAAACAAACAAACAAACAAACAAATAAAGGACAAAGCCATTTGACTCTTACCCCCAGGTTGAAAATGCTCTGTACTCCCTGAATCCCCAACCTACTGCCCAACTCCACCCTTGACTCTTCTCACTCATAATATATTCTTCCAAATTCGGTTTAATGGCTGAGGCCCAGCTGAAGTGAGCTCAAGCAGTTCAGTTATCTGTTTGGTTTAGAACATCTTCCCCACTCTCCTCAGAAATTATACTCACTTATCAAAGTGGCACCCGTGCCTTTCAGCATTTACATATTACCTTTATGTTTTCAAGGAACTTTACAATTACAAGTAACAGATTTACCTTCCAGTTCTCAGCAACATTAACCTCACTTTACAGTTGGGGCAGCAGACATTCAGTGGTGACTTGTTTGTGCCCACACTGTGACTCCAGCTTATAAGTCCCCATGCTTGTGGTGTTGAGCTCAGTGAGCCACCATCTCTTAGTCTCCTCATTATTTATTGCTTCATCCCTGAAAGGTTTGTAACAGTCACATGAACCTTCAAGATGGCAGTTAAAATAAACTGGCCTTTTAATATTCACTATCTGAATCTTAACTTGCTAAATGTTTTCTCTGGCTCTTATACAAGAAAACTATCAATGCTAATCTAACTTAAAGTAAAATGTTAAATCTAAGGAAGATACGCCTGCTTCTCTTCTCTTCTCTCTCTCTTTCTCTCTCTCTCTCTCTCTCTCTCTCTCTCTCACTCTTTAAAATATATATATTTTAAAGAGTGAACAATTAACATATCTATCAGGCTCTAGAAAAATTCAAGTGGGCCTTATAAGTAGATTGCAAGAACCCAGAAATTTGAGAATCACAAATGCAACCACAAATGCGGCAAGTAATTCTCCAGACTGGAGAAATTAGACTGTTTTTAAAGCATCACCCATCCTTTTCAAATCAGTGAAATCAGAATTCAGCTGAAAATGGCAGAGTCTATTTCATCTTGCTTGTTTGTTTTTAACCCAGCCATATATGCACCCATTGGTCTGTTACATATTTATATTCTCAGCCATTCCAGAAATTTCAGTCCTCAGTCTTGGAAGGAGTAAAAAAAAGCATAGTAAAAACAAACTCATTTGCTTGCATGAGTCCTCTTTTGTGACTAACTTAATGGCTTCCATTCCCAGAAGTGCCTAATGAATTATGAAGGTGTTACTCTTGAGCACAATAAACAACATATTTTACTAAGGGAGACCTTATGTTCTATCCACACCCTAGACATCAATTAAACCTCGGTGAGCCAGGCTGGAAGTGGCTTCGGGAATCAAGCAAAACAAGATAGGAAGTGGCAGTGTGAAGGGAGATTTCACTCATTTTTCTTCTTTGAAGGCAATATCTATCATATTCTTTATTTTATTGGCTGCAACAATGCTGAGGCTATGCTGACCCAGGGCTTAAGAACGCTTCTCTGCTCATCTCCATTATATAGAAATCCAGAAACTGCGTTCTACTCCGTGAACAATGAGGCCTTTGTTTGCCAAAGCGGCTCAGCCCAACACTTGGGAGCTTTTTAACCTTTTTCATATTGGTGATTGCATTTGCAATTCATGCCAGTGGGATTTTGGCGAACTCCTCTAAATCCCTGGTAGGAAAAGAAGAACCTCTTAATTTTTTCTGAACTAGGACAAGGAGTCTTTTTTTTTTTTTTTTCTCATTTATAGGTTTAAAAAATGAGCCTCATGACTAGGTATTATCTTGAAAATCTCTGTGAATTAAGAAACTTAATCTAGGCATCAGAGATCTGCTGCAGTAGGAGAGGCATAAGAGGGAAGCATATTTATTCAGAAGCTATAGGCAGAAGGAAATTTCTATTGGAGGAGAGAAAGAAGCAAGGTCTTAAAATGATTTTTATCAGTAATATTTGGCTTGGAGGTTCTGCACAAGAATCAAACATGTAAAGATGCTTCAGCAGTGAGGAAAATCTTCACAGTTTTTAGGTCAGATCCAGATTGTGTGGGGGCAGAAGTTTACATGGTTTAAAGTTTACATGGATTAAAAAGCACTCTGATTAAAAACATGTAAATAGAAAATTAAGTATGTAAGAAAATATTTATTTTGTTTGAAAAAATAAATTGCAACAAAATGAAATGTAATTTAGCAGACAATATAACAAACATTATTTAGAAAAATAATGTATTAATATTATTAGTTAGCTGTCTGACCTACCTTTATATTTTAGCTATATACCTTTTCTTCAATATACAGCAGTTTTAAAAACATTTTCTATGGAGAGAATAGAAAATTAAATCAGTTCATCATTGTTTATTGACATTCAAAGTTACTTATAATTTTGAAAACTTTTCTTTCAGCTTCACAACTCTTTGTTATTAAATGGCACATCCATAATTTGTTGTGCAGTGATTATTTGAGAAATTATTTTGGCCCTAAGGATCATTCTTGGGGACTTGCATGGTTCCCACATTCACCTCCTCACAGAGGAACATGTATGTATGTCTGGGTCATGCCCTCTTCATTCCCCATGCCAAACCCATCCTTGTTTTTACTGGATTGATCACTATAGGTCAGTTCACATGAGACCTTGGTACAGTAGTACTTCTTGTTTATATTCTTCTCATTAGAGTTAAAGTTGTTTGGACTCAATTTTATCCCTGAGGACTCATGGTGAAAGATGATTGCTAAGGACCAACTGACAGGCTCAAGAGCACCAGTAGAACATTGAATGTGGGGAGTGCTCTGTAGGTCAGGCATGGAACAGGTGCTCCCCCATCTTGTGCCCACTTCCCTGGAGCAGAACACCCTAGCATCAGAAGGGGCCTGTCCAAGTGCTGGGCTATGAAGTTCAAGCTTAGTTAGCTTCACAGCAAAGCTCCTATAGTAAAACTCTGAGTGGCCAAATGAGACTTAAGATGCAGGCAGGTATTAAAACCTTTGCTTCTTTAAGTCCTATCATATTAAATATTGTACTATTGGGAATTGTTTTTCTTGCTGTTTGGTATCTATTCCAGTATAACACAAAACATGGTCTTTATCTGACGCATTTTGACATAATGACCACTTGCTGGATAATTTTTTTTTTTTTTTTTTTTTTTTTTTTTTTTGGTATCAGGGATTGAACTCAGGGGCACTCGACCACTGGGCCACATCCCCAGCCCTTTTTTGTATTTTATTTAGAGACAGGGTCTCACTGAGTTGCTAAGTGCCTCGCCATTGGTGAGGCTGGCTTTGAACTCGCGATCCTCCTGCGCCTCCCAAAGTGCTGGGATTACAGGCGTGCGCCACCGTGCCCGGCTCTGGATAATTTGTTTTGAGAATTATCCTTATAGCTGGTGTGGTTTTAGTTATCAATGAAATCAAAATGTGAACCGTGAGTCAAAAGTGGTTTCCCAAGAAACTGGTAGGTTTCTGATCTGGGACTAAAATTTCTCATAGTTAAAGGAAGAATAAAATAGTTTATCAATAATAGAGTAGAAAATAAATTACAAGGTGAACCAAGATTCAAGTTATTAAGAAATGTAATTTCCCTGAGAGAATAGCCTTCGTTTTTACAAATGTGTGGGATTAAAGGGAAAGCAACAATTGCTGCCTGATTGGGGGTCATAAAATCATATTCTGTGAAACACCACCTCTTGGCATTTACTCCCTTGTATAATTCATTTCCGTTGAGTGGGAGCTGGTTCTATGTCTTGCTTCTAAATGATAGAATAGAATATGGCAAAGATGATGGAATAGTATTTTCAAGAATGGATTATACAGTCTCCTGACTTCCATCTTGCTAGCAAACCTCCTTTGCTGCCCTTGTATGAACTATTCTGCACAGAGGCACGATAAGTAAGTTCTTGAGGGAAGTGTCCAGCTTCCACACAGCAAGGAAATGAAATTCTCACTTGACAGCCAAGTAAGAACTGAATCCTGCTAATAATTAGGTGACCTTGGAAACTGATCCTTCTCTAAGCTTTGAGATGAGACCTTAGGTCTAGCTAACACCTAGATCACAGCTTTGTGGGCAACCCTGACACAGAAAAGCCTGCCAAGTTCATCTAACTTCCTGACCCATCAAAATTCTGAGATGATAAATGTGCCTTTTTTTTTTAACTGTCAATTTTGTGATAGTTACACAGCAATAGACAACTAATACAATGCATTAGAAATCTTTGCAATACAAACACATAAAATAAAACAAAATGTTAATGTTGAATCCTTTAGTATTTGACCTTCTCAACTATTATTTCAGCCAATTTGTTTAGCTTTATTTTTTTAAGTTCCTGTTTTCTAATTAGTCTACCTTTTTTATAGATTCTTATCAATTTTATATCAGCTCTGTTCATCTTCTCTAGGTCCTGGTATGTAGTTCACCACTGTCCTCTTGTTGTGCTATTTGCCATCATTCTGGGTGTCCTGAGTGCAACTCGTTGTGGTTTAGATCTTTAATGTCTGTCCATAAACTCATTTATTAGTCAATGCAGGAATGCTGAGAGGGGAAAAAATGGATTTTGAGAGCTGTAACCTGATCACTAAATTAATCCATTTGATTGATAATTGGAATGGACTACTGGGTGATAACTGTAGGCAAATGGGGCATACCTGGAGAAAGTAGGTAACTGGGGGCATGAAGTGAACTCTGTCTCTCCATGGCCTCTTCCTTTCTTGCTGCCTCTGCTTCCAATTTTACATGAGTTGAGCAGCTTCCTGTATCATGCCCTTCCACCATTATATTCTGCCTTACCTCAAGACCAGAGAAATGAATTCAGCTGATCATGGACTGAGAACTCTGAAACTATGAGCCAAAATAAATTTTTCTTCCTCTAAGTTGTTCTTGTCGGGTATTTTGGTCACAACAATGAAAAGTTGCCTAACACAACACTCATTTTCAACATGAATATTCTAACCTGTTTATATATCTACAAAGATTATTTTTATTCTGTACCCTAGCAACCTTTTACACATCCAACTCTTAAAAACCAGAAACAATTTGATTCAGAAGATAGGGTTCAAGTGATTAAGAGTCAAACATCTGGATTCAAATGGGCCTAATGTTTAATTCTCACTTTGAAATGTTCTTGTCATGCACTATTTTCCAAGATATTTATATTCTCTAAGCCTCTGTTAGCCAAAACATAACAAAAAACAATAAATATCTGATAGACTCAATGAAATTCCATGAGTGTTTCAATGAATTGATGGTTTTTAGTATACTGTCTGGATCTAATACATTTGCAATATTATTTTCTGTGTTTAGTATATAGTAGAAATATCCCCTCTGTCAGTCATTTGCCAAACTTGTTTTTCCATTCCTTTGCAAAATAAAGTTTCTTGACTGCTTCTTATTTTTCAAACCTACCAGCCTACTCTGATTTTTTTTCCCCAATGGTTGATCAAGTTTTACAATGTGTTGTTGTTGCCGCCTGAAGCGCTTGGAGCAACGGAGCCGCGGGAAGAACTTCAGAAGCAAACTGGAGACAAACAGCTTTTTATTCTGATAACTTTTCTCTCTGGTTCTAACAACAACTAACACACGCCAAACACACCACTAAAATGGCGCTGACCCGATCAGCAATTTCGGCCAAGTCACTCGAGATCCCGCAACAAATCCCGTGAGACTACGGGTGGCGACAATGGCCAAATCTCCACGGCTCATAGTCAACTGCAATTCAAGTCAATCCCCAAACAGGGCTCCTGCATTTCCCCCTTTTTGTTTTAAAAGAGGTAATGCTCTAGGACGTCTATGTGCAACCAACAACATTCTTACCCGTCATTGGATAATCAAGGCTGTGCCCTTGACTCCTGTCTTAGGTTGATATGTCGGCCACATGAGACTGTCCCGTGCGACTGTGCCTGTCTTAGGTTGTCCCCCTCTGGGGATCTTACCCGTCATTGGCTAACCAGCCATCCAATGGAGCCCTTTAGGATCGACTATATATGATGACTAACAGCCGTCCAATTGTGAGGAGATGTTGCGGTTTTAAAGCAACAAGCCTTTTGGTGATGAGCCAAATTGCATAGCATATCAAATTGTTTAAACAAATCAGCTGCCCTAAGTTCCATCAAGTAACACACTGAATTCTCTAGACAAATACCTGCAAGGCATTGTCCCGTAAAGTCCCAAACAATGAAAGATCAAAATGTCCATTTGTTATAACATGTTGATGTAGGAGGCCCCATGCATGTAGAGCAGAGGCCACACTGTTGGTGAGGTTGTTTGATGTTTGAGCAGCAGGGATGCTTGCGGCGGCCGCGATCCCTGCAGCTGTAGCAGCAGACGTCTTTTTTATGTTTAGACAATGCCACCGGCAAATCTTCAGGGCCCACTACCTAGAAACTCAAGCATCAATTATTAAAGGAAAGGCAGTGCTATTGCAGCACTGAGTCAAGAGGTGAGTTGTCAAACTACAAAATAGAATAATTAGATTAGAAAATTAAAGTTGATTTTTGTTCACACACATCGCTGGTTGATTTTTGCGCTGGTTGAGCTTCTACAAACATAAGTTGGAAAAATATCATATTTAGAACAAATCAAAGAAAGACTGAGGGTAATTACTGCATTAAAGATAGATTAAAGAAAAGGTAAAGGCACTTTAGAGAAATAATTTGTTAACTGGAACCCTTGAGTCTCTGTATACAGAGCAATCTTTTACCTGTTGAGATAATTGAAATTAATGAGCTATTAAACAAATGAAGTTAATAACAAATAAACAATCTTAAGTCAAAACACCAAAATATCAGGTTATATAGCACTAGTCATATTGTTTGCTAAAGAGAAGTCCGAGGGACACCTATAAATCAAAATTGAAAGTACCTTCATTTATAAAATTATTTACCTAAATTGAATACTCTTAACCTAAAATGAATTAAAGTTATTTGGATCCATATATATATATATTTTCTTTTTCATAAGCGCTTTGTTCTTTGTGACGTCACACTGGACAGACGAACAAACATACAAACATATATTTGTGACGTCACATTAACATGAAATGTAGACAAATGTACAGACATAAAGACATGTATAAAAAGGAAAAAAAAAAATGCAATTGTGTGCACACTAAAGAGAGATCTCCTTGTCCCGGCCGGGAGGAATAACACTTAAGTTGTGAAATATTTTGAAGGACTCTTTTGAGGGAATCATTCTGTACCTTGATCTTGGTCCTCTTGATTTTGTACCTTTTTTATTAATCTTGATACTTCAATAACTTCATCTTGATCATTTTGATGTGGTACCTGTTTTATTAATCTAGATGGTATCCATATTGGAGAGGATTCGTCTTTTGGAAAAACACAAACAGATCCTCTTCCCCAAATTAATACTGGATCTGGACCCTTCCATGTACCTGAAAGAACATCCTTCCAGTAAACCAAAGGTTTATGTTGTTGGTGTGGATTCCAATGTCTGTCTCCAGCAGAATAACCATTAGAGTCTAAAGTTAAAAAATTTAAGGTAAACAGGGCAACTGCCAATCTGTCCTTAGGACTTTTCCAATTTCCTTCTTTTTGTTTTAATAACATAATTTTCAGTGTTCGGTTTGCTCTTTCAATAATGCCCTGACCCTGAGGATTGTATGGGATGCCTGTTTTATGGAATATATTGAATTTTGCGCAAAACTGTTTGAAAGATGAGGACGTATATGCGGGGCCATTATCTGTTTTAAGCATTTTGGGGATGCCCAATGCAGCAAAAGCTTGCAAACAATGAGATGTAACATCTTTAACTTTTTCTCCAGAATGTAAGGAAGCAAAAATCATGCCTGAGCATGTATCTATGGTCACATGAATAAATCGCAATTTTCCAAAACTTGGCTCATGAGTAACATCCATCTGCCACAAATGATTGGGCATCAATCCTCTAGGGTTAACTCCGAAATGAGGATTGGGCAAATGTGTCATACAAGATTTACAATCTTTTACAATTGTTCTGGCTTGCTCCTTTGTGATTTTAAACCTACGTTGCAAGGTGGTGCTGTTGACATGAAACTGGGAATGAAATAAAGTAGCTTGTTGTAGCGCTGAAAGTATAAATACTGTTTTTGTAAGTTCATCAGCCTTTTGATTACCTTCATGGAGGGGACCAGGCAAATTAGTATGTGCTCTAATATGGCCTATGAATAGAGGTTCTTTTCTTGCCCACAGAAGTTTTTGTATTTGATAAAACAATTTAAAGGCTGGAGTATGAGGTGCTATTGGTCCTGCTAACTCTAATTTTGGGACGGCTTGTACAATATAGTGGCTATCTGAAAAAATGTTTACGGGCTGGTCCCTAAAATTTTCCAGAGCTCTTACCACAGCTTCCAATTCCACTAGTTGAGCTGATTTATGTGCAGTTATGTAAGTCATATTTTCTTTTTTAGTGACTACTGTAGCAGTACCATTTGAGGACCCATCTGTAAATACATTAAATGCCTTAGGAATAGGTTGATTTTTTATTACCTGTGGAAATATAATAGGATGATTAATACAAAAAGATAATATAGGGGACTTAGGAAGATGATTATCAAAATTTGCAGAAGTAGAGCATTTAACTATAGCCCAATCATTATCATTGAAGCATAAGTATTCAATCTGTGATGATGAATAGGGAGTAATAATAGTAGCAGGGTGAATGCCAAATATTTTAGTAGAAGTCTTAAGTCCTTGAAGAATAAGTTTAGCCACCATGGAGGTATAAGATTCAATTATACTTTTAGGAGAGACGGGCAAATGTATCCATAATAAAGGCCCTTGTTGCCAAAATACTCCTGTGGGTGTATATTGTGAAGAAATAATAATCAACATCAGTGGTTGAGTTAAATCAAATCTATCACAATGAGCTCCTTCGATGGCTTTTTCTACTAACTTTAAAGCTTTCCTAGCATCAGGAGTCAATGTTCGTGGTGAAGATGGATCAGGATCTCCACGAAGGATGTCAAATAAAGGTTTTAGTTGGCCAGTAGTGAGATTTAGTGTAGGGCGAAGCCAATTAATGTCTCCCAGTAGTTTTTGGAAATCATTGAGGGTGGTCAAATGTTCTTTATTTATTAGAATTTTTTGGGGTCTAACAAAAGTATCCATGATTTTAAATCCTAAATATAATATGGGAGATCTGGTTTGAACTTTTTCTTCTGCTATATATAATCCATATTTTTTTAAATTTTCTACCACATCACTGAATATATTAAATAAGATTTTTTGATTAGGGTGGGCCAATAAAATATCATCCATGTAATGTAGACACATGAGGTTTGGATATTTATTTTTAATGGGTTGGATAGCCTTGTCCACATATATTTGGCATATGGTGGGGCTATTAGCCATTCCCTGTGGTAAAACCTTCCATTGATATCTCTGATCAGGGCCATTATTGTTCATAGAAGGAATGGAAAAAGCAAACCTGGGGGCATCCAGAGGATGTAGGGGAATAGAAAAGAAGCAATCCTTTATATCAAGAGTAATAAGATGGAAATTTTTTGGAATAGCTACGGGACTAGGAAGTCCAGGTTGAGTAGGCCCCATAACTTGCATGGTTTTATTGATTTGTCTAAGATCATGTAACAATCGCCATTTTCCTGACTTTTTCTTGATCACAAATATGGGGGAATTCCAGGGAGAGGTGGAAGGTTCTATATGACCTGCTTCTAATTGTTCCTGAACTAATTGGTGGGCCGCTTGTAATTTCTCTTTAGATAGGGGCCACTGAGGGACCCACACTGGCTTATCAGAAAGCCATGGTATTTTCAAAATTATTTTCTCAGTGGCCCCGAAAAAAAATATCTTTTTCCTTTATGACAATGATTACTTTTAGGGTTAAGATTACTCTGTACTTTTTGATAATGAGTTCTTTTATGGTTAAGATTACCCTGTAGGTTTTCACATTTAACATCTGCAGGCTTGGTTGCAAGGTGTACTCCCATTTGTTGCAAAATATCTCTTCCCCATAAAGTAACCGGTAGATTAGGTAAAACATAAGGCTGAAATGTTCCTTTATGGCCTTCATCATCCTCCCATTTTAAAATTACTGCACTTTTATCTGGGAGGTTATTATATCCCAAGCCTCTTAAACTGGTTGAAGCTTTTTGCAGAGGCCAGTGCTTGGGCCATTGGCGTAAATTAATAATGGAAGAGTCAGCTCCAGTATCTATTAATCCCTCCATTTCTATTCCTTGGATTTTTATTTTACACATAGGCCTCCTTGAACAGTCTCGAACCCAGCAAGCCATGGGACTTGAGTCAGTGGAACAAAATCCTCTATTGTTCCCTTCTTGAGGCATACCCATTTTAAATGAATTATGTAAATTGGGAAGGAGAAGCAACTGAGCAATTCTATCTCCTTGATTAACAGAAGTTATACTTTGGGGTGAGCTAAGCATTATTTTTATTTCCCCTTTGTAGTCTGAGTTTATTACACCTGGGGTCACTTGCAAACCTAATAAGCTTTTAGGACTACGCCCGATAATAAGTCCTACAGTCCCTGAGGGAAGAGGTCCCCTGACTCCTGTGGGAATCAGTTGAACCCCCATTTCAGGTGTTAACACTATTCGGGCGGTGGAACAGAGGTCTAATCCTGCATTTCCTCTTGTTCCTCTGGCGAGGGAGTGGATGGGTAGTAGGGATTGTGTCGGGGAAGCATCTGAGTGGATGCTTGAGGATACTCCTTCTGCAATGCCCCGTACATTTGTGGGCCCCGGGGTATTGGGCCCCGTGCCCCGTTTTTTGAATTCCTGAACAAAGGATTTCCATGGATGTCAAATTTTGAATGGCATTTATTGGCCCAATGATTTCCTTTTTTACACCTGGGGTAGCGGCCTGGGGCACGATATGAGCTTGGTCTTATTTCTCTTTTGGGATTTTGCCTAGAATTGCCTGATTGATTATGATAATTTTGCCTGGAATATCCTGATTGATTATAATATCTACGTTTAGCCTTTGTGAAATTTCGAGAGGAAGCACCTCTCATTGAGGCTGCAATCACATTTCCTGTGACAAAGGCGTCATTTATATCTTTACATAGTTGTATATATACGGAAAGATCCTTTTTAGTTCTCCATGGCCTGATGGCTGCTTGGCACCATTTATTTGCATTTTCATAAGCTAATTGAACAATTAATGGCATAGCTTGGTCAACATTTGCAAACACACTACCTGCAGTTCTCAAAAGTCGATCAGCAAAGTCGGCATACGGCTCATTAGGTCCTTGAATCACTTTTGACAAGCTACCTTGTAGATCCCCAGGTCCTTGTACAGTTTTCCATGCCTCTAAGGCAGCTGCATTTATCTGAGCATATATATCTGGGTCATAATCTGTTTGAGCCTGTAAGTCTGCGAATTGCCCTTCTCCTGTGAGCATGTCTATATTATAGTTTTTTCAAACCCTGCAGCCGCGTTTCTTTTAGCCGTTTCTATACAAAGTTCTTGGAATTGCGATCGCCAAACCAAGAATTGCCCCCCGCTTAATGTTGTTTTACATAGACTTTTCCAGTCTGAGGGGGTTAAGCTAAAGGTGTTAAGGGACTCCAGCATACTCAACGTGAAAGGAGCTTGGGGCCCATAAGTCATTACTGCCTCTTTGAGATTTTTTATTGTTTTGAAATCTACTGACTGATGGACACTCTGTCCATTTTTCTTTTCAAATGCTGGCGGTTCCCAATGTATCTGTGAGTTGTCCTCGAGAGCGCATAAGCGATCAGAAAGACTTTTTATTTCTGTTTCTAGGGTATGCAAATGCCTAGTAATACCCTTCATATTTTCTGTAATGGATTCCACCCATGGGGGAGTAGAGGACACAAGTGACTCCTCTGCCTGACGGACCTTTTTCTCAGTCTTTTTAAATTTCTTTTTCCTCATTTTCTCAGGATCACTTTTACTAGATTCCTCACCACTGCTAATTTCACTGACAGCAATATCCTGAGGCCCAGGTTCCAGTGAGAGCAAGTATCCTTCAGCTTTCGCCAATAACTCCCGAATAGCTTTAATAGCTTGGATTTTTGTCATTTTTGGGTCTCTTCTAATACTCTCTTTACTGGTCTCAGTTGGCCCAGTGGAATCTACACTTTTTTGATCACTTTCACTTTTGTCTATATACTCCTCACTGAGAACAGAGTCAGGTATATCAAGGAGTCTTTGCATAGCCTCTATCACTTGGGATTCAGTTATATTCGAACCCATCTTTAGAGACCTTTCAGTTCTTACCTGTCCGCTCCGAAGTTCCCCGTACGGGCCGCCACCTGTAGCCGCCTGAAGCGCTTGGAGCAACGGAGCCGCGGGAAGAACTTCAGAAGCAAACTGGAGACAAACAGCTTTTTATTCTGATAACTTTTCTCTCTGGTTCTAAGAACAACTAACACACGCCAAACACACCACTAAAATGGCGCTGACCCGATCAGCAATTTCCGCCAAGTCACTCGAGATCCCGCAACAAATCCCGTGAGATTACGGGTGGCGACAATGGTCAAATCTCCACGGCTCATAGTCAACTGCAATTCAAGTCAATCCCCAAACAGGGCTCCTGCATGTTGTCACTAATATTTTAGATATTCTCCTCTTCTTTAGTAAATCCTAAGCCTAATTTCAGGTTTCTTGACATTGGTAGAGAAGGTAATAAAATTATTCTGATCAGCATTTGCAAAATTGCATGACTTCTAATCTCAGCTGAACCTTCAAAACTCCTCTATATACTCTTTCTTCAAAAATGCATTAGTGCCAAAAGTAAGAATGAATCCTGTAGTGCATTATACCTACACATCATGTATACATAGTGGAGGTCTAAAGAGAATTTCCTTACACAATAATAGAGTTGGCTCTTGAGGACTTATATGTCATTCTCACCTATGTACCACCTACCCTTCCTACCGCCTGAAGTGCTATAAAAGGCAGTGCTACTGTTGCTTGGAGTTACTCTAACCTAGAAGACATCCCATTTTAAACAGGTAAATTGATGATCAAATTGGGGATAGGCTGACTGTATGAAATAGTATAATGAGGCACTGGAAAGCAGTGTCTCCTTGCTCATAGCCCTGTTTTGTCCCCTTCCTTTGCTTGCAGTTTTATTTGTAAAATTTTAAGGGACCCTAACCAAGTCCAAGTATCCTGTTCAATAGCTTTCCATTACTGTGATGAAATATCCTAGGAAGACATCTTAAGGGAGGAATTGTGGCTCATGGTTTCAGAGGTTTCAGCCCATAATCTTGTTGTCTAATGGCTTTGGATTTCTGGTGAACATCATGGCAGGGTGTGATGGAGCAAAGCTGCTCACCTCATGGTTATCAGGAAGCAGAGAGAGAGAGAGAGAGAGAGAGAGAGAGAGAAGGGTTGGGTACAAAATAATTCCTTCAAAGCCGCACCCTCCCCCGCACCCCATGACTTACATCCTCTAAGTAGGTTCCAGCTTGAAAAGTTTCCACCATCTCCTGATAATACCCGCTGCTGGGGTCCAAGCCTTTAGCACATTTAGTGACATTTCAGATTTAAACCACAATTTAACCACTCTCATTAATATTAATCCTTCATTGATATTTGAATATGGGATAAATAAGATGGACTAGGCGTTTGCCCTCAAGGAGTCAATTGTGCAGGTAGTCAAGCTTTCCTGGTGCCCTCCTGCTTCTATCACTTTCCAAGTTTAGCCCACTTGGTGTGATGGAGTCTCAACTCTGTGCCTTCAGAAACAATTTCTTCATAAAGTAATCTATTGTTTGTCCCTTCATTTTCTTTGCCTGCTTCTAATTACTTATTAGCAGAAGCAATTTCTCCTCAAGTTTGTACTCACCTTTCACCTGAGTGTATTCTTATTTCAATTTTTCATTTATCACCCAATAAATTATGTATTTTATATTCAATTTCAGGTTGTTTATTGACAGTGGATTTAAGAATCTGGTTTGTAAGACATGATTATTGTCTATTTTCTCTACTGAATATGAACTCATGCTGGGAACTTTCTAATTTTCTAATTTTCAAATCCAGTAGCTTGACATTTTCAAAAGGTACTGACGTAGAGATCTCTTTGCTAATTTGTACAATAACCAGATCCTGCTTGGAAATATTTTTTTTTTCCTTTTTCTCAAGACATTACTCTCTGTTTTTCTTTTACTTCTCTCATTGACATTTCTTCTCACAGCTTTTCTTCCTCTACCATCCTTTAATTATAAGTGCACATCAAAAATCCATGAAGTGATTTCTGAAAATACTTTATATGAAGATACAAAGTTATCTGTAACCACCACTTAAAAATTGGTTTTTTTTTTTTTAATATAAGTTGAGTTTTTAGCTTCTCTTGTCATTTGGATGGCAATACTGAGATTACATTGCTGACACACAGCAACCACTCAGAGCTGAACAGTGGCCGTACCATGTAGAAATCCCACCACAGTCCTTCCCTCATCCACATTACTCGTTTTGCTGCCCAGCGAGCTCCGGGTTCCACAAGTCTTTTGAGTATTCCCCTTGGTGTATGGCTTTACCTATTCATTTCTAGTTAGAATATTTATAAAAGTTTAACAGATACAAGATGATATTTTCCAGAATGCCAATTTTAACTAAAATCTTTTTCAAATTTCTTTGTCATTGTGAGAAATCTCATTCTTTGGTCACATATTACCATTTACGCCCCTGCAGTCTTCCCTGTTAAAAGGAAGATTCCCAAAGTTCATATATTTTCACTAGGATTTTACATTATATTGAAGCTTAAAAGTCAGGTAGGCTTTGTCTTCAAAATTTGTTATTTATGTCACAAAACACAAAATGGAGCCATGAAAATTGGGACCTGCATATTCTATGTGGAAAAAAGTCTTCTGTATCTGTTTTGACTGTACTATCATTTACTTTTCCTACAAACTAAAATTTTAATTGTTATGTACATTTTGGGTTTCCCTTGAGGTTTCTATTATTTTTGACTTCAGATGTGAAAACATAAAAATAAAAATTAAGCAATGCTAAAGATGGCTGAATGGAGATGCCTAGTTCTAGGCAACTCCATAAAGAACCAAAGCAACAAATATATTTATAGCTAAATGACTGATGGAAAGCACTGCTATAGCCTGGTGCCATCTTGAAAACAGAGCCTATATATCTCACCCTTGGGATTCATATGCATTAATTCACACTTGCATAAAAGACTGTAACCTCACAAACCCAACTAGACGCAACTATACAACTGTGATCTCAGAACCCAAACCTATGCAACAACTTACACAATACGAAAGCAGTGGTCCTTCACAGCAGGGGTGCCACCCTCAACTCCTGGGGAACTGAGGTGTGTACCCCCTGAGAGTTAAAGATCACTCCACCTTACACTTCACCCAAAACCCCATGCTACCATCAACTATGGTTCTGCCACTGTTGGTACTCTGTGGAGGTTGAGGACAAGCCTCCCATGGTCCAGGTATCTGGAGCCACTATTTCTAACTGTGTTTCTTATCCAAAGAGGGTCTGAGGACATGTTGCTCACAGTCTACACCCTCTGTGCTACTGTTGCTGCCAACAAAGTTCTCCATTGCCAAAGATACTTGACACTGTAGGTCCTGAGAGCACACCCTCTAGAGTCTGTAACTGCCTGCATCTCCACTCCGCTATTAGAGGTCCAACTGCATTAAAAAAAAAAAAAAAAAAGCAATGCTGGTCCCAGCCACTCAGTTTCAGAGATCACACATCCCTAGAAGCTCACATCCACACAAATTCTCCATACTCCTCAGTCACTGGCAGTTGACACATGGAGACATTCTGAGACATTTCTGAATTTCTGATATTTGTTAATGCATGAAGAATTTACACAGAGCTTACATCTCTATGACCACTGTTATGGTTTGGATATGAGATGTTCCCCCAAAAGTTCCTGTATTAATACCAGAATATTCAGAGGTGAGATGATTATATTGTGAGACCTGTAACCTAACCAGTCCATCCAAGCTCAAATGGACTGACTGAGTGATAACTGCAGGCTGATGGGGCATCATGGTGGTCAGTTGCTGGGGCATGCACTGGAAGGGTACATCTTCCCTGTGGCCCCTTCCCCCTCAGCAATCTCTTGCCATTTCCTGACCCTGCCAGGAGCTGAGCAGCTTTCCTCTACCAGACCCTTCCCCCATAATGTGCTGCTGTATCATGGACCCACAGTAAGGAGTCTGTGATCTCTGGACTGAGAACTCTGAAATCATGAGCCCCAAATAAACTTCCTTCCTCTAAGTTGTTTTTATCAGGTATTTTAGTAACAGTGATGCATATTTATCACAGCCCTTTTGACAGTAGCCAAGATACTATTATAATATTGATGCATTAATGGATGAGTGGATTTTATATTGTGGTAAATAAACACAATGAGATATTATTCAGCCATCAAAAGCATGAAATCCTGTCATTTGTGGCAACATGGATGGAATGGAAATTTTTTTCTTTTAAATTGATTCTAATTTTTAAGTCAGACATGGAAACACAAATACCACATGTTCTTATTCATCTGTGGAAGGAAGCTGAAAATTTTGATCACGTAGAAATATAGATTAAAACAGAAGTCACTAGATATAGGTAGGATAGCAAGGAAGAAACATAGAAAGAGGTTAGGTTAAAGTTACCAAAGTTTATAGTTAGATGGAGAAATTAATTACAAAATTATGAAGTACAGTAGAATAACTGTATTCTGAGTAATTGATTATACCTTTCAAAATAGGAAAAGAGTTTGAAGGTTCCCAATAGATAGAAGGGATAATATTTGGGAAGCCAGAAGAGATACTTATCCTTATTTGATGATTATATATAAAAGTTATATTGTAGCCCATAAGTAAACATAAGTATTATATAAAATTAAAAAAAAATTTCTTTGACAAGTTTCTCTGAAAATATTAAAATTCTGTCTCATCCAATTAAATGTATTATTTAAGAAAATTTAATTTTAACAAGCAAATTAATGCCTATGGCCACACTGAAGTATCAACTAATGTGGCAGGTAAAGAAAAACACCCTGGCAATAGATGCTTATGTTCAAACATTAGCTCCACGACTCTGGGATCTAAAACATGTTATTTGCTCCTTGGTTCCTCTGTTTCCTTAGTGTGAAATGAGGATTGCAGAAACACTTTATAGACGTGTTTTGAGTATGAAATGAATTGATATTTCAAGTACTTAGAATTCTATGTACCAGATATATACATAGTTGGTTCTTTAAAAGTGCTTGTAAATATTTTTTTAAAGTTTAAAATATGCTACTTATAGAGATAATATTGAAAAAAACATTTAAGAACCAAAGTAAATTAGATCCATAATTTAATTTTCTTGTTTTAAAAATCTATAGATATCAAACTATATTTAATCATAAGAACTCCTTGCAATTCCTCTAAGAAGATCTGTTTCTCCCTGGAAAAAAAGAGAGAACTATGCCAAAAGATCTATTTTAATAGTCATTATTACTTAATATCTCAAGATACTAAACCTATTTTTTAAAAATAATACTCTTAATTAATATAATGAAAAACTGACATTTTAAAATTTGATCTTTTTGGGAAAACATAAGGGATATCTTTGATCAATAATTTTGGAACTAAATTCCCAAACAGGTTTAATATCAAGCTTATATTTATTTTCTTCTTATCAAAAAAGTGTATTTTTCTTCATTAATTAACAACTTTCACTGTGGTTTCCATAAGAAATAAAGTAGAAAGCAGATAACCAATTAGTAAAAAGTAAATATTAATAAACTCAATCAAATGCATTATTTTAAATATAGCATTTTACATTTAGGCTCAGTACCAACTTTATTTTATATTATAATATTTGATGTTAATTACTGAATTTTAGAAAAAGAAATAATCATACATTGATTTGTAAATTTTATTTGCAACAGCTTTATTCACTTTTGCTGCTATATGAATGTTATAGCTCGATAGTTACAACCTGAAATAGAGTAGGTCATCTTTCAGATATATTTTGTTTGTAGATAAATACATCATTTGGGGGCTTGCATATTGCATGAAGCATTTTGTGATGCAAATTTCTATTTCTGTTCTTTATTTGTGATTATCTTGAACAACTTTTCAATTTTCACATTGTATTTTGAGAGGAAATGGTCTCCTTCTCTTGAAGAGTACTCCTATCTGATATCTGTCTTACAAAAAAGCAGCCGTTTTCAACAAAATCCATTGAGATCCAGTGATAAGATCCTCTTACGTGTTGTTGGGGCTTGTTCTACAGAATGTAATATTAAAGGTTAGGTTTCATTTTGCCTCAGTGGAATTTTTTAACCAGGAAAACATGAGCAGAGACAGTCTGTGGAGATTTGACATGACAACAATTCTCATCTCACTGAAGTACAGCATGGACTGCAGATGTCCATTTATAGCTTATTTGAAAATCTTTAACATTCTTTGAAGCTTTTAAAAGTACACTTCCTAGGGGAACATTTTTTTCTTTTTAAACTATGAGTAGCTGCTTACTATTTCTGTACTTGCAGGTATAACTGCACAGTATCCTGTTTCCTATTTCAATGGAAAGTCTTCAAATGCAGTAAAGCTATGTGTTACTGATGAATAAAGGAACAGAGATATTTGAAAAGTCTTTTGCTTTGCTGATCATTATGTATTTCATTACAGACACAATAATTAGTTGAAAAAATTCAGATGTTAATGTAAGAGAGAACTTATTCTTCATTTTCATGATTATTACTACATTTAAACTTTCATAGAAACTTTCCAAAGATTCTATTTTCTACAAATATTGTGTGCAGAACCTCTGAGTAAAAGAAAGCCGCCAGCAGTATTTTCCTTAGGTTTATTATCATCCTTTATTTTTAACTTTCTCATATTGTATAAGAAATTTTTAAATATAACTCCATGTGCCCCCTCACTTAACAGGGTGAAGACATTCCTTTGAATCATAATCAATACTGTATGGTAAGTTGGAAAAAGGAAAGCATACCAAAGAGCAATTTATGAAGAAAAGCAAAATTCTACTTCTTCCTTGAGAATGAAACACTTCAGGGTTTTTTACATTCATGTTCCCAATTAAAAAAAATATATTTTAGTTCAGTTAGGATAAAAAATATCCCAAACCATGATAAGAGATGATGTTTTTGAGTGGAGTACACACAAGATAATGCCAGTAAATTTTGCCAAATATTTTTCATGCATAATCCAACATCTACAGCCATTGTGAAATATGGGCACTGTGATGATCATTTCAGAGGAAATTTCTGACAATGTAAAAATACATACAAATGCAATTTTAATGATTTTATTGATGTGTTATAGTTACATATAATAGGTGATTCATCTCAGTATATTCATACATAAATTTTATAGAATTTGCTCCATTTCAATCCCAACACTTCCACTTTTCTTGCCTTCTCCTTCTTCCTGCTCCCTTTCCTCTCCTCTACTAGACTTCCTTCTATTCATTTATTATTTTTATTTGTACTTATAGATAAACATAAAAATGGACTTCACTGTGATATATTCATCTCTGCACATAGTATAATTTAGTCAATTTCATTCCACAGTTCCTCCTTTTTCCTGTACCCTACATCCCCTTTTTCTACTCCACTGTCGTCCCCTCTATTTTTCTGGTATCTCCTACCCACCCACCCATGCACACAAACTTGATTTGTTAAAATTCCTCATTTCTCTACCTTTTGTATATGAGAGAAAACATTTGACTTTTGACTTTCTAAGTCTGACATATCTCACTGAGCATGATGTTTGTCAGCTCCATATATTTATTATCAAATGACATAATTTCATTCTTCTTTGTGGCTGAGTAAAACTCCATTGTGAATTTTTGTTCCTTATTGTTTCCCTTAGCTGTGTAAAGACAAAAGAAATAGCTGACAATTTCTTATCATAGCATATTATGTTTATTCTAACTTTTCATGTCAAAAGCCAAAATTGCTAATAGCTTCTCATCATAGGATGCTCCCCAATAGCTTTCCCAGTAGCAAGTCTGAGAAAAGATAGTTTGAAGCAAATAATAATTATTAGGAAGTGAGAGATTAAACAAATATTAATTAGAGTCTTCTTTATTGCCTACTGTTAATCTGAGTACTGGAAATATAGTTGACAGAAGATAAAAGCAGAGATTCTCAGAATTTAGTGTGCATAAAACTCACAAGGCAATTTGTGAAAACATGGAATTCTGGACAACACACAGACAATATGCACCAGGAGTTCTGCAGTTGGGTCTGGCTGATGCTGAGGTTTCTGGAACCTGGGCCATATTCAAAATATCACTAGCCAACCATTACTGCTCTCTTACATTCTGATGGAATTTTATATATTAATAATATTGGCATACCTTAGAAATATTTTGGGTTCAGTTTCAGATAATTGTAATAAAGCAAATAATCCAATAAAGTGAATCACATGATTTTTTTGTTTCCAAGTATATACAAAAATTGTTTATGAACACTGATATTACTTTGTCATGAGTGCAATAACACTGTTTAAAAAACAACATGTATAACATATTTATAAAACACTTTATTTCTAAAATTTGCTAACTATCTTCTGAACTGTTTGAAAAAATATACTTGGTAAATACAGGCTTGCCACCAACTTTTAATTTGTAAAAAAATGCAATATCTGCAAAGTGCAATAAAGTGCTTCAATATATTTCATATATTACCTTTATTTAGTCCATAAAATGACCAAAACACTGTAAGACAAAGATCTATTAATTAACATTGCCACTATATAAATGAAGAAATTTGATTAAGTAATGAAGTATTGTCTCTAGTGCAAACAGCTGGAGAGAGCAGAAGCAGGGTTTTAATCTAGATTTATCCCTTAAACAAACACTATAGACATTACATTATAGTCTGCCACGTTATATTTATATTTATTCAAACTTTTTAATGTCAAAATTCATGTCAAAAGCCAAAACAAAGTAAAACACAAAACCTACAACATTTTGCAGTTTTGAAATGACTAACAAATGTTACTAAAATTAAAAGGGTCTGATATTTTAAAAATCACATACTATGGCATGGTAAATCATCAAAGCATTCTATACACTTTGCAGATTTAATGTTCAATGTATTTGTGACTGTAATTCAAGTTCCTCCTTAATTTGGGGTGGAAATTTTATTTTAACCTTAAGAATGAACAGAATGTAGATTTTTAAGAATTTAAAAATATTGCCATTATTCTCACTTGGAGAATAGTTTGAAATGTTTCATTTGGAATAGGAGGTTCTATGGGCACAAACAGCTCCTTTCAATCTATTTCAACCTGGTACCTATTACATTATGAGTTGTAATTTCCATAAATGTTGACTGAACTAGCATATCAAATTAGAGTATATGAGCTTCCCATGGATTACTACCTTCTCAGAAATGTTCCTTGGTGAAAGAAACTTTAAATTAAACTAAGCTAAATTAACTAAAAAATAGTTTTGCAATGATATTTATTTCAAACATGCATTGCTAATATACTGCTTTCTTAATACAAATTATTTTTGCTTCTTTAATAATATGATGGCTAACACACAGGTAACATAAGTACCATGAGGCACAGCAGTTGCTAAAGTAAGGCATTTTTTCATGAATAACAGTAAACAGGCTCATAAAACCCATATAAATTGTCATTTTTCAAGTTTATGGTTGCTCTGGGGCTAAGGCAATTAAAACTTGAGTTTTAAGGAAAAATTGTTAAGATATTTTCAATCTGGGGTATACTTACCTAACAGAAACATATTTTTTAGATTTCTTTTTTAGTGTGTGTGTTTCACTGAAGAGTTTATCTTATTTTGCAGTATTAATTTTTATCCACAGTTTTGATTTCCACCAGTTCAGTTACTATGGTCAACTGTGGTACGAAAAAAATATTAAAGGAAAATTCTATAAATAAGCAATTTGATAATTTATGTGTTTTAGATAACTTTCTTAGAGTATATTTTTATTATATTGGCAGTTATTATTTCTAGTCTCTTATATAATTTATAAATTAAACTTTATCATAGATATGTATGTATTGGAAAAACAGTGCACACAATTATAAGGCTTGGTACCATCTGTGGTTTCAGGCATCCATTGAGGGTCTTGTTCGTGTCCCCTATGTATAATGTGGGGTTACTGCGCCACACTTTGTTACACAAGAAAAATGTAAGGCTGCCTTAGTAAATCAATTTGCCCAGCATTCTAAGCTTTGGGATGCCTAGGTGAGTTTGTATTGGAAACTAAAGGTCATGTATCCCAACTTCCTCACAGAAGGATACTGATATCTGAGGCAAGATAGATTAGAGGTCCTTGTCCAAGGCCCCACCTCACCTCAATCCTTATAGCTGGTTTGAGCCTAAGGACCACCTTTTCCTCCTGCCCAATTGTTGTTATTGAACAATCTGACTTCCCTAAAGTTTAAATAGTTAGAGTCTGTTTCTCAAAAAATTTCCCAACCATCCAGAGGAGCATGTGCAGAGACCTCCACCTTTGACTCAAGTAACCTAAGAAGGGAAAGTCCCTGTTCGAAACCTCATGTGTTTACTTGCATCTCATGTGTCTGATTTAAAACCTGGAAACAAGCATTTGGTACATGTACAATAAGCATTATGGGCAAGACACAGGAATCTGTCAATAATTCCTTGCTTAGTATAACCTACTCCTGGACAAAAGACTCAGAGTGCATATAAACTCAGACCCCTTCTGAGCCTGGGAGCAGATGTCTTTGTTGTATCCTCACTGTACACTCATAGCTTACTTTTGCTAATAGAATCCCTTAACTGCTTCTCCTTGTCTTGGTGAATTATTTCAGTGCCTGGACATTGGCCATCACCCAGTTCCTGTGACAATATTCTTTGAGCATGAATTAAAAGTTTTTTTAAAAACTATTTTATGTTTCTTTTGAAATCAGAAGAACACAATATTGTGAAGCTAAAGATATTTTTTCATTGGTCATTGGGCCTTGGGATATAGCTCAGTGGTAGAGCTGCTTGGCTGACCTGCATGAGGCCCTAAGTTTAATACCCAGCACTGAGGGGGGGGTAGTTTTGTTAATTACAACTACTGCCTTTTACAATTAATAAAATCCTTTTATAATTAATAAAATCCTTTTATTTTGTTGTAAAATTAATAAGAAAAAAAACACAAAAGTATCCCTAAAGGTACTCCAATAAATTGAACCAAACATTTGAAATGTTTAAAATTTGAAATATTCCTTGAGCTTTAAACATTTAGCTTTCATTGCCTTTTTAGTTGTTTCTTCTTTTTTAAGAAGAAATGCAAAAGAGCTATCCTTCTTATTATTTGAATAAGTTTTAAATGACAGTTGATCATCTTCACCTTCCAAATCATGGATCTACAGCATGAAGAAAGAAGTGATTACGGGAGAAAATATGCTTGAAATTTTTAAAAATCTCTTTAATTGTGTTGTTCATAATTAATTTTCTGTTTCTAACATGATGGAGTCTAACCTGATATTTTTTCATTGCAGAGTTTCTAGTCACAATTCTAGGTATTTAGAGAGATTATCATTATAGTTGTAAAGGAACTTCTCAGGAATATTAATTTGTACTTCTAAGTGGTCTATGAAATTATTTATTTGAATTGATAATATGTGTATTATTTGGAGAAATATATGATGGCTCATTATAATTTGAGTAAAAGTCAATGACTTGTCATTTTTTCATAAATAAGAATCTTTACACATGATAGACATTTACACTATAATAAGTGTCTTATAATAAATCATCATTAGATGATTTGAGACAATATATAGCCATGAAAATAATTAAGGAACTATTTTCAAAAACCTATATTCCATTGTAACATGTGATTTTCTATTTATTTTAAAAGTTAGTACAATTTCTACTTTTTCTATTTTAAAACAGTTAGACTTAAACCTCCACAAGGGTTTGAAAGAACTCATATTTTTGTGACCCCTTATAAATATGCAAACATATAAGGATTTGCCAACCTGTCCTTCAGTGATTGCTCAGCTTCATTGCCTGGGACAAAGACACTTAATCCTATTCAAGTGCTATTTTATCATCCAGTTAGATGCTTTGCCCTCTTAGAAAATTCACCTTCAGTGATGATCCCAGGACAAAAACAGTTCTTTTGTTATATTTCATTAAAGGAGCCCCAATTAGGGAGATGGCTATTGCGGTCAGCTAGAAGCCATAAGTTTCACCTGATAATAAGTATGTATGTGACGCACCTGTAAATACACGTGAGGCACCCACAAAGCTAAAGGTATATAACCGGGTGAAAGCGGTCGGAGTCAGGAGAAGAATGAATTCATTCGGTCAGTCATGCAGTCGCTCGGTCAAAAGAAGAGTTCGGGTTGGAGAAGAAGAAAAGAATCAGAGCGGCCAGAACGTAGGCAGAGCGGTTACAGAAGAGAAACCAGATAGAAGAAGTAATTCCTGGTCAGAGTCAAGCCGAGGCTCCCGAGGAAGAAAGAAGAAAGAACAAAGAAGAAAGAAGCTCTAAAAGCTAAGCTCTCTCTCTCTCTCTCTAAAGAAGAAATCTCTCTCTTTCAAGCTCTCTCTCTTTTTCTCTAAGCTCTAAGAAGAAAAACTCTATCTTTTTCTCTAAGCTCTAAGAAGAAGAAGAAAAAGCTATCTCTAATCTTTCTCTCTAAGCTCTTTCTAAGAAGAAGAAAAATCTTTCTTTCTCTCTCTAAGCTCTCTCTAAAAAAGTAGAAGTAAAAGTAGTAATAACTTTACTCTGCCTCCGAGTTTTCCTCCCGCGGCGCCGTGGCTGGCCATAAAAGGCAGCTTACATTTCATTTGCAGGTTTTCAAAATATTTTGTTACTCCTTTAATTCTGTTCCCCTAATAAATAAGTATTAGTGTATTCTCTGATTAGTTTCTTAAAGTTTCCAGTGACTCTTTAGTGAGAAAATTAGAGAACTAACAAATATTATTTATTATACTATTAATATTATATCTCCTAATAAACAAATATTAGTTCATTCTCTGGTTAATTTCTTAAGGTTTCTGATGCATCTTTACAGAGAACAAAGTAATGTTTGTACCTGTAGTTTTAACATTGTTTCCCTTCTTAACCCAATTTCTTTTCAAATTTTTATGATTTAACTAAGTCATCATTTATACATACAATAATGCACTTTTTAAAAAGGATTTCTGCAAAGTGGCTTGCACTCTTCACAAACCACTACTTTTAATTAGCTTTTTCGTCCCTGGAAGCAAAATATCTGACAAGGTCATGTTACTGGGTTCTGACAAATAGAAAGCAGGCAGAGGGGTTCATAACTATCTTAGTCTGCTCAGGGTGCTATAACAAGTTATCCTAGACTAGGCACTAGAAATAAGATAATTTTATTTCTCCTAGCACTGAAGACAATTTGATACCTGAGAAATAGTTGAATATAACTCTTGTTTACTATCTTCCACACGCCTTCCCTCCCTTTATCTGCCCAAGGTGAAGCAGAACAGCACTGGAGAAGGGTCCAGTGAAGGCTGCAGGGAACATGCATCCTTCCAGGACACACATCTAATGACTCACCTCCTCATCCACTTCCATCTGCCTACAATTACCATCCAGTCATCCATTGAAAGGAGGATGGACTGATTAGGCCATAGTCTCATAATCTAATCATTCATGTGAGAACCTTCTTGCATCAACACAGGAGTTTTGAGGATATCCAAACCGTAACACCCTCAAAACTGTTCCTTTATTTGATGCTATTGTCTTGCTTCCTGGACACAGTGTTTTCTTAAAAAGGTACTTGTCACCCAGGTGTGGTGGTACATGCCTGTAATCTCAGTCACTCAGGAGGATCACAAATTTGAGGCCATCATGGCAAATTAGTGAGACCTTGTCTCAAAATAAAACATACAGAGGACTAAAGGATGTAGCTCAATGATAATGTGACCCTGAGTTCAATCCCTAGTATCAAGACAGACAAAGAAACCAACAAAACAGTACTTTCAAAATTTTATATTCAGATGTACTCAATGATCCATTGACTAAATTGATATATTAACATTACTTACCGAACAATGGATAATTTTAATGTTTCAGGTTGCCAATAGTTTATTTTTAGCTATTATAAAGTTAATATTTCTCTGACATTAGTACCTCATCTTAAAATGTACTACATATATAAACATATACATATATATTTCATTCATTCATTTATTTATTTACTTATTTTTTGTGTGATGCTGGGGATTGAACCCAGGGCTTTATATAAGCTAAGCAAAGTGCTCTCCCACAGAGCTACATCCTAAGTCCATATAAAGTTATTTGTTGATCCCATAGAGGTACTGCCATGTGTATGCTCAGGGATTTTCTAGACTACAGGTTCATTTCTCTTAGAAGATAAGTAACTTGTTATAGATTCGTATATGCCCTACACACACACACACAAGCATATATACATTTGTTTTCCCAACAATCTAGGAAGTGGGTGTTGTGCTTTCATGTAGCAATTATTTTTATAGTGGGCTAAGGCCAGTGCCACTCTTCACCAGGTAGCATAATGGGAATATTGTGTAGTTTTGCCATTTTACATAAATGCTGCATCCTTGCTCAGTGGGTAGGTAAACAGTAGCTCAATGGTTAAAAGGAGCCCTCTGGATGTTCTTTAGGTCACTCATTGTTGCTTCCTGACTTGGAGCAACTACACCGCCGCGGGAGAAAAAC
This sequence comes from Tamias sibiricus, assembly GCA_025594165.1. Classification (NCBI taxonomy): domain Eukaryota; kingdom Metazoa; phylum Chordata; class Mammalia; order Rodentia; family Sciuridae; genus Tamias; species Tamias sibiricus. Next base: position 108,730,809 of record CM046664.1, on the reverse strand, counting down.
TCTGAGGCAGAATGAAGATGAAAGAAGGTTTTTTATTCTTCGGCTTTAACTATCTCTCAAAACTTTAACACTGGCTCTTTCAGCAACCTCTCTGACTCTTTACTTCTGACTACTGACTCTTTACTTCTTTACTTTACTTTCTTAGAGAGCGCTTAGAGAGAGAGAGAGAGAGAGAGAGAAAGAAAGCTTCTTTCTTCTTTCTTCTTCACTTTCTTTTACTTTTATTTTCTTAGAGAGAGAGAGAAAGAGAGAGAGAGAGCTTCTTCTTTCTTCTTTCTTCTTTGGCAGCCTCGGCCTGACTCTGACCAGGAACTATTACTTCTCTCTCCTAACCGCTCTGACTCTTATTTCTTCTTCTGACTATGTTCTGGCCGCTCTGACTCTCTGACCCGAACTCTTCTTCCAACCGACTGAGCGACTGAACGACTAACTAAATGAATCCCACTTCTGACCGCTTTCACCCGGGTATATACCTTTAGCTTTGCGGGTGCGTCACGTGCATTTACAGGTGCGTATGATTATTATCAGGTGGAACTTATGGCTTCCAGCTAGCTTCAATAGCCATCTCCCTGATAGGGGCTGCTTCAACTCATGAAGAGGGAAAAGTGTAGCTGCGGTTTAAAATTTGTTTAGCCATAGGCCTAATGTGTAAAATGAATATGTAAGCCAACAAACTTCATTACACAACTGATTTTTACTTTAAAACTGAGTCCAAATTGTATAGGGCAGCACCACATACACAATGGCTGGTCATTAAATAGTTAATACAACAATATTGTACATAAAAATTACATAAATAAAACCCTACTTATCCCAATTAATTAAATAAATCTGATTGACTTCTATGGACACACTGCATTGTATGATGACTTAAGTAATGCTATCTGCTTTCCACATGCATTCAAGGAATTAATTGATAATCAAGAATGGTCAGTGGAAAGTACTAGGTTTTGAACTCTTGGCCCTATGGGAAAATTACTGGGACAAGACAAGAAAAACAAGACAAGAAAAGTTTTATTGATTTTATAGAATTTTTACATAGAAGTTTATAAAGAAGTTTTATAGAATTGCCTAAGACAACATGGAGTATGGGTACATGTCTTTATTTTACCTTATGTAAAGAAATAAAATGAAATAACCAACATAAGTCCTATGCAAAATATTCTTTTAAAAAATACCAAAAGTAAAAGTTTCAATTAAAAATGTTTTCTAGAAGAAGCAATGAAAAAAGGCATAAAATTATCTGATGTTTTTAAAAGGACTTAAAAATAAATAACTCTAGAAAATAAATCAGACACATTTGTAAATAAAAGTCTAAAATGAAAGAACAACAAAAATGAGATTCAAAGGTATTATTTCAAGTGGAGAGGACTGGAAAAGCTAATGTAAGACTGCATATTAAATAAAACACATATTTTTTAAAAAATATATAAGAGAGAGAATAGATTTGACACCATGAAAAGTGACATCATTAACAGGAAAGATCAGATTGAATCTTTTTCTAAGATACTAGGAAAATTACTTGTCTTTTGGTGTCTGGCTTATTTCATTTAACTCAAGGAAATTTTGTTTCATCCATGTTGTTGCAAATGGCAGAATGTCATTCTTTTTTATGATTGAACAGACTTTTTTTTCTCTGTTCATCAGTTGATGTACACTCTTGGCTATTGTGAATAAAACTAAAACAAACATAGGAGTGCAGATGAATATTCAACAGACCAATTTTATTTCCTTTAGATACATATCCAGTAGTGACATAATCTCATTCATGAAATCTGAAACAGTTGATCTCACAGAAGCTGAGAGAAGAACATGGTTTGTAGTGTATGAACATAGTAAAAGGGAGAAAGATGGGAAGGAAGGTGATTATAAGGTAATAAAACAGGAGAAAGAAGTTCTCGGGCCCTGTTACACAGTAGTGTAACTACAGATAATAATTATGTACTGTACGTTTTCTTTTTACATAAAAGCTAGAAGGACTTTGAATGCTTACACCATCAAGAAATTATCAATATTGGAGGAGAGATATGTTTACCGAGACTCGAACATGGACAATTTAGAAACGTCTTGAAATATCACATGGTATCCAATAAATATGTATGATTTTTGTGTACCAGCTAAAATAAAAATGTAACATAAAGTTTTTATAAATATATTAGGAAAGGATAATCAAAAAGAATCAGACTATATAATACATAGGACAAAGAGGGAAAAAAGTGTGACTAAATGAATTTCAGTGTATCACTTGCTTAGATATAATGTGAATATTAAAACAATATAAATATGAACTTAGTTAATGTCACATTATCATGTTGAACAAGATGCCACAAACTATGTTTAAAAATGTACAGTATATATACATATGATTTGCACCATGGAGATAGATAGGTAGGTAGGTAGTAGACAGATAGTGAGAGAATTTGGAATTTTACATATATTTGGCCATAAGATATATCTCCATAAATACACATTCCAAATGAAAACATAATGAACCACCCTGCTTACAAAATACTTGTATATCATAATTATTTTTCTGTGATATGGATGATTGATTTTCATTTTCTCAAGTAAAATTTTTTTATGTTTTCTAAAGAAGACTGTGAACTCATGAGCTTGGCATAGGGAAATGAGGGACCCATCATTTATCTTTACTCTAAGCCTTCTTAAAATTTATACTTTTGTCCTATTGTCAAAGAATATTTAGAAAGAAAATGTATGCAGCAAGAAAGTGTGGGCACATGGACACAATTTTTGGTAGTATCACTCTTAAGAGTAACAAAGGAAATTTCTTTTAATTCTGTAGCCACAAAATCCTATAATTAACCAATGCATTCATGCTTTTTCTTTGTTTACTATCAAATTAAAATTGTATTTTATATTAATTAGGCTACATGCTATTGTGATTTCAGATACAGACTGAGTGCTTTCCATCTTTCCAAGATGGAGATTTCCATGCCTAGGATTTTGAATGTAGGTCTTCTCACTTGGCAATTTTTCTTTTTCATCTCTATATTAATCATTCTTACATAGGATCTATTATCTCAAGAACCCCATATGCCAATAACACAATGCACATTTTCACCAGCTATTTACCATTCCTTCTCTTATGCATAATTCTTTGCTAAAGTACTGTTCCTCCTCTACCCTACTCCAAATACTTTGAGATGAGAATTTACAAGATCTATGTATGGTGTTTGTATGCAGTGTCACTGGGAAAAACAAACAAACAAAAATAACAACTTTTGAAGCCTACTTCAAGCAGAGGTGTTTTTAAATTTCACTAATTATCTGAGTTTACATTCAGTAAATTATTCAGTGGATGATGACTAATTGATGTCTCAGAAGAAAAGTAAAAATTATTGACAGATCACAGAATATCATTATGTACATACATAAATTTCATTACTTCCTTGTTACTAATTTATTTAAAAAACAGTGTTATTTACTACTGATTACAATATGCAAAATAGAAATTATACACATTGACATGTCAGGGTTTTTTTGTTTGCTTTTTGTAAATTATATTGATTGCAATGCTCTGGTCTTTAGCATTCAGTCTTTTTAAAAATTTCTTTCACTTTGCATGATTGTTTATTCATGTATCATGTTCTGTTTCTGAATTTCATGAGCATGTCCAGTGTTCATTTGATTGTAACTCTTTTTAGAAATTTTAACCAATAAAAATAATTAAAAGAATGAAGGAATAAACAAACCTAGTGACTGTGATTTTTTTGTTTGAATTTTTTTTTTCCAGAGAGTGCTGACTATGTATGTCAAAACTTGTCTTCCAACAGAGATTTTCCATTTAACATGTTTCACCAACATAATGGTATCACTGCAAGATGTTACATTTCACAAGCAGGCATGGGGACACATCATGGATATCCTTATGTGACATTATAGATTTGAAGAATAGGAAATAACTATGTACTCTGTAAGAATTAAGGCCCAGAGATTAGTCAGAGTGTGAGCTTCCTAGAGTATCATTACTAAGCACCACAAATTGGTAAACAAAACAAAAGAAATTTTTTCTCTTATTGTTCCAAAGGATAGAAACTCAGAATCAGGGTGTTCCTTTGTTTTACCCTAGCTTCTATTGTTGGTTATTACACCTGGGTACTCTTGTGTTTGTAGGTGTATTACTCCAATCTCTGCCTCTCTCTTCACATGACATTCTCCCTGTGGATATGTAGATCTCTTCTCTTTTTATTAGATTATCAGTCATATTGAATTAGGGTACATCTTAATATTATAGTCTTCATTTGATTATATCTGCAAATACTGTTTTTCCTGGGTTAGGAGAACTTGGGCATGAATTTTTTTTTTAATATTTATTTATTTGTACACAAAGCCTTTACTTTTACGTGGTGCTGAGGCTCGAACCCGGGCCGCACACGTGCTAGGCAAGCACTCTACCGCTGAGCCACAACCCCAGCCCTTGGGCATGACTTTTTGAGGGACACATTTCAACTCATAATACTTAGAAAATCTTGCCTTAATCAAAGTGACATAAATGAGCCATCTAGGTAAACAACTTTGGACAAAAGCAGGGAGGAATTTGAGAGACATTTATGTGACAGATTATCAGAGATCAGTAACATTTTGGATAGGGGATGAGATCCATTTTTAATCAAATTTTTGAGACAGTGGTGTGATTACAGTAATTAATATTATCCAGTAACAGCAGTACAAAAAGTAACCCTGATGTGGAAATGAAAAGTAGTAATGTATGAAATTCTATTCCAGCAAGTTTAATTTGCAAAATCTTCTATGTTCAGAATCAATGAAACACTGAGAGAAAAAAATTAAGACAGAAGATTCTATATTATTCATAAAACTTTTGCTGCCACTTCAGATTCTTATGTCCTTCTTTAATTCCTGGAAGGTCTGAGCTTTAACAAAAGGGATTAATTACTCAGCCTGGGAGTATCAAGCCTTTCTCCTTGACCACTGCTGCTCAGCTGGGATAACTGGCTGACATCATAGAATTTATGGCTACCTTTACCCCACTGGAATGAGATGTTGCACTACAGGAAAGGTACCTGCCATTGCTAGCTGGCAGAATGATGGTTGATGGCACTCCCAGAAGTACTGCTAAAAACCCATGATGTGAACTCTGACCACTGGAAAAAAGTGAAAAGAAGGGAACCAGAAATATAAATTCTTTCTTCTTTCCTGTTAAATTACTGTCCCATCTTATAATTTCTTCCCATAGCCTGTTGATAGAAGTTCCTATATTGAATGCAAACTCAACTTGATGAGAGACACACTGTATTTTCTCATTGTTTTTTGTATACTAGTGCTCAAAGTTATGATGTATATCACTTGGCATTTATTTCCATTTTTATTCCCTAATTTCTTCTATTCCTTATTCTGGAAGCCATGGGTTTTTATTTTCTAAATGAAATGTCAGTTCTTTAAAGTTTTGCTTAATGAACTACCTCCTGGGAAACCATGTCTAAGACAGAATTATTTTAAACATAGTATAAACCAATGAGTTTCACACTTTCTTCTGGGTGGATGGAGTTTTTGGATTCCATCAAACTTCAAGCTATGCTAATCTGCATGTTTTGCTGGTATATCTTGAAGAGCATGCAAGGGAAAAAAAGTTATCAAAATTTATTGTTTACTTTATTCATTTAATAAAAATATTTAAGTACCTCATATATCAACAACCAATAATGAATAAAAGTGATAAGGAATCTGCTCACAGGGAACTTATATTGTAGTAGAAAGAACAGATAATAAACTCATAAAAATAATAAGGATAATTTCAGAAAACGATATATGCAATAGAAATATAAAATACAATGCTATTAGAAGATTTTCTGGGGTAATGAGATTGTACAATGGTATACCGCCAAGAAATGAGTAGTTTAGTTGAGACCAGGACTAGAAGGAATTACCAGTCACTGAAATATTATAGGTGAGTGTAAGCTGCCTTTCACGGCCAGCCACGGCGCCGCCACGGGAGGAAAATTCTCGGAGGCAGAGTTAAGCTTTTACTACTTTTACTTCTACTTTCTTAGAGCTTAGAGAGGGAAAGAAAGATTTTTCTTAGAGAGGGAAAGAAAGATTTTTCTTCTTAGCTTAGAGTAGAGTAAAGAAAGATAGAGCTTAGCTTAGAGAAAGATTAGAGCTTCTTTCTTCTCTCTTCTTTCTTCCTTCTTCTTTCTTCTGTCTTCTGTCTTCCTCGGGAGCCTCGGCCTTACTCTGACCAGTCCTCTGGAGCCTCGGCCTAACTCTGACCAGTCATTACTTCTTCTATCCGGTTTCTCTTCTGTAACCGCTCTGCCTACATTCTGGCCGCTCTGATTCTTCTGACCGACCGAGTGACTGCCCGGCTGACTGAATTCTCCGTTCTCCTAACTCGGACCGCTTTCACCCGGTTATATACCTTCAGGTTTGCGGGTGCCTACAGGTGCGTCACATACATATCAGGTGGAACCCATGGCTTCCAGCTAGCTACAACAGCCCTTCCTAATTAGGGCTCCTTCAGGTGAGGAGATAATCAAGAGTGAAGCTCTATTATAGGAATAACCTTGGCTTCTTTAAGGAATGCAAATACTGACAGTGGATGTGGTATAATAAACAAGGCATAGTTTATTGAGGTGAAGTAGCAAATCAAACCCCGTCTCTGGCCCCCTGTGTCTCCTCATATCTCCATATCTCAGGAAGATACCATTAGAAGATTAATGCTGAGAAGTGACACAAACTTACTTAAAAATACATAATATTGATCTCTATGTAAAAATGGATTGAAAAGAGGTAAGAGTGCAAGAAGAGAGACAAGATAAAACCAGTTGCATGAGTCCACAGGAGAGATGAGAACAGCTTATGACTGAAGTATGTCAGTAGCATAGAGATGGAGAGAAAGGCAGCGTTCTCATGGATGAGATGTTTAGGGTAAGGAAAGCTGGATGGACTGTGCACAGCAAATATTAACAGAGAGGAGGAACCTGGGGTGATTTTACCTTCATTAATTTTATATTACTATGTTAAAAAAAATCACCACTAACTTTGTATCTTGAAACAACACACATTTATGATCCCCCAAATTCTGAGTCAGGCTCTTGAGAACAGCTTAACTGAGGCCTGTGAAACATGCTAGCTGGACTGCATTTGGAAGCTTGGATGAGAAAGTCCTAGTCCATTCTAATTCAGTCTGTAGATAGAATCCATTCTTTTGTGGCAGTGAGAGTGATCTTGTGACTTCTTGCCTTTTTCCTGGGATCTCTTGTCGTTCCAAAGAGGCTGCCTATAATTCCTAGAATCATCTTCAGCTCCTCATCATGGAGGATTTCCCTAAATATTAACTTCAGCAAGCCAAAAAAGAGACAATTTGGAACAACTCTTAAAAAGAATGAAGCCCCAGATCCAATCACCTCTGCTTTACTTTTTGTTTAGAAGCAAGACACAAAGTCCTGCCCATAGTCAGACTTGAACAGGAGGAGGTGGGAATCAGAGAAGTCACCACCTTGCTGACTATGCAATTCTTAAAGCTGAATCTTCTAATTGGATACATGCATTTCAAGAACAGTAGAAAGGTCACAGTTGGATATATAAGCGTAATCTAAATTAACCTCTCTATTTTGTCTAGAATTAAGGCAAAAATAACTATTTTTATAAATTCTAACTATTAGCATCAACATTTTATCTCAAATGAACTTTTCACTTCTAGATCAAAATGCTATGACCTTTAGGAAATTGCCTTTCTAGATCATAGAAACACACTAATGTGCAAAATATTGGGATGAAATACTACTAACACTTTCTTCCTGATAACATCTTTTCGGCCTCATAAAATAAACAGAATGTGAAAAATAATTAATACTTTTTCAATGTGTTGCCCAGGTACAGCAAGGGAGTTATACTTTTAATCATTAAGTATTGTCAGTTCATTTGCCTACATCTTAAATTCTTTAAATATTGCTTTCACTTTGCTCATTCCATTGAGATGACCAGTAGGGAACCAAACAAGCTGTGTTTTAATAGTAGTGCTTGAAGACCACCCAGAGAGACATGGCCTGCAAGTGCAGAGGAATTGATGAGAACATTGCCCCATCTGGGATATAGATATCTTTAGGAACGAAATTCAACAGAGCTACATGTGGGCCACAGAGGGGAGTAGCACAGAAAAATGTCTACTCTCTGATATCCTCATGTATCTCACAACATAGGTTTATATAAGTTTGAAAATAATGGACTGATGTTGAAGGAATAAAACACTTAATTTTTAAAAAAAAAATATATATAATAAAATGTTGAAGAATTTAAAAATTTAAAATAACTTCAACATTGGGGGAAACCATTAGTTTCATTTGTCAGTGACATGCATAAATCATAAAGAAAGGGTGGATATGGCAGTTTCACCTGGATTCTTGGAACTCAGCTAAGTGATTGATTGCACATACCAGGCATGAGTTGATATGGAATTGGACAAGTTTGGTAGCGGCAAAAATGAAGAGAAAAGAATGAACAGAGCTCATATTTTATAGAATAACTGATAAGAATTATGACAAAGTAAAAGATATAAATGAGAAATTAAATAAAACATGAGTCTAAGGATTTGATTATGTTGGTTGAATTAATGGGACTGTCATTGACAGGAAAAGTTTATATATGTTTAATATATTTTATATATTACTTATAGTTAATTTTACATCTTCTATTATCTGTCATCTTTTGGCTATTCTTGTAACAAACATGAGAAGGGTGTTTATAAGGAGTGACTTCAGCATATAAAAAGGCTGTATTTTGTTCTTTTAAAGACAGCAGATGTTAATCCATAATTGCTGGGGGGGGGGATGTGGCATGAGGGGAAGAACTTTAGATTGGCCAAAAGGGCAGGGAGGAAAGGGCGTGGGGATGGGAAGGATGGGGAAATGAGGTGGACATCATTACAATAGGTGCATGTATGATTGCACAAATGGTATGACCCTATTTCATGTACAATAAGAGAAGTGAAAAATTGTGCTGCATTTGTGTACAATGAATCAAAGATCACTCTGCTGTAACATATAACTGATAAAAACAAATAAATAAAAATACTTTTAAAAATAAAAAAAAAGCATAAAGTATACTTGGTAAAAATTGGTTGAAGTTGGTACAATCTTGGAAACTGAATCTGTACATGTTTATGTCTGTTTTTTGTGTTGCTAAAATAAAATGAAGTTACCATGAGAACCTAAATTCTGAATGTAAAGTATAGTTTTTGAAAAGATATTTTGCAAATTGAAACCCAAATCATCCCTGAGAAATAGTTATTGCAATATTTTGGTACAAACCTCAAAAATGACATTTTTTTTCTGAAGCAAATGAGTGGTGGATAATGGTTTTCTATTTTCTCTATGAATAAACAAAGTCAATAATAAATCACTAAACTTGATATTAGACTTTATGCATTTTATTTCATTTTTACATTTATTCTAGTTCATAATATGTAAAATAATTCTTCTGTGTGTTTGAGCACATTAAAGTCTCAGTGGTGTGGACTGGAATGAGGGTTTGTAGTAGTTGAATCTTGGAGACATAGAAAATTTCAGATATGTTGATTACTGATTTCAAGTTTATGTCTATTAAGAAATTTCAGTGTCATGAAAAATTAGTGACATTATGATGATTTTCACTTACTTTAATATGGTTAAGACAAACATCTATATGTTTTAGTTTGTTATACTCCAGATGAAATCATCTCCCTAATCAGGAATATATACTTAAACGGTGATCAGCTAGCCTTGTTTCATAATAGAACAAATCCAGAAAAACACTATGAGTACTTCTATTTTCTACATTTGATACATGAATTACCTGAGTGATAGGGAGATTAAGTTACTTATCCAAGGTATAGGGGCAGGGGTGGAGCTGGGGAAACAACTTGCGTATGCTGTTTGGCTCCAGAGCCTTCACTCATACTCACTAGAGAATAGGATTTTTTAATCCTGATCTAGTCTAAATATTCCATAATAGTTACTTAGCAGGAGCAGGACTACACATGTGCATTATTGCTGTGGTTTGGAGGGATTGGATATGTCTTTCATTGAGACTAATTCAAATCCTTGACACCAACCCTTAGGAGTTATTTGAGTTTGGGCAAATAATGCCTCGGGGGAAAATCCTGAATGCCTATAAGACTTCTATATCTACAGCATCTATCTAGATAGAACACAACTTTCAGAGAGTTGTTCAATGATTAAATTTAAAAATATGAAAACAATTTGGAACACATTTACTTTAAGAATAATGAAAATTAAGAATTATTATGTATCCAACTTTTGGGAATAATCAGGTCTCCAACACTAATACATCTTATATAAGTCCACTCTGCTTTGGCAATACCCAGGTCTAATCCTTTCTCCCCATGTTATGCATTCCGTTTTGTATTAACACACTGCATTTTGTCGAGAAATATGACCTATAAGTCTTCATTTAATTGTTGGTGATAAGTACTTACTAAATACAAAGCATGAAACATACACAGCCAACTAATTGAACATTAGAAAATTTCTGCTTCAGAGTTGATATTTTTTAGTTTTTAAAACAACACAAAAAACTTCCAATCTATGAAGGTAATGTGAGTCCGTTTTTAAATGCACTTACTAGTTCAAATTTATGGAAATGTATTAATACAATGGCCCACTGAGTAAATAAGTATAGAATGTTTTCTAAAACATTACACATTCTACCCAGGAAGACTAGGTTTATTGTACTTTGGATCCGATTGTAAACAAGTAATAATGGTGCTTACTGTGTAATAAAGGAAGATAACTCAATTTTTTAGTTTGGGAAAGGTTTCTCTGAAATTTTTTTCATTTAAACTAAGTTATAAGTATTAAAATTTTGACACGATCAAAGGGGGATAGATAAAAGGGAGACCATTTCTGTATAATGTTTCAGTGGTATTATTTGTCTGATATCAAAATGATATAATTCTAATGAAAGACTTCTGTCTTCATGGATAACTGAGGGAAATTTTGGAACATCAGAAATTTTGGAAAATTTCTACAAAATATATCATATACTAATTATGTTGTATTTGCTTTTTGTGAAGTAAAATCTTTTCTGGTGAAAAGTGAAAAGAAGCAAAATATTCTAACCCAGGAGTTAGACTGAATGTTAAAATAGGTAAACTGATGGTGTGGAAATTATGACCTAATCAACTGTTGCTGGGTTTCCACATTGTTATTTACTGGCTTCCAACTGTCAGGAAAAGAATTCTTAGTCATGCAAAACCCTTGAAAAGGTTGGTTCCTAAAAAAGTCAGTTCAGGAAGAACTAACCAACTTCTAGGAAGCCAGGGCAATAAACTTTTTAAAAGAATTACAAGTAAAACTTGCCCTGAAGACTTCTTCTACTTACTGTTCTTTTCCTGTTCTTCAAAGATGGTTCAGTAACTGAGTAAAGTCAAACTAAAGTAAATTTATATTGTCTGTTGTCCTCTTCTCTGGGTTTTAAAAAAAAAAAAATGAATACCTTTGCAATCCCTGAAAAATCACATCTGAACTTCTAACTGTGATCAGGCACACAGCTTCCTCTTACAAGAGGAGCAAACAGAGAAAATCGATAAATATACAAAAAGATGACGAGTCTATTGTGGACTCCTTTACCTTTTGTATTTCACCAAATTTTTAAAAAACCTGTAATTTGTGTGTATTGCTACTGATGGAGAACAAAATTGCTATATTCATAATCTTTCCCTTTATACTTTTAACAGCTTGATTTCCTTTAATTTTGAAAAAGAAATTACTGACAGTTAAATATTGTTTTTTCTCTACAAATAATTTGTGTGTGAATACTGAGTTTTAACATATGCTAGTCACTTCAAGGAAAGAATAGTTTGGGAATGCCTAGGACAACAGTTAGGATTAAGTTTCCTATAATAGAGTAACAGAAAACACCAAAATAAAAATTATATAGAAAATATAAAATTTCATTTTTCTCTCAGACGATAGGAAATATTAAATTTATTTCTTGCTTATATAGAGTGAATTTGCAATAAGAAATCCCAGGTTTGTTCGCCATGTCTCCAAAGTTACCAGGCATTGTTAGGGTTCAATGATTGGTAGGAACTGATCCTTCTAATCCAAAATAATGACTATAACATGATATCAAAGGTGCAAACCAGAGGATGCAGAAAAAACAAAGAGAAATGTCCTTGTCTTCTACAGAATATATCAGAAAGTATCACATGAGACTTCCACATACAATTTTACTGGCCATCCCTAACCATAAGATTGTCAGGAGAATGTACTTTAGCTTATAGTACAATGAGTTAAACTAAATCATGGTTCAGAAAGAGATTTTGAGAAGAAATTAACAGCTTTCCACATTCCAACAAATTCTGCTGTGTATCACTGTCACTTCAACATAAAATCAAAGAAACTAGTAAAGTTTTCATGTATTCTTTTATAGTGCTAAGGAAATAAAATTAGAAAAATTAAATTTGCAAAGCCTCCTGTACATGTCAAATGTTTTCACCTCAAAACCAATTGTTTGAGATAGTTGATATTCTCTGTTTACAAAACACTGAAACTGGTGATTATATAATTGGAGATGAGTTTTGTTTCATCTGGAGTCTTGAGCATTTCATCATGGTGGGGTAGTACTCCCTGATAAGATTTGCTACTTATCCTGTTCTAGAATAGCTTATGGACAACAGTGGAATACTGTTGACACATTCTTCTGGGCTTACCAGAAGAGTGTGTTTTTATGAGAGTGAAGAAGTCTCTGCATTTCCAGCTTTCTTTTTGGATAGTGCAATTGAAAAGGTTGTAAAATCAAGAATCAATAAATTGGATGATATGAAACTAAAAAGCTTCTTCACAATAAAAGAAACAATCAAGAACATGAACAGAGAGCCTACAGAATAGGAGAAAATCTTTGCTTCCTGCACCTCAAGTAAAACATGAATCTCCAGGATATATAAAGAATTCAAACAACTTAATATCAAAAGAACTAATAGCCCAACCAATAAATGAGCAAAGGAATTGAACAAACACTTCACAGAAGAAGAAATATGAATGGTGAAAAAATATAGAAAAATATGTTCAGCATCTCTATTAATTAGAGAAATATAAATTAAAACTATACTGAGATTTCATCTCACTCCAATCAGAATGGCTACAATCAAGAATACAATTAACAATAAATGTTGGCGAGGATCTGGGTAAAATGGTACACTCACACGTTGTTAATGGGACTGCGAATGGGTACAACAACTCTGGAAAGCAGTATAGAGATTCCTTAGAAAACCTGGAATGGAACCAGCATTTGATCCAGTTATCCCACTCCTTGGTATATACCCAAAGAACTTAGAAAGAGTGTATGTAATACAGTTATATAGCCACATCGATGTTTATAGCAGCTCAATTCATAGTAGCTAAGCTCTTGAACAAAATTAGGTGTTCTAGAACAAATGAATGGATAAAAATAATGTGGTATATATATGCAATGGAATGTATACTCAGTCATAACAACGAAGGAAATTATGGAATTTGCAGGAAATGTATGGAACTGGAGACTATTTGCTAAGCAAAATAAGCCAATCCCCAAAAATCAAAGGTCGAATATTCTCTCTGATACGCAGATGCTAACTCACAACAAGGCAGGGAGGGGAAGATTAGAAGTTCAGTAGATTAGACAAAAGTGAATGAAGGGGTAAAAATGGGGAAAACAATAGGAAAGACAGTGGAATAAATCTGAATTAACTTTCATCATATATATATATATATATATATATATTTATATTACAGTGAATCTCTACATCATGTGCAACCACAAGACTGGGATACTAATTAGAATAAGATGTAATCCATGTTAGTATGAATATGTTAAATTATACACTATTGTCATGCACAACTAGAAAAAAAAACAAATAAATAAATAAGAAGTCAATCAATATATAATTAAAAAGAAAGGCAACCAAAGCCTATTAACAGCAGGATTATACAATCATTAAGACAACTTGTGTATTTTTATTAATCACTCTGCTGGGAAAGAGGACCTCATGCCAAAATAGTTTCTCCCAATTTTAGCTAAATAAGCCAGCCCAACTCTCACTATAGCACAATGATTCACAAAGGCTGACCAAGCATAGCTGACTGGGTTTCTGTGAGAACAGGCATTTTAGCTGCACCATTGTGTCTATAGCATGAGTAAAATACAATACTTATTTTTTTGTTATTATACAGAATACAATCTTAGGTAAATTCCTACTAATTTCTTAGGAAAAAAATCAGAATAAAAAAGAACATTTTTTTTTCTCTCCCCTGGCTCATGTATCAGACTGAATTTTATCTAAAGAAGCTTTATTCCCTCCCTGTTCTTCCCTTAGGGGGACCTCTCTAAAATTCTTCACAATTAACCTCAGATCCAGAAGACATCGGTCTGTTAGTGCCTGAACACCTGAAATACTAGCTTTTACATTCTGAACACCACTTTTCAATTACATACCAGTAAAGAGACCATTATATTTCTATTTACCTCTTTTCTGATGGGTAAAAATATGTCCCAACTAGAGTCGATTGCATTTATCAAATCATAACTTTAATCACATATACCTATGGAAAAAATTGAGTGTTCATTTAGAGGTAACTTTATTTGCAGAAATTACTTGTGTAACTAAATTAAAATAGGAAAATATTTCAATGTTTTAGTTCCAAAGGTTTTACTTTTACTTTAGATAAGGCTCAAGGCGACAGTTTCTCAATATCATCCATGATATGTAGAAATCCTTCCCTAAGTCCTCTTAGGAGTTATACAAAGCAAAAGACGCAGTTCTCATCCTGGAGGAGAGAATAAGTTAAGAGGTCATTGAAATGTGAGGATCAACACAACTGTAGGGTAAGAAAAATCATACACATACACACACACACACACAACAGAGACAGATAGCTAAATCATTTTTAAAAGTGCAAGAAATGAGAAGCACAAAATAAAGTGAGAAGATTAAAGGGTTGGGGCTTATAGGTGAGATTAACTAATTTATAATTAATATCGTATTTGTGTGTGGTTAGCACAGGAAAGCTTATAGTGTTGAGTCATCTGATAATGATTGACCTCACTGAAGATTTATGAAGCTTTATCTATCATTATACTAGATTGAGTTGAAATTCACATACACTGATTAAATTGAAATACAATTACTGTATCACCGGTGTTTCATTTTATTCACAAATAAATTTGAATCAAATTCATGTGCGTTCTCCTTTAAGCTCTTTTTAATATATATCACTGAGGACCTTTGTTTTTTTTTTTTTTTTTTTTTTTTTTTTTTTTTTTTTGGTAAGATAGTGTTTTACTTGAATGGAGCATTAAGAGCTTCCACATACCCAGCTAAGATGAAGTATATTTGGAGAAGATAAACAGGCACTTGTTCTCATGTGTGGTGATGAGCTTAATGGCTAGAGGCCGCATTAGCTATAAAAGCTATTTAGGAATTCGCTTTCTTTTTCCTTAGACAATTCACTGGTTCTGGGAGCATTCACGGAGACCACCTTAGGTAATTGCTTCAAACGACCAAAAGTTGCGGTCAGAACTGTTCTTAGAATCTTTCTTGTTCTCTGTACTTACAAATATGCTTAAGGGCACTTAATGAATAACCTTTTACTGACGTACCACCCTTTCATTACCTCCTGGGTTTAGCAGCAAAAGACATAAAGGTGAGAATTATTTCCTTGCAGGTTCAGCCCAACCCTTCAATAGCAGTGGCACTTTGTAGATGGCATCTATCAGTGGGAGGAAAATTATACCTTAGGTCATTTTAGGCAGAGTAGATATAAAATGAAACACTATAAAATCTTTGGGTCTATAATAGTACCATGTCATAAATTCTCCCTGTGGAGAGAGAGAGCTGGTGCATGCTTTACATTTATAATGTACACAGTGGAACAATGAGCTAAGAATATCCTAATTCAGGAATTATTCTTCCTATATTATTAAAGAAACTACTTAAGTGGTTGGGCATATGGAGTTTGCATCTCACTGTGGGAGTTGCAGAGGAAAAACACACACACGCACACACACACACACACACACACAAAATATACATACATAAACATCAAAAAGATATGGCCTATTTAAAAACAAAAACAAATGAACAGAAACCATTGTCCCTTAGCTTAGACAATCTAAATCAAATAATCTCTTGTGAGAGAACAGGAAAAACTATTGTGCTGACTAAATAATACATATTCTTTTCTTTTTTTTCTTTTTTTAATAGAAACATTTTATTTTATTTTTGTTATTCTTCAGAGTGAATGCTTAAAAAAAACTGTCTAATGAAGTGATAGGTCTATAACTCAAGAAAATAGCAAAGGCTTTGGGGTAGTATCTATTAAATAAAAAATTCAGAAGTCTTCATCAAAATGTATTTTTTAAAAAAACTCTGATTCTCCTTTAAATGGACTGATATTGGTCCTATCTAGTATCCAGAGTTCTTGGTTCCCTGTTGTAGGTGACCCCTGTACTTTTGCTAGGGTACTTTTTCTCTGACCAGTAACCTCATGAAGGTCATACCTTCTGACTGATATGGCTGTGGTTTTTTATCCTTCATGATTCAGGGGTGGAACACTTAATTTATTCTTTTTTTTTGTGTGTGTGTGCACTCTCTTCAGATACTTTTCTTAGATAGGGGTCTAGCCATCTAAAAGACTCTCATTTGCTGATTGAATGTTGTTTGCTTTTCAGTGCATGGGCACTGAACCCATGGCATCTCTTATGAAAAGCTCATGCTTCACCAATAAGCTATACACCCAGCCCGGGTTTGAATTTAAATATAATGAAATTTAGGACTAAGCACCTCATAGCCTCAAACACAGTGACTTCTACGTTTGCTTTCTTCTGCCACTCATGCCTACTGAGAAGCTGAACTGTAGCATGTTAAAATAAATGTTCTGTAAGAATACATGTGAAACATTTTATTATATTTTTATGTGAATTGTACTTTGGAATTTAAGAAAAATGAAATAATCTTGATATATTGGATTAAAATAAAATATATTATTACAAACAATTTCACCCGCTCCTTTTACTTTTAAACAGATATCTATTAGAAAATGCAAAATTATGTTTGTGGTTTGCAATTGCAACAGAACATTTTTTTCTATTGGAAAGATCTTTTCATTAATGGAGGTAACCAAGATAGAGGAGAAAGGTCTTTTATACCAACTATTGCAAACTCTTACATGATGACAAGAAGCCTCCACCAAGATATCTGTTTTGACTTCTTTGTATCTCTTTTAGTTTATTAATTGCACTAGAGTTATGCAAAATCCATTTGGTTCTTTCACACTTTATCTATTCCTAGTGAAATGTCCTTTCATCCTTTCTTAATTAATTTGCTTTATACAAAAATTCTCTATCAATGAATTGAATCAGTTCTTCTGATCCTCTACTTTTGACGAAGAGATCTACTTCCAAAGTCAGATTTTGCACTCTTTCTAGCTCTGGCATTCTGAAGTAATCTGTTTGTAGATCACTCCCTCCTCCATGTGTTGTACTCTTTGTCTTGACTTTATCTTTTCCTGGGAAGACATCTCTGCAGCAGATGTATTTTGAGTTCTCCTGCTCTCATGGTAAAAAATAGCTTAATTGATTCCAATGAGCTTTATCTTGATTATTCTATTGGCCACATGATTGTGAGAGAACTAGACTCATAAGAGCACATTTTGGGGATATTCTTTATTAAGGGAACACAAGATTATAAATTTAGGTTTAGTGACTTGAAGGGAACTTGTGTAAGTGAGGAAAGTGGATACTTTGCTTCAGTTGCTTCACTATTAATTTGCCATCAGTATGGTACAGAATTTATATGGCTTGTGTGGAAGCAGAGTGAGGTAAAGGAGCCCTCCTGGCTCAACCTCTGACAATTCACCTCAGCTCCATAGAGGGACTTTGACATCCTTCCACTCCATTCATATGGAATTGGGTTTTAGGATTAATTTATCAGCATATTAAGGAGTAGCTCTCTTCTTTCTTTTGGGAAAGTTATTTTTATAATAAACACTGTACAGTCAAAGTGTTCTTGACCTTTTCAAATTATGATTGCAGTGTACAACAGCTCTGGGAATATGGATGGATCAACAGAGATAACTAGGTGAAGTGGGTTGCCCCTAGTGTGGTAAGGATCATGAGAAAATGTTTCTGTTTCTATCTATATGAACACTTCAATTTAAAAAAAATGTAGTAAAATTCAGAATACCATTGTAAGGTTTAATGATCTATCAGTGAACATTTAAAATAATGGGCAGAGGAAAGGTGTTAGGTATTTGCTCATTTAATCAGTGCATGTGAAGATTTTTGTAGTGTCTAGGCACAATCTTTGTCTTCAGGTCCTGGAACTACTTCTTTATGTTCTTTCTTTTCAAATGTGTCATAGCTGGATAACTTTATTTCTCCCACCTTGAGAAAGATAACAACAGTTATTACTCACAATGTCATGCTCTTCACAACCTTTCTGTATTGAAACAATATAGATCTTCTCAATACCACAGTTCCCTAATGCCATTTATTTAGTGCTGGTGACATCATTTCTCATGAAGCTACACCATCAGTCATGTTGCCTATGAAACTGCTTCCAGTGAGTCCTTAAGAGGACATTACTGTGTTGTTTTGAAGAAGATCACAAATTCAAGTCTCACCCAGAGAATAGGGGGAATTGGATAATTGTGAATAATACTTTGTCATCTGGTCAAGTTACATTTAGTACGTGATATTTTACAACACATTGCAACTCCCAACAGTATATAATATATATATATATATATATATATATATATATATATATATATATTTGTAATCTTGAGGCTGTAATCATTACATTCTTAAAATGTGATCTATTTTTATAAATTAACATCAGTCAGGTGTATGGGGAAGTGGACTTTTAGTCAATTCAGGTTGCTATAACAAATCTCCATAGACAAATGGCTTAAACATAAACATTTCTCACAGTTCTTTAGGTTAGAAGTCAGAGTCCAGGGTGCTGGCATGGTCATGTTCTGAGTGTGTCTACTCTTCAGGGTTTTAAGAACTGTCTTCTTGATGTGTCTACACATGAAATAAATATGCACAGATCACTTTCTCTCCTATGTTTATAGGGGCACTAATCCCATTGGTAAGAGTTCCACCTTCATGGCCTACTTATTTCTCAAAAGTGCTATATTAAAATTCCATCATATTGGGAATTATATTTCAACATGACCTTTTTGGCAGAAAAACCATTTAGTCCATAACATGGTCTTTTGGTGGAGTGAGAAGAAAAGTCCTATTAATACAAGAAATGTCCTTCTCTTTCTGGCATGCCTTCAGACTGACCCAGTGGAGCACAAATCCACCCCACCAATTGGAGGTAAGAAAGGACATTGATCAAAAGGATCCATTGGCATTATACTATGATACTGCAGAAAGTCATGAAAAGAAACAGAAGAGATAACCCCTGGAACATTGACCAACATATGGGAAGGCTATATGCCAATATTGTGGGAGTCACAACGTAAAAGGTGTGAGCATGTTGTTGCTTCAAATCAGCATGTCACCACCAATGTGGCAGCCTATACTCACTAGATCCTATTAGAGAAATGTTTAATTAAAGGAAAAATTTACATGCCAGTGTACCTTCGTAGAACCAGGACCTGGGAATCTGGCCAAAGCATCCAGTCATGACTACATATCTGCAATTGCAGGAGTTCTTGGGGTATTCAAGAATTGCACCATTTTGAAGGATGAAGAGGGTCAGAAAACACCTGTAAGATGGAAACATAGACCAATGCCTTTGTAGGTACCAATCTGGACTTCAGTTATTCCAGTGAGTTAGCACAACTAGCTCAGCTTTTCACACCCTCTAAAACAGAATACTGAGTTTTGAAAAAGGTACTCCAAAAGGCAGTGGCCACCTGAGGAATGGTGGCTCTGCTTGCTGGGGTCTAAGAGCAACATCAACTGTGAGTTTTACATCACCTCAAATTTCCTTCTTATGGCAACTTTTGTCCCAGTACTGGTCTTTTGCAAGTGATTTGAAACTCCTCCTCTGCACCACTGTGAGCCCCACATAGTCATACACGTATCCATGGGTACCTTTCTTTTTTTCTCACATACTATTTCTAGAAATTCTGCTTCCTGCTCTTGGCTTTCTACTATTCTTCAGTCTAAAGAAAGGTGAGGAAAAAGAAGCAAACATAATTCATATCTGCCTGCGCCTAATTTTGTCGGTCACTTAGAGAGACAAATGGCCAAGACAATGAGAAAAAGAGCAATTGAATGGTTCTTATTCAGACTAATTATAGGAAAAGAGAAAAAAGTAAAGAATCTTTGAAAGGGTTTATTCTTTCTTTTGTTTATGTATGTGTGTGTGTGTTGGAAAGAGATAAGGCATGAAAGCAGAATAATATATGGGGAAAGGACTATAGAATGTGAATAGTTAAAACACCAAGCTAAGGGGCTTGTCAGAATCCGTACGTTCAGGAGATATTTATTTTACAAAATGTGGGGGAAAATTGATTCCTTTTGAAACATATTTAGATTTCAAAATCCTGTGTATTTAAGTGTAAAATCGTACCTTTTGGAATCCAGAAATCTCTGACAGATAGAAAAAGAATGTAATTGTATAATGTTATCAGTAAATAAGTAGGAAAATAAGATAACAAAATAAAATAAAATTAAGCCGCAAACAAACAAGTCAGCTGATAATCAAAACAAAGCCAGACTGGAAAAGATCACATTAACTCAAAATATAAGAATTCCATCTTAAAATTGGATTTGGAGATAGCAAACCATCAGAGATTACAGGGAACAGACTTGATTCGATCCAGTTTTCTGCAATGTGATAGCAACTAATGGCCACTGCAATCTAAATTAATTAACATCAATTTGTTTTTAATAAAAAGCTTCTGAAACCCATTTTGATAATGAATGCTGTCTAGAGAAAAATCAAACCATGCTACTGATATATGTGGAGCCACAGCTGTACATATTTGACCCCTATTTTACACAGTTGTGCCTCATTGATTTCTTCTGTTAAACTCCTGGACTGAACACTGAACAATGGTGGGAGGACTCATCTATCTTCCTCTGAGCCCCAGTCTGTGAACTATAACCCTGCAGCAGGGCTAGAGCATTTCTACACCTCCAGCATTGGCTGCCTGTCCCAATGACATATAACCCAGAAGCTGTCCTTAAGAACAAATAACCTCAAAAGTGTCAACATGGAATCAGTCTTTACAGACACAAACAGAAAGAAAAGACTTGGGACACACCTGTCACGTAACTGAGCTTCAAGTTACTTTGCTTCAAATTTAAGCCCACATAGAGTGGGCTTATGACTAAAGGAATTCCTGTCTTTAAAGAGAATTCAAAATAGAACAGAAAACCAATAGAGACACTTGAAGATATTTTATCATGACTACACAGTATGGGAGGCTCCATCCATTAAAAGAGAAACTTACTTGTTGCATCTCCACTGAATTTTTCATAAGATTTTAGGAATAGTTGTACATTGATTTTTGTTATCTCACCCTTGCAATAATACCAATAATGCAAAATTAGTGACTTAAATTACTTTTAGACCATATGAATTCATCCTGAGAGTATTCCTAAGCTCATGTCAAAATATAATAATAATTAGTAGTAGCAACAATGCATAATTTACTGACCAAAATAAATTATAGATGCTTTGAGAGTAGAACCTATGAAGTACTTTCTCTTTACTTACACTATACACTCATTACAGAAAACAAGGAAGGAGAGTTTTACTAACATAAAAAAATGGTCAAAATAGCATTTCACAATTAAATTAAAGTTATAAAAGTACTAAAAATTATCAAATGCCTCCAGGAGTTAGGATATGACTTTAACAAGGGAAATGCCAGATGGACTCTTGGCAATAAAAGATGTGGCCATTAATACTGTGATTGATAGGGAAAATGTCAAGTCCTTGATATTTAAAGGAGTATGCTTTTATTCAGAGTAATCACTTTATATTTGCAAATATTGATTCTAAAACTAGTATTACTGTAAATGCTTTTTAAACCTTTCCCTTACAAATTGCTCTAAAACCCAAAGAATTTTCCATAAAACCAACCAAACAAACCAATAAACAAAAAAGTGTGTTTTACTAAAAAATTACACCTGTCAGGGACTCAGTAGAAAACCAATAACACACTCAAAATGGCTAAGTGAAGACTGTAGTTAATATACTACTACTTACTACTGCTTCCAGCCATATGAAGAGGACTTAGGGAAACTGGTGTGAAAGGTAGAATGCCACCCTTGTCTTATGGCAACTATATCAGTGAGAAATGACAGACCTTGGTGCTAAGAGGTCAGGGCAGTCTTGGTTAATGAAAGGATAGTTGCATGGAAAGAGCAGACAAGATGATACTCAGGATAGAAGATCAGCAAACCTTCATGCTCTGGCCTATGACTAGTCCTTCTCATTGTCACAGCATAACTGGAAACTAGAAGGCAAGGCAACTATTGATGCTGCTCACAGGGGTCAGCCTCCAGAGAAACTGAAGTATGGAAGGTATTATATAATAAAAATTCAGAAGTCCAATTACATTTAATAAAAATCCTGTTAAGTTGCATTAAGGATTAAATATGGTAATTTAATCACTAAATGACACCCCTATCTGTTTAACAGCCAATACTCTTTATAAATTTTGATGCATTATTTACCTGTGATAAGTAGAGGATTTAAGTAAGGTAGCTAATCTAATATCAAGCAGCAAATAATTAAAGCATTTATGATTTCTAAAATCGTGTAGAATGTAAGGATCTTCCCTTTAAAATGATTAAACTTTCTAAAACTCAGCATTCTAAACTTTTAAATGTATGGAAGCATTGTGTCTTTAAAACATTCAACATGTTAGACCAAAGCTAAACCCATCATCAACCTCCAGAATTTTGGAAAGGGATGATTCAAGCTAGTTTGTCTAAGCAGCTTTATATGTGATTTTCTAAAAAGACAATAATCAGCTAGCTGGTTACAGATCTGGCAAGGACAAATGCCTATTCCCCTGTTGTAGACACCAGATGGGGAGTCTCAGGTGTTCTAGTGTACACCAGAACCTGCCTGCCAAAGGCTAAGAGTGGAGAGCCTGCCACTTCACTAATGTTCTCAGGAATTCACACACAAGCAAGACTATTTGATAAATACTAGGTATATGTGATCTGTTCCTTGGCAGAACCTACACAGTTGAAGGGTTAACACTTCCTAAATTGAAAGCAAGAATCCAGGAAGGTAAATCAATCCATTGTTATTTCACTGATGTGCTCTAAGAAAAGTATAAGTGTAATTTCAATGAGTCCCAACAGGAGATTCTCCTTCCCTTTCCTATACAGGCCTCTAATTGTTTCCCTGAAAAAAAGAAAAGAAAAGAAAAGGAAAAAAAAAAAAAGAAAAAGAAAATAATTTGTGGTTAGAAATTTCCCACTGTCAGCTTGACAAGATAGATTTTACTAAAGAAAGAACGGAAATATCTAGTAAATTATATTGGAAAGAAAATGTTGTATCTCGTCACTTGTGAAGGGAGTTATTTTTCTGTTGCCAGTATAGTTTTTAATCTTGAACTCATCTCTTGAACAAAACAGAAATTTATGTTAAATATTAAGGGGAAAAACAGTATAATTTAAAAGTCATTTCTATAAACCCTATAGTGATACTCTGGGTTTTAAAAGGAAGCTTTGGGGATATAAGCTAAAAATGAAGTTTAGCAATTTGTGTTTCCAATGTTTGCTTCGTTTTGGCTTTTCGCACTTTCCATCCCTCAGTTTGTCATTGAAATCTTTATTTCAAGGATGTTTCCTTGGAGCTAACAGAGCTCAGGACTCATGTTATGAAAACTCTGCTTGCTTTTACCTTTCACAGTGTAGTCTCTCCAAGCTATTGCTGTCACTCACTAGAGCCCCAATGTGCTGCATGAGGCAAAGCTTTGTAAACAAGGTACCAAGGGTCAAATACTATGTTGCAGTGAGAAAAGCAAAGAGACAGCAGAAAACCAGGAGACAGACTACTGGGAACAATCTATATGTCATAAAGTTGGGGTGTGTGTGATGTTTAAATGGAGTTGCTTAACATTCAAATCCCCTGGTTTCAGCCTTGCTGCATTTGCTAGGGAGTGTTTGGCTCATTCATATGCTTGTCTTTTCAGAAGATTCCCCTTGTTACCCAGCCACCTCTTAGTGCAGACCCAGGACAGTGCATCCAACAAATCATAAAACATGTCTGCTTTCTGCTATGTATCAAAGTCTCTTAATATGCCAACAAAGTTCTCCAAGGTCAGGGAAGCAGTTTATCAACCTTTTATATATCATATAGCAGCAATAAATTTGTTCTAGTATGGGACCTATGAATATTTCAGATGCTCTGTGAGCAAAAACTCATTGGCTTTAGATAGCCTGTATGTTCCAGAGTTTGGGTAAGGACACACCGCCATTGTTCTCTCGCCATGCTTTTACTGTTTTACAGCTGTTTATGATATTTTCAGAAATATTTGCCATTTAATAAATATAATTTTCACATAGAAAACAACACACTAATTATTTTTTACCTTAGATTTCTCTTTTATCCATTTTCTGATTATTGGCTATACTAAACTTTTAGGCAAGTAAACACAGGATTCATAGAATTTTTCTCAAGAACCCTATGGAAAATTAGTTTTGCTTTTCAGTTTTGTCTGTTTTCAGTTTTGTCTGTTTGTTTTTCTCTCTTCTCCCAGAATGAAAGAACTCACATTGTCATTTAGGACTTAAAAATTATAATACAATAACATAGAGTCTTTTAACTGTTTGTCATATTATAAGTTGATATTAACGCTTCATCCATTTTTAAATTTAGACGATGTTAGTTCTAAGACACCTTGTTCAGTTATTTAATATATATAATATAGTGTCTTATTATAAAGGAGACAATCTAAAAGCTATGTTTGGGGGGAAATTCATGTTAAAAAAAAAGAACTGGGAATGAGAAAGGATGGAAGATTTATTAAGTTTACTAAAATCTATTTAACAAACTTCAACAATTATTGCTCTCATACCTGAGACAGGAGTCCAAGTGTTTTTGAGAATTAATGGACCAGAAATTGAGAATTGAGTTTTAATGTTTTTATTTCTTTACATGCATTTGTACAGACACACTCCACATACTACTCACACATGTACATACACATACATGTAGAATGGCATTTCAAATACTTTTATTCTAGTCAAGACCTACAAGACCTAAAATTTAGATGAATTCCTTATTTAGAAGGATTCTTAATGAATTTGAATTAGGTAGAATCTAACTTTTTTGTTTGTTTGTTTTCTTTTGTGTATAACTTCTCAGTCTTTGCTCTACATGTGGCCCACCCTTATGAATTTATTCTTACATAGAATATTGTTTTTCTTTTTAAACTGCTCTCAAGTTACTTGATTTCTTGACATATTTTAAATCAAAATAATTTTTTCTTATTCATGCCTTTTATTCACAAAGATGCCATGGTCAGACATTAATCAACCTGAACTTTTATTCTTCTTGATAAGCTCTAATTGTATGACCATATATCTTTTATTCCCTGCTTGGTGATGATATGTTTGATGTAGTTTTAGACCTCTCTCCATGTGACTCATTTGTTTCTTATCAGATGAAATTTCAGTCCACGTGTGCTCTCTGTTCCAACATGGCTTATTGGGCTGGAACCTGAGATGTGTTTTCTGCATGAGCTCACAATGGAATATTACTCAGCAATAAAAAGAATAAAACTATGGCATTTGCAGGTAAATGGTTGGAGTTGGAGAATATAATACTAAGTGAAGTTAGCCAATCCCAGAAAAACCAAATGCTGAATGTTTACTCTGATATAAGGAGGCTGATTCATAGTGGGATTGGGAGGAGGAGCATGGGAGGATTCTCTGAACTCTAGATAGGGAAAAGGGGTGGGAGGGGAAGAAAGGGGTCATGGGGTAGAAAATACAGTGGAATGAGATGGACACCATTACCCTAAGTACCTGTATGAAGACATGAATGAATGGTGTTAATATACTTTGTATACAACCAGATATATGAAAAATTGCACTCTATATGTGTAATATGAATTGTAATGCATTCTGCTGTCACATACAACAAAGTAGAATAAAAAATAAATTAAAAAATATTATTTGTTTTATTTTTCTTTCCTAAAAATAGTTGGAACCCTCTAACTGAAATACATATGATTATTCTATATCTCTGTCTATAGAAGATTATTATTTCTTTAGTTGCTAGGACTTTTCATCAATTCTCTTTAACATGACACATTAAAAATGGCAAAAAGTGTATTGTCTCTGGTCTAATTCCTAGGTCCTTGATCCACTTTGAATTGAGTTTTGTGCATGGTGAGAGATCAGGGTTTAATTTCATTTTGTTGCATATGGATTTCCAGTTTTCCCAGCACCATTTGTTGAAGAGGCTATCCTTTCTCCACTGTACATTTTTGGTGCCTTTGTCTAATATAAGATAGCTGAGTAAGCTCCAATTTTCAACATGTCGGATTAGGCCCCAAGTTCCTTAATAAGAATCCTGTAGTGCAAGAATTATTACCAAGAATTAATTAATGGTATAGATTTAAACTAAAAAGCTTCTTCTCAGCAAAAGAAACAATCAGTGAGGTGAATAGAGAGCCAACTAATTGGGAACAAATATTTAATACATGCACATCTGATAGAGCACTAATTTCTAGAATATATAAAGAACTCAAAAAACTTAACACCAAAAAAACAAATAACCCAATCAATAAATGGGCTAAGGAATTGAAAAGACACTTCTCAGAAGAAGATACACAATTAATCAACAAATACATGAAAAAAATGCTCAACATCGCTGGCAATTAGAGAAATGCAAATCAAAACTACTCTAAGATTTCATTTCACTCCAGTCAGAATGGCAGCTATCAAGAACACAAACAACAATAAATGTTGGAGAGGTTGTGGAGAAAAAGGCACACTCATACATTGCTGGTGAGACTGCTAAATGGTGCAACCATTATGGAAAGCAGTATGGAGATTTCTTGGAAAACTGGGAATGGAACCACCCTATGACCCAGCTATCCCACTCCTGGGTCTATTCACAAAGGACTTAAAAACAGCATATTACAGTGACACAGCCACTTCAATGTTTATAGCAGCACAATTCACAAAAGGTAGGTTGTAGAACCAACCTAGATGTCCCTCAGTAGATGAGTGGATAAAGAAAATGTGGTATATATACAAAACGGAATTTTACTCAGCAATAAAAGAGAATAAAATAATGGCATTTGCAGGTAAATGGATGAAGTTGGAGAATATAATGCTAAGTGAAATTAGTCAATCTCAAAAATCCAAATACCGAATGTTTTCTCTGATATAAGGAGGCTAGTTCACAGTGTTGTTGGATGGGGATAGATAGGAGGATTAGAGGAACACTAGAATGGTCAAAGGAAAGGGAGGGGAAGGGAGGGAGCAAGGGGGAGAGAGGGGGGGGGAAAAGAAAAAAAATTGGTGGTTGAATGAGATAGATATCATTATCCTAAATGCATAATTGAAGATCTGAATGGTACTTATATACTTTGTATGCCAACAGTTGTATGTAAAAAGATGCTATATATGTGCATTATGAATTGCAATATATACTACTATTATAAATAAAAAATAAAAAGGAAAAAATGGCAAAAAGTCATTTTTAATTTATTTATAATCTATATAATAGTGGATCTATAATATAGTCAACTAAGAAACATAAATATACTCAATAAATTAGTACACAATTCTAGTGTAGCAATGACTTGCTTGATAGAACAGAACATGACCGACACACTAGACTCCATCCAACTTTTACTACTATATTCTCCAAATTTAAAATGTCTTTTAATAGTCACTTTTCAATTTTTGTCTCTTGAAGTAGGAATTTATGTATGCTTATCCATCTGACTTCTTGCAGTCAACATTTTATGTATGGGTGTACAAACTTCACTTTTATTGTCTTATCATATTCCATTACATTAACATTAGTTGATTGATTGTTATGTTGATAGATATTTGGGTGCTTTCTAGATTTTACTGTTATAGATAATACTGCTCAGAATATTTCTGTATATGTCTTTTCATGTACTGTGTGCAAATTTCTTTTAGGTCCATACATAGAGTAAAATCACTATGCTTTAAAACATATGTATGCTTGAAATGAAAGTCAATAGTTGTCTAAAATATTTTATTAATTTACATTAATTTTGCTCCATATCTTCCCAGACATGTTTATTAACTTTGGTTAATTTTGTACTGGTATCTCAGATACTTTCAATCTTTTTTCCCCTAATTATAAGAAAATTGAATTCCTGCTCATATGTGAACTTACCATTTGAATATTCAATATAGTCAAGTAACTGTTCAAGTCTGTTGACAAATTTTATTTTCCTTATTTAAAAAAGTTGATAAGTGGGTATTTCTCATATCTCATAGATGTAGACATGTATTTTAAATATCCTCTTAGTCTGTGAGTTGGCATTTTAAAATATATGTTGAGAATTGTAATGTATTAAACTTAACATAGTCCAGTTTGAGATTTTTTTTTCCTTCATAACCAGTATATTTTTTTCTCCTCTATGAAAAATAATTCCCTATTCTATGGAAATTTAGATAATAGTTTTTATTATAATGTGTTGTATTTATTATTTCTTTTTGACATTCACATCTCTACTATACCTATGGTTTCAGATAAGACCAAATATGTATATTTTTTATATGTTTAAGAAACGTATCATTCTCCTACTTTGAAGAGTCACTTTTTGTCAAAGTTTTATATGTGTCTTTCTACCTTTCTGTTTCATTTTATTAATTAATTTTCCTGTCCCCTCATTAATATTATACTTTCTAATTTATTAAATCTTTATAGTTTGTGAGGTCTTACAGAGACAAATCTTCCTACATTGTTCTTCCTCTTCAAGATTGTGCCAATTTAATTGCTGCTCATCTTCAAATGCACCCCTCAGTACCTGTTCTGTGATAATGAATTTGTAGTGAGTTTCATGTTAAGCTTTGTCAGTAGAGGGCATACAAGGGACATTACAGAAGGAAGGTCCTGGATCTGGTGAACTTGCACTGTTGAAAAAAATGTTTTTTTTTTCCTACTCCTGTGAGGCTGAAGCAGCATATAGGAAGGACATGCAGTATACTGCTCCAGCACGAGCCCTAAAGGGCCCATCCCAGAGTAACTACCCAGCCCTGAACTGATCTTGCAAGATTCTTTCTTCCCTGTACAAGATTCATGTTCCCCATAGGTGGACAGACTACTGACTCCTTCTGCACACCTGCTGTTCAGGGTTCAGTTGCCTGTATCCCAATTGCTGTTGTGCATCCATCTACCATAACTGGCTGCCAATTTCCTCCAAAGTTGGCTCTCATTGACCTGTTGGAGTCACTGCACATTTTAGGTCTCATCCCGGCCATCCAGTGAATGAGCTTACAACATCATAAGCTTTGCCCACAAGCAACCTGATGTTCCTTCCTACAAGCCTCAGTGTACCTTTAGTCCAGAGGTGTGCCTCCTCTCTGCCTACTGATTGTGACTGAGCTCTGGCCTGACATCTAGTGAATGCTAAAATTCATGGGCTGCATATCTTTTCATTGAGATATGGTTAGGATCCTTGAGGTGATGCACCTCTCTCTTTGTTCTTTCCTAGGGTTTGCTCCTCAAACCTAGGGTATTTGTTTGGTTAATTGCCCTGGCTAAGACTTCCCATACAGAGTTGAACGCAACTCCGTTGAGCATGGGTGTCCTTGTCATATTCCTGCAATTGGAAGGAAAGCTTTCAATCTTCTACCGTTAGAGATGCTATTAGTTATGGGTTTTCATAAATACTCTTCCATCAGATGGAGAAAAATCTTTTTCATTTAAAGTTTGATGACTCTTTATCATGAAAAAAAAATTTTTGTCTGTTGCTTTTCCAATATCTATTGAGATGATTGTGTGGTGTTTGTCTTTTATTTTATTACTATGGCATATTAAACTTTTTTTAATATTTAAATAACATTGCATTCCTAAGATAAATTTCACTTGGTAATTGTGCATTATTCCTTTTGAATATTGCTAGATTGGTTTACTAGTATTTTGTTTAGCATTCCTAAGTTTACAATCCAAAGGAATACTGATCTATAGCTTCTTTTTTTCTTGTGATGTATTTTGGTTCTGGTTTCATGATAATATGCACTCATAGAAAGATTTGGGAAATACTCTCTCCTCTTGCAGTTTTTGGAAAAGGTTATGAAGAATTTGTACCCAATTCTTTTTTAAAGGTTAGGGGCCATCTGGTTTGGGGTTTCTTTCATGGGAATTTTTTTGTTTCTTATTAGTAGTTGTTCTATTTTTTATATGTCTGTTTAGATTTTTTTATTGATTCTTAAATTAGTTTGATGGATTGAGTCTTTCTAGGAATTTCTGTTTCAACAGGGATCTAATTAGGATATGGGTGTTCATGGCATTATTCTCTAAGACTAATGGCATGCTCCCTTCTTTATTCATGACAGGAGGAATCTGAGTATTTTTCCTGTTATAGGTCAATCTAGCAAAAATTTTGTCAAATTTGTTGATTTTCTCAAACAACTTTTATTTTGTGAATTTTCTCGACTACTTTTTCTAGTTTATATTTCATTTATTTTCACTCTTCTTTATTCATTACTTCCTTTTGATTGCTATTATTGAGTTTGTGCTATTATTGAGTTTGTGCTTTTTCTGATAATTATAATAAAATTTAGGTTATTGATTTGAGATCTTTCTTATTTTAATATGGGATTTTAATTTAGTAGTAATCTTGACTATTAGCTGTGCTTCTGCTGAATTCATAAGATTTGCTGTGTTGTATCTTTGTTTTCACCCATCTTAGAAGATTTCCTAATTACTCTTTTGAGTTCTTCTTGAACACACTGCTTATTTAAGGATATACTGTATAATTTCCACCTTTTTGTGATGTTTTCCCCAAATTCTGTTATTGATTTCCAGTTTTGTTCTATTTTGGTCAAGGATATACATTCTATATCATTTTACTTCTATTGGGCTCTGATTTGTTGCCCAACATATGGTTTATTATGGAAAGCCTTGTGCAGTAAAGGATATGTATTCCATTTTTAAAAGCTACTGTTATTTTTTATTTTTTTCATTTGTTCTAATTAGTTATAGTAGAATGCATTTTGACACATTATACACAAATGGAGCACGACTTGTCTTTCCTCTGGCTGTACATGGTGTAGTCACATCAGAAGTGTAATCATACATGTATATAGGGTAATAATGTTTGTCTCATTCTGCCGTCTTTCCCATGCACACCACCCCACCCCTCCCCTCACTCTCCTATGCACAATCCAAAGTTCCTTTATTCTTCTATCCCACCCCAATAGATCAACATCTGCTTATCAGAGAAAACATTTGGCCTTTGTTTTTTTGGATGTGGCCTATTTCACTTAGCATGATATTCTCCAGCTCCATGCATTTACAAGCAAATGCCATAATTCCTTTATTCTTTAAGGCTGAGTAATATTTCATTGTGTATATGTACTACATTTTTTTTCATCCATTCATCTGTTGAAGAACATCTAGTTTGGTCCCATAGTTTAGCTATTGTGAATTGAACTGCTATAAACATTGATTTGGCTATGTCACTGTAGTATACCAATTTTAAGTCCTTTGGGTATAAACCAAGGAGTGGGATGGATTCAAACTAAAAAACTTCTTCTCAGCAAAAGAAACAATCAGTGAGGTAAACAGAAAGCTTACAGAATGGGAGCAAATTTTTACCACACACACATTAGATAGAATACTAATCTTTAGGATATATAAAGAACTCAAAAATCTTAACAAATAACCCAGTCATTAAATGGGCCAAGGAATTGAACAGACACTTCTCAGAAGAAGATATGTATTAACAAAATATGAAAAAAAAGTTTAACATCTCTAGCAATTACAGAAATGTAAATCAAAACTACTTTAAGATTTCATCTCACTCCAGTCAGAATGGCATTTGATTCATGGTTTTAATTCTTGCACAATAGGAGTCTTACTAAGGAAGTTGGGGTCTAATCAACATGATAGAGATTTGGGCCTACTTTTTCTTCCATTAGGTGTAAGGTCTCTGGTTTAATTCCTAGATCCTTGATCCACTTTGAGTTGAATTTCGTGGATGGTGAGAGATAGAGGTTTAATTTCATTTTGTTACATGTGGATTTCCAGTTTTCCCAGTACCATTTGTTAAAGAGATTATCTTTTCTCCTATATATATATATATATATATATATATATATATATATATATATATATTGGCGTCTTTGTCAAATATGAGATAACTGTGATTATGTGGGTTTGTCTCTGTGTCCTCTATTCTGTACCATTTGTCTACAGGTCTATTTTGGTGCCAATACTATGTTGTTTTGTTACTATTGCTCTGCAATATAGTTTAAGGTCTGGTATAGCAATGCCACCAGCTTCACTCTTCTAGCTAACAATTACTTTGGCTGTTCTGAGTCTCTTATTTTTCCAGATGAATTTCATGATTGCTTTTTGTATTTCTATAAGTAATGACATTGGGATTTTGATTGGGATTGCATTGAATCTGTATAGTGATTTTGGTAATATGGTCTTTTTGACAATATCAATTCTGCCTATCCAAGAACACGGAAAATCATTGCCATCTTGGATCTCTTCAAACAAGAATATATTTTTAGAGAAATGTAAAATTATCAGAAACAGAAATACAAATAAATAAATAAAAGCATAGGAAGAAAACCATAAAATCAATCAGGAGAAATAAGGGTAAGTATACTGAAATGAAAATGAGTATAAATAAATTATGCTTCTCTGTATAAACAAAAAGCAAAAATGAGAAGATACATAGTAAGTCTCCATAGTGTCTAGGGAGCAATTTTAAAATGCTTCCTGGCAAAGATTGGTTAGCCATTGACTGAAATGATTATCCCTTCCTAAAAGTATGACTAGCCTTTCTTATAGTTAGTTTTGATTGTCATCCTGTTTTTATTTATTTATTTATTTATTTATTGTGACCAAAAAAGTGTGGGAATGTTCCTTGTAAGGGCTGATACATAACATCCATTCAAGGGTAAAATTCCATACCTATATCCTTTCCTCTTTAGGCAGCCCACATCAATTACCAGAGAAAATATGCCAAGTCTTATGAAGACAGTGAGGCTACAGGATGGAAAAGACTTGAATACCCAAATCACTGCTTTGAGAACTATTCTACAGCCAGGAAAGTCCATTTTGGTCTTTACAAAACAAAGAAATTAAATTTTAATCTTTGGAGCCACTGAAAATTTTATGTTTTGTTTGTTTGAGGAGCTAAAATTACCTTCACTTATATAATTAAAGTTAAATACAATATAGCAGCAAAAGGTTTGCCAGGGAGTGACTATACATAATTCCAAAGGAAAAAATTGTGAATGACAGTATTTATTTCATATAAAAAGTATTAAAGAGAAAAATATATTCTATGGGTCATTTCATATTCATAATGCATGAAATCTACAATGTGGGCTGAACAGTCATCAAACCTTTATTAACTAAACAGCAAAATTACTACTTGGATAATATGTAAAGCAACTAAAACAAAATGGCAAATATACAGGGAAAATGCAAAAGCAATATTATTGCAGGAAAAGTTAACAACTCAATCAAAATTTTATTGAGCAGGTAAAATAGCATGAATAAAGATTGATTATCTAATGAACTGCAAATAAAATTCCATTCAAGCAGTAAATGCACAGACCAAATTTTCTGATTATCACCCAATACACGTTAAAACAGCATCAAGCAAAAATAAAACATTCATGAGATTTTTTAAAATATTTTTCAAAATGTTTCCTGATGAAATAGGAAAGTCTATAACTATAGATCATTTTGAAAAGTAAAATCATCATTTCATTAAATTTAGAACTTAATTTTTAAAATAATATCCTATGAAATAAGAAACAAATGAGCTTTTTCTTTCATATAATATAAAGAAGGCATCACAATCCAAAATGTGTACATAATGTTGAAGAGTGAAAAGATGAACACCATTCAATTCCATAATTAGAAACCAAAAGAGATAAATGCCATCATCATTTTCACTTAAATGTTTTTCTGAATTTTCAGACCAATATTCATAATATATGAAATAAAAATAAGAAATAATTAGAAATAGAAAAAAATCAGCATAATGTCTGCTAATATGTTAACATACATAGATAAAATAAGAGAAGCTATGAAATATGTTTAATAACAGAAGAATGATGTTCTTAGCATAAATAAAGAAGCAGGTTTTGATGTACTATTATACAGAAGACAATAGCAGGCAATGTTGTATTTAAATAGTTACAAGAGAGGATTCTAACGTTCTCATCAAAAAGAAATAAGAAATGTGTGAGATGATGAATAACCTAAATATCCCAAGTTGATCATCATATGATGTATATATGTAGCAAAGTATTACAATATGCCTCTAAAATTCATAAAATTATCTGTCAACTAAAAATAAGTACTTAATTTTAAACAGAATTAAAAGCTTCTCTGTATTTGGAATCCTCCTAAAATGATTTCTATTCACAGTGGCAAGAAAACAAATGAAAACCAATAAAAAGTAAGACTTTTGAAGAAAATGGTAGGTGTGCTGATAAATTCAAACTGCAATAAATACCTACCTACCAATACCTTATTCCTAGAAGAATAGATTAAATGTGTTTTTACCCACTAAACCTTAAGATATATTTTTTTTAATTTCAATGAAAATATTCTCAAAATATTTTGGAGTATTTTGGGATAGTTGTATTAGGTTTAATTAAAATAATTTAAAAATGGGAAGCAGATCATGGTGCATGCCTATAACCACAGTTACTTGGGAGGCACAGGCAGGGGGATCACAAATTTGAGCCCTGACTAGGCAACTGAGTGAGACCTTGTTACAAAAAAAAAAAATAAAAATAAAAATGAATGGGGATGTAGCAAAGTTGTAGAATGCCACTGAGCTCAATCTCCAGTATTACAGAGAAAAGCAGAGCTGGAGGGATGAGAAAAATATAAAGTAAAAAAAAAATCATTATTTTAAGGAAGAAGAAATAAAGAAGACAGATTTCAGTAATTTAAAAATGATGCAGACAGAAAATTTCAAACAACAAATACATATGAAACAGTCTTTTCAAAAACAAAAAATATATGATGAAAGAATTTATAAACACAGGCAACCGAAAAATTTTTCTATTCTTTTAAAAGTAAAATGTAGAAAAAAATTTTGTTTTGTTTTATTTATTGTTTTGTTTTGTGGTCCTAGGCCTATTTTATTTATTGTTTTGCTTTGTGGTCTTGGGCCTTAAATCCACAGATTCAAAAGGCATGCTAAGAAAATGTTTTACCACTGAGCTCTACCCCATTCTGAGAATAATGTTTGAAATAGAAGAAAATGTATAGCAACAATTCATTGATTTCAATGTGAAGAATTTTAAATATAAATTAAATGAAAGAAGAAATAAAAATAATCCACATTCTCACCTGCATAATACTTTTAATATATTAAAATAATAAGAAATTTAGGTAAATACAAATAGAACAGAAAAAATGACAATAATATTATTAATACAAACCTGCTATCCTCAATGAACATGGTTTTCTTATGAATGATTAGAAAATATCCTGAAACCTTCATTCTATGTGGGCAATGAACTATATGGCAATTTATTAAAGAAATTAAAACACAAATAAGCATAAGAAAGATGTTCTCAGTAATGATAAAAATCTATGAAATGAAGCAATAAAATCTTTCTTTTCATTTCCAAATTTTATATATATATAATAGATGTCTAAGAGAGAGGAATCAGATTCCATATTGGGAGAGATCAATTGTAAAGCAGCCTTTTCAACCCAGACCCTCAAAGCTAGAAGATCCTGGAACAACATATATTAACCTTTGAAAGAAAATGGATGCCAAACATGATTCTTAAATCCAGCAAAATTAAGCTTCAGATTTGATGATGAAATAAAAACTGTTCATAATAAACAAAAGCTAAAAAATTTACAGCAAGAAAGCCTGCACTACAGAACATTATCAGTAAAATATTCCATGAGGAGGAAATAACAAACAATAATAACAATCAGCAAAGGGAAGAACTACATTAATGGAAAGGACAATCAAAGGAGAAACCAAGTCGAGTCATAAACCAAAAAGAAACCAAAATGTCTTTGATTACATATCATATTTCAACAATAACCCTGAATGTGAATGGCCTATACTTGTCAACTAAAAGACAAAAAAAAAAAAAAAAAGACCCACTTTTATGCTGCCTTCAAGGGACTCATCTCACAGGAAAAGACATCCACAGACTAAACATAAAAGGGTGGAAAAAAACATACCACTCACATGGACCACAAAATGAGCATCAGTTTTCATCCCCATATCAGATAAGTGGACTTCAAACCAATGGTAGTGAAAACAAATAAAGAAGGACATTTCGTACTGCTGAAAGGAATCATACATCAACAAGACATAAGAATCACAAATATCTATGCCCCAAACAATGAGGCAAATCCTTCTCAAATACAAGAATCAATTAGACCATGACACAATAATACTGGGTGACTTTAATACACCTCTCTCATCACTGAATAGATCTTCCAAGCAAAACTAAACAAAGAAACTATATAACTCAATAAAAAAAATAATAATATAGACTTAATAGATATATAGAATATTCCATCCATCAATAAGTGAATACACTTTTCTCTTAGCAGCACATGGATCCGTCTCCAAAATAGACCATATGTTATGCCACAAAGCAAGTCTTAGCAAATACAAAAAGTATATGACCATAATGGAATGAAATTATAAGTCAATAATAAAATTAAAAATAGGAGCTACTTCAAGACCTGGAGACCAAATAATACACAATTTAATGATGCATGAATAATGGAAGACATCAGGGAGGAGATAAAAATATTCTGAGAGGTAAATAAGAACTTGGATGAAACATATCAAAATCTCTGGGACACTATGAAGGCATTGCTAAAAGGAAAGTTCATTGCATTGAACTGATTCGTTAAAAGAATAAAAAGTCAACAAATAAGTGACCTGACATTACATCCCAAAGCCCTAGAAAGACAAAAACAAACCAACACCAAAAGTAGTAGAACACAGGAAATAATTAAAATTTAAACAGACATAAATGAAATTGATACAAAAAACTGGTTTTATGAAAAAAATAATAACATTGACAAATCCTTAGCCACCCTAATGAAAAAGGAGAGATAAAACTCAAATTATTAGAATTCCTGATGAAAAAGGAAATGTCATAATAGACACTATTGAAATGCAGAAGACAATTAGAAATTATTTTGAAACTTTATGCTCTAATAAAATAGAAAACCTCAAAGACACTGACAAATTACTAGAGGCATATGACCAACACAAAGTGAGTCAAGAGGACATACACAATTTAAACAGATCAATTCCAAGCAAAGAAATAGAAGATGTCATCAAAAGCCTACGAACAAATAAAGCCCAGGACCAGACAGATTCACAGCTCATGATTCCTCTGCCTCACCCTCTCAAGCCACTGGGGTTATAAGCATGCACCACTGCGCCCAGCCTACAATAGCATATTTATTCAGGTCACAGGGTGTCTTTGGAGACCATCATGAAGTGCTGTATGTGATTATAGACAAAGGTTAATTAGTTTGATCTATTATGGCAATCTGGAATCAATAATGTATATTAGAGAAACACATTATAAAAGGTATGACTCTTAAAAAGAATTATTTATGAGATTTCTCAACATTCCAATCTTTCTACCGAGGCTTCTGTTCATTTTCTAAGGACTAACCTTCTAAGGGTGTAGAAGATGTAGACTAAAAGATGAATAATACTACAATAACTCACTTTAGAAAAAAGTCTCCAGCCTGTTTTAAGTTTTAATTATGATGTTAGTGTTAGCATTTTAGCAATTATGTGCTCAAGGAGGTACAATAAGCAATGAACGTACTTTATCTCATTTAATTCAAATCATTTTTTGAAGTGCATGTTAGTATTTATTTTATAAATGAGGAAATTTTAATGTAAAAAAATTTAGATTATGCTTTAGAGTGCACTACTATTAATCCATTTCAACAAGTCTTGAAACCAGGAAGTCTGACTCTGAAGTCCACTGCTTTTAGTATACCATGGTGTTTCAACATGAGGATAATGAGATTAAAAAAAAATGAAAGAGACAATGTGGTACTTTATACAAGTGCTTTTGAGTGTGTGTGTGTGTGTGTGTGTGTGTGTGAGAGAGAGAGAGAGAGAGAGAGAGACAGACAGAAACAGAGAGAGACAGGGGAGGGGAGGACATGGAATCCTTGTCGGGGGACTCAGATATTGGATCAAGTGATTTGCTCCTTTTATTTGTCATGCCCTTATCAAATTTCCAATTGAAATCTTATTATTATCTCACCAAATTATTATTATTGTAGAAGATACAATAGAGATGGGTGTCAACTTGTCTAATACTATCCCGTTGTTGACATATGAAAACCACAAATTATTTTCATCAAAGTCAAGAGGAATGAAATACAATGCAGATTTGAATCCAACTGCATGTAAAGATGAAAAATGAAAGCATTTTAGTGGCTATAATGGTCAACTAAACCATTAACATAAGACAATGTTCACCATCCTGATAGGATAGTTCATTGTCTCCTGAAAACTGGAGTAGGAAATGCTTTCCAAAATAAGAACACAAAGACAAAAACGCAGACTCTATTTTCAGGGATGTGTGTGGCAGCCGTGGACTTTATCGTTGCAATTTGCCCACTGACCTAACAATACACAGTAAAGAGTAAGACATTAACCAAGTGAAATGGCTCATTAAGCACTCACACAGTCCCTTGGCAGCGTTAAAATCTTGCTATTTACTGTGTCATTGCCAAATGTTGTTCCCTTATCAGCAAGGAGGACCATAGAGAATGGGCCCAGTGGAAAGGAATGTATGAACAGACCTGTGCCATTAACTTCTGCCAGCTTAATCAGTCCAGCATATAAATGTAGCCCCATCAAAACAGTAAAATTCACAACAGGAAATATTTCTTCTCTATCTAGAGAGGGAAGAGGAAAAAAAAAAAAAAAAAAAAAAAAAAAAAATCAGCCTAAGGAGTAAACACCATAATCTTTAGTATATCAGTGTTCTGCTCTTTCACAAATAAAGTAAAAAGTAACATGGGATAAACAAAGAAAGATGAATGCAGTTGCACCATTGTGGACTACCTAAGAAAGAAAAATCATAAGCTTTCTCTAATTACTTACTTTACCAAGTAGAAAAATGCACTAGCTGAAAGGCATCAGAATACATTTGGAAGAGAAACAATTAATAAACTGTGATCTGGAACACAAATTCCAGAAGTTTAGATATTCTGGAGTGATGATTCAGATAGTTTGTGTTGTAATGGAAAATAGCTGCTATTCAAAAATATATTCCACAAAATTCTGTAAAATTGGTTATGGTTAGTTATGATGTATTTATTTTCAAATGAACAAGTTTACATTTTGCATTTATCTAACAGCAATTTTATTAGTTAGGATATTATATGGTATTATCATCCAAATTTCAAGAATAAGAGCAAAGGATTATACAGCTTCCTATTTATCAAGTGATACCCTGCATGCCTTAAAAATACTAAGGAAGAGGAAACCATTTGTCCAAAGCTACACAGTGACAAGTAAGGCAGCCAGAATTCAAATAAAATCTCTCTACTATGATATTAGGGATAGGTAAATATT
This sequence comes from Tamias sibiricus, assembly GCA_025594165.1. Classification (NCBI taxonomy): domain Eukaryota; kingdom Metazoa; phylum Chordata; class Mammalia; order Rodentia; family Sciuridae; genus Tamias; species Tamias sibiricus. Next base: position 108,691,045 of record CM046664.1, on the reverse strand, counting down.
TTCTGTAAAGGGGCAGGTAATATTTATTTTTAGCTTTCAGGTCATAAATTTCTCCATTGCAACCATTCAACTGAGCCATTTTATCATGAAACAGGCATAGATATTACATAAATGAAGTGGCAAGACTATATTCCAATACAACTTTATTTATAAAAATAAATGGTAAACCCCATTGATATGCATGTAAGGCTTCTGTACAACTTACTGATACTTATTCAGACTAATGTTCAGACAACATTGCTGTTGCTATAATCATCAGAAAGTATTTTTTAATTTGTGTATTATTAGAAACACTTTAAGCTTAGATTCTATTTTTTTTCTCCTATTAATATGGAGAGGATATCTGTAAATTTTTGCCAAAACACAGGTAGCTGAAAATCCTTGAGCATAAATCAGAATTTCCCTCTTTTGGAATCATATCCTCCTTGATAGCCAGTTCAAATTCACACATACTAATTCAATCAAATTAACACCAGAGTGACAATTATACCAGTTATCTCTTCCCTATATTTTTGTTCCTATTCCTTTCTCTTTGTTATTATTTTCACATTAAAAAAAACAGAAAGACTAAAATAACAGCAATACTACTCTTGTGACAATTTCAGTTTGGAATAACACAGCAATTTAAATATAAAATAATTGAAATACAAACACGACAAATTCACACTTTATTTCTAATAGTCTATTTTATTTTTTTGTTAGTCTATTTTAAACTAAATTAAATTGAAAATTTTAATAGGGATCCTCCAAATAATGCAAGAAGTAGTGGAATCTGTGTTCCTCGTGCATATGTTACTATATTTTGAGTAGCAGAAAGAATAAAATGCTTGTTCTTCTTTAGCAGGGACTCAAGTAGCTATGAGAATAAGCTTTCACCCATTCTAATCAGATCTACTCAGTAGTGGCAGATTTTCTGAAATGCTAATTTTTGTTTTTACTTTTGGAAATAAAGAGATGGTGCTTATTTCATTAAATGTTGTTGTTTTAAGATCATGATATTTATGGTGGGTATTTATTTATCTTAAGTCAAAATTATCACAAACCTAACTCATTTGTTATTTTTTAAATGAGAAAATTTTAGAGAACTTTAAAGGCTGTGTAAGAAATTGGGCTGGTGACATCTAAGTAATTATTATTATTATTATTATTATTATTATTATTATTATTTGTGGTTACCAGGGATTGAACTCAGGGGCATTTGACCACTGGGCCACATCCCCAGCCCTTTTTTGTATTTTATTTAGAGACAGGGTTTTTTTTTTTTTTTATTTAGAGTTGCTAAGTGCCTCGCCATTGCTGAGGCTGGCTTTGAACTCGCGATCCTTCTGCCTCAGCCTCCCAAAGTGCTGGGATTACAGGCATGCGCCACCACGCCCGTCTCTAAGTAATTATATATGCATTAGTGCTGATGACTGAGACAACTGCCAATAGAGTAGAATTTTTTTTTTTGAAAGACACATTTGTCTTCTTAAATTTAATTAATTATTTTAAAAATTTTATCTAATTTGAAAATGAATCTATACAAAACATAATCATGACTATTAGGGTGGTAAAATTAATAAAAACTAACATCAATGTTCACCTTTATAAAATAATATGCCAAGATACATGGGGTTTTGTTGATTATTCTTCTGAATGCAACTCCCTCTCTCCTCCTGCCTAAAGTCACCAATAAACTGAACGTTACCTATATTACTGTCTTGGTTTTCTATTTGTGCTGGCCAGGAATCCTGACTGCACACTGAACTTACCTGGGTAGCTTAGAGAATACCGATGCCTGGAATTCACCCTCAAAGCTTCAGATTTTATTGGTCTTCATGTACTATGGCTAACAAGATGATGCTATTTTCTACATAATGCCTTATATAAGAAATATGAGCTCCTTATACAAGGGGTAGATATACATTGTAAGATTCTCTGACTTGATTTTCTCAGATTCTATTATAATAGAAATGAAACAGCTCATAATTAATCCAGTCCATATGTCCTTTTCCAAACAAGAATTCATGGCAAATTTGCATTCATATTAAGCCTCTTTAGCCCCCTTTTCTTTTCCAAAGTCCTCTTTTGTTACTTAGTTGTTACCAATAATTAGCATGGAAAACTCAGTGAATGGGGAGAGTTGATTGGGATAGCAGATTGCCTGTGAAGGAACCAGCAGTATATGAGCTGTAAAGGAGAAGGAGACCAACTTATACAGGGTTTTGCAAGCCAAGCTCAAAGGACTGGATAGAAGGGGTATCAATATTCTCCAGCCAAGAACCACCAGAAATATACCTCTAGTTGTCAAATTGGGTTTATTATTTAATCACCATGGTAAGAGATGTTAGCAACTGAGTCGGTAATTGAATTAGGTGTTGGTTAGGCAATTTTGAGGATCAAGGGAAATGGGAATTTACTCTAGATTGAGTGTTGTTGGGAAAGAGAGGGCAATTCCATGATCAGATATCTCAATAAATCTTATCCTACTACAGCAAGGATGCTGCTATCATTGTTAAAGAGGTAGCAATTATTCAACTTCACTGGGACAGGGACTGTGTGGTATCATGGGGCTTGCTCAGGGACCTTGTCTTATGTTACTTTATGATAGTCTTACAATGACCTTGTCTGGTGTTTAAACTGCATTATTTTATGCCCAATAGAAGAAACACATGGCCTCAGTGTGAGATTCAGGCTAGTTCATGGATTTCAGAATTGTTTGTTCCAAAGTTTCATCACCAAAGTGATCAAGTTATTGATTTAACTCAATGTATGGAAAATGGTTTGAACTAGAGGAAGTAAAAGTGGAGAGACTGGATAAGATATTATTTTAACAGGGATTAAAATCTCTTTGAGGGCCAGAGCTGTAGAGTTGTTTAACATTATATAGACTCTAATTTCAGTTTGCATGAAAGACAATCAATGTTTCAATGTGATGTATTAACAAGATTGTTTGAAATAAAGTTTTTTATTAAATACTGGCAATGTCAAGAATTTACATATTCTGAGAAATGAAAATAGAAAGCTGACCTTTTGAAATTGGGTTATTAAATATTTCTCATTTAACCATTTATCACACTCCAGCTAAGTGTCTTAAATAAAACATGGTTTATGTGTATATTTATCTGTAGGATAGTAAATGAAACCTTCATTTAATGCAGTAGCAATTCAATAGCATGGGAGTATTTTTAACAGTTCATTGTAAGAAACTAAGACATTTGAAAATAGGAAAAAGGCCATTCAGTTTAATAGAGCTGCTTTTCTCCAGGATATTAAATGTATTTTTCACATGGCAAATTAAGTGAACTGTTATATGGGGCCATTTTGATACTATCTCACTATTTTAAAATAAAAAAAAGATCCTAAACATAATGCTTAGCCTAAAATAGTCAAATTTTACATTTTATGCTTAACAGAATTTGGAAACTTGATTGCCACAGTTCGCTTGTTGCAGATTTTAAGAAAAAGCATTGACTCTCATACTCTTAATATTTTTATGTCATTGAATCATTTAAATAAGTCAGCTTCTAGGCATTTGATAAGACATTAAGTTTAATATATACTGAAAAATTCCTCAAGTATGAGAGTGTAAGGATGAATAAAGATCAGTGAAGTCTAAGTGCCCTACTTGAAAAATCCACTAAAACTCCATATATTGGCTATAAACAGTTTTCTTATACCTTGAAATACAAATAGAATGTGTTCTCTTCTTCTGTCATTTCCAATTAGTGTCATGTACATATACAATATGCATATTGTATATTTAATATAAAACATAATGTAAAATTTCAGATTGTATGTTAAACTATTTGGTGCAATAAGTTTTTGCCTTTTAAACTCACACTTATCAACAATTTTAAATTCTGGATCTTTGAGTAATTTATCAAATAAAGTATACATTGTTTAGATGACTTCTGAAAACAGAAAATTCATCTGGAACTTATTGAAGCAACTGTTGCTGATTTGGTAATGGTTTTGACAAAGTTAGTCAACTAAGTCAGATATTCTAATGGCAAAAATAAGAGTAATATATTTCTTTCATGAGCTTTTATTTTTATTTCTCTCTAACCCTTTAGTCATCTCTCTCTGTGTTCTTTCTCTCTGCTTTTCTTTCTCTGTTTTTCTGTTACTCCATCTCCCTTCCACTTCTTTTGTTTCTAAACTTTTCTTTGACCCTTCTCCAGATAATCAAGCAAAGAAATTTAAACTGTTGTCGCCTGAAGCGCTCGGAGCACCGGAGCCGCGGGAAGAACTTCAGAAGCAAACTGGAGACAAACAGCTTTTTATTTTGATAACTTTTCTCTCTGGTTTTAACAACTAACTCACGCCAAACACACCACTAAAAATGGCGCTGACCCCATCAGCAATTTCGGCCAAGTCACTCCAGATCCCGCAACAAAATCCCGTGAGACTACGGGTGGCGACAATGGCCAAATCTCCACGGCTCATAGTCAACTGCAATTCAAGCCAATCCCCAAACAGGGCTCCTGCATTAAACCATCCAGAACCATTAGACCTACCATGTGACAAAACAAAGCACTGTAACATTTTGTTTACATGCAGGAGGTGAAATGCATGGCTCAACTCAACAGAGACAGCTCTGGAAGCCGTGTCCAAAGAAATCATAAAGCAGAAACTGGGGGAGAAGGAGGATACAGCCACAGCTAACTAAGAGAAGAATGCAGATTAAAAAAAAAAAAAGAAATCATCAGCAAAGAGAGCAAATTGAGAGCTATCTAGATCAGCCTGAGACCTGAAGGAATGGAGAGGAAGGTGAATGAAGCTTTGTTAAATAAATAAATAAAAGAAACAGTTTTAGTCTTGGGAAGTTTTTGCTTCAGAAGTTAGTAGAAGGTGAAAGCTTGAATAGAACTAAAATAAAACTCTCTATAATAATAATTAATTTAGACAATTGTCGCTGCCTGAAGCGGAAGTCGCTTGGAGCAGCGAACGCCCACAGGAAAATTCGGAGGCAGGATGAAAATGAAAAAAGGTCTTTTATTCTTCTCCTCTCTCCAGCTCCAGCAATCACTCCAAATGCTCTAACTCCAACCACCACCTTCTTCTTCCCCACACACACTAAGGAACCTCACCCAGTTATATACATATAGCTTTAACAAGGACACGTGCTTACAGCTCGAGCTTACAGGTGCGTCACGCAGTGTTCACGGGCATACAAAGATTCTTTGAATAATGTATCAACATCAGGTGGAAACTAGAACATCTTTTATGGCTCTCAGCTAACCGCAATCTTTAGCTATCTCCTTGATTATAGGCTCCTTCATTTCCCCCTTTTAGTTTTAAAAGAGGGGATGTTCTAGGACGTCCATGTGCAACCGACATTCTTACCCGTCATGGGAGTCTAGGCTGTCCTGACTCCTGGCTTAGGTTGACATGCCGGCCACATTAGACTGTCCCGTGCGACTGTGCCGTGTCTTAGGTTGTCCCCCTCTGGGGATCTTACCCGTCATAGGCTAACCAGCCATCCAATAGAGCCCTTCAGGATCGACTGTGTGTTGACTAACAGCCGTCCAATTTTTAGGAGATGCTGCGGCTTTAAGGCGGCAAGCCTACTGCTGACGAGCCAAGTTTCCATAGCGTATCAAGTTCTTTAAGCCAATCAGCTGCCCTTAGTTTCATCAAGTAACGCACTGAGTTCTCTTAGACAAATACCCGCAAGGCATTGTCCCGCAATGTCCCAAAATAATGGAAAATCAAAATGTCCATAAGTTATAACACATAGATTCAGGAGGCCCCATGCATGCAGAGCAGAGGCCACACTGCTGGTGAGGTTGTTGATGCTTGAGCAGCAGGGATGCTTGCAGCGACCGCGGTCCCTGCAGTTGTAGCAGCAGCCGTCTTTTTTATGTCCAGACATTTCCACCGGCAAATCTTCAGGGCCCGCTACCTAAAAACTCAAGCATCCATTATTAAGGGAAAGGCAGTGCTATTCCAGCACTGAGATCAAAAGGTGAGCTGTCAAACTAAAAAAAAAGAACTATTAGAGTAGAAAATAAAAGTTGATCTCTGCTCACACACATTGCTGCTCAAGCTCCCACAAACATAAGCTGGCAAAATATCACATTCAGAAATAATCAAAGAGAAACTGAGGGTGTTTACTGCATTAAAGATAAAGAAAAGCTAAAGGCATTTTGGAAAAATAATTTGTTAGCTGGAATCCTCGAGCCTCTATATACACAGCAATCCTATACCTGTTGAAATAATTCAAATTAATCAGCTACTAAACAAATGAAGTCAATAACAAATAAATGATCCTCTGTCGGAACACCAAAATATCAGGTTATACAACATTAAACATATTCACAGCTGAAGAGAAGTCCCGGAGACAACTATAAATCAAAATTGATTATCATTATAATTGATTATCTAAAAATATTCTGAACTTATATAAATATCTATTTATCTATCTATCTATTGATTATCAAATTAGAATATTCTAAGCTTAAATGAATTAACGTTATTTGTTATTTGGATCTATATCTATCTACCTTTTTTTTTTTTTTTAAGCACTTAATTATTTGTGACGTCACACTAGACAGACGCACATATAAACATATTTGTGACATCACATTAACATGAAATTTAGACAAATGTACAGACATAAAGACATATATAAAAGAGAAAAAAAAAATTACAATTGTGTATACACTGAAGAGAGATCTTCTTGTCCCAGCCGGGAAGAATGAAATTTAAGTTGTAAATTTAATGGAGAACTCTTTTAAGGGAATCACTCCATACCTTCATTTTGGTCCTCTTGACCTTGCACTTGTTTATTCAATCTAGACTCCTCAATAACTTCGTCTTGATCCCTTTGACTTTGTACCTGCTTTATCAATCTAGATGGTATCCATATTGGAGAGGATTCGTGCTTTGGAAAAACACAAACAGATCCTCTCCCCCAAATTAATACTGGGTCTGGACCCTTCCATGTACCTGAGAGAACATCCTTTCAGTAAACCAAAGGTTTATGTTGTTGGTGTGGGTTCCAGTGTCTATCTCCAGCCAAATGTCCATTAGAATCTAAAGTTAAGAAATTTAGGGTAAACAGGGCAACTGCCAATCTGTCCTTAGGATTTTTCCAGTTTCCATCTTTTTGCTTTAGTAACATATTTTTAAGTGTCCGATTTGCTCTTTCAATTATTCCTTGTCCCTGAGGATTATAAGCGATACCTGTTTTGTGGATAATATTGAACTTTGTACAAAATTGTTTGAAGGATGTGGATGTATATGCAGGGCCATTATCTGTTTTAAGCATTTTGGGGATGCCCAATGCAGCAAAAGCTTGCAGACAATGAGATATAGTATCTTTAACTTTTTCTCCGGAATGTAAAGAAGCAAAAATCATGCCTGAGCATGTATCTATGGTGACATGAATAAATCGTAATTTTCCAAAACTTGGCTCATGTGTGACATCCATCTGCCACAAATGATTGGGCATCAAACCTCGTGGGTTAACCCCATAATGTGGATTGGGCAAGAGTGTTACACAAGATGGACATTCTTTTACAATTCTACGAGCTTGTTCTTTTGTGATTTTAAATTTTTGTCTTAAGGTATTGCTGTTAACGTGGAACTGGGAATGAAATAAAGTAGCTTGTTGTACTGTAGTAAATATAAATATTGTTTTAGTGAGGGCGTCAGCTTTTTGATTACCTTCATGGAGAGGACCAGGCAGATTAGTGTGAGCTCTTATGTGACCTATAAATAAAGGTTCTTTTCGTTGCCATAGGAGATTTTGGATTTGAGAAAACAATTTAAAAGCTGGAGTATGTGGTGCTATTGGACCTGCTAGCTCCAATTTTGGGACAGCATGTACAATATAATGGCTGTCTGAAAAAATATTCATAGGCTGTTCTTTAAAATTTTCCAGAGCTATTATTATAGCTTCGAGTTCCACTAATTGAGCTGATTTTTGATTAGTGATATGAATCATTTTTTCATTTTGAGTGACTACTGCAGCAGTACCGTTAGAGGATCCATCTGTAAATACATTAAATGCTTTAGGAATGGGTTGATTTTTTATTACCTGTGGGAATATGATAGGATGATTGATACAAAAGGACAGTATAGGAGATTTAGGAATATGATTGTCAAAATTTGCAGAAGTAGAGCATCTAGCTATAGCCCAATCATTATCATTGAAGCAAAAATATTCAACCTGTGACGATGAATAAGGAGTAATAATAGTAGCGGGATGAATTCCAAATATTTTAGTAGAGGTTTTAAGTCCTTGAAGAATAAGTTTAGCTACCATGGAGGTATAAGACTCAATTGTACTTTTAGGAGAGACAGGCAAATGTATCCATAATATAGGTCCCTGTTGCCAAAATACTCCTGTTGGAGTATATTGTGAAGGAATAATAATCAATATTAGTGGTTGTGCAAAATCAAATCTATCGCAATGGGATCTTTCAATGGCCTGTTCTACTAATTTTAGAGCTCTCCTGGCCTCAGGAGTTAATGTTCGAGGTGAGGATGGGTCAGGGTTCCCACGAAGGATGTCAAATAAGGGTTTTAATTGTCCAGTAGTGAGGCTTAGTGTAGGGCGAAGCCAATTAATGTCACCCAGTAATTTTTGGAAATCATTGAGGGTGGTCAAATGTTCTTTACTTATTAGAATTTTTTGGGGTTTAACAAAAGTATCCATGATTTTAAAGCCTAAATATAGTATAGGTGATCTGCTTTGAACTTTTTCTTCTGCTATATATAATCCATATTTTTTTAGATTTTTTGTTATTTCACTAAATATATTAAATAAGATTTGTTGATTAGGGTGAGCTAATAAAACATCGTCCATGTAGTGTAGACACATAAGGTCTTGATATTTGTTTTTAATGGGCTGTATAGCTCTGTCCACATATAGTTGGCACAGTGTAGGGCTATTTGCCATTCCCTGCGGCAATACTTTCCATTGATATCTTTTATCAGGGCCATTATTATTAATAGAAGGAATTGAAAAAGCAAACCTGGGGGCATCCAGAGGATGTAGGGGAATGGAAAAGAAACAGTCCTTTATATCAAGGGTTATAAGGTAATAGTTTTTTGGAATAGCTACAGGATTAGGAAGTCCAGGTTGAGTAGGGCCCATAATTTGCATTGTTTTGTTAATTTGTCTTAGATCTTGTAATAGTCTCCATTTTCCTGATTTTTTCTTAATTACAAATATGGGAGAATTCCAGGGAGAGGTGGAAGGCTCTATGTGTCCTGCTTCTAATTGTTCTTTAATTAATTGGTGGGCCGCTTGCAATTTTTCTTTGGATAGGGGCCACTGAGGGACCCAAACTGGCTTATTAGAGAGCCATGGTATTTTTAAAATTGTTTTCTCAGTGGCCCCTAGAAAAAATGTCCTTTGCCTTTTTTATTATGATTAGGATTTTTATTCTTAACACCTGCAGGCTTGGTCGCTAGGTGTAACCCCATTTGATGTAAGATATCTCTTCCCCATAGGGTAACTGGCAAGCTGTTTAAAACATAGGGTTTGAATGTTCCTGTATGGCCTTCATTGTCTTGCCAATTTAAGATTACAGCACTTTGAGCTGGGGTATTACTGTATCCCAAGCCTCTTAAACTGGTTGAGGCTTTCTGTAGAGGCCAGTGCTTAGGCCATTGTTGTAGATTTATGATGGAAGAGTCAGCTCCTGTATCAATCAGCCCCTCCATCTCTATACCTTGAATTTTTAATTTGCACATAGGCCTCCGTGAACAGTCCTGGACCCAGAAAGCCATAGGTCCTGAACCAGTGGAACCGAATGCTCTGCTATTTCTATTTTGTGGCATGCTTTTAAAAGAATTATGGAGACTGGGAATGAGGAGCAGCTGTGCGATTCTGTCTCCTTGATTTACGGAGATGATGCCCCTGTGTGTACTTAGCATTATTTTAATCTCTCCATTATAATCTGAATCAATAACCCCTGGTATAACATTAAAGCCTAATAAACTTTTGGAACTACGCCCAAGGATTAGTCCCACAGTTCCTGAAGGGAGAGGTCCCCTGATTCCCGTAGGAATCAGCTGAACCCCCATTTCAGGTGTCAGGACCATCCGGGCAGTAGAACAGAGATCTAATCCTGCACTTCCTCTTGTCCCTCTGATAAGGGAGTTAATGGGTAGGAGGGACTGTGACGAGGAATCATTTGAATCTGAGGGCCTTCCTCCTCTAGTGCCTCGTACATTTGTGGGCCCCGGGGCATTGGGCCCCGTGCCCCGTTTTTTGAAATCCTTGATAAATCATTTCCATATATATCATATCTAGAATGGCATTGATTGGCCCAATGTATACCTTTTTTGCATCTGGGGCATCGGCCTGGAGCACGGTATGAATTTGATTTTATTACCCTTGGGGGATATTGCTTAGCATATCTTGGTTGATTATAATAATTTTGTCTGGAATATCCTGTTCTAGGTTGAAACCTTTGGGAATTTTGAGGGGAGGAATTTTTCATCACTGCAGCAATTACGTTGCCTGTGATAACAGCCTCGTTAATGTCTTTGCACAGTCTGATATAAATTGATAAGTCTTTTTTACTTCTCCATGGCCTTATTGCATCCTGGCAATATTTATTAGCGTTCTCGTATGCTAATTGGATAACTAGGGGCATAGCTTGCTCGACTTCTCCAAAAACTCTAGATGTTGTTTTTAAGAGCCTATCTACAAAATCAGCGTAAGGTTCGTTAGGCCCTTGTATAACTTTTGATAGGCTGCCTTGCAGATCCCCTGTGCCTGAGATTGTCTTCCAGGCTTTCACAGCTGCAGTGTGTATCTGGGCATACACACCTGGATCGTATTGTAGCTGATTTTGTAGTTCGGCGAACTCACCCTCCCCTGTGAGCATATCTATATTGCGTTGAGGGAAACCTGCTGCAGCATTTCTCTTTGCTATTTCTGAACAAAGTTCCTGGAATTGAGTTTTCCAGATTAGGTATTGTCCCCCACTTAGTACCGCTCTGCATAGACTTTTCCAATCTGAGGGGGCTAAGGTTAGGGTGTTAAGTGACTCTATCATACTTAATGTGAACGGAGCTTGAGGCCCATAGGTCATTACCGCCTCTTTAAAATTCTGTTTTAAAGTCTAGGAACTCGTGATATCTTTGTCCCTGTTCATTTTGAAATACTGGCAGTTCTAGGTGCTCCTGCGGTCTATGTTGTTCGAGAGCGTATAAGCGCTCTGAAAGGCCGCCAATTTCCACCTCAAGGGCACATACACTCTGATCAATACTCTTTATTGTTTCTGTTAGGGATTCTATCCATGAAGGAGCAGAGGGCGCTAGTGGTTCCTCTATTTGACGGTCTTTTCTCTTTTTTAATTTCTTTTTGTTCTTTTTATTGGAGACTGTGCTCTCCGAATCGCTTTTTGATTCCTCTTCACTACTAGCTTCATAATTCCTAACCGGCTCAGTAGAGGAGACTGTACTTTCATGGTTTGGCTCCTTGTTACTATTATTACTTTCACTAGTATCCTGAGTTTCAGTTTCTAAGGAGAGTACATACTCCTCAGCTAATTTTATTAAGCTTCTGATGGCTTTTGCAGATCTTACTTTTGAATTTACATGCCTACTCTCCTTGCTGGTCTCCACTGAGTCAGAGGATATGCTTTCTTGTTCACTTTTCTCACTATCCTCTGAGTTCTCAATATCAAAAATTTCATTCATGGCTTTTATAAACCGACTTTTTGTTATATTTGCTCCCATCTTTTTAAATTTTCTTTTTTCTTACCTTGCCGCCGAATTCCCCGTACAGGCCGCCACCTGTCGCTGCCTGAAGCGGAAGTCGCTTGGAGCAGCGAACGCCACAGGAAAATTCGGAGGCAGGATGAAAATGAAAAAAGGTCTTTTATTCTTCTCCTCTCTCCAGCTCCAGCAATCACTCCAAATGCTCTAACTCCAACCACCACCTTCTTCTTCCCCACACACACTAAGGAACCTCACCCAGTTATATACATATAGCTTTAACAAGGACACGTGCTTACAGCTCGAGCTTACAGGTGCGTCACGCAGTGTTCACGGGCATACAAAGATTCTTTGAATAATGTATCAACATCAGGTGGAAACTAGAACATCTTTTATGGCTCTCAGCTAACCGCAATCTTTAGCTATCTCCTTGATTATAGGCTCCTTCAGACAATCGGTGCTACAACCATCATGTTAATAGGATTGTTACACAGTCTTAAAGTGTTTTCCCACAGGTTCAGTATCAATTAAAATGGGACAAGTGCCTTTATAGTAGAGCAATCTGATGGACATCATGTTGACTAAATGACCAGTGTTTTAATGACCAATAATGGGAAAGAAAAGGGGGTGATCTGACACTCTGAGAAGGTTACAGTATCAATTTTGTGGTATTGCAGTAAAAAAATAGTTGTTTTGAATATAATCTTGAGAAAATTATTTTTTTTAATATTTATTTGTTTACTTTAGTTGTACACAATGCAATACATTTATGTTTACATGGTGCTGAGGATTGAACCCGGGCCACGCACATGCGAGGTGAGCGCTCTGCCGCTGAGCCACAACCTTAGAACTGTGTAAATTCTTAGAACTGTGTAATTTAAAATTTTTTTCATTACATAATCTCATTTATCTCTGTTTTCTGTTATCTAATGGATAAAGAAAAATGATAGTTGATATATTTAAAGACCTCTTGGCTACTCTTTAGACTTGTACTTCCAGCATTTAAACTTTTTATCATGTATCTCATTCACTAAATATTGGTTCCAATGGAGATATTTTGAGGCAAAATAAACAATCGACTCCATTAGGAAATAATAAATAATCAGCTCTATTACATTCAATCTTGATACTAAAAGGATATGTTAGCTCAAATTATAGCTTAGAAATGGAGACTCCCCTGAAAATATAGGTATATCCATCTATTCTTTTTTTCCCTTCCTTTTAAACAAAGGATTTGGTTGGGAGTCAAGTGTAATATGAATATTCCCTTGATTCCTTTATGTCTTTCTGCTTTGCATTCACAGTCTATGAACATAACTTCCTGTCTGTCAACATGGACCAGTTTCTAATGATTCAGTGAAAGTGGAGGGTAGGAATCATGCAACTGGAAAGAACAATGAGACGCCATTTCAATTATTCCCCTCACTAGGTTTACTTTATCTAAACCTCCTCTAGAGTTTTCATAAGGGCCTTTGGCAGAAATACAAAATTCTTAGGAGAGCCATAGTGTTTTACTAAATCTCTACTGTGGTATTCATAAACAATTTTCATATGTGACTATAGACTATTTACCGTCTGTTGTTTTCCAGTTCTCAAGTTAAAATTTAATTACCACCACAACATAAGTTTGCATCTTTCAGTTCTTTCCCCTCTGTTTATTTATATTTTTTTTCAGTGTTTTTCACAGAGTCCTACAGTCATAAAAAAACTGAATATTCGGAACCTAGTTAGGAGAAAACACCAGTTACCATAAATGCTGTCCAGGAGGGGGGGGGGGGGGGGGGGGGGGGGAGTTGTTATGGTTTAGATACTAGGTGTCCCCCCAAAGCTCATGTATGAGACAATACAAGAAGCTTTAGAGGAGAAATGACTGGGTTATGAAAGCCTTAACTCAAACAGCAAATTGATCCTCTGATAGGGTTTAGCTAAGTGGTGACTAAAGGCAGGTAGGGTGTGGGTCCCTAGATGAGTGCCTTTGGGTTATATATTTTCTATCTGGCAAGTTGAGTCTCTGTCTCTGATTCCTGGTGCCACGATCCCAGCTGCTTTCCTCTGCCATACTCTTCTGCCATGATATTCTGTTTCACCTTAAGCCTCCCAAGGAATGGAGCAGGCTGTCTGTGGACTGAGACCTCTGAAACCTTGAGCCCTAAAATAAACTTTTCTTCCTAAAATCGATCTTGTCAAATCTTTTGGTCACACTAGCAAAATAGCTGACTAAAACAATAGTATTTTTTTTAACAGTGTTCTGGAGATCTAATTGATATATGACAAACTGAAAATATTAAAGTAAAATTTTGCTGAATTACAATATGTATAAATTTGGAAGAGATTGTCCTAATCAAGTTAAGAAACATTTATCAGGATGGGGTTGTGGCTCAGTGATAGGCATTGGGTTCAAATTTCATGTGTGAGGCATTGCGTTCAAATCTCAGCACTGCATATAAATAAATGAATGAAATACAGGTCCATCAACAACTAAGAAAAAAAAATAAAAAACATTAAAAAACAATTATCATCCTCAAAGATCTTTATGTCCCATTATACTCTCTCTCCCCCTCTGTTACTACACATCTCGCAGCATGTCAGGCAAGTGCTGATCTTTTTTTATTCACTAAGGTTAAATTTCATTTTTTGGTTGTATTTTTGTGGAATCAAGCACCTTGTGACCTTTTCTGTTTCTGCCCTTGTAGTCAGCATAATTATTTTAATTTGCGCATGGGTTGTTTCATGTGTCATTACTTTATTCCTTTTTGTTTTGCTTGATAGTATTACATTTTATGAACATAAGGCAGCTGTTTTGATCTACTTTGCTTCTTGATGTGCAATGCTTTGTTTCCAGTTGTTGATAAAAAATAAAGCTGCTATGAATACATTTATAGACTCTTGTATTCATAGAGTTTTATCTCTTAGGTAAATAGTTAGGAGTGGAAAGTTTTGGTCATGTGGTAGGGATAACCTCAATGTTTTCAGAAATTGCTAAATTGTTTTGAAAAAGATTGTGTCACTTTACATTCCTACCATTTGTGTATGGGAGTTCCAGTTGTTCTACATCTTACCAAAAAATGATATGGCAAATATTGTCTAATTTGGGGTATTGTAATAGGCTTGTAGAAGTTTTTCATTGCACTTCCTAGTAACTAACAATCTTAAATGGTTTTGCATATATTTGTTATTGTGTTTTTTTATAAGATGTCTGTTCAGACGTTTAACGTATTTTTAAAAGCAAAGTTTTCTCCCATTTCTGAGTAATGAGAATTGATAATGGATGTAAATCCTATACCAGATATATAATTTGCAAATATTTTATTTCATCAAGCATATTGTCTTTTCTTTCTTACAACTATATCTTTTAAGCTTTTAATCTTAAGAAGAAATGGTTTAATCCTGATGTAATATGATTTATCATTTTTTTCTTTGTGGATCATGTTTTTGACATTGTATATAAACACTCTTGGCAATTTTCATTCATTTATGAGATCTTTATTTAGTTTTGTTGATCTACTTGTTTATCTCAATGTCAAAACCATACTGTCTTGATAATGGGTATTATTATTATTATTATTATTATTGAAATCATAAAGTGAAGAGCCAGTCTGATAGCTCAAGCCTGCAATCTCAGCAACTCTGGAAGGCTGAGGCAGGAGGACAATAAGTTCAAAGCCAGCCTGGGCAAATTGTGAGACTTATTTCATAACAAAAGTTAAACATGAAAACTGGAAATGCAGCTCATTGGTAGGGCACTCAGGATTTAATTCCCAGTTTTAAAAAAATATATGAAATGTTATATATACAAATTAACTCTTTCTTTTGGGGTATTGTAAGGCCCTTATATTTCCATGTGGATTTTAGAGGCATCTTGTGATTTTTAACAACAACAAAAAAAGTTTGCTGAACTTTGTTACAGATTATAGTGAATCTTGAAAAATTTGGAGAGAATTAATATGTCAATGGTATAGAGTCTTCTGACATGTAAAAGTAATCTATTTCTCTGTTAACTCAGGAATTCTTTGCTCTTTGTAATGCCTTTTATTTTCAGTATATGTGTTTTGAACATATTTTATCAGCTTCCTCCCTAAAGATTTCAAGATCTGAGGTCACTGTAAGTAGTATCTTAATGTTTCTTTTAAAAGCTTTTTATTTAAGTGCATTTTAACTGATATATAAAAACACAAAATTGTATATATTAATGGAGTACCAAGCAATATTTTGATACATGTAGTCCATGTGTAAAATTTAAATTGGGCTAAACATATCTGAATCCTAAGTATTTATCAATTTTTATGGTGAAAATTGCAAAATCTTTTTTTATTCGAAGTTGTTGTATATATAACAGTAGCATGCATTATAATTCATAATACATATATAGAGCACCTTTTTACATAACACTGTTTGTATACAAAGTATATTCATAGTATTCATGTCTTCATTCATGCATTTAGGATACTGATATCCATCTCATTCTACCATCTTCTTTTTTTTTCCCCCTTCGTTCCCCCTTGCTCCTTCCCTTCTCCTCCCTCCCTATTGACCTTTTTAGTGTTCCTCTAATCCTCATCTAGCTTTTGGAAATGTATATTACTGTTATCTATAGTTACCCTACAATGCAATAGTGATTTATTTTTAAATTAAACTTCTAATTCTTTGTTGGTAGTATCTAGAAATACAATTCATCTTTAAATATCTATTTTTTATCTTTAAAACTTGACTCAACTATCAGTTAAAAAAGTGTATGCATTTTCTACGCAGATGATCATGTTCTGTCAATGAAATCATTTTCCCCTTTTCATATCTTCTCATTTCAGCCCCAACCTCCAAAACAATGATGTATAGAGTGCTGAAGCGGACACCTTAGCTTACTCCTGATCTCAAAGAGAAGCATTCAGTCTTTTATCACTAAGTAGATGTTAATTATATGTTTTTCTTATGAAGTATAAAAATAGAACATACTTTCCTTGATTTCTATCTTGTTATTTTTTTTTATTAGAAATGGGCATTGAATTTTGTTAAATCCTTTTTTTGTGTCTTGGAGATGATCATATGATTTTTCTTTTTAATTTGTCATCATGGTGAATTAAAAGTTCTAAATATTAAAACAAACTTGCATTCCAAAAGTAAACTCCAGTTGATTATGATGTGCTATTCTTTTATGTATACATCATATTCCCTTTGATCAAGTTTTGTTTAGGAGTTTTTTTTATCTATATTCATGAGGGAATTTGGTCTTAAGTATGCTATTCTTAAGATATATATATTATATATATATATATATATATATATATATATAACATAAAAGTGCATTGCTGGTGTCAGACATGCATCTGGAAATATTCTGATAGGGTCAGTACTATTTTCCCTTGCAGTACTGGCTAAAATTTATTAATAAACACTTTTAGGATTGTTCCATTTGTGAAAATATTTTTAACTAACCAATTTAGTTCCTTTAATAGGTTTAGAGTTCATCAGGTTATCCACATTCTTTTGAGGATATTTGGTAGTTTGTGCCTTTCAGGAAATATATTCATTCCGTCTAAGATATAAAATTTATTTTTCAATAGATATAAATAATATTTTCCTATTGTATTTTAATATTTATGAAATACAAAGTAATAACATATCTATAATTCTTAATTTTTATTTTGCATGAATATGGCTAAATTAAGTTTATTCTCAAATAACTAGTTCTTAGCTTTATTGACTTTTGCTATTTTTTTCTATTCTCTTATTCCTTTTTCTTTGCTTTTATTATCTTTTTCTTTTTGCTTTCTTTTCTTTTTCCTTTGTACTTCGAGGTGGAGTGTGATATTCTTTTCTGAGATCTTCTTTCTTTTCTAATGCAGTAATTTAATGACATTCTTTTCATTGAGTGCTGCTTTAGCAATATGATACAATGTTTGGTATACTTTACTTCTATTTTCAAATAGTTAGACATGTATTCTGACTTCTCTTTTGATATATTCTTTTGCCTATAGATTATTTAGATGTATGATGTCTGGTTCCCAGATATTTAAAGTTTTATTTTTACAAATATTTGTTTGTTTGTCTTTAATTCAACTGAATTAAGAGAATATAATCTGTATACCTTGATGTGTTATAAGTTGAGACTTCTGTTATAACCCACATGGGTACCTGGGTGAAGTTCCAGACTAGCCCCCACACTTCCCACCTCCTTCCATTTCTGGAAATCTCCATGAAGACTTCAAGATGGACAAAGGCAATATCTGACATTGCAGAAACTGTGGCAAGGATGCAAGGAAATTCTGAGAATGCACAAAAGAGGGAATTAGAAAAATGTTCTCAAAACAGAATGAAAAACATCAAAGCGAAGTATTTTGGGTCTTGTTACTCATCTACTGTATTGATGAAGATGATAGAAGTTAACAAATTATACATTTAAAGAAGCTAAACAGACTACATAACAATGCCATAGATTCATTATTTATTCATACTAACTAGTTCATTATCAAGTAGGGCACAATTATATTTGCTGACCACTTTAAATTGTGAGAAGATATTATACAACAAAGATCTATGGATAAAAATAATCAATATTCTCAAGATTTCATGAATGGACAATATATAAAAGAACACAAGTAATTGCTGAATGAGTAATTTAAAATACATTCAATCTCATGGAAATCAGATAACATATTTTATTTTCCATTTATTTAATTATCCAGCCTTTTTACGTCCTTGATTAAATTAGCTCTTCTGTTTTATCTCCTTTTTACCTGAAAATCTGAGATGTTACTTAAGGACCTTTCTATTTGTGTGGTCAAATTCTGATTTTATTATTTTCTAACATTATAGGATGGTTAAAACCTCAGCATAAGAATCACTTCCATCTGCCTCACTGGATCCTGGACCTTGACCTCTTTAAACATGGCTGCCTCTGCAGCTCCCAGATTTTCTCAGTTAGATATTTTGAGTATTTCGTATACATTGTATAGCTTTTATTTGTGTTATTGGTGTCAGATTTATTAGTATGTTATAAAATTACATATCACAACACCATATATATGTGTGTGTATATATATGTGTATATATATATATGTGTGTATATATATATATATATATATATACACACACAAAATTATAAAGGAAAGACTAAAATAGGTGGCATATACCTTAAATTAAAATTATAGTATCTCCAGGGAATTTGAGAAAAAGACAGAGCTTTGATAATCACCAAACAAGGAGCATTTAGACTCCCTCCATTCTTCCCCTCTTGCCGACACAACTCCTCTCTAGAAATGAATTAAGCATTGTCACAACTTTTTAGACAGTATATACATTTGTAAAAAGTTATAGTCCTTCTGCCATCTGAACACACACACACACACACACACGCAAACACACACACAAAAGAAATACAGCATAACGACTGATTAATTTTGTGTCAGTCGGCTTTTTATTGATGTGCAAAAATATCTGACAAGAACAACTTGGAGGAAGAAGGATGTGTTTTGACTCACAGCTTCAGAGACCCAGTCCATGGGCAGTCAGCTCCACTTCTTTGGGCCTAAGGTGAGGCAGAACATGGCAGAAGGGTGTAGTGGAAGAAAGCTAGCGAAGAGAGCTTCTCAATGCAGAGAGGAAGAGAAGCCAGCGAGTGAAAAGGTAGACCCTTCCAATGACCTGCTTCCTCAAACTAGCCCACTTCCCAGTAATCCATTCAACTATCAATGGATTAGTCCATCAAAGGATAGAAGAGGTCAGAGTTCTTATGATCCATGCGTTGCCTAAAAGTTCCACCTCTGAAATTTTGTGCATCATGGATTAGGTTTTCAATGCATGAGCTTTTGGGGGGCATTCCACATACAAAATGTAACACTGACCAAAGGATTAGGACCAAGGAAGGACCAAGGAAGAACAATGTTAAAATGTATTAGAACAGATAATGAGAAGGTACAGCCAGCGCAGTGAGGGAAAAACTGAGTTTTTTTTTTTTTTTTTTTTTTTTCTATTAATTAAAGCAAACAGGGACAATTCCTAAAGCAGAGTGAACACTTTCTATTTGATATGGTGATCTGGTACTTTTTCTTTCAAAATGAACAGGATTCCTGGACAAAATGTAACAAAAAGACAAAAAAAAATAGTAATATTGTGAAGTTGTCACGTGCCAAAGGTGATGCAAATAGAGCAGTGAGTGGTATTTAGTAATAAATAGCTCGTAGTGTACCTTTAAAGCAGGGTTTGGAGTGACCATGTAAGTACATGTGCAAAGTGAAAAATATCTGCACAAGTCTCCTGTTGGAATGTAGATTTTTACCTATAACCAGAATCCACAAGGTTCCAGGAAATGCAAAATGCACTAGTTCAAGGAAGTGAAAGGTAGATTGAAAGCCTATTCGGGGTTATGAATGGTGGAAGAGCAGGGCTAAGCTAGCTCTTAATTAAGAGCTATTTGTCCTTTGTACAAATTACCCAAAACAACAACAACAAAAAAGAAGCATTCATCTCTCTGCATGATTACCTTTCACACTAGAATACTGCCACAAATATGCCTTCAGTTTCATGATTTTTTCCTGTGTAAAAGCTGTAGAATTGTGTACTGTGCATAAAAAAGCCTGACCTTAGAACTTACAATAAAAACTGGGATAGCATAAATGAAAATTGTAAGCTCCTATTTATACAAAAGTAAAACTGATATTTAGAGAAGACTCTAGGTCACTTACTGTGATGGAAAAAGATATCTCTGAGAATAAATTCACAGCAGGAAACTGAGAAGAACATAGGAAAAGACTCAGCAGATGCAACATTTAAGAGTACTTCTGATTCTCAAACACTAGATAATAAAATAATGTGATTCCAAAAATATGTGTTTATTTAAACAAACAAACAAGAAACATAGAAAATATGATGCAAAAACTGTATAATGGAAAAATGAATGCATTAATAAACTTTCAATAAACAAAAAATATAGCCATAATATGGAACAGTTATGTTAGGCATTGCTGAAAAGAAAGTAATCAAATGGAAGACAGATCTGAAAAATAATTCACAAGAAAGACCTAGAGATGGAAGATATCAATGAGAAGAGTAAAGACACACAAAATAAAGTTTCAACATCTAGCTAATGGTAGTTTTAGAAAAAGAAAATATAAAAACAAATGGATCAACACAGCTTGCATATTTAAAAATTCAAACAAACAAAACAAAACAATAAACAACAACAAAATGAGAATGACACAGAAAGATGATACATGGTCTCACTTTGGAAGATGACTCAGTGAGACACTAGGTGTTGAAATTGCAAAACATAATCAAAGGGAAAATTCCAAAAGGTATAAATTTTACTTTATGACATAAAAGAATTACTGATGATTAAACTTTTGCCAGAAGTTTCTACAATAACACTTTGAGATCAAACAAAAATATAAATTACTAGCTTCCAAGTATGAATCTAAAATACTTTCAATTTATAATTCCATATTCAAATAAACTATCATTTAATAATATGGATGAAATTAGGATGTATGCCAACATGTAAATCTTCCACATCAGGAATGTCTGTTTCCTGTAGTGTTTTCTTACTATATCAGATATCATTTTGCATTTCACTATCCTGTTTTCTTCCTCTGCTAATCCATAGCCTTCTACCTAGATTTCTCCCTTTCTGGTTATATCTTAGAGTTTAGAGTGATCCAGTTGTTGGAGTATTGATACAGCATTGTATGGAGAAAAAGGTGTGGGAGATCCTTGCCCCTGCTGCTTTCAGTTTCAGCAAGAACTCATGATGGTGGGATTTCCATGCTGTGCTCATCATTCCTCTTCATTTTTCATTTTCCTTCATCTTCTTTTAGCAGACTTCACCGGGTAATGGAATATTACTGGTGAGTTTCCTTCTTTTCAAGCTCCACCTCAACTGTTATTCTGCTGAGTGGAGCTGGGAAGACACAAGGGTCTGTCCCAGTCAGGGCTCAGTTTCTGAATGCTCTCATTCTAATTAAGAGCCATTAGGGACATTGGAGTCCTGGAAGTTCCTTATAGCTGAATTTATACTCTTCCTGGTTTTGAGGAACACTGCATTAGCTTTCTTTTTTAATGCCAGTTTCCCTGTTTGGTAGATATTCTTCAGGATCATGAGTGTACACTTTTTTAGTTTATTATCTTCCATTTCTAATGTGAGCTCAACCTTGTTTATTTTATTCTCATTTTGTTGTATTTAGTGAATCATAGGTGGATATGAGTGGACTGAAACTATCTACGAGCTGGGCTCAGGGATACATGCCTGTAATTCCAGTGGCTCGGGAAGCTGAGGCAGGAGGATCTTGAATTCAAAGCCAGTCTCAGCAATAAAAAGGTGCTAAGAAACTCAGTGAGACCCTGTCTCAAAATAAAATACAGAATAAGGCTGGGGATGTGACTCAGTGGCCGGGTGCCTCTGAGCTCAATCGCTGGTACCCCCCAACAAAAACAATTATCTACCATCTTTATTTAACAATACATTCTTTATATTTTGAGCCTTTTACATTTGATAGATATTTGTATCCTAATAAATTTTCAAAGGACAATATCATCTTATTGACCAATTCTCAATATTAATAACATTTTTTTTTTTTTTAAATATTTATTTATTTACTTTTAGTTGTACACAATGCAAATTTATGTTTACGTGGTGCTGAGGATCGAACCCGGGCCGCACACGTGCGAGGCGATTGCCGCTGAGCCACAACCCCAGCCCAATTCTCAATATTAATAACATTTGAAAAATATTAATAGTGACATGCTCAGGTGCTCAGTGTATAATTTGTGCTAGTCATTATCCAAATTACTTTACTTGCATTTTCTCATTTAATCCTTAAAGATTCTAATAGCATTGTAACACTCATTTCACATCTGGGAAAACATGAAGGTGCTGTTGTTATTAGTGGAATCTCACAGAGAACAGATAACTGAACTATGCTTTGAACCTTTATAGTGTAAATACATGGATTGCATTCTAACCTATATCTATATAGTAATTTTCATGATTCAATGGAAGATGTCTGGATTTGCCATAATTTAAAGATATACTTTCAAATTGCAAAATAAAATTTGCTTAATTTTATTTTTCATTAATTAATGTTAATTAATTAGGACTAAGATACAGGTATAAGAAAATCAAACTAGCCATCCCCACATCAATTCTGGTTGTCTCTTATTCTTTTAAAACATCTATCTTATTGTTAACAAAATTACCCGAAAGAATCAGAAGGGACTGAGTCTTCATTTATATTTCATCCCTGCGATGTTTTAGATATGAGACAGTCCCTGACAAACTTATGTGGCAATACAGGAGATGAAATGACTAGATTGTGAGAGCTGTAGTATCATCAGTAGATTAATCAATTTGATGGACTAATAATCTGGGTATATTACTGTGTGGCAGGTGAGGTGTAGCTGGAGAAGAAAGGTCAACAGGGATGTATGCTCGGGGATTATATTTTGTTCTTGGTTCTTCCCCCACGCCCTCTCTCTCTCTGCTTCCAGACTGACATGAGCTGAATGGTTTTCTTCCACCTTGTTCTTCTAGCATGATGTTTTGCCTCACCTTGGACCCAGAACAATGGAAGTAGCTGGCCATGGACTAAACTTCTGAAACTGTTAGTCACAATAAACATGTCCTCCTGTAAGTTGCTTTGTCATTTATTCTTGTCACAGTGATGAAAACTGACTAAAACCTTCTGGGCTTTAGAAGGGAACATCTAGCATCAATTTGCTATTTACAAGAGTGGAAAATCATAGCATAAAGTTGCTTCTTAAGTGAGTGGAAAATTAAGAAAAGATTAAGCTATGCATTACAACAATAAAAGGCAAGAATTTAAAATTCTTTCTTATTGCAGGAAAATCTTATTAATTCAAAATAATCCAGATTTCATGAAAATTTGCACACAGACTCTTTTAAAGCCTACTTTTAAATCATAAGAATTGCTAAGAAAATTAACTTTTAAATGAGCTTGTAGGTGAAATGTTCAATTTACTTAATAGAGTAACTTCAAGTGCTCTAATATCCTACTTTAAAATAAAATAATACTTAACCAATTTCTGGTCATAATAGCTGTTGTCAGAGTCTCCATTTTTCCATATACTGATCTTGGTTTGTTTAAAAATTTCCATATACTTTTAGTGAAATAAACAGCACTGTCTTCTTAGAAATACATCTAAGGTATAATTGACTCAGAAAAATTCACAAGTTTTTGTATATTCTACAATGAAATCAATATGCAAAAATTCTTATCTCTCTATAAGACAGCCACTCTCATATTATGAGAATTTTAATTAATAATCAATTTTGTTTCAATTAAATAAAACATAGTGTTATCAATGCCAAGATGGCTTCAATTAAGTTTAAGTTTCCACATACATCATGGACAGAAACCTAGGTACTGGTTCTTCTGTAGGAAAGGATGAAAAGAAAAAAGGCATGTGGATAATTTTGTCAATTTTCACTTGGATATGTGAAGCATATGTTTCTGGAAACAATAATTGTAACAGGGAATTGGATTTAGACTTAAATCACTGTCAGTCAGAATGTTTGTATACTAGGTGCATTTGTATCATTTGCAAACTATGAGACCTTGAGTTAAGTCACTTCATTAAAAATTGCTTAGCTCCCTCATGTAATAAACAAGAGGTTAAACAAAAAATACCAATTTCATTTTGCATCTTTTAACATTTTAGAAGCAAACATTTTTTTTTTTATAAACAAGGCAAAAAGAATAATATGTGTGTAATTCAGAGTTTTATATTCAGAAAAGTTTGAGGCAATACTGACTTGGATAGTGTTTGACTTGCTTGATGGCGAAAACTGTCTCTGGTTTTCACTTGATAAGTAAAGTGCACGTTAGTTTATTCTGCTAAGTTTTTTTTTTTTTAATCTGTCAAAGAACCACTTCATTACCAATGATTTGTGTCCTTACTAAAGTGCATTCACACTTAGAATATTGCTATAATGTATTGACAAAGCATTTTATTACTGCAAGTGTTTTAATTGAAACTCTTTATACCACAGTTAAGTAAAACAAAATTGAATAAATCCAGCATAGTAATCTGACCAATAAAATGTTCTTTATATTTCTGGCTTTCAAAATGCAACTAAAGCATAGCAAAAAGTAAGGAAATTATCTGCAATGCTCAGGAACAGAAATTGTTCAATAGATAATTTCATAACCATCACTTACTTTGCATAGATTATTTGGTTTCTATCTGAGACTCACATTCAGATAGCAATGCAAAAGTAGATATTTAAAGATTCTGAATTGTAATTTTTCTAATATATTGGGTCAGAAGGAATTAGTGATATCATGACAATTATATAAACAGTTTGTTGCAATACAGCTGTGATAGGGAGAATTTTCACAGGAGCACTTGATCAGGTCTGGTGAAAAATTAAGCACCCTGAGAATAAGTCATGAGATCCAGCAAGAATTGACCTACAAAGGAACATGTTTGGTAACTTAATAGTAGAGAAGAAAGGAGGGAAAACTGATGTAAACAAAGGAAAGAATGTGTGAAAGGATGAAAAGCTTGATGCATTGAAAAACATGACTAAGGCGAAGTGTGGTTGGGGGCTCAAGTGTGAACTTTGAACCAGGACATGTAAATCTGAGCTAGTCATATTTAAATGGATTGTTTCTACTATTGTCATTTTTCAAAGAAGGTCAAAGAATTATTGCCTTTATAATAAATAACCAATATTTTTTCTCTTTTCACATCATAAAGAATGAGAGGAGGCTTGTGATAAGTAGCATTAACCTCAGTACTCGTTGAAATAAAGCCAACAAAAGAGAGCAAGGACTCAGGCTAGTTAAAAAATGGTTACACTCAAAAACAATGACAAAGGATTACCCTGTAAGAATATTCAAATTAGCTTGAGTTTCCTATGATTCAGTGTTTAATGGAGGAATAAACTTCCACCCAAGTTTAATGCCAAGAAGCATACAGAAATATAAAGAAGAATCAAACAGCTGTTTTTCAAAGTCTTTTGGAAATAGAGAAGGGGCACTGAGAACAGGAATGTTCAATTTTCAGACTGGAACTAGGATAAATGAACACTGATAATTTGCTGTTCATTTCTGTATGATCTTTGATTACACAAAAGTACAGACTACCAAAATTTATTTACAGAAACAAACTTGAAAGAAGCCACAATAATCCAGGTGTATAAAATTCTAATTGAGAGATTCAATACAAGATTACTAGGGACAAAAAAGTATAAGACCTAAAGGCCTCCAACTAGATCACACCTACTAGAGTTTTCACTACCTTCTAATGGTGCCAGCCCAGGTACTGAGCCCAGGACATAAAGACCTTTGGGAGACATTCAAGATCCAAACTATATTTTTCTCCATTTAGAATGATGTTGCCCTTGGGTTTAGCATAGATAGCTTTTACAATGTTGAGATATGTTCTTATTATGTCTAGTTTTTCTAGTGTTTTGAACATAAAAAGGGTGCTGTATTTTGTCAAACTCTTTCTCTGCATCAATTGACATAATCATATGATTCTTATCTTTAAGTCTATTGATGTAATGAACTACATTTATTGATTTCAGTATGTTAAACCAAATTTGCATCCCTGGAATTAACCCCATTTGATCATGGTGCACTTTTTTTAAAAATGATTTTGTATGCAATTTGCCAGAATTTTATTGAAAATTTCTGTGTCAATGTTCATCAGGGATATTGGTCTGAAATTTTCTTTCCTTGATGTTGGCAAGGATGTTGGGGAAAAGGCACACTCATACAATGCTGGTGGAACTGCAAATTGGAAAGCAGTATAGATATTCCTTAAAAAACTTGGAATGGAACCACCATTTGACCCAGCTATCCCACTCCTTGGTCTATACCAAAAGGGCTTTAAATCAGCATACTACAGTGACACAGCCACATCAATGTTTATAGCAGCTCAATTCACAATAGCTTAACTGTTGAAGCAACTAGATGCCCTCCAATAGATGAGAAATGAGGTATGGAGGCAGGAAAGATGGTGGAATGAGATGGACATTATTACCCTAGATACATGTACGACTGCAATATGGTGCAACGCTATATCATGTACAATCAGAGAAATAAAAAGTTGTGCTGCAATTGTGTGCAATAAATCAAAATGCATTCTGCTGTAATATATACCTAATTAAAAATAAATAAATTACTTAATAAAAAAGATCCAAATTATAGCACCTTTTAAGGCATTTGTTGCTCAGACATTTAGTCCCATACCCCTCTCAACATCTCATCTATGGTACTGTACCACTCCTAAGGTGATCTCAACTGTCTCTCTATGTATTCTCAAACTTTTACCCAACATTGATTATCAAGTCATAAGAATAGCTTTAAAACAAACTTCATTCCCCAGTTTACTATCTCTCTCTTAGAGGTCACACATTTCTTCTCTTTCAAACTTTCACTGCCATCTCTCCTTTCTTGATTTCTGATGGCAAACTTGCTTCTTGTTTTTATCTGTTGGAGTTAAAGTAGGTTTAATTCTGAGGCCTCTCTCTCTTGACTTGCAGATGACATGATTGTGCTGTGCTTACATAACTTCTTTCTGTAGGAGTGGAGGGTTGAGGTGTGGGGAATTCTCTAGAGTTTCCACCAGTTTAGGGCCCAAACTTCATGACTTCATTTAACCATAATTATCTCTTTGTAGGCTCTTTTTTCAAATATGGACACATTGGGGTTAGAGCTTTAATATGTGAATTTTAGTGTAGACAATATTCAAACCATAATAGTAGTTTGAGAGTAAACAGAAACATTAGATGAGAAATAAATCAACTTTCTACATTCAAATCTGACAGCTCTTGCTTAGGTACCCATATTCTTCCTCATTTCTGTTGTAAAAGACAACCATGCCAATGACAAGTCCCCCACAGGGTACTGGATCCTCTCATGCCTTCTTCATTCGTGGTTTTGGCTACAGAATGTATGCTATTCTTCACCATCAAAATACTCTTACTGGCTCATACCCATTAGAATATAAATATGTTAAAACATCCTCCAAATTAAAATGAATTCTCATTCTTCTTGCTTAATGTTTTAAAACATTAATTCAATCCACAGTTTCCATATTAATCAACTACCTATAGCATTTACATCATGTTTCCTGCCATGAAAGACTTTCTCAATTTAATTTTTTGAATTTCACCCTCTCTTAGCATTTTTTAGATACAGTGGTCACTCTTTCTCAGTTGGCTCTTCTTTCAGACATACTTCAGGCCCTATAATTATGAGGAGTCTCAAGAAACTGTCTTCAACTCTCTTCTTCATCTTCTGAATCTCCTTAAGTTATAGCATTGCTTTAGTATTAATATTATACTAATTCCCAAATTTATAATTCCAGATGTGACTTATCTTTTGACCTGTAACTTTACATTGAATTGCCTACTTGAAACAGCTTGGCTTCCACATAAAAATACCATGTTTATAAAGGTGTGTGTCAAAGCAAATTAGCATATAAATGATCTGGAAGGGAAACAAGTCAGTCAAATTTATACCATTCTCCACTTTCAGTTGGCTATGATAGTTGTCCAAACAATGTGAAGGAAAATGGACAAACTCTCAAGTGATCCAAAGGATTATATTGATGATTTCAGGCAAGAGGATCAAAGTAGTAGCAGGCATCTCTGCCTTTTGATTATCAGCAACATTTGTCAGACAGATTATGATTTTTTAAAAATATGCAAATTAGGTGAAATGTTGAAAACTCTAAACTGTCCATATTAAAACTTTTTCAATACAAAATTAGGGATGAAATTCAATGACAATAATATAGTCATAATTTGCCTGTATTTGGAAGTATACAACAGAAAAATGTTCCACTAAATCCATCCTCACCCCCAAAAAGCATGTTGCAATTCAACTTTCCTTTGGTTATATTCTCAAAATGTGCATGACCACGCCAAAACTGTTCTTCAAATGGAAAAGTTGATACCAAGACACTCAAAGTGCAAAGGGAGAAAGGTTTTGGTTAATCATAGATAATTTTCTTGTTATTGCCATTTAGTTTTTACTTTTGAAATCTTTTGAACATACATAATTATGCAATTATCTTATTAAGGACCTTCCTGGAGCCTAATAAAGGGCTGGTGTAACTAATTTTCCCTAAAATTTAAGATTTATATTTTCATGGAAAATCTACATACACCTGAAGGGAAAAGGAGAAAAAAAAAGTGTTCATAATGTTATCTATTAGTTTTTCTGTATGTAGTATGCAACAAATC
The DNA here is from genome assembly GCA_025594165.1 of Tamias sibiricus. NCBI lineage: Eukaryota > Metazoa > Chordata > Mammalia > Rodentia > Sciuridae > Tamias > Tamias sibiricus. The sequence goes on along the minus strand of CM046664.1, from coordinate 108,662,172 downwards.
TTTACTGTCAATTGTTTAAATATTTTTATTATACATGGAAAATGTCTCTATGAGCAAAATTATTAGTAACAAGTCTTTACATGTATGTTCAAGAGTACAACTTTCCAAATGCATAAAAAATGAAGTGTGCATTTCCAGCTCGCACTGCTAAGCATCTCAAAATTCCTCCCACCAACTTCAAAAAGCTCAAAAACTTCTGAACCACATGGTCGGATTAGGCACAGCAATGACCCCGCTTCTTATAACCAGTTTCTGTTTTAGTCAGCTTTTTTACTGCTGTGACTAAAGGATCTGACAAAAACAACTGTAGAAGAGGAAAAGTATGAGGGCTCACTGTTTCAGAGGTCTTAGTCCATAGAAGGCTAACTCCATTCCTCAGGACTCAAGGTGAGGCAGAAGAGTATGGCAGAGAGAAGCAGAAGCAGCTTACATGGCATTAGGAAGCAGAGAGAGAGAGACTCCACTTGCCAGATACAAATTTATACCCAAAGCTATGCCCTACCACTTCAGTTACCACTTAGCTAGTCTGCATCAAGGGACTAAATCACTGATTGGTTTAAGACTCTTAGAACCTAATCATTTCTCCTCTGAACCTTTTTTGCATTGCCTCACACGTGAGCTTTTGGGGGACACCTCACATCCAAAACATAACACATATGAAAGTTTTCTGAAATTGTGATTGGGATACTGATCTTTCATTGGAATGAAGATCTCTCTCTCTCTCTCTCTCTCTCTCTCTCTCTCTCTCTCTCTCTAATGCAGAACTGTGGATTGAACCCAGATCTTTCACATACTAGGCAAGCACTATATTACTGGGCCACACCCTCATCTCTAGAATGAAGAATTTTATTGCTTGTTTTACTCTCTCTCTCTTTTTTTTTTTTTTTTTTTTTTTTTTTTTTGTAAAGAAAAGCAAGAAAGTGTGTGGTGATATCACTTTAAACTAATTTTTTGTAACACTGTAGATTTTTTTTTTTTTTAGTGGCCTGATCCTGCATCCTTCTACTTTTCCCTATAGTTCATCACAGTTCATCACAGTTCCCTGGACTTTGGTCATGACTGTGCATATTAGTTCCCTGGGGCAGCTATAAAAGAATAAATATTTAGCTTCTATACAATTGGAAAAATCAGCTACCCCACTCCTTTTTACTCAATGTAATTCTGAAGTCTAAAAAATAGAGGAATATAGAACATTTAAGAAGTTAATTTTTTTTAGGTAATTTGAATTTTAAGGATAAAGACCTTTTAAGGCATAAATAAATAGAGGTATAATTCAGATGAAACATCCCATACCTTTTGAGGCATCATAGCCAGAGGATTTGTGGATTTATTATATGAAGGTATGGAAGAGAAGACATAAATGGTATTAACTAAAGGTGAAGGTGTCAGGTACACAACTTACAGAGAGAACACACATGAAATGTACATTAACACCGAAGGACTTGCTCTTCTCCTAGGAGAAAGCTGGGGAAAGTATCATTGAATCTAAATGCAAATTTATCATTATATAAACATTTATGAAAAACATGGATCTGTTTATTATTATCAATTTTATTATTAAAACTCATACTATTTTTGTGTGTGTTCCAAGGGGACTTCAGACTGTTAAGTTTAACTACCTCTTCTGTAGTAGCTAATAATTCAATATTTGGCCCCTATTTCTCTCCATAACTGTAAAGATATTACTTCCCTTTGGATGTCTTCATATATGACTCTTTTTTTTTTCAGGGGCACTCCACCACAGAGATATATCTCCAGCACAATTGATTGATTGATTAAATGAGACAGAGTCTAACTAAGCTGTCCATGCTGGCCTGCAACTGTATATCTATCTCAGTCTCCTGAGCCACTGTGATTACGGGTGTGGGCCACATTACCTGGCTCTCTTTCTGTGTCTTAAATATTACATAATTAACATGATTTATTAAATTTGACTTGTCACAAGTTGACCTCATTCACTTACTTGAATTATCTCTTCTTAAGCAGACACACAGAAATAAATTCCCTGGCTGACATTCAACCGGTTTTTGTCAATTAAATGATTATGATTTCACTGTATAGCACTCTTGAAAGTCTAAAACCTTGTAGTTGATTAAAATCTTTCTTCTCTCTCTTACTGTATTCTATTTATTCAATTTAATTAGCCAATACTTTTTATTCATTATTCCTAAAAAAGACAATTTCACACAATTCTTTAAACAAATCTACTTGACTCTACCTTTCCTAATTAATAAACTCCAGTGCTTTAAAGAAATGCAAAAGCCTTTAAATTTGATACATATCTTATTTTTAGACCAAATATCCATATTTTCCCATTGCCTAATAATTAAAATGTTAATGTGATTCTATAAAAGAGTATAAATAGTTTCCCAAATGTGATATGCTTTCTCATTTTCTTGTCCACTTATGTCAAAACTAAGACTTGCCCAACTCAATGCTATGGAAAGTTAGGGTTAAAGAGAGCTTCAATAGTGGTCTTGGCTGTCTGGTTGGTTATAAAAATATCATTGTCAAATGGTCATACTACCAAGAATGCTATACAGATTCAATACAAATATTAAAATTCCAATGATATTCTTCATAGAACTAGAAAAAGCAAGCAGAAATTCATTTTAAAAAATAAGAGATTCAGGTAGCCAAAGCAATCCTTGGCAAGAAAAGTGAAGCAGGAGGCATCACAATACCAAAATTTGAACTATACTACAGAGCCATAGTAACAAAAACGGCATGGTATTGGCACCAAGACAGACATGTAGACCAATACTACAGAATAGAAAACACAGAGATAAGCCCACCTAAATACAGTTAGCTCATATTAGACAAAGGCATCAAAAACATACATTGGAGAAAAGATGTCCTCTTTAACAAATGGTGCTGGGAAAACTGGAAATCCATGTGCAGGAAAATTAAACCCCTATCTCTTACCCTACAAAAAACTCAACTGAAAGTGGATCAAGGACTTTGACATTAGACCAGAGACTGTGCACCTAACAGAAGAAAACAGGTCTAGATCTACATCATGTCTACTTAGGAAACAATATCCTTAACAAGATTCCTAAAGCGCAAGAAGTAAAATCAAGAATGAACAAATGGGATGGAATCAAACTAAAAAGTTTTTCACGATGAAGGAAATAATCAAGAGTGTGAAGAGAGAGCCTGCAGAATGGGAGAAAATCTTTGTCATCTGCACCTTAGAGCACTAATCTCCAGGATATATAAAGAATTACTCAAAAAAATTAATAACAAAAAATGAAATAACCCAATTAATAAATGCACAAAGGAACTTAACAAACATCTTACAGAAGAATAAATACGATACATCAACAAATATATGAAAAAAATGCTCCACATCTCTAGCAATTAGAGAAATGCATATTAAAACTACATCTAAATTTTATCTCACTCATCATAATGGCAATTATCAAGAATACAAGTGAAAATACAAGTGACAAGTTGATAATTACATGGGTAAAAAAGTACACTTACATATTTCTGGTGGGTCTGCAAATTGCTGCAACCATTATGGAAAGCAGTATGGGGTCCTTCAGAAAACTTGAAATGGAACCATCATTTGGCTCAGTTATCCCATTCCTCAGTTTGTACCCAAGGTCTTAAAATCAGCATACTATAGTGACACAGATGCATCAATGTTTATAGCAGCTCAACTTACAATAGCTAAACTATGGACTCAGCCTAGGTGCCCATCAAAAGATAAATGGATAAAAAAAATGTGGTATATATACAAAATGGAATACTACTAACCCATGAAAAGAAATGAAATTATGGCATTTGCCACTAAATGGATGGAACTGGAGATTATCATGCTAAGTGAAATAAGCCAGTCCCCAAACACCAAACACTAAATGTTCTCTCTTATACACAGAGGCTAACTCACAATAAGGGAGTGTGGTAGGGAAGAATAAAAGTACTTTAGATTAGTCAATGGGGAATGAAAAAAACAAGGGAATGGAAATAGGAAAGATAGTAAATGAATTGGCCATTATGTTCCTATGTGTATATATGATTGTATGATGAGTGTAATTCTACATCATGCACAACCAGAGGAATGAGAAGTTGTACTCCATATGTGTATGATATGTCAAAATACTTTCTACTGTCATGTATAACTAATAAGAACAAATTTTTAAAAATCATCTGCTGCCACTAGCATGTTCTAGCATATGCATTGTGTTCACTGGAGTCATGGGTTTCTGGCCTCATTCACGTGCTATGCTCAAAGCTATCACTCACATTAAAAACTAGCATTCTGGCTCGGAATTAAAAACAGTCACTTATAGTGGCTGTACCAATTTACATTCCCACTACCATTGTAGTTATCATATATACACAAAATGTTAACTGTGTATAAAAATGGGTGTGTTCATTAATCTGATTGTGGTAATCATTTTATAATGTATACATATAACAAATGATCACATCATATACCTTGAACATATACAATTTTCATTTGTTGATTATGCATCATTAAAGTTGGAAAAAATCTAAACAATAAAATACAAGTCAAAGTAAGCAAATAAACCAATACATACATAGAAGCCTATCCCATCTTCAAAATTTAAAATGATTGCAAACAAAATTGAACAGAAATCTCTCCTGTAAGTGAGTCTCCTCTTGGAGTGTCTTTTGTGTCCTTTTATGAACTCCTACTTCACTGAGGTTTCAAAAACTTAAAATTGACTAGCAAGAGGTTTTACATTTTCCTGAAAATCTACTTCCTCCTTCCATTTAAAATTTCAAATATGATAGCAAATTTCAACTGCTTTGTCATCATCTGGCTGTTTAAACCAGCTTTTATTTTTTTTTTGAATAATTTTGTTAGCTTTGATTGTTATAAAGCATTTGATATACTGAGACTTATAATATGGTTGTATGTCAATCCCAGGTTTTCTTTTTATCCTTTTTATTTGTTCTATTTATGACTATTATATATGTTATATATATATATATATTATATATATATGTGTGTGTATGTATGTATATATATACACACTTATATATGTGTGTGTCTGTGTGTATATATATATATATATTTATATATATACTGTTATATTTGACAGTAGAATGCATTCTGTCACATCATATATAAATGGAGTACAACTTCTCATTCTTCTGGTTGTACATAATATAGGATCAAAATGGTCATGTGAAGGAGCCCTAATCAAGGAGATAGCTAAAGATTGCGGTTAGCTGAGAGCCATAAAAGCTGTTCTAGTTTCCACCTGATATTCATACATTATTCAAAGAATCTTTGTATGCCCGTGAACACTGTGTGATGCACCTGTAAGCTCGAGGTGTAAGCACTTGTCCTTGTTAAAGCTAAATGTATATAACCAGGTGAGGTTGGTTAGAGGTTGTTGGGGAAAGAAGAAGGTTGCTGGTGGTTGGAGTTAGAGCACGAGAGGTTGCTGAAGCCAGAGAGAAGAAGAAGAAAAAACCTTTTTCATTTTCATCCTGCCTCTGAGTTTTCTCCTGCAGTGTCATAGCTGCAAGCAACAGCATCAGGCAGCTGCAAGTGGTGGCCCATACAGGGCATTTGGCCAGCAGGTAAGAAAAAAGAAAATTTAAAAAATGGGAGTGAAAATAACAAAAAGTTGGTTTATAAAAGCCATGAATGAAATTTTCGATATTGAGAACTCAGAGGATAGTGAGAAAAGTGAACAAGAAAGCATATCCTCTAACTCAGTTGAGACCAGCAAGGAGCGTAGTAATGTAAATTCAAAAGTAAGAACTGCAAAAGCCATCAGAAACTTAATAAAATTAACCGACGAGTATATACTCTCCTTAGAAGCAGAAACTCAGGATAGTAGTGAAAGTGATAATAGTAACAAGGAGCCAAACCATGAAAGTATGATAAGCCGGTTAGGAATTATGAAACTAGTAGTGAAGAGGAATCAAAAAGTGATTTGGGGAGCACAGTCTCCAATAAAAAAAAAAAAAAAAAAAAAAAAAAAAAAATTAAAAAGGAGAAAAGACCATCAAATAGAGGAACCACTAGTGCCCTCTGCTCCCTCATGGGTAGAATCCCTAACAGAAACAATAAGGAGTATTGATCAGAGTGTACGTGCCCTTGAGGTAGAGATTGGCGGACTTTCTGAGCGCTTATACGCTCTTGAACAACAAAAACCGAAGGAGCACCTAGACCTACCAATATTTCAAAATGAAGAGGGACAAAGGTATCACCAGTCCCTAGACTTTAAAACAATAAAGAATTTTAAAGAGGCAGTAATGACCTATGGGCCTCAAGCTCCGTTCACATTAAGTATGATAGAGTCACTTAACACCCTAATCTTAGCCCCCTCAGATTGGAAAAGTCTATGCAAAGCGGTACTAAGTGGAGGACAATACCTAATCTGGAAAACTCAATTCCAGGAACTTTGTTCAGAAATAGCAAAGAGAAATGCTGCAGCAGGTTTCCCTCAACATAATATAGATAGGCTCACGGGAGCCTATAGGTATAGAGATGGAGGGGCGGATTGATACAGGAGTTGACTCTTCCATCTTAAATCTACAACAATGGCCTAAGCACTGGCCTCTACAGAAAGCCTCAACAAGTTTAAGAGGCTTGGGATATAGTAATACCCCAGCACAAAGTGCTGTAATCTTAAATTGGGAAGATAATGAAGGGCATAAAGGAACATTCCAACCTTATGTTTTAAACAGCTTGCCAGTTACCCTATGGGTAAGAGATATTCTACATCAAATGGGGCTACACCTAGCAGTCAAGCCTGCAGGTGTTAAGAATAAAAATCCTAATCATAATAAAAAAGGCAAAGGACATTTTTTCTAGGGTCCACTGAGAAAACAATTTTAAAAATACCATGGCTTTCTGATAAGCCAGTTTGGGTCCCTCAGTGGCCCCTATCCAAAGAAAAATTGCAAGCGGCCCATCAATTAATTAAAGAACAATTAGAAGCAGGACACATAGAGCCTTCCACCTCTCCCTGGAATTCTCCCATATTTGTAATTAAGAAAAAATCTGGAAAATGGAGACTATTACAAGACCTTAGAGAAATTAACAAAACAATGAAAATTATGGGCCCTACTCAACCTGGACTTCCTAATCCTGTAGCTATTCCAAAAAACTATTACCTTATAACTCTTGATATAAAGGACTATTTCTTTTTCATTCACCTACATCCTCTGGATGCCCCCAGGTTTGCTTTTTCAATTCCTTCTATCAATAATAATGGCCCTGATAAAAGATATCAATGGAAAGTATTGCCACACGGAATGGCAAATAGCCCTACAATATGCCAACTATATGTGGACAGAGCTATCCAGCCCATTAAAAACAAATATCAAAACCTCATGTGTCTACACTACATTAATGATGTTTTAATAGCTTACCCTAATCAACAAATCTTATTTACTATATTTAGTGAAATAACAAAAAATTTTAAAAAAATACGGATTATATATAGCAGAATAAAAAGTTCAAAGCAGACCACCTGTACTATATTTAGGCTTTAAAATCATGGATACTTTTGTTAAACCCCCAAAAATTCTAATAAGTAAAGAATATTTGACCACCCTCAATGATTTCCAAAAACTACTAGGAGACATTAATTGGCTTCGCCCTACACTAAGCCTCACTACTGGACAATTAAAACCTTTATTTGACATCCTTCGCAGAAACCCTGATCCATCCTCACCGCGAACATTAACTCCTGATGCCAGGAGAGCTCTAAAATTAGTAGAACAGGCCATTGAAAGATCCCATTGTGATAGATTTGATTTTGCACAACCACTAATATTGATTATTATTCCTTCACAATATACACCCACAGGAGTATTTTGGCAACAGGGACCTATATTATGGATACATTTGCCTGTCTCTCCTAAAAGTACAATTGAGTCTTATACCTCCATGGTGGCAAAACTTATTCTTCAAGGACTTAAGACTTCTACTAAAATATTTGTAATAATAAAAAAATCAACCCATTCCTAAAGCATTTAATGTATTTACAGATGGATCCTCTAATGGTACTGCTGCAGTAGTCACTCAAAATGAAAATATGATTCATATCACTAATCAAAAATCTGCTCAATTAGTGGAACTTGTAGCTATAATAATGGCTCTGGAAAATTTTAAAGAACAGCCTATGAATATTTTTTTCAGACAGCCACTGTATTGTACATGCTGTCCCTAAATTGGAGCTAGCAGATCCAATAGCACCACATACTTCAGCTTTTAAATTGTTTTCTCAAATCCAAAATCTTCTATGGCAATGAAAAGAACCTTTATTTATAGGTCACATAAGAGCTCACACTAATCTGCCTGGTCCTCTCCATGAAGGTAATCAAAAAGCTGATGCCCTCACTAAAACAATATTTATATTTACTACAGTACAACAAGATACTTTATTTCATTCCCAGTTCCACGTCAATAGCACTACCTTAAGACAAAAATTTTAAATCACAAAAGAACAAGCTTGTAGAATTGTAAAAGAATGTCCATCTTGTGTAACACATTTGCCCAATCCACATTATGGGGTTAACCCATGAGGTTTGATGCCCAATCATTTGTGGCAGATGGATGTCACTCATGAGCCAAGTTTTGGAAAATTAAGATTTATTCATGTCACCATAGATACATGCTCAGGCATGATTTTTGCTTCCTTACATTCCGGAGAAAAAGTTAAAGATGTTACATCTCATTGCCTGTAAGCTTTTGCTGCATTGGGCATCCCCAAAATGCTTAAAACAGATAATGGCCCTGCATATACATCCACATTCTTCAAACAATTTTGTACAAAATTCAATATAATCCACAAAACAGGTATCGCTTATAATCCTCAGGGACAAGGAATAATTAAAAGAGCAAATTGGACACTTAAAAATATGTTATTAAAGCAAAGAGATGGAAACTGGAAAAATCCTAAGGACAGATTGGCAGTTGCCCTGTTTACCCTAAATTTCTTAACTTTAGATTCTAATGGATATTTGGCTGGAGATAGACACTGGAACCCACACCAACAACATAAACCTTTGGTTTACTGGAAGGATGTTCTTTCAGGTACATGGAAGTGTCCAGACCCAGTATTAATTTGGGGGAGAGGATCTGTTTGTATTTTTCCAAAGCACGAATCCTCTCCAATATGGGTACCATCTAGATTAATAAAGCAGGTACAAAGTCAAAAGGATCAAGATGAAGTTATTGAGGAGTCAAGATTGAATAAACAAGTACAAAATCAAGAGGACCAAAATGAAGGTATGGAGTGATTCTTTTGAAAGTGTCCTCCAATAAATTCACAACTTAAGTTTCATTCTTCCCGGCCGGGACAAGAAGATCTCTCTTTAGTGTATACACAATTGTATTTTTTTCTTTTATATATATGTCTTTATGTCCGTGCATTTGTCTAAATTTCATGTTAATATGATGTCACAAACATATATATGTTTATATGTGCGTCTGTCTAGTGTGACGTCACAAAATACAAAGTGCTTATAAAAAAAAAAGATAGATATAGATCCAAATAATGTTAATTCATTTAAGTTTAGAATATTCTAATTAGATAATCAATATATATATAGATAGATAGATAGATATTCATATAAGTTTAGAATATTCTAATTAGATAATCAATTATAGTGATAATCAATTTTGATTTATAGTTGTCTCCAGGACTTCTCTTCAGCTGTGAATATGACTAATGTTGTATAACCTGATATTTTGGTGTTTTGACATAGGATTGTTTATTTGTTATTAACTTCATTTGTTTAATAGCTGATTAATTTGAATTACTTCATCAGGTATAGGATTGCTGTATATACAGAGACTCGAGGATTCCAGCTAACAAATTATTTTTCCAAAGTGCCTGTAGCTTTTCCTTAATCTATCTTTAATGCAGTAAACACCCTCAGTTTCTCTTTGATTTATCATGAATGTGATATTTTGCCAGCTTATGTTTGTGGGAGCTTAAGCAGCAATGTGTGTGAGCAGAGATCAACTTTTATTTTCTACTCTAATAATTCTTTTTTTAGTTTGACAGCTCAACTTTTGATCTCAGTGCTGGAATAGCACTGCCTTTCCCTTAATAATGGACGCTCGAGTTTTTAGGTAGCGGGCCCTGAAGATTTGCTGGTGGCAGTGTCTAGACATAAAAAAGACGGCTGCTGCTACAACTTCAGGGACCGTGGTTGCTGCAAGCATCTCTGCTGCACAAGCATTGAAGAACCTCACCAGCAGTGTGGCCTCAGCTCTGCATGCATGGGGCCTTCTGGATCTATGTGTTATAACTTATGGACATTTTGATTTTCCATTATTTTGGGACATTATGGGACAATGCCTTGCGGGTATTTGTCTAAGAGAACTCAGTGCGTTTCTTGATGAAACTAAGGGCAACTGATTTGTTTAAAGAACTTGATACGCTATGGAAACTTGGCTTGTCAGCAGAAGGCTTGCCGCCTTAAAGCCGCAGCATCTCTTCAAAATTGAACGGCTGTTAGTCAACACACAGTCGATCTTGAAGGGCTCGATTGGATGGCTGGTTAACCTATGACGGGTAAGATTCCCCAGAGGGGGACAACCTAAGACACGGCACAGTCGCACGGGTCAGTCTAATGTGGCAGACATGTCAACCTAAGCCAGGAGTCAAGGACAGCCTTGATTCCCATGACGGGTAAGAATGTCGGTTGCACATGGACGTCCTAGAACATTCCCTCTTTTAAAACTTAAGGGGGGAAATGAAGGAGCCCTAATCAAGGAGATAGCTAAAGATTGCGGTTAGCTGAGAGCCATAAAAGCTGTTCTAGTTTCCACCTGATATTCATACATTATTCAAAGAATCTTTGTATGCCCGTGAACACTGTGTGATGCACCTGTAAGCTCGAGGTGTAAGCACTTGTCCTTGTTAAAGCTAAATGTATATAACCAGGTGAGGTTGGTTAGAGGTTGTTGGGGAAAGAAGAAGGTTGCTGGTGGTTGGAGTTAGAGTGCGAGAGGTTGCTGAAGCCGGAGAGAGAAGAAGAAGAAAAAACCTTTTTCATTTTCATCCTGCCTCTGAGTTTTCTCCCGCGGTGTCATTGCTGCAAGCAACAGCATCAGGCAGCTACAGTCATGTAGTCACACATGAACATAAGGTATTACAGCTATTGCTGTCAAATAATTTTGTTCATTGTCTTTGCTTATTATTTTCTGGAGTTATTCTTGTTGACTCTTATTTTATTCTTTATCTGTAGATGAAAAGAGAATTTCCCTGGAACTCTTTTTTTTAGTAACTATTTTTACTTATTCTTTTTTTTTTTGCTTCAGGTTCTTCTTTTTCCTTTTTTTATTTGTTCTAATTAGTTATACATGACAGTAGAATGCACATTGACACATCATACATAAATGGAGCATAACTCCTCATTCTTCTGGTGGTAAATGATGTAGAACAACACTAGTCATAATATGTGTACATAGGATAATAATGTCCAATTCATCTTACTATTCTCCCTACCTCTTTACCCATTCCCTTCTCTTCACTCCCCTCTGTGTAATCCAAAGTACCTCTACTCTTTCCTAGTCACCCCCTGCTCATGAATTATTATCCTCATATCATAGGAAACATTCAGACCTTTGTTCTTTGGGATTGGCTTACTTTGCTTTGTATGATATTCCCCAGCTCCATCCATTTACTGGCAAATGCTATATTTCATTCTTCTTTAAGTTTGAGTACTATTCCATTGTGTATGTATACCCATTTTATTTATCCATTCATCTGTTGAAGGGCACCTAGTTTGGTTCCATAGTTTAGCTATTGTGAGTTGAGCTGGATTTATGTGGCTGCATCACTGTAGTATGCTGAGTTTTGATATACGCTGAGGATTGGGATAGCTAGGTCAAACGATGATTCCATTAGGAGTTTCCAGGACTCTCCATATAGCTTTCCATAGTGGTTGCACAAATTTGCAGTCCCACCACCAATGTATGAATGTACTTTTACTCACATCCTCCCCAACATTTATTGTTGCACATATTCTTGATAATTGCTATTTTGACTGGAGTGCAATGGAATCTTAGTATAGTTTTGATTTGCATTTCTGTAATTGCTACAGATTTTGAACATTTTTCATATCTTTGTTGATTGATTTTATTTCTTGTTCTGTGAAGTGTTTGTTCAGTTTCTTTGTCCATTTATTTATTGAGTTATTTGTTTGTTTGGTGTTAAGTTTTATATATATATATATCCTGGAGATTAATGCTGTACCTGAACTATTTTTATTTCTTCTTTTTTATATGTTTTAATTAATTTTAATTTAATACATGACAGTAGAATGTGTTTATGCACTGTGATATATCATACATAGATGTGATATAATTTCTCATTTTTCAAAGTGTACATGTTACAGAATCATATTGGTCATGTAGTCATGTATATACATACAGTAATAATGTCTGTTTCATTCCATTATCTTTCCCATCACCACATCCTCTCCCTCCCCTCCCTTCACTTCTCTCTATCTAATCTAAGGTAATGCTATTTTCCCTAGTGCCTCTTGCCTTATTGTGAATTAGCATTCACATATTAGAGAAAACATTCGGCTTTTGGTTTTGTGGGATTGGCTTATTTCACTTAGCATGATATTCTCCAACCCCAACCATTCACTGGCAAATGCCATAATTTCACTCTTCCTTAAAGCTGAGTAATATTTCATTGAGTATATATACCACATTTTCTTTATCCATTCATCTATTGAGGGATACCTGGATTGGTTCCATAGTATAGCTATTGTGAATTGATCTGCTATAAACATTGATGTGGCTGTGTCACTATAGTATGCTGATTATAAGTCCTTTGGGTATAAACCAAGGAATGGTATAGCTGGGTCAAATGGTGGTTCCATTCCCAATTTTCTGAGGAATCTCCATACTGCTTTCCATAGTGGTTGCACCAATTTGTGGTCCTACCGGCAATGTATGAGTGTACATTTTTCCCCACATCGTCACCAACATTTATTTTTGCTTGTATTCTTGATGATTGCCATTATGACAGGAGTGAGATGAAAACTTAGAGTAGTCTTGATTTGCATTTCTCTAATTGCTAGAGATGTTGAACACTTTTTCATGTATTCATTGATCAATTGTATTTCTTCTTCTGTGAAGTGTCTGTTCAGTTCTTTAGCCCATTTATTGATTGAGTTATTTGGTTTTTTGATGTTAATTTATATCCATTTGTTTCTCATTAGTTTGAGAATATTTGAAAGCCATAAGAAAGTATTATAAGAGTTCCTCAATATCAGAAAAGAGATGTTACATCTCACCCCAGGGGACATTTAAAAATTTATTCTTTTCCAACTTTGTCCCACCCTATGGAGCAAAAGGGAATAAAATAATCATTGAAACCTAAGACCCTGAAACTTTTATTGCCAAAAAGACACCAAAGGAACATGTAGAATTTAAAAAAAAATTTTTTTTTGGCTAGTAATAACTGTGAAATAGGAAATTTATTTTATGAAAAAACATTTACATTAAATTTGCTTTATTTAAAAATGTCGATCATTTCAAAATTAATCATAACAATAAAAACCAATACTGCTTAATTTCATTGAACATCCGTTATATATCCTGACTTTCTCTGTATTAAATATCACTTTTAACAATCAAAACTATCCAAAAATAAAAGGCATAAGCATTTTTCCAAGACATTTTGAAAAACAAATTTAGTTGCAAATGGCAGTGTGTTTAATTAAGCTTCAATCTCATAAAAATTGATTTTTTAAAACAAATCCCTTGGGCTTCATCCTAGTGTGTAGGAACTCAGCCTGGCAAGATCTCTTCAAAATGTGATACAAATCAGCAAATCCAAAAGATTAAGGAGTAAATTGTTTGGTTTTATATAGTTCAAGACATTTTTTTTTTGTGTGTGTCTCAAGCAAAAAATATAAAACAGCTGAGCTTAAAATTTGCCAGATATGCAGTTTTTAATCTAGAATATTTACTATATTTAAAACATAAATTAAATTCCTTGCATCTGGATTCTTTATGAGGAACTGGACAGAATCCTAATGTAACTTCCCTGGGATCCAATGAGTTCCCTAACCAGCTAAATCAGTCAAATGATGTATTATGGATTTATCTTTGCTAATAAAACAAAACCAGAATTTTCCAAGTGTGCTATGTTATTTGTTGCTATACATTTTTCTTCTTCAACTCCTTACTCTTTCCTATACACAAATACATAAGCATTGAGGTTTTCACAGGAAAAGCTTTCTCTTTATTCTACAAATTGGTCTTTGGACATATGCCAGCATCTACCCTCAAAGCTAGGACATTCATATCTCTCTCTCTCTCTGGAAGTAGTATTAATTAGGTTAAAAAAATGGATGAGAAAGAGAAGAAGTAAAGCAGGTAAGCAAGATCAAGTTCTCTGATTCACTAACTAGCAAAAAATGTGGCAGTATCTTTTATATATATGTTTCCTTTTGGAATGGACTTGATTACTCATAAAATTTGACAGATGTTGTTTTCTGTGCATCCAATTACACAATGGTTCTATGAACAATTTTGGAAAAAAAGCTAAGAAATGTAAAAATAACAATGATCCAATTGTCTTTCACTAGATTCACAATTTAAAAAATATTGTGTAAAGAACAATTCAGATAAATTGCTACACTTAAGCAGCAATTGTGGAAATATAAAAAGTAGTCTTACTGTAAAGTGATATTTTATAAATAAAATATATTAGACTTTTATGTAATAGTTATAGATGGCAATTCCAATTACATGGAAATATCAAATATGTGCCATCATATAGCTATTGCAATCCCACTGAAGTCCTACATATAGTGGAAAAAATCCAAATAATGTAAAAGGACAAACATACAGAATTGATTCCAAAAGTCATAAAAATACATAGTGAATTAAATTTAAAATATGGAAGACAGCAATTTTATCTGCCCCTACATTCAATGAAATTGTATATACTATTTAATTCTCAAATGGAGAAATGTCACCTGAAAAGACTACTTAAATTTTCCCTACCATCCATACACTTTATCTTACCATATGATTTTCTTATTGATTTTGTTTGTCATACATTATTTCTAAACCCCAGTAGAATTTAAACTACATAAGAAAAAATATATTTAACTCACTGATATATTTTTTCATACCTAACAATGCCTGGCACAATGCCTGTTATGGTTTTACTTATTCTCCTTGGAGTTCTCTGAGATTCCTGGATGTATACATTAACATACTTTCATCAATTTTTTGTAACTATCAAGCAACAATGTCATCTCCCTCTCCATTTCCAAATACATGCACATTAGATAATGAAGTCCTTAAAAATATTATGAAGGAATAAATGTTTATTTGTAGTTTGTAATGTTCTTCTACAATTTATTATTTTTTTCTTTCTTTTTTATTTATAATAGTATTATGTATTACAATTCATAATGTACATATATAGCATCTTTTTACATACAACTGTTTGTATGCAAAGTATATAAGTACCATTTAGATCTTCAATCATACATTTAGGATAATGATATCCATTTCATTCAACCACCAATTTTTTTTCCTTCCCCCCTCCCTCCCCCTTGCTCTCCCCTTTCCCTTCCCTTTCCTTTGACCATTCTAGTGTTCCTCTAATCCTCCTATGTACCCCCATCCAACAACACTGTGAACTAGCCTCCTTATGTCAGAGAAAACATTCAGTATTTGGATTTTTGGGATTGGCTAACTTCACTTAGCATTACATTCTCCAACTTCATCCATTTACCTGCAAATGTCATTATTTTATTCTCTTTTATTGCTGAGTAAAATTCCATTTTGTATATATACCACATTTTCTTTATCCACTCATCTACTGAGGGATATCTAGGTTGATTCCACAACCTAGCTTAACCCAATTAATAAATGGGCTAAGGAATTGAAAAGACACTTCTCAGAAGAAGATACACAATTAATCAACAAATACATGAAAAAATGCTCAACCTCTCTGGCAATTAGAGAAATGCAAATCAAAACTACTCTAAGATTTTATTTCACTCCAGTCAGAATGGCAGCTATCAAGAACACAAACGACAATAAATGTTGGAGAGGATGTGGGGAAAAAGGCACACTCATACATTGCTGGTGGGACTGCAAAATGGTGCAACCGCTATGGAAAGCAGTATGGAGATTTTTTTGAAAACTGGGAATGGAACCACCCTATGATCCAGCTATCCCACTCCTGGGTCTCTTTCCAAAGGACTTAAAAACAGCATATTACACTGACACAGCCACTTCAATGTTTATAGCAGTATAATTTGTTAATTTTATATGAGAAAAAATGTCCTTTGAAATATTTTAGGGGTTCATAGAAAGGCCCTGGTTATGGTAAATTTGAGGGAATTTGTTAACCTATGAAGCCAAGACTTTGTGGATAACATCTAAATATTAAAACAACATCACAGAATAGTTTCAGAATTATTTGTTTAGTCTATATAAAAGAAACATAAAACTTACCATTTGACTACAATTTTACTCTTAATAAAAATCATTTAAAATCTTTTCCAAGTTGTTTAGAAAACATAGAAGAAAATCATACAACTGTATAAGAAATAAAATGAGTGGCCATTTATCTCTGGATCATTGTCCAGAAGCTTGAAAAATTTCCACTAATGATGTACATGAACATATTTTAAAAGTCAGCCATATAGAAAGCCATCACTTGTCATAGTCAGAGAGGCTACATATGCAAATTTCAACACAAGGTACCAAAGATGCATGTCTGTTGGATAAAGCATTGGCATCTAGTTTAATAGTTATTTTAGGCAGATTGTGTGTAGAAATCTAACCATTTCAAGTTAGGACAAAGTGTCCTTCATGAGACTGTCACATGTACTCCAACAATGAGAAAATATCCAATGGACTTTTTAAAAATACATCAGGTTGCCAGTGAAAACAAGTTTCAATGAACTAAGTTCCAAGGAAGCAGAATCCTTATTAGGCAAGAAAGAACCAATGGCTTCTTGTTTCTCTGAGGAGACACAGTGGAAAAAGAAATACACATGTCCGGAGATATTATAGAAGAGGAAAATAAGTCAAAATGTTTATTTTGGTAAGTTTTAATTTTGTTGTATTTTCAAGCATATAGAAAAGTTGAAAGAATAGTGTAAAGAGATTTCATATTCTCTTTTCTCCAGTTTATCTTTTGTTTATCTTTTGCCTCATTTGCTTTATCATCTTCTGTTGCACACTGACCCATCAATCTATATACATGTATGTTTTTCTGAACTCTTTTAGAGTAAGATAAAGACATTTACCTTGAATATTTTACTGTTAATTTCTCAAGAACATGAACATTCTTTCAACCAACATAAGGTTAACAAAATAAAAATATAACATTGATACAATTTTATTACTTTGCAGTACATACTAAAATTTTGTCAATTGTCCCAATAGTGTCCATAAAAAAGTTTTCTTTTATAATATACATTGTCTTTATTTGTCATGTGCCTTTATTCTTATTCAAGAATGGTTCCCCTACCTTTCTTTGTGTTTCTTCATGCTGAGATTTTTAAGAACACAGGCCGAATACTTATTTGATTGTTTTGCATGTCTCAAAATTTGCCATTGTTGATGTTTCCTTATGATTAGATTCAGGATGAAAATTATTTGTGGAATACATTATATCAGAAGACACATGATATCACTTTGGCTTGATAATGCTATTGACCAGTCAAGTTTCAAGGAACTTGTGGATCAGAATGACATTTGATTCTCATGGAGCCCAGAAGCAGAGACCAAATCTACCCTTACTTTCCCCTGAGCTTTCATCAAAACCAGGAACGTAAATAGACAGTTAAACATTGCCCTAAGTGCATGTATGAAGTCACGAATGGTATGAATATACTTTGTATACAACAACAACAAAGACTGTAAAGCAGAGAGAGTTCACTCAAATATAGTGGTCCCTAGATTCCAAGCCTTTTGGAAGGGAGAGTCCTAATACTCACTTTATATTATTTGAATCCACTGTGCTGTAACAATAGTTAAAGTGAGAGCACAGCACAAGCCATCCTTTGCTGTGAATGCATTTGTGAAAATTAGACCTTTACGTTAAGTCCTTAAAGGAAATGAGATAATTCTTCCCTAATAATAAATATTACCTATATTTCTTCCATCGTTTCCAGAATAACATAAAAAAATTGAGGTATCCAAAGAGACAAAGAAATATAACTTACAATAAAGAAAAATATGGTATACTAAGTGTGACATCTTCCTTATGATATAGTGAGTAAAAGCATTCTCCCTTTTTATTGAAAGATGTAACACAAACATGGCGTCGAGAAAGTTAACCCTGTATGTGTATATTCTTACTGTCTTGTCTTTCTCTATATGACCACTAGGCATAATGTATTAGCATGAAACTGACCACAATAGATTATTACTCTGTAGAATCTAAGTCAGGAGCTCAAAAACAAATTCTTAAGTTGAACTAGTATAACAGGTTTTTTAGTTAGAAATTAGCTTTTGCAAATGCTCACTGCTTAACTCCTCCCTGCTATAATCATTGAACACAGCAAATACCCATTGTTTAACCTTCTTCTTGTTGTAATCATGCATTCCATAGAAAAGCTTTAAATGTTTTCTTGTGTTTGGTAAGGACTCCTCTTTATCTTTTAAGTAAATTTAGGATATAGACAACTATACTTCTTTCCTCCTGAGCGCAAAATAAAGTCATTATAGGGACACAGAAGGAGCCAGGAAGTCTAGGCCCAGTTGAAGTTTAAAGACAAATATATTAGGACAATTTAGCTTAAACCTTATGAGTAAACATGCCTAGACTTAAGGAATCTTTGGTATAAGTTTAGATAAATACAAATTTTAGAATGTTTTTTTCTGTCTATAGATAAGATTAATCAGTAGTATGTACCTAGGATAATTATTTTGTTTTCCCCTGATTACATGACCCTGAAATTCCTTGAAATTCTTTAATGTAACCTTTGAAAGCTGTAATGTAAATTGCTGTGTTTGCCTGATTCTTGTGTCTGTGTGCTGTTTCGCCGACTCCTTTCACCAGCACCATTGAGACACCCTCCTCCCCTTGTTGAAGTCGAACTTCAGCAACTAAAGTTTGAAATAACTATTCTGATTATATAAATATTTGAGTAATAGATAGACATAGTATAAAAATAAAGCAGTATTCCAATATAGACATTAAATGCTAAGGGAATAAAGAATGAAATGTTAATCATAGAATTGAATAACATAATATCTAAAATAAAAATTGCATGGATAAAACAGCAGTCTGAAAGCAACAGAAAAGATACAAAAAATTTAATAAAATTATTTTTCCATTTTAAAAACAGAAGAAATAATAACAGGAAAACTCAGTAGAACTTCAGAGGCTTTTGAAAAAATGTCAAATTTTCTAATGTGCATGTATTTGGAAATCAAGAGGGAGATGACATTGTTCAAGAGTTTTTAAAACATTGATAAAGTATGTTATTATCTATACCCAACAATATCATGATTTAAAGACTAACAATAAAAATTAAAAGAAAAACCTGAAAAGAAAAAAAGGGAAATAATCTTTGCATTCAAGAAAACAATAGTTAGAAAAACAACAACCATCAAAAACAATGGATTTTAGATGCTCATGAAATGAAATCTTTGAAATTTTGAAAGGGAAAACAAACCACAAACAAAAAAATTGATAATAAAATTCTATATTTCTTAAGTTATATTTTTTTAAAAAGCAAGATAAAAACGTCATTTAGATAGAAAAAGCTAAGATAATATGGTACCAATGGACCTTCGTTATCAGAAATGGTAAATTTTTCAGGCAGATAGGCATTGTTCTCAGACAAAAGTTTATTTATAGAGGAAAGGATGAATATCTCAAGGAAGAGTTAATATTTTTATATTTGTAAAAGATAATTTTGTCAAAATTACTCAAATTACTAATAATGGTTTAAGGTATAATAGTAATGTATTATAGTTATCTTCAGAAATCTCTCTGTATTTTATAAGGTATGTTTTTATATATTCTATATTATGAAATTTGTCCCCAATTTCCATCTTTGGTGTTGTGGTACTCCTATATTTTACTTCTATTTAATTATTTTATATTCAGCTATGGAGAAATACACATACAATGAGAATATAACACATATGTGTTTAGTTTCATCCAATAAAGTGTTTATAGAGTATCTATGAAAATATATATGGTATTTATATATTTCAATATTTTAAAGATTCTATTACTAATATCATCCATTTAGTAGAATTTGTTCTGAGCTTGCCAGGTTCCTAAACTCCTGTAAAATGATAATTTTCTAAACACTGTTAATGCATACAGAATACACGCATTTGTAAAAGTGAATGTCTTCAAATTTATTAACCAAAGATAACATTAAGAAACATTTGTAAGCAGTTCTATGAGAATTTTATAATGAAAAGTTACTATATTAGAAAATATATAATTATAAGAAACTGATTATAACATTTAATGCATATTTTCTGTGTAAGCTCTTCTAAATGCTCAGATATTCAATAGAACATTTTAAAATATTGTTTTATCTTATGGTACTTTGTAATTACCATTTAATTTTATTTTAAAATACTACTGAATAGACATTTTTATGAGGACATAAATATAATAAGAAAAAATTTTTGGCCACCTAATAAATATTCTAAAATTATATTAATATGTTAAAATGTATCATCATCTATCACAGTCATCTCAGATTATATGGTAAATATCAGATTATTCTTTTTTGCAATTTATTTATTCATTTTTATTCTAATTTATTATATATGAGAGCAGAATGCATTACAATTCATATTACACATATACAGCACAATTTTTCATATCTCTGTATACAAAGTATATTCACACCATTCGTGTCTTCATACATATACTTAGAGTAATGATGTCCATCTCATTTCATGACCTTTTTTACCCCCATACTCCCTCCCTTCTCCCCGCACCCATGGCCCTATCTAGAGTTCGTCTAATCAACCCATGCTCCCCCTTCCAAAAGACTCATCTTAACAGAGAAAAATGTGTACTTTATAGAAGATGGAATCTTGCATAAAATTACAAAAAAAAAAAAATGCTGTCAAAGGAAAATATGCCTACATGCTAGGAAATTGAGTCCTAGTAAGTGATTTGGAGACAATCCATCCTCCAAAGGGCATTTATCCTTTCTGAACCAATGTCCTTACATGTGAAGTAATAGGGTTACACTGAATAGTAGGAATCCAGTTCCACACCCTGTGGCTCATTTGTCTACAGATAAGGGATAAGGCATAACAGCCAACAACCCAAGTATGTGGACAAGCCACACATACTTTGTTTCACCTTTAGCATAAACTAAAATACATTTTTAAGCAGTAAAATTTACAAAAGATTTTTTTCTAAATAAAAAGCACCAAATGAAAATGTAATACACAAAGGCTCTCTGAAACAATATTTCCTAAATGACATCAAATTATAAATCAGAATTTTTGAGTCTAACTTCAGAAATAGGATTGGAAGATAATTCATAACAGCATATTTTATAGAGGATGTGACAGAGAAAGGACCAACAATTGATGACAGCAGAGAAGGAAATGTTCAACCTGAAGCATTTTATCTGCAACATAAAACAACAAATAAAGATATTTAAAAAGACTTGTAAAAAGATTACAAACAATAAAGTCTATTCCAAGAGTCAAGGTTGGATGCAAGTATCCCATCCAATATTTCAGTCTTCTTGCTCTTCCATATAGCTACACATTCTTAGGATCATCTTTGATTTTTAACAACTAATGTGAGGATGCTATGACTCCCATTATCTGAAGCAATCTATCACTTTGGAAGCTAAACAAATTGCCTGTCATAACTTGCTGCCAGAATTTGTAGTGCACAAATCATATTTTATAGGCGATTCTTGAACCCTCATTCAGCCAGGATTCTTATAAAGCAGATGTGGGAAATATCCCCACTCTTTTAAAAATTAAATTGTTTTATTAAAATCTTTAGTAGTTGTTGTAATAGCATCTTAAAACTTCTGAAATCAATAAAATAATTATTAGTATTATTTTAAGGACAAAAATATAATAGTATAAATTTTGGCACCAAAATGAAAGACAATTTCCAATTAACTGTTGTGTTAATCATTCATTTTTTTTTTTCTGTAACTGAATCAGAAAATATTCTGGAAACTAAAAATTCCCCATAATTCTATGTAAGAGGATCAGTAAAAAATTATGAAAAACATGGTCAATAACAGGGCTAGAATATGGAAAACATTGTATGGGGAAGTTTTATGCAGATTAATGAGCTGAGGAAAATTTTATAGAACTCCTATTTTAATGGTTCAGAATGATGTTAACCTAATCTACATTTGTACCTTGGAAAAGAAATATAAGGCACATAAACACAAGTGTGAAAGTATATCAAGACATCTACAGATAGGTTAGCCATAGGATCTTGAAAACAAGTAACTTTTATTTATTTATTTTATAAGCAGCTCCTATGTCATTGACCCTGGGTTTTATCACTCAGGAAGCCCCTGAACAAAATGAGGTATCAATAACTGATAAACATCTCAATATTCAAATTGAACCTACAGTCATTCATATTTAAACATGAAGACCAATGTAATGAATCATTTGATTATTCTGTCAT
Source organism: Tamias sibiricus (assembly GCA_025594165.1). Lineage (NCBI taxonomy): Eukaryota > Metazoa > Chordata > Mammalia > Rodentia > Sciuridae > Tamias > Tamias sibiricus. The sequence goes on along the minus strand of CM046664.1, from coordinate 108,639,559 downwards.
CTAGTAATTTTTATTTTATTATTATTTTATGCTTAAACTAAGGCATTTTATTAGCTGGCTTTACAACTTGAATAAAATCTTGGTCACCAAAGGAACAGCTTCCACTAATTCCAAACTATACTTTCAAGAGTTGACTTGTTGTAGGGGAACATTTTTATGCTCAAAACAAAATACCTTTATTATAATCTTCAGAAATTCTTAGAGTTAACTAAAAAAATAAGTTAACTCAAATATCTACTACCTCAAAAGCCTAATTTTGTTCCTTTCCTTAAAACATGTGCAGTAAATTGAATGAAAAGAGAAAACTGCAAATATTTTGTGGTTTGGCTGGAAGTAGAGTCTATTTCATGATAATGTCAATAATTACAATACTATTTCTGATACTTTCTATAAATCTTAGCAAGGTAAATCCATTTGCTAACGATTCAGAGGGAAAGATGGGTCAAGGAGCCAGGGGGGTTTATGCTGCGCTATAGTGGTTCTATGATAGCTGCTGGTGTCGTCATTGAGATAAAGGAATGATGTTTCTGAATTTCTACCACTATTCCAAATGGAATGAAATATCTAACCACTGATTTTGAAGAATCTAGTTATGAAGTTAAAGAAACAATGTGAAATTGATATTTTTTTAATGAGAGAGAAAAATTAAAGCTAAAACTCACTACAAAGAAGTATTAATAATCACTCTTGCAAAATTTCAAACTGCCAACAAGCAAAGAAAGGTTAATATTGCACTTTCATTTAAGAACCCATCTTTCCCTCTGAATTGTTAGCAAATGGATTTACCTTGCTAAGATTTATGGAAAGTATCAGAAATAGTAATTTTTATGGTTCAGAATTAGTCACTATGTTTCTGAATTCTACAGAACTTTGAGATTTCTGAAAAGGTATAGATCATAACTATGGTTTATTAATGGTTTCAATTTCTACGTAGAGGTGATAAGTTAGACTCTATGCCAGTCCTAACTGGTGTGGGGATAGTAATGAAAGAAGTTCAGAATTTCACTTCACAATTTTATGGAATCACACACTGGGCAAAAACAAGAATGTGGCATTAAAAGAAAACAAATGTATTCAGTGGGTTGTCTCAGTAGTATGAATAGTTATGGGTGCTGCTTGTTTGCATATCTTCAAATGCATTTTAAATATGATTGGGGAATATCTGCTGGGAAAACAGAATAAAGTAAATGAGTTGACCAATTAAAATGTGTCCTGAAGGTATTTTTTTCACACCTAAAAAAAAAAAAAAAAAGACTACAAGGATGACTGGGTCACTAATTTTATTGATTTTATTGTTGTTTCTTTCAGCCAAACTCTTCAGGAAGACAAAAGACAGGGAGCATGCAACATGCTGTGCTCAGTATTCATTTCCAACAGTGTAGTACAATTTCATGTTCGAATTTTTGTTATTCAGACAACTAATCCATCTGATAAAACACAATAACTACAAAAAAATTAGGATTAGAATTTTCCTACTTAAAACACATTTTATCTATTAAATATATTAATATGCTTAGGGTAAGTGACATACTGCGGTTTCCCTTCTGATTACCCTTATAATTGAACTCCGATGTGAGGCTTCTTGTGTGTTCATCTATGTGACCAGTTAGACTGGATTGACTTTCCCTTTACACAGCACCTGCTTTTATCATATCTTTTGTTTCCAAGAATCTTTCTGTCCATTTCCTTCCGGTATCAACAAAGCTTCTAATAACAGTACTTGTTTTCTTCTTCGTTTTCTATTCTAACTGCTGCTCAGATTTTTATATCTTTTCTCACTGTTTCCCAAAAGGTTGCTATCAACATATTGTGAGGAGCAAATGGATTAATTTTGTGATTTAAAATTATGTGTGTACAGAGAAAAATTTTATAAGGGGTTTTCATTTTAATTTGACAACTAAGAATAGAGAGTATTAATCAAAAGTGGGTCACTTCTAGTTATATTTTACATATCTATAGTTACAGAAAGTAGAATTAGCTACACCCATTTCTATGGTGTATGTTAGGATTTATATACACATCAGGGCCCAGTACAGCCTGTGGTCTCTCTCTGTTTAAAAAAAAAAAAAAAAAAGTTTTACTGTAACTCAACAAAACTCAACACAACAGATTTGAATAGGAACAACAAAGGACATGTGGCTCACAAAGTGAAAGATATTATCAGGTCTTTTACAAAAAAAAAAAAAAAAAAAAGATTTTTGTAATTCTGATCTACATAATCTACTTTTAGAGTATTTACTTGATTTACTTGATGGAGTTGTTCTGATGATAAGCTAACTTTGAAATATAAGAACAAGTGAATGGTCTACTTGAACATAGTTGCCATTCAAATATTAATAACACTGGTATCAATAGAACTAGTAATAGAACATGTTGCTAAAAGCTCCATAAAAGGAGGGTTCAATGATCTTGGGTATCCTCTGCCGACTGGTAGCCATTACCATCTGTGTTACAAGATGCAGCGTATGAATTTTCTTGCCAAAATTTGATGTCTCTAAAATAGAGCAAGATGTATGATTAACTATAATTTAGAAATATCATTTTATATTTAAGTGATAGCATACCTTAATTTTAGGAATTACAGAGATACTATATAAATGTAATGTTTACTAAGTAATCTTTGAATTTTACTTTATTTAAATAAATTGCTTTTCTGGTTTCACTGATTTATTCCAATTTGCCTCTCTTTTATGGGGCTATTGCCAAAATTATCCATACATTTTATTATTAAGGATAAATTCCATGTATATTAAAAGAAAAAAAAAAAACTTACAGGCACATTGAAAAATAGTATTCTGAATAGCAAAGCATTTATCAGGCAAATTTCTCAAAGATATTTAAAGCATGCATTGATTTATTTAGAAGTGATTATCATGTGATTTACCTGTGTCAATTAGTCAGAAGTCAAGCTCTGATAAACAAAGAATGTTCAGTATTGCACTTTAGCAATAAGTATTAGAAGGCACTCCAACCAATGCATTTTATACTTATATATGCAAGTAATACAATGTGCTTTATTCAGTGGTTTGTGCATGTATGTGTGTTTATACTGGTTTGTGATTTTTTTTTTTAACATCAGGAATATTTTCTTGTCTAAAAGCCTTCTGTATAATTCCATTGCTTTTTTATTTTTGTTTTCGTTTTGAATCTCATTATTTTTTGTTCCTGTCATTTTGTTTCTGTTTTTGTTTTTTAGTGAGGAGGAATACTGGGGATTGAACACTGGGGTACTTAACCACTGAGCCACATCTCCGGAACTTTTTATTTTTATTTTCAGACAGGGTCTTGGTGAGTTGTAGAGGCAGGCTTTGAACTTGCAATTTTCCTGCCTCATCCTCCTGAGGTGCCACTGCACCTGTCTTGAATCCCATTATATCTTAATGTAGATACCAGTCAACTTTTTTTGTAAAGGGACCAGAAAGAAAGTTACAGTCTTTGGAGCCACTTATATTCTCTGTATTATCTTCTGTTTTATTTGTTGTTCTTTTTGCTTTTGTTTTCTTTCTGTATACTACCATTCACATGGGGAAAAATTCTGTCTTACAGACTGTGTTAAAATAGGCCTCAAGCTATATTTGCCAAAGGGCATGATTTGCTGACCTGAGTTTTAATAAGCTATTGTTCTAGGGTCAGTAAATGCAGTGAGACCCATCTGAACAGTTGACCTGGTATAATAATACTGACTCCCTATCTTTTTGGGTGTTCATTATTTTGTGTTGCTATATGGCAAAACATTGATGCAATATCAGAACTTGTAGACTGAGCCTCAAAATAACTCTCAATGTCAGTATAGATTACCTAAATGATTTATATTATGATTTGATGGACATTAACATAGCTATTCTCCAGATAATAACAATATAAATATATAATAATTTATCAATCATTAATAAATGAATAACATTTTAACAATAATGGCTTATTCATGGAAATGCAAAAATCTAGATGCTGAGGTCAAAATAATCTGAGCTGACTATCCTAAAGTACCTTCAAAAGGCAAAAATCTGAAAAAATTATGTTACACAGGCGTAAAATAAAACTGAAGGCACTGATGTGACAGGTCCTGCTAATCTTAGAAATTTTGATCTAACTGATATGTTGCAAGTGTGGGGGACCCCTAGAACTGTGGACTGTCAATGAAAGCCTTTATTTCAGCAGGCCCATGATGACAGGAGGAGAGGGCAACTGGGAGGAAAGAGAACAGGTGACAAATATTATAAGAGAATCAACTTCACTGAGGAGAGTTATGCCAACAATTTCTTGAACTTAGATTTCTATAATAGTATATTTTATATTTTGTTACTCAAATTTTCCAAAAATGATATTTTGGCTAAAAATAAAATTTACCAGGACCACCACATAAATGAACAAAAAGCAAACTAATAAAAAACATACTCTCTTCTGATGCACGAAAGTCAAAAGTTATTGGATCTATAAAAACTGTAGTAGAGTTGAAACTTACAGGAATTTTTCATGGAGCAAATATTTTCGTAAGTACTCTATTCTGTTTTTCCTTGTTTTAATATGACTTCAGGCTAAAGTTAATCCTTATTTGAGTTCTGCGGGCAGGCTCTAAGGATATCTGAGGACACTATGAGGTTGAATTCTGTAATACCTTACAACCTGGAAAATGGTGGTGCCAATGACATTAATAAAAATCATTTCAACATATTTTATTTCTTTTCCTTCTTTATATGGTCAGTGTTTATCAAATTGACATGAGTTTTGTTATAAAGAGAAGCAAGAGTCAGGTGTTCAAGGCCAAAAGGAGTGCTGCTTTGGTCAGGCAAGAAGGGAATTGGTTTGACTTTGCTCCAAGCAGGCAATTAAGGGATGATTAATTAGAATCCCCTCAAAGCAGGAACCCTATTACTCTCAGACATGTCATGCACTCTGAAGTGTAAAATGCCTGATCATAAATAATAATGTCACTAATTGTATAAAACAACTTGAAAAAAATACTGCTTTTCCACATAAATGGCATCATTGATTGAAAAAAATGAACTTGTCTTCTGAAGTTTGCTCCCTATGGTTTTAAGTACAGAGTTGTACTCCTTTCGTATAAAATACAAGTGCAGGAACATGATGACGATATTGGGACAGTGTTTGGTGATAACCCACATCTTGTGATATGCTTCTAACATCCTCGTCATCTGAGATATGAGACAAGGGTAACACTGAAAATTAAGTTAACTGTACTAATGTTCAAGCAATAATTCTATGAAAACCTAGTTGAAGTTTATACAAGTATGATATAAATAGAGATTTTCATGGGATTTGATATTTGTTATGCTTATGAACAGCTGTAAGTATCCTTATATGTCTGTTTGTACATATCTGTCAAGGCATGTCTGTCAAAAATATAGGCAATAAACTTTGTATTAAGTTTTCTTCCACCACATGAAATTCTAGCAATTTTTGTAAAGTAACTGTGTGATTATCAACTAAATTACACAAATGCTGCCTTAGTCAGTTTGGGATGCTGTCACAAATTACAGTAGACTGGTAGTTTAAATATTTATTTCTCATAGTTCTTGAAGCTTAGAAATTCCTAAAACTCACACATTATGGAGTAAAAAACTTTCTGATAAAATATAATGATAAAGTATTGAATAAATATTTTAAAAAATAGTTTGAAAGTGCATATAAATTAAAATATTATGACATTTTCTTTCTTGAAAATTATACTGTTATTTTGTGTACATTTGCTCTGAATTCTGGCTACCTTCTATCTTCTTTTGATTCTTTTTCTATATTTCAAAAATTTAATACTGAAGATATGGACATTAAAAATAAAAATTAAATTTGTGTATTATCATCAAATACTTTAAATAATTAGGGACTAGATGTTTCCTTGATATTTTGTGACAGTTATATAGGTAATAGAGGAAAGAGTTTATCTATGCCAAATAATATTTGGGTTAATTCAGCATTGAAAGTGGAGAAAATTGGACAAGGATTTTTCTTTATATGTTAATAAAAATGGCAAGGATTTTTTAATACCAAACTACTCATTTTTATTTAAACTTTTAACTTAAGATCCTAAAGTGAGTAAGAATCTTTTAGAGGTACACATTAGCATTGCAATCATGCTGGTTAATGCTTATACTTACTGTCTTCTCTCTTTAATTTTATTCTGATGGCATATTTATAACCTTAACCTGAAAGTGAAGCACATTATTTATTAATACTTTTTATTTTTTCAATTTAATATGTAAATTGAAATTTGACCTATTGTTTTTATAAACCCTTCAATTGTAATGTTCATTTCCATAGATAAAACAAATTAATATTCTCATAAATATTTTCATTGTAATTTTCCCTTTTTGATATTTTTATTAATGAATTATTGTTATACATAATACTAGAGTTCATTTTGACATAATCATACATGCATGGAATGTTAAGTTGTTCCAGTTTAGTTCCCAGTACTTCCCCTTTCCCTTCCCTTCTCCTTCTCCAGTTCCCCTTTCTCTACTGTTCTTCCTCCTATGTATTTATAATTTTTAACTTTGATGTTTTATGAATATACATAAAGGTGAATTTCATTGTGGTATATCCATACATGTACATAGGATAATTTGGTCAATTTCATTCTGTAATTCCTCCTTTTTCCCATGCCTGCCCCTCCTCCTTCTGTCCCCTTTCCCCACTTTACTGATATCCCTTCTGTTTTCATGGAACTCCACTTCTCCACACCCCAGCTTCTTTTCATTATTTTGTTCTTACTTCAGCATTCAAGAGAAAAAACTTGACCCTTGACTGAGTATGACTTATTTCACTTACCATGATGCTAAGGTCTGGATGTGAGGTGTTCCCCAAAAGCTAACATGTTTGAAAATGCGAGGTTTGGAGGAGGAAATGATTGGGCTATAGTCTTAGCCCAATTATTGATTTAATATCCTGATAGGGATTAACTAAGTGGTAACTGAAGTGGTAGGGTGTGGTTGGAGGAGATGGGAATTGGGGATGTAGGTTTGAGGTAGATATTTTGTATTGGGAAAGTGGAGTCTGTCTCTGCTTCCTGATCACATGAGCTGCTTCCCTCTGCCACACTTTCCCATCATTATGTTCTCTCTCACCTTAATCCCTGAGAAATGGAGCCAGCACTCTAGGGACTAAGACCTGTGAAACTGTAAGCCTTCAAATAAACTTTTCCTTCTCTGCAATTGTTCTGATTGGGCCATTTACTCACAGCAGCGAAACAGCTGACGAGAACACATGGTGTTCTATAGTTCCAACCATTTATTATTAAAGGTCATAATTTTTACAGTCTTAAAATTCATTTGGAAGAATTAAAGACCCAGAATATCAAAATCAATCCTGAGCAAGAAGAGGCAAGATGCAGGAGGGATAGGAACACATGACCTCAAATTATACTATAATGCTGTGGTAACAAAAACAGCATCAAAACAGACATGAAGAACAATAAAATAGAATAGAAAACACAAATACAAACGCACATACTTGCATCCATCTGATACCTAACAAAAGTGTCAAAAATACACATTAGAAAAAAGAGAGGCTTTTTAATATACAATAATGCTGGGAAAGCTAGATATTCATATTAGAAGAATCAAACTAGATCTATATCTTTTAACCTTCAGAAAAATCAACTCAAAGTGCATCAAACACCTAGAAATTAGACCAGAAACTTTGCAACTGCTAGAAGAAAACATAGGCTTATAACTTCGTTATGATGACATAGGCACTGACTTCCTTATTAAGTACTCTAAAGCTCAAGACATAAAACCACAAATCAATAAGTGGGGCAGCAAAAATTAAAAAGCTTCTGCATACAAAAAAAAAAATCAAAAGCATGAAGAGAGGGGTGTATAGAATGAGACATATTTGCCTGCTGCACCCCAGCAGGGGATTCATATCCAGCATACATAAAAAACTCAAAAATTTAACATCAAAACCAATCACTAAATAAGCAAAATAACTAAACAGACACTTCTCAAAAGCAGAAATAAAAGTGGCCATCAAATACATAAAAATATATTCAACATACCTAGCAATCATGGAAAGGCAAATCAAAATTACATTAAAATTTCATCTCACTCCAGTTAAAATGGTATTCATCAAGAATACAAATAATACATGCTGGCAAGGATGTGAGGAAAAGTACACTTAATACATTTTTTGTGGGACTGCAAATTAGTACAACCACAGAAAACAATCTGGAGATTCATTATTTTGTGTTAACCCACAATTTGTGTAGAAATTAATATTCAAAAATATACTTACTGACTTTATTTTTGTTAGTGGTTAGTAATAGAGCACTATTGCAAAAAAAATTTTTGTTCTTTGTAATTGTTGATTCATATTATATATAGTATAATAAGTTGAATAATATTACAGATTGTCTACATGTATTTATAAATCATGTAAATTGTTTTAATTAATAATTTATTAATTATTTAACATTTGTGATTTGTCTTCAGCTCAATCATTGTGGTGTATTGTTAACATCATCTGTATATTGTAACTTATAACCTGAGCCATTAAAATCTTTTGTTAATGATTGCAGGTTTTCTAATTTTACTCTTATTTCTTCACATTTTGCCATTCAATGAAAGAAATTGCAAGATTATAAGAGCTCCCTGAAGTTTACACATTTTCCCCAAATTAAACAGAAAATATTGACCAATGTATTAAAATGTACATCATGTCAATGTGATATCTGTATAGATTGTAAAATTATTAAAATAATCACATTAATTAGCAAATTCATCTCTTTGAATAGTTATTAGTTATAAGAACACTTAAGATCTAAATATCCTAGCACATTTAAAATGTGCTATAAAATATTATTAACTGTAGCCACCATGCTGCACATTACATCCTTAGAAATCATTCATCTCAAAACTACCACTTGGTACCCTTTAACTAATATCACCTCATTTCTTTCACCCCATCTTTACCTCTCAGCTCCTGTCAACCACTGTGCTATTTTATTCCTTTGTGAGTTTGACATTTTTAGATTTCATCTAAGTGAGATTGTACATAATTTGCCTTTCTCTGTTTGGCTAATTTCACTTAGCATATTACCTTCCAGATTCGTTGATATTGCAAATGGCAAGTTTATTTATTTTTTGATTACTTATATGGATACACACACATATGTACATACCACATTTTATTTATCCTTTTTTTCATAATGCAATTTCTATTAATATACCAGTGATGTTTTTATGAAAATATTTTAAAATTCTAAAATTTGTGTGGACCACAAATCCTGAATAGACAAAGTGATCTTGAGAAAGAATTTTAAAAAATATCAAAATATTGTGCTTTCTTGTTTCAAACTACCTTAAATTACAACCATATTGTAGACTTTTAATGTCTACTCTCATTTTTCTAAAAGAGGCACACAACGTTTATAACTAAATAGGAGAAAGTAGAAACTGTATTAGTGGGGGCTAGTTGAAGGAACTAGGTAGGTCATAGAAGGTGTATCACCAAATATCTTTTTCTTGGCCTTTCCCTTTCTCTCCAAATCACTGCTTCCTTGCTGCCATGAGGTGAACATCTTACTCCAGTACATACTTCCCGCCTTGAGGTCCCCTGCCAAAGGTACAGAAATAACAGAATCAAGTGAATGTGGACTGAAACCATATTCAAAAAAACCTTTCCTCTATTAAGTTCACTTTCTCAGATAATTTTCTCACAGTCCCAGAAAGCTAATAAAATTCCTTTTATCAAAAACAAGAGAGAGGCGACCTGCCCAGCTGCGACCAGAACAAGAGATAGGCACCCGCCCAGAAGGAGAGACCCAGCTGCCAGTTCGCCTGGCCTCCAGGACCCAGAGTAGCAGCTCCCTGCTGCTACATGCAGGGACTGACCTGAGGAAAAGCCCCCTCTACTCCCGGGGTGGGGGAAGTGCGACCTGCCCAGCTGCAACCTAAACAAGAGGTCTGCAGAAATGCTGTTGAGCCCGAGGAGAACACTGCCATATTTGAGGAAAGCAGGGGCTGACCGGGACAAAGAAAGAAGAAAGGAAAAGTAGCTACAGACAACCAGGGATCCGCCAGTGCTCTGAGGACAGCACACACCTGGGTAAGACTCTGGCAACCTGCAGGGGAGGGCATGTCTGAGGCTAGCACAGTGGCCCCAAGAAGGTACAACTGTGGGTGGGCTTGGGGAAAGGGTGCCTTCTGGAGGGTCCCTTTCCCAGTGCCATTCAGCTGCTGACACACAATACCTGTGAGCCACTCTTCCACTGTGCCATTCTGCAACTGCCCAAAGGTACAGCCTTGACTCCACTAACAGGATCGCTGACTGGACATGATACGGGTCAATTGGCTTAAACTGGAAGGAAAAAAAGAAGGGCTTCCCAGGGTCCATTTTGTTTGAGACTTGTTCCTGGGTTCAACTTTTTTGTTTTGTTTGTTTGTTTTGTTGGTTTTTTGTTTGTTTGTTTGTTTGTTTTTGTTTTGATTGACAGTGTGTTTGTTTGTTTGCTTCTGCTCCTCTTTTCTTTCTTTCTTTTCTTTCTCCTCACTTTTGTATTTTTTCTTCTTCCTTCATCTTCCCTATTTACACCCTGCCATTGCATACTCAAAAGATGCAAAAACAAGTTATACACAGAAATTGGGATTTCTAAAACGGGTAAAAGTGAAATATATAGCAAAGTGGTGTTATATATAGTTTATTCTCTATTTTCTTGACTCACTCTCTCTCTCTCCTCTCTCTCTTACACTAATTTCTACTCCTTTGTCATTTCTTTTTTCTTTTCCATCTTTCTTTATTTCTTCTCTCAACCACTGCATATGTTAGGTTTATATATAAATCGGTCTTTCCACCTAATCATTCACTCCATTCTCTTTCCTCTCTCGTCTGCTGATACTAAACCAATTTCGTAGACCTCTCTTTTCATACTTTCTAAGAAAGAACAATTCAATACACTCACTTCCTTCTTCCTAAACATATCACCTCTGTGTCCAATACTTGAAACTATAAAACCCCATCAGAAGCGTACAGAGTAAATTGGAAACAATATCTGGGTTAAATTGAAAGCATTCCCTCTAAAAACTGGAACAAGACAGGGATGCCCCCTTTTACCACTGCTATTTAACATAGTACTGGAAACTCTGGCCAGAGCAATTAAACAGACGAAAGAAATTAAAGGAATCCAGATAGGAAAAGAAGAGCTCAAATTAGCACTATTTGCTGATGACATGACAATATACCTAGAAGACCCAAAAAACTCTACCAGAAAACTTTTACAACTAGTAAATGAATTTGGCAAGTGGCAGGATACAAAACCAATACCCATAAGTCAAAGGCATTTTTGAACATCAGTGACAAAACCTCTGAAAGGGAAATGATGAAAACTACCCCATTTACAGTAGCATCAAAAAAATAAAAAATAAAATAAAATACCTGGGAATCAACTTTACAAAAGAGGTGAACGTCCTCTATAAGTAAAATTATAGAACACTAAAGAAAGAAATCATAGAAGACCTCAGAAGATGGAAAGACCTACCTTGTTCTTGGATAGGTAGAATAACTATTGTCAAAATGTCCATACTACCAAAAGCATTATACAGATTTAATGCAATTCCTATCAAAATCCCAATGTCATTCTTCAAAGAAATAGAAAAAGCAATCATGAAATTCATCTGGAAAAATAAGAGACCCAGAATAGCCAAAGCAATCCTGAGCAAGAAAAGTGAAGCAGGGATAATCACCATACCGGACTTTAATTTATACTATAGAGCAATAGTAACAAAAACAGCATGGTATTGGCACCAAAACAGACGGGTGGACGAATGGTACAGAATTGAGGACACAGAGACTAATACATATAATTTCAGCTATCATATATTAGACAAAGGTGCCAAAAATGTACAGTGGAGAAAGGATAGCCTCTTCAACAAATGGTGCTGGGAACACTAAAAATACATATGCAACAAAATGAAATTAAACCCCTATCTCTCACCATGCACAAAACTAAATTTAAAGTGGATCAAGGACCTAGGAATTAGACCAGAGACAATACACCTAATAGAAGAAAAAGCAAGCTCCAATTTCCAACATGTCGAATTAGGCCCCAAGTTCCTTAATAAGAATCCTGTAGCACAAGAATTATTACCAAGAATTAATGAATGGGTTAGATTTAAACTGAAAAGCTTCTTCTCAGCAAAAGAAACAATCAGGTGAATAGAGAGCCAACTAATTAGGAACAAATATTTAATACGTGTACATCAGATAGAGCACTAATTTCTAGAATATATAAATAACTCAAAAAACTTAACACCAAAAAAAACAAATAACCCAATTGCAGAAGCCCGGAATCTTGCTTGAGGGACCTGGCCCAGAATCTTGCTCACGGGACTTGGCCCGGAATCTCGCGGGACTTGGCATGAGATCTAGAGAGATTTTATGCCAGGAAGGGAAGCCGGCCGGCGCCATTCTTTTTTGGTCGTGTGAGACTGTGTCTGAGAGAGAGCGTGCGAGATTAAAGCTATTTGTGTGTATCTGTTGTAGCTTCTTGAAAGAGTGCATGCTGTGGTTTCTTGTGGGAGTGTGTGTGTGTTGTTAGAGGTTGCAGAAGTCAGAGAGAAAAGAATAAAAGAACTTTTTTGTTTCCATCCTGCCTCCAAGTTTCCTCCCGCAGCGCCACTGTTCCAAGCGGCAGATTGCTACAGGCACTTACAGGTGGTGGCCCGCGCAGGGAATTTGGCAGGTTAGAACTGAAAATGTAAGTGAAAATAACCAAAGATCAAATAATAATAGCCATGGAAGAGTTTTTCGATATCGCAGACTCAGTGGATGGTTAGGAAAGCGATCAGGAAAGCATAGCCTCTGAGTCAGTTAATACCAGTGAGAAGATTAGTTGTGTAAATTCAAAAGCAAGAACTGCAAAAGCCATCAGAAACTTATTGACATTAGCCAAAAAATATGTACTCTCCTTAGAAGGTAAAATTCAGGATACCAGTAAAGGTGATAATAGTGAAGGGGAATCTAGTGATTCTGGGAGCACAGTCTCCAATAAAAACAACTAAAAGAAATTAAAAAAGAGAAAGGACCATTAAGGAGAGGAACCACCTGTGTCCTCTACTCCCCCATGGGTGGAATCCATTACAGAAAATATGAAGGGAATTAGTAGGCATTTGCAAACCCTAGGTACAGAAATAAAAGATCTTTCTGAGCACTTATGTGCTCTCAAGGGTAACTCACAGATAAATTGGGAACTGCCAGTATTTGAAAATAATGGACAGAGGGTCCACCACTCAATAGATTTCAAAACAATAAAAAATCTCAAAGAGGCAGTAATGACATATGGACCACAAGCTCCTTTCACGCTGAGTATGCTAGAGGCCCTTAACACCTTTAATTTAACCCCCTCAGACTGGAAACATTTATGTAAAGCTGTATTAAGTGGGGGACAATACTTGGTTTGGCGATCACAATTTCAAGATCTGTGTATAGAAACAGCTAAAAGAAACGCAGCTGCAGAGTTCGTAGATCATAATGTAGAAATGCTCACAAAAGAAGGGCAGTTTGCAGACTCACAGGCTCAAAAATATTATGTGCCAGGCATATATGCCCAAATCTATGCAGCTGCATTACAGGCATGGAAAACTTTACAAGGACCTGGGGATCTGCAAGGTAGCTTGTAAAAGGTGATTCAGGGACCTAATGAACCCTATGCTGACTTTGCTGATCGACTTTTGAGAACTGCAGGTAGATTGTTTGGAGAAGTCGAGCAAGCTATGCCATTAGTAATTCAATTAGCATACGAAAATGCTAATAAAGCCATCAGGCCATGGAAAAATAAAAAGGATCTTTCCATGTATATACAACTATATAAAGATATAAATGATGCCTTTGTTACAGGAAATATGATTGCAGCAGCTATGAGAGATGCTGCCCCTCAAAATTTCATAAGGGCTCAACCTAGACATTATAATCAATCAGGATATTCCAGACAAAATTATCATAATCAATCAGGCTATTCTAGGCAAAATCCCCAAAGAGAAATAAGACCAAGCTCATACCGTGCCCCAGGCTGCTGCCCCAGGTGTAAAAAGGGAAATCATTGGGCCAATAAGTGCTATTCAAAATTTGACATCCATGGAAATCATTTGACCAGGACTTCAAAAAATGGGGCACAGGGCCCAATGCCCCAGGGCCCACAAATGTATGAGGCATTAGAGGAGGACTATCCTCAAACATCCACTCGGATGCTTCCTCGACACAATCCCTACTATGCATCCACTCTCTCGCCAGAGGAACAGGAGGAAATGCAGGATTAGATCTCTGTTCCACCACCCGAATAGTGTTAACACCTGAAATGGGGGTTCAACTGATTCCCCACAGGAGTCAGGGGACCTCTTCGCTCAGGGACTGTAGGACTTATTCTCAAGCGAAGTCCTGAAAGTTTATTAGGTTTGCAAGTGACCCCAGGTGTAATAAACTCTGACTATAAAGGAGAAATAAAAATAATGCTTAGCTCACCCCAAAGTATAAGTTCTGTTAATCAAGGAGATAGAATTGCTCAGCTGCTTCTCCTTCCAAATTTACACAATTCATTTAAAATGAATATGCCGCAAATAAGGAACAATAGAGGATTTTGTTCCACTGACTCGAGACCCATGGCTTGCTGGGTTCGAGACTGTTCAAGGAGGCCTATGTGTAAAATAAAATCCAAGGAATAGAAATGGAGGGACTAATAGATACTGGAGCTGACTCTTCCATCATTAATTTACGTCAATGGTCCAAGCACTGGCCTCTGCAAAAAGCTTCAACCAATTTAAGAGGCTTGGGATATAATAACCTCCCAGAATAAAAAGTGCAGTAATTTTAAAATGGGAGGATGATGAAGGACATAAAGGAATGCTTCAGCCTTATGTTTTACCTAACCTACTGGTTACTTTATTTTACAACAAATGGGAGTACACCTTGCAACCAAGCCTGCAGGTGTTAAATGTGAAAATCTACAGGGTAATCCTAACCCTAAAAGAAATCATTATCAAAAAGTACAGGGTAAGCTTAACCCTAAATGAAATCAATATCATAAAGAAAAAAGATATTTTTTTTTTTCGGGGCCACTGAGAAAATAATTTTGAAAATACCATGGCTTTCTGACAAGCCAGGGTGGGTCTCTCAGTGGCCCCTCTCTAAAGAGAAATTACAAGCAGCCCACCTACTAGTTCAGGAACAATTAGAAGCAGGACACATAGAACCTTCCACCTCTCCCTGGAATTCCCCCATATTTGTGATCAAGAAAAAATCAGGAAAATGGCGATTGTTACATGATCTTAGACAAATTAATAAAACCATGCAAATCATGGGCCCTACTCAACCTGACTTCCTAATCCTGTAGCTATTCTAAAAAATTTCCATCTTATTACTCTTGATATAAAGGATTCCTTCTTTTCTATTCCCCTACATCCTCTGGATGCCCCCCAGGTTTGCTTTTTCAGTTCCTTCTATTAACAATAATGGCCCTGATCAGAGATATCAATGGAAGGTTTTGCCACAGGGAATGGCTAATAGCCCCACATATGCCAAATATATGTGGACAAGGCTAACCAACCCATTAAAAATAAATATCCAAACCTCATGTGTCTACATTACATGGATGATGTTTTACTGGCCCACCCTAATCAAAAAATCTTATTTAATATATTCAGTGACATGGTAGAAAATTTTAAAAAATATGGATTATATATAGCAGAAGAAAAAGTTCAAACCAGATCTCCCATATTATATTTCGGATTTAAAATCATGGATACCTTTGTTAGACCCCCCAAAATTTTAATAAATAAAGAACATTTGACCACCCTCAATGATTTCCAAAACCTACTGGGAGACATTAATTGGCTTCGCCCTACATTAAACTTCACTATTGGCCAACTAAAACCTTTATTTGACATCCTTCACGGGGACTCTGATCCATCCTCACAGCGAACATTCACTCCTGATGCTAGGAAAGCTTTAAAGTTAGTAGAAAAAGCCATCGAAGGAGCTCATTGCGACAGATTTGCTATAACTCAACCACTGATATTGATTATTATTTCTTCACAATATACACCCACAGGAGTATTTTGGCAACAAGGACTTTTATTATGGATACATTTGCCCTTCTCTCCTAAAAGTATAATTGAGTCTTACACCTCCATGGTGACTAAACTTATTCTTCAAGGACTTAAGACTTCTACTAAAATATTTGGCATTCACCCTGCTACTATTATTACTCCCTATTCATCATCACAGATTGAATATTTATGCTTCAATGATAATGATTGGGCTATAGCTAGATGCTCTACTTCTGCAAATTTTGATAATCATCTTCCTAAGTCTCCTATATTATATTTGTATTAATCATCCTATTATATTTCCACAGGTAATAAAAAATCAACCTATTCCTAAGGCATTAAATGTATTTACAGATGGGTCCTCAAATGGTACTGCTACAGTAGTCACTAAAAAAGAAAATATGACTTACATAACTTCACACAAATCAACTCAAGTAGTGGAATTGGAAGCTGTGGTTAGAGTTCTGGAAAATTTTAGAGACCAGCCCGTAAACATTTTTTCAGATAGCCACTATATTGTACATGCCATCCCAAAATTAGAGCTAGCAGGACCAATAGCACCTCATATTCCAGCCTTTAAATTGTTTTATCAAATACAAAAACTTTTGTGGGCAAGAAAAGAACCTCTATTCATAGGCCATATTAGAGCACATACTAACTTGCCTGGTCTCCTCCATGAAGGTAATCAAAAGGCCTATGACCTTACCAAAACAATATTTATAATTTCAGCGCTACAACAAGCTACTTTATTTCACTCCCAGTTTCTCGTCAACAGCACCACCTTGCAGCGTAGGTTTAAAATCACAAAGGAGCAAGCCAGAACAATTGTAAAAGATTGTAAATCTTGTATGACACAAATGAGGATTTGCCCAATCCTCATTTCGGTGTTAACCCTAGAAGATTAATGCCCAATCATTTGTGGCAGATGGGTGTTACTCATGAGCCAAGTTTTGGAAAATTGTGATTTATTCATGTGACCATAGATACATGCTCAGGCATGATTTGTGCTTTCTTACATTCTGTAGAAAAAGTTAAAGATGTTACATCTCATTGTTTTTAAGATTTTGCTGCATTAGTCATTCCCAAAATGCTTAAAACAGATAATGGCCCTGCATATACGTCCTCATCTTTCAAACAGTTTTGTGCAAAATTCAATATATCCCATAAAACAGGCATCCCATACAATCCTCAGGGTCAGGGCATCATTGAAAGAGCAAACCACACACTGAAAGTTATGTTATTAAAACAAAAAGAAGGAAATTGGAAAAATCCTAGGGACAGATAGGCATTTGCCCCGTTTACTTTAAATTTTTTAACTTTAGACTCTAATGGTTATTCTGCTGGAGACAGACATTAGAATCCACACCAACAACATAAACCTTTGGTTTACTGGAAAGATGTTCTTTCAGGTACATGGAAGGGTCCATATCCAGTATTAATTTGGGAGAGAGGATCTGTTTGTGTTTTTCCAAAACACGAATTTTCTCCAATATGGATACCATCTAGATTAATAAAACAGGTACCAAATCAAAAGGATAATAATGAAGTTGTTGAACAATCAAGATTAATAAAAAAGACACAAAATCAATAGGACCAAGATGAAGATATGGAATGATTCCCTTAAAAGAGTCCTTCAAAATATTTCACAACTTAAGTGTCATTCCTCCCGGCCGAGACGAAGAGATCTCTTTTTAGTGTGCACACAATTGTATTTTTTCTCTTTTTATATATGTCTTTATGTCTGTCCATTTGTCTAAATTTCATGTAATTGTAATGTCACAAAAATATGTTTGTAGGTTTGTATGTCTGTCCAGTGTGATATCACGATAACTAAGCGCTTATAAATATATATATATATATGGATCCAAATAACTTTAATTCATTTAAGTTTAATAATATTCAATTTAGGTAAATAATTTAATAAGTAAAGGTACCTTCAATTTTGATTTATAGGTGTCCCAAAGATTTCTTTTTAGAGAAAAATATGACTAGTGCTGTGTAGCCTGATGTTTTGACATACAGATGTTTATTTATAATTAACTTTATTTGTTTTATAGCTGATTAATTTAAGTTATTTCAACAGATAATCTCATACAAGGTCACAGAGACTTGAGGGTTCCAGCTAACAAATTATTTTTCCAAAGTGCCTTTAACTTTTCTTTACTCTATCTTTAATGAAACAAATACCCTCAGTCTTTCTTTGTTTTGTTCTAAATATGATATATTGCCAGCTTATGCCTGCAAGAGCTCAAACAGCAATGTGTGTGAACACAAATCAACTTTAATTTTCTAATTTAATAGTTCTGTTTTTTAGCTTGACAACTCGCCTCTTGACTCAGTGCCGGAATAACACTGCCTTTCCTTCAATAATAAATGCTTGAGTTTCTAGGTAATGGGCCCTGAAGATTTGCCGGCGGTATTGTCTAGACATGAAAAACACGGCTCCTGCTACAGCTACAGAGATCGTGGTCACTGAAAACATCCCTACTGCTCAGACATCAGACAAGTTCACCAACAGTGTGGCCTCTGCTCTACATGCATGGGGCCTCCTAGATCAACGTGTTGTGACAGGTGGACATTTTGGTCTTTCATTTGTTTGTGACTTTGCGGAACAATATTGGGGATATTTGTCTAGAAGACTCAGTGTGTTGCTTGATGGAACTCAGGACAGCTGATTTGTTTAAGAAATTTTAAATACTATGCAATTTGGCTTGTCAACAAAAGGCTTGTCACCTTAAAGCCACAACATCCCCTCTTTTAAAACGAAAAGGGGGAAATGCAGAAGCCCGGAATCTTGCTCACGGGACCTGGCCCAAAATCTCGCTCGAGGGACTTGGCCCGGAATCTCACGGGACTTGGCACTAGATCTAGAGAGATTTTACGCCGGGAGGGAAGCCAGCTGGTGCCATTCATATTTGGGCCCGTTAGACTGTGCCCGAGAGAGAACATGCGAGATTAACGCTATTTGTGTGTATATGTTGTAGCTTCTTGAAAGAGTGCATGTCGTGGTGTCTTGTGGGAGTGTGTGTGTGTTGTTAGAGGTTGCAGAAGCCAGAGAGAGAAGAATAAAAGAACTTTTTCGTTTCCATCCTGCCTCCAAGTTTCCTCCCACAGCGCCACTGTTCCAAGCGGCAGATTGCTACAGGCGCTTACACCCCAAATAAATGGGCTAAGAATTGAAAAGACACTTCTCAGAAAAAGATACACAATTAATCAACAAATATATAAAAAAATTCTCAACATTGCTGGCAATTAGAGAAATGTAAATCAAAACTACTCTAAGATTTTATTTCACTCCAGTCAGAATGGCAGCTATCAAGAACACAAACAACAATAAATGTTGGAGAGAATGTGGGGAAAAAGGTACACTCATACATTGCTGGTAGGACTGCAAAATAGTGCAACGGCTATGGAAAGCAGTATGGAGATTTCTTGGGAAACTGGGAATGGAACCACCCTATGACCCAGCCATCCCACTCCTGGGTCTATTCCCAAAGGACTTAAAAACAGCATATCACAGTGACACAGCCACTTCAATGTTTATGGCAGCACAATTCACAATAGGTAGGTTATGGAAACAACCTAGATGTTCCTCAGTAGATGAGTGGATAAAGAAAATGTGGTATATATACAAAATGGAATTTTACTCAGCAATAAAAGAGAATAAAATAATGGCATTTGCAGGTAAATGGATGAAGTTGGAGAATATAATGCTAAGTGAAATTAGTCAATCTCAAAAATCCAAATACCGAATGTTTTCTCTGATATATGGAGGCTAGTTCACAGTGTTTTGGATGGGGGTACATAGGAGGATTAGAGGAACACTAGAATGGTCAAAGGAAAGGGAGGAGAAGGGAGGGAGTAAGGCGGGGGGGGGGGGAGAAAAAGAAATTGGTGGTTGAATGAGATGGATATCATTATCCTAAATGCATGATTGACGATCTGAATGGTACTTATATACTTTGTATACAAACAGTTGTATGTAAAAAGATGCTATATATGTGCATTATGAATTGTAATACATACTACTATTATTAATAAAAAAAGAAAAAAGATCAATGAAATAAAAAAAAAAAACAAGAGAGAACAAGTAAATGTGGAAAGATGTGAAGAACAAGAAACTGTTGGTAAAAATGTAAGGTAGTATAGCACCTACAACAACAACAAAAAAAAAAAAATTAAAGAGAGAAGATTCCACAGCCTGACTCGTGTGTCAGTGTGTTATTTTCCCCATTGCTGCGTCTCTGCCTTCATACTTCGTTGAGCACTCGCGTTGTACCCCCTGGCTGGGGCTGGCCCCCAGCAATGGCGCCCAAAATGTGGGGCGATACCGCTAAGTTCATTTACCTTTTAAGTATTTTCAAACAGATTTAGGCAGAAGACAAGCTCCTTACCTGAAGTGCCATGGACTTCTCAGTAGAGATAAGCTGAGTGAGGAAGGGTAAAAAAAAATCACAGAACTATTAAGAAAATCACAGAACTTTGAGAAGTCATATGCCATAAAGAAGTCTAAAGAAAAAAGATTCTTTATTGTTAAACAGATGTTTAATAAGAGAGGTGCCGCTGTTACTTCTAAGCAGCTGAGACAATTTATTATCCAAGAGTGTTTTTCTCGGTTTCCTGAAGAAGGAACTTTTAAGTTTAGATACATGGATAAAGCTGAGAGGAAAAGTAAAACTTTATTATGATCATCATGGGCCAAAAAGGGCCCCAATATATACCTTTTTCTTATAAAATTACTTAAAGATATTTTAAATCCTGCTCTTAAAGCAGTTTGCCTTACAGATAGGATAATAAAGCCAAAATAAACTTCTCTTGAGAGAGCCGCTTTCCTTTAAAATGGTTCAAGAGTTAAAAACTGCAATCAAAGATTTCTGCTCGACTTCCCCTTATACTCTACAAACTAGTTGATTCTATTGCTGCAAAATAAATAACTCTTTTTAATTGACAACAAGGCTTGACCTTTTCTATGTTGATAAAAAATAAAACTTAATTTACACTGCAAGGATAATTCTTGCTGCCAAAAGCTTCTCTAAAGATAAGCCACTACTAAACAGACTTTTCTTTCTAATGTTAGACAACAGGCTTCTGAACCTTATGAAGATTTTGTTGCTATATTAGGAAATACAATATCTAAAGTGATTCCTCATGCCGAGGCTGCTGATCTGTTAATTGAACAGTTAGCCTTTAAAAATACAACACCAACCTGTCAGGTGCTGATTCGTCCCATTAGAAAAACAGGGACTCTAACAGATTATATTAAAATATGTGTAGATTCTACTCCAGCCCATATCCAAGGCATAGCAATTGCTGCTGCTGCTTTGAAGGGCCAACCTTATTCTCAATTTTTAAAAATATATGGTTCAACTCCTGTTTTTGATAAGTTTCCTACTACAATGTCTAAAGGACATTGCTTCTCTTGTGGACAGGTTGGACATTTTAGCTGTGACTGCCCTTCTGCCAAAAAGGTTAATAAACCAAAAACCATATGCCCAAAATGTAAAAAAGGTTTTCATTGGGCTCGTGAGTGCAAGTCAAAATATGATAAAGAAGGACAATTGATTTCTTCTTCTTCTTCTCAAGAGCCAAAAAACGGGCAAATGGGCCTTCCCCGGGCCCAACCAAAGAACAGGAGATTCTTCCAATAGACACCCCTATTAATAAACCTTCAATTAAAACTTGGCCAGGGCAACTGAGGGTAATGTCTGATTAGACTTAGCTTCTACTGTCTATGTTATTCTGACCCCAGACTCTAAAGTTACTCTAATTCCAACAGAAATTTATGGTCCTTTACCAAAAATATTTTTTGGTTTAATTATAGGGAAAAGTTCTTCAACTGTACTAGACATAGTTGTGTTACCAGGAGTAATTGATTCTGATTTTACAGGAGAAATAAAGATAATGATACAGCCTCATGAGCATACGGTACAAATTAGACCACAACAAAGTATTGCTCAAATTTTATTGATTCTTTATCTCATAAATCCAAATCCAATTCTTATGGAAAAAAAGAGGTGATCAAGGATTTGGCTCCAGTGATGTTGTGGCATGGGTTCAAAAAATAGAACAATCCAGGCCTATGAAAGCTATTTTAGTGAAAGGTTTAAAAATTAAGGGGATCATAGATATTGGACATCATAGATGTCTCTTGTATTGCTGGAAAAGATTGGCCACCTTCCTGGATGACTACTAAATCCCCCTCAACCCTTATTAGATTGGGGCTTGCATCTAATGTTGCTAAAAGTTCTCAGATTTTACTTTGAAAACACTGGAGGCACTTTTCAGCCATATGTTATTCCTTCTCTCCCTTTTACATTATGGGGAAAAGATATTTTACAGCAAATGAACTTAGTTTTAACTGATCATGTCACTTCTACAAAACAGCTTTTTTCCTAGGGGCTACTGTCTCATTAGAGGCAGATCCTATCACATAGAAATCTGATAACCCTATATAGGTAGATCAGTGGCCCCTGACTAAAGAAAAACTGGACGTTACCTCTCATCTGGTACAAATTCAATTACAATTAAGACATATTGAGCCATCTAATAGCCACTGAAATTCTCCAATCTTTGTGATTAAAAAGAAATCAGGAAAATAGAGACTTTTACAAGATTTAAGAGCTATTAACAAAACTATGGAAACTATAGAAAGTTTACAACCCGGTCTTCCTTCTCCCGTTGCAGTCCCTAAAGATTACAACATTATGGTTATTGACTTACAAGATTGCTTTTTAACTATCCCATTATGTAAACAAGATTGTAAGACGTTTACATTTAGCCTCCCTTCACCCAATTTACAGAGACCTTATCAGAGGTTCCAATGGAAAGTTTTATCTCAAAAAATAAAAAAAAAAAAAAAATAGTCCCACTTTATGTCAAAAATATGTTGATAATGCTTTACTTTCTACCAGACAAAAATTTCCTGATTGCTATATGATACATTATATAGATGATATCTTATTAGCACATTCTGACTCCTTGACTTTACAAAAAATATTACATTATATGATAGAACAGTTATAAAAGTGGGGGCTTACTATTGCTCCTAAAAAGATTCAAACCCAACCCCCCATTCTTATTTAGGGAGATTAATAAATTCTAAAAATCTTACTTCTCAAGCTATTCAATTAAAAAGAGATAATTTACAAACCTTAAATAATTTTCAGAGACTTCTTAGAGATATGAATTAGATCAGACCTTATTTAAAGCTAACTACTACAAATTTGAAACCTTTATTTAAAATTTTACATGGAAATTCTCTTCCTACCTCTCCTCGTGTTGTACCCCCTGGCTGAGGCTGGCCCCCAACACTGGGGGGGGGGGAGGGTAAGAAAAATAAATTGGTGGTTGAATGAGATGGATATCATTATCCTAAATGCATGATTGAAGATCTGAATGGTACTTATATACTTTGTATACAAACAGTTGTATGTAAAAAGATTCTATATATGTGCATTATGAATTGTAATACATACTGCTATTATAAATATAAAAAGAAAAAAAATCAATGAAATAAAAAAAAACAAGAGAGAACAAGTAAATGTGGAAATATGTGAAGAACAAGAAACTGTTGGTAAAAATGTAAGGTAGTATAGCACTTCAGAAAACAAGTAGGCTTTTCCTCAAAAAATCAACAATAAAACTATTGAGTATCCAAGTAATCTCCCTTCAACGTATTATCCAAAACAAATGAAAATACTGTCTCAAAGAGGTATCTGACCCCGTATTCATTGCAGTAGTATTCCCAATGGCTGAGATATGAAAAATTCATTTTTATCTATACTAAGATTAAATATTGGGCTGGTAATATAGCTCAGTTGGTAGAGTGCTTGCCTCATGTGCACAAGGTCCTAGGTTCAATCCCCAGCACCACATACACACACACACCAAAAAAAAAAAAAAAAAAAAAAAAAAAAAAAAAAATTAATGTTTATCATTCTTTAACAAATATTTGCCTTTAAGTTTTTATTCTTTTACTTCTGTTCTTTCATATAATTATTTTTAATATTCATATACACTAAATTTAACTTATGTTTAGTATTCCATCTTTATTCTAACCTAAAAGTTCAAGACATTTGCAATTGTTTTTGTGACTGATATATATTTACTTATTTATTTCAGATTTTATTATATTCAAATTAACAAACTTTTATTATTTTTCTTTTTCACACTTTCTATGTGTTAATCTAATTTTATTGATCACTCATTTGTTTTTGCTAATTTATAAAGTATGTATTTTTCATATTTTACATACATTGGGTAGCTAGAGATAGATATATATATGGTATAGTTATTCTATCAATTGAAATCTTATTTTTAGATACTCAGGGCACTTAACTCTACCTGTGTAGTACCTATACAATCACAAAAATATGTGGTACCATAGGGCAGCAAGAACACAGACTTTACTCATGATTTCTACTGGGATTTCGTTTAAGCTACCAATAACTGCCATATTCTAGAAAGATAGTAAACTTCTCTCCGTGTTTATTTTTCATCTCTAAAGTATATATTAAACTCGTAGGTCTATTAAGAAAATTATATTGTATATATAAAAAAAGTCTGTTTAATTTTGAAATGTAATAGTAGCTATTGTGTATAAATAGGGAATGGTAATTCTCTGCTGAAAGTTTGTTTTGAGAATAGAAAATCATATGTAAAACAATCCTTGTGCTGTACCAGACTTGTGTTGTGTTTTCTAAATGGTAGATATGATGATAATAAGGGCCATCTCTTACAGTCTGCTATCAATTAATACGGAAAATTTTAGTCACACAACAAACATATTATAATCACCAGCATAATTCAAACTGTATGCTTATCTTTTCTGTATAAGAGAAATAAAATAAAATTAAGATTTGGTTATTGTCAGTATGTATTCAATAGTATTGTATTTTCCAATTTTAAGTATATATGTCTGTAGGTATAAAACCATATATATGTGTGTGTGTGTGTGTGTGTGTTTGTGTATGTAATATAATGCTATTCTATGACTAAAATACTATAATAAAGTGTTTTGAGATAAGAAAAGTGGTTACTACATCATTTCTTTTGAAAGCTTGAATATTATGCTTTTAGTTACAAAAAATGGTGAAATTCTGTGAATTTGTTTTAGTTAATGGTATTTGATGGTTAGGATTTTTTGTGTTTTATAATTTTCTTTCTCATAATTAGAATAATTCATGTGTTCTGGTACAGAGTTATGTGTTACAGTACACATACCCACATCCATATACAAAGAGAGAGTTATCTGTTGGCAAAACACATCTCAGCTGCCTTTTATTTGATTCATATTTGCTTTTAGGCTTAGCACATAATTCATTTTTATGGGTTCATATCTCAAAGCTTATTAAGAAGGACAAAAAATAAGTAGCTCATAACTTCATTTTTACCAAGAAAATTTACCAATTTTCTCCTTAGTATGTTGTATATTTTACCACATTAATGGTTACTTTCCTTTGGTCTCTTATCGCACTGCAAATGCATTTAGAGAATATTGTATGTCATTGTACATTGGAAGTAATAATGATGAAAATAAAACCCAGGGCGATTAGGGGCAGCATCTTGTATGGGAAACTCAAGTCAATTAGTTGAATAGCATTGGATTTTTCCTCCATAATAAACTAAGTATATTTATCAGATATTCACTTATGTAGAATTAGGTGTGCTTTTTATTTAATTCTATATTACAAACTATCTTTGTTATAGGATATAAGTGGTAGAAATCTGACAACTATGCTAACTGAGGATGACAGTAGGGTAAAGACAAAGAAAAAGCCTTTTGTAATTTAATTTTAAAAGGTACCATCATTTATTTTCAGCTGGCATCCAATTTTCAATACATTCACTTTAAAATGCATTACTGTGTAGTTTTGAATGTTATGATAATTCTGGAATTGACTTAGCTTTTCTCAGAGTCACAGATATGAGGCATATTAATGAACATGAGTTCCAGATGACAAATGGTGCTTGAAGTTTCCATGTCTGCTAATTCATTTTTGATTATGACATGGATGTCTTCTGAAATATAAATGACATTCGCCCAGCCAAACGGTCATCCGATTTGAACATATGATGTGATGCTTCACTGATGTTTGAACTCTGGAGTCATTTCAAATTCATTGATAACAGTGCTTAGAAAGGTCACGTTCCCTGACTCAGAATGAAATAAACTAAGGCACTGTATCATCTGCTTCTCAGGAACAATTCTCCTTTAATCTACTTCATTTGTGAAAAGTATTTGGAATTAATTCTCACTAACCTTTGCAATCAGAGGATGTTCTATATGGATTACATTTTCAAAGCTAAATTTAAGTGATCCAGATTGTATTGTATCAAAGGATTACAACTATGTTGTTTTTCTTGGATCTCAATTTTGTTGACAAATAATAGCAGCTATTAATGTACATTGGGAGAAAATAATGAGAGCCATGGAAAGAAAATTTTAGAGTGGATTCACTTTTTATCACTAACCATCTAGGATGAGATAGAGAAAAGAAATGGTAAAAGACATGCCACACATTTAATATGTTTTCAAACCACATTATTTTCATCTATTTAAACATTTCTTACACATTATCAAAATTTTTACTTTCTGTAATAAAGAACATTTGTTCAAAAAGTTACCTTCTTCATTCTCCTTGAAGTTCTTATTGAATTCCTATTTTTAATTTAACATTATAACTTTCTTCTTGAATGTTAATGACATCAAATACCATCACATTATGAATTCACCAAGATCCAGTGGTATGTTCCAAATACAGCTGTAGAAAGTGATCTCTTGAGATCTTCAAAGTAATAATAAAACTGACTACATGAAATTTGCTTTTCTTTTTATCTTCATGATTCAAAACAGAGATAAATCATTCTTTGTTGAAATAATCTTTTGTTTTTAAAACTTGTAAATGGGTTCTGAGTTAAACTCTTTTAATATACAGTTAAGTTTCAAATTAACACATTTGCTTTATTTACTAAACTTATATTTTAGGAGAAAGTTAGTTAAAGAAAGATTGGTGGTACAGACCATTATCATACACTGATTCTTGGCTATACACATTTGCTTTGAGGGTAGGTTTGTAATGTTTCAAAAATATTTGAGCTTTTTGGGGTCAGAGTTTTCTTGAACCCCAGTCATACTATATTTTTATTAATTTAACCATTATTATGTCCAGTGATTGTGAAAAAAAAAAATAGAACTTGAATTTCTTCAATTCTATGACTATGTGAACGACTTGAAATGTTTGTGTTTAATTTTCTGAAATGTTTTGGGGAATTCTATCTCAAAAATATTCTTATACTTATCACTTTATCTCATTATTTTTGGATCTGTCTTTAGTGTGACAGACCAACACTTAAGAATAACTTAATTCTTGAAAATTACAAAAATTAACTACACGTGTTAATTTATTATATTTTCACTTTCTGGACTGTGATATTTATATTTATATATATATATAAATATAAATATATATAGGCATGGTTATAATGTAAAATATAAGAAATTTCATTATATTACTTTCTGACCATTATATTACATAAATATTACTAAAATAATTTGTTTAAAAATTATTCCTTATAGAAACAATGCTCACTACAATACTACTGAGAACTCTAAGATAAATCAGGGAAAATATGGATAATTGAAAATATTTAGTATTTTGTTTAAAAGAAGTAAAGTAAATACCTGTAAGAAACTGTTTTTATTTTGAACATTACAAATGCATTATAAATTATGTGTGGTATTCCCACTTAAAATATTTGTAATTTAAAGAAAAAGAAGTGAGAGCAAAAGATATGTCCCTCTTTGCAAGATTCTTGGCAATTTTTCAGAAATAATCATTATTTCAACTTTTATAGCCTATTTGTATTTGTGCATTTCTAATAAACCAACACACTATTTTACTACTTTGAATATTATCTGCCTCAATTCTAGCCTTGTTCAATTTATAGTGAGATGAAGAAAATACAACATACTAAAGAAGAAGCAAATTTTATAATGAGAAAGATTGCAATTCAAATCCAGATTTAAATAAGAGAAAGCAAGGTAAATGTACTGCCTAAAATCTAAAATGGAAATTAGAATTTTAATGTGAAAGTTTATTGGTTATGGGATAATATATGCAATGTCAATGAAACATAAGAACTTATCTGAGTCCCTTATTCTCAAGGATAGAAACTCACATTTATACAATTTTTAAAAATCAAAGTATGTCTGTATTTCATCATTGTGTGTTTTATTGTAACGTACTTTAAGACCTTATATGAGGTGCTTGCTTGCCAGACTTTCTTAGGTAGGATACCCTTCTGCATATATAAAGTTTGCCTTACAGAGTAACTTTTGAGTATGTGCCTGATTTCTTGTGGTACTCTGATATTTCTAACAATATGGCAGTTTTTCTTTTTTGATTCTTCAATAGAGGTAGAGTTAAGAATTCTTCAGGCAGACAGGCATGAGATGAACATCCTCTTCTACCACACGCTCCCATCATGTTGTACCACCTCCTATGCCACCACAGGTCTGAAGAAATGGGGCCAAACAACCATGGACTACAACCTCTGAAATCTCTGAACCAAGAGCCAAAATAAACTTCCCCTTTTAAAAAAAAAAAAATCTTATGTGAGGTGTTAGTGTGATTACCATCTTGATAACATTTCTCTTAAGTAGTTAGAAACAAACATATTCAACCATTCTCAAAAACAGTGACAAATTTCTGTATCCCAGAAACAAATTTCTGTATTCTAGTAGACACAGCAAGGAAGCTCTTGTTTCTGGACTTTTGTGGCCCTACATGTTTATGTTTATCCTTTAAAACATGAAAAATTATAATGAAATCTGCCTTATTCTTCTAATTCAAGATAGAGCAAATGTCTGGCAATATAAATCTATAGCTTTTCCATAGCATCTACCTATTTGAAGTATTTCTTCTAGTACTTTAGCTAATATGTTCTCTTGAGCAAGTATTAAACTCCCATTGTTTTGAAATAAATGTTGAATAACTGAATAAGATACCATTGGAACAACAAAGAATCTATAGATTAATGAAGGGAAATTTTTAAAAAATTATAATCATAAGAACAATATCAAGAGATTCCAGAACTATTT
Source organism: Tamias sibiricus (assembly GCA_025594165.1). NCBI lineage: Eukaryota > Metazoa > Chordata > Mammalia > Rodentia > Sciuridae > Tamias > Tamias sibiricus. The sequence goes on along the minus strand of CM046664.1, from coordinate 108,610,405 downwards.
CACTGAATAACATGTAATCTAGAATTGAATAACCTGTTTTCTAAGAAGTCTTAGGCCATAACAAATGTCTTGGATGGCAGCAATTTTAAGAGAGAAAATGATTTCAATACTTTGCATTACAATACATTCAAACTAATTATTTATATTCTTCAATTTGAGTACATATTATTGTTCAAAAACTAAAACTGGCTTATTTGAAATGAGCTATCACTGTAAATGAAGTATACAGTGGAATATTGATCATTGTTCCAAAAAATAATTTTAAGATAGAATAAGTTGATAGCAATAATTTACTGGGATTGTACTTCAAAGATAATTTTGATTTGGGAAGTTTAAACAAACTAATCTTTCAAAGACATAGCATAGAAAAATTAGTCAATCATAGTCTATTTTCCATGAATAAAATAAGATTTGATATGACAACTCAGGTGTTATGGTTTTGTTAGATATTATATGTATGGAATATTTGAAAAATGACGTCATTTGTTAATAAAAAGTAGGGCAGATAAGCTGACTTTAAAGCAAATTCAATTAAAATATATTAAGTTTTTGTACTAAGTAGTCTCTGAAAATTGGAAGAAGTTTACAAGATAATATTAAAAATTTTGCTATTGAATATCATTTCAGGTTGAAATATGTGTTTTTACAAATGTATTCTGGACACACATTTTCCTGAAAATTGGAGTATAAAATAAATTTAATGTAGCTAATCCCATAGTTTTTGATTTATGAGTGAATACTAAAATGTTTTTCCCTTTAAGGAAAATTATTCCAAGCTCTGAAAATTTCATATCTACTTTGTAATTAGTTTAATTTCCATTTGAAATCCTTAAACTTTGTCCCTTTGTAACACAACTAATGAAAATGACAATAAATACAATGACTTGTTTGTTACAAGTTAACATTTTTGAGTTCCTAAACCGCCTATAAATAAGTAATTGCTTCTAAACCAGCTATAATGTTAAAAATGTGGAAATAATTTACAGATATGAGTTTTCATATGAAGCTTTCAGGAAAATACCATTGTTTTCTGACATTTGATTATTAGCCAGATTTTTCATATATTCCTCTTTAAACATTTGTTTTAAAATAAATATAATTATATAGCAGTTATTTTCAGAAAGACAAAACCAGAGAGCACAATCTTATTTGAAACTAGATTTAAAACAATCATAAATATGCAAGTTTGAATAACATACTTTATATATATCAAAGTACATATACTTTGATTTAAACCAGCCTCATGATTATCTATGAGAACTTTTTGTGGTTCACCTAGCATTATAATTCCTTTTAATCTATTATGATTCTCTTCTTCAGAATCTCAGAGACATATGCTCTTGACTATATAGCATTTAAAGGAACCAAAGTACATTTTTAAAGTCATTTTGTAGAAACACTAGTCTATGGAAAATTGTAGATACAAGCACATATTGACATAAATATATTAACACTAATTTCAATTTCTTTTTCTACCTTTTGTTTGGTTATTTATTCATATTTTGGTAATTCTTCATCTGTATGTAAAGATAAATGGTTTTGTATAAGAAAATTTTGTTTTATTTCTATTGCCATTTTTTTATTTTTATTTTATTTTATTTATTTATTTATTTTTTTTTTTTGGTTATTGTTGTTGCCTTGCTTTTTATTTAGTGTTTGATCAGGTTTCTTTCCCATTTCTTCTCATAAGAAAACCTCCACTAGAAGGGTCAAAAACCACTGTCCAATTTCATGTCTTTATAGGTTTGTTGATTCTCTAGCTATGCATGAGGGCACAAAAACTTCTGCAGAGTTCTAGGATTAATCTGAATGTTGGATGAAAATAGTCATATTTTTCTCTTGAATCATTGGTTCTGAAGAACAGAGAAGCCTGCAATTCATCATGTCCTCAGTGCACCAATATGAGAGAGATAGTCAACAGGCTGGTTGAGAGAACAAAAGGATGGTGGGGGGTAAAGCGAAGAAAGGAATGTGAAGAAGAGAAAGAGAAACGAGAGAGAAGCATCCATTGAAATGTCCCTTTAACTTGATTTTGATTTTCCAGTTTCTGTCACTTGAAATAACAACAACATAGTTTGACATAGCTATATTTTAATAAGATTGCACCTATTTTGAAAGATGATCTATGCAATATGATCAATGCCACAAACTCACCTTCTAATTTTCTTACTTCCATAGCCTATTATTATTGTTTGTTTTCTTGGTTTTTTTCTAATGTACTCTGTCTTATAAATTACATGCTTCTTAAACCCTGCAATATAGAAATTAGTATGGGTTTTTATCTAATCACCCCTAATAATTAGCTGATAAAAATATCCAGTACTGAACACAGTGGTGCAGGCCTGTAATCCCAGCTACTTGGGAGGGTGACACGTGAAGATCACAAGTTTGAGTGAGGGCTGCCTGGGCAATTTAGTGAGATCCTGGCTCAAAATAAAATAAGAAAGGACTGGGAATGTAGCTCAGTATAAGAGCATCCTTGGTTCAACCACCAGTACCACAAATTGAAAACAAAACCAAACATGTTATTTTAGGTGGAGTTGATGTGATATAAATCAATCACCTTTTTATAACAGAGTAATATATGTCAATGTTGTTCTTTTCTATTCCTTGTGTTTTTCAGTGCCAGAGATTGAACCCAGGGCTTCCTGTATGCTAGGTAAATTTTCTACCACTGAGCTATAATTTCAGGCCCTGGATTTTTCATATTAGATTCTGTCTTAGGTTTATCAAACGATATTTTGTGCCAATTTGGCTTCCTCACTAATTAAATGTATGTTTAAGGAAAATATAATTTTACATGGGTCTAATTAAATATGACAGTGAATACTATATACTACTTGTGAGATAAGCTGTATTTCATGAACACACACAAATATTGCTTCCATTTGTTAACACAGTAAATGAATACATGGAAGTGTGTGCTTTTTATATGAATGCCTGAAGAAATACAGATGGCTGTGGGTAGTCTCTTTAATTTAGCTTTCAATTGACTCTTCAATTGATTATTAGTGTATCCCTGACCTCAAAAGGCAGAGTCAGTTTCTCTTTTTTATATCCATGTAATAGTCATTTGGATTGTTAACCATTATGGTACTTTTTCCATACTTATGTATCTTTTTGATCCTTACTTCACATACTTACAACTGTAAAGGTATGTAGTGTGTATTATTTCTGATAACAGGTTTTAAGATTTCCCCAATCACAGTAGATTGTGTAATTTTGGGGGACCTTTTGTGACTGAGTGCACCCCCTATTGACAGCATTTGACAGTGGTTTTAGTGAGAAAAAAATCATTTTGTCTTGTTAAACCACTGAGATTTGATGATGATTATTATTGAAGCAGAATGTAGATTCATCTGCTAATGAAAGTTAGTTTTTTACTACAACATGTTGTTAATTTCTCTTTTATAACATTTGTCCCATCCCATAACATTATAGCTGCATGGATGACTCCCCTGTTGGACTGTGCTTGCCTCAAGATCAGGCAATGGCCCTCATTTATAAAAGTCTTGATAAAATGCTTGCCAATGACTGAATAAACAATAGTTATATCCTTCTAACATTGAATGAAAAAAAAAAAGAGACTATGATGAAATTTTCTAGTATTTTCTATAGAACAGCAAATAAATAATGTAGAGAATGTAAGATAAAACAAGATCCATAGTAGTTAGGAATAAGGTAGTTGCCTAAGGTCACTTCCTGCTCTACTGCTTCCTAGCTATGTTATCTCATGCATCTGAATAACCTTTCTGGCTATGAATTTCCTATTTTATAAAATGGAAGTCAATAAATCATTCATTTCATATTTATGATAATTCAATGAATTAATAAATAGAAATAATTTTGAAAACTACTTGGACAATGAACTGTTTTATAAGTGTATATATACAAGTGCACACAAATTCCTTAATTTTATATAAAATATTTTTACTTACTTGTTCTTAAATTATGTCACTAGATGAGCTGAAAATTTCTTTAGCTGATATATTTTGAAATATTTACAAGGTGCATTTTCATTTATTAGTTTATATGACTTTAAATCAAAATTTTGATTTAAGTGATGTTAATATATATAGAGAGCATATATATAATATACTTATTAGTTGTATGTGTAGAGATAGATAGCTATGGGTATAGATATATAAGCATATAGATATATATCCCTCTTTGGCTGCTGTTCAACTCCTATACATTCCTAAACACAGTTCAATGGATTCATCTTCCTTGAAAGCTGAAGTTGTACATCAGAATATAATTAAGCTATCCTCTTACTTTCAAAGCATTTCAGTTGGCTGTACCTCTATTATTGAGCTATTTGTTTCTTTCTTGTATTGTTGTTGATTGTTTATGTATATTTTTACCTACAGATTTTAATTATTTGGGCATAATCTCTCTGAACAGTTGAGATGTCCAGGACTGGTATATAAATACAAACACCAATTACAAATGAATAAATATCTAAAAGTTGTGAATCAAGCTAACCATCTACTAAATAAACTATTTTCTAGCTTATAAACAGATAACTATGTTTAGATAATTAACAGAAAGGATGAATGTGAAGTAACAATTATAGTTTCTTTGAATTCCATACCAGACTTTAATGTAATTGGGAGAACCATGCCTTGGGGACAATGTCATGGCCTACTTCTCTTTTCCCCTTCCTACTTCTATCCCACATCATCATGGTCTTTACGTAACTACATTCAAATACCCCAGCCCTCGGTTTAAACAAGGTATTTGCCTCAAGCAAAAGATAGCCCAACTTTTTCACCTCCAGGACTAGAGGTAGAATGGTGCTACTCTAAAACATATTCTTCTGAAGGAGGCCATTAAAGTGGTTACAGTGCACAGGGAAATATGGACATCAAAACAAAATTAGTTTTGTTCCAAAATGTGACTCATGGCCTCATGTTATGGGTATGACCTCAGGATGGCAAGAGTGTGGTTTTCAAGTGCATGGAGCCTAGTGCAGGGACCTTTACAACATGTTTCTAAGACCATTAATATCCTAAGATCAGAATATTGTTATTTTTTCATTTTCCATTCTATACATATTTTTTACCATGTATGCATACAGTTGAGCTAATTAAACATTTATTGAGTTAAAATTAAATAAATAATATTTTCATTATTGGAATAAATCCTATTTAATCTTTGTATGTTATTCTTTTAAAATACTGCTCCATCATATGTTCTCATGTTTCATTAAATTTCCTTTATATTCATATTTTTATATTGACTTGTGTTCACACATGATATTCCAAATCAAATCTTCAATTCTCTGGGAGAAAATAATGGAATTGTAAGTAATTCAATTGAATAGATTATTCTTAAGCTTTTATTATTCTTATTATCATTTGTTATTACTTTTCATGGATTGTGTATATCTATATTTTTAAAAACCACATTGTCACATGGATATAGTGTTGACAGAAGATTCTCCAAAGGTATCTTCAATTTCTGCACATCTGCAAACAAAGACCAACTGTCTTCATGGATTATATTTTAAAGAATGTTTATATAACAAACACCGTTAGAAAACATAGGAGCTCTTCCTGGAGCAAGGGGCAAATATCTGATTGCCATTACACATTATTATTTTCCATAAATTCAGTGTTTTTATTCTGCAGTACAACTCACTTTATTTTTCATGTTCAGGTATCATCTGATGCTTCTCAAATCACTCACTGTGAGTTACAGATTAGGAACCTGATGCAAAATAAAAATATATGGGTAATCTGGACCATACTTCTGTGATTAATAGATTATTCTTCATCTTGGATCCAGAGTCTTGCGTCTGCTATCACCATCTATGAAACTGTAGCAGGCTAATTCATTAACTTGTAGGCAAGGTGAAGTCTTACCCTCTTCACAGTTACTTGCACATAGCAAATGACTGAAGACATTATACATTTCTACAGGCTGTAGAAATTATATGCATAATGATCTATTATTAAGACAGTAGGTATAAGATAGGCACAAGACAAAGTATCACCTTTATTTGTTCCTGTTTGTTTTGCCTTAAAATAATGTAAATGCATATGTAAGTATTTATATTTAATGAAAAGTAAAAATTATGGGCAGAATAAGAGACTTTCCCAATGTTACGTGAGAAATGTAGAAGCTAGATGGAGTTTTGATCTCCAGCTCCCTCCTATCTAAGAAGTATCTATAAAACTGCTAATAATACAAGATATTCTCCTTTCTCATTGACATTCATTATAATTCAAAAAATAACTTGTGTGTTAAGTATAAGGAGAAAGCTGAAAGGAAAAATGTCACTCAAAATATTCATATCAAAAGCACTAGAGTGTATCTGTTCTCCATTAGCAGTTGTAAAGAAAGCACTTTGGTAAAAGAAGATTTAAGTCCTCTTTGAGGTGCTTTTTCTCAACATTCCAGATAATAAAGTACTTTGTTTGCAAATACCACACTCTCTGAAAATCATGTTTCTGGCTACATTACAAAATTCAATTAGTTACTTTATTCTCTGCTGGACACCATTAGTTTCTATTGAATGAGCTCTCCTATGCACTGGCATCTTCAAACACATGCTTTTATGAATGCATATTAGGATATTTAACTAAAGTGTGCTACTTGATGAACATTTATTTGGAACTGTGCACATCAAAACTAAGTAAGATTATTTGGAGAACAGGGAAAATATAGTTTACTTTTGCTTGTAGAGATGATCTCACCATTCAAGTACATTAAATTCATTGTTGCTGATAAAGGTTTTAAGTACTTTTAGTTTTGTGATTTTAGCACATATTATATGTTTCAATGAATTATGTTAAAGCTCTATGGTATGTTACCTTGACCAAAGTATTACCTAGTTTAATGCACTCTAGTGTCTACTTTTGGATAAAGCTTAGAGTTGGCATTTAATAAATGGTCCTTGATTCGATGGAAAACAATACACCATGGTATATCATGCCTTTAAAATGTCAAGATAACCAGGAGTAGTAAAAGAATTAGTGTGGTTTTAATATTTAGCCTCCAGAATCTATTTAGTTTTAACTTGATTACTGTGAAATTGTCAGAATTACTCACATCTTCATTCTAACTAGTGTTCAACTCTGATTTCATTCTTGGTTATGAGCCACACTCCTTTGTATATGCAGCAGGCAGAGCATTATAAATCCATAGAGTCAGTATTATGTATACTAAAATGAGAGGACATAAATATGATCTCTAACACTCTTTATTGATGCAAATAATTTAACCTCCTTTCCAAATCCTAACCCTTCTCACTCTTTTTACCTGCGACTGACTTCCACGTATGTGGTGTATTAAATGATTAACTTTGTTGAGTTATCTTTGTCCTTAAAAACTTTGTCCCATTTCTGTCATTTTAGTAGACATATTTTATTTTAAAATCAGATTTTCAATTAAAAAGTAAAGTGACATGCATATAAATCTGGTGCAATTTAAGAATGGGACGAAGTGGGATGTTGCCGCCTGAAGCGATGGCCACTTAGAGCAATGAAGCTGCGGGAAGAAGTTCAGAGGCAAACTGGAAACAAACACCTTTTTATTCTGATAACTTTTCTCTCTGGCTCTAACAACGACTAACACACACCACACACCACCAAAAAATGCGCACTGACGCGATCAGCAATCTCTGCTCAAGTCACTTGAGATCCCAGGACAAGTCCCGCGAGATCTCGGGCCAAGTCCCGTGAGACTACAGAAGGCGACAATGCCCAAATCTCCATGGCCCATAGTCAACTGCTATTTAAGCCATCTCCCCAAACAGGGCTCCTGCATTTCCCCCCTTTTGTTTTAAAAGAGGGGATGCTCTAGGATGTCTATGTGCAATCAACATTCTTACCCGTCATCGGATAATAAAGGCTGTGCCCTTGACTCCTGTCTTAGGTTGATATGTCGGCCACATGAGACTGTCCCGTGAGACTGTGCCTGTCTTAGGTTGTCCCCCTCTGGGGATCTTACCCGTCATTGGCTAACCAGCCATCCAATGGAGCCCTTTAGGATCGACTGTGTATGATGACTAACAGCCGTCCAATTGTGAGGAGATGTTGCGGCTTTAAGGCGACAAGCCTTTTGGTGATGATCCAAATTGCATAGCATATCAAATTGTTTAAACAAATCAGCTGCCCTAAGTTCCATCAAGTAACACACTGAATTCTCTAGACAAATACCCGCAAGGCATTGTCCCGTAAAGTCCCAAACAATGAAAGATCAAAATGTCCATTTGTTATAACACGTTGATGTAGGAGGCCCCATGCATGTAGAGCAGAGGCCACACTGTTGGTGAGGTTGTTTGATGCTTGAGCAGCAGGGATGCTTGCAGCGACCGCGATCCCTGCAGCTGTGCTGGGACTGCTGTGTTATTAATGGGGCCAAGGTCTAAAGCTACCCCCCTTTTTGGGCCCTAAAAGGGGGTTCTTTCTGCCAGCAGAAAGAAAGTAGCTTACCTGGCGAAGATAGGCTTAGTGGGCAAAAATCGCCGGGCATTTCCCCCGCCTGATAGACGGACACCACACCACACCCGGGGAGTTTTGTAGAAAGCAAGAGCCAAAACTCAAATTTATTAAACAATGAATTGCACTTATATAGGCCCAGAAATAACCAATCCTCGACCTGCAGGGCGGTTCGGACTCTCACGATACGTCATAGCCACACCCCCTTGCTTATCCCCTGTCCTCAAAAGGGCGTGGTAAGCAACCAGAGCTCATCCCCTTGGCAGACAGCATCCAGAAAGTCCCAACACAGCTGTAGCACCAGACGTCTTTTTTATGTCCAGACAATGCCACCAGCAAATCTTCAGGGCCCGCTACCTAGAAACTCAAGCATCAATTATTAAAGGAGAAAGGCAGTGCTATTGCAGCACTGAGTCAAGAGGCGAGTTGTCAAACTACAAAATAGAATAATTAGATTAGAAAATTAAAGTTGATTTTTGTTCACACACATCACTGGTTGAGCTTCTACAAACATAAGTTGGAAAAATATCATATTTAGAACAAAACAAAGAAAGACTGAGTGTAATTACTGCATTAAAGATAGATTAAAGAAAAGGTAAAGGCACTTTGGAGAAATAATTTGTTAGCTGTAACCCTTGAGTCTCTGTATACAGAGCAATCTTTTACCTGTTGAGATAATTGAAATTAATGAGCTATTAAATGAAGTTAATAACAAATAAACAATCTTATGTCAAAAGACCAAAATATCAGGTTATATAGCACTAGTCATATTGTTTGCTAAAGAGAAGTCCAAGGGACACCTATAAATCAAAATTGAAAGTACCTTCATTTATAAAATTATTTACTCTTAATTGAATACTCTTAACCTAAAATGAATTAAAGTTATTTGGATCCAAATATATATATATATTTTTTTCATAAGCGCTTTGTTATTTGTGACATCACACTGGACAGATGCACAAACATACAAACATATATTTGTGACATTACATTAGCATGAAATGTAGACAAATGTACAGACATAAAGACATGTATAAAAAGAAAAAAAAATACAATTGTGTGCACAATAAAGAGAGATCTCCTCGTCCCGGCCGGGAGGAATGACACTTAAGTTGTGAAATATTTTGAAGGACTCTTTTGAGGGAATCATTCTATACCTTCATCTTGGTCCTCTTGATTTTGTACCTTTTTTATTAATCTTGATTCTTCAACAACTTCATCTTGATCGTTTTGATGTGGTACCTGTTTTATTAATCTAGATGGTATCCATATTGGAGAGGATTCGTGTTTTGGAAAAACACAAACAGATCCTCTTCCCCAAATTAATACTGGATCTGGACCCTTCCATGTACCTGAAAGAACATCCTTCCAGTAAACCAAAGGTTTATGTTGTTGGTGTGAATTCCAATGTCTGTCTCCAGCAGAATAACCATTAGAGTCTAAAGTTAAAAAATTTAAGGTAAACAGGGCAACTGCCAATCTGTCCTTAGGACTTTTCCAATTTCCTTCTCTTTGTTTTAATAACATAATTTTCAGTGTGCGGTTTTGCTCTTTCAATGATGCCCTGACCCTGAGGATTGTATGGGATGCCTGTTTTATGGGATATATTGAATTTTGTGTAAAACTGTTTGAAAGATGAGGATGTATATGCGGGGCCATTATCTGTTTTAAGCATTTTGGGGATGCCCAATGCAGCAAAAGCTTGCAAACAATGAGATGTAACATCTTTAACTTTTTCTCCAGAATGTAAGGAAGCAAAAATCATGCCTGAGCATGTATCTATTGTAACATGAATAAATCGCAATTTTCCAAAACTTGGCTCATGAGTAACATCCATCTGCCACAAATGATTGGGCATTAATCCTCTAGGGTTAACGCCGAAATGAGGATTAGGCAAATGTGTCATACAAGATTTACAATCTTTTACAATTGTTTTGGCTTGCTCCTTTGTGATTTTAAACCTACGTTGCAAGGTGGTGCTGTTGACATGAAACTGGGAGTGAAATAAAGTAGCTTGTTGTAGCACTGAAAGTATAAATATTGTTTTTGTAAGTTCATCAGCCTTTTGATTACCTTCATGGAAGGGACCAGGCAAATTAGTATGTGCTCTAATATGGCCTATGGATAGAGGTTCTTTTCTTGCCCACAGAAGTTTTTGTATTTGATAAAAGAATTTAAAGGCTGGAGTATGAGGTGCTATTGGTCCTGATAACTCTAATTTTGGGACGGCTTGTACAATATAGTGGCTATCTGAAAAAATATTTACGGGCTGGTCCCTAAAATTTTCCAGAGCTCTTACCACAGCTTCCAATTCCACTAGTTGAGGTGATTTGTGTGCAGTTATGTAAGTCATATTTTCTTTTTTAGTGACTACTGTAGCAGTACCATTTGAGGACCCATCTGTAAATACATTAAATGCCTTAGGAATAGGTTGATTTTTTTTATTACCTGTGGAAATATAATAGGATGATTAATACAAAAAGATAATATAGGAGACTTAGGAAGATGATTATCAAAATTTGCAGAAGTAGAGCATTTAGCTATAGCCCAATCATTATCATTGAAGCATAAATATTCAATCTGTGATGATGAATAGGGAGTAATAATAGTAGCAGGGTGAATGCCAAATATTTTAGTAGAAGTCTTAAGTCCTTGAAGAATAAGTTTAGCCACCATGGAGGTATAAGACTCAATTATACTTTTAGGAGAGACGGGCAATGTATCCATAATAAAGGCCCTTGTTGCCAAAATACTCCTGTGGGTGTATATTGTGAAGAAATAATAATCAACATCAGTGGTTGAGTTAAATCAAATCGATCACAATGAGCTTCTTCGATGGCTTTTTCTACTAACTTTAAAGCTTTCCTAGAATCAGGAGTCAATGTTCACGGTGAAGATGGATCAGGGTCTACGCGAAGGATGTCAAATAAAGGTTTTAGTTGGCCAGTAGTGAGATTTAGTGTAGGGCGAAGCCAATTAATGTCTCCCAGTAGTTTTTGGAAATCATTGAGGGTGGTCAAATGTTCTTTATTTATTAAAATTTTGGGGGGTCTACAAAAGTATCCATGATTTTAAATCCTAAATATAATATGGGAGATCTGGTTTGAACTTTTTCTTCTGCTATATATCATCCATATTTTTAAAATTTTCTACCACATCACTGAATATATTAAATAAGATCTTTTGATTAGGGTGGGCCAATAAAATATCATCCATATAATGTAGACACATGAGGTTTGGATATTTATTTTTAATGGGTTGGATAGCCTTGTCCACATATATTTGGCATATGGTGGGGCTATTAGCCATTCCCTGTGGTAAAACCTTCCATTGATATCTCTGATCAGGCCATTATTGTTAATAGAAGGAACTGAAAAAGCAAACCTGGGGGCATCCAGAGGATGTAGGGGAATAGAAAAGAAGGAATCCTTTATATCAAGAGTAATAAGATGGAAATTTTTTGGAATAGCTACGGGACTAGGAAGTCCAGGTTGAGTAGGGCCCATAACTTGCATGGTTTTATTAATTTGTCTAAGATCATGTAACAATTGCCATTTTCCTGACTTTTTCTTGAGCACAAATATGGGGGAATTCCAGGAAGAGGTGGAAGGTTCTATATGTCCTGCTTCTAATTGTTCCTGAACTAGTAGGTGGGCTGCTTGTAATTTCTCTTCAGATAGGGGCCACTGAGGGACCCACACTGGCTTATCAGAAAGCCATGGTATTTTCAAAAATTATTTCTCAGTGGCCCCGAAAAAAAATATCTTTTTTCTTTATGATATTGATTTCATTTAGGGTTAAGCTTACCCTGTACTTTTTGATAATGATTTCTTTTAGGGTTAGGATTACCCTGTAGATTTTCACATTTAACACCTGCAGGCTTGGTTGCAAGGTGTACTCCATTTTTTGCAAAATATCTCTTCCCCATAAAGTAACTGGTAGGTTAGGTAAAACATAAGGCTGAAATGTTCCTTTATGGCCTTCATCATCCTCCCATTTTAAAATTACTGCACTTTTTTCTGGGAGGTTATTATATCCCAAGCCTCTTAAACTGGTTGAAGCTTTTTGCAGAGGCCAGTGCTTGGGCCATTGGTGTAAATTAATAACGGGAGCGTCAGCTCCAGTATCTATTAATCCCTCCATTTCTATTCCTTGGATTTTTATTTTACACATAGGCCTCCTTGAACAGTCTTGAACCCAGCAAGCCATGGGTCTTGAGTCAGTGGAACAAAATCCTCTATTATTCCCTTTTTGATGCATACTCATTTTAAATGAAGTATGTAAATTGGGAAGAAGAAGCAACTGAGCAATTCTATCTCCTTGATTAACAGAACTTATACTTTGGGGTGAGCTAAGCATTATTTTTATTTCCCCTTTGTAGTCTGAGTTTATTACACCTGGGGTCACTTGCAAACCTAATAAGCTTTTAGGACATCACCCGATAATAAGTCCTACAGTCCCTGAGGGAAGAGGTCCCCTGACTCCTGTGGGAATCAGTTGAACCCCCATTTCAGGTGTTAACACTATTCGGGTGGTGGAACAGAGGTCTAATCCTGCATTTCCTCTTGTTCCTCTGGCGAGGGAGTGGATGGGAAGTAGGGATTGTGTCGGGGAAGCATCTGAGTGGATGCTTGAGGATACTCCTCCTCCAATGCCCCGTACATTTTTGGGCCCTGGGGTACTGGGCCCCGTGCCCCGTTTTTTGAATTCCTGAACAAAGGATTTCCATGGATGTCAAATTTTGAATGGCATTTATTGGCCCAATGATTTCCCTTTTTACACCTGGGGCAGCGGCCTGGGGCACGGTATGAGCTTGGTCTTATTTCTCTTTTGGGATTTTGCCTAGAATAGCCTGATTAATTATGATAATTTTGCCTGGAATATCCTGATTGATTATAATGTCTACGTTTAACCTTTGTGAAATTTCGAGGGGAAGCACCTCTCATTGAGGCTGCAATCACATTTCCTGTGACAAAGGCGTCATTTATATCTTTACATAGTTGTATATATATGGAAAGATCCTTTTTAGTTCTCCATGGCCTGATGGCTGCTTGGCAGCATTTATTAGCATTTTCGTATGCTAATTGAACAACTAATGGCATAGCTTGATCAACATCTGCAAACACACTACCTGCAGTTCTCAAAAGTCAATCAGCAAAATCAGTATATGGCTCATTAGGTCCTTGAATCACTTTTGACAAGCTACCTTGTAGATCCCCAGGTCCTTGTACAGTTTTCCATGCCTCTAAGGCAGCTGCGTTTATCTGAGCATATACATCTGGGTCATAATCTTTTTGAGCCTGTAAGTCTGCGAATTGCCCTTCTCCTGTGAGCATGTCTATTATTATAGTTTCCAAACCCTACAGCCGTGTTTGTTTTAGCCGTTTCTATACAAAGTTCTTGTAATTGCGATCACCAAACCAAGAATTGCCCCCCGCTTAATGCTGCTTTACATAGACTTTTCCAGTCTGAGGGGGTTAAGCTAAAGGTGTTAAGGGACTCCAGCATACTCAACGTGAAAGGAGCTTGGGGCCCATAAGTCATTACTGCCTCTTTGAGATTTTTTATTGTTTTGAAATCTACTGACTGATGGACCCTCTGTCCATTTTTCTTTTCAAATGCTGGCGGTTCCCAATGTATCTGTGAGTTACCCTCGAGAGTGCATAAGCGATCAGAAAGACTTTTTATTTCTGTTTCTAGGGTATACAAATGCCTAGTAATACCCTTCATATTTTCTGTAATGGATTCCACCCATGGGGGAGTAGAGGACACAAGTGATTCCTCTACTTGACGGTCCTTTTTCTTGGTGTTTTTTAGTTTCTTTTTCCTCATTTTCTCAGGATCACTTTTACTAGATTCCTCACCACTGCTAATTTCACTGACAGCAATATCCTGAGGCCCAGGTTCCATTAAGAGCAAGTATCCTTCAGCTATCAGCAATAACTCCCGAATAGCTCTAATAGCTTGGATTTTTGTCATTTTTGGGACTCTTCTAATACTCTCTTTACTGGTCTTAGTTGGCCCAGTGGAGGCTACACTTTTTTGATCACTTTCACTTTTTTCTATATCCTCCTCACTGAGAACAGAGTCAGGTATATCAAGGAGTCTTTGCATAGCCTCTATCACTTGGGATTCAGTTATATTCGAACCCATCTTTAGAGACCTTTCAGTTCTTACCTGTCCGCTCTGAAGTCTCTGTACGGGCCACCACCTGTTGCCGCCTGAAGCGATGGCCGCTTGGAGCAACAAAGCTGCGGGAAGAAGTTCAGAGGCAAACTGGAAACAAACAGCTTTTTATTCTGATAACTTTTCTCTCTGGCTCTAACAACGACTAACACGCACCACACACACCACCAAAATGGCGCTGACCCGATCAGCAATCTCGGCCAAGTCACTCGAGATCCCGGGCCAAGTCCCGCGAGATCCCGGGACAAGTCCCGTGAGACTACGGAAGGCGACAATGCCCAAATCTCCATGGCCCATAGTCAACCGCAATTTAAGCCATCTCCCCAAACAGGGCTCCTGCAGTGGGATTAAGGAAAAGACTGTAGGTATTTATGGTTTCATAGTCTCAGACAAAGCTGAGAAAAGTGGTAGTCAAATCTAAACAGAATTTGTTACAACACTATGAAAATAGTAATCCTAGCTTATCCACCTTAATTCTCCAGTTCAAGTTTAAGCTTCTAGGAGTAAGAATTTCTTAGAAATGATTTGTCAGTGTTCTATGGTGCTTCCTCTCCAAATCCTTCAGGATTTCACAGGTATGGGGTTTCCTTCTCTCCTTAAATCATGTCGTATTTGGGAAGAGGAAACTCAGAAGCCTTTTGAGAGATTGGCATATATCTTCTGGAGTTGGGAGAATAATGGGAATGTTAATTGACTTGCTTCAAAATTTCAAGTCATGAGAGAGGTTATATTCAGTAATTTACCAAAGTATGATGTGAAATCTTTCTCTTTCAGAGCATACTTGAATAAAAATATGAGTTTCTTGTGATTAAGATTTGAACTCACAAGTGGATCTAAAACACCCTCATGAATAGGCAGAATCAGCGTCACTCTTTATGGTGCTATTATTGGTGCCCTGCAAGGAGTTCAAGATAGGAGTTGCAAAGTAATATATTAAGGCATAATAAAACATTTTTAACTGAAGGTGGATGCCCTGCTGCAAAGAGCTGATATCATCATGGATGAGGTTTAATTTGAAACTAGAGAACTTCAGAGGAACATCTTGAATAGTTTGCTACATGGATGTATCTAAAAAGGGGCGGGGGGGGGGGGAGAGAGAGAGAGAGAGAGAGAGAGAGAGAGAGAGAGAGAGACTTTGTATGTAAAAAAGCCAGCATTGAACATTCTGCCAAGGAGCACCCTAACATTGGCTTACAGTAGTAAACTCATATAAAATTCAGTTCATTGTATCTAACTTTCTCTGTATTTCTCCTCAGACTCAACACTGAAACTGAGATTTGCACCAGGGAATCTACCAGGGAAGAATGTATGTAGCCAGAAAAAAAGAGTAAACTAAATTCTCCACCTCTCCTTCTTAGCTGCAAGCTTCAGTTCCAAATCAGAATCTGAGCACAGAACTAATGGGGTTGGAAGTTAACAGCATTGAAGAGAGTGGAAAAGTCTAAATGACATGAGGAAGTATGTCTTAGATTAGACTAGAAATTTTAATACCTGAAAAAGTAACAGTACTTGCCAACATCCATAAATCATAGGTAAAGCCCTAAGATCTATTGGTTCTATTTGCCCAATATTTTATCCAGTAGTAGAAAAGAACAAGACTTCAGAAAGTGATTAAAAAGCATAAATATGAATAAAAGCAGATTATTATTTGTTCATATGCAAATAAATTCAGTTAGTGCATTTGCATTGGATCTACTATGCACTATATCCTCTTTAATTTTAATGTTACTTTTTCAGAAACTCATAACACTCTTATTAATTTGTGCTGAAAAAAAGCACAATTTTTGGTTTCTTGAATAAGTATGAATTAGGATTCAAGGTGTACTATTTAACTTTTCAATAATTAACTCTATTAGATAATGACTAAAGACTTTTCTAAAAGTTTACACTTCATTACTTGACATTCTATCAATTAGAATTCTCTATTGCATAAGTGTATTACAATGAATAATTTCCTCAAAATAATACTGTGATCTCAAAATATTTTTAATATTAAAATATCATGAAACTCTTTTCAAAAATCATTTTAATTATATTTTATTTTATTTGAAATTATAGAATTCATATAATATATGTGCTTATAATGATTATATCTGCCAGATGTTAATTCAGAAAATGTAGTCTGATAAATTGTTTTTAGGTCACATCAAGGTATGAGAAAGTATCTAGATTGCCAAAATACTTGTTCTAAAGAGCTGCAAAGAGAATATTAAAAATGTGATGTGCACAGGGAATATATTTGAATTATGTAGGATGAATTACATTAAGCTGATGGTGCTGCACTGTCCATCAATACCAGAACCTGAGCTTGATTTTCTTGGTTCTGCTTTTCTGAACTTTAATTACTGAGAAATTTTAAGGTAAAATCTACTTCATTAGACCTTCCATTAACTAGTTTGTTTACTGTTTTTGCCTAATCATAATATTGAATTTCCTGTCATATTGCTAGATGCAGAAACTGTTAATCACATTAATCATCACAAATATTGTAATATTAAGGATACAGCACAGTCTATGAGACCATGTGTCCTTTTTTTATTTTTTATTTTATTTTTCCCAGATACTAGGGATTGAACTGAACAGTACTTGACCAGAAGTACTTGACCACTGTTTCACATCCCCAGCCCTATTTTGTATTTTATTAGAGACAGGGTCTCACTGAGTTGCCAAGTGCCTCGCCATTGCTGAGGATAGCTTTGAACTCGCAATCCTCCTGCCTCAGCCTCCTAAGTGCTGGGATTAGAGGAGTGCGTCACCGTGCCTGGCTTGTCCTTCTTGATCCACAATTATTTGGCAGTTGAGTTCAAATTTTCCTACTGGATAGTGATCATTTGTTTTTTTCTTTTTAAATTTTACACATATTTTCAACTCCTTTTATTCAGTATATATATGTTCTATCTTCCATTACTGTATTCCAAGAATAGAAGATATTCAGGAATTATTTGGGATACTAGATTAAACATTATCTCAATTCTTAACTATGTTATGAAATTATTTAAATTATACTTTTTTTATCTAAGAAGGAGCCAAGCATTTTAATAAAAGGGATGTGAAATAGCCATACAAATGCTTTCAATACTAGTGCATTTTTCAGCTTACTATGAAGATCATTAATTAAAAAAAAAAAACTTGCAGGTTCTTTTCAGTTTAAAATAATTGTTTGGATAGTTTAATATCTATATAAAAAGGAATGCCGAAAGACTGATAATCAAAATCCATTTGATCTGTGTATATCTAAGCATTAAAAAGTGACCCAACATACTGTGCAGGGTGGCATACACCAGTAATCCAGTGACATGGGATGTTGAGGAAGGAGGATTCCCAACTTCAAGTCCAGCCTCAGCAATGTATGACTCTAAGTAACTTAGCAAGAACCTGTTCTTATATATCTTTATCTATACTTATACCTATATCTATATTTATATAGGACTGGGAGTGCAGCGCAGCATCCCTGGGTTCAATCGCCTGTACCAAAAAAAAAAAAAAGTTATCCAGCCTAATTTCAGTAGTCAATGAATGAATGACAGAGTAAGAAGAATAAGATGTTTTTCATTAGTAATGAATTGAGAATTTGGAGAAACAAAAGGAAGGGATCCAAGGAATTATGGAATTATGGGCATTCTTACTTTCCGTATATTCATCATCACACTAACAAATGAATCATGCAAAGATAACACAATCATGTACTAGTTTTCTCATTGGTTGTATTTACTAATTTCATCAGTAAAGTGCTTAAATGCTTTGTTTTAAGGTCTGGGTTTTTAGATTGTCAATCACTTCCATTATTGAACAACCAAGATTTATATTATGAATTCATAGTCTGCTTAAGGGTGCTCACTTAAACACAGCACTCCTATGATTTTCTAAATGTCTTCAACTTTGACATTAGAAGATATAAGCTAAAACACAAAATTAAAATTTGGTTTAGGTTTAAATAGTCTTTTCTACTGTTCACATCAAGAAAAAATAAAAAAACAGTTTAGAAATTAATCCTGAGTTTAGGTTGTATTTGGTAAATGATATATATAATCAATATGTCTTTAATCATATTTAGTAATGTAAAAACACCCAGATACCTGTTTGAAGCAATGTGAATTATTTAGAATGAATTAAATTAAAACATAAAATCACAAACATGCCAAGTAATTTCACAGTACAAATTCCAAATAGCAAAAGTTTACAATAAAATAAATAAAGCACTAAAGCAAAAAAGTTTCCAGGAATAAATATTATCTGGGAGATGAAAACAAAGGTAAACTAAATGGAAGTATCAGGTAGTGTTAGTCTTCTTTTCTTTCATTTGTCTACTCTGTTATCTTCTATGTTCTTTGAATTTCTATGTGACTTCTAGATTATTAGTGTCTAGAAAAGGAAAGGGCTGGATGGAATTTTGATCAATTGTATTAAATCTTTAATTAACATGGTCATATTTGGTATTTTAATATTAAAAATTCTGGCTTATTAATATGGCTTATAATTTTACTTATTAAATCATAATTTTTTCTAGCACTATTTTATATTGTTAGAGAATATGCATTCTTTTATGAGTAAATGAATTGGAAAAAATCAGTTTCCATTTGCTAATTTCTAATACATAAATATGACATATTTTTATTAACCATTTTTTTACAGACTTGTTGGATTTGCTTACTATTTCAAGTTACATTTAAAAAAGATAAGATTTTCTACATAAAAAATTGTACCTTTTTAAACATAGCCATTTTTGCTTTCTCAAAGCCAATATTGGTGGATTTTTTTTTTCCTTCCCTAATCACAGTTGTTAAAATTCTAGAGCAATGAATTTCAAAATTGAGCAGACATTGTGCTTATGTCATAATAATGTAGAGAAAGATTTAGGGATCCATCAATATATATGATGTTAGTTGTAGGCATTTGTAGAAAATTGTTTCTAATTTGGTGGGGAGTTGTTATTTTAAATTTTTTTTTAATGAAGGGTATTTTGAATATGTTTATTTTTATTTTTTTAACTGAAAGGGATTTTGAATTTTGCTAAATGCATCTTTAACCTAGAGATGGCCATGTGGCTTTTGTTTTATATCTGTTAATGCAGTAAATTTTGCTGACTGATTTTCAAATGTTAAGGAACCTTAACATTTGGATATGAAATGAACTCCAGTTGGTCATAAATTATTGTATATATATATATATATATATATATATATATATATATATATATTATATATATTTTTTTCTGGTGTTACTTTTTTTTGTTATTTATTTATTTATTCATAATGCGCACAAGTATATCATCTTTTTACATACAACTGCTTGTATACAAAGTATATAAGTACCACTCAGATCTTTAATCATGCATTTAGGATAGTGATATCCATCTCATTCAACCACCATTTTTCCCCCCTTCTCCCCCCCTGCTCCCTCCCTTGCCCTCCCTTTCCTTTGGCCATTCTAGTGTTCCTCTAATCATATGTACACCCATCCAATCACACTGTGAACTAACCTCCTTATATCAGAGAAAACATTTGGTATTTGGATTTTTGAGATTGACTAATTTCACTTAGAATTATATTCTCCAACTTCATCCATTTACCTGCAAATGCCATTATTTTATTCTCTCTCATTGCTGAGTAAAATTCTATTTTGTATATAAACCACATTTTCTTTATCCACTCATCTACTGAGGGACATCTAGGTTGGTTCCACAACCTAGCTATTATGAATTGTGCTGCTATAAACATTGAAGTGGCTGTGTCACTGTAATATGCTGTTTTTAAGTCTTTTGGGAACAGACCCAGGAGTGGGATGGCTGGGTCATAGGGTGGTTCCATTCCCATTTTCCCAAGAAATCTCCATACTGCTTTCCATAGCGGTTGCACCATTTTGCAGTCCCACCAGCAATGTATGAGTGTGCCTTTTTCCCCACATCCTCTCCAACATTTATTGTTGTTTGTGTTCTTGAAAGCTGCCATTCTGACTGGAGTGAAATGAAATCTTAGAGTAGTTTTTATTTGCATTTCTCTAATTGCCAGCGATGTTGAGCATTTTTTCATGTATTTGTTGATTGATTGTATATCTTCTTCTGAGAAGTGTCTTTTCAGTTCCTTAGCCCATTTATAGATTGGGTTATTTTCTTTTTTGGTGTAAAGTTTTTTGAGTTCTTTATATATTCTAGAAATTAGTGCTCTATCTGATGTGCATGTATTAAATATTTGTTCCCAATTAGTTGGCACTCTATTCACCTCACTGATTGTTTCTTTTGCTGAGAAGAAGCTTTTTAGCTTAAATCTATCCCATTCATTAATTCTTGGTAATAGTTCTTGCGCTACAGGATTCTTATTAAGGAACTTGGGGCCTAATCCGACATGTTGGAAATTGGAGCTTACTTTTTCTATTAGGTGTATTGTCTCAGATCTAATTCCTAGGTCCTTGATCCAGTTTGAATTGAGTTTTGTGCATGGTGAGAGATACAAGTTTAATTTCATTTTGTTGCATATGGATTTCCAGTTTTTCCAGCACCATTTGTTGAAGAGGCTATCCTTTCTCCACTGTACATTTTTTGCACCTTTGTCTAATATAAGATAACTGAAATTATATGTATTAGTCTCTGTGTCCTCAATTCTGTACCATTGGTCCACCCGTCTGTTTTGGTGCCAATACCACGCTGTTTTTGTTACTATTGCTCTACAGTATAATTTAAAGTCTGGTATGGTGATGCCCCCTGCTTCACTTTTCTTGCTCAGGATTGCTTTGGCTATTCTGGGTCTCTTATTTTTCCAGATGAATTTCATGATTGCTTTTTCTATTTCTTTGAAAAATGACATTGGAATTTTGATTGGAATTGCATTAAATCCGTATAATGCCTTTGGTAGTATGGACATTTTGACAATATTGACTCTACTATCCAAGAGCAAGGTAGGTCTTTCCATCTTCTGAGTTCTTCTATGATTTCTTTCTTGAGTGTTCTATAATTTTCCTTATAGAGGTCTTTCACCTCTTTTGTTAAGTTGATTCCCAGGTATTTTATTTTTTTGATGCTATTGTAAATGGGGTCGTTTTCATCATTTCCCTTTCAGAGGCTTTGTCACTGATGTATAAATATGCCTTTGACGTATGGGTATTGATTTTGTATCCTGCTACTTTGCCGAATTCATTTACTAGTTGTAAAAGTTTTCTGGTAGAGTTTTTTGGGTCTTCTAGGTATATTATCATGTCATCAGCAAATAGTGCTAATTTGAGCTCTTCTTTTCCTATGTGGATCCCTTTAATTTCTTTCGTCTGTCTAATTGCTCTGGCCAGAGTTTCCAGTACTATGTTAAATAGCAGTGGTGAAAGGGGGCATCCCTGTCTTATTCCAGTTTTTAGAGGAAATGCTTTCAATTTTTCTCCATTTAAGATAATGTTAGCTCTGGGTCTTGCATAAATAGCTTTTATAATGTTGAGATATGTTCCTGATATTCCTAGTTTTTCTAGTGTTTTGAACATAAAGCGGTGCTGTATTTTGTCAAATGCTTTTTCTGCATCTATTGAGACAATCATATGATTTTTATCTTTAAGTGTATTGATGTGATGTATTATGTTTATTGATTTCTGAATATTGAACCAGCCTTGCATCCCTGGAATAAACCCCACTTGATCGTGGTGCACTATCTTTTTGATATGTTTTTGTATCCGATTTGCCAGAATTTTGTTGAGGATTTTTGCATCTTTGAACTCACGATCCTCCTGCCCTCAGCCTCCCAAAGTGCTGGGAGTACTGGCGTGTGCCACACGCCGGCTTGCACTATCTTTTTGATATGTTTTTGTTTCGATTTGCCAGAATTTTGGTGAGATTTTTTCATTAAAGATATTGGCCTGAAGTTTTCTTTTTTGGATGTGTCTTTGCCTGGCTTTGGAATTAATGTAATATTGGCCTCATAGAAAGAGTCTGGAAGAGCTCCCTCTTTTTCTATTTCTTGAAATAGTTTGAAGAGCATTGGTATTAATTCTTCTTTGAAAGTCTTGTAGAACTCGGCTGTAAACCCATCAGGTCCTGGACTTTTCCTTGTTGGTAGCTTTTTGATGACATCTTCTGTTTCTTCACTTGTAATTGATCTGTTTAAGTTGTGTATAGCCTCCAGATGCAGTTTAGGCAAATCATATGACTCTAGAAATCTGTCAATGCATTCAGTATTTTCTATTTTATTAGAGTACAAGTTTCCAAAGAAATTTCTAATTATATTCTGTATATCTGAGCTGTTTGTTGTGATATTCCCTTTTTCATCACGAATGTTAGTAATTTGAGTTTTTTCTCTTCTTCTTTTCGTTAGCATCGCTAAGGGTCTGTCAATTTTGTTTATTTTTCAAAGAACCAACTTTTAGTTTTGTCAATTCTTTGAATTGTTTCCTTAGTCTCAATTTCATTAATTTCTGCTCTGATTTTAATTACTTCCTGTCTTCTGCTGCTCTTGGTGTTGATCTGTTCTTTTTCTAGTGCTTTGAGGTGTGATGTTAAGTCATTTATTTGTTGGTTTTTTTCTTTTTTTTTTCCTTTTAAGGAATGAACTCAGTGCAATGAATTTTCCTCTTACTACTGCCTTCATAGTGTCCCAGAGATTTCTATATGAAGTATCTGTGTTCTCATTTACCTCTAGGAATTTTTTTATCTCCTCTTTGATGTCTTCTTCAACCCCTTGTTCATTCAGTAGCATGTTGTTTAGCTTCCAGTTGATGGAGTAGTTTTTCTTATTCCTTGTTTTGTCATTGATTTCCAAATTCATTCCTTTATGGTCCGATAGCATGCAGGGTAGTATCTCTATTTTTTTTATATTTGTGAGAGTTGTCTTGTGACATAATATATGGTCTACTTTGGAGAAGGAGCCATGTGCTGCTGAGAAAAAAGTGTATTCTTTTACTGTGGGATGAAATATTCTATATATGTCCGTTAAGTCTAAGTTATTAATTGTTTTAAGGAGGCCTACAGTTTCTTTGTTTAGCTTTTGTTTGGATGATCTATCTATTGATGAGAGAGGTGTGTTGAAATCTCCTAGAATAACTGTGTTGTGGTCAATTTTACTCTTGAATTTGAGAAGGGTTTGTTTGATGAATGTAGATGCTCCATTATTTGGGGCATATAGATTTATGATTGTTATATCCTGTTGATGAATGGTTCCCTTAAGTAGTAAGAAATATCCATCTTTGTCCCTTTTGATTAGTTTTGGCTTGAAGTCTACCTTATTTGAAATGAGAATGGAAACCCCTGCTTGCTTCCGCAGGCCATGTGAGTGATAAGACTTTTCCCAGCCTTTCACCTTCAGTCTATTTATGTCTTTTTCTATGAGGTGTGTTTCTTGTAGACAGCAAATTGTTGGGTCATTTATTTTAATCCATTCAGATCATCTGTGTCTTTTGAATGGTGAGTTTAGGCCATTAACATTCAGGGTTATTATTGAAATGTGGTTTTTATTCCCATCCATTTTTATTTGTATTATGATCTTTAGCTTGATTTGGTTTCTCTTCTGGTTGGTATTTCCCTTAGTTTAATATCTCCCTTTGTTGATTTTCGTTGTTATTTTTCTCTTCTTCTTCATGAAAAATTTTGCCCAGGATGTTTAGAAGTGCTGGCTTTCGAGCTGCGAAATCTTTTAACTTTTGCTTGTCATGGAAGGTTTTTATTTCATCTTCGAATCTAAAGCTCAATTTTGCTGGATATAAGATTCTTGGTTGATATCCCTTTTCTTTCAGAACTTGAAATATGCTATTCCAGGTTCTTCTTGCTTTTACGGTCTGGGTAGAAAAGTCTGAATATAGTCTGATTGGTTTCCCCCTATATGTAATCTGCTTCCTTTCTCTTGCGGCTTTTAATATTCTCTCCTTGCTCAGTATATTAGGCATTTTCATTATAATGTGTCTTGGTGTGGATCTGTTGTGATTTTGTATGTTTGGTGTTTGGTAAGCCTCTTGATTTTGGTTTTCCCATTCATTCCTCAAGTTTGGAAAATTTTCTGTAATTATTTCATTAAATAAATTATTCATTCCTTTGGCTTGAAACTCTGCCCCTCCTCTACCCCAATCACTCTTATGTTTGGTCTTTTTATGTTGTCCCATAATTCTTGGATGTTCTGTTCTTGGTTTCTTACCATTTTTGCTGTGTAATCTAGATTTTTCTCTAGGGTATATATTTTGTCCTCATTGTCTGAGGTTCTTTCTTCCAAGTGATCTAGTATGTTGGTGATACTTTCGATTGAGCTTTTATTTTGGTTTATTGCTTCTTTCTTTTCCGGAATTTCTGTTTGGTTTCTCTTTAGAGCCTCTATCTCCCTATTGAAGTAATCTTTTACTTCCTGTATTTGTTTATGGAGTTCTTTGTCAAAATGATTTTTCGCCATCTGTACTTGCTCCCTCATCTCATTTTTGAGTTCATTCTTAAGTTCTGCAAGCATTTGGCAAATGTAATTTCTAAATTCCACCTCTGTCATTTCACCAACTGTGCATGCCATGGAATCTACTGAGGAGGTATATTGATTTGTTTGTGTCACTTTCCTTCCTTGTTTCTTCATCTTGCTTGTATGTCTATTCTTCTTGCACTATGGGACCTTGACTATTTTGCTTTTACCTTAGAAACTTACGTTGCTCCTGTAGTACAATGCTATCAGATCCCCTTATATTTCCTTTACACTTTAAAATTAGACACTTTCTATTCAGAGAATCCCAGTTTGATCAAAATGTACAGATTTAGTTAACCTAGATATTGTTTCCAATTTAGTCTGTAAGCTTCTAATGGGGCTTTATAGATTCAAGTAATGGACACAGAGGTGATATGTTTAGTAAGAAGGAAGTGAGTGAACTGACTTGTTCTTTCTTAGAAAGTATGAAAAGAGAGTTCTATGGAAGTGGTTTAGTATCAGCAGATGAGAGAGGAAATAATGAATGATTAGGTGGAAAGACAAATTTATATATAAACCTAATTTATGCAGCGGTTGAGAGAAGAAATAAAGAAAGATGGAGAAAAAGAAAAAGAAAAAAAGTGACCAAGGAGTAGAAATTAGTATGAGAGGGAGTGAGTCTAGAAAATAGAGAATACACTACATAAAACACCACTTTGCTATATATTTCAATTATACTCGTTCAAAAAATCCCAATTTCTGTGTATAACTTGTTTTTGCCTTTGTTGAGTATGCAATGGCAGGGAGGAAATAGGGAAGATGAAGGAAGGAGAAAAAATACTAAAATGAGAAGGAAGAAAAGAAAGAAAGCAAAGAGGAGCAGAAGCAAACAAACACACTGTCAATCAAAATGAAACAAAACAACAACAACAACAAAACCCAGAAACTAACAAACAACCCCCCCAAGAAACAAACAAAGAAACAAATGAACAAAAACGTTGAAACCAGGAATATATCTCAAGCCAAATGGACCCTTGGAAGCCCTTCTTATTTCCCTTCCAGATTAAGCCAATTAACCCGGATCATATCCAGTCAGCAATCCTGTTAGTGGAGTCAAGGCTGCACCTTTGGCCCTTTGCAGAATGGCACAGTGGAAGAGTGGAGGGGGCTTATCCTAAGGATGGGCCCTGCATTCAGCAGCAGGGATCTGCCACTCTGGGCCCTGCAGGCCAGGCAAACTGGCGGCTGGATCTCTCCTTCCCGTGGGCGGGTGGATGCCTACCTCTTGCTCTGGTCACTGCTGGGCGGGTCGCGGGGAGTGGAGGTATTGCTTCCCCAGGTCTGGCCCTGCGTGCAGCAGCAGGGAGCTGCCACTCTGGGCCCTGCAATCCAGGCAAACTGGCGGCTGGATCTCTCCTTCCCATGGGCGGGCCTGTAATTATATATTTTATTAGTCAATATTCTCTAGAGAAACAGAAACAATGGGATATGTATTAGTATGATCGTAAAATTGGATTTATTAGATTGATGTATACAATCAAATGCTGGATAATCTTACAATTATTGACATGAGCATTTTGGAGAGCCAGAGGAAGCAGTAGCTGCTCAGGCCAGGAACCTGAAGACTCAGAAAAAAAGGGACCCGTGATGCAGCCCCAGGTTGACACTGAAAACACCCTGGAAAATCCCTGGTGAGTGTCTATGCTGAAAGAGTGAAGAAAATGATGTTCCACTTTCTCATGCAATGGCAACAGCAAGAGACACACCTGCTCAAGAAGAATCAAGCTCGCATCCCTGTGGCCTTTATTGCAGCCAGTTCCCTAACCTATCCCAGACTGCTGCTCACTTCCAGGGCAGGCCACCCTTCAGTTTACTGTCCACATGGCAGTGATCTCTGGAAACACCCTCATAGACACATCCAGAAGTCTCTTAACCCTAGGTGCTTCCTAAGCACTCCTCAACCATATCTATACTGTGGGATTCTATTAGATAAACTTTTACAATTCACGAGAAACATCAGCCTCTTTTATTTCCCCTTTACTTCGGATAGCTTTAATATTTGGTTATAACTGACTTCAGAGTGAGTAGGAAAATGTTTTTATTGGTTTGTGTAATCATTTATTTATTTATTTATTAGTTTTCGTGTATTTTTTTTTTTCAAGCAGGCTTTTTGTAATGTTGGCAATGTTTCTTCTTTTTATATTTGGAAAAATTACCCCATCTGAGTTCGAAGGTATTTGGGGGGGAAAGGTTTTTGAAAAGTTCAACTTTAATAAAAATCAGCTGTTTTACTATTCTATCTACCCTTTAGCAAAATTTTGTCAGTGCGTATCTTTCAGGGAATTATTTCATTTCTGTTGCCAAATTTGCAGCATAAAGTTGATCATAGTGTTATACTTTTAGCCTGTTAAAATAAGTAAATAAATGACATCTTTCATAATTGATATAGATATTTTAGGTCATCTGAGTTGATTTTCCTCATCATTACATCTAAAGGGTTTATATTTTTAATGATATTAGAAAATCAGCTCTATATTTTACTGAGTTTCTCTCTTCTGTTTTCTATTTTGTTGGGTCCTTTTAAATATATAATATTTGTGTATTCTTTGAGTTTAAATTTATCTTAATGTTACAATATTTAAAATTAAATAATTGTTTTAAAACTTTTATTTTAAAAAAGGCATTCTGATATAATATCATCACTAAATACTTCTTGAGCATAATTGATAGATATTAACATGCAATGTTTTATTATCATTATAAATCAATTATTGTATATTCTAACTACTATTTGAGTTTATTTCAGCTGTAAGTTATTTAGAGGTGCTTCTTTATTCCAGAGATCTTTCTATATATATATATATAGATAGATAGATAGATAGATAGATAGATAGAATATATATATATATATATTTATTTGCTTTAGTTGTGCACAATGCGTTTATTTTTACGTGGTGCTGAGTATTGAACCCGGGCCACACATGTGCTAGGCGAGCGCTCTACTGCTGAGCCACAACCCCAGCCCCTATTCTAGAGATCTTTCTATTATCTAATTCCATTGTGTTTAGGGATCATATTTTATGTGATTTGAATTCTAAATTTTGGGAATATTATTATAACAAAGATTGTGCTATATACTGGTAAATATTTCAAATGGGTCTTCTACTATTGTTGAGTAGAATATTATACATATGGCCAGTAGTTACATTTGGGTGATAACATTGTCCATTGTATATTATCATTAAATTTATGTCCACTTGTTCTATTACTTACTGAAATACATGAATACACGAATACATGATTTTTTTAAAATATATTTTTATGCCATTCTGTTTTACTTCCTTTAACTTACATGTATGTTAATTGTTGTTATTGTTATTATGACTTTATAATAACTTGACCAATTTATCATAAGAAGTCAATTATTTTAACTATTCTGTTCTCTAAAAATACTTTTTTTTTATATTAACATAGTCACATAAATTTTTATTAGCATTGACTTTATTTTTCTATACTTTCATGTTTCAACATTTTCTGTCTTCACATTGAAGTATTTTTATTGTAGATAACATATACATAAGTTGTGATTTTTACCTGATATAACAATCTGTGCTTTTTTATTAAGTTCTGGAGATGACTTAAATTTAATGGGTAAGTTCTATAATCTTATAATTCATTTATATATCTCATACTTTTTAAAGTTTTTCATTCTTTTAATTTTTGAGTATTTTGAATGATTGTATTTTCTCATTTGTTGCCTTATAGCTTTTATTCATTTTCTTTCTTTTTATTGTGACTACATTAGAATAACTTGTGTACATTTTAATGTATTTTGACTTATTTTTAAGTAATAATAAACAACCTAAAAAAAGTTTCAAGAATCTTCAGAGATTATGCTGCTAATACCATGGTTTACAATACATTTTGTTGTAGATATATAATGTAAAAACATGTCAGGGAAAAGCAACAGATATTGACATATACATTGTTGTTTGGACCTCAAAAACAAATTTAAGAGAGATAATGTCAATTATAGAAGGGTATAAATAATCCTGTTCCATAACATAACTTTTTTGAACAGGCAAAATAAAATGATGTATACTTAAGATTCATAAACACATTCCAAATAATAAAATAGCAGAAAAATTTATGGTGACAAATTTATGATGATTGTTGCCTCAGGGACTACAGAACTCATATATGAAACACATATTAAAGAATATAGATTAATCAATATTATTAAAATTAATGTTTCAATCATGTACATGTGTATATTACATAATTTGTGGCAAAATCATTGTGTTTCGAGTCTCAGAGTATAGATATCATCTTTTATATCAAAATTCAAGATAAAATAATGACATCAAATTCTTTATTTAGGTGGATGAATAATTTTATCTTAATGTTTCTCAAACTGTGTCCTTTGATTATCAGTCTAATCTGTTGGAAAAAAACTAACATCAAAACACCATAAAGTAACCCAAAACATACAGGAGACTATTAGAATACTTTGGCAACTTTTAAAATAAGAATATTTTTTAAATCTGTCACTTCCAAAGTCATTGTGTAGCAAACTAAACCCTGTGTAATGTAAGGTATCTTCCTAAAAGGAAATTGACAATATTTATTCTATTAGGTGCCAAGCATTGAGATGTATGCTAAACTTGTGGTGTAATATTCCCAAGCCCTTAACAGAAATGTGGTTATCTATACATGCATGTGACAGTCTGAGTGTCATAAAGGTTAAGTGACTTATGTGCCTGCCATACTTGGGGAGCATTGGGTTGAACTTCAAACTCAGTTAAGTCCAGATCCCAAGCTTGGCCTCCTTCTATCAAATCATATTATTAGGATGCTTGAATAATCAAGAGCCAAGAAAATGTCACATTGACTTTGATTTGTGGTTTTTCACTTAAAAATAATCTTTATTCCCTCACAAATTAAATCAATTAATTTAAATCCATCCCAATATTTTCTCTTGACTTATCTCACAGAGGTTCACCACTAAGTTTAGCCAATGTAAATGAAAAACTATACAACAAATTGATTTATGTGAATTCTGGTTTTGTGGGTTTTTGTTGTTGTTTTTCTTTTCTACCACATAAACACATATGTGACCAGTAGCAGATACTTTATAACCTCTGATGGATTAATGAATGCATACACATGAAAACAAATTTATATATCTCCATTTTTATAGACAAAAATATGGCAAAGTAGACTTAGTATATAGTATTTCCATTCTTTTAATTAATCTTTCCATATTCCCAGAAAAGCAAATAGGAACAATTTCTTTTGAAAGGGTAAGAAAGATAATATGGGTGCCCTTACACAACACAGTTGGAGAGAATCTGCAAGAACAGATGTAGCCTGCTTTCTGGTGTACACACAGGCAGCCTGTCTGTGTATAGACTCACTTTTGCTCAGAACAAATTCATAGTGTTTTTGATAAAGTGTGCTGGAGAATCTTGCCACAGGTGGTGGCCACAACTAATATGCATCTGCACTTCTTGCCTAGCATCCCATTTCTTAATGAGTTTCGTCTGTTTTATGGTTCAGTAATTAAACAAATTGTTATAAGTAACTAAAAAATAGAAGCCAAGAAGCCCATTTCCACAGCTGGCAGTCTGATACATCAGAAGTTTAATTGCTAAAATGCTCTGTCAGGAGCCAAATTCTTTATTATTGTTTGCCTAACAATTACAAATGAGTGGGTAGGTAGAAGTGGTACTTTGGGCACTATTAGGATTCTTTTATAATTGATTTTTTTCTCCAAAATATCAGCTTTATACTCAGTTGCTGGGGAATGAATTAGAATAACCCATCTTTTTAAGCAGGAATGAATCTTTCAACCATTAATACTTGTTGCCACTAAAAAGGTTTAAATCAAAAGAACTAGTCTGGATCCTTTCTCCAGAGAAGCAGCAGTCAAAGAAAAAAGGATTGCAACATATTTCTGTCAAGTCCCTAGAGAAGAACGTTTTCTAGAACTTGTTTTCCTCTAGCACGAATAAAATTATTTAATATTTTTTTTAAATTTTTTATTGTTTTAGTCATAGATGGACACAATATCTTTATTTTTCCGTGGTGCAGAGGATGGAACTCAGGCCTCTCATGTGCTAGGTGAATGCTCCACCATTGAGCCACAACCCCAGCCCATGAATAAAATTCTTAATGTGCTTTCCTTTTTCTCTTACTTTAACTACAGCTCCTAAAGTTGACATCCTTCTCTACACAGAGAATTATAGCTTCTTTCCAAATCTAGACATATTCACCAGCAACATTACATTTTTATTCTCAGTTTACTACACCTCAAATTTTTATAAAAATGCATCCCTTTTATTTGTATAGAAGTATAGTCAAATAATGCACAACAATGTTTTGGTCAATAATATGCCATGTATACAATTAAAATCTCATGAGATTTTAATAAAGCTAACGAATTCTTCTCTCTTAGTGATGTCACAGTTATAGTCACTTCCTCAGGAGATGTACTGCTTATGTGTTCATGATGGTGTTGGTATAAGCAGGCCTACTGTGCTGCCAGGGTATAAAAGCATACCATGTGCAGCTACATACAGTACAAAATATGTGATCATAAAAGACCACATTACTGGTATATGGATTGACTCTACTATATTTTCATCACTGTTTTAGATTACACTCCTTCTAGTTTTTAAATAATGTTCACTTCAATAGAGCAACAGTTTGCCACAAGCTTATACATTTGTACTTACCATGTCTTGATGGCACCCCTGTCCCTTGTTTTTTATTTAATCACAAGTTCTTTTGTTCAGCATGGTCCCAAAACATACAAAATCCACTGTTAATATTGCCAGTTGGAGCACTCATGGAACAGTTGACTTGGAAACAAAATTAAAAGTGATCAAGGATTACTATGAAAGTGGAAAACAAATGACAGTTATCACTGGCAAGCCGAGCATGTCACATTCCACCGTAGCTACTACATTGAAGAACAAAAGCAAAGTAATGGAAGCTTTTAAAAAATTGTTCTTCGTTGAATGCAATGAGACCAACAAAAATTTGAGCTGTGTTAGCCATGGAGAAACTTCTATCAACCAACATCCCTCTAAGCACCATGACAATCACATCCAAAGTAAAATGTTTGTTTGCAATGGTACAAGAAAAACAGGCTTCATCTATGTTGTTGTTAGTTGGCTTTTAAAAAATATATATATTTTTTTGTACCAGGGATTGAACTCAGGGGTGCTTAATGACTGAGCCACATCCACAGACTTTTAAAAGTATTTTATTTAGATGACAGAGTCTCCCTGAGTTACATAGAGTCTTACTAAGTTGCTGAGGCTGGATTTGAATTTGTGATCCTCCTGACTCAGCCTCCTGAGCCTCTGGAATTATTGGCATGTCACCCGGCTGGGCTTTCTGTCACTGTGATAAAATACTGAGGAAGCATTTATTTTAGCTCATGGTTTCAGAGGGTTTGGGGGCCTCTGGCGAGGCAGAACATCATGACTGAAGCATATGGTAGAGCAAAGCTGCTCATCTCATGGTGGCCAGGAAGCAAAGAGAGAGAAGGAATCCCTATATTCCTTTAAAGTCACGTCCCTGTGACCTGTTTTCTACTAGGCCCAATTCCTGAAGTTTCCACTGCTTCCCCAAAATGGCAACAGCTGAGGACAAATCATCAACACAGAAGCCTTTGGAGGATATTTATGATCCAAACCATAATGTTCTTCCCTTGGTCCCCAAAGACCCATGTCCATTTCACAATGCAAAATGCATATATAGTCCAAACTTACTGCAGCCTCTAAAGCCTCTTTCTTGAGCTGACTGTACTTGCTACCTATAGCTCCCCTCAGCAGTTATTTCATGTTTTGGCATCTCTAACGTCCTGAAGTCACCACTAAAATTCCAGTTTCATTCTCACAGTTTCACACAACATCCTTTAAGTGTATGTTTGAAGGGCCTCCAATTGTGCTCCATACTGCCTGGACTCCCAGGGTTTTCTTGGAAGTCTTAGATTAAGCCTCCATGAAAAGTCAGCTTTTCATTGCTGTGACAAAGTACCTGACAAAGAAATATTTATTTTATTATATTGGCTCATGTGTCAGAGGTTTCGGCACATAGGTTGCTGCCTCCATTGCTGTGATGAGGAAGAACGTTATGATAGGGAGTATGTGGAGGAGAAAAGTGATTCACCCCATGGTGTCCAAGAGGCAGAGAAAAAGGGAGGGAGGGGGAGGCGGAACATGATCAAACAATATACTTCTAGGGCATGTTACCTACCGGTAAACTTATTTCCTTCTACCAATTCCCACCCTTTAAGTGTTCAACTGTTAAACTAGCTTCCAATAATGTTATCAGCTGGGGACAAAGCCTTAATGCATGAGCATTTGAGGGACACTTCAGTTTCAAGCTATGAGACTCCATTAACCCCTTCAACTTCAAATTCTGAAAGACTACAAAATTGGCATCATGTGGGTAATGCCAAGGTTGGCCACCAGGGGGAGCTACACTCCAAGGCCTGCTCAAACCTTGACCAAGAATTGAGTAAATGGATGGATATGGTGAGTGTGTGTGTGTGTGTGTGTGTGTGTGTGTGTGCGCGCGCTGCATGTTAGTGGGTGTCCCTGACAGCCAACTCCCTAGGCCACCCTGTTTGAGCAGGTTGCTTCAGGACTCTTTTCTAGAAGGAAAGTCTTGGAGCCAGTGAAGGGTGGGATCTTGCGGAATCCTAAGATGCTCTCAAGGCACTTTTCCTGTGTTCTGATACAAAGTACTTCACTTTTTTTTAAATGATAGTAATCTCTTTAGCAATCATA
Source organism: Tamias sibiricus (assembly GCA_025594165.1). Lineage (NCBI taxonomy): Eukaryota > Metazoa > Chordata > Mammalia > Rodentia > Sciuridae > Tamias > Tamias sibiricus. The sequence continues at coordinate 108,576,628 of CM046664.1, read as the reverse complement.
TCCTCCTTACCCTCAATTTTAAACATGTGTCTTTTCTGGCAATGCTGAAAGGTTTTCAAAACTTTCTGTTTTGTTTTATTTGTTTGTTTGTTTTTTTGTTTTTACTCCTGGACCTCACCATAAATCTGAATAAAAGCAACCAGTCAGCAACACTCATGCTGCTACATGATTCTATGTTGCTTTGTGATGTCCTCTGCCAGATTAACTAATCCTTCACATTTAAACTCAGCCTACCATAAAATCTCAGGGCATGAACAAAATGTAGACAAGTTATTTGCTAGGATGTAACATGAGCAGTTTGGAGTCCAATTCTCAACAGTGTCCTCATTTCTATGTGAAACCTCATGGGACTGGTCTTCACTGTCCACATTCTTACCAGAATTCTAGTCTTGTAAGTTTCCAACACAATTAACCATTATGTTCCACTTAGAGTATTCTAAGCTCTCTCTAGCCTGCTTCTGCAAATATTTCCAAAGTCCTTCTGCAAACCAATGCCAAAATCTTCTGAACAACATTGTCAGATAATGTCACAGCAAGGACTTCCCACTTGGTGTCAGTTTTCTGTGTTAGTTTTCCATTGCTATGACAAGATACCTGAGATAAATATATATAAAGTAGGAAAGGTTTGTTTTGGCACAGTTGCAGAGGAATTCAGTTTGTGGTCACTTGGGAAGGCTGATTTTAAGCCAATGACAAGGCAGTACATTATGTTAGAAATGTGGTGGAGGAATGCTGTTCATTTCATGGAGGCCAGAAAGCAAAGAGAAGAGAGAGAGAGGAAGAATTATGGTACTCCTTCCCTTCAAGGACATATCCCTAGTGACCTAAATTCCTTACTCTAAGCTGCACCTCTTACATTTTTCTCTAACTTCCAACAGAGTCAAAACCAATAACATATAAGCCTTTTGGGGAAGGAAACTTTAAGATAAAAAATATAATATTCCACCCTGGCCCCTGATCACCTCCATATCACAGTGCAAAATACATTCAGAGCATACCCAAGAGTTTCCAAATTCTTAATTGTTCCAGCCTTGAAGAAAAAAAAATCCAAGTCTAAAGTCCTCTGTGACTTAATGTAAAACATTACCTATGAGCTCCTGTAAAAATTTATAAAGAAAAGAAAAAAAAAAAAGAAGAAGTTATATACTTCCAAGATACAATGGCACAGAATCAACATTCATATTCCAGAAGAGAGGGATATGGGGATAGAAATTATTAGATCACAACAAAACTGAAATCCAATAGTGCAAATGTTAAATCCTGTTGCTTCACATCTGGCATCTAGAGTGAATGGCAGCACTGATGTGAGCTCAACCTGATGGCCTTTCTGGTGGCATCCCACATAGCCTCTCTTTTGGGTGTGTTGTATTCACTGCTTGCAGTTCTTTTCAGCCGGTGTTCCATATTCCTGGCATCTGTAACTTCACAGTGTCTCCATAGTAGCTTCAGTTTTACTTTCACAGTTTCTCACATTGCACTATCAAAAGATGCTTGTAGGAACTCTATTATTGTTTAAAAATTGCCTGGCCTCTCAGGGTTTTCCTATGAAAGCTTGGCAGAATCCTCCATGACCCAATAACTCTAATATTCTGCTTGCCAGCAGACTTAGCACCATGGGAACAATACTGTGATCTGCCACCAGGTGAAGCAATAGCTGGACCCTTTGCATCATGGCTGCAGTAGTTTCTGAGTACTTGGATGGCCAAGCATGGGGAAATAAATCCTGAAGAAACAATTGGCTAGATATCTCTGGGCAAGCAGTGTGTCTCAGGGCTCTCTCACTTTGGGCCTGTGGCAAGGCAGAACAACATGGCAGGGAGTGCCTGGTAGAGGAATATCGCTCACCTCATGCAGTCCAGGAGGCAGGAAGAGAGGAGGGGCCAGGAACCCAACATCCCCTTCAAGTACACTCCCCCCCATGACCTAACTTTCTTCTATTAGGACCACCTCCTAAAATTCCACCAACTCCCAATGCCTTTAACACATGAGCCTTTGGGAGACCTCTGAGTTACATGCCATTACAGATGTTATACTAGCTCTGGGTGGTTTAAATGATTAAAGTATCATTGTTCAATATAAAATGTGAAAGCAAATGGTGAGCTTGTGAGTGCTGATGTGAAAGCAGATGAATAACTTCAGCACAATACAGAAAAGCTGACGGTGGAGGAAAATTGCTTCTCAGAATAAATCTTTGATATAAATTAAACCTCTTATTCTGGAAATGAATACCTAAACGAACTTTCATCAATAAGGAGTCAAAGTCAATGCCATGTTTCAAGTATTTTTAAATACTTTTTAAATTTTTTGACACATTTTTTCATACATATGTTAGTAGGTACAGTATAATTATTTGATATATGTATACAATGTACAGGGATCAAATCAGTGTTATTAGCTTTTTCTTCTCAAACATTCAGCATCTTTATGTATTGAGAAGTCTAGGATTCTCCTCGTTATTTAGAAATATATTTAAATTATTTTAGACTATAGTTCCCTCCTGTTATATGGAGCACTAGAACCACTTCCTCCTTGTTAACTGGATTTTGGTACTCATAATTTAAACTCCCACTTTTTCCCTTACCTGCTATCATTTCTATCTCTTGTGACTTTTAATGACAAGATAAAAGTCTTCTTTCAAGGTAGTGTTGCAGGCTACAAGTTGAAGCCCTTTGTGATCTAGCATGGTTAGAATCCCATAGCCTTCAAGCATATCAAAATGCACAATTTCCAGTGTACTACACAACAGACAAGAGGTAATGCATGACCCAGGTCCTCTTCCAAGGTGTTCTCCTGAACTGCTAATCCAACAAAATGGAGAAGTACAATTTGTACCTTTCATAACATACCTTTCAAGATTTAACTTATTGTTGATAATGTTCTCCACATCTTCTTTTATTGACAAACTTCATACCAATATCAAAGTAGTTTTTCTCCTTTCAAACACTACCTCTTTGATCTAACCAATGTATTACAATTATTACAGGAACTTTTAAGGTGTATTACCTGAGAAGAACTTTCACACAAGCTGTTTTTATGAGTGATAGAGACCTTGAGAATATATTGGAAGGATATAACATCTATGATGGCATATTCTACCATAAGGTGATATCATCAAAGAGTGTATGATGACATCTTAAAGACAACTCTTAAGAGGTTCATTCATCTGTGACATCAAAGGATTTGTCAAGGATATGGAATTTTAAAAATCAACAGGAATGTGGTGAGATTAAGAATGGCTTTATCCTGGGTATGGAGAAGGAAGACATTAAGATGATTTCAGAGGTGGCTCCAAGGAATAACTAATTGTGAGGTTTTGGGAATAGAACAGGAAAACAATGCTAAAGAAGAGGTAAAAGGAAAATAAATTGTATAAGAAGAAAATAACTAGTTCCCAAGAAAATTTACAGTGAAGGGTTTAGCAGAAGCTTTTTCTGACCTCCACAAACTCCTTAATAAGTCTGAAAGCATGGACCCCAACATTGAATGGTTTTCATTAATAGAGGGTAATGCTCATGGTCCATTACCTGCTTATAAGCAAATTCAAGATGGAAAAAAAATAAATACATAAGCAAACCATCATCGACACACTTCTGAAAGAGTGACACTTCCTCAAGTAAAGCCCCAGGCAGGCCATTCAAGAGGGATTCCAGAAGAAGGCATTGCTATCACAGTGATGACAGCCCCATGTATGTTATTGCCCTGAAAACCTTCCAGTGGGACAAGATGTGGAGGTGGAAGACAGAGATGTTGATAATCCTGACCCTATGTAACCTTAGGCTAATGTGTCTCTTTATGACTTTGTCTTTAGCAAAAAATAAAAACAAACAAACAAAAAAACTTTAAAAAATAAAGAGAAATTATAATGTCAATTAAAATTCATACTACAATGATATAAAAGGATAAATTTTGCATAGCCATACAATGTGTTGTGTTTTAAACTTTGTCAGTACAAAAAAACTCAAAAAGTTTAAAAAAAATTAGAAATTAATGTAAAAGTATTATAACAAACCAATGTTAACATATTATTGAAGAAAGAAAAATTTAAATAAATTTAGTGTAGTCAAAATGTACAGTGTTTATACAGTCTACAGAAGTATACTCTTAATATCCTTGCCCTTTACATTCACTCACCTGTCAATCACTGAATCTGTTAGAGGAACTTCCAATCCTGAGAGTTCCATTAATTCACTACACAGTTGCACTAATTTCCATCTTTTGTATTTTCTATTTATGTATACATGTATGTGTGTGTGTGTATATATATGTTGTGTGTGTATATATATATATTTGTTCATGAATAGATACAGTTTGATGCACAAAAATTTATCATTGTATTATAATTGCAGCTTTCAATAGAGTATCATAGTGTATAGATTTGTAGGTAGGAGCAATAATGTATACCATATAGCATTGGTGTGTAGTAGGCTATACAATCATACAATCTAGGTTTGTGTAAGTACACTCTATGGTATTTGCATAATGAAGAAATTGCATAATGACACATTTCTCAGATTACATCTATGTTGTTAAGCAATACATGTCTATATATTGGAAAATGGAAAATCATATATCTTCTTTTATCAGCTTTATTAAGGTATAAGTGACAAATAACATTGCATAAACTTAAATTATATGACACGATGATTTACTCTATGTGCAAATTGTGATAAATTGTGACTTGATTACCACTAGCAAGTTTGTTAACTCATCTTTTGCCTCAAATACTCACTGTGTTTGTGTGTGTGTGTGTGTGTGTTGAGAATAAAAATCTGTTTTCTTACCAAATTTCCATTATACAATATAGTAGTAGTTATTAAAATAACTAGTCTATACTTAAATCACAAGAAATTATAAATATTTTTCTATGAGCAAAAATATTTGCCTTTTATCTCTTTAAAATGCCAAATAAGATATTTTCAAAGGATCTTGAGGTGTTTCTGTTTATTTTAGATTTTGTATTGTTTCAGAGTATTAAAGTAGTATGTGTTTTGTTTAGAAAACTGAGACAATATATAATAGAAAAAAATAAAGCATCTCTGAAATTCCTACATTGGCATATTGAATTATTATGGTGCAAAAAAAAAAAAAAAAACAGGTAGAATTCTCTGTATTAAATATGTATAATTGTGCAGTGCATTAAAAGGCTGTAGTCCCTAAAGATGAAATTGAAGCAAAATGAAGCGGTAACCTTTAAATAGACAAGGTGTTGCCTCCTGCAGCTGCTGCCGCCTGCAGCAATGATACCATGGGAAAGAATTTGGAGGCAGACTGGAAACGAGTAGGTTCTTTATTCTGCTTTCTCTTCTGACTTCTCTCTCCAACTCCAACAACAACCCCCACACAACTCCAACCTACCTGGTTAAATACTCTTCACCTTAACAAGTATACACGTGTTACAAGCTCAACTTACAGGTGCATCACACAGTGTTCATGGGCACATAAAGATTCTTAGTAGATTACATTAAAGTCAGGAGAAAACAATTAAACATCTCCTCTTTGGCTCTCAGTCAGCCGCCAACTTAGCTACCTCCTCATTAAGGCTTTTACAACAAGGTATCTGAATTGGACCTCAGAGTCCCTTTTAGACTTTGTGAATAAACCATTTATTTCTCCAATACCCACAATTACAAAAATAAGTTAATAAATGAAAGTCAAGAAATTTAAGAAGAAATCTATAATATCATTACAGACAAAATAATACCTTCAAAATAGACTATTGAATAGCCTTTTCAAGTGTAATATTAAAACATTCAAAACCAATTTCTTCAATGAATCTTTCCATTAAACTTCCAAAAATTTATATTTAAAATGTGTTGTCTCATTGTTTCTGGTATCAGCAAAAGTGTTTACATATTTTTATGCAGTAGTAAAATGGCAACTTTTAAGTCAGAGTCCTGGAATAGACTTATAATAAAAGCATGACATTACCTTTCATGGGTTGGCAAAGCTACACAAAATATAGTAGTAAAAAGTGCCCTGCCAATTCCTATAAGGGAATGACATAAAAATAAAATCATACACTGTACAGAAAAAATAAAAAGATATAACAGTACTCAGTTTTATTTTCATCCAATCAATTGTCATAGGCAAGTGGGTATTGATAACAAGAAGAATGCAATCACCCCCAAACATACCAGTCAAGTAAACCAAGTGGTATTAACATTTAAAAGCATCACAAACATTTCAAGAGGAAAGAATATCTTTTATGGAAAAGTTTCTGTATCAGGTTGCAGATTTATTAGTCATCCTCCAATACCTTGAGACCAATTCAATTTGTCAGAGCTCAATGTCATTGTCATTTCCAATAGTGTCCTGGATTTTAAGTCAAGGCCAACATTGCAACCAACCTTGAAGGGAAAACAAAATTTATAGTATTGCTGTAAGGCCCAAGTCTCAAAGGAATTTAAACCATTTGAATAATCCATTCTGTCTCCCCCCCCCCCCCAGAGATGCGAAAAGAAAACAATTACAGATAGGTTTAACATTCTAAGTAGTGACATTATACAAACAAATGTGTTAAACAGAAAACATTGTTTTTTACTTATTAATTTTGGATTTAAATAAAGAAAAAATACTTTTACAAGTTACCTATGTGCTAGTTGAACAAGCTTTTTAAATTTATTTACTTTCTTAAATTCATGGGAAGGCCATTATTCAAAGAGTTTCTTACAGCCAAAGATACACATGGAAAGCCAAACATATCTGCAATATCTCAGTGTCAACTACAAATTATTTTTTTTGCTTTTCTGAAAAGCTTAATATATTGAAGTTGTATCTAATTTATTTCCATTAAGGAGTTTATAAACCTGAAAAATTTCAGTCATAAGGTTCAATTTTCATGCATATGGTATTAAATAGATTGGACATTACATACATTGAAAAGAAAAAAAAATAATTCTGACATTGTCTTAGTTATCCAGCTTGTTTAAGTGAATTATAACAATTTTAGGATTTTCTATCTCACTGTGTATGCACTAGTACGTTTTCACCCCAATACACAGTGAGACAGAAAATCCTAAGATACACACACACATGCACAAGTGTCAAAAAGATCTGTGGTGTCTCTGGTATGGTGTCTCTTTTTCTTCATATAAGGGTACTGGCTCTATTATTGAATCACAGCTCCACCCTTATGACCTAATCTAATCTTAATTATTTTCTTATTAAAAGCCCCTTCCCCAATCAAATTACATGGACGTTTAGGGCTTCAACATTTGAATTTGGCAGTGGACAAAAATATTTAGTCCATACCATTCCAATCCCAGCCCCCTGAATCCATCTACTTCCCACATTCAAAATACATTCATTCCATCACAAAAATCCCTAAAGCGTTAACTCACTCCAACATCAATTCTAAATTCTTAATCTAAAGTCTAATCTCTATTGTTATCTAAGTCAGATGTGGGTCTCAAGGCATGTTTCTTCCTAAGGGCGGGAAAAAAAAAATTTTCCCAGCTGGCAAATTCTTCAAAAATACAATGGTGGGCAGACCTAAGATAAACATTTTCAATCCAAAAGGGAAAATATGTACGGGAGGAAGTAGTGCCAGGTATCAAGCAAGTCCAACACTTAGTAAGTCAAATCTTGTTAGATATTTGTTCAGTTACTCTGCCCCACAAGTCCACCAAGGTGGTGATGTTACAGTCTGCAGCTTACTCTCTGCCCTCTCAGCTCTCTCTGGCCCAGACCAGGTAGCTCTGAATTTTGTGGAAAACATAATTGAGTCCACAGCACATACCTGTTAAGTAAAAACATCTTACCTTCTATTAGAATCTGCTTTCTTAGAAACAAGGTTTAGACTGGATTCCTTCAAAATATATTTGAGCATTCTTATAAGGCAAGATGTGGCAATAATCATTCTATTTATAAATCAAAATTATACATATATCTAGAAACATATATACATGTTAGTTAAAAGTAAAATATCTTCAATTGATCATTCTAATTAGCATGAAAACATATTCTTTCTCTCACCCATTTTTTTCTTTGATCACCATTTTCTTCCTGTTAAGAAAGGCATTTTTTGCTATTCTTTGCACAAGTTTTTTTTTTTTTTTTCAAAATCTTACCTGGGTTTGTTTGTTTCATTTATGTTCTCTGATTCTCCTTTAAGTTCACTCCCACCAGGATTTTGTATCATCACTCACTGATAATTTCTTCTTTTTGTTCTCTACCATAATAGACATTTTATCAGATGTCTGCCACTGATTCCTTCTTTTATGTAAAGCATGTTGCTTCTCACATCAATAGGTGTATTGATTCACCTTCTCCAGAATTCAGGCTTATCTTAATTATTTGGCTGATGACATGTGGCACAATTGACAATTTGAGACTTCATAAGATAGATCATAAAAAGCCTTGCAGATTCTTCCTGGGTTTCTTGGATAACTTTTTCCCAGGGCACATTTTCTTGAAACCAGACCCCATGGTCACAGACACCTAATGCAAATGGAGAGATCTCAAGTGGGTCCAGGCAATTTTCTATTACTGCTATCATAATTTTCCATAAGCATGGTGGCTTAAAATAATAAAATAACTCATTCAGTTCTGTGTCTTGCTCAGCCAAAACCAGTGTTGGCAATGTGACATTTCCTTTTGGAGATTTTAGGGGATTCTAGACCCCATGTGGTAATCATCTAACAGAGTCAACATATAGAACTAAGATCGATAATAATAAATTTATTTTTAAGGTCTGGGGATGTGGCTCAGTGGTAGAGCGCTCGCCTAGCACGTGCATGGCCCAGGTTCGAACCTCAGCACCACGTAAACATAAATGCATTGTGTACAACTAAAAGCAAATAAATAAATATTTTTTAAAAAAATTATTTTTAAGCCCTGGATGTTTAGGATAGTTTGCAATACCAAACTATACAGCAATAGATAAGGTGAACCTTATCTTTATAATTCTCTTGGTCATTTGTCTTATTTTTTATTTACCTTAGGTGATCAGCCTATTTGATGCAGTTACAAACTTCCTTCTCCTTGGTGTACATGTTTTAACTTAACTTCTAGTACATGATGTCATTTTGAAATTTCTTTTAACTCTTTTGTTCATTTTAGTCTCCATTGTGAATTTTTCTTCTATACTATCCCATAAGGATGGAATGATCAAGTGCTCTGTCTGTATTTCTCCTTTATATCTAAATTCAATACCTTGGTAATCTTAGTCCTGTGAATTTAGATTCCAAGCATATACCAACTCCCACATTTATTTCATCAGTACTGAATTTTCTACAAGACTTTATATTCATAAATCCAATGGCCTAAATGACATCTCCACTTAGACATCAAATTGTCATCACATATTTGAAGTTATCAAAACTAAATTCCTAATATGTTTCTCCAAATCTTTCCCATTTAATAACCTTTCTCAACTTAATTGCTGGCAACTTCATCTTCCAAAATGTGCAGTGTAGGTACCTTATAATAAGCCTTGCTATCTCACTTCTCATACCCAATATAAAACTTACTCAGAAACCAAGATAGAACAGACAACTCCATGGTTACACACTTTTCAACATGGTCACACTCTGAATGGCACACACCATTTCTGCCCAAAGACAGTTTAAAAAAATAACCATATTTACTTGCAAAATGCTGGCAAATGTGAAGTGTATAAACTATTCTGGAATCACCATCATCTGTTTCATAATTCCTCTCTGGTCTACACAAAGAATTACAATATACACATTTCACATATAACATCACTTAGTTGTCCCTCAAACTCCAAATTTGGAGGGCAGGTATTATTGTCCCTAAAGAATATTTACGTGAGAAAATTGTAGTCCAAAGCCCTCTTTAGTAATTTACAGAATTCATACACACATGTTTGCTCTGTGATTCCTAGGTAAGAATCCCTTCTAATGTGCTGCACGCTATCCTTTAGAATCAAGGACAGCTTATTGATTAACTTTCAAGTGTACCTAATAAAGAAATTCAAACAGTGAAATCAATTGCTTTTAAGGAAAAGTTAATAAAAGACTTTTGCATGCCTTTACCTGTATCATATATCTCCTAATATTGTTATACTTTGTCATTCTTGGCAGAGAAGTGGCAAAAGCATGTGAGATTTTTTTATGATGAACTATTTCTACAAATATATTTATGTATAAAATATTCCAATTGAGTAGTTCTGTGTAAAATAAATTTCTCTCTCATAATGTGTATTCAAAGTAGACTATTGCAGGGATTCCAATTAAAAAAATTGAAAGCTTTTTTTATGACAATTATATTTGAATGGACAAAATAGAGTCTCTGTTCAGTCTGTTAAATATCTATATCTAGCTAGCTAGCTGTGTGTGTGTGTGTGTGTGTGTGTGTGTGTGTGTGTATACAAGTTCAAAGCTACACTTACGTAAACAAAATATATGTTCAAAAGGGGAAAATATCTAAAAGTAAAGTTTCCTATCCTGAACTCTGTAGGAAAAAGAAATAGTCATTGGGAACTCTGCTAATGTCAAATAACAAAATCTCAAATTTACTGCTGGCTTCAAAGAGGGTGATAAATGACATTATTAGATTAATTCATTTATTCAGACACTTTTTAAGTCCAGAGTTATAGTATTTGCTTTGTCAAAATATCTTTGAAATAAGTCCTAAAAATTACATGTGAGACAATTTCCCAAGTATGGCTATGTAAGTATATTATTAGATAAAAATGAATATGCACAACACTACCTTTTAAAATTAATGATTTATAGAGTGTTGCTTTGTTGTCATCAGATAATTTTTTAAATTAAAAAAATGTATAGAATTATATTTCGTGTCTTCATCAGGGCACTGTTCTAGATATTTTAAATGTTATTAAAATATCTTATCCAAATAATATGCTATACGGGAATGTGTGTATTTCTTGAGGCTGATCACTGTGGCTGATTCATGTCAAAATTATCTGTATTTAATAGTATCTCATATACACTAGGAAATATAAATAACCCTTTTTTCTTCTCAAATAAAAAATCTCCAAGATTTTCACTAATTTTTATGCCCTTTTATTTGCATCCTTTCCATTTTATAACTTTTCCAATGGAAAGACTACAAACAAATGTCTGTATAAAAAGTGGTCTTAACCAATATCACTATTTGAAGCTATCAGTGTTCATGAAGGCCGACTTTGTCCCCTAGTCCCAAATAATTCTATTTTAATCTAGAAGTAGTGCTGTCATTTAAGATTTAGTTCAGGTACACCTTAATCTAAGTGGCATTTAATTACTTTTCTCTCAAACTTAAATTGTTCTCTGATATTCCCCCCCCCCTCCCATATAATAAACACCACAGTCTTATAAGATTTTCAGTGTGTTTATGGCTATCCTGCACTCTCTACTTCTTCTATTTTACATCCTGCACTCTCTTTTTTTTTTTTTTTTTTTTTTAACATGCCATTGTCTAAACAGATGTAAACAAACTGTCAAAACAAAGTCAGCATCAGCTGGATCTCTGGAATTTACTTTCCCAGAGAGCTCAGTAATGTGAGTATATCTTTGAGCCTGCCCCTGATTTTACCAACATGCTCAAATAATGACTATCACATATTGCTAAATGTGCCTTGGGGAAAAAGTTATACTGACTGTAAATAGACATGATTTTTCATAACCCGGGGAAATTTACTGATATAATACATACTTTAATTCTTAACAATAAAAATGTCCATTGCAACTTTCCTCTCTCTTCCATAAGAATGCATCTATATCTGTGATGACAATTGCTGCATCAATTAAGGAATCCACACAGAAGTAGGTGTAGGTCCTGCATAATAATCTATCTCATATAAACAGAGTGGCTATATGTACATATCTCAACGCTAAATAATAGCAGTTAGCATGCTACTTCGGAACATAGTAAGCACTTAATAAAATGAAATGTTTACTAAATATTATGAAGGCAGTGACTCTAATTTTACAATATTGAAAAAAGATTCCATCTTAGAGCAAGAAGAAATATCAAAATTATATAATCTTCCAAGATATCTCACTTTTTAGCTACATAATTCTGAATAATAACTTATACTTGCAGAACACTTCATATAATCTCATTGTGAGACTTAAGCAAATGATGGATACAAATCACCTAGTATCTGCCTAACACATTGGAAATATTCACTACATGTTTAAAATAAGCAATAGACATCACAACAATGTTTTAAAATGGATTTTAGTAATTCCTTCAGAAGTTTAAGAAATATTTTCAGTGGTAATTTATTCTAAAATTTTTTTAAAAAACTATCCTTGTATGCAAGACTGTCTGTAAACCTTTGCAAGAAATACTAACTCTTATATCTTTAAGTCCACCATACTTATAAATTTCTGGGTTACCAAACTTGCTAGGTTCCATTAGTAGCAATAAACAAAAGAAGAGACAGATTACAATAAAAATATTTGGGCTGAATAGCAAATTACAAATCCATCTTTTTAATTTCACAGATTCTACAAGTAAGTATGTCACATGCATAAATTTAATTTCTGTGGTGTACTACTTGTATGCCATAGTTTAAGAAGTGTTTTCCACAAACATTAGGTATTAAAGTAGCTTCCTTATTCACTGAATGTTGGCTTTGTTTTAATATTTTATAAAAATTAGGCTCATATTAACTATTCCAAGTCTCTTCAGTGTTCAAATGTGCAGCAGGTTTCTCCCGACATTTTCATTTTAGCACTTATCTATCTCCTATATCTGCAAAAACTCAATGACTGATCTAATTCAAGTCACTGTGGAAAATAGCAACTTTAAAAATTTTTGTGACTGAACTTGCCTTTTTTAGTTTAGTTTGGGTTGCTTCCTTTCTCTTTCTTCAGCTGCTTTCCTTGTGAGTTCTCCTGAAAACATGAACACACCCTTTTCTCCTAACTCATCCTAAACCTTTTAGCTTCTTTATATGAGTTTGCTACCTTGCTATCACTGTGACAGAATACCTGAGATAAATAATTTGTAAGGAGGAAAGATTTATTTTGGCAGATGATCTTAGAATTTTCAGTGCATGGACATCAGACTCATCAACTATATGAAAGAGAATTAATTACAAACATAACCACCAACACAATAATAGAAAAAAAAAAACTAGAAGCAAATAACAAAAGGAGTAAAAAAACAGACAGATCAGTTTAGTATCAAGAATCTTCTATGAAATATAACAGAAAAGAATAGTTGGTTCTTTGTGTAATTATTAAAAATAATATAATTTTCCCTTAGTGTTATTACTAAGGAAGGACTGCATGCATACACACACACACACACACACACACACACACACATTTATAGACATATGTAAAATCTCAAGCATGGATATATGCTAATTTCTGGAAGTATTATTGGTCTATCTCTTGTCTTGATTCAATCCAGATGATTGAAGTGGACAAATTGTAGGCATATTGCCTCACTACTATCAATGCACAGATAGAATGCTGAGTTGGAAGAAGATTGACAATTGTTACCTACACCTGCAAACTACTCAGTTGTTTGCCTTCTACTAGAGGCAGTAATGAAATAGGACACCAACAGTAAAATATTCTACATTTAGATTTTTGATAGATAGAGAGACAAACACACAATGGAAAATTTTTGTTTAATACATTTAAAGAATCTTAAAAAAAATGACAGATTTTAAAAGTCTGAGTGAATTTAAACAGTGATGGCATAGAATGAGCAAAATAAGTTTCTTTGATGAAGTGACATTCAGATGATTTCAAAGGATGAGTGCAGCTAAACGTGTAAGAAAGGACCTTTCAAGTAATAACTTTTGCAAAATCCCAGCAGTCAAGAACTTGGAGAATTTGTTTTGCCCATAGATCTGTGTAACTAGAGATAGGTGTAGGGGATGAGACAAAATGATATTTAAAATATTAATACTTTAGCACTATATTATATAGTATATTACATGCCAAATAATTCATCAGTGACAAATTCCAATGCCTGTACATTCATGTGAGGAACACAGTAAATTTATTAGGAAGGTGAATAGTGACTAATGGAGACAGGAACAAGCTAGAGACCATGTGCTCAGCTTCCACTTTAATTCCAAGTTGCTGCACATAAAATGTGGGCCTACTGCCTACCATTTTCCTATCATTTGAATTACCAAGAGACACCCAATAGAAAAATATTTCTGAAATCTAATTTTTAAATATGGGCTTGATAATTTATATACCATGTGGATCAAATAAAAGACTACTGTGAACTAGATATAGCTTGAAGTCCTTTTAGGATGTTAGAATTTTCACTTTGATCCCAAGTAAAATTATAAGTCATTGAAGGAAAGGGTAAGTAGGAAATAGAAAAATCAGATACATATTTTTAAAATACCAACTCTGCACACTGTATGGAGAATTATTAAAATATAATATACATGTATGAAGATACTGACTTGGCATGTTGGTGATAAGGGAGTTGAAGCAAATAAAGTGATGATAGAAATAGGTTGGAGGTAGAATCAGTTTGGTACTGATTGTAGAGATTGAGGAACAGAGAGGCATTATGGTGGATTCCTGGATTCTGGAATGTTCTATCGAGACAGATTTTTATCCTTTGCTTTTGCTAAGTATTCTCTCTTTGAAATTTTTCTTGACTTATGTAGGAGAGAATTTTTCTTCCTTTTACACCTCTTTCTCCACTTTTATTCCCCATTCTAGTAACATGATCCATCTACATTTTGTACTCTATTCCACGTGTAGCAACTATACAATTCTATTGTAGAATGCATGTGAGACTACTTCGTCAACAAACATTGATTGCTACATGTGACCAAACTGATTCCAATATAGTACTTCATCTGGCCTCAATAATTCATCTGGGGATGAATTCTTGGGCCAAGATAGGCCAAATATCATTCTTTTCTTTCTTTTTTTTTAAATAAGACTTTTAAAATTGAGATTTTTGTATTGGTGAATATAGACATTTAAGTTCCAAGTGGAGAATGACCTTATCTTCTCTCACCTGGAAAAACTGACCTGAGAGAATAAATTTAACACATATAGATAATTAACATGTAAATTAGAAATCATCTAGATTATTTAAGGAAAATTTTAGTATATGGTCCCTGTGTTCCCTACAACTATCCTCATTCTTGTCTCCACAGATTTTGATTTTCCTTTCAGTATTTGAATAGATTCTATTATTCATCCAAGATACCATTTTGCACTATACTTTAATAAACTCAATGCTTTTCTCTCACAACTAAAATTTTGCTTGACAAAAAATTCAATTGCCTTACTGATTCTCAACCTACTTCCATGATTATGTTCTTGATAAATTATTTTCATGACAATTCTCAAACGACAAAAAAATCTAGGTCACTATTCTCTTTTCTATTAATGGATTGGACATATTTAACCATCTCTACCACCTGCATTTCATGTGGAATCCTAGAAGTAGGGCTAAATTCTATTTTAGTCCTTACTCTTCATTGATTCAAATCCAACCAATTATCAAATCTTGCTTGTTCTTCCCCCTGAATAGCTTCTCTCCATCCTTAATGCAAATATTTCAGAATATGTATTCACAATCTTTCACTTGATCTTTTATACTCCCCACAACTATCCCTCTACCAATTAATTATATCTCTTCCCTTCATTCATTTTATTGCTAGAACTAGTTGGATTTCTAAAATGAAAATCTGGACATATAAGTACAATGCTAACATTTTTTTAATAGTTCTCATCACTTACCAATTAGAATTCAAAATTTTTAATACTGTATATAAGCTTCACCATCAGAACTCTGCCTACCATTTCAATAGTATATTATCCCACATCCCCATCATTTCAGCTCCTAACGATTTGAATTCCTAATTGTTCTTGGCCTTTATCATGCAATTTCATGTTTTCCTGCTTTGACTTTTCTGTATCTGAGATTACTCTGATTTTCTGTATCTGTTCCTCTTATAAAGAGCAGATTCTTTTCTATCATTTAATAATCTTACTTTGACATCATCTACGTTTTACATTATTTATTTCCTGACTCTCTAGACAAATTTATATACATCCTTCTTTTTCTAGTCAGACAACTTACTTCTACTGTGGCATGTACAATATTTATTTACTTATTATTCATTGTACTGTAATGTAAGATATGTTTAGGTAAAGACTATATGTTTCTTCTTGTACTTAGAATGTAAAATGACTAACATAAAGGCGATATTCAACAAATACCAAGCTGAACTAAAAAGATAGTGCATGGCTATTTATCATACATGTTTAAATTATGTGACTCTTCACTAATAAGAGCTATTTACAGGTCTTCTATCATGACTTGCCTTGACTCCCACTTTTATAGTACATGACCAATTTGCTCAAGGTTACTACCTCCTCATTTGCTACATGCAGATGTTGATTTCTTTTAACCTAGCATTGTTATATTAATAATATCCTTAAGTAGCACATCCCAAAGCTTATGCAACAGGCTCTTAATAGATATTATGTATTTTTACTGTGACTTTCACTTTGCCACTCTAATCAACCCCTAGATTTTATTTATAATATTAAAATTAAGTTAATACAAAAGTGATTTGATTTGACAGATGAGTCAACTAATATTTTTAAAGTTACATGCTATGAAATAGCATAGATAAATTCCCATTTCCTTTTTCATATTATTTTTTTTTAGTTATACATGACAGTATGATTCATTTTGATATAATTTAACAAGTGTGGAACATATATTATTATTATGGATGCACAAAATGGTGAGGTTCACAATGGTATATACATATAAGTATATAGTAAAATTATTTTAGATTTATTTCACTACCTTTTTTTTTTCCTATCCCTCCTCCCATCCCTTCATTTCCCTTTGTCTAATCTACTGAATAACTGTTCTCCTCTTCTCTCACCTTATTGTGGATTAGCTTTCCACCTATCAGAAAAAAAAAAAAAAAAACATTCCACCTTTGGCTTTTTGGGATTCACATATTTCCCTTAGCATGATAATCTTCAGATCCATGCATTTACTTGTAAATGTCATAAAGTCTTTCTTTATTGCTGAGTAATATTCCATTGTGTATTTATACCACATTTTCTTCATCCATTCATCTGTTGAAGGGCACCTAAGTTTATTCTATAGATTAACCATTGTAAATTGAGCCGTTATAAATATTGATTTGTCTGTGTCACTGTAGTATGCTGATTTTAAACCCTTTGCATTTATACCAAAAAGTGAAGTAGCTGGGCCAAATGGATTTTTTGAGGAATCTTCATACAGCTTTCCAGAGTGGTTACACCAAAATTTGCAGTCCCACCAGCAATGTACACTATTCCCCATGTCCTCACCAGCATTTCTTTTCACTTGTATTCTAGATATTTGCCATTCTAACTGGAGTGAGATGAAATCTCAGTGTGGTTTTAATTTATTAATTAATATTTATTAATTTTAATGTATTAATTAAATCTAATTGCTAGAGATGTTAAACATTTTTTTACATATTTATTGACCATTCAAACTTCATCAAAAAACAAAATTTGGTTCTTTGAAAAAATTTATGAAATTGATAAACTCTTGGCCAAGCTAATCAAAAGAAAGAGAAAAACCTCAAATCATTAAAATACATGATGAAAACGAAAATAGCACCACAGATAACAACTGAAATACGGAGGATAATCAGAGACTATTTTGAAAATTTATACTCCAATAAGCTAAAAATCCTGAAGCCATTGACAAATTCCTACAGATATACAACTTACCCAAATTGAACCAAAAGGATGTAGAATATTTAAACAGACCAATTTCAAGTAAGAAAATTAAAGAAGACCTCGATAGCCTATCCCAAAAAACAAAAAAAATAAATAAAAAAAGTTCCGGTTCAGTTGAATTCTCAGTAAAGTTATACCAGACCTTTAAAGAAGAACTAATACTAATCATCCTCCTAAAATTATTCCATGATAAAGAAAAGGAAGGAACTCTTCCAAACACTCTTACGAAGCTAGTATCATCCTGATAACCAAACCAGACAAAATCACATTAAAGAAAGAAAACTTCTCACCAATATCCTTGACCACCATAGATGCAAAACCTCTTAATAAAATATTTGCAAAACACATTAAAAAGAGTGCACCATGATCAAATAGGTTTCATCCCAGGGATGCAAGGTTAGTTCAATGTGTGGAAATGAATAAGTGAAATTCATCACACACATATAGATTTAAATACAAGAATTTTATGATTATCTCAATAGATGCAGAAAAAGCATTTGACAAAATACAGCAGCCATTCATATTTAAACACTAGGGGAAAAAAAGGATAGAAGGAATATACCTAAACATTGTAAAAGCTATATAGACAAACTCAAGGCTAACATCATTGTAAATGAAGAAAAACTGAAAGCATAACTCAGCATTTCTGATCTTTGAAAACAGAACTTCAGCCTGGTGGACCAATCAGTCCATTCTATATATGCAGACATTAGTTTGAGAAAGACTCCCAGTAGGACAATTCCCTATTCACTTTAATAGTCTTGGCTATAGCTACCACTGAATCAACATAAGTTAATGTAGTAGATACACTCCCCGCTCCCCGTAGTTAGTGTTACTTTAAAAGTGAAAGATAATGAGCAATAAAAGACATATCACAAACACGTACACACAAATAAAGAAAAATTACTTTGCTTTTTCACACTAAATGTATAGTAAATGATGCAAAACACAAAATAAATTTCACATACTATTTCTCCTAAACACCAAATTTAGAAATAATCCAAACTATGACTAACAAAGAATTTAGCTAGATTTTAATGCGAGAATGAAACGTGCAGTTGGTAGTAGTAATACTAATATTACTATTAGTAGCTTTCTTGTTTCTGAGTTTTTATTCAAGGCTATCCCAGAAGCTTGCTACCTGTTTCAGTCAGCCAGAGTCATGGTCTAAAACTCCCTGAATTAAAGACATAAGAGATTCAAAGTCACAGATAATGGATCAACAGAGATCAAGATAGGAAGAAGATATTTTCCATTTGAATCTATCCTTAACAGCAACATTACAATATATAGTCATTCTCTGAATGTTCAAAATAAAATAAAATGTAGTATAAACTTGTAAATTCATTTCCGCATGATGATAGTACAGATAAAGTGTGATCTGTCAGTATTGTTGATATCAATAAGTGGAAAGTATGATGGACAGTTTCCTTTTCACACTAATATATTAATTTTTTAAAGTAAATAATCTGCAATTAGGCAATGTTATAATTTATCTATACCAACATATGACATTGATTTCACCAATAAATTATTCAAGTCACTTGATAGATTTGCCCTGTTACAAAGCAATGGAAATAAATGGAGAACCCAATAGAAAATAGTGTCAGTTTCCTAGATTTATTTGCTTTGTGAAATATTAAGCATGATTACATGTGATAAAAGTCAGTAAAACATAAATAAAAAATAATGTATTATTGATGGGCATATGATTTTTTTCGTAATGGACAATGTAGCTGAATTATAATCAGTAATGTCATTTAATTTCAAAATCACTTCAGATATGTACATCTGAATAATGAAATGCTGAAAATAATCTCAGTATACACATTTTACTATAAAATATAAGGTGAGGATGGAGTTAGAGAATATAATGCTAAGTGAAGTTAGCCAATCCCAAAAAGCCAAATGCCAAATGTTTTCTCTGATATAAGGAGGCCAATTCACAGTCGGGTTGGGATGGGGGGCATGGGAGGATTAGAGGAATACTAGAATGGCCAATAGGGAGGGAGAGGAAGGGAGAGGGCAAAAGGGTGAAGAAAAAAAAAAAAAAAAGATGGTAGAATGAGATGGATATCATTACCCTAAGTGCATGTATGAAGTCACGCAGAGATTTGTTAAAAAGTGCTCTATATGTGTAATATGAAATGTAATGCATTCTGCTGTCATTTATATCATCTTAGAATAAAAAATAATTTAAAAAATAAAAATAAAATATAAGGTGAACTCTCTAAAAGCCCCAAAGCATTATAAAAGAGATAGAAACCTATAATTTGCTAGATTTTATATATATGCATATGCAATAATTAAATGGTATTGGAAATTTATTTAACTCTCTAAAAACAATATCACAAGTGAATATAAGAATATTCTAGGGCCGGGGTTGAAGCACAGTTGTAGAGTGCTTACCTCGCATGTGTGAGATAATGGGTTCGATTCTCAACACCACATATGAATAAATGATTAAAATAAAGGTCCATCAACAACTGAAACATTTTTTTAAAAAAGAATATTCTAAGTGAGCACAGAAAAATTATGAAATGCTGCATGAAATATTTTATTATGTTTTTCTAAATAAATGCAGAGGTTTTGTACATTATACATAAAAATTAATTATAGTGAAGCAGCAATTCATTAGTATAATTTAATAACTATTTTGTATTGAAGTTCCCATGTTGACACACTGATTTCCATCTAGTCCTGTTTCTCCTATAAAGTGGAAGTTTGATTTAAAGTCTTTATTTCACTCAAGTGAATTACTATTGGCAAGAATACCTTAGATATACTGAGTATTTCCTGTTACCTTACAGGAAATTATACACAATGTTTAAGTTTGGCATTCCTAGGGATGCCAAAGTCAACCACCAAATGAGAGTAAAGATAACATCTGAGAGAATTTCCTCATTACCCTTTCCAATCACCTAACCCTAAATATCTACTATTATTCCTCCTAAAGTCATGGGTTAATTTGACTTCTTTGTGAACTTCAGTAATATGAAATTCTACAATAGGCATTATTTTGTATCTGAGTTCTTTCACTTATATTCATGAACCATACCTGTTATTGCCTGTAGTTATGTTATGTCCATCATTAGTTTGGTCTCATTTTCCTTCTTTTTCTGCTACAAGGGATTATAATTAGGAACACTTTTGCCACTGAGATATATTATCTCCAGCCCTTATTTATATTTCTTATTTTGAGGAAGGGTCTTGCTAAGAGAATGAGTTTTGGTCCAGATTGAAATTATTTTAAATATTGCTACAAATAATTTTCCACATTTGTTTTGTTTGGCAAATGTACAAACTTCCATTGAGTGTATATGATGCATATATTTATATTTACATATACATATGCATATCACATGCAAGTATAATTTACATATTATATATAAATATATATATGTACATGTGTAGAGGGAATGGGGGTGTATACATTTCAGCACTGCCATTGACAATATATGAGAGTTTCAGTCCAATATCCTCATCAAATTGCTATTTTTAAAAATATTTATTTATTTACTTTAGTTGTACACAATGCAATGCATCCATGTTTACGTGGTGCCGAGGATCGAACCCGGGCTGCACACGTGCGAGGCGAGTGCTCTGCCACTGAGCCACAACCCCAGCCCAAATTGGTATTTTCCTATTTTCTGATTTCAACCATTCTGGCAAATTATCACTAATATCACAGCATGGTCTGTGGTTTAATTTGTATTTCCCTAATGACTGATAAAAATAGGACATATTTTCATATATTCATTACCCTTTTGTGTATTCTTTTTATATAATGACTATTTTTCCCAGATTCTGATTAGATTGCCTACATTCATTATTGATTTATATACTAATTGTAGTAGTTATTTAGAATAAGAGTTTTTAGTAAGATACATGTATTGAGAATTCCCCATATGTATATTTAGCACTCCCATTTTATTTTTAATGATGTCATATCTTAAAATAATCCAATTAGATGTTTTTCTTTAAAATTAATACTATTTTACTATATCACAAATATTTTTCTACTCAAAATCAGTGGATATGGTCTGTTTTCTTTGAAAAACTCGTATGTAATAGTGAAATATCTGGAATCAACTTTTTTTTTTTCTGTATTGCTGGAAACTTTTTTTTTTTTTTTTTTAGATTTTCTACATTTTATTTGGCAATTTTTATAAATTTTCCCACTTTCCTGGGTAAATATCTACAAGTGGAATTCTGTACCAGCATTTAACTGCAGATATAAAAATCTGCCAAACTATTTTCCAAAATGATTATGCCATTTGTGTTCCCAAAAGAAACATGAGAGTTCCAGTTATTCTAAATCCTCACAAAAATGTTGCTTTGTCAGTCTTGTTAATTTTAGCAATTCTAGTGTATATGTAGTAACATCTTTTAGTGAGGTGTCTCATCTTTGTCAGTTATATATATATATATATATATATATATATATATACATATATATATATATATATATATATATTATTTGCTGATGTGCTGATTCAAAATTTTAGTCCACCTTTTTATGACATTGATTTTGTTCTTTTGAATGAGTTTTAACAATATTTTATGTTCTCTGGGTAAAACTCCTTTCATTATATGTATAGATATATGGATATATATGTATATATAACACTCACACATGTGTATGTTTGTATGTACTATGTATGTATGTATTATTATTTCCAGTGTGAAGAGATTTCTTTTCCAGAATAATACAAATTTGATTTCTATTATAATTATTATAATTAGGCACTTTTAACTTCAAATACTTGCTTGGAATCAAGTCATTAAGATCATCAACTTTCTCGAGACTTTGAGTAAATAATATTGTGCAGTATATACTTTTTTGTATAGCTATTTAATCGTTCTCATCAGGGATATTGTCTTGCTCCCCACACTATTTTCTACCCATAAACTGGTTTTGTTTTTTGATGGTCAACTATTGTGTTAATATGATATTAAATTAGAAGCTTTCTGAAGGGAGCAAGGTTTTTTCAAAACTTTTATACCTAAATATTTAGTATTCAATTACAGATGCTATTTGACTAGATATTTCAAAGACATTCAAGTACAACTTGGGCATCATCAAAATAGGCCTTGACCTTTTCAACAAATATGCTTGAATTAGTGGTTCAAGATTTAAGTAATATTTTAAAGGCTACTATTGGAATATGAAAAGTAAATTTTAATAACAATTTAAGAGTTTAACCTGTTATGAGGAGTGGCTTTAGAAAACACTCCAAGTCCGACTTTAAAACAAATTAGAGACCTTTATTACCTGGCCAGGGCCTGCAACCCGAAGAGACTGAAGCTCTATGGCAGAACAGCCACCTTTCCTGGCTCTTCTTGGGAATTTAAGAACAAAAACCACAGCTTTCTCAGCATCATGCAAGCAAGCCAGTCGCAGAAGAAAAGAACATTTGGTGGGTCTAGTTAGCAAGCAAGCAGATTACAGAAGGCAAAAAAATGTAGGGCAACTCAGACAACCACATCTTGGGTCTGTGCAGGTGTTAGACAACCATATCCTGGGCTTAAGCAGGTGGTTAGAGGGGGCGAAAATCTACTTCAAAGTGATATAGGTCACCAAGACCACCATCTCTTGGATTGAGTACAATTTGTGAGGTTCAAAGTAGAAAAATATATTATAAGAAAACAGCTTTCATTTCAGTTTTTCAGAAACAGCTCTAGTAACAGTTTTTTTTATAGAAGTTAGACCTATGACAGTTCTTGTTTATAATTATCTTATCTCACATGTCTATAATCTATAACTTATATTCTTACTGATTTTATTGATTAATTCACACCACAATAAACCTAGTAAAATGAAACTTAACCATGGCAGTAGATATGCCAGTAGGTTCTACACGGTTGCCCTGTGGTTACCATTCTGAACTGCAGAAACAAATATACAGAAATTTCAACCAAACTCTAAGAGTTACTTTTTAAAAGTTCAACAAATAAATTATTTTTATTACATAAAGGAATAGTTGAGAAGTCTTGATGTTCTGGACATAAAGCAAATGAAAGATTTAGTTAGTGTTTTTTACCCAAATATTTAATGTTTATTATTTCCACTGCCCTCTTTTATCTCAGTACTTGGGAAATCTCCATTAATAGCAGTATATCAAAGTATACAGCAGTTCAATACTAAATAAGTAATTAATAAAAATAGGAAACATTTTTAATTTAAGTACATTGCAACAAGAAGCTTGTGAAGGGTTGATATATTTTACACACATTATTTGAAACTGATTTAATTTCTAAATACCAGGAATGATTTTTATTTTAAACAATTTTAAGATTATCTTATCCAAGGAGGAGTCAACCTGTTAATAAATACCAATGTCTTGAATCTAAATTAAATACACAATTATTTGGGCTTTTCAATTAATTTCTGTATAATTTATATATTAATAAAAATGCTGAAGAAATGGTATTCTGTTTTTTTTTTTTTGTGTGTGTGTGTACTATTGTTTAATCCTACAGAACAATATTCTTGAGTTGCAAGTACTTCCTATCATAGCTAGTGGTACTTTGAAAATCAGGAACAAGCATTTTGCCAGTGTTTCTAGTTCTACCTGTGCTGAAAAATCCCATAAAGAAAGGAATTCTGAGCACTCATAAAAACATGTTTGGCATTTTGTATCACTGAGCATTAGGTTCCAGTGCATATAAATAATAATAATATAATAATAATAATGGTAATAATAATAATAAATTGGTTTTAAAACACTAGAATTCATTTATAATATTAGAACAAAGTAAGAACAAAACACTACTAAAAATCCAAAACCTACACACACACACACACACACACACACACACACACACACACACAGGAAAACTAATAAAAACAAGTATTGCCAGGATAAAATAATATCCCATAAATACATTTCACCCTACATCTGCTACACTGATTAACAAATTCAAGTTCACAGGACAGAATAAGAAAGTTAAGGGATCCTATTTCACCCTTCTTGGCATGAGGGTGGAGAGAGTAGATAGACCAAAGGATTTGTTCCAAAGGGGTATGAGAAACAGCTGGATGAGGGTCTTCAACCAGACTTCTTGGGAGTTACACATAACTTTTCTGTTTAGATGTCCCTGGGCACAACTATATCTTATGGTCACACCTAACTATAAAGGGGGTTAGTAAATGCAGCCTGAGAAACATGGACAGGTAAAATATAGGGATCTCTTCAAACAAATGGGAATAACTGATTTGTGGTATAAAATTCTGAATTAGCTACTATCTGCCCTTTTACTAGTCCCCATTTATGAAATTATTTTTGTACCAGGTATTGAACCCAAGGGCACTTAACCACTTAGCCACATTGCAGCACATCCTAATATTTTATTTATAGACAGGGTCTCACTAAATTGATTAAGGCCTTTCTAAGTTGCTGAAGCTGGCTTTGAACTCATGATCCTCCAGCCTCAGCCTCCAAAAACCTCTGGGATAACATGGGTGCAAAACTGTACCCAGCTATGCACATTCTTAATACCATATAGAAAGTGCACTTAACTTCTCACAATCATACATTCTTTTGTAGCTATACCTGGACCTAGAAGTGGGCTTTTTAAGTTTTCACAATCAGGTTCTTACATATCTTCTCATTTTCTAGTAACCTAGTCTAGTGACCTAAAATTAAATGACAGTGGCAAAAGCTCATTCATTTTACATTGTGCACAAGGGAAGAAATGACTCTTGACTCTTTTCTAGTATATTTTCATATTGAAACATCATTTTGTATACCAAAAATGTATCAATTTAATAATAAAGAAATAAAAACTATTTTCTACAAGACAAGGAAGTAGGAGATATTCATCAGTCCCCAATTCCTGGCCAAGAACAGTTTGCCCCACTAAACATTATTGACCTCAATAGCCCATAGCTTTGCATTTTAGAATGTTATTCCTTGCACATTATCCTCCATTGCCATATTAAACCTGGAATGTAGAGGCCAGCTTTTCTACATTTAAGGAAACCACTGGTTGTTTAGAGATTTGGCAGAGACCGTTCTGTATGTTACCATTGAGATTTCTTTGACAATAAGTTCCCCAAAAAATAGCAAACTAAGGGTCTGTCTTATTTCTGTCATATGTGCTTGAATAACTAAATAAAGACACTTCTTTTTTTTTTTTTTTTTTTTTTTTCCAGCCAGTTGCATGCCTGTAACGGCAGAGACAGGAGGATTGCAAGTTCAAAGACAGCCTAAACAACCTAGTAAGGCTCTAAGTAACTTCATGAGAACCTGTCTAGAAATAAAAAACAAACAAGCAAACAAACAAAAAGGGCTGGGAATGTGGCTCAGTGGTTAAGCACTATTAAGTTCAATTTCTGGTACCAAAAATAATAAACAAACAAACAAACAAACAAATAAATAAATAAATAAATGGAAGACACTTTCTCATGATGCATTTTGAAATTTAATTTCTTAGATTTGTATTGATTGGCTTTACTGCTCTTCTTATCCATTTCTGATAATAAACAGTGACTCAAACTCTTTAATTAACAGGCATTAGTGAAAAGTAAATATTTAAATTCATCAGTTTTAGTCAGCTTTCTTATTTCTGTGCCCAAAAGTACTGACAAGAACAATGTAGAGAGTAATGGTGGGAGATTTTCAAGTTGTTGGTTTCATGAAGTTTCTGTAACTCTTTGAATATTAGTCATCTGGGGATTAGTTTTGAGGTATGTAATCACGTTGTTTTGGGGGATTGAATGGATTTTTCTAAGACGGCATTTTTTTTTTTTTAATGTTCAAAGAGAGAAATATGTTAGCAGTACTTGAATCTTCCTTAGAGAAAAACTTTACTCATTTATACCTGTAATTATTGAATAACTGATAGTGGCAGGTAAAATTTAACACTGAATAGTGCTTGCTTATATCTGTCATCTGATATTTCAAAAGGTACCATGTAATTGATAATGTAGTAAAGCACATAATAGCAAACTGTTTATTAAGACTTACTATGTACTAAGTCTTTTACTAAATATTTTATATGACTTATTTCATTTGCCTCAAATAATTTGGAATAGCACTTTTTCTTTCAATCTCCATTTTACAAATAAATAAACTTTGAAATGGTAAGTTAAATAATTCTCAAGGGAAAAAAAAGAACAATGTAGAGAAGGAAAGGTTTATTTGGAGTGCACAGGTTGAGATATCTAGTTCATCAGGCTCTATTGCTCTTGGCCCAAGGTGAGACAAAACATCAAGGGGGAAGAATGTGGTGGAGAAAATCAGCTCAGGACATAGTTACCAGAAGGCAGAGAAAGACAGCTCCACTCACCAGGGAAAAAAATATATACCCCAAAGTCACACCACCAATGATGTACCTCCTTCAGCCACATCCTACCTGGCTATGTTTACCATGCACTTAATCCGTTCAAATGAATTAATGTACTGATTGGGTTAAGGCTCTCATAAGGCAATTATTTACCTCTAAATTTTCTTGCAATATCTTACATGTGAGCTTTTGGGGCCACCACATACCTAAACCATAGCACCATCTTTGCCAATAGGCTCACCACCTTGTACAGTGGACTCTTCTTTGTTAAGGTCACAGCTAAATATGCCAGGCCCCAAATTCTGGCATTTGAAATTTCATATTACATATTCTTTTTATAGAAAATATGGTTGGGTATTTTCTTCTATTCTTTTTCTGCTTAAAATATCTTTTTTCCTTGGATAGAAATGACAGTTCTATGTAGACAAAGGTGAGAAGTTTACGTGGCGTGTAAATTTTTTATATCAAAAGCACCTTCTTTTGTTGGCACAATACATTGAGTTTCTTTAAGAGAGAGCAGATAATGTAGAGACAATGTGGAGATGATAGGGGTCATTGTGTCATCCAACTCTTTCTTCTTTCTTTTTCTTCACCACCAAAATTCTCAGGGCATATCTCCCTTCCAAGTTTCATGCCTCTTCCTAGGAAGTAATGCTTTATAAACGTTGCCACCTCTGATCTTTTGAAATTAACCCCCTCTCTTTTGATCTCACCATATAAGAGCCAGCAAAGTATACCCCAAAACCTAAACCCAGTCTGCAGCCTGTATTTGTAAACACTGTGTTATTGGAACCCAGCATTGCCCATTCATTTATGTATTGTCTATGTCTGCTTTCATGCTATGAAAACATGTTGAGTGGTCACACATAGAACATAGAGCCTTCTATTATGCTTTCCATGGGAGTTGTCCCCCAAAGCTCCTGTGTTGATGCAAAAATGATCAGAGGTAAATTGATTAGATTATGAGTCCTGTAATCTCTCCAGTTCATCCAAACTAAGATGGACTGACTGGTTGGTAATTGTAGGCAGGTGGGATGTGGCTAGAAGATGCAGGTCCCTGGGGGTGTGCCTTGAAAGGATTCGTCTTGCCTGGGGAGTCTTCCCCTCCATCTCTGCTTTCTGATGGTCATAAGCAGTGCAGCAACTTTTCTCCACTGTGTCCTTCTTAAACTAAACAATTATAGTGTGTTCTATATTGCAAAGTGCTAAGAAAAGATAGGAAAGATTAATTTTTTTAAAAAGTACAAATTGAACTTTTAGAATCAAAACTAAAATCTTTGAGATAAAAAGTACATTGGATTAGATAAGTAACAGATTAGGTTTCATCAAAGAGAAGACATTTGTGAACTTGACAACATCAGTGCAATGTATCCAAAATGAAATACATAGAAAATTTTAAAAAGACAAAAAACCCCTAAGCATAGTTTCAGAGAGCAATGAGACAAATTTAGACAACCTAATGTGTGTACAACTGGAGGATTAAAGAAGAATAGAGAAGGATGACAGAAAAAAAATTTCAGTAATTAGTGGTCAAGTATTATTTCCAAATATGATGAAAACAATAAACTCAAGTTAAATGAAATTTAATTCAATTAACACAAGTGAATGCAAAAAATTAAAATTCAATAACCTAGATTTCTCACAACATAAAATAAAGAAATAAGGTTGCAGTCAGATAAAATCCATAAATCTGTGATTCTATTTATTGTTCGTTTTTTTTATCCATAGAAAGAATATACTACATCCAAAATGAGGATCTTATTCTGATACTTCATTTTTAATTATAATTTTCAGACGTCTAATCCAATTTATCAAGGCTCATACATTCCCCAGTCTATCTTCCTTCCAATGCTCAGTGGAAAGCTATGAGCTAGGGTAAGAATTATTAGATACTCATATTTCTTTGCTTCCCTTATAGACTGTATATTCATGAAAACTTGATATGTTTCTTTTAGAATGAAAATATCATCCTATAATTATAGTATTGTAAATGAAAGTTACTACAGATTTATAAAAGATGTTATCTTGAAAGTCAGCTTAAAATACCTCACAAAAATTGCATGGATATATATTAGTAAAGGAGACCTTCATATTTCTTTGGCATGATGGTATTTAGAGATGCATTTATTTGCTTTAATTAAAATCCTTTGTTTATCCTTCTTTGTTCTAGGTAGTCCACCTTTAACACATGCAATTTCTTTTGCACACAGAAACAGTATTCAGTAGAATTCAATCAGGTAAGTAGATAAAACCTTGTATTTATGTGCCCAAAGAGTGATGATTCATGGTGGTTTTTAAGGACTTCTTCTCTCACCCAACCATCAATCAATGTGACAACATTCTTTAGATTAACTTTGGATTCCCCAGCACAAATTAATTAATCTGTCCACTACTTCCTATCTCAGTGTTTCAATCAGCCAACAAATAAAGCCAATCAAGATTTCAATTCTTTGCTGATTAGCCAATAAACTGTGACAGTGGACTTGTGGCAGGACTTCCGAGACTCTCATAGAAGCTTATTTATAGATGTAACATTGCTGTGATCAGTCTGTAAACCACAAATAAGAAGAACATTGTGTTTTCTTCCCAGTTACCTCAGTCCAGGCAAAGACGTTTTTCAGATGGAAATAAAACTGTTAAACAGTTGCAAGGCTACTGTTTTTGAGATCATATTAGTGACATTTTGCCCATTCTGTTCCTTTATTAGCATCAAATCCTGTAAATGCCATGGAAATTTAGAATGAAGGAAGTGCTTTTGTTCAAGTGAGAACTATGCATGCCAGACTGTCACTTTTTTCTTAATGTTGAAAATCCTTAGAGCAAAGCACTCCCTTCACCAAAACAGCATTACTTGGGGCTTTTATATATTCCAAAATAAATTAACTTATAAGAGTACAGAGATTAATCTAACACTAGTACTGCCTCCTGCAAATTCATCTGGTGGGAGAATAAGCTCAAATAGAAGAAAGAATACAAGACTGGGAGAGAGAATCTTAGGGTTAGTTCAGACTGTGTTAGCAACAAGTTGTATGTGCTTGAGAAGTCAATATGTATAAGCTTTGGTCTTCTTTTCCATGAAATTAAGATTGTAGACTAAGTAAGCTCTAAAATTGGATGACTCAGACAGACACAGGAGTCTTTTTTTTTCCTCACAAAGACTAGAACAAAGCAATTTTTTTTTTTTTTGTTTTTATCCCTGTTTCTTAAATTTGTCCAGATATCAGAACTTATGGACTTTGTGCCTAACATTTAAGCACAAACAAGATGAGGTTGGTGACCTTTCTGTTCCCCAGTAGTTTGTGTTCCACTTCCTTACCCTTTTCCTAGGCAAAGGGTGGGGGAGGGAGGAAATTAAAGACATCAATTCTGCTCCAAAGTATGTGTAATACCATTTATCCCTCCTGATACCACCTAGCTCTTCTGACAGTCCCTGACCTTTCCACTCTTATCTTCTGTCCACTCTACTTCATTTCTTAAAGATTTTTGATCCTGGATAATGATCTTTATTTTAATGCCTACTTCTGTCCTTTTGGAAGATGACCCATCAGTTCATTTCCCGGTGTCCTTATTTCTAATGACATTTTCTCCATGCCACCTCAGTCAGCCATTTTCAGTTTTACGATAAAAAGTGAATCACTTCTGAAATTCTGCTTTTCTATCTACACCAGCCATCTCCTATCTGTCGAAATAAATAACTTGTTCTACCTCATTTACAGTTAGAACTCTCTGACTTTACAAAACCATTGATTGTCATCTATTGTCCACTCTTATAGTCACAGATTTGAAATTTCCTTGCCTCTTTTATTTTGTATGCGTAATTCCTTGCATAATCTCTACTGTGTATATTTCTTATATTCACAGCTTTTATGTATTCATTAAATACTGCCTGAAAGATCAGCTATCCTTGACTCTGAAGCTTCATTCCTCACTTTCTTAGATAATTGGTTCTCTTTCTTATAGTTCACTTTTAAAATCAGAAACCTTTGAGAAAATGGTAGCCAGATATCTGAATCCCCCTTACCTTTCCATGAACAAATATATCTTCACTTGCAATAGTTCCCGACTTCTCCTTTTCCTTATTATAAAAAAAGTGTTTCTACTCATATCAAATTGTAGTCTCTTCTAAAATTTGCTCTCTCTTCTGATAGATTGTATATTTTTGATGGTTTTCTTTATTTCCTACATCTTCATTTACTTCTTCTCTACTGTGTAACCACATTGGTATCCATAAATTGTCTACTATCTCTTATAAAATCAATTTTCTTTTAGAAATGAACATACCTTTTTGTTGGGACTTATGTCTGCCAAGGGGAAGGACTTTGCTGCTTACCACGCCCTTTGGAGCACCGGGGCTAAGCAAAGGGGTGTGGCTATGACGTAGTGTGAGAGTCCGAACCGCTCTGCTGATTGATTGGTTAGTTCTAGACCTATTTAAGTTCAGCACCTTGCCAATAAATTTGAGTTTTTGGCTTCTTGCTTTCTACAAAACTCCCTGGGTGTGGCGTGGTATCCGTCCAGCAGGCGGGTGGGAGGCACTCAGCTATTTTTGCCCGTTAAGCCCATCTTTGCCAGGTAAGTTACATTCTTTCTGCAGGCAGAAAGAAACCCCTTTTAGGGCCCAAAAAGGGGGGTAGCTTTAGACCTCGGCCCCATTTATAACTCAGCAGTCCCGGCACCTTTTCTTCAACAAACCAGTATCTCCTATATTATGTCTTTGTTCTTTTTTTATACCATATTATTTTCAACTTCTTTTCTCAATTTTCATATTATTTAATCCATTCCAACCTTGTGTGTGTGTGTGTGTGTGTGTGTGTGTGTGTGTGTGTTGCTAGTGATCAAACCCAAGGTCTCATAGATTTCAGGCAAGCTCTCTGCCAAAAAGCCACATCCAAAATCTTAGTATATTTTTCAATATTACATACCAAACTTTTGAAATCATCAAATATTTCTTTGGCCAATCCAGTAGAAGTTGTAGTATTTCTATCATTCTCATTATCTAAGCAGCTCTATGGATTTTTCTACCAACTTTCAATTTGTAAAAGTCTTGGAAATATGCCATGCAGATCTCTCTTCAAGAAAGAAATTTCATTTGGATTCAAGGAAGAAAATTACCTCACAGACTTCAGCTTCAGTGCCTTCAGTATCTCCTTCAGCTTTCAAGCTCAGACAAGCTATCTATCCCCACGCAGCCCCAGTCAACCGACTGTATGGCAAGAGAACCAGAGTCTAGAAATTTGTGTCAAATTCAGATCCCCTCCAACAGGCAATTCATTATTCCCTACTGCACAACTATTTCATTGTCTTTTGTATCAGTAATAAGAATGTACACTTCTTGGGTACTATTGGAGGCAATCACTTATGCTTAAGGGTTTTATTATTTAATTAAGTTTGTATGCTTTTTAAACACACCTTACAACTAAAAAGCAGGTATCATAAATGGTAGAACTCTTACAAAGTCCCAGGAAATTCCCAATTTCTAACACATTATTCACAATATATTCAAAATAAATATGTATTAAATTGGTGAATGAAAGAAAAAGTGAATAAACAATTCAGTGTTTTGTATCTCCCTTTAAAAAAAACCAACCATTAATCTCTCTAAAATTCTTATACACAATATAGACATGATAAAATAATTTAAACTAAGATATAGATTGTAATAATATAGATTGTAATAATACTGAAAACAATACATTCAGATGTGATCCAGTTTCTTCTACTAACTTACAGTGGTCTTTTTCCTCTTTTCAGGCATATTTAAATGTCTCCTCTCTCTCTCTCTCTCTCTCTCTCTCTCTCTCTCACACACACACACACACAAACACACACACATACACACACACACACACACACACACACACACACACACATGAGTTTTGGGCCTTATGACATAACTTAGTGAAACAGAAAAACTTGACCTTGACATATAACAACTATTGAACTATAGTGGAAACTAGTAGGAATGTGCATGCAAGTGTGTGTTTGTGTGCATGTAAGCAACTTCTTTATTTGATCAGGTTACTGATACTATGCCCTTATATTTCTCTTTGAAGCTTTTGTTAGGCTTTAATAATTGCACAGAAAAAGAACTCTGTGTGATAGATAAAGAAAAATGAGAACACCTGGACTGTAAATTTCATAGCAAATGTAATAAAATAAAATCAAGCTAAATATCATTGGTGGGCCCAATGACAGAATAAACTATTTAAAATTAAATCAAATCATCAAATGCAATGTAAAATCATAATGATAAATTATGGAAGCTTCAGAAGATAAATTATGCTTTCAGAGAGATATACCTGAGAATATAGCCTTTAGTGTTAAAATTTAACTTCTAAGAATTTTTGGAATATGTTTACTTCAAAACAAATGTAAACTTCAAATTATTTTCCCCATTCATAATTTCATATATAAAAGGATGCAGCACATTATTTAAAAATCCCCTTTATTTCAATAGTTTCTTAATGCAATTAATATAATTTGATTTTAGAATTTTCCAGACATTGAAAGGTGGATCAATGATGAGACATGTAACATTCAATATAAATCAGGTTAAGAAATTACATATACTATGTTAGAAATTAAGTACAGTTGTTAACATTCATATAATATATTTATTTAAATTCAGAATTTTATTCTTAATCTATTAGCTCTCAATCTTGCTAACCAGCTCTATTTTTTTACAGAATATAGTTAAAGAAAAAAATATATATATATACATATTTTTTTGGTACCAGGGATTGAATTCAGGGGCACTAAACCACTGGGCCACATCCCCAGCCCTTTTTTTGTATTTTATTAGAGACAGGGTCTCACTGAGTTGCTAAGTGCCTCGCCATTGCTGAGGCTGGCTTTTAACTGGCAATCCTCCTGCCTCAGCCTCCCAAGTGCTGGGATTACACTGCACCCTGCTAAAGAAAAATAATCTATACAAAAAATAAAATAAAAAACAAACAAACAAACAAACAAACAAAAACTAAAAACCAATTTGGCCAGGCCCAGTGGCACATGCCTGTAATCCCAGTGATTCAGGAGGCTAAGGCATAAGGATCACAAGTTCAAGGCCAACCTCATCAATTCAGTGAAACCCTTTCTCAAAGTAAAAAGCAAAAAGACTGGGGATATAGCTCAATGGTAAAACACCCTTGGGTTCAATACCCAGTACCAAAACAAAGTAATTAATTAATCAATTAAAATCAAATTGGAGATGTAATTCACTAAATAGTATTTTCCTTTTATGTGGTGGTGTTTTTTTTTGTTTGTTTGTTTTTTGTTTATTTTATTGTCTAAATATTAGAAACAAAGAAAAGAGATTCTCCTTTTTAAAAGTTACATAGAAAATCAATAGACAAACATGGTGAATGCTCCATGTATTTCATATAAATCTTAATCGAACTTTGGATATACAGAAAGCAGGGGATATTGAAGGTTTTCCCAGGAAGGTATTCATGATATTCAAATCTGCTTGAAATTACCTTGCACCAGTCATTCAGCTTTGTGTGATTTTGTGATTATAAGCAAGCAAAACCCACAAGATTTGGTTCAATTTGATTAAGTATCTAGGAAGGAGCAGCAGTTTTATGAGAGGAGTAATTAACTGGCAGATAAAAGCTAATGGATGTCCTCAAATCACTAAAGAGCTATGGATTATATTTGGTCAAAAATCATATTGCTAAGAGTAGATTTTGAAATATTTTTACTGCTTGCACACACACAAAATACAAGTAACTAAATTGATGGACATGTTGCTTAAATTGATTCAGACTTTACACAATGTGTAGATATACCAAAATATCACATTGTGCCCCCAAAATATATTTAGTTATTATTTGCCAATTGGAAAGATACTCAGATATGCTGTTATTTTTGAAGCATCCAAACGCCAACATAAAATACATCAATATTCTTACATAACTTTATAAAACACCAAGTTTGCAGATAGCCTCCTCGAAAAATTAGTAGGTTCTATATAAGGAATCAAAAGTTTTATTTCACCCAACTTTTTTTTTTTTTTTTTTTTTACCAGCTTTATTGAGGCATGACAAGTAAAAATTGTGTATGGTTAATTGTACAATGTGATATTTTGATACTTTATGCATTGTGAAATGATTAGCCCATTCAAGTTATTAACATATTCATTATCTTAAATAAGTTTGTTTTAAGTTTTTGTGAATTCCATTTTATTTAAAAAATAGATCTAATTCACTCACATTAAATTAACAGTTACATAAAAGCATAAAAGTTATACATATTTATGTTGTACCTTGTGGTGTTTCCATATATGCAGACAAATATAATATTTAATTATAAATATATCTATTTTCTCAAGTATGCACAATGTCTTTATGGAAAAAAAAAAACATTCAAGATCCTTTCTTCTAGCTTCCTGAAGTAATACAGAATATTATCATTATACATAATTACCCTAGTGTGTACCAGCACACCAGGACTTCTTACTCCTTTCTAACTGGATCTTAGTGGCCATTGATTGACCTCCCCCATCTCTCCCCACTACTCTTTCTCTGCAGGGGTAGGAACAGTCTCTTTGAGTAAAGCATGTCTTGAGGAGACCCAGATGTAAATTATTCCCAGAAATAGAGTTCCAACAGATATTACTGCTCTTAAGAAGTCTCAATATAAGCAAAAACCAAATAAACAAGCAAACAAAAAATACAACATTATGAACAAAAATGAGCTTAAAAAAATAAACAAAAGAATTAACCATACAGTATTAAATATTAGGATTTTCAGATAAAGGGTACAAAATAACTACAATCCCTATTGTTAAATAAATTTAAAAAGGCAGAAAAGAATAATCACCCATCACACAAAAGTTGATTTAATGACAAGTTCTCATAAAATAATTATAGCCACTAATCTAAATTTCTACCTATCTTTAAAATTTACTTTGATTTATAAAGACAGAATGTATATCTGTTCATCACTACATATATATAATACAAGGGACAGAGAATACAATGAGCTTCACATTAAATTCAAATAGTCAAATACGCAAATTTCAGCAAAATCAGTGCTGGAGCCCACAATAGGGTAGTCAAAGTGCATCTATAAGAAAAGGAAGTGGAGGGTTATTGGTAAGAAATGTACATTTTTCTCAGAAAAAAAAGAAACATCTCACTGGTAAGTGTTGAATCATGCCCTCCTCTGAAGTCCTCTCCCCCAGTACAGCAGAATGTGACTGTATGTGGAGTCTTTAAAGAAGTAAAATGAAGTCATTGGAGTGGGCCCCAATCCTATGCTTACAGAAGAAGAGATGAAGAAACGGACACACCCAGAAGAAGGACCATGGAAAGACAGCCATCTACAAGACAAGGAGTGAAATCCAGAAGAAAGCCACACGGATGACAATTTAATGTCAGTTTTCTTGCCTTCAGAATTGGAGGAAAATAAGTTTCTGCTGTTTAAGACATCTATCTTGTCCATGTTACTTTTATAGTAGCTTTAGAAAACTAATGTACAATTAAGTTAAGGAATACCTGGACTAGTTTTCAGACTTGTTGTATCAGAGCAATGGGTATTATGGTAAGGGTTGCCAAACATTTTAAGCAATGGACCATTAAGTATTAAATATATTAGGATTTGCACGTGTATGTTAGGTTTCTATCACTGTGACCAGAACAAATTAGAGGAAGAAAAGTTTATCTTGGGCTCATGGTTTTAGAGTTTCAGCACATGGTCAGCAAATGGTACCAGAGGAACATAATCTTGGTCTAATTACTGCCCTCTACAGAACCAAGACACTTTTAATCAGCCAATTCCTTGTGAATTTTGCTCTTCTCTAGTCTGACCAGTTGAGATAGGTTGTATTCTACTTCCTATATGAGATTAGTACAGGAGCTCTTCTTATAAGCCTTCTAGAATATTCTTTCCTTAGCGTCAGGTAATTTCCTTCCATGTATGTTTTGGTAATTACTCCAAAGAATATTGTATTTGGACTCTGTAGATCTTTAGGTTCTCATTCTGTGTAACTTGAGTCTAGTTGTTTGTTCCACCTTACAACTTCTATTTGTCATGGTTGTCCATTTCCTTTCCATCAGGGATTCATTTCTTTTGCTTTCTGATATCTAGTGTCTCAAGTGCTAACATCATGTTTCATATATTCAGTCTTTTGTGTTTGTTTCAGGTGACAAGGTAAATCTAGTCCACTGTTATCATCTTGACTCAAAATAGAAGTCTCTTGTCTTTTATAACATTCTAATACCAATTATTAGCTTCCATGTATAATAATAATAATAATCTTATAACAAAATCCCTGAAAATAAAGGCAGTGGGAGGTAAATTAAGAAATTTAGGTAAATAAATTTATATAAAATTTACATAAAATGTTAGTGTTTTAAAAACAAACACATTTATATGATATTTTTTAGACCAGCAAAAAAGGAAGAAATTTTGAGTAAAAGAAAATGTAAGTAAAAGAGAATATAAGTAAAGCTAAAACAGTTACAAAAAATCCTTTTATTTAGAAAAGACCATATCTAGAATGTTAATTAACAAATATTAGAATTTATTTATTAAGGAATATATAAGTACAACTAATTTTGAAATTGAAAAACTGAGTTCAGTTAATTGTTTCCATTGTTCACAAAACTGTTGAACTCTCCTCTAATTATATACAAAACTAAATAAATCACAAACACCCACACAAAATATATTTGGTTAGTAAATCGGAATTCCATTTACTTTGAAATATTCTTCTAATTTACAGTTTTAATTTACAGTTCAAAAAATAAAATTAAAACCTGGTTAGTATTGGGCATTGTATTATAATAAGATGTAACTTAAATTCCCAGTGTTTTTAAACATATACATTTTTCAATCATTAATTCTATATCTTTTATTTATTTCTTATTTTTTCTATTTTCTAAAGAAATATCAGAATATAAAGAACAATTGGTTGGAGGCCAACCTTCTAAATCATCTCTGCCTAAGTGGTTATTTTGCTAAAACATGAATTAAGTAGTTTTGTCAATACTTACTATTCATTGTCAACATTGTCACTGACTTTAAAGAATACAGATGATATATCTCAATGTCACAGGGAACTAGTGCACATTAATCAATTATCTTAAGTACTTTGTCCTATATGTTGAGGTGCATATTGTTTCCCAGTAAATGTCTATGAAAATTTGCAAAAATAAAACATTATTTTGTATGAGAGATTTTCTATATATTGTTCTTTCTGCATTAAAAATGCTCTAACTTCATGACAGAAATTTCTTTAAACTTAGTCTGTCAATCTGTTCATTACAACAAGTATATTAAAAAGAAAACAACAACAACAAAATTCCCAACATGTCTATTTTACAAGGTGATTTTGGGCTGATAAGTAAAAATCACAAATTAATATCTGACTTCAATATTCTAAATGACAGAAATATTAAGTCAACAAATTTACTTACGTAACATCTAGAGATCATGTTTATAAAATACTGTAAAATCTACTTATATAATGTGTTGAAAATTGAGATTTTTTAAAGCTGTAGTGACATGTCTGTTGATATCATGAGGGTCTCAGGAGTGCCCAAATAACTTGGTCAAGAGTAGCTTCTTCCCTATAGGGATCCTGTAAGTTTCACAACAAGCAGAGCAGTTGGAAACCACCACATTCCAGGATAGCTTCACAGTCTTAAAAAAAGAATCAAAGGAAAGTAAGATATTTTTAATGACTATTTCTATAAGCTACTAACTTTTCATATAATATTAGAGAGAAGTTAATTTTGAAAAGCAGATTAAAATAAAGGAGAAAAAAGGAGTAAAACAAACAATTTCCTTCTGTGTATTTGTTCATTGAGTGGCAATATCAGAAGAATTTTTATCAGTGCAATGGTTCTTTTATTTTCTTTTACTATTTTTTCCCTACATAATTGCCAGTATTTATTGTTATTTGTATTTTCTTATTCTAGTTTGTTATATATGACAGCAGAATGCATTACAATTCACATTACACATATAGCACACAATTTTTCATATCTCTGGTTGTATACAAATTATGTTCACTCCATTCATGTCTTCATATATAAACATTGGATAATGATGTCCATATCATTCCACCATCATTTCTAAGCCCCTGCCCCTACCCTTCCCCTCCCACCCCTTTGCCCTCTCTAGAGTTCATCTATTCCTCACTTGCTCCCTCCCCCTACCCCGCTATGAATCAGCTTCCTTATATCAGAGAAGACATTTGGCATTCGGTTTTTTGATATTGGTTAACTTCACTTAGCATTATATTCTCTAACTTCATCTATTTACCTGCAAATGCCGTTATTTTATTCTCTTTTATTGCTGAGTAATATTCCATTGTGTATACATACCACATTTTCTTTATGCATTCATCTACTGAGGGGCATCTAGGTTGGTTCCACAGTTTAGCTATTGTGAATTGTGCTGTTATAAACATTGATGTGGCTGTGTCACTGTAGTATGCTCTTTTTAAGTCCTTTGGGTATAGACCAAGGAGTGGGATAGCTGGGTCATAAGGTGGTTCCGTTCCCAGTATTCCAAGGAATCTCCATACTGCTTTCCATATTAGCTGCACCAATTTGCAGTCCCACCAGCAATGTATGAGTGTGCCTTTTTTCCAACATCCTCGCCAACATTTACTGTTGTTTCGATTCTTAAGAGCTGCCATTCTGATTGGAGTGAGATAAAATCTTAGAGTAGTTTTGATTTGCATTTCTCTAATTGCTAGAGATGTTGAACATTTTTTCATATAATTGTTGATTGATTGTATATCATCATCTGAGAAGTGTCTGTTCAGGTCCTTGGCCTATTTATTGATTGGGTTATATGTACTTTTTGGTGTTTAGCTTTTTGAGTTCTTTGTATACCCTAGAGATTAGTGCTCTGTCTGATGTGTGAGGGGTAAAAATTTGCTCCTGTGATGTAGGCTCTCTATTCACCTCACTGATTATTTCTTTTTCTGAAAAGAAACTTTTTAGTTTGAATCCATCCCATATATTAATTCTTGATTTTAGTTCTTGTGCTATAGAAGTTTTATTAAGGAAGTTGAGGCCTAATCCAACATGGTGGAGATTAGGGTCTACTTTTTCTTCTATTTGATGACAGGTTTCTGGTTTAATTCCTACGTCCTTGATCCACATTGAGTTCAGTTTTGTGCATTGTGAGATAGGGATTTAATTTTATTTTTTTGGATATGATTTCCAGTTTTCCCAGCACCATTTGTTGAAGAGGTTATCCTTTCTCCAATGTATGCTTTTGGCACCTTTGTCCAATGTAAGAAAACTGTAATTTGGTGGGTTAGTATCTGTGTCCTCTATTCTGTACCATTGGTCTACAAGTCTATTTTGGTGCCAATACCATGTTGTTTTTGTTACTATTTCTCTGTAGTATAGTTTAAGGTCTGGTATTGTGATGCTTCCTGAATCACTCTTTTTGCTAAGGATTGCTTTAGCTATTCTGGGTCTATTATTTTTCCAGATGAATTTTATGACTGCTTTTTCTATTTCTATGAGGAATGCCATTGGGATTTTCATTGGAATTGCATTAAATCTGTATGGTGCTTTTGGTAGTATGGTCATTTTGATAATATTAATTCTGCCTATCCAAGAGCAAGGTAGATTTTTACATCTTCTGAGGTCCTCTTTGATTTCTTTCTTTAGGCTTCTGTAGTTTTCATTGTAGAAGTCTTTCACCTCTTTTGTTAAGTTGAATCCTAAGTAGTTTTTTTTTTTTTTTTTTTTTAGGGTATTGTAAATGGGGTAGTTTTTCTCGTTTCCCTTTCAGAGGATTTGTCACTGATATACAGAAATGCCTTTGATTCATGGGTGCTAATTTTATGTCCTCCTACTTTGCTGAATTCATTTATTAGTTCTAGAATTTTCTGGTGGAACTTTCTGGGTCTTCTAAGTATAGAATCATATCATCAGCAAATAGTGCTGATTTGAGTTCTTATTTTCCTATCTATATCCATTTAATTTATTTCATTTTTCTAATTGCTCTGGCTAGTGTTTCAATAACTATATTAAATAGAAGTGGTGAAAGAGGGTATGTCAGTCTTGTTCCAGTTTTAGAGGAAATGCCTTCAATTTTTCTTCATGTAGAATAATGTTGGCCTGGAGCTTAACATACATAACTTTTATAATGTCGACATGTTTCTGTTATCCCTAATTTTTCTAATGTTTTCAACATGAAGGGGTGCTGTATTTTGTCAAATGCTTTTGCTGCATATATTGAGATGATAATATGATTCTTATCTTTAAGTCTATTGATGTGATAAACTACATTTACTGATTTTTGTATGTTGAACCATCCTTGCATCCCTGGGATGAATCCCACTTGATTGTGGTGCAATATCTTTTTGATATATTTTTGTATTTTATTTGCCAGAATTTGATTGAGAATTTTTGCATCTATGTTCATCAGGGATATTGGTCTGAGGTTTTCTTCTTTGACATGTCTTTGCCTAGTTTTGGAATCAGGGTGGTACTGGCCTAGTAGAATGAGTTTGGAAGTGCTCCCTCTTTTTCTATTTCCTGAAATAATTTGCAGAGTATTGGTATTAATTCTTCTTTAAAGGACTTGTAGAACTCGGCTCTGTATCCATCCAGTCTTGGGCTTTTCTTGGTTGGTAGGCTTCTGATGGCA
This sequence comes from Tamias sibiricus, assembly GCA_025594165.1. NCBI lineage: Eukaryota > Metazoa > Chordata > Mammalia > Rodentia > Sciuridae > Tamias > Tamias sibiricus. Next base: position 108,535,037 of record CM046664.1, on the reverse strand, counting down.
TCCTCTATTTCATTGCTTGATATTGGTCTATTTAGATTGTGGATATTATCTTGATTCAATTTGGGTAAATCATATGACTAAAGGAATTTTTGATGCCTTTGATATTATCTATTTTATTGGAGTACAAGTTTTCTATCTGTATTTCTATAGTGTCTGCTGTGACATTACCTTTTTTGTCACGTATGTTAGTAATTTGAGTTTTCTCTTTCCCTTTGTTAGTGTAGCTAAGCATTTGTCAATTTTATTTATTTATTTTCAAAGAACCAACTTTTTGTTTTGTCAAAATTTTCAGTTGTTTCTTTTGTTTCAATTTCAATGATTTCAGCTCTGATTTTAACTATTTCATGTCTTCTATTGCTTTTGGTATTAATTTGTTCTTCTTTTTCTAGAGCTTTGAGATGTAATGTTAGATCATTTATTTTTGACTTTTTCTTCTTTTAAGGAATGAACTCCATGCAATGAACTTTTCTCTTAGTACTGACTTCATAGTGTCCAAATATTTCAATATGTTGCATTAGTGTTCTCATTTACCTCTAAGGATTTTTTAATCTCCTCCTTGATATCATTTGCAACCTATTGTTCATTCAGTAGCATATTGTTTAGTCTCCACGTGTAGGAGTAATTTTTTTTTTTTGTCATTGATTCCTTATTTCATTCCATCACAATTTCATAAAAAGCAGGGTAGTATCTCTACTTTTTTGATTTGCCAAGAGTTGCTATGTGGCATAATATATGGTCTATTTTAGAGAAGGATCCATGTGCTGCTGAGAACAAAGTGTATTTGCTTGTTGAAGGATTAAATAGTCTATATATGTCAGTTAAGTCTAAGTTATTAGTAGTTTTATTGAGCTTTATATTTTCTCTATTCAGCTTTTGCTTGGAAGATCTATCCAGTGGTGAAAGAGGTATGTTAAAGTTACCTAAGAATTTTGTGTTTTGTTCAATTTGGCTCTTGAACTTGAAAAGAATTCATTTGATGAACATAGATATTCCATTGTTTGAGGCATATATAATTGTTATGTCTTGTTGGTGTATGGTTTCCTTGAGCAGTATGAAGTGTCCATATTTATCCCTTTGGATTAACTTTTGCTTGAAGTTTAAGTTTATTTGAAATGAGGATGGAAATCCCTGCTTGCTTCTGCAGTCCGTGTGAGTGGTATGATTTTTCTCAACCATTCCCCTTCAGTCTGTGTATGTCTTCTCCTATCAGATGAATCTCCTAGAGGCAGCATATTGTTGGGTCTTTGTTTTAAATCCAGTCCGCTGGCCTATGTCTTTGTATGTTTGAGTTTAGGCCATTAACAGTCAGGGTTATTATTGAGACATGAATTGTATTCCCAGCCATTTATGTGTATTTTTGTTTTTTAACTTTACTTGGCTTTTCCTATGATTAATTTTTCCTTTAGTGTATTACCTCTGTCTGCTGATTTTCATTGTTGTTTTTTGTTTTCTCTTCCTGGAATATTTTTCCAAGGATGTTTTGTAGTGCCATTTTTCTAGCTCTAAATTCTTTTAACTTTCATGGAATTTTTTTATTTCATCATCGTATCTAAAGCTTAATTTCCTGGATACAAGATTCTTGGTTGGCATGCATTTTCTTTCAGAGCTTGATATATGTTGTTCCAGGATCTTCTAGCTTTCAGAGTCTGGGTTAAAAAATCTGCAGTTATCCTAATTGGTTTTCCCCATATGTAATCTGATTCATTTCTCTCTTAACTTTTAATATTTTCTACTTAGTATGTTAGGTATTTTCATTATAATGTGCCTTGGTGTGTATCTGTTGTGATTTTTGTACATTTGGCATCCAGTAAGGCTCTTGAATTTGGTTTTCCCACTCATTCTTCATATTTGGAAAATTTTCTGATATTATTTCATTGAATAGATTGTTCATTCATTTGGTTTGGAAGTCTGCCTTCTTCTATCCCAATAACTCTTAAACGTGGTCATTTTATGCTATCCCATATTTCTTGAATGTTCTGCTCATGGTTTCTTAAAATTTTCACTGTGTGGTCTACAGTCTTTACAAGATTATATATTTTGTCTTTATTATTAGAGGTCCTGTCTTCCAGGTGGTCTACTCTGTTGGTGATGTTTTCAATTGAACTTTTAATTTGGTTTATTGTTTCTTTCATTTCCAGGATATCTGCTTTTTTTTTGTTTTTTGTTTACCTCTATCTCCCTGTTGAAATAATCTTTTGCTTCCTGTATTTGTTTATGTAACTTTTTGTCAAAATGATATTTTGCTTCCTGTATTTGCTCTCTTATATCATCTTTTAATTCATAGAACATTTTAATTATGTACATCCTGAACTCCTTCTCCGTCATTTCTTCCACTGTGCTAGCCATGGATTCTAATTATGTGGTATATTGATTTGTTTGGGGCACTTTCTCCCTTGTCTTTCATGTTGCTCATGTGTCTTCCTTTCTGGCATTGTGGGCCCAAAGATTACCATTTTCACCCTATAAGCTTATAGTAGGCTCTTGTAGGCTTCCACTAACTCTCCTTTGTGAGGAAGGACAATGTGAACAGATCCCAACATAAACAATATACAATCTATGAAAAAGTCGTTTCTAATAAGGCATTTACAGTTTGGTCATAATGTACAGAAATGTTGAATTTGATTATTATCTATAATCTAATCAATAGGTTTGTAAAAGGGTTTACAGTTTCTGATAGTGGACAATGATCTGGGGGTTAGGCGTAGGTTGATATGCTGAGGTGTTGCCGCCTGAAGCACTTGGAGGAACGGAGCCGCGGGAAAAACTTCAGAAGCAAACTGGAGACAAACAGCTTTTTATTCTGATAACTTTTCTCTCTGGTTCTAACAACGACTCACACACGCCAAAACACACCCTAAAAATGGCGCTGACCCGATCAGCAATTTCGGCCAAGTCACTCGAGATCCCGCAACAATCCCGTGAGACTACGGGTGGCGACAAAGGCCAAATCTCCACGGCTCATAGTCAACTGCAATTCAAGCCAATCCCCAAACAGGGCTCCTGCATTTCCCCCTTTTTGTTTTAAAAGAGGTAATGCTCTAGGACGTCTATGTGCAACCAACATTCTTACCCGTCATCGGATAATCAAGGCTGTGCCCTTGACTCCTGTCTTAGGTTGATATGTCGGCCACATGAGACTGTCCCGTGCGACTGTGCCTGTCTTAGGTTGTCCCCCTCTGGGGATCTTACCCGTCATTGGCTAACCAGCCATCCAATGGAGCCCTTTAGGATCGACTATATATGATGACTAACAGCCGTCCAATTGTGAGGAGATGTTGCGGCTTTAAGGCGACAAGCCTTTTGGTGATGAGCCAAATTGCATAGCATATCAAATTGTTTAAACAAATCAGCTGCCCTAAGTTCCATCAAGTAACACACTGAATTCTCTAGACAAATACCCGCAAGGCATTGTCCCGTAAAGTCCCAAACAATGAAAGATCAAAATGTCCATTTGTTGTAACATGTTGATGTAGGAGGCCCCATGCATGTAGAGCAGAGGCCACACTGTTGGTGAGGTTGTTTGATGTTTGAGCAGCAGGGATGCTTGCGGCGGCCGCGATCCCTGCAGCTGTAGCAGCAGACGTCTTTTTTATGTTTAGACAATGCCACCGGCAAATCTTCAGGGCCCGCTACCTAGAAACTCAAGCATCAATTATTAAAGGAAAGGCAGTGCTATTGCAGCACTGAGTCAAGAGGCGAGTTGTCAAACTACAAAATAGAATAATTAGATTAGAAAATTAAAGTTAATTTTTGTTCACACACATCGCTGGTAGAGCTTCTACAAACATAAGTTGGAAAAATATCATATTTAGAACAAAACAAAGAAAGACTGAGGGTAATTACTGCATTAAAGATAGATTAAAGAAAAAGTAAAGGCACTTTAGAGAAATAATTTGTTAGCTGGAACCCTTGAGTCTCTGTATACAGAGCAATCTTTTACCTGTTGAGATAATTGAAATTAATGAGCTATTAAACAAATGAAGTTAATAACAAATAAACAATCTTATGTCAAAACCAAAATATCAGGTTATATAGCACTAGTCATATTGTTTGCTAAAGAGAAGTCCCAGGGACACCTATAAATCAAAATTGAAAGTACCTTCATTTATAAAATTATTTACCTAAATTGAATACTCTTAACCTAAAATGAATTAAAGTTATTTGGATCCATATATATATATATATTTTCTTTTTCATAAGCGCTTTGTTCTTTGTGACGTCACACTGGACAGACGAACAAGCATACAAACATATATTTGTGACGTCACATTAACATGAAATGTAGACAAATGTACAGACATAAAGACATGTATAAAAAGAAAAAAAAAATACAATTGTGTGCACACTAAAGAGAGATCTCCTTGTCCCGGCCGGGAGAAATGACACTTAAGTTGTGAAATATTTTGAAGGACTCTTTTGAGGGAATCATTCTGTACCTTCATCTTGGTCCTCTTGATTTTGTACCTTTTTTATTAATCTTGATTCTTCAATAACTTCATCTTGATCATTTTGATGTGGTACCTGTTTTATTAATCTAGATGGTATCCATATTGGAGAGGATTCGTCTTTTGGAAAAACACAAACAGATCCTCTTCCCCAAATTAATACTGGATCTGGACCCTTCCATGTACCTGAAAGAACATCCTTCCAGTAAACCAAAGGTTTATGTTGTTGGTGTGGATTCCAATGTCTGTCTCCAGCAGAATAACCATTAGAGTCTGAAGTTAAAAAATTTAAGGTAAACAGGGCAACTGCCAATCTGTCCTTAGGACTTTTCCAATTTCCTTCTTTTTGTTTTAATAACATAATTTTCAGTGTTCGGTTTGCTCTTTCAATAATGCCCTGACCCTGAGGATTGTATGGGATGCCTGTTTTATGGGATATATTGAATTTTGCGCAAAACTGTTTGAAAGATGAGGACGTATATGCGGGGCCATTATCTGTGATGGCTGCTTGGCACCATTTATTTGCATTTTCATAAGCTAATTGAACAACTAATGGCATAGCTTGGTCAACATCTGCAAACACACTACCTGCAGTTCTCAAAAGTCGATCAGCAAAGTCGGCATACGGCTCATTAGGTCCTTGAATCACTTTTGACAAGCTACCTTGTAGATCCCCAGGTCCTTGTACAGTTTTCCATGCCTCTAAAGCAGCTGCATTTATCTGAGCATATATATCTGGGTCATAATCTGTTTGAGCCTGTAAGTCTGCGAATTGCCCTTCTTCTGTGAGCATGTCTATATTATAGTTTTCAAACCCTGCAGCCGCGTTTCTTTTAGCCGTTTCTATACAAAGTTCCTGGAATTGCGATCGCCAAACCAAGAATTGCCCCCCGCTTAATGTTGTTTTACATAGACTTTTCCAGTCTGAGGGGGTTAAGCTAAAGGTGTTAAGGGACTCCAGCATACTCAACGTGAAAGGAGCTTGGGGCCCATAAGTCATTACTGCCTCTTTGAGATTTTTTATTGTTTTGAAATCTACTGACTGATGGACACTCTGTCCATTTTTCTTTTCAAATGCTGGCGGTTCCCAATGTATCTGTGAGTTGTCCTCGAGAGCGCATAAGCGATCAGAAAGACTTTTTATTTCTGTTTCTAGGGTATGCAAATGCCTAGTAATACCCTTCATATTTTCTGTAATGGATTCCACCCATGGGGGAGTAGAGGACACAAGTGACTCCTCTGCCTGACGGACCTTTTTCTCGGTCTTTTTTAATTTCTTTTTCCTCATTTTCTCAGGATCACTTTTACTAGATTCCTCACCACTGCTAATTTCACTGACAGCAATATCCTGAGGCCCAGGTTCCAGTGAGAGCAAGTATCCTTCAGCTTTCGCCAATAACTCCCGAATAGCTTTAATAGCTTGGATTTTTGTCAGTTTTGGGTCTCTTCTAATACTCTCTTTACTGGTCTCAGTTGGCCCAGTGGAATCTACACTTTTTTGATCACTTTCACTTTTGTCTATATACTCCTCACTGAGAACAGAGTCAGGTATATCAAGGAGTCTTTGCATAGCCTCTATCACTTGGGATTCAGTTATATTCGAACCCATCTTTAGAGACCTTTCAGTTCTTACCTGTCCGCTCCGAAGTTCCCCGTACGGGCCGCCACCTGTTGCCGCCTGAAGCACTTGGAGGAACGGAGCCGAGGGAAAAACTTCAGAAGCAAACTGGAGACAAACAGCTTTTTATTCTGATAACTTTTCTCTCTGGTTCTAACAACGACTCACACACGCCAAAACACACCCTAAGAATGGCGCTGACCCGATCAGCAATTTCGGCCAAGTCACTCGAGATCCCGCAACAATCCCGTGAGACTACGGGTGGCGACAAAGGCCAAATCTCCACGGCTCATAGTCAACTGCAATTCAAGCCAATCCCCAAACAGGGCTCCTGCACTGAGGAGTCCGGATGTGAGGATATAGAGTTCAATACATGGGAAGACAGTAGAGTACATAAAATGGACACACATATATATTAAGAAAAATAAAGGATGTTAATATAGTAAAAAAAAAAATTGGAGGAAAAAAAAAGAAAGAAAAGAGAGGAAATTACTACTCAGCTATGACATACTATTCAGTTGTCCCAGTCCTCAAAATACTAATTTCTGCAATGTACTTGGTTTCACTTACATTAGGGATATGAGGGCAGGAAAATAAAGGAGGAGAAGAAGAAGATAAGAAAAAAAAATCTCGAAGGAAGAAACTAGGATTGTTGATTGTTTTGATTGGAGATCAGTCTCTTTCCTGCTGCCCTTCTCATCCAATGGGTGTGGTTGGCTATTGTTAGTGCCTATCTCCACCCTCTGAATGGTGAAAATAATCAAGATAGGAAGGCTGATCCTGGTGCAGGGCACCTGGAAGTGAGGTGTGGCACCCACCAGTCCTTGAGGGGAGACTACACCTCATGGGCATGCTAGAATGACTTGAGCACCCGATCCTATTTCCCTATCTTGCCTGAAGATTTCCCATTTCCTGATCTCTCTGTTATTCTCCAGCCTGTTGCACCCTCTCTTTCTCCTTTTCTGATTCCCAATTAAGAGATCTTTCTCACTGGGGCTCTCATGGATGGCGTCCTCGTCCCACTGCACACCTGTCCCACTGAGAGTTGTTTTGTGTTGGGCAGTCATTATACCGGGATACCAGCCACTGGGGAGAGGAAAGATGGATACTGGGTACGTGTCCAGCCTGAGTGCCAATCTGGGAGCTTCCCCCGGCAAAGGTGGCGAGAAAGGTGACCCAAGATGGCATCAGTTTCCAACATTTCCAACGCTGGAGTGTTAGGTCCAGTGGGTGGCAGCAGGCGATGACATTGTGTAATGTATTCAGAGATGAGTTCAGTTGTGTGCAGAGTTGCGGTCGTTGGCTGTCTTCTGAACCTATAGAATGTCCCCAGGTTCTTGCAGACTACCGCAGGTAGAAAAGGCAGTAGTTGCTGAGTCGCAAGATGGAGGCGACCAGGGGAGCAACTGGGAGCAACGTGGAGCCCCATGTTTGTAGAAGGAAGTCCACAGGGAAGTGGTGGCCCGTGACCCTGTGGGTGGGTATCAGCTGGGTGTCCCGCGTGGAAGCGGCATCTGGGAATTCTGTGGCCGGTGCTGATGTAGTGATCCTGTTAATGCATTTGGGAGCACTGTGTGGGCTAATAACCTTGGGAGGGAGTCAGGAGACCTGCAGTAAAGCTGAGGCATGGAGACCTGAGTGGGCACAGCTGAGATGATTTCTGCATGAGAGCAGCTATGGAGGTGTCCTCTGTCTCTCTCAGAGAAGCAGTATTCTCATAAGTTGAGACCTGGGTCACGGAGCAACAAGGAGTGCTTCCTTCCTCTGCTCCACCATCTTGGATCTCCTCTTTTATTATTTTTATTGAAAAAACATTTTTTTTTCATATAGTATATTAAACTTTACTTTTTTACAATATATGCCAGTTTAACACCAAATTAGAATGTTAATGATTAAAATAATGAATTCAGAATCTCCCTGACAGCAGAGCTCTTAAAACACCAAACACTAACAAGACTGATAACTTTGAAATGAGTCCACACATTGTCTTACAATCTTCCAAAGGATGGAGACTAATATCCTCTTCTTTTTATTGGGGTCCAGATTTTATGGCTCATTTCTAAAATAGAATGTTGTGGAAGAAACAATGTGTGACTTTCAAGCTTAAGAATATACATAACCTGTCTCTCTCTGTCTTTACTTACAGGAAACCAGTGGCTATGTTTTTGGAATACTTACTCAAGCAGTCTTTTGGAGAAATCCACTTAGCCTGAAACTAAAGCCTCCTACTAGCCAACAATCAAGAGGGCATAGACCTCTTACCAACAGCCATGTGAGTGAGCTATCTGGAACACTCAGCCCACAGCTCACCCCACATCTCCACTGCAGGCTTATGGTAGGTTCTGGCTCAGAACCACTGAGTGAAGCTGCTTCCAACCTTCTCTGCCACATAAACTGTGCCACAGGGAGTACTCGAATTTCTATGCCATTAGGTTGTGAAATCATGTTACATAGCAATAGATAATTTAACAACACTTGCATATGAAAACAAAACAAAAAAAATACTTCTTAAAAACTGCTTTATTTTGTCAATATAATGATTTCATCAGAACATGTGAGTCATTTATCCATTTCTAAGGAATTATAAAGTGGTTTATTGTACTGACTTTCAAACTGATTAAATACAGAAAAATGGGGACCTAACCTTATCTGTTATGAAAGACAAAAGTATGAACGAATCAGTGGGAATATAACATAATAAGAATAGCAATACAGATCAGAGAGTTGATAGTGCTGCTAGAAAGTTTCCTTCACTTGTTGAGCTGACATGAGTTTACAGGTGAGGAGGATTCCTGAAGAGGAAGCCACACCTCAACACCACCACTGATAAATAGAACCTATGGGAAAATTATAAACAGTAAAACAGAAATTTGTATTAGAAACTGAAAATAGCCCTGTGTTACTGGATAGCAAGTGTAAAGTTAGGAATGTTCAACTACTAGACCCATGTCACAGTCAGAGGTCAACACCAAAGATTGTGTGACTGAGGAGTTTAAAGCTTAGATTAAAATTATTAGAAGAACCCAGTAAAAATTTCCCTTCTGTTCTGCTTAATTTTTGAAAATTTTGTTGAAATATCATATATATACAAGAGGGCAGGCAAAAGGTGTAGCCCACTAAATTTTCACAAAGCAAACTGCACATACAACCCCTATTCAGATGAAAAGCCAGGAAAGTACTGGCACTCAGGAGCAGTGCCTGGACGTTTTCTGATCATTAGCAGAGCAGTTGATGCACAAAGTTATCTTAGACACTCCCCAGTGGTAATGCATCTAGTTAGAGGACTGGAATATTGAAACAAAAATTTTATTTCCTTCTTTGTTTTTAATTTTCTTTACCAACGTGGAAAAAGAGAAACATGACTGAAACAGAAAAAAAAATGTAAAGTATAGCAACCGAATGGGAACTCTGAGACACCTCAAATTTATTTAGCCATGCTACTCTAAATTATTTCATGCAAGGGTTTCACTCCAGTCCTCAGAGACATTTAAAAACAACAAACAGCAAAAACAAGGAGGGTAATAAAGATTTCCTACATTATTGTGTTATAAATACTGGAGATATGTTTCCAAATGTGACAAGAAATATTATGAGCAATTGCAAATGCATAAATGGAGCAAGTGTAATACTCTTTCCTCAGAGGCACCGATAAAAAAAGACTATTATGAAGCACTACAAAATAATTTCTTTATCCAAAAGCTCTGAAGCAGTTATTAAACCAGCTGTTTTCAAAAGTACACAAATCTGCTAAGTTGCAGTTGGGTAACTGTTAAATGTTAAAGCAGTGAATGATCAGCACGGAGCAGATGGTCTGGGAATGGGTGAGAAAATGGCAATGTTAATACCACCAGACTGAGATGTTCATTTGTGCTGTGGTATGCGCAGACTGGGTGAATAATGAAGGTTCTGTAATAATTGTGTAAATCCCAACATTATTAAATCGATTCAGCTGGGGTTTCTTAATATATGTGAAGCACTGGATGTACTTGGAGAAATACCTCCTCTTTGGCTAAAGCTGTTCTCATTAACTCATAGTGCTTTATTTGCTGTGACCTCAGTGTTCCTGTTAAGTAATGAGTGGAATAAGAATTAGAAATCTGCTTTCAATCTAAGTATTAGGAAGGAGGGAAAATGTTAAGAAAAGTGTCAAGACATGAGCATTGCTTAAGATTGGTCCACGTTGTTAATTTACCTATCAAGTTCAGTTAGTGTTTGTTTGGGACTATTTAGAGTTTATAATTAGGCTTACACTTTAGAGGTTTGAGAAAGTTGCCTTTTCCTAGTCAATGTTTATTTTACCTGAAAGGAAAGTCATATTCGTGTTATCTTCTAGTTTTTAGTTTAACTTGTGCATTCCCAGATTTTTACTAACATTATTACTTGAGAGGTTTGTGGACAAGGGATTTTAGAAAGCATAGACACGGACAGCAATTTTTTTTAGACTCGACACTGTTAATAGTATAAGATGCTTACCCATGCCTCTGCCTTGGCCCACTAGATACCAGTAGCCATCCCCTGTTTTACACTTCCACAAATTGTGACAACCAAAAATCATATCTATGTATTTCTAAGTGTCCCCTTGGGGAAAAATGGCTCCCACCCCCACTCACTGAGAACCATACAAAGGTCTACAAGTAATCCAAGAGAATGAGGTTCAACTTTTCTGAGAAAAGGAAGGAAGGAAGGAAGGAAGGAAGGAAGGAAAGAAGGAAAGAAGGAAGGAATGAAATGGAAATGCCACTAAAGTCTCATCAAGGAGTTGGAATTTTTAATTGAACTTGGCTATAAATACATGCATTGATACATGGTATCCCATAAGACTATAGAAATACCAAGTGTATGTTGATCTATGTGGTGTTCTAAACTGTTGGGAAAGTAATAAGATTAAAAAAATAAGCGAGAAAAAAAAAATTGCTAGGTAATGTTTTTCAAAATATTCTCAAGATAACTGACCAAGATCTTGAAAAAATAGTGAAGTCAAGTAAATTTTGAGATAAGACTGCACATGACAATTCCACATTGAAGAGTCATCTTGTACATAAGTATGTTAAAGACTAAAATGTCTTCTAGTTAAAAAATATCTCTAATATCTTCCCTTTGAGTATATGTGTGTTTGTAGTGTATAATATGTTAACACTCACACTAGTGTTCTCCAGACTCATTTTAAGCAAAGGAAATTCACAGTCTATAGGACCTACATCCTAACATGCATGGAACGTATAAGATAGTCCATTGTATCTTTGTATAGGCTTTACCTTCTGTTATGTTAGACATTTTGGTAGGAAAGTTGGAAAGAGGAGGGGATTTTTTTGTAGTGGGGGGAGTGGTAAGACCAGGACAGCTGGGAGAGAGTGAGTGTGGGATGGGTATAGTGCACTTATCTGCTCCAGCAGGAACTAACAGTGATAAAGAGCTCATTAAGACACAAAAACTACTGGAAATTTGAAACAAAAATAGAGTTTGTAGCAACCTGGAAAAGATACAGATAAATTTATGTATAGAAGATCCATTTATTTCAAGTCAGCAGTTGACAGGACAGCTACTGTGATTGTAGCACGAACGTATTCACTAATGACCTCATTATTTATTAATATATTCTATTTAGCCAAAGCACCCTTTTATCTATGTCACAGAAAATCTTCTCTGATTTTCCAATATTGGAAAAAATCTTCTAATACAAATGCTAAGCAGAATGAATAAGAAATTTGTTAATCTCACAAATATTGTAAGATTTCATGAAATCTAGTAAAGTGACTTGGAAGAATAAATCACATACAAAACCATAAACACATGAGACATGAAAATTCTAGAAGAGTTCCCAAGTTAATAACTAGGAAAATGTACAAGATAAGAAGAGACCCTTAAAATAGTGATTTGAATATCAAAAGATGAAGAGCTATTTGGCATTTTAATGAAGGGAGTCTTTGAAAATTTTTTCCAAAATGACCCTTTTCATCTTTGGACTGTTCCTTCTGTATATAGTGCTATCATTTCAATGTTAGAAAAAAATACACTAAAAATTAATGGCATTTACTCCTTTTAATTTTGTGTTATATTAGCAATTATATCTCAGGTAACTCCTTTTTATTACCTTCAGTTTTATATTTCAAATCTTTTTTTTTTTTTTTTTTTTTGTTTCAGTATTGGGGATTGATCTCAGGGCATTGCACTTTCTAGGCAAGTCTTGAGCTACATTCCCAGCCAATCAGTCGGGCTATTTGAACATTGTGAATATTTATTTTAAGTTTTGACTCTACTTTTGGAAAATTCTTTGAAGATGACTTTTCCTATACCAAATGTCATAAAGAGAAACATCCAGAATCTTAGTAGCTATGAGTGACTCTTTACCTTGCAAAAGTCATATAATTATTTTAAGGCTTAGTTTTATATCTATAAAATTGTTATGTTCCCTTTGCTTTATTTATTTATTAAGAAATAAATTCCTCTTAAGATCTGTGTTTGTTATTGCATATTTCATTTTTTATAATGAATATCTTGGATCAATTTCAGAAAATAAAAAAATGTAATTTGGGGAATTTTCCATTATTTTTATGAATTTTTAAAATTATTTAAGTGTTTATAGTCAATTACAAAAATGACTTTTCTCTCTTTCCTTCACCATATCAGAAAAATTATAGGAATATTTTTATCTGATTCAAAAACAAAAAAATATTTTATGATGTGGAAATATTCAAAAATGAAAATAGGAAAAATGAACAAAACAATTAATTATTATAATTTTTCCCAAATATAAAGACATTCAACATTATTCTTTTCAATCTTTCATGCATATTATTAATTCATGTTATATGTTTCCAAGACACTGATAATTGATCAATTCGATGTCAATGATGTGTATAACATATTTTACAAATGTTTGTTTCCTTGAATATTTAGTATATTATTATTAAAAAAAGATGTGGCATTTTCGGCATAGTTCTAATGTAATTTTTCAACTCTTCTTTAAGGATAGATTTGTGGAAAGGAAAATATCACATGGAAGATTATTATTGTTTACAAAAATTCTTGTTTGGAATTGACAAAATATATTTTACTGAACAATAAACTATTATGATACTTAGCAAAAATGTGTAGGACCAATGGGTAGGAAGAAGGTTTTACGTCAGTATTGGTATAACAAGAATCCTTATAAAGAGAAACATTAACCTATTATTGAATTTACAAATCAGAATTGATAAGGCTTAACTTTAACCTTTCAAGATCAAACACATGAATTTATATCTGAACCCTCCCAAAACTCTAATGACAGCAATTGAATAAAACACACATAAATATTCAAAAGCAAAGAGATAGGAAGAGTTGTTAAATGTGGATTTTGTGGAGTATACAAAATAAAATCAAACTTTTGCTGCTTCCACAAGTTGTGTGCTGCTGTGGAAGGAGCTGGTTTGGAACTTGTGAAGAAAGTTAAGAGCCAAATGGTTTCTGCAATAAAACTTCAGAAAGTCAAGGCACTAGGCACATTTTAAGGGAAGGGGACATAGAAAAACTACACCTAAGGAATGTTTTCATGTATAAGAAACAGACTCAGAGATTATAAATGAGCCAAGTCCCTACCCCTTCCTAAATCTTATAAATAGGAGGTTTTCACTCTCGTAAGAAATTTATAATGGATGAGTTGTATTCAGGGAAAGCAGCAACAAGCTAGGAAGAGGCAGCAATTATTACTATAAAAAAGGGATTAGCCTCCAGTCCAAATATCAAATAAACCTTAATTTATGAGGCAGACTTTAGATTCATCTTAGGGGGAACACACCATAAAAGGAGACAACAAACCAATCAACAAGACATTTACACCCTGGCCCTGCACTAAAATGATAATAACATTTATATGTATCGCTATTAAAAATAAAGAGCCAAGAATCTCCAGATATTTGACAAAATCCACTAGTATAAAATGTAGATTTCAGAGGAAAGAGGAAACTTAAGGATCCAAAGAATCTTGGGGAGTGGTGAGAAGTCCTGTAATTAATATTTTTATAGAGAAAAGAAAATATTGCATAATGTAACTAAAGCAAAGCATTATTACGGAAAAAAAAAAAAAAAAAAAAAGGAATAGTCAAACAATGAAGGTAAGGAAACTGCTCCTAAAAGTCTAAGATAAGAAATTCTTGCAAATTAAATTTGAGAAGATCTTACAAGAAAAAAAAAAATAAGTGGAAAACAGAGTAAAAGTTAACAGTCATTCAGACAAATTCACCTTCAGGATAGTCTTCCAAAATATTAGAGAAAAAAATTGAAGAAAGGATATAATCAAAAAATTGTATTAAAAAGATTTTTGTTGAACCATAAAATCTGGGTTACAATTCATGAAGAAAAACCTACCCCAAAGGTCATTGTCAAGAAAATAAAATACCCAAGAGAGAGGCAACCCTAGAAGTTATTCTAAGAAAAAATTGAGATTTTTAATAAATGTGCAGAATACATTGTATATTCCTAATCACAATGATATTTGTCCAAAAAAAAAAAAAATCCATCTAGAATTCTAGACTCAACTAAATGATGAATCCAATCTAAGATCAGAATAAGTAATTTTCAGACATACAAATTAATTGATTTTTCTTAAGTTCTTTCTATGCAGTCATTGAAATGTATTTGTTCCTAGAGTAAGATAGCAATCCGGGAGAGAAGACATCACCTCTCAGAATCAGGGGCTCATATAGCAGTAAGCAGTGTAGGAGTTTCCTAGGCCAATGTTAAAGGAAGTCACAGAATGCCAGTAGAATTTCTGCCCTAAACATCTAAAAGTAAGTTCTGAGGGGACCACAAAGTCCCCCTACTGAGATATGGACTACAGAATACACAACCAATGCAGTTCCATATCATGTACGACCAGAACAACAGGAAATTGTAATACATGTATGTACAATATGTAAAAATGCATTCTACTGTCATGTGTAACTAAAAAGAACAAATAAAAAACAATATAAGGACTCAAATATGGATATACTGCTTGCTTTCTTTGGTCATATAAGAAGTTTTATATTTGAGAGATTATTTTAAAAATTTGACTCTGGAGTAGGAATAAGTAGAGGGAAAGGAATGCTAATAAAAATAAGAAATTTGTAACATTAGGGAGAACACAAGTTTTTAAAGAATATCATTTTTTCTTAGTAGTTTGGAAGTTGTGTGAGAAAAGGATATTGTCGAACATTCTTTGAAGGAAAAATTAATTAGTATAGCCTTTTTGAACAATTATTAATTAATCATGAACACACAAAATGTAAATGGCCTTTGTTTTAGAAATTCCTCTTTTAAGGAATTTCTCCAGAAATGTATTTGGTATATGCACCAAATTTTCATGGTAACAAATCAATAGTTGCATGGGGGAGAGAAAGGAAACAAATATCTGTTACAGGCAAATTGTTGTATTAACAATTAGCTTATTATGGACTAATATAGAGCTATCAACAGAAAAGAGAGAAAAAGTTTTATTTACAGTTGAAGAATTATGTGCATGTCATATTCCAAATGGAAATATCATAGGCACTTTATAGACTGAGCTCATCTTTGTAAAACAAATATATACATGCACGTGTATTAGTATGTGTGTACACATGTGCACCAGGTGTATGTGCATGTGTGTATGATCTAGATGTATCCAAATCAAATTATTTTCAGGGATTATCTCTGGGTCTTGAGAATGAATAGCAATATATGAAGAGGCATTCTTTCATTTGTACTATTCTTTATATCTGTATGTACTATTTTATAATACAAATAAAACCTGAAAACAGAAAAGAAGAAATCATACATAAAGATGTTACTGCTTCTGTTATTCATTCTGTTTTTTCTTTACATAAGTCTGCTCTACAAATATGGGAGGGTGAATAATGAAATGTTCATGTCCAAAATCTATCTAATATATATATTTTTTAATTTCAGATTTTGCCAGGTGCATGGTAGGGTCCCTGTAGTCCCAGCTACAGCTCTAGAGGCTGAGGCAGGAGGATTGCAAGTTCAAAACCAGTCTCAGCAAAAGTGAGGCACTAAACAACTCAGAGAGACCCTGTCTCTAAATAAAATACAAAATAGGGCTGGGGATGTGGCTCAGTGATTGAGTATCTATTGACTTCAATCCCTAGTACCATAAATAAATAAATAGATTTGCAGATTTTGTGGTATATAGAAGAGTGTCTTTAGTATATAATAAAAAGATAACACAATTAAGGTCACAGTTATTTCCACATATGTTAGAAAGGCACATTAAGACTCTTAAAATAGCATGATTGACTCTTTAGATTTCAGATGATTATATGTTGGAAAACATGTGGATGTTCCACTTTCTAACTAATGAACATTACCATCCAGATGGATCTGGCTATAGATAGAAATGGTCTCTTACATTATAATCAGTGTATTTTGATGAAAATCTACTCCTTGGTTGAAATAGTTACCTCATTTCTGGGCAGCTTCAGTCTCTCAAAATATTTGGCAAAAGATTTGAATACGAAATGTTTAAGAAACAGTGGTTTGAGTTGAGCTTCTGTGGAATGCAGAACCTGTGACAACTGAATTGGCTACATTGATTCTGAATCCAATAGTCCCTGGGCCTTTGGAAATTTGACCTCTGTGATTTATAGAACTTTGTATTCTATCTAGATTTTAAATGATTCAAGGCAGAAAGTATGTGTGTGTGCACACATGCCTGTGTGTGTGTCTCTGTGTGTGTGTGAAGTTGATGATGCACCTATGATTTATCCTTTATGTTTATACATTTAGCAACATATTTGTCTATTATAAGTGCCAGAGAATTTGAGTTCAGATTTTGTGGAACCTGAATATTATATAATTTGGGACCATATTTTATTAAGAAAAACGTTATGAAACTATGAATATGGAATGAGGTAAATGGTCTTAGAAAATGATTGTGTAAGTGAAGGACCAGAAGTTCTAGCTTTGTAAGCCTCCTGGGCGGATGCTGGTATTTGAACCATTTCTTCCGTCCACCACGCCACCCTTCTCTCCAGCTTCCATCATTGTAATCATAGCTTAATCAATTTTCCTGCTTCTACTCTTGCCTTACAACATCAATAGCATTATAAAGCATAAAACTGAGCATGTTATATACTTTTTAATTCTCTCTCATGGATCCTCATTTTGCTTAAAATACAGTTCAAATCCCATACTTCACTTTACCAATATGATCCCTCTTCAGTTTCATCCAGGCCATTCCCACCATGTTCCTTTTGATTCTGCCACACTGACCTTCCTTGTTACTCCACCATCCTAAGCTTGTTCCCATTGGATCTTTGTGGAATTCCTTTCCTTAAGACAGCCCATAGCTATGTACTTCTCAAACAGCAGCTTCTCACAGAAGCCTTTCTAACAGACCTTGCAGTCTTGGAAATGCCTGCCCTCCCTCTCATCCCTATTTCCAAATACACCCTATTAAAAATTATTTTTAATTATTCAGAGCATGTAGCACTTTCTGTATTTATTTCCCTGTATACTTATCAGTCTTGTTTTCATACACATCAGGAGAAACAAGGTAAATATTTTAAAATAATGTGTACATTCATTATGATTGTAAGCTAAACTAAATGCAGTCCTCACAAAAGTTAATAGTCTAATTGCAGATTCAGGTATGGAAGCATAGCAAGTGCACATAACAAATTATGTGTTGTAAGAGAAACTTCAAAAAAGTTACAGGAACTCTATAAGAGTTTATAGAGGAGAAAAATTCAGGTGTAATTTTAGAAATTCAATAGAAATGTGTCAGATAAATCTTGAATAAAAATATTGGAGAAAGATGGAATAATTTACAAACATGAACATCAAACAGTAATAATATGTACATATATATTACTTTATATTATGTTACGCTTTATCATATGCGAGGTGGTAATAAGTTCTGTGAAGTAAAATAAGATATGGAATAGTGAAGTGATGGGTCAGGTGTATTGTTTTATATAATCTGATCTAGGAAAGTGTATTGGTTTCCTATGGCAGCTACACCAAACTACCACATTTAGTGGCTGAAAACAATATGAATTTATTATCTGCTATTTCTACAGACTAGAAATCTAACTTGAG
Source organism: Tamias sibiricus (assembly GCA_025594165.1). Lineage (NCBI taxonomy): Eukaryota > Metazoa > Chordata > Mammalia > Rodentia > Sciuridae > Tamias > Tamias sibiricus. The sequence continues at coordinate 108,516,917 of CM046664.1, read as the reverse complement.
TTCCATGGGGCTCCAGGAGTCAGCAGGGCTGAGTACTTTTTTAGAGACTCTGAAGGAAGATCTGTGTGGTTAACTTTTCCAACTCGTAGAGGCTGACCTTCCTCCTTGGATCATGGCCTTCTTCTTCCAACTTCAAAGTCAGCAACCAGGGTGGAGTTCTTACAAAGCATCTCTCTGAACTTTTTCACCTCCTCTTCCACTTTGAAGCATCCTCTGTTTCTACTGGAATTACTTCACTGAACCATGACAACCTCCCCATCTTAAGCTCAGAAGACAGACTACATTGTTCCATCTGCAATTTGAGCTCCCTTTTGTCTTGTAACCTATCATATTTATAATTTCTGGGATTAAATTTTGGACATGTTCTGGAGGAATAATTCTGCTATCACACAGGAACTGTCTGATGAAGACATTTCAACAGTGGCTAAGAGGAAGTAAATAGGCTGTTAGTTTGGCTGGAGAATATTCCAGCCAAGAGGGACATGAAGTCAAACAGCCTTGAAGTGGGGGTGTGCTTGGCCTGTTCAAGGAATAGTACTGAAGTCAGGGTGGGTGAAAGGAAGAAGCCAACTGCAATTACAAGTCCAGAAAGGTGAGTTTGTATAGAAGGTCATTGGAACTGTGTAACAAAATAAGAATATTCAATTTTACTCCAAGTGGAATAATAAATAATCAAAACTATGTGAGCATCAGAATACCCATGGTGTGATTTTGACTTTAAATAAAATTAGTTCACAGTGTGATTGGATGGGGGTACATAGGATTAGAGGAATACTAGAATGGTCAAAGGAAAGGGAGGGCAAGGGAGGGAGCAGGGGGGGAAAAGGGGGAAAAAATGGTGGTTGAATGAGATGGATATCACTATCCTAAATGCATGATTAAAGATCTGAATGGTACTTATATACTTTGTTACAAGCAGTTGTATGTAAAAAGATGATATATTTGTGCATTATGAATAAGTAAATAAATAATCAAAAAAATACACAATCATAGTATCTTCAAATAAAGACAGTTTTGTTCCTCCCTCAAAAAAAATAAAATTAAAAATGCCATGATATAAATCAATGCTATAATATGTAAAAAGACATATTGTGTAATAAAAATTGAGAAAAGTATAAAATATAACCAAAATAAATAAAATATACATTGGTAAAATAAACACTTTAAGACAATTTAGTAGGAATAAAACTGTGTATCATATACTTTGGGTACCCTCAATAAGAACTGAAAGACTGAAAAGTCTGTACAATTGAACTTCCTCAGTACTTCCAATTAGACTTTATTCTTGAACCAAAAATGCTAGTAAGATACTTTACTAGAAGTATAGACATCAATTATAATTTTATCTGTATTTTTTTAACCATTCTACTATCTCCTCTATGAAGTGAACATGAACACTTTTCCCTTGTGAAGAATATTATTTAGCTAGGTAACAGGCATAGTAATGACTTACCACAGGGCAAGTCAGAGTCTTATAGGAATAATCAGATGTCAGAATTTCTGGTTCTTCAGGAAGTGCCTGAATAAAAAATGCCTTCATGGATGAACTTTCTGTGATTTTGACTTTAAATAAAATTAGTTCACAGTGTGATTGGATGGGGGTACACTCTCTAACACCCCCTGCAGTTTCAGAGCTTCATCAAACTATCACACAGGTAGTTTCTTACAGAAATTGACTAATGATACATTTATGTTATCTTTTTGGCCAAATGATTAAGATCATTTTCAATAAGAAATCTCAGAGGTAAAAGTATTGATACCCCAACACTTTCTGAGAGTTAAACATAGACTGTCTGAGTTTCATCAATGAATATTAGAAGTGAGTTGCATATAACCTTTCCTGCCATTTTCCTCTGGTGGATGACTTAAATCACCATGAAGAAATAATTTTGATGAAGATAATAATTTAAATAATATGGTAGATTAATCAGAAATTAGTGTAATAAATCAATGTCAACAAAGATTTTTCTCTTTATATATATATATATATTTTAATATAAGGAACACCTTATACACTGGAGAAGCTCAAAATTGATATAAATTTTCAAAATTTCAATAAGGAACAATAATTTATATATTATATTTTTTCCAAATTACAAAATCAATATATTCTGTTTATATCTCCTATTCTTCTTAATATGTGTCCAGATAATTCTCATAGATAATAATATTTAGGAATTGAAGTAACAGTCTTATTCCATGAATAAATGTAAAAAATAGGATTTTCATCTATAAAAAAAGGTATATATTAATGTGTTCTGACAATGGAAACAGGTGATTGCTTTCAGGTTTATATAATTCCAGGCTGAATTCAAATGAGAACAGAAGAATTTCAACAAGGATATAGTTTCCACATTACAATAAAATAATATTTATTTTAAAACATTATTAAAAATTAAAACTTAGAAAACATGTGAAACCTAGTTATTATTTTTTAATTATAAAATATACACTGGATTCTAGTAAATAATTAAAATTAAAACAAACATGAGACCTGTTTACCTTGAGACATTTTCATTTTTATAAAAGTTACTGGAATTAAAATACAAAGAGCAGATTATTTAAAATAATAATAATGGTCAATAATTCTAAAATTTAATGAAGAACATTAACTTCATGTTCCATAAGCTCAACAAAGTATAAACTGGATAAAATCAAAAGACCCATGTTCAGAGACATCACAATATAACTTGAGAGCTAAAGAAAAAGAGAACCGCCAACTTCCATAGAGGTGACTCATTGTGTACAAGTAAAATGCATTAAGAATAACAGTAAACTTCTAGTAAAAAATCATAGAAGTAATAAAGCAGTGGAATGGTAACTTAAAAGTGGGCAAGGACACAAGGTTTCTGTTCTAGTGCCTAAGTCTTTGATTTACTTTGAGTTGATTTTTGTGCAGGGTAAGAGATAGAGTTTTAATTTAATTTTGTTATGTATGGATTTCCAGTTTACCTAGCACCATTTCTTGCATACACCATATTTTTTCCAATGTATGTTTTTCATGCCTTTGTCTAGTATGAGATGATTGTATTTATGTGGGTTTGTCTCTGTGTCATCTATTCTGTATCATTGGTATACATGTCTATTTTGGTGCCAATATCATGCCGTTTTTGTTACTATTGCTCTGTTGGTATTGTGATGCCTCCTGCTTCACTTTTCTTGCTAAGGATTGCTTTGGCTATTCTGGATCTCTAATGTTTTTTCAAATGAATTTCATGATGGTTTTTTCTTGTTCTACAAAGAATGTCATTGGGAGTTTAATGGGAATTGCATTAAATATATATAACAGTTTTCGTAGTATGGCCATTTTGACTATATTAATGCTGCCTATTCGAGGACAAGGAAGATCTTTCCATCTTATAAGGTTTTCTTCAATTTCTTTCATTAGTGTTCTGTAGTTTTCATTGTAGAGGTCTTTCACCTTTTTTGTTAAATTGATTCCCAAATTGATTTTTTTTTTTGAGGCTATTGTGAATGGGGTAGTTTTTCTAATTTCTTTTTCAGAGGATTCATCACTGATGTAAAGAAATACATTTGATTTATAGGTGTTGATTTTATATCCTGCTAATTTGCTGGATTCATTTATTAGCTCTAAGAGTTTTCTGGTGGAATTTTTCGTATCTTCTATATATATAATCATGTCATTGGCAAATAATGATAGTTTGAGTCCTTCTTTCACTATTTGTGTTCCTTTAATTTCTTTTGTCTGTCATATTGCCCTGGCTAGAGTTTCCAGGGCTATGTTGAGTAGAAAGTAGTGAAAGTGGGTATCCCTGTCTTGTTCCAGTTTTTCTAGGGAATGTATTCAATTTTTCTCCATTTAGAATGATGTTGGCCTTGGGAAAAAATAGGACCAAATCTCCACCATGTCAAGGTAGGAACTGACTTCCTTAGCCAGTCTCCTAAAGTACAAGAAGTCAAATCAAGAATCATTAAATGGGATGGATTCAAACTAAAAATCTTCTCACCAAAGGAAACAATCAAAAAGGTGAAGAGAAAGTCTACAGATGGGAGAAAATCTTTACCACACACAACTCAGATAGAACATTAATCTCCAGGATATATAAAGAACTCAAAAAACTTAACACCAATATACCAAATAACCCAATCAATAAATGGCCTAAGGAACTGAGACACTTCACAGAAGAAGATATATAATCAATCAACAAACATATGAAAAAATGTTCATCATCTCTAGTGATTAGAGAAGTGAAAATCAAAACTACTCTAAGTTTTCATCTCACTCCAGTCAGAATAGCAATTAGTAAGAATATAAGCAACAATAATTGTTGGTGTGGATGTGGTGGAAAAGACACACTCATACATAGCTTGTGGCATTGAAAATTGGTGCAACCACTATGGAAAGCAATATGGAGATTCCTCAGAAAACCTGGAATGAAATCACCATTTGAGCCAGCTCTCCCACTCTTTAGTTTAGACCCAAAAGATTTAAAAATCAGCACACTGACACAGCCACATCAATGTTTATAGCAGTTCAATTCACAATAGTGAAATAATGGAACCAACCTAGATGCCCTTCAACAGATGAATGATTAAGAAACTGTGGTATATGTACCCAATGGAATATTACTTAGACTTAAAGAAGAATCAAATTATAGCATCTTCAAGTAATTGGATAGATCTGGAGAATATTATGCTAAACAAAATAAGCGAAACTAAAAAAAAAAAAAAAAAGTCCAAATTTTTTCTCTGATAAATGGATGCTAATCCACAATGGTTGGGGGGTGTGGAGATGAAGGAACTTTGGATTTTGCAGAGGGAAGTGAGGGGAGGGGAATGGGTGTGGGGAAGGCTATTGGAATGGGATGAACATACCCTATATACATTTATGATTACACAACTGATGTGACTCTACACCATGTTCAGCCAGAGGAAGAAGTTGTGCTCCATTTGTGTATATAATGTGTCAAAATGTATACTACTATCATGTATAACTAATTAGAACAAATTTTAAAATAAAAAAAATAAAGTGGGCAAAGAAAAAAATATCAGCCAAGAACTCTATATCTGGCAAATCTTCCCTTCAACGGTGTAGGACAAATTAAGACATTTGAACACAATGTATTATAACTGATAAAAGATATGATAGCTTAAAAACCTGTAGATCCACTAGCAAGATTGCATTCAGATACTAAAGGGAATCTTTCTTTGTACAATAAAGAAATACAAGACACTAAATACATTTCACTTTAAAAAATAAAGAGCATTAGTAAAGGAAACCACATAGATACATATTAAAGGCAATAGAAATGCAGTTTTTGTTTCTAACCTTTTTTTCATTCACCTGAATTAAAAGAAAACAGGATAAATCAATAATTACAAATCAGCTTTGGTGGGGTAAAAATGTAATTGTACATTTTACCAGTAACAGAACAAACAAGAAGTAAGGGAATGGAGTTATATAGGAACAATACAAATTACTACTAATCTGGAGTAGGTCTTCATAAGTGAAATGCTCGTTTTAGTCCCTAGAGAAAATACTAGGAAAATAGCTAGTAAATTGAAAATAATTAATATAAATTACAAGAAAATAAATAAGGTACACTAAAAAGGTCTATGCAACAGAAAAGTAATCAATAAGAGGAAGAGAGGAAGAAAAGAGAAAGCAAATGTATAGAAAATAAATATAAAATGATAGTCATATTTCCAAAATCATGTTCAACTTAAAAGAACTGAATAGGTTGAAATTAAAGGGTTATAAGCAGATATATCACTTAAAAGGGAGCTGACATAGCTATGATAATATAAAAAGTAGACCCAAGGACAAAATTTATTGCTAGAGCAAGTTGGATATTTTATAATGATAAAAGAATCAGTTCATTGAGAAGATATAACAATTATAAACATGTACCCACCTATCAGTAAAACCCAAAAACAAATGAAGAAAGAGCTGTCACAATCACGGAAAGAAAGAGACAATTCAATATTTGGTTTTCAAAATTGTTCTCTCAATCATTCATAGATCAACTGGGATTTCAACCAACAAACAGGAGACTTGAATAATATTATGCATGTAGGATTCTATTTGAATTGTGGTATTATTCAATTATTGTAGTAGTACAGATAGATAAATGATAGATAGGTAGATAGATATAGATACAATACTCCACCCAACAATAGAATGCAGATGCAACATTATGAGAAATAGTGGATATATCAGTAATAAAACATTATGAGAAATAGTGGATATATCAGTAATAAAACAAACATCAAAATATTTGTAGTTTTAAAATTTTTAAATATACATTTCTTAACCACAATAGAATATAGTTACAAATCATTAACCAAAGGAAATATGGGAAGTTTACAAATCATTGAAGAGAAAAGAACATATTACTAATTAATTTTTCAAATAAGAAATCACAAAGGAAATTATGTTTTGAGATAAATATGAATTAAAGTACACCATACTAAAACTTCTAAGATACACCAACAGTAGCATAGAGCAGCAAGTTTCTATGGATGACTAAATTTATTACAAAAGCCAAGATCTCAAATCACTGTCTATACGTACACAATAAGAATATTAGAATCGAGCAGCAAACTAAATTTTTAGTAAGCATAAATAGAGGAATACTATGTGTAAGAATATTATGTATAAGAACAGAAATTTTAAAAAACATAGAAGGTAGAAAAAATGCTGCATAACAAGTAAAAATTGACCTTTTGAAAAGTTCAACATTATTAGCAAACCTTTACCAAGATTGACTAAGAAAAAAAGAGATCAGACTCAATATACTAAAATCATGAACAAAATAGAGAACATTATCACTGACTTTACACAAATAAAAGGATTATAAGGAAGTACTATCTATGATTGTTTAATAATGTGTTAGATAATATATGAAAATTAATAATTCCTAAAAGACAAAGTAGCAAACCTGATTGAACACATCAAAAATAAAGATTTCATTGTAATTTAAAAACATTTAAAATATTCCCATAAGGATATAAAACAAGGTTTTGATGGACTACTTGGGAAAAGCTAATATAATACATGTTTAAAATTGAATTTTGACAAGGCTGCTAAAGTAGTTCCATGGAAATATAATGATCTTTGACCACTGGTCCCTATAAAACTATATATCTGTTTGAAAATTAATGAAATTGGGTCCTTAACTCTCAGCATACTCAAAAATTTGCTGAAAACAAATAGATTACTCAAAAATAAGAACTAAATACTTTCTTTATATACTTCAAGAAAATATAGATGTAAATATTCCTGACCTTCATTAAGCAATAGTTTCTCAATTATTACTCCTCACACATAACCAAAAAAGAAAATAAATTATAAATAAATTGTAATTCATCCAAATTAAAAACATTTCTGCCACCAAGAATACTTTTAAAATGAAAAGACATCTCCTGAAATGGGAGATAATACTTGCTATATATATATATAAATATATATATATATATATATATATTGCAATATATTGCAATATATATATATGTATATATATATATAATTTCAGCTAATATTCAGAGTATATGAAAGAGCTCTTACAAAACAAAGACAAATAACTAAAGTTTAAAATATGGTTAAAATATTTAAATAGCTATTTTTTAAAAATATTTTATATTTTCCCAATTATAACATGAAACTATGTTCACCATCATCAGTCATTTAGAACATGTAAACCAAAACTACACTGAGATAACACATCCTGCTCTTTTCAATTTTTTTTCAGAGAAATTTGATATGTCCAAATAGTACCAACAGTAAGTATTATCTAATTAAAATCATAAATTATATGTTCCATTTAATTTGGTTTCTTTTCTAATCCAAAAACAAACTTACTTCAGTGTGTGTCTGTTTGTCTAACTATTTTTCTATTTTATTTATGTTTACTAATTTCAATTTTCCAGAATACAATATATAATATACATAATAGATCAGAATATAATATCAACTGATGGAATTGCCTAAGATCATATCTATCTATCTACCTACACACACACACACACACACACACACACACACACACACACACATATATATGTATATCATGTATATAAATGAATCATATATATTAATACATAAATTCATATATATATATGAATCATGAATCAACACATCAAACACATTGCTAATAATGAAACTGAGAAATACTTTCCAATAAATATTTATAATTTGAAGCATGAATTGGTCTGTATTTAAAGTCTGTGTCTGCATATTTTTTAGTTAAGGAAACTTGATATACTTCTACAAATCCATCTTACACTCTACTGATGAATGTGTTATTACCCCCTTGCCAATAGAAGTTTAGGGCTTAAACGTGATCAAACTTTTCTATTTACATTTTCTAGCAAGGAAGGATTTTGTTTATGAGCCCAGTGGGAAGCTTGTCACACATATTGAGAGAAAATAAAAAGCCTCTTCTATGTTTACTCAGTCTACATCAAAAGAATGAGAACCAACACCTAGACTAAATTTGTGGATTTGAATTAGGCAAAAGTTCCATGACACCTGTTTTTTTTTTTTTTTTTTAATAAAGATAAATGAATGGAATTTAATACTTTTTAAAATGTAAAGAGTTATATTTTATCTATTAGGTCAATATTCTAAATTAAACAATTGCACATAACTAAATTAGTATTTCTGAGATATGATTAATAATTTATTTTCAACACATTTATTTAAAGTTCTTTGGAATCACTGCATTTATTCAGTGAAGAATGAAATAATTTAATGTGTTAAGCTTTCACAATAAGGCTCACATCACTCTCTTGATTAGAGGATGTATTACAAGGAAATAAATAGAGGTCACGCTGGAGGAAGGAGCCTGTTCTTTGTGGACATTTGCTAGATTGGGGGAATTTTTCCTAACTCCTCATCCATATCCTCTTTGTCTAAAGTTAATTTACTGTGTGTTTTTATAGAGAAAAACTAGAAGATCAAGCCTGGAACAGAAATACCTGGACTCTAGTATAAACATTTAAAAATCTTTTCCTAATGAATGTCTATCTCTTTGGTTAACCATTAGATATAATTAGAATCTTTATTTTATTGTACTTTTTGTCTTAAAGTTTTGAATCTCAACTGCCTTTCTAACTAAATAAAAAGCTATTTGCCAATGTACCACATGTTCCTCATTTTGGAAGAGACTGACCAAATTGGTACAGGTATAATGTAGTTAAATTTATTTTTATTCTGTTGTGTAAGAGATATCTTAATGAATCGAATACATAACAGTTGAAAATGTGCCCTACATCAACTGAATGATTTTAGTAATCTCTTCAAGATTGGTCTTCATTAACTGAGAAAAATAAAATTATGCTTTAACATTTCTTTAACTTTCAGAAAACAGCAATTGATAATAGGAAGTGATTTTTTTCCCCCTGAAGATAATTAGGTGTTCAAGGAAGTAAAGGCTTTCACGTCTTGAACAAGATGGAATTCAATGTAGTGGGACTAAGTGAAAGTATATGATGGAACTTAGAACCACCTCTATCTGGAGGATTTGGTGCATAGAGAAAAACATTGTTAAGTTTGTTAGACAAAACCCAGCAAGTAAAGGAAACACTGAACAAGGACAGAAGTGGTTCGTGGAATAAACAAAGGCAGAGAACTCTGTTCCTAGGGAGAGCTCTGTGGAGCTGAACTTGAGCTTCAATTGTGCAGGGTCTCAGCTTAAGATTTCTAGAGTGCAGCTTTGAACACAATAAGATAAAAACGAGGCCTAGCTATTAGAACTAGGAAGCCACAGTTAGACAGGAAACCAGGGAGACAGTTCAGTAAACTTTAAATCCCCCGGGGCCTAATTCTTTTCAATTTGATGTGATTTTATTATTTATTACTCGGTATTAGTTGACAGTTTGGGATATTCATTGAGGCATCATTACTGTTATAACACTAAGACTTGTATAATATTTTCATCTTTCTGCACTCATTTTAAAATATGTGCAGCCATGCAAAAGAAGGTGGCTTCAATTGAAAGGAAGACAGATATTGAAGGGCAGGAAAACTGAGTCAGGTTGCAATGATCAAAAAAGACTAGTTCAACAATCAAGACCATTCTAGCACCTTGTTTTAGCCTTACATACAACTTAATATAATGAAGTAATGGCAAAATAGTTCACATGAATCAAAGGCAACTTGGGTGCATTTATGAAAGTAATGAATGGAAATTTTTGTTTTTAGTTTGCTTCTTATTTTCTGTCACAGAAATTTACACACATATGCAAGGAGAGAACATTTGATTTTCTTGCTAACCCACTCATGGTTTCTTTATCTGAGAAGCAATTTACTTGAAGAATCTGGATTTCTTATATTCTCAATATGGATTTTCTGTTTGAAGATCAAAGAGGCAATCTCTGGTTTCACAAAGGTTTTGGTTTATCACCTTGACGGACTTTACATTTATTAAATGCTAATCCCCACAAGCTTACAAAGAGCTGGACACATAATTACCACTATTATGCTTCTTTCATCCGTCTGCACAGTTGGTGCTTAATGTCCCAGATGCCTGTCTGGAGGAGAGGTCAGCAGCTTTTCAAGCCTCTCAATTCTCCTAACCAGAGTGTGAAGGAGAAGGATGGAGAAAGACAGACTCCATTTCACAGTTCTGCTCATATTGTACGATCCTGTGCCAAGCAAAGAATTTGAGTACTGATCGAAATTTTAAAACTGTGATTCCTGATAGTGCCAATTTCAAAGTGCATATATGATCTAAAGAAGGAAGAAGAGGGTAGCAAATGACTTTGTCATATTGAATTAAACTTGTGGTTGAGTAAGTAAACATTTCGGGGATCTGAAGACATTTTTGAGATAAGAGGGGAGCCTCTAATTAGCTGGTGTTTTTTTCTATGCATAATCTATTACCTGAAATTATTAGACAGTATGGGAAATTAATTTATTCTTTCTAATAGGACTTTTCTGACATTTTCATACCCTTCAGATACAAAGCTCTTTAAAAGGCAATATATCTATATATTATATTATTTGAAGTTGTACACATATACTCTAAATTACCATTTTTTTGAACAGGAACAATTTCTGTATCTGTAAGTTGTTAGGTCTGCAGTGGAAAAAAACAGAGATACAGATTTAGTTTGGAAAGTAAAAATCTTATTTATGGCATAGTTCTTTCATGAGAGTTGGTAGGTCTTAATGCATAGAAAAAGAGAATGGAGATTTTATGAGCTGGTTGCCTAAAGGGTGAGGTAGAGATGAGTTCAGGAGATGGAAAAGAAAGGAGATAGGAAGTAACAGAGTATGATAGTCAATGAGAAGATAAAGAGGAAAGGAAAAACTGTTTATAGGCAAACATGAGAATTTTACTCTTTTGAATATTATATTACACTTATCATCTTGTAGCATCTTTCCACTCTACATAAATTATGTCATTCTTTTGCAGAATTGCTGTCTTGTTGAACACGAAAGGGGAGAAAAGAGAGGAGAATAGGGGTTGGGAATGGGGTAGGCAAGGAAGAAGAGGTACATAAGTTGATTCATAGTGCCTCTGCTTTATGATTAAGTTGGAAACATTAAACAAAACCAAGTGAGATGTAAATATACCACATTTTTCTTTAACTTAACTTTTTTTCATTTCAAATTAGACTCTTTAACCAAAAAATAATGTTGTTTCCATTTGCTCTTCATTGTTTCTGCACCTTAATTCCTATACACATTAAAGGTTAATGGAATGTTGATTATGTAAACAAAATTTCAGAAAGTATTATTGCAAGTCGTAAGTGTGTCTAAATTCTTGCTAGAACTAACCTGTGATTATCTTGAAGAATCTAGAAAAATAGAAAAGACTATACACACAGCTGAATGACTATCCCCTTTGTTCTCTCCTGTGCCTTACTCATTCTGAACTGTTACATAGTATTCACATCCAAAGTCAGATTTACTAGTACATTATGATTAATGTATTTATTAGTATTTTAGGAAAATACATACATATATATAGGCACATACAAACACTGGTCTCCCTTAATCTGTGGGAAATGTGTTTCCAGATCCTAGAGGGTGCCTGAAATTGCAGGTAGTATGGAACTCTGTATATTTTATGTGTTTCCTAAGCATGCTTATATACAACAAAGTTTAATTTATAAATTAAAGGGATTGATAGCAATAATAAAAAATAAACATAACAATATACTGTAATAAAAGTAATGTGAATGTGGTCTCTCCCTCTCAAAAAATCTTATTTAACTGAACTGTATTGTCCTTACCTATCTCCTTTAATGAGATGAAGTGAGGTGAATTCTCTGGGAATTGTGACAGTGTTATCATTCGGCTCCCAGTAAGAGTGTTTGAGGAAATAAAGGAAGGTGGAAATTTTATTTATTTATGTATGGATTTGGAAAGAGTAGTTGATCCTAAAACACCTTTCTTAAATTAAATATTAATTATGAAAAACTATGTTCAAAATTTTAACATAAATTACTACCACACTGCTATAAATGTAGAATTAATGTTATCTTCCATTTACCTTTATACTGAACTTTAATTTTAAAATTTTCATAGTTTTATGATCACCAAAATTTTATGTTAATTTCGTAATTTTTGCTCCCAAATTTAGTTTTATCTCCAGTGATTTTACCATTATTTCTTCATTACTAAGTAATTTAATGATGTATTTTCCTTGATTTCTTATGAAGAATGTTATTAATTTTTAACTCTTTTGTTCTTGTCCTTATTTTTAAGATTTATCTACCTCTTTTGTTTACATTTGGAAAATAATTTAAAATAAATACATGTTTCTGGTTATTTAATAAAGCAAATACTACAGAGGTACTTCAAATGAAATGCAACTATATACTACCCGATCCTTCCTAGTCTTCCTATCCACAAGAACATATTTTTGAGATTTGTAAGATAACTTACAATAACATACAAAATTCTTAATATATTCACTTGTTGAAAAAGAAAACGTTAAAGGTAAGTTAGTATTTCTTTTGAAAATATAAATACAAAGAAAACAGTATTTGAGGTGCTTTTGCATGTATTGCATAAACATAGTTGATATGCATATATTGCTCTGCAGTCTTCTAATCCATCCATTGATTTAACTTAGGGTTCAATCCATCATAGTTTACACTGACTGTTGACTACTATTTAATAGTGAAATCTATTATAATTTATTATATTATAATATTATAGATCTCAGCTAATACTATATCTAAAAAGAACTACACACTAATGATAGTTAGCATCTACTGAATGACAACTAACTATCAGATCTGGTTTTAAACCTAAATATACCACATTACTTAATCTTACAAAATTCAAATGAGGTAGTAAATAGAGTTTATTTTAATAGTAAAAAGTTGGACACCATGGAGTATAATTTTGCAACCTCTTTTAGGCATAATCCGTACCAGAGATTTAATTATTCTTGTCCTTCTGAAATTAAGTTTTGGCTACATATCATTGCTTTCTTTATGACTATTTGGTAATGTAGCCCAGGTTCACTTTTAGTAACCAAAACCTTTTAAATGATGTTTTCTGTTCCTCTGTAATAGTTAAAATTTTGACACAAAGCTCAAAGCTTCAGGTATTAGTTTTTCAGGTCTGATGTTAAAAAAAAAAAAAAAAAAAAAAAAAAAACAGCCTAAATTGGATGGATTAAACAGCAGAAATTTATTTTCTCACAGTTCTAGAGACAGAAAATCTGAAATCAAGTTGTTGCCGGGTTGGTTCTTTGTAAGGTTCTAAGGCATATTCTTCTGTCCACACCTCTCCTCAATCTTCTGGATGACAATTTTGGCAATCTTAAGCTTTGGTTTTGGAAACATCACCTTGTTTTCTGTCCTCATTTTCCCCTAGGATCTCCATGTTTGTGTATGTCTGTGTTCACATTTGTGCTTTATATAAAGACATTTGTGATGTTGAGTTAGAAATCCACCCAACTCACTTTAACAAGTTTACATTTGCAAAAACCCTATTTCCATATGAAGCCACATTTTGAGGTGCTGGGATTTAGGATGTCAACATATGAGTTCAGGATACAAACAATACTAGCACTTTCCTACCCAATTTCCCGCCCTTCCCAAGCTTTGATCTGCTACAGCTTAGCCTTCTGTTCTGAAAGGAATATATCTGACAGGATCTCCATATACCCACCTTTAACCATTACTTTCTCATATTCTTCCCACTTAGTAAATTGCACGTCCTGGATTGAGGTGGCAGAAGAGGGGTAGTGTAAGCTGCCTGGTACCGTAAACCGGGATAAAAACTCTCGGGGGCAGAGTTAAGCTTTTATTACTTTTACTTCTACTTTCTTGGTGCTTAGAGAGGGAAAGAAAGATTTTTCTTAGAGAGGGAAAGAAAGATTTTTCTTTTTAGCTTAGAGTAGAGTAGCTTAGAGCTTAGAGTCTTAGAAAGAAAGATAAAGATAGAGCTTAGCTTTTAGCTTAAAGAAAGATAGAGCTTAGCTTAGAGAAAGACTAGAGCTTTTTTTTTCTCTCTTCTTTTTTTTTTCTTCTGTCTTCTGTTTTCTGTCTTCCTCGGGAGCCTTGGCCTTACTCTGACCAGTCCTCTGGAGCCTTGGCCTAACTTTGACCAGTCATTACTTCTTTTATCTGGTTTCTCTTCTGTAACCGTTCTGCCTACATTTTGGCCGCTCTGATTCTTCTGATTGATTGAGTGACTGCCCGGCTGATTGAATTCTCCGTTCTCCTAACTTGGACCGCTTTCACCCGGTTATATACCTTCAGGTTTGCGGGTGCCTACAGGTGCGTTATATACATATCAGGTGGAACTTATGGCTTCCAGCTAGCTATAATAGCCCTTCCTAATTAGGGCTCCTTCAGGGTAGGACCCAAGACTGTTTCTACTTAATTATCCTTGTCCATAGTTGGCAGATCATCTTTAGGTTTGGTAAATGCCTATAAATTATTAATTCTTTAATTAGATCTTTTAGGAATTCTTGGGATCCACCAATCCCTTACTTTCCCATTGTTATGAATCTTAGCCCAGTAGCAATTCATAACAATGGTAGTAGAATAGTAGCAATGGTAAGTCTTGGAAACAAAGGATACACTAAATGTAAAGAGACTAAAGACAATATTAAAGTCAATTAAATCTAGCCTGTTTTACATTATAATCCCTATGCACCAGCAATTCTATATGCTGTGTTTGATAAAAGATTTCCTTCCTTTTTCTTGATCTAAGTTCTAAGTTATTGCTATGGTTATTGTTGAATTTTCATGGCATATATTAAAGCTTCAAGGTAGTATGATTTTATTATTAATGTTACAATATTATTAATAGATATTGTAATTCACATAATATGAACTACCTTTACATGTATACTCATCCTTGATGCACAGACTCAGCTACATGCATTTTATTTAAGAAAAAAGTTCATAACGTTTAAAATGTACTCAAGCTTGATCTATAGGATTTCTATCTCCTACCTCTGTAGTACTGAATTTATACAGTAAAATATCAAAATTAAAATGATAATGTAATGATTGACTACATGAGTTTTTACAATTTTGGCATTCTAAGGGCCAACTTGGAATTTTTATTTTTTCCATTGTTTTTGACTGCAGAAATATTTGAAAGCTGTTAGAATTGAAAATATTGCAATTTATGTGTCTGTTGTTGTTAAATCCTATATCAGAGATCTGCTAGATGCATCCTTATCTTTCACATGCTTTCTATTTGCTTATCTGTTTCTTCATGTGAAAGACAACAATAAAGGATAGTATGGACTAATTTTAAATTTAGATTAAATTTAAGTTTAAATTAGACATTTTAAGTTTAGATTAATTTCATTAATACATTAATTTTTTTTTAATGAAAACAAGAGTTTTTGAAAGTGGTTTGTTCTACAAAGTTTCATGTGCTGGAAGCTTGGTTTTCAGTGTGACAGTGATGAAGAGGTGGAAACTTCAACAGGTGTGCCCAGTGCAAAGTAATCATCTCATGTGGCTTCATTGTCATGAATGAATTAATGCTGCTTTAAGGAAGATGGTACAATATTGTGGGATTGGATTAGTTCCCGTGAAAATGGATTGTTATAAGCAAGCCGGGCAATTCCCTAGGGTTACACTCTGCAAGCATTCAGGCTATTTTGAGGCCAACCATAAAGAAGCCCTCACCAGAGCCAAGCAGATGCCAGGGCAATGCTCTTGATTTTTCAAAAATTTGAGCTAATAAATTTTTTTCTTTATAAAATATCCAGCCTATGGTATTTTGATACAGCAACATGAAACTAAGACTGTATTTGTCCCAGTGTCTCCAGGTTGAAACTCCTACTGCTTGTAAAGTCATGAGACTTGGTGGATATACATCTCAGGAAGGGAAGCACCATTTTGTTGGGCTTTCACCTGAAGTGATCTCTGAATATTTCTTAGACACGGTAGGCTATTAAGTTCCTCATGGAAAATGTCAAATGTGAGCCCTCAAAGAATACAATAAACTCTGGATTTTCAAATTTCTATAGCATATCCACTCAACCATTCTATTGTCAGGTGCCAGAGCCCTAATTTGGGCATAAAACACTTGCTGAAGCAGTAATTAAGGGTTCTGTGCAATTTAACTATTCCCAAAATCACATTATTCTTATTTATTTATTTATTTATTTATTTATTTATGTATTTTTTGTACCAGGGATTGACCTCAGTGGCACTTGACCACTGGCCCACATCCCCAGGCCCCCCCCCTTTTTTTGTATTTTATTAGAGACAGGGTCTCACTGAGTTGCTAAGTGCCTCGCCATTGCTGAGGCTGGCTTTGAACTTGTGATCCTCCTGCTTCAGCCTCCCAAGTGCTGGGATTACAGGCATGCACCAAGCCAGTCCCACAATCACATTTTGAACCTTAATTGCAGAAAGTCCCTTTAAATGCTGTCATACAGAAATTCTGGTTTCAACACCACATGCTATGTTGGTGGTCAGATGGTGTAAGCATGCTATTTCCATTATTAAGTACATCAAGGACATATAATAACAACTATCTTCATGTTTTTTATCATTATTTTTTCCATCTGTGATGGCTAATCTGAATTGTCAACATGATTGAACTGAGTGATGTTTAGGATTGAAAGACTTGTGGGTGTGTCTCAAATATCCAAAATACAGAGAAACTGAATAAGCCAGTTTATGCCCTTCCATCTGTATTCCTTTCCAACTAATCACATGTGATAAAGTCTTAGTCATCATTATGTTGCAGCATCCCAGGAGCTAGCCACTAAATCACTTATCCCAAGCAAATCAATCTTTGTTGCCACCTTCTGGTGAGCTATACAATTCTAGAATCTTATTCTGAGTATATCTCAGTCTGATGAATTTTTCTGGCATCAACTTTATTAATTTGGGTTTCTGTACAAGAATAACATGAGCCAAGGATTTGAGTGTAACCAGTTCATGTGGGACATGCAGGGTACATCCATAGAAAAGCGGATATATGTATTAGAAAACAGAAAACAGTTAAGGCACATGTTATTAAGCCAGATTTTGTAGTGGAACGGGATTTTAATCCTGGCAAGAAATGGTAGAATACACACACAACCCTGAATTATTCCATGCAATGGAAGATGAATCCAGGCAATTTTATAACAAATACTGAGAGTCACTGGATGCACTCTGAAAGTGCACATTGGGTGCAACTCCTGGAAGTTTCCCAGTTTCCAGCACTTAAAACTCTGCATAAGTAATGCATCACACAGATCAGGAAAATATCCTTCCAATGGCCATCTGGAAGTTAGCAGAAACCCACCAGCATGATAGGTCTTAGGAAAATGAAGCTGTCTGCTACTGGAAGTTAGCAAAAAAAAAAAAAAAAAAAAAAAAAAAAATCATAATTCACTTTCTTTGTTCTGAGTTGTAATCCACATGGGACTGATTAATTATTGGTTTGACAGTGCAACCCAATTTCATTGTTTGTGTTTGTTTATTCTCTCCCCTTTCCTTCTCTTTATTCTCAAATAGATAACAGTTGTCTCAGTAAAATTTGTTGAAAAATCCATCTTTTCCTTCCTTCATCAGCATATTTAATTGGCTGTATTCTGAATGTTCAATTAAGTCATATTTTATGCCAATAAAAATAGTTTTTCTTAACAAAATAATTTTCTTAGTACTTGATGCAGCCTTCCAAATGATATTGATTCTGTCAAATTTGTATTATCTGAATTATAATTCTAATAATTCATTAATATCCTCTCAATTTTAATGTATATAACTATGTACTGTGTTAACAATGACACTTGTGCTTCATCTTTTCTGATCTTTATTCTTTTTATGTTTTTCTTGCTGTAGTGGCTAGAACTTTCATTAGTAATGTTAAATAGAAATTGTGATAGTAGGGAAGGAACAGCCCAGCCACCAGCCCCTCTGGCCACGGGCTCATGCTTCCACCACCACCGGAGCTGGGAATAGCAGGTCCCTGATGCAGAGAGGGCCTGACCAGAGGAAGGGCCCGGTCCATTCCCTGGGGAACTGTGACCTGCCCAGCTGCCACCGGAACAAGTGGTAAACACCCACCTGAAGGAGCAGCCCAGCCACCATCCCGCCCGACCACCAGCCCATGCCTTCACCAGGACCAGGTACTGCAGGCTCCACCCTGTGGAAGGGCCCTGCTACCCACCTGCCCAACCCCCGCCAAAAGAACTAGACTGGGAGGAGACCCAGAAGGAGGACAGTGGGGAGAAGAAAACCAGACAGCCTGCTCCACCACACTGGGGCCAGGAGGAGATCTGGAGAGAGAGGCCCGCTCTGCGCCCACAAATCAGAGAGGCAACCTGCGTCTGCCCAGAGAGACACACTGCACTGGGATTCGGTAGCTGCTCAACCCAACACCAATATAATTATAGGCCTGATGCTGCCACTGCCACAAAACTGAGTTAGCTACGCCGCTACCAAAGAATAACCAAAAGGTCCAGGTAAGACATCACTAAGGTCCCTGGGGACCAGGATGCACCAGAAGGTGCAACCAGTTATGCTTTTGTGAACTAACAGGGAATCTTACACGGGGCTGCCTATCTCTTGCTTCTTCTACTAACATCCAAATTCTAATGATTACACTCTCACTAGTCAAATAATATAATACCTCTATTTTCTCACATCTTACTTCATAAATGTTTAAGTCAACCTATAAGTTCCCCCTTCTACCATTAGATACTGTAAACCACACCACGCAAACATAGAGAATATATGGTATAAGATAACTGATCTCATCATTTCTGTTTATAATGACAAAAATGTAAGTATAAAAATAGAAACTAACTGATATCTGGACACACATTGGATACATTGAAAACTCTAATATTGATATTTCCCTAAAAAGTGAGGTTTTGGGTAACCTGGAGGGACCTTAGAAGACAAAAGGGCAGAAGCTGTAATACCTCAGGCTTACCTTGTAAGAGAGGAAAACACATAGATATCATGAAAAAACAAGGGAGGAAAATGCCCCAAACAAACCAAGATACTACAACAATAGAAACCATAGAAAGCACAGGAAGGCCGGGTGGGTGGAACACACCTGTAATCCCAGCACTTGGGAGGCTGAGGCAGGAGGATCACAAGTTCGAAGCCAGCCTCAGCAATGGTGAGGCACTTAGCAACTCACTGAGACCCTGTCTGTAAATAAAATACAAAAAAGGGTTGGGGATGTGGCTCAGTGGTTGAGTGCCCCTGAGGTCAATCCCTGGTACCAAAAAAAAAAAAAAAAAAGAAAAAAAGAAAAGAAAAAGAAAGCACAGAACTTGAAATGTCAGAGAAGGAGTTACAGATATACCATAATTAAAATAATAAGGAATTTGAAAAACGACCTAAGTGAACAGATACAGGTAAAAATTGATCTCTCCAACAAAGAGATAAGAGAACTAATAGAGGTAGCGAAAGTTTACTTCAAGAAAGAGATAGTTTGAGAAAAAAAACAAACAGAATTACTTGAAATGAAAGAAACAGTAAGCCACTTAAAAAATTCAATAAAAAGCATCAGCAATAGATTGGACCACTTGGAAGATAGGACCTCAGACAATGAGGACAAAATATATAATCTTGAAAATCAAGTTGACCTCACAGTGAAAATGGTAAGAAACCATGAACAGAATATCCAAGAACTATGGGATACCATCAAAAGACCAAATTTAAGATTTATTGGAATAGAGGAAGGTGCAGAGTTTCAAACCAAAGGAATGCAAAATCTCTTCAATGAAATAATATCAGAAAATTTTCCAAGCAGGAAGAATGAATTTGAAAATCAAATACAAGAGGCCTATAGGACGCCAAATGTATAAAATTACAACAGGTCCACACCAAGGCACATTGTAATGAAAATGCCTAGCATACAAAATAAAGATAGAATTTTAAAGGCTGCAAGAGAGAAAAGTCAGGTTACCTATAAGGGAAAACCAATTCACATCTCAGCAGATTTTTCAATCCAAACACTCAAAGCCAGGAGAGCCTGGAACAACATATACCAGGCTCTAAAGGATAAGGGATGCCAACCAATAATTTTATATCCAGCAAAATTAAGCTTCAGATTTGAGGATGAAATAAAAAACCTTCCATGATAAACAAAAGCTAAAAGAATTTATGACAAGAATGCCTGCTCTACAGAACATTCTTGGTAAAATATTCCATGAGGAGGGAATGAAAAATAATAATGAAAATCTGCAAAGGGAAGAACTACGTTAAAGGGAAAAACCAACCAAAGGAAAAACCAAGTCAAACTAAATACCAAAAATAATAAAAAAATAAAAATAACTGGTAATATAAATCATGTCTCAATAATAACTCTGAATGTTAATGGTCTAAACTCACCATTTAAAAGACATAGGCTAATAGATTGGATTAAAAAAATAGACCCAACAATATGCTGCCTTCAAGAGACACATCTCATAGGAAAAGACGCCCACAGACTGAAGGTGAAAGGATGGGATAAAATATGTCACTCACATGGTCTACATAAGCAAGCAGGGGTCTCCATCCTCATATCAAATAAAGTAGACTTCAAGCCAAATTAGTCAAAAGAGATAAAGATGGACATTTCATACTGCTTAAGGGAATCATAGATCAACAAATTATAACTGTTATAAATATATATGCCCCAAATAATGGAACATCTACATTCATCAAACAAACTCTTCTCAAGTTCAAGAATCAAATCGACCACAACACAATAATTCTAGGTGATTTTAACATACCTCTTTCACCATTAGATAGAGCTTCCAAACAAAAGTTAAACAAAGAAACTATAGAACTCAATAATACAATTAATAACTTAGACTTAATGGACATATATAGAGTATATCATCCATCAATGAGCCAATACATTTTCTTCCAGCAGCACATGGATCCTTCTAAAAAATAGACCATATATTATGCCATAAAGCAACTCTAAGCAAATATAAAAAAGTAGGGATACTACCCTGCATTCTATTAGATCATAATGGAATGAAATTAGAAATCAATGATTACAAAAAAGAAAAAAAAAATCTACTCTAACACCTGGAGATGATATAATATGCTATTGAATGATCAATGGGTTGCAAAAGACATCAAGAAGGAGATTAAGATATTCTTAGATTCACTATCACCTCAGGACATCAAGAAAGCTTAGATGTTGTGAAATGAAGTATGAACTTTGTGCATAATAAGCACAATTTACCAAAAAATGCACATATAGATCTATGGTAATAATATAAACCTGTCTTCCAGATATGGAGACACTAACAAAGAGCGCTTCCCCTCACCCTTCCCTCTTCTCCCTCTTCACCATTCCAGTGACTAAATTCAGGACTACCCCTAGCTCCAAAAGGTGGATTAACAAGGGTCATTCTCAGAAGACAGTTCTTCCTAAAAACTAACAAAATGATATTTATATAGGGATTATTTTGCTACTTTTAACAAACTTTGGGCATTAGAATTTATTCTTTAACCCAACAAGATTAACTAAAATGCACATATAACAATGGATAGACAATCTGAACTAATCTAAGGGGCCCAGATTGCTTCTCTATGCATATCTTCTCCTTCCCTGACCCCCAACCCAGTAAACCTTTAACCTACCCTTGAAGATATCAAGTTCAACAATTCCATTCCCCTAAATGGCAACAATTCCTATGTAGTAACAAAACACACTTAAAGAGCCTTACTTTAGCTCTCTACTTTTACCATGTGTTGTGCACTTATAAAATCTAGAAACAGTGAATCATAAAAAGTAGTACTAGTGAATTAACCAATTTGTAAATATCTTTTTGTTATAATTGATAGAAAAGATGCATCTGGGATATGGAATTGCTTTATCTCTGGGTACTGTGTACCATGACTTGTTCATTAGACTGGCAGCAGAAGGGCACAGGGAAAGATGGGAGCAAGTGCTCAAAGGTTTACATTTTGATGTGAGCCACTGGTATGTGGGCATCTTCTGGCTGTACTATATGAATACTTTAATTCACTGGGAACATGAATTCTTGCTAATATATTAGTAGTAGAAATCTGGTAATGAAAAAATCTTGGTGTATTCTGTTGCTGTCTCATTTTAAATTGAGCATTAGGGGAATGCATTATTTTAGTTGTAACTCTGGCAATATGTCTATCTAGAGGCCTGTTGCCATTTCTGTCTTCTGTGAAATTTTTGTCCCCAAGAAAGGATAACAGATTGAGTTGGTGTAGTGTATTCTTGATTATCAAAAAATACCCAGGTAGCTTTGGATTTTGAACTGGTGAATATTCATGATGTGTGGAAAAGCATGATACACACTATGATCTCAATCACACAAAATGGAATATTGTGTATA
The DNA here is from genome assembly GCA_025594165.1 of Tamias sibiricus. Lineage (NCBI taxonomy): Eukaryota > Metazoa > Chordata > Mammalia > Rodentia > Sciuridae > Tamias > Tamias sibiricus. The sequence goes on along the minus strand of CM046664.1, from coordinate 108,494,190 downwards.
TACGCACACAACCTACAGGGACAGGTCCAACTAAGCTGCTTGTGACTGGATGACTTTGTTCTTTGCTTGTGTTTTTATTTTTCCTGTAATGCACAATTAACTTTTAAAAAATAAAAACTATTTTTTAAAAAAGAATATCTTAGAGGTAAATGAGAACAACAATACAACATACTGAAAACTCTGGGACACTCTGAAGGCAGTACAAAGAGGAAAGTTCATTGCATGGAGCTCATTCCTTCAAAAAAGAAAAAGTCAACAAATAAATTAACTAACATTACATCTCAAAGCCCTAGAAAAAGAAGAACAAATCAACCCCAAAATAAGTAGAAGACAGGAAATAATTAAAATCAGAGCTGAACTTAACAAAATTGAAATTTAAAAAAATTGAAAAAAATGACAGAACAAAAAGTTGGTTCTTTGAAAAAATAAATAAAATTGATAAACCATTAGCTATGCTAACTAAGAAAAGAAGAAAGAAAGCACAAATTACCAATATCTACTATGAAAGAGGAAATATCACGACAGACACTACAGAAATACACAAGATAATTAGAAATTATTTTGAAAATTTGTTCTCCAATGAAATAGAAAAAAACAAAGGCATCAACAAATTTCTAGAGACATAAACTAAACTAAATCAAGATGATATACACAATTTAAATAGGTAAATTTCAAGCAAAGAAATAGAGGATGCCATAAAAATCTTACCAACCAAGAAAAGCCCAGGACCAGATGGATACACAGCGGAGTTCTACAAGACCTTTAAAGAAGAACTAACACCAATACTTCTCAAACTATTTCATGAAATAGAAAAAGAGGGAACACTCCCAGACTCATTCTATGAGGCCAATATCACCATGATTCCAAAACAAGACAGAGACAAATCAAAGAAAGAAAAATTTAGACCGATATCTCTAATGAATATAGATGCAAAAATTCTCAATAAAATTCTGGAAAATCAAATACAAAAACACATCAAAAAGATAGTGTACCACGATCAAGTGGGCTTTATTCCAGGGATGCAAGTTTGGTTCAATATAAGGAAATCAAAACATGTAATTCATCACATCAACAGGCTCAGAGATAAAAGTCATATGATCATCTCAATAGACACAGAGAAAGCATTTGACAAAATACAACATGCCTTCATGTTCAAAATGCTAGAAAAAATAGGGATAACAGGAACATATCTCAACATCGTAAAGGCCATCTATGCTAAGTCCCAGGCCAACATCATCCTAAATGGAGAAAAATTGAAAGCATTCCCTCTACAAATTGGAACAAGACAGGGATACCCTCTTTTACCACTCCTATTTAACATAGTTCTTGAAGCCCTAGACAGAGCAATTAGACAGATGAAAGAAATTAAAGAGATACGAATAGGAAAAGAAGAAATCAAATTATCACTATTTGCAGACGATATGATTCTATACATAGAAGATCCAAAAAATTTCACCAGAAATCTTCTAGATCTAAAAATGAATTCAGCAACGTAGCTGGATATAAAATCAATACCCATAAGTCAAAGGCATTTTTGTACATCAGCAAAAACTCAGAAAGAGAAACTAGGAAATCCACCTCAGCTACCATAGCCTCAAAATAAATAAGTAAATAAATAAATAAATAAATAAATAAAATATTTGGGAATCAACAAAAGAAGTGAAAGACCTCTACAATGAAAACTGCAGCACGCTAAAGAAAGAAATTAATGAAGACCTTAGAAGATGGAAAGATCTACTTTGTTCATGGATAGGTAGAACTAATATTGTAAAAATGACCATTCTCCCAAAAGCACTATACGGATTCAATGCAATACAAATCAAAATCCCAATATCATTCCTCATCGAAATAGTAAAAGCAATCATGAAATTCATCTGGAAAAATAAGAGACCCAGAATAGCCAAAGCGATTCTTAGCAAGAAGAATGAGGTGGGTGGCATTACTATTCCAGACCTTAAATTGTACTACAAAGCAATAGTAACAAAAACAGCATAGTATTGGCATCAAAATAGACCAGTAGACCAATGGTACAGAATAGAAGACACAGAGACAAAACCCACACACCTACAGTTATCTTATATTAGACAAAGGTGCCAAAAATGTTCACTGGAGAAAAGACAGCCTCTTCAACAAATGGTGTTGGGAATACTGGAAATCCTCATGTAATAAAATGAAATTAAATCTCTTTCTCTCACCATGCACAAAACTTAATTCAAAGTGGATCAAGGACCTAGGAATTAAACCAGAGACCTTGCACCTAATAGAAGAAAAAGTAGGCCCAGATCTTCATCATGTTGGTTTTGGCCCCAACTTCCTCTATAAGACCCCTATAGCACAAGAACTAAAACCAAAAATCAATAAATTGGATGAATTCAAACTAAAAAGCTTCTTCTCAGCAAAAGAAATAATCAGTGAGGTGAACAGAGGATCTACAAGAATGGGCGCAAATCTTTACCACAAACACATCAAATAGAACACTAACCTTAAGGATTTATAAACTCTTAAAAGCCTTAACACCAAAAAAAAAAAAAAAAAAAAAAGTAACCCAATCAGTAAATGGGCCAAAGAACTAAACAGACACTTCTCAGAAGATGATATACAAACAATCAACAAATATATGAAAAAATGTTCAACATCTCTAGCGATTAGAGAAAGGCAAATCAAAACAACTTTAAGATTTCATCTTACTCCAGTCAGAATGGCAGCTATCAAAAAATAAAAACAAACAACAATAAATGCTGGCAAGGATGTGGGGAGAAAGGCACACTCTTCCATTGCTGGTGGAACAGCAAATTGGTGAAGCCAATCTGGAAAGTAGTATGGAGATTCCTAGGAAAACTTGGAATGGAACCACCATTTGACCCAGCTATCCCACTCCTTGGTCTATTCCCTAAGGACTTAACAACAGCTTACTATAGGGACACAGCAACATCAATGTTTATAGCAGCACAATTCACAAAGCTAGATTGTGGAACCAACCCTGATGCCCATCAGCAGATGAATGGATAGGAAACTTTGGTATATATACACAATGGAACACTACTCAACACTAAAAGAATAAAATCATGGATTTTGCAGGTAAATGGATGGAGTTGGAGAAAATAATGCTAAAATAAATAATGAAGTTAGCCAATCACAAAAATCGAAAGTCAAATGATCTCTTTGATATGAAGATAGTAACTTATGAAGGTAAGAGAGAGGGGATGAGAGGAATGAAAGAGCTTTAAATAGAACAAAGAGGGGGCAGGGAGGAGAGGGGGCAAGCGATAGGAATAATGGCAGACTGAGTTATCCATGATTATCCTAAATACACATGTGAAGACATAATTTTTGTAAAAATACTTTATTGCTGAAAGCCAGCTTCAGCAAAGATGTCAAGGTCTGCCCCGACTGATGCTGGAGGGAAACGTCGACGGACGAAAATAATCCACACACAAGACAGGTTGTAGGAATCCTTCTACTCTTCTGATTTTACTTTTCTCAGCATGGCTTTTTATATATCCAGAAAGCACCGTAATTCACATTTTTTCTTTAGGAGGTTACATAACAGAATTTTAGTAAAGAAGATTACAATATAGGATTCCAGTAATTAACTATAAAAGGTTACAATAAAGAATTTCCAGTAATTAACTATAAAAGGTTACAATAAGGAATTTCAGGAATTAACTATAAAAAGGTTGCAATAAAGAATTTCCAATAATTAACTATAAAAGGTTACAATAAGGAATTTCAGGAATTTCCAAGGGAAAATCAAATATTATCCTAAGTACATACTACTGATTAATCTTATCTATAGGCAGGGGAAAGTATTCTAAAAATCTTAAAGCTAATGTTAAAAATTCCTCAACTCTAGGTATGCCTGCTCGTAAAGTTATATTGCCCTAGTATCTTCTTTAAACTGGGCTCATCTTGCCAGTTTAGGTAGTTTTTGGCTTAGATTCCACAGGACCATTGAACTGGTTTTATTATTGATAATTAAATGTATTAGAATCTGGTAGTTATACAATAGAAATACATAAAGAGCACAGACAAAAGCAAGGACAAGGTTAATTCTTTGTAGTCACATAAAAGTGGCATCTCATCAGTAAAGAGGAGCCAAGCTCAGACCCCCAGGCTTGGAGGGAGCTTGGGCTCAAACTCATTTGCATAACCAATGAAGAACCCAGATTACACTGCTCGATTCCTGGTTTGGAAGAACTTAGGCCCACACAGCCCTGAATTAACAGGTTGGGGGTCGAGCTCAATTCCAGGTTGGGGAGATCTCAGACTCACAGCCCCGAATTAACGGGTTGGAGGTCGAGATCAAATCCCCGGATGAGAAATACCACATTACTTTATATAAAACCAGCAACTTGAAAAATTGTGCTCTTTATATGTAATATGAAATGAAATATACTCTGCAAACATGTATAAACAAATTAGAATAATAAAAAATTTTAAAAAATTATGATAATAGTGATCATTTTCTTATTTCTGTACTCATAGAAAAAGTTTTCTGCTTTTCACAACTAGCTATGATATTTAAGCATTTATTTTCAACCTTTAAATCAGATTTTAAACAGGCCTTTTTACTAATTTTCTCATTTTGCATTTGCTTAAGCTATAAATAGATGTCATGTATAATTAAATATGCTTTCTGCATGTATTAATATGAACATGTATTTTTTCTTTATTTTGTAGTGTTATGGAATATAATAAAAAGTTTTCCTAACGTTCCATCATTCTTCTTGGTCACATGGAATCATCTTTATATTATCTTGTTGATGTGTGTGTTTCATTTTCTTTTTTCTTTTGATGGACTGAGAAGAGTTTTCCTCTATGTACATTAATGAGGATAACTTTTTTTTAATATTATTTCAAGATTTGGAAACAAGACAGAAAAGTAGAGAAGCATACTCATTTTTACCCCAATATTTTAAAGTATTTACATAAAATTTAAATTTATTATTTCTTCAAATTGAGTATTAATTAAAGAAGTACTGTCAGTTTGAATTTTTCTGGATACATATGTTTTTACTATTATTGAATTTATATAATGGTTATAGGACTCTACAGGTTCTACTATAACTTCTTCAATTCACATGTTGGTAAATTATAGTTTTCTATGATTTTTTTAATATCACACATATAGATTATATATAGATATAGGTAGATATAGATTTTTTGGGGTACTGGGGACTGAACCCAGGGTTGCTGCATCACTGAATCACTGTTTCCCTTTAAAAATTTTTTGAGACAGGGTCTTTTGTAAGTTGCTTTGGGCCTTGCTAAATTCCAGAGGCTGGCATTGAACTTCAATCCTCCTGTTTCAGCCTCTCAATCCACTGGAATTAAAGGCATGCACCACCATGCCCAGCCCATTTTTTATTTCAATTTATGGCTATGTAGTTTATGAGAGTCTCATAGTCTCTCTTTTTTAAATATTTACTCATTTGCTTAAGTTGTACACAGTGTGTTTTATTTTTACGTGGTGCTGAGGATCAAACCCGGGCTGTGCGCATGCTAGGCGAGCGCTCTACCATTGAGCCACAACCCCAGCCCTCATAGTCTCTTTTTAAAAATATATTATATTTCATTTTGGACATTTATTTTGGTTTTTATTTTTATTTTATAGAACTAGAAATTAAAGTGATCTTATAATTATTAATGAGCTGATTAGATAAATTTGATATTTTAAGTACAGCAGTCATTAACTCTGCACGGACTATATAGGAGAAAAGAAAAGAAGAAGCTTTAATTAGGAAATACTTTTCATTATGACCAGAAACCTCAGGTTAGCACAGCGTTTTAGAACTGTAAAATAAGAGTTAAGTTTATGAGGTTTTGGGGAATTTAAACTGTCTGACAATAAACACTGAAAACATGACTAAAATATAGAAGAAAAATGTCATAATAAGCAATGTTCCTCTGTAGAGTATGCTTACTTGGCATATGCAGTAAAATATTAGGGCATATCATGAATGTGTGTGAGAGACCATGAAAAACACTTTTAAAAAATTCCACAGGCAATTTGGTGGGGAATTAAAACCAAATTGACAGAATAGTAATTGAAGAAGGTATTTCTGGCAAAATTGTAAAAATGAATTTATGTATAGCTGTAGTCTATTAAAATCAGGAATAATTTATTCTAACTTGCTTCCTTCAACAGACTTAATAATCTCAATTACAGACACATTATAAAGGTTGACAAATGGATCCTGGTATCTGATGCCCCATTCATTAAACCTAGGAAATAATTAACAATTTAGTTGAGAATATTCTACCTAATTTTAAATTTATGCAGCCTATTTACTCCTAAACATCACAAATTCCATGTTGATGATATTTGCTGTGTTCCAAAACTGGTTGTCCAAAATATGCCTTCAGTGTTTCACCTGGTACAACCAGTTTTTAGTTGTAGTCCTGGTGAATGTTTATTATTTCTTTCTCTAGGTTCAAAAGCATGTCTGCATTTGTTTGATGATTTTAAAATTACTATGCTTTGGTATAACTTAAACTATTTATAAATAATTTATTTTGAAGGTTTGGCAGCAATTGCCCATATATTGGGACTTATTTTTATGTTATATTAAAGTTAAAATTTCACCTGCTCTTTCAATATTGCATATGAACAGTTTTATATTAACATTTCTAACCTCACCATAGTGGGATTTTTAATATGATTTTATGCTTGGGAATATTATCCAATTAACCCAGATTGCCAAATACATTAGAATTTAGTAATTTCTTTAGTACTTTTATTTATCTTCATCATATTTCCTATAGTTTTATTATTAAGAAAAAAAAATGAATGCTTCAAATTAATTGGTTATAAATCTCTCTATGTATTTAAAGGGAAAGAAATACCAACCGAAATTAATGGTGACATTCTATGGGGACAAAACTAAATAACTTTTAAAAAATGAGGAGAGAGGAGGCAATATGGTCTTCAATTTGGGAGATGGAAGGGCAGATGGTTATGTTGGCAGAGAAGAGTGGAGAGGCAGTGGTTGAGATTAGTAAGAAGCTGTACGAAACTTAGAGAGGAGGGTCTCATTGGACCTGCTTGCCCTAAGTTGTAATTGTCAGATACCTTGTAGTTGTGGGGTAGAAAAAGAGAAGCACCAGATCTTACTGCAGAAACCAGTGGGATACTTGAGGAAAATATTGGATTCCAGCCATGTTACTATATTAGCCTTATAAAGCACTACTTTAAATTTAGTACCAGAGCTAGGTTTTTATTATATGCCATAATATATACTATGTGATAATTAAGTTTGGTAAAAATAATTTACACTACAGTAGTTTAGCTGTGCATAACATAGAGTAGATTTTATCAGACTAACAAGGAATTTCCCGATATTAAATCACTATTAAAATAATACAATGTAGCCTTTGATTTGTCTTCTGTGTTCCATAACAAGTTAGAGACCTTCCATATTAATACTTAAGTTTCTAAAACCCTGTCCAATTATTTTTATGTAATTAACATATATTACTTTTCATTACTAATAGTCAATCTTAGTTATGGATACACTGTTAATTTTAGGCAAGGAAAAATAATAATTTTAAAAAGATTTGATAACAATACTATTATTGAGTTTATGAAGAGCATATATTAAAATACATTTCATTAGTTGGTTAAGATCATCCCCTCATCTGCACAGTTAGAGATGAGTTACTTATATAATATGGCAAATAGCCAAGGAAGAGTCTAAAAGCACACCAATAAACTAGTTCTGATATTGGTGGCACAAATTTCAATACAGCAGCAACTTAGGTGTTCCCAGGTTTGAACTTGATACACTGGTAGAATGTATTCTGTACCAAATGACTGTCTTTGGTGTGTTAAATATAATTGATCAGATTTCTTTTTCATGTGTGCTTTTAGTGCAAAAGGAAGGGATCAGAGAAAAACTATGTGAAGAGGAGAGGAGAAAAAAGTGCAATTATCAGACTATATAAGATAATTGCATAGTTTGCATTCCCTTCAGTTGTTTCCAAACTCACATTGAGGCAAGGAAAAGAAATAGATTAGGAAATAGCTGAGTGCCCTTAAGGAAACATAGCTGGCTTTACTCATCACTAAAAACAAAGATATGTACTCTTTTTAATCTTAACATTTTCTTTAATATTTTCCCTTTTCTAATTTTCCACTTTGCATTTGAATGTTTTCTATTTTCCTTTAACATGTGTTCATATTTCTTGTTATATATTTGACATTTAAAGACAAAAGAAAAATCTATTTATGTATCTTCTTACATGGTTATGATTACTGTCAGCATAAATGTGAAGTTACACATCTGTTTAATAAAGTAGAACTTTAGACCAGATATTGCTCTTAGGATGATCATATTGAAAAATTCATCTGTTTAGAAAATAATTAAAAGGTAAATGTCATAAATAACTTTTTTAGGTAACATTTAATATAAGGCTAATCTGATAATGCAAACATTTTGCTTATAGGTTAGCATCTTGTGAAATCACAATATAACTCAGTGCCAATAAACCCAGCCTTAGAACAAAGAAGAAATTGAAATTCATTTAATTTTCAGAGTCCAAATATAGATCTTTGGGGGCAGACTGCCAACAGTTTCCTTCGGTCAAAGAAAATAAATATTGTGCCACCCTGATCTCAAAGACAAAAAACACAGGGAATATTTTGAATTCTGCATCAACCAGCTTTTATTCAAATATTCAAATAAGCAGTATCTTCTTCCTATGGAGAATGATTCCCCCCTCTAATTAGAGTATAAAAAATGTGATGGATATAATACAAAATGTGACCATCTGCATTTCTCTGTCTTGTCTTTTCCAGCTAGAACTCGCAGGTGTCTTTTAAACAATGATGAATTAGAAGGAATGCTCTTTTTTTTTTTTTTATTACTCATTTGTCTGTTAACTACCTTTGTGATAATAATGCATTTGCATTTTTAATTTCCTCAGTTGTAAATGAGCACTTCTGAACCACTTCCTAATTATTTTACAATTTTCTTGTATTGTTCATTATTCATGCCTTCTATTTACTAAATAAAAATGACTTTTGCTCCAAAGGACATTTGCAATTCTTATTATGCCAAACATAGATCATTTGGCTTCATATAAGAAATAAGGAGTGAAAGAAAACATAGGGACAAAGCATTCAACAAGAAACAATTAAACTGACATGTCTGCTTACCCGACTACATAGAACAGGGGCAGGGCAGGGTATATAATCTGGTTTAATAGAAAACATGACTATCAATTTTTAATAAATAATATAAAGCTTTCTAATCAACTCACCTTGTTTGAGGGAGCCACCCCACAAAAATGTGAACAAGCTATTGACCAGACAGCAATAGATATAGAAATCTATATACAACATTTTCCAACAGACTGTGTGGATGATTAATTTTAAATAATGCAGTGGTTCTATAACTGATACTGTAGAAGAGCTCACCACCTTCCTGTTTTTTTCAAAGGTCTATTAGAAGTAGGGTGTTGGAGCAGCTCCTACTGTCTTAAGAAAACTATTGCCTCCCTCTTTTTCCACCTTGACTTCACTGGTAGTCTGAAATTGGCTGTGGTGAAAATATTTGTACCATAGAAACTGTCAATAACTATTAATAGACACTAACTTGTTTAAGAGAATGTGACTCCCTATAAGGCTTATTAGAATTTCTTGTGCTTAGTCAAATAATATAATCAAAATAATTTCTGATACAATATTTCAATAAGGCTGCTTGGAGATCAAGTGAATTCAGAGATTGAAGGGGGATGATAGAATGAGATTGAAAGACAAGACAGGTAGAGTTTTCTCTGATAATAACTGTAACTGACCTGATGTTTTTGTCCGTGGATATAAACAACTGCTGAAAGTCATTCCTTTTAATTCTTTTTTAGGGGAATGATATAACCAGATGGATGTATATTATGATACAGTACTTCCTGCTCTTTATCTTTTTACATATTTTGAACAGATCCATGTTTATATGAGCAAGAATTTATTCTCAATAATGGTGAGGTTATGGTGAAAGTTGATAGTGCCATGCTGCTTGAATTAGTAACAAAGCAAAGCACCTGTAGAAAATGAAGAACAAAGGATGGTCAAAGAGTTGAGTGAATTGTTCTAAGGAACAAAATTATCTCTTTGTCTCTGGTGTAACCAGGAGTTAGTAGTGTGCATATGAAGTTGTTGTATTAATTTATTTTATATATTCTTTATGCATCTTTTTTTCTTACCTTGACACTTACCCAGGAGTCTATTCTTGTGGGCAGCCATTTAGTACAAAGGGTGGACACACATTTAGTGAGATCTGAATGATAAAATTTGGAAATGCCTTTGTGAGGAAAATAAAATCATGAGTTGAAAATGAAGTATATATTTCAATATCTAATTAGGACAAGAAAATAAATCACAACAAAATATACATTTAACATTTTACTAACATATTCATAGGGTTTGGAGAGAGATTGCCTCAAACGCACATAGCATGCTTATATGCAAATGTTGACCAACACAAGAATAATAACATTTTTATTAACTTACCAACCTATCTGTAAACTTTATTTTTCCCATATTTTAAGGTGCATCCTTTTTGTTGTTTTTGTTATATAGCAACAATTTAAAAATATCTTTTCAACAGAGAGAAAAAAAATAAAAGAAGTAATCTTTTTTCCAGTTCAGTCAAAATTTACTATAACTGACATTTGATGATTTTTTTGAAGATAATCAAATACTCCATTTACAGGTTACATATATTGGAAGATGAAGAATTTTCCAGAATAACTTCTGGCTCCACATATTGCAGACTTCAATTCTTTTTAATCACCCTCATATTTCTAGTGCCAAATTCTGTAGAACATGCTCATTCTCTAACAGTCATCTGTGAGTGAAGGGGTCTGAAACTTAAGCTTTATAGCTCAATGGAAAATTTGCCTCTGACTATGAATCCACAGTTTAAATATCTACACATTCGAGTTAGCAAGTGTGCTAAAATGCTGTTAGCAATATATATATTCCAAGTGCCTGAGCACCTCTGTTTTTCTCTCATTTCCTCTAACTTTGGGCCACTAGTTTCACAGAAGAGAATGTATACTTTAGCAGTTTAAGAGCTGACAGGCTATGGTTTTGCACGCTGACACACAGCATCTCTGCTTACTGACATTTAACCAGAGGCTTGCAGTGGTTAACAGTGACCTGTAACAAGATGACAGCAGTAGCAGAAGCAGGAAAAAAAGTATCTGGGACAGAAGAATCCCCTTTAGGCTTAGTACAATAAAAGACCCTAAATTGAATAAGCTAAGAGACCCTAGGTTTTTGACAAGCTTGTACCTAGGTGATGAATGTATAATGCACCCTCCTATAGAATTGCACCAACTCCCTTGCCTTGGTGTACCCAAATCTTGCTGATGTATATAAAAGTAAAAACTCTGCTGTGCTCAGGGCTTATACATTGGGACTTTTTTCTCTAGGCTGTGGTACCCCTAATAAAGTGTTGCCTCCTAATCCTCTTTTCCTACTACAGCAGTGGTAGGCAAAACCTAGAAACACGTTAGTCTATATGAACATGTCTAACAATATAAAATTTGGATATATTAGCAAACCAAATCAATGATATCCTTTTATTTTCCCATATTGTGTAACATTATTATACTTATATTAGCATGATTTATTGAGAAATAAAGACATTTGATACATTTTTCTTCCTTGATATACTAACATGATTTCCAGAGTTATTCTGGAATGTTGCTCTAACAAAAGATAAAGGTTATAATTTTTGTACATGTGTCAACTAGATCTAGATGTGTTAGCTATTTCTCATAGTATGTTGGATATCTTCTGATTCTCCTAAGTAAACATTTCACAAATGCTTATATTCTTAAAAAGCATATTAATATCTTTTAGGTATTCTTATTTGAATTGTGCTTCCTACTTTGTAACTACTATTAATAAACTACATATTTATCTAGTTGTTGATGCAACATATAATTACAAAGATTCCAGAATAAGCAATGTACTCTGCTAGATCATAAGAAAACAAGGATGAAAATGCATTGCTTGTGCCTTGGATATAGTTATACTAAGATCTATAGATATATTAAAACAATTCATCTTAAAGCTCTTCTATTCTGATTAGCTTTTTTCATTTAGAAAGCTTGGAGAATTAGGATTTTTTTTAAAATGGTAATATGAAATTAAGAAGTAAATACTTAATTTAGTTTCAGTTTTTTTTTTTTAATCTAACTTCCAAAATAGGCTCATGGAACATAGACAAATTATAATTTGAATAACATTAGCCTTATTTATTTTGTTAAGAATAAAACACATAAAATAATCCAACACAGAAGAGCTTTTGGACTGAAAATAGTGTCCAGGAATGGATTGTGCTACAGAGTAGGGTGGCAGGACTTGCACCGATGCTGGACTTCACACCTGCACCTAGACAGAACCCTGTTCATCTCCTCATTTACCAACACGGGGCTCCCCTGAATACCTCCATTGGGACACTGCAAACACAATGAAAGCCCCCTCGATGTGGTAGCCTCCACCTGGGACAACAGACAGGGCCTGGAGGCAGCCACCTGCTGCAACATCATACACTACAGTGCTGCATCTCCAAACAGGCTGCTCAATGCCACCACATGGCCTGCCCTGGCTGCCCCATCTCTAAAACTGTTCACCTCCATCTTAGGACACTTCTGCTGCCATCTTGGTTATCTCCACTACTGCTATTGCCATCGTTAGTTGGGGCAACCTCCATCTTGGGACACCACTGGGGCCTACAAGAGAGAAATCAAGGTGTCTACAGTTTACCAAACCCCCCACCTCAGCCACCAACCTGGCCCTGCATTTGCAGCTACATGGCCAGCCTGCAGCTCTGAATGCGTGGTCCTGATGTACCTGATACAAAACAGCTCTCTACAACAGAAGCACGGGTCCTGGTGCTCAACCCTCAGGACCCTCTGAAGAGAGTTTCCTGATTGGGAAGTACAAAGGGTGGGGGAGAGAGAGATACAGTTTAGAGACTAAATAAGAGACCAGGAATTTGGGGGGCCACAGGTGATGTAAGAGACTAAGACCAGGCTCCGCATCTTAAAGGAGATTCCTGGGGTGCAGTCTTCCAACAGAGACTGGCAATTGCTATACCCTGCATCCAGGAGCTCCACTTCTAAGACTAACCCTTCTACCCTAGGAACATTGACCATATTGAGGGTGGAGATACCAGTAAACTCCAGACAACCCCACCCTATTGGATGAGAAGGGAAGCATGTAGGATATTGAACTCCAACAGAAGTAATTGTTCAACTTTCCTTTGAAATTTCTTTTTCTTTTTATTCCTGCCCTCACATCCCCAACATTTGTGAAACCAAGTACTTTTTATGCATCAGGCTACTGAGGACTGGGATGTCTGAATATCATACTAGAGTTTTGTTGTATATATTATAACATTTTTTTCTTTTTAATTTTTTTACTCTTTCTCTATATTTTCCTCCCACTAATTTGTCTCCCCAGAGTCTCTTTTCTCTTTATTCCTGCTAATAGCCAACTTCTTTGGATTCCTCTTTCATGCTTCCTATCATCTAATATTTCTATATTCTCACCTCCTAACTCATTAACATATTATCCTATACACCCCCACTTCTCTCTTTGGCCACCATTATAAACTCTAGACCCTTTTACAAACATATTGTTTATATTATACATAATATTTGAACACACCATTTCTGTATATTGTGACAAAACTGTAAATGTCGTAATAGGAGCTACTTGTTTTAAGGATGAATAAAATTTTCATTAGATGCTATTAATATTTATCTCCCCCTTAAAGGTGTGGTATTGGAAACCAGCAGGGAGACTATAAGTATATAGGGTAGAAACTGTAATACTTCGGATCCATACTATTAGAGGGAAGACACACAAATAACATGAAAAAAAACAAGGGATGATTGTGCCCCAAACAAACCAAGATGCTACAATAATAGAATCCATTGGCAGCATAGTAGAAGAAATGTCAGAGGAGTTCAGAATATACATAATTAAAATGTCTGAAAAGCAAATAATGATATTTGAGAGCAAATACAGGTAACAATTGATCACTCCAATAAAGAAATGCAAAAGCAAATGCAGGAAGCAAGATTACTTCAATAAGGAGATAGACATTTTGAAAACAAACAAACAGAAGCCCTTGAAATGAAGAAAATGATAAACCAAATTAAAAACCTAGTGGAAAGCATCACCAGCAGACTAGATCACTTAGAAGACAGAACCACAGGAATGGAGGAAAAATACATAATAGGAAAATAAAGTTGACAATGCAGTGAATATGGTAAGAAACCATGAACAGAACTTCTTAGAATTATGGGATAACATAAAAAAACTAAATTTAAGAATTATCAGGATATAAGAAGGCACAAAGATACAAACCAAAGGAAAGAACAATCTATTTAATGAAATAATATCAGAAAATTTCCCAAACCTGAAGAATGAAATGGAAAATCAAATACAAGAGGCTTACAGGACACCAAATGTACAAAATTACAACAGATCCACACCAAGGCACATTATAATGAAAATGCCTAGCATACAAAACAGGGATAGAATTTTAAAGGCTGAAAGACAAAAATATTAGATTATATATAGTGGGAAACCAATTTAGATCTCAGCAAATTTTTCAACTCAGACCCTCAAAGTTAGGAGATCCTGGAATGACATACCAAGCTCTGAAAGAAGATGAATGCCAACTAAGAATCTTACATCTAACAAAATTGAGCTTCATATTTGTGGATAAAATAGAAATCATCATGATAAACAAAGGAATTTACAACTATAAAGGCTGCACTACAGAATATTCTCACCAAAATATTCCATGAGGAGGAAGTGGAAAAACAACAATCAAAATCAGCAAAGGGAGAAACTAAACTAAAGGAAAATTCAATCAAAGGAGAAACCAAATCAAGTTAAAAATCAAAAATAAACAAAAATGACCAGGAATACAAATCATGTCTCAATAATAACCTTCACTGTTAATGGCCTAAACTCATGGTCAAAGGACATAGACTGGCAGACGGAATTTTAAAAAAGAGCCAACAACCTGCTTCCTTAAGAGACTCATCTCATAGGAAAAGACATTCACAGAATTAAGGTGAAAGTTGGGAAAAAACATACCACTCTCATGGACTGTGTAAACAAGCAGGGGTTTCCATCCTCATATCGATAAAGTGAACTTCAAACCAAAGTTAGAAGGGATAAAGAAGCATATTTCATACTGCTTAAGGGAACCATACATCAACAAGACTATATATATATATATATATATATATATATATATATATATATCCCAAATAATGTAGTATATACATACTCAATTTCAAGAATCAATTCTCAATTTTAAGAATCAAATAGACCACATCACAATAATAGTGTGTGACTTTAACACATCTTTGTCACCACTGGATAGATCTTCCAAACAATGAAACTATAGAACTAAATAATACAATCAATAATTTGACTTAATAGGCATATATAAAATAATTCATCCATCAATGAGTGAATACACTTTCTTTTCAGCAGAACATAGATCCTTCTCTAAGAGAGACCATATGTTATGCCACAAAGCAAGTCTTAGCAAATACAAAAAAAAAAAAAAAAAAAAAAAAAAATAGACATACTACTCTGAATTCTATCAGATTATAATGGAATAAAATTAGAAATCAATGATAAAATAAGAAATAGAAGCTTCTCTGACACATGGAGACTAAATAATATGCTATGGAATGAACAATGGATAGCAAAAGGCATCAAGGAGGAAATTTTAAAAATTTTAGAAGTAAATGAGACCATCAATACAACATATCAAAATCTCTGGGACACAATGAAAGTAGTGCTAAGAGAAGGAGCTGGGGTTGTGGCTCAGCAGTAGAGCACTTGCCTAGCATGTGTGCAACCTGGGTTCGATCCTCAGCACCATGTAAAAGTAAAAGGCATTGTGTACAACTAAAACAAATAATTTTTTTTTTTAAAAAAAGAAAGTAGTACTAAGAGGAAAGTCCATTGCATCAAGCTCATTCATTTAAAGAAGAAAAAGTCAACAAATAAATGACCGAACATTACACCTCAAAGCCCTAGAAAAAGAAGAAATCAACAACAAAAGTAGTAATAGAAAGGAAATAATTTAAATCACACCTGAAATCACTGAAATTGAAAAAAAAGAAACAATTAAAAAAATTGACAAAATGAAAAGTTTGTTCTTTGAAGAACAAATAAAATTGACAAACTCTTAGTCATGCTAAGAAACAAAAGGAGAGAGAAATTTAAAAGTACTGAAATTTGTGATGAAAAATGAATAAAGAAAATTAAATAGTGATGGACACTATTGAAATACAAAACATAATTAGAGACTATCTTGAAAATTTATACTCAAATAAAATAGAAAATTTTGAAGACATCGACAAATTTCTAGAGATATATGATCTACACAAATCAAATCAGGAGCACTTACATAATTTAAACAGGTCGATTTCAAGCAATGAAATAGAAGATGCCATCAAAAGCCTACCAACTAAAAAAATCACAGGACCAGATGGATTCTCAGCTGAGTTCTACAAGACCTTTAAAGCATAACTAATATGAATACTCAAATTATTCCATGAAATAGAAAAAGGGAACACTTCCAAACTCATTCTATGAGGCAGGCATCTCCCCAATACCAAACCAGACAAAGACACATCAAAGAATGAAGACTTCAGACCAGTATCTCAGATGAACATAGATGCAAAAATTCTCAATAAAATTATGGCAAATCACGTACAAAAGCATGTTAAAAAAATAGTCCATCATGATCAAGTGGGGTTCATCCCAGGGTTGCAAGTTTGGTTTGACATATGGAAATCAATAAACATAAATCATCACATCAATAGACTTAAAGATAAGAACCGTATGACCATCAAAATAGATGTAAAAAAGGCATTTGAGAAAATATAGTACCTCTTCATGTTCAAAACTCTAGAAAAACTAGGGATAATAGGAACATACCTCAACATTGTAAAAGCTCTCTATGCTAAGCACAAAGTCAACATTATTCTAAATGGAGAAAAGCATTCCCTCTAAACTGAAACAAGAGAGGGATGCCCTCTTCCACCACTTCTATTCAACATACTCCTTGAAACTCTAGCCAGAGCAATTACAGAGACTAACAAAATTAAAGGGATATGAATAGGAAAGGAAGAACTCAAACTATCACTGTTTGCCAACAACAAGATTTTATGCTTAGAGGATCCAAAAAATTTCACCAGAAAACTTCTAGAACTTAAAAATGAATTCAGCAAAGTAGCAGGATATAAAATCAACATCCATAAATCAAATGCATTTCTGTACATCAGTGATGGATCCTCTGAAAGAGAAATTAGGAAAACTACCCCATTCACAATAGCCTCAGAAGATAAAATAAAATAAAATGCTTTAGAATCAACATAACAGAAGAAGTATAAGAGCTCTTCAATGAAAACTACAGAACACTAAAGAAAGAAATTAAAGAAGACCTTAAAAAATGGAAAGATCTCCCATACTCTTGGATAGGTAGAACTAATATCATCAAAATGGCTACACTACCAAAAGCATTATACAGATTTAATGTGATTCCAATTAAAATCCCAACTACATTCCTCATGGAAATAGGAAAAGCAATCATAAAATTCATTTGGAAACATAAGAGACCCAGAATAGCTAAAGCAATCCTTAGCAAGAAGAGTGATGCAGGAAGCATCAAAATACCAGACCTTAAACTATACTACAGAGCTACAGTAACAAAAAAGGCATGGTATTGGCACCAAAATAGACATGTAGATCAATGG
This sequence comes from Tamias sibiricus, assembly GCA_025594165.1. Taxonomy (NCBI): domain Eukaryota; kingdom Metazoa; phylum Chordata; class Mammalia; order Rodentia; family Sciuridae; genus Tamias; species Tamias sibiricus. The sequence continues at coordinate 108,476,379 of CM046664.1, read as the reverse complement.
TACAGAATACAGGACACAGAGAAAAACCCACATAAATACAATTACCTTCTACTAGACAAAGGAACTCAAAACATACTTTGGAGAAAAGATATCCTATTCAACAAATGGTGCTTGGAAAACTGGAAATTCATATGCAGCAAAACAAAATTAAATTCCTATCTTTCATCCTGCACAAAACTCAACTCAAAGTGGATCAAGGACCTAGAAATTAGACCAGAGATCCTGAGCCTAATAGAAGAAAAAGCAGGCCCAACTTTTCATCAAATCAGCTTAGAACCTGAGTTCTTAACAAGACTGCTAAAGCACAAAAAGTAAAATAAAGAATCAATAAATGGGTCAGATTAAAAAGAAACTACTCTAAAATTTTATCTCACTGCAATCAGAATGGAAATTATCAAGAATATCAGCAATAATAAGTGTTGTCAAGGCTAATGAGGAAAAGCTACACTCATATATTGATGGTGGGATTGCAAATTGGTGCAACCACTCTAGAATGTGATATGGAGATTCCTTAGAAAGCTTTGAATAGAACCACCATTTGACCCAGTTATCCCACTCTTTGGTTTATACACAAAGGACTTAAAGTCAGCATACTATAGTGACACAGCCACATCAATGTTTATAGCAGTTCAATTCACAATAGCTAAACTGTGGAACCAATCTAGATGTTCTTCAATAGATGAATGGATAAATAAATTGTGGTATTTATACACATGGAATATTACTCAACCATACAGAAGGATGAAATAATGGCATTTGCTGCTCAATGGATGGAGCTAGAGAATATAATGCTAAGCAAAGTAAGCCAGTCCCAAAAAACCAAAGGCCAAATGTTTTCTGTGATAAGTGGATGCTTATTCAAAATGGGCAATGGAATAGGATGAATGGAGGAACTTTGAATTGGGCAGAGATGAGTGAGGGGAGGGAAGGGAGTATGGGTGTGGGAAAGATGGTGGAATGAGATGGACATTATTACCCTACATACATGTATGATTGCATGAATGGTGTGACTCTGCATTGTGTACAACCAGAGAAATGAAAAATTGTGTTCCATGTGTGTACAATGAGTGGAAATGCATTCTGCTGTCATGTATAACTACTTAGAACAACAACAACAACAAAAGTAGGGTGGCAACTTATCATAAAAGAAAGTTCTAATCTTTGGAACAAAGGCAAGGGAAAGCAATGAATCTTAGTGCTTGTAAGGACACTTCTGTGAGAACCACTTACTCATAGTGGTTAATTCCTTTCCAAGACAACTTCAAAGGTAAGCTGTGCTAAAGAACCACACTAGCTTTGTTCTGCTACAGCTCCTTGGTGAACATTTTAAGAATAGAATCATGGCAATAGTTGTCACTGAACAAATGATGCACTTATTAAGACAATATCCTTTATGATTTCTCAGGACACTTTCAGGATTCTAATTCCTTCTAAATAGGAGAGACAGAGAGAGAGAGAGAGAGAGAGAGAGAGAGAGAGAGAGAGAGAGAGAAGATAATGTCCCAGTGACCATGCTTGAAAGCAATTTGCAAATGGAGAAATTCAGGTTGGTACACAGTCTAGTGTAGAAACATGCAAATGGTTATAATTGAATAAGGTAACTCATTACATTAGAGCTCCAGACCTGTAGCACATTGAATTATTCTCATTGCATGGCCCATCATATTATTATGTGTGATTATACATGATTCAGTCAACAGAAATTATTGAGTACTTCTGAATGCAAGTTGGAGTGGCAAGGCAAGAGCAGGTACAGCTACAACATTACCTAATCTGAAGGACAGGATTTGAAAATCTTAATTTTAAAAAATTTACCCAGGAACTCAAATATAAGCAAAACTCCTCTGACACATTGAAATGGTAATATAGATTTATGCATTCTCAAATTCAATAAATATCTTAGGTTATATGCTTACAAAACACATTTTAAACATAACCACATACTAAACAAGAATTTTTAAATCAACCTAGAGTTAGTTTTCCACATCTGAGAGAATCTTATTCAATTATTTATGAGCTATACTTGTTAATTTTTTTTTTCTTTTTTAATAGATAACATGTGCCTATTTGAACTTCAATATACAGATCTTATTCTATTTTTAATACCACACAATTCACCACAAGTAGAATTCATTTTCTATACCTGTTTCCTTCTTTGCCTGTTTTAATGAGGCATTCAGGATAGGTGAAGTTCATATCTGAGACCACATGCATTACTAGACTGTCTTTATAATTTCCTGTGGCATAACTAATATAGCCCACAAAATCTCTAGCATTATATGAAATAATTTTTTTAACTTTTCCTAGCCTTTACTTTCTAGTGAGGTGGAGAACTGCTACTTCATATGACAGAATACTTCAAGTAAGGGAAGATGGGATTTTTATGCTATTTTCGCTGAATATTTTCTACTACTTAATTCTTCCTTTTTTCATGGTTGCATGTGTGAAGTCTCCTGATAAACTGGAAATGAGAAAACAAATAATCAGAACTGTTTATGATGACATACAGAGAAACTGTTTTCTAATTAGATTTATCCAAATTGAATAATTGTTCAGAAGTAGAACATGAACAGATGAGGAATTCTGCCTCCATTTACAAGGAGGCAGGCAAACGCTTCCATCATGTTTTAAGCTAATGTGTTCTTCTTGCCTATGTGTGGGAGGCATTAACATTAGCACTGAGAATACAGGCCAGATGCTATCCTAAAGGAATTTCTATTTTAGTTGAGCGAGTCAAAAATAATAAATTAAATAAATGAATACATTGTTTGGGAGGCATACATGTTAACAGAGAGCATATAACAGAATGAGGATGTATACTGATTAAGGGATAGAGGGATTTGATTGGAGTTGCAGCAGAACACTATGATTGTATATTTTAGAAAGTAACCAATGGCAGTTGATAGCCATGTGCATCCTGAAAGGAAAAGTATTTCACACAGAGGAAGAGCAGATATGAAGGCTCTAAAGTGCAAACCCTGAAACAAAGAGGTCAATAGGTTTTCAACAGAGTGAGCAAGTGGGATGGGGAGATAGAAAGAGGGATTAGATTTGCTTAGGTTAGAGAATATGGAGTAGAAAATGGGGTGGTGTGATGGTGATGTTTTAATGAGTCAACTTGACTGGGCTAAGTGATAACCAGATAGCTAGTAAACATTAAGTGTGGAAGAAGAGTAAATTATCTCTTCTTGATCTATAATATCTATCTTGTCCTGCCTTCATACATCAGAGGTTCTGGTTCTCAATCTTTGGACTCAATACTAAAACCAGAAGCTCTGATCATTTCTTAGCCTTCTGGCTTCAAACTCACAGTTACATCATTGGCTTCCCTGGTTCTCAAGTCATCAGACACTGATTGACCTGTACTATTGACTTTCCTGGTTCTTCAGCTTTCAACTGGTTTATGGTGGGATTTCTCAGCCTCAAAATTGGGTGAGCCAATACCCATAATAAATTTCTTCCTATCTTTACATATCTATCTGCAGCTCGCTCTATCTATCTATCTATCTATCTATCTATCTATCTATTTACCTACCTACCTACCTATCTACCTACCTCCTATCATCTATACCTAATTGGTTCTGTTCCTTTGGAGGACCTCAACTAACACAAGTATTGTGGCAAGGATTAAAATAGTCATAGGCTAAAGATAGTGAATCTTCTTAGAGTGATATTTCATTATTAGTTAATTATCAGAACATTATAGTTATTTTAAAAGGAAATATAATTATGGTGTTTATCAGTACTTTTCAATTTAATATGCATGCAAATCACCTGAAGATGTTATTAAGATACAGATTAAAATTCAATACTTCTGAGAATTGTGTTTCTAATAAGCCCCCAGGTACTGCTGATTCTGCAGGTCCACAGATCACACTTCAGGCAGGAAAGGTTTCTAATACAATATTTATGTTACTTTTAGGATAAAAGTTAAAAAATTTTTGGTGGGACACTTTTGATAAACTTGCACACCACAATACATGTGTATAATTATTTTCCTCTGATTTTAAAAGATACATAGATTTGGAAAAGATCCAAAAGGGTTTGATTTATTTCATCTAGAGATCTTATGTTTGTGATTTGTACTGCACCCACCAGATGGTAACAGTGCTTGCAGTTTCCAGTTACAGCACACAGACAACCAGTGCAATGCTCATGCATTGCTGTAGGAGAAGCATCAGCAAGTTCATCATTTTTTATGCGATTTTCTAACAAATACTGAAATCTAAATTTGAAAATATTATTTTGTAAAATCTGTTCTTCACTGGATTTATCATATAAAATATGTATACAAAATAATTAAGCATGCTACCTATTGATCAGTCAGTTCTTTTTTACATAAACAGTCCTTATCAACTCTACTTTTTATAAAGTTGATAGAGGGACCTTTATCATCTTCAAAATATGAAACTGGCTCCATAACTTCTGGTATAAAGCTCAGCTTAGAACAGTTCATATATCCTATCCAACTAAAGCAGGGTCAATCATCCTTAATTAACTTATATGCCTCATCAGGGAGAACCATCTATTTGATTTATTAATAGGTCTCTAGAGAGCAAATTAGCTTCCTTAGCATTTTCTGACATGCTTTGAATCCCAGTACAAACACAAATTTCTCCTTTTAGGATACTATCTGGATGTGGTAAACAAAAATCCTATAAAGTCATGGGAAAATTAACACAATGGCTTGCAAATGGTGTGCAACACAACATCACAATGTGCTTTTGTTGAGGAAATGGCAAACTCAGAGAATTTCATTGATAATTTAAGTTCTCAGTACAGACTAATGCTAGGTCTAATTATGACAGATTCCTCCTATCTCTACTTAACTATTTACACCTTTATCTCTCTGTTTAACTACTTACCTACCTTTCATCTATACTTATTGGTTCTGTTCCTTTGGAGGAGGACCTCGACTAATACAAGTGTTGTGTCCTGTGAGAGTCACACCTACTGTTCCCTTCACTATTCTAAGCTGGATTTTTTTAGCAAAGTTTGCCCCCAACACAATCTTTGATATAGCACAACTGCAAGTGCTTATCCACTAAAAAGCATAAAAAGTATGCACACCTTTGTGAAATTTACAAGTTTAATGAAAACACAGCATAGAATATAAGTAATTAATAATCATATTGTGACAGTTATGGTATTTTTTCACATACCATATTTTCATTATTTCAATAACATCATAATCATAATACCTGTTTCATTGTGCTTCAACTTGATAGTACCTTATGCACTTACACAGTCCCCACCTCTTTAAAGCAATGTCCTGATATAAGGTAGCATTTTTCAGGGCACATGAGATCTGGGGTGGCACGCTGTATTGTGCAAATGGCTCTGCTGAGACCCTGTGGCAGTTGGTGAGGTGCAGCTGGCAGAGCAGCAGTCTAGGGTCAGATACTCAAAAAGCCTTCTCTGGAGGAAAGCAAAAGAGGAAACCGTAACTGTGACAAAACAAAGCCAAGGGGGAGAGGTTTCTGAGGTAAAAGCAAGCTTTGCAAGAATAAGAGTGTAGTCCACCCAGCATTCCTCAGGAAAGAAAGACAGAACTCCAATGCAAAGGGACATCCATCTGTAACAGGAGGTGCCCTGCCCCATAACCAGTGCAAACTCACAGGCTTCATTATTCATTCCCAGGAGACTTACTCACCATTGGATTTAGCCAGAGAACAGTGGAGCTTAATTTTTCCCAACAGGATGCAAAGTTATTTTCAGTAATTTAAATTTTGTTTTTTACAAAAGGACATGGAAGCACAAGCAAGTAGATGCTAAGTTTCTTGCCCAAGGTCTTGCAATCTATGGTGGTAGCTATTAGCCTGGCTCATATTATCCACAGATTATGTTACTAGGATATATCTGAAAATCCTCAAGTGGAGTTTTTTATAGCATTCTAACCTCAATTTGGGTCAGTATCCTAACTAGCACATGAAAGATTACAGATTTAAAAAATTGTACTTTCAGGTGCTGGGGTTGTGGCTCAGTGGTAGAGCACTTGCTTCATATGTGTGAGGCACTGGGTTCTATTCTTTGCACTGCATATAAATAAATGAATAAAATAAAGGTCCATCAACAACCAAAAAAAACTTTAAAAAATCTACTTTCAAAGGAAAAAAAAAATATATGCTCCATTATAGTTGTGTCTAGAATGAAAAGTACACTGAATATCAATTGATATTTAAGTATGTATTCTCTTAATATTCTCAAACTGTAAACATCACAAAGAAGAAACACATCTGTTTTGCTTATTTTGTAAGCAGCATCTAGACCTAATGTGAGTCTGGTACACAGTAGGAGCTTAATATATATTCAGTAAGTTCAAAAATAGTACATATCTGGATTTGAGAAACACACTGCAGTATCTTTCCATGATCATAAACAAGGGGATAGCAGCATCATGTAGTGTGAAAGACTGACATCCTATCTCTTACTTCCAATCCTTCATTTTCCATTGTGCCCCCTCTATGGGAAAGACAGTTTTGCATCGTTTAAGCATTATGGGTCTTCCTAATTTAAATTCCTTTCCAGGGGTAATTAGAAATACATCTGTTTCATTTTCAAAATGTGAATAAATTATTGTTCAACAACACATGTATGAAGAAGTCTGGAATTAAATATATTTTTCTGAAACAAAAACAATCAATATATGCACAAGGCTCTGCATTCAATCCCCAACACCACAAAAAGAAAAAAGAAAAAAACAATCAATAGTCTACCTATAGATTATTCTGAACAAGCCAAAACTAAGGTGAAAAAAAAAAAAAAAAAAGAGCAGAATCCTAGATTTTTCTTTGATTCACTTCTTGGATTTCTTTAGTTTCGCTATTTTCTTTGTTTTAAGTTGTGAACTTATCAGTGTTTTTTTTTTTTTTTTTTTTTTTTTTTTTTTTCCCCCCCCTGAGCTTTTAAAACTGCTATTTAGATGAGAAGGTTGTGACACAACATATTTAAATGGTAAGCTGTATAATAAAACAGATTCCCAGTAGAGGATTATAACCTTAACTATTAGACCAAAATGTCAATTGCTTCCTTATTGCTTTTTAAGATGTTTTAATCCATGTCATAATGAAGTAATTCTCCAAGGAGTGCATCTAGGTGGTGTTGTCTGGTAATTTTAAACTAGCCTTTCCCAACTTCATCCCAGTAGGACTGAAAACCATCTTCAAAACCAAAATGCAATGGTTGATAACATAGTTATCATATTCATTTTTCTTGATCACTAATTGATTCATAACTCAGATGCCTCATTCAGTTAAATTTTGTTTTGTCTGCCCACAATATCTCATATGGTTTTACTTAAATTTTCTGAAATGATATTACAGCGATTACTGTTGGTTTGAAACACTCTCCTTCCCCACTCCTAGTATTGATGAAAATACTAGAAATACAATCAGTGTTCTTTGCACATAGGATTGATTTATTTTGGAGGTTTAACTTTAAAACTATTATTTATAAACTGCTTATCAATTGCTCTGTGAGTAGTTAGTTTGGACATTAGGAATTCTTGAGTACCTCAGTGTGCAAATCCATCACCTTCTCTATAAGCATGATATATATATATATATATATATATATAACTAAAAAGATACATATATATATATATATATATGTATCTTTTTAGTTTTGTCTGGTATGGTGGTTCTCTCTTTTATTTCCATAACCTCTTTGTTGTCCTGAGACTCTTGTGTCTATTCTGACTCCACCGACCTTTGGCAAATAGTAAAGATCACCTCCCATCTAGTTCTGACTCCATATGCAAACTGCATGGGGTCTTGGAGTTAGTAGGAATGCCTCTTGGCTCAACACAGTTAAATATCCATTTCTTCCATGGAACATCCATTTCACACATTCCCAATTTCTTTACATATACTCTGTTCTTTGTCTTCTGAGGACACAGAGGCAATGATATGTTTACCAAACACTCCTTCTAAATAATGAGAATCTTTCATAATTTTTTTAAATCTTAGTTTTTGTAGTCAGAAAGGGGAATTTGATGCCTTGATTCTACAGTAACTTTCTTTCTCCATCTCTGAGATTTTGCTTTTCTCAACAAAGAATTAATACATGTTGTCCTGTTGTCTTCTTTGTTTCCTCATCATTTTTCTAACCTCTGCATGTCTTTCATTTCTCTCCCCCACTTTCCCTGTTATGACATATGTCACACATTTAGCCCATTATTGAAAGTGCTACCTTAAACTGTGGTAAAATGTTCTACCTTCACAAAAAGTGAACTCATATTCATATTTAAAAAGTAAGAGTTGAAGTGAAGCAGAGAACATTTGCAAGAAAAAAAAAAGTAGCTCTATATTTCAGAAATTATTTTAGTCAGAACACAGGTACAGTGTGTGCTGTAAACACTTTCCTAAAATACAATATGCACTGAATTGCCACTTTTATTGCTCACAAATGGAAGAAAGAAATAATAGTTGAGAGAATGAAAATTACTGACCGATTGTGTTGATTATATACATTTGCTATAGGGTGTTCTACATAGTGCCTGATGTGGAATCCACCCAACCATTTCATTCCATGAAGAGAAAAATTATAAACCCGCCACGTCCAGGATCCTCTAAACTTTTAAAATAGAAATAAATAGATTTTATAAATGTTTTCCTTAACCCTGATAAAATAAAATGTTCATAGCAGGGTGTCTGGTAACAAACTGTCTTCTGAAATTGCGACAGGACATTCCACATGCCTACTGGCCATTTAATTTAATGGGATTTTTATTAGTGTACATACACTAGTTATTTAAACCACAGGGGTCTTTGTAGGTATAGGCACGAAGAGAAGAGAAAGGAAAAACCAAAAGCTGCAATTTCGGTTTTTTTAAAATTAAATACTTATATTTTGTATTCATTTATTTAAATTACATTCTGACTAACTTGTTTTTCTAAAGCATTAGGTGTAATATCACTTTTAACAGGTGCAAACCAATGTAACATATAAGGGATTTGTTTTTAAATCACATATTTCTTTTAAATCCAAAGATGGTTTTGTTGTAAATACTTTACGATTCCATTTATTTAGGCCTGATAACAGGTAAACAGAAATAAAACTTATCTTTCTAAAACAAATTTATTTTTGTATCTGAAATTATGGTTTGTTTTCTTATGGACTTATAAAATATCAAATATGTGCATTATAGTTCAATGTCATGCATATAACTTTATATTTAATGTTTATAAATATGTCTAATAGGAATCAATAATATTTAAATCTCTCCAGTTGAGATCTATCCAGCTTTATCAGAAATACACATGCTCAATAAGGTAATCAAAAGAATGAGTCTTTACCATTTACATAGCATATTAGTAATCAAATTTTCTTTGACATTTTTAATTGTTCACTTTCTTGAAGTTTCACACATTTTACTTGATTTTAGTGTTAAGATCATTCAAAGGGCTAAATTAGAATACAATTGAAATGTCATCTTCCTGCAGTTGTAAGTTTAAATTTTACAGTGAATAAACACTGTGTGGCTGGGCGTGGTGGTGCACGCCTGTAATCCCAGCACTTTGGGAGGCTGAGACAGGAGAATTGCAAGTTCAAAGCCAGCCTCAGCAATGGCAAGGCACTTAGCAACTCAGTGAGACCCTGTCTCTAATAAAATACAAAAAAAAAAAAAAAAAAAAAAAAAAAAAAGGGCTGGGGATGTGGCCCAGTGGTCGAGTGCCCCTTAGTTCAATCTCCGGTACCACAAAAAAAAAAAAAAAAAAAAAAAAAAAAAAAACTGTGTGTATAGGATATATTCAACACTTAGGATTAAGTTTTGAAAATAAATATGAAGAAGAATAGAAGCAGGTTGGGAAGAAAAGGATGATAAGAACAATAGGTAGAGAGGAAGAGGTGGAGATTTGGGTTCTAGAAAGAAACTAATCTTATTTTGTTGTGAAATCAAGATTTCTTGTGATTTTCTGTATCCTTTTCAAGTTTTGGTAGTCCCTGAATGTTTAATTCTGTGTTGCGTTTGAGCCTTCAATATTTTTGCTCTGCTTTTGTGTTACCATTTGGTGAAATTAGGCTGTTTAACATATCATCCAAACCATAATACTTTTGAGAACTAAAATTTGTTCAATTTCCTTTGGGACAATAGTATTGGTCAAAATTATCTTGAAGAAAATCATGAGGTATGGTCAACCTTAGCTTCAACCATCAAACTTGTAACCAAAGCTCTATGATATAGAGGCACTTAAAATCACATTAGGTAGAATATAGATTTGCCTAACAAATGCATGAGATCATATAATATTAATAAAATTCAAGGCATCTGTGAGAAATGTAATATGAATTGAATTTTACTGATAAGACGACTGTATAAAATGAAAAAGAAAACAGGAAAAATGATGGAATAGGGTAAAAGAAATTAGTCTGATTCATAGTGGAAAATTTTACAGTGACTTATTTTTTAAGTTAAAAGGAATTTTTAACCTGTTTCCCTCCCTCTTTCAGAAAAAAACTGACTTTTAAATTTCTTTTTCCTTTTACAACTGCTAGTTATTTTAAGGTGCATATTTTAATGGACAGAGATTTTGATGCCTTCTACATTCATTATAAGAAGGAAGGAGAAACAACAATTTCAGATGAAGTTCACACAAGATGCAGGAATAGATGATAGTAAGCAACCATTAGATATTTGCTCATACATTTCTCTTCTGTATCAGTGTGCAAGATGATTTGGGAGCTGTGAGCTATTGTGATTTGGAGGCCTCATCCTTTGTTGTTTGACTTATGTCCAATTTAAGAAAAAAATAAGTACAAGCAAATCTCTTAATAGTAAACTTTTAATATTTAGCATAACACATCTGTCTTAATGTAGAATGCTCTGAATTCATTTATTAAAAGTGATAGTTTTCTTTTTATTGAGCAGAGTATATTAGAAAGTAAAGACACAAGCATTTAATAAAAATTTAGGTTTATCCATAAACTGGTTAAATACATGCATTTTAGTCAAGTGTTTAGGACAGCATGTGTAAAAACAAAATTATCTAATATTGAATTATCCCATGACAACTTATCTTAAATCAGAATGTTTCCTTTGTTCAGTATGAGTTAATAGAAGACTGGATTTACATTTACAGCTGAAATTATACAATCAAACAGAAAAAGAATAAAGGTATGAGGCAATGGTTTTCAGGACACAGTTCATAAAGCAATAAAGAATAATGATTTCTGAAAGACAGGAGACAATAATATAAATACTACATCTATAGCATCCCTGGCAAAATGTAGGGAGGGGGAAATATGCAAAGTCCACTGAAAATTGTAAACTGAAGTGATGGAATTGAAAGTCCAGGGAGACGGAGTGGCTAATCGTACCAAAGAGAGAAATGGAGAGAGTGAATTTTGTGATAATTTCTTTAAATCTGATAAGAATCCTCATTGAGTATTTAGCTGAATATTGCTCTGGATGTATATCCAAGAATACTACCTAATGATGGATAAAGCACTAGTAACACCACCCAGTTCTTACAAAGAACTATCTCCACTGGCCATACTGAGAAAGCTCGTAATTCCCAAAGTATTTGACATTCAGAACAGTATACAGATTATGCAGAGTATTGACTTAGCAACTGGGGGTAAAAAGCATAAATTAAACACTACTGTGTTTCTACTTTCAGAAAAGTTCAATAATAGAGGTGTGTCCCAAGATAAATTTCAAGAATAATTAAAAAGAAATTAAAATATCAAGAAATTAAAATATCAAGTACATGAAGAATTAAATGAAAAATGTTTAGTATCAAATAAAAAATAGCCAAGCATGCAAAGAAGTGTGTAAATGATCCATAATGAGATTAATCAAAGCCAAACTAGAACTAAGATGGGTGAAAAATTACTTGAGAAAACATTAAAACAATTATTATTAGGTAAGCTGTAGTTTTAATAACTAATGTAGAGATATGAAAGAAATAGAAAGATCCCAAAATAAGAAGTTTAGAGATGAAAAGCACAAAGTGTTCTTTGATAAATATACTTATACATATGTAGAAATGTATTTATGTATATATCACAAAGTGAGTAATAAACTATTATTCAGCTTAGGAAAGAAAGAAATCCTGTTATTTGTGATAATATGGATGAACCTAGATAACATTATGATGAGATAAGGCAGATGCAGAAAGACAAATAATATGTTCTCACTTACACATGGAATTTAAAAACATTGACTTCATAGAAATAGAGAGCAGAAAGTTGGTTTCAACAAGGCCAATATTAAGATGTTGGTAAAGGGTGTAAACTTACAAGATAAATACATTCTGGAGATCTATGGTACAGCATGAGGATTATACTTAATAATAACATATTGTTCAATTTTGCTAAAGGATACATCTTAAATATTCTCACCACAGAAAAACACAGCAATTATGTGAGGTATTGGATACATTAATTAGATTTATTGTGGCAATCATTTCACAAAATCTACATGTATTAAACTTCACATTACACACTTTTAATATATACAATTTTGTCAATTTTATATCAATAAAATTGCCAAAAGATACCTGAGTAAATAAAAGAACAATGCAATATGTAGACTATATTATTAAAATATGTACAATGCAAATATGTCTGAGAGGGAAAAGATTTAAATACACTATTTATAAATTTTATGCTAAGTTTTCAGTGGTATATTGTTACTTGTGAAAAGACTGTGAAAATTTAAAGACGTATACTATAAATCCTAAAGAAGCTGCTAAAATAATAAAGAGGTGTAACTAATAAATCAACAAAGGAAGACTCATAAATATAATCATAAAACAACCAATACAAAAGGAAGTAGAAATAAAGGAAAGGAGGAGAAAGAATATCTGAAATTAATAACAAATAACAAGGTGATTGACTTAAACCTGACTCTATGGATATTCTCATATATGTAAATGTTATAAACAACACAATTAATAGAAGCCAAATTGTAAAGAATAAAACTACATGTTGTTTACAATAAGCACAATTTATATGTGAAAACAAGTTGATTAAGAGCAAGATAATGAAACAAAATACATAAAGTTAATATGAATCAAAAGAAAGAAGGATTTTATTAATATTAGATAAAATGAATTTCCAGTAATGTTCCAGTAATACAAGTTACTACATAATGTTACAAATGATAATTTATCAAGAAAACATAATAATCCTTAATGTTTGTGCATCGAGTATAGAATTTCAAAATAAATGAATCAAAAAATTGAAAGAATGGCAAGAAGAAATAGTTAAATCAGAAATTCAGAGATTTTTACCTCTCTCTGTCAATTATAACATGAGCAATTAGAGTAAAAGGTAAGACATATAAAATTGTCCACCAATTTGACCAAACTGAATATTATGAAACACTCCACCCCAACTGGTAGGCCACATTTTATCATTATTTTATTTTTTGATAGCATTTTATTTATTTATTTATTTTTTTTGTAGTTACAGATGGACAGCATGCCTTTATTTTACTTGTTTATTTTTTTTATGTGGCGCTAAGGATTAAACCCAATGCCTCACATGTGCTAGGCAAGCACTCTGCCACTAGGCTACAGCCGCAGGCTCACATATTATTTTGTTTGCTTGCTTTGCTTTCATTTGTTTTGTGTTTTTGTAAACCAATTTATTAAGGTGAGATGGACAAAAACCTGTACATATTTCATGTATTCAACTCAGTGCATTTGGGGATATATTTACCACCATAGTACTTATAGCTAATTAAACCAATAAAACTGTATAGTACACATAGTTTGTTCAGAAGGAAAGTCTTAGGATAAATTCTCACCATAGTAATAGTAATGATGATAATAATGATAAAGAGTTGGAAGTAAACTTTGGGAGGTGATGAATGTGTTTATGACCTTGATACTCCTGAATGATAATAAACTACATGCATGTGTACTGTGCATATTTGACAAGTGCAATGGAATGTTTATCATAATACAATACATTCTGGTCTACAAAATGAGTGGAAAGAAATTCACATCTATAAAAGTATATTTTGGATCAAAAAATGACTTAAATTATATAAAAGTCCTGAATGTTCTCTGGAAAATCCACAAATATTTCAAAAATAAATAAAAAGGTTAATTACACATTTAAAAAATAATATGTAAAAAATCAAAACCAAAATTAAATACATTTCAAATTACATAAATATAAAAACTCATAAAAATATAAACTTTTATGCCACTAAGCACGCAAATGAGGAAATTTATAAATCTAAAGTTCTCAATTAAAAAGGAACCTCAAAACAATAATCTCGGCTTTCACCTCCAGAAGTGAAAATTAAAAGATAAATAACAAGTAGAAGGAGCAAGGAAATAGCAAGATCAGATTAGAAATCAATTAAATATCAATCCAAGAAAAATAATAGAGAATAAATATTTGAAAGAAATAAGTAAACTGTCTTTATTCAATTACAGCTTACTTTTCTATGTAGCAAATCCCTTCAAATCTACCTTCTAAAAGTTACTTAAATGAATATGTGCATTTAACAGGTCTTCAGGATATAGGACAATACAAAAATCAATTTTTTTTCTATATGCTAGCAACTAAAAAGTCATGAATTAAATTCAAAATAACAGTTCCTTATACTACCATATAAGATAAATGAATTTTTTAGTGATACATCTGAAAAAGATCTTCAAGACCGGAGCAAATTAAAATAAAATAAAAAATGCTTAGATAAATTAGAGAAAAATGATATAATTGGAAAGAGAGATCATGTACATAGGTAGAAACACTAAATATCCTTATGATGACAGTTCTCACAATTTGATCTGTAGATTCACTGTAATGCAGATGAATACCCAACAAGCTTTACAGGTCAAACCTTAAAGGTGACTTTGAAAATCAGATGAAAATTTAAAGCTCCTATGATAGCCAAAATAACTTTGAAGAGCAAAATTAGAGGGATTGCACTACTTACTTATGAAACTCATTTTTAAAATCACAGTTTTCAGAGTGTTATTGGTATCATGACACACAAATAGATCAAAAGAAAAGAAAAGTGAATGAAAACGCACAAGTAGGCATATGTGAACAAATGATTTCCATTCATGTTTGAGGACAACTCAGTGGAGAAAAAATAGCCTTATTAACAAATGGTACAAAAATAATCAAATATCCATTCGTGTTTTAAAAATCAACTTTGGACAGTTTTGGTGGCAAATGCCAGTAATAGTAGCTACTGGGGAAATTGAGGCAAGAAGATGGCAAGTTCAAAAGCAGCTTCGGCAACTAAGCAACTTAACTTGACCCTGTCTTACAATTAAAAAAAAAAGGGGGGGTGCGGGGGGCTGGGGATGTGGGGATGTGGCTCAGAGTTTAAACACTAGAAATGACACCAAAGGATTGGACCAATTGAACCATAATATAAACAAATTTTAAAAATGTTCTAAAGACATTGTTAAGAAATTGAAAAGAAAAATGGCAGACCAAAAATATTTGTGAAGCATATATCCAAAGGACTTATACCCAAAATACATGAAAAAAAAACTTTTCAAAAATCTATTATAATACACAAAAGTGAAATAATATTATCAAAATATTTGAATAGATATTTCAGTAAAGATGAATGATGAGAGGATAAATGGGAAGAAACTGTGAGTCTTGTACTTTGTGGTGGGAGTGCAAAAATCAGGTGGCTGTTTTGTAGCAGTGTGGAGCATATGAAATAGTTAAACACACATCCAACAAATGATCAGCCAACTCATGCCTAAGTGTTTAGCCCATACGAAATGAAAGTCTATATCCTTAAAAGGATTATACAGACACAAATGTTTACAAAAACTGCGTTTCTAATAGCCAAAACATGGATACAACCTAAATGTTCATTAATAGCTATATAAATGAAGAAATCATGGTATGTGTTTATAATGAAAAACTAGTCAAAACAACATAAAGATCTGTTGAAAACTGCAGCATCCTGAGTTAATATCAGAATTATTCTGGGAGTAAGAAACCATGTGACATAAATTTAATTACTCTTTAAATTCCATTTCTGTGAAATTCCAAAAAAAATTCAAACCAATCATTGGTAAAAGAAGCAGGTCATGATTTTCTCAGGATGGATGAGGGCACTTGGGAATATGGAATGCAGAAACTATAAAGAAGTACAGGGAAACTTTTGGAGGGATGTATGTGATCAACATCTTGATTGTGAGGATGGTTTTATAGAGGTATATAGGTCAAAAGTAATCAAATTGCATATTGTAAATTAGTGCAGTTTGTTATATATTAATTATGTTTAAATTAAGATGTTCCAAAAAAAACCAAACCAACTGGCACCAATACCAAGAGAAAACAGTATTATGATTTTGTATATATGTGATATGTCTGGATTTGAAATGCCCCCCAAAATCTCATGTGTTAAGGGCATGGTCCCAATGCAGCAATGTCCAGAGGCAAGACTTTTAGGAAATTATTGTATCACAAGGTCTATAACTTCATCCGTAGATTACTTCATTTGATGGATTAGTAATGGACTACAGGGAGGTGCAGGTGGACCATGGTTGAAGGAAATAGGTCACTGGGTGTTTGCCTTGGGACTATAGCTTGTCTCTTTTCCTTTCTTTGCAATTGCTCTCTCTCTCTCTCTCTCTCTCTCTCTCTCTCTCTCTCTCTCTCTCTTTTTCTCTCTCTCCCCCCCTCCCCTACTACCATGATCTGATCAGCTTTCCTAAATCTTGCCCTTCTGCCATGACATTCTGCCTTACCACAGGCCCAAAGCAATGGAGCCAGGTGACCATGGGCTGAAACATATGAAATCATGAGCTAAAATCAATTTATCCTCATCTAAGTTATCTATGTTAGGTATTCTTGTGACAGAAATGAAAAGTTAACACAACTAATCACTTTGTAACATAGCTCTCTGAATTGTGTTGACATTTATTATTAAATAAGCCCTATAATGTTGTTTTCCCTTTCAGACTATAAACTCATAGCTGTTTTTCTAAAAGTTATGACTCTATTAGTTTTAATATAATTGTCTTATTTTCTGTTAATAAGATAATTTTCAACCTTTATCATTTTCTTTGTGGAAGCACAGTAATATTTTCAGGATATACTGTTTAGAGAAGTTTAGGCACTTTTCAGGTGACTCCCTAAATTTACCTATTGTAGGTAAATAACTAAATAAATTTAAATATGTATGCAATGTTTTTTGCAGTATGGTGATTGTACAACCCAGAGGCACTCTACCACTGAGCGATATATCCAGCCCCTTTTAAAATTTTATTTTGAGACAGGGTCTTATTAAGTTACCCAAGCCAACCTGGCGCTTGTGATCCTCCTGCCTCAGTCTCCTAAGTAACTTGGATTAAAAGTGTGCACCAACACACCTCTTTATATATGTGATTATAGAAGACTTGATGATTTTAAAACTTACAAAATTTATTAATTTTTTAAAAGGATAAAATACACCAAATAATAATCAGTATACATATAACAATAAAAAGCATAAAACTGTGAACATATTTGTTTCTTAAACTTGAATTAGAAAGAACTTCTTAAAATTCATTTTATAACTTTATGCTATTAATAAGTTCTTCATTGGATATTACAGGAATAGCCACAGTCAACTGACTTGAATAGTCCTGTTGGAAGAAAAGGAAAGGTCATTTTAAAAAGAACAATTATAGTAAATGTCTTTATTTTAGAAGAACCTAATTATAATGTGAGATTTAAAGCATTATATTACCTTCTTCTTTATAGGTTAACTGTTGTTAGATTTTTATTTTAACGGTCATTGTGAAAGGTATGTTTTTAAATACATAAATCCAGATTAAAAAAAAACAAAAAAGAATCTCCTTGTAATGATAATCTTCAATCAATGAAAAACTGACGTTGTACTGGAACTTTAAACTACATGCTTCAGCTACCCTATATTACCTGGTCTTCTGGAACATTTCCCAATTTTTCACTCCAGTTTGGTTTTTTTTCCCCTTTAAAGACAGGTCCTGTATTTCTGTTAACATAATCCATCTATGGCAGCTGAAGTGGAATTTAAAAGTTTACATAGAATTTAGAAGTTATAATGATGGAGTTGTGGTTAGTGGGAGGAAAAGAGCAGTTACAAGTTTCTCTGGGTGACTGGATGTTCACCAAGGAAGGGGAAGGCTGAGATGGGAGAAGACGGCTGCATCTTAAACACGTTGAAGTACACGTGGCATTTTCAAGGCTTTATGTCTGTGATACATGAGAATATATGCCAAAAGCTTAGGCGACTGGCAAAAATCAGGGATAAATAGGTGGGATTTCTCAGAATTAACTAGCAACAGGAAAAGCTTTTCATCTGAAAAAAAAAAAAAAAAAAATAGTAAAAATGGGTTCCTGGTGAAGGAGAAGAGGACCAGGGGTTGGGAAAGGAGTGCCTAATGTGCTATAATAAGAGTAGGGCACAGCAGAGACAGTTGGTGGTCATCAAACTATCTTCTGATTTTTGTTTGGGCCATGGGAATAATTTTGACCAATAGGTTCTGAGCAATAGTGACATGACGAAATTAAGAGCCAGGATATCTCCTTCCTAGCTCTCTTCTAAGAGCAATTAAGCTGAGAGACCAAATTCCCCAAATGGGGTAAAACCATGTGGGACAAACCTCCCTGCTCAGTCCCTGTTGAAATAGGCCTAGCAAATAGAAATTTGATTTGGTTAATCCTCTGAGATATCAGGGTTTATTTGTTACTGTAACATGATCCACCCCATCCTGCTTCAAATGATAGGAACTGGCAATGACATATGGCCAAGGAAAATGTGAATAAAAAAAAAAAAAAAAAAAAAAAAAAAAAAAAAAAGCACATTAAACTGGATCTGGGTAATTGTAGGTAGCAATTACATAGGAATTGTTGATATTGGTCTCAATTTCTCTAGGTGACTATTACAGACAGAAGCCAGATATTAATCAATTTTGAAGTAAAGGCAGGAAACAAACCACTATAAATTATTCTCTCAATGTCTGATGATAAATTGAAATTATGACAATGTTCAAAGGAAGGCAAAGACAGTGGGTTAGATTCAAATGTTTATTAAATTGATATGGGGAGCAAGGACTTCAAAAATGTTCTGACAAATGGACAAAGAATATTTTGTACATATACACAATGGAGATTTATTCAGCCATATTCACCAAGTGAACTATTCCAGATTCAGAAAGTCAAGGGTTGAATTTTCCTCTCTTATACGGAAGCTAGAAAGAAAGAAAAGAATTTTATGAAAAAGGGATCTCATGAAAATAGAAAGCAGCACAGGGGAGTAGAGGAAGGGGACCAAGAGCTAGGGAAGGGAGATGAGAAAGGGGAGAACTTGCAGAAGGAAATTGACCAAACCATGTTATATGCATATATGAATATATCACAGTGAAGTCCATTTTAATGTATAACTATAATATACCAGTTTAATAAATGATAAATAGGAGGAAGACCAGTGGAAGAAGGGTATCTGGGAGGAGGGATAGAAAAGGAAAAATACTGGGGATTAAAATGGAGCAAATTATATGTATTTATGAATGTGTCAAGATGTATTCTATTTACATATTTACACACTATTACACATAAGTATAATTCACTAATAAAATATTAAAAATAATCTGATATCATTATGTTATTGAAACTGTTATTATTACAGTCCACACAATATTCATAGTCTTTACTATTCTCTGTTAGCAAATGGAACATACACTTCAAAATTTCAAAAGAAAGTGATAGGCACTTCACTAACAAAAGAAATATAATAATCATTTATGTTGATATGGACATGGCAATTCCAACATTTAGAAGTTATTGTTGTCTTTAATTTTAGTCAAAAATCTCATGAATTACTATTAAATAAAACAAGTTTTTTTTTTATACACTTCACTTTTAACAATTAACAGTATTTAGGATGACAGATTGTAATTAAGTTGAAAATTGTCCTATATACTTGACTTACCACATTTATTTGTGGGTAAATAAATTTGGAATTTTTACAATGCCATGAAATCTGAATCTCGAGGTTTATGTTAGCTTTTTAAAATTTTTTTTATTCTAATTTGTTATACATGCTTGCAGAGAGCAATTCATTTCATACTACATATAAAGAGCACAATTTTTCAAGTCACTCATTCTACAAAAAGTATTTTCACACCATTTGTGTTTTCATACATGCACTTAGTGTACTGATGTCTAACCCATTCTGCCATTATTCTTATCCCCTGTCCCTTCCATTCCTCTCCTTCCCCTTTGTTCTATGTAACATTCCTTCATTCTTCTCATCTCCCCTCCCTTGCCATTATAATTCAGTATTATCATAGCAAAAAAATCATTCGACCTTTGGATTTTGGGGATTGGCTAACTTCACTTAATATTATTTTCTCCAACTCCATCCTTTAACCTATGAATGCCATGATTTTATTCTCTTTTAGTGCTGAGTAGTGTTCCATTGTGTATATATACCAAATTTTCCTTATCCACTCATCTACTGATGGGCATTGGGGTTGTTTCCACAATCTAGCTATTTGAACTGTGCTGCTATAAACATTGATGTGGCTGTGTCCCTGTAGTAAGCTGTTTTTAAGTCCTTTGGGTATAGACCAAGGAGTGGGATAGCTGGGTCAAATGGTGGTTCCATTCCAAGTTTTCCTAGGAATCTCCATACTGCTTTCCAGATTGACTGCACCAACTTGCAGTCCCACCAGGAATGTAAGAGTGTGCCATTTTCCCCACATCCTCGCCAGCATTTATTGTTGTTTGTGTTTTTGGTAGCTGACATTCTGACTGGAGTGAGATGAAATCTTAGAGTAGTTTTGATTTGCATTTCTCTACTTGCTAGAGATGTTGAACATTTTTTATATATTTGATGATTGATAGTATATCATCTTCAGTTTCTGTTCAGTTCCTTAAGCCATTTATTGATTGGGTTGTTTGTTTTTATGGTGTTAAGATTTTTGAGAGCTTTACATATTCTTGAGGTCAATATTCTGTCTGATGTACTTGTGGTGAAGATTTGCTCCCATTCTGTAGGTACTCTATTCACCTCACTGATTGTTTCTTTTGCTGAGAAGAAGCTTTTTAGTTTAAATCCATCCCATTTAATAGTTCTTGGTTTTAATTCTTGTGCTATAGGGGTCTTATTGAGGAAGTTAGGGCCTAATGCAACATGATGGAGATTTGGGCCTACTTTTTCTTCTATTAGGTGCAAGGTCTCTGGTTTAATTCTTAGGTCCTTGATCCACTTTTAGTTGAGTTTTGTGCATGGAGAGATATAGAGGTTTCATTTCATTTTATTACATGAGGATTTCCAGTTTTCCCAACACTATTTGTTGAAGAGACTGTCTTATCTCCAATGTATGTTTTTGGCACCTTTATCTAATTTAAGATAATTCTAGATGTGTGCGTTAGTCTCTGTGTCTTCTATTCTGTACCATTGGTCCTACTGGTCTATTTTTGTGCCAATACCATGCTGTTTTAGTTACTATTGCTTGGTAGTACAATTTAAGTTCTGGAATAGTAATACCACCAGCTTCACTCTTCTTGCTAAGAATTGCTTTGGCTACTCTGGGTCTTTAATTTTTTTTCCAGATGAATTTCATGATTGCATTTACTATTTTTATGAGGAATGAAATTGGGATTTTGATTGGGATTGCACTGAAATTGTATAGTGCATTAAGTAGGAAAGTGATTTGACAATATTAGTTCTACCTGTCCATGGACAAGGTAGATCTTTCCATCTTCTAAGATCTTCTTTATTTTTTTTTTTTTTTTTTTTTTTTTTTTTTTTTTTTTTTTAGCATGCTGTAGTTTTTCTTGTAGAGGTCTTTCACTTCTGTTGTTAAGTTGATTCCCAAGTATTTATTTTTTTTTAGGGTATTTTAAATGGGGTGGATTTCCTCGTTTCTCTTTCTCAGGATTTGTCACTGATGTACAGAAATCCCTTTGATTTATGGGTGTTGATTTTATATCCAGCTACTTTGCTGAATTCATTTATTAGTTCAGAATATTTCTGTTGGAATTTTTTTAATCTTCTATGTATAGAATCATATCATCTGCAAATAGTGATAATTTGATTTCTTCTTTTCCTATCTGTATCCCTTTAATTTCTTTCATCTGTATAATTGCTCTGGCTAGGGTTTCAAGAACTATGTTAAATAGGAGTGGTGAAAGAGGGCATCCCTGTCTTGTTCCAATTTTTAGAGGGAATGCTTTCAATTTTTCTCCATTTAGGATGATGTTGGCCTGGGGCTTAGCATAGATGGCCTTTATGATGTTGAGGCATGTTCCTGTTATCCTTATTTTTTCTAGCATTCACCCCTACATGAAAGGGTGCTGCAGTTTGTCAAATGCTTTCTCTGCATCAATTGAGATGATAATATGATTTTTATCTTTGAGTTTATTGATGTGATGAATTACATTTATTGATTTCCTTATATTGAACCAACCTTGCATCCCTGGAATGAACCCCACTTGATTGTGGTGCATTATCTTTTTGATATGTTTTTGTATTTGATTTGCCAGAATTTTATTGAGAATTTTTGGAATCAGGGTGATATTGGCCTCATAGAATGAGCCTGGAAGGGTTCCCTCTTTTTCTAGTTCATGAAATAGTTTGAGAAGTATTGATGTTATTTTTTCTTTAAAGGTCTTGTAGAACTTAGTTTTGTATCCATCCTGTCCTGGGCTTTTCTTGGCTGTTAGGTTTTGGATGGTGTCTTCTATTTCTTTGCTTGAAATTGATCTATTTAAATTGTGTATACCATCTTGATTTAGTTTGGGTAAATCATATGTTCCTAGAAATTTGTCGATGCCTTTGTTATTTTCTATTTTATTGGAGTATAAATTTTCAAAATAGTTTCTAATTATCTTCAGTATTTCCGTAGTGTCTGTTGTGATGTTTCCTTTTTCATCACAAATATTGGTAATTTGAGTTCTTTTCTCTCCTTTTCTTAGTATAGCTAATGGTTTATCAATTTTATTTATTTTTTCAAGAACCAACTTTTTGTCCTGTCAATTTTTTTCAATTATTTTTGTTGTTTCAATTTCAATTATTTCAGCTTTGATTTTAATTACTTACTGTCTTCTATTGCTTTTGGGGTTGATTTATTCTTCTTTTCTAGGGCTTTGAGGCATAAGGTTAGTTAATTTATTTGTTGAATTTTTCTTCTTTGAAGGAATTAACTCCATGCAATAAAGTTTCCTCTTAGAACTGCCTTCATAGTGTCCCAGAGATTTTGATATGTTGTATCAGTGTTCTGGTTTACCTCTAAGAATTTTTTAATATCTTTCTTGTTGTCTTCTGAAACCTTGTTCATTCAATAGCATATTATTTAGTCTCCATGTGTTGGAGTAGCTTTTGTTTCTTATTTTCTCATTGATTTCTAATTTCATTCCATTATAATCTGATAATATGCAGGATAATATCTCTACTTTTTTATACTTGCTTAGAGTTGCTTTATTGCATAATATATGGTCTATTTTAGAGACTGATCCATGTGCTGCTAAGAAGAAAGTATATTGACTTGTTGATGGATAATATACTCTATATATGTCAGTTAAATCTAAGTTATTGATTGTATTATTGAGTTCTACAGTTTCTTTGTTTAGCTTTTGTTTGGAAGATCTATCCAGTATTGAAAGATGTGTTTAAAGTCACCAAGAATTATTATGTTGTGTTCTATTTGACTCTTGTACTCGAGAAGAGTTTGTTTGATGAACGTGGATGCTCCTTTATTTGGGGCATCTATGTTTATAACAGTTATTTCTTGTTGATATATGATTCCCTTAAGCAGTATGAAATGTCCATCTTTATCTCTTTTGATTAACATTGGCTTGAAGTCTACTTTATTTGTTATGAGGATGGAAATCCCTGCTTGCTTATGTAGAGTGCATGAGTGGTATATTTTATCCCACCCTTTAACCTTCAGTCTGTGGGCATCTTTTCCTATGAGATGTATCTCTTGAAGGTAGCATATTGTTGGGTCTTTTTTTTTTTTTTTTAATCCAATCTATCAGCCTATGTCTTTTAATTGGTGAGTTTAGGTCATTAGCATTCAGGGTTATTATTGAGACATGATTTGTATTACAAGTCATTTTTTAATTTAATTTAATTGTTTTTATTTAGCTTGACTTGATTTCTCTTTTGGTTAGTTTTTCCTTTATTGTGGTTCTTCCCTTTGCAGATTTCCATTGTTGTTTTCATTTCCTTTTCATGGAATATTTTGCCAAGTATATTCTGTAGTGCCGGCTTTCTTGTTGCGAATTCTTTTGGCTTTTGTTTATCATGGAAGTTTTTTTTTTTTTTTAATTTTATCATCAAATCTAAAGCTTAATATTGCTTGATATGAGATTCTTGGTTGGCATCCCTTATCTTTTTGAGCCTGGTATATGTTGTTCCAGGGTCTCTTGGTTTTGAGAGTCTGGGTTGCAAAATCTGCTGAGATGCAAATTGGTTTTCCTTTATAGATTATCTGCTTTTTCTCTCTTATGGCCTTTAAAACTGTATTCTTATTTTCTATGCTAATCATCTTTATTATAATGTGCCTTGGTGTAGTTCTGTTGTAATTTTGTACATTTGGCATCCTATAGGCCTCTTGTATTTGGTTTTCAAATTCGGTCTTCTTGTTTGGGAAATTTTCTGATATTATTTCATTGAAGAGATATTGCATTCATTTGGTTTGATTCTCTGCACCCCGTCTACTCTGATAAATTTTATATTTGATCTTTTGATGGTATCCCATAATTCTTGGATAGTCTGTTCATGATTTCTTACCATCTTCATTGTGAGGTCAACTTTATTTTCAAGATTATATATTTTGTCCTCATTGTCTGAGGTACTATCTTCCAAGTAATCCAATCTATTGGTCATACTATCTATTGAGTTTTTTAAATGGCCTATTGTTTCTTTCATTTCAAGTATTTCTGTTTGTTTTTTTTCTCAGACTCTCTATTCCTTTTTTGAAGTAATCTTTTGCTACCTGTATTTGTTCTCTAATCCCTTTGTTGGTGTGATTGATGGTTTCCTGTATTTGATCTCTTATCTCTTTGTTGGAGATGTCAATTTTTGCCTGTTTCTGCTTGCTTAGGTGATTTTTAAAATCCCAAATCATTTTAATTTTGTATATTCAGAACTTCTTCTTTGACATTTCACCTACTGTGCTTTCTATGGATTCTATAGCTGTAGTACCTTGGTTTGTTTTGGTCATTTTCCTCTTTTGTTTTTGTATGATATCTATGTGTTTTCCTCTCTTGCAGTATAAGTCTGAGGTATCACTGTTTCTGCCCTATTGTCTTATAGCATCACCACAGGTTACCTGATGCCTCACTTTTAAGGGAAAGATCAATATTACAGCATTCAATGTACCCAACGTGTTGCCATATGTCAGTTAGCTTCTATTTTTATTTTTACAGATTTGACACTTTAAACATAAATGATGAGATCAATTATATTCTACCATATAGTCAGTATGTTTGTGTGGTGGTTTACAGTATCTAATGGTAGAAGGGGGGGGGACTTAGGGGTTGGCCAAGACACTTGTGAGGTAGGATGTGAGAAAAATAGAGGTATTAGATTATTTGACTAGTAAAAGGGTACTCGTGAGAAGTTGTGTTAATAAGAGAAACAAGAGATAGGCCTCCCCATGTAATACTCCCTGTTAGCTCACAATGGAATAACTGATAGCACCTCTAGTAAAGCACCCTCTGGTGTAGCCTGGTCCACAGGGACCTTAGTGATGTCTTACCAGTACCTTTTGTTGTTCCTTGACAGTAGCAGTGCTTTCTCAGTTTTGTGGCAGTGGCAGCCTCAAGCCTATAATTATCTTGATGTTGGGCTGGGTAGTCACAAAACCGCAGGGCAGAGTGCCTCTCAGGGCAGGATATCCTCCTGGCCACAGTATGGTAGAACAGGAGGTCTGGCATTTTTCTCCCCACTCTCTTCCTCCTGTGTCTCCTCCCAGTCCAGGTGTGGTGGAGGGGGTTGACAGGTAGTCTCCGTGACCTTTCTCACCAGAGGCTCCTTCCCCACCTGCAGGCAGTGGCAGCAGAGCTGGGAACACACAGGTGGGAGGTGGTGGCCTGCCTAGGTCAGTTCCTGTTCACTCTCCAGCAGCGAGAGCAGCCACCTGCAGGTGCAGGTGCATGGTGGTAGAGTTCCTCTGCCAGGATCTGTTCCCCAACCTGTGGGGGAGGTAGCTCCACAGAAGCAATTTGTACTTGCTCAGATATCTTTTTTAGGAAAGTTCTTCAAACCATTAAGGAGTTAAAACATTCTCATTTTATATAAACTTGTTGAGAAGCTGCCTGTCTGTTTTCTTGGTTTCATTCCACAGAGCAGCCCTGAAAGTGACCTCCTCTATTCCACCATTAGCTTTTGATAAAGTAATATAAGATCCACAAAGTCTGCAGTGTATCTGTTATGCTAAAACTCCTGTAAAATTTTCCAAATAAGAAATTTGCTCTTTAGAAATTTTACATTACAATCTTTTTGAGTAATTTTTTTGTTTTTGTTTTTGTTGTTTGTTTATTTTGCTTTGTTTTGTTTTTTGGTACAAGGGATTGAACTCAGGGGCACTCAACCACTGGGCTACATCCCCAGCCCTTTTTTGTATTTTATTTGAGGCAGGGTCTCATTGAGTTGCTAAGTGCCTCGCCATTGCTGAGGTTGGCTTTGAACTCACGATCCTCCTGCTTCAGTTTCTCAAGTGCTGGGATTACAGGCATGGGCCACTGCGCCTGGCTGTTTGTTTGTTTTTTTTTTCAAATACCTGAGTTTTCTGAGTAAACTGGAATGGACTTATTTCACCTTGTTAGAAGAAACAATCTACCAGAAGTTAATTTGGAGGGAAGAAAATTCTATAATAGTTAGAACTTCACACAGGGTTTCTAATTGAATTTAGCTGGAGCAAGACTAATGCACTCTTTTAGCAGATCTGAGTCAGTTCCTTGACTCTAAGGAATATTGCTTTACTATTCTGCCCTTGCCTCATATTGTAAAACAATGAGAACTGGCATGGATTATAAAACCTTTCTGTCTTTCTCCTGGTAGTGTGAGTTTCCAGTAGAGAAGAAGGGTGATTAGTGAAACAGTGATAGAACTGACTGTCAATGTGCTATGAGTCCATAATGTTAAAAGCAGGTAACAATTATTACCTTGTGATTTTTTTTTTTTTCCTGTTGAAAGACCCTTTCCAAAAATAAGGGACTATATATCTGCTTTTTCCCTGTTGGCATAAATAAAATCATTAAGGTCAAACCTTTTCAACCAAAATAAGACAAGCATCATCAATAATCCATACTTTGTATACTGGGACACTCCACTATGTCTCAGTGATAATACTCCAGACATATAAATCACACATGTATTCATTTAGGCATTAGCCTAAATGAATTGCCTACCAATATATGTTAGGAACTGTACAAAGGAATAATAAGACAGAGATCTGGCCTTCATTTGTTCACAGTAAAATTGACAGAGGCAGATGCATGAAAAAAGATAAGTGCAATAAAATGTAATAGGCACTATGATGATATTCTTTACAAGGTTCTTGGGGCACAAAGGAGAAAGACATCAACTCAATCTTGAAGGTCAGTAAATGCTTTATAGAAGTGTTTATGAATAAATCTGAAAAATTCACATATTTCAGGCAGGTCACAGCACAGTCTGAAGGTAAGAATAAGGATGACATGCCATTCTAGAAATAACTGGAACAGAGATGAAAACAGAAGTAAATTGAAAGGTCTTTACCTTTCATACCCATGTCATGGGGCTCTGGTAGCCTATGTAAAAGGAAATGGACATTATATTTTAATCCTCTCAGAGTCAATGACTCCATGAAAGTGCATCAAATACAAACCCCAAGTAATATAGTATGTTGTTAAGTTTGTAGGTTTTATTAAAAAGTTCTTTAAAACATTATGAATAAAATAATAGAAGTAAATAGTGTAATAAAAGAGGATTATGTTACCAGATTATTTGAGTTCAAATTCATCTATGGAACTAACCAGCTGTAGCATCTGTGTCTGAATAATCAGTAAAATGGGAAAAAACTCAGCACCCAGTTCATACAATCATTGTGGTGAATAAATTATTAACATAGTTATAACTTTGAACTTTAAATATCATTTAATCAATTTTATATCTGCAAGTGTATATATGTGTATATACATATATGTAATATATATCTCTTTCATTCTATTCATATATATTTATATGAATAGCATATATATATATATATATATATATATATATATATATATATATATATATGCTAGGGATATAGCTCAGTTGGTAAAGTGCTTGCCTTGCATGCCCAAAGCCCTGGTTTCAATCCCCAGCACCACACACATACAAAAATACACACACACACACACACACACACACACACACACACACACATTCATACCCAGGTCATGGGGCCCAGGCAGCCTATGTAATAGGATATATATATATATATATATATATATATATATATATGTATATATATATATATATGTATTGACAGAGGCAGATGCATAAAAATAGATAAGTGCAATAAAATGTAATAGGCACCATGATGATATTCTTTACAGGTTCTTGGGGCACAAAGGAGAAAGGCATCAACTCAATATATTTTTTTTTTTTTTTTTTTTTTTTTTTTTTTTGTGTGGTACCGGGGATTGAACTCAGGGGCACTGGACCACTGGGCCACATCCCCAGCCCTTTTTTGTATTTTATTTAGAGACAGGGTCTCACTGAGTTGCTAAGTGCCTCGCCATTGCTGAGGCTGGCTTTGAACTTGCGATCCTCCTGCCTCAGCCTCCCAAAGTGCTGGGATTACAGGCATGCGCCACCGCGCCCGGCTTCAACTCAATCTTGAAGGTCAGTAAATGCCTTTATAGAAGTGTTTATGCATAAATCTGAAAAATTCACATATTTCAGTCAGGTCACATCACAGCACAGTCTGAAGGTAAGGATAAGGATAACATGCCATTCTAGAAATAACTGGAACGGAGATGAAAACAGAAGTAAATTGAAAGGCCTTTACCTTTCAATATATTCAGTATATTCAGTATATATATATTATATACGTATATAATAAATATATATATATATATATTCAGTATGTAGGTTCAATCTTTATTTATCCATAAATTCTATAACATTGGATTCAATCTGCCATAAGCTGAAAATATTTGGAAACAAAATTGTGTCTTTATAAACATGTTTAGACTTTTTCCTTGTCATTATTCTCTGAATCATAAACTATAGCAATGCAAAATATTTACATTGTATTAGGTTTTATAAGACATCTAGAGATTGAGTAAATGGGAAGATGTGCATAAGTTGTATTTAAAGGCCACACCATTTTATGGTATTTGAGCAACCTAGATTTTGGTATACTTGGAGAGAAGAGTCCTGATACAAATCTGGCCATGAATACTGAGAACAAATGCATGTGCTAAGTTATACACTTGATAGGTTTCTTGGGCCATATTTCTATATAGGTGACTCTTTATCAAACATGCTAATACAAATGACAAAAGCTCTTGTCTCTGTCCTTAAGAATATTCAATTATTAAAAAAATAAAATATACATTCCTTAACATAGAAAAACCTCTTTGAAACCAAAACCAATTGTATTTTTACACTCTCTTCTTTTGTTCCAATAGAACTTATGAAAAAGTAACACAAGTATGAAATATATACATTACTTCAACTGGGTATCATCCGTTTAACATAAATATAATAATCAAATTTTCAATAACTCATCATGTCAATGTCCTCAATTTATAATCATTAAAATATGTGTATAGTTAATGTATACATTTTATAAGATTGCTGATGTGGGGGATTGAATTAAGGGCAGCAAAATAACCACACAGACCAAATCTGTTCAGT
This sequence comes from Tamias sibiricus, assembly GCA_025594165.1. Classification (NCBI taxonomy): domain Eukaryota; kingdom Metazoa; phylum Chordata; class Mammalia; order Rodentia; family Sciuridae; genus Tamias; species Tamias sibiricus. Next base: position 108,446,561 of record CM046664.1, on the reverse strand, counting down.
ATCATGGCCCAGATAAAGTGAGAAAGGGCTTCTGCAATGTGAATTAGCCACATAGCATTAAGCAAAATACATGTTCAAGGGAATGCATGTGTTATGGTTTGTATTAAAGGACTGTCAGATGAATGAATATATTATGTAAAATATATACTATGTACTACAGAGTAAGTAATTAATTTCCCTTAGATTGGGCCCCAGATGTATTTCCCTCCAGGATAATTGGTCATATAATTGATTTTCATTATAATTTAGAAGTACATTTTGTTTGTGCTGGGTACATAGCTCAGTTGGTAGAGTGCTTGCCTTGCATGCTCAAAGCCCTTGGGTTCAATCACCAGCACCACCAAAAAAAAAAAAAAAAAAAAAAAAAAAAAGAAAGAAAGAAAAATGTAGAAATACACTTTACTCATTACTCATTGAAAGCCATTTTGTTGTTGTTGTTGTTGTTGTTTGTTTGTTTTCTGGTACGGGGGATTGAACTCAGGGGCACTCGACCACTGGGCCACACTCCCAGCCCTTTTTTATATTTTATTAGAGACTACTGAGTTGCTAAGTGCCTTGCCATTGCTGAGACTGGCTTTGAACTCGCGATCCTCCTGCCTCAACCTCTCAAGTGCTGGGATTACAGGCGATGCTACCTTACCCTGCTGAAAGCCATGTTTTATAAAATAGTTTATATTTTAGCTTACATTATAGTTTGGTAAAGAGAAAAATATATTTTGATAATATAGGCTACATATGTGGCTAGAAAAAATGCTAACAAAAGTAATGGTACTATGTTTATTTTTTTCTTTAAATCTATAACATGTTTTACAAGTATATAAGGTAAAGATTATTACTTAAACAAATATTTTAAACAAGACATTGTCCTGGGTTTTAGAACTTTGATGATAAACAAAATCAATGTTTTTGTTGGCAAGGATCGTCACAGGTTCAAAGACCTAAGGTCCTGGAGGACCTGTTATGTCTGAGGGATGAAAGGAATGAAGCAGAAAAGGTGCATTTCAGAGGTAGATAAGAATAAAGCAAGGCAAGGAGGGCTTGGTAAACCTTGACTGTGCATTTGAATTTTATCCTAAAAGCAGCAGAGAGATTTGAGTCCATATGTTTATCCCACTCTTTTCCAAAATCCCACTGACATGATTAAATACATGTGAAATTAAGACTAAAATAAATATTTCAGGGCTGAAAAACAGGAAATAGTGAAATCCAAGTGCCTTTTTATGTAATTTGTATATATAGAGTATGAGAGACTATATTGTCAGAACGAGCAAGACTGACTAGCCTACACATACCTCTGAACTAGATAAATGATAAAATCCCCAGGGATGCACATGTAAGAATTTTCCAAAAGCCTTCCAAGCTCAAAAAATAAAGAGTTATAAATTTGAGTAGATCAGGTGGCATTTGGTGATATGCAGTTGGGGGAAAACCAAGTTGATCAAACTGAATCTCTGTTTTACACCCAGCCTGGGTCATTTCCAGACACCACACATTCATTTATCAATGGTGGCCCTGGGCCAAGATTGAGTACTGAATAAAATGGAGGGGACCAGGATTCAATATAGAATGCATTGTTCTGTGATAGGCCCCTCAATGGCCAGTGCTGCTGGACAGAGGGTTTGGGCAGTATGTGATCTAACTTTACGCTACCAAAGCAAGGCTAAGGAGCAAAGACTTAGCCCAGGAATAAATTTGTTATTTAAAATTTTTTTTTTCTCATTACAAAAATGTCCACTCTAAAATGAAGCTCACAGCTAATACCTTCCAAATGTTTAGGGGCTTCCTAAGCATCACAAAGGTAAGAATTCCTGCAACCTTCTTCTACCCTTTATGGGTTTTTTAGATCCCTAGCCATTGGTCATTGCCCTGACTACTAAGCCACAATACTCTAACCAGTGAGTATATTTATGACCTTGAAGGAGCCTGCATTTCAACATTTTTACTTTAGGAATTAGATTAAAGGAGTTTCCACTCATTTCTGACATGAAAATGTTTTCTCTATTTACTTTTTTGCCTAACAGCCTCTTTTTTAAAAATTTTTGTTTATCAATTCCTTAATGAATGAGAAATTGATAGAATGTACCATCATTTGGGTAATTATGACTTCTTTTCCTACAAAACATGGAAGCACAAGAGTGAAGTCAGAAAGCCTAAAACTTCAAACAGTTACCCTGTAGGTGTTCCTGTTGTCACCAGAATAGGAATCATTTTAAATTTAATGAATGATTAATAGAAATACAGATGTGTCCCACTTTGAGTATGTAAAATTCAAATGTTCAGAACTGATAGTAACTTTCATTATGTTTATTGTATGCTTTCTATAGTGAGAACCTTTAATGCATTTAAAGTATGTTCAATTTACCAGCAAAATGAGATTTTTATTAACTTTAAGAAATATCCTACTGTGTACAGATGGGTAGAGGATATTTAATTTGATTTTCCCTTTCACAAAATCTTTGAAAAATGAAAATAAAAATCAAAAGTCATGAAGTTCTGTTTTGAATGTTCTGTTATTTTTATTTATTTTTCTTTTCTAGGAAGTTAATGATTTTTATGTTAAGTCAAATTCATATAGGCCATAATAGGCACAAAAACAAAAACAAAAACAAAACATGAAATTCAATTACTAAGACTTCATGAAAAGCTGATCTCGTATTAGTTTTTGGTAAGTTTAATTTTTCTTCATTTTTCACTTTTTAATGACAAATAAGCGACAAAATATTTTGATAGCATTTTCCTTAATCTAATAACCATGGTTATAGCATAGTTATTTCATTAAAATTGTTCTTCTCTATCCCTCAATTACAAATATGCCTGTTTGGCAAAAGAACTACAGAAAGAAGATGGTAACCATTTTGAAAGTTATTTACATCTGGGGCTGGGTTCATGGCTCAGTGGTCCAGCATTTGCCTGGCATGTGTGAGGCACAGGGTGAATCTCAGCACTACATATAAATAAATAATGATCCATTGACAACCCCCCCCAAAATTTAAAAAGGTATTTACATCCACAGAAAATATTAGGAATAAGAAGTTATCATTGTAAAAATGGTGACATTTCTGAGAAGTTAAATGGAAATAAATGAGTCCAATCTTACCCACAACCAAATCAGTTAGTTCAGCATGATCATCTTGTATCAACAAGGGTACCATCAAAGACTCCTTTTGCAAGACTTCTTTTACATTCTAGCTCAAATCTCCTAATTTTGAGTATATTACAAATGGTCCTCATTATCCATCGTGAATTGATTCCAGGGCATCCACTTTGGGTATCCAAATCCATGGAAGCTCAAGTCCCTATATAAAAATAGTGCAGTACTTGCATATGCCTGGGCACATAATTCCATTCAGATGTTCCTTAATATTGGGTTTGACTTAACGACTTTTCCACTTTGAAAGGGTGTGAAAGCAGACCCATACAGCCATTCTAGTTTTCATTTTCAGTATGCTTTTCAGTTAATCACATAAAATATCCAACACTTTGTCATAAAATAGCTTTATGTTGATCATTTTACCAGGCTGTAGACTAATACAAGTGTTCTGAATGCTTTTAAGATAGGTTAGGTTAAGCTTTGATGTTTGGTGTAGGTGTATCATATTCATTTTTGACTTGTGAAATTTTCATCTTACAATACGTTTATCAGATGTAACCATATTTTAAATTAATGAGCATCTGTACTTTAACTCATCTCTATATTACTATAATATCTAATATTATGCAAATGCTATACATAAAATTGGTATACTTATTATATAGGGAATAATGACCAAAGAAAAAATGTCTGTGCAATTCAGTAGGGACAAAACATTTTTATTGACTATTTTCAGTCTATGGTTGGTTGAGTCCATGGATAAGGAAACCTTGGATATGGTGAAACTATATATTTACCAAATAGTCTACACATCATCTTCATGTTCATGGAGTCCCTTATCTTCAAAGCTCTGAATTCCAGTATGTGTGTTAAACTCACAGCACATTCCAAGCAACCCTATAAGATAATGAAGATGACAAACATATTTTATGTGGTATATTTCTTTCCTAGGAGTGCTAGAATCAAGTGCCATTGACTGGGAACCTCATAAAATAAACCAAAAAAAATTTTTTTTGTTTTTCAACTGTGATAGAGGTTCAACATCCAGGATGAAGCTGTTGGCACATTAATTTCTTTTTGAGGTCCTCTCTGCTTGGCTTGAAGATAGTTTTCTTTTCCTCTTTCTTCACATGGTCTTCTTTCTCTGTGTCTGTTCTAATCTCTTACAGGGACACAGGTCACATTTGGTTAGAGACCACATAGTATGATGCCATTTTACATAATTATTTCTTCAAGGACCCCTCTCTAAAGATAGTCACATTCTGAGGTGCTAGGTGCTGAGACATCAAAATATCAAAATATGAACTTTGGGAAACACAACCCAACCTCTGCTACCCCACTTAATTTTTACAATGTAATTAAAATATAATTAAATTAAAATTTACTTCATTACAACAGATACATTTTAAGTAAAAGTTTTCTTTGCTAACAAAAGTATTCTACATATACATATGATTTTAAAAGAATTGCCAAATTCTGAATATGCACACTTATGCACATGCATATACATACAAACACATGAATTCACAGTTGTTCTCCCTTCATCTTAGGCTATTTGTGCACATATATTTATTTTCCTTATGAAATTTTTATATTTGCCCAAACTTGTGTTCAAAAGAACTTGTGTTTCTAAAGAATCAATGACCACTTTTATGAATTGAATGTTTTCTTTTACAACTGTACTGTGAGAGAATCTATTCACTATATTTATTTTCAATCTTTTGTGTACTATTTTCCAGTGCTTTATTGACATACAAATTGAATTCTTTTTTTTTTTAAATCACATTTTCTTCAAGAAGCTGAAATGAATTTCCCTGTTACATCTTTGTACAAGTTATAAAATATTTTTATTAACTCACATACTTTTTCCAGATATCTTGATTAACTGTTTAAAAAATCCCTTAAAATTTAGCAAAAGTAAAACCATTATCCTTCATAGCTGCAGCACATATAAATGTTATATTAAAAGCACTCCCCTTCAGTGTACAGGAACCAGTTCTGTAAACTATTGTGTTTAAGAGAGTCTTCCTTCCGTTTATTCTATATTCGTTTAAAAACCTACAGAAACAATATTACTCTCTTTTGGCCTAATCCAGAAATCTTTCCAATGCAATGAATACAGAGCATTTCAACTCTACTACCTCTAATTTTTATTTCTATTTTTCCTTCTCATTTGCCTTTATGATAATTGAGATACTGAAAGGGCTTTAATGTTTAAGACTCAATAATAATATGAATTAACTTTAGGAATCTGTCAAACATTTCCCCAAGACCTTAGAGTAAGTTTGGAAAATAAGGGCAGCCACATGAATGAGCAAAATAGGTGACCTATTTTATCTTTAAGTGACTGGTCTCTGATATGGTCCTCAGCTGCCTCAAAAGATCTTTGAATATTTATTATGATCTAAGAATCTGCATTATGAAATCAGCTTTGCAAACTTGAAGACATCTTAGCAAGCACTGATGGAAATTGATAAAGGGACAGATAACAATTTCGTTAGTATGTGATAAAAAATGAATCTAAAAGAGAATGCAAAAAGTAGAAGTTGATACACCAGTACCTGGAAATATATGAATGTTTGCTCCCTCTTGCATAAAAGCTCATAAGTTGTTTCTACATAGTTGATGGAGCAAACATCATTCATTTAGTGGGTCAAAAATGCCCTATTCATTCCTGCCCTAGCTTAATATCTGTTTCAAGTTATAATTTACATATATTTTTCTAAATTTATCTAAGTTTAATAGAACCTATCTTAAATAATTTTTCAGCCTACACATTCTTTCTTCATCTGATTAATGCTAAATGGTTCTTCATAACACAGCTCTCAAGACACTTCCTTGCCGCAACCATGTACTCCCTATATTTAATCTCAATTCTCCATAGGTCTTTGGGTTTCCTCTATCATCATGACTATGTAATTGCTTCCTCTTTGCAACAACACTTCATCCTACCTAACATGCAAATATGCAATCCTTGAAAGAAACACACACACACACACACACACACACACACACACACACACACGATATAAAATATTTTTATTAACTCATACTTTTTTCAGATGTCTCGCTTAACTATTAAAACATACCTTGAAATTTAACCATATATATGTGGGAGCCTATCAATGACTAGGTATATTAGTCAGATTTTTGTACATGTGACTAAAATCCCAAACAAAATCAACTTAGAGAAGAAAAGATTTATTTTAACTCATAGTGTCAGAGGCTTCAGTCTTTGGTTTGCCAACTCCATTGCTCCGGGCCTGAGGTGAGGCAGAACATTATGGTGGAAGGTCATGGAGGAACAAAGCTGTTTAATTTATAGAAGCCAGGAGGAAATAGAGAGGGGGCCAGAGAGACAGAGAGAGAGAGAAGGAGAGAGAGAGAGAGAGAGAGAGAGAGAGAGAGAGGAGTCAGAGAGGAGATATAATCCCAAAGTGATGCCCTCATCAACTTGCTTCCTCTAGCCTGCCCATCTGCCTACAGTTACTGTGATAATTCAAACTATTAATCCATCAAGTGGATTCACCCTCCAAAGAGGTTGAAACTCTCATAATCTAATAATTTCAACTCTGAACATTCCTGAATTAGCTAACACATGGAGTTTGGGGAACACCTCATATTCAAATCATAACAAAGAGTTTTATTAATTGTTAACTCTTCAATTTTCACTTCTCCCTGTGTTTGTAGTGGATGCTCAGCAACCCTGTGACATATTTCTCTCTCTAACTCAACAAGAGACATTCTCAGATGCCTGATTATAAGGGCTAAAGTACAGATATGTTTTAAGATTTAGTGATCTACTAGACATAATAGAGCCTGCAAAATTTTTGTTTATAAAACATTTTTTACAGTTAATATAAATATTGTCATTTTGGAAATACTTGCCCTGATTTAAGAACATTCTGAGAACTCAGATAATTTTTTTAGGCAGATAATATATTTTCCAAGTGTAGCCTTGAAAAAAAATTAAAACGTTGAATTGATGTCTGAATAGTTTCTTTGGAGTTGGCCAATTACATTTTCATCAAAGCAACTGTTTGCTAAACCCACACTATTTAACTTATAGAAAATACAGATTATTTAAGTAGTAATTAGGAAATTGTTATCATTACCTTAACTGTACATCAACCAGAAACTTCTAAATATAAAATCAAACAATTGTTTAATATCTTGGCCCTGTGGGAATTCAAGGCATGAAGCCCCAATTATTTTTCACTGAGTTATTTGAAAATTCCAGCAACCTCAGCTCTTTTAACAGCTTTTGACAACACGTCTGCCTATTTTCTCATTCTTGAAGTGGCAAAGTAATACAATGTCAAATAAGTTCAGGCCATGATTAGAAAAAAATCTCTAAAGGGAAGCATCACTAGTTTAGGCAAGAGTCAAATTGGTTCTTTAGATTAAACCTAAATACATAAATCTTTGAAGTCTTTGAAATAAGTTTTCTAACCATCTAACATGAATCCCTGTTTAATTACAAATGAGGACAGTAAATCTTTATGGTATTCAGTGACTATCACTAGAAATTTATGTCAGCCAATTAATAGGTGCTCAATAAATAATTGCTGAAATAATGTTAAATACAACTTTAAATATTTTTCTTTGCAAAAATCATACCATTCACACCACAGTTTACATAATTGATAATCCCATTTGATGAAAATTATGCAAAAGTTCAAGTTCAATGCAAATAAAATAGAAATAATAGAAAATAATATAAACATCAGAGCAGGAAAAAATATACACATACCAACTAAATATTTGAAAACTAAGAGGATCACTATTATTAAAATGCATATATGAAAAAAAATGCTAATATGGTTCTGCATTAAAGTTGTCAACTTCAAAAGAGCTCTGATATTATTTTCACTTTACTGCACAGTACTGAAAAAACACACATTCCCTCCAAGGGTGAATATTGTGACTGAGTATGTCTTGGTCAAACATAAATAACCACTGTTTCATTTATCATAACTGAAAAAGCACAAACCTTGCAAGCACACAGACATTGCTTCAAATTATGGCTTCCTATTTATTGGTTTTAGGATTGTGACAAACTCATTTTACAAACGGTTTGCTGAAGTTAAAAATAAATTAATTTTAAATTTAAAAATTAAAATAGTTGATTTTAGAGCTAGTACAGTGCTTAGAAAATAGAAAAGTCTTACAATTAATAGCACTTTTTTCTTATTAATATCACTGACATCAACAACAGTATAGTGAGTCCTAGTTCTGGTTTTGCATATGGAAAATTTGGGAAAAATTTGGGAAATTCTTAAGATTTTCCCCATTTTGTGTGTGTGTGTGGGAAGGGGTCCCAGGGATTGAACTCATGGGCACTTGACTACTGAGCCACATTCCTCAGCACTATTTTCTGGTTTTTTGTTTGTTTGTTTGTTTGTTTGTTTGTTTGTTTTTACAGACAGGGCCTCAATGAGTTGCTTAGTACCTTGCTTTTGCTGAGGCTGGCTTTGAACTTATGATCCTCCTTCCTCAGCCTCTCAATCCCCATTGTTTTTAATATTAAATATGATTGGGTCAGCACAGTAAACCCAGTTTATGAAATTATCCAACTTCTTGCACCTGCGTGTTATCTATCATAGCACAACAAATTACATCAAAAGTAACACAAAATATGAATTTTTTTATTGAATAAATGAGGGTTAGGTGATATTCTTTTCCTCCAATATCAATAAATTATTGCAAGTAAAATGATATATATTCTTTTGAAATGTTGCTAATTATAATATATGGGAAATTACATAGTTTACTAATTATGGTAATTTCCTGTGTATGTTTTTGTTAAAGTCATTTAAACATATTTGGAAACAATGCAAAGATTTTATCTTATTTATATAAAACCAACTCCTTTCCTCTACAGCAATGCTAGTAGCAGGCTGATTTACACTGTGTTTTAAAATTTCAATTTGAAATGTACAGTCTGCTGGGATAGAATCATTTTTTGGGATGAAGCATAACACTTCTGGCCAAGAGGCAAAGTAAATTTGTCATTATAAGAGAAATAAAAAGATATTTTATAAAGTAAATATGACTGCCATGCATTAAACATAAGGTCTATTTGAAAAACTTAACTCTGTTCCTAAAATTCACTGTAATGCTACAATGATCTAATCCTAAGTTCTTTTTCTCTTCCCTTATTTATTTTAGGTAATTCATGATCTTTGAAATAAACTGTAAGTCACTTCCTCTGAACACTGATTTTGTCCCCATATGAAACAGGCACATTTGCTTCTAGGTATAATTCACATTCACATTATTGATATGCCGGTAGAACATTTACATTTTTATAACTCAGAACTTTCCTGCTCATGTCATCAAGTAGAGGAATAGTCTTGTTCCAGAATATAGGACAGAGAAAAACCTTCCTGTTAATTGGGTTTTATGACCAGTTTCAAGTCAGATTCCAGGTGCAGTAGGCAGTAGGCAATGCAGAGCAATCAGGAGCAGAAGTATCAGTCAAGCCCTTGCCACACTGATTCCTGAAATTCACACAAAAACAGTATGCTAAGTTTTTCCATTTTTTAATCTAATTTTTAAATTCAAATAATATACATTTCAAATAAATTCAAAATGAAAAAATAATAAATTTATTTTTAACTTTATATGTATAAACAACAGCAGCAAAAAGTTATATTTCAAACAGGCCTTGAAAGATAAATCCTTAGCAATTGAATTTTTTAGTTTACTGGATTTTTTTTTTTTTTTCAATCCTGGTCTTCTGGGAAAGAAAAGGGAGACTGAAGACACAGAAGAAAATCTTATCATGGAAAGGCATTAAAAAAAAAAAAAAAAAAACAGTGCAACTCACTCTTTTTAAAGTTCTTTATGTAATAAGTTTTAATGGCTCATAATATATTCATAATATCTCCTGATATTCATGGCTTTCACAATGCAAAGATATATTTGCTAAAAACATGCCTCTTTCTCTAGGCAGGTTTCAATACTGAGGGTGAAGATTTTATTCATAAAATTTGTACCATGACCCGAGTCATCTCTTCCAAAATATTGCGCAGAACACAGTTCTTATAACGTTTTCATGTAAAATTTGTGTAAAACTTCACCTGACAAAAGTCTCTTGTGATGTTCCATTTTTGGGTAGTGTTTATGGAAGTAAAAGTAGGTTAATTAAAAAAAAAAATTCTCAAATTATTGTGCCTCTGAAATATGATTAACTCCTTTGTTCATGAAGAAAATTCTGTAGAAAAAATACTATCTATGCCTAGAAAATATCTCTTTTCTGTTTTGACAATAGTGTCAAAGAGGAAATTTAATTTTTTTTTAGAACTTTCAGCAAGATACCTATGAGAAAGAATCAATATATAAAGGAATTAGAGCCAAATGTATATAGACATTAATTATTTTGGCAATATTAGTTTACATTTTGATGTTCAAATATATTACTTTTTATTCTGTTTATTACTTTTGATGTGGAGTACTCTCTTACACGTTGTAATTTCACATCAGAATCTCATATATAGTCTTAAAATACTCTGTACATCTCCAGAGGGTGGGGCATAACCTGGGTCAGACTGAGAATCCATGAAGATGAACCATTTCATGACATCTGTAGACATTACGTGAACTAATAACATGCACACATGTTTTGATTCTATCTTGGTAAGATTATAAATGCCAAAGAATAATATGAAATTTTAGGATGATTCTGAGAACCAGAATTTACTATTGGTTTCATATTGAGGTGACATATTTGGATGCTCAAGAAAAGACAATAAAGTGCTTTGGAGGATGGTACTAGCCTGAAACAATTTCAGTCATACAATTCTAAAACATAATGAAGTCTATGTATGATTTTATTAATTCAGATATAATGGGAATGGAGATGTATTTAAAGATTTCATTCAAACTTGTGAAGTTATTTATAATACTCTATAGTCATTCTAAAACTCATAGAATTAAAAAAAATAGTTAATAGGTTAGGTCTGATTTGATTCATTGATGAATTACTAAGAACAATATTTTTAAAATAGATTCAGTTTATCAATGTGTTTTTTTTTTAACCACGATTATCAAATTCATATAGTTAGCATTGTTCTCTGTTTAATATTTAATTTTACAATTTTGGTAACATTACATATTTAGAAAATGTATTTTATTTTTCACTGTTAGTATATCAGAAACCCAAGTATGAGTTCTCTTAAATAATCCTGTGCTTTACTTTTACATATTCTTTGATGAAGTATTAATTTGTTCTAACTACAAGTAGTAAATATTATCAGAATCAAATTGTGAAATGATTCACAATGAGTCTCTAGGTTCTGGCAAGGCTGCAAGAAACCTCAACTTCCCCCTAGAATTGGTGAAGTGATGTTAGGCATGATACTTAACATGCTAAAGCTGCAGTATTTTATAGGTCTATTGTGGATAATATATAATGGAAGTTAAGCATTTAAGAATATGGTTGGCACATAATAAACACTCCATAATGTTATCATAATTATCATCACCATCATCTTTATAAATATTAAAATATGTAGTCTGACCCTTGATGCAGTTGTATTTGGTGAAGTATTTTTAAAGTTCGAAGGAATTGTTTTTGTCTATAATGATGCTTGTACTGCACTATTTAAAATGGAGCAGGTATTTTGGGTGTGGTTCTGTAGGACACAGAGGCAGATCAGTGAAGAATGTATTGTAAAAATATAAAAGTAAGTAAAACAAAATGCTTTTGCCACATAATCTTCTCTGGGAATGACTTAGTTGATTGTAATTCGTAACTGCTCAGTACATACACTGAACAAAGTGTGTATAGTTTAAAATAACATCGATAAGGAGATAAGGAAATTCTCCAAGGAGGAAAAGTTTTGGATGTGTATTGTTACTATATTGTATAAAATTTTTATTCAGATAAATTTAACATTTTATATATTTGAGACATTAATTTTGATTTTATGCAAAGATGAAATTTATTAATATTTCCTCTTCTGTCACTATTACTGCTAAATTTACTTTTTATCTATTATAATTTCACAGCAAATTCCTGTGAGTTTCAATAATTTTATTCAAGTACCCATTATATTTTGGCATCTAAGTTTGACTTATGGTAGAAAGAATAGATGTCTTAAATTAATAATACTATAATCAACCTTAAATTTAATTATTTAGAATTTGCCCTGATATTTTCAAGCTATTTTCACATTTATAAAAAGTTTTATTGTTGTTTACACATTCCCAATTTTCCCTCAATTTATGCTCTATTTTTAAAAGAGTTTTATTTTTAATCAATGTAGATTTGTCTTTCTTATGAAGCAAATTTATTTGCATTTAAAACTATGACAAATTTAGGGACACCAAGTGTATTAATGTTCATGTGAAAGAGAAGCCTTATGGTTTGTTATACGTGACTATGTAACTCCAACCATGGAATGAACCTAGATGCCCTTCAATAGATGAATGGATAAAGAAAATGTGGTATATATACACAATGGAATGTTACTCAGCCTTAAAGAAGAATGAAACTATGGCATTTGCAGGCAAGTGAATGGAGCTGGAGAATAGCATGCTAAGTGAAATAAGCCAGTCCCAATAAACCAGGCTGAATGTTTTCTCTGATATGAGGATGCTAATTCACAACAACAGGGGAAGCTATGGAAGAAAAGAAATACTTTGGATTAGGCAGAGGGGAGTAAAGGGTAGAAGGAGTTATGGGGGTAGGAAGAATAGTAGAATGAATCAGATATGATCACCCTATGTGCATATATGACTACACAACTGGTGTAATTCCATATCATGTGCATACAGAAAATTGAGAATTTTTACTCCATGTATGTATGTATGATGTGTCAACATGCATTCTACCATCATGTATAGCTGATTAGAACAAATTTTTAAAAAGAAAAAAAAAAGATATTATATACCAAACTGCATGTGGCAGACAAAATTATGGCTCCATGATATTTATGCCTCAGTTCCCATACTTTTTGAATCTGTTGCCTTACATAAGAGAAGAAAAAAAAAAAAAAAAGATTTTTCAGATGTAATTAAATTCAGGACTTTTTGATGAAGAGATTATCCCAGAACATCTGGATAGGACCAGTATAATTACAAGGGTCTTTAAAAGAGAGAGACAAAGAATATACACAAAACATAAAATATTAAGAATGGACAAGGATCCATCACTCCCTATACCAAAGACATTGCTTAATAGAAAAAAAAAAAAAATCCAAATTAACACGATGGGAAAATATATAGTTGGTATGGAATGAGAAAACATTTGATGAAATACAACACTCATTCATGGTAAAAATGTATAAGATAATTACCATGATGGTAATTGTTGAGAATGATGATTTAAATTAGGTTCTTCTACTTTCCTTGACAGGAGTGCTCCTGTGCTGGGAACTCCTTGTGCAAAGGAGCAAGTTGAGACTTCCCAGTTGCTATGGTGACAACCTACTCAAAGGAGGTTCTGTGTATGCCATGGCACTATCAGTCTTAACACTGAATTCAGACACTGGCTCCTGGGGTAGAGAATTATGAGTGCAAAAAGTATAATTATAATTGCCTGCCTGGAGCTTCATCCTTCAGCCTGCTTGCTTTGAATAAATTTTCTCACAGAAAATTCTTTTGATGTTAAAACCTAAATAACAAATGTGCTGAGCTAGCTCTATTTCATTACTCCCCATCAGAAAGTAATGTCCCACCTGGTCTCACCTTCCTTTCTCTATGTATCTGTTTGTCTTTTCTAATCCCCCATAGCCCCTTGCCAGTTTTCTGAACTAACAGCTCTGCAGGCTGTGGCTGATAATGACTTTTTCTTGCAAGGATGTTTATAAAAATTTTACAATATATAACATATGTAATTGTAAAGTATGAACATTAACAACATTTTTCTTATTATGATGATTGAGATTAAAATGATCTTCATTATAATTATGTTCAGCAGATCTACTGGATATTCTAGTCAGTTCAATAAAATATTAAAACTTGTTAAGTATTTTAAGGAAGAGATTCAACTAATTATTTGCATATAGTACAACTGTATACAAAAAATTCTAATAAAAACTACAGGTACATTTTATAATTAATAAGGGCAAGAATCTGGTCACTAGATATATATAAAACCAAATGTATTAGAATGCACTGTATTGCTACAAAAATATGGTTTTCATAGCTTCTTACACTAGCAATAAATATAAGGAATATGTACAACTTGTAGGAATTCTATAAGAATTTCAGTGAGAACAAAATAAAACAAGATAAATAAATGACTAAATACTAAATAATAATGTTTAGAAGGAAAGGCTAAATAATAGAGAATTGTTAATACTGCCAAAATTGATCTAGTAGATGAACTAGATCAATCAGAGTTCTAGCAATATCTTGAGGATGTTGGCAAATTGTGTTAAATATGTAAATGGAGAGGAAAAAAGAACTAAGAATAGCAAGGTAATCATGCAGAACAAACTTAAAGGTCTTAACACTCTCAGATACCAATATCTACCACAAAAGAGTTTAGAATGATGTGTTATTGACAAGAGGAGAGGCAAATGGAAAAGGGCAAAAACGGTGACCATATCATTAAATGGTAATGTGAAAACTGAGCTTATGAACAGAAAAAAAGGTTTTAATCTAATACCACATGTCATGCATAAATAATTCCAGATAGACTGCAAAGGTAAATCTAGATATGAAAGCAATAAAGGTCATAGAGGAAAACAAAGAGAATATCTTTAGGATCTTTCAATAGGTAAAGTATTTAACAAATCTTGAAAAACAACTTCCACAAAAAGACAGTAATGACAGGAAGGATTATGATAAAATTAAGAATTTATCTTCAGTAAAATTAAGAAGGTGATATATATGTAATGTGTGTGTGGGTGTGGGTGTAGGTGTGTGTGTGTGTGTGTGTACACACGGAAAGGCACTTATCCAGAATAAATAAAGAATCTCTACCAATGAAAAGGAAAATGGCAGTCCAATAGGTATGGGAAGAAATATGATTTAAATGGGTGTCAACTTAATTACTATCAGTAATAAATATATTAAGCCCCAGTACAATAGGTGTATATTATCACCAGAAAGGAAAAATGGTCAAATTGAAAATAATAGACAATAAAACAATGCCTAATACTAGATACCTATTCCTTTTCCTACTAATGATAGATTCCTATTTCTTAATTTTTGTTTTCCTATCATTTTGTTTTTCCCAATCTTAATTTGTCTTATTGTTGTCTACTTTGATTGCCCACATAACTGTTATTCTCACTTTTCCATATATTAGCACTTAAAGCTACACTTTAACAAAAATTCTAATTTAGGTAAATCATTAATAAACTAATATGTATTATTTTATTTTTACTTTGTTTTATTTTAAAATTTCTACTTTACTTTTTCCTTCTTTTTATCCTTTACCTATAAGTTATTCTGATGTTTTCTGTTTAAAGGTTCAAATTTAGAGGGTTTAATGTTATTTTAATATATTATTCATATCAAAATTATAACCTATATATTAAAGATTCCAAGAAATAAATGTTTATAAATATTCCATGTGTGCACAAGAAAATCTTGACCTCTATAAATTTTTAAATCCAATTTTTAGTAGTTTATGGATTTTATTCTTTCTTTCTTTCTTTATATGTAGTTCTAAGAATCAAATCCAGTACCTCACAAATGCAAGGCAAGTGTTCTACCACTGAGCAACACCACCAGCCCCTGACCTCTATAAATTTAATGCAACATTCTAATCTGCCTTAAATCAAGATTGCTAAGTTTGCTGCTCAAGTCTTCTATATCTATTTTCACAGGAAATTCTTGAAGGAGAAGGTATTTCTAATTCCTCCCATTGTGATGTTGTGATTGATTTGTTGATATTTAAGTTGTTATTTTAATATGATAATTTTAATATACATTTGAGATATTTTCAGTTTATATGTATTTAGAATCATATGATTTTAAGAAAATAAACTTTTAATATTATGTATTTATCTCATATTTATTTCATGCCTTATAATCTATATTATGTTATATTCCTATATAATAATATATTATATTGTAGATTATATAAAGTGTATAACTATGTACAAATTAATTTCTTCCGTAACTTAGTCATCATGTACTGTGCTCTATGTTCACTTTGCTTTCTCTGTGCTTCATCATTACTGCCACCTGTCTTTAGTTACTACGAGATAGCATCAGTTAAAAGACATATCCTAACTTCAGACAGGCCACAATGTGATAATTATGTGTCTCAGTCCATTAAGGCTGCCATAACAAAATACCATAGTATAAGTAGCTTATAAACAGTAGAAATTAATTTATTATGGTTTGGAGGCTGGAAAATCCAAAATCAAGGGGCTGAAAGATTTTGTGTGTATTAAGGGTTTGTTTCCTGCTTCATAAACAGTTATTTAGTGCTGTGCCCTTATTTAGCAGAAGAAGCAAGCTGTCTCTTCCAAGCTTTTTTTTTTTTTTTTTTTTTTTTTTTTTTTTTTAAATAAGGGCACCAATGGCATTCATTAGGGCTCTGTTCCCAAGATCTAATTCCTTCCAAAAGGCTCTACCTCCTAATTCATTGTAAATTAGGATTTCAACATATTGATACTTAGACCATATCAAGATGCAATTATCTGAGCTTTTGAGCAGTCTTAAAGTGTGTGTGTGTGTGTGTGTGTGTGTGTGTGTGTGTGTGTGTGTGTGTGTATGTGCATTGACTAAGTAAACTTTTTACGCAAGTATTTTTGGTAGTCCTGACTTTTGAACTCATGAAACTTAGAACTTTTACTGTCAGAAATAAGAGCAGTCTGTTTTAACACTAAGTCCCTCAAGAGAAGTTTTTTAGTGAATCTGATGTGTACTTCTTGTTCAAAATTTCACAGAATGTTGATTGACATTCAATAAACTATTCTTTTCTAAAATAATATTTTAAAGCAAGAAAATTGTGTCTAATATTTAGGAATATAACATGAATCTTAGTAATTATTGTTGAATAACTTGTTGGCATTACATGACAGAAAACAAAAAAAGTGTATATTAATTACTTTTTTTATTATAAACAAATTGGATAAAAGTTTGTGGCTTTATAATTACAGAAGTAGTTGGAGATTGTAAGGATTAAGTGACCAAAGAAAGTATGTAACAGAATCATTTCATAGATTTATTGTGTAGATTTTACCATTCTATTTACACAATAACTTTTATATTAATTTTACTAAATAATCGAAGATTTTAAGATATGTTGAATTTGTGAACCTATTTCCTTGGAACATTAAAATGGTAAGGAAATCTTGTTTATAGTTACACTAGTTATCTTTTCTTGTGTAAATATGGTCAATAATGAGTAATTTCAGTTAATATGATCTTCAAATTTCAGAATCATTAGTTTCAATGAATACTATGCATTAGTACAGTCACATTTCTCTTTTTTAAAAAGAAAATTGCATAAAGTTGTTTTAAGTCCCATTTTTCAAATAAAATTTTTGGAGGTATATTTATATCTAATATATATACCTATATTAAGTGAAGAACTTTTCCATAAACTTCAACAAAGGTATATATCCTGTTCTCACACAGAAATCATTGCAGCTGTGCCTGGGCACAGGGCTTAATGCCACAGTGTTAAAGCATGTATGCTGACTCCCTCCTGTGGCTGTTAGCCCATGCAGTGCTCTCAAGTGCATTAACAGGATCACTACATCAGCACTAGTTACAGAATTCCCAGACACCACTCCCATGCAGGACACCCAGCTGCTACCCACCCACAGGAACACAGGCCGCCACCCCCCTGTGGAATCCCTCCTCCCAACATGGGGCTCCAATGGTCACTTCTCCAGTCCCATCCATCTTGCAACTTGCAGCCACTACTCACACCTGGAGACATTCCACAGGTTCCAAAGACAGCCAACAATAGTAACCCTGATAGCCTTCACCATTCAGAGGGCAGAAATAGCAGCTAATGACTGCCAACCCCACCCATTGGATGAGAAGGGAAACAGGAAAGAGACTGATCTCCAACCAAAACAATCAACAATCCTGGTTTCTTCCTTGGAGATTTTTTTTTCTTTCTCTCTCTCTTTTTTTTTCTTCTCCCTTTATATCTTTCCACCACCACATCCCTAACATAAGTGAAACAAAGTACTTTGCAGAAATTAGGATTTTGAATACTGAGTCATCTGAATAGTATATTATAGCTGAGAAGTATATTTCCTTTCCTTTCTTCTTCCTCTTTTTATTCTTTTTACCTCCAATTTTTACTATATTAACATTATTTATTTTTATTAAAATATATATGTGTCAGTTTTATATACTCTACTGTCTTCCCAATACTTGGAATCTATATCCTCACATCTTGCTTGCCTCCTCAGCATATCAACCTACACCTCACCCCTGTTGGAGTCCAGGCAAGAAGCTGCGCCTCCAGGCAGAAGGCCACACCTCCCCAGGTGCTTTGTGACCAGCAGGTTCCCTGGCCACTACCTCCTGACCTCTGCTGGCCTATAGGACAAGGACTCACTCCAGGGGGGCTCTCTGACCCCCCACTCTATTTAAGCCACCCGCGGACTGAAATCGCTCTCTGTTCGCGCTTGCCCCTGTTCCCGTCCGTTCCCCATTTTCTCTTTTTTCTCCCCCTTCCACGCGTGGCCCCTAATAAACTTCCCTTTTATTAAAATGGCATTCCCTGCGTAAGAAACTTTGCCTAAATTCTAACAACCCCCAGATTATAGAACACTGGCAGAAACTGTAAAACCTTTTACAAACCTAATGATTGTATTATAGATAATAATCAAATTCAACACTTCCATCCATTGTGACCAAACTGAAAATACCTTAATAGAAGTGAATTGTTTCATAGGTTGTATAATGTTTATATTGGGATCTGTTAACATTGTCCTTCCCCACAAAGAAGAGTTAGTGTAAGCCTACACAATAAGTTTATAGGATGAAAATGGTAATCCTTGGACCCATAGTGCCAGAAAGGAAGACACAGGAGCAACATGAAAAGGAAGGACAGTGCCCCAAACAAATCAAGATACCATATTAGTAGAATCTATGGCTAGCAAAGTGGAAGAAATGACAGAGAAGGGGTTCAGGGTATACATAATTAAAATGTTCTGTGAATTAAAGGATGATAAAGAGAGCAAATACAGGCAACAAAAGATCATTTCAAAAAAGAGTTACATAAACAAATACAGGAAGCAAAATAGGGAGATAGAGGTTCTAAAAAAATAAATAAATAAAAACCAAACAGATATCCTGGAAATGAAAGAAACAATAAACCAAATTAAAAGCTCAATTGAAAACATCACCAACACAGTAGACCACCTGGAGGACAGGTGTTGCTTCCTGACTTGGAGCAACAACGCCACGGGAGAAAAACTCAGAGGCAGAATGAAGATGAAAGGTTTTTTTATTCTTTGGCTTTAGCAATCTCTCAAAACTCTAACACTGGCTCTTTCAGCAACCTCTCTGACTCTTTACTTCTTCTGACTACTGACTCTTTACTTCTTTACTTTCTTTTACTTTTACTTTATTAGAGAGAGCTTAGAGAGAGAAAGAGAGAGATTCTTCTTTCTTCTTTCTTTCTTCTTCAGCAGCAGCCTCGGCCTGACTCCGACCAGCAACTGTTTCTTCTCTCTATATATCTCTTTGGTTTCTCATTTCTTTCTCTAGCTTCTTCTGACCAAACTCTTAACCGCTCTGACTCTTATTTCTTCTTCAGACTACGTTCTGTCCGCTCTCTTTTCTTCTTCTCCAACCCAAACTCTTCTCCGACCAACTGAACGACTGACTGAATGAATGCCACTTTTGACCGCTTTCACCCGGTTATATACCTTTAGCTTTGCGGGTGCATCATGTGCATTTACAGGTGCATCACATGCATATGATTATTATCAGGTGGAACTTATGGCTTCCAGCTATCCGCAATAGCCATCTCCCTGATCGGGGCTGCTTCAGACAGGACCTTAGACAATGAAGACAAAATATATAATCTTGAAAAGAATGTAGACCACACAATGAAGATGGTAAGGAACCATGAACAGAACATTCAAGAATTATGGGATGGTATGAAAAGAGCAAATTTAAGAATTATTGGGATAGAGGAAGGCATAGATTTCCAAACCAAAAGAATGAACAATCTGTTCAATGAAATAATATCAGAAAAATTTCCAAACATGAAGAATGAAATGTAAAACCAAATGCAAGAAGCTTACAGGATGCCAAATGTACAAAATCACAACAGATCCCCACCAAGCATGTTATAATGAAAATGCCTAACATACAGACTAAGTAAAGAATATTAAAAGCCAAGAGAGAAAGAAATCAAATTATATATACGGGGAAACCAATTAGGATAACTGCAGAGTTTTCAACCCATACCCTAAAAGCTATAAGGTGCTAGATCAACATATATCAAGCTCTGAAAGAAAATGCATGCCAACCAAAAATCTTGTATCCAGCAAAATTAATCTTTAAATGTGATGATGAAATAAAAACCTTCCATGATAAACAAAAGTTAATAAAATTTACCAAAAAATTTAAAGGTAGAAAACCTGCACTACAAAACATTCTTGGCAAAATATTCCACTAAGAGGAAATGGAAAACAACAATAAAAATCTGCAGAGAGAGGTATTACACTAAAGGAAAAACCAATCAAAGGAGAAGCCAAGTCCAGCTAAATAACAAAAATAAATAAAAAATGCTGGGAATACAAATTATGTCTCAATAATAACTCTCAATATTAATTGGTGATTTGCCCAAATTGAATCAAGATTAATTGGTGGCCTAAACTCACCAATCAAGACATAGCCTAGCAGACTGGATTTTTAAAAAATGATCCAACAATATGCTCCCCCCAGGAGACTCATCTGATAGGAAAAGACATACATAGAGTGAAGGTGAAAGGTTGGGAAAAATCATACCACTCACATGGACTGTGGAAGCAAGCAGGGGTTTTCCATCCTCATTTCAAATAAAGTAGACTTCAAGCAAAAGTTAATCAAAAGGGATAAAGATGGACATTTCATACTGCTCAAGGGAACCATACACCAACAAGACATAACAATAATATATGCCCCAAACAATGGAGCATTGATGTTCATCAAATTCTTCTCAAGTTCAAGAGCCAAATTGACCACAACACAATAATCTTTGGTGACTTTAACACACCTCTTTTACCACTGGATAGATCGTCCAAACAAAAGCTGAACAAAACCAATATACAGCTTAATAATACTATTAATAACTCAAACTTAACTGACATATGCAGAATATTTCATCCTTCAACAAGTGAATACACATTCTTCTCAGAAGCACATGGGTCCTTCTATAAAATAGACCATATATTATGCCACAAAGCAACCCTTAGCAAATACAAAAAGTTATAGATACTACCATGTGTTTTACCAGACCATAATGGAATGAAATTAGAAATCAATGACAAAATGAAAAATAAAAATTACTCCAACACCTGGAGACTAAACAATATGCTACCAAATGAACAATGAGTTGCAAATGACATCAAGGAGGAGATTAAAAAATTCTTAGAGGAAATAAGAATGAATACTGACACAACATATTGAAATCTCAGGGACACTATGAAAGCTATACTAAGAGGAAAGTTTATTGTATGGAGTTCATTCCAAAAAAGAAGAAAAAGTCAACAAATAAAATTTTTAAATTACACCTCAAAGCCCTAGAAAAAGATGAACAAATTAGTACCAAAAGCAGTAGAAGACAGAAAATAATTAAAATCAGAGCTGAAATCAATCAGATCAAAAGAAAAGAAACAATTGAAAAAATTGTCAAAACCAAAAGTTGGTTCTTCGAAAAAATAAATAAAATTAGTAGACCCTTAGCTACAATAACAAAGGAGAGAGAAAACTCAAATTACTAACATATGTGATGAAAAAGGTAATGTCACAACAGACTACAGAAATACAGATGATAATTAGAAATTGCATTGAAAATTTGTACTCCAATAAAATGGATAATATTGAAGGCATTGATGAATTTCTTGGGTCATATGATTTGCCCAAATTGAATCAAGATGATATTCACAATCCAAATGGACTAATATCAAGCAATGAAATAGAGGACACCATCAGAAGCCTACCAAGAAAAGCCCAGGACCAGATGGATACACAGCTGAATTTTACAAGTCCTTTAAAGAACAACTAATACCAATACTCTGCAAATTATTTCAGGAAATAGAAAAAGAAGGAGAACTTCAAACCCATTCTATGATGCCAATATTACCCTGATTCCAAAACAAGGCAAAGCACATGAAAGAAAGAAACCTCAGACCAATATACCTGATGAACATAGATGCAAAATTTCTAATAAAATCCTGCCTAATTGATAAAAAACATATCAAAAAGATAGTGCACCACCATCAAGTGGGATTCATCCCAGGGATTCAAAGGATGGTTCAACATACGGAAATAAATAAATGTAATTCATCACATCAATAGACTTAAAGATAACAAAACATATGACCATCTCAGTAGACACAGAAAAAGCATTTGACAAAATACAGCATCCCTTCATGTTCAAAACACTAGAAAAATTAGGGATAACAGAAACATATCTCAACATCATAAAAAGCTATCTATGCTAGGCCCCAGGCCAACATTGTTCTAAATGGAGAAAAATTGAAGGCATTCCCTCTAAAAGTGAAACAATACTGGGATGCCCTCTTTCACCACTTCTATTTAACATAACTCTTGAAACACTGGCCAGAGCAATTAGAAAGATGAAAGAAATTAAAGGGATATGGGACATGTAAAGAAGAACTCAAATTAGCACTATTTCCTGACGATATGATTCTATACTTAGAAGATCCAAAAAATTCTACTAGAAAACGTCTAGAACTAATAAATGAATTTCAGCAAAGTAGCAGGACATAAAATTAGCACCCATGAATCAAAGGCATTTCTGTATATCAGTGACAAATCCTCTGAAATGGAAAAGAGGAAAACTACCCCATTTACAATACCCTCAAAAAAAAAAAAAAAATACTTGGGAATCAACTTAACAAAAGAGGTGAACGACTTCTACCTTGAAAACTACAGAAGCCTAAAGAAAGAAATCAAAGAAGACCACACAGAAGATGGAAAGATCTACCTTGCTCTTGAATAGGCAGAATTAATATTATCAAAATGACCATACTACTAAAACACCATACAGATTTAATGCAATTCCAATTAAAATCCCAATGCCATTCCTCATAGAAGTAGAAAAAGCAATCATGAAATTCATCTGGAAAAATAAGAGACCCAGAGTAGCTAAAGTAATTCTTAGCAAGAAGAATAGAGCAGGCGGCATCACTATACCAGACCTTAAACTATATTACAGAGCAGTAGTTTAAAAAAAAAAAAAAGCAAACAAACAACAACAACAACAAAGCATGGTATTGGCACCAAAATAGATTGGTAGACAAATGGTACAGAATAAAGGACACAGAGACTAATCCACAAAATTACAGTTATCTTATATTAGAAAAAGGTGCAAAAACATGCATTGGAGAAAAGATAGCCTCTTCAACAAATGGTGCTGGGAAAACTGGAAATCCATATGCAACAAAATGAAATTAAACCCCTATCTCTCACCATACACAAAAATCAACTCAAAGTGGATCAAGGACCTAGGAATGAATTGAAACAGAAACCCTACATCTAGTAGAAGAAAAATTAGGCCATAATACATATCATGTTGGATTAGGCCCCAACTTCCTTAATAAGACAAGAAATAAAATCAAGAATCAATAAATAGGATGGATTCAAACTTAAAAGTTTCTCCTCAGCAAAAGAAACAATCAGTGAGATGAATAGAGAGTTTATCATGGGAGAAAATTGTTACCTCTCACACATCAGATAGAGCTCTAATCTCTAGGGTATACAAAGAACGCAAAAAGCTAAACACCAAAAAGTACAAATAACCCAATAAATAAATAGGCCAATGACCTGAACAGACACTTCTCAGATGATGATATACAATCAACCAACAATTCTATGAAAAAATGTTCAACATATCTAGCAATTAGAGAAATGCAAATTAAAACACTCTAAGATTTTATCTCGCTCAAGTCAGAATGGCAGCTATTAAGAATAGGAACAATAAATGTTGTTGAGATGTTCAGGAAAAAGATACATTCATACATTGCTGGTAGGACTGCAAATTGGTGCAGCTAATATGGAAAGCAGTATGGAGATTCCTTGGAAAACTGGGAACGGAACCACCTTATGACCCAGCTATCCCACTCCTTGGTCTATACCCAAAGGACTTAAAAACAGCATACTACAGTGACGCAGCCACATCAATGTTTATAACAGCACAATTCACAATAGCTAAACTGTGGAACCAACCTAGATGCCCTTCAGTAAATGAATGGATAAAGAAAATGTGGTATGTATACACAATGGAATATTACTCAGCAATAAAAGACAATAAAATAATGGCATTTTCAGGTAAATGGATGAAGTCAGAGAATATAATGCTAATTGAAGTTCGCCAATCCCCCCAGAAAACAAATGCCAAATGTCTTCTCTGATATAAGGAAGCTGATTCATAGCATGGTAGGGAGGCGGGGCAAGGGAGGAACAGATGAACTCTAGGCAGGGCAAAGGGGTGGGAGGGGAAGAGTGAGGGCAGGGGGTTAGAAATGATGGTGGAATGAGATGGACATCATTATCCAAAGTACATGTATGAAGACATGAATGGAGTAAATATACTTTGTATACAATCAGAGATATGAAAAAAATATGCCCTCTATGTGTAATATGAATTTTAATGCATTCTGCTGTCATATATAACAAATTATAATAAAAATAAATAAATAAATAAATAAATGGAAAAGAAAGGTATGCATCTTGCAAACCTGATCAAATGTAGATATAGAACATAATTTCTAGCCTCAGAGAATTAATTTCTGTATGTTTGCAGCATAATCCTTCCAAGATCACTATCTACAGACATGTTTGTTTTCTCTTTATCCCACTCTGGATTTTGAAATTAATCCACTCAAAGAGTAAATATTCCTTTGTGCTGATACCTTTAGCTTATCATGATGTATTTGAGATTCCAGCATTTTTGGCTTATAATCGGTAATCCATTTTTTTATTGTCCTGTTCTATTTCATGTGATTACTCATCTCTTGAAGGCCATTTGACTTATCTCAATTAGGGGGATGTAACAAATGAAACTGATAAGAATTCATGTTTACATATTTCAATCAGTATATGTCTTTATTTATCTAGGTAAATAATAAATTAACTTTTAGGATGTATCAGAAGTATACATTTAATTTTTTTTTTTTTTTTTTTTTGATACCGGAGATTGAACTCAGGGGCACTGTACCACTGGGTCACATCCCCAGCCCTTTTTTTGTATTTTATTAGAGACAGGGTCTCACTGAGTTGCTAAGTGCCTCACCATTGCTGAGGCTGGCTTTGAACTCATGATCCTCCTGCATTAGCCTCCCAAGTGCTGGGATTACAGACGTGCAGCACTGTGCCAGGTTACATTTAAACTTTTAAGAAACTTCAGAATGGTTTGTAAGATTTTTTTTTTATTCCTGCCAGCACTATATTAAAACCCCACATGCTCAGGTTATTCTGCAGTAATGGATTAAAAATTCACAATGCTGAACAGCTAAGTAATTATAAGTTATCACAATTGTTCTCATACTTGTCTTACTAGTCAGATGAATACTGAATCAACAGTCTGGGCATTCTTGGAGACTCACGGTAATGCAAGCAGTGAAATATTCTAAAATGCATATGGAATAACTAGATTCAAGCAAAGCTAGTAAGATTCCTTTTAATAATATATATAAACAAAGCAACAACAGCTAGTTTACTACAATTATCTCAATTTATAGTTTGTGTAAAATCAAAACCCAAAAGCTTTTATTCCAAAAACTATTTGTTTTAGACTAGTAATCTTTTTTTTTTTAATTCTGGGTATATTAAGAACTGTGCATATCTATTCTGCCTCTAACACTTAGTGTTCATAATCATAGGGTTCAAATTTTGGACAGAGTTTTAATAAAGCATTGTTTACTTCAGGAATCCAAGATATCAGTGTTTGTTTCCTTTTGTCTATTCTCCAGTATAGACTAGGAGATGACAGGAAAGATTAGTCTTCTCGGTTTTTGTTTTTGTTTTTGTTTTTTTCAATTTTAATTTTTAGTCTCAGCTTATGTCAAGGAATCTGTAAACAAATTATTAAACTTCATATAATCTTTCAATCATAATTTATATTTTGAAAAATTATTTTATCATTTTATATATTAAATTTAGAATGAGATTTATGTAGGTACCCTTATGAATGAGGATCTATTATGTAATTTTAAACTTTCTAAATTTTCTTAGCATCACTTTCTGAATAATTTGGGATTTTAAATGAAAAAAAAAAGAAATATTCAATTACTCTTAAGAATTATTTCCTTGTATTTTACTAGTCCTGAATTAAAAGATAAAATTACTTTCTTTTAATTCATAATTTCTGGATTTCTCTCCCACCCTCACGCTTCATAGTTTGAATTAATCTTTAATATCATATTAGGTAGATCTTTCTTTTGGATGACTTTTCTTTTGTGTTAGTGGAACTGAGTCCAGTTGTATAAATGATCAAGTAAACAATAAACTGGTGAGAAATGAGAGCTTGTTTATAAAATGGCTGAAAACTCTCATTGACTTTGCCAAATTAGCACTTTTCATTATTTACACATCTCAGAATTTCTCAGTGTTTATACTTCAATTAACAAAATAAAAGGGGAATGAAGAGGTGAGGTTATATGTTTTCTCATGCATTTTCTTCTAATTAAAATATTTAGTTTTTATTTGGCTTTAGCCTTATTTATTTTAAATTTTAAAAACAAACTGATGCTCATTCTTGTGGCATTTATTTAATATTACACTTGACTTTATATAATACTTCTTGATTCATTTTTCTCTTAATCTTTCATCTTGTTTTCCAGGCATACTTGGCCCCAATTTAGTTCATCCAATTGTTTAAATGGAAAACAACATATGATGTGATTGTGGATATCAAGTGTGATATTATAAGAAAAGCTAAGAGTTTGTGAATTTCATTGGATTAATTTTTAATTTTGATTGCTAAGACATTTGAAAAATTTTTATCTGGAGTATTTTATATCAAATGTTGTTTATTTTCAGTGTTTATATAACTCAAATAAAGCTAATGGTGTCTTTTAGATTTCTTTTCTGGGAATAAACACAAACATATCTACCGAAACAATGTTAAGGAACTCTTTCTACTTGGAGGAAACAATCTTAAAATGGAGCTATAAATGGTCAAATATGATAGAAATTAATTATTTTTGGCCATAAACTTCTCAAGACAAATGTTGTTTTTGTTTTGTTTTGTTTTTCTGATATTTTTAGGATTTGAAAGAATGACCTGTGACATGTGAAATCCCAGAATTCCATTGTTTTATGATACTTTTTGTGAATATCTACCTTCCCTGTGAGAAAAACCACATATCTATTGTAGAGGATTTCAACAACCAACCATAAGAAGCCAACAAAAGAACTTATTTTCACTCATTCTATCTTCTTCATGAATATAAACAGATTTTAAGACTTCACAGGGCTAAATTACAAGGAGTATGATCATAAATTTGCTATAGCCAATGAACAACAATAAGGAAGAATCACAGTATGTTAGTGTTGGTATAAACCTCATTGACCATTTAAGCTCAACCTTATTTTCAGGATCAATGTGAAGATTAATTTTGTGAATTAACCTGACAGAAAAAGAGATGCCCAAATTGGGGGTAGAGTATGATTTCTGTGTCCATCTGTGAAGATGTTTCCAGATGTGATTATTCTTTAGGTGGTAGACTTTGTAAAGATCGTCAGTGTGAATGGATATTCATCCATTTCATACCTCTTTTGAGAGACTAAATAGAACAAAAAAGGGAGAGGAGGGCCAATTTACTCTCACTGTTTATGCTAGACCATACATCTTGTCCTTTCCTCCAACATCAGTTTTATTGATTCTCTGACTCGGCTTATACAACCATCATCTCCCCCAACCTCATAGTTCTTAGGAATTTGGGGTCAAACTTCAAGTACTTCACTGGCTTTCCTGGTTCTTCAGCTTGCAGATAGCAATTATGAGATCCTCTATAAATACATGATACAATTTCTTATAATAAATAAATTTCTTTGTATCTACCACTATTTATACTCTGATGGTTGTATTTCTCTGGAGAACACTGTCTGATATAATAAGGAAATAACCCCAGAAACCATCTATTAACAGAATTCAGGCAATATCCAACTTCCTAATTCCCTCATCAATTTTTCTTAAGTAACAGCATTCTATAGTTTTTCAATGTATTTTAATTAATAATTGCAGATCTGGATTCTTCCTCTTATTTCTACAGTGGATATGCCAACCTCATCCTTCCTTGTTATACTAGTGACACTACCTTCCTTCTTGTTCAGACTTCCTCATCATAAAATAAAATTTTCAATAGAGAATCAACAGCCTGAGTTTTGAACAATGTTAACTGTTGATTTATTGAAGGTATGGAAAAATATGTAAAAGAAGTAAAGAAGTAATGTAAGAAGTTCATCATATTTGAACCTATGTAATCTCTCTCCTTATTTTAAAAATAAAGTATGTGTTAACTTTCTTATTTAGAGAGATATATGTCAGAGTCAGATTTCTTCTTTGAAAGAATTGGCAGTTTCTTGTTTTTTAAAAATTTCAATGCAAAAATGAAGAGTCAAGAATTGGCTCCCAGAATTAATAAAAACCATTTTACTCATAGTTTGATTTTAATATTTATATTTCTACCCTTTTGATACAATTTGAGTGCATAAAATCGTTGCTTAGCAGTCATTTGGGTTTGATTGAAATGTGAAATATGCAGATTGGGAAAAGGTTGAATTAGGAAATTCATTTATCACATTTTCACTTCAGCATGGCAATAAATCTCTCCATTAGGTGAAACTAGCCATGTAACTATCTGTTTCCATTAGGTGGAAAGACATAAAACCTAATATACTTTGTGAAACCATCTTGGATGAGGCTAAATAAGCAACAAACCCAAACTTGAAAAATACCTGAGCTTCACTCATTCAAGCTAAATCACAAAGAAAGCATTAAAAAAAAAAAAAATTTATTTTTATATAATATTTTTCTATAGAAAACCTCCATTTTTTAGGGTAATTATTTTTCATTTCTCTTCTCTGTAGTCATGCACAATTGTTAACTATATTTTTTAGCCACTAATTTTGACAATGGAGAAACTAATGAATAAAAAGGTTGATGAGTTTTTTGAAGGTACTTTGGTAGCATTTCAACTAGGACCATAACTGTACTCCATGCTCCCACCTCAAGTAATTGCTTGAAATTCAATTCAGGTGGATATTCCTTCTAAGAAAGCCCAGAAAGTGACAATATTTCAGCTCAAATTGCTGCAAGTTATGCTATCAATTTACACCATGAATCAGGTTTATATACAGAGGGCAAAAACAACTTTCCTATAAATTCAGTGACTCTTATCTATTAATATCATAAGAACAAAGTTCACAAGCATTAGAAGGAAATTTGAAATTATTTTGGTTCATTTGATTCTAAACATGTTCTTGAGTAATTAGATTCAATATCCCTGATGATTTTGGAAGAGTGGACAAAAACTACATCAGAATATCCATATGAATGGCCAACCCACATCAGGTTTGCACACTGCTTGATAGATTCTTATTTTTTAGCAGCTGTAGTTCTTTTCCCAAGGGATTTCCTAACCAGAGAAGTGTGCTCAGACTACAGAAGATGAGAAGGTGCAGTGTGTTAATGTATTTGTGATAAGCCCAACAGTAGTTGGTGGGTGGACACTAAGCTGCAGTGCTGTGAACCTGAATACCATATCTGGAGATTCTAAAGGATACTGTAGTTAGCATGTAGAAGTTACAATTCCTGATCAGAGTCAAGTGTAAGCCAATGGTTGGATAGTAGTCATTTCCATGAGACTTTTAAGAATTTGTATTTGTTGCAAGCTTTATTGAAAAGATGATTCTACAAGGAAGCTTCACTGATGAAATTTAATATATTGGAAGTGAGAATGCAAAACATTTTAGGTAAGAGAAAAGATTAAGGAGAAATTGATTCAGATTAAAATGATAATATCTTAGGAAATAATGAGAGAGAAGGTTGAATAGATATAAAGTCAAGGAACCAAATGTTAAATTTTTTGTTTTTAAGCCAATAAGTTCTATTTGACAGCTACAGTTTCTTGATTCAGGAAGCTATTCTTAGAAGATTGTGCATTTTGAGCAACCTAACTTTCACTCAAGGTTGAGGGGGACCCATAACCAAATTGCATATGAAATATATTTTCAAGTAATTGCTGTGATATTTTTAACACATAAAAAGTAAATATCAGAAATATGACAAAATTTGATAATCTGCCCACATAAGTGACATTGATTCCTTATAAATAAAAGCATTTTAAGAAATGAGAATATTTACCTTAGTATTACATGATGAATTTTAAAGTAGCCACATAAACCAAACTGATTCTTTAAAACATGATGAAAATATACACTGGTTCAATAAGTCATTGAAAGAAATGTCTCCATGTACACACATTGACCCTGAAAAAAAAAAAAAAACCCAAGAAAATATAATGACAGCCATAATTTGAATTTTCATCTCTGAATTCCTTATAAAAAAAGATTATTTTTAAAAAGGGACAAAACCCAATGATTTGTGAAGCTTTAACTTTTAAAATGAATCCAATAGATACATAGATGTCTACAGAGAGTTTTTAAAAATTGACAGACACTGGAAACATTTAAGTAATTTTCTATAATTTGTTCCTACAATTTATATTGTCAATCTTTCCTTCCAATTGATTACATGATTCCTGAAAATATAAACAAACAGTTCATTTAGAAACTCTTCATAATAATTCAAGATTTTTAAGTGACATGTTGAAAAGTGCTTCTGTCAAAACTAAAAATTATCTGCCTTTGATTTCTATATGACATTGAATATTTTTCATTTAAAGTCAAATTTTAAATGGAAAGAGTTACAATGGAATTTTAAAGATATTATTTAATGAATAAATGAGCATAGTCATTGATAGAGTTCATGGTTCTCAATCCACTTCATATTTCTTTTTATTTGGTGCATAAATCATCTGTAGTAGGCTAATTCTTATAGAGTGGTGCTAATAATAAATATGATACTATGGTTTTATTCCTGTTTTTGATAAAGCACACTACATGAATATACATATGAAACTGCCATAAGTACATAATGAATTATATATACCCAGGTGAACATAATGGTTGAAATATTGAAAACATCACAAAAATGTCACATTAGCAGTGTCCCAAACAATAGAAGCATGAAACCAATACAGTTTCTATAGCTTTATAGTATTAGAAAGCAGAGTATAATGAAAATTTGGGGTGATATTTAAAAACAATGGAGTTTATTGTTACAGTTTAAATCATATACTACAAAAATTCTTAAATAGCTATACAATTTCAAGAAACTGTGGCTCAGTATTAAACATTGTATGTGGGTAAGAATTAAAATTTAAAATCCTTGATATATTTATGTAATATAACTACAATTTCTGTGTTGTAACTATTTATGGTCTATGTAACTATTATTTGAGTCTGAAAATTTCTCCCACTATTTCTAAAATGGTAGGCCAGATTGATTTCTCTGTTTAAGAAAACACTAGTATGTTATTTAACATCCATGGAAATTAGAATATCTCCTACAACATTTTATCACAAAACATTCATGATCCTTTTTCTGTACTACAATAAAAGAAAGTTATAGCCTTTCATTTTGAGATGCCCATAATGAAATGTATGCAGTGACTTCTGAGTCTTAAAGTGTAAATTTGCAGAACACACAAATGCAAAGATATATTGCTGATTTACAATTACTTTAAGATGAATGCTCAATTTAGATCCAACTTCTCTTTCATACACTCTTCATATGTAATTGAGGAATTTTTTACATTTTTCACTTACCCACAAGTCTCATACATAGCAATTATTTTGATATTATTAGTTAATATTGCATAAAGTTAGTAAATTGATGGCATCAAATTAAAAAGCTTCTGCGCAGCAAAGGGAACAATTAGGAATGTGAAGAAAGAACCTACAGAATGGGGAAAATATCTTTGCTAGCTATTCTTCTGACAGAGAATTAATATTTAGAATATATAAAGAACTCAAAAAAACTTACACCACAAAATCAAATAACTGAATTAATAAATGGGCAAATGAATTAAATGGACATTTCTCAAAAGAAGAAATACAAACTTCAAAAAGTATATTAAAAATTTTCAACATCATTAGCAATTAGGGAAATGCAAATCAAAACTACACTACGATTTCATCTCACACTAGTCAGAATGGCAGTCATCAAAAATACCACAGTAATAAATGCTGGGGAGGATATAGAGCAAAAAGTACACTTCTACACTCTCGGTGGGTTTGTAAATCAGTACAACCACCATGGAAATCAGTATGGAGTTTCCTCAATAAACTAGGCCTGGATCCACCATATCACTCAGCTATACCACTCTTCAATATTTATCATAAAGAAAGTATAGTCATTTTCTACACTGAGACATGCATATCCATGTTCATAGCAGCAAAATTCACAATAGCCAAATTATGGAACAAGTCTAGGTGTTCATCAGCAGATGAATGGATTAAGAAAATGTGATGTACATACACAATGGACTTTTATTCAGTCACAAAGAAAAATGGAATTATGTCATTTGCAGGAAAATAGATGAAACTGGAGACCATTATGTAAAGCGAAATAAGCCAGACCCAGAATGTCAAGGTACATATGTTTTCTTTCATATGTAGAAGCTAGAGAGGAAAATAGAAAAGAAAGTATTGGAGGAGGGCATGATTAGCTCATGAAAATCAAAAGAAGATCAGTAGAGGAAAGGCACCAAGGGGTGGGAGGAGAGGCAAGGGGAGAAGTGTTGAGGACAATGATATCAGTGAAATTGTATTGTTATATTGTGTGCATGTATGAATATGTAACCAAAAATCATCATTATGTATAACTACACTGCACCAATGAAAAACTGTGGAGAGAGAGAAAAAAAAAAGTAAGTGACTAACAGGTGTATTAACAATGGTCTTCCAAGGAACAACATAGAATAATATGTTAGGTCTGGAAGTATAAAGATGTAGCTCAATGTTGGAGCCCTTGACTAGCATGCACAAAATTCTGGGTTTGATCTCACACACTGCAATAAATAAATAAATAATCTGGGAATAGTGGCTCTCACCTGTAATCCCAGCAACTCAGGTACCTGACACAGGAGGATCACAACTTCCAAGCCAACCTGGACAACATCATGAGACTCTCTCCCAAAATGAAAAATAAAAAGGGCCAGTGATAGAAAACCCCTGGGTTCAAACCACAGTACTAAAAATTAAATAAATAAAATTAAATAAGTTAAATAAATAAGTAAAAATAATTACATGTTAGACTTCACCCTACACTTATTGTAATATTTGGTATTTCAATTTCAGTTTTATCTTGTATAATGACTTTGACATGTATCTTAAATTTTTCACACATAAAAAAGATACTTATATTAAAGGAAGATATTTATACTCTGATCATTCACTCTCATGTTTCTCAGACTATCAAATAGCCAAATAATTCAGGTAGAGATTACCATTTTTTGTGACTCAGTCTCCATTCTTGTTCTTGCTCGGAAGAAAAAGCTGTTTAATCTCAGTACAGAGGATATAGAGGCCACACAGACATAACCAATTTTTCAACAAGGATGATGTCAGTTAAGTAATATTCCTACATGAAAGCCTAATTGCGACTTAGCATTTTTGCACAATCTAACAGGAAGACAAAACAAAAGGTAAAATATGCACAGCAGCTCTACTCACTGTCTACATAATGAGAAAAGCATTTTCTTCATTGATGTGTATTATTGAATCTTAGCTCTAGAAGTCACCCTGGACATGGTTCTCATGAATCTCTGATGTAATGTCAACCCATTCTCCCCTAAGTAATTAGGATCAATCACCAAAGACAGTAGATGAGGCCTTTCTACACTCATTGCTACACTGGTATGAGGAGACCTAATCAGCCAGGAAAATGGTCATCTTAACATTTAGTGGAATTGTGGCTGGATTTCTTGAAGGATGTTTTCCCCCCTTGGGAGCTAGAGTCATTGAACCCAGGGGTAGAGAAATGAGAAGAAAAGCATCTATAAGTTAATTTTTTTATATACTTTAGTGAGAAAGCAAAAGTAAATCTACTACTTCTATCCTTGTGGATCTTAGACAAAAATACTGGCTCTTGGAGAAATTATATAGCATATTGGTCATGATTTAAAAGAGTAGGTGTGTCTTATAGACTAGTAACCCAACTTTATAAGGTGTTAGATCCCAGGCATCACTGTAAATAAGTCTCAAGCACATGATTCTGTAAAACCGATTGATTCTGAGATCCATGATATTTAGGACTACCAATCAATTTTATGGGTATGATTCTATTGTCACACTTTTTGCTTTGCTGTGAAATGAATTTGTTTGTCAGAAACAATGTTAAGACCAACAAAACAGTGTTATTTTAGACCTTATAAAATTCTGCAGATATTATCTGCAGATATTATATTTCTTATTGGTAAGAAAGGCAAATCCATATTTGTACTGTGTCTCTATTACCATGAGTAATAAAACAGAACACTACCCCTGCACGATAGAAATAATCCAATGTAATTATTTTGCCATCAGATTGATGAATCTTTATGACGATGATGCCATAGGAGGGTTCAGTGTTCACCTTTCCTGTGGAAGGACAAGCACTTAGCAATACATATGAAAAGAGTGGCCCTGATGAGAGGAATTCCAAGTTTTTGTGACACTTTATGTCCTCTACTCTTTCAGCCAAGACACTGTCAATTAACAAAATATTGGTGTGACGTGGAAGAAAGACTTACATTCACCCAGTGGGGGTCATCTATACAATCTGATAATATTGAGTATGCCTTCATAGCAGAAGCCATTTCATGGACATTCACATGATACACATATTCTCTGTTAATTGTGGCTACCTGTCCATCTACCTGACTCAGAGCTCCTTGTTAGTAGTCTTGTAATTGTGTTCGTTTGGTTTTCAGGCTCCTATTCAGCTTTCTAGTTATTGACCATAAGTTAAGTGTTCATGTGGGGTTCCTGTTTCCATACACTGAAATTAGGTGGGAAGGCATCTCTCCCCATGTGATGTGCATACTTCTTATAAAAGTATCTAGGGACTTGCACCTTGTTACTCATCAAGTATAATTAGCATAACGTAAGCATATAAAGGACAAGAAAGATTTCCTAGGAATATTAAGACTTTACCTCTGGGGTATGAGTTACGATCCTGACTTTTGGGATTTTATACAGACTTCAATTCTGATCATTCTTTAGAGTTCAGAATGATTTTGTTAAAATTATGTCTTTTTGATATCAATATGATGCATTTTGATGTTGGAAGGTATTTTTCATTTTCAAGCTGTTTCACATATAATAGTAGCTGAATTCGCCTTAAAAATCAGATATTTGTATTTATAATGAAAATTGGCTAGTCCACTATTTTGTTGATTTTTCTTGGTTACATGGAAAAATATAATAAATTCCAAGCTGTAATAAAACTAAGTCTGCATCCATCCTTGCCTAATAATCATGTTAACAATGAGATGCTTGTGTATGTATAATAGTTCTATTTCTTTTGCTGAATTCCCACTTTTAAACTTCATCATTTATTCGGTTCTGCTGCCACGTGAATGCACTGCAGCATTTCTGAGGTATTACCAGTGACCTCTGCATATTTCCCAAGTATTTTAGGAATCATTTCATTGAAATTCAGACCAAAAATGAATGCAATTTACTTTTGCTTAATAATAAGGGATCATCCAGCTTCAGCTGGGTTCCTATGACAGAGCTTAATAAAACATTTGATGAAATCTTGATTAGGCCACACAAAGCATGATATTTGGGAAACATCAAATGTGATTTGATTTTTTATATAACTCTAACCCTAATGTCCCTTTCACTGAATGAAATCATCAGTTCAAATGTATGTACACTAATGATGTGTTTGTCATGAAAACAGAGCATACAATTCCTTCATCAGCATTACAGGGGAGGATGATTGATTTAAATCGCTGCTGATTTCTAAATATTTTTGTGATGGAATGCTTTGGAGAGCTCTGATATTTTTGAAAAGATCTTTTGTGTCTAATTTGTATAGTCCATGGATGACTAGCAAGGTTCTACCCCAGTGACTTTGTTTTTCTTTATTTTCAATTTGAGAAGTTTAAAAGACAAATAGATAATTGGATGTTCAGAAATGAATCTAGTGTGTTTTTTAAAAGGTAGTGGCCTCTTCACTATGTGTCATTTTAAAAACTTGATTTATTTGGTAATGCAATCATTTAGTGCTAAGATTTTAGTTACAAAAAATGTCCTTACCTCAGAGATTTTAAATGTCTTTGCTTCTTTTCAACTAGATTTAAAAGAAATTAAGAATCTTATTTTGTGGGTATGTGAGTGTGTGTGATTCTTTGTGTAAATGCACTGGTATGTATATGAGAGTGAATGTCAATGTGTATGAGCTGTGCGGGGAGTTTGTGCTCACATGAGCTTGACTGATAGTGATCATTCGAACTATTAAGTGCATAATGAACTCAAAAAACTAATGATAAATTTTGTATTTATAGAATATCTTGTTTCAAAGATGAGATTTTCTTATATTGGAAGTATTTTTCACTTAATAATAAAGTCCACCCTGTTTAAAAAAAATAGCCACTCTATGAGGCTTTATATTTGGACAAATTATTGTTTATTTAATATATATAATATAGAGAATTATGATGTTATTAGGACAGTTTTGAAGAAGTGCATAAGGAAAAGTCATATATCTGCAGTCCTGCAGAGAGGTACCTCTGCCTGAAAGCAGCCACTTGTACTGTGGGTCTGCCCTCCAGCCATGGAACCATTCTCATATCTTCCCATTTCCTATAGCTTCCTAGAGAGTGGCCAGATATAAGGGCTAGAAGTTGTCTGAATTTGTGTGTAATATAATTAGAGGGGAAAAAAAAATCACAAACAGCATGCAAGGTACATCATCACGGTACAAGGGCTAACACCCAGAAGAATGAGAGACCATGTGAAGCCCCTTTGGTTGGGCAAAGAGAAACTGACAGATCCAGCAAGCCCATTGCCAAGCAACCCAAAAGGAAACTTTGTCATTTGAAAAATGGTCCTGTTGATATCTCTAAAATTTTGGGTGAGATTTTCATTGGTATTATGTACAATGCGTGGATTACCTAGCTGCTCGATATTACCATTTCTCCCAATATTGTGAATGTACTTTACATAAATATGTAAGCACTTGTGAATATTCACAACAGAGTGGATGATAGAGTTAAGTATGTGAAAAACAGCCTAACTAGAAATCAGGTCTAAAATTAATAATTGCTATCCTTATGATGTTTTCTTCACCATATACATTTGAAATGACTGTTTTCTCTTTCCATTTTGCCAAGAGGAGATATAGCATTTCTCACTCCATTTTCTGTTGGAACAATAACTTTTACCTCTCAGCTGCCTCTTTGGGATAATTCTCATTGCAATGGTTACTCCATCATGTGCAGGCATGTGCTCATACCTGTATTTTCAATAAGAATATCCCAAAGTTAAACATCCACAATTGATAAAATTCTGATTAGATTATTTCTTGTGATGCAATAAAAGAGGCAGAAACTTTATAGAGTTTTTAAAAAGTATTGGCATTTTTGCAACACATTATGTAGGAAAACAAGATGTTTTCCACTGAGATTTTTCTTTCATGTTCTTCAGAAAGTTTTATAGTTATCTTCATATAGGTCTTGCATAATTTTAGCTTTATCCTGATACATTATGTGATTTTTGCTGATACTGTTAATTATTTTGGTCCATGTGTTTTCATTATCGATTACTTTGTTGTATCAGAGGACTATTGCATTTGCATTTCACTTGTTGAATTGGTTGGTTGGTAAGTTGATTAACATAATCAGCTACCTTTTATTTTAATCTTATTTATCTCATTAGGTCTGTATTTTTAAAAATGTATTTCTTATACATCTGCAGACAGATACAGATAAGCAAAAGAATTTAGACAAGTTTTCTGGCTCCAAAATGTAGAGCTCTTTTCAAAGAAAAATGCTGTCTCTTAGCAAGAGATGTTGGTTTAGAATAATTTCTACCTGTTAAAGTCATTTCTAATTCAAGGAAAAGCCAGTTTTTGTCCGAGCCTATACTTCTAAAGTTATAAAAGATAAGGGTCAATATTGAAGATCACCAGATAGCTTAGCTGTATGCTGAGAGGAAATCTGCTGTGGATGATCTGATTCAACAGTTCTATCCCTTCATCAGGATGAGTAACTCACTCTCCCAGTTACTGAAAGTGTTGGTTACTGAAAACTCACAGTTCAGTCACTCTGCAGGAGTTGGCCTATACTGGGGCGGGGGCAGGGGGCAGGGAGTGGATTCCTTAAAGTTATCCTTCTTCTCCACAGAAAGTCTGCATCTGAAAGCTGGTCCCTGTGGGAGCACACAGGCTAGAAACCCTAAGTCTATCTGGTAAAACTCTGAAGGGACATTCCAGATCCCAAACTCCCACAGCAATCAGCTAGGGTCTGTGCTGTACCTGCCATGGAATTCACCTTCTTCCTCTGCTGTATCCTGATTCATTTACTCTCTGATAGATATATCAGGATAACTACTGACTTCTACAATGAGATGTGCTGACAGAAAAACCTGATTTAGATATATCTGAAGAGTGAGAATCAGACAAATTTTGTGTCCCATGAAGATGAACTCATCAAGGATGAATTTTAGAGTCAGCCCTTTTGTGTAGCTACTAATGCAGAGATGGAACATCCACTAGGATATGAAAGTACTGATTTGAATTTTACCAGAATCTGAGGGAAGTTTTTTTTTTTTTTTTTTTTTTCTTCTACATTAAGCATTCTTTATTAGCCATGCAAACATAGTACTAAGTAATTTTGGGGAATCCTGCATTTTCAATAGGTAATGCCAAATATCAATTATAAAATGAATATGTGTTAAAGCCATAATACATATGATTTGGTGGCACATAAACATAAGCTTTCTGTAGTAATTGTGGTCAAAGTGATACATTTGGGAGAGTGATTCCAAAATTACTGAATTGCCAAACACACACATTCCATTTTAAACTTCCAATTTAATATTTTAAGTTCTCACTATTATTCTATCACACAAATATCTGTAATTACTAAGTGATTTATTTATTTCCTCATCTTGCTAAGATAGCAAAATTATTTTAAAACAATAAATTATTTTAAATAATTAATTTTTTAGTTATGTGGTAGTTTTGTCTTATTTTTCTTAGAACTTAATTTTCTTAGTAGGAATTAATGGTTTCAAATCTAAATTGTTGAACTGCAATAATATTTAAAACTCTAGAAAAGGAGTCATTTTTACAATTTTTAAAAAGCCTTCTTAATTCACAAAATAATAATCTTGTCAAATCTACTTTTTAGGTTTTGCAAAATAGAAACACCTTGCATATTAAAAACAGATGTAAAATCATACCTGGTGATATACAACTGTAGCACCAACCATTCAGGAAACTGAGGGAAGAAGATTGCGAGTGCAAGTTAGAGGGCAGCCTTGACAACTTAGGAAGACCTTGACTCAAGGTAAGATTAAAAGGACTGGGGATATATATCAGTGTATACAGAACCCTTAAGTTCAGTTCAATTTATAGTACCACACACACACACAAAAAAAAAAAATTCAGAAGTGGAATTCTCCTTCCTTGAGCATTTACAATAGTTAGGGTGGAGTTTAATTAGGTAACATGCTATTCCTCAATATAACTAAGGTTATTTCAACAGGCCACAGTATAGCTGTGAATTCAGCCTCATGTTAGAGTGAATGGCAGAGGGCAAAGCTTCCATTCATCAGTTCCCAACCAGCACGTAATGCACTTTGGAGCAGGCAGGTGAATTTTTAAAAGCATCATGTGTGTGTGTGTGTGTGTGTGTGTTGC
Source organism: Tamias sibiricus (assembly GCA_025594165.1). Taxonomy (NCBI): domain Eukaryota; kingdom Metazoa; phylum Chordata; class Mammalia; order Rodentia; family Sciuridae; genus Tamias; species Tamias sibiricus. The sequence continues at coordinate 108,406,368 of CM046664.1, read as the reverse complement.
ATGTGTTTCCTTGTAGATTGAATACATACTGGCTCTCATATCATGGAAATGCATGATTATTGGCCAATACACATTAGCATGATTTTGGTCATAATCACATGCAAGTTTTTCTCTTTCCTGTCATTATGTATTTAATACTATGAGATCCTAACCAAGATGCACTTAATGATATTCACCCCATTTTGCCAAAACTTTAGATAGGTTTGGTCCTGAGACTAGTCCTCTGCTCTCTCTTTTGTTAGAGCACTTACTTTAGGAAAATTCCAAGAGTAAATTCTATCTCTGAAGTTTTTGAGATGTAGATTTTTCCCTGGACCTCTTGACAGTTTCACACCCCAGGAGTGTCCTTCTCAAGGACCTGAGAGCCATGTCTTTGAAATGTCATCATCAGGAAACATAGTGCCCCTCTACTAGTCTCTGTGGGTAGCAGAGGATATCCTGATAAGTAATTAATGGATGAACTAATCACAAGGACCAACTTCTCCTATCATGTTCTCTAGAACTTTTCAACTAATTCATCACAGCACGTTAACACTCCCCTCTTTTTCTTCAGAAAATCTTATTCTAAATTTTTTTCTTAGTGCACTGGTCCTTAATGAAATTTCCTTGCCTGCTTAACTTTAGCCATTAGTTTTGTTTTGTTTTTTGTTTTTATAACGTTATGTAATTATATCTTAAGAAAGCTATTATTTAAAACTTAATACTATGAGAAAAACTATTTTAAATTCAATTTAATTTTTTATTTGGATGTGTACATTACTTCTAAAAGAGCCCTATGCTAAATATATTGAAACTTACCACAAGATTTTGTCAGTTGTTAACATTTCTTGGAAACTCATTGCCTTCTAAACTAAATGGATTAAGTGACATAGATACAAATATATTTAATAAAGATAAAAGTATTATTTTTAGTGAATTATATTTCTAATACTTTCAGAAATATAGGCCTGGGAGAATATTGCAATCATTTCTAAATCAAATGCCTGCAAAACACTGGAACACTAACAGTACCCATGAGCCAGAGGTCACAAAAACTAGATGGCATTACAGTTACTGGTTAGAATTTTTCTAAATGAGATAAGCTTAACAAGTAAATTGAGAGTGTATTGAGAGACAGAGATAGACTTTCCAAGCTTCTCTATTCTTGTAGATGTTAACATCACTATGCCAATACAATCTTACTGTTTCCTGGTGTTGGTACTCTCATCTGCTCACTGCTGTTCTCACCCTCTGACCACCTAACCAGTTTAGTTATTCAGTGGCTCTCAATTTTAGTCCCTTTCCAGGTGACAGCTAATTCAGAGTGACGTAATTCATCTCACACGTTGCCTTTATGTTCTGTGAAGAGCAATCTCCTTCCTTAATATATGAGAGTAAACCATGGATGCCAGGCACACACTAAGATCAGTGGGATCCCACATTGAAAAGGAAAAGTTGTTGTGCACTGTACCAATATATAAGAAAAATTCTAACAACATAAAACAGGCATTGTCTAGGTCAGTTCTAACATAAACATGCATAATATGCTACAAAAGAGCCTTTAACTACACAACTGGCTCACAAATAATGCACTGACCTTAAAAATGGATGAAATATGAAAGTATATTTAAGGGTATATGAAAAACAATATTCTTAGAATATAGAATGTGAGATAAAACATTCACTTAGTTTAACATTTTCCTTAAAGTGAGTCCTGAAAATAATCATAAGACCTTGAGTAAGTCATTTTTTTTTCCTCCTTTCTAGCTCTGGTTTCATCACCTGTGAAGAGGGATAATAACTATTTCACTTTTGGTGCCAACCAACCATATACTTATGGGATTGGTTCTGATTAATGTAGCATCTCTGCTCAAACCAGAGTCCAGGACCACAGTTGCAGCAGAGTCCTCCTAACATCCTGAACACTGCAAGAGTTACCGTGAGATTCTAGGATTCTTGGGCTTCCCAAATCCTTGTTTGTTCAGCATTTGGAAGACTATGTAGTTCATCCAGCATTTATATTTGATAAAATGAAATTGTATATTGGAATCAGGAGGGCAGGGATCATGGTTCTCTACAATGAGTTTCTGGACTCTGAGACAAAGAAAGAAAAAAAAAAAAAACACAGCCCTGCATAAAAAAGAGCGTGTGGAGCAATGCATTGTTATAAACCCAGAATCACAGAAGACACAAGGAACTAGTTAGACTCATCCTCCTGGATCCAGAGGTTATCATGAGTTAGGGGAAAATTCAGAAAGAATGTATCTTTAGTTTGGACTTTCTTTTCTGCACATAATGAGGGTCCTCAAAGCTGTTAAAGATCATCTTACCCAAAACGTTACCCAAATTGAATTAAATATATTACTTTTATGACATTTAAAATAATTCATCATTCAAGATTAGTTTAAATAAAACAGCTTATTTTAGTTTAGTAAAAAAAAAATTAATAAGAGTTTAATTTTCTCCCTGATTTTCTCAATGCTACTACTTCTCACATCCCAAAGATGCTTTAAATGGCATGCTTTCCCAAAAGAATTAAATATTATATAACATTGACAGAAATATCAATATAGACACAAACTCACAAGAGGAAGATGGTATCCAGAATGAGAACCACTGTAGTTTCCTAAATATACTACCTTCTCTGGATAAAGTGTTTAAATATTTTCCTTATTTATAGACTATATTACAAGCAGAATATGACCACCACCTAATTAAAACCATTCTATCTCACTTGTCTTTACAAGGCCTCAGGATCCCTGGTTTGCCTGGTAGCACAACTAGGATGGTCAAGATGATGTCTTTGTTCTACCTCTCACATTCCAGTAGCTAATTAATTTAAGTAGTGAAAATTTTGCAGCTGTTATCAGTGCCATTGCCTTCAGAAATATGAAATTCAGCAGCTGTAGTCCACTAATTATCTGAGCTTCAAAGTTCCTGAGGGTGATGATCCTAGTTGCTAGTTTTGATTTCCTTTATATAAAGAGCTCTTCCTGGATCTATATTTAAAGCTTAAAAGTTATTCCCATCTAATAGTGGAAAGTGGATAAGCTCTCCCAGCAGTGTCCAATGTTACTTAGTTTGAAAGTCTCTTATTGCTTTCATATGGTAACTATTTTATATTTTGAAGCAAGAATTGTTTACAAGAGTGAATAGAACAGTTTTTCTCAATTAATTTAAAAGGTGAGCTTGATGATATTAATAATGATGGGCATGATCTACATGAGTAAAAGCTATCTGGAAGAAAAGTTATGGAATGAATTTATACTGTGCTTTTGTAAATTTTCTAAAATTACTTTTTTTTTTTTTTTTTTTTACTTTTAACCTGCCATAATTCTCTTTTCTAATATCCCCAGTATAAAGTTGTTAGATATACCACTTTTAGACCTTGTTCTAATCTTGTTTTATGTTATAAAACTAACTTGCTACAAAATAGGAAGTAGGAAGTTATCCTAGTTCTCTGTATATCATCACACACACACACACACACACACACACACACACACACACTCCTATTATATGTTAAAAATGTAAGTAGAAAGATGAGGAAAAATGTATACATGGAGATTTATGTTAAGAGAGCTGAATTAAAGGAAAATAGCATATTTATTTATTTATTTATTGTGGTACTGGGGATAAACCCAGGGCCTTGTGCATGTGAGGCAAGCACTCTACCAACTGAGCTATATCCTCAGCCTGAAAATAGCATATTTAAAAATACATTTCAAAGAGATTTTTCCAAAATTTAAACAATAATGTGTTTTTTCATGTATCTTAAAAACCATTTTATGCTAAAATTTTCCAGTGATCTTCAACTTTGACTCCCAAGTTAGTAAATTGTGCAAATAATCAAATCATTATTTTAAAACCCAGTATTGTGTTGCTATAACAAAATACTTGAAATTCCATGATTTGTAAAGAGGTTTATTTGGCTCAAAAATTCTATGACTGGAGGGTCCAAACATCATAGTGCCATTATCCTGTTGAGAACAACCCGGCTGCATTACACCATGATGGAGAAACAGAAAGAGAATCTGTGCCTGCAGAAGGGCACAAGTACATGGATAGCCTCACTTTATAACAACCTTCTCTGGAAAATGAACTCACTCCATAGACCAACATTGATTTCTTCAGTGGATGGTGCCACCATGACCTAGTTATAATCCACCAGGCCCTATCTCTTCCACTGCTTCATTGTATTGCTAGAATTGGATCCATGCTTCCAGCACATAAAACTTTGGGAACATATTCAAACCTTATCCAAGTTAAAGCAACTATATCCTGTTTCCTCCACTTGAACGGCATTGTATAGGCTGAAGGCAAAACATTTGCAATGCCCCTATCTGAAATAAAGTTTGAACTCTGCATCCAATTAGGATGTAGTATGCTGTAAGAAACCATCACTCTTGCCCTAATAATAAGAAAGGTGGTAAAGTGATAAAGGACATAAGTTTCTTTTAAAGTTCATTGCCAGATATGTGCTCTGCAGGTATTTTCTCCTGATCTGTGGCTTGCTTTTTCATTTTCTGAATTGTGTCTTTTGGAGAATGGAATATTAAATTTTGATGTCCCATTTTATAATTTGTTTCTTTTATGATTTGTAATTTTTTTGTCCTGTTTGTAGGCAATTTACCTGTTTAAAAAGATTAAAGGATAGTCTATTTTTCTTAGTTTTCCAGTAGAAATTTAAATATTTTAATGTTTTCACTTAGGTTTGCAGTGAATATCTGTATAGGATTAAGAAGCAAAAGAGACATGAATATCAATGTAACAGAATAGAAGACACAGAGATATACCCACATAAATACATTTTATGTGTCTTCTAGAAGAAAAGGTAGGCTCAATCTTCACCATGTTGGCCTAGGAACTGACTTCCTAAACAAGACTCCTAAAGCAAGAGAAGTAAAATCAAGAATCAATAAATTGAATTCTAACAAACTAAGAAGCTTCTTCACATCAAAGGAAAATTTAAAAATGTGAACAGAGAGCCTACCGGATAGGAGAAAATCTTTACCACCAGCACCTCAGAGAATTAATTTCCAGGATATACAAAGAACTCAAAAAACTTAATACCAAAACAAAAACAAAGCCCCCAAATAACAAATAACCCAATAAATAAATTTCAAAGGAACAGAACAGACGTTGCACAGAAGAAAAAATATGAATAGTCAAAAATATATGAAACAATGTTCAACATCTCTAGAATTAGAAAAATATAAAACTACACTGAGATTTCATATCACTCCAGTCAGAATGGCAATTGTCAAGAATACAAGTAATGCTAAATGAGGGCAAGGATGGGGGGAAATTTTTTCATTTATACATTATTGGTGGGATTGAAAATTGGTGCAATCACTATGGAAAGCTGTATGGATATTCCTTAGAAAACTTTGAATGGAATCACCATTTGACCCTGTTGTCCTACTCTTCTGTTTATACCCAGAGAACTTAAAATCAGCATATTACAGTGATACAGCCATATCAATGCTTATAGCAGTTCAATTCACAATAGCCCAAGATATGGAAACCACCTAGATGCCCTACAACTGATGAATGGATTAAGAAATGTATACACAATGGAATATTACTCAGCCATAAAAGAATAAAATTATGGCATTTGCCAGTAAATGGATGGATGGAGAACATCTTGCTAAGTGAAATAAGAACACCCCCCCCCCCCCGAAAACAAAGGCCAAATGTTCTCTGTGATATGTGGGTGCCAAGCCACAATGAAGGAAGGTAGGGAGGGGAAGAATAGAATTTCACCAGATTAGACAAAGGAGAATGAAGGGAAGGGAGGGGATACAGGGATAAGAAGACAGTAGGATGAATCAGACATAACTTTCCTATCCTTATATATGAATAGACAACCATTGTAATCCCACATCATGCACAACCACAAGAATGGGATCCTGAGGATAGCCCCGTGGACACCTGCGGAATGCAGGCAGGCCCAGGACAGCCCCTGGGGGGAGACCTGGGGTGAAGCCCTCCCTGAGGTTCCCTATTTACCAAGGCTGTGGTCCACCCCACCGGCCTGCCTCCATTTTGGAACACTGCAGCCATCTCCATAACCCAGCACAGGAGGGAGCCTCCACCTCCTGACAACTAACAGGGACTAGAGACAGCTGCCTACTGTAGCATCATGCGCCACAGTGCTGCATCTCCAAACAGGTTGCCCCACACCATTTGACGGCCTGCCCTTTAAGCCCCATCTCTGAAAATGGTCACATCCATCTTGGGCCTGGGTCCCAAGCAGGTTGGTGTGAGCAGAACTGGGTGAATATGAGCTTCCATGGTGGTTTGCTGGTTGAAAAATGTGGTCCCATGGCAGAGCCTGAACTCGGTGGGTGTTTGCTGGTGGTATGATGGTCCTGGGTCCACTCTGAGCCTGGGTCTTTCACAGGTTGATATGGGCAGAACTTAGAATTTTAGGACACCTCTACCACTATGCCAGGTTACCTCTGTGGCCACTAATCTCATCTTCGTTTGTGGCAGCTTCCATCTTGGGAAATCAGTTTGGGATTGGAAGCCCAACCCCAAAACAACACATCAGTAACCTGCAGGAAAACTATAAGATTATAGGTTAGAAACTGTAACACCTTGAGTTCTGCCCATACCAACCTGTGAAGGACCCAGGCTCAGAGTGGGCCCAGGACCATCCCACCACTGGCAAACACCTGCCGAGTTCAGGCTCTGCCATAGGACCATATTTTCTGACAAGCAGACCACCATGGAAGCTCATATTCAGCCAGTTCTGCCCATACCAACCTGCTTGGGAGCCAGGCCCAGGGTAGGTCCAGAGTCTGCTACCCCATCCCGACCTGAGAGCACAAGCCTAACCCACTTCCATCTTGAGACACTACAGGCATAGCTATAGCCATCCCCATGCAGTAGCACCTATCTTTTGACAACAGACAGGGCCTAAAGGCAGCACATCTCAAAGCAGGCATCCCAAAGACGTTGTAAGGTCCATCCTTTCAGCCCCATCTCTGGAAGATGTTGCATTCAACTTGGGGCATCTTCACTGTTATCTCGAGTTACTTCCACTGTTGCCGACACCACCTTTAGTCACAGTAGCATATATCAAGGGACACCTGCAGGGTCTGAAAGCCCAACATTAAGGTGAGGTACAGACAATCTACATGGATACTACAAGAATATAGGGTAGAAACTGTAACATCTCAGATCCACACTGAAAAAGGAAGACAAATAGACAACATGAAAAAAAGAAGAGAGGAAAGTACCCCAAACAAACCAGGATACTACAATAACAGAACCCATGCCCAGAGAAGTTGATGAAATGTCAGAGAAGGAGTTAAGAAGGTTCTTTATTAAAATGATCTGTAAATTAAAGAATGACCTAAATGAGCAAATACAGGCAAAAATTGATTACTACAACAAAGATATAAGATAGCAAATACAGTAGCAAAAGATTACTTCAAAAAAGAGATAGAAACTCTGAGAAGAAAAGTCAAAAATCCTCAAAATGAAGGAAAAAATAAACCAAATAAAAAACACAACAGAAAGCATCACCAACAGACTAGATCAAATGGAAGAAAGAACATCAGATAATGAAGACAAAGTATATAATCTTGAAAATAAAGTTGACCACACAGTGAAGATAGTAAGTAACCATGAACAGAACATCAAGGATTATGGGACAGCATCAAAATACCAAGCCTAAGTGTAATTGGATAGAAGAAAGCACAGAGTTCCAAACCAAAGGAATATACAATCTCTTCAATGAGATAATATCAGAAAATTTCTGAAGCATGAAGAATGAATTGGAAAACCAAGTGCAAGAGGCTTACAGGACACCAAATGTACAAAATTACAACAAATCTACACCAAGACACATTATAATGAAATTTCTCAGCATACAGAATAAGGATAGAATCTTAAAGGCTGCAAGATAGAAGAATCAGATCACATATAGGGGGAGACCAAGTCATAACGCAGCAGATTTTTCAACCCAGACACTCAAAGACAGGAGATCATGGAACAACATATACCAAGCTCTGAAAGAAAATGGATGCCAATAAGAATCTTATGTCCAGCAAAATTAAGCTTTAGATTAAAGAATGAAATAAAATCCTTCCATGATAAACAAAAATTAAAAGAATTTACAACTAGAATGCCAGCACTAGAGAACATACTCACCAAAATATTCCATGAAAAGGAAATGAAAAACACTGATGAAAATTTGCAGAGAAATATATTACACTAAAGGTAAAACTAATCAGAGGAGAAACAATGTCAAGTTAAATACAAAAATAAACAAAAATGGCGAGGAATACAAATCATGTTTCAATAATAACTCTCAATGTTAATGGCCTAAACTCACCTATCAAAAGATATAGACTAGCAGATTGGATTAAAAAAATCAATATGCTGCCTCCAAGAGACTCATCTCATAGGAAAGACATCCACAGGTTGAAGGTAAAAGGCTAAGAGAAATCATATCTCTCACATGGACTGTGGAAGCAAGCAGGAGTTTCCATCCTCATATCAAATAAAGTAGACTTCAACCTAAAGTTAAATTAAAAGGGATATAAAGTAGGATACTACATACTTGTCAAGGGAACCATACACCAAGAAGACATAACAATTATAAATATATATGCCCCAAACAATGCAGCATCTACATTCATCAAACAAAGTCTTCTCAAGTTCAAAAGTCAAATAGACCACAACATAATTTTGGGTGACTTTAACACATGTCTTTTACTACTAGATAAATCTTGCAAACAAAGGCTGAACAAAGAAAGCTATAGAACTCGAAAATACAATAAATAACTTAGTCTTAATTGACTTATATAGAATATTTCATCCTTCAATGACCGAATACATTTTCTTCTCAGCATCACATGGATCCTTCTCTAAAATAGACCATATATTATGCCACAAAACAACTCTTAGCAAATATAAATAACAGAGAGATACTACCCTGCATTCTATCAGACCATAATGGAATGAAATTAGAAATCAATGATAAAATAAGAAATAAAAGCTACTCCAACACCTGGAGACTAAATAATATGATACTGAATGAACAATGGGTTGCAGAAGACATCAAGGAGGAGATTAAAAAAAATCTTAGAGGTGAATGAGAACACAGACACAACATATCAAAATCGCTGGGACACTATGAAGGCAGTTCTAAGAGGAAAGTTCATTAAATGGAGTTCATTCCAAAAAAGAAGAAAAAGTCAACAAATAAATGACTTAATATTACATCTCAAATTACTAACTCAAATTACTAACATTGGTGAAAAAAAAAAAAAAAAAGAAATTTCACAGCAGACCCTATAGAAATACAAAAGAGTATGATTTGCCCAAAATGAATCAGGTTAATATACACAATTTAAACAGATCGGGGAGCAGGCCCAGGGTGAGGAAAGCTGCCACTGCCTGCCTGCTCATCCCTAGCTGTGCTGGCCCATTCCAGAGCCACCAGTAGCTGCCATTGCTGCCTGCAGGTCGGGGAGCAGGCCCAGGCAGAGGAAGGCAGCCACTGCCAGCCTGCATGTCCCCAGCTCCACCCGCCCATTCTGGAGCCACAGGTAGCCGCCACAGCCAGTAGGTAAGGGAGTAGTCCCCAGCTGAGGAGAGTCGCCAAGACCACCCATGCAATCCCCACTCCACCTGCCCACTCTGAAGCTGCTTACAGGTTGGGGAGCAGGCATTGGGCCAAGGAAGGGCCCAGCTGCCCACCTGCCCAACCCCCTCCACCACACCTGGACTGGGAGGAAACACAGGAGGAAGAAAATGGGGAGAAAAAAAAAAAAAACAGACCTCCTGCTTCACTACATGGGGGGCCAGGAAGAGATCTGGAGAAAGAGGCTGACCAGAGAGGCACTCAGCACTGGGGTTCAGTGGTTTCACAGCCCAACATCAAGATAATTACAGGCTTGAGGCTGCCACTACCACAAAACTGAGAAAGCACTGCTACTGTCAAGGAACAACAAAAGGTACTGGTAAGATATCACTAAGGTCCCTGTGGACCAGGCTACACCAGAGGGTGCTTTTCTAGAGGTGTTACCAGTTATCCTGTTGTGAGCTAACAGGGAGTATTACATGGGGAGGCCTATCTCTTTTTCTCCTACTAACACAACTTCTCATGAGTACCCTTTTACTAGTCAAATAATCTAATACCTCTATTTTCTCACATCCTACCTCACAAGTGTCTTGGCCAACCCCTAAGTCCCCCCCCTTCTACCATTAAATACCATAAACTACCACACAAACATACTGACTATATAGTACAAGATAACTGATCTCATCATTTATGTTTAAAGTGTTAAATCTGTAAATATAAAAAAAGAAGCTAACTGACATATGGCAACATGTTGCGTACATTGAATGCTGTAATATTGATCTTTCCCTTAAAAGTGAGGCATCAGGTAACCTGTGGGGATGCTATAAGACAATAGGGCAGAAGCAGTAACACCTCAGACTTACACTGTAAGAGAGGAAAAACACATAGACATCATGAAAAATCAAGGAAGGAAAAATGCCAAAAACAAACCAAGATACTACAGCAATAGAATCCATAGAAAGCACAGTAGGTGAAATGTCAGAGAAGGAGTTCCAAATATACATAATTAAAATGATTTGGGATTTAAAAAATGACCTAAGCGAGCAGATAGAGGCAAAAATTGATCTCTCCAACAAAGAGATAAGAGATCAAATACAGGTAACCATCGATCACACCGACAAAGAGAAAAGAGAACAAATACAGGTAGCAAAAGATTACTTCAAGAAAGAGATAGAGAGTTTGAGACAAAAGAAAAAAAAAAAAAAAAAAACAGAAATACTTGAAATAAAGAAACAATAAGCCATTTCAAAAACTCAATACATAGTATCATCAACAGATTGGATCACTTGGAAGACAGGACCTCAGACAATGAGGACAAAATATATAATCTTGAAAATAAAGTAGACCTCACAATGACAATGGTAAGAATCCATGAACAAAATATAAAAGACTTATGAGATACCATCAAAAAACCAAATGTAAGATTTATTGGAATAGAGGAAGGTGCAAAGAATCAAACCAAAGGAATGCAAAATCTTTTCAATGAAATAATATCAGAAAATTTCCCAAGCAAGAAGAAAAAATTTGAAAACCAAATACAAGAGGCCTATAGGATGCCAAATGTACAAAATTACAATACACCTACACCAAAGCACATTATAATGAAAATGCCTAGAATACAAATAAGAATAGAATTTTAAAGGCTGTAAGATAGAAAAATCAGATAACCTATAAAGGAAAGCCAATTCGCATCTTAGCAGATTTTGCAACCTAGACCCTCAAAGCCAGGAGATCCTGGAACAACATATTCCATTCTTGAAAAGATAAGGGATTGCCAACCAAGAATCTTATATCCAGCAAAATTAAGCTTTAGATTTGATGATGAAATAAAAACCTTCCATGATAAACAAAAGCTAAAAGAATTTACAACAAGAAAGCTGGCACTAGAGAACATTCTTGGCAAAATATTTCACAAGGAGGAAACGAAAACCAATAATGAAAATCTGCAAAGGGAAGAACTACAATAAAGGAAAAACCAACCAAAGGAGAAACCAAGTCAAGCTAAATAATAAAATAATAATAATAATAATAATTTAATTTAAAAAATGACTGGTGATACAAATCATGTCTCAATAATAACCCTTAATGTTAGTGGCCTAAACTCACCAATTAAAAGACATAGACTGATAGATTGGATTTAATAAAAGACCCCAAAATATGCTGCCTTCAAGAGACATATCTCATAGGAAAAGACGCCCACAGATTGAAGGTGAAAGGATGGGATAAAATATACCATCCACACGTTCTACATAATCAAGAAGGGGTTCCCATTTTCATATCAAATAAAGTAGACTTCAAGCCAAAGTTAATTAAAAGAGATAAAGATGGACATTTCATACTGCTTAAGGGAATCTTACATCAACAAGAAATAACTGTTATAAATATATATGCCCCAAATAATGAAGCATCCACTTTCATCAAACAAACTCTTCTCAAGTTCAAGAGTCAAATAGACCACAACACAATAATTCTAGGTGACTTTAACACACCTCTTTAACCAGTGGATAGATCTTACAAACAAAAGCTAAAAAAACTGTACAAGTCAATAATACAATCAATAACTTAGATTTAACTGACATATATAGAGTATATTATCCATTAACAAATCAATACACTTTCTTCCCAGCAGCACATGGATCATTCTCTAAAATAGACCAAATATTATGCCATAAAGCAACTCTCTAATATATAATATATATATATATATATATATATAAAAAGTAGAGATACTACCCTGCATCCTATCATACCATAATGGAATGAAATTAGAAATCAATAATAAAATAATAAAGAAAAGCTACTTCAACACCTGGAGACAAAACAATATGCTACTGAATGAACAGTGGGTTGCAGAAGACATCAAAAGGAGATTTTAAAAATCTTAGAGGTGAGTTACAACACTGATACAATATATCGAAATCTCTGGGACACTATGAAGGCAGTTCTAAGAGGAAACTTTATTGCATGGAGTTCATTCCTTCAAAGAAGAAAAACTCAACAAATAAATGAACTAACCTTACGCCTCAAAGCCCTAGAAAAGAAGAACAAATCAACCCCAAAAGCAATAGAAGACAGGAAATAATTAAAATCAAAGCCAAAATAATTGAAATTGAAACAACAACAAAATAATTGAAAAAAATTATTGACAGGACAAAAAGTTGGTTCTTTGAAAAAAATAAATAAAATTATAAACCATTATCTATGCTAACTAAGAAAAGGAGAGAAAAAATGCAAATTACCAATATCTGTAATGAAAAATGAAATATCACGATGAACATTATGGAAATACAGAAGATATTTAAGAATTATTTTGAAAATTTATACTCCAATACAATAGAAAATAACAAAGGAATTGACAAATTTCTAGAAACATACAATTTGCCCAAACTAAATCAAGATAATAGCCACAATTTAAAAAGATCAATTTCAAGTAAAGAAATAGAGAAAGCTGGGCGCGGTGGCGCAAATCCCAGCACTTTGGGAGGCTGAGGCAGGAGGATCGCGAGTTCAAAACCTCAGCCATGGGTGAGGCACTTAGCAAAACTCAGTGAGACCCTGTAAAAACCAAAAAAAGGGCTGGGGATGTGGCCCAGTGGTTGAGTGCCTCTGAGTTCAATCCCTGGTACCAAAAAAAAAAAAAAAAAAAAAAAAAAAAGAAATAGAGAATGCTGTTCTACCAGCCAAGGAAAGTCCAGGACTACACAACTGAGTTCTACCTTTAAAGAAGAACAATCACCAATACTTTTCAAACTATTTCATAAAATAGAAAAAGAGGGAACCTTCCAGGCTCATTCTATGAGGCCAATATCACACTGATTCCAAAACCAGGCAAAGACCCATCAAAGTAAGAAAACTTCAGACCAATATCCCTAATGAATATAGATGCAAAAATTCTCAATAAAATGCTGAAAAATGAAATACAAAAACATATCAAAAAGATAGTGCACCACGATCAAGTGGGGTTCATTTCAGGGATGCAAGTTTGGTTCAACATATGGAAATCAATAAATGTAATTCATCACATTAATAGACTCAAAAATAAAAATCATAAGATCATCTCAATAAATGCAGAGAAAGCATTTGACAAAATATAGCACCCCTTCATGTTCAAAATGCTAGAAAAAATAGGGATAACAGGAACATACCTCAACATCGTAAAAGCCATCTAAGCTAAGTCCCAGACCAACATCATCCTAAATGGAGAAAAATTGAAAGTATTCCCTCTAAAAACTGGAACAAGACAGGGATGCCTTTTTCACCACTCCTATTTAACATAGTTCTTGAAACCCTAGCTAGAGCAATTAGACAGATATAAGAAATTAAAGTGATGCAGATAGTAAAATAAGAACTCAAATTATCACTATTGGCAAATGATATGATTCTATACTTAGAAGATCCAAAAAATTCTGCCAGAAATCTTCTAGAACTAATAAATGAATTCAGCAGAGTGGATGGATATAAAATCAACACCCATAAATCAAAGGCATTTCCGAACATCAGTGACAAATCCTCAGAAAGAGAAACTAGGAAATCCACCCCATTTACTATAGCCTTAAAAAAAAAAAAAAAAAAAAAAAAAAAAAAAACTTGGGAATCAACTTAAAAAAGAACTGAAAGACCTCTATGAGGAAAACTACAGCACACTAAATAAAGAAATTAAAGAAGACCTTAGAAGATGGAAAAGATCTACCTCCTTTTTCTTGGATAGGCAGAATTAATATTGTCAAAATGACCATACTACCAAAAGCACTGTAAGGATTTAATGCAATCCCAATCAAAATAGCCAATAACATTCCTCAAAGAAATAGAAAAAGCAGTCATGAAATTCATCTGGAAAAATAGGACACCTAGAATAGCTAAAGCAATCCTCAGCAAGAAGAATGAAGCTGGGGGCATCACTATACCAGAACTTAAATTATACTACAGAGCAATAATAACAAAAACAGTATGGTATTGGCACCAAAATAGACTTTTAGATGAATGGTACAGAATAGAGGACACAGAGACTAACAGATATAATTACAGTTATCTTATATTAGACAAAGGCACCAAAAATGTACATTGGAGAAAAGATAGCCTCTTCAACAAATGGTGTTGGGAAAACTGGAAATCCATATGCAACAAGATGGAAATTAAACCCCTATCTCTCACCAAGCACAAAGCTCAACTCAAAGTGGATCAAGGACCTAGGATTTAACCAGATACACTACACCTATTAGAAGTAAAAGTAAGTCCTAATCTCCAACATGTCAGATAAGGCCCCAACTTCCTTAATAAGCTCCTATAGCTTATTATATATAATAAGCTATCAAGAATCAATAAATGGGATAGTTTCAAACTAAAAAGCTTCTTCTCAGCAAAAGAAACAATCGGTGAGGTGAATAGAGAGCCTACTAATTGGGAACAAATTTTTACCCCATGCACATCAGATAGAGCTCTAATCTCTAGAATATATAAAGAAATAAAAAATCTTAACACCAAAAAAAAACAAATATCCCAATCAATAAGTGGATCAAAGAACTGAACAGACACTTCTCAGAAGAAGATATACAATCAATCAACAAATACATGAAAAAAAATGTTCAACATCTCTGGCAATTAGAGATACGCAAATCAAAACTACTCTTAAGTTTTTATCTCACTCCAGTCAGAATGACAGCTAGTAAGAACACAAACAACAATGAATATTGTAGAGAATGTGGGGGGAAAAGGCACACTCATACATTGCTGGTGGGACTGCAGAATGGTGCAGCCAATCTGGAAAGCAGAATGGAGATTCCTTGGAAAACTGGGAATGGAACCACCTTATGACCCAGCTATCCTACTCCTCGGTCTATACTCAAACGACTTAAAACATGCATACTAAAGGGATACAGCCAAATCAATGTTTATAGCAGCACAATTCACAATAGCTAAACTGTGGAACCAAACTAGATGTCCTTCAGTAGATGAATGATAAAGAAAATGTGGTATATATACACAATGGAATATTACTCAGCAATAAAAAAAGAATAAAATAATGGCATTTGCAGGTAAATGGATGAAGCTGGAGAATATAATGCTAAGTGAAGTTAGCCAATCCCAAATGTCCTAATGAGGAATGTTTTCTCTGAAATAAGGACGCTAGTTCACATTGGGTTGGTACAGGGAACATAGGAGGATTAGAGGAACACTAGAAAGGCCAATGGGGAGGGAGGAGAAGGGAAGGGGCAAAAGGGTAAATTAAAAAAAAAATGATGGTAGAATGAGTTGGATATTATTACCCTAAGTGCATGTGTGAAGTCATGAATTGTGTTAATATACTTTGCATACAACCAGAGATATGTAAAAATGTGCTTTATAAGTGTAATATGATTGTAATGCATTCTGCTGACATATATAACAATTTAGAATAAAAGAAAATAAAAATTAAAAAAAAAGAATGGGATGGTAATTAAATTAAGTTATACTCCATGTATGTATAATATGTCAAAATACACTCTACTGAAATGTATATCTAAAAAGAACAATTTGAAATGAAAAAAGAAGCCAAAGCAAAGGTGTTTCATTTTTTTTTTGTAGTCCCCCCTTCCAAATTAAAAAAAAAAAATAAAACCTTATCATTTTTGTTGAAGTTGATTTATCATATGAGTCTATTTTTTAATATTTACTTATTTGTTTTAGTTGTACACAATGCCTTTATTTTTACGTGGTGCTGAGGATCGAACCCGGGCTGCGCTCATACTAGACCAGCGCTCTACCACTGAGCCACAACCCCAGCCCCTTTATGAGTCTATTTTGATTCATTATTCTGCACTATTCATTTAGATATTTATATTCCCATAATATCATACTGTCTTGAGTATTTTAGCTTTGTTGAGAGTTGCATGCACGCACACTCCTCTAATCTTGGTCATGTTTTTCCAAAATAAGTTTGAGTATTCAGTTCTTAAGATTTTCATGAGCATTTTAGAATTAACTTCTCAGTTTCTTCTTTAGACTGCTGGATATATGATTAGGATTGTGTTAAATTTGTAGATTTGCATTGAAAGGAAATTATTCCTTGATTTCTCAATACTTGCTGGGCCTTCTGAAAAATGGGCTTGGTCTCCTGTGGAGCTCCTGTCTCCATTCTCCCAACTACTCTTTGTTCTTCACAGTCTAAGGTGGTGTATGCAGAATAGCTTATCTTCTTTTCCCTGAAGCTCACTGCTTCCTTCTTAAGTGTATTAATTTTTTATCTCATCTGTATCTAAGTTCTTACACTTGTGAGTAGACATTCTCTTCTTCTTTCCCAAAAGAGAACTGTGTACCTGTCAGAGTAAATTGTGTACATTGTTCTGTTCAGGAATGAGGCATGCTAAATATGGGAACTGTATGGTGCATAGCTTTGGAGTTCTCCTGTGTTACAAATTCCTCTACATGCACTTGTGTGGGTGGGAGTGTAAAATGTAACAACCACCTTGGAAACCTATTTGCTAATTTAATATAAAGCAAAACATGAACTTTTATGGACCAACAGTTCTTCCTCTTATATTTATTCATAAGTGGTAAAAAAACAAATGATCATAAAAGAATGTCATATTTATAAAACAACTTAAAATTACTAAAACAGATATAAATACCTAATAAGCAAAACACATCGATAAATCTTGAAACCATTATGTTGGGGGGAAAAAAAGGCAGATAAGGACCTCTGTTATATATAAATAAAATAAAATATAATAACAGATCAAATTAATCTATGAACACAGAAATCCAAATATAGTTACTTTCTGAAAATATGGAATTGATGACTAGAAAAGAGCACCAAGGGATTTTCTAATGTGATAGAAGTGGCATCTATCTTCTTTAGGGGTGGATGTTACTCAGATGTATAAGAGGTCATAATTCATCCTACTGAACACACTACATATGTGCCTTCTACTGTGTATGAATTGTACTTCAATGAGTAAATATGCACAAAAAATAACAGTGAAGTTGTATGGCAAGGGAGACAATGTGAGAAAATAAGATGATAATACACTACATCTGATTTCAAATCCCAAACATAGGTGGTCAATTTGCAAAACTTTTTCAATCATCTTTTCTTTAGTCATAAAATGAGAAGAATGAGGCCAAAACTGATGTGTCACTGTGCAGATGGTGTGAGCAAAACAGTGCAGTGCCAGACACATGGTGGATTCCCAGAAAATCTCATCACTCACTCTTTAGCCATTGTCAATCCCTTATATCTCAGTGAGGATAAAGCACATCCCAGAACACACTTTGATTTCTAATGGTTTATGCCAGCAGTACATTATGAAAACAAATCTTTTATCATTGTAGTTGACTTTGGATTGCTGAGATACTGTATTAACAAGTTCAAAGGAACCCAGGTGTTGTTTTCTTCTTTCCTCCTCTCCCCTGTTTCTTGCTTTTGCTCCTCTACCTATTTCTCCTCTTCCACTTCCTTCTTTTCTTTCTTTCTCTAGCAAGAGCCACTTAATATTTTAAATTAAAACTGCTATGAATAAGTTCAATTGTGATCATGTATCACAGATAATTCTGCCAATAACAAGGGAGACAGGGACTGAACCAAAAAGAAGACAGAAGATTCTTCACTAAAGAAAACAAGCTCGTTTAAATCAGATGAACAATCAGCTTTCATCCCAAGTAATTTGCTAAATTCCTAGACAGATTTATTAAACTACCATTTTATTTTCAACACAAAAGAGTAAGGCACAAAAGTACATGAAAATCAGAAAAAGGCATAATTTACTCTCATATTTTTAAAGGGAAGGATATGTTGACTTCAGTAAAAGACAGCCGTGTTCATTTTGATACCACAAGATTATTAGAGAATATTTGAAGCAGTCAATTTGTATCAATGTAGATAAACATAGATTAATCAACTGATCTTAACTTTGTGAAAAGAAAATTATGCTAGACGAATATCATCTTTCTAGCAATGGGTAACCAAAGTGATAAGCAATTGATCTTAGACTTTAATGTGTTTATAAAAGTGCACATCTGGCTAGTTTATAATCACAGGATCATATATCAGCAAATTGGTAAAATATATACTAATTACAATGGATATTACTCACCAATGTATCGGCATGTTTACTTTCAATCTATTATCAATACCTATCAGTGGCATACAACAACTTTTTCTGAGAATGTTTAAAATACTAGGAATAGTGAATGACGGTAGATGAACAATGGCCTGAGATTGCCAGTGGAAATAAACAAAAAAGCAAGGTTGACTCCATTTAATCTTCCAGTCTCAAGAATCAGAGACTGTGGTTATTAAAATAGCCTTTATCTGAGAATGGCAAAAGGGAAGAGATGCCATTGGGGAAAGATGAATCTCACGGAGGCAGAAGTCCAATAGAAAGTGACTTGATGTGCCATATCAAAGATAGACTTTCTAGAGACTACTGGACCATACTGAATTGAAGGCTCGTAGGTTGATGACTATCCTAAAAAGGGAGAAAACCATCAGACTTGGATAACATTAAAAGCAGAAGTACATTGCAGTTACTTCACATTTTAAGACTGAACTACTACAAGAAATTCTAAATTAAGGTGTTTTGTAACATGGCCTTTCTCCTCAATTTTAATTTCTTTAAAAGTCAGAATCAACTTGTATCTTGTAAAACTGACACATATCTTGGTCCTACCTGACTTTTACTACTTCAAAACATCTGAGGATGTGACATTTTTAAAAACAAATTCCATAGGTAATTCCTAATAAACCAACAGAGAGAAAGACTAGAGTTATTCTGAGGTGAGGAATGATAGATTCCTAAAAATGAAGATACAGGGAAGCTGAGCCTATCAAATGCAGCCAGGCTTAGAGAAATGACATTACTTTTAACACAGGTATCTCTCATTCCTCCAGCGCATAACAAATACAGTGAACTATGACTTCTAGAACAGTGAACAGATACCTGCAAGTCAGTCACACTGTGAGAATGTTAAACATATTTTTAATTTTTACAGACTCTTTTCCAGGACACGAACAAGATGAAGAGTCTAAAAATCAAACTAACTAATGTAAACTGGAGCCTGCTGTTGTAAAATAAGAGATTCTTTTACGTGGTAATGCATCAAACTGAATGTATTTAAACATATTTCTTTCCCCATGATGTACACTGGTATATTAATGTTTGCTTTTTAACACTGACTTTAGAAAAAGAGAGTGTTAGTGGCATTCACGTGCTCATTCTGATTATATATGTTTCTCCATAGAGAGGTATAGGATGGATACACCCAAACCAGACAACAACAATACAACTCTTCATAATACACACCCATCAAGGAAGATATCAGAGAGACATCTGTCTGCACACATCACGAATCTCCATATAGACTTAGGGATCCCAGATGCTTCTGAAATCATATGCTGAATTACAGGTGAAAAAACAGCTGCCACCAAAATGATAAAAAAGTAGACTCGTACATTTGTAGAGTAGAAGCTGACACGAACCGTTTTGAAGGTTTGAAAATGTCCAGCAGACATTTTAATTAAAAAAAAAAATTGTGCTTGCCTCTGCACTTCTGTGTTCCAAAAGGAACTAATAGAGTTAAGAGCTGAAATAGTGTAATCTGCTCTCAACAAGATTTACAACCAATGTTGGACAAGGTGGAAGCTCAAATACTTCAGGCATGCTGAAACTTTCAAGTCTGATCTCAGCTTTCAGATCTAGTTTCTAATAAATGGGGCACTTCTCTAAGTAATTAACCCATGTAGATAACATTTATCTGTTAAAGCCTAAGAGCTTTCAATATGAGGAGAGAATATGAAAAATTTTATGTACTGATCAGAAACAAACATCCAACAGTCACAGGCATCAATTACAGGTCTTACAGCCCAACAATGACAGTTGGTGTGTGGGAACAAACTGAAAACAAGGTTTTGAGGTAATATCAAGAAACATGTATATCCAAAGTCTGTACTATCTGGATTATCTAAAGAAACCCAATAGCCATTCCTAATTGCAGTCCCACTTACTCAGAAGAACGTTAGAACATTGGAAATATCATTTGTCCTTTAGCATTCGAACAATTCTTTATTGTATTAGCTTTTTACCTGATAGGAGAGATTCAAAACCATTTTATAGGCTGTCAGTAAATCTTATTAAACAGTTTCTAAACTGGATCTGAAGTGGACAATGACATTTACTGGTTAAAGGAATTTGCAGAATAAGAAGCTCAAAATGTCTGTTTCTAGCAGACAATAATGAACTGGATATCCAACCACTCTGTTATTCTCGATCTCCTCATGGAGATTAATTACACATGAAACTCAAAAGAAGGACATATGATATGTAAGATAGCTTCACTGAAATACTCTATTTTATTGCATGGTGGCAGATTATTTAGATAAATTTGCTTTTTGTCAAGGTGATTATACTTTTGAGTATATATGGAAAAACAAAATAAGATATATACAATTTTATTTATTTCATGTTCATTATATTATTATTTAAAATAACTAACAAGCAAAATAACTGAAAATAATTTGAATGCACGAGTAATAGGATTATATACATAAATAAAATAAGCATAAACTATGATGCTGCCATTAGAATTCTATTTTCAAATAATTTAACATGAGAAAATTATTTTATCTGCAACCAATATAAATTTGTATTCTAGACAGAAGAAGGTAATGCTCTCCAATGTTGCCACGTTTATAGATCAAAGGACATACCTTCATTTACTTCTTTAAACTCATGAATTTTTCCATAGACAGGCTATAAAGTTTTCCCTAAGCAACTGGACATTTTTTGGACCTATATGAGGACAGTCTTCCAGCTTCCTTCATGGATTATGAGTTTGGAAAATTGATGACTTTTTTTTAAATATTGCAAATTCCCATTTAGCAGCTCCTTAAAGAGTAATCAAATTGATATTTGGAATGTATTAATTTGTAAAGCCAGAAATCAAATTTACAATTTTCAATACAATTTACTTGAAGAATGAAAGGAATAATGAATCTTAACTTTTTAACTTATTTAATTTGTGTTTGTGGTATTGGATATTTGGCAATTAATGTGAAAAGATTTCTCAACATGTAACAGTAAGAAGCAAAGAGTACAATTAAATAGGTAAATAAAAAAAAATAAGTTAAAACCTTAAATGACACTTAACCAAAGAGAGTACAGATGGCAAATAAGCACATGAAGAGATTTAAATATCACTAGCCTTCAAGGAAACACAAACTAGCACTTTGGTGAAATATTACTACACATCTATTAAAATGATGGAAAAAAATTATCAATACATGTTGACCAGAATGCAGAGCAACCCAAGCTATCATACATTTCCAATAGGAATAAAATGGCCCAGCTACTCTGAAAGATTTTTAAACATTTTCTAGCAATGTTAAAGGTATCCTCATCAGGGAAAATGAAAATGACACTGCTAAGTATTTACTCTTAAGAGATGTGAAATTATGTTCACACAACATGTATGTGAGTGCTTGTAGCTGCTCTATTTGAAAACTACCAAAACAAGGAAATGATCCAAAAGTTGTTCAACCAGCTGAATGCTCAAGTATGGACATAGTAATACAAAATATAAGACACTTGGAACATCGAACAGCACAAACATATCAAAGACATCATGATGAAGGAATGAAGTCAGTGCCAAAGCCCCACAAGCCATATGAATAAGAAAAGGCACAGCTAGAGAAACCCAGGAAAGGGCAGTGGTTCCCAGAATTTAGAGGGAGGAAGGCAGCGATTTCAGGGACAGAAAAAATACAGTTTTGGAGTAACACAATGATTCTGTATGCTGTTTGTGGTTGTGGACACATGAATTTCTATGATGATACACCTCAAATAACCCTGCCAGAAGAGGTCAATATATATTATTAACATACATTAATTTTAAAAATGAAACTTTAAATTGACAAAAATATTTTGTGATTATAGTATAAGTTTTGATATATGCTAGAGAAGCCAAATGAAGATTCTTAATACTGTGGTATAACTGTGCTTCTATGTTATAAAACTCTAGTAGCTGTGTATTATGTATATCCTGGGTTTAATATACTTAGCTGCATATCAAGAATAAAAGTGATATATGGTGATATTTTTGTTCAGGAATATAAAAACTCATTGGCACATTCAACCATATTAATAAGATAATATTATAGGGACACTATGCTTTCCTGGGAGTTTTAAAAATATGCAAAGTCTTCACTTGTATATGAATAAAATATTGTTTTAGTAAGTTCTAGAAACAAATTATCTACAGATTTATTTTAAAAAGGTATTTTTGTTACATAATAAATAAATATTTTCTCCTTTTCTCTTTATAAACTTCTTTTAATCTCTATCATACATTTTTCTTGTTTATTATCCTTTATTAAAATAATTGCTTTTGTTAAAAGGCCAAATTTGACAACTTGTCTTTATTCCTCTGAATTTGTATTTCTCTGATTTTATTTTTTTTAATATTTTTTTAAGTTGTCAATGGACCTTTATTTTGCTTAGTTATATGTGGTGCTGAGAATGGAACCCAGTGCCTCACACATGCTAGGCAAGCACTCTGCCACTGAGCTACACCCCCAGCCCTCTCTGATTTTCTTTTACCCTTTGTTTTCTTAATCCAATCAACTCATTTGTTGAGAATCTATTATATTTCAGGAAAAGTGAATAGATTTCAGGAGTAAAATAAAGAAAATAGCAATTATTCCTGCCCTCACGGAAGTTGTAGTTAATGTTGATGGTAGTGGTCTGGTGGAGAAAGATGACATTAATAAGCTAGACATATAGTAAAATGATATTATAAGATTCATGACAGAGAATAAAGTTCTTATTTGCTTTGAGAATTCTTAAAAGGGGAATTGGATCTCGTTTGTCGCATAAGGTTAACATTCCCTAAGGAAATTATATTTTAACTGAGATCGCTTTTTGAGGAAAAATCATTTAGATGAAAAAAGAAGGATTCAAATACTCTTGATAGAGGAAAAAAACCTGTGAAGTGCTGACTCAAAACTA
Organism: Tamias sibiricus; assembly: GCA_025594165.1. Classification (NCBI taxonomy): domain Eukaryota; kingdom Metazoa; phylum Chordata; class Mammalia; order Rodentia; family Sciuridae; genus Tamias; species Tamias sibiricus. Next base: position 108,382,812 of record CM046664.1, on the reverse strand, counting down.
CTAAAATGAAGTTAGACAATAAGGGAAAGTATATGCAAGATGATAATTTTATTCAAAATAATTATTATAAGGAACAGAAAGAGACTATTACAATGGGAGGATAAAAAATATTGAATCCTTGTAAACTCCTTTCTTAACCATGTTACTTTCTCCTAGCTAATCATTCATGTTGAAAATGATGACATAAGGAAAGAGAAAAATAGGTCAACCCATGGGACTCTTTTTTTTTTTCTTCTCAACTAAATGTAGAGAGTTATGGTCAAAAGTGCTAAACAAGAAGTAAAGTGAAAATAGTTAGTTTTGAAGAATGTTTAGAACGGACTGTATACATGATTCCATATATAAGTTAAATGCTCTATATTTACAGTTATAACTAGAATTTCACAATACATAAATATGAACAATAAAATTATGGCATTAATTTAAAATTATGCCTTTTCTTCCATTAGAATATTAGTTATCAAGTAAAACACTACCTTGACAATTTGGCAAAGGAGCAACAAAAGAAAACAAAAATATTTTGCACTTTAGTATATTTAATAGCACATTTTCTTTGCTTTTTGAGAGGGGCCCACCTTTTTCATTTTTCTGGGATTCTCATAAATTTTTCACCCAGGAAATCTTAGCTCAAGGTGCTGTAACAGAATACTGTAGACTGGGGTGGCTTAAAAAACATTTATTTCTCACAGTCCTTGATGCTATAGAGTCAAAGATCAAAGTTTGGGCTGATTAACTTCCTCACAAGGGCTCCCATCCTAACTTAGGACTTTCTGGGTCCTTACATGGTGGGTTGGTGTTAGGAGTAAACTCTATGATCTCTTCTGAGAATAGAAAGGGGAAGGAAGAGAGTGAGCACACACACATACACATGTTTATATGTAGTGTATTTATACATGTAAAATATATTACATATATATTGCACAAATCATATATAATCAACAAAATGTTGATATATATACATATATGCACATTGCACATAAGTGTATATATATATGCATACATATATATATACATACATTTATATATATATATATTAAGAGAGAGTGTAAGGTGTAAGAGAGAAGAGTCATCCTAGCAGATGTGAGGTTTTATTTCACAGTACTCATTATAATGTTGATTTACATTTATTTGATAATTGATGATGTTAAGTATATTTCATATACCTATTGACCATTTGTATATTTTCTATGGAAAAAGCATCTGTTCAAAGCACAGGCAACAACGGAAAATGGGAAAAGGGAAACTAAACATCTACTCTACAAGAAAAGAATAAAATTAATGAACAAAGAATTTATGGAATGGAAGTAAATATCGGCAAACTGTACATCATATCATGGGTTTACTCTCCAAAATATATAAGAAACCCTAAGACTCAATAGCAAGGAAACAAAATAAAACACTAATTAAAAAATGGACCAAGAACTTAAATACAACTTCTGTTTCTTTAATGTGAAAACTAGAAAAATAATATTATCAAACTACCATTAAATTTTAGTGTAAAGTTGAAACATATTATTTATATGAAAACATTTTATTTTTGCTTTTTGAAAAGCTTAGAAGGTTTTGATATAGTTTGGCTAACAGTTGGTAAGAATATGTAGCCAGAGAATTTCACTGAATAGATCCCTATACCTCCAATGTTCTTCACTTCTTATTCCGTCTATGCTTCCTATAGGAGTGAGATATCACATTATGTGGTGCTATGCCTAAGCCTCCATTTCTCTTGGAATGTCTTTCTTTTCTTCCCACTGAAAGGAAATATTCACCATATGAACATACATCATTGTTGTTCACACTGAGCAGTGTGTCATGGTATCACTTAGAAAGTTCATTCTATTTTAGTAGAGTGGATCACATGATTTAAACTCTAGGTTGAATTTCTAAATCAAAACCCTTTAATGCTTTATGGAAAGAACTTCTTAGATATTTGGTCAGAAATGTTACATTTCTAAGTGATCTAAATGGTTTGTTGAGAATCTATTTTCCCTGGCTCTAGTTACATATATTAAAATTTGTGGTTTCTCCATCAAGACAGGAACACCAGCCAGATTTTTTTTTTTTTTATTTTAGGGGAGCTTAGTTTGGATGAAAAGAACTATGTAGTCATTGGCTTGTTTTATTAATAAAAATCATATAGTCTGAATGAATGTAAGTCACCTGGATTTCATCAGGAATTACCATTAATCATACGCCAGGGCGTGGATTTCCGAAGAATTGTATATAATAGTTTTCCCAGGTGCTATTGTCTGTTTTATTCTGCCTGAATTACTTTCTTGCTTGGAAGTAGATTACCAGTAAAAAGCATCAAGGGCAATGGACAAAATGTAAACTTAAAGCTCTAGAATGCCATAGTCTTAGGGTATAAATATTTGTGTAAGTCTTGAAGGAAAAAGGAGTCAAAATATTAGTGAGGAAACACTTAGAAGTGGATTTCTATAAGACTATTTTTCAATCATATTGTTGTTTTGTGAGAACACAGTGATAAAATTGGGTTATAAGTGACAACTGATAGATTATTTAACTACTCTGAATAAGTATACCTACTATATAGGTTTATCATGAAGATAAAGTTGCTTAATGGGTATGGCATTCTGAAAATAATGCCTATTCCATATTCATTTGGACTTTGATCTCAATTTTCAAACATTCCCAACCCCAGTTTCCTCTAATCATATGCTTTCTATTTTTCCTTATCACAAGATAACCTACTCATGATTTCTCTGTTTTAGAAAAATCTGTTTTAAGTCACTTGTCACAGACTCTAATCATTACAATATTAATACTTTTGTCGCTAACCTGAAAATACTTGGCTTTGTATTTGTTCCTATTGATGTGAGTTAAGTAAGGCCACTAGAGTCTTGAGATTAGTTAAAAACACGTCTCAGAATTACTCATGGAGTGAATAATAATGCAATAATCATGATCAATGCATAAAGTGATTCTTATGTTTTTCTTTGTCTGCAAAACAATAAACAAAGAAAGTAGGCTAAATTTTAATTCATGGATTGAAGGAAGAGAAGGAAATACTTGATAGCTGATCTTCAATAGAAAAAAATCTCTTCAAGAAGTCATAGGGCAACATATTCATTTATCTTAATATAATGAAGTTATATAAGTTGTATACAAATAGATTCACATCTGGAAAGTAAATCACACAGTGAAATAAAAGAAAATAAATAAAAAGAGAAGTTCAAATGTGATAGGAAATGGCAAATAAGAGACTTCTTGAAATTGAAAATATTTTTCCAGGCTTTATAGAAAGGCTTTACATGATAGCATCCAAAAGTCACATCTTAACCTGTCTGTATAATTGAATTCTTATAATTTTATGTTGTCTCAGAATCTATTTTGAATATAAATCAAACTTCTTCGTATAAGAAACAGGGGTCAGCTTTTCATGAGGCAGCTTCTACCTCCTCCAGTTTCTTCAGGGTGGTGGATCCAGAAATCTCCTTATGTAAGTGCCTGCTGATGATGATTTCCCTGTGGAATAGTTAGAAACAAGCAGATTGATTTCCTCACTGACACCCATGTCCTTTGTGAACTGCAGAGTTATGGCAGTGATCACTTCTGGTCACAGCATGACTTCACTGAGCTTGTGCTGCTTGCTCATAACCCACCAGTCAGAACTACCTTGGGAAACCTGCTTGGCTAACACCAAAAATCCTAGTACAGGCTTTGGCCCTCAGATCTCTGTCTCTCTCTCCTGCTCTTCCTCAACATGTACATGCATATTCTGGACAGCACCACACTTCCCCTTAGCCTTGTGAGACATATTGTCCTGTTCTCTCTGGAATCCGTAAGTAATGAAAATGTTTCTGAAGACAATAGAATGTTGTATGGAGAAGCTGGGGTGGAGGGAATGGGGAAAATGGTGGTCAAATGGTACAGAATCTCAGGAGGAATATTGTTTTGTTTTGAAATTTACTGCACAGTATGGTTAATACAGTTAATAATAGTGTTTTTTTACATTGCAAAATGACTGAGAGTAAATTTCAAATGTTCTTAACAAAAAGTATTTGAGGCAATGGGTATGTTAATTAGTTTAATTTAATTATTTCACCTAATTTTCATAGATAATACTGTGTACCCTATAAGTATATACAATTATACCTTGTCAATTTAGTATAAAATTTAAAAAGAAAATATGGTAAAAAAAATAAATGCTTATGCTGGGCATGGTAGCACACGCCTGTAATCCCAGCACTTGGGAGGCTGAGGCAGGAGGATCGAGAGTTCAAAGCCAGCCTCAGCAATGGTGAGGCACTTAGCAACTCAGTGAGACCCTGTCTCAAATAAAATACAAAAAAGGGCTGGGGATGTGGCCCAGTGGTTGAGTGCCCCTGAGTTCAATCCCTGGTACAAAAAAAAAAAAAAAAAAAAAAAAATGCTTCTGTCATTTCACTAGTTTGCATGTGCTGCCTCCTCTAGTCTCTCACCTGAGTGATACACCTCACCCTAACTCTTTTCCCAAGTAGGACTATTCTAAAGAGTCATGATAATGTTAGCAATAAACTAGAAACAAATAAAGAAAGAAAGAAAGAAAAAAGGAACTCCAAAGGCACCTGCTATTATAAATAAGTTTCCCAGGAGAGGAAAACTTAGTAGCAGGTTGGGGACTTAGGTAATAGGACATCTACCAGGTAAAAATATCTCATGAAAGAAGTGCACACTATAAACATCCATGACTATCTCCCCTGGAACTCTCTCAGAGCAGTGCTAGAATATATAGGAATTCTTCAGAGAATTCAAGAACAAATTGAAGGAAATCACCATCATACCACCTATGTAAGGAAAACAAAAATATTAATATTTATGTCATTTGGACTATATCCTTTCTATCAAAGATGAAATTAGAAGAAAGTGTGGCAAGCTTGAAATTGTTGTTGAGTATAGTATTTGCAATTTAGCATACCCTTGAATTCAAATTGCTAATAAAGCTTATAATGCAGTTTCTTAATGTAGACTGTTATTAGCAAATGAAGGATAGGAAATGAAAACAAGTCATTTATGTAAAGTACTTTCTTGCAAGAGTTGTCATTTTGCAGTTTCATAATTATGGTGGAAGAATTAGGATAACAGAGATTCTTTATATTATTTACCTACCGCCTTTCCCTTTCACATTCTTCCTGATTTTGACCTTAGTCTGAGCCAGCAATTTGGATCAGCTCCATTTAAAATGAGATCCGTTTACACTTCCCTGTTTCAATCAGCCTTAGAGTGAAATTGGAATGGAATGTATAATTGTCTGATGGTGCCAGTGTTTTCCAGTCTGTCTCACCAGCTTGAGTCCATTGAAAAGATGATTTTGAAGTAAAGGGGTTACTCTGTTTACTAAGCAAACAGAAGGAGGTAAGTAGTTTTCCCCCAGAAATGTGGAAGTGGTTTCTTCATGAGGGTTCACATACTGGAGGGATTCGCTGACTAAACTCTCCACAGTAATGTCCCAGAATTCATTTCTAAGAAAGTTGTTTATTTCAGAGTATAAGATCCACATTTGTACAAAATACAGAAACCGGCACAGGAGGTTAAAAAAGCTGTTCTGCTGTAATAGTGTAATTTGTTTCTTGGCCATTAAATGAGAATGCTGGGATTTTAATTCCACTATTTGGTTTCCAGCATCTACTATAATTAATTTTCTCTTATTTTGTTGCTATAGAATCAAATGGAAACTAATGATGTGGAACCCAACGTTGTCAAGGCTGTGATGAGCTTCGTCTACGAGGTGGGGAAGCTCTCCATCTGACAAAATGGCAGATGACTTGAGTGGTTTCTAACAATGCCGGGGTCCTATGCCTTGTGGCGATGTTCTGCTCGAATTAGACCACCTAGGGACTGCTGTTCCAATGCAAAGCTGTTTTAAATCTTTCACTTGCTTGCTTCTGTACTTCTTTGTCAGCTTCATAACATATTAACTCATTTTATATGCACTTTCTTTATCTGAATTTTTAAGAACTATAAAGTTGAAGGCACTGTAATGAATGTTTCAGTATTCCTTGATGCCACAATATTGACAAGTAATAGACTTTTTTTTTTTTTTTTTTTTTTTTTTTTTGGTATTGAGGATTGAACTCTGGGGCACTCAACCACTGGGCCACATCCCCAGCCCTTTGTTTTTTTTTTTTTTTTTTTTTTTTTTTGTATTTTATTAGAGACAGGGTCTCACTGAGTTGCTAAGTGCCTTGCCATTGCTGAGGCTGGCTTTGAACTCGCAATCCTCCTGCCTCAGCCTCCCAAGTGCTGGGATTACAGGCGTGTGCCACCATGCCTGGCAATGGACTATTTTTTAAATCACCATAAATCTAATTTATAGATACCATATAGTAATTGAAGAATAAAGATTAGAAGCTTTTTTCCCCTGAATTTACATTTAACAAGACGTTATTTTATCTCTCAGAAAGCAGAAAAAAACATTGAACCAAAATACTTACATTGACTGTTGATAGCAAAAGATAAATATTATTATTTTCTTGCATTTTTTCTTTTTTCTTTCCCCCCTTTGGTACTAGGGATTAAACCCAGAGGCTCCTACCCACTAAGCCACATCCCTAGCACTTTTATTTATTTTATTTTGAGATAGGGGTTTGCTAAGTTGCTTAGGGCCTTGTTAAGTTGCTGAGGCTGGGTTAAATTTGAGATGCTCCTCAGTCTCCAGAGTTATTAGGATTACAGGTGTGCACCTCCATGCCTGTCTAGAATTTTCTTGATTGGATGGACACGAGAACAGTTGAGAAAATGACTCTGTCATTTTAAAGCTGGTGAAATCAGAGAATGTAATGTTGGTTATTAGTACTCTTCCAAATGACATATAAAAGATAGTCAAGATAGTATTAAAGTCAAACTTATACAGAGTAAATATTCCAATAAGAAGGTAAGACTGATGTACATGCCAAGAGAACTCTTCTGTGAGCTTGAAAACTCATAAGGTTCAACAATCCTTTTAGAACACCATTGGAAACTGTAAAAAGAATATTAAGGAAGGCAACACTGTGGAAGTTATCCTTGAATAAATATATGAAGGATAAAAGTTAGGTGTGGCATTACCTAGGAGAGAAGGTAAGAAAATTTCTCTAGTCCAGGAAGAAAGTTTTGAAGTAGAGAACAGCTTAAGAAAATGCTATTTTGCAGGAACCTATGAGAGATCAATGCAGCTGAACTATAGTGGTGAAAAGAAAGAATGGTAAGAAAGAGGTTCCCGAGGCTGGCAGAGGCAAAGTTGAGCACCTCTTGCCATAAGCAGTTTTAAAGTTGTTTTGAGTTTTTGTTATTGTTGCTTTGCTTTGTTTTTTAAATGATTTCATAATGCATTATAGCATGATAGTTATACATGTTAGGGTTAATTTTGTCACATTTATACGTGCATAATTTGCTCCATTTCAGTCTCCTATACTGATGCTTTCCCTCCCTCCTCCCTGCCCCTGCTCTTGTTCTTCTACTCTACTTGTGTTTGTTCCATTTATTTATTTATTTTTCCTTAATTGCTGCTTTATAGATATACATAAAGGTGGAATTGATTGTGGTTTATTCATATATGTACATAGCATAATTTGGTCAATTTCATTCTCCAGTTCCTCCCTTTTCCCATCTCTTGCCCCTCCCTTCCCTTCCTTTATTCTGCAGATCACCCTTTTATTTTTGTGGAAGTCATGCTTTTTATTTCCTTATTTCTCTCTAGTTTCTGCATATCAGCGAAACTATTCAACATCTGGCTTTCAAAATCTGGCTTATTTCACTTAGCATGAGGTTCTACCAGAAAGTAGCACGATTTCATTCTTCTGTATGGCTGAGTAAAGCTCCTTTGCTTAGACTTTATTCTAAACACAATGAAAGCCATTAAAATTTTTGAGATAGAGAAATGGGCAAAATCAACTTGGAAGTTTATCAATAACATTCTAACAAGATTTTTGGAAACACTTCAAAGAGGAGAATGCTAAAAACATAATAGGCTATAAGAAAGCCCTTGTCAAATCATTCACAAGCAAAGGTGAGGGGTTCAAACAGTGATGGTTGAAAGAGAGAAAAGTGGCAAGATTCAGTTACATGGAAGCCAAAGAAAAATTCTTAGGAAAATAAGAGATATGGAGATGTCTTATCCTCAATTATTTAAAAAAATAAAATAAAATCTGAGAAAGATGGGAAGGTCACTGCTTTATTTTGGAAGTACAATTTCAGGACAATACAGATGATGAAAATTGGACTAAGGTAAGTAAAGATATGAGTCCCTGGGTAGTGGATGGGCTATAACATTAATTGCTCTTTAGGAGGATCTTGGAAGAAATGTAAGAAAGGTGGTATAAATACGTACACTCATCTAGAAAACCTTCTGCAATAGGTTGCAAAGATAAATTTCTGCAGAATATTCCATAAGAGTGAGGTAAAAGAGGAATATGCTTGACTTTCCTCTCTGTTCTTGTTTCCCAATTATGAAAATGCTCTTATTATAGGGAAAATTTATCTGAAATTCCAAGGAGAGATAAGGGAGACAAAAGAGCTATGCCCAATACAGTCTCAAACAATAAATTCTACTTGACCAGTTGGTAAACTGTGATGCCCTTTCTGTGCTAAGAAATGTGGAAGAATTTTGTGATTTGCAGAGGTGAAGTTCTATACCGGTTGAGTGGACAAACCCATGAGATGGGTGGATAACTCTCCAATCTGAGAGGAGGCATTAAGAAGATTCAATGCCAAGAGTAGAGTTGTTATATTAATGATAAATGAAGCCATAGAATGAATATGATGCTTCATCCCTCTTACATTCTTCAAGGCAGTCTAAAGAGGACAAAAAGACCAAGGAAGACATTTTGAAAAATGTAAAATATTTACAGTTGGTTAGAAAATAATTCTGTAAGACAGAACTTCATGTAGAAGTGAATAAAAACTAGAACAGTGTCTGTTGGGGGTGTTATAATGATGGAGTCATGATATGTGCCAAATGCTGATGAATGCTTAAGCAAATTGGAACCAGGTTTCACAAGACAGTGGTCACTGAAAATTTTAAGAAGGTTTGAGCAGTGGTGCAAATGTTATCAAGATAGAAAATTTCCGGGTAATATATAAGATATAATAAATTAATGAAAGAGCTAAAGACATCTAGTTAAATATGAGGTTTTGTGTCTTAAATGGGATGTTAGTGCAGGGCATGCATATTGGCTAAAAAGAAAAGATAAGTAGAATGTGGAATTTGAAAATAAAGAAGACAAAATTTTAATCAATAGTACATAGTTTTAAAAAGTGGAAAATATGAAGTGCAGCTGATATGCTATTATTAGATAACAGAATAAAAAAACATCCTTTATTTTTACATTAAAGGACATAAAAGATGTAAAAATCAAGGAAAGTTTGGCAATACATTCAGTTAGAGGTTGATATTTGGTACTTTTCCCTGATTGTTTATTTTTAATTATTGTTCTATATTTTCTGCTACAATGACATGGTGACTTTGAAGCAGGTTCCCAAATTTATAGATGAGCAGAAATATTTACAATATTTTTTATAGAATCAGAAACCATCTAAATCCCAATAAATAAAGTTACTGGGACAATTATTATGGTTGTTGGTATTGGTTGAACTTTCTTTCCTTAAAAAAGGTATGTTGTAGGTCTTACCACTCTTACCTCATAATGTGGCCATCATTGGAGATAGGGTCTTTGCAAAGGCAATCTATTTAAAATGATCCCTATTTGGTGTAGTGTCACACTCCTGTATCCCAGTGTTAAGGGTGGTTGAGGCAGGAGGAACACAAGTTTGAGGTCAGCTGGACAACTTAGTGAGACCCTGTCTCAAAATATTTTTTTTAGTAGAAGTAGAAGGTTTCTGGGATGTAGTTCAATGGTAGTGTGCCCCTAGATTCAATCCTAGTACTGCAATAAATAAATAAATAAATAAATAAATAAATAAAAACTCTAAAACCTCTAATATAATAATACATGTGATGTCCTTATGAAAAAAGAGAAATGTTGAGAACAAGAAAGACACAAAGACAGGAACAATTATGGAAAGAGATGTTGAGTGAAGATAGCTGTTGAAAGCCAATATCTGAAAGAGAAAACCAAATCTCAAAATAAGTTAGACATGGTAAGATACCAAGTAACTGCACTCAGTGAGTTTGTCTCCTGGCCCATATGAGTTATTTCCCAGAGTACAGAGAAAACTCAAGACTATTGAATTATTTCTCATGAATTACAGAGAACAGACAAGTTTCTGGAAGGCTGTAGATAGACAAATGCACTAGTTTTTTTTTTTTTTTTTTTTTTTTTTTTTTTTTTTAATGAGGGGAATTAAATGATATATATCATCAATGTCAATGAATGTTTGTGAACATTAAGAACATGATTTAAGAATAAGAAAGGAGGAAGTGAGCCATCAAAAATCTCTGAAAAATAAAACTTGTCAGATTAGCTTCTAAAACAAGTCTGATTTCAGAGTCATGTTTACCATACTTTGGATTCATTGTACTGTTTATTCATTCATTTTTAATTTTTCCAAAAGTTATTAGAGAGTTTATTCTGTTTAGACCTTATACAAGATATTGTCTAAGAGGCTTGACAATATAAATACTTTTTCTACATCTTAGCACATGATGAAATTTCTCTCAAAATTTTCATTCAAACAAGAATGAATGATTTTATAATTATAGGTATCACTGATGGTTATTTCAAAGTGGCATAAAATTAAAGATTACGAATCTTGGAAACTAGATGCTGAGAGTCAAATCCTCACTCTAACAGCAACAAAATATTTAATCTCAAACAAAGTACTTCACCTTTCTATACCTCAATTTTTTCATTTATAAAAAATGATTTTTAATTATATTAGCCAAAAAGGTTGTTGTGAGAATGTACAAATACATTGAGAGAACTTAGTATAAGGTTTGCTACACAAAAAAATCATTCAAAATGCCATCATCAGTATCAATTTATGTATCATTATCAATTTAATAGGACTGTAAAGTTTGGCACATAATACTCATTCAAAATGCTATTACATTTTTGATTAATTTATGTATCATTATCAATTTATCAGCTCTAATATATATGTATATGTGTGTCTTTTTTTTTTTTTTTTTTTTTTTTGGTACCGGGGAGTGAACTCAGGGGCACTTGACCACTGGGTCACATCCCCAGCCCTTTTTTGTATTTTTATTAGAGACAGGGTCTCACTGAGTTGCTAAGTGCCTTGCCATTGCTGAGGCTGGCTTTGAACTTGCGATCCTCCTGCCTCAGCCTCCCAAGTTCTGGGATTACAGGCATGCGCCACCATGCCCGGCTTGTGTCAATTATTTGATACAAGAAGTTAATACTCTGTTGAAAATAAAATTAACCCCCTGAATGATGTATGGGCATAGAATAAAATTGTTGTTTAAAGCTCACAAAATATCAACACTCCATACAAAGTATATTGCAAAAGACTAATCCTCAAAAGTATAATGGTTAGTAAGAATTTGTTAAATAACAAAAACTGAAAGAGAGCATCAGTCATTTTGTCATTCAAAAACTACTAAAAGTGTCTTTCAGGATCAGGGAAAGGGAGCTACAGAGTAATGTGTACTCATCCAACAAGAAAAGATCAGTAATAAAGGTAACTACAAGGTGGACATAAAACCAACAATGTTACATTTTTAGTTTATTACTTCTCTATTTTTTACTATATGATCTAAAGTCAAATACATACAAATAATTATTATTCAATATTAATAAGTAGAAAATATGTAAAGATATAATTTGTGAGAATGTCAATGTAAGGAGTAGGGATGAAAATGTAAAGGAAAAGATTTTCTTTGTATACTTTTGAAATTAATTTCATATTAATTCCACTTGATGGTAATAAAAAATCTAAATCAAAGCACTAGGGAGTAACTTAAAAACAGGTGAAAATATAATTTGAGAAAGGAAAAGAGAATTAAAATAGTATACTGGAGGAACCCTTCTAAACTCATTCTATGAAACTAGTATCATCCTGATACCAAAACCAGGCAGAGACACATCAAGGAAAGAAAATTTTAGACCAATATCCCTGATGAACATTGATGCAAAAATTCTCAATAAAATTCTGGGAAATAGCGTACAAAAACATATTAAAATAATATGAATTGTAATGCATGCTACTGTTATATATGCAACAACTTCGAAAAAAAAAATAATAGTGCCCCATGATCGAATGGGGTTCATTCCAGGGATGCAAGGTTGGTTCAACATATGGAAATCAATAAATATAATTCATCACGTCAATATACGTAAAGATAAGAATCATATGGTTGTATCAATTGATGCAGAGAAAGCATTTGACAAAACACAGTACCCGTTCACGTTCAAAACACTAGAAAAACTAGGTGTATTAGGAACATACCTCAACATTGTAAAAGCTATCTATGCTAAACCCAAGGCCAACATCATTCTAAATGCAGAATAATTGAAAGTATTCCCTCTGAAAACTGGAACAAGACAGGAATGCCCTCTTTTACAACTTCTATTCAACATAGTCCTTCAAACTTTAGCCAGAGCAATTAGACAAATGAAAGTAATTAAAGGGATATGAATAGGAAAAGAAAAACTCAAGCTATCATTATTTGCTGATGACATGGTTCTATACATAGAGGATCCAAAAATCTCCACTATAAAACTTCTAGAATTAATACATGAATTCAGCAAAGTAGCAGGATATAAAATCAATACCCGTATATCAAATGTATTTCTATACATCAGTGATGAATCCTCTGGAAAAAAAATTAGGAAAATTACCCCATTCACAATAGCCTCAAAAAAGAAAAATAAAATGTTTGGGAATCAACAAAAGAGGTGAAAGACCTCTACAATGAAAACTACAGAACACTAAACAAAAAAATTTAAGAAGACCTCAGAAGATGAAAAGATCTCTCATGCTGTTGGATAGGCAGAATCAACATTGTCAAAATGGCTATACTACCCAAAGCACTATACAGATTTAATGTGATTCCAATTAAAATCCCAATTTCATTTCTTATAGAAATAGAAAAAGCAATCATAAAATTCATTTGGAAAAATAAAAGACCCAGAATAGCCAAAGCAATTCTTAGCAAGAAGAGTGAAGCAGGAGGCATCACAATACCAGATCTTAAACTATACTACAAAGCTATAGTAACAAAAACAAAAAAAAAACAAAAAAAATATTGATGAAGAAATTGAGGCAATAAAATCTGTAAGACAAATATCAAAATGGAAGAAATAGTTCCTTCCTTCTAGATAGTTGTCTTAATTATAAATAAACTAATCTTTCTAATTAAGAGGCAGAGAGTTAAAAAATATTAAAAAAAATATTATCTAACTCCATGCTACCAGAGACTTCCTTGAGATGTAAAGATATAGGTTGGAAATGAAAGGATAGAAAATACTTCCCAAAATAGTTGATGTAGGAATAATAGAATAGATTTAAAAGTTATTACAACAGTTCCTGCTCAGTGGCACATGCCTGTAATCCCAGCAACCCAGAAAGCTGAGTTAGGAGCATGGAGACATCAAAGCCAGCCTCAGCAAAAAAGAGGTGCTAAGCAACTCAGTGAGACCTTGTCTCTAAATAAAATCCAAAATAGGGCTGGAGTTGTGGCTCAGTGGTCAAATGCTGCCTCTTAGTTCAATCTCTGGTACCCAATCCCCCCAAAAAAGTTGTTACAAGAGACAAAAAAAGACATTATATATTTATAAAATGTTCAATTAAAAATATATAATAATCATAAACATGTTCACATCTAATTACAAAATGAAACCAAATAATAACAATGATAAAATGCAAGCTAACCCCAAAGCCAACAGAAGGAATTAAGTGGTAAATATTAGAGATAAAATATATACAGAATAGAGAAACTAGAAATAGGTGTTTTGAAAAGACAAGCAAAATAGACAAATTGGGTTGACAATTTTCTTCTAAATGTTTCTAATAAAGCCAAATTTTTTTTCTAATTTTTATGTGAGTATGAAAGAAAGAAAATTAATTCCTCTCAGAATTGTTCTGAAAAAACTCAATGAAAAAAAAATTGAGATTATCACAGATGTCACAAAAATAAAAAGAATAATAGAAGAGTAGTTTTAATGAGTGTACGCTGATATATTAGATAACCTAGACAAAATGGACAAATTTCTAGAAATAAACATACTTTGAAAACATATTGAAGAAGAAATAGAAACTCTGAAAATAATTTTAAGTAATAGATGGAACTGGTGAATTATAATAATCACTTGAAGATAAATTGACATTAATCCTTCGCAAACTCTTTCAAAATATAATAGTAAAAGGAATACTCATTCTGCAAGGCCATCAGTGCTTTGATACCAAAACCAGATGAAGCTATCACATGAAAATTACAGATGAATATACCTTATGAATCTAGATGCAAAAATCCTCGAAGAATACTTGCAAACCTATTCCAGTAGCACAATAAGAGGATTAAACATGGTAATCAAGAGGGATATATCTCAGGAATACAAGAGTGTTTCAACATATGAAAATCAGTACATGTAATACACCACATTAACAGCATGAAAGAAAAAAATCCAAATGACCATCTTTTAGATTTTCTTATTGTGGTCAGAAAACAACTTACAATCTACTCTCTCACATTTTTAAGCCTACAATAGAGTATTGTTAATTGTAGGCACTATATTATACAGCATATGTTATGGTTTAGATATGAGTTATCCCCCAAAACTCATGTGTAAGACAATGCGTGAAAGCTTAGAGGTGAAAAGATTGAATGCATTAACCTAATCAGTACATTAATCACCTGATAGTGATTAACTGGGTGGCAATTGTAGGCAGATAGTGTGTGGCTGAAGGAGGGGGGATGCCTTTGGGGTTTATATTTTGACTGTGGTGAGGCAGCCTCTCTCTGCTTCCTGATTGGCATGTCCTGAGCTGCTTTTCTCCTCTACACACTTCAGCAATGATGATCTGCCTCCTCTTGTGTTTAGAGCCATCTGATACCTCTGAAACAGGTGAGCACCAAATAAACTTCCTCCTCTAAAATAGTTCTAGTCAGGTCTTTTGAACAGAGAAATGAAAACGCTGACCAAAACAGCATACCTCCAGAACCTAAACTTTTGCATAACCAAAACTCTCTCGCATACCAACTTGCTATTTCCCCCTCCATCCATCCTCCTACATGATGATTCAACTCTTTACTTCTATATATTTGACTATTTCAAATAAATCATGTAAATGGAATCATGCATTTGTTCTTCTGGGATGGCTTCTCTCACTTAGAATATTCTCAAAATTTATCTATGTTGACATACATGGCAGAATTTCCTACATTTTAAAGGCTAAACAATATTCTTTGGTATGTATTCACCACATTTTTTTAATTCATTCATCTAAAAGAGCATTGAGGCTATTTTACATCTTGGTGATTGAGACAAGTGATACAATGAGAGGGAGTGTCTCTTTCAGATCCTTCTATTTTTATTTTTACGTCAACCATCAATCCATCAGTACATATTTCTAAATTTATTTTTTTGGTTATTTTTAGTTATACATGACAGTAAAATTTATTTTGACATGACATAATTATATAAGCATGGGATCTTGTTGTAAATCCGATCCTTATTTCCATTGTTTTGAAAAATGGCCCACTAGCAGTGTGTGAAATGCAAATTTCTCCAAATCTACACAGCAACACCTCACCCTGAAATAGCCATTATAATAATTGTGTGGTAATATTTCACTGTGATTTTGTTTCATATTACCTAATAATTAGTGATGTTGAACTCTTTTGTATATACTTGCCATTGGTATGTCTTGTTTTGAACAATATCTATATAGATCTTTTTTCCCATTTTTTATTGAATTATTTAGTTGTTTGCTATTGATTTGTATAAGTTAATTATATATTTCTGATATTAATCCCTTACTGGATATGTTTCACAAATATTTTCACTCCTCACATTGGGCACCTTTTCACTCTGCTAACTCTTTCCTTTGCTGTGCAGGTATGTTTTAGTTTGCAATAATCTCAATTATCTGCTTTTGCTTTTGTTTCCTGGGATTTTTGGTGTTGTATCCAAGGAATAATTGCCAAGACCAATGTCATGAAGCTTTTTTTATATGTATTCTCAAATAGTTTTGTAGGGTTTTGTTAAGACATATTCAAGTCTTTGATCTGTTTTGAATTAATTTTTTTCATATCGTATAAGATAAGGGTCTAAGTTTCATTCTTCAGTATATAGACAACCAGTTTTCTCATTATCATTTGTGGAAGATCCTGTCCTTTCCCCATTTTGTATTCTAGACAAACTTGGCAAGAATTAGTTGACATTATACACTTGAGTTTATTTCTTGATGCTCTATTTTGTTCTTGTGTGTGTGTGTGGGGGGGTCTTTATGGTTTTCTTCACAGAAGATGTGTCTATTCTAAAATGTGTTTATTCTCAATCCTTTTTTCTTTTTTAATGAAAGTGTTCTTATAAACTTCCTGCTTAATGCTGCTTTGTTGTATCCTGTAAGTTTTTGTGAGTTGCATTTTTGTTTTTGTGTACCTCAAACCATTTTAATCTTTCATTTTAATTTCTTCTTTGGTCCATTGGTTGCTCAACCATCTGTTGCTTTATTTTCACATATTTCAAACTTTCACATATTTCTTTTGTTACTAATTTATCACTTTTTAAAATTGTGATCAGAATTGGGAGTTGGCATCATTTTTATCACAACTTTGTTGAGACTTGTTTTGTTGAGGTGGTGTGAACTGTAATCACAGCAACTCAGGAGGCTAAGGCAGGAGGATGGAGAGTTCAAAGTCAGCCTCGGCAATTTAGCAAGGCCCTAAGCAATTCAGTGAGATCCTGTCTCAAAATAAAATACAAAAAAGGGATGGGGATGTGGCTCAGTGTTTAAGTGCCCCTGAGTTCAATCCTGGTACCAAAAAAAAACCAAACAAACAAAACAAGACTTGTTTGATGACCAAACATGTGGTTTATCCCTTAAGAAGGTTCCATGAGATTCAGGAGGTTGTGTGTTCTGCAACTGTTGGTGAAATGATGTCTACATCAATCCAGTCCACCTGGTCTGTAGTGTTATCAAATCTGCAGTTTATTTGATTTTCCATCTAGATGTCCTACACATAATCAAAAGTGAAGAATTGAAATCTCCTACAATTAATGTATTTCCATCTGTCTCTCCATCAGTTTTATCAGTGTTTTTTTTAATATACTTTGTCCTGTGATATCAGGTGTATATATATTTGTATTTTGTCCATTGAATGATGAATTGACCCTTTTTCATTAAATGAGATCACTCTTTGTCTCTAGTTACAATTTTCACATGTTTTGTGTCTTATAGGTTCACTCACATGTGCTCTCTTCTGTTCACAACTTGCATACTCTGTCTTTTCTATCCCTTTCTTTCATCTCATGCATATCGTGACATTTTAAGGAAGTCTCCTATATAAGTTATATGGTTGGGTTTCCTTTCTTTTTAATCAAATCAGCTACTCTGTCTTTTGATTGGGAATTTTAGTTCATTTACCTTTAAAAATAATTCTTGATTGATAGGAGAGGACTTTTTCCATTTTGTTAATCATTTTCTATTTGTTTCATAGTCCTTTTCTCTTGCTTCTCCTCACTTGCTGTCTTTCCTATGTTTCATTGATGTTTTATGTTAATATGCCTCCATTTTTTTTTCTTTTATTAATATCCTAGAGGTATTTTCTTTGTGGTTTTCTATGGGACTTATATAAAGCAACTTGCGGTTATGCCTGTCCATTTTAAGTTGATAAAAACTTCCATTGCATATAAAAATTCTACAATTTTACTTCTTCCTGCCCATTTTATGTTGATGATATGCAAATTGTATCTTTTTTATTGCATATCACTTCATGTATCAGGTATTTCTTTAACCTTTTTGTGTTTTGACTTTATAAAATAATTAAGAGTTATTTACCTAGAACTATTAGAGTATTTGTATATATATTTGCCTTTACCTTTGAAGGTTTTTTTTGATCATTTTTATTTTTTATTTAGTTTTTTAAAAATTTTTATTCAAAGTTGTTGTATGTACAGTAGAATGCATTACAATTCATAATACACATATAGAGCACATTTTTACATATCTCTGGTTATATACAATGTATATTCATACCATTCATGTCTTCATACATGCACTTAGGGTAATGATATCCATCTCATTTTACCATCTTTTTTTTTTTTTAATTTTTACCCTCTTGCCCCATCCCTTCCCCTCCCTCCCTATTGACCTTTCTAGTGTTCCTCTAATCCTCCTATGCTCCCCATCCCAACCCCACTATGAACCAGTCTCCTCATATCAGAGAAAATATTCAGGATTTGATTTTTGAAATTGGGTAACTTTACTTAGCATTATATTCTCCAATTTCATCCATTTACCTGCGAATGTCATTATTTTATTCTCTTTTATTGCTGAGTAATATTCCATCGTGTATATATACCACATTTTCTTTATCCATTCATCTACTGAGGGGCAGCTAAGCTGGTTTCACAACCTAGCTATTGTGAATTGTGCTGCTATAAACATTGGTGTGGCTGTGTCCCTGTAGTCTGCTGTTTTTAAGTCCTTTGGGAATAGACTCAGGAGTGGGATAGCTGGGTCATAAGGTGGTTCCATTCCCAGTTTTACAAGGAATCTCCATAATGCTTTCCATATTGGCTGCACCATTTTGCAGTCCCACCAGCAATGTATCAGTGTGCCTTTTCCCCCACATGCTCTCCAACATTTATTGTTGTTTGTATTCTTAGTAGCTGCCATTCTGACTAGAGTGAATGAAATCTTAGAGTAGTTTTGATTTTGCATTTCTCTAATTGCCAGAGATATTGAAAATTTTTTCACGTATTTGTTGGTTGATTGTATATCTTCTTATGAGAAGTGTCTGTTCAGTTCCTTGGCCCATTTATTGATTGGGTTATTTGTTTATTTGTTGTTAAGATTTTTAAGTTCTTTATATATTCTAGAGATCAGTGCTTTATCTGACATGCATATAGTAAAGATTTGTTCCCAATTAGTAGATTCTCTATTCACCTCACTGATTGTTTCTTTTGCTGAGAAGAAGCTTTTTAGTTTGAATCCATCCCATTCATTAAATCTATATTTTATTTCTTGTGCAATATGAGTCTTATTAAGGAAATAGGAGCCTAATTCGATATGATGGAGGTTTGGGCCTACTTTTTCTTCTAATAGACACATGGTCTCTGGTTTAATTCCTAGGTCCTTGATCCACTTTGAGTTGAGTTCTGTGCATAGTGAGAGATAGGGGTTAGATTTCTTTTTTTTTTTTTTTTTTTTTTTTTTTGTATACGGATTTCCAGTTATCCAGCACCATTTGTTGAAGAGGCTATCTTTTCTCCAATGTATGTTTTTGGCACCTTTATCTAAGATAGCTGTAGTTGTGTGTGTTAGAATTAACACCAATACTCTTCAATTTATTTCAGGAAATAGAAAAAGGGGGAGCTCTTCCAGACTCATTCTATTCCAAAACCAGGCAAAGACATATCCAAAAAGGAAACAATATTTTTTTTTTTTTTTTTTGGTGGTACACTGATTCCAAAACTGGGTCAGGCAAAGAGACATATCACTGAAAAAGGAAACTTCAGACATTAGGCGTGCGCCACCGCGCCCGGCCATATATCTTTAATGAACCTAGATGCAAAAATTCTCAACAAAATTATGGCAAATTGAATACAAACTCATATCCAAAAGATAGTGCACCCTGATCAACTGGGGTTTATTCCAGGGATGCAAGGTTGGTTCAACATACAGGAATCAATAAACATAATACATCACATCAATCGACTTAAAGATAAGAACTATATGATCATCTCAATAGATGCAGAAAGCATTCAACAAAATACAGCACCCCTTCATGTTCAAAACGCTAGAAAAACTAGGAATAACAGGAACATATCTCAACATTATAAAAGCTATCTATGCAAAGCCCCATGCTAGCATCATTTTAAATAGAGAAAAATTGAAGACATTCCTTCTAAAAACTGGAACAAGACAGGGATGTCCCCTTTCACCACTTTTATTTAACATATACTTGAAACTCTGGCCAGAGCAATTAGACAGAGGAAAGAAATTAAAGGGATACAGATAGGAAAAGTAGAACTCAAATTATTACTATTTGCTGATGATATGATTTTATACCTAGAAGACACAAAAAATTCTACCAGTAAATTTTTTAGAACTTTTAGGTAAATGAATTTGGCAAAGTAGCAGGATACAAAATCAACATTCATAAATCAAAGGCATTTATGTATATCAGTGACAAATCCTCTGAAAAGGAAATGATGAAAACTCCCCCATTTACAATAGCATCAAGAAAAATAAAATACTTGGCAATCAACTTAATGAAAGATGTGAAACACCTCTATAATGAAAACTACAGAACACTAAAGAAAGAAATTAAGGAAGACTGCAGAAGATAGAAAGATCTACCTTGTTCTTGGATAGGCAGAATCAATATTGTCAAAATGAGTATATTACCAAAAGCTTTATAATTTCAATGTGATTCCAAAATCCCAGTGACATTCCTTATAGAAATAGAAAAGGCAGTCATGAAATTCATCTGGAAAAATAAGAGACCCAGAATCGCTAAAGCAATCCTTAGCAAGAAGAGTGAAGCAGGTGGCATCACAATATCAGATCTTAAACTATACTACAGAGCAATAGAAACAAAAACAGCATGATATTGGCACCAAAATAGACATGTAGACCAATGGTACAGAATAGAGGACACAGAGACTAACATGCACAATTACCTGTGAGTTTTATATTTACTCATTTACCATGCTTTTATGTTGATATTTAGCATCATTTCTTTCCATTTGAAGAACTTGAAATATCATTCCTTGTAATGCAGGTCTAGTGGTGTCATACTCCTCAGGTCTTGTTAATGTGGGAAAGTCTTTCAGAATATTTTCTGATAACCTGGCTTTGAGTTCACCAATCCTTTCTTCTCCTTGATCTAGATTGCCATTGAATCCTTCCATTCAGTTCTTCTGTTCAGTGATCATGCCCTCAGCTCCCCATCTGTTTGGTGACATTTTCCATCATTCTGTTGAATTTCTTACTTTATTCTAAACTGGATGAACACATTTATAATGATTGCTTTGAATTTTCTGCAAGTAGATAAGCTACTTATAACATCTCAATATAATTCATTAAATGCCTTATTTAAAAAAATAAAGTTTATCAGAGAATAGCAAAATGATCAGAGGGAGATCACTGTTACCTAGGAAAGTCTTTCACTTTACTTCACTTTTAGTGACTAGATTGTTATTTTTTTTCAATTATGGAGAAATTTCAATAAGATTGTTGTGAGAAACAAGTAAGAAAAACAGCATACTACAGGGACACAGCCACATCAATGTTTATAGCAGCACAATTCACAATAGCTAAACTGTGGAACCAATCTAGATGCCCTTCAGTAGATGAATGGATAAAGAAAATGTGGTATATACACACAATGGGATATTACTCAGCAATAAGACAGAATAAAATCATTGCATTTGCAGGAAAATGGATGGAGTTAGAGAATATAATGCTAAGTGAAGTTAGCCAATCCCAAAAAGCCAAATGCCAGATGTTTTCTCTGATATAAGGTGGCCAATTCACAGTCGGGTTGGGATGGGGAGCATAGGAGGATTAGAGGATTACTAGAATGGCCAATGGGGAGAGAGGGGAAGGGAGGGGGCAAAAGGGTGAAGAAAAAAGAAAAAAAGACGGTAGAATGAGATGGATATCATTACCCCAAGTGCATGTATGAAGTCACGAATGGTGTGAATATACTTTGCATACAACCAGAGATTTGTAAAAAAGTGCTCTATATGTGTAATATGAAATGTAATGCATTCTGCTGTCATTTATATCATCTTAGAATAAAAAAATAATTTAAAGAAAAGAAAAACTATTATACAACATTGCAAATTATAATGGGATGTTTGTGTGTGTATATCTGTGCATGTGATTGCATTCACGTAATATGCATTATTACATAGATATTCATCATCCCCTTTAGCTCCCCAATATCTGTTGGGTAACATATGCATTATGAGTTTCTTATCAAAATAGGGATAATTATTTCAGATAAATTCAAATACTTTTATTAGCATAATATTTTAATATCTATGAAAATTTGATGAGTTTATAAACTAGGTTAAATATGTACACAAAATATATATAATGATCAGTATATTCAGAATGCCTTTTAAAAATGTGTAGTTGTAATGATAGAGGTAGACATTAACATAAAAAGGTAACAATACATAAGTAACAATTTTGGCTTTTTCTGTCTTTAAGTGACTTTCAACAAATGAGACTTTCACATAAAAATATCTTTAAAATTACTATTGGTATAAAAATTAATAAAATAAAATATTTATTTGTTTTTACCCTTTTGCTCTTATGTGGCTAGATGGCAAGCCATAATAGTTTCATTACTATCATATTTTTATATCTCAATATATCTATATTAGCCTTATTAAAGTTTTTTAATTAACTAATTGGGAAACAAGATTATGGGTAATTAAAACTCTAAAAAGATAATGAAGATACATTTATATGTTTTTAATTTACTTAATGATATTAGAAAAAATATTTTTTCAGCACTTGAGATTTCCAATATATAAAGTATTTATTTTTCAAAAGTTAACTCTCTTGTTTCTTATTAAAACATGCATCACGTTTTCTTAGAGAAAATATTATCAATACAGTTTAATGGTTAAAGTCTGCCCACATGTTTCTGTTGTGTTTTCTGAACAGGACAAAGTGTATTATCTCTAGTTTTACTGTGACATATTAAACTTAGCAATGTGATATTCACGCCCACTGTCATCTTTTTATTAGAAAATAAACTTCCTGTTGAAATATATTACTAAAGCAGCTTTCCATACATTAGTATTCTTATAGAAAAGAATGAAGGAAAATTATCAAGTTGGGCTCATAAGTAATAGCAATTCTGATAAAACTCTTCAGCAGTACTGCCCAGGAAGTCAAAACTGAGCTATGATCCTTCCATCAGTTGTTCTACAAGGCAGTTGCTTCCTAATGTAAAGCCGATAATGACATGTTCCTTTTTCTGAGATTATGAATTTGACTAGCACAGGAATTGCAAGTGGGTAAAAGGAAGATATGGGAGTCTGAGTGGGGGACAGTTGAGAGAAGAGCTAGCGGTAAGCAAGGAGAATAAGACATTTATTACATCAGGTAATTACCAGGCAACAAAGTAGGCTAAGTGTGGATCTTGGAAAGGGCATGTTTCCTTTCTCTACTTTACAAAACACAATCAAGTTTGAAATTCCTATCTCTTGCCACTCATTTACCTGTAAAAATACAAAAACACACAAGGTTGAGTGTGTATGAAGCTCTTTGCTAAAACAGATTTATCTTTTATTATTCATGTAAATCTTATAAGAAGACATAAAACAGTAATTTAGGACAATTGCAATGCCATCTAGACACTAAAGTTTCATATGTATTATCAGAAAAACATATCTCCTCTTGTGAGGAGTGTCGCCTCATTTGAACCTGGTGAGATTTCTTTGACAGTGAGAGATCCTGATGTCTCCAAGGATCACTTTTATTTGAAAATAGCTCTCAGGCTGTCAGCAGGTATGTAATGTTATCAACAGAACCTGGGATTTCTGGGAATAGACTGGGAATGCAAACTGCTACAAGCCCAGGAAGCTGAGAGGAAAAGGGGAGAAGTTCTAAGTACTGACCATTGGTACAAAGGTCTCCAGGTGAAAATTCCAGGCTTAGTTTGTCTTTCAGTGTTTGGTGCTTTGCTACTTATAGTTCTAGGTCTTTAGGATTTTCCTTTGTTGACTTGATTTTTTTGTTTAATATTCTCTTTTCAGAGTTGATGATTTAACATGAGCAGGATTCAAACATGTGGCAATAATTGTAAGCACATTTTCATTTTGTGATAACTAATTTTACCCTGAGATCAAAATCCCAGTGATACGGACATACATTTTCAGTTCAAATGTATGTGGAAGCATAATCAGCAGGACTTTGTGGCCAAGGACTTAACACTTTTGGTTTAGAAGATCTGCTGCCATGCTTAAGAAAGCACAAAAAAGTGTTTACAGTCAGTTTTAATTTTAGGAATAAGAGAATTCATCTCTAACTGGCAGATTTGGCATCGTTAGGGCTTTTATAAAACTTACCATGAAAATTCTCCTGGAGAAGAGACTAGTAATGGCTTCAAACAGGATGCATGGTCATGCTATGCATTTCAGCCCCAAGTTTGCTAATTTTGGAAATAAAGATAGTTGACTTTATGCCCGTTTAACATTTGACAAACTTTATGTAAATGAAATTTATGTGAATGGAAAGTTCTACGTGTCACAAAGCAAGTAAAGACATAACAACACATTTTTTATCTTTTTTTTTTTTTTTTTTTTGGTACCGGGGATTGAACTCAGCAGCACTAGACCACTGGGCCACATCCCCAGCCCTTTTTTGTATTTTATTAGAGACAGGGTCTCACTGAGCTGCTAAATGCCTCGCCATTGGAGGCTGGCTTTGAACTCGCGATCGCGATCCTCCTGCCTCAGCCTCCCAAAGTGCTGGGATTACAGGCGTGCGCCACCGCACCCGGCTCACATTTTTTATCTTTATTAGTGTGATTTCATTAGGCAATGTCTTTGGACCTCAACTTTTATATCATTAATGAAAAATCTAAAACAGGATCTGATCACATTCAATCTCTTATTGTTTCCATAATGATTTAAATGTTCTTGCATCACCTAGTGCAAAGTAAGAGCTCAGTCAAGAGTAGTTATTTATAGGATTAGAGGTTTCTCTACTATGGTTAAATTCATTATACAGTGTGTTTTAACATTTGTGATATATTTTTGTATCATTTTTAAAATTAACATGCTGCTTTTGAGAGAAAAGAAAAAGGGAAAATAACTTTTCAGCAATAATTTACTTCTGAGTTTGACAGACTGATGTTTTAGAATAAGCAAAGCTATTGTTGCTTAATATAGCAATAAAGGCAGAGCTTTATAATAGCAGTCAGCTTGTCAGTTCCCTCTATAGATTATTTTATAACCACATAAGACATAAAAACAAATATTTCAAAAAAAGTCAAAATTACTTAGAAACATTAATGTCTAAAGTGTATTATTTAAATAAAATAGAAATATGTTGAAGAATAGAGTATTTATTAATCTTTAGTATTTATTCATATAACATAGTGAAAAGCCAATCATTATAGAATTTTGACTGTCAACAGGGATTAATGGTAATACCTAATTGTGTGACTATGAAAATCCTGTTGAATTTACCACTCATTTTCAAGTTAAACATACAAAATATTGTGGATAACATTGTTAAATAGATAAGATAAATAAAAAGGATTCTAAATTTTTATCTATGGTTGCTGAAATCATTGACAGATTTTCTACGTAGGTAATCAGTCTCTGAATTTAAACTCTGTATGAAACAGACTGAAGTTTTTATTTTTTTCCCTTTCCTCAAAGGTATTACTTTAAACTGAAGGATTTTTTTTGCAAATTGCAATTCAGAATTTCTTTATGACTTCATCTTAGAGTTTTGCTATAAAGCTATACTGCATACAGGTAATCAAAAATGTTTGCATACTTTGGATATGAACTAATCAAAATACCCATTAAGCATGCTAACAAGCACACCTGTTATCATTAACGGATTTATTCTCTAATTTTATATGATTAGCACAATCAAATTAAAAGGTGAAAACATATGCTGATAGCACCCTATTTATAAAGTATGGGTAATTGTTAGTGTAAATAGAATTAGTAGCAGTTACAAACATAATTCCCAGGAGTTACTGGCTATCATGGTAACAGTACCTTCATTCATAAATAGTTTTTTTTTAACATCATAAATAAGACCTTTGCATTTTTATCTTTTTCATTAGAGTCCACAAATAGAAGTTTAAAGATTCCAGACATTATAATTATCCCATATAACCTTCAATTTTCTGCATTTACATTTAGAATTGTATACTATGGACTTCACTTTGGTTCCCCTTTTCCTGTTCTGCTGAGGAAATAGCTTTCACTTTGTCTCTTCACATTTAGTTATTTCAGGAATAATTTATGTTTGTTGTTTGGGGTTTCGGATAATCATTAATTTTCAAATATTAGCATGTAGATTTGCAATGCTCTATAGGTCTTCCTTGTTTTCTCTTACTCCAGATCTTGACAAGTAAAACTAAAAATTAAAAATGATTTTATATACATATGTCATAAGTTGCTTTATTTGGGGGCTTCTGTAGGATAAAATGTAGGAAATTTTAAATTTGCTAATGAACTACAGATTTATGAGGTGCTGTATTTTAAGTATTGGTAGTTATTCTAGTATCAATATTGTGATCCTAACAGAAAAAAAACTGCTATACAGGTTTCCATCCTAAACACAACATCACAGCTTAAGTGTGAGTTTCCACTACACAATACTAGAGTATACTTTTCTAATTTTAATGTATATAAATTAAAATTAAAGAATAATATCTTTTCTGAGTCTTAATCAGGATAATACCAAAGCTAAAAAACAGAGATAGGCTATGAAGGTGTGAATAAATTCAACAAAGGAAAATGTAATCAGGATCCAGAGGAAGAAATGAAAGACTAAGTGAACATTTCTCATCAAAGTGTAAAACAAAAATAGTTTAGAAAATAAATACTATTTGATATTGTAGTGAGTTACAGTCAGGGTAGGAAAGATAACAAAGAGAGGGTAAATTTCCTGAGACACAGTGGATGCTGCCAACCCCTTGTTTTAGTCAGCTTTGTGATGCTGTGACCAAAAGATCTGACAGGAGCAACTTAGAGGAGGCAAAGTTTATTTTGGCTCACAATTTCAGAGGTTCAGTCCATGTTTGATTGACACAATAGCTCTGAGCCCCAGGTGAGGCAGAACATCATGAGGAATGGCATAGGGAAGGAAAGCAGCTCAATTACAGTATCCAAGAAGCAGAGAGAACTCTACTCACCAGGAACAAAATAAATGCCAAAACCATACCCCCAGGGTATCCCTATTCATATCCCTAGCTACACCCTACCTGCCTACAGTTACCACCCAGTTATTCCATTCAAATGGCTTTATCCACTGAATTGGTTACAGTTCTCATAATCCAATTATTTACCTCCGAACACCTTGCACTGTCTGACACATAAACTCTTGGGAGATACCTCATTTCTAAACCTTAATACTCCTCCATGAACAGACTTCCTAATAGTTCTTACTTCTCCATACTCAATTATTGGTAACATAGATATCTTCAATTTTATTGATTTGGGCCTTGAAAACTTTGAATAATTGCCCATAAACTTTACCAGGAAATTAAAATATAATTAAAATAGTTGAGCCTTACTCAAGTTTGATTGAGAGTACTTAGAAATAGAATTAATCACTTTCGATTATAGGAATATGGATTGAATCAGTTCTAAACAACAATGGGTTAAATTTTACAGTGTGAGAAAGCCACATCTTAAAGATAAGTATAGAACAAACTTCCATTCTCAACAGCACAAGCCTCTTTGTCTTTATGAACATAACAACAAACTTTATTCATATCAAAATTAAAGGTCAGTGAAGCGCTTTATGAGCACAGAATGACAACTTCCATCAACACTAACATTTATAACCCTTATGTGGTCTTAAAAGAAAGAAAATTTAAGTTTTATGCCTGGCATGTCAATTGAAAACCACAGTAGAAAGGATAAAGAAAACATTTTGGCCATCATAACTAATTTAGCCAATCCTAAGTAATGTATGCAATTTTAGCTTTAAATCGGAATTGATGACTAGAAATTCTTACATTATGAAAAATAAAGGAAAGGATAACCTGATATAATTCCAAGATTTCTATGGAAGAAATATAATGAAATAGCTAATTAAAGACGCAGAAAGAGGAGGGAATTACATAAGGTTTTCGAATAAACAATTCTCTTTATACTCAATTCTAGGCTTAGAAATTATTTTACAAAGGTAAAATGGAAACAAAACATCTTTTCTTCTTGTTAATTTATTTCTAATCTAATGGAAATGTATTAAAATCTAGATAAAATGTTATTTTCTTTTGCTAAATATCTATGTTAGATTAGCTCCAACCCTAGTTAATGTGTAAGCCCAAAGTTGGTTACTTGCTTTCACTCCTCATGTGCAATCTGTGAATTGCAAATGCAAGTCATGGATAAAAATATTTGGTTATCATGTTGTCAGGTAACACAATTTTTTACTCTATGTGGATAAACCAGTCTATAATTTTTTTGCCACATATGTAATTAGCTACATTATTGAATGCTTCTGAGCTAAACAGTTTGTTCATGCAAAGTGTGACTCAGACACGTTTAATTAACTAGGTACATGGGCTAGGCATTAGTGTTTTGTTTAAGCCTCTCACATGATTCTGATTATTGGAAAGTGTGGAGAATAGATACATACTTACATAAAATTTTAGTTTCTTTCACTTGCAGCCATAATTGAAATCTTTGCTTCTTTCCCTAAATAAAATTTCTCAATGTTGGTAAATTTTTAAAATGTTTAAAGAGATTTTGAAAATAATTCTTGAGGCTGGGCACTGTGGCCCACAATTGTACTCCCTGTGGCTCAGGAGGCTGAGGCAAGAGAATTGCAAGTTCAAAGCCAGCCTCAGCAAAAGCAAGGTGCTAGGCAATTCAGTGAGACCCTGTCTCTAAATAAAATAAAAAATAGAGCTGGGGAATGTGACTCAGTGGTTGAGTGCCTCTGAGTTTAATCCCGGTACCCTCCCCATCCCCAAAAAAGTAATTCTTAAAAGAAGTTTTCAGTATTAAGAGTACTGCCAATGTCCTTAATGAGGTTCTGAATTTGAACCAGATAATAATATGCTGTTGCTCATCATCACACAGTAAACATAAGCCACTAAACCAACTGTTTTTTAATGGGCTACATTACCAGAGAAGAGGATTTTAGCCAATCATGTGTCACATAATTAGATTTTGAAAGTACTGAGACAATCCCTTTGTAAGACTGAAGATAGCAATACCCTAGGAATTTGTTTGCTCAACAACCAACAAAAGACTGAACAAGGAGAAAAGTAGAACTTAACAATATGTGCATTTTCAGAAAATTACTGGATGCTAGTCACCCTCAAAGCACATGCTAAACTGTCATTAGCAGTAATAGAAAATGTGCATGCATATGGAATTTGAAGAGGATATGCAATCAAACTGTCTAGATGATTATGTAACATTTTATACAAATGTTTTCTTTATGGCTTTAGTGAGATTAAAATAGAATTGTCAATTGTAAACACAGTTCATATTGTTAGTTATAGACAAAACAGGAAGATTTTGGAAAGGTAAATTGAGAGAATAGTCACATATAATATAAAATACCTTACCACAATTTTAAAATGCATGTGGCATTTTATATTTAGAAATGAAATGTAGTACATTATTTATTTTACTTTATAGATCCACTTAAGAAAACATACAATGAAAAGATACATTCATACAGGCTCTTTACCACTACATGTGTGATCCTATTCCATTCGTCTGTTATATCTAAGGTTTTAAAAAAAACCTATTTAAACGTTAGCAAACAACAACAGCGATATATCAATATATTAAATTTTCTAGTTCATGTAATCAAAAAATTTCATTGAACTCTGTGAAACTGATAAATATTGTGAGGATTGATGAGTAAAACAAAGTGCTGTCCCTAATCTGAAAACCAAAATTAAATCTAGTATTCATTACTCTTAAACAAATTCTGTTGAGTCAACATTTATTAAGAACTTACCTAAATTAAACAGAAAATATGATATAAAGGAGAGTAAATTAAAGTCATAAATAGTAAGCTCACAGTTTTTGAGGTTGGAAGTCCAACTAGTAAGGTGCTGGCTCTGGTGAGGGACCCTCTGCTTGCCTCATATCATCGTGGATGGTGTCATGGGGGGAGCACACATGAGGTGAAAAGATTACACAGCAAGACAGGAAGCCAGAATGAATTCAGAGGTCAGATTCATGTTTGTATAATAACTTAGTCATGGAAACGAATGGGGAACCACCTTGAATCCCTTTGGGAGACAGCCCCCCCCCCCACACACACACGTTCTACTCACTTGCCAGTAAGCCTCACCTCTCAAAGGTCATACCATCTAGATACTGCCACACTGAGAAGCAAGCTTCCTACACATGAACCTCTGGGGAACAAACCACCTTAAAACCACTTTGAAATTGTTATCTGTGAATAGTCTATGAACTCATAGATTAGCAACAATACATTTATGTGCCAATAAAATGTTTATATAGTTATCCTTATAAAATTTACATTCATATCCTGAAGTTTTAAGTAAAGTGTTATTCAAATAAAGATTAATCCTTTCTTTCACTTTGTTATGGCTTTCAACTTTCATCACTATATAATTGCCTTATTTGCCTTAATCAATAATTTTGGGGATATTTATTATCAATCCTGCCTCCCATTTTTGTGCTTGGCTATTTTTACTTTTTTCATTAATCTTAAATATGCATATATGTCAATATTTTGTCATCACTTTGCTGAAAATGATGATGTTGGGATAATACAGAATTCTCTTCTCTGAGCCTTCTGTTTACTCTCTGTGATATTTTGTGGCTACCCACTCTGCTTCCTTTAAAAGGCAATATACTATTCTTGACTATTGTTGGGGGCTGCCCGGAACAGGAGCTGAGCACACCCCATTAGCTTTGAGTAATGGGGGTATGCAACTGGTATCAAACACAGTGCTAAGCAAGTGGGCCTTACCTTCCCTCAGCAAGGAAGTGCAGCTCTGGGATTGGGTGTCATCCAATGGGACTGGGCTACACATCCCTGTTTGTTGTAACACAATCCCTTGCCTTATTTGGATGGAATGTCCTATCAAATGTCTTTCCCCCTAATAAATACAGGGGTTGGGGTGTGCTCACTCTCTTGCCTCTTTGTTGTCTTGCTTCCCTTGCCTTCCAGCATGGGAGCTGACACCTGAAGTATCAGAGCTGTCCCTGACCAGAAAAAGGTATTTTATGTTTGTATGTGATCTTTTCATTGCCAGCCCAATTCACTTGGAGTGACCCTGACTCCCTGGCTTGTGCGGGACATGGGCGAAGTCTATTTTGCTTTATTTGTTAAAATCAACATTTTTCACTAAATAGCAAAAATTTAAACTCTACTTTGAATAAAATCAGAGTATATTTTTCTTTAAATAGAGCAAACTCTCTAGCTTTAGATAGTTTAATAGTTCTACCCCTCCATGCCTTTGTTTACTTCTTATGGTTTAATTTTGTTTAATTACTCAACATATTATGTAATTTTTGCTTTCATATTGTGTGGTTATTACGGAACTAAATTTATTTTTATTAATTTCTATTTTTTGTATTTAGTGGATTTGTATCTAAATTTACAATTTTGGAATATAAACTGATTTTTACACTTTACCAGTTTAAACAGAAATTTAATACCTGTCATGTGTTAAAATATTTGGTATTTGAAATTTTAAATTTGGAACATGGACTAGATTTTTATTATATAAATTTATTACATAAATTATTTAAGATTGTAAATATTTTCATCAATCATTTGTCATTCATACTTAATTTATAACAATTTTACTATGTTTTAGATGTACAATGGACTTAAACTATACTCATAAACCCTAACAATAATTAAATTTGTGCCGAACTGATTTCAAATCTTGCAGTTGCATTATAATATGACTTTTTAAAATTTCTGGATTATTATTTATTTTTAACAAAGTAAAATAGCCTTTGAATTATAATGAGATTAGTTTTTCTGAATTGACCAATATGAAAAATTATCATTATTCATAATGCTATCTTCATTTATAAAAATTTCTCTGAGTTCAGAATTATTTTGTCAAAATCTTTGTTCCTTATACATTTCTATATCATAGTATATTTTTTATTATATTATAGGAGAACTAGGAAACCATATTTATTTGATAGTCAATATGAATAATTTTCTGTATAGATATTTGCAAACTTTATCATTAATGTTGATTTAACAGGCTCTCACTAAATCTGTGTTTCAAAAATTTTATTAATTAAATACAATATTCCCTTTAGGGTTGTTGACCTAGACATTTTAATTTAATATTTTCTTCAGTACATGTTGAAAGTTATGTTTCCTGTTATCTGATATATTTTATAGGCATGACTAAATTTTAGTCAAGTTCTCTATTTCCTAATTTATTTTATTTAAAAATTATTACTTTCAAAATGTGTTTGCTTTTCATCTACTACCTGAGAGTTTTTCATGTTTATCCTCCATACTATAGACTTGTTTTTTTCTACA
Source organism: Tamias sibiricus (assembly GCA_025594165.1). Taxonomy (NCBI): domain Eukaryota; kingdom Metazoa; phylum Chordata; class Mammalia; order Rodentia; family Sciuridae; genus Tamias; species Tamias sibiricus. Next base: position 108,350,508 of record CM046664.1, on the reverse strand, counting down.
TTTCTTCCTTTACTGCTCCAATGTATATTTTAGTTCTACCATTAAATTTTATATTTAGTTTATTTTCCTTTTATTTCAGTCATCCATTTATTATAAACCTCACCCTGTTTCCTTGCTGTAGATTTATAGATGGCATAGCCACTTAAACTTTAGAGATAGCAATTGTGATTTTTCTGAACTTTTACTTTTTCATGACAAAAATATTTTCAAAGATATTTATGTCTGTATTCAGGAAAGTCCTCATAGTTTCTGATACTTGTTGAAACTTTTTGCATATCATAGGGGTTTTTCTAATGTTTTAAAGAAGTGATTCATTATTTTATCGTTTTCCCAATAAAAACACAGCATAGCTAGCATCATCAGGTAATTCAAGAGTGTACACTTACATTCAAATAATTTTTTAAAGCTTTAAAAGCGTGACAATTTCATGTCCCAATCTGTTGGGTATTTTCAATATTTTAAAGGTAGAGCAATTCCACCCGTAAATGTTCATGGTGCAAAATAGTACATGAAAGAAAATGAGCATTCTGGTTGGATTGCGGCTGTCTGCTTCCTATTCAACTAGGTTTACAACTTTTCCTGAAATAAAAATGCATTCTGAATGAAAGGTCTTGCCATGTTACTATCTTGTCCCAATAAAATGAAGCATCATGGGTTTGTAGTTTCTGAAGAAAGAGAGAAATGGATGGAAAAGGGTAGCAGGTGGTACAAGTAGTACATACCTATTGTTTCCTAAAAGTATAATTTGAAATCTGTTGATTTCTAGGGTTTCGTTCATTTCAGTTCAGAAAATACATTATCACTTCTATTTATTAATTAATAAACCCATACACTCTATTAATTTTACATTGAATTAACCTTTTTATTCACTATCCATATTACTAAAGAGGCACACTTGATAATCAACAAATGATATAAGAATTGAGTTTCTCTTCTCAAGGGATCCTTTCAAATGCTTCCTAACTAGTGAGGAGATATGCTTGTGTTCTGGATCCACACCTCAGCTTGGACTGTGTAAATTGGCTGCCCTATGCTACACCTTGGAAATATTAAGCACCAACAGGAAGTGCTGAAGGCACTAAAAGAGGGAGTGTGAGGTCTTTATTTTCTCAGCTGCTTCCCAGTCCTGTCACCATGGGTATTTTGCAGTCTTTTAATGGCTAAACCTCCTATCTCTTCCCACATTAGGAGACAGAGGTTATTGACCCATCCTCTATGTTATCCTTAACCTACCCACATATTTGTAAATAGTCCCTTCATTATCTGTTCCCAGATTACCTGTAATTATCATGAATTTTTTGCAAGTACCTCAGCTGAGAGAATTTTTAGAGAGAGAACATGCTACCTGGTAGGCATGATCCTTACCTTTTATGATATACGGAATCTTGCTGAATTGCTTAATATCATGGAATTTATTTCTTCATCTATAACTGTATAAAGAACATAAATTGCCAAGTGTGGTGGCACATGTGTGTAATCCCCGAGGCTTGGGAGACTGAGACAGGAGAATTGTGAGTTCAAAAGCCAGCCTCAGGACAAAAGAGGGAAGATGGCCGACAGGAGGGAGGTGCTGTCTGGACGCAGCTGCTGAAGGACGTGGAGTGGGAAGTTTGAGCGCGTTGCTGGTGGTTCTATTGCAACTGAAAGGGAGCTGAGACATTCCTGCACCTCTGGACAGCGAAATACAAGGTTCTACAGGACCACAACAAGCAGAGGCAGAGTCGCAGCGGTCCACGGCCCGAAGCAGCGCTGTCTGTGCTACAGGCACAGGGGCCGATACCATCTTGGCAAAGAGACGATCCACCCAGTGGCTTTGAAACCAATCAGCGAGGAGGGATAAAAAGAGGCCTAGAGGCGTGGGCGGTGTCCACATGGAGCTCTTTCTCACTGCTTGCCAAGCCAATCCCACACGCTCTGGAGTGACACAAGAGTCTGCAGAGCTGCTGTTGAATGGGAGAATGCCGCCATCTTTGAGAAGTGCAGTGGCTGACCCAGACAAAGGGGAAAAGACGGAGGAAACAACAGCTGCAGACATCCAGGGAGCCCCAGCGCCCTGAAGGAAGCGCACACCTGGGTGAGACTCCGGGTAACCAGCAGGGGAGGGCGTGTCTGAGGCCAGCCCAGCTGCCACAAGAAGCTACAACTGTGGGTGGGCATGGGGAAAGGGTGCCTTCTGGAGGGTCCCCTTCCCGGTGCCATTCATCTGTTGACACACAACTGCCCTGAGCCAATCTTCCCCCTGAGTCATTCAGCCGCTGGCCTAGGGTGCAGACTTGACTTCACTAACAGGGTCTCAGACTATCTGGACATGGTTCAATGCAGTTGGCTTAAACTGGAAAGGGAAAAGAGAGGGGGGCTTCCCAGGGCCTGTTTTGTTTGAGACTTGGGGTTCGACTTTTTTGTTTGATTGTTTTGTTTTGTTTTGGTTGGTCTGCTTGTGTTATTGGTTTTGGGGATTTTTGTTAGATTGTTTGTTGTTCTTTTTCTTTTTTTGGCTTTGTTCTGTTTTGCTTTTTTTTGCATTGATTGTCAGTGTGTTTAATTGTTTGCTTCTGCTCCTTTTCTCATTCCTTCTTTTCTTGCTTCTCACTTTGGCATCTCTTCTTCCTCCTTCATCTTTCATATTTGCACCCTGCCAGTGCATACTAAACAGAGGCAAAAACAAGCTTTATGCAGAATTTGGGATTTCTAAAAACGGCACAATTGAACTGGATAGCAAAGAGGTGTTATATATAGTTTACTCGCCATTTTCTTGATTCTCTCTCTCCTCTCTCTTACACCAATTTCTACTCTTTTATCATTTTTTTCTTCTTTTCCATCTTACTTTATATATAAATGGGTCTCTCCACCTAAGTGTCAACTCCATTCTCTATCTTCTCTCTTCTACTGATACTAAACCACTTCCAGTAAACCACGTCAATAGAACTCTCCTTTCATACTTTCCAAGAAAGAACAATTCAAGACACTTCCTTCTTCTTAAACATAATACCTCTGTATCCAATACTTGAAGCTATAAAACCCCATCAAAAGCGTACAGAGTAAATTGGAAATAATATCTGGGTTAACAAAATCTGTACATTGTGATCAAAATTGAATTTTCTGAATAGAAAGTGTTAGGTTTTAAAGTGTAAAGGAATTATAAGGGGAGCTGATAGCTTTGTACTACAGGAACAACAAAAGGCATTAAGGTAAAAGCGAAACAGTCAAGGTCCCACAGTGCAAGAAAAAAAGACACACAAGCAGCATGAAAAAACAAGGGAAGAAAGTGACACAATCAAATCAAGATTCCTCATCAGTAGATTTCATGGCAAACACAGTTGGTCAAATGCCAGAGATGGAATTTAGAAATTACATATGCCAAATGTTTAGGGAACTTACGAATGAACTCAAAAATGAGATGAGGGAGCAAGTACATGAGGCAAAAGATCATTTTGACAAAGAACTCCAAAAACAAATACAGGAAGTAAAAGATTACTTCAATAGGGAAATAGAGGCTCTAAAGAGAAACCAAATAGAAATTCCAGAAATGAAAGAAGCAAGAAACCAAAATAAAAGTTCAATTGAAAGCATCTCCAACAGAGTAGACCAGTTGGAGGAAAGAACCTCAGACAATGAAGACAAAATATATGTCCTAGAGAAGAATTTAGACCATACAGCAAAACTCGTTGGAAATCAAGAACATAACATCCAAGAATTATGGGACAGCATATAAAGACCAAACTTAAGAGTGATTGGCGTAGAGGAAGGGGCAGAGTTTCAAGCCAAAGGAATGAGTAATTTATTTAATGAAATAATTATAGAAAATTTTCCAAACTTGAGGAATGAATGGGAAAACCAAGTTCAAGAGGCATACCGAATACCAAACAAACAAAATCTCAACAGATCCACACCAAGACACATTATAATGAAAATGCCTAATATTCTGAGCAAGGAGAGAATACTAAAAGCCAGAAGAGAAAGGAAGCAGATAACATATAGGGGGAAACCAATCAGACTATGTTCAGATTTTTCAACCCAGACCTTAAAAGCAAGAAGATCCTGGAATAGCATATTTCAAGCTCTGAAAGAAAAGGGATGTCAACCAAGAATCTTATATCCAGCAAAATTGAGCTTTAGATTCGAAGATGAAATAAAAACCTTCCATGACAAGCAAAAGTTAAAAGATTTCACAACTCGAAAGCCAGCACTTCTGAGCATCCTGGGCAACATTTTTCATGAAGAAGAAGAGAAAGATGATAATGAAAATCAACAAAGGGAGATATTAAACTAAAGGAAATACCAACCAGAAGAGAAACCAAATCAAGCTAAAGACCATAATTCAAATAAAAATGGATGGGAATAAAAACTACATTTCAATAATAACCCTGAATGTTAATGGCCTAAACTCGCCAATCAAAAGACACAGATTATCAGAATGGATTAAAAGAAACGACCCAACAATTTGCTGTCTCCAAGAAACACACCTCATAGAAAAAGACATCAACCGACTGAAAGTGAAAGGCTGGGAAAAGTCTTATCACTCACATGGCCGGTGGAAGCAAGCAGGGGTTTCCATTCTCATATCAAATAAGGTAGACTTCAAACCAAAACTAATCAAGAGGGACAAAGATGGATATTTCTTATTACTTAAGGGAACCATTCATCAACAGGATACAACAATCATAAATCTATATGCACCAAATAATGGAGCACCTACATTCATCAAACAAACGCTTCTCAAGTTCAAGAATAAAATAGACCACAACACAGTTATTCTAGGGGACTTCAACACACCTCTCTACCAATGGATAGATCATCCAAACAAAAGCTAAACAAAGAAACTTTAAGCCTACTCAAAACAATTAACAATTTAGACCTAACAGACATATATAGAATATTTCATCCCTCAGTAAACAAATACACATTTTTCTCAGCAGCACATGGCTCCTTCTCCAAAATAGACCATATATTATATCACAAGGCAACTCTCAGCAAATATAAAAAAATAGAGATACTACCCTGCATGCTATCGGACCATAAAGGGATGAAATTGGAAATCAATGACAAAACAAGGAATAAGAAAAACTACTCCATCAACTGGAAGCTAAACAACATGCTACTGAATGAACAAGAGGTTGAAGAAGACATCAAAGAGGAGATCAAAAAATTCCTAGAGGTAAATGAGAACACAGATACTTCATATAGAAATCTCTGGGACACTATGAAGGCAGTAGTGAGAGGAAAATTCATTGCACTGAGTTCATTCCTTAAGAGGAAAAAAACCCAACAAATAAATGACTTAACATCTCACCTCAAAGCATTAGAAAAAGAAGAACAGACCAACACCAAGAGCAGTAGAAGACAGGAAATAATTAAAATCAGAGCAGAAATTAATGAAATTGAGACTAAGGAAACCATTCAAAGAATTGACAAAACTAAAAGTTGGTTCTTTGAAAAAATAAACAAAATTGACAGACCCTTAGCGATGCTAAGAAAAAGAAGAAGAGAAAAAAACTCAAATTACTAACATTTGTGATGAAAAAGGGAATATCACAACAAACACCTCAGATATACAGAATATAATTAGAAATTACTTTGAAAACTTGTACTCTAATAAAATAGAAAATACTGAATGCATTGACAGATTTCTAGAGTCATATGATTTGCCTAAACTGGATGTGGAGGCTATACACAGTTTAAACAGATCAATTACAAGCGAAGAAATAGAAGATGTCATCAAAAAGCTACCAACAAGGAAAAGTCCAGCACCTGGTGGGTTTACAGCTGAGTTCTATAAGACTTTCAAAGAAGAACTAATACCAATGCTCTTCAAACTATTCCAAGAAATAGAAAAAGAGGGAGCTCTTCCAGACTCTTTCTATGAGGCCAATATCACATTAATTCCAAAGCCAGGCAAAGACACATCCAAAAAAGAAAACTTCAGGCCCATATCTTTAATGAACATAGATGCAAAAATCCTCAACAAAATCCTGGCAAATCGGATACAAAAACATATCAAAAAGATAGTGCACCATGATCAAGTGGGGTTTATCCCAGGGATGCAAGGCTGGTTCAACATTTGGAAATCAATAAACATAATACACCACATCAATAGACTTAAAGACAAAAATCATATGATCATCTCAATAGACGCAGAAAAAGCATTTGACAAAATACAACACCCCTTTGTGTTCAAAACACTGGAAAAACTAGGAATATCAGGACCATATCTCAACATTATAAAAGCTATATATGCAAGGTCCCGAGCTAACATTATCTCAAATGGAGAAAAATTGAAAGCATTCCCTCTAAAAACTGGAACAAGACAGGGATGCCCCCTTTCACCACTGCTATTTAACATAGTACTGGAAACTCTGGCCAGAGCAATTAGACAGACGAAAGAAATTAAAGGTTTCCAGATAGGAAAAGAAGAGCTCAAATTAGCACTATTTGCTGATGACATGATAATCTTCCTAGAAGACCCAAAAAACTCTACCAGAAAACTTTTACAACTAGTAAATGAATTTGGCAAAGTTGCAGGATACAAAATCAACACACATAAGTCAAAGGCATTTTTGTACATCAGCAACAAAGACTCTGAAAGGGAAATGATGAAAACTACCCCATTTACAATAGCATCAAAAAAAATAAAATACCTGGGAATCAACCTAACGAAAGAGGTGAAAGACCTCTATAACGAAAATTATAGAACACTAAAGAAAGAAATCATAGATGAACTCAGAAGATGGAAAGACCTACCTTGCTCTTGGATAGGTAGAATTAATATTGTCAAATGTCCATACTACCAAAAGCATTATACTGATTTAATGCAATTCCAATCAAAATCCCAACATCATTCTTCAAAGAAATAGAAATAGCAATCATGAAATTCATCTGGAAAAATAAGAGACCCAGAATAGCCAAAGCAATCTTGAGCAAGAAAAGTGAAGCAGGGGGCATCACCATACCGGACCTTAAATTATACTCTAGCACAATAGTAGCAAAAACAGCATGGTATTGGCACCAAAACAGACTGGTGGACCAATGGTACAGAATTGAGGACACAGTAACTAATACATATAATTTCAGCTACCTTATATTAGACAAAGGTGCCAAAAATGTACAGTGGAGAAAGGATAGCCTCTTCAACAAATGGTGCTGGGAAAACTGGAAATCCATATGCACCAAATTGAAATTAAATCCTTATCTCTCACCATGCACAAAACTCAATTCAAAGTGGATCAAGGACCTAGGAATTAGACCAGAGACAGTACGCCTAATAGAAGAAAAAGTAAGCTCCAATTTCCAACATGTCTGATTAGGCCCCAAATTTCTTAATAAGAATCCTGTAGCACAAGAATTATTACCAAGAATTAATGCATGGGATAGATTTAAACTAAAAAGCTTCTTATCAGCAAAAGAAACAATCAGTGAGGTGAATAGAGAGCCAACTAATTGGGAACAAATATTTAGTACATGCACATCAGACAGAGCACTAATTTCTAGAATATATAAAGAGCTCAAAAAACTTTACACCAAAAAAACAAATAACCCAATCAATAAATGAGCTAAGGAATTGAGAAGACACCTCTCAGAAGAAGATACACGATTAATTAACAAATACGTGAAAAAATGTTCAAAATCGCTGGCAATTAGAGAAATGCAAATCAAAACTACTCTTAGATTTCACTTCACTCCAGTCAGAATGGCAGCTGTCAAGAACACAAGCAACAATAAATGTTGGAGAGGATGTGGGGAAAAAGGCACACTCATAAATTGCTGGTGGGACTGCAAAATGGTGCAACCATTATGGAAAGCAGTATGGAGATTTCTTGGAAAACTGGGAATGGAGCCACCCTATGACCCAGCCATCCCACTCCTGGGTCTATTTCCAAAGGACTTAAAAACAGCATATTACAGTGACACAGCTATCTCAATGTTTGTAGCTGCGCAATTCACAATAGCTAGGTTGTGGAACCAACCTAGATGTCCCTCAGTAAATGAGTGGATTAAGAAAATGTGGTATATACGCACAATGGAATTTTACTCAGCAATAAAAGAAAACAAATTAATGTCATTTGCAGGTAAATGGATGAAGTTGGAAGACATAATGCTAAGTGAAGTTAGTCAGTCTCAAAAATCCAAGTACCAAATGTTTTCTCTGATATAAGGAGGCTAGTTCATAGTATTGTTGGATGGGGGGGGGCGTACATAGGAGGACTAGAGGAACACTAGAATGGTCAAAGGGAAGGAAGGGTAAGGGGGGGAGCAAGGGGGGAGGGAGGGGAGAAAAGGAAAAAAAAAAAGAAAAGGTGGTTGAATGAGACGGATTTCATTTTCATAAATGCATGATTGAAGACCTGAATTGTATGAATATACTTTGTATACAAACAGTTGTATGTAAAAAGATGCTAAATTCATGCACTATGAGTTGTACACATTAAAAATTATTAAAAAAAATAAATAAAAATAAATAAATAAATAATAAAGCCAGCCTCAGCAAAATAGGGCTAGGGATGTGATTCAGTGGTCGAGTGCCTCTTTGTTCAATCACCAGTACCAGAACATAAATGTGCAGAGATATTGTGATGTCAAAAATATACACAAGCACTCAGGGCATGGTTGGTATCAGGCAAACACTCTGTAGTATTATTTTTATATTTAAGAGCCTCTATAATTTTAGTGATTAATGATGAAAAACAAATGCACATACTATGTGTAAGGATAAATAATACTATTTTAGTATGTTTATGGAATTTTTATTGCATCGTTAATTCTATATCCACCACAAAGGATATAAAATTGCTTCTAAAATATATTGAATGGGAAAATTAATATCATACATTTTAATTTATAATGTCACTTATAAGGAAGAAGACTCAATAGTCCTGTGAAAAATGTATCTAGCAAAGTAGCAACAACAAAAGTAATTTTTTAAATATATTTATTAAATATATTCCAAGTTGATGCATCCACTACATATGGGAAAATTATCAAATTATTGCCATTCTTCATATTGACTTACAAAATGACCTTAATGGATCAAAGTAGAATATTATAGCAAAGATTTCACAATGCAATACAGATTTTTACCTTCATACAGCATTATCTTTTTCCAGTCATTTCCAGACATGAACCATTTCTGCAGCATTTACCACTCAAATAACACCACTCTGATATTTGCATTATATGTAATGTAAACTTAAATATTTGCATTGGAATGTATTGTATTAATATGTGTTACACATTCATGAGATGCATGAATGGGGCTTTGATTTTTTTCACCTCTGAATTTTAATAGTGCTGTTGATATTAGATATCTGTTATAATTAACTAATTTGATACCCAACATCCTATCACTATTGTAATCTTAAATAAGATGCATACAAGCAATTTAGTTCAACCTAAGTAGTTTATGGCAGCAATCTTTGAAATACTTAAATATATGTGAACTGTTTCAGTCTTTTTCATAAAATCTACAACTTTTGAATGTTTTAATAAGGTCATCTTTATTTGTGTTATTCCATAAAAATTTATTTAAGAAATAGTTTTCTGGAAGCTCTTATCATAATGTATTCTTCCTTTCAGATAATAAAATTAAGTATATATCCAAAGGTTAGACTCTATTTTATCTATCTTCTCAATAAAATTTAATATCAATTTTTGCAATGATATTGTGCCAGGAAATGTGTTAAGTGCATATTTTGAGTTAATTAATGCTTTACAAATGATAACATTAAGGAAAAGAAGGAGAGAGAGAAAGAGAGAGAGAGAAAGGGGGGGGGGAGAGAGAGAGAGAGAGAGAGAGAGAGAGAGAGAGGAAGAAAGAAATATTGTATATTTTGTACAAGGCGGTAGAGCTAGTAGCATGGAAGACCAGACAGGATAGCTACAAAGCCTACCGCCTAGACTACCATGTTGTACTATGCTCCCCAACCCAGTCTTTTTTTTTTTTTTTTTTTGGTACTGGGGATTGAACTCAGGGCCACTCGACCAGTGGGCCACATCTCCAGCCCTTTTTTGTATTTTATTAGGAACAGGGTCTCACTGAGTTGCTAAGTGCCTCAACATTGCTGATGCTGGCTTTGAACTTGCAATCCTCTTGCCTCAGCTTCCCAAGTGCTGGGATTACAGGCATGAGCCACCGTGCCTGGCTTCCCAACCCAGTCTTTTTATTTGAATTTTATGCTATTTCAAATTTAAAATGAAATCATCTCTATCAAGTCACAAAATATGTTAATCCCAGGTTATGTGGTATTCTATAAAAATTTCAACTTAATGCTTTATTTGGATTATAGTAAAATGATAATCATTATTTTGATAACTCCAAGAAGTACAAATAACCTCTATTTAAGCAAAAAGTTACAATGTATTCAGTGTAGTTTTGGGGATAATTTTTAATATTCTAAATTTCTTAAAATTATTAATCCACATTGGAAGCATTTTCCTATTTTTCATTATTTACAAAATTTGCTTAAATAGAACACACATCTCTTAAATAATTTTATGCCTCCTTAGGTAAGGAAACACAAATATTTTGTTTAAAAATGGCAATGTAAAATATCCTACATAGTGGCAGAGGAAAGTCTACACCCTGAATGGAATCTTGGGACAGGGAAGTATCTCTTTGGATTTAAAACTAAAGATCTATTTATTTATTTACTTAGGTCTTAGGTTTTGAATCCAGGACTTCACATAAAAATCAATTGAAACAACTATGGAAATATGTATAATGGCCCAACACTGGAATAAAGTCTTATACCATAGAAATAGGACATTTCCATCTTTTTTCCTTAATTGGTTCTTTTTAGTTACACATGACAGTAGAATCCATTTTGACATAATTATAAAAGCATGGAGTATATCTTGTTCTAATTCAGTCTCCTTCCCCTTCTCTCTACTGATTTTTCTGCAATCTACCCACAGTTATTTTTTAAAATGAATTCCCACCTTCTTAATCATTGTTAATTTGAATTGATTAGAATTTTTTTTAAATCCAACAACAAAAAGATAATTAATAGAAGATCAGGAACTTAGATTCTACTCAGGAATATCCAACATTCAAAGCACTTTTAAGCAATTACTCTGAACAACTTTTAGTGTTTCTTAGTAATTTACAAATATTCCTTTTGTTTATTTCATACTATTTTCTCCATCTTTCTGATTAAATACCCAATAGTCAATAATGAAGAATTATTTGTCACTGTGATTTCATCAGATACTGCCTTTATTAGAAACAGGCAATATAATTATTTTTCCAATATTAAATATAACAGGGCTTTAAGAAGTTTGTGGACTTCCAAGACAACATGGCTAGTATGTAATGGAGGGAGAATATTCTAACTGGCTTTCAACATTTTTATATGTTACCCAATTATCTACTTCAATAACTATCTTAACAAAAGTATTATTTAATTATTATTTAATAATGATTAAGAGATAATAGAAATTATAATCCACAGGAATTCATGGAAATTCTCAAATGTTCTATTTATAACAGTTCATTATGTTTTTAGGCTCATTTTAGAATTTGAATAGTACTGAGAAATAAGAAATAATGAAAAAGGACTTCTCTACTATCAAAATAACTTTTTAGTGTCTCAAAATATCAAAATATCAAAAATTCTGAAATATCTAAAAAAAAAAAAACACTTTTTTTCTCTGTTCCTTTTTCCCCTCCTGCACATCCCAGATCTTCACTCTCTTCACCATTGCTGAGGGCAGAGACCTAGGAAATTAGCTTCTGCTCTTCTCTAGCATCTACCCATATGAATGCCTCATTTCCACTCACTTCCAAATTCTTTATTTCTACTTACTCTTAGCCTATAGTCCAGTCACTAATTTCTACAGATACTATGTTTAAACATTTTAATTTCATTTAATACCTCTTAAGGCCAAAACCTGAAACAATGAAGTCTATTAGTAAGTGCTTTTGTGGCAGAGAATTGAAGAGAAGAGGCATTATTCTTTTTTTCTTGGGGGGGGGGGGGGGGGCGTTAGGGGGCTACCGGGGATTGAACTAAGGAGCACACACCACTAAACCACATCCCAGGCGCTGTTTGTATTTTGTTTAGAGACAGGGTCTCACTGAGTTGCTTAGAACATGGATTTTGCTGAGGCTGACTTTGAACTCATAATCTTCCTGTCTCAGCTTCCTGAGCCACAGAGATTACAGGCATGTGCCACAGTACCCAGTGAAGAAGTATTATTCTTGTATAGTATTTTTTTTTCCATTGTGAACAATGTTCAGGCAGATATTTGTATTGCTGTCTCTGTAATATAAGCATGCTTGTCAATTTCATTAATACTATTAATATTTAATGCTAGAATCATAACTAAGTACAAACAAATAACACTGAAAATGAATATTTTAATACCATCAATATTTATTTAAGCTGTGGTAGATTCATGTTTCAAGATTAATCAATTTAATTAATCACATTAGTAGAATAAAAAAGAAAGTATATATGATTATCTTGACAGATTCATGAAAGCATTATGATAAACTCCTGTGCATTATTAAATTTATTATCAAACTGGAGATAATGGTAGTTTCCATATCTGCTTAAACAATTTTTAAAATTCCAACACACATAATATTTTAAGATAAAATATGAGTCTAATGGATAATCAATTTAAAACCCATGTCTGTTATCATCTTTTTATTTTATATTTTACCAGAAATTGTAGACATTGAAATCAGACAGTTAAAATAAATAACAGGAAATAGAAAGATTTAACTGTCATTATGTGCAGACAACTTAAGTATCTATGAAGGTAATTTATGTAAATCTATGGGTCAACTATGAGAATTAGTAATTTACTATAGTAAGTTTACTAGATACAAGACTTGATATATAAAAATATTTTTATATATGAGGAAGAAATCATTAGCAATTGATAATTTATAAAAGTAGATTTTACACAAGAATAAAAAGCTATAAAATTCTAGGAATAAAACTAGTAAATAATATATGAAACCTTTCCACAGAATGCTATCAAATATTAAAAGAAATTAATGTACATCTCAGTAAATACAGTGATAAATCATGTCAATATTTGTGAAGATTCACATTATAAAATTGTCACTTGTCCCCAAATTTATAGAGATTTAGTGAAAAGCCAGCATCTTTTGTATGTACTATTTAGAAAAAAAAAATGTTTCTAAAAATTACATGGGGGCCTGGGTTGTAGCTCAGTGGTAGAGCACTTGCCTAGCACGTGCATGACCTGGGTTTGATTCTTAGCACCATGTAAAAGTAAAAATGCATTGTGTACAACTAAAACAAATAAATAAATATTTTTTTAAAAATTACATGGAAAAATATAACCAAGCAATCTTAGTGTGAATGATAATGATAAAAATCTTATTAAGCCATAATAATTATGACTTTGGGCACTGGTACAATTTGTGTGATAAAAATTAAACCAGAGGAAAGAAAAAAGTGTGCAACTACCAACAGATACACTGATAGATATTCAGGGCAGTTGTGAAAGAACTGTGTTGTCTGTAATTGGCATTGGGAAAATTAATTAAATACATAAGAAAAGAGAAGAAGAGATTGAACTCTTATTTACACTATGTAAAAAATCAGTTCCTGGGGAATTATTGATCAAAAAGTGAAAAAAATGAATAATCAAGGTCCTATAATCAAAAATATCTATTTGCCTATATAGTGAATTTTTTTTTTTTTTTTTTTTTTTTTTTTTTTTTTTTTTTTTTTACTATAAGGTGGTCAGATTCAAAACATATTCACCATAAAGAGAACTGTTGAATTGGTCACCGTTAAATACAAAACTACTAAAATGAGTGGGACAAGATATTTAAAATATATAAAAAGAACAAAAAGATATATAACAATAACAAAAAAGAAACAATAATAAAAATGGGCAATGAACTGAAAAATAGGTTGAACAATAGGCTAAGTGAGATAAGTCACTCACAGAAGACCAAACCTTGCATTATTGCACTGACATAAGTTATCTAGAATAGTCAACCTCATGGAAACAGAGTAAAGTTATGGTTGCTAGAGGCATGAAATTGTCCAACAGAGTTCAGATGAGATTCACACAATCAGTGCATGCAAATAAATATAAGACAGACACAACTAGTCCTTACAATTGCAGATAAACCACAACATATAGGAGCCTAAACAGCACCATTTGTACACACTCAGAAATACATTGTAAATATTATGGAAAGTGATTTGGTTTGATCAGTTTAGGTGTTTGGATCATCAAAATTTGATGAAAAACAATAATCAAACTTTGGGCAACATATTAGTTCCACTTAACTTAATATTGTTTGTTAGAAGATGTAATTTGAAGGGTTCTAATATTATCCCTTGGAGTTGCAAGTCCTGTCAGCTCTATTTTCTCCACACATCTTGGATCCCTCCACTTGTCTGCTCATTAGTTCAACTCTATGTTCCAAGTACTATTCTTGTCACTGGGAATATAATGATGAAAGGGAGAGACAAGTTTCCTGCCCTTGTCATTTCTTGTTTCAACTATGACAACCTTCTGATTGGTTTCACTCCATCTAGTGTCTTCATTCCATTTTAACAGACTGATTTTTTTTTTCAGACTACAAAATGATGACCTCATTCCCCTAATTGTATTTCATAAAAATCCTTCAATATTAACTCCTGCCTGTATCTGTTCCTACCCTTCCCAACTAGAGCCATACTTGATCTCTGCTCACTTCTTGAACATATGATAAATCTAGTTCTGTTTCCTTTGCACATGTTGTACTTTTTGCCTGAAATGCCTTTCTCATCTTACCCGGGTAAAAAATTCCTCCTTATAATGCAAGAACTAGCAAAAGAATTATCTCCTAAATAAACCATTTTCTAACTTTTTTCAGAAATATTTCCATTCTTAATTCCCCACCTATATATTCTTAGTTATCTCTAGGTAATTATTCTCTCTGCAAAAGAACATTATATAGCTATACAGTGAGTACTGCACGGATTCAGGACATTCCATTCAGAGAAGAATGTATGTTATGTTTAAATAGTGCTAATCATAATTTATATAAATGATGTCCTTTAAAGATTTTTAGCAACCCTGATAAAATATTTTCCCACAAAATGTGAACCCACCATGTTAAAAGACTGCTTTGTCTATTTGTAGGACCTGCCAACAGTAGTCAATTTTTACTGAAATGACTTCCTGAATCTAAAGAAGCAGTGTTTACCAGCCAATATGAATATGTACTCCTAATGATGTCACCACTCAAAGCAGTAGGGAATGATATGCACTAGTATATAATTTACCCTCATGTAAGCTCTTGATTGAAGTATTTTTGGATTTTAAAAATGACCATTTTTTCAGTATGTTGTAGTTTGTTAGTGCTTTATTAGCTCTTCCATATCTCTAGATTTATATAATTGGCATGTTGTGAAACTGTTCCTTGTACCTAGAAGATTTTCATACAGCAACAGACAATAGTCTCTGATGAAGGCTTTGATTCACAATTAATTAGTACAGCAAAAGGTTTTGCTTTTGCTCTGTCCCTTCAGTAAATTGTAATGTGACACATATTTGCATTTACTCAGCACAGCTGGTATTCATGAAAAGAGCATTTGCCCTCAGAATAATTTAAAGCACATACAGAATAGTTGTATTCTAAAAGAAAACCAGGGTGTAAAGCAGGTGGTTTAACTATGTTATAGACAAATTATCTTGTCAATACATATTATCTTAAGAAATCTTTTTTTATAACAGCTTTCCTTATTCACCAGTTGACAATCCCATAATAAAAGATAAGTATCAGGCAAAATTCTGCAATACCATATTACATTATTCTTTGAGATGCAAATTTTATACAGTACACTGAGGCCATTTTATACTACTTTATCAGATAATTATTCTAATCAAGGTTATTAATTTGTTCCATTGGAGGAGAAAAACATGGTAGTTTAGAGAATATTAATTTTCTGATGTTTTAAGTCAGATTTGAATACATATATGACCCATATAAATATTTTAAATGCACAGATATTCTTGAGATAACAAAATGTTCAGCATTTATATAAAATTTATTTTTTTCATATATGTTCTATATTGCATAGTTTTATTTCCGTTAAAACATGAACCTGAGATTTTACCATTATAATGTTTTTGCACCCTATAATTTCACAAAACATTTAGATACAAGAAAAATGATGTGTGGGTGTGAATATATATTTCTCATGAAATTGAACTAAAAATATCTTTGGAGATGTATAATTTTTTTTTTATGTTACAGTTTTTTTTTATTATTTATTTACTTATTCATCATGCACAAGTATAGTATCTTTTTACATACAACTGCTTGTATAGAAAGTATATAAGTACTATTCAGATCTTCAATCATGCATTTATGAGATGTATAATTTTCCAAAGGCTTTGAATAGTAATCACAGGAGGATTTGGTATATCATCCTACCAAACCATTTTTTACATGTGTTAGTGTTATTATGTCTCAATATATTTGGATAGCTTTAATATTTAGAATTATTATATTTAAATTTCCTTGGACAGATTTAATATTTGGAATATTATTCATTATTCTTTTGTATACCATTTGTACCCTTCTTAGTGCAGAAATTTGCAAGAAAAACATCCACTTAATCCAACAAAATGATAATTTCTTATATTTATACTACTATATGTTAGAATAAAGTAAACATTAAAATTCAATTGGATAAAGTCAAACCATCCTTTGAGAAGTGGCCATAAAGTATACAGAATTTTAAATTTATTCAATTTTTTCATCTGATATATTAATTATTTATAGTATAATATATTATTAACATGGACTGTAACTTGATAGAATTTTCAACTTCTATTAAGATATAACTTAAGATTACTTGTCCTGCCAAATATGAACACATTTATTAAACAATTTTTCATTGTAGATTTACATGTGCAGTCATTTGGCCACATCAGTTTACACTGTTAAGGTCACTAACCAACATGCTAAAGTCACAGCTGAGATCCAAATACCTGAGGGAAAATGCTAGGAGTGTTTTCCTATGGAATATTGCAAAACGGGGTTAGAAAAGAGATCATGAATTACAGGGTCCATGATTTTTTACTTCCTGCCCAGAGCATACCAAGTTTGCCATATCCAATTCCTTGGACACTCTTTTAGCAACTTGAATGTAATGTCCCTATCTTATTCCATTATGCCAGAAAAACACCAGTTAACACTTCTGTATCTCTATCTACTTGTGTATTAGTCAGATTTTGTTGAATGACAAATGCCTGAGAAAAACAACTCAGAGGGAAAAAAAAAAAAAAAAAAAAAAACGATGTATTCGATGTATTTTGGCTCATGGTTTCAGAGTATTCAGTGGTCAGCCAGCTTACGCTTTGGGCCTGAGTACACATCATGGTAGAAGGGCTTGCTGGAAGAACACTGCTCACTTCATGGCAGCCAGGAAGCAGAAAAAGAGAGAAAAATAGAAGGAACCAAAGACAAAAAGAAAAATACCCTTACAGGATAAACCCCCAGTGAACTATTTCCTTCAACTACGCCCCACATCCTAAAATTTCCACCGTCTCCCAAATTAAATCAAATTATTAATCCATCAGTGAATTAATTAACTGATGAGGTCAGGGAAGCCCCCACATCTGGACATTGCTGCTTTGGGAAATAAGCCTTCCACACATGAGTTATTGGGGTCGCTTCATTTCCAAACCATAACAATATGATTTTACTGGGAATATATAAATTTCTATCATTCTTTCCCTTCATCAGAGTGACTTATTCCTTGTCATATGAGGTAAGTCAATCTCCACTTTATTTATTTGTTTATTTTTTTTTGTTTATTTATTTATTTTGGGTACCAGGATTGAACTCAGGAGCACTTTACCACTGAACCACATCCCCAGACCTTTTTCTTTTTTCTTTCTTCCTTTTTTTAAAAAAATATTTATTTTTTAGTTGTAGTTGGATATAATAACTTTATTTATTTTTACGTGGTGCTGAGGATCCAACCCAGGGCCACGCTAGGCGAGCACTCTACTGCTGAGCCACAACCCCAGCCCATCCCCAGAACTTTTTATATTTTATTTTGAGACAGGGTCTCACGGAATTGCTTAGGGCCTCGCTAAATTGCTGAAGCTAGCATTGAACTTGTGATCCTCCTACTTCAGCCTTCCAAGTCCTGGGATTTCAGACTTGCACCACTGCACATATCTCCATCTTCATTTCCAGGTCATAGAAAAGTCAGCAAACAATTCTAGTCTTTTTTTCCTGTGATGTGATTGCATGGCCTTGAAGAAAGGAATTTAGTTACTCAACACTCCAATTAAAGAAGTGTTCACTTGATTTTTGATGAGATATTTATGGTGAACTTAAAAGAATTTGAACATGAATTCCATTTGAGCAGAGGGACTTGTTCCATTTCAAAGGAGGGAGGGTACAGTTTGGCTGGGCCTGCGAGGTCCTTGGGCCAACTGAGCTGAGCTCACAGATAGACTTGCACTTAGATAAATAATGAAAGCTGTGCTTTCCCACAGTTAGCAAGCCAGACATAATTTTAAATTAACAGCCCAATGTGTTTTGAAAATATTTGTCTGACACAGTATTTAAAAATGTGTTCTCACAATATGGTGAGATTTTTTTTACTTTGAAAAGAATTTCCTGCTAAAAGAAATATTTTGTATAAAAAATGTATCCAATCTGTTAAGAAATTACATATTTATACTTATCCTCTAATTGTAAAATTATGTGTGGAAAAATATGTCATTCAAAGTGGACCAGGTTTTTGGTAAAATGGGTAAGATATGATTCAAAATAATTCATCTTTGGGTCTTTGAAGAGAAACATCCACCTAAGGCGATATTTATCTCTATATATATTTACTGATGTATATTTTTGTTATATCTATGAGACTAAATAAATCACAGCATAATGAAACTCTAGCAAACCTAAAGTTCTGAGAAGAAAGTAATGCAATGTCTCTTCTTAAAATCTTTGGGCCATTCTCTGTAAGATATCCCAATACACATCTTACTGAACATGTTATCAACTTGAAAAAATTAATAATTCAACAAAAATAATTAATTTTAACAGTATTCACACTATGACTTTCTCTCTATAGATGGATTGAGAGATTGATGTATATGTCATATATTTATATATTATATGTAATATGAATACTGAGCTATATGCTCAACTAAAGATGATTTGAATTATGAAATCTTTAGAACTAAATAAGTTAGATTATTTATACATTTGAAGATATTTTTAGGAAACTCAGCTATAAATTTGTCATAAAGATTAGCATTGATTTTTTTCAGATTTAAAATTGTATAGTAGATAAATATGAGTGCATATAAAATCTTAACACCTTTTATGGTGCTTTCAAATTGACTTTTCTCCCTTTTATTTCTGTATATACATTGAGGGACAAAATGGAAAAAGTCTAGATGCTTACTGTGAAACATGACTAAAAAAATGGTACATAAACAGATTAAGACAATAAAGTAAGAGGCATAGAGAATAATCTATGATATTTATTTGTAAACTCTCCAACTCATTACATAACTCATTATATAACTTATATATTCTATCAGCCATCTCAGATTGCCATAAGAAAATACCATAGACTGAGTAGCTAAAATTTTTCACATTTCTGGAGGCTAGAAGTCTAAATCAAAGTGGTAACAGATAAAGTTCCTGGTGATGGCTCTCCTTCAGACTTTCAAATGGCAGATGACTGTCTTCTTGTGTCTTTACATAAAGGAGAGAGAATGAGCATACTCTGTTCTCCCCTTTTTGTAAGAGATAAAATCCCACCACGGGAAGTCTACCCTCATAACTTATCTATAACTAGTTACTTTACAAAGCCTTCAAATATCATCTGTTAGGATTAGGGCTTCAACACATGAATGTTGGGAAGACATTAAATTTTCATTCTATAACATGGCATAATTTTTCATAATATTCTTGCAAACTTATATTAACAGCTGAGCATTAAGAAAGAATACAGGGGGAAACCTGTAGGTTGAAGAATTTAGAATTGAGATAGGAATCAAGCATAAGCTTGGAAGATATAATTAGATGTTTATTTATTATATGCATATATAAATAGATATATTACATATATTTATTATATATGCATTTATATAGAAGCTTATATATAAATTTATTTTATAAGTTTATAAACTTATAAGTATTTATATAATAAATGTATATTTTCATCTTCTATAATATATATAAATAAGTATGTATTTTCCTCTTCTGCTGTGAGGAAAAGTTCAAAGGAAATAAAGCAAGGTTTCTCTGCCAAATGCTTACAATCTTATAAAATAAGAGTCTAGTAAATCTATAAAGAAAATAAATGACAGATGTTAACATAAATGAACACTGAGGTATAGTCTGTGCTCAAAGAGATTGTGGAGAATTCAATAAGTGGGAATTGAGGGACTGCTCAACAATGTAAAGCTTGAGCTAACCAGAGTCTTTGAAGAGAACTAATCTTAACCAGACAGCCAGTGCCAATTTCAAGAGTCCTGCACTTTATTTAATGCTCTGGTGTGACCACCTTGAAATTTTTTATCATTTTTTTCCCCAAACTCGTGTTTTGTAAGTAAAATCTAAAGGGACATCAGAGCATGGATATCAGAGATACCTATATTGTGCAAGTCCATTGTTCCTTGTAACTGAATTTGCATGTAGTATTCACAACACCCCCAGAATGCAACATTCTGGTGAAACTATGATGTGTGGGATTTCAGCAAGGCTCAGTGAGTGCAGGTAATCACATTACATTGACACCTTGCTTTCCCTCCAACCCAGAGCTTGATTCAAATGCATAAAGAGATAGTGTTACAAGAAACACAAATTATCAAAGAAGCCTGTATTATTTTTTACATGTGCTACTATTTAATAAAAGCCAACTACTTATGCTTAAAAAATAACATAAGGAAAAACTGAAAGAGAGCAATCATACTTCCTATTTCTTTCAGTGCTTCCTTACTTATCAATAAGCCAAAGGCAGAGTGTTGGTAGAACCTGTGCATATCAAAAAGAGAAAAATAAAAACAACTAAATTACTTTTATGCAACTTTCTCATTATTCTGGTAAAAGTGAAATGCATAAGCTACAAAATACAAATTGTGTAATCTTAGTGATTTCTTTTTTTTTTTTTTTTTTTCCTTTTTCATGTGTGTGTATGGGGGGGGGGAGGGGCGAGCAATTGAACCAGGACCATGTGTATACATGGCAGGCACTCTACCAACTGAACTGTATCCCCAGCCTCTTTTGGTGATTCTTTATTGTAGTCTTAAAAATTAACGTTGTACAATAGAAAGATGACTGATAAAATTCCTTGAACTAACTTTTAATTTAAAAATCTCCTTACTTAAAATGGCATCTAATAGGAAATTAAAATGATTTCACATGTATGGACAGAGGCCATAGAAGAAAGAAAACCTTTACGTGTTCGTGCTACTAATAGCACTTTTTTCTTGCTTTTTGAAGGAGCAGCTCTGAATTTTCATTTTTCAATAATCCAGGTAAATTATGTAGCTGGCTCTGTAGGCAGTCATACCTCTGGAGACAGAGGAAACAAAGGCCAAGAAAGGAATAGGCAAGGCTTTAACATAACTGAAGCTCGGTTTGTAAAGGTACTCAGGCTGTGTTGGAGAGAGGCCACAGCTTAGAGAGCCTTACCTGTAATCATACCAAGAGATTTCTAGTTTCTGCTTGATTCCACAGAACACTCTGAAGAATGGTCAGTGGGAGAACCTAAGAGTAGAAACGTTGTTAATTAGATTATTTTAGAAATGAAACAGAGCTGGTTTCAAATCCTAGATCTATATTATGGCTTTCCTGTAACTCTGGTCTCATTATAAAAAAAATTTGTGCTTGATTGGTTTCCTCATGCCATATGTAGACATTTGTAATACCCATTTGTAATGGAATATTCAGATGGTTAAGTGAGGCAAAGTATTAAAAAATACTTCATGTTTGTATGAATATGTCAAAATACTCTCTAATGTCATGTAAAACTAAAAAGAACAAACAAAAAATGCACTTCAACAAGGGCATATAAATAATCATAATAAAAGACAGTTATTATTTTGGGTCGGTCTGAAAAAAGAAGGCAGACTTGTATTTGAGACATGAATTAGAATACAATTTTTAAAAATTATCTACAGTTTGTGAGGATTTATCTAAACATAAAACCCACAATGCATCAGACAATAGTGAGAATTTCCTGGAGAACTCCTGGGTCTTTGACTTGGATGACCAGGCAGAAATATATATTTAGAAAGAGTGGACAAAAATAAAGAGAGGGTATTCCATTTTGTACATATTAAGATTGAAACCTTTTAGGTTGACCAGATATAAAACTACTGATTACAATAGGCAATTTTATAATTGTTTGGAAGTTTTGTAAAGAGATCTGGGGTAAGCCGGGCGCCGTAGAGCAAGCCTGTAATCCCAGCACTTGGATGGCTGAGGCAGGAGGATCGTGAATTCAAAAACAAGCCTAAGCAATGGCGAGGCACTAAGCAACTCAGTGAGACCCTGTCTCTAATAAAATACAAAAAAGGGCTGGGGACGTGGCCCAGTGGTCGAGTGCTCCTGAGTTCAATCCCTGGTACAAAAAAAAAAAAAAAAAAAAAAGATCTGGGGTAAAAATACTTGGAACTCTTCAGCAGAAGGTGTTAATTAAAGCCACTATGAGAATGTTAGACCAGGTTAAAAGACTTTATTCACAGATATGACATATATTTCTACTTTGAGAACTGTAGTATGTTTGAGGCTGATAGCAGATTACACAGGAGGGTTTAGCAGTGTAATGTATTTAATGCAGTCCAGAGTAACAAACTTTCTAGTTTCAGCCTAGCTCTTGCACTACAATTCCAGAACAAGTAACTTGTTCTTCTGGTCTTCAAGAAAGAACTTTTTTTCCTTGGTACTTATTATGACTTGGATATTCTTTTAAGCAATTTACAAGTGATAATTCATTCAATCTTCATAAAATTCTAAGAGATAAGTACTATAATTCTAAAAGTTATACTTTATAAGAACCTAAGTTATAAAAATATGATGTAATTTTCCTAGGGTAAAACCTGTTGGATACAGAATATGGAAAATAAAAATATTTGCAGACTATGTATCTGATTAGGGACTTGCATCAGATGACTATCTAAAAAACACTTTCAGGTCAATATTATAAAGCCAAATGACCTGATTATAAAATGTTAATTATCAAAAGGTGGAAACAAATCAAATGTCCATGAATGGACAAATAGATAAAATAAAGCAATGAAGTATCATTTAGCCATAAAAAGAAATAAAGTACTAATGCTGCTGAAATTCGTATGAACATTGAAGACATTATGCTAAGTAAAAAAAGCCAGACTCAAAGGCCACATATATATACTTTCATTCATATGAAAAGCCAGGAGTTAGGCAGTTAATTGAGATAGAAAGTAGATTAGTGCCTGCTTAGAGGCTGGAGAAAAGGAAAGAAAAAGAAGCTTAAGGGGGTTTCTCTTTGAGGTAATGAAAATGTTCTAAAATCGGCTATGGTAATGGTTGGACGTATCTGTGAATATACTAAAAGTCATTGAATTATACAATTTAAATTGATTAATCATTTAACAAAGCTGTTAAAATATGCAAATTTTTTAAAAATTAAAATATGGTCAATTTAGACACGTTTTTGCAGCTATTGACAAAGAAAGGAAGTAAGAAAAATACACAAAATATTACAAAATTACAAATGTGATTACATGAACACTCCCTGTGAAATACAAACTGATATCTTTGTGTTGCTCACGTTATAGGAAAAAGTCCAGATATTTTATTATTGCAACCACTTGCTCACATATCATTATCTATTACCAGATGATGTGAGTTTTGTTTCAAGTAACCATCCAGTCACCACACTGTCCCTGTTCTCCAATGGTGAGACGTGGTCTTGCCAGTGGTTAGTTCAGAAAAGTCAGGCCTAAGCCAATGGCTGCACGCTGTCTCATGGTATTGGGATAGTAAAGAAAATGACATCAAATATAGTCTGGGGTTGAGAGACACAGGGGAATTTTACTCGAGATTCATGGGGGAAAAGAGTCTTCCTTTCTTTTTATAGAAAGCTGCTTGAAGAGCCCATAGAATATTGTCCTTGGAGCACAGTAATTTTAATAAACATAAAGGAAAGCTGGGTCTACAAATTATCTTAATCATTTATACCAATATGAACTCAATTTTTTTTACAATCAACTGGAAGCAAAAATTGAGTTCCAACTTATTGTCCTATCCTCTGGCTATCTTCTACCATTAACCCCTAATTCTACTCTGCTTAATGGTATTCTGCTCTTAACAAATTCTCCTTGAACTGCTCTGGGCCCTAACACATCCAGCTTCTGAATTCCTCATTTCCCAGGTGAAACGTATTTCCCTAAGGGAAGTCTAAAAATGTCCATGGGATCATTTTGATCAAGTCTTCTCCTGTCATCATTTTGTATATAAAACTGCACTTTTTCAATTTTTGCTTGGTGTATCAATGAATATTATTCTGACCTTCACTTTGCCACTAGAACAAAGAGCCATTTTGTAAATCATTATTATGTTCCTAGAGTAGTGTCTAATAATTTGTAGGGGCCAAGAAAACATTTGTTGATGAATCAATTAATAACTATAAGTAAAATGAACAGAACTGAAACTGAAATTATTATTTGGGTACTCTGTCCAAACAAAATATTTTAAATTAGGCAAGAGAGATACTCCTATTGACATATTGGTTTTTAAAAAATGGGGATTATAAAATTTGTTACATTTGCAATAAATGAATATGTTGATGTATTATAGCTATTCAAAGAGCAGTCCATTTGGCATTGTTCTAAATTTCCACCATAACTTAACTGGAAACTTTCAAAATGTTCAGATACCTTGATGTCCTGTAAATGAAGGAGGACATCCTCAAAGATTTTGGAGCAAGAACCAACTTAGGTGGCACCAATCTTGATTTCAAGATGAAATAGCACATCTACAAAATGTAAAGTGATGGTATCTATATTATGAATCTGAAGAGGACCTGGAGAAATTTCTGCTGGCAGCTTGTGCCACTGTGTCCGTTGAAACCCCTACTTTTGTTGGTGTCATATCCTTCAGGAATTCCAGTTCGGTGTGCTGAAACTTAATGCTGCACTGGAACCACTCTTTTGCTGGCTACTTTACTCCCAGAAACTTCACCAGCATCTCACAAAGTTAACATGCCTACCATTGGTCTGTATGTTGCAAATTCTCCTCTGCACTGTGTGAGGTTCATCCCATGCAACAAAATGTGAGCTCTCTCAGTAAGTCTGATGTGGTCTATCTTGACCCCCAAAGTTCTTTGCAGCCATGACACCATCTCTTGTGAATACTTATAAGAGGTTATGCATGATGTCTACTTGTACAGAAATCTTAAAGAAATTGGAAAGGAAAAGCAGACCATTGCTGAGAATGCTGCAACCATGGAGGAATTTCAGGGTGAATGGGCTGCACCAGCCCTGAGTTCATTTCAATCAATCTGAAGTTGCAGAGTGATCTGTGTGTGGGTAGGTGCACTCTGTGCTATACTATACATTTGCAATAAAGTATGTTCCCCAATGAAGACCAGAGCACCAAGCCCACCACTGAGGACATCTGAAGATCCTACAGTTCAGGCCACTGAATGGGCAAGAGCAACCACTGAGTAGTTTTAAGCAGTTCTTTAACAGGCTCTAAATGGAAATAAGGTTGAAGAAAATTATATCCATTTCAAAAAATTAAAGGACATAGTAGAAGTTCATAGCTATATATGATATCTTGAAATAGAAGATATGTTTGTTTAAAATTCAATCATAAAAACTAACTGTATGCTGAAAAAGAGACTGATAACCTTAATAACAAGGAATTCATGTTGGTTTATAGTTTAATTGCATCATTACAATGGATGAATAAAAATCTATCTAAATAAATCTATGTTGAAATGTCAAAGTTTAATATTGATATCCTTGAGAACAGTAATAATTAATTTTTCTTTATCTGGGATACTCAATGTGTATTTTAAGAGAACTCAACCAATGTTTCCAGAGAATGTCTTAATCAGCAAAGTTAATTAATAATGGATTAATATTTTGTATGAAATAGTAAAGGAAACAGAGTTTCAGCATCTTTAAGACATTTAAATTTTTCATGTGTTTGTAAGAGGAACTTAAAATAT
Organism: Tamias sibiricus; assembly: GCA_025594165.1. NCBI lineage: Eukaryota > Metazoa > Chordata > Mammalia > Rodentia > Sciuridae > Tamias > Tamias sibiricus. The sequence continues at coordinate 108,324,328 of CM046664.1, read as the reverse complement.
ATAAAAATTCACCATGTGAATACCTTAGCACATCATATGTACACCTTAGTTAATACACTACTGCTTGCAAGATAAATCTGGCCAGCCACTTTGTTTTGTACTTCTCACAACTTACCAAATTTTACAAATTAAAATGATTGATAATCAAATAATAATAATGTTTTGACACATGAAAATTACAAACCTTGTTAGGAAACAACCATATTCATTCTTATGCAGTATCTATGGTGTACTTCGAAGCAGAATGGAACAGTTTGACAGACTCTGTAGACAACAAAACCAAGAATATTTACTGTCTATTTCTTTACAGTAACACATTCTGAACCCACATCAAATAAATATTAATTATAAGCTACAATTTCCAAATAATTTATATAGTCTGGGATCTACTATATTTTCATGACAAAATTATTCAGAGTAATAACTTAGAAAAATTAGGAAACTCATTGGGAGGTACATACTTTTGGAAAGAAGCATTGTTCTTAGGGTATACAGATAATATGGTTTGGAATCAGCAATTTAGGCACTCCATTATTCAACTTTAGGGGGAAAGTGAGGAGTTTTTTAGACTGAAAGACTAAGTAATGGATATGCAGACCCCTTTCCATCACCAGTTTTCTCCAAGAATCAAGATTGAAATTTCAACTGTACTTAAACAGAACAAAGTTATTTTGTTTTGTTTTGGGGGAAAACCTAGGATACAAAATACTGCTATATTTACTGATCATGTAACAATCCTATTTTAAGCCACCTTGTGAACAGATATTTTGCTGTATTTTTCACAGTTGAAAAAGGATAGAAATGAGTGAGGAGATTCTTACATGACAGGTAAGCTGTTCACCTATAGATTCCTTAATGATGTGCACATTCTTCCCATTTAAATGGTGTCACCCTCCAGAGCTTATAGGTGATGCTTTTATTTTTCACTCTTCAGGTTTATGGCTTTGGTTGACTTTCATAATAAGGGATTCTAAGTACAACGATGAGGAATCATTTTAAAATTCTATGGTATTAGAAAGAGACTAGCAAGAGACAGGAATCCATTATGCCTGAAATACACTTATTCAAGACAGGATTTGAATTTGTAAAAGTCAAGTTCAAGGTAGTTCATTTTCACCATCATTGATTTTCACTGAAGGCAGACTGTTTCCACCTCATTGATTTTGATGTTGATTGAGTCATGTTCATCTCGTTGGTCAGTATTTGGAGCTTGTTCCTTTTTGATGGGTTAATTTGCCTAGGATCACTGATCATTTGCCTGATCCAGAGCTACCTTTATTTAACACTGTCTCAGGCCACATATTAAGAAACTTAAATAGGTATTTAATTGAATACAATTTAATTTCCTAAAGAATTTACATAATTCCAAATAACTGCTTATTTACTAGGCAAAATGAATTTCACAAAACTCTAATGTATGAAAGTCACAAAGTTGTGATCAATCATTCATTCCTCAAAAAAAAAAAAAAGAATATTCTAAAGTCAGATAGGATGTGCAGTATCCAAATACATCTCCAAATCTGAAATCACGATTCCACTATTGTCCAGTTATTATCACCTTTCTCTACATACTGCATATATAAGCCATCAAATAGATTTGGTATAAACAGAACTGTGAATATTAACATGCAGCCCACAGGAGAGCATCTGGCTCATATCTGATATAATAATTATCTTTTTGTGACACATTTATGAGATTTCCTTTCATTAATTTTTATTTCAGAAGTTTTCATTGTTCTGGTATTCTAGTTATAGAACAAACACCTGCTTTTTATAATTCTTAACTGAATCCTTTAAGATTTTATATTTAAAAGATCCGACAATTCTATATAAGATTTTTGATCCTTTGTTATTCCTGCAGAAACTTTCCCATCTATCTCCCCTTTGTTTTAGCTCTTTTATAAAAATATAAATCTCTAAGTGCTTTGGAATGAATGTTGAATAAAAAATTTGGTTTTTGTTATTCACAATATATCTCCTAGTTTGCTTTTGTCCCATAACATGCAAATGGTTTAATTTTCCTATAAAAATATTTCTGAAATCTCCTTTCCAGGTTATGCCATTTGCAGTGGAACCCATAGTGCTGTTGTTTATGCTATTAGAAAGTGGCTCATAGCACTAGAAACATACATTAGACATTATTTTCAGTAGGAGCATAGTTTACCATCTACTTTATATGGCAGAAGTAAAATCTAAAATGTCAAACTAATTTTGTGGTTGGACAAAATATAGATTAACCAACACATTCCTGAGAATCTGCATAGTCTCTAGTGTGAGATTAGGTGTTCAGTGAAACATTATATTTCTGAAACACTTGGAAATTCAAGTGAATTATTCCCATGTTATTCTAAATCTAGGAAGAAAGTATTTTCATTGTATCATTTCCTTTATATATTGAAAAAATTTATGTGAATGTCTGCTATGTATATACTTTGATTATTATTGCTAAGTCCAAGAAAGGGTTGTATCTTTAATTTCATGGACCTTAGAATCCATTTATATAGAGGAATATGTGCAAATAAAAAAGGATAACATAGCTATAAAAATCGTAGTTACATACAGTTAATTGACAGATAAGAATATTAGGCTATTAATATTAAAATATATGAGTTCGGTGAAGGCAGTGTGTATGGTATGTACCATAATAAGAATATTGGATTTTACTTTGAAAAAACTAAGAAATCTATTGAATGATTATAAATAATTACATACCATGATATCACTTGCTCGTAAAAGTAATAATTAGCATTTCAGTTAAGGTAAATGCATCATGCTAGATGATTTGTTTAAAAGTTAATAAGAGAAGACGTGCAAAGATGATGTTGTACAATTACCAGTATTTTGTACTCTATATGTGTGTGTGTATAGAATTGATTTCTACATACCCAAGAAATATAGAAGCATGATACAGCAAACCATAAAAATGAATAGAGAATGATTAGGGTAGTGTATATCAAACTTTAGAAGTGTTTCAAAAAGACCAGTGCTATGTAGAAAATTAATATGAACATATACCAAAGGAGAGAGTCATGTCTTAAAAGAAAGAGGGCAGTTATTCATGGTTATGCACATCCTCAAAATATAGCAAATGATCATTAAAAGTTGACCAATTTAAATGGACTACCTCTGAAGATATGTCCATAATGTACCCTGTAATATTTTTTCACAGATCAAATTTTCTTTTCAGTTTTATTTTGGTTTGGTTCATTTATTTATTTCCACTATTTTAAATTATTGCCATTATTTTTAAAAATTTTCTATGCTATATACTTCATCCTCCCATCATTTCCAATATTGGAGGTATAAATTATGTAAAGACCTTTAAAGAATATTATTTTATGCTCTTTTTTTTGCAACTTTGACTTTGCCAAAGTGCATTATTACAACACTTACTTTATATATAAGTATCTGTGTTATTCGATTTTTCTTCACTGTGACTATAAGACTTGATAAAGAATAACTTAAAGAAGGTAGTTTATTCTGGCTTAGTTTCAGAGGTTTAGTCCATAGTTGGCCACCTCCATACCTTTGCTTCTGAGTAAGACAAAACATCATGGTGAAAAATGTGACAGAAAAGAAAAGCTGCTTAGTACCTGACAGTCAGGAAGCAAAGAGAGGTCTGATTGCCAGTGACAAAATAAAAAACACCCAAGACATACCCTCACTGACTTATTGCATCCTACCAGGGCCTATCTTCCTACACTTACCACTCATTAATCTATTCAAATTATTAATCCATCAAATGGATAAATCCACTGATTTGGTGGATTTAATTATTTATTAAATATGATTAGATTTGTGATATAATCATATTGCCTCTGAATATTCTCATGTTGTTTCACATGTGAGCTTTCAGGGGACAGTTTGTATCTAAACTACAACAGCATTGTACAGGTTTATAAAAACACTGAAGCTTCCTCAATACATGAAGAGATATCATATCATAAATTTCGTTTTGTGAAGGACAAAATTTTGAGATTATGGCTTTTCAGACAACTGCTTATATGGAAGTGATCCATTGTGATCTTTTAGCATATCTTGGAAAAAAACTTAGATTACTTGTCACAGTATTTCAGATGACCTTGGTTATAAAGCTGTGTGTACATAATTACCAACTATAGTGATACGAGTTTATACATTTTGCATTTGGACTTACTTCCTTATAAATAAGTTTAACTCACAATACTCACAATTCTTTTTTTTTTTTTTTTTTTTTTTTTTTTGGTACCGGAGATTGAACTCAGGGGCACTCGACCACTGGGCCACATCCCCAGCCCTTTTTTTGTGTTTTTATTAGAGACAGGGTCTCACTGAGTTGCTAAGTGCCTCTCCATTGCTGAGGCTGGCTTTGAACTCACGATCCTCCTGCCTCAGCCTCCCAAAGTGCTGGGATTACAGGCGTGTGCCATCGCGCTCGGCTTAACTCACAATTCTTAACTGATGTGAATGTCATAAATACACCTGACTCTGTATGCTATTGCCTATTTTATTATGTAAAATAATGTCTGATGTCTTCTGACATGTTTCATGTGTTTCTCAAATAAGTTTCATTTTTAAAATGTAAGCAAGTATCTTTTAAAGAACTTTGAAAATTATTTTTTCAGAATTATAATTTTAGCATTTTGATCTTTCATGATTTTAGGCATTAGAGATTTTGATCTTTCTAGATTTTAACATTTGGGATTATGGCATCTAGGAATGTGTCATTTAAGGATTATGGCTAAAATCCAGCTAGTATAATAGAACTAAAAACTCTCTATATCAGACATTAGTTTCTCCCCTTAATTCTGATAATGTATACTCAGTTCACTAGCTCCCACAGTCTACCTTATCTCTGTAAATATCAACTCCATTCTTACTTTGTTCATGCAGATTATCAATCTTGACTTCTTTTCTTTTCTCCTCCTACTCCAAATATATTCATTAGCATATTTTGTGGGGCTTATACTCAGGTCAGAGCAAAATATGTGACCATTTCTCAACACCTCTACCTTCAACACTTCAGTAAAACTCAAGATACCTTTGTACTATAGAATATCCACTCAGTAAAAATCTTATGTTTCCTTAAAGTTTAAGATAGAGCACATGGCTCTGCTGCTTAAAACAACCCATTATTTTCAGCTCATTCAGTATAAAACCCAAGAATTTATCATGAGCTTAATGTTACTAAGTGAATTATCTCCTTCTAGTTCTGCTTTATCCTCTTTTATACGACTTTTTCACTCTGTTTCAACCACATTAGTCTCTAGATGTCCTTTGACACATCAAATATATATCTACCTCTAGACACAATTTTGGAGAATTTGCTTCTTTCCAAATAATATACACCTTATTTTATCATTTCCTTCATACTTCCATCAAAATATTAATATTAAAAGAGGTCTTGGTTCAATCCTCAGCACCACATAAAAATAAAGAAAGAAAATAAAGGTATTGTGTCCAACTACAACTAAAAAAATAAATATTTTAAAAAAGAGGTCTTCACTAGCCATTGTGTAGATAAATAAATGAAGTCTTTGTGTGCATATATACATGCATATGTATATATAGTATTCAATAATTTTTAAAATGTAAAATAAGATACAGCATTATATATAGTGTTGAAGTCCTATTTGCATTTTTAAATTTTAATTGTAGTTCCTTATTTGATTTCTACTCTTATAACTTTAATAATTAAGATGCCACACAGAAAGAGTAATGCTGCATGGTAAAAGTGTTTATTAGATTTTATTTTATTTCTCAGACTCAAAATATAATCAGAGAAAGTACAGAAACATCTGTAAGGTAAAGAACTTTCTCTAACAGATTATCTTCACCAATAGAATAATTATCTTAACAATCTCTAGTTAGTCTGCTGGCCTCATCAAATGAGACCTAGATTCTGTTTTTGCTCTGATTGCATTACCATACCCATGATGTTAGACATAAAGTTCATTCTGTCTGTGACTATTTAACATTCCTGTTTCACAGAATGAATGAGAGGGTGATAGGTTCTCTGAAAAACTGAACATCAGCTTTCTTCCAGAGAGGCAGCCATAAACATCAGAATTATTTTCAACTCTTGTTTTCATCTTGCCAAGCTGGTCTTCAACATACTCTTATATTACAAAATTTTTAATAAGCATATTTCAACTCAGATTAAAAAGCTAAATAAATTAGAATGTTTATAAAGAAATCAGAGTAAGTATATTAAAAGTTTCATGAAAAATATATTTTAAAACTATAATCCTATTTTATAACATGACCTGAATTTATAAGGTACTCTCTCTTTCAAAATAATAATAATAATAATAATAATAATAACAAAATCAATGAAGACTCCATTCTGGAAATGTTTTCCACAAGGAGATGCATATTCTAAACTAGAATATAATGAGTAGCATTTCTGAAATAAGGAACAAAAAGGAGGAAAGGAAGTTAGGAAAGTAAAGAAAAAGTAAAAACTTGAGTTACACAAATGATAATAACAAGTACTTCAGAAATATAGTCTTTGATAACAAAAGAAAAAGAAATGTTTAAGATGGAATATGTAGCCCACAAAAATATTACAGCTAAATAATATTTTTAAATTTATGAATGTAATTTTGAAAATTTTCCAGATCTCTGTTAGTTCAAAAAATGAATTTGCATTTTCATCTTTTCATTAAAATTTAGCTATAAATTTTAATATAAGACACTGAAATTTAGTATGAGTTTTTATGTATTCACATTATCAATACAATGAAGACAATCATTAAAATCAGCTAACAAACTAGAAACTAATGGTTTACGTGAAGACTAATTATATTGAATTGGAAACATATAAGCATCTATCAATTTGTATTACAAGCTATTAGTTTAATTGTTTGAGGATCTTAGGAAAGTGACTAAACCCAACTGGATTGCATGTATCGAGGAATTCTTAATTTGGTTCATTCCTCATTCATTCTTCCTCTTTTTATTTTTATTTTTAATTTTTTGCAGTGTTGGGGATCAAACCCAGGGCCATGCACATGCTAGGCAATTGCACTACTACTGAGCTACAGCCCCAGCAGGAATTTTTAACTAGGATCAATAATACTTTGCATAGATTCCTGACTACCCAGGCAATAGGAATAATAAGCAAATGTAGTGTTCAGTTAATACTTGTTCAACAAAACAGTATGTAAAGTTTTTAATGTAGAATTCCATTGAAATTAACATTTGTTAAAAACTGTGTTTTCTTAGGTGATTTGTATAATATTTCAAGTAATTTGCTGAGGAACTCTACAAGGAAGTTAAACATTAACCGTATTGTTTCTATTTAAAGATGAGAAGACACAGAACATAATATATCTAAAATCAGTGAGCTTATAAATGGAGAGCAAGGATGTGAAAATATAGAGAGATATTTTGAAGTCCCTTGATCCTCTTTTAACACTGGAAATCATTGATCAGGATGTTCAAATGGACCAGAATAAAAAGTATTTTGTCTGTGTTTCTTTGTATTATTTCTGGTATATTCCTCTTCAATTCACCAAAATGCATCCAAGAACACAAAAGTATTTATACTTTTTACCAGAAATGAAGTAAGCTATATATGACACTAGACTATAGATTTCTAAAAAAAAAAAAAAAAAAAAAAAAAAAAAAAAAAAAAAAAATCTAGTTTTTGGGAATAGTGTCTTCTAATAAACTTTTTGTTCAAGCTTAAACCAGAATTCTTAAATCACTAACATTCTAGTCTACAATGTGTTCCCATTACCAATAATACGTTTGGATTCAGTTTGAGAATTTAAGGGGTTCTGCTAGATATTTCTTTCAAAAAGTAGTGACATAATCTATTTCAGTAATTAATTAGCTACATGTGAGTGTCTGCTTCTGTGTATGTATGTGAGTGTGTGTGTGTGTGTGTGTGTGTGTGTGTGTTTCTAATAGCAAGAGAGAAAGGAAATGGAGAGAGTGTGGGGGAAAAACTAGTGTCTTTTTTTCTTAATTTACTTGAATTTTAAAGATGTTGTCAAGTTAAATCTTGAAGAACTCAATAACATTAACAGAGAGAAATTCAGTTTATTATTGATAATTTTTCATTGGCTTGTTTTATTTCTTGTGCTATTATGGATGTGTTAAATAAAGAATGAAGACTTCATATTTTCACCAATGCTTTTTTACAGGCATAATGCTAGTGTTCAATTCTGCAAAAAAGACCCAGGCCTGCTGTGTTACAATAGCACCACATGGTGACTGACTCCTCCTGAACAAACCTAGCCTTTGGAATATAAGCCAAGTTCTAGGTCAATGATCTCCCACTGCTTTATTCTGATCTTTCTGCTACTGATTTCATTTCTGACTGGGAAAACGTCAATTCAAAAACAACAACAAAGTCTATGCCTTGAGGATTTAACCCAGATGAACCCAGATGTACATGTCTTTAACAGAGTGATAAAACTCTTGACCTTTTGTAATTTAAAGTCTGATGTTCACATAACTTCAGATTGGTTTATATTACATATTATATTATATATATTATTATTATATATAATTTATAACCATGGTGATGTAAAAGCATTTTAAATACATGATATGATTAAGTTTTGGATATACACTTACATATGACAAGAAATAAGAAATGAAAATGGAAAACTCCAGTACATAAAGTAGTAAAAATGAAATACTATCTTGAAACACTAACTATATTGATGATAACATATGCACCCAAGAAAATTTGCAAAGATATGGTAAAGTCAAACTACAATTGTGCCTGCTAATCATTATGTCAAGTTAACTATAGAGACTGAATATTTATTCTGACTGCATTTAAATGAGTTGAATATTTAGAAAATTTATTTCATGTAAATTAATTTCTTGCATTTCTGTTGAAAAACTAAAAAAATTGAAAAGTACTATGTATATCTAGATTGGTGAGAGAAAATTTTTTGTCCTTACATCATAAAACTAATTTGAGAAAGTAAAAAAACTAAATACTGGTAATAAAGGGAACTTATTTGTGTACCCAATTTTTAGTAACTGTTTATTTTCTGTCAAAAACATAATTGATATTATTATGTGTTTCCTTTTTTGATTTCATATGAAAAATAAGATGCCTTTAATTTTATCAAAAATAAATGCCAGTAGGTTTAGATAATATGCTTCTTTTCATATATTATAAAGGACAATGGAAATGTAAAGCTATTTTATATAGAACACACTGAAAATATGAATCAAAATTATTCTTTGTGCAAGTCATTGGTTTCAAATATAATTTCAAAAGCTTCTGCTTAATTAGTTAATTAACCTAAAGTGTCTATTTATTTAAAGAATAGGTAAAATCAAAGCAGTTGCTTCTTTTTTAAATGAAGATCTATGCTGGGAAAAGAAGGACCTGTGAGGATAGTGATTTTTATTGGAGTGGTCATAAATATTTAGGACATTTGTGATTTTTCTGCTTTATTTTTCCTGCTGTGATTAAAATATTAATGAGATTTGGCACTTGCAGATGGTTTTATTGTTTACTAAATGCATCCCATTGGATATCAGATGTGAATATGCCAAACACTTTCGGATACATCATCTTATCCATTGCTATTTCAAAAATGAGGAAAAGGAAGCCACACAGCCAGTAGGTAATGGACAGCAGGGTGTTCCAAACACCACATTACATGCTTTCTGAAGGGTATTACTTTCTATCCTGCATTGCATTGCAGTTTTGCTGATAGACAATACAAAGTGATAAGCAATACCATAATTATTATTCCAATTTTAAAAGATTTTCAGTTGGTAATAGTGAATGAAATGAAAATAAGATAGTGGCGGAATTTATGTGCAATATGTTTCCCAGAATATTTTTTAAAAGATCAGAAAGGCTAACAAACTATTATGCATAATATATTTTTGTGATAACTAAAAGAGGTAACATAGAGTAGGTCTAAAGTTTGGAAGATTACTGTGTGATCATTTAATTTCTCTAACTTTTCAGAACAGATGTGTACTTTATGGTTGGGGGTTATTATAACAACAATTGTAAAATTGGGGCAAACATTGTTGAAAACATTTCTTTTTAGTAACTTTACTTCTTATGTACTGACAACTACTAGTAATTTTTTCCATTAAAATTTGAAAGAGAAAATGGAGCACGGTCTTATATATTTTAATCAGAAATGGTTTGAAGTTTTCAAAGAGTAAGATAAGTGCCAGGAATCCACTTTGGCAATCAATCCCCATGGCGAGATGACTAGTAAAGAAGAATAGAATAGCTGGACTACATCAAGATTGAATTTGCAGTTGATAATGTACTTGCAGTCCTGTCCTATTTTAGAGAAACTTCTTGACTGAAAATCAAATTTGGAAATCTGCTCAAGGTTAGGAGATTTAAATCTAAATGCTCTTGAAAGACTACAACATGTTTTACCAACTTTTTAGTGGAATTTCCATTCTGAAGTTGAACTTGCTCAAAAGATTGGAATTTTGAGACTAAACTTGGGAAAAATACTGTGGAAATTAAAGAAGAAAATTACACCTTTACAATAAGTAATATGACAAAATATTCCAGAACCTATTTTTAGATTTTATAAATGATGGACGTTAGAACTGACAGAATTCACAAATCTTTCCTAGATTTCATTATCAACTATCTCCAAATATATTTTTCTTACCTTGGTCTTCGACTCAGGCATATAAATGTAGTAAACACTTGATTGTAAACTTGGAAAAGAATACTATTTTACAATAACTTTAAGAACATGTTAATGACATTACTGTATATCTGTATATGATTTTAATTGAAAGAAGTCTTGGAACATTTTATTGGGTTGTTTATTTTTTCTTGTTAAAGAGTTTATGTTATGATTAAAAGATATTATTAAACAAACATTTTGTAAATATTTTCTGTCAGTGTAATTTTTTTTTTCATTATCTTAACCCTGTCTTTAGAAACTAAAACCAGTGGCTTACAAGTAAATGTTTAATTACCAGCTTCCTGGGCAAGGCATCTCTTATAACCTGCGTCAGTTTCTCCTGAATAATAACTGCCACCATAGTTAATTGAAAACCTGTGAACTGATTCCTGCACACACCTAAATAAAACAATTATATAGTAATTCATGATGAACCTAGAAATATTTTAATATGATAAAAAATAATAGGATTGAATTTGGTTCTAATTTTACATAAATAGTCATTAAGTAACCAAATATAAATTGACAATTTTAAGGCATATTTTCCAAATGAATGATCTTTCAGATAATAATGTAATCAGAAGTGTTCAAACTAGTTTTCACAAAATTTAGAAGTTTTGATCCAGTTTCAAGAGCAATGAACTAGCATCCACACTTCAGTGGTTTCCAATATATTCCCATTTGTGGTAAATACTCTATTTTGTATGTATGCCACATTTTCTTTATCCATTCATCTTTTGACAAACACATATGCTGTTCCATAAATTGTCTACTGTGATTTGTACTATTGTAAACACTAGTATAATGTATTATTATAGTGTGCTGACTTAGATATTTTTGAATATATACTGAGGAATTGTGTAGCTGGGTCATGTGGTGGTTACATTTCAATCCTTTTGTGACTACTATTTTCATTTAGCATGTCTTCAATGTCATCCATGTTACTGTATCAGTATGTCACTCCTTTTTAATGTCAGAAATATTTCATTGCATGGACACAGATGTTTTATTTAATCATTCAGAAGTTGGATTTTTTTTTCACTTTGGATAATTGTGAATAGTGCTACTATGAACATGCATGTGTAAACTTGTTTTTGAATAATAATTTTCAATACTTTTGAATGTAAACCTAAGTGGAATTAGTAAGCTATATGGTAATTGTATATTTAACTTCCTGAGAGTAACCAAGCAATATTTAAAATTGATTGCTCTTTTGCCATCCCATCACCAATGTAGGAGACATTTAATGATTCCATTTTCTTGCAGCACTTGGTGTTATCTTATTTTATGTTAGCCATAAGAAAGGTTATGAACCCACAATCAAAACCATTATGAATTTGAATAGCATTTCTCTAACGAATAATGATGTTTATCATCTTTTATTTAGTTTATTAGTGAATTTTATATCATGTTTGAAGAAATATTCACTCAAATCCTTTACCCAGGTTATAGTTAAGTTATTGACTTTTTATTTTAAATTGTAAATGTTATTTATGTATTTAAATAAAATCCCTCTTCATACATATATGATGTGCAGTTTTTCCTATTCTGCAAGTTGATTTTAACTTTCTTATTGGAATCTTTGAAATGTATTTTCTAATTTTGATAAAGCAGGGCATTTATTTTGTCTTTGTGAATTTAGAACCATCCCTAAAAAGTAATAAATCCAAGGCCACAAAGATTTATTACTGTTATCTTCTGAGAGTTTTACTGTTATTACACTTACATGTAGGTCTGTGTGTGTGTGTGTGTGTGTGTGTGTGTGTGTGTGTGTGTGTGTGTGTGTGTGTGAGAGAGAGAGAGAGAGAGAGAGAGAGAGAGAGAGAGAGATACTGGGGATCCAACACAGGGTCTTATGTAAAGTATGTGTTCTACATCTGAGTTATACTCCCAGCTGTCATGATTTATTTTTAAATTAGGAGCCCAATTTCATTTTTTCTTGTGTAGATATCTAGTTTTATCAGTACCATCATGTTAAAAATTTTATTGATTTCCCACTGAATTTTTTGGCACCTGTTGAACATCTATTCACCATAAATACAAGGGTTAATCTATGTACTCATCATTCTGTTCCTTAATCCAAATAATTATCTTTATTCCAGTACCACACTCTTTATTATTCTAGCTTTAGTAAGTCTTGCAATAGGATGAGTAAATAACTTAAGTTTATTCTTACAATATAATTTTGACTATTTTGGTTTATTTTTGTATTTCTGTATGAATTTTAGGATCAGCTTATCTATACTACAAAAAAAAAAACAAGAAATATTTTGATAGTATCTAGAGTGAATAAATGGATGCATTTGGAGAGTATTGATCCATTAATAATACTAAATCTTTTAATCCATTTAATCCATGAATGTTGTATGTCTTTCCATTCATTTTAGTATTCTTTAGTTTCATGGAACACTATTATTAGTTTCAGTATGCCAGTCTTGCAATTCCTTTGTCAAATTTATTATTAAATATTTTATTCATTTTCATTATGTTATTTGTAAATATTTTAATATTCTTTAGATTGTTACTTGCTTGTGAATTTATATACAGTGGACTTTCCTATATTTACTTTTTCCCTCAGCATTATTGAATTATGATCACCAAATAAAAATTGTCTACATTTAGAGTACAAAATGTGACATTTTGATATAAATATCCATTACAAAATAATTGGTATAGTCAAGCTAACTATCTGTCACTTCACATATTTAGTTTTTTTTTTTCAAATTTATTTTTTATTCCAAGTTGTTAGAAATGACAACAGAATGTATTACATTTCATATTATACTTATAGAGCACATTTTTACATATCTCTGGTTGTATATAAAGTATATTCACACCATTTGTGACTTCACATGTATACTTATGGTAATGATATCCATCTCCTTCTACCATTATTTTTCTTCACACTTTTGCCTCATCCCTTCCCATCCCTCCCCTCCCCATTGGCCATTCTAGTGTTCCTCTAATCTTCCTATGCTCCCCATCCCAACCCCACTGTTAGGTTTTGTGTATGTGTGGTGAAAACACTTGGGATCTACTCTCAGCAAATTTCCTGAATACACACATTTGAGAACATTATGTTATGTCAAGTGAGCCAGACACAGAAGGAAAAATACTGCTTATCATCTATATGTGGAATCTAAAAAGAAAGAAAGTCTAATGGGTGTGATTACCAGAGGTTGAGTTAGAAGGGGATAAGAGGAGATGTTGGGTCAAGGGTCCAGCCCTTCAGGTATGAGTAAGTACTAGAGACCTAAAGCACTGAATAGCAATACAAGTAATAATTGTGTGTCTCAATCTTTTATTCTGCAAACTCGTTGAAGTCATTAACTCAGTTATAAGAGTTAGTTGGTACATTCCTACATGTATGATTATGTTCTCTGTAAGCAAATAGTTTTGCTTCTTTCCTTTCCAATTTGGATGCTCTTTATTTACTTATCTTTCCTGCTATGACTTTCTGATGAGTTGCCTCTTTTTGCTTGTTAAATTTTCTTTCTTTTTTTTTTTTTTTTGTTTTGTCTCTAGTAACAATAGGCATTTAAGTGTTTCTTTCTATATGACATTGGTATTGCAGTTCCATTTCTATTCAGGTTACCATCCATATGATGTGTGTGTGTGTGTGTGTGTGTGTGTGTGTGTGTGTGTATACACACATATATATGTCTATCTTTCAAACTACTTGTTTCTTTAATTCTAAAATATATTCATGCAATTAGATCACAGATTTTATATGTTCTTCTGATATCTGCCTTTTATTGGAATGCTCAGTTCATTGAAACTTCATGTAATTAATGAATTAAATTTTACATCCACAATTCCTCTAGGGTTTGTCCACCTTTGATGCATTTTATTCCTTCATTCCCTCATTACTTCCTTCTTTTTCACTAAGCAGATATTTTATTATTACACTTAACATCCTTGTTTCTTACAGTTTTTCCTAAAGATTTAAATTAATACCTTAAAACATCCATTTCTTTTTAATTTCAACAGTATGTGAAAACTTTGTTCCACTGTTATTCCATTACTTCTCACCTTCTTTCATGCTATCATGCTCATATGAATTATAGTATTGCACACTACAAGTACATCAATGCAGTTTTATAATTAGTTCATGCAGTTATCTTTTAAATTAGGTAGAAAAGATCCATAATGAAATATATATATTCTTGGTTTTGCATTTGCCTATGTAATTATGTTTACTAGTCTCTTTACTTCTATATGTGCATTTAAGTTATTGTGTAGCATTTTCATTTCAGCCTGAGAGACAGCAATTAGTATGCTTGTTGGGCCAGACTGAAAGATATGATTTCTCTCAGCTTTTGTTAATATATGTATATATCTTTTTCTAACTGTTTGGTAACATAATTTTTTTTAAATAATAGAAACATTGATAAGTTTTTTTTTCTTAAACTTTAGGTATATTATCCCACTAACTTCCTCTCTCTACAAATATATAATATATATTTGACCCAAGTAATATTTTCTCTTTTACTGAAATTACACATCTGTCAATTTCTGTAGTGAAATTTTTTTCATTTACTAAAATTTTCAATTCAAGAATTTTTATGTAGTTCTGTTTAAAATAATTTGTCTCTTTTTGATTTTCTCTGTTTGTGAGTTGTCATTCTCATTCTCTCCTTTAAAATTATTTAAGGGTGTTCTTTAGTTCTCTGTACATGTTTATAATAGCTGAGTTAAAGACTTTATCTAATAAACTCAATTTCTGGACTAACTTAGGAACATTTACTTTTAACTGCTCTTCTCCCCTCCATATGTGAACTATGTGTTTCTGGTTTTTTTTTGTTGTTTTTTTTTTTTTTTTTTTTTTTTTTTTTGTGTGTGTGTGTGTGTGTGTGCATCAATTTTATTTTGCCCAAAATTAAATATTTCAAATAATATAATGTAGCCAGGCATGGTGGCGCACGCCTGTAATCCCAGCACTTGGGAGGCTGAGGCAGGAAGATCACGAGTTCAAAGCCAGCCTCAGCAATGGGGAGGCACTTAGCAACTCAGTGAGACCCTGTCTCTAATAAAATACAAAAAAGGGCTGGGGATGTGGCCCAGTGGTAGAGTGCCCCTGAGTTCAATCCCTGGTACAAAATAATAATAATAATAATAATAATAACAACAACAACAACAACAACATGTGATAACTCTGGTCATCAGATCTCTCTTTCCTAGGTTTGCTGTTGTTGTTCATTGTTTAGTGACTTTCCTGGACTAATTCTGCAACGCCTATATTCTTTCTCATATGTGGCCAGTAACGTCTTGACTTGGTTGTTTAATCATGAGCTAGTGGTAATTGGAGAGAAGTCTCCTTAAAGACTTCTGATGAATGCGTATCTCAGCCTTTGCCCAGGGACTTTATGCCTGTGTGTTATGGAATGACTCCAATAACAGTCAATCAACATGTACACCTCAACCTTCTCTACTTGGGAAGGGATGAAGTTCAGCCAGGGTTGAGGTGTTAGGTTCTGTTTGGGTCTTCCTAGATTTTACACTGCCCTGCTTGTGGACTTGGCCTCCTACATTCCCAGGAATGTGTCTGAGCTTTCTGTTAGAGCTGTTCTCTACGGACATTTCTATATCCATCTTTTCCTTTTAAGTTTTTGGCTCAACTTCTTGTTTGCCTACACTCTTATTGCCACCTCAAGCATCTACAAATTTAAGCAATTTTCTTGTTTTATTTTAAACTTTAAAAATAATCATCATCATGTGGAGAGTACTGTTTTCACATAACATATGTAAATCATGTTAAATAAACCTCCAAGGAGATGGTAGATAGGTCAAATGGTGACAATTTTCTGAGCTTTCCACACTTGGGAAATTCCAGTCACATTCTGAACTCTCTACTTCCCCAGCAGACAACAGGCTGTTGGTTGTCACAGCTACTGTGACACTGATAGTTTTCAAGGATGTTGCTCAGAAGAGTGTAATGGGACCAAGGTAAAATACCACAAACATCACTGTTCTTTTCTAGTTTCAGCCATGTCTAGAATAGACACCCCAGGGACACTTATAAGCCTTGGTTAATTTTAAGAATTCTAAAAAAGTTGATTTTAATCTCATTCCTCTAATAAAGCAGCAGATTTTTGGATATCCTTATTGTGCCACTCTCAACGTGTTTTTCCAATTAATATTTTGATTAATATTTTCATTTTATTTTATTAAACATATTATATCTTACATCTAAAAACAGCCAAATTGTTCCTTTGTTAAAATTATACTGTGGAGATCTAATTTAAAGATTAAGAAACACACACTATTGACTAAGAATAAATAGCAATCTCAAAAGTCTTAGACTTTATTATTGTCATAAAAAAAGTTAATAAAAGCATTAATTTTACAATGCTTGTAATTTAATAAATTCTTTTACATATAATAAAATAATTAACATAATAACACATGCCAGTTAGTGCATATTGAAAATAAGAGAAGTGTTATACTAAGTACCATAAGTCCAATACATAGCAAATATCCCAGGCATACAAACATTGCATGTGTATGTTTTTTTATAAAATTTATTTATTTCTTTTAATTTGTTATATATGACAGCAGAATGCATTTCAAGTCATAGTACACATATAGAGCGCAATTTTTCATGTCTGTGGTTGTACACAAAGTAGAGCCATAACATCGTACATGTATTTAGTGCAATGATGTCCATCTCCTTCCACCATTTTTCCTACCTCCATGCCCCCTCTTTTCTACTCCCTCCCCTTTGCCATATCTAAAGTTCCTCCATTTCTCTCATTCTCCCCCAATTCCCATTATTAATCAGGATCCACATAAAAGAGAAAATATTCAGCATTTGGTTTTGGGGATTGGCTTACTTCACTTAGCTTTATAGTCTCCAACTCCGTCTATTTACTTGCAAATGCCATGATTTTATTCTTTTTTAATGCTGAATAATATTCCATTGTGTATATATACCACATTTTCTTTATCCATTCATCTACTGAAGGGCATCTAGGTTGGTTCTACAATTTAGCTGTTGTGAATTGTGCTGCTATAAACATTGATGTGGCTGCATCACTGTAGTATGCTGTTTTTAAGTCCTTTGGGTATAGACCGAGCAGTGGGATACCTGGGTCAAATGGTGGTTCCATTACAAGTTTTCCAAGATATCTCCATACTGCTTTTCTTATTGGCTGCACCAATTTTCAGTCCCATGAGCAATGTATGAATGTGCCTTTTCCCCAAAATCCTTGACAACACTTACTGTTTTTTCTATTATTAATAGCTGCCATTCTGAGTGGAGTGAGATGAAATCTTAGGGTAGTTTTGATTTGCATTTCTCTAGTTAATAAAGATATTGAACATTTTTTCATATATTTGTTGATTGATTGCCATCTTCTGAAAAGTGTTTGTTCAGTTCCTTTGCCAATTTATTGATTGGGTAATTTATTTTTTTGGTGTTAAGATTTTTGAGTTCTTTATATATCCTATAGATTTGTGCTCTATCTGATGTGTGTGTTAGAAATATTTTCACATTCTGTAGGCTTTCTATTCAACTCATTGATTATTTCCTTTGATGAGAAGAACCTCTTTAGTTTGAATCCATTCCATTTATTGATTATTGATTTTGTTTCTTGCACTATAGGAGTCTTATGAAGGAATTCGGGGCCTAATCTGACATGATGAAGATTTGGGCCAGCTTTTTCTTCTATTAGGTGCAGGGTCTCTGGTATAATTCCTAGGTCCTTGATCCACTTTGAGTTGACTTTTGTGCATGGTGAGAGATAGGGGCTTAATTTCATTTTGTTGCATGTGGATTTCCAGTTTTCCGAGCACCATTTGTTACAATATGTTTTTGGTGTTATCGTCTAATATGAGATAACTGTATTTATGTGGGTCTGTCTCTATCTTCTCTAATCTGTACCATTGGTCTACAAGTCTATTTTGGTGCCAATACCATGCCACTTTTGCTACTAGTGCTCTGTAACAATAGTTTAAGGTCTGGTATAGTGATGCCAGCTGCTTCACTCCTCTTGCTAAAGACTGCTTTGGCTATTCTAAGTCTCTTATTTAATTTCATGATTGCTTTTTCTATTTCTATGAGGCATGTCTTTGGGATTTTGATTGGAATTGCATTAAATCTGTATAGTGCTTTTGATAGTATGGTCATTTTGACAATATTAATTCTGCCTATCCAAGAGCAAGGTAGATCTTTCCATTTTCTAAGGTCTTCTATAATTTCTCTCTTTAGTGTTCTGTAGTGTTCATTATAGAGGTCTTTCACCTCTTTCATTAAGTTGATTCCCAAGTATTTTAATTTTTTTGAGGCTATTGTAGATGGGGTAATTTTCCTGGTTTCTCTTTTAGAACTTTTGTCACTGATGTACAGAAATGTCTTTGACTTATGGGAATTGATTTTATATCCTCCTGATAATTTGCTGAATTCATTTATTAGTATTAGAAGTTTTCTGATGGATTTTTTTTTTTTGATCCCCTAGGTATAGAATTACGTTGTCAGCAAATAGTGGTAGTTTGAGTTCTTCTTTTCCTATCCATATCACTTTAATTTCTTTTATCTAATTGCTCTTGCTAGAGTTTCAAGGACTATGTTAAATAGAAGTGGCAAAAGAGAGCATCTCTGAGATACCCAATTTGTTCCAGTTTTTAGAGGAAATGCTCTTAATTTTTCTCCATTTAGAATGATGTTGGCCTTGGGCTTAGCATAGATAACTTACAATGTTGAGATATGTTCCTGTTATCCTTAGTTTTTCTAATGTTTTGAACATGAAGGGGTACTGTATTTTGTCAAATTCTTTTTCTGTATATATTGAAATGATCATATGATTCTTATCTTTAAGTCTATTGATGTGACAAATTACATTTATTAATTTCCATATGTTGAACCAACCTTTCATCCCTGGAATGAACCCCACTTGATTGTGATGCACTATCTTTTTGATATGCTTTTATACTCAATTTGCCAGAATCTTATTGAGAATTTTTGCACCTATGTTCCTTAGAGATATTGGTCTGAAGTTTTTCTTTCTTTGATGTGTCTTTGGTTTGGGAATTGGGGTGATATTGGCCTCATAGAATGAGTTTGAAAGTGTTCCCTATTTTTCTATTTCATGAAATAATTTGAGGAGGATTGGTATTAGTTCTTTGTGAAGGTCTTGTAGGATTCAGCTGTGTATCCATTTTCTCTTGGGCTTTTCTTCATTGGTAGGCTTCTGATGGCATCTTCTATTTCATGGCTTGAAATCAATATGTTTTACTTGTGTATATCATCCTGACTCAATTTGGGAAAATCATATGACTCTAGAAATTTGTTGATGTCTTTGATATTTTCTATTTTATTGGAATACAATTTTCAAAATAATTTTTAATTAACTTCTGAATTTCTGTAGTGTCTGTCATCATATTTCCTTTTTCATCACAGATGTTAGTAATTTGAGATTTCTCTCTCCTCTTCGTTAGCATGGCTAAGGGTTTAACAGTTTTATTTATTGTTTCAAAGAACCAACTTTTTGTTTTGTCAATATTTTCAAATGTTTCTTTAGTTTCAAATTTCATTGATTTTAGCTCTGATTTTAATTATTTCTTGTCTTCTGCTTTTGGTGTTGGTTGATTTGTTCTTCTTTATCCAGGACTTTGAGATGTAATGTTAGGTCATTTATTTGTTGACTTTTTCTTCTTCTAAGGAATGAACTCCAAGTAGTGAACTTTCCTCTTAGTACTGCCTTCATAGTGTCCCAGAGATTTCAATATGTTGTAACAGCATTCTCATTTACCTCTAATAATTTTTAGCCTCCTGTTTGATATCTTTTGCAACCCATTGTTCATTCATTAGCATATTATTTAGTCTCCCACGGTTTAGAGTAACTTCTACTTTTTAATTTTATCATTGATTTCTAATTTTCATTCCATTATGATCTGATAGAATGCAGGGTAATATTCTACTTTTTTATATATACTAAGAATTGCTTTGTGGCATAATATATGGTCTATTTTAGAGAAGGATCCATATGCTGCTGAGAAGAAAGTGTATTCACTCATTGATGGATGAAATATTGTATATATGCTTGTTAAGTCTAAGTTTATTAATTGTATTATTGAATTCTATATTTTCTTTGTTTAGCTTTTGTATGGAAGATTTATCCACCAGTGAAAGAGGTGTGTTAAAGTCATCCAGAATTATTGTGTTGTGGTCTATTTGACTCTTGAACTTTAGAAGAGTTTGATGAACATAAATGCTCCATTGTTTGGGGCATATATATTTATAATTGTTTTGTCTTGTTGATGTGTGTTTCACTTAAACAGTATGAAATGTCCTTCTTTATCCCTTTTTGATTAACTTTGGCCTGAAGTCTACTTTATTTGATATAAGGATGGAAACCAACCCCTGCTTGTTTTTGCAGTCCATGTGAGTGGTATGTTTTTTTCCCAACCTTTCACCTTCAGTCTGTGGATGTCTTTTCCTATAATATGAGTCTCTTGAAGGCAGCATATTGTTGGGTCCTTTTTTTTTTAATCTAATCTGCCAGTCTAAGCCTTTTGATTGGCGAGTTTAGGTCATTAACATTCAGGGTTATTATTGAGATGTGATTTGTATTCCTGGTCATTTTTGCTTATTTTTGATATTTAACTTGACTTGTTTTCTCCTTCTATTGGTTTTTCCTTTAGTGTAATACCTCCTTTTGCTGCTTTTCACTGTTGTTTTCATTTCTTCCTCATGGAATATTTTGTGGAGGATGTTCTTTAGTGCAGGCTTTCTAGTTGTAAATTATTTTAACTTTTGTTTATCATGGAAGGTTTTATTTCATCATAAAATATAAAGTTTAATTTTGCTGGATTCTTGGTTGGCATCCATTTTCTTTCAGACCTTGTTATATGTTGTTTCAGGATTTTCTAGCTTTCAGAGTCTGTGTTAAGAAATCTGAAGATATCCTAATTGGTTTCCCCCTATCTGTAATCTAATTCCTTTCTCTTGTGGCTTTAAAAATTTTCTCTTTATTCTATATGCTAGGCATTTTCATTGTCATGTGTCTTGGTGTGGATCTGTCATGATTTTGTACATTCAGTGTCCTGTAAGCCTCTTGCATTTGATTTTCCAATTCATTCTTCATGTTTGGAAAATTTTCTGATATTATTTCCTTGAAAAGATTGTTCATTCCTTTGGTTTGGAACTCTATGCCTAACTATATCCCAGTAATTCTTAAATTTGTTCTTTCTATGTTATCCCATAATTCTTGAATGTTCTGCTCATGGCTTCTTACCATCTTCACTGTGTGGTCAATATTCTTTTCAAGATTATATATTTTGTTGTCATTGTCTGAGGTTTTGTCTTCCAAGTCATCTAATCTGTTGGTGGTGACTTCTATTGTGTTTTCAGTTTGGTTTATTATTTCTTTCATTTCAAGGATTTCTCTCTCTTTTTTTTTTTTCTCCAGAACCTCTATCTCCTTATTGAAGTAATATTTTGCTTCCTGTATTTGCTCATATAGGTATTTATCATGATCTTTTTCTGCCTGTATTTGGTGTCTTATGTCATCCTTTAATTCACAGAACATTTTAGTTATGTACATCCTGAACTCCTTCTGTGTCATTTCTTCTGTTGTGCTTGCCATGGATTCTAAAAATGTGGTATCTTGGTTTGTTTTGCGCACTTTCTTCCCTTGTTTTTTCATGTAGTTCATGTGTTTTTCCTTCTAGCACTGCAGATCTGAGGTGTTACACTTTCTACCCTATAGGTTTATAGTGTCCCCACAGAGTTCCAGTACCTCTCTTTTAAGGGGGAGAATAATATTAACAGATCCCGAAACAAACAATATACAATTTTAAACCAAATAGCTGCTATTAAGATATTTATGGTTTTGTCCCAATATACAGAAATAGTGAGTTTAATTATTATTTACAATATAAACAGTAGGTTTGCAAAAGGATCTACAGTTTTGATGGTGGACAAAAAGAGCTAAGTGTGAGGTGTAGGATGAGATGTTAAGAGGGTAGCAGTTGAAGATATTGAATTATTAGTTCTTAGGAAGCATGAAAGAGGACTCTCAATAAGTTGGGTTGTAGCAGGAGAAGAGAGAAAGAGATTTTGGGAGACAAGTAAGTGGGAAGACAATAGAGAGTACAAAAACCAAACCAAACATAAATATTAAGAAAAATTAAAAATGTAAAAATAGGAGATAAAAGAATATACAACACAACTGTAATATAATATTCAGACATTCCACTCCTCAGTAACCTAATTCATGAAGAGTACTTGGTTTCATAAATGTTGGGGATGTGAGCGGAGGAGAAAAGAGAGAGAGGAGAAAAAAAAAAAAAGATTAAAAAAAATCTCAAAGGACGGTACAAGGATTGCTTTTGTTGGAGTTCAGTATCTTTCCTGCCTTCCTTCTCTTCCAATAGGTGGGGTTGTCTGTTGTTTGCTGGTATCTCCACCCACAGAATGGTGAGGTTATTAGGGTGGGAGGGTTGGCATTGGGGATAAAGCTGCTGGAGGTGGAGTATAGCACTTGCCAGTCCCCAATGGGAGACTGCACCCCAAGGATCTCCTTTGGACCCTGATCATGTGATGTAGGTGCCTGGTCTTATCTCCTTATATTGTCTATAGACCGCACAATTCCTGGTCTCTAATTTAGTCTCTAAACTGTATCTCACCCAACCCCTCCTTTTCTACTTCACAATCAGGAACCTTTCTCTCTGGAGGTCTTGTGGGCTGTGCAATGGGGGCTGCGCACCTGCAGTGGAGAGCTGTTTTGTATTGGACAGTTCAGAACCAGGTTTTATGAGCTATAGACTGGCCTCAATGCTGCAAGCTCTGTGCTGGGTTAGCGGCTGCAGGGTAGGGGGGAAAGTTGAGGACTATACGTACCTTGATATTGCTTCTATGCCTCAGCCAGTGTCCCAAGTTGGGAGTTGCCCCAATTAAATATGGTGACAAAGATATCCTAAGATGGAGGCAGCTGCTTTCAGCAATGGGGTGTTGGGTCATGTGGGGCCAGGTGGTGGCATTGGGAGGACTATTCAGAGATGAAGCTCTGTGGCATGCAGCAGTTGTGGCTGGTGGCTGTCTCCAGACCCTATGTGGTGTCCCCAGGTGCAGGCTACTGCATGTCGGGACTATGGCAGTGGTTGCAGTGTCCCAAGATGGAGGTGATGGGAGCCCCACATTGGTAGATTGGGGTTCACATCAACTGGGTGTCCTGCGTGGGTGGTGATGTTGGTGGTCCTGCTCAGGCATGGCGGCCAAAGGTCCTGCGTGGTCAAGAGGCCTGGAGTCCTGTGCTGATGCTGAGACCTGGGGATCTTCAAGCATATGGCCGTGATTCCTGCACAAGGGCAGCTGTTGGGGTCCTCTAATAACTTGTAGAAAAACAGTATTCCCACTACTTGAATCCCAGGTCATCCAGCAACACAGAATGCAGCCTCCCTCTAGCCCATCATTTTGGATCCTATGCATGGTTTGTGATGTCCTAGAGCTTACATAAAAATGTGAGTAAGATGATTTGAAATATAATAAGTAATATTTTTAAAAATAACAACACTATGCTAAGACAGTGAATAGTCAAACACATAATTAGACCATTTTGTCAGGGAAGATCACTAGATCTCTTTCAATGAGGATCATTTGAAATGAGATTTAAGGACAGGGCATAGTCAGCCATGATGCACATATCAGAAACAGAACATTTCACATCAACAAATCAGCAAGTAAGAATTTCTTAAGTCAGTACTGTTAGCCATAAATAAGAACAGAAAATAGAATAGAGAGCAAATAAAAATAGAAGTTAATCAAGGCAAAAAAAAAGAGGTGATGATAAACCATGCAAGGCAATGAAAAGATGTTTGACTTCTATTTAAATACAGCGGGAAAGTACCAGAAAAAATTTGGCAAAGGAGCATCATTATCCAATTATATTTGGCATATATGTTTTGGCAAATGGCTTATAAGAATTAAAAATGGAAAAGAGAGTCAAATTCAAAGGATACTGCAATGTAGAGGTTATCCAAATTCTCTAATTTGGCAATAAAAAATGTATATGTTGTATGGAACAGTGGGATAAAATGTGGATGCATGAACAGAGAGAAATTTTTATCATACTGAATATTGGATAAAGGAAAAATCAAATGTGACCTCTAGATTTTACCTGAGCAACCAAGTAGATACTGGTGGTAATTGAAGAAATGGATAAAAAGGGAAAAGATTAGTTTGGTAGATAAAAATCAGTTCTTCTGTTTGATAATATTAAATTTGAGATTCCTAAATAGGACTGACTACTTATCTTGGGGTCCCATTTTAAACTGAAAATGAAGAGACCTTGTTTATAAATCATCCATAATTTCAAAATAGTTATAGCTGAGCATGAAACTGAGACCAAATTAAGTGCAAGGTGCTGGTGACTGCATGCCTAGAAGGATCACACCCCTGCCCAATAGACAGCTAAGAAGAAACTTTCAACAGATAGTTGGATGTATGTGCTAGGCTCCAGTAAGACATCAAAGCAGTCCCCCAATTTGAGGGTAGCTTCTCAAACAGTTTTGATGATGTCTGAAGATGAAACTAAGGTTAACCTATATTGATGATAAAGTCTAATTTTAACAATGAAGGAAGCCCCTGAGACAGTGGAGGATTTTTTGATAAGAGTAGAAAAATACTATACAACATAATTTCAGGGAAGGAAAACTGTGTGAAAAAGACATTGAGAGGGTGATAACATTGCAAATATAAAGACAAGAGTTTACATAGTACTGCATTTTACATAGTACTGTATCTAAGTATTAAAGAAAAAATGAAAGCCAATTCATTGGCTTAAAGAGTAAATGTGCTTAAGAGTATTCCTATATGTGAGTGGTTTGTAAGAATAAGGCAGACGGAGACTTAATGATTTAGAAGAATGTCTGACGTGATCACTTTGGGAAGTGAAAAAGCAAACCCATAGAAATTTAGTGGGTATATAGGACTCTATTGGGTGCCCATTTGAAATTTATGCTATATTTTAAAATAAGACCAGTCAGCACACTTGTTAAGTTTTTGTCTGGCTTATTGCAGTTTCATAGGTGTGGACAGCATGGATATGCTTTCAGGGAATATTAGAGAGGAAGAGCAAGGGCAAAGGATTGAGGCTAGATGGAAAGACATCTTTATTATGGGCCAAGGAAATATGGCTATGTAAGAATGGTTGTACAGTAAGAGTGAAGACTGGATTCGTGAAGGAGTACTAGAGTCATTGCATCAGAGGTTATAATGAAGAATTTGGGCAATGGGAATTTCTATGAGAAGAAAGGAGAAATAATTTAGAAAAGACCATTACTACCACATAAAACTTAATGGCAGCACATTCAAGAAGGCACATTGGAAATGTTTGCAATAGACATAGAGGTGCTGAAAACTTGGCCTAATTAGTGTTTATTCAGAGCCTTAAGACCACTGAAGATAACGACAAGTAATGATGATAGTAATGACAATTATTGACCTAGGCAATTGGGAATTCTGATGGCATCTGCCTTAAACAGAGTTGTGACCCAGAGAATAAGTCTGTGGGTCTATTACAAGGCTGCCGAAGATAAGTTCAAGCTAAAGGTATTTGGGTGACTGGGGACAGACTTTTCTTGAATACATTGGGCTTGAACACCAGATGGGGCTTTGAAGATTATCAATAAACAATATCTCATAAGACCTCTTATTAAAGTGATGCTTATTTTTCTGGATTTGGAAATCTGTGAGCTTAAACCTCTAGTTCGCAGCAAAAAGTAGGAAACTGTCTACTTGCGAATACTTTTGTTTTCCAACAGAATTGGGAGAAAGGGACGAAATGAGACACTCCCATGGATTCCAGAGGGTTCATCTGAGTGTAAAAGTGCTGCAGCAACTGAATGTGTTTTATATACTGTCGCATTTTAAGATCTTGGGAACATTACAAGTAAATGATTTAACTACTTTCAGCTGTCCTGTAAGTTGTTCATAATCACTGATTCTGCTTTTCAGATGAGCATAATAAAGTGCTCAATATAGCTCTTTCAACGGCAACGGCAGTGCTGACTCTTCAGTATGAGACACTCAGTCACACAGGATATCTCCACATCCAAGCGAAGCAAAAATAAAAAAAGGAATGAAAGGCCACGCAGCAGCGATCTGGTATGTCTTTGGTTTCATTTTTTGTTAGCTGAAGAAGCTGAGTCTTTGAAAACTTAGACACGTTTAATCAAATTTCTTCTGGCATCCATGAATTCTGACCTCAGTAATTCTGGAGAAATTATTGTTTTTTCAATTTGGCAGTGTGTTTTCATAGGTCTGATTTGTAAATCAGTTCTGATAGTTTCAGATTAAAATGTTGTGCCAACTGATAAATTAATTTACCAGTAGTATATCTGGACCTCCACCAATGAACTAACTACCCCTATTTGATGGTAAAAACATCTGGGTCCTTGTTTTCTTTTGATCACTGACTAGGCACTCTTCTCTAAAGAAGGTATAGATGATAGCAAGTCCTATGTACTGAAAGAAAAGCTCAGGACAAGAAACAGTTCCTCTCCCACTGTCAATGGATGTCTACTGGACTTTGGTGAAGTTACTTCTCTTTTCTGGGACTTGCTCTTAACATCAGTCAATTCCTATATATTGCTAATTCTATTGCTCTAGACTTTTCCCCCTAATTCCTCTAGACATAAGTGATACAACCAAGGGAAGAATGCTACTGTATAGATATCCATGAGAGTTGCAGCAAGGGTAAGTCTAAACCAACTTAGAAAACAAGATAATGAGCATTTCCTGTAAGTGTTGGCTATCTCTTCACAGTAGGAATCATGATAGAAATCCCATTATGATTAAACATTTTGCCATAGAAAGTCAGAAAGGTTCTTTATTTGAAGATCTGTACATTTTATGAATTTTTGAAGTAATAACGAGTGACCATCGTAATAAACAGCATTCATTTTGTTCTTTGTATGTGCATTAGGTACATATTAAATATGTTGGAAATTGCCTAGAAATATACAATAATAAACGTGGTTTAGTCTTTTAAGCCTATAATTTATAAGATTACACAATTTATCACACAAATTTGAAACATATCTGATATAAATGTTTGTGATTGAAATATCATAAGAAACATTAAAAAAAAATCCAAAATAATTTAAAAATGAAAAATAACATGACAAATGTTAATATTTAAAATTCATTCTGAAAATAAAGTTTTAAACAAAGCATTAATTGATCTACAGGATAATCTTGATATTATTTCATGGAAAATATTTCCAACCTAAAAATATTCATTGAGTTTTGTGTTGATTCTGCTGTAATTGTTAAGTGAGTCTAAATTGTCTTGAATTAGGGACTAAGGTATAAATTATTTCATAAGCTCATTTCTTTTTTTTTTAAAAAAAAGAACATATTATGTCTGTCTGCCTTGATTTTGGTTTTGTGATTGAAATTAATATAACTTTCGCTAATTCATATTTTAAATTGATTTCTGACTTCTTCAGGTCAGAGTATGTCATAGAAACCTTCACGTTTCGTTTCTTCTCCTAAAGCATTTGTAAAGAATTGCTAGCTTTGGGAATAGTTACCTACTAGAAAATAATAGCAAGTGTTATTGTATTGGTTAGTATCCAAACAATAGAACATAAGAATTTTTCAGAAAGGTTAATGGTACTACATAGACTCATGGATTAAAAATACATATTTAAGGACTTATTTTACTTCTAAAACTAATTTATAGGATTAACTTAAAGTACACTATATAAATTCTCTTATTTTAGTGTATTTGAAAAGAACAACTCACTGTTCACAGCAGACAGGGTCACAAACATTTGTGATATGTCAACAGTCTTACTAAGGGTGATTGATTAGATCTATTTCTTCTTTTCTTTTGTGTAACATGTTAACTTTTGACATTATGTTTCATGTTTTGTTCCTTAGGTTTCTATTCTTGATTTTGACCTGATGTCAATAAATTCCTTCAAACAAGCAGTATGATTTACTTGATTGTTAAATTTTAATTGGAATTTGGAATTTTTTTTTTCTAGTTCTCTCAATTCCTTGACTACTTTTTCTTGGATTCAACAAATACCTGAGGAATGTCAACAAAGAATTTTTCAATTGAAGAATACAAAACTTAAGCAGTATATGCATTGTATTATATACATGCAATATAGTAATAACATATAACTTTCATTTCAAATTCCAATTTTTACTTCTCAATGAAAGATGTTCAAGACTGGGATGTTTTTGTTTCTGTTTCTGTTGAATTAGAAGTATCACAAAAGAACTGGCATAACAAATTGCTTCAAATAATTTCAGTTGAATTATGCAATCTTTTAGGAAGACTCACTGTGTATCCAAGACCATAAACCACTACCCATCACCATTTGTATTAAAATATACTTATTATATCCACATTCAAAATCCATTGTTAGGAACTCTATGCTGTGCCCACCCGCATAGGATTTCATATGTTAAAATCTTAACTTCTAATACAAGAGGACTAGAAAATAGGATCTTTGGGAGATACTTAAAATAGATCATAAGGGTGGGGCCCTTACCATAGAATTGATGCCCTTATAAAAATAAGAGAAATTAAGATATCTCTTTCTCTGCACACACCAAAGAAGGCCATGTAAACACATGACTAGGAAGAGGACCCTCACAGAGCATTATACTTGCTCTTTGATCTTGGACTTCTAGCCTCCAAAACTAGAAGAAATACATTGCCATTATGTAAGCCACTCGCCTTTCTGTACTTTATTACAGCAGTCTGAACTGACTCAACACTATAGTTTATCATCTATGTTTACTATCCCTTCCAAAGAAAGTTCACAGAATAGTTCTTATTTTAATCCCCCTGCCCTCACCTCATATCTATTTTTTAAAATTTCTTTACGATATTTCAAATAATATTATATGCTTCCTTAAAATACTGTGAGCAATTACAAAGTATACAAAGAACAACCACATTACAAGACCTAGAAATAACCTTTGGATTTGATGAAACTGTGTCCAAATTACTTAAATATATAGTTGCATATAAAAGGACAGTTAAATAGGTAACTTGACTGATAAAATGTAATAAGTTAAATATTCTTCCTTTTTCTAGTTTTACTGATACATAATTGGCAAATTAAAAGTTCATAAATTTAAGGTATACAGCATGCCATTTTGATATATGTTCACATTTTGAAATGATTATCAAAATCAAAGTAATATATCAAGCACCTTACATAGTAACTATTTTTCTATCATTCAATTTTTAATAAAGGTATTATATTTATAATGTCTAATTAAAGATTTTTATCAGTTCATCAAAAAGATATTCTTTCAAAGTCAAAGGTATGGCCTCATATTTTTGCATACAGTTTAAATCTACTTTTGTCACACAAATCATATACCACATAAATCTCTGTCATGAAATTTCCTGCTTCATACTTTCTTTTCAAAATTTTGTAGTCATTGTCCCACTATATTCTGCAGTGAGTATTGCTATGGAGGGAATATGTGAAAACAAAGTGTTTTTACCTCTATATAATGTGTTTTGCCTACCATGATATCCAGATGATACTTCAGTTATTACTTAAGAGCAGTAAATTTGTTATGTTTAAGCATATCTATTTTAGCCATTTACATATTTATATCATTATAAAATATTTTTTCACTTATGATATGTATTTTAAGATATTCTAGGAAAAAATTTCTAATATCTTTGATTTTATTGTATTTATTATTCTCTTCTTCATAAAAACCAATAATGTATGTCTTGAATATTCTTATTATATCTAGAATTTCCTGTATAATTATATAATATTTTGGTTATGTGCTTTGTTGTCATGTCTCATAAACTATACAGTATCTTAATTTACTGGCATATTTATTTAAATTTAATTTCTCTTTTATCTTTTTATATTGCTGTATTTCTCTTCCACATTGTTATGATTAGCACTGGAAGTTTTCTCTTCTCCTTTTGTTAACTTTTGATCTTTTTTTCCAAAAATTAAAAATCTTGTTTAAATTTTAAATTTAAATCTTCTTTGTGATGATTTAAAATAATATAATGTTTATAATTCCTTTGTTTTCTATTTTTTGGGGGGTTATTCTTCCTATGCTATCACTTTCTCTGTTCTTTCTTTACAGTCTCTTCTACCTATGCATAGAGTCATTTATAATTTCTATGAACATTTGCCTAGATAAATGTGTTTGTTAAAGAGTTGTATATATAGCATACAGCAACAATTTAGGCTCTTTGTTCTTTCATTCTGAAAGGTGACTCTTCTTTTTGACTTTCAAGTAGTATGGTACACTCCCCATTTTCTGTGACATACCCATAAAATTTTATTTTTGTTTACTCAAGAGGCACTTTGGATAGGTTTTCCAGAAAACCATTTCATGATGACAATCTAATAAGTATTAGCTTTCAGTTTCCTCCCTTATTTTGATTCATATTTCAAATGTTTACCTAGAAAACTTTGGTAATTTGATATTATCAAATTGTGTCTTATGTAGTTTGTGTATGTGTGCATGTGTGTGTTTAATCTTATGCTTTAGTTTTGTGTGTGTGTGTGTGTGTGTGTGTACGTATGTGTATATTTAATATTATGTTTTTGTCTAAATGAATTTACAGGGAAAAATAGTAGTTAAACTAAATTTTACTCTTTCATCTTTTAAAGGAAGTATGTTTATTCACTCTTCTGTTCTCTGAAATCTCTTTTGAAGCTCTTTCACCACGACACTGAGACTGTTTCTGATGTGGTAACTACTGATTTCACCAAAATGTAGTGGAGATGAATTGAGTCCATAGATGATCTCATCTCCCTTGCACTCTTTGTAGCATTTGATACCATTGACCCTTTCTCCTTGGCATTTTCCCATAGATTTTATTGATTCACAATCTCTTATTCTTATTTTTTGTATCCCTGGATGCTCCATCTCAGGATCTTTTCCCATTTTTGTCCTTTTTCTGCCTTTTGGACATCAACATTCTCAGCTTACTTTTGTTTCTTTTTAATCTCTCTTTGAAAAAGACACTCTTATTTCCATGTTTTAAATATGACCTATTTACCATACACATATTTATCTTCTGACCACATTTCTTCGCTATCCCTGGTTTATATACTGCTAAATGAATGATATGATTCTCAAAATCATTTCCAAAATACAGATAAGATTGCCTCCTCCATTCCACAGTGTGCTTTCTAGTTAGACTTGCTTTTACTCACTGTTCTGTGGGTGTTTTCTGGAAATATATTTCTCCCTCATCTAGCATATGCAAACCCTCCACAAACCTTTGAGATTCCACCATGGGGCTGGGGTTGTGGCTCAGCGGTAGAGCACTCGCCTAGCACATTTGTGGCCCTGGGTTTTATTCTTAGCACCACGTAAAATTAAATAAAGGTATTGTATCCAACTACAACCAAAAGAATAAAATATCTTAAAAAAAATAAAAACAGACTGAAGTCTCCCTTTCCTAATTTCTACTGCTACTATCATATCCTAAGATAGCAGTGTCTTGGAACATGAACTAACAAGAGTGTGTTCAAGCTGGACTCTAAACTGTGCTTTCTATCTCTTCTTATCCATCATCAACATAACAAGACAATTTTTGAAATATGAATCCAATTATACAAATCCAATATTTAAATTTCTCCAAAGTTTTTCATTCCTCTTAGAGCAATCTAAACTTCTTACTTTGGTCACAAGTTGCTACAGGATCTGTCATCTAACTCATTAATCATAAATTATATTCCTCTCTACCTTTCTATTTTGCCATTGGAATCTTTTGGTTCTTTGACAGAAGAGATCCTTCCAAACTCAAGGTAGTCACATATGTAATTGCTTCTATAGAATGTTCCTTCTAACCAACTCTTCATGATATTAATTTCTAAAGTTTTTTTTTACGTAACTCGATTACACATTCTTCTAAGTTTTTCCCTAACGTTCCAACTCAAATTAGAATCCCTAACTGCATCTGAACTTGACTTTCATAGCATTTTTTAAGTTAATAATTTATCATTATAAACTTGACAAGAGGCTTCACTGTTTTTGCTTTGCTGATCTCTGTACACACAATATCTACTACAGTAAATGGTATGTAATAAGAATAAATATTTCCTTAGTGAATGTGTGTTTTTATGTACTAAATTAATATATTGAATGTCTAACTGAATTAATGGTAGCATACTAGGTAGGTAGTGTCTCTACTTAAAAAAAGTTTAAAATTACATCTACCAATAAATATAACTACTCACATAGATCTCCCAAATATTCATAATGACAATGAAGCACATAGTTTTAAAATATTTGGTAATAAAATACAAGAGGTTTTAAAGATTATAATATAAACAAATGTTTACCTCCAGACATATCTGAACCTACTACCACAAGTAGGTTAATTTTTAAAAAGTATTAATACTACTCATTGATTCATGACTATAATGACTCCATTCACTACATATATTCAAATCATTATGGTTTCCACAATTAAATAAATTCCAAGAAAGTTGGTTAACTAAATGCAATATTTCAGTACATAAAATAATCTATCACAAAGTACTAATTTGTTTCAACACATATAATGCATACACCATAAAATATATTTGGAACCCAAAATGTTAAGGCAACAGTGATTGGTGAAACAAGTGCTATCTTTAAAAAAATAATGATGGTATGAAATGTTCATGTTTGATTTTAATTGGAAAGTAAAACTTATACAAATATTTGTAGTATTTTACATGAAATCTTCCAATTCTTACTTGCCAAGTCAGTGAAATGCATACAACAGTTTTACTTATCAAATTTATATATACCAATAAAATGCTACAGATATGTTCTAAATTATAGGGAGATTTTTTTTGTTGTTAACTGCTTTAATGATTAATTTGATGATTTAAGAATTAGAAGTATTTTTGGTAGAACTGTTTTATCCAGCAACATACTAAAGTTTTGACAATATTTTTCTTAGCTATTTCAAAACAATGGACACTTTTTTAAAACATTGTCAATGAGCAGGATTTTTAAATATATTTGTTTCAGGGATTATTTTGCTAATAATATGTAATGGATGATACAAGAAAAAATATGAAATTGCTATAATATTGTCAAACTTGAAAGAAAAATATAACCCATTGGACCAAGGATCAGGTTAATTTCATTTAAATAACAGATCCCATAAAGTTGTCTTCATATATTTTTATATATATGTATATATATATATATATGTATATGTATATATATATATATAATTTCATTTAAATAACAGATCTCATAAAGTTGTCTTCATATATATATATATACACACACACACACATATATATATATATATACATACACTTTAGTTGTAGGTGGACATAATACCTTTATTTTATTTATTTATTTATTTATTTATTATTTATTTATTTATTTTATTTATGTGGTGCTGAGGATCTAACCCAGGGCCTCACACATGCAGAACGAGCGCTCTAACGCTGAGCCATAGCCCCAGCTCCTAAAGTTGTCTTTTTAGTACATATTTTTAAACTAGTAAAAATGATTTATAGAAATGCTAGAACATAATTTAAAACTATTTTGACATATTTAAGTTATCCATTTCCTTTGACATTTTTATCATTCCTTTTATATATGTATTACACACACACACACAAAAAAAAAAAAGCTTAAAGGAAGGTATGCCTCTTATACATCTTTTGTTTCTATCACAGAACCCATTTACTAAGACATCTCACGAAAGTTCTTTTGGGGAATGTATTTATATGTGTGTTTGGTTCACTTTCTCTTTTACTTTCGCTTCACTTCCTCCTTTCTACCCTCCTCCTTCTTCTCCTTCTCCTTCTTCTTTTTTTTCTTTTTTTTGGGTATTTTCAAATATGGAGAACATTCTGTCTTCAAAGGTAAGCTAACAGAAACAGAGTTTTACAATTACTTCTATCAACAACAGTAAGAAGTGTGACAATTCTCTTCATTTAGTTCTTAACTGATAATACAGAGGGACCAAATACCAGGATTTAAATATAAGTCCTATTAGAATATTTGCATCAAAGGTCTTCTTTTTGTTTGTATTAGAAAATTAGATACATAGATTTTTATCTGAAATGTCAGAATAGTGAAATGCACCATTTGTCAAATGGAGAAAGTAAGGGTCTAGCACTCTGGGCTTTTTTTGAGTCTCCTTTTATAGTTCTTCCATTGACTCCCCTGTGACCTTCAGCAAATGGAGCTTAGTTGAGCTGACTCTAAAACGAGGATAGTCATAGTGACCTGTCTCTCTTGGTGGTGTTATAAGACTCAATAAATCAGAGCCTACAAAGTTCTTTAAGGTTCTCAGATGAATTGTGCTATACAAGGGTGAAATGTCAGAGTAGAAAAACTGCTTGTACCTTTTATACATCAGTTATAGCCAAATGGGCAGTACAAAATAGTATCATCCTACACCTTTATAAAATTATTCTCATTTTCTAAAAGAACGTTTAGTTCAGCCACTTTAAAACAGAAGGCTTAATAGATTGTATTAATCTCAGGTAACTATTTTTACCTCAAGTATTCAACAAAACTATGTTGCCCTGTTATCTCTGATAACTAACATAAATAAACTCTTTTAAAGCAAATTATGGATTAATAAGTATATTTTATGCATTTAAATGTTTCAGTGTCTTTGCTTACTTTTCAGATATGCTGTTTGAAGTTGATTAGCAGATATGTCATCTTTGCCAATTCAATATATAAGGAAGTTGGTGGTATATTTTAAATCATCTATATTCAGAGTTGAAAATTAATTTTGCTTTGATTTTTTTAAACATCTACTGATTAAACTTAAGCAGCTAAACATCTTAGGCATTTAACTTCAATGCTGTGTCCTCCCCTATCAGAGCAAAATTGGGCATTTTCCTATACACAATAGAGGAAAAAAAGCAATTACTATCAATCAGTGACTAAGCAACAGATTGGAGTATTTAGAAAGACTCATTCATACACAGATTTGCAGCAGTGTTCAGCTCCTCTGATTAGATTCCATAGATTTTAAATTGTAGCTAATTAGGCTGTCATAGGTTCATTAATGGCTCTACTGATTCAGCACTCCCTCACCTGCATGCATATTAAAGCTCATTAGCTCCCTTGTCTAAAATACCACCTGCATTAATTGCTGCCTGTGCACCAGGACTCTTCAGAAGGCTCTTCTGACAATGATTCTACCTGCTTGTAGTGCCCCGTGCCCCTGAAAGCTCTTCAGGAAAGCTCACACATAAAGTTCATGGTGGTGCACACGTGGTGAGACTGCAGCTGTTGTAAGGGCAGTCAAGCCTGTTTTACGCTGAACAGCAGGATATAAATAATTAGTGATGCCTGTGCTGTAGGGCTTAACACAAGGCCAGTGCATCCCATTCTAAGCTTCTACTAATGCATCCCTCTCTACAAAATAAGCTCCCAAGTCATCTTTCTTTTGATTCTTGATTCTTTAAGTAGCTTCCACAAAATGCTAAGACTCAGCCAGAGAAAAAAGAACACTGTAGCTTTCTTTTAGTTCACGACTTCTGTACCTCATGTATGTGAGATGAACCCTTCAATAAGGATATTGAAACCATGCTAGTTTCTTGGTGCCTGAATTAGTGACTGGCACAATTAACCAATTATGTCCTCCCATTTTCAAAAATAGCTTTCATCTCTAAAGTAAAAATGGTATTTTGGTTATTTATCATTTTAATTTTCACTTCTATCTTTTTCATTCCTTCAAGAACCATTTGTGTGTGTGAAAAGGATGTAGGATTCGTAATTCAAGACACTCATGAGAAATTCAGCTACTCATGAAAGAAGTCCTACCTAAGATGAGCTTGTGGAAATGGTAATTGTTTTGTAGTTGGTTGCTGGGAAAACTTATTCTTATTTTCCAACTCTTTTTTGTTCTTTAATGTTTTCTCCTTAATGCTAAATCTGTTAATATTAGGCTGTTACTAATTGTCAGTTATGATTTTAGAAAGTATTTTTGTGTCTCTGAAATTTGTTATTGCAGTGACTTTGTGGGGGTGAAGTGCAGGAGGTATTGTACTCAGGAGTATTTGACCAATGAGCCACATCCCCAGTCCTATTTTGTATTTTATTTAGAGAGAGCATTTCACTGAGTTGCTTAGAGCCTTGCTTTTGCTGAAGTTGGCTTTAAACTCAGGATCCTCCTGTCTCAACCTCCCAAGCCTCTGGGAATATAGTCTTATGTCACTGCGCCTTGCTGTAGTGACCTTTTGATTTCAGGGTTTTAAAATCAAGAGTATTAAATGAAAACTATGTTATGTATATATACACATATTTTATCCATATTTGTATTATGTATATTTATATATAGTTGAGAAATATTTTACTTTTTACTAATTTAAATTACAGTTAGTAATCAAACTCAATATTTCATATAAACATGTGAAGAATTAGTCTTCCTTAAGCTTTTTTTTTTTTTTTTTTTTTTTTTTCACTGTGTATGCTTATTTTCTCCATGTTCCTATACAGAGCTATGGATATAAGCAAGTTGGCCTAAACAGTGTTTAGGGGATGTATTGTCAATTTGACATTTTTAAGTTTTTATTATAATTACTACACATATTAATTATACAAATCAGTGAGTTTCACAGTGACATTTACCTACATGCATATTTTGTGGCTTTATCACATTCAGCTTCCCTTTTTTACTTTTGTCCTCCCTTTTCTTCCCTGTCCCAGAGTCTGGTCCATAAAGTTGTACTTTCAGGACATTTTTTAAAAAATTATGTTTTAGTTTCCACATATGTGAGAAAACATGCAATACTTGTCTTTCTATGTGTGACTCATTTCTCTTAACATGATGACCTCCAGTTCTGTCCATTTTCCAGAAAATGGCATGACTTTATTCTTCTTTCTTGCTTGCTGAATAATATTTCATTATTTATTATACCATAGTGTCAGCATCCATTCATCTGTAGCTATGTGCCTAGGTTGATTCCACGTCTTAGTAACTGTGAACATTGCTACAATACACATGGGTAGACAGGTATCCCTATCAAATACTGGCTTCAATTATTTGGGATATGCACACAGAAGTGGATTAGCTAGATCACATGATAGTTCTATTTTGAGATTTTTTTTTTTGAGGTGCCTCCACACTGTTTTCCTTAGTCGTTATATTAACTTGCATTCCCACCAACACTTTATAAAGGGTATATTTTCTTCACATCCTTTACCAATATTTGTTATCTATTTGCATATTCATTTTTATAATAGCCATTCTGATTTTGGTAGGATGGAATCTCAATGTAGTTTTGATTTGCATTTTCCTGATAAATAAAGCTATTGAGTATTTTTCATAGATTTATTGATCATTTGTACCTCTTCTTTGTGAGAAATATCTGTTCAGGTCATATGAACATTTTCACTGTATTCCTTATTCTTTTGTTGTTCTTTTCCAGTTCTTTATGTATTCTTGATATTAGCCTTGTGTGAGATGAATAGTGGGCAAATATTTCTTCTATTCTGTAGGTTGTCTCTTCACTTTATTAATTGCTTTTTTGCTGACCAGAAACTATTTAATTTGGTGTAATCTCATCTTTTTATTCTTGCTTTTGTTTCCTGAGCTATTGGAGTTATGTTCAGTAGATCCTTATCTGTGCCAGTATCTTGAAGTGTTTCTCCTATGTTTTCTAGTAGTTTCAGAGTTTTGTGTCTTACAATAAGATTTTTCTACAGGTTTTGAAATAGGGGTCTAGTTTTCAAACTTCTGCCTGTGGATATTCAGTTTTCCCAGGACCATTTGTTGAAGAGGCTGTCTTTTCTCCAATGTATGGTTTGGGCATCTTTGTTGATACTCAATTGACCATAAACACACGGGTTTATTTCTGTGTATTCTGTTTCTTTGGTCTCTCTGTATTCTTTGATGTAAAATAATGGGGTATTTTGGTTATTAAGCACTGTGGTGTATTTTGAAATCAGATATTGTGATATCTCCAGCATTGCTTTTTTGCTTAAGATTGTTTTTGCCATGTGTGGTCTTTGTGCTGCCCTATGGATTTCTTTTTCTAGTTCTTTGAAGAATGTCATTAATATTTTGATGGGGACTATATTGGGAATTTGTAGATCGCTTTGAATAGAATGAACTTTTTGACAATATTAATTCTCACACTCCAAAATCATGGAGGGAACTTTCCACTTTGTAATGTCTTCTTTAATTTCTTTCTTCAGTGTTTTGCCATTTTTGCTGGAAAGGTTTATTTATTCCCATATTTACTTTTTGTTGCTAATGTAAATGAGTTTTGTTTCCCTGATTTACTTATCAAGTGAGTTAATTTACTGGTGTAAAGAAAGGCTACTGGTATTTGTATGCTGATTTTGTATCCTGCTACTTATCAGATCTAAGAGTCTCTTGGAGGCGATCTTAGAGTTTTCAAATATAGAATCAGGCTGGATGCAGTGGCACATACCTGTAATCCCAGAGGCTTGGAAGGCTGAGACAGGAGAATGGTGAGTTCAAAGCCAGCCTTAGCAAAAGCAAGGCACTAAGCAATTCAGTGAGACCCTGTCTCTAAATAAAATACAAAATAGGTCTGGGGATGTGGCTTAGTGGTTGAGTGCCCCTGAGTTCAATCCCAAGTTCCCAAGTACAAACAAACAACAACAACAACAACAACAACAAATATACATATATAAAATCAGATCATCTGAAAACATGGATAATTTGATTTTCCCCTTTCCTATTTGTATCTCTTTTTTATTACATTCTCTTGCCTAATAGTTCTAGTTGGATTTTTAATTACTATATTAAGAGTGGTGATAGTAGACATCTAAGGAGATGCTTTCAGTTTTCCCCATTTAGTATCATGTTGTCTAAGGGTTTGACATATATAGCCTCTAAAATGTTGAATTATGATCTTTCTATACCTAGATTATTCAGGACTTTTTATCATAAAGGGGTGTTAAATTTCATAGACAACTTTATAAAAGCATCTGTTGAGATGATCATTTGACTTTTATTCCCCATTCTATTTATGTGCCTTATTACATGGATTGATTTGTATATAGCGAACTATCCCTGCATT
The DNA here is from genome assembly GCA_025594165.1 of Tamias sibiricus. NCBI lineage: Eukaryota > Metazoa > Chordata > Mammalia > Rodentia > Sciuridae > Tamias > Tamias sibiricus. The sequence continues at coordinate 108,284,702 of CM046664.1, read as the reverse complement.
GCAGGAATGAGACCCACCTGGTCATGGGGTATGATCTTTTAATGTTGAATTCAATTTTCAAGTATTTGTAGAGGATTTTTTCATCTATGTAGATATCACATATATCTATACATTGTGATATAGATATTGGTCAATAGTTTTCTTTATGTTAAATCATATTCAGGTTTGGGAAGCAGGGTAATACTGGCTTCATAGAATGACTTTGGAAAGATTTTTTCCCTTTTGAGGTTGTGGAATAATTTGAGTATCATTGATATTACTTCTTTCAAAATCTCATAGAGTCAGAATTAAATCCATCTGGACTTGGGCTTTCATTTATTGGGAGAGTTTTTCATTATTTCTTCTCTGTCCAAATACTTATTATTTTGTTAATTATACTGCTTTTGGATTTAGTTTGTTCTTGTTTTTCTGAATTATCATGGTTCATCATTTGGTTATTTATCTTTTTAATTTATGTACTCATTGGTTTAAACTGCCTTCTTAATATTGATTTTTAGGTTATATAGCACATTGTGTTTCCATTTTTGTTTCTAAGAATTTTTAAATTTATATGCTAATTTCTTCAGTGGCGCACTGTTTAATAGTATGTTGTTCAGTCTCCATGTGCTTGAATAATTTCTGTACTTTCTCCTGTTGTTGATTTGTAATTTCAATCCATTGTGATCTCATAAGATACAAGAAACTAATTCAATTTTTTAAATTTATTAAGACTAGCTTTATGTTCTACTATATGATCTATTTTAGAAAATGTTCTATGTGATGAAAAGAATGTGTATTCTGCCAATGTTGGAGAGAATATTCTGTGTCTGTTAAATGCATTTGATCTGTAGTATAATTCAATTCTGATATTTCTTCATTAATTGTGTTTTCCTCTGGAGGACCTATCTTTGGATAAGAGTGAAATATTGAAGTCACTTGTTATTATTGTATTTGGGACTAATGCTCCCTTTATGTCTAGTACTAATTATTTTATAACACTGAGCATTCTAAAGTTCAGTGAACATACATGTTGATAGTTATTTTATCTTCTTGATGAGTTGTTCCATTGATCAACATGTAGAGATCTCCATTTGTCTCTTCTAAATAACTTTGGCTCAAAGTTTATTTTGTCAAATATAATAATAGCTACTCCTGATTCCTTTTGGGTTCCATTTACTTGGAATAGCCAAATTCAAATAGGCTGCATATATCTATGCAGGTGAGGTGAGTTTCTTGCATGCAACATATTGTTATCATTGTTGTTTATTTTTTAATGCAATCATCTAGTCCACATCTTTTAATTGAATGATTAAGATTACTTTCATTTATGGTTATTATTTACAGATATGTAGTTGTTCCTGTTATTTTGTAACTTTTTTCAGTTTGTTTTGAGTAGTCTATATCCATTTCTTGTTATAATTCATCTTAAATGTTTGGTGATTTGTGATATTGATAAAAGTTTGAATCATTCTTACTTCTGATTTGTGTGTGTACTCTTCTAGTGATATTTATTATTTCCCTTGGATTAATGATTGTGAAAGACATTTTCCTCTTCTAGGTGAGGATTCCCTTAAGTATGTTCTGAAATGCCTGTCTAGTGGTCATGAATCCCCCAAGTTTATCCTTATATTGGAAGGTATATTTTTCTTTGTCAATTCCAAAGGGTAAGTTTGCTAAGTAGAGTGATATTGGCTGGCAGTATTCTTCTTTCAGCACTTGAAATGCATCATTCTATACTCTCTTGGTCTTTAGATTTTTCTAAGAAATCTTTTGTTATTCTCATGTGTTTGGTTTTAAAATGTGACTTGACACTACTCCCTTGCAGTATTTAATTTTTTTTTCTTTGTTCTTTACTTTTGAGGATTTAATTATAATATGTCTTGGCGAAGTTCTTTTTTGATCACATCTCTTTGGTGTGTTAAATGCCTACTATACCTGGATATCCATGTATTTCCCTATATATGAGGGATTTCTTCTCCTATTTCACTGAATACATTTTTTACATCCTCAGTGTGCAGGTCTTTTCCATCCTGTATGCCAAATATGTGAACATTGCATGTTTTTTTTTCTTTTCAAAATCTTAGTTGTTTATTGAAATGCTCATTCATATCCTGCATTGAAATCTTCAATTAGTTCCACTGTTTATTTGTATTCTCTTTAATTTTATTGAATTTCCATAAAATCTTTCTTCTGAGCCTTTTATCTGCCATTTTGTTCATTTTGATTTCTTTGCTATCTATTATAAACTTTGGGAGATGTCACATTGTTTTTTCATATCTCTTGTGCTTCTATTTTGAAATTTGTGCTACTATTGGGTGCATATCCCTTTCACTTTCATCTGAGATCCTGCTTAGTAAGCAACCTTTTCTCAGTGTGTCCTGGAATATCAGTTTGTTGTGTAGTGTTGAGTTGAATTCCCATTGAACTTCACAATGCAGTTTCACTGTGACTTTTCTGACTGTGATTAGTGAGTTTTGACAGTGTGTAATTTGTTAGAGCTCAAGAAAACCACTTTATATGTAGGTTTCACAAAAAGCAGAGTCCCTCTGATGGTCAGGCTGCTGTGGTATAAACAAGAGTATGTGGCTTGCACTCTGTGTAGTTAATCCTTACAATGAGAATGGAAGCCCCTCTGAGGTCTGGGGGTTTTCTCAGGCTCTGTTGATGTTGGTTCAACTATTCAAAACAATTCTGCTTTGGCTGTTGCAGTTGTGATGGTCCTGGAGCTTTCATATTCTATTTAGACCAGATGTATCTCTGGTTGTTTCTTGGGGAGAGGCAGATGCCAGGGTCACAGACTCCTGTCTGTGGCACTCACCTGCAGTATTGGCAGCAATGTGCAATCTGATATGATATGGAAGTAACTAGTAACTAATGCTGAGGTCCCTCATGGGTGTGGTGCCCAACACTGTTGCTTTATTTTTCCCTGTTGTAACTATGGGGGTGACTGTCCAGGAATGGGACTCCAAGCCCCCTTTCCAGGACTACTTAGGGGATGCATCATTTGCTGTGGACTTTTATTCCCCTTGTTCTTTAAGTGTATCTGCCAAGGTTTGAGAGGGACCAAAGTTTAACTCCACTCAGCTGGGCTGACATTGTAGCTCAGCAGTAGAGTACCCACCCAATGTGTTTGAAATTCCAGACTTGATCTCCAGTGCTGCAATTAAAGAGAAAAAAAGATGAAAAAAATAATAATGTAGAGAAACAAATAAAATCAAAACCATCAGCACCATCAATGCCTAAAAGGGAAAGGGAAAAATGATGTAGAATAAAATAAAAAGTTAAAAACAATAAAAGTAAAATTATTAAAAGAGAATAGTTGAAGGGAAAAATGAAAAGGGAGAAAAGAAATTTGAAAAAGAAGAAAGAAAAAATATTAAAAAGAGGAAAAAAGAAGAGAAAAACACAAAACAACAACAAAATGGTTTTAATAAAAATAAATTTTTTTCTCTTTGCTGAGGTGCTTGAGTAAGAAGTAAGAATGAAAACTTTCAGCCTATGTTCATCAGATCTTCTTTCCTTGTCTTGTCAGACTGCACCCCTGGGACACAGCAAAGGCAGGGTGTTATTCACCTACCCTCTTCTTTCCTTTGGGATTCTCATCAGGTGAATCTGGAATGATTTATGGCTGCAGTCACTTGGAACACCTCTCCACTGCTTTGTGTAATGGGATGAGCTAGGATGGAACACAGAACTCCCTCAACACAAATTCGCTCCTGAAAATATTTGGACTGTGTGCTCATAAAACATGATTGATGCCAATACCACAGCATATCAAGGAGCAAACAAAGAATGCTAAATTACCCAAAAATTATCTCTGGAGCTTATTTTGTCCTATGCACTCAGGGACCCTGTCCACAGGGGAGAGAGGGGTTATGGACACTCAAAGATCCAGGGACAGGGGGAAGGGTATTAGATATCAGCAGATTCCAAATAATCCACTAATCATGATTCTGTTGGTCCCAGTGCTGCCTCCCACATGCCATCATACAGGGCTGCTCACTCCTCACAGTCTGACAGCTGGCCTGGAAAACCACCAATTCCAAAAGGAAGTGCCTTCCAATCCCTTAACATAACATGGTCTATTTTCCCACCAATGTAGAGCTTCAGCAAGTTTGTGCTACAGCCTCTCCCTGGATGAGATGATTGGCTAAAATGACTCTTGAGGACATTGCCAGATGAACCAGTATAGTAATACTGCCACTATATCCTAGAGTCAGGGATAGGGAGACCTTTGACTCACAAAGCAATAACTCGGGCAGTAGGGCCCTTATCAAAATGGTTCCTAGTTACAGCACTGTGAGAATATGCTGGGAAGTGCAGAGTACTTTTTCAGGGCCAGTTCATCCTGCAATTCTTAGGACTACTATATATTTAGCCTGTATTTCTGCAGGGTGTTGAATCCTGTGCCAGTGGTGCTAATGGGAACTCTCCTTTCTCCTTTCCCGACTGATATATTTAGCACTTTTCCTCCCTCACTCCTGATTGCAAGTGACTGGGGCTAGGGCACTCTTTCACTTTCTATTCCACTGTCCAATTGCCAGGTTTCTCCAAGTATCTGCCTATCCTCTATTGATGTCCAGCATTCATCCACAGTCACCCAACTCAATGGGAAGCTCTGTTCCTGATGTTTTAATTCTATCTGGTGAAGACGTAGGCAAGTGCTGGATGACTCTAATCTGTGACTCTAATATGTTCTTATGACTCTGTAACTTAAGAGAATTCATCCTTGAAAAAGGAAAAATAAATCCAAATCTATATCTAAAAAATGTATTTTTGGTCACAGAGATGTAAGTTTTTTAATACTATAGATAATTGTGGATATTTATTTTTAACATTTATGTTGTATATCATTTCAATTTCCTCCCATATTTAAAAGTGACATGATTTTAACAAATGTGAAACAAAGCAAGAAAAACTTAATTGAAGTTTCATTATATGGACAAGCTATCTATAGAATTAAACCTACTAATGCACTTAGTTATTAAAGCACATTGCATGCTTCTGGCTATATTATTTCATATAATGAAATTAATTCAAAAACATGTTTGTTGGATAAATTATTAATAACTTAATAGAATTTAATACTTATCAATGTTCCCAGGTGCCTTAGTGAATTTTTTAGTTTGCTGTGGTGGTAATGTTTTAATATTTTATTAGCATGGGAGTTTTCAGGAACCAAAAGTTATTCAATTATGCAAGGGGAGAGAACGCCACCAAGTTTATAAAATTCCATCTCCAGGTTTTAAAATCATATCCCACTCTAGATTATCACTAAAATAGATGCCTAAATAATAATAAAGAATCATAAATAATAATATGTTATAATATTTTATTATTTTCCTACTATAATTTTCATTAATAATAGAATAATTAGCAATATATCTTATTTCATAAGAAAATAGATATATACATGGTCATAATATACAGCATATATAGCATATATCACATACAATGTATAATTATATGTAAATGTATATTTGAATCTATATTTTCAATTTATTGGAATTTTAAGCTTTTCCAATTACTTTATTTTAATAATATTTTTGTAATTGTCATTGGAACTTTATTTTATTTATTTATATGCAGTGCTGAGAATCACACTTGCTAGGCAAGTGCTCTACCACTGAGCCACAACCACAGCCCCTCCAATAACTTTTGTTTATCATAGTCAAAGAAAATAGTACCTATACTGATTTCTTTCATATATCTAACATTTGTTTCTCTCTCTCTCTCTTTTTCTTTTCTTTTCTTTTTTTTAGGTCCTGGGCATTGAACTCAAGGGCACTTACCACTGAGCCACATTGAAGACTTTTTCATTTTCTATTTTTTTTTTTTTTTTTTTTTTTTTTTTTTTTTTTTTTTTTTAGTCAGAGTCTGACTAAGTTGCTTAGGCCTTGCTAATTTACTGAGCCTGGCTTTGAACTTGCAATCTTCCTGCCTCAGCCTCCCAAATTACTGGGATTACAGGCATGCACCACCTCACACTCCTTATTTCTTTTTTTAAGGTTCCTTTTCTTTTTTTTCTTTCTTTTTTTATTTATAATAGTAGTATGTGTTACAATTCGTAATACACATATATAGCATCTTTGTACATACAACTGTTGTATACAAAGTATATAAGTACCATTCAGATCTTCAATCATGCATTTAGGATAATTGTGTTTTAATGTTGCCTTCAAGTTTACTAATCTGAAATGTCTAATCATTTATTAATTCTACTTTGTTTGTTTTTTAACCTCAAACATTCTCGTTTCCATCTCTGGAAGTTTGATTTGAATAATATTTTTTATATTTCATTTCTTTTAACATTGTGAATTTTAGAATACAGTTACAATAATAGTTTTGACTTTTCTTTTTTGCTTTTGGTACTCGGGATTGAACCCAGGGGCACTTTACCACTAAGCTCAGTCCCTAGCCCTTTTTATTTATTTATTTTTTTAATTTTGAAACATGGTCTCTCTAAATTGTTTAGGACCTATATTGCTGAGGCTGGCCTGGAACTTGCTATCCTCCTGCCTCAGCCTCCCAAATATTTGGGATTATAGCTGTGTACCATTGCTCACAGCCAGTTTTGACATCTTTTTAAAATTTTAATCATGACATCTCTTTCATAAAAGCTATGGGCCTTATGCAGGTTATTTTTCTCTTCAATCATATTCCTGCCTGTTTGCATTCCTGATAATGTTTGATTGGATGTCAAATATTAGAAATTTTACCTTTTTGAATCCGGGAATTTTCTTTTATTCCCATAAATATTCTCATGCTTTTGTGGCATACAAAATTAAGTTATGGAAGCAGTTGTTCTTTTCCCATCTTCTTTTAATATGTGTTGGGTATGACTGAAAAATATTTAGTCAAGGCCTAATTATTCCCTATCACTTCAATGCAAGATTCTTTTACATAATCTACTCACTGCTCTGTGATTCATGTGATTTTCCTGTCAAGCTGGTAGAGATAGGCTCAGGTACTATTTTCCATCTCTGTGTGAGTTCCAGCTACTTTTTTTTTCCAGCTACTCTTATTTCTGATCTTTTTAAGACGGCTCTCCCCCTAGCTTTAGGTACCTCCTTCACATAGAAACAATGATCCATACATATTCTGCAGAACATTTTGATGTAATATTCTGCAGATCTCCCAAGTTCTCCATGTAGTGCCTACCTCTCCCAGATTCTAAAATGTAAATGCTGGTCCCCTTGATGGCCTTGAACTTTCACTTGCATCTCATGAGCTCAAAGTTCACCAGGTTAAGGCACTGCCAAGCCTCGCTGCACCAGGTCTATAGCTGGACAAGCTCTCATTTATTCTAAAGGAGCCACCAGAGAATACACTTTTTCCTCAAATCCCAATGTTCACTGCCATTTCATGCATGATGTCAAGTGTATTAAACACCATTTTCCCATGCTTTCAAGTTTGGGGTAGTTTCAAGTGACCAAATAAATCTGCTACTTTTTTATTCATTACAGGTAGAAGTAGACCACTGAAAAATGATGTCTGAAATGATGAATGAATGAGAACTTAAGTACAGAGTAATTGGACTTTTGTTTATTTGTTTGTTTCATTTATGGTCCCTACTCATGGAAAGTGAAAAGCAGCTGTTTATTTTTCAGTAGCTTCTATATCAATAATAATGACTCCCTTGTAATAGAAATGGCTGTTGGGTAAAAACACAAATCTGTTTCATATTTTTTGTTGTTGTCATTTTGTTTTCCCTCATACTGTCTAGTGCTCTTAGTGTCAGGATTTTCAGTGACTATTGATTGTATAGGTAATGGAAATGAACTACCTTCCAGTGTCAAAATATAAGGGTAAGCCATAGTGAAGAAGTAACCATCCTGTTTTGCAAATGTTTATTTACTAGTAAATTTTTGTTAGGTTCTGAAGTTAACACGTCTTTGAAGAATTCTAAAATGTTGTAAATTTTTTTCTGTAGATTTTTTAAATCTTTAAAAAATGTTATATTCCATAGTGTAATATGATATTGACAGATATTTAATGTGAGAAATAAAAGTGTTGCCTTGTTGTGAACTGTCTAATGGAAAGCAAACAGGAGAAGCGGGGTCAACAGAATATTTTTTCCTTCAAACTACTACTTAAAGTAACTTACTGTGTGTTTTCTATTCTTTTCTATCAACCAATATCTACCACAATAAAAAATATATTACTTGTGCAGCCCAGGACATCTGCAGACTATAAAGCTCCAACTACCCAAGACATAGATGAACATTTTTAAGATGTAGACCCTAGACTGTCATTTTGAATGAGAGTTACAGTCGGTTGTAACACTACTTCAACAGACAACAAATTACAATGCTCATAGATCTGGGATTGTTGGCATTTTATTTCTTGCTTTTCTGTTCTACCTAAAAAAATTTCAAGGAGATGATTAATATCAGCAGCACCAACATCTCTTCCAGAATTGGAGTTTAAACTTCCTTCAGGTTTCTACTTCAGGAAAAGGTCATTAAATATTAAAGCATCTGAGATTTATCTCAAAAGTGTGATTCAATTAGAGACATTTAATGACTACTTATATGCCAGTCACTGCACTAGGTCCTATGGATTCTGCCAGTAGTAATACTGCTACTAGTTATATTTTGAATATATTCCTATGTTAATAATAGATTAATTATATTACTAATAGATTTAACTTCATGAAATTTATTTAAAGAAAGATGACATTTTCTGATACTTTGATTATATATTAGGGGCAGCATGCTCATGGTATGAAGAGAAAAGTAGCATTTGAAAAATGAATATTATACAGGGTGATGAGTATAGTAAGAACTTAGAGTAAACCTGCAAATACTGTGAAGACAAGAGTGAATGTATTTGGAAAATGGGAACCAGGAATTTGTTGATGAAGCAAACACAGAAACTGGGTTTTAGCTAGGGCTGGTGGTGCAAGCCTGTAATCCCTGCAGCTCAGGAGGTGGAGGCAGAAGGATTGCAAGTTCAAAGCAAGCTTCAGCAACTTAGGCCCTGTCTCAAAATAAAAAATAAACAGGGCTGGAGATGGGCTCAGTTGTTGAGTATCCCTAGGTTCCATCCCTGGTACTAAATAAATCTGAAAGCTACATGCATTCAATAGAAACCATAATTTGAATTTGAATTTGAGCCATTCCATGGGCTACGCATAAGGAGTACATTTTTATGTGGGTGGGCAGTAGCAATGGCCTAAACCTCCTAGTCAGTCACTATATCATGAGGGTAAAAATGTATGATGTATGGCTACTATGTGAGGTTCAGAAGTTAGGTGTATGAAATGAACTTTCAACAGGATATATTCAAGTTCTGATGAAATTATTAGGATATGAACCCATTTTAAGTTGAGGAGCAAATATTGACATAATTTTGAAATAATGATTCTTAAGTATATAGTAATGTATGTGGATCATTTATGATAGTACTTCCCAGAAAGTAATGTAACAGTGGGTAGTTGTGTATGTAGGGCAAAGGAAAAATTATGAAAAGTTAGCATCAACTTCATTACTTCATTATCTAATCCAATCATTTACTGTTTTATTTTTATAGTATTTGGTGTCACCTAAAATGTAAGTATTTATTAAAATCCTGCATTGCATTATAAGTTATTGATTCATGGAGATTGGATCAACTACCTACTACCCACCTTACTGTCAAGAACCTTAATTTAAACATTTATCACCATTGCACTCTACTTCTCTCCAATGTAAGTCTATAGACCTGTTCAGTATGTATTTGTATGTTTTGTTTTTCGCCACTGGTGAGCCTATTGAGAATAATATTGCAATTATAATACCTTCTAAAGATGCAAAGATGAGGCCCTTATGTCAATATCTGTGTTTGGTAGGGGAGAGGGATTGGTTTTATGAATCTAATATTAAGCTTCACTGAAATTTTATAATATCCCTTTATAATGAGTACTTTACTTAGGCAAAAACATCTAGAATCCCCAATTTCTAATATGAGCAGTGATTAGATTATAACAGTTTATTACAGCAATACTTGGTGTATGGTTTCTTAATACTCTTTTTCTCCTTTTATAAAAAACTTGTGTGTAAGCTACCTGGTACCGTAACCCGGGAGGAAAACTCGGAGGCAGAGTAAATCTACTACTTTTACTTCTACTTTCTTAGAGAGAGCTTAGAGAGAGAAAGAAAGATTTTTCTTCTTCTTAGCTTAGAGAGAAAGAGAGAGAGCTTGAAAGAGAGAGATTTCTTCTTTAGAGAGAGAGAGAGAGCTTAGCTTTTAGAGCTTCTTTCTTCTTTGTTCTTTCTTCTTTCTTCTTCGGGAGCCTCGGCTTGACTCTGACCAGGAATTACTTCTTCTATCTGGTTTCTCTTCTGTAACCGCTCTGCCTACGTTCTGGCCACTCTGATTCTTTTCTTCTTCTCCGACCCAAACTCTTCTTCCAACTGAGAGACTGCATGACTGACTGAATGAATTCATTCTTCTCCTCACTCCGACCGCTTTCACCCGGTTATATACCTTTAGCTTTGCAGGTGCCTCACGTGCATTTACAGGTGCGTCACATACATACTTATTATCAGGTGGAACTTATGGCTTCCAGCTGACCACAATAGCCATCTCCCTAACTGGGGCTCCTTCACTTGTGGTGAAGTTTAATGAAGGCTGAGTTAGCATCAAAGTACTGTGGTTTGATAACACCTATTATATTATTTGTAGTCAACTGATTTAGGCCTATATATCCACACATATGTACTCACTAAGATACCAGGGACTGTAGATCCTCAAATGAAAAAAGTGCTTACCTGTATGTGCAGAGATAAATTTTCAACTGTAATTTAGTGCTATTTGGGGATAATAAGGATAATAATGTTCTTTACATATTGTCTGTATTTCCTTTAGTGCATATCTGAGAACAAAATTTCAAAATACATCACTAAATTTTCTTATCAAAATATTCCAATTAATCATGTCTAATACATATATTTCCACCAAAACAAGTCCACAAATGGGAACCTTGCAAATTGACAATGAATTTTTTATTGATTCTATTTTTACTTGTCCTTTTAAGTTCAATGAAGTACAATTGTTTAGATTCTAAAACTAAAATTGATTATTTCAAATTAATACTCTTAAAAGTCTTGAAATAAAAACCTAGTAACAAAAGTGTCTGTTCTAGGCTGAGTGAGATGGTACACACCTATAATACCAGCAGTTGGTGCTGAGGCAGGAGAATCATGCATTCAAAGACAGCCTCAGCAAAAGTGAAGCACGAAGCTATTCAGTGAGACCCTGTCTCTAACTATTACATAAAATAGGGCTGGGGATGTGGCTCAGTGGTCGGGTGCCTCTGAGTTCAATCACTAGTTTCCCCCACCCCCCCAAAAATGTGTCTGTACTAGTTAGTAGTCATTATACTTATATCTTTTACTTAGCAAAAGTAACAAAAATCTACCAACTAAGTATCTAGTAAAATAATTTTATTTATTTTTTGATTTCTTTTGTAATTTTTCCTAGTTGAGAATTTGTAATATCCCTTAACTATAGAAGCATAGTTTTTTATTGCTTCCCAATATTCTCACCTGCAAATTTAGAATAGTATACTTCATCTGCCTATCTCATAGAGTTTATGAAATAAATTGTGGTACAGAATAATATAACATGTAGAGCAGGCTAAGTTCCTGTAATATAACAAACAGTATTCTGTGCTAATCATACACAGCCAAATATATACCAAAATATAACAATGGCATATTTATCAGTTATGAGAATTAATTGCATTGTTTAGATATTAATTATGAAGTGTTCTATAAAATTATCAGTAAATTTCAGCAGTATCATCATCCTTCTAAGGTAAAAATATTTCTTCCTAAAATCATCCATATTATTTATTTTTGTGTTCCCAAACTGAGTATATATAAAACTTTCTGATTTACTCTCTAATAGTTATAAATTCTCCAAGTTCACATTCTTGAAGTTATGAGACCAGTCTAAATCATAAACTTGGTTTGGCTTATCTTTATTCATTCACAAATATGTGAAAATGTGAAACTGGAGTAATTAAGAACACATCATGACTAAATATGATATTATTTCCTGAATGGGATCCTGAAGCAGAAAAGAAGACATTCATCTTATTAAAATTGAAGACATGTTTAAAAAGTATGGAATTTAGTTAATCACAATGTGTCATATTAGTCCATAATTTGTGATAAGTATATCATATTTGTTAAAATGTTAATAATAGGAAAATAGGGTGAGGGGTATATTAGGATATTCTTTATAATCTTCACACTTTTCTGTAAATGTAATTCTATTCTAAAATTTAAAAAAAGATATTTTTAAAAAGCAAATATATCACAGAAACTTAAAACTTATTAAAAGTCCATGGTGAATTCTCCAAGGAAACTTATTTCATTTTCAATACGATTTTCCAATTTTGGAAATTATTATAAATTTAACATTCCAAATAGAAAAGCAACTTTGTTTATTACAGAATCTTGAAATATATGACATTATGTACAGTCAAAAAGATAGAAAAAGAAATAAATTTGGTAAGCATTGTAAAAAGAATTATAAGGAAATAGCTTCCATCTACAGGAGTTGGCAAAATAAGAGGTATTCACTTACTCATTCAACAATAAGATATACATCAGGTTTCAGAGGAAATTTTTATCTATCCAAGTAACTGTTTTTAATTTAGAACAATGATTAAATATATATTATTGTGTCCATATTTGTTTATTAATTTCTTTAATATACTCAATTGAAACATTCCATTATGCAGGGTAAGTAGAGACTGAACCATCAGAGAATGAAATGTTTTTAGCACCAGCCAAGTATGATAAAATGGAAAAGAAAGAAACTGAAGACAAGATTATTGCAACATAAAAGCCATAAGCAAATATAAACTAAAGACATAATTAGGAACACTCAGCTGAGAATATTAGCATTTTGAATGCTTATACATCTTATTCTTGAAAAAAAATTTTCCAGAACTCACTTGTAAAATGACATTGCCAGAATGAATGAGAATGACTCAGCAGCCTGTTATGGAAGAGAGTAATAGCTTCTGTTTTCAAACAAGTTAATATCACTGTAAAAATACAGTGCCTTTAGGTTACGTTAAAAGAAAAGATCTTAAAACTTACATGATAGATCTTTGTGTGTATGTGTAATTTAGCTGCTATACTAATTCCATACCAAGGACTCTTTTTAAGAGAGTAAATATGGTATACAGGACATACTCTTATTTGCACAGTATTGCTTCTCTACCTAAGTTATGTTAAGGTAATAAACTCAAACACATTGTGGATATTAAAAAGAAAATAATTATATACTGAGGTGCACTCAGGGTCAAGGACTCAGCAGACTACTCAGCATAGAGAATACATTCTTCTTCAATTTGCATTAACAACCATTCCTTAATAAAGCTATCAGGTCTGAGTTTTTCATTTGGAAATATATATGAAAGAATGTAAACCAACATATTTAAGCACATTTAACTTTTTTTCCTGCATAAAGTTACAAAAAAAGACAAATTCTCTGCCATTATATCTGTTTAGAAACATAACACTCTTCCACTTAAAAATATTTAATGAGCTATATCCTAAGTCATTCACTATAACACAAAATAAGCAGACTATATCTGTTCTGAAAAAGTCCAATCAAAAGAGGAAAAGAATAATCAAGATAAGTTAGTCGGATTTGATGGTGCACACATATAATCCTAGTGACTCAGGAGGCCGAGACAGGAGGATCCCAAGTTCATGGCCAGGGTTAGCACATAGCCAGAATCTGTTTCAAAATAATTTTTTAAAAGAGAACTGGGGTATAGCTCAGTGGTAAAGCACCACTGGGTTTAATCCCAGAACAAAAAATAAAATAAAATGAGATAAGTCCAAAATTAATAAAATGGCTCCTAATTGGAAAATGGAAATAATGTTTAGTAAAATAATGAGAAGTTTTATAAACACACACACACACACACACACACACACACACACACACACACACACGGTGGAATTCCCACAAATAACTGTCATAAGATAATTATATGATCTTTGGTTAATATATATTAATTATTGATTTATTGATTAGCTTCAAATGAATGCTTACTCCTTTTTGTCAATAATAACCAGAAAATTTTTGGTGATCAAAACTGGATTACTGTGAAACGTACGATGTGTGCAGAGGAAGGAGATGATGTATAGTAACTTTACATCTGCCTTAGCCAAACATCTGCCTTCCATGATCTAACCCATCCTTCTCAGCAAGAGCAAAGGAACACACAACAATGATTAAAAATGTAGAAAAGCTCAAGTAATTAGAGTGTTTCAGTAATGGTGCTTTTAATTTCTCCATACATTATTTTAATAATAATGAATCCCATATTTTTATAATTTTAACTTTCCTCAAATTTGAAGGGATGATAATTAAGAATTCATAGTGATTAGAGATTGTATTTTGGTAGACTTAAAACAATGAATCAGATCTCAAAAATGAGGTTGACCTTGAAAAATCTATTTCCTTTCAAAAATCACAAGGCAAAGGCTGGGAGTATAGCTCAGGAGTAGAGTACTTCCTACCATGGGTGGGGCCCTGGGTTTGATTCCCAGCATCACAAAATCATCACCATCACATCATCACATCATCATGATCATCATCCTCATCATCTTCCTCCTCATCATCATCACATGCCAACAAATTAGGTGGTCATCTCTTTTAATTCAAAGTCTAATTGAGTAACATTATCATGGGATTGTGACATAGAACCATTTTGAAAGATACCCTTTTTTTATTTCTATGGTTTCAGTCTCCTTATTATGATTTTAAGAAAAATATATAAGACATTGTCGTATTTCCTTCAAAGAACTGAGTCCATTATATTCTACTCCTGCTCACTCTTCCATATCTCCCTAGGGAGGGGAAGAGGGAGTTAGTGTGTACCATGGTTACTTCTGTCATCTTCTGGCCTCATGCTTTCCTTTATTAGCTTCCTAGTCTTGATGACATCCCCTCAGATTCTTAAACACAACTGACTTTTAATGCCCTGCATAGAAATGCTGAGCTTGTTCTCTATCTTGAATGACATAATGACCTTATAATTTATACTTACTCCCTCAGTCCTGGAAGATCAGTTAGTTCTTCCTCCATTTCATGGCTCTGATCTTGTCATCTTTCCCATCAACACAGACACACATATACACAATTATTTTCATTTTTCCTAATTTAATACTCTGGATTTCTGATTTGTTCTTTATTTCTCTGCATTCTGTACAAAATCTCTCTGAATGACTTCATCTATTCCTAAAACTTAAGCTTCTACATATGGAAATATCATGCAACTTATTCACAAATGTCTCTTTTAAACACTTTATTTAAATGATGTGTATTAGCCAGGTATGGTTGGTACATACCTGTAATCCCAGCCACTCTGGAGGCTGAGACAGGAGAACTGCAAGCTTGAGGCAAGTCACAGCAACTTAACAAGACCCTTAGCAACTTAGTAATATCGAAACAAAACAAAAGGACTGGAGATATGGCTCAACAGTAAAGCATCCGAGATTCAATCCCAGTATCAAATGAACAAATAAATGAATGTCCTATATTTTATTTTACTAAAACTGGTCTCTTTTGTAGCCAACAAAATCCTGTGTATATTCTGACATTCCTGATCTCAGTAAATAATATTATTATTCTTCTACTCTCTCAATATAGGCATCACCATCTGCTCCATATATAACCTCTTCCCTTAAAGCATAATATAAAGATTCTCTGAAGTGGATTCTCTCTCTCTTTTTTTAATACATGAATATGTAGACTGGGGAAGTGAATCATTGGTAGTGTAGAAAAAGAGAAACTCCAAAGCTTTCCTACTTGTTTTGATTTCATATTTAAAGGTAATCAAAAACAACTATAAAGCCTTTGTATGGGACATCCTGTTGACTCTGTTACATTAACTATGTTGCCTTTAATATTGACATCAGGCTTGCAAGTGGGATATTATTCTCACTTCATGAATGAGAAACTGACCCTCGTATATCTAGGTTATCTTTCCCACAATTGTACAGGTAGTATGCAAGTTCAAATCTGTTTGTTTAAAGTGTATCTTCTTTGTGTGTGTGTGTGTGTGTGTGTGTGTGTGTGCGCACTTGAGTGCAATTTATTTATTATGTATATTTGAGATGTACAACATTGTTTTGATATACATATATATAGCAAAATGATTATTATACTCAAGCAAATGAATGTATCCAATATCTTACATAGTCATGATTTTTGTGACAAAAAATTTATCTTTTTACTTCTATAATATCTGTATTACCTGTGGTCTTCAGAGTGATAATTTGGGGTGCCTGCAAATATCAAATACTTGAAATTGGCATCTTGTTCTCATAGTTTAGAGAAATTGAAATGTAGGATACAGCAGTTAAAAAATAGTCTTTTTCATACTTCAACAATTTGAAGTTCAAGGCTTACCTGCTGAATCATGAATTCTATTATATAGAAAATCATATCATAATGAGATTCCATTCATCAACCTTTATGCTTAAGCACCATTTTAATGGCTGTTATCCATAAAGAAAGACTGTGTCTGCATCATTGCAATAGGAAATCCAACTATTGGTCTTAGAAATGGAGGTATAATATGTAACAATAACTTCTAACTAGATTTGGTTTTGTTCTTGTTTTGTAGAGGTGGAGATTTGGCCTATGACTTCACTTAGTGAGAGCATCTTTGAAAGGCTACATAGGAAAATAGGCTTGCACAAAGAAATATGTTTCTTTTCTAATTTGATCTGAAAAACATTACACATTATTTTTCCCATTTTAGAGAAAAGAAAACTCAAATGCAGCTAGTTAAAATGATATCCTCAAGGTGAAAAATAGAAACACTATTAAATTGTTCAGGTTGTAAATATAACTTAAAAATGCACATCATAATATTGGTGCCTATATTAGCTTTCCCTCACTGACAAAATATCTGAGACAATCAACTTAAAGAAGGAAAGATCTATTTTGGATCTTTTTGGTTTCAGAGGGGTTTTAGAATGAGATTTGGTAGGAAAGATCATGTGGTAGAGGAGATCTATTTTGGATCTTTTTGGTTTCAGAAAGGGGTTTTAGACCATAGAGCATTTGGATTACTGTCTTTGTCTTCCTAGTCTCGGCCTAACTTGGACCTGTTTTCTCTTCTGTAACCGCTCTGCCTACGTTCTGGCCGGTGACCGACCGAGTGACTGCCCGGCCTATTCTCCGTTCTCCTAACTCGGACCGCTTTCAGTTATATACCTTCATGTGGTAGAACCCAGGAGATCCTAATTAGGGCTCCTTCACCTCCCTTTAGTTTAAAAAGGTGCTTTTGGCAGCTTTTTCACCTTTTATTTTTGAAAGGGTGGAAAGCAAAAGGAAGCAGCTAAAAGTTAAGAAGAAGGGACTGCATGGGATCCCAGTACATCCTTCAAGGGCATGATGTCCAATAACTGATGACCTACTATCCTACATGTAGGCCCCACCAGGTTAATATGTTATCTCAGCTATGCTTTTTTTGTATGTGTAGGACAATATAATATTGTTGTCACTAGAGCGAGCTTTTCTTCCTGTCTTCTTAAATATTGGCAAACCATAGGTGATAGCAGCTTGAATTGGTTTATGGTAGTATTTTATTATTGCCCACATATCATAGTATAGAACTTAAACTGTATGGAGACAGGAAAGGATGTTATGGATAAAGAGCTTCTGAACATAATACAAAAATGTTTCTAGGTAGCAAAAACTAAAATTGGTCTTTGAATCATTCCTGCTCAATGGCCATTTAAAATGAAGAACTCATAATATTGCCACTCCCCATATCACAAAAGAAAATCAAAAGCACTAAAATTTAGCTATGTTGATATTTGAAAAATAGCATAAACTGATTCTTGAGTCAAGGTAGACAAATCATTGCAGGCTGAATTAATAGCTAATGCAGTTCTTATTCAATGGAGTTAAATATTATAGGATAGTCATTTTCTCTTTTGATACATTTATTTCAGTTAAAAACATACAAGATGGATTATGATAGTTATGTAATTTGACATATTTGGGCATTTTTAAATTTTAGAAATTTAAGTAGAGAAACTGAATATCCTTGCATCCTGGAGTTGTTTATATTTTTCTGTCTTTCAAACATGTTTTCCATTTTAATGCTTAAATGTGACCAGCAGTTCGTGAACAATTTAATCATCGATGATCAAGATAATGAAGTTTAAAAATCAGATACTATGCACCTGGCAGATTCTTCTAGCTGCAAGCTTGCCAGCTTCTACAAGAAATATACAATACTTTTAACGTAATCAGAGCAGGCCTCCAACTAAGAGTTTCTAAGTTAACAAGCAAACATCAAATTCTTTATAAAAGGAGGATGTGGTGTTTGGATATCTCCTGCTGTGTTAAAAATTTCAACTGCAGTAATTAGCAGCAGGTTTTTCCATCTTGGCATGATTGGCAGAAGAAAAGAACCTCTGGAAAGGAAAATGTAAAGAAAGCAAAAACTAGAGAAAACTATAACAATTGAGCAGATGACAGGTTCCTTGATCAATGGCCACAACTGTCATAAATATGTTTATGGGAAGGTATTCAAACTTGTACAATGAAACATTAGTAATTAAATCCTTAAATTTTTATGAATTAGAAAACTATATCTCATATCTGTGATTTTTAATTTTCATAAGTATGATTAGGCATATGTTGATTTAATGTTAAATATTAGAATGTATACATTTACCTGATGATTTTAAATACAGCTTCTGATTTTGTGCAAATGATGTATCTGATTTATTGAAAATGTAGCATTCAGAATATTTTTTAAGGACATATACCACAAATCATTTCTATAAAATGATAACACTTTTAAAAATCATTTCAGAAATATTTGATTATAAGTATTGTGGTATTAAATGTGAATAATTATAAATAAGAAAAATGTCTAAATTATTAAATACATTTTTGAAATACATCTTTGCAGATTATTAAAGTGAATGAAATACTTAAATTCCTTCCAGGGCATCATGGCACCTTCCTGTAGTTCCAGCTACTCAATGATTGAGGCAGGATCATCATCAGTTTGAAACCAGCATGGGTAAAATAGTGTGAATCCATATCACCAACTCAAAAAGTTTAAAAAAAAAAGATTAGATAAATGAAAGAAGAAGAAAACACTCCAGTTGTTAAGAATGTTTGTCTGTTCAAGGAAAGATTACCCATGTAAACCAAAATAATCTTTGGTCTGACAGAAAAATTGAAATCAGAAAGAAAAAAAAAACATATATCTCTATGTATTCATTCAGCTCTATAAAACCTATCTAAACTGGTGAGTATTTAACATCTAAATTATCATCAACGTAACCACTAATGCTGAGATAGTTATACCTGCAGCAAATATACATGATGAAAGATAATTAAATCTGTTTTCATTTGAAGAATTGATCCATACATCTCAGGGTAAGCCTCATTTCTTGGCAATGCTTATTTTTTTTTTGTACCCAAATAAAGAATAGGCATCACCCATTTTAGACGCAAATGGGAATTTCTTTTTCAACACAAAGAAAAATTCATATAAATTTTAAGATATGAAATTCCTTCCAGAAAACTTATCATCACTAAAACTGTTAATGCATAAATCCTTTTCAGTTTTTTAGCAAGATATTTTATTCTCTAATTCTGCTTAGGACCCATTGTAGTAATACTTTCTGCCTTAGATTAATTACCCTGATCTAATTCATTTAGTGGAGGACAGCTGTGGTACGTGGGTTGCCCACTGATGTATTGTGTTAAATGACGCCCATCTGTCATGGCAGCATATCAGCATGGATTCAGTGTCATCCACTTCATTGGTTCTGCTGAGATGTGAAGTACAGCTACAATGTTTACTACTGTTGTTAATTTAATATCTACACCTTTAATAACCTGACTGCTGTCACTAGCTGAACAATGATACATGATGGCCAGCCAAGAACCAGATACAAAGCATTAAGGAGACAGCACAGAAGACCCTCTGATACAGTTAATTAGAACATTTGTGGGCAAAGTTGCTATTGAGACCCTAAAGGGCATCCTCATAGGGAAATATTTCATTGAGAAATAAAGTTCAAAGAATCTGTATTAATAGTACTTCTGACACATTTAATCATTAATTAATGATTAAATTCTTGCAAATTTAATCATTCATCCTTGAAACAGAACTATTTTTAATAGTCACTTTTGGACTCTTTGTTTCTTCACATGGTTTTGTTCTTGGTTTACCACAACCGTCCAGATATGCAATGTATATATTTCATTGAAAATTGGATAATTCCAGTATAATGCACCAAGTCTAATGTCTTGAATTTAACTTGGATAAACTAAATTAACCCAAGATTTATGGAGAAAATCCAGGGTCTTTAAAGCATCATGTATTATAGAATATTTGACCCTATTTTCAAAAAGAGTAATTAAATATGAATATATTTAAGTAATGTTTGTTTATAATTGCTTTTTAACACATGGTAAAATAAAAATTTTAAATATGTAACATGCATGCTTATATCTTAAATCTATTACACAATGACTATAAAATATACAAAATTGTACAAAATATTGATAAATATATAAAGATGGATAAATTTGGGGTTTAATACTTTTTAGAAACTTAAAAAAACATAATCTAAAGTTTCCTTTATTTTGCCTTTATATTGTTCTGTTTATATGCCTTACAAATTTGCATTATATTTATACTTAATGAACTGTTCAAAAATCTCAATTTCTTTTTCTCATTTTTCCTCCATTTCTTTGCTTTGAATTAAATTTGGTCCTACAAAGTGACAGATTTTTCTATATTATCTTCAAAAGATTCTACTTCATTCTCCCTTTGATAAGAGAAATGGAGTCAGTCTCTTCCTAAAACTAAGTATCTTGAATGTAGTTGCTTTTCTCCTTGGCTTACATATAGATATCTATTTTTTCCTATTTAAAGTTTATGTTCTCTGGATAAAAAATCTTCTAGTCCTCTTTATTTCAATCCCATAATCCATCCATCTATCAAAATCAAACTGTTTCAAAGTAACTCAACTATGACTCACAATATGACCTAAGAAAATTATTCAAAACAGAACAAAATTATATTATCTACCACCAAATAAGAGTAAAATTTAAAATGCACAGCAATCAATAAATAATTACCAGGCTTGCAAAGAAGCAGGAAAATATGACCCATCATGAATAAAATTAATCTATTAAAAGTGACCCAGAAATCACACCAATTATAGAGTAAGTGGACAGGAAATTAAAAGAGTTATAACTATAACCTATATGTGAGAATACAGAGGAAAATGTGACTATGTTTGAGAGAGATGTGAAATCTGTAAAAACCACAGTCACATTGAAATTCTAGTGAAGAAGCTGGACTAGCATTTAGAACAGATTAGACACTGCAGAAGAAACTTGATAATATAGCAAAAAATTACTCAAAACAAAGCATTAAAAATGAACGATGCATTAGTGAGCCAGGGCACAATTGCAAGCCTCTTATGACACACGTAATTGAAGCTTCTGAAGTAGACGAGAGATTACAGGGGACAGAAAAGTTTTTTGAAGAAATAATGACCCCCAACTTTTTCAAGTCTGATTATAAATATAAACTCACAAACTCCAGGCAATTCAACAAAACCAGTTAGAAGAAGCAGAGAGAAGACTGCACCAAGACATATCTTGATCAAATTTCCCAAAATGGGTATAAGAATGCCATTTGTCCTATGCTGTTCCAGCTTAAAGCATAGTAGGATTTTCTTTTTTCAAAAACCATTTTAATAGTTCAGTGTTATCTCATTTGGATTTGGCACTCATCTCACAGGTATTCATAAAATTACTACATTATATTGTGCTTTCTTTTAAAACTTTGAAGCTGTATATTCACCAACTTAGTAAGACATGAGAAGATGCAGAAAAAGGAAATAAAGAAATATTGTGCCAAATATTTGGCATATGACACCTGCTCAGAATCCTCCCACAGCAGGGCAAGTCTTGGAGGAGGGTACCAGGAAGGTCTCTTCACAGGGAGGATATGTCTATGTTGTTGTATCCATAAGCAGGAGAGAGTCCTACATAACTCAGACATCATTCTGTGAAAGGACTATAAATGTCCAGAAGGGCATGTTACCTATGTAGGAATCTGAGACAAGATATTAGAATGTTCCTGACTTTTTACTTTTTCCAGGTATCTTTAAAGCATCAGTGACAAAAGCAGTGATCCTGAATAGTCCTAATATTCTGAATTTAAGTTTCCTCCTTAATATTAGTAAATGTAATATAGCTAACATCTATTGAAAGATTCTTTGGTGCAGAAAACTGTCTCACTCACTCCTCAGGACAACTTGCAGATTGGATACTACTGACAACAGATTCCAGGGTTAGACTCTGATGCAGATAAGCTGAGTGATTTCTCTGAAATTGCAGGTTGAGAAGCAGCAGTCATACTCCAGACCCTGAGAGCTGAACTATTATTTTGTACTGCCACATAATGCCTCCCTATTAAAATAAATTACTTTTGTTAGTACAGACCCTACCAGCACAATGAAGTTACCAAAAATTAAAATGGTAAAGAATGATCAAGACAGAAAAAAATGAAGTGTGAAAGGAAAAGAGAGTAGAAAGAGGCTCATGTGATTTATCATTTGTAATGAGTGCAATCAAGAGTTGCCTCGGAAAGTACTGAAAACTTCTCATGCTGTAGGCTGGTCACCATGGACTAGAGATTAGATTGGGCCTTAGAGGAACTGAGACATGTAAACAACCCATCCAATTAAATCTGCACATTTTTTATCCTTCAGGTTTTGATGATTCCTAAAAAATGGTGAAAAGATTGGGAAGTTTTCAGTATAAAATAATGTTGATTTCAGCCTGGGAAGGTAGCTAATGGTAGAACATTTGCATAGCATGTGAAGACCTAGGCTCAATCCCCAGTACTGATTATTCTTTACTTTTTGTTCACATATAGTGTGAATATAGGTTTTACATATTTATATGTGTATGTATGTATGTATGTATGTATATATATATATGTAAATATATATATGTGTGTGTATGTATATATATATATATATATGACCAAATTTAGGTTTTATATATGTAATATGCATGTATACACACACATATATACATAAAATCTTCAGTTTATACACATAAATATATGTTTTTGAGCCCCATACTTAAAATAAATTGATAAGTGTATTTCTGTTTTAAACACACAACACTAAGAATAGAAATTAAAAATCTAGGCCAGGCGCAGTGGTCACGCTTATAATCCCAGTGGCTTGGGAGGCTGAGACAGGAGAATCACAAGTTCAAAGCCAGCCTCAGAAACTTAGTTAAGCACTAAGCAACACAGTGAGATCCTGTCTCTAAATTAAAAAAAAAAAAAAAAAAAAAAAAAATAGGGCTGGGGATGTGGCTCAGTGGTAGAGTACCCCTGAGTTCAATCCCTGGTACCAGAAAAAAAAAAAAAAAAAAAAAAAAAAAAAAAAAAAAAGTTAAAGATCTATTTTTGCAGAATATCTAAATCATTTCTAGCAGGCTCCATTCAAATGGAGTAATAGAACAGCTTTAAGACATTCTGGGTAAGTGTATACTGCTGAATAATCTAATGGAACAGCATGTTTTTTACTCACATTATTTCTTTGGATTGCGGATTTGTCAAAACTGCTTTTGAAAGTTTTACTGCAAGAATCTTAGTAGACCAAGTTTCTCCCTGGTCTAGTTTAAGTATCTAAAAATTTGTGAGAGCACTCTGATAACTTAGAGTGAGTCAAAGTCTGCCATTTGAGTGAATACCAAAGAATTTAGATGACATGTTTGCCGAGTTTACATGTACAGACTAAGCAAGTCTAATATGTCTGGAAATATCTTTACAATCATTTGCTATGTGAGCTGTGTACCTTTTATGAATGTTGCCACTTGAGGAGCCAGTACATCCCCAAAACATACATGTACCCAAAACAACTTGTAAGAACTTACCCAGGGTAAATAAAAATTTATGTATCGAAAGCATAATTTAACAGTATTCCTTAGGAGCTTTATCATTTGTAGACAAAAAAATTCAAATTTCTCCATAAAAACAGGTAATATTTTATGGATATTTTTAATGACATTTACTTTGGAAATAAGTTGGGGGTTGATTGGCTATGAGATAACTTTCTGGGGTGATAGAGTTTTTTTTTTTTTTTTTTTTTTTTTTTTTGGTACCAGGGATTGAACTCAGAGGCACTCGACCACTGGGCACACATCCCCAGCCCTTTTTTTGGATTTTATTAGAGACAGGGTCTCACTGAGTTGCTAAGTGCCTCGCCACTGCTGAGGCTGGCTTTGAACTCGCAATCCTCCTGCCTCAGCCTCCCAAAGTGCTGGGATAGAGTTTTTAATCTTGATAGATTATATAGGTGACAAAGATATCTGTTTGTCAAAAAATCAACATGTTCACTAAAGATGTATGCATTAAATTGTAAATAAATTATTGTAATATATTTTATTTTTTATGATTTTACTTATTTATCTCTTTTTATTTGTTCTTTTTTTTTTTTTTTTTTTTTTTTTTTTTTTGTTGTTACCAGGGATTAAACTCAGGGGCACTCGACCACTGGACCACATCCCTAGCCCATTTTTGTATTTTATTTAGAGTTGCTAAGTGCCTTGCCATTGCTGAGGCTGGCTTTGAACTCATGATTCTCCTGCCTCAGGCTCCCAATATTTGTTATTTTTTTATACATGAAAATAGAATGGAGGGCTGGGGTTGTGGCTCAGTTGTAGATTGCTCGCCTAGCATGCTTGAGGCACTGGGTTTGATCCTCAGCACAACATAAAAATGAAATAAAGATATTGTGTCCACCTACAACTAAAAACACAGTTTATAAAAAAATAAAATGGATAAAAAGTATGGTATATATACACAATGGAATATTAGTCAGCTAGCTATATAGAGAAATGAAATTATGGCACTTAGTAGTAAATGGATAGAACAAGATACTATCATGCTAAGTGAAATAAGCCAATCCCAAAGGCTGAATGTTCTCTGATATGTGGATGCTGACTCACAATAAGGAGAAGCGTAGGGAAAAATAGAAGTACTTTGGATTAGACAAAGAGGAATGAAGGGAAGGGAGGGGGATTAGGAGTAGGATAGTTAGTAGGATGAATCAAACATTAATTTACTATGTTCACGTATTAATATATAACCAATGTAATTCCACATCATGTACAAACAAAAGAGTGGAATGTTGTATCCATACATGTATAATATGTAAATTATTTTAATAAATAATAAAATCATAAAAGTTTCTGATGATACCAAGTGTCAGTGAAGATATGGAACTATTGTAAATTCCATTCACTGTTGAAGAGTATATGCATTGATGCACCAAATTAAAACATGGTTTTCAGTAAAACAGCTGGAAATTTCATATCTAGATATATGAAACTTCAACATACATGTGCATATATGTACCAGAGCATATACATGAATATTTATGGCAACATGGCTAAGGTTAGCCAAAAACACTACCAAGTCCAATATTTATAAACTACAGTATAAATGAATTGCCTTGTTTTGACATAATGGGAATATGTATAACCAGATACCAATCTATAGCAAAAATATGATGAATTTCATAATGGTTTGTGAAAAAGTACAGTACAAATCATGCATCTGTTCCCATTCCAATTACACAAAACATGCAAAACTAATAAATAAATAAATATATACATATATGTGTGTATAAAATATCTGCTTAAGTGATAAGTGTATAATAAATGTAAGAAAATAATTAATTCAAGATAATTGTTAATTGTATAAAAAATGGTTTGGAATAGAGAAGAGATTATAGGAAGCTTCAACCTTGCTTATCTTATTATAGCTTATTGATGAATGAGTAAACAAAATGTGCTATTTCTATCTAATCTATTATTATTGGGCAATAAAAAGAATTGAAGTGCCAATTCATGCTACAACATGGAGGATTCTCAAAACTATTATGCCTCTCAGACCCATTTGTATGAAATGGCCATAATACACAAATCTATAGGGTCAAAATTAGTGACTGCTTAAGATTGGATAAGAAAAGGAATGAAGATTTACTATTGGTAAACATGAGATTTCTTTTTGTGATTATAGAAATGTTCTAAAATTACATTATTGTGATGTTGTTACATGAAAGATTAATAAATGTTCTTAAAACTATTGAAATGTGTGGTATTTAAATTGTAATTACCATATAACATTTAGAATACAGTAACTTTCAGTATTTGAATTCATCCTGTCTTCCTTACTGCTCTATGGAGGACCTACCAAGTTTTATGAGTCTTATAGTCAACCACACTTGAAATCTCACCATTGCACTATTACATTCACAGGATTCCAGAGCTTTATATGTTATTCTTTGGTTCATTTTCATTAGATATGCAATTACATATTGTTCTGTTGCTTCAGAGCCCATAGTTCACTTTCAGCATATGCATTTCTAATTCATGGTCTGCAAATTCCAAAAATAGAAACCAAATCTTGCTGTTTTTAATGGGAAAAATCTCTTGAGAAGCTACCTGGTCACTCAAAGCAAAGTTATCAATGCAGGTTTAGAGCAATAATGACAGGATGAAAACTATCCCAAATCCTACCACAGAATAACTCTGCTAGGTGTCACTCACACAGTTGCAAAGTATCAGGCCCCTTCTGATTATCTACTGATGATCACTCTGTACTACCAAAGAACCA
Source organism: Tamias sibiricus (assembly GCA_025594165.1). NCBI lineage: Eukaryota > Metazoa > Chordata > Mammalia > Rodentia > Sciuridae > Tamias > Tamias sibiricus. The sequence goes on along the minus strand of CM046664.1, from coordinate 108,257,998 downwards.
GGCCTTAGCAGCACAATTTGCTTTTCCTCCTTTGTCACCATCCTACCTCTAAAAAACCATGTTGCCACTGAAAATGAGGAATTTATTGCTCATAATCCAACACTTTAGGGTGTTTTTTATTTCATGACTCCTTTACCGAGAAATAATTTTGAAACATAGCTTAAGAGGGCAATACCAAAACCAATTCTAAAGCATTTTTCAGCAAAAGTTACAGTTTAAAATTTTGTATTATTGATGAACATAAGTAGAAGTTACTTTAGCAAACTTGTTTGTTCTTATTTAATTCACTTCTCTATTATAAATCATATGCAAATGAGAAATGAAAGGCCACTATAGTACCTCCCTAACTATCCAGGAAAACATACCCTTAAAATCAACCCTTGTGACTTTTCTCTTTACCATTAGATTTCTACCATTCATCTCTTAAATCTAAGTCCATACTTTTAGACAATTTCTAGAATTGTTTCTCACTTCTTAAGACACTTAGATATTTTAGGTAAGCAATTTAAAACATGATATTATCAACTCAGTTGTTATTGCCCTTTGTATATTGGTCTATTTGTTTAATTGTGCAAACATCTTTCTCCCCGAGCCCTTCTGCCCTCTTCCTCTCCCCCTCACCATCACCACTTTCCTGTAAATGGAGGTAGGCACTAAGGACCTCTTAAGATTCAGGTTTTTTTCTCTTTTTTGACAAGGATACTTCCTACTTATGCTACATACTTTCTGTTGCACTACATAGAAGGCATACAATACTATGCTTTTGAGATGCTAAGGTTAATTGGCTGAAACAAGTCCTGACATCCTGATCTCAATTGTAAGATTCTCATCAACTTTTCATTGTTCACTACTTCTTACTTTTGTCTAAATCTATTATTTTATTGTTAAATGTCAATTTATCATTTTCCCACATTCAGTAGCAGAAATTCTCTTATTCTGATTTTTTAAAATCAATTAGCAGGACCTGTTTTACAGGCAGGCATGCAGCCTGCACAGACATACAAGGCCCTGTCTGTAAGGCCCTAGCCTGGCATTAATTTTCTGGAGTTGCCATCTTGAAATCCTTAATGACTCTTTAATTTGGGTTCCTGCATTTTTATTTTGTACTATATTCCCCAAATCATATTGCCATTGCTGTTAACTAGGGCTATTTGGCTACACTAAAATGCATTTCACAGAGAAATAGAAAAACACACGATTAATTTTTCCTATTAATTGCCAATTTTCAGAGGAAGGACTGGGAGTCCTGCTTATTTGCAATGGCAACTAATTTTATTTTGGCTTTCTATTTCTTAGGGATTATATTCAAACTCATTTTTATATAGGAACAATCTGAAAATTAGTTGCATTCATTATTCTCTGATGATTAGATTATCCCTCCATTGGGCCATAAAGTTCCTATCATGTTGGGATTTATATCCTTTTGGCATATGCCTAGTAGTCTTAGGGAGCTCTCTTACTTTCTGGTACCAACACAATGTCCCAGGCTCATCTTCCATATATCCCATGCCAAAATCTATTTTATCAATTATATCTATTATTCTACCACAAATTGATAGTTTTCCCAAAAAGACCTCAAATATTTTAATGGAAAAACATATTTAGGAATTATAATCTAGGAACATGGTATGCAATCCATTACTTATTGAATTATCAAAATTTTTATGGGTTAAGAAATAATGTATATTTATATATGTATGTACATTATATGTATGTATGTTTTAAACTATGATTATTTTGGATCATTTAATATTATACACTTGAAAATAAACTCTACAAAACATAAGTGAATGTTACATGGATAATATTTTTTTTTTTAATTCAGACTCACATGATTCCCTTAGGTAATCCTAAATAGAAGAAAGCATCTGGTTATCACTTCCTTCATTCTTCTAGTGTGCTATTATAGTCTGCAGCAGTAGCAAATTTTTATATGGTTATATTCTTACTTTTTCTCTTTATTTAAAGAATACAGCAATATCTGAATGGGGTTGTGTGGCCTGCTCATGAGCCACAATCTATGGAGATGAATTTGTTCTTTTAAGCTGCTTTTATTTTTAAGCATTCTGAGGAAAGAAAACCCAAGGGTTTCACGGAAAGTACTGCAGGCTACCTGGGAGCTGGCACAGCTTACTCTGTTCTAGAACGATGTTTTGTTTCTTCTTGAGATTATCTTTGGAGCTTGTGCCCATCCCATTTCAAAACATAAATAATTTCTACAATTTATTGAAAATATTTTGAAGTTAAATTTAAAATCAATATTCTATCCCCCATAAATAAAAAAAAAAAAAATCCAGAATGAAGCAGAAGATAAATTCCAACAAGCTACAAGCAAAAACTTAAATAAATTTTGATAGTTTATTTTTAAAGTACAGGCACCTGTGAAATACTCAGCATACATATTTTTTCCTAAAATCATAATAAAATATTGGGAAGAGATAGAATCACTGTCTCCAGGGAACAAATATTATACATTATGGTAAAAAAGAAAATTAAGATATCTAGTTAGTTAATTTAAATCAGTTTTTTTTTTTTTTTTTGTTTGTTTGTTTCCCCTAGAAGACACAGTATAGAGTTGTCAACAATTATGACATTTGGTAAAGGTTTCCATTAACAAACTCTTCTCACCTTGTTCCTAAATTTTATTCACTTTGCCCTTATCTTACTCATTTCATTAATCATAATATGCTTTGGATTCTGAAATTTATCTTTCTCTGAATGAAAGGGAAAAGTGAAGAAGCAAAGACTTGCTATACCAACTCACCCTGTTCCAATTGTGTGTGCTATTCTTTCAAATTCAAATATAGATTCTTAGCTTCTGCCACTACACTGTGCACATGCAATCAGAGTTTAAGTTTGCATAGTCTCAGAGTGTACTAACATCATTCTATTCTTTGAATGGATAAAATATTAAACTACCCTGATCACTAGAAGAAAAAAAAAAAAAAAAAAACACCATGATAAAGTCAGGAGAATTTGACTTGGAAATTAGAAAGTATGATTTCCATTCCCAGCTGTGTTCCTAATGTAACATGTCATTTATGGATGGTTTACAAATAAATATGGATGAGTTATAAAACTTCCCTAAGCCAAGTGTCCTCAGAAGTAAAATGAATGAAGCAATATGTAGAAGAGTATAAATTATATAATAATTAAATGCTGTATAGCTCAAATTCCCATAGAAAATTATATGGCCTACAGACAATCACATTGGCAGTCTGAAGTACCTTTTAAGCCAGGATCACTATGTTCCCACATGCTAGTGCTTAACAAAATTTCACTTTGTGAGACTAAATAACCCCATTACTATTTCTTCCTAATTACTATTTATACTATATTTTTATTTTTTTTACGGAGCAAAATGTTTATTCTTAGTGAACATAGCCCTCATCTTTGAAAACGTCCATAAAAAATATGGCAAGGATTGTATAACAGTGTTTTCATAATTTTGGATTTTTTTGATATTTTTCCCCATTTCTTCTTAAAAGTATTTGATACTTCAATTATCTTGATATCTTTAGAAAAACAAATTCCTAAGTTTGGGTTCCTTAAAGGTCAAACTACAATAAAAGCACCAATGAGGTGGTAGAGAAAGTAAGACAGAAAAAGAAGCAAGGCTGATAAATTATGTGCTAAGAGAATGATACCACTGAGTTCCACTTTGTGAGGAAAGCTCTGAGGGCTATGGAAAAACAGCAGAACTGTCTCACTGAGAATGGAGAAGCTAGGATATTTATTCACCTGTTCTTCCTTCATTAGTTGAGGGAACATCTACTGAATTCATATCTAGGAGAAAAGAGAGAAGATAAATATCATCAACATCAGAAATGAGAGAAGAGATACCATTTTTATCCTATACATAATAAAAGTAAGATAAAATATTACATATAACTTTTCTCAACAAATTTAACAACTGAGATAAGAAAGACAAATTCTTTTGAAAGACAAAACTACCAATGCTCACCTAAATAAAAACAGAAGTAAAAGAAAAATAAGTAATCAAATATATCAGTGTGAAGTAATTTATGAAAAAATACTGTGAAATGTTTAATGTTGATCATCTCTGGCAACCTACTGGAGAATAGTTTTAGTAGAATAACAGCAGTAGATGCCAAATGACAACAACTCAGAAAATAAGTAAACAATTGGACAGTTAAAAAATGATACATAATACAATATTAAGAAATTCTTGTTAATTTAAGTGCAGAAAAGGAAAAACAAGGACATGGAAACACTTTTGTAGCCTACTTGACATTCACTCAATATCATTTGGAATTATTTCTGGTGTGTACACTATATGCATGGCAATTGTAATTACCCAACCAAAATTACTACTATGAGTCAACATGTATATCAGAATAAGTTTGGGAGATGTATTTTTGGAGCAAATGTTGCAATTCCTGCAATAGTCTGGAAATTTATAGAACTAATAGGATCATTTTTAGAATATAAATTGACCTATAAAACCTACATGCATAATTACTATGGCTATGTACTTAACACTTTCCTAGTTGGCACTGAATCAGCAAAAAATTTAATGTTGTTTTTGCCTTTAGGATCTCATAGAAGCAGACATTTAAAAAGTATATGTATAATGTTTTTAATGCTGGCCTGATCCTAAGAAATCTATTCAATGGTTTATAAGACAAAAATAATTTTCTACAATGAAATGTGTTTGTACACGTGTGTGCCATCATTAAAACTGGAGAGTTGGAAAAGTCAAAAGTGATCCCAAGGAAGATAAGGTGGACAGAATTTGGGAAAGTACAAAAACTAACAATTCACTCCTCCATATAACTGAGTGACACTTGATATAAGAGTAGAAAATACATCAGTAAACTCAACCACAACACTTGGGAAGTTGTTTCTAAGAACAAATCAAAAGACAAATTTGCTGAGATTACACTTTCTTTTGTAATCAATCATAGATTGTTCCCCTTCTCATAAGTATCCCATGTCTTTCCTTGGTTTTGAGAATAAAATCTAATATCGAGTTATTTCTCAAATATAATCATTACCTCTATTCCTCCTGCAAAAACAAACATGCCTTGGAACTCCTAATTCATACACACCACGTTTGCTTTTATTTTTTATAGAATTATAATAATTCACTCTAAACATATTCAAATGGGCCATGTTATTTTATTTCCCAAACCGAACAATTGTCATTGTCTGTTTTTTACATTTTCCATCCCTTCTAAACATCTATCCTTACCTAGTGTTCTATATGGGGTATAGACTTTCCCACAAATACAGAGATGTGTCTACCTTAAGGCTTAGGATGATGGACAATTCTTTCCCTCAGGTGTGGCCATGATTCTCATAACCTAGAAAACTATAAAATAAGAGCAATTTGTCTTTGTACATCACTACCTACATATAATCATAGAAACACAAATGAGATAAGCATGATGAAAATTCACATTCAGAAAGAGAAAGATCACAAACATAAATAACTGCTTAACATCAATGATGAAATCATATTCTATGGTGATTAAGGAGATTCCTCCTCCAAGAATGGAATGAGTGCTTTGGTGAGCAGATATGGCTCTGGTTCAGCTCTTTGGAAGGAATGGAAATCTCCTTGATTTTGACCTGTAGGACAATAACATATCTGTTATTCCCAGTGGAGAGAGCACAAGCATGAGGTGGCTCTTGACAGTACACCCATTATGGGCCTACACATCTCTCTCAGACTGATTCATACTGGAGCAAGTTTAAGGCCCAGGTAAAGCTTTAAGGTTTAAATTTCCATAGACTTTTGCAAGCCACACTTTTGATTTTTTTCAAAAACTCTTTCAAAGTAAGGTCCTCTCCCCGACTCTGACCAACCTACTTGCAAGTGCCAGTTGTCAACTCATTAAGAAATATTTTTTCAGCCTCAAGGCCATGTTCCTGTATTTACTGTGACTCCTCATTTACCTCTCAAGTTAATGATGGCACTATGAGGCTATTTGAAACAAAATCCCTGATTGGGGAAGCAACATCCTAATTTGATCTTTGTCTGATTCACATGGCCTGTCAGATAATCTTAGTAGGACATTTTCAAAAATGTTTGGGAAATAGGTGTATTTATTTGTATAGCTGTCATTTGTCACCAAGTGCAAGCAGTTGATTGATTTCATCAGTATTATAAGTGTGGTATTTTTTTAAATTATTTTTTATTCTAAGATGTTATAAATGACAGAATACATTACATTTCATATTACACATATATACAGCACTTTTTTTTACAAATCTCTGGTTGTATGCAAAGTATATTCACACCATTCGTGTGGTATTTTTAAATTGCCAGGTTTTAGGTTGAGTTAGAATATCAAGTTAAAGAAGTGCTTGAATTTATATCACTAATTTCTATATACCTCTGATAAATATTTTCTAACAGTATTAGCCAGACAGAGATGAATTAGGTACTTTGTAATAAACATATGCACATCAGATATAGGCTACTTTTCTAATATAATAGGAATTAAAGAATAATAAGTATCATTATCAAATATATAGTTTGACTCATGTTTTAACACATGCACAAACTGACTAATCAAACCAGTTTCAAAATCTCACTCCATAGCCAGTGCAGATTCTATCATAATGCACCATAGCACAACTATTAGTATAAATAACATTGTCTTAAACTTTATGTGTTTTAAAAGCTTAATTGTGTAATGGATGGTTTAAAAACTAGTTGGATGTAAATTTCTGTATTCTGGTCTATTGCTCTGGTGTGTAGAACATTTGATTCCTTAGACTTAACTATATTGAAATAAGAAAAAATATTAAATGTTAAGTACTACATTTTTCATTATAAATTTCCATTGCACTATTATGGAAAATGAAAAAGAAGATTAAAACTGACTTAAGTATTAATCCTTAAATCTCTCCTTCAAGTGATTTTGGTTTTCAATTAATAAGATGAGATTTTAAGATTTCATATTACATACAATGAGATTTGTAGCATTGTCATGGTTGTTGTTGCAAATAAACAGGTTTTAGTTTACTTTAAAAATGAAAATAATCCTTGAATCCCATTTTAGTAAGAGATTCGATCAGCAGGTAAGATAAGTCATTAATCTGAATTTTACATGTAGTCACATTGGCATGCTGTTAGAAACAATATTACTTAGTTCTAAGCTGGGGGAAATGGAATACTCAAAAATAAAAGACTCTTTTCAAAGTCAAGAATGAAATCCTAGGAAACACTGATATTTTGGCTAAGTTAGTACCCCGTATGCACAGTTCACCACCTCACTTAATTAATCCCAAAATGATCTTGTGCTGAATGCCAAATTTGACCTTTTTAAAGACCATTTGAGAAAAATATTGAGCTTCAAATTTAAAACAGGTAGCAAATAAAAATATCAGCTCAGCATTTCTTTTAGAAGTTATTCATAAGGACATTCCTCTTTCCAGGGAGTAAAAACATCATTAACCTTTATAAAAAATAATAGTTGCCAAAATTTGCAACTTTATTTGTTGGGGACTTATTGATCAGTTCTATGCAGAATTAGTACAGTAATAAGGCAATGGGGAAAAAGAGCCAGAGAAATTAGTTACATAATGTAACTTCAGTGAGTTTACACTATACTTATGCAGACAAGATCGAAGCTCTTTGAGATCAACTAATTATAAATAATTTTGTACCTAAATACAAAGATGAAGAAGAGAAAAAATTAATCCATACACATTGGTATTTTATTATTCTTTCATGTACTCCTTGTGTAATTATCCACAACTAACTGAACTACTGAGCCTTGATCTTCATTTCTATAAAGGAAGAAACAATGGCACCTAACATACAATATCATTGTAAAAAGTAAAAATAAAATGTTTAACACATGCTGGCTAGTGAGTATTCAATGAATATAGAAACCTAAAGCATGATCACATCAATGAGATGAAATGAGAAAGAAAAAATTTTAAGTATCTGAAAAAGGAGGTAAAAGTCCTCTTGGATTGTATGTTGTTATATCTATAGCTGAAATCGAGGTGCAGAGTTTATGTAAAAATAAAGGCCTGTAAAGTTTTGAACATTAAGATACTTTCATTGTCCCCATTTCATAGATGAAAGAATTGAGTCACAAAACACTTGATGGTATGCTTAAATCGAATATCTAAAAAAAAGAAGGAAATATCTAAAAACTAGATTTGCCTCTAGAAAAAAATAATAAGTACACACCCTAAATCACCATGGCTTACTGTTTTCTTGTTTCATATCTGCTAAACAAGAACAGTGATTTAAGTATTCAATTTAAAATTACACAAAATTCAGCTAGTAAAACAAAAGTTATATTTTCTAAACTATTAAGTCACTAAGAAAGGAATAGAAAAAGAGTCCTACATATCACATGGGGAAAATGAAACAAAGGAAATAGCAAGGAAATTTTAAAAAGTGAAAATATGAGACTATTAGTACAAAATGGGCTATAATTATTATTAAATTCAAATAGTATGAGCCTGATAATGAAAATGAAAAAAAGAAACTTTACAGAATTTAATGAAGAAAATCTCAAACACTTTGGAACTGACTCAGTTTAAAAGTAAAAGAAAATACGGTCTTTGCTACATATTTCTTCATTTCTCCCCAACCTTCCATAAAAATAATGCAACATTTTTTTTCAAAATTAGCTCTTTTCACTCCTCTTTCTAGCCACAACCATGCTCCAACCCTATACCTCTATGTCTTCATTTGCCAAATGTTTTAGTCAGCTTTTTCACTGTTGTGACCAAAAGACCCAACTAGAACAACTTTGGAGGAGGAAAAGTTTATTTGAGGGCTCACAGTTTTATAGGTCTTAGTCCAAGGCTGGCTCCATCCCTTGGGGCTTGAGGTTAGGCAGAACATCATGGCAGAAAAGTGTGGCAGAGGAAAGCCGCTTGCGAGATCAGGAAGCACAAAATATATACCCCATAGCCACGCCCCCAACGAACCTTTTCCTCCAGCAAAACCCCACCTGCCTCCAATTACCATTCAGTTAATCCCCATCAGAAATCAATTCACTGATTAGGCTAAGATCACAACCCAATTATTTCTCCTCTAAACTTTCTTGCATTGTCATGCACATGAGTTTTTGGGGAACACCTCATATCCAAAACATAATACCATGAAACTTTTTAAATATCTAAATTAAGTGGCTGGAGTTGTGGCTCAGTTGTAGAACACTTGCCTAGCATGTGTGAGGCACTGGGTTTGATTCTTAGCACCATATATAAATAAATAAAATAAAAGTTTTCAAAAATATTTTTAATCTAAATTAAATGCATATTGTGTGTCAAGAATCAAGTTGTGGCTACAATGATGAATATGTCATACACAGTCATTGTGTAGAGAGCTTTCAAACTGATTGGGGATGCCTGTGTGCCCACACATACACAGCTTGCCACATTATTACAGTGCATAATAGAAACTATGATAGCTCTAATGTCCTCCTCAACTCATGCATTCTCTACACAGGCTTTTTTTCTTGTCTGTGGACCTCTACCCTTGCTTTCTCAAGGAACTGGGGGCCATCTCTTTGATATGTAATCGTCAAAGAAGATAGGGCCCAGTTTCTGTGAAAGAGCAGAAACATGTCTTTTGTGGGCAGGTAAAACTACCTACTAGGAAAGATGGGAGGAAGTCTGCATTTCATTTGGGTAAGGCTATCCATCAGCAAGCACAGATAAGACTGAGATCCCTTACCTCATCCCAGCTATTAAAAAACTCTTCTGCCCTGTATTTCTAGGAAATTGAATTAGGACTGTGCTTTGGTTTTCTCTCTCATATATTTCAACAGCCTAGAATAAAGTCTTCCTTGACTGTTTCACTTTTCCCTGTTCAATGTTTTCTTTGACAGAGTTAAGGAAGAAACAACCTAGACATACTCTCATATGGATGTCATCTTTTACACCAGTATCACTTCAAATGTCACCTACTTGGGTACCCCTTCTTTCCTTCCCCTTCTTTCCTTCCTTCCTTCCTTCCTTCCTTCCTTCCTTCCTTCCTTCCTTCCTTTTTGTTTAGTAACAATTATTTTTTGTTTTATTATCGCACACTCACACAGAAACCCTGTGGTTAAGGCTAAGATTTTACATTATAATTAGTTCTGTGTCTGCTCCTCCAACACCCATAAAAGTTGATGATTTAGGTCCTAATGTACAGTTATAGATCATTATCCATAATTGTTATATGAGAATATCTACAAAACGTGGATTACCATTTGCTCATATGGTCACACGAGCAAGGTAGTTCTAGGCCTCTAAGAGCTCTTTCCACAGACAAATAATAAAAGAGTAATGGATTTTAGTATATTACTGTATTTTAGTATATTACTATATTGTTCAACCACCTCCACTATCTAATTCCAGATTATTTCCATCACCCCAAAAAGGAGTTTCATTTCCTCCTATACCAATACCAATTTCCTCTTTATTCCATGCCCTGGAAATCACTAATCTACTTCCTGTTTCCATTTATTTGTCTATTCTTGACATTTCTATGAATGGAATCATACATGTGATTCCTGTACCTGGCTCATTTCACTTAGTTAGTTTTAAAGGTTTATACAAGTTGTAACATGTAAAAGTACTTTATTCCTCATGTGGTTGAATATTCCATTGTATGGAAATGTTACATTTTATATTAATATTTACATTTATATTAATCAGTTTGTAGAAATTTGGGTTGTTTTAGCAATATAACTTATTCTTCTGAGAACATTAATAGACAACTTTTTGTATGTCTGTTTTCAATTTTCTCAGGTATATCCCTAAGAAAGAAATGTTTGCTTGCATAATTGTAGGTTTAGCTCTATAAGGAACTGCCAGGTTGTTTCCAAAGTGGCTACATAAATTTACATTCCTACCTGCAACGTATAAATATTCTAATTTCTCCACATCCTCACTGACATTTGTTATTTTATATTTAATAACATTCTTTTGATAATTATACCCTCTCTATTTCCCTTGTCATAGGTGTCCTCTAGTTCAAAAATCAAAATTTTATTCACCTTAGAGAGTAAACGTCATATCTCAGAGCAAGCGTCTGCTTTCTTTGAATATGAAATAGAAGTGTCAAACTTATTTTGAATACAATTTCAACAAATCCTCTTGTTTTAGCCCCATTTTTATCTCGGGTACTTATTTCTAACCTCCTCTTCTTTCTCTTTAGACTACCTGTTCTGAGGTGTAAATACATATTGACTTTTGTTTACTCAACTAATGCTCATGTTTTTTCTAGTCTATAACCTGAAGTTAAGCATGGTATCTGGCTCACACTAATTTTGAGCTGAGTGAATACTTGATCAGGAACAATCTGAAGCTTAGAGACATCAAACATGGCTGATAGCTTAAGCTCTGCTAAAAGCAAATTTATTTCTTGACTTTTACAGCTTCTGGAGGAAGCCTGCATTTTTTGCTAGTGGCCTAATCACTCCAGTTTCTGTTTTTATCATCATATCTCCTCTGACTCTTCACTCTGCTTCACTCTCTTATAAAACCCTGTTATTGCATTGTGCCCTCTCAGATAATTTCATTTAATCGCACCATTTCATGATCTCTAAAGTACACACATCTGCAAAGACATTTACCATGTGTATTAGTTTCTTTGGATTGCCATAACAAATCCTCATACACCATACACTATGTGCTTTGAAACAAACAAACAAAAAAAATATTCTCTTACTCTTGAGGGTAGAAATCTGAAATCCTCTTTGGCAAGGATAGTTATTTTTGGAAGCTGTGAGGTAGTATCTGCACTTGATGCTTCTTGTCACTTCTGGTCATTCCTCCCAATCTTTGATGGACACCATCTTTTTTATTTTTATTTTTATTTTTATTTATTTATTATTTATTTATTTATTTATTTGTACCAGGGATTGAACTCAGGGACACTTGACCACTGGGCCATATCCCCTTTGTATTTTATTGGAGACAGGGTCTCACTGAGTTGCTAAGTGCCTCACCATTCCTGAGGCTGGCTTTAAACTCTCGATCCTCCTGCCTCAGCCTCTCAAGTGCTGGGATTACAGGTGTGCGCCACCATGCCCGGCGATGGACACCATCTTTATGTGGAATTCCCCACTTTGTGTATGCATCATTACATGACCATCTTCCCTCTGCATGCATGTGTCTGATTTCTCTTTTTATAAGGAAATTAACCATTGGGTTAGGTCCCACATGTGTCCAAAATGATATCATATTACTAATTACATAAATAGCTGCACAATACTTACAGTTCACTTTACCTAGAAATAAAAGGGTGAGAAAACATTATTTTAGCTAAAGGACAAATACCAAGAGTAAAAGATAGCATCATAATTATATTTTTACAGTGTTCTTGAATTAATCAAGATACACATTCGACCTACTGTATTTGCTTGCCCTTATACTGTTCATACAGGTTAAGAATAACACGTTAGTTATTAAATTTATCAAACAATTCAAACCGTATAATAAGCATCTTGTTCTTTCTTCTGTTTCAAGTATTTGATCTGCATGTGATGTATGACTTTGCTGTTTTAGAAATGCCAAAGGAAAATTTGAGAATTTCCAAAGAAGATGTATCTTGAATGAAGAAATTAAATAGGGCTATTTGAAATAGAATTAATATCCTGAATTTATTTTTATGTGTAATTGACAGAAAATCTTGAAAATAATTTCTTGGAATTTATGTTTTAGATGAAAAAAAGTTTTCTTATCCTTTAAAATAGTAGAATAAGTATTTATAAGACTAGTGTTCTTGGGTACCTTAACAGTTACTGTATTTGTGGGAATTTAATGAGTTGAGCAGAGAAGTAACTAATTCCTATGTAATTTCAGGGCATTGTGTTGGGTCTATAGCCAAGAAAAATGGAAGGCATAAGGGCCTAGCCACTTCATCTCCCTACTGCTACCTATTGTTATAATAGAGGAAATTTGACCTGTTTCTAAGACTGGAGGCTGTTTTAATGGCAAGGTTATACTTTTTCTACATGCATAATATCATAGTCCTATTTTGTCAGTAAAGTCTTAAAATAGTATACACTCAATAATGCTGAATATACATAATGCATCCTTCAAGTATCATGCAGCATGATAATACTGATACAGGGTTTTAGGTAAACAACTAGTAATACCATTTGTTGTCAAAGTCAAAAAGAAGTGTAAGAAATAGCGTGTTGATAAAACCATGAGTTTGTCAATTTCTGTGTTCTCCTAGAAAAGAGTTGCATGGGAAAATGTAACGAAGTCTTTCTTAGACAGGAAAAACACAAAGCAATGAAGTGTCAAACTTTGATAGACATCTGTTTATTTGTCTTTATGTATATGTCAAAATATGTATAACATTTATTGTGTTTTATTTGAACTCAAAAAATGCAATGACTTAGTAATCATTTCTCTAAATTCCTGATTCAATTAAACCAATTCTTTTTCCAATAAGTAGTAAATGATGACAATGTAGATTTATAATTTTACTTAGCAGAATCTGGAATGTTTTAATGTATTTCTAAATCTTCCTATAAAGACAAAAAAAAAAAAAAAAGAAAAAAGAAAAGAAAACTTGTTCTCACACCTAATGATAAATACAGGAGCAGAATCCAAGGAGTAAAGTGACTTCCTCCTAAATATTGGGTTCTCCTCCAGGAAAAGACAAGTAGAGAATAGAATGTAATTTCTAAAATGGATCCTTTACAAAGTTACATTGTGCTGCTTAATGACACATAGTTCCTGATGAGCATTCCAAATTACAAGGTAGTTGTTCAAATAGAATTTAAACCAAGGGTTTCATTGATATGCTTTCTAAAACAAGGGGCTCTTTTAATTAGAAAAATCTATGCTGCTTTCTTTCCTGGCAACATTTGTGGGGGCTCCCACCAGAAAGTTCTCACAGGAAGCCAAATGCAGAAAACACACAGACATTCTTTGCTTTGCATGGTTGCCTCACACTTCATGCTCCACATATCTATAAACCTTCCAAAGACAGGAACCAATGAATGTTGTCTCATCAGATTTTAAATAGTCCAGGAAATATCTTCTTGCCATTTCAAGTGAAGAAAATAGAACACATGCCACTTTATTTCCCTTTTTCATAAGCCTACAGCCATATGACACAGATATTGAATTGGTGTCTGTTTACTGTATGATTGGCAAAAAACACTGTTCATTACCAATTATATCTTCCACCCTTTTAAAATTTTCTCTCTTCACTGAAAAAATGTTGATGAGTTGTGTGCATATATTTGTGCATGTGTTAGAAACATCTGTACAATCTCTTGTCTATAAAAAACTCCTTCAGTTGAAGCCTTTACAGTTTTTTGGATTGACAATTCAGTCATTGTCTGATCCCTGTGTTTTTACTTCACAATGGTGTTACTTAACATGTAAGTATTGTTTCTGAAATAGTCCATTATTTCAATGTTAATAATACAGCAATCCCACGTATCCTTTTCCCCCCAGTGTGTGTGTGTGTGTGTGTGTGTGTGTGTGTGTATGTGTACGTGTGCGTGCACACTCACACGCACGCACATGCATGTGGATATTTAATTCTATGCAATATTATCAATGGCATATTGGCATATTTCCCACCACAGCCAAGATACAGAGTAGTTCTATCATAATAAGAGTTCTTAATTTTCCCCTTTGATTACTACCGCCATCTCCCTTCTGCACCCAACCTTCGCATCCATATTCCCCAACTGTAACTTTTACATTAACCTTTTATTATGGCTTGCACTACTGATTTTTAAAATGAACTTAATGCAAATTAATATGTACTATGGAAAAATTGAAGAAGGATGTAAAGAAAAGTACAATACAGGTACTATAGATACATGAAAACTCAGCAGTTAAGAAATGTTGCAATCGATGATATGTTGGTGGCGGAGGAAATAGGGTGAAGAAATTTCTTAAATCTGTAAATACATGACACAAATTCAAAAGGAGTAAAGCTGTGGTACTCAAACTTTAGTGAACTTAAGCACGTTAGAATTACCTAGAAAGCTTGTGAAATACTGACCGCTAAGTGCCATCCCCAGAGTTCCTGCTTCAGTAGGTATGGGGTGGGGTCTCAGGAATTCCATTTCTAAAATAATTCCCAATTTATGCTAAATGGCTAATCTTGAAAATTGCTAAAAAATTAGTTTAAGATCTTAGTCTAGTTTTGAAAACCTAAAACCTAGGGTAGGTCTATGTTGAATATTGGGCCTGAGGATTTGGGATTCAAATAAAGGGAAAATTTGGCTGAGAAGTCTTTATCAGCAAGGTAAAACCTTTATAAGTTTCAGAGCCAAATACCACAAGACTAACACAGACTTTAGAAAGAAAGATTTAAATATGAAAACAAAAAACATAGAAACATTGTACAACGAATAAGGAAAGACCATATACTAGCCAAGTATTTGGGTTCAAAACAGTTACAACCTAAGAATCCTACTTAGAAGAGAGATACCCCAATACCTAAATAGAAGGTGTCTATGTGGAAACGTAAATTACAGTAACTAACTCTTTTCTTAATGTTTCTATGTTCCTTACGTCTTTTCCCCATTTCCTAAAGAAGAATCTCATCAGTAGAAGACATACAAACACATCTCAACCTTGTTAAGTTAGATTCTTATTCTACTCCTTATATATTGTGGACAATGGCTATGAAGCTCCTACAGGGCACGGTGATTGTGGTTTGTAGCTGTGGCTTGAATTGTAAATACCACGTGGCTTAACTGACACTGGGGGGTCTTGCATTCAGCCTTCAAATCCTCACGTCTACATTTATCACATTGTCTCTCCTGTTTCTCTGTCAATTTTCTCTGTTATCTATTTTGTCTTTTTCACCCAGATTGTCAAGGGACAGGTTGCTTCATCAAAGGGAACTACAATTGTAAGGGTAAAAAAACCTCTGAAGAATAAGAGTAAGATACAACAGTGTTTTGTATGGTCCTCTTAAAAGATTTTCAAAGAATTGTAAAACACTGTGTTTTTTAACAAGTAATAACCCATTTTGCTTTCCCTTGCAAATTCAAAGTGCCACACAAGGCACTTTGTCTTCCTTTTCTGACCAAGCAGTTTCACATTCCATCTTGTTCACAATTTCTGAGAGGTCCAGAACACTGATTGGGACCCTTCATTTTGTATCTGCTTCAGTCATGGAGTTTAAAGAGAAAAACTTTAATTCCCCCTCATCATATTTTTCTGAGCAAAAGTGATAAAAGAAATTAAGATTTATAAAAGCAATTTATGTCAGAGACAATAGAAAATGAATACAAATTAGACATCACTCAGCAAGAGCTGTACCACAAGTGTAGAAAACACAGGGTAGCTCATTATAGAAATAAACTGCACTGTCTGCCTAAGGTAGTAATGGCTCTTTCTGTAAAAAACAAATGCGTATCAAATTAGAATGTCTTTCACAAAAACAGTATGTTATTTAGAATTTATTTATATAAGTTTTAGAAAAGTTCCTCAAGGGAAGAAAGATTCAATTTTTCATTGATATCTAGATAAAATAGAAGGCATCTAAGAAGCTACGATTGTCACGCTTAAAAAAAGCTAGTGGAAAATCAAGGGAAAAGTATAGCTTTTGGAAGGAGGCAAGTCTCACAAGCTTGACAGTGACTGTATATTGTCTTAACCTGATAATCTCCAATTTGATTTTAGACTTGCAATAAAAATGAGCTTTGAAATAATTTTAAGTTTTCCATTAGATACTCTTTTGATGAGCCAACAGAAAGTAGGAGCAACTTCAGAATAGAGGGAAAATAGCAAGATAAGCAAATAAGTGCTACAGTTAACTTTGATTCTGTTCAAATTCATGATAGAAATTCATATTGCCTAATTAATATAATGCATTGAAAGAATAAGAGGGAGCAATTTTAGCATCAGCTATTATTGCATCTATACACATACAGTATCAAAATATGTGTTGGTGACTATTTGTGTTGATAATCATCATAATTAACATTGGAGTGTCAAGCAGTGGGTCAAAAGGTTTAAAATATTTCTAGACTCCATGTGTATGATTACTTGACATTTATAGAAATGCAGTTCATTTTTATATTATTTATTTCATTAACAATGGGTCCTGCAAGGCATACCCAGATACATTTTATTCAGTAGTGAGTTTTATTTAAAAAAAGATCCCTTGCATTGCAAAAAATTCCATTGTAAAAAATGACCTTTCCCTTCTTGTGGCTGACTCAGTTGAGGAACCTATCTTCACTGTGTTTCTGTCTCCACTAGAACATATTTGTGTGTAAAAATCAGAATATACGTTATGCTTAGAAGCTGCTGTTCATGCCCTCCACATGAACCAAAGCAAACGTTTTCAATGGGGACAAGAACAAACTTTTTTGTTTCTACTCCCCTCCTCCCCCAACTTTTTATAACTAACACAATTTGATTTGGTGAGCCAGTGTCTGGGTAGTTCAGTGAAATTTTGAAAATAAAGCACAGAATCTGGACTATAAAACAAGATAAATAGACCTAAATATAGAGAGGTGCCAAACTCCACACTCCCATGGTTTACAATGCTTTTATCAAATAATTGCCTGCCACAGTTATCAAAGCTTTTAATTACTGTAGATTAGAAGTATAAAGTGTTTATCACCCTTAATGTAAATTCTTTCACTTTCACTGGACACATTTTGTTTGCCTTTAACCCTCACCAATGATTAGCTAACTCCACCATGTTATTGGCATCCGTTGACCCCTTCTCTGTCTTTAGGCTTTAATGTGTGCTAGGTTTCTGAATTTACAGTTCCCCATTGTATTTATTGTTAAAAAACAAACAAACAAACAAACTTTGTTCTTGGTAGTGGTCCCACAATAATAACTACAAGAAAACTGTCAAGCACATGTTAGGCACTGAACTAAAAAAACTTTGTGGGTTATCTCATGTAAGACAATTTACAGTCCTAGGTTCTTGGTACCATTTTCTGGTTTTCAATGAGAAAACTGAATTGAAGAGCCTCTAATATGATGAAACTCAGAAACCTAAAAGTTTTGAGGGCCATAATATCAAAAATTTTCTTCACTACTACCTTTTATGGGTACATCTTTAATTGTAACTATAAATTTTGCTTTTAATCTTTACAACATCTGTCTGGCTATCCTGCCCTTACCACTTCCCCATATGGCCTCCTAGCAAGAGGTTCTTTGTAGACACTGGAGAAATGGCAGGGACTATTGCCTGAGATACTGAAGTGGTGCCACTGCTAACACTTTTGGAACAGTGGTGCAGAAATTAAAATTTTCCGCAAAAGAGGAAGACTTTGTCCCTTTTGAGCCATCTAGTCTTCTTAATTTCATTGGAAAACCCACATTTTCATTTAAAACTAGTTTGCATATCCCTTATGACAATAAGTTGAAATACATAGCCCTTATGGGAATACCTTAACTTGTAAGGTTGGCAATTTTAAGAAGAAAATCCTTTCATTTGTGCCAACATGGGTGGATCTGGAGAAAGTAAAACCAAGTGAAATAAGAAAGGCACAGAGAGATAAAGAGCGAATGATCTCACTATACGTACAATGTACAAAAATTGAATTCGTAGAAAAAGAGCATAGAAAGTGTTTTCCATGGACTGGGGATGGTGGTAAAATGGCAGATGTTGATCGTAAGGTACAGTTATACCTAATGAAGACGTTCTGGATCTATTTTATGTGTTTTGATCACAGTTGATAGTAATCTACTATATGCTTAAAAATTGTTAGAAGAATAGATCTTAAATGTTCTCCTGGGATGGGGTTGTGACTCAGCACTAGCCTAGCACATGTGAGGCCCTGGGTTGATCCTCAGCACCACACAAAAATAAATAAGTAAAATAAAGGTATGGTGTCCAACTACAAATAAAAAATAAATATTTTTAAAAAATGTTCTCACCACAACACAGTAAGTATGTAAGGGGATAGATACAGATTTCATTATTTTATAGTCTATACATATTTTGAAACATCACATTGTACACTGTGTGTGTGTATGTGTATACTGTAAATTATACTTCAGTAAATCTGGGTATGGTGGGAAAAGCTATCTTGTTTGAAGCAGCCTGGCACTAAAGAAGGTTTACATAGTTTTCATGTAGGGTGTTGCTGACATGAACACAGACAATGTGTCTAACAGTATCCTATATTCAGTAGTGTATATTTAGTATGCATTTGTTGCTATTATTGTTATTGTTTACTAACAGTATCACCCAAACTAAAATGATTGCCAGGAAAAAAAAAAATCACATGCAAAAGTGTGCCTGTCTCTAGCCATCTGTGGGCTATGTGTGAACTATTAGGCATAGTAGCCAAATGAGGGGATAGGCCTGGCATTGCGGGCTCCTTGTAAGGGAGTGATTGCATGATGCATGTGTGCCTCCCCCTTTAGCTCTGCCTAAGATCCCACACAGCACCTGAGATGTGTCTGTGTCACGTGATTTTTGCAGCTTTCTTAGCTTAATGTTGCAGCCAACTCTTTTTAAACCCAGTTTGTCTCCTCTGCTTGGACTGTTGGAGAGACCGGACTTTGGTGCTAATGGGCTGGCTGTTTTCCTTGGTCATTTGCACCCAGACTTGAGGTGTGAATTCAAAGACCTAGGGTAAAACTACTTAAAAAGATACAGTAAAATCAATGTATATGCCTGATCTCATGGAGTTTCTTAATCTCTAGAAAATGTTAATTCTGTCTTCTGGGCCCAAACACCTCAATGTTTCTGATGATAATAACACTCCATCTCACTCATACTTGCCCTTCCTCTTGGCTGATCATTCCAGAGACAGAGAATGCAGGAGTCCAACATATCACCGCTACCCTCCTAAATGAGGCCAGCAGAGAGATGTGTTCTCACATGCAACCATCCACTATAAAAAGAATATACATGCTAGAAATCTGACTAACCTGTAGCTGTCCTGTGAAAAGATCATATAAAGATTAAGATCATATAAAGAAAGGATGACCACAAATTTATCTGCTGTTTGAATTTTCTCAGCCCAAGCACCAGAGGTGCAAGTGGAGAAGCCTTCTAGGTAAACCTTAGTGAGACTCCAAGAACAAAGTACGTAGCTGAAGTTTGTAAGTAAAATACACAATATTATTTATTGTTTTAAGCCACTTCATTGGACTCAGTTTTTACACAGCAATAATCAGAACTATTAAAAAAAAATATGAACAAAGGTTAGAACCAAGTGGACACATTGAAGTTATTGAAAAAGAAGACCATCCAGACACTGTTCTAGGTGCAAGAAATATTCCTGGTAGTAGTTGGCTTTGAATCAAACAGACTTCCTGGTAGTAGTTCGTGCTTATTTTGCAGGTAGCATTGTGTTTAAAAATTCTAGTTAAACTACTATCTGCCTTGTTTGAATCATCAAGCAATTTCAGTAATTGGTTACTAGTGGCGGGACCTATGGGTATCATATTTCTCATTAAAGATTAATGTATTGAAATTGTGTTCTACACATCAGTTTAAATATATTTGAAAACACATAAAAATCAGAACTATTTCTGTGATTGATTCCAACAGTTCTCAAAATCGGATGCTTGGTAGATTGCAAGGGGAAGATATAAAAATATATTTTAAGAGAAATAGAAAAAAAATTAGGAATACAAATTCTATATTATTTTGTTTTGGGAAGTACGAGTAATTTTAGATATAATAGTGATTTATAATTATGTGTGTCTTCATTTTCATAGGAGGATTACACTGAATATTTTGAAGGTGAAGTAATATGATGATTGTAATTTATTTTTAAATACAAAAAAATCAAGGTTATTGGTAACTGGGTGTTTATCATGCCCTTTATTGAAATTTTATCAATGATTGGAAATATTTGTTAAACAAGTATTACAAATATTCATAATATAAAAAAAAATAAATAAAACCCTTGATAAATAATTAGAAGACCACATTAAAAATGTAAAATGGACACTTGAGCAAATATGACTTTTATGGATGCTTTGTCTTTGTGTGTGTGTGTGGGTGTGTGTGGTGTGTGTGTGGTGTGTGTGTGGGTATGTGTGTTGTTGGGAATTGAACCCAAGGTATTGTTCATACTCTCCTATTGAGCTATACCCCTAGCTGAATTTTTAATATGGTGTTATATCTTTGGTTAAAAAGAAGTTTTATTTTATTTTTTTTAAAGCAGTACAGAAAAAGGCAGTATTCAATTAAATGGCTAATACAAAATTCGGTTTTAGGTTCTATTGATTTTATAAACCATGTATTATCTTTAAGTCTATATTTTAAGAAAAATAAAATTTGACTACAGATGCATGTTGTTAAATTCAGCAATAGTTATTAGTTTCTCTTGAGCAACTACTATGTACCAGGCATTGAGGCATTGTGGTACATTCTTTATCTCCAAAACTCAACAACAATGCTGTGAGTAAAACATGATCTCCATAATTTCAAGAAGGAAAAATCTTATTTCCTGGACAATAGGATTTTCCTAACTACCTGAAGAATGTACATTTTTTCTTGAGTAAGTATAATGAAAAATGAGATTGTAAAATAATTATGAATAGATACTCAACTGAGCGACTTTTCAACATTAATCGTACATGTTCGGGACCATCAAAATAGTCTAGTGGGGGAAAAAAGAAGCTTTCCTCTTTTATTTGTTTTTGCCTTGGTTTTAAGGAAATCTAGTTAGTTATCAAAAATGTCCTGAACTAAAGTAAAGAAACAAATCACTACATAATTTGGTGAGGATTGGCATAATAAAAGGCATTTTCTTGTCTTTTGACATTTTCTAAAGGTCAAAAGTTTAGAATCCTACAATTATTTTGCATTTGAAAATGATGACTCTAGAGGTAAATCAGAATCAACGAAATAATGACAGACAGTTAGACCTGATGGATGGTTCAAATGTATTTGTGCAATTATCCAAGTTTAACCAGCCTCATTGTGACCCTATTCAAGCTTGTTACCTGACAAAATAGGTTTTACATGATGACTAAATGGCTAGAAATAAAAAAAAATACATGATTTTATGAACCTGAATTCTGTTATGCTTTATCTTTACTCTGTATTTGTATCAGATTGTCAACTGTAAACAACCTGGGCAACTGGGGAATATTGTCTATCATTGCCAATTAAAGTGCATATCCACACACTTTTTTTTTTTTTTTCTTTTACAAGTTAGAGAAAATGAGTTGGAAAACCTATTTTGACACTTGGAGAAATTTGATGAGGAATTGCTGAAACCTCTAAGTATTTGGCTGTGTTTGCTATGCTAAAAAACAACAACAACAACAACAAAACAAACAAACAAAAAAACACTATGATTTGGTTTGGAAGATTATTGCTAAAATTTCTGGTAATAATACTGGAAATCACATGAATACCAGACAAGTATAAACTTTATGTGCAGCATTAATGGGAACCTATTTCAACATTCAAGGAAATTTCAATTAGTACAGTTAACCATTTAATGAGTTCAAAGGGATACCATGGAACTTGTCTTCACATTTCTTCCTCCTTATATAAATTCTATACATGAAAGCTTTGATGATTATAGAACAATTTCCTCTCTTTTTTCCATGATAATTTTTAGAAAGTGAAAACACCAAAAAGGGAGAAAGTTTTGCATACACGCATAAAGATATATGTGGTGTGCTATATATCCTAATATGTTCTCTCATAGTCCCCACATAAATATGTGTACAGTCGTCTCTGGATATCCGTGCAAGATTAGTTCTAGAAACCCCTGTGGGTACCAAAATGTGAAAATGCTTGTTTCCCACATGAAATGGCATAGCATTTACTTTTAAACTATACACATCTTCCTGTATACATCATTTCTAGGTATAGAATTACCTAATACAATGTATACGCTATATAAATAATTGTTATGTTTTATTATTTAGGGAAAAATGACAGCAAAATGTCCATGTAATTTTCCATCAAATATTTTTTATTAGGAATAAGTTGAATTTGTGAATATAGAAACCACAAATACAAAGAGCTGATTTTAGGAAAACCAAACTTACATGTCCTAATTGAATCTAAATAGCACTGATAAATACTGAAGAGATGAACCTCTAAAACATAAAGCTGTGACCTTTCCAGTTTATTGAAGAAATAAAAAAAAAATGTTAAGAGAGTGTTCTGATTCAGCAATAAAATTATCAACTGGACAAAAACTGTATGTCAAGGCCAAAACATGAAAACAAAAGCACAATTAGATTACAAAACCAGAATAGGCAAAAAAGAATCTGAAAAGAATTTGGTTTAAGTCTAATTTCATCACAAATAAGCATATCACTTGCATGTAAATAGTCACTGTTTTATTTGAAATTTTATTTCTAGTGTGTGATTTAGCACTAATGCAATGTCTCTGGGAACTCTGGAATACCCCGATTTCAATCGTTGAAAGTATATACATGCACAATGTATATATTCATCTATTACTCTGCATGTCAAGTTAAATACATAAAAAAACAGAGAGTTTATCCCTGTACAGAGACCATAAAGTTGTGGCATTCTAAATTCTATAGAAAATATTGAACTTTATATGCTCCTGATGTTTAAAATCTAGGCCCAGGAAGCACATAATTGCTTTAACTGTGCACATTTATGAGCATATATAATAACTGCTTGTGAATACTGAATTTAGGTAGACTGATTTGGAGGGAATGACATGTCATTAACCAAAAAATACTAAGTCACAGTGGTATTTGATTGATGGAAAGAATATGATATAACAGCAAGAAAAAATATATACAAGTATAAACAAGAAAAATATTAAATGATGTTGTATAAGTATTTGCAAGAAATATGAATATGAAAGGGAAAATGGCATTTTGCTTTTTAATTTTGTATTCTTTATTTTTGGAGTCAGAACATGTAATTATAACTTCATGTTAGACTTAAACTGTTAAGTAGCCATTGTATTAATTTATCTGAATAAAAAATAACATTTTTGAGCGCTTGTTCGTATATGCACAGATCAAAATATATGAAAGTACAAAACACATATGGATAATAATAAAAACTATTAAGATTTAAGCAGACACAAATATAACTACCAATTCCAAAATGTTAATACAACTTAATCAAGAATTTATAAATGTAAGGCTAATATGTATTAACAAGTTAATAAAATACAAATATTATAAAGATGCAGTTGCTACAAATTAAGAAAATGATTAATATATGAAAAAATGCAATAGAAAAGCAACTCAAAAGGTAAAAAAAATCAATAAAATGGAAAAACTGCTACTGACAAAGAAAATTTAAAGAGAAAACAAGAATGTATTTGCCTTTATAAACTATACACTATTAAAATGCAAAGCAGCTGTGATTTTATATTTGGAGTGGATTAAAAGTTTTAACAAAATATTATGAATAAAACCAGCATTTCAAAAATATGTAAATAATCGAAATTTTGTGATAAAATATATTTAATTAGATTAATGTAAAGGTAGAATATTTAAATACCATGAGAGTCAACATTTAAAAACATGGCCTTAGAACAATAGCATTAATAGCCCACCCAATTCCTTTACTAGAGAATTTGCTGATGCTTTCAAGAAGAAAAAAAATTACTTTTGAACTGTTGTACCAAATATAAATATTTGGAAAGCATGTAAACTCATTTAATAAAGTTGGCATAACACAGATATCAAAACTTAATGGTAATTAGCACTCACTCCTCTGCCAACTCACAAGACTGCTCCCTACTTACACAAAGCAACTGGCTGATAAGTATAAAGAAAACATCACAAGATAGCATAAATGAATAGCTATGTAATTTTGGAAGAAAAGATGTCATTAAAGGAAGAAATTATAAAAGAAATTTTAGTTCTTACAATTAAAAGAAAATCTATGTGTAATATGTACTTAATTAAAGGACAAATTGACAACTCACAGAATATCCGATCCAATATTTGTTTTAGTGATCATATGCTTAATTTTTTAATGGGAAAAACTCTTCTACTGCATTTGAAATCCAGCATAGTCACCACTCTCATGACTACATCATCTTTGCCAGAATTTCTCCCGGATATGAAGACTGTGGGTTGCTGAGCAGTAGTTCAAGGATGCTAACTGTTATCATCTGGGCACCTTTGAGAAAAGAACTATTTGGGCCACACCTCAAACTATTACATCAGAATCTCTGCTGGTGAGACCTAGATAGATTTTACATTTATTTAAAATAAAAGTTTTTTTTTCATGAATGGCTGCTATCATTTTAATATGAGAAATAAGAAGGTCATCACCTTACACATAACCACAGGAAGATATAGATGCATGCCTTTTATCACACCCCTTATATGACTCCACATTTTGAGGGCATCCAAATGACTCTCATGCATTATTGTTCTACCTTGTATCTAACTATCTGAAACTCATTTAAAAGTAATTTAATTATGAATTTGTTTACTGATACCTTCTGAAGTGTTGAGGTAAGTGTAGGATGCAGAAGGATCAGTCAACACACCCCAAATGGTTGTAAACATATACTTCTTCACACATCTGTTTCTTTGTTCATTAGCTGCCTTGAACTCTCTCCTCTCCCTGTTCCTAACAATCTTACTTTCAAAATTCTGTGTTCAAATTCCATCCAACAGCATTTTTGCCCTGCTCTTTCCTACTGGTTCAGATCTTACACGTATCACTGCCAAACATTTTTCAGATTCCCCCATGACTGGCTTAAGTTCTAGGAATAGAATAAATGATCACAATAATAAATGCCATACTTAATAAAATGAATGTTGCTTTCCAATAGAAGATGAGAAGTTTATTTTAATGCAACACATTAAGTTGCATTAATGATAACAAAATTAATGAAGAAAAATATGGCATTATCTCAAAAAATGTTAAATTCTAATGTTATAGTATAAGGAAATTAGGAATGTTTTGTCAAAAACTTTTTTTACAACAGATCTTGAAATGAAATTTTATGTACATTTCTTTTTAGTTGAAAAAAATATATTAATTTCATACCTCATAAGCCCATTTTGAGTACACATTGTTGAGTACAGAAGGACTGATATCTTCTTCAACACAGAAACTGTTTTATCTTCTTCTGCACTTATATTTACTCCCTGTAACACATAGTACAGTGTTGACACAGGTAAGCACTCAATAATGTTTGAGTGAATGAATAGTACTAATATAGGATGTTCTGAGAAAAGATATAAAAGAGTATCAAACAATGACAGAAAAGATTGTTAGGAGGAAGATAGCAATTGATTAGTAGTTGCCAGAAGCTATTCAATATTGTTCCCACATCAACAAAAGAGGACAAACACAGACAAAGATCAATTTTCTTTTTCACCATGTATTTCTAAAGCAAACTCCTACATCACTTTCCCCTTTTAACGTGGTAAATGCAGAAGGGCACTTTTGCACAGCTCCTGGATGAGGCAAATTAGCATCATTACCTATTCAGTTAGCCTCTCTAGCTCCACTATCCAAGGGTGGCATTATCATACACAAAAGAAATGTGCGGAAATACACATTGAGGAATAGTTGATTCCAATCAACTGTGAAAGACATTTTACCACTTGGGCCACATACAGTAATGTATTGAACCTTCTCTGCCAATTTTCTCTTGTTCACAACGTACTATCTCTATAACTACAATGTTTTAAGAAATAGAGAGAGACTCCATACATTCAAGAAACCCAGTTAGCCTGCTGAATTTATAAATACCACCTGATATGAGAAATAATGTTCAAATAATGCAGGAGTTATGGGAAGGAGGAATAGAACTAAAAGAGAATAAGAAATATAAAAAGAAATCAGAGAGGTATCCAACATTGAAAATATTATACATATATGAAATTATATATATATATACACACGAATATATTTAAATATATAAATGCTTACATAAATACACATATTTTAAAAATTATAAATATTTTTCCTCGGGAATTTAAATATATGCACAAGTTTATGTACACACACACACACACACAAAGAAACAAAATAAAACAAAAAAGCAGTAATAAGGATTCTTTCAAAAAATAGCTTTGGTCTCTATAAGAAATTTAGAATTTGTAGAATCTATCATGGTGATGTTATATATGTTCTCAAATTTTCACTCCAGGAAAAAGAGTTACCCCAAACAGTAACAACTTCAAACAGTTGTCTGTCTATACACTGTGAAAAAAAGTTGAGCATTGTATGATAAATTATGCTTTAGAAAACTCTGAGTAATATAACATTCATTTACTTATTGGACAAACATTTTAACTCTGATGCAAAAACCTATCCAGCAGTACTGGAGATAAGTTGACAGAAGTATGAAGAGCAAAGAGGCAAATAGAGAGGAGTCAGGGGATCAAATTAAACCAATTCTTTCAATAATCATTAAATGTTTCTCTTTGAGTAGAGCAAATCTGACCTGAAGATGCTCCGTTAGAAAGTGATAACTTAAAATACAGTACGTAAAATATTTAGGCAATAGGATAAATCTATGTAGGTTTGATTTTATTAATTCATCCAACATATTTTTAAATAACTGCTGTGGTGTTTATTATGTGCTAGGAATATGAGGTACAAAAAGGCAAAAAGGTCACCTACCAACAGGGTGAAGAAGAATTAGAGTAAATATAAGGAAGAGTCAGAAAAAAAAAAAAAAAAAAAACATTTCAGGGTGGTAAGACATGAGTCACTTCCTTATACAAATACATCCCAGTAGAATATGCCTCAAGAACCAAATGACTAATAGAATATGTCCCAAGAGCCTAACGACTAATAGACTATGTCCCAAGAATCTAATGACTAATAGATGTTCTTGTGGGAGGGGAAGGGAAGGAGATAGAGGAAATAGTTGACAACATATAGTTGCCTTTTATACTCTTTGATCCTAATGTCAGATAAAGAAGCTTTAAAGCAAACTATCAGGAGGGTCTTTAATGATTTAATTAACATAACAACTGATAGTCCTGGCATTACATGACTTTTTATTTGTTGACATTCCTTCATAAATATAAATGAGTACTTGTTTTAGGATTTTGTCTGTACACAAGCAAATCAAAAATTCTGCTGTTTCGTTCGAGTCAGCTCTGGAACCCAACTCAATATGTGTGAGGTAACACGTATTAAAAGTGGACATTTTGGGGCTGGGGTTGTGGCTCAGCGGTAGCGCGCTCGTCTACCATGTGTGCGGCACGGGTTGGATCCTCAGCACCACGTAAAAAAAAAAAAAAAAAAACGCATTGTATACAACTAAAGCAAATAAATAAATATTTAAAAAAAAAAGTGGACATTTTAGGTATTGTGAATTGTGCTGCTATAAACACTGATGTGGCTTTGTCCATGTAGTATGCTGTTTTCAGGTCTTTTGGGTAAAAAGCAAGGAGTGGGATAGCTGGGTCATAAGGTGGTTCCATTCCAAGTTTTCCAAGGTATCTCCATACTGCTTTCCATATTGGCTGCACCATTTTGCAGTCACCAACAATGTATGAGTGTCCCTTTTTCTCCACATCCTCTCCAACATTTATTGTTGTTTGTGTTCTTAATAGCTGCCATTCTGACAGGTGTAAGATGCCAACCTAGATGCCATTCAGTAGATGAATGGATAAAGAAAATGTGGTATATACACACAATGGAATATTACTCAGCAATAAGAGAGAATAAAATCATGGCATTTGCAGGAAAATGGATGGAGTTAGAGAATATAATGCTAAGTGAAGTTAGCCAATCCCAAAAAGCCAAATTCCAAATGTTTTCTCTGATATAAGGAGGCCAATTCACAATCGGGTTGGGATGGGGAGCATAGGAGGATTAGAGGAACACTAAAATGGCCAATGGGAAAGGAGGGGAAGGGAGGGGGCAAAAGGGTGAAGGAAAAAAAAAAGATGGTAGAATGAGATGGATATCATTACCCTAAATGCATATATGAAGTCACGAATGGTGTAATATACTTTGCATACAACCAGAGATTTGTAAAAATGTGCTCGATATGTGTAATATGAAATGTAATGCATTCTGCTGTCATTTATAACATCTTAGAATAAAAAAATAAATATTTTTTTTTAAAGTGGACATTTTAAGAATAAATGTCCTTATTCCAAAGTTATTACTTAAATTTAGCAGTATGCTTGAGACTAGGGATATCTTAAGAGAGCTGTGGATGCTTAAGAATCTCAACGTTGCAAGCAAAGGTCAGTGGTGGTAAATATGTTTGGGAAGACACAGCATGGCAGAAGTTGCTGCCATTTCTATCTTCTTCCTTCTGTTCATATTTACTATTGCTACCCGCTCTTTCTTCTGTAATATTTGGTTTTATGTTGATTTGGCTTTTCTTCTAATTATCCTTTGCAATAATACATTACCCTAGCCAAATTATATATAGAATTACAAATGTATATGTGTATTTGTGTATGTCCACATACACACTTGTGTCCCTCTCTGGGTTCCAAACCTCCAAACTCCTGGGTTTTGCAATTGTTCCTCTCAGTCAGTTCTACAAGTTATGTGCTTACATTAGGAATCCTTTGTTTTCTCAATGCTCCCCTTTTTTTATGTACCTGATTGTATGGAAAATATTGACTTACCACTATTTTTTATTCCTGGTTGAAGCAAATTCTCTTTGAAAAGAATTCATAAGCTCTCAACTCAAACAGAACACCTCCTCTATCCAGTAGTGCCAATTTATAAGTGAAGAATTAATTAAATGGACTCTAAGTATCCCAATTCTACACCAAAAATTGAGCAGTGTTATATATTCTTCTTAGGCTTTTTCAAAAATATAATTAGAACAATGTGCAAAATGTACTTCTAATAGTGAGTAATACATATTTAGTTCCCCCAAAATTTTATTTTTCTTATTATCATCACAATTTATCATCATCTTCATTATTATCACTGAAAATTTAAGAAAATGAAAGAAAAAGAATGAACAATAATGGACTTCATTGAATTCTTTTGTTCTTCATCATTCTGTTTTGGGATTATTTTCATCATCCTGTTTATTCACACACACATACACACAAAAACATTATTCCAAAAGTCCACTGTTTCTAACTTGTGTGCCCAAGTGTCCTGGGTCATAGTGATGTAATAACATCATTTATTCTTGATCACACTGTAGTAATTCCTTTCAATGGTATCATCCCTTTTTAAAACTTGGATTTTACTGGTCAGTGCCCTAAAATCAAG
Organism: Tamias sibiricus; assembly: GCA_025594165.1. Taxonomy (NCBI): domain Eukaryota; kingdom Metazoa; phylum Chordata; class Mammalia; order Rodentia; family Sciuridae; genus Tamias; species Tamias sibiricus. The sequence goes on along the minus strand of CM046664.1, from coordinate 108,227,946 downwards.
TGCAATGAGTAAATCAATGTGGAATAGGGAAGAACAATAGAGTTCTTTGATTTGAATTCATTTTCTTAAGTGTTGTGAATATTTGTGTGTACCAAAGTAAACTGTGCAACTTTGTGTTTTCTAAAGTAAATTGCTCATAAATAATTGCATATATTCTGTAAGTTGATGACTTTATTATTTAATAAATGGAAATATTATTTCCCTCTACTTATGGATATTAATTTTTCTAACTGTTGATAAGTTTTTAATACATAAATATGTACTAATATACTTCAAAATAATACTTGAAAAGAATGTTTACCTTAGTTTTAGTTTAGTTTTATTGTTTTGACCTAGGAGTCCTAGAAAAAAATCACTGTGGGTGCCATGAACCATGAAAATTTGGGTTCCCTATTGGAAATGTTTCCCAATCTTAGCTGCTTATTAGTGTCAAATTGAGTGATTAAATGCAAATTTAACCTCACAAAGAGATTCTGATATACCTGAGGATTGCAAACTACCTGCATAAATAACCTACTTAAAAGATGACAAAACTAGAGAAAAGAAAATATTCTTCAAGAAGTAAATTCCTATTCTAAAATCAGGTTCATTAAAGATATATTTTTATGAATTCTTAACATCAACTTCTTACCATTTCTCACTTCCTAATTTCCCACTTTTTTGACTGTATTTTGTCAATAACAAAGAAAAAATCAATATTATGTTGAAATAAATTTTGACATTAAGAGAAGAGCATGTCTTTTAGAACAAAACTTTTCAAATTCAAACAATCTTTTTCCAGAGGACTGTGTTAAAATACTTATTCCAAGTTTCTTTTCTCAGAGATTGTGATAGAGATAACATAAGAAATTTTAGAGTAGAAAATATGTGTAAGCAATGACCTAGAAACCCCCCAAAGAAGATGGAAATAAAAAACACTCTGAAAAATTAAACCACAAAATCAGATCAGAATATGATAGATCAGAAGAAAAGCAGAGAAAATCTTTCCTACTTTAAAATATGAGTGCATTATTCTTTCTTATATTTAATACTTCTGAAGATAATGTTCAAAAGAAATAATGGTTTTAGAATAGTGCACTCATGTAACTCATTATCTAAAGGTAGCTGTTATAGTGACTTGGTGGAACCAGCTGGCACTGGCTTCTCAGAATGAAACCGCATGTGGCCCACTTGTATCTTTAGTGACACTAGTTGCTTGCTTAGCCCTGCTACTAAGGTTTACACAATAAAAACCAAAAAACACTACAAATTAGGATTTTTTTCCCCCTTAAGTGCTGATTATACACTTATCAGCAAGCCACTTCATATCAACAAAATTCACCAAACCATAATCCAGGAAAGATATTTCCCAAACAGGCAAAGTGGGAAAAATGTAATATATATTGAGGACATCTGCCTCTGCTGTGGAGATAAATGTAAATCTATACATGTATGTTTGAAAATCTTCAATATTCATATCTTCATTCTTCTTGCTCTATTATCAAATTCTGATATTTGTCACAAGAAATTTCATGTCGTAAGAGAGAAATACTGGACCACATGAGTTTGTTCTATCTGATGGCATTATGCCTCCGTTTAAATGAGTAAAACACTATTCTAACTTATGCTAATCCATTATGTCATAGATATTGACAATCTTCAATATATACAGGGAGGTTCAGACAATGTCATGGGACAAATCCTAACCTGTCATGTGATGGCATGTCATAACAGCCAGTTGGCCTTTTCTGAAAAGACACACTAGCCCCAACACAATACTTCCATCATAACAATCCATCTAGAATGATTAGAAAGCAGTCCTATCCCAGGATGACCAACAGTACTGGAACAATGTTACATAATGTTGCCAAAAATTAATAATGCTAAACAATTTTCTTTTATGATGCAATATTCACATTACTTAAATCCACATTTTAAAATCATCTTCTTTCAGTATATTGAAGTTCTCACAATATGAAGAAATACATGTATATGCCTTCAAGCACTCTATACCCAGACAAGGGAACAGTCAATGGAAATAATTATCCACTTAGGTTGAAAGCTGCAAAGTGCCAGGATCTCACTGATTGATTACTTATAAACTTAGATACTTCAATTTGTAAGGTCTGCACCAGAAATATGTTAGCTACAAAATATCTACACTAAGGAACAGATCAACATCATTTTTCTACTTATTATTTTACCTTAGGGGTTCTACCTATTTGGCAAAGAGATTTAAAGCTAAAACTCCCTTGATGATTATCAGATTTATCATGTTCATTAGAAGAGATTACTACTAAAGATTTTTTTGAGAAGAAAACCTATTATAAATTGGGGCTTCATAATAATGTATGATTATGTTTCCAAAGATGACCTCTGGCGTGTATCTGTGGATCTATACAGATGGTTTCTCAGGTCTAATGATTTACCGTCATTGAGACAAATGAAAAAATAATCCTGTAAAATTATAATTACTTACTACTTCTTAATCTAGATAGGTTTTTTAATGATAGTGCTTTATGAAGCTATATTCTTTTGATTCTAATGCACTAGTTCAAGACAACCTACTTCAATAGCAAATGCACAAAAATGATTAGCAAGAACAGGAAAGATACATAGAGCTTCTAAGTAAATGAAGCATTTTCATGAAAACTATTAAATTGATGAATTAGATTAAAATGTCACCACCATTAAACTCTGTTTAATAAATGTCAAATAAATACTTTCGCAATGCTCTACAGCCTTCATGACTGTTACTGTATCTGCCAGGGAAGGTATTACCAGTTGTTTTTGCATTTTAAATGTTTTACCTAATAAAAAGATTTACTTTCCTTTCATGATTGTAATTTTTACACTTGCAGTTGAAACTGAATTCTGAACCATTGGGCTTGAGTGTGAAAACCACTCAAGTAAAAATTTTCCCCTGATATTCTGTCACAGTCTCTGTATTACTAGCCTTTTATAGAGTCCTCAACACACACACACACACACACACACACACACACACACACACACACATACACACACACATTGGGTGTTTTTCTCAATGTACCCAGAGTAAAGGAGATGGATGTTCTATTTCTCAAATCCCCAGGATATTCAGTCCATGTAGAAACATTTGGTTTTCAGACCTCAATAAAACGGAAATGATCTGCTCAGTGGGCCAAAACCTCATGTATACTTTTCAGGAATAGAAGAACAGACATAGGCAAAGTACAATCTGCTTTAAAGGATAATGACAAGTTTAATCAATTCATTAGTAGCTGATAAGTTTGTTCTTTGACCTAAAAAAAAAAAAATGTGTAAAGATGAATAGATCTGTATTACTTAAAGGATAGACAGCTAACTTGCAACCAGGGTTACACCTGAGAGGTAAGTATTAAAATCTCCATATTATTGTTAATTTGTCTAATTATCTTTTAGTTCTATCCAATTTTCCATCTTATACTTTGAAGTTCTGAGTTTTCTACTACACATATTTTTTACTTCTTCCTTTTGAATTAGGTCACTTATCGTTATGAAATTTTCTACCTTATCTATATAATATTTCTTCTCTGAGGATCTTCTTTTTTTCTATGTCTACTTTTATTTGAAAACTTTCTTCCAGTGTTTACATTCAACTTATCTGTGTATTCAAATCTAAAGTGCATTTCTTAAAGATAACATATGCATGATTCCTTCCATGTTCAGTATGACAATTCTCTCTCAGTTGCCTTTTGTCTATCAGCTTGCTATTAGATTTCCACATCTATTTTTATTTATTTATTGTTTCTTTTTTCAGGTTAACTAAATATTTTAAAATATTTGTGCTAGTCAACTTTTTGTCACTGCAATCAAAATACCTGCCTAGAGGAGGAAAAGTTTATTTTTAGCTCAAAGTTTCAGAGATTTCATCCACACTGGTCCAGCTCTGTAGCTCTAGGTCCAAAGTAGAACATCATGGTAGAAGTGTGGCAGAAGAGCACTGGAGGTGAGGTAGCAGTGAAAGGGAGGGGCTACCTGGAAGAGGAACCCCATCCAGGGCACTCCTCCGGTGATGCACCTCCTCTAGCCACACCCCATCTACCACAGCTAGCACCCAATTAGGTCATTCAAACTAGGATGGACTGATTAGGTTACAGTCTCACAATCCAATTATTTGATTCCTGCATTAACACAGGAGATTTGGGAAGAATAACTCATATCCGAACCATAACAATATTTCATTTCGTACTACTTCCTCCAATTTATGCTCTTTATGTAATTGTTTTGGAGATTACAATATGCATTATTTAAAAAAATATTTTTAGTTATAAATGGACACAATATCTTTATTTTATTTATTTTTATGTGGTGCTAAGGATCAAACCCAGTGCCTCATGCCTGCAAGGCAAGCGCTCTACCACTGAGTTACAACCCCAGCCCTACAATATGCATTCTTAAAATGTCATAGATTATAAATAATTTTAATAATAATACAAGTAAACAAGTCATTTATTTTACTTCAGTTATAAAATTCTGAAGATTTTTCTTTGCTTAAAATTATCAGTGTTAGCTATCAATATTGCTGTAGCAGGTTTATTTTACTTCAGTGTAATAAAATTACGCACTGAAGGATGGCATTTGCAGGTAAATGGATGAAGTTTTTCTTTGTCAGTCTAAAATTATCAGTGTCTATTCCATAGTAAAGAAATGGTCAAAGGGAAGGAGAGTAAGGGAGGGAGCAAGGGGGGAGGGAGAGGGAGAAAAGGAAAAAGAAAAGATATGAAAACTAAACAAAATTGTACAATATACATTTGTGTAGATTCAGAAATTAAGATTTTCATTCTTTAGGTACTAATATTCTTCAGGATAGAGGACTTCCATATATATGTGTGTGTGTGTCTGTATATGTGTGTACCAATATACATTTTTATATATGTACCACATATACATATATATGCATATATACTTTTTTTTTTATTGTAGGACAGATAAAAATTTCCCCTACACTCATTTATACCAATCTCTGTGTATTGACTTTCATTTCTCAATAATTTTTTTTGCACAAAATTGGATTGTCTTTTTTTTTCCTGCCTGCCATCCTTTTAAAGATGCAGTTGCATTTTCCTTTCATGCCTATTATGATGATCTAATATTAATAATTTTGTTTGGTAATGCTTTTATTCTTTGAAGATTCTTAAGATTTTCTCTTTAGGTTTTTGGCATGCTGTGTTTGGGTATTAATTTTTTTCTATATGCAGTTAGCCCTCAATACACATAGGCTCTACATACAGAGATTCAACTAGCAATGGTATGACAATAAAAAATAAAAAACACCCAGAAAGTTCTAAAATGCACAGCTTGAATTTTCTGAACTCTAAGCACCACCCTGAATCCAGTGCTCAGTGTACACCCTGCATCCATATACTATGTAGTTGAGCCTACAATGGTTATGTCCATATTAAATATGTGCAGACTTGATTTCTTTTGCATAATTTCCTAAAGATTACAGACTAAAATCTATTTATATAGCACTTACATTGTTAAAGTATCAGAAGCAATCTAGCAATAATTTAAAGTTTGTGAGAGAATTTGCTCTCCAGTGCACTACCTGCCATTGCCATCAACACTGCTACTTGAAGCCTCAAAGCAAAGGTCCTGGACAATCATGGCCTGGAAGCCCAAATCTCTAAGCCAAAACAAACTATTTATTTTAAAAATGATAGAGAGGGTTTATAGTTTATATATAAAAATACACACTACTTTACAAAAAGAACTTGATCATATTTAGATTTTGGCTTCTGGTGATCTTGGAACCAATCCCCCATCAATACTGAGGGAAAATTGTATATTGTTTGAGGACCACAGATTAAATATGCAAGTTGATACTTTCATAAAATTTGGTATTTTTCCATTATTTTTTCTGTGTCATTCTCTTTTTCCTTCTTTTGTGTAACTCCTTTGATATGTGTAAGAGACCACTTAGTAAGAATGATGTTCTACATAAAAGATTTACATTTAGGATATTTTCATTATGGGGAAAAAAAGGTAATGTAAATGGAAAACAGATTTTCTAAAAATAAGAGTAACATAAAAATACTGGAAAACTTAATGTGAAGTTTGAACTATTTCCTTGTATCTAAATTATGTACACAAAAATTGTTAAGTTTACGATGAATATTCTCCAAAACTAGAAATGTATGTATGGTAATATTAGAAAAACATTGAAATGAAAAAAGTTGGTGTCATCATGTCTTAACCATGAGGAGAAAATGTATTTTTGTTTTATTGTCAGATTTTCTGGGTTTACTGATTTAAAGCAATATCAAATAGTTAAAATAAGGCGTGTTTCATGTAACAGCTAACATATAATATGTGAGAATATAAATTTGCCTTTTGTCCTAGATAACTTGAAAGAAAAGAAATGGTAAGCCTCTATTGTTTCTTTTTTTCTCAATTAGTATGCAAATTAAGAGTGTGATCTCAAAGTGCAACAGAAAATGATGGGGTTTAATGAAAAGTCAAGAAAGTTTTTTACTTCTAGAAATTACTTGAATTCTAAAAACAATTACTAAAGTACACATGTAAAAAGTGACAAAAAATTATCCCATAAGCCATTGAAAAATTGAATTTTTCCAATATTTTATAATTTTTCAGAGTAAATAATTTTATTTAAGTTTAAATATATTTATTTCTGTACTAGCCAATCTACTGTTAAATATATCTGGTAAATTATTCATTTAAAATACTGTGCTTCTTAAATCTAGAACTTCCAGTTGTACCTTTTGTTATAGACTCTCCTAAGATTTCCATTTATTCATTCATTATGTCCAGTTTTACTTCCATGGACATGTTTTAGCCATTTAATGTTCTTATCATTAATTTCAACATCTGGGAGATCTTGATATATATGTCTGTAACTGCTTTTCTTAAAAAACGTGACACATTCTTGATTTTTAGCATATTTACAACTTTTTATCATATACTAGACTTCATTTTGATATATTGTTTTGAGTCTGAATTATGTTGACTTCATTTTAAGGATTATGATTCTTATTCTGAGCAGCCAAATTATTATTTTCTTGGTTCTGTCAGGCTTCTTTAATTTATCTTAAGGCTATTCTATTTTGATTTAAATCTCAGATTATGTCATGTCTTGGGATGTCTTTTACCTCTATGGCTTGGTATTTCTGAGGTTTCCACTGAATGTTTAAGGTTTTTGCAAGGTTATGCTTTATGTTTGGCCAAAATTCCAACATCTCCAAATCATGTAAAAAAATCACTCTTTTACCCTTCAGTCTTTCACACTCTCTACTTTACCTCAGAAAGTGCTGTCTTCAATATATACAGCCTCAGATATGGACCTGAAAGAACTTCAACATCAGCTACTAAACTCTCCCTAAAGAGTTCCAACTCCACTATCCTACTACAGAAATTTTTAGTCACTTCACCAACTTCAAACTGTTAACACTATCATCTCAACTTAATGACCTGCTATTGTGATCCACTTTTTTTTTTTCTTTTAACTATGGAGTAGAAATTACTGGGAGAAAAAAAGCTGCAGTAAATCTGTGTGACAACTGATATGTTTTCCTGTACCCAAAGATCACATATTTGAGTGCTAATTGTTCAATATGAAAGAGGAAAAGAGGATGCTGGAGTTACTTGTTACTTCACCATAGTTCAATCTGAATTTGAAGCCAAGTAATATCAAATGTAAACAAAACATATTATCAGAATTTTGAAAAAGAAAAATGGAATAGAACATTCTTAAAATGTCAGCTCTAAATAAACAATAAATAAAAATATAAAGCACATATAAAAATAAAAATAAAATATGCATCAATCAGTGTGAAAATGATCATTTAATGGAAGCTATTGATAGTGAAGAAACTGTGTTGCTGCATCTTACATATATTTTCCAGATTTAAAGTCTATCTTAGTAATACTGATTAAAAGCAAATTGCCAGCCAAATGAATCAAGGGCAGGAAAGAGAAGACAATATGTATTAGAAATTAGAGACTGTCATCATCAATAAGCACTAAAAGGGACGTTTTTTCTAAAGCATTATGCTATTGGATTTTACCACCGAGAAGAGGTGGTAAACAGGACATAATTGGTCCCACAATTGGTCCCAAAACTAACCAAGAGGAGACAGGAGAGTGAATCGGGCATAACTTTTCTATGTTCATATATGAATTCATAACAAGTCTAATGACACATCATATTCAACCATAAGTATCATATCCTAATCAGAATAAGTTATACTTGCTGTATATAAAATATGTCAAAATACACTCTGCTGTCATGTATATCTAAAAAGAAAAAAATGTTTAAAATAAATAAATAAATTATGGGGGGAAAAAGAAGAGAGACTACAGAACAGAGAAGACAGTTGGGTAGTATGTTTGAATTTAAAAGACATTTTGACATATTAAAGTATGATTTCATGTGTTGAAGACATGGTATTTTAACTATATTATCAAATATGTGAAGACATTGTATTAAATGTGACTTTATTATTATTTTTTAAAAGTGTTTAAATGTAAGCTAATAAAATATTTCCATGACATTGAATGACACAGGGTAAATAAAGTAAATGAACAAGAGGAATCAAGTTGTAGCTTTTGAAATAACATCAGTCTGACCAGAATTATAATGTATATAGAACACCTTGGGCAGGCAAGAATTAAAACTTAATAAAGCACGCATCCATAAGGATGAAAAACAAAAGGAAACAATTGAAGACACACAGGTGAATATTAAGACTGTAATAAATCTGGATTTACATTTTAGTGCAAGAAAAAGATTCAAATATAAAGTGAAGAGTCAAAAGAATAAAAATTAGAAAACGTAAGCTTAAGACTGACAAGTAATTTCTTATTCAAGTATCTTATACTTTATTCACACCACTAAGATTTATGTTTCTGCTGAGACATTATTTTCTAATATATACACCACAGAAACATTTTGATGATAATTTAAACATCTCACCCAGGAAGAAAAGGGTAAACAAGTGCAATAGTAAATAACTGTGCTGTTAGTTTTTAAAAAATATATGTTTCAAATCAAATGAAGGAAAAAATAACCATTGTGGGAAGAGAAGGAATGCACATTGGCAGACTTTTATGAAGCATTATTTTGTTGATGGTATGCACTTTTGTTGACTTGTTTTTGTTTTCAAATGGAAATAGCCTTCTACCATAAAGACTGGGATGAATAGTGAAGAAAATGTGAGATTCCAAAACTAAAATATGAGAATCCAGAAAATATTACATGTATACACACATATACACAAGAGTTCTAAATATATAATATGTAAATTGGTATACTTGAACTAATAATATTAAACAGATGTGTTAAATCTCCAGGAAATAGAATATTTTAAAAGATGATGTATAATTTATTAAATGAGCTGTCATTTAACCAATACAAAGTGCTATGTTGAACGGAAGACCAGCACAGTGAAAAAAGAGAAACCAGAGAGGGAGGTAGGGAAAGGGGAAGTACTGGAGACTGAAGTGGAGCAAATTATATTCCATGCATGCATAATTACATCAAAATGAACCCAATATTTTATATAAATGTAATGCAATAATACAAACATTTAAAGATTAAAAGAAATTATTATGTTGACTAAAAACAACTAACCTGAGTGAAAGGAAGAGGGCAAAGGGAGATAGAAAAATTTTTTTTCTATCCACACACAATTTTAAAAGACACCTAAATCCAGTTATTAGGTAAAGAGCTTACCATTTTATCAAAGGAAGGGCAAAGATTAAATATTTCTCATCCCAAATGTTTTGGATACAGGAAAATGTAGAATACTATATATTAGCAATCAAGAGAATACATCTGGATGATAAGATACAGAATCCAAAAGAAGTTCAATGAGAAAAGCAAGTGTGGCACAAATTTAAATATTGCACATTTCAGAAGTTTGTATAAAAAGTAAATTGTAAATTTATAGTACCATAACATTAAGTACACAAATGCATGCACTTGCCTTCATACAGCCACTGAGAAATTATCTAAAAATCTGTTTTTCCCTAGATTTTATTGTGGTAAAATAAGTTAACAGGAGATTTGTCCTCTTAACACATTTTTGTTGTTGTTGTTGTCTTGGAGGGGGTACTGGGGATTGAACTCAGGGGCACTCAACCACTAAGGCAGATCCCCAGCCTTATTTTGTATTTTATTTAGAGACAGGGTCTCACTGAGTTGTTCAGTGCCTCACATTATGCTGAGTCTAGCTTTGAACTTGCGATCCTCCTGCATCAGCTTTTTTCCTGAAGTGACTTTATTTCTGTCATTGTGTAGATCTTCAATTTTGATGGATTAAACTTGTAAATTTCTCTAAATTACTTAGGTTTGGGTAGTGAATAAAAATGCAAAGAATAATAGATAAAAGTTAAGTGTAGAAAATAAGCTTTTGTAATAGTTCAGGATTATCATAAGGAATTTGGATCCAAATTTTAAATTATAAATTTTACTTGTGGATGTTTAATACTAAAATTATTTAGTAAATATTTGAAGATAGAAATAAAACATGGGAAGGGAATATTTTTCCATTGGCTGTATTTGTTAGGTATAATACCCAAACAAAAATGGAGTAGACAAAGGTTTCAAATTCCTGTAATTTTGTGGGAACTATTGGTAAAGACTTTCATTATTCCAGTAGTCCTTCAGTAATTAATTTTCAATTATACATTCAGATATTATTGTGCTACTTCACTCCTGAATTGTCTTTCATTTTCCAAGAAACTAAACAAATGGATTCCTCATGCTAAACAGATTGAAAATACTAGCATAATTTTACTTGAAAATGTTAATTAGGAAATGTAGAAGATATACAATGACAATAAAAAATAGATTTGATATCCTTGCATTTATTTTAATATGCATCATCACATTTCTAATCAAGGCATTCCAAATAAATAGTGCATAGCATTTAACAATCAATCCCTGGCATCAGTGGAGACAAGTTTGAATATTAGAATCCTGTTTCACTTGGCTATGGTAAAAACAGTGAATTTAGGCAGATATGGCTATGGACTCATTGGATCTGTATATCCAATGTAGGTCTATTTGTTAGAATATACAAAAAAAATCATCAATTAAAAAGATAACTTCTTACATTAATTAATTAATTGATTAAACAGTTAATTAAACCACTACACACGAAAGTGTGTATCTTGAAGAATTGAGACCAGTGAAGAGAAATTTAACACAAAAATTAATTTATACTTATAAATTATCACTGGACTTACACATTCTAAAATGTATCTGCAAATTCTGATTCTCTTCCCATTAAAAAGAGAAATCAATTTTTCTCTTCTTTTATATGAGATTAAGCAATTTGATTTCAAGAACAAAATACTCTGTAAATGATGCTGTATCCTTTCCAAGGTTATATCATAAAAAGTGATGTAATATTGCTTGCCTCTTCCTTGGAATCCATACACAGCACTGTGAGGAACGTAGCAGTCACTTGGAAAGGTATAGGTGCATGTTCTGACCATCACTCAGCCAACACGTAGATCTAATATTATGAACTGCATAAGAGATTAGATCGTCAGATGATTCCAATTCCCCTGCTTCTGAGCTGTCCCATCTAGTATTGACTGGAGTAGAGACAAGTTTCCCACACCTCTATCCAGATTATACATGCATGAGAAAATAAATGTCAGTATTTTAAACTAATATGTTTTGAAGTACTTTTTAATGTAGCGAAAGACAACAGGAACATTCTTTGAAGGGTGAGTGAAAGAATGATATAGTAGTGCATATGCAGTAGGGAGATGGCAAGAATCCTATTGTATAGGATGTGGGGTGATATTTTATTAATTTTTATAGACTGAGGTCTATAGAATGAACATATTTAAAGTGAACAATTTTATTTTTCTACATGATAGCACAAATAAAACTATCACCTCAGGATAAGCACGTCCACCAAGCCCTCCTTTGTCGTTCTTTGCCACTTTTACCTCATCCCCAGGCACTTTCTGTTATTTGGGATTATTATCTGTCAGTAATCATTGTTTCATTTTCTGAAGTTTTATATGAATGGTATCATACATTATGAATTAATTTTGGAGGGGTCTGGCTTTTTTTTTTTCACTCAAAATAATTAGTTTTAGATTCATCCAGATTCTTATGCATGTATCAATAGTTTCCTCCTGTTTTTAATGCTCAGTGGAATGGCACTGCATAGGTTTACCACCATAGTTGAATCTACTCATCTTTTGATGAATATTTGAATTATTTCAAGTTTTTGACTATTACAATTAAATCTCTGCACAAAATGTAGTGTCAACATATGCTCACATTTTTGTATAAATACCTTGGAGAAAAATGGTTAGGTTGCATGGCGGGTGTATGTCAATGTTTTGAGAAATCCTCAGACTGTTTTCCAAATCCATTCTACTATTACAAATTCCCTTGGTAGTGGATGAGAGTTTGGTTTGTTCTGTATCCTCACCATGCATTTTCTTTCTGGCTGCTAGAAACATGAGCTATCTTCTGCTTTTGGTTTGCCCCAACAATTGTCCTAGTTGCTCCTTTTGAGTGGTTCTATTTTAGGCCCTGATAAATTTCCCCACATGCATGTACTACTCTGTTCTCAGGTGAAGAATTGAGGGAGTCTCCATACAACTCACCAAATCTCTCCCTGGTTCTCTTCTAATGTGGCCTAGAAACTGCCTTGACCTCTCCCCAAAATGATCAGTGTTCTCAACTCAGGGACTTCACTAGGCTCTGTCTGGATTCACCATGCTGCTCTGCCGTTTGGGAGCTCCCTTTGGACATTTAGCTAGGGAAATTGAAGACTCATATTTGATCCCCCCATTTCAGGGATCACTGTCCTTCATTTCCTGTTGTTCAGTAAGAACCAATATGACACCGTCTGTTTTTTGTTTTTTGTTTTTTTCCCTTCATTTTTACTTGTTTGTGATAGGAAGGTAAATCCAATTTCTGTTAACCCATAGTAGCTTGAATCTGAAGACCTGGAGCAATAATTCTGATTCATCGGAGAAGGCTTTTTCTGAGGAATGATCATTTCACATGAGATCTGAACGCTGAGAATCAGTGGTTTGGTGCCAAATGAGGAAAAATATGTTTAAGGAAGAAAGCAAATCATTTTCAAATGCCCTGAAACTGAGAGAGACATACAGTTTAGAAAGTTGTTACATCTGAAGATAAGGAAAACATGGATGTGAAGTAAATCTAGGAAAATAAAGGTCTGGATAAAGCTAAACTCTTGCCCTCAGAGTGATCATAACTCACAGTATGGTAAGGAGGATAGGCAAAAGCCAATGAGATTTATTAGAGGGTGTTCAAAGAGTGAATAGAGAAGCATTTATAGGTATTTACATCTGTGACCTTATGGGGTAGCGCTAGGTTTCTGAGGTTAGTTTTGTGTAATCTAGACCTTTGCCATTTCTGAGGCCTTGGGAAAATCATCTTTCTGAGCTTCAGTTCCTCAGAAATAATACAATAAGAATATATATATATATATATATATATATATATATATGTATATATATATATGGAAGTATGGGGAAGGTAATTTGGAGATAAATACTTGTTTTATTTCTTCAAACTAGCAATTCCATTCCAGCCTCAGTCTTGTACTATTTCCTCTTTCTGGCATGTTCTTCTCTAATCCTGTTTCTAGTTTCAATTATTATCCTTCTTCTGGTCTCAGGAAAAAAAAATTGCACATCCCTGTAGAGAACCTTCCTTGATTGTATTACTCACAGCTGCTGCCACCCTTCTCAATTGCAGTCACCCTCAATAACATAGGTCACATTATTTCCTTCACCATAGCAATTATCACACTCTAAAACCTTTACACTATATAAAAGTGTGTTTATTAACTATTGTCTACTGTTATCAACAGAATGTAAGTTCAGTAAGTCAGGGACTATTTTGGTGTTGCTGAACAGCACGTATACCATGTCACCTAAAACAGTGACTAAAAATCAAAGCTCCTCAAAAATCATTTGTTGAAGGAATACGTGAATAATATACGTAAGAGGCTGTCATAAAACCTGGTACATGGAAACCATTCTATTAGCCAGTTATTAAAAACAGTTGTTCTTTTATTGTTATTATTGTTTTTGTATTTTAACTGAGTTTTTGAAACGTTTGCTGGGAGAGAATTTGAGAAAGAGCTGGACAGAGTAGACAGAGTAAAGAGATATAGGAGGGGATTACAGAGATAGGAAGAGGGTAAGGGAGGGGACGAGAGAGCTTTCCTACAGGGAAATATGAGCACTATCTTCATATTTGAATTAATTTCCTTTACACACCTATGAAGGTTTGGATGAAAAGAAGGAGAATTCAGACTTTCTATGACATTTACTATGTGAGTAGGTTTTTTTTTTTTTTTTTTTTTTTTTTTTTTTTAATTTCAGACTATGTATTAAAGGACTAGCTGCTTTCCAGAAATTTTATCAAAGACTTGTTTATCACCTCTCTAGCCTGAGAATAAAAAGTTCACTAACAAACACTTTCATTTTCTGTATTTTTCTAAAGGTGGTACTAGGCCACATAGGTGGGCAATAGTATCTTACAGGCACTAACAGTGTCAGAAAATCAGCTCCAATTAAGACTAAACTCTGGTATTAATAACAAAAATGTAATATGTCCCCTGTGGCTCTCTGAAATCTGTCTTTTGCCCTTAAAGATAATATGTTCCATTTAGGCAAGCTCAGTATTTTCATTACAATTTTCCATATTTCTCTAAGACTAAAGATAGCCATAAACACGACATGGAGACTTCTGTGGCCTGCAATAGTGCAATCTAGTTAACCCTAGTATACTCCCATTTGAAAGTATCAAAAAGGCAGGATACAGAATATAGCAAGTATTATTTAAATGCACAACAGAGCTTTCAAGAAACTGAGAGAAATCCCAGAAGTTAAATACAGGAAAGAAACTGAAAACTGGTTGGGTAAGAACATTGGCAGCCCTAAATCTAGACAGTCCTTCTCAGGCCCCAGAGTGCCTTGAATTTTAACACTCAGAGAGATACTAAAGACAAAAACAGAGATAATAAAGACAGGGAAAGATACTAAGAGAAAGAAGAAGAAATGGAATAAAGACCATAACATAGATCAAAAATCTTTAGAAAAAACATCATCAAAGTAAGTTGTACTAGGAGAAATGCAACCATAAGGAGAGACAGTAAAGTTTTCTGTTTTAGTATAAACTCTGGAGATAAGGATGGGGTGACGGGTGTCACTCCTGAGAACTTATAAAACAACTGCAGCCATTATGTTATGGTAGTTGGACGTCCATGATGGAATTAGTGTCTTTGTGTAAAAAAAAAAAAAAAAAGGGAGAGAGACCAGAATTCTTTCTCTCTGCAAACCATGAAGAAGATCATGATGAGAATGTGGCCATGCTGCCACACTGATCATAGACATTCAGCTTCCAGAACTATAAGAAAACAAATCTCTGTTATTTGAATCACCCAGTCTGGGCAGTTCAGCTGACAAATATGGATTTTGGTGGGAAGAAGGCAGAATTTATAAATAAAAGGGAAGAAGAATGTAACAATTTTGAAAAATTTACAGCCTGGTCATGTAAAGTGTGGAAGAGTAGGTTAGGCAGAAAATGCTGAGTGGGGGCAAGTACTATTTTTTGGAAATATCAGTATGAAGATAGTAGATCCAGGTACTTCTCATCAATATAAAGGGGAAAATGCCCTGAGGACTTTTAGATATCTTCAAGGCTTCCTTCTCCTAGAGTTCTAGAAGAGTAGAATAGTAACAGAGACTGATCAGGAGCACCCTTCACAGTTAGTCCCCAGGGCTACCTCAGGGCTCTCCTTTCTGTATTTGATCACAGAGTAGCCATGGCTCAAGGAGCCCAGATGTAGCCCAGACCATCACTTCAGAGTATGCTATTTGTAAGCCATGGTAGCATCTTTGTGCCCATGGTATTAATTCCACAGGACTACAGAATTCAAGAGCCATGGAAGAACAGCAGTCTCCACCTAGATTCCAAAGGATATGTCCAGGGGCCACTTGCTGCAAGTGTGAAGCCTCCACAGAGAATCCTTACCAGGTCAATGTTTAATGGAGGCTTGGGAATAAGACTACCACCAGGACTGCAGAACAGTAGACCTACTGGCAGCATGGAATGGCTGCATGAAAAAGCTGCATGTACCACTGTGCAACTCCAACCAAGAGAGGGCTGAGCCCAGCAAGGTTTTGGAGGCAGGTTTGACTGAGGCCTTAGGCACCCATTCCTGCCCCAGTTGTCTGTCCACTTGGCAGCACATGAAACAGAAGAACATTCTCCACTTTAAGACATAATGTCTGCCCTAGTGGGTTTCAGAGATGTTTGGGACCTGCTACTTATTCCTCCTGGCCTATTTCTCCCTTTTGAAAATGGAATATCTATCCTATCATGGTCCTACCATTGTATACTGAGAGTAGATAACTTGTTAGCTGAAAGGAGTATGTCTTGAGTCTCAGGTGGGTCAGGACTTTGGACTTTCATGTTGATACAGAAACATATTATGATATTGAGCCTATTAAGAAGGAAAGAATACATTTTGCCTTGTGAAAAGGACATGGATTTAGAGGGCAAGTATTGAAATACTCTGGTTTGCACATAATCCCCTGAAGTTTATGTGTAGGAACATTAATTCCTCAAAATGGTAGTGTTGGGGCTTAGTGGGGAACAGGAGTGGAGCTCTCATAAACAGATTAATGCCTTTCTCATATGAATGAGTATTTTCTCTCTTAGGACTGGATTAGTTGCCATCAGAATGTGTTGTTATAAAGCAAGTCTACTCCTTGTGTTTTGCCTCTTCTGCATGTTCCTTCTTGCCTTTATACTTCCCACTGTGAGATGATGTACCATGAGTCCTTCACCAGAAGCTGAACAGATGTGACTGCCTATAGCTTTTGGAACCATGAGCTCAAGTGGATTTCTTTCCTCTCTAAATTATCCAGTCTCGGGCATTTCATTATAATAACAGAAAATGGACTAAGGTGCCTGTAGAGGAAGGAAGGAATAAAGAGTAAGAGGAAGGGAAGCTGTAATAGAACATTTTCTTCTTTATTTACTCTATTTATTCACTTATCTATAGAAATATTTTCATTTATTAATATTATTTTATGATTAAATAAATAAAGGTCTTTAAAAGGCAATTGATTTCCAATAGGAAAAAAAATAATATTATAATATATTATGGTGGTTAACAGCACATACAGAAACCAAATGTATAAGAAGAACACCAAGCATGAGAGAATAGATAGAATCATACTATGTCAAGTTTCACACTTGATTAGTAAGTATTATAATATTGTTTAAAGGCACATGGTAGGATTGCATGTTCTTGCTCCCTTATGACTCAGTAAAGCTAAAGTGGCTAGCTAGAGCCAATGCATTGACAAATGTTCCTCCATACTTGAAAATTGAAGTGCTGTTACAAAATATACAAAGCTTCTCCCTCTTTGGAACAGGGACCACAAGCTTCAAGGAGGTGATTCTCTATCAGCCTGAGTGCATAGGCCATTATAATGAGCACTACAGAGAGGTAGTATGGGTGAGAAATTGACCATTTACTTTAAGGTAGGAAAACACATAACAAAATGGTATAATTATGAAAGCATATTATCTACTTAAGGTTAGATTATTAAGCTAGTGGAAAATGTCAAAATGACCAGAAGAACAAACAACCATTTCTGTGAAACTGAAATAAGAAACAAACCAGTAGCACAAGAAATCACTGTGGCAAATGCGGATACAACACAGATACTCTTCAACTTCCAATGGGATTACATCACAATAAATGCATCATATGTTGAAAATATGATGTCAGAATGCAGTTAATAACCCTAACATATTGAATATCATAGCTCAGCCACACAGCACACTGTAGAGTAGCAATTCACCTGTTCACCCTGGTGATTCACTTGGGAGCTTCAAGGCAGTTGCTGCCGCCCAGCATCACGAAAGTGCCCATTATACATCACTAGTTCAAAAAAAGAGACCAAAATCCAAAATTTAAAGTGCCATTTTTATGGCATTTTTATTGCTTTTTCACCATCATAAAGACAAAAATCACACATTGTAAGTTGGGGACCATCTGTATATGACAATATTTATATATTTTAGATATATATGTTTATGGTGGAAAATCTCTCTCCATGTAGTAAAAAAAGTACTACCATACTCACCATATAAAATATCCCAAAGGAAATAAAATTCTAAAAATGAAAAGCAAGATACTAAACTGTTTAAAAAGTATGGTAGAATCCATTTATGACTTTATAGTGAATTTCTTAATACACAAAAATCTTAATACACAAATCTTAGAAAAAAAGAGTTGAATTTTGCTTTAATAAAATTTCAAATTTCTGATAAAAAATTGTACTATAAGACAAAAATATATGCCATAAACTGGAGTAATATATTTGTAATATGCATTATTAATAATACAGAAACAATACAACAAAAAATAGGCAAAGTTGAAACCAGCAAATCACAGAACTTGAATAGAAAATAAACACTAAACAGATGTTCAAACTTCACTAGTTATTAGAGAAATGCAAATTGAACAATTAGATAACTATCAGATAGGCAAAAATTTTAAGTTTGATAAGACCAAGTGTCAGCAAGACTATAAACTTCACAGAATGCTTAAGAAAGCATCATATTGTACAAGCACTTGAAAGAAATTTGGAAATCTCTAGTAAAGATAAATAGGCAAATTCCTTACACCCCAAATGCCGGGGCTGCTGAGTTATGAATGGGGCCGAGTTCTAAGCTACCCCCCTTTTGGGCCCTAAAAGAGAGTTTTCCCTCTGCCCGCAGAAGGAAAATGTAACTTACCCGGCGAGGGTGGACCTAAGGGCAAAAATAGCTGGGTGAACCTCTGTCTGGTGAACAGAAAAACCACGCCACACCCAGGGAGTTTTGTATAGCAAGCGAGAATCCAGAAACTCAGAGTTATTGGCAAGGTGCTGACTTAAATAGGCCTAGAACTAACCAATCAGCCAGCAGGGCGGTCGGGTCTCTCACGCTACGTCATAGCCACACACCTTGGCTCAGCCCCGGTCCTACTAGGGCATGGTAAGCAGCCAGAGCCCGCCCCCTTGGCAGACATGGAGTCCCAACACCCAGAAACTCTACCAATCAGAAAATTCCTTATTCTCTTTGTCATAACATAACCCTTGCCATATGCACAAGTCATAATGGAAGCATATTAATTAAAGTATCATTCATAATAGGGAAATGGAAATACTCTGACATTTTCAAAAGCAAGAAAATGGGTTAATTAATTGTGATTTAGACACACAATTGTATTATAGCCAAATTATGCTGTCTCCATGTGAATATACCACAATGAATACAGCTTATATATATATATATTATATATATAATCATAATGCATTAATTTTAATAATAATAATAATAACAATGGAAGGAAGAATGGTAGAACAAGCATATCAGGGGAAGAAAGGATATGAGGAAAAGGGGGAGATACCAGGGAATGAGACTGATCAAAATATATTATGTATATGTACAAACAGGGCATAGTGATTCCCACCATTACATATAATTACAATGCATCATTAAAAATAAAATAAATGTAAGTAAAGAAGAAATGTCAGCATGAATAAATTTGATAACATTGATTTTAAAAAAAAGGAAACTGTACAAGGATTTAGTATTAGATAATTTATATAAAATTTATGCCCATGGGAAAAATGATATCTATTTTTTATGGAGACATTTTTATACTTTAAGCATGACTTCCTGCATGGAAATCCAGAGTAGGACTGTTCATATATCTACAAAGGACAAAACAGAAATAACTTAAAAATAATCTGGTATATATATTTTTAATGCTATTAAGTAGAAGAAAAGTACACCAAGCTGTATAGATTTGAAAAGGTGGGTTATAGGTAGATACACAAGAAATTATAATACTTTTATATATTTTTCTCTGTACTTTAATATTTTATTAAATATATTTTAATGAAATATTAAATCAACTTCTATTCCAGTAATTATATGTTGAATAATTTGAAACACTATTCTTGTGTATCTTTGAAGGAAGCATCATACTGTACAAGCATTTGAAAGAAATTTGGAAATAAAATAAAATTGGGAAACTTTAAAGAATATATGGGTATATTTCTCTGGTCAAAATATAGGGCAGAATAGAGCTCAGGAAGAGAAAATAAAAGATTTTTTTCCTTGACTTATTTGCTGATTACATAGGGTTATGGAGAAAATAAACTGCTTTTTAAAAATTTTTATTTTAAAAACTTTATATTGATATAATTCCAAACTTATGTAAAAATTTCCAGAATTAAGATTATAAATAAGCATTCATCTATCCTTTGTAATATTGTATACCATTTGCACACATTTAATTTTTTGGATATTATGGTCACCCCCGCTTCCTTAAATAAACCATCTTCATTTTGTTTTGTTTTTCTGATTTGTCCCATGATTACCTTCTCAACTAGAATACAACATAAGTGACTTAATGTTCTCCTCAGCACATCACAATTGGAGATTCATGGCATCTCATCTAATAGGCCTTCATTGGTAACAATGGATTTTTCTCATTCAATGTTGTCTTGTTTCATCACTATATCATTACATTGTCTTGCAACTAATAAGCAACATGACAATTATTATAGTAGAGATGGTTGAAGAAGAAAAAAAGACAACATTGAGTTTTCAGAGAAGATGAAACTATACAAATAAAAATACAAACTAATACTAACCATAATTAACAGAATTAATGTTTCATGATGTTAATCCTAGCAGGAATGAGGAATTTTGCCTACTCTTACTATTTCTATTCAACACTGGATCAAATGCCTAAGCCAATGTAGTAGGTCTACAAAAAGAATGAGAGTTTTAAATATTGGGAGGGAAAATAATAATGCTTTTAGAAGTTTAATATATTATTATTTATAGGAAAATATAAAAATAACTACTTAAAAGTTGTTTTGGTTCAAATAGGAGATAGCCCCTCTGATAATGCAAGATTATTCAGAGTTAAAATGATTAGATTGTGAGAGATGGAACTTAATCAGTTCTTCCTAGCTAGAATGGACAGGGTGGTAACCATTGGCAGGCACAGCATGACTGGAGAAGGAGGTGGGGCACTAGGGATGTACCTGAGAGGGGTACATCTTCTCTGCAGCCCCTTCACCTCTGCTCACTTCCTATCCCTCACTCTCTTCTCTCTCTGTCTCTCATCCCCTCTCTCCCACCCACTTCCTTCTTGCTGCCAGGAGGGGAGTATTTTTCCTCCTCTGTGCCCTTCCCCCATAATGTGCTGCCTCACCTTGGGCCCAGAACATTGGAGTCAACTATCTATGCATTGAGATCTCTGAAACTCTGTGACCCAGATAAACTTTTCCTCCTCTATGTAGTTCTTACTGTGTATTTTCTTCAAAGTGGCTGTTATAGTTTAGGTATTAAGTGCCCACCCCCCAAAAGCTAATGGATAAGACAATGCAAAAAGGTTTAGAAGTGAAATTGGATTATGAGAGTATTAACCCAATCAATGCTTTAACCCCCTGATAGGGTTTAACTGGATGGTAACTGTAGGCAGATAGGGTGTGGCTGGAGGAAGTGGGTCCCTAGGGGAGTGCCTTTGGGGTTTATATTTTTACTTCTTGTCCCTGGGGAGTGGAGTCCCACCTCCCACTCCTTCTTGGTGGCCATCCTCCCAGCTCCTTCCTCTGCCCCACTCTTCCACCTGGTCGTCCTGCCTTACCTGGAGCACTGAGGAATGGAGTCAGCCTTCTAAGAACTGATACCTCTGAAACCACCAGCCTTCAAGTAAATGTTTCCTTCTCTACATTTGTCCTTATCAGGTCTTTTGATCACAGTGGCAAAAACGCTGACTAAAACACAAGTAATTAAAATAAATAGGTGATTTTAGGAATGTTGTTGAATGTGAATTCAATGAACAAAAATCAATGTATTTTTATATACTAGAAATAAGAAGAAAAGAATTTTAAAAGGAAAGTTTCCCATTTAAAATTGTTTTGGAAATACCACTGTCCATTAATAAATTTAACAAAGTTTTATGGCTTACAGTGAGAAAACTTAATAAAATGATTATTGAGAAAAATTGAGGAAGAGTGATATAAATGAAAAGACACAACGTGTTCATGGTTCAGAAAGTTTAGTATTAAATTATGCAAATTTTAACCCAAAAAGATTCATCATTTAGCAATAGTTCATTAAACTTTTAACTTGAAAAAAATGTTTATATCGTGTACATAAATGTGAGACTCAAGAATAGATTAGAACTGGGTGCGGTGGACCACACCTGTAATCCCAGTTGCTCAGGAGGCTGAGACAGGAGGATCACGACGAATTCGAAGCCAGCCTCAGCAAAACTGAGCCACTAAGCAACTCAGTGAGACCCTGTCTCTAAAATACAAAATAGGGCTAGGGATATGGCTCAGTGGTTGAGTGAGTGCCCCTGAGTTCAATCCCTGGTACCCTCCACACACACACACACACACACATACGCGCGCACAAAGAATAGACTAGAATTTTGAAAAAGAAAAAAAAAGTTGTAGGAATTCTATTCATGAAATATAAACACTTTTGAGCTAATAATTAGGATGATATAGTAGTAGCATAATGATATATAATCAATGAAGTACTTAAACACAGATATATTGACACATGTTTTGTGATAATAGTGACACTCTATAAGAAAGAGTAAAGTGATCTTATTTTACTAAGTGGTGCTGGGAAAACTGGACTCATACATACATAAAAAAAATTAGATCTTGATTTATACCACACAAGCAGGCACAATCAATTCCACATGGATTGTATGTCTAAATGGAAAATTCAAATTAACACAGGTTCTGAAAGATCAAAAAGAGATAAAAAATATAATAATTTCATGATTCCCATATTAAAGAGCAATTTCTTAAACAGAACATAGGAAGCAAATTCATAAAGGCAAAATGTTGAAGAATTCTGCTACATTCAGATGAAAAGATTCTATTCAAAAGATATTCTTAAAGATTTATGGGGAATTTAGAAACTTGGAAAAGGTATATTTTTAACTAAAAAATGGCTTGTATTTAGAAAATTACTTCAAATTCACATTGATGGTTAGTCCAAAATTTGAGTATGAGATTTGAACACACCTATTGAAAAAGAGGGTTATGATGTGACTTATAAACACAGAAAAAGATGTTTGACCTCCTTGATTTTTATTTCCTTCTTAAGGAAATAAAAACTGAAACTACAACAAGACACAGTGCATGCCTGTCAGAATGTTTAAAAGAAAAACATATTGATTGATCATACCCAGGATATGGAGATACTAGAACTCCTGTATACTGTTGTTGGTGGTGTACAATGGTTGAATCACTGGAAAATGTTTTGGCATTAATCAAATATAATTAATCAGTTATATTTATTAATATTTCAAGTAAATTCACAGCCATATGAATCAAGTACATGAGTATATTTAAAGAAGTCTCAAAACATCATTATTCATATTTTCCCCAAATAGAAAACCACATAATGTCCATTGTTAATGAGCTATGCCATATACATACAATGAGATGTTATACAACACACAAAAGAATGAATTACAACCATTATAAGTTAGCCTGGATAAATCTCAGCAAATGTAAATTTGAATAAATAAAACTAGAAAAAGGGGTGCATATAGTATGCTTTCTTTACATACAAGTCAGAATATAAGCAGAACTTTGGTGTCCTGTGCATCAAGTTATATGTAAAACCATAAAAACATAAAACAACTAAGCAATTACTATATAATTAAAGTAGTGGTTACTCTCCATGGGAAAAAATACTGTAATTATTTAGGAAAGACAATATTCTATTT
Source organism: Tamias sibiricus (assembly GCA_025594165.1). Lineage (NCBI taxonomy): Eukaryota > Metazoa > Chordata > Mammalia > Rodentia > Sciuridae > Tamias > Tamias sibiricus. The sequence continues at coordinate 108,204,124 of CM046664.1, read as the reverse complement.
CTTTTTTTTTTTTATTATTTATTTACTTATTCATCATGCACAAGTATAGTATCTTTTTACATACAACTGCTTGTATACAAAGTATATAAGTACCATTCAGATCTTCAATCATGCATTTAGGATAATGATATCCATCTCATTCAACCACCAATTTTTTTCCAACCCCCCCCCTTACTCCCTCCCTCCCCTCCCTTTCCGTTGACCATTCTAGTGTTCCTCTGATCCTATGTACCCCCTTCCAACAACTCTGTGAACCAGCCTCCTTATATCAGAGAAAACATTCGGTACTTGGATTTTTGAGATTGACTAATTTCACTTAGCATTATATTCTCCAACTTCATCCATTTACCTGCAAATGCCATTATTTTATTCTCTCTTATTGCTGAGTAAAATTCCATTTTGTATATATACCATATTTTCTTTATCCACTCATCTACTGAGGGGCATCTAGGTTGGTTCCATAACCTAGCTATTGTGAATTGTGCTGCTATAAACATTGAAGTGGCTGTGTCACTGTAATATGCTGTTTTTTTAAAGTCTTTTGGGAATAGACCCAGGAGTGGGATGGCTGGGTCATAGGGTGGTTCCATTCCCATTTTCCCAAGAAATCTCCATACTGCTTTCCATAGTGGTTGCACCATTTTGCAGTCCCACCAGCAATGTATGAGTGTGCCTTTTTCCCCACATCCTCTCCAACATTTATTGTTGTTTGTGTTCTTGATAGCTGCCATTCTGACTGGAGTGAAATGAAATCTTAGAGCAGTTTTGATTTGCATTTCTCTAATTGCCAGTGATGTTGAGCATTTTTTCATGTATTTGTTGATTAATCGTGTATCTTCTTCTGAGAAGTGTCTTTTCAATTCCTTAGCCCATTTATTGATTGGGTTATTTGCTTTTTTGGTGTTAAGTTTTTTTAGTTCTATATACATTCTAGAAATTAGTGCTCTATCTGATGTGCATGTATTAAATATTTGTTCCCAATTAGTTGGCTCTCTATTCACCTCACTGATTGTTTCTTTTGCTGAGAAGAAGCTTTTCAGTTTAAATCTATCCCATTCATTAATTCTTGGTAATAGTTCTTGTGCTACAGGATTCTTATTAAGGAACTTGGGGCCTAATCCGACATGTTGGAAATTGGAGCTTACTTTTTCTTCTATTAGGCGTATTGTCTCTGGTCTAATTCCTAGGTCCTTGATCCACTTTGAATTGAATTTTGTGCATGGTGAGAGACAAGGGTTTAATTTCATTTTGTTGCATATGGATTTCCAGTTTTCCCAGCACCATTTGTTGAAGAGGCTATCCTTTCTCCACTGTACATTTTTGGCACCTTTGTCTAATATAAGATAGCTGAAATTATATGTATTAGTCTCTGTGTCCTCAATTCTGTACCATTGGTCCACCAGTCTGTTTTGGTGCCAATACCATGCTGTTTTTGTTACTATTGCTCTATAGTATAATTTAAAGTCCGGTATGGTGATGCCACCTGCTTCACTTTTCTTGCTCAGGATTGCTTTGGCTATTCTGGGTCTCTTATTTCTCCAGATGAATTTCATGACTGCTTTTTCTATTTCTTTGAAGAATGACATTGGGATTTTGATTGGAATTGCATTAAATCTGTATAATGTTTTTGGTAGTATGGACATTTTGACAATATTGATTCTACCTATCGAAGAGCAAGGTAGGTCTTTCCATCTTCTGAGTTCTTCTATGATTTCTTTCTTTAGTGTTCTATAATTTTCCTTATAGAGCTCTTTCACCTCTTTCGTTAAGTTGATTCCCAGGTATTTTATTTTTTTTGATGCTATTGTAAATGGCGTAGTTTTCATCATTTCCCTTTCAGAGGCTTTGTCACTGATGTACAAAAATGCCTTTGACTTATGGGTATTGATTTTGTATCCTGCTACTTTGCCAAATTCATTTACTAGTTGTAAAAGTTTTCTGGTAGAGTTTTTTGGGTCTTCTAGGTAGATTATCATGTCATCAGCAAATAGTGCTAATTTGAGCTCTTCTTTTCCTATCTGGATCCCTTTAATTTCTTTCGTCTGTCTAATTGCTCTTGCCAGAGTTTCCAGTACTATGTTAAATAGCAGTGGTGAGAGGGGGCATCCCTGTCTTGTTCCAGTTTTTTTAGAGGGAATGCTTTCAATTTTTCTCCATTTAAGATAATGTTAGCTCTGGGCCTTGCATAAATAGCTTTTATAATGTTGAGATATGTCCCTGATATTCCTAGTTTTTCCAGTGTTTTGAACATAAAGGGGTGCTGTATTTTGTCAAATGCTTTTTCTGCATCTATTGAGATAATCATATGATTTTTATCTTTAAGTCTATTGATGTGATGTATTATGTTTATTGATTTCCGAATGTTGAACCAGCCTTGCATCCCTGGAATAAACCCCACTTGATCATGGTGCACTATCTTTTTGATATGTTTTTGTATCCGATTTGCCAGAATTTTGTTGAGGATTTTTGCATCTATGTTCATTAAGGATATTGGCCTAAAGTTTTCTTTTTTGGATGTGTCTTTGCCTGGCTTTGGAATTAATGTAATATTGGCCTCATAAAAAGAGTCTGGAAGAGCTCCCTCTTTTTCTATTTCTTGAAATAGTTTGAAGAGCATTGGTATTAGTTCTTCTTTGAAAGTCTTATAGAACTCTGCTGTAAACCCATCAGGTCCTGGACTTTTCCTTGTTGGTAGCTTTTTGATGACATCTTCTATTTCTTTGCTTGTAATCGATCTGTTTAAATTGTGTATAGCCTCCAGATCCAGTTTAGGCAAATCATATGACTCTAGAAATCTGTCAATGCATTCAGCATTTTCTGTTTTATTAGAGTACAAGTTTTCAAAGTAATTTCTAATTATCTTCTGTATATCCGAGGTGTTTGTTGTGATATTCCCTTTTTCATCACAAATGTTAGTGATTTGAGTTTTTTCTCTTCTTCTTTTCGTTAGCATTGCTAAGGGTCTGTCAATTTTGTTTATTTTTTCAAAGAACCAACTTTTAGTTTTGTCAATTCTTTGAATTGTTTCCTTAGTCTCAATTTCATTAATTTCTACTCTGATTTTAATTATTTCCTGTCTTCTGCTGCTCTTGGTGTTGATCTGTTCTTCTTTTTCTAGTGCTTGGAGGTGTGATGTTAAGTCGTTTATTTGTTGGTTTTTCTTCCTTTTAAGGAATGAACTCAGTGCAATGAATTTTCCTCTTATTACTGCCTTCATAGTGTCCCAGAGATTTCTATATGATGTATCTGTGTTCTCATTTACCTCTAGGAATTTTTTAATCTCCTCTTTGATGTCTTCTTCAACCCCTTGTTCATTCAGTAGCATGTTGCTTAGCTTCCAGTTGTTGGAGTAGTTTTTCTTATTCCTTGTTTTGTCATTGATTTCCAATTTCATCCCTTTATGGTCTGATAGCATGCAGGGTAGTATTTCAATTTTTTTATATTTGCTGAGATTTGCCTTGTGACATAATATATGATCTATTTTGGAGAAGGAGCCATGTGCTGCTGAGAAAAAAGTGTATTCATTTCCTGAGGGATGAAATATTCTATATATGTCCGTTAGATCTAAGTTATTAATTGTTTTAAGGAGGCCTAAGGTTTCTTTGTTTAGTTTTTGTTTGGATGATCTATCCATTGGTGAGAGAGGTGTGTTGAAATCCCCTAGAATAACTGTGTTGTGGTCAATTTTACTCTTGAACTTGAGAAGCGTTTGTTTGATGAATGTAGGTGCTCCATTATTTGGGGCATATAGATTTATGATTGTTATATCCTCTTGATGAATGGTTCCCTTAAGTAGTAAGAAATATCCATCTTTGTCCCTTTTGATTAACTTTGGCTTGAAGTCTACCTTATTTGAAATGAGAATGGAAACCCCTGCTTGCTTCCGCAGGCCATGTGAGTGATAAGACTTTTCCAAGCCTTTCACCTTCAGTCTATTGATGTCTTTTTCTATGAGGTGTGTTTCTTGGAGACAGCAGATTGTTGGGTCATTTCTTTTAATCCATTCAGATAATCTGTGTCTTTTGAATGGCGAGTTTAGGCCGTTAACATTCAGGGTTATTATTGAGATGTGATTTTTATTCCCATCCATTTTTATTTGTATGATGATCTTTAGCTTGATTTGGTTTCTCTTCTGGTTGGTATTTCCCTTAGTTTAATATCTCCCTTTGTTGATTTTCATTGTTATTTTTCTCTTCTTCTTCATGGAAAATTTTGCCCAGGATGTTCAGAAGTGCTGGCTTTCGAGATGTGAAATCTTTTAACTTTTGCTTGTCGTGGAAGGTTTTTATTTCATCTTCAAATCTAAAGCTCAATTTTGCTGGATATAAGATTCTTGGTTGACATCCCTTTTCCTTCAGAGCTTGGAATATGCTATTCCAGGATCTTCTTGCTTTTAAGGTCTGGGTAGAAAAATCTGAACAAAGTCTGATTGGTTTCCCCCTATATGTAATCTGCTTCCTTTCTCTTGTGGCTTTTAATATTCTCTCCTTGCTCAGTATATTAGGCATTTTCATTATAATGTGTCTTGGTGTGGATCTGTTGTGATTTTGTATGTTTGGTGTTCGGTAGGCCTCTTGAACTTGGTTTTCCCCTTCATTCCTCAAGTTTGGAAAATTTTCTGTAATTATTTCATTAAATAAATTACTCATTCCTTTGGCTTGAAACTCTGCCCCCTCCTCTACCCCAATCACTTTTATGTTTGGTCTTTTTATGTTGTCCCATAATTCTTGAATGTTCTGTTCTTGGTTTCTTACCATTTTTGCTGTGTAATCTAGATTTTTCTCTAGGATATATATTTTGTCTTCATTGTCTGAGGTTCTTTCTTCCAAGTGATCTACTCTGTTGGTGATACTTTCGATTGAGCTTTTATTTTGATTTATTGCTTCTTTCATTTCTGGAATTTCTGTTTGGTTTCTCTTTAGAGCTTCTATCTCCCTATTGAAGTAATCTTTTACTTCCTGTATTTGTTTATGGAGTTCTTTGTCAAAATGATCTTTCACCTCCTGTATTTGCTCCCTCATCTCATTTTTGAGTTCATTCTTAAGTTCCGCTAACATTTGGAATATGTAATTTCTGAATTCCATCTCTGGCATTGCACCAACTGTGCATGGTATGGAATCTACTGAGGAGGTATATTGATTTGTTTGTGTCACTTTCTTCCCTTGTTTCTTCATATTGCTTATGCGTCTATTCTACCTGCACTGTGGGACCTTGTCTACTTTGATTTTACCTTAAAACCTTATGTTGCTCCTGTAGTACAATGCTATCAGATCCCCTTATATTTCCTTTACACTTTAAAATCAAACACTTTCTATTCAGAGAATCCCAGTTTGATCACAATGTACAGATTTAGTTAACCCAGATGTTGTTTCCAATTTACTCTGTATGCTTCTGATGGGGTTTTAAAGTTTCAAGTAATGGACAGAGAGGTAATATGTTTAGGAAGAAGGAAGTGAGTGTATTGATTTGTTCTTTCTTAGAAAGTATGAAAAGAGAGTTCTATGGAAGTGGTTTAGTATCAGCCGACGAGAGAGGAAAGAGAATGGAGTGAATGAATAGATGGAAAGACCGATTTACATATAAACCTAACTTATGCTGCGGTTGAGAGGAGAAATAAAGAAAGATGGAAAAGAAAAAAAAAAAAAAAAGAAGAGAAAAAAAATAATAACCAAGGAGTAGTAATTAGTGTAAGAGAGAGGAGAGAGAGAATAAGTCTAGAAAATAGAGAATAAACCATATATAACACCACTTTGCTATATATTTCAATTGTACACGTTCTAGAAATCTCAATTTGTGCGTATAACTTGTTTTTGCCTCTGTTGAGAATGCAATGGCAGGGTGTAAATAGGGAAGATGAAGGAAGAAGAAAAAATATAAAAGTGAGAAGGAAGAAAAGAAAGAAAAGAGGAGCAGAAGCACACAAATACACTGTCAATCAAAACAAAAACAAACAAAAAACTCCCAAGAAACAACAAAACAAACAAACAATCAAATAAAAACAAAAACGTTGAACCCAAGAACAAGTCTCAAACAAAATGGACCCTTGGAAGCCCTTCTTTTTTCCCTTCCAGTTTAAGCCACCTGACCCAGATCGTGTACAGTCAGCAACCCTGTTAGTGGAGTCAAGGCTGCACCTTTGGTCCGTTGCAGAGTGGCACAGTGGAATAGTGGAAGGGACTTATCCTCAGGCTGGGCCCTGCTTACAGCAGTAGGGAGATGCTACTATGGGCCTTGGAGGCCAGGCAAACTGGCGGAGGGTTCTCTCCTTCCAGCGGGCAGGTGCCTACCTCTTGCTCTGGTTGCAGCTGGGCAGGCCGCACTCCCCCAGGGAGTGGAGGAAGCACTTCACCAGGTCTGGCCCTGCGTGCAGCAGCCGGGAGATGCTACTCTGGGCCCCGAAGACCAGGCAAACTGGTGGCTGGGTCTCTCCTTCCAGCGGGCGGGAGTCTACCTCTTGCTCTGGTCGCAAATGGGCAGGTCGCACTCTTCCCGATAATGGAGGAAGCCCTTCCCCAGGTCTGGCCCTGCGTGCAGCAGCCGGGAGCTGCTACTCTGGGCCCAGGCGGCCAGGCAAACTGGTGGCTGGGTTTCTCCTTCCAGCGGGCGGGAGTCTACCTCTTGCTCTGGTCGCAAATGGGCAGGTCGCACTCTTCCCGATAATGGAGGAAGCCCTTCCCCAGGTCTGGCCCTGCGTGCAGCAGCCGGGAGCTGCTACTCTGGGCCCAGGCGGCCAGGGACAGTGGCGGCTGGGTCTCTCCTTCCAGCGGGCGGGAGTCTACCTCTTGCTCTGGTCGCAAATGGGCAGGTTGCACTCTTCCCGATAATGGAGGAAGCCCTTCCCCAGGTCTGGCCCTGCGTGCAGCAGCCAGGAGCTGCTACTCTGGGCCCAGGCGGCCAGGCAAACTGGTGGCTGGGTCTCTCCAATATTCTATTTCTTGATAGGTGAAGGTTATATCAGTATATGCTTTGAAATAAATGAAGTTCTCTATCTTTCTCATTTACATTTTCTATTGGTTCTTACATTCTATAATTAGAAGATTAAAACTAAAGATGGTCTGGAAAAAATATATCTTTAAATCTTTTCAGCTATATTCCATATACTCAGTGGGAAATTATTTGCTGTCTGTCAGAATAGTCCATCAAGTTCTAATCCTCTTCTAGCAGAAGCATTCCTTCTCTTTACACACCGCCCACACATCCATGAAAAGCAAATCCAGGATGAATTCTGTGGAAGGCAAATGACTATAGAAAACTAAACTAAACTAAACTTATAAAAGTATGCACTGGATAGTGGCTAGCAAAGTGAAAGGAGATCAGGTTATTAAAATTTTATTATTCTTTCAGATTCCTTAAGGTCTGTAAAGACAAGTGCTGTGTTCATTTCAGTCACCTTTCATCTACATAATATACCAAGTATTATTAAAGACAGGAATGAGTGAATGCATTTGAACTTTAAGGGTAATGGGTCTTATTAAATTACCTCAATGAGGGTTGAAAATAACACAATGGATATAAATGCACCCAGCATGATGCATGATATATGGTGTGTCCAATGTTATTAATTTATTTATTAATAATTGGTTTAATATCTTTGAAAGAGTTATTTCCATTTAGGTCATGATTCTACCTTCAGTAAAAGGTGAAGAAACTGTCTTATTTCCTAAAACTTCCTTAAGAACACACCACAGATTGAACACCTTGAACAGCAGAAAAATGTTTCCCTCACACTGCTAGAGGCTATCAAGATGCCAGTGGGGTGAGAGATTCTCCTAGGCTTGCAGATGACCAACCAACTTCCAACCATTTACTCACTTGGTCTTTACTCTGTGTAAGAATCCTGAGGTTTCTTCCTCTTTTGACAAGGACACCTATTGGATTAGGGTCAGACACTTATGATTTCATTTAGCCATAATTACCTCTTTACCTATCTCTAAATACAGTTGCATTGGGGGTAAGGGTATCGTGCAAAATTTGGAAGGGTGCAATTCAGCCCATAATGTAGTAGAGCAAAATGGGAACTTTAGCAGTTTAAGAGCTGACATGTTATGGCTTTGTGCAGCAGCTCTGCTTACTGAGATTTAACCATAGAGGCTTGCAGCAGTAACAGATAACTGAAGTAGCAGAAGCAGGAAACAAAGCAACCAGGAAAGAATAATCCCCTTTAGTCTTAATGCAGTAAAAGTTCCTAAGCTGTCTGAACTGAGGGTCCCATTGTTAACAAGCTTGTACCCATATAAGAAATGTGGAAAGCACCCTCCAATAAAATTGCACCAATTCCCATTCCTTCATGTACCCAAAAGTTACTTATATATAAAAATAAAAGTCCTGCTCTGGTAGGGGTTCAGACTTTGAGAATTATCCCTCTGAGCCATGGTACCACTAATAGTATTGCTTCTAGATCTCAGTGTCCTGACCCTAATTTCCCACTACAACAAAAGGGACTAAACTAACTCAAAAGTATCTTCCAGATCCAATATTCAAGTAAAAATAAAATGTAGAAAGACATACCATCACTTTATCTTTCACAGGTATTATGGAGAAAAATATTACTTTCTCATGTAAAAGTACCTTCCTAAATCAACTTCAGGTTCCAGATTCAAATGTCATCCCCTTGATATCTCAAATATCTCTTACTGTCATAATTATCAGAAATTTTTGAATAAACAATGAGTTTAGTTTTGTAGAAGGCTTTTTATATTTATATGTGATCTTCAGGAAAAAAGAATAAAGGAGGAAAAATGTGAACAAAATGAAAAGTGAGTGTAAATGAATTGATCTGAAGTTACTCTGTGGCAAGGAAAACTATTCAAAATATGTGAGTGCAGCTTAACTATATATAGACACATGACAAATGCTTTGTATTATCTTTCCATTCCAATCCACTGGACAAGATAATGCAGTTGTGCCTCTAATGATCTGTGATTTTTAAGTAATTTTAAGTAAACCTTTTAGAACCCATGTTTCTTCTTAAAAATGGGAATAATTGCATCTAAACTGCAAGAAAGTTTTTTAAGATTGAATGTAATGATATCTTACAAGGCGTGTGATAGTATGCGCATGTGGCAGGTGTTAATGAATTTACCCATTTGAAGCATTTGTAAAACTCATGTATAATTTTCATGAAGTAATTGTAAATGTATTGCCTGATCATTCTGAGATGTTTGAAATGTTACCCTGTCCTAGAAATAGTCATTAATTATCACAAACAATTTTATACCATAATTATTTTTATGTTTTTAATACTATTGCTACCAGATACTACAGAACATCTTTTTAGCTAATGAGAGAGAACATCACATGGGCTGAGGCACATAAAATGTTCACTGTTATTACATGATATTTTGAATTTGGGTTAATTTGTTATGATTTTAGATATTTACTAAAAGTTTTTATTTTATTTTCATACTGTGAATGAAGATAGGATCAAGATGGCTATATAAGTCTTAATTATTTTTAACAATATAGCACAGGTTGACTTCTTGCACTTCCAAGTTAAGGAAACCCAGCAAATCATAAATTAATTGTAGTGTGCTAGGTATGCCATAAAGTTTCTCAATCATGCTGCAAGAAATGGGGTGGGGAGGAAGCAATAAATATTTGGAACTCAAAATAGAGATGGAAGCCTGGAAGAGAGAACAAGATTCATTTATCAAAAGAGAATCCATGAAAACTGTAAATAATTTCCCTTTGAGGAGTTGATGGTTCAATTCAGACTAATTTGTAAGGTATTGTGAAAGATAGTACTTAATTTGAGGGTGATCATTGCTGAACAGATTAGCATTTAACTTTTATGTCATATCAAGAATTATTTCAAATGAATATAGTCAACGTGTCCCATGCTAGTTCACATCTAATGATATGTTTATTGTTATTTGTGATATTGATTAAAATTTCTAAAATCCTGTTTAAATGAAAGGTAAACTAACTCTTTATATTTGAAACATTTCAAATGTTTCTCATACCTGTTATTAAAGCAGAAGTGTCAGACATTTTAAAATTTCACAATGCCTTTAGTTAAAGCCTAAATAATCTCATGTCATTTAAAACAGAGAAAAATGCTGATATTAGTCTTTGCATTTTTGTATACCATTAGGGTAATAACAAAATTTTTGTAGGGTAGAGCTTAATAACTGGACTCAGGTGTTAGAGGGCATGAATTTCAAGCTTATGTCTTTGCTTGCTGATTTATGACCTTGTAGAAGATGTTAACAAATTTGACTCAAAGTCTTTTTCATTAAATGTCTTTTTCATTAAAATTGACCTCAGGAGCTCTTATCAGTATTTAGTAAGTTGATAGAGAAAGAGCATAGTGATATCTGTCTTGGAGATCGGGAAAGGGTCCTTATTCCCCATTGTTAAAGATTAAACACCCAAGAAACACAGAGGCAAGCAAAGAAAGTAAGTTTTATTTAAGAAAGGGTCAGAGACAGCAGACTTCTTCAAAGTGAAGGGGCCCCAGACAGAGCTGGGAGTCTACAGGAATGGGTACATCTTGTTCTTTTATAGATCCCCAACTCCCACCCCCCCCCCACCCTAAGGGCACTAAAAGCAGCAGAAGCTGCAGAGGGTAATCATTAGCAACCCATTGTGCCTAGAAGTGGGAGCCCTTAACTGTTAGCAACTCATTGTGTTTCCTATGATAACCAGTCCTTATCCTCTCAGCATTCATTGTCTACACAGGCTGACAGACCTTTTTGCCAACTGCCTCAGTTTGTTGAGGAATGTGACATATCTTCAAGCCAGGCAGGGCACACTCAGATTGCTTTTTGGCAAAGGGGTGGGGGATGTCAGCACAGTGAGCTCATTTCATACAATTATTCTCTTAACCTCCTCATCTAGCTGTCCCCTTACAAAAGAACAGCACCTGGCCCCTGAAACTCAGTAGGAAATGGCCCAACAAGACACAATTATATTCACTTCATCATTTTATGTCGGGAAATTATAAAGGTTGAAGTCTTTAACCCTTCATGACCCGGGGCGAGCCTCCTTTTTCCAGCAAAGTAAGCTAGAAGGGCCTACCTCAAAGATGAGATGAGACTGGGAAAGTAGAGGCCGCTGGAGCACCCTCCCCCGCCTTCAAAAGATTCAGGGACACTCCAGGGAGTCCAGTCCAGTAGCGTTGGAACTCAGGTTTATTTAGGAAAATGGCCATTCTTATAGTGGACAAGGGGACCAGTCAGCAAGCAGATTAGAGAAACAGGCAAGTCTTATTGGCAGAGTCTCCTATAGGGTGGTTTCTGTTCTCACAATACGTCAGAGCAACACCCCCCTGCTCAGGTCATGTCCATAACAGGGCGTGAAAAGCAGCCAGAGAGCCAGAGCTTTCCATCCCCTTGGCTGATGTGTTCGGAAGGCCCCGGCAATTTTAACCATGAAAAACAGTTTTTTGCCAATTAGTTAAAATTAATTAAATAAAAAGTGAGAGTTAAGATAGTAGAAATGATTAGTTTTAACTGTCATTGTATTCTTTATGAGTTACATGTATTAAAAATAAAATTTTCATCTTCTTGATTCAGTTGAATGTATACAGAGTGAATTCTTATTTACAGTCAGAATTAAAATTAAGTTGTAACCTCTGTGTCTTGAGTTTGTATTATTTCTGTTTTGTTTTGGGATCTTGTTTTGGTGAATAGTGAAGGTTTCTACATCATCAATTCTCAAATTCAAAGGCTCAAGTTTTTGATAAATACCATATGCCTTTTTCTTTTGTTTTTCTTATCTATAATGTTGTAATTTGTACCAAATTCAAAATTAATTGAATACATTGGATTTCTGCTTTGAGAAAATGACTTTGAATACTTAAATCTCATGAGTGCTCTACAAAGACCCACACTTGCAATCTGATAAGCTAACTTTTTTCAGTGTTTAAGCTCTTTTGTTTAGAAAAGAAACTTAATAATGGTAAAAGAAAATTCTGCATTTGCCTAAGAGTGTGTTTATAGTTGTTCCTATTATACATCGGGATTTTTCAAAAAGGAGAAAACAGTAGTAACCTGTGTAACACATCTGTTTATGTAGTGTGAGAGAGACGAGAGACAGGATTTCTGTCACTGTCTTGAGAATTGCTTCTCTGGGAAACCTCAAGTTTTTGCTCTTATGGCCTGAAAACAATTGAATGATGACCACCAACTGTAATCTCTTTTACTAAAATGCAAGTGATCGTAAATGTTAATAATATCTACAAAATAATGTCATAGCAATGTATAAATTGTCCAAACAATTGGAACACATGGCCTAGTCAAGTTGACACATTAAATTAACCATCTGAGCATATATATATGCTCATATCCTCATTTTGCTTTAGAATCATTTGTGTAAAGATGGTGATTAGAGCAAGGCTACATTTATAGTTTCTTCCTGGCTTGGGATTATAAGCAACAGGAATGGTGAGTAAAAGAGGAAATTTACTGAAATTCAATACTGGACAGTCAGACACAGAGAGACCCATGAATTTGGGTATATTGATCAAAGGACAAGAAAGTATATTGGAGCCAAGCTAGTAGTAGTAGTGATCACAGCACAGGTTCACTGCTGCAGAGAAGGATAACACAAATAGAAAAACACTATGGACAAATTTGCCATGAAAATGTGGTAGAGTAAAATGGAAAATTTAACAGTTTAAGAACTGACAGTCTGTGGTTTTGCATGCCAACAGACAACATCTCTGCTTACTGACATTTAAACACAGAGGCTTATAGGAGCTAACAGGTACCTGCAACAAGATGACCTTCGGTAGCAGGAGCAGGGAACAAAGTAGCTGGAGCAGAAAAATCCCGTTTTGGCTTAATGCAGTAAGTTTCTAAGCTGTATGAGCTAAAATCCCTAGGCTGTTGACAAACTTGTACCCATATAAGGAATATAAAATGCACCCTCCAATAGAATTTCACCAACTCCCTTGTCTTGATGTACCCAAAACTTGCTTATGTATAAAAGTAAGAGTTCTGCTGAGCTGGAGGCTCAGAGTTTGGGAATTATCCCTCTGGGACATGGTGCCACTAATAAAGTGTTGCTTCCAGATCTCAGTGTGACACTCATTTCCTGCAACAACAAGAACAAAAAGATCACAGTAATTATCACCACACTATCCCAGCAAGTGCCTTCCATGAAGCCCAGGGTATAGTGTGCAGAATGTGATTAAACCAGGCCCAGAGAAGATTGTACTCTGGAGGCTTCAAGTCAGAGATATGGAGGAAAGTGCACCCTTAGAGTCTGGTGGTTCACACAAACAGCAACAGAGTTAGGAAACTGAACAGGTGGATGTGATTACATTCAGGGATTTCTCTTACAGACTGATCCCAGAAATGCTACACTCATGGGCAGTGGAGTGTACAAGACCTCTGGAGGGTTGGCTCCCCATCCTAGCAATAGAAGTCTTAGGAAACCCCTGAGATCCAGACTCTGAGCAGAGACAAACATCTGCCCAGCCCAAGTGGTGTGTTGATCTACTCTCTCCAGAGCAGATACCAACCAACAAAGTCCCAAAGGTTTGATTAGAACTAAACCAGATACTCTGGAACTTCTCACTTAGAACTCTGCAGCAGCCAAACCCTGGGAGTATGTTAATTTCCTATGTTCAAACAAAACTCTGTTGAAAATACTTCCCATTCCCTCCTCCGGTAATTTTATTTACTGAGTAGCTTGAGTAAAAATAATTGGAAGAAAGCAAACTTTAATATATATATATATATATATATGTGTGTGTGTGTGTGTGTGTGTGATGCCACACAGAATTGTCAATTCTTTTTGGGGGGTAGAGTACAAGTACTGGGGGTTGAAACCAGGGGCATTTTACCACTAAGCAATATCCTCAGCCCTTTTAAATTTTTATCCTAAAAAAGGGTCTTGGTAAGTCACTGTGTGTTTTGCTATAGGCATGTGCCACTGCACCTGAGCACCATAGGCATTTTTTTTTTATCCAAACAAGTTTATAATGTTCATACCAGCTTTATTTGTAACAGCCAAAATATAGAAACAATCCAAATGTCTTTAAAAAAGTGAGTGCATAAACAAATTGTGGGATATCTATAAAATAACATACAACTCAGCAATAAAAATGAATGAAATTTTCCTATACCTAATAGCATGTATTAATCTCAAGATAGCCACTCTCAGTGAAAAATACTGTGGCATTCCACTATGTAAAATCATGGAGAATGCAAATTAACATATGTAGATCAGAGTTTCCCTTTGAATGAGTTGTGGGAGAAACAGGAAGGGGCAGGATGGCTTGAAGATGGCACAAAGAAAATGTAGGAGTTGGTGGATATGTATGTTATCTTAACATTAGTGATAGTTTCATAAATGTATACCTGTCAAAACTAATAAAATTACATTTTTAAAAACACATGTAATTTATTATGCGTCAATTGTTTATCAATGAAAGGTGAGGAAAGTACTAGGAAATGACAAAATTCACCTATTTTGCCTTAGTCTACAAACTGTGGACAGGCCATTCTGGATACATACCAGAGTGGCTGGTTGTACTTGGAACACTATAGTTGTTATCTTCTGATTGCTCTCATTTCATCCAACTATCACTTTGTGTAAAAATAATTGGGTATTCTGAGAAGGGGACTAATATTTTATCAGTTTTCAAAACTTTTACATTGGATGAGTAAGAAAAAAGAAGAAAAGTGAGAATGACCAATTTCTTAAGAAACTGGGGATGGGAATGAGGTGGGTTCATATAGAAAGCATCCTTGGGGTTTTGTTCATAAATTATGAGAAAAACAAAAACATTTGGGTCTTACCTTTCTCTGCTAAAAATACTACAAACATTTTAGGTATTTTATTTAGAACTGTGTAAATTAAACTCTGTAATGACATGAATATCTTTGGAGCATGTTTACTTGTTAAGTTTCATCTTCCTAAAACAGACACATAATTAACTACAGTGTTCTTAAGGTACACAGCTCAGATTTGCAAGTGATATCATCCCCAAGTTCTTACTACATTCATGTATCACTGAATAATGGGGATATGTTCTGAGAATTGTGTTATTAGGTGATTTTGTTGTGTAAACATCATAGAGTGTACTTAAACAAACTTAGGTGGGCTCTAAGCTGTAGTCTATTGTTTCTAGGCTGCAAACCTATACAGCAAGTTACTGTAGTGAATAATGTAGACAATTGTAACCTAAAGGTAAGTGTTTGTATATCTAAACACATCTCAACATAGGGCAGGTACAGTAAAAACATGAGGTGAAAGGGATTCTAGAGCCCCATTATAATCTTTTGAGGCTGCCATCACATACATAATCTATTGTTGCCCGAATGTCTTGATACAGCACATGACTTGTAAACTCACTTTATTTCTTTTGACTTCTCATTATCATATTCCAACCATTCAACAAAAAAAATTATTAGTCAAACTATATGTTTAACCATTGTTCATTATCATTTTAACAGTAGGTATTCAACTACTCAACTCTTATAATAAGGATAGGTGAAATGTAAGATAATCTGCTTAGAATTGTTGTGTTTTGTTTAGTGTGATAAAATATGTATATAACATAACATTTAACCATTTTAAGTGTACAACTAAGGATTTCTGAAAGTATTAAATTGCTTTTCAATTGTATAGATCAATAGCCAACCACATTTTATTGGCTAAATCCAACCAGTCTTCTGTTTGTGTGACTATACTTTCATTGAAACATAAACATGCTCAGTTGTTCACATATTGTCTAGGGCTGCAAATTTGAATAGTTGCAATAGTAGCCATATAGCCTGGAAAGCCAACACTATTTTCAGAGGGAAAAAAAAAAAAAAAAAAAAAAAAAAAAAAAAAAAAAAAAAAAAAACCTTGCCATTCCTTGGTGTAGAATAAATAGGTTTTTGTCACTTAACAAAAATAGATTGCCACATTGACAGTCAAAAGACTTAATCCACGTCTACCATTACCAGGTTATGATCATTAAAAAGTCTTTTCACGTCTTTGTCCTAAGTTTCCTCCAATCACAAATGTTGCATTAGATAATTACTAGGATTCCTTCTAACTTGAACATATATGTATTAAACATTTGATTCTCTTGTGAAGGTAGTTAATGCTCTAACTCCATTGATAATGTCTTTACTTTGTTGGTTCCTCAAGACTTTTTGAGATTAAAGGATGTATTCATACTTGAATAATGCAAACTATTGATATTTAAATTATTAATTGAAGCTTATGATACCAATTAGACAAATATATGACATTAAAATTTTAATATTCTATAATTAGCTCAATTTAAAATAATAAGCTAATCATAGTTATATTCCTGTGCCTTTAACGGTTTCACTACTTACACAAACAATGTTGTAAGTAAAAATAAAGATTTGCTATGTGTAAGGTTGAAAAGCAGATTATCACTGCAGCTCTTGGTCAGTCCCAACCATACAGATCTGTATTTCATAGGCTGAGGTAAAATAAGCTCATGAAGCATGATGAAGACAAAACAAAAGGGCTTCTCAGTCATGCTTAGTGTAAGAAGCAAGGGTAAGAAAGGAACATTTTTACTATACAAATCATATTTTTAAAATGGAAAGCAGGAAACCATATGGCTACTGCTTAATTTTCATGTTTTCTATAAAGGAAAATGATATATAAATTGAAACTGAAATATTAAAATCTAGGTAAGTAGGACAATGGAAAGAAATAACCCAGAGTTTTAATTTAATCTCAGTCTCCAGTTACCAACATTCATTCTCCAATACTGACTTAGATTCCAGTTGGAAATATAAAACACTTTGGTAATGGTGATTTCTCAGAAAACAAGGAAAACAAAGAGGTGATAGAAGAGAAGATGTTCCAATTTTGTGTTTTTTAAAGAGAAACTCAGAAAGTACCAGAATTTTTATATCAGAGAACTAGTTGTTTCTTCCTAAAAAATCATAATAAACGAACAAACAAGGTTGTGACAAATAATTTTAAATATGTATGCACTCAGAAAACAAATAAGGGAAATCATTGTCTAGAACATGTCACAGTCTAATAATTTTATATTCTACCTCAATAGAGTTATCAGAACAGAAAAGCAAATGACATGTTGCTTATGTTCAGCAAAATAATGGAGAAATATCTTAAAACAGCAAAAGAATGAATAATAAAAAGACCTGTAAAAACACACTCAAACATCCTCAACATGTACAATTGTAGCTGGCACAGTTACGCATTCATTATTCAACAACAAACATGAAAACAAGAAGCACTGTAAAAGTTTTGAATAACTGAGTAGCCTGTTGTTAACCAGAATATTTTTTAAACACTATTGTTCAGTTCTGTTAAGTGAATACATTTGCATTTATTTGAGTATTACAGTACCTATTATGTAATTGGTAATATATTAAGTTTTCTTTAGAAATAAACTGCTGTTGAAATAACACTGATTTCATTGACCTGAAACACAAGTCATCCACAAGACGTATAAGACTTTCGACAGTATGAAAGAACTTACATTTACTGAAGTCATGTATTTTATTAATGACTAACTAAGGCTCTTCCAGGTAGAGAAAATTCTCCAAATTCATATGAATAGCTAGGCAGAACTAGAGTCTCATGTCTATGTACATTTTATGCAATATTTTACATTGAATATGCCAGTTGGTTAACATATCTACAATACAGAATGTATTTAGGCAAAATTGTACCTTCATTCACTGTCTTTTATGTACCTATATGTATTGAAGAGATTATATCAATCCAAACAAATAAACAACCCTCCTTTTTTGCTCATTTTAAATAGGAAGATGGGGGAACATGGGTTTTAGTTGGTCATCAGACCTGGACTTTTCATTAACTTAACGGTAACTAAAATTGTGCCTATATGACAGCAGAAGGTATATTCAGAAAATTATAAGCAAAAGACAAGATGCAATGATTTATTTTTAAATTTAAACTGTGGTGAATCACACACGAGACAGGGATATTCTGTATTGGAAGCTAACGCCAAAGTCTTTGAAATTTTTACTCTTGGTAGTGTTTTTTTTTTTTTTTTTTTGTTTTAGACAACTACTCAATTCTGGGGTAAAATTAAAGAAACTAAAGTTAGAAAGCAATCAACACTGTGTTTTCTCTTTTAATTGAAAAGGAAAATGCAGTTCTGCTTCAGCAACTGTGGCTTAGAGTCTCTTTTAATCCCCCTCCTCTGCATCTTTTCAACAAGGTTCTTCATTTAACTGGTGGAGATAACTAGTAATACAAGCTTGAGTTAACAAACAAAAAAAAAGGCATTATAAAAAAAGCATTACACCCTCATTTCTGATATCAGAATTATATTTTTTTTATTTTAATCAGAACAGTCTTTACTCTTTCCAGAAATAGGGTCATTGTAATCTGTCTTTGTGTATTCTTCAGGATTACCTAGATACTTTCTTCCCACTTCATTAGCTTCATAGTAAGTTTTCTTTTTGTTTTGTGATTATTCATTTTTGCCACAGAGCAATGTTTTATCTTGATAGATAGGTTTTAAAAATTAGGCATTTTACATTTCCATGAGTTCAGCTCAGTGTTTTTTAAAAGATAGTCTTTCTTTGTACCAATCAACCTCCCTATCTCTCTTTACCCACCGAAAGAAAAAATCATGGAGAAGAGATGCATGAAGGTCATCACCGAAGAGTCATAAACCATTGTGAATAATGTCAGAACTATAATTTAATTAGTGCCCCATCTGTCACTTTCTGTTTGACGAGCACTAAATGTCCAATTATCATTTAATATCTGCTCTAATCAGTTCTGGCAAGTTTTGCAGGCACACAAGAGATGACATTAATAGATGAAAGTGAAGCTACTCTTTCCACATTATTAGAAAAAAATCTTGAGCAGCACTGACTTACAACCGGGAAGGTAGAAATTTATTCCAATTAGTGTAAGGGCATTTTCTATCAATGATGTTGGTACCTAAAATAGCATTCTCTTTGTTCTCCCAAGAAGTTAATGAAATAGCCTACCTGTGATTCTGAAGAAAATCCTATATGGATTCTAATATGTTAAAAATATGATTTATATACTCAGCCATCCATGATACAATGACTTTTTGAAAGCCACCTACTTCTAGGTTTATCTTCTGCCTCTTGTAAACTAATTTTTCTCTAGACAAAGAAGGGTGTTATTTGTGAACACTGGACCCTAGAGAGTTTTGTAAGGCAAAGTATATGTTGAATCAGTTTAGAATGTTGTCTTCTATAAAATAGGAACATGATTCAAAAAGAAATCCTCCACTTAAAAATGATAACCCTGTAACTTTTACCCAATTTATGTGGCAGTGAAATTAATAGCAATCTCACAAATTTTTTTCTCATTGTCAAAAAATTATATCAGCATTCCATTTGTGGCTGCTACTAATCACTTTGGCTTGATTTAAAGAAATAGAATTATAAACCAAAGTCTATTTTTCATGTTATTAAAGTCTTATAAAAAGTCATGTACATTCTTATCATTGTTAATATTTTCCTAGAAATTGTTCCTTTTCTTTCCATCACTAAGATGTGTGTGTGTGGGGGGGAAGACTTTTATTATTGATTTAAAGGGTGAAAACCATCAAGAAATTTATGATTTTTCACATAACAATTTAATCAGAGAAGGAGGTTTTAGATATAAGAAACAGAGGACAAGAGAATTGTTTCATTTGCTTAAACACTGGAACAAACAAATCAGAATTTTTTACTAGATCTTTTTATGTTACCTATACATATCTATGCAACTAGAATTTATTTAATATGCAGTATATATCCTAAAGATAAATAATATTGAACTCTAGTCAACCAACAAGAAAAATTATTAACAAATATTTTGTGTCTGATATTCTAGATGTTGAAGCCAGAAAGAGAATGAGGATAACTTTCATTTAGACTCTAAATAATAAATTAGAGATTGAATTATTGAATTTAAATAACCAATTATTTAGTAACTGCCTAGTTTATGAAAAAATAAAAAAAAATAAAATGTAGTTTTAGATCATACAGCTTATCTGCATACTTTTAAATTTTTTTAATTTGTTTTAATTAGTTATACATGACAGTATAATGCATTTTGAGACATTACACATAAATAGAATATAACTTCTCATTCTTCTGGTTGTACATGTTGTAGAGTTACACCGGTTGTGTAATCATATATGCACATAGGGTAATAATATCTGATTCATTCTACTATCCATCCTACCCACCCTCTGTGTAATCCAAGCTACCTCTATTCTTCCCTGGAGCCCCCCCCCCACCCATTGTGAATTAGCATCTGCATATTAGAGAAAACATGAGGCCTTTGGTTCTTTGGGATTAGCTTATTTCATTTAGCATAGTATTCTCCAGTTCCATCCATTTACCTGCAAATGCCATAATTTCATTCTTCTTTAAGATGGAATAACATTTCATTGTATATACATACCACATTTTCTTTATCCATTTGAAGGAGCCCTAATTAGGAAGGGCTGTTGTAGCTAGCTGGAAGCCATAAGTTCCACCTGATATGTATGTGACGCACCTGTAGGCACCCGCAAACCTGAAGGTATATAACCGGGTGAAAGCGGTCCGAGTTAGGAGAACGAATTCATTCGGTCAGTCGGGCAGTCACTCGGTCGGTCAGAAGAATCAGAGCGGCCAGAACGTAGGCAGAGCGGTTACAGAAGAGAAACCAGATAGAAGACAGAAGAGAAACCAGATGGAAGAAGTAATGACTGGTCAGAGTTAGGCCGAGGCTCCCAAGGAAGACAGAAGACAGAAGAAAGAAGAGAGAAGAAAGAAGAGAGAAGAAAGAAGCTCTAATCTTTCTCTAAGCTAAGCTCTAGCTCTATCTTTCTTTCTCTCTAAGACTCTAAGCTAAGAAGACAAGAAGAAAAGCTCGCTTTAATCTTTCTCTCTAAAAATCTTTCTTTCCCTCTCTAAGCTCTCTCTAAGAAAGTAGAAGTAAAAGTAGTAAAAGCTATACTCTGCCTCCGAGATTTTTTCCCGGGTTTTGGTACCAGGCAGCTTACATCCATTCATTTGTTGTAGGGCACCAAGGTTTACCTATTCTGCTTATGCTATTTTTGTGGGTGGAGGGGGGAACCAAGGATTGAAATCAGGGGCACTTAACCACTGAGCAACATCCAAATCCCAATTTTGTATTTTATTTAGAGTCAGGGTCTCACTGGGTTGCTTAGTGCCTCACTTGCAGAGGCTGGCTTTGAACTTAGGATCCTCCTGCCTCAGCTTCCCATGCCACTGGGATTATAGGCATGTACCACCATCCCCAGCTCTGCATATGCTTTTAAAGTAAATGTCTAAACTATTTGACACATTCTAACAGTCTAGGCACTGTGGTCCCCTGATCCTATTTCTTCTATAGCCATGCTTCCTTCTTTTACCCAATAATATGCACTCCTAAGTAGGGGTGGCAGGAAGTAAATTATATCTATCTTCCTAGAACCTGAACAAATATAACAAACCAATTCTCAAACAAAATCTCATATATTCTTTTTTTTTTTTTTTTTTTTTTTTTTTTTTTGTGGTACCAGGGATTGAACTCAGGGGCACTCGACCACTGGGTCACATCCCCAGCCCTTTTTTGTATTTTATTTAGAGACAGGGTCTCACTGAGTTGCTAAGTGCCTCGCCATTGCTGAGGCTGGCTTTGAACTCGCAATCCTCCTGTCTCAGCCTCCCAAAGTGCTGGGATTACAGGCGTGCGCCACCGCGCCAGGCTTCATATATTCTTAAATATAAATGCTTATGGTCACATGAGATATTACAGTTCCTTCCTACTAATTCAAAACTGAATTATTAATTTTTTCTAATATGTGTTTTCATTGATAAGTAAAGCCTTAACAGTTTTTTTTCCTTTAACAAGAAAGTACATTTCATAGAACACATAAGATCAAATCACAATTTGCTTTCTCAGTGAAGTGACTTGCATCTCTGCAGAAAGTATCCCTTCCTATGACAGTGCTCTTGGGTAAGGGAACTGTATTACTACTTGGTAGTTGTTGACAAAACAAAGAATGATTTTTGACAGTTATCTCTAATGATCATGAATAGAGATTTAAAATAAAGCTCTTTGCCTTATACTTTATATTTAAATTATATTTCTAGAGGGAAATGTGTCACTGCTAGTACATTTATATACCTATAAGATTGAAGCTGAGCTTAGACAGACTGATTGTGGTTCAATTTTAGGGAAAATTTGTCAGGCTTTTGTACTTCTAGTTGACTCCTAATTATTCTGCACATCCAGAAAACAGTTTGGTTCAAAGGATTTAAAGAACAGAATCTTGCTTTCAGAGAAAGGAGAAAAGGGTTGTATCATCACTGTATATGAGGTTGAGTTCTCATTATGCACATCTCTATATGTATCCTTTGACCTATAACTTGTAAAACCTGCTAAGCTTATGAGCCAGGACTTTAATTGTCAGATTTTAAAAGTGCTACTAGGAGACCCCAAGTTACAGGTAAAACGAATTCTATTGGAGGAAAAAGCAATAAGACCAAGCTGCAAATTTAAACCCCAAAGTAATCTTTTCCCGTAGGAACAGTTCAATATAAGAGCTCTTTCTAGGAGATAGAATATTATTGATCCAGCATGCCACCTTTGCATTGCATGCCTCAAAAAGCAGCTTCAATTTCAAAGGATAGTACAAGACTCTACAAAGAAAAAGTTTCTAGACTGTTAACCCTATATTATTAAATAGGTTGTGTTTACAACCAAGGAGCTTATTAAGCTAACTCAACAATGTTTATCTCCCTTAACTAAATGTTCATACTTGAAATGTCTTTTCCAAATACATTGGAGGATGAATAGAAGTACACTTTACTAACTAGGGAAAAAAAATATATACAGAGAGAGATTTCACTTTGGATTAGAAGTCAAGCTAGGCAGTTCTCAGCATGATATCAGAAGGAGCATCACCTTTATAAGCTAAGAACATCTCTCAGACACAAAAAGACAAACACAAAGAAACTTCTACAACTAATTTAACACTAACTTTTAAATCCGCTCCTCAGTGTTTGCTTTATTTTTGTCCTTGACTGCAGATAGTCACTTAGGATTCAGTTTATTATACACGAGAAATGAGAAAAAATATCTATGTAACTCCTAGGAAGAGAACATGCAATTTCTTTCTTTTTTGTTTGTTTGTTTGTTTGTTTGTTTGTATAAAAAGTATATTCATACTATTCAAGTCTTCAATCATACATTTAGGATAATGATATCCATCTTATTATACCTCCCTTTTTTTCCCACCCCCCCATACCCGCCTAGCTCCCTCTCTTCTCCTCCCTCCCCTTTGAGCACTCTAGTGCTCCTCTAATCTTCCTAAGTACCCCGACACCCAACACCACTGTGACTCTGACTCCTTATATCAGAGAAAACATTTGGTACTTGGATTTTTGAGACTGACTAACTTCACTTAGCATTATGTCCTCCAACTTCATCAATTTACCTGTGAATGCCATTATTTTATTTTCTTTTATTGCTGAGTAAAATTCCATTGTGTGTATATACCACATTTTCTTAATCCACTCATCTGCTGAGGGACATCTAGGTTGGTTCCACAACCTAGCTATTGTGAATTGCACAGCTACAAACATTGAGATAGCTGTGTCACTGTAATATGCTGTTTTTAAGTCCTTTGGGAATAGACCCAGGAGTGGGATGGCTGGGTCATAGGGTGGTTCCATTCCCAGTTTTCCAAGAAATCTCCATACTACTTTCCATAATGGTTGCACCATTTTGCAGTCCCACCAGCAATTCATGAGAGTGCCTTTTTCCCCACATCCTCTCCAACATTTATTGTTGTTTGTGTTCTTAATAGCTGTCATTCTGACTGGTGGTGAAATGATATCTTATGATATCCACACCATTTGTTGAAGAGGGTCCACTGTACATTTTTGCCTTTTTCCAATTTAGCTGAAATTATATGTATTAGTCTCTGTGTCCTCAATTCTGTACCATTGGTCTACCCGTCTGCATCTCTCTAATTTTTGAGCATTTTTTCATGTATTTGTTGATTGATTGTATATCTTCTTCTGAGAAGTGTCTGTTCATTTCTTTGGCCCATTTATTTATTGGGATATTTGTTTTTTTGGTGTTGAGTTTTTTGAGTTCTTTATACATTCTAGAAATTAGTGCTCTGTCTGATGTGCATGTATTAAATATTTGTTCCCAGTTAGTTGGTTCTCTATTCTTTTGCTGAGAAGAAGCTTTTTAGTTTGAATCTATCCCATTCATTAATTCTTGATACTAATTCTTGTGCTACAGGATTCTTATTAAGGAAATTGGGGCCTAATCTGACATGTTGGAAATTGGAGTTTACTTTTTCTTCTATTAGGCGTATTGTGTCTGGACTAATTCCTAGGTCCTTGATCCACTTTGAAGTGAATTTTGTGCATGGTGAGAGATAAGGGTTTAATTTCATTTTTTTGCATATGGATTTCCAGCTTTCCCCACACCATTTGTTGAAGAGGCTGTCCTTTCTCCACTGTACATTTTTGGCACCTTTTTCCAATATAAGATAGCTGAAATTATATGTATTAGTCTCTGTGTCCTCAATTCTGTACCATTGGTCTACCGTCTATTTTGGTGCCAATACCATGCTGTTTTTGTTACTATTGCTCTATAGTATAATTTAAAATCTGGTATGGTGATGCCACCTGCTTCACTTTTCTTGCTAAGGATTGCTTTAGCTATTCTGGGTCTCTTATTTTTCCAGATGAATTTCATGACTGCTTTTTCTATTCTTTGAGGAATGTCATTGGTATTTTGATTGGAATTACATTAAATCTGTATAATGCTTTCGGTAGTATGGACATTTTGACAATATTTATTCTGCCTATCCAGGAACAGGGAATGTCTTTCCATCTTCTGCGGTCTTCTATAATTTCTTTCTTTAGTGTTCTATAATTTTCTTTAAAGAGGTCTTTCACTTCTTTCATTAAGTTGATTCCTAGGTTTTTTTTTTTTTTTTGATGCTATTGTAAATGGGGTCGTTTTCATCATTTCCCTTTCAGAGGGTTTGTCACTGATGTACAAAAATGCCTTTGATTTATGGGTATTGATTTTATATCCTGCCACTTTGCCAAATTCATTTACTAGTTGCAAAAGTTTTCTGGTAGAGTTTTTTGGGTCTTCTAGGTATATTATCAAGTCATCAGCAAATAGTGCTAATTTGAGCTCTTCTTTTCCTATGTGGATCCCTTTAATTTCTTTTGTCTGTCTAATTGCTCTGGCCAGAGTTTCAAGTACTATGTTAAATAACAGCAGTGAAAAGGGGCACCCCTGTCTTGTTCCAGTTTTTAGAGGGAATGATTTCAACTTTTCTCCATTTAAGATAATCTTAGCCTGGGGTTTTGCATAAATAGCTTTTATGATGTTGAGATATGTTCCTGATATTCCTAGTTTTTCCAGTGTTTTGAACATAAAGGGGTGTTGTATTTTGTCGAATGCTTTCTCTGCATCTATTGAGATGATCATATGGTTTTTATCTTTGAGTCTATTGATGTAATGTATTAATGTTAATTGATTTCCGTATGTTGAACCAACCTTGCATCCCTGGGATAAACCCCACTTGATCGTGGTGCACTATCTTTTTGATATGTTTTTCTATTGGTTTGCCAGGATTTTGTTGAGAATTTTTGCATCTAAGTTCATCAAAAATATTGGCCTTAAGTTTTCCTTTTTGGCTGTGTCTTTGCCTGGCGTTGGAATCAGTGTAAAATTGGCCTCATAGAAAGAGTCTGGGATAGCTCCCTCTTTTTCTATTTCCTGAAATAAGTTGAAAAGCAATGGTATTAGTTCTTCTTTGAAGGTCTTGTAGAACTCGGCTGTAAAGACATCAGGCCCTGGGCTTTTTCTAGCTGGTAGTTTGAAGGAGCCCCAATTAGGGAGATGGCTATTGCGGTCAGCTGGAAGCCATAAGTTCCACCTGATAATAAGTATGTATGTGACGCACCTGTAAATGCACGTGAGGCACCCGCAAAGCTAAAGGTATATAACCGGGTGAAAGCGGTCGGAGTCAGGAGAAGAATGAATTCATTCAGTCAGTCATGCAGTCGCTCGGTTGGAAGAAGAGTTCGGGTCAGAGAAGAAGAAAAGAATCAGAGCGGCCAGACGTAGGCAGAGCGGTTACAGAAGAGAAACCAGATAGAAGAAGTAATGGCTGGTCAGAGTTAGACCGAGACTCCCGAGGAAGAAAGAAGAAAGAAGAAAGAAGCTCTAAAAGCTAAGCTCTCTCTCTCTCTAAAGAAGAAATCTCTCTCTTTCAAGCTCTCTCTCTTTCTCTCTAAGCTCTAAGAAGAAAAAGCTATCTCTAATCTTTCTCTCTAAGCTCTTTCTAAGAAGAAGAAAAGTCTTTCTTTCTCTCTCTAAGCTCTCTCTAAGAAAGTAGAAGTAAAAGTAGTAGTATCTTTACTCTGCCTCCGAGAGTTTTCCTCCCGCGGCGCTGTGGCTGGCCATGACAGGCAGCTTACAGTAGTTTTTTGATGGTATCTTCTATTTTCTCAGTTGAAATTGATCTATTTAAATTGTGTATATCCTCCAGATCCAGTTTGGGCAATTCATACGACTCTAGGAATCTGTCAATGTCTTCAGTATTTTCAATTTTACTAGAGTACAAGTTTTCAAAGTAATTTCTAATTATTCTCTGTATATCTGAGGTGTTTGTTGTGATATTTACTTTCTCATCATGGATATTAGTGATTTGAGTTTTTTTCTCCTTCTTTTCATTAGTATTGCTAAGGGTCTGTCAATTTTATTTATTTTTTCAAAGAACCAACTTTTAGTTTTGTCAATTCTTTGAATTGTTTCTTTAGACTCAATTTCATTAATTTCAGCTCTGATTTTAATTATTTCCTGTTTTCTACTGCTCTTGGTGTTGGTCTGTTCTTCTTTTTCTAGTGCTTTGAGGTGCGATGTTAAGTCATTTATTTGTTGTTGTTGTTTTTTTTTTCCTTTTGAGGAATGAACTCAGTACAATGAATTTTCCTCTTAATACTGCCTTCATAGTGTCCCAGACATTTCTATACAATGTATCTGTGTTCTCATTTACCTCTCGGAATTTTTTAATCTCCTCCTTAATGTCTTCTTCAACCCCTTGTTCATTCAGTAAGGTGTTGTTTAGCTTCCAATAGTTGGAGTAATTTTTTTTTTAAATTTCTTGTTTTATCATTGACTTCAAATTTCAGCCCATTATGGTCTGATAGAATGTAGGGAATTATCTCTGATTTTTTATATTTGCTCAGGGTTGCCTTGTGGCATAATATATGGTCTATTTTGGAGAAGGAGCCATGTGCTGCTGAGAAGAAAGTGTATTCCCTCACTGAAGGATGAAATATTCTACATATGTCCATTTGGTCTAAGTTATTAATTGTTTTAATGAGGCCTAAAGTTACTTTATTTAGCTTTTGTTTGGATGATCTATCCAGTGGTGATAGAGGTGTGTTAAAGTCCCCTAGAATAACTGTGTTGTGATCTTTTTTATTCTTGAACTTGAGAAGGGTTTATTTGATGAATGTAGGTGCTCCATTATTTGGGGCATATAGATTTATAATTGTTATATCTTGTTTATGAATAGTTCCCTTAATCAGTAAGAAATATCCATCTTTGTCCCTTTTGATTAGCTTTGGCTTGAAGTCTGTCTTATTTGATATGAAAATGGAAACCCCTGCTTGCTTCCTTGAACCATGTGAGTGGTAAGATTTTTCCCAGCCTTTCACCTTCAGTCTATTGATGTCTTTTTCTATGAGGTGGGTTTCTTGGAGACAGCATATTGTTGGGTCATTTCTTTTAATCCAGTCTGATAATCTGTGTCTTTGAATGGTAAATTTAGGCCATTAACATTCAAGGTTATTATTGAGATGTGATTTGTATACCCATCCATTTTATTTGTTTATGGTATTTACCTTGATTTGGTTTGTCCTCTGGTTAGTAATTCCTTTAGTTTAATATCTCCCTTTGTTGGTTTTCATTTCTATTTTTCTTTTCTTCTTCATGGAATATTTTGCCCAGGATGTTCAAAAGTGCTGGCTTTCAAGTTGCAAACTCTTTTAAATTGTGTTTGTCGTGGAAGGTTTTTATTTCATCTTTGAATCTAAAGCTTAATTTTGCTGGGTATAGGATTCTCGGTTGACATCCCTTTTCTTTCAGGGCTTGAAATATGTTATTCCAGTATCTTCTAGTTTTTATGGTCTGAATTGAAAAATCTGAACATAGTCTAATTGGTTTCCCCAAATATGTAATTTGTTTCCTTTCTCTTGTGGCTTTTAATATTCTCTCCTTGTTCAGTATAGTAGGTATTTTCATTATGATGTGCCTTGGTGTGGATCTGTTGTAATTTTGTACGTTTGGTGTTCGGTAAGCCTCTTGGATTTGGTTTTCCCATTCACTCCTCAATTTGGAAAATTTTCTGCTATTATTTGATTAAATAAATTATTCATTCCTTTGGCTTGGAATTCTGCTCCTTCTTCTACCCCAATCACTCTTAAATTTGGTCTTTTTATGTTGTCCCAAATTTCTTGGATGTTTTGTTCTTGATTTTTGACCATTTTTACTGTGTTCTCTGCATTTTTTTTTTCCAGTTTGTATATTTTGTTTTCATTATCTGAGGTCCTTTCTTCCAGGTGGTCTAGTCTATTGGTGATGTTTTCAATAGAGCATTTAATTTGGTTTATTGCTTCTTTCATTTTCAGAATTTCTGTTTGGTTTCTCTTTAGAACCTCTCTCTCTCTATTGAAGTAGTCTTTTGTTTCTTGTATTTGTTTATGAAGTTCTTTGTCAAAGTGATCTTTTACTACCTGTATTTGCTCTCTCACCTCCTTCTTGAATTCATCCTTGAGCTCCATAATCATTTGGATTATGTATTTCCTGAATTCCTGTTCTGTCATTAGTTCTACTGTGCTTGCCAAGGAATCTGCTAAGGAGGTATGTTGATTTATTTGGGACATTTTCTTCACTTGTTTTTTCATATTGCTTATGTGTCTTTTCTTTTAGTACTGTGGACCCTTGACTTTTTTTGTTTTTACCTTAAGGCCTAATGATGCTCCTGTTGTAAGATTTTATCAGCTCCCCTTATATATACTTTACACCTTAAAACCAGACATTTTATATTCAGTTAATCACAGTTTGTTCACAATTTACAGAGTTAGAGAATTTAGATATTGCCTCCAATATGTTCTGAGTGATTATAATGGGGTTTATAGTTTCAGATATTGGGTACAAAGGTGATATGCTTAGGAGGAAGGAGGGAAGGGTATTGTTCCCCCCCCCTTCAAGAGTGTAATACTGAAAATCTATGGAAATAGTTTAATAGCAGAAGGGGGAAGAAAGGAATTGGAGTGTACAGTTAAGTCTGAAGACCGATGTGTATTTCAGCTAGGCTTATGAAAACTTTAAGAGAAATTAGAAAATGGCTGGGTAGTAGGAATTAATGAAAGAGAGAAGACAGGGTGAGTCAAAAAAGAGAGAGGAGACTATATAAAACACCCATTTGATGTACTATTCAGTTGCCCCAGGTTTAAGATTCCAAGTTCTTGTACACAACTTGTTTTCTTCTCTGTTGAGAATGTAGGGGCAGGGTGTAGATAGGAAAGATGAGGAAATAAGGAATTAGATGCAAGAGGGAATGAAAATGGGAAAGAGGAAAAAAGAAGAGAAAAAAAGAAAGAAAAAAACACAATAGGACAATGACATTAAAAAAAAAAAAAAAAACACAAAGTCAAATTCACAAGCCTCAAATAGGCAGCTTATTCTCCTCCTCTCTCAGTTTGTTAAATTAGCTGTTCAGCAGATCTGCTCTGGCTGATGCGGAGAATTTGTGGGCAGGGTCAAGTCTGCGTACCTGGTTAGCAAGGAGTGATGCTGGAGATGGGTCTTTGTGTGGAGTCTACTTCCGTGCTCTTCCTCAATTGAAGGGTCACAGAGGGTCGTCACACTGGACTCTCGCGTTCCCCCGCTGTCTGTTGAAGGTCCTCCCAATCTCGGTTCCTCCTTGCCTGTTTGCTGGTCTCTGCGCCACTTTCTCTCTCTGGGGCTTTACTGGCGAGGGTCGTGTCCAGCCAAGTGTGGATTTGAACTGGCGTTGTTGTCCTGTGGTCTCCCATGGTCTCCCAGCACTAATTCCGCCGGCGGTTTTCGCTGGCTTCATGGTGGCGTGCCAGGAGCATGGCTGGGGTTGTAGTCCCCGCACGGGCTCTGGCTTTGTTCCGCACCACCTTTGCTCCGCCAGGGCGGTGTAGCAGAAGCCACGGGGCTGGCTGCAGACAGCGTGTGTTGTCTCTCTCTCTCCTGGGTCCCGGTATTCAAACCATCCAGGAGATGGGTAATTTCAGCTTATATATATATGATGAAGGGCAGTTTATCTGCTTTGTTGGATTCTTTCCACGGAGCTGCCCTGAAGTGCGGCTTCCTCTAATCCGCCATCTTGGATCCCCCAGAACATGCAATTTCTGTTGTCTCTAATCTCATTGTTTCAAGACTGATGATGTTGTGGAAAGTGAAAAGTTTTAAAGGAGGCTACAACCCCTTAGTCAATAACCCTTCATTTTCCTTTGAACAGTGACAAATCACCTCCCAGCCAGGGAATTTTCAGTCCAACTCTCTCTAGGCTCTTGCATACTAATAATAACTAATTAAACACAAATTTAAATCAAAAACCAAGTAATAGAGTAAACAAAGTGTCAAAAAAGGGCATTTCTCAATTTTCTAAACTTCTGTGAACTTTAATTAAGACCTCTGAAAATCTATACTATTCTGTATGTTTGTTCTTTTCCTTTAATGACTTAAACTTTGTATGATCAATCATTCATTTGCACAAGGGAAGTCCCAAGGGGAAACAGAACATGTGGGCACCCATCTGAAACACTCATCTCCTGATAGTTCGCAGTCAAGCCAAATTTTTCTGCCTCAAATAAAACAAAAGTCAACCAAATGGAAACAGTATCAATATTCTAAGAAAATATTCTTTCATATTTTACATTTCAGGAAAATATGGATCTGCAATACCAGAGTATATTTTTCTTCTCATATGGCCTATTCTAACCAAAAAGTTATGCACACAGACCTCCAAAGAAAGGAGTTGAGCTAATGTTTACTATATGAGCATATTTCATAATAACATCATTATTGTTAATTATAATTATTATTCTGTCACTATTGGATTGAATTAACTCTTTAAAGATCATAAATGTGCTGTTTATTCTATTACTGCTTCTTTAAACATTATCTAGTACACACATCATACTATCTCCTGCAAAGAGCTCATGATGACCAGTCGGGTCTGGTTCCTTATTTAAAGTCTAGGGTGTGTCTCTTTGTATTTGTAGACATTAAGCTTTCACAGGTTTGAGTTTTGCTGACTGATCAAGTGCCAACACTTCTCTCTATATTCTTCAGAATGGCAAAGATAAATTGACCCATTCACAGCAAGAATTGTCAAGACAGTGCAAACATTGGAAAATGTGCTGCAACAAATATAATAAATAATATTGCCACATTAAAATTAAAGCTGTAGCCGGGCGCGGTGGCACACGCCTGTAATCCCAGCACTTTGGGAGGCTGAGACAGGAGGATCGCGAGTTCAAAGCCAGCCTCAGCAATGGCAAGGCACTTAGCAACTCAGTGAGACCCTGTCTCTAAATAAAATACAAAAAAGGGCTGGGGATGTGTCCCAGTGGTCGAGTGCCCCTGAGTTCAATCCCCGGTACCACACAAAAAAAAAAAAAAAAAAAAAAAAAAAAAAATTAAAGCTGTGATTTCTAAACCAGATGGGTTAGTAGAACTATCTACATAGTTCATGAAAGAAATTAGCTAGCTTATTTGCATTAGGGAAAAAAGAAAGGAGTTTGGGATAACATGCTGGAAGATAAGTCTTGATAATAATCATAAAAGCTTATCTTAAAGAAACACAACACTCTTTTTCTTTAAGATAAATTTAGACTTTTGAATGGAGTATGATTTTTTCCAGACTGAAACTTGTTTTCTTTTCAAGAAATAGAAAACAAAAATATAAAAGACTTTTTCAAAATTAATTTCAATCATTTAAATTTTATGATTCTAACATTTGATGGTAGAAAAAAATAAGCCAAATAACTAATGAGTATTGGGCTTTATAAATGTAAATAAATCTTAATGTATCTTAAGAAATGCAAAAGAGAGATGTTCAGTGTACTCATAAATAATTACCTCCTACCAGTGATGGCATGAAGATTTTCTAGAAAAATTCTGAATAAATGTGATTGACAATTTTTTTGAAAGTGAGAGGACACCTAAGAAATAAATAAGATTTTTGTCTTAAGTTTTTAAATAAGAAGTCTACATTGTTTTTTTTTGTAATATTAATATTAAAAATGAGAATTAAAATAAAACTCTACTGTTACATTGAAGTTTTTAAAATGTTTTCATGGATTTCAGCAAAAAGAAACTATAATCCTATTTTTAAAAGATAATTTTAAATATGTAAAACGTAAACATTTTAATAAGGTGATTTAAGCCATCATTTCAATGATTACGATTGAAGAAAAATACAATTTAAGTTGCTCATAGAATACTTCAATTTAATTTGGACTTCAATAGTCTAATATAGTGGACGCACACATACACACACACACATATATGTATGTATATTTGTTTTTTTCTTCCCCCCAAGGATTGAACCTAGGGACACTTAACCACTAAGGCACATCTCCAGTCCTTTTTTTTTTTTTTTTTTTTTTTTGAGACAGGGTCTAATTAAGTCTAAGGTATAACACAGCCTCACTAAGTTGCTAAGGTTCAAACTTTCTATACTCCTCCTCCCTCAGCCACTTGAGCTGTGTGGGTATGGTTTTAATAGCTAAGTAGCTAAGTGGAATGATTCATTTTAATCACTAAATATATAATTTCATCTTTATGTGGAAATATTTCTGTGACCCACTCCTAAAAAACAAATCCAACATTATACAAAATTATACAAGATGAAATTTAAGTGAACACAATTTACTGATTTGTTAATGCTTATTTGTCAACTACTCTAGACTAGACATGCCTGGAGCACTGGGAATAAGTAGGAAATGAAATCAAGTCCTATCCTGCATGAAAGACAAATTCTAATCCATCAAGTCTCCACTACTAATTCCTACTTGCCCTTTTAGGAAGAAGGCATTTTGGGAGCAGAAAAAGTCTGTGATATAGAAACA
This sequence comes from Tamias sibiricus, assembly GCA_025594165.1. Taxonomy (NCBI): domain Eukaryota; kingdom Metazoa; phylum Chordata; class Mammalia; order Rodentia; family Sciuridae; genus Tamias; species Tamias sibiricus. Next base: position 108,171,011 of record CM046664.1, on the reverse strand, counting down.
AATATTTATTTTAATTGTAAGATGATTGCTTTTGGTAAACTGTTCTACTCTGAAAACTGATGTTTATTTTCCCCTTCACAATTAAGGAAATTAGTTATCTTTTAGGAAGATTAGACAAGAATCATTAACAAATTTTTATTTGTTTTTAAATAAACTTATTTTGATATAAGATCACTGCATAATTTCATATTGCTATAACAGCAATGATTTTATATTTAAGAAGCATAAGCAACATAGCTTAAATATAAAGTGAATATGAAGAAGAAAGTATACTAAAAACTCAACTGTCTCTTAGAAATTATATGATCAATTTCATGTTTGGGGTTCCTATTTCTTTTTTTCATTATTATTTGAAGTTGTTGTATATATAACAGTAGCATGCATTACAATTCATAATACAGATATAGAACACCTTTTTACATAACACTGTATACAAAGTATATTCATACTATTCATGTCTTCCATCATGCATTTAGGATAATGATATCCTTCTCAGTCTACCATCTTTTTTTTCCCCTTTATCCCCCCTTGCTCCCTCCCCTCCCTTCCTTCCCCCTTAACCTTTCTAGTGTTCCTCTAATAATCCTATGTTCCCCATCCCAACCCCACTGTGAATCAGCCTCCTTATATCAGAGAAAACATTCGGCATTTGATTTTTGAAATTGGCTAACTTCACTTAGCATTATATTCTCCAATTTCATCCATTTACCTGTGAATGTCATTATTTTACTCTCTTTTATTGCTGAGTAATATTCCATTGTGTATATATATACACCATGTTTTCTTTATCCATTCATCTACTGAGGGTCATCTAGGCTGGTTTCACAGCCTAGCTATTGTGAATTGTGCTGCTATAAACATTGATGTGGTTGTGTCCCTGTAGTATGCTGCATTTAAGTCCTTTGGGAATAGACCCAGGAGTGGGATGGCTGGGTCATAAGGTGGTTCCATTCCAAATTTTCCAAGGAATCTCCATACTGCTTTCCATAATAGCTGCACAATTTTGCAGTCCCACCAGCAATGTATGAGTGTGCCTTTTTCTCCACATCCTCTCCAACATTTATTGTTGTTTATGTTCTTAATAGCTGCCATTCTGACTGGTGTGAAATGAAATCTTAGAGTAGTTTTGATTTGCATTTCTCTAATTGCCAGAGATGTTGAACATTTTTTCAAATATTTGTTGATTGCTTGTGTATCTTCTTCTGAGAAATCTTTTTAGTTCCTTGGCCCATTTATTGATTGGGTTATTTGTTTTATTTTGGTGTTAAGATTTTTGAGTTCTTTACATATTCTCGAAATTAGTGCTCTATCTGATGTGCATTTGGTAAAATTTGTTCCCAATTAGTTTGTTCTCTATTCACCTCACTGACTGTTTCTTTTGCGGAGAAGAAGCTTTTTAGTTTGAATCTATCCCATTTATTGATTCTTGATATTAATTCTTGTGCTATAGGAGTCTTATTAAGGAACTTGGGGCCTAACCTGACATGTTGGAGATTATAGCTTACTTTTTCTTCTATTAGGCATATTGTCTCTGGTCTAATTCCTAGGTCCTTGATCCACTTTGAGTTGAGTTTTGTGCAGGGTGAGAGATAAGGGTTTAGTTTCATTTTGTCACATATGGATTTCCATTTTTTGCAGCACTATTTGTTGAAGAGGCTATCCTTTCTCCAATGTACATTTTTGGCACCTTTCTCTAATATAATATAACTGAAATTATATGTATTAGTCACTGTGTCCTTAATTCTGTATCATTGGTCTACCAGTCTATTTTGGTGCCAATACCATGCTGTTTTTGTTACTATTGCTCTGTAGTATAATTTAAGATCTGGTATAGTGATGCCACTTGCTTCACTTTTCTTGCTAAGGATTGCTTTAGCTATTCTGGGTCTCTTATTTTTCCAGATGAATTTCATGACTGCTTTTTCTATTTCTTTGAGGAATGTCATTGGTATTTTGATTGGAATTGCATTAAATCTGTATAGTGCTTTTGGTATTATGGTCATTTTGACAATATTAATTTTGTCTATCCAAGAAAAAGGTAGGTATTTCCGTCTTCTAAGGTCTTCTATAATTTCTTTCTTTAGTGTTCTGTAGTTTTCATTATAGAGGTCTTTCACCTCTTTTATTAAGTTGATTCCCAGGCATTTTATTTATTTATTTATTTTATGCTATTGTAAATGGGGTAGTTTTCATCATTTCCCTTTCAGAGGATTTGTCACTGATGTACATAAATGCCTTTGACTTATAAGCATTGATTTTGTATCCTGCTACTTTGCTGAATTCATTTACTAGTTGTAAAAGTTTTCTGGTAGAGTTTTTTTGGGTCTTCTAGGTATATTATCATATCATCAGCAAATAGTACTAATTTTAGTTCTACTTTACCTATCTGTATCCCTTTAATTTCTTTTGTCTGTCTAATTGCTCTGGCCAGAGTTTCAAGTACTATGTTAAATAACAGTGGCAAATGGGGGCATCCCTGTCTTGTTCCTGGTTTTAGAGGGAATGCTCTCAATTTTTCTCCATTTAAGATGATGTTTGCCTGGGGCTTCACATAAATAGCTTTTATAGTGTTGAGATATGTTCCTGATATCCCTAGTTTTTCTAGTGTTTTGAACATAAAGGGGTGTTGTATTTTGTCGAATGATTTTTCTGCATCTATTAAGATGATCATATGTTTTTTTCTTTAAGTCTATTGATATGATATATTATGTTTATTGATTTCTGTATATTGAACCAACCTTGCATCCCTGGTATAAACTCTACTTGATCGTGGTGCACTATCTAGGAGTTCCTATTTCAATAAGGAATATGTAGGATATCTTACAAAAACTGTAGCATCTCTTTATTTAAAAGAGAAAAGATACTCACAATCAGCCTACTTATTAATAACAGTGTGCCAGTCTCAACCATTTAGAAAAATGATAGTGAATACATAACACATGCACATTAAGGGAACCATTTTTGGTTTTGGAAAACCTGTAATTTTTTGTGACAGCAAAAGTATGCATCTGTTCTCTTATGTCTAATAAGGGAAAGCATGATGATGTTAGTGTGCCTTTAAAGCAAACCTAATTTTTACTTATTCAATTATTAATTCGCTGGAATAAATAACATGAAAAGACAACATGGGAATATACATCTTAAACACTGGTACTTTCACTTTCCTGCATTAAAAACACACAAACAAACAACAACAACAAAAACAGTGACCCATTTGTGTGAGTCTAGATCTAGTACTGGATGGAGAATTAATTACCTCACTCAGGGGGAGATGCTACTATTAAGAAAAATATCCTAACACCTGACCTCTTGTAATAAAATAAATAAGTTCTTATTTCCTTTTATTTATCTTGTATGCTTCCCATTGGACCTCATTTTTCACCTGTTCTCACCCTCCTTTTATAGTGCTATGATGTAGTAAAGACATTTCCTTTCCCTTCTAAACATTTCACCTTCTCTTTCTTAGTTTCCATAGATTAAAAAAAAAATACTCTGAGTTTTTTAAGTGATTAATATGCCAATACCTTACACCTTTAGGAGGAAGAGTTGTACTGAGATTTACAATGGCCTATGAATTACATTCATTGTCTGAAATCTGCAGAGTTCTATCTTTCCAAAAATCATTGCACAGGTAGTAAAGTTACAAGTATTTTTTTTTTAAAATTTTCAATTCATCTATAAATTCTCAGAAATGAAATTGAGCAGAGGCAAACTTTAGAGTTCCATATAAACATCCTATCCTGCTTTCTTGATTGTGGATTAGCACAGAGTAACGAAGAGGAGTGTGTTAAAAGTAAGTAGAATAGATTCTTATTTGTGCCTTGAACATTTGTGAGTTTTTGTCCTCACAGTTTCCAATTTACCTTCAACTTTTTTAAACCAACATAATGAGGGATATTTGCACAAGTAGAAGATCCTCTCTGCTAAAATCGGTTTCAGAAAAAAAAGGATAATATGATTGTCCTCATGTCTTTCTCCCCTCCTATGCATGCCTTTTAATTAAACGTATATATTCAAGTACATTAAAATTTTAAAGGTAGGAAATTTTCATTTCAATAAAACACCTTAAATTGGTCCTACTGTAAAGTCAATGAAAAAACTTAAAGTCATCCACTATATTATTATAATAGGAAAATTCCCATGGGAGCAGGTGATAATAAAGATGGGAACAATTAGTATTAATTAAATTACTGAGCAATGAAAGCAGACACAGGACTATCTGTGCAAAATGCAAAAGAGGAGCAATATGTCCTCCGAGAGGAAGTTTTGGTATTGTAAAACATAAGACTGAGCTATAAGCATACAGACTTACAATATTTTTAGAAAGGAAAGGAGATATTGTTTTGATAGATTTGAGTGAGATGTGAAGAAGGTCACTAAAATAATCTAAATCTCTTTGAAAGTTGCCTTGATGTTATTAAAACAGTGTCTCAGGAAAAGCACATGATGCTAAAAGATGATATTAAACAATTCCAAGACATGGTTTTCTAGGCTGTGATATTCATGTGACCATACCACAGGTTTCCATTGGACAAAATGTTGCTGCCAGCTGGAATTTTTTACAAATTTTTTGATGTCACTAATTTGTACAGATAAATTACAAGATATCATATATTATATGTAAATAATTATACTTTGTGGTAAGTGTAAAAGGATATGTCCTTAAATTTCACAGTTTCATTACTTAAAAGCACTGACATTGGGATATCCAGCACCATGACAGAGCAGATTCCTGCCTAAGAGGTGTGATCCACCTAGGAAAAGAAAAAGTCTGAAATAATCAGTAAGAAATAAAAGACAAATCCAGAAATTATATATAAAAAGTGAAGCCTCTGATCAGTCTTCCAGTCCTGAGGGAAACTGAAACTGAACAACTGAAAAAAGGCCCCAATTTTTATTTTAGGGGGAGTACATCAAAGGTAGGAATAAGGTTTCAATGGGAGAAATATTTTTTTTTATTTTTATTTATATATTTATTTGTTCTAATTTGTTATGTATGACAGAAGAATGTATTTCAGTTCATAGTACACAAATGAAGCACAAATTTTTATGTCTCTGGTTGTACACAAAGTAGAATCATATCATTCGTGTCTTCATATATGCAACTAAGGTAATGAAGTCCATCTCATTCCACCACATTTCCTACCTCCATACCCCCTCTCTTCTCCTCCCTCCTGTTTGCCCTCTCTATCTATCTCCTTGCACCATTCTCCTCACAATACCCATTATGGATCAGCATCCACATAAAAGAGAAAACATTCAGCATTTGTTTGTTTTTTTTGGGGGGGATTGCTAACTTCACTTAGCATTATATGCTCCAATTTAATCCATTTACCTGTGAATGTTACTATTTTATTCTCTTTTAATGCTGAGTAATATTCCATTGTGTATATATACCACAGTTTCTTTATCCATTGATCTATTGAAGGGCATATAGGTTGTTCCAAAATTTAGCTATTGTGAATTGTGCTGCTGTAAACATTGATGTGGCTGTATCCCTGTAGTATGCTGTTTTCAGGTCTTTTGGGTATAAACTGAGGAGTGGGATAGCTGGGTCAAATGGGAAAAACCTACAGAATGTGAGCAAATTTTTACCACATGCACATCAGATAGAGCACTAATCTCCAGGATATATAAGAAACTCAAAAAACTTATCCCCCCAAAACAAGTAACCCAATCAATAAGTAGGCTAAAGGACTGAACAGACACTTCTCAGAAGATATAGATTCAATGAACAAATATGTGAAAAAATGCTCAACATCTCTTGCAATAAGAGAAATGCAAACCAAAACTACTCTATGATTTCATCTCACTCCAGTCAGAATGACAGCTATTAAGAATACAAGCAATGGAGTATTACTCAGCAATAAGAGAGAATAAAATCATGGCATTCGCAGGTGAATGGATGAAGTTAGAGAATATAATGCTAAGTGAAGTTAGCCAATCCCAAAAAGCCAAATGCTAAATGTTTTCTCTGATATAAGGAGGCTGATTCACAGTCCAGTTGGGATGGGGAGCATAAGAGGATTAGAGGAACACTAGAATGGCCAATGGGGAGAGAGGGGAAGGGAGGGGGCAAAAGGGTCAAGAAAAAAAAAAAAAAGATGGTAGAATGAGATGGATATCATTACCCTAAGTACATATATGAAGTCACAAATGGTGTGAATATACTTTGCATACAACGAGAGATATGTAAAAATGTGCTCTACAAGTATGATATGAAATGTAATATATTCTGCTGTCATTTCTAACAACTTAGAATAAAAAATAAATTTCAAAAAAGAATGCAAGCAACAGTAAGCATTAGCAAGGTTGTGAGGAAAAAGGCACACTCATACATTGCTGGTGGAACTGCAAATTGGTGCATTCAATGTGGGGATTCTTGTTTCTAGGCTTGCTTCTCAGTGTGGCAGGGGTCTTGCAGTAAAGAGGTTGATTGGCGTTTGACAAACCACACCCATCTTCAGGAGGCTGTCTGGCTCCAGTGGTCATCTCTGGAGCTGAACTTGAACTAGAGCAGTGAGCTAGGATATGGAGCCAGGAGAATTAGGCATTTTTTTTTTTTTTTTTTTTTTGATAGTGGGGATTGAACTGAGGGGCACTTGATCACTGAGCCACATTCCCAACCCTATTTGTATTTTATTTAGAGACAGGATCTCACTGAATTGCTTACTGCCTTGCCATTGCTGAGGCTGGCTTTGAATTTGCAATCATTCTGTCTCAAGACTCCTTAGCTTCTGGAATTACAGGCATGTGCCACTTCGCCCAGCACAAATTAGGCATTTTTTTTTTTTAAGATTTTCTTTTTTAGTTTTAGTTTGACACAATACATTTATTTTATTTATGTGGTGCTGAGGATCGAACCCAGGGCCTCACACATGCGAGATGAGCACTGTACCACTGAGCCATAGCCCCAGCCCCAAATTAGGCATTCTTGAACCAGTGGATTTCAACTGGGAGTTCCCTAAACCAGCCTTCACTGCCTAATGGCTCCAACATCACTCAGCTTATCCAAGGCTTGTAACTTCTCACATTGTGTTAAAAAAAAAAAAAAAAAAAAAAAAAACATGAGTACCAACATCCATGAAATGTGGGGGAACTGGGAATACTAAGAACACAAATTTTCAATGTTTGCCAAACACTTCCATATTTACCTTGTGCACTGCAACATGGTCAGAACCACAGACGAAGAAAATTTGAATAAGACTTTTCTTATAAGAAAAAAATATTTTAAAACTTAAAATTTAAAAAATTTTAAAATGAATAATGCTAAACCATTTTCATCCCACACATGTGCACCACTTGGTTGTCTAAATCTTGATATTTTGATCATATAGAATAAGGACAAATCAATATTGCATATAAATAAATGATGATTGATAACATTTAGTATGTGTTATTTTAGACATTAAATTTTATGGAATGTTCTTACATTTTAGTCTAAAGGGAAAATTGTATTTTAGGAAAGAAACATTCATAGACCTAAAATGATTATTGTAAAAGAACTAAAAATTATTTTTCTTATAGAAGTTGGGTAAGATATATAGTATAAATGTTTTGGGTGAAAGTATAAAAGGTTACATAAATTATATAGAAGTCAGAGTCAAAAGAAAATGAGAATAAATGAATGATGCAAGAAGGAGTAATTCTTATGTAGTGTTGACTACATGTCAGTCAAACTTACAGAATTATTTATCTTTCTGTATGTGTGTATGTGCATATGTACATGTATTCCTAATAGCAACCTATTCCCATTTTGCTACTAGGAAAATTATGTAAAGAGATGTTCACTAATTACATGCTTATAGAGCTGGGTTTGAACCCAGGAAGCTGGCTCTTGTGCATGTGATTTTATGCCCTATAATATACTGACCTTTGAGTAATACTCTAAGAGGATTTATACAAGAGAATTTAGCAAATTAAGGCAACAGAAATATAGAAAAATACCAAAATGACTTTGGGAGTCTTTATTGAAACAAGAAAAATAGTTAATATCCCTCCCTATAAAGCAATGTTAAAGTTATGTAGGTGTCAAAGAAAGGACAGGGAATTTTGTGCTTTCCCTTTGAAATCCAATTCATGATGTCCAGTGCTGTAAATATTCAGCAATAGCTGTGACCTATAAATATTTAATACAAATGAAGTCATAAGTATAACTCTGACTAAATGCTAATTAAAATATATAAAGAAGATTGGTAGTTACTTTTCCACCCATGCTTCCAGATGGTGCTTTATTGGTATACGTGACTATATTTAAGAATGGCATAATTTAAATAATAATTTGAAAGTAATTTGTCAGTTATAGGAAGCAGCATTGATAAAGATTCTGTGACTTTATCATAGTCATTTTACTAGATATTTCTCCTTCTTTAATTATGCACTTTACTACCAATTTCCATGCCACTAGTTTAACATTTTTAAGCATTTGTCTTTATGGCCTTGAGAGAACTTAAGTAATACATAAATCATAGAAAGTACTAAGGAAATTAGACTTATTTAACTACAACCAACCTAGGAGGTCTCCGATCATCTTCTTAATACTCTACTATTATTAAATAATAATAATCTCGGACATAGCAAATCATATTGTAAGGAATTTCAAGTGGAAGACAGAGAAACATATACAATTAAACACACAAGAACAATTATTAATTCATATCAATAAAATGGAAGCACATGATCAGCACAATTGGACTTAGATTTACCAAACGTGGCTGGTTTAGTTATTATGTATCCCTTAGTTTGATTGGATATAAATAAGCATAAATATGTGTGTGCACACATATATGTGTGTGTGTGTACGTGTGTGCATGTGTATTTTATACATTTCTGAAGTTTTCATGCCAATCTCATCTCTAGCTTGGCTCTTTGAATCATAAACATACAAAATTTAATTCACTAAAATTAGTGAAAGCTTCTGTTTAACTCCTAATGTCTACTCAGCTGATTGTGTACATTTGAATTTCAATGTGTAAGACTTTATATATTATGTGATGCTGCTCTTGAAGAAGAAAAAAAAAACAATTTAAATCACTATTCTTTTTATTTTTAAAATTTCAGTGTAAATAAAAGTTTGTAATTGGTTTTCTAAGTCTTTGAGGTTAACCATAAATAAAATCATGCAAATTTCCATTGAAGAATTAGAGGTTGTGAATCTTTAAAATTTCAGTAGTGTAGTTTGTACTGTGGCTAAGAAATTGGTACACTGGAGTGTCAAGAGTTTAATAAAAGAACTCTTGGAATCACCTGATATGATGATTCATTGTACAAATGAAGAAACCAAATTCTAGTGATCAATGAAACTTCCAGAACCAAATTTTTTTAGAGTTGGCACTAAATACCATGGTTCTTCAAAGCACTCAATTTCTCTAAGTTATTGTCACTGGAACCGTAGGGCTATACCTGATGTTAATAACTTCTCTGAAGAAAAAAAAAAAACATAAATAGTACTAACAGAGGGTGTTTCAAGGAAAACTTAAATATTATTAAATAACTAGACAGAAGCCATAGTGACAGTGTGTAACTCAGGGAACCCAGGGCAATAAACTGTTACTGATAAAAACTAAAGCAATAGAAGAGGGATATCCCCTCTTTTTTATATTTCCTCCCTCTCTCTGTCTCTGTCTCTCTCCTTTTTCTGCGCATGAGAAAAAAACCTTTGACCTTTGACTTTCTGAGTCTAACTTATTTCACTTAGAATGATGTTCTACAGTTTTATCTATTTACCTGGAAATGACAATTTCATTTTTCATTATGGCAGAGTAAAACCAATTGTATTTATATACCACATTTTCTTTATCCATTCATCTGTTGATGGGCACCTAGTCTGGTTTCATATCTTCAATTCGGTGAATGGTGTTGCTGCAGATTATAAAAGGAGGGGAATATAACCTGACCATGGAAAGAAGGAGCTATATATGAAAGAGCATGTGAAGAAGAGTAGGGATTTTCCATTAAAGACAAAACCATCAAAGATCCATTAGAGTTGGAACTAAAGGAACAAATCCTTCTACCTACCTCTTTCTTTCATTAGCATTAATCAAACCCATGTGGACATTATAGGGCAAGGAAACCTGTTCCTACAACATGTACAGATCAACTCAAGTCAGGCATTAGGGTGAACAAGTGTTGATGGGGCTTCTGGGTAAAGGAAACAGAAGACATATAGCAATATGGCCATACAAGTTTTGGAACTGTTATTTAACAAAAGTGTGTTTTTAAAAAAGATTTAGAGCTGGGGATATAGCTTAGTGGCAGAATGATTGTCTACTATGCACAAGTTCCTGGGTGAGATCCTCGGCATTGCCAAATTTGTTCAAAGGATATATGCAGGAGCCCTAATAAAGGAGATAGCTAAGATTGCGGTTAGCTGTGAACCATAAGCATTACCACCTTCCATGGTCTCCTGAGACTTGGCCCGGGATATTGTGGATCAGGTTGGAGCCATTTACATGATCTCGCGAGACTTGGCCTGGGGGATTGTGGGTCGTCCTTGGGGCCATTTTGTGGTTGTTGGAGGAGCGTGGACGGTGTGTCGGGGTGTTGTTGGAGCTGGAGTGTTGGGACTTTCCGGATGCTGTCTGCCAAGGGGATGGGCTCTGGTTGCTTACCATGCCCTGTGGAGGACCAGGGCTAAGCAGGGGGCATGGCTATGACGTATCCTGAGAATTTGGAACCACCCTGCTGGTCACTGATTGGTTATGTTTAGGCCTTTATAAGTTCAGTCCATCTTTAATAAAGTTGAGTTCTGGCATCGCTTCCTACCAAACTCCCCGGGTGTGACCTGGTGTCCATCAAACAGGCGTAGGGAAAAGGCACTCCCTCGACTTTTGCCCGCTAGGCCTGTATTCGCCAGGTAGGCTAATTTAACTCTTTCTGCTGGTCAGAAAGAGCCTCCTTTTGGGCCCAAAAGGGGGGTGGCTTTAGACTTTGGTCCCTTTAATAAGTAAAGCGGCACCGGAGAGAGAAGAGGGCAGAATAAAGAGCCTGTTTGTTTCTAGTCTGCCTCTAAACTTATTCCCGCAGCTTTGTTGCTCCAAGCGGCCATCGCTTCAGGCGGCAACAGATATATTTACCCGGAATGTTTTTTAACTCTTGAGGATCCTTACTGAGAATATTTATTGTGGAAACATTGCAGTGTGTTCAAAATCAATTTGGACCTGGAAATTTCTTTGCAAGAGGTAAATATTTACATCATGCATGTAAAAATGACACATAATAATGTAAGACATTGCACACCTGCTAAAATTTGAAACTCTTTGAATTAGATACTGCATAATTCAAATGTAGTATTTTTAGAAGAGAGGAAAAAAGGGGGAGATGAAAAGAGAAATTCAAAATATAGACTATTTATTGTATTCAGGTTTACCTTAATAAAGCCTGTTAAAACTCTGGATAGAGGAAGGCACCGAGTTTTAACAAGCTTTATTAAGGTAAACCTGACATACAATAAATAGTTCTCAGAAGAAGATATACAATCAATCAACAAATACATGACAAAATGTTCAACATCTCTGGCAATTAGAGAAATGCAAATCAAAACCACTCTAAGATTTCATCTCACACCAGTCAGAATGGCAGCTATTAAGAACACAAACAACAATAAATGTTGGAAGGATGTGGAGAAAAAGCACACTCTTACATTGTTGGTGGGACTGCAAAATGGTGCAGCCAATATGGAAAGCAGTATGGAGATACCTTGGAAAACTTGGATTGGATCCACCTTATGACCCAGCTATCCCAAAGGTCTTTATCCAAAGGTCTTAAAAACAGCATACTATAGGGACACAGCCACATCGATGTTCATAGCAACACAATTCACAATAGCTAAACTGTGGAACCAACCCAGAAGCCCTTTAGTAGATGAATGAATAAAGAAAATGTGGTATATACACACAATGGAGTATTACTCAGCAATAAGAGAGAATGGATGAAGTTAGAGAATATAATGCTAAGTGAAGTTAGCCAATCCCAAAAAGCCAAATGCCAAATGTTTTCTCTGATATAAGGAGGCTGATTCACAGTCCAGTTGGGATGGGGAGCATAAGAGGATTAGAGGAACACTAGAATGGCCAATGGGGAGAGAGGGGAAGGGAGGGGGCAAAAGGGTCAAGAAAAAAAAAAAAAAAGATGGTAGAATGAGATGGATATCATTACCCTAAGTACATATATGAAGTCACAAATGGTGTGAATATACTTTGCATACAACGAGAGATATGTAAAAATGTGCTCTACAAGTATAATATGAAATGTGATACATTCTGTTGTCATTTCTAACAAATTAAAATAAAAAATAAATTTTAAAAAAGCATGTTAAAAATGAATAAGAAATGAGGACATTCAAATAGAGTAAAGCTGAGAGAATTCTTTGGTGGAAGATGTCCATCATAAGAAATATGTAAGGGAGTGAGGCCCTAAGCAATGACCCTGTCTCAAAATAAAAATTTTAAAAATGGCTGGGGATATGGCTCAGTGGTTAAGTGACCCCGTGGTTCAATCCCCAGTACCAAAAAAAAAAAAAAAAAAAAAAAAAAAAAGAAGAAAAGAAATATATAAGGAACCCCTTTATGATGGAATGGAAGGACACTGTATCATAACCAGAATATACATGAATACAAAATAAAGAACACTAGTTAAAGCAATTTCAAACTTAATCAAACCTGAGAACATAATGCCTGTTGTTTGTCTTTTAATCTCCTGTGTAACTATAAACATATGTGAAACTAACCATAGAACCTCAGAATATGCAAGGAAACTAAGAGAGACATTTTAACAAGTGTGAGGTGCTGTCTCATTGTGGTTTTAATTTCATTTCCCATGATGAGTGATGTGAAACATCTTTTTTATATAACTGTTGGCCATGAGTTCTTCTAAGAAATTTCTGTTCAGGTTCTTGGCCCATTTTTAAATAGGGTTAATTTTTTTCTTACTATGGTGTTTAAGTTCTTCATATATTTTGGATATTAACCCTTATGAGACCATTTACAAATGTTCTTTCCCCCTCTGTTCATTATTTCCTTTGGCATTCACAAGTTGTTGTTGTTGTTGTTGTTGTTGTTGTTGTTTCCATTTAATTGGATCCCATTTGTCTCTTTTTGTTTGTCTCTGTTTTTATGTCCTGATTTGGCCCAAGTTTAATTCCTCTCACATCCCTGTGTCACTTTTGGGGTCATATTGGAAAATATCATTGCTCAGACCAATGTCATGGAGCTTTTCCCTATGTCTTCTTTTCCTCTTTTAGTAGTTTTATAGTTTTAGATGTTATTAAAATCTCATCAGTCCATTTTGAGTTGATTTTGGTATATAGGGAGAAACAAGAGTCTGTGAGAATTCTTTTGAATGTGGACTTTTTATCTTCTCAACACTATTTATTAAAGAGACTATCCTTGGCTCATTGTGTGTTCTTGACATCTTTTTTGAAAGTCAATTGACCCTAAAAACAGGTTTAGTTCTGAGCTCTCTTCTCTGTTCCATTGGTCTGTGAATCTTTTATGCCAGTGTTAGAGAATAGAGGTTTCTTTGGTTCTTGTAGTCTCAAAGGACAGATTTCCATTGAGACACATAAGTGCATTGTGTGTACAAGGAGATTTATTAAACAAAAAATGAAAGTACACTCTCAAGATGTAAGAGCAGGAGCAACCCTGGATTTCAGTTGACGACACAGAGCAGATAGAGTAACAAGCAGAGCAAGTTTAATTAACAAAACAAAAGTACACTCCAGAGAATGAAAGTGGAGCAGATATTCCCAAGAGAGGTGGCAGGGTTCATTCTGTTTTTATGTCCTGATTTGGCCCAAGTGTAATTCCTCTCACATCCTTGTGTCACATAATTTGCAGGTGTGATTGACAGCTCCAGTTATACAATTTCAGGCCAAGCATACCTGTGCTCTCCCAGCATCCCAAGTGAAAGCCCACAAAGTAGGGTCAAAACTGCAATATTAATAATATTATAATGTCATGGAAATTTCCCAAAGGTTACCTTGGAACATATTGTAGCTTAGTGCAATCTCCACATAGCACCTATAGTTCTAACTGAAAAAGGGTGTGGCTTTCCTATCACCTGGTTTTGGGACCCCTCCCTTTGGTGTGCTCCTGATTTCTCTCTTCCTTCCGGTTACTTTGTTCTTATCTATAAAGTTAACCCCTGCTCTTCCCATTTCTACTACTCATGTCTACCTGCTACTATCATCAGGAACATGCTGTTTTGACTACTATTGCTTGCTAGACTTTGATGTCAGGTAGTATGATGCCTCTAGCTTTGTTAATTTTGATAAAAATTATTTTGACTCTTCAGGATAATTTGCTATTCTATTTGAATATTAAGATTATTTTTTTCCAAATTGGTGAAAATGTCATTGGAATTTGGATGGGGATTGCATTGAATCAGTATGGGGAGTATGGACATTTTTAAAATATATAATCTTCCAATTTTTGAACATGAGATATCTTTCCATTTATGAGTACTCCTTTAATATCTTTTTCACTGTTTTATATTTTATACCATGCAATTCTTTCATATTTTCTGTTAACATTGTTCATAAGGCTTTTGTAGTTATTTTATATGAAATTGTGTTTTTCATTACTTTGGGGGTAGCTCATTGTTAGTGTATAGATATGTTACTTATTTTATGTTGATTTTGTATCAAGCAACTTTTCTGAACTTGCTTATTACTTCTGATAATTTTCTGATTAAGTAATTAGAGTTTTCTGTTTATTAGATCATGGCATCCGAAAATAGAGACAATGTAAATTCTTCCTATCCAGTTTGAATACCTTCTATTTGTTTCTTTTTATTAATTGCTCTAAGGTTTCCAGTATTACATTGAATTGAAGTGGTCAGAGTGGGTATTCTTTATTTGTTGTCAATGTTAAAGGAAAAGCTTTCAACTTTTTTGCAGTTGAATATGATATTAGATATAGACTAGTTTTTTAGGGGGTTCTTTCTGCTTTATTTCTTCTTTTTTTAAAGTACATTCATTCTATATCTGATTTGTTAGAGATTATCATAAAAATTTGTTGAATTTTGTTGTATGCATCTATTGAGTGGATCATTTTTGTCCTTCATTCTGTCATTGTGATGTATGATATTTATTAATTTGTATATGTTAAACCATTCTTGCTTCCAAGGGATCAACCCTACTTGATTATGGTAAGAGAAACTTTTAGTGGTTGTTTAATTTAGTTTATTAGTATTTTATTAAAGAAGTTTATGTCTAAGTTCATCAAGGATATTGGTCTGAAGTTTTCTTATAGTGCCTTTGTCTGGATTTGGTATCAGGATAATGCTAGCCTTATAAAATGAATTGGAAATATTTTCCCCTTTTCAATTTCTGGAGGAAATTGAGATGTATTGTTATTGATTATACTTGCACTAATTGGTAGAATTCAATTGTGAAGCCATCTGGATATGAATAAATGATTTAGTAAATCAATAAACAGGGAAAGAGAGACAAGTCTCTTATGCAGAAGAATTCTGATTGAATAGCATAGATATTCTATCCTAGAAAAAGGGAGCATAACTTTCCACTCTTACATGTGGGCTGGCATAATGTCTTTCTTATCGTGATTAGCAGTTGGCAAGAGAATAAAAGAAAGACTAACTTTATAGTAAAGAAACCTCATAAACTGGGAATGGAACCACCCTATGACCCAGCCATCCCACTCATGGGTCTATTCCCAAAGGACTTAAAAACAGCATATTACAGTGACACAGCCACTTCAATGTTTATAGCAGCACAATTCACAATAGCTAGATTGTGGAACCAACCTAGATGTCCCTCAGTAGATGAATGGATAAAGAAAATGTGGTACATATACACAATGGAATTTTACTCAGCAATTAAAGAAAATAAAATAATGGCATTTGCAGGTAAATGGATGAAGTTGGAGAATATAATGCTAAGTGAAGTTAATCAATCTAAAATATCCAAATACCGAATGTTTTCTCTGATATAAGGAAACTGACTCACAGGGGTGTCAGGTTGGGGTACATAGGAGGATTAGAGGAATGCTAGAAAGATCAAAGGGGAGGGAGGGGAAGGGAGAGAACAAGGGGGGATGGAGGGGAAAAAAAGAAAAGGTGGTTGAATAAGATGGATGTCTTTATTCTAAATGCATGATTGAAGATTTGAATGGTATGAATATACAAACAGCGTTTTGTAAAAAGATGCTCTATATGTTTATGATGAATTATAATGCATACTACTGTTATAAAGACAACAACTTTGAATAAAAAATAAATTAAAAAAACCTCATAAACTACTTCATTCAACTAATCAAGGTCAACATCATCAGTCATAAATCGATTGATAAAATGTCCCCATGAAAGGATGTAATGAAGATGGAAGTGTTAAAAAATGTCAGAGACAAGAGGAGGACACAGAGACATGAGTGCAAAATGCAGTGATATAGACTGAATGGGATTCCTGAAGAAGAAAGTGACATTATATTAAAACAAAACAAACCTGAATATAATATGGACATCAGTTACAATAATGTATTACTATTGGTTCATTAATTTTTTATCAATGTACCATATAAATGTAAAATGTTATTATTAGGAGAAACTGTGGAAGCATATATGGGAATTCCATATAACCTGCTCACAGTTTTTTTTGTAATTTTAAGATGATTCTAAAAATAATAATGCATTCATAAGATAAAATATGAAAACAAGTTACAGATTTGTAATCCAATACATGACAAAGCACTAATACCTAGAATATGTTTTTAAAAATATTCTTAAAACTCAACAGTAGAAACTAGTCCAACCAGAAAGTTAGGCAAAAGACCCAAAGACATTTCAATGAAAAATACAATTCAAAATTATTAAGCATTATAAAATGTGAATTAAACAAAAAATGGCACTCTACACCTATCAGAATTGCTAAAGCAAAATAGAGAAACAATACCAATTACAAAACAGAATTTGCATAAGCCAGATCACTATGTTGCTAATGAGAATATGAAATAAATCCAACACTTTGGAAACAGTTTGACATAAATCTGCCCTATGACTCATTAATTGCACCCTCAGGTCCTTATCCAGGGAAATGAAAACTTCTATTAATAAAGAAAGTCTATACACAAATGTTTATTGAAGATTTGTTTGTAATAACAACCAAAAATGAAAGAAACCAGATGTCCTTCAGTAGGTAAATGGTTATGCAAGATATGGTATATCCATAACATGGGATACTAATCAGCAATGTAGATGGAAAAAAAATTCTTTGTTGTATACAGTAAACTAGATTACTGTAAAAAGAATTTTATTAAGTAAAAATATAACCCCCAAAAGTACATATGCTATCTGAATACATTTACATAATATTCTTTAAAATCAAAATGTTAGAAATTAGAACAGATTAGTGCTTGCCAATGTTAAAGAGGGGTTGGAACTGGAGGAAAGTAGGTACAGATAGTTAAAAGGCAACATGAGGGCTGCTTGTGGTAATGGAAATTTTCTGTATCTTGGTAGTCAGTCAAAGGAGCCTAGTATTGATATAGTACTACTATACACTACAGTACATCTTTGATAACATAATTGGAGTATATTGAGTAAGGATGCACAGAATCTCTGGATTATTTTTTGAAACTGCTAATAAATCAACAATTATTTCAAAATTAAAAGAGTGTAATTTAAAATGTTTAGTTAATGTTTTTGTGCAACCATATAGTTTCCCGTTCTAGATTATGAACATTTAATAGAAAATACTTTTGCATTCTTACCTTCTCTGACATCTACTGCTTTGGGCTTTTTGCATTCTCCTGTTTTGTTCAAAACCCATAGGTGCAGATAATGAAATAGTGGCCCTGCTTCCACTACTAATTGATGAGAGCATGTACATAATCCATCTAAGTCATGTCCTTTACATTTTAACAGAAAATACTTATCTCTTCTTTGTGCTGATTCACAGATCCAATTGCCCGTCTGGACACTAAGCTTGGCTAGATTCCCAGAGCTGTCTCTTTTATCCCTACAACCAATATCTTTCAAAGACCTCAGGAGGTTGGACCAAGATTTTTGCATACATTGGCCAACTCATGGAAGCACAATCTTGTTTCCTGCTTTCAGAATACAGGGACATAGAGATACAATGTCTTTACTTTTAAATCCAGACTGAACTAATCATGTATTTTTTTAAAGAACCAAGAGTAATAAAACTTCCACTATCCTCTTCTAGCAAATACAGACTTGGCTTTGTATTTCTAACGAAATTTATACAATTTAAAGGTCTTATCAAGTACCAACATTAGTTAGCTTTAAGAAAGGACAAAGACGGTCTATATCATAATTTGTTCAGCAATATCATGGGGGTAGGTAAATGACTGGGCTTAATTTCTGATGTCCCAGTCACTTCAAAATCAGGGTTGCATTGGTCACAAGGTTGAGTATGTACATACAAGCTCAACTCAAGGAAGCCAAGAAGTAATAAGGTCCCTTTAGCCTTCTTAATAATTCTCATATGACTGGTCACATAGCCCCTTCAGATATATTTGACAGAAGAAGTCCCATGACAACATCCCTTCCACAGATGCAGTTTTGTGTCATCGATACAGGCTGCTCTTATTCTACATTCTATAAACGGCATCAACAGTAAGTAGGTATTCTTGGCCAGATTCACATCTATCTTGATTGTAGTACAGAAATTTTTGAACAATTATATGAGTTTATGTTGGATATAGGCCGAGTGTCAGATCCCTCAAGACACACCTAAAGCCAAAGGAAATGGCATGAAATCAGCCATTTATTCCTTTCTTCAGTCTTCATAGCAGGCTTCAAGGATACATCATCTTCCATGCCTGCAGACACCCTTTACTTCCAAATATGAGGTGTTGGAGCCCTGCAGAGATGCATGGGATATCAACCCAGACTAAAGTTAGAAGAAAAGTGACCCAAAATGGAACATCAGAGCCTAAACAACATGTGGAGAGTGCATAGATAAAGGTGCAGATGAGTGTGGTTATTCAGATCTCAAGCAGACTTACAAACGTTCATAGAGAGGTGTACTCCAGCTTAAGGTGTCTGTCAGAGATTTAGCAAAATGAGAAGAGCTTTACTGTGAGGAGCAATCTAGCAAGAAGATTGCTGAGGAGAGCATCCTCAGAGAAGGCTGATCAGGCTGAGGAGAGCATCCTCAGAGAAGGGAGCCTGGAGTGAGGTAGAAGCAACTGAGCAAGGTAAGAAGGGAAAAGATGGGCAGGGCAGAATTCAAGATAGGTTTCAGGGCCAGAGTGAGATGAAGAATGCATGAATAAAAGAGGGACAAATGGTATTCGGTGCAAAAGCCTAAGTGAGTAAGGTGGGAAACTACTTGGAAGAAGACTGAGCAATGATAGGAGATTGAAAATGCACAGGACTGATGAAATATATGTGTAAGTGCCTTTGTGTGTGCATATGGAATATATATACACACACGTATGTGTGTACTTTATGGTGATTGGAGTTGGAAGTTTCCTTGGAAAGTCTTGGATTTCAAAATATATAGATGGATATAGAAACAAATATACATGTAAGTGTGTAGTATATAACATAATGTACCCATAATGGTATATTATTTGTGTGTACAGACTATATTCCTTAGCTCTGACCACTGAAAGGGCTGGGAAATAACATTTTCTATTGCAGATTGTGACTTCTAAATATTCGCCACTACACTAAACCACATATCTGCAGAGAAATGCTGATTTAAAGACTGGGGCAAGAATACTAGAAGATGAATCTGGGCTACCTTATGCCAAAAATCAAACAAGTCCTGAAATACTGAGACAGACATATAAGAAAGACACAAGAAGCAGTCAAAGGGATCCTCATTAGCCAACCCAGGACCACTGCAAGGATCAAAGTTAGTAATTATGATCCAGGTGCTGTAGCCCATGCCTGTACACCCAGCAGTTCAGGAGGCTGAGGCAGGAGGATTGCAAGTTTAAAGCCAGTGTCAACAAAAGCGAGGTACTAAGCAACTCAATGAGACTCTGTCTCTAAATAAAATACAAAATAGGGATGGGGATGTGGTCAGTCGATGAGTGCCCCTGAGTTCAATCCCTGGTACTGAAGGAAAAAAAATCTTAGTAATTATGGTAATGGTTATTAATTAATTGACAAAACAGAAAACTATGAATCTCTTCTGAAATAAATTAATACATGAAAAAAATTGAAAGTTCAGGAGAAACAGTATATTCTTATAGTTATGATGTACCTCTCTATAGAATAGTTACTAATTAGAAAGGTAATAAAAGTCTGAAGTATGATGTTAGCTGCAGGATTCATGCATATATTCTTTATCTAGTTGAGGATATACCTTTCTATCCCTTAACCTTTAAATTAAATATATCTTTATATTTAGAGTAGATTTTATATAGACACCATATTTCTGGGTCCTGATTTTTCTATTCACTTAAGTCTTTTTTTAATTAATATATTCATAGGAGTCACACTTTAAAAGATTATTATAATTATTGATATAACTGGATTAATGTAACTATACTTATGACTTTTTTAATATATATTTTTTCTTAGTTGTAGTTGGACACAATATCTCCACTTTATTCATTTATTTTTATATGGTGCTGAGGACCGAACCCAGCGCCTCACACATGCTAGGCGAGCACTCCACCACTGAGCCACAACCCCAGCCCCCTACTTTTGACTTTTCTATGTGTTTCTTTTTTTCTTATGTTCTTTTTGGGTCATCCACGCTTTCTGTCTTCTGTAGTTTTAATGTTTGATATACAGTTTCAAATGACTCTACATTTCTTCATGGAAAGTGCAAGAACTTTACAAGTGAGTATTCTAATTTATCCCTCCTTCATTTTACTTATTCATATGCTATAAGTAATTATAGCATATATGATTATATTATGTATATGTGATTATATATTATATATATGATTATGTGTTATAATTTTGAACAAACTATTGCCTGTTTGATTGTAAGCTGCCTGTCGTGGCCAGCCACAACGCCGCGGGAGGAAAACTCTCGGAGGCAGAGTAAAGCTATTACTACTTTTACTTCTACTTTCTTAGAGAGAGCTTAGAGAGAGAAAGAAAGATTTTTCTTCTTCATAGAAAGAGCTTAGAGAGAAAGATTAGAGATAGCTTTTTATTCTTCTTCTTCTTAGAGCTTAGAGAGAAAGATAGAGCTTTTCTTCTTAGAGCTTAGAGAGAAAGAGAGAGAGCTTGAAAGAGAGAGGTTTCTTCTTTGGAGAGAGAGAGAGCTTAGCTTTTAGAGCTTCTTTCTTCTTTCTTCTTTCTTCTTTCTTCCTCGGGAGCCTCGGCCTGACTCTGACCAGGAATTACTTCTTCTATCTGGTTTCTCTTCTGTAACCGCTCTGCCTACGTTCTGGCCGCTCTGATTCTTTTCTTCTTCTCCGACCCGAACTCTTCTTCCAACCGAGCGACTGCATGACTGACTGAATGAATTCAATCTTCTCCTGACTCCGACCGCTTTCACCCGGTTATATACCTTTAGCTTTGCGGGTGCCTCACGTGCATTTACAGGTGCGTCACATACATACTTATTATCAGGTGGAACTTATGGCTTCCAGTTGACCGCAATAGCCATCTCCCTAATTGGGGCTCCTTCATTTGATCAATTATTAATAACAAAAACAAAAAGATATTATTCCATCTAAATTTTTTCATGCTGTAATATTCATGTTTTACATAGGTTTGAGATTATGATTTACATTATTTTCATTTTATCTGGACAGTTGCTTGTATAATTTCTTGCAAGACAGTTCTACTGGCAATGAAGTCCCTCAATTTTTATTATTTTTAAAGAAAGTCATTATATCTCCTTTACCTTTGAAGCACATTTGGCTGAATTTAGATCTCTAAACTAGTTGTTTCTTCCTTTAGAAATTTAATATTTACTCCATTCTTTTTTCTTGCTTGTATTATTTCTGAAGAGAAGTCAATGTAATTGTTATTTGTTTTTCTGTAAGAAAATTCTTTCAACCTCTCCTACAGTTTCTTTCAATATTTTTCTCCATTGCATTTAGATTTTTGTATTTTGAGCATGCTATGGCTAGGTGTACATTTTTAGCATTTATCACACTTCATGTTAAAGTGGTTTAGTGTTATTATTAATGTAATATTTTCAGCCTGTATACTTCAAATATTTCTTTAGTTCCCATCTGTCTTATTTCTCCTCCTTCCTTTTTTTCTCTTTACTTTTTGTTTTGGTAATTTCTAACTAACATATCTTCAAGTTCACTGACTTTTTCCTCAACTATGTCCAGTCTACTTAGGAATCCATCAAAAACATCACTTATTTACAGTCAGAGCTCTTTTTTTTTTTCATAGTTAGTAAAAGGGCTCATATTTCCTGTCCTGCTGCAATCACTAAATACTACAAGTCTACACACTAAATTTTGTTTTTCATCTCCTTCTCCTTTTTGCCTCCTCTTGTCCAAGAAAATAAAGCAAAAAAAAAAAAAAAAAAAAAAAAAAAAAAAAGTTACTTATTTCTGATACATCTGATACATTGGGTTGATTTCTAAAATTTTATCTTAATTCTTACTTTACATTATTCTGCTGGCAGATGCTCTTTCATGCTGTCCACCATTTTATTTTAGAGTCCTAAGGGTCTAATTCCCTGTCTGCTTATTCCAATATCTTCACCATGTCTGTGTCTGTTCTGATGTTTGTTTTCTCTTCCAACCTTACTTTTTTAATTTTATTTTTCCTTTTAGATTTCTTTTTACTTCCCTGCTAAAAGCTAAGCATGATTATTGGGTAAAAGAAACTGAGATAAATAGACTTCTAGTATGAAGGTCTATGCCTGTCTGGCTAAAAATTGGGCTATGTTTACTTTCAACTTTATCTCTAAATGTCAGAGGTTTAGTTGACACTTCATCACCAGGTGTCAGCAGTTAAATTTTTTCTAGTGTTCTTATTTTTATCTCTTGGGTTTTGTTTGTTTGTTTGTTTGTTTGTTTGTTTTTGTTGTTGTTTGTTTATTTCCCTAGATAATTTTTCCTTAATTAAAGTATGGACTTTGAACTTCTGCGCTATAGTACTATTAGCAGGCAGGAGTACTACTGATGTGGTGTGGTGGTAAGGGGCGGGAGGTGGGAAGCATTTTATATTTCTATGACTAGAAGATGTAATAATGACTTTAGTCTTTCTGTGGACCTAGACTGTGGTCTTCAAAAGTTTTTCCCAGATTTTATTTTCTCCTCTTAACCGAGATAAGAAAGCTAGAACTAATTGTTGTTCCCCTTACCCTATGTCGGTTGGGCTCTAGTAAAACCTAACCTGACAAGAATCTAGTAAAACAAATTGCCTTAAGGCTCGGTCTTTGTAAATGGGACTAGAACACTTGGGTATGTTTCAAAATGACTACATCTCTCCCCTTTCTGCCAGAAGCACGAAGTGATTTTCCTCCAATTTTCACCTTCAGAACCTGGTGAAGTTCCTGGAGGTAAAACTCATACAAGTTTGGGGACTGACTACTGTCTAAGGCCTATCTAGGTCCCTTCCTAACACCAGACTCTAAGGAGATTTTATCTGTTGGTTAGTCATTGCTCTGTCACCAGCAACTTATCAATTACCCTTTAGCTCTTCCTCCAGCTGCAGCTTTTACACCTGGTAATCTCTGATTCTCTATGCTCCAATGTCTTTCATTTTCTTGGCAGTGAATTTCCCTTTGACCTCAATTCTCTGAAGAATCTAAGTTTAGTGGTTGATCATGAGCTTTTATCTTTTCTTTTTCCCAATTTTGTGAACAGATTAAAAAATGTCTAAATTCTTTCCATGTCAAACTAGAGCTCTTTCTTGTTCTTTAAAGTAACTTACAGCCACATCTCTCACAATGTTCCCTCATACCTTCTCTCCTGATGACTCAATCCCATCCTCTATACATGTCTGGTGCTGAATCTCTTATCACACACATTGTGATGTCTTTTACCAAATTTTTTGTATGTCTCTTTTTTTTTAAATTTGACTCAAGAGGCAGATGGTGCTATGTTTATCTCTAATTTCCATCAACAGACCCTACCCTGACCACCATAGGTCCCAACATCATTTGACAGAACTCAGCTACATTTCAGGCATAAGCTCTGCCAATTGCTCTACATATTCTAGATGATTTAATCCTAACAAGAATTTTTTATTTTTAAAAAAAGTTCATTATCCCTAGATACCAATCATGATCCCCTTTTCTCCTTCCCTATAATATGTATAGATGTATGACTTGCTTCTAGAGATGGACTATGGCAAAGGGGAAGGGATATTTCAGATGTAATTGAAGTCTCAGATAAATGGAGAAGGAGATCATCTTGGATGGAACCAAATTAATCAAGTGAAGTCTTTTAAACAAAGGGGACTTGGCTTTCTTTGAAGTTAAAGTTTCTCCTTTTAGTTTTAATGAATTAAAAGGGAATGGCAGAGAGCCTTCAGGCAGTGGCCAAAATATAGCTGGGCCTTCTGTCATACACTGCAAGATGGAGAATTCTGCCAGACACTGGAGTGAGCTAAGAAGTGAATACTTTTTTTCTGATGAGAATGCAGCCAATTGAAGATTTTTATTGTAGCCTCAGAACCCTGCAGAGGAACCAGGTAAGTTGTGCCTGGGCTCTGGACCCACAGAAATTGTGGGATAATAAGTATGTATTGTGTATTATCCTGTAATAATAGTAGTATTGCCATTCTGATAATTTCACATATGTGAAACATTTGAGAATAATTGTGAGCATTTCTATTATAATATTGCAGTGTCAATACTATATTCCATTAAAAGTAACCAGAAAGTTCCTTGGAAAAATGGCTGATCCCAGGCATGAAATGTTTAGGGTGAGCCTGGTTACCTGTTATAGCACAGAATGAAGAAGCTTTCAAAAATACAGTGTCCCACCACTTGGAAAGCTGAGGCAAGAGGATCACGAGTTCAAAGCCAGCCTCAGCAATGGCATGGTACTTAGCAACTCAGTGAGAGCCTGTCTCTAAATAAAATACAAAAAAGGCTGGGGATGTGGCCCAGTGATGAGTGCCCCTGAGTTCAATCCCCGGTACAAATAAATAAATACTGTGAACATCCATATTGCTCTTTACAGTGGCTGTACTAATTTACATTCCCAAATATTGAGTAGAGGCTGGTACGAGGTGAAAGGGATCATTGGGTAATGGGTACTCAAATACAGGTAGAGGTAATAAGTTCTAGTGAACTACAATAGGGATTTAGGACAGGACAATAGTTCTTAATAACCTATTCTGTATTTTATTAATAACTAGATAAGAGGAGTTCAAACCCTCAAAATATAAAATAATTAAAGATAAGAAAATATTAATGTCTCTGATTTGATCAGCACATACTATGATTATGTATTGAAATACCTTATATGGCACCTCACAAACGTGTACAATTATTGCATTTTAATAATTATTTTTAATATTTAAGGAAATGGAAATATTAACTATTCTGATTTGGTCACTACACATTGTATACATGTATCAAATTATCACATATTCACTCATAAATTATACAATTAAAATATAAATTTGATTTTTTTAAAAACCGCAAAAATACAAAGCCAGTAAATCATGGGAAAAGGAAAAAAGGTACTGGAATTGATTCCAAAATGGACACCAAATCCAACTTGAAAAGATCTCTTCTGACCAGAGCAGAAAACATCCCAATATCCATTAAAAGAATCATTACTAATATATTTAATCACATGTGAAATATATTACAAATTCAATGGTTCTATAAACAAATCCAAAGAAAAAACTTACTGAGGGTCATATTTCAAAGATGTTACAAGGCCAACAAATTTATTTTGAAATATATTTAAGAGAAAAGAATCAATCATTTTATCAGTATTCTTTGTATAAATGAATGACACAGTAACAAAATGATTGATGAGGCCTAGTTCTCTACTGATGTAATAAATAGAACCATACATTGTCATCATTTTGTTAACCCCTGATGAACAACTGGAAATACAATCACAAAAGGAGATAACTAGAAATTACAGGACTCTTGGCTAGTACCCCATTACACATGATGTTTTCTTGTTTAAAAACATTCATACCTTACTTAGATAGAGCTTTCAGATTTAAATACAACAAAAGCAAATGAACTGCTTGTTTTCAACAAATACATTGCAAAAGGGGTCAAAAGATGGAGCAGGAACTGGTAAATTAAAAGAATTTTAGAAAATGTATTTACCACATACCATGTTTTGATTTTGACATAACATTGACTTGAAATAGACAAATACAAAAATACAAAAATTAAGCAAACAAAAACATGTTTATATGCAAATGTGGACTGGATATTTGATTGCATGAAAAATTTAGTCAAATTCTAAAAAACAATTTTTATATAATGATAATGATAATAATTTTAACAAGTGAATATGCTTAGAAATAAATTCTGGAATCTTTTATAAATAATGTGAAATTAAGTGTGATGTTTTTCAAAATAGTCCAACACAGTGAGGAGGAAGGTAAAATGTGTGAGCATACAGATAGATAAAAGGTAAGTTGGTAATAGATATACATTAGTGTCCACAGCTTTGTATTTTGTATAGATTTAAAATTTTCCATAATAATATTGTAAATTACAAATTATTTCCAATTGTAAGAGACTGGAAATATAAGTCATATACTGGGACAAAAATATTTGCAAAGTCATACCTGATAAATGACTTACCAAAATTGTACAAATAACTTTTAAAACTCAACCATAAAAAAGGAACAGTACAGTTTAAAATAAGGGAAAAGAAGCCAGTTGTAGGAATACACACCTGTCATCTCAGTGACTTGGGAGGCTGAGATAGGAGGACCACAAGTTTGAGGGAAGGCTCAGCAACTTAGCAAGACCTTGTCTCAGAATAACAAATAAAGAGGATTTGGGATGTATCTCAGTAGTAGAGCACCTCTATATTCCATCCTCAATACTACATCTCATTAGAAAAGATATACAGATGGTAAATAAGCATATAAAAAGATAATCATCATCATGTATTAGACAATTTAAAATTCAGACAATGACAAATCACTACACACCTGTTGAAATGGCCCAAATCTAAAACATTGACAATATCAAATGCTAATATGGATAAAAGACACAGAAACTCCCATTCATTGCTGTGGGGATGACAAATGGTATAGTCCATTTGCAAATGGCTTGGGAAACATCTTGGCAATTTATTACAGAACTAAACATATTCTTACACACAACTCTGAAATCATGTTCCATGATATATACTCAAATCACTTAAAAATTATTTCCACACTAAAATGTGCACATGAATATTTGTAGCATCTTTATTCATAATTGTCAAATTTTAAAATGGCCAAGATGCACTTTTTGTTAAGTGAAATTTTTATTATAAGAATGTATACAATAACTGTGAAACATATAGATAATGAAATATATTTCATCACAATAGCAGGTGTGTTATCAATTCATGAAAAGACACAGAGAACCCTTATACACATAGTTATGTGGAAGAAGTCAATCTGAAAAAGGCCACACATTGTAAGATTTCAACTATATGAAATTCTGGAAAAGTCAGAACTATAGAGATCATGTTTGCCAAGAATTAGCAAGGAGTGAGGGATGAATAGTTGGAGAACAGACTTTAGGACAGTGAAGCTATTCTACATGATATTACGCAATTGCCCAAACCCAAAGAATGCTCAAGACTAAAAGTGAACCCTACTGTAAGCTATGGACATCACATGATAGTGATATGTCAATGTAGGTTCACATTGATCATAACAACTATACTGCTCAGAGAGGGGATCAGCATTGGTAATGGATAATGGAGATTGTGCAGCAAGAAAGACAAAGACTATAGGAACCCTCTGTTTGGTCCATTCAAAAGTGCTTTGAACCTAAAACTTCCCTAAAAAAAAAATGAAGTCTATTAAAAATTGCTACAAATTTCTTATAATTTGAAATAAATTTATATTACAACATCAATGTAAGTTTTGACCTGCATGATCAGAAATAAAAGTAAGTTGATTCCCAAGTTTTGTTTTGTTTTGTTTTTTGAGGCTATGGTAAATTGGGTGGATTTCCTAGTTTCTCTTTCTAAGGATTTGTCGCTGATGTACAGAAATGCCTTTGATTTATAGGTGTTGATTTTATATCCAGCTACATTGCTGAATTCATTTATTAGTTCTAGAACATTTCTGGCAGAATTTTTTGGATCTTCTAGGTATAGAATCATATCATCTGCAAATAGTGATAATTTGAGTTCTTCTTTTCCTATCTGTATCCCTTTAATTTCTTTTGTCTGTCTAATTGCTCTGGCTAGGGCGACAAGAACTATGTTAAATAGGAGTGGTAAAAGAGGGCATCCCTGTCTTGATCCAGTTTTTAGAGGGAATGCTTTCAATTTTTCTCCATTTAGGATGATGTTGGTCTGGGGTTTAGCATAGATGGCCTTTACAATGTTGAGGTATGTTCCTGTTATTCCTAGTTTTTCTAGAGTTTTGAACATGAAGGAGTGCTATATTTTGTCAAATGCTTTCTCTGCATCTATTGAGATGATCATATGATTTTTATCTCTGAGTCTATTGATGTGATGAATTACATTTATTGATTTTCTTATGTTGAACCAAACTTGCATCCCTGGAATGAATAGCCGCATCAATGTTTATAGGAGCACAATTCACAATAGTTAGATTGTGGAACCCTGATGCCCATCAGTGGATGAATGGATAGGGAAACTTTGGTTTATATACACAATTGAACACTACTCAGTACTAAAAGAGAATAAAATCATGGCATTCACAGGTAAATGGATGGAGTTGAATAAAATAATGCTAAGTGAAGTTACCCAATCCCCAAAAATCAAAGGTCTAATGATTTCTTTGTTATGAAGATACTGACTTAAAATGGCAAGGGAGTGGGGATGAGAGGAATGCAAGAACTTTAAATAGAACAAATGGGAGGGAGAAGAGGGGAGAAGGCAAGGGGATAGGAATAATGGTAGAATGAGTTAGACATCATTACCCTAAGTGCATCTATGAAGACACAATTGTTGTGAAAATACTTTATGTAAAACCAGTGATTTTAAAAAATGTGCTCTTTTATATGTAATATGAAATGAATTGCATTCTACAAGCATGTATAATGAATTAGAATTAAAAAAAAAAAAATAAAAGTAAAAGCAACCAGCAGGTTTGTTGTTTCTTCAATAGGGTCAAAAAATCCTAACTTAAGTACAGAGGTGCTTCTCAAGAGCTCTTTGAACTAAATACACCAAACTGGGAGAATCAATAAAATTGTTTAAATAGTTTTCCAGAGAACTTTGTGATGATAGAATTCTATCTTAACTTACAAGACCAACAGCTGTACATGTTCTGCATTTCTATTTTCTGGTGTAGGAACAATAACTAAATTTATTTAAACACAGACAAACTTGGAATCTGGAAAAACAGCAAAGCAAAGCTGGGTGTATTCCCCTCTCACTGGGTGAAAAAAATAGCTTTAATTTCAACTTTACTTATACATAATAAATCATTAAAACTCCTGAAGGAAGCATATTTAGAATGTAGGTTATTTCCCTTTTTCTTAAACGCACAAGAACCTGTAGATACCACTGTTCTTAGGAAACCAAGTGAAATAGTTCTCTGTTCGATACACTATGTTAAGGCAGACAAAGCTATACTGAATTGCAGTAATCCTTTTAGTTATTAGTCTAAAAATTAATGACAAGTTTCATGAGCTGTGAGTGGGTTCTCTCTTCACAAATGGAAACTACAGCTCAAGCTCATATGCCCTCAAATATTATCTGATAAAGGATTTCACAAAAATTTAAATTATAAATAATTTAACTACTGGCTCTAAAAAATTAATAAATTTAAACATATCTACAAAATCTTTGCCCATGGAATATTTTTTACTTATTTAATTTAGACCAAGATTCGTAAAGCTGTTTCAAGTTATTTCAAATGGAGGAAAACAAATGAGATAAATCAATTAGTATCATTTGCATATGAATGTATTATTTTTGGACTGATGGAGTGATCAGATATATTAATATATTATTGAATCTTTAATATTGTATAGTCCTTACAATTCTAGAATTTACTGATGTCATGTCAAATAAAACAAATTCTATTAGCTAGAGTTAAGTATATTATCATCACTGCATCATTTATCCTTTTATTTGACAAGTATATATGGAAAAGTTACTGTATTCAACACTGTGGTCAGTTTTGAGGATAGAAAAGATGTGGAATAATGTCGCTGCCTGAAGCGGAAGTCGCTTGGAGTAGCGAACGCCACAGGAAAATTCGGAGGCAGGATGAAAATGAAAAAAGGTCTTTTATTCTTCTCCTCTCTCCAGCTCCAGCAATCACTCCAAATGCTCTAACTCCAACCACCACCTTCTTCTTCCCCACACACACTAACGAACCTCACCCAGTTATATACATATAGCTTTAACAAGGACACGTGCTTACAGCTCGAGCTTACAGGTGCGTCATGCAGTGTTCACGGGCATACAAAGATTCTTTGAATAATGTATTAATATCAGGTGGAAAACTAGAACATCTTTTATGGCTCTCAGCTAACCGCAATCTTTAGCTATCTCCTTGATTATAGGCTCCTTCATTTCCCCCTTTTAGTTTTAAAAGAGGGGATGTTCTAGGACGTCCATGTGCAACCGACATTCTTACCCGTCATGGGAGTCTAGGCTGTCCTGACTCCTGGCTTAGGTTGACATGCCGGCCACATTAGACTGTCCCGTGCGACTGTGCCGTGTCTTAGGTTGTCCCCTTCTGGGGATCTTACCCGTCATAGGCTAACCAGCCATCCAATAGAGCCCTTCAGGATCGACTGTGTGTTGACTAACAGCCGTCCAATTTTTAGGAGATGCTGCGGCTTTAAGGCGGTAAGCCTACTGCTGACGAG
This sequence comes from Tamias sibiricus, assembly GCA_025594165.1. Classification (NCBI taxonomy): domain Eukaryota; kingdom Metazoa; phylum Chordata; class Mammalia; order Rodentia; family Sciuridae; genus Tamias; species Tamias sibiricus. The sequence continues at coordinate 108,140,134 of CM046664.1, read as the reverse complement.
CCAAGTTTCCATAGCGTATCAAGTTCTTTAAGCAAATCAGCTGCCCTTAGTTTCATCAAGTAACGCACTGAGTTCTCTTAGACAAATACCCGCAAGGCATTGTCCCGTAATGTCCCAAAATAATGGAAAATCAAAATGTCCATAAGTTATAACACATAGATTCAGGAGGCCCCATGCATGCAGAGCAGAGGCCACACTGCTGGTGAGGTTGTTGATGCTTGTGAGCAGCAGGGATGCTTGCAGCGACCGCGGTCCCTGCAGTTGTAGCAGCAGCCGTCTTTTTTATGTCTAGACATTTCTACCGGCAAATCTTCAGGGCCCGCTACCTAAAAACTCAAGCATCCATTATTAAGGGAAAGGCAGTGCTATTCCAGCACTGAGATCAAAAGGTGAGCTGTCAAACTAAAAAAAGAATTATTAGAGTAGAAAATAAAAGTTGATCTCTGCTCACACACATTGCTGCTTAAGCTCCCACAAACATAAGCTGGCAAAATATCACATTCAGAAATAATCAAAGAGAAACTGAGGGTGTTTACTGCATTAAAGATAAAGAAAAGCTAAAGGCATTTTGGAAAAAATAATTTGTTAGCTGGAATCCTCGAGTCTCTATATACACAGCAATCCTATACCTGTTGAAATAATTCAAATTAATCAGCTACTAAACAAATGAAGTCAATAACAAATAAATGATCCTCTGTCGGAACACCAAAATATCAGGTTATACAACATTAAACATATTCACAGCTGAAGAGAAGTCCCGGAGACAACTATAAATCAAAATTGATTATCATTATAATTGATTATCTAATTAAAATATTCTGAACTTATATAAATATCTATTTATCTATCTATCTATTGATTATCAAATTAGAATATTCTAAGCTTAAATGAATTAATGTTATTTGTTATTTGGATCTATATCTATCTACCTTTTTTTTTTTTTTTTTTTAAACGCTTAATTATTTGTGACGTCACACTAGACAGACGCACATATAAACATATTTGTGACATCACATTAACATGAAATTTAGACAAATGCACAGACATAAAGACATATATAAAAGAGAAAAAAAAAAATTACAATTGTGTATACACTGAAGAGAGATCTTCTTGTCCCGGCCGGGAAGAATGAAATTTAAGTTGTAAATTTAATGGAGAACTCTTTTAAGGGAATCACTCCATACCTTCATTTTGGTCCTCTTGATTTTGTACTTGTTTATTCAATCTAGACTCCTCAATAACTTCGTCTTGATCCTTTTGACTTTGTACCTGCTTTATCAATCTAGATGGTATCCATATTGGAGAGGATTCGTGCTTTGGAAAAACACAAACAGATCCTCTCCCCCAAATTAATACTGGGTCTGGACCCTTCCATGTACCTGAGAGAACATCCTTCCAGTAAACCAAAGGTTTATGTTGTTGGTGTGGGTTCCAGTGTCTATCTCCAGCCGAATGTCCATTAGAATCTAAAGTTAAGAAATTTAGGGTAAACAGGGCAACTGCCAATCTGTCCTTAGGATTTTTCCAGTTTCCATCTTTTTGCTTTAGTAACATATTTTTAAGTGTCCGATTTGCTCTTTCAATTATTCCTTGTCCCTGAGGATTATAAGCGATACCTGTTTTGTGGATAATATTGAACTTTGTACAAAATTGTTTGAAGGATGTGGATGTATATGCAGGGCCATTATCTGTTTTAAGCATTTTGGGGATGCCCATGCAGCAAAAGCTTGCAGACAATGAGATATAGTATCTTTAACTTTTTCTCCGGAATGTAAAGAAGCAAAAATCATGCCTGAGCATGTATCTATGGTGACATGAATAAATCGTAATTTTCCAAAACTTGGCTCATGTGTGACATCCATCTGCCACAAATGATTGGGCATCAAACCTCGTGGGTTAACCCCATAATGTGGATTGGGCAAAAGTGTTACACAAGATGGACATTCTTTTACAATTCTACGAGCTTGTTCTTTTGTGATTTTAAATTTTTGTCTTAAGGTAGTGCTGTTAACGTGGAACTGGGAATGAAATAAAGTAGCTTGTTGTACTGTAGTAAATATAAATATTGTTTTAGTGAGGGCGTCAGCTTTTTGATTACCTTCATGGAGAGGACCAGGCAGATTAGTGTGAGCTCTTATGTGACCTATAAATAAAGGTTCTTTTCGTTGCCATAGGAGATTTTGGATTTGAGAAAACAATTTAAAAGCTGGAGTATGTGGTGCTATTGGACCTGCTAGCTCCAATTTTGGGACAGCATGTACAATATAATGGCTGTCTGAAAAAATATTCATAGGCTGTTCTTTAAAATTTTCCAGAGCTATTATTATAGCTTCGAGTTCCACTAATTGAGCTGATTTTTGATTAGTGATATGAATCATTTTTTCATTTTGAGTGACTACTGCAGCAGTACCGTTAGAGGATCCATCTGTAAATACATTAAATGCTTTAGGAATGGGTTGATTTTTTATTACCTGTGGGAATATGATAGGATGATTGATACAAAAGGACAGTATAGGAGATTTAGGAATATGATTGTCAAAATTTGCAGAAGTAGAGCATCTAGCTACAGCCCAATCATTATCATTGAAGCACAAATATTCAACCTGTGACGATGAATAAGGAGTAATAATAGTAGCGGGATGAATTCCAAATATTTTAGTAGAGGTTTTAAGTCCTTGAAGAATAAGTTTAGCCACCATGGAGGTATAAGACTCAATTGTACTTTTAGGAGAGACAGGCAAATGTATCCATAATATAGGTCCCTGTTGCCAAAATACTCCTGTTGGAGTATATTGTGAAGAATAATAATCAATATTAGTGGTTGTGCAAAATCAAATCTATCGCAATGGGATCTTTCAATGGCCTGTTCTACTAATTTTAGAGCTCTCCTGGCCTCAGGAGTTAATGTTCGAGGTGAGGATGGGTCAGGGTTCCCACGAAGGATGTCAAATAAGGGTTTTAATTGTCCAGTAGTGAGGCTTAGTGTAGGGCGAAGCCAATTAATGTCACCCAGTAATTTTTGGAAATCATTGAGGGTGGTCAAATGTTCTTTACTTATTAGAATTTTTTGGGGTTTAACAAAAGTATCCATGATTTTAAAGCCTAAATATAGTATAGGTGATCTGCTTTGAACTTTTTCTTCTGCTATATATAATCCATATTTTTTTAGATTTTTTGTTATTTCACTAAATATATTAAATAAGATTTGTTGATTAGGGTGAGCTAATAAAACATCGTCCATGTAGTGTAGACACATAAGGTCTTGATATTTGTTTTTAATGGGCTGTATAGCTCTGTCCACATATAGTTGGCACAGTGTAGGGCTATTTGCCATTCCCTGCGGCAATACTTTCCAATGATATCTTTTATCAGGGCCATTATTATTAATAGAAGGAATTGAAAAAGCAAACCTGGGGGCATCCAGAGGATGTAGGGGAATGGAAAAGAAACAGTCCTTTATATCAAGGGTTATAAGGTAATAGTTTTTTGGAATAGCTACAGGATTAGGAAGTCCAGGTTGAGTAGGGCCCATAATTTGCATTGTTTTGTTAATTTGTCTTAGATCTTGTAATAGTCTCCATTTACCTGATTTTTTCTTAATTACAAATATGGGAGAATTCCAGGGAGAGGTGGAAGGCTCTATGTGTCCTGCTTCTAATTGTTCTTTAATTAATTGATGGGCCGCTTGCAATTTTTCTTTGGATAGGGGCCACTGAGGGACCCAAACTGGCTTATTAGAGAGCCATGGTATTTTTAAAATTGTTTTCTCAGTGGCCCCTAGAAAAAATGTCCTTTGCCTTTTTTATAGTATGAGTAGGATTTTTATTCTTAACACCTGCAGGCTTGGTCGCTATGTGTAGCCCCATTTGATGTAAAATATCTCTTCCCCATAGGGTAACTGGCAAGCTGTTTAAAACATAGGGTTTGAATGTTCCTGTATGGCCTTCATTGTCTTGCCAATTTAAGATTACAGCACTTTGAGCTGGGGTATTACTGTATCCCAAGCCTCTTAAACTGGTTGAGGCTTTCTGTAGAGGCCAGTGCTTAGGCCATTGTTGTAGATTTATGATGGAAGAGTCAGCTCCTGTATCAATCAGCCCCTCCATCTCTATACCTTGAATTTTTAATTTGCACATAGGCCTCCGTGAACAGTCCTGGACCCAGAAAGCCATAGGTCCTGAACCAGTGGAACCGAATGCTCTGCTATTTCTATTTTGTGGCATGCTTTTAAAAGAATTATGGAGACTGGGAATGAGGAGCAGCTGTGCGATTCTGTCTCCTTGATTTACGGAGATGATGCCCCTGTGTGTACTTAGCATTATTTTAATCTCTCCATTATAATCTGAATCAATAACCCCTGGTATAACATTAAAGCCTAATAAACTTTTGGAACTACGCCCAAGGATTAGTCCCACAGTTCCTGAAGGGAGAGGTCCCCTGATTCCCGTAGGAATCAGCTGAACCCCCATTTCAGGTGTCAGGACCATCCGGGCAGTAGAACAGAGATCTAATCCTGCACTTCCTCTTGTCCCTCTGATAAGGGAGTTAATGGGTAGGAGGGACTGTGATGAGGAATCATTTGAATCTGAGGGCCTTCCTCCTCTAGTGCCTCGTACATTTGTGGGCCCCGGGGCATTGGGCCCCGTGCCCCGTTTTTTGAAATCCTTGATAAATCATTTCCATATATATCATATCTAGAATGGCATTGATTGGCCCAATGTATACCTTTTTTGCATCTGGGGCATCGGCCTGGAGCACGGTATGAATTTGATTTTATTACCCTTGGGGGATATTGCTTAGCATATCTTGGTTGATTATAATAATTTTGTCTGGAATATCCTGTTCTAGGTTGAAATCCTTTGGGAATTTTGAGGGGAGGAATTTTTCATCACTGCAGCAATTACGTTGCCTGTGATAACAGCCTCGTTAATGTCTTTGCACAGTCTGATATAAATTGATAAGTCTTTTTTACTTCTCCATGGCCTTATTGCATCCTGGCAATATTTATTAGCGTTCTCGTATGCTAATTGGATAACTAGGGGCATAGCTTGCTCGACTTCTCCAAAAACTCTAGATGTTGTTTTTAAGAGCCTATCTACAAAATCAGCGTAAGGTTCGTTAGGCCCTTGTATAACTTTTGATAGGCTGCCTTGCAGATCCCCTGTGCCTGAGATTGTCTTCCAGGCTTTCACAGCTGCAGTGTGTATCTGGGCATACACACCTGGATCGTATTGTAGCTGATTTTGTAGTTCGGCGAACTCACCCTCCCCTGTGAGCATATCTATATTGCGTTGAGGGAAACCTGCTGCAGCATTTCTCTTTGCTATTTCTGAACAAAGTTCCTGGAATTGAGTTTTCCAGATTAGGTATTGTCCCCCACTTAGTACCACTCTGCATAGACTTTTCCAATCTGAGGGGGCTAAGGTTAGGGTGTTAAGTGACTCTATCATACTTAATGTGAACGGAGCTTGAGGCCCATAGGTCATTACCGCCTCTTTAAAATTCTTTATTGTTTTAAAGTCTAGGAACTCGTGATATCTTTGTCCCTGTTCATTTTGAAATACTGGCAGTTCTAGGTGCTCCTGCGGTCTATGTTGTTCGAGAGCGTATAAGCGCTCTGAAAGGCCGCCAATTTCTACCTCAAGGGCACGTACACTCTGATCAATACTCTTTATTGTTTCTGTTAGGGATTCTATCCATGAAGGAGCAGAGGGCGCTAGTGGTTCCTCTATTTGACGGTCTTTTCTCTTTTTTAATTTCTTTTTGTTCTTTTTATTGGAGACTGTGCTCTCCGAATCACTTTTTGATTCCTCTTCACTACTAGCTTCATAATTCCTAACCGGCTCAGTAGAGGAGACCGTACTTTCATGGTTTGACTCCTTGTTACTATTATTACTTTCACTAGTATCCTGAGTTTCAGTTTCTAAGGAGAGTACATACTCCTCAGCTAATTTTATTAAGCTTCTAATGGCGTTTGCAGTTCTTACTTTTGAATTTACATTCCTACTCTCCTTGCTGGTCTCCACTGAGTCAGAGGATATGCTTTCTTGTTCACTTTTCTCACTATCCTCTGAGTTCTCAATATCAAAAATTTCATTCATGGCTTTTATAAACCGACTTTTTGTTATATTTGCTCCCATCTTTTTAAATTTTCTTTTTTCTTACCTTGCCGCCGAATTCCCCGTACAGGCCACCACCTGTCGTTGCCTGAAGCGGAAGTCGCTTGGAGTAGCGAATGCCACAGGAAAATTCGGAGGCAGGATGAAAATGAAAAAAGGTCTTTTATTCTTCTCCTCTCTCCAGCTCCAGCAATCACTCCAAATGCTCTAACTCCAACCACCACCTTCTTCTTCCCCACACACACTAACGAACCTCACCCAGTTATATACATATAGCTTTAACAAGGACACGTGCTTACAGCTCGAGCTTACAGGTGCGTCACGCAGTGTTCACGGGCATACAAAGATTCTTTGAATAATGTATTAATATCAGGTGGAAACTAGAACATCTTTTATGGCTCTCAGCTAACCGCAATCTTTAGCTATCTCCTTGATTATAGGCTCCTTCAGAATAATGTATTCAGGTCTGCAAGATGAAAACAAAAGTCAGATTTTTAGTGCACTTATTCTATGCTAGCACCCACTGTGCAATTGAATTGTACTATTTTACTTAATTTTACAAAGTTAAAATTTAAAAGATAATTAGGTAGTTATTAAAGACAAAAAGACATTTTAATTTCTTATAATAAATACAAATGCAAATTTAAAAAACTCAGTCTAAATCAAGTTGAAAAACTTGACTTCTAGAAATTTTGGGGAAAATGGATGGAGATCAGGAGAAGCTAAGGCTCCAAAATTTTCTACTTTGCCTGCACTACAAAGGCAGTCCCCATGAGATATCACTGCCACTGGACCTCACGATTGATGTCTCTGCTAGATGTCACCACAAATATCAAATGTACTTCTGCTTCTCTACCTCAGAGTCTTCCCAAATTCAGAGTCTCAAGCAAAGAATAAATTGTCTGATTTTGTACCACATGTGCTCAGTCCTGATCTTGGAGTTCAGGGACCATGAAAGTTCATCTATCTTTTATAGTCAAGGCGTGTCTGCTGTGCCTCTGCTTTTTCATTTTTATTTTATTATTTTTTAAATAAAATAAAATCCATGGTTGTATGCTTATTTTAAATTCTGTGAAAATTAAGTTATTTTTGACCATTATTTTATAACTAGTATATAGAAGGTTATAAACTCTTTTCACTCCTAAAAATACTAGATAATATTTAAGCTACATATTTTATGAGATTCTCAAAGAGCAGGGGATGCAAGCTGAATTCTATTGAGAAACTAATACTTCACAAGTGAGCCCAGAGCTGTGGGAGCTTCCAAACCTGGGCTATCGCATGGTTTCCCAATACTGAAAGATGAATGGGCAACCTTTGTTTCAGAAAGAGAACTTGCACTTACAGAACAAATTAGCTGATCTTTATGCATGCATATAAACTGATTAAATCTACTGGAAATAAAAAGAGTTCCAATACTACAATTAATTTCTCAGCCAAGCATTTCTCCCTCTACCCTTATTCTCATTTAGTTGGAAAAAAAAAATGACAGTGAGAAAAGGACTAGAAACCCAGGAGAATTGCATAGGCTTGGACATTATTGCAGTACTTAGTTTTGGAGCCCCACCAGAATTGAACCTAAAGATGAACCAAAATAATCTGACATACCATGTCTAACCTAGTCTCCACTCAAATGGATGAAGTCAGTGTGACATGATGTAGGAATTGCAGGTTGGACAAATTACAAATAAATTCAATCCATTTAAAGTTTTGGTGCAGTTTCAGTTCAACTTCACTCAAAAATAAATCTGAATTGTAAGGCACTCACACTAGCTATTCTTTAAAAATAAACCAAATGCAAATTTACTTAGATGTTCAATATAATTTTATACACAATGTACACCAAAATAATAAACAAATATATATGACATGAAAATAGCAGATGACTTTGATTCGTAATTAAGGGAAAATGAAAACAATCAAAAGAAGGACACTTCTAGATGATCCAATTTTTGGAATTAGCATATAAGAACTTGAAAGAATTATAAGTAAGTTCAATATTTTATAAGAAAACATGAACATGGGGGGTGCACAGATGATTAAACATAGTCTGAAATGAAACTCTATATAACAATATCAAATGCAAATTATAAAACTGAAAAACTAAATGTCTGAATTTAAAAATATATTTTATATGCTTAACTCAATAATGGCACAATAAAAAAGGATAGACAAATTTGTAGACATGTCAACTGAAATTTTATACAAAACATAAAAAAGAAAAGAAAATTATTTAAAATATAAAAAATAGCAATGTATTTTGGTAATTATAACAGGAAAATATGTGCCACTAAGAATGGAGAAGTCAGTTCTTACATTACACATGAAGGGATAAAACATTATTTCAAAATAGATTGTGATGTATCAAGTGTATAATAATCCTGAAGAAATAGCCTATATGTTGAGTTAAACTGAGATATCAAGTTTATAATTAAATGAAAGGGACTCAAACCAACCTTTCAAGTTCTTATTCAGCTATTTTCATCACTGGTTGTGTTAGGTAAATGCTCCTAACATGTCACCTCTATTTTATACTCATCTAGAGGTTGCATTGTGTATTACCTATGCACACATTTTTCACAGCACACATCATCACTAGAACTCTCAGCTATGATCATATTCAACAAAATTCAATATTTAATAATTCAGTATCAATCAAGTTTCAAATATCTCCCATAATACAGAATTAGGTAACTAAACAAAATCAAAAGAATTAAGCATCTAGTAGGTACTGCCCAAAAGTTACACTTTAGCAACATAAAATATTTCCTATCCACTGAGAATCAATTAAAAATTGTTCAAAAACTGTAACTACTACCAAAATTATTGGAATTCCATTTTACTAAAAATTGGAAGAAGGGAGAAAGTCCTTTGAAGTAATTCTCTTAAGATCTATATATTTGGGCAAGGTAGCAGGTGTACTTGTCTTTGAAAAACAAAATTTAACAAAACAATGGGAGACAGGAAAAGGAAGTAGGCCCTTCCATATAGATCATGAAGATAATCATGTGGCTACTTAGTGGCATATTATTTAGTGAAATTTACTTTATACATAGTGTTTTAGTATGTTTTTGATAACATACCTCAGAAGTGACCTGTAATCGCCTTAGTTATTTGGTTGAAACTCGAAGAAGCTAATTCAGCAACTTGTCTAGGTTCAAACAGCTGGTAACTAAAGTCTCCTTTAAATTGGAAATTGTTTTATAAGGTTTTTGGACAGATTATTTTTTATGCTTTCTAATAGGTACATATTAGTTATACAGAACAGTAGATTTCATTGTGGCAAATTCCTATGTGCATACAATTTGATCAATTTCATTTCCCATCACCTCCCCTGACCCTTCCCTGCTCCCTCACCAGATCCCCTTCCTTTACTAGTGATCTCCACCCCTAAATTCATAACTGGACAACTTGTTTTTGAACCTTAGCTTCTACCTTTCAAAACTTTTCTGGTAGAAGACATGGTGCTGAATTCAAAGATAAAGATTGATGTCTATAAATAGTTGACTTGAGGAAGTGTCCCAGGAAATAAAAACATTCTTGAGACAGGACAGAGGTAGGAACCTGTAAGGTTATTTTTCAGTAAGCCCATATTTATATTTATAGTTGAGGGGAAAAATTTCGAAAGAAATCTGAATAGTCTTCAGAATTTCTACTTTTGTGCTCCATGGAATTAATTGATTGATTCATTCATTCAACAAAAACTGCACAAGTCCCTGTTTTTTTTTTTTTTTTTTTTTTTTTTTTTTGTACCAGGGATTGAACTCAGGGCACTTGACCACTGGGCTACATCCCCAGCCCTTTTTTGAATTTTATTAGAGACAGGGTCTCACTGAGTTGCTAAGTGCCTTGTCATTGCTGAGGCTGGCTTTGAACTCACGATCCTCCTGCCTCAGCCTCCCAAGTGCTGGGATTACAGGCGTGCGCCACTGAGCCCGGCAAATCCCTATTCTATAAAACTATATTACCAGCCATTGGAAATACAGACATGAGGAAGACCACAAGTATCATCTATCTTATGAAAATAATAGTCTTATTCTCTGTTCACTTAAGACTAATTTTAATTTAAAATTTATTAAGTAATTTTATCCTATGACAGTCCTCATTACTAAAAATGCAAATGAATTCAGAATTCAGAAATCAAAACCTGTGACAAGCCAGGTGCTATGGCACATGCCTGTAATCCCAGCAGCTTGGGAGGCTGAGGCAGGAGGATCAATAGTTCAAAGCCAGCCTCAGCAAAAGCAAGGCAATAAGCAACTCTGTGAGCCCTGTCTCTAAATAAAATACAAATAGGGCTGGGGAAGTAGCTCAGTGGTTGAGTGTCCCTGAGTTCAATCCCCAGTACCTCCCCAAAACAAACCTGTGACAAAAAATAACTTATTGCTTTCATATTTTCTACAGTGACACCAGATTATACAGAATAAAGTCACTTCAGAATCATCAGATATTCACCTATTTATATCATTATCACTTTTATGTTAGTATGTTATATGAAAATATAGTCTTTTGCATAAATTTAACTACATGCTTTCAATATTTTACTAAAGTCTATTCCAAGTATGTGAGAATTCATTTGTTATCAAAATATCCCTACATAAAACTGTAATTTTATGCAGTGAAACTTTTTTGAAATGTATATTGTATAAGTAAGTATTGAAAAAATATAGTAGTTGCTTTTAATGGAGCAATTCCATATAGTACTACAATGTTGAAAAATATCAAGCAATGTTGAAAGTATTTCTGAGTTTCATCCCTAATGACCTACTTACCGGCTTTTAAGAAGCACTGTCAAGATGTACTACTTTTAAAAAAAAAAAAAATGCTGATATAAATATAAAATTGTGACTTCAATCTAAAGGCCTGGCCCTGGGAAAGATTAGGGGATTATTTTGTTTATTGCTAATAAAACAAAATTTGGTAGTATCCAGAATATGTGATAGCTGTGCTTATATCTTTATCACAAGTCATAATTGTAAAATTGTTCTCTTTCCACATGTTTAGAGTTAGTCCAACTTTGCCTACCTAAGCTTATTTTGGACTGTATGAAATTGAGGATTTGTAATTGAGTTAGGTTATCAATGAATTATATAGCCAACCCAGATGCTTTGTTACCAAAAATTCATGTGAAGGGCTGCATTATTCAAACCAGCCCAGTTTAGCCGTCAACACTGATCAAATTAATAGGGTAATTGCTAAATCACTACTTTGTTTTGAGCTACAAAGACACAAATTTAGAGCCCCTGTGCTGCATATTTCAAAGCACTGAGAGCATTTCTAATCTAAGCTGTACCCCAGAGCCAGAAAGACTTACTGTTATCCTAGAGGGTGACCTACATGCTGGGAATTGTGCAATTAATAAAAATTCCCTTGAGTTTGAGATGAAAATGTAAAATATGTTTCTATTTCTCTGTAGTTGTTGAAATATTCTTTTTGTCTCAAACTTTATCTCTACAAAATATTCAAAGCCAAACAAATAAACAATTCAGAAAGCAAAGAAGTCATTTTAATTAAAACAAATGCATGTCTTTTGTTTGATTTTCCTTTTAGAAAAATTCCAGGACTGACAATAAACCTTAAAATCCAGATTGTCTTATATGTGACATTTGCTTTCATAAACTATGCAGTTATCAAGAGCTAATCCTGTAGAGAAACTAATCAAGGAAGGTGTTACACAAATGCAAAACATATGATTAAAGAGAGGGAAGACAAATCTCATGCAAAGAACTGAATATTATAATGAAATTGCCACTGAATGGAGATGTGAAGACTTCAAGCTCAGTTTAATTAGGCCACTGAGTGGAATCCCCTAAGACCAACAAGAATTGAACAGCTAATAATCAGTTTGTTCTTTACTGATTACCAGTTAATCATGTCCCAAACACAACCCTGGTCCCCTCTCTAATTATGAATACATTTTCAGGCCTCTTCCTTAATCTCTACACTTTTTTATGGGTGCACAATGCTTAATCAACTAACGGTAAGAGTGCCTACAACCCGGGAGTGTCTTGAAAGGCCTTCCTACTGTTTAGGAAGTAAATATTTGCATCCTTTTGTGCCACAGTGGTAAACATTGGCTGATCTTATGAGGGGGAAAAGGAGCATAGGAAGCAAGTTCACATCAAAGTAGGCTCTTTTCTAAATAAAATTAATATTTCTTATTAATTGCTTGCTATATATAAATTTGAAATATACCATGTGCAAACACTCACATGGACATACACAGAAACAAAGGAAGAAATTTGCCCAAACTCCATCATAAAAAGAGAATCACTGATAAAATTTTCACTTATTTTTTTCCACATATATTTGGGGAAGAGATATATGCTTCTAATGTATATGTTTACACTTTGTGTACACTTTGTAAACATGAATATGTTTACATCCTACTATTAAAATTAAACAATATATTCCTTTAGGTTTGCAGAATTTTCTTTAAAGTGGATATAATAAAATTTATTTTAATAATGATCAGTTTTTTTCTCTTTTTAATATTATTAGTGAATTTTTAATACAGTATTTGCAGCTAAAAATGCATTTATATTTATGACTATTTTCAGCAAATGTTTTTTAAAAGAAACAGAAATGACACCTGTTTATATTTCCTTACGCATGCTGGTGTGCAAAGCAATTTAGACTTTTGGGCCCAGGTTTTTGTGTGATTATGACAATTTTCTTCTCTGGAAGTACATTATTACTTTATCCATTTTTTTCTTTTTTGCCTTCTGAATATTTTAATATCTTCTTTTTTCTGGATTCTGAACTCCAAAGCTAATACCTCTTGCAAGTATCCTAACTCCAATATTATGCTCATCTTCATTCTGGAAATAACTTTAATGTGCCTAGACTCCTTCACTACTTGAAGGCTTTATCAGTATCCCTGCGGATCCTTAATACTTACAAAATTATGCAAAACCTTTATCATAAGCAATAGCAAAATTTATTTTTAATATTTATTTTAATTAATTTATTTTAATAAGCTTTTATTAATGCATTATAGTTATACATACTACAGGGACTATTTGGACATAATCATACACGTAAATAATATAATTTACCACATTTCAGTCCCCATTACTTCTTTCCCTCTCCTTGCTCCCTCTGATTTTCTTCCTTTACTCTACTGGACTTCCTTTTTTTTTTTTTTTTTTAAATTGGTGTTTTATAAATATACATAAAAATGTAATTCACTGTGGTATATTCAAATATGTACATAGCATAATTTGGTCAATTTCATTCCACAATTTCTCTCTTTTCTTACCCCCCCAATCGCCTTACTCTACTATATTGATCTCCCTTCTATTTTCATGGGAACACTCCACCCCCCACTGTTTATTTTATTTTTTTCCTTATTTTACTCTAGCTTCCTCATAGGAGAGAAAACATAAAATCCCTGATATTCTGAGTCAGGATTATTTCACTTAGCAGCATATTCTTCATTTCCATCCATGTGCCAGCAAATGCTGTAATTAAATTTTTCTTTTTTCTTTTTTCTATGATACTGGGGTTTGAACCCAGGGCCTCATGCATGCTAGACAAGCACTCTACCACTAAGCCACACTCCTAGCCCTCATTTTTCTTTATGGCTGAATAAAACTTAACTGTGCATACGTACCACACTTTCTTTAGGCATTAATCTGCTGATGGACACCTGGGCTGGTTCCATAACCTGGCTATTGTGAATTGTGATGCTATAAACATGAATGTGTCTGTATCACTATAGCATGCTGATTTTAGTTCTTCTGGATAAATATCAAGGAGTGGGAGAGTTGAGTAATGTGGTTTCCATCCCTAGTCTTTTGAGGAATCTCCATATTGCTTTCCAAAGTGGTTGTTCTAATTTGCAGTTACATCAATAATATGTTAGAATAACTTTTCCTCAAACCCTCCCTGGCATTTATTATTATTTGAAATTTAAAGATTGACATTCTAATTGGAGTGAGATGAAATTTGAATGTAGTTTTGATTTGCCTTTTCCTGATTGCTTGTGATATTGAATATTTCTTCATATTTTTGTTGGTCATTTCTATCTCTTCTTTTGAGAAGTGTCTGTTTAGTTCATTTTCCACTTATTGATAGGTGTAAGCTGCCTGTCATGGCCAGTCACGGCGCCACGGGAGAAAAACTTGGAGGCAGAGTAAAGCTATTACTACTTTTACTTCTACTTTCTTAGAGAGCTTAGAGAGGGAAAGAAAGATTTTTAGAGAGAAAGATTAGAGAGAGCTTTAGAGAGAGCTTAGAGAGGGAAAGAAAGATTTTTAGAGAGAAAGATTAAAGAGAGCTTTTCTTCTTGTCTTCTTAGCTTAGAGAGAAAGAAAGATAGAGCTTAGCTTCTTGTCTTAGAGTCTTAGAGAGAAAGAAAGATAGCTTGAAAGAGAGAGATTTCTTCTTTAGAGAGAGAGAGAGAGCTTAGCTTTTAGAGCTTCTTTCTTCTTTGTTCTTTCTTCTTTCTTCCTCGGGAGCCTCGGCCTGACTCTGACCAGGAATTACTTCTTCTATCTTGTTTCTCTTCTGTAACCGCTCTGCCTACTTCTGGCCGCTCTGATTCTTTTCTTCTTCTCTGACCCGAACTCTTCTTCCGACCGAGCGACTGCATGACTGACTGACTAGTGAAAAGTGAATTCATTCTTCTCCCGACTCTGACAGCTTTCACCCGGTTATATACCTTTAGCTTTGCGGGTGCCTCACGTGCATTTACAGGTGCGTCACATACATACTTATTATCAGGTGGAACTTATGGCTTCCAGCTGACCGCAATAGCCATCTCCCTAATTGGGGTTCCTTCAAATAGGGTTATTTGTTTTGGGGGGTGTGTGTTTTGGTTTTAAGTTTTTTGAGTTTTTCATATACTTTGGATATTAATCCTCTATCAGAAGAGTAGCTAGCAAAGATCTTCTCCCATTTGGCAGATTCTCTGAACACTATCATAATTGTTTCCTTTGTTTTGCAGAAGCTTTTTAATTTGATGCCATTCCATTTACTAATTCTTGGTATTATTTCCTAACGTTAGGGGTCCTATTGTGGAAGTCATCACCTATCCCACACATTGGAATACTGACCCTATGTTTTCTTCTATGAGTTACAACATTTCTGGTCTAATTCCTAAGTCTTTGATCCATTTTGAGGTAACTTTTGTAATGGGTGAGATATAGTGACCTAGATTGATTCTTATTTATGTGAATATCCAGTTTACCTAGCACCATTTGTTAAAACTTGCTTTTGCGCTGTTGTTAGTATCAAATGACTGTTTCCATATGGGTTTGTCTCTGTGCCTTTTATTCTATGCCATTGGTTTTCATATCCACTTTGATGCCAAAAACATGCTAAGTTACCATCTCTGTAATATAACTTGAGGTCTGATATTGTGATGCCTCCAGTATTGCTCTTCTTGCTCATTATTGCTTTGGCTATTCTGGGTCTTTTATTCTTCCAAGTGAAATATATGACTGTGTATTCTAGTTCTGTGAAGAATGTCATTGGTATTTTGATGGGTATTGCATTGAATCTGTATAATACTTTTAGTAATATTGCCATTATGACAACATTCATTTTGCTTATCATGAATATGGACAGGGCTGGAGTTGTGGCTCAGTGGTTGAATGCTTGCCTTGCATGCATGGGGCACTGGGTTTAATCCTTAGCACCACATAAAAATAAGTAGATAGATAGATAGGTAGGTAGGTAGATAGATAGATAGATAGATAACAAAGATATTGTGTACATCTACAACTAAAAAATGTTAAAAAAAAAAGAACATGGACAATCTAAGGTCTTTAAATTCTTTCTTCAGTGTCTTAGTTTTCACTGGAGAGGATTTTCACCTCCTTGACTAGATTTATACCCAAGTACTTTTTGAGGTTATTGTGAATAGTTATTTTGTTGAATTCATTTATCAGCTCTAGAAGTTGTCTGGTACAGTTTTTTGTTTTTGTTTTTTTTTTTTGTTGTTGTTGTTGTTGTTTTTTAATCTTGTAAGGATCATATCCAAACAAACAGAGATAATTTGACTTCTTCCTTTTCTTTTTGCATTCCTTTAATTTCCCTCTCTTATCTGATTTTTCTGACTAGAGTTTCAGGAACTATATTGAATAGAAGTGGTAAGAGTGGACATCCTTGTCTTGTTCTTGATTTTTAGAGGAAATGTTTTCAGATTTTCTCCATTCAGTATGACCTTGGTTTGGGTTTGTCATATATAGCCTTTATAACGTGGAGATAAGTTCATTCTTCTTTCTACCCCTAGGAGATAAGTTTTTTCTTCTTTCTACACCTAGTTTCTCCAGGTTTTTTTTTTTTTTTTTTTTTTTTTTTTTTTTTTTTTTTTTTAAACACAAATGGGTGTTGGAATTTTGGGGAGGAGGGGTACCAGGGATTGAACTCAGGGGCACTTGACCACTGAGCCACATCCTCAGCCCAATTTTGTATTTTATTTAGAGACAGGCTCTCACTGAGTTGCTTAGTGCCTCACTTTGGCTGCGGTTGGCTGTGAACCCGCAATCCTCCTGCCTCAGACTCCTGAGCCACTGGGATTACAGTTGTACACCACTGTGCCTGGCTGTGTATTGGATTTTTTTCAAAAATTTCTTCTGCAACTATTGAGATGATCATCTAATTCTGTTTATGTAGTGAATTACATTTATTAATTTGCATAAATTGAACCAATCTTGCATCCCTGGGATGAATCCCACTTGATCATGTTTTACTATCTTCTTAGTGTGTTTTAAAAGCCAGTTTGCTAATTTTTTTTAAGGATTTTTGTGTCTAGGAATACAGATATCTCTTTGAGATACTAATTTTAATTCTTTTGGATATATGCCTAGAAGTGGGATTGCTGGATCATATGTTAGTTTTAATTTTAAACTACTCCATACGTTTTACATAGTGGTTATACCATTTTTCACCATTTTATTTTCCCATTAGCAATGTGAAGGATTTTTCTTTTTTCCATTTCCTTGCCAACATGTGTTTCTTTTCTTTTTTAATGCAGTAGTCTTTCCTTAGCTGAAGTTTACTTTTTTGTAGTGTCAGTTATTTACAGTCACCCATATTCTGGAAATATTAAGTAGAAAACTATTTAAATTTTTAATTTTTTTAAATTTAAAATTATTAAAAAATTAAAGAAACATAAGTTTGAAATTGTACATCATTCTGAATTGCATGTCAAAATTTCACACCTTCCTACTCCATCTTACTTGGGAAATGAATCAGTCCTTAGTTTAACATGTCCACACTATATACTACCTACCAATTCACCATTTAGTAGTCCTTTTGGTTATCAGATCAACTATCATGGTATCACACTGCTTGTTTTTAAATAAGCTATATATTACTTAATGATGGATCCAAAGTGCAGTAGTGATAATAGCTATTTAGAAATGCTAAAAAGAAGCTTGTAAAGTGCTTCCTATAAGGGGAAAGGTAAAATTTCTTGACTTAATAAAGAAAGAAAAAATATATGCTGAGGCTATTAAGATTTATGGTAATCTTAAATATTCTAACCATGAAAAATGTGATTGAAAAAAAATAAATTTATGCTAGCTTTGCTATGACACCTTATACTGAAAAAAGTTATAGCCACAGTATGTAACAAGGACTTAGTTAAAATTGAAAAGGCATTATATTATAAATTCAGTACAATCTTTAGTTTCAAGTCCCAGGATGTACCCTATGCAGATAAGAGGTGAACTACCATAATGGCAATTC
Source organism: Tamias sibiricus (assembly GCA_025594165.1). Taxonomy (NCBI): domain Eukaryota; kingdom Metazoa; phylum Chordata; class Mammalia; order Rodentia; family Sciuridae; genus Tamias; species Tamias sibiricus. The sequence goes on along the minus strand of CM046664.1, from coordinate 108,122,315 downwards.
TAACAGGTATGAGGTGATATTTCATTGCAGTTTGATTTGCATTTCCCTGATAATTCATGGTATTGTGTACCTTTCCATATACCTGGTGGAATTTCATAGGTCATCTTCTAAGAAATTTCTCTTCAAGTTTTGTCCATTTATTAACAGGTTTTTTCCTTTGTATTTAGTTGTAGGAGATCTTTACATATTTTGGATAATAACCCCTTATTGGATAAATGATTTGCAAATATTTTCTATTTTGTTGTAGATTACCTTTCCACTCTGTTGGTTGTTCCCTTTGCTGTGAGCAGCTTTTCAGTTTAATGTAATTTCACTTGCTTTTGGTTTCTTTCCTTTGCTTTCAATATCATATCTAAGAAATCATTGCCATGACTAATGCCAAGAAGACTCTCCTCTGTTGCTTCTTTAAAGAAATTTATACTTTAGGTATTACATTTAAGTAGTTTGGGTATTATATTAGGGGACTATTGTGTGTGGCATTAGAAAAGTGTTTCATTTCATTCCTTTGAATATGGATACTCCATTTCCACAGTACCATTTGTCAAAATATCTTTTCCTCATTGTGTCTTCTTGGCATCATTGTGTAAGATCTCATGACCATTTATAAGTGAATTAATTTGGGGGCTTTCTATTCCATTCCATTTGTTAATATATTATCTTTGCACCAGTACTGTATTGTTTTAATTGATCTAGTTTGTTATATATGTTGAAATCAGAACTTAGATGCCTCTGTTCAAAATTGCTTTGGTATTCTAAATCTTTTGTGGTTTCATATGGATTTGAGGATTGGGTTTTCTATTTCCACAGACACACACAAAATACCAGTTGCTATTTGAATCTATAAATCACTAGGTTACTGTGGACTTTTAATTTAGCTCTTCTAATCTTTGCTAAGGAAATGGCTTTCCATTTATTTGTGTTGTCTGATTTCTTTCATCAAAGTTTTATTGTATTTAGTATATAAATCTTTCACTTCCTTTATTAAAGCTATTGTTAAATATTTTATTGTTTTTAAAAATACATTTAATGGGTAAATATATGAAGTGATATTAATTAGCTCAATTTGCCATTCCAGAATGTATACATAGTTGTAAACATCATATTGTATTATGTACTTTATTATTTATGATGACTTGTAAATAGTATTGTTTATTAAATTTCCTTTTAGAATCATTCATTGTTAACATATAGAAATAGACCTTTTTGTATGCTGATTGTGTATCCTGAAACTTTAATTAATTTGTTTACCACTTTTAACAGGTTTTTGGTGGAGCCCTTAGAATTTTATATATATGGCCATCTCTTTTGAAATATAATCACCAAGGGAAGCATTCTTACATTCCAATTTTTGTGGAAGGGTGAAAGGTAGGAGGATCCTGATGGGTCCCTTGCTCCAAGTAGCAAATCTACCCCCTATCATAAAGATATGAGAAATTTATTTTCAAGCCTATTAGCTAACACAGATGGCCAGCCTAATTACTAAGTGAATTTAGGAAGAGCTGTATTCATCCAGTTTTCTTAATTGAGGACTACACATTGTTTATCTTAAGAATATACATTTCAGATTAAACAATCTGCTTTATTATATAAAATGGAGATGTTTTTCTGTTATTACACTTTCTTTTGCAGGCTGCCTGTGATGCACATTACATTCTGGTTAATGCTTATCAAATAATAAAATTACTTTCTCTTTTGCCTTTGCAGAGACGTACCCTGGGTTGGGAATAGATTTTATTTTTATATTTTAATTAATGTATTTTTATATATATGTATATATTCAAATATATCTATGTATAAAATATTATGTGAACTTTAATGAGATAAGGTAGCACAATAATGTGTGCTCCTATGTCTTAAGGGGCAAAGTGACTACAGGAACATAATAGAAAGCATACAATATTCTTTATATATTATAGAATTGAGCTACTCTGGTATTGTATTCCTTCTTTTCCTGCTTAAAATTTCCCAAACTCATCAATGCTTGTTTCAAAAGAGTAGGAGTAGAGTTGCTGGAAGGTCCTGCCAGTTGCAGTGTTTATAAAGCCTGAGGAGAAGAGAAAGGACTTTAAGACATTTCATGCTCTGATTATGCAGGACTTCAAATAATGATCAAAAGTCTGTCCCATCACAGGCATGGCAAATAGCACCAAATAATCAGAGTGATCTTCTTTTCAAGCTGGGATGTGGCCTCAGATCACAGGCATATACTACCAATAAATTGGCATTGACTCAAGACAAAATCTATGCCATGATTCAGATAGAATATGCAAGATTAAAAATATATGAAAAAATGTTCAACATTTCTAACAATTATAGAAACATAAATCAAAACTACACTGAGATTCCATCTCAACCCCAGTCAGAATGGCAATTATTAATAATACAAGTAACAATAAATGTTGGTAAGGATGTGGGGAAAGGGTTCACTCATACATTGCTGGTTGGACTGCAAATAGGTGTAACCACTCTGGAAAGCAGTATGAAGATTCCTTAGAAAACATGGAATGGAACCACCATTTGACTCAGTTATCCCACTCCTTAGCTTATACCCAAAGGACTTAAAATCAGTATACTACGGTGAGATATATATATATATATATATATATATATATATATATATACACTTGTAATATACATATATATATATATATATATATATATATTACACTTCAATGTTTATAGCACCTCAATTTCCAAAAGTCAAGCTATGGAATCAATGTAGGTGCCCTACAACAGATGAATGATAAAGAAATATGTGGTATATATACACAATGGAGTATTACTCAACCATAAATAAGAATGAAATTATGGCATTTGCCACTAAATGGATGGAACTGGAGAATATCATGCTAAGTGAAATAAGTCAGTTTCAAAAGACCGAAGGCAGAATATTCTCTCTGATTTGTGGATGCATAATGAGGGAGGAGGAGATTAGAAGTTCATTGGACTAGACAAAGGGGAATGAAGGAAAGAGAAGGGTGATGGGAATAGAAAACACAGTAGAATGAATCGGATGTATCTTTTCTATCTTTATAAATAAATATATGACCAATGTAACTCCACATTATATACAACCATAATAATGAGATCCTAATTGGAACAAGTTACACTTATTCTATGTATGTGTAATATGTCAATATACACTCTACTGTCATATGTACCTAGAAAGAACAAATTTTTTAAAAAAGGGAGTCATTAGGACTGAATTAACATGATGAGACTGGACTGATATAATAAAATACCATAAACCTGCAGAGTTTATAAACACTGAGCTTGGGAGGTTTATGATCCAAGATCAAGAAGGTAGTTCAGTGCCTGGAGAAACCTGTGTCCTGGTTCATAGAGAGCATTCTTACTGCAACCTCACATAGTGAGCTCTGGTTTCTTCAGCACTTTAGAAGGCCATTATTCCTATTTATGAGAATTGTACCCTCATGAACAAATCACCTTCCTTCCCAAATCCCTACCTCCAATATCATCACTTTTGGTGATTGGGTTTCAAAATATGAATTTTGTGAGTACACAAATATCCAATCCATAGCAGTAAAGTACTTTTAAAATTTGTCCTTATATGAATTAAGTAGACAAATTGATATCTTCAAGGAAAAATCAGCAGACTCATTCTGTAAAGGGCCCTACAGTAAATCTTCTTGTATATTAATCCATAAAATCTGTCATATTACTTAACCCTACTGCAGTGCCAAAATACAAAACAAAACAAAAAAAACAGCAAGAGACAACAGGTAAGTGAACAGACATGTCTGTATGCCAATAAAATCTTAATTGCAAAGTACGCGGGAGGCCAGATTGAGCATACAGGCTATAAGCAGAACCCTGTCCTAGGGGATGTACAAATTGAAATTTGAGAATTATAATGACCATGTACAATAATAATATAGCCATGGCTTTTGGAGCTTAAAATGATTCAATAGAGCATCTTTGTGGAAAAATGGGTTTATCTAATGAATTGAAATTTATCTCATCATAGGCTTTAAATTAAAGAACTGGTTTTTATAGATTCATTTGTTTCTCAGAAATAAGTTTCTTCTGCAGAACATACAGTTTGTTAAAATAGTATCTAAACTGGGAGTGAATGCAAACCTTTCCAGAGATTGTATCTCCTAAAAGAAGTTGTGAGCTTTCAGACATTTACTGAAAGCCCATAATTACCTTCTGTGTATCTCCATCAGTGGTAGAGCACCTTTCACTTTAAAGGATAAGTATTGAGCTAATTATAGGGGAAACAGTATAAAATCCCACTTTTGACTCTTATCCTGTCTTCTTTGCCCTTGCTAACAATAGTGAAAGAATCTAATAACTCCCCCTATTCTCCCTTCTCTTAATGGAGAAGAGCACAGCCTGAATTGTGTCAATATAACCAACTAGATTGTTTTAAACTTTGAAAAAGTCATGTTTATCAAACTTTTTGCCCTTTTATTCATATAGCAGACATGACAAATATATCCTCTGCTTTTCTCTCCCATTTCTTCTTCATGCTTCAATAACTTCACAGTTTAATTCTTTTTTTGGGGGGTGAATAAATTGCCCACCCCTTGGATGGAGACTCTTGCCTCAGTGATAGTATATCCTTGCCAAGGAACATGTTACACCTGTAAAATGTCCTATGAATGAGTTCTGAGTAATAGACAGCAGTCCATGGGTGACATCCTCAAGGAGAACTCCCTGCTTCTACGTCCTCCCAACGTGGTCTAAAAGTCAGGAGAGGTCTGAGACAAAGTTGTATAATAAATAAATATCACAGTTCCTAAACTATCAATTCTTTATTCTTCTCATTTAATCCAAGAAATTTAACCCTTCTTTCTCTGTCTTCCCATTTAAACTAATTCATAGAAAGAGCAGAAGTACTTGGAGTCAAACGTAGATTCTTGTACTGCCTAGCTGGGTAACCTAGAGAAACGTCTTTGTGCTTCTTTCTTTGTCTCTCTCTGTCTCTCTCTGCCTCTTGATCTTTTCCTTACTTAGACTAGTTTCTGATTCTTATTTTGATCCTGCCAAAAACTCCTATCTAGCATTTACATAGCAAGGATGTTAGAAATAATGGTGATAGTGAGCATCTAGTTCAGCCTACTGGATGGTATTTAGTAAGCATCATTATCTATACATCAAGAAGGTGGAAAACTTATCTTTATCTTCAGTGAATTCCCTTTATCCTCTATTGCATTTAAGTGAATCAGCAGTACCTCCATTATAACATTTAAGGTGTACTTTTTAAATTAATCTGCTTATACTTCTGAATTGCCATTAAAATATGAGCTCCTTCAGGGCAGGGATTTTATGTTTCTTTATGTCTACAACACCTAGCACAGTGTGTGGCTCATAATATGCAATCAGCAAATGAGGGGGTGAATAATATGTGGGTAGAAGGTGGAAAGGGAAGGGGTGGTATTTTTAATCCCTTATAATGAAAAAGCAATAGATCAATTAGACCAAAAATGTGGAAATCATTTAACAAACAATTTCTGAGCAAGTAATATTTAGACACTTTTTAATCTTTGTACCAAAAGAGGAGGTGGAAATTTTTTTTCCTGTTTTCTATTCTGAAACATAAATGTGCCTTTAAAAATAAATTCAGTATGCAATTATGCTTATAGGAAGATGATTTTTATTTCAGGTAGTCAAGTAAGAAAATGTTGGAGTGGGAGGAAGACAAAAACAGGACTTTAAAAAAAATCTTTCTCATAAAGCAACCTGGAGATTGGAGCTCCCTTTGAAACCATTCATCACTTTTGAAGTACCAAGAGTAAGATGGAGAATAAAAACTGTGTGATTAAGGGCTATCTGGTTATCTCTTTTGTTAAAATGCCCCTTTTCATAAATGATTCAGCTCCTTTTTTTTGACAAGGAGTGAACAGTTCATTTCAAGAGATTATCAAAATGTGTGTATATGGATACCTGTGTGCATGTGTGTACGTTTATAGGTGATTACAAAGAGAAATTTGGCAAGGTTTGTAGAAAAAATAAAGGTGATGTATTCATTATCTGAAAAACAGTGAAAGAAAAATGTTGTAACATCTGCAAAATGGCAAAATAGGCAGCTCCTGACTTTTCTCTCCTCCCCAAACAAACCAAATAAACAGCACACAGATAAATTTCCTCTAAAAAAAAAAAAAAAAATCCAGAAACTAGTTGAGAGTTTCCTATATATGGCACCACTGAAAAAAAATATCTTACATGTTAAGGTAAGAAGTGTTGAGTAATTCATGCCTCAAACCCTGGGCATAGAACCTTACAATTAGGATGGAATCCCAAAGTCCTAGCATGTACTTACGGAGTGAAGGGTTTGGACCACACATGTAACTCCACAAATTCTATAGATCTCACCTAAGGGACTGGTTCCTAAATCATTTAGGGGGTTCAGCAATTGTGTGTCTTCCAGAACTTAAGAGAACAAATAGGTAGTTTTAAATCTGCATGTGAACATTCTTTGCTGCAATACTCCTCTTTTCAGTGAAGCAAAACCAAGCAATAATGCCCAGCTCCCAGTTTCTCTGAAAGAAGTCTGACTATACATTTCATTAGTTGTTAATCAAGGGTCAAGCCTATAAATAGAGTTCATATTTAACATCACTGGGAGGTAAGACCTCCTTGAGTCTAAACAGGTACATAGACATTTTGTGCACCTGCTCCCCCAGCTCTTTCATACCATCAAACCAAGTCTCTGGCTTCTCCCCAGAAGGTCTCAGTTTAGACACGGAGCAACCCAACTAAAGAGAGTGACTCTTAAATCATCTAGTTCTGGGAGGAGATAAGGCTCGGAATTCACAGGTCCCATGGAACCATAGAAAATAAAGAGGTGGTTTTAAATATTTGTGGGAGAACTATCAGTAACGGTTTCTCTTAGCACAACACAGAACAAGCAGGTAAATCACTCAGCTCCCAATTTCTATCTGTAAGGGATTTGACAACATGCCTAATGTCCTATCTTTCCCGGCTGCTGCCCATGTATCAGGCTTTTAACAAGCCTGCATCTGGAAGCTGACAGGGCAGACAATTAGTAGTCCTCTGAGATCCTGAATGGGTTTATGGGTTTATGGGCACTTCCACAGCTCTTCTCCCTCCACTGGCTTGCTCCAGAGATAGAACCACGCCTCTAGCCAATCCACTTATCTCTACCACTGGAACCTAGCATTTACTAGGATCATGAAGATAAAAGAATATGCAGTCTGATAAGAAGATAGGCATTTGCTACAAATCTACATTCTATATAGTAGGGAGTAAAGGGAAGACAAATGTGAGCTTCCAGTTTATGCCTAAGGAGAAAATAAACTGGGCCTTGTATCCTACACATCAATTTCTCCCTCTGCTTCTCCAGACACTGGTTTCTATCTTTTCTGTAGTGGAACACTAGCCGGTCTTGGAAGCCCCCATCTGGGAACTCGTAGAACTAACATGGCAGTTTCAACAAGCACACATATTTGAGAGGTTCCCACAATTTCTGATTGCTCTGATTAGGTGAGGTTTAACTCCTACACGAGGAAGTCAGTTTGACAAGACCAGAAGACATGACTGATTTAACCACTGTTTAGAAAACAATACAGACAGTCAATGAAAATGAAGAAAGAGGAAATGTTTTTCGATAAAAGAATAAGATAGTCTCTAGAAACCAACTATGGAATGGAAATAAGTGATTTGCTTGACAGATAATTCAAAATAATATTCAAAAAGATCAGATAAACATAGCAATGCATGAAAAAATGAGAATTTCAAGCGACTATAAATGTACAAAAGTACTGGACAGAAATTATAGAGCTGAAAATTGCAATAACTGAACTAAAAAATTCAATAACAGACTGTATTAAACAGAAGAAAGGATCAGTGAACTTGAAGAGGTTATTGGAAATCATATAATCTGACGATTAGAATGAAAAAGCATAAAGGAACAAGAATGAAAGACAAAGAGAGTTTTCAGGATTAATTGGACATATCAAGTGTGTCAACATATGCATTATGGGCTGGGGTACTGACTCAGTAATAGAGCACTTGCCTGGCATGTGTGAGGCCCCGAGTTCAATCCCCAGCACCACATATAAATTAAAAAAAAAGATCCACTGACAACTAAAATATATTTTAAAAACACATAGGCATTATGGGAGTTAAGAAAGGAGAGAGAGAATGATAGAAAGCTTATCTAAGAAACAATAGCTAAATAATTTCCAAACATAAGAAAGTGGATAAAAACCAAGATCTTTAAAGCTCAAAGAACAAGATTAAAATGAATCCAGAGAGACTCACAGCAAACATCAAAAACAAATTGCTAAAAAGTTAGAGATTTTAAAAAGATCAAGAGAAAAATCAATATGTGATGTACAAGATAAACTGTATAAGGTTATCTGCATATTTTTATAAGAAATAAAAGACTTTCTCAGATAAATGAAAATTAAGGAAAATTATCACATTTAGAGCTGACTTATAAGAACTGCTAAAGAAGGAAATTCCTCAAAGAGAAATCAAAGGGTTATAATCATCAACAAGAAAAGCAGGAAACTCAGTGGTTAAGATAAATATTTAGACATAAACATTATGTTATATATTATTATATAAGGGGTAACAATTTTTAATTCTCAAAATTTATAAGGCAAACATAGCTTTAAAACTATAATTAAATTATATTTGTGGATACTGAATGTAAATAGATGAAATTTGTACATCAATTGCATGTAATTTTTTTGAGAAAAGTAAATGTGCAGTATTCTTATACATAATCACAAGCAAGGTTAAGTAGGTATCAGCTTAAAATATACTATTACAGATAGAAGACATTTTATGTAAGTTCCTTAGTAATAACAGAGAAAATACCTCTAGAAGTTACATAAAAGGAAAAAATGGTAATCAAAACTCTTTGATAAAACAAAACCACATACCCTAAAGGAGACATCAAGGGAGAGAGAGGACAGAAAGAACTATAAGACAACAGAAGACAGTAAATGAAATGTCAATAATAATAAATTCCTCCCTATCAATAATTACTTTAAGTTTAAATGTACTATACCCCCTAATATAAATAAGTCTAACAATTTTTTAAATATCAAGATCCAAACCTAAGGTATCTATAAGAAACTATTTATTATACTCAAGGTCTCACATAGGCTGAAACTGAAAAGACAGCAAAAAGATATTCCATGAAAATACAACCCAAAAGAAGGCATAAGTGGCTATATTTATATCAAAGTCAACTTTAAGTAAAAATCTCTCTCTTTAGAAACCAAGAAAATCATTAAATAACAATAAAAGCATGAATTCAACAGGAACATATAACAATTATTAACAAATATGCATCCAACATCAAGCACTTAATTATATAAAACAAATATTGACAGATCTGAAATGAGAAATAAGCATCTATACAATAATAGAAATGGCAATACATGTTTTTCAATAGTAGGGAGAATATTTACACAGAAAATCAATTAAAAAAAAAAAAAACAGACTTGAACAACACTATAGACCAAATGAACTTACAAATGCAGAACTTTCCAACCAACAACAGAAGAATGCTCATTTTTCTCAAGTACACATAGAATGTTATTCAGGATGGATTGCATATTAGATAAAAAAAATTAAACAATTTAATAAGACTGAAATAACTCCAAGTATCATTTTTTACTACAATAGAGTGAAATCGGAAATCGCTAACAGCAAGGGAATGGAAATATTTACGAGATGTGAAAATTAAGTAGCTTCCTCTTCAATAATATCTGCATCAAATAGGAATTCAAAGGAGGGTCTGAAAACATCTCTAGACATCAAAAATGAAAACACAATATAACAAACCTTATGGAATCGAGTAAATGCACAACCAAGAAGGCATTTTTTAGAGATGAACACCTACATTAACACAGAAAAAATATTTCAAATATACAACCTAACTTTACAACTCAAGGAGCCAGCTAAAAAAGTAATAAATCCAAAGTGAGCACAAGGAAGGTGATCATAACAATTAGACCAGAAATAAATCAAATAGTGAAAAAACATAGTAAAATCAACAAAATCAACATTATCTTATTTCTGTGTGGAGGTATTGAATACATAGAAACAGAGCTTAGAATAACAGTTGCCGGAATAAGGAAGGTGGGGGGTGGAGAGATGTTAGCAAAAGCATACAAAGCTGCAAAGATGGAGGATGAACAAGACTATAAGTTAATGAACAGAGCAATGACTCTACTTAATAACGTTGTCTGGTCCACTGGACTTTCCCAAAAGCTTAGAGTTCAGAGGCCCTTACCAGAAATAGAAAAATAAAAAAACGATAAATAACTTAAAAGATTAGCTATATTAACTCAATTGCAGCAATCATTTCACTATATATATATATATATGTGTGTGTGTGTGTGTGTGTGTGTGTGTATGTATGTATAATATATATAAACATTATTTTATATTCTTTAAATATACACAACAAAAAATTTTAAGTCAGCAAGACACATCTTGATTGCTTTCACTTTCCAACCTGTGGTGTTCAACATCTAATAGGAATAATTGAATTTATATGCAGAAATTTAACTATATGGAAGTCAAATAATGCTACACTTATTTTTTAAGGATTCTAATCTCTACAACACAGAAGGGCAGATAGAAGAAAGGAGTATGTACTGTAAATGTCAGCAGGTCTTATCTATTATATACCTTGAGTTAAAAATAAATATCCAGAAATGCATAATTCTAACATTTCATATTGCAATATGATCTTTTCTTTTATTGAATGAATCAACTAAAATTAATTAGCAAGGTTAATTTATATCTTGACACAACATTACATCTTTTATAAAGGTAAAATAATAAATTTAATAAATAACATTTATTTCTAAATTCTACCTGCTTCTACTTTTTCCCATATACATGTATCTAGGATATTAAAGTGTTCGTTTTGAGTAAGAATTATAGCAGAGACTGTTATCGCCAGTTTTTTTTTTTTTTCTCTTCTTATTCTTCAAGACAGAACCTTAGTTGAATACATTGCTACTCACCCAAAAGACCATTAGTATCCAGACTCTCAGTTAGCTAGGTATGATCACATTTGATCAATGGTATGGAAGTAGAAATGGCTGATTCTTCCAAGGCATTTCTTTAAAAAGGACTGAATGTGCCTGTCTATGCCCATTCACTGTCTAACTGCCTGGAACTTAAATGTGATGATCAGAGCTGGCTCTAGCAATCATACTGACTTGTAAACATCCCCCTGGGAATGCTGAACAGTGAGCTGAAAGGTATCTGAGTTCCCATTGAAAGGAAGATATCATCTTTTGCATTCTAATATTCTCAAAGGAAAAAAAAAAAACTCTATCTTTGAAACTTAAATTTCATTTTGGTTTTCAATTTTAGACTCAATTTAAAATTTTTCTTATCAAGTGAATCTTGGAAGCAATCCAAATAAAGGAATTGTTGAAAATAACTTGCACACAGGGCACTAAAACTCTAAAATATCTGCCATGAGCTTACATGTGTCAGTTATTTATTCATTATTCATTCACTCATTCTTTTAGTCACCAACTCTATGCCAAGCACATCAGTATGTCAGGCACTGCACTGCAATGTAGTCATCCACATGTATTTCAAGCATACACATGGGAAGCTAATACTTCAAAAGGTTACCACACTTTTTGAACCTATCAAATATTGTAACCCAAGACTGACTTATTGGCAGCCACTTCAGTCTTATAATTTAAAGGCCACTGAAAAACTTAGCATTTTAAATCTTTGATTTAAAATGAAGGGGATGATAAGGAGAAAAGACAATTCTTTGGGTTTATTTTACTTAAAAAAAGAACACATTTAATTCAAGATTCAAATTCACCTGAAAAATATCTACCTCAACTGATTGTCTACAACCTCAAAATCCCCTTCCACAAATTTGTTGTTTGAGACAAATATATTTTACGCTTATACAATCCCAAATGATTAATAATGGATTGGATTCTAAATGACTGCTATGTGTCAACAGAGGGAAAAGTTGAGAAACCATGGAAGCAAAAGGTCAATCCGGTGGTGAGATATTGGTGGAAAGGGCAGGCTGACTCCAAATAATTCAACAGAGAAGAAAAGACAGGTGAACAGTTCCTTCCCTATGTCAAAGCGCATGTTGACAGCTATTTGTTGCACTTTTGCATATGGTTAATTAATTTCTGTAAAGTAAAACTTGAGGACAAAGGCTCTTATGTTGGGAGAAATACATATGGGTAAGGTGAGGAGCTTTGTCTCTTACACTTTTAAAATTAGAAGTTGGTTTGGCTATGTGTATTTACATGGAATATGATTTCCCAGTGTTTAAAATCTCTCAATATACATATGTTTTATGTACTTAAAGTAGAAATGTATAGCCTCTTCTTTTGCAAAGATCTCTTATCCATATCTTCAGAACTACACACAAATCATGCTTGAAGTAAATAATGTTAAAAGCCTAGGAAGAATCTAGAAGATAAATTTCTCCAAGGAGAGTTATAGGAGGCATTACTTTTTATGACAGGCTACCTCTCTTAACTGAAAATGACAGGCAGAAGGAGAGGATTGCAACACACAATGGGCCACAGCCCTTAAAGTCATCGATGCAGGGACAACTTAAGCCTGATGAGACAGAGCCTTTATATAAGTTCAAAGCCATATTCTCACAGGATTACTTTTCATATTGACTGACACCAAAAACGTAGAGATCAACATGGGAACCTTGCAGAGATGAAAACGAAATGAGATGGGAAACTAAATGACAAAATGAATTAGTAGGATGTGCTATATATTCGGTCCCTTGGAGACACAAACCCCTTGTAATACAGGATTTTAAATCTTTAGCCCTGAAGAGAGGAGATTTATATAATCATTATGAGAAATAATAAATGATTTAATTTAATAAACATAAGAACTCTTGTAAACACTTTCATCAATATTTTAAAACTAGTCTTTTCTAAATATTGAAAGCTTGCAAACGTGTATATTTATTGTGTGTGTGTGTGTGTGTGTGTGTGTGTGTGTGTGTGTTTACCTGTTATGGTTTCAGTTAATGTAAAAATTGGTGTACTATTCAGTTTTCTATCACTGTAAATGAATACCTGACATGAGCTACTTATTGAAGAAAATAAGTCTTATTTAGATCACCATGTTGTCAGTTCACAGTCCAAAAAGCAAAGTGCAGACTCCAGGGCAGGGTCCACCCATTGGCTCCATCACATGGTACATATAGCAATGGCAGAGACCAGTATAAAAGCAAGCAAATAACTACAGTTCAAACCAGGAACAGAGAGAATGGGACTTGATTCCCTCTATCCACTCTCTTGCAAGAACTGTCAAAGTGATCAGACAGGAAATACCTCATACCCCTGATGGCCCAAGGACCCCACATTAGATCCACATCTTAAAGACTCTATCACTATGGGATGCAAGTCTACAATTGCAATGGAACTTTTGGGGACACTCATATTACATTTAAATTATAGCAGTGTCCTTTGTTTTTATATAACACAGGTATTCCACTCACACATAAAGGCACAGTGACAGGTATGTCTGTATTCAAGGGAGAGAGAGAGAGAGAAAGGAAAATATGCATATAATAATGCCATTCTGTCAATGGAAAAAGTACTTTCAGAATACCTTTGGATTTTATAATGTAAAATGTATTTGAACAGTGTATTTAACAGCCCTTTTTGATATTTGTTTGTAATTTTTTTCTACATAAATATAAAAAGTCTGTATATCATCTGTATAAGTAAAATGTCAATGGATCAACATATAATATAAAATTCGAATAAGAGAAGGAAATATAAACTATTTGCATATTGATTTATACTTAAAACATCACACAATTTATTTAGGGTATATAAGAAAACAGAATTTATATTAAAGGTTTGTATATCATAGGTATCAGTGTATGTGAGAACATGTATGATTTTATAACCATGTATGTATTTTAATCAAATTTAGAATAATTTAGGTTTTTATTTTTATCTATGTTCATAAATATTGTTCTAAACTGATATTGAATAGCTAAATATTCCAGATTATGGATACATTATAACTTATTTAATCACTCTTACTTTAATACACATTTTTCCAACTTTTATAAGGAACATTTTTATAAACATCAGAACTTCACCTGAATAGGAGCACAGGAAAATTGGAGTCTATTTATCACCTATTATTACATCCCTGGTACCTAGAACAGTGCCTGACAAATACAAGATATTTCATTAATATTTATTAAATTAATGAATGCTTTAGTTTGCATCATGAGACACAAATTCTTCACTGAGTTATATAATAATATTCTAAGGTAAATTTTTAATGCAGAATCATTATAATCAAATAGTAATAACACTATTATGTATAGTTGGTTTGTACCAAAGTATTAACAATTTATATAAACGTAATCAGTGTGAAAATGTCAACCTTGTAACATTCACTGATCAGAGGTATTGAATTTAAATTTATTTTCAAAAATATTTTTGTTACATGATTTTAAACTTATTTTATCTAACTTTTCTTGGAAGACAACTGAAATTGAGCCTTGTCTCACATTATTACCTATTTATATTTCTTCAGTTTTAAACTGTGCTGTAGTAATCTCTGTTTTGCTATGCTAGATCACATTAGATTTCAAGTAATTATTATGTGGTATCTTAGGTCAGCTATACTAATTTTTGTTGTTGTTTATTTTCTTCTGGGTATCTCAACTCTTTTATCTTTGCTTTTTGGTGGGTCACTTAAACAACATATTGTTTCATTTATCATGGTGTTTGAAAGCATATTTCTTTGCACTTTTTTTAATGGTTGCTTTATTGATTACGTTACATATTTATAATGTAGAACAGTCTACTAGTGTCATTTTGTCAGTTTAAGTGAAGTGTGGAAAAATCTCAAAACATTCATTATCTCCATCATTTATAGTAAAAATATTATATTTCCTTTTATATATTTAGGACCACACTATTATAATATTTATTCTGATTGTCAAGCATATGTGAGAAAATTCAAAAGAAGTACAAAATATTTACCCATGTTTTTGCATATGATGTGTTTTATTCCTTCTTGTTGTTAAAAATTCTTCTCCTATTATTGTTTCAGTGTTGCATAGATAAATTCCCCTGGTCATTCTTTTAGGGTAAATCTACTGATGACAAATTCTTCTAGGTTTCCTTTCTCAGAGAATGTCTTGACCCCTTCTTTATTTCTAAAGACATTTTCACTGGATGTAGGATTTCTGGGTTGCTATTCCTTCCTTTTAGGACCTGAAAATGTTGTACCACTTCATTCTCACACCTGTATTTCTAATGAGAAATTATTTCTCACTTGTATTCTTTTTTTTTTCTCTTATAGGTATGAGGGTGTCTCTTTCTCACTAGTTTAAAGATTTTTTTCTTCACATTTAGTTCCTAGATATTTGATTATGATATAACTTGGTGTGTATTTATTGAACTGTGTTTGAGATCCACTTATTTTCTTGAATCTGTAAATTTGTCTTTGACAAACTGAGAAGTTTTTAGGTACTTCCTTGAGTATTTTTGCTGTCCACCCTCATTTTCCTCTCCCTATGACTCTGCGCGCACAAACATTACATTATTTGTTCTAGTCCCACTGGTCTCTGGGGGCTCCATTAATTAATTTTCAGTCTATATTCTCTTTTGTTTAAATTTGGTAATCTCTGATTCCTATCTTCTAGTTCACTAATTCTTTCCTTCATCTCTTCCCAGGAACAAGAATTTATCATAGAAGGTTTTTTGTTTTGTGTTTGGGAAGGGGTTATTTTAATTTTTCAGTTCTATAATAATGTTTTTTTTTAATCCTTCTATCTTCTGTTTATTTATAAGCTCATTTTCTTTTTCCAAAACTTTCTATTTTCAATTTTGGTTCAACTGCACTTACAAATAGATCACTGAAGCATTTGTGTGATGGCTGTTTTAAAATATTTGCCTGATAATTGTGACATCTCTGTCATCTTGGTGGTGGAATATATTGAATTTCTCCTTCAGTTTGAGATCTTCATGGTTCTCAGTATGAAGAGTAATTTCAAAATGGCAATCCTATACATTTTGTGTAATCATTTGAAGCTCTAGATATTATTTTAAATTTCTGTTTTAGCTGGTTTCCTCAGACTCTGCTCTAGCAGTGGGGGGGGGGGGGACCACCTCAGTATCACCAGGAGTTGGCTGATGAAGGACAGGTCTCCACTGGGCCTCTGCTGGGCCCACTGCTGATAGGTGAAAGTGGAAGTTCTGACTTCCTACAGGCCTCTATTGATACATCCCAACTGGGAGGGAGAAGAATAGTCAGAATGACCCTGTTCCTGCTGGGCAGTGGTGAAAGTCCTGACTCTCCCCTAGTCTTCCTTCTGTGTCCCCACAACAGGCAGAGAAAGGAGTTCCTCATCACTACTGTGTGGGGTGAAAGTTCTATTCCCACATGCTCGCTGCTGATAGTGCTGAGGGTGTAATGGCGATTTTGTTACTGACCAGTGAAAATGAAAATACTGGTTCCGTACTGATACTATCTCTCCCTGATACCATCCAGGGAGAGAGCGATGTGATTTGGCCACCCTGTTACTATCTGAAAGTCTATTCCCCATTTGGTCTTCGCTGGCATACAAACTGTATTACAAGAGCCCCCACCCCATTCCCACCCTGCCCCGTATTTGGCTAGAATAGAGCACTATCTTCAGTTTTGTGCCTTGCCTGGTTTTCTCTCTTCTAATCCTTTAATTAGATACAACAGATTTTTTTTGGGGGGGGGTCTTTTTTTATTTCTCTGTGTCCAATGGTGCTTCTGAGAAGCTGGCTTTTGGGATTTTAAATCAGAAATATACAATAAAACTCAGGAAATTCTCACCACGTCACTGCTGGTATCCTGATCTTCCTCAGCAATGTGCATCTTCTTTCCACCTTTCAGAGCCTTATTATGTTTGCTCTACCTATGCCCAGTATTTTAGTTGTAGTTAATGAAAGGAATAGAGAATGCCATCTTTCTGGAAATTAAAACTATGTTTATTTTCTTATATCCTTACAAGTATGTGTTTTTAATCACAAGAGAGTGGCTGATATTTTTTTCATTCCAGACATATCCAGACAGGATAAAAGTCACTAATTAATCACTGAAATGAGGCAAATATATATATTGTTTTCTAAAGTGAGTTTTAAGTTTTGGATAAAAATCTATAGGTTCATGATGGCACAGTGGCCCACACCTGTAATCTCAGCAGCTCAGAAGGCTGAGACAGGAGGATCACAAGTTCAAAGCCAGCCTCAGCAATGGTGAGGCATTAAGCAACTCAGGGAGACCTTGTTTCTAAATAAAACACAAAACAGGGCTGGGGATGTGGCTCAGTGGTTGAGTGCCACTGAGTTCAATTCATATATATATATATATATATATATATATATATATATATATATATCAATAGTTTCAATATTCTGGTTTCATTTTGCCCACGGTTGTGGTAACAGTTTACAACCATGGTGGAGAATTATAAAAACCATACAATGGCAAAGCCAGATCTTCTAAAATTAGAAGGAGATATTTTTTTTTTCAGAGCCTTTAGAAATTGAGTGCAAATGGCTGCTTTAATTCAAATACTTATAATGTATACTGTCTAAATATGGACAATAATTGATTTGTATTGTTTATCTCATTTGTATTTGAGATACTTCAGCAACTTTTCTTCCCATTTACTTGAAGCCATTAGCAGCACACTGACAGGATAAAAGTCACTAATTAAGAGACTGCCCACCCTCAGAAGCATAACATCATGATGATGATGATGATTAGATTTTTTTTGTGGACATCAGGCATTTAAAATGCAAGTTTATCCAGAGTTTTTGCCACATATAATGACAAAAGGAATGAAAACAAAGTTTCCAAACGTTTGCAGATGTGTTGCTAGCTTTATGATTTCTTTTCAGAAAATTTCTTTTGTGGGGTAAGTGTTATTTCAAACTTTCTTTTCATTTTTCTGAAAAGAGGTCTTGCTTTGCAGGCCACTTTCACCAAGAAATAAGAGGGATGAAGCTGTGATCAGTTCTTTATTTTATCCTTTAGGCTGTCATTGAAATTGGGCAGGGGAGGGAATCTTCTGGCAGCACATGTTCAAGACTATGGGGTAGACAAAAAAAAAAAAAAAAAAAGGTAAGGTGCCAAGCATTAGTTTTCAGTCTCAATTTTCCCCAAGAAGAATGGACTTGTGGACCTGGTTAAGGTCTCAACCTCAGAAAAACCCGATTACCAAATTTATGAATCATTGCGAACAATTTTGAACTTCAGTTTTCTCTTCTGAAAGAAGATAATATCTAATATACAAAGAAATGTGAGAACATTATAAAAGTATATGTAAAGAAACTGACCTGCAATAAGTCATATCCTCATATTTAATATTATTAAAGATTTGAAATTTATTCATAATTGTTATATTGCACAATAAACTCTGAGAAAAAACCAAGGATTACTCACTTTTGTATCTCTTGCTCATGGAACAGTTTCAGGAACACAGTGACAGATGAGCAATGAGTATTATTGTCCATACTACCTCTTCAACATAACCAGCTATAATTTGCTCACTCAGTAGATCATTATATAATGAATATGTATGAAGAATAGTTTTAAGATTTGTGTAGAATACAAAGAATAGACTATGAGGAATACTTATCTCTTCATTTTCTGCTTTAAAAAAATCAAACACAACCATGACCTTGAAGCTCTGTGCACCATCACAAGTCCTTTTGTCCCCCCAAGGTAATCAAACAAATTAAATAAATGTGTTATACTTTACACTTCTTTATAGATCTAATAAATACATTTATAACCTTAAAATGCATTTTTTATTTTTTCGAGTTTATGAAATTTTGATAGAAGGAACTATACTTATATTTTTATAACTTTCTTTTTATTATACTAGCATATTGCACACAGAATTCATATACTTACTACATGTAGCCATAATTTCTTCTCCTTTTTTGCAAGGGTGGATTACTCTATCATAATATGTCACAATGTATTCAGTCTATTTTCAATAGCTTTGGGGTATTATTGATTTTTATATTAAAGTGAAAATCAATTAAAATATGAATATGCTTATATATATTTCCCAAAACACATATTTTTCTCTAGCATATTTACCTGTATAATTTTTTATATTAGAGGATATCCTCAGATGAATTACATGATTCTTTGAAAGGAGTTCTTATAGATTTCTGCTTTCAGCATGAAGGATGAATGGTCACAAGGTTGTCTTTTTCATAAGCAACTATAAAACCAGACAAGATATGTAAGTATTAATTTCAGTGAGTTGAGAACAGATAGAATACTGTAATGCCTGGGGAAAGGGAAGAAAATTAAGCCAGCCCTATCATCGCACCAACTTGTTGGCTGCAGGATTTTCCAGGTCACAGCTGTGGAAGCACAAAACAAACAGAGCACAACACTCTCAATGAGTTGAGATACAGATAGAGGCCAGGGAATCTAAAACAGCTGGAAATGTTAGGGTAGACTCAGAGATTTCCAGAGACAAGCAGATGACAGTGGTCCCAAATTAATCTTATAATAAATAAAGGTTTCTTCTAGATCCATCATAGCAAAATAAATATCAAACTTCAAGGGATAAAATTAATATTCCACTTACATAACAATATCAGGACATATTTAAAATGTGTAGGTCCCATAAAAAATTACCAGAATAATAAAACAATAGAAAATATGACCCAAAGGCAGGAGGAATAAAAAAAGACTGTTCAATAGAAACAGACCTAGACAGAACTAATAAAACAAGTCCACAAGAATCAGAAAGAGCCTATCAATTTTATAAATATGCTAAAAAAAGTAAAAGGAATTGATGAGAAAATAAAATGTATTTCTGTGTGCATGTGTGTATAATATAATGGAAACTTTTAAGAGTTGATAAAAATGAATTATCTTCATGATAAAAAATTGAGATTTCAAGACATGCAAAGACATGGAGAATCATTAAATGTATATTGCTAAGTGAAAGAAGTAAGACTGGAAAATCAACATGTTGTCTGATTCCAATTATATTACATTCTGTAAAAGAAACAAACTATAGACACAGTAAAAAGGATTAGTGATGAAACTATTATGAGAAATTTAATGATAGTGATTATAGGACATTACATATTTGTTAAGACCCGTAGAACTGTGAGACACAAAAATTGGATCCTGTTTTAAATTGTGTACTTTTGATAATACTAACAATACCCATTCATAAATTGCAACAAATATACCAAACTAATACAAGATGTAAATAAAAAGGGAAATTATGGCTTCTAAGCAAAGAAGGTATATGAAAGATCCCTATATTTTCTGCTCTATTTTTTTGTAAATATAATCCTTTTCCCTCCCCAAAATAAATTTTATAACCAGGCATGTTGGTGGATTTCAAGCAACTCAGGAGGTCGAGTCAAGAGTATCACAAGTTATAAGCAAGTCTTGGCAAATTAGCAAGACCCTGCCTCAAAATAAGACATGAAAAGGCATAGGGATATAGCTCAGTGGTAGAGCATCCTGAGATTCAATCTGAAGTAACAAATAAATAAACAAGTTTATTCATTTTATTAATTTATATGTTTCAAAATATAATATCTGAACAGAAAATAAAATTAGATAAGATTAAAAGTCAATTAGGTACTACAGAATAAAATTAATGAACCATAATATATAGTAATAAAAATAATCTGATATGAAGCATACAGAGAAAAAAAGTCTGAAAACATAGCCTAAATGAGCTGTGAAAAATAATAAGTATTCCAATTTACATGTATTTGGAGTGTCTTGAAATGGAGGAAGAGAGGAAAAAAAGCATTTTTTTAAAAGAAAGGGCAGAAAATTTATCAAATTTAGAGAAATCTAGAAACACAGAGATTCAAATTGTTCAATGAGTTCAAAGCAGATGAAACATAAATAAAACCACACCAAGGAAAATCATAATCTAAAAGCTAAAACCTGTGATAAAAAATGATTTCAAAAAACAAATATAAAATTCATGTTACATGGGAGAGGGAAATGAAAGGAAGTACAACAAACTTCTTGAAAGAAGCCATACAAACAAGACAAGAGAAAAACATGAAATTTCTAAGACAAAAATGTCATGAACATAGAATTCTATACCCTATGAAAATACCTTTTAAAATCAAATGAGTTTTTTAAACATTTTTAAAATTGGAGATAATTCTCTACCAACATACATGTACTATAAGAAATATAAGAGTTATTACAAGAAATAATAACAGATGAAAAATTTGCATTTTTCCCAAATTGACTGGCAATCTATAAAAAGGACAATAAAACATAATTAAGAGGGTTTTACTTCAATAAGGCAGGAATTACTTGATATTTGAAAATCAGTGTTTATAATTATTAGTACCAAAATACTAATAAAGAAATGTCATGTGATAATACTAATAGGAAACACATTTGTAAAATTCAACATTCATTTATAATTAAAGATAAAATCTTAGGGATAGAACAACCCTCAACATTATAAACAATATACATGACACATTGAAAGCCACCACCATACTAAATGGAGAAAGCCTGAAAGTATTTTCTGTAAAATCAGAATCAGTCATGAATGCCCACTCTTATGACTGCTATTCAATATATTTCTTGACACTCTATCCTGATTGAAGGAAATTAAAGGAACAAAAATAGGAAACAAAGTAGTCAAATTATCTCTGTTCAGTGATGACATGATCATATATCTAGAATACCCAAAAATCTCCACAAGAAGATTCAGTAAAGTAGTAGGGCATAAGATCCACATACAAAACTCAATAGCTTTCCTGTACTCTAATAATTAGTCTGCTGTGAAAGAAATAGGAAAATTATTCTATTCACAATAACCTAAAAAATGAAAACTGGGAATAATTCTAAGAAAGGAAGTGAAAATGCAAGCTACAAAACACTGAAGAAAGGAACTGAAGCAGTTCTGAGAAGATAGAAAGACCTCTTATGTACTTGGATGGACAGAATTAATATTGTCAAAACAGCTATATTACCAAAATATTATACAGATTCAATGTAATCCCAAAAAAATACCAAAGACATTTTTCATACTAGGAAAAATAATTCTGAAATTTATTCAAAAGAATAAAACACCCAGAATTTCAAAAGTAATCCTGAACAAGAAAAGCAATATTGGAGGCATCAAAATACCTGATCTTAAATTATACTATAGCACTATAATAACAAAACCAGCATGGTATTGGTAGCAAAACAGACATGAAGACCAATGGAATGGAATAGATGACACAGAGACAAACCCACATAGATACAGTTATCTGATATTCAACAAAAGTGCCAAAAACACATGCTAGAGAAGAGATAGCATTTATAACAAATGGTGCTGGGTAAATTGTATATTCATATATATAATAATCAAGCAAGATCACTATCTTTCACTCCACAAAAAGTCAACTCAAAGTGGATCAAAGTCCTACAAATTAAACCAGGAAATTAAAACAGCTAGAAAATATAGGTTCAGCACTCCATCATATTGGCACAAACACTGACTTCCTTAAAACGATCCCTAAATCTCAACAAATAAAACCAAGAGTCAATAAGTGTGATGACATCAAGTAAAATAGTTCCTGTACAGAAAAGGAAACAAGAGTGTGAAGTCAGAGCCTACAAAATGAGAGAGCTTTGCTGGCTGCACCTGTGGCAAGGGATTAATATCCAAAATATATAAAGAACTCAAAAAACTTAACACCAAATAGTAATAATGATAGTTAGGCTTGGGCCGATGGGTCACCTCCCCCATGGAAATTTCCATGAGGAGCAACCTGGTTTCATTTTCCCCAGGCAGGAGCCAATCAGCTTAAAGGTCGCTCTGTTCCCAGGGCAAAGAGCCAATAGCGTTAAAGGTCGCTCTGGTACACCCCCACCAGGAATCCCTACTTAGAACTCCTGCCAGCCCTGAGCTAGGACACTACAGCTCATCCCTGCTGAGAGGAAGCAGCCACTGCAATAGCTCCAGACCCACCATCTCCAGCCTGAAGGCAGCTGCCCTAGCCAACAGCTCCAAAGACCACAGCCAGCACGACCAGGCACACACCCTCTGTCCAGAGCTCACACACTCCCTGACTCCTCTCTCCCACCAGAGCTTGCACACTTTCCTCGCCCTGACTTCTCTCTCCCCATACTTCGTCTATCTCCAACCAGCCATAAAGGCTGGTGAATAAATCTCTTGGCTGCACGGTTGTCTCTGTCTTTGGTGTGATTTTTGCCATTCAAATAATAATAGTAATAATAATAATATCCCAATCAATAAATGGGCAGAAGCTCTAAACAAACACTTCTCAAAAACAGAAATACAAATAGCCAGTAAATATATGAAAAGTTGTTCACCATTCATAGCAATCAGGGAAATGCAAATCAAAACTACATTGAGATTTCATCTTGCTCCAGTTAGAAAAGCATCCATTAGGTATACAAATAATAATAATGCTGGTGAGGATGTGGGCAGTAAAGGTACACTCATATATTACTGATATTACTGCAAAGTAGAACAACTACTTAGGAAAACAATATGAAGATTCCTCAAAATACCATGGATTAAACCATTACATAACCCACCTATCCCACTCCTTGGTATTTATCAAGAAGAAGTAAAATTACCATACCACAGGAATACAGGCACACCAATGTTTATAGCAACTCAATTCGCAATAGCCAAGTTTTGGAACCAGTCCAGGTGCCATTCAACAGATGAACGAACAAAGAATATGTGTTACCTGAACAATAGATTTTCATTCACCATAAAGAAGAAATTATGGCATTTGCTGTAAATGGACGAGACTGGAAGATATCATGCTAAGTGAAATAAGCCAATCCCGCAAAACCAAAGACCAAATATCTTCTCTGATATGTGGAGGCTGATTCATAATGTGTGGGGTGGGGGTGGTGCCTAGGAAAAAATGGAGGAACTTTGTACTAGGCAGAGGGGAGTGAGGTGATAGAAGAGGGTAAAGGGGTGGAAGGACAGTGGAATGAGACAGACATTATTATACTATGTACACGTATGACTGCACAGTGTGACTCTGCATTGTGTATAGCCAGAGAAATTCAAAGTTGTGCTCCATTTGTGTACAATGAGTTGAAATACATTCTGCTCTCATGTCTAACTAATTAGAACAAATAATAAATAAAGGTTTAAAAAAGAGGTTAGCTTGCTTTTAAAACATTACATAGTGCTATAGTAAGCAAGGTAGGGTGATTAGTATAAGAAAATAGACATGTGAATCAACAAAACAAAATAAAGCCTTCAGAAACAGACCTAAACCTGGTCAATTACTGTTCAAGAAATGTGCCAGAGTACTTCAATAGAGAATGGATCTGTTTTCGAAAATTGCAGTAAAGCAATCAGATACCTTTTTTGGTTAAAAAAATATACTTCAACCCTTACCTCACACCATATATATTGTTAACTCAAAACAGACCACAGGTTTAAGCTTGAAGTAAAATTGTTCATGAAAATGTTCATAGAAGTTTTATTTATAAAAGACCTACATTATCCATCAACTGTGAATAAAACATATACTTCATCTTGAGCAATGGAAGAGAATGATAAAAAAACAGCACAAATCCAAAGTTTAGAAAGTACAGTTGAACCTGAAAGGAGATCAGTGAATATCAGTTTGGGGGAGTACAGGGAAGGGATTCAGTGCAATGGAACATGAGGAAGCATTTTAGAGTCATAAAAATATTCTATATTTTGATCACCATGATAGTTACACAACCATACATATAAATATACATGATAAAATTAAATATACATTGATAAAACAATATATATATAATTACCCACATGATATACAAATTAAAAATATTAATAAAGAATTTTTAGAAGTATTTTTGTATGATTAGATTTCTAAGCACTGGATGAGCATAATACATGCTCAAAATCCTCAGTCAAACATGGTATTGAATGACTTTCTAGAATTGACCAATATGAAAGAATTGAATTTATACCTAATTTTGGTTACATTGGTTTCCCTTTATAACTAATGAGGATAAGTATGGTTTCAGTTTTTTTTTTTGTTTGTTTGTTTGTTTGTTTGTTTTGGCCATTTTATGTACTCTTCTTAAAAATTCTCTTTCAGTCTTTTGCTAATTTCATTATAGTTTTGCTTATTCTTCTCATATTGATTTGAAGGAATCATTTGAGATAATGCTTATTCATCAAATGTCTATTGCATATATTGCTTTTCACTTATTTGTCATGCCTTTTGATGGACAGTTTTTAATTTTACTCTTATCAAGCTGGTCTTTATTTTAATTTTCATTTGTTTCTAAGTAGGATATTGATATTCCCTGCCTAGTTTAAAAAGTAATTTGTATATATATGGTCTAAATAACTTCCACCTCATTAAAATGGAAATTTAGTTATGAAATAAGTTAAGAATATGTTTCTTAATCTTCTCTGTATAAGGAATTGTCCAAGCCAAATATAAAGAAAGAAATTCTTACCCCTACTTATCTGCCATGTCAGTTTTGTCAAATATCAATTTCCTCATATATACATATGGATGTATTTTTGGGCTTGTTATTCTGTTTCACAGATCTATTCATCTATTTTGGTTCCATTATTAAAAAATCCTCATTGTCTTTTTCAAAATAAATTGCTACAACCTGATGCATTTTTTTTTTTTTTTTTTTTTTTTTTTTTTTTTTTTTTTTTTTGTGGTTACCAGGGATTGAACTCAGGGGCACTAGACCACTGAGCCACATCCCCAGCCCTTTTTTGTATTTTATTTAGAGACAGGGTCTCACTGAGTTGCTAAGTGCCTCGCCATTGCTGAGGCTGGCTTTGAATTCACGATCCTCCTGCCTCAGCCTCCCAAAGTGCTGGGATTACAGGCGTGCGCCACTGTGCCCGGCTCTGATGCAATTTTTAATATAAAAATTTCTACCACTAGATTTTTATTATGCCTGCCTGCTTGTGTTCTACATAAGTTATAGAAGGAGCTTAGTTTCACAAGCAAACTGTAAGTTTTTCATTACATTTATATTGACTTTAAAAATACTTTCTAGAGAATTTATTTCTGAGTTATATTTTTTTTAAACATTTTTTTATAATTTTGGTTAGGTTTGTTGTGAAATTTGTCAAGGTACCATGCTGCAAGAAAAATATGTCTCTGCACAATGTTACAAATGTTTACAATTAGATAAACTTGTATAAGTAATTATTTTTATTTGCATTTATTGATATATGAAAAAATTTCAACATTTTCCCTCTCAGATCACTCTGTATAGGTAAACTCAAGTGCAGAATACCCACATAAAACATAGATGAAAGGATTTTAAATTTTAATTATAATCAAAGTCAAACAAGCATTACTTCAGCTTTGAATGCTGGTTTGTATCATTATTAATCAAGTTACCTACATTACCTATATGTTATTCATGGATGAATATTTTATGTCAAATAAGTAAAATGGTAGGGGGTTGCAAAAGACAAGGCACTTCTGTATATTTGTACTAATTAATTGAAATAAAATGCACAGATAGATGACAATAAATTATAACAGTGGTCATCAATTTTGAAAAAGAAAATGGCATGTTCCTAAATATTTGGAAATACTAATTTTAGTGTTTTTAAATACTAATATTTAGTATTTAAAATTACTTATATTTAGTAATTAAATTTACCTAAATTTATTTGACTAGAAGAAAATAATTCTGAGATTACAATAAAAATGAAACATATTTAACAGAATTTACTTACTCAAATATGAATATCACTTATATGTTCTGAGATCAAATACCTTTATTTAAAAAACATTGCATACCTTTGAGAAGACAACCTTGTGAAAGAATTAAGAGATTTGGCCTTCCCTATGTAAGTAATCCAATTGGTGATTTTGTGATCATTTATTTACCTGATCTAGTTTGTTTTATAAATTTTTAAAATTTATTAATGCATTCAATACTTATTAAAATTAAAAAAAAATGCAGTGGCCAACTTCTGGAAAATAACCTAAAGATAAATATGGTAGCACAAAGAATATAAAGAACACAGTCATTTTTCTTCTCAAATAAAAATTACTATTTTTTAAATTTTCCTATGCTTTCCATTATGGTAACATTCGATAGGTAATCTTGTGCAACTCTTTTCCAAAAGACCTCAAATTTCTCATAATTCACCCTCACCAAAACATTTCTCTGCATTCCAGTCCCAATTTACCTACAATCTAGCAGTGTCAAGATCTCAGACTGCCCACATTTGGCATTCCAGGCACAGAAAGGCAGGTAGCTCCACAAATTCCAGTGTAAAGACATCTCATTTATTCCATGAGGATGATCCACTCCGAAAGCTTACTAATGCCCTGTCTATCTGGTCCTCAACAGGGATGATATGGTCATTTGCAGGTTATGAGTTTTATTCTGTCCTATATAAAAGTTTCATGTACCTGGTGAGTTCTTTTAGCTATTTAGAATACCTCTGAATTTACCTGTGATTCACAAAATAATTTTACCATGAGCTAATAATAGGAACAGCTTCCAGTGAAACTGAAGTCAAGTATAAGACAAAAATGTTTTCAGGATTCTTTACAATAATTCATTTCATTACAATAAAATAAACTTTAGCTTTGTATTTTTCACAATATCCTGGTACAAAGTTAAACATTTAACAAAATGTAAATACCATTGCTACTGTTGTTGCTAACATGGTTATCAAGTGTTAGATCCATAGCCTTGGTACAACACATGGCAAAACATAGAATATGTGGGGTTTGAGTTCCAACTCCATCATATACTAGTTATAGAATCTTAAAACATTCTGCACTGTGCTTTTTTCTATTAAAATTATGGAGATACATTTTGACTTGCCTAATGAAGAAAATTGTTATAAAATAATCCAATGTCATGGATGCATATGAAATAATTATCTGTGTTATAAAAGATTTCAACAATCTTAAGATGTTAGGATTAGTCATGGCTAGGAGAGATAAAGGAAAGTGAGTAAGCTGTCATAGTTAAAAGAGGTTATGAAAACACCATACATTTTTAAAAGAATTATACCTGAAAGTACACATTTTCTTCAAGAAGATAATTGCATTAAATTATTTTAAAAATTAACTATTCTGATTTATTATTAATTAGTTATTCCCTTAATATGCAATGTTATTCTTTGACAGTAGTTGAAATGTAAGCACAAGGATTTAAAAATACTATATTACTTGTAAAAGACAATTAGATGATTACTTTTATGCCCAGAGAAATGTTTTATTTGTTCTTTGACATCTAGTAAATGTGTGGGCTTTATAATATGTCTTAATTGTATGAGAAGTAAATATTTAAAATACTATTTATACTAAAATGTGACCATTTCCTGATGCATTTTACTTTCTTTTCTACCTTTTAATAAGCTTAACTGAAGCCATAAACATAGTACTGCCTTGAATAAGATTTTAGGATATTTTTATATCAATAAAGCATTACATACTCCCTATTCTCAAGATTTTTAGCCTGTAGTTATTTCTTCCAGATAATTCTCACTACAGTCATGATTTTATTGATGTATTAATGTTATTTACCTAAAATTACATAGTCTTTACTATTCTATGGGAATGTAGATTTATGGAAGAATTGCATAATTCACTAGCTTGAAATGAGTGACAGCCTCTATAAGGAATTTAACTTTTATCATTCCAAAATTTTATGAATTCTGAATACATTTTAAGGAAAACTTTGAACACTGACTAAAGCATGATTTAGCTACAGCTCAGTTGTTCCTTTCCTCTATTTAATTTACTTCAATTATGTCACTTGTATTAAGGTAAATAGTGTAATTTATTATAAATGTCAAACTTCACATTTCACTTCCTTGATTGATTTCAGCTATTTAGAAATTATGGCATTGTACTTTTTGCCACATTTCAGCAAACACCACAGCTTGCAGCACTTTCATTCTTTACAGCCCTTATTTTATTTTTGAACCAAATCAGAAACACTTTAAAATATATTATGTTTTATCTAAATATTTATAATTTATAATATTCCAAAATATTAACTGCATTCCCTTTAATGACATTTGTTTTCTTCATCTCAGAACACCAGTATTCCTTTCTCATTAAGGAATATTCAGATTAGTCAAAGAAGGCATTTTTATCCCCCCACCCCTACTCATAATTTTAGGTACTAACTAATACAGAATACAAAAAGAGTAATAAAACAGCCTGTATCCAAATAATATATGAATTCCAGGCAAAAAAAAAAAAAAATATTCCCTCATAATGCAGGACTCAATGTCTGCAGAAGAAATAAAACACACAGGGAAGAGCTGCCTGAGATATAGGAATTCATACATTTCACATTTCACACTAATAACCAGGCTCAGCCAATATTTAAACAATAAGAGTTGTAATATTCGTACAGAATTTTGTTCTGCTTCAAATGTAATACGTAAACATAAAATTGCAAATGTAATTCTTTCTATAAATTTGTAAACATATTTGTCCAAACTACTACCATTCGTTTGAGCTACAGTAATTGATATAAAACATCCATACTATTCACAGTTGAACATTGACTAACAATAATAATGATAATATTGTGCTGTGTTATATTTCTAAATAGATATTTTACAATTACAGAAGAGTTTGAATGTAGTGTTTATTATATTGTCTACATCTACATGCTGTTTTTACATATGTATTTTTAAAGACCCAACAATTATTAAAACATTTGGAAATGACTGGATTCATCAATCTGCTAAGATGATATGTCCATGGAAAAACACCTTAAAGAGATTACTATTTACCCTAGCCCATCTTGAGACTTCTATTGACAACATAAAATTACCCTTTATCTTGAATTTATCATTTAGATGATTTATCTATGATTGATGTTCGTCTGCAATGTTTTTTACTTCTAGAAAACTTTCTTTGATTAAGAAAACTGAGATAAAATTAAAAGACATGAATTTTTCTCATGGACTGTCAAATGTCTTCCTCCTTTTCCAAAATAAAACACCATGCCAGTTACTATGAGTTAGTTCACTCTCAGTACCATCCCAATCCCTTTCCTCCTTTCCTACTTCAGCCTGAAGAATAGAAAATGAGTGATTCAGATTCCCTGTGCTCCCACAGTTGACAGGAGTGGAAAGGTCCATGGGATCTATTTCTGGTCAATGAGATGGAAGATTAAGCCCCCATGTACTATGCAGATATCTGCCATTTTTTTTCTCCTGGATCCTCCTCCTGCCTGAAATGTATATTCAATGCCCCAAATGTAGTAACAACATGGATTCTACTTTGAACAAGGGCAACATATGAAGAAAAACAGGTCAGAAAGGAATAAGCCTGCAGTTTTGATGAACATGTTGAGCAGCTGCATAAACCCTGACCTACTGCCTATCACTTCTCATTGCATATGGACATATATTCCTTACGCTATTAAGCTACCTTTTTTTCAAGTAGTCTGTTGTTCTCAGACTCAATGTGAATCTCAGAGAATGATCAAATCTGATAAAGTGCTAAGAAGATGATGAAGAAGGAAGGAAATTAAAGGGTAAGAAACATAAGAAAAATTAAATGGAGATTAACTTGCTCCATTTTCCGATATAAAAGAAAAAGAGAGGTACATCTAATTTAAACAGCAGTGTTTATCATTTATAATCCATTAACTGTATGTGTGTCTAGATATACATGAAGATAGCATGGGGGGGGTGGGGGGGAGGGAGGAGAGAGAGAGAGAGAGAGAGAGAGAGAGAGAGAGACCAGGTGGGTGGGGGGGATATTCTTCTGAGCCTCTCTACTTAAAAACTAATACTATTAAAAAAGCTCTAGGTCTCTCCTTCTACTTTGCTTGAAGTTAGTATTGCCCACCAATACTAACTGAGAGCCAAGGAAGACTTGAACTTCCAACGTGCACTTAAAAATCAGGACAGTAACTTACACCTGGGATTGGGAACAACTCTGTAGTTCCAGGGAGGCTAAGAGACAGCAGGGGGAAAAAATCTAATTACAGTCCTCAAGGGACAGGAACACTTGACAACTTATTGAGGTAAGTCATCCAGGCACAGGAAGATGAGATGGTTTACTCCTTTATTTATTTTGAAAAGACCATAGTCTTTGTCTGTTTTAGCACAAATAACAAATTATTTAATATACTATATGCTGTAACACCTTTGTTTGGTATACAAAATACATCATCTCAATGCATTCCAAAGGTACCAGAAACTGTGGAGAGCAGAGCTATGCATGCTGAGAGCTTCCTGGCATGAGCATGTGTGTCTGAAGACGTTGCCTTGTCATAGGATAAACAGACATTATCTTATAAGTGGGAATACATTATCCACTTGGTATAGGAAATTTCTGGATACAGTAGTTCAGGCAGGATGCAGGTGAGATGAAAGAGCTCATAATGTAATTACTGAGAGATGAAGTGAGGCAGTGGAAAACAAATGCACTTTTCTCTTTACCTTTTTGATGTCAGATAGTCAGGTTAATTAACCCAAAGTATTCATCTTCTGGAACAGTGCAGTGATGCAAAAGTGTAAGAGGAGATTAAGATTTGTTGCAAAGAGCAAAAAGC
This sequence comes from Tamias sibiricus, assembly GCA_025594165.1. Classification (NCBI taxonomy): domain Eukaryota; kingdom Metazoa; phylum Chordata; class Mammalia; order Rodentia; family Sciuridae; genus Tamias; species Tamias sibiricus. The sequence goes on along the minus strand of CM046664.1, from coordinate 108,090,776 downwards.
AATTAATAGTTCGCTTCTGACCCTCAAAGTAGAATCAAGTTCAAGACAATAGCCTTGCAAACCAAGCTATTGAGGAGATTGAGGAGATTTTAAAGACATTTATCTTTCATTTTATATATAAAAAACTGGGCATTAATGATTCACATCTTAATATTTTCTTTGGACGATAGAAAAAGCAAACACCATTGTGCACCATGAACACCTTGCTTTTAGCATAATGCAGAAGACAGAGGTAGTGTTGAGGAACAAGTAAGGGAAAAAGTCATTTCTGGCTTGGTAGTTTCTTGAGAAAAGAGGAAAAATGAGAAATATAGGTAAAATATATGTGACCAATTTTCCACCCTAGAGTCCTGACCCAGAAAGAAGGAAATGAATTCCATAAGCAAGCATAACCATTAAATCTGAATAGTGGGATTGGCTTTGCACATGACCATTTTGGAAAATGAAGGAACTTTAGCTTTTACTGGTTTATTTTACACTGTGGCTTTCCTTTCTATCCTGACACTTTACTATGATACTTTCTGCAAAGAGCACCTTTCTGAAATATGCAACCACACTGTCGGCTGTGGTTGTCTGTTTTGGAATTGAAGTTTCCTCTTCAAATAAATTCAGACATAGAGCCTGAGATAGAGACTGAGACACAGAGAGAAGGAATTAGCGTTCAGCATCTGATATAAGAAAGTAATAAAATTTTGAGGGTGAAAGTCTTTTTTCTAATCTCTTTAGATTTCATTAAGCATATCAAGAAGCTAATAATAGCAGACTCTGACTAAGGTATTCTCCTAAGAATTGAAAAATATATCATCACTTGCCAATATGGAATGGCTATGATTTTAATGTCAGAAAAGAGGATAGGACACAATGAAAATAAAAGAAAACTCCACTTATTTGCAGTCTTTGGCAACTGTTGGGAGGGAAAAAAATAAGAGTGTGAGACTTGATAAAAAAAAATTTTTTTTAGTAATACCTGATACAAACCTACAGTGCAGTCATATTAAAACAAACTTGATTAACAAAGGTGAAGTCATAAGATTTCACTTACCTTGGCTGCTATTTGTTTCTAGGTGGTTGAGCAAAGAGCCAGATATCACAATGATGTTTGTTCATAATGAAATGAGAGGACCCCACAGCAGAGGCTGGGAGTGATGAAAAGGTAGAAACCCCATATAAGACATGGGTAGACACAGTTGGTGTCTGCAGCCAGTGAAAGCTGAGGATAAATTTAAGTCAGCAACAGAGAAGTGTTTGATAATCTTGGGGAGAACTTCTTGAGGCAGAATACCTGACTGCAGTTTTTTACAGGATGACAAATTCACCTTTAAATTTCATAGTATATGCAACACCAAAGGCAATAGGGAACATTTCCTCAGAAATCATAGAAACAAGAAGACACTGAAGATTAAGGATCTCAAATCTCCTCCATTGAAAGGTGTTATGGTTTAGATATGAGGCATCCCCTCATATCTATATTGTGTGAGACAATATAAAAATTTTCATAAGTCAAATGATTAGATTATAAGAGTTATAACCTAATTAGTGGATTAAACTACTGATATGCATTAACTATAGGCAGCTAGTGTGTGGCTATAGGTCAGTAGTGGTTTATATTTTGCTGATGGTGAGCAGAGCTGTTTCTGCTTCCTAGTGGCCATGTACTGAGTTGCTTCCTTCTGCCATGTCCTTCTGACATGATGTTGTGCCTCACCTTGAACCCAAAGCTATAGAGCTTGATGGACTGAGCCTTTGAAACCAGGAGCCAAAATAAACTTTTCTCCTCTAACTTGTTCTTATAAGGTAGTTACGAGGTTATAGCATAAAAAAGCAAACCAAAACCGAAATTGGTAATGAAAAGTGGAATTGTTGCTGTGACTAACCTGACCACATGGTTCAGAAGTCTCTGGAACATTTTGGAGTTTGTAGAAGAACTTTGGAAAGTTTAGATATGCAAGGTGGAAGAGTTTTAGAACATTGTAGATGTTTAATGGTCAATTCTGCTGGGAGCTCAAAAGACCAGAATGCCAATAGTACTTCAGAAAGTAAAGAGTGTGTTCATGAAGAAACAGTAAAATGGCTTAGGTGAATCTCAGGAAGAGAAGAAATGACTAGATTATGAGAGGTATGACCTAATTAGTGATTAACCTACTGATATGGATTAATTGGGCAGTAATTATAGACAGGTAGGGTGTGGCTGAATGAACTAGGTCACAGGGAAGTGTGACTTTGTGTTTTGTATTTTGTCCCTGGTAAGCAGAGCTCTGTCTCTACTTCCTGGTGGCCATGTCCTGAGCTGCTTCCCTTGGCCATTCTCTTCTGCAATGATGTTCTGACTCATCTCAGGCTCACAGTTTTGGAGTCAGTGGACCATAGACTTAACCTCTAAAACTATGAGCCAAAATAAACTTTTCCTCCTTGAAGTTATTTTGTTGGGGTTTTGGTCACAGAAATTAAAAGCTAAGCATAACAGAAAGTTGTATAGTTGAGATACTTTGAACTATCTGCAGGGAAGGATGTTTTTTATTTTTACCCATACTTTCCAACCCAATATAAATTGATAATTTTACATATTGGAATTAATATAAAGATGAAACTAATAGATATATAAAATTCAAGGCATGAACTTGTAAAAGTCCTATTCAAGGAGTACATATTGCAAGGTTCAAATGGTGATTCCATTCCTGGTCTTTTGAGGAATTTCCACAGTGTTTTCCAATGTGGTCATATTTATTTGCAGTTCCACTAAATTTATCCAAAATAACTTAAATCAACATACTGTGGTATTTTGTATGAATATACTGCACTAATAAAAAGTAAAAGATTATATTAAACTTACATAAAAATACTTCTTTAAAATGTTACAAAATTCTTTAGGTGTTTATTCTAAATTTATGTATCCAACTCTTGTGGACCCAATTATGACAATGTTTGAGGCATCTCTAGTCAACAGATCATCCTTTGAGTGGCTGTGCTAAGGTTACTCTTTGCTCTTTCTTCATATAACTGGATTCTGGGGAACAGGAAAGAGTAAATAAACAGGTAAGAATGAGTATTTATCTCCTAAGTGAGGTTGTCCATTAGTGAAGTGGGTTATTCTTACTAATTTCATTGCTTGCTAATTTCATTAAGAAGGAGAGTGACTGACAATTTGTAAAAGTGTTCTCAAAGCTAAATCAATATGGAAGATAGGTGAAAGACAAAAGTCATAATTTAGTAACTCACAAGGCATTTATGAAGTGTCTTTCCTTATTACCTTTAATATTTCTTAGCCTAAGCTGCTGTGCAGTTGCTTCTGATTTGCCTGATACAACAGAAGGAACTGTTTTATCATGGCTTCCAAGGTAGAATTTTTCTGTAATCAGCCAGAGATAGAAATTTTCAGACTTAGTGGGTCATAGGTCTATGCCACAACTGCTCAGCTCTGCTCTCATGGTGATGAGGTTTTAGCATGAAAAATAAGAATACGTTGCATATTGCTACATACAGTCATACAATACAAAAAAGAATGAGTGTGGCTGTTTTAAAAAATATTTACCCAAAAGACTGATTACCTGATTGACCTGTGGGTGATTGCTTGCTGACACTTTGTATAAGGCATTGGGTCCTATAGATGTCACATGCCAGAGACGGATACTCATTTTATTCCCATACTTGTTGAAGCTATTACCTCTTGATATAGATGCTGCTATAGCAAGTTGCTGATATGGCTGGTCTCCTGTTTCTGAAAAAAGCACCATTTACATGAGCTATAAGGATTTAACCACATTACTTTACATCCATTTTCATCCTACCTCCACTCAGTATTTCTCATTTTGTTTCTAAGTCCCTCAAAAATATATGGAGTTCAGACCCTACAAATGACCTATTCTAAGGAGGTACTGGTACTTGTTCATATATGTTTTCTCACTCTAAGAAAAGAAGTCCTCCTTCTCCTTCCCTTCTTCCTACCACTGATAGGGCAGGGACCACTACCCACCATCATTCTCCACCCCTTTCCCATTGCTTAGCTCCTAGCTCAGCATCTGCCTTCAGAATACATTCAGCAAACATCATGGCAAATCCTTTGTGAGATGGTATTGCTTTTTCAGTTTTATTTGTGATGCGCAAGGATCTACAAGACAAAGATCTAGCCTGAGTGATCTAGTTTGAAATACCCACCTCCTCACAAAAGCTCTGCAGATTATCAAGTTTCCTGATGAATATAGAACAATTTCCAATGGCCTCACTTACCTTTATTCTTTCCATGCAACTATAAGGTTATGACATTTTCAGTCCCTGAAAAGGCAAAATTCAACTTTCCTTGAGGTAAGCTATTGAGTAGTTTATTCTATTCTGCTCATACAGGAGAATATAAGCCTCAGAGCAGATGCCTGAGGATGAGGCCTTGCCTCTTCTTTCAAAGCTGTCTGAAAAAGTTAGCTTTTTCTAGGTTCTGAATTTGTGTTGGATCTCTAATTTAAGCATTACAGCATCAGGATGTCTTTCCATCTAGAAAGCAAAAGATAAAATTGTCAGGAGCACATGATAATATAAAATATATTCTCAGATGCACCCTGGAAAATTCATTAAATATCCTCTAGTCTTCTCTAATTATCCCAATGGCCTACCATCCATTTCTGTAACATCATAATAAAAAAGATATTTTTAACTGGCAAATGTTCAAGCCTTCATAAAATTATTTGGGGGCAAGAATTCCATTTCTTGCTAAATAAAAAGATTTCACATACAAGAGATTCAACATAAGGTAGCAAAGAGCTTTGATTATTATATTTCAGAGCCTGGGAGTCAAATGTAAAAGCTAAAAGAAAATTCTGTTCCTCTGTGGGAGAACACTCCGCAGAACAAAGACCTTTTACTACCCAGGACTTTTCTGAGTTTTAGATGTTGATTTTCCTCACTTTTCTTTTCAAGATCAGAATGTCTCTATTATTGCCTTTTAGACAGGAATATCATGCAGAGAATTGAAAGGGCACCACAGACTGGAAAACATGACTTATTGTATAGATTACATGCATTGCAATTTATTTAATTATAAAGTTATTCCAATGCACATATACTTCGCATTGGCTAACAGAAGCTGTTAAAAGCCCAAAAACTGAAAAAGAAAAGCAAAAACTGAGTTGATCAATTGCTTAAAGACCCTTTGATTTTGAGCTTTTATCTCAAAATGAGAGAAGGGGAAAAAGAGGAGGAGCATATAATTTTTTATGCAACCAAATATACATAATTAATATGTGTTTAAATGTATGCATATGTAATTCTGATGTATATGCATATGTGTATAAACAAAATAAGGCCATACACACACACACACACACACACACATATATACATGGCTCTGTGTTTATACGTACATATGTATATAGTAAGATTTCTAGGGAGATCCTTTTCCTGATTGTGTAAAGTCTATGGCTTATGCATTAAAACTTTTCTACTTTAATTAAAAATAAGGCATTAGAGGTAAGACATATGCAAAGAAAAATAGTAGTGCTTTATGGAAACTTCAAAACCAGAATATAAGTGGAAACTCTGTTATATACACTGATATATTTTTGTTCTGTGTGACTGACTTATTGTATTTAAGTTGAAACAGACTTTGAGAATTTTAAATTTACTTTTCCCCCTTACAGTAGGGGAGACATTATGAAGCCTTTGAATGATAATGGGTTGTGAGGGTCAGTAATAACAATGGTGGTCAAATAATACTGTAAAAGTTTATAAGATTTATTTATGCTACACTTATTACTTGTAGAGACATTTATTCTGTTTGTCATAAAATATTGGCTACCTCTACTGTCCAAATAAGCTTCCCTGGGAGTTTTTTTATAGAATGAAAATATGTCAGAGCATCCCTAATGCTCACTGACTAAATTTGAGAAACTGATATAACTGTCAGCATACATGATAGAGCTATTGCTATGACTGCTCAGAAAAATGTAGTTCTGGAATGAGCCAGTGTTTGTGGCAATGATAGTGTGCCATAGCTGGGGCAGAGTCACGGTGCAAGAACACACCAAAATGTTCCAGAACATTTTCCATCAGGCAAAAACAAACTCAGTGGGAGTCACTGTATCAAAATACCTACAGGGACTCTCAAAGTTCTTGGAAAAAAGCAGTCAGGAGGCATCAGGAAAAATAATAAGCTAGTTATTCTGATAAGGAAGAACTTTCCAATGTTTTACAGGGAGGAGTAAGAATCTCATTCTACTTTCAGTGTTTGGGAACAATGAAAGAGAAGGACCCTATTTCCTGACTTTGACAAGATAGAAACCCCTTAGAGGAAAGAATGTCTATGGGACACTCCACAGCTACTATTGGAAAAGCAAGAACAAAGTATCAACTCCAATGTGAATCCTTCTCATGAACCAAGAGGTAGACTGGATATCCAGCCTAACCATGATTCAATTTAAGGAAGAGAAATATCTTCATAATAGGAGGGAGGAGGCAACAAAATTACTTTAAGCATCCATTAAATTCAGGAGAAAAATTATTATGGTGATTTAAAAACAAGGACTCTGGAATGCACACAAGTGGTTACAATGACTTAGCCACATAACTCAGTATTTTTAAATATCAGATTCCACATCTATAAAATAAGTATAAAAATAGTATATAAACCATAGATCTGTTGAGCGAATAAAATGAGTAAGTGTATGTAAAATTTTTGTTTTTATTATAACATGGAATAAGCATTTTTTTAAGTTAGCTATTTCTAAAGCTAGCACTGAAGAAAACATTAAATGGGGAGACTTTAAATTAAATTCTTCAATGAAAATTAAAATATTAGGAAACAATAAAGAAGGACTCCATATTTGATTCTTAACTCATAACTCAAGAAAATAAAAGTATTATTTCTAACATTTTGTCACCTTAAATAACAATACTAATCCTTAATAATTATAACAATAATAATTCCTACTAATAACTAATTAGGTCTCAGCAATTACACAAAGTCAGTGATAGGGGAAAATAGTAAAGCAATGTAGTTCTTATTTTGATGATTTCTATCTCCTCTTTATTGATAGGTTTAATGTAATTACACACCACACACACATAATGCACGCACACTGCTCTGCCTTTTTTTTTGTCTATCTAATTTCCTTTACCTGAAATTATAATTTTATATTTCATTGACAGACTGTCCTATTTTTATGATTCATGTTCATTTTTAAAAGATACCTTTAAACATCTCTGAATCAATTTTTCTTAATAAAAATGATTTTATGTTTTCCTGAGCACTCTCAATTACTTCATAATAAACTGTGATATTTTACATTTTTCCCATAAGCAATCCATAAAATATGTCATTTCCCTTCATGAAAATTTCTGTGATATTTTTGATATGAACTTCATTTATGAGGTCATTTATTATAAATGTCTCATAAAACGTATCATTATGCATTTGAAATAGTCTGGTAGTGTGGAAGCTCTCTTACAGGATTTTGTTTACTTGCCTGTTTTCTGGGGATCCTGTTACCTCTAAACTTATGAACTATCTGTAGCTTTACTTAGACCTTTTACCTGAGATATGCTCACAAATTAACAAAGTAAAGATTAATGTTCTCCATAAGGAGAAAAATGTTTCCTCTACTGTCACATTTCCATTGTTTCCTTACAGATCGGTCATCTCATCATTTAATAAATGGGTGCTGATGTTACCACCATAGGTCATAGTTTCTATTACAAAGACCTTGAAAAAAAGTTGTCAAATGATCAACTTCTCAAAAATTTTAACATAAAAATAAGTAATGAAATTTAAAAATGTGCAAATGATCTAAGTAGACATTTCTCAAGAAGTACATATGATCAATAAATATTTTTATTGACCATGATTTGCTGAATATATTTAGCCAGTAGTAAGTGCAAATCAGAACTACAGAACTACATTCAGATTCCATCTTACCCTAGTTAGAATGTTTAGTATCAAAAAGCAAAGAAAGAAAGAAAAATAGCAATTCTTAATGTGGATATGGAGAAAGGGGAATCTTTATAAATTGTTGGTGGGAATGCAAATTAGTACCACCACTATAGAAAATAATACGGAGGTTCCTAAAAAACACTACTAATACAAATATCACATGATCCGGGAATCCCATTCATAGGTACATATCTGAAGAAAGTGAAGTCAGCATACAAAAAAGATTCCTGCATGCCCATATTTATTGTGATACTATTCACAATAATCAAGATATGGAATTAGCTGAGGTGCTCATCAACAAATTAATGAATTAAGAAATCAGGATACACACACACACACACACACACACACACACACACTGGAGTATTATCCAATGATAAAAATTAATGATACCCTATCATTTGCAGGAAAATGGATGGAATTGGAGGGTATCATACTAAATTAAATAAGCCAGACACACACAAAAAAAGCAAAAACAAATATTGCATGTGTATTTTTCTCCAATGCAAGAAATTAAAAAAGAGAGAGAGGAAGAGAGAATGCTTTATGGAAATATCACAGTGAATTCCATTAATTTGCACAACTAATATGTGTAGATAGATAGATAGATAGATAGAGAGAGAGAGAGAGAGAGAGAGAGATAGATAGATAGATAGATTTCTGTTATAGTTTAGATGAGGTGTCCCCAAAAAGCTCATATGTGATAAAATGCAAGAGGTTTTAGAGGCAAAATGATTAGGTTATGAGAGATGTTACTTAATCCACTTGAATCGATTAAATGGGTTTTAAATGTAGGCAGATAGAGTGTGGCTGGAGGAGTTAGATTAGTGGGGGTGTGCCTTTGTGGTGTATAATTTGTCCCTTGTGTAGAGAGCTCTGTCTGCTTCCTGAGTGATGTTCTGAGACACTTTCCTCCTCTATACCCTTCCAGTCATGATGTTCTACCTCACTTTGGTCCCAGAGTAGTAAAGCTGTCCATTTATGGACTGAGACCTCTGAAACTATGAGCCCCAAATAAACTTTTCATCCCCTAAAATTGTTTTCGTCAGGTCCTTTGTTTATAGTGACATAAAAGCTGACTAAAACAATGTCTAAACTAGGAAATACAATTAACTTCATGAAGATACTCATTGGTTGCTTCCACAAGCCAGGAAATAAAGCAAAGAGAGAAATTTCATTATTTTTCTAACTTTGATCTTGCTACCAATAATCCAATAATGACCCAAGTGACAGGCATTTCCCAGGACAGTTCTGTTTTACCCCTTTCCCATGTACACAGTTATCAGGCTCAGTAAACTTTTCTATTTTTTTTTTTTTTTATAGTACCAGAAATTGAACTCAGAGATACTCCACCATGAGTTAGAGTTATATCCCAAGCCTTTCTTATTTTATTTTTGAGGCAGAGACTCACTAAATTGCTGATGCTGACCTTGATGTTACTATCCCCCTCCCTCAGTCTCCAGATAGCTGGATTAGAGGTGTGTATCACCATGCCCAGCGGTTGCATCCTAAGTTTTGATCTAAATGTTATTGCTATTAGTTTAATTGCGCCTGAGGCTACATAGTATTTTCTTTATCAATACATTGATATGTGACTTTTGGTGCCCAGACTACTAACTGACCATATCAAACTCTTCCTTGGTCAGATCTCACCACATGGTAAACATGTTTCACCATCATTGTTTCTCTTGTTTGTCATAGAAAAGGAGGCAAAAAATTGGCCGATTATTTTCTCATTTTAATTTCCTAACATTTGATGATAATAAAGACCATAGGAGAACTGAGAGGACTGGAATTTTTCTTTTCTACATGAAATAGTTAGGAAAATGAATATTAGGAAGTCAAAAGCCTTTTCTGTGGAGGCAGAAAGAATTGGTTTTTTGTATGTTTTGATTCTGAACAACTTCAGATTCCTCAGGTACCTCTGCAGGCAAGAAGGAACAACTGGAGCTCAGCCAGCTCTGCTTCCAAGGATTACTCTGTCCCCTCTCATCCCCTCTGCTCTCTTGTTCTCTTTCCCTTCACTGATGAACTGAAAAGGATGAGGAGGGAAAGTCCAGAAGCACTTGCTCCACTTTGGTGTACTGTTCTCTTTAGATTCCAATTCTCAACCCCCGAGTGTTTTCGACAAGCAATTGGGAATTGCATTCTTCCATTCCTAGAACACTCAAGAGCTGTGACTTTCTGACATCCAGCCTGTCAAGTGTAACAAAGGCAGGACATATTTGACATGTGAAGAAAGAGCCACTGTATCACAGGACTGCAGCAAAGTGGATGAAACAGTAATAAAATAACAAGTGTCATATAAGATTAAATAGGACATACACACCTCTCCAGACATGATCTCAGTTCACTATCTAGACTCATAAAATCAAAAACATGGAGACAGGTTCTGTGGTTCAAGCAGAATTCTATTGTCTCCAGAAAAACCTTAAATTAAATTTCAAGCATTGGAATTTAGGTTAGCATAAAACAATTGCTCATAACTGCTCCCATTCTGCATTACATGTTTTTTCTCAAATGAAACCTAGTTATTGTGTCCTTCTATGACAGCCTCCACTCATCACTTATTTGGCACACAGTCACCTGAACAGTCATGTGAAATGTGCCCCCTTTCTCCTCCAAGGCAGCCAGCTCTTATCCATGTCCACGTGAACATTGTTCTCCTCAGTAATACAAAAGTCTATTCAGGCATAGTGCTTCACTGTGGTCATACTTCATCATCCTCTATTATGCCAGCCCAGCACATTACTTAATCATTGTTATCTAGATCCACCCATTTTTGCTCTTGCCCTACTACCTTCAGACTTACAAACGAAGCAGATGCAAGGATGTCATTAATGACGGTCATTTTTTTCTTTGGTTGCACAGATGGCTGAGTTATTTTTATTCATGAGGAAGCCTCAAATTCAGATTTTAACAGTGTAAAATCTTCCACCCTAAAAGGATGTTCAGACCACTTCTTATTTCTTCATTGATTTAATATACACTTTTTTTTTCTAATACACCTTTTAAAATAAATTTGGCTAGAAAGTGTTATGTCCCCTTTCACTTGACTTAACAGTCTTGAGCCCATCTCTTTTGTTAACTGACATAATTTCCCATTGTGATCAATTTTTATTCCTAAGTAGTGACTGGAAAAATAGATTCTACTATAAAAAGACTGTTTCTACGTTTGAAGGATAAGAATCAAAGTCCACAGGCTAAAAGCTGCTCTGAAGAGGGATTCAAGTACAGCAGAGGGAGGCACTTTTAGCATGGTCCACTACTATGGGGTATTCACACTTTTATAGTCTTTCCCTGAATATTAAGTGTGATTTCATATTTTATTTTCTTAGTTGAAATTTCTAAATCTATTTTTCAGAATAAGATTTAAAAAATATCCCCAAGCAGTTGATAATGCTTGAAAGTCATTTAACATAAGACCTCATCCTGGGGATAAAGGCACATTATTATACTCAGTAACAAAAGGACTTCAGGATCATCAAAAACCTAAGGACTGGCATAACCAACCAGCTTTCAGACTTTCCAATTTTGGAAAGGTGCACAAAATCTTAACAATAAATTTAACATTCTCACATGTGCACACACACACACACACATATGTACACACTCACACGTACATACAGTAAGAATATAAGTGGAGGAAAATGGAAATAACATGAGTGCCTTTCAATCTTGCACATATTAAAAATGTTTCCTTGTACCATAACTTTACTTTAAATCAATATTTTCAAACTAATTTATGGTTTAGGTAATTAGAAAACATAGCAAGCTTTGAAAATGTTTATACAACATCCAGTAACCCTCATTTTCGAAAATAGAAATATGCATTTGAAAATGATATTTAACTGGAATGTTGTACCATGTTGAATTTCAGAAACCTTGTTCCCAAACAGGAAAAAAAAAAGGGAAAGTTTTTTTTTTTTTTAATATAAATGTTTTTTCCAATGAGTTGACTTTATCTTTGAAAGTTAAACTACTGTGATCATTTTGTTGAAAGAAACTGGATCTAATGTGAACAATATCTCTCAGTACAACCTAGATATAATGACTTGACAAAAACTTACATTCAGAACCAACAGTTTTGAGTTCTAAAATCAACTTTTACTATCTTCTGCTAGTGCATAAGACTTAATGATTGCTACATACATTATATAAAAAGTTGTAGGTTATTAAAGTTTAAAGTGACTATTTAAATCATTTATTTTAATCTATTCTCCAACATATGTAACAACACAACTTAACTTGGGGATTTTCAGTGAAGATCTTCACAAGAGGCAATGTATTAATGGCATGTATTTAATTGCCCACCATGTGACAGTAACTTTGATGTGAGTTTCTAATGTGTTACAATTACTCATTCTTTAAACAATCTTAATTTCACCAGAGATAAATCTAAAGCCCAGGAAAAACTGCATTACTTATCCAAAGTTCTTCAAGTTCTTGCTAGAATAGATTCAGCCAAGCACATGGTTGTACTATTTGCAATTTAGACTGCTTGATTTTTCTTTCATTGACCTCTTATTCTCATCATCATAATTTGTTGTTGGGCATTCAATTTGTTTTTGCAGTGTTGGGGAGCGAACCCAAGGCCTCACACATACTAGGCAAGTGTTCTACTACCTAGCTACTTCCCCAGCCCTCATTCTCTTTATCTTCCCATTTAGTTGAACTTTCTGAAATAATCATCATTTATGCTGCACTGTTTTCTTTTTTCAACTTCAACCTTCTTTAACTTATTGCAATCTGATATCTACATTCACAATTAAAATTTCTTTATCAAATTTATGAATTTATGTGCCAAATAACTAAAATCAGTGGTTTGCTTTTATTCTGAAATTTCATTGATTTTTTTTGTGATACTTGCGGTCATACTTATTTGTTTTATTTTAGTATTGCTTGTGACCATCTTTGTATGGTGAACAAATTGAAAAGGAGAAAACTTCAGGTTAAGCATTAAAGAAGGAAAAAAATGATAATGAACAATGGACCTTGTGTATGATCATTATATTAATAAAGTGTCTTCAAGTCAAGGACTACCTTAAAATTGCAGGGATTTATGTGTTGTACTACACTCTAAATTCATTCCTCAAGGATTGAAATCATGGCATGTCCCTTCATTTTGCACATAATCAGGGTTTGTTATACATTGAATATTATTCACTTCTCTCTTGCCCTTTCAGTATCACTTTGCCTTAAATTTTGCTGCATTGAAGTCAGTTGCATTTTAATCAAGTTTTATTCCACATGCAAGCATCTCTATTTATCCTAGATATCAGGATAAGGTAAATAATAAAGTTAATTTGCCAATAGCCATACAGGCAGAAAAGTTCATTTTTTAGCCTCCCTTTTCATTCTCTACTTACTTATCAAAGCAAATACATTTTTGAACATATGAATTATCACTTCAGTTTCTTCATTCCTAAGAAGTTCCTTGAAGTCAATGAGTGGAATATTTAAGAATTATGCAGATATACATGGATATAAAACCCTCCAGTTTATGCCCTTATCTGTTTCCAATTCCTTAATGCAGTCAATGCTCAGTACATTAGATTATTCAGAACTACTATACCATCTAGTCCTTTCAGATTCATAGCCTTAAGGCATTTTTCTGTACCATTTATTATGGGTGAAAGTAATTAGGAGACAGAATTGAGGAAATAGATGTTGTTTCTCTGGTTGAATACTGAGAGTTGTTCTAAGATGGCTAAGCAATAATCCAACAGGAAACAATCAAGGTGGTATGTGTGGTGCACAGCTGCAGTAATGATGAGCGTGTCTTCCCTGGCACCATGCCTGAATCCTGATGGTGTGGAGGGGATCTTCAACTCACAACACATGCCTTCCTGTTCCCTCTATCTGAAAACATATGTTTGCATTTTCCTTTGATGTGATTAACTTTGGTTTAGAAATATGACTTTCCTTTTTTTAAAATATTTATTTATTTGCTTTAGCTGTACACAATGGGCTTACTTGTACGTGGTGCTGAGGATCGAACCCGGGCCGCGCACGTGCCAGGCGAGCGCTCTGCCGCTGAGCCACAACCCCAGCCCCATGACTTTCCTTTTATTTTCACTATAATATCTCTAAAAGGCAGTACTTCACACATTGGGAGCACTTTTTAAAAACTGTTATTCTAAGGGAAAATATAAAGACAACTACTCATTACTAGAAGTCTTCCTTTTTGTTGAAAAACTGAATATTCAGACCAATAAAGCATCATTGATATTTTGTGGTTCAGCATGAAGTATAATAATATCAATGATTTAAGTCTTCTCCTGTCTTACTCTCCTGCAACAGATGTCATTATGGCATATAATGGAATGATTAAATTGCCTTAATAGTAAAAGAATATATATTTCAGGAATTACACAAAAAATATAGCATTTGTATTTAAAATTGAAATGGGGGATGGGTAAGTTGATTTTGTGGAGTATAAAATATATTTGAGGGAGAAACCTTTAGAATGATAAAGTTAGTATATAAAATCTCACCTTTATAAAAGCAATAAGAATATTTGAAAAAATATTGTCTACAAATTTTTTAAACTCTGAAAATTAAGCAACACTTACAATAATCCTAGAGGTGTCAATTTACTAAAGTAAACAACTGAATCTCAGAGTTTAAAATTTTGGGTGTTATATTAACTTGTTCTATTCCCATCATCCTCTTCCCAGCTTCACAGATACCTCGAAGATCAGTAGTTTTGCAGCCATAGCAACTGTAATACCAGCAAACTAGCTGTTAGTATTCCCTTCAGGCTTGAGGCGACATAATGTGTTTAGAACTCCCCCAAAAGTGTCACCCCAGGAAAACTGTCATTATTTGACATCTACAACAGCTTGCTAGAAAAGCCACTTTCACAAAATCTGTCTTTATTTAACCTGATTCAGAGCTTATTTAGTTAAGGGGAAAAAAAGCCTCATACCCATGGTAATAGTTGGGAAGAGAAAGAAACAAAGAACAACAACAAAACAAAAAATGAGCAATTGTTTAATGATACAGAACCCAAGAGTATAAAACCAGTTGGGATAACAATAGAATATTTATGAGTATGGTCTACAGGATCAGTTATCCATAAGAGGCTAAGCAAAACACTGACATATTGCTGTAGATTCACAGGCCACAGAAAAGTATAGGTTTGCACAAATGCTCAAAAAGTAAGACCCTAATCTCTCATGCTCTTCACTTGCTAAGAAGATCACTATTTCTTATCTTCTGTTGATTCTCAGACTCCATACAAGCATGAAGTGACTGGTAAACCAGGTTATAAACCGTCAAAGTATCATAAATTTTCCACAACATATACCTAGATCTCTGAAGCAAAGTCAAGAAAATGTATTAGTTGAAAGAATTAAAGGGAATTTGTGTATAATCATTACATGACTACTGTTATGGTATGAATGTATGCATTCTCAAAATCCAAAGGATAGAGTGATGTGTCAACAGACAAAAATTTATCAATGTAATGCACCATACTAATAGTAAAAATGCTAAAAATTCACATGATAATAGTAGCAGATGTAAAATATTTGCTTTAAAATTTTCAATACATCTTCATTCTAGAAACTCAACAAATTTGACATAAAAGAAAAATATCTCAACACAACAAAAACCATATGATAAAATTAATATCAACCATGAAACACTGAAAGTTTTTCCCCTAACATCAGGAACAAATAAAAAATGGCCACTCCTGCCACTTCTCATGAAAGAATTCCTACGTAGAGCAATTTGGGAGAAAGCAAGAGAGAGAAAAGGGACAAATAAAATGGTTTTCAGCAGATGGGGTCAGGAGAAATTAGGAATCATTTCTTATGAGTATAGAATTTCAGTGATGTGAGGTGAAAATTATCTAAAGATCTGTTGTATTCTTTGTGCTTACATCAAAAGATATTATACTCTTAATACTTAGTATTGAGAGTAAACCTCATGTTATGTGTTCCACAAAAAAAAAAAAAAAAAAAAAAAAAAAAAAAAACAAGAAAAATCTTAAATCAATAATCCAAAATTTTAAATAAACTAAAAAAGGATGAGATAACTAAACCTTAAATAAATAAAAGGATGACCATAAGAATAAACCAAATATAGTCAGGCCTGGTGGTTCACATCTGTAATCTCAGTGGCTTGGGAGGCTGAGGCAGGAGGATCACAAGTTCAAAGCCAGACTCAGCAACTTATGGAAGTCCTAAGCAACTTATCAAGACTCTGTCTCTAAATAAAATATTTTTAAAAAGGGCAGGGTATGTGGCTCAGTGGTTGAGCATCCCTGGGTCCAATCCCTGATACCAAAAGAAAAATAAAAAAGAATAAACCCAACTATACAAAATACAGAACAGAAAAGCTTTGTTTCTCTGAAAAGATTCACAAAATTCAGAAACTTTTGCTACAAGTTTTTTTTTTTTTTTTTTTTTTTTTTTTTTTTTTTTGGGGGGGGGGGGGGGGAGGGGTGAGAGAGAGAGAGAGAGAAAGAAAGGGAGAGAGACAGACAGACTGACTGACTGACTCTATAACTCAATTTGCTAAAACCAGAAATGAATGGGGAGAAAATGACAGTGGCCCTTAATGACCTTATATTAAATACAAAGGATTGTAACAGAATACCATGAAAAACTGTGCTAATAAATTATATAGTCTGAAGAAATCAAATCCTTTTTGGAAAGACTTAAACCATTCTCTCTGACTCAAAGAGATATTAAACAATCTGAATATTTAAATAAATAGTGATTGTATGAATTAGTAATTTAAAAACACTCCAAAAAGAAAAGTCCAGATACCCCACTTGTTAACTCTATCAAATGTTTAAGGAATATTTTTTTTTGTGAAATCTTTAAATCCTTTTTCTGAAAAATAAGAAAGAAAGAAAACTACTAAGATCTTGTTCTGGGTGCAGTATTATGCTAATACCAAAACCAAAGATAACCGAAGAAAAACATAGACTCCCAAATCTTCAACAACATATAAGCAAATTAAATCCAGAAACATTTAAAACAAATTATGAATCATTAAAAAGTAAAATTTAACCCAGGAATCGAAGGTTTGTTTAATATCCAAATATCAATCTATGTTATACATGTTATTAATACAATAATGAGAAACAAAAAAAAAAAGAATATTTCAGTAGAAATGACAGAAAAAGTCTGACAAACTCCAACATTCCTTAATGATAAAAACACTCAACAAACTAGAAAGAAATAACTTTCTCAAAATGATAAAGAAATTTTATAAAAATTTATAAAAATTTAGCATTGTTCCAGACGTTCTAGCCAGTGTGATGAAGCAACAGAATAAAATGAGAAGAAAGCAGAATGCAAAGAAGTCAGAGAGTCTTTATTCACAGATAAAGTAATCTTACCTTTAGGAAATTCTGAGGAAACATAAAATAATCTTAGAACTAATACATGAAAGTGGCAGGACATAAGACCAAAAGCATAATTGTATATGATATACTAAGCAATATGCAATAAAAATGAAATAAAATCATAATTGCATTTACAATAGCATCAAAAAGTATAAAACAATAAGGAATAAAATTAACACATGGTGTATAATACTTGTACATTGAACACTTTAAAAACGAAAATAAATAAGACCTAAAGAAGTGAAACTATATCTCATGTTTATAAACTGAAAATCTTAATATTAAAATAGCTATATTTCCCGCATTCATCTAGAGACTCAACACCACACCCCTTAAAATCCAAGATTATTTTTGATAAATTCACAAACTGATTCTGAAATTCAAAGAAAAATGCAAAATATTGAAAAAAGCAAAAAAATCTCAAAAAATAAACACAAAAGAATAAATTTGGAGAATTTACACCTTCTGATTGAAAAATTACAAAGCTACCCATAAAATGGTGTGCTACTATTATAAGGATAGATATAAAGAACAATGAAATAGAACTAACTGTGAGTACAGAACGGAATGAGTCCTTACATTTATGGTCAATTGCTTTTTGACAATGGCACAGAGAATTTGATAAGGAGAAAATATTTTTTAATAAATGATGAAAGAAAAATTGGATATATACTATAAAATAATAAAGTTGGATCTTAATGCACTACATGTACAAAAGTCAACTCAAATGGATTTAAGTCCTACATTTAGGACTTACTATTTTAAAACTAATAGAATAAAATACAGGTGTAAATCTTCATATGCTTGGATTAAGCAATAGTTCATTGAATATGACACTAAAAGCAGAAGCATCAAAGAATAAAAGAAGATAAAATAGTCGACATTTAAAATAAAACCTTTTGTATCTCAAAGAATACCATTAATAAAATCAAAACAACACCCATACAATAGGAGGAAATTTCTTGCAAATCATATACCTGATAAAATACCTGTATCTAGAATAAATAAAGAACATTTGTAACTTAATAATTTTAAAAGCATATAATCCAGTTAAAACTAGGCAAAAAAAAAAATCTAAATAGAAGTTTCACCAGAAACAGGGGTGATTGTATATATTTATGTATATGCAAATGGCCAATAAGCACATAAAATGATTCTCAGTACTTTAACAATAAAGGAAATGCAAATCAAGTCCACAATGAAATACCACTTAGTACCCATTAGAATGGATATAATGTAATATGCAGACAGTAACAGTGTTGGTGAGGAAATGCAGAATTTGGAAGCCTCATATAGGCTGATATGACTTTAAAGTGGTGTAACTACTTTGGAAATTGTTTGGCAGTTCATCAAAATGTTAAATGTAGAGTTGCCATGTAATCCATAATCACTGTTCCTAGGTATATACTTGAGAAAAAGAAAACATAACCACATGAAAAGGTACATATAAATCCATCCATAGCTGCATTACTCATAATTTCCCAAAATTTGAAACAACCTATCTATTCCTTTTGAATGGAAAAATAAAGAATGGATAAAGAAAATGTGGTATATACACACAATGGAATATTACTCAGCAATAAGAGAGAATAAAATTATGGCATTTGCAGGAAAATGAATGGAATTAGAGAATATAATGCTAAGTGAAGTTAGCCAATCCCAAAAAGCCAAATGCCAAATGTTTTCTCTGATATAAAGAGGCCAATTCACAGTCGGGTTGGGATGGGGAGCATAGGAGGATTAGAGGAATACTAGAATGGCCAATGGGGAGGGAGGGGAAGGGAGGGGGCAAAAGGGTGAAGGAAAAAAAATGGTAGAATGAGATGGATATCATTACCCTAAGTGCATGTATGAAGTCACGAATGGTGTGAATATACTTTGCATACAACCAGAGATTTGTAAAAAAGTGCTCTATATGTGTAAAATGAAATGTAATGCATTCTGCTGTCATTTATAACATCTTAGAATAAAAAATAAATTAAAAAAAGAAAAAGAAAATGAAATTTATCCACACATTGAAATATTACTTAACAATAAAAAGATATTAGAAACTGATACATAAATAGGTACTAAAAAATTAATGAAATTTTAAAATATTATACTGAAAGAACATGGTTACAATAATGTCACAGATTATATGATTCCATTTATATTACATATCCAGAGTAGGGAGATGTTTAGGGACAGCAATTGTTAGTGGCTACCAGAATCTGGTTGGATGAGAGAATTGAAAGTGATATTAATTGGTGCTAGGTTATTTTTTATTTTTTTTTAATGACAATAATATTCTGAAATTGGATACCAGGGGTGATTGTATATATTTATGTATATACTAAGTAAGCCACTGAACATTTTTAAAATGTGAATTATATGGCATATGTTTTATCTCAATAAAGGCATAATAAAACACTGAATTCTATTCATAGAATAAGTTATTATAATTCTGGTAATTTAATTCCTAATAAACTAAATAATTTCAGGTATTTGTAAAAAATAAATTTTCAATTGTCCAATTAAATTTTCTGCATAATAAATTTAGGCTTCTCTCAGGTATTCCTGAGAAACAATATGTAAAGACATAATCAAAAGGCAAAGTACTAAACAGTAATAAGCTGATATTGTTTAGAAATAAATCTTATATTTGGTTAGTGTAAAGCGGTCCTCAGAGATATATTAAGTATATTTAGAATAGTGTACATCTCTCTTTTAGAGAATTGAGGAGCTCTGTCTTGAAGATATTCAGAAAAAAATTAATCAATTTTATTAAATTAATGTTTATAATCATCAAAACCACTAGAAACACAGAAAATCAAGTTAAATAAAAAAGTTTGTGGACAATGAAAGCTTTCTTTTGAAAACCTTATATGCTTAAATTAAAGAACTGGATTGAGGTACAGAGTATTTGTCTTCCCATCATTAAGTTAAATCATTCTTTCTGCAACTAAAATAGATTAAAGAAATACATTTAAAATAAAATAGAAAACAATATGTTTTAAAATTCATTCATGAGATTATTCTCATAACTGTGAAAGTTTAAAAATGTTAAATTGTACTAAAATATTTCATTGACAAAGCAAACAGAACCTCATTGCTAGAAAGATTATTTTTTCATGCACTTTCCATGAGTCTACTTTATAAACAAAATACGCTTAAAATATGTAAATCAAACTTTCTTTCTCTGTTTACTATTGGACTTTTGTTTTATCAGCTGCATTATAACATATCAGAACATATGAAGTAAAAAAGTTTATCTAAATATTGCCTGCTCCAAAATTAGCATAGACTTAATTTTGCTTCTCTATAGAAACCTATGACCTTGCTTTATTCCGTTTTCTAAGAAGTAATAAATCTGTATTACTTACTAAATATTATTCCTACTAATTAGTGTCACATGAAGACTCTTGATGATCTGCCACTATTTAAAACCACATTTCCTAAAACTCAGACCCATTTCCTTACACACCTTAAGCTCCTATCATTTTAAACAAATTCTAGATTTTTCTGCCTGACATACCACATTCCCGGCTTTGAATATACTTTCTATAAAGTTCTTCCTCCCTATGTATATTGGGTTAACTTTTTGTTTCTGATTCAAAGCCATATCACATTATGTCTGCCATAAGAATCTTCCTTCAAAATTTTTAGTTAAGAAAAATGAAAAATTTCCTCTCTGTGCCAATAGCACTTAAATGTACAATTAGAACACAACATACTATACTTGTTTATATATGTTCCTAATGAAACTGATGGAAAAGAATTCCTTTCTATATTTAGTTTCCTGACAACCTACCTTATCTCTAGCTCATGTAGATAGTAATGAATATTTATTGAATTAATAAAGAAAAAGCAATTTCAAACTATTTTATACCTGTGTCTTATATATTCTCTAAATTGAGGACTACATAAATTGAATTGCTTCCAAGAATAACTGAGCAAAGGAAATTGAGCATTTAGTGTCCTTTATCCTTAAAAATACCAAAAAAAAAGGATATGTGCAGAAATATAGTGAATTTACACACATGCACGCATGCGCACGCGCGCGCGCGCGCACACACACACACACACACACACACAAATTCCCCATATGCTGGCTTCATTGGTTGCATTTTATTTTCCCAGGCCAGTGAACACTAATGAATGTGTGTGTGTGTGTGTGTGTGTGTGTGTGTGTGTGTGTGTTTTAGAGAGAGAGAGAGAGAGGGAGGGAAAGGTCATTCCAGAAGGAAATAATAAATTCTCTTCCAATTTAATCTGAAATTTAGGCTGAAGTGTAGAAGAAGCATCATACTTAGAAAAAATATGAAAACTTCAATTTTCATGATGACTATTTCTGCAGTCAAGGAGGCATTTTCCTGCATGAGTATAAATGCCAAACTTGATTGTAAACATGACATTTTCAGGTTGTCTCACTACAGCAGTTTAGAGAATATGGAACACACAAGCTTCCTCAACACTTAATTGAGGGAAATTTTTCAGTAGATTTGAATATAAAATATTTGTTACTATTAGGAAGAATTACAAAATATTAGTAAAATATACACAAATTTATGACATAGGAGCTAGTGTGACTTGTCCAAATAGTTAAATAATTGACAGCATCACCAGTTTTCTCCCTATCTAAGTATATGTCTCAAAATTAAAAGGTTAATTATTTTTAGAATTTAATTTGCTTACAGGGACTTATAATCTAAATACACTAAAGAGTATTTTCGTCCTTGAAAACTAACTCTGCAGTAAGTCATAAGACAAACTGGATTTCAAAATCAGCTACCAAGTTTAGTTTAAGTGTTAAGGTAAAAGACTTTCTGGAGGTTTTTCAAGAAAATACCTTTTTAATGAATCAAGTTCAGCTCAACTTTCATACCTTGACAGACAAAATCATAAGGCTCAATTTTTAATTAAATGGATTCAGAATCTCTATACCATTATTCTCCTTGTCATATTTGGTGGTCTTTTGCTTAATATGTGGCAAGCAAATAAAACAATAGAAACCCTTAAAATTCAGCAGGCACTGTTTCTTAAACTAGAAATATCATTCTAAAAGCCAAAAATGCTTATAAAAGTAAGAGTATATTATAAACATGGAATAAAACTAATTTACCATAATATTTGTTCAATTCTAACCATGTTCCAGGCATTGATTAAACAAATTTTTTTTTTAAAAAGGATATTTTCCTAGACTTAACCTCTAGGTGGAAGAAAGAATTAATCAATAAATAACTTTGTGAAATTATGGAATATCCCATTATATTATTTTGGAGAAAAATAGTTTGACATATGGGTGCTAAATACTAGGGAGAAGAGATGTACTTTTAAATATGAATGTAAGGGAAGGCCATAAAACAGGGCAATATCTGAGTATCAAGTAAAGAGATACCTGGGGAAAGATCATTAGAGACTGAGAGTCAGTGAGACAAAGGAAGAAAATAAAAGACATCCATATAGGAAAGGAAAAAGTCAAATTATCCCTGTTTGCATATGATATGATTTGACACATAGAAAAACCACTAGGCCCCACCAAAAATCCTATTAGAACCTATCAATAAATTCAATGAAAGTTGCAGGATATAAAATCAACATGCAAAAATCCATAGCATTTTTATACACCAATAACAAACTTGCTGAATAAAATCAAGAAAGCAATTCATTTACAAAAGACAGAAAAAACTTAAATTCATAAGCATAAATTTAACCAAGGAAGTGAATGATCTATAATCTATTCAACTGAAATTACAAAGCATTAATGATGAAAGAAATTAAAGAATCCCTTTGAAAATGAAAAGATCTCCCATCATCATGAATTAGAAGAATTAATATAAAATGTTAATGCTGCACAAAGTGATTTACAGACTCAATATAATCCCTATCAAAATATAAAAATATGAATTACATTTATCACAGAACTAAAATTAAAATAAAATAAACAAACAAAAAAAATTTTAAAACTCACTTGGAAACACAGAAGACCCCAAATAGTCAAAGCAATCTTAATGATAAAGAATAAATAGTGAATTTTACAATAGAACCTACCTGGAGATACAAGACAAATGGGAGGTACCAATTGTTCTCACGCATTCCAATTTATCTTTGCTCTTCCTCATTATACTTCCAGTTCTTCTCTGATGATCTATAGTGATTTTGGTACCAATGCTAAATTCAGACAAAACTGTCATGCACAGTGTTCTCCATCAGACCCCATGTTCCTTGCATTCTAATCCAAATTTTTTAAAAAGTCTCTTACTTTTTATCATCCATAATGGTTTTGCTTTTCTGATTGAACCTTGGCAGATACAAGATATAGAACTAGTTCATTGTTGGTATCTTGGAAGGATAATGTTAATAAATGACAACTAAAAATGTTTGACATGTAAAAAATATTAATACAAAGCTACAATAAGCAATGTCACTGGCACTGGCATAAACTAATCCATGTCTCTACAGTCATGTGATTTTCCACAAATGTCGCAAAACATGCATTAGCAAAAGGGCATCTTCTTCAATAAATGGTACTTGAAAAGTTAGATATCTATATACAAAAGAATGATATTAGACCTCTGTCTCTCACCAGTTCCAAAAATCAACTCCAAATGGATCAAAAATCTTTAATGTGAGATTTTAAACTGAATCTACTAAAAGAAAACACAGAAAAAACAAGACATCAGTGTAGATAATCATTTTTTTTAAAAGACCCCCAAATTATAGGAAACAAATGTAAAAGTAGATAAACAAGATGATAATCAAACTAAGAAGTTTCTGCCCAGTAAAGGAAAGAAACAGTAAAGTGAAAAGACAAAATACAGAGAACATGTTTGCCAACTATTCTTCTGAAAAAGACTACTATACAGAATATACAAGGAACTCAAAAACCTCACAACAAAAATAAATTCATTCTAAAAATGGGCATATAATTTGAAAAGACATTTCTTAAAAGATGTTTTTACTGGTCGATAAGTACATGAAAAAAAAAAAAAACATGTTCAACATCACTAATCATCAGAGAAATGCAAATCAAAACCATAATGAGATATCAATTAATCCCAGACAGAATGGGGCAAGGGAAACTCTTAATACACTCTCAGTGGGAAGACAAAATAGTATAAGCATTATGAAAACTGTATGGAAATTCCTAAAAATGTTTAAAAATATCCATAAGATACAGTTATCTCACTCTCCTGGGTACATATTTAAAGGAAATAAAACCAGTATATCTAAGATATACCTTCAGCCCCACATTTAATACAGATTTAATCACAATAGCAAAGATTGGAATTAATTAATGGAGGTGTTCATCAGTGAGTGGACAGATAAAGAAAATGGGGCATATGTACACAATAAAATATTATTTAGCCATATGAAGAATGAAATTGTGTTCTTTGTGGCAAAATGAATGATACTGAAGGACATTAGTCAGGCACCAAAAGAAAAGTATTGCAGAATATCACTTACATGCAAAAACTAAAGAAGTTGATCTCATAGAAGTTGAGTGTAGAATGGTAGTTACCATAGGTTGGGGCCCATGAAGAGGGAATATGGGGAGAGATTGATCAATAGGTGCTAAGTTACCATTAGATAGTTGTAAGACGTTCTGGTATTCTATTGACCACTAGGGTAAATGTAAATAACAATAATATACTCTTTATTTCAAAAAGTTGGAAGAAAGGATTTTAAAACTTTCACCATAAAAATAATGATAAATGTTTGAGGAGACAGATATTTTGAACCTGATTTTAATATTACAATATGTATATATTTATCAAAATATCACATAGTACCCCATTATTATGAACATTTTTTATGTTTTATGTATCAAATGGAAATACAAATCTAAAAATTTTTAAAGGTGATATCCTGAGAATCATGCTGGTAGTAAGGTCTTTGGGAGTTTAGTGCAAGAAAAGATCAATTAAGGCCAAATGTAACTAAAATGTATTCATGGAAAAAGATAATATTTTACCTTGAGAAGGTGTGGGCTTGGGATAAGCACAAACTTGTGAAGAAATTATTCCAGCAGAGGAAACTTTATGACCAAAGTGGTGATGGGGTTGTAGAAGCTTCAGTGCTGACAGAGAAGCCTGAGGACATAGGTGAGCTGTTCAGTTTGCAAAGTGACTTGTACATGATAAATAATAGTTTGGCTTTAGAATGCAATTCTAAGTTAATGAAGGTTTTGAGATCAAAATAGCAGAGTTTGAAAAGAAATATCAAGAGCAAGGGTCCCAAATAAAACCATTACCCTAGTCAAAGCCTAAGTTATACATTTGGAAAAACAAAACAAAACAAAATAACAAAACAAAACACACATTCAGATGAATTTATGATGAAAGGTAAGAGACTTTAGATATCACCAAATGTTTTAGGTTAAAAACTGAGCATAAGGTAAAAAATGTTGGGAGATGAAACTTAGCTTAAATGAACAATTAGGTGATGATATCTTGCAAATTTTTGGAATAAAAATGGCCAATTAAAATAAATATCAGTATCATATCATTAACAATAGTTACTCTGTGTTGACAATCTACTGTCCTATATAAGTAGAGCATGCACTTGCCTATTCCTATACCAACGGTACTTTTTCTTATTTATGAACTTTGATGCTTGCATAATTACATACCTTACTTATGATCACTGTTAAGAAAAATGCTAAAGTAGGATTCGGTCTGATTCTAAAGGTCACCCTTTAGTGAGGGAAAGACTGGTAAATATAAAATCGAGATCCACATGTTTACAAAACCTCAAGTGGGTGCTGAATGTGACAAATCAAGAATTAAATGGTAGGTTTAGAAAATTAGTGGTATTAAATCAAGGAAGTGGGCCTGATCTACAATTTAAAAGGAAAGAACACTGGGCAGCAATTAAGGGGAAGGAAGTTGTTTGGTACATTTAGGATCAGCTGGAATAAGGAGAGCAGATGGTAAAGGGAGTATTGACTGTGAGCACAAGAAATTCAGAGCCAAGCTCTGCTGGAACAATAAAGCTCTCTGGTCAAAAGCTGGAAAGGCTCTGCTGGGACCTTGATCAGTCCTAAAAGGTGATGAATTTCATTGTGCTACAGACTTGAAGGCCTTGAGTGATGACCATGAGGACATAATTTTAAAAATGAATTTAATAACTGATTTTATATTGTCTCAAGCTCAATTTTGAATTGCCTTTTAAATAATAATGCTGTAAGAATTTTGAAAATTTTATAAGTAACAATAAGCTCATTTTGAACTCCCTGTTCTGCTTTAACAGTCTTTAATTTTCATTGTTGCACCATTCTCATAATAGTTTTAATTATTTTCCTCAAAGAGAAATAACTGTTTGTTTATCTGGTTTTATAAGTAATACATGTTTATTGTAAACATAATCATGGCATAAAGAAAACTTTTTCAAAAAAGCAAAAATCATCCAAAATCACACCAGAGATAAATATTCTAAATATATCAAAGCATTAAATTTTTTAAATTATTTTTTTTTTTTTTTTTTTTTTTTTTTTTTTTTTTTTACCTTTCTCAATATTTATTAAAATTGGGTAAGACCAAATGCTGAGAGACAAAACTCACAGAGGCTTCAATCAGCAATCAGGTATTAGTATTTAAATTATTTTCTATACCCACAAAACAGATTGATTTTTAATTAATGCTGGAAAGGCAAACTCTACCAAAATGTAAAAGATTTTCCAATGATACATACTAATTTTTCATTTTAAATTCTTTCTGCTATTGTTTGGTGGTATAATCAATTTGTTGATTATGTTAAATCCTCAATTCTACATAAAAACGAGCTAATTAGTTTTTTACATATTTTATAAATTCCACATTATAGGCCATTTATTTGCCACAGAGCTCTTAAGCAAATTAAGTAAAACAAAAAATATATAGATTACGGGGCTGGGGTTGTGGCTCAGCGGCAGAGCGCTCGCCTCGCACGTGCGCGGCCCGGGTTCGATCCTCAGCACCACGTAAACATAAATGCATTGCATTGTGTACAACTAAAAGCAAATAAATATTTAAAAAATATATATATAGATTATTCTGAGACATAAGTAATTATATCCATACATGAAAACTGTAGCTTCAATAATAGGAACAGTTTACCATTTAATCACAATTGATATCTTAGTTGTAGAATATAGAGATATATCATGACAAGTGAATAATTTATTTCTAGAGAAAGTACTTACTGTATCTCATTCTTTGTGCTAATAAAGTAAATCATATTAAAGATGCTCTGGTAAGCCAACTTGGAAACAGGTATAACAAATCTTAATGAAAATTAATCAATTAACTAAGTTAATTAACATTATAAAATTGAAATGTATAATATCCTAGGAATTAGGTAAATTTGTTCAATGCTGAAGGATTAAAAGGGTATCCATTCACTCATTCATCAGTCAACATTTATTGTTCATACCACATATTATTAACTATGCTACTATTGGGATAAGGTGATAAACAAAATAATATTTCCTTCTAGGAGTTTACCATTTAGTAGGGGAAGAAAGTAAACAAGTAACTATAAACTAATTCAGAAATGTTATCATAAAAGTGTTTTGGAGGCTTAAGTTTGCCTAGGTAGTGAGTGGGTAGAGTGACAATGGAGTTACTATGTACTAAGTGGTAACAAATGAATGGTATATGAATGATGAGTTGAAATTCACAGTAATTATTACCATAAATTCCATTGTACACATGAAGCAAGCAACAGAGAGGGAATAGTCAAATCTTATAAATAACAGTGGCTTAGGAGGGTAAGAAATTTTTAAAAAAATATTTTTTTATATTATAGAATTTAATTATCCCATTATGCCCTATTAACATTTATAGGAGCAGAGGCCCAGAAATTTTATTAAAATTATGAAGTTAATTGATGACTAAGGACCAAAAAAATAATAACAATCTTAATTTACACTGAAATTTTTTTCATTATTACTTTTGAACTGTGTAGGCAGAGCATAGGAAATACACACATTGATTTATATAACTGAATTGTTCACATCCACATTTTAATAACATTGGGATGACATCAGAGAGAATTGCAAACATCTTCTTAATTGTGCATTCGTTCCTCAACTGTTGCCCAGTTCCTTAAAAATTTTTAGATTATCCACCTAAGTGTATCCAATGCATTGCTATGGATGGATGTGGCCTAGAAGCAAGGACCTGAGTGGTTGTGGTTTCCTGTGTGATTTCAGGCAGAGCGGCTCCTTACTGCTTAAAATTCAACCACAATTCTATGGGATGAAGACCACACAAAATTGAGAAACCACAATACACAGAGCACAGCTCCATTATCTAAGGGACTCTAATTACTCTGGCACTTTCTCTAAAAACAATTAGGATTTTCTGAAAATGTTGCCATTCCAATACTATTTAATTTATGTATATGAATCTGACTATCTTAAGCTTGCCTACAATGGAAATGCAGTTTTGGCCAATAATAAATAAAGGTTGATTAAAAATAATCTGTAAATATTGTCTTTGATTCCACTCCTTTATGTCATTTATTTTGATAATTTAACATATTTTTTTTAATTCCTAGTTACCCAAATGACTCCATACTCCAGAAACTGCATGATACATTATCTTTTACAATACCTGAATGTTGTATTTTTCTCATGAATGAATTTCATCTAGTCAATCTTTTTCTGAAAATTCTAAGCATAAAATTAAAATACCAAACAACCCATGAAACTAATTCTGTGAATTAGTGAGATTTATGTTATGCATTTGATGGGAGAGTAATAATTTCTTAGGACATTTGAGGTATATATTCTTTCTGTCAGTTGATTTCTTTTTGTTAATATATTAAGGAAATAATCCTGGAATAAGCAATCAGAAGAAATGGTTTTAAAGTCTATACAAATCCAAATAACTAAATAAGATAATATTTTATAATTTTAAAAGAATTAGAAGTAGCTAACTTCATAACTTTACAACCATCTAAATTTCTTCTTTTATTCCCCAAATCAACTGACTAATTTTAGAACTATTTTTAATGCTTCATCTGGAATGGTATAATGAAGTATTTAGACATAAATTAATATATGATTCTGAAAACACTGCTTAATATTGAAGTTTTTATTTTTGGTTATTGAAAAGTCACATCTCAGTGTCCTTACCTCTATAGCTCCTAAAATTTCAAAGCTTTTTTTTTTTCTTGTTCTGTTTTGTTTTGCATTTGTGTATTTCTGAATAGATATTCTTAACTAAGAATGAGTTTTTTAAAACTTGAAAGTTATTTTCTATTTAGGCTAAGAAATGTAGATACTGCCACATGGTCAGTAATGATGTGTAAATACTACCTTGAAAAATAATATGTATATCACACACTTTTATGCTTCCATAGAAATTTTATTTATATTTTCTAAAATGAACATGAAGGACTTTAATAAATAAAAAAGCAATGTAAAGGAGAATTGATGTAGGGTGAGTCCAAATTCACAATCCATTTCATAGTCTTTCCCTTATGATTGCAAAAGTTCTTCGCTTCCCAATTCAGAATACTTACACTGGGATTGAGGTAGAACAGTGTTTTATCTTATACAGGTATAAATATACTTCATGGGCTGGGCAAATACTCTTTACAACATACTTGTTATTCCAACAAGAAAACAGATTGAACCGATTAAATAAGTTGTCCACGACCAAAAAATCAATAGATGTGGGAGGCAGATTTGAGCTTCCATCTCTCTGGTCGGGAAGTCCTATAGTTTCTCTTAGAAAGCTGCTCCACAGGAAGGAAAATTGTTTTTCATATAATAAAAGCACCAGAGAAGAAAGACACAACTTCTTGCCTTCAAGCTAGGCTTTGATATCAACAGTCTCACCTCTGCCTAGAAAGCTTCACTTACACCCCTTCCAGAAATTTGCTGACTACAGGCAGCCAGTTTAACTTGGACTGCATTCAGGGAGATGCATAACTTAGGGATGCATATACATCCTAAGAAGAGGCCATGGACTCCTGTTGTGTGCCTATATGATAGAGGTGAAGAGGGGATGAAAAAAGGAAAGAAAGCAATAGAACTGTTCTGCTTTAGCAATTTGATTTCGATTTGAGAGAGAAAAAAGCAAACAAACAAACAAAAATGCACATACTTTTCTTTTGTTAGATTTGTCAGACAGCTAAATGAAGGTTTGTTGAATAACAGCAGAGGTAGTCTAGAGAGGTGTTCTACAGCCTATCCTTATGAAAGCTGACAAATGCCCATAAAAGCACAAGCTGAGTGTTCATCTGCCAGAAGTACTTAAAAAAAAATACCTTTGCATTGGCTTGATTTGTAGATTTCCTTATCTCTGAAGTTTCGTGATTTTCATGTTGATGATTATATTTTCATGAATTTTTAATTTAGGGCATGGAGGTGGTATGGAAAAAAAAGCAAGATTACAATGTAAATACATTCTAATACATGATATTTTATCAACTCCCTGCCAAAATGTTTGTTTTATATAGTTAAGAGTTTTGTTGTCAAAATGGACTAAGTTGGAATTGGGAAGAAAAACAATGCATTTTATATTTAACAAGTGACTTAAGTGTTAAGTTTCCTCTGGGTGATATGAAACACTTTTTATTACAGTAAGATGATACTGGAAATTCTATCTAAAAATAAAATATGTGACTATAAAATGCATTCATCAGTTATTTTTTCCTTTCATTATTAATTGCATGATTTTCTATAAATATGTTAGAAAGGAATAGAATAGATTAGTTGAGCTCAATTTACTTCTCAGGACAAGTTCTGAGCAATTAAAGAGATCAATCCTATTTATAATATTTTCTGATTCTAACATTCCCCAGGTTAGAATGTCTTTCTCCTTTTATTCAGAATATGAAATTCCCACATATCACCTTACTAATTAGAAAAGCCTTTTTTAAACTTCCCTAGCTGTGAATATATCTTCCATTGTCATATCACTGAGCAAAGTAGGATACTTAAAAAAAAGTTTTAAAATTAAATAAATTAACAATATGCCCCCCATTTTAGCTATAATTTGCTGAAACATCTTGGTTGGCATTGTGCTGTGATAGAAACTAAATTGATGCAGATCTGTTTTGAACTATTTTCACTTTCAACACATCCTGTAAAATGGCTACTTGCTCCATATGTTGTTTATTCTGAGATGTGAAGGATATTTTATATTAAACATCTGCCTGCATATTGCTTCCATAACCACATTCATCTAAAAAAACCACAAACTTCATTGAAAGTTTCTTATGACCTTTAAGTATACAGTACAATAGTGCTTCCTTAAGATTGACAATGAACCAAGAATTCAGCTTTGATATAATTTTGAGAGGGCTTATGTTGCCAGACTCCCTGGTATAGCTCAGATCAGTGCAAAGAAGTGTGAGTGACTGCATGTAATAAGATCAATAAGAGACGTGAGATTTATGTCTTTATTTTCCCTTTCTACATTTAATTTTTTTTAATTCATCAAATTTTTCCTTTTAACTAGAGGTAATTTTCAAACTTTAACTTCAATATATGCTTCAAATAAATGCCAAATAACATTTTAAATGTTTTCTCTTTTTGAAAACATTACATATTTTTCCCTCAGTATAGCTAGTATTGTGTAGCTTTTCATTTTTTATTCATATTATATATCTTCAAGCTGCTCTGTCCTGCCTGCTGCCTTACCACAACAGAGGAGGAAGCTCCAAACCTAGCCATGTGTCCTGGACATCCTTTGCATGAATCTTTTCTGTTAAATACTTACAGACTGCAATAGTTACAATGAGCCTTGCATCCTGTGTATTCCTGCAACATATCTCATGTGCACTCTTCTTTTGGAAGCAGTTCCATGGTTTCTTTAAATATTTTTAACTATTATTTACTGTTATATTCTCCTATCTCCTTTGGAATATGTAAATAGACCATTTCTCCTTGATAGCAGGACCCATCTATGATTTTCTTATTTTTTATTTTATTGGTTCTTTTCAGTTATACATGACAGTAGAATCCATTCTGATGTAATTACACAAGCATGGGATATATCTTTTTCTATTTATGTCACCAGTATTGTTATATACATGGTGGTGAGATTCACTATGGTATATTCACATATGTACATAGGAAATTATGTCAGATTCATTCCACTCTCTTTCCATCTATTAATTTCTTATATTTTTCTTATATTTTCCAGTCTTTTGGTTTATTGGTTAATTTTAAATAATAGTCTAAGAATGCATTTCTCACATTTTGAGGACCAAAGTAATTTTTATCCTAAAATAATACTAACTCTCAAACTACACTTTGCTTATCTCTCATATTTTTCCAAGAAAGGAATGACACCATGTATGGGAAGGTCTACATGGGCCTAATAATATATTTGAAAAAGTTACACTATTTCTCATCCATACACATTGGAATCAATTTATTTTAAGGACTAAAATAAAACACACCTGGCAATTATCTTCTGTTCCCTTCTTTCAAAACCAGAATTTTCTGAATCTTGCAAGAATTACATTTACACAATATTTCTCAGTATTGCCTGCACACACAAAAAAAATAAAAATAAAAAACAGCAATCAAATTAAAAAAAAAAAAAAAACTATGAGATTTTTTAAAAGGCAGAGATGCTCAGGTTCTGTTGTAGCAATTAAATCAGGAGCCATAGAGATGAAACTCATGTATCTTTACTTTCTTTTCATATTGTCCCTGTGCTTTTAGACAACTAGGCCTAATACCACAAGGTGAAGGGCAGTCAATGAAAAGTAGCTGCGAGGGTGGCAAAGTATAAACAAACCCAACTCTAAAGATTGATACAGATAAACATAATCATACTTTCTACTGTCATCCTTGAACATGGTTAAGACTTTGCCTGTCTTCCATGTGCATGAACCTACGTACTGTTATCAACTCCATGCAGAATGAAATTCCTCTTTAGGTCAGTGACATAACTCAGATATATAAATTATTTCTGAACAATAATGTAGATAATGCCAGTCCAATTAAACTCAGTTCATGATCTTAGAATAAATGACATAGTCTACTGTTACCCCTCTCTATATGTTAGGTATTATTCTCTTGGATTTGCCTTTATAATTCATCTCTGCTTTGCTATCAGAAATCATTCCAGTGGTTTTCACTGACACAAAGTATAGACAAAAGAAGTGGATGTTGTATGGTTTGATCTGTGTCAGTCTAGAAATAATATATATAATGTAAAATATGGACAGTTAAGTTATACAACAGAATCAAATCCTTATCACGATTAGAAGCCAATGTAAGGTAAATTTAACCAAGGTCACCTAAAGCACGGCTCTTAAACTTTCATGGGAATAGGAATAATCCGGGAGTCTATCCTTTTTTATTCAAAAGATCTGGAGAGATGTCGTAGGCAGATATGATACAAGTTTTCCCTGAACAACCATTTGTAAATCATCCTCACCCCTATTTACAAATTACATCAACACGGGATGCATTTAAATAAATGCTATGATGTTGATGCCCTACTAAAGCAAGTAAATCAGAATCATTGGGAATAATGTCTTAATTTTTTTAAAGACCTCCCTAGGAGATTTGATGCACAACAGAACAAATGACTAGAGTATGCAATGTGCAGAGTTCTCAGATCTCATATTACCAGTGGATTCAGTTTTAATCAGAGTGCTGATTAGAAAGGAAATATAGCTTTCCCATAAATTGTAAAACAATAATTGTAAATGACAAGAAGCATCTCTCTTTACTCAATTATAGTTGAATTCTTAGCAGCCAGAAGCAAAACAAGAGCAGAAAGAAATTCCATATTTTTCTTAAGCCTAGGTCTCTGCCTATTCCACATTTGCCTCTGCTAAGCCCCACATATGCTAAGGTCACCTGCTTAACCACTCAAGGATTGTGGGGTGATCAGACTGATGTAAACCTCAGTTGATCATGCTATAGGGAAAAATGTATTTTTAGTGATTTGGCAATTCAATCACAATGATGCAATTAAATGTTTGGGTTAGAAAGGAAGAGAGCTATAAAATATCAGCATCCTCTTTAAATTCCTTATGATTTTATAAAGTTCTATAAGTTGTCACATTTATTAAGCTTTTCAAAAGAGAGAACTATACATGTGTGTTTGTGAAAGATGGTAGAAATTTGAGATTCATATCAAATATAACTTCTATGAAAATGTGGGATTATTAAAAAAGCTAATACATGGGAAATCATACATAGGTACAATTCCAGTATAATAATATTCAACAACATTTTAATCATAACACACACGGGAAGTAGTGCTTAGAATGAAAGTTCCTCTATTTCCTTTTCAGTTACCTTACATCTATTTTTTAAACATGTATCAATAGGTGAAGCACCAGAGAAAACTGAGAAACAGGTAAGATTTCCTGTAGTACCTATTACACATCAGTTTGTACACTCATTCCATCTGCTCATGAGCAGGCAGGATTATTATTATAAATAAACTTAAAATAGAAGCAATTCTAAAACAGTAGTAGATTGATAGGAGACTGAACTTGGTGCAGGGTAATTCTTTAGTTTCATCTCAGGTCACACTGATTTATATAATGAGAGCAGATTTAGTGAAATAATTGCCTTTGGAACAATTTACAATAATTGAACTGTAAATAGATGAAAAGTAGACATGTGTCTAAATAGAAGGTGAGAAGTATGAGTGAATATATTCAGAAGTTCTACTGTAAAGGAAAGCATAATTTGGGGTAAATACTGTAAAAAAGATATAAACCAACATGCTGGGTTTCATTTTATTTAACATGTTAAAAATACCAGATTAAGTTTCAGTGCTGCTGGGAATAATTTATTGGAAAAAGAAATATGAAAGATACAAAAGAGAGAAAGGAAAAGATAGGACTATGAATAATGTGATGGCAGATGTAACACAGACCCTCATTGGAGAGCCTGTTCTCTATACATCCATTGTAACAGAATATGGGAATGGACATATGACCCCCCAAAACAGCAGAATCAAACATGAAAAATATAGTTAAATTACTTGACAGTGGAGGAGGAGGAAATGAAAGTGAGAGATCTGGGGAGAAAGAAAAAGGTAGGGAAGAATCATTTTGAAATGGGAAAGAAAATTCATCAGGGAAATTTGGAATTTGACTATACATAAGATGAGAGCAGCAGCTCAAGGAAGGATAAGGCAGAGAAACAAAACCAGATTTTACAATAAAGATGGTTTAAAACAGTCACTGCAGAGGATGGGAAAGGAAAGCTGCAAAATTCTAGATTTCAAATTCTCTATTTTAACATGTGATAGACTGGTGATCTACAGGAGTAGTTTTCAACTGCACTGGGTTTTCTCCCTATTCCACAGTGACATTGGGCCACATTTGGACACATTTTTTGTTACAGAAATCAGGAGAGTCCTACTGGCATTCTGTAGATTGAAGCCAAGAGTTCTAATCACTGTCCTACTATCTACATGAAGACTTCTGACCC
Source organism: Tamias sibiricus (assembly GCA_025594165.1). Taxonomy (NCBI): domain Eukaryota; kingdom Metazoa; phylum Chordata; class Mammalia; order Rodentia; family Sciuridae; genus Tamias; species Tamias sibiricus. The sequence goes on along the minus strand of CM046664.1, from coordinate 108,055,109 downwards.
CAACCAAGGAGTATGTGGTTCAAACTATCAATAGTGCTAAAATTGAGAAAGATGAACACAAACTTAAAGGATGATTATAAAATTTAGAATTTTGTGCTACAATTTTAAAGAAATTTTCATCTTTAATGGAGATTTTGATTGCTTTACAAACTCTTTAGTCATGAAGCACTTCTAAGATCGTAGCTAAATATTTTCTATAGTAATTTTGATGGTCTCAAAAAATTGGAGAAAAACTTTTTTTTAACAAAACAATGTTAATAAGTATAACTTGTTGAATCATCCTTTGCTTTCTCATTCACATATTTTCGAAAACAGTTCACTTTCTGATAATGGAGGTCTGTGCTTTGGACACAAAAGCATTCCTATGATGATGATTATTATCATACTTTTTGCAGTGTTACAAAGGCCTCCAGGAAGTGCAGAAAATTATGTGAAGAAACATGTTTGCAATGCCTAGAGCTAGGGAGAAAGTGTTGCAAATTGTGTTAGAAATGTTTTTTCTTAGAGGTCTAAATACAAATGCCTGTAATACAATGCTAGTATTATGGTAAACATTTCTTAGAGTAAGCTGTTTTCTATTGTAATTGGCAAGGGACCTATAATTCATCTTTGGCTTTTAGCAGGAAGTCATGGCTATGAGTTAGCCATGAGCTAAGAACAAATGAAACCATGCAGCCCTGTTGTACAGAGAAAATAGTTAAGGGATGTTCTGAAAGAAATACACGAAATATCCAGAGTCTGAGCTCTATATTTAGGAAACATGTTATCTGATAAGTGCAACAGTAGTTCTATAAATACATTTGAATTTAAAAACAGAAACAAAAACTTTTGACTCAAAATGATATGCTAAGGATATCTTATTAATAATAGTAATTAAATTATGTTTTCCAAATCATTTGTTTTAATTTAAAATCACAATAATCATATTCAAGGGAATTGAAAATTAATGATTTTTGTCTTTCAGCATGTGTGTAGAAGTTTTGGTATGCAACAGCACACCAGAACTTGTTCCTGTTATCTTGTCATTTTCCCCAGATACCAATAAATTTATCCAATGTAATACCTACTAAAATTTAGTTGAATTTTTTGACATGTGAGCCATAATATGCATTTATTAAAGGTCCATAAATATCTAAAGGAACTAGAAAACAAAGAGTTTGAGGACAAAATATATTTAGAATGCCCTAATAATAAAAAGTCATAGTATCAGTGCAACTATAGATAGAGATCAATAAATCAGAATAGAAAACTCAAAGACAGACTGATTATACTAGCTAATATAAACTAAAAACATCATTGTCATTGGGGAAAACAGACATCATTTTGTGATGATACTGGGAAAACTGCAAATTCTCACTGAAAAAGAAAACTAGATCTTGAATTAATACCACATATAAAGAAACTTTATATGACTAAGATTTAAGTATGAAGAGTAAAAAATAAACACAAGAATATGTAGAATATTATGTTTGTGAATTTTAATCATGGACCAAGTTAAGTAAAAGCAAAATTTATGAAACTAAAATTGATCATTCAATTATGTGAAAATTAATTTTTTATTTATCACAAAACTGGATAGGAAAATATATTTCCAAATTTAAAGTCATCAAGAGAAGTTCATTTATGATAACTAATGCTAATAATAAGAAGGGAAAAAGCAACTCTAGCCAAAAAAATGGGGAAAATGGGACAACTTCTCTAAGAGAAAATCAACAAAGCTAATAACCAAATATCAGACTTATCAGAAGCATCCATAATGGGAAAAATGTAAATTTGAACATTTTTGCATGGAACATCTGTTAGATTGATAAAAATGAGTAGACTGGATAATGCCCAATATTGGTAGGAATGGAGGGAGGCTAAGCCTGCTGTGATGTGTCTCTTTGGTTAGAGTAGCCATTTTGTAGAACAAGTTAGCCATATGCATTTGAATTATAAACAAAATCCAAAACCAAAAAAGAAAAAAAAAAAAAAAAAAAAAAAAAAAACCCAACCAATTGTAATCCTGAGTGAACAAACCAAATAAATTCTTGCATATTTCTTTAAGGGAACATGCACATGGGTATTCTTTGCAGCAACATTTGTGAAGTTGAGTGGAGCAAGAGGCAAAAACAAATGTTTTTGGAAAAGTCGAACAGCAAAACTCTGGTGGATTCAAATCCTGGACTATTACAGAGCAGTTAGTGGCAACATAGCCACACAGGTGGCTCTCAAAAATCTATTTCTGATGGATAAATAGCAAGCATTGAGATATAAAACAACACCATTTAAGTGAACTTTAAGTATATGTAGATAAAAATGTGTGTTGTAAAGAGTTTAGACAAATAAAAGGACAAAGAGTAAGTCTATTAGAATACTTGAGTGGTAATGGTGGAGGATAGAATTTTCAGGGATGTAAAATATGAGAACATAAAGAAATAATTGGATTAGTCATCTTCAAAAAGTGGTTAGGAGCAGAAACACAAAGATCTCAAATATTCTCTTTTAAAGCAATTTGATTTCAATAATGTTTACAATGATGAATCAAGAAATCCTAAATTATACATAATAGATACATTACAGTAACTAAAAAGTACATGTACCAGCAAGAGCAGTTGAATTAAAATCATGGAGGTACTGGAGAAGACCAAGATTCATTAGTTTTTTACACACACACACACACACACACACACACTTTTTAGTCATGTGAACATCTCGATTTTGTAGATTTTATTTCAGCAAATTTGATTTAACTTTGTAAATTAATTGGAGCCTAGTGTTGTTAAACACTAACATATCACACACACACACAAAAACAGAATATTAATTTTATAGAAGGAATACATTTACCTTAGCAGCTCTAAGTTGCTTGGTTGAAATTTGATAAATAATTAATAAAGAGTTGCTGAGGACCTAGTCCTCATATTTTTGCGTGTTTACATCACAGCCATTTTTAACAGAGACATGATTCCTGCCCTACTATCAAAAGTAGAAATCTAAGTGAACTAAAATATTAATGTAAAGATAAAGTTAATAAGGGAATTAGCTGCCTTAACCTGAAATGTACAAACACTTTATGTAAAACCAGAAAAAAAAATATTCCATAAGAATAACTAACTTTAAAAAGTGTCTTGGAGATCCTAACCTGTAAAAGGTAAAAGTAATAAGATGTGTACGGATTAGGGAAAAATTGGACACCACTTTCATTATTTGAAGATTATATCATTTTCTCATAAAACACTGAAGAGCACCTACAGATAACATTTGAGAAATAATGAGGCCAAACTGGGAAGATGGCGGACCGTAGATAGGCAACATTGTCAGTCAGTAAAGTAAGGTTCAGTAGTGAGAATAATGCTGAGTTACTAGCACTATGCCTGCACATGCAAAGGAGCCAAGGCCATCATACTCCTCTGGAGCACTGGGACAACAGACTACAGAGGGGGGTAAGTCTCCAAACTGCTCACTCATGTGGATCCCACATGGGAGATAAACAGCACACAAAGATATCATCAGGGGCGCTGGAGGGGAACAGCGCAGAAGAACAAGGACACCTGCAGCAGTACCAGTGTGGAACAGCGCAGAATGATAGGTGCTGATTGATCAGCTACCCAACTTGCTTCCACACAAGTCACCTGGCAAATTCCCAGGCACAGGAATGCCAGGCAGGTCCTATGTGGTTCCATTACTCCCAGGGGGATTGATCACTGCCATTTTAAAGTGGCTGCAGCTGAGGGAGAAAGAAGGGGGAACAGGGGGGTAATCACCTGTGTGTGGAACCCTGCATACATCCAAAAAAATTTACACAGGCTCTGAAGACAGCAGACATCTACATGAGCCATACACAGACAGCAGTGGAACTTGTATCTGAACCCAGCCTACTGGCCCCATAACTCTGGAACTTTATTGTGATGTGGAAAGTATACGCCTACATCTTGGGTCACCGTTCAGCACCATTTACCAGGGGGCCAACTCTCAGCTTGGAACTCCAGTTGACCAGGTATGCAGATTGTACCTCCACTCCAATACCTCAGCAGAAGCTAAGGTTTGTTCTGTGACTACTTGGTTACCTTCACCATCTGGAGGGTGGAGATAAAATCTGGAAAACAGACAACAGATGGCCACATCAATTGCATGTGAAGGGAACCAGGAAATCTTCCTTCAAGATTTCTTGTCTGTGATTTATTTCTGTGTTTGTCTTTGTGTTTTTTTTTTTTGTTGTTGTTTTGTTTTGTTTTGTGTGTGTGTGTGTGTGTGTGTGTACACATTTTTCTCTCTTTTACACTTTTTCTTTTTTGTTTTGTTTGTCTTGTTTTTTCTTTCTTTTTTTTTTCCCCTCTTTTCTCCTCTCCCTATTTATTCCCCCGCCCTCACACTCTCAACATATGTGAAACCAAGTTTTATACATGAATTAGGATTTTGAGAACTGGGGCAACTAAATAGTATATCAAAGTTGTGTTAAATACAGTTTCTTTCTATTTTTGACTCACTTTCTTTTTCTTCTCTTTTCACCAATTTCTACTACTTTGACATTTTTTATTTCTCTTAACATATACATAAGTTTGTTTTATGTAAACTTTGGTCTTCCCACTAATTTGTTCAATCCAATTCATTTCCTCTCTCATCTGTTGATATTAAATTACATCCATAGATTTCTCTTTCACACTTCCTAAGAAAATAATAACTCATGTCCTCACCTCCTTCCTCCTCAGCATATCATATCTATGTTCAATATCAGAAATTATAAACCCCTTTACTAACCTACACAGTATATTGGGGACAATATTTGAATTCACTATTCTGTACATTGTGACCAAATTGTGAACATCTGAATAGAAAATGTTTGGTTTTAGAGAGTAAAGTATTTATGTTGGGATCTGTTAACATTTTCCTACAGGGGCATCATAATGCTTTAAGTTAAAAAAAGAAAAAGTCAAGGTTCCACTGTGCTAGAATAGAAGTCACACAAAAAATATGAAAAAAACAAGAGAAGAAAGTGTCTCAAACAAATCAACATACCTCCTTAGTAGATTCCATGGAAAGCACAGCAGATGAAATGACAGAGAAGGAATTCAGGAGGTACATAATCAAAATGTTCAATGACCTGAAGAATGACATAAGAGATCAAATACAGGTAGTAAGAGGTTATTTTGACAAAGAACTTCATAAACAAATACAAGAAGCAAAAGATTACTTGAATAGGGAGATAGAGGATCTAAAAAGACACCAAACAGAAATTCTTGAAATGAAAGAAGCAATAAACCATATTAAATATTCAATTGAAAGCATCACCAACAGATTAGACCACTTGGAAAACAAGACCTCAGGTAATGAAGACAAAAATATATAATCTTGAAAAAAATGTAGACCACACAGTGAAAGTGGTAAGAAATGATGATCAGAACATTCAAGAAAAGTGGGATAACTTAAAAAGACCAAATTTAAGAGTTATTGGGGGTAGAGGAAGGCATAGAGTTTCAATTCAAAGGAATGAGTAACTTATTCAATGAAATAATAGCAGAAAATTTTCAAAACATGAGGAGTGAATGGGAAAACCATGTTCAAGAGGCTTACCAAACACCAAATGTACAAAATCACAACAGATCCATACTAAGACTCATTATAATGAAAATGCCTAACATAAAGAATAAGTAGAGAATATTAAAAGCCATAAGATAAAGGAATCAGATTACATATAGGGGAAAACCAATTAGAGTATGTGCAGATTTTTCAACCCAGACCTTAAAAGCTAGAAGATCCTGGAACAATATGTATCAAGCTCTGAAAGAAAATGGATGCCAACCAAGAATCTTATATCCAGCAAAATTAAGCTTTAGATTTGAAGATGAAATAAAGACCTTCCATGATAAACAAAAGTTAAAAGAATTCACAACTCAAAAACCTGCACATCAGAACATCCTTGGCAAAATATTCCATGAAGAAGAAAAGAAAAATAACAATGAAAATCACCAAAGGGAGATACTAAACTAAAGGAAACACTAACCAGAGGAGAAACCAAATCAAGTTAAATACCAAACATAACCAAAAATGAATGGGAATATAAATCATGTCTCAATAATAACCCTGAATGTTAATGGCCTAAACTCCCCATTCAAAAGACACAGACTGTCCAACCAGATTAAAAGAAAAGTTCCAACAATATGCTATCTCCAAGAAACTCACCTCATAGAAAAAGACATCAACAGATTGAAGGTGAAAGGCTGGGAAAAATCTTACCACTCACATGGGCTACAGAAGCAAAGCAGGGGTTTTCATTCTCATATCAAATAAGGTAGACTTCAAGTCAAAGTTTATCAAAAGGGACAAAGAAGGATATTTCTTACTACTTAAGGGAATCATTCCTCAACAAGACATAACAATAATAAATTTATATGCCCCAAATAATGAAACACCTACATTCATCAAACAAACCCTTCTCAAGTTCATGAGTCAAATAGACCACAACACAATTATTCTAGGAGACTTCAACACACCTCTTCCACCACTGGATAGATCGTCCACACAAAGCTAAATTAAGAAATTTTAGACCTCATTAATACAATTAACAACTTAGACTTAATGAACATATATAGAATATTTCATCCCTTAGTGAGCAAATATACTTTGTTCTCAGTAGCACATCACTCTTTCTCTAAAATAAACCAAATATCATGCCACAAGGAAACTCTATGAAAAAGTAGAGATAGTACCCTGCATTCTATCAGATCATAATGGAATGAAATTAGCAATCAATGATAAAATAAACAATAAAAAAATTAATCCAACACCTGGAGACTGAACAACATGCTACTGAATGAACAAGGGGTTGCAAAATACATCAAGGAGGAGATTATAAAATCCTAGAGGTGAATGAGAACACAGATACATCATATCAAAATCTCTGGGACACTATGAAGGCAGTATTAAGAGAAAAATTAATTTCATGGAGTTCATTCTTAAAATAAGAAAAAAACAACAAATAAATCACTTAACGTCACACCTCAAAGTCCTTGAAAAAGAACAGATAGTCACTAAAAGCGGTAGAAGACAAGAAATGATTAAAATCAGAGCTGAAATTAATGAAATTGAGACTAAAGAAACAAATGAAAGAATTGACAAATGAAAAAGTTGGTTCATTGAAAAAAATAAATAAAATTGACAGACCCTTAGCCATGCTAATGTAAAGGAGAGAAAAAAAAACTCAAATTACTAACATCTGTGATGAAAAAGGAAATATCACAACAGACACCTCAGAAATACAGAAGATAATTAGAAATTATTTTGAAAACTTGTACTCTAATAAAATAGATAACACTGAAGGCATTGATAGATTTCTAGAGTCATATGAATTTTTCAAACTGGATCTGGAGGTTATACACAATTTAAATAGATCAATTTCAAGTGAGGAAATAGGAGACACGATCAAAAAACTACCAACCAAGAAAAGCCCAGGACAGGATGGATACACATCTGAGTTCTACAAGACCTTCAAAGAAGAACTAATACCAATACTCTTCAATTTATTTCAAGAAATAGAAAAAGAGGGAGCTCTTCCAAACTCATTCTATGAGGCCAATATTACAATGATTCCAAAACCAGGCAAAGACACATCCAAAAAAGAAAACTCCAGACCAATATCTTTAATGAACATAGATGCAAAAATCCTCAACTAAATTCTGGCTAATCAAATACAAAAAACATATCAAAAAGATAGTGCACCATGATCAAGTGGGGTTTATCCCAGGGATGCAAGGTTGGTTCAACATACAGAAATCAATAAACATAATACATCACATCAATAGATTTAAAGACAAGCATCATATGATCATCTCAATAGATGCAGAAAAAGCATTCTACAAAATACAGCACCCCTTTATGTTCAAAACACAAGAAAAACTAGGGACAACAGGAACATATCTCAACATTATAAAAGCTATCTACGCGAAGTCCCAGGCTAACATAATTTTAAATGGAGAAAAATTGAAAGCATTCCCTCTAAAAACTGGAACAAGACAGGGATGCCCCCTTTCACCACTTTTATTTAACATAGTACTTAAAACTCTGGCCAGAGAAATTAGAGGAAATAAATTAAAGGGATACAGATAAGAAGAGTAGAACTTAGCCGGGCGCAGTGGCGCATGCCTGTAATCCCAGCACTTTGGGAGGCTGAGGCAGGAGGATCGCGAGTTCAAAGCCATCCACAGCAATGGTGAGGCACTTAGCAACTCAGTGAGACCCTGTCTCTAAATAAAATACAAAAAGGGCCGGGAATGTGGCCCAGTGGTCAAGTGCCCCTGAGTTCAATCCCTGGTACCCACAAAAAAAAAAAAAAAAAAAAAAAGAAGAGTAGAACTTAAATTAGCACTATTTGCTGATGATATGATTCTATATCTAGAAGACCCAAAAAATTCCACCAGAAAACCTTTAGAACTAGTAAATGAATTAAGCAAAGTAGCAGAATACAAAATCAACACCCATAAATCAAAAGCATTTATGTATATCAGTGACAAATCCTCTGAAAGGGAAGGGAAACAATGAAAATTACCCCATTTACAATAGCATCAAGAAAAATAAAATACTCGAGAGTCAACTTAACGAAAGACGTGAAAGACCTCTATAATTAAAACTACAAAACACTAAAGAAAGAAATTAAGGAAGTCCTTAGAAGATGGAAATATCTACCTTGTTCTTGGATAGGCAGAATCAATATTGTCAAAAGGACTGTATTACCAAAAGCATTATACAGTTTCAATGCAATTCCAGTCAAAATCCCAATGACATTACTTATAGAAATAGAAAAGGCAGTCATGAAATTAATCTAGAAAAATAAGAGACCCAGAATAGTTAACACAATCCTTAGCAAGAAGAGTGAAGCAGGTGGCATCACAATACCAGACTTAAACTATACTACAGAGCAATAGTAATAAAAACAGCATGGTACTGGCACCAAAATAGACGTGTAGACCAATGGTACAGAACAGAGGAGAGAGAGACTAACATGCACAACTACAGCTATCTTATATTAAATAAAGGTGCCAAAAACATAAACTGGAGAAAAGATAGCCTCTTCAACATATGGTACTGGGATAACTGGAAATCCATATGCAACAAAATGAAATTGAACCTCTGTCTCTCACCGTGCACAAAACTCAACTCAAAGTAGATCAAGGACCTAGGAATTAAACCAGATACCATACATCTATTAGAAGAAAAAGTAGGCCCAAACCTCCATCATACTGAATGAGGCTCCTGCTTCCTCAACAAGACCCATATTGCACAAGAATTAAAATCTAGAATTAATGAATGGGATGGAATAAAATCAAAAAGCTTCTTCTCAGCAAAAGAAATAATCAGTGAGGTGAATAAAGAACCTACTAATTGGGAACAAATATTTACTACACAAACATCAGACAAAGCACTTGTCTCTAGAATATATAAAGAACATACAAATCTTAACCAAAAAAAAAAACAAATAACTCAATCAATAAATGGGCCAAGGAACTGAACAGACACTTCTCAGAAAAAGATATACAATCAATCAACAAATAAATGAATAAATGTTCAACATCTCTGGCAATTAGAGAAATGCAAATCAAAAGTACTCTAAGATTTTATTTCACTCCAGTCAGAATGGCAGCTATCAAGAACACAAACAACAATAAATGTTGGAGAGATGTAGGGAAAAAGGCACACTCTTACATTGCTGGTGGGACTGCAAAATGGTACAGCCAATATGGAAAGCAGTATGGAGATTCCTTGGAAAACTGGGAATGAAACCACCTTATGACCCATCCATCCCACTCCTGGTTCTATTCCCAAAGGACTTAAAAACAGCATATTATAGTGGCACAGCCACTTCAATGTTTATAGCAGCACAATTGACAATAGCTAGATTGTGGAACCATCCTAGATGTCCCTCGGTAGATGAGTCGATAAAGAAAATGTGGTATATATACACAATGGAATATTACTCTGCTTTAAAAGAGAATAAAATAATTGCATTTGCAGGTAAATGGATGAAATTGGAGACTATAATGCTAAGTAAAATTAGCCAATCTCAAAAATCCAAATGCTGAATGTTTTCTCTGATATAAGGAGGCTGATTCACAATGGGGTTGGGACAGGGAGCATAGGAGGATTAGAAGAACACTAGAAAGGTCTGTGGGGAGGAAGGAGAAGGTAGGAGGCAAGAGGGTAAAAATTAAAAAAAAAAAAAAAAAAAAGTTTAAAAAGATAGTAGAATGAGATGGGTATCATTACCCTAAGTGTATGTATGAAGACACAAATGGTATGAATGTACTTTGTATACAACCAGAAATATGTAAAAATGTGCTCTCTATATATTATTAATTGTAATGCCTCCTACTGTCATATACAACAACTTTGAATAAAAATTTTTAAAAAAGAAATAAAAAAAAAAATAAATCCAATAAATTTTTGGTTTTACATGCAAATAGTAGTAGAATTTTTACACTTTAGCATAACCAATTAGAAAATATGACTTTTGGATAGGTACCACTCACACTAGCATGAAAATTTACAGGTTCTCCAGAAATAAATCTAATAATTTATTAGACATTTATAGAAATATTATGAAACATTATTACAGCACAAATAAAACCTGAAAAGAGTGAGAGCATGTCATGTTTGTGGATTGGAATATTCTATATTAGAAAAGATTGTCTATTTCCTTAAAATTAGCATACTGTAATTTAATTAAAAATTTTAATATAATTTTTAATAAACTCAATAGACTGATTTTAAAATCCATAAGATGAAATTAAGGTGTAACAGCAGTTTAGAAGATTGTGGAAAAAAAATAGAAAAATGGGAGGTTAGGCGCGGTGGAGCACGCCTGTAATCCCAGCACTTGGGAGGCCAAGGCAGGAGGTTCGCGAGTTCAAAGCCAGCCTCAGCCATGGCGAGGCACTTAGCAACTCAGTGAGACTCTGTCTCTAATATAATACAAAAAAGGGCTGGGGGTGTTGCCCAGTGGTCAAGTGCCCCTGAGTTCAATCCCTGGTACCAAAAAAAAAAAAAAAAAAAAAGAAAAGAAAAAAGAAAAATGGAAGAAAAATATATTTTAAATCCTAAATTCATAGTAACTGAAGATACAGTGGTGTTTTTAAAGGGATTGACAAAATTCAAAGAAACAAAATAGCCAAAAAGGAGATTTAAGTATATATGGGACTTTTCCTATTAGAACTGCTAGGAGGGTCTATTCAATACATGGTATTGGGTGATTTTTTTTCAACAGAAAATAAAATAATGCCCTCATTTCTCTCACTCTCTTCTCTCTACTCACTCACTTCTCTCCTCTCTCCTCCCTCCGTATCTCTCTCTTCGCTTTCTCTATGTTTAATGCTTAATTGAGGAAAACAAACACAAAATACTTTTAAAACAATCTAAAACAAATGTAGCAAAATATCTTATTTCTTCAAGATTGGCAGGAATTTCTAAAGACATAAAAGGCAGAGTAAAATGATGAGAGATAAGCACATTAGTATTCAAATTCAAATATTATTTTTAGAAAAAACAGAAGTCTTAGCTTTATTCTATTGTTACAAAGTATGGCTTCCATGAAAATATGTGTCTTATATTGTATATTGTAAACAGCAGGATGTCTAATTGACCCAACCTCCGGCACTGTGCCCTGAAATCGGTCACCCAGTTTATGATGGTACTGTACTTACTGCTGGCATTTTCAGCTAATGGCTGATTGCAGCAGCAGGATTCTAGGACCAACACATTCCTGGAGACAGTGGACTCTACTGAGAAGTTATTTGGCTGATTACTCCCCATTGTCCTTGCACAAACCTTGTTATAATTGTTGTACAATCTATTAATTTTCTAACTTTCCTCTTTCTTCTTACCGCCTCTGACACTTGTCGATTAGACTTGGATCCTGGGTCTCCCAACCACTCTTGGCTCTGTATCCAGTTTTCCTTACAGGTATCTCACCCTGTTGCACAGCCTATTTGACCTGTGTGCTTTTCAGAGGATGTGAATTAACTCTCAATGGCAAGCACCAAGAAAAGCAAATAGAAGTACAGGAAGAACTAAGAAAATTTAATTTAGTACCAACTCTATAAGATGTAAATAGTAAACAAAGGTGTATAAAATTTAGATCATGAAAGAAGGATATGGTTTGCATGTACATGGAAGAAAAACCAGCTCACAGTAAGATGAGCAGCTGTATCAGCAGGTGAGGAAAATTTTAAAGGGATAATTAGTCTCCTCAGGTAAATTGACAAAACTGAGGTTGTTACACAAGTATTTCTGAAGCCATTTAAAATAAAAATTTTTAGAAATATACAAAGTATTCTTAGGTCATGGGCCTTAACATCAACGATAAACAGACCAGTGGACCAGTGACCAGATGTAGTCCCTGAGCTACTGATTACTCTTTTTTTTTTTTTTTTTTTTTTTTTTTTTTTTTTGGTGCTCAGGATTAAACCCAGGACCTGTATGAGAGGCAAGCTGAGCTATATCCCTGGCAATAGTTAGCTTACTCATGACCTAGATTATTGCAAGGGTCAGACAGTATAGTTTAGAAAATGGTGTTCAAAAGCTTGCTTGTGAAAAAAAAAAAAATAATTTGCTTGTATAGCCCTACAAGAAATTTGAAAGGCTGTTTTCTTTTTTACTTGTTTGTGATGACACCTGAAGTTTTTACCTTACCTTTTAATAGCTGCAAGGACATAATTATATCCATAATTCTATTGAGTGTGTAGTTTGTGCTTTTAATAACATTTTGAAGGTGTTTGGTTTATTCAATTTATGAAAAATGCATGTCTAATAATTTAAATGACAAAGATAATCATATCTTTTTTCAAATTCATACTTCTTTCATATTAGAAACAAATGAATTTCTTTTCGAGTATCATGTTCAGCATCATTGCCATGAAACCCATTTCAGTTTGATTTTTAATTCTATAAGATAGATCAGTAAAACCTAGGTAGATAGGTATATGTGTGGGAGCTGAACAGATGCATAGATAATTGGCTAGATAGTTGGGCAGGTAGGCCGATAGTATGGAATATGGTTGGTTTGTTGAATTTTCCCTTTGTTTGGTGCCATAGAAATTTTTATACCCTGGGAATATGCCACAGTAAGATTTGGGAGGGTTGGTGAATTACCATTTTCTTCTGTAAAGTCATAGCAGGAGGGTCTGAAAAGTGAGATAAAATTGGAAAACCATAAAGAATACCTGCTAATTCAGATTAGTTTTGGAAAAGGTACATATGGAATTTGAAAATGTGGAAGATATGATCCTCAATCCTACCTATATCCAGGTACCCTACACCCCAAAATGTATTTTATTACCTCCATAGTTACATCTACATTCATTTAAAGACCACTGGTATAAGACATTTCGTGCCCCAGTAATAATATGTGAACATGCAAAGGGTTATTTTTGATAATGCATGTTATAGTTTCAATCAATATACAAGACTAAGCTCACAGATTTAGAAAATGCTAGGATGCTGCATACCTGCTTTTACTCTACCTATTCTAGTTGCTGCTCTGTCAGTACTAGGATGTCCTCATAGCTTTACTTTCTTTTCTGTCAATCTTCCCAGACTGGGCCTTACACTGGGAGTCAGCAGAGTTCACTCCATTGCCAAAGTCTGTGATTTATAGTGAGTAAGAGCAACTGGTCAACTTTTTCTCCCTATTACTTAAGGGCTGTAAGAAGCAAGAAAACACCCTGAGTAATAGATTAGAAATTCAAATACAAAGTTAAATTAAGATATTTTTGAAATACATTTTTTTACAAAGGATATCACTGAAAGCATAATGATGTTTTCCTTAGATGTAATACAAGTTATAACATATTGTTCAAAAAAATTAAGTTATTTATCACCTGGACTATGTTGCACATAATAAGAAGGCAGGATTTTTTTTCTTGAGTTCTATTAAAAATTATATAGCAACTAACTTTCCTCTCAACCTAAAAATAATTCTACCAAGAGAATTTCCTAATGAAATAATCAGGTTTTCAAAATCCTAAAGCCTGAGATGAAAATTAATAAGAAAAACATTGCCATTTGAATTACCAGCAAAATGTTTTTATAGAATCTATCATGAAAAATGTGATAGGACATGAATAAATGACTTTCCAGTATCAACTTCAACACTGTCCTACAAAGAACAGATGTTTCAACAAGGTACAGTTAAGGGAGGCTTCAGAACAAATGCACCAGTTAACCACTCCTAGTTATAGAACAAACATGAAGTGATGTTCACCAGTCCACAGAAATCAGGTTGCACCTAAGTAGTCAATGTTTTAATATCTTTCTTTTGAAAATACATTGATTTCTCAAGACACAATCAAACACACATACTTGGGTATATGCAATTGATTTTTTAACAGAAATGATCTAATCTCCTCTATTACTAAGTATTGCATACAGGCTATGGCTTCCTTAAGTACCCATTTTGTGTGTACATTTGTTCACATACTCTTAGAAAATATGGTTTTGTTATTTTACCTAAGTGAATTCAGGTTACTGTGTATTCTAATTAAAGGATAGCTTAGAAACAAATTCCTAGCTGAAAACAGCTATTTTTACCTTTGTGTGTTCTAAAATGCATGCATGAATGGTTTACTGAGATATAAAAGTACATAAAAGCTTTATTAGTGTTTTATTAAAGGACTACATGCATAAAAAGTAAGTGACTTCCCTGGTACTGCTCTATAAATAAAACTGATCACCCTGGTAATAAATGATCTTCACGTCTTTTCAGTCTTGCTTCTTAATATTTAATTACAATAAAACTACATTACATGCATGTACAAATATGCCACATTGAAGCCTAGTATTCTGCATAATTAATATGTGCCAATAAAAATGTTTTAAAAGACTTGGCATTACATTGAAGTCACCACAACAGATTCCAGTCCAATTTCTGACCGTAAAAAACCTTCCCATTTAATGGATAACTTCGACAAGAGATCCTGAAGTTATGCTCTGTTTAAAGTTTTCTACTCCTAGTAGAACATGGATCTCTGGAAATTGTGCATTTTGGGATATTTCCTGGACCTGGCAATGCCTGGGGAAAGGTTATTTGGAAAGAGGTTTCTCTGGAGACCTGATGCATCAATTTGCATGTGACACATGAAACAAAGCTGTACAGAATATACACACATTCATACACACACAAAAAGTCAACTACAAATTAACTAGAAATGGAAAATAAGTTTCCATAGAAAGATCCTATAATTCAACAATGTGCTTTCAAGGCGTGTTTAAATCTTACAAATTTTAATGCAATTGCTTTATTAGAGAATAGTTGCATTGCTTCTGGAATCACTGTTTCAGAGGCAAAGTGTGTCTCATTTCACTTGCAATTTTATAATGAGATTCAAACCAACATTAAAGAGTGGCATATTTGTTTTCTGAAGGATATTCCCCAGGCATGACCAAAGCCAGCCTGGCTCACTGTCTGTGCCATTGTTTGCACATTTTGTAAATATCACTTGAGTTTTTCTGTATCCTATCATAAACTCCCAAATTCCAAATGACCTCCAAAATCTACCACATAGCAAATGTTGCTTTAATATCTTGAAAGAAACAATGTTTAAATTAAATATAAATGTATATACATATACATATATACACATATATCTGTCTTCAGCAAAGGTCACCTAAGCACCATCTTTACAAAGAGAAGACATTTCTACTGTCTATCCTATCTCCATTTTGATTGTGGACTGCCTGCTGCCTACTTTGCATTCTGTTCTCTAAAAGGCTTATTAATGGGGTCTAGAGGGAGGCTGTCAGAAATGGCAGACTGAATCAAGGGATTTTCCTTCAACATCCAAATGACACACTGAAGCTAGAGAATTAAACAGATGACTAACCAGTGCCCTTTTGTTTGAAGATGAAGGTGGGATTGCCAATGTGCACACCAGAAACTGACATTTGGGTGGATTAAACCGTCCTGCTATTGTACTGCTGGTTTATAATCACTACTGCTTTCTTGATCTCAAGTGCCTCAGCAAAAGCCTTCTCAGTCCTTAGAGTCATGTTTGTAGAAACCCTCAGCTGAGCTTTTGCTGTAAACATTTATCCACCAAGAAGCAGTGTTCTGACACTAACTGAGAAGAAGCGTTGGCTTCTAGGTATTTAATTAAAACATTAAGGGAAAAGCTTTCATGTCAACATTCACAAGTACTTTCCTATAGCTGAGGGTTGCTATAATTGAGTTTCCCCTGCAAATTCATCCCTCCCTTTCCCAGACTTCTCTGAGAGCTGCAATAGCTTGAGGTTCACTTTGCTTCATGCTGTTAGTTGTGGCTTTGAGTCTTTGCCCCATGCTGTCACTTTCCCGATTCTCTCAATCTGGTTGTTAGCTTTAATTTCTAAAATCAAGATTGGATGGCAACAAGGGGCTTTAATGAAGAGTGAAAAAGTCATTTGTTAAACAGCATTAAGAATTCTTATTTGCACTGCTGTATAATGTGGTCAAGCCAAATGCTTTCTGCTTTTATGAATCATCCAATTTCCTTTACCACATAATTAATGTTAATAAGGAGGAGGCATTATGTAGAAACTAAATATGTCATAATAGATGTTGGCTCTGGTATAGGTTCCTGGGGCACCACCATTTTCATTGTGAGACACTCAGAGAACTATGAGTTGTACAAAAGGACATGAAGAACAAATCTCATGTGGTCATTTGTTGACAAAGTTCACATAATACAAGTACTTACTTTTCTTTAAAAGTTGCTTTTCAGTGGAAGGACAGTAAAAAGACTTCTAGTAATGCTATTTAGTGCACCTTCTTGAAGAGCAGCATTTGTAAAAGAATGTTTTTAAACTACCTTGTGCCTTGGACCATTGAATGTAATAAAGGGAAATTACCCATGCAATTCTCTTCAATGTATCAAGTCAATTGAGAGAAACTTTATTCTACTTTCATAAAATGTGAAGGTATAGATTTTACAAATATCTTAAACCAATAAAAATGGCTGCAACCAAGTGTTCCAAGAAGGATACAGAAGTATTTACAACATCTCTGTTAAACTCGTTTCCATATGAAACAAAACTAATTTATTTATGGTATCCAGCATGTTCCAATGAGTTCATTTCCTTTAATGACAACATGACTACATTTTACTTCAACCTTTTAATTTATAAAATTCAAATTTACCTACCCAACATGAAAAACATGTCAATTCAACAAATACATCTTGAGGGCTCATTAAATAGGTAATACTGTACTAAGAAGTGAGATTATATTACATATATATTTACATATAATGCAAATACACACACACACACACACACACACACATATAAACACATGCACAGTGCTCAACTGATGGGAATTTTTTCACAAAGAGAATATTTTAATTCAAATGAAAATGCAGGCAATGCATAAATGCTAAATAAAGAAAATTAGTCAATAAAAATAGCATAACATTACATCAGCTATAATAGAGCCAGTCTGTGCATCTCTTGTTAAAGTTTCATCAATGACTTTTGCAAAACCTGAAGTATAAATAATAATCAAACCTACCTTGACCACAGTCACACTCTGACTGGCTTTTTTCCTCATATTTGAGTCCTGCTTTAATAAACTGCAATTTATTGGGGTTCTGAAATTTCTTTCCTGTGCCCTTCTACCCATTTGGATGTCTGTTTATTGGTCATTAATGCCATTTGCTTGTTGAATGTCAAGCTTACCTGATGTACTACCAATAAAAGCCTCTAATGAGAATGACCTATTCCCCTCAATATGTGGAGGGGTTTTTGATTGTTTAGTCCATCATTCTGTCAAATTATTGGAAAGGGGAACACTATTCATATTCCCTCTAAAATATTTTCTCTTGGTGTTTTCTACTTAAGATAAGACATAAGGAAGAACTGTTTTGGATAAAAATAGGTTCAGTCAGAGAACCTCACTTATTCTGTCTTCTAGAAAAGTCAGTTTCACTGTGGCTTACCTATTTCCAGCCAGTATTTGCTTATTAAATGCCATTCCTGACATTCATCCCATTGTATAACTCCTCATCTGAACTGACTTAATTTGGGGCTACTAAATCATCCCTTTGGAAATTTTAGCACAATTCATCAAATACTGATTGAATACCTACATGTGCAGGCACCATGCTAAACACTAGGCATATATGATGAAAACACTGTCCCTTATTCTGCAAAAGTTATCTAATAAACTGTAGCTCTGTCACTACCTCAACTTTGAAAATAGCTCACTTTCTACTCTCTTGATCTCCACATTCATTATCTCTCCCATACCAATAGCAAATCAACACATTCACCAGTAAACTACCAAAGTTCATTTTCTATTAAGATATTCTCAGACTCCCAATTTGCCTTGAGTTTCCCAAGACCAATTCCCCGTGCTAGCATACAGATCACAATTCATTTTACCTACCTAGTGGACATGATCTTTAGAGATTATGAATGTGGCACACAAGATGAATACAACATAAGGTGTGATCATCTGAACTGTTTATACACATTTAGGACACCAAATGAGGAATGCTTCTTCTTTCCACTTCCTGACACCAATTCTCTGTAGACATCAACTGGGTGTCCAACTCTTCAATTCAATTTTGACAGTACATACCTGGAGTTAGCATCAGATCCCACAAATTTACGGCTTAGTCTCACAAGACTACCACAATTTTAGATGCTAATTGTAAACCCAAGCCACATGTACTTCTAACCAAACAGGTGTACATCTGGGGCTCTCATGACACCCTCCTCAAGTTTGATAACTTACTAGAAGGGGTCCCCAAACTCAGGAAGCTAATTTTCTTACTATTATTGGTTCATTATAAAGGATAAACTAGGGAATGCCATACCCCTCCCTGCACTTCAATGTGTCCACCAAGTTGGAAACCTTCTGAGCCCCATAGTTTGGAGATTTTTGAGGATGTCTCATAATGTAGGAATGATTGATTAAATCATTGGCTATTGAGCATTAGCCCAATCTCCAGCCCCACTCTCCTCATATGTGAGTGGGAATTGGGAAGAAAATTTTAGCTCTCCTAATTGGGTCTTGGTCATTCTGATGACCAGCCCATCATCCTGAATCTCCACTCATTTCACTAGAATACAAAAGACACTCATAACTCTAGATAGTCTCAGGTCTTCAGGACCTTTATGTTAGGAATTAGAGACAAAGAACAAATGTTTACTTTTCATTATATTACACCATCTTAAATTAACCATTTTTTAAACCCCTGTGCAATTCAGGAATGAACTATTCAAAGGTACCTGACTGACATGGGAAACAGGATCCAAAATCTAGTCTGTATTCTGCTCCTCCATATATTCCTAGCTTGTAACTCCATCTGACCAGACAGGGCATTTTAAAAATTTATCTATGTGAACTTTTTTTCTAATTTTTCCAAAGGGACCATAAAAGCAAACTTCACACCAAGCCTAATGACTACAATTTAATTCTTTAACATTCTTAATAGTCAAACTCTCTCCCCAAACTTTCTGCCTCCATTTCCTCACTGCTTATTAATTCCTAACCAAATTTCATCTGAGTATTGGGCCTGTCACCTCACCAAAATTGTAGAATCACCATTGATCTTCATGTTGCATGATTTAATGGACACTTTTCTAGATGTACCTAACCTAAAATCATCAGCATTGGGCACAGTTGGCCTCTCCCTTAAAAATGTTTGCCTTACTGATCTGAGTGGCCGCATTTTCCTGATTTTTCTTTCTACCTTTTGGATACCCTTACTCAGTCTCCTTTGTATCTACTTTCCACATATTTAGTAATCTACCTTAAGAGCTCTTCATAAGTAGTATCATGAAGTTGTGCAGTTTTTAATTATAATTCTATATTTTCCCAGTTCCCAAATTTATCACTCTGGGCGAGGCCTCTCATCTGAGCACAAGTCTTCTAATTCAGCGGTCTAAGGACACAGCAAGTTAAGAACCTTCCTAACTTCTAGGATTGCAAGTGTGATATTCTAAGTGAAAAGTCCCCATTTCTTCAGTTGATACTATTTAGGATTTAAAAGATATTAGCAAGATATTTGTGTAGTAACTGTTGAGGACTATACTGAATTAAATTATCTTTTACTTTCATATTTGCACTTATTTCCCATCATTTGAATTATATTTTAGGCAAGTTATATGGCAATTACATCAAATTTCCTGTAAGGACCCATACCACCACCCCTACTATCCCTATGATTTGCTTATCCATGCTCCTTTTGCCCTTAGCTCTGCTATTATCCTGATATTTTTGCTTATAGTTGAAAGTGAAAAGCAAGTTCAGATTACAGCACACTGTAACTGCTCTGTAACTTGGTCTCTGTTAAAGGAAGAAAGGGGGGCGGGAGGCATGAAGGACCACCAAAGCTTGAAATCAGGCAATACCAGAAGCCCAGTTTGTGTTTCAAAACAGACTCCCGGAATTGTTCCCAGCAGATAGATCTTTGCTGGCTTGGAGAAGTACATGAAAGACTATTTGATAAACATGATAGTGTTTGAATTTCTAGAGGCTACACAGGCCAAGAACATGTTCCAGCAGTTTCACCACACACTCATTGCTACAGTATTCATTGTCCCAATCCTTACTCACAATGGGAGGGTTCTCGCAACTGGACCTTATACGGTGAGGCTGGGGTGACAGTGTCACAGGAGACCCACTCACCAACTCAACATCTATCTGAGAAGGAGATTTGACTTCAGGAAACACATCTGTAATCATCTCACAGATGGTCTCAGAGAAGGTTACTTCTACTGTATGGGCCTCAGGACTGCTGTTAGTAGGCTGCTCAGGACTGCTTTCCACAGCTGATGGGACTAAAATACTCTGCATTTTCAGAGAGGGTAGAGGCACAATCTTACTCTGCAGAGGAGGTGGCTGTTGTTGTAAATTGATTCTAACTTTCTGAGATGGAGTCTGTTGCATGGCCTGAAGTGGAGGAGGCTGCTGCAAATGGGAGCTTACTGCTGAGTTGGGGGCTGAGGCATCTGTTGTAAAGGAGGGGGCTGTAGTCAGGGTGGAAGCAGTTACATAGAAGCAGAAGCTGCTGCTGCTACCTGCAACACTGACCAAGTGATAACCTGGGCTTGTTTTCTGGGTTGGATATTAGCTGTACTAGTTTGGCTTAATTGGAGTCCCTGGGAGGTCACCACTGTGCCTGGGATAAGAGTAACCATCTCTCCTGGAGACATGGTAATAGAAGAGGGCAACATCTGTTTGGTAATAATCAATGTGGTCATATTGGGCTAATACCCAGACCCAGAAGTTGCATGGTTTACCACATAGGATGAAAAAGCGGAGTTAACAACAATGCAAGGTGACAGGGCAGGGGACTCTGTTGAGGCAATAGCCACAAGAGGTGGCAAAGGAGTTTGTGATGGTGGCACTAGATCCAATTCCACTGTTCTAAAGTGGCCTGTCACTCTTGGTTATCTTTATAAGCAGTCAGAGCTTTCAGATACTCTTTTTTGGCATCTTGTTTTTCTTTTATGAGACTGTTTTTGCTCCTCTCTAAGACTGTCCCACATGGAAGCCACAATCTTTGAAACCTCTCCAAAAGTGGCATTAGTATTCTGTCCCTTGATCGCAGCCTGTGTATCATGAAAGAAAGAAAGAAAAAAGAAAAAAAAAAAAAGATAAACATGCTGAAACTGGTTTCTGAGCTTCATAAGCTTCTTTCTTTTCGCTCTGCTTTGGGGCCTCCTGCTTTTTCTGATTCCATTACCAGTGTCTTCTGACTGGGAAGTTGCCTCTGGAAACCCTCAACACCATCCTCATGAAGTGGACTATTAGGTGAAGCTGGTGGTTGAAAGACAATTCTAAGGTGACTGGGCAGGTGGCAAGATGCTGCCACCCCTAGGTTCAAACCATGTTGAGAATTCAGTTCTGACTGATCAATGGTGGTCAACTGGCCATGTCCTCTCAAGCCAGAGGTCATGTTGGTCATTGATATATCAATTATATCAGGAGGGTTGGCACAATAGTGAGTTCCTATAGAACGGGGTCCAAGTCCATGGTCAAGGCCCCACTCAGGAATCCCCTGCCCTGCTCCATCAAGTCATGGGCCATGCCCAAAGGCATGCCCAATGTCTAGACCCCATACTGGGCTGAAAAACTGCCATCTTGTAAGGAGGAAAGGTCTGACAGGTCATCAAAGTGGCCAACCACATCTGAGACAGTAAGGGATCACAATCCAAGGAGATAGGTGGGATTTCAAATTCCTCATCACCCAAGCTTGGTGTATGGAATGTCTCAGCCTCTGACAGGAAGGGATGCTTCCTCAGATACTTGTCATTTCCTCCTGGAAACAACATTTTCACATAACAGCTACCACCACTTCAAATCCCCTCATTGCTCCCGCAGGCCCCACTTTCAGATTTATACTTTATCTTTATTATTCATCTGATCTTTACAAGTGTTTTCAGTGTAGTTAACTTTCTGTATTTCACTTCTTTTCTATACCACACACAAATGCATACACACAAACACAATGGAATACTATTTGGTTATAAAAAAAAAAGTACAAGATCCTGTCATAACATGGATGTACCTGGAGAACATTCTGCTAAGTGAAAAAAGAGAAACAGAAAAATAATGCATGATTTCACTTATATGCAAAATCCAAACAAACAAAATGGTCAAATATGCAGAGTTAGATAATAATACATTGGTCACTTGGGGCAAGGATGAGGGATATAGGAAGATGTAGTATAAAAGATAAAAAGTAGCAGATATATATGATGAATATGTCTAGAGATCTAATGTACACAATGAAGAATATAACTAAAAAATTATATTGGAGGGATTTTTGTTTTAAAAAGAAAATTATTTCCTACAAGTCCAAGAGATCATGGAAAGTTTGTCATTCATGTCTATTTTCTTTGTGTTCTACAATACCAGAACAGTGATGTTCAAATGGTGACAAACATCAGAAACCCTCTTAAACTTTGAAAAAAAGTAATTTGATCTCATGTTCAGAAACTCAGATGCAATAAATTTGAAGTGGCACCCAAGCATAGGTATTTTTTTTTAAGTTTACTAGCTAATTTTTAGGAAAGAGGTATGTTTGCCACAAACTGAGTTAGAATAGTATATGCTCTCCAAAATATATTCTTTTAAAAAGCTAACCAATACTTTTAAAAGCTTGCCCTTATTCCAAAGTATGAAACAACTGTTGATGAAGTTAAAAGGAGTCCATAAACTTTGGCTATATCTTTAAAAAATATTAAATTAGAAAAGGATTTTTTGTTTGTTTTAATTTTTAGTGTGTGTGTGTGTGTGTGTGTGTGTGTGTGTGTGTGTGTGTGTGTTTCCTCAACATAGCCAAACAGGCATTGATTACAATGTCCAAAATCAACAGCAAGTACAAAAAAAATTGAAAAGCAGAACAATTGATTTCGGGTCATTTTCATTTAGAAACAGACATAAATTCACTTACAAGATGTTGTGCCAACAAATGAGGTTGTAATTTTGACCCAAAAACTGACTACTTTTACCCAAGGAAAGTTCATTCTGTATATGAAAGTCAAAAGGAGATCAAAATTGTTTCCATGGAAGAAAAGGAAAAGTATACTTTAGTTTATTAGCTCAATGTATTCATTCTTGTAAATTATTTAACATTAATTTTGTCAACTTCTTAATCAGATAGAGAAAATTTCAGAAAATATAGGAATAGTTTGATGAAAAAATAATTTTTTCTAGCTATTGCTGAACTCTGTCATTGTTAACTCTGTTGCTTTCAAATGTAATTGAATGTGAATTGCCTGTATAAAGTGGTTTTTTTCATCCAATACTGACATACATCACCTCTCTTGAAGAATTAATTAACCCAAAAAGGTACAGATTGAAAAGAGTCCACCATAATTTACATGTGTAATGTAATTCCCTAGGATGTAATTTTGTACCAGAAAATGGGTAATTTCCCTATTATTGCGAACTACTATGAATTTTAAAAGCTAAAAAGAAATTATGAATAGTTTTGAATCTGATTTTCAAGACAGCTTCCTAGGAATTACTACAGATGCTGCCATCTGGCAACTATCACCCCTTTTCCCTATGTACACAACACTTTATTATTGTCAATGATTTTATTCCCAATAGTTGATATTGATCCTAGTATAGCAAATAGGAATTAGGGTGGCAGGACTTGAGGTTCCTTGAAGAGTGCTGGGGCAAGTGTGTAAAGATCTGCACTCACTCCTGGGGTAAGGAAAGAAGTCTACAGCTGCTCCCAAGTTGGAGGTTTCCTTTCTCCAATACTCAGAACTCCCTTGTTTCCAAAAGGTCAAGAGCATGTACTCCAAACAAAAAAAGGTATATGAAGTCTTTCTTATTATCCTGCCCTTCAAAATGTCAGAAATGCATTCATCTTAGGGCATTAAGTTTGGATACATTACATAAAATGTTCATTTCCTTTCCATTTTTAAATTTTTTTTTCTGTCACTTGTTTAAAGTGATTTCTTCCCTTGAAATTACACAAGAACTTTTTAATTATCATGATTGTTGATAGATTAAATTGGTCAATAAAAATAGAAAAATATGCCAGGCATGGTGGCGCATGCCTGTAATCCCAGCACTTTGGGAGGCTGATGCAGGAAGATCACGAGTTCAAAGCCAGCCTCAGCAATGGCCAAGCACATAGCAACTTAGTGAGACCCTGTCTCTAAATAAAATACAAAAAAAGGTCTGGGGATGTGACTCAGTGGTCGAGTGCCCCTGAGTTCAATCCCCGGTACCACAAAAAAAAAAAAAAAAAAAAAAAAAAAATACCCATAGAACATGCATAACAATACACATTTTCAAATAATTTCTCAAGATGTTCTAGGACAAACACACATACACACACATTTGCACCCACAGAAATATTTATAATGTGCAAGAGCTGCCAAAATATTCAGACATTTACATTTTTCAGAACCATATTATATCTGACTATGTGTTCTTGGTATCAGTAATTTGAAATTTCAGCATAAATAAGGTTTGTTTAAAAAGTTGTTGCTTTCTAATATTTTCCTCTAAAGGTTTTACTTTTGATGCTTGGGAAATATATTCCTGTGCCCACAATAACTATAAAGGGCATATCCCAGAGGAAACCCCCTTGCCTGATAGGGATTGCCTAAATGTTTAATGACATTAGCTCCCTGCAAATGACATTCATTTCCTGCATATGCAAATTTTGTTAATGTGAGCCCCCCATAACAGGTAGAATGTATAAAGTTAATGAAGCCATGTAATTACAATCACTATGGTGACTGCAATCCCCTGAGAACAATAATGTGATAATATACATGAGTTTTGACTTTCTTTGGAAACAATGGCTTATAATTTGAGAACAGATAGTAAAATATTTTCATCTTTCTCTAACTCCTAAGGCAAAAGCAGGTACAAATAGATAATGTGCTTTATTAACTGAAAATAAAATGAGAAGAAAAAAGGAAAAATAGCATTTTTAAATTATTTATTTTCAACTTCCAATGCCTTCATTTGCCTCCTGTTTGAAGCCTCCATTTCTTTTAATAAGGAAAATACTTAGGCAAAGAAAGCCATATATTTGCCCTTAAATCCTGGTCTTTTCTTTCTAATCCTAAGGAGGCTACATAACTAGTATTTATTAGTGTTGTGCTAAAATGACATGATAAAATTATTTTATACTAGATAACAAAGTTGTCAAATACTTCTCAGTAATTTGGGAAGCCTGGAAGTGAGAATAAAATTATGATTCTTAAAAATTCTTATTTTTATAAAATTATAATTATTTTGTGGTTTTGAGAGCATAAGAAGCAATGAAACAAAAACAAGGGAAACTCTACAACTCCAAAGGCTTATCCCCATATGTTGCTAAGGTTTTTCCCTAGAAAACATATTCAATGAAAGTGAAGATTATCAGTACAGCAAAGTACATTATGGGGCAGGAGGTATTTTGTGAGCATTAGATATGATAGTTGAATATGTTCCCCATTATCTCACATCTCTCACAATTTATTTCACCAAATACCAAAATAAGCATAATCTGGAGTCAGGTCAAGATGGTGGAGTAAGAAGGTTACTTTTCAAACTGCTCCATGGCACAGGACCAGGAAAGAGGAAAAAGAGCTTCTTTTTGAGGTCAGCTTAAAAAATAAAGTAAAAAAAAAAAAAAAAAAAAAATCCTACTGGAATTTAATACTGGACTCTCAGAGTGGCTTAGAGAGATAGAAGTTTCAATAGAATAAAATAAATAAATAAGCAAACAAACAAACTTCTGTCACTGGCGGCTGTCAATGCAGATCCACTGTAGGCACATCTAAGAGACTAAGACAGGGAGTACCAGGAGATACTGGGGCATTTCTTACAGCAGAGAGGACAGTGATCTGGGTGAGTTGCACTTTGCTTTTGTGTGAGAGGGATGCCACACATCTCCCAGTAACCTGTGGAGACAGCAAGGTCAGCCCGTTATCTATTTCAACTGTGCTATGGTGGCCGGTGGGTGTGGGTTCAAACCTAGACATCCACACCTCTGTAATTCCAGAAAGGTCCAAAAACCTGACCTGGCAGAGGCCTACCATGTGACCCAAGGGTGACTAGAAAACCAGGTGAAATTCTGGGGTGGAGATTGTTGTACCCAGCAGAATTTGAGATACTCAGACCTAAGAGAATCTGGGTGTCTCTCACATTTTGAACCTTGCTGCACACTGCTTTCTGGACTAGCTGAGGGCAACTTGATCAGGTGGGTAGGGTAGTAAATGTGGTCTTTAGGACTGAACCCAGGTGGACAAGATATGGGAGCTGTGGGAGACTGGAAGGGGTGAGAGGACTGGCTCCTCTACCTGTCTGGTAGAACTCCATGAAAATTCAAGCAGTACAGATCCCCAGCACAGACAGATAGCAGCTAGGCTCTGGAAGTGTGCCAATTTGAAACCTTTACCAAATATCATTCCACAAAGCACCAGGAGTCTAACTAGACGCAAACCCCACCTCTAGGAGCTCCAGTTCCAGGAACCCCTTTCATAGGACTCTAAAACAACCCCTCACTGTAAGTGGAGTACACAACACCCTCCAATCTGCCCCAATCTGCCCCAACTCATACTGCTAAGAAGGGAAGCTGAGAACTGGCAACAATGACAAGCTCCACAAAATAAAAGGAACTGACAGCCCCTGACTACTATTTGTGGGCATAAAACATACCTCAAAAGGAAAAAAAAAAAAAAAAAAAAAAAAAAAAAAAAACGGAAAGAAAGACTATTGGGAACTGACAACCAACATATAATGTTATGGACAATTTTTCAACCATCACAATGAAAAATATTTTCCATCAAGAGCCTTTTATTTTCTTTTAACTTTTGTATGCTGAATTTTTTTTAACTTGTGTGTGCTGAGTGGTCAATGAGCATTTGAACATATACATATTTATCTCACTCTTCTTATTTCCAACATTTCTGGAAGGTAGTTACTTTCTTGACTCTACAGATGAGGGTTTTTGATTAATATACCTAGGTTTTAAATTTTATATTGTCTTTTATATTGTTTTTTCTCCTATTTCCCTTGATTATCTTCCTCTCTTTTATTTTGCTAACAGCCAAATTCTCTTGTTCTCTCTTTCAGTCTTCCCTTAACTCTTTACTACTATTCTCTCTCATCATCCATCTCAGTTATTACATTCTACATCTCCTCTGCATTCTCCCTCTTCACCTTTTTTTATTATTGTTTGTTCTAATTTGTTAGACATAACAGTAGGATGTATTTTGACACATCATAGTTAAATGAAGTATGACGTCTCATTCTTCTGGTTGTACATGTCATAGAATCAGCAAAGCATCATATCTCTACCATTGGTAATTACTTACAGTATCATTTCTGTTTATAGTGCCAATTAACAAAATAGGAGCTAAGTATTGAGTTTAATGCTGAATATTGATTGCATTCATTATTGTCATTATTTGTCTTCCCCTAAACATGAAATTCTAGAAATCCTCAGGAATATATAGAATACAAGTACTAGAAATCTTCAGGAAGAAGCTTTGCCACCTCAGATTCTTACTGATAAATGGGTAGATATACAAACAACATAAAAAAGCAAGAGAAAAACCAATACCAAACAAATCAAAAACCTCATTAACAGAATCCAATAATATCACAATGGAGGAAATGTCAGAGAAAGAATATGGAAACTTCATAAACTCATCTGTGAGGTAAAAGACAATGTGTGGAGAGAATAAGAGAGAACATCCAAACAGTAAAAGATCACTTCAATAAGGAAATAGAAATCCTGAAGAAGAATCAATTGGAAATTCTCAAAATGAAGGAATCAATAAACCAAATTTAAAACTCAGTGGAAAGAATCACCAGCAGAGTAGACCACTTGTAACACAAAGTTTCAGACAATGAAGATAAAATATATAATCTGGAACATAAAGTTGACCATGGAGAAAAGATCTCAAGAGAACATGAAAAGAATGTTCAAGAAATATGGATAACATGAAAAGACCAAATTTAAGATTTATTCAAATAGACAAAGGTTCAGAGAAACAAACCAAAGGAATGCACAATATTTTCAATAAAATAATATCAGAAAATTTCCCAAACATTAGGAATGAAAAGGAAAATCAAATATAGGAGGTTTACAGAACTACAAGTATGCAAAATTAAAACAGACTTACATCAAGTCACATCATTATGAAAATGCCCACATACAGAATAAGGATAAAATTTTGAAAGCTACTAGAGAAAAATGACAGGTCACATACACATGAAAATAAATCCAGATCTCAGCTAGGAGATCTTGGAATAATATATTCTGAGCCCTGAAAGAAAATGGATGCCAAACAGGAATACTATACACAGCAAAATTAAGCTTCAGATTTAATGATGAAATAAAAACCTTCCACAATAAACAAAAGTTAAAAGAATTTATATCTAGAAAACCTGCAATAAAACACATACTCAACAAAATATTTCATGAAGAAGAAATGAAAAATAAAAGTGAAAACCAGCAAAGGGAGGAAATACAATAGAAGAATAGTCAATCAAAGGGAATCTAATTCAAATTAAAAATCATAAATAAATCAAAATGACAAGGAATAAAAATCATATCTCAATTATAACATTGAATGTAAATGGCCTAAACTCATCAATCAAAAAGCATAGACTGGCAGACTGAATTAAAAAACAAGACCAAACAATATGCTGTCTCAAAGAAATTCACCTCATAGGCAATGATATTCACAGGCTGAAGATAAAAGGTTGGGGAAAAATTATAATCATTCACATAGATCTTGTAAACAAACAAGAATTTCTATCCTCATATCAGATAAAGTGGACATCAAGCCAAGTTAACAGAAGGGCCAAACAAGAGTATTTCATACTGCTTAAGGCAATTTTACATCAACTAGATGTAACAATTGTGCATATTTATGCTCCAAACAGTGGAGCACATATGTACATCAAACAAACTCTTCTCAACTTCAAGAACCAAATAAAACACAACAGAAAATACTGGGTGAATTTAACATACCTTTCTTATCACTGGATAGATTCTCCAAACAAAAACTAAACAAAGAATTAATAACTTAGAAGTAACATATATGTAGAATATTTCATCCATCAATGACTGAATATACTTTCTTCTCATTAGCACATGGATCATTTTCTAAAATAGATACATCATAGGCCACAAAGCAACACTTAACAAATACAAAAATAGAGATTATATCTTGTATTCTATGAGCTCATAAGGGAATGAAATTAGAAATCAATGGTATAATATAAAATAGAATCTATTCTAACATCTGGAGAGTAAATAATATTATACTGAATGATCAATGGATAGTACAAGACATCAGTGATGAAATAAGAAAATGGTTAGAGGTAAATGAGAATAGTGACAAAAGATATCAAAATCTCTGGGACACTATGAAGGTGGTTCTAAGAGAAAAGTTCAAAGCCCTGACCCCATTAATTATAAGAATAGAAAGTCACCAAATAAATTACCTCGCATTATATATCAAGGTCCTGGAAAAGAAAAAAACAAATCAACTCTAAAGGAGCAGAAGACAGGAAACAATTAAAATCAGAGTCAAAATCAATGATAAAGCCGGGTGTGTTGGCACAAGCCTGTAATCCCAGCATTTTGGGAGGCTGAGGCAGGAGGATCGCGAGTTCAAAGCCAGCCTCAGCAATGGCAAGGCACTTAGCAACTCGGTGAGACCCTGTCTCTAATAAAATACAAAAAAGGGCTGGGGATGTGGCCCAGTGGTCTAGTGCTGCTGAGTTCAATCCCCGGTACCAAAAAAAAAAAAAAAAAAAAAAAAAAAATCAATGATATTGAAACAACAACAACCAAAAAAAATCTATTCAAAAAGTCAACAAAACAAAAAGTTGATTCTTTGAAAAAAATCAATAAAATTGATAAACTCTTAGTGATGCTAACCAAGGGGTGGGGGGGGGACTCAAGTTTCTAAAATTTGTGATGAAAAAGGAAATATAACCATAAACATCACTGAAATACAGTGGAAAATCAGACACAGTTTTGAAAACATTCTCCAATAAAATAGAAAATCTTGAAGACATCAACAAATGTCTAGAGAAATATGACCTACTAAAATTAAACAATAAATACATAGAAAATTTAAACAGAAAAATTTCAGGCAATGAAATTGAAGATGCCGTCAAAAGCCTACCAACAAAGGAAAGCCCAGGACCACATGTATTCTTAGGCAAGTGCTACCAGATCTTCAAAGAACTAATACCAATCCTCCTCAGACTATTCCATGAAATAGAAAAGGAGGGAACCCTTCCAAACTTATTCTTTGAAGCTAGTATCATCCTGATTCCAAAACCAAAGACACATCAATAAGAGAAAACTTCAGGCTCTAATAACCCCAATGAATATAGTTGTAAAAATTCATTTAAAACTACTGGAAAATTGCATACAAAAACACATTGAAAAGATACTTCACCATGATGAAATGGTTCATTCCAGGTATGCAAGTTTGGTTCAACATACAGAAATCAATACATTTAATTTATCATATCAATAGACTTCAGGACAAGAATTACATGATTATCACAATAGATGCTGAAAAAGATTGAGAAAATACAGCATCCCATCATGCTCAAAACAGTAGAAAAACTAGAGATAGTAGGAACATACCCCATCATTGTAAAAGGTACATACACTAAACCCAGGTCAACATCATGATAAATGGAGAAAAACTGAAAGCATTCCCTCTAAAAAATGGAACAAAATAGGGATTCCCTCTTTAACCATTTCTATTCAATATATTCCTTGAAACTCTAGCCAGATCAATGAGACAGAAAAAAGAAATTAAAGGGATACAATTCAGAAAGTAAGAGTTCAAGCAATCCCTATTTGCTGATAACATGATCCTATATTTAGGAGACCCAAGAAACTCCACCAGTATACTACTCAGTATACTACTAGAACTCACAAATAAATTCAGCAAAGTAGCAGGAAATAAAATTAATACCCCCAAATCAATAGTGTTTCCATACACTAACAAATCAGCTGAAAGAGAAATTATGAAAGCTATCCCATTCACAATAGCCTCAAAATAAGTAAGCAATTAAAGGTCTGGTCCATCTAACAAAAGAGGTAAAGGACAACTACAATGAAAATGTAGTTTTCATTTCTACAGAACACTGAAAGAAGAAATTGAAGAAGGCCTTAGAAGATATAAAGATCTCCCATGTTTTTCAATAGGCAGAATTAATACTATCCAAGTAACCATACTACTAAAAGTGCATTATAGATTTAATGCAATTCCTATTAAAATTCCAATGACATTATTCATAGAAATAGAAAAAGCAATCATGAAATTCATTTGGAAAAATAAGAGGCCCAGAATAGCCTAAGCAATCCTTATTGAGAAAAGTAAAGCAGAAGGCATCACCATACCAGACCTTAAATTATACAACAGAGCTATAAAAACAAAAATGGCATGGTATTGCACCAAAATAGACATGAAAAACAATGGAACAGAATAGAAGCCACAGATACAAATCCACATAAATACAGTTATCTCATACTGGACAAAGCCACCATAAACATACATTGGAAAAAAGCCTCTTCAACAAATGTTGCTGGATAAACTGGAAATCCATATGTAGCAGAATGAAATTTAACACCTATCTCTCACCAAGCACAAAACTCAAAGTGGTCAAAGACCTAGATAGTAGACCATAATGCCTACATATATTAGAAGAAAATGTATGACTAACTCCCCACTATGTCAGCTTAGGCACAAATTTCCTCAACAAGTCTCCTAAAGCACAAGTAAAATTAAGAATCAATAAGTGGGATGGTATCAAATTAAAAGGTTCTTACAGCAAAGGAAACAATGAAGGGAAGGAGAGAGAGCCTATGTAATGGGAGAAAATCTTTGCCACCTGCAACTCAGACCTGAAAACTGCACTTAAAAACTTAATGCCAGAAAAAAGAAATAACACAATTAATAAAAGAGCAAAGGAATTGAACAGACACTTCACAGAAGAAAAAATATGAATGGTCAACAAATATATGAAAAAATGTTCAACATCTCTAGCAATTAGAGAAATGCAAATTGAAACTATACTGAGAGTTCATCTGACTCCAGTCAGAATGGCAATTATCAAGAATATAATTAATAATAAATATTGGCGTTGATGGGAAAAGAGTACATTCATACATTGTTCATGGGACTGCAAATAGGTGCAACCACTGTGGAAAAGCTGTATGGGGATTTCTCAGAAAATTTGGAATAGAACTACCAGTTGACCCAATTATCCCACTCCTCAGTATATACCCACTCAGCTCAGTAAAATACCCAAGTCAATTTAAATCAAACGAATGTTTCTCTGATACTACCAATGTTTATAGCATGGCTCAATTCTCAATAGCTAAACATGATTGAAGATCTGAATGGTACTTATAACCTAAAGTTGTGGCCATCAAAAGTAAAATAAATGAATGGATAAAGAAAATGATGAATGGATAAAGTGTGGTATATATACATAATGGAATATTACTCAGCAATAAAAATTGACTTCATGACATTTTCTAGAATATGGATGGATCAATAGACTATTATGCTAAGCCAAATAATCCAGTCCCCCCCCCAAAAAGGTGGAATGTTCTCTCTGATATGTGGATGCTAACATACGAAAAGAGTGGGGAGTGAGGGGAAGAATAGAACTTCAATAGATTAGACAAAGGGGAATGAAGGGAAGGGAGAAGGAAAGGAATAGGAAAGACAATGAAATGATTTTGACATAACTTTCCTGTGAACATATATGAATACCCTACAGTTAATCTCTACATCATGTACAACCACAAGCCTGGAATCCTTATTAGAGTAAGATGTACTTCATGTTTGTATAAATAAGTCCAACTTATACCAACATCCCATGGTTACCTACAGCCCCCCTTCTGAAATTGTTCTGTCCCCTAGGTTGTCATAATCACCATTCTACCCTACGATTCTGTAATTTTAACAACTGGAGATATTTAATGAAAGTGGAATCATGCAATATTTGATTTTCTGTTCATAGCTGTTTACCCAGCATAATTTTTCAAGACCCATCTGTGTTGCACATTGCTTCAAAGGCTGAATAATATCCCATTATATGTACACAAATGTGGAGAGTCTGTATTGCATATATTAAAATCATATGACTTGTTGATTTTATACACACACACACATGTATGTATGTATGTATTGTGGAATAATCAACACAATAAATGGAATTAAAATATCCATTATCTCACTCACATAGTTGCCTTTTGTGTATGTGTATGTGTATGTGTGCAATATTGTATTATGCAAGATGAGTTAGTTCTAGTGATCTGATGTAAAACATTTTACCTATTACTAACAATCTAATGTCAATTTCTAAATTTTCATCTTATTTCACCTTTCTGCTGCACAACATCTCAGTTGCATTTGACCTCACTACTGCATTTGGCTTACTCATTTCTATTATATTGATTTATTTTCTCAGAAGATACTCTGTAGTCTCTAATGTTTCCTTCTCCCTCATAACTTATTCCTACTCAGTGTTCTTAGAAAGATCTTCCTTATCCACTTCATCTTTTCATGATGTTGTAGCACAGATCAGTCTTTGGTCTTCTTTGAATCTACATCCACTTTCTTGGTGACATTTTCCTCTTGCAAGCCTTCACTTATCATGTAAATATTACTAACTTGCAATTTAATGCTCAAATCTCTTTTCTCTTGACAAATACTTGTAGAATTAAAAATAGTATGTTATTAAACCAATGAGTACTTGAAGAATAGTTGTGCAAAGCATCTAAACAAAGGACTATATCAAATTATATTTAGAAATGGCTTCATTACTGTAGCTGGGCTATCTGAAATGATGTAAAGTTTATTTTTCTTTACATCAAGGTAGGGAAGGGCCAGCCTGCCCATGCCACTCCCCCCCCCACATTTCTCTCTCTCCCTCTCTCCTTCTCTCTCTCCGCCCCTCCCTCCCTCAACCTTCTGATTAAAATACTGGGCTTCCTTCGAAATAGATCATCTTACCACATATCTCATCTTTTAAACAACTGCTTGGCAAGTGGAATGAAATTGATAGTGGATCAGTGAACACTCAACAACAGGTTGAGAAAGAAATTCTTAAGCAGAACAGCATGCGAAGAGTAAATGATAGGCACCAAACTTGGAAAGGACTTATGCAGACATTTCCTAATTGATGATGGTCTTATTTATGACTTTTCAATTTTTGATAACATGGAAAACAACACATTTTCAGTAGAAAACATAATTCAAATTTTCAATGTTGATCTTTTCCCTGGCTGGCGATAGCAATATGCTACTCTCTTACAGTAAGGCACAGCAGCAGTGAAGTTCCCCTTCCAGGCAGCTATGTAATCAGAAGGGTAAATGACAGATGCTCTTCAGTGTATTGTGTTGCTAATCTTCGAGAGTAGTTAGGTCAGGTGTATTCAGCATATGATCAGTGCAGGATTTTTTTTAATTTACCAATGGGTTCATTGGGCCCTAACCAATATTTTGAATGAATGGTTAACAACTACTGTAGTGAGCCTATGGAAGTTTGTAGTAAGTAATGAAACTAAAAATCATGGTTTAGAACTAGCACAAAAAGTGACAAAACAAATTATTTTGAAGGAAAAGTTAATATGCTGTGAGGGTCTTCCCTTTCTTTGTCTGGAAACTCAAAAATTATTAGGTTTAAAAATGTCTTTGGTCTTCTTTTCTATCTTCACTGAAGAATAAAATATTTTCTGATGTCACCTCCAGTGCATATGTGGGAAAAACTTTGATTGTTAAGATTATTGGTCAATAATCAGTTAGGAAAAGTTTTTCCAAGTTCTAAACAAATTAAGACTTTTTTTCTGAAATTTTGAAGTTGTCTGAAGTCAAAATAATTTTTAATATTAAATTCTGATTGAATTTAGTTAAAGTCACATATTTTTCCTGAGAAGTTTAAGAACCTTTGGAACCTTGAAAGTCTTCTCACAAACATTGGATCTTATAATTATTAAGATTTTATAAACCAACTCCATGAGGTAATAATACCATTGTTTTACTTACAGAATTATATAGTTAGACTAAAAATTTCACATTTTTGTTTGCAATTTTTTATAAGTCTCCAAATAAATATAGCAGTTCCACTTTTGAAGAAACTGTAAATTACCTTCATACTTGCCACAATTTCACTAGCATCCAACAGGATCTTTCCCCATTATCTATTTATAGACAAACTAACTGGTCAACAAACTTGTATTTTTGTTATTCTTGATCTACACTAACAATAACTGAGAAGCCAATACTTAACAATATTATGTTGTTGTTGCTGATAATCATGCATTGTTTTCATGATAATACCTATCATTAACCAAATATCATTGTTTTGTAGTCAAAGGAAAGTTACAGATTTGAACTGCATTTCTTGATTGAAAGACAAATACTATCCTCCACCAAAAGGACATCTACGAATATGTCTAGACCTCTTTCTATATTTTGGCCCTTTTCTATTTCTCTCTTTATTCCCCACCAAAGTTGGAATTGAAAGCAGTAACAGCTACAATCACAGTGTTCCATACAAACGTAGTGAAATAAATGTGTGCTTATCTTTGCACACCTACTCTGGGTCAGCATATTAAAAGGGGAACTGCTTCTCACTGCTTGAAAGTCTCTGAGATTTGGTGGGGTCACATTTGTAACTGAAGAGGCTGAATTACATTCAAGCAGTTCAAGCAGCCTCAAGTATCCTTTTTTAAGTGATAAAATGTTCAGCCTTCATACTTTCTTTATTATAGTCATTCAAGGTTAAACCATTGCTGTAAATTCCATCACAGGATCCCTCATTCCCTGCACTATGATTATGTAGGAAGTAGCTCTGAGATCCCCTGTCAAATTTATCTCTGAGTAAGTGTCTCTTTTCTATTTTATTTCAATGTATGACTCCCCAACCATTTAAAGCATTTCAATAAAAATATTTATTTTACTATTTCAATAGCAGACTAGCTCTATGATGTTACTGCCTGTTCACAATCTGAATAGCATTAAAAACACTATAATGTTACTGCCTGTCATTTACAAGCTAACTATCATTTGCACAAAACAGTACTATGACATGATAAAATTGGTTCTTAGAAAATTGTTAGCCACCTGAGAGCAAACTAATGTTGTCTGCAATAGGGATGAGATTGTTCTCTGGAATGGAGTACATTAAGAGTTAAATGACCAAGAACTACTTGAAAAGAGAATTCTGACTGGCTCTGCATTATTGAATGGGAGGACCGGGTGTACATACTTGCAAGAATTACCAACTAGGAAAAGCTTTCAAATATACATTTGAATTCTATATGTAGACACCAACTAAAAGTAGAGAAGAAAACACTGTGAAATTATGTGAATGCTCTAGATGTTCCCTACTCCAGCTGTGGTTAAAGTTAGCCAAAGTACTTGACTTTGCTTCTTCCCTCCTTAACAACATTTCTCCATCTTCCTTCTGTCCCTTCTTACCATCCCCCTCTTCCATCTTAAATAACAATGAAATTAGAGATATCAGTAGAAAAACTCAGGTGTCTTATTTTTCAAGGTAAAATTTATAGTTTGTATTTAGAATGGATAGAATCTATATTTTCCAACTTGGTGTCATCTACCCACTTGTTCAAAACCTACTGATTTATTATAGAAAGTAGAATTTATAATGATAAAATTAGTGTATTTCTTTGGAAAATAAAAACAAAAGAGAAAAAAAAAAAAAAAAAGAAAAGACATGCCCCCTTTTCCAAGGAATTCTCCAGCAATCATTGGGTAGAATTAATCTCTTCTCTGAAATTGCTAAACTCATTTCTAAAGTTCTGTTATGACCCTTTTTACATTCAGTTAATATAATATACATGTAAAATTCTATTTATTATTCTAGAATGTAGGCTAAGGCTGTGTTCTAGTAGCCACTGCTTGCCCACAGTACATAAAACATAAATATTGATTTCAAATAAGAATTCGGTGAATTTGTATTTTCCTTAACATAACTTATAATTATGTCTCCAAAGTGGAAGTCAGAAAGATTTCCCTGAATATGAAAATTAGATTGGGAAAGTAAAATAAATAAATAAACCAGAAACAAAAGTAAACCCTCTTTTAACCAACTAGGTAGTGTAATCAAGATAATAAAGCTAATTAACCAAGAAAAAGAAAGCATGATAAAGTCAAATTCAAGCATTTTGAAACACAGACATGCTGTCACATAGAATCTCCATTTAGCTCTCATTTTTCAAATTCCAGAGTACATCATTAAAATGGACAATCCAACTCTGCTCTCAGAATGAAGTCTAAGTAAAAGGAGAGTCTTAACAATAGAAACCAAACCTTGAAACTCGCATTCAAAATTGGAAGGCATCTGGGAAAACAAAACAAAACAAAATCAAAATTCAACAGACTTAAAGGATTATTATGGTGGTCAGATCTACATGATTATAATGTATGCTGTAGGTCCAATTAACTGTCAGCATCATTAGGGAAGATTCCAAAAGATAGTTAGCAGTTGGTATTACCACTTGGAGAAGAGTACTGTTGAATACCATAAATAAATAACAGCCAATGTTCCCAAGAGAAATCAAAAAGAATGAGAGATAATATTGTTTACATCTTCATAGTTTAGATACTTGAAAAGTTATTGTCAGGAGTCAGCAGAATAGACTAGTTAAAGCATAGGTTTCAGAGTTGTTTTAGTCAGGTTTGTCCTCACTGTGACCGAAATATCTGACAAGAACAACTTAGAGGTGGGAAAGTTTATCTAAGGCTCATGGTTTCAGAGGTCTCAGTCCACAGGGGGCCAACTATTGTTCAGGGCACAAGGTGAGGTAGGATACTATGGGGAAGGGCAGCATAGGAAGGCTGTACAGCTCAAGGCAGGGTCAAGAAGCAGAGAGTTAGAGGAGGAAGAGGCCACAGGGAAGATGCATCCCTCTAGGGTGTGCCCCAGGGACCACTTCCTCCAGCCACACTTCCCCACCTACAGGTACCACCCAGTCAGTGTATTGAAACTAGGATGAGCTGATGAGGTCACAGCTCTCATAATCTAATCATCCCACCTCCTGGTATTCCTGAACAAACACAGAAGTTTGGGGAGGATACAGCATATTAAAACCATAAGAAAAGTCATGTGGAACTTGATACACATTCATGTTCTGCCCAAGTAACATTGGGCAAAATACTTAATCTAAATGTTTTCATCTGTATATTCAGAACACCAATACATATATATCAGAAGTATATGTAAGCTACTTACTACAGGGTCTGCATATATAAATATTCAATAAATGGGATTATTTTGTCTGAGAAAATATTTGACTTTAACTTCACAGAACATCAGTTAAACTTAGTTTCATGTAACACTGAAAAAGATTCAATTGAGTAGAAGGAAGAAATTTCTGACCATGTGATTGATTAAACACTTCAGGTTATTAAAATGATAAGTGTATCTTCATACCCATTTGTGTAACTGGCGGTCATTCAAGATTCTTTTGGACGTTTTCAAAAAAGTCTCCATCAAATCTTAGTGCTGCTATCTAGAAAATAAAAACAAACTAAAAGTGTCCATGTCAAACTAAGCTGAAGATCAAAATGTGAAGGCTGCCTTAAAAAAGTTCTGTCTACCATATGAATGATTAATTTTAAAAAGAAATGAAAATGAAATTCTTCTGCCCCGAGCACAAAGAATATAACCATTAATGTGCTATAAATACCCAAGGCTGAATGGGGAGACAGACGGAAAAGGACAGTGAGACTCCTGACATCTTTGAAAAGCCCTTTTCTTACAGGGTTCTAAATCAAAAACAGATTATTCACCAAAAGCTTTTTGATACCTTGAAGGGTTTCTTGGCTATTTCTTTGGAAGCTGTCATTCACCAGTTCTCACTGATGCAACATTAGCTGTCACTCAGACAAACTTAAAATTGCTGCCACATGGATGGAAAATCAGCATCAGGAAGAAAGTCCTTTTATAAACTCAGAAAACGTATTTTCTTTAAAATGGAAAAGCTGACCATGTGATAAATGCTTTTCATATAATGGATAAAACCCTCTGCTGCTTCAGGAAGCATGCCCAAGCCCTCTGAGATCTGTAGCTCTCAGATATTTTTTCTTTAGATCACATGCATGATTTAACTTTTCTGGGTATCTTCATAGCACCTACATCCTGCATTTCCCTCCCTCATCTCCCCACTTCCTTTATTCTCCTGCTTCAAGGAAGGCAAATTAAAGTAACTCCTAAGTTAGAAAATAAGGCTTTGAAACAAGATTAAAGAAACTAGGGGTTGTTTGGCAGAATTTAGATAAAGAATTGGAGATTTTAAATATGTAAAGTATGTCATAGCTGACTCAATTTAATTCAACAAATGTTTGTTGAACAGGAAACATGTACACAGCTTTGTACAAAACATCATAAAGAAACTTGAAAAAGAAACAAATAAGAATTTGACCTTCAAGGTACTTTAATATAGAAAACAAATATTTTAAAATATTCAAATGGTTCACAGTTTGTTAGAAATCCATCTTCAATGGATCTGAAGGAGATCTAAACAGATAATCGGAGGGAGACTGTAATGAACAAATATTTGCTACTGGTTTTATTAGAGAAGGCTGAATGGAGTCTCAGCTATATAGGTGAACATCAAAGGTCAAGAGAGTGATATAAGTTGGGAGAATAATCGAAGGCAATGCATTGTAGGGATGCTGAAACTTCAAAACTAGTTGTAGCATAAAAAAAATTAAGGAAAAGGGATTGGAAATACCTAGAACAGTAGGTTAATATTAGACCTTAGATTTACAAGTTATGATAAGGAATCTGAATTATAAAGTCTACAATTTTGGACAGTAACGTTGCATGATCAGAGCTATAGGTTACGAAGATAGATAGACACCATATTAGGATCAGTTAGAGGTGGAATACATGTACACAGTCAATTTTACACGGTCAATTTGAAACATATTAACCACAGGTGACATAAAAGGGCTGAAATATTCAATGTGGATGGAGAAGAGAGAAGGCATTTAAAATACCTTTTGTGGATGTAACTGAAAAAACTAGGTCCCTCTCAGTGATTGATTTTAAGACTATTTCAAAATTATAATGCTACATTCCTGAAATAGGTCATTATTAGCTCCTAATAAATAATGAGGGAAGTTAGACAAACAGGACCAGTTTGGGGATAGACTGAGACAGATGACAGTAAGAAGTCAGGTGTTAGTAGGGTGTTCACTCATT
Source organism: Tamias sibiricus (assembly GCA_025594165.1). Classification (NCBI taxonomy): domain Eukaryota; kingdom Metazoa; phylum Chordata; class Mammalia; order Rodentia; family Sciuridae; genus Tamias; species Tamias sibiricus. The sequence continues at coordinate 108,014,401 of CM046664.1, read as the reverse complement.
CATCAAAATTTGGGGAGAGCTTCTTAGGTGTTATAACAGAATCAGGCATCAGATATTTGAAAAGAGATGGACATAAATAAAACATGTTATTTTCCTTTCTCAAATTATAATGCACACTAATCTCATTTATCAATTGTTTGTTTTTCTGGAATGTAATTTTAGAATGAATTATACATTAAAAACTTCTGTTTTTTTTTTTTTTTTTTTTCTCAGTCAGGAATACCCATTATTCTCAAATAATGTTAGCTTTGTTCAAAGTATAAATGTTCACAGAAATGTAAACATTGAGGATAAAAGTTTGAAGTGGTTGCTTTTGGTCTTCATGAACAATAAAATGTGCAATGAACTTCAAGTACTAAAAAATGTTGATAAATGATGACACACATTCTTTTTAAAAATTATGCAGGGCTGGGGTTGTGGCTCAGCGGTAGAGCGTTCACCTAGCATGTGCACGGCCCGGGTTCGATCCTCAGCACCACATAAACATAAATGCATTGCATTGTGTACAACTGAAGCAAATAAATAAATATTTTTAAAAATTATGCAATAGGAATATATGACTAATATGTTAGATCCTGAACTGCCCTTACCTTGAAATGTTGATGAACTAAAATTAAGAACAATGGTTATCAAATATGCAATGTTGATGTTTGGTTATTGAATTACATTTACATGTTTGATGAAACATGAAACTTTTATTTTAGGGCCTTCATTGCAAACTTTCCCAGCATGATTTAATAAAACTGTAGTATGTGAATATGCAAACTAGTGTAAGAGTCATTACTTTCATTAAGAATATTACAGTGAATAAATTAACCCAAAACAATAAAACCTGAGCAGTTGATATATGTAAGTCATTTACATCTTGTAGACTCATTTGGGGTAAGGAAGAATAAATGTGTTATGGTGGAGGTTTCATTAGCACTTGCATTTCAATTGACTTCAAAGCACACAATAAGAATACAAAAGCAATAAATATCATCCATAAACAAGTATACCATACAGGGCTGTGGCTTTTTTTTTTTTTTAACAAGATGTTCTGTGCCATTACACTTTAATAGTCCTGCTGAATTTTCAATGTGAAAAAAACTAAAGAGGCCTGCCGTAGTGTCATCATTGTACTCTGCAGCCATAATTTATTCTGCTTTATTACATCACTCTGCATTCAAAGCTACGTACATGATGATGTCCCTTGGGAAATACCGAAGAGGCTGCTGGAAACTTAAATGCAATAAAGTAGCATCTTTTGGTATTCTGTACCTGATGCTAAAGAGCTTGTTTGAGGCAATGCAAAACAAATACTCGGTGTAAGTTGCATTATAATAGCATGTCACATCCACTGGATTTATAAGCCTAAGGATTTATTGGCAGATACAGATATTTTAAAGGTGTTTTCATTTAGCATCTGATTAGTATCCTGGTAGATATACTGAAAGAATCTGCTCACTGCACTCTTGGGAGGAAAATAAAGCCAAAGAGATTTCCTTTGACAGCTGGCCATGTGCTGCTCTATTTACACAATATTCTTTTGGGAATAAGATTTTTTTTTAATCCTGTTTAGATCAGTATTATTTTTAAAAAGATTTTTATCTTCCATATCAGACCAGAATGAGAATTCTAAGTTTCCGTGTTGAAAATGCAGAATTAGAATCTCACTGGTGATCCAGCAAAGAGCTAGAGAAGAAAGCAGCAAAAATAAAACGCAAAATAATTTTCTTGCAAAGAACTTTGATAAAAGATTTAAATGCTCATTGAATATAGCATTTACACAAAAAATCTTTGGAAGTGCGTTTGGATATGGACACACTAATCCAAGGTAGGTCCTACTTGTCATAGATTTGCTGCCTTCAGAACAGAAAGCCTTTGTAGCACTATGTAGTGAAGTCCTAGCAGGCATTCTGAGTAAGACTGATGAGCATAACCTGGAATCTCTCAGTTCCTTCAATTATTTGCTCTGCAGACTAAATTTGATAATTTCCATCTACAAGACATCTAGGACCTGGAACGATTTTTGCCAGTCTAATTGTGATACAGCAAAGTCCCTCCCTGGCTCCCCACTTGACAGGCTCTTGTCTTCTTTCAGCTCCTCAGATAAGGGTAAGGTGATCATTCTGTCCAAAGTAGCCTCTACTCTCAATTCATTTGCTTTTTATCACACTGCCTCATTTACATTTTTGTAGTATCACAATCTATAATCATCAAGTTTACAGATGTGTTTCCTTGCTTATAGGTTTATAACTGATACCAGAATGTAATCTCCAAAGAAGACATTTCACCTGTCCATGACCAAGACTTTCTGTTGCTTCCTGACTTGCAGCAACAACGCCGCCGCGGGAGAAAAACTCGGAGGCAGAATGAAGATGAAAGAAGGTTTTTTTTTATTCTTCGGCTTTAGCAATCTCTCAAAACTCTAACACTGGCTCTTTCAGCAACCTCTCTGACTCTTTACTTCTGACAACTGACTCTTTACTTCTTTACTTTACTTTCTTTTACTTTACTTTCTTAGAGAGAGCTTAGAGAGAGAGAGAGAAAGAGAGAGAGAGAGAGAGAAAGCTTCTTTCTTCTTCACTTTCTTTTACTTTTACTTTCTTAGAGAGAGCTTAGAGAGAGAAAGAAAGAGAGAGCGAAAGCTTCTTCTTTTTTCTTTCTTCTTTGGCAGCCTCGGCCTGACTCTGACCAGGAACTTCTTCTTTGGCAGCCTTGGCTTGACTCTGACTAGGAACTATTACTTCTCTCTCCTAACCGCTCTGACTCTTATTTCTTCTTCTGACTACGTTCTGGCCGTTCTGACTCTCTGACCCGAACTCTTCTTCCGACCAACTGAGCGACTGAACGACTGACTGAATGAATGCCCTTTTGGACCACTTTCACCCTGTTATATACCTTTAGCTTTGCGGGTGCGTCACGTGCATTTACAGGTACCTATGATTATTATCAGGTGGAACTTATGACTTCCAACTAGCCGCAATAGCCATCTCCCTGATTGGGGCTGCTTCAACTTTCCACAGTTCATGACACATGGTCATGTTTAGCGCATCATTCTAAAGAAAGGAAGGAAAGAAGAAAGGGAGAGAATGAGGGAGGAAGTAGTCAGGTAGGGGGAAATAGTAGCATACTGCATGGTTTTTTACCCATTTTCTTTAATTTATTAGACTTGTACTAACTGACACTAAATGTTTGACTAGAATTACATGACTTAATTGTTTTAGACCTCTCTGTTTTGAAATGAAAATAGCAACAAGAATTGTCTGATTATTTATGGGTTTAATGGCACAATTGGGAAGCACTTTGCAAATTGCCAAGTATAATACATAGAAATTAGTGATCTATAAAGTCCTAGAGAAATGTAAGATATTATTAGCTGAAGTTACCAATATATCTACTAAGCATAACTGCACAACCAATAACTTCTATCTATCAGGATACCCAATATAAGAAAATGAAAGATCATTCTTAAATGTATATAGTGATTTAATTCAATTGTTAAAGACCAATTAATTATTAAATCAGTATTTGAGTATACTCTTTCCATAATATAACAATAATAATTATATTTCTGAAGAGTTACTATAGGCCTGAATCCTTTCTATGTTCTTTATATCTTTTAATGTGCTTAATCTTTACAAAATGCTATACGGTAGAGTTTAATTATTCTTTGTTTTATAAAGGGTAAATTGAAGCACATAGAGATTAATTCCTGAAAGATCCAATCCAACAAATAACAGATGCTGGTTTTAAAGAGAATATCTGACTTGAGATCCAGCCTTTGTAACATTGGTTCTTAGTATGAAGTATACATATGGTTTGCTATTACCAGCCTCTGAAATTGCAGTGGATCTTGAATGTAGAATTCTTTTCAATTGCCCCAGGATGAGTCTCTTTCACATGCTTAGTAAGTGTGTGCAACATGAAAAACAGTGACATAGAAATGCCAGAATTGAAAAATGTCCAAACCACTTTTCAAAAATATCAAAGCATTTAAAAAAATTGTCCTCATATATAGCACTGATTATTTTTTCTTTTTCTTTTTTTATTTATAATAGTAGTATGTATTACAATTCATAATGCACATATATAGCATCTTTTTACATACAACTGTTTGTATACAAAGTATATAAGTGCCATTCAGATCTTCAATCATGCATTTAGGATAATGATATCCATCTCATTCAACCAAAATTTTTTTTTTCTTTTTCCCCCCTCTCTTTCCCCTCGCTCCCTCCCTTCCCCTCCCTTTCCTTTGACCATTCTAGTGTTCCTCTAATCCTCCTATGTACCCCCATCCAACAACACTGTGAACTAGCCTCCTTACATCAGAGAAAACATTCAGTATTTGGATTTTTGAGATTGACTAATTTCACCTAGCATTATATTCTCCAACTTCATCCATTTACCTGCAAATGCCATTATTTTATTCTCTTTTATTGCTGAGTAAAATTCCATTTTGTATATATACCACATTTTTTTTATCCACTCATCTACTGAGGGACATCTAGGTTGGTTCCACAACCTAGCTATTGTGAATTGTGCTGCTATAAACATTGAGGTAGCTGTATCACTGTAATATGTTGTTTTTAAGTCCTTTGGGAATAGACCTAGGAGTGGGATGGCTGGGTCATAGGGTGGTTCTATTCCCAGTTTTCCAAGAAATCTCCATACTGCTTTCCATAGCGGTTGCACCATTTTGCAGTCCTACCAGCCATGTATGAGTGGTTTTTTGTTTATTGTTACTTGTGTTCTTGATAGCTGCCATTCTGACTGGAGTGAAATGAAATCTTAGAGTAGTTTTGATTTGCATTTCTCTAATTGCCAGCGATGTTGAGCATTTTTTCATGTATTTGTTGATTAATTGTGTATCTTCTTCTGAGAAGTGTCTTTTCAATTCCTTAGTCCATTTATTGATTGGGTTATTTGTTTTCTTGGTGTTAAGTTTTTTGAGTTCTTTATATATTCTAGAAATTAGTGCTCTATCTGATGTGCACGTATTAAATATTTGTTCACAATTAGTTGGTTCTCTATTCACCTCACTGATTGTTTCTTTTGCCAGGAAGAAGCTTTTAGGTTTAAATCTATCCCATTCATTAATTCTTGGTAATAATTCTTGCGCTACAGGATTCTTATTAAGGAATTTGGGGCCTAATCCAACATGTTGGAAATTGGAGCTTACTTTTTATTCTATTAGGCATATTGTCTCTGGTCTAATTCGTAGGTCCTTGATCCACTTTGAATTGAGTTTTGTGCATGCTGAGAGATAAGGGTTTAATTTCATTTTGTTGCATATGGATTTCCAGTTTTCTCAGCACCATTTGTTGAAGAGGCTATCCTTTCTCCACTGTACATTTTTGGCACCTTTGTCTAACATAAGATAGCTGAAATTATATGTATTAGTCTCTGTGTCCGCAATTCTGTACCACTGGTCCACAAGTCTGTTTTGGTGCCAATACCATGCTGTTTTTGTTACTTTTGTTTTTTGCTCTATAGTATAATTTAAAGTCTGGTATGGTGATGCCCCCTGCTTCACTTTTCTTGCTCAGGATTGCTTTGGCTATTCTGGGTCTCTTATTTTTCCAGATGAATTTCATGACTGCTTTGTCTATTTCTTTGAAGAATGACATTGGATTTTGATTAGAATTGCATTAAATCTGTATAATGCTTTTGGTAGTATGGACATTTTGACAATATTGATTCTACCTATCCAAGAGCAAGGTAGGTCTTTCCATCTTCTGAGTTCTTCTATGATTTCTTTCTTTAGTGTTCTATAATTTTCATTATAGAGGTCTTTCACCTCTTTTGTTAAGTTGATTCCCAGTTTTGTTTTGTTTTGTTTTGTTGATGCTATTGTAAATAGGGTAGTTTTCATCATTTCCCTTTTAGAGTCTTTGTCACTGACATACAAAAATGCCTTTGACTTATGGGTATTGATTTTGTAAAATGCCTTTGACTTATGGGTATTGATTTTGTATCCTGCTACTTTGCCAAATTAATTTACTAGTTGCAAAAGTTTTCTGGTAGAGTTTTTTGGGTCTTCTAGATATATTATCATGTCATCAGCAAATAGTGCTAATTTGAGCTCTTCTTTTCCTACCTGGATCCCTTTAATTTCTTTCGTCTGTCTAATTGCTCTGGCCAGAGTTTCCAGTACTATGTTAAATAGCAGTGGTGAAAGGGGGCATCCCTGTCTTGTTCCCGTTTTTAGAGGGAATGCTTTCAATTTTTCTCCATTTAAGATAATGTTAGCTCTGGGCCTTGCATAAATAGCTTTTATAATGTTGAGTTTTGTTTTTTATTTATTTTTTTTTTTTTTACTCTTCCAAAATATTCACTTTTTATTGTGCTTAGAGATTCTGAAAGAGGAATAAATGTGTAAAAGAAATCCCAAGAGTCTCCTGGATACTTCCCTGGTCTCTATAATCTACTCCTTCTCTTCCTATCCACATCTAAGTAACTCTCCCCTTGGTAGTAGCTGGTGAATACAGTTACCAACAGGTGTATGGTATCACTGGTACATTAGTCTTAGAATATAGAGAAGAATAACTGGTTTAGTCAGCTAGAAATTGGTGTGGTAAGAATGGTGAGGGCAGATAGAAAGTTGATTTGGTTCTATGTTGCTCAAATATAAATCACTTATTGCTTACAAAACTGTTGATATAAATGATGTGCTAACAATGAGATCTAGTAATACTATCAAGTGGTATTTATGAAGGGTTTACTCTATGCTTACTAGATGTTCTTCTAAGCATTTAATGTAAATTCACATAAGGCTTCCTAACAACTAATATACATATTATGTACCGCCTTTATCATTTCTCCCTCTTCCCTCTACAGAAGAATTTTATTTTTCAGATTGATTTATCCATGGTCATCTAACTTTGAATGGTGGATTTGGAATTTAAAGCAATGTTAACTTGAATGCAAACCCAAAGGTTTGCATACTTCCTTTTCAATGACCTAAGAGCATCCTCCACTACTGCCTCACAACAACTGCCCAACAACCTAACTGTATTCACCACATGCACGTGCACATGCATGTGTTCTGATTCTCTCTCTCTCTCTCTCTCTCTCTCTCTCTCTTTCTATTTCTATCTCTACCTCTCTCTATTTCTATCTCTATCTCTACCTCTGCCTCTATCTATCTCTATCTCTTCCTTTGTCAGAATGCAGAGTCTGGGTAATTACTGAATATTTGGCTCTGTAGAAATGGAGAGTAACAATTCATAAATAGTGACTAAGCTTAGGTTTAGCCTTTCCTAAGAATGCATTAAAAGTACTTTGTCATTTCTGTCCTTATAGAGTAAAATTTTAGCATATTTTAAGTGCAAATAAATTCTCATGTTATATAGTATCATAAAGCAAAAAAGTATTCTATATTCAAAGTTTCACAGAGTCTGAAACAAAATCCATCAAATAGTTCAGCTTTTACACACTTTATTCTCAATTGATATGCCCCTTAAAAATTTTACTAACAGCCGGGCGCGGTGGCGCATGCCTGTAATCCCAGCACTTTGGGAGGCTGAGGCAGGAGGATCATGAGTTCAAAGCCAGCCTCAGCAATGGCGAGGCACTTAGCAACTCAGTGAGACCCTGTCTCTAATTAAAAAATCCCAAAAAAGGGCTGGGGATGTGACCCAGTGGTCGAGTGCCCCTGAGTTCAATCCCCAGTACCACAAAAAAAAAAAAAAAAAAAAAAAAAAAAAAAAAAAATTTTACTAACATGCCTGTTTTCCTTAGAAAAGTCACTGGATGTAGCAGCACAACTATCATCTGCTACACTGAGATCCTATAAGATTTCTGTCTTGACCCTCTTGTACTGTCAACTCACCTTTCTCCTGTTCTGTTATTAGCTCTAAGTGCTTCCATAAGGACTTGGAAAACAAATAATCAAACTTGTTAAGAATTTTGTATTAAGCGAGAAATCATAAATGTCCAAGACAGCAGAATTGGAAATAGGGTATTGCAGGTTATAAATGAGGAAAAGGAGGCCAGGTCTTTGAGACACTCAAAGCTCTTTTGATAAGATAAAGGGCATTTAATACATAGACTCATGGTTTCTTCATTTCTCGTTTACAATAATTTTCATCAAGAAATATCCCTGCTATGTGATCCAGGATCAACACAAACTTCTTTTGACCTTTCTCAAGTCCTCTAATTAAAAGAACCATGATTCTTATCAAGAAATTACATAATGAAAATGCTGCATATTTTAATTATATCCTGAAATTGAGCAGTGATATTATCATATTTTGAATAATTTTCATAGAAAATCTGCACATTTTATGATTAATTTAATAAGCAAAGAAATACTTAGCCTTTATAGAATTTTGTACCTTTAAAGGCTTTTATAAATACCCAATTAATCCCCCCAAAATTTGGCCTTCATGCCCTTGCTATTCTCTTTTCATAGAGTTACAGTATAGTGTGAAGGGAACACTTGCAATTGGCTCTGGATACCACCTCTAATAGACTATTTTGTTTGTAGTATGACTTAGAAGCTTGGAGGATGGCCTTGAACCCATCAAGAGTCACACAAAACTTAGAAATGGAGAAAGATTTTAGGATTATATTTATTTTGTTTTAGGTACCATTTTGATAAAATGCTTGCCATATTTCATTGCCACAGGAGAATAAAGAAATTTAAGTTCTACTGACTTTAATTCAGAACATGTAATAACCTAAAAATTTCAATTCTGATAAGAATCTTAATTATAGTGGAATATTAACATTCCTCTTGACCCTTAATAGATTTACCATTGCTTAGAATGCTCTGAGTAACAACAGCTATTTCTGATTAATTTTATGGATAAGTAAAAGCAAGACAAATGCTCTTAGGTTTTCTCATTAGAAATCAGGGATCTAAGAGGACTAGAATTTTTTGAACTGTACATAAATAAAGGTTGCATTTCTTAGCTAATATTTGTTGAATGTACCAAAGGTTAGGCAGTGTTCAATATTTTCATGAGGAGATTTTAATCTCCTTTCATTTTCACAGTGAGGTATATTCTTCCCTTTATTAGATTGGAAAATGAGACTCAGAGAGGTTAAGTAAACTGCCAACAGTCATCCAGCAGCATGTGGCTAATCCAGAATTCAAATTCAAGTCTGCTCATTTCACAGAGCCTGTGCTCTTAAATCACCACTCACTAATACCTCTCTGCTTTGGTAATTTACATTTAGATTAGGGGACTGCAGTACTTTAAACACATTCCTATTTAAATAAAATATAACTATCAAAAGGGAAGTATTTACAGGACTTCTCAAGACTAAAATCTAACAGGATATAAAGAAGGAATTGATCTTTGCTTCTCTGATCTCTTGCTTCATAATTTTGGTGGGAGACTAAATTACCTTCAACTCCAAGGCTGGAGAAATACCTCTCAGGGTCCCCTTTCTCTATTTGAACATCTTCTTTGCTCTTCATTGCAGCTAAGTGTCACATCTTTGTTAGAGAAGCTTCTGTCTTCTCTCCGCATTTCTAACTTTCAGACTATACCAGGCAGCATGGAGCCATGTGAGGCTTGATTTATTAAGGAAGCTTCTGTTTTGCATTATATCATGAGATAAAGTTGAAATAAGCATCAATTTCTACTGAATACCCAAGTTTGGTACAACTATAGATTAATACATCACAACCTGACATTCTATACCCATTCTTACCCAGTGAAATATTTCAGATCACCTGGAATGAAGTGGCAAAATGTAAACCTGGGGCTTAATTTGGTTAACTCAATTCTACAAATGTGTGATAACATTTGAGTAAAACAAAATCAAAGAAATAACTAAAAATTCAGTAGGATAAAACTTCCTGTTCCAAGTAGCTAATACTTTATTCAGACTTCATAGCAGAAAAACCATGTGAGGTAATAAAGAGTTATTAAAAATAGTTAAATGTGGTATGAAGTTTGAATAGAAATGCAGAGTAATAAGGAAGAGAAGGAACACAACAGAATTAAACTCTAACTACTTTTTGAAAGGGTCAGATTTATAGATTTTGATATTAGTCAAGGACATAAAAATTATAACTATAAAATGAGAACTTTATTTATAACTAGTGAAATCAAGCCATTCAGAGGCACTTAGAAAATTTGATTCTTGCATGCACATCATTCATATATATATATGAATTTTATATATATATATATATATATATATATATATATATATATATTTCATGGGGATTGAACCCAGAGCCTTACACATGACAAGCAAGCACTTTATTACTGAGCTACATCTGACCCCATCATTCACATCTTTTCTATAGGATACTACCTTAAATACTAGAAAATTTCAAAAAGATGAAATAAAACCTTGGTGTTCCTTTCCCTGGAATTAATAGTATATTTGTATCAGTTAGCTTTATATCATTATAAAAAAATACCTGAGAAAAATAACAATGATGTATTTATTTTGGCTAAGTTGCAGATACTTCAGGCTATTATAGTCAGTTGGCTCCATGGCTTTCAGCCAGAGGGGAGACAGAACGTCATGGCAGAAAGATATGGTGGAGAAAAGCGTTCATCTTATGGCAGCTGGGAAGGAGGTGGGGAGGGGAATAGGCAGGAGATAAGCTATAGTTCCCAAGGACACACCCCCAAGGACCCATTACCTTTGACTAGGTCTCCTCTCCTCTAGTTTCCACCACCTCCAATAGTCCATCAAATTATGAATCCATCAATGGATTAATCCACTGATGAATTTACTGCCCTTATGACCCAATCATTCCTAAAAGCCCTACTTCTAAATATTGATGCATTGAGGACCAAACTTTCAATAAATGATCATTTGGAAGACATTCAACATCCAAGACCATAATAGCATTTAAGTAAACATGGAAACTGAAATATATTCAGTAGCACAGGGTACCTGCCAAAAAATGGTATAAAGCAAGAACTTAGAAGAATGAACCAGGCAAGTTATTCAAAGAAGCTTTCTGTGTGAGGATGAATTTTAATATATACTTGAAGTAGTCCATAACAGGAAGCAAGAAAAATGGATATGAACAGGAAGATGCCACTTCTCAGGACATGATACTAAAATATTATCTAGAGGGAAGGGGCAAAAGGGTATTAAAAAAAAAAGATAGTAGAATGAGATGGATATCATTACCCTAAGTGCATGTATAAAGACATGCATGGTGTGAATATACTTTGTATACAACCAGAGATATGTAAAAATGTTCTATATATGTGTAATATGAATTATAAGGCATTCTGCTGTCATATAAAACAACTTAGAATAAAAGAAAAAATGTTATCTAGTCTTATTTTGTCCCCTATCTCTAGCTAGTATCACAGAGTTGCACCCTCTACTTTCTGTTACTTTAATTCTATAAAAGCAAATTTTGATTTATATAAATATTGAATAGAACAACAATGGGAAGTTTTTACTTTTATGTTTTCATGTCTTTGTGTGGAAGCACTGTCATTCTTTGAATTTTAAAATTAATTAGTAAGTGTCCTATAATTTAGTTCTAAGAGTCCTCTTTATAAAGTTACTTCCTATACAACGATTTTAAAATAAAAATCAATAGCCTATCATACTTTAATTTCTAAGATCAAATGATGGTTTCTATTTCTTACTGGCACATATGCATGCTGAGTAAAATTGCCACTGAGAAAAATTTCATATTCTTATATATAACTTGAATAACTTTATTATTTTTAATTGGAGGAAACACAAAAAGCTATTTCCAGAAATGATATGGCTGCTGTCACATGAATATTGTGTCCCACTGAAATAATTCCTATATTTTCAGTTTCTTCTGCTAAAATTAAAAAGGAAGAAGTGCATGGATGCTTTTCACAGCCACCAGAGTGGGAAAGTAGAGGCATTCTCTCTGTGTCCCCGCCTGTCTGAAACAGCCAGAGTATGGTGAGATAGAACTTAGCTTCTTGTGTCCTCCATAATCTTTCATGAATCCATGACTTATGAAAATTAAAGGCAAATTTCACCAAATCTGCACACATTGAGAGTCTTCTTATCCAGGGGAAAGTATGTTTGCATGAGAAATCTGCTGGGTTCATATTATGAGCAGAATAGCAGCAATGATGAGAGACCAGGATATGGGTCCCCCTTTGAGCTAGAAATAGTTACAAACAGGAGTGATTTTTTTCTCCTTCTCCACAGAGCATTACCTATTCTCAGTGAAAACCCAAGGTATTAAATGGAAATTTCATTCATGTGTAAGAGAAGCTTTAGATATATTTAAAAAAGAAGAAAAAATTACTCTTCAAAGGCTCCTTTTCTTTGAAATAGACAAAAAGGAAAGGTAAAATTCATCCCAGGACTGTTCAAAGGAATCATAATCTCAGTAAAAGGGGGAAAATGAAAAGTTGTTCAAAGCCATCTTTGTTTCTTCAGAAATATTTTACAAATGGAATCAAGGAATATTTGCTTAAGCAATAAAGCCATACTCAACAGAGGATGAAAATGATGCACATGGATATTTATAGGAAAGAAGTCTTCATTTGAAGTAAATTCATTTTACAGAACATTGAATTTACAGGATTAAGGTGAATAACTATTAAGTTTCAGGAATTAGGCACCCTGGAATGCAAAAATGTTCTACCCAAAATACATTATAAAGTATATCTATGAAAATGTGACTCTATTTAATACAATGATGCAATAATTTATGGATAATCGAAATAAACACACTCATTTCAAAATTACTGAGCATGTCATTGAATGGAGAGATCAAGTGGCTCATCAAATCTTTCAATTAATTTGTGATCATTTGACATTATGCTTGAAACTAGTGCCCATCTTACAGTGGAATACAGTAAAACAATAGAATTTTACTAAAACATATCTATAAATGAAAGGAAGGGATTTTTTTCCATTCTCAAAAGACATTTTTTAAATTTTTAATTCATGAAGAAAGACCTTACATGCTGAAAACTGGTAATGCTTGGGTTGGTTTAGGGGTTTTCAAAGACATTTATTTGATCAACAGATTTAGTTTAGGAAAAGCCACTCATGTTCTCAGAGAGAAAAATGAAAGCATCCAAGCTCTGTCCAAGTTTCCAAAGTATGGATATATCATATCTCACCCAGTTGAGATAGTTGAAGGAATCCTCTCAGGCATGGACATGAGAGAGAATACAGAGTCAGGAGCTTTCTCTAAACTACATTTCCCTCTTCTTTGATTGGTAATTAGAGGAACTGGGGTAAGCATCACTTACTTACGAGAGAACTTATGGTTACAATCTTGTTCCGCACTATTTGGCTGAGCAATTTCAATGAAGTTGTCACTTCTTGAAGCCACAGCTTCTTCATTTGTGTAATGAGGATAGTAAAGTCTATCTCTCAGAGCTCTTCTGATACTATTAAGTGCTATTTACTAATAGGTAAAAAATCGAATATAAAGTATGCATAGATATTATACATGTATGTGTATATACACATATATATTTAGGAACTTTTACAAATTTATTAGTTACCTGACCCTTAGTGTGCCAAAAATATATATCATATAGATGAGCAGAAAAGTGTTTTAGTGGATATATTATGTGGTTATGTGGACTATACAAATATAAAAAGATACCATATGGCTTATTCTTTCAAGGAACCTATGGGTATACACTTTTTTTTTTTTTTTTTTTTTTTTTTGTACTGGGGATCAAATCCAGGGCTTTGTGCATGCAAGGTAAGCACTCTACCAACTGAGCTATATCCCCAGCCCTGGTGTACACTTTCTTATTGACTCATTTTATCCAAACAAAGATCCTAGGAACTTTTTATACCTTTGTATAATCAATTTATACAAAGGAACTGAGTAGTAATTAAGAGTGGCCATCTTGTATACAAGATGTGATATCCAATGGATTACTCAGCCATTAAGAAGAATGATTTATGACATTTGCCAGTAAAAGGATGGATCTGCAGACTTATGCTAAGTGAAGTAAGCCAATCCCCCCATCAAAAATGTCAAATGTTTTCTCTGATATATGGAAGCTAACCCACAATAAGGAGTGGGGAGAGAAAGAATAGAAGAAGTTCAGTGGATTAGATAAAGGGAAATGAAGGGAAGGGAGTTGGAACAGGAATAGGAGAGACAGTGAAGTAAATCTGACATAATTTTCCTATGTACACATATAAATATACCACAGTGAATCTCACCATTATGTATATTCAAAAGAATGGGGTCCTACTTACAATAAGTTATATTCTGTGCTTGTATAATCATATCAAAATGCAATCTACTGTCATGTATAACCAAAGAGAACCAACAACAACCACAAAAAGATGTAATATTATATGTGATGTTTTCAAACAAGGCAATAGGGGCTATCACAAGAAAGAAACCAGTTTTAAATAAAAATATATATATATATATATATATATATATATATATACAAACTTTTTTATAAATACACACACATACATATGTATGTATTTATAATACACATATATTTGTATGAGGAATTAGTAGTCAGCTTAAGTATAATGGATCACAAGTTTCCAAGAGATTTTTTTCTTTGATTTGTCTATATTAAGACATGGTGTGATTATTACCATTTTAACATTGACAACCAGTATGTACAGTGTTTTTATTTATTGGTGGTACTATAATTGAAGGATTTTAAAAAGGAACATATAACAATTGGCACAAAATCTAACAAAAAAAAATGGGTCACCATACTATACATTAGATCCCCAAACATATTCATCTTATAAACAATATCTCCTGTTTTTCCTATGTGCCCCCCACACCCCTGGCAACAACCACAATTCTATTCTTTGTTTTAGACATTTTTCATTTGTGTGTGGTCCTGGGGAATGAACCCTGAACCTTGTGTATGCTAGCCAATTGCTATGTCACTGAACCAAATCTCTAACCCTACTCTTTGTTTTAATGCATTATATGTTTTAGATTCTACATCTATGTAAAATTATAATGTATATGTCTTTCTTCTTCTGACTTACTTCATTTAATTTATGGCTCTCCAGATTCATTCATGTTGACACAAATTTGTCATGATTCCTTTTTTTTGGCTGGACAATATTCCCATACACACACACACACACACACACACACACACACACACATACACACACTATTTTTTAACCATTCATCTATCAATAGACATTGGGGACGTTAAGAACATCAGCAGATAGAAACTCTCTGGCTGTCTCCCGTTTCCTGATACGTGGACTTGGCCTAGCCAAGGGGTGTTCCCCTGATGCATGTCGAGAGGTCAGACCACCACTAGGATAAGCTAATGGCTCCGCCAATGTGATTTGCTCATGCTCCCTATGTGCCCCTATGATCTTTCTGCTGATTGGCCAATGTCTTCTATAAAGGCTGTCCAACTTCCTCAATAAACCGAGCTTATGCTTTGACAGGACTCCCTGGTGTATGCCTGATTGTCTTCCATTGTGAGGGCTGAGCGTGGCCACCAGCCGACTTCTACCTCTCCCGATTCTGCCTCACTGCTGGGGCGTGTTCCCCCAGCCTTCTCTGCTGGCCAGAGAAGGCAAAACCCGGGTTCAGGGCAGCTAAAAACCCCAGCAAATAGATACTACATTCATCTGATATTTTAACTATTATGAATAATGTTTCAATGAGATTGTGGGTTTACTTGTCTCTTTGAAATATTAATTTCAGTTCCTTTGAATATATAGACAGAGGTGGAATTTCAGATTCCACATTTAAACCATACAAGGGCAAAGATGGTGAGCACAGTGCTATGTTAAAAGCTCATAATAGCAAATACAGTATTCCTTCCAGGAGTTAGGGTCAAAAAATACCATAATTGTTTAGCTCAGTTTCAGGTGTTGAATAAGGAACCATCTACTATAAAATACCTTGAACACAGAAAGTGATTTTAGGTAAGACTGAGAGAATTAAAGTTAGAATCTTACATTATAAATGATCATCAAATTAGAGAAAGAAAGACAAATTAAAAAAAAAAGTTAATTTCAACAGAATAATACCTGGATAGCTACAATAATGTGGACAAGGGCAAGTCAGATCTAATTTCATAGGTCAGGTTGATTCTGCAATGGTTTGTATAGAGGAATACAGATTTTATGGTGTTTAAAAATAATGTGGTTTAAACATTTTATCTTTTGAAAATGTGTTCTCACATATTATAAATAATTTTTCAAATAATGTAGAATATAGAACAGGACAGATATAAAATTTAAAGACCATAGGAATTATATGAATTTGCTCAGTGACAAATGTAGCAAGTAACAGAAACCAAAATGCAACCTCTATTTCCCATTTCCCACTTAATTACCTTAACTCCATTATATCACACTCTCATATACATGTGTTCCCCCTGCCACATCAGATAATTTTTTTAACTTGCAAAATGCTTCCTCTGAGCAGACTCTTGTGATATTATAGAAATAATAATCATAAAATATTTAAGCTTCATGAAAAGCAGAAATGTGCTTTATAAATATTAAATGGTAGGTGACTAGACATATAAAATAGTTATGCTTTAAGCTTCTAGCAATTATTAACCACACTTTTGAAGATCTGGTCTTTTGTGGTTCTACTTTTTTTAAATCCAGGATTTGGCAGTGTCCTCTCTTAATGTTTTTTTTTTTTTTTTTTTTTCCCTGCCATTTACATGTTCTAACCAGAAAATCTGTTACATTATTTTGGCATAAATAAGTGCAGGAGATGATATTCTTTTTAAAAGGTTGTATTAATTGGGGACTATAAGAAGAAAAACAGCAAGAGTGAATTTTGTGGGGATATTTTAAATCCAAGAGAAGAACTGGCTTGGTTGATTGTTGGGAATAGACTGTCCATAAGGAAGAGTGGTTCCTAATGAGGATGGATGTATCACCTAAGTGTGTAAGAAACTGCAGCAGCGAGGAAGAAATTGTGATGCATGTAGAGAGCCTTTCCTTTGAACGATGCCTGTTATAAGCTGCTTTTGAAGCCAGTAGAAAGCATTCTCCTATGTATTGTACAATAAGTAAAATAGCAAGATGGAAACAAATATCATTCAGCAATAAGAAGCTAGAAATGGTCAGTTCTTTTGTTGTCCAAACAAAAGCGTTTTCCACTGTCCAAGTGTCTGACTGACATGTCTTTTACTCAGTTTAGAATTTGTTTCAGTTTCACAGATGAGATGAACTGATGCAGAACAAGAAAATTGTTTTATAGGAGCATCAAAGGAACTTGTGAGTTGAGTATATTAATCATTAGTGATTTCAGTTCAGATTTTTGAAAATCAGGTAGATAAAACAATAAATATGGTAAAAGCTTACTTTCCAGCTGCCTGCTAGAGGTATGTAAATAACTGTATATTTATTTGTTTTTTATTCTTCAGCTATTTTTAATAAAATCTTCATGTAAATACATAGGAAATATTTATTCTCAAAGATGTGCTTAATAAATTTCCAAAATAAAACAAATTACAGAAGACACAAACATTTTTGATGATCAAATTATAATAAAAGATAAGAAATTCTATTTCATTTGCAAGTAACAATAATACCACCTTATGGTTATATGGTACATTTTGTCTGAGAGCTCAAAAGGCCAACCTGCATGCAAGATATAACAGGATTTTATCATTAAAATTAATGACATTTCTGGTGGTGAAATTTCAGAAGTGATAAATAGCACCTGATTTTTGCAGTGTTGGTACAATACATGTGCTGAGAAAAATTTAGATATTTGTGGCTTTGTATTTTCAGATCCATAAGTAGATAAAGAGAACCATCTAGAGATTTCTATAAATTTTAAATGAATTTTTCAGGAGTCATGTTTAAATCCTACAGGTGAAAAAAATATGTCAAATATAAAAGGTTCATCTTCAATTGAAAGCACTCATTTGAGGCCAATGTAGTCTTTGCTTGGATTTGGAAATCTGTGAGATGGTAGTCAATAAATTTTTAGAAATATAAAAGACAAAAAATATTGCAATGTAGTCTTAAATTCTGACATATTTCATCTGCTTCATAATACATTGATACAAAACAGTCAACTCAAAATTATGCTTTAGGCCCAATCAATGTTTTATCTGTGATCACTAGACTCCCAATTATTTTATCTCTTCTTATACTCCAGAAAGAGACAGTGATATATTATTAGCAAAGATGAAAAGTCAAATGATAATAAGGGCTATGTGCTTCTTGCCAATGTCACTTACTGGTGGTACTTAGCATTGATTACACTATAATTTTAGATGACATTTTAAAATACATAAACATGTTGAAAATACATTTTAAATAACAACCACCTCTCATAATATCAGAGTAAGAACAGAGCTTAGGAAGCATCTAATCCTATCCCTAATCATACAGCTAAGAAAACTGGAGCACAGGAAAAAAAAAAAAAAAAGTAACTTCACCTTAGGTTATATAGTGTAAATTGCTAGTTAGTACTAATTCAACAATTGGGTTCACTGTCTCCTTTTGTTATTTTGTTTTCAACTATTGATTGAAGGGTAAATTAAGATTTATAATTTGCCTCTTTGTGTTTAAAGTTGCATCAAGACAACGAAACTTTCAGCATAGTACTGTTAATGTTGATACTAATTATTAAATTATTGATTTAATTAGTTAATAGTTACTATGCTAAAACTACATTAATTGTGACCTGAAGAATTGTAACTGAACTCTATTGAGAAATCTGTTCCAGTTCCTTCATTCCTGAAATCAGTAGATATTAAGCTCCTACTAGGGGCCAGGAGCTATTGTATAGATTCAGGGTACACAAACAAAATAAAAACAAACAATTCCATGCAATTTACATTTTTAAAACAACATGAAACAAAATAATTATGCTAGTCAGAGGTAGGTACTTCACAGAAAGGAAAAAAAAAAAAAGAAAAAAACACATCACTTTGTAAGAGCTCAGGACAAGATAGGCTTTCATGTAAATAGTGATCAGAAAAAGCCTAATTTGGAAGCCAGAATTTCAGCAAAGATCTGAAGTCAATGAAGGAAGAATCCATAAGGAAGAACAGCCCAGGCAGCAGGAAGACAAAGTGCCAAGATCCTCGAGGCAGAGAACATTAGGTTCAGGCTGTTCAAGAAACAGCAAAAGGTTCAGAGCATTGGAACATGAGGTTACTAACAGAGGCCAAAGAAGAAAGGGAAGGACAAAGTCAGTATGTTAAGGTCCTGAGGCCATGGATCTCTTGGACATTTAGATTTGAAGCCTTCTAAATAAAATCTTTGAGCAGATCTTTCTTACATTTAGCAAGATTATTGTGGTTGTCATGTCGAAGATCCACTTGTATAGCACAAGAAGAGAAGCAGAAATAAGAACTGCCTACAGCAAACAAGGCAAGCAAGAGGTGATGTTGATATTGAAAGTTATTATCCCAAAACTCAGCACACTGAAGAATTTATTATCCACTCTTAAACAGGTTCAATCAGGAAACAGATGGAGCACTCAAATGGGGTAATTTCAGGCCTGCGGATGTAGCTCAATGACAGAGTACCCATTATATGTGTGAGGTACTTGGGTTTGATTCCTACCGTAGATGAAGGAAAGAAGGAAGGAAGGAAAAAGAAAACAAATGGAGTGATCTGAGAATATTTTATAAGAGCGATTGTTTTCAAGAATAGTCCAAGGTCTGAGATATGATCAATAGATGGTATGGTATATTGAGTCTAGTAAAAGCTGGGAAAAAGTTCTACACCTGGGTCTGAAAAGACAAGGTATATGGAGATCAAAGGAGGTCAAAGTCAGAGCCCTAACATCCTGACTTTGTCCTTCCCTTATTTCTTTGACCTCCATCAGTAACCTCCTCTCACACCTCTTCTCACAAGCCTATCACTGGAACCTAGCAAGGATAACTCTCACCATAGGGAAGTGTCTCCTGACAGAAGTTATAACTGTTTCCTAAAGGGATATGAACAGCCCAGCACAACTTGGACAGAGATAACCATGACAATAAATTTGCCCTTATCACTTCCTTTCCTCCCTCCCATCTCCTTTTAGTGCTGCCTGTTGACCAAATCCAACCAGAAGCTGGGAGCCAAGAACTGCCTGGTTGTGACCCATATGGGTTAGAATCTTGGAGACAAGCCAGGCAAAGAGGAAATTGAAAATATAAGCAAAAATTAACAATTCATTGTCTTAACTCACCCCAGTATACTCATGTATACACTAAATTGTTAAGAATTTACTGTATCTAGATTGGAGAGAACATCTACATACAGATATTTGAAATACACATTTTTTGGTATGCCTCATGAATAAGACTATGCCATCAAAATTGTTAATGTGTTTTTGTACTTGGGTAATGATGTATAAGTTTATATATTAGGAGATTTATTTATTTATTCATTTCCTTTTAGTTGTACACAATGTGTTTATTTTTACGTGGTGCTGAGGATCAAACCTGGGCCGCGCTCGTGCTAGGTGAGTGCTCTACCGCTGAGCCACAACCCAGCCCTAGGAGATTTATTTTTAGTGAAATTATTCTAATCAATATGTCAGGTTTATTTCTACTTATAGAATAATTCAGAGTTGACTAAGGACTTGTTGGCCCAGGACAATACTCAATCATAGAACAATAGCAACACTATTATAACTTTTTTCATATATAAGAACTCAATTGATAAAGGTCACTTGTTTGGTTGAGGTAGGGAGATCTTTGGATTTTGTGAAAATAGATGTGGTTATCAGTCAGAAATAAAAAAGTTTTGCCAATACAGATTCAAATGAATTGAGTTATTCAGAAACCACCTCCTTTCCCTATGACTCAGTGTAGAAAAGTATAAAAAATTTATTGGAAATAAGGGCAATTTTCACTGCCCTTGTTTCCTACGGCACTACCAGGTATATTAAGCTCCAATTAAACTAACTTTTCTGACTGATAACTCACTGGAAAGAATTCGGTTTCTTCCCATTTTGTATACTTAATCAACAAGCACTCTCCAAACCAAGAAATATTCCTTTGATATTATACTTGTTTTTGCTTCTAATAAAGGCATATATTCCAGGTTCTACTGTGATACATGATCATTACTAGTTCTTTAAGGTAGTCCCCAAATTCTACTTAATCTGTAATTATTTGAATTATACCATTAAAATAATTATAATTGCTTACATTTCTCTAGGAAAATACATTACCAATTCCCAGAGGGGATTAAGGAATTGATAGTAGTTCTGGGCTGGTGGAGTAGAAAGAATCTGTTCTTTCTTTATTTTTTTTTTAATTTTATTTTTATAATTTTTAATATGTACAACTCATAGTGCATATATTTAGTATCTTTTTACATACAACTGTTTGTATACAAAGTATATTCGTACAATTCAGGTCTTCAATCATGCATTAAGGAAAATGATATCCGTCTCATTCAAACACCTTTTTTTTTTCTCCCCCTCCCTCCCCTCTTGCTCCCTCCCTTACCCTCCCTTCCCTTGACCATTCTAGTATTCCTCTAATCCTCCTATGTACCCCTATCCAACTATACTTTGAAATAGCCTCCTTATATAAGAGAGAACATTTGGTACTTGGATTTTTGAGACTGACTAACTTCACTTAGCATTATGTCTTCCAACTTCATCCATTTACCTGCAAATGCTATTAATTTGTTTTCTTTTATTGCTGAGTAAAATTCCATTGTGCGTATATACCACATTTTCTTAATCCACTCATTTACTGAGGGACATCTAGGTTGGTTCCACAACCTAGCTATTGTGAATTGTGCAGCTACAAACATTGAGATAGCTGTGTCACTGTAATATGCTGTTTTTAGGTCCTTTGGGAATAGACCCAGGAGTGGGATGGCTGGGTCATAGGATGGTTCCATTCCCAGTTTTCCAAGAAATCTCCATACTGCTTTCCATAATGGTTGCACCATTTTGCAGTCCCACCAGCAATGTATGAGTGTGCCTTTTTCCCCACATCCTCTCCAACATTTATTGTTGCTTGTGTTCTTGATGGCTGCCATTCTGACTGGAGTGAAGTGAAATCTTAGAGTAGTTTTGATTTGCATTTCTCTAATTGCCAGCGATGTTGAACATTTTTTCATGTATTTGTTGATTAATCGTGTATCTTCTTCTGAGAGGTGTCTTCTCAATTCCTTAGCCCATTTATTGATTGGGTTATTTTTTTTTTTAGTGTAAAGTTTTTTGAGTTCTTTATATATTCTAGAGATTAGTGCTCTATCTGATGTGCATGTATTAAAAATTTGTTCCCAATTAGTTGGCTCTCTATTCACCTCACTGATTGTTTCTTTTGCTGAAAAGAAGCTTTTTAGTTTAAATCTATCCCATTCATTAATTCTTGGTAGTAATTCTTGCGCTACAGGATTCTTATTAAGGAACTTGGGGCCTAATCCAACATGTTGGAAATTGGAGCTTACTTTTTCTTCTATTAGGTGTATTGTCTCTGGTCTAATTCCTAGGTCCTTGATCCACTTTGAATTGAGTTTTGTGTATGGTGAGAGATAAAGGTTTAATTTCATTTTGTTGCATATGGATTTCCAGTTTTCCCAGCACCATTTGTTGAAGAGGCTATCCTTTCTCCACTGTACATTTTTGGCGCCTTTGTCTAATATAAGATAGCTGAAATTATATGTATTAGTCTCTGTGTCCTCAATAAAATCAGATGATTGTTTTGTTTTATAGACACTTAGGTATTATTTACTGTGAGGTTCTGAACACTTTTCAAAGGTTAACTGCTTGCTCCACATAACAACCCTAATAAGGAATTATTAGTATCATTCTCATTCAAATTTCATGAATAAGGATATTGGTGCACAGAGTTTAAATAACTTGCCAAAATTCTTATCAGTCATCATTCATAATATGAATAACATATGTTCTACATAAGAAAATTTTAACAATTAAACAAGGAATTTAAGTATTCTCATGCTGGAGTATCTGACACAGAGCCAAAACTTAGTCAAGTTATCTGCTATTAGCTATTTTTATTAAAATTAATGCCAATGATGTCAATGGCCTTCTCTCTCCAGTTGTCTTACATTTATCAAAGATCACATTGTAGCTTCATCCAAACTTGTGAAAAAGAAAGAGATTCTTTCTCATCAGTTGACCCATAATGAAGAACTGGAAAAGTCATTCACTTCCCTCTACAATGAAAGAGCTTGCATATTCTTCCCCATTTGAGCTTCTTCTTTTCCTATCCCCTAGGGTTGAGAAAGCAAAAAGTTTCCCTTTGTACTTGAAGCAAACAACTCTCAGAAATTCATAAATAGCAACAAGAGCACAAATCATTATTCCCTCACATACAAGGTCACAAAAATCTCGCCTTTTTATCACTCAGGGACTCCAAAGAGCTTAGAAGTCTGTGCATTCAATGCAATGAGATGGAATGTTAGAATTGTTTAAACAGTCCAGGCATCCAGTAGTGTCTGAATGAAGATATTAGATATACTGAAAGAACAATGACAGTATGCATAAGAAAGTATTGCTTCTTGTCCAAATTAATCAAGTCATCAGCTTTATGATCATCAACAAATCAGTTAATTAAATTATTTGTTTTCTTATTTGTAAAACACAGGTCATGACGCCTTTTCTGCTCAGCATTGGGGTCAATAGAGAGTTCATGAGGACTATTATCTACTGTCCCCATGTCCTAGTTCCATTCTTGAAACAACTAAATTGCTAAGACTCATTTCTTAAAATTAAAAAAAAAAAAGTTAAAAAATAAAACTCCACCCTCCTTACTGTGTACATTTCCTTCTTTAAGAATCATCCAGTTTCTCTCCCATTCATTGTCAAATTATTTAAAGGCCTTCCTATAGTTGCTGCCTGTTTTCATCCATCCTTCACTGTTTCATATGCTCAACAGCCACCTCATTCTATATTGCACTGCTCTCTTCATCACAAAATCTGTTTTGCATTAAGGCCACTAATGACTTCCAAATACCAGGTCTGGTGGAGATTTTCAATCATTCATTGGTAGCAGTCAATATAGTTAAACACTTCTTATAACACAGTTTTCTTTTGTAAAGCATGCTTCCAAACTCAGTTCTGGACCATGCCTCCTTGTTCTCATTCTAATATTCCTCAGAGATGATATTATCCAATCCTCTGTCTTTAATTTCCCTCTGCATTCTTGTGCTAAATCCTAGGTTACATTGACACTACTCATTGCACTAATGCCCTGCTGGTAAGGTATAATGAAGTCTATGGCAATTTCAACCTGTGGTCTGTTTCCTGCTTTGTCATGCTGGTGATGTAGGCTGCTGTTCTATTTAGTGTCTTCATTCAGTGTCTGTCAGGCAAAATGACACTCCTTCTTTCTTCTTTTCAGTGTGTCTCTTTTACCATCTGTATAGAATTTGAGGTGAAGAGGCAAGCCAGACCATATCCCAACTATTTTCATCAGCCTTTTCTAATATTAAAGAGAAACTAGAAAACTAGGATTCTCTTTGTCTTTTCTTAACTGTTAATGTCACTGCCTTACATACCACCTGGGAGGATACATATCGCACTGGAATTCCCTCTCAGGGAACCTTAAAAAATTTCTGTTATGTACCTTGAAAAGTGAGAAATAAACACTTGTACTAAAACCCCTGAAAAATAACTGGTTGTTTTTATGTTGAAACTACAATGTTGTTGTTTTAGTCAGCTTTTACACTACTGTGACCAAAAGAACTGACAAGAACAATTGGAGGAAGAAAAGTTTATTTGGGGGTTTACAGTTTCAGAGGTCTCAGTCCATAGAAGACTGGTTCTATTCTTTGGGGCTCAAGGTAAGGCATAATATCATGGCAGACAGGTATGGTAGAAGAAAGTAGCTCAGGACATTACCAGACGAGGGGGGATGGGGTATAGATCTGCTCAACAAGGACAAATTCCCCAAAGGTATATCCCAAATTACCCACCTCCTCCAACCATACCCACTGGCTTATAGTCACCACTCAGTTAATCCCTATTATGGATTAATTCTCTGATTGGTTTAAGGCTCTCATTTCACCTCTAAACCTTCTTGCCTTGTTTCAAACATCAGCATTTGGGGGACAACTCACATCTAAAACATAACATCAACTGAGCAGGATAGAAAAGACTAAGAGGAAAGTGTTTCCCTCACTTTTTGCCTAGCCAACTCTCCTCTGGCAATGGAGATGACTACTTTCATTCTCACCCACCTCAATTTCAAATCTGAAAATCTGCTCTTCCATTTTTTCCCCACATTTTTCATTGGTGCATCATAATTGTACATATTGATGGGCTTTCTTGTTACATATTCTTACATGCACATGATATAATAATATAATTTGGCCAATATCACTCCTCAGCATTTCCCTGCTCAGTTCCTACCACGCACCCTTTACTGATCTCCCTGTGATTTTAGGA
Organism: Tamias sibiricus; assembly: GCA_025594165.1. Lineage (NCBI taxonomy): Eukaryota > Metazoa > Chordata > Mammalia > Rodentia > Sciuridae > Tamias > Tamias sibiricus. The sequence goes on along the minus strand of CM046664.1, from coordinate 107,989,146 downwards.
CATCCACCTCTCTTTTGTTTTCCTTTTTTTTCTCTGTAGTCTTGCATATTAGAGAAAACATAAGACCCTTAACCTTCTGAGTTTGTCTAATTTAGCTTAACATGATGGTATCTAATTCCATCCATTTTCCTGCTAAAGCCATAATTTTGTTTTGCTTGATGGCTAAATAAAATTCTATTTTTATATATATATATATATATATATATATATATATATATATATATCACATTTTTTTTATCCATTCATACATTGATGAACACCTTGGTTCCATGGTTTGGCTAATGTGAATTGTGCTGCCATAAACATGGGTATACACACATCACCATAGTAAGATGATTTTAATTCTTTAGGGCAAATACCAAGAAGCAGTATAGCTGGATCATATGGTGGTTGCACGCCTAGTCTTTTGAGGAGCCTCCATACTGATTTCTATAGCAGTTGTACTAATTTACAGTTCCACCAACAATGTAAAAGTGTTTCTTTTTCTCCTCTTCCTCTATTATTATTTGTATTCTTGATGATAGCCATATGACTGGTATAAGACAAAATCTCAGTGTAGTTTTGATTTGCATTTCCCTGATTGCTAATGATGTTGAACAATTTTTCATGTATTTGTTGGCTATTTGTATTTCTTTTTTTTTTTTTTTTTTTTTTTTTTTTGAGAAGTGTCTATTTAATTCATTGGCTCACTTATTAGTTGGGTTATTAGATTTTTTGGTGTAAAGTTTTATGAGCTCTTAAGACCAAAATAATAAAAAAAGACAAATAATTATCATTATTATTGGAAAAAAGCCATGCCAGGAACGCCTTGTAGCAAAGGACTTTATTAGGGACCACGTGGAAGGGTAGGGAGGTAGGGGAAGAACAGCGTGGAGGGGCAGGGAAAGGAAAGGAAGGGAAAAGAAAAGAACAAGGGTGGTTTCAGTCTGGAGCAGGCTTAAATACGACACTCATGACCAGCCGGACCCCTGGAGCGAGTCCCTGTCCCCATAGACTGCCAGGTATCAAGAGGGGGCGGCACCTGAGGGCTGGTCAGCAGAGCTGGTCAGCCTGAGGCACCTGGAAGGTGTGGCCTCCCTGCCCGGAATCTAACAATTATTATTACTATGAAAACTGTTTCAAAAAATTTGTCATCCTTATGATATTCACCTTCACTTTCCTAAGGACAGACTGCCTGTTCAGGCCCTCATCTTTCCTTCTCTCGCTTCAGTCCTATTTCTCCCACATATAAGCAGACTTTCCCTTCTCTTGTTTACTCAGAAGTATTGTGTCATAACACAGCTCAGGTCATCGTTGCCCTGCAAGGATACCACAATCTTGAGTTGTCCTGAACCAACGGGTAGATGGGAGGCTACTTAGTACTTGGTGCTTTTGTAGGACTCCCTCTCTAGTTCTTCATATGTCAGCGCCTGCAAAGTGTAGCTCAGTGAGAAAGTTTCTGTGTCTGATTCACCGTCTCCTCAGTAAGTTCTTCAATACCTCTTCACGGATTAGGAAAAAAAAACAAGTAAATGAAATAATAGAGCAAATGTGTTTTTTCCTCTGTTGAATAATTACAGGGGTCAATAGGGCCAAGAATAGGGACCGCAACAATGGGCTCCAACCCTGTCCACTTGGCTCATCAGACTATAGAGCAAAATCTGAAAGAGTATGTGGCTAATGCTCTCTGTGACATAAAAGCATAACAGAGCAGATATTTTTTGCATAAATTTAGTAAATTCCCCAATATAACTTAATTTTAATGACCTCAATGGCAGAAGTTTGAGGTATGACATGATGATTTCTGATTAGGTATTTTTGTGGGATTCTAAAAGTGTGTTAAAGTTCACTGGAAGTTTGGAAATGTCATTCTCTAAAATGAACATTGAATGTCTGTGGTCATGTTTATTTGCCAAAGGCATGGTTGGTGATATAAAAATATGATCTATTTCAGCTGACTGTAGGGCCTCTTAATAAATGCTCTGACTCATACTGTGATTCCAGCCACTTGAGATGAGGTTTTTGAATAAAACCCTTGTCCCCTGATTCAATCTCAGTTTTTACTTATCTTTACTAGTTTCTACAAATTTATGTCTACCAGTCAATACAAATGGTGGGAAGAAGATAAAGAAACCTCTTTTGCTATGTAAATTTGCATTTTAATTTCTACGATATTAAAATTATTCATAGGTTGTTTAAAATATGTTAAGTCTTCAAGAGGTAAGGCCTTGAGTGAAAATGAAACAGCTGGGGATATCCACTTATTTTCTCTGTAAGTATTTGTTGGGATAAGAAAGAAATAAGGCAAAAATAAATGAACTTGATATACCAAACAATTCTAAAAATTGTTCAAAATATAATTCTTTCATTCCAAAGTGCAAGTAAAAAATGTTAAGAAGGCATTTATCACCGGTAATCTAAATATTAATAGACTGTTTGGGGAAACTAACAGATTTACAAACTATGACTTGAACTATAGCTTCTACAAGGAGTCAAATGATATTTTAATTAATTAATCCATTCATTTATTCAAAAATTATTTACAGAATGTGGTATATGAGAGGCATTAGAGTTTGTGTGAGAAACTGGTGATAAATTGGTGAAATTCGGCTTTTTGGGATTGGCTAACTTCACTTAACATTATATTCTCTAACTCCATCCATTTTCCTGCAAATGGCATGATTTTATTCTCTCATTGCTGAGTAATATTCCATTGTGTGTATATACCACATTTTTCTTTATCCATTCATCTGCTGAAGGGCATCTAGGTTGGTTCCACAGTTAAGCTATTGTGAATGTGTGCTGCTCTAAACATTGATGTGGCTGTGTCCCTGTAGTATGCTGTTTTCAGGTCTTTTGGGTAAAGACCAAGGAATGGGATAGCTGGGTCATAAGGTGGTTCCATTCCAAGTTTTCCAAAGTATCTCCATACTGCTTTCCATATTGGCTGCACCATTTTGCAGTCTCACCAAATGTTTTCTCTGATATAAGGAGGCCAATTCACAGTCGGGTTGGGATGGGGAGCATAGGAGGATTAGAGGAATACTAGAATGGCCAATGGGGAGGGAGGGGAAGGGAGGGGGGAAAAGGGTGAAGAAGAAAAAAAAAAAAAAGATGGTAGAATGAGATAGATATCATTACCCTAAGTGCATGTATGAAGTCACGAATGGTGTGAATACACTTTGCATACAACCAGAGATTTGTAAAAAAGTGCTCTATATATGTAATATGAAATGTAATACATTCTGCTGTCATTTATAACATCTTAGAATAAAATAATTAAAAGTATAAAAAATAAATAAATTTCATATAAATAAAAAATTGGTGAAATTCAAAATAAGAATGAAACACATGAATAAAAAAGATACTAAAGTATTATGAAAGTTTCTAGAAGAGAAATAGCAGATGTTTAGATAGAGAAAATACATCTTCAAAGATAGGAAATATACTCCTGATAGTATGGTCATGAAACATCTTTCTCAGGGTGTTACATTCACTGGAACCTGAGGAATAAGAAGTTCTGTGGGAAAGTGATCTACACAAATGTGAGCATAGATACAAAGGATCTATACCTAGAGCAATTCCCTGTCTCTAAGGAAGAACAGTGCAATTGAAGAAAAAGCCTGTGGGAAGTTGATAGGTAGAAATGAAGAGCCTAATCAAATCACATAGTGTCTTATAGACCATGATAAGAAGTTTCAATTTTACTCTAGCATGTCCAAAAGTGATTGAGAGTTTTTTAGAAAAGAAAGTGATGTGAACTGAATGGTCTTTCAAAATGATCAATATTGTCCCCCCCCCCCCCCCCCCCCCCCCCCCCCATAGGAAAATTAATAAGAAGAACTTGGAAAATATTCACACTATTTTGAAGGCTCTTGTGATGATCATACAGGCTAGAGATGACTGGAATTTGAACTAAAAAGTGGCAGGAAATGATTTTTTTTTTTTTTTTTTTGTTAAAGAACAAAGATATTGATCTAAATCCAATATCATATCCAGAATAATATGCATTTTAGAGGTAGACCTCTAAAGAATTTTTTAATTGAGTAAATATAGTTTTGAGAGAAAGAGAGGAATTCAGGATGATGCCTGGCTTGAGAAAGTGATGGTTCCATTGTAAAAATAGCTAATAGCTTGAGAGTGGAGACATAAATCAGATGGTCTGGTTGCTTGGTGATTTTACTTTCTTTCTTTCTTTTTTTCCCTCCAATACAGGCTTTTGTTTAATATTTATTTTTTAGTTTTTGGTGAATACAATATCTTTATTTTATATTTATGTGGTGCTGAGGATTGAACCCAGTGCCTCATGCATACTAAGTGAGCACTCTACCACTGAAACATAACCCCAGCCCCTCCAATACAGGATTTTAATTGCATTTTCAAAGCATCACAAATGAGTTCTAGGAATCATGAGTATTTCGTGGTTGCTGTAACTGAACAACTCTTAGATCTTACTCACCAAATTCCAAACTCTTCATATTTCAGACACACAAAATGTCAGAGATCAATTTTTTTCTGATATCCTTGATTTTAACTTCTGTGACTTAATTAATAAAAGCATCTGGATGTGATAAAATCTGAATGTAACTTTCTTTAAGAACTAACTTATTTTTTAAGACTTAAGGTACTGAATAAGCAATGTATGGCCTCATCTGAACCCATTTCACTAAGAAATTTCTTAGTAAGAATTACAAAAGACCCACCTCCTCAATAATGATGTTGGTGAGAAAGGAAGCATATACAGATCTCATCCTGTGTCCATGACCACAAATTGTGCAAACAGTAGCCAGTTCCTTGATATTTTCCCACCATTTTCAACCCAGATCTATTTCCAAGGAGTTCAACCTCTATATTGATGTGATTGAAGTCTCTCCAGAGTTTCTCATGGCCTCTTCAAAATCACTCTATATTGAATTTCTTCCAGTGTTTCTCATGATCTTCAAAATCACTGAATTTCAGTGTGAATTTTCTTTTGACAATCTGATTGCTGTGAATGATCTTCATAGTACCTGTCTTGTCATATCCCCCCTATAACACCCCACGTTGCCCTGTTTCAGCAGGAAATAGCCAGACCAACACACGATGCCCCACTTCCTAAGAAAACAAAAGGGGGAGATGATAGATAGGCAGGAATCAATAGGCTTAAAGGTCACCAAAAGTTTGCCCTGTTCCACAGGCAAAGGGTCAAAAGTTCACCCTGTTCCACAGGCAGAGGGTCAAAAGGTTGCTCTGCTCTCTGGGCAGGATGTTTCATCATCCCCGGGCAGGAACCAATAGGCTTAAAGGCTGCCCTCACACCATGAGCAGGAGCCAATAGGCTTAAAGTTTGCTCTGGTACACTGCACCAGTAATCCCTATATAAACTCCCTTCCATTCGAAGTTAGAGAGCCAGATGCTGATGGAGAGCCAGCAAGACAAAGAGCCAGAGAGACGACTAGAAGAGAGAGACAATGAGACAGAAGATGATGGAGATGGAAAAGAGGCAGCCACTGCATACTTACCCACCATCTCCAGCCCAACAGCTGCTGCCCCAGCCAATAGCTCCAAAGACCATAGCCAGTGCGACCAGATTCCCACCTTTCATTCAGAGCTTGCACACTCTTCTACCAGAGCTTGCACACTTCCTGAGTTTCCACACTTTCCTCTCCCTGACCCCTCTCCTCATTCATTTTCTACCCTTAACTAGCCATAAAGACCAATTAATAAATCCCTTGGCTGCACGGCCACCCCCAGTGTCATTTTTGCCCTTCATTGGTGACAAAACCCGGGACCCTGTCCCAAGCCAAAGGGCATAATCACCTGGGATTGCCTCAGCTCAGCTGCTCCGAAGCATCCACCACCAGTCATCGGATTGGTAAGCCCCCCAAGTCCCCAGAGCTCCTAAATCTGTTGGGCCTTTCACAGTGGGAACTGACCATTGATCGTCTGGCAGCTCCACTTGTGGCTTGTACGAGGAGGACCGCACCTCACCTAGACCTTCACGGTTACAGTGGATCTCATGGAGCTCTCTCTCTTGTTCTTTTGCTCTCTCTTTCTCTCTCCCTGCCCTTCCCCTCTCCTGGGAATAGTTGAAGAAAGCCCTTTGCGGCCTCTGGCCTACTCCAGACTTGGGTTTCATCTCTCCCGTTTAGAATGGGCCACAGTATAGGTTGGCCCATTGTCCTCCAGTCCTTGGACCCCCATGTCTGTTTGACTACAGTGACAACTGGGTCTCATGGACTTGGATATATATATATATATCTTGAGGGGAATATTTCTCAGGATAACATATCTCTCCCGTTCGGAACGGGATAATGGGGGCTTCTTCATCTCTCGGTTGACCCACTCCTATCCCTCTCGGCCAACTACCCTCTGATCACTCTCTTCTTCACACTCGTCCTCACTCTTTTCCTCTGTTTCACTATCACTCACTTTTTGTCACTCTCATACCCACTCCTATCTCTCCCAGCCAACTCTCCCCTACAATGCCTCTTAAACAACCTAGCCATTCTTGGCCTAACTCCCGATATACAACAAGCAAGACTCATCAAGTTTTGCATCCAAGATTGGCCCATGTACCCCTTAGATAACCAAAACAAATGGCCTGCTACTGGGTCCCTGGATCCCTCTATACTGAGAGATCTTTTCAACTTCTGCAAGTGATCAAACAAATGGGTAGAGATTCCACACATTCAAGCTTTTTCCCTCTTCTGTTCAGATCCCTCACTCTGTACCCACTGCCACCCCGAAAATCAACTGGCTGCTCCCCTACCATCCCCCTCCTTTCTTGATTTCAATCCCACAGATGAGCTGCCCCTATACCGACCTGAAACCTCTCCTCCTCCCTTGGCCCCTCCAGCCCCACTTCTACCCACTCCTGCCACCTCCTCCTTCAGCCCACCCCTCACGTGATCTCACACGATGTCTGCTCACCCTCCTTCACACGCTCCCACTCAAGTCCTGGCCCCTCTCCAGGAAGTTGTGGGTCCAGAAGGAATTGTTCATGTCCATGTTCCCTTCTCAATGACCGAGGTAGTGCAAATTGAGAAATGGTTGGGCTTTTATACCACTGACCCCACTACATAACTCAGGGAATTTCAATGGGTCCTCCAAGCTTATAGCCTCACCTTCATGACATATATATATGATTCTGGCAAATACTCTCCTTCCTGAGAAGCGTAGGTGAGTCTGGGAGCAAGCAAGGGCCTATGCTGATGATAACCATAGAAACAACTCAAACCATCCTATTGGACCTCAGGCTGTCCCTGAAAGGGACCCTAACTGGATCTATAATTCCCCAGGGGATGTGGCCTTGAGAGATCAATTTTCCACTTTTATACTAGCTGATCTTAAGTGTATAGCACAAAGGCCATTAATTTCAACAAGCTGCAGGAAATCATACAGAAAAGGGAAGAGACACCCTCTGAATTTCTTGATCGGCTGACAAAAGCTTTCCAATGATACACCAATTTAGATCCTGAATCTACAGGGGGACATCAGGTCCTTATGACTTACTTTCTGTCCCAAAGTTACACTGACATAAGGGTTAAATTGAGAAAATTAGAAGAGGGACCTGAAACACCTCAGACTGAGATCTTGGCCAAGGCCTTTAAGGTCTATTATAATAGAGATGAGAATACCGAACGCCGTATGTTTCAGAAATATGAAAGGGCCTAACAAACAAAATTTCAAATGCTGGCCCAGGCTTTACGGGACTCTGATTTTCGGGCCTCACCAATAGGGGGCCATTACCCCATGCAGAGGGGACCTCTAGGGCCCTGTTTCAGGTGTGGGAAAGAAGGACACTGGGCTAGAGCTTGCCCCAACCCCAGGCCTCCTACACACACATGTCCTAAATGCTCCAAGATGGGCCACTGGGGTGTCGACTGCCTCAGTTCCCGCAGGGGGACTGGACCAGTCATGAAACATGGCCTGCTGGGACTGGCTGCAGAAGATAGATGAGGCCCAGGGGTTCCTCTCCCGACAGTTGACATCACTACACAGGAGCCTAGGATCACCCTTCTTGTTGATGGCCGCCCCATAAATTTCCTAGTAGATACAGGAGCCACTTTCTCAGTCTTGAGGGAGTTTTGGGGGCCCACCACCATATTGTCTCCTATTGTCGGGGTAGAGGGACACACCATTCACCCCCACAAGACTCCCATGCTGCCTTGCCGCCTCTGCCTCCATTCCTTCGCCCATCAGGTTTTAGTAATGCCTCACTGTTCCATGCCTTTATTGGGCCAAGATATACTGGCCAAATTTCAGACCTCAATTGTGCTCTATGACCTGCCTCGCTCAGTTGTACTCTCTGACTCGTCTCACTCTATCTGTGACTCCATTTTTCTCACCGTATTAGAAGTTAATAATCCTAAAAAGACCTCCCATTACCCTGCCCCTGCCCATCTGGTAGACCCCAAAGTTTGGGACATTCAGACTCCCTCCCTTTCTCACTGTAACCGTACACATACACCTTAAAGATCCTCAGTGTTACCCCAACAAAGCCCAGTACTCACTTCTTGCCACTAGTCTCAGAGGTCTCCAACCTATTATCTTAGACCTCCTGCAGAAACGCTTTCTCCAACCCACTCATTCCCCTTATAATATTCCCATATTGGCAGTTAAGAAGTCCAGTGGGTCTTACTGGCTAGTCCAAGATCTTCGTCTTATCAACGAGGCTGTCAGGCCCATACACCCTCTGGTCCCGAATCCTTATACCATTCTTTCCTTAATTCCTTCCTTATCCACCCATTTCTCAGTCATTGGTCTCAAGGATAACTTTTACACTGTCCCTTTAGCTCAGGAATCACAAGACCTCTTTGCCTTTACCTGGACTGATCCCGATACTCAACGGTCCCAAAAATTGACCTGGACAGTCCTCCCTCAGGGTTTTTGCGACAGCCCTCATATCTTTGGACAGACATTGGCTGCTGACCTCAAAGATCTTAAGTTTTCTGACTCCACTCTTCTGCAATATGTAGATGACCTTCTCCTCTGCAGCCCTTCCTTTTCCACAGTTTGTGAAGACTCTTATACCCTTTTGAATTTTCTTGCCTCTTGCAGGTATCACATTTCCCCATCTAAGGTACAACTTGCCCAGACCCAGACAGTTTATTTAGGAGTTCAGATCTCCCATCAATCAAAGGCCATTACCCTAGAATGAAAGGCCCTCATCGAGGCTCTCCCATGTCCCAAGACAAAGGAAGAGATTCTTTCCTTTCTAGGGCTAGTGGGATATTTCCATGCCTGGATTCCCAATTTCTCTCTTTATGCAAAACGCCTGTATGAGGAAGCTAAGGGGGTTAAGGAAAAGCCCCTCCCCAAAAGCATTTGGGCTGAGTTTAGGTATCTGCAGCAGGCACTATTACAGGCTCCAGTTCTTCACTTCCCAGACCTTCTTCAGCCATTCACCCTTTATGTCCATGAAATGATGGGTCTGGCTCTAGGTGTTTTAGGTCAACATAAGGCCTCCACTTTTGCTCCCATTGCCTACCATTCTAAGCAACTTGATCCCATTGTTCACGGATGGCCCCCTGTCTTTGGGCTCTGGCTGCTGCTTACCTACTTCTACAAGAGTCAAAAAAGCTGACCTTTGGTGCCCATATTACTGTTGCTTCTCCTCACCATTTAAAAGATTCAGGTACTTATATACTTTGTATACAAACAGTTGTATGTAAAAAGATGCTATATATGTGCATTATGAATTGTAATACATACTACTATTATAAATAAAAAAGAAAAAGAAAAAAGAAATAAACAAAATAAAACTAACCAAACACTCAAAAAAAAAAGTTCACTGACCTATAAGAGCCTTCAAACTCTTCCGCCCTGTCGCGTTCTCTCGCTCCTCGTTTCTTTTCTACACGATTCCTCAATCTCTTTTCAACCCTGCTCCTCTTCACACCTGGCTACCCTCCTCCCAGTCTCCTCTGAGCCCCCAGAACATGATTGTGTAGAGATGCTCGAGGCTTTAATCCCTCACCCCTCCCACATTCAAGAGGACTGCTTCCTGATCCTTCCCTAATCTGGTTCACAGATGGTATCTCTTTCCTTAAAGATGGGCAACACTTTGCTGGTTATGCTATTGTCTCCCTATCAGAGGTTATTGAGGCAGCACCACTCCCTCCGAACACCAGAAACCAATAGGCTGAACTAACAGCCGTTATTCGTGCCTTAGAATTAGTGGCTGACCAAAACCTCTCCCTATACACAGACTCAAAATACATCTATCATATTTTACTCTCTCATCCGGCAATATGGAAAGAACGGGGGGCTCCTGACCACAAAGGGCTCCGCAGTCACTAATTCCAAACTAATATCAAAGCTCTTACAGGCCTCTCTTCTGCCCAAACTAATAGGGATCTCTCATTGTCCCGCACAACAAAAGTATGGGTCTCCCATGACTCAGGGCAACACAAAGACAGATAGGGCAGCGAGGGAGGCAGCACTATCTTCTCCTTCTCTCCTGGCCTCAGTCCAATCCATCACCCAGACCTCCAAATCTCCTTCCATGCAATTAATCCTCTCCTATCTTCACTCTCTTTTCCATCCTAACCCTCAGGCACTTAAAACATTTGCTACCTCCTTCCTCACCCCGACTTCAGAGGACACACAGTTCCTCCATCAGCTCACCTCTAAGTGCACTGTATGTCAGAGCACCAATCCATGCATTCCTCCTAAACCAGGAACATATCCCTCTCACTAAGCTTGGGGTCAGTTTCCAGGAGCCAACTGGCAAATAGATTTCAACAACATGCCAACTGTTGGAAAACATAAGTATCTCCTGGTCTTGGTAGATACCTTCTCTGCATGGGTAGAAGACTTTCCTATTTCCAAAAAAAAGGGCATCCACAGTTGCTTCTATTTTAGTCTCAGAAATCTTTCCCCACTTTGGGTTGCCCACGTCCATCTAGTCTGACAAAATGGGCCTGAATTTGTCTCTCATGTCACCCAAAATATATCTATTTCTCTTAATATTCCTTGGCATTTCCACATCCCATATCACCCCAAGTCTTCAGGGAAAGTAGAAAGGACTAATAGAACCCTTAAGGACAGTCTGACCAAACTCTCCCTGGAGCTGCACCTACACTGGGTCAAGCTACTTCCCCTTGCCCTCTTTAGGCTCTGAGTTCTCCCCCAAAAAACGATCCTCACTATCCCCTTTTGAGGTTATGTTTGGACAGCCAGCTCTTCCACCTGGAATTTCCCCAATTCAAGGACCCTTGCCCAAAGACCTTTCTCTTCCCCTCTTGTCCTTCATCAGACATCAGCTATGGGAATGCCAAGATTGCATCTTGCTAGACCCAGGTAGACTCTCCACTTAATTCCCATTAACACCTACTTCTTGGGTACATTTCTCCCCTCCCCAGAACACAAAAGCAGTCTCCCTTGCCCTGAAGTGGACAGGCCCCTTCCAGGTTGTGTTGTGCACACCCATGGCTGCCAAGCTTTGTGAAACCTCAACGAACTTGAAATCTTGGATTCATATCTCCAGGCTGAAACCAGCTGCTCAACCAGCTGAGGATCTACAAAAGGATGATTCAAAATAATGTTTTCTTTCTTGTTCTGAACCTTTAATGTTTTTGTCTTTCTTGTTCTGAACCTTTAACCAGTTTCTCCTTAGGGATCACCTGTTATTTCTCATCACCTCGAGGTAGAGCTTATCAGATCCACTACACCCCGAATGGCTCGCTCTGAGAGACCTATAACTTGCTCACAGGCCTCCTGCTCTCCATTGGTGTCTTCACTGTAAGCGCCATTGATGGAATACAAGCCAATGGATAATAATCCCTCTCTCCTTCTTTGTCTTTGTTGTAAGATGCTGCCTTTAAGCCTACCTACCTGTCTTGTCATATTCCCCCATAACACCCATGTTGCCCTGTTTCAGCAGGAAGTTGCCAGACCAACACATGACATTCCACTTCCTAAGAAAACAAAAAGGGGGAAATGATAGATGGGCAGGAATCAATAGGCTTAAAGGTCGCCAAAAGTTTGCCCTATTCCATAGGCAGAGGGTAAAAAGTTCGCTCTGCTCTCTGGGAAGGATGTTTCATCATCCCCAGGCAGGAGCCAATAGGCTTGAAGGCTGCCCTCACACCACGAGCAGGAGCCAATAGGCTTAAAGTTCACTCTGGTACACCCCCCACCAGTAATCCCTATATAAACTCCCGTCCATTTGAAGTTAGAGAGCCAGTCGCCAACTGAGAGCCAATGAGACGAAGAGCCAGAGACAATGAAGAAGAGAGAGACAATGAGACAGAAAATGATGGAGATGGAGAAGAGGCAGCCACTGCACACTTACCCACCATCTCCAGCCTGACAGCAGGTACCCCAGTTGATAGCTCCAGAGACCACAGCCAGTGTGACCAGACTCCCACCTTCCATTCAGAGCTTGCACACTCTTCCACCACAGCTTGTACACTTCCCTCTCTCTGACCCCTCTACCCATTCCTTTTCTACCCTTAACTAGCCATAAAGGCCAGTTAATAAATCCCTTGGATGCACGGCTGCCCCCTGTATGATTTTTGCCCTTCAGTAGATGTGGCAAAAAAGCTCAGATGATGTTTTGAACATGTTATTCTTGAATTAGTATAAGGAAGATGCCAAAATAGTTAAATGTATGTGAATGAAGCTTAGAAGATACCTAAAGTAAAGATATAAGTCTGGAAACCATTAGCATATAGGTAATATATTACTGATGGTCATGGGATTATGTAAGATCATCTAAGTACTCGAGAGAACAGAGGTAAACCACCTGTGTAGACAGAATCTAAAAATCTTTTGAAGCTAAAACCTAAAAGTTGAAACCATTTTTGCTAAAAAAAAAAAAAAAAAATCATTACAGAAGAGTGAACTGGACTAAATTTAGATTTTGTTTATTGCCTGAAATTCATTCCATTTAATTTTACAAAAACTTTATCATTGTTCAGAGTCCCTTTATTTCTATCATTTTTGATATTTTGAAAGAATGAATTAAAATGTTATTGATTTGAGTGATTTGCATTAAAATTTCTTTGGTACACTTACTTAATTTAAAAATAACAAAAAGCTGGGTAATGTTTCTGCAAAAGTATAGCTAAAATATTGAATTACAGAAATAGCTTCTATAGAAACTCAGTAGATCTTAGGATAATTAGCCTAGAATGTTAAAAGAAATGAAAGTAGTATAAATAAAGTTATATACTATAGTGGAGCCATTTGTTCAAGTAAAAAATGTATGATAATTATATATGTAATTGTTTTTTACTTATAAAAAATTGAAATTTATAAAATAACACTAAGGTTCAATAGCGTAATATAGATACTTAAAATGTTAATTTTAGGCATGTGATAATATTTTTGAAACTGGATTTTTAGTGTTATTTGGTCACTATCAGGAATGTGACTATGCCTTTTGTCAAATGATATAGTAAAATAAAATAGAACATAAATATTTCCTTTTGTACATTGAGATTCTCTTGGTATTAAATATCATAGAAAATTATGTTAGTGATTGCACAATGGTCCATTTGCTGAAAGTTCTGGGCGATTATTTACCTCACTATTATCCTCTTCCTGAATATTTAGAATATTGTCATTTATAGTATTGGTATTATATGGTTTGTTGTGAATGTTAGCCCAAGATATTGCACAGAATTTCTACTGCATTCCCCTATATCTTAGGGACATGTGTTTACTCTCTACTCCTTAACTCTATCCAATCTATCCTTACACCTATAGGACAGGATCTTTTCCCCCTCATCCTGCCATTGCTTGTTCCTATGCTTAAAAATAAAAAGAAAATAAATTTTCAAAGAAGCAATTAGATAAGAATGTCCCCAGCTGCTATACTTCTATCTATTCACTGGTTATATATTTTGATTGAACAGTCTGTGTTCCTATTGAAGGACATCCTTTCCACTTGAGCACCTTTGCTTTAAAAAGTATTTTTTTCTTTCTCATGGTACTTTCATTCAATTTATGTTTCTATAACAAAATGTCTGAGGTCAGGTAATTTATAAGTAACAGAATTTTTGGGCTTATGTTTATGGAGCCTGAAAAGTTCAAGAGCATGGTGTTCAACATTTGCTGAAGGATTTCATACCACTCTTGATGTGATGAAGGGCATTGCATGGCAAGGCACAGCAACAGTGCTAGCTCTGGTCTTTTTGCCTCTTTCATAAAGCCACTAACATCTCCATGGGGGATCCAGCCCCGTGTCCTCATCTAACCCTAACTACCTCCCAAAGTCCCCACCTCAAAGCATTAACATGTGAATTGGGAATTACATTTCCAACACATGAACTTTTGGGGGACATATCCAAGCCATACTGTTTGATTATTAATATTTTCATTTTGACTAAATTATCCCAATAGCATGTAAGTATCCTATTTCTCCCACATATAACAAAAATGGGGAAAATACTTAGTATCATATCCTTCTGCTACTTCCTCTGTCTCCTTTGGAGGAAAACTTCCAGTTTTCTTTTCTTTATGAGGTTTCTTCAGTTCCTTTCCCCCATTATCTCTTGAATTCATTCCAATGAGGATTTTACTTCAGATACCACCAAAATATCCATCAAGGTTAACAATGATTTCCACTTTGCTCAAAGCTAGTGATAAATTCTCTATCATAATCTTACCTAAATATGCAGCAGGTAACTTTACTTGGCTGTTGCTGACCTTCTTTTTGAGATTATCAAGGGTTTTATATGCTCTTACTTCCCTACCTATTTCACTAGTTGCTTCTTCTCATTTATTATTATTACTATTTTTATTATTACTATTATTATTATTTTGCTAGTTTTACTTTTACCATATATGCATTACCTTTAATACCTGGCAAACCCAAGCAACAGTTCTAAACTACTTAGAAAGAACTTGTTCCTTCTACAACATCCCATCCTTGTGATCTCATCCATGGTTTTAAATACATCTACATGTATGCCCCAAGTGTCAAAATTTATATCAACAATCTATACCTCCCTGCTAAAATCCAAGATCACATGTGTAGCTACCTACTAGATATAGCTGTTGGCATGAGTAAGGAATCTCAAAGCCTGAAATCACAAACTATACTTTCAAATTTCCAAACATACTTTTCTACAATTGATCTCAAATACGTAAGTGGCAAATTTGCTGTTCCTATTGCTCAAGCTTAAGGGAAAAAAGGCACTCACGATTATTACTATCTTTTGTACTTTCCTCTGTCGATACATTCTTTTGAGTCTACTTTTAAAACATATGCAGTATCTGAAGATGTCTCATCATCTCCACTATTCCTACCCTGATTCAAGCCATCATTGTCTCTCTGGTGAATTTTTGCAATGAACTTCTAACTTCAGGGATATACAAACATATTTCTGTAAAGGGTCAGATAGTAAGTTTTGGGGGTAATGTATTTAAGCCATAGGTCCTTGTTGGAACAACTTAGCTCTCATGTGTGTGAAAACACACAACACTATGCAATCAAATGATCATGTCTATGTTCCAATAAAATTTCATTTATAGAGCAAATACTTCTCTAAGTTTGATCTTTAAATGGCAGTTTTCCAACACCTACTATAGTTTGTCTTCCTGATTCTTTTCTTCCTTCTCAAGTATATATTCTCAACACAGTGATCCTTTTGAAATGAAAATCATAGCACATGATGCCTCTATTCAAAACTTCTTGGGTACCCCATTTCAGTCACAGTAAAACCGAAAATCTTTATCATGTCATACAGAGTTTCAAAAGAATATATTTCCCTCATATTTTGCTCCTGTGGTCCAGCTACAATGATCTCTTTGTCATTTTGTTGTTATTGTTGTTGGGTTTTGGTTTGGTGGTTTGTTTTTGCTACATGCATGAGGGCATTTGTCCTATCTATGCAAAGAACTTGATAGGACACATGTAACTATAAAACTATCTTTCCATCTTCCTTGGTTTCTGGATCAAATGTCACATTTTCAGTGAAGGTTTTCCACCCTGAGAAACTATAGTTAATGTCATCTCTGTAAGGTCTTTGCTTAGTATCTGGGTGACAGCTGCCATTTTAAGGAAAAGTTTCCCTTTCCCGCCCAAGGGCCTTTCTGAGAAAGGCTCACCACTCCCTCATACCCTCCACCCTTAACCACCCACATTAAGACCTGCCTGGCTCTAGTCCCTGAGCCTGCCCCATAAAAGTCCCAGAATTTAATCTCCATCTATGAAGAGGTGGCCTTTATTTGTCAGCTCTTACAAATAAACACTCTCATATGTATCTATGCCTGGTCTCTGTCTTTCATTTACCACTCTCCTATCTCCGAGTTCCTCACTTTCCTTTCAATCTCAACATGCTTTATCCTCTTTCCCTGCTTTGTTTTTCTCCATGGAAATTTTCATCACATCTGCTGACATGCTAAAAGGTTATTTTCTAAATTTGTTTGACCCCTTCTTAAAATATATCCAATTAAGATATTAGAATATATTTCAGAAACACTTTATTTTCATTTTTTTCTTATTTCACCCCAGAGTTCAGATAAGTTTATGATATGATATTGAAGATTAATAAATATTTGGCCAAATAAAGTATCACAGATGAACATGAGAAGGGTAAGAGATGGTCTTTGGCACAGATACATAGAAATTAAGAAGCTCATTAATGTGTTTAATATAATTTAGAAGATTTTATCTGTAAAAAATTAGTTACATGAAATTTTGACACTATTTTCTCCTTATTTCCAAAATGAAATGACTTTATTTAAAATGTCTTCCATGTTATCCAACAGAACCACAGGCACATGTCCAGTTGATTTCATATTTTCTTATATGATGCTCACAAGTGAAATAGGCAGGTCAACTATTTTACTCATTTTCCTTAGGATCAGAGAACCTAGTCCTGTCTCTATAAAATCTGATGATTAATTCTCATTGTTGGCAATTCTTCCAGCCATCATGCTATTGACCACATCTAATTTAACTTCTAACACCCATTTCCCCAGGTATGAGTAAAGCATACAATGATTGAATGGTTCATAGTCCTAGAATCAGAGCTTATACTCTTTTACTGATAGTGTAGATTTTGTTCCATCTCAACATACATCCTTTTGAACACCATCAGAAATAATTAAAGATATAGAAAGATCTAGGACTCAAGTTCAAAGAACAAAAACTAAAGCCCTACACACATTGAATTGTTATTCTAACCAGAGAACAGAATCCATGACATGAAAAGACTACCACAAGCCAAACCCAGACTTAATTTAAAAACAAATGCAGTAATAAATTTATCTGTGACTGGGTTTGGAAAGATAAACTGAACAAACTGGAGATGAGCTGGTAGAGAGATATCTTTCATGACTCTACAAGATAATCATTCTCAAAGATACAGAGTTTAGTGCCTGGACCTCTGGCATGAATATGAGAAGATGCTTTCTAGGAAATTGGAATTTGTGGGCCTTCCCAGAGCTCTGAATCTCTGGAAGTAAGCCTAGAATCTAAAGTTTTAACAGTTCCCCAGATTCCTATATATATTTTAGTTTCACAACCAGAACCAGCCATACTCCAGAACCAACAGCAAGGCCATTATCATGGAGTATGTTACTAATACATATTTGCAGGTCTTTAATCCAATCTACTGAACAAGCGTGAGCATTTAAGTAAAATATCTGGGAAATTTAAATTCAAATTTGAGAAGCACTACTCCTAAAACATATTCTGTAAACAAGGAAACCTAAAGAAAATGTCATCTTACATATTAGCTAGTCTTTCCTTACACTCTCCCTTAATCATTCCCATGCTACTTTGGAGTCCTAGGTGGAAAATGGAATGTTAGTTTAAGTAAAATGGATTATGTAATACATAAAAAATGAAAGTTAGAAGAGTGAAGGGCCCTAAGGAGCATCTTCTTGTTGAACTTCATTTATAGTTGCAAAGAATCAGTCCCAGAGAGGTCACCTAAGCTCACAAAGGTACCCAATGGCTTTGCCAATGATAACAGTTAAGTCCCCTACTTTTGATATTCTTGCTACTTTAATTATACACTGATTCCTATAATTTAACTCACAACTGGAATTTTACTAAAAAAAAATGGCCTAATATGAGTGAGGGTCCTATAAAGGAACAGAAACAATAAGATATGCATATGTATGGTTATAAAAGAGGATTTATTAGGTTGGATGACAAGGTAGGTGCTCTATTGTCCCACAATGACACATCTGCATGCTGAAGAACCAGCAGAACCAGTAGCTGCTCAGTCCAAGAAGCTGAAGCCTCAAAACAAGAGGAACCAATGATGCTGTCCCAGTCCAAAACTGAAGGCCTGGAATCTCCCTGGAGAATTGTTGGTTAGATTGATGTTGGAAGCTGAAGGAGTTGGAGTCTGACATCCACTGGTGATGGCAGCAACAATGGAGGCACCCACCCAAGAAAGACTCAGCTTATATCCACAGGCTTTCTCTTTTCTGTTGTTTCAACTGGCTCCCAGCATACTCTATAATGTTGCCCACATTCAGGGCAGGTCTTCCTCCCTCAATTTGCATTCCCACATGTCAGTCACCTCTGAAAACACCCTGGTCAACACATCCAGTTGTCCCTGAATCCTAGGCCTCTCTCAATCCAATCATGCTGACAATCCACATTAAAAATCACAGGCCTAATAATATATTAGTTTCTTTCAAAGCAAAATCAATTGGTTGGTTATGTAAGAAATCCATTGTGCTACTCCCCTATGATGGCATCATACTTTTTAGAAAGGAACTAATTACAAACGGACTAGATTCTGGTATAATCTGGAAGATTATTTTTTAATCTAATTTATTTTTCAAGATAATAATTCAGAATCAATCACTGTCAGTTTAGAGCAATAATAAGAGAGGAGTTAGAGAATATTGGTGCTATTATAAGGTTCAATTTCTTCCCAAGATGGGAAGATCAAATCAATCCAGCAACTAGGAATTGCATTACAACTATTTCTAAATGGAGTTTAGTTGCATCATTTTACATTCCAGGCCCTTTGGTCTCAATGTTCAATTTTTTTTGTGTGTGTGAAAAATATATGTGCAGTGGATTTAAGATGGTATTTTGGAACTAATTACAGCCCCTTTCAGCTTTCCTGAAGGAGGCTTTCTTAGCTTCAGCAATGCCTTCCTTTATTACTTTCTTTGCTTTTTGTCTAGTCAAAAAGGAATGACAAGCAACTAAGTCTTGAATGATTCTCTTTTGAGTTTGTGAAAGGGATGAATAAGAAAAGAATGTGCCAGTAAAGCAATAATATAATGAATTTACATATTAATGATTTTCTACTCATATACAGATTTTGTTTCTCAAACAAACAACTTAAACTTGTCTGCCACTCTACCCTAACATAGCATACTGCCTAGCATGAGGGTTCTAAATGTTATTATTAATAGTTTTCATGTATCTGAATCATAATATAATCATCTCCCCAATTATTAAAGTCAGATTTCTAAAATTCAGTTAAATTCTTAAGAAGATAATTCATTGCACAATTCAAAATGTAACTGTTTTTATTTGGAAATTGTGTAATAATGTCAGGGTACAAACAATTTTGACAGAGAAATTCAATTGAGTATATTAAGATTGTATGTGGGGAGAGAAGGAAAAAACAGTGCTGACTCATGGTCCATCTGACACTGTTTTTCTGGCCAAATGCTTCATTATGTAAGAATTTCTTCTTTAGTGTGCCTAC
The DNA here is from genome assembly GCA_025594165.1 of Tamias sibiricus. Classification (NCBI taxonomy): domain Eukaryota; kingdom Metazoa; phylum Chordata; class Mammalia; order Rodentia; family Sciuridae; genus Tamias; species Tamias sibiricus. The sequence goes on along the minus strand of CM046664.1, from coordinate 107,969,539 downwards.
TTACTGCTGAAACTTCTGTATGTCAGTGATCACTTTGAACTCAAATGCCACAAGGAACAATGTAAACATAATGGGTTACCAAGGATTAACAAAAGACAGACTTTTGAAGAACTGTTTCGAGATAGCCATGAATAGCCATTTGATGAATATGTCAGCCTAATCTAAGAATCAGTTTTTTCTTTAAGTTGAAGATACAAATATCTGCTGTAAGCTGCCTGTCATGGCCAGCCACAGACCGCCGCAGGAGAAAAACTCAGAGGCAGAGTAAAGCTATTACTACTTTTACTTCTACTTTCTTAGAGAGCTTAGAGAGGGAAAGAAAGATTTTTAGAGAGAAAGATTAGAGAGAGCTTTTCTTCTTGTTATTTTTTAGAGCTTCTTTCTTCTTTCTTCTTTCTTCCTCGGGAGCCTCGGCCTAACTCTGACCAGTCATTACTTCTTCTATCTGGTTTCTCTTCTGTAACCGCTCTGCCTACATTCTGGCCGCTCTGATTCTTTTCTCCGACCCGAACTCTTCTTCTGACCGACCAAGCGACTGCATGACTGACTGAATGAATTTCTCCGTTCTCCTAACTCGGACCGCTTTCACCCTGTTATATACCTTCATCTTTGCGGGTGCCTCACGGGCATTTACAGGTGCGTCACATACATATCAGGTGGAACTTATGGCTTCCAGCTAGCCACAATAACCCTTCCTAATTAGGGCTCCTTCAATCTGCTTTAGAAGGTTCCTGGAAGGGATAATTTAAATGCTGTAGGAAAATTTCACATTTAGTACCTGATAGATGTTAGACACATAATATTACTGATTGCCTTAATCCTTTACATATGCCACACAGCTCACTTCTTGAATATATTCTTTTAAAAAGTAAAATCTATAATATTTGTAACATCATTTAATCTAAATTAATATATATACCCCAAAGTATATCAGCACAATAAAAGGCAGAAATGCCACAAAGGATGGTTGGCAATCAAAATTTGGATTATGCCTAGCTCTGTGTACTCAAATATGTCTGGAATTTAGGATAAAGAATATGATAAGAAATCTGAATTTTAAAGCTGTCATTGCAAAGATCAAAAATTTTCAATGCTTATGTCTTGAACAGGGTTTTTTATTGTATAAAAATAATAATCAATTGTTTGTCAATGGACAATATCAGATATTGGATGTAAAAGAAAAACCTGTAAGTTTTCAGTGATCATTAATAGTCTCAGATAAACACTGGGTAAAATAAATTAATGAAAATAAATACTCCAAGAGGGCATGCAGTCTTGTTGTATTTCCTACACCTACATTACACTTAACTGAGCTAAGAAGACACAGTATTAAATCAATGTTTTTCATGAATATTTGCATTAGAGTAATGGTTCAGCTAAAAGTTCATATTGGGTAGGGAGATCCTGGGAAGATGGCCAACAGGAGGGAGGTGCTCTCTGGACACAGTTGCTAAAAGGCGCGGAGTGGGAAGTTTGAACGCATTACTAGCAATTCTATTACAACTGAAAGGGAGCCGAGACATTCGTGCACCTCTGGACAGTGAAATACAACGTTCTCCAGACCACGATGAGCAGGGGCAGAGTCGCAGCGGTCCACAGTCCGAAGCAGCGCTGCCTGCGCTGCAGGCGCAGCTGCTCAATACCATCTCAGCAAGGAGACATCCACCCAGCGGCTTTGAAACCAATCAGCGAGGAGGGATAGAAAGAAGCCTAGAGGCGTGGGCGGTGTCCACGTAGAGCTCTTTCCCACAGCTTGCCAAGCCGATACCGCAGGCTCTGGACTGACACAAGGCTCTTCGGAACTGCTGATGAGTGGGAGGAGAGCACCACCATCTTTGAGAAGTACAGTGCCTGACCCAGACAAAGGGGAAAAGACAGAAAGGAAGAACAGCTGCAGACATCCAGGGAGCCGCTTTGAAAACAACACACACCTGGGTGAGGCTCGGGTAACCAGCAGGGGAGGGCATGTCTGAGGCCAGCGCAGAGGCCACAAGAAGTTACAACTGTGGGTGGGCGTGGGGAAAGGGTGCCTTCTGGAGGGTCCCCTTCCTGGTGCCATTCATCTGCTGACACACAACCCCCCTGAGCCACTCTTCCGCTGAGCCATTCTGCCACTGGCCTAAGGTGCAGCCTTGACTCCACTAACAGGATCGCAGACTGTTTAGACGTGATCCGATACAATTTGCTTAAACTGGAAAGGAAAAAAGAGGGGGGCTTCCCAGGGCCCGTTTTGTTTGAGACTTGGGGTTCGACTTTTTTTGTTGTTGTTGTTGGTTTGCTTGTTTTATTGGTTTTCGGGGGGGGGTTGTTTGTTTGTTGGTTGGTTTGTTTTTCTTTTTCTTTTTTTTGGCTTTGTTTTGTTTTGCTTTTTTTTTTTTTTTGCATTGATTGTCAGTGTGTTTATTTGTTTGCTTCTGCTACTTTTTTCTTTCCTTCTTTTCTTCCTTCTCACTTTTGCATTTTTTTCTTCCTCCTTCATCTTTCATATTTACACCCTGCCAGTGCATACTAAACAGATGCAAAAACAAGTTATACACAGAACTTGGGATTTCTAGAACCGGCGCAATTGAACTGGATAGCAAAGCAGTGTTATATATAGTTTACTCTCTATTTTCTTGATTCTCTCTCTCCTCTCTCTTACACCAATTTCTACTCTTTTGTCATTTTTTTCTTTTCCATCTTACTTTATATATAAATTGGCCTTTCCACCTAATTGTCTACTCCATTCTCTTTCTTCTCTCATCTACTGATACTAAACCACTTCCACTAAACCACTTCAATAGAACTCTCTTTTCATACTTTCCAAGAAAGAACAATTCAAGACACTTCCTTCTTCCTAAACATAACACCTCTGTATCCAATACTTGAAGCTACAAAACCCCATCAGAAGCATACAGAGTAAATTGCAAATAATATCTAGGTTAACCAAATCTGTACATTGTGATCAAACTTGGTTTTTCTGAATAGAAAGTGTTAGGTTTTAAAGTGTAAAGGAATTATAAGGGGATCTGATAGCATTGTACAACAGGAACAACATAAGGCTTTAAGGTAAAATCGAAATAGTCAAGGTCCCACAGTGCAGGAAGAAAAGACACACAAGCAACATGAAAAAACAAGGGAAGAAAGTGACACAAACAAATCAAGATACCTCATCAGTAGATTCCATGGCAAACACAGTTGGTCAAATGCCAGAGATGGAATTTAGAAATTACATATTCCAAATGTTATGGAACTTAAGAATGAACTCAAAAATGAGATGAGGGAGAAAATACATGAGGCAAAAGATCATTTTTGACAAAGAACTCCAAAAACAAATACAGGAAGTAAAAGATTACTTCAATAGGGAAATAGAGGCTCTAAAGAGAAACTAAACAGAAATTCCAGAAATGAAAGAAGCAATAAACCAAAATAAAAGTTCAATTGAAAGCATCTCCAACAGAGTAGACCACTTGGAAGAAAGAACCTTAGACAATGAACAAAATATATGTCCTAGAGAAGAATTTAGACTGTACAGCAAAACTCGTTGGAAATAAAAAACATAACATCCAAGAATTATGGGACAGCATAAAAAGACCAAACTTAAGAGAGATTGGTGTAGAGGAAGGGGCAGAGTTTCAAGCCAAAGGAATGAGTAATTTATTTAATGAAATAATTACAGAAAATTTTCCAAACTTGAGGAATGAATGGGAAAACCAAGTTCAAGAGGCATACCGAACATCAAACAAAATCTCAACAGATCCACACCAAGACACATTATAATGAAAATGCCTAATATACTGAGCAAGGAGAGAATACTAAAAGCCAGAAGAGAAAGGAAGCAGATTACATATAGGGGGAAACCAATCAGACTATGTTCAGATTTTCAACCCAGACCTTAAAAGTAAGAAGATTCTGGAATAGCATATTTCAAGATCTGAAAGAAAAGGGATGTCAACAAAGAATCTTATATCCAGCAAAACTGAGATTTAGATTTGAAGATGAAATAAAAACCTTCCACAACAAGCAAAAGTTAAAAGATTCCACAACTCAAAAGCCAGCACTTCTGAACATCCTGGGCAAAATTTTTCATGAAGAAGAAGAGAAAGATAACAATGAAAATCAACAAAGGGAGATATTAAACTAAGGGAAATACCAACCAGAAGAGAAACCAAATCAAGCTAAAGACCATAATTCAAATAAAAATGGATGGGAATAAAAATCACATCTCAATAATAACCCTGAATGTTAATGGCCTAAACTCACCAATCAAAAGACACAGATTATCATAATGGATTAAAAGAAACGACCCAACAATTTGCTGTCTCCAAGAAACACACCTCATAGAAAAAGACATCAACAGACTGAAAGTGAAAGGCTGGGAAAAGTCTTATCAGTCACATGGCCAGTGTAAACAAGCGGGGGTTTCCATTCTCATATCAAATAAGGTAGACTTCAAACCAAAACTAGTCAAGAGGGACAAAGATGGATATTTCTTACTACTTAAGGGAACCATTCATCAACAGAATATAACAATCATAAATCTATATGCCCCAAATAATGGAGCACCTACATTCATCAAACAAACTCTTCTCAAGTTCAAGAGGAAAATAGAACACAACACAGTTATTCTAGGGGACTTCAACACACCTCTCTCACCAATGGATAGATCATCCAAACAAAAGCTAAACAAAGAAATTTTAAGCCTTCTTAAAACAATTAACAATTTAGACCTAACAGACATATATAGAATATTTCATCCCTCAGTAAACAAATACACTTTTTTCTCAGCAGCACATGGCTCCTTCTCCAAAATAGACCATATATTAGGTCATAAGGAAACTCTCAGCAAATATAAAAAAATAGAGATACTACCCTGCATTCTATGAGACCATAATGGGATGAAATTGGAAATCAACGACAAAACAAGAATTAAGAAAAACTACTCCAACAACTGGAAGCTAAACAACATGCTACTGAATGAACAAGGGGTTGAAGAAGACATCAAAGAGGAGATTAAAAAATTCCTAGAGGTAAATGAGAACACAGATACATTGTATAGAAAACTCTGGGACACTATGAAGGCAGTAGTAAGAGGAAAATTCATTGTGCTGAGTTCATTCCTTAAAAGGAAACAACAACAACAACAACAACAACAACAACAAATAAATGACTTAACATCACACCTCAAAGCACTAGAAAAAGAACAACAGATCAACACCAAGAGCAGTAGAAGACAGGAAATAATTAAAATCAGAGCAGAAATTAATGAAATTGAGACTAAGGAAACAATTCAAAGAATTGACAACACTAAAAGTTGGTTCTTTGAAAAAATAAATAAAATTGACAGACCCTTAGCAATGCTAACAAAAAGAAGAGAAAAAAATCAAACAACTAACATTCGTGAAGAAAAAGGGAATATCACAACAAACACCTCAGATATACAGAAGATAATTAGAAAATTACTTTGAAAACTTGTATTTTAATAAAACAGAAAATATTGAAAACAGATTTATTGAGTCATATGATTTGCCTAAACTGGAAATGGAGGCTATAAAAAACATAAACAGACTGATTTCAAGTGAAGAAATAGAAGATGCCATCAAAAAGCTACCAACAAGGAAAAGTCCAGGACCTGATGGGTTTACAACCGAGTTCTACAAGACTTTCAAAGAAGAACTAATACCAATGCTCTTCAAAACTGTTTCAAGAAATAGAAAAAGAGGGAGCTCTTCCAGACTCTTTCTATGAGGCCAATATCACATTAATTCCAAAGCCAGGCAAAGACACATCCAAAAAAGAAAATTTCAGGCCCATATCTTTAATGAACATAGATGCAAAAATCCTCAACAAAATCCTGGCAAATCGGATACAAAACATATCAAAAAGATAGTACACCAAGATCAAGTGGGTTTTATCCCAGGGATGCAAGGCTGGTTCAACATTTGAAAATCAATAAACATAACACATCACATCAATAGACTTAAAGACAAAAATCATACGATCATCTCAATAGACGCAGAAAAAGCATTTGACAAAATACAACATCCCTTTATGTTCAAAACACTGGAAAAACTAGGAATATCAGGAACATATCTCAACATTATAAAAGCTATTTATGCAAGGCCCAGAGCTAACATTATCTTAAATGGAAAAAAATTAAAAGCATTCCCTCTAAAAACTGGAACAAGACAGGGACGCCCCCTTTCACCACTGCTATTTAACATAGTACTGGACACTCTGGCCAGAGCAATTAGACAGATGAAAGAAATTAAAGGGATCAAGATAGGAAAAGAAGAGCTCAAATTAGCACTGTTTGCTGATGACATGATAATATACCTAGAAGACCCAAAAAACTCTACCAGAAAACTTTTACAACTAGTAAATGAATTTGGCAAAGTTGCAGGATACAAAATCAATACACATAAGTCAAAGGCATTTTTGCACAACAGCAACAAAGACTCTGAAAGGGAAATGATGAAAACTACCCTATTTACAATAGCATCGAAAAAAATAAAATAAAATACCTGAAAATCAACCTAACAAAAGAGGTGAAAGACCTCTATAACGAAAATTATAGACAAATGAAGAAAGAAATTATAGATGAACTCAGAAGATGGAAAGACCTACCTTGCTCTTGGATAGGTAGAATTAATATTGTCAAAATGTCTATACTACCAAAAGCATTATACAGATTTAATGCAATTCCAATCAAAATACCAATGTCATTCTTCAAAGAAATAGAAATAGCAGTCATGAAATTCATCTGGAAAAATAAGAGACCCAGAATAGCCAAAGCAATCCTGAGCAAGAAAAGTGAAGCAGGGGGCATCACCATTCCGGACTTTAAATTATACTATAGAGCAATAGTAACAAAAACAGCATGGTATTGGCACAAAAACAGACTGGTGGACCAATGGTACAGAATTAAGGACACAGACTAATACATATAATTTCAGCTATCTTATATTAGACAAAGGCACCAAAAATGTACAGTGGAGAAAGGATAGCCTCTTCAACAAATGGTGCTGGGAAAACTGGAAATCCATATGCAACAAATTGAAATTAAACCCTTATCTCTCACCATGCACAAAATTCAATTCAAAGTGGATCTAGGACCTAGGAATTAGACCAGAGACAATATGCCTAATAGAAGAAAAAGTAAGCTCCAATTTCCAACATGTCAGATTAGGCCCCAAATTCCTTAATAAGAATCCTGTAGTGCAAGAATTACTACCAAGAATTAATGAATGGGATAGATTTAAACTCAAAAGCTTCTTCTCAGCAAAAGAAACAATCAGTGAGGTGAATAGAGAGCCAACTAATTGTGAACAAATATTTAATATATGCACATCAGATAGAGCACTAATTTCTAGAATATATAAAGAACTTAAAAAACTTTACACCAAAAAAAAAAAACAAATAACCCAATCAATAAATGGGCTAAGGAATTGAGAAGACAACTCTCAGAAGAAGATTCATGATTAATCAACAAATACATGAAAAAATGCTCAACATCGCTGGCAATTAGAGAAATGCAGATCAAAACTACTCTAAGATTTCACTTCACTCCAGTCAGAATGGCAGCTATCAAGAACACAAGCAACAATAAATGTTGGAGAAGATATGGGGAAAAAGGCACACTCATACATTGCTGGTGGGACTGCAAAATGGTGCAACAGTTATGGAAAGCATTATGAAGATTTCTTGGAAAACTGGGAATGGAACCACCCTATGACCCAGCCATCCCACTCCTGGGTTTATTCCCAAAGGACTTAAAAACAGCATATTACAGTGACACAGCTATCTCAATGTTTGTAGCTGCGCAATTCACAATAGCTAGGTTGTGGAACCAACCTAGATGTCCCTCAGTAAATGAGTGGATTAAGAAAATGTGGTATATAAGCACAATGGAATTTTACTCAGAAATAAAAGAAAATAAATTAATGGCATTTGCAGGTAAATGGATGAAGTTGGAAAACATAATGCTAAGTGAAGTTAGTCAGTCTCAAAAATCCAAATATCAAATGTTTTCTCTGATATAAGGAGGCTAGTTCATAGTATTGTTGGATGGGGGGGGTACATAGGAGGACTAGAGGAACACTAGAATCGTCAAAGGGAAGGGAGGGTAAGGGACGGAGCAAGGGGGGAGGGAGGGGTAGAAAAGGAAAAAAAAAAAAAAACAGAAAAGAAAAGGTGGTTGAATGAGATGGATATCATTTTCCTAACATGATTGAAGACCTGAATTGTATGAATATACTTTGTATACAAACAGTTGTATGTAAAAAGATGCTAAATACATGCACTATGAGTTGTACATATTAAAAATTATAAAAATAAAATTTTTAAAAAAAGGTTCATATTGGGAAACTTTGTAGTCTACTAAGTCTGTGAAATAATGTTGAGATCTTTGGGAATGTGTTCTCCAGCTATGTAAATATTCTGAATTTAATTCATCAAAACTTTTTCTTTTGCTAGATTTATTCTCTGCAACTGAGAGTTTCAACAAAATGAACTTGAATTTTTGGCATACTGTAAGAATCAAATCATTAGACCCTATGGCACATAAAATTGAAGGCTGGTTTGCTAAAGAATTCAGAAATGGTTAGGCCACTGCATAAATCTAGTACATTGGACACTTGGAAATGTGAGAAAATTAGCTCTACCATAAATAGTGGTTTGAGTGTACTGTGGCACACACATTCAGAGAAATGATGTAACTCATACAAATGAAATAAAAAACCCTATTACGAAGGAGAAAACTTTGAGAAGACTAGAATTCCATTAATTTGCTAAGACTATAATAATGAAATTCTATAAACTGGGCGGATTAAACAACAGAAATTCATTTCTCAGAGTTTCGAAGGCTAGGGTCCAAGATCAAAGTGTTAGCAAGTTTGGTTCTTCCAGAGGCCTCTTTCCTTGGCTTTCTGTGTCCTCACATGGCATTTCCTCTCTCTTTCTTTGTATGCAGGTATCTGTGGTATGTCCTGTTTTTATAAGGACATTGATCATAAGAGATTATAGAGTCCCACTCTATGGCCTCATTTTTAGCTTAATCATCTTTCTTTTTTTTTTTTTTTTTTTAATTTAATTTTGACACAGTGTCTCACTAAGTTGTTTAGGGCCTCACTCAGTTGCTGAAGCTGTCTTTAAACTTGCAATCCTCCTGCCTCAGCCTGTGGAGCCACTGGGATTCTTCTTTCTGAATGCTTTATTTCCACATACAGTTACATGGATAAGAGCCTATCCGTATAACCACACTTAACTTCAATTACCCTATCTCCAAATAAGAATTTCTAAGGTATTGTAAATGCAGATTCAACATATGAATTTGGGGACCACACAATTCATACCATTTCAGTAATCTATTTGCATATGCCAGTTCCTTCATATTGTGATTCTACTGCAATTAACTTTATTTCCTTTTATGAACACATTGATTAGTGTTACTTGATATTTTGTTGTATATGTATCATTGTAATGTTACCCTTGCAGGTCCATAGGTTGGCTCTTGATGTGACATAAGTTATTTTATTTTTACTGGACCTTTTTACTATGACTACAACTTCTCCTAAAGTGTCTTACTTGGGACAAAATTAATGGTACAGCATAAGACTAAACACACATGCGGCAACTTAAGTCTCCTTTAACATTTTCATTGGAACTTACTACAAGGTCCAAACAACACTGTAACCTTCCTCTTTCTTCTGAAGCAAAGGATGAATTAAAACTGTTATTATATAGATGTAATTGCTAGATTTACATAAATGTAGAACATTCAGGTCTCTCAAAAGGACTATTTGGTATTTCTCCACAGAGTTTACTTTGAATAAATTAGATCAATTTTTGAAATATAAAACTAATATATAGAATAATAAATTGATTCAGTTCTCATAATTTTGGAGCCCTTAAAAGTTGAATATTTTCAATCCATTGTGCTACAAAGTGAAGAACTTTTCCAGCTTTTAATACCTCTGGAGAAAGCATAATTTGGATGTCAGTGATAAGACAAATCCTTTAAAATATGTACATTGCCTTGATTAAATGGAGCCACAAAGCTAGTTTCATATGGATTTTTTTCTCCAGTCTTCTTCCTGGTACACTTGTACAGCCTGACACTTAAGGCTTCCTCCTGACAAGAAAAAAAAAAAAAAAAAAAAAAATGGGTTTCTGTGGGTGGAAATCTGGCTTTCATTCTCTCAAAAACAAGAAGGGAATTCTTTGCCTTTTCCATGGCACTTCATTTTCATATCTGCTTCAATTTTATTATATTTGCCATCCACTTTAATTTTCAATCCTTATTTTATTATTATCCAAACTATTGACAACAACAATTTCTAAAATATTTCAATCTGACAAAAAAAAAAAAAAAAAAAAAAACTTTTATTTATTTATTTATTTATTGCACTGGGAATTGAACCTAGGTGCATTTTACCACTGAGCTAAATCCCCAGCCTTTTTTATTTTTACTTTTGAAACAGGGTCTTGCTAAGTTGCAAAAGGTCTTCCTATATCATTAAGACTTGAACTTGAAATCATCTTGCCTCATAGTCCTGAGTTGTTGGAATAATAGGTATGTGATACCTCATGGTGTTTAAAAAAAAAAAAAAAAAAAAAAAAAAGCTATTTCAAGAACAGACTGATAAATAGTAAAGATCAAGTTTAGGTTCTATAGATGCATTTATAAAATGATCACAAATATTTCAAGATATATGCATGCTGAGTAACTTTTATAAACATCTAGATTTTTTTTTCCAGGTTTAGGGATTTTAGTTTTGCTTTTGTTGTTGTTGTTTGTTTGTTTGTTTGTAAGGGTAGGGAGAGTCTTTTTATCCTCTAACAAATGATTATTTGCTTTAGAGCTATAGAAACCTACTCCAAAAATGAATTGATATGATACTATGGAAAATAAACAGAATTGAAGAACTTAGCTTTCAGTTCTAAGAATGAACAAGAATAAAGATAACACTGAAGAATCTGATTTTTTAGAAACTAAATTGTACAGATAGTAGAAATTCTATTACAATTAAATTTACAAGGAATTATGAGATAATATTATGAGATAATATTAAGATATGGCAAACTTTATGGCAGAAGAATGAGAAAATAAATGTCCCTTACTAGAAATGTAAAAAAAAAAAAAAACTATTGACTAGATCATTGGAAGCAGAAAATGGAAGAAGAGATTTGTCCTATGTAAGTATTGTCAAAATAAATTTGTATCAACTACATAGCTCAATTTTCTGTTTTTCTTCTAACTTTCACGTCATACTGACTAAAATTAAAGCTTTGGAAAAGTTCACAGATATGATGGGCTAAACTACAGTTATACCAGCATGTTTTAGAGATGCATTACAAAAGAATAAATCATAAAACAAAATAAATGCAGAAACAACATTGCTCTTAGTTTGATTTATGTCATTAAGAGACTATATGTTATCTCCTATATAAAGAAAAAAGGTTGACCCAATCAATAGTAATCTATCCAGATAGGAGCACTGAGTTAGGCAATCAGTTATTCTAGTCTACCTACAAACTGTGTCCTTCATATTCAACTCAATATCATATAAAATTTAGGGAACATGTTACAAAAAATATGTTTTAAATGAAAAACAAAGTACATATTTGAGGTCCTTGAAAAGGAAAAAAAAAGAAACGAGGGACAAAGTATTTTAAAATTATAATTGAAGAGAAGTTATAAAAGTAAGGCTTTAAACTTGAGAATTAAAAAAAAAAACATAAGAAAATTCATACATATATACTTTTAAAATGTTTTATTTAGCCTCTTACCAAATACTTGGCTTCAGATTACAGTAGAATAATATCTTAAAAATTCTGAAAATAGGGTATAATAAGAAATTTACATGCAGGCAATTTATGTTTTAAGAAAAGAACAAAAAAAGTGACATTCTAGCAAACTTCAGCTAGAAATACCACACAGATAAAAATTAATGTGAAGATAAAAAAAATATTAAGCTAACAAATTGATCAAATTGAAGAATTCAAGAATGGTTATGCTGAGGTGAATGGATTTTGTATAACAGGTAATTATAAAACTAATACTCAATAAAGGTAGGAATTAATATTTCAACTGCAAATAATTGGCACATATCTTTACAGTATAAAACGAAACTATAACAGAACAGTATAATATATAAAGAAAAGGGGAAATATAAGTAAGCTAATTTTGACAATTTTGTCAAGAATTCACCATGGCCTAGAATTGAAATACATTGTTAAAAGAAACACACATCATAACCTTAAGGTTCTTCATAATATTTCTTTATCACTTTCTTTAGAAACTGTCATTTCTTCAAAAAAATTATCTAAAATTTAACCATCCTTAAATTTGACCTTATTTTTCTTTTTTAAAGTACATTTACAAATGGGTTTTGAAATTTTACCTGTCATATTTTTATAGAGATAAGTCTGAAAAAAACTAATTTTTAAAAAAAAAACAATTATAGGACTTTTTTTTTTCCTTTTCTTCTTTTTTTTTTTTTTTTCTTTCTCCTTTGCATTTTTAGACTTCTTTTGACTTTTTAAAAATAGCTAAATATATTTTTAGCAAAAGAGAAAATCTACCATTCTTTAGAAAAATATAACCTGAATCATTACATATCTTTGGAATATATAAATATTAACTGGAAAGACTGTACACAGAGGAGAATCAAATAATAGTTTCTATGTTAGAGTTGAAGATTAATTATAAGAAATGAAAATAGTTTTTAGCACATAGTAAGTGTACAATGTGTATTAACTCTTCTTTCAAATAATTGCCTTTGTACTAGTTAAAGTGTTGCTTTTCTTAAGAGATAATTAGATAAATTAAAATTTGTAAGTAGTACTACTGTATTTTTCCTTGGAGGATGGAAACAATATCTGCTAAAGCATTAGCACAAGGGTTAAAAGAGATCATTCTTTAAATACACATGCTGAGCTACTAGGCTAACTATGTAATTGATTCATGCTTACATACTACTTATTGTACTCAAGTTTAATTAAATGCCTGTTGTAGGTAAAGTATTGTGCTAGGCACTGAAGACACAGTGATGAATACGACAGATGTGCTCATGGACATCCAAGGTTTCTCATGAATACTTAAAATTTTGAATGGTAAATCTTCTAATATAAAATTTCTAATGTCTTGATTAGCATATCCAATATATTTCAATGGTTATTATGAAAGAATTTAAACTCTTAAAGTACATTTTATTAAGCTCATTTGCATCCTGTTATAAATTAATTCCGACATAATTTCAGTCATAATTTAGTGAAAGCGTCAATAAATTGCTAAGATGTTAATACTGATGCAAATAGGGTTTTGACCTAAATCGTTTTGTGTTCCATATTGCTTCCTTCAGTAGCCTATAAGGCCATGCTAAAGAAAAAGTGCTTGTAAGGTTAAGAGATCCTCATTAATTGCCCACTCCCAGTGACTTCCCAAAAGAAACCATTGCATGCTCTTATAATTACTTAACCACTTTTTGACAAATTATCTTAGTGTTTCATAAATCAATAAATTATTTTAATTAAGTTAATGTACTTCTTTAGTAAAAAGGCATTATAATAACTGGGTATAAAATAATAAATTACTAATTTTATAATGTCAAATACACTAAAATATCCAATAATGAACACATTTCCTAGAAATTATCTGTTTAATAATGTGTACAAGTCATTATCTAATAGAACCCATTAAGACCCACATTTTGTGTTATCTTAAACATAGGTAGTGCTTTAGATATAAAGTTGAATGCTTAAGCTAAATTTTTTGCAAACCTTCACAAATACAGAAAGAAAGAAGTGTTTTAAATGTTTCTCTTAAATAGTAATAACAATAATTTGTCAGCTTATTGTCAGACATAATTTACATAAATGCATAATATATTATTAGTAATTTAGGGAAATTGTTATTTTTTATAATCACAACTCTCTACCATATCCTTAGATATTAGAGTATTATTGAATGTTTGTAAATATAAAATTCACAGACTAATTCTGAAATTGTAAATCAAGAAAATAAGTTCACTATTGAGAGAAACTTTATCAGAATGCCCATCATAAACTGATTCTAGCCAAGCCTGTGTGAGAAATACTTCCCTTGGCTAGTCAAGAAGGTGTTAGAGCTATATAAACCAATGAAAACTGAAGTGGCAGTAAGTGACTAGAGAATCAGAAATATGTAAACCAGTAGCAGAATGTCTTGTAATACCAAGTATTAAGTACTATAAGGATCAAAACAGCAATAAGATTGCTAAAGGGCAGCTTTTATCAAAATGTTCTAGCTGAAAAAACAAAAAAGATAAAACAACTACAGATGAAAGCAGACAGTACAAATTGGCTTTGAAGCAACTTTCCTACCACCATAAGGGAAATGCATTCACTATTATGGACATTTTTACCAAAAGCACACTGTCCAGACTAGAAAAATCTTGTCACTCTCAAATGATTCTGATAGGAATACAGGTAAATAATTTTCTGAACATCAAATTCACAGTACATAACAGAATATTCAAACACATTAATGTCTTATGATTTACACACATATGAATTTGCCCTTTAGAACTTAACATGAATATGCAAAAGAACTTTCCTCTAGGAAACACTTTGAGCATGTTGATCAAATATTTTTCTAAATAGAATCAACAGAATAGTCACAAAAAGTAATTGGCTAAATTAATTATGGTAAGCCCATTAAATCATAAGAATTCTTTTCAAAGACACAAGTCAATTGATACGTACATATGTAAGTATACATACACACGTATACATACACATGTACTTATGTACACTTAAATTTACATTTGTGATTGTACATGCACATATGTATTTATACATGTATATGTACATACACATATATATTTACATATCTACATATAGAAAGATATCCTCCATATATAATTAAAAAGCAAATTCTATAGCTACACATATAATGTGATATACAAAGTTATATTCACATTATGTATATTTGTAAACCCATATAAGTATGCTGTGGTCAAAATACTGGTGTCCTCCCAAATTTGATATGTTGAAACTTAAACCCTAATGTGATACTAAAAGGTAAGGCCTTTCTGAAGTGATTAAGTAGTGAAACATAATAAAAAGCTTATGGTAAGCACATGAAATCATAAGAATCATTTTGAAAGACTCTAGTAAATTAATGTGTACATATGTAAGTATACACGTATATGTACAATAATATATGTATAATCATTATAATATATAATAAAATAATATGTTTTTATTAGAGTGATGAGGGGAAAGATGAGACAAAACCAATAATAAAATAGTTATTGGTTATAATTTGCCAAAATTGATAAAACACAACCCATAACAGATACTAGAAAATCTTTGAGCTGTACAAGTGATAAGTATATTAAAATAATTACACTTAGACACAATTTTATGCTCTGGTAAAACTGTTATAAAACAAAGACAAAGAGAAAAAGAATAGAATTAATCAAAGGTAACGATAAACGTGATTATTTTCAAAAGGCCAACAATAAGACTGACATACGACTTTTCAGTAAAAGCCAAAGGACAATGAAATGACTGGTTCAAATGGCTAAAAGTAAATAAATTTTCATTTTGAATCTATATTCAGTAAAAATGCACATTTAAGCTCTATAAATATTGGCATTTTTAGAGATGTGGTAAAAGTATTTTAAATGGATTCATAAGGATGGATGTTATAATCCCTGAATCTAGTAATTTACTTCTAACAATTTATACACAGTGAAATTGATACTGTGTGAGACCTTAACGTAGGTCATTACATGTAATGTGTCTATCTTCTCTCTCCCTTTCTCTCTCTCTCTCTTTCTGTGGTATGTGTATGCATACTTGTGTTCATCAGGCATCACACTGTATGAAGCTATACAGCCACATATATGTGTCAATAGTCAACATCTTTCTTTAAACATAACTTACTGAAGAGTCAGATGATTTCCATCATCAGCCTTCAAGGTGACCCAGATAATGCTCAGTGGAATAAGACCCGTTGTTGAAACAAGCTTTGCCAAAAGTAGTTATGGCAGGTCAAATACCAAGTGTTGAAAAGAATGTGAAGGAACTGAAACTCTCATATATTTCTACTAAAAATGTCAATTAGTACATTATCAAAACTTTTAGTATATATGCTAAAGATTGATAAATAAATAATATGAATCAATAATTCAATTCTAATTGTATACTCAAATGTATACATATAGAGACATTGAAAGACATACACAATAATATGCATTGCAAAATTCACATTATCTAGAAAAGGAAAATAATCTAAATGTTACAATGGATAAATGAGGTGAAGTTTATTCATATGATGCAATGCAATATAATTGACACCATAAATGTAATATTAGTAAATAGTAATATAAAACAAAGAATTAAGGATTCAGCTGTAATTGGGAAAGTAATCCTCCTAATAAGTTTTTAAAATTTATTTATTTATTTCAAGTAGGTATATGTGACAGCAGAATGCATTTTTATTTATTGTACACAATTGCAGCCAACTTTACATTTCTATGGTTGTACATGGTGTAGCGCCACAGTATATGTGCCATCATACATGTGCCTAGGGTAATGATGTCCATATCATTCCACCTTCTTTCCTGTCCCCATGCAGTCTCCATACCCTCCTTCCCCTTTGCCCAATCAATGTTCCTCCATTTATCCCATGCCTGCCCCCTCCCTGTTATGATCAGCATCCACTTATCAGAGAGAACATTCAGCCTTTGATTTTGGGGGATTGGCTTTCTTCATGTAGCATGATATTCTCCAACTCCATCCATTTACTTGCAAATGTCATAATTTTATTCTCTTTCAATGCTGAGTAATATTCCATTGTGTATATGTATAGCACAGTTTCTTTATCCGTTCATCTATTGAAGGGCATTTTTTTTTTTTTTTTTTTGTACTGAGGATTGAACTCAGGGGCACTCTACCACTGGACTGTCGCTGCCTGAAGCGGAAGTCGCTTGGAGCAGCGAACGCCACAGGAAAATTCGGAGGCAGGATGAAAATGAAAAAAGGTCTTTTATTCTTCTCCTCTCTCCAGCTCCAGCAATCACTCCAAATGCTCTAACTCCAACCACCACCTTCTTCTTCCCCACACACACTAACGAACCTCACCCAGTTATATACATATAGCTTTAACAAGGACACGTGCTTACAGCTCGAGCTTACAGGTGCGTCACGCAGTGTTCACGGGCATACAAAGATTCTTTGAATAATGTATCAACATCAGGTGGAAACTAGATGGCTCTCAGCTAACCGCAATCTTTAGCTATCTCCTTGATTATAGGCTCCTTCACTGGACTATATCCCAGCCCTTTTTTGTATTTTATTAGAAACAGGGTCTCACTACGTTGCTAAGTGCCTCACCATTGCTGAGACTGGCATTGAACTCTTGATCCTCCTGCCTGAGCCTCCCAAATGCTGGGATTAGTTGCTTCCACAGTTTAGCTATTGTGAATTGAGTTTCTATGAACATTGATAGTATGCTGATTTTAAGTCCTTTGGGTATAGACTGAGGAGTGGGATAGCTGGGTCAAATGGTGGTTCCATTACAAGTTTTCCGAGGAATCTCCATACTATTTTCCAGATTGTTTGCAAATTTGCAGTCCCACCAGCAATATATGAGTGTGCCTTTTCCCCCAAAATCCTTGCCAACATTTATTGTTGTCTATATTCTTGATAGCTGCCATTCTGACTGGTGTGAGACAAAATCTTAGAGTATGATTTGCATTTCTCTAATTGTTAGAGATATTGAACATTTCTTCATATATTTGTTGATTGATTGTATATCATCTCTGAGAAGTGTCTGTTCAGCTTCTTATCCCCGTTTTTAAAGATTATTTCATCATGACAGCAGAAAATAATTCGTAGAGACATTTAAGTGAAATGATTTATTAGATGTACAGATCCTAGAAGTTGGAGGTACATATTACACAGTGAAGAACTGCCAATGAGTAAGCTCAACTACACAGGTGGTGAGCCACAGAGCGTAGACCTGGGAGGAAGTGGGAGTCCAGGGAAGGTGTGAAGGTATTTGGTAATTTTGAGTGTCCCAGGTCATAGTAAGGGGAGAAGAAGAAGGGGAATTTGTGGCAGCCAATCACATTGATGCACCTGGTTGCCCGGGAGTATTAAGTCTGTTTATGAGGAAGTTGAGGCACAGGGGAAAGTTTCAAAAATTTATAGTACAATGACACATTCATCAACATGACTAATTGTACAAACATAAAAATGGAAGATAGACACAAAGAGTATATGAGATTATCTTAAAATATATAAAAAATTTCTAGTTACTAATATAAATATAAAACTATCTAGGTATTTTACATGACGGGAATTTAATACTGAGAATTAGTTACAAATTATTGAAAAGATTAAGAAAGAAATAAAAGTAAGATGAGGATACTCAGAGAATAAAAATGCAGGAAGGTGATCCAAGATCTTAAATAGTAAAATAAAAGGAAGAATAATACAACCAGGAGTCCAGGAATTGTATGTTAATTTATCTGCTATAGGAATCACTACCATGGTGGATTTAGAAAAAACTAAAACTCACAAATAACCACTGATGCTGGAGAACACATGGGGAGCACCCACTGTTGCTGTGAGTTAGGAGATTGTGAGAACTCAGTCACTGAGACTGCTGCATTGAAGGATGTCACTACTTTTCACACTGTTGAAATCATGCTCATCAAGAAGGTGGCCAGGTTCCTACCTTACCCACTTCTTATCAGATGTTGCTGAGATTCTACCAGTAACAAGTAAAAACTGCTTTTCTGTTATTTCCTGTTTTCAATGTCCTGAGGGTAATTCCCATTTGAAGAATTTAACCAGAAACCTACTGTCAGGGAAGTCTATTTAATCTCGCCTCTAACTTCTTGAGATACAGAGGAGACATTTGGGGCAGACCAGAGGAGCAATTTGCCAGCATACACTATCCTACACTCATTCAAAGCAGGGATTTTATATCATATTAATGTCTTGGAAAGACTGGAAAACAAAGCATATGAGAGATTATGGCTCAGAAGAAGCAAAAAGGACAGTTGTGTGACTAAGAGCCCTACTATCACTGTGCTCCTCAAATCTTTGGAGCGGATGGATACGTGTGGTAGGGAGGGAAAGGGAGAATTCTGATTCATCCAACCAAGAGAATGGGGCAGTTTTTCACTGAATTTAGGCAACAAAAGGGAAATGTAATCATCCCTGCTTTGCAAAAATTTGTGTCTATAGTCACATTGATGCTGTAGGAGGTGTGGAGCTTTATGATCATAGTAAAGGGATTCATGGACAGGCTGGAATGGCAAGGAAAGCCACTGATGAACAACCTGTACAAGAAAGTAATTTTTGCTACAAATATCAAGTAGTTAACATAAATTAGATTTACAGCTGGGAAATCAATCAATATTCTATAAAATTGTGTTGACTTGAAATCTATATCTATTAAAGTTTCCAGAAAAACAAATATTAACAAGCATTTAGAATCCATCAGTGAAAATGTACATTTAAAGCATGATAATACCAAATTTCATGCAGGTTGATGAGACCAATGTTTAACCTAGAGATTATAAACAGAACTAACAAGGAAGTTTAAATATAAACACTGAAGTTCGATGTAGTACAAGGTACTAAGTGGTTTCCTAGTCTAACTCCTTGAGAGAGTAAATACCTCCAGGTAATGCCTTGATTCAAATCATACTTCTCAACAGACAGCTCCAATTTAAATATTTACCAAACAGCAGTTTTTGTGTTCATTTGTATTATCCAAAAAGACTTCTCTTTGCTCACGAAAAAAATATTGAGAGATCTTTCTGACCTTGACTATCTTCCAACATTATCATTCTATGACACTGGGTACAAACACCAAGGGGAGAAGGAATGTACCACACCAAGTACATTTTCTCCACAAGCATTTATTGAAAATCCACTATGTTACTACACTCTATGTTTTGAGGGAGGTAAAAAAAATGTATTGGAAGAATAGTAAAAATGATAGATCTTCCTGCTCAATAGAAATTTTCAATATAATGGGTAATAGAGACAAGTATATTTGGAAAACTCAAAGGAAGCTAGTGGGACTGGATTTTAATGTCTGGAGAAGAAAAATGACAAATAAAGCTGGAATGATATGTAAGACCCAAATCATCCAGGGATAAGGGAGCCATATCAAAGAGTTTGGCCTTTTTCTTTAGAGAAACAGGATGATATAAAAGTCTATTCAACTGCATAGTGCCAAGATCAGATATCTGTTTCAAAAGCTCTCTTTAACTGCTATGCAAAGAACAGATTAAATGATGTTATTGCAATATTAAGTACAGAGACACTGGCTGACCTGAATTAGAAAGAGTGTTATGGAGTATTTGAGGTTGATGGATATGCCAATTTTCCAAATTTCATCATTATACATTATACATATGTTGAAATGTCACAATGCATCCAATAAATGTGTATGATTATTGTGTCCATTAAAAATAAGTGCACATTGTATAAAAATAAAATCTTAGCATACGGTAAAAAAGAAAAGTTTGATGGGAATGAGAAAGCAGAGGGGTAGACATATTTGAGATATATTAGTGACTAAAATCAACAGAAATTATTGATGGACTGGTTGTGGGGGGTAGTGAAAAGGGGATGCGTAACTGTGCACAATGCCAAGGACCATGACCAGAGGTAATAAATGAACACTTACAACATTCACGGAGCCTGGGAACATTAAAGCAAAGTATCTCCATATCCTTTCATATGTGGCTTCCATACCACCACAACACCAAAAGAAAGTTTTCAAAGGCCTTGGATGTTCTGCCTTTAAAAGCAATAGTTAACTTTTGGGTTTTCCTGCTTGATGTTTGGTGTAGCTATTAATTATTTGTCTTGGCTTACCATACTTCTCCAACCTTCACTTGTAACATTGAGTTCTTTTGGAGACTTGATTCTTGGTCAATTTTTTGATAACATTTCCATGTTTCCTTTTTGTTGCTAACACATGTCTTAGTTTGTTTAAGCTGCCATAAGGAACTAAATAGACTGGACAACTTATACACTTTTTTCTCTGAGAATTTTTCTTCTCAGAGCTCTGGAGGCTGGGAAGTTCAAGATGAAGTTGCCTGCAGATTCAGAATCTAGTGAGGACCTGCTTTCTGGTTCATGTACTGCTAATTATCTACCCTGTCCTTACATGGCAGAAGATGCTTAGAATCTCTTTGGCCTTTCCTTTAAGGGCATTAATTCCAAGTACCATGACTTAAATACCTCCCAAAACCTGACCTCCAAATACTATCACACTGGGAATGAAGGTTCTATATAGGTGTTGTGAGGAGACAAAAAAATCCCTCAGTGCTGTTACAGAAACAGCACCACTCATCCTAGAACCTCTTCAGTTAAAACCTCAGACAAGGCCTAACACAATTATTTGACTTTCCCTTTAGGGTTGAGAAGTCCTCCTGATTTTTACATTTAATGCATTTCTCTTATTCAGCTCACACTGTTCTTTCCCATAATTCTCATTGTACTTCACATACTTCCATTTCTTTTTTCATCAACCAACCCCCTTATGGTTCCCACCCAATTCCAAATCCACATTTCAGTTAACATAAATTAACTTTGGGTAATTTCTTTTAAAACCTTTAATTTCTCTGACACTTTTTTCTGTCACTAATTTACATTTCAATCTTGGTGGAAACTGACATTCACCAACAAACTTTCTGAGACATATCCATCCACATGTGCATAAGCCTGTTCTGCCCTGTGCCCTTGATCATGAACTACCAGGGTCATTGAATGCCGTCCAGCTCTATTAAAGCCTATGTGCCCTAAACACCATTTCACATGTAACCACAACCAGAATTTCTCCCTGGCTCCCAGCTGCAAGTGATCTGTTTCCACTTTAAGCTAGTATACTACCTTTGTACCTTCCCTGCCTACATATGCCTTTTCAATTTACAGCATGTTCATTTCAAATTTCATTTTTCTTACTAGATTGTGAACTCTTTAAGGACAGGATAGTTTTCACATTTTCTATTTACACTTTACAAAACCTGGCAATATACTACATTCAACTTTTTTCTCACTAAAGACATACTAAATAGATAATTAGAAATATTTAAATCAAATTTCTACCTTAATATACTTATCTGAAGAAAGCTGAGATTCTCAATAGTCCCTTGAAACAAGGGACAAATAGATCAAATATAGTAATGCTGTAAACTAAATATTTGCATATATTTTAAATGACTACTAAATGTCTGAAGCATAAAAATGCTAAACACATAAAACAGTGGTCACCTTTATAATCACTCCCAACCTTAAAAATATAAACAAAATATTGCTAGTACTGTCATAAGAATCCTGTGTCCATCTAATTGTTATCTCTCTTCCTCCTTCTCAGTACAAACAGTCTCCTAAATTTAGTGTTTCTTTTGTTAATGCATTTATTCATGCTTTTGTGCTCTGTAGGTAGGCATCTCTAAACAACACAGAGAATGACCTCATATGATTTAAAATTTTGTACGTTTGATATATATATGTGTGTATACATATGTATGTATATATATATACATGTATATATATATAATTGAAACACACAGTCATTACTTATTTCTGTGATATGCCTTATATATAGCTCTAATTAAGCACTCAGTACTATGTGTTTTTCCTTAGTTCTGCTTTTAGTTGCTTCCCACAAGTTTTTACATAATTTTTACTACCATTCATATCTATTTATTTATCTTTTGGTTAGTATCTTGAATGTAATATAATCAGAAAAAAATTTCAGTGTGATACTGATTCTTTAAGATTTTCTGATCAAGTAATCAATATACAGTTGTATATGTGCTTCATGATAATGAATACTCAATACTGTTAGGTTCAGGATTCATTAAATTTCCCTTAGATAAATCTTATCTTGTTATTTAAAATTTTCACAACATTTCAAATATTTAATCAAATTTACCTTTCAATTGAGATGAATGTTAAAATCACTTGCTCTAATTGTACATTTGTCAATTTTTCCTTGTGGTTCCTCTTTCCATCTTGTGCATATGTATGTGTGTGTGTGTGTATCATATATGTAATGCTTTTATCTTTAGTATACTATAATCACATTTATTGAGGATTTGTCTGATGTAATTTTTCCACTCTTTCAAATTTTGCCTTCCTTTATTATTCAGGTGCATTTGCTATTCAAAAATATCGATTTTATTTCTTAATCTATTTTTATTTTATGCATTTTAATCATCAAATTTGCATTTCTTAAAATATTCATATTTGGATTTACTCCTAACATTATATGTTGAAATTTCTATTTTTGCTTTTTTGTGTGTGTGTCCATTATTTTTCCTTCTAATTTCAATCTTTGCATTCATTGAACTCTTTAACTTCTACTTTTCTCTATGGTTTCATAAATTATACTACATTTGTATTATTGTGATTGCTAAATTGTTGAGATACATATTTAGTCTAAATTATCTTTATATTATTATATCAGTAATGCTGATTTTATTGAAAATATTACTTTAGATGTACCTATATACTTCCTTTTTTTCTTACTGTCTACATTTTCATTTCAGATAATCCATCCTTCTTGAAATATATTAAAGAAAATTCCTATTGGAAATAAGAGCAGAGCTGAATGTTTGCTTTTATTATTTTGAAAATATCTATGGTGCATTGGTTCTTAAACAACCATAAGTTTACCTATCCAACTTCAGATTGACAGTGATATATACACACCACTTGCAACACTGGTTTCTGTTTCTGCTATAGATAACTCTGCAGTCAGTCTGTTTTCTTTGGTGGTAGAAATAGCCTGTCTTATTTTTATCCCGGTTGTTTAGATATTCTTTTGCCTTTGCCTCTTCTAAGATACATTATAGTATACCAAGTAGTACAATTTACATTCTCACTTGGGATTTGAAACTCAAAAATATTATCATCCATTAAATTTTTGGATATTGATTTTTCTCTATTTATTTATTTCTCTTTTTCAATTCTGTTGCCTTCTCTCTCCTCCCTCTTCCCACCTGTCTCTCTATTCTGAGTAAATATTTTAAATCTATCTTTTACTTCATTTGGCTATAATCTCTCTTAAACAACTTACTGTCCTTGAAAATTTCAATTTATTGTTATTCCTTATCCTTTCTGGAAATTATACATTTTCTTTTAAATTTGCCTTCTCTTTTTTAACACTCTCTCATTTCCTACTCATAAGCAAAATAAACATTGATAAGTTAAAATGCAACTTTTGAATCCAGTGAAGAGTTGAATAAATAGAACCTTCTTCTGTGATATAAAAGTTAGATATCAAAAAGATATAATTATATTTTAAAAATCTATAAATTCATGAGATCCCAACAGGATACCTAATAACAAGAGAAGCAGGATTTTAAAATTGTCAAAGGAACTTATTCTAAAGTTTATGTGGAAAAAATATGTTGGCAAGAATAAGCGGAACAGTGTCAACAATGAAACAGCATAAGGAAAGATAATTTTTTGTCCGATAAAACATGCTAAACCTCATTGATTTAACTAGTGGACACATATTACTATTAAATGATACAGATGAGTATCTGAAAAAAATAATTAACAAATAGAACATATGTTTAGGGATACATTTTTTTTTTGGGGGGGTGGTGGTGCTGGAATTGAACCCAGGGCCTTGTGCATGCTAGGCAAGACTCAACCAACTGAACTATATCCCCAACCCCTAGAACATATGTTTAGATATAAAAATAAAATAAAATATCAATAAAATAGAAGAAAAAAATAACAGAATTATTTCATATTCTGTAGATAGGAGATAGTTTTTTGAGTGCCATGAATAAATTTCTTTTTTAAAAAAATGGCGCAATTTAGTTCTTTAAGTCATTCGTGCCCATGGTAAATATCTTTCAAACTGGAATAGAAAATTAAATCTACATTACAGAAAATGAGTAAATTTAATTAATACATATTATGAGGCCCTAATAGTAATAAAACCAACATACCACTTTTTAAATTTTTCAAAAGACATATTTCTGTAAAAATTTAATTATCTTTAGATACTTACAAATGCTCAACCTCAATCAGAATATGCTACATCCATGTTAAATTTACAAGATGCCATTTTTCACTCATTAGAATTATAATTTTCAAAAAGTTTGCTAACACATGAAGTACAAAACATGGAAGAATACACATGTTCCTAGGGTGTTAATAAAATTGGTCTAATCCATACGGTGGACAGGTATGCTGTATTTTCTGTTTTGTTTTTTTCCTCTAATAGTTATGAAATTTTTAAATGCACACATTTTGACACAGTGATTCCACTTTCAAGAATATTTTGAAGACATTCTCTCATACATAAGAAATGCTTATAAGAAATTATATTCAAATTTTAGTACTAGAAAAATATTAGAAATATCATAAAGTTATAATCATGCTATTATTAAAACTACATTCTATAAATTGTAATACAAAGTAGCACTTAAAGAGATCCTGTCTGGCCTGTAGCACAAGAATTAATATCAAGAATCAATAAATGGGATAGATTCAAACTTAAAAGCTTCTTTTCACCAAAACAAACAATCAATGAGGTGAATAGAGAACCAACTAATTGGGAACAAATTTTTACCATATGCACTTCAGATAGAGCACTAATCTCTAGAATATATAAAGAACTCAAAAATTTTAACACCAAAAAAAAACAAATAACTCAATCAATAAATGGGCCAAGGAAATGAAAAGACACTTCTCAGAAGAAGATATACAATCAATCAACAAATACATGAAAAAATGTTCAACATCTCTGGCAATTAGAGAAATGCAAATCAAAACTACTCTAAGATTTCACTTCACTCCAGTCAGAATGGCAGCTATTAAGAATACAAACAATAATAAATATTGGAGAGCATGTAGGGAAAAAGGCACACTCTTACATTGCTGGTGGGACTGCAAAATGGTGCAGCCATTATGGAATTAGTATATAGTTTCAATCATGGCAATCAGCAGAGGGGAAGATTTCCACTGGCCTGTACAATTTTGTTTCTTTCTTAGTAATTGTTTTCCTGTTTCCTGCTTTCTTTTGTTGTTTTTAAGCAACATCTCAGTTTTCCTATAGAGAATCAACTATTATTTGACAGATTTCATGTAGTCTACGTTAACAGATTTCTAGGCATTCCATGTATGCTGATTTACCTACCTGGGTAAGCAAGACTCAATGTATTTTTCTCTCAAATTTTCCTTTTTCTTACTGGTGGAGAGAATACTTAATGATGGAGATAAGCATCTCATTTCAAATTCTCTACCTAGGGAAAGAAACTGAGTAAAATGATCAATACTGAATTGTCATAGTTTTGAATTTGGATACCATTCATGATATTTTGAATTGGCTAATCTATTTGAGCTTGTGTTTGCCAGTTTTTAAGTCAGTCTGTCAGAAACATGATACTATCACATATTTTCATAATTACATTTTCTTGTAAACTTGGCCAGCCTCATTCACTACTTCAAGAATATTTTAAAATGAAATTGTTGATAGTGCACTAGTAGAAAGAATAAGATTTTTTTTTTGCTGATTTTTAAGTGATTTAGAACACTTAATTATTAGAATCTTAAAATTTTACTATGCTCTGAAGCCTAATGGAATGTAGCAAGATCATAATAAATAGAAACATAAAATTATCTAATTATGTTACATGCTCACAAAAATGCAAAAATGTGTTCTGCTGTTTAGATGGTATCAATACCAGTGAAGCTTGAAATTATCAATCAGTGCCAATCTTGCTTCAGATCCCAAAGAGCCACATGGCTCTGAAGTTATATCCTTCACCTTGAGAGAGAAAAGAGTGGCATACCATTGGACCACTCCTGTTCTGACAAAGGAACTCCACCCCATTTCTTCCAAGGTGCTTTCTACCTAAGCAAGTCTAAACCTATGTAAGTCACTTTCTTCCCATGTGCATAAAATCTACAGCATTTCTTTGCAGAAATAATTGGAACTTATCCTAATAAAAGTATTAAAATTTCCTAAGAACTACCAAAAATATTACTACTACTATTACATATTACTTGTTAATACCATTATTAGTATAATAAAAAAGCAAACATCTGCAATAACAAAACAAATAACAAAAATATTCTTAGCTTGTATGCCAAAATTGCTACTACCAGGGAACAAAACTGTTTTGCCAATTTTCAATTCTGGCCAAAAGCAGAACAAAGATGAACTAGCACCTTTTTATTTGAAACACCAGCTCTCACGCCTACCACATCTACAAAGCCCTATTATACATCCCATGAGTTCTTTAATCTGATTCACATCCTGTCTTATAGTTGAAGACATGCTGCTTTAACATAAGATCAAATTTTATTGATATACTCAAGTTGAAAACCAAGTAGAAATGACTTCCATTTTATGAAATTTTCCAAGAAAATGAATGGCCAGATTTTTTTTGACACACACAAGAATCTAAACATAGGGAGCGACCATAAAGATGGTAGTTAAAACAGACACTGTTAGCATTCAAAGTTCTAAATATTTCTATTTCTTTAATGGAATGGCATTTAACATTCAAAGAATAAGCTCTTTGATCCTACACTATGGAATTCCAAACATGTTCTGAGGTATTAAGAGAACCATGTTCATTCCTTGGCTATCATCATAGACCATTTACTCACTTCAGTAATTGTTACTGTATTTGTTTGTTCACATGAGAAATTCTGTTGTTAAGTATCAGTTGAATAATGGTACAAACTTTGTTGCTCTTGGTGTTTCTAATCTGGTCAGCTCACCAAAAGGGTGTCTGACTAGCCACTATTGGCTTTCTAACTAATATGCAGTGACTGAGCAGTTATTCAATCAATTCCTTAATAAATAGTTAAAAGTCATCACACCTGAACAGTTATCAGTTAAAAAAATTCATATCAGTATGGATAAGGAATCAAGCTTAGGTGAGTCACATAAATGAGCCCCAGTGATTGAAAGTAAAGGAAGTACAGTGAATTCTCCATATCCACAAGGTTCTGCATCTTTGGATTCAAGCGACAATGGATGGTGTTATGGTTTAGATAGGATGTGTCCCCCAAAAGTTCATGGGTGCAACAATGCAAGAATGTTCAGAGGTGAAGTGATTAGATTATATCAACATAAACATAATCAGTGGATCAATCCACTGATACGGATTAACTAGGTGGTACTATAAGCAGACAGGGTGTGGATAGAAGAAATAAATCACTGGGCTTGTGCCATTAGTGTTCCTATTTTGTCCATGGCAAGCAGAGCTCTCTCTTTCTGCTTCCTGATTGCCCTCTTCATAGCTTCTTCCCTTTGCCATGTCTTTCCACCATGATGTTCTGCCACACCTCAGGCCCACAGCTATGGAGTCTACCAACCATGAACTGAACCTCTGAAACCATGAGCCAAAATACACTTTTCCTCCTATAAGTTGTTTTTGTCAGGTCCTTTGGTCACAGCAACAAAAAAGCTAACTGAAACACATACAACATATTTTAAAAACAAATTGTCTCTGTACTGAACATGTACAGACTTTTTTGGTCATTATTCCCTAAACAACAAAGTATAACACTTATTTTTATAGCATTTACATTTTCTTAACTATTATAAGCAATCTAAAGTTAATTTTAACTACGCAGGACAATATTTGTAGGTTATTTCAAAATACTATGCCATTTTATATAAAAGAGTTTAGCATCCACAGATTTTGGTGTCCTTAGGACATCCTGGAACCAATTCCCCACTGATACCAAGTGATGACTATATTAGTTTTTGAGACATATGTTTGTCAATGTGTTGAGCAATTTATTTTTTTTAAATTTATCTCTCATACTCAAGATAGTTATTTTATCCCTATTTTATAGTTGAAGAATTGAAGCTCAATTAAAAACATGCCCAGGTTCACATATTTCTATGTGCAAAGCAGTTCAATGCACCTTAATCCAAAATCAGCACCTCTTACATCACACTGCACTGTTCTTTCTCACAGTACTAAAATTCACTGCCAACCTAAAATGGGATCGTTGAAATGAAGATGATGGATCTAAAGCCAAGTTTGAGGAAGTACATGTCAGTATGATGTCTATTATAATCAAAAATAACAAAAGTATTTTTTAAATATTATGATTTAAATGTTTTCCACGCATTTCCTCATTCCCTCCTAACAATTCTATGCACAGGCCCTACTATTAAGACCATTTTCAAGATGAGAAACTTACACATAAAAATGTCTAAGAAAAAAATGTATATTTTTGTTCTTCATAATAATAAAGGAAATATAAGTCCTAGATTATGATTTCCAAACAATTTTAATGCACCTGTGTCAATGTTGCTAAAATATTTGCCGAAAACTTGGGATTTAATTGGTTAAGCTCTCCAAGCTTCAGAGAAGAATGTCTGGTATACAGTAAGCACTGTATGTTAGCTGGTATTATTTTAGTGTTATCCTTTTAATGAAATTCTCTTTAACACTTTAATAAAGAGCTCTATTTTTTTTTAAATTTTTTAAAAAGTCTAAGAAACTAACTGAAGCTTTCTTAGCCAGAACATTGCAACAATCCAAAGATAGAGCTGCCAACACTCATGGGTGTTTCTGTGTAATGGACTCCTTTTCTACAATTCCTTCATCATAGTAAATCTTTCATTAAACACCACTTTCTTGCCTCTTGTCATCCTGTGTTACTGTTTTCTCATGAAAAATAAAGATAATAAGAAGTATCTTTCTTAAATGTCCAATTGATAACAACCCTCAAATAAAACATTGTGGGATGCCACCTGTAAATTATTTAAGCTTATTCCAGCGACTTTGCTTAGCCTTGAGCCAGGAAGATTATTTAGGTTTGGCATTGCAAACTGTTTCATGGCCCCTTCCACTCAATGGATTGTGCAATGCATGTGACCTCCTTCTTCCCTTGTCTAGGGAGAATACTGTAGCTCCAGAGTGGGGAGGGATTAAACCTTTGGAAAGTGGACAGCCCACCTCCTACCTTATTTGGCAAATGAACAGTCTATGAAAAACCTTTGATGTTTCCCCCACACAAACACAGGCTCTTGTTCTCTCTTTTCCAGTGTGGAAGCTCGACCCCTAAGGTTGAGGAGCCATCCTATCCCTGCTTTCTAAAATTCCTTCCTGTGTCCTGTGTTTCTTCCCTGTTTTCTTTTCTTAGCTTTATTTCACAGCCAGCCCTCACAGCCAGCCTGTTACATGCAAATGAACCCCAAATTTCATTGCCTTCACGGGACATGGACAAGAAAACATGAATACTAACTCTTCTTTCTCTCAGTACAGACTATACCGGCATAACAATTAGACAATATAACTGTTCAACAGTATTTCTATGTATGTTGCATCCTATTGATAAAGTTTTTCCTTGACATAAATATATTGACATGCGGACAATTTAAGGAAAAAAAACATACCAATAAGTATTGAGATAAAAAAATGTATTGGCTTTGGTTAATACTTTGAGCCAAAGTATTATTTAAATGCACATTCACAGGTTGAACACATGTACTTTGTAAAAAGGATAACAGAGATAATTATCCTATTAATTAAAACGTATATTTTTGATGAAATCTACCAGCTCATGTTATATTTTATTTTGTGCATGCTCTCTATAATCTATGTTTTCTACCAAACATAATTTTTAATATTGTTCATTTTATTTAAATATGATCAATTTATTCAAAATTCTTGGATTATGGCATTTTGAGTTATCTTATAACTAGAAAAATGCAATGGAGAGATAAAGTAATAAAATCTAACCTAAGAAAAGAATGAACTTTTAGAAATCAGAAAATAGTGATAGTAATTCTGAGATTAAAAAAAAAAAAAAACACAAATATAAGGGAAAAGCAAACAAAATAATAACATTAACACACATACTCATTGTTTGTTATTTATGAATGAGTCATAATTAACCTTATCAGCAATCCTTTGAAATTATCTAGCACTGCCAAGTTTGTGTTTGATGTATTTTCTCTTCTTGTAAATAGATTTCTATATGCTCTTTACTGGCCAAATAAAACCTATTTTCTTATTTACAGCAAAACCTGTGTGGAAATTGGAGTTGCTTAAACCCAGTGAAAAAAGGTAATCAGAAGTCACACTCACTTTGAATTCATTAGGAAATTATAAATCTTCGCATGGCTTGCAACTTCAGAAGATAAGCATGTCTTGGAGGATCTGAAAAGAAATCTTTTAAACCTGGATTTCTGGACTAAAGGTCTGTAAAAGAGATCAGTTGGAAGCCCATTATACATTTCAATAATGTTTATTGGATAAAACTTTACAAACACAATGTGACACTTTGTAGTTGGAATAAAAGCAAGGCATCACAGTCAAAAAAGAGCATTTGAAAAGATAAGGATTTTTGTTCAGGCCTGCTGATAGAGGGGTTCAAAGCAAGCTGCAAAAGTTGGCTTATTTGCCTTTCTGATGTCCCTATTATCCTGTAAACAACTTGAGGGGAAGACTGTCATATTCATAGTTCTAACTTAGAATAGCCTGGTACACTATATAAACCTAGTAAACATCTAAAGAGGAAAGAATTAAGGCAACTAACCAGTGTAGGGTCTCTTATCTCCTGATAAAAAGCATAGGCTTTATTCTGCAAACAATTGATAGCAAGGTCTTTTGACAAGGGAATATATTGATCCAACTATGCCTGCAATCTGCAGAGAAACCTGTAAAAGGGAGAAGAGAAAAATAGTTTGAAAACCATTGTAATATTAAAAATAATCTATTGCAAGACAATTGCAAGGCAATAGGAATAGCGTAGAAATTAAGAAAGATATTAGAGAAATACTAAGGTATATTTCATGACTACATATGAATTTAAGACAATGAGGAAAAACACAAAATGAGAATGGTTTCAGAATATAAAACCTTTATTCTGAGCTCCAAATTTGTATTTCCAATTACCCATTCCTGCCCACAGTCTTTCCAACCAAACCTGTCATTTGACCTCAAGTAAGAGTCCAGAAGAAAGAAGGCAAGGGTCTTCTTTCATTAAATAGAGCAGAAATCACATATAAATGAGCTAAATTTTTGAGTGACAACTTTGGTTTCAAAAATGCAGAACACTTTGTGAAATGTATGCAGTAAGGGTAAAAGAAAGTGGAGGTTTATAATAGCAAAGAAAAGAACAGAGAATATATTGAACAATTAATAAGAATGCATTAGAGTCTTACATAATAGTGTTATAGACTGTGTCAGTCAGCTTTTTCTTGCGGTAACAAAATACCTGAGAAAATCAAACTAAAGGTAAAAGACTTATTTTGGCTCACAGTTTCACTTGGCCTTATTGCTTTGGCCCTGTGATAATACGGAACATCCTAGTTGTTGGATTTTAGGCAGAGGCTGCACCTCCCAGGCAGAAGGCCACACCTCCCCAGGTGCCTTGTGAAAAACTACAGCTCCCAGGATCCTCCAGCAAGTCCCTTGTCCACTACCACTACCTCCCCCCATGACCTCTGCTGGCCTATAGGACAAGGACTCACTCCAAGGGGGTTTTATGGCCCCTACTCTATTTAAGCCAGCCCCGGACTGAAATCGCTCTCGGTTCCTGCTTGTCCCTGATCCCATCCATCCCTTTTCCCCCTTCCCTAATCCTCTTCCCTACCCCCCCCTTCCTTTCCCTACCCTTGCCCATGTGGCACCCCAATAAACCCTTTTATTTCACTAACACGGTGTTCCCAGCTAAGTTAACTATGTTTCAGCAGTTTTCTAACACTAGTGAGAAGTACATTGGCAGAACAGAACTGCTCACCTCATGGCAGCTGAGAAACACACAGGGAGAGAAGGAACCAGGGACAAGATACACCCTTCCAGGTCACAACCCCAGTGAACTACTCTCTTCAAGTAGACCCACCTGCTACAGTTTCCAACACTCCCAATAGTCCACCTCATTATGAAGCTATCAATGGATCAATCCATTGAAGGTGTCAAAGTCTTCATGATCCAATTACTGTCCAAGAGCCCCAACTCTGAACATTGCTACACTGTCCCCAAGCCTTCAACACATAAGCCATTGGGGAAGATCTCAAATCCAAACTACAACACAGACAATAATAAAAGAGAATTGCTGATCTCCTTTCTTTTGAATAATTTGGCTTAAAAGAAGTAAAGACTGAGTTCTGTGACCAAACAGGGGACTACTTGAAGTCCATCTATGAGAGTATAAATCAGAGAGCACTCTTGCTCTTAACAGACAAGAACAGATATTGTATAAGAAGGTATTTATAAGGAGGGTCTTCAAAAAGATTGTCAACAATTCCAGAACTGGTATTCTTGCAAGACTCTAAGTGCTAAATTGTTTTGGACCAGCTATCCTAATATCTGATAATAATTCTATGAGACATTTAAATTTCAAAATAAATGTCACAAGGAAAGAGACAAGAAAAAAAAAGAAGAATGTTTCTAAGAAAAGAAAATAAGGGAGAAAATGGCAAAGTAGGGACTTCTATATGATTAATCATCATTTCTATTATCATCATTATCCCTATCCCAAGTAGCTCCACTGAAACTGCCAAAAATTTAGAAAGCAATAAAATATGAAGAAAAAAAAATGACTCATAATTGAGAATAAACATAAACTATGTATGAATAAATAAAACACAAAATATGCAAGAGCATAAAAATACTAGAAAACCATACTGAGGGAAAAAACAAATAAGATACACAACTAGAGGATCATATATATTTGTATACCCTAAATTAAAAACTAAGTGTTGTAAAGGTCTCTATTTGCTTCAAATAAAAATACAACTTTAATAAAATCCACAAATACATGAAGATTTGTTTTTGAAATATGTACAAAGTAATTTTATAGTTCCTTTGACATATGATGATACAAAAAATGAATAACACTTATGGAAAGATCTGTCTTTTCTTTATACTCTAACCAAATAAACAAGAATGAGTAAGGGTATATGGCTTTAGCATTTGAAAGAAAATGGTATGAGAAGCTCATAGGTTTATGCTTACATAATAATGCACAGGTATATTATACATACATATCAATAATCATCTTACAGAAGCAAACAGCGGGGATTTAGAATATGATTTAAATGACTTCTCAAATAAAAATACAATGTGTTATTAAGTAAGTGATGTTGAAATGATAAACATTTACACACAGAGAAAAACAAAGTCTAGATTCTTACCCTACTGTATTAGTTTTCTAGAGTTGCAATAGAGAAGTTCCAAAAAGTGGCTTAAACAATAAAAATGTATTTTCTCAAGATTCTGGGATCTTGAGAAAGATCCAAGACAATGGTATTAAGATAGTTCTTTTTTTTCTTTTCTTTTTTTTAAGACTCCTTTCTTTGCCTGGTATGTGGTTGTCTTTTCCCTGTATCTTCACATGGTCTTGTCCTTATAGATGTCTGAGTCCTAATCTCCTTTTATAGAAGCATAAGTAATATTTGATTAAGGCAAACCCTAATGACCTCATTTTACCTTAATTACCTTATTAAAGGCCCTATGTCCAAATGCCATCATATTCTGAGGTAATGGGGGTTAAGTCTTCAACTTATGAGTTTTTAGAGGACACAATCAGACCATAACATTCAAATACAATAAATTTCAAAATAATTAAGGAATAATATGAAAAAAAGAAAAACTGGAACATGACCCTTTTAACCTTAATGTACAGTACAGGTTTAGAGATACAATGTATCCTCCTTGAAGGCTAGATCTTCTGTGTATGAGAGTATATGCATGTTTGTAAGTGAAAAGCTGTATATCTTCCTAAGATTTGTGAAAGAATCTGTAATTTTTTAAAGTTTTTAATACTAAACTAGCAGAAAGTATAAGTGATATTTATATAATATAGAAACAGGTAAAGATTCCCTGAGCATAACAGCAAAAGGACATACCCTAAAGAAAAATATAGATGGATTTGACTATATAAATATTAAACAAATTTTATGGAGGAAAAACTTGTTAACAAAGTTAAAAGTAAAAGCCTGAGGGAAATAATTATTTCATAGATAGGGAAATAGCATAAAGTGGAGCAAAGTACCTGGGTTTGAAATGAGACAGAGTTTTAATATTAGCCTACTCATTACTAGCTGTATGCCTTCAACAAATTGCATGAATTTTCCGTTTTTGTTTTTATTTTTCACCTTCTTCATCTTCTAAAATGAGGATTACAATACTATGTAGAAGGAATACCAAGAAAATTATATTGGATAATATTTGCAAAAGCTAGTAAAATAAGTGGGTCATAGCATTACACCAGTAAAAGTTGTTTGAGAAGGCAGAAGTTTTATAGACATACACAATTTATAGACTTGATTTTAAAATTAATATGAAATAATTTCAATGAAAAAATGGCACTAGACATGAAAAGAAAATCCAGTAAAGTAGCGCAAATGATGAAAACTATCAGAAACAATGAGCAACCTTACACTCAGAATAATAAGTATACCAGTGTGAGTGGCTTAGAGAGGCTGTAAATTGAACCTAGTTTATAAATTATTAATGCATAATGCCTAGCAGATAGTGAGTACTGAATTAATAAGTATTAAATAAATAGTTCTCACTTTAATAACATAAGTAATGTACTTAATACATATTAATAATTTAGTAGTTAAAGTATAGCAAAAAACTATAAGAATAAAA
This sequence comes from Tamias sibiricus, assembly GCA_025594165.1. Taxonomy (NCBI): domain Eukaryota; kingdom Metazoa; phylum Chordata; class Mammalia; order Rodentia; family Sciuridae; genus Tamias; species Tamias sibiricus. The sequence continues at coordinate 107,933,930 of CM046664.1, read as the reverse complement.
AAAATTAAAAGCAAATTAAAATAAATAAATGCATGAGGTAAATGACAAGACAGGATTGAGAAAGGACTCTAAAAACATATAAATCAAGGCAGTTGAATGACATGTAACAATTCCAAGTTAATATAAGCTGAATATTTATAATAGGAACTAAAAATGTTAATTTGGTAAACCATACCATAAAGAGGGATGGGGAGGATGATGGTGTAGAAAGGAAAAATTAGTCCAAGTTAATTACCCATATAATTAGAAAGTTAATTTTATTTTTTTAAAGTTCCATGTCTTTGAAAATCATACCCCTGTGGAAACTAGAGAATCTCACTTTATCTTCATTCTCACTCATCTCTTCCTATGACTCATTCTCTGTTTAGTTAACATTGTTGTAACAGGTGTGGTAGTTCTATAATTAAAGTGGGGTCAACTGAGTCACTTGGAGATGGTTCAGCCAGCCCAGTCTCTCCCCAGGCATAACTTCCACCATGACAAACACCTCTGTGTGCAAAAAAAAAAAAAAAAAAAAAAAAAAAATCTTATCTTGTTCTCTTATGAAAATGGAGGGGAACTGTATGCAATGAATATAGAACTTTTACAAATACAAAAAAATGGAGTATTTTACCATTACAAACATATATTTTAAAGGAGTGACTTCAAACAAATAGTTGATCATTGAAGTTTGAAACTCCTATGTTTAATGATTCAAGCTCCTAATCTTTATTGCTGTTGTTTAACCCTAAGATTTGTTCCATAACAATGTGTTATTATTATTCTACTTGTATATATGTGGGGAACTGAAATGGCTATCACAAAATATCTTAGATGAAGCAATTTGTAACCAATGGAAATTTTAATTAGTTATAGTTCTGGGGGATGAGAAGGCTATGATTGAGTTAGCAGAGATTCAATGTCTAGTGAGGGCCTATCTTTAGTAGATGGCATCTTTTGTGCGTCACATAGTGGAAGTTACAAATGCTATATCTTCACATGGCAGAACAAAAGTGTTCCTTCAGACCTCTTTAATAAAGGTATTAACCCCATATGTGAGGGAAAATTCTTCCTAAGGTCCCCATCCCTTAGTACTATCACATTGGGGATTAAGTTTCAAAATATAAATTTGAGGACAAGAATTCAGATCATAGCAACAGGATTTCATAAAGAAATTAGAAGTTTAGGGACCTCTGAAATCCTTGCTGACAAAGAATAATAAGACCACAAAATCCCTAATACTTATATACATATATACTTGCATGTACGCAAGTTAAGTATCACCATCTTCTGTGCTTTCTTTCCAATCAATTAGATAAAAACAAAAATTGATGTGGAGTAGAAAAGACAATAGAAGAAAATGAGAGGGAAGCAAAATATTCAGACTCACATCACAATAGCAAGAAAGTAATGATCCAAGCCTCTGATGTAGGAGCCTGGTAATTGACAGTTGTCATTCACAGTCCATCAGATGGAGAAGGCCCCTTACATTGACATTGCCCCTTCAGACCTTGTACCTTTCAAGGCTATCACTCCAAGTCTTACCACTTCCCATTAGTCCCTATGTTTGTTAAAATATCTTACAAAGCATAACCATCTCACCTAGAAATTTAGAAAACAGATTTTTACAATAAGCTTGTATTACAGTAAATAAACAAGTGTAATGTGAAGCTTCAAACAGGGAGAGCTTATTCTAAATTATTCATAAGGAATATGCCCCCAGACTAAAGAATCCCTTTGAGATGAACCCACATCAAACACACCTGTCTTATTCTTATTCCCACTTTGGCTTGACACTTTACATGCATAAAAATATCTCTGAGATTACTAAGGTTTGGTAGATTGCCAATTGCTGATATAATATCATTGAAATGAGAACCACATTAGCCATGCCAGTGATGTGCCCCATACAAAGTGAAGGTGGCAGAATATGTCCCTGAATATATGTAGTCTATATCTGGCTGTGAAAAGATACAAATTTCTTCTCCACTCTGAGTTTCATTATGTGACCTGTTAATTTTCATGAGTTGAAATTTTTTTAACCCACCAAATTAATTTTCTCAAACACTGAAAAGTATGGTTGATACTTGTAATAATATAAAACTCTCCTCATTATTTTTCAAAGTTTAATTTTTCCCTATTTACAATTTATTTAGATAAAGCAAATTAAATAGTTCTTTCCTTTTTTTTTTTTCCCCATGCAAGACTGTAAACTAGCATGTAAATGAAGAATATCTGTGCTGGGGTAAGCAATTATGGTCATAGAATATGTATCTGTGACTATATATACATAAATGCATATGAACCTTATTGCCACTTTGCAAAACATATTGGAATTTGTTCCCAAGTGGGCTCAAGAAGACATTTTGCTTTTAATTTCTCTTTGAAGTAACAAATTGTCTAGCTCTAGAATGTTGCTTACCATTACTGGTTGTGGCCTTAGGGATGGTTACTTTATTACCTTTCTGAACCTTACTTCAAAGGAATTAATTAATTGATGTTCTTAGCAGCCTCACCCTGACAAAAACATATGATACTCAAATGTTAAACATGGAACCTCAGATGAAACTGTCAGGAAAAAGCTGAAAGTGGTTATTAATATGGCTTTTGATAAATATCTGTTCAGCCTCACACTGTGCCTCGTCTGTTTTCATCTTGGAAAGTAGTTAATCTGATTGATGAAGATCCTGGTTCAGATTGTCTCCCATGCTGAGTTTAATAACAGTGCTTTTTTATTTTTTATTTTTTTCAAAAAATTCTTATTTTTGAGTGGAGATATTTGTGCCTTCTTATATGACTGTTTTTTAGGAGCACATGTTTCAAATGCTGTCCTTAGCATTCCCTAAAATGGTAGAAATTCCTTATTGATTCACAAGCACAAGAACAGGGACTGGTTTCCTAGTAGCCTACACTCTGCAAAATGTGGTTTAATGGGGATGCTGTTAAATGCTAATTCTAACCCTGCAGGCGTATAAGAGCAAGCCCATCAGGACAAATCAGGCAGCAAGCTCCAATGGGCTACAAGTCTTGGTTCATTATTACCCACCATCTCTCATGAGCTGTGACACTATTTGATCATAATTTGATTTCATAGTTCTGCTTCTAGATTAAACACAATCACAGCAATGGCTGACACAACAGACAATGGCTAAGCTTTATGACATTCATGCTCTATGGTAGAGCTACTTAAATTTTCTCTACCCACCTTAATTACTAATGGTTAACACATCACTCTCTCCATATAATCGAAAAGAAATAAAATTCAAAATCATTCTGGTTGGATTAGTCAACGAGATCAATTTTAAAATAATTGACAATTATATTCAGTTTATAGTAATTGGCCATATGGCAAGCGAAGAAAAATATGAAAAGCTTTATTTTTTTCTGTTTAGATGAAATAAGTATGATGAAATTAGGAATCAATGTTCAAATTAAAATGAAAAATCTCCATTCCTTTGGTAAATAGCCTACAATCATGCAGGCAGCTATAAAATCCTGTATTTCAATATCCACAATCAAGAAGAACAGCTAACATTTGTCATTTTATTTGTAGATGCAGACATCAAAATCCTTGTGGACAATCGAGATATGTAACTTGGACTTTCTTCCTTTGTAGCTCTGTACTCACTCATCGTCAATGGGACCTTTTCTGTATCAGTTAATAATAGGTTGCTGAATAAGACGCTCACTTTATTTTCTTCAATTTTCTAAATGTCCTTCTCAATGTTGTGTGAATGTGTGTTTACATTAAGTCTCCAAAGCAATGTACAGCTTAGAGACATTAACACTATTTTATATTAACTAATATTGCATGAATAAGATCAACACACACTTTTGAAACTAGCCCCTTTTTGTAATACAGTATTTATTCATAGAGGTTGTCAACTTGTTTCTCATAATATAAGGCTAATTCCATAAATTTAATATAACTTTTATAATACAAAACCTGAAAAATAGTCAATTGTCCCATTTTTAGATTCTTTCTATGCTAGGAAGATGTTCTGGATCATGCATGGAGAAAAGGCTTTCTTAATAAGCCTATTTCCACGGAAAAATAACATGTGACTTCAAGTTGAAATAACAGTTAGTATTTGTGAGGTATGGCTGCTATTCAGGGGCAAAACAAAGTCATCACTATGAATCAATTTGTCATCACTTCGTCCACCACTGTGTGGTGACTTTAAACATGTGGTGATTATAGACATGTTGTGGTTTTACTAACCAGCATTAGAGAAAGAATGAGATGAACAGAAGATCTCAGGACCAAAAAATTAAGTTTCTTATCTGGATTACTTTATAACACTAAGAAAAGAAAATTTAAATTTACCTCTGTGATGACTATAGAAAGAAATTAGATATGATTTTTTTTGCCTCTGAGTTTTAGTATTCAGTGATTTTTAAATTACTTTTGAAAAATAAAATCATGTAACGTTTCAGTTTGTAAAATACATTTGGGATAAAATTAAGGATAAACTTATCAGAGAGATAAATTTGAGTACGTATTCATCAGGGTGCTCTAGAGAAACAGAACCACCGGTGTGCATTTGTGTATGCTTAGTTATGAGGAATTGCCTCACGTGATTATAGAGCTTCAGTAATTCCACAAATGACCATCTACAAACTGGAGACCCTGAAAAGCCAGACTGGTAAAATTCCAATCCGAGGCTGAAGTCCTGAGAACCAGAGGAAATGATGGTCACAGTCCAAAGGCAGAAGAATGATGTTCCAGTTCAAGCAGGTAGGCAGAAGGCAAAAGAGACAAATTCTCCTTCATGCACCTTTTAGTTTTGTTCATGTTCTCAGCTTCAGTAAGCTGGATGGAGCCCACAGATTTATTCATTCATTGATTCATTCATTCATAAAAGCCTTTACAGACACATCTAGAAATAATGTTTAATTGGAGTGCTCCATGGTACAGTCAAGTTGACACAAAAAATTAACCATCACACCTATCTCAAAGATAAGGAAGAATGCTAAAAAGGAAATAAGGAAGCAGCTGTGGAAAGCACATTTCAAGCCCAGGAAAAATGCACAAAGAGGCCTACAGTCATGAAGCATGCTGTAGACAAAGGAAAATTTAGAATGTAAGATTCCTTTGTGGAGTTTGTGCTAGGCAGCTTTCCCATGTCCACTTCATGACACTCATGGCTTTTGTAATTTCCTCATTTTTGGTGTGATCTGAATGTATTGACTCATTTTTTAAAAGTAGATTACAGAAAAGTGATGAAATGTGACTTCTCACTCACTCTCTTTATTGTTCTGCTCCAAATCCTGATGAATCTAAGAACCCACTGAGGGTGGCATCTGATCAATCAGCAGCAAGAAAATCAGGCCCTTAGTCCAACAGTCACCAGGAACTCAATCCTGATAGCAACTTAATGAGCACAGATGTGGATCCTTCACCAATCAAGCCTTCAGATGAGAATACAAAGCTTGATGACATATTAATTAAATCTTTGTGACAGACTTAGGCAAAGGATCCAGTTAAACCATGCTCATATCCCTAGTCCACAGAATTTCTGACATAACAAATACATGTTGAACTAAATTTGTAGGTTTGGGGGCACATTGTTGTATAGGAAGAAATTAATTATACAAGTATAACATTTATCAACCTAGGGAATTTGCTGCACCTACAGCAGGAATAACCGTTACAATAAGATGTGAGTTGTCCCCAAAAGCTCATGTGTGAGACAACACAAGAAAGTTTAGAGGTGAAAGGACTGGGTTATGAGATTCTTAACCTAATCATTGTATCTACTTGAATGAATTAACTGGGTGGTAACTACAGGAAAGTAGGGTTTGGCTGGAAGAGGTAAGTCACTGGGGCATGCCTTTCAGGTATATATTTTATCTCTAGGGAGCAGATCTCTGATTCCTGATTGCCATGTCCTAAGCTTCTTTACTCTTCCACATCCTTCCACCATGATTTACTATCTTACCTTGGGCCCAGAGCACTGGAGTTGGCCATCTATCATGGGACTGAGACCTCTGAAATTGTAGATACCCCCAAAATGTTCCTTCTTAAGTTGTTTTTGTGGAGTCTTTTGGTCACAGTTTAAAAAATTTATAAAACACTCACCAACGCTAATATATATTTTTTAAGGGAAGAAAGAAAAAATGGAAGGAAAACCTGTAAGGAGTTTGTACAACTGGGAAACACATCAATACTGACATTTCATTTTTCATTTATTGTCTTCAAAATAGTCTGAATTTTAGAAAAAAATAATGTAGATGACTTCACTTCTATATCTTTGACATATATACTATATGTAAATAAAGTGACTACTTAAGATATATGCAGGGAAAGTGAAATCTCTGAGAGATTCAGTATTTAGTCAATGAAGAGATCAGAGGAAACTGTCCATGTTGACTTAAAGAAGTTGTTAAATTGTTCTCACTGGAAGAGATGCTCTCTAAGACACAGGTAAAAGGCTTAGAGGTGAGGGCAGGCATTAATCATTAGATTACTAAGTTTTTGGCTTGAAAAATAAAAATATCTGAACAAAAAACATTAAAATTTTTGTTTGGAAACAAAAAGTAAAGCCACGAAGCATAGCTATGGCCTTGGGGCTTACTAGTCCCAATATCTCTGAATAATCCTCCTAGTCCTGAGGTCATGTCTATGTGAATCCTATTCCTGCTGTGCAAACGATATGCAGAATAAATAAATGTACCATTTTCTTTATACCAAGATGAGCCTATTTTTTAGACAGATACGGTTAAAACCTTGTGCTACTGGAATGCTACTATATCTAGCAAGTAATTCTGAGTTACCAATATTGTTTATCTTTTTATTGAAAGTTTTTATTGTGCCTCCCATGTGATGTATCTCACATATAACCCTAAGAGAATGCTTCTGAAGAGACTACAATTACTTATATCTCTGTAATTAAAGGTTAGCCCTTCCTCTATGATGTAATAGGTGATATAATGGGGATGAGTGTGAATTAGGGAAAAATAAGATCATAAATCCTAGTCAATAAAATTCAGTTTACTGAATTATGGAGACACATCAGGAAGTTTTTGTAGAAGCAAACTTTCCTCACATTTAATTCATAGTATTGAAAAATAAATGCAGTAAGCAGAAAAGAGGTTACTCATTTGAGTATAAATATACATGTAGATATTTGAAAGTCAGGTTTATTCAATATCCAAGTTCCAAAGGATTCACCAAAGTTGCCCTATAGTAGACTACAGCAAATACTTTTATGTTCCAATCTTATCACCTGTGGACAAAAATCACAAAATTTCAATCTTTCAGAAATTTCTCATGGAATTCCTAATCTACATAAGTAATTTATTATTTAAAAAAAATTGGTTATTTTAGAAGAATTTTAGATACATAAAATTATTATAAAAATAGTTCAGAGAATTAATAAATTCTCCATATACAATTTTAAATTCTAATATCTTATATTGGTGTGATATAGTTTGTTATAATTAGAGAATAATATTGACTTATTGATGTTAATGAATAAATGTATTATATACAGTATTTCTGAATGTTTACCTAATAGTTATTTTCCTATTCCAGGACTCTGTCCATGACACATATTACATTTAGCTGTAATGTCTCCTTAGGCTTCTCCTATCTCTGATTGTATTTCATCAATGCTTGTTTTAATCACCTTGATGGTTTTCAGGAAAATTGGTTAGGTAATTTGGAGAATGTCTCACAGTTTGCCTGATGTTTTTTCTCATAATTAGATTGGGATAATGTGTATTGGGGGGCTAAAACAACAGAGGTAAAGTGTCAATTTCATTACATCAAAATCAAGAGTTCATATTATAGATATGACATCACTTTTGAGGTAATCATATCTGGCCTGAGGTAGTGTTTATCAAGTTTCTTCACTGTAAAGATACTCCTTTGTGACCCTTTCCTTACTCTATACTCTAGAAGGAATTCACCAGTCAACACTTGAGTCAGGAGTTGGACTTCGCCTTCCAGAGGGCTGTGGATATAAATCATTTGCAACTATGCTGTTTTGAAAACATCAATTTTCTCACATACATTTATTAAATCATTTACTTACAGTAATATGAACTACTGGATATTTATTTAATAATCTAGGTTACAAAATAAGAGTTGTTTATTGATTTTGTTGTTCAACTTATTCTAGCTTTGGCCACTGAGAGCTCGTTCTGCTTAATTCCTGTGTCCTCTAGACATGACCCTATGATTAGTTTTGGGTTTTGGTTTTACTTTTGTTTGTTTTTAGTGAAAGAAGACCTCTGCTTTCTGAAACTACAAGATGCTTCATGCTCAACTAATAAACCTTCTACCCTGTTATAGTTAGTCAGCAAGAGACCATTTATTGGAGACTGGTATTATAAAACAAAATTTACTGTGAGGACTATTCGACATTTAGCTTTTGCTGGAAATTTCCATTGGAAAACAGCAAAGGCTATTATGTATATCTCAAATGACATCATCTTCAAATACATTGGGAGTAGGGAGCAGATTAAAACCTTAGGGAATGTTTAAATCATATGATTCAGTAATATGACAACCAATTTCTATCTGTAGCAGACCACTTAAAATCTAAAAATCTCTGTCTGCTCCAAAATAATATTTTTGAAATATTGTCTCATTTTAGCATTTGACTGTTTCCTTAATTGAAATATTTAAATGTTACTCTATACTTGAGTTCCAAGTTAAGGGAGAACATGGGGAGGGGGAGTAGTAGAAAGGCAAAACAAATATTAGTGACTATGAGAGAAATTAAAAATTGAATTAAAGAAACTTGGTAATGTCTTTTTAAAATTAAAATCAGTAAATTTAACTGCAGTATGAAGATGTTAAGGTTTACAAAAAGATAATCATTTGGAAAGCTTTACTTTAAATTTAATTATCTCATAGAAAAACATATAAGATTCCATTATCCCATTAGATTCTTTTAAATCTTGAAAATTTAAAGTGTAAATGAGTGCCCTCAGTGCCAGATTCCTTAGTTTCAGCCTAAAAGTATACCCTTTTCTGAAATCCCAGTTAAAGTCAATGCTGACAATTCAAGAACAGAAAACAAATGATACAAAGAGCAGGATACTTCACTCTCAGCAATCATAGGAGGTCATTATTCATTTCACAACAATGCTATATAGCTGTGATATACAGGGAAATGCAAATAGCCAAAATCTGTGTCAAGTGTTTATTAGGAATGATTTATAAGGCATTTTACTAATTCCTAGCTAAATAAATTGAGTAAAGCAGAACAACTTAAGGGAGTATTTCACTGACAGAGATAAAATACATTTTTTGATATTTCATTTGAACATGTTATTTCTTCAAAATAGCTTAAAATTTAGGTCATATTGCTCTAAGAATTTTTCTCTGATCTCTTCACTCTGATACAAATACTATCAGGAACCTTGTATGTACTGATTAATAGCACACTGAATTGTTATTAGGCTTTGTATGTCTAATTCCTCAATTAGATTTAGGTAATCTTCTTCCAATGATATCTATGGAAAACTTACTCTATGATAGGCAGTTGAACACTATGGTTAATAGAGCAGGCTCTATAATTAATATGCTGTATTTGGATCCTGAGTCTACCACTAAGTTTCTGGTATCTGTGGGCAAATTGTTTCACTTTGCTAATCTTAAATTCTTTCTTTAGAAGATCTAGACAATAAATCATAGCATATATCTCACAGGATTTACAGGGTCTACATGAGGAGATTATCTATACATAAAACACACACAAACACACACACACATATACATACATATATATATAATATATAAACTCAGATTTCCTGAAACATAGCAAGAGTTTTCAATGAATAATGTTTGTTTTTATTATTATAGATGTTGAGTAAAAAATTCTTAGCCGGGCGTGGTGGCACATGCCTGTAATCCCAGCACTTGGGAGGCTGAGGCAAGAGGATCACGAGTTCAAAGCCAGCCTCAGCAATGCCGAGGCACTTAGCAACTCAGTAAGACCCTGTCTCTAATAAAATACAAAATAAGGGCTGGGGATGTGGCCCAGTGGTTGAGTGCCCCTGAGTTCAAACCTCAGTACCAAAAAAAAAAAAAAAAAAAAAAAAAAAAATCTTCATATATATTGGGTTTCAATTCTAACAACATAGTTATGTCTTCAATGAATTTTTGTTATAGTAGAACCAAAGAAGTAAAAGCAATTTTAATGTACTGCTATAGTAAGAGATACACAAATGACTACAAACATGTCAATAAGCATACCATATATAATTTAGGGAGTTAAGGAAAGTTGGCCCTTATTACCCCATCCCCTGTGGAAAGAAAATTGGATGAATTGATATTCAAGGTCCCTTGCAGCTCTCTTTTTATGTTGCCCCATACTAAAAACAAAAGTCAACTACAGACATAGTTACTGAAATTTTGAATCTCATGACCTTATAAATCACTAAGCTTGCCATATTTGTATAGTTATAAAGACCTGAAAAATTACCAAACTTTTTCTTGATTTTACTTTTTTGAAAGCACTTATATGTCAAACATGGGAAGATAAATTCCACATGTGACATAAAATCTGTCTGCTTCTATTTTTTTTGAGTTTTTGAAACATTAATTTTTGTCATTTCCTTTGTTTAAAATTCATCAGTGAAAGCTACTGTTTCTGTCACTATAGTTGTTCTTTTCAAAGGAATGCATTTTCAGAGTATCAAGACCCTAAACTAAACAGAGACCTTTCCTTAATCTGCTTCTATCTGAATTTTATCCATGGTGAATTTGGTTAGAAATCCATTGAAACAACACTTCCTCATTGAAGATTTGCATTCTATAGCCATCACTATATTTTACATTTTATTCTTCATGGATACTTTTTTCATTGGTTTCCAGCAATCATCCTAACCTGCTTCTCTTGTCTCCACACATATTTTTCCTTCATCATTCTAACTTCTCCTTCCTTATTCTTTAGAGTACAAGTCACTAACTAAAATTAGAGCACTTATTTTCTTCCTTACTGAGCTCCATTACATTAGGTTCTTTATCTGCTTGTTTATTTCTATATGCCTAGAACCTAAAAAATAAGCTCACCAACATGAAAGGAAGCTTAGCAAGAGTTTAAGAACAGTGTGGCTCCAAGACCAGACAAACTGGGCTCAAATACTCATTCTTCTGTGTACTGTCAGCAAGCTACCAAACCAGATCATGTGTTATGTTAGTCAACTGTAAAACAGAGATAATAATATTATCTACTTTAGGCTTATATCAAGACAACGTAGGTAAAAGTCCTGGCATAGAGTTAACAATCAATAAATATTAACACATATCATTATAGTAAGCAACTATTTCATGTTTGTTGGATAACTTACAACGTAAATAATTTAGGATGTAGGGGTCTTTGAAACAGAAAAGTCTTTTCACCTGTGAGAAAACACCCTATACCAAGGAGATGTATCCTTATAAGAGTTAAACATAAATCTTATTTTTTCAGGTTTCAGAATGGGAATTTATACAAGTATTTTAAATAAAACAGAAGGACTAAAAGCACATTTTTATGAATAGTTCCACGGTACATTCTGATCAGATTAATTTGATGATATTTTGATATTGCAAGTCAATAACAATCATCAGATAATCAGAAATAGGTGAAATAGGTAACTGTATCATAACATTTGTTTTTTTATTTGTATGCTAAAAATGAAAAAATAATTATCAATAAGTAGATATTTCCCCCACTTTAACAAGTTGAAGTAATTTGAACTATTACTTGCTTACTGAATCAGAGACATTGGGGTAAATTTTATTCAGACAAATGTGTATTCTCACTGGATTTACTTTAAAAGAATAAAGTGTTATGTCACATGTTCATTGTGGATTGGCTACAACTCAGCTTCTTTTGTCTTATTTCAGGGCTTGGGCAGTCTGGAATAAACGAGCGGTTCCTGTCTACAGAATTACCAGTTCTGTAGTAGAAGAAAAAAATGAAGAAAAAAAGAACTCCCTGGTAGAATCACACAGTTGCTCCTTATGTATGTGCTTAGAAGTAACAGAGCTGTTTTATTCATATTCAGTTGACTCAGGCAAGTCAAGTCAAATGGAGCAGAAAATCATCAACTTCAGAAAAGAGATATTGCCATTCACATGTCCAAATATGACATTAAAAAATACAGGAATAAATGATCTCAGCATAGGAGACAAAATTTTTATTTAAAACTTTTCCAACTTTAAAATTATAGGAAGTATTCTTCAAAAGGAGCCGTGTGTGTGTGTGTGTGTGTGTGTGTGTGTGTGTGTTGTTTCTGCAAATAACTTTATAAAAAGTATACTCCTTTATGATTAACTCACCAATTAGGCCAGTCTTGGTGATTGTATATGTATTACGACATGAATACTTGGTAACAGAAATTAAAATTGTGAAACTGGCAAAAATAGACAATTTGCCAGTGCCACAGTCTGTCACCACTCATTGGAAATACAGAGAAATTAGAGATCCTTAAACACTGGATTGAGACATTTAATCAGACTCATCTTCTAAAATTTTCTTATATAAAATATATACATTTTCTCCCAGTGCTTAATTAATAGATTATAAATAATTAGCTACACCAGAAACCAAGTTATAAGAAAGATGACTCAATCTTGTTTATATTTTCAAGCAAGATACCCAGAGACAAAGATGCAATAATTTTTGTAATTTCATGGAAATTTGCAGAGGAAAGTACTAATTTCATGGTAACGTCTAGGGAAATGTGATGATTTCATGCAGATTTAAGCCTCTGTTCCTAAACCATGCACAAACACAACTCACATGAGTGTAAAAACAGATGGGTTCCCATAAAATTTCCAGTATTCCAAGTATGTAAATGAATGAACAGGTAGAGAATTTTGAAAACTAGAGTAGTTGATCCTAGGAAAACTGAGGAAATGGTTACATACTGTCCTGATTCAAAGTTTTTAAAAATATGAATTTGTGTAAAAAAATTTTCAAATTAAAAACAATTCTCCACTGACAAGTTTCTAATCCAATTTTGGTGCAAAATTAACAATATTTCCATGAGTAATACAAACTATCATCTAACAATTGATCTTAAAAAATCCAGTAAAGATTGACTATTGATGTAATCCCAAAAGAGATGTTCAGTTAATGTTTAAATATTTTAAAATAACATTGTACTGTTATGACAACTTGTAGGTCTGTGGATAACTGGATGTTGCTTTGTATGATCTCCATTACTACATAATGACATAATTGGCCAGAACTTATATTTCAGTGCTTATCCCACATATAAGAGGTTAGTCTCACATAAATCTAGGACACTCAGATGGCCTATAATATCTGACAGCAAATAAAACAAGGAAGCAAAGACAAAACACAAACAAATTCTAAAGGGTTAAGGTATATTCTGAATGAGGATTTTCTTTATGCCTCTAATTTACTTTACACAGTTCCAGAATGTATTGTCCATTGACTCTATTTCAACTCATTAGAAGAACTCAAAAGAATCTTCCCTTTTGGGAGAGGAGGAGGAGGAAACAAAGAATTGGATCAGAGACAACAGGAATTTATGAGACAAGACAGCTATTAGTATTCTTGGTTTCTCTCAACTGTGTTGCAACAACTCAACTTTCCTTCCCATCTTCCTGTCTCACACATAGTGCACATATGCTTAACAATATAAGCAGTGAGCCTTGAGTCCTAAAGTTGATGGTGAGGTAGATGAAAATAACCAAAAAAAAGTTACCAAAAATGTGTACGGTGGAATCAAATAAGATTGTGAAGAGTAAATATGACAATTTCTGCTAAAATTGTGAAAAACTCTTTTTTTCCAGAAATACAAGTAAATTTACCCTGAATATGGGAACAATCCATATAATTCCAATGTTTTCAGCTTGACTGTGTTCCTATGTGTAAACTTGTTCATTTATACCTACAAGCTCTGCAAACTTATGAATTATGTAAAAATATCATAACTCAAAATTTTCAGTTTGTAATAGTGTATAAATGAAAATTCATAGTGAGAAAGATGTCTTTGTTTTCTTTATTAATTGCAGTGTGAAGTGAATTACAGTATTCATTATCCATATAATTATTTTCTTCCCCCTTTTTGAGTTGACCAGATAAATTTTTCCCCCATCAGTACATATGAAAAACATTTTAAGCTATATACTTTTGATCATCTCATATTTCTAGAACATAGCAAGGAATAGACAGATTGATAAAAACATCTGGGAAGGTAGGCAAATAGACAGGGCCAGATTATGCACAGCCCAGAAGACTGAGGAACAGAAGCTGGATTATATTTCACTGTTTTAAAAGTTTGTTGGGACATGCTCTGATTTAACTTTACATGTCCTCTGATTTACAAGGACAATAGTTAGGAAACAGGCATGAGTAGAAGCAGAAAAATAAGTGAGGAGGAAGTTGAAGTCTTTAGAGGGCCTGCCTTGAAAAAAAATACATATATATTAAAATATATGTATATAGATATGAATATGTGTGATACATTTTTGCATAGTTATAAGGAAATGATACAATATACCCTGAAGTAGAAAATGTTAGTAGGGATAAAAAAAATAGAATAGAATAGAATATCAATCTGAAAAAAGGTGAAACATTTTGGTAAGTTGGATGTATAGGATGGGATGAAGGGATAGACAAAGTCATTATCAATATTTTAAACTATTTTACAGAGGATAAAAACAATTTGGGGAAAAGAAAATTGAACAGAATTTCAGGGATAGACTTGCTTTACTCTTAAAGATGTTATAACAAAAATATAAATATTTAGAAAAACTGTTGAAATTTGTATTTAGGAGAGAGATCTGGATTTGAGAGCTATGAAAACAGTTTAAAATCATAAGACTAGACAAATTCATCTAAGCAGAGTTTAAAGATAAAACATAAGAAAGATGATGCTGTGGTTTATGTCCTTCAAAGTTTCCTGTGTTGAAGGCTTAGTCCCCAGTGCAGCAATATTCAGAGATGGAGCTATTGGGAAGTAATTGGATCATGAGGGCTCTGACCTCATCAATGGATCAATACACTGATGGGCTAATAATCTGATGGCATTATTGTGAGGTGGTGGAAAATGTAGAGGTGGGGCCTCGGACAAAGTAGGTAACTGGAGGCATTCCCTGAAAAGGTACATCACTTCCTTGGCCACTTCCTCACTTTCTCTCTGCATCCCTGCTACAAGGAGGTGAGCAGATTTCTTCTGCCATACCCTTCTGCCATGGTGTTCTGCTGTACCTCAGGCCCAAAGCAATAAAATCAGCCAACCATGAGCTGAAAACTTTTAAAACTGTGTACTAAAATAAATGTTTCCTCCATTGAGTTGTTTTTTTCTTCTCGTATTTTGTCCCATCAACAAAATTCTGATTAACACAGAAGGTAACAAAAGCTTGAAAATTACTTTTTAAGTCATGGGTGAAGGCTTTAAAGCATGATTTACTTCTTTCTGAACAGCCTATGTTTAGTTTAGATATGAGGTTGCTCATCTCCCCCCAAAAGCTCCTGTCTAAATGAAGAAATGTACAGAGTTGAAATGATTTGATTGAGAGCTGTAGGCCTAATCAGTCCATTCTAGTTTGGACAGACTAAATGGGTGGTAACTGTAGGCAGATAGGGTGTGGCTCGAGGAAGTAGGTCACTGGGGGCATGCCTCTGGAGTTTATGTTTTGGCCCTGTGCCTCTCTCTCTGCTTCCCTGGTCCCATGACCTGAGCAGTCTTCTTCATCTACACACTTCCTTCATGATGTCCTCTCTCTCCTAGGCCCAGAGCATTGGAGTCAGCTGACCACTGAAACCATGAGCCAAAATAAACTTTTCCTCCTCTAAGTTGTTCTGGTCAGGGTTTTTAGTTATATGAACCAAAGGCTGACTAACATATTCTATGATAACATTCTGTGTAATCAAGTATATAATGCATTATTTGATTTGGTGTCAATAACTCAATGTCCCAAGATTCTAAAAAGCAAATTTAAAACATTTAGTTTCTTCATTATCTTAATAATACCTGATAATCAATATTCTGTTAACAATTTTTAATTTGTCTATCTCCACTGGCATCATCAATAATTAAGAGTAGATGTTTATATTGTGGCTAATGCTTCCAATGACAGTAGATGTTATAAGTGATTGGTGACAAGGTTTTTGGATCTGCAACAGTGTGAACACAAATCTGGTAAATGCATTGACAGTATCAATATAGAAAAACCTATCATGAAATAACAGCTAATCATCACTGCCAATGATTGGCAGTAGAAGATTTCTTATACTCAAAGTAAATTATCCTTTCATGTCCAAGTTTATCACCATTGTCATAATAATATAGGCAGCAATACTTTAGTTTCTTAAGTTTGGGATCATTGTCTTATAAACATGGTTATGGAGTTTTTAAAAATATCCTAAGCAATTAGTAGTTAAGAAGCATACCTTGAAGTAGTGACAAATGGAACTATGGTTAAAGAAAAAAAAAAACTGTTACATGCTTCCAAGGCAAATTTGAGCACTGTAATTCTAGATAAAGAATCACTTCATGCCCAATGGTAAAGATGATTACCAAGGTCTTGTTTTGCTCACCATTCTTCCTGACTCTGAATAGGCTTTGTAATATTAAATCAATATATGTTGATAAATATATGAACATATATAATGTAATAATTTATTGATAACAGTGTTGCAACTCATACTAAAAATATATTCCTGTCAACAAAGTAGACAACAGAAAATCCAAGAAACTTTAGTTCCAGTTGAAGAAATTAATTTACCTACTTTTATACATATTCCTATCACTGTCATCAAACCTCAAGTTAGGTTTCAGATTTTATGACTTTCTAGGGAAAATGATACTGACTTGACTGTTTCTCAAATTACATTTACACTTAAAATAAAAATCAATTTATAACTCTAACATCTCTTTAAATAGATTGGTTTTAATATGTTTTTGATAATAGACATATACTTGATTGGTGTGTCTAGTTAACTGATAGTGCTGGCTAATATGATTGCTGCATAGAGTTGAAATAGTCAATTATGAAACTGAGAAAGACAAAATGAAGGCTAATATTTTAGATTTATATTGCAAAGTGAAATAAATGAATAGTCATCCTGGTGTTTGGATTCTGTTTGAAATGTTACATTTGGCATTTTCCAACAAAAGATGCAATTAACGTCATCGCTGGCACTGTCACACTTCATTGGAAACACTTCACTGGATGTCTGTCAAAATCAAAGCAGCTGTCACAATTTAACATAAAAAACTATTTTAAAGAATTTCCTGTATACTGATGTTAAGTCAAACCAGTAATTACATGGATAACAGGCAGAGATTAAGACTAGAAAATTAATATATTTTCACTCCCCCAAAATAGTTTGGCTTTACCCTTTCTTGAGATTTTTTTTTTTTTTTTTGAAGACATGACTTTGAAAAAGAAGTAACTCACAAAAATGGTGATACTATTATGACATTAACTCACCATTCAAAGAAGCAAAAGATACTTTTCCCAACTAAGGCCACCCAGATGTTTTCCAAAAAAAATGTAGCATTTATTTTCTGTAACTTTTCTATCCTTAGGAAAATATGTTGCCCTATTCAATCTCAAGATTACTGAGTTTCTGCAAAGAAATTTACTTCAGCAATTGAGAAGAGAAATTGTGGATAACTCACAAGGCAAGCAAGAGACCTTGCAAATGATGACCAACCCTAGGGGCTTAAGTTTGTATACTTCTGATATACAAGTACACATCTTATTTTTTTCTTTTTTAAAATTTTTTATTATTCTAATTTGTTATACATGCTTGAAGAGTACATTTAATTTCATATTACATATAAAGAGCACAATTTTTCAAGTTGCTGGTTTTATATAAAGTATTTTTACAACCATTGTATCTTCTTCATACATGTATTTAGGGTAATCACGGATAACTCAGTCTGCCATTATTCTGCAAATAAAAAGTTTGTGAAATGAAATCTGAGATTAGATAAATTTATAAATCTCCTTAAAGCCTTCACTTGGAATAAGAGTTCCTGCCGTGTAGCTGGCATTTTTCTGGTCCCTGTCTGTGAAGCAGTTTAAAATAAATTGTAAATGAACCTGGAAAATAACATTTAATATGAATTTGGAAGAGACATTTCATTTTTCAATTCCGTACTTCTTTACTTTAGAAATATCTTTTCTCTGCTTTAAGTTTAGACATAGGAAAACAAAACACTACACAAGTATTCACAATATGCCATTATGAGAAATATTGTAAAAACTGATTTAAAGGTCAGATATGTACAGGAATCTTATATTTTATATCCCCTTCTCAAAGATTAAAATAATTCTCACTTGGTGTATCTGCCAAAGATTGAATTTTTCTTTATTTGGTGAGAGCAAAGTACAAATACACACACAGACACGCACGCACGCACACACACAAATGTATACACAGTGTGTGTCTTTGTGTGTGTGTGCGCGTGCATGTGTGTGTGTGTGTGTGTGTGTGTGTGTGTGTGTGTGTGTGTGTATGTCAGGAATAAATCATCAATAACAGAAGCCTTCCTTCCTTGGAAGTATGGGTTGAGAGTGAGTGGTCCAATTATGTAGAAAAGGGGTTCAGAAGACCTTTGTGTTTTCAAAATTTAATAATCTATTAACTCCTTGAATGAACTCATAAAAGGGTTAAGTGTAGTGAGTAAAGGAGGAAGTGTTTCTGAAAATAAAAGGCAGCAGTCATCCACAATATTTTATAGTCTCAAATTCAGCCTGAACAAAGAAGAGTGACTCTGTATATTAAGGGATTGGGTCAGGTATTGTCTTTAGCTTTAGGATTCCCAACATGGAACTCCACTGGCTATGCTGACATTGAGGAAGGAAATCACTCTCCCACTACAGCCTCTGAAAAGATGTGAATCTACAAAAAGTAATGTGCAGCATGGGGCAGGCTTCATGTATCAGGTCATTCTCCAAATGTAATTCTGTTTGGCAGTAATAGGTAATGATGGGAATAAACCAACCACATGCCAATTGGCTTGGATCAGTCAAAATAATCTTGTTTAAACTGAAAATTATTCTGGTTCTTTGACAATATAAAAATATATGCAAATTTAAATAGAAGAGTTAGTAATGTCTCTGCTAATAAGACAGACAAATTTTAATGAAAAATTGTCAACAATATTGTGTGCTCTGTTTTTGCCTGGGTGCAAAGACATATGGTGGCATGAGAGATCTGAGAGGAATTTGACCAAATACAAACAAATACTTTAGTTTGGAATGAGTAGCTAGATTCTGTGCTTCACTTGGAATTCCTTGGGGGGGGCGGTGCATTTTGTGTAATCCAATTTAGGATCCTTTTCAACAAAATCCTGGAGTAACTGGATATCCACAGTAAAAAAAAATAAAAGTCAACATAAAACTCACTTTACTTACACAGAACTCAATATAGATCATAGATTCAAATACAAAACATGAAACTACAAAGCTTTAAGAAAAATATATTGAAGAAAATCTCAGCCCTTATACTAAAAATATAATCCCACCTGGAAATTTTAATAAATGGACATCATCTATCAAGCATGCCATTATCTATTGACCCAGCAATTGCACTCCTGGTCATTTATCTCATAAAAAGGAAAAGATAGGTGCACACACACACAAATAACACAAAATTGTAGCAGATATTTATAGCAGCTTATAGATAATAGTGAAAACTATAGAAATCAGTCCAAGTGTCTTTTAATGGGTGAGTGGTTAAACCAACTATATATACATAACAAATTACTCCTTAGATGCAAAAGAAGAATGAACAGCTGATACATACAACAACTTAGAAAAACCAGATTCATGATAAGTTTTAAAAAATTCCAAAATTAACCATATTATAGGTTATGGACTCAATGTTTGTGCAACCCCCACCCCCAAGATTCACATGTTGAAGCCACAATCTTCAAACTGTTAGTGTTTGGAGATGGGCCCTTGGTTATTAGAAAGATGACATTATGAGGTAGAGCCCTAATGATGAAATTAGGGCCTTTATAAGAGACTCTGGAGACCTTGCTCATTAGCTTTCTTGGCCATGTGAGGACACAGCAAAAAGATAGTCCTCTGCCAGCCAGGAAGAGATCCTTCACCAGGAACAAAGTTGGCCAGCTCCTTGAAGTTGGACTTTCCAGGCTCCAGAATTGTGAGAAGACAAATGTCTTTCTGTAAGCCACCCAGTCTATGATATTTTGTCATAATAGCACAAGCAGAGTACGTTTTTGAAGTAACAAAATTATAGAAATAGAGAACTAATTAGTAGTCTCCAAAGTTTAAGGAATGGTCAGGAACAGGGGGAAAAATAAGTATGTGGCTATAAAATGACAACCTGAGGGGATGTTGCAATGAGAAGAACCTTCTGGGTCTTGAACCTTCTGGCTCTTTCACTGTGGATCTGTAAGCCTAAAATATCCTAACTAAAAAAGCGTAATTAAAGATGGCCATGAATGAGAGACAAATATGGGAGGGGGGTTAGAAAGAGAGAGAGAGATAGGATCTAATACTCCCAGGAAAAATTAAAAGATTTAGACAAATAAAAACAAAATTTCTAATTAAAAGAGTATTTATATGAAGTAGAATCCTTGTTTTTGCACTTACTGAAGAGACAAAGATTTTGTTTGAAGAAAATCTCCTCAAAGCAAAGAATAACTTTATTTTCAAGATGATTTGCTTTTTGGAATAAATCAAGAATCTAACATGGAGTCCTAGACTAATAAATTTCCATAGATTTTATTGTTATTATAATTTTTCTCTTTGCCAAGGTCCCGGATGTAACAATGGTACATTTTATGGTTTTATAAACCAAAGTAGCAATGAGAAAGAAGTTCCTATGCCACAGATGATTTACATCTGTAAGGTATTATTATGAAGATAAATAAAAAGGACTGTATTATAAACTTCAGAATTGAAAGTAAGTGCTAACCTTGCTGTAAATAAATAAATAAACAAACAAACAAACATGTTGAAATTACATGGTTCCCATTACTGGTATCGTCACTTGTCAACAGTTAGAAAGGAAGAGAAACAACTGAACTCTTCATTATTCTGTTTACTATTTTATCCTTTTACCAAGTAAATTTCCATTAAATCTTGGTGTTCTGGACTTATTTCACAGCAGGATCACCCAGAAACAGACTTTAGAAAGGATAGAATTGTCTTTTTTAAAGTGTAAAAGAATCCATGCATTTATTGATTTTCTTGTCTTTCCCTTCAACTCCTTTGAAATATGATCAAAAAAGTGTCTCCATTTTATATACCACAATTTTCTTTTAATAGCTTTTTCTCCACAACAGAAGCAGAGTTCTGCCTTCCTAACTAAAGAGTAAAAAGCTGTCTCAAAGGAAAAAAATAACAGCCAAGCTAAGCCAACCCCAAACCACCGTTAAATGTGTGAACATTTGGAAGGTCAGAGAAAGGCCATCTGGTGGCTCAACTCTTTCTGCTTTAGCTACTGTGCACAGCAGGCCTCACTAGGCACAGGTCTAGAGGACATGGCTTATCCTTTTGCTCAGCTTCTGGGCACCACCTATCCACCCCTTTTCCATTTTCATTTCCATTTTCCTACTTATTGCCTTTCCATCCATGAAATACTCACACCAATCCACTGATTCCCAGTTCTAGCAGTTAGAAAGGACAATTCTCTGAGAATTCATACAATGTTTAGGCTCTTAAAACATGTGTTTTAACTAGTTTCTGATATTTGAATCCCACCCACAGAACTCTTGCCAAAAGATGTCAAATCACCTGACATGGGGAAACTTCCAGATAGAGGAAATTTATTCTCTCACAAAAGCTTTTTTGAAATTATTTTCTGACAGTTCTGACAGGTACAAATAGCTTTTTTACATTTCTGGAGAAAATATGTGCCAAATGATTCCAATTCTAGTTTTTGAAGCTATTTAAGATAAGTTAATCCCTTTCTTATTTGACATCTTATATATTATTTGAAGACAGTAAATATGCCTACACCATATTTTCTCCTTATCATGTCTATCCTAACTCTTCTTCACCCAGTTCATTCTGAAGTGGTTTTAAAGTTCTTTTAAATGCTTTTCAATCCTGATTTCTAAATATTGGATAATCAATCATTATACCATAGACATTTTAAAGCACTGTTCCCTGTGCCTAGTAAGTATAGCATATCAGTTAAACATGGAATTTACTAACCCTATGGCCTCTGAGAGTAACTTACGCTCTTATTGCCTCCATTTCTTCATTTGTGAAATACCAAAAATGTAAGTACATGTGTCACAGGATTTTCACGTGAATTAAATGTGTTAATATATACAAAGAATTTAAGCAGTGGCCAATAAATTTGAGTTACCATCATCACCCTCATTACCTCCCTTCATACAGTCTTACAAGAATTTGGTAATACAGGACTATCCAAATTTTCATTCTATATTCATTTTCTTTAATATGGTTTAAGCCATTATTTGATTTTTTATACTAGGTTCTGATATTTTGATACTAATTTCTAATATTATAACTCACCAAGTATATAGGAACTCATAAAAGAAGAGTAATATCAATCAGAACACTTTATTAAAGAAGAAAGGAAGGGAATAGGAATAGGAAAGACAGTAGAATAAATCTAAATAATTTTCCTATATACACATCTGAAATTACCTATGTGAACCCCACCATCATGCCCATTCACAAGGATGGGATAATTAGAAAAAGATATACCCTATGTTTGTGTAATTTTATCATGGTGGATTCTACTGTCAGGTATAAGAAGAACCAATGAAATTAAAAATAAATTTAAAAAGAAGTTGGTCTGACAGTAATGTCAAAGAACTAGTGGAATTACATTTGGACAGAGTACTATCAGCATCTTTCTACAAGGTGTATGCCACTAGAACAGTATTTAGTCCTGCCTACTTGGAGGGAAAAAAGGGGGGGGGGGGACAAGGACAAAAAGGTGACTAGAAGAAAATTATTTTAGAGAATTATTCAACTGAGGCTAATCCAATTATGGAATTCTGTTGCAGCAAGAACTCTAGGAAAGAATGGTCTGTGATCATTCTGGGTTTCAGTAATAGGGAATTGGTTATTGCTGATTAGTAGTAATGCTGAACACACTTCCTCTGGAGTTTTCAGTTGCAAAGTAACCTTGTTGTTTAAGTTCATTTAACTTGGACTTTCTAGTTCTTATCACTGAGAAAGGATGAGGGACCATACAGCAATGTCAACAAAAAGCATGGGTTTGACATCAAATAGAACTGAATTATGGTCCTGATCTGCTGTTCAAAAGGCAAATTATTAAATCCCCTTAATTTGTTTATCTTTTCCAGTAAAAATGAAGTGGAGAGATAATTTGGAAGAAGAGTCATTGGTTTCAAGTAGAAAGCTTGGAATGACAATATTTTTAAAGGAGGAGATGAAAATATAGTTGTCAGAAGTGAAAGAGCAATATAGGAAATTACCTTTTATCGGTCACGTTCATCTTGGCAAACAACTTGCATATAACTCTGATGTGTTCTCTAACCAGAACTATAGAAATGATTATGCAGTGAGCCTATTTTTGTATCAACCACTAAGCTCTCTGAAATTATAAACATTTTTGTTCCTTCAATAAAAGCTGTTTTCATTGAAGCAGTTTCTTTGCTTATAGTGGAATCTCTTTCAAAATATACTTCTATATGTAGTTCCATTTCTGCAGAAAATGCTATGAAATCATAAGTGTGGTGCTATTGCAGGTTATATGCAATGTGATTCAAAGCAGCATGGACACTATCCTTTTGACAATTTTGCCTAGGGGAAACCTAAATGAACTCACTAAATCTTCTCTGGTTCAGTGGTTGAGGAAATTCTTCCCAGACTTTGGCAATAGCAAACATAGATTAAGTAACTAAATTTCCACCTGAAGGCTTTCACCAGCATTACCTAACCATACCCTGAAAAGAGTTTTAGGTTGAATTACAGAGTAAGCAGAACGCTGGCAGAGAGAGGAATTGCACCTAGCAGCCTGGAAAGATGAGAAGAATTTCATCTGTCTCTGTATAACAACCTACTGTCTACCTTCCATAATGGAGAGAGCTAGAGTAATTCACAAATGACTTTAAAAGCTAAAACAGAACAGGGAGATTTCCATCATTTGGGTCCTTGACAGGCTCACTCCAGCCCTGTCAAATATCCTAATGTGGAGGAGGAGAGAAGACGAGCCCTGTTGGTGAGATCATCATCCCACAAATCACTATTATTTACAGATGTGGCAACCTGTCTTTCATCCCCCTGCTAGCTATTTTTCCCGGCTTCACTTCCTCAGACACAGTATTATTAGGAATCATATGTTGGCACAGAAAATGCCAATTCTCTAGTTCTGTGATGACATTTCTGGAAGTACTGTCTAAGAAATACTCTGAAATTGTGTGTTGGGAGCCAAGTCAGTGACTAAAGAATAAAAGAGGTAAATTCAAAAAAAGATATTACGTGAACAGAAATCATCATAACTAAAAACCTGAAACTGAAGTTGATAACATTATACTTACTTGTCAGGAAATGATAGTAAGATGGAAAAGAAGCCATACCCTTGCATCTCATTCTCTATCCTAGAAAAGAAAATAATTCTCCTAAAGCAAACTGTGATTATGCAGTATAAAAAGAAATTGAAATAATTCAGTGACTACATATAACATAGATACACAAATACCAGGATCATAACATCTTAATAGTCAGGCATGGTGGTATAATTGGAGTGATTCTGGAGGCTGAGGGACAATAATGACAAGTTCAAAGCAGCCTCAGACACTTAGCAATCCCCAGTACCAAAAAAAATAAAATAAAATAAAAACTAAAAAACAAATAACATCATGAACAAACAAACTACACACACACACACACACACACACACACACACACAAACACACACACGAAATTTTACTGAAATCTAGCATTATCAATAAAATTACATGTTAAAGAACTGGATTAATTGTAGGATAGTTGCAAATATACTTTCATGATAATTGTAGATAAATTTTAGCATACAAATGTGGTCTCTGCTTTCTAACACCTGATACTTCCAAGTAGACTTATATGAAGCAATTAAAGAACCACAGCCAGTGCCATTTTGTATTTTAAAAAAATACTGAATGTACCTCTTCTTCATCTCCTGGGCAGTTCACGATCTTCACCAATAATATTGAATTTAATGACATATATTTAAATTGATTAATGTTAAATTTTAAACCTAATGAGATAGTATCAATTTAAATAAATTATAATGCTTACCCATTAATGAGGATTCAGAGGTAAGTAAATCATAAAAGTTAAATATTAATGATGATTGAAAATGTATGATCCATTGACTTCCTTAATATAATGACTATACTTTCTCATAAAACAATCCCAAGTCCACAAGATATATGAAACTCTGAACCTAAACTGTGTTCTCATTTCTTTGTCAATAATGAAGAACATTAAAAGCATTCAAAATCAAAATGAAAGTCCTTTATATAATCTCTGAGCATTCCAACACTTCACAGAATGATGCACTTACTGTATTTTACTAGCCCCCATGAAGTATACCAGACTTATTTTAGAGCAGTTTTAGGTCTGCAAGGAAATTAAAGCATAGACATTTCCCATATATCTCTTGTCCCTCATCATTATCAGAGTAGCTCTGTTGTTAAATTCAATGAAATCACGTTGATAAATCAAAATAATCCAAAGTCATAGTTTACATTAGGTTTCATTCTTAGAGATTCTATAGTTATGGGAAAACTTAAAAGGTTTCTTTTTAACCAGGTTGTTTTCTTTCTTACTGGTAAATTATGAGAGTTCTTTAATATTTTGGATAATAGTTCTTTATTAGATGTGTCATTTGCACATATAGTCTTCCAGCCTGTGGCTTATCTTCTTATTCTCTTGACAGTGTCTTTTGTATAACACAAGTTGTTTTTTTTATTTTTTAAATTTTAATGTTAATGTTTTTATTTTTATGTTCAATTTATTGTTTCATATGTTAAATGTAGGTATATGACCTGTTTTTGTGTTCAAGTTTGTGAAGTGTAAGTTCCGTGTCTAGGTTTGTTTTTTTTGTTTGTTTGTTTGTTTGTTTTTGTTGGTTGGTTGGTTGGTTTTTGGCATAAGGATTTCCTATTATCCCCTACTATTTGCTGAAAAGATTTTCCTTGCTCCATCATATTGATTTTGTTTCCTTGTCAAAGATCAGATGAACAAATTTATGTGGGTGTATTTCTGAGCTTCTTGTCTTCTTACTTTTATTTATTTATTTGTTATTTTGATGATTATATCTTTATAGTAAGTCTTGAAATTCAGTAGTGTCAGTCCTCTAATTTTATTTTTCTTCAGTATTGCATAACAATTCTGGGACTTGTGACTCTCCATATAAACTTTATAATCAGTTTTTCTATACCCACAAAATAATCTGCTAAGGTTTTAAATGCAATTGCCTATAATCTATAGATCAACCTGGGAAAAACATGACACCTTGACAATATTGACTCTGCCTGTCAATGAACATGAAATCTCTCTCCATTTTTTGCTTCTTTGGTTTTATTAATCAGTGTTTTATAAAATTCTATACATAGATCATGTACACATTGTTAGATTTATATGTATTTCATTTTCTCAGGTGCTAATGTAATTGATATGGTGTTTTTAATTTGAAATTTCAGTTGTTCATTGTTTGTATATAGGAATTCAATTCACTTGTATATTGACCTGTATTCTATAATCTTGCTATAGTCCCTTATTACTTCCAGGGTATTGTTTTTTTTTTTTTTTTTTTTTTTTCAATTATTTCAGATTTTCTGCTGATTGTCATGTCATTGGTGAACACAATAATTTATTTCTTCTTTCTCATTCTAGATTTTCCTTTTCTTGTCTTATTGCAAAAGTTAATATATCCAATATGATGTTGAAAAGGAGTGATTCAATTAGGCATACTTACTTCATTCCTGATCCTAGTAAGTAGAAAGCTCACAATTTCTTACCATTAAATACACTGTTTCTATAGTTTTTTTTTTTTTTTAATCAACTTGAAGAAATCCCCATCAAATTTTAGATCACTGAGAATTTTTGTTATGAATGAGTGCTGGACTTTTCAAATGATTTCTCTAATTATGTTGATATAATCATGTTTTTTTCTAGTTGGTCAATATGATGAATTGTAAAACCTGATTTTCAAATGTTGAAACAGCTTGCACATCTGGATACACCTCACTTGTTTGTAGTGTATAATTATTTTTATACCTTATTTAATTTGCTAATATTTTATTGTAGTGGCTTCATAGAATGAGTTATTCTTACCTAAGCTACTTCCTCTGAAAGACATCATGAAAAAACTGGCTTAATTTTGTCCTTAAATGTTGGTAGAATTTATTAATAAACCCATCTGACCTAGTGCTTTCACATTATTAATTACTGATTCAGTTTCTTTAATATGAGTGGGTCATACAACTTGTCTGTTTTAGTGAGCTTTTTCATCACTGTGACAACACATACACACACACACACACACACACACACACACACACACACACACACAACCCAATATCCTACAAGAACAATTAGGGGAGGAAAAGTTTATTTGGCTCATAACTCTCCACCCAAGGTGAGGTAGAAAATAATGATGGAAAGATGCAGCAAAGGAAATTAGCTCAGGATATGGCAACAAGGAAGCAGAGCCAGGTCTACTCACCAGGGACAAAACATAAACACCAAAGTTACACATCCAGTGACTGACCACTACCTGCCTACACTAATCACCCAGTTAATCCTTATCAGTGAATTAATCCAGATTAAGGCTCTCAGAACCCAATCATTGCACTTCTGAAAATCCTTGCATTGTCTCACACCTCGTATATAAACAATAACATTGTCTATTGATTCTTGTTTGATTTTTTTGGCAAATTTTCTTTCAAGGAATTGGTGTGTGATAAGAGAACTAAAGGGGCTCCATCTTGTTCTTTAGCAGCCTTCTTAGGAGTTCCAAGAAATAGTTCTGTTTCTTAGAACCCATTAATCTTAATCGTTACCTAGCATAACATACTTGGCAACACAAAAATAGCAATTCTTATACAATTTAAAATTGTTCTTTTTGATTTCCATTTTTCTTGGGCAATGCACCTTGTCAGAGATTGATTGTCTAGATGTTAGTAACCATCCTCCGACATAATATCAACTAGGGTCATTTTGACCCCCCCCCCTTCCCTTCTACTTGCTTGTTGCTATGCCAACCTGGAAAGTCCCATGGGAAATACCATTGTACCCATTGCATTGTCTTACTAACTGCCCAAATTCAGATTCTGTACCATGGCTTGCTTGCATTGGCTGAACAACCAAATATAAACCCTTGAAAATACTGCCGGTGCACCATCTTGTCATGCTGTGTGATGCGTGCAGATGGTGGCCACTGATCAGCTTAATAAAGGCTTTTTTTGGCTCAAATGTGATGTGGCTTGGCATTTTAATTCACATTTTTGGTACAACAGGTGCATTTCATTGGGTTATGTGTGCAGAGAATTGTTCCTAATTTTCCTTTATTATCTTTACAGTGTCTATAAGATCTGAAGTGATATCCCTTCTTTCATATATAATGCTA
Organism: Tamias sibiricus; assembly: GCA_025594165.1. Classification (NCBI taxonomy): domain Eukaryota; kingdom Metazoa; phylum Chordata; class Mammalia; order Rodentia; family Sciuridae; genus Tamias; species Tamias sibiricus. Next base: position 107,905,422 of record CM046664.1, on the reverse strand, counting down.
GTAATATGTGTCTGATTGTTTTTTCTTAGCCCCATGTATTAGTCAACTTTCTGTTTGTTGCTGTAACCAAAATATCTGTCAAGAACAAGATAGAAAAGGAAACATTTATTTTGTGCTCACAGTTTCAGAGGTTCAGACTGTGATTGACTGACTTCTTTACTCTGGGCCTGGGGAAAGGTAGAACATCATGGCAAAAGGGGATGGCACAGGAAAACTTCTCAGTTAATGGTAGCAAGGAGCAGACAGGGAGAGTAATGGGGGGTGGTGAGCGCACCAGGGACAGATATAGGTCCCAAAGCCACATCTCCAGTCACCTACTTCACTAACCATGTTCCACCTGCCTATAATTACCTATAATTACCACCCAGTAATCCATTATTAATTCATCAAATGGATTAATCCACTGATGAGATCATAACTCTTATAATCCAATCATTGCCTAAAAAGCCCTCCTGTGAGCTTTCTTGCACTGGGCACCATGGTTTCAAACAAGAGCTTCTTGAGGGACATTTCAGATTCAAACCCTAACATCTCACCAAAGACCTATTGATTTTATTGATCTTTCAAAGAACCAGCTTTTAGTTTTGTCACTTTCCTCTATTGATTTCCTATTTTTAATTTTATTGATTTCTATTCTAATTCTTATTATTTCTTTTATAAAATAATATGATTACTTGGGATTTAATTTGCTCTAGTTTTTTTTTCTAATTCCCTACATTGGAAACTTGGGTTCTTAACTTCAGATCTTTCTAATAGATGCATTCAATGCTATTAATTTCCTATTTTTGCTGCTTGCCACAAATTATGATGTTTTATTTTCATTCTCCTTGTGTTCAAAACATTTTTAACTCTTTTGAGATTTCTTCTGTCACCTAATGTTTATTTAGGAATGTGTTGTTTAATTTCCATGTATTTTGCATTTTATTTTTCTCACATTGATTTCTTTAGCTTGTAAATAGTATGTTTAGGTATAATGTTTTTATTTCCTATTTTTTTCAATCTATACTACTTCATGTTCCCTGAGCCTCTTGGATCTGTGATTTTGTGTCTGATATTAATTTAAGGAAATTCTGAGTCATTATTACTTCAAATATTTTATTTTGTTATTTTGTGACTTTTTACCTTTCTGTTTTCCCATTAGGCATTGTTAAACCTTTTTAAGTTAGCCTATGTTCTTTTATTTCATATTCCTTTTCTCTTTGCTTTTTCATTTTGGAAAATTCTACTGGTACACCTTCAAACTCGGAGATTCTTTTTCTTTTTGTTATTAGTTCTTTTTAATTATACATGACAGTATTTTTACATATTTATACAAACATGGAGTATATCTTACTCTATTAGGATCTCAGTCCTGTGGATGTAAACAATGTTGAGATTCACTGTGGCATGTTCATATATGTATATAGAAAATTTATGTCAGATTCTTTCCTTGGCTGTGTCTTGTCTACTAATGATCCCATCAAAGATATCCTTCATTTCTGTTAGTGTTTTTGATCTCTGGTGTTTCTTTTTTAATCTTTCTCAGAATTTCCATTTCTCTGTACATATTGTCCATCTGTTGTTACATGTGGCCTACTTTACCAATTAGAGCACTTAGCATATTAATATAGCTGTTTTAATTCCCAGTCTAATTCAAACATTCCTTCCATGTCTTGTTCTGGTGCTTGCTCTTTCTCTTGAAATTGTTTGGTTTGCTTTACTTTTTTATATGCCTTGCAATTGTGTGTGTGTGCTAAGACACGGTACTGGAGAACAAATTCAGGGTTTCTTTACCACTGAGATACATACCCCCGTCCTTTTTATTTTGAGACAAGGACTTACTAACTTACTGAGGACCTCAATAAGCTGCTGAGGCCAGCCTTCAACTTGTGCAACTTGTGATCCTCCTGCTTCAGCCTCCAGAGTAGCTGAGATTATAAGCATGTGCTACTGTGCCTAGCTTCTCCCCACCCCCCATTATGTACAGGGTAAAATAGCTTCTTTAAACAGGTCTTTGTGATGAACTTGTAACGTGTAGGGAAGGGAAAACACTCTATAGTGCTATGGTTAGGTCTACAGTGTGCCTGTGACTCTTGGTTGTGAACTTCACAAGAGTTCCTCAACGTTTTTGTCCCCTCTTTAATTGGGACATGATGGCTTGTTGCCGCCTGAAGCGCTCGGAGCACCGGAGCCGCGGGAAGAACTTCAGAAGCAAACTGGAGACAAACAGCTTTTTATTCTGATAACTTTTCTCTCTGGTTCTAACAACTAACTCACGCCAAACACACCACTAAAATGGCGCTGACCCGATCAGCAATTTCGGCCAAGTCACTCCAGATCCCGCAACAAAATCCCGTGAGACTACGGGTGGCGACAATGGCCAAATCTCCACGGCTCATAGTCAACTGCAATTCAAGCCAATCCCCAAACAGGGCTCCTGCATTTCCCCCTTTTTGTTTTAAAAGAGGTAATACTCTAGGACGTCTATGTGCAACCAACATTCTTACCCGTCATCGGATAATCAAGGCTGTGCCCTTGACTCCTGTCTTAGGTTGATATGTCGGCCACATGAGACTGTCCCGTGCGACTGTGCCTGTCTTAGGTTGTCCCCCTCTGGGGATCTTACCCGTCATTGGCTAACCAGCCATCCAATGGAGCCCTTTAGGATCGACTATATATGATGACTAACAGCCGTCCAATTGTGAGGAGATGTTGCGGCTTTAAGGCGACAAGCCTTTTGGTGATGAGCCAAATTGCATAGCATATCAAATTGTTTAAACAAATCAGCTGCCCTAAGTTCCAACAAGTAACACACTGAATTCTCTAGACAAATACCCGCAAGGCATTGTCCCGTAAAGTCCCAAACAATGAAAGATCAAAATGTCCATTTGTTGTAACATGTTGATGTAGGAGGCCCCATGCATGTAGAGCAGAGGCCACACTGTTGGTGAGGTTGTTTGATGTTTGAGCAGCAGGGATGCTTGCGGCGGCCGCGATCCCTGCAGCTGTAGCAGCAGACGTCTTTTTTATGTTTAGACAATGCCACCGGCAAATCTTCAGGGCCCCGCTACCTAGAAACTCAAGCATCAATTATTAAAGGAAAGGCAGTGCTATTGCAGCACTGAGTCAAGAGGCGAGTTGTCAAACTACAAAATAGAATAATTAGATTAGAAAATTAAAGTTGATTTTTGTTCACACACATCGCTGGTTGAGCTTATACAAACATAAGTTGGAAAAAATATCATATTTAGAACAAAACAAAGAAAGACTGAGGGTAATTACTGCATTAAAGATAGATTAAAGAAAAGGTAAAGGCACTTTAGAGAAATAATTTGTTAGCTGGAACCCTTGAGTCTCTGTATACAGAGCAATCTTTTACCTGTTGAGATAATTGAAATTAATGAGCTATTAAACAAATGAAGTTAATAACAAATAAACAATCTTAAGTCAAAACACCAAAATATCAGGTTATATAGCACTAGTCATATTGTTTGCTAAAGAGAAGTCCCAGGGACACCTATAAATCAAAATTGAAAGTACCTTCATTTATAAAATTATTTACCTAAATTGAATACTCTAAACCTAAAATGAATTAAAGTTATTTGGATCCATATATATATATATTTTCTTTTTCATAAGCACTTTGTTCTATGTGACGTCACACTGGACAAACAAACATACAAACATATATTTGTGACGTCACATTAACATGAAATATAGACAAATGTACAGACATAAAGACATGTATAAAAAGAAAAAAAAAAATACAATTGTGTGCACACTAAAGAGAGATCTCCTCGTCCCGGCCGGGAGAAATGACACTTAAGTTGTGAAATATTTTGAAGGACTCTTTTGAGGGAATCATTCTATACCTTCATCTTGGTCCTCTTGATTTTGTACCTTTTTTATTAATCTTGATTCTTCAATAACTTCATCTTGATCATTTTGATGTGGTACCTGTTTTATTAATCTAGATGGTATCCATATTGGAGAGGATTCATCTTTTGGAAAAACACAAACAGATCCTCTTCCCCAAATTAATACTGGATCTGGACCCTTCCATGTACCTGAAAGAACATCCTTCCAGTAAACCAAAGGTTTATGTTGTTGGTGTGGATTCCAATGTCTGTCTCCAGCAGAATAACCATTAGAGTCTAAAGTTAAAAAATTTAAGGTAAACAGGGCAACTGCCAATCTGTCCTTAGGACTTTTCCAATTTCCTTCTTTTTGTTTTAATAACATAATTTTCAGTGTTCGGTTTGCTCTTTCAATAATGCCCTGACCCTGAGGATTGTATGGGATGCCTGTTTTATGGGATATATTGAATTTTGCGCAAAACTGTTTGAAAGATGAGGACGTATATGCGGGGCCATTATCTGTTTTAAGCATTTTGGGGATGCCCAATGCAGCAAAAGCTTGCAAGCAATGAGATGTAACATCTTTAACTTTTTCTCCAGAATGTAAGGAAGCAAAAATCATGCCTGAACATGTATCTATGGTCACATGAATAAATCGCAATTTTCCAAAACTTGGCTCATGAGTAACATCCATCTGCCACAAATGATTGGGCATCAATCCTCTAGGGTTAACGCCGAAATGAGGATTGGGCAAATGTGTCATACAAGATTTACAATCTTTTACAATTGTTCTGGCTTGCTCCTTTGTGATTTTAAACCTACGTTGCAAGGTGGTGCTGTTGACATGAAACTGGGAGTGAAATAAAGTAGCTTGTTGTAGCGCTGAAAGTATAAATACTGTTTTTGTAAGTTCATCAGCCTTTTGATTACCTTCATGGAGGGGACCAGGCAAATTAGTATGTGCTCTAATATGGCCTACGAATAGGGGGTTCTTTTCTTGCCCACAAAAGTTTTTGTATTTGATAAAAACAATTTAAAGGCTGGAGTATGAGGTGCTATTGGTCCTGCTAACTCTAATTTTGGGACGGCTTGTACAATATAGTGGCTATCTGAAAAAATGTTTACGGGCTGGTCCCTAAAATTTTCCAGAGCTCTTACCACAGCTTCCAATTCCACTAGTTGAGCTGATTTGTGTGCAGTTATGTAAGTCATATTTTCTTTTTTAGTGACTACTGTAGCAGTACCATTTGAGGACCCATCTGTAAATACATTAAATGCCTTAGGAATAGGTTGATTTTTTATTACCTGTGGAAATATAATTGGATGATTAATACAAAAAGATAATATAGGGGACTTAGGAAGATGATTATCAAATTTGCAGAAGTAGAGCATTTAGCTATAGCCCAATCATTATCATTGAAGCATAAGTATTCAATCTGTGATGATGAATAGGGAGTAATAATAGTAGCAGGGTGAATGCCAAATATTTTAGTAGAAGTCTTAAGTCCTTGAAGAATAAGTTTAGCCACCATGGAGGTATAAGATTCAATTATACTTTTAGGAGAGACGGGCAAATGTATCCATAATAAAGGCCCTTGTTGCCAAAATACTCCTGTGGGTGTATATTGTGAAGAAATAATAATCAACATCAGCGGTTGAGTTAAATCAAATCTATCACAATGAGCTCCTTCTATGGCTTTTTCTACTAACTTTAAAGCTTTCCTAGCATCAGGAGTCAATGTTCGTGGTGAAGATGGATCAGGATCTCCACGAAGGATGTCAAATAAAGGTTTTAGTTGGCCAGTAGTGAGATTTAGTGTAGGGCGAAGCCAATTAATGTCTCCCAGTAGTTTTTGGAAATCATTGAGGGTGGTCAAATGTTCTTTATTTATTAAAATTTTTTGGGGTCTAACAAAAGTATCCATGATTTTAAATCCTAAATATAATATGGGAGATCTGGTTTGAACTTTTTCTTCTGCTATATATAGTCCATATTTTTTTAAATTTTCTACCACATCACTGAATATATTAAATAAGATTTTTTGATTAGGGTGGGCCAATAAAATATCATCCATGTAATGTAGACACATGAGGTTTGGATATTTATTTTTAATGGGTTGGATAGCCTTGTCCACATATATTTGGCATATGGTGGGGCTATTAGCCATTCCCTGTGGTAAAACCTTCCATTGATATCTCTGATCAGGGCCATTATTGTTCATAGAAGGAACGGAAAAAGCAAACCTGGGGGCATCCAGAGGATGTAGGGGAATAGAAAAGAAGCAATCCTTTATATCAAGAGTAATAAGATGGAAATTTTTTGGAATAGCTACGGGACTAGGAAGTCCAGGTTGAGTAGGCCCCATAACTTGCATGGTTTTATTGATTTGTCTAAGATCATGTAACAATCGCCATTTTCCTGACTTTTTCTTGATCACAAATATGGGGGAATTCCAGGGAGAGGTGGAAGGTTCTATATGACCTGCTTCTAATTGTTCCTGAACTAATTGGTGGGCCGCTTGTAATTTCTCTTTAGATAGGGGCCACTGAGGGACCCACACTGGCTTATCAGAAAGCCATGGTATTTTCAAAATTATTTTCTCAGTGGCCCCGAAAAAAAATATCTTTTTCCTTTATGACAATGATTACTTTTAGGGTTAAGATTACTCTGTACTTTTTGATAATGAGTTCTTTTATGGTTAAGATTACCCTGTAGGTTTTCACATTTAACATCTGCAGGCTTGGTTGCAAGGTGTGTACTCCCATTTGTTGCAAAATATCTCTTCCCCATAAAGTAACCGGTAGATTAGGTAAAACATAAGGCTGAAATGTTCCTTTATGGCCTTCATCATCCTCCCATTTTAAAATTACTGCACTTTTATCTGGGAGGTTATTATATCCCAAGCCTCTTAAACTGGTTGAAGCTTTTTGCAGAGGCCAGTGCTTGGGCCATTGGCGTAAATTAATAATGGAAGAGTCAGCTCCAGTATCTATTAATCCCTCCATTTCTATTCCTTGGATTTTTATTTTACACATAGGCCTCCTTGAACAGTCTCGAACCCAGCAAGCCATGGGACTTGAGTCAGTGGAACAAAATCCTCTATTGTTCCCTTCTTGAGGCATACCCATTTTAAATGAATTATGTAAATTGGGAAGGAGAAGCAACTGAGCAATTCTATCTCCTTGATTAACAGAACTTACACTTTGGGGTGAGCTAAGCATTATTTTTATTTCCCCTTTGTAGTCTGAGTTTATTACACCTGGGGTCACTTGCAAACCTAATAAGCTTTTAGGACTACGCCCGATAATAAGTCCTACAGTCCCTGAGGGAAGAGGTCCCCTGACTCCTGTGGGAATCAGTTGAACCCCCATTTCAGGTGTTAACACTATTCGGGCGGTGGAACAGAGGTCTAATCCTGCATTTCCTCTTGTTCCTCTGGCGAGGGAGTGGATGGGTAGTAGGGATTGTGTCGGGGAAGCATCTGAGTGGATGGTTGAGGATACTCCTTCTGCAATGCCCCGTACATTTGTGGGCCCCGGGGTACTGGGCCCCGTGCCCCGTTTTTTGAATTCCTGAACAAAGGATTTCCATGGATGTCAAATTTTGAATAGCATTTATTGGCCCAATGATTTCCCTTTTTACACCTGGGGCAGCGGCCTGGGGCATGGTATGAGCTTGATCTTATTTCTCTTTTGGGATTTTGCCTAGAATTGCCTGATTGATTATGATAATTTTGCCTGGAATATCCTGATTGATTATAATGTCTACGTTTAGCCTTTGTGAAATTTCGAGAGGAAGCACCTCTCATTGAGGCTGCAATCACATTTCCTGTGACAAAGGCGCCATTTATATCTTTACATAGTTGTATATATACGGAAAGATCCTTTTTAGTTCTCCATGGCCTGATGGCTGCTTGGCACCATTTATTTGCATTTTCATAAGCTAATTGAACAACTAAAGGCATAGCTTGGTCAACATCTGCAAACACACTACCTGCAGTTCTCAAAAGTCGATCAGCAAAGTCGGCATACGGCTCATTAGGTCCTTGAATCACTTTTGACAAGCTACCTTGTAGATCCCCAGGTCCTTGTACAGTTTTCCAAGCCTCTAAGGCAGCTGCATTTATCTGAGCATATATATCTGAGTCATAATCTGTTTGAGCCTGTAAGTCTGCGAATTGCCCTTCTCCTGTGAGCATGTCTATATTATAGTTTTCAAACCCTGTAGCCGCGTTTCTTTTAGCCGTTTCTATACAAAGTTCTTGGAATTGCAATCGCCAAACCAAGAATTGCCCCCCGCTTAATGTTGCTTTACATAGACTTTTCCAGTCTGAGGGGGTTAAGCTAAAGGTGTTAAGGGACTCCAGCATACTCAACGTGAAAGGAGCTTGGGGCCCATAAGTCATTACTGCCTCTTTGAGATTTTTTATTGTTTTGAAATCTACTGACTGATGGACACTCTGTCCATTTTTCTTTTCAAATGCTGGCGGTTCCCAATGTATCTGTGAGTTGTCCTCGAGAGCGCATAAGCGATCAGAAAGACTTTTTATTTCTGTTTCTAGGGTATGCAAATGCCTAGTAATACCCTTCATATTTTCTGTAATGGATTCCACCCATGGGGGAGTAGTCACTTCCACAAGTGACTCCTCTGCCTGACGGACCTTTTTCTCGGTCTTTTTAAATTTCTTTTTCCTCATTTTCTCAGGATCACTTTTACTAGATTCCTCACCACTGCTAATTTCACTGACAGCAATATCCTGAGGCCCAGGTTCCAGTGAGAGCAAGTATCCTTCAGCTTTCGCCAATAACTCCCGAATAGCTTTAATAGCTTGGATTTTTGTCATTTTTTGGGTCTCTTCTAATACTCTCTTTACTGGTCTCAGTTGGCCCAGTGGAATCTACACTTTTTTGATCACTTTCATTTTTGTCTATATACTCCTCACTGAGAACAGAGTCAGGTATATCAAGGAGTCTTTGCATAGCCTCTATCACTTGGGATTCAGTTATATTCGAACCCATCTTTAGAGACCTTTCAGTTCTTACCTGTCCGCTCCGAAGTTCCCCGTACGGGCCGCCACCTGTTGCCGCCTGAAGCGCTCGGAGCACCGGAGCCGCGGGAAGAACTTCAGAAGCAAACTGGAGACAAACAGCTTTTTATTCTGATAACTTTTCTCTCTGGTTCTAACAACTAACTCACGCCAAACACACCACTAAAATGGCGCTGACCCGATCAGCAATTTCGGCCAAGTCACTCCAGATCCCGCAACAAAATCCCGTGAGACTACGGGTGGCGACAATGGCCAAATCTCCACGGCTCATAGTCAACTGCAATTCAAGCCAATCCCCAAACAGGGCTCCTGCAATGGCTAGAGTATTAGAGTTGGTTACTTCTTTTTTCCCAGGTAGAATAGTATAGCTGAGTAGAGATGATCATCTTCTTTCTTCAGGTCAGTGAGGCTCTACTAATAACCCAGAAAGCATGCTCTGGTTCACTAGTTTCTCCTAACGACAGCCCTTGTTAAGAAAAACAATACTGCTTTCCAGAGGGGGCTCAATTTATGATGGTTCAACTTACAGAATCTCAACTTTATGAATGCAAAAGTGATATGCATTTAGTAAAAACCATACTTTGAACTCTGAAGTTTAATCTTTTCTTGGGCTAGTAATATGCAGCATGATACTCTCACAATGTTGGAAGTGTCTATGAGCCATAGCTCCCAGATAGGCATGATTGTGAGGGTAAACAATAGTATGCAGTATACTGTGTGGCTAAATTATGATGCTTAATAGTTTAGGTGCATTGAATATACTCCAATCTTACCATATTTTCAGCTTAAATTAGTTTATTGGGACATACCCAATCATATGTTGAGCTAATCTAGTTATTTTTCTCTTCTCCATGCTAGAGTATGAGAAGTTTTTCTTTCTATTTTTTGTTAGAGCTTTATAGTTATACATAGTAGCTGGTTTCATCCTAGCAAAATCATATATTCATGAAATTTGACTTCAGTTCACAATCATCACCTTTGTTGTCCTTCCTTTACCTCCCATCCTCTCTCCCTGCCCTGTTCTCCTTCCTATACTCTGTTAGACTTCCCTTCATTCATCTATTTATTTATATTTGATTGGTTGTTTTTATTTATACTTACAGGTGAAATTCCCTGTGGTATATTCATATATACCCATAACATGAATTTTTAAGAATTCATTCCACATTGCTTCCCTCTTCCCATCCCACCAGTCTGCTTCTTAGGCTCCTTCTTATACACTACTGATTTCCCTATATCTTTATTATACCCTATTCTTCCCTCCTCCTTTCCTTTATTTTACTCTAGCTTCTATGTATGAGAGAAAACATTTGATCTTTGAGTTTCTGATTCTGGCTTATTTCACTTAGCATGATGTTCTCCATTTCCATCTATTTGCCAGCAAATTCCATAATTTCATTCTTCTTTATGGCTGAGTAGAACTATATTTTTTATATATACCACAATTTCTTAATTCATCTATCTATTGATAGACACCCGGGTTGACTCAATACATTAAGTATTGCAAATTCTGCTGCTATAACATTTATGTGACTCTATTACTATAGTATCCTGATTTCAGTTCTTTTAAGAAAATACCAAAGAGTGGGGATAGCTGGGTCATATTGTGGATGCATCTCCAGTTTTGGAGGAATCTCCATACTGCTTTCCAGAGTAGTTGTACTAATCTGCTATCCCACCAACAATGTACTAGTGTACCTTTTCCCTCACATCCTCACCAGTATTTATTATTGTTTGTCTTGATCATTGCCATTCTGATCAGAGTAAGATAAAATCTTAGTGCAGTTTTTATTTGCATTTCCCTGAATGCTGGAAATGTAGAACATTTTTTCATATATTTGTTGGCCATTTGTGTTTCTTCTTTTGAGAAGTTTCTGTTCTTTTGTCCATTTATTGATCGGGATATTTGTTTTAGGTGTTTTTTGAGTTCTTTAAATATTCTGGATATTAGATTTCTCCCATTCAGTAGGCCCATTCTTCACACTCTTAATCACTTCCTTTGCTATTCAGAAGCTTTTTAGTTTGATGCCATCCCACTTATTCATTATTGTATGTATTTCTTGCCCTTGGGGGGTCTTATGAGGGAAGTTGGTGCCAACACCAATATGATGAAGTGTTGATGGATGTTTTCTTCTACCATTTGCAAGATTTCTGCTCTAATTCCCAAATATTTGATCCATTTCAATTAGACTTTTGTGCATGGTGAGAGTGAGGGATCTAGCACATTTTTCTACATATAGCTATTCAGTTTTCCCACCACCATTTGTTTAAAAAGACTGTCTTTTCTCCAAAATATATTGTTGGCACCTTTGTCAAGTATCAGATGGCTGTAAGTATGTGGATTTATCGTTGTGTCTTCTATTCTGTTCAATTAGTCTTCATGTCTATTTTGATGCAAACACCATGCTGTTTTTATTACTACAGCTCTGTAGTATAATTTCAGATTAGGTATCATGATGTCTCTTACATTGCTTTTTTTTGCTCAGTATTGCTTTGGCTATTCTGAGTCTCATATTCTTCCAAATGCATTTAAGAACTGTTTTATTCTGATTCTGTGAAGAATGTCATTGTAATCCTGATGGGAATTGCATTGAATCTGTATATTGCTTTTGGTAGTATGTCTATTTTGACCATGCTAATTCTGCCTATCCAAGAACATGGGAAATCTTTCCATCTTCTAAGTTCTTCTTCAATTTTTTTCAGTGTTCTATAATTTTCATTGTAGAGCTCTATTACCTCTGGGTCAATTCCAAGTATTTTATTTCAGTTTATCTTTTTTATGTTATTGTGAGTGGGATGATTTTCCTGATTTCTTCCTTGGCTGAATAACTGTTGGGAGTATAAAAAGGCTGATTATTTTAAGGGTGTTCACCTTGTATCCTGCTCGTTTGCTGAACTCATTTGTAAGCATCAGAATTCTTCTGGTAGAATTTTTTAGGTCTTTCTAGATATAAGATCATGTCATCAGCAAATAGAATTGGCTTGACTTCTTTACCTATCTATATCTGTTTGATTTCCTTCTCTTGTCTGATTATTCTTGTTCATGTTTCAAGGACTACATTGAATAAGAGCCTTATTAGTTTGCACCAAATGTGACATGATGGTTCTTTTGCAACCTTTAATATTCTTCCCTTATTTTCTGTTGGGCATTTTGATTATGAAGTGTCTTGGATAAATTCTCATTTGATTAGGTTTATTTGGGGTTCTGTATGAATCCTGTATGTGGATGTCTATATCCTTTCTAATATGAAAAAGTTTTCTGTAACTACTTCATTGAAAATGTTCTTAATGCCTTTAGCTTGTATCTCCATGTTCTCTTTTATCCCAAATATTCTGAGATTTGGTCTCTTGATGTTGTCCCAGAATTCTTACATATTCTGATCATATTCTATCACACTTTCCCCTTTATTGCATTGTATATACTCAAGTTTATATACTTTGACTTCAAGGCCTGAACTTCTGTCTTCAAGGGGTAAAGTTTTATAAGTGTGTGTGAGTGTGTGTGTGTGTGTGTGTAGTTCTTAGTGATGCTTTCAGGTGATTTTTTTAAAAATTTAATTGATTGTGTCTTTTGTTGCTAGTAATCTGATCAGTTTCTCTTCAATGTTTCTATTTCTTTGTTGAAGTGGTCTTTCATCTCCTATATTTGCTCTTTTAATTCATTCCTTAGACCTGTTTTATTCCACTTAAGAATTTACTAATTAATTTTTATACTCCTTCTCTGGGATTTCATCCATACTGATGTCAGTGGAATACTTGTTTGGGGAATTGTGAATTTTGAGGGAAGATTTGTTTGCCTGATTCCTTATGTTTTCAGAGGTCTTGGATTTCCACATCAATTGAGATGGATTCCCCTTCCTCTTTTTTATGTGTGTATTTTTGTGTGTAATTATCTTATTTGTTGTGGGGCTTTTCTGATAAAGGTGTAGATGTCAAGGGGTAGGAGCCAAGGTCTGTCTTGGATTGTTCCTCCTTGGGTCCTGTTTGTTGGTTTGGAGTTTTTCTCTCCCCAGTTCTTCAAGCTGGAGTACTAATAAGGCTCAGGTAGATTGTGTGTAGGGTGAAATTCACTGTTGCTTTTCTGAGAGGTATTTTTTTCAGTAGGATGTCCACTCTGTGATCTTGAAGTGTCCCAATCTCTTTCTAGCCCCTCTTAGAGGGAGAGGGAGCCAGAAATGACACAAATGTCAGCAACAGATATATAGATTTTTGATAAATGGTGTCTACCTTGACATCTATAATACTAACTGCCACCTATATAGGAATAGTAGGATCAGCATTAAATAACAGTACTAACAATACAAAACGGTGAACTAGCTCAGGTGTTTGACAGCAGATGCTACCATGTTGTCCACTGTATTTAATAAACACAACTTAAATGGGGTAGGAATTATATAATCTATATAATTTTTATTATTTAGTGGGATTGCAGTTTATTAACAGGGTAGTAAGGCAAGAGAAACTTTGAAGTGTTTGAAAAAGTGATCAGAGGAGAGGAAGGAGACAGAAAGCAGGTGTCTGTTCTAAAGAAGAAGAAATAAAATGTTAACTGAAAGTAATGAAAAAAAGAGAGCAGGAGTGTTGTGGCATTTTCTATAAAGCACTCTCCTTTTTCATGAAAGATATGGTGTTGAAAGAGTTAACTTTGACTTCTACTTGATGCTGTTCAGTTCTTTATTCATATATATGGCCACCAGGTATCCCTATTTCAATTATTTAGATCCAGACTAACTCTGTACATTTAGCTTTTCTTGAAAAGAGTAACACAAACCTTTTTCTATAAGTACTTAATTTCTAGTTAATAAGCTTTAAGAGTCTTTTTGTGATTAAAAATAAGTTTCTCTTACTTTTAAAGTAGATATAAATCCCTTAGAGTAAAAAGTCTCCCATGAGCTAACATGCAGACTTGCCCTGCTTCTAGATTTTATAAACAACTGCTATAAAAGAAAAAACAATAGTGCTGTGGAATCCCAGACAAAGAAGGTTGACTTCTATCAGACAGCCTAGTATGCAGAGAAAACAGTTTCAGTCACGTACAGGGCCTTGAAAAGGTGCAAGTGACCTCAAAACCTTGAAATATGTATATAATAAGAAATTTAATATGTCTAAAATGTAATCTAAAAATTAAGTCATGTCTGTTATGAAATCACCAAAGAAAGTGTAAATATTCTGTGCTGCCAAAAAAAAATTATGCTTAAAACCTATAACAAAGAAAAAGTAAAGAGAGAAGATTCCACAGCCTGACTCACCTGTCGGTGTGTTATTTTCCCCATCGCTGCTTCTCTGCCTTCGTACTTCGCTGAGTGCTCGCGTTGTACCCCCTGACTGGGGCTGGCCCCCAGCACAGGAGGGAACAAGGAATTGTGGCTGTTACTAGGGTAAGAAAGTGAAAAAGGAGAGATAGGAGGGCCCAGAACCTAGATATGAATGAACAGGAAACGTAAGATTGAAACAACTCAAACCTTCATATAATTGTATCCTACATAAATCTAATATAAGCTAAATAATGAACATATGCAAGAGACAGCTATTAATGTGTGAGTAAAGATGTATGATGATATAATAATAAAGTATATTGTATACATATTATATATTACATATAATATGTACACAATTACACAATATATAAACCTATATAACATAATTTATAAACTTATCCAGGTAGTGAGTGTATACACAACCACACATACACAATCACACACAAAATCATGCATAATGAAAAAAAGATTAATAATAGAATATGAGGAAGTGATGTTTGAAAAAAAAAATGAAGAAAAACTAAAATGTAAAAAGTAAAAATGTGGGAATATGGAGGGCAAAAATTTTAAAAAAGAAAGAAGAACAAAAGAAAAAGAGAAAAAGCTTAATGATAGAGTTGTTTCCAGTGGTCAAATCTATTGGCAGGAATGAATTTTTAATCTTTATATTTATTTTTGGCTCTGTTTTTGGCCACTACTTGCATTCCTCGCCTACTTGTCAGCCAGGCAGTGTAAGCAGTACTCAGCTTCCAATCTCCCAGTGTTGGGCAGTATAGACTGAGGAGTACTGATAAATTGTGTAAACCTGCAGCGGGGGTAATGCAGAGATCTAGACTAGAGATTCCACTTATTGGGGTTTGGCCTGGCGTCGGTTTTGGAACTCTCTTGGTTGACATTTGCATTTTGGTCCTCTCCCCGTTTTGGTGTAGAGCTTCCAATCTCGGCTGGGTTTCTGGATCTCAGGGGCTTCTTTGAGAAATCCACATTGAGGGTGTAGGTACTTTGCCTCAATAGGTTTCACCTTCATGGCTACGGATGTGACTTACTGGGTACCCACCCTAAAATGAAGTTGTGCCTGTGTGGCTGCAGTCAGCGTCTTCTCCACAGCTCTTTTGGGGTGCCAGCTGTTACCGGGATCTTCCTCCCTTGGGATTCAGAGGCTGAATGCTCCAGGTAAAAAATGTTCTTCGTCTCTGTTTCAGTCCCTCCGGTTCAGGCACCCTCTGGGAAATTTTCATTGGGTGCTGTCGGTGGCTTCTTTGTGAGTTCCCACTCCCCAGCTCTGTTCACACCTGCACAAGCTGCTAGGGACAGCTCTGGGCTCCTGGGCACTTTTTCCTGCCCAGGGTGTGGAGGTGGGGCTTTCCCAGCCTGGAGAACTTCCTGCCCCCACAAAACATTTTCACCCCGGGGATCACTTCAGATTCGTTTTCTCTGAGACACACACTTACCAACTCCGTGTACATTAAAATCAGCCTTCTTGTGTAACTTACATATTTCCCTAGGTCAATGTTCCTTTATTTTTTTATTCTTTTTCCCATGGGCCTCTCTGTTCTGCAGGCCCAGCTCCGCTCTGCTGGCGGCCTGAGCTGGCGCTTCTCTAAGGTAATATTTCTTATGGTACACTTACCAACTCTCCGTAGCTCTATGATTTTGTTTTACAGTTCAGTATTATGTTTCAGGGAGGTTCCTTTGTTACTCACCTCGCTGAAGAGCCGTCTTCCCGCTTCATAAGCCGGTGCCAAGGAACCACCAGGCCTCGCTTCCTCTCTCGACTCCGCCATTTTGCCCCGGGGATTTTTTTATTTATTTATTTATTTATTTATTTATTTATTTATTTATCTATCTATTTATTTATTTATTTATTTTATTTATTTTTTTTTTTTTTCCTCACAGTTACTAATGGGAATTTGGTTGAGTGCCTGGATGTAAGTCTCACGGTATTATCCCCCTCATCTTTGGGCCCCACCATAGTTTTAGCTTTCTGACAGTCTTCACTGAGAATTATAATTCAGGTTCATACCCTGGCACTGGTTCCAGCTGCACTTTTTTCTTAAGTCTCTGCTCGTATAAACTATGACTCCTTGCTTTCACCCATCTGCCTGCTCTCCACTCAGAGGAGAGGTTTGCTCTTGAACCAAGAGGACTTGTTGATTTCTCAGCCTGTTCAAGTTTTTTTTTGTTGTTGCTGTTGTTTTGTTTTGTTTTACTTGTTGTTAGAATGGAGCAGTAATTTAGAAGCTCCTTACATGAGCAACTGGAGCCACCAGTCTTTTTTTTTTTTTTATTTTAACTGCAGTTTTATATTCTTGTAGTTTTTTCTAATTATAGCAATGTTGTGGTCAATATTACCATATATAAATTTTTGTGCCCCAATGTTTTCTTATAATAGGTTCATCCCTGAAATAACAATTGGTGAGTTTTGGTTTCCACATTTAGAAATTCTTATAGCTATTCACCCAACTTAAAACTTCACAAGTGTACATTACAACAAATATGAGAAATTCTTAAAATATACCAAAAATATTTGAAGTTTGTCCGTCTAGTGATGAAAAAAATAATTATGTTACATTTCTGAAATTTGGGAGGTTAATTATGTGCTTAGCAGTTTTCATATTTCTTTTTTTGTGAACTGTCCCATGGTCTTCCAATTTCTATATGTTTTTAAATAAAACTGTATTTAGAAACATGAAAAGGATATCTTATCAAATATAGTAATATGATTCCATGTCAATAAGAGGAATTTCGATGGTGACATCTTTCAATACCTCCTTTTTAAAAAAAAAAATAATAAGCCAGGCGCGGTGGCGCACGCCTGTAATCCCAGCACTTTGGGAGGCTGAGGCAGGAGGATCGCGAGTTCAAAGCCAGCCTCAGCAATGGCGAGGCACTTAGCAACTCAGTGAGACCCTGTCTCTAAATAAAATACAAAAAAGGGCTGGGGATGTGACCCAGAGGACGAGTGCCCCTGAGTTCAATCCCTGGTACCACACACACACACACACACACAAAAATAATAATAATAGTAATACTGATGAGGTTCCTTGTCTTCTCCTTCAGGTTTCATACCCCCTTTTTTCTCCCTTCCCAGACATAATTCACTGACCAGTATTGAATACACGTTTTCCGTATTGTTTTGTTCTTATTTTTAATTTACATGAATGTTGTCACAATGTACTTATTTTTTTAAGTTTCTTACTTTTATTTTTTTTAAGTTTCTTACTTTTATTTCCACCTCCCAATTGCAAAGATGTTTAGTTTGTATAATGATTAAAGACACACAGAAGATTGGTTAATAAACAAAAGAAGTACCATTATCAAAGAAAACTCTGGTATAATAATTTTGCAGTCATAGTATTTTTAAAAATTAGAATCCAATTAATAAAATTTTTGTAGCAGCATATTTACTTTCCATGACACCTAAAAGGATTGTAATGTCTAATATTTTTTTTTTTTTTTTTTTTTTTTTTTTTTTTTTTTTTTTTTTGTTTGTTAAGAAAAGCCAAACAATTTCTTAAATTACTTTTAGGTGAGTTAGATATTTATATTATTATTTTTTTTATTTTATTTTTTTATTATTCAATTTGTTATACATGTTTGCAGAGTACATTTCATTTCATATTACATATAAAGAGCATAATTTTTCAAGTTGCTGGTTTTATATAAAGTATTTTTTTACAACAATTGTGTCTTCATACATGTATTTAGGGTAACTATGGATAACTCAGTCTGCCATTATTCCTATCCCCTTGCCCCCTCCCCTGCTTCCCTCCTCTTTGTTCTATTTAAAGCGCTTTCATTCCTCTCATCCCCTCTCTCTTGCCCTTATAAGTTAGTACCTTCATATCAAAGAGATCATTCGACCTTTATTTTTTTGGGATTGGGTAATTTCACTTAGCATTATTTTCTCCAACTTCATCCATTTACCTGCAAATTCCATGATTTTATTCTCTTCAGCAGATAAATGGCTAGGGAAACTTTAGTATATATATACAATGGAACACTACTCAGCACTAAAAGACAATATACTTATTGTTCTTGAACTTGAGGTTTTAATCAATATTATTCTTAAATATTGTATTTTTAAATGATTAACTTATATATACCATCATATGAGTACAGCTCATTTTATTCATCCATTTCTTTGCCAATTGACATTTTTTTCTGTATCTCTTTACAACTAAAAGAACGTTTCAATATATCTCCTTGAAAAGTATACGAGCGGAGCGGGCTGGAATTGTGGCTCAATGGCTGAGCACTTGCCTCACGCGTAAGAGGCACTAGGTTCAATCCTCAGCACCACATAAAAATAAATAAATAAAATAAGGTATCCATCTACACCAAAAAACACTCTCTCTCTCTCTCTCTCTCTCTCTCTCTCTCTATATATTATATATATATATATATATATATATATGTATATATATATGAAAAGCATATGAGATATTCTATGTGGCAGTGCTTTTTAAATTTTAATGTGCCAGCCGGGCGCGGTGGCGCACGCCTGTAATCCCAGCACTTTGGGAGGCTGAGGCAGGAGGATCACGAGTTCAAAGCCAGCCTCAGCAATGGCGAGGCACTTAGCAACTCAGTGAGACCCTGTCTCTAAATAAAATACAAAAAAGGGCTGGGGATGTGACCCAGTGGTCGAGTGCCCCTGAGTTCAATCCCCGGTACCACAAAAAAAAAAAAAAAAAAAAAAAAAAAAAAAATTTTAATGTGCCTTCAAATAACAAGGGGGTATTGTTAAATTCCAGGTTTTGAATCCATAGGCCTGTGGCTAGGGTAGAGGTGAGGGTAAGAGTCTGCATTTCTTTCTTTTAAAAAATTTGTATTGGGCTGGGGTTGTAGCTCAGTGGGTAGAGCGCTCGCCTAGCACGTGCGCGGGCCCGGGTTCTATCCTCAGTACCACGTAAACACATTGTGTACAACTAAAGCAAATAAATAAATATTTTCAAAAAATTGTATTGCCTTAGAAAATTTTTTCAGTATGTATTGACAAATTATAGATGCATATATTTAAGGATAAAAAATGATGTTCTGATTTTCTAACAAACTCCCAGGTGATGCTGCTGATGCTATTACTGGTCTAAAGATGTCCCTGTAATTGCAAGAGTAGCTTGTAACTAGAGAAAGGATTTTTAGGTACAGTGTGTGTTTTCAGTTTTACAAATGTTCCTCAAGTTTCCTCTAGAGTATTTGAACTAATTTTCAATACTAAAACCTGTCTAAGAGCATCCCACCCCTCAATCTCACCAACACTTAGCATCAAGATACAGCTTTTCCTTAAAAGTGTGCCCCAGGTCATTTGGGGGGATTTCTTTCCATTAATAAAAACCTGTTCTGAGATTTTCAATTCATTTTACTTTTTTTTTTTTTTTTTTTTTTTTTGTGTGTGTGTGTGTGTGTGTGTGTGTGTGGTACCAGGGATTGAACTCAGGGGCACTCAACCACTGGGTCACATCCCCAGCCCTTTTTTTTTATTTTATTTAGAAACAGGGTCTCACTGAGTTGCTATGTGCCTCTCCACTGCTGAGGCTGGCTTTGAACTCTTGATCCTCCTGCCTCAGCCTCCCAAAGTGCTGGGATTACAGGCGTGTGCCAGGCTTTTTTTTTTTTTTTTTTTTTTTTTTTTTTTTTTTTTTTGGTAGGGGTGTAACCGGGAATTGAACTTAGAGGCACTCTGAACTCAGGGGCACTCCACCACTGAGCCACATCCCCAGCCCTATTTTGTATTTTCATTACAGAAAGGGTCTCACTGAGTTGCTTAGCACCTCACTTTTATTGAGAACTCTAGATTCTCCTGCCTCAGCCTCCCAAGCTGCTGGGATTACACACCTGGCTCATTTTACTTTTTGACTAGACCCTCCTTTTGTCTTTCCTTTAGATGAATCACACAATGCTGGAAATTGAGCTTCTCTTAAATTAAAGTGAACAAACAAACCCAGAAATGTTGATAATACTTGATGCTTTAAAAATAGTTCTATTCAAATCAGTCTCTCTAGACTCTCACCACTTTTTCATATACTCCAAAAGATGTTTCTCCTGCCTTGGGTTGTAGTTTTATGAGTAATATTAACATGAGTAGTAACAGAAAAAGTGCATCACTCATTTGAAGTGATGACCGTTGTCTGGTTGATGTCAAGTGTAAGGTGTCATTACCTTCAGGACTCATCATGATTTCAAAGACGTTCAAAAGAGGTAAAAGTGCCTTTTGTAACTGACAAATTATTATGCAAAGATAATTTTTTCAATGCTATTTATGGAACAAGTAATGCCTTGTGGTGTCTCATTTTATTCCAAGTTTTATGCATGCTTAGGTCTTCCTTGGGAAGGCTACCTTTCCCATTGATCTATTTCTCTATTCCTGCCTCAGTACCATGCTGTTCTATCCATCACTTATGTCTTGATAACTAAATGAGTACATTGCAGTAACACTTATTTCTTGTTATGTACATTTTAAAATTATTTTGGTTCTTAGAATTTTACTATTCCATATGAACTTTAAATTCAGCTAATTGAGTTCCACATGAAAGCCATATTGGCATTTTGATTGGAATTCTAGCGAACATTTGACTCAAATAGGATGAATTAATCTCTTTAAATCAAGTCTTCCTGTTCAAAATACTTTTCAGTTTGTCTAATATATCTTTATTTCTTGAATCCTTATTGTTTTAATAGTCCTGTGAGTAGAACTTGCCCTATATTTTCTCATTGAAAATTCTAGTAAGAAGATGTTATTGTTGTATGCTTTTCCTTCTATAAGTCACAATTTCAGTTATTTTAGTCTACCTGCATATGTAGCTTCTTTTAGATTTTCTGTTTAAGCATTATTAAACAAGAGTCGACAGTCTTACTCTTTCTGTACATCCTCTTCTCCCACCTCCAGGTCTCTGTCCCTCTCATTTCTGTCTCTGTCTCCATCATCAACTCTAATTTTCATTTAATTGCTTTGATCAGTATTTCTGTTGTGTTGTTTAACAGAAGAACAGACCAGGCATCCTCCTTTCATTTTTAGCTTTGTGGAGATGTTTCCAAAATTCTTTCTTAACTTGCTATAGGATTTTGGTTAGTAGACTTTATCAGTTAAGAGCATGCTCTTCTATTCTGTGTTGTCTGAATTTGTTTGTATGAATGAGTGCTGAATTTTGTAAAATAACTTTTATTTACTAAAATTATTATTAGTCTTTATTCATCTATTAATGTGGCAGCTTTTATTGAGCTTTCTGATATTTGCTTATCTCTTCATTCCTGAAAAAATGCTCATTTTGATCAAGATATTTTAGTTTTATAAACTACATCAGGTTACCAAGAGTTTATTTCAGAATTTTGGGTTGTGTTTCTTTCTGAAGCTAAGCTATAATGTTAGAATCTATCAAGTTTTTGCAATATTTTCCTGTAAAGGAAATAATAATCCAGAGGACTGGAGGGATATTTCCTCTCTTACTCTCTGAAAGAGCTTGATGTTGGGAAATAAGAACTTGTGGTTTGGGGGGGTTGTTGGAAGGAGATATTTTAAAATATTGATTCAACTTATGTAATTATGAAAATTCAATTTAGATTCTATTGATTTTATTACTTATTGAGACATTTTTCTCCTCGAACTACCCACTTCATCTGGGTTGTCCAATAAATTGGCTATCTAGTACATTATATATATTTTTAAATACTGTAAATGTAATTGGTCATACTATAGAAATAGGGTATCTTTACTTAATTATGTTTTTATTCCAGTCTTTTCTTTGAAATTCATTAACTCCTTTTTGTTTTTTTTTTTAAATATTTTCTTAGGAAAAACACTCTTAGTTTTTATTTGTTTGAAAATGTCTTTGTTTTGGCATTAAACTTCAATGATAATTTATTGGCATACAGAAACATAATAATAAATTAATGAATGGAAAAAATAAGTACAAATTTAAGAAGTTCTATGACTGGGACAGAAAATAATGATGGGCCAGGGTAATTTCTATTGTAAATATGCTTGAGGAAGAATTCTCTATATGGGGAGTTTAAGCAAAGTGTAGGAGCTTAAAATGCAAAGCATAGCATAAGTTTCTTTATAGGCCAACTCAAGAGCATGTACAAAGGCTCTGGGGGTCCGAGTAGGCAATTTAGTACAATAAGAAAATACAGTCAATCTGCAGTTTAGCTACTGGAAAAGTAGACTAAGATGAGGCAAGAGGGAAAGGGAGAGCCAGATTGTACACATAATACATTGTACAATCCACAGTTAGTAGTTTGTATTTTATTCTTGGGATCATGGTTGGTTAGTCATTAACAGGTTTTATTCAGTTGTAACTTGAAAACATTAACTTGGTAGGATGTGAAGAATAGTGAGGGAAAGATGAAAACCAAAGCAATTAAAGGGATTAGAGTTTTGAGAACCAAAGGTAATGAATATGAAATATTTGGCACATAGAAGGTACTTGAATTTATTATGTAATTTTTATAATTTTAATTTCAAAGTTTGTGATATTTTAACACAAATAACTACTTCAATAATGCATTTTTTAATAATTTACTAAAATTAAGTTTTTCAATCACCAGCACAGGTTTTAGATTTATGTTGCTGAAAAAAAAAAAAAAAAAACAGAATTTCAGGCAAAATATACATGTCTTACTGGAAACATTTTGCTCCAAGGAAATAATTTGCTATTTTCAAAACAAAATTATGGTGTTTTTCTTTCATTTTGTTTTATGACAATTAATGAAATTTGTTTTTTCCCTCGAATAAAGACCTTGGAGAATTTTAATGTTCACTGTATTAATAATTTTATAAATAGAATACATACCCACTTTTTGTGTTTTTTTTTTTTAATTCTCAACAAATTTTTAAATTTTTTATCTTCTTTGGATCTTTTTTTCAGTAGACAACAAACTGCATAACTTGCTTCACCTTCTTTCAACCATTTTGATTATCCACCCATCTTCAAAATATTGTCATGTGTTCTACAGAAATGGCATGGGACCTAACTAATAATTTTTGCTCTTGATTTTCTTTCCAATAGGTTTTGTGAGTTTTTAGGGTTAAAAGAATTGAGGAACTAATCCTACTACTTCCAAAGTCATTCTGTAACATTTTCCTCTCTGTTGCTGCCAGTTCCTTTTACTTAAAAGTGTCAAGGACCAGCATAAACAAATACCCTGCCAATATATCACGTTGCTGGGTATCTTAATAGGGTAAATGAGGTTTTGTTAATTACTTCTGAATAGGTGCTGTATGTACATGACACAAAATTCAAAAGATTTAAAGAGTGGATAAATTAAAACAATAGCATAATTGGTCTCTTTCTTTCCCCTATTCCCTAGATACTCATTTCCTTTTTATAGGCAACTGCTGTTACACATTTTCTGTATCTCCTCCCAGAAATATTTTATGTATGTACAAGTATATAGTGAGTGCACGTGTGTGCATACATACATACATATATATGTACCCATTTTCATACTTTTATGTCTGTGGGCATCAGTAAACTATTTCTATACCCTAAGCCATGCAAAAATGAGTGTCTTAAAATAACAACCATTTTCTTATGATTCTGTGCTTTAGCAATTTGGGCTGAACTGGCATTACCCATGATTTTTGTGCTCGTGTTTTTTTGGGTCACTCATATGACCTATAGTCACCTAAAGCTCAAGTAGGGCTGAAAATCAAAAATGGCCTCATACATCCAGTTAGCTGGTGCTCGCAGCTGGCAATGGGCCTCTGTTTCTATATAGTCTCTCATCTTAGAAGAGTCAAGCCCAATTTCTTCACATGGTGGTCTCAGGACCAGCAAGAAAATGAAAAAAAAAGAAGATGCAAAACTTCCAGATCTTAAACATAGAATTCTAACCAAGTCAATTCAGCTGCATGTTGTTGGTCAAAGCTAGTCATAAAGCCAGTCTAGACTCAAGAGATGGGAAAATGGAAAACAACTCATAGGAGAAGATGAAAATATTGTAGGTATATTTTCAGTGTGTGTGTGTGTGTGTGTGTGTGTATACACATATATATATATGTATGCACAAACATACTTCTATATAAATAGTGAAATCTCATACAACTGTTGTGTGCCTTGCTCTTTGTTTTTAGTGTATCTTGGTAATATTTCAGTGAATATATACAGATCTACTTTACTCTTCAGTTGTCCATTAAAGGTTATTTGCATTCCTTCCAGGCTTTTAGTAATATAATCATGATGCAAAGAATTGCCTTCCCACATGTGTGAGCTTATCTAGAGTATAAATATGTAGAGTTGATTTCATGGTGTGATGGTGTGTGCATTTTAAATAGTAATATACAATTGTAAGTTGATCTCCTTTATGGTTTGTATTGTATCTGCCATCCAAAAAAAATTTACATGTTGAGGGACTAACCTCTGGAATTTAGGGTTGTAATTTTTTTTTTTCCAATAGGGTAGTTGCAGATGTAACTAATTAAGATGAGCTCATACTGGGGTAATGTGATCTTCTAATATAACATGCCTCTGTCCTTATAAAAAAATAGGGGAAATTTAGACACACACACACACACACACACACACACACACACGCACACACACACAAAATGCTGCCTGCAGACTGTTAGGCTGTTACAAGTATCTGGTGGTACTGAGGAACTACCAGAAGCCAGGACTAAGACCAGCAACAGATCGTCCCTGGACACCTGCAGAAATAGCATAGCCTGGCCAACACCTAGATTTTAGACTTCTGGCTTTCAGAACTGTGGGCCAATCAATTTCTGGTTTTTTTTTTTTTTTGTTTGTTTGTTTGTTTTTTTTAGGTAAAATGGAAAATTATTCAATCTAATTAGGTTTACAATTGAATGAAAGAAAGAATAACAGATTGCTCTCACAAAGTATCACCCAGGTTTAAGAGGGGGAAATCAACTCCAATTATTGATGGGGCTTGACAAGCTTCTGGAAGAATATGTAAAACAAGAAATAGTACTGCAGCTAATTTTGAAAATACCTTCTACCTCATACATCAGGTTAGTTCTAATTTTATCCTGCACCACTTTCTACCACTATAATCCTGATATTGCTCCTCATGGAAGTAAGCAAAGTTGATGCAAAGCACTGAAATAAATTGTACTTTCTTTAAATCATCCATAGAGTGATAGAGTGTGTAGATAGAATGAAGTTAGTGTTTCCAGTGTGGTGCCCCACTCTTAAGTTTTTGTGCTCCTAAGTTGCTGCTGTTATTTTCACATACAAATCCATTATTTTTACAGTGCAAACTCCTTAGCCTGTGCAAGTGGTTGACTCAGTGGTTCATTATAAAGAAAACAGAGCTGAAAGAGTATTCCAGGGTTGGTTAAGAAGTAGCTGGGCAGAATGGCAGATTTCACTCTGGTTCCTAGCTTTTGTTTATGTCTGATTCAGCTAAAATTCAGATCCCGATATCCTTCTGCTTCAGAAGCGTGAATCGTGAATCCTAGGTAGTGGAGAAGATCGATTAAGAAGTTCAAATGGAAAATAAGAAACCTGTTCCAGGACTGCTCTGGGAGGGCTTTGAAGTTCATGGCTGGGGGGAGTTATGAGACTACAGATTTAAGCTATTTGTAATGAAAGGAATGGTTTTCGTTTCACCAGCTAAACTAAATTCTCGCCTGTAGAAATAACTTTTCTCCAGAACTAGTGTCATGATGTAAAAACTTCACTTTTTTTACTATCATTTTTGGTCTTTCCTGTAGTTGAAACTGAGAACCTTTTCACACTTTGGAAATGCGTTTTTAAAAGTTATATAATTAATGTCCTTGTCAGGAAACCAACTTCTGTTAATAGAGACATGAATGTAAATGAAAGGTCACAAAGGAGCTTCTATTTAATTTTAAAATAATGTATACAATTCATGTGCATAAGGAAATGCTAAATAGCTACTATGTGGATCCCTAATAGCAGAGAAAAGGGAAAAAAAAAAAAAAAAAAAAAAAAAAAGCTCTGAATTTGCAAATTAGAGCCCAGAATTTTTTTCAGAGTCCACTCAAGTGTTCCAAAACCTTCAGCCAATCATTTAACTTATTTAATTTCCCCATCTGTCAAATGAAATTGTTAATGACCTTATTTACTGCACTATCTTCTTGTGAGGACACAATGGGACATTTCATTGAAATAGCTTTGAAAAGTGCTAATATCAGTACGAATGTGTGATTACACAGTTAACACTGACTTGATGTCTTCCATTTCCCACTCTGCCTGTTTTTGTACCTGCATGAAGATTGTCATCATTTACTTAGTAACTCAATCCAGAAAACTGAGGTCACACTAAATGCTGCCTCTCCTCAATGCTCTGTCCCCAGTACCTTTCTGCATGTTGCCCCTTGCTGCACTTTTCCCTCCTTTTGGTATTAATTAAATAAACTCATCTTGTACAATTTAATTCTGAAGCTTCTCTGAGAAACATTTCCTGATATCCCAGTCATAAGGCATAAGTGAAATTTTTGGTGAATTTTAAATCATTTCCCTGGAATTCCTTTTGTAATATGTTCACTAATTTAGGGTAAAGCCAACTTACCAGCATTCCTAAGCCAATAATAAAACTGATATTTTAAATTTGATGGGCAAAAATAACCAAACTCTATTCTTAACAGCTTACCACTTTATAAAAGAAAATCTTAAAAATCAGATTAATACAATTATGGATCCAATATTATCCCACCGTAATACAATAAAACCTGACATTAATTTTAGAATATGAATGAAAGAACAGATAGTGCTATTTTAAAGACTTCCTGAAATAAAATTATTTGAATATAAAAATACAAAATCACACAGAAATATAATAATTAAAGTTCAGAACCTATATTCTAACTAAAACAGAAAATAATCTTAAATTTAAATGTATCTATTCTAATAAAGCATAAAGTTGCTATCTCAAAAATAAAGGAGTAGCTACAACAAGATAAACCAGGTAAATTATAATAAGAAATTATACATGAAAAATAATAAATCGATAGAATTGTTTTTAAATTACCTTAGCACCAGCTTTCCTGTGCTGCAGCTTGCAGGGGTCCTACTGTAGGATTTCTCAACCTCCATAATTGACTTAGTCAATTCCCTTAATAAATCCCTTTTCATATCTCTATATTCTGTCAGTTCTATCTATCTGGAAAACCTTAACTAAAACTGACTTTTGTACCAATAGTGTTTCTAGAGGAACAAATCTTAAGGATGTGCTTCCTTAATTGTTTGGGGGTCTCTGGAATTGATTCTCTAATCTGATTAGACTTAAAAGTACTAAGAACTTCCAAAAACAGAGAGCACTGATAGTTTATAGTTATAGAGGTACACAAAATATCTATATGAAATATTCTTAATCAACCACTTATAAGAACCAAGGAACTTAGTGATTCTGTATGTAATACTTTCAAACTTTTTCAGTAAATGAGTGAACATAATGAAATTGGTGAGTTGCTCCCTCAATATCTGTAGGGAACTGGATCTAGGACCCATATGGATAACAAATTCTAACAGATGCTCCAGTTCCTTATATGACAGTATTTGCATATGACATATGGATATACTCTCTACCTTTTAAATCATCTCTAGATTATTTATAATACCTAACAATTTAAATGCTATCTAAATAATTATCTGTCACGAGCCATCCCTGGGCTGTGTGTAGACTGTTGCGCATAGTAGCCTCCTGAGGGGTAAGTCTGGCATTGGGAACTCCCTGTGGCACCCCCTACAGTGATTGACCACCCCCCATGCAGGCAAACTTCCCCCACATACTCTGCCAAAGATCCCATACAGCACCTGACATGGGTGTGACCTGCCAAGATGTCAGTCAACCTGCTCACTGCAAGACAAGAAACAAGACTCTGCCCTTGAAACCTTATCCCTGCCTTTGATGTATCCCCTTTTTGTCTAGTTCCAGAACCCATGTGGACTAGATCTGTCAGGGGCCTCACATTCTGTAAATATTTCTGAGTATTTGTGGTCTGTTATTTACTAATTATTTGAGATTGTAAGTCTTAGGGTGGATTGGATTATCCTGGGAAGGAAGAAGGACCCATTAATGAGACACTGGCCATCATCTCTCCAATAATTGTCATCCTGCAGTGTTTAGGGAACAATGACAAGATAAAAAAATATGTACATGTTCAGTATGGACGCAATTTTTAAAAAATATTTTCAGTCCATTGTTGGTTGAATTCAACAATGTGAGGGTAGAGAGACGCAAATTATATATAATTTCCAAGCAATATAAAGCCCCAAACTTAATGTTTCTACAGAATAAACTATCACAAGAGTCGCTGACTGGCAAATTTCTAATACAGTATAGAAGTAGAAAGTTCTAACATAACATATATAGGAATGAGCTCTAAATCTTTAAGTCAAACAACCCTCAGTCACTCTTCTATCTTTTTGGAAAGCAAAACATTTTAGTAAAAATCCTCATATTAAGTTACCATGGGAGCCTGAAAATCCATTCTTTTAAAATGAGCATACAATTATCGGATGATTTTAGATAACTAATTGCCTAACACCGTTTGGGTTTAGCATCATTGATCAAGACGAAATATGAGAATTTAGAAAAAATTGACTCAACATATATCTATTAATTAGTTTTTATAAAACTTGAAATGGGGTTCTTTATGTTGTACTCACTGACTCACCCATAGTTTGCATTCCCTTAACAATTAGGTGTTATAATTCAGATATGAGAGACTTGAACCTGAAAGTGTGAGTCAACTGGGCATGGAAATTTGTGAGCTTAAGTCCCACAGAAATCAATGAATAGAGCTCAGAAGGTCAAGGAGAAACTTATACCTAAAGAAAGCACCACTCCAAAAAACTGGCTATGAGACATTAATCTTTTCTCTTTACTATGACAAATCACCTAATCAGGAAAGTCAAAGGTTACAGAGAGGTGAAGGTCAGAAAAATGGGGCTAAGATACTAGAGGCATCGGGCCTCTTCCATGCTTATTTCATGGGATTTAGCAGGCACACTTTCCAGGCTTTCACAATGATTGTTAAACCAAATAAATGGTGGTACCTGCCCTACACTTTTAAATAGCAGTAATTTTATATCATTTTATGAGCCCACTCAAAACTCTTTTCTGCAAACAGTGTAGCAGCTATAGCTCTTTGATGCAAACTCCTTAGTCATGAACTCATAAATCATCAAAAATTAAATCCTAAATGTGAGCAGATTCTTATGCTCTATACTTTTTTATACAAGGCATAATCAAAAAAGCAGTATAATACCAGCACTTGGCAATATCTCAACGGAAAACAATAAAGCAGACAGAAACTCAGATAGCTACATATTATTGATAAAGTAAGTGTCAAATGAAATTCCGATAGAACATGATTGTCATAATGCAGAGCATTGATTTTCATCCACAGAAATGGAGAGTTCACTTACCTGTATACCATGCGATCTCACAAATGCTTAGAAGCTAAAAGCTGAATATAGGATCTGAATTATTGGCTAGGACACATCTCTTAGAATTCTAACACCCAGTCCTCTGTCCTTCAAATTACTTTATTGTGTTTCAAAGAGTTCCCTTCATCTAGTATTTTAGCTTTGAAATCTAGATCTTTTAGCTTTGAAATCTAGAAGTTAATACTAAAAGGATGCTTTGGTTTGATTAGACAAAGCATGATCATAGCCTAAATTCCATCTCTTATTACATATTTGGAGGCTACTGAATAATAAACTTAAAAATTGACATTCCATCTCTTATAACCTTTAGCAAAATAGGAGAAACAATTCCTTGTTTGTGAAGCTATCTAATTGCTAATCTATAATCCTTTAAATATGCTATGTTTTTTGATAGATCTATTGCCAGCTGACCTAACACTACCCATAGCTATATTAATCCTATTATTCACATCCTATTATAGAGTATGAGTGCAACTATTTAATGAATTCTGAAAAGCTTACTTGCCAGACAGCAATATTAAGGATGATTACACTTGTATTCATTCTCTTTTTCTTAATTATAAAGCTTCTGATTGTATTAATTGTATTCAGTGGATTTCAGCATTTTTTTGTCTTCATAGTTATCTGTGAGCTGACACTGGGTGTTTAGATATCAGTTTTTATAAATGTCATTACCATATATATTGTTTTGAGCCTTCTCAATAGAAAATAAATTCACACAGTAAAGTGTTGTAATATATTTAGAGATTAAATCCTGTTGTAAGGTAAATAAAGTATGGGGTATGTAGAATTAAATATGATTTATCAAAAGCAGATAAAATATTCTAGAAAAAGTCTGAATTTTGAGTTCCTGATATATTCACAGTACCATTAATCCCCTAATAGAATGGATAAAACTGTCTTGGATGATAAGCCTACTTGTTAAGGGAAGTACATTCTCTATTGAATTAATCACCCTGTATGAAACTGAAAGTATCATCAGCCTGAAAAACTATGATACCTTATCATCAATTTTAGTCTGATGAGTGGCTAAAGAGAAGTAATCTTTTTTTTTTTTTTAACCAATGAAATGTATTGGCAGTTATACATGATTTTTTAGTCCAAAAGAATAGGTTTATAGAAAAATACTAATATAGTTATTTATGGTTTTATTGCACTTCATGAAAGGGCAAATAGATGAGGTTTTATAGTAATCAGGGTTTATGGGAACCAGAGCATGTGGCTGGGTTTGGAGTGTGGAATCTGAAGAAGAGCAAGTATTTGTATAGGGAAAGTCAATTCCAAGTAGCTACAGATCTTGGAAGTACCTAGGATCTTTGGAGACAATTGATGACAAATGGACTCTTATTTGGGCTGTACTGAAAATCATTGCAACCTAATACTAGAGAATCCGACATGCAGAATTTCTAAAATCCAAAGCCATTGTTACTCTCTAATATACACTTCCTTTTGCCAAGTCCTCATTGACACTATGAGCTACATTTAAAGACCAGAGTCCAAGTCAAATTTTACTTTGTTCCCTCTTCTAGCTCTTGGTCAGTAGAAATTTCACCACTTTGCTTCCTCCTGATTATTTGAGTGTGAAAAACAGGATAGTCAGCTAAGTTAAATGGCTACCTTTTTAGTAGAAGGGTGTGTCAATTAGTACAACAAACATACAAAACAAAATCTTTGTTTATTTGAAATTTACCTAGATGCCCTTCAGTAGATGAATGGATAAAGAAAATGTGGCATATATACACAATGGAGTATTACTCAGCAATAAAATAGAATAAAATCATGGCATTCACAGGTAAATTGATGAAGTTGGAGAATATAATGCTAAGTGAAGTTAGCCAATCCCAAAAAGCCAAATGCCGAATGGAATGTTTTCTCTGATATAAGGAGGCCCATTCACAGTGGGATTGGGACGACAGGCAGCATAGGAGGATTAGAGGAACATTAGAATGGCCAATATGGAGGGAGGGGAAGGAGGGGACAAAAGGGTGAAGAAAAAAAAAAGATGGTAGAATGAGATGGATATCATTACCCTAAATGCATATATGAAGACACGAATGGTGTGAATATACTTTGTATACAACCAGAGATATGTAAAAATGTGCTCTATAAGTGTATTATGAAATGTAATGCATTCTGCTGTCATTTATAACAACTTAGAATAAAAAATAAATAATAAATAAATAAAATACCTTGTTATACATAATACAATTGTATTTGGAATTGACAAATTCCAAAACACATTGTTTTAGATGGTTTCAAATATTTGAATGCTCTAAATAGTGGTATTCTTTAGTAATGATAATAATAATAAATTGTGCTGATAAGTTTAAAAAAACAAACAAAAAAAACTTTATAAACACTTATTTTTTTAGGGGCCAGAATAGGCCTGTCATGACTAGTGGTCCATGTAATGTTGACAAAAATGTTTATTTTGCTGATGTTGGCACAAGTGTTCCAGAAATGTCAGTTCAAGTTGATAGTATTCTTCAAGTCTCTTATTTTAGTACTGGTTTGTCTATTTATTCTGTCATTATTGAGAAAGGGGCATTGAAATTTCTAACTGTAATTGTAGATTTGTCTATTTTATCCTTGCAGTTTTATCAGTTTTTATCCAACAGTTTGAAGCTCTGTTATTAGGTACATAAATCTTTAAGATTGTTATGTTCTCTTGATGAGTTTTAACCTTTCTCATGAAATGACCCTCATTATCCCTACTAAAATGTTTGGCTCTGAAAATAAAATTAACTTGGTATCTCATATTTTTATTTGGTAATTCTGGCAACACTAGACAAGTGGCCTAGAAGTTTGAGAAAAGTAGAGGAAGCAATCCATATTAATACAGCATTCATTTCTTCAAATAGTCTTTCTTGTACTAACTAGTCAAACAATAAGGAAGAGTTCTCTGAAGACTAGCTATGTAGATAATAATATTAAAATTATCCATTTTAGTGTTCCACCATTTTGGCAGACATTTGCTTTTTTCCTCCCTGAATTTACTTTTAATTTTCCCTTTGAAGCAGTATTATTTAACTCAGCCTTTTTGAACATGACTTTAAAGAATGACTATATATAAAAGTAAAGTAATATTGAATTAAATGAGACCTTTCTCTGTACAGGTGCAATTTTCAAAACAGCAAGAGAGAGAGATTTTACACAGTAAAGTAAAAGCATTTAGAATTGAAACTCAAACCAACTAAAATAAATTCACACTTCAATTGTGACCTTCATACCCCCTAAATGCATTTTAAACAGTAGGTTGCTTTTCTTTTTATAGTGTAGAACTGCGTGTAATCATAAAGGAGAATGGAAAATGTATACACTGAGCCAGTTATGCAGGGAACATGTCAGGTCTACATGCTCCACCTGCCAGCCCTACTTTTTTCCTGATGTTTAACTTAGAACTAGAACTACAGTTTGATCAGCAGTACAAAGTTTAGGTGAAGTAGGAAAAAATAAATATTTGTTATTTGTTGTGTGGATAGGTTTTTGTGCATGTGGACCATAGTTACTAAAGGCAGATGGTTCTCATAGAAAGATCAGTGAAATTTATTTTTAATTGGATAGAAATAGCGAGTTTTATGGGTTTTGTTTTGTTTTTCACATAATCCAGGAGTTTCACAAATCTCACTTTTATGGCATTGCCATTTATTTCATTTGGCAATTTTGCCAATCCTAGCTTTTTAGAAGCCATCAATACAATGAAATCACCTCACTTCCTGAA
Source organism: Tamias sibiricus (assembly GCA_025594165.1). Lineage (NCBI taxonomy): Eukaryota > Metazoa > Chordata > Mammalia > Rodentia > Sciuridae > Tamias > Tamias sibiricus. Next base: position 107,872,179 of record CM046664.1, on the reverse strand, counting down.
TCTAAGTGAATATTCTTTTCTCTTTCTTTCACAGATATTTTGTGAAGATTTTTCACTTTTATTATAGGCTTAATTTACTTTAAATTATTTCTCAAGTTTTCTACTATGGTAATTAGTTTCTCATAATACATCATTGTTTTAATTTCATCTTATAACAAATCTTATTTGTATCTAATTATAAATATCAAATTCTACAAAGTTCACAGCATTCTAAAATTTATTTAAAAATGTATAAAAATTAAATAACAATTTAAAAAGCCATTATAGAGATTTACAAATAAAGATAAAATACGTATTTGGTAACAAAACCAATATATCCTGAAGGCTCTTCTGAAAACTTAAAAGTTTTTATATATATAAACATGAAACAAACAAACAAAAAAGATGGAGTTAGTGCAAAGAGTCAACTGATGAATTAGGAAGTCATTAAATAAAACTACTCACAGAAAATATTTTCTAAAAAAACAAAATATAAATAATTCATTTCCTGAAGGACAATTCATCATCTCCTTTTAGGGGCAGTGTATAAAATAAAATCAGCATTATATCTGGATTTTTAAAAATAAAATTATTGCATGATTAATGCCAAATGTTTTTTCTGATATAAGGAGGCTGATTCATAGTGGGGTTGGGAGAGGGAGCATGGGAGGATTAGATTAACTCTAGATCAGGCAAAGGGATGGAAGAGGAAGGGAGAGGGTGTGGGAGTAAAAACGATGGTGGTATGAGATGGATATCATTACCCTAAGTACCTGTATGAAGACACAAATGGTGTGAATAAACTTTGTATACAACCAAAAAAAAAAAAAAAAGTTATCTTCCCAAGTAAAATCCAAAGAATAAAGTACCTCCTACTATTATTATAATTATTGTATTTTACATTTTGATGGAGAAAACTGCATAAATTCAAACACTTAGATTTTAATTATACCATCTGAATTTTAATATTCATATAAATTGTAACAACAGCCCCCCATAAAAATACCTATTTCTATCACCCCAGAAAGTTAAGTTTGTACTCCCTTCCAATCAATTGTGAACTCAAATAGATGATGTTTGTTCTTTTAAAAACAGAGTAATGTCATCTTTTTTTTTTTTTTTTTTTTTTTAGTATTTATTTATTTGTTTGTTTTTAGTTGTACACAATTTTTTTTTTTTTTTTTAACGTGGTGCTGAGGATCAAACCTGGGCCCCGCACATGCTAGGCAAGCACTCTACCGCTAAGCCACAACTCCAGCCCTGTTGTCTTGTTTTGAACTTCATACAAATGGATTAATTTGATTTGTACCTTTTCCCCTCTATCTTCTCTCAGTCAACACAATATTTTTAAAATTCACTTGTCATTGTATGGATCATTCTTTTTATTACCTAATAGCATTTTATTGTATCAATGTAATTCAATTGACCGCACCATTCTCTGATGTACATTCAGTGTATTTGCAGTATATTTCTGTGGATTTGTTTTATTCCTCTTATATAAATAATTATGGGCCATATTATACATGTATAATTCAATCTATAAGAAATTGCCAAAAATTATTTCATCTAGTCCATATTTTGGCAAACATCTTCTTAAAGGCCACATAGTGAATATTTTAGGCTTTAAGAGTCATATGTTGCAAATTCTCAATTCCAACAGAGTACAAAAGCAGCCAAAGACAATTTAGTGAATGTTGTTGCTATAGCTTTGGATATGTTTTTTGTTTGTTTGTTTTGTTTTGTTTTGTTTTGTTTACCCCCAAGAATCCATGGAGATAGAAGTCTTGATAGAAGTCTTGGTCCACAGGGTGGTGCTATTGGGAGGTGGTGGAATTGTTAAAAGGTAGAACCTAGTGGGAGACCCTTAGGTCACTGGGGTCTACAGTGCTATGCTACAGTTTTTGAAAGATTCCTCGATAGATCAAGAGGCTTAGGAAAGAAGCAAGCCTGGCCCCACCTCTTTCCTTTCTGCTCTGAATCAAGATGCAATCTTACTTGCTTCCACATGCACTCTTGCCACTGCTATATATGCCATGAAGTGATACAGCTAAGGGGCAGCCTCACCATAGAGCTTATGCTATATGCTCTTTGGAATTTGAACTTCCAAAACTGTGAGGCAAATGATCCTCTGCTTAATAAATACCCTATATTGTTTATTTCTATAATGACACAAAGCTAACTAATACAGATAAAATACTATTACAATAAAATGTACTGTACTAAAACAGGGGGACAGCCCATGGGCCATAATTTTCCAAGCCATATTTTACTAATCATGTCTGCATTATAGTCCATTGATAGACCATGTAATTATTAATATGGGTATGTTTGTGCTTACCATTTTGTTATTCTTTATATACCATATGATTTTTGTTTGTTTCTCCTTTTCTACTTTCTTGTAGGCTGATTATCCTTTAGTCTTCTATTTAAACTGCTCTATTAGCTTCTTCATCATACATCTTCATATTATTTTTGATAATTTCTCTAACGCTTAGGATAGGAAACTTCAATTTATCATAACTAATTAGAATCACTTCACATAAAATATAAGAAATTTGAAGTAGTATCATGTAATTTAAACCACCTAAACCCATCCTTGGTGCTGTTGACTCAAGTATCTTCATTATATATACATTACAAACATATATGATCAAAATATTTTAGTTAATTTGTCATTTAAGTTGTCCCTTAAAGAAGTTAAGAGAAGGGGAAAAAGCCTCTCACATCTGTTCATATATTTACCAACTGTGTACCTTATTGTACATGTAAACTTTTATCTGGTGTCACTTCCCTTTAGCCTAAGTATCTCTTTATGCATTTCCTATACTGGATATCTGTTAATGAATAATAGTCCAAGTTTTTATTTGTCTGAAAAAGCCATTATTTTACCTTTACTTTTGAAGGCTATCTTTGCTGAATATACAATTCTAGCCCAGATATCTTTTTATTTGTATTTATCATGTTTAATCTCTATTGATACCCTTATATCTGTAACTTGATTGTTTTTTATCAAAATTTTTAATCATTAAATCTTCAAAAATTATCTGGTCATAGTCTGTACTCTGTATATTTCTGTAACTACTGTACTCTGTATATTTCTGGAACTACTGTACTCTGTATATTTCTGGAACTACAGTTACATAAGTGTTATACTGCTTGACATTATCCCAATAGGTCACAGAGGTATTGATCATTTTCTTCCATGTATCCCAGTTTTCTTCAGATTAGATAATTTATATTAATCTCCTTCATATTTATTGGCCCATTCTTTTGTTTGTTTGTTTGTTTGTTTGTTTTTTGTGATAAACAAAATTTGACTGCCTTTATTATACAAGTACAGGTACCTAGAATGGACAATTAGGAATATGTATGTAGACCAGATGAGCGATGTAAGGCAGTGTCTCAGTGCTGGTGGCACACACAAAGTTGCCCTCTATCTGGGAAATGAACTACTTAATGTCTTATTAACAAGAGCTTTTGCCCATTCTTTTGTATTGTTAAATTTGCTGAGTCAGTCTTTGGAATTTTCATTTCAGAAATTGTAATTTTTTGTTTAAGAATTTTCATTTTTGTACTTTTTATTCCTCTGAAAGACCCATATTATTCCTTTTAAGTCCTTTGGCATAGTGATAATGTCTCTTTTGAATTTCCTTTATGCTATTTCTAATATTTGGGTCATCTTGTAGTCTGATTCCATTGCCTGCTTTTCTCCTTCACCTCTGCTCAATCTTTCCTATGGCTTTGCATGAGTTATTGTTTTGTTTTAAATCACTTAATGTGTTCTAGACACTACAGAGATTCTTATCTTTCTCTGGTGAATATAGATTTTTCCTTTTGTTCAATTTCTGGATCATTTTGATAGGCACTGAGGTTTGTAGAGGCGAAGCATATATAAGACCTTATCTAGTGAAGAAAATGTACAGTGGGAATTATAAAATGTAAATTTATATTAAATGAGATGCATATAGATGGATGAAAGACAAATAATTTTTGTATAAGTATATTGTCTCATAACCAACTGAAAATTTACTAATATTTTATTCCCCAAGCATTTTTTCTAAAACATAAGCAATGAAAATATATAAATATGTAGTCATTATTTAAACTGAACTTACTCTTAGTTTTATATAATATAGATATCTGCATCAGGTATAACACAAGTGATAGAAAACATGAAGGCTTGCAAAACTATAATATAATTTTATATAAATACTTGATATTACTCAAACATGATTTTTAAGGTAGTTTAGGAAGATATTTGAAAACTTTAAAACAAATTTGTCTCTGTAAAAATATATCATAAAATCAAATATGTGTGTATTCATACCATTTACAATCAATGAAAATATTCATTTATCCATAGGCCAGTTCCTATTCTCTGTATAATGGAAAGTACCAACAGAGTACTACTTGCATGCAGTGTTATGCCCACATAAGAAGAGCCGTTAATCAAGTATGGTAAGATTGATAATAAGTTGCTCAGTGAAGCCCTCCAAAGAAGATGATGCTAGTGCTAAGCAAGAAATCCTGTGAGTACTCCTTCAGAGTTTGTGATAATAATCTGGAAATAGTTTCCTTAGCTCTCCAATGATGTGTAAGTTGTTCCTGTTGTACCAACTCAGTAAAAACTGAGAGAATGATTTAACACAAGGTTATCTGCAATATTGCTGTTGAATAGATATACCTATAGTGTGGTCTCACCTGAGGAGGTAGAAAACAATAGAGTGAAATGATGATTTAGATCTTACTTTTAGAAGTTCCTTACAGTGGAAAAAATAATATCAATAATGACTGCAATTTTTGTATGTGTTACAATTTGTTCTTGTGTGTGGTCAATGGAATGATTTGAATTCCTTTGCTTTCTGTGAACAAATGCCTCAGGAGAATAGAAGTAATGGTTCTTGTTTTATGGTATGTTAAAAACATGGTAGCATCTAAATCATATAAAAAGTTATTCTAAAATATAGTGAAAATAATTTATATAAAAATAAATTTTAATATATAATAAATGAAACTAACATTATTCTTCTGTTCTTTATGTATACTTTATAACAAGTTTATTTAATCACCTGTAATCAATGCAAAGAGCATGGCATTTTATACCCACAATACAGCCATATTTTTATTTTAATTATTAAATTACACATAATAGTTGTTTCTCTACTGTTAACACATCAATTTATTTATGACTATGATTTGTTTGAGAGGTAGCCTGACCAGCAACATAAAGACAAAGACAGTTTCCCTCTGGGGAAAAAGCACCCCACATTACAAGATGTGGCATCAAAAAAAGTGTGATTTTCTTTCTATATATTTATATCAGATGAAAGGAGGAAGAAAGGGGTAAAATATTTAAGCCTAATAAAATATTACCTTCATTTTATAGAAGAAAACAATTTAAAATTAGTTATATCAAGTGAACATTTTTCTCAAATATTGCTTTGAGTTTAAATAAATAGTGTAATTTTATTCTTGACAGTATTTCAAATAAACTATTTATTACCTCCACAAATATTTATGGGATATTTCCTTTGAGGTAGACTGTTGCCGCCTGAAGCGATGGCCACTTGGAGCAATGAAGCTGCGGGAAGAAGTTCAGAGGTGAACTGGAAACAAACAGGCTTTTTATTTTGATAACTTCTCTCTCTGGCTCTAACAACGACATTAACACGCACGACACACCACCAAAAACCCACACACCAAATGGCACTGACCCGATCAGCAATCTCGGCCCAAGTCCCTTGAGCTCCCGGGCCAAGTCTCGTGAGACTATGGAAGGCGGCAATGCCCAAACATCTCCATGGCCCATAGTCAACCGTAATCTTAGCCATCTCCCCAAACAGGGCTCCTGCATTTCCTCCCTTTTGTTTTAAAAGAGGGGATGCTCTAGGACGTCTATGTGCAACCAACATTCTTACCCGTCATCGGATAATCAAGGCTGTGCCCTTGACTCCTGTCATAGGTTGATATGTTGGCCACATGAGACTGTCCTGTGTGACTGTGCCTGTCTTAGATTGTCCCCCTCTGGGGATCTTACCCGTCATTGGCTAACCAGCCATCCAATGGAGCCCTTTAGGATCGACTGTGTATGATGACTAACAGCTGTCCGATTGTGAGGAAATGCTGCGGCTTTAAGGCGACAAGCCTTTTGGTGATGAGCCAAATTGCATAGCATATCAAATTCTTTAAACAAATCAGCTGTCCTAAGTTCCATCAAGTAACACACTGAATTCTCTAGACAAATACCCATAAAGCATTGTTCTGTAAAGTTTCAAACAATGAAAGATCAAAATGTCCACTTGTTATAACACGTTGATCTAGGAGGCCCCATGCATGCAGAGCAGAGGCCACACTGCTGGTGAGGTTGTTTGATGCTTGAGCAGCAGGAATGGTTGAAGCTGTAGCAGCAGCCGTCTTTTTTATGTCTAGACAATGCCACTGGCAAATCTTCAGGGCCCACTACCTAGAAACTCAAGCATCAATTATTAAAGGAAAGGCAGTGCTATTGCAGCACTGAGTCAAGAGTCGAGTTGTCAAACTAAAAAATAGAATAATGAGATTAGAAAATTAAAGTTGATTTTTGTTTACACACATTGCTGGTTGAGCTTCCACAAACATAAGTTGGCAAAATATCATATTTAGAACAAAACAAAAAAAGACTGAGGGTATTTACTGCATTAAAGATAAATTAAAGAAAAGGTAAAGGCACTTTGGAGAAATAATTTGTTAGCTGGAACCCTCGAGTCTCTGTATACACAGCAATCTTTTACCTGTTGAGATAATTGAAATTAATCATCTATTAAACAAATGAAGTTAATAACAAATAAACAATCTTATGTCAAAACACCAAAATATCAGGTTATATAGCACTAGTCATATTGTTTGCTAAAGAGAAGTCCCAGGGACACCTATAAATCAAAATTGAAAGTACCTTCATTTATAAAATTATTTACCTAAATTGAATACTCTTAACCTAAAATGAATTAAAGTTATTTGGATCCATATATATTTTTTTTCTCAAAAGCGCTTTGTTATTTGTGATGTCACACTGGACAGACGCACAAGCATACAAACATATATTTGTGACATCACATTAACATGAAATGTAGACAAATGTACAGACATAAAGACATGTATAAAAGGAAAAAAAAATACAATTGTGTGCACACTAAAGAGAGATCTCCTCGTCCCGGCCAGGAGGAATGACACTTAAGTTGTGAAATATTTTGAATGACTTTTTTGAGGGAATCATTCCATATCTTCATCTTGGTCCTCTTGATTTTGTACTTTTTTTTTATTAATCTTGATTCTTCAACAACTTCATCTTGATCCTTTTGATGTGGTACCTGTTTTATTAATCTAGATGGTATCCATATTGGAGAGGATTCATGCTTTGGAAAAACACAAACAGATCCTCTCCCCCAAATTAATACTGGATCTGGACCCTTCCATGTACCTGAAAGAACATCCTTCCAGTAAATCAAAGGTTTATGTTGTTGGTGTGGGTTCCAATGTCTGTCTCCAGCAGAATAACCATTAGAGTCTAAAATTTAAAAATTTAAGGTAAACAGGGCAACTGCCAATCTGTCCCTAGGACTTTTCCAATTTCCTTCTTTTTGTTTTAATAACATAATTTTCAGTGTGTGGTTTGCTCTTTCAATAATGCCCTGACCCTGAGGATTGTATGGGATGCCTGTTTTATGGGATATATTGAATTTTGCACAAAACTGTTTGAAAGATGAGGACGTATATGCAGGGCCATTATCTGTTTTAAGCATTTTGGGGATGCCCAATGCAGCAAAAGCTTGCAAACAATGAGATGTAACATCTTTAACTTTTTCTCCAGAATGTAAGGAAGCAAAAATCATGCCTGAAGCCAGGCGTGGTGGCGCACGCCTGTAATCCCAGCACTTTGGAGGCTGAGACAGGAGGATCGCCAGTTCAAAGCCAGCCTCAGCAATGGCGAGGCACTTAGCAACTCAGTGAGACCCTGTCTCTAAATAAAATACAAAAAAGGGCTGGAGATGTGGCCCAGTGGTTAAGTGCCCCTAAGTTCAATTCCCAGTACCAAAAAAAAAAAAAAAAAAAAAAAAAAAAAAAAAAAAAAATCATGCCTGAGCATGTATCTATGGTCACATGAATAAATCACAATTTTCCAAAACTTGGCTCATGAGTAACATCCATCTGCCACAAATGATTGGGCATTAATCCTCTAGGGTTAACACCATAATGAGGATTGGGCAAATGTGTCATACAAGGTTTACAAACTTTTACAATTATTCTGACTTGCTTCTTTGTGATTTTAAACCTACGCTTCAAGGTGGTGCTATTGATGTGAAACTGGGAGTGAAATAAAGTAGCTTGCTGGAGCGCTGAAAGTATAAAGATTGTTTGGGTAAGAGCATCAGCCTTTTGATTACCTTCATGGAGGGGACCAGGCAAGTTTGTATGTGCTCTAATATGCCCTACGAATAGAGGTTCTTTTCTTTCCCACAAAAGTTTTTGTATTTGATAAAACAATTTAAAGGCTGGAGTATGAGGTGCTATTGGTCTTGCTAGCTCTAATTTTGGGACGGCATGTACAATATAGTGGCTATCTGAAAAAATGTTCATGGGCTGTTCTCTAAAATTTTCCAGAGCTCTTACCACACCTTCCAGTTCCACTAATTGAGCTGATTTGTGTGTGGTTATGTAAGTCATATTTTCTTTTTTAGTGACTACTGCAGCAGTACCATTTGAGGACCCATCTGTAAATACATTTAATGCCTTAGGAATAGGTTGATTTTTTATTACCTGTGGAAATATAATTGGATGATCAATACAAAAAGATAATATAGGAGACTTAGGAAGGTGATTATCAAAATTTGCAGAAGTAGAGCATTTAGCTATAGCCCAATCATTATCATTGAAGCATAAATATTCAATCTGTGATGATGAATAGGGAGTAATAATAGTAGCAGGGTGAATGCCAAATATTTTAGTAGAAGTCTTAAGTCCTTGAAGAATAAGTTTAGCCACCATGGAGGTATAAGACTCAATTATACTTTTAGGAGAGACGGGCAAATGTATCCATAATAAAGGCCCTTGTTGCCAAAATACTCCTGTGGGTGTATATTGTGAAGAAATAATAATCAACATCAGCGCTTGAGTTAAATCAAATCTATCACAATGAGCTCCTTCGATGGCTTTTTCTACTAACTTTAAAGCTTTCCTAGCATCAGGAGTCAATGTTCACGGTGAAGATGGATCAGGGTCCCTGCAAAGGATGTCAAATAAAGGTTTTAGTTGGCCAGTAGTGAGGTTTAGTGTAGGGCGAAGCCAATTAATGTCTCCCAGCAGTTTTTGGAAATCATTGAGGGTGGTCAAATGTTCTTTATTTATTAAAATTTTGGGGGGGTCTAACAAAGGTATCCATGATTTTAAATCCTAAATATAATATTGGTGATCTGGTTTGAACTTTTTCTTCTGCTATATATAATCCATATATTTTTTTTAAATTTTCTGCCACATCACTGAATATATTAAATAAGATTTTTTTATTAGGGTGGGCCAGTAAAACATCATCCATGTAATGTAAACACATGAGGTTTGGATATTTATTTTTAAACGGTTGGATTGCTTTGTCCACATATATTTGGCATATGGTGGGACTATTAGACATTCCCTGCGGTAGCACTTTCCATTGATATCTTTTATCAGGGCCATTATTATTGATAGAAGGAACTGAAAAAGCAAACCTGGGGGCATCCAGAGGATGTTGTGGAATGGAAAAGAAACAATCCTTTATATCAAGAGTAATAAGATGGAAATTTTTTGGAATAGCTACAGGATTAGGAAGTCCAGGTTGAGTAGGGCCCATGATTTGCATGGTTTTATTAATTTCTCTAAGATCATGTAACAATCGCCATTTTCCTGATTTTTTCTTGATCACAAATATGGAGGAATTCCAGGGAGAGGTGGAAGGTTCTATATGTCCTGCTTCTAGGTGTTCCTGAACTAGTAGGTGGGCCGCTTGTAATTTCTCTTTAGATAGGGGCCACTGAGGGACCCACTCTGGCATATCAGAAAGCCATGGTATTTTCAAAATTATTTTCTCAGTGGCCCCCCAAAAAAATATCTTTTTCCTTTATGATAATGATTACTTTTAGGGGTAAGATTACTCTGTACTTTTTGATAATGATTTCTTTTAGGGTTAAGATTACCCTGTAGATTTTCACCTTTAACACCTGCAGGCTTGGTTGCAAGGTGTACTCCCATTTGTTGCAAAATATCTCTTCCCCATAAAGTAACCAGTAGGTTAGGTAAAACATAAGGCTGAAATGTTCCTTTATGCCCTTCATCATCCTCCCATTTTAAAATTACCACACTTTTCTCTGGGAGGTTATTATATCCCAAGCCTCTTAAACTGGTTGAATCTTTTTGCAGAGGCCAGTGCTTGGGCCATGGCCGTAGATTAATGATGGAAGAGTCAGCTCCAGTATCTATCAGTCCTTCTATCTCTATTCCTTGGATTTTTATTTTACACATAGGCCTCCCTGAACAATCCCGAACCCAACAAGCCATAGGTTCTGAGTCAGTGGAACAAAATCCTCTATTGTTCCCTTCTTGAGGCATACTCATTTTAAATGAATTATGTAAATTGGGAAGGAGAAGCAACTAAGCAATTCTATCTCCTTGATTAATAGAACTTATACTTTGGGGTGAGCTAAGCATTATTTTTATTTCCCCTTTGTAGTCTGAGTTTATTACACCTGGGGTCACTTGCAAACCTAATAAGCTTTTAGGACTTCGCCCGAGAATAAGTCCTACAGTCCCTGAGGGAAGAGGTCCCCTGACTCCTGTGGAATCAGTTGAACCCCATTTCAGGTGTTAACACTATTCGGGAGGTGGAACAGAGGTCTAATCCTGCATTTCCTCCTGTTCCTCTGGCGAGGGAGTGGATGCGTAGTAGGGATTGTGTCGGGGAAGCATCTGAGTGGATGCTTGAGGATACTCCTCCTCCAATGCCTTGTACATTTGTGGGCCCCAGGGCATTGGGCCCCGTGCCCCATTTTTTGAATTCCTGAACAAAGGATTTCCATGGATGTCAAATTTTGAATGGCGTTTATTGGCCCAATGATTTCCCTATTTACACCTGGGCAGCGGCCTGGGGCACGGTATGAGCTTGGTCTTATTTCTCTTTTGGGATTTTGCCTAGAATAGCCTGATTGATTATGATAATTTTGCCTGGAATTGATTATAATGTCTAGGTTTAGCCTTTGTAATTTCGAGGGGAAGCACCTCTCATTGAGGCTGCAATCACATTTCCTGTGACAAAGGTGCCATTTATATCTTTACATAGTTGTATATATATGGAAAGATCCTTTTTAGTTCTCCATGGCCTGATGGCTTCCTGGCGGTATTTATTAGCATTTTCGTATGCTAATTGAACAACTAATGGCATAGCTTGATCAACATCTGCAAACACTCTACCTGCAGTTCTCAAAAGTCAATCAGCAAAGTCAGCATATGGCTCATTAGTTCCTTGAATCACTTTTGACAAGCTACCTTGTAGATCCCCAGGTCCTTGTACAGTTTTCCATGCCTCTAAGGCAGCTGCGTTTATCTGAGCATATACACCTGGGTCATAATCTTTTTGAGCCTGTAAGTCTGTGAATTGCCCTTCTCTGTGAGCATTTCTATATTATAGCCTCTAAACCCTGCAGCTGCGTTTCTTTTAGCCGTTTCTATGCAAAGTTCTTGGAATTGCTATCGCCAAACCAAGTATTGCCCCCCGCTTAATGCTGCTTTACATAGACTTTTCCAGTCTGAGGGGGTTAAGCTAAAGGTGTTAAGAGACTCCAGCATACTCAGCGTGAAAGGAGCTTGGGGCCCGTAAATCATTACTGCCTCTTTGAGATTTTTTATTGTTTTGAAATCTACTGACTGATGGACCCTCTGTCCATTTTTCTTTTCAAATGCTGGCAGTTCCCAATGTATCTGTGAGTTACCCTCAAGAGCGCATAATTGCTCAGAAAGACTTTTTATTCTGTTTCTAGGGTATGCAAATGCCTAGTAATACCCTTCATATTTTCTGTAATGGATTCCACCCATGGGGGAGTAGAGGACACAAGTGTTTCCTCTACTTGACAGTCCTTTTTCTTGGTCTTTTTTAGTTTCTTTTTCCTTGTTTTCTCAGGATCACTTTTACTAGATTCCTCACTACTGCTAATTTCACTGACAGCAATATCCTGAGGCCCAGGTTCCATTAAGAGCAAGTATCCTTCAGCTATCAGCAATAACTCCCGAATAGCTCTAATAGCTTGGATTTTTGTCATTTTGAGGACTCTTCTAATACTCTCTTTACTGGTCTTAGTTGACCCAGTGGAAGCTACACTTTTTTGATCACTTTCACTTTTTTCTAAATCCTCCTCACTGAGAACGGAGTCAGATATATCAAGGAGTCTTTCCATAGCCTCTACCACTTGGGATTCAGTTATATTTGAACCCATTTTTAGAGACCTTTCCGTTCTTACCTGTCCGCTCCGAAGTCCCCATACGGGCCGCCACCTGTTGCCACCTGAAGCAATGGCCACTTGGAGCAACGAAGCCGCGGGAAGAAGTTCAGAGGTGAACTGGAAACAAATAGGCTTTTATTTTGATAACTTCTCTCTCTGGCTCTAACAATGACTTTAACACGCACCACACACCACCAAAAACCCACACAGCAAATGGCACCGACCCGATCAGCAATCTCAGCCCAAGTCCCTTGAGCTCCCGGGCCAAGTCTCATGAGACTACAGAAGGCAGCAATGCCCAAACATCTCCATGGCCCCTAGTCAACCACAATCTTAGCCATCTCCCCAAACAGGGCTCCTGCAGTAGACGCTGGGACAAAATAGGTAAAACACACACACACACACACACACACACATATACACACACCACAAACTTTTTCTTCAAGGGATGTAAGTCCTAGTGGCAGATGAAGAAATTCAAAAATAAAGCAATTATAAAAATTAAAATAAAAAAAAAGAAATTTAGGTATTTTGGATATTGATATTTCATCTGACAAGACCTAAGATAGAAAAGAGAGTTAACTGGGTGGGTGAGGGTTGGGGACATTTTATCAAATACTGAGAGAACAGGAACAATGACCCACAGTTTCCATGGGGAGAACAAATACAAAGGTCCTGAGGTGGAAGAGTTCAGAAAAGCAAAGAGATCACTGTGAGGAATCATTTTGTTGGGTCTTACAGGCCATTTTCAGGGCTTTGGCTTTTTCTGTAAGACAGGAAGATATTGAAGGGTTTTGAAAGGAGAGTAACGTAGCCTGACTTATTTTTTAAAGGTTCACTGTCACTATTGCATTAAGAATAAATATTAGAGAAGCAGGAACAGAAGCAGAGTAACAAGGTCAGTCGATCATTGAAATAATCTGGGTAAAAGACAATGCTTATGGTGTCCATGCTAATAGCCAGATTGATTATGGTGAGATGTGAAATGTCTTTTTTATTTTAATATTTATTTATTTGCTTTAGTTGTACACAATGCAATGTATTTATGTTTACGTGGTGCTGAGGATCGAACCCGGGCCGCACACATGCTAGGCAAGCGCTCTACTGCTGAGCCACAACCCCAGCCCCATGAAATGTCTTAAATGTGTAGTCAATGGGATATGCTAAGAGATTGGATTAAAAGTGAGATAGAACATTTGAGTTCCCAAATGCTTAGACTTGGGAAAATGAAATTGTCATTTAATAAAAAAAGAAAACTATGGATAAACCAAGTTTAAAGGAAAGATGTGAAGCTCAGTTTTGAACATATTACATTTGAGATATCTGTCAATTAGACATTCAAGCAAAGATGCAAAGCAGGCAACCAGATATAGTAGCCTGGAGCTTAGGGAGAAGATAGTTATAGATAAAGATATAGATACAAGCCGGGCGCGGTGGCGCACGCCTGTAACCCCAGCACTTTGGGAGGCTGAGGCAGGAGGATCGCAAGTTCAAAGCCAGCCTCAGCAATGGCGAGGCACTTAGCAACTCAGTGAGACCCTGTCTCTAATAAAAATACAAAAATGGCTGGGGATGTGACCCAGTGGTCGAGTGCCCCTGAGTTCAATCCCCGGTACCACCAAAAAAAAAAAAAAAAAGGATATAGATACATAAATACATACATACATTTGAATATACCAACATAAATATGGAATAAATATAAAAAGACATGTTCATAAATATATTTATTAGTAATGTATATAAATGTATATACTGTGTATTCACAGTATACATATAAAAAACACAGCATAGAGGTAATTGTATCTGTTACTGAATCTATTACTTGAGCTTCAGTCTATCTTTTCTTTACCCTACTTGTGATACTGGTATATTTATCCCTTGCCAAGTGGCTCTCCCTCCTAGTAGTGTGCTTCCCTTGGCAGGCCCTGGCATACAGGCAGACTGGAACATGCAGCAGTACTTCCCCTTGGCAGTTTTCTGGTACCCCGGAAGGCAGTTTCCAGAAGGCTCCAAGTAGTTTCATCTGACATTATCTCAAGAAGCTGCCCAATTAGTTCCCTCTAACAGCATTTCAGGGACTTCTCCACCATCTACTCAATCATAACTACATCCTTTCCAATAATATCTGTACTTTATACCTAGGGGAAAGGAGTCCAGACTACATTTGTTTCTGACTTGGATATTTGGCCTTATGGATGAGAGAGTGACATATCCTTATATTTGCATTCATTACATTTGCATTTCTTTAGAGTAATCCTTTCTCCTTAATAGGTAATTTCTGGGTTCAAATAACTGAGTATTTTTATCTCCTGATTTGACCTTGACTATTACAAAGGTATTTAAGTCCATGAACCTAAAAGAAATACAGAGTGTGCTAAAGAAAAAAATCAATGAACCCTGGGTTCTTCTAAATTTAGGGGTAGAGAAGAAAAGAAGGAGTAAGCAATGTAGTCTGAGAGAAAGGTGACAAGTTAGAGAAAGACCAAAAAGAGATGAAAACCTAAGTGAAAAGACTGTCAGAGGCAAAGGTGTGATCAGTTACATCAGTTCAACTGATAAACCAAGTGGGATAAGAACAGAGAATTATTAATCCATTTCATGTGAATCATTGCTACCTGGACTGTTGTGGTTTCCATGACTACATGGAAAGAAAGTCATATGTATATTCAAGAAAGAATGGGAAAAAAAGAATTGAAGATAATGTCTTAGTTTTGTGTTAATATAACAGATCACCACAGACTAATTTACAAAAAAAAAAAAAAAAAAAAAAACTTCATCTATTTACCTGCAAATGCCATTACTTTATTCTCTTTTATTGATGATTAAAATTCCATTTTGTATATATACCACATTTTCTTTATCCACTCATGACATTTGCAGGTAAATGGATGAAGTTGGAGAATATAATGCTAAGTGAAATTAGTCAATCTCAAAAATCTAAATACCGAATGTATTCTCTGATATAAGGAGGCTAGTTCACAGTGTTGTTGGACGGGGTACATAGGAGGATTAGAGGAACACTAGAATGGTCAAAGGAAAGGGAGGGGAAGGGAGGGAGCAAGGGGGTGGAAGGAAAATAATTGGAGGTTGAATGAGATGGATATTATTATCCTAAATGCATGATTGAAGATCTGAATGGTACTTATATACTTTGTATACAAACAGTTGTATGTAAAAAGATGCTATATATGTCCATTATGAATTGTAATACATACTACTATTATAAACTAAAAAAGAAAAAAAAATGTTCATATCAAAAAAAAAAAAAAAAGAACAAAAGAAAGAAAAAGAAATTTGGTTCTCATAGAACTAGAGGCTGGGAAGTCCAAAATCAACATACCAGTGTCTGGTGAGGGGCTTATTTCTTAGTTATACATGCTGAAAGATGAGAGGATGGGAGAGACAACTTTGAACTGGCAGCTTCAGCCCTTTTATAATCACATGGATCCATTCATGAATGTAGAATCGTCATGACCTAAACACTTCCCATTAAGTCCAGTCTCCCTACACTTTTGCTTTGTGGATTAAGTGACCAATACTTGCTTTTGGGAGAAAATATTCAAACCATAAAAGACAAAAATCATTTAAAATGTTAGAGGATATTTTGTTTTAATTAAATAAATTACTGTGATGGATTATACAGTAGAAAGGAAAGTATACATCCAAAAAAAGATTGTTGCCATTATCATGGTTTATGATAAGAGCAATAATAACATGAGGGCTGGGGTTGTGGCTCAGTGGCAGAGCGCTGCCCGGGTTTGATCCTCAGCACCACATAAACATAAATGCATCGCTTTGTGTGCAACTAAAGTAAATAAATAAATATTTTAAAAAAATAATAACATGAAAAGTCCTTTAGATGGAAAAATTAATGATATAGGAATAATAGGCAAGAATGATTGTTTCCCCAAACAATTTAGTTAATATTTGAATTCATTTATAATGGTCATCCAACAGGTTAATGGTACATTTAGAATTAGTACTTGAGATTCAGACAAAGTCCTTTTTATTATAATAAAATCTTTGATGAATCATTGTTATGATGTGAAAATGATAAAAATTAATGTAAACAAATGTAAATTAATATAAATTATATAGAGAATTTGGGACTCAAAATTAAGGTATAATTTTCTACTTAAAAAGAGTATTTCATTTTGAAAATAGTTATGAATACAAAATTACTTCAAAAGAATTTTTGAATTATTTTTTATCATTGCTGTAGACATTTGTCAGCACTTAAGGATCATTAACTTTGTGACATGTAACTGTGTATATTGTATGTGCTCACAAGTGTGAAAAGAAATATGCATAATTTAAGAATGTGTATCCAAATATACAAACCAGAGTAATGAGAGATGAAACAACAATATCTGCATTTAGTATGAGCTATTTATACTTACTGTTAATCACTATATTTATTACATGTGCATTTTCTAAAGGAAAGAACCACAGATCATTTAAATAGTGGAAGAATTAAGAAAACTACATTAATGTGTCTATTGCTTTGTTATACTTCCAATTACTGGAGATTGTGAAAATATGTTGTTGTTGTTTTTTTGTTTTTGTTTTTTTTTTTTGTTTTTGTTTTTTTTTTTGTTTTGTTTTCTGATTGTGGCATCTTAACACAAAGCCATAACTATTGAAATAGGGAATTCCATGGCTCTCCTCATTACAGCCCAGTCATACAGTATCCACTTACCCCCAGAAGAGTATCATTTTATGTATTATGGACAAAGAATCAAAAGGCTTTGATTGATCCAAGCCACAATCATTGTTGAGCCCCCACTGAGTTCTATGTTGATCAACCCTGGCATTTTCAAATCACTATTTTGTGAGGAAATAGCCTGTAGGACTGAGAATGAACATGAATATTGTCCTATCAGATCATGTGGCTCTTCCAAAAGAGTATCTTTTTCTTTTCTGTCTAGCATACACCACCAATTAAGCTATGGGACACTGACAAAAAAATGACAGTGATACTTCACTTCCCCAAGACAACAGTATTCTGCACACAAAGAGCATTTTAAATTTTTGGATGTTTTTCCTTTCTGGGTGATGTAAACTCTAAGATCCACTTTTATGTCCTTTGTGGACTTTGGTTATGCTTTATTGGCCACCGGACTCATTCAATTAATGTGCTACAATGACTAATAGCATAAACTGACAACATTTTTAAGACAAGAGTAGATGATCACTGGTATTTTCTTGCTTTTTTGTTTTCAATTATTCAACTTTTTGCATTAATTGCAAGGTATTTATGCTGATTTATAATAGCCAGTATCAGTAGTGCTCAGAGCCTCCTTTTGGATTTCTGACATCTTCATCAACAGTGAGCCAAATGAGATCATCCATCTGAAAGTCTGGCTGCTTAGAAACCAAAACATGTCTCCCCACACATTAGTACCACTCCCAGTTCACAGAGGCACTCAGTGAGAAATACACATGGCTTGCAAATGACCTTTTGTCATCTGCATTTGATTGTGTTGATATTTGTCTTTGGACTCTACATTGTACCACAGAATAATAATCTGTTTTTACAATGTTTACTATGCAACACCTTTTGTATTCTTAAAAAATCATGATAGGCTTTATATGGAATTCAATAATACATTAATCTATTCATCTTGTAATTTTCAACATACCATAAGATTCAGAATCATTTTTCATATTCAAGTATGTTTATAAAATAAACAGTTTCAGATACATGAATGGCTGATAAGTATGTTAGTATTAGTTATTAATATATGTTAAAGAGCCTCTGAAATATATTATTTTGTATCTTTAGATTAAAAGATGTTTGCAAATGTTTATGACTATCTGATATGGGAGTTCATCGATCTAACAAGCTCAAACTGTGTTAAATTCCACCAAAATGGTTAGAAGCTTGAGGCTAAACTATCAAATAGAAACAGCAGCATTAATCACAAAATGACTCTCCACAATAATTGAAGCTTTAATAAGAGTAAGAGTATTGGAGCAGAACAGTTGGTTAACACAGTATATTTCACTGTGTATACCCATCTTTACATTTAGAGAGGATCTGCCTCAAGGTGACAGAAACTGATCCCTTCTGGGAGCCAAGTTCCACCATCAAATCAGCCTTGCTTATCTGCTAAATATTTCAGTTCAATAAGTATGTATGTGCTGGATACTATGCTGAACTCAATCATATTTTTTCATTAGGTGATAAAAAATCAAACCAGTAAAATTTTACTTTTGTTATTATGAAGTAATTTTTCCTGAATTCATTATAGAATGGCCAAAACTTATAATTGCTGAGTGGTCATTGTGAAAAGGACATATTTTTTGACTGGAAAATTATGAGGGTATAAACACATATTGGTCAAATAAAAATAGTACTTATCTATCAACATGTTCAACATAGATAGGCATGCTCAACTATATAGAACACAGGAGAAACTAGCTATTAGACTAGTACACATGACTTACATTTTAGTTACATTTGAGGACTTTATCTAATAATATTCCAAGTGTTCCACAGTTTCAATGTGAATGTCTATCTCTAGGTTTCCAGTGCTCTGTTGTTATAGTGAGTCAGAACATCTTGGGGGTCCTTAGTCTTAGCCTCTTTCCACTCTCCTTTAATGTCCATGTTTTCATTATTAAGCACTTTTTGTCACCTGTGTATGGTCATCTCCCACTGTCTCCCCTGTTGCCAAATATGGTCCTACTAACCCATACTTTGCATTGTAAAATTTGATTATGTGGTAAGATGTTCCACAGTTAGCACAGGCCAGACTCCAATCTAACACTTTAATATCAAGACTACCTTTGTTTTCTCATTCTGAGTACACACGTGTATTTTACACTTGAGTGCATCTGCATATCACACTCTTCAATAAAGAATAAACTTGGGTTAATGTAAAAATACATAAAAGAGCTATAAAGCAAATGTAGATTTGTATCTTTATTTTTTTATTTATTTATTTATTTATTTATTTATTTATTTATGGTACCAGGGATTGAACTCAGGGGCACTCGACCACTGGGTCACATCCCCAGACCTTTTTTGTATTTTATTAGAGAGAGGATCTCACTGAGTTGCTAAGTGCCTCGCCATTGCTGAGGCTGGCTTTGAATTCACAATCCTCCTGCCTCAGCCTCCCAAAGTGCTGGGATTACAGGCGTGCACCACCGCGCCCGGCTTTGTATCTTTATTAATAGCTATATTCTATAGCATAATTCTCCAATAATATAAGCACATCATTGTTATATTAGAGAAATACCATGCTATGAAATATTGACCAGATTAGGTCCCTTCTGCAAAAAGCAAACTTGTATTATTCATAGATTTATAAAGTTTCAAGCTGATTATCCCTTACTAAGAGGGAATAATGAGAGTAATATAACAGAGAGGTCTAAATTAGAACACAGATTTTTTTTTTTCTCATGACAAAGGAAATGCAAATATGATCCTAATTAATATGCTTCTCTATTTATAGATATTAACTCAACTCTAGTTTGGATTAAAACATATATAATATCTTTACATTCCCTTTTCTATAGATTTATTAGGAATAGGTAAGATTCCTGAGGGTAGAAATGAAGTCTAATCTATATTTTATAGTTCTTTCATAAAAAGAAAATTTGCTTTTCAATAAAGAAGTGATTATGTTTAATATAAATTGTTATATAATTTAAATCTGATGTCAGCCTTTCTTATCATGTGCTTTATTAGTTAGGAAGAAAAAATAAAATGGAAAAACACCTTTGACATTTTCAGGCATAAGGGCCAGAAGGTAATTTTTTGTTACTTATGAACCCACAATCACTAATTCAATCAGATTAGCCAAGTATATCATGTTAGAAAATTGATACCTTCTGAAAATAGTACACAAAGAGCTTCACTGTTCTATTTCTCTAATTTAGCATCTATGTGAAACTACAATAAAAATTTAAAGTTAAAAAAGAATACTATTCTGGGGCTAGGGTTGTGACTCAGTGGTAGAGCTCTTGCCTAGAGGGCATGAGGGACTGTGTTCAATCCTGACACCACATAAAAATAAACAAATAAAATAAAGGTATTGTGTCCACCTACAACTAAAAAATATTTTTAAATGAATATTATTCTGCTATAGAATATGTCTGATAACAACATATCTCTTGGCACAGTTCAGATTTTTAAAAAAATATCTTAGAAAAAAAGCTGATATTTATTTTCTTGGGTTGCTATCTTATTTTGATTTGGTCAGATCTTTCCATATAAGAGAATGTACCAGTATCCTCAAAAACATATAGAATAAAATTTACTGTAGCTGAGAGTATAATTAGAATACATGGTATTCTTGTAATTGTTAAGTGAATATCTGATATCAAGTATAGGATTATTTCAAAAACCTCTCTCTGGTAATAGAGTCCTATGCCAGGTTACCAGTTACCAGATAACAAAGCAAGGAAAGAAAAGTGGCAAAGGAAAAATACCTTCTGACAAGTGGTTAGCAAAGTAATATATTTAAGGATTTTATTTTGTTATGTTACTTATGTTAATTCAGTTGTTAAAAAGTATTATCCAATTCAAAAACAATTGGCAATAATAGAAAATATACTATTTGAGCATGACAACCAACTTAACCAGAAAAAGAAGCCCTATTCTGGTTGGAGGAATTCTAATTTCCTCATTTAAATAGTTACTATCTATTCTAATGAAGAATTCAATTATAAGCACAAGAGGAATAAAACATCAGTCTTAATAATGGATTTCAATCTGGGACGGAAGACAAAAATAGGTGCATGTATTAAAATATGTTAATTTTAATGTTCACATAATATCATAATATGTTTTTAATGTACTTTGACAAACTGGAAACAATTAATATTAACAAAAAATAATAGATGTGGTTAGTCTGTGTGTCCAGATACTAATTTACAAGCAATGATTATTGTACTCCTTGTCATGCATTTATAATAAAATAACAGCCAAATAAATTAATCTAACAACAGTAAGAAGTGGGCTCTGTCATTGAATTTATCAGCATTCCACAACCTAAAAGAAATAAATAGGAAACAACAAGACATCCATTTTATATATATATTCTATTACTAGCACAAAAGAGTTCAATTTAAAGTGTAGAAAAGTTGCCAAAGCCCTAGGAAAATGCATTCTATTTAACCTGTCAATAGCAAGCCCCATCAGCTTAATGGAACCAGTGTTCAGGTTTCCAAGTGGATTGAATGACATTGATCACTCCATTTACAAGGAACTGGTCAATGTAAAATATGATTTTCTTAATAGAAAGGGGCATAATACTGATAATTAAATAAACTTTTAGTAATGAAATGTCACAGATATGGAAGTGCTATGAATCATTCATACTTGACTTGAAATAAAAGGTAAAAAATGTCCGACTCATTATATACTCATTATAGACTTCCCATTTTGGAAGCTATCAATTTGATTTGAGTTGCAACCACAGTTGCTTTATTCTTAATCTCTACATAAGTAAATAATAGTATCATGGTCAAATGATGGACCAGCAGGAATGAAACTAATCTTTCAAAGTGCACTTCTTACTAAATGAACATCCTTTCCAGGGATCCATGTGTACTATTTAGTAACAACGTTACTGAAGTACTATGTATCACTTCCATTTGTTCATTATTGAACCAACCAATATGAATCACTTGTTTACCAAGTGCAAGGCAACACATTTAGGTTTTATGTTTAAAAAAATCTCAAAACTTTCTTCTAGGAATTTCAATTACTTAAGATGGGTGTTACTGATATTTTGGAAAAGAGCAGAGATTTGGTCATTGTTTCTTCATAATTATGGGCAAGATTTTTTTATAACATAAACATCTAAATATTGATATAGCAACATAATTTATCCATCATTCATCTATTATTAATTTATACTTATTAGTGGTTAAACAGGAATATATAGCAGGGAAGTTATAAATATGAGCTTTCCTCTCTGCATGGAAGCACTTTAAAATCATCTGTCAACAAAAATAATGTTCTAAGTAAATTTAGCAGAGAAACCTCAGATTTTTAGAGTATGAAGTATTAAGTAATTTGCTATAACTTGGGAGACGAAGTCATTTAGGTTGATTTATGTTTATCACCCTTTTCCTGAAGGAAAAGTGGAGTAAGCCTACTCTGCTGTTTACTCATATATGACTTTGATTTGATCCCTTAATGTCTTAGTTTCTTAAATTAAAATGGAATTCTTCCTTCAGAGGAGATTTGAGGAGCATAGTTGCAAAGCATCTGACTCATAGGCAGTTTTCAATATATGGTAGTTATTTTTCT
Source organism: Tamias sibiricus (assembly GCA_025594165.1). Taxonomy (NCBI): domain Eukaryota; kingdom Metazoa; phylum Chordata; class Mammalia; order Rodentia; family Sciuridae; genus Tamias; species Tamias sibiricus. The sequence continues at coordinate 107,849,433 of CM046664.1, read as the reverse complement.
ACACTATTTTTTACACACAACCCAATTTAGAATACCTTGAAGACCTCCACATACACTAGGGATGATATCGCCCTCCTTAGCATTGCAAAATTATCTGCATATGCAAATAGAGTATGATTCAAGACTCAGATGAAGATCACAGAGAGAAGCCAGCAAATCAGAACTCTTATGGTTTCAAATGCCACATATGAACTAGCTCCTTACACTTAAGAGCTTTCTATCCCTCCAGGACCAACTGTATTTCAGAGAAGGGAAAGGAGTAACTGGTTCTCCTCAAATTAACCCCACCAGGGCTTTCACTACTGTTCCCTAGTTTATTCTGTCCTTTTCCCATGGATTTGGCCCAAGGCTGTTAAAACAATCTGAACTCTGTACCATCACCCAAGAAAATGCTCATCCACTCCTGTAGTCCCCCTCCAACTACTGTCCAGGTTTTCTGCTTCAGATTCACACCCCAACTTCCCCCCCCCAAAAAAAAAAAAAAAGAAAAAAAGAAACTTGAATATACAGCCTGTTACCATTTCTTCACCTCCCATTCACTACCTTCAATATACTCTACCCTGGTTAATCCCTTCCTACCAGACCACTAGAACTATTTTAGAAAAGATTATCAATAACATTTATTTTGCAAAATGTAATAAATACTAAGCCTAATAAAGGCTTTTATTTCTGCATTGATTAAAAAAATTACCTCTCAGTCCTTGAAACACTCTTGACCTTGGCATCCATAACAGCAACCTCTCCTACTTTTCTTTTTCATCTTTGATTTTGCTCATACTTTATATCCAGATCCTCCTCCTTTACCTTTTGTTTAAATGTTTTTAGTACACAGCTCCACAACTTCTTATCATCTTCATATCTTCTCCCCAAATAACACCAACTATTTCTCAATCTTCGATACTGCCCATTTGCCAATGACCATTTAACTTATATCTCCATCTCAAATATCTAGTCTGATCTACCAAATCATATATCCAATGACATTGTATTGAGAAGTATCACTGCCCCAATTCTCTTGGTCCCAATATCAAGTCCTTATCTTTGGTTGGCCTTTCCCCAAGGCATGGACTATAGTTTCCTTCTTCCCAGACCCTCCTCATAGTTGTGGATACCAATTTGAGTAACACTGCATCAAAATCATGAGTATCCTGGGCTATATACCTTCCATGCTCTGAAAGCAGACCTAACCACTCCATATCTGGTCCTAGCTTCAAGGCTCAGCATTAATCAAAACCTTGGGCTATTACTTACTCAAACATGTGGCTCTTCCTAAACTTCATAAGTATACCCTCTTTGTAGCACTCAGCCCCTGAAGTGATCATTAACTAGGAGGAGAGAACTAGGTAGGAATGAGAACGTACGTGTTTGGAGAACATCCAGGTCCCTCCTACCATCCAACTCCAAAGGTACTAAAGAATCTAGGGGAAAAAACTGATTTGATCTCATGTCTGCTTGACATACATTTTATTTTATTGCATATTTATTTTATACTGTTCCTTTTTTTCCCTATTTTTACCCAAACTAGCTGCATATGATTTCTAATGAAGAGACATGAGAATATCAAACTTTCTCAGAAAGCACCCTAAGCTTTTGAAATGAATTCATGTTTTTAAAGTGGAATTTAATTCGAAGTTAGCTTATGCTTTTTATCCCTAGAGTGGGATAAGTAAGTGTGCAATTGATTTTAATTTAATATTCATGGTGTATTACAGCTGCCAGAGAATATGTTTTTTTTTTTTTTTTTTTAAGAAAGAAAGCATAGTCTAAACCTAACCTTACTCTTAGAATTATTACCAGAGTTGCAAGGACACTTTTGAATACTACAGAACATTATACATATACATATATATGTATACATATGATGAAATAACTGTATAAATGCATGTTTAAAGTGTAGTGCCTATGCAAGCAATCATGTGCTATGGAGACCTCAAATAGGGCTTTTTTCTCTATGTCACCATCTACTTAATATGAAAATAATTTTGTGACATTGCCTCATAAAAATTTTGCCTGGAATGTTTCCACCCAGATCTTCACTTGGCTGACTCCTCCTCATTATTCAATTCCTGGTTCAAATGTCACTTCATCAAGGAAAACTTCGCAGAACACCCATTTAGCATAGACATCTCCCTCATTTGTCATTATGTGAAATTACCCTGTTTATTCATTTGCTTATTTTGTATCCTGCCACCATAAGACCCTCAAATAAAAGCTCCACAAGAGTGGGGACAATGTCTGCTTTTATCACTAGAACTATAATAGCTCTTCGCTAAACATATGAATGTTTGACACGTACATATGGCACCGTACAACAGAAAGCCAATTAACTTTCAAAGACTCAGTGTCCTCATCTAGAAAAAGAGTCTAAATTTTGCTTACGAAATTGTTGGGAGTTGAAATGAAAATAAAATGTGTGTAAGCATTTTATTTGGAGAAAAATTCTTAATATTTAATTTCAGAAAGCAAATACACCAAGATCCCATGGTTATGTATATAAGAAAAACTTAGTCTTTTCTTTCACTAAAGGTTATCCAGAACCAAGATAAGTTTGGATTTACCAGTTATTGCCTCAGACTTTATGACTCATGAGGTATGATACAAAGGCTACCTTATGAATTTCAGGGTTTTTCTTTTATTTCTTACATAAACCCTGCTCCATGTCTCAGATTCTCCTCCACTCTCTTCCATTGGTCTGCTAACATATACACTACTGTTGAGTAATAATGAACTGGTGTTGCATTTGGCTGTGGAGAATTCTCTCAGTTCATTTTATTGAAAAAGGTTTTGACACTTAAAATAACATTGCTTCTGAAATCAGTTCTAACACTTTTATGTCAACTAGCAAAGGAGTTAGTACTTTGATGCCAACTCTATTTCATTTTATGTCTTTAACCAAAAAATTTAGAGAGGAAACAAGAAAGTATATAACAGAGATTTCCCTTTGATCCTCAAATTGGCAGAAACTTCTCTTTTCTCAATAATAAAATAAGTTGGTTGAGGTCATTTAGAAGCAAGTAAGAAAAGTATAAAAACACAAAAGGTTCGTGTTGGCATATTTTGTTTTTATAAATGAGTTTTAGTACAAAGATCCCAGGCATGTTTTACTAGTGCTTCATTGTCCTATAGGTTTTTAGAGATTGAAAGGATTCAAGGGATGTATGAAGTTTGAGAAAATTTTAGGCCATATTTAAGTGGCTTAGCTGGATAAAGAAATCACAGTTGAAGAGGAGTTTGTCGGGTACATCAAGGATGACTTTTCAACAGTATGTCAGATCAGGACATCCTATTTGGCACAAATATCACCTGCCCTGGAAGTCTTATCTGACCTCTCTCAGTAGGAAGAAGAACTTTTTCCTATTCCATGGTTCATGTGAACACAAAAATCCCTCACCTTCCTAAGATGAGAGGATATTTTTCTCTCCCACTAAACTAATATTCCTAGAGTGTAGAAGGTTTACATTTTCAGTTCGAATGTTATCAAATGACCAGTTTTCATTAAACAATCCATTTTGTTAATTCTTAATGTATCCTTGGAGCCTATGCAGATATACATTTTATTTTCCCTCACCACTTCAGTACCCTTCTACTCTTTTATTTTCTGGAGCATGATATTTGTTTTTAGATATTTTTTAATACCCTGCCTCTGATGTCACACTACATGGACCTATAGCAAAACATTTTACTCTTACACCTAGTGTAACAAGCACATGGGTAAACCAAATAGGTATTCCCTAGATTAAAACAGCAGGGCTTCTGAAGCACCTTCCAGGCTATGACTCTTGGGGAGGATTGGGGCACATCTATCTGGGCTTCTCAGTGAATTTCTTTCCTGGCTATTACTGACATGTCTATGATTGAATTCACTCAGTCTTCTATTGCATACATATTGTGCTTAGACTTATTATTTAGGTGAGGAAGCTAAGCCTCATAGAGCTTAAGTATTCCTGGCAGAGACCAGACTTCCCTCTGCCTATCTCCCAACTCAGTGTTTTCCTTATCACTGAACAGAGGACACTAACCAACTTTCTGTCTATCAGACATTTCACATAAATACATTTTTTAAAGGTATTTATGACTCTAAGTTGCTTTATATTAAAACTTTTAGGTATATGCACATTAATAATATGCTTGTTCTAATACTTAGATAAAATTTCCCATATTATCACAAGAAGTATATACATAGTCACATTCATACACCCAAAAAAGAAAACCAAGATACCTGTTAAAACACCTCAAAAAAATTTAAATACTTGAAAGATTTGGAGCTTGGAGATAAATAGTTAAACCTGAATTAAGAGATTGCTAAAAGCTCTGTTGTCTGTTAAAAGCCCACTAAATCTGAGCCCATTTATTTAAGAAATAATCCTGGAGAACATTTATGATTCAGGTTATCTTGTAAGTTGGGGATACAATAGTTAAAGGAGACAGCTGAATCTTGCATTCATAAGCTGTGTATGTTTTGTGTTTTAACCATGGTAGCTCTTCTTCTGATCCTTTAATGAGCCACTGTCTTCGCCACCACTATCTTCATGGATATTTTTTCCCTCCATCTGTGATGGTCTGTGTATTTATTTGTGTATTTTACTTTTTTAAAATCTATCTTTCCACAGAAATTTAAAACCCTAAGAAATTGAAGTCAGATTGGTTTTACTCACTTATTCATACCCAGAACCTAGCACAGTACCTGACATGTTGCACCATGGTTTGATTCTTGTTCCTTTCTTACCAAGATGCTGAACCAACATGATCAAGACTTCTGTTTCTTTTGTTCCTTCACCTCAAGATCAGTCACAGAGGGATAAAAGGGCAAAAGCAAATATGGAAAATATAAGTGGTATTTGTGTGTAGATAAGACAGTTTTGTGCTGGTATGAGTTTGATTTGGGGCAGAAAGCAATCAGGACAGTTGCAGAAGTATAAATTGAAAAGCACTGTTAGAAGTTCTGGTATTTTTATATCCATATAAATTTCCTTAGAATAGGCTACCTAATAGTGTCTGTCTCCTATTAGACAGAGATACAGACTATTGCCCAGGGGTTTCTACAAGTAAATCAGGGCAGTGCTAACATTCTTTGTCTTTGAGAAGCTATTGAAAAAATAAAGGTACATTTTCAGGATGCAAAGGAAGATATACAGATATTTACTGAGCATATTTTTGTGCCAAATTGCAGAGTCCCACCTTATCTTAGTCAGTTTTCTGTCTTTTTCTAACCCTTGAGGGAAGAGCTGAAGTAATCCCATTTTAGTAACCAGTAAACTGAGACTCAAATTAAGTTACTTATCTATATCATAGCATTACTAAGATGTTAAGAGGATATAAACTTATTTGTAATTAATTTCAGGATATGTGCCTTTTCTGATGCACTATAATTTGGTTAAGATACTGAAAGTAGTATAAAGTATAGTAGTAATATTATAGCTGTACTATATACTAGTACTAATAGCACTAAACTATAGTGCTAATACTTGTTCTAAAATCAAGTATTGTGAGTAAATTTGCTTTTAGTAAATAAAAGTTGTGTCATTGATTGGTGTTTGGTTTTATATTTGGTATTATTGATACATATTCCATCAACAGACATCACTAGCCAAATCCTCGAGAGTAATAAAATACCAGTGAAAGAACTAGATCATCACATAATTGATACCTAAAACCCACTCTCATTTGAATTATGCTGAAAAATAATCATTTCTCTCTATTCAGAAAACGGTGATGTAGATAACACAGTTTTGTAATATGATTCTAGCTGTTTGATATATTGTTTTTAAACATTTTCTAACAGAAGCAATATAGTCAGTACCATTCAAAACTTGGTTGGAAATTATTCCTATTCATTTGATCCTAATAGGAATCCTAAATCCTAATAGGAATACAAACAAAATATTAAAGAAGATAAGGAGAAACCAAAGTTATCCCTTGGTTTCAAAAACTACAAATACTTCTAGTTCCTCAGTGATAACAAATATATGTATTTTTTTTCCTGATTTGAAATGGAGTTAATATGGAAGACAAAGATTATGAGTGACTCAAATCTAAAAAAGATTGCAGTGTAAGAATTAGGAATCAATTACATGGCATCTGTAAAGTAAGCATTCCTTGAAAATTATTTAAAGTAGCAGTAATGCTGTTTTGGTATCTGAAGAATTTCACTCTTCCATTGACTACAAATTCAGATGTTCTCTTCTCCATTTTCTTACTTTTCCTTCCCCATTCTTCCATCTACCCAGAATGGCATATGTAATACAATGTGTTGAAAGGAATAAAACATGGGAATTTTACTTGATAATTATCAAATGAGCAATTGTACATGGCCTGATCCTATCATTTCAGGTGTCTAGATTGATTAACAAAGTTTCTCTTTCACACTGAAAATTATAAGGAAATTCAGTGTTCTTCTTTGTCCCTTCTGAAGATATTTATCCACTTCATCTTTTTTAGAAATACAGTCCATCTGTAATTGCTCAAGTTGCCATTCAGTTTTATTCACTGCTACCATATTAAGTGGTTGTGTCACTTGATCCTGACTCAAAATCCCCAATTAATTTCAATAGCAATTCTGAATATGTGTTTAATACCAGGATCAAGGGTGACAAATTCAGTTCTCATTTCACAGAATCTTCCGGCATTATCCCAGGAATCCTTTTCCCCCAGGACAACCACCTAGATAGGCTGAACAATTACTGTGAAGGGTTGCTTTGCATCAACTTCACTTTTAGCTACTAATCAGGGAAACCTAATTAGACATCCTATTTTCTTATTTCTCATTTTTTGAAAGTAAAGGCTTAAAAATAATTCCACCTCACTTTTTCCAATTATCAAGTCTGATTTCAGTACAGATATAAAATTTGGGTGTTGATTTCCCTGACATCTCAAACTAAAAATTTCAGGTGAAAAAATTTATTAGAAACTTTTGTTATTTGTAATAAAATCATGTTAGTGCTACTTGACTAGATTGCTTTAGAACTAAAGCTTTGAAACTGTCACAGGTCTTAAAAAATAAAATTGCTTGAGTAGCTGAGGAGAACTGTATTAAAATGCAAATTTCCAGCTGTTAATATTTCTTCAAAAACCAATAATCCCTCAAGGCCACCAATATGTCATAATACTTAATGGAAAAATATCCCTTAGGCAGAATGGCCTTTCTAAGTTGACTTTTGATTAAACTTAAAATATTATATGGAAAATGTTTTAAATAAAAAAGAGCATAAATATAGGACTCAACTGAAATGTCATCCAATATTTAACTAGGTGTGAGAGTGAGACTCATATCACTAATTTGTGAGTAATATACTCTGTTTAAAGATTAGTCCATAATGTAATATAATGTGTATTCTTCTTTTACCACAATCAAATAATTATATATTATGTTAATACATGTGAATGCAGATGAATAATTTTGATGCTGATAAGAATTACTTTGACAACATGCTCATTGGAAAAAATGAAAAAGCTAGAAAAATGACAAAAAATACACCCCAAAATTAAATAACCATACTTTTAAAAAGATTTCTAGAATTACTAGAAGGCAGAAAATGGAGTGTTGTGAAGAGTTTAGTTACTGCTATGGTATTACATGGGGTTTGTGAGACCTGAGACCCAATAATTATTTTTAGCCAAACTTATAATTCAAACATTTCTGTGGATCTAGTAAAAAAATAATAACTTAAATATTGTAAACTTATAAAAGGATGACAATCTAAAACATTCTTTGACTCTCTCATTATCTAGACTAGATTTAAGACTTTTTTCAATTTTTTAAATCTCTTTTAAACTGTCCAACTCACAAATACTCACTCCAAAATAGGTAAGTACCTGTAAAATTTATTCTGCCATCCAAAGATCTCTCTGTCAGATTAGCTGCCATTATGTTTGTGTCAAGGCAGTAGCCATCTATCAACTGCCAGATACAAGGGGAACTTGTTGTCCCTGTGTGTGATCAATGAAAACCACATATCTACTCTGTACTAGTAAGTGATCCCATTTGCAAATGAATAGCATGTTAATGTCTATCAAGTAATATTTTAGATTTGCAATACTCTGATAAATAAGGGATAAATGATGTTTTCAGTTAAAAATGGGTATAACAAAAGTTTCATTTCACTCAATTAACTTTAAACTTGGTCAAGTAAACAAGTGTTTTCACTTACTATAAAATAAATAATTTTAAGGTATTTTTCATTTAACAGTACTTTCTCTCCTATTTTTAAACAAATTTAGAGTCGTGTGTTTTATAAAGGAAAAAATGACAAATGTAATGGAAATAATAAATCAGAAATCATATCACTTTTGATATTTATACATCAAAGAAGTCAGTAAATAAGACCAGAATTCATATTTGAAAATTTTTAACATAGCAAGATTATTTGCAAAAATGAACAGCAAATAAAATTATTTACTGACATTACTAATAATTGATAGCTACAAATAGTTATGATTAATGATAATTATTACTAATAATTCTGAATCTCAATATAAAAAGTTTGGTAATATGACAACTATACTTTCTCACTATTTATACAACATGAAAAAACAACTAATTTAAAGTTGAAACAGAAATAACTTCCTGTATAAAAGATCAGAGCAAAAAAATACCACATACTATACTTATTTAGATAAAATCTATTCTAATTAATTAACAAAACTCCAACTCTCAAACTACTGTTGGTTGTCTGAGTTTGGGAGAATTATGTTAGTTGTCCAAAAACTCCTCATCTCTGATTACAAATTCATATTAGTACTTCCAACAAAATTGAAAGAGCTATTTTGACTCTTCTCCCAACTTCCTATTAAATATGCTTATGAAACCATCTTTCTATTTCTGCTTCAATTCAATAACAAAAACTGACTCTGGAACAATATTCCTGAAAATAAGTTATTTTTTCAAGGTTTGGAGTGGGAACTTCATCTTACAGTCTGGTCTCTAGATTACACAAAGAAACAGTTTATTACAAAACTATGTTGTCTCCAAGAATTACATTTTAAATATAAAGACAAAATGGGTTGCAAATAAATTATGGAAAAAGTAAGAAGTTGTAAAAAGTAACCATAAGGAAACATGTAGGTCTTAATGTCAGATAAATTAGACTTGGAAGAAAAGAATGTTAGAAGAACTTTGGAGGGACAATAATGTTAAAAGGAACAATTCAATGGAGAAAAAAATGAGCACCTTAAATATATCTGCATTTATTGAAAAAAATTAATGAAGTAAAAACAACCACACAACTGAAAAACATACAATAAAATATTTTGTTGTTGTTCAATTCACCAAGATAGCCTACATGCTGGTATATAAAATGAGTCTCAAAAATGTCAGATGGGAGCTGGGGTTGTGGCTCAGTGATACAGTGCTTGCCTAGTATGTGTGAGGCACTGGGTTCAAGCCTCAGCACCACAAAAAAATAAATAAATAAAATAAAGAAATTGTGTCCATCCACAACTAAAAATATATTTTTTAAATGTCAGATGATTGATACCTTACAAAATATAATCCTGACCACAGTGAAATTTATGTAAAAATAAATATTAGATATCTAGGAAATTTCAAAATATTTAGTAACTTAAAAATATTAAATAACCTTCATTTCAAAGAAAAATACACCATAAGAGAAATATAAAACTTTTCAAACTTAATGGAAATAAAAGTACACCATGTAAAAATTTGTGGGATGACCCTAAAGCATCATGTAGACAGAAGTTAATGCCATTGAATGCTTGAAATTATCTATAGTTCCACCTTAAAAAGGTAGAAGAACCAGAGGAAATTAAACCAAAATAAATATAAAAGAAAGAATAAATGACTAGAAATCAATGAAATAGAAACGTACAATGGAGAAAAATTACAAAAGTAAAATGTGGTCCTTCAAAATAAACAAACTTGATAAACCACTGTCCATATGAATCAAGGTAAAAAAAAAAAAAAAAGAAGAAGAAGACCTTTTATTAACATGAAGAAAGAAAATAACTAGTGTACAGTCTTTATAAGTCCTCTATATATTTAAATTTGTTTCAAAATTTAAAGTATTTTTTAACTCACTAAAAATATTCAGGCACAAATTCTTGTCGGCATGATTTATGTCAAATAATGAGGAAAGAACTAATACTAATTTATACAGACTTTTTCAGAAAATAGGGTATGATGGAACACTTCTGAATTTACTGTTTGAAATCAGAGTACAACTAATACAAAAACATGGCAAAGACATTACAAAATAGGAAAATATAGACTAATATTCCTCATAGGCAAGATTCAAAAATCCTTAACAAAAAATTTTACTCAGATTTAAGAGAGAATAAAATAATGGCATTTGCAGGTAAATGGATGAAGTTGGAGAATATAATGCTAAGTGAAATTAGTCAATCTCAAAAATCCAAGTACCGAATGTTTTCTCTGATATAAGGAGGCTGGTTCACAGTGTTGTTGGAAGGGGGTACATAGGATCAGAGGAACACTAGAATGGTCAACGGAAAGGGAGGGGAGGGAGGGAGTAAGGGGGGGTTGGAAAAAAATTGGTGGTTGAATGAGATGGATATCATTATCCTAAATGCATGATTGAAGATCTGAATGGTACTTATATACTTTGTATACAAGCAGTTGTATGTAAAAAGATACTATACTTGTGCATGATGAATAAGTAAATAAATAATAAAAAAAATTAAAAAAAAAGCAATGTATTTTGAAAGGACAATGAATTTTTATTTGGAGGGATTCAAATGGTGAATTAGAGGAACATGGCATTTCAACTTGTTCCATTGCTCAGGATTTAAGAAGTGGGAGTACTGCTTGAAGAACAGTTAGGCAAAACTATCCTTCAAAATCAAGGTGAAAATAAAAAGTTTCCAAGTTATGAAAAAATTGAAAAAATTCATGACTACTAAGCTGACACTACAGATCTAAACTACTCTAAGATTTCATCTTACTCCAGTCAGAATGGCAGCTATCAAAAAAATAAAACAATAAATGCTGGCGAGGATGTGGGGAAAAAGGCACACTGTTATATTGCTGGTGGAACTGCAAATTGGTGAAGCCAATCTGGAAAGCAGTATGGAGATTCCTAGGAAAACTTGGAATGGAACCACCATTTGACCCAGCTATCCCACTCTTTTGTGGGTCTATTCCCTAAGGACTTAAAAACAGCTTACTACAGGGACACATTCACATCAATGTTTATAGCAGCACAATTCACAATAGCTAGATTGTAGAACCAACCCAATGCCCATCAGCAGATGAATGGATAGGGAAACTTTGGTATATATACACAATGGAACACTACTCAGCACTAAAAGATAATAAAATCATGGCATTTTCAGGTAAATGGATGGAGTTGGAGAAAATAATGCTAAGTGAAGTTAGCCAATCCCCCAAAACCAAAGGTCGAATGATCTCTTTGATATGAAGATACTAACTTATAAAGGCAAGGGAGTGGGGATGAGAGGAATGAAAGAACTTTAAATAGAACAAAGAGGGGGGAGGGGAGGGGGCAAGGGGATAGGAATAATAGCAGACTGACTTATCCATGATTACCCTAAATTCATGTATGAAGACACAATTGTAAAAATTCTTCATATAAAGCCAGCAACTTGAAAAATTGTGCTCTTTATATGTAATATGAAATGAAATGTACTCTGCAAACATCTATAACAAATTAGAATAAAAATAAATAAATTTTAGAAAAAAAGAAAAGAAATAATACACACAGAAGAAATCAAAACCAAACCTCAGGGCTCACAAATGAATAAATCTCATTTGAAGAGTAACTAAGCAAATGAGAAACAGGGCCTAAATAAACATTAGAAAAAAATCAAAATGGCAGGAATTAATAAACATCTTTTTGTAATAGCATTGAATGTAAATGCTCTCAACTCTCTAAATAAAAGACATGGGTTGCCAGAATGTATTAAAAAACAAAACCCAACTCTACGTTGTTTGCAAGAGACTCATCTTACAGGCAAAGACAGCCACAGGCTGAAAGTGAAAGGATGAAAAGGGATAACCATGAAAATGGAACCCCCAAACAAGAAAGAGTAACATAGTAAATGTTTATGCCCAAATATTGGTGCACCTAATTACATAAAATAGGCACTACTCAAATTAAAGCCTCAAATAGACCCTAGTGCAATGGGTGATTTCAGCTCTACTTCTCACCAATAGATGAATTATCAGTAAAGACTCTTTGAACTCAGTAAAGACTGTTTGAATCTGAAAAATATTATAAATCAAATGATGTAACACACATCTATAGAATATTTTATTCAACAACAGCTGAACATGATTTCTTCTCAGTGGCTTATAGAACCTTCTTCTAAATAGACTCTAGTTTAGGCCACAAAACAATCTTAGGAGATACCAAAAAAAAAAAAAAAAAAAAAAAAAAAAAGATATAATTCCTTGTCTCTTATCAAATTATGATGAAATGAAATTAGAATTCACACACAAAAACAAAACAAAAAAAACCACAAAAAAACCTACAGAAACTATACAAACATATGGAGATTGAACTATACACCTCTTTTTAATTTGTTTTTTTTAGTCATGCATGACAGAGTATATTTTGACATATTTATACAAACATGGAGTACTTCTTCGTAATTCTAATTAGGATCCAAGTCTTGTGGTTGTACATGATGTAGAAATTCACTGTGGTATATTTGTATATGTATATAGCAAAGCTAAGTCAGATTCATTCCACTGCCTTTCCTATTCCTGTACCCCCTCCTTTCCCTTCATTCCCCTTTGTTTAATGTACTGAACTTCTATTCTCTGCACCCGCCTTGTTGTGTGTTAGCATCTGCATATCAGAGAGAACATTTGGCTTTGTTTTTTGGGGGTATTGGCTTATTTTGCTTAACATAATAGTCTACAGAACCATCCATTTACCTTCAAATGTCATAAAGACATTCTTTTACATCTGAATAATATCCCATTGTGTATATGTACAATAGTTTCTTTATCCATTTATCTGTTGAAGGGTACCTAGGTTGGTTCCATGTTGCCACCTGCAGCAAGGAGACCGCTGGAAAGAAATCGGAGGCAGACTGGGAATGAGTAGTTCTTTTATTGTTCCTTTTTCTTCTTTCTTTCTCTCTCCGTTCCTCTCTACAGTCTGGTTAAATACCCTTTTTTTTTTTTCCCATCACAGGTGCATTAGTTCTCTTAATAAGCGTACACGTGTCTCATCACAAGCTCAACTTAATGCTACAGCATCACAGGTGCATTAGTTCTCTTAATAAGCATACACGTGTCTCATCACAAGCTCAGCATGCAGTGCCCAGGAGCATGGAAAATTTCTTAGCCAATCACTATAAAGGTCAGATCATGGTAAGTTGTCTGATGGCTCTCAGCCAGCTGCCATTTAGAACTACTTCCTCATAATGATGTATCAAAGGCTCTTACAGTTCCACAGCTCAGCTATTGAGAATCAAGCTTCTATAAACATTGATGTGGCTGCATCACTGTAGCATGCTGATTTTAAGTCCTTTGGGTATGTGACAAGGAGTGGGATAACAGGGTCAAATGGGGGTTCCATTCCAAGTTTTCTGAATAATCTCCATACTGCTTTCTAGAGTGGTTGCACCAATTTGCAGTCCTACCAGCAATGTATGAGTGTACTCTTTTTTTTCCCCATATCCTCACCAACATTTATTGTTACTTGTATTCTTGATTGTTGTCATTCTAACTGAAGTGAGATGAAATCTCAGTGCAGTTTTAATTTGCATTTCTGAACTATATACTTTTGGATGATAAATGGGTAATTGAAGAACTCACGGGAGAAATTTAAAAATTAAAAATCAAATGAGAATATTGATACAACATCCCAGAACTTCTCAACACTATGAACGCAGTTCTAAGAAGAGAGTTTATAACTATGAATTTCTACATAACAAAATTGGAAAGATCCTAAGAACAACCTAATGCTGCATCTCAAGACTCTTTAAAAACAAGAACAAACAATTTTAAAACCAGTGGAAGGAAATAATTAAGATCAGAACTAAAGTCAATGAAATGAAGGATAAAAATACAAAAAGGAATAAAGTGAACAGTGGGTTCTTGGAAAAGATAAATAATAATTGATAGGCCCTTAGCCAAACCAGCCCAAAGAAAAATAGAGGAGATCCAAATTAATAAAATTAGATATGAAAAAGGAGAAATCACCACAGTCATCACAGAAATTCAGAGGATCAGTAGGGACTACTTTAAAAACTTATACTCCAGTAAATTGGAAAACCTAGAAGAAATGGATACACTTCTAGACACAAATGACCAGACAAAATTGAATCAAGAGGATGTAGAAAACCTAAATAGTTTTGACCAATAACTAGCAAAGTCATAGAAAGCAATAATTAAAAGACTTCCAATGAAGAAAACCAAGTTCCAGATGGATTTTCAGGTGAATTCTATCTGAACTTTTAAACGAACTAATGCCAATGCTTTTTAAATTATCCATGAAATGAAAAGTGATGGAGCACTTCCAAATTCATTCTATTAAACCAGTATCACATTCATTCTAAAACTAGATAAGGACATATCAAGGAAAGAAAATTATAGATCAATACCCCTGATGAACTTAGATGAAAAAATCTTTATCTATTGATAAGCAATATATAAACAAGTTGTTAAAAAGTTGTTAACATTCAACAATATTAATTTGTTAATATTCAACAACATATTAAGATTGTACATCATGACCAAGTTGCTTTTGTCCCATCAATAAATGTAATTAATCACATAAACAGAAGTAAGGGCAAAAATCACTTAGTCACCTCAATGGATTCAGAGAAAGTCTTCAACAAAATTTAGCTCCATTCATGATCAAAACAGTGAAAAACTAGGGAAAGAAGCAACCACCCTCAACATCATAAAAGGTATATATGAAAAATCCCAAATCAACATCATAGTGAATGGGGAAAAACCAAAAGCATTTCCCTTCAAATATGAAAGAAGATAAAGATGTCTACTCTTACCCCTCCTTTTCAATATTGTACTGAATTCACTACAGCAAATTAAAAAAAAAAAAATAGTACCGGTAATAAAATAAGAAAAAATAATTTTGTATGTTTCAGTTTTTCTTAGCTTTTCTTTTATTATCTGCTTTTGTGTGAAAAATAGATATTATCTAGTGTAAAATTTCAACTGATATTTTTTGGTTTTTGGTTGTTGGTTTTTTGTGATCTTTTTTGTTATTTTTTGAGTTTTTGTAATTTGTTGCTCTACAAATTATAATATGCATTTTAACTTAAAAAATCTCCACCTCAAATTAATACTAGTTCAAAATATAAAAAATTTTACTGTACTTACAATTTATCCCATTGTTATTATTTTACATGTTATATAGTTTAGGTCATAAGTTCAATAATACTGTTGTGATTGATGTTTTATGCAACTTTTAATCATTTAAAAGGAAATAAGTTAAAATATATTCATATTGTATTATATTTACTTACATGGGCACTTTTACTGGTGCTCTGCAGTTTTGTGTCTGGACCCATATTATGCTAGGTATCATTTTCCTTCACATTTACTTCCTTTTATTGTAAATCTATAGGCAAAATTACAAGTTTTGTTTTTCTGGGAAAGTCTTTGTTTTAACCTAAATGTTGAAGGACAGTATTCTTGAGCATAGAATTGGTTGATGCAACTTTATATAGTCTCTGGCTTCAGTTGTTTCTGATAAAGAGTCAGTAGTTAATCTTAGACTATGTTTTTTGATGATTCATTATGTGATTGATTATGATATGTCCAAGTGTGGATCTCACTGTTTTTGTCCACTTTGTAGTCATTGAATTTCTAGGATATATAAATTAATATTTTTTTTTCAATTTTGAATAGATATCAGTAAACATTTCTACACTTTTCTCTCATTTTCAACTTTTTCTGGGGTATGCACTATGAGTATGCTTGAACCCTTGATGGTATGCCTTATTCATTTTTTAAAATTTTTTATTATTCTAATTTGTTATAGACGTTTGCAGAGTACATTTTATTTCATATTACATATAAAGAGCACAATTTTTCAAGTTGCTGGTTTTATATGAAGAATTTTTACAATTGTGTCTTTATACATGTATTTAGGGTAATGATGGATAACCCATTCTACCATTATTCCTATCCCCTTGCCCTCTCCTCCCTCCCACCTCTTTGTTCTATTTAAAGTTCTTTCATTCCTCTCATCCCCACACTCCCTTGCCTTTATAAGTTAGTATCTTCATATCAAAGAGATCATTCGACCTTTGGTTTTTGGGGATTGGCTAACTTCACTTAGCATTATTTTCTCCAACTCCATCCATTTACCTGAAAATGCCATGATTTTATTATCTTTTAGTGCTGAGTAGTGTTCCATTGTGTATATATACCAAAGTTTCCCTATCCATTCATCTGCTGATGGGCATTAGAGTTGGTTCCACAATCTAGCTATTGTGAATTGTACTGCTATAAACATTGATGTGGCTGTGTCCCTATAGTAAGCTGTATGTAAGTCCTTTGGGAATAGACCAAAGAGTGGGATAGCTGGGTCAAATGGTGGTTCCATTCCAAGTTTTCCTAGGAATTCCCATACTACTTTCCAAATTGGCTTCACCAATTTGCACTTCCACCAACAATATAAGAGTGTGCCTTTCCCCCACATCCTCACCAGCATTTATTGTTGTTTGTTTGTTTGTTTGTTTGATAGCTGCCATTCTGACTGGAGTTAAGATGAAATCTTAGAGTTGTTTTGATTTGCATTTATCTGCTCACTAGAGATGTTGAACATTTTTTCATATATTTGTTGATTTTTTTGTATATCATCTTCTGAGAAGTGTCTGTTTAGTTCCTTGACCCATTTATTGATTGGGTTATTTGGGGGTTTTTGGGTTTTTTTTAATTTTTTTGTTTGTTTGTTTGTTTGTTTGTTTTGGTGTTAAGGCTTTTGAGAGCTTTATAAATCCTTGAGGCTAGTGTTCTATCTGATGTGCTTGTGGTAAAGATTTGCTCCCATTCTGTAGGTCCTCTATTCACCTCACTGATAGTTTCTTTTGCTGAGAAGCAGCTTTTTAGTTTGAATCCGTCCCATTTATTGATTCTTTGTTTTAGTTCTTGCGCTGTAGGGGTCTTATTGAGGGAGTTGGGGCCTAATTCAAAATGATGGAGATTTGGGCCTACTTTTTCTTCTATTAGGTGCAAGGTCTCCAGTTTAATTCCTAGGGCGTTGACCCACTTTGAGTTAAGTTTTCTGCATGGAGAGAGAAAGAGATTTAATTTCACTTTATTACATGAGGATTTCCAGTTTTCCCAACACCATTTGTTGAAGAGGCTGTCTTCTCTCCAGTGAATGTTTTTGGCACCTTTGTCTAATATAAGCTAAAGATAACTGAAGGTGTGTGGGTTAGTCTCTGTGTTTTCTATTCTGTACCATTGGTCAACTGGTCTATTTTGGTGCCAATATCATGCTGTTTTTGTTGCTATTGCTTTGTAGTACAATTTAAGGTCTGGTATAGTAATGCCACCAGCTTCACTCTTCTTGCTAAGAATTGCTTTGGCTATTCTGGGTCTCTTATATTTCCAGATGAATTTCATGATTGCTTTTTCTATTTCTATGAGGAATGATATTGGGATTTTGATTGGTATTGCATTGAATCTCTATAGTGCTTTTGGGAGAATGGTCATTTTGACAATATTCTACCTATCCATGAACACGATAGATCTTTCCATCTTCTAAGATCTTCATTTATTTCTTTCCTTAACATGCTGTAGTTTTCATTGTAGTGGTCTTTCACTTTTGTTAAGTTGATTCCCCCCATTTTTTTTTTTGAGGCTATAGTAAATGGGGTGGATTTCCTAGTTTCTCTTTCTGAGGATTTGTCTCTGATGTACAGAAATGCCTTTGATTTATGGGTATTGATTTTATATCCAGCTACTTTGCTGAATTCATTTATTAGATCTAGAAAATTTCTGGTGGAATTTTTTGGATCTTCTATGTATAGAATCATATCGTCTGCAAATAATGATAATTTCAGTTCTTCTTTTCCTATCCGTATCCTTTTAATTTCTTTCATCTGACTAATTGCTCTGGCTAGGTCTTCAAGAACTATGTTAAACTTGTTCCAGTTTTTAGAGGGAATGCTTTCAATTTTTCTCCATTTAAGATGATGTTGGCCTGGGGCTTAGTATAGATGGCTTTTACGATGTTGAGGTATGTTCCTGTTATCCCTATTTTTTGTAGAATTTTGAAGATGAAGAAATGTTGTATTTTGTTAAATGCTTTCTCTGTGTCTATTGAAATGATCATATGATTTTTATCTTTGAGCCTGTTGATGTGATGAATTACATTTATTGATTTCCTTATATTGAATCAATCTTGCATCCCTGGAATGAAGCCCAACTTGATTGTGGTGCACTATCTTTTTTATGTTTTTGTATTCAATTTGCCAGAATTTTATTGAGAATTTTTGCATCTATATTTATTAGAGATATTGGTCTGAAGTTTTCTTTCTTTGATTTGTCTCTGTCTGCTTTTGGAATCAGGGTGATATTGGCCACATAGAATGAGTCTTGGAGGGTTCTCTCTTTTTCTATTTCGTGAAATAGTTTGAGAAGTATTGGTGTTAGTTCTTCTTTAAAAAGTCTTGTAGTAGAACTCAGCTGTGTATCCATCTGGTTGTAAGCTGCCTGGTACCGAAACCCTGGAGGAAAACTCGGAGGCAGAGTAAAGCTATTACTACTTTTACTTCTACTTTCTTAGAGAGAGCTTAGAGAGGGAAAGAAAGATTTTTAGAGAGAAAGATTAGAGAGAGCTTTTCTTCTTGTCTTCTTAGCTTAGAGAGAGAGAAAGAAAGATAGAGAGAGCTTAGCTTAGAGAAAGATTATTTTTTAGAGCTTCTTTCTTCTTTCTTCTTTCTTCCTCGGGAGCCTCGGCCTAACTCTGACCAGCTATTACTTCTTCTATCTGGTTTCTCTTCTGTAACCGCTCTGCCTACGTTCTGGCCGCTCTGATTCTTTTCTTCTCCGACCCAAACTCTTCTTCTGACCGACCGAGCGACTGCACGACTGACTGAATGAATTCTCCGTTCTCCTAACTCCGACCGCTTTCACCCGGTTATATACCTTTAGCTTTGCGGGTGCCTCACGGGCATTTACAGGTGCGTCACATACATATCGGGTGGAACTTATGGCTTCCAGCTAGCCGCAATAGCCCTTCCTAATTGGGGCTCCTTCATCTGGTCCTGGGCTTTTCTAGGTTGGTAAGTTTTTTTTATGGCATCCTCTATTTCTTTGCTTGAAATTGACCTATTTAAATTGTGTATATCATCCTGATTTAGATTGAGCATATCATATGTCTCTAGAAATTTGTCAATGCCTTTGTTATTTTTATTGTATTGGAGTATAAATTTTCAAAATAATTTCTAATTATCTTCTGTATTTCTGTAGTGTCCGTCTTTATATTTCCTTTTTCATCATAGATATTGGTAATTTGTGTTTTCTCTCTTCTTGTCTTCATTAGCATAGCTAATGGTTTATCAATTTTGATTATTTTTACCAACTTTTCGTTCTGTCAATTTTTCAATTTTTTTGTTTAAATTTCATTAATTTCAGCTATAATTTTAATTATTTCCTGTCTTATATTTCTTTTAGGATTGATTTGTTCTTCTTTTTCTAGGGCTCTGAGATGTAATGTTAGTTAATTTATTTGTTGACTTTTTCTGTTTTGAAGAAATTAGCTCCATGCTATGAACTTTCCTTTTAGTACTGCCTAAATAGTGTCTGAGAGATTTTGATATGTTGTATCGTTGTTCTCATTTACTGCTAGGAATTTCTTAATGTCCTTCTTCATGTCTTCTGCAACCCACTGATCATTTAATAGCATGTTATTTATTCTCTAGGTGTTGGAGTAGCTTTTCTTTCTTTTTTTTATCATTGATTTCAAATTTCATTCCATTATGATCTGATAGAATGCAAGGTAGTATCTCTACTTTTTTATATTTGCTTAGAGTTGCTTTATGGCATAATATATGGTCTGTTTTAGGGAAGGATCCATGTGCTTCTGAGAAGAAAGTGTATTGGCTCATTGATGGATGATATACTCTATATATGTCAGTTAAATCTAAGTTATTAATTATATTATTGAGTTCTATAGTTTCTTTGTTTAACTTTTGCTTGGAAGATCTACCCAGTGGTGAAAGAGGTGTGTTAAAGTCACCTAGAATTATTGTGTTGTGGTCTATTTGATTCTTGAACCTGAGAAGAGTTTGATTGATGAATGTAGATGCTCCATTATTTGGGGCATATATATTTATAACAGTTATAGCTTGTTGAGCTATGATTCCCTTAAGCAGTATGAAATATCCATCTTTATTTCTTTTGACTAACTTTGGCTTGAAGTCTACTTTATTGGATATGAGGATGGAGACCCCTGCTTGCTTATGTAGACCATGTGAGTGATATATTTCATTCCTTCCTTTCACCTTCAGTCTATGAGCGTCTTTTCCTATGAGATGTGTCTCTTGAAGCAACATATTGTTGGGTCTGTTTGTTTAATCCAATCTATTAGCCTATGTCTTTTAACTGGTGAGTTTTGACCATTTGCATTCAGAGTTATTGTTGAGACATAATTAGTATTACCATTTTTTCCTTTCTTTTTTTATTTATAACAGTAGTATGCATTACAATTAATAATGCACATATATAGCATCTTTTCACATACAACTGTTTGTATACAAAGTATATAAGTCATTCAGATCTTCAATCATGCATTTAGGATAATGATATCAATCTCATTCAACCACCAATTATTTTTTATCCTTTCCCCCCTACCCCTTGCTCCCTCCCTTCCCCTCCCTTTCCTTTGACCTTTCTAGTGTTCCTCTAATCCTCCTATGTACCCCCATCCAACAACACTGTGAACTAGCCTCCTTATATCAGAGAAAACATTTGGTATTTGGATTTGTGGGATTGGCTAACTTCATTTAGCATTATATTCTCCAACTTCATCCATTTACCTGCAAATGCCATTATTTTATTCTCTTTTATTGCTGAGTAAAATTCCATTGTGTATATATACCACATTTTCTTTATGCACTCATCTACTGAGGGACATCTAGGTTGGTTCCACAACCTACCTATTGTGAATTGTGCTGCTATAAACATTGAAGTGGCTGTGTCACTGTAATATGATGCTTTTAAGTCCTTTGGGAATAGACCCAGGAATGGGATGGCTGGGTCATAGGGTGGTTCCATTCCCAGTTTTCCAAGAAATCTCCATACTGCTTTCCATAGCAGTTGCACCATTTTGCAGTCCCACCAGCAATGTATGAGTGTGCCTTTCGCCCCACATCCTCTCCAATATTTATTGTTGTTTGTGTTCTTGATAGCTGCCATTCTGACTGGAGTGAAATGAAATCTTAGAGTACTTTTGATTTGCATTTCTCTAATTGCCAGCGATGTTGAGCATTTTTTCATGTATTTGTTGATTAATTGTGTATCTTCAACTGAGAAGTGTCTTTTCAATTCCTTAGCCCATTTATTGATTGGATTATTTGTTTTTTGTTGTTAAGTTTTTTGAGTTCTTTATATATTCTAGAAATTAGTGCTCTATCTGATGTGCACGTATTAAATATTTGTTCCAAATTAGTTGGCTCTCTATTCACCTCACTGATTGTTTCTTTTGCTGAGAAGAAGCTTTTTAGTTTAAATATATCCCATTTGTTAATTCTTGGTAATAATTCTTGCGCTACAGGATTCTTTTTTTTTTTTTTTTTTTTTTTTTTTTTTAGGTACCATTCAGATCTTTAATCATGCATTTAGGATAGTGATATCCATCTCATTCAACCACCATTTTTCCCTCCTTCTCCCCCCCCTGCTCCCTCCCTTCCCCTCCCTTTCCTTTGACCATTCTAGTGTTCCTCTAATCCTATGTACCCCCATCCAATCACACTGTGAACTAGCCTCTTTATATCAGAGAAAACATTTGGTATTTGGATTTTTGAGATTGACTAATTTCACTTAGCATTATATTCTCCAACTTCATCCATTTACCTGCAAATGCCATTATTTTATTCTCTTTTATTGCTGAGTAAAATTCCATTGTGTATATATACCACATTTTCTTTATCCACTCATCTACTGAGGGACATCTAGGTTGGTTCCATAACCTACCTATTGTGAATTGTGCTGCTATAAACATTGAAGTGGCTATGTCACTGTAATATGCTGTTTTTAAGTCCTTTGGGAATAGACCCAGGAGTGGGGTGGCTGGGTCATAGGGTGGTTCCATTCCCAGTTTTCCAAGAAATCTCCATACTGCCTTCCATAACGGTTGCACCATTTTGCAGTCCCACCAGCAATGTATGAGTGTGCCTTTTTCCCCACATCCTTTCCAACATTTATTGTTGTTTGTGTTCTTAATAGCTGTCATTCTGACTGGAGTGAAATGAAATCTTAGAGTAGTTTTGATTTGTATTTCTCTAGTTGCCAGCGATGTTGAGCATTTTTTCATGTATTTGTTGATTAATTGTGTATCTTCTTCTGAGAAATGTCTTTTCAATTCCTTATCCCATATATTGATTGGGTTTTTTTTTTTTTTTTTTTTTTTTTTGGTGTTAAGTTTTTTGAGTTTTTATATATTCTAGAAATTAGTGCTCTATCTGATGTGCATGTATTCAATATTTGTACCCAATTATTTTGCTCTCTATTCCCCTCACTGATTGTTTCTTTTGCTGAGAAGAAGCTTTTTAGTTTGAATATATCCCATTCATTAATTCTTTTTTTAAAAAAATATTTATTTATTTTCTTTAGTTGTACACAATGCATTTATTTTTACGTGGTGCTGAGGATCGAACCTGGGCAGTGCATGTGCTAGGCGAGTGCTCTACTGCTGAGCCAAAATCCCAGCCCCCCCATTCATTAATTCTTGATATTAATTCTTGCACTACAGGATTCTTATTAAGGAACTTGGGGCCTAATCCAACATGTTGGAAATTGGAACTTACTTTTTCTTCTGTTAGGCGTATTGTCTGGTCTAATTCCTAGGTCCTTGATCCACTTTGAATTGAGTTTTGTGCATGGTGAGAGATACAAGTTTAATTTCATTTTGTTGCATATGGATTTCCAGTTTTCCCAGCACCATTTGTTGAAGAGGCTATCCTTTCTCCATTGTACATTTTTGGCACCTTTGTCTAATATAAGATAACTGAAATTATATGTATTAGTCTCTGTGTCCTCAATTCTGTACCATTGGTCCACCCGTCTGTTTTGGTGCCAATACCATGCTGTTTTAGTTACTATTGCTCTATAGTATAATTTAAAGTTCGGTATGGTGATGCCCCCTGCTTCACTTTTCTTGCTCAGAATTGCTTTGGCTATTCTGGTTCTCTTATTTTTCCAGATGAATTTCATGATTGCTTTTTCTATTTCTTTGAAAAATGACATTGGAATTTTGATTGGAATTGCATTAAATCTGTATAATGCCTTTGGTAGTATGGACATTTTGACAATATTGACTCTACCTATCCAAGAGCAAGGTAGGTCTTTCCATCTTCTGAGTTCTTCTATGATTTCTTTCTTTAGTGTTCTATAATTTTCTTTATAGAGGTCTTTCTCCTCTTTTTTAAGATGATTCCCAGGTTTTTTTTTTTTTTTTTTTTTTTTTTTGATGCTATTGTAAAAGGGGTCATTTTCATCATTTCCCTTTCAGAGGCTTTGTCACTGATGTATAAAAATGCCTTTGACTTATGGGTATTGATTTTGTATCCTGCTACTTTGCCGAATTCATTTACTAGTTGTAAAAGTTTTCTGGTAGAGTTTTTTGGGTCTTCTAGGTATATTATCATGTCATCAGCAAATAGTGCTAATTTGAGCTCTTCTTTTCCTATCTGGATCCCTTTAATTTCTTTTGTCTGTCTAATTGCTCTGGCCAGAGTTTCCAGTACTATGTTGAATAGCAGTGTTGAAAGGGGGCATCCCTGTCTTGTTCCAGTTTTTAGAGGGAATGCTTTCAATTTTTCTCCATTTAAGATAATGTTAGCTCTGGGCCTTGCATAAATAGCTTTTATAATGTTGAGATATGTTCCTGATATTCCTAGTTTTTCCAGTGTTTTGAACATAAATGGGTGCTGTATTTTGTCAAATGCTTTTTCTGTGTCTATTGAGATAATCATATGATTTTTATCTTTAAGTCTATTGATGTGATGTATTATGTTTATTGATTTCCGAATGTTGAACCAGCCTTGCATCCCTAGAATAAACTCCACTTGATCGTGCTGCACTATCTTTTGGATATGTTTTTGTATCCGATTTGCCATAATTTTGTTGAGATTTTTGCATCTATGTTCATTAAAGATATTTGCCTGAAGTTTTCTTTTTTGGATGCGTCTTTGCCTGGCTTTGGAATTAATGTAATATTGGCCTCATAGAAAGAGTCTGGAACAGCTCCCTCTTTTTCTATTTTTTGAAATAGTTTGAAGAGCATTGGTATTAGTTCCTCTTTAAAAGTCTTTTAGAACTCGGCTGTAAACCCATCAGGTCCTGGACCTTTCTTTGTTGGTAGCTTTTTGATAACATCTTCTATTTCTTCGCTTGTAATCGATATGTTTAAATTGTGTATAGCCTCCAGATCCAGTTTAGGCAAATCATATGACTCTAGAAATCTGTCAATGCATTCAGTATTTTCTATTTTATTAGAGTACAAGTTTTCAAAGTAATTTCTAATTATCTCCTGTATATCTTAGGTGTTCGTTGTGATATTCCCTTTTTCATCACAAATGTTAATAAGTTGAGTTTTTTCTCATCTTTTTGTTAGCATCGCTAAGGGTCTGTCAATTTTGTTTATTTTTTCAAAGAACCAACTTTTAGTTTTGTCAATTCTTTGAATGGTTTCCTTAGTCTCAATTTTATTAATTTCTGCTCTGATTTTAATTATTTCCTGTCTTCTACTGCTCTTGGTGTTGATCTGTTGTTCTTTTGCTAGTGCTTTGAGGTGTGATGTTAAGTCATTTATTTGTTGTTTTTTTTTTTTTTTTTTTCCTTTTAAGGAATGAACTCAGTGCAATGAATTTTCCTCTTAATACTGCCTTCATAGTGTCCCAGAGATTTCTATACGTTGTATCTGTGTTCTCATTTACCTCTAGGAATTTTTTAATCTCCTCTTTGATGTCTTCTTAAATCCCTTTTTCATTCAGTAGCATGTTGTTTAGCTTCCAGTTGTTGGAGTAGTTTTTCTTATTCTTTGTTTTGTCGTTGATTTCCAATTTCATCCCTTTATGGTCTGATAGAATGCAGGGTAGTATCTCAATTTTTTTATATTTGCTGAGAGTTGCCTTGTGACATAATATATGGTCTATTTTGGAGAAAGAGCCATGTGCTGCTGAGAAAAAAGTGTATTCGTTTACTGAGGGATGAAATTTTCTTTATACGTCCGTTAGGTCTAAGTTATTGTTTTAAGGAGGCCTAAAGTTTCTTTGTTTAGCTTTTGTTTGGTGATCTATCCATTGGGGAGAGAGGTGTGTTGAAGTCCCCTAGGATAACTGTGTTGTGGTCTATTTTATTCTTGAACTTGAGAAGAGTTTGTTTGAAGAATGTAGGTGCTCCATTATTTGGTGCATATAGATTTATGATTGTTATATTCTGTTGATGAATGGTTCCCTTAAGTATAAGAAATATCCATCTTTGTCCCTCTTGATTAGATTTGGCTTGAAGTCTACCTTATTTGAAATGAGAATGGAAACCCCTGCTTGCTTCCGCAGGCCATATGAGTGATAAGACTTTTCCCAGACTTTCACCTTCAGTCTATTGATGTCTTTTTCTATGAGGTGTGTTTCTTGGAGACAGCAAATTTTGGGGTCATTTTTTTTAATCCATTCAGATAATCTGTGTCTTTTGAATGGCAAGTTTAGGCCATTAACATTCAGGGTTATTACTGAGATGTGATTTTTATTCCCATCCATTTTTATTTTTATTCTGGTCTTTAGTTTGATTTGGTTTCTCTTCTGGTTTGTATTTCCCTTAGTTTAATATCTCACTTTGTTGATTTTCATTGTTATTTTTCTCTTCTTCTTCATGAAAAATTTTGCCCAGGATGTTCGGAAGTGCTGGCTTTCAAGTTGCAAAATCTTTTAACTTTTGCTTTTCGTGGAAAGTTTTTATTTCATCTTCGAATCAAAAGCTCAATTTTGCTGGATATAAGATTCTTGGTTGACATCCCTTTTCTTTCAGAGCTTGAAATATGCTATTCCACAAACACTTGGAATATGTAATTTCTAAATTCCGTCTCTGGGGTTTCACCAACTGTGCTTGCCATGCAATCTACTGAGAAGGTATATTGATTTGATTGTGTCACTTTCTTCCCTTGTTTCTTCATATTGCTTGTGTGTCTTATCTTCCTGCACTGTGGGACCTTGACTATTTTGATTTTACCTTAAAGCCTTATGTTGCTCCTGTAGTACAATGCTATCAGATCCCCTTATATTTCCTTTACACTTTAAAATCAAACACTTTCTATTCAGAAAATCCCAGTTTGATCACAATGTACAGATTCAGTTAACCCAGATGTTGTTTCCAATTTACTCTGTATGCTTCTGATGGGGTTTTATAGTTTCAAGAACTGGACACAGAGGTGATATGTTTAGGAAGAAGGAAGTGAGTATATTGAATTGTTCTTTCTTAGAAAGTATGAGAAGAGAGTTTTATGGAAGTGGTTTAGGATCAGCAGACGAGAGAGGAAAGAGAATGGAGTAAATGATTAGGTGGAAAGTCCAATTTATATATAAACCTAACTTATGCAGCGGTTGAGAGAATAAATAAAGAAAGATGGGAAAGAAAAAAAATGACAAAGGAGTAGAAATTAGTGTAAGAGAGAGGAGAGAGAGAGTGAGTCAAGAAAATAGAGAATGAACTATATATAACACCACTTTGATATATATTTCAATTGTACCCGTTCTAGAAATCCCAATTTCTGCGTATAACTTGTTTTTGCCTCTGTTGAGTATGCAATGGCAGGGTGTACGTAGGGAAGATGAAGGAAGAAGAAAATATACAAAAGTGAGAAGGAAGAAAAGAAAGAAAGAGAAGAGGAGCAGAAGCAAACACACTGTCAATCAAAACAAAAACAAAGCAAATACAAACAAAATAACCCAAAAAAACAACAAAACAAACAAACAAAAGTTGAACCCAGGAAGACGTCTCAAACAAAATAGACCCTGGGAAGCCCTTCTTTTTTCCCTTCAGTTTAAGCCAATTGACTTGGTTTATGTCCAGTCAGCGATCCTGTTAGTGTAGTCAAGGCTGCACTTTTGGCCAGTTTCAGAATGGCACAGTGGAAGAGTGGCTGGGCAGGTACCTACCTCTTGTTTTGGTCACAGCTGGGCAGGTCGCACTTCCCCTCTTGTTCTGGTTGTAGCTGGGCAGGTTGCACTTCCCCTGGGAGTGGAGGGGGCTTTTCCTCAGGTGGAGTCCTGCATGCAGCAGCAAGGAGCTGCTACTCTGGGCCCTGGAGGCCAGGAGAACTGGCGGCTGGGTCTCTCCTTCAGGGGGGATGCGCTGGCAGTCTGAACTGGGAATTCCGTCCGTAGGTCGTAGGTCGCAGGGCCTGCAGGCTGAACCGGGATCACAAAGTGGTCAGGCAGAACTGGGAACTTAAGCCAGCCACTGAACTGGGAACTCCGCCCACAGGTATATATTACCATTTTTATTTATTTTTTATTATTTTTGGTATTTAGCTTGACTTGGTTTATCCTTTGGTTGGTTTTTCCCTTTATTGTAGTTCTTCCCTTTTCATATTTTCATTTTATTTTTCATTTCCTCCTCATGGAATATTTTACCAAGAATGTTCTGTAGAGCAGGCTTTCTTGTAAATTCTTTTAGCTTTTGTTTATCATGGAAGGATTTTATTTCATCCTCAAATCTAAAGCTTAATTTTGCTGGATATAAAATTCTTGATTGGCATCCCTTATCTTTTAGAGCCATATGGTATATGTTGTTCCAGGATCTCCTGGCTTTAAGGGTCTGGGTTGAAAAATTTGCTGAGATACGAATTGGTTTTCCCTTATAGGTAATCTGACTTCTCTCTTGCAGCCTTTAAAATTCTATCTTTATTTTGTATGCTAGGCATTTTCATTATAATGTGCCTTGGTGTGGACCTGTTGTAATTTTGTACATTTGGTGTCCTATAGGCCTCTTGTATTTGAGTTTCAAATTCATTCTTCCTGCTTAGGAAATTTTCTGATATTATTTCATTGAAGAGATTTTTGCATTCCTGTGGTTTGAATCTCTGCACCTTCCTCTATTCCAACAAATCTTAAATTTGGTCTTTTGATGGTATCTCATTCTTGGATATTCTGTTCATGGTTTCTTACCATTTTCACTGTGAGGTCAACTTTATTTTCAAGATTATATATTTTGTCCCCATTGTCTGAGGTCCTATCTTCCAAGTGGTCCAATCTGTTGGTGATGCTTCTATTGAATTTTTTAAGTGGCTTACTGTTTCTTTCCTTTCAAGGATTTCTGTTTGTTTTTTTTCTCAAACTCTCTATCTCTTTCTTTCTTTTTTTTAAACTTATTTTTATTTTTAAAATTTTTATTATTCTAATTTGTTATACACATTTGCAGAGTACATTTCATTTTATATTACATATAAAGGGAACAATTTTTCGAGTTGCTGGTTTAATATAAAGTATTTTTACAACAAAATAATCTTTTGCTACTGAATTTGTTCTCTTATCTCTTTGTTGGTGTGATGGATGGTTGCCTGTATTTGATCTCTTATCTCTTTATTGGAGAGTTCAATTTTTGCCTGTATCTGCTCACTTAGGGCGTTTTTTAAATCCCTTATCATTTTAATTATGTATATATGGAACTCCTTCTCTAACATTTCACCTACTGGGCTTTCTATGGCTTCTATTGTTGTAGTATCTTGGTTTGTTTGGGGCATTTTCCTCCCTTGTTTTTTCATGATGTCTATGTATTTTTCTCCTTGCAAGGTAAGCCTGAGGTATTACAGCTTCTGCCCTTTTGTCTTATAAGGTCCCTACAGGTTACCCAAAACCTCACTTTTTAGGGAAAGAACAATATTAGAGCTTTCAGTGTACCCAATGTGTATCCATATATCAGTTTCTATTTTATATTTATAGTTTTGTCACTATAAACAGAAATGATGAGATCAGTTATCTTATACCATTTAGTCTCTATGTTTTCATGGTGGTTTACAGTATCTAATGGTAGAAGGGGGGACTTAGAGGATGGCTTAGACGTTTGTGAAAAAGGTCTAAGAGAAAATAGAGGTATTGTATTATTTGATTAGTGAGAGTGTAAACATTAGAATTTGTCTGTTAGTAGGAAAAGCAAGAGATAGGCATCGCCATGTAAGATTTCCTGTTAGTTCACAACAGCATAACTTGTTGCACCTTCTGGTGCATCCTGGTCCCCAGGAACCTTAATGATGTCTTACCTGGACCCTTTTGTTTTTCTTTGGTAGTAGCCTTGCTAACTCAGTTTTGTGGCAGTGGTAGCCTCAGGCCTATAATTATGCTGGTGTTGGGTTCTGTAGCTTCGGAATCCCAGTGCAGTGTGTCTCTCTGGGCCTCTCTGATTTGTGGGTGTGGAGTAGGCTTCTCTCCAGATCTCCTCCTGACTGCAGTGTGGTGGAACAGGTGATCTGGCTTTCTTCTCCCCACTCTCCTCCTCCTGGGTCTCTTCCTAGTCTAGTTGTTTCAGTGGGGGTTGGGCAGATGTGTTGCAGGGCCCTTCCACAGGACTGAGCCTGCTGCTCTTAATCCTGGTGGCTGCATGAGCCAGCTGTCAGGTGTGCTGGTGGCTGGGCTACTCCTTCTGGCAGGTGTCTACTGCTTGTTCTAGTTGCAGCTGAGCAGGTTGCCTTATTCATTTTTAATCTTTTCTTTTCTTCTGTTGCTCTATTTGTATACTTCATTTTCCTTTCTGATAAAATGTACTATTGGGCTTCTCCACTGAATTTTTAATTTCAGTATTATACCTTACAATCCCAGAATTTCTACTTGGTTCTTTGTTATCGTTTAGTTTTCTTTATTGATATTTATTGTGGGTTGGATGTGAGGTGTTTCCAAAAAGCTCATGTGTGAGACAATGTAAAAAAGTTTAGAGGTGAAATGATTGGGTTAGGAGAGCCTTAAACTAATCAGTACATTAATCCTCTGATAGGGATTAACTAGGTGGTGAATGTAGGCAGGTAGGGTATAGCTGGTGGGAGGGAGTTGATGGCAGCATGCCTTAGGGTATGTACATTTTTGTGGGGGAATTTTCTCTTTCTGTGCTTCCTGGTACCATCTCCCCAGATGCTTTCCCTTATCACACACTTCCACCATGATGTTCTGTCTCATCTTAAACCCCAAGGAATGGAGTCAGCCAATGATTGATTGAGACCACTGAATCTGTGAGCCCCCAAATGAACCTTTCCTCCTCTATAGTTGTTTTTATCAGGTCTTTTGGTCACAGCAGAAAAAAAAGCTGACAAAAACAATATTCCATATTTGATGAGTCATTTTTATCTTACTTTCTTTAAATGTATATTCTTGACTTTTCCTACATAGAATAACACTTTCTTTTTTGTTTGTATTTTTTTGTAGGTCTCATAATTATGATCAAAACTGTACATTTTAGATTATATATGGTAGCAATTCTGGATTCTGATCTCTCTGTTGCTGCTTTGTCTTTTGATTGTTTATTTGTTTATTTACTCACCTACACTAATATAGCAGAGTCTAATTCTTCTATGGTGTGTGGTGTTTTATTTTGAAGCCTGATTTCTTTAGAGTTGCACCTGGATCAACATTGCTTAGTGATCAGCGGTAATTGGTAAGAGGTGTTTAAACTCCTTGATGCAGTTAAGACAATTAAGTTTAGACCCTTGGCTAATGGATCTCTGTGTAGGGTGGGAAATGTTTTCCAACTTTGAACAGTATACTAGTATGCTCTGGCTTTTACTTTCTGTTTCAGGAATGTATGATGTATATAAATATATATGTATGTATATATGTATATATATACACATACGTGTGTTTGTTGTGTGTGTGTGTGTGTGTGTGTGTGAGAGAGAGAGAGAGAGAGAGAGAGAGAGAGAGAGAGAGAGAGAGAATTTGTTCAGAAAAGGAAACTGGAAAAATTGGATGCCCCCCCAAAAATCCGGTTATCCTCTTTTTTAAGTCAAATTGTCCTCTGAAAATGACCTGTGTTAGTCAGTTTCAAGCATCAGTTGGCTAGGAAACAGACCTCAGTTATTCAAACAAACAGTAATGTATGCATTACTTTGGAGTTGTTTTGTATATATAAATCCAAAATTGGTTGGGTTTAAATAAAGGAGATTATAGCAGTTCATTTGTATAGGCCTAATTCATCAAGATTGGAAAGAACAAACAGTTCTTCCCTGGAACAGCAGAAATTGTGCCTGAGGATGACAGGTTCTGTTTGCTCTGTTTCAGTCTGCCTTCCCAACAGGCTCTGCCCTATGGAGGTCAGATGTGCCTAGGCAGCCCCTGCAATCCAGAAAGAAAATTATTTGCAATAAATTTTTAAATATAATCTGCTGTGTGTGGTGGCACATGTCTATAATCCCAGTGGCTGGGGAGGCTGAGGCAAGAGGATCGCGAATTCAAAGCCAGCCTCAGCAATGGCAAGGTGCTAAACAACTCAGTGAGACCCTGTCTCTAAATAAAATGCAAAATGTTCTAAGTTTCATAAAGTTGATTTCTGCACTAGGAAAGTTTTCTTTTACAAGCCATAGAGGTGATCATTTGTTTGATCAGTGTTGATCTAGTCTCCAGTTAACTGATCACTGCCCTACAGTTTGCTTATTATCCAATAACTACTATTTGCATATTTGCAGGTTAGAGACTATCAAAGATTTCATTTGCTCCTTTCTGCCACCCCAAAATGGGGAAAAAACCAGAAGAGTATGGTTTAACTCAAATCAAAGGAAGCAAAGAATTTCAGTAAAAAAAATAAATAGTAATGAAGAGTGTCAAATACAACCAGGATAGTCAATTTATTTGTGGTTTCAGAGTGAATACATGATTCCTAAAATCTCCTTTGTCACTCAACTGTCTTTTCATGCTATTTAGTAATTTTTAATTGTATCATGAACACACAAATTGAAAACTGATAAAAGCTTTAATCAAGGTAAGCAAACCATTGAGCTCAGAAGACATATTTTGTAGGCTTTCAGAGTAGGTGGAATGCAATCCTCTACCAAATAAGCATGGGCTTCTGATATCTTGGAATTTATAAGAGCTAAAGGGAATATATATAAAATGTATAAAGACCTAATGTCTTAGTAAGCTTTTCATTACTGTGACCAAAATACATGACAAGAACAACTTAGAGAAGAGTTTGACTCCCAGTTTCAGAGGATTCAATCCATGGTGAGCAATTTCCATAAACTCTGAGTCTGAGGTGAGGCAGAGCATTAGACTGGAAAGACATGTTAAGGGAAAGCTGCTTAGCTCATGGCAGCCAGGGAGCAGAATAAGAGGAAGGAGTCTGAGTTAAGGTGAACTAGTTCCCAGTAATCCATTCAGCTATCAATGGACTAATCCACTGAGGAGTTCAGAACCTCACGATCCAGTCATTTCCCAGAAGTCCCACCTTGGAATATCTGAGACTTTAGAGAGTGTTCTAAATCCAAACCATAATAGTCAGAAATAAGGAAATGAAAAATAACAAGCAGAAAATGCACTTGTCTTTTTTCTTTATCAACCATGTAGTTAACTAGGTAAGGATAAGGGATGTAGATAATTCAGATAAAGTTCATACTCTAGTTATTTCCATGTGTTAAAGCTGCTAAATTATTTGAAAGCTTTATTTATATTTTGCATTTTATTTTTCCTGAGCAGAATTTCTCCCCTAAATATGGTGACACTTCATTTCTAAATAAAGGCTTAGAAAATAAAGTCAATCTAATCAATTGGTACAAACGTCTTAATATCCAGAACTATTTTCTTTATTTTAAGGTGAGAAATTGGTCAATCATGGTCCTATCAGTTGCTCTTTAACATGTGTGCAAGCAGTTGATTAAATTCTTCATTAGGTATATGCTTTCATAATGAAAAAGCACATACTGTAATCTTTAAGTAATTTTCTAATGCCAGAAATATAGCAAATCTCCCCAAAAAGACCTCTAAAATTGTAATGCAATCCACTATGAAAGCTTCCTAATCCTAACGTTACTTTCAAGCATACTTTTTCGCCGCCAGCTGAGTTGCTGATTTTTAGCCTTCTCTTATAAAATATTCCTTTCTTCCTATTTCTGATCCTCTACCTTGCTGGGCAGCCTCATGCCTGGCAGGATTCTTTAGTCCCAAACTAATTGGCAAAATTCCTCCTGGGAAGACAGATTTCCAGCATTTTAACATCTCAAACTATGTCTGTGATCTTGCCTATATAAGGGCTGTTGGACATAAGCAACTCAGTATTCAGTTTGTCAAATGGCATAATTAATATGAAACTAGATTTTATTGTTGTATTTTTCCTAGAGCCCCCCTGGTGCTTGCATATTAGCATCTGAGTGAATTTCATTATTTTTCTGAGTTTATTATTATTATGTTCAGAACACTTAATCTTTTTTATACATTCAAACTAGAATGCCATTCTTTTATTTTCCAAATTGTTCTCACAGAGATTATGTACTCTCAAAGTCATATTAAATCCTAGAGCAAGGGATAAAGTTTGTTTTTTTCCTAATTAATTCAATTTGCTTATGCATATTTGCTCTGTCTGCATATTTCTTTTCTTCTTCTTTCCTGAGCTTGGTAACACATCTCTAAAAAAGAAATTAGCCTTAATAAAGGAAAAATAAAATGTGTGTGTCTAAATAAATGTGCTCCCACATGAGTTAGTGGACAATCCTTTCCATCCTATCTCTGTATCATTGTTTGGCATGTAAAACATGCAAAACAGCCCTCAGTTTTGAGGTGTCAAGAGGTTCTCATATGTAAAGTATGACTACAGAGTAATAATGCTATTCTGTCACACATCCTTCTGGACTTGAACCAAGATGGACTAAGGGGCTTGACCTCATGATCTCTTTTTTTTTTTTTTTTTTTAAACATTATCTCAGGTCATATTATGGTCTTCCTTTCTCTTTAGTGTTCTACTTTTTATTCAGAAGAGAATTTTACATCTGCTTATGAGGTATTTCAAAGTGACAGTCTATGTAATTGCAAACCTGTATCTAGTATAAATATGACCTGCATCTCAGTTAATTACACTAAGCACCAAACAGGTCAATGATGTCAGATGTGGTAACATGTCAGAAGTAATGTGTGTTCAGAAACAAAACAAATGCTTATTGTGTAAAACTTATTTACAGATTACTAAAACCCCAAGAATGAAATCTCTGAAAACAACCCCTTAATTTACAATAAATAAACTGTATTTTATTGATAAATTTTCCCCAAACATTCTTAGTTTGTTAAGAAATTATCACAGAGTCTTAAATGTTATTTTATACTTTGTAATCATCTGTGAAAATGATGGGGGATACATAAAACATAAAATTCATTTTAAAATAAGTTGTCATAACTTATAATAAAGTAGCACTGTTCATATCTCCTAAACCAGACAGAAGAACAAATGAATTCTAAATTTCAGATAGCCTCCCAATAAAGTTTTTGTTTTAATTTATAATCTATCTTTCAGTAAAATACTAACAAAATACTAATAAAATCTAGGACTGTAAGAGAAAGAGGCTTTAAAAATCATTTCCAACAGTATACATTTATGTATAATAAATGTACACACATAAATGTATGTATTCAACAAAATTAATTAATTTGTTATATTCCTACATAAAATGTCTATTTCATATTTACTTTTCAAAGATTGATTGAGTTCATTCAAAAAGAATCCACATAATTTCATGATATCACTGTCCCTAAAATTACTTATCCCCACTACTTGAGTAAGGGTTATAGGGAAGAAAGAAATTTCTGTTGTGGAAATAAAGCAATTTTCAGCTAGAGAAGCCTAATGTTTGTTATAATTTAGATATATCTGGAAGAGGATGGTAAATATTGGATATTGCCTAAATATGATTTTATTCAAAGTAATCTATCATGAAAAATGAAGAGATCATTTCATGATATGATTTTACTGGTGTGACTGTGAAGCAAACATTATAAATCATTTACCCTGGGCTTAGGTCATTAAAAAGAAGAACAAAATCATTGAACTATTGTTGCTTGAGATAACACTGCTTGAAATTAAGGGATAGCTATTTCTTTCATTCTTGTCACTTTCTGGGAGCAATGCTATTTGAACAAAAAAACATTTTTTAAAAAATGCTCTTCATGTGGCAAAGAACTACTATAATTTTAAAATTGCCATTCACTAATCTTCTGGGCATGATATTATACATCCAATACCAAAGGCTGGCTGCCCAAGAAAAATAAAAATCAACCTTGTTCTGTCTGGACATTGTGGCTGATTTATTACTTCATGAGGTTTAATCAAAGTTTCCCCAGTAGCTTAATTTTTAAAACCAAATTGCTTCTCAGTAATTGTTTGTTCTATAAAACAATTAATCAGTAGTTGTAACATCCATTTCTCAATGAAGAAAGGGAATGTTAGTAAGAAAACAAGGGTGCAATACTTTTATATAGTTGTTTGGTAAACACTACTGGCAAGAAAATTCACTGCTAACGCTCCTGTTGCTAATTTTCCAAGCTTTGGGAATGCAGCAGGAAAAGCAGTGAAGAAAAATAGTAATGATTTATCTTGGTGAGCTCTACTCAGATTGTTTCTTGTTTCTGTGTTCTCTCCTTGAGGGCAGAAAAGACAGCATGAAATAGTGGAAGGAGCCATGGACTGAGAGTTAAGAATCTTGGCATTAGTTGAAATTAGATATTACAATACAGTCAAGATTATATAGGTAATATGAGATTAGAGGAAACTCAGAAGTGGTCTCAGGGTTGTAGAAATAAGAGACTCATTATTCTCTATAGATTTAAGTCTTTGATTCTGGGAACCTACCCTAATATTAATTTGGTCAGGATCGTGGTGACCTAATTTCACACTTTCTCATAAGCATCATAATTAATAAAAGTTTTCTAAAATGCAACCTGAAAATAGATATGAAAGTTGAGAATCAATGAACAGTATTAAATAGAAGGGACCCCAGAACAACACAATCTTTAGTGCAATAAGCCTGTTCCCTAGAACCTTGAACAATATTGCTGGCCACAGGCCCAGGTATTATGTAACTTGAATTCCCATAAGTGATCTTTTGATCCTTTTGAATGCTTCAGATGAGATTCAGGCACTTTAACTTCTAAATAATCTAATAGCTGAACTTAAAAGTTAGCATCTCATTAGCATCACAAGAATATTCTCTTTGAGAAAAAGATCCCCATCAGTAGGTTTTCTATTCTTCTGACAGAAGGGGGACACTTGTCCATAGCTAACATGTCAGTGGGTCTTTTTCCCCCTCACCCTTACTTTAGGGGCTCCAGTATTTTACAGGTGTGGCAATTAATAGTATCAGGGAAGTTCAGCATTCCCTAATTTATCCTCTTCTCAATCATCCAGAGAAACAAACACATAAGCAAAATCATCCAGAACTGATAGAAAAGGACAAAAAGACAAAAGGACAATGGTTTATTACTATATTAGCAAAGATTATTTTTAAAATGCACTTAGCAATTTAAAAAAACACAAAGACATGAAAACTGAAGGAACAGAAGCATCAACAGCAATGTAAAGCTAAACTACCTTATCCTAGGTTAGATAAGAGGAACATGAGAAAGATTTTGAAGATAGAATTGACTTTTCAAACAATTTCACAGTGTCAAGAGCATTAGTTTTCACTTTCCAGAATATATAACATTTATATACTAGTGAAATTATTAATTCTATATGTCAACTTAACTGAGCCACAGGCTACCCAGATATCTGATTAGACATTATCTCTGGCTATGTCTGGGTATTTCTAAGAGATATTAGTATTTAAATTGGTGGACAAAATAAAGCAGATACCCTTTCTCAGTGTGGGGTGAACATCATCACACCTTCTGAGGATCAAAACAGAGGGAAAAAAATGAAGGAAATTTGAATCCACGTATGCCTGACTGCATAAGGTCAAACATCACTATTCTATTGCACTTGATTTTCTTTGTAATGCAGAATCAGTGACATCTTCTGCTTCCCAGCTTCCAGGCCCTTGAACCACCAGCTTTCCTGGGTCTACGGCTTGCTGGACTTCCCTGTCTCTGTAATTATATGAGTCAGTACCTTATGGTGTGTGTGTGTGTGTGTGTGTGTGTGTGTGTGATGCAGAATTTAATATACATTCTAAAAAATTATTCACAAAGTTTGTTCTTAGAAAAAAAGAGTAGATTATATTCACATTATATCCCAGAAAACTTATTTTCCAACTATCACACACAACTTTTTGATTATGAAATACTAATTTAACAAATAATTGACACACCTGATGTGTCCATTTCTTATTATAGCCCTTCATTTAAAATCTATTCAATTTTTGCAATTTGGACCATTATTAAAGTATCTATAATGAAACTATTTCAAGTTTTTACTTTGTTTACTGTTTTTTCTTTCCCTTTTCAACTTAACTCTTTGACACTACTGTGTACAATTTTGGAAATATTTGATAATCCCAACAATATGCACAGCAGCATTGAAAGGTCTAAAAGAAGCTATACAATGAATAGATGTGCAGTGAAATTTACAAAAATGTGCACTGACATTTTAGAAAAAGGCCAAATTGCATTTTTTTAAAGCACAGTAACTAAGGAATATTAACAAATCTGAATCTAGTTCTGCCTGCCTCACACTTGAGCTTCCTTCTTCATTACCTTAACTGAATTGTTTTGTGAACTTTTTGTCAGGTTCACTCAAGCTCTACTAATGTTTTACTGATGTCTTGATTCAGTGTAGCAGATATTTGATCTTTTCTCACATGTTCAAACATCTATTTGAGTCCTGTGGGATTTATTTCTATTACTCTCCCCAGAATGTTTCTGGGTTTGCATAGTAAATAGCAGATAATAGTTTATTCTTGACCATCTCATTAATGGAGAGAAGAAAAGGATACTACTAAATTATTTAAATTATGATTATTTAAATTATGTTTAATGCCACTGCAACATGGGTGAATTTTTGTAAAGAAATTTCATAATTATGATCAAATGCAAAATGTGGCCTGTGTGAATTACTTCAAATAAAATGACAAAGCTGTATCTAATCCTACTTGGACTAGCTCACCTGACTTATCTCATGGCACTCTCCCAATACTTTCTTCATTCACTCTTTGTAGATATAGTGTCTTCACACCTGAGGGCCTTTGGAAATATTTTTCCTTCTTCTAAAATGTCATTCTTATTCTTTCCTTTTTCACCTGTTATTTCATTTTCTACTTTCAAAGCTCAAACTAAGTATCATTTCTTCAATATTGTCTTTTTATGACTGTGCATTAGTAAAGGTTCAACAGAGAAATGGAGCCAAAAGGATCTGCATTTATAGAGAGGAAGAGCTTTATTTTAAGGAATTTGATAACAATATTGTAGGGGGCTAGCAAGTCTGAAATTTACAGTGCAGGTTGGCAGGCTGGAGACACAGAAAAGAGTTATTTGTGGTCTTGAGTTCAAAGGCAGTCTGAAGACACAAGTCCTTCTTCACTGAGGACCTGTTTTTCTCCCTGGGTTTTCAAAGGATTGGATAGGATTCATCCACATGTCAAATATAATCTGCTTTACCCAAAGTCTACTAGTTTAAATGTAAATCTTATCTAAAGGATAACCTTCATAGCCACAGCTAGACTACTATTTGACCAAACATTTGGATAACTGTTCCTCAGTCAAGTTGACACATAAGATTAACCATCACAGATTGATAATTCTCCAAGTGCAAATTTGACCAAATCTCCTGCCTCCATTATTTTATTCCCAGTGTTACTTTTCATTGTAGTTCCTATAATAATTGTAATTCAATTTAATTACTTGTTTTGTAATTTTGTGATTATTTATAATTATTTGTTTAATTTATTCTTCCATTTGGGGAAGAATTAAATAAAAACTCATACATGTCACTGTGTCTTGTTTGTAATTGAATCCCTAGACATTCAGTCACTCACTCAATAAGCTTTTTAGAGTCCTCTTAT
This sequence comes from Tamias sibiricus, assembly GCA_025594165.1. NCBI lineage: Eukaryota > Metazoa > Chordata > Mammalia > Rodentia > Sciuridae > Tamias > Tamias sibiricus. Next base: position 107,810,332 of record CM046664.1, on the reverse strand, counting down.
GCTTAAAAAGACACTGGAGATTCCAATTTGAAAAGAAAAAAGACACAGTCACTAACATCTTATCATTTAGTAAGAAAGACAAATATACTCACAGTTTTTATAGAGTGTGGTAAGTGTTGGTGATAGTTCTGTGGGAACACAGAGAAGGGGTACTGAACTGAGCCTGGAGGATTAAGGGATGTTCTCAAGAAAGATGGTAGTTAATTGAGAATATCAGGAGCAATAGAAATTAATCTGGCAAGATTACATGCAAAAGAGCAAACACAGAGTCCACAGATGAAAAAAAAAAAAAAATATCTGGAATGCTGATAAAAGTTTTACATTATCTATGGCAGGAGAGTATATAAGGCCTAAATAGAGTGGCAAGAGAGGACACCAAATAAAAGTCAGAGACCTGGTTAAAATCATAGTTGCTAATTTCTATTAAATAATAACTAGGTTTTAAGTTGATTTTACAAAAAATATTACTTATTATTTATTAGAGATTATATTTCTTTTCAATGCTAAGACTCAAATGTTTGAGCTTATACAAATTGTCAGTGGTGCAATCATGTTTGAATCCAGATCTGCCTGATTTTAGAGACCACATCCTTTCTACCACAGTGCAAAGTCTCACCAATGCTCAGCTTGGAAAGTAGAGCTTACCCAGTGTTCACATTCTGTTACTTTACTGTGGCCCTGCCTCATTTGACATCAGGATAGGATATGATTTCAAACTAGTCAGAATAATGCTACTCTTTTCAAATCTGATAATGTTTATTTATTATCTTTATTTTAATAGATAACTAAAAAAATAGTGATATCAACAACTCCTGTCACAAAATTTATGGCAGGTAAACTGAAATGTAAAACCATAGTGAACCCTGCCCAGTTATACATACTCGGCAAACAGTCCCTCTGATGACTTCTTTAGATACTATTTACATGATAGCTCAGCAAAGTGCCTTGCTGATTCATTGAAACTGCCAAGGATTTGTCTACAGTCATATTTTCAACAATTTTTCTACATTATAATATTTTATCATCTGGAAATGTTATCTGGCATTCTCAATGAATTATTTTGTAGTGAAAACTCATAGAACACCTAGTAAAATAAATAAAACTTAAATAGCCCTCAATGTTCAACTTGGAAAATTTGTTCTGTGGGATATCAACACAAAACCTGATCAAACCATAAAGAAACTGAAAAATCAACATATCTGTAACTGGTAAAAAGTTTGAATTATCTAACAAAAAAAAATCTCTCAACAAAGATAAACCTTGGACACGATGGTGATTGATTCACCAGTGAATTCTAGAAAACTTCTAATATAAAAATTAAAAACAATTTTTCCGACATATTTATAAATAATTGAGAAGGGAATACTTTCTAACTTATTCTATGAAGACAGAATTAGCCTGCTACCAAATCAAGAAAAGAACACTACTAGAAAAAAAAAAAAAAATACAGGCTTCATTGATGTAAAAATCTTACACAAAATACTTGTAAACCAAATTCAGCAGTATATTGAAAGAATTATACAGCATGACTAAGTGGGATTTATTCATGGAGTGCAAGGATGGCTCAATATTTGAAAATTTCTCTATGTAGTACATCACTTTAACAGCTTGAAAAAAGAACATGACCATCATGATTAATGTAGAAAAAGCATTTGACAAAAATCAATATCTTTTGATGATGACAGTTGTCAATAAATAGAAATAGAAGGGAACAGCATCAATATAATAAAAGCCACACTTAAGAAAATATTTAATGATGAAAGACTTAATAAATATTACAGTTGACTTTTTATTTGCCCATGCTTGGGTTTTTTATTTGGATTATTTTGAAGCTATATGTAAATTTGGGAAGATTTATAATATATTATTCCCAATCTGCATGTGTTGAGACCTTACACATCCTTTATTAGACTTTTTGTAACAAAACTGACCATCTTAACCATTTTTAAGTGTATGGTTCAGTTGTAGTAAATACATTTATAATGTTGTATGCTGATCACCACCATTCATTCTTGGACTCCTTTCATTTTGTGAAACTGAAACTCTATACTCATTGAACCAAAAAGTCTCCATCCCTCTCCGTCCTGGAGCTTGACAACCACAATTCTATTCTCTGTCTTTATGATTTTCACTATGCCAACTACTCCATATAAGTGTAATTATGTAATTTTGCTCATTTCAGTTAAAATAAAGTCTATCTACCTTGTAGCATATGTCAGAATTTTTGTTCATTTAAGGCTGAATAATGTTCCATTGAGATATCTACCATATTCTGTTTATCCATATATCCATTAATGGATACTTGGGCTGCTTTCACATGTTAGCTATTGTAAATTATGTAGATATGACCCTAGGTGGATGAATTTAATCAAGACCCAGTTTTCAGTTCTTAAGGAAGTATACCAAATCTCAAGAGAACATATACGGAATAAATTTTCTAAATATATTCTTTATGTTTTCATTTTTCTTTCCATTGTGTGAACTACTGAACATGGAATAGAATATACAATATGTACAGAACAGGAATGGAATATATAGTTGTATGAATCACTGCTTAATGGACTCCAACATATAAAGTTGCATCTTGTCTGGATCCTAGGAATGATTTGAGGTACATACTTTTGCAATATTTATGGCTATCCCGTAACATCAACTTCTTCTTTTTTTTTTTTTTTTTTTTTTTTAATGTGTGGTGGAACTTTGGACGAGTAGCCATATTTGAACCACCAGTGATGAATTCCTGCTCACCAGTATGAGTTGAATACCACCCCAGTCTGAGAAATCACAGAAATTAATAAAATTTTCAATATATGGGAACACACACATACACACACACACACAAGCAGATTAGGAATAATATATTATAAATCTTCCCAAATTGATGTATAGCTTCAAAATAATCCAAATCAAAAACCCATGCATGGGCAAATAAAAAGTCAACTATAATATTTATGTATAAATATAAACCATCAATTATAGTCAGAACTAGCTTAAGAAAGTTGGAGAACTAAAACATTTTGATATCTAGGCAAAACAGTTTACTTGTATTGTCACACAGGTGCAAAGATAAAAGCATAGGTCAAAGGAATACAAAGAGTCTGGAATAGTCCTATACCAATGAAGACATTATTATGAATCTGGTGCTACACTGCAGAGAATGGATGTTTTTTCTCAATAAACTAACTAGGTTAACTAGAAATCCATAGGAAAGGAAAAAAATGAAATGTGGCTCCTATTTCACATCTTACCTAAAGATCAATGCCATATGAATTGGTGTTATAAATAGAAAATGTGAAAAAATTCTGGATGACAGAAAAAATATTTTCATGAGTATGAAATAGTATTGTTTAGGACAAAATATCACTAAGTTTATAGAAATAGATGATAAATTGAAATACAGTAAAATTAAGAACTTCTATTTCACCAAAAAGAAAAGCAATCACAACAAGAGAAGATAATTGCAATGAATGTAATTGATTAAAGATTCATATTGAGAATATATAAGAGCTCTGACATGTCAATAAGAAAAAGACAAAATATTCCAAAAAAATGTGGAAAAGAATGAAAAAGATGAATGGTCACATCAAGAAAGAAGACACCAAAATGACCAATTAATAAATGATCAGGTTCTCAATTTCATTAGTTTTCTGGGAAATAAAAAGTTTAAAACATTGTAAGAAAGCACCACACACTTACAAAAAAGGCTGAAATTTAGAGGGCAGCCAACTCCATACAACATTGACCTTCTTGAACTCTCATCAGAGTGGAGAACATACATATTGAACCCAACAATTTCACTCCTAGACATCACCATATGTGAGCAAAAATGTGTAAACATCAGCAATGTTTATAGCAACATTCTTCATAACATCAAACACTGGAAGAATTTATCAATTATACAATGGACATACTAACTTATGGCATATATATACAACATGCAATTTAGTATTCTTCAATAACTAAAATGAATCCATTTGTGGTAGGAGGAATAACAATGCATATATCTCAAAAACATAATTTTGAGGAAAAAGAAACCAGACTCACAAAGATAAGAACTATAGAATTCCACTAATGTGAAGTTTAAAACAAGCACAACTGGACTGGAGGTGTAGCTAAATGGCAAAGCACTCTCCTAAGCAAAGCTCTGGGTTGAATCCACAGCACTTCAAAAAAATAAATAAGTAAGTAAAAAAGTCATTCTGTAGTACTAGAAGTCAGGATGGCTATTGTCTTTGGAGATTGGAGAAAGGGTGTTGATTGAAAGTGAGTTTGAAATGGCATGAGGAATACTTCATTTCTTGCCTCCATGGTGTTAACCTGTTGTCTCCACTTTAAATGATTCTTTGAGCTACATGCTTATGATTAGTGTACTTTGGTACTTTAGTAAAAATTCACCAAAGATCCAAAACAACAGCAGAAATAAGGCTAAATGTTAAAAGTTCTGAAAATAAAAATCAAGAAAATCTTCCAGAAATCTGAAAAGAAAAATTAAAAACAGATAAGAAAGGATGAAGAAATAAGAATAGCAATCTAGAAGATTAAATCTATCAGGATTCCCAAACGAGAGAAGAAAGGAAAGAGGAATGCATTTTTAAAATAATATTAAGGGAAGAAAATTTCCCAGAAGTGAAGAGCAGGAAAAATGTTCATGAACTCTTATCTGGCATTTAGCACAGCAAGTGAAAACAAATCTATTTCACGTCACACATCATTGTAAAACATCAGAATGAATAATAAAAAGAAGACTGTAAAGAAATTCCTTGGAAAGAGAATGATTTGTATATAAGATTTGAGAGAAAAATAGTATTGTACTTCTCAATAGTAACCCAATAAGTAATACTTCTCTCTTTTGGGGGGAAGGGAGTACTGGGGATTGAACTCAGGGGCATTCAACAACTGAGTCACATCCCCAGCCCTATATTGTATTTTATTTAGAGACAGGGTCTCACTGAGTTGCTTAGCTCTTTCTCACTTTCAATTTCAAACTTAGCGCTTTCATTTCACCTCACTTTTGCTGAGGCTGGCTTTGAACTCGTGATCCTCCTGCCTCAGCCTCTGAGCCCCTGGGATTACAGGCATGTGCCATACTTCTCTTAGCATTGTTCACCTAGACAAAATTAGTCAGGAGTAAAATAAATATCTTTTTAAACACACAATATCCTATGGTCTCTTTTTCCAGAAGTTAAAGATTTGCAACCAATACCAAATGAGGGTATTTGCTAACAAAGAGAAAAACCCTGAAGAGGAGACACTAACAGAGGAGCTCCAACGGGGGAGTACTGGAGGAAGTTCACACAAGCACCACTTTTCAGAGCACTGGAGAGCACCCAACTCCAGACTGAAGCTGAAACACAGGTGGACTCCAAAGGAATATCTCCAAGAAAAGGGTGGTGGGACAATTTTAATATATTTGAATTTATATAAAATATATCATGGCCATTATGGAGGGGAGCCAGAAGATGGCGGACAGGAGGGAGGTGATCTCTGGAGTCAGTCACTAAAAGAGGCTTAGCGGGAAGTTTGAATGAGTTGATAGCACTATTCCTGCAACTGAGAGGGAGATGGGACATTTGTGCTTCTCCAGACAGTGAGACGGTGAAATACAACGAACTCCAGACCGCCGACACATGGGGGGCCCAGTACTAGAGTTCTATGGACGAACAAGCGTTAACGGCGCAGCTGGAACAATAACAGCGTGGTAAGGGAAAGATCCGGACAATGGCTTTAAAACTGAACAACACAGGATAAAAATAAAGGTAGACGCAAGTGACATCCACACAGAGTTCTTTCACGCAATTTGCCAGGCTGGACTTGCACGCGCGGGAGTGACACACAGGTCTGGGGAAGTGCTGTTGAGCCCAAGGAGAGCAACCGCCGCCATTTTGAGGAGAGCCACGGCAGACCTGGACAAAGAAACAAGGAAGAAAGGAGAAGCAGCTGCAAGCATACAGGGATCCGGCCAGTTCTCTGAGAACAGCACACACCTGGGTGAGACACAGGCAGCCAGCAGGGAAGGGCATGTCTGAGGCCAGTGCTGCAGCCCCTAGAAGCTACAACTGTGGGAGGGAGTGGGGAGTGGATGCCTTCTGGATGAACCCTTTCCCGGTGCCATTCACCTGCTGACACCCCCCACCCTCTGCCACTCTTCTACTGTGGCATTCTGCTGCTGGCCAAAGGTACAGACTTGACGCCACCCACAGGTTCTCTGTGATGCCTGGATGTGATCCAGGACAACTGGCTTAAAATGGAAGGGAAAAAAGAAGGGCTTCCCAGAGTGCTGTTTGAGATTTGTTCCTGGGTTCAACTTTGTTTTTTGTTTTTGTTTTTGTTTTGTTTGTGTGTTTGTTCATTTTTGTTCTTCTTTTTTTTTCTTTTCTTCCTTCTCACTTTTGTCTCTTTTCTTCTTCACTCATCTTTCCTATTTACACCCTGCCATTGCATTCTCAACAGAGGCAAAAAAACAAGTTATATGCAGAAATTGGGATTTCTAGAAGCGGGGCAACAGAACTATACAGCAAAGCAGAGTTATATATAGTTTATTCTCTACTTTTTTTTTTTTTTTACTCATTTTCACTTTCCTCTCTTTTACACTAATTCCTACTTCTTTGTCATTTTTTTCTCTTTTTTTTTTTTCTTTTTTCCTTTTCCATCTTTCTTTTTTTCTTCTCTCAATGGTTGCATAAGTTTGGTTTATATATAAATCGGTCTTTCCACTAAATCGTTCACTCCATTCTCTTTCCTCTCTTGTCTGCTGATATTAAACCACTTCCATAGAATTCTCTTTTCACACTTTCTAAGAAAGAACAACTCAATACCCTCACTTCCTTCTTCCTAAACATATCACCTCTGTGTCCAATACTTGAAACTATAAACCCCATCACAAACATACAGAATAAATTGGAGACAATATCTGAGTTAACTAAATCTGTACATTGCAATCAAACTGTGATTATCTGAATAGAAAGTGTCTGGTTTTAAAGTGTAAAGTATTTATAAGGGGATCTGATAGCACTGTACTGCAGGAGCATCATGAGACTTTAAAGTAAAAATGAAACAGTCGAGGTTCCACAGTGCTAGAAGAAAAGTCACACAAGCAATATGAAGAAACAAGGGAAGAAAGTGACTCAAACAAATCAACATATCTCCTCAGTAGATTCCATGGCAAGCACAGTTGGTGAAATCCCAGAGATGGAATTCAGAAATTACATATTCCAAATGTTTATAGAACTTAAGAATGAACTAAAAAATGAGATGAGGGAGCAAATACAGGTGGTAAAAGATCATTTTGACAAAAAACTCCAAAAAAAAAAAAAAAAAAGGGGGGGAAGCAAAAGATTACTTCCATAGGGAGATAGAGTTTCTAAAGAGAAACCAAACAGAAATTCTGGAAATGAAAGAAGCAATAAACCAAACTAAATGTTCAATTGAAAGCATCACCAACAGATTAGACCACATGGAAGAAAGGACCTCAGATAATGAAGACAAAATATATATCATGGAGAAAAATGTAGATTACACAGCAAAAATGGTAAGAAATCAAGAACAGAACATTCAAGAAATATGGGACAACATAAAAAGACCAAATTTAAGAGTGATTGGGGTAGAGTAAGGTGCAGAGTTCCAAGCCAAAGGAATGAGTAATGGATTCAATGAAATAATAGAAAATTTTTCAAACTTGAGGAATGAATGGGAAAAACAAGTTCAAGAGGCTTACTGAACACCAAACATACAAAAATCACAACAAATCCACACCAAGGCACATTATAATGAAAATGCCTAATGTACTGAGCAAGGAGAGAAAATTAAATGCCACAAGAGAAAGGAAGCAGATTACATATAGGGGGAAACCAATCAGACTATGTTCAGATTTTTTAACCCAGACCTTAAAAGCTAGAAGATCCTGGAATAGCATATTTCAAGCTCTGAAAGAAAAGGGATGTCAACCAAGAATCGTATACCCAGCAAAACTGAGCTTTAGATTTAAAGATGAAATAAAAACTTTCCATGACAAACAAAAGTTAAGAGATTTCACTGAACATCCTGGGAAAATATTCCATGAAGAAGAAAAGAAAAATAACAATAAAAATCCACAAAGGGAAACATTAAACTAAAGGAAATACCAACCAGAGGAGAAACCAAATCAAGTTAAATATGATAAACAAATAAAAATGGATGGGAATACGAATCACATCTCAGTAATACCCCTGAATGATAATGGCCTAAACTAACCATTCAAAAGACACAGATTGTCAGACTGGATTAAAAGAAATGACCCAACAATTTGCTGTCTCCAAGAAACCCACCTCATAGAAAAAGACATCAATAGACTGAAGGTGAAAGGCTTGGAAAAGTCTTATCACTCACATGGGCTGAGGAATCAAGCAGGGGTTTCCATTCTCATATCAAATAAGGTAGACTTAAAGCCAATGCTAATCAAAAGGGACAAAGATGGATATTTCTTACTACTTAAGGGAACCATTCATCAACAAGATATAACAATTCAAATCTATATGCCCCAAATAATGGAGCACTTACATTCATCAAACAAACCCTTCTCAAGTTCAAGAGTAAAATAGACCACAACACAGTTATTCTAGGGGACTTCAACACACCTCTCTCACCAATGGATAGATCACCCGAACAAAAGCTAAATAAAGAAACTTTAGGCCTCATTAAAACAAATAATAACTTAGACCTAATGGACATGTATAAAATATTTCACCCCTCAGTATGCGAATACACTTTCTTCTCAGCAGCACATGGCTCCTTCTCCAAAATAGACCATATATTATGCCACAAGGCAACTCTCAGCAAATATAAAAAAAGTAGAGTTACTACCCTGCATTCTATCAGACCATAATGGGATGAAATTGGAAATCAATGATAAAACAAGAAACAAACAAACAAAAAAAAAAAAACTACTCCAACAACTGGAAGCTAAACAACATGCTACTGAATAAATAGGGGGTTGAAAAAGACATCAAGGAGGAGATTTAAAAATTCCTGGAGGTAAAGGAGAAGACAGATACATCATATAGAAATCTCTGGGACACTATGAATGCAGTAGTAAGAGGAAAATTCATTGCACTGAGTTCATTCCTTAAAAGAAAAATAAAATGATAAATGACTTAGCATCACACCTCAAAGCACTAGAAAAAGAAGAACAGATCAACGCTAAGAGCAGTAGAAGACAGGGAAATAATTAAAATCAGAGCTGAAATTAATGAAATTGAGACTAAAGAAACAATTCAAAGAATTGACAAGAATAAAAGTTGGTTCTTTGAAAAAATAAATAAAATTGACAGACCCTTAGCAATGCTAACGATAAGAAGAGAAAAAAACTCAAATTACTAGCATCTGTGATGAAAAAGGAAATATCACAACAAACACCTAAGATATACAGAAGATAATTAGAAATTACTTTGAAAACTTGTACTCCAATAATATAGAAAGTATTGAAAGCATTGACAGATTTCTAGAGTTGTATGAATTGCCCAAATTAGAACTGGAGGCTATACACAATTTAAACAGATCAATTTCAAGCAAGGAAATAGAAGACACCATCTAATAACTACCAAAGAGAAAAAGCCCAGGACCTGATGGGTTTACAGCCAAGTTCTACAAGACCTTCAAAGAAGAACTAATGCCAATGCTCTTTAACTTATTTCAAGATATAGAAAAAGGGGGAGCTCTTCCAGACTCTTCCTATGAGGCCAATATTACATTAATTCCAAAGCCAGGCAAAGACATAGCCAAAAAAGAAAATTTCAGGCCAATATCTTTAATGAACATAGATGCAAAAATCCTCAACAAAATTCTGGCTAATAGAATACAAAAACATATCAAAAAGATAGTGCACCACAATCAAGTGAGGTTTATCCCAGGGATGGAGGTTGGTTCAACATACAGAAATCAATAAACATAATACATCACATCAATAGACTTAAAGATAAAAACCATATGATCATCTCAATAGATGCAGAAAAAGCATTTGACAAAATACAACACCCCTTTATGTTCAAAACACTAGAAATACTAGGAATAACAGGAACATATCTCAACATTATAAAAGCTATTTATGCAAAGCCTCAAGCTAACATTATCTTAAATGGAGAAAAATTGAAAGCATTCCCTCTAAAAACTGGAACAAGACAGGGATGGCCCCTTTCACCACTGCTATTTTAAAAAGTACTCAAAACTCTGGCTAGAGCAATTAGACAGACAAAAGAAATTAAAGGAATCCAGATAGGAAAAGAAGAGCTCAAATTAACAGTATTTGCTGATGACATGATAATATACCTAGAAGACCCAAAAACCTCTACCAGAAGCTGGGCGTGGTGGCACCCGCCTGTAATCCCAGCACTTGGGAGGCTAAGGCAGAGGATTGTGAGTTCAAAGCCAGCCTCAGCAATGGCAAGGCACTTAGCAACTCAGTGAGACCCTGTTTCTAATAAAATACAAAAGAGGGCTGGGGATGTGGCCCAGTGATCGAGTGCCCCTGAGTTCAGTCCCTGGTACAAAAAAAAAAAAAAAAAAAAAAAATTCTACCAGAAAACTTTTACAACTAGTAAATGAATTCGGCAAAGTAGCAGGACACAAAATAAATACCCATAAGTCAAAGGCATTTTTGTACATCAGTGACAAATCCTCTGTAAGAGAAATGATGAAAACTACCCCATTTACAATAGCATCAAAAAATATATATATATATATGGGAATCAACTTAATGAAAGAGGTGAAAAACCCCTATAATGAAAACTATAGAACACTAAAGAAATTATAGAAGACCTCAGAAGATGGAAAGACCTACCTTGTTATTGGATAGGTAGAATTAATATTGTCAAAATGTCCATACTACTAAAAGCATTATACAGATTTAATGCAATTTCAATCAAAATCCCAATGACATTCCTCAAAGAAATAGAAGAAGCAGACATGAAATTCATCTGGAAAAATAAGAGACCCAGAATAGCTAAAGCAATCTTAGCAAGAAAAGTGAAGCAGGGGGTATCACCATACCAGACTTTAAAATATACTATGGAGCAATAGTAACAAAACCAGCACGGTATTGGCACCAAAACAGAATGGTAGACCAATGGTACACAGAAACCAATACATATAATTTCAGCTATTTTACATTAGACAAAGGTGCCAAAAATGTACAGTGATGAAAGGATAGTCTCTTCAATAAATGGTGCTGGGAAAACTGGAAATCCATATGCAACAAAATGAAATTAAACCCTTATCTCTCACCATGCACAAAATTCAATTCAATGTGGATCAAGGACCTAGGAATTAGACCAGACAATACGCCTAACAGAAGAAAAAGTAAGTTCCAATTTCCAACATGTTGGATTAGGCCCCAAGTTCCTTAATAAGAATCCTGTAGTGCAAGAATTAATATCAAGAATTAATGAATGGGGGGCTGGGATTTTGGCTCAGCAGTAGAGCACTCGCCTAGCACATGCACTGCCCAGGTTCGATCCTCAGCACCACGTAAAAATAAATGCATTGTGTACAACTAAAGAAAATAAATAAATATTTTTTAAAAAAAAGAATTAATGAATGGGATAGATTCAAACTAAAAAGCTTCTTCTCAGCAAAAGAAACAATCAGTGAGGGGAATAGAGAGCAAAATAATTGGGTACAAATATTGAATACATGCACATCAGATAGAGCACTAATTTCTAGAATATATAAAAACTCAAAAAACTTAACACAAAAAAAAAAAAAAAACCCAATCAATAAATGGGATAAGGAATTGAAAAGACACTTCTCAGAAGAAGATACACAATTAATCAACAAATACATGAAAAAATGCTCAACATCGCTGGCAACTAGAGAAATACAAATCAAAACTACTCTAAGATTTCATTTCACTCCAGTCAGAATGACAGCTATTAAGAACACAAACAACAATAAATGTTGGAAAGGATGTGGGGAAAAAGGCACACTCATACATTGCTGGTGGGACTGCAAAATGGTGCAACCGTTATGGAAAGCACTATGGAGATTTCTTGGAAAACTGGGAATGGAATCACCCTATGACCCAGCCACCCCACTCCTGGGTCTATTCCCAAAGGACTTAAAAACAGCATATTACAGTGACATAGCCACTTCAATGTTTATAGCAGCACAATTCGCAATAGGTAGGTTGTGGAACCAACCTAGATGTCCCTCAGTAGATGAGTGGATAAAGAAAATGTGGTATATATACACAATGGAATTTTATTCAGCAATAAAAGAGAATAAAATAATGGCATTTGCAGGTAAATGGATGAAGTTGGAGAATATAATTCTAAGTGAAATTAGTCAATCTCAAAAATCCAAATATCGAATATTTTCTCTGATATAAGGAGGCTGATTCACAGTGTTGTTGGATGGAGGTACATAGGAGGATTAGAGGAACACTAGAATGGTCAAAGGGGAGGGCGGGGATGGAAGGGAGCAAGGGGGAATGGAGGGGGAAAAAAAAGAAAAAGTGGTTGAATAAGATGGATGTCATTATCCTAAATGCAAGATCGAAAACTTGAAAGGTACGAATATACTTTGTATACAAACAGTGTTATATAAAAAGATGCTCTATATGTGTACTATGAATTGTAATGCATACTACTGTTATAAATATAACTTTGAATAAAAAAAGAAAAGAAAAAATATATATCATAATTTTGATTTAAAAATTTGGTAAAAGTAAGTGACATAGAAATAAGCAGAGAAAATAAATAATTATTAATTTAGGGAAAACAATACAAAAGAAAAATAATCTACACTGTATTTTTTTAGGAAATACATGTAATATACAAACCTATAATAATTAATGATGAATATTGATTTAAACAGCTGGAAGGAAGAGAAATAGGAGGGTTTTTTTTATCTTCTATATCAGGAAGCCAATTTCAAATCTAAACTTGATAAATAAGAAGTATGAGTATAGATGCCATATAACATTACAAATTTGGGAAAGGGTCTTGGAAAATATTGATGACTGGACCAAACATCCATTTTCCTTTATATGCCACATACATCCATTACTTAGACACAAATAGGACATTGTCTCTGCTCTCAAGTGGATCATAATTCTGCTTATACTTCTGACACTTCACAACATTTTAAAATCCTTTAACATAAATTATATTAAACCATTAGTATCATGGATTATTCCAGATATTCACTTAAGAAATCAGAAACTGGTTTTGTCTTTCAGATAGTGTACTTGCAATTCAAAGCAGCTTACATCCAGATGGTGACAATTCTTTGCATTCTAGTCACCTAGGTGTGGCAAAATAAATAAATACTTTATTTCCTAACTTAAAAGAGTTTCCTTATTTATTTGAATGAATGTGGAATTAGGATTACTATCCAACTGAGGATTCAGATGTCACACACAGTGGCAGTGTGAGAGAAGCACTGGTTTAGGAAGGATCTCTTCTCCATGCTCTCAGTCCTTGCCTTACCTTCATTCCCTCTTTCTTCTTATCTTCTCCCTCACTCATCCGACCTTGGAAGATAATTGCTTTCAATATTTCAAGATATCTCAAAGCAACCAAAGGTCTAATCTATTACGTGCCCCTCATTAATATCACTTGGATGGTAGGATTCATCTTACACTTATCGTGCTAAGTTTTGCAGTGTTCATATTATTTCTCTGGAGTTTGGTGTAAGTACCCCATTTCTATTCTACAGTTAGATTTTATGTATTTAACTCACAGAACTTCTTGTTCTCAAGATCAATTATTAACTCATCCATTCTTCAATGTTTTCCCTTGTAGCTGCCTGTTTGTTGTTGCAGCCACAATACCTAGGGAGGAGATTCGGTGGCAGGAATCTTTTATTCTTAGTCTCTTTTTCTCTTCTAAACTAAACTCTTTTCCTTATAATCTTCTTTTTCTCTTTGGCTTTCTCTTTTTCTCTCTCTAGCTTCTCTGGCTTTCTCTAGCTTCAACAACCTCTCGAACTCTTAACCGCTCTCTTTTCTTCTTCTGACTATGTTCTTCTTCTGAATGCGTTCTTCTTCTGACGATGTCTAACCTTCTTCTGACTCTTTCTAACCGACCTCACCCAGTTATATATCTTTGGCTTTATAGGTGCGTCACATACATACTTTGAATAATGTATTGATATCAGGTGGAAACTAGAACATATGGCTCCCAGGTAACCGCAATAGCCATCTCCCTGATTAGGGCTTCTTCATTCCCTTATTTTATTTTGCTGTTTATATTGATTTAAATTCTGAACTGTAAGTACTATAAGTTTTTTCAATTTTACCATAGATGTAAAGGATTAGTGGTTCATAATACTGCAATTTTATTTTAATCAAAAGATTCATTTCTAATAGAAAACTCACAATACATCCCGTTTATCTCTAGGTTCAATTTGGGGATGTAGGTGTCTGCCTATATGACTTAGCAACCTCACAAAGCATATCTCCATCTAGTCAGAAGGCAGGCACAAACAGCTGTGCAGTCTAATAAAAATATCTGTGAAATGTTCTAGAAATGTTCTATATCTACTCTGTCCAAGGTAGCCTTGTTTTCAGAAGAGAAAATTACTGATAATTTTCCTTAGTCTTAGGGCACTACTATGTGCATTAGCCTAGTAAAAACTCTGAGAAGGCCTTCTTGAAAGAAACTTTTGATTATTAAGCCTGTCGTTTCTCAAATATTCAGCCAAGGAACCCACCAATGTATGCTTACAACTCATGAAATTTTTGTTTCCGGGGCCAAAGTTTAGAAAACATAAATTTGAGGTTGAATATAATAAATTAATAATATTTGTGAAAAATTAATTAAAATCAGAAATATGTCTGAAGGGAAATTAGATGGCACATGAGTTCTTATATCAAACTTCCTGGGCTCATATTCTGACTATGTTACTTACTTGCTGGCAGTGTCACATTAGGCACATTATTTCAAAACTCTGTACCTCAGTTTTCCTATCTGTAAAATATTTATAAAACTAAAAAGAAAATATTATTGACTTCTCAGGACTATTTTCAAAATAGATGCTATAATTGACAAAGTATTTAGAATTATTCCTAGAATACTGAAGTTCTCAATTATCACTAGATTATTATTACAGTTTGCTGTTCTTTGATAATGTTTTCTATCATTTATCATCACGGTAGTATTAATGTGGCCATGTCAAATATACTTATCTTGGTGTCAACATGATGATATAAAGTTATACACAGCATCATGTTAGTTAATTCCACCATTGCTATAATCACTTGAAATAGTCAATGAAACAGACATTTACGTGTGGAGAGAGAAAAATTTATTTTAAGAAAGCTGGCACAGAAGTGTTATGGAGAAAGTTTAAAAATTATCCTTACAGAATTCTTTAAATAGGAAATCAACAATCTGACCTAGACAAGAAACTATTCTTCTTACCCTGACTCTTATACTTTTGAAGACACATATGGCAACTATTTCAGTGTTGTACGAGATTAGCAAAGTAAGCCTTCTGGATAAGATGCCATTTTCCCTCTTTATCCACACCTTGACCCTCCCAGCTGCAGTCTGATATTTTTAGTTATAGGGATAACCAAAGTTGTTCTTCATATTTTACAATCATTGAATTCAATACAAATATTAGGTATGTAAGGACAATATGCAAATAACTACTCAGTTGGTCTGTTAAGCAAATGATGAAGACTTCTATCAGAGGGCAGTATGATACACATGCAGATTATATTGATAGTCTTTCTAAAATATTATAATTTTTTTTCTATATTCTATACTTGTAGTAACTGGCATCTTCTCATAATCATTACCTCTTAAACTACAATACAAGAAAGGTAAATTGAGATTCTCCTTTGCAAATACTTGTATTTACTGAACTATATTTATGAGATGCTACAGTTTCTGAGCTAAAGGGCAGCATTATTAAATTTCTTATAATAGAGTGAAGTTACATGTAAGATCAGCACATATTTACCAACAGCTTCTCCTATTTTCCACATTTGGTAAGCTAATATTTGAAGTTATTACTACTACAGAAAGGACAAAAAAGGAGAAAAATAAACTATCTTAAAGGAGGACTCTTCAAAATAGATCCTTTTTCAAGGTAAAAACTCCCATGCAAACTCTCTTAATAAATATTTCCTCTTTATTAAGGTCCAAAATAAAATGATGAGCTTCTTAATGAATAGTTAATGTGTTTTGCTTCCTTGAACATATGTTTAGTTGCTGTTTAGTTGTAAGGGGTCCTTTGAAAATAGAAAATCTAGAGTTATAGCAGCTTCCAAGTGCAAACCCCACAAAGCCAGCATATACTCATCAGTACATTAACACTTGATGGAATATTGGTTCTTGGTAAATTTGGGAAGTATAAAAGAGTATTATTGACAGTCCTTTCATGGTTGGAATTTATCCAAAAATCTAGATAATTTTCTCTCTGACTCAATGTTCTGCTGTTGCTTCTTATCCCCCAACATTTCTAGTTCCCACTAGTGGGAATTCAGCAGCCTACCCAGAAGGCTATGACGAGGATCTAGCCTATCAGCTGATATGTCCACATTGTTTGTCCTGGGGAAGCCAAGTCTTAAGAAGGCAATATGAAAATAAAGCCCATGGTTTTGAAAAGGTAGCTTAAAAGGATATATGCACATCAGATAGAGCACTAATTTCTAGAATATATAAAGAACTCAAAAAACTTAACAAAATCAAATAGTCCAATCAATAAATGGGCTAAGGAATTGAAAAGACACTTCCCAGAAGAAGATACACAATTAATCAACAAATACATGAAAAAATGCTCAACATCGCTGGCAATTAGAGAAATGCAAATCAAAAGTACTCTAAGATTTCATTTCACTCCAGTCAGAATGGCAGCTATCAAGAACACAAACAACAATAAATGTTGGAGAGGATGTGGGGCGAAAGGCACACTCATACATTGCTGGTGGGACTGCAAAATGGTGCAACTGCTATGGAAAGCAGTATGGAGATTTCTTGGAAAACTGGGAATGGAACCACCCTATCACCCAGCCATCCCACTCCTGGGTCTATTCCCAAAGGACTTAAAAACATCATATTACAGTGACACAGCCACTTCAATGTTTATAGTAGCACAATTCACAATAGGTAGGTTGTGGAACCAACCTAGATGTCCCTCAGTAGATGAGTGGATAAAGAAAATGTGGTATATATACACAATGGAATTTTACTCAGCAATAAAAGAGAATAAAATAATGGCATTTGCAGGTAAATGGATGAAGTTGGAGAATATAATGCTAAGTGAAGTTAGCCAATCCCACAAATCCAAATACCGAATGTTTTCTCTGATATAAGGAGGCTAGTTCACAGTGTTGTTGGATGGGGGTACATAGGAGGATTAGAGAAACACTAGAATGGTCAAAGGAAAGGGAGTGGAAAGGAGGGAGCAAGAGGGAGGGGGGGAAGGAAAAAAAATTGGTGTTTGAATGAGATTGATATCATTATCCTAAATGCGTGATTGAAGATCTGAATGGTACTTATATACTTTGTATACAGTTGTATGTAAAAAGATGCTATATATGTGCATTATGAATTATAATACATACTACTATTATAAATTAAAAAAAGAAAGGAAAAACAAGGTCAAGTTCATTCTGAGCCCACAATTGTAAGGTAAAGTTATAAAATAAGAAGAAAAATCAAGCCGGGCGCGGTGGCGCACGCCTGTAATCCCAGCACTTTGGGAGGCTGAGTCAGAAGGATCGCCTCAGCAATGGCGAGGCAGTTAGCAACTCAGTGAGACCCTGTCTCTAATAAAATACAAAAAAAAGGGCTGGGGATGTGGCCCAGTGGTCTAGTGCCGCTGAGTTCAATCCCCGGTACCAAAAAAAAAAAAAAAAAAAAAAGAAGAAGAAAAATCACAAAGATGGACTCTGTTTTTTAATAAAAGGAGCTTTTAGGGATATGGTGCTAGATTGGCTACACAAATTATGATAACTTGGCTACACAAGTTATGCACTAAACAAGTACATTCATGCACTCATTTATTCATTAATTCAAAAAGGGTTAGTAAGCATGTCCTTTGTGGTAGGTGTGGTTGGTGGGTGATGAACAATGTGCACTAGGGGCAGAAGTTTTACAGCTTTCTTTAATAGCATTTCATTTTGTTAATTACTTCAATCCTAGTAAGGGGAGAAGTACACATATTGATTTAAGCCTTCCTCCCATATTTGAAATATATAGCATCAAAACTTCCAAGTTCAAACAGACCTTAGAGAACCCGTGGTTCTTCATCCTCACACACGAGAACTGTGCATAATTTCAAATGCTTTGCTTAAGTGCACATAGCTGAGTCATTGGTAATTCCTAATTAGCTATCAGATTTCCTAGGTATCAGTTCAGTACTTTTTCCTATTCAAAAATATTTTATGTATCTTTCTATAAATGATGTGCCTCCCCATCACCTTGGGATCATCAAACTCATTAGAATGACTCAGATTAGACAAGAATAAAAATGCTGGGGCTGGGATTGTGGCTCAGCGGTAGAGCACTTGCCTAGCACATGGGCGACCTGGGTTCGATCCTCAGCACCATGTACAAATAAAACGCATTGAACAAAACGCATTGTGTACAACTAAAGCAAATAAAGAAAAATATTTTACAAAATAAATAAATAAATAAAAGAGCTGTACCTGACAAGACACTGATTGTGACACTGGTAGGTAGAAGAAACTGTGCTATATTCTATAAATCACTTCGTTAATACAATTCCAGCTGAGCCAAAGGCCAGCCCTGACTTTGCAGCTTCTGTTTTCAGTTTCCTCCAAGAATCACAATGGAGAAAAAGAAAGAAAAAATATATATTCCTGATTGCCTAGCACTATTCTTTAGAACAAGGATTGGCAATTTTTTTTTCTGGATTTGTTGCAACTAGAGAACATAGATGTTGTAGCATGAAAGCAACAACAGACTTAGTATGTAAAAAGAGGGTGGCTCTGTTTCAATAACACTTTACCCATAGACGCTGAAATTAGAATAGCACATAATGTCCACATGACAAAAAGTTTATTCTTTTGATGTTTTTCAGCTGCTTAAAATATAATAATAATTCTTGACTCTCAACTCATACAAGAATCCATGGTAGTCAGTTTGTCAACCTCTGGTCTAGAGAGGAACACAGATAAAAATACCAACTGCAATATAAAATGTGCTTTGGAGAAATAATATTAATCAGGGTTCAAGTATTGCAATGTTCACCCAGGCATGTTCTTTACAATACTGAGAGCTGCTGCTCAGATATATTTCTTAAATTTCTCTTGAGAAAACTTTTTCAGTCCATGTGTTTTTCTAGAAACTTCATTATGAAAGAGTTTGTCTTCTTTCCATTGCACTTTGAGCCGAAACTTCCTCAAACATTCTCCTTGTTATTGAGCATATCAAGTGCAGTTTCAACAGTCAGATGATGTACTTTTCTTCTCCTGCCTGCCCTTATCCTAAATAGGACCCTTTTATACCAATCACAAGTGTAACAAAAAGTTTCAGTTCTTTCCAAATTCAAAAGAATGATCTGTGGCAAATAAGAAATGCCCTTACAAAGCCAAGCAAGGTAATTTGAAAAAAATGTAATGAGTTTCAGGCTCATGAAATGTGATATTGACAACAGCAGAAATAAATTGCTCCTATTTAACTGCAGTCCAGCTCAGAAGAGATGAGCATCAGCCATGCTCCAAAAACGCAGTGTATGCCGGACCCCAAGACACACTCTATTAAGACCAAAGTGCTATTAAGGAGACAGACTTACACTGTAAAGTTGGAACAGGTAGAGGAGAGGAAGAATGCCTCAATCTATACATCTTAGGGACTTGACAGCACTTGGCTTCTTATAAATCTGTCTAAGTAAAGTTATTAAGTGGCTGAGAAATGTACCATTGGCAGCCAACCTGGGACAACAATGGAAAATGGATAGCCAATAGATGAGACAGACAAGTAAAAGGACCAGGAAAGATGCTTGCTCACAGATTCTGAAAGGTAATAAACACTGCAAATGGGAATTGGGCTGCATCTTTCAATACCAAGAAATAGCAGATTCTGAACAGAAACTAAATAGCTGCATTATCACCTGCTATTTCTAAATATGGTTGGGTAGAAGATCTGAGTTCTATTGGAAAATGATTTGGAATTCACTAGTTGTGATAAACAAAATCAAAATAAAGATACCAAAATAAGACTCAAGGAAAGCTTACTTTTTATGAATTTTAGGAGACGGTTAAGAAGAATTAAAGTAGTACAGCATGTGTTTATTTCCAATTCTTGATGCTTTATCCAATACTGAAAAGTACCTGAGCCAGATAATCACATAGAAATCTAGTAGTTTATTAATGTACAGAATAAGACATTGGCTTGACAATTTTACTTCTGCTATCACTTTTTCTAAGCTATAATGAAGTATCACAAGAAAGCATAACATTTAGGAGGCCATTCTTAATTTGCTAAAATCTAAAGAGCACATGTATGTCTGTTTTCCCTCATGGAATTAAAAAGTGTAAATTTGCATAAAGAAATAATATATATTGCATTTCATTTTCCAGGCCTTATAGTAAACTGACAGGCAAATCAGACACCCTAAAAGTGTAGTAAAATAGCATGGAGTCATACTTGAGACTCTGGGTACAAATCCTAACTCTACCAATAATTAAATGTATGACTTTCAGAAACTCCATTTCTTCTCAGTTTCCTTATCTATAAAAGGAGCAAATGAAAATTTCTTAAAGAACACTTGTGACTCTGACAGTCTGCACAGATAGATAGTCTTCTAGTAAATATTTTATTTAAATGTTAGAAAAGTATAATTAAAGCACTGTAAAGAATGTAAAATTAAAAATCTTATTTTTATTAAATATGAAAATAATAATGTATGCCATCACTGGAGATTAATGCCAAGTATCTATGATCACTTCTGTGTTTGAGATAATTAAAGGCCTAAAATGGAATTTTCAGGAAAATACAAGATGGACCATGTCTTATTCTAGAATGGGTTTTTATTGTCTGAACTGTGTAAACCAAAAATGTGTTTTGATTTTTTTTTTTATTACTTTCTAACTCCTAAAAATATGGAAACTTCTTTTTCAAAAGCACAGATATCAGATTCAGAAACATTGGGTCTTTTTGCCCGCATGGCAGCAGTGAGCTAAGAAATGACTATTCTCATGTGACAGTAAATGAATTTCACCATCCATCATCATCCTCACTGTTC
Source organism: Tamias sibiricus (assembly GCA_025594165.1). Taxonomy (NCBI): domain Eukaryota; kingdom Metazoa; phylum Chordata; class Mammalia; order Rodentia; family Sciuridae; genus Tamias; species Tamias sibiricus. The sequence goes on along the minus strand of CM046664.1, from coordinate 107,789,140 downwards.
CCTGCTGTCTCCAGATACTGAAGTACAGTGTCAGCTGCCATTTATCAGCACACTTGCACTGTCAGTTTTCTTAAAGCAGTGTTAAGATGAAAATGAAATATTTGTTGGACCCATGTCTCCATCAAAATTTCAAAATAACACTCTACCAAGAGGACTCCAGTTTTCAGCTGAACTGGAAGAATACACATACCCACTGAGAAGTTATCATTCTGGATATAACTTGCAAATAAAGTGAAGCAGAAAGAAGTCAGAGAAGGAGCCCATTTTGAGACATTCTCCACCTATTTCATTTCTACATACTACTTGACTGGTCATTCTTGTCATTTAATATTGCAAATCTGGTCTGAAGAAAGAGCTATAGTTTGGATGGAAAAAAGCCAGTGGCTTAAACTCACTAAACTTCTTTCACATCCCTTCCCCACAAGCCTCAGCTGAATTTTATTTCCTAGTATTTTATATAAATTGTTAGCTTTTCAATAACATACAATTTCATACATAAACACATCAGAGGATTATCTCTTCAAATTTCTGTGATGTCATAAGCAGTTATATTTTAGCTACATAAAAGAAATTTCTGTGAACCATATGAGATATATCCATAGAGTGTTCTATCTTTCCATTGCTAAGTTAAGAATACCAGGACACTTGCACATGAAGGAGCCTAGTCTATAATAACTATAAGGAAATACAAAGAGGGGAAGCATTAGTCCTCAAAGCATTTCAGAAAATTAATCCTCAAATGTAACAGAATGTTAAGATGCCTAAGAGGGGAAAGAGTGTATTTGTACCAATTCAGTAAAGGCATAGAGTTTCTAAAAAGAAATACTTAAATCCACCAGTAGTTGATACACTCATCTGACCATCAGAAGTGATCTCTATCCTATAGATACTCTGCCTGGAAACTATAATTCAGATCTGAGATATGAACTTTGTTTCTGTGTGTCTCCAAATTTTCCCCAAGTAATTTTGATCATCTTGTAATTTGGTAACTACTGAACAATTTCATATTGCATCTAGTCTCATGAGTGGATTATAGAAATGTTGTATATTAGGCTTGCGGACAATGGTGAAGAATTATTAAAATCTTAGTAAGAATTCTTAGTAAAACTGCCCCTTCCACAGACAAAAAGGAAAAAAAAAAAAAGCTCATTGAACTGAATACAGTGATACAGTGAAAGAATCTTTTGCAAACAAATGTCATTTATAGGAAAGTTGAGTCCTGTAGAATGCTACCTTCATTTATAGTAAATGATTGAATTCCAAACCAAAGTAAAGCAAAACAAAAATGATACCAATAATAGTACTAGGAATAGCCAAAACTGGCAATGAAAACAGTATGGATATCCTTTAAACATAATACATGCTATTTAAACCTGGGCAATGCTTACAATTTTATTTTGTTAAGTCTTCACAGTAATCCATTGAGATTGATATTATTTTTCCCATTTTGTAACCAAGGAAACTGAGATTCAAGGAGATGAAAAAACTTTCAATTATATAGTACAAGTAAGGTGATATTCCATCCCTGTGATGCCCATTCTGTGCTCTTACCTGCTTCCCTGAGCATTTTGGGTTACAAAAGAAACGCACATCTTTGCAAGCCTAACTTAGTAACAGGGAATAAGGGAATAATATAGCACTGGGGAGAAGCAGGGTCATTAATTTCTATCCCTCTCTCCTCTCATTGACATAATTAGCCCTTCACCCATGCTGCCTTGGGTGAGTAGTTTCTCTAAGCTGTCAGACAAGGCAGTAACAAGCAGTGTGTCATAGAAGCGACCCCCTGCACTTGAATAAAAAGTAACCAAATTGTGAGAACTTACTTTTTCATTTCAGTTTAAAGCCCAGGTTCATGTTAAGTTACTGAACTTTTTCCTCTTACTAGCAATATTGAAAAATACTAAGTAGCCCATGAATGACCAGATTAAAAAGAAATAAAATTCTCCTTTTTTATTGCTTTATTGTATCCTCCTCTTTGATTTGTAATGCACTGCACTTTCATCTACAATTTGCACTCTCATTTTTATAGCAGATCAATTAAAGATAACTGGACAAATGCTTGATTGCATTCTGAAAGCCATTTTTAATATTACTTCCTGATGAGACTCTAATCTTATCAAAGGTTCAATCTCTCTCATTTTCCTTTTACTTATTGGGAGTTTCAAGTGTTATAAATCAAGCAAGTGATATTTAGAATACATGTGGGATTTTGTTTTTCAGTACTCTATCATGCAAACTAAATAAATAATGAGACAATAAAGAAAATACCTGGGAAAAGTCTGTTACAGAACTGGAATTCTAGTCTTTCCCTAAATTAAATCAAACCTGAATTTAATATTAGACAAAACAACAAGCAAATTTAGCAAATAGGTTTAGATAACTTGACTATTTTAAAAAAGTCAATTTTCAGAGATGTTTTAGTTAGCTTTTTAGCTGCTTTGATTAAAAGATCTGACCAGAACAATTTTAGGGGAAGAAAAGTTTTTTTTGGAGGCTTAAGATTTCAGAGGTCTTAGTCCATAAAAGTCTGGCTCCATTTCTTGGGGCTTGAGGTAAGGCAGCACATCATGGAGGAAGAGTCTGGCAGAGGGAAGCAGTTCATATAATGTTCAGGAAGCAGAGGTAGAGATCTCTACTTGCCAGATGCAAATATATACCCCAAAGCTACGCCCCAAATGAACCACTTCCTCTAGTCACACCCCACCTGACTCCAGTTACTGGTTAATCCCAGTAGGGATTAATTTACTGACTAGGTTAATGCTATAATCCATTCATTTATTCTCCAGACCTTTTTGCATTGTATTACAACTGAGCTTTTGGGGGACACCTCACATCCAAACCATAACAAAGATATCTCAAAAGTAGGAAGAATCTTGACTTGTCTTAGTAAGAAAAGTTTGGCACCATTTGATCTTGACTTGATAACCCATGGTTTTCTCTTGTATTTTAAACTGAGAGATTTAGACATGGAGGTAAGGAATAGATTTTATGTAGTTAAAAGATAGGCTTGTACATGCTATTTATACACTTTTAAAATCCAAGTACATTTGTGGAAGTATCCTTAAATCATTATGTACATTCTGATAGATTGTTTTTCTATGTACATTAAAAATTTTAAACTGTATACCCTTTTTGAACCAGAATTCCACATGTAGGGTTTGTTCTAAGTAAAACTTTAAATAGCCTTATGTGTAAAATTCAAATATAACTATCTTGATTTTATCCATAATACATTGGGTGTCCAACAATAGGAAGTTGGTTAATAAATTATAATACATCTCTATAATGGTATGCAGAAACTAGATTAAAATTATATTGCTTTTGTTAATAGTGTGAATTATAGGTAATTAATTTATTCCATATTCCATTTATTCATTGGATGCAAGAAACCCTTATATGGGTTTTGTTTGTTTGTTTGTTTGTTTGTTTGTTTGTTTTGTAAATCATATGGCTTTATACCCAGCTAATGAACAAAACCCTTATATTAACATACCTGGCAGTGGGGGCATTGCAACCCCTAACAATGCACATCCTCCAAAGGCTTACAAGGTTAGGAACTTCTGTTCCTCCTTCTGTTAGATGTTGTAGCTTTAGGGGCTGCCAACTGCAGCCTGAGAATCCATGAAAGTTTGCTAGTCTACAGGGTCAACCAGAGCAAACCCAGAATGAGCATCTACTATGCTCTGAAAGTCTGGGTTCACAGTCACCATGGCAACCAAAGCCATTCCAGTATCCATCTCCAAACCTCTGTCCAAACTTCTGAGCAAGTAGACCAGACTCTGACACTCCAAAATCAACCCTTATTTTCACTTAGTTTGGGGGCTATCTCTGGGTTAGATACATCTCTCAGATCTTTCAAGTTCTGAGTAATGACTTTTGTTCCCCAGAACCAGGGAAGGGCTTTCACATAACAGACAGGCAACTCCAGAACATTCACAATATCTTTCCACTGAAAGGGGCCTCAACTCACTGGAGCAGGTGTGTAAATACTTTGTTCCCTCACCCCTAAGTAGGGAATGGAGGGTGGGCTAAAGAGATGCCTTTGAGTCAGGTGCTTTATGTCATTTTAGCTTGCAGGATTGAGCTTCAGTGAAAACAGGCTGAATAATGTATCTTTTGTCTCCTTCTCTTCCCTGCATCACTTCCCCTCTTCCTTATTGGTATTTGTTGCACTTTGCAAATGAATCTCTGCCACTCAAATCCTTTTCTCAGTGTCTGCTTCTGGGATTAACCTAAACAAATACAATTTTCTTTTTCCTTTTATATCTGGACACTCCAGATACTTCAACTCTCAAAATCTGCCTCTCTCAATGGATGAAGACAAAGAAAATTCACTTTGTGACTATGAAATGCCAAGATCTCCAAAGTTAATCAGAGGCAGAGAGCCCAGACTCAGTACACAGAAGGCTCAGCTACTATCTTGGAAGAATAAAGGAAAGATTTGTGTCTCTACTTATTTTTCTGATTTTCTCTATTGAGAGAAAGACTAACAAAAAAAAATTTGGTCCCATATGGAAAAATATTATTCCATATTATTGTTACATAATTTAATATAATTTTGTTTTTATTATCACTTATTAATATTCACATATACAGAATAGATATTTATGGGACAAGGACAGCTAACCTTGTGTGTGTTTTGTGTGTGTGTGTGTGTGTGTGTGTGTGTGTGTAACTAAACTTTAGTGGCAATATTAATGCTATCATTTTTAATTTTCACAATTTTAACCTGGGTGGATTTATCTTATAGCTGAGCTTAGATAGCATACAAATCTAAGTGGCCCTGGTGTGTGGATTCATTCATGTGGCTGGTGATTGACAGGCTGCTTTTGAAAGAGATTCCCTAGAATGTATGACTAGGGATAGAATTTTCAGGATTACATGTTATCTGTACCTTCAATTATGTTAGAGATTGCCAGATTGCTTTCCATTAAGGTCGTATCAATTTATATTGATGTATGGTTTAGATATGAGGTGTCACTCAAAAGCTCATGTGTGAGACAATGCAAGAATTTGCAGAGGTGAAATTATTAGACTATGAGAGGTGTAACTGAATTAGTGGATTAATCCACTGATATGGATTAACTGGGCAGTAACTGTAGGCAGGTAGTGTGTGACTTCAGGAAGTACGTCATTGGGAATGTGGCTTTGGGATTTATATATTGTCCCTGGTGAGTGAAGTACCCTCTCCTTCTCTCCCTCTCTCTCTGTCTCTCTGCTTCCTGGATGCCATATTCTGAGTTTTTTCCTCTGCCCACCCTTCCACCATGGTATTCTTCCCCATCTGGGGCCCAGAGTTATTGGAATCTGCTGACCAGGGACTGAAACTCTGAAGCTGCTAACTAAAATAAACTTTTTCACCTTCAAGTTATTCTTGTTGGATATTTTAGTCACAGGAATGAAAAGCTAATACAACTGACATAGTAGATGAGAGTTTATATTTTCACATGTTCATCAACATTCCATACTCTCTTTTTGATTAGAGTTGAAAAAAGCTGACTTATTTGCACTTTTCTGTTTATTGTTCATATTTGTGCGTGAATGTATTTCATTTTATTCTCGTTCTTTTAAAATTTTTAATTTATTAATTGCCAAATTAAAATTGAATATACTTCTGGGGTATAATAAGATGTTTGGCTATGTACATATATTGTTGAATGATCAGACAAATTAATAGTTTTATCACCATATAGTTACTTTTTTAGTTAATAGAATATTTAAAATCTATTTTCTGAGCAACTTTTAACTATATGGTACAATATTATTGACATGCCATACAATACATAAATCTATGAACTTTTTCCTTATAACTGAAGTTCCTATCCTTTATTGGACATGCAGGTTTGCTTTTCTGTGTTGTCTTTTTATATCTTTTGCTAATTTTTATTTATTCATTTATTTGGAGTTTTCTCATTGAACATAAGAGTTTTTTTACGTTTTGGATGCTGAATTTTCTAGGGTCTCTTACATTGAAAATTAATTTTTCCTGCTTATCTTAAATTTGTATTGCTTTTTTTGATGCTGGCATATGTATATTTTGTTACATCTGTAATAAAACAAGTTATTAATGTTTTTCCTTGATTTTTATTAAGGTTTAAGCTAAATTGGGAATGTGGAATTTAAGTCATTTTAATATCAAAAAGGTATCAAAAATAATTTTTCAAGATAACAAATACAATAAAGTAATTATTTTTCTGTTTTTTTAAAAATTTTACAATGTATACATAACCTATATTTCTTTCTTGCCTACTATCTTGACTCAACTCTAAAAGTCATAGAGTCAACCACTGAAGCTTGCTTTGGAAGAGGAATGAATAATCACTTTCCCAATAACAACATTTGTGATTACAGAGCTAAAATAGTTCTTATTTGCCAAAACCTATGCTGATCAGCATCAGCATGGTTATGGAGAATATTTTGACTAAGCTCAGCCATGGAGAGGGAAGTTCTTCCTCTCAAAGTACCAATGGTATCCTAGAATCAGCAAAGGGAAATAACTTTAAAAGAGCAAATAAAATGTGATTCAATTAAAAATTGTTTTTATTTTCCTACTCCAAATTTTAAGAACATCTTTAACATACCAAAGTTTATGTAAAAATAATGAATGTGCAACAGCCTTAAAATAAATGTTCATGTACTTTTTTATGTATTTATTTATTTTGCAATATTGGGGATTAAAACCAGGAGCACTCTACCACTAAGCTACACCTACATTCCTTATTAATTAATTTATTTTTAAATTTTGAGACAGGGTCTTGCTAAGTTGCTCATGTTTGTCTTAAACTTGTGATCCTTCTGCCTCAGCTTCCTGAGTTGCTGGGATTCTGGGCATGCACCATTATGCCTGACTTTTCATATGCCTCTCTCTACTATGCTGATGTTCCTTGAGGAAAATACAATAATGATATCTTATAAACTTTAACACATAATAGATAACTGTCAAGTGGTCATTTGCATTCACTTTTATGTTGATTATAGTGCTAACCTGTATATTTTCAACCTTGAGACTGGGCTTTCAACATAATCCATGTGGATATCCCGTCAGTTTTTTCTGCCTCATGTCAGTTCTTTCTACCATAAACCAAACCCTAAACACAGTTTCATATTATATTTGTTTAGTGCAAAAGAGAAAATGACATATGTCAAAATAGTCCATGAATTCACAAGAAAAATTGCAGCAGAGAAGTTCATGGACAAATCTCTCCCAACTGGAGAAAATATACAATATACTGAATATTATTGGATGTTAGTTTTTATAAGTGTTTTTTGATAACTAGAATTAGAAATTATACATTCTAAAGAGGCCTTTTACAAAATGCACTTATTTCTTGCCTAGTTGTTAAACACCTACTAATGCTAGACCTTGCACTCATCCTCATGGCTCTCAAAGTCTATTAGTGAGGTGAACAGCAAACAGGAAAAATGAATATTATGCAGTGCCAGGTACTGGTGTTATGAGGTATAGAGAAACAGATTAAGAGGATGGTTATTGATGAAATTCCAATCAAAGTTGGGGAAAGTGTCTTATGTAAAATCTCTAATAAAATAAAAACTGAGCTCAGATATTGCAAATAGGTTTCCCATTGAATTACTTGATTCGCTGGTGAGAGCATTGTTTATCCAGTAAACTTTTTCATGATTCTGCAAGTCAGAATGTGATTACCATGGGGGAGTCCTGTTATCAGTATTAGTTTTCATAGTTTAAATATTTATAAACATGTCATTTAAAATAACAAACCAGGCCTGGGGTTGTGGCTTCGTGGTAGAATGCTTGTCTAGCATGTGGGAGGCACTGGGTTCAATTCTCAGCAACTCAGCACCACATAAAAAAGTAAATAAAGGTATTGCATTCACCTACCAAAGAAGAAGAAGAAGAAGAAGAAGAAGAAGAAGAAGAAGAAGCAACAGCAGCAGTTAGGGTTATTATTAAAAATAAAATAAAACAAATGGAGTAAACTAAAGCCATAAAATAAATATTTTTATGGAATAAAATTCAATGATTTTCAAAAATTTTACAATTTATTTAATGGGAAAAGAATTTCACAAAAATGGCATGAACAATATTACCCTACAGTTGTAGAAAACATGTATGGAAATTTAGAAGGAAATACATGTCAGACTTTAATAGTATTAACTTTTATATAAAATAAATGTTATTGTTTTTATTTCATTTTGCTTTTTGACTTTCTATACTGTGATATAATAAACTTTTAGTATAAAGTAAATGAAAGAAATTACTAACAAAGTACAAAATTTATCTAAAGCCTAAATTTATTTTATAAGTTTATAGAAGAATACGTAAATCATATTTTAGTGCCTACATTGACTCAGGGATTTTCTTTTCCCCCAATGCTAACAGAATGCTATATGACAAATGATTCCAAGATACCCATAGATTGTAGCTGGTTTGATGCCATCATCTTTGGTTTATTTATTCCTTTATTTAAATATGAATAAAATGTCTGTGCTCAAAGTTTGTATGCTCATATATAAACTGTACATAAATTTAGATTTTTATATAAATTTTTGTGATTATTTACTTTGCAACTTCTAAGATAGTCTGATGAATAAGACTGAACATCAGTACATGACAATGTTCTAAAAACAGTTTAATGCAAAACATTACACTCATGTCTTAGTATGTGTTTTCTCAGAAGTAGTCTATAAGACAAATATTTTAGTATAAGGCATTTATTTAAGAGAGGATCCCAAGAAATGAGTGGAAAGAGTGTGAGGGGGAAGAGAAAGAATCCCATAAAGGGCGAACCACCCAGCAAATTATCACTATGAGTAATAGGATCTTAATAAGTAGGAATACACAGGAAAGTGAATTTTAAAATGTAGAAAACTTGGCAGCATTCTTAGGATAAAGGTTATGCTTATGACACACTTTGGCATAAGAGTGACACAGAGAAAAAACTAGAAAACATATCTTAAAGGACAGCTTACACTATTCTAAAACATTTGCACTTTATCCTAAAGGCAGTGGGAAGCCATAGAAAGGATTACATCAGAATTTCATCAGTTTTAAAGAGTTGTCTGATGGGGCATTGGAAGAAAAAATGATAAAAAGAAAGAAAGAAAGAGGGAGGGAGGATGAAAGGAATGAAGGAAGGAGGAAAACCAGCAGATTAGGATAAGAAATATCATGGTTTATATCAACACTGATAGAATACATGAATATATGTGAAAGGCATTTGAGAGGCAGAAAAGTAAGGAAGAAGAAAAAGTTTGAAATGAAAAAAAAGTTACCTCCACTTGTTTTTCCCCACATACAATAAATAAAAAATAAATGCCATAGCCAATGAGGAAGGCGCTATGCTATGTTCTGAAAGAGTAGATTCTGTATAGCTAATGTTGCACATTATAGTATTTTGTACACTAGATGTATAAAATTATTATTTCTTTATTTAACTAAATTGAAGCATGTAATTCAATTATAAAATTTAAGGAGGGAGTGGTAAAGGGAATTAACTATTCATTAGGAAGCTTTTCCCATCAACTACTTGTTCATGCTTAGATCAAACAGATCTAATAATTTCTTGTTAAATTCATCACTTTTCATTAGAAGAGTAATTGTAGTTAGTAAAAGGTAATGGTTACAGTGTGTTACACAATTAACACAGTGTGAAATGAACTAAAATATGTCCTCTATAGATGATTTTCTGGAAGTCTAGATACTGGATTTAGGATAAATGTAAGACTTACTAAATATTATTTTGTTAAATCAAATAAAATTTCATTTATACTTCAATTGAAATCTAATGCTATCATTTAGACATTATAAAATTTGATAGTATTGTAAAAGATTCCTTAAACCCAAAAGAATAATGTTTAATTTTAAAAATAACTGTCCTGTCTATATATAAAAGGAGAGGCAATAGCTTATATCCATATCAACAAACATGCCTAATGTCAAAACCTAAAGTGCATATTTCAACCTTAAAATTCAACTCTTTAGTTTTATTTTTGTTGATATTTTTATAATGTTTATATTAATATACAAGAGTTATACTATAGTGGAATTTATTTTGACATAGTCATAAATGAACATAATATAATTTGGTCATTTCAATCCTTAGTACCTCCCTGTTTTCCCCTTTCTCCCTCCCTCTAATCTCTTTGGTCTTCTTTCTACTTATTTGCTGAATTTTTTGTTAGTTCATTATAATTATATATAAAAGCAGAATTCATTGTAATATATTCATATATCACATAGCATAATTTGGTTAATTTTATTCCACAATTCTCCCCTTTCCCATTTCTCCTCCATCCCCTTATATCTGCTTCCTCTACTCCATGGTTTTTCCTTCTGTTTTCATGAGATCCCTTTTTGAAAATTTCATTATTTCTTTTTAGCTTCTGTATATGAGAGAAAACATGAAACCCTTGACTTTCTGAGCCTGGCTTATTTCACTTAGCATATTCTCCAGTTTCATCCATTTATCATTTTTCTTTATGGCTGAGAAATACTCCATTGGGTATATACATTACATTTTCTTTATCCATTCATCTGTTGACAGGAACCTAGGCTGGTTTCTTAACTTGCCTATTGTGAATCCCACTGCTATAAACATGGAGTTTCACATATCACTATGGAATGCTGATTTTACTTTTTTGCATAAATATCAAGAAGTGGGATAGCTGGGTCATATGGTCATTCTATTCTTGTCTTTTGAGGAATCTGCATACTGCTTTCAAAAGTGATTGTACTAATTTCCCATCCCACCAAAAATATATGTGTGCCATTTCCCCCACATACTCACTAGAAATAATCATCATTTGCATTCTTGATGATTGCATTCTAACTGGGGTGAGATGAAATCTCTGTGTAGTCTTTATTTGCACTTCCCTGATTGCTAAGTGTGATGGACATTTTTTCCATTATTTCTATTTTAACATTTTTTCTCTTTTTAAAGTGAACATGAGTTCATTTGAAAAACAAATAAAATAAAGAATAATGCCAAGAAGAAAAACATATTTTAAAAATATGATATATAAACTCTAGTTTCTTATGACAATTTATTAAATATTATACTACAAATGTTATTTTGCATTTATGGACATAAGTATGTGTATGTATATTAATTAAAATATAATATTCTTGTATTTTATTGTACCTTTTGGTATACTTCATTGAGGTATAATTTAGATGCAAAAGATTGCATAGATTTGAAGTGTACAATTTGATGATTTATATATCCATATAACCACATCCATAACGAAAAAAGAGAACATTTTAAAACACTGAAAATTTTCCTTTATGACCCTTGTCATGAATTACCTTTACCTAAACTCCAAGGTCTTGGCAATCTCATCTGGTTTCATCACTGTAGATAAGATTTGTGGTTTTGGTTTTGTCTTCAATATTTACATCTAAATAAAAACATGCAGTATAAATTTTGTCCATAGCTTCTTCTGCACAGAATTATACTTTGGTATTCATTCATGTTGTTTCAATTATTAGTACTCTGTATTTAAAATTTCTAAGTAACATTCTATTACATGGGTAGAAGAAAATTTGAACAACCATTATTCAGTTGAAACACTGGAGCTATTTCAAGTTTTTTGCTATTGTATGTAAAGTTACAACAAATATAGGTGAACATCTGTTTTAATATTTTTGAGTGAGTAATCAGAAGTGGGATAATTCCAGATGTATAAGTCCATGTTTAACTTTTTAAAAGATAATAAATTAGTTTTCAAAGAGATTGTGTTATTTATATTCCCAAAAGCAACAGACGACAGTTTCCACTTGTGAGTCTTGTTAATTTTAGCCATTCTAACACTTTCATAGTGGGATCATGTGGTAGTTTCAATTTGCACATGACTAAGGATTTTGAATATGTTTACCATGTTTGTTGGTCTTCATGTATTTTTTTTCTGGAGAATTGTATTCAAATAATCATTCCATCTCTAATTGGGATCTTTCCCATCCTATCTTCAAGTTTATATAATCTAAATACAAGTTTATTATGAAATAAATGTCATACAAACATTCATTTTTAGTCTGTGGTTTTTTCACTTTCATGAAGTACAGTCTAATGTTTCTCTCTTAATGTTTGTGCTTTGGTCCTACCCAAGTAATCATTGGTTACAACATTTTTCTTCATAATATTCTTCCATAAAGATTATAATTATAATTTTTGGTTGGATGTACAATCTATTTTGGGTTAGTATATTTAAATAAGGTTAAAGCTTTATTTTCTTTTTCAATAGATATCAACTAAAATATAATAAATATGTTAAATGTAAGTATAATGTAAATGGATAAGTTAAATACAATTAGAGTTTCAGTGCCATGTTTGGAAAATTTATTTTTCTTAATTGAAATATGTTAACATATTTCTCAAATTTCATATATGTGTGTCTGTTACTGAATTTATGATTCTATTTCATTACTGTGCTTTGTATAATATCAAGCCAACCTGTGTTGATTATTACATCTTTATACTAAGATTTGATATCTGAAAGCATGAGTCTTCCAAATTTGTTCTTGATTACAACTATTTTAGATAACCTGAATCATTTGCCTTTTCCACATAAATTTTAAAATTGGCTCATTGATTTTTTTAATAAAAAGTATACTGGTATCCTGCTATGGTTTGAGTGTATGCTCTTGAAAACTCAGATGTTGCCAATGTGATAGAAGTGGAACCATGAGAGTCACTTCTCTCCTTCATGGAAGTAAGATCTATATAAAGGAGACTTCATAAAAGCATTTGGTAGACTAGCTTGCCCTTTGCTACCTGCCATGTGAGAACAAAGAATTCCTCTCCTTTGGAGAATGCAATTATCACCAAACTTGCCAAAATAAATTTCTCTTCTTCATACATTTCCCAGTCTTAGATTTTGTTTTGTTTTGTAAAGCACAAATGAAATAAGTTTGGGATTATATTAACTCTGTACATCAATTTGTGGATAATTATCATCTGTTGATCATTGATCATAATATATCTCCTTATTTACATAAATAGTTCTTTTTAATTTCTCCTGATAGCTTTATAATTTAAAATATACAGGATTTATCCAATATACCTAAAATAATCAATAAGTGTTTGTGATTTGGGAGCCTTTTACAAGAACATATTTTAAAACTCAATTTCCTATTGTTCCTTTTTATCATATAAAAGCATGATTGGCTTTTTATATTGATATTTTCTTATGTGACCTTGCTGATTTTAATTATTCCTTGAAAATTCCTTGAGATTTCCATTTATTTATTTGTTTATATGTTTGTTTTTAGTACCAGGGATTGAACCACTTAACCACTAAGCTTAATCCCCAGACCTTTTTTTTTTCTTAATATTTTATTGAGAGACAGAATCTTATTAAGTTGCTTAGGGCCTCACTAAGTTATTGAGGCTGGCTTTGAATTTTTGATCCTCTTGCCTCAGCCTCCCAAGCTACTTGGATCATAGGCCTGTGCCACTGCACCTGACATTTCCTTGGAATTTTCTATGTATATAATTGATGTGAAAATTCTGACTTCATTTTATAAGTTTGTCTACTGAGATTTTAGGTCCCGTTTCTCCCTTGTCCTCTTCTGCCCAACATCTAAGTAAACTGACAAGAAATACAGGGTTCTCTGTCCTTGGTCAGTAGGTACACACAACTTTCTACTACCTTCACTCAGTAATCCCCATAAAAACCTCAATGTAACCTATTTCACTTACTCTCTATAGCTATTTTTATACCAGCTTTCAAAACCTACTCTGCTGCCCACAAAGGCCTCATTATATTGGTGATAAGTTCTTTCATTCCCCACCCACATGTGTGATATGTCATCAAAACCATTGGTCTCAACGTGCACACCACATTCTGGGTGAGAAGACTATCTTTTTTGTGTAGATTAACTACAAAAAAGAATCATATTACCTCTTAATAAAGACAAATGTACTTTTCTTTTTGTTCCAATTGGTATGACTCTTTTCTCTTTTGTTTCTTTTTCTTGCCTGATTGTACTAATACAGTCAACTACCTATTATGTATCATGGTGCATTACAGTGAGAAAAGCAAGCATCCTTGTCTTGTTTTTGAATACGGGGAAGGAAGAGTGATTATTTTTGCATTGCTGTGACCAAAAGACCCAACAAGAACAATTTAGAGGAAGAAAAGTTTATTTTGTCTCATGGTTTCAGAAGTTCCATCAGATGACTCCATTGCTCTAGGCCCAAGGTCCTACAGAGAAGTGTGGCAAAGGAAAGCTGCTCAGTTAATGACAACAAAGACGCAGAGACAGTTCTACTCCAGAGACACAATATAAGCTCCAAAGGCAAACCCCCAGTGACATACTTCCTCCAGTCATGCCGTATACCTCCCTATACTTAAAACCCAGTCGGTTCATTCAAGTGGATTAATCCACCAATTAACAGCTCTCATAATATATTCATTTCACCTCTAAACACTCTTGCATTGTCTCATACATGATCTTTTGGAGACATCATGTAACTAAAGCATAACAAAGTGGAAATATTTTTTCATCAATACCTTTTATTCAGTTAAGTATTTTTCCTTCTGTTCCTAACTTTGAAAATTGTTGTCATAAATGGATGTTTTGTCAATAGTATTTTTGGTATATGCAACTTGGTGAAATTAGAAGTTCCTGATTTTCCCTCCTCCCATGGACACACCAAATAAACATATATTCACACATCATTTTCCTCAGCTCAAGTCAGAGACTAGTTAAAAGTATAATTTCTGTGTGATATGTGCCATATTTTACAAATACAATTTATAGAATCTGTGAACCATGGAAGCCAGCAGAACATACATAAGTGGCTTATCAATGCAAGCCACTGACTATCCAGAGATAGGAATTTCAGTGGAATGTGTCATGTTTTTAAAGTTTCCATAATCTCTTTCCTGTTGATTACATTTTTTTTTAGTATTTTAAAGAGAAAACTTCAGCAATATACTAGTGCATAAAAATCCAGAGACCACAATATTGCAATTAGAATGAACACCTAAAATCAGAGAAAAATATAGAATGAGAAATAAGAATTCAAATCAATTACAGTCATATTTTCTTATGTTAGGCACAGAATGAAAATCACTTTAAAGAATTTAATAATTACTATAAATTCTTCTACATGCTAAACTGACTTGTAGCAGACGTTAGGGTGAGAAAGTTGAAGTCTTACCTCAACTGCCACATTTTCAGGCAACTGAATTAGAATGAACCAATTGTTAATTAAAGGACCTACAGATGCTTCAGAAATTCCAACTGTAATGCTGGAAAAAACTTTTAACTACAAAAGGGTGAGCTAAATTCCTTTTGTACTTTTGGACTCAGATTTGTGCTTATTGTTTGTAAAAGGACATCACTTGTGAATATTTTGACATATGCTCAAAGCCACATTGTTTGATTTGACAGATCTACTTCATTGAACATTGCCAAGTATATGTTGCTAATGGTTTTGATTTCTGACCATCCATAGAGGCCCAATGTAGATATAACCCTAACTAACATAACCTACTTTTTTCTTGCTTTCTTAATATTTATAGGTTTTTTTTTTTTTAAATCAGAGTATAAGTTTCAAGGTGAAAGGGTTCATATGGGAATAAACTGTCATTTAGTATACATATCTGCATAAATAGAACAAGGTGTTTTAAGAGATATATTAGTATTTAATGGTATTTAGAAACCTGAGGGTTAAATTCTAGTTTAGAGATGAAGGAAAAAAAAAAAAAAAAAACTGCCTTTTCATGCATTTACCATAAGATGGAGATGTTCATGAAGCATGCTGTTTTTATTGCTTAGTTTGGTAACATATATGTGAAACAAAAGTAAGCTAATTTGGTATTTAAGAAGCAATTTCCAGAGACACTTCATTATACTGAGAAGTTACCTGAAACATGTTTTCTGGAACTAAGGGAATTTTGGGCTCTGATGTAATAAATGTCTAACTTACATAATTGCATCCACTTAAGTATTTTCCTATCACTAAGTCAGCACCTGCATTGCAATGGCCGTGGTAATACCTTTAGCTTGACACATACCTCTTCTCCGATCTGTTCTCTGCCTAATTCTCCAGGATCATCTCTCAACGTGACTCTCCACCATCAAGCTACTGTGAGTAGTAAAGTGTTTAGTCATTGTGTCATTTGGTGATGGTGGAATCTTTGGTCGTTGTACCTTCTTCCTAAAATACTTTTCCTCCTCTTGTCTGCCCAATCCTAGTGAGCATCTGTTTTCATTTGATGAATACATTTTAATATTCAAACCAAGTTTTACTCATTCAAAGAAGGCTTTTCTAATTAGTTTATGGCCCATCTGTGTAAAATAACTGTGTCCTCCTTTGTGTTTTGCTTACCACACAATTAATTGTCCTTTAAATGAATGAATAGCTATATTTTTAAAAAAATCATACTTTGGATATAGCAGAAACTTAAAATATTAAAATAATACTTCAGTCCCAATAGATTGGATTTTAAAGTGTGAATACCTCCTTCAAGGAAAACAGTGGACTTCTCCATTTTTTCAAGTACTTTAATAGTTTTCTAATGGCACATTATGATTTGCCCTGTATAGTTTTGAAATAAATATAGGATAATACTTACATCTAAAAGCAATTCAAAATGCAATTAAGAAGATTATACTATAAAGTGGGTATGGATAATTATTATAAAATATCAACATTAAAATGGGTTTTTAAAAAACAATTCCCTGTAAAAATCTAGAAGAAAATGAATTCCAGAATGTTAAAGGATTTTATGGATCACATAATTGGGTAATTTTTGTTTCTTTTTCTTTTAACCATATTTTCCTAATTTTATAAGTCTTCTTTTTTTTATTTGAAGTTGTATATGGCAGTAGAATACATTACAATTTGTAATACACATACAGAGCACATTTTTACATATCTCTAGTTGAATACAAGTATATTCATACTATTCCTGTCTTCATACATGCACTTAGGGTAATGATAGACTTCTTTAGTAAGCATGATTTTATTTGTAAAATGAAAGATAAACACATATCCTTGCCGACAAAAGTATGTAAAAGGAGTTAGGTATATATCATTTTAGTGATTTAGTTGTGTAATTAAAAAACACAAGTTGATAAACAATATTTGCAAAGCTAATTCAGCAATATGTTAAAGTATGTAAGAATTGGTTCTTAGCATTGACACATTCTAAAAGTTACAAAAACAGAAGAATGTCAATTGTGGCATTGTGCATGCTTTAAGAAACAAATGCCCCCAAATAACTAAGTGATTTAGTAAATTCCTTTTTGTGAGGGAGATTGAACTTAGGGGTACTGGACCACTGAGCCACATCCCCAGCCCTATTTTGTATTTTATTTAGAGACGGGGTCTCACTGAGTTGCTTAGCACCTCACAGTTGCTGAGGCTGGCTTTGAACATGTGATCCTCCTGTCTCAACCTCCCAAGCTGTAGTAAATTCTAATATATCATATTAGCAATATTATCTGTATATTTAAAACAATGAAAATTGTGTAAACATAGGTAATTAAATATATTATAATAAAAACAAAAGAATTATTTTAAACTATGGCTAAGATGATATGAAATAGATTTGAGTAAAGATAAGAAGGTATACAAAGTTAGATACAAATTTAGAGAAAGATGCTGTAGGTTTTTCCTCTTTTTAAGCTTTCAATGTCATGGTTTCATTATTGCTATTTTATAATTTAAACAATGATTTTTAAATAGAAAATGAAAGAAAATATATGATGCAAGTAATAATTTTGTTAGATTTTTATAGTTCTTCCACATTAGAACTATATTCAGTTTTCTTTTAAGGCATAGATCAATGTGATCTGTTCACTTAATACTAAATTTAATAATATCCTATGCTGTGGTATTGCATTGTGCCTAGTGTTATAATATGTAACATTCCACTATAACTTATCTTTTGCCCATATCCTGTGACTTTGAGACTGAATTTTCAAATGATGGACTAATTAAGCTGGCAAATGAAATTTCAAAGTTGCAGTGATCAGGATGTGCATGGGTATTGCTAGAAGCTTTTAACCAGGTTTGCTATGAGAATCTGGAGCAGAAAGCAGAGAAGGAAGATTTGTAAAAGTTGCAGTTTGGAAAGAAAAGGACAATTAAAACAGAGGTCAAGGAGAGTGTGGTTTCCGAAAAGATTAGTGCAATTAAAGAAAAAACAAGTACTTTGCACAAAGACAATAGGAAAGATGCCTTGAAGGTATGTCAGGAATTAGCAGGACTATACCCATGGGAGCTGAAAGCTTTAAAAGTGAAAACTCATTTGAAAAGAGACCATGGGGACAACCTGCTCACACAGGGGTGTCCTCTAGAAATTTCTTTGCCCAGGATTGCTTTCACCCTGCTCAGTTGTCCAGACACTCAGGAACTACTACATCATGGGGCAGTGGTATTGCAAGGAGGCCCAGCTATTGCTCAAGTTGAAGTCAGACCTTGGCAATGTCCATGACATCTGCTCTTTAGGAATGCAGAATACTGGCATTAGGAGGTCATGGAGGCTTCCACCAAAATTTCTAAGACAGACCTGGGGGAAGAGGAAAAATGTGGTAGGTTTGGAGTCCCTGTGGACAGCCCATGCAGCAGCACATGAAGCTGTTGAGAAGGAAGCTGAAGCTGCCGGTGGAGACTCCCAAGATGAAGAGATGTCAGTAATGCAGAACATCTGCCAACAAAAGCTGCCAAGTGCAGACAGAGCCAGTCAAAGAGAGAGACCATGTGGGCTGCAACAAGGAAGGCCAAAGACATAGGGCTGCATAAGTCCTTTGGAGATCATATCTTGTCACTGCCCCAGATGCCAGATATGCTATATGACATGTTTTCCTGGCTGGGTTTTCCACATCCTGAGAGAAGCAACCTTGTTTCATTCTCCAGGCAGGCTGTTTCTTCCCCGGGCAGGATGTTTCTTTTCCCCGGGCAAGAGCCAATAGGCTTAAAGGTCGCCCTGTTCTATGGGCAAAGAGCCAATGGTGTTGGGGTTGTTCTGGTGCACCTCTCACCAGAAATCCCTATATAGGGCCCTGTTCGAGAGACACACAGACACACAGAGACACACAACATCAGCTCCTCGCTGCTGAGAGGAGGAAGCCACTGCAACAGCTCCAGACCCATCGCTTCCAGCCGAGGGCAGCTGCCCCAGCCGGCAGCTCCAGACCCATCGCCTTCAGCCCGACGGCCGCTCTCCCAGCTGACAGCTTCAGCCTCCAGCCAGACAGCAGCTGCTTTAGCTGATAGCTCCAGAGATCCTAGCCGGTGCCACCCAGCACCCACCTTCTGTCCAGAGCTTACACACTCCCCTCTCCCTGACTCCACTCTCCCACCAGAGCTTGCACACTCCCTTCTCCCTGACTCCCCTCTCCCAGCACCTCTTCAACCTTCGACCAGAGCACCTCTTCTCTGGTTTTGCTACCAGCCACAAAGGCTGTTGAATAAATCTCTTGGCTGCACAGCTGTCCCTGGTGTGATGGTTTGCCCTTCAGATAAGAGGTATTCCCCCCAAATGCCTGTATTAATGCAGGAGTGTTCAAATGTAAAATGATCAGATTATGAGAGCTACAAACCTAATCATAGATTAATCTATTTGATTGATTACTAATTTGAATAGCCTAACTGGGGGGGGGGGGTGTAATTGTAGGCAAGTAGCATGTGGTTGGAGGGAGTAGGTCACTGGTAGAATACCTTTGGGGTTTATGTTTTGTTCCTGGCACTTCAGCTGCTATCTTTCTGCTTTCTGGCTATCATAAGGTGAGCAGTTTCCTCTGCCACATTCTTCTACCATAATATTCTGCCTCAACTCAAGCCCAAAACAATGGAGCCAGGCAACCATAGACTAAGAAGTCTGAAACTATGAGCCAAGATAAACTTTTCCTCCTCTAAGTTGCTTTTTTCACATATTTCAGTCATAGCTACAAAAAACTGACTAACACACTGGACACTGATTACTGAATCTTAATCCATTATTAAATTTTATTAAAAACCCCTCATTGTTAAAAGTTTTCCCATGTGTTATATCCTCTGGCTATTGTTTTGGTTAACTCTTAAGAATGCCGCCTTACAGAAACAAAGGACTATTTGGCTATTTTTCAATAAAGTGAAAAAAGTCATCAAAACACTTCCAGAAAAACAGGACAGCCTGGAAACATGAGACTAAACAGTCTGGTTTTCTCCAAGTGTATTTTTGTGGAGCATGTCTCCATCTAACACCAGATGAATTGAACTGGACAGCATGGCAGATGAACAGGGAATTCCTCAGTGAAGGAAATATTCCCCACCTCACATTGCCAGGTGTACCTAAGACAGAAAAGATCATAACTTGTTAATAGGACAAGCCAAAAATTCAGAATTTGCAAATTGAACAGGTGAAAATGTAACTGGTGATAATTGAAAGCTAATTATCATCAGCTAGCAATTGGCAACCAGGTGTTCTATGTCATCTAAAAGGCAAAGGAGGGAGGGCTGTGACGATATTTGCTTTTGGCACAAATGAAATAAATGAGTTTTCCGATGGAATCTTTAGTGTAGAGAAATTAGTTTATTTTTGTTATATTTTGGCATTCCTAAGATCTAACCAGGATAGACCAAGGATTATACAGCAAAGTAATTATGGATTGTATGTAAAATCACTTTATATTTTTCTAAATTAGCTTTTTGCAAGTGAGGAAAAGCAGAAATATAGCAACCACCACATCTGTTGGCCATAGGCCATCCTGGGAGCATGCTCGCTTTACTCTTTAAGCAGATCTGAAGACAAAAAAATTCTAGGAAAGAGCGGGAGCACTATTCACGTCAATTGATGCATATTCTGTATTACCATAAAGGTATTTTTTAAACACCAAAGCTTAAACTGAGTGATATATTCAAGGTCATTGTGTTAGTTTTTTTGTTGCTATGACTAAAGTACCAGGCAAGAACAACTTAGAACTTGGTTCGTGGTTTGAGAGGTTCCAAACCAAATGGTCATCAGACTCCATTTCAGTGGGGCTAAAGTGAAGCAGAGCATCATGGCAGAAGGGTATGGTAGAGAAAAGCTGATCGATTCATGGCAGCTAGGAAGCAGAGAGAGAGAGAGAGAGAGAGAGAGAGAGAGAGAGAGAAGGGGCCAGAGACAAGTCAATTTCCAGGGCACACCCCCAGTGACATACTTCCTCCAAGTAGGTCCCCTCTCCCAATAGACCATTCAGCCATCAATGGATCAATCCACTGATAAGGTCAGAACCCTCATGATCTAATCACTTCCCATTGCCCCATCTCTGTACACATGGGACTCTGGGGATATTCCTGGTCAGACCATAATTGTACAGTTTGTCACTTTTGTGTCAGATTTCTTTCACTAACATTATGCTTGTGACATTTGTCCTTACTATTGCATGTAGAGACAATTTATTCATATTTATAGCTATAAAGTATTCCTTTTTACTTACATATCACAATAATAGTCTTTATCCTTCGAGGAACATTCTGTAGACTACAGTTTGTCTATTATTATGAATGCTGCATATTTATAATGTATATGCATCTCTGAAGATTACATACCCAGAGGTGATAGTCACAGGATTTCTGGATTCAGCTTTACCAGATGCTATTCTCCAAAATCGTTATAGTAATTTGCACTTCCTCCTGCAATGTATGAGAGTTTCAGTTGCCCCCAAACCTTGGCAAACACAAGTAATAAAAATCATTTAGTTTATGTCATTCTAGTGGATGGGCAGTTGTAACCCATGAATGTAATTTGCATCTTCCAATTGGCTCTTGTTTTCTCACTATATAAGGCTTACATACTATTTTGATTAGCATATCTTATAATGTGTCTTGGTATTATTTAGTATAAATATTCCACCTTTGATCTTCATCATTAAATTTCCACTAGTTATTTCAGACATTTGTTACACCATAGAAATTCTAGAATAATCTTGTCAGTTTCCCACCAAAAATAGAAAAGCTCCTGCTAAGATTTTGATTAAGTTGCATTAAGTTTATAAATCATTTTAAGAACTAACATTTGCAAATATGAAGACTTTTAATCTGAGAATATACTAATAGATCCCTCCATGTTATTGAGTTTAGATTTACATGTAATGTCTTTTTCCCTATCTTACGGTAAAAATTGTCAAGATTTCACAATTTAAAAAGATGTTTGTTTTAGATTTTTATGTATCTACCCTTTATCAGATTAAGGATGCTCTTAACATATATTTCTAATCTTCTCTTAATATGCTAAATCAAATTCATTATAGAAAGTTTGCATTACTAATATAATATACTTTCCATATGCCATTGGACTCAATTTGCTGATATTGTGCTAAGGATTTTTACATACATGTTCATGAAGAATTTGGTTTGTAATTTTTTCTTTCTTATAACATCCATGTCAGATTTTATTACCAAAGTTTTGTTGATATGTTGTGGTTTCCTTCTCCTCCTATTCTTGGGAGAATTTTTTTATAGTGTGAATATATGGTGTCCTCCAAAAGTTCATGTGTAAAAGAAAGTGAGAAAGTTTAGAGGTAAGTTGAGTGGGATATGAGAGTTTTAACCTAATCAGGGCATTAATGCACTGATATGGACTAACTGGGGAGTAACCATAGGTAGGTAGAGCGTAGATGGAAAAGATAGGTCACCAGAGATGTGAGTTTGTAGGATATAATTTGTCCTTGGCTACTAGAAGTCTCTCTGCTTCCTGGTGACGATATTCTGAGCTGCTTTCCTTCTCTACACCCTTCTGTCATAGTGTTCTGCCTCATCTTGGGCCCAGAGCAATGGAGTCAGCTGTGGACTGAGACCTCTGAAACTGTGAACCTCAAATAAACTTTTCTTTTTCTAAAATTTTTCTTTTCAGGTATTTTGGTCACAGTGGCAGAAAAGCTGACTAAAACAAATTTGTACAGAACTGACATTTATTCCTAAAAATTGATGGAAGTATATTTCACTAGTAAGACTGCCTGAGTCCAAGTGTTTTCTTTGTCAGAAACTTTTAAATTATTCTTAAAACTTTCTAAATAGGTTTTGTTTCGTATTTTGTTAGTCTTGATTAATTATTTTTCTAAGAGTTTTGCTCATTATACCTATACTTTCTAATTTAATAGTACACAGTTGATGGTGGTATTCTCATTAACCTTTGAAAGGCTTATAATATCAATTTTCTCACATCTAATATTGATTATATATACTTCCTGCCTCTCTCCCTCTCCATCTCTCTCTCCCACTTCATACATGTTTCTAGAAGCTTATTAAATTTATTAATCTTTGTAAAGCCCTATTCGTTGTCTTTGTTAATCCTCTCTACTGTGTACCTACTTACTATATCATTGATATTTGCCACTATCTTTATTATTATATTCCTTGTAGTTTCTTTAGATTTAATGTGATATTTTTCCCAACTTACTGAGATCAATATTTGTTTTTAATCCTGTTTCTAATGTGTTCATTAAAGGATATAAGCTTCTCTCTAAGCATAGATTTGCTATATGCTCCATGTTTTAAAATAGCATTTTCCATTATCTTTCAATGCAAATATTTTTCTAAATTCCAGTATGGCTTATTTCCTTAACCAATGTTTTTAGAAGAATATTACTTAATTTTTAATTTAACTTTGTCTTTTGTTAATTTCTAGCTTAATAGCTTAAATAAATTTACTGTCAAAAATCACATTCTGTAACATTTCAATTTCTAGAGATTTATTAAAGCTTATTGTATGTAGCAGCATATGGTCAGTTTTGAAAAATAGTCTGTGTACATTTAAAAAGATTGTGTGATCTGTAATTGTTTTCCATATAATACATATGTATGTATATTTTTGTTTGTACTTATGTACATATATATGTATATACCTGTGTGCATATAGGCATATAAAGTTGTTTACTGCATTCTTCAAGTCTTCTTTGTACTTATTTTCTGTCTGCCTGTCCTATACTTATTTAGAAAAGTACAGCCAAATTTTATACTATGTGAATTTAGTTATTTCTCCTTGTACACTACATTATTGTTTCATAAGTTTTAAAATTGTTATTAGATGCATTTGGATATAGAATCATGTGATACAGAATCATGTCTTCCCTTAATATTAACACTTTTTTATTGTAAATTATCCCTCTCTTTATCCCTAGAACGTTATCCCATCTATGTATGATATATCAAAGTGCAAAAATGCATTATACTATCATGTATAACTAATTAAAACAAATTTAAAAACTTTAAAAATTTACTTTGTATCCCATTATAATTGTGCCACTTTTTGGTTAGCATCTTTTATAGCATTTAGCTTTCAGTGTTTCCATGACTTTAAATTTCAGTTCTTCCTCCTATAAGCAAAATACAAATGATTTGAACTTATGCCTTTATTATGGTAATATTTTTCCTTTAAATGTATTATTTTGTCCATTTATATTTAATATAACTATCTATAATTCAGGATTTAAATATCACTATTTCACATGCACACAAACACACACATATTAAGATGCATGTATAAACTCACAAGATAGTGTTTTTTATTTTTATACTTCTATGATTATTTTACTTTATTTATAAATATAATCTTTCAGATCATCAAGTCCTCTGTGATTTGCTAAATCTTCCAAAGTCTTAAAATAGGTTATTTTTAATATGGTGTTACTAATTAGGCATCCTGGAAGATTTGTTCTGATACAAATTGTTCATTAAATCTTATGACCAAAAAATAATATATGACCCATCAGTAAGCACCGAGAACTCACCACAGAAGTAAGAGATAGCAGTAATTTGAAAAAGTAACCTTGATTTAAAAATTGGAAATATTCTAGGGACAGAGGATTTTAGAATTTGTGTATAATTAAAATTCCTGTATAATTTCTGTCTCAAATTCAAAGATTTCAAAATTAAATTTTATATAAAACTTATGGAAAGAGTACAAACTATGTTACAGTGTTTTTAGAACTTTTTCCTACATAAAATTAAAAATGCATTTATCTTAATTTTTCCCTACCTTGATGAAATGATGTTGTTTCCATAATAGATTTTCAGTCACTTATAGAAATGCTTATACAGTCTCATACATATACCTTCATATAGCATAAATGAAACTATGTTGCTAATGTTTGTTTATTTGCCAGGCTTCTCTACTAGACTTTTAACCCATCAGGATGAACAGAAGACACTGGTATATTTTCTATATCCCCTAACACCTAATATTGTAAGACCTCCATAAAAATTAAGTGGTTTTAATTTTTTTTTCTGTAGTAAAGTTTTTTTTTTATCAGAATAATGTATTTTCTAAATTAGTAGATATATTTCAAATAATTTCCTTATTTATTCAAAGCTACATATGGAGTATTACACAGTGAGTATGGAAAATTCAATTAAGAAAATGTGCCACATGTGCTATTTGATGTTTTTTTAGTTTTGTTTTAATAGTAGTTATTTGAACATGCTTAATTGTCACTGGGAGGAACCCAGTATAGGATTCAGTTTCGGAGTAATTAAAAGGGAGTAAGAAGATAATCAATTGCATGCATTCTTCTGAGGAGACACATGGAATTTCTTAGTCTTAACCAAGAGGATATGGAGGGCCAACTCTTCCATTGGAAGAGAAAGAGAGGGCTGGGGATATAACAGTGGGTACAGTGCTTGCCTTCCATGCACAAGGCACTGAGTTCAATCCCTAGCAACAACAACAACATCAAAAAAAAAAAAAAAAAAAAAAAAAGAGGAAGAGAAAATGATGGGTAGAAGTACAAATAAATTTAAGAATATATTCTCTAATCTTACCCCTTTATTCTCTATACAAGTACAAAATAGTACGGAAATAGCAAGGGAATGATATTGGGAGGGGGGGTGATGGATGTTAGAGAGCTGAGAGAGTAGAGAACATGTGGAAAGTGGGAGAGTTTCCCAGAGAAATGGTTTAGAAATGATAAACAATATTAAAAGTTCACCTGGAGTTTAAAGTCATGAATTTATAGAAGAAAAAAGTCTATTTATTACAAAATTTCTCTTGAGCCTTTTGCTACCTGTGCACAGATGTGAATAAAGCAGATAGTTGAGTTTACCCAGGAATGGGATACTGTCACAGTGATGTGGCAAAAGGAAAGTGAAAGAAAAACTATGAAAAGAGCAGGACTTTGTTGAGACACTGAAATTCAAACTAAATGTGAAAGTAGTAAGAAAGGAGGTAGCCGATAAATTGAGAAATGAGTGAAAGGATGGGAGGAAATAAAAAGATCTAAGGGGCATCATGAGAGTTGCTAAAACAGGAAAGCTGAAAAAAGAGATCTGGTTTAGTATATTTGCTACTTTAATCAGCAGGTAGAAGACAGAGCATTTAAGGAGGCATGGTCTAGCTATAGAAATAGGTTGTTGAAGTGAAGAGGAAAGGGAAGTAATTGGAAATGAGGAGGTCAATGAATTGACAAGTCAAAGACAGTGTCTACCTTGCTTAAAGATTATAAGTCACTCAAGATAATGAAGCTCCTTTAGTTGAAAGGGAAGGGGGCACTCAGCTTCATTCTTTTATTTTCTGATGCTTCAGAGATACCACAGTGGAAACCCTAGCTACAATGCTTTCAAAAAACATTGGTTAAATTCAATTAGTATTTTTCTTTTTAAAATTAGATTATTTCTCTTATTTTTCTGCCAGTGTCAAAACAGACAAATGTACAATGGAGAGGGCATCTTCTAGGGAAGGTAGATCATGAAATAAAGCCACTTGTCAAATCACCATTATTTAAATCCATCAAAAGGTATCTGGTTACTTCGTTGAACCAATTACTTCAGAATAAGAAATGTAGTGCCTGCCCATCAGCTTCACCCAAAGCTAAAAGTGATGTTAAGTAGGAAGACCATTATCCTTCAGTCTCATTTATGATCCTGGATCATATACATGAGAAATAAAGTGTTCCTGAACCTATCAATCCTCTTCCTTACTTATATGCTAAAATGGGGAGAGAAACTTCAGAGAGCTTTTTTTTCCCCACATAAAAATGTTTAGCGGGTTCAATTTTACATGATTTGCTTCTGGAGACATTCATATCCACATTATTAAGGAAGCAAAGTAACATACTAAAAGATGCAGTTTGTGAAAAGAAAGGAATAAAACAGCACCAATAGAAACAAGACAAATATCCACTTCTGAATTGCTAGCAGAAGGTGAGGAGAGGTTAAGTACCAAGCAGTTTCCAAGAAAGATTCATGGAAGGAATTCAGCTTGTATTACTTTGGCAGGGAAAAATTCAGGTCCCAGTAACCACACTGATAGTTTTGAGAAGAGTGAGTCCTCTTGCCCTACATACAGTAGGTCACATATATGCCAAGTAATGCTGGATTATTCAAGGGTTCATTATCTTCTTCATGAGTTTCCCCTTAGACCTTTGTTCTCTGTCTCTTCCTTATTCATGTCCAGGGTTTAGTCATTTCATTGCTCATTAGCATGTAAATTAAAGAGCTGGAACTTAGGTTAAGTTGAGATTTGCTATATGCTCCAAGAAAAGAAAGTGGAAGAGCAGCAGCAGGTTCAGGAAAAATGCTCAGTTGGTGATTCAGAGTTGCTGATTATTTTCTTCCTGCCCCTACATTTCCTCTTTGCAGGACCCCTCCCCTCCTTCATCTTAGACTCTTCTCTGTTTAACCACTGGTGCATGAAACCTCCCCTCTTAGTCTTAATTAATTGGAATAATTGTCCTAATGAACCAACTAAGATCCCTTTACTGAAATTTTGTGGGTTTTTGTGGTGAGTTTTTGCATTTTTATGAATTTTGTTATAGAGACATTCACTATTTTCTACTGGAGCCTTTGCTGGAAAAATTTACAGAGCTGTGAGTAGGATTCCTAGTCCAAAGCTAAAGAATCTTCAGAGAGGAGAACTGAATAGGTTCAGGGAGAGGAGCATGGCTAAGGAATTATAGTGGGTAGGTCTGGAGGAAGAAGCAGCACAAGGACCGGACTGCCCAGTTCCTGATTCTCACGGTTCACAGTCTTGTACTAACCTCCTGCCTCTGAATTTGAGAACTACACCTGAATCTTCCAAAAAGATCACCACACCCAACCTCTTTTATTTGTAATTTAGTAAACTGAGTTCTACTATTTATCTCTAAGGAATGCTTGTATCCAAAAAAGAGGAGAAGGAGGAA
Source organism: Tamias sibiricus (assembly GCA_025594165.1). Classification (NCBI taxonomy): domain Eukaryota; kingdom Metazoa; phylum Chordata; class Mammalia; order Rodentia; family Sciuridae; genus Tamias; species Tamias sibiricus. The sequence goes on along the minus strand of CM046664.1, from coordinate 107,761,065 downwards.
GCGAGGGAGAAAGGAAGGAAGGCAGAGAGAGAGAGAGACAGAGAGAGAGAGACAAGAGAGAGAGAGAGAGAGAGAGAAAGAAAGAAAGAAAGAAAGAAAGAAGAAAGAAAGAAAGAAAGAAAGAAAAAAGAAAAGAAAAGGAAGGAAGGAAGGAGGGAAGATAGATAAAGGTACTAAGAAGACTTGGGGCCCATACAACTATAATTATTTTTTAAAACGAACTATTCCCTATTATAAAATGATGCTACATCATATATAAAATGAAGTGTCACTAAAGATTTATTTTATATAGGATTGAGTTTGAAAAATTGTTTTAAGCCGGGCACGGTGGTGCACGCCTGTAATCCCAGCACTTGGGAGACTGAGGCAGGAGGACCACGAGTTCAAAGCCAGCCTCAGCAATGGCAAGGCACTTAGCAACTCAGTGAGACCCTGTCTCTAATAAAATACAAAAAAGGGCTGGGGATGTGGCCCAGTGGTCCAGTGCCCCTGAGTTCAATCCCCGGTACAAAAATATATATATATATTGTTTTAAGAAGAATGAATCTGGCTCTAGAGGGTATGAATGGGGGGAATGAGCGTTTGATTAATAAAACTAATGTACTCTCAGTACAATGCAGTTCTAGTTTTGATTTCATATCAGCTACAGCTTTTCTTTTGGAAAATATTTAATTATAGAAAGAAAGAGAAAACGTAAATAAATAAAAGATATAAAAGGAGAAGAAAAATCTATCCAGGAAGACAGAGTGACAAGAACTGGAAAGAAAGCATCTCTTCCTTCTTGAGTAAGACCTGGATCCTAGAGATATCCACCTTCTTGTCTTACCACAAGAAAACATAATATTTTCTTGAACAAACAGGGGAAAAAAAAATAAAAAAAGCTCTGACATTTGGCTACAAATGGTTAATTAGTCCTAATAACAAAAAAGGAATGTTACTTTCATCTATTAGCAGAATGGTATCCCCTCACATCCCAACATCTGCTTTCCACCATCACCACTGCTAAATTGCTAAATACTATAAATTCCTTCATCTCTGAGTTCTCTTCTCTCTTCCTTCCCCTCTCTCTCTCTCTCTCTCTCTCTCTCTCTCTCTCTCTCTCACACACACACACACACACACACACACACACACTCACACACACTACCAGTACCACTGTTATGATTTACATATAAGGTGTACCCCCAAAACTCCTGTGTTAACACAAGAGTACTAAGAGGTGAAATGTTTCTAAGAACTGTAACCTAATAAGTCCATCTTATTTTGAATGGACTAACTGGAGTATCTGTAGACAGGTGGAGAATAGCTGGAGCAGGTAGGTCACTCTGGTTGTACCTTGGAATGGTTGATGATTCCTGTGTATTCTTGCCCATTCTCTCTCTGTTTCCCAGCTATAATGAGCTGACAGTTATCCTCCACCATGATGTTCTGCTTCATGTCAAGCCCAGAGCAATGGACTTGACCAACCATACACTGAACCTCTGAAAATATGAGCCCAAAATAAACTTTTCCTCCTTTAAATTGATATTGTCATGTATTTTGGTCACAGGGAAGAAAAATTGACCAACACAACCACCTTCACACATGTTAGTTGCCAGCTAACCTAGTTATAACTATAGACCTGATAGAACCTGATCTATGAGATCCTTAAAAAAAGAAATATCAATGACTATCATTGATACAAAAGATAAGATCAGAAATCCTTAGTATGAAAGAGCTTTAAATAGAACAAAGGGGGAGGGGACAAGGGGATAGGAATAATGGCAGACTGAGTTATCCATGATTACTCTAAATACATGTATGAAGACACAATTGTTGTAAAAATACTTTATATTAAACCAGCAACTTGAAAAATTGTGCTTTTTATATGTAATATGAAATGAAATGTACTCTGCAAACGTGTGTAACAAATTAGAATAAAAAATATTAAAAAATAAAGAAATCCTTAGTATGGAATATAAACAAGATTCCTTGTGATCTGGCTACTGCCCACTTCTCCAGCTCATCCCATGCCAATCCCTTACAATTTTGTCTTACTCCAAATAATCTTAGTTATCAGAAATTGGCAGGCTCCTTCTCACCTTGCATCTCTGCATATAGAGTGCACTGTCTCAAATATCCTGTTTCTTCAGCCCAATAGACCTATCAGTCACCTTTAAAAACACAATTAAGACTTCCTTCTTCTGAAAACATTCATGAATTGCCACTCTTTCCCTGATTTCTGAGACATACTGGACTTTCTCCTCTACTCAAATATTAAACATCTTTTAGGAAGGAAACTATGACTTTGCTATTTCCTCAATATCTATCGAAGTGCCTAGCCAATAATATAAGATTAGTAAAAGTAAGTTTGGTAGACATTTATTTAATAAATTTCTGTTTGTTTTTGAAATATGTTAAACTGTAACAACTTCAGTTTGGGTCTTATATTTAATAGGATTACAATTTAACTAAAAGCTGGTTGGATTTCATTTGAAAGTTCATTTATTGGATTATTTTTAGAAGTAACAGATCATATTATTAGTATTAATTTCCTTGACAATCCAGCCTTTCACTGGAACTTTAGTTTAAAACAAATAGGTTCTCTTTACAAATCAAATAGAAAGTTTTAAAGTGTCAAGATGGTTTAATAATGAAAGATAACAAGTCTTCTCAGAACAAGAAATCTATTTAGTAGTCTAAAATTTTTTATTAGTAGAAAACATTAAAAAGTGTAGCATGGTTTTATTTTCCCCACAGAGGCAATGTTGATTGTATTTCCATATCCTGTCAGGTGTCTAAAACCTAGGCAATTACAAAGTTTTGTTAATCTTGGGAAATGCTGCTGCTCATCTTTAATATGAAATGCTCTCTCAGGGAAAAAAGACTCCCAGGTGGGGAAATCCAACATTAGATGCAAAGCAGTGTAATTCTGCTCAAGATGGCCTTGAGATGGAGCCCATTCGTGGATTTTAGCACCCATGAAATTGGAGGAATAAGCATACCTTGAAAATGGTTTGATTTTCTTTTAGCAAGCAAGATAATACTTTCTTGCTTTGCTGCTTTTTGAAAGTTTTGGATCTTCAGATGGCATTAAAAGCTAGAGAATGGAAAACAAAAACTGCAAGCAATTGCCCAGCTAATGTTTGCCTCAAATGCAAAGTTGGAAAAAAGTAGAACATCTTCAAAGAGTGTAATCAACTTGAAATGAGTAATAAAAATTCGATTATCTACCAGTGCGAATTTGTGCAACAAATTGCCATCATCCATGTATGGCCTTGGAACCTATTTGCTATTTTCAAATCATTTTGATTTTCAATGGAAAAAAATAATCACAAAGACCACATAAATATTTTTCACGTTTGTCAATGGCTACCAAATAAATATGCACCATTCAGGAATTCCAAGTAAATTCTCTTCTTAACATAATTATTCTTTTAATATAAAGTTTAAACCATTTTAGAGTAACTTTTTCAAGTACCTCTGTGGGGTAATAATTGATGTTTCTAGAAATTTTAAAAAAAGTCAAAATAAATAAATAAGAAAACTACATTCATGGTCAAAACCTTTAGAAAACACTGAGGAAACAGACACAGAAATATTTACTGTTGGATGTCTTATAGGTTGTATTAGATTTATATGCATTATGAGTATCCATGAAAGAAATGCTTTTTCAAACTCACTTGACCACTCAGCCCTTTATCCTGAAGTAGCATGAGGGATAGCTATTGCACATGTCTCTAATAATTTAATTGCCTGTGATCAAATAGTGAAAATAAGACAATTCCTATGGTACTTCACTGGATTTTGCCTGGGTGTTTTTGTGGTGCAGTTTTACTTCAGTTGCTTTTGGAGTATACAGCAGAGATCTGGGGAGAGTCAATCCTCAGCACAATGTCAAGAATCCTCTAACCATATGGTCTATTTTTCTTGGGAACAAAGTCAGTAATGTTAGAGGAAAATCCCAAATTTTCATGAGATTCATTCTGGCTAGCAGTTTCACTGTGTGTGAGTCCATTCAATCTGCTATAATAAAATACAATAAACTGAGAAGCTTTTAAACACAATTCGTTTCTCACAGTTCTAGAGACTGGGAGATTCAAAGCTAAGGTGCCAGCAGTTTGGGTGTCTTATTTCTGGTTCATAGATGGCATCTTGTTACTATCCTCATACAATGGAAGGCCTGAAGAGTCCCTCAGGCCTCTTTTGTAGGGACACTAATCCCTTTGTAACATCTCTATCTTCATGGCCTGATCACCCTAGAAAGCCCATCTTCTAATACCATTACCTTCAGGGTTAAGACTTAAACAGATGAATTTTGTGAGAGAAATGGATATTCAGACCTTAACACACTATGGACCTCTACATCTCATCTCTTTCCCATATGCACTTCCATTTGTTTAAGCCAGAGAGTGAATTCATTCAAGATAATTATTCTCAATCTAGTCAGTTTGTAGGTTACCTGGGCTAGAAGAATTGAAAGAACACTATTTTGGCTCTTATTTTAGTCAGTTTTTCATTGCTGTAATCAACAGACCTGACAAGACCAACTTTGAGGAGGAAAGGTTTATTTTGGCTCTTGGTTTCAGAGGTGGGGTCCATGGTCCACCAACTCCATAGTTCTGAGCCCTAGGCAGAACATAATGGTGAAATAGCATGGCAGAGCAAAGCTACTCAGAACATGACAGAGAGAGCTCTGCTCCCCAGAGACAAAGACATGCCCTCAGTGACCTACTTCCTTCAGCCACACCCCATTAATACACTGGTTAGGTTAAAGTTCTCGTTATCTATTCTTTTCACCTCCGGAACATTCTTGCATTTTTTCACACATGAGCTTTGGGGGACACCTCATATCTAAACCACAATAACCATAAACTCTACAATTCCCAGTAATAAGTCACCAGTTGTTAGCAAGAACTCAACAAATTTCTAAACTGCATAAAGATAACATTTTCATCATTCCAGACCTAGTAAAATCCCTGTAATGTCACAAAAATGACTATTACTCTTCTTCTAAAATCCAGTTAAATAGGTATTTAAATGAATAAACTTGTCTGCTTCCATTCCCTTGTTTTCACTGAACTTTTTCTTCAAGGTTTAAATTTTAGAGTAGAAATAAGTCTTATCCCCAAATAGAACTACAAAAAATATAATCTGTTATATTTCTTTCGTTTTTTAAAATCCAGGACTCCTTTTTAAAAAAAATTGCTGAAATTCTTTGTGCAGAGCCATTGCCATGTTGTGTTTTTTCACTTGACATAGTGTCAGCAATTTAAAAATTTTATTTTAAGATCCACATGACAATTCATCAAATAAGCATTCTGCAATTAGCTATTTAGCTCCTATCTAATATTTAACCATGTAAAATGACATTTCACTAAACATATTTATGCATAAAATTTGTTCAATATTTGGAATCATTTTCTAAAGGTTCATCCTCAGAATTAAAATTAGTTCAAACATATGAGTATTTTAAGGCTCTTGATATTTACTGAAAATTTTTTCCAAAAAGTTACATTATTTTTCACATTAAGGTGTATAAAACTTTACTACATCAGCTTTTTTATTCTTTGATCTGAACCAAATGTTTTATGCTACTAAGGCTGTTGAACTTGAGAATAACAGAGCTGACATAAAGCCTTTGAGTCTCGCATGAGGTCAGTGGAGGCTTCTGAACATCTTTCATCTTCCTCTGTTTGACTGGGACAATCTGCTCTCTCAGCTCTGAAGCAGTCACCTTGCAGGCTGTGTTCCTCCATTACTAATGAAAAATTGTGCTTTTAAATGATGAGCTTTTGGTGTCCATGTTTATCTTCACCAAACGATAACAGTGACACCGTTTTCTTTTGTAACATCTTTCTAATAGCAATAGAATACATATTTATTGAAAAAAAATGGAAAAGAATGTGTTTTTTAATTGATCATCATAATGATACATACTAGTGGCTAATCCATTGTGCCATTTCCCTGTATGCACATAGTATGATCAATCTCATTTCCCAGCACCTTCCCTTTTTCACCCTTAATCCTCTCTGTGATCTGCTTGCTTTACCGTATAGATCTCCCTTTTATGATGATGATTATAATTATTAAATTCATTACAACTATATATGTAAGTGGGAATCATTGTGGTATACTCACACATGGACATAACATAATTTGGTAGGGTTCCCTTCTCATACTTCCCCATCTTCTCCATTTCTCTCTCACTCTTCATGTCCCCCCTTTACTCTGTTGGTCTTCCTCCATTTTTCATGGATCCCCTTTCTTTTTTTATTCCTTTTTTATTTTCCCTCTGTTTCTCCCTAGTTTCCACATATGAGATAAAACATTGGAGACTTGACTTTTGAGTCTGACTTATTTCACTTAGCATGATATTCTCCAGTTCCACTCATTTACCAGCAAATGACATAATTTCATTCTTTATGGCTGAGTAAAAATCCATTGTGTTTATATACCACATTTTCTTTATCCGTTTGTCTGTACGAATACTTTAATTACTCGTTTTTGTCACCTTTTTCATCACTGTGACCAAAAGACTGACAAGAACAAAGCAGAGAAGGAAGTTTATTTTGGCTCATGGTTTCAGAAGTTTGGTTCATGGTTGGTTGACTCAGTATTTAGGGGCCTGAGTAAGGAAGAACATCATAATGGAAGAGCATGGCAAAGGAAAGCAGCTCGGGATATTGCAACCAGGAAGCAGAAAGAGAGAGCTTTGTTTACCAAGGACAATATATAAACACTAAAGACATGCCCCCAGTGAACTATATCCTCCAGTTACACCCTACCTACCACCCAGTTAACTCCATAGCATTGGATTAATCCACTGATTAGTTCATAACTCTTATATCTATTCAGTTCACTCCAAATGTTCTTGCATTGTGTCACACATGAACTTATGGGGAACATCTCACATCTAACCCACAACACTTTGTCCCTGTTCCCCAAAATCTCATGCCCATCTCACAATGAAAAATACAACTAGTCCATTTTCAACAGTCCCCAAAGTCTTAACTGTTCCAACACTACCCAAAGTCCAATCCACAGTCTCTTGAACATCAGACAAACTCCCAGAATGAACTCCTGTAAAAATCAGAAACAAGCTACATATATCCAATATACAATCGCATAGAGTAAACATTTCCATTCCAAAAGGAAGCTATAGGGACATAGAAAGAAAGAATGGAACCAGAGCAAGGCCAGAATCCAGCTGGGCAAACACGTCCTGTATTTCTATGCCTAGCATCTGGGGCATATGACATCGTGATGTTGTCTTCAAAGGGCTTGTGTATCTTCACCCTTATGCTTTTACTGATTGCAGCCCTCATGGCCTCTCTCTTGGCTTGTTTCTTTTGCAGAAATGCTATACGCTATAGTACTGGCTTTTTTTTTTTTTTTTTTTTTTTTTTTTTTTGTACCCAGAACTGAACTCAGGGACACTCAGACACGAAGTACCATTTTGTATTTTATTTAGAGACAGGGTCTCACTGAGTTGCTAAGTGCGTCTCTATTGTTGAGGCTGGTTTTGAACTAGCCATCCTTCTGACTCAGCCTCCCGAGCTGCTAGGATTATATGCATGCACCATGGCACCCAGCATGTGTTAAATTCTCTTAATCTCATGGTTTTCCACTGCAACTTTGGCTTCTTTGTCACATCTTCATGCATCACCTTCCTGAGGTAGCCCACAGGGACTCTGACCCTGCTACACTTTGCCAGCCTTTGCAAGCCTTGCTTTGAAATATCAGTGGAAGCCTCTTTTACTCCCATAATTCTATCATCCCATATTCTTGCAGAACCAGTACCATGTAGTTGATACCAAAGTCTACTACCATCTCAAGCAGTAGTCAAGTCTCCTGGGACCATGTCTGCAGCAGCCTCTGACTGCCTGGGTGTTTGAGCATGGTGAAACAACTTTGTAGCCCCCTCCCCCCGTGCAAGCATGGTGCTGCCCCCCCCATGATCTCTTCTCAAAGTAATTTTTACTTTTACTTCTTTTAACCTGAGATGGGTGTGGTCCTAAGATGACCTCAAGCCATCTTTCCTAGTACTTCTGACTAAAGTGCTTGGCATCTCTTTAGTGGCTATAATTTTTGAAAAAAAAACCACAGTTCTCTTGGCACCAGTTTTACTTGCACTTTTCTAGCTAAAGGGCTGCAAGTTTTTCAAAACTTTATGCTTTGCTTTCTTCTCTGGATTATCATAGTAAACTTAGCTAACAAAAATAATAATAAAAATCACCATCAATATTCATGCCCCCACATGAATGCTGTGCTGCCTTGAAGTTTTCTCTGTCAGATTCATTAGTCCATTACCTTTAAATTCAGCCTCACAGAAAGTCTCAGGATAGGGACAAAATGTAGATAACTTTATTTGCCAGAATATAACATGAATGGATTCTAGTCCAATTTCCAAAAGAGTCCTCCTCTTCTTCTGAAACTTCATGAGCCTAGTTTTAAGTCTCAGCACTCTTGTCAGCATTGTTTTTCTGAGTTCCCACTAAAATCACCTGTTACACTACACTCACAACACTCTACAGGTTTCCAGCTTGCATCTCTAAACATTTCAAAATCCCCCTCACCACCCACAAGCCAGCTCCAAAGGCTTCTGAACTACATGGTTAGGTTAATCACAGCCAAAACCCCACTTCTCAGTATCAATTTCTGTTTTAGTTACATCTGAGCCAAAATTATTAAAACTTTTAAGATATCCAATACAGATTGTTTTTGGCAAGAACAAAGTAAAGGAGGCAAAATTTATTTTGGCTCACAGTTTCAGAGGTTCAGTCCATGGTCAGCCAAGTCCACAGCTCTAGGCCCAGGGTGAGGCAGAACATCATGACAGAAAATCTTGACAAAGAAAATCAGCTCCAGACAGGGCAACCAGGGAGCAGAAGGAGAGTTCAATTTACTAAGGCAAGCCCCCAGTGACCTATGTCCTTCAGTCATACACTACCTGCCTTCAGTTACCACCCATGTAATCCATAACAGTGGATGAACCGACCTATTAGGTTATAACTCTCATAATTTAATCAGTTCACTCTGAATATTTTTACATTATGTCACACATGAGCTTTTGGGGAGCACCATGTATCAAAAAAAAAAAAAAAAAAAAAAAAAACACCTGTAGTGTCATTAGTTTAGTAATAATCTTTTAATGTTTGGTGCATTTCCTTCCAAATGTATTGATACACATAATGTTACATTTGCAATATTGCTATCACCACATCACAATAGCCAACTAACATTATACAACCACTTGCAATCCTGCAGTGTTCAGATATCATTATATTGTAAAACATATTCATGCCTTTAAATATTCTCTTACAATGTGAATTAAGAAAGCATGTAATACACTATAGTATGGATAAACCAAAATTCATTTAATAATTCACAAATGTCTAAGTTTTTTTAGACACTTAACATTCTTTTTAATTATGCATGGTATCCTTGCATGCTAAAAGATGCAATAAAGTTGAGTGTGGATAAATATTTGTGTATAATTTTTATTATACTTAAGGATAATTTTTTAGATTAATTTCTGAGTAAAAATTATTAAAACCTTTAAGATATCCAGTACAGATTTCCAAACTTTGAAGAGTTTATATCAACTTACTTTCCTTGTTACATTGTGAGAGGGAAACAAGATGGCAAAGATGCATAATTCTCTATGAGCATTCGGAAATGTAAGTAACTTGAACTTAAAAACAAGCAAAAATGCAAAAATATTTTGATTGAGTCTAATATTTTATTGACTGCTTATGAGGTAATACCAGTTTTTAAAAAACAAAAAAGATATCTTGTTTTAAAGTAAGCCAAAAGTATTTCATTACATATGCATTTTGTTTTGTTTTGAAATTAATTTAGAATAAAGGAAAGTTACAGAGTGTACTATTTATCTTCCAAGTATTTTTGAAATAGTTTTTCATAAAATTGTCAGAAAAGTTCATATAATAAAACTGAGCCTTTTTTTATCTTCATGGATAAAATTACACTATTTAATATAAACCATAATAGTACAAAGTGAACATACCTTCAAACCACATGAAATAGCCTCTCTAGGATACAATTATGTATAAGAACATACTCCATAATAGTAACACAATCTTTAAATTAAAATAAATAAATAAATAAATAAATAAATAAACAGCAAGGAAACCACTGTATCTGCTTACCTGGAGAGGAAACATTCCCTAACTCCATTGGATAGCTGAAACCACAGATAGTACGGAACTCCATGTTTATGTGCTTTCTTCTATGAATTCTACATACTTATTATAAGGTTTTTATTTATTAATTGCACACAATATGGAATCAACAATAACAACTAATAATAAAATAGAGTACAAAATTTACAAGAGTATGTACTCTTTCCTCTCTCAAAGTACTTACTTTAGTCACCCTGCTTATGACAACGTGAGATAATACTTAAAGGAAATTTCTTGTATCTCTTTGGCTTATCTTGATTGACAGCACTACTATTTCCATACCTTGAAGTTGTTATTAACTGAAATAACAATTACTTACACACAACCATTGTGATAACGAAAGAGTCGGTTTGAGAGAGGAGACACTACTAAATGACTGATAGGCAAATAGGATATACAATATGGGTATGCTGGAGGAAGGGATGATTCACATCCAGAAAAGGACAGGAACAGATGACCTGAGATTTCATCATGCTCAGAACAATGAGCAATTTAAAATTTAGGAATTGTTTATTTCTGGAATTTTCCATTTAATATATTCATACCATGCTTTATCCTGGGTAACTAAAGTCCTGGCAAGTGGAACCAGAGACATAAAATACTGAGTACTACTGTGTTATTTACCTAGAATAGCACTGAATGGCATAATTTGATTTATTCCAAATTCATTGAGCATGTAATTGATATTAGCAATATTACAGTAGGTTCTACTGGATCTCAGTAAATCGTCAGAGGAGTATACAGTTTAGTAAGATAAAACTGCAGAAACAATAAAGGATCCAATAATATAAAACCATATATCAAAATAAATGGCTGAATCAGGTTTAAAAAAAACTAGGAAGGAATAAACCAGGTGATTTGCATATTTTTAGGACAAGATGATAGTCAATCCAAGATTAAAGAGTGTTTCAGTTCTGGGTTTTATAATCCTGGAAGCATTTTCATTTGTATGCTCATCATTCCCCTCATAATAGTACACAGATCAATCTAACTGCTATCTCAGACCATGCCACTTCCTTCCTTTAGGCACTAAGACCTACATTTCTCACTGGACCAAATATTATGGATTAAAATAATTAATTACTGGAAAGTTTCCAGCAAAGCAAATAGTCAGTTGTGACTTCCTCACTCAGTTCAAGAAAATCAGTTGTATAGTATGTCTTTAGTAATGCTGAAGTTGTGATGCTATATATTAACTATAGCTTTGTGCTTTTTAGAAACAGAGAGATGTATACTATCTACACATGCCATCTAGATGTGTCAGCGGAGGGCTGGAGATGTAGCTCAGTGGTAGCATGATTGTTTAGCACATAATAGACCCTGGCTTTGATCCCCATCACCCCTAAAAATAGAAAAACATTAAAATACCCTTTTCCATGTTCCCAGGTATACACTTACTCTAATACACATGCACATAAAAATATAATTGTGTTCTTTTGGTTTTCAGGAATATACTAGTACACAAAATGACAGCTATCTTAATGCCATACAGGAATAAGAAATCAATTATTATCCACATCATGATTACTGTTGCACCAGTCCTTTGAATGTCCAGATTTACAACTCCAATATGGGAAGAAAAGATTGATGTCCTAAATAAACACCACTACTGCCAACTGCCCAGGGGATATTAATATGATCTAGGATCACAGACACTGATTAAATATAGGGATTCAGAGTTAAAGAAAGTTTGGCTTTGCATCATCCAAGTTGGGCTCCTAGTCAATCACAAATTGATCTGATAATCCAATATCCCTCTTCCTTTTCTCACTTCAGTGAAGTCAACCAAGTCCCAAACAAGCCTTCATGCAGTGGTTTATACACACCTCAGGACCTGCTCATTCTCACCTTTCAAATTTATCTGAGGTTAGCGTTAATTAAGAATTAGTCACCATTTCTTTCTAAAACAATGGTGAAGTGGAGGGTTTATCAATATTTCATAATCTACACTTTTCAGTGTTTCTCTGATTAAAAATTCCTTTATCTGCTTGTATCTTTTGTACTTTTCAACAGCCTACTGCAAAGATTCTGTTAAACTTGACTTTGTTGCAAGTTTCTGAACTTTCCCATACCTAGGCCATAAAATATTTAGGGAATATGATTAAGCATTACAACCTAAGTTGTCACTCATATCCTTAATTTAATTTATTTGTCTTATTGCAAACAATTTACAAAATGATTCATCAGATGGTTGATAGGGCTAAGGTTCCCACTGAAGGCTGCATCTCACTTGAAGAGCTTTAGAAACCACTAATGCACAGGTTCTTCCCTTGAGATTCTGATTTTTGGTACTGTGAAGTGAAAGCCTCAGCTGCCATTTCATTAAAGCTTCCTAACTCCCATGTGGAATCTAATATGCAGGCAGTGGAGAACTATTGGTTTAGACTAAAGGTGCATTTATGTACACAAAAACATAGGTAGTAAAAGGAACAAAGTCATTTATGAATTTATGAAGGCTCTTTGTCTCAAGAGCCTTCAGAAGCCTCTTTGGTTGCTTGCTTCTGTGATAATCTTAACTGGTACTGTGCTATCATTGTTGTTGTTGCCTTTAACATTCCATTTGTATTCTCAGGTTAAAAGACTTTCTGTACTAAAATCAATAACAGCAGCTATCATTCATGAATTATCCACCATTTGTAGAGCATCATGTTGGGCTACTTTATAAACTTTATCTAATTTAATCCTTATAACCTTTGGACATAAGTATTATTATATTTGTTTCACAGATTAAGAATCTGAGACTTAAGAAAGGTAGAAGGTTTTGCTGTAGGTGATACTGCAACAGCTTAGAAAGCAAATCCCTGTAGAGCATCTTTTCCAGCCTCCTTCTACTTTCCAATTCTACCTCCGAATTCTCAAGCAAAAACTGATCAGGTCTCATACCTACTTTTGCTGGAGTCAAGTCCACATGTTTCAGAGCATAGACTCTGTCCTTCTCTACTGACTAATTTAAAGAATCGAATGCCAACACAGTTGTCTGTATTTTGGTTTCAAAAGGATTTCAATAATGGGAGTAAACTTAGAATAACCCCAAAAATGCATATTAACTACTGTTTCTTCCTCCCAGAGGATGTGAATCTAAAATGAGATGCAGAAGAGCAGTGGAAACAGAGAGATATTTGAAGCCATAAATATGCTTTGGGGTGACAGTTTACAGGATTTACTTGCACATAAATCATCCCAGAAACAGACTTAAATCTCATTCATTTCCATATAATTTTCAGCTACTAGTGAATAGCAAGCCTGGACAAAAATACTTCTAAAAACAAGTGAAAGGCCCGAAACAGAAGAGTCCCCTGCCATAGCTGATACACAAAGTTGTTCAAACCTAAAAACCTTTTTCTAGCCTGAATATTTCAGAAGCCTAGCTTGAGTTAAAGGGAATGTGTGACCCATGAAATATCGTGCAAATGAGAAGAATATGTTTCTATTCTGAGTAAAGTCCTTCACACCAAAGTATAAAATCACTTTTAGAGAGGTTGCAGTAGGATTTATCCTGCTCCTGTTTCACAAGAAATAACTTTTCAGAAATCAGGATCGAGTTCATGTTTTTTTGGTTGAAGATCTCTTATGCAGTGGTTTTTATGGTTTGGATCTTAAATGTCTTCCAAAAGTCCTTATGCTAAAGGCTTGAAGGGGAGGTGGGGCCTATTGGAAGAAGGTAGGCCACTGAGGGCCTGCCCTTGAAGAGGATATTGGGACCCCAGCCCTTTCTTTCTTTGCATCCCAGCTGCCATGAGGCCAACAGTTTGCTTTACCAGGCACTCCCAGACATGGTGTTCTACCTCACCACAGGCTCAAAAACAGCATAGTCACCTGACTGCAGACTGAAACCTCTGAAACCATAAGCTGAAATCTTTTCTCCTTTTAAGTTCTTAATCTCAGGTATTTTGCCACAGCAACTGGAAGCTGCCTAAGCTGACAAACACAATAGATGTCTCCAAGTCAGACAAATGAACTGGATTTGGAGTTGAGAAAACCATTTGGCACAAAACATAATCAAATACTTTTTTTGCATGTCTACCAACTAACTCATCAATTCAGTAAGAGAACATATGCCTAAAACATTTATTAAATTATTATCATAAAATGCTTCAGCTTTTCATTTTATAATTGACTGTATTGACTTGTATACACAGATTTTACATTGTACTTAATAAAAACTAAGACAGCAATGTCTTAGTCTGACAGTGTAAGGGTGAGAAGACTCAACTTCTACTTCTGGATCTCTCTCTATTTCTGTGTCATAAACCAATAATTTAACCTGATATCTTAATTCCTTATCTTTCTAATCCTGATTTTACTGCCAACCTGAGAACAAAATAAAATAACATAGATGAGAGAACATTAAAAAATTATAAAACAATATTTTGTAAAACATGATTCAAACCAATTGATATTATGAGGCTGACTGTGAAAGAAATGAAGTAGTCAAGTAAGATTTGAGATATTCACAATTTATACTCAAATTTTAAACATTTTAAGAAGTTTCATAGTCATAGGGAGGGAAGCCTTTAACAGTTTATTAGCTCAGTATTTCCCCAACTATTTTGGCCATGTATTACATATGTTGAATGTAAGCAGCGGAAAGCTTAGGTATTCTGTAGAGTACAATTTGGAAAATGTAATACATGAAGAAATATTGTAATATTGAAAATTTTGTTTAATTTGGAACAAAGTTAAGTTTTAGTTAAATTTCTTATTTAAAAATTCATCATTCAGGAATATTACCAGGAATAAAGAAGAGCATCCACAATAAATAAAAATTCAATTGTCAAGAAAGTATAGCATCCTATATGTGTATTCATCTAATTATAAATCTTCAAGGTGCATGAAACAAAAAGTGGCAGAAATGAGGAAAGAAATAGAAAAACTAATATTAATAGATTTGGATTTTAATATTCTTTTAATATTATCAATTATGGAAGAAAGTATACACAAAACTTGTGAGGTTATGGAACCACTCAACATAATCAACAAACTTGACACAATGTCAATTACAACATTATAAGTAGAAAGAGCAGAACATACACCATTTTTGAAGACATATGAACAAAACTTCAACTAAAATAGAGTATATGCTAGCCCACAAAATAAATAAAGAAACAAACAAACAAATAAATAAATCTAGAGATTTAAATCATGTATTCTCTGACCACAATAAAACATAAATCAAAACAAAAAATCTGAAAAAAATCTCAAAATATTTGAAAATTAAACAATACATTTCTGAAGATATCATGGGTCAATAAATGACAAAAAAGTTTAGAAAATATACTAAAATTTAAAAATGAACTCAAAACATATTAAAATGAATAAGCATATAAATCAAGGGGACAGAATAATGTCCAGAAGTTGATCCCACATATATGTTCAATCAATTTTTAACAAAGCTGTCAAGATAATTTAATAAGAACAAAGGTTTGTCAACAAAGATTGCTAGAAAAACTATATGTTCATTTGGAAAAATTACTTTAACTCTTTTATCTCACACAGCACACAAAAATCTGAATTCAAATGCATTATAAACTAAAACAAAAAAGCTAGAACTCAGTCTTCTGGAAAACAATAAGGAGTAGGAAAAGATGTCTTAGGACACCAAAAAAAAAAAAAAAATTAACCATTTTGAAAATGGTATATTGGACTCTACTCTTTTAAATATTCTATTAAGAAATGGATAATATGAATATTCTTTGTATTTAAACAGTGTTATGTTAAAAGGTGCTCTATATTTGTAATATGAAATGTAATGAATGCTATTGTTATATATACAACATTGAATAAAAAAAAAGAAATGGAATGGCAAGCTAAGACATGAGAAAATTATTTACAGCATATATATCTCGCAAAGGACTGATATCCAGAACATAAACTAAAAAAAAAAAAAATCCATAATTTAATAATTTTAAAATGATCAAATATTTTGACAATGTTTCACAAAAACAAAAAAGCAATAAGTATCTGAAAAGATCACTAGCACAATTTCTCATTAGGAAAATACAACTTTAAATCATAGTGAAATACAGTTTTACATATCCACTGTAAAGACTAAGATTAAGATTAATAATACCTCATATTGAGAAGGCCATAGGGCAAATTAACTCTCATAAATTGCTGGTAGGAATGTAAAATGTATTAAAAAAAAACTTTGTAAACAATCTATTTCTTAAAGGTAAGCATACCCTTATTGTAAAATCCGGAATTCCAATCTTAGATAGTCAACCAAAAGAAACAAAACATAGGTCCATACAAAAACTTGTTTACAAGTACTCAAAGCACCTTTATTCACATTAGCCAAAACCTGACAGCAATTTAACTGTGAAGAGATAAACAAATGTGACATTTCTATGTAATGGAATACTACTTGATAATTAAAACAGAATATCTAGGGATGAAAAGAACACACAATGAATAAATGAAAACATAATGCAGGACAAAAGAAGCCAGAAATAGAGAATACATACTCTATGATTCCTTCCGTAAGAAAGCCTAGACTAAGAAAAACTGATCTATAGTGAATGACGTCAGGTTGGTCGGGAATTGACTACAGGAGGCATAACAGAAGATTTGAGGGTGATGGGGATGTTCTCTATGTTGATTATTATGGTGGCACTTACATGAACTTATACCAATTTATCCAATGATACATTTAAAACTATTGTTAGCTTTTCATCACTGTGACAAAAATAACTGCAAAAACAATTTAGAATAGGGAGTTTATTTGGGGAAATCACAGTTTCAGAGGTCTTACTTAGTCCATAGTCAGCTAATTCCATTGCTCTGGGCCTGAGATGAAGCAGAACATCATGGAGAAGACGTGTGGTGGAATAAAGTTAATCAGCTCATAGCAGCCATGAAGCAGATAGAGAGAGAGAGAGAGAGAAAGTGAGGTGCCAAGGACAAAAATCTAAGTCCCAAAAGCATACTTCCAGTGACCTACTTTTTCTAGTGACACCTTATCTGCATAGTTACCTCCCAGTTCAGTTCTCCTCTGAACATTTCTGCATTGTCGCACACATGAGCTTTTGGGGGACTTCTCATATTCAAACCATAACAGCACTTTGTCATATGTAAATTATACCTCAATAAGTATGATTTCAAAATCTACATTCCCAAAGATAATATTTTATATTTATTATTGAGAGCACATATGGTCAAATAAAATTTTCGTAATCTGCATTTGTCTTATATTAATTCCCCAGAAAGATTTCTTGAGACAAAAGTTTGAATTAATATAGTCTATTCTGGATGGAAGTGATTATAATAGGCTTTAGCGGGGGTGGGGGGGGGGTGGGGGAAGAATTAAAGAAATGAAGACGTGAGGAAGAGAAGAGAAGAAATTCACAAAGCATGTGCCATCATGCAAGTTATGAGAGTAGGATTGGGAGAATCAGTGTACCACACACACATCAAAGTTGTCCACGGGAGATCATTCAAGAGCACTCCTGTCATTGTTGGAACCTGTCCTTGGGCACCTGCAGAGCATAATTTTCTCAGCACTTTTGGCCTGCTGGGCAGATAGCAATGCAGATTTCAATGGACAGAGAAGGTCTTCTGGTAAAGCAATCATATTGCTGGCAGTAAAGGGAGCAGAGACACACGTGGGGCTTTGTCAGTGTCTACTGCAACATTACTGGAAGACAGCATCCAACAATTCACTGTTGATTGCTGACCCAGAAACTTTAGGCACATACATGTTAAAGACAACTTTGGATCCTATGTAATTTATTTTCACATTCATTTCAATACAAACACATCTTTTAATTAAAACTATAAAGATGTAAGCCAAAGGGACTAACCACAAATTTGAAAATCAAATTTGCCATTTTATGAATTACAATATGCTGAAAAATATAAATAGCATCCAATTTTATCATGGCATTAAATAAACATCAATGTAAAGAGAAAAAAAATAGAAACAATTTAGAAATTTAATTGTTCTTTCTTGCAATGGTCTTTACTTGGCATGGAACTATGTCATACTAATTAGCAGCAATATATTTAGGGACAAATACAGTATTTAAAATATTTAACTATTGAAAGTGTCCAAATATTATTATATAATAGAAGAACCCTAAATGTTATCCTCCTGGGAGCTTAAAAGAATTAATATAAATTCCCATATATGAAGTATGAAATGAAACAATTATACTTGCTATTGTTTTGTGTTTTACCCATGACAGAAACCAGCATCAGCTGATGGCTGTAACTAACTACTCAGCCACCATATATCTTTAACATTTCTAAGTGAAGATCAATTCTACATATTTAATTGCCAAGCACAATACTTTTGAATCAATTGTCCCACCACATTGTATCTCTGTGGAACAAATCTATCAGCCAAGGCACAATGACCTACCCAATTATATAATAACTGTATTTTTTTCTAGTCACATGAATTATTATAGCCCTTCCATTTTGTGATTTGATGCTTCTTTAATAGTTTTCAAAGTTCTGATTGAAAATTTCAGAGGAAACTGAATTCAAGTCTAATGTTAGTACTCAAATATTTTGAAAAGGTTTTGCAAATTAACAAATAATTCCTATGACAACACAAAATTTTAAAGCAATCCCTAAATATGTTTCCAGGTATTTTTAGGATGAGGCAATAATAATAAAATTATTATTTTATTTGTTCAACTTTTACTCCTATATTAAATTATGACTTTCTAGTAACATCAAAGATGTATATTAAAATTGCAGATGGCCAAGTGTAAAACAGATACACTTTTAAAGTAATCCTCCATAAACCTTTTGAAGTTTATTATTTGATCCCACCCATTATCTCATAATTCCTGAGTCACCTAATTTTGTTGTTCTCAAAATGTTTTACCTTAAAAAGTGCTTTTAGAAATATGATTGAATATAGGATCTATTTTCCAAGTAAAAGTAATAGATGTACACTTTGGGGAATTTCTTGACCTCTATAAAAAACTAGTAATCCCAGCACTTTTAAAATCCTACGCCCTACTAAAAAGATAAATAAAATACAAAAAATACATAGGCTTACCACAAAAAAAAAAAAAAAAAAAAAAAAAAAAAAAAAAAACCTACGCCCTACTAAAAAGATTATACATAGGCTTGGTTAGACATGAATTAGATATAATGAGCTAAAATCAAGCAGGAAAAAAATTTACATGCTCCATTTTTCTATTTACTTGTTTCTTCTGATTTACAAAGGAGTGATTTTCCTCTCAAATTTTCAACACTGGATTGTTAGGACAAGAGTCCTATACAATGTGAAAAGTTCATTTAGTTTTTAAAAAAGACACCTCAAGAAAATACCTATGTAAATTATATAATACTTGTAAAAGCAATAATGTGACTGTCAGAATGAACCAAAGATGATATTTAGACATTTTAAATTATAAAATAATTCCTTTATTATCCATTGGTTCCAAAGAGATGGACCAAAGTTTTAATAATAATACTATTGTTAATACCAATGTTAACAGTAATAAGAAAGTGCATGCTCATCTGTAACTCTCAGTGAAGTTCAAAGTAGGATTTTAAATATTTATTTTACTAAAGCATCTAACTTTATATGTAACCAGAATATAAAAATTAAATAAGTCACTGAGTCCTCTGTTTCTTTCATATGTTACAACCAGTCCACCATTGAATCCTGGCTTCCACTTTCATAATACATCCAGAATCTAAAGCATTCTCACTGCCAACACTGCTACACTATGGTCTACATCTGAGTCAACATTATGTTTTACCTGCATTATTACAGTAACTTCATACTTGACCTCCTGCACCCACCCTTACCTTTTACAATTCATTCTTCTCAGTGCAGAGTGGTCCTTTTAAAACATAAGTCACATCAGATCTACTCAGATTCCTCCAAGAAGTCTTTTTGCATTCATAGGTAAAGTCAAAATTTTCTGCTTTCCAAGTTTCCTTCCATTGCGCGCTCTGCTCCAGCCTCCAACCTGAATACAGCAAGCCAGCTCCTGCCTCAGGCATTTACAATTGCTGTGCCCTATCCTTGGAATGTTCATTCTCTACAAACCCACATGACTAGCTCCCTGGCATTCTTCAAATGTCACCAAAGGAGAGTCACCTTTCTAATCAACCAATATGAAAAATATATAAATTAATGAATAAACCTTGAGTTTATGTTCAAAGCACTTATTAACACCAGACTATATAACACATTCATTTGGTGAGTGCCATCTTCTCCACTAGATTGCAAGTGAAGTTGAAGTCAGCACTGTGTCTTGATTGTTCCCTATTAGGGCTCATACTGGTGCATGACACATGGTAATCATTCAGTAAACATATCAAATGAATGCATGAATACTCAGGTAGAAACTTACATAAATGGCTTAGTATCATTGCCATCTCGGCCTCCTTCATATCCTACTCCAGAGATCCCAGGAGGCACCTCTATGGAAATTTAAAGATATTTGGAGCACATTTACAAACCATGCCTCTAATATTCTAATATAGAAACATAATTTATCTTATACATAAGTAGAAAGTATAGTTTTGATGTAGTGAAAAGAGTGTTAGACTCATGGTATTTTAAGTTAGATTGACTTCCTTTCCCAATGTACTCTCTTTCCTTCACGAAGAGTCCGCAAGATCTCCTTAAATATCTGTTCCTTTCTGTATGTCGATGTTTGGATATAAGTTCTTCAGTTATCCACAATCTGTAAAAATGTGACTGGAACAAAAGGGGGGGTGATTGAAAGTATGAATTGAAAACATTGTTTACTTTCTATCCACCTCCTTCCTTTGTCTGGAATGGTCCCTTCATTGCAAAACCATTCTTATGATGATTATTTAATCCAATATAAAAGTAGGGACTTAAACTAGATGGAAAGCACCATAAATATCACAAAATCCTCTGCAGTCTAAGTTATTTGTTCTTCAATATAGGCATCTCTGTATTAAAGTCACTCTGTTTCACAGTGTGCTAACACTGTAAGTTCTGCAAATTGTACATCAACAAATTCCACTGAATGAATGAAATATCTAGCGAATGTTAATTTCAAGTCATATAATCAGTTGTATAAAAAATGTGATTTTCATGTTCTATAAATTTTTATCACGTGCCAAATTCTATTATATATAAAAAAAAATCCTACAATCTCAGCCAATTGATATCAATTTCAGTCTATCTAAAGGTTCTCTCAATCTGTTCCCAAGGTCACATAAAACTTTCACAGGGCATACATAATTCCCTGGAGTTGGCAGGAGATGGTGGCTGTTTCTCATTCACTATCCACCCATGTTGGCCTTCCCAAGGACCCACATCCCATCAGGTTTTCAATAGTCAGGGACAGTAGATTGCTCTTGCATGCTCCTGTCCCAACTTCAAGGCCTTGTGAGTACACAGTGTCAAGTTAGGCCACTCCTTAATGCAAACAAAAGAACACACACACACACACACACACACACACACACACAAAGAAAAACCTTCCTGCTGCTGTCATAGAACTTACACGCTAGTCCTCATGTCCTTGATACCCCATAAAGCCAGCTCAACTCTGTTCCAAGGCTTACTGTTTCCTGGATTTTATTCTAGAAGCAAGGACTTTCTGCTATCAGATCCTTAAACTCTAAGAGTAAAAATTCTTTCTCAGGGATACAGCACCATTTACCATTTTACCTCCACTAGTGAATTCCTTTACTTAGATAAGAAGCACCTATTCTAAGGAGGGAAATGAAGAGTGACAAACTCTAACAGATATGATGCAGGACTTCTGCCCATGAGCTTCAAGGATTCTCTTTTAATATACACAACCCAAGTTACAAACAGAAAATACTTTTGGTCAAAACCACTGGTTTTTGTCAAATTTTCAAAAATCAATTCACCAAATATTTCCTTCTTTATTTTTTGGCTCTAGTACAGTATAGACCTGAATGTGGAAAGCCATAGTTGTATAGAAGCCCAAACCCCCAAAGAAGTAAAAGTGTACATATGAGATGGGGGGGGATAATTTATCAAAAGTCTCACTAAAAATGACCTATTCAGTAATAGCTGAAAAATACCTGACCCCTCCCCAAAATAGCCCTGCAAACAAATAAAATGAAGAACAACATTTTAAACTCAACTTATCTCCCAGTGTTTTTATAATTTATTTGGAATGAAATATTATAAGCATTTTTGATTGGAACACAAGTGTTCTTTTAATGATTACATTCTATTTTCCCTAACATTTGGAGAAAGAATGGAAAGATGGAGATTAGCTCAGGTGATAATGAAGAGAGAGTTCATAGACTCTTTATAAGCTGGGAGAGTACCAGCATGATTCTGATTAAAACAAGAGAATATAACTCATCTTCTCACTGTTTCTCTGAAATGTTGATTTTGTACATGAGCAAAAGATGAGCAAATAAGTGAAAATAATTAAATGAGTCTAAGTATCTCTGTCATAATCAGAGAACCAGGGTACAAGAAAGGAAAGCATGGAGCATAGTCCAGTTCCTGTTTTTATGTATAGATCTGGGTTTCTGGAAAACCTGAGAAAGTAAAGCAAGAAAATTTTCTGACGTGTTTTCTGATGTGTTTGTTTTAAGAATAAGATATTACAAGCAAGAAAAAAATAAAACATATAAGAAGATTGAGCTGTCCTTTCAAATTTCCCCATCCACTCAAGCTTTATGCAGAAATACCCTCCTGCAATTTTGTTTTTCATCTTTGAGAACGCACAATTCAGAGCCTATCACAGGAGAGCAGAAAGACACATTACAAAATGACATAAAAAGAATTGAATGGAACCCATATAAAAATTACTTGAATCACTTTTGAGGACACTGAAATCATGTTGCTGAAAGTTTTTAAAACATGTAGCAGTATTTCTTGAAACAAGATTCCCATGCAGGAACCTGGGGTAATTCAGAATTACATTACAGCTCAATTCATCCCTGACCTACAACTTTCAGATTATTAAGCTTGAAGACACCTCTGACCCTAGATCAAAAATGATTTTACAAAATGTGGTTTAGGGAACAATACTGACTGCCACACTACTAGATTGGCATGAGAAATCAGATCTGGTTTCTGTGGTACCAGAGCGAGATTTTAGCATGGGACTCTGAGGGGTCCTGAGCAAATATAATAAATGGAAAACAGTTTAAAAAGATAAGTGAACTATATGAATTATCCATTTCTCTCCAATATGATAGTATGCCTATGTTTGTATTAAATGATCTATTGTGTGTAGAGTTCTTTCAATGCTATTTGAAGAATTTTTAAAAATAGAGTAACAGGAATAATAGTTTTCAAAGTCAGTCTCTGGGATTTTGACTCTAATCTATCACTTAAGATAGATAACCTACATTAGTAGGTTATTTCATGTTTCTAAGCATCCTTCTCCTATTTCAACAAGAGCACAAAAGCAGTAAGTACCTCATGGAGTTAAGAGGCCTCGGTAAGGGAGCACATGGAAACTGCTTAATACAGAAAATAGCTCACCTGATAGTGTTCAGTAAACACCTGCTATTGTCATAAACTTGCACCCCTTTTTCTTTTGTGAGTAATAAGAGAATAAGAATTGCTTACCAATCTTAAAAAGTCCCTGCAATATTTTTGACCTGCTTATTAGGTGTCACTTAGCAATGCTTTCTACTGAAAATTTCTAGAACAATGCAAAAAATATTGATTTTGATAGTAAAATTGAATTTCAGAAAAGTCACAGGTAAATTTTGGCACTAGCAGCAACAACAATAGTTATTTTATTTAAAAAAAAAATTATTTGGCAATGGCTTCATCCTAACAACTTTCTTGCATTATTTCTTTATCATAACTGCTCCCAGAGGAATCTGATGGTCACAGTCATATCATTCTAGTTGCCCCTTTGAAGCCCTGGCACAAGACCAGGAAATAAAAAGTCAGCGCCTGCTAGGTGAGGATATGAATTGATGTGTATGTCTAATTTACAGGTTGGAAATTGGGAACAGCACCTGAAATCCAATGGCAATAGCCCTATGGCCTCCAACAACAACTGAAGGTCTCTAAGCCACTGGCAGCCATCACACCTGGGGGCCCACAATCCTTCAGTGATAGAAAGTGCACTTCTGCAAATGCACAACTATAAATGTTTAAGTTCCTTTGGTCAAATCTGGGACAGCCAGCTGGTTGGCACTACCAGTCTCATTTTTGGCTGGTTTTCTAGAACTTGCTCACTGAACAAATCAAAACTATAACTCTTTGATTGTAAGATTTCTATTCTTTCTCACATTGTGAAATACAAGTAACTGTAGATTTGCTACTTAAAAGTATTTCTAATCTTTATATAAAAGTCAGTGATATACCACAATTTTTAATTATTCCCCTATGTCTTCAACCCTTGAATCATTCTTTGATACATACAGGATGCCTGAGAAAAGTGTGACCTAGAGATCAGTTTTTCAGTATTTGAGTCAGGTCATAAATGTAATCAATTTGTGTCACCTACAAACTTAATAAATAGTAATAATTTTTATGCGAAGTTGTGTTTTTAATTTTTTTTATTTTTGAATGCATCTACTAATTTGTATTTTATTTAAATAAAAATATAAGTAATAAGCATAAAATACATTAATAGATTGATAGTTAAACAAATAAACATCTGAAAGTGGTACATTAACCAAATCTTTCAAAAGTTTATAAACACAGCCATTTGTATTTCCTTCAGACTAAAACTTGGCATTCAGAGTTGATGGTGGAGATGCAAATTGCTTTTCCAAACAGCTGTTTATATTGGCTAAGCTGCTTCTTACATGTAAATCAGTGGGGGGGAAATAAAAAAAAAGGAAAACACTTTATCAGTCTTCTCATGATTTTTTTAATCAATTCTGTGCAAAAATATGGCTTACAATTTATTGCTGAAATGAAGGAACCTAAGGATTTTCAGTCCACAGTTTTAAATTTAGCAAGTACTTCACCTACTTGCAAAATAATCACTTCTAGAACTTTATATGTCCTAGAAACAATTGTGCCCCTTCCACTCAAGCACAGAAATTCTGCCAAGAGCCATGGGGCCAAAAAGGATCAATTGAAACCATGTCATGACAATTGTTTTTATCATATATAAATAAACTAGAAACATACCATTTTTCTTCTACTGGTCAAGAAGCTGCAATAAGCATTTATTCCTAACAATTTTGATTTTACTAAAATGTTTCAAAGGTGATTGACAAACCTGTGTTTGCCTCAGGTGCTATCTATTTCACTTACGTTTCCCCCCACCTATATCTTAGCAAATATTTTAAGATTCTAGAGAAGGTTGTTTCCTTAGTGATGTCTAAAGCTTAATTTTCTCAAATAACCAATGCATTTTTAAACATATTTAAAATTTATCCAGTTTGTTGAATCAACAAGTTGGTCAAATAAAGTTTTTAAATGGAACCCTTGAATCTTCATGTTGCTGGTCTTCCTTCATCCCCTGTCTGTTGAAAAGGGGAATAATATATTGGATACATTTTTTCTTGTATCAAAGTTCAGCATGTTCATGATTATTATTATTATCATGTGTTACAGAGTGAGTGTATAGATGATGCAGAAGTTTGGAAAAAGTACATCAGATCCAGAAAAAGTCCTGACAGTTTGGATTTTAAAAAGTTTATATCCTGGTTGGATGTTTGCTACATGTATTCATTTTGTTTTTCTTCTAAAGAAAAACTACAGAAAAACAATTCAAGTCATTGTGTTCTGTATATTTGTAAAAACTTGAAAGCATTGTTTTACTGGAGTTAGAAAGCAGAGGAGGGTGGCAACTGAAGCATGTTTCATCTCTTGTTGAATTCTGGGTTACCAAAAGATAGATCAGCTCACATAAATGAAAAGTCATAGACTACTAATCAAAGATTTTAAAGAAAAAAAAATGATTTTCCCTTTCTCACTCTCTTATTTTCTACAAGCCAAATAACTCCTAAGTGATCAAGTTGATAAATAAACTCCAAAATAATAAGATTTATCTGTAGCAAGTATGTCCTGCAGCTGGAACCCATGAAGTTTTTATTGCCTGCTCTTCCACAGTCTGTTCTAATATTAGCCTCCAAATTCCATGGCAAGTTCACGTATAAATGGATATAAATGATTGTCCAGATACACTGAAGGACTTTCAGAGATGGACATTTAACAGAATGATGAATGTTTCATCTGCAGTTGGAAACTCATTATTCAAACCAGTTATTGAGTTCTCACTTTAGAATTCTATGTTTTTTCCTCTGTAATATTTATATTGTTTTCTATATGAAAATAGACTTCTCTCTAACATGTATGAGATGAGAACAGATCAGTGTTCTTAATTTGGCTTCTTTGGTTAACCTTTGAGATTTCATATCTCAATCCCAAATGCATGGCTTTAAAACTGGTGACCTTACATATTTATGTTACCTCTTTATTTTGCTGGAGTAATATGTATCAGTTAGCAGTTCTTTTTATAAGAAAGCTTAATGTCCAAAAACAATACTACACACACAACTTAATTCCATCTGCTATACATAAATTAAACATTGAAACCCTCTACTGCTCCCACAATTTTTTCAGTTGTATTGAATTAGAGAAACTCAGTCACCATCTTCAGACGTTTTGACTCTCTTTAAAAAAAAAAAAAAATACGCGCACACACACATACACACACACACACACACATCTTCACTTCAATCCACCTGCTTAATAAAGACTCTGTATAGAAAAAAATATTCATTTACTTATAGTTAAATTTAGGAAACCTGACTTATCTCCTATGTTCATTGATTTTTTTTTAAATTCTTAAATAACTATCAAGAGAGTAAAACAAAAAATGTGTGCAATACTGTACACCACAATTATTTCCCAGGTCTGATATTGAAATAAGTAGTTTTTCCTGGGCAATTAATACCAACTTAGATAATTCTACACAAATTTAAAGACATGAGATGCAAAGCCATGACTGTGTTCCAGCACATTCTTGTCAGAAACATTTAAATCACCATCTTACACAGTACATATTGAAACTCAAATTTAAGTGTTTTATTTTTATGTACATTTTGTTTTGTCCAGAAATAAAATATCTAAATACAGACAGTGTAATGTTGTATATGTATAGCTTTCAACAATACTTGAGCTGAATAAATGCTTTGTACATCATTTGTCTTTTTAATGGAGTTCACAGCTACATTGATAAAATGGATTCCTCATATCCTTTTTTTTTTCTTTTTTAACCAATAACAAGCAGAGAGACAAGTACAATTTAATATTAATAAGCAGCTCAAATAACACTTGGTTAAACTATGTACAATACAAACCATTCATACAAATGAAGACTAGGATATTGAATTTGTTACAATATGTGTAGTAAAGATAAGACAGACACTTATAACTTACATGGTGTCTGCCAGGCATTTACCTTCTTATATAATGATCAGAACTTGTTTTAAGCAGCCTTAGCTGGTCTCAACTTTGCAAATGTCCAATGATTGGCGATGAAAGCTGTAATCCCAACTTCTGCCCACATGTAAATTCCAAATGTTTGCTCATCTTTACTGAAAACAGGCTCCTTCCATAGGGGGAAAAAAAAAAAGCCATCTTGTATCACCTTGAATGTGCCTACCATATGCTGGAAAAACATTACTACACTTAGTTGTGTTCATAAAATAAAGAATACTGAGCTCTAAAGACACATTTTTTCCATTTTAACAAGCATATACTCCTACAGTAGTATACCAGTACAGCTACTCCAAGCAGTAGGAATGCATGAGTGGGGATTATTGATTAGCATGGACTCAAGACTTTAAAAGAGATTCCCATAACGGTGAGTGTTAGAAACATTTTCTGTCTAGTTGATCTTTTCGTTTGATGATAGTTTATCCTGAACCATTATGAGTCAGACAATGAAAGCCCTCTCAAACAACCGATGATAGATGCAAGCTGAGATGTGCATGAGTGTGTGTTTGTGTACCTCTACATGTGAGAGTATGTCCTCAAGTATGACTTTAAAATCTGTGGTGATTTACAACTATACTGAGAGATGAAGCTGACTGGGCAGAAATTACATCAGATTGTTTTCCACTAGCGTATTTGCAGCCAGTTGACAAGAGCAGCAGTGTAGACACATTCCAGGCAACAGATGTGACCTTCTTCTTTGAGGTAACAGCCCTGTCATATGACCTTTAATTCCTCAGGCTTCAGTCTCACCCCCTTGTTCATCCTCATCCAGAAGGGAAGTAAGGTGTGTCACTGTGGTAGTTGTAGTCAGGGCACACTTTCTGTACTAGTTTATAATCTGTACTATAAAAGGATATGTAAATACAGATCACTTTGAAGGGCTTGGAGCAGAGCCAGGACACATGACTTTGGGTCTGCTCCTGGTAACAGGTTTTGGAAGGGTCATAGTTGCAGAGTGTGTTCTTGGTAGCCTTGTCAACCTTTTCATACTCAATTCTACAGTTAAAGGATTTGGAATCTTTGGCATCAATCACGGTTTGTTGTGCCAAGTCGAATTCCACAATTTTTGTAGGGGGCACCAGGCTGACAGATACATTCCCTTGACCAGTGGAATTGTGCCTGAAATAAACACTAAATGTCCCATTTCCATGATCCACAATTTTCCCAGTAATCAATAGATTCAGCTTCACTGTTTTGATGTTAGAATGAAAATCACCCCATCCAAACATTTTCTTAAACTTGCCCGTCTTAACAATGGGCCTTCTCTTGGCCCTGGGCCGAGGCTCTTGAAGGTCTGTGGAGTTCCTCAGCCAGTCCCAGAGGTCTTGTTCAGAATAAGGTTCTGGGGTGTCATATCGCAGGTCCAAATCTGTATCATTTTCTTTGCCACGAAAAGTCTGTGACAGGAGTCGGCTGATAGATAAGTCTTTGCTGCTTTCTGTCCATATGTGCTTTAGTGTGGATTTGCTGCTTCCTGACTTCAGAAGTTCTGACTTTCCACCATTCGTTAAATTGGCACATGTGACCTAGAAATGGAACAGAAAATTGGCATTTATATCTCTGCATCTGAGAGCACCTAACAAGCAGATCCAAGCCCTTTCTCAAAGGCTCAGAATTAAATGACACTTTTCTTTTTTAAAGTATCTTCAGTATCTGGCCAATATTTATTAAGATGTAACAAAATGCCACTTCTATTTTTATATAATAGTAGAAGAGGAAAGGTGTGGGTGGATAAAATCCACTAAACATGACCTAGAGATCTATATGAAAACATTGACTAGTGGAAGACAAGATCATCTAGCATGAGAAAATCAAATTAAATTCAAACGTTCATCAAACTAATTAATTCTAACCATCAAAATCCTAACACTTTGAAAATAAACTTTATAAATCATTATGCTTTTTTTCTGCTTCAAAATTACCATAAACTTTAAAACAGTGATTCTCTTAAATATGTCAACTGACACTCTAGATTTTCAATTGTTCATGCCACAGTCATATTTTAAAATTTAATTCTGCAAAGGAATTCTAGTATACCTTAACTGGCCAAAATAAAATAGTATGTTTATTATCTTAAACATCTGGCATATCATATAAGACAATGTTTTTTCTTTTTAAAAAAAATTTAGTTGTAGATGGACATAATACCTTTATTTAATTTATTTATATGCAGTGCTGAGAATCAAACCCAGTGCCTCACATATGCTAGGTAACTGCTCTACCACTGAGCCACAAACCCAGCCCCATAATGTTTTATCTTAATGGACTTAAAACATGGTCAAGAAACAGGGATGTAAATTAAGACATCCAATATTCAAGATAATTGACAGAGAAGCAAAACAATGCACAGTCAAATGTTAGTTCAGTTCAGATTGTGAAAGTATATTTAAAAATTGTTCTCCTAAAACCCCAGTCTTACCTCTTTTAGAAGAATTAGTTACCCAACTAAAGCAGAGATTCAGAGGAATCAGTGTCCCAATAAAGTCATTGGGACACTGTTAAAGCAGTGACTTCTGATCCTGACATAGAGGACTTAGGACAGGAATGAACACAGCTAAGGACCCAAAGGAGCCAAAACAGCCAATACAAGTAAACCATTTAAAATGCAGACTGACTGGTCTAGTTTAGGGATGCTGAAGGGAGTCTCTAGGTGCCCATTAAAAAGACAAGTTTCACTATAAACCTCCATTTCCAGGTACCTGGAGAACCAGTCCTAAGAAACCTCTGCGGCCTGTATCAGACATGATTTTTATTACCACTCAGCAGCCTCACTGGACTCTCTGGTCTCCTTATAAACTGTTATCAAAGTAAAAGGTCATTCCTGAAGAGTTTTTAAAAGTCAGACCCATTAGGAACTAGAGCTGCATTGTAGGAACCCCTCTCTAGACTTAGCCATGGAGGTCTCTGGAATGGAAATGTCCTTTTATCAGCCACCAGGGTTGGAAGGAATCTATCCTAATCCAGGGGGAGTAAGACCATAGACTGCAGGGCCAGACTCCCTAGGATTCTTTCCTAGATCTAGCACTTCCAAATTGTGCACCCTTGTGATAAAATTCTTTAACCTCTCTCTGCCTCAGTTTATTGTCTCTGTAAAATGAAGGTAATAATGGTGTTGTTATGGTTTGGATGTGAGGTGTCCTCCAAAAGGTCATGTGTGAGACAATGCAAGAAGATTTATAGGACAAATGATTGAGTTATGAGAGCCTTTAACCCAATTAGTAAATTAATTCCCTGATGGGATTAACTGAGTGGTAACTGAAGGCAGGTAGGATGTGGCTGGATGAGGTGGGTATTGAGGGGCGTGCCTTTGGGGTATATATTTTGGATCTGGTGTGTGAAGTCTCTCTCTTTTTCCTAATCATCATGTGAGACACTTCCCTCTGCCACTCTCCTCTGCCATGCTGTCCTGCCTCACCTCAAGCCCTGAAGAATGGAGCTGGCTGTCTATGGACTGAGACCTCTGAAACTGTGAACCCTCAAATAAACTTTCCCTCCTTTAAAATTGTTCTGGTTTGTCTTTTAGTCACAACACTGAAAAAGATGTCTAAAACAGGTGTCTACCTCATAGGTTGCCATGAAGTTGAAGAAGCTAAGACATGTAAAGCCTTAAAATAGTGGTCAGCATATGGGAAGGCCACAATAAACAACTATTACTATGAATCCCAAAGTGACGTTCAAAGACAATTAGAGGAAGATCACCAAATGGCACATATGGAGATTTGACCTAAGAGTAGCTTTACCTGAGATTGTGAAGCCAAATGCTGGAACCTGGATGGAAGGGGACATAGATGCAAAGGGTCTTGATAATGTATGCTGGAAAAAATAGTCCTTAGATCTTATCATCCTGCTTATTTACCAATGCCTTTGGATCAATGAGCTTTCACCATGCTAGCAAATAGTCCTTATCATAATACCTATATTTATGCTTTAATTTTAAAATGTCCTTATCATAATTCCTATATTTACTCTTTAATTTAAAAATTCATATTCTCTGATTTTTCCTTAGAATTAGGTAGTTTTCCACAGGCAAGGACAAGTACAGGTATGCACAGGTAGCAGCTTAGGACTTACACCTCAGCAGCTGCACAGAGCGGTAACAAAATGCATCTGTGATGCTCTGGCTAACAAACCAGGACTGAAATTGCCTCAAAGAAGGAAAGGAGAAGATTCTTAGCATGTAAGTTATCAGCAGAATATAGGGAGTGAAAGAAAAAAAATCACGAGACATGGGGGATACAATCTCAAGGAGGAAGAGTCACTCTATTCAAAAGGATGCTATGACTCAGACAAGCAAACCAGCCTATGATTTCCAGCAGAATAGTAGTTGTTTGGTTCTGAGTTTAGAGTGGCTCTGTAGTTACACTGTCTCAACCTCAGACCAGACTCAGATCCTTAGGAGCTGTGTTGTGCACAAATCACCTGACTTTTTTAAGTGTTTGATTTCTCTTCTAGAGTCTAGGAGAACACCATCCCACTCCCCTCATAGGGTGGCTGTGAGGTTTAAACGGGACACTTCACTTAAAGCAATCAGGACAGGCCTGGAATGTAGCATAACTAGCTGTTATTGTCATTAGATGTTTTTAGAAACCCCAGGAGGAATAGCTTATGTACATAAGTAACTTGTGATAGCATATGAGAGTAGAGCACTTGTAAGAAAATTACTCTTTAACTTAACTATAAGCATTAGGGAAACAAAAATATAAATCATACCAGGAGTTGAGGAAGAGAAAACGGGAAGTAAACAGTGTAAAGTTTCAGTTAAGCAAGATGAAATGAATTCTAGAGATAAGCTGTTCAACATTGTACCTATAGCCAACAATGCTTAATTATACACTTGGAAACTTAAGAGGGTAGATCTGGTAAGTGTTCATGCTAAAATAAAACACATTTAAATAAATTCTTAAAAAATTATCTTAACTAACCCATAAACATATATTGAACCCTAATCAAATGTATACTGAGATGTTGGGGGGTGGGAAAGGAAAGAAAAAAGCATATAATTTGAAAGGGCTGCTGTGACAACCTAACAAATATGGCAGGTTGAATAGGTAGCAAAGCTCCAGTTAACAAAGGACGGGCATAAGTTCAACTGTGAAACAGCTCAGCTACCAAACACAGTGCATGCGTTTGCCTTCAATGGGCGACATGAAAAGCAGCGAGCAGTGCTGAGTGTCAAGAGGGCTCTGAACATCTGCTTGAGTACAGAATCAAAGCAGGTCTCAGCTATAATTACCAGCACAATCTTGAATATTCTTATTCTCTCTTCCCTTTGCTTTCATTCAGATTAGAAGAGGAGTTGGGCGAGGTCTAAAACAAGGTGTCAGTCATGAAAAACCAGGAAGGGTCCTTAGCAAAATCCCCAGACCTGTTTAATATTAACAACCCTGGTTAATTTTGCTCTATGAATTCAAAAAGTAGGTAGTGAGACTCCACTAATACCAAATTAAATAGAGAAATACATAGGTAAACTGACATGGCTCTTTCTCTCAAGGAGTCTACAATGGGGGATCATTTAAGCAAATCACAGTGTAAGGCTTCCAGCACTACACATTGAGAAGTCAAAGTCAAAGTAGAAAGAGAAGGACAACAGAAGAGAGGATCCTTACTTAGATCAGGAAGTTAAGAAATACTTGGGAGTTCACCAGCTAGAGAACAGGTCAGAGGAGTTCTTCTAAACATACGAATATAACTGACCAAAAGCACAGAACTGAGAAGAGACATGTCAAATGTAAGAGTGAAAAATAACTCCTTACCATCTAACTGAAATTTCGTGTCCTTTGACAAACATCTCCCCACCCGCTGCACTCCTGTCTCTGGTAACTGCCATTTTACTCTCTGTTCCTAAGAATTTATTTATTATAAATTAAACATAAGTGAAATCATACTGAGGGTACATTTTAAGTGTTGTCGCCACATGAACACAAAAACTGTCTCCCTTTTTATCTATCTATCTATCTATCTATCTATGCATTACCATATATGTACGGTAATACATGTGTTACGAGGCTTTATCTAGCCATTTCACAATGTGTACTTTATATGTATGTATGTGCATATAAATATATCAAAATGCCATGCTGTATATACATACACATTTTTGACTTGTCAAAGAAAAAGAAAAGGAAGTAAAAAAAAGAACAAAGGAAGGAAGAAAGGGAAGGGGGTAGAAGAAGGAAGAAAGGGAAGGGTATGGAGAAAGGAAGAAAATATTAAAGAAAGGAATAAAAGGAAGGATGAAAGAAAAAAAAATTTTACTGCAGAACTTCAAGAGCTTTGCTAGTGAAAAACAGAACTTGGCAGAGGTAGGCTAGGGTGAAATTACAAAGGTCCTGCTAGAACTTTATTTAATCTTAATCTCAAAGGTAATGGGGAACCACTATATTTTGTTTTGCTTTGTTTTCAAGTAAGTTATCTTAGCTCTAGAAGAATCATTGGTTGGACACTGAAGGGGGAATTAGTAGAGAAAAACTTGAGGAAAGAGAGACTAAATAATTGCAATATTTCATTTGAGAGAGCAAGGAGCCTGAACTAAGCAGTGGCAGAGAAAGAGCGACAGAAATAATAGATAGGGATAGAAGGGATATTTTCAGACATAGGATTAGTTCAACTGGATGCTTTATTGTCTAAAGAGAAATATGAAGATGAGCAAGATGGTACATGCCTGTAATCCCACCTACTTGAGAAGCTAAGGCAAGAGGATTGCAAGTATGAGGCTAGACTCTGTGACTTGGAAAGACCCTATGTCAAAATAAAAATATACAG
This sequence comes from Tamias sibiricus, assembly GCA_025594165.1. NCBI lineage: Eukaryota > Metazoa > Chordata > Mammalia > Rodentia > Sciuridae > Tamias > Tamias sibiricus. The sequence goes on along the minus strand of CM046664.1, from coordinate 107,726,754 downwards.
CTCTGGGGGTATAGCTCAGTGATAGAGTGCTTGTCTAGCATGCACAAGGTCCTGGGTTTGCTCCCCAGTACCACACACACAGAAAGAAAAGAAACATGAAAAGATTGATAATTATCAAGTTTGCTTGCAACTATGACAAATACAGTGCTAAGAAGAGAGGTGGAAAATAAAATATCACAAGGACATTGGAAGCTGAAGTGCCTGCATGTCATTCTCATAATGTCATTCAAAAGGTAGATGGTAACATGGGTCTGTCTTGTGGATCTGGAGAAGGGAGGGAGGTAGCGATGTAGCTTTCGCAGTGTGAGTGGATGATATTGTGCAGGTACAGCAAGTCGACTACAAACGACCTTATTAGAAGCTAGATGTCTGCAGAGGTAAAGAGATCATGCAAAATGAAAAAGAAAAGCAACCTGCTTAATACATCTACTCCCAGATGCAATCAGGAATCATTGACTTTCTCCTTTTATCATATTGCTTTACATCTTAAGAGTTTTCAATTTTGAAAGAGGTAAATATAAACATAACATTGACATAGATATTGAGCCTTACTGAAAAAACAACATCGATGTGAAAGAAAACCGTATACCCAGAGCACCCTCAACTGTTGGTTTTACAAATATATTAAAAGATTTTATTTCTAAAGGTTGCCTAAAGTTCTTTTGCTGTCAGAATACCTGAGTGATAAGAGAAGTGGTGATGATTATGGCATAAAGAGGGCAAAATGAAAACCTCATCACTTCTAATTAACACAATTCCACCATTCTAATAATATTTTTCCTATAATATTATAATGAACACACAAAATATAATTCCCAACTGAATATTACTTTCCATGCCCAAAGCCGCCAATGTACATTTCAAAGGAGCTTCTCTCCAGTCCAGTGACATCATTTCCACAGAGTTCATGTGTCCTTTGTCTCATGGTTTTAGAAAAGCTGAGCATCATAAAGATTCCTAACACTATTAAGTGTTTGCATTTTAAAGTGTATGTGTCTTTTGAGAACACCCAAAAGTAGGAGCAAAGACAAGGGCCAGTTCCTCAAATTTGAGCAGAGACAGAGCCTGGACCTAACATCAAGTGTGTGTATGTGGAATGGGATCTATGTGGGGGACAGGGAGAAGAAAATGACCACTGGATGGTGCAACCATGAGCACACGGCGAGTCGCCACACTTTCATCTAGATCCTTCTTTAGGCATCTTCATACTTTCTCACTGCTTAATCAACTATCTTTTCCTTACGGGATTCTACACATGTCAATATGCTGTCTTTACAAAGATTGTTGAAAGAGCATTTTTGGAGAATAAACCATTTCTCACCTTCACTCCCATGAGGCTACACTCTGGCTTTCTGAAAATATTCACTCCTTTCTATGAACTATCTCCAACTAGAGGTGTTTCTAGACATCTGTATGGCTCTTTTAACAAAAGAACAATGAAATGCCCCTTAATTTCTACCAACCTGTGCATTTTATTGTTGACCTGCTATCGTTCAATGTAAATAATATCAAGACTGCTTTAAAAATTGTATTTATTTCATCAAATGTATAAATATGTAAAGCTAAACAAAAATTTTAAACAAACTGACGCCTAAACGATATTGCTCACCAGTGAATAATTAATCAACAAAATAGCCTTGCTCCAACTACAACTTCATTTTAGCAGTTTTATGATTTGCTATGTTGAATGTCTGTTGCATAATATTAACTACTATTGGTTAAAGGAATACTATATGACTGACTTTGTAATTAGTATCTTAGACACATTATTGTATCTCATTTAACACACACGCACACACACACTTCAGCTTATAGATGGAAATTTGGAACTTCAGTTAGTGCTTTCATTTACTGATCATTACTGGTAAATTAAAAAGCTACTTCTTAGTTATTCCATAGAATATGTCTTTTATTTTTAAAAATTATTTAATCATAGATTCTACCTAAATGTATACTTATGAAAACATCAAAATATTATAGGAGTTTATTAAATAAAAACTGAAAACCTTTTGTCATCATCACCCACTGCTCCATTACAGTCTCAACCTTCTCTTCAGAGATGAAACCTGTCAACATCTTAATAAACATTGTCCCTAAATGTTGTCACCATCTTTTAATTTATAAATATTTTACATGCATAGTAATATATTTGTGAATCACATTATATATTTTCCAATTAGCAACATCTTAGATATGCTTCTTTGCTAGTATATTCAAATATATTACATCCTTATTTTAAACTTGAATATAGAATTCTATAATATAACATACTTGTGCTTTTTATATAACTTGTGTGTAAAAGAGCCTTAATTCTTCATTTCAAAGCCAGGTCACATAGCTATTTTTAGACTTCATTCTATTAGTTCCTCTGCTCACTGTTGTTTCAAACATCCCTCTGGTGGAGAGTTTTCATTTTTCTGGGTGTATTGGTTTGTGTGTTTCTTTCAGAAAGAGTTCTTATGGGATAAACTACCTGAATTATCCATACCTAAAAATGTCTTTATTGGCCACAGATGTACACTTGGCATAAACATTCACTTTTTCTTTATTCATTTTGTTCTATTTCTATCCACAAATTTTAGGATTTTCTCTATCTTAGGCATTCTGAAATTTTACATGGTGAGTCACATGTGCCAGACTTTCTTTAACTCTTTTCTTAAATACTTTAGATAAAACCAGGCAGATATTTCTATGTATTAAGTTCGTTTTCCTAAAATTCTCCCAAGAAGACTATAAACTCTTTGAGGAATGTTTTCTATCATATGCCATTGTACATCTTGAGGGAGAGAGTGCCTAGCCTAGAGTAACCATTCAATATGTTCACTGCATGGTTTAGATTCTTACCTACATCATTTTTCAATAGTGAAGGTTCCTTGACTCTTTAGGCACAATCAAGACTTGGGAGGAACATGTGGCCCTCAGAGATTTCTCTCTTATGAATTCAGAGACTGCATTTAATTAACAATACCCAGAATGCCTGTATTATGTGGGAAATGGGTGTTTTAGTACATCAAAAATACATTGCTTCTTTTAAGTCACAACCACAATGAGATATCACCTCAAGCCTATTAGGATGGCTATTATCAAACATCGAAAGATAACAAATATGACCTGAGTGTCTTATCAGTGATTGAATACATAGAGAAAATTCACACACACACACACACACACACACACAGTGGATTATTACGCAACTTTAAGAGAAAAGAAAACCCTTAAATAAAATGTCATTTGCAACAAGATGGATGAAGCTAGAGGACATTATGATACGTGAAGTAGTACACACAGAAAGACAATTAACTGCATGACCTCACTTGTAGGTGGAAACTGAAGAAGTCAAACTCAGAACAGATGGTTATTGCCAGGGCCTGGTGACAGGGGAAATGGGAAGATTCTGGTCAAAAGGAACAAACTTTCAATTATAAGATAAATAAGTTCTGGAGTTCTGATGTGCATCATGGTGACTATAGTTAGTAAGAATGTATTGTGTACTTAAATATTTGCTAAGAGAGTAGATCTTCACCAGAAAAAAAAAAAAAAAAGTTAATTATGTGAGGTCATGAGTATGTTAATTAACATAATGTGGAAATCATTTCATAATGCAAACATGTATCAAAACATCACATTGTATAACTTATGTACAATTTTTATTTATGAATTTTACATTGCTAAAGCCTAAAATAAATTAATTGATTAAAAATTTTAAAAACAAACAAAAACAGAAGTAACAACAACAACAAAATGCATCATTTCCTTCTGCTACAAAGCAGTGCTTCATTAACAGTGGAAAAGCTTCATTAACAGAGGAAAAGCAGAAAAGGAGCTTTGTCTCTTCCTTAACCCAGAAGGTGCTGGGAAGCTGAATTGCAAAAAACTAAGAAAATGGGCTTGGCATCAGAGATTACAGGTCTAAATCCAATTCTGCTGCTTCCTCATTAATGACACACAAAGCTACAGTTTCTCCAAGGGTAAATTGGAGATGGTACCTTAACTCATTGGGTTTTTGTGAAGATGCTTTCTTTGTAGCACATATCACAGTATAAAATGCATGCCTGTATATTTATTCTTCTTGCCTCACAAACTTACTGGAAACTCGTGTGTGTGTGTGTGTGTGTGTGTGTGTGTGTGTGTGTATGCATGTATAATTCTAAATTAAATCAGAAAAAATGATACACATTTAATTCCTTTAGTTTTTATGTACTAAGGCACAAATACAGGTGCTACATATAAAATGTTGAAATATGTGAAATATGTGGTTTGAGCTCAATGCATGAGAGCTATTGTGCTAAGTTATAAAAGTCTAAAGAAAAGGAAAATAACACTTCAAGAATGCTCACTACCACTTTATTACTGTCTTCTGAGTAAAGACATTATATGTGCTCAAATGGTTAAAATAAGTTGCAAAGAAAGTAAGATAGCCGGGCATGGTGGCGCATGCCTGTAATCCCAGCACTTGGGAGGCTGAGGCAGGAGGATCGCAAGTTCAAAGCCAGCCTCAGCAATGGTGAGGCACTTAGCAACTCAGTGAGACCCTGTCTCTAAATAAAATACAAGAAAGGGCTGGGGGGTGTGGCCCAGTGGTCGAGTGCCCCTGAGTTCAATCCCTGGTACAAAAAAAAAAAAAAAAAAAAAAAAAAAAAGAAAGAAAGAAAGAAAAGAAAATGAGTAAGATGGTAACAACTCTGAGGTAATTGTTAGGTATAAATTGGTGGTGGGAGATCTTTCTCATTATGTTAAAATTAGCATGGGCAAATGTGGGCCATAATGTAATGCATCTTTAAGAGAAGACCCATAGGTCTGCCTAAACATTCAATGCCATTCTCAAAAGTTAAAAACATGTTCCTGATGGTGTAAAAAAAATACTCAAATGGCTAAGAATTTTAAGTATGTTCACTAAGATGAACTCATCATGCCATGGAGAGTGACACATTTCTAACACAGGACACCAAGTGTTCCATTAGAATATTGCATTAAAGATTGATTCCAATTATGAGTAATTGCACTCCTCTCAAGTTTGCATAACCATAATAAATATCTTTCCCTTTCATTCTTTTTTTTTCTGTAGTTACTCTTATGAAAATTATCGTGAAAATGTTCTTGGTTGTTTAATAGTGGGAGAAAACATGCTTTGAGAGCCATAAACTGCTGCTACTGATAAATAGAATTATTCATTCTATGAAAATATTACCCCTCTATCATGCTCACTTTATAAACAGATACACATACACATAACTTTTGACACATAGTCACATTAATATTGAGAAATTAAGAATTATTAGTCTACATGGCTTCACTTAGCCATTCTCTCAAAACATAATTACAGATTATTCAGGTTTGCATTGCAAAAGTTGCTTCTCTTGTTAATAAGTGTATGACATTCCATTAGCAGGGATAAAATAACCCAGATAAAACAGTTAATATTTTATATTACTTCCTTTTAAAATTTATAAGAAGTGTCTCATGTGAAGGCCCCTGGGTACATGGTTATAATAAGAAACCAAATGTTTAAAATAACATATTGGGAGACAATTTCTTCACTAAAATGAAGCCACTGCAGCATCATTTTTTTCATTATCCATAAAAAAGATTTGAATTTTTCAGTAAATCCAGATGTGTTTAAACAGAAGAAAAGTGTCCTATATGTAGGAGAGCTTCTGTCTATCTGAATTAGAGGTCAACATGAAAAATTGTCCATTGCAAGGCCTATTTTGTGAATGCTAATGGACAAATTTATAGCTTCTTAAAGTCAAACAAAGTACAGATCTGTCTAGGATAAACTAAATGAGGAAGAACTGACTCACCTTCTTCTATGCTTTTGGTATGCCTTGTCCCTCACAGATTCATGTGCTAGAACCCTATTCCCCAATACATTTGGAGATGGTGAAATTTTGAAGAGGTACGGCCTGGAACGAGGTATCACTACACTCAACATCAATTAATATGCACATTATGGAAGTGGGTTAGGTCACACAGACTGGATTAGTTACTGAAGATGGGTTGCTGCAAAATGAGGTCACCCTGCATATTTGGCCTTCTCTGCATGGTCAACTCACCTCTAAGTTCTCCTTCCATGCAATGTCACCAGCCATGTTATAACACAGCATGAAGCTCTCACAGCTGTGGCCACCCAAGTTTGAACCTTTCAAACTCTAAAATCATATTCCAGAATAAACCTCTTTCCTATATAAACACCTAGACTTACCTATTTTGTTATAGCATCATGCACAGATGAAGACACCTTCCAACCCCATTTCCAGCAACCTATGTGTACACATGTTCTCACATAAGATAGGGATATATGAAAACGTACAGAGTAGCAATGTTACACTTATACAATAGGGACTCAAATTCCTGAGGAAATAATGACTGATATTTTTTGATACAATATGCCTACTTAATACTCTCTGTTATCCAGAGGTTGATTTGGAAACCTTTCAATAAATAATGAATCATTATGTAAATGATGGAAACCAACTGCAAAGAAATATCAGCCACACAATGCTTAGATCTTGGATTCATTAAACTATACTACTCAAGTCTCTATTTTATTCAACTAGAGTGCATGGACACTGCTCAGAATTTCCCAGGGGCAGGTGGACAATAAGCCAACCAACCCACAAATACAAAAAGGGGCAAGATTCTGGAAATGCAGTTCCTTCACACTCCTATAAAAGCCTGATGAACTGGTATTCTCCCAACTCTGTGAAAAGCAGTAAAGCCAATGTTCTGCAGTGATATTGTCCAGAAAAAGAGAAAGTTTATTAGAGAGAATGGACCCCCTCGTTTATTCAGCAAAAGTTGTTTGTGCTGGAGTTGGAGTTTAAAAAAAAAAAAAAAACTTTAATATTAAATAAATAAATATTTTAAAATCATGCTTGGTTAGAGCAAAAGGTATTAAAAACATATCCAACCTAGAGCACCAGGTCCCACAATGAGCTCTTAAGCATAGCTCCGGGAAGACACACTACTTTGCTGAGAGAACTTCAAGTATTACTATGTACACAAAAGAACTATTCCCTTGAAAACTCCTAAACTAACATGCTTTTTCTAATGCCTGGCCTCCAACGATTCCTAGCATTGGGTAACTGCCATCTAATTTCTGCCAGCTGTGAATCCCAAGCAATTGCGTTCCATGAGTCTGGGCAAGATGTCCGTCTTTCACCTGTCCTCTCCCTTCCTTCTTCCCAGTTTCTTTTTATTTTTATTTTTTTGGGGGTGGTGGTGGTGGTGGAAGGGGGGTACCAGGGATTTAACTCAGGGGCACATGACCACTGAGCCACATCCCCAACCCTATTTTGTGTTTTATTTAGAGACAGGGTCTTGCTGAGTTGCTTAGCACCTTGCTTTTGCTGAGGCTGGCTTTGAACCTGTGATCCTCCTGCTTCAGCCTCCCAAGCAGCTGAGATTACAGGCATGTGCCACTTTACTCAGATTTCCAGTTTCTTAAAACATGGCATGTAGAATATAATACTTAAGAGCCAGGTGCTAAGGGGAAAAAAATGTGTTATATGAGAAGTCACAATAAAGAGGTTGGGTGAAAATTAATTAGCAGTCAGAGCTGGAAGATTCCCATTCCCTTCCTTTAATAACCTTAAAATAGAATAACTAAAAGAAGGACAGATTATTAGGGGAGAATTTCCTCCCCAGTGTGTGCCTAAACATACCTTCTAGTTCTGAGAGACAGTTTAATTGCCCTTTCCAAAAGAGCTGGGTAATACTCCAACCGCCACTAGAGGGCATAGGTAGGATACATGTCCTCTGCTCAAGCTGATGAAAGTCAGACAAAATTGAGTTACTAAGGGTCCGAGGGCACTTTCAACAAAGACCATGGACCAGGAATCTTTGTAATAACTGCCAGCTGATACAGTTCCTGGGAGCCACCTCTTCTGTGACCTGCAGAGACCAGTAAGGAGGTGCTGTTGCTCAAAGAACTCCTACTAGGAGCCCTGGCCAACTGAAGAAGCTATAGTAAGACCAGTGTTCCTGATAGAGGGTATGCTCAATGATAGGATATGTATATTTATTTGCCCCTTTGGAAAGTCATCTAGATCAATGCAGCACTTGTCAATGTCTCCAGACTCATCTTGGCTACGCTTCCCTTTGGTCACGTGATTCTGCTCACATCAGACATCTTCATGTGCCCTTTCTTCCAACCTCAAGACCTTAGTATAGGCTGCTTTTCCTTCTTATTGCTACACATGCCCTTTTGCTAAATTAACTCTTCATCTTCTTGCTCTGCATAAACCTCTTTTCCATAGGAATCACCAATCCTCTTTTAGTATCCTGTCCTGGTCCTTCATAAATGCAATGCACATGTGGGAATACACACACACACACACACACTCACTCATTCACTCACTTTTTTTCTCTGGACCTTAAACTATCATCTCCACGAGAGACCCATCTAATGCCTTATTCCCAGGGTTTTTTGTTTGTTTTTTGTTTTTGTTTTGCTATACATTATACAATATCAGATACCAAGTAGGTACTCTACAGTTGAATGAGTAAACACGTTTGAGTCGAGTGCCTACTCACACACAATGATACACTTTGCAGACGAGCTAGCCCTATAAGCAGATAATCAGCTCACTTTCTGGCATAGATAAATGTGCTTATATTGTAATCCTTCATTGGGGCTTTATGTAATTCTGTAAATGTGCAGTGTAATACAAGAGAAAAGAGTGGCATTTTACTAGGAAACCATGAATGACTGCTACAGGCCATGATAACTAACCAGGAATGTACTTTTAAATATTCCAAAGTATATTTTCCTCTAATTTGGAAGAAGAGCAAATAAAAGCAAAAATGCCTAGATCAACATAGAACTGTATTTTTACAAATGTGAGAAAAACTTGGTGAAATGATGAGTGTGATCTCTTGTGTGGCAAGAAAATTAGCATCAGCCCCTGGATTTTATTCCTTAAATTTCCAGAAATTTGATCCTAAGATTTTAATGAAAGAAATACAGATGGTATTTTAAAAGCAGAGATGCCTGCTAAACTTTCTGGGGGCATTTTGGTTGTATTACTCAAATGGACACTTGTATTGACAAATACTAATTGCTTTGAAACAGGCAGTTAGGCATATGTTAGTCTATTTCTTTGCACAAATGTCCATTTACTTGGAAAATGTAGTAAGTTTTTGAAATGTAAAGCAATAGAACCATTTTTATGGTTATGTTTGCAAAGGCTTAAATTGGAGTTATCAAGTGTCCATTAATAGCATAAATTAAGATGATATTAAAAATGTGAGGCTTGAAGGCATTTGGGGGCTTTACTCTATAGACTTGACAAAGTATAAATAAACACAGTTTGACTGTGACACCTTTGCTTTGTGGTCGTATATGGAAAATCCATGACTGTTAGAACCACAAGTCATTTGAGGCAGGAAGGGGCCTTTGAAAGTATTTTATAATTTGGAAAACTGAGTACTGAAGTAACTGTGTAGGCTACCAAGAAGATCAGGGACAGTTCAAAACTATGGTGATGGCTTCTGAGCCTCTAGCCCACTCCTCACGTTCAAAGGTTTTCTTTATTGAAAATGAGTGCTTAATGTCTCCATCAGAGCTTACCAAAGCTCTGGAAATCAGTGAGTTGCATTAAAATAAGAAACTAGCACACCTTTGAGAAGTCTCTTCAACAAGAGAAAAGAAGGCACAATAGAAATTTGGCCTCATTTTCAACTCTGAAACAAAATGACACTTAATCAGTGCATTGCGAGTACAGTTCAGGAGCCTCTGGGTTGACTGTAGACACAAAACTGTGCTCAGTCCTTCCCAGGCTTGAGTCTGAACAGTGACTGCCAGGAGGGAGGATAGAATCACATTGAGAAGGATTGTCACAGGTTTTTGGTCAAGCAAAATGACAACACAAAGGGAATTATTCTTCAGGCTCTAAAGGGGAAAGTGCTTCACATGTGCTTCCAAACATCCCATTAGAACCTATTTTTAGAAAATTTATTTTTTCTTATTTATTTATTTATTTAGAAGATTTATTTTTAAGAAGGAAAAAAACACAAAAACAAAAAGTGTGTCAGATTCTCTCTTCACTATGATGTTAATTATTTTCCAAAATTACTTTAGGGAAGTCATTGTGCTCATCTCAAATCCATCTGTAAGCCAATTTTCTCCATACAACCTACATCATTACTTTTTGCCTTCTTAAGGATAAAGGTTTTAGTATTTTGGAGACTCTTTCCTGCTGCAAACCTTGGAAATCAGTGATTCTCAACAGGGAATACTATAGCAAACCCAGGGTAGCATGAGCTGTAATCTATACTGAGGATTGTGTTGGAATTGGCAATGGGGGTAGCGGAATGTGCACAGTATTAAATAGCACATTCCAAATGTACCACCTATTTTCTCTTAGTCAAAATGTTTTTATTGTTGTTCTATATTATGTTAAAGGAAGTCATGAGATTTATGTGTTTTTCCTCAAAGTAGAGGCTGGTTTTGAATTTTAAGAAATGCATTTATAAATAAAACTAAGACTTTCTCCAAGTAATATTGGTTCTTTAAATATACTGCAAGGAAAGTCCATCTTAATTAGAATCTGCACAGAAAGCAGCATTTATGTTTATGTTTTTGCAAATTTTATTGATAGAATTTCCAAGTTACAAAATGTTAAAAGAAACTTCCATACACCCTTTATGTAGATACACAATTGATTGCATTCCATCACATTACTTCATTGCTCTTTCTCTCAAATTACTTCATATCTCTTTCTTTCACATAAGCATATATTTCTTTCACATAAGCATATATGTATGCATGTATTTTTCTGAGCCACTTTGAGGGTAAATTAGAAGCATCATATTCATTTGACCTTTCAGAGGTCCTGAAATAGTTCAGAATAAAAATTACATTCTCATGTGTAACTGCAATATAACTATCAAAATTAGGAAATCATCCTTGGTATATTACTGTAATTTCATCTACAGTCAGTATTTAAATTCCATCTGTTATCCAAATAATATCCTTTGTTCTTAGTAATTTTTCTGACCCAGAATCCCATCCAGAATCATGAATGGAATTTAGTTGCCATGACCTCTCAGAAGCCCTCTTTTCTATGTCTTGGCCTTTAAGAGCAGAGGCTGGATAAGTTCTAAAATGACATTTATGGATTTCATGAATGTCAATCACAAATCATTTTATAAAAAAAGTTGCAGAACTTTAGGTTGACAAAGGCGTTAGTAGAGAACATGTATTTCTTGATTTGAGAGCTTAGGAAGCAAAGATTTCAGTAGTTGCAGAGAGAATATTATAGTTATTATGCTAAATCATAGCCTTGCAAGTCATTTAGATTGCTTAATGTGATTTTACAGGTAATTAATTTGCATTATATACAATAGTTTTAGTATTAATGACAATAAACTCATTAAATCATGTCATTTTGTGGGCTTCTTCATTTCACAGTTTGGTTAAATGAGGCTAATGTATTAAAAAAATCTATTTTCTGGGTTCACTGAACTAATCCATCAGTCTGAGGCTAACATTACAGTTATGTATCACTTAATGACGGAGAACTACATCATTAGGTTATTTCGTCATTGTGCAAACATCACAGTTCATTTAGATGAACCTAGATGTTGAAGGTCAATCACTTGATGTGGCCTCTTGATGCAATCAAGAGACAGGTAAAATGAGGTGGATGAAGCTGCTGGCAATGTAACACAGCTTACTGTTTTACCATGAACCTTTTTAAAAATAAGTAGGAAGAATTTGTGCAAAAATTATGATAAAATTATAGGATAGTAAAAGCATAAACCATTAACATAATCATTTATTTTCACTATCAAGTATGTACTGTACATAGTGGTGTCTATTTGTGTGTGTGTGTGTGTGTGTGTGTGTGTGTGTGTGTGTGTCTACTAATCAAACTCAGGGCCTTGCACCATTATATTTTTATGTGTCTGGAAGTATAGTAGGTTTCTTACACCAGAATGGTCACAAGTACATAAGTAATGCATTGCCTACAACTTCAGGAGAGCTATGGCATCACTAAGTGGTAGGCATTCTTCTGTTCCATTATACTCATGTGGAACCACTATCATGCATGCAGTCCATTGTTGGCCAAAACATCGGCATATTGGCATATGACTGTATGCTTCTTAAACCAAAGACTTTAAAAATAATATTCATAGTGTCTTAGAGGCAAATAAAATAAATATAGTTATCTCATACTAGACAAAAGTGCCAAAAACATTCATTGGAAAAAAGATACCCTCTCCAATAAATGGTATTGGGGAAACTGGAAATCCATATGCAGCAAAATGAAATTAAACCTCTATCTCTTACCCTGGACAAAACTCAAAGTGGATCAAAGACCTAGGAATTAGACCAGAGACTCTGCACCTAATAGAAGAAAAAGTAGCCCCAAATCTTCATCATGTCAGCTTAGGATCTGACTTCTTTAACAAGACTCCTAAAGCCAAGAAATAAAATTAAGAATCAATAAATGAGATGGATTCAAACTAAAAAGCTTCTTCTCAGCAAAAGAAACAATCAATGAAGTGAAATGAGAGCCTACAGAATGGGAGAAAATTTTTACCACACATATCAGATAGAACACTAATCCCAAGGATATATAAAGAACTCAAAAAACTTAACACCAAAAAAACAAATAACACAATCAAAAAAATGAGCTAAGGAAATGAGCAGACTTCACAGAAGAAGATATACAATTGATCAACAAATGTATGAAAAAATGTTCAACATCTCTAGCAATTAGAGAAGTGGAAATCAAATCTATTCTAAGTTTTCATCTCACTCCAGTCAGATTGGAAATTATCAAGAATTCAAACAACAATAAGTGCTGGCGAGGATGTGGGGGAAAAGCGACACTGATTCAATGCTTGTGGGATTGCAAAATGGTGCAACCACTTTGGAAAGCAGTATGGAGATTCCTAAGAAAACTTGTAATGGAACCACCATTTGACCCAACTATCCCACTCCTTGGTCTAAACCCAAAGGACTTAAAATCGGCATGCTACAGTGATGCAGCCACCTCAATGTTTATAGCAGCTCAATTCACTATAGGTAAACTGTGGAAACAGCCTGGATGCCCTTCAACAGATGAATGGATGAAGAAACTGTAGTATATATGCACAGTGGAATATTACTCAGACTTAAAGAAAAATGAAATTATGGCATTTATGGATAAATGAACAGAGTTGGAGAATATCGTGCTAAGCGAAGTATGATAATCCCAAAAAAAAACCAAAGGCCAAATGTTTTCTCTGATAAGTGGATGCTGATCCAAAATAGGGGAGGGGGGCAAACAAAGAATGGAGGAACTTGGATTGAGCAGAGGGAAGGGTGGGGTAGGGTAGGAGTGTGGGGGGGATGGTAGAATGAAATGGACATTATTACCCCATAGTATGGGTATGATTGTACGAATGGTGTGACTCTACATCATGTGCAACCAGAGAAATGAAAAGTTGTGCTCCATTGTGTAAAAAATAAAATTAAGTTAATTTTAAAAAATAAAAATGATATTTATGGTGTCTATTATTTTCATCACACATTAGCACATTTTGTGAGTGAACTGATTTCCAACAACCCTCATGAGGGGAAGACATCAATAACCCAATGATAGAGTGGAGGAAAGCAAGGCCCAGTGCCTAAGAGACTTCCATAGAATCACACAACCAGGGAAGCAGTATTCAGATTCTGTCCTGGCTCTTCTTCTCTTCCGGCCTAAATTTACAAGGTTATTTCACAGTTACACCTCCTTTTCCCCCAATCCCCCCCAAAAAGAAGCTGTAGAACTTATTGCCATTTAACAAGAACATGCATCATAGTGGTTCAGCTCCCTAAATAAATAAAAAAATGGACACTTGACCAAGTAGAGGTATTTTCAGTCTTCCATCCTGGATGCGGAATTTTAAGTCCAAATATAATCCAAATCATCATTCCCCAAAAGGAGCTAACAAGCAGATCACAATACACCAGGTGCTCAGGTATATAGATACTTGCTATATCTCCAGCAGGGACTTTATTGTCAAAGAATAATTAATTTTGAAGTCATAACCCCTTGAACCTAAATTTTACCATTCTAAATTAGAGATACAACAAGGGTTTGTCCCAGCACTATTTTTGGAATTAGAAAAAAATGCATCTGAAGAGTTACTTTTCCATAAATGGTAGTTGTTAATAATATTTGTTTTATTCATCAGAATAGCTATATTGATCCACATACTTAACTTTGTATGAAAGAATTTTGTTTTCATAACTTAAATTAAGATATTAAAAATTGCACATTTTAGGTAGCGTGGCACAGTATTAAGAACGCGGGCCTTGGATACAGGCTGACGCTCTCACACTGGCTCACACCAGATGCCCCTGCCAATGGGAATCGTGTAAATGGTAACTTTTCAAGTCATCCTGGCAACCAAAGTACTGTTATCTTTTTGAAGTCATTATGCTCCAAACATAATATAATTTTTATTAACAAGCCGAGTTTTAGAATGTGAAATTATGACTTTGCACATGGAGTTTTGGTTGTTGCTGCTGCTGTTCTTTTAGTAACAGGAAGAAAACATATCCCCCAATGTCCCCATCAGGGTTGTACCATCGAAGCCATGACATTTTTGATCTATGCTTTACAGAGCATCCCATTAGAGTTTCAGAGAAACCCTTACTTTTTATTATGTCAAGACACCTTGCTGGCCTGGAGCCATCACCAGCTCTCAGAGCGCTGAACCATGGAGCAATATCTCTGTAACCAGGCCAAATAGGCCATGACCTGACAGGCTGTAAAGCAGTCATTATGTCCTATTAACTCCAAAATCTGCACTTTGCATATTTTAAAACAACTATCCAGTTGCACTACAGAGGTATGTCTGCCAAATGAATAATTAGATTTTTAAGAGACTATAGAGGGGACCAAAATGCTTTCTACAGTGCCAAAAACAAAGTCAATTCAGATTTTATTTTCTCTCCTCCCATGTTTTTATCCCCACTCACTGGCAGTCAGACCAAAAATATTTCAATAACAGATAAATAGACTTCTGTTCCACAATTCACTGTTAAAAAACCAAGTCTGGGTCGATGGCATATAGGTGCCAAAGCATTCTGTGCTGCAAACTGGAGGCTGCTGTCGCATACAGCTGAGGAGAGAGCTGGGGACTGTTGGCACCTAATATTGCTGTGATTGGGGGAAGGGATTACAAAGAGAGTTTTGTAAAATGTAAAATGACTGAATGAGCCACTTAAATGTCAAAGCTCAGAAGAGATTTGCTTTTGTGGTTTAAAATTTAAGTGTTTTCTTCCCCCCTACTCCAACTCACTGGAGATGCCTAAGTAACTCATTTCATACAGCTTTAATGGCAGAGATGCAAGTGACTTAAGAAAGATTTGGAAGAGGATTGAAATGTAACTATACAAAATATCCTATTAACTCTTGCCCCCCATTTTACATTTTGAGGAAGATTTTTAACTAAACTCTTGAAGCTCAGGACCGATGATGTCATTAAACATTTTTCACTTCAGTGAATTGTAACTCTGGAAAATTTGCAACTACTCTTTTCAGCAGGGGATTAAACTTTCAGGGAATAAATTAAATTGGGTTAAAATGTCTAACAGAGTTTTCAGATGAGTGCTTTATTCAAGTAGCACAGAGACATGTTAACTCTGAAATGAAACTCTAGTTAGGTAAATAACGTTTGTCAAGAACCAATTGCTCAGGTGCTATACTGCTCTAAGCCTACCTTATTAATATTGGGTTGTGATCTTCAGTACAGGTGCAGAAAGGAATTTTAAATACAATTAAATCTGAGAAAGAAGGCCACACAAATATGTTCTAATGAAAAGCTGGGTTCAAGTCTGTTTTACATATAATATGTGCAAAGAAAGGTCTCTTTTTCACATTAAGTATGACTGCATAAATACTCTATTTTGAGAGAAAATTGCATTTTAAGGAGAAATGCAAAATAAGAGCAGTTCCACATCATCCGGAATGTTATAAGCACCTAAAGAAATCCTGTGCCAGGAGCACATTAATATATAATTAGCTATTAATAGTTATGGCTTTTTGAACTCTGACCCTTTAAGCCAAAATTAATGCATATTGGTAAGGTTCTGTGTGTATGTGTATGCATATGTACACCTAATTAATTTTTGTATGTATATACAAACAGTATATATATAAAAAGAGATATCTACATATACACATGATTCAATTTAAAATTTTTTATGATTTAATATTTATTATAAGGATCTAAAATCCATTACTCTTGAAGCCATTTTAAATTAGACATGAATGCTATAAAATCAAGAAGTTTTTAATTATTAAATGATATTCACAGGTGATAGAAAAATGTTTGTTACATGCCGTATATTCTAGCAGCATCCCTGAAATGAGAGAGCTAGCATCCCTGAGACAGGAGCTTGTGTGTGGCTAATATTCCAACAGAATCTTTCCAATACCTATAGCCCAGAGAGTACAGACACCTTCATTGTGGACTCTTCAGTAAAAAATCTAAAACTCAGAAAGGAGACTTAGATTGTGGTCCCCAACTAGTGGCCAAAATTTGAATTAATTCAATCATGGAGCTTCAGAAGTGTCTTCAGGTACATCTAGAGCATTAAAAACATACAATTTCAGCTGCATGCTGGGAACATTTTGCAGATTTTTGACTCACTGAAGATTAGCCAGTTAATTTGTTGAAATATTTTTTTATCAAGCCCAGAACTATTCTGCACTGGGAAAACAATATAATAGATCCTCCTTTTTTAGGTGTATATGCATACACAGAAATCAACTTATTTTTTACATTTTCCCACAAAATCAGGGCAGGAAGAAAGGAATTAGTGCACCAAGAAGCATTCTTAGTTCAAGGTAAGAGATGTATCATTCTAAATCATGTGTTCATGCTCCTTTGAAAACCTATGAAGGGAACAGAACCAACTGAGCAAGACTTAGATACATTTCCAATTACATTTGACTGGGAACTTTTGCTTATTATTTCTTCGGGTAAAATTCAAAGTAGTTAATAATTGTACAACACAAGGGTGCCTACTGTGCACCAGGGCAGTATTCTGAAGCCCTCCTGTTGTAGTGAACCCTTTAGATGCTGGAATCCAGTGGGGAGAAGAAACAATACTCAGCAACAGGCCAGAAGCCAGAGTGTCCAGCACAGTGAGAGAGAAAGGTGGGATGGGAGGACACTCCAAAGGCTCCAGACTGTGGCTGTTTACCAGTGATTGCATAAATATTTAAATATTTCAACACTGGTGCATACTAGCTAAATATCCACCATGTTTTTTTTCAATCAGTTATTCTTCATTGTTCATCAGCCAAAAAACAAAGACATATCTCAGTACACCCATTTAAAAGCCAAGGAATTAAAAGTGGCTGAAAGACAATGAAAAGTACAAAAATATTTTTACACACTAAATTTCTATATCCTTCAATATTTACTCTTCGATAACAGTTTATCTATTTTCAATTACTGCTTTATTATAATCAGTTGGATCAAAAAATTCCTAAGCAAATATTCTTGTCCAACTGACCTGGGCATGCAGTTATGAAACAATGTTGCTGCGTTTTGACCCCCTTTGATCCATTAATCCTAATCCCAGGGTACAAGGATTTAGGAAAATTGTATTGGCTAACCTCTTTTTCCGGGCATTTTTTTTAAACAAAGGATTGTGAATTAAAGGTACTTCAAGAAATCAATAATGTGGTGAATTTCCTGAGGTTTGGGGTACATCATATAGAAAAGAATACAATATGGAATTTTGGTGTGTGAAATTCACCTGCATTCCTATTACTCCACTGCCATAAGGAAAGATTTAGGAATTTGGGTTGTGTAGTCTTGTATTTTTAACTCCAAAGATGCCAGCTCCTTCTCCCTGTCTGCTTTCCCTCCTATGTCTTTGCAACATGAAACCCATATCATTGCTCAACATCCATAAGATACCATCATCTCAATTTGTACTTTCAATTGCATTTTCTATGTTCTGCACTGAACTCCCTCGCCAGGATTTCAATCCTAGTAATAGATGTGTCTCCTTTCCTCTCCCACCCCTGCCCACTGTCCCACACATGCAGCCTTTGCATTGTGGTGCTGAGCATATCATTTCTCTCACCTGGGATGTTCTGCGATGACCACCTCATTCTTTCTCAAGGCTCTAGTTGCCCCTAAAATCATGACTGTCTATAACCTTTCCAAATCACTTTATTTGGAATTAATAAATGATAATTTTATTTAAATGAAAGGATATCTGGCTTAAAAGTTAGAGCCATGCTGGGCGTGGTGGCGCACACCTGTAATCCCAGCACTTGGGAGGCTGAGGCAGGAGGATCGCAAGTTCAAAGCCAGCCTCAGCAATGGCTAGGCACTTAGCGACTCATTGAGACCCTGTCTCTAATAAAATACAAAAAAGGGCTGGATATGTGGCCCAGTGGTCGAGTGCCCCTGAGTTCAATCCCTGGTACCAAAAAAAAAAAAAAAAAAAAAAAAAAAAAAACGTTAGAGCCACATGTCCAAACACTGGCTCTGCCATTCACTAGGATGCTAGTAACATAAGCCATAGGGCTGACACAAGAAATAAATGAGAAAATATATGTAAGGTCTCTTGTACAGAGCAATTATTTGATTGAGATCTATCATTATTTTATGGTTTTTTAGATTATTATTTTTCATTTACACTTTTCCTCTTCCACTTATTCCTTTGTAATCTTATCAAAGGAGGAGACTGGTCATCTAATTCTTTGTATCTTCCCAAGACACATTTTATAAGGGAAGAATTCTTCATTTAGTGGGCACTCTACCAACACTGACTGACTTTTGAAAGAGTTTGAACTGATTGCTCATTTGTCAGAGAAGTTGATTTACTTTCCTATCTTAAAGTGTCAGGAAAATGCATGAAAATGAAATCTTGGAAGGTTGTGGTAGTTGCTGACACAAAGATCTATTATCTAGATGGGATATTTAATGTATACTTAATTCAAGAAAAAAGCCTTGTAAAAATATTGGATATTTTGCAATAAAGCAAAAAAAGAAAAGAAAGAAAAAGAATTGATCCTGAAATTAAGGATACTGAATTCAACCCTGATGTAGAGACAAATACTCAGTTGTATTTATTGTAGATTTAAACATAAGGTGTTTGAACCCAATATGTATAAGGCAATACAAGTGCTAGAGTCAAAACCCCTCTTCTCTTCTTACCTCTTTTTTTGCAAAAGACAACTTTGAGTTTTCAGAGAAAATTAAAAAGAGAAGCTGGTCAAGTGGAATTTCTGGTTGTAAAATCCAAGTGAATGGCAGCTAATGTAAGCCTAAGTGTTCAACAATTAAATGACATAGTAGCCAAAATTCCTGACTTAAGTCCTTTACTGATATAATGCAGCTTCCATACTAATCATATTATTCTTCCCGGAATTTGCTAGCATCAATTTGCTTCATAACTCTGTAGGATATCACCTAGAGTTATATTGTGTTCCTCAAGGGCAAGGCTCCTATCTAACCCTGTTCCCTATTACTCATTAAAACATATTCTCAGTCCTTTCCAGTATATTTTCAGTCCCTTCTTGATTTTAATTCCTTTCTCGTTCTGCAACAGTCTCTATCCCCCACTGTGTATATGCCCTTATACATGCATACACTCATGAATACTCATGCCCTTTAGGCAATAGCTTCATTCCCATAACTCTACTGTGTCAGCTTTTCACCACTGTGACAAATACCCAAGAAAAACAATTTATAGGGATAAAGATTTATTTTGGCTCATGGTTTCAGGTTTTAGTCCATTGTCAGTTGACTCCATTGCTTTAGGCCCAAGAGGAAGCAGAACATTAGGGCAGAAGGGTATGGTAGAAGAAAGCTGCTCAGCTCACTGCAGCCAGGAAGCAAAGAAAAACAGCACAAAAGGGGGCCTGGGACAAAAAATATTCTTCCTGGATAAGGCCCTAGTGACATACTTACTTTCTACAACTATGCCCCACATCCACTATGGAAGATTTTCACCATCTTCCATAATGCCATCACATTATGAAGTCATCAGTGGGATAATGTACTGATGAAGTCAGAACCCTCAAGATCTAATCAGTTCCTCAAAATCCCACCTCTAAACATGGGTACATTGGGACATAAGCCTTTAACACCAGAGTCTGTGGAGCATTTGTGCTTCAAACCATACCCCTGAAAGCATGCATACTCTTAGGCCCCATTTCAGATTTATTCCTACCCCCCCCAATCATACCACACTGTGCTGACACCATTTATTCTGATATATATAACCTGACACTGCTTTTGAGTCAACTGTATTTATGGGTGCATCCTATGTTTTCAGCCAGATCATGAGCCTTTAAAGAAAAAATAAATGTTGCCTGCATTTTTAACTTCTAAGCCTTGCCTCAGTGATTGGACCGTAGGAAGAATATAGTAAATCCTAACATGAAAAATCATACTATTTTATATTACAAGTAAATTTGTCTAAGCTACTATTGTACTAGTTACATACTGTTTGACTGTTTTCTAAGTGAAATCAAAGGCAAAAGGAACCAAATATACAAGCAACTAGAAGGCCACTGGGGTCAATAAACATGTATGTCAATAAAGAGTTTTCTTCAGTATTGAGCATCTAGGTAACTTGTAGGCAGTCATTATTTGGAAATGATCCATTCTTTAGTTTTTCTTTCACTAGAAATTCTCCTGTGAAATGACTTGAAAGTTATTTTTCTTTATCTAAATTCAAAACTGCTGAAGATGGAAATGACTTGAAAGTATTTTTTCTTTATCTAAATTCAAAACTGCTGAAGATGGAGATGTATCGGAGGGATGTAGAAAATAAAACCTACTTTCCATGAAATACAGTATCCTTGAATTATCACAAAACCACAACAATTTGACATGTTTTGTTCAATAACCACATAGGCAAACCTGAAAAGATTTATGTGTTTGGCAGTTGATTGCACTTGGCCTTCAATGCCATTTGATTAACGTGTTTTGCCTTGAGCCTGTTTTCCTGAAAGAGAATTCAAGGTTTAATTTCCCAATCCTAGGGAAATGCACTTCTTTAAAATGTAAAATGTGCATTTTAGAAGATAGAGAATGAACCTCACCCCTCAATAAACCATTCCCCCTCCTCCTTAGAAGGGGACTTGATTAAAAGAGGAAAATCCACCTCAAGATTTCCAGATAGGCAAGGAGGCCTATTTGTCCCAGCTGCCTGGGGCCATTTTAACAGCAGGCACTTTGAGCTTTTAATGAAAATCAGGTTGAACAGTGTGGTATCAGGATACTGCCCAACCTATCTGTCTGCCAGAATAAACTGCTCAACTGGCAGCAGCCCTCCTCCTCTAATCAAGGGCTCAAACTCCCCCACAAAGTCTCGGAATTGTTCTTCAAACCAGTGCTGATGCTTAAGAAGAAGGCTTTAAAAATATCAATACAGCCACTGCATAATTATTCAATTCTGTTCATAGGGCAGAGGAGATTCTTTTCTGACCCCTGCAGTGATTAATTTATGCCCTGAAGCATAAGATTTGATTACCCCTCTCTTAGCATGTATAACGCGTGAGCCTTATTACTGGTCATAAAATTATTCAGCCACCATAGTTGGTTCAATGGCCTCCCGAGGCAGTGAGTTCAACTATTTGGCTGCCTGCTGGTCAAGATATATAGCCTGACATTAGCTCAGAATTTACCTGCTACTTGTTTCATCAGTACATGTTTGATGTAAATGATTTCTAAATACTTACAGAAGTATCGTACCTCTGTTTTAAAAGGACTGGAAAAGTAATTCATCTATAAAATCTTGAAAGACTGATATTCACCAGTGTTCTCATAAAATGGGATGTTTTAATTGAAGTGAATGTTCTGATTTAGTCAGAAATCTTCTGGGCTTTCCACTCTTGTTTTAAAATCTTTATAAACACATTACTCCATGTTTCTGGCTCAGTAAGTACAGTATAGTGTGCAGAGTATAATTAATCCTACTCTGATAACTCTAACCCCCTGAGTGCCTCAAGATCTCCATACTGAACATTAATTATGATGCGACAGAAAGGTAGGTGGTGAGGAGGGAAGGGCTTAGGATTGCAATGATCAAATCATATCACAAATCCTGAAAATATTTAGGCTATTTGTTTTAGTTTGAGTTTTTTTTTTTTTTCCTTCACCTTAAACCACAAATGATTTGAAGTTCCCAATACACCACAGAGCACAGAAACTGTGCAGATGACATAAATGAACAAACAAAAGATAAGGAAAATACGTCCAAATAGGCCTACCATAAGGTACTCAAAAGTGGTGGAATGGTCAAGATGTGGCCAAAGTGAAGAGGGAAACAGGATCAACCACATGATTTTGTGATACAAAGATTCAAAACCAGAATAGAAAAATTACTTTTTCTTGATTATGTGTACTGCCATAATGCCTTTATAACGATTTTATAAAGAACCTCATAAAAAGAACACTATTAGGTAACAGTGTCTACTGCTTCACACACTTCATGTGCACATGGATCACCTGGGGATCTCATTAAACAGCAGACTCTAACTCAGTAGGTCTACAGTTGGGACCTTGGTTCTGAATTTGTAATGTGCTCTTAGATAATGTTGAAGCTGCTGGTGTTAACAAAATATGGAGAATATCAAGAATGGTTTTGCTAGCAATCCCCCCATAATAATTTTCCTAATTTTCTTATAGCATTCTTCATGTTATGTTGATGGCATACCATCAATTCAGTAAATCCAGTTCTGTGAAAGTAATTCTATAAGGTAGGTATAGGGAAATATACATTCTAGGCATGCATTTCTCTTAATGTCTGCTTTTTCCCAAGGGCAAAACTTAAAATACCTAGATAAACATAGGGCAAACAATGTATCTCACTTCATGTCAGTTGAATGAATTAATTAATAGGGACCACATTCTGCATATCTGAAAGTTTTTCTGATTAAAGAAAAGAGTTAAGAATACTTTATACTATAATTTAGTTCTTTGTCATTATAGGGATTGAAAATATAGGACAAATTCTTTGTAATAGAATGTTATAAATATTTTCAGTTGCAAATTAATCTAATTTAAAATTTGCATATTCATATCTATGGGTGCATATTAAATCATTTAAAGATTTATGTTTTCTATCCTAGCAAACTTTTAAGCATTGATCATTTTCAAAGGAGAAAAGAAAAGCTTTTATCTGCAGTATTTAAGCAATCATTCTAAACTGTGAAAATAAAGAATGAGAAAGGGAAATTGTAAAAGTTAATTGTTTCTATAATACAATTTTTTGAAGTAAGTCATGAAGCAGTAAAATTGAAGTTAAAAGAGGCCACCTTTTAGGAAAGAATCAAAATGCAGAGAGGTTAAATGATTGTCTCAAGGTCACTCAGCTAACAAATCCAAAAATTAGGCCTTTGACAATTAGACAAATGCCTTATATTTCATATATCACATTGTTCTACTCTTATTCAAATTTACCTACACACTCCAACATCATTGCCATTTAATACAATTTTAAAGGCAGGAAAAACGGAAAGGCAGCATATTTCGTTCACTCACTTACTATACGTTGAGAACCAGTGATATAATAATCCTTGACTTGGGGGCAGGAGAGGATACAATACTGGGTATCATTGCCAACTTCTCATAGTACAACTCCTCCACACAGTTTAATAGAGATAGACATGTACTTATATGCACTATTAAGATATCCTGAGTGGTTTTACGTTTTAAAAATTATAGGAGGTAATACTTGAGGTGGTCCTTAGGTATTGGACATATTATGACTGGGTAGAATGGAGATGCTGAGTCTACCACAATCTGGAAAAAAAACACATGTTAAATGATATGAAATAAGTTCCCTGTGACTACAGGAAATATAGGGAGGGGAGATAGTGAAGAGCTAGTAAGAGAGATGAAAATAAGGATAAATATAGGTTTCTAGTATAAATAGTAAGAATCAAAATAATATAGTCAATAATCATTAAAACATATTGAAATATATTTTAAATAATCAAATGTGAGCTAATGTAGTCAATGTGGTCCAAGTGGGGCTCTTCCTCCCTCTCCAACTGGGTATGGTGCCATACCCACAGAGGATGCAACATTGATCTTTGTGGTTATCAGCTTAGTCACTCAGGACTAGCAATAATTGGATCAGTTCTGGTAAGGGAACATCTTTGTTGTTGAGTCCAGGAATAGTTTATTTCTACTGCCATGGATGCTCTGCCCATGGGCCCATTGATCAAGAATGAGAGAAAAAGAGAAAGCAAGAAAAAATAGAAAGAAATCAATCCTTTTATAAGGCCTTGGTTGTACACTGAGGGTAGAGATGAAATACTGTATAAATATATATAATAAAATTCTGAGACACCTATTCTGCCTTAAGCCTGATCTCAAACATCTCTTCCACTAGTGATATATTGCTACTGTACATGCACAACCAAATACCCAGTTATGATGGCAAATGAAATGGTCAACTGACTGCCTACTAACAGACATCCCAACTCCACCCAGGCCTGATAGCTTCCAAGGAATTGTTTTCCAAAAAGAGATTTATTGTCTGCAGAAGTTGACATAGCTTTGTCCCAAACACTAGAGATTATGACTAATTATCCTGTATGGTTTTTTCAGAAGTTCCACAAGCATGTCTATTTCCAGATTCCTCAAATATTATTAGGTCCACAGGATGAGTGGGCTGGAGAAGAGGAGTTGTTTACCCTGCAGCATGTCAAGCCTTTTTTGCTATGAGAAAGAAGCCTTTTGAGTTCCTCATCAGGTATAATGAAGCAGTAAACTCTGACATGGTCTATGTCATCTCCCAAATCCAAATAAGCTAATCAAGATGTGTGTCACCATAATCTCTGAAGACTAAACTAAGGCAGAGAGAAGGAACGTTGTCATAGTCCAAAGGCAAAGTGCAGAGATGCACTGTTGATCCAGTCAGGGAAGAGCCCTGCTGCTGAAGATCTTTGCAAGTTATTATAGAGACAAAAGCATTCCACAGATCAGTTGCTGCGCATCAGGTCCAAGGGGCTGTGCTGATTTGCCTCAGCAAAGAAACCACATCTGGAACTACAGCTGCAATTGGAATCAATGCCTGATTACATTTAAGATAATCCACAGTAATTCTCTAAGATACATCCATCTTCTTCAAAATCCAGCCAACTGAACTAAATGAGGACATAATGGAAATCACTATCCCTGCATATTTCAAGTTTTTGATGGTGGCACTAAGCTGCAGTTTCTCTAGGGCTGCGGTACTACTTTAGTTCGCTATCTTCACAGGGATAGAAAGTTCCCCAAGTTTAAACATGCCCTGCTGGAATAGTTCTCACTTCATGAGTCAGGGGATAATGTGTGGAAGCTGAATGCTGCCATGTAAGAGTGTTCCAATTATACACACAGCTGCCAGGGTAACAATCACAATGTGGGTCCATGAACCCAGTGCAGGGATAAGCTTTGTATAAAATTCCACTTATAAACCAGGGATTGAGACTTTAGGTAAGGTCTTAAAAATACATAAACACATCCTAAAATTGTGTACCCCCAATGTTACATTCCCTTATCCTTTGTCCTGGCCTGGTATTACTTGACCACCAAAATCCTCACTTAGATAAATTACAATAACATATTGGGTCTCTGTGAATTAACACAAATTTAGAGACAATGTTTTGTGATTCCTAAATATTCTGGGTACATTCCTCTCCAAAGGGCACATTAAACCTAGATAACAGCTTCAGGTCATTTGGGGGAAAGGTGGAGTACAGCTGAACAACTCCAATGATGTTCAGGAGGTCTCTCAATAGCAGCAACTCCCACCATCATTGCTGGCCTATAGAAGGTAACAGCCTTGGGAGCATTTACAATGTATTTCTCAGTGCCTAAAGTAAAGGAATGTTCTTTGGACTCTTTCTGGATATATGGGGTGTGGTATGTTAATGATGGCACACGGGGAAGGAATTGATCATTCCAGTCACATAGGATAAACCTATTCTAAAATACCTACCTCCGTATGCCTTTTGATTTCTTCTTCAATATTGTGCCACAGTTCTGGAATTGGAACCTCACTGAATGTAGACCATCACTGAGTCAAATTTTCTATTAATTAATCAACTTTCAGGACCACTTTCAGCTATACCAAATGAAATACCAAATCAAGAATTTCCACCCGTTTAACTATGTCAAATGTTAAGTTCAGCCTTACCAAGTTATATGTTGCCTCATTAGAATAAGTGAATCCTTTAGGTGTCCATGATAGCTGTTCCAAACGATGATTTTAAACTAGGGTTTAAAGTAATGAACTTGCCCTTTTCTTCTTTTTTAACTTGATTTATTTATATTTAATTTTATTTTATTGATATTGATATTGGGAACTTATCTTTATATTTGATTATTTTATTTTTGTTTATTTTTTTGATATTGATAATTGGGGATCAAAACTAGGGGCACTTAACTACTAAGCCATATTCATCGCCCTTTAAATTAATTAATTTATTTTATTTTGAGACAGTCTCACTAAATTTTTTAAGGCCTTGATAAATTTTTGATGCTGGATTTGAACTTGTAATCCTCCTGCCTCAGCCTCCTGAGTTTCTGGTATTACAAATATGTGCTACCATGCTTGGCTTAAAGTAGCTACCACCCCTAGTATAGAGAAATTTCAGAATGGTGTGGTTTTTAGAAAATAGAAACTCATAGAAGGGACTGGGATTTGGATCTCCAAGCAGAGGCATTACCATGCTGGTGTTGATAACTCTGAGGCTTGTTTGAGGAAGATCAGAAAGAGCTTCTAGTCAACTTCTATTCCTTAGGATATGCTGACAGTAATAGCAGCTTAAAAGGAAAGGGTAAGGGTAAAAGTCCCTTCTCTTCTCCTAGCACCTAGCTTCCCTCATGTACCCTTATTGTTAGAACCTAACAAGAGGCAAACTACTAAAGGTGATTAAGACTCTGAAAGGTCCCATCCCTAGAACCACACATCAAAGCACAAGAGATTGACCACCAGCACATATTTTATATGAAGAACCAAAATCAGAGAAAAGTTACCTGAGGTCAGGAACTAGGTTTTAGTCTCAGCCACATGTCTAACTAACAATAAGAATATTAGCAGATAATTTCATATTTTTGAATATCTTTTTCACTGGAAAATTCCCTGTAACACTACCACCTCTGCCTTCCTAGCAGGAGATACAATGTAGGTGAAAGCACTTTGAATAAGTATAGACTACTATACAATCAAGTTTGCCTCACAATCACTGTCCATACTAAAATGGAGCCCAGGAAATAACAGATGAACAAAACTCATAGATAATATTAAGATCTTCTTTTGGGTATTCTATATTCTTTTCTATCCAACTAGTCTATGCAAGGCACACACATAAAATAGTTCAGTAAGCCTAATATCTACCTCCTGTGGAGATGCTAACAAGCAGTAATGTGACTCCTAGGACAGTAGCAGGGGCATGATGGGATATCAGAAGCTTAGCTAATTCCCCAAATGAATGGCCAATTTGAGTAGCTGATACATAGCCACATACCACTTATACTGGACTTGCTCCTCTTGCTATGCTAATTTTTGAGAAAAAGCTGAATTTGAAAATTCATTGCCAACAGAAATAATAAATTAATGAATAAAAGTAAGCCAACATCAAAGAAATAACACAATTTGGAATACAGAGGTTTTATTTTTAAAATTAGGATTATGAATAATTTTGGAAAAGGAATAGTTAATAGATAAACTGGTGCATTTCATTCAATAAATTTGCTAGTTAAAAAATGACAAAATTAAATAATAAAGACAATTGCATTTAGAGATGCTTATCAGAGACTTAGGATAATCATCCACAAAAATTTAAAGGTTCATTCCATACTATATAGAATTATAGACCTGTTATCATTTTTAGAATTTCAGCTCTGCTAAATTAAACTGAAGAATATCTCAAAAGTAAATGAACACTTACTCAGCCAACAAATATTTACTATCTCCTTTGTGACAAATGCTAGTTTCTGAGAATATGCAGATGAGGAAGAGCTCATTACTACAGAAGCAAGTGCATAAATGCAGTGGGAGAACTATTAACTCTACCTGAGCTTCAGGAAAAGATTCTCAAATGTGGCATTTAAACTGAACCTCAAAAACTTAAATCAAGTTTGCTATTTAGGAAGTAGCCAAAGGGCAGTAAAGATAAGGCAGCTGCACTGTGAAGGCAGAGAGTCATAAAAAGCATCAACTTAGCAGGACAATGAGAAGTACTGTGTCGCAGGAATTTAGGATGCAAGGGGTGGTACAGGCAGCCTCCCAGGATGAAACTGGAGAAGAAATCAGGGCCAGTGAATAAAAGGATTTGTTCCAGTGCTGAGAAGTCTGCATTGGATTCTGTAGAGAGCAGGATCCCAGTGACATTTTTAGTAGGGGACAGAAATAATCTATTAGTGTTCCAATGATAATGCTGATATTAGTATAGAACTAAATTTTATTGGCAACAAATAGGAGTTAAGGAAAACTATTGCAATTTCCATGAAATAGTTGATAAGGATCAATGTCCTAAAGTTGTGGAAGTGAGAATAAAGAAGTCTGAATTAGAGACATCCTTTATATACATGCATAAATCATGTATATGAGTAAAAGTAATGGTTGGAAAATTATTTGGAAAATTGGGAGTTGAGAAAGTAGCAAAATCTTCTCTCCAAACAGATCAGGATTCAGCAAGCATTTTTCTGTGAAGACCAATAATTAAGGCTACTACTTTCAGGGACTTATGTTCTTCACCACAACTGTTCAGTTCTGCTGTCAAAGCACAGAAGCAGGTATAGACATATACAATGAAATAAGTACAGGTTTTTGCCTCAGCAAAACATTGTGGATGCCCCAATTTTAATTTAATTTAATCTATCAAAATTTTAATTTCACATATCATGAAATATTATTCTTTTCATTTTCTTTCAACCATTTAAAGATACAAAAACTATTTCACTTCACAGGCTAGGGGGCAGGATTGGACCCACAGACCTTAATTTGTTAACACTATAATAGAGAAAACACAGAAGGAACAACGTTGAGATTAGGTTAGGATGCTGTAGGCCATTCAGGAGGGGACGTGCAGGAGTCAGGCATGCAGTGCTAGACCCCAGTGGAGGCAGCCTTCACAGCTGCTCAACACACACTGTTCTTCGTGGTCATAAAGAACCGAAACTATCTGAAGGCAAATACAATAGGGAGATAGAAGACCATAGTGGACTCTAATGTGGCTTTTAAAGTACTTTTTAATTAAAGGTAAAGCAACATTTGAGGTTTTTATATTATCAACCCCAGACACTTATCTCTATAATCGGCAGTTAGAAGCCAAGGCCAAGGAGGTAAAGCATTTATGACAGAAGTTACAAAAATAGTGAAAGATGATAGAATAGAAGAACTATCTAAGAAGCAAATAATGTTTCATCCTTTATGGGTGAAAGACAGAAATGAAGCCTGATTTAATTTTAGAAAAGAAATTTCATTTGTTACCTGTCAAACACTGATGCAAAAGATAAATAGAAGTAATAGAAACCTCCTTCTCGGGAATATGTAACACTACTCCACAACATTATGCTTGTTAAAGAACATTCAAATCACTCATAAACAGCTCTGAATAGGAAGACTTTACAATTTAATTTGGTAAAGGCAGGATGGTAGTTTTTCAGGTGCCTCACTGGAGAGCTTTCTAGGCATGCGTTGTCCTGCCTTTCACTTCACAGGCAGAGTAATGAAAAGTAAATTTATCTTCAAGTTTCACCATTTATTTGGTTGAGACACAGTATCTCTGGTCCACACTGGATTTTTAACAGATGAAATATTTCCTAAACCAAGTAATTTGATTCTGTGCAGATAGTAACCACAGGCAGTGTAATTAATTTCTTTTATATCTTCAACACAGAAAGTAAGTGGATCTTCTCTTTCTATCCATAAGACAAAGCTGACACAAATCACCATGAAAAGCAAGGTGCAGCATGAAGATTAAGAAATCTTCTATGATGTTGTGGAACCAAGCTATTCATTGCCACACAGTAAAAGTGAAATGTTAAAAATCAATCTTCAATACCATGTCCATTTCTAATGCAAAGTGGCCCAAAGAGAAGGAGACAGACTTAGTATCTGAACTTCTATTATGCCCATCATCAAAATCCTATCAAAAATCTTTTGATAAAGTACAAAGTATGTTGATATATTTATTCACTAACAACTATTTTTCTTAAATGTTTAAAATTTTCTCAATGCTAAAATTAAAATGTTCCAGTGATAGTCCCCAGAACTATGGCTCACAAAACTGTCATATCTGCTCAAAATTATTTTTTTTCATGAGAATTATTGCCAAGTAAATTCCTTCTCAGCTATTCTTTTACAGAATAATAATTTTGTTGGTGCTTGATGAGATAAAACACTGACACACAGAACACATTTCACTAGGTGAATTTCTACAAAGGGGAAATTGGAGGTATAAACTAAACAGCTTGTCTAGTAAACAATTACTAGTTTTTAAATCTTTAAAAAAATCTATAAGTGTTTTCCATTGGTAATAGTCAAGATGCATTTATCTAACCAAATATGAGACTGGATCTATGATAAGAGAAGATAATAACAAATAGAAACATTGTTTTCAAATTGAAACTAAAAATCATGACAAAACCTTTTATATAAGACATCCCAACAACTGGATCAAAGTGAAAAAAGCCACTATTAGGATTTGTTCTTCATAAAATGGACCAGAAAATAATTTGATCTGTTCTTACCCTCCAAATTTAATTATTTTTTCCTCTAAATTGGCTGAATTGATAACTTTGTTACTAGTAAATGCACAAATTTAAATTTTAGAAATATAAGACAAGAATGTAAGAAGGATACTCTACTTCAATGAATAAACTTCTGGAAATAAGTCTTTATGCTAATATAACAGTTTAATGTAATGAATATGGTCTTTGGAGACAACCTGAGCTGGATTCAAAAGTAGCATCTGGGACTCATTAGCTGTGTGTTCTTGGAAAAGTTACATTAATCCAAGAGACCATCAGTTCAAATTCCATCTAGCCTAAATTAGTCATAACCAGAAACCTAAGCTTCCCAGGTTATCTCTCCATTATTACCTAGATGTGTTTCTCAACTTGCTCATTCCTGTTCCAGCCTGCAAGTTTTGTATTTGCAGTTTCCTGTCTGGAACATGCTTTCCTGATTCTTTCTCTGGCTCCTATAGCCTACCTACCTAATGGTCCCCTTCAATAACAATAGTTTATTACTCTGAAATAAAATCTATAGGTATTATAACCAATAGACATTGCAAAAAAAAAAATCACTATTGTATCACCTAAGATGTCTTTCCATACATAAATACATACTTAAGACATGTTGAAATTGGGTGCTTTGTACCTATACATAGAGCCATCAATAAGATGACAATTAGGAATGCAGATAGATACAGATTTGAGCAACAGTGATTTGATTTTCCAAATTAGTAAACAGGTACTGCTCTAGTTCTCAACAACACAAAGTTTCCTCCAATATGCACAATAATTACATCCCTAGAAAATTTAGCATGCAATAATATTATGCAAAAATGGTTGAATTTACATATAATATGTAATTTTAAATAGACTTTTCACCTCCATGACTCTGTAATTGGATACTTAAAGATCACATGGAATGTGGGTGGAAAAAATTATAATTATAGAGAATTCACCTGCACATTGCAAGATGTCTAATACCTCTGGTTCTAGTAGCTTTCTAGTAAATTTTTGTTTCCCCTCTTCTTACTCTTGTTCCCTGCACCACTCTCTCCTTATCAGTTATGCACAGAAAAGCTAAAGTGGTCTACTTTAAAAATTGTTAATCAAACCACCTTACTTGGGTTAAACCCACCAATGATTTCTTGTCACACTTATAATACAATCTAGATTCTCTTGCATGACCCTCAGTTCTCAATGATCCTGCCTGCAGCCATCTCTGTGATCTCATGTCCATCTCTGTTCTTCTAGCTCCATACTTCAGATACACTGGCACTCTTGCTCATTCCTGTTCCAGCCTGCAAGTTTTGTATTTGCAGTTTCCTGTCTGGAACATGCTTTCCTGATTCTTTCTCTGGCTCCTATAGCCTACCTAACTTCTTCTCCTGGATATTGACTAAGTAAGTCCCCAAACAGATATTTTGTTCACTCTTTTCTCAAATCATCACCTCTCCATTTTGTCGAATGCCACACACAGTGTTCAGCCTAAAATCTCTGACAATTTTTTTCTCCTTCTCCCAGTATTTCAGTACATCTAATGGAGTGATATTCTTAACTTTGCTTCTAAAACAGATCCCAAATTTATCACTGCCTCAGCTATTATTTCAGTCTGAATTGATCTCATCTCCCCCCTGTACTATTTAATGGACTCCCTAATTGTTCACACTGCTTTCATGCTTAGCCTTTGAGATCCATTTTCCAAATAACACTCATAGTAATATTTTAAAAAGACAAACTGGATCATGTCACTCCCAAATTTCAAACCTTCTATTGGCATCTTCCTGTCTTAGAATAGAAACCAAATACTTGGCAAGAGCATTGACAATCTGACTCCCTCACTTCATCCTTTACTTTTATTGTACTCACTTTCTACACAAATGGCCTTTTCTCTGTGGAAGAACAAGCCATACTCATTTCCACCATTGGATATTTGTTCTGTTCTGGAGTTAAATGCCTAGAATTGACTCCAATATATATTTTATGACTGTTTGCCTCTTCTTATTTATGTGTCATTTTAAATATCATGTACCGGTGAGATCTTTCTCAAACTACTGGGTATTAAGTCACCCTTTCACAATGTCTTACTTCATTTTTATAATTGAATTTATTGTTATATGATACTTTCTTGCTTATTTCATTATTTAATAACCTTCCTCCCCAGAATGTAAGTCCCTTGAAAGCAAGAATCTTGATCCAATTAGCCATTAGGTCTGTATCCAATGCCTGCATAGCCATTACTGAGAATGACTCTGAAGGAAAAAAACACATGTTGGATGAATAAATGAATGAGTGTCTGAGTATTTTTGCAGAATTTCCTGGGGAAAATTCTTTAGCTTCTTAATTTTCAACCTAAAGTAAATGCACCTCCAGAAAAATTTGCCAAAAATAGTTTGAACCACAGAAAATCATCATGTATCTTCCCAAAACAATTCATGTGAAAGTATTTTAAATGCTATATTTATATCAAGTAAACAAGAAGGTATAATAAATTAAAGCACACAATTTATATAAGATTTTAATGTAAAACAAGGTTTCTATGAAAATCCATGCTTTCAGCAGTTGCTTCAGACTCTGTTTTCAAGTCCTCAGACATATGGTGTTATTATGTTCAGTTTAAAGTACAGTAATATACAAAGAAGAAGAAGAAATTAAGAAGCAAAGGAGTCACTCCATGACCATTCATCAGGGCAAACAGTTGGTAATAAGTCCCACTTCTAATATTCAATTAGAAAATATGACCAGAGAGAATAAGCAAATTTTACTATTTTGGGGTAATTTTCCATGTCTTGAATCAATATTTGTAAGATTTTTTTTTTCCTTTTTAAGAAAGCTTTAAGTACTGCTTTTTTTTTTCTGTCAATGGCAGTAAATCTTTTAAGTCTTGCACCAAATAGGGGTTATATTAGAGATCAGCTAAAAGAGCACAATTAAGATGTACAAAATTATTTGACCAGGAAGGTCAGGGTGATCTCAAATCTAGCCAGCTACAAAGGAACTAAGAGGAAAATGTCACTTAAGTAAATGTACTTAAGTCTGACGATGACAATCCTTATAAATAAGGGATAAAGAGGTGCTCAAAAGGCATTTAGGTCAACAGCAAACTGTGACTTCCAATGAAGCTATGAAGTCACCTAGGAAGAAAACATGACAACATAGGCTGGGATTGTAGCTCAGTGGTAAAGCACTTGCCTAGCATGTGTAAAGCACTGGGTTTTATTCTCAGCACCACATATAAAACAAATAAGTAAAGGTCCATCAATAACTAACAAAAATAAAAAAGATAAGAAAGAAAACATGACAAGGACTTCAGTAAGCTTTATACTACAACTTGTAAAACAGCAAGAGCAAAGTCTGGCATTGAAAAATGTCTCCACTGATCACTAAGTGTGTGACTTTGGCCAGGTTATTAACCTCAGTTTAATCATCTGTGATATGGAAATAATGGCACCAAACTCTTAAGAACATAGGAAAGTTTGCATAAAACAATACGCTTCAAGACCTAGCACGTGCCCAGTCCTTCATTTGCACTTATTATTGTTGTAGCATAATGCACCTACCATTATAAACATAAAAAGTACCCTATTCTAATTCCATATTTAATATGGAAGAGAGTCTGTTTTAATATTATCAATGAATATTTAATATTTAAGAAATGCTTTAATAAAAGTTGATACCCTACTTCTGCCAGACATCCAAAATTATCTCCAGTGCCTTTAAAAGCCTAAGCCGTCTAATACTTGGTTTTAAAGTAATAACGTATTCAGAGTTTTCTTTCCAAGGCAAAATGAATTATCATCTGAATCCCAAATCCTGCCCTGACGTACTCATTTTTTAAACTTAATTTAGCACTTATTTTCTTCAATGTTTTTCATGTGTATACTTCTGAGACATTAGTGAGCTACCTGAAAGTAGAGGCCATTTCTTTCTAGTCACATTGTAATGGGGAAGAGGTTGGCATAGAGAGTGAAATGAGATGAACTAAATAGTTGCCTGGCATTAATTATAACATCATAAATTTTTGGCTCTTCTGCAATGCACAAAAATCAATTGCATTGTGAGATATCAATTATCATCCAATGAAGAAAATAGATAAGTACTATTACAACCTGTTTAGCAAGATATAAAGTATTAAGAATTCAAAGCATGGGTTCTCCAATCTACTATGGTACTGGGGCTAAATTCAGACTAAAAATTTTAAGAGTATTTTGTCTCTACCATACAGACAGACTGAGAAATGAAACCACCATCCCAGCAAAATATGATCCCAGTAGATGCCCCAGCATCACCTGATGGAACTTAGGTTTATTTCTACCAAAGAAAGCTGTGGTTCTTTGACAAGCATTCATATCATACATAGCAAGGGACAATCCAATCATCTCCATGTGCACATAAGGTCATCTGAGTCACAGAACTAACCCTGCACTTGTACTGGGGAGAGAGTAGAGCCTTGCATGTGTTCCAACACCATAAGCACTATCTACATACAGCTTGAAGAAATGACCTGCTGGAATGTGTCTGGTCCACCGCTATTGTGACAGGAGTGACAGGTCATCATGAGAGACCCCACATTTAGGGCTAGCTAGTAGACTTATTGAACATTTGGTAAACAATATATGACCTTTTATCAGAAAATCATTTTTAAAATCCTGACTTGAACTTTCCTTCATAGAGCACTAAGTTTTCTAAAATAAATATTTTCAATTATGTACTGAATGATTACCTGAGTAACAGGAACCGCGAGTGGGGTAACCACATAATTCATTGTCCAAACTGGGAAAGTTTTAAGAGAGAAAGTAGAAAATGTCAACAATTATGCAAAACTGAGAGGAAAATATTATGCAAGGATCTTAGGAGAAAAATAGTTAAAAGCAAGTACATACTTAAGCAAACTTGAAAACTTAAGGTAAATGCTTTGGAGGATAAAAGATTTTCTATAAGAAAAGAGGAATGATAATGAGGTTCAAGAGCTGAAGAAAAGAAAACAGCAGAAAGGAAATAATGTTTATTGAATGCCTATTTTGGACCAAAAAAAAATTCCAATAATAATAATATGTATGGTAGTGATAATCCATTAAACAGTCTTAGATGATAAAATATAAATATTAACCCTATTTTGTAGAGAAGGAAACAAAGTTTACAAGGATTAAGCATCTTGCCAAAGACACTTAGATAAAAAGATGGGAGTCAGATTCAAACACTGCCAGCTCATTAAATTTTTCCTAAAGGTCACTATAAGTTAGGGCATCACATTTCTAGTCTATACATGAAAAAACTGAGACTCTGAGACTATTCCCAGTTCAAGGATACACATTTAATTTAGACCCAAATTCAGGCCTGCCTGACTCTAAAGTCAATATTTTCTACCAAATACAAGCTGGGTTTTGTTTGTAGAATGAGGTTTTCTTGTTTGTTTCTTTCTTTCTTTTGGAGGGGGATGGGAAATTTTTCCTTTTCATTCATACATTGACTTTGCTTAAGTTTCATTTCCACTCTAGATTTTTCCCTCCTTGCCCTCTTACTTTCCTCTTTTGTTTTTCTTTTCCTCAGAACTCTTTCTAAATATTTAATGAAGATGTCAGAGCTGGGCTTGTCAGAAACCTTAGCTGACTAGTAAGGGGCTTTAGTAATTCATCCCTTGCATCACTTACAGGCTAAGTTTTGTCTGAGGGTGATTTGTTCAAATCCCCTTCTTTCTTGTCAAATCCATTCAGCATGGGTCATTTCATCCTCCAAAGCAACTTACATATAACATCTCTTTCTATCATGCTTGTCCTTTCAACTTGACTTCAGAAGCTCCCTCTACCTTTTCCAAATAGAATAAAAATCTATAAATTACATTGTGTATACAAGTGATACAGGGACCTGGCCTAACAAAGCATTTGTCAATATGAGCAGAAGTTCTATGAGAAAGGTTGAGTATTACTATTCTAGATGATAAGCCAAGGAAACTAACCAAGGGAAAGTTAGTGTAGTCAGGGCACATATAAATCCCTCCTGAGTTTTTACCCAGGATGTCTTATTCTATTATAAGAAACAATCCTCTAATTCTAGTCATCTATCATTGCTATCATATAGACTGTTTTCTAAGGTCAAATACCCAACAAAGCAAAACTTGTAGCCATTCTGACTACTCTTCTCCATCCGTCACCACTGCCCTCCTGCAAGTCACCACCACCTATCACTGGGAGTACACAGGTTTTGAATGATTTCCAGGCTTCTACTCTTGCTTACTTGTGATAAATTCTACACTAAACTTCCAGAGTGATCTTCTAAATATGTTCATCAGATCATTTTACTCCCTTAAATTAATGCCCTTTGATTGTATTCCAGAGCCCTTAGAATAAAATCTGAACTCCTTATCTTGGTTTACAAAGCCCAACAGAGCCTGGTAGTCCCTTTCTACCATCATATAGTACCCTCTTCCTTGTCTACTCAAGCCTCCTGACTTTTAGCTACCTAGGGTAGCCCACACTGGTTCTGGTTCCACATCCTTTGTGCTAGCTCTTCCTGTGGACTAAAAAGTCGTCTCCCCAGGTTATTAGTCAGCTGGTGCTCCTCATCACTCAAACTTTGTCTTGAAAGTCACGTCCTCCAAAAGACTTCCCTAACCCAGACAGCAGTCCGTTTGTAACTCCAGAACACAATGATCTCCACGTAACAGAAGATCCCCTACAATGGTTTATTTTTTACTTGTTTTGCAGTTGCTTGCTGCATAGCTCCCCTACTTAAAATGTAAACTCTATCAAATTAGAGAACATGCCTATCTTACTCACCATGATATCCCCTATGCCTAGAAAAACATCTGGTGCAGAATGAGACTCAGAAAGTATTCAGTAAATGAATGAATAAATTAGACACCCAATTTGTTTACAAATCTTTGCTTTACCTTTATATAGTCATTAAAAAAGTTAAATTTTTTCAGTTTCCACTTTCTGATTTTAAAAAATATATATTTGGTAGTAAAAGCCACTTACTTGAATTTAGATATGCCTTTCCAATATACTTACTAACATAAAATTATATATATATATATTGCTTCATCTTTTTCTTTTGGGGGGGGGGTGGTCAAGGTGACCTCAAGAAGACCTACAAAGAACTCAGTGGAAAGTTAGTAAGTACTGTTCCCAAGGATTGCACCCTGTGTTCGAATAAGTTTGGAAAACACTAGGGCTGGGCAAGCCATATATCACCCAACCAATTAGAGTCACATTCAAGTGAATCTCCCAATTGTTAACTAAAAAGAAGTCTCTAGAGGAAAGAAGTAAGTTACTCCTTGAGGAGAATTTATTCAAAACTGGATGGATGGTAAGGGAGCAGCATAAGAACCTATGAACAATCAGACCCATGCAAGGTAGACAAAGGAGATGCTTTTGAGAAAGTCAGCATGTCAGGAGAAAGAAGCTGGTACTGCCACAACTGTCACAAACAGGGCAGTCTAAATGTCAATATGAAAGTTGGACTATTGATAAACAGAAATCACCAAGATGATTTATTTCCTAAACATTTTGTCAAAAATCCCAGACAAGACATATGTAGGACATAAACCAACCACAATTTTCACCAAGTTTCCTTTATTCCAAATGTACTCCATTGTACTTGATCATATTGACATTTCCTGGCTTTGAACTTATATATACATATCATCATATTCTGAGATGTTGATTTCCTTGCTTGCCTATGTCCATTAGAGTTCCCTTTTAGTATTTGGTATTGCATAAATGATACTGAAAGCCGCTCCTGATTATTCACCAATTTTACACAAACTAAAAACATAAATCACAAGTGTCTTTCAAAACAAAGCAATCAGCATGTGAAATAATTGAGTATAAGATATAATAAGTCTATGAATACAGAAAATTAACAATTCATCAAATTCCCTTGTGCAAATTACATACATCCCATTTATTAAGTGATAGTTTCTTGGTTACCTGTTCTGTCTTCAGTGTCCAAAAAAGGTTTTGAAGCAGGAGGAGACTACTAAACAAGATAATCAGGACTTAGGTTTAAAGAATAACCTAAATCCTTCACATTCTTCAGGTAGATTTTAGCAAGGGACTCAGTAATAATTACCAACTTCGGTAAGCTTGCCACAGGGGGATGAGTTTAGATTGCTTCATTAAAATAATCCAATCTTCTTTCTCAGAACTCTCACATTACTTAATCACAAGAGGAAAGAACCTGAAGGAAAATGTCAAAGGAAAGGAAGGAAATCTATATTCACCTAGGCACATGGAATGCTCACCCAGTAAGGTGACGATGATAAGCTTTGGTTTTCCTAGATCAGTTCTGTTTTATGCCTGTTGCCCCATGACAATTATTAATGATCATTATATTTCTCATGCTCAAAAGTGTTGCAATTTAAGCCAGGAACAATGGTCCATGACTGTATTCCCAGAAGTTTAGGAGGCTCAGGCAGGAGGATCGCAAGTTCAAAGCCAGTCTCAACAACTTAGGATACCTTAAGCAACTTAACAAGACTCTGTCTCAAAATAAAAATACAAAAGGGCTGAGGATGAAGCTCAGTGGTTAAGTGCCACAGGGTTCAATCCCTGGTACCAAAAGAAAAAGAAAAAAGAAAAAAAACAGTGTTGCAATTTGAACAATAGCAATCACAATCCTCACCATAGATTCATAGATCAACAGATAAATAAATAGGTATATGCTCCTCCCTATCCCACCCTGCATTGTTCCCTGGAAGGTGGCCTGCATTAGGTGCTCCCCTTCTGAGTGAATTTGGCCAATAAGAAGCCCTAGTGGGAAATGGAAGAGTGTGAATAAATTGAAGTCAAGATATTTATTCCCTGGTCTCACTCCCTGTTTGACCATGGCCCAGCTACATCTCTCAACAAAAGGCCACCGCTCCAGAGACCTCTCCTGCAAGCATAGCACTACTTCTGAGTTCTAGAAACTCATCACTCTCGTTGTTCATTCAAGCTCAGGCATAGCAAAGATTCTCCATTACTAACCAAAGGCTATCTCATAATACCTTGTAGATTTTTTTCCACTGTGCCCATACTTCAGTAAAATGGTCTCTCCCCTCAATTTCCCATTTGCATATGTCCCATTTTCCTGAAAAGAAGCTGGCTGATAGAATGTCTTTTTTCACTTTACCCACACAGAATGTTACTATACAATAGAAAGCACACCCATTTTGCCTGGGAAAAAAATTTAGGTCCTGAGAAGCCCCTTTTTGTTCTTTTTCCATATAGTATATGATAAAATGAGATTCAAATCCACGTGTCCCTGGTTCTGAAGGCTATAGGTTATCCTCTTCTATCAAGTTGGTCAACCTATCCACTACCTTTCTATATTAGCTAATAGGTGAGGGGAATAATATCTTTTAAGAATTCAAATGATATATGAACATACATTCATTCAACAGAGACTTTTCAGCAAATGACCTCTGAATGAATTAGGTACTATACTATCAGTTAGGTACCATACTAATTAGGGAAATTTCTAGAAGAGATCAAAGCAAAGGCCATGGGAATAATGCTATTTAAAAACTTAAACAGGTCACAATTTTAAAATGTGACAGTACAGAAGCTAAGAGCATCTTTGGGACATGCTTGAACGCCACAATCCAGTTCTATATTTATTAATTACTTTCTGATAATTGAAATCTGGATTATTAGCTGGGTCCTAATGAGAAAAATCTACTTGCAGTGTGAAAAGAGTCTTCTTAATAAAACCATCAGATGATGATCTGGATGACCACAGGATTCATAATTGATTCCCCTTCTTGAGCTGAGCTTGAGATTCCCTTGATGAGCACCAAAACCATAAAAGTTAAATGAAGATAAATCAATTTATCTATATTGAGTACAATACACTGAGCTCAAACATCACTTACTATCTTTCACAACTTTATCTCTTATGCTACAGACCACTGACCTTGGATCCTTTGCTTTCTTAACTATACATTTCTGTTGGCAAACTGGATTTGAGAAATCTACAGATTGGCTCTAAGATGATTAGGACATGCAAAAAAAAGGAAGAGGAGTCTAAAATATTACATTAGCTTAAAAACCGAGAACCACTACACATATTATAGAATGTGAAACAATAGTAGAAAATAAATTTATAGAAAAGATTTCTTTAACCATAAGATATGCAAATAAATTTACAATGCATATTAAGTTGGTTCTGTGATTTACATTAAGATTCCTAAAAACTTTATATTTCTCTTACCTACATTGAAAACACCAGATCCCAGTGAATCAACTCAGTCTGCTCTACATCTTGAAGATACCCTTTTATGCAGACAGCTCTGCCAAAGTAAGCAAAGCTTCTGTCCAAGATGCCAGGGAGAAGAAGCAGGTCAGAATGTACACTTCATGTTTTATAATGTGTACATTTACCCAAAGACCTGCATCTGTTTTTAACCAAGCATTCTTTACGTTTCTTGATATAAAAAGTTAGACTAAACCTGGCACAGTGGCACATGCCTGTAATCCCAGCAGCTCAGGAGGCTGAGACAGGAGGATCACGAGTTCAAAGCCAGCCTCAGCAACAGCGAGGTATTAAGCAATTCAGTGAGACCCTGTCTCTAAATAAAATACAAAATAGGGATGTGGTTCAGTGGTCAAGTACCCCTGAGTTCAATCCCCAGTACAAGAAAAAAAAAAAAGTTAGGCCAAGATCCTCTTAAATCATATATATTTTATGTCAAATTAACTATGCACATATTTGTACCACTTATTTTAAAAAAGCAACAGCCCGATATTCCTGATTTCAAAGATATAAGAAAGTGAAATAGCATTCATTTATGTTAAGTCTGACTAAAAGCTAATTTCCAGAAAGAAATAATTTTCAGAATGTGTCAGCAGAGAGAGAAAACTCTGTCAATAATGATACCAGCTTGTATTAAACATTTACCAT
Organism: Tamias sibiricus; assembly: GCA_025594165.1. NCBI lineage: Eukaryota > Metazoa > Chordata > Mammalia > Rodentia > Sciuridae > Tamias > Tamias sibiricus. The sequence continues at coordinate 107,685,168 of CM046664.1, read as the reverse complement.
ACACCAGCCCTCAATCAGATGGCATGAAGACATCATCATAGTGCTCTTCAAAAATCTCATCAAAGGGGCTGGGATTGTGGCTCAGCGGCAGAGCGCTCGCCTTGCACGTGCGCGGCCCGGGTTCGATCCTCAGCACCACATAAACATAAATGCATTGCATTGTGTACAACTAAAGTAAATAAATAAATATTTAAAAAAAAAATCTCATCAAAGTTGTTATCTTTAGTTTACCAATGAGAAATGAACGCACTGTATGCTTACTTAACTTGCCCAAGATCTCTATGCACCTAAGTGGCAATGCCAGCATTTAAAGCCATTTCTTTTTTATTCTCAATTTATTCATTTTGAGGGACAGAAATCTCCAGAAGCATGAATTTGATGGGTGGGGTGGGTCGGGGGGAAGAACCATGTTTCTTCAGTTACAAAAATAAAGTTAAAATGATGTTTCAATGTAATGTTTTCTCCAAGCAAACATCTGTGTGTTGACTTTTCACAAGCTAAATATCAAATGGGAAGAAATGAGACACATCAAACTTAACATTAGTCTCATTCAATATTAAAAGATGTGATGAAAGTTGGGTTCCCTGTCTCCCCATTTTAGCATTCCTCTTCCTTGGAGTCCACTGCTCCTTGTTCTCCTACCTACACAAACATCTGGCTCACCTCTGTTGGCTCACTCCAGGCAGTGGCTAGTCTTATAAAATCCAAAGCTGGACTTATGATCCCAAAACCCCATCACGCATGCCCCCATCATCATGGTTCACCTGCATAGTACCCTGAGCCCCTGGGTACTGATAGGTCACACTGTGAAATCAACCCAGAGGAGGAGTAAGCTAGTACACACTTCCTTTAGCATACTTTAAAACAATAGGGTGGCTCGTTTTTGAAACTGAGATCTTTCGCACAGCACTTTTCAAACTATTTCATATTAACAATAAATTACTTTGTCTGCATGGAAGAGTCATCTTGTCAAATAGTGCAACTTCCTGCCTGCTTTTCCTTTTCTTTAAAACAACTTCTTAAAGGCAGCAGAATTATCATAATCTGTTTACCATAATGTGTAAATCAGAATAAAACTGCAGCATTCTCCTCCACAAATCCTACCTGACTTTAATGATGACAGTTCCAGTTTATCAAAAATGAAGCTGGTATGATGGAATCTAGATTCAAGCTGCAAATATCTTTATGAACACAACGTTTTTAACATTAATATTCTCTCTTCTTTGATTTAACAAGATTCACACTAAAGGCTGGTGAAATAAAACCACTTGTCCCTTTGTGTTTAGAACCTTTGTGGGACAAACTGTCTCCAGCTTTTTCCCTTAACTTCTCAGTGCAGAAATACAATTCTGATATCAGCAGCTACAGTTTTTATGTGTACAGATAACCTTCTCCTCAGCCAGACCTCTCTACTCTTCTCACAACAAGCCAGCCACTGTATTATTTTCCCAAAGGTCATATCAAAGAGGAACAAATACACCTGATATTTTCTACATTATTTGCATGTAATTTGCTTATGCCTAAACCGACTGTGATTTTGAGATGTACAAATTGAATTTAAATTTCTCTGAACTACCACAGTGAAATAATAACTGTGCTTTCTGAATTTTGACACAGTACAGAATTTTCATTAGATGTTAGGAGAAAACATCAAACACTTGAGGAATGCAACATATTCTAAATGCAAAGTAGAAGCAGGAAGCTTGTAGACATAAAATATCAGGCACATTTGCTAACTTTAAGATTAGACATTTCTAAAGCTCTTTGTTAGGTATAATCAAATACTTGATTTAAAAATGACTCCTTCTGATCGGGATGGGATAAGGTAAAGGATATGTTATTTATTTTAATAAGCCAGGAATGTCACTCTACCTCAAACATATCCAATTAGAAAATAATTCCTTTGGCTTAAGATATAATAAGCTATTAAAAGAAAATAAACACGATGAATGATAACTCATTTATCAGTTCATTAAACCCTTGTGTGAGTAAGTTTAAAGAAGTATCACCTAAAAGAATGCTTTGACAGGAACAGGGAGAAGCTGCTTCTGAGAGAGAAGCTAAGATCACTGGCAAGAGAAGAAAGTGGCACGAAGAGAAGGCTAAGGATCCAGAACAAAGTTCCCCTACTTCCAATGCTACCAAGAGCTAGCCCCAAATATGCCTCATGCAGCTAGACAAATGCAAGCTGACGAATTTTAGTCTTTCAAAACTCAGATTCTGACCATCTGCACTCAAAATGAAACCCCCACATTATTTTTGATGAAAGATAATTAAACAATTAATATTGCAAATCCATCCCATGGAAGACCTAAATGTCCCCAAGGGGTCAAAACTGACAGATTTAAAAGAGGTAAGCAAAGTGGTGGCCAGAGGAGCATGGCAAATCAGACAGGAAACACTGAACACTGGAGAAAATGATTTGAATTTTTCTTCCCTCTATGAAAAACGTAGTTTTAGAATATAATCATGACTAGGCCTGTTTTGTTCTTTAAAGCAAAGCCTCCTCAAATACATAGGGCTGCCTTTTGCATCTGTAGGTCTGTGAGTGTGCTGGGCTCCCAGGAAGGCCATAATGAAGCTCTGAACTCCTGAGGCATCTCGTGCACAGTATCCGGAGACAGCCTTTTTTTTTTTTTTTTTTTTTTTCATTTCAAGCAACAGTCTTTCCCTCCAACATACACACCATCTGGAAACACTGAAGGGAGGAGATTATGAATTAATAAAATCAGAGCATGGCCTGAGAGAAAAGAGTCAAGAAAGGAGAAAGACAGAACCTAACTTTTAGCATCAGGCATCACATATCAGAGGCCAAGTTTCAAGGGCCCCGTATCCCTCAAGTGTGTCCTGAAAATGAGCCCTTGTGTGGGGAAGCGCACACGCGTGCACACACACGCACACACACACACACACACACTATCACGGTGATCACAGTGGACAGCAAAGGTGCCTTGCAGGCAGAAACAAAAAATTAACAAGCCCAGAAATGGCCTGATCTGCAGAAAGTTGCTTCCTGAAAAGTCAAACCCTGGAGGCTCACTGGTGGCGCTCCGCCATCACTCATCCGGCCCATCTTTTCAGCTCGTTTCCCAGGATCTCTCTGAATTATTCACTGTTCTCAAAACATGATCGGGTTCTTGCATTTCTGTGTGCCCGAAATGCTGCACCCCACCAAATCTCCACTTCCAAATCCTACCCTAGCATTAAGATACAACTCGAACGCTATCTATAAATCTAAATCACACCAGAGAGAGAGGCTCTTTTAGTCTGAATTCTTAGGATAATCATCATTTCATAATATATTGTTTCTAGCTCCTTGGTCATTTTATATTTCTCTTCATTGCCATTAACCCCCAAATTCCTTGGGGAGAGATGTTTCATAGTAAGCAGGCCAGTGTTTTGAACATAATATGTATCAACAAATATTTGTTAAATGAATGAATATCAAGTTAGAATCTAGAAGAAAATCAAGAAACCAGAAAAAAGGGCTATTATTTTCTTTAAAAAATAAGATTTACTTAGAGACTGTAAATGGAAAACCCAGAAATGATCTTGCATTGGTAGCATTTTAATGGAAGAATGTAATCTATACTGATGCATTTTTCTGCCAACCACTGTAGATCTGCCATCATCTGACCCATTATTGTACTTAAATCCTAAGTCACAGTGAAAAACATAATAGAATATTAGATCTTAGGAAACCATGGAGATGAGGCCTCTCCCTCTTCTTCTGGGACTCTATGGAGTCTCTTTAGTACAGTTCACCCCTCTAGACATTAGCTGAATGGGGGCTAGAACCCATTTCCTGAATTGAAATCAGGGTTCTTTTTCCTCAAACTACCTCATGAACAAATATATTGTTTCCAATATTTGAAAATATTCAATATCACACTGTAATGACTTTAAATACAAAAGGGTTAATAATGTGTGCATTTCTTTAAGTGGCATATTTTGTGCTATATTTAGAAAGAAGCATCACTCATCCCTCATAAAAGGCCACGGCGATTTCTTCTGACTGGTCAATATACCTATTCATGCCTAGAGCCTCGTCAGTTGGTATTCATCTCCATGAAACACTGGAGACCTGCAATTATAATTCAACATGGTATCTGTATGTTGATCCTAATACCATCCTTATTTCAAAGGATGGTATAAGAATAGGAGAGGAAAGTCTGACCTCTTTTTTGTTGATCTTTATGTGAGCCAAATAAATTTGGTGAAATAAAGGTGTTCTAGCAATTCCAGGGACTTTATCAAACATTAAAATATAATTATTTAATCTTCATGTCTGTCATATAAAGAATTTCCAGAAGAGTGTTGACTCAAACCAGTTGTACATCTGAAGATGATAGGGAACTTTTATAAAAATAGAGACTCCCGACCTCTACCCAGAATCTATAGAATCAGAATGGATCATCTAACCATCACCCTGGGAATCTGATTTCAAAGAGCTTCTGATGCACAGTTATGTTTGGGAATCACTACTCCTAAGGCCAGGTAGTTCCTAAAAAAGTCAGAATTCTCTTCCTACCTACACCTGTCCACTCATATTTTGCTCCTGCTGCACCAACCACCCTGGGTTGTCTCCGTGTTTAATTTAGACCTTGGACTCTGACCTCTGCCTCTCCATAGGACTCTTCATCCTTACTTCCTGCGCAGCCCCTGGCCTGCCTTTTCAATGAGGCAAGCATAGTAAACATACTGCTGAAGGTGATCAATCACCTTTACCTCCTAGCTTCATGCAGACCATTCTACTGGCCTGCTCATCAATCTCTTCTCTTTCTCCCTGTTTCTTTCCTTCTTCCCCCCTACCAAGACTCTGATGACTGCCCCTAGGGCCCCTCCTGGTTTTGGACCTCAACTTTCATTTTTCTAAAAAGGAGGCAATGCCTTTACCAATCTCACTGCAAGGAACAGGGCACATGTAAACTGGACAAGCTCCTACAGGGAGACTAGGCAAAAGCAGATGAAGGAGGCTGAAGAGGCCAGTGCTCCAAACCATCCAGGACCCAGGCTGATACAATACTGACGTTTCTCAAAGAAAGCGGTCTCCCTGGAGTCACAATCACAAACTTCTTAACACTGTATAATTAAAATCACATTCTCTCACATCTTTAATATTATAAGATGAAAAATCTTATATATGACTGTTAACACTGAAGAAATGCCTCACCTTTCATATTTGCCCTCCCTACAGATGCATCCCCATAAAAGTCCTGTGACCAACCTTTCTGCTCATGGAGACACACGCTCTACCAGTACAGCAGAGGTCAGGACCGTGGCCCATCCCTCCTATGGACTGTCTCCACTCTGAGTAGTTTTATTAAGTTATGTATTTATTAAATTAAATTATATATGGCATATAATACATGTGTCAGATATACATATTGTAAATATAAGATCTCTTTAGTCTCTCAGATGTGAAAAGAAATCTGCATTACTGGTAAAATTGTCTGAAAGTGTCACTTAACTTTCACAGAAAGAAACATAAATCAAATCCAGTTGAAATTTGGCATTTCTGCATCATATATCACCTTAATCAGAAAATAAGTGCTTATGTATGAATGGGGGTGTGATATGGTAGGACGATCTCAAATCTAAAAGTAAAAGGGCTGATTTTTATTATTATTATACCTCTGAAAGTAAATGACTTGAAAAGGCCACTTAATTCTCCCATGAATATCTATTCACCTAACTACCTAATATGAAAGGACTAGACAGGTGCAGCGAAGTCTCTGGGAGGAACACTGTCCTGGAGCACCAGGCTGCTCCTAACTAGCTATATGACTCTGAGCAACTCATTTTACCTGTCTGAACCTGCTTGCTTACCTATGAAATAAGAAATAGAACTAGATATTCTCTTAGGGCTGTACCAGTTGAAGGATTCAGGTTTCTGTTAGCTTCAGATCATAATGATTCTTTCCCAGCACTAACATTCTGTTAATAGAAATTTCCCTCATGGATTGTGCAAGAGCTGTTTTAGCACTTGTCTGCTCATAAAAGATGCTGATAGCAGGAATTTTCAACTGAAGCTATCTCATTAGTGGTGGCAGCTCCAGGTGTTAACTTCATATCAATAACTCTTACAGTGATCCCTTGTATTATGTGAATTCCCTCCTTTGATTATTGCATGATAATTCGACAGTTTTCCTCAGTCACTACGACGTGTCTTGACAAAGTACCTCATATTTTGAAAAGTATGTACCCCATCCTCCTACTTCCTTAGGAAACACATTTTGGTTTTGGTTATGGTTAATTTTCAAATGATTTCCTGGCATCCAAGCAAATTTTAAATAAGCATTTGAGTATACTGGCTAGCATTTACTCCTGAATTATTTGGAGATACAGTCTGTAAGTTTTGGGATTTGTTTTGTTCACTGGAATCTGTGAGCTTGGATGATATGGCTTGGAGGAACAGTCTCCACATCTTTTTTTTTTTTTTAAGTTGCTAAAATAAATTTTTTTATTATTTATTTACTTATTCATCATGCACAAGTATAGTATCTTTTTACATACAACTGCTTGTATACAAAGTATATAAGTACCATTCAGATCTTCAATCATGCATTTAGGAGAATGATATCCATCTCATTCAACCACCAATTTTTTTCCAACCCCCCCCCTTACTCCCTCCCCACATCTTTTTAATTTGAGCTGTGGCTAACCATTCATCTCACTTTACACAGCCTAGGTATTCTGCATACTTGATGCTTTCTGCATAGTCTCTTCCCTCCATCTGAAATAAACTCTCCCTCTCCCCCACTCTCTCTCCCCCTTTCACAACCAGCAAACCCTTGACACTTTTTTTTCTTTTCTTTTTTCTTTTTTTTTTTTTTTTTGGCACTAGGGATTGAACTCAAGGGCACTGACCCACATCCCCAGCCCTAATTGTATTTTTTATTTAGAGACAGGATCTCACTGAGTTGCTTAGCACATTGCCACTGCTGAGGTTGGCTTTGTGTGAGCCACCACACGTAGCCCCTTACCACTTTTAATGCATCTCCATATTCCTGCTATCATCGGACCTAAAGTACCACAGGTGCTCAAAAAAGTGTTTGAAATGAATTTTACTTCTTTGGAACAATTGACAATACAGACAAAGACACATGGGCACTGAATAAAACATTTGTGATGCTGATGACAGTAATCATGCCATGAATGAACACTACTTCATCTCTCAAAAAATGATAGATTTTCAAACTGGTTTATCTTAAATCTTAATGAAAAGATGGGAACAAAAACACCTGGATTATGAAGTCCAACAATGAAATAATCCTTCATCCAATTTAGACATGCTTGATCAAATATATTGGTTCTTAATCAAAACACTCGACTCATCTCAAAAATTATTTTTTATATACCAGGATAGAACTCAGGGGTACTAAACCACTGAGCCACATCCCTAGCCCTATTTTGTATTTTATTTAGAGACAGGGTCTCACTGAGTTGCTTAGCACCTTGCTGTTGCTGAGACTGGCTTTGAATTCATGATCCTCCTATCTCAACCTCCTGAGCTGCTGGGATTACAGGAGTGTGCCACCACACCCAGCCCAAAAATTAATTTTTAAAAATTAATTGATGGTGAGTTGAGCATAGGGTGGCATGCTTCTAATCCCCAACAACTCAGGAGGCTGAGGCACAAGGATTGCAAGTTCGAGGCCAGCCTCAGCAATTTAGCAAGACCCTCAGCAACTTAGTGAAACCCTGTCTCAAAACAAAAAATAAAAGGGCTATGGTTGAAGCTCAGTGATAAAGCACCCCTGGGTTTAATCTCCAATACAAAAAAAAATAATTTATGGCAAAGAAAATTTTAAAGAAAAACGACAATGAGATTTTAACTATTAACAATTTCAAGGCTGCTGTAAGTAGAGGTCCCTTAATCCTTACTTTAAATCTATCAATTCAACATAGTAATCTGATTAAGAAATATTCTGGCCAATATGTGAAATACACTGCTAAATGGATATAGTTTCTATACTGTACCTTGAAAATATATTTATCTAGTCCATAGCATTGCCAATTGTACAGAAAGATATATGAATGTGTTCTTTACACACATATTTCCTAAAATGCTTGGAGTCAGTAAGAGTTGAAGAAAGAAAAAATCCAGCAAAAGAATAAAGAAAATGGGAGGAGGATAGATCTGTAAGAGCAAAATGAATGTAATACTAGGGTCCCAAGCAACTCTGCTGTGGGACCACTCCAAATCAACAAAATGAAACACAGAAGACATTTTCTTTACCATGGGCAGTTCATATGCAGACTACAAACTGGAGGTAGGGGTGCCAGACTAGATTGCAAGATTAGATTGCAGAAGCAGCAACCAGTGTAACGTGACCCATTACTCAGAAAGAGGCTGGGTGGGGCCTCTGGGAGTCTGAGATTTAGCTGAGAGCAAGGGGACTGAGAACAAAAAGAGATGTCTGCACAGTAACAGTACTGCCAATGCGTGCAAACAGCTCCGGTGTAGACTGCTGTGAGTAATAAACAGATGAAGTTGGGGTGCAACTGGAGAAAAATGACAGTGAAGATGCCTACACATAGAAATCCTAAAGACTCCCAGAGATATTCTGGAATTGGGGAAGGTGCATCAGAAAAGCAAAAGGGCAAATTCAGGTCGTAAACAAAATACAGGAAAAGGACAAAGTTTTCTACTCAGGGGAAAGATGTAAACTGTACCTTGGCAATTAGACCAAGCATGCAGTGGTGGGGTTTATTGAACTTCTGGACTAACTTCCAGCATAACCTTCTTCTGTACCCATAACCTGGTGAGTCCTGTAGACCCTTGGGCTACTAAATAATAGTACTAAGAAACTTTGGAAATCACCTCTGTAGACAGTCCTTGACATAAGAATGAATTCTTCCTTCATTCAACAGATTATCTCAAAAGAATACCCAACCTCCCTCACATTTTTAGACATCCTCTTCAATCAATCCTTAATTTTCATTAGTACCACATAAGATCGAAATGCATATATTTTCTGATGCTAAGAATTATTTTTGTATCCTATCATAATCTATATCAATTACACAATAATTCTTTGGGCAACTATTTGGTAATATGATATAATCACTTTGATGACAAAAAGTGGGGTTGAAAATACATTTTATCAATTCATTTTATAAACTTTGAATAAACTTTCATTAATTTATAGCCTGGGAAAATGTATGGTTTTAGTATCAATAAAATTATCTTATTCATAGCTAACTTTATCTTTAGTTTTCATGTTCTAAATTAAACACATTTTCATTTTCTTTCAATACAGCACCTTGTTTCTTTGGAAGCCAAGGATGGGGGAAAGGCTTATCTCTTCTTCTCTCCCTTTCCATATGGCCAGGAGCTTTTGTCAGACTTCACATTCTAATACCTTGATCATCTGGTTTTGTGCAATTATCACTCCTCTTTTCCTCTCTGGGGACATTCATGTCTGTTGCTGGCATCTGTCCTCTGATTTTCCTGTAAATGTCTTAGCAAATAACTCATTTAATGTCTACCGTTTCTATTAACAAACTCTTTATCTTTGTTCTGTCATTTCTTAAATGTACTTCTAAATGCCTTCCCATTAAAACTCTATATAATTTCTCTATTTGCACTCAGATAACCTTCTACTTAATGGAACACAACTAATACATTTACTCTTTAAAGAGTTAGGAATCCTAATATAAATATTACAACTACAGAAAAATTTTATTTTAGCTTTATTTCTCAGTTTTGCCAACATCAATCTGGTTAAACATAGCACGGGGAATTTCTTCCAAAAAAAAATGTTCTTTATAATTCTTCTCCTAGTTTCCTTATGTCTCAGCTGTAAATTACAAAGGAACGAAATACATCTATGAATAAACTTTGTGCTCTGTTATCAAAACAACTCTAGCATATCAGATAAGACACACAGGTGGCTACGTTCATCCTATATCATTCTCTCAAAAGATTACAAGTTAAATGAGGCTCTTGCAATAACTAAAATGTAAAGGTCCAAACAGTTGCTAAACAACATAAATTTGAACCAGGTATTTTTCTATTGGCCCATTCACATTATAGTAAACTTCTACATATTTGATCAAGAAATTTTCCCCCGTTAATCACTTTAGTTAGCTTTTCCTAATTCTTGATAAATGATTTGAAACAAGAGAATATAATATTACAGGTCCCAGTGAATATGTTTTCTTATATCATGACATATGAGATTTACTTAAATTGCTTTTCTTTTACCTGGTTAATGTCAGAAGTACTAAGAACTAAATTGAGGTACTAAGAACTAAAGATAAAGTTAGCTATGAACAAGATAAGTGCCTCTTGAAATCTTAATTGATCAGCCATCACTTTTTTTTTTTCTTTTCTAGTATTATAAATGTGTATGTTAAAAAGTCTTTCTATATCAAATGTGTATGTTGAAAATTATTTCTATACCTATGCAATTTCCAGTACATAAACTTGGCTAGGCAAAATGAAATTTTAAAGAAATATATTCCGGCAATATGTATATTTTTAAAAAGGAATTTGAGGTCTTTCTAACTTTTTTTCCTACTTAAAAAAAAAAAAAAAAAAAAAAAAAACTTAAAAAAAGACTTTTTTTTCCTACTTAAAAAAAAAAATCAAAGTTTTGTAGGTGAGGACTGATTTGGTTCTCACCGGAGCAGCATTATGCAAATGACTTCAATTCACTGCTACTCACTTCAGCTCTCTCCTAAGTCAACTTAGGTACAGAAATCCAGAATTCTATCCTTTGCTCTGATAGAATACTTTGAATAAAATTTAAACACTTTTTAAACTAGTTCCATTATTGTACACACATAATAGAGGTTTAGGGTAACATGCAACTTCAGAACATGGAATTGTAATCCTTCTTGGTTATTCAACTTATAATAATTCTTTAGAAAGCTATATATAAAGTATAGAAGCAACTCCTTTGAAGTGTTAATACCTGATGAAAACATAACACATTCTAAAATTACTCAATCTGTCGCACTGACCATGGTTAAATTGTTTAAAAATCATCTGAGTCTGTGCCCACAATTCTAAAGCCTGGCCCTGGAGCTTTGTTAGTTTACACAGTCAAACAATGTAGAAAACTTGATAACTAGATGTAGCCAAAGCCAACTCTATGTAAGGTCATGATTGGCAAGAAAGACTATATGGAAATGTCTATCTTTGGCTGGGAGTTGAAGTGACTCTTAGAAACCATTTGAAGATTATCAATGACCTAAATTATAAAGAGAATCATGCTTACCTACATAAGGCTTTTCAGGGAACCTTGGCCTCCTTTCCCTGGATAACCCACATCCATACTTTAATATGCACCTCAAATGTTCCCATCAGTTGACCTGTTGTGGACGTGCCCTTACTCATCACATGGTCTGGAAGCTGTACATAAAAGCTATACAGGAACCCAGCAGCAACTGACTTGCAAGCAAGGCCATGTTCTCCATGTCTAGAATTCCAGCCCCTGGAACAGTTCCTGTCGTACTTTATGTGCCAATAAATGATTGTTGAATGAATCATTAACTTTAGGAAAGGAACAAAAATGTGAGGAAATTGTAATCAGCAAAACATGCAAAGCACTGCATGCCAACTCTTTACGCTGAATAAAAGGAAACTAGTACAACAAATAGTTATCAAATGGATGATGTGTGATCAAAATCTATGTATCTCAAGCATCTTAGGTAGGTATTCTTAGTCCCGTTTCAAAGATGAAGAATGTAAGGCCCAAGAAGGTAAGTCACTTACCCAATATTATAGGAAATAAGTAGAAGAGCTGAAATATGAACCTAGGTCTGACTCTAGAGTTTCTACAATTTGCTTGACACAAAAGACAAGACAAGGAAAGATTTTAGCCTACCTCTGATTTGTTCTATTTTAGTATTTATCCAGGCACCCTTAGTCAAAAATACCTTGTCAGCCCTGGTAGGAAAAATGTCAGGACTGCTCTGTCACTAAGTTGGCTTAGAAAAATCAGATATTTCATCTGGAGCTGCCTATACCAGTAGGGGCTTGACTATAAGATCCCCCTTGAAATTCTGGCCCTAGTTTCTAGGTCAACTGTTCCCAATGAGCATTCAAACCTCATCAGAGTGATGTATGGAATCTCATTAGTTGCATCCCTTCTGTGATAGGCCTCCAGAGAGCATGATTTACTCTTTGGTGCATGCTGCTGGCTGTCAGCATGGTTCACCCCAAATTGACAAGAACCTGCTTCATTAGCACAGCTACAATCCAACCCCTCTGTCTCTGTGGTCACATATTTCCAGTTTGTCTCCTGATCAGCTTCTGCCATGTTTCTCACCTCTGGCCTTCTGCTTTTGTAAATGCCTGGGCCCCAGAATTCCTTCAGAGTAACTTTCCTTCTTTTTCCACCTCCAGGCATTTGCTTGCTAAGCCTCAGACCTCCAGCAGCCCTCCATCTGAATGCATTCATGTTTGTGAAACAACACTAATTTAAAAGAATGAACTTCCCTTTTAAATAGGATATGGTATCTGAACACAAGAAAATAGAGCAAAGGTCCACCAAATAATGTAATAGTAAAACTATCAGGAAATGAGTATACTTTAGAAGAACAAAGTGACACAATAAAAAATCAAGAATTCTCCCCTTTGTTTAGTATGTGACTTAGACAATCCTAAAATTAGAATTAGAATCTTTCTAATCTCCAGCCTTTCCATTTGTACCCTTTCAGACTTGCATCAAGGATTAAATTCTGTGGGGGTAGGGTGGGGTTGTGTGCACATATGGTATGTTTAAGAACCAGGGACATAAATTAGAGGAGTATTTTACAATAAAATAAATATACAGTTATTTTCATAATAGATTTATACCACCTTGAATAAATCATTGTTCTAAATTAGGTACAACCCCAATACTATAACTTATTTATAAATAAAAATAGATGATATAGCCTACCTTTGTTTATAGAATAGCTTTACAAATTGTAACTCCCCTTAACTTCTTTAGTAATGAATAAATAAAATGCTAATAATATTGATCTTCTTATTTTAGGCTCATAAGAGTGTGTTTTTCTAGTCTTTGAAGATATTCAATGCTTAATCAATGTTAACCATAAAATAATTCTGGGAAGATTACCAAATGTAATTTTTTCCAAGTGGCACTATCTCCCTTAGCTACTTTTTCTACTAATGATAATAATAATAGCAACTAATAAATATTGAACATTTGGTCTTTGCCTAGCAAAGACTGCAGTAATCCCTGGCATGTATTAATTCAGTTCTTTATCACACATACATGCAAACAAACATGACCTATATTGCACAGCATGACTATTCCAAATTTATGTACAAAAAGCATGAGGCACAAAGAAGGTTGAGAGCTGCCCTGGCTAACCGAGCTACTGTGACAAACCTGGAATATAGAACCCCACACTCAGCTCTAGAATTCATGCCCTAACCCACTTGCTACACAGCCCCTTAATGAGGGAACATCATACAATTACACAAATAAATATCCAGGCCTGATCTCCACTTGCAAATATAAGAACATAATATTCCAGGTAAGGTTGTGTACACCTATAATCCCAGTTGACTCAGGAGGCAAGGCAAGAGGATGGTAAGTTGGAGGCCAGCTTCAACAACTTAGTGAGACCCTATATCAAAATAAAAAAATATAAAGGGGCTGGGGACGTAGCTCAGTGGTAAAGAACTCCTAGGTTTAATTTCCAGTTCAAAAAAAAAAAAAAAAAAAAAAAAGAACATATCTAAACTATTATTGATTCATTGGGGCCTCTAGTTGAGGAACATTACCAGTGGTATCTATGCTCTACATCTGAAAATTTAATGCTATTCTCAGTATTTATTTGGTTTAAAAGTGTATATCTTAATTGAAACCATTCATGGAAATAGATTTTTTAAATTTATTTGTTTTTACTCTTTCAAATGTCTATTGTTTTTATTCATTATTTATTTCTTTTTCTACAGCTAATTTTTATGTTCCTTTTTTAGATTTACATTTAAAATAAGTATATTCAAATAGGGTCCTCTGACATGGCATCTGAAAATATAGAAATAATGCCTAATCTTTTTTAGAATTTACCTATCAATGACCAAATAGTTTCCAAATAGCACCAAAATAGTTTCCAGATACCATCTCATTTTGTAACAACTTTGAGAGGTAGAAATTATTTAGTGTTTTTACATGAGATTATGATCTTGATTCAGGCAATATAAAGGTTAAGTGATAACACAAAATCCAAATCCAGGTCTGACTTAATCAAAACTCATTTCCTTTTCCCTTTCCCATCCTGCCCCTTCCTATAACAGCACACAGAGGAAAGAACAGATGTTGAAGCTGGGAGAAGTAATGAGGACAGAGGTGGCAGAAGGGACTGTGGGACAAGAAAACAATGTTCAGAAGGAGGAAAATCCTCAAAGTTGAAAAAGGAGAAAAGATCCCCCCACAGCAATTAGCACACCATGTTGGTATGAAGTGAACTGGCAACTCTTTGAAACAATGATCTTCCCTTACTTTCATTCCCACTTTTCATTTCTTCAAAATATAGATTTTATTTTATTTTATTTTTTACTAATTGCCTCAGCCACCACAGCAGTTTATTATATAGATTAGAAAGCAATTGGACAAGAAGATTTCTGATTTCTCTTTCAAGTTCTTTTCTAAAGAGGCAACAGAATGTTTTCATTTATTATTTCATGAATCCTTAAACACCCTCTTCAGAAATGATGAAAGAATTAAGATTTGCGTAATAACTTCATGATAGAACCAGTACCAGACCTAAATTTTATCCTAAACAGGAGTGTTATTCTGAACCAAACTCATCTAAGACATTAAAACTATTCAAAACAAGACCTAAAATGACCTCAGAAACCATCACAGAATCACTTTTCCACTGAAGAAAGAGCTTCATTAAGATTACTCCAGCAATATAAATGAATAGCCATTCTGTTTTTAAAGTCCTTAATGAGAGGTGATTATACGACCTTCCACATTAGCTCCTTCCAGTGCTCTTAAAATGCTTCTCATGCTAAAATTGAGGAAAAGCATCCAGATTTTCATTCTTTCTGGGAAATATATGGTGAGAGAGAGAGACACGGTGGGGGGTACGGGGGTGGAGAGGAAAAGAGGGAAAGAAAGAAAGAAAGAATGTGTATCTCTGAGCCAAATTTTATACAGGCAATCAAAAAAGTGTTTTTAGATGTTTGAATACTCAAGTACATACCTGTCCAAGAAAGCTCCAAAGGCCAAAGACAGGTTGGTGCTTAATATGGTAAAAGCCTGTCAAACATTAGCTTTTCTATAGGATAAGATCTCCCTATATAGCTTTCCCAATCTTTTTATCTTCCACGTAGAAATGAAAGTGTTCATTTAGGCATCATTAACATGCATTAACATATAGTATATAAAATTTATTTAATATGTTTGTAAATAATTACTTTTTTTACCATAATAAGGAATGTGGAAAATGTACACAACTTATCAGAGCTGAGTGGTACCTATCTGTAGACAATTGACTTTGTTTACAGATCATGGTAGGGAATTTTTGAGTTATTTCTCATTGAAGAACATAATAATGAGTCAGAAAGATGATCACATCCCAGGTAGATAAGGCCACATCAGAGGTGCTGTCAGCTTGGGTACTAACTAATATACTATGTATTGATTTCAAGGATTGGAAAGCAATATTACAGAGAGGAACCTTCTAAGGCAGGAATTCTTGGAGAAGTAGCAAGAAACACTGTACTAAATACTCTAAGTAGAGAAAGAAGACTCCCATAATACCAGTACCTCATGTGTAAAAAGTTGTAAAAAATGCTTTTTGTATTGTATATGTATATAGCAAACAACTGACTTCCATTTTAAAGAGTATTACCTTTGCTTTTGGGTAAAGAAAGACACTGGCTAACTTAAAGGTGATATTAATTGAAGTTACAAGTTTTACTGAAACAGTTTCAGAAAGATTAAATGGAAAGGAAGGGAGAAGGAAAAAGGACTTGTATTTGTTGTCATAGAAGAGGAATACATTTTTAGGAAGTACTTTTCATTTGATAAGAGATTCAGACCATAGTTTATCATGAAAACAAAAATCTGAAAGCTACAAAGTATCATCAATTTGTATTAGTTAACTTTAATTTTATATAAGTTTGAATGAGCCCAATTTGGTTTTTAAAAAATTGATTTTAGATAGAAATGTTTAGTAAGAAAAGAAGGTATAGAACTTGTAAGACATTTCAACACTGAAAATAGATTTGGGTAAGGTGAATTATCCTGAGGAAAGTCTCCTAGATAAGAAAGCAAAGGACACCGCTTTGAGGAACGTCTAAATTTAGGGATAGGGAGAAGAATGAACAGTCAGAAAAAAAGAAAGATCATCAAAGGCAGAAAGGGATTTATCTCAGAATATGTACTGGTCATCCCAAATGCCAGAAGGCCTAGAAAATGGCATTGTTTGAATCACTGGGGATCACTACTAGCCTTCAAGACAGAAATTACAGTATTTGTTTATAATAGAAAATATCATAAGTTCTCACCAACTAAAGACTGGAGTCTCGATCATCAAGGTGGCAGCAAGACAGCAAAATGGGGCTTTCTAGTCCTCATTCCCTCAGAGAAGCATCAAGTTGAACAATTATTCATTCATCCACATACCTTCACAAAAGCTAAGGAAACCAGGTAAGAAATTACAACACTTGGAAGTAGCACACAAATAGAATACATTCACTGAAGAGAATAGGAAGAACAGTTTTACTAGTATCACCCCTGCCACAACCACAGACAACCACTATAATAGATTCTTGTCCTGAGGAATGGAGAGGGAAGTCTTGGACCTCAACACCAGGCAAGCTCCTGTAGACCCAGTGCTGGACAGAAACCCATAGCCCCAGATTTCAGGCCAATACCTATGTACTGAGATCTCATAGCTGCAGGTCAGCTCCAGGCCTGTCTAGTAGAATCAGCCTCTGGTCCTGCCCCACTGAAAGGCTGATCCCAGCAGCACTATGTTTTTATACTGGCCCTAGTGCTGGGCCTGAGGCGTGGCCCAATCTCAGGACCAGGAAAACCCTTAGTCATCAGGCCAGCACTTACAGACACAGTTTCCAGACTGGCCCCTATAAATTCAAACTACTGGCTCACTCAGAGCCAAGCCATCTCCTGCTACCCTAGATTCTAAGACTACCCAAGATTTCAGATTACCCAGGAGCCTGTTTTGTCCATACAGCCCAAGGCTTCAGAAGTGCCCCAAATTTGTCAGTGCTCCTTTCCTTAGGTAGCAGGCTGGCGCCCACAGACAATCTCCAGGCTTCCCAATTTCAGGCTGCTCTGAGAAACTCCATGCTCCAGCAGACCCAGAGACCAGGCCTATCCTAATAAATCCCACTGCTGGACAGGCTACAATATATCTAATGGATGTTCAAGGCTGGTTCCTATGACTCCAGGCACCAGGTCAGCATCTAGAATTCCAAGCTTCATGTATACCCAAGACTCAGTCACCAGGTTTATTAAAATGAATCCATGATCCAAGCCCAGCACAGTGGTTACAGGTGTCAGGCTCATCTACCTGTTGACCAAAGAAGATAATGTACCTGATGGAGCATTCCAGCAACAAGCCCATGCCTGAACCACAACAGATCACCTGCCCACAATTTTGGATGAGCTAACTGGTGAAGGTTTTTCCAAGATAAAACCAGTCTGCAAAGACCAGATTACGTCTCTACTTTTTCAAAGGTACAAACATAAACATAAGGCAAAAAGAAACATGAAAAACCAAGGATACATAACACAAAAGAACACAATAATCTCCCATAAAAAATGGAGATACTCAAACTTTTTAACAAAGAATTCCAAATACTAATTTTAAAGGATGTCATCAAACTTCAGGAAAAAAAGAGAGAAACAATTCAAAAAAATTGGGAAAACAATAACAACCCAAATTAGAAATTTAACAGAGAGGCTTAAGCTATAAAATTTTTTAAATTAAACAAGATTCACGAGTTGAAAAGTATGATAAATGAAATTTAAAAATGCAATAGACATCATCAATCAGAATTGATCAACCAGAAAAATCTATGAACTCAAAGGCAGATTATTTGAAAATATACAAGCAGAGGAGAAGGGGGGAAAGGAATGAAAAGAAATGAATAAAGCTTACAAGATTTATGAGACAACATTAAAAGAACAAATATTTAACCAATAGGATTTCAAGAAGCAGAAGAGAAAAAATGAAGGGAAATAACACTTCTTTAAAAGAGTAATAATAGCAGGGGCTGGGGAGCAAGAGGCCCTGGGTTCAATTCCTAGCATCCTCCCCGCCCCCCAAAATTAAGTAGACGAACTAATAGCAGAAAACTTTCCAAATATGGAGGGAAATATAGATAACCAAATGTAGGAAGTTCCAAGTTCTCCAATAAGATTCAATCTAAATAAGAATGCCCTAAGACATATTATAATTAAACCATCAAGATCAAAGACAAGATCCTGAAGAGGGAAAAGCATAAAGGAAACCTGATATAAGGGAGCTTCAATAAAGCTTTCAGCATCTCTCTCATCACAGACTGTACAGTCCAGAAGAGATGAGATGTTCAAGATTCTGAAGGAAATATTTGCCAGGAAAGAATATCTGAAAGCTGTTTTTCAGAAATGAAACAGAGATAAAGACTTTACCAGAAAAACAAAAGATGAGGGAATCTATCACTATTGAACATGTGTTAACAAGAAATGCTAAAGAAGTTCTTCAAACTGAAAAAAAAAGTGGGGAATTTTAATTAGTAATACAAAAACATATGAAGTTACAGAATTCACTTATAAAAGTGAATATATAGTCAAATTTAAAATATCTTAATATTGTGCTGGTAGCATGTACTCACTTCTAAATATAAAGGTTATGAGATAAAACTATCGAAAATAATGATAGGTACAATATAGTTCGTTAAGGTTACATACAATATAGAAAGATACAAATTCTTGACATCAAAAATAAAATGTGGGGAATAGGTAGAGTAAAAATGTTGAAGTTTTTTATGTGAATAAAGCTATTTGCTTAAAATAGCCTATTATAACTGAAAGTTTTAGCTGGGTGCGGTGGCACACACCTGTAATCCCAGCACTTTGGGAGGCTGAGACAGGAGGATTGTGAGTTCAAAGACAGCCTCAGCAATGGCAAGGCACTTAGCAACTCAGTAAGACCCTGTCTCTAAATAAAATACAAAAAAGGGCTGGGGATGTGACCCAGTGGTCAAGTGCCCCTGAGTTCAATCCCTGGTACAAAAAAAAAAAAAAAAAAAAAAAAAAAAAAAAAAAAAAAATCTGCAAGTTTTAGGTAAGTCTAAACCCATCATAGCTACACAAAAATTAAAGGTGAGGACTCAAAGCATACCAACAGGGAAAATCACTAATCATAAAGGAACATGTTAAGAGAAGAAGGAATAAAGTATCCCCCAAAATAACCAGCAAACAATTAACAAAATAACAGTAGTAGATTCTTACCCATTAAGAATTACCTTGAATGTTAATAGATTAAATTCTCCAATCAAAAGACTCAGAGAGGAAAAACGGATAAAAACATGAAGATCCAACTCCAATCTGCCTAAAACAGTCTCACTTCACCTTTATAGACCTACATGGCCTGGAAGTGATGCAAGGAATGGGAAAAGACATTCTATGCAAATGGAAAAGAAAAAAAAAAAAGATCAGGAGTATCTATATTTAGATAAAATAGACACTAAGTCAAAAATGATTTTAAA
Organism: Tamias sibiricus; assembly: GCA_025594165.1. Lineage (NCBI taxonomy): Eukaryota > Metazoa > Chordata > Mammalia > Rodentia > Sciuridae > Tamias > Tamias sibiricus. The sequence continues at coordinate 107,665,466 of CM046664.1, read as the reverse complement.
AAAAAGTGAAGTAGTGGTGCATACCTGTAATCCCAGCAGTTCACGAGGCTGAGGCAGGAGGATTGCAAGTTCAAAGCCAGCCTTAGCAATTTAGCAAGAAACTAAGCAACTCAGTGAGACCCTGTCTCTAAATAAAATACAAAAAAGGGCTGAGGATGTGGCTGAGTGGTTAAGTGCCCCTGAGTTTAATCCCCAGTGCAAAAAATTTTTTAAAAGGCAAAAGAAAGTTATATAAAATGATAAAGGGGTCAATTCATCAAGAGGATGTAGTGATTGTAAATGTATCTATATCCAACATTGAAGCACCTAAATACATGGAATCATTATTCAAAGACCTAAAGAGGGAGAGACTATTCTGTAATAATAATAGGAGACATCAATCAATACCCCACTTTCTTCAACCATCAGAACCTCCAGACATAAAATCAATAGGAAACATGAGTCTTAAATGACACATTAAACTCAATGGACCCAACAGACATGCACAGGGCTTGCCATCTAATAGCAACAGAATCTACATTATTCTTAAGTACACAGTCAACAGTCTTCAGGAGAGATCATATGTGAGCCCATAAAAGAAGTCTTAAATATTTTAAAAAATGAAATCATATGAAGTATCTTTTCTTACCACCTAGTATGAAACTATTAATCAGTAACAGGGGGATTTCATACAATTCACAAATAAATGAAAATTCTAAAAGATGTATGAACAACCAAAGAAGAATGTAAAGGGAAAATTTTAAATTATGTTGAGACAAATGAAAATGGATACTCAGCATATCAAAACTTATCAAATGCAGCAAAAGTAGTTTCAAGAGGGAAGTTTATAATAATAAATGTCTACATTAAAATATAAAATACCTCAAATAAAGAACCTCATGTGACTTCTCAAGGAATTGGAAAAAGAAAATTAAACTCAGCCCAAAGTTAACAGACAGAAAGAAATAATAATGATCAGAGCAGAAATAAATTAAACAGAGACAAATAATACTTGAAAAAAGATCAACAAACAAAATTTGGGTTTGAAAAAAACAATAAACCTTTGGCCAAACTAAGAAAAAAAAATAAGAGGCAAATAAAATCAGAAATGAAAGAAAAGACATTGCAGAAATATATCACAGAAATATAAAGAATTATAAGAGATTACTATGAAAAATTACATGCTGATAAACTGGATAACCAAGAAGAAATACATAAATCCTCAACACATATAGCCTACCAAGACTTCATTAATCACAAGGAAATAGAAAATTTAAACAGACATTTATTTAAAGACATTTGAATAAGGAAATGAATGAGTAATAAAATAATTCCCATCAAAGAGCAGCCCAGGACTTGGTGGCTTCATAGCTGGATTCTAACACACATCTAAAGAACTAATACTAACTCTTCTGAAACTCTTCAAGAAAAGCTAAAGTAAATGGAAAACTCCCAAACTCATTTGATAAGACCTGATACTAAAACCAGCCAATAACACTGTTAGAAAAGGAAATTATAGGCCAATGATTAGGCCTGATGAATTTACAAAATTAATTAACAAGATATTAACAAACCAACTTCAACAGTATATTAAAAGTATCATTCATTATTATCAAATGGGATTTATCCCAGGGATAGAAGTATCCCAGATATGCAAATCTATAAATATGATACATCACTGTAACAGAATGAGGAACAAAACCTATATGATAATTTTAATAAATGCAAATAAAGGCATTTATTATAAAATTTAAAAAAAATATTATTATAAATAAATAACAATTTAACACCTTTTCATGATTAAAAATGTACAACAAATTGGGTATAGAAGGAATGCACATCAAAATCATGAAGGCCACATATCAAAAGTCAACAGCTAGTATAACACTCAATAGTAAAATGTTGAAAACTTTTCTCTAAGATCAGGAGCAAATCGCTGGTTTTCTCTCCAACATAGTACTGGAAGTCCTAGCCAGAGCAATTAGGTGAGAGAAAGGAATGAACAGCATCCACATTAGAAAGTGAAGCACAATTGTCCCTGTTTGCAGATGACATCATCTTATAAACAGAACACCCTTAAGACTCCACCAAAAAATAGTCAAAGCTAATAAATTAATTCAGGAAAGGTGAAAGATACAAAATCAGCATATATATCAATGCCATTCTATGTGCTAACAATAAACTTTCCAAAAAAATAATCAAGAAAACAATTTATTGTAAAGGAACTATGATAAGTGGCACAAAAAACAATGCCTAGGAAAGAATATGAGTTATGTTAATGCTACTCAAAACAATATTCAGATGCAATGCAAGCCCTATTAATACAAAATGGCATTTTTCACAAAATGAGAAAATTATCCTAAAAGAGAAATAATACTAAAATTTATATAGAACCACAAATAGACACTATTTTAGTGAGCTTTTTCATTTTTGTGACCAAAAGATCTGACCAGAACAACTATAGAGGAGGAAAAGTTTATTTGAGGGCTCACAGTCTCATAGGTCTCAGTCCATAGATAGCTGGCTCCATTCCTTGGGGCTTAAGGTGAGGCTGAATATCATGGTGGAAGAGTGTGGTCCAGGGAATGGGCTCACTTGATGGTCAGGAAGCAGAGAGAGATCTCCATTTGCCAAATACAAATATATAACCCAAAGCCACACCCCAAATGACCCACTTCCTCCAGCCACACCCCACCAGCCTCCAGTTACTGCTCAGTTAATCCCATCAGGGGATTACTTCACTGATCAGGTTAAGGCTCTCACAACCCAATCATTTCTTCTCTGAACCTTATTGCATTGTCTCACACATGAGCTTTTGGGGGACACATCACATTCAAGCCATAACACATTGCAAATAGCCAAAGCAATCTTTTTTAAAAAATATTTATTTATTTGCTTTAGTTGTACACAATTTGTTTATTTGTACGTGGTGCTGAGGATCAAACCCGGGCCGCGCATGTGCTAGGCGAGCGCTTTACCGCTGAGCCACAACCCCAGCCCAGCCAAAGCAATCTTGAGCAAAAAGAATAAAACTTTTTGCATACAACCAGAGATTTGTAAAAAAGTGCTCTATATGTGTAATATGATATGTAATGCATTCTGCTGTCATTTATAACATCTTAGAATAAAAATAAATAAATTTACAAAAAAAGAATAAAACCAGAGGCATCACACTACATGTCTTCAAAATACATATTACAAAGCTATAGTAATCAAAACACCTTGGTAATGAAAGATAGACACATAACCAAAGGGATAGAGTAGAATAGAGAGTCCAGAAATAAATTCATGCATTATGGTCAATCTATTGTCAAAAATAAATTCCAATTCCATAAACACACAATAGGGAAAGGATAGTCTTCAAAAAATGTTTTTGGAAGAATAGAATATCCACATGCAGAATCGTAAAATTAACCTTTATTTCCACCATACAAAAAGTCAACTCAAATATATTAAAGACATAAAACCTGAAACAGTAAAACTATGAAAACAGGGGGGAAACTCCAGGATATTGAAGTGTGCAATGAACTTTTTAATATGATCCCCAAAGCATAGGCAATAAAAATTAAAGTATACTAATAAGATTACAAACTATAAAATTTCTGCACAGCAAAGAAAACAATCAAGAGTCAAGAGAAAAACTATGGCATGGGAGAAAATATTTGCAAATCATCTACCTGATAAGAGGTTTATATCCAAAATATATAAGGAAGTCAACTCAATAACAAGAAAACAAATAACTCCATTAAAAAATTGGCAACTGACATGAATAAACATTTCTCAATGAAAATACACAAATGGCCAATGGAGATATGAAAAAATTTCAACATCACTAATCATCAAAGAAATGCAAATTAAAAACAAAATGAGATATCAACTCAAACAAGAATGACTATCATCAAAAAAATAAATAACAACAAATGTTGGTGAATATGTAGTAAAAATGAATCTTGCATACTGTTGATAGAAATGTAAATTATTGTGACTAGTATGGAAATACTTCAAAAAATTAAAAATAGGCTACTTACAATGATCCAGGATTCCCACAATTGGAATATTTCCAAAGGAAATTAATGTTCAGAAAAGATATTTACACTCACATAACCATTTCAGTATGATTCACAATAGTCTAGATATGAAATCAACACAAACATGCAACAAGGGTGAATGAATAAAGGAAATATGAAAATATATGCATAATGGAATGCTATTCAGAATTTTAAAAGATGGAAATTTTGTGATTCTGTGCCCATATGGATAAACCTGAGACATTGTGTTAAGTGAAAAAATCCAAGCACAGAAAAAAAAATACTACATGATCTCACTTCTATGTATAATCTAAAAAAGTTGAATTTATAGAAGCAAAGAGTAGAATAGTAGTTTTCCAGGGACTGTGGGAAGAAAGGATGAGTAGATATCAGTATATGTAATATATGTAGATAATGTAGATATATGAGATATATGTAGATAATGTAAATTCAAGTAGATATAAGATATCAAGAAATATGTTTTACAAGATGGTGATTACAGTTAATAACAATGTACTGTATTTTTGAAAATCATTAAGAGAAATAGAGGTTGTGTTTTTACCACATAAAATAATGAATAGATGAGGTAACACTTATGTTAGCTAGTTTGTTTTATGGTACAGTCATTCCTCAGTATACACAGAGGTTTGGATTCAGGACCCTCCACAGATATCAAAATCTGTATACACTCAAGTCCTTTATATTAAATGGCAAAGTATTTGCATATAACCTACACATGTCCTCCTGTTTATTTTAAATCATTTCTAACTTACTTATAATACCTAATAACAATGTGAATGCAATGCAAATAATTGTTGTACTGTGTTGCATATGGAATAATAATAAAACATGTATACATGCTTAGCACATATATAATTTTTGAATGTTTAATCATGGTTGGTTGAATTCATGGATATGAAAGGCCAAAGGCAGACAATACATTTATACATAATTTTTGTCATCTTAAAAAATGAATGAATTAATTAAAACTGAAGTCAAATTCTTATGTTATTGTATATAGCAAAATATTAGATAACAATTGAAAATCATATTTTCAAATAATAGACTTGAGAATATTTTCATGTTTTAAAGATAAACATTTATTAAGAGGAAATTTCACAAAAGAAAATATTAGATATACACATATGCATACATGCATTAGAGTGTACAATGCATATATCAATATATGCAATTATATATATACAATTATACATATACATATATGTATATACACACACACAAACAATTATATACCCTCATATTTATGGTCAATATATACATAACTACAGATAAGGACTGGAAGAATATTTATCAATGTTAATAAACATAATTAAATGTTACATAATATTAGTAGTGGTTTTAACGGTATCAATGTTGTTATTTTGTATTTTTCATTCATTTACATTTCTAATATGTATATATATAATTTTTGAAATCAGAAATTCATAGTTCCAGTCAAGAAAAGGAAGAAGCAATTTCAGAGGGAAATGAGAGATAAAATTAATGATGGTAAGAGATCACAGAATGAGTAGTCAAGGCCCACAGGATGGGCATTCAGTGAAGATATTCTTTAAACAAGCTCAGCAATAAAAGGAGAGAAGATAGAGGGCAGGTGTTCCAGGAAGCACCAGGAAAGAAGCGGTTTTTGTTCCTGGCAGAGGGAAAGGAACCAGAAGAAGGAACAAAAGACAAAGGAGAGAGAGAGAAGGAGAGAGGGAACAAAAAAGAATGAGTGAAAATACCCAGCGATGAAACCAGGAGAATGTGTGGGGTGGAAGGCTAAAACATCTCACATGGTGTTTCAAGTTCTGTAAAACAATATGCCAAGGCTATGTTTTAAGAGAAGTCAGTATTTTAATTAGAGTCAATAGACCCAAAACTAAATATCATCAGTAGTGAAAGGAAATGACTACCACTATTCAAGAGAAGGAAGTTGTATCCATGGATTAAGATCAATAGACATTAGAAATCTGTGTATTACAGGATTAGACTCCTTTAAGCTTAGATTTGAGAGAACAAATATTGGTTCCCCTGGTTCATTAGTTAAATATTTAATTTGCTGCTTAAGAATTTCTATAAATTAGAAAATTAGGTTAACTTATTAATTTTGAGAGGGATAGCTTTATTTGTTTGGCAATTGAGAACCCTGGAACAAATTTAAGTGAGTTGTGTAATTTTCAAATGGTATGATATGGTCAGAAGGAGACTTTAGCTATTATTTGTGTGTGGACACAGAACCAGTCAGTTGTAGAAAGAAATGCTATAGGTTTTTATTTTAGCAAACAAGGACTTTGTGATTTATTTACATTGGAGCGAGGTATAAGACAAATGTGTGAATCAGACAGATTAAGACTAGGAAAGGTGATGGGACCCATGGTAAAATATCAAATACAGGCTATTCCTAAAGTATTTAAAGAGGAAAACTGCATATCATGAGTGTCAATGCCAAAATTTACCAACAGGGAACCACAATCTCTTCCAGTTCCCTCATTTTTATAAGTAATGGTATTTGATATCTGCATAGTTTACTCTGAGCATATTACATGACTCCCAGGTCTCAATTTCTAACCCAGAGCTTTCTGTGGGGCCATACCATGATGTCTTTTCACCTCATCAATCCCTTGAGGCAGATAATTTATCTCTTAACCCATGTAAATGTTGTACCTATCTATATAAGACCAATATACTGCACTCATACCTTCCATTCTGCAGCACTTAATGTTATAAACATTGAATTTCTTGATTGAGATAAAAACATGGACAGCATAGATGTTCTTATTTAAAATGTCTTCACTTGTCAAAAAATGCATAAAACTTTTTTTTATCTTGTCCAAGCATTGAATAAACACACATATTTCCAAATATTTAGGTAACAACACTGGTAAGAACGCAAATATCGTGAATGAAGGTTTGTGGATAATACAATAATTTTTAATAAATTGAAAACATTACTTGTAGTATAATAGAAAGAACATTGAGCTTGAAATCAGATAGACTGAGGTAAGCCCTGACTTTGACACTCTGTGCTGACTTTAGGTAAGAAAGTTCACTCTCCAATTTTTTCATTTGCAAAAATATAATGCAATAACATTCTATCTCACCCAGAGTTGATGAAAAATGTAAATCCCTCCTTCTTCATGAACTTTACAAATAAATCTGCATAAAGATAAAATTTGATGCATAATCTCCATTAAAATAAAATCATATTTATGTTTAAAGTTGTCACCATACATTTTCTCATTCTGGTTAGATATGTTGGTAAATAAGTTCTAGTAACTCAAGCCAAACTTATCTCCTAACTTTGAAGGAACTCATTCAAACAATAAATTGAATTAAATGTCAAGCAATGCCCACTAAACTTACTTACAGGAATCACAAGCCATCAATCATGGAGTGCCAGTCACAAGTTCATATGACTGTGTTAAATCAAACATGGAAACAAACAGGAGGACTATAAGATCATGCATAACTTCTTGAGATACATAAATATGTGTGCATGCATGTGTATAATTATAAGCTGTATCTCAAAAATGTAAGTAATAATCATTTAAACGAAAATATGCCCCAAACTATATGGCACTTATGAAGTCATTTTCAAGATCCTGAGCAAATTTTTGGTTGGAAATTCTATACATTCACATTTGCTAATATATTTTTTAATTCACAATTTAAAATTAATTGTTTGTATTGTACTTGATGTGTTCCAAACACCTATAATTTTTTCTTGGTATCAGGATGTGAAATTCTGTTTAAGTCATATTTAGTTGTTTATTTGGAAATGCACAATGGAGTATCATCTTAATATAATTGAAAACCTAGGATTCTCACCACTTACAAAATTGAAAATTTAGCAATATCTTCATACTTAAAGAATTTTGATCTCAACTTGGTTATCTAAATTTTGGGTACTTGGTGTATAAATGAATCAGTCATCAATTCCATTTACATTTTGTTTGTTCTTTGTTTTACAGTGACTTTTAACATCCTTACTCTTTACCTATTAATTATTGCTCTAGGCAGTGGTTACATCTAATTAAATTGAATTCTTTCAATAAGTGTGGATTTGATGAGCCAAACAGTTATTTAAGAATCAATAGATGCAGGGGATGGTCACTCTGATACTGGTATTGCTCAATATGAAATGTGTTCTCGTGTTGCCCTTCCCCGGTTCCAACTGTCCTCCATTAACTTCATTTTGTGTTCTGCAACTTTAAGGCAACTCAAAGTTACAAATGGCTAACTATTCTGAGGTTAGAAAATGAAGATACCTCTATATTCAAGTTATTCTTGCTATGATAACTTATTATTCAGAAAGGATTTGGAGAGGAAGCAATCACTCTGCTGTCCTTTCCTGTGTCATGGAGCAGCTTCTTAATCAAAAGAGATTACCCAAGGACAAGATCATTCCACCTAAGAATATGCATAATGGTGTAAGTTCACTTTTATTTTTAAACAAAGAAATTACATATAAATTATATTCTCTGATTTTCAAGTAATTGGTGTTCTTCAATTGCAAAATTAACAATTTTTAAACTAGGAAAATAGTTTATATTTTTGATATACAGCAAATAAATAGGAAAACTAATATTCAAATGTTTAACCTTCGAGACTAACCTTCAACTCGTTCCTATACTGCATTATAAAAAATTGTTTGCCTACTTCCAAACCTATTATTGGGAGGGTTGTGAATCTTTTCCTTTTCTGGTAGTGCTGCTTCAATCATACATAAATATTTTACAATTATTCTTGTGCCAAAGAAGCCTTCAATTGTTATTACAGAAAAGGATTTCTGTTCCAGTGAGTGGCTTCACTGCTGTCCAATTCATTTCAAATTTACATTTTCTGTCCTCAGATGCCAAAAAATGAGTTTTAAATTTGAACCTTATTGATCTAAAAAGTTCAACAGGTTTGGCATTGTAATCTTTAAAATTAATAGCTACTTGGATGTGGGAGAGTTTGATCTTAATTCTGAACAGTAGCTTTGTTAATTACAAACACTATTTCTGCTCAGTGTCTCCTTCCAGAAGTTTTGCACTGTGCTTATGTAAGTCAAAAACAGAGTTTTCATTTGAGCCTCATCATTATCGCTTACAAATTCTGTTCCCTCAGACTGTTGTTCAACCCTTTTACATCTCATTTTCCTTATCTGCAAAATAATAACAATAATAACTAAACAAATTCATGTCTATATGGTAGGGTAATTTTAGGGATTAAAATGAAACAATGTATATAATAAAACATTTTCACAGGACAGGCACATAATCAAATGCTCCTTATAAACCAATTTATAGTTTGTATGGCAGGATGAAGAAAAGTGAAGTGTTTTCTTTAAGTAGGATTATACCACTCCTGTGTGCACTCCTGTGGCCACACCAAACCCATCCTTGATGTTCTCTAAGTGGAATATCCCCAAACCACATGTCTGTGCTGCCACTCACACATCCCTCTTCTTGGATGCTGAGTTGCATCAGAGCTGAGGCTGTCTGCTGTGCTTTGTGTCCTCAGGTAACCAATAATTGAGTCCATTGACAAAGTAACTCAGTGCATTTCAGACTAAGCCAAACTCATCCATTTCCTTCTGATACACTCAATAGAGAGTCTGAGACAAATAACTCTAAATACTGGGGGCACCCAAAGTTTTTCTAATATCAATGTTTTCTGGACTAATGAATCAGTTTAGGTTCTTTTATCCCCACTTATTTCCTGTTGGTAGAACTCTGGTAATCTCCCTTTAATGTTAATTAGCCTTCAAAACTTCCAGTATTCTTCTGCAGCACTCCAAATGGGGCTTAAAACTGTAACCACATAATGCTACCTGTCATTTAGCTTTAACCCATGAAACAAAAGCATTTGCCAATGTAACCACATCATACTTTTCTAATTTAGCCAAACACACACACACACACACACACACACACAAAATACACACAGAAGGAATTTTTTTTTTCCCTTTACTAATCTTTGGTAAATCACAGCATTCAAGTATTAAGGATCTGATACAAACTTTGCCTGGTATAATGCATAATATATTTTAGACTGTTCAAAACTAACTTCCCTCTCCTAAAATATTCCCACACAGTTCAACTATTGTACCTCACACTGATTTTATATGTACATTGACCTATATTCTCTTACTTTCTTATACATAGCCTATATTTTTTTAATGAAAAAAAAATTTTTTTGGCAGTGCTGGGGATTGAACACAGGGTCTTATACATGTGAGACAAGCACTCTACCAACTGAGCTATATCCCCAGCCCTCATAACCTAAATTGATTCATTGTTTTTTCCTATTAAGAATGTAAACACCTGGGAACAGAAAACATGTAATATTACATTAAAGAATGACTTTTAGTGAAAGCTGCAAATGGTTGTTATAAATAAGCAGTATAGGGACCAGAATTTCAAATGACTATTTTAATCATACTTGATTGTTTAATGCACAATGATAAGGATAGATAAGGGTTTATTTTTAAATGTCTGAGTATGACTATGTTTAATCTACATGTCCCTTAAAGGCTCAAAATCATTTCATAACCAGCAATCAGCATATAAAAAAGTTTCTGTGGTGCCTTGTGCTACATATCACGTTAGATTTATTATAGCTATGGTTATAAAGTGTTCTGAAGTCATGAACCAGTTGAAACTCAGGAGAGAATTTCTTAAGCACTGAGCACTGTCATATACTAAATGGAAATTTGTTCATTAATCAAACACTCACTGGGCACTTAATATAAATTAGGCACTATGGTAAGTACTGAGAATAAAAAGATGAATAAAACATAGCAGTAGGAGCTCATAATTTAGCCACTTAGGTGATGTATGAACATATAAGTATTAAGGCTAATTTTATTCAAAATTCACATGGAAAGCGTATGGATGTACACATTAGAAATACTGCATTTCCGAAGTCATCAAACACTGGTCTGAAAATGGGTGATAGAGTGAAATTAACTTTGATTTGCCGCGTTTTACTGAATTTGTTTTCTTCTTCAAAAATACTACAGCTTTCCAACATTCTCATTGCTATTTGGAGATAAAAAGATTTCTAGATTTTGAAGCTTATGATATTGGAGCTATCCTTGCTGCCTCCTGCTACTGCCTGCTACTTCCATGTCAGCTGCCATGACCTCACCTCTGATGTGGTACTGGTCTCCCCCAACTCCACCATTCTCTACCCTGCTTCCACCCACCACCCAGGAGTGGGTGGAGCCTCTTCCACTTTCCCCTTTCTTGTTTCCAAGGCAAGGGTCTGGACTCTTTACAGGTAAGGAAAGGTCCTATAAATCACTACTAAAAAATAGAGAGAAACTACAAAAAGTAACCTAAGTGGGGAAGATTAAAAATATCTTAGAAAATTATCAAACTCAATTGTCCTGAAAATTCTCACTTGCAATGATTTATTCATTTTACTTGTGAATTCATAGCTCATTGTTTTCTTGTAATATATCTGTGGTGTTTCTACTACTTTTTGGTGCTAGTTTTTTTTTTTTTTTTATCTTTGAATTCAAAATCACAAATTAAATGTTTTTTGATTTGTTTTGTTTTGCTTTGCTTTGCTATGCTTTTAAAGCAAAGTGCTGCATCACATAGACACTGTGGGTGAAAGGAGTGTAACAGTTCTTGCCCTTAATTAGCTAAGACTGTATATATCTAACAGCAGCTAGGAAAACATCATGCACATAAAGTACAACAAGCAGTTACTGAATCAAAGACCCACCAACTGTGGAAACTCACATTTTACTCTGTTCTACATAATTTGAAATAGGACCAAAATTTGAAAATCTATTGATGAAGAACTTCAAATTCAGCATGTGGAATGGCAAAGGGCCTGGGGGAAAAGTAAGGAAGAATAACATCAGTTCAAACTTGGCTCTACAGTTTACAGTGCTATGCTTTTAGTAAAGCTACTTAATTTCTTTCCTCATCTGTACAATGGTGATAACACACCTTGCTCACAGTATAATAAAAGTAAAATCAGATAAAGTAAATAAATTTATTTAGTATCCAGCACATTTTGCATGTTTAATTTTAAAAAGCTTTTATTGATTATTGACATATTTGACAAATATTATTGAGGACCTGCTTTACGTGTTCATAGTGCAAAAAGCAAATAGTACTTAGATACTCATCAGTAATCACCCATATCATTCATAGTATTAGGAGTGAACTTAAAGGTTCTGCCATTACTACATTTCTTTAAAAATATATCTGTCTTGTACAAGCAACCAAGATGTAAATCTAAATCAAACACAATGCTATTATATATGTAATTTAAACGAAGATCATTCTTCAATAACACTTTATCTTATGCCTAATTTTTGCCAGCAAATTGTTAAGTACTAGAGATTTAAGATCTTGTCTTGCTCTGTATAGTCTAAGAAGCAAAGGAACTGAATAGGCACTTTGTAGAAGAAAAAATATGAATGGTCAAAAAAATGTGAAAAAAAATATTCAACTTCTCTAGCAATTAGAGAAATGCAAATTAAAAGTACACTGAGATTTTATCTTATGCCAGTCAGAATGGCAATTATTAAGAATACAAGTAATAATAAATGTAGTCAAGGATGTGGGGGAAAGGTTCACTCATACATTGCTGGTGGGATTGCAAATTGGTGCAAACACTCTAGAAAGCAGCATGAAGATTCCTTAGAAAACTTGGAATGGACCCACCATTTGATCCAATTATCCCACTACTTGGCATATGCCTAAAAGGCTTAAAATAACTAACTTTCTAAATCCTTTTAATAAAACCCCAACAGACAAGAGTGAACTTTGATAATCTCCTCTAGAGAAAGTCCATTCTCTTTCACTTTGCTTATATGAGAGAATACTATCACTTTGCTTCAACATAATTTTACTATGCTAAATTTCCGAGTCTTGAAGAAAATTGTATCTTCTTCTGAGAAGTGTCTTTTCAATTCCTTAGCCCATTTATTGATTGGTTTTTTTTTTTTTTTTTTGGTGTTAACTTTTTTGAGTTCTTTATATATTCTAGAAATAGTGCTCTATCTGATGTGCACATATTAAATATTTGTTCCCAATTAGTTGGCTCTCTATTCACCTCACTGATTGTTTCTTTTGCCGAGAAGAAGCTTTTTAGTTTGAATCTATCCCATTCATTAATTCTTGGTAATAATTCTTACGCTACAGGATTCTTATTAAGGAACTTGGGGCCTAATCCAACATGTTGGAAATTGGAGCTTACTTTTTCTTCTATTAGGCGTATTGTCTCTGGTCTAATTCCTAGGTCCTTGATCCACTTTGAATTGAGTTTTGTGCATGGTGAGAAATAAGGGTTTCATTTCATTTTGTTGCATATGGATTTCCAGTTTTCCCAGCACCATTTGTTGAAGAGGCTATCCTTTCTCCACTGTATATTTTTGGCGCCTTTGTCTAATATAAGATAGCTGAAATTATATGTATTAGTCTCTGTGTCCTCAATTCTGTACCATTGGTCCACCAGTCTCTTTTGGTGCCAATACCATGCTGTTTTTGTTACTATTGCTCTATAGTATAATTTAAAGTCTGGTATGGTGATGCCCCCTGCTTCACTTTTCTTGCTCAGGATTGCTTTGGCTATTCTGGGTCTCTTATTTTTCCAGATGAATGTCATGACTGCTTTGTCTATTTCTTTGAAGAATGACATTGGTATTTTGATTGGAATTGCATTAAATCTGTATAATGCTTTTGGTAGTATGGACATTTTGACAATATTGATTCTACCTATCCAAGAGCAAGGTAGGGGATATCATTATCCTAAATGCATGATTGAAGATCTGAATGGTACTTATATACTTTGTATACAAACAGTTGTATGTAAAAAGATGCTATATATGTGCATTATGAATTGTAACAAATACTACTATTATAAATAAAAAAAGAAAAAAAAAAGAAAATTGTACACAAAGGAGAGAGTGTGAACAAAGAGGGCCTTCTCTTACACAGCTACCACATGAACACCTTTAACTGCCTGTTACTCCTCTGGACAGTTGGTTATTTCAATAAAAAAGCAGTGTGCTATCAAAAAATCTTTTACAAATCACATATTGTATGATTATTACCTATATTTTCCTAAACTCGGAAATGATTCAATTTCTAGGAGAAAAAAGAAAGATAATGAAAAGTCTTGCTTTCATGGAAAGCTGAATTTTCTGATTCTGTGATAAACAATCTGGATAATCAGGGTTTCTTTCCTTTTTATCTTCCATATACTTTTCCGGTTTTTTAATTTCCTTTGGATATTTGGCCCACCCATCCATTCCTATCTTCAGGAAGAATTTATCAGAGCTTCCAGGTGATAATGCCCCAAACCCTCCTTTCTCCTATTCTTAACCCTGAATTCCCAAATCAGCTCAGTAAGACAGTCTGAATTGCCATTGATGTCAGTATGAATTGTTTGGAGATGACAGAGATATCTCATCTGAGTACCTGTCTCCAAACAGGTGGCTATGCAAAAAGGTGGCTTCAGCAGAATGAATAGATTGAGAGGAATGAGACCACTGTTACCATATCCATTATGTACAGTTTTATGGATCACACAGAGGAATATTCTGTCAATAGCTGGGGATAGCTGAGAGTCCATGGAGATAGTAGTCCTCTTGTACCTGAATCCCTCATTGTGACATTACAATAACAAATTTGTATTATATGTTCTTTAAATAGAATATGGTTTTATGGAATAATTCAGAATAGGAATAAGATGTTCATGCTAATTGTGTGGCCTTGCTAAAATCAGATCATTTTAAGAAAGTTGAGTTATACTAAGTACTTGTCCCTTATTTCTTTGTCTTTAAATCCAGCTAAAGACCTTCCTGAATGCCAATTAAAAATGTAAATACTCATTGGAATCTGACCTCCATAAATCTATAATAAGTAATGTGCAGAAAGGATATAATAGAATTTGTTTTTATTGACAAAAAGATATTTGAATATTAATGCCAAATTATTCCAGGAGAAATGACAAAAGAAATTGAGAATATACAAAGGCAATTTGAAGAGATTTCCAAGAGTTAAATCCTAGCGAAGGCTTTGTTCTGCTATTGTATTGGCAGTCTATCCTCTGAAAATAGATTTATACCTCAGGCTTTTTTTTTTTTAAAGGGTGAAACTACAAAGAATGACCAATTAATTCTCTATTTCTCAACTTCTCTACATTGATTCTAAGCAAGACTATTAATACTTCTGTCACTTTTAATCCACATTTTGCTAACGATAATATTTGATCCTGGCCATACAAAAGTATATAAAGGGAAAATATTCAGCCATTCATTAAAGGAAAAAAAAAGAAGAAAACAAATGAGGTCAATGGTATATTGTCATTCAGATAAAATAAAAATTCCAATAAGTAATTCTATCAATTTATGGATCAACTTAATAGTTAAGTAAATTATCTAATGAGGTAGATAGGATGCCCTTCTGCATTTGGGAAGACAAATGCTCCCCCAATATTTCGAGGAGAAAAACAGAAATTGTACATATACAGTAGGTTGTTGACATAAATGATCCTTCCTTGAAAATTCTGCCATTATAGTAATTGACGAGTATAGTGTAATACCTTTATGTGAAACCAAAATCAGAAGCCAAGAGATTGCTTGGATACTGAAAGATTGTACACTGAATGGGTGTGAAATAATTCATTCCAGAGTCATAAGAACTATTTTATGGTAGTGCAATGCCTCCCTGTCCAGAGCTTGCAAGGACCATAGAAATCAGCTAGTCGAACTCTGACTTATGGTTAAGGATATGGGGCAATGTCACACAGGGCAATGCTAGAGTACAAAGTGGCTTTTAAAATTCCACCACCAAAACAGCTACAAAAGTGTATATAACCTATAATAGTCAGATAAAATTATTCTATAACACATATATACCAAAACGTGTTCAGTAAGAGCATTTATTTTTAATAAAAGTGACATTAAAAGATGAATCTGAAGTCAATAAGTACAAATAATTCCAGTTATTATTTAGAGTTTTTGGTGCCAAAAAAAATCATATAGTTAATGGCCAAACTGGGCTACTCCAAAAGGAAGATTGACTTACCAGTAAAAAATGTATTAATGGATTACCTCACATTAACCCATATAATGAGAAAAACTATTTAATAACCTTACTAGATCAGGGGAAATATATGCTACAAATAAAATTGCCATTCAAGATTTTAAAAGATAAGTCAGAAACTGGGAACAGAAGAGAATGCCTTGAACTTGATAAAAATATAAGTACAAATAATACAGCAAAGTCTTTGTTCATATTTCTTTAAGAGTAAGAAAAAAATGCTTTCTGTTAGTATCATTCTATTTTAAATGCTGCTGCAACTCATAGCCAGAAAAAAAGAAAAAGAGAGAGAGAAAAGAAAATGAAATAAAATGGATCAAAATAGGAAAGGAAAAAATAATACTGTCATTATTCACAAATTATAAACAGACAAGCCTGAAATAATATATAAACAAGTTAAAAGAATTAAAAATAGAGTTTAGCAAGAAGGTTGGATATAAAATAAATGCACAGAAGTCAATTGTACTTATAATTACCAGCCATAAAGAATTTTAAAGGTCGGGCGCGGTGGCACACACCTGTAATCCCAGCACTTGGGAGGCTGAGGCAGGAGGATCTCGAGTTTAAAGCCAGCCTCAGCAATGGCGAGGCACTTAGCAACTCAGTTAGACCCTGTCTCTAATAAAATACAAAAAAGGGCTGGGGATGTGGCCCAGTGGTCGAGTGCCCCTGAGTTCAATCCCCAGTACCAAAAAAAAAAAAAAAAAAAAAAAAAAAACAAGAATTTTAAAGTAGTTTCTCTAATACTTTCATTTGTAATAAATAAAATAATTAGTCATGCCTAGTGGCACACAATCTTCATAGAAGATTAAAATCTTTGCTAAAAGATGTTTAGAAAAAGCTTTTTTTTAATAGAGGAATTGACCTTATTACCAGTTAGGATGATAATATTTAAGATATGTCATTTCAAAATTAATTTAATGCATATCAAAATCATAATACTTGGAGGGTCTTCAAAGGACTTGACAGGATGACACTAAACATATACACATATTTTACCTACAACAGTGGCACTTATTATGAAAATATAACATACATGAGATTAGAAAAAATAGCAGAGACAAATGAAACAAAAATTGGATTTAGAAATATATATAAACTTGCTATGTAACAAGTATGAGTGGGTTAATCATTATTAACCCACTGGGAATTGCATATTGAAAAAAATTCAATTGTATAAGTATCTCAGAATATACCCCAAAATTCAATTTCATGATGATGAAACACTGAAATATGAGAAAGAAAAAGACTGAAGAAGTTAAAAGATAAACTAAAAGTCAAAAAGAATATATTTGTAATACATGTGATGTGCATTGTATATCACCAAAAAAATATTGATATCTAAAACTTTATTTTCATAATAAAAATGAATTTAAAACACAAAAGCCAAGAAAACGTACAAACAAAAGCACATTTTAAAGAAGGAATTTGAATACTATGAACCAATGTAGAGATGTTCAACCTCATGAGTGATCAAGAAACTGCAAATTAAAATATGACAGGATCAACTCAAGACTGCAGATTGTGCACTAATGTTTTCCTCCAAATCCCAATATATCAATATGTGTGTATATATATGTGTGTGTGTGTGTGTGTGTACACACACACAAACACACACAAACACACATCCTGAAATAAGAATCCAACAGCAATTACAACTATTAAGGAGAAAGAATGCCATGAACAAATGAGAAATATAGAAGAATTTCTGGAAGAGAGAAAACAGTAGGAATCAAACTGACAGACACAGCAGTGAAAAAACTTCAACCCAAACTAGGCCTGAGAAAAAGCCATTGCCAAGGTGAGAACCTTTCTTCCCCAAGGAGCTCCAGAGAAACTCAAAGCTCAGAGTCAGCAAATTCAAAGGGCAGGACATTCATGGGTACAATTAATTAAAAGACCATCAGTCAAACAGCCAGTGCTCTGCCAGTATTGGCCCTTCTTCTTCTGGACAAAAACAAAGCAGCTAAAAACACTGGCATTTTTCTCCCCAGGATAAAACCTTCAGAATTACCTTCCAAAAAAAAGGAAAACTTCCTCAAGAAGGCTCTCAGCCTAGATACCAAGTCCACAGAGAAAAGCAAAGAAAATTTCCACACAAGGTAAGGAAATAAATTAGTATTATGTAAGTAAGTAAGGCCCAGGGTGTGAAACACACCAAACTTCTTCACTACCAGAGCAAAGTCTTCCATCCTGTTGTTGGTGGTGAACCCCAAAGAAAGCCTTTTATGAACACACACATCATCAAACAAAATGAAACACAATGAAATTTACAGTAACCAAAGGTACAATCTGCAAAAAAGTTTTAAAACTTTATAAAACAAAAAACCATGACATTCAAAGGTAAATTCTTCAAGATATAAAGAGATATTGCCAAAAATTATGACCACCATAGTAGGACACATTAATACACCACTATGCAAAATAATAAAGTAATAAAATTACCTCAAAGTAAGAGCTTAGTTCATCTAAATAACAGTAAACTTAAAATAACTATATATATATATATATGTATATATATATATAAATTTTGTAATATAAGTCACACATTCTTTAAAATGTCCTTTGCCCTATCTAGAATTCATCTAATCCTCCCATGTCCCACACCTCCAACCCCGTTATGAATCAGCATCCCTAAATCAGAGAAAACATTTGGCATTTGTTTGTTTGGGATTGGCTAACTTCACGTAGCATGATATTCTCCAGCTCCATCTATTTCCCTGCAAATGCCATGATTTTATTCTCTTTTAATGCTGAATAATATTCCATTGTGTATATATACCACATTTTCTTTATCCATTCATCTACGGAAGGGCATCTAGGTTGGTTCCACAGTTTAGCTATTGTGAATTGTGCTGTTATAAACATTGATGTGGCTGTGTACCTAGAGTATGGGGAGGGAGCATAGGGGTTAGGAAAGATGGTGGAATTGAGATGGACATCACTACCCTAAGTTCATGTATGAAGACACAAATGGTGTGACTCTACTTTGTGTACAACCAGAGATATGAAAAATTGTGCTCTATATGTGTAATATGAATTGTAAGGCATTCTGATGTCATATGTGACAAATTAAAATAAAAAATAAATTAAACACTTCATATACATTTCATAGTTTTAATTTATTTACAACGTAAATATTATGATCCTCAGTTCTTAAATGAAAAAATTAAGGGTTAAGGAGGTTTAAAAAGTTATTGAGGGTCACATACCTAATGCATGGATAACTGAACTCCAGGTCTGGCTGCCTTTAAAGATTCCAACTACTATGTTGTCATTCTAAATTATGAATAGTACATAAATAGCACTGGATAAAGAATAACAAAGAAAAGACTAGTTTATTATGAATCATTATAGAGAATTAACTGTGGGATCTATTGTTAAAATCATACTATTGAAATATTACATAAAATAATCACTGAATTAATACACACATTACTGTACAGATAAGCAAGGGATATTTTAAGCCCCCTACCACCAAGCACCCTTCTAAGTGTCTGTTATCTTACCAAAAATACAAATATTTGTGGAAAAGATGATACAATGGATCCCTAAATAAGGGATTCATTCATTCCTCCTTTTCTTCTTTAAACATTCCCATTTGGGTACAACTTCTTAATATAATATATTAACCAATTTCTTGGTTTGCTGGTATATGTAAATTAAGAATAGCACCAGCAATGGCTAATACACAAATCTAAAGAGCTTTCTTTGCACTGGAAGGATTCTAATTTTCTTTAGCGATTACTGGTCCAGTAAATGGAGCATCTACAGACTGGTGGTCCCTCTGCTTTTTCCGATATGCCCACGACAATGAGCTAGGCAGCACCAATTTGGGTTCCTAGCCATCCGACACGGTTGCCGAGGTGTTTGTTCGCTTTTATTAGTCCATTGTAGATGTTGGCTCTCCTCCCAGATTTTCTGCTTTGTTTTCCTAGCTCATGTTTGTTTGGACCATCTGCTTCAGTAGATCAGCATTCTCTTCTCCAGGTTCTTTATGGAGAATTGATACAAGTTGGAGAGTTGTTTTTTTGTTTGTTTGTTTTTGTTTTTTTTTTTTCTTTACCAAGCAATGACCACCTCCACTATATCCATTTTTATATTCAATTCTCCAATTTCCTTTGGTTGAATTTTTATTTTTGGAAGAGCTTATCCTACTTAATTTAATAGTCTGGACTGGAATTTCCAAGTATGGGCTGAACTGGTTAAGATACATTTTAAACCCCAAACCAAATTTAAAATAAATTTGTTTGATTTGCTATAATCCTGCCACCAGAATCCCTCCTACTAATATATTTACACAGTTAGATAACTTATATATTTTTTGTCTTAAGCCACAAATGTAACAGAAATATCCAGCTCTATGTTAGCAACAAACTCAGTGAAGCTAAAGAGCATGTATGGTATTGTAAATTCATGCCACAAATCGTAGAGGACAGAGTAGCTCAAAGCCTAATTTACTTCTAAATCTAAACAAAATCTCAAACTAATATCTAAACAAAAGCAAGCAGCAGATCAATCTGTAAAGGGAGAATACTCTGGGATAGTCCAATTTCAACTTTCAGACCAGAGTCAGTGCCAACAACTGGTAAGATCAGGGACATGAGGTCTTAGCGACATGGCTTCAAAGAAATATGGTTGTACAAATAGCAAAGATCCTGGAACTTTCTTGGTTTATGTATAAAACATGACCTCATGTCTATGGCTGGTAGAAAATTGGACCAAAGTAGTACACAAAGCATCACCATACTATGCACAGAGTTCCTAGGGAAAGGAAGCCAGGCCATTCAATTAGAACTACCCAAAGTTGGTCATGGTCATAAAAATTAAGGCAATACCCTAGTTCCAGAACCAGAATTAAGTTAGCAAAGTTAGCAAAGCTGATCTGTTATGGAACCTTCCCTTATTGTTCATATTTTAATATTTCAGTAATTGAAAGGATCCAATGGCCTTAGATTTTGATAAATTGATTCTTTAGGAGAGCCTAAGGAGCTCCAATCACAAGAAGATAAATGATGTAGGTGAGAAAACCAGACAGGTCACAATAATTGTAGGCCTATACAAATCTGTGTTGAGGATTTAAGCTAGGGGTAAAATTCAGGAATACCATATGTCACCAGTTGCTTTCCCACGCCTTGGCAGACATCAAAAATCAATCACGGCAAGCTTTCCCACTGCACATAAATACATTCTCACCATCGCCCTTGACTGACACATGATGCCACACTATAATTGATTGGAATTGACATTCCATTGTATTTGAAATCAATTTTCTATCCTTCATTTACCCTTGCCTTTTTAATCCTTTGCTAGTAACTGGTCATGGAAAGTTTTAAAGAAACATCATTATCTACTGAAGGCAGACGGTTGTAGTTCTTTTAACTATTAGTATGAGGAGAAGGTGACTTAAAAACATCAGGTTCACTATTGGAAATTTTGCTGACTGATGAACAGTTTTGCAGGCCAAAAAGTATTTTTCAGATCTTATCTGGAAGACAGTTCTACAGATAAATTTCTTTAAATATTCCCATAGTGTCCTGAGTTAAACTTTTGTTTAAAGGGAACACAGAAACAAACAGAGGGAGCTTTCACTTACATTTGCTCAAATATCCCAGAGGGTGTTGCTGGAGTTTGGCTATTGAGTGAAAGAGTCTCCTGAGTCTGAGAGCTCAAACACAATCCTTTCAAGGTGTAAATGAAGCTGGGTACAATTAGGCAGAAAATGATATCTTTAAAGGAAAAAGAAAGTCTATGCAGGCGGCAGTCCAATAAAAAATAAAAGAGAAAAAGGAAAGCTTTACCCTTGGATAGATAAAGTGACCTTCAATGGGTAGTAGGAAGCATTGCTCTTAAGCATTATATTCCCTGCATTTTTTTCCTTCTCTCAAGAACAGCACCTTTCTTCTATAAATAGGTAATGAACACAGAGTTAACTGAAACAACTGGGCAAACTATTCACGTGTTTATATTCTAAATTCAGTTAGACTAAACTTTCCACTCAATAAAGACTTAGGAAGAATGCTTCCCAAAAAACAAGGTGTTGGTTTGTCTTTTACATTTTCTTTTTAAAATATTCCAAACACTTTTAGACCCTGTGGTGCCCTAGTCACCCTCTAACATTCTGGCAGATGGAGAAGTAGCAGCTCTTCACCCAAATTATCTATCTTAATATGTCTTTATTTTATTTTTTTTTTCTTTGACCATGTCACTGCCCTGAAGATTTAACAGTGGTCCTGACGATGGAGAAATCCCAGAAACCACTCACTCAGATCTTGCAGAATAATTAATAGAATAATTCAAATGGTGCCCAAGAAATTGAATTTACTCATAATGCCAAAAAGAGAAAGGTGGAAAAAGAAACTTGAAAGAAACTCTGAAGTCCTTTTGATTTCAATAGCTGTCCAACCAAATAGAATTTGATGTGAGATTTTAGGGCAAAAGGCAGCAAAGACTGCTGTGTGTTAGTTCTTAAAGAATTGTATCATCAGCCTACTAATAGCTGTCATTCCCACAACCTTTAAAGAAATTTGCACAGTGCCTGGGCTCCAAGTTTACCTCCACCTCAGTGACATAGCATTTTTTTCTATTTGTAAGACTTATTCAGCACTTCAGGCTCTCATCTGAAAAAATTGCCTACCGGTTGACCATTTCAGATAGATAAGACCTCTGGTCTGCTTTGGACAAATATGATTACAGATTGCTATTTTTAAAAATTCCCAATATGATAACTACATCCTCAAATGTTTGTGCTTCCAGCAATACATCAATGGCAGGAAGCAAAGTGGTCATTTCTATACAGAGTAAAAACTCATATGGAAATTATTAGTTATCAAGTCCTTCAAAACTGTCTGGCAAAGAAGTTGCAACTTCTCAATTATAGAGTTCTCAATACTTAATGTTAGGGAAATTATCAAAAGACTTGGGCCACAGAGGAACTCATTTTATCTACATTCTGTCCTATTAGGTAAGCAGATTGATATAATCCCTATCATCTCCTATATCTTGAGCCATTTCCATCTTAAAGCAAATCACATTGGAAACTGAGGCTGCTCTCTTTGAAAAGAAATCTTCCGGTCAATCTCTATAATACAGATAACTGCAGAAGGATTAATTTACTTCAAATAATTTCATTCTTATGACCTCATAAATTAATGCAGATGTGACTAGACCGTAGACCTGAAATACTCAGACAAATATGAAACAAAACAAAATAAATTTTATTATTTCCAGGAAACTAAAAAAGTACATCAAAGGTACCATAAGACAGATTTCAATCTAAAATCAGAGTCAACTTTTAAACCATCACATCTGTCCTATGATTAAGTAGATGGTCCCATGATGAAGAGAAATCCCTATTTACAGGTACTCTTAAGCAAAGGTCTGTCAATGAATTTAAATAGTGGCCCAGAATATAACCCAGGAATTCAAATTCTTAAGCAAATACTTCCCACACAAACTAGAAAAATATTTTTTAGCACTAACTTTTATTTCATCTGTTAAAAGAAGTTTTGACAGAAGCAGAGATTTTCAAATATGTGCATTGTTGTTGATTTATACAAGGGTCAGATTGATGAGCCATGGACTGCAGAAGACTTATACATCCTTCTTTCAGTTACTAGGGGTAATTGACTGGCAATTTCTTTTTACAAATTATATAAAGCTACTAAATATCCTATTGAGTGGTTTACTAAGTGTTTTTAAAGTTTGGAGTGTATAAGTGAATATTAGCATATTAATAGTGCTTACTGAGGCTGAAATTCAGCATTCTACTAAGAAATTTGGTTGTCACACATGACTAGAGAACAATGTGTATGAATTTTCACATCACCACAATTTTAAGGGAGGAAGCTTTATTGTCAGATCAACAAGGATATCTTGCTTTGACTACAGCTTTCACTTATTATTATACTTATTTTAATAATACATTATGGTTATATTAACTTCATCATAATTCATTGACTTTATGTGAGTTGCTTGGTTACATGTAGAAGTACATAGACGCATTACTAATAAAGTCCATAAAATTCCATTAACTAATCTACCCCATACTAGACACATGGATTCATTGCAATTTGAAAAAAATCATGCATGTTCCTACAGCCAAAGTGATATATTATGGCATAGAACATTGAAGAATCTGCCTTAAAATATACTTCCTTTTCATCTCTATGTACTTCATCTACTAGAATTTTCATCTAAGTAGACTATGGCTCGAGAAGAGTTCTAGAATGGTATATGAAAACTTTTCTAACAAACTGGAAGTTTTCTTTTTTTTAATTTTTTTATTCTAATTTGTTATACATGTTTGCAGAGTGAAATTCATTTCATATTACATATAAAGAGCACAATTTTTCAAGTTACTGGTTTTATATAAAGTATTTTTACAACAATTGTGTCTTCATACATGTAATTAGGGTAATGATGGATAACTCATTCTACCATTATTCCTATCCCTCCCCTCCCTCCCCCTTCTTTGTTCTATTTAAAGTTCTTTCATTCCTCTCCTCCCCACCAAACTGGAAGGTTTCTAGGAACCTAAACAATCCTACTTTATGATTTCAACTCTATCCCATAGAAATTATCCTCACAAGAGAGAAGAGTTAAGACAACAGTATGGTAACTTACAGGAAGGGAGAGAGTTGCACTCTTTGAAGAGAATGCTTTCCACTGTGAAAACGTCAAGAGGAAATCAAGAACAGGGATATGCCATGCTCCAGTCACTATTCCAACCGCTACATTAGGAAATAGGGGAGACTAGATACTGAGCACACAATTCAGGAAAAGTAAAGTCTAAATGTCACCTAAAGTGACTCTGGCAACCCGAATAGCCAAAGGGAGGCTACTGGAGAAAAAGACTCAAAGATAGTTATACATAGACTTGCACACAAGCAGGTGAACAACAGGACTGAGAACAAGAAGATGAAACTAAATAGCAATTTTGATACCTACAATATTGAGAGAGAATACTACTGTACTGCTAAGAGATGTTCTCTATCTTAAATTCTGCTTCAAGCTAAAAATCTTTGATTAGTCATCCTTAAGATATTTACTAAATTCAACATACATGTTTTAAATAAAGTGATTAATTTGAAGACAAGAAATTTCAATTATGAGAGAATCCCTACTCCTTAGCCACTCTGGAGAGAAATGGTAACATGAGGCCATTTCAAAGTTTCTAGTCATCTGATGGCAGACATAGGTCTCAGAGCTGAACTTACACGAACCACTAACTCTTTTTCAGTATTGTAGATATCTCAGGACATGATAAAGAATGTCCTATGACCTACACAGTGTCCTCTGTAGGAAGGAAAGTGAAGAAATTTTATTGTGAAAAATACAATGTTCATCTTGATCTAATACATGTGAAATAAAATGAAAGCACATTGGAATGATAGTTTTCAATGTCATATCCAGTTGAAAGGTACAACTGGCATCTGATGAAAAAACACTGGGAATTTTAAATAATATAGGATTAAAGGGAGTTAACACCTGGAATATCCAATAATCGTGGCACTCTGAACGTTAACCACAGCACCTCTGAGTAGTCTTAACATTGTGCTGACCAAAAAAGGCTACAATGTTTCAAAGTGGTAATTTCATGGACACACTTCAAATGAAGTAACAAAATCAAAACAAAGTAGTCAAAAGTGAAAGTTGGAAAAATACAAACCTTATAAATAATGGCATACTCTGAAAAAAATTCCAACTTTATATTTTCAAAAAATAAAGTGATGTCAAATTATGCATAATCATAATAGTTCAATTTGCTTGAATTACCAATATAACAAAGGAGAACTAGAAAATTCAACACATGAAAATTAGTCCTATATTTTTCATTAGAGTGGGCATATTTCTTCCTCTTGAAAAGGATGACTTTCTAACAATGTTAAAGGATGGACTTGACCATGCATTTACAAGCTTGTGAAATATCTTCATACATGTAATGCCTAGAGTTTTGCTGGCACTAATTCCTCCACATTTGTTTGTTGCCATTTCTTTATGGGGAGGGGCAGAATCTTGGAGCTCCTATGTGACTACATTGCCCCCAGAACAAAATCTAATAATAGACACAAAACGAATCACTAAGTGGCTTGAGAATAGTGAGGAATTATAAAACACACTTTTAATTTTTCACTTGGTTTTGTTTTCTAGCACTGGATTGAAGGTAACTCAACCCTTGTAATTTTAGAAAACATCTTAGTAGGAATGGCAGTCTATGTGAAGTCTCCTAATGAGCACAGGACCTAGCATTACAATGTCATCTCTGATTGAATATATTATCATAATATTATGCCAACATGATGCTACTGAACTACCATCAGTGAGCCTTACAATATGAGTTGTTCTGGAAAAGTGAATAGTAATATATATATATACATACATATATATATATATATGTGTGTGTGTGTGTGTGTGTGTGTATATGTGTGTGTGTATACACATATATACTATTTTATATATAATATTACAAGCTGTTATTTATTATAAAATAGTGTATATGTATTATTTATTAGAAAATAGTATATATGTATACACTATTTTCTGTATATGGATGTATATATATACGCACATACACACATGTACACTATTTTCTAATCCTTCAGGGTGAAATGTGGGAAAAATATTTATCAACCCACCTATCTGAGCTTTTATAGCACAGTAAACCAAATCTGGTGAAAAAATATGTAAATTTATAGCCATTATATAAGATATTCAGGCCAAGAATATCTAATTCTCACAGAGGCAAAGGGTTGCAGGATCTAAATTATCCACAGTGGCTGGCTAAGCTGATAAATGCACCAGATAATTTCTAAACTCTCCACTTCACTTTGTCGGTGCAGATACAATTGTGTTTAGAGAGTCCCACATAAGGCTTTAAATTGACTCATTTGTAATATACTGCAGATGGTACTTCCATTTATTACTGGGTGTTGCTCTGCATTGTATCATAACTTCAGCATTTGGACAGCAATCTGAGCATTTTTCACCCAGTAGCCTCTACTTTATAGACTATACTATGTAGTTATTGCCTACCAATATAAAGAACAATTTCTGTAATTTCAGTGAATTATCCATCTAACAGCTTGTAATATCATTTTTAACATACCAAAGTCAAAATGCATTTGCATTATTTTAACTAGCTTTGAAAACCTATCCCAAGATTTTAAATGAAATGATATCTTCCCCAACTGCACATAAGCCTCATATTAGGAAATATTTATTATCACTCCTACAAGTTCAACTTTCTTAGCAATTATAAATTGGCTCCAATTTCCAAAAATTGGTCTCAAAAATAAAGTTTCCAGTTCTGAGTTAACCTATTTTCAATGTCCATACACCATAATTTTCAACTCTTAACTGGAAACTTTTGTGTGCTAAAGAAAAGCTTAGGAAAACAAGGGTTGCATAATGTTTTCTTTTTATATGTTGGATTTTCAAAAACACCTGGTTAAAATTGTATCTGTGACCTCAAAAAAATCATAATAACATGGGTAAATAACCATCAAAATCTTAAAGTCATTTTCATAACTCAAGAATATTTCTGAAATGGAACCTCATGCACTGGAATATGTTCTTAATTCACTCCTTATTTATTTTACTTGTTCTTTCTAGAAAAAGCACAAAGCTATTAGAACAGTTTATAAGATTTATCTTAAATTTTGCCAAGAATTAGAATGCATGTGGCCTTGACCAACCTCATTAGCCTAATGATAGTGAGATGTATGAGGCTTTCGTCATCTTCACCCCATATGGGGTCTGGCTTCGAGGGAAAACACAGCCTTCGTAAAATAACCTCGGCAGATAACAACTGCACCACCGTCTGTTCAGACCACGAGTCAAGCCTCTGCTAAATTACACACTCTAGTTCCAAACTTTGTTCTTGTGTTGATCCAGCACACATTCATTTACATTTCTTTTCTTTCAAATATATCCATTTTTTTGTGTGTGCCACTCAACAAAACAGTTGAATCAGGCTGAAGATAGTCAATGAGTTGTTTTTGGCATATGAATAAAACCATTTCTTTCATATCTCACAGTTCATATTTTACATATGCACCAAAAGATCTCATTTCAGTTAAAGGAGATGAAAGCTCTAGTTTGATTACAATTTTTTTAATCCCATCACCAAAAATTACATTATTGCCCTTGACTTTCTTCTAAAAAAAAAAAAAAAAAAAAAAAAAGTTTCTTTGTCCATTATGGGGTTTGGGTTCTTTGTTTTGGTTTGGTTTGGTTCTTGTTTTCGTTTTGATTATGACTCTTTGAACTTTATATTATCAAGGAACTGTGCAGAAATGTCCCACTGTTCTGTTGGATCACTAAGAACTAAGGCCTCGTGTAGAATTTGGCTCAAACTTTATCTGAGGACAGATGACATCAAACCCTGTGACCATTAGTGATGTTTTCATTTGTACCTTTAATCTCTCTTTACTGTGAAAACCTTTTGAGGAAATATTAGCAAGTTACCAAGTCATCCACATAGTCTCCTGTTACATTTTCTTGGCTTTGATTCAGGAAAGAAATTGTATCTGTTATGTTTAAAAATAAGACTAAGTTCTGAACACTCTAATGATTCCAGTTGTCATGATCTTCTCTCATTTCGACTTTGGCAATTATTCTCATATGTACCCAAGATAACCTACCCAGTCTAGACACTGCTTCTTCCCTGTCCTTCTCTTTTTATAATAATACTTTATACCCATGCAGAGCCTTTCATCCACAGATCTCAAAGTGGTTCTTTTTCTCTAATATGCCTTTGTATTCTCCAGAGAACCAAAAGCTTTTTTTTTTTTTTTTTTTTTTTTTTTTTATTGTAACTCTAGCCTTCTTTTAGGGGTGAAATCTGGTCTGGTTGCTAAGAAGCATGGATTTGAATACTCTCTAGCAGCTTCTACCTTCTGCTTTTAAAATGGTTATTCTTTTTAATCCACTGAAGTGCATTTGACTATCATTTTTTTAAAATCTCCTTTTAAAAGTCAAAATGCAACTCTCTGGAAACCAATGAATCTCATTGCCACGGTATGGTAAGTTCTCCTGCTTCAAGATCTATAATCATTTCTTCAGTGTCAGTAATAAAATGCTTCAGTAACCTCTCCCAGCCCCTTGGCAAACTGCCTACTAGTGTCAGGCCATTCTCCCCTGAAATCCTACAACTCAAAGAGCCTAGAGTGATGGTGCTGCTGCCATGGCAACTTGCAACATTGAAGGCTTGGAAGTCTTGTCTTTGTTTTATATGTGATATCAGCTAAAAAAATATATACTGCATAATTAAGAGGCTTATTTCATTATCAGTTCCCCCAAGTCCATTTCCTCCTCCCAAACAGGCTGTCTCTCTATATGTAGCATTTATCTTTAGACTAACAAGTGGTTTTTCATCCTGCCTCATTTATCCCATGAACATCCCCTTGTTACCTTGCCCAAGGTCACACAAGAGTCCTTAGCTACACAACTAATTGTTGATAGATACTAAGGGTACATGAAATTCTGCACAAATATGAAATTATATTTATCTTTCCAAGTAGGTTAATTCACTTACACATATAATACTCACTTATTGTGCCAAACATGAGGTGCCTACAGGAAAGATTTTAAGGAGATCATCATCTAATGAGTGTTACATACAGAAACAGAAATATAAACAAGATTTGAGGTCGAAAGTCAGAGGTATTCACTAGGTAAAAAGAAAGACATGTACAGAGAACTCCTTTGATAGTTGTGGAAAGGAGTGAGGTGGTCAAGAATGATAACCTGGTAAGGTGGACATGAGTGGGTACATATAGGACAACTAGGAGTTATGTAGGCAGATTGTGGGAAAAAGCATCCCAAGAATAAAGGAAACATGAATAATGACTTGTACATGATAAACAACATGCTGTGCCTGGGAATTACTTGTATATTGTTATTAAAGCATACGATCTGAGCAGAGTAGGAATAGTGGAAGACATGGTAAACCGAATCATGAAGGACCATATACAGCATGTTGAATTTGCAAATTGGATTTATGAAGAACACTTTGGTTTCACATGGCCCATACATGAGTATAATGTTAGCAGAAAGAACAGGCAAAATGTGCTAATAAAGCCTATCTCTATCACTCACTGTAAATAGTCACTTAAAAGGAGAAAATGAAAACTCAAGTGCATGGTAAGGAGTCCTCCAGGGTAATAAAGAAGTCATGGAGAGTAAGCTAAGTGGAAAGTTACCCTCAGCAATAAGAAAGGCCTGGAGTAAGGCAAGAATCAGAGGTTGCCAAGTAAAAAGTAAACTGCATGGCAATTATTATATTCTATTGAAACACCAAAATATAGTCTATAAAGTTCATCAAAGTCACAGGCTACAAGAGATATTAAGACCAAATGATGCATAGTCCATGTGTGTGTCCAATTATGTGGCCTCATGTCAAACTCAACATAACGCAAAGCCAGCACTCTTCTTGCCCAAATCCAGTCCTTCTTGTAAGACTGACTTTCCTTATCAGGTAAGGTCTGTTTACCAGTGAATTCTACACACTTAAAAGAAAAATTCCCTTAGCACAAATGCAAAGATGAATCTCTTCAAAACATGAGGAAATGGCACCTTGCATTTGCTATAGTCTTAAATAAACAAACATAGAAGCAGAGTCCATATATCACAGATTAGATAATGGACTCTTAGACCAAAAGGAGATTATGCAACTAATTGAAGGTCATAGAGAAAATCAGTCATCTCAAGATCAGAGCCCAGGCTTCTGACTCATTGATTAAACCCACCCCCCACTATGTTACTTATCTAAAGGAATGCTGTGGGTTAATCTACAATTGCACTTTGCCAAAATCCTTTCCCAAAATCTTTAGCTTGACATTGCTCTAGAATAACAAATGATGCCTGAATCACAGGGAGGATTTTAGACTTTTTATCTCTTTCTGTGATAACAAAGATCTGGAGGCTTTGTTAAGAATACTGGTGCTCAGCTAGGTTCAGCTCAAGCCTCTGGCAAATGTTCTGAGAAACAGAGAACTACAGACTTTAAATAGAGTTGGTATATTTCTAAGGGAACTCTCTTCTCTTCGGAAGATTTGTAATCATATATTTTATAGGATATTTGAGATTTTGTTCCACAGCATTTCTTTTAGTCACTGAGAGTTCTGGCAAGGGTTAATTGAACAGGAATAGCATTTGTCATTCCAGGTTTGTCATTTAAGCAAAATAATATCTGTACAATGTTTCTCTGCATATTTGGACCTAAGAGGGTATAGAAAAGTTTATAATGGAGTAGGGAAAAGGTACAGACTTTGGGTTTCCCCTAACTTTTTACTAGAAATAACTACTAATACATAGCTATCTGTTGTGAGAATTCCTTAGCTCTTATAAAACAAATGTGAAACTGGAAATGGAAAAAATTAAACATCATTTTGCTACTCAGCCAAGCTATGTTTTATTTATGATAAAATGTTTCATGGACATATATATTGACCATTCTAATAATATAATTGTAAAGCA
This sequence comes from Tamias sibiricus, assembly GCA_025594165.1. Lineage (NCBI taxonomy): Eukaryota > Metazoa > Chordata > Mammalia > Rodentia > Sciuridae > Tamias > Tamias sibiricus. The sequence continues at coordinate 107,633,923 of CM046664.1, read as the reverse complement.
ATGAAATGCAAAACTAGAGTAAAATATTTTTTTATCTCTACATATGGTCTTGATGGTCAAAACAGTTGTGCCACACTGAAAATGTCACTGTATTATGGATTGGGACAATCCAGTCTACATGATTTTAAAAAAAATAGCAGAAGAGGCAGTGGAATAAATGTTGTAAGAAAATGTTGGGTATTACTTAGTCCACCCTGCCTTTTCAGAGAAATAAAAACTTGAAGCCCAAGGAAGCCTTTCATGAGATAATAAACATGACTTGAATCCATGTTTTTCCATCTCCTAGAGAACTGATGGGCCTTTCTCAGTTCAGTTTCTCCTCTTGTGTGTGTGGATTTCTTCTTCCTGGATGGACCACTGCAGTACTCTCTAACAAACCTCAGGACTGAGTTAACAATAAATTCTTAACTACCAACCCCAAGTGCCTTCTAGCCACATTGCAATTGTCTTGATGTTCTGTATATTTTTACTTTGATGCTCTTCACTCCCCAACCAAAAAGGCTTGTGGAGTGCCTACCCTGTGCCCCCTCCTACCTGCATTTCTCTGCATGATACCTCCTTTGTCCTTCAGATTTGGCCTGCTCCATCTGCTCAGTGGACCTCATTTCTGTTTCCTACCACTAGGGGCATCCCTGAAGGTCTTTTACTTTGGGGTTTTCCTTTTCTATAATTTTTTACTGGTAACTTTCATCCAATTCTATGATGTCAACTATTGTCCTCTGTGTCTGCCAAAGTGACATCTCCAGCCTACATTTCCTCAGAGTCTTCCTCCAGCAAGTGTTCAATTGGAAAACTGATATGCACTTGAACTAAACCCTTCTGAAACTGAATAATTCTCTTCCTCAAGCCTACTTTCCCTAATGACTTTTCTGTCTCTGTTCGAAATGTGTCCACATCCAATCCGCAAGGTCTCAGTGCCAAGACTCATGCTTAAGAAAACTCCTCTGATGCTTCAGGTTAACAACTCACCCAGTGCTACCAATTATCTCTGCACATCTGCTCCTTCTTTTCTAAGTCCTGACCTATTTTCCCCCCTTCCTTCTAGCTTAATTATTATTATAAAAGTTTCTATATAGAGAAAAACTGAAAGCATAGCACAGTGCTCAGCTGTATATTCACAAGCTGGAGTCAATAATTTTTACATTATGCTACATTTGTTTTTTCTAAATCTTTATCTAGCTATAAGGGTAGAAAGAGATATAGGATGACCAAAGGTATGAATATGGATATAAATATAGATATAGTGCTACAGTATGGACCTTGAATGTTCTCCCAAGGCCCATGTGCTAAAGGCTCAGTCCCCTGTGTAGTGCTATTGGGAAGCAGTTGAACCTTTGGGAGGTGGGGTCTAGTGAGGGGCCCTTGGGTAACTAGGCAAGTATTCTTGAAGGGGATTATGAGACTCCAGTCTCTTTCTTACTCTTTCCTTTTTAACTCACGATGTAAGTGGTTTTCTTCCACTATTGTTCTGCCATGATGTGCTGACTTGCAACAGGCCCAAAGCAATGGGGTAAACCATCACAGACTAGAACCTTCAAAACTATAAGCCAAAATAAACCTCTGTGCTTTATAAGAAGATTATCTTAGGTATTTTGTTATAGTGACAGAAAGCTGACTAATACATATAGATAAAGCATAGATATGGAAATAGATATAAAGACAAATGAAAATATAATACAAGTACAGTTAAACACACACATATATTTGGCACGCAATTTGTCGATAATAGGCAGACATTATACTTCTGAGGATACAGTTCTTAGGAGTAAGAATTTGCCTTATATTTCCACAAAGTTATTATCACAATTAAAATATAAAAATGATCTAATATTATCTAAAATCTAATCCACATTCCAAAGTCCTTAGTGGTCCCCAATTAGCTTTTTAGCTTTTTATAAACAATGATTCAATCATAGTTTCACAAGTTCTAGTAGTATTTAATTAATCAGTTTCTTTTTTAAAATTTTTCTTGTTATTTTCCTCCTGTTTATTTTTCATAAAAGTTTACTTTGTTTTGCAGAATTTCAAATAACTGGAATTTGTCTGATTACTTCCTTGAAAGGTTATTGATCATTTTCCTCTTTCCTCAGTAATATGCAGGGACCTGACGTCTATTTCACTTTCTAATTTATATTATTTCATTTACATTCTTTATCAATATTTTATATACCAAATGAATTTCTTTCATATGCCAAATTCATCTCCTAAAGTCCTCCTGGTTCCCACCTCTCTGTCCCCTTCACCTTTCCTCCTACAACATAAAATCCAGGCCCCTTGGTTTTCCACTTAAGACTCTTTGAGCTGGCACTGATCCACTTCTATGGCTTTATCTCTACCTCTTTGCTTATTTAAATCTTGATTCCAGAAAAACTGCTCCCTGAAGCACTCCTCACACTTCTACTGTCTGCTTTTGCTTTCTGACCTAAGAACAACCTACCTTCCAAGTCCTACCTTTAGAATTTATTTCAAATACTTCTTTTGTGAAGTTTCTCCAGACCACTCCAGCATCTATGATTATATTCTTCCTCTGCAGTTATATCCCTTAATGTTCATATCACTCACTTTTAAAATATTATGTACCGCATCAAAAGAGTCATTTACTATTTTTTTGATAGAGAACTCATAATTTGTACTGCATAACTTTTCATGTACTGTTGTATAAATTTTCACCTTGTCTTCAACAGTATTTCACATTCCATTAGGATAAGTTTCAAGGAAAGCTCTTTTTACATTAGCATATCATTTCATCTAATAAAGAGGCATTCAATAAATATTTATCTGACTGTTTGACAGGTCATGGAACAAACAACCAGACAACTGAAAAATCCAAACTTAGTGTTTGAAAGGGACCTGACCATCAAATCATCACTAACACTCAATAATTCCTCTACATTTTCATACTAACCAGTAATCAATCCAAATGCCAAGTTTTATATGTGCCCTTTGGCCACTTAACAGCCTAAATCAATGCCAATAAATCCAAACACCAAGTTTCATATGTATTTTTCTGTCACTTAAAGCTTAACATAATAGTTCAAAAGCTGGACTTCAGATTAAAAGACTGAATTCAATTCATAACTCTACTCACATGAACTACATACACTTAGACAAATTATCTGAATACTTTTTATTTTGTTTTTATAAAATTAAAAGAATGATACCTACATTTTCAGTTTGGGGAGGTGCAGATTAAATAATGGTACAAATATATTAACTTAGTCCCAAGCAATTGTGATGTTTTCAATAATGGTTAGTTGAATCTAATTTATGAGAGTTCACTCTCTTGCCTCAAGTGTAGAAGAACCAACAACAAACCTCATTGTGAGTCAACTTTTTATTGCTGTAACCAAATTACCTGACAAAAACTTAGAAAGGGAAAAGTTTATTCTGGGCACAGGGTTTTAGAGGTCTCAGTCCGTGGTTGGCTAACCCCACTGCTCTGGGACATATGGAAAACAAAACATCATGGTGGAAGGGTGTAGGAGAGAAAAGAACTCAGCATGTGGCAACCAGGATGAGAAGAGAAAGAGAGGAAGAGACTAGGGACAGATAGGCATAGTCCAAGGCCACACCCTCAGTGACCTACTTTCTCCATCCAGGCCCCACCTGCCTACAGTTACCACCCAGTAGTCCATTCAGCTATCAGTGAATTAATCCACCAAAAGGCCTAAAAGCCCCACCTCTGAATCTTGCTTCATTTGGGATCATGTTTTCAAAACATGACCTTTTGGGGGGACATTCCTAGATCCAAATCATAACATTCACATTAAAAGAGAGGCCTTCAAATGCATCAAGATGCTTCATGCTAAGAATCTACAAGTAGTAACTGAACATTAAGTTGTCAAAACACTCATTGAAATATATGAAGGAATATTACAAACTTGCATGAGCAAGGACTATTCTGTTCACTTTAGGGAGGAGAAGAACTTCCTTGGGTAGAGCAACTGCATGGACTTCCTAGTCAGACTGATCCCAGTTGGTTCCGCCTGAACCATTTCCAGGACTGGTAAACAGGCACAGTATGTATAAGATGTGGACAACAATAATGCCTCCCTGAAAGGTACTACAGTCTAATTAATCCATGTCTTGCAGTCTAATGCCATATATATATATATATATATATATATATATATATATATATATATATATATTAATTGCTCAATAGGGAGTTGCGATCATGTTATCATTTCTCAATGTAAATCCTAAGAGTTTGGCCCAAAGAAGAGATGGAAATTTCCAAGCTCTCTTTTCCCTCTCCTAACTCTTCAGCTGCAGTCCATCCCGTTGACTCACTACCTTCCTCAAATGTCATGCTTTCCTGTGCCTGAGACCTTGTCTGTGCTGTACTTGAAATCCAGACAGACCTCATCCTCTTCACCTTCCCAAATCCTGAAGATACGACTTGAGCCTTGTCTCCTTCATAAAGATGGTCATTCTTCAACCAATGGTGGCCTTGTCCTCCTTTGACCTCCCCTAGTGACACTCATTACATTGAACCTACTTTTCTTTCCATAACAATGTATCTTTTCTACCAACTAAATGATAAATTCTTTGAGGGCAAGAATGATGTCTTGTTCCCCAGCTTCACTCAGTGTCAAAACAATAATTATTTGTTGAGTTAATATAGGTGACTGACCATGACAAAAGCACCTTCTGAAAACTCATAGATTATTTGACTTTACAGAAAGATGACTTTTTTTCACAGGTTATGAATCATCTTTTCAAACGTAGAAAGAAAACACACTCAAGCTGGAAGAGATCAGATCAAATTGGAACATTCATTTCTAAAGCTATCTCCTTTAAAGTGACAAATTGGAATTTTTAAACATTTGTGAAAGACAATTTTTCATTTAACAAGAGATATATTAGAATTCTTTAGGTTTCCAATGACGACAACCTCATCCAATCACTTTAAGGGGAAATGTGTTAGTTCATCTGATTCTGAAGTGCAGAATTAGTCTTGACTTTTTTGTTCATCTTTACATTCAGTGGTATCAGCAGGGCTTGGTTAATCTCTCAGCTCTCCTCAGTTCCACCATTGGCTTTAATCTTAAAGTATGTGAGGAGTCAACATGGTGCAGCAGCCCCAGTTTACATGCTTCCAGGTTCAGTTCTGGAAGAGTAATGATACTCTTTCCTTTCCTTACAGCCACAGTCTCATGAGAACAAATTGGCTCTGGCTGAATATCATGATTACCCCTAAATCAATCACCATGATAAGAAGAGACAGCACAATAACTTACAGAAGCCTACATCTCCAATCAGAGTCAGTGACATTGTTAGTTGGCTTCTTAGAACCTCAGAATCTGGGAGCGGGGAGAGATTGTTCCTTAGAGGGAAATGGATACAGGTATCAGAGCATGGGTGGGTGGATACTGTGCAAACGTTTCCAGGACTAACATTTCCAGGACCGTTATGAACCTAGTAATCTTTTAACAAACTCATTCATTGATTTAAGCAGGTCTCTCCTCTTCCATTATATGGTAGGATTGTGCTTCTGACTCTTTCTATGTCATGGTACACAGAAGATAATAGTAGTTCTGTGTTACACTGAGGTAAGCAGACTGCTTGTAGCTACAGGTCAATGGATACCCTGGTGACCCAGGTGCTGAGTCAGTATCTCAACATAGCACAGCACTGCATCAGGTGGGTCAGGAAGCTCTGCCCAAAAGGCAGCATGGTATTTGGGGAAAGGACACTTGATTGGAAGTCTCAAGTCCTTGATTTTAGGTCCATATCCACTACTTATTTGCTGTAAGTAGTGGAGGCAAGTCTCAATTTCTCTACATTTTAGTTCCCTTGTTGGTAAAACAGAGATAATACCTGTCCAGCTTACCTCACAAAAATTGCTGAAAACATCACATAAAGTAATGTTAGCAATATATTTTATAAACTACAGTGTTATAAAATGTGAGGCATCATTTCTAATTTTTCTGGGACCCAGTTTCCCATTTGAAAAATAAACTAGAGGATGATAGGATAGGATTCCTATATTTTGTCACCCTGAGTTTATACTATATCTGATTCTTTCTTGTTCACAGCTATATGAATCCATAGGGGTCAATGAGGTTGTTCAAAATGCAGATACAATTAATACACTTGGGTAGAATAGGGTCAGCCAGGATAGGCATATTTATTAAGGCTTGGTTTATTGATCCCATTACTTTACAGGCTACTTGAAAAAGTGTTGAAGGGTATTATTTTTATAGTCAAACATAAACAAAATAAAATGAGGATTAACCAAAACTCCAGGAATGGGTTTGTGATGGACAAATAATTACAGGCTTCATCCTCTAAGCAGGAACAAATGTTAACAAGAGACTAGAAGCAAATTACAGAAGTTAAGTGGAGTAATAGAAGATTAGAGGCCTATCTGAATGAAAAGACAAGACAGGGAGTACTGACTAGACAAATGGCCTAATTTCTTCAAAACACAAATCAATGCCCTTTCAAAACGCATGCTACCTCAGAACTATGCTATGAGCATGGGACAAGTATAGAAATATTCACCAAAGGTACTGAGGCACACAAAATTCTAAACACAACCTCAACAAGTTCTCAATTTCCTCCAAGAAGAGAGAAAATAATCAATTGATGCCACAGGAATTCATTAATGACTCCTTTTTTTTTGTTTGTTTGTTTGTTTGTTTGTTTGTTTTAATGTATTAGGATGTAACATAAAAGTATTTCACTTCAATAATTTTCCTCTTTTACCAGATTCTTTCCATGACATGTGCTGAGCAGAAGATAAAGAACTGGATTTCAGATAACTTCAATTGAGGCACATAAATTAGGCATTACTTGAATTCTGGATAGTGCATTTAGCATAAATTTAAACAAATAAAATAGAAAAGAATGTGCATTCTCCAGTTCTTCTTATGCAGATTAAACATATAAAGATATTGGATTAAATATAGTGCATAATCTTCAGAGGCCCTCAAAGTGAAAGAATGATGCAGTGATTACACTCCTGGGAAACACAATACACTGGCAAAGGGCAAATCTTGATTCCTGTTTCTAGCTCCTCTCCTAGTTTGCAAGGGAAATTTAAGCCTCATGAATGTCTCAGTGCCTGAAAGTTTCTTCTACAACACAATACTTCTAAGTTGGCCTCTTTCTGCCAATGAAAATATATAAAGAGTGTGAAGGAAAAAAAAATATGTGAAAGTGCCTTGGCCTCTTGCATATAAAGTTAACAAAATACTTAACTACCTTTACATAGCAACTCACTAGCTGATCATCTGAGATTCAGAGTACAACATTGATGCTCTCTGAGAATGGATTCAATGGCTATTTCAACCAAGCTTGCTTCGAATATTAGTACCACAGCAGCATCAATTACTTGAGTGAAGTCATCAAACCAAATGTTGCACTTCCTAACCTGAAAACCAGTATCAAAAGATATCACTTCAGCTGGGTGCTGTGGTACATGCCTATAATCCCAGCTGTTCAGGAACCTGAGGTAAGAGGATCACAAGTTCAAGGCCAGCCTCAGCAATTTAGTGAGTCCCCGAGTAATGTATTGAAACACTGTCTCAAAATAAAAAATAAAACGGACTAGGGATATAGCTCAGTGGTAAAGAAAGGACTTCTGGGTTCAATCCCTAGTAACACACACACACACACACACATATATACATATATATAAATACATGCATAAATATTTCAGATGCTGATACCTCAGTCACAAATTGTAAATGTGCCTAAACATTCCATCCTTTCCATTAGTGGTGTTACCACCAAAGAAAAGACAAGGTTAAAAGATTAACATGAACAGAAATCATATCCCTCCCTTTAGTTTAGAATGATTTAATATTTTCCATTTGATTTTAGCAGAAGAGCCCTGTAATGAATGACACTCTTATCTACTTAGTTATGAATTCTCCAAATCTAGAAATCTCTCTCAGTACCACTTTCTTAACTCCCACATCTACTCCAACAAGTTCTGAGTTTTTACCTCATAAATGCAATTCATGAGGTTAATTCTAAATCACAGTTTCTCAACCTCAGCACCATTGACATCAGGGATGGATAATTCTTTGTGGAAGAGGGTTATACTGTGCATTACAGATGATTTGCAACATTCCTAGTCTCTACTCACTAGATGCTAATAGAAAACTTCCCTCGCCATTGCCAACAGTGATGACAAAATTATGTTTCCAGACATTGCTTGATGTGGCTTTAGCTCAGAACCTCTGTTCTCAGACTGTCCTCCACCTTCATTCAGATCCACTGAAATCACTGGTTCAAGCTGCTACCATCTGAGCATAATGACTGCTTCAGATCCCTTTTGATCTACCCACATCTACTCTTCCCCCATCCCCAAATCTGATATTTATACAGAAGCTAAAATAAGTTCTTTTAAATATAATATTGATCATATCCCTCCCTTTAATTTAGAATTATTTAGTATTTTCCATTTGATTTTAACAGAAAACCCTTAATAGCTGCATGATCCCATCCTTATCTGCCTTTTCAGCCTCTACCACTCCATACTCTCCTTTGTTGACTGTTAAACAGCAGCCAGGCCTTTACCTCAGCTGCTCCTAACTGGAGTGCTTCCATTTCCCTGGGGCTTTGTCTGTGCTTCTCTTCCTGTCCTAGATGTTCTTGCAATCAGTCTATTCTTCTTCCTTGATTCCTCAATCATTAAATGAGTGCTAGTACCTTAAAGGCACTGCTCTGTGAGCTAGACCTTCAGCACTGAATATAAACCCCTGATATCATGAAGTTTTCAACAGATTTTCTACAGGTTGAGTAGGAATGGATAGAAAAAATATTAAACAAGTAAATTTGTGAAACGTGGCATGGTGGTAAGTACAGTGTAAGGGTGAAGGAGAATGCTGATGGAGTTAGAGTTGCTATTGTATATAAGGTCCTCAGGAAAAGAGTTCACTGATAAAACAAGGGGACATCTGGGGGAGGACTGTTTTGGGCAGATAACTATCAGATCCAAGACTTTCAAATGAGTCTATCTGTACATTGAAGGAACATCAAGGCGGCCAGTGTAAAAAGAGTACAGAAAAATGAGGTAGAAAGAAAGCAGGACAACCATACAGAACTCCATAAGCTGAAGTAAGGAGTTGAAGATTTACCCTGAGATGGAAGTCATAATGAGAGGGATTTGATCAGGAGTCCATTGCAATCTGACTTTCTTTTTAATGGAGTTAAACAGGCTGCTCTGTGAAGAATAAACTATAAGAGGAAAATGGCACAAAAAAAAAGGGACATTAGTTAGAATCTACTACTTCACCTATTTTCCCCTTGTACTTTCTTTATATCCCTGTTTCATTGTCTCAAGAAAGTCTCCAATCTCCTATGTGCACTTATAACCATGTGTATATCATTTATATGGTACTTCATATTCTTGAAATTTAGTATTCATCTGTGGTTATCTGACTAATATTTCTCTCTCCCAATGGTCTGTGAGCTGCTTCAGGAAGGAATACAATCAGAATTTTCCTTCTCAAATACCCAGCAGAGTATAGAACATAATCCTTTCTCAATAAATACCAGGGAAGGGAAAGAAGGAAGGAGGGAAGGGGAGAGGGAGGGAGGTAATGACATAAACAGCTATTTTACAGATTTTAGTATATTGTTCCAAAATGCAATAAGCTTGGACAAGCAAAGTCAGAATTTCTTGCAAAGTATATAGGAAGGGTTATGCCCTACCATTCATGGGAAGTGTAGGTCACCAAGAGATAGCCGTAATAACATTTGTCAAGAGTCTACTGAGTTCTGGACGCTAATTATCTCATGAATTCTCTCAACAACTAAGGATTTTGTATCATTACATTTTTCAGAAGAGTAAATGTACTCAGAGGGGTTAGTTACACAGCCAATAAAACTACAGAGCTGAGGGTTCAGACTCTCATGGTTAGGCAACATGCACATTGCCTCATGCAGGAACAGTCAATAGCAATTTTATTAAAGATTTAGCTTCCACAATACCCTTCCTAAAAATTCATTGTGTCAAACAAATAGCAGGGTTCAATGCAGATGAATTTCTGGGCACATCTAATGTGTACATTTTCCCCCAACAGAAACAATTCTAATCAGTGTCGTACAGTTTCATTTGAAATTTTAATGAGGCACAACATGCAAAATAGGAGGAAAAGACCAGAATGAAAAATCAAGACCACCTAACTGTTGAAGCTAAGGAACTGTATTTGGTGTGATATTAAAATATAAAACAGAATCTTTAATCTCAAACACAATTTAAAAGACCTTGGTTTGTAAAGTATATTAACAAAGAATATAATTTAATGTCACTTTGAGGCATAGAAAAGTTCTTATTTCAAGATGTTCAATAAGAACAATAACTGCCACAAAATGAATCTCTCCTTTTGATAAATCTGTAGAATGCAAGAGAAGAAAAGTCAATTTAAGGCTATACTTCAGAATTTTTTCATCACAACTGCATAATGAAACATGGAGTTTCTAAAATATTTATGGTGCTTTCATTACTTAAAACTTTTCAGTGAAATTTCATTTTTCCCAAAGAAAATTTTTCTCTCTTTTTCAAGATGTTTAAAAAAAATATGTCTTAATAAATATTTATATATTTAGAGACAGAGGAATATCTATCTCGTGTGTGTGTGTGTGTGTGTGTGTGTGTGTGTGTGTGTGTAAAACCTATAATTAGGTACTTTAAAATCATGAAAAATAAAAGATATGTAACCAAAGTCAAAAACTTAAGATATTCAATGATGCATATATACATATATATATATGTATATATATATATGTATGTATGTATATGTAAGCTGCTTCAGTTTTAGATAAGGCAATTAAGAGAGTACACATTAAATTCTTGTAATATTCATAATTTTTGATCCAATAATACAATATCTAGGCATTTGTCTTATGATAAAACAGAAGGGCTTAACTAAAAGTGTAGTTATCCCAGTATGGTTTATAGTAACAATAACAAAGATATAGTCTATGTAGCAAGCAATGAGTCAATAAGTATGGCACATCCACATACTAGAATATTATGTTGTCATTGTAAATAATGCTGTAAAACTACATTTATCAACTTGGAACTATGTTTAATAGTATATTATTAAGTGAAAACATACATATTATATACTACCTAAGTAGTTTCACTATAGCATATAATCTCCTGGTGCATAACTAATATCTAACTCTTGCAAAATCATGCATATTATAGACAGAAACAAGTCTGAATGAAAAATTATCCCAAAACACAAGCTGTGTATGCAAACTGGGATTAGGGACTATTATGTATATGCCCACTCACATGTATTTATAATGTATGCATGTGATTTCTATGTGTGTATGATTTTTGCAATTTTCTAATGAATATAAATTGGCCAAGATGTATGTATGTGTCTTTCTAGAAATAAAATTGCCAATATTATATTTTTAAAAACCAAATCCCTATAACCAGTTACCTTTAAAAATATGAGAAATATATATAACCAAAGCCAAACAAGTCAAACACTTAAGATATTTAATGATATAATGAATAAAATAAAATTTACCCAGCAGTATTTCCTAACTATATACTGAACCACAGGCAGATAATTGTTGTTTATTCCTTTTTAAAAAGATAGCCTACATTAGCCAGTCATTTTACCTAATCTGCATTTTTTTTCCTGGGCCTCTAAGAATGTTAGGAAGCTACATCAAGTGTCTTACTATAATAAAAATACCCACTGTGTTCCCACTCAGCTTGTTAAGAAATCAAAGAAAGAAATTAAGTTAGTTTGGCATGATTTGTTTTTGATGAACCCATGTCGCCTTCTAATTATCACATTATTTTCCTCCAGATGTTTGAAAATTGCATGAGTATAGAGATTCTCTTTGTTGAAATGCACTATGAAAGCCCTGGACAATAGACTCTGTTTGAAAGCTTTTCAGTTACTGGGTTTGCTACCATTTAAAATGGAATTTATCTGGCTGAAAGAAAATATGCATGTACTTTAAAACATGACTATAATTATTAAAATTAGGTAAATAAATGTAATGGATCTAATAATTGAAAAAGATTTCTAAATGCTATATGGTAAGGAAGACTCAAGATAGTGGTAACATGAAAACTCAAACATGATAATATAATGTAGAGATATATGTATAGAATGATAGATAACTTGGCAATACACCAATCATCTTTATTATTACTTATTAAGTAAAAATCAAAATTAGTTTGTATTCTCACATCATGTCCTACCTAAGCAGTTTCACTGAAGCATATAATCTCCTGATGCATAACTTTGGGTAGGGTAAACAAGAAAATGAGGCTGCATTTTTCTTTCAGTACTTTTATCTAATAACAGCAGCAACCGTGAGTGGACAAGACATTTGCCAAGGCTGTTGACCTCTGTGTCTCTCTTTATCTACAAAGCAAGGTTAATGACAGCAGTCTGGGAAAGGGGTTTAATGAATGAATGCAGCATGCTGTGCATACAGAATGCTAACACAATAAGTAGTGCTCTAATATCAAAAAGTCAAAATATAACCACAAATTATTTTAAATATTCTTTTTGGACTATTACCAAAGTAGACACCAAAGGTACATTTGGGCTGCAGAACTGATTAGGCTCTCCTATAAACTAAGGGATATAAATACTTATTAATTCACTCTTGGCAAAAATTGGGCAGGTCGATACTTTTGTAGAGCTAGTGTGACAGCATTGGAATGCTCACAAAATTTCAAGGTAAGTCCAACTTCTTTTTAGTTCTCCTACCAACATTTAATTCAGTCTCTGCCCCCTGCAAACATTTTTGAAACAATGAGAGAGAATTAAGGATTCACCAAAATAGTGTTTATTGCAGCCAAATTTCCTGAGCTGATTGACTATATCACCATACATGTACAAATGGGGGAAAGGAGATAGAAGAATAAAGAGAGGGAGGGAAAGAGAAGAGGGGGACAAAAGGAGAAAGGGAGGAAGGATGGAAAGGAAGGAAGAGAAAGGGACAGGAAGAAAGGAAAGCAGGATAGAGAGAAAATAATGAAAGGAAACTCAAACAATGAACGCAGCTATGTATTCACTGAACTTTAAAACATCCTGGATTCCCAGGGAGTCAACTCTTGATGTTCTTTGCTGTCTTAGAAACTTTGAGAAATTGACCAATCTTGAAGTGTTTATTAAGGCATCTACTTATTCTGAAATCCCATTTCTTTCCAGAGTTACATCATGTGTGCTGGGAAGTTTTTAACACAACAAATTAACTGTCTGAAGTTTCACTGATGGGGTAACTTTTAAAATAAATCTCTGTATTGCTCTAGACTGTTCAGAAGCAGAGCCCTGTTGATCATCAACTGACACCATGGTTGAATCAACCTGCTAACTAAGGCTCACATCACCACTGCACCCTGAACTTCATTCAAATTCAGCAGAACTTTAAACTATAACATGCCAGAAGATCACTTGAAATTATTGAAAACATTTGGTACATATGTTGCAAGGGTTTTACTGCACAAAACATCCTTAGATGTTTCCTTTCTGATTTCAGTGCCTGTCCTCACAAATTCCTAACAAATGTTTAGGATTCTCACACTGAATCTTAGTGACTCAGGATCCTTCTTTCCATGGATCCATGGATTGCTACCGGTAGTATTCCAAAATCCAAACCATTCTCTATCTCCTTTCCTCTGCCAAGATTCATGTTTTATGCCCATTTCTTCAGAGGTTTGGTCTCTGGCAAGTAATCTGTATAATGGTTGTCCTTCCCATGTAGCACATTATTCTCAGCGATGCTTTTTGAAGACACAATGATTGTCACAAAGGAATACAGGGACAATTGAAAGCTCAAGGGACAGCTGGTAGCAAGAGATTTGAGCTAAGAGGAGACGTCACAGAATCCATCAAACTATATAATGGAGATACGTGCCTGTACTTCATCTGCCATAGTCTATGATGATGAAATTGTGGAGAACAAAATTTTGAAAATCGAGTAATTAAATGAAAAGAAAAGGGGAAAATGTTGATAGATGTATAAAATGACATAGAAATGCAAATTCCTAGTTAATTCAATCTTGGTTGTGCTTGGGAGAGTGCTTGGATTTTCTACATATGCCAAGATCTTCATAGGTTCACAGAAAGGATCCCTGATCTTTGTAGAAAGTCCAAAGTGAAATATTACCACTTCTTTTAATTGAAATCAGCTCTCTTAATGCTATTAGCCAAATGGTAAATTGCAACCAGAATTATCTCTAAAAGATTATAGCTATTTCTGTAGCAATTTTTCCATTTAAAATAAAATGTTATGTTTCCTTCATAGCTCTTACCGTAGCGAGAAAATAAATCAAAATTAAAGTTCAAAACTCTTACTATGTCCAACAGCAGTAACTCCAAATCAAACAAGTAAATTTTAATAATGCAATACCTTCCTTACCAAGGGATTTGAAAGTCTAAATGGCAAAAATAATCTTCCTCGTTATTTTAACAGCAAAAGTGTTTTTTCTCTACCAAGCATTAAGTAAAAGACGGAGATTTCTCTCTTATAATGGCAAAAAATCAGAAATCTATGGACAGTTATATTGAATTAATAGAAAAAATAGCTCCAAGAACTTGGAAAATATACTAAGATTTTATCTTATTGAGATCATTCTTTGCTCACATAAAATCATAAAGTCAATAAAATCCAGGCACACAATGAAGGCGATAAAATTTTCTTTTGTAAGACTAATTCAAAGCTAACTGTCCCCAGTTATCAATAACAATGCACTTTGTACCAAGAAACACTTTTGTTCTTAAACCTTTCTGAAAGTACGTCAAAATATTTCATAGCAAAATCCCAGTCTTTAGCTCATTTCTCTTCACAAGGTGCCTTGCATAACTTATACCTCTCATTATTGAGGCAACTCTATGAATTAGCTAATGCTTGTATTTGTGTTTCTTTTCCCTTCCATTCCCAATCACCTAAAAACTGAAATTCTTCATCTACAAGGATATAAAGCTCCTATGTGTGTGACTGCCATATAATATTGGAGTAGAAGATTGAAGAAGCATCTAAAATGACATTTTGGAGCTTTGTTGGTTGTTTCCATACATTGAGTTTCTAAGCTTTTTCTGACTTACCTAGCTAGCATGGAAGGCATATATCAACTTTGTATTTATCTATCTCTCTATAGATAGAGAGAGATAGATATCTACCTACCTATGGATAGATTAGATAGATACAAAAACATACACACATATACTCACATACATATATATTTGTATGTTTAAATATGCTTTTATATATTTTCTCATTTTGATGTTCTTCCTATTTATACAAGTGATATTTAAGTGAGATAAAAACTTGCTAGTGTAACAATCAATATTTACAATGTGACTTTTTAAATTCATATATGAATTATTAAAATTATTTATAATCATTTGTCATTCTGTTTGTCATTTGTGTCACATCAAAAGCAAAATTTTTCACTGGCCTAGTTGCGAATACCTGTAATCCCAGCAACTCAGGAGGCAGAGGCAGGAGGACTGCAAGTTTGAGGCTTACCTCAGCAATTTAATGAGGCCCAAGTAGTTTAGTAAGACCTTCAATATAAAAATTAAAAAGGGCTGGGGACGTAGCTCAGTGGTAAAGTGCCCCTGGGTTCAATTCCCAGTACCAAAAAGAAAAAAAAAAAAAAAAAAAAAACAGCAAATTCTTCTTTTGAGTTCATTTTATCTGAATTAGCATGGTATTTTGGTGGGATAGTTTCTAACAGTAATGCCATGCAATCAGTGAAAAATTTCACCTTTAAAAATGGAATATCAAAACGAAAGACCAAGTTTCCATATCTTTTAAAGACACAAAAAGGGCTCATTCACTTGGATAACTAGCTTAAATTTCTATATTTCACTTCTGCATCCCCTCTCTCCATTTCTTTCCCCTTCTTTTCCACTACCCCCATTCTTATTCTTTGTTACAAATCTCACTGAATTTTTAAGAGTTTTTCTTAATGAGCAGCACTTGGACTTCTAAACCTTATTTTATCCCTAAGAACCGCTGATCACATGCTCCTCACTAGCAGCTGATCCATCCTGGTTAATAATTCACATAAGAAATCTGATTTCCTTGAAATACTATAACAAAGAATTACAAACTGGGTGGTTTAAAACAAGAAAATTCACACTCTCACAGTCATGGGGGGTAAAATTTCAAAACACAGGGTGCTTACAACAACTTGTTCCCTCTGAGACTATGGATAGAGCCCTTCTTCACCTCCTCCTGGTGATGGTGACATCAGTCCTTGGCGTTCCTTGGTTTACAGCTATGTCACCTCATCTCTGCTTCTCTCATCACATGACATTCCCCATATGTCTGTTTTGTCTCTTCTAAAGATGTTAATCCAATCTGATCTCATCTTACTTTACATCTGCAAAAACCCCACATCCCAATAAGATCACAATCCCAGGAGTAAGTCTCCCAACATATTTTTGGGGGGAAGGAAAGTCAACTCATAATAATGTGACATAAAAACATAGTCTACTCAATAACTATAACAAAATAACAAAGTATAACATTAACAAAATATCCCCAAAGTAGACTTTACAAACCATCACAACTGAGTACCTGGTATACTCAAAGTATTTCTAAGAAACATAATGTTGAATTTAGAAAGAAAAGAGCCAAGGTTATTTTTCAGAGTTCAACTGAGTTATTTTCTTCTTAGGCAGTGCTCCTAAGTTGCAGAAGTCTGTCACATTAATAACCAAGGGCAAAATGCAGTCTGTAGTAATTATACTGATAACATGATCAACTAATGAAGTTCATTAGTCTAGTTGATGGAAACAGGGATTTATTGACTTCTTTACTTGTCACTAGTAAATGAGTACTGTATAGAGTGACACCATCCAGGCAAAGTACAAAGCAAAATGCATTCATTCAGCCTCTCATCAGTCTTAATTAAATTGTACTTTTAACTAATTTAAGCTAAAATCATCCAGAGCATGTAAAATTTAAACACCTATTTAAGCAATAATACATATGAATGCTGGTTTAATTATGGATAGGCCAATTATTGTTACTAAATTTAAAATGATCCGATGTGATTTCACACTGCTCAGTTTCAAAGTACTTTAAATTAATTTTGTTAATTTTACTATATATTTCAACTTGTTGGTCCCAGGACAAACCAGAATCAAAGCCTCAAGTAAAATTCCTCAGTAAAATATGATCTTGGATTACCAAATTTACTAAGAGTAGATCATATCAAAAAAGCATCAGAAAATACATAATCAATAAAAGTTTAATGTTTTACTTCTCAATGTAGAAAATTCATATGGAAAAAATAAAGATCTTTTAAAATGCTCCAAGAGACTGAATCATCTTATCATTTAATCATGGCTTCCTACCAACTCTACGTCATTTTAGATTTTTCAATAGTGTCCCCAGTATCACTTCTTTCTTTACAGGTATTATTCTACACATATCACTGATCTAATAGGATATACACTTAGATTTGAACCAAGGACCCTGTGTGAATATTTCAAATTTACCATAAAGCCTAACTAGTTCATTTAACAAGCTTTGGAAAAAGCAAGAATGAGAGGGCAAAAGTCCTATATCTTTGCCCATTACAAAAAGAGGGTCGAAAACCATGCCTTAGCTTCCAATGCCTGGCAGGAACTTTATTTTGTGCTTGTTCCAGACTGTTTTCTTGATCCCCATTATGTTGTTAGCTCAGCAAAGGAAAAAGACAGTTTAAAAAATGTCACAGTGGGAAGTGCTTTAATATTGAGTGGTAAATCCCCAGAGGCAAATGCAAAATATTTCCACATTGTTAGCAATGCCTTTAAAGCAGGAACAAGATTGTTAAAATAAGTGACTTGGTTTTCTTCCCTTTGGTTGAAGTTTGTGGTTTAGGTTGCTTGAGGTAGGGAAAAGGAGAAATATTTTCCATAAGACATAATTATTTTTGTGTTCTTAGGTATTTTATACTGCATCACAAAATATAAATACCTTCCCTCTCATTCATCTTCTAGCTATATTTTCTATACTTAAAAAGTAACATATATGTATATGTGTATATACACATATATATATATATATATATATATATATATATATATATGATCAGCAGTGACATTAAATTCAGTGTTGAATACCTCAAAGGGAAATTTGCCTGTTGTACCATGCCTAATGGTATATTTGTAGGTCATTGCTAACTACCATCCCTCCCTACTGCATGCAATCACCAAGAACTATTTTTACATACTAGATACAGGAAGAATTATGAATATTCAAATGTGATCTAATTAATTCTCTAGAATGACAGATTCTGTCTTTCAAGGGAAAAAAATGTTGGCCTTGTTTTTCTTTTTTTTTTTTTTTTTTTTCCATTGTATTGAAGAAAATAACAAAGATATTCCAAACTATAGTATCTGGAGATTAAAATCAAGAATGGTGCTTGTACAAAGCTGGAAATAAAAATATTAAGATGTTCTGAAATTTCCCCACATCCCCTTCTTGTGCCTTCTGATGCTTTTTCTTCCTAATCTCATTTGATTTTTATTGTCCCCACTCTGAAAGATTTAACTTATCTATTTTCAAAAGTGCTTAGATTTTCGGTATCCATTGCAACTCCTTTGTAGACAAAATTGGTATTTTGATCTCTGACGTTGAACATCTGCAAACTAAATTTATATGCATGATAATGACACACAATCATAAAGGATGTGAAATAATCTGTCTGTGTTACAACAGATGTCAATTTTTGCTGCTTGTTATTACTAAAAGGGGAAATGGAGCTCCTCTCTGTGACAAGTAATGTTGCTTCTAATCCCTAGCAATAAATGTACCTAGAATATGTACAGAAGTGGCACTCAGCCTGAATATCCATCACCATTTTGATTGTTTGAAATGCATCTGGTCCCTTTGAGTATATTTACTATGATTACCCAGTTCAAGCCTTTTCACACTATTGTATGTGTCATCAAATGACAGTAATGAAAATAACTGCAACCATTATTATAGGTTTTAGGACTCTGCCATCTGTTGAGTATTAGCCTTTGCCATTCCCCAACTGGCATTCCAGTGAGCCAAAATTACACAGAAGCTCCCCCATAATACTGCATTTTTATATCACCTTTCATTCCCTCTCAAAAAAGATAGGCATTCCTTAAGCCGTCCTCTTAGGAATCTAGTAATTAAGAATGAAACTCAGTGAACTCACTTGTTATTTCAAATTTTAAAGTACAAAGATTTAGAAATAAAGATGGCATATGGTACACAGTTCCAAGAACAAACAGTGACAGGTAAGACTGTTCTAGTAAATATCAATCTAAATGTTAAAAACTGACATGTACATTATTATTTTCACATAATGAAAATCACTTGGAAATACTCCATGTATCTCTTACATGAAGCCAGTGAGTGCAGGGAGGTTTATTTGAGGCTGCAGACTTCCAATTAATTGGAATGTCAGCATTTTGACCAGTCATAAATTTGAAAGGAATTCATTGCCACAAATCTGATGATTGGTATTTGATTATGTTATGGTCAGCAGTAGTCTAAAACCACACTAGAATCTGACTATAGTGCTTTGTTTTAGAATAGAATCCACTATAAATTCCAAATCATAATTAAGTATACATATTATTTGGTAATATATTAGAAGAGATTCTATAGTGCAGTGGAAAAATTATAACCAGATGCTTAAACTTGGATTGAAAATTATATCTTACAAAATTGTTTTAAAATCCCTTTTGCATATGTCAATAATCAAACATCTGGTTAGAGAAAAACAGTCTATTGCATAAAGGGAAAAGGAAATTATATAGTATGAAAGAGGAAGCAGCACAACTGAATAGGAAGTGCAGGTGAGAGTAAATTAGTATATTTTCTAATTACTACACTTTATACTCCATCACTACTCCTCAAGGAGTCCACTTTAGTGTTACATATATTCTAGGTGCTCGAGAAATACTATAAAAGATAGCTGCAAATTAAAGGAACAGCGTATATTAGAAATGACTGCAAAAAACATTAAAAATTTATAAGAACAGAATTCAAATCACTTCTTACTACATGAAATTCAGAATTCATTAAGTAGTGCATGATCCTGACTTAGAAAATGTCACTAATGTTGAAGGTGGCTACTAGTTCAGTCTTTAAGAGAAAGATAGATGCATCCATACTTTGTCATTGTTTTTCTCAATTACATGCAGCACTGCTAACACAACACAGCTAGCACACTATCTTCATTGCTTTTGTCCCACAAAATAACAATGATTTCAGACATCCATTTTATAGGGTGAATAAAAATTGATTTCATTAAGAATTTTTATTTTTTTTTTCAGATAGAATTGAAGATGAGTTTTCGTATGTTCAACTAGTTTGCAAGAAAAGAAATAAGGAAATAAGAGTAAAAAAATGTGTATATCTAAAAAGAACAAAAAATATGTTGCCAAAAGAGGGGGCAGAACCAGGCATTATTTTTTAATTTAAAGACAAATTCATCAAATAAAAGAAGAGGGACTGAGAAGATTGCACAGTGTGAAGGAAGATAAACTATGTGCTCTTTCCTAAGGATCCAGGAAAAAGTGAAAAAAGTGTGTACCTTTCAATGTCACTTAGAGTGCAACCCAAAATGTAAAATCATTTTCTATCCAAAATAGGGTTGGAAAGATATTTTACCAAAATAGGAAAGAGCTGAAAAAGGACCACAATTTGTGGAAGAGCTAAGCAAATGATAATGATGACCAATAAAACCCAAAATGACGAAGGCAGACTTGAGTGGTCTTCTTAAGTAAATTGGTGGTACTCTGCCTGGAATGCAGCTGATGGCACAATTATTGATCCAATGTTAGTGATGATGTGGCCAGCTGAACAAAAATAAAATAAAATAAAACAAAACAAAAAATAAAAATAGTAAGAGCCATAATGTTTCAAAAGGTTATAGTGGCTATTGAGGTCACTAAGAACACCCTGTAATAACACAGCTGCCTAGAATAATATTGACTTACTTTATTTCTATTCAAAATGCTTTATATTACTGAATAAGTTCAAAGTAATGATCTTATTTCCTTTGAAAATGTTCCAAAGAATTTAGACAAGTCATAGTCCTTTGGCATCTGACCTATGCGTGTTCCTTACTTATAGTCAATAACAATTTAATTCAATAAATATTTTTTAGGCATCACCATCTTCAAGTTTCCATGTTAGGAGCTGCAAAGATGCAGAGTAAATGGGACTCAACTCTTGTTGAGTCTGTACTATTATATCCCCAACCAATAAGAACATGGTATTGCAGCTACAAAGGTGACACTGTCTTTGTACAGATTATAGCTGCAAGGGAAACAGACATTAAACAAGGCATCACAATACACTATGAGGATAATGATCCTCCCCCTCCAGACTCCAGGTCTAGAGGAGAAAGCAAGTATGTAAACAGACTAAGATTGACTGAAAGATGTGCTTAACAGAAAAATGGGTTATGCCAGAGTAAAACACAGCTTTAATTCTAACTCAGAGCCTCTGAAGGAAGATTCAAGCAGATGGATGGTGGTAGGGTAAAGGTGTTGGAGACAAGAGAATCAAGACACACAGCAGCATTATTCTACTGTTAGAGAGCAGAGGGTGGATAAGAAGGTTTAAGGATAATGAATCAAAAAAAAAAAGGGGGGGGGTCCTTAAAATCAGACCAAGTGGTCTGGATTAATTCTATAGATAAAGGGAAAGCAGGAAAAGATTTTAGAGTCAAGGAGTAGTGTGGTCATATTTCTGCTACAGTAACACACTTTTGGAACAAACTCTGTGCACCATTTACATTTTAAATACAGAGATATAATTAAAAAGAATATTTGCCTTCAATTTAGCCAATGTGATACTTTTGAGAAACAAGTGATTTCTCTTTGCTTATTGGTATTTTCTAAATGTCTTACAATGAACATGATTGATATATATATTTCCAAAAGCAAGTTACTTACTTTTCTGATATACCACATCCACAAATAGTAAACATGCAATTTATTATTACTATTACAAAAATATGAGAGATTGGAGACCAAAAAAAAACATTCAAAGCCACATAAGTATTCAACTTTTAGTATTGATTAAAGGAAAATGTGGCCATTGGCCTTTGGTCAGAACTTTTACTGAAATTGATTTAAAGCCAAATATTTCCAGCAGCCAACAAATGATGATGGCACTTTCCTGAATAACCTGCAGTCTGCTCCTAGAATAGCACAGTGATTCTTTGAGTTACAGGAAGAAGCAGCAGTTGGATCTCAAATCTGGGAAGTGAAGGATTTTCCCATCATAGAGCAGGCAGGTACTGCATGAGCACAAGGACACAGTGACTTCCTGTGCCTCAGGGAATCAAGTCCTGACATGATATATTCCAGGGCAAGTAGACATCCCTATCTAGGTTCTGTCTGCATTTTCAATAAAAAGCAATCTAGTCATATCATAAATGAGCACGAGGATTGACATCACCAGCCTTTCCCGGAACAATATTACTCGCTCTGTATATGGAGAACAAGCAGAAAACAGTGAAGAAACTAAGTGCAGATATCATCCTGAAGAAGGGGTATAGATCACTGAGAACTTTGGCAACTTCAGGATCACTGGATACACCAATTGGGTGATATTTTCTTGTTTTATTCCTTTTTTCCTTGCCACATTAAGAAGTGATTTTGAAATAAGAACCAATTCTTTTTCACTTAAGAATAGTCTCGTTATTCTACAACCAAACACCATAGTAGACTACAATTCAGTAGTAAAAAAAAAAAAGGTGATTATTTTTAAATAGTATTAAAAACATTCAGAAAGGAAGAATGAGTGTAAGTAATTGCATGAGTTTCAGTAAGAATTTATCATTCCAACATAGGGGGAAAAAACTATATATATATATATACATATATGTATGTATATATATACACACACACACACACACATATATATATATACATGCTTTTCCTTTATAAAGAAAATATTTGCATTTGTATGGACTCTTCTGAAGAGAACAAAAGTAGTCCACTTGTTATGCAAAAGCATGTAAATATCCCTCTCAAACCAAAGGTCACATACAAAAAGAGAGAAAATGCTGAGTAGTATCCCTACTTTTTTTATATTTGCTTAGAGTTGCTTTATAACATAAAACCAGTTGACCAATGGTACAGAATAGAAGACTCAGAGATGAACACACACACCTACAGTTATCTTATATTAGACAAAGGTGCCAAAAATGATCACTGGAGAAAAGACAGCCTCTTCAACAAATGATGTTAGGAAAACTGGAAATCCTCATGCAATAAAATGAAATTAAATATCTTTCTCTCACCATGCAGAAAACTTAACTCAAAGTGGATCAGGACCTAGGAATTAAACCAGAGACCTTGCACCTAATAGAAGAAAAAGTAGGCCCAAATCTCCATCATGTTGTTTTAGGCTCCAACTTCCTCAATAAGACCCCTATAGCACAAGAACTAAAACCAAGAATTAATAAATGGGATGGATTCAAACTAAAAAGCTTCTTCTCAGCAAAAGAAACAATCAGTGAGGTGAATAGAGGATCTACAGAATGGGAGCAAATCTTTACCACAAGCACGTCAGATAGAACACTAACCTCAAGGATTTATAAAGCTCTTAAAAGCCTTAACACCAAAAAACCAAATAATCCAATCAATAAATGGGCCAAGGAACTAAACAGACACTTCTCAGAAGATGATATAAAAAAACAATCAACAAATATATGAAAAAATGTTCAACATTTCTAGCAATTAGAGAAATGCAAATCAAAACAACTCTAAGATTTCATCTCCAGATTGGCAGCTATCAAAAAAACAAACAACAATGCTGGTGAGGATGTGGGGGAAAAGGCACACTCTTACCATTGCTGGTGGAACTGCCAATATGTGAAACCAATCTGGAAGTAGTATGGAGATTCCTAGAAAAACTGGGAATGGAACCACCATTTGACCCAGCTATCCCACTCCTTGGCCTATTCCCAAAGGACTTAAAAACAGCTTACTACAGGGACACAGCCACATCAATGTTTATAGCAGCACAATTCACAACCCTGATGCCCATCAGCAGATGAATGGATAGGGAAACTTTGGTATATATACACAATGGAACACTACTCAGCACTAAAAAAGAATAAAATCATGGCATTTGCAGGTAAATGGATGGAGTTGGAGAAAATAATGCTAAGTGAAGTTAGCCAATCCCAAAATACCAAAAGTTGAATGATCTCTTTGATATGAAGATACTAACTTATAAAGGCAAGAGAGAAGGAATGAAAGGAATGAAAGAGCTTTAAATAGAACAAAGAGTAGGGAGGGAGGGGAGGGGACAAGGGGATAGGAATAATGGCAGACTGAGTTATCCATGATTACCCTAAATACATGTATGAAAACACAATTGCTGTAAAAATACTTTATATAAAACCAGCAACTTGAAAAATTGTGCTCTTTATATGTAATATGAAATGAAATGTACTCTGCAAACATGTATAACAAATTAGAATAATATTTTTTTAAAAAAAAAAAAAAGAGAGAAAAGAGAGAATGTTCAATGAAGGCAGTAGCTTAAAGTTCAGGATTTAAGACTGGCTGATCATACCATATAATTTACAAATCTGTTCTAGGCATATCTGTCTGATCACCCCCAACCTACACTGGGCAGACACATTCTAGAAGCTGATGCTGGTCCCAAGAGCAGGGTCTGCAAGGAGGGTCTGAACAGAATGATGGGCCTCTCACAGTTG
The DNA here is from genome assembly GCA_025594165.1 of Tamias sibiricus. Taxonomy (NCBI): domain Eukaryota; kingdom Metazoa; phylum Chordata; class Mammalia; order Rodentia; family Sciuridae; genus Tamias; species Tamias sibiricus. The sequence continues at coordinate 107,609,247 of CM046664.1, read as the reverse complement.
AGGTCCATGGAACTATGTCAAGCAAATGGTCTAGGTACAATCTGAAGCCAGTAACCAAGTCTGAATAGATAGATGAGAAAGGAGAGCCAACACCACAGGAAGCCAAGTGGGTCATGCACTGAGTGAGCTGGAGCATCAAGAGGAAATAGACTGAGGTTTGCAAAATCCTCTGAGCTGGATTCCAGGTTTCCAAATTAGTTTTTTTCTTTGTCATGGCTTCCTCAATAACTGGCACAGTTTCCCCAGAAAGTGTTAGAGTCCAGACAGAAAACAAAACAAAATACAAACAAACAAACAAAAAAACAAACAAAATCCCAGAGGACCCCAAACAAGTTTTCCTTGGAATAAGCCTTTTTTCAATAATTATTTAGTGAATAAATGAATAAATAAATGAATGAATGCAGTCTTTCATTTGAAGATGAAATCATGTAAATATGCATGAAATACATACTTAGATCTCATAGGAAGGGATATATGGGTGTTGGAAAGCACATTTCACCTCAACTACCTTCACCCCTTCAACTACTAATATTCTCCTCAGATATTTCTCATTTCTCCAGTCCCATATGTTCTCACTTCCTAAGCTCTGCCTTCAAAATCATCCTATTCCTGTATCTGCTTGTCATAATATGACTAAAAGATACATAAGTAATCACTACAACTGAAAGTTGTAGTTGATAATTAACACCCACAAAAGAAGATCCTCACCACGTGAGGAATACAGGAGCACACTGAAGATGAGTAAGTTTGTTTAAACAGCACTCCATAGTGATGCCGTTTACTTGCCCCACTCCCTTCCAGCCTCAGGTACTTGGAGAGTAAACCAAGCCTTGATGGATAACAGTAGTAGATATGAAATGACTGAACTCACTGTTGGAGAGATGAAAACATTACAGGCAGAAAAATATATAGGTGCAAATGCATGCGTAATAAATGGGTAATCCAGAGTTATAGTGCAGAAAGGCATGAAATAGGGGACTCAGGTACCTACCAGATCCAGGTAAACCTTATATACTAAGCTAGGAATCTACATCTTTGTCTGGGTTCAATGGAATGACATTGTGCTTATTAATCATGGAAGACAGAATGAAGCTTGTGAATCATAGGCTTACTGCAGTAGCAATATGGGAAATGAGATTTAAAAAAAAAAAAAAAAAAGAGCCTGGAAGAAGGGTACAACATTAGCAAACAGAAGCACTGAAGTGGTAGAAGGGAATGGTTAGGAGGATGAAATCATATAGAGTAATGACGCTTGTGATTGCTCATGGCACCCTTCAACCCCAATGTCCAGCCAGTTCCATGCTGCCTATGAAAATCCCTCTCATACTGAAAGTTCAGCTCAGATATTTCCTCTTCCGTGAAGTCATCTGTTTGAGAACTGTTGCTTTGTATATTCTCTCACAGCCTTCTGTTAACTCCTCTTGTAATAGTTGGTTAAGCCTGCCTTGAATTTGAGTTCACTGTTTATATGTCTACTGCCTCATCATCCACATCCACAGACTCCTTCAAAGGAGCTCCTGGCTTACTGATCCAGTTAGATCCCTTCTACCAAGAATATCTAGTACATTACCTTGCACATAGTAGTTTGGATGAAAAAAAAAAAAAAGAATTGAAATATTTCAAAGAGACAGTGGCAGATTTTGCATTGCTATAGACATAACCAAATTTCAGAGCCAAGAACAGGCATAAAATGATCAGGGGCAATTGGGCAAACTTCAGAAAACCCATCCTGGACTATCGAGGAAAAACAAGGAGTACCATCAGATATTGTTAGATAAGCACTGATGAGTGTTTTTTTAGTGAATATTTCTGTGTGCATCTTCCTGCAAATCATAAAAATAGCAACAGATACTCAAGGACATTTTATTTGTAAACTCCAAAGAGATAAACACTGACATTGTACAAGACACTTATGATTTGCTGCAAAAACAGGTTTTTCCTCTACCCCACCCACTTCATTACAACATGAAAACAGAAAAGGAAAACTCACCCTACTGATTTCTTAACTATGAAACACAAGTCCTAAGGATTCCAGAAGATTCCTAGTTATGAAGAGTAGATAAAATTGGCAAAGATTACTAAGATTACAGGTTCTCTGCTTTAAGTACAAATCCTCCACCAAGGAAAGAAACTATATCTGTTTTCCCCAATATTAACCAAAGACAAGATTGAATACCGAGCTATTCATTAACAACTTATTAAATGTTTTGGATCTTATAATTGAGAAGGGGTGAAACACAAAAGGAGAGCCATCCAGGGCTACTGGCATCCTAAGAATTCCTCAGTATTAATATCACTCCTCCTAAATCCCTTTGAGGATAGCTGCTTAGATGCTGAGAGAAAATAATTGAACAATTTCATGATGACATTAAACAGCAGCTCATAATTGACCTCAATATGAATAGCAATAAAGATGGAGAGAATGACATATGCTCTATACAGTGAGCGTGGGCAGGATTCAAACCTTAATGCCTTTAACTTGTCAAGGAAGGAACACATGACAAAACTGCTTAATAATCGTGCAAAGCCTACTTGCTTTCCATAGCAGAGTTGGAGGATTTCACATCACCTTTGCTAATTGACTACACAGAAATGATAGGACCACTCTCTCTATGGCAGCCAAAGAACTCTCGGATTTACACTGATCCAGTAGTTGACCAATTTGGTAATGCTACTTGTTTCCTAAAAGGGCATTTCAATTGGCTAAATCAAAGTGAAGTGTTGTGCAATTTTCTGTATAATCAGCATTAATAGTAGCTAAAGAATGACTGGTCTTCAGAATAGTAAGGCATGTTGCCAAAGGTGAAAGCTGCTGCTCACCCCTCCCTGACTCCCCTCTTCCAAATCCCAGACCTGTCTGGGTGAGCAGGCACATATGCATATGATTCTACTTTGACCACTCTGAAGTCTGAATGAGCAAATAGAAAGAGGCTGTTTGGGTTTTTTACACTGACTCCCCTGAGTGTCTGTCCCCACAAAATAGGCCATTCAGAGTCAATATTTAGAACAACTACATATTCAAATTGGCATTAAAGGAAAGTCTAGAAAAAAGGATAAACTAAATATGGCTGAGTGACTCACCCAGCAGTTGTATGACCTTGATTCAAACTCACCATCTTCCCAAAGCCTGCTCTTGCCCCTGTGTTCTCTAACTCAGTGCTGCACCATCCACTTGCTGGCCCAGTCTGGAATTGAAGCCACTGACTTTGGCTGAAAAGACCCCTCTCTTGATTGTTGCCAATCTCTTCATTCTTATCTCTTACACACTTGACCCACTCTATCCCCATTTAAAATTTGTCATAACTGAACTACTCGTAGTTGCACAAATTCATGTTAATACGTTGACATGCAGACCTGCTGCATCTGCTGTCCTCTTCCTCAGCTATGAACCATTCCCACTTTGCCCACCTGGAAATTCTCTCCTTCATCCCCAGTAGTTTATCTAGGTGTTACTAAGCTCCAAGCCCAAGATTGTCCCCACAAACAATATCAATAGTCCCTTTTCTATATATTTCTTCATATTGTGCACAGTTCATTGATTCCATTTTTCCTACCATATGAAAATTGTGTGTTTCCATTCTCCCTTACTAGAAGGTAAGCTCTTCATTGCTTCTCTTGAAGCAAAGCAGTGATTAAGAAAACGGACTTTGGAACTCTCTGATTTTAAATCCTAACACCAGCCCTTGATGGCTGCGTGATCTTGGGCAAGTTACCTAAACCATCTCTGCCACAGTGTCTTCAACTGTAAAATAAGGATCATGATAAAATAAAGTATATATCGTGTGTGTGTGTGTGTGTGTGTGTGTGTGTGTGTACATATGTATATATATGGCAATAATTAGAAAAATATGATTTCTGTAAAGTTTTATCATGTTTAGCATTCAATGAATACTGTTTACCAGATTGAAAGGTCAAGATTAATCTAAATGAATCTAGAAATGTCTAGATTAAAGATAAAGATTAACCTTTCATCTTCAGTCTCCCATGGACACATGATAACAGCTTACACACAATGGTTGAACTAGGCTGTAGAGTCTGACTTTCTAGTAAGAAATGACATTCTAATAGAAACACTTTGGCAGTGGTTGATGGTAGATTTGGAGTACAATTTAGCAAGATCCATTCTTCCAAAAGCCCTAATACCTTAACATTTTCACTAACTTCTCCCAGGAGTGCTATTCTGTTCTTTTCAAAATAATCTTTTTTAGGGTTTCATTTCCAAACCAACTCTGTCATGCTGCTCCTAAATAGATCTTCCCTGTGTAAATCAGAATGAGCTAATGAATTTATTTACTTACCAAGAACACAATTTCCAGTCCCTACTTTACTACTCAACAGTCCTCAATCTTACATAATTTTATATAAATATAAAAAACAGGAATAATACAAGTCTCCCAGAAAAAATATAATGGATAAATGAATGCATATACCATTAGTCTTTTCTGTGACATGCACACCATAGACATATCAAACCAATGTACTAAGTTCTAAAAAGAAATTCAGGTCCATACACATTAAATTTATAAACCAATTCATCCATATAAGTTGAAAATCACTGAGCCTACTATTTATCTGTCCTCATGACAACCTTTAAGAACAGAGAAGAGGTTTTAAAACTGAGCCACAAATGAGAACATGATCCACTAAAACTAATGGTGAAGGATGGTCTTTGTTCAATGCTCTTCATCAGAACATGAAACTTCAAAACTTCAAGAGAAAAATAACCTCCCAAAAGATGCACACAAGAAACAGAAGCTCATCTAAACTACACTCGGTACGCAGGATCCCACAGAAGTGAGTTTCACTTCCACAAATTCTGGGATGCTACAAAATTGGAAGTTGAATATTCTCAAATGCATCTAGACAAATGCCTAGCAGATTACATAAACATCATGTACCCAATTAATAATTTATATTCACAGTGTTAAAGGAGTTCTATAATATAGACTCAATTGTCAAATCTCTATTTATATAGTTTTTATATTTTTTAAAATATTGGAAATAATTTTAGCAATTAATTTCTAGATGGCTGTATTTTTTCACCTTTCAACATGTGGTAAATATGGCTTTATCATCTGTTTTCTTAAGTAGAAATAAATTATTTTTGTAAATCAATCACATTTTTAAAGTACTAACATTTGTGCAAGACTTCTTTAAATGCATTTTATCATTCTCATTTCTACTTTTGTAAATCGTAGTTGCTGAAAATGAAATTAACAAGAATTCTTAAATTCAAATGCTTATTTGATAGTTAGCTACACTTCTTTATACCAGAGAAACTTAATTTCACTTTAAAATAATGGCAAAAAGCATGATTCCTCAAAACATTGTGATGATGCTTAATTAAAAAATTAAGGCCAAATAATTCACCACAGTCACCTCGAGATTCTATTTATTTGTGTAGAAACAGCGATTTCATTTTTGTAAACCCAGGTTGCTTTTAGCCAAGTTCAAGAACTCTTGAGTCTTACCTAGGCTTGTGCATCTTTTGGCTTCTTTGCTTCCTGCATCGATAATTAATGAAAAAACATACCCAGCTTGCAGCAAATGCAGGAAGTTTATTCCCCATAAAAACATAATGAAAAGTCTGAGCCTCCGCCAGACAATAATTTGTTTAAATTTGAAAGTGCCAATTGGAAGCAACACTGAATCTTTGGGGACACCCAGGTTCTATTAAGTACAATCTTCCTTCACTGAACCAGAGTAAAGTTAAGTCGACATCTAAAGAAATATAACTTGTCAGCAATGCTCCCTTGAAAAGATTCCACTGAGACCAGACAAACTTCATTTCTCTTCCCCTCAGTCCTCACTATCATTTTGTGGCAACCAGCTGCTGAGGTAAGAACCCGCTCACTTAATTTATTTTGTCCACAGCCTTGTCCCACAAACTAGCAAAGAGGAACACATTTTTAAGCCTGATTGGCTACAGGCACAAGGCTATGCAACTACACTGCTAATGTACACTGCAGTTACGAAAACATGCCTTCCCTGTTTCCAGGCTTCTAAACAAGGTGATGTGAACTCTTCTCCAGCTGTTCTAGGCAGTTCTTTTCCAGCTGTTTACTATTTTCAACAATGACACACTTATGCACATCTGAAATATGAAATACGTGGAACTTCACAGTAGCCCTTTCATGTTCCTTTCCAGCATAAACATCAAAACAGTCCCCACAAACACTAGGATGTGAAAGAGACTTATTTCAAAACTCCCACAACTTCTGTGTTGTCAATTCACCTCCAGTATTCTAAGTTTGCATTTATCTTTCAATCAAAGTGAGGATGTACTGGGAAATTTCAGTAATATAAAAAGGGGGGGTAGTATTCAAGGCAGCTAATTACTAGAGATGAAGAAGTCCAACTTTCAGAGAAACCATTTTCAAAAGAAAATGCCCTAAATCAACATGTTCAAAATCTGTTACTATCAGACCCTTCAGAAGAATTTTAAATCACTGCACCCATTCACACATTTTTAAACTAGCAACTAAAAATGTTGTCATAGGATGAAATGTTTTTAAGTTATACATTCTTGCATGTGACTTGTTATATATCTGCCTTTGATGTTTATTTCCAAACCTTGGTACTGTATTTTAGGTATTCTTACTTATAGAAATGTCTGCCATAACTGGCACCTTAAATGACAAAGCCAATTCTCCTTATAAAAGCATTCAGCCATTTTCCACGTTAGTACATCCCTGTGACAACTTTGTCATATCTGAACTCTAATTTTAAGGTAACAAGGAGGAAGATGAAGAGAGAGAAACAGGTGAGGAAGACAGTGAGACAAACTCTCTACCCACATATTTTTTAATGATTATGAATCTCTTCAGGATTTTTCCATTTATTTAGATTTAAAACTTAGATTTTAAACTCTCTTATATTCACCTCTAATTGACTTCACAGGCACAACAATTTCAAAACAAAAAAATTAGAGAATCCCCCATGGTTTAGAGGATTAGAGGGCAATTTGTTCAACAAAGGAAGGGAAATCAACTTTTTTTGTGTTTTATGAGATTTGCATGTGAAAACTGATAAGAAGACACTAATTCTGCAAATGTGACATGAAAGTTGCACCTAGAATTTTAATCATTTCTAATCAGTCTTCAGATATGCATCTTAGGAGGCTAAATTATGCTGGTGATATAAATATGACTGCTATGTGTTCCCCCAAATCTACAGTTCACAGTAACTTTCAGAGAAAGCATTTGAAGGACACCAAAGCAATACTGAATACCTTCTGCAAGTCTATCAATCCGGTGAGAGAGACAAGTCAGTTGGAAGAGAGAGTCTCTTCCTAAAAGGAGCGTGCACTCTGGTTGGGGATTAGCATTTTTACATGAGAAATAATGAGGAAATTATTCTGTGAACCTATCAAAATTGTTAATGATGTGAAACATTTGCATTAGAAAATGACCTTGGAATCCACCAGACCTGAATTCTATTTCTTCATATAAATTCATTCCCAAAGACCCTAGCTTGACTTTTAGTAAAATGGGATAAATAGGACAGAAATAGGCAAACTAAAGCCCAGTTTTTGAATGACCCATGTATTAGCAACAGTTTTCATATTTTCTAAATAGTTAATTTTTTAAAAAGAAGAATATTTTACAATATGTGAAAAAATACATAAAATTCAGATTTCAATAGAAAGAAATAGTTGAAATATGGCCACATCCATTTATGCCATTTATGTACTATCTGCAGTTGCTTTTATACAAAAACAGAGAAGTTGAATAGTTGTAATACAGATCATTAAAATAGTTAATAAACATTACCTTGCATTCAAAACCATAGAAAAATTTGCCAAAACCTCTCTTTTAGAGAAATAATATGAATAAAAAGATTACCTGGCATACAAACACTCAACAGTAAGTTCCTTGCTTATGTAAGAAGCTATATTTGAACCAAATTTACAAGTTCAAAGGTTAACAAACCTACAAAAAGCAGAATTGACTCCTAAGAGAGGTCATTCAGGTCCCTAAAAAATAAAATAGAAGTATAGTCTGACCTATAGATATGTATGAAGCTTGTCATGCATGAATGATGGAGAACTGACCACATGAAAGTAATTGTTGCTGTATCATCTATTCCATGGTAACTCAGTTCTTCCTGCTCCTTCTGACCTCAGGACACTCACACAATGTGTCCCATCCTCTCCTTCCTACCCATGAAGTTTTTGTTTAAATAACACTTCCTCAGTCCCTCCACTTATCTCATTCTCAGTTTTCTTCATAGCAGATGTGTAATTATAATATTTACTTATAGAGTTCTATCCTCCCCTTAAGATTCTGAACTCCAGGAGAAGAGTGGCACAGTCCGTCTTTGTCACTATTCACAAGTCCAACTCCTAGAAGACTGAAAGATGGCGAAGTCTCTGTTGAATAAATGCATAAAACCCTAGAGGCAATCATAAAAGCACAACAACTAAGTTGTTCTCAAATATAATAAAGTGCAAATGAAAGGACTGGTGATAAAGAAACCTCAATCTTTCACCTTTCCTTCTTATCCAGACTCAGAAAACACAATGTTCATTAAGTTGTTAGTGAGCCTTCAAAATCATGCACAACAAAAATATTTGGAGTACCTACTATATTCGAGATGTCTAAGCACCAGGGAAAATAAAAACACGATAGGCTAAAAGTCTAACCTTCCAGAAACTCACAGACAGCCACAAGATTCCAGTGCAAGGCAGACTTTGAGAATGCTATATGAAAACACAAAGGGTTATGGGATTAAAACAGGGGAGGAATGTTCATCATGGATGGAGAGGTGTGGAAAGGCTTCTTGGAGATGAGACTTAATCTGGATCTTAAATCATCATAGAACTTGAATGACAACTGGAAGCAAACCATTTCTATCCCAGTTTGAGAACAGACATGGTTGGGAAAGCACAGAATGTGCTCAGTAAATAGCCATCTTATTCAACAAAGATGCTAAAATGGTGATTGAAAATGTGGTTTCTAGAATCCACTGTGACATTGGGTAAAGTGTTCTTTATTGAAGCCTCAATTTCCTCACCAGAAAAATGGGAATAAGAATATTACACACCTCAGATCATTCTTGTGAGGGTCAAAAAAGATGAAGACTTGGAGTGACACAAAGCTTTTGCTATGGTAAGCCCTCAATAACTGTGAGCTCTCCTTGCTTTTATTATCTTCCTTGGTAACTGTAGGTGTGCGAAACAGTATCCTGTTTTCTTTTATTTTCCCGGAGCTATTCTGAACTAAGCTATTCCCTGGTAGCAAATGAAACATTTCTGAAACTGCATGAGCACTTTAAAGCTTCTGAGGGGGCCATTGTGTACACAGAAGCAATACCTAATTGAATAGTAGCCTAATAGCCTCAGAAAGCAGCTGCAATTAAAAAAAAAAAAAAAACTGTTGAGTTAAAAATAGCAACAGTTCAAGGAGTGGGAGAATGAGTTTTTATGAGTTGTCTTCACATTCTTCTTGAACATCCTTTTTAAAAGAGCAAAATGTAGCAACAAATAAATGTATAAATCCAAATTGCTCACCAGTTCAACAAAGTTGGAATCAATTACTGTGAAAAGGTCCCTATCCCTAGGAAGAATCATTGATGGGGGCAAAAATCTAAGTTAAAATAAACACAATAAGCCAAAGAACTAATGTTTCCTAATGGTTAATGTGGATTCCATTTATTAACATTTTTTTTTAATAAACAGATTGTTTTGCAGGAAAATACATGATTTTGGTCTCAGAATCTCAAACTACAAATTCTTGGGATAAGGTAGTTGTTGTATATATACATAAAACGTGACTATATGAGGTAGGTGAGAGAACTGATATTATCACTAATCCCTAACATGGTTAACGTCCTTTGGGAAATAAAACAACACCTAAAAATAACTTCATCAGTTGGCTGTTTGTTTGGCTTAGATATAGCCTTGATCAAAAGCAGAGGTACATGCTGTAGGGTCTGTCTAACCATAACTGATATAATCTTTGCCTGGTAGCCTACAAAGGGACATCAACCTTTTTTTGGAAGGAAGTAGAGGACTCTAGATGCAGACTTATGTACTTACACCTACCCCAGTGTTGGCCTCTTTTGTAATGCTAGATGCTTGTCCCAATATGTCATATTAGTGTCAGGATCTAGTTGAGTTCCCAACATAGTTTCTGGTAACTATGAAAAGAAGAATGAAGGCAGCACATTGGACCAAGCCTTCAGGATCATGGCCACTTCAGGCTCACTGTCAGAGTCTCTCAACACTGTCCAATAGAACTTTCTGTGATGATAGAAATGTTCTGTACCTGTACAGATCAGTACTGTAGCCTCTTGGCCCTTGCCTATTGAGCATTTGAAATGTGGTTAGTGACACTGTGGAGCTGAATTTTTATTTTACTTAATTTTAATAAAGTAGACTCATTGGCTAGTAGCTACTTAACAGACAGTGCAGCTGGAACATAGCCCTGTCATCTCTGATCTGTTTATTCTTTCCCTGAACCAATAGCGGCCAGCCAGCTCCAGCTTTGTGTTTGGCCCAAGATTTAATATTTATGTAACAACTTATCTTAGGGTTATCTTTTTGTTTTGTTTTCTGGCTCATGGACCTATCCTGTCTGTGTGACCCACACTGTCTTCTGCCCCTGGAGCCCAGTGTTGGAGGCTCATCATCTCTCACTTGTGCTGGGAGTGGGCTGAACCTGGTTTCTCTCTGGTACGAAGTTCCTCAAAAGCTACTCATCACCCTCTCCTGTCTTCACAGGACTCCATCCGCACAGTTCTCAGCTTTTGGCTTCTGGTCGCTGGTGAGCAAAGTTACTTTGTCCCTTTAAATAGTAACACTTTAGAAACTCATATGCCACCCGTAGAATATTACAATTTCCAGACTTTTATTCTAAAACTTTACACCCTGTGGCTTAATATAATGGAAGTGGCCAGGCCTGCCAAACAAAGATAGTTCAGCTCTCCCTCCAATTCTCGGATTCCCTGATTCTACTTTAGGTATGATTTTCATCTTATACTTTAAGATTAATCTCCCTTTTTGATTATTCATCTATATCTGCTTTCTGTAGCCCAGAGCAGAAGAAAAATATTTTAGAAGTTAAATTTTCTATTTCTAAAGGTCAGTTATCCAGGTGTGAAAGCACGCAAACTTCATTCCACAGACACCTGTCTTGAATCTTTTTTTTTTTCTTTTTTTCTGCACTGAGAGCACACTGCTTTATTCTTAAATTACAAACTTGAAAAGACTAGATTTCTTCCCATGAATTTACATATAATGCTAATATGAAAAGGGATTTTTTTAAAGATGATAGCATGCAGGTAAACAAATTATACATTTATTGACCTTATTTCTATAATTGTAAAAAATGAAGTGGAAAAGTATTGTAACTTCTATTTTTATCATTAGTTTTAACAGCCCCTCCGTTGTTTATTTATATTTTAAGCCAATGTAATTTTACAAACATATCTAATACCAATGAGGAGAGGGTGACTGTTCAGTTCCCTCATCTTGGAACAGAATATTATATACAGGAAAGGACTCCCAATTACCATGTATGTGTAATGAAATTCCATTCAAAAGCCACTGAGCACCTAACCAAAATCACACCATCAATCTTTCCTCAAAATCTTTCAAGCTGGGAGGGCAGTAAGATACCAGTCCTGGGGGGCATTGAGCAACCACATTTCCCAACATATACACATATGGTTTACTCTGCAAGAGGGAGACCAACAGGCAAAAGGAAGCAGAGGTTCAGGTCCTTATTCCCCCGTGTCCTATAACCCAATTCTCTCTGTCTTTCCTTTTGTTACATTACATATCCCAGTACAATTCCAGTAAATTCCCTCTTTTCTGAGTTCATTCAAGTTAGGGCTCTGCCACTTAAACTCATGAGTATCGGTCAACAAAATATATTAAACACATTAAAAAATCCACTCCTGAATAAATATGACATTATGAATAAGAATCAGAAATTATATAAACAAACCCAGGACATTCAAAATGAAGAGTCCAACAACACTTATTCTAAAATAAATGTCACAGATTAAGTTATGAGAAATATGGTGCCCAAGATGTGACTAAGCAATGAAAAGAAATTTCATTTTTTGAATTCTCTGACATGTATGTAAATTCCTAGCCATATTAGAACATATTTTTAAACCATACTGTATGATGCCATTTTTTATTAAATAATTTCTAATTATCTAGTTATAACCTATCTATCATCTTTGTACATACACAGGAATATTTACCTAATATCAAAAATAGACTTTTTTCCTAAGGATTAGGTAATTGTGAGATGTTTTATTTTTTCCTTCATAATCTCATGATTTAAAATTTAGAATGCTTTACCCTGTTTTTCATTGTTTGTAAACATTATTTCATTCTCCAAGTAATGAAGTGAACCAACCCAAAGAAACTCTTGGTGAAGCTCCAACAAGAATACAAAAGGTTAAAAAAAGAAGTTTTGAAAATCATTACTTTCAATCTAAAACAAATCTCTAACTTATGTTGGAGTATTTGTAGCTTCTATTTAATATATAGCTCTTCACTATTCCCTTCACATGCCATCCCTATTCCTGGATTTTTGGTCTTGCTTTTACTTGATCTACTCTCCACCTTTATAATTTATATCCATACATCAAGACTGAAGAATACTCATGTCTGCTTTGGAATCTTCTCTGACCATCTCAGTATCAGAGTCTTCATTTCCCTTGAGATCCAGGGATGCTTGCTTATATAAAAGCAATAATACAATTTAGCCCTTGGAGGTAGGGTAAAACCTGGACTTCCATTACTTAAGTTTCTATGAATCAATCCTGAATTCCAAACTATCTACCCTTTGAGATCAGAATTAGACCAGAGACACTATGCCTATTAGAAGAAAAAGTAAGCTCTAATCTCTAACATGTTGGATTAGGCCCCAAGTTCCTTAATAAGACTCCTGTAGTGCAAGAATTAATATCAAGAATCAATAAATAGGATAGATTCAAACTAAAAAGCTTCTTCTCAGCAAAAGAAACAATCAGTGAGGTGAATAGAGAGCATACTAATTGGGAACAAATTTTTACCACATTCACATCATATAGAGCACTAATCTCTAGAATGAATGAATGCATATATATATATCTATATATATGTATATATATATAGATATATATATATATATATAATTTTAACACTAAAAAAAAAAAACCCAATCAATAAATGGGCCAAGGAACTGAACAGACACTTCTTAGAAGAAGATACACAATCAATCAACAAATACATGAATAAATGTTTATGTCTGGCTATCAGAGAAATGCAAATCAAAACCACTCTAAGATTTCATCTCATACCAGTCAGAATGGAAGTATTAAGAACACAAACAACAATAAATGTTGGAGAGGATGTGAGGGAAAAAGCACACTCTTACATTGCTGATGGGACTGCAAAATGGTGCAGCAAATATGGAAAGCAGTATGGAGATTCCTTGGAAAACTGGGAATGGAACCACCTTATGACTCAGCTATCCCATTCTTTGGTCTATACCCAAAGGACTTAAAAACAGCATACTACAGGGACACAGCCACATTAATGTTTATAGCAGCACAATTCACAATAGCTAATCTGTGGAACCAATCTAGATGCCCTTCAGTAGATGAATGGATAAAGAAAATGTGGCAAATATATACAATGGAGTATTACTCAGCAATAAAAGAGAATAAAATCATGGCATTCTCAGGTATTTGGATGAAGTTGGAGAATATAATGCTAAGTGAAGTTAGCCAATCCCAAAACTCCAAATGCCAAATGTTTTTTCTGATATAAGGAGGCTGATTCACAGTGGGTTTGGGAAGGGGTGCATAGGAGGATTGAAGAAACACTAGAATGGCCAATGGGGAGTGAAGGGGAAGGGAGGGGGCAAAAGGGTAAAAGAAGAGAAAAAAAAGATGGTAGAATGAGGTGAATATCATTACCTTAAGTGCATGTATAAAGACACAAATAGTGTGAATATACTTTGTATACAACCAGAGATATGTAAAAATGTGTTTTATAAGTATAATATGAAATGTAATGCATCCTGCTGTCATTTATAACAAGTTAGAATTTAAAAATCTAAAAAACGAAATCAATTTATAAACCTCCCTCCACAATCTTTTCCCATTTTATCTTCATATTATGGGGTTTTAGTGCAGTTATCCCAAAAGTAGTTTCATTGTAATTTTCATAGTTTCAGGTTCACCTGTGGTTTGGGAAGAAAGTGTTTAGCCAACATGTTTTATTCTTATCTAACCAACTAAGAAATGGTATGTCTCTGAAGAGATGATTCTATGCCATAATTCTTCTATCCCTATACAAACTCAATTCCAAATGTTCCCATTATACTCTATAAAAGGGGCAATGTCTACTTCATACTGAGATTCCTGATATATTATTCCCAACATTTCCATGAAAAAATATTTGAGGAAGGATTAATTTTTATGATACTAGCCAAAAACCAACCTAATCAGCTCAAGTAGTCATTTCCAAAGCTCAATAAAAACCTCCTGACAAAAATGTGGCAGAGTCACAAACTACACATTGGCATGAAAAAGAATCTGAGAAGATTGCCAAGGCTGGCAGTCTGCCTTCTCTGCCCAATCACTTAAGAGAGTAATACCAACTAATTGCAAATGTTCCAACATATGTGATGTACTCTTCCTTTTATTTTTAATACACAAAAGAAGTTCCTTGAAATATAAACAGTCCAGCCAAAACATATCATATTGCCAGATTGAGAGCAAGCCAGCAAATAGATTCACAAAACAGATTAAAATTCTACAAAATAGGTGCAATAATAACAATAATAATAGGAAATGTGTACTGAACGTTTGGAATCTGTTTAAAAAAAACACATCAATGTAAGAGTGGCAAGACAGGGGCAAGGTCCCTTAGTTCCTGAGACTCTTTCCACAAAACCCAACTGTTCCATCAGCCCAGTTAAGATAAACCCATGAATGATCATTTTAAGTTATTCTAAAAGAATTGAATTATTCTCTGAGGAATCATGTGATATGGTAAAGCTCCAGTTCAAGATCTCTAATGAGGATTGTTGCAACTAAAACACAAAAATTCAAGTGAACTTCTGACCACCATGCAGAGCAAGAATACCCTATTTGAATGCCACAAGTAAAAATGGACACCTATCAGCAGGTTCAAAATTCTTTATACAAAGAGCTGGGCGCGGTGACGCACGCCTGTAATCCCAGCACTTTGGGAGGCTGAGGCAGGAGGATCGCAAGTTCAAAGCCAGCCTCAGCAATGGCGAGGCACTTAGCAACTCAGTGAGACCCTGTCTCTAAATAAAATACAAAAAAGGTCTGGGGATGTGACTCAGTAGTCGAGTGCCCCTGAGTTCAATCCCTGGCACCACAAAAAAATAAATAAATAAATAAAAATAAAAAATAAAAAAAAAATTCTTTATACAAAGGCACCAATGGATATAAAAAGCTGGAATCTCTTTACATTTGAAAAACACAAAAGAAAAAGTTGCATCAATGCATAAGCTGCCCAGAGGCAAAATTTCATGTTACTAGATGTTGTGGAAATAGATGTGAAATAGATGATCTTGGAGAAATTTCTCCAAAATACTGATATTTACAAATGAAAAGAAATGTATAAAAAAAAACCATATATACCTTTTCCAGAATTTAAAAAATTATGGATATCTTGATGTATAAAAGCAATCAAAATGAAAATAACAACTTTTTTTAAATGATGCAGGGACCTTAAGTCAAAAAATTTTACACATAAAGAGCTATAGATCTCTCTGAAATCTTTAAATGGGACAGAAATATTTTAAAACACATGATACAAACAAATATAAGATTGTTAATACTGAAAACAACCACTGAGATAGACAATAATTTGAAATTGGTTACCTTGCCACAAAGGGATTATGACATTAACTAGGTGTTTGAGAAGTAGACAGTTTCAAACCCTAAGGACAGTAACCATTTGGAGTCCACAGATTCCATTTGAAATTGGTGGCTAGAGATCTAATAAGTCATGAGTATCCTTTGAACAAACCCTTGGAACCCATAATACTAATTGCATTTCCATGAGACAGCATCCAACACTTGGTCTTGGGTTAGACTTTTGGCTCTGTGTCTGTCTCTCCCATGAATGTTTGACTACCCAGATCTTGACCTCTTTGACCTCTTGTAAAATATGTATTCATCTTTGATCCTTCAATGAAAATTAATCACTTTCATATAAAAAACATAAATGTATGTTTATTAAATCTGGAAAAATGAATTTTTTGCTGAGGAAGAAAGTCTATAGAGAAATAAAGAAAACTTACTTATTTTGAACCCCTCTGGTGATTGGGGCACAATGTGATTAGTGCCACAGTACAAACCAGTGCTTCAATAGGTGCTCTTAAAAAAACCTTTACAAACTACAGGGCTCTAAGTGTGGAGGGTAAGGGCTCAGGCCTTGGAGTCTGACTGTCTGGACCCAGTCCTGATTCTACTTCCTTACCATATGAGACCGAGAAAGTTGTTTAACTTATCTATGCCTAAATTTGATGATTCATAAAATTAGGAGAGTGATAATAACGCCTCACCCATGTGTTACAAATATTCATTGAATTAATACCTGTGAAACACACAGAACAGCACCTTCCACCGAGTAATATTTAAAGAAAAAGTAACTTCTTTACTTGTTAATAGTTTAGGGAAAATGAGAATCTCAGATATGTTAAATGCCCTTTCCAAGACCACACAGATAACTATGTTCTACACTCCATGCCATTAGCTACTGTAAGATTCAACACCTCTTTGCATCTTCCCATCTCTGCACAGAGCTCCATGACCAGGTTACATAGCATGAAACAATGTCCTCCCCACTCTAAGAAAGGTTCCAAGAGATGAAAAGAAAATGGAGTGGAGCTCCCTGCCCCATCACCCTTTGTCTATCTTAAGTCCTCACCATCTGGCAAATGTTTGTGTACCACTGACGCAACACTTGTTGGTCTGGGCCCCTCCAGAACTTGTTCTCCTGTTTCTTGGTTCAATGTCTGCTCCCTGTGCCAGGAAAGGTGAGTAGCGATATCCTTTGCCAGGGTAGTACAATTCTATCACCAAGTACTGTGTAACATGCTACTTAAACGCTCTAAAACTCAATACCTCCATCCATAAAATAGGGATAATAGTGATAGCAAACATGTCTTGAATGCTTTGAAACTGTTGAACACTGACCTTACTTCATTTAAAATTTCCACAATCATAGGATATAGTTACTATTATTATCAATGTTTTACGTATAGATAAGGAAAACAAGGACTGGAGAGATCATATAACTTGCCTGAGTCTGTATAACTTATAAATGGCAGCACAGGATGCAAACTTGGACACCTGCACAATGCCTGGGGATACAGCAGGTGCTCTATAAATGCCAGTTCTATACCCACTCAGTGAGGTCATTACAGAACTGGAAATGGCAGACAATTTAGAAGTCAAAGCAGAAGTCCTCATTATATCATGTGGGTAAGAGACCCTCTAGCATATGTTTGGACAGATTTCAAAACATGGCCTTCAAATTCCTCGAGAACTGGCCCCTGGTTATTTATCCAGTGTGTATCTTACCATCCTTATCAGCACCTATAGTAAAAATCTCTCTCAACACAGTGACCACCAAACTTCACACCACCTGAGTGAATTTCTCTTGATATTTTAAATATTTTAATGCCATCATCCCTCTCTACTGACTTTTTACAACTTGCTATTCTCTCTGCTTAGAACACTTTGCCTAGCTCCATTTCACTAAGTTGACTATTAGCTTAAATGGAAACTTCTCTTTGAAATGTTTTTTGACCCCCCTCCTTATTTCCCTTCCTCCCAAATACGTGGAGTGTCACTACTTTGTCCTCCAACTCCCTATAATTTTCTCTTATGGCTCCTATCACACTGGACTGCAATGATAAGTTTCATATTTATGTTTCCAAGTAGACTCTAAGCTCTGGAAGACTTCAACATGTCATGCTTATCTTTTTTTTCCCTAAGTCCTGATACATATCTATAGTTAATATCTACTAAAGGGAAGGAAGAAAGAAAGTGAGGAAAGAAATGTAAAATATTTGCTTTTTCTTCTTCCATACTGTTTCTCCGGAGAAAATTTCAATAAATATGGAGCATTCTGGGATTGTAGACCAAGAATTTACAGAATGGCAGAGGTAGATGGTGAATGTTATGAGCTTCCATTTGGTCCCTGAGCACAATTGCTTTTCCTGCTCAGGGATTTAGCGTTTCTCAGGATGAATATCCATTCAGAAACCCAAGAGGACTAATAAATTGATGGTTAGGTTTAAGGCAAAAAGAAAAATAAACTTCCACATGTAGAGGAAAATATTAAGAAAATAAGAACAATTCCATCTGCCAAAGGGCCAGATGTTAAAATATTTTACTGATAAAATGGTTGAAAATTGAAGGAATGAGGTGTCCTAAATGCTCTAAAAGAAATTTAATTCATCAAGAAGCTTACCAGTTTCCCATATTTTAAGCCAACACTTTTCCCCTCTCCCACAAGAAGAGACAAAAGTGGCTAACACAAGTCAGCCTGTATGCATAGAGCAGATTCAGCTTGGATGTCAGAACTTCACTCAAATGTCAATCATCAGAATTCTAAGCTATCTAGAGGTTTGGCTGGATCACTGCCAGTCAGTACTATGACTGATATCTTTTTCTTCAGACATCGCAACATTCAAAAATAAAAGGAAAATATGTTCAGCTGCTGCCTCTTCAGCAGCTTTGCAATTTTCCTAGGATCAGCCTCTCTCCTATTCTCAGCCCCCTAATCTCCAGGCAAAGTAATAGCTTTTCCTTGCCTAGGGACGCTGTCTCCAGTTAGTAATTCAAGAATCCTTGGCTTCCTAATCTTTTTCTGCCAGGAGTAAGTCAGTGGATGTTAGCTACATGTAAGACCTCCTGTAAAACCCTGTCCCTCTTCTCTTTTCCTTCAGTCATTCAAGGTGTCATAGACAGTAAAAGTATAAATAATTAATAATAGCAGCCTATGATTATATCCTCTTAATTCCATATGCAATCAACAGCATCTTTCACTCATACCCCTTCTTCAGCACTCTCTGGGAGCCTTTGGGCACCTTCTCTGTGTTCCTGTGTGTGGAAGGTTATCAAGCCCCATCCATATCATTAAGTATATCTTCCCCAGTGAAGCCAACCACAGGACCTCCACCTAACCTGTGCTACTTAACTAGCAGCCATACACCACCTATTTTACATTTTTCAGTTCTTGACCAGAATGGAATGCCATAGACTCTTCCCATCTCTCTCTACTCACTGCCACTGATGACAAATACGTAAGTCTTTTTTTTTGGGGGGGGGGGGTACCGGGGATTGAACTCAGGGGCACTCGACCACTGGGCCACATCCCCAGCCCTTTTTTGTGTGTTTTTATTAGAGACAGAGTCTCACTGAGTTGCTAAGTGCCTCACCATTGATGAGGCTGGCTTTGAACTCGCGATCCTCCTGCTTCAGCCTCCCAAAGTGCTGGGATTACAGGCGTGTGCCACCGCGCCCGGCATGTAAATCATTTTTAAGT
The DNA here is from genome assembly GCA_025594165.1 of Tamias sibiricus. Classification (NCBI taxonomy): domain Eukaryota; kingdom Metazoa; phylum Chordata; class Mammalia; order Rodentia; family Sciuridae; genus Tamias; species Tamias sibiricus. Next base: position 107,589,701 of record CM046664.1, on the reverse strand, counting down.
AAAGATTTTGTTTCTACTCTTTCAGAAGCAGGGGCATTTAGAGCTGGCAAATGTCTGACTCCCTTCTAGATGGTCCCTAGTATCCCATAAAGGGTTTGACAAGATCAACAATAATTGGACATGCCTTCAGGTACCTACTCTGTGATCTATTGTCTGCAGCACACACTAAAGATGCTCTGACAATCAGGCAGGATCAAATGAAATCAAGTTCATAAAATGGATTACATTCTAAATATTGAATCATCATACCTTAATTCCATGAGCATTAGACCAATAACAAATTCCTGGCTCAGCAAACAATGAATTATAATTCTGGATAAGTCATTCTTTTTCTGTAACATTTTCCTGGTTTTTATTAGTGTATTATAATTATACATAATAGTGTGGTTCATTGTGGAATATGTATATATGCACATAGCAGTTTGTAAACTTGCAAAAGTAATTCACAAATTGCTATAACAATCTAAGTCACTACTATTAGTAACCTATGTTTTGGATTCCCAAAAGTTCAAATTGTAACTAGATCTCTATGTGCTGAAACTATAATTGAGCTTTCTTTACTATTATTTAAGACATGGCTGAAATGTGAACATTATCCTCTCCTGTTAGAAAGGGAAGAACAATCCAAATGTATTGACTAGCATTAAAGTCTATTGCAGCATAGCAAAGAACCCCAAAACTTAGCAACTTAAAATAAGGCAAAATGTACCCTTCATAGTTTTGATAGGAAAGGAATCCAAGAGTGGCTCAGACTCTTGTAAAGTTGCATTTGGATGTCTGCTGGGACTGAAGACGTGAGTAGAGCTGGGAGATCCCCTTCCAAGATCGCTCACTCACAGGGCTGATGAGTTGGCACTGACAGAAGGCCTGCTTCCCTCCCCACAGGGGCCTTTCCACACAACTGTCTCACTCCATGGTGGCTGCTCCCCTCAGAGCAAGACATTAAAGGAAACCAGATGGAAGATATTAGACCTTTTAAAACCAAGCCTTGAAAATTGCACCCCATCCTCTTTGTCATACTCAGTTGGTGACAGACATGCCTTGCTTTCTCTGTGGAAGGAAACAACACAGGGTAATTATACTGGGAGGCAAGGAATACTGAGTCTTCAAGACTGAATTCAAGACACTACAGCTTTCTCTCTGTCCATGGTCACTAGCACAGTGCCTCATGCACCCTAAAATAAATGACTGATGAGAAGCTTAGAAACTGTCAAAGACTATTTTTTGCATTACCCTTGTTATGGAGATTTATAATTCAGCTGCCCTCATGAATGTTATGTAAATATATTAAACAATACAGGGGGGATTTGAGCTTTTAGAATTCTTGACTAATACAAACATTACTATAATTATCATTTCAAAGTTCTATTAATAACGTTATTTGCATTTTCTTTGACACTGTTTTTTAAAAGAATTTCTAAGTACCTGAGTAAATATTTGTAAATTTTTGACCATGAAGCTGTAAAGGCCATTCAGAATAAAAAAGGAGACATTGATTGCAGACCAGAATTGATAACTTTAATATTTAAGTTTATAAATTCAACTCAGAAAGACCTCTAACCCCCTAGGGGTTTCTGATTTAATGACCCTGAGAGTGACAAACACAGGATTTCAATGAAGAGCAACCACCATCCACAATAGAAGCAGATCAGAAACCTGGTAATCAACCTAAACATCCCTTCTCCCTCACCTTCTTTGTCCGATCCCTCAACATCTCCTAGATCCTTTCTGTACTCTCTATTCTAGAGTCATGCATTACCTGGTTCCAATATAAATCTCCTCCTTCACCTCACAGGACACCTTCCCCATCTTATGGGTCTCAGTCTTCTTTTCATCCCACAGTGCATAGTCTCTCACAACTTTCCTCTGTGGGCTACCTTATCATTACACCACCTCAAGAAAGACTTCCCTGGGCTTGAGCGGAAATTAGTTCTTCCTATTATACACAAGATAGCACTGTGTATCTCCTGGGAAGCTCTTGTCACAACTGTAATTTTTATTCCCTAGGGGACAATTGGGGTTACAAGCTCTCCTCACTCCCACCCCAAGGGCACCAAGAGTGACTACCTTGCTTTGTGTGTGTGTGTGTGTGTGTGTGTGTATGTGTGTGTGTGTGTGTGTGTGTGTGTGTGTGTGTTTCCAGTGCTCAACACAGAACTGATGTTCACCAAGAATGGATGGGTTGACTAAATGCAGATTGGGAATGTATACCTAGAATGTAGCTTGGACTATGGAAGAATTTGGTGCACTTAAGAAGGAGAAAAAAACAAAAGCCTAATGTCTCTCTTGATGAATATTTATACTCTCTTGGTGGCAAAAATGAAGAAAGATAAAAGCTATTGGGACAACGGGGATGTGGGTAACCCCATCCCTCATTTAGTTGGGAAATTCTGCAGATATGTGAAATCTTTCCAGTCAAGCTTGAAATGTAAATTTGTTGATGAAAGTTCTTTTCCATTTAGAAGCCTCTGAGCATTCTGTACAAGAGGGAGAGAAACCAAAGTAGTAAGGGGAAACTATGATACAGTCATAGAATGCAGAATATATCCACCAGTATCCATAAGACATTCTCCTATGGTTTCACCCAAGAAGGGCCTATTTCCTTAAAAATAAAAGCAAGGTGATAGCCCAATGCCACACCTTTTGGTAAAATTGTAGAAACAAAATACACAGTGATTTTCAGAAAAACAGGGAAGTATTATGGAAAATTTCATTAAGTGAAATTTATCACCAAGCCTACCCAGAAATTCAAATGGAATACATATCTTCATATTGAAAACATAGAACTTATAAAACTTATTTCTGGAGATAATTCAGCAGCAGACATTTAAGAACAGAGTGACAGCACTGAGGAGAAGTAGAAATAATTTCATGTCCTTCAGCTCCTTTGAAAAGCATTTCTATGATTTCTGTTCATTTTAACAAATTCTAAACAGGAACTCCAAATTTCTATTAGGACAGTGACATATAAAACAAAAGAATTTTAATGAGTTTTCTCCCCAAAATACCCAGAGGTACAAATCCACATTAAGGATTAATGACCTGTCAGCTTGTACTTAAAGAAGGGAAAAGACGTTTTAGTTGTAAAATTTTAAAAATAAAAGAGTCCAAAGTAAGAAAACTTATCATTTTTTCCTTTTGTGTCATAAAAAGAGCTGACCTAATATATTTGCTTTAAATTGACCAAAAGAAAATTGTATTAAATGGTCAGGCTTTTAAGCAAAAATTCATTCTGAGCAAAGTTTTCTGGCAAAATTAGAGAGGCTAGTCAGAAATACTCTTTTAGTCATCGATACAGCATTAATGTCAAACAGTATTTTTAAAAAGGAGATGCTATTTACATTTTAGGTTTAACAAAATGTCTCCAATGACTGCTATAATGGTGAAGGAGTTCTCCACTCTCTTAACCAAGCATGCCTGCTGGTAGATGCCATAAAATCACTTGAGTAGTAATTTCCAGCCATCAACACAATTTTATCCCTATTTATCCCTATTTTTTAAAGTCTCATCTATTTCAAGTAAAAGTTAATGCTCAGTTTTCTGATTCATTTACACTTGATGCACAGCCATGCCAGAGAAGTTCTATGTGAGTTGCTATGAATCTCTTTTCTTTCCCCTTTGAATTGAGAAGCAATATTATGACAGGAGGAGACAGATGAATCCGAAGGCTGAAAAGATCAAGTTGAATCTGAAATCCAGAACCTTCAGTGTTTAAATTGTTTCCAAATTTGGAAGCTTGTGTTCGCCCAACCCCAGAGTGTTCGTGATACTGAATCACAAGTAAAACAGCCAATGGTGTGATTCCATCTTCCCGATCATGTGGTTTCAGCCTCCTCTCCGTGGGTAGGCACTCGTGTGAAAGAGTTCATGAAGTCCATCTTTTTCCTCAAAAACAGGCAATCGCCTTTGACAAGACTGAGCAACCACCTGAGTCTCTACTTACTCCCTGAGAACATGTTTGTGATGGAAGAAAAATCAAATAAAATGAACTCATCTTTGCCTAGAAAATGAAAGAAAGGAGATTTGGATGTTTAGGTCATTTATTTCTTTAGCTATTCACGTAAATATTTAGTGTCATAGAGAAAGAGAACCTCTTGGGGGAAAGTATGCCCTGTGTATTGATTTTAAAGAGCATATACCCAAATAGCCTGATTTTTAACAGCATTTGTGCTCTACTAGTCCCAGGAACAGAGCCAGGAACAGTTTCAGGGCACATCATTAAACAAGAAGGTCCTAGAAACATCTTAACTCCTCAATAAATCTTTATCCCATTCACAGATCTATATACCACCAGAGTACATATTTAAAGGTTTCCATGACAGAGAGTTGACCTAGCACTCAGCCTCCAGGTGCTTTATGCAGTCACTGACAGAACTGTGTAAAAATCAATTTATGTTCAATAAGGTAAATGTCAATGATATCTTTAAACATGATGAGCCAATGGCATAGTTTATTTCTAGACATTTAAATTTTGATAGCTGATGACCTTAAATATTATTGGGGCATGATCCAAAAGTTCAGAGACATTTAATAACCTATAATTAACTGAAAGAAAGTTCTAAAGTCATGGCATTCTACTGCTCAGAAGTCTTCCATGGCTCACAAGGCCCTCCAAAAAAGAAGCTCACTGCATTAGTTTGGTATTTAATATCTTCTGTAATCTAGTTCTAAACTACCCTTTTAGCCTGATTTCATACATCCATCACTCATGCCTTACACTTTAACAAATATGACTATTTATTGTTGCAGACTGCCTACTATACTTTCCCATCTCTGTCTTTCCCTTTTGCCATTTCAAGTCTAAATTGGGACAATCTGTTTAAAGGGCAGTTTAGTAGGATATGTGTCAAAACCATTAATTTTATTTTATACATTTAGCCCAATAATTCTAAGCATCAGAAATAATTGGAGTTATACAGTCCTATAAATGAACCAAAAAATGTGCATTTTATAATAGAGAAATAGAACCCTGAAAGTTACCTAAACCCCAAAGTTAAAGTGTTATACCAAAAATCATTATTTATCTATATATTATTGACTAGCTATTTAAATAAGGTTGACAGACCATATAGCAAGGAGAAATGTTTACAACAGTTGATAAATGAAATAGAACATTGCATATACATAATGTAATCTTTAGGTTACAACTGAGAAAAAGAGTGAAAGGAAATAAATCAAAATTATAACAGATTTCCAAATCTTAAATAGGATAAGGTTTTCTGTCACTTTTATAAACTCACCTCTGTTTTATACAATTTCTTCATATATTACTTTAATCAGAAAAAATTAACGCACTGAAAAGGTTTTGTATTTAAGTCCTGTGTTTTAATGAGATGCTCACATGTGAAACCTTAAATGATCCTCAAAGGAATTAATTCCTTACTTCTCTGTGGCCCCATAAAGCTTCATACTTCCAGCTATATTTTAATCATATTTTCTACTTTATGTAGTTGTTGAATTTAATTGAAAAAAAATATGTTATATAGATCCATGTCTTAGAATTTCTAAAACCAGATCCAGTTGGAGAGGATTCTATCTGCAGTAGACACTACCTGTAATACAGTTTTATTTTCAGCACTGCCTTGTTCTGCACAAGCACATGGCCTTCACATCAGAGTCTCCTTTAAAAACTAAACACCAACCTTACCTTCCTTCACAGCCTTGCATCTGCAGTTTGTTTGATAACTTGTGCCTTAATTATAGGCTGTCTTCCCACCAAATGTTGTATTAAGATTATGGAACAAAATGCTAAAATATATGCAGGGTTTAAAAAATAAATCAGTAATTTTATCATAAGCACAGGGAGAAAAACGGCATGATTTTCCCAGCAAACCTGTTTTGTTTTGTCCACCAAACTGAATATATAGTTGCTTTTATAAATTAATGTTATAAATTCCTATTAGACATTTTGTGAAATTCTCAGCTTAGTCCTGAAACATTAATATTTGTAACATCACATATATGCATGTATATAGCTAATCTTTATTATATTTAGGGCACTGGAAGACATTGTCATATAAAATATATAATATCTAGTTCAATTTTATTTTAGATAAACATTGATTTTTTTTTCATGTATTATAAATTCTACAGTATTTAGGGTATATTTCTAATGAAAGTTACTGGTTCTTCTGAGATTTAGATTTAACTGGCTATCCTGTATATTATTTGCTAAATCAGGCAGCTCTGAGCAGAGGAGTGATTACACATATAGAGATTCCTCAATCTGGCTAAATAATCTTTCAAATCCATCCTGAATAATATTTCATTTCGACTCAATACATTAGTAAACTCATATATCTGAATTCTCCACATCTTTCCAAAACAAGATTTTATTTTGTTTGTTTCTATGGAACTGAAGATGGAATACATGGGTTCTCTACCAATGAAAGTACACACAACCCACCCCTTTTATTTATTATTTATTTATGTTTGGAAACAGAATCTCATGAGGTTGCCAAGGCTGGCCTCAAAGGTGGGATCCTCTTGCTTTTGTGTCCTGAGTTGCTGGGATTACAGGTGTATGCCACTCACCCAGCCAAACCAAATTTTAGAAAAATCCACCAACATGGATGCCAAGGAATCACCAGGACTTCCTAACCTCTCCAAATTCCAGAGATTGAATTCCTGCCAAGTTTATGCATACAAATTACCTAACTCTGTTGTGCCTTACAGTTTTATTTTTATGCATTTATACTTAGGAGCCAGAGATCTTTGACTTTACAAGCTTAAAATTTTTCTAGTGTATATAATGCACACTAGAGAACCAATTCTAATTTGCCCTTGTTCTTTTACAGAACATTATAGAAGGGTATATATAACATTTGTCCTTTATGGACACTTCTTTCACGTTTAGATAACCACATCATATTTTCTCCTTAATAATTTGACCTAATTTTGGTTATTTTATTTTTATGGAACAATATTTTTCTATGTCCCGTGATCTGCTTAAAAACAACATGCAATAAAATGAATTCTTTTTCCTACCTTTGTTCCCCCCAATTTTCCCTTTTCCAATATTCCCCATCATCAACCATCCAGAAACCTTAGTAAGGAGTCAAAGATTAATTCTCAATGCATCCTCTTTACTACCCCCATCTCCATACCTTGCCATCTCATCTTCTCCATTTCACCTCCTCAATGTATCTGTGAAAAGTTCTCATTCTTTCCTTTCCATCCCACTGTCCCTGTCTTAGTCCAGACTCTCTTCTGTTGTCTCCAGATCTGTGTTTCTCAAATTTCAGTGTGTTTATGGATCACATGGGTAACTATCAAAATGCAGATTCTGGTTCTATAGGTGGAATTGGACCAAAGAATTCCCCTAACAGATTCCTTGGTGATTCTGATACTCTTGGTCCAGATACCTTCCCTCAAGTAGCAAGGCTTCAGGTTATTTTTGTAGATTCCCAACAAGTTTGCCTTCCATTCCAATTATTCACTATATTGCTGCCACACTTCTGGGTAAGAATTTCACATGATTCCTTTTGTCTACTGAACTACCCAGTCTACCATGACAGCTTCGTGTCCTGTTCCTAACCAGCCTAAAGATCCACCTTCTAAACTGTATCCCCACTTCACTTCTTTCTGCTCCTAAAACTCAACTCTTCTAATTCTAGGCCTTTGTAGATTTCAAAACTTTTGGCTAAAGCATGCTTAATCTTCTTTGCCATAGTGGCTCCTTTTTTCTGGTGAAGCTCAAAGACCACACTTCCTCTGTGAAAACTTTTATACCTCCTCAGGACCAACCCCAGCAACCAGTATGATTATCTGTGCCTCCCACAATTGAGTGTTTTCAACATAACTTTATATATTTACTAATTATTATAATATATAGGGTTTATTATGCATTAAGTACTGTTCTGTGTATTTTATGTGTAATTCTCACAACAATTATATAAAGTACAATTATATCCCAACTTTACAAACAATGGCACTAAAACACAAAAAGGTGACTTTACCAGGGATAACAGCTTATTCATGCTGGAGCTAGGTTTCAAACCAGAGTCTATTATATTTACTGCATTGCCTCTATGATTATGTCTTACTTTTAATTATCCATTTGAACCATATGAAATAACTGATATTTGACTGGCTTATATCTACAAAGCAGCAATTTACTATGAGTCAATTTTTTTTTAATAAATCAAGAACCACTCATGGGAAAACACCATATCTTTTTGTCATAAAATCCCCTGTATTTAGTACACATACTGGCCCAAAACTGGCACTAAATTGATCTCTGTTAAAAGAGACGAAGCGTAACAGCTCCATTTACTGAGAATGAACACAGGCCAGGCATTACACCAAGTGTTTCACATGCATTGTCATATTTAAACTTCATTACAAACATGTACGATGGGTATTATGATTTTCATATCATGAATGATTATGACTCATAGAACTTAAAGCCAATGAACATACAACCAGTACCATCATGAAGTGGTACCTAAAATAGTCCTACCCTAAAAAATATGGGGTCCTAATTAGTATATGAAATATTCCATGCTTGCACGATTATATCAAAATGCATTCCACTGTCATGTATAACTAAAAAGAACCAATTAAAAAAAATGAAAAAAAAGAAAGAAATATGTTGTCAACCTTCAGTGTTGAGTTGTGTGGGAATTGGCTGAATACCTATTTTTCTTAGAAATGAAACCTAAGTTGATGTTCTAAAAAATTTACCACTCTCTAGGAAGAAGACAAAACTTTTTTTGTTAGCTTATTCTGTAATGTTCTTATTCTGAAAATATTGAAACACACAAAAATGGAGGCAAGAATACAGATAATCCCTCAATCATGATTTTTCAACTTTACAATAGTACAAAAGCAATACACATTCAATAAAAATGTGTACAAATTCAGCTCTTCAGTTTTTTAATTTGGATCATTTCTCATGCTAGCAATATGCAGAAAGATGCTCTCTTGTATACTGGGCAGCAGCAGCAATGAGTTGAAGGTCCCACTTAGCTGGGTAATCACAGAAGTAAACATGCAGTACTGTTGCACACTTTATCAATAATATTTTAAATTTATGATTGGTTTATCAGTATATAACCCCATCATAAGTCAAGAAACTTCCGTATAGTAATCTCCCATGGACCCAACACCCAGCTTCAGAATTATCTATGATCCCCTATTCATCATCCATCCTCTCACTCTTTAAGTATTTGTTTGCTTATTTATCACTGAACTATTTTAAAGCAAGTCCCAGATATCATGTAATTTTACTTATAAATCCATTGGTATGTATTGCTAACACAGTTTTAAGTAGCCACAAAATGATTACCACACTTAAAGTTCATAAATATCCCTAAACATAAGCTAATATCAGTCTGTGTTCAATTTCCCTTGATTGTCTCGAAAATATCTCATTTTGTCTATGCCTGAATTAAGATCCTAACAATATAAACCCATTGCATTTGGTGGTTAAGTTTCTTTGAATGGCTCCCTCAAAACCATTCAAAGAGGAGTCTCCTTCTTTGCCACCTCTCCTTTTTTGTTGTTGTTGTTTTTTTCCTCATGCCACTTTTTTATTAATGAACTAGTAGTTAGGTCTAGAAGCTTAAGTAGATTCAGGTTTATGTACTTGTGGCAAAAACTCATATGGCTAGTCCTATGCATGTCCTGTGTCACCAATCAGGATGCATAAAATATCTGTCCATCCCAAATTGAATAGATTGATCAGTAGGTTCAAGAATTGTCAGTATGAGCCGTTAATTACTCTGCATTCAAACAAATTTTATTCTAACTTTTTTTTTATTTTGAAAAATTTGAAATATACCAAAAAACTGGTAAGAATACAAAAGGTCCCTGATGTGATTTTTCAATTACTTTGTGATGGTGCAAAAGTAATTCACATTCAAACTTCCATTGTGAAAAGGCCAAAAATTTTAAGTGTTTTTAAAACAATCCCTTCACATTATAAGCTGGAATTCTTATTGATTATCCACTCCATGCCACACTGACCAGTAAATATGTCAGATACAAATGCAAAAATATCTAACATTGCATGCAGTACTGACTTTTAGGCAGATCAAGTTATCCAGCCTTATCCACATCAGGAACAAAGAAAAAATCCTCCCTTAAACTACAGTTGACATAGCCCTCAACTCAGTAGGATTCTTGATTGTTCACATAACATTGTGGTACTGATTTAAAAAATATCTATTTGATTAAAAAGAAGATATTTTGCCAAAGATGTGAATTTTCTCTTATGCATTATGGAGGAGATATTTTGATGACCCATTGTTTGAGCTAAACATCAGATTTGGAGATCTACACAAAGAAGATGCAGACACAGGAGGTCAGAATGGTGTGAAGAGAAACTTAAAAAATAAGTATTCTCCCCATTGCATTATTATAGCTTACTCTACAAAATAGTCCTTTCTTTATGGATGTACTTGATAAGCTCCTAGGCTGGGCATTGTGTAAAAATTTATCATTTATAACATTTGCATTGAGCATCAGATAAAAAAAATTCATGGCAACAGGGAGAGAATGTAGCTGATGAAAGTACATTATTAATTCTTGTTTGCCCATTCATTGGCAAAGGAAATTGGGTCTCAAAGAGAAATGTACTAGGTCAATTTTAAATGCTGAAAGTATTTGAGGAAATTAAATCCCAGCATCTTGGTTAAGGGCCAGTTATAGGCAATGAAGGTTTCTACCAAGTTCAGGAAATTTTTAGTTGGGGCTAAGAAATTTGCTCTATTTTTATTCACCTGTATTTATAGGGCTTGTGATAACTACCAAGTTTAAAGCCATATGTTTTATCCATCCTTCAGAATAGTATGAGGTGTTGGAAAAAGGTTCACTCTGCAATTTAACTTAGTCCCTAATTTTCACACCCACAATGATTATCTATATTTGAATGAATTCTTTCTGATAAATATGAAGAAATTGGACTTTATTTGAACTAGATAGTATATGGTCACTCCCAGGCCAAATAGACTATGATTTTGTTAAGTGCTATGCTGAAAAGGAAAGTACACACTTGAAATTAGTCCAATGAAATCACGCCCTGAGCAACACTGAAAAGACCATATGTTCTCCTTTAACTAAACTATGTTTAGATCAATTAGGAGCATCACATTCTGCATAGTCTCACTAACAGAAAACTGCTTCAGAAAGTAGCAAATATAGTTCACCTCAGAGAAATGCTCAGGTGGTATTGAATAACCAAGAAACAAATAGTACAGTTCAAAAAGATTTGGTTTAAATCACAATATTTTAATATTTGATTGTTTCATTCAACATTTCATTTAGTTTGAGTTATTCAAAATATAACATAGATAAAAATGTTCTAGCACAGAACAAAATAGCGTTTGTTCTACCAAAACCTTCCCTCCTTTATATTTAAATGCATCTTACTGGTAGTGACCCTATAGAAATGGTCCCACTCTAAGGATGGCAGATGAATGCACAACCGGCAGTCAGTACTTTTCCTGCCCACAACCTCTTCTGTGGAGAAATGTCCTGCTCACAATAGCTAGATACAGTATTATTGTAAATATGGTATTATGGTAAATACTGTATCTAGCAATTGTAAGCAGGACATAAACAAAAGGTGACTAATCCCAAATGAAGCTGTTGCCTCAGGAAAGAGCCTATTTAAAATAAAATAAACAGGGCTTTTCAGGAAATAATTTCTGGAAAACTTAAGACTTTTAACTGTTACTTGAAGGAACAAGATCTAAACCCACATTTATCATTAGAACCATAAGATCTGGAACAAGCAAACAGTGTGAGGGACCACAGCCAATTTATAAGAGAAAAAAAAAACAGTATAGAGAGCATAATGGAGACTAAGAGACAAGCAAAGCTTCTATCAGAGATGTCTATATGAGAGAGATAATGTAACCAGCTGATAGGCTCAGACTTTTCACAACGTTTACACTGAAATTCCAGTCCACGTGAATCTTTACTTTAAATTGTCTTTAAATAATTTTCCTTGAAATCATTTGAGTTAGTGATGGATCTCAACCTGTGCAATTGAAGTGACGCAACAATTTTGGTTTGGGAAAAATTCCATGGTCATAGCAGCATGGTGATGATTATCACAAAGTGGTCACATAGATAAGTTTCCCATGACCCCATATGGACAAGGGCCTGAGCCCTCAGAGAGTGCCAAATACCAGAGATGTAAGCTCCTTTGCTGGGGTCTCCATGAGATATTCAGAAAACACAGTGTTGTACCTCCTTGGAAACCAAAGTGGACAAGGAGGAAACAATAAAAAACTGGATCCTCTCAATAGTTGAGGCCTTATCTGGTTAGGAGTAATCAAGATGCCCTAAGCCAATGGAAATTCCAAGGGAAAACATCAGCCTCTTAAGACACACTAAAAAGACTCTGTCTAATCAAAGGAAGGAATTTATGCTACAGTGATGAAGCTGAAAGAACAGTTTTGATATTTATTGTATGACCCTACAATGCAACAAGCTGTGGCCTTAGAAAGCCAAATACACTATGAAGTTGTATTTCCCAAAACTCTGGTAAAATGCAGCAGTGAACTAAGAGACAAGGTCAGCTTGTTCTGCAATATAGGTTGTGGGAGCACTGACACATGCTAGTGAAGCCCAGAGCTTTATAACCAGATTTTGGCTGAAAATATGGATTCTATGTTTCAATTTTTCTGTTGAAAACATTTTTTTTTTCCTGCTTCTGCTTTCCTCAGGGTGTTTGGCTTTAAAAATGCCAAAATCCTATATTGCATGCATGCTTCAAAGATGGACATAGGGCAAATTCCTCCCAGTTGTTTTCCTGGGAAATACTCTTGAGAGAAAAGAAACAGGCTCTCTAATGACAGCAAAGCACATTTGGCTTGTTTTGAAAAGAGCCACCCATGGTGACAGTGAGCTGGAATCTCTCCATCTTCACTCTCCAGGTTTCTGAAAACTGTGAGAACAATCATGGGAAAGAACACAATGGGTCACATCTGCTGTAAAGTGCCATTTTATAAGCTGGAGATCATTGAGCTAGAAAGAGTCCTCAACCAAATTTCCTATTTTACCTCCATTGTGCCTTCTCATCCAAATCTAGGGAAGTCTTAAGGTCCACTCCCTGAGAAGACAAGAGTCCACAAACAAGAGAAGGAGACCCAAAAGGGTGATTCCAGAACAAGCAGTTCAAATGTCACGTAAACGAAACAAAGAACAAGATCATCCTTCATTTATTTCCAGCAAGGACAGTTTCTGACTCTGGTTTCTAAATAACAGACTACACATATGCTTTTTAAACTTGGCCTCAACAGACTAGCTGTAGTGACACTAAAAGAGATAATGCCCTACCCTTTACCTAGATTGAGTTTTGGAATAAAAGAAAAATCTTTTGCATTAATGAATTCCCAATAGCACAGCATTCAAATGACACTTATCCTTTCCCCTCCTTCTTGGTTTTCTCTTCCCATCAGGAAGTTGGAGTAGATATGTTCAATCCCGGGGGAAGCCACAGTGTTTACTAACTGAGATGACAGCCAGGATTCCTCCGTTTGAGATATGCCTTCAACTAGGTGTTGCCAACTTTCCTTCCAGCTGGCTAAGCACCCACAACCAACAACCAGCACATCTTCTGGCAGCCGTTCAGAAGAGCTGAGAGCAATGTCACATCCCAATGAGAAAGCCTGCAAACTCTCATCTTCCATACAGTCAGTCTCAAACACCACAAGAGTTCTATTTTTATTAACAAAACCATTTCGAATAGGCATGAAGCTAATTTATTGCTACACTGATTTAAAATATTTATTTTTAAAATTATTTTTGCAATTGGCTTGAATCTGTTTTGCTAGAAGACATTAGGATGGCAAATAAATGATGAACAAGGAAGAACTGTACAATCCCTTGAAATTAGGTGGTTGGCAAGGTTCTTGGTATTCCTGCCTATGGATTGAGCAGTTAGTCATAAAACATGGACTAAGTCTGTAATTTGTGTGCTCTGGAAACAACAGGAAGGATGGGGATGAGACTTTATTCTTATGCAATAGAATTAGGATGGACATTTTCCCAGTATTTTGCACAAAATCCACCCTGTTTAAAGTCCAACTGGCAATGAACAGTTCTGGCACTGGCTAACTGAAGAAGCATCACTTATTCATTTGCTTTGTGTCTGTTTGTTTTGCTCTCTTAATCTCAATGGCTCATCAATTTTTAACTAAGCTCTCTCCAGGGTTTTTAGTTTGGGCAAGCCAGTTAACCAGGATGAGTGGCATCCTAAAAGAATTTCTGCATGTGTTACTAGCACAATACAATGGCCACTATGGATTCCTAGTAGATATAAAGCATTTACTAAATAAATTTCTCTTAACCTATGAGAAGGAGTAATTTTGAGCCCCTTCTTCAACCAAAATCACCCCAAGGCAATTTTACTTCTTTTGAAATCCTGTTCTATTATGACTTCATATTCCATCTTGACATGCTTGGAAATTATGTCCTAAAGTCTCATTAAATCCCTTCTGCTGCTTCCTTTCTTATATCAATAAAAATTATAACATCAACATATTATATACTTTCATAAGTTTGGTGTCTGGTCTGCAGATCCTATCCCTAATTCGTTTGTCCATTCTAGGAGCTGACTAGGAGTTTATATACCCAAATTTCGAGGGAGCAAGCATTTCAAAAGAGCTCTGAGAATTCAGGCCTGATGACTAAATATAGCTAGAGGCAAAAGTGGCATAAAATATGTTTTCTTTTCTTTTAATAAAAGACACTGTTTTCATCTCCTAACTAACTACTGCTATAAACGAAGAAAGCAGAGAAAAAGATTCCAAGCACCCAAACTCTTTGGGAGCTGACAGTTTTCTTTGCAATATATGATAGAGAACTGATTCCTTTTTGACCTTCTGAGGCTTGACTAATCCCATTATAGATTTGAAAGACAATATTCTATCTTGCTTTAAAAGTAAGAAGATTTAATTTAAATAAAAAGTATAAATAGATAAATGTTTATTAGGATTCATAATTTGGTTCAGTACCTACCACAGCCATTTGTTAAACATGATGCTGGAAATGTATTTATTTTCACTTTTAATGCATCTTTAATTCTTATACATGTAGTACACACCATTTTTTAAAATTGGAAACTCACAAAAGTAAAAATTTTAAAAAGCATGTAATCCATATTCACATCATCTCAAGATAACTGGAGATGTATCTTTGCAGTCTTTTTGAAAATGTGCACATACAGATATACATTTTTTTAATGAAACTGGGCTCATAATAATAGACATAGTTTATATACCATGAGCATTTGCACTTACATTAAATAGTATCCTAGTATTATTCTCCTCCTTATCTTAAGTGTTAATTAGTTTTAAAGTTTCCAGTTAACTTTCCTCCATAACTGAAATGCATTAGTCATTTAAAAGTACCTATAAGAATCACATTAAAAGAAAACTAGTGGTTTAAAGAAAAATAAAAGAAAAAGTTATCATTTGACTAAATCCAGAATTATGGAAGCAAAGGAAAGTAAATTTATTGATTACATTAAGGAAATGAACCACTCATTAAAGACCATGGATTTATAGATGTCCCCTTTAGTAATACATCTCTTTTGTTGGAGTACTTTTATTAATACTATTCATTTGCCTGGGATAGACATCAGGTCCCCTGCCTAGCTCAATCCTGCAGACTTTTAAGGACCAAAATTTACCATCTGACTTGTCCAACTGTTCCAACCTCTTCTACCTCTTAGGAAGAAGCTAAATCATAATGGTTACGAATATAAGGTTGATCTGAAGCAAAATATTGAAACTTTCTCTGCCTCCAGCTCCTCATCTGTAAAATGTGAATAAAACTATTATCTTCCTCAAGGGTTGTTATGAGGAATCACAAGTCAACATATGTCACACACTTGGGATGGTGCCTGGAACACTGTAGGTATTTGATAAATGCTAGGTGCCATTTGTAACTCTCATTTGGCTGTTTAATCACATATTGTTTGACTACCATTTTACTACATATATGCCCATCGAAACATTATGTCATACACCTTAAATATACACAGTAAGATTTTAATCCCATACTGCTTTGTCCTTTGCTTCTTGGCAATTATTTTTGTGTTCTCATTTTCCGTAGGTTTACTCTTTTGGCATCACTCTTTTTATGTAAACAACTAATTTTGTTCTTGCCTGGTGCTGCTCTACATTTTTTTTCTTCTTTCTTCCTGTTGAGAACCCAAAGACCTTTACAAAATCTTATTAAGCCCTCTAATCATCGAAGGCTTTTGACTATCAGCCTGGAGTTAGGGAGTAGTCTAGCAGAGAAGTCAGCCTCAGAAGACTCAATCTGTGAACCTGTGTCTGCCAGCAGGACCCTGTGCCACGTGACTTGACCTGACATTTTATAATCTTTGCTCATTTGTTTTCACCCTTGGGCTGAATGTCACAGGTGGAGGGCCTGTCTCTCAGGTGGCAGCTGAGTCAAAAATAAAACCTTGTACTATTCCCTGATACACTATTCTAATTACTGCAAATAGCTCAGAGAAATGAGGAGAAACTGAGAGAGAGAGAGAGAGAGAGAGAGAGAGAGTGAATCACAGAGGCTTCCCTCCTCTCCAAACCTGAGTGCTACAAGAGGTAAGGAGACCCTACCAGGCGCCTACAGGCGATTGCCCACACAGTTTGCTGTGAGTGGTTCTTCCTCACCCACCAAATCTTCTTGCTAGAATCATTTTTCTGTTTTAGAGCCTCAAAACATTGAAGCACAAGGAATCGTTGAGTTACAAGTATCAGAGCCCAGCTGAGTCCCTGTGTGTGCATCTGTGTATCCTACCGGGAGCATATATAGGATTCCCATAGTTATAATTGGTGCTGCTGCCCTTCGGCTGAGAAGTGCATTACTTGAAAAGCAGAGGGGATGCTGTTGTACTTATGATCATTAATATTTCAATCCAGAGGGGCCTGTTTCGTAAACCCTAGGAGAAGGAACGGAGGTTAGCATGGTGAAACTCAGCCAAAATGCTATAACCCGTAGCCAGATGTGTTATGAATAACAATGTGTGGAAGAAATAATAAAACTGGATAAGGAGAACAAGCTTCCAGTGTTAAAAACCTTGGCAAATTGAGGTTTTGTTTAAGCATGTGAGAGCTAAATGCCAAAGAAAAGCCCCCTGACCTAAGCAGCTTGCTGGAAGTGGCTGCACATAATTCAACAACTCTGCCAGAAAAGTTACCCAAAAAAGGTTGAGAAAAGCTGATCCAATAGATCAACTAATGGTCTGGAAGGAAGTTATAGAACCAGACATCTCATACCAGACTCCTCTCCCTCTCCCCCTTTCCTTGACATTCCCTCAGGGGTCCATTGCCTCCCAAAAGGAATTTAACTTGCTCACTGTAGAAAAGGTAATAAATGCTTTCCAGTGACCTGCCATTGGAGGGCGCACCAGAAATAACGTGGGGTCAAGTAGGTGGCTGCTTCTGAAATCAGAGTAACTCTGTGATCACAGAGAATGCTTCCTTGCAGTGGACCTCATCAAATACAGCCATCAAGATTAGACCACCTTCTTTCCAGAATTAGAGTGTATTCTTCAGAGAGTGGGTGTTCAGCTCCTCTGGTCTTCAAATGTCAGCATTCTTTGAAGTTTCTACTGCCAAGGAGTAAAGCTGGTTTTTGCCTGTCTTTAGTTTCATAAAATGAGAAGGTTGGGTCTGAGAAATCAAGCGTCACAATTTGTGATCTCTTGATAATGTTCGACTTCTACACACGCTGTTATTTTTTATGGGATCTGACTCTACCGTGTATATTTAAGTAGGTGTTCATGATGTTCAGACATTAGTTATGTTAACCTTTCAAGCAGAATCCTGTTTTATAGCTGAAGTGTCAAAATAAAAAACAAAAGAAGTCCTTTGTGGTCCTTGTTTTTGTTTAATAAGTAATGGCTAGCAGACAGATGGCAAATGCAAGGCTCTTCCATTACTGTATTTGCTTCCCTAATCCTTACAGATATCAATGCTCAATTCTAACCACTTTTCATGTCAGCCTAGATGTGATTTCAGAAAATTAACCCTCCAAGCAACCACTACAGCTGGATCAGAGCTGGCACACAAGATGAAAGCAGGCTCAGAATGCCATACCCACTGCAAGCTGGTGACATCACAATGACTCATTGTGTCATCAGTGACATCCTTGAGTTTCTATGACTCAAATCCATGTCTCTATAGCATTATCTTGAAGAAGAAAAGATATGAGATAAAATTTACAAACATAAAACTATAGGGTCCATAGCTGGCTCCACCCAGATACCAGAACCAGTTCAAACTCTCTATCATCACTGATGGATTAATGGCATCTGAGGGGGGAAAAGCCCAAAAAAACTTCTGAAAGTTTAAGAAACTCAGCTGAGACAAAAACAAAACAAACAAACAAAAACAATAGTATTCTTTGCATAAGTCAATCACTGTTTCTTAAAGAATTAATGAAAAATATAGGAACCAAAAGAATTTATATTTGTATTAAATTTTAGGATCCAAATAATGCATCTGGTGTTTGTGGATGATAATGAAAATACCTAAGACAAAGGCAATACTTGTTAATATAAAGGAAGTTATAAATATATATCTCCTAATCCAGAAAGGAGGTAACATAAGAAAGAAATGATGTTTAATCAAATGAAGACTTTTTAATTTCAAATTAATGTTCTAATATTAGATCTCAATATTAGGATGTGATCAATATTCCAATTTTTTTATCTTTTCTTATAGTTTACTAAACCTCCAAAAAACAGAAACAAACAAAAAAACATAGCAAAATAATCCACAGAAAGGATGGCAGACATCTCTGAAACAATTAAACTGAAAAGAAAGCTAGCAATTCCACCCATCAATTCTAACTAGCAAACACCTTGAAATCTTCTGTAGGATGATGAAAATTAATTTCTTAAAAATCCAAGAGAAATAAGAAAGTTATTAAACATCAGTAACAGTAACATGAAAGGAATGGGTTTGATGCATAGATGACTTGAACCTATGAAATATGAATCTAGGTCAGCATGAAGCCACATTCAAAATTTTAAAGAAGTAAAGCTACTTGTAAGATAAGAAAGAAAACTGAAAATATTGTTAATAAATATCATTCCAAATGATCACCAATTTCACAGGACCTCATGTCTTTCAGACATAGAAGGTAAACTCCACAGCATATTTCACTTTCAACCCTTTATGAACCTTATCTCCTAACCCCCAGCTGCTCTGATGCCTCAATTCTGTGGGATGTCTAGTGCCCACTTGAGTAAATTATCAATTACACTGTCCACCTTCCATTCAAACTTGTTAACATTGCTCTTAACATATAAGTGTGTGTTATATACACACACACAATGTTGAGGATGAGGCTCAGTGGTAGAGCACTTCTTTTAATCTAGCATGTGTAAAGCCCTGAATTCAATCTGCAATAGTGAAATAACACACACACACACAATTATCAATTAAAATAAATACATAAAACAGAATCAATTTTGCTTCATGTAAGTTGGCAGTAAAGGAACCCATCCAAAGCTTAATTATAAAAATTCAAAATCTAAATGATATCCAGATAAAGATTTTAAATTAAAATCTCTCCCAGACTTTTAACAAAAAAATATCAAAGTAGGTAGGACAAGAGAGAAACTTTCATATTAATCCCTTTTTCATGGGTGAAGCACTTTGAGCCATTCTTTTTTATAAAATAACTGTGGGGGGAGGGAGGTTAATAGTCTATACAGAAGAGATTAAGTACATTCAAAGGTGGGGATAAACTGGGAAGAATGATCAGAAAATGAAGAAGCAACTGCCTGGATTGATTTTCTGTATCCCTTCACTTGTACTAAATCTGCAGAATGTTTTTACACAAGGAAGAAGGTATAGGACCTAGCATGGTACTGAATACTGAAAAGTGAACTGGGCAGTTTATGTAGCTGTGTATAAGTGATTCGGTATATGGATTTCATTGGGGATTTGTCCTGCCTTTAGAGGGTAGCAGCTACTTGAGAAGGAAATGTTTTTACTGCACCAGTTCTGTGCAACACTCAAAATACCATTAAAGGAAATAGCACTGGATGAAAACCTATTACTGCTGGGTACATTGCACACAGTATATTATTTTGTCCTCAGAGCCCTTAAAGGTAGTTGTCATTAGCTCTATTCTACAAACCAGGAAATCAGGCCCTGAGGGGAGGGGTCAGTAATTTACCCAAGATTATAAGGAATGCAAAAGATTTTGACCAAGTCTGTCAGAGGCCGCAAAGCTAATATGTCCTTCGTATATCATGTAGCCCTCCCTCTGAGGACTTTCAAGAAAGGCATTAATTGATCTTTTGAGATATTTGAAACTGAGCCTGCCTTAAGAAAAAGGACATAAATCACATTATTTCAACATTTAAGCCTTTCCAATACATACCCTTTTAAGACTGATAAAAGCCACACACATACACAAACATGAATCACGCTATATAATAATCACAGAGGTTTCAGTGTCCCATAAGCACATGCATCAACCAAAACCCAGGTTCTCAACACCTGGACAAATGACCACTAGTATTGCTCATGTCTCTATGCTACATTACAACATCTTACCCCACGTAGTCATTGAACAGTAGACAGCAAAGTAAAGAATGTGAAATCTGGAGTTAGACTATGTTGCTTCACATCCTCCCTTTGGCATTTAATAGTTGTAACTTTGAGCAAGTTACAATACCTCCTTGTATCTCAGTTTCTTCTTCTGTAAATGGATGCAATGATCAACTCATATGTTGTGAGAATCAAGTAAGAAATCACATACAATCCTTTATCCCACTGCCTGGCACAAAGCAAGCAAGCAATAAATAAATGCTAGTATCACTACATTGAAAAGAATTGACTACCAAGGGGTTTCTTCTCTTTAGGCAAGGTGACTTTGTATAGTTTCTTAGTAAAGAAGCATGTAGCAATCCACACTTTCCAAACCGTTTAAAATCTACATGATCTTCTGTAATGTGGCAATGCTACTCCCCTGCAAAGAGAATTTGTTTCTGATGAAATAATGTTATGTCAGTTATAGACAGAGCCCTTAACTGACCTAT
This sequence comes from Tamias sibiricus, assembly GCA_025594165.1. Classification (NCBI taxonomy): domain Eukaryota; kingdom Metazoa; phylum Chordata; class Mammalia; order Rodentia; family Sciuridae; genus Tamias; species Tamias sibiricus. Next base: position 107,568,673 of record CM046664.1, on the reverse strand, counting down.
TAGCTCCTACTTCCTACCTATTAGTATGCTGTCTTATAACCCATGCACTATGCTCCAAGAAAGCATAAGTAACCTCAAGGAGAGGTACACATGAAGAGAAACCAAGGCTCCCAGCCATAAGTTGGAGTTGAATCCCCCACAGATAATCAGAACCAATTAGCCAGCCATGTGAGTGAGTGACCTTGCAAGCAGATCTTCCAGGCTCAGTGCAGAGGGGCCCAGGATAACTCCATATGGAACTGAATTAAATAGTTACCTCCAGACCATGCTAAATGGAAGATCATGGTTGTGTCAGGTCACCACAAGAGGGGATAGTTTGCTGTGCAGCACTAGGACTCAGAACACAGCACTTGATGGAGCCACTCTCCTCCACTTTCCTGATGCTCACCTTCCCTGAGTGGGCCTATCATAAAGACAATTCTACTGGAGAAGCCACAGCCATAAAGTGTGCTGGGTACCTGTAGTGTGCCAGTCACTGATCCCTCCTGCATGGATGGAGGCAGGAAGAATATATGACGTAAGTAAACATGCATCTGCCCTAAAGAGCCTATAGTACATGTGGGAAGAATGACTACCCATATGCAGAAGTAACCAAAACACATGGTTACCAAATATTTAAACCCAGAGCAAATTACAGCAGCCCAAACCAAGCCCATTTGTTCCAAATACAGATGAAAAGCTGAGCAGGGACACAGTTCATAGCAGGGAGCAGTTCAGTTATGGAATACTGCCCCAAGAGTTAGATTTAAGCCATATTTTTGAAGGAGATTAAAAGACATAGAGGAAGTACAGAGATAGCAAGCATAGCATTCAGTGTGTAAGTTACAAATGCAAGTGCAAAGACTCAAACCTAGTAACGAACAAGTCACAGGCAAGATCTACAAAGGAGACTGCCTAAATTCTAGCAGAGGGTCCTTACCAAGAACAAAGGAATGAGGTTGGGGAGATTGGAACAAGGGGTCAACAAATCTCTACTCCAAGCTTTTACATCCTGGTGTGCTGTGGCCTTGGGAAGATTTTTCTTTTCTCCTTTCAGACAGAAGGCTTCTCTCCAGCCCTCAAAGACAAGCAGCCTGAACAGTGACTTAGGTGATTCTGTCACATAATGCTTGGTCTCTTTATAAACTGGCTTGCTGTGTTTTACTCAGCAGTCTGTTCAGCGCTTTTGTGGAATCAGGAATGCTCAAAATCTAGTCATATCTTCTGCCTAGTGTCTTCTGTCAGAGATGTCCAAGTGGATTCCTTACACATCCATCAAAGAGACACACTTCAAAATGTGACCCTATCAATAAAAACTGTTCTTAGTTGATTCATAAATGCAGCCACCAATGGAGTGCTGAGCAGAAAATAATCCCACTGGACTTCAGCCTAATCACACTGCCTTCTAGGGACTACCCTTCCCTACCATGAAGTTTTGGTAAAAGATGGAATCTAGACGCAACCTGATGCAAAAGGAATGTAAAGCCCAGGTGAATGAGTAGATGGCAATTTCCCATCAGTTTGATATCTCCCGCTAGAACTCTAAGGGGATTAAGAAAAATATTTTAAAGGGAAAAGGTCTTGATTATTTATCTTTTTAAATGTCCTAAAATCTTGCTTCACATAGTGTTACAAACTCTTGTTCTGGGGGACCAGACTCCACCATTTGAAGCAAATAGCCTTCTTAGAGAACAAGAAGAATTGAGATTAGAAAAGTCAAAGAATCCAAAAATCAGATCACCCATTTGTATTTTTAATGTTTAAACAGATCTCTCTAGAACACCTTTTCTACCCGCATAACATTTTGTTTTTCCTGACTTGCAATCATGAGAAAGGATGTAAAAATGTGAGGAAAACATAAATAACATTTATTACAAGAATAAGAGGCTTTCCATTATAAATGTATTCGTATTTCAAAATTCAGGATCTGAGGACTGCTGTTCATTTACTTATTCACATGCACCCAGACATGTGTACGATCCCCAGAAGCACAACACCCTCAGATTCAAATCCAAAGAACACCATCGGGCTCATCCTGATGGATGTGAGTTGATATCACACCATATGGTCCACATTTTTCCTCCTCTGATGAATACATCATCTCCAGGTTTGTATCACATCTGTCTCATTAGACTGAAGAACTGCCCCTGGCTATTACCGTGTTTTCAGACAACTTCAGTACATCCTAAATGCCTGAAGGCTAAGACCTAAGCAATATCAAAGATTTGTATAGCTTTCTTTCATTTTTGTTTGTTTTCTTTCATCATTTTATGAATTCTGTGACTTGCATGTCTTATTAGGGCCAAGATTTTAGCTCTCAACAAGCACAGCTCCCACCCCAAACACGTTGTGTATCTCTTATCATTGTAAAAATGAAAATCACACCCTGGCCATCGAGGTGACCATTTCAGCCCTTTAGAGATTTAATACTAAATCCCAGAGCTAATTCAAAGAATTTCTTCTAAGAAATGTGATTGGAAATAAATGTAGTTGAAATTTTTCCTCAGTGCCTCGGGAAATCCCAACAATCCTCGGCGGGCTGTGCGATGATTTGGAATTAGTAATAGATCTCAACTGGGAAGGACCTGTGTGGTCTTTGATAGTACTCATCAAACAGAACAAATGATTAAGTTCATCATGATTCAAGATGATTGATTCCCTTGTTTTGATTTTGTTTGATTCCCATCTTAGCCTGATGGATGTTGGTAATTCATTAGATCTATGGAGATAGGTTAGTTGGAAGGCTAAAAGAAAAAAAGAATGTTGGATGGATAGATCAGCCTAGAGTCCTACTGCCATGTATATGCTGAATTAGTGTCCTGAGATAGCTTGCTGAGTGACTACTCTAATTCTTAAAACCCATTCTGGGTTAGGCCTAAACTTCTCATATTCCCAGCAAGCCAAATAGTCATGGAACTGACCCAGACATCAAGCCAAAACTATATCAAATAATATTTAATCTAACAAGCATTTATTTACCAAGGATTATATAAGGTAATCATATAAGGTAATTTGGCATTTAAATACAAAAATTATTAGCTTATTCCTGCTTTTCTAATAGATATAATAAACCAAAAATGTCCACCACCTCCTTCAGGAAAAAATATGAAGTGTTATATAAAAAGCTATTAAATGTATAATCTTGGGGATGTTGGTTTTTTAAAATCCAATAAAGACAAAACTTGTTCGTTCACTGGACTCCATTTTTCATCCAATACATTAAAAGTAGAGAAATAATTTGTCCAGTTCTGTTTTTCTTTTCTCCTTTTTCAGCCAAATAGAATATGCACAATTTCCAACGGCAGCTCCATAAAAATTATTTTTCACTTTCTTTTGTCTCTAGCCACTTTTTATAAAAGGGGTCTTGATGTACATGTGTTTCTTTTATCTTCTTTATTCCATTTTGCAGTTATATTTAGTTTTTGTTAAAATGGCTGGCAATTATTGACAGCATGTAAGTTATTACTTTGCAATACACTTCATACATGACCATTAATACCTGCATCTTTAAAAAAGAATTTTTAAAACTCTCCCAATCTGATTTATTTAAAATATATTACATGATGTCCTGAAATTTAATCTCATGGGCAGAGTGAGCCCAATCAGTGTTTAATTAAGGATAGTTAAATGGTAACATTGAAGGAATCATGGAAATAAATACAATGCAGTAATCATACAAAACTGAAAAACAAACAAATTAATGTTCTTTCCTGTGCCCTTATGTCCAACAGAAAAACTTGACAGCACAAAGTATATTTTTAAATTGTGGAACTGATTGAACATTGTGGAGAGAAAACAGTTTGAAAAATCATAACTCTACACAGCACAAGGTTAATGTTATTTAAAGTGCAAAAGCCAGGGAGATGGTACCCAGATTACCTGGTACTTTACCCATTTATGCACCGAGGAACAGACATGTTTATCTTTCACCTTGACATCTGATTGCTGTGCTAATGCCATTTAAAACTAGATGGAAGGAAATTATATTCTCCTAAGGAGCCGACTGATTCTTTTCTTTAAAGGAAAGAAAAAAAATACAGATAGCCATTTTGATTCAAACAAAGTGCTACACAGAAATCTCTGGGCATAAATCGCATCAGGCCTCTATAATTTTTGCTTGCTATTGGTTATTGCTGGGATAATTGCACAGGAACACTATTTATGTAATTGTCAGCAGTACTACTCCTGGACCAAGGACCAAGGCCTCCTGCAGATTTCTACAAATCATTACTCTCCTTACAGTTTTTCTTTTCTTTTTTTTTTTTTTTTTTTTTTTTTTTTTCCCTGCAGATCACTGGAGTTAAGCCAAGTAGAATTATTGTTCTTGATCTTGGGAAGATTCACATTAATTTTTGAAAAGTACAGACAAGTTTTGCAGCTAAACAAATGTGTGCCCTTTGTTTAAGAAAAAAGAAGAAACTGGAGGATAGAGGGGGGCGGAAATAGTTGAAAGAAAATGCACACCTTCAAAGCTATAGATCTACTTGAACAAATTGAAAGCTAATTTTGTGAACGGGGTCAAGGAAGTTATTAAACTGTTTAGCCCAAAGGGGTTGGACATGGGAAAAAGATATTTGACAATATTTGTACAACTCTGTTCCTCACTCATTTGTTTTCTCTTTCAAGTTGTTACACTGCATTAAGGAATTCAGAAGCAACAGATTATTATGCACTTGTAGTAGTAAATAAGACTCAGGAATATGTCTATATACATAAAATGTTTTCCTCTTCCTACAAAACTGCAAAAGATAATTCTGCTTTATTTATAATTTCACATCATTTAAAAGAAACTGTAAACATATGTTTTGTTCTGACTAAATCTTTCCACATTTTTCATAAAAATAGTCTTGCTAAACTTTAGTAAATAAAAATGTCTAAACTTCTTCAAAGTTGATTGGCATTCAGAATGTTTTGCTTTAACCAAGTTTGTTTAGAATTCCCAACATTTTGATCACAACATACAATATCAAACATTCTTTAATATTTTAGATTTTAGACAAAGGATATAAGTAGACAATTGATCTGCAAAAAAAATAAACACAGATGACAAACATTAAAAATGGAAAGTTAATAAGATATGAAAGTCAATCTATTAAATTAACCAAGAAATTTTGAATGATAATCTTTAATGTTAGTGAAGATTTGGCAAAACAGACATCATTTTACACAGCTGATGGAACTAAAAACAAAGCAATATTTGTATAAAACTATTTTCTAAGAAGTAGCAAAGGTTCTATTTTAAACTATACATTTATTAAAGTAAATACCTACTTTAGGAAAAGATACCTAAAAACAATTTTAAAAATTCAAATATCCATTTATAAAAATATGTACTATTCAAAATAGTAAACAATTGTAAATAATCTCATGATCCAGCAAAAGAAACATGTAAAAGAAATTATGATATAATGCACAATGCATTGTTATCCAGCCTTCCAATGATATTTTGAAATCTGAAATTTAAAATGTCCACTGTTTATGATACTATCAAAGTCAATAAAATACAGAAGCCCAGAGCTTATAAGATTGTCCATGTGTCTTTGCTTCAGGAAAAAAAAAAATGAAGACTACTTCAGGGATGAAAAATGTGAACCAACTCCTTAATAGCAGATCCTAGGGACTCACTGTAAAATAGTTAAATTCCTCTGAAATGCCATTTAAAGTATGACCTTAATTTTGCCTTGAGCTGAGGTAGTTGGTGATGTTGTTACCATAAGCCATATCCCTGCAACCCCACTTTCACCCCCAAGCACACCATATTTCGTCACTCCCTCTGGAATCACTAATTGTCTCCCAGTTATTTCTATCTCCTACAGCCACTGATGGCTGTCACCGGGAAACATGTTCTCTAGTGACTTTAGCCAAAAACCAAGTCACAGTCAGAAGCTTGTACCTAATCCAGCCCTCACAAAGTCTTCAGATCACCTCATGCAAGTTTTGAAACCACCTATTTGCTATTCCTCCTATTTTAAAACCAAACTGCATTGATATCATATTATATTTTTCTCACTGGGAATCAAGATAAGACATAAATATCTCCACATACAAACTTGTATTCTGTGGTTTCTACCTCCTCTATTCAGTATTTAGTTTGTTTCTCTGTCTATAGAAACTGATGAAGATGGGATTATAGAAGTAACATTAGTTTGGAGGTTATAAACACAGATACAATCTGGACTTTCTGGTTATAAATCCAGCCCCATCACAAATTAGCTATTTGATCTTGGGCAAATTGTGTACTAATCTCTCTGTGCTTCTATTTCTTCCTCTGTAGAAATATTAAATGAGTTAATTAGTTAACACATATGCAACATTTATAACCATTTCTACCATAAAATGTTAGCAATTATTATTAGAAGGCAATGTATCCTCTCTTTTCCCAAGGTTACAAATATGTTTATTAAATTCCTTGCTACCAAAAAGCCCAGATTACATTTTGAGGGGTCTGTTTATAAACAGTTCCATCTTTAGTAGAGGAAGGATAAAAACAGTCTATTGAATTAGTCTTAGTAGTAACTTATTCAAAACAGGATCACACAGGAATTGTTTATATTTAGTTTATATTGTTGACCGAAGCCTCACCAAATAAGCTTGGTATTCAGTATACTTGCTCAGAATAAAACCTAGAGAAGTGAGGATTCCTAAGTCATTTTGCATATGATAATATCTCCCTGTGATGGGCAACTACAGTCCAATAGGAACAGGTTGGCAATAATTGCATTTCATTTTGGCTCATGTCAGCCACAGTTAGATCAGCACAATTTAATGGAGAAGAGCATTGCCTCTTGCACTTAATGAGGCCACATTTGATAAGAGACTCTGGTGGGATCTGGAATCATAACAGTAATGAAATCCAAGGTTTGGGTTCTTGGTTCATTAGGCAACAAGACTGGCTCTTCAGTATACTTGTTCCCTAAGAGAAACAAAAAGGCCAACTTGTTGGATTTTTTTTTCATTTACTCATTTTTAATGCTAGAGAATGAATTTTTTATTCTAAGTTGTTATAAATGACAGCAGAATGCATTACATTTCATGTTACACATATAGATCACATTTTTACATATCTCTGGTTGTATACAAAGTATATTCACACCATTCATGTCTTCATACATGCACTTAGGGTAATGATATCCATCTCTAGAGAATGAATTTTTATCACTCAATTATTAAAGAGAGGAGTTGACAACAAGTTTAACTTTAAAATATTTTTTTCTGAGTTCATGTGTAGTGATCCAAGACTGCCCTTAACATAGAATTTATTTTGCAAATATTATTTTTAGTTGTTGATAGACCTTTATTTTATTTATTTATATGCGGTGCTGAGAATTGAACCCAGTGCCTCACACATGCCAGGCAAGTGTGCTACCGCTAAGCTTCAGCCCCAGTCCTGAATTCTATGACTCTTAATTATTATTTCACTAACTCCTTTACTGACAAGACAACTGAGGGCTACAAATGTAGTGTGCTTGTCACTGTCAAGAAGCTAGTTAGTGTCAAGACAAGACCAGGTATAATGACAATAATTGTTAGTAATTATTGATCATTTATTAATCATGATTTAATTCATTTAATCTTCAAAACATCTTCATTTAACAGAGGATCACACAATAGAATTAAGTGACTGGCCAAAAGTCACACTGTAAGTAGTAAACTATATTAAGAACACAGGAGCACCAACTCCAGAATCTATGCCTCCAACCTCTATGAGTTACTAATCCTAGTGGTCTTCACATATCCAAGGCAGCATCAGGAGCACACTATGCAGTCTCCTTGAGAAAGCACACACACAAAAAAAAAATAATCTGAATATCCCTCTATTTCTCTCCATTTCTCAGCACTTGTGCAAACACTTTGTAGCTTTCCAAAGACCTGACAAGTTAACTAGGTCAGAGAGTTTTGCTATCTAGAAGAAATAACTTGGTAGTAGTCATCAGATTCTTCTGAATTCCTTTCAACAAAGAATAGTCCTACTTAGTGGAAATTTTCTAGGAGAAAGAATGTCATTGCACAGATTGTGCTCAGAAACCAGGACATCAAACATGGAACCCAACTAACATGGACTATACTAGGGGTATGGGTCATTGAAAATCATGGTAAGGTCCATAAATAAGAAGAATGTGTTTAAATATGAGTATCATTGAAATCAGTTATGTGACTCCAAAAAGGTCAAACTCAATTTCTCATCTCAAAATCTGGAGGATGATAAGTATACCTTTTCTGTTCATTCATTCATTGATTGTGCATACACTTTGTGTCATTGCAAAGCATATCTTCTGATCAAGGAGTACAGGCAAAAGTATGAAGATAATGTAACTCAGGCTTCAGGTCCCTCACTTGCCCAGGCCCATTCAAATGAAGGCTGGCAGTGGTGACACCAATGTGTTCTGGTAATCATACATTTCTACATAATTGTGAAAGAAGATAATTAAACGACAATCAGTCAAGGCCACTGCCTCTTTCCCTACTTTAGGCATCTGCCTAACCATAAATTGAACTGTGGATAGTTACAATTAGTTGGACCTTAATGAGATACATTTAATGTAGTTTTCAGTCACTTCCATGTAGACCTCAGTTATCGTTGATCTTAGGAAGGTATCCAGGAATACTCCTAACTTCCAAGGTGCCAATTTATCTAGAATGATCAAAAAAGGTCCAAGGCCAAGATCATGTCTCAGTGTGAAAATTCCTTACAGCCCTTGATACCAAAAGTATCAAGGAGAGACACAAGGTCAGAAATGTATATAGCCCGATGTTGTTGTCATCATCATCATTGTCATTATCGAAATAGAAATGCCACCTGGAGCATATTCTAGGACTTTAAAACCTCACAGATATTAGTTGATGGTTCATTGAATGCTGGAATAAGCTGACAGTAGGGGATAGAGGCAGGATTAGGGGTCACTAGGAATAGACAAGGGAATGAGCAGAAAAATAGGCAGGCGAAGACAAAAATATTTACCCTGCCCCCCCCCCACCCCCCCCCCCCCCCCCCCCCCCCCCCCGCTGAGTTCGGGTTGCTGCTACCTAAGTTTTTTAAGAACATTTGATGATCATTAGAACCACCTAGAATTTTTCTTTAGAAAAAGTATCTTGTTCTGAGGCCAGGGAATAAGCATTTTAATAAAAACCTCAAATTTCTTTAAACCAGGTAATCCATAGATCACACTTTGATATAAAGGGACTAATTTTTAAGAAAGCTGCTATATTGGGGCTGGGATTGTGGCTCAGCAGTAGAGCGCTCGCCTAGCACGTGCGCGGCCCGGGTTCGATCCTCAGCACCACGTAAAAATAAACGCATTGTGTACAACTAAAGCAAATAAATAAATATTTTTAAAAAAGAACAAATTAAAAATTAAAAAAAAAAAAAAAGAAAGCTGCTATGATCAATTCAGCTGGAAAACACACAAGTGTGTGACAACAGGCTGCACAAACACCCATGAAAAATATCCCGATCTGATTTCAATAATGGTTTGATGACTCCAGGAATGTTTGTCTGAATATTCTTTAAAAGGTTAAGGTGTCAATCTTCTTGGCACTTACACATCTAATTCATTACCCCAATGTGCATGGTCATAATATATATGAAAAAGAAGTTTCAGCTTTACATGTTAATCCAAGAACAATTGTACAAGGTGCATACTCATTGATATTTTAATTAGCTGACATCAAAAGATTCCTGACCTTTTGTTACAATCTTTAGGGCAAAATCAAAAGTGCAACAGCTGGTCTCCTTACCTACTGTGAGTATTTAGCCTCTTTACACATAAAAATGACTATTTTGTTCATTAACATAATTAAGCCAAGATATTGACTGCCTTTGTCAGATTTTGGCCAGGAGCTAACTTGTATGAGAGTTTGATGTAATTGTGTTAAGGGCTGACAGTGCTTAATACCATGGGTTAAGTAAGAAAAAATGATATCAAAAAGGTACGTATGTATTCTACTGCATTTTAATAAGGTAACCGGAGTTGAAGCAGTTGGTATTCATAATTTCTATATTTTAATTATGAAAACCATCAACGTTATAACAGCTGAGTATTTCCTTTAAATATTAAACCACTAATTGACATAACCGAATAGAGTATTGCTAAGAGAAAATACAATATGTTTTTCAACCATAGAAGAAGAAAATCACTTGGAGGTTAATATTTTGTTTTATTTTAATTAGAACCATCCTGTATTGAGATCTCTATACTCATAAGTTCTTCATGTAAGAATCCCTCATTCAAGTCTCTCAAAGAGGACAGCTTTTCCTGATATAGTTCGTATTACTGCCTGAGGCATTCTTCTAGTACTATTTTCCATCTTTCGGTTTAAAAAGATTTTATTCTGAGCAACACGAAACAGTTGGAATTTGTGCTGTGGATATGCAGTACAGACATGTGTAAGATCATCGAGCCCAACACCATTGTTAACTCATGAACAAAAAATGATCCCAAGATCAGAAAGCGTGCTGGTGGCACAGCCAGTACTGGAACTCAAGTTTCCACTCCCCATCCCCAACCCACATGCTGCCCCTATTTCACAAGCTACTTTTTTGGGGATAAAACTTGTCTTCAATAATATCTCTCTTTCTCTCTTTTAGACCCACAATGCACTGAAAAGATGTTTTGCTGGTGGATCTTTGACAGTATGTTACTCATCTGTCAAACCTCTCAGTTCATTTTTCTATTCTGTAAGAGCAAAAAGATGTTCTTTCTTTGCACAAACAGCAAAGATGAACAGATATCCATTAAGAAATTATTCTGTAAAGGTCAAGCTTGACTAAAGTGGTCAAATCTTCCTTAAGCTTCTACGTTCAAAGAACAGGAGAAATTAATAAGAGGTAAGACACTTTACAACAAAGCGTTATACAATATTTACATTTTCCAAAGGGTATATCTGCATAAGTTTTCTTGGCTTTTGAAAAATCTACAAGATAAATGCTTCACGTCTAGAATATATACACATTGGTTTGAAGATAATGAAAACCGCTCTTTATACAATAACATAACGCTCCACTTAAAGAAGTAATGCACACTATAGTGCTGACAAATAAAATTTTAAAAGAGCATAATAAAAATTCATATAAATAAAAAAGCCATAAAAAATCTAAATCACAACATCATATGCCTTAGTACATTCCACGTTATACCTAACACTGAATTGCACTCCAAACTTCAATGTTCTTTTATTTATAACATATGTATATTGTGTCTTCTGATAGTGTTTCACATGCAAAGCACCCTCTCATGTAGAAATCCTTTATGAGTCTTTCCAAGAATCCATGATCTATGTCCTTGTCTGTATAAAGCAGAGGTTTTCAATTAGGAGTGAGTTTGCTTCCCAGGGAATATTTAGCAATGGTTAAAGATATTTTCAATCCACACTGCTGGGGTAGGAGGATGCTCCTGACAGCAAGTGATTGAAGGCCAGGGATCCTGCTAAAATTTCCATGATGTGCAGGAGAGCCTCCACAACAAAGAACTACTGAACTCAAATTATCCACAACAAACAAGTTAAAGCAACAGCTGCTGTGAGTTCTTCAGAACAATATGAAGTTCTCAGCCACCTAGCATTTACAAATGCACGCTTGAATCTTCTCACCCATGTGACTACCTAGGCAAATTTCTTAGCATGAGACAACATGCACAGCAGAAATAACACAAGGCTTGAGAGCCTAGACACTTGGCTTCTGGAGATCTCACTTTCTTACTAATTAACTGCATGAACATGGGTAAGTCACTTAACCTCTCATGCCCTCAATCGCTTCATCAAAAAATGAGAGTAACAAGCTAAATTAATTCTCTAGTTCCCTTCCAGCTCTCAAAGTCTCTTATTCAAGTGAGAAGGAGAATCCAAGTATAGAGAAATTTTTTAAATTAAAATACCTGGCTATATAATCATTTATATTTTAATAAAAACAATTGACAAGTGCAGACACAAAATGTTTAACTGCACTGTATCAATAAGTTGATTAGCATTTATTAAGTATCAGTTATATACTTAGCATGGTACCTATTGATATAAAGGATTAGACACTGCATCTATATGTGAGACTAGACTTAGTTATTGAAATCCATTATAGAGGTTTGGTTTCTTTCAAAGTGTGATATGCAAATCATTACATCAAGATCTCCTGGGATCTTTGATCAAATGCAAATTCCTAAGCCTGCATCTTACAGAACTGGAATTTCTGAAGATTTGGCCCAAAACCTGCATCATTAAAATTATCCCCAAATTAGCATTTTATATACTATGGTTTTAAAATTTAAAAATTAATGAGTAAGTGTGTTATACTGTTTTAGTCTTGATTACATATGAAATTTTACAGAGTACAAAAATCAACATAACAGGTCAGTATAGTGGAGGGAAAGTTCATACCAGGTAAGAGGGAGTTTGAATGGATGAGGCTGGGAAGGCAAAACAGAAAGAACTTGGAAAAGGTCTTCCATGTGGAGTTTTGACATAAGCAAAGTCACACATGTAGCAGTGGATGAGATGTATTTAGAAGTCAATGAGTAGTCTCATAGTATCAGTATCTGCATTCAGCTCAAACAATGGATATAGATATAGATATCAATATAGATATAGATATGGTAGAATAAATTTGAAAAGTGTTGTATCCCTCAAATGACAACCATCATGGGAAAAACAATTAGGTCAAATATGTTTAACTCCAAAATAAGCGTTGCCTGACTGAAGTGTGTTCAGTGGTCTTTAGACTATATATGCAATTCAAAAAGAAAATCAAGTTATTCTTAAACCTTCAAGATCTCGCCCCTAAGTGATTTTATTTATCAAAAGCACATATTCACTTGTTGACTAAGTCCTATTGTCTTCTAGTATCCACACTATTTTGCATATGTAAACTCGTATAGAGTGATATTCCTATCTTGGTCATGTTTACTTATATCATTGACTTTCCTCCTGAGGTAGGAGCTAATAGGATTTTCCCCCTATTATCAAAGTACATTTTCACAATATTAATTTCAATAATATTAATGTTGTGTAATTTAAATAATTTCATTCATTTATTGTTAAACAAATGTTCTAAACTGATGTTCAGTTTATTTTCATTATAGGGTCAGAGACTATGTTTTGTGTGACTTAAATCCTTTCAAATGTATTGAGTCTGTTTTATAGCCTGGAATATGGTCTACATTAGTGAAAGGACTTCTATAGATTTGAACAATTGTGCATTCTGCTATTATTGGGTGGAGTTTTCTATGTCTATATATTGACTGTGTTGTTCAAATATTCTATATGCTTTGCTGATTTGTTTTTTCTTAGACTACTGTTTCTATCAATTCCTAAGAAAGCAATTTTGAAATGTCTGACCATAATTATAGAATTCTGTCTATGACATTGCTCTGAAAGTTTATCAACTTTTATTTCCTGTACTCTGCAGTTCTGAAATTAAATGCATAAATGTTTATAACTGACATGACCACTTAATGAATTTACCCTTTAATTATTATAAAATTACATCTCTTATTTTTAGTGCTACTCTTTGTTCTGAAATCTGTTTTGTCTAATATTAAAAACATTGAATACTTTTTCTATCTTTTTCCTTTTAGCCTAGAAAATATGATTCTTCCACGTATTAGCATAAACTTAAATCAAACCTTTTACCTCATCTGACAATCTCTGCCCTTTAATTGGAATACCTAGACTTTTTATATTTAATATGATTACAATATGGTAGGTTTAAATTTAACATTATCTTGCTATTAGTTTTCTAAATGTCTTATGGGGATTTTTGTTGTTGTTTACTTTGTTTTTGTTTTTCCTCTTTCTTTGGCATGCTTTTGATTAGTAAAACTTTTTTTTTTTTCTTTTTTTGTACCAGGGATTGAACCCAGCCATTTCTTTCTTTTTTTATTTTTTTTTTATTTTGAGACAAGGTCTCAGAGTTGCTTAGGACCTCGATAAGTTGCTAAGTCTCGCTTTGAACTTGTAATCCTCCTGCCTCGGCCTCCTGAGCCACTGCACCCAGCCAGCAAATTATTTTTATTATTTCATTTTATCCCCTTTGTAGTTATGTCTATTATTTTAGTTACTGCTTTTGTGTTCATTGCACACATCTTTAACTTATCACACTCTACCTTCAAATGACACTCTACCACTTTACACATAGCATAAGACTCTTAAAATACTATACTTCCATTTTTACTCTTTGATATTTGTCCTATTGTTGTCATACATTTTACTCTCGCATATTTTAAATTCCACATTACATTTTCATTGTTTTGATTTAAGCAGCTAATTATCTTTTCATGATATTTACATAATACAAAAAAAAAATCCTCCTTTTTCTTGCCCATGTGGTTCCTATTTCTAATGTCCTTCCTTCTTTCTGTTTATCACTGGGTTTTGGTCAAAATTTTTATAATGTGCCCTTTTGTATACTTCTTCATATTCCTTTATGATTGGGGTTCATTGGGCTTCTTGGTTCTGTCGATATATTGTCTTCATTGAATTTGGAAAAATTTTAAGTGTTATTTCTTCAAATACCTTTCCTGTTCCTCCTCTTCTTTCTTTCAGTGACTCCATTTCATATATATTAAGTTGCCTAAAGTTGTCCCATACCTCATTTATAGTTCATTCAAGTGGTTATCCTTTTTTTTCCCTATGGTTCATTTTGGATAGTCTTTATTATGTCTTTGAGTTTGCTAGTCTGCTTTTCTGCCATATCCAATATGGCATTATCCTTTTCCAGTATTCTTTTCATTTTACACATTTAGCTTTCATCTCTAAAGTTTGATTTATGTCTTTTACATATTTTCCATGCCTAAGCTTTTTGTATATAAGGGATGCAGTTTTAATGACTGCTTTGATGTCTATAACTGCTCAACTTAACATTCATGTCATTTCTAGGTAATTTTCAATCGTTTGGTTTTTCTCCTCATCATGGGTTGTGTTTTCCTAGTTTTTTACATGGCTGATAGTTTTCAACTGGCTGCTAGATAGCAGCTGAGAATTTTTGCAATGCAATAAATATGTTTGAGTTATGTTCTAAGATATTGTTAGGCTATTAGAAAGAGTTTGATCCTTTCTGATTTTGGTCTTATGATTTGTTAGTCAGGTCTGGAGCATGCTCAGTCTTGAGCTGATTATTTTCCACCACTGATACATGAATTTTCTGATCCATGAATGATAAGGTTTTCCAGTCTGACAAGCACTGTTTCTGGCACTACGTGAGAATAAGCATGTGCCTATAATATTTTCCATTGTTTTTTTCTCTAGGCTGAGTATTTTTGTCACATACATGTGTTGGCTAATACTCCACTGAACAGAGAGGGACTTTCTGAAGAACTCTGGAGTATTCTTTATATGCAGCTGTCTTCAAGGACTCTTCTTTTGAATTCTAACACCACAACCTCATCAGACTCTCAAATTCATCTCCTTATTTGGGAAGTCCACCAGGTTCCACTATGGCCTGGATATTTTGACAAGGCCAAAAGCTGGGAGATTACTTATTTCCCTACTTTCAGGAATCACTGTCTTTCATTGTCCAATGTCAAATGGTTAAAGCTTGTATCTTACTTGGTTTATTTTGTTGTTTCACTTGGCCTCTGTAACTTCACTTTTACTGGAAGCAGAAGTCCTAGTTCAAGAGAATTTATTTATAAGGCCTAAAAATTACTTAACTCAGCGATGTTAGTTTTATCTTTTAGGCCTCATAAGTTAATACCAGCTTTTATTATAACCAGGAAAATAATAGATTGCATTTATAATGTTGCCATCAGTAGAGTCTTAAGAGAATCCACTAAGGAATATTTCCATATACATGAACAATTTATATAAGATTCTGATAAGAAATACCTCCACTCCACCCATGGTATTGGAATGTCACTTTAAATATCCAAACTGGGAAATAAATTCTTAAATTGCTTCCCAAGGGGTTCCACAATTATACTCTAACATTATTCATTTCTTTCCCCAAAATTACCACTATATTGTTTTTAAGATTATAGGGCCTTCTAATAAATACAAAATTAATGTGATGGAATATTGTCTTTTCCTATAAAGTAGAAAACAAAACCACCTAATGAGCC
The DNA here is from genome assembly GCA_025594165.1 of Tamias sibiricus. Taxonomy (NCBI): domain Eukaryota; kingdom Metazoa; phylum Chordata; class Mammalia; order Rodentia; family Sciuridae; genus Tamias; species Tamias sibiricus. The sequence continues at coordinate 107,552,654 of CM046664.1, read as the reverse complement.
TATCAAAACAATCTTTTGGCTAAGTAAATTACTATCTAAAATAAAATATGAAAATTTGTTGCCTTGCATATATTCATAAGAAGAAATATCATTAATTAAAGTCACTAATGGAAATATTTATAATTCATATATTCAATGTCAGTTTCTTTCTTTCTTTTCTTTCTTTCTTTCTTTTTTTTTTTTTTTTTTTTTTTTTTTTTGTAGTTGTAGAGGACAGAATGCCTTTATTTTATTTATTTTTATGTGGTGTTAAGGATCGAACCCAGTGCCTCACACATGCCAGGCAAGCGCTCTACTACTGAGCTACAGCCCCAGCCCTCAATGTCAGTTTCTTAGATTTATCAAAGATGACTTACTTCCCACCCTCCATGAACTAAACATAAAGTGAAGTATTATCTTGTGTTATCACAGCATCTACTAATAAAAATATCTATAACCTATATTTTTATTTGAAGATGTGTTTGGTGATATTACTAATATAAGCTTATTGGTCATTTAATCAATATGTGTTTTATTTTCAACACTAATAACATCTTAAGTTTGTACTTAATGCCACACAAATTCTGTTGTCCCATTCTGCATTTATATGGTCATCCTTCTGCATACCATGTGAGAGTTATAGTTCTAGAGCCACTGTAAAAAATCATGAGAAGACTTTAATAGGAAAAACTACATACAAATTTTACTGAAAGCTCATATTTATCTAATTTAAGAAACATTCAGAAAGCAGAGATGGGTGTAGCCCATTTTTATTTTTCCTGTTTTTGTTAAGAGGGTAATCGCTGTTCTGAGTCAGTCTGTAAGTACTTACAGGAGAAGATAGTGGGGCTCTGCCCCACCAGTCCACTAACCCTACTTTCAACTCCTTTAGATACTTATTTTTCTTGCTTATTTCCATGTTTTTAAACATAAATACTGCTTTTTCATTTACCAAGCTTAGCTGTTCAAGCTTAAGATGCTCATAGTTCTTATTTAATTTCTTATCATTTTAGATGAGGATTTAGCTCTACACCACCCACCCATCTTTTTAGTACAGTGAAATTCAAGTTTTGGATTACCTACATAGTTGTTGTTTACATAATTTGATTGTGTAATACTATTCATTGTTGAGCCAAATGATGTGCAGTGATAACATTTCCTTTACTTGCTATATTTTTCTGAAACAATTTGCCTCATTTTGTTAGACTGACATGAATTAGAACTATTTTTTGGTGGGGAGGGCAGTGGGGATTAAACCTCAGGTTTCTTAACCACTGAGACCCACATCCCCAGCCCTTTGTAATTTTTGTTTGTTTGTTTGTTTTTAATTTTGAAACAAGATCTCGCTAAATTGCTTAGGGGCTTACTGAAGTTGGCCTCAAACTTACAAACACCCTGCTTCAGTCCCTTGAATCACTGAGATAATGGGCATGCACCACCACACCAAGATATTTTCTAAATGTTTCCACATATCTGTCAACCACCAGTAATATATTTCAAATCTTCAAACATGCTAGATAATCTGTCCTTTTTATTTCTTCCCTAAAGACCTCCCTTCAAATCCATACAGGTTGCTGTTTGGTCCTTCAGTATTGCTCTTACCCTCTCACATTTAATCTGGATGCTCTGACAATAATTCCCAGGTAGCCTCTGAATTGATACCTTTGCCTACCATGCCTCATAATGTCCAGAACTTCTTTCAAGATTACATATAATAACTTCTATGTAAGCAGTGAAGAAGTAATATGGAGAATTTCTATCATTTAGCAGGTGGGGAATGGGGAGAAATAATTAGAATAGATACTATTTATTAACCTTATATATGCCATTTATTAACCTTATATATGGCCAAGTACTTGACATACATCTTTTATCTTCACTACATCTCCTTGCAGTTAGTACCCATCGTTATTATCGTCCCCTTTGCAGATGAAGAAACAAGATTCGGTAATACTGAATTTGTCTAATACTCCACAGATAAATGGTAGCTGAACCTAGTTTCCAACACAGGTCATACCCTTCCTCTAAGGTATGCTCATAAACATTTCATGCATTATCTCCACATTGTATAAAAAAACATGATTCAAGTCTGATTGTTGAGACAGAAATCAGAATAGAGGCCTAGAAAAGAAATGGAAGATCTGTACCCCTTGTAGGAACAGTCTAGTCCCTGCTCTGCCACTGGCTATTCAGATATCCTCAGGCAAGTCACATTTTATCTAATAATAATTATCTGCTGGGCACAGTGGTACACACCTGTAATCTTAGCTACTCAGGAGGCTGAGGCAGAAGGATCACAAGTTGGAGAACAGCCTCAGCAATTTAGCAAGGCCCTAAGGACTTAGAGAGAAGCTGCCTCAAAATAATAAATAAAAGGGCTGGGGATTTGGCTCAGTGGTTAAGACCCTTGGTTCAATCTCCAGTATCAAAATAATAATAATCATCATCATCAACATCATTGTGAAAACATTTATTGAACATTTATTCCTAACAAAGCATGTTTGCATGTTGTATCTAATCTTAGTTCCACAAGATTCATTTGAAGAGGGACTCTTCTTACACTACAGTTATTGTTTTTATTACTATCATTAGTAGCCTCATTTGACAAATGTAGATGCCCATAACAGGGTTCCATGACCATCCCTCACCTTTCACACAAGAATGAGAGTGAGTTGAAATAACTACTCCTAAATGGTCCCTTTCTAAATATGCATTCATTTGTCAATAATTACAGCTTAAAACCTGCAAGCACACATAGGATTTATACATCTCCAAAGAAAAACATCAATTACAGAGATTTTAAGGTGGAAGTAAATTTATAGAACACAGTGGTTAAGTATTCCTGGCTTCAATCTCTGATACAATAAATAAATAAATAAGCCTCAACATTTAAAAACCTAATCAATAAATGGGCAAGTGAACTGGATACTTCTGAAAAGAAGTACAAGTGGCCAACTAGTACAAGAAAAAAATGTTCAACATCTGTAGCTGTCAGGGAAATGCAAATCAACACCACACTGAGATTCCATCTCACTTCATTTAAATGGCTAGCATTAAAAATACAGATAACAATAATTGCTGGTGAGGATGTAGGGGGCAAAAGAAATCTAATATACTGTAGTGGGATTGTAGATTAGTACAGTCACTATGGAAATCAGTATGGAGGTTCCTCCAAAAATTAAAAATAGATCTACCATATGATCCACCTATACCACTCCTTGGCATTTATCCAAAAGCATTGAAGTCAGCATACTTTAGAGATCCATATAAACCCATCCATATTTATTGCAACACAATTCACAATAGCCATGCTATGGAAACAGCCTAGATATTTGTTAGCAGATGAATGAATAAAAAGAACGTGGCATGTATATACAATGGAGTTTTATTCAGCCATAAAGAAGAATGAAATACATCATTTGCAGGAAAATGGATGAAACCAGAGACCGTAATTTTGAGTAGAATAAATTGAACTCAGAAAGAAAAGTACTGTATGCTTTCTCTCATATGTGGAAACTAGAAAGAAAAAACAAAAAGAATTAAGAAAAAGGAACTCTATGAAATCAGAAGGGAGATCAATAGGGTAGAGGAAGAGGACCAAGGGGAGAGAGAGATGAAGGAAGGGTGGGGGAGGTATTGGGGAGTGAAATCGTATGCACAAATATGCCACAATAAAACCCATCATTCTGGATAATTAATATGCACTAAGAGAAAATAAATAATAAAAAGGGTATGCAATGTTTTTTAATTATTTATTTGTTTTAATTTGTTATACATGCTTGCAGAGTGCAATTCCCTTCATATTACATATAAAGAGCAGTTTTTCAAGTCACTGGTTTTACATTAAGTATTTTCACGCCATTTGTGTTTTTATATATGTACTTAGTGTATTAATGTCTAATGTTGAAGTCCATGTTACCATCCATCCATTCATTCATCCAGTTAATTGAGACAGCAGAAATATAAAGAGTATACAAAGTGAATACAAAAGCATTCTACCGTTAGATGGAGTTCACAATTAAAGGGAAAAAAGGGACAACAGGTTAAGAAATGACTTTAAAACATTATAATAAATGTAATAATTTGCAGTCATAACCGAGAACATACAATTGTATGTATAATTTAGCAGTTCCTATTTAAAATATCCATAATGGAACTCTCAATCTCATTTACCAACCATGTAGCCTTACCATTTCAGTAAATGGCACCACCTTTCAGTCAGTTACCTCTGCCACAAAACAGCAGACATCTTTAACTCTCTCTCACCAAGCACCCAATCCATAAAATAAATCCTCTTGATTCCATTTCCAAGATACATCTCAAATATATCCACTTCTCCATTTCCACAACCCTAATCTGAGCCACCATATTTTCTTTCCCAGGCCACTAATATTACTTTCTATATATTCCACCTTCTTTTTCGCACTGTCCCCTTTCAACAGATTTTCTACATGGCAACCAGAATGTCTTTAGAAACAAGTAGACCAGATTATGTCACTCCCTTTCCTGAGTCTATCAAAGATCATAGCCTCCTTTTGTAGTTTTTAACTGAACTTATTGAGTGCTTTTCCAAATAAAACCAAAGAGTACAATTAACATCTCCAGTTAACTACTAGTTGACTAAATAAACTGCTAATAAAAAGATTGCCATTTATGATTTCAGTTACCAGAATACATTACGTGATTTTTTTTTCAGAATGGCAAACAACAGCAGAAAAATATATTACTAGTTCAATCTTCACCATTTGATGGCAAAACCAGAAATTTTCTAAAATTATTTTCCTACCACCCCAGAATCTAGTTACTGTCACCCATCTTTGTTCCCCTCAATATGTGATCAGAACTGAACTTCAAATAATCTGTATTATCAATATGCATTTATATGTGCCAGTTCAGTGCTCCAACCGGCAGATAAAACTCTTACTTTCTTATCTTAAAGCTCCACATTTACAAAGATGGAAAAAAGAAAATGCAAAGGTAACCAGGCAACGTGAACTTGGCACTTTTTAGTAACTCAGTCAAGTGGGTAGCCTGATATCAACACATAATTACAGAAATGGTTACTGTTTACAAAAGTGGAAGTAAGAACTGAAGAGACAATGCCTGTCTGAGCATAGGATCAGTCAGGTAGAGACTTGCCAGATTAAATAGAAGTCCACAGAGTCCCTGAACAAAGAGAAGGCTGGGTGGGATGTGGGATCAAAGGAGAAGCTTCCCTCAGAGGAAGCCACATGGACAATGACAGATGGCCAGGACATGGTTTTGCCATCACACATTGCCTTAACAGTTTCATGTCCACCATCCCTGAAAGACCCGGCCTTTTCCATAATCAGAAGTTGTTTAGAATTTATTATTAAAACTTCGCCTTGTCAAGAAGGACTGTAGGACCACCTCATCTAAAAGAGCACTCCAGTCACTGTTGCTCCTCTTTCTTCTTGGTTTTATTCTTGTTCCTAGTACTTAACACCCACCTGCAATGGCACACATTTGATTCTGTCTTTGTTTTAGTTTTCATTTCAATTCCTCCTCCACTAGATCATAAACACTGTGTGAGCAAAGCAGAATCTTGGTTTATTATTAGTTTCAATTTGTTTAGGTTGGCCTTTTCCTGTTTTTCTTTTTCTTTTCCAGTGCTATATCCCAGTTGACCCCAGTCACCAAAACAGTGGCAGCACATACCCATATCCCGCCCCTATGAATGGAACGCAGGTTACCTAACTTCAGTCTCTTTTTTTACAATAGACAAGGGTAGTTGGCAGTACACCGTCAATGACTTGAAGTAGAAAATCCTTTAAATAATTGTTTTCAAAAATCCAAAGTGAAGCATAAGTAAAGCAAACTAGGTATTGGATCTTTTTTCTTTCTGTTTGCTTATCTTCTTTTATTTTTCATACATATATATTTGTGTCATACTGACAAATGCTCAAGACAAACAAAAAATAGCATATAAATAAACCCAATTTAACAGGCACAACAACCTGGGTTGTGGTTTTTGCCATACCAGTGACTAAGCAAATGACTTAGCCAGGCCTTAGTTTCTTATCAATGAGCAGTGAAAATGTTTGCCTGATGTAGTAATGTAACAGGAACAGACAGACATGCCAAATATTTCAGAGTGATATAATTTATAAAGGTAAGACATTTTGTTGTGTGGTGTTTCTTCTTTGGCCTACACAGATTTTTTTTTTTCAAAATCGGATTTTCTTCTCCAAATTCTTCGAAACATCTCCCCTTGTTTGAGTCACTCTGCTTTTTTATGAAAGATTATGAATTGCCTTAGTTCCAGAGCCTCCTATCCCATTAGCTACCAAACAACTCTTATTATAAGGTAACTTGATGCATCAATGTGGCTAAGAAATTATTAATTGGTATGGAGTTTTATAGGATCTAAAATTTCTTTCTACCAAAAGATATCCAACCTAGTGGCAAATGGATTCACTGTGCTCTTAAAAATAAACAAATACATAAAATAAATCAGTAATTATTTATTAGAAAACAAAATATTTCCACTTGTTCTACTATGGCCCTGAAAGACACTATACCCTTCTTATCACATTTCCTTTTTCAATATGGTATTTTCATAATTGTTGTCTTTGAGACACCAGTATTTGTTCAGAATCCAATGTGACCTCTAACTACATTGAGTGGTAACACACACATGAGCAACAAAACCGTTCCATCCATAAAGTGATAGCTTGATCTATAAAATAACACCCATATTGATTTTATGTGTTTCCAATGGCTTGACTGATGTTGTTTTTCATTAAACTAATAAGTTTTGGCATCATGGAAACACAATATGCTGTTAACATTTGGTCAAAATTAGAAATGAATTATCTTGCTTGTTTGTTTATTCTGGGGCTTAGTCCTCTGGACACCCTAGGTTAATTTTCAAGGTCAGTGAACTGAGGCGTACTTCTAACAGAGCTCACAGAAAGAGTTTTAAAATATTCCCTCTCACCAGTCTCTCCTTCCTCCCTTGGCATCAAAATATTGATCACCTTTTCTCTCAATGTCCTATGGAGGTGACCAGTATGCATGCATGGGCGTGAACAGCAGGTTGAAGAAACTCCACTAATGCCGTGAGGTTCTGTCTGCAATTAATTTGCTTTTTATTTGAAGAAAGCATTTTCTTCTGATTATAAAAATCCAATGGTTCTTTGAAGTACAAAGTTGAAAGAAGGCGAAAGATCTAAAGAATTAAACAAATTACTCATAGTGCCACTATCCATACATAGTCACAAACAATACAAAATTTTCTATTTGCTTTTAAGATATTTTCTTCATGATTCCCCTTTGAGGATAAACTCTACCCTGAATCAAAATCAATTCTGATTCTTCCTTTTTGTCACATACTGTCGATTTGGGGTGTTGGGGAAGAGGAATAATAGATTATTTGTACATCATAAGTCTGTGAGGTAGGTTCTGTCACTGATGAAATATGCTAGAGCAAAAATCTGTAAAGGAACAACAGATTAACCAGGAAGATGGCATCAATATTGGGCTGATGACAACCAGATATATGTAAACATAGAAGAAAATAAAATAGGTAAGTTCCTGTTGAAAATAAGTAATTACAGCAAGTAACGTATATGGTGTCTGAAGTCACACAATCCTGGGTTCTCATCTTTATTCTGCACTGTATGACTTAGAACAGGTTACTTAATTCCTCTGTGACTCCATATTCTTGACTGTAAAATAGGTATAACAGCAGAAACAACCCAAGATTGAAAAACAGGAAATACATGTAAAGCACTTAGAGCAGTGTCACTCAGACATGAAGCACTTGGGAAATATTAGCTGCTGGAAGTGGTAATAGTACAATTATTTATCAGCCTGTGAGCTAAATGTTTTACATACATTGCCTCATTTACTCCTACACCATCCTAGAAAGTAGGATTAAATGAGAATGTATCCAGAATACTTTATCATCCATAAGCTCGAATTACAAATGAGAAAATTGTAGTATAAAAAGATTCATTATCTTGCCTGAGGCTATGGAATTGGTTGAGTGACGAGTCTGGACTCTCACCCAGGGCTAAAATGACACTATTTTTCAAATTATGGCTTTGGGAACACCATCAGTATAATCTAAATCTCTGTAATGGAGCCCAAGAATGTGCAAGTTTATCAAGTTTCCCAGGTAGATTTCAAGATCGTACTTCTTTGCTACAGAGTGATTTACATGTAAGTCACTTTCTGTCATTTTCCCAAAGATCTCAAACCCTCAACTTAATATCAAAACTTGAATCTTATTCAAAGCCTTGTACAAAGCAAGACTCCAGAAAACACCAAAACATAATCCTGCAGCAGGTGAGAATATTGCTCCAATGAGAGATCCATAGGGTACAATGTAGGGCCACAGCAAAAGCCTGCCTTCTTTCCCTCCTGAAGGTGTCTGTTTGCATGTGATTGATTTTTATCTTACACTTGATGGATTGACACATAGATTTAATTATATCATGTGTTGTCCCATCAATACTGCTTTGCAGCTATTTTACATTCAGTCTGGGTGCCAGATTGAATTAAATGGTTTTTTTTAAAGCCTATAAAGCAGGAAAATATCTTTCCCTGGTTGGCATTTTTTACATATTGGTTACTAAGAGTCCGTAAGCTAAAGCGGGTTGTAAAGTTCATTTGCTAGTGAGGAAGCCGATTTGACTTTTATGGCTATTAATTTTTTATGGAGTACAGAGCAGGATTACTGGTTTTGCTCCTAACTTAGACACCTCTGTAGCTATTGGGATGAGGGCACCCCTATTTGGGAAATAATTATCCTGACCGTCCAAAGGAGACAAAGGATCATATACAAATGGCTTTCAGGTCCTGGTAATAAGAACAACCATATGTAACAACACCTACCCACTAGAGCTACATAGAGAAAGTCCTGTTATTACTTTAACACATAGGGAGGTTTCAAGTAATGTCAGATAGAGTGAAAAGGTTTTAAGTAATGTCAGATAGAGTGAAAAGAGCTTGATTACTTCTGAACAGTCATTGTCACAGATAAGACAGCTCCAAGAGATATTAATTCTTCATCTTTTTTGTTTGTCTACCATGTGCCATGCCAGCTTTACAAACACACTTTACAACAGTGAGGAAAGAAAAATCAGGCAAGAACCTTCTTTCCCAGATCTCACATTCCAGTGGGAGGAGTAAGGCAATAAGCAAATAAAAGTATATTTATCAAGAGATTACAAATGCTGAGATGGAAAGTAAAAGCAAGATGAAGGGTAGAGAGGAATTGTAGAGAGTTCTGCTTTAGATAAGGTGAAAGGTTTCTATGATGTTAGGTGACGTACTAACAATTATGTCATCCATCTCACATAGGTAAGAAGAGCTGTTTATGTTTTGAGGATTTTTCTAGAATGTTGCACTGTGTGTAAAATTGCTGCTTCATTAAACAGGTAGAGTATGACTTATTCTTGTGCAGCATCTCATATATTAACTTATTTTAACCTTACTATACCCTTTTTTATCCTACATTCATTCAATAGCTATTTATTGACTATTTCAAATTTTCCAGGTATCGTGCCAGGGCTGTAAAAATAATAGCTACTAGGTATGGAGCATTTACTAAGTGAAACAATGTACACAGTGTTTTACATGGCTTAATAGGCTGGCAGGGCAGAAATCATCATCTCTACATCACCAACAAGAGATCAGACCCATATAGGTCACAAAATGCCCAGGTTCACATCCCTGTTTGGTACCAGAGCTGGGATGAAAATCATGTGGATCCCTATTCCAGTTTTCCTATGACATACAAAACCTTAGATGAAATTCTCTGTCTTCTCTGGAGTCAAAGGAGATCATGTTACATCCCAGAATAAGCACACTTCTACCTCATTGCTAAATGAACCTCAAAAAGCTATATAACTGAACCCCCTGCCTTCAGACAAATAAATTACTATTAGCTTCATTTATAAATGCAGCTTTCACCAACAGAGTTCAATCAGCCCAGGAAACAGGCTAGTAATTTTATGGTACAAACCAGATGTCTGCATAGATGCGGGAGATCGTCAGCAGGGCTGGGGAAGGGGAAAAGGGCCTGCATGGCATCCTCAGCTCTCACCTCCCCATGAGACCATCTGCTGCGTTGATATATCTCCTTCAACATGCCCCTCAGGCCCCACTCTGGCCCCATCCAGGAAAGCCTCCATTATCCCTGGCAAAAATCCTACTGTAGCCTTCACTTCCACCCACCCGCTCAGAATAAGCCTTCTGGAGTACCTGCGGCCCACCAGAATGGTTGTCTGATTCTTATATGCTAAGCTCAAAGGTCTCAGCAAGTCAAGTTCATAGGGTCTTAAAGAAGGAAAGAATCTCTAAGAGAAGTCTAGACCAAACTCCTTTGTTCAAAATGGGACCAAAAAGGAAGTGTGACTTACAGCTTATTAGTCCTAGAACCAAACTAGAATCCAGATTTCATGCTCTGAGCCAATGTTTTTTATAATCTGCTACATCACTTCTTAGGTAAAGAAAACATCTGTAAGATTAGTGTGAGGGGCATTTGATACAGGTTACTAAAAGACAAATTGGCACCAGGGGAGTTTGAGTTTTCGATACCTCTCAACTCATACTCCTTAGTCAGCCAGTTGCTGTATGGTCAGTTGCTATGAGGTCAGCCCATTCCCCGCATACTCTTCATGACTGGTTTTCTCTACATACTATTGAATGATGGGCCCAAAAGATATGTTCTGAGCTTCTAACATTAATTGTAGGATGACTGAAAGAATGAGCTAAAGGAAATCAGGATTATTTTTCTAGACTGTCAGATACTTTTCAAAAATGACCAATGGTTATTTCGAAGTGCTCTAAAATCATCAAATGCCTTTGGACGTGATTCACATAATTAACATCATTTTCATTTTAAAAGTGACAAAATTGTGACACAAAGAAAGAAAAATCACACAGCTAGTTGGCAGAAATTAAATTCAAGACCTTCTCAGCTTGATGTGCACTAATCCAGAACATTTTCTCTGATACAGGGAAAAAACGGTAATAATTAAAAAAAAAATCCAAAAATTTATGAAGCACTGACTACTCTCCAGGATAGGCCCTAGTTCATTTAGTCCTCACAACACCCCATAACTAAGTGTTGTCATTGTTATTTCCATTAGGTATGTAAGACTTGAACACAGACCACCTGATGGTGTACAGTCCACAGGTAACCACGATACCACACTGATAATAGTACCCTTTTGTGCCAGCATGAACACTGAATCTAGGTAAATGTAGATCCCCATCATAAATCCTAACTAGCATCTCAGTCTCTAGTGCTCTTTCTAAAATACAAACCTGACCATTCTCCCTCTACCATCCTATGTGCACAACACCCTAACCTTCATTCAAGCTATGTTTCCTGCCTGAATCCCTTCCTCCCTCCCTATAGTTGGCAGAATTTTGGCTCCCTGTTGCCCCCCCCCCCACCCATGAATATGTTACCTTACAAAAGGGATCTTGAATATGAAATTAAAGTTACTAATTAGTGAACTGAAGATAGGGAGTAACCTTGAATTATTTGGGTGAGCCCACTTTGATCACATGAGCCCTTAAAAGCAGAGTGCAGAAGAGGAAGTCAGAGAGAGGTAACAAAGAAGAAAATTAAAGAGATCTGATGTATCAGAAAGAGTCAATGCAGCACTGTTGAAAGTGATGATGAAGGTCATGTGTCAAGGAAACAGAGGCCTTCAGGGAATGGGTAAAGGAACTAAGTTCAGGGTAAGTAATATTTCCCCTTTTTTATCATTACTTTCCATTAAGAGATTGCAAGCTCTTCTCTTCTAACTATTCATAAAATGTTTAATAAGTTTTTGTGAATTACAGTTCCTTCATTGTTAAAGAGAACACTAGAACTTACTACTTCTGTAACTACATTGGGGTACCATTTCTCCAACCTCCCTCTACCCTCACCTTCCTGATCTCTAGTAATCACTATTATACTATCAGATCCACTTTTTTAATACCCATGTGTAAAAGAGAACGTGTAGTATTTGTGTCTCTGCATCTGACTTATTTCACTTAATGTCTCTCATTTCCATCCATTTTGCTGCAAATGATAGGATATCTGTCTTTTTAATTGTGTAAGTATACCACATTTTCTTTATCTATTCATCTACTAATGGGGGTCTAAATTGATTCTATAGCTTAGTTCTTGAGAAGAGTACAGCAATAAACATGGGCAAGCAGGTATATTTTTGATATGTGCATATTGCATACATGTTTTGAAATATATCACAGTGTATATCATAAATATATACAATTATTCTGTGTTAATGAAAAAGTTTTAAATGTTAGAGATGAAAATGTTAACTGCCCTGATTTGATCATTATACACTATAACATTTTTGAATTATTGCTATTATTGTAGTATCCCATAAATTTGTACAATTAAAATTTTTCAAAAAGGAACTAGATTCTGCCAACAACTGATGAACTTGGAATAGAACCTTGAACCTCAGATGGGAACTATAGCCCTAGATGAAACTTTAATTTTAGCCTAGTAAGACCCTAACTAGAACATCCATTTATACCATGCTAAACTTTTGAACTACAGAAACTATGAGATAAAAAATGGGTATTATTTTAAGCTGCTAAATTTGTAATGTGTTCCATCAGCAATAGAAAACTAATACATCCTCTTCTGTCTTGTAAGCTTTACTCTAAAGGTGCACCTAGAATGGAAAAACAGATGTCTCAATTTGAAGACAAAGTTAAAATATAAAGCAAGTTTGTACAATTTTCCTGAGATCTCTCCCATTCTTCAACAAAATAAAACCTCATGTTATAGTTTGAATGTGAAGTGTCCCTCAAAAGCTCCTGTGTTAATTCAAGAATGAAATGATTAGATTACAACTCCACATCCTCATTTGAATGAATCAACTTGGTGGTAACTGTAGGCAGGTAGCGAGTGGCTAGAGGAGTTGAAAGGGTTCATCTGCCTGCAGCACCTTCTTCTTCTGTCTCTCTGTTTCCTGGCTGCCATGAATGGGGCAAATTCTCTCTCCTATGTCCTTCCACTATGATATTCTGCCTCATATTGGGCCCAGAGCAATGGAGTCAACTGCCCACAGACTGAACCTCTGAAACCGTGATCCAAAATAAACATTTCCTCCTCTAAGTTGTTCTTGTTGGGTACCTTGTCACAGTGATGAAAGGTTGACTAACATGTACAGACACATGATTTGTTTTAACATGAACTCTGCACAGATGAAGTGCAAGGCATGGACCATATTGGATCATCTATGTTTTAAGATAAACTGGAGCTGGTCCTCAAAAGAAAAATGAGGGAGAAAGAAAACACCACATAAAGGAACATATTTTTCATATGCAAATTAAGCATATTTTCAGATAAAGAGTCTTAAAACAAAGACAATCCAATATGGTCCATGCCTTGCACTTCATCTGTGCAGATTTCATGTTAAAACAACTCATGTGCCTGTACATGTTGTTTACTTGTGAGATACAATCTGTTACAAAAACAAAAGTGGTTTTGCAACCCAAAATCATGCCTAAATCCCACCACAGCCACCTAAATATGTCCATCATGGAGCACAGCCTGCGTGGGCTCCCCTGCCTACTAGGACTCCCTGCAGGGCGGTTGCACAGCAGGTAGCTCAGGCACTGTGAAGAGGTGCACAATCTGTAGTCTGGTGCTGGCCACAGCCATGGGTCTCCAAGCTCACCCTTCAGGAGAGGGAGGCCCCTTTCCAAAAGAAGCCTTTATTTACTTCCCTTCTCCAGCCTCCGTTTTTCTATAAATGAAACTATCCCTTCCCACACAGTTCCTCGCTCATTCTCACCAGCATTTACTGTGCTTTTGGAGCTAGGTCAAAGAACTACCCTTGTGAGTTCTGTCAGCAGCAAAGCAAAGACCAAAGCAAAGAAACTAATCTACAGAGGAAAGCCTCTTCCCCAGGAAAGGCTTTTTGCCAAATGATTGGTTAGGAAAAAAAAATTAGTTAGCAAGTCATGAGCCATTAATAATGGGTCAAAATCAATCTGGTCAATTCCCACATTCCACGCTCCTTCTCCCACTTAGAAAGTATATCAAATTGTGGGTATCCCTTTGCCATGTTAAATCATAGCTTGGTTTCTTAAAGAGGAGGAAATGTCTGTCAAAGAATTTCAGGCAGCATCCTGGATACTTGAGCTATTTGAAGGATACACCAGTGTCAGCAAATACAGTTCTATGTGCTAAAGACAAGATGCTGAAGGCAACTCAGAGACATAAGAGCTTCACTGAAGCTCTCCCTCTTCTGTCTACTGTTCAGTCATCATGTGTGGAAGAGGCTTGCAAGCCCCAGATTGCATTCAAGCACATGAAAGTTCAGACTGGTGAATGTGAACTGATAGATCAACAGACAATCCCTGGCAACAAGAGCCCCAATTGGAATCTCTATCCAAGAGGAAGCTGCTACTCAAAATGACCTTGTCTTCTTTTACCCACTGGCAGTTATTTCTCTAGCTACTAATGAGAAAGGCCAGGGTTGTGCATCGGGTTTAGCCAAATTTCAGTTAGTAGGAAAATTCTGTGCATTTTCTTTTGAAAAATTCTACTGGAAAATTGCTTTAGGGGAATTTCTGATGAGAGATTATCATTGCAGTGGCCCCTTATTATATTATGAAAAGAATGGAAATTGAAGACTATGATAGCCCATACCATCAAAAAAAACAAGAAAAACAGTATTTTTACCTGTGCCTTACTTCTGCTGACACACACTAGCATCATCCTGGTAAAGCAACAGCCCCTCATGTGCACAAAGGGTAGGGGAACAAACCATGCCATGATTCTGAATGGTAATTGTGTAAGTGAAGGGGAAAACCAGGGAGCAGAGAACTTCTGAAGCAGCCCTTGCAGATTGACCACTACAAGTCTTGTTTGAAGAACTCCTTTCAAGAACTTAGCATCTCCAAGGAAAAGGGCCAGCTCATGAGAGGGCATTGATTGAGATTTACACACCCATGCTATGAGGCTTCACAAGCGTAGAAATAGCTGTTCTGTATCCTTAACATACCAGAAACACTGGTATTTACTCTCATACCTGAAATTCTGGCCAGGGGCCTACAGATCTGCAAAAACATAGCTAATGGAGAAGGAGGGCAAATCATGTCCAGGCCCACAGGAAGGAACAAGTATGGGACCTGGAGTGATGTGAACCTGTTCAGGCTCCAAAACTGAATCCAGAAAGACAATCTACATTGAACTCAGCCATCCATTTATTCACTCATAGAACAAATATTTGTCAAATTCCTAGTCTATATCCAGTCCATTAGCATTCCTTACTACAAATTATTATGCAAAAGCTCTGAGAAATCTTGGATTGAACAAAATACATATTTAACTCAAATTTCTCCAAATGTGCTTCATCATTATCATATTATATTTCCTTCTAACAACATTTTAAACATATCATATAATTAGCATTCCCTGGATAGTTCTGGAAATGCTAGTATAGAGCAAATTGTACTTGTCATTAAAGGGCAAAGGTACAGTGATACTTAGATCTTTCAGTCATCTTCATATAATCTTGAGGGGGGAAAATACTACCCTAAATTTTCATGTAGGGTTTCCTGAATTGGGAGGGAGAACCCTCGCTTGAGGATGCCAGTGCTAGCAGCTGTCATGTTAGCAACATCTCCTGATATTAAGAAATTCTTACTGTGCCTATTATAGGAGAACATGTGTGATAGGTAGCAATAGGCTCTCTGCCTTAACTCTAAAAGATGCAGGCTCAAGGTGGACACTGAACCAGGTCCAGTATAGTCAAAGAAGATCTTAGGATAGACCTTGCCAGCATTGCTTGCTATAGCCATTCATCCAACAATCACTTCTGAGTGCCTGTGATCTTCAGTATGAGATATATCATCTCTTGTAATTCTTACAACTACTCCAGTATTTTTCCCATTTTACAGATGAAGAAAGTCAAGCATGCAGAGTTGATTTGCCCAATGTCATAATTAATATGTGACAGAGATGGGATTAAAATCTAGGTTCATCTGCCTCCAAAGACAAATGCTCTGTGCACACTGTAACACTTTCCAACCCGAAGCCCACAAGTGCCCGGCAGACTCTAGAGCCTGCAGGCCTTTGTGCTCAGAGCTTCATTTGATCACTTTCTCCATCAGAGGGATGGAGTGCACCTACGGCCTGGAGCTGCAGGTGACAAGCAGCAATGAATGCAGCTTTGGTGTTTGTAGGATATACAGGCTGAGGAAGCCAGGTTTGAGCTGACAATTCAGGCTTTAAGAAGGGAAATTAGTTTTCTGTAACCTAGGATGAAATTAATCTAAATGACAATGGAATAAAATTAACAATCACAAAATGAGGACTTGAATTTTAAGTCCCTCACTAGCATCTCCTGTGTTTTAGAAAGAAGGATGCTAGAGCTGATACAAATTCATAAACATGTCTCTCAAAGAATTGTCTACTCTATAAAATCAATAATGCATACTCAATAAAATAATATTAACTACATAAACCAAATTAGATGCATTTTCTGTGGGACTTTTAGCAATGTTGAAAGTAATTCATTATCACATTTGATTATATGAACTAACTGATTTACAGGCCTCAATACTGTGCAAGGAAAGTATGTTTGCTATCAACACTGCACACCCCTGGAAATCTGAACCTGTAGGCAGCAGAACCAAGGGTTATAGCTAGATTCATGCTGGTATCATGGATTTCACAAGAATGGCCTCCTACTTTCCAGAGGTCCATGTTGGCTTTGTTCAACTACAACTTGTCTTGCTCTAGTTTAAGAAAATGAACTTCAATGTTCTCTACCCTGAATGTTAGTAAATGTGTTGCAAGCCCTAAATTTTGAATCATATTGCCTCTGAATAACAATAATGATCTATAGGTATGTAGATTGGTAGTTTTCAGTACGCAGAAGTTTCTGTTCCTTTCACTATTCTTTGAGGCAGCTATGAAAGTCTTGGTTCACAATATTATACTAAAGCCTTCTCGGAACATCTCTATTCCTGCCCCTGGCTTCCTCCAATCCATTTCTTCCATGTCCCTAGAACCATTTCCACCCACATTGGTCTTTTCTTCTACTACGATGAGGAAACTTGTTGACCTTACTTCTTGTTAGATGATAGTCCTTATACCTCTCCTGGAAACAGTTATTCTGCCATCGTCGTATATTGCCCCTTGAGTCTTATGATTTTGTGTAACACTCTATTTAGGCAGAGTAGGCCAAATGCTGCAATTATGACAAACAAATATGCCTATATCTCAATTGTGTAACCCTTCAAAAGTTTGTTTCTCGCTCACATAAAGTCCAGTGAAGATTATTAGGGTCTCTCCATCATTCAGCAACTCAGAGATCCAGCTCCCTCCATTTGATGATGCTGCCATCTCAACACCTGACCTTTAAGGGTGCCATGGTGAGGAAAGAGAGAGCACAGTCATACCTCTGTCAGATCTCAGGGCCTCCACCTGGAAGTGACATACATCACACCCACTAGCATACCATTGACTAAAACCAGCCACACAGCCCACCCGACAGCAAAGGAGACTGGGAGCTGCAGATACCCACACGTTCTAAAAGAATAAGAGAACTAGATCCAGGTGACAGATTCAGGTAGCATTCTCTACTACAGAGAGCCCACATGGCATCACAAATAGATGGGGACACCCAAATAGGGGGTACCTGGTTGAAAGCGGGCCTGACTTGTCTGCCCCTCCAGAGTCCTAAAGCGCAACACACTCATCATGCCCATCTCCAGAATTCCACTGGAGCTCCCAGAACCGTGCCTGATGTGCTGTATAGTAGAATTGCCTTAGGGAGTATTTATTGATGGATTTAGTCTGAAAACTGACAGGAAAAACATCATATGTGATCTTCCATGGGCCTTTGCTCCATGGTGGAGCTTCAGTTTACAAGACAAATGAAAGTGGCAGGGGTGTCAGAATTTCCTGTGGCTGTCTCAATCAACCACACATGAATGTCACAACTTTAAAACTTCCCCCTTCACTGCTCTGTACTGAATAAAATGGGCCAGTGATGGACAAGACTGATTAGAAAACCAAGGACAAAACCTGGCAGGAAACATGTTTATAACATAATATGAACCCATGGTACATCTCTCCTGAGCTGCCTCACGTAGACAGGCTCAGAGCTGAGGCACTCTTATGCCACTGAGAGATGGGGAAGGAGATAGCTGAAAAGGTTAAGTTTCTTGGGCATGGTCAAACAGCCAGTCAAGGAAAACCAGGGACAGTACCTGCAAGGTTGCAGGCTTGGAGCTGTTCCTATTCAATTAGATGATGTTCATTCGTCACTGACAGCTTTGGGGGGAAATGGATCAATAAGCACTTCCCTTTGGGTCACTTTCCTACTGTGTCGGATTTATATCTGCAAATGTTTAAAGAGTTCCCATTTACCTGGGGTTTTATGACTTTGTTATAATTGCCAGAGCTGAGAGAAAGCTGCCTTCCGTCTGGCTTCTCCTCCTGCAGGGAGCAGTCCAAAAACCATGTCATCTCAATCATAGGACAAAAATGCTTTGAAGGAAAACAAATGCCACTTTTTTTTTTCCTTAAAAAGAAATTGTTGAATTGCCTGGAAAAGTCAGACAGTGACTTGCAAAAAAAACCTTTCTTTTAGGTTGTCTAGCTACTGGCAGGAGAGGATGGATCACCACAATGGATTTTCTGAGTGTCTCATCCAGGTCAGCACAAAAGATTGAAAGATTATTCCAGAGTCACATAACATCATGGTCAGGGAGCTTTTTGAGTCCAGATTTCTCATTTTTAAATTTGGGGTCTATACTCCCATTCTTTTTGTGTAATTAAATATATATTATATATTACCTTTATATAAATAATTATTGATGAGAATGAATGAAGATAATTGGAGAAAAACACTAGCATATTAATGTGTAGCTATTTGATATTGTAACACTGAGGGTTTTATATTTTCTCACAAGTAAGCTTTCTCATTTCAATTGTTATCTGAATTCACAAGCAAGTACATATATATGTACACACATACATTTTTCATGTTAACAGTGAAAATCAATAAAATTTAGTTTGCCCTCTTCATGTTTTTCTTCGTACTAAACCATCCTTCGGCCTGTTCCTGGCTTTCAAGTAACACACATAGATACAGAAAGGTAAAAAAAAGAGAGAAGAGAGAGAGAGAGAGAGAGAGAGAGAGAGAGAGAGAGAGAGAGAGAGAGAGAGAACACCCAGGAAAAGTAATACTGTTTTGCAATCTATCAAGATAGAAATATTGACAACTCAATTTCATAACAAAAAAGTTGCAAGTGCACTTGCTCCATGTTATAACTCTTTCTTTACATAGTCTATTCTTTTTCTTTCCCTGGAATGCCTACTTTAAATGTGTTTACAGTTTAAGTGTGCTCATTGATGAAAACAAAAAAGCATTTGTAATGTGGCTGAACATTGCAGAAAATGTTACTAAATCAAGCACAAGGAGAAGTCATTCTGAATTTTCAAAAATTACAGAATACACATTACTTAATCACTCCTTTAGAAACTCTCTACATGAGAAAGAGCAGCTTTAATTAATGTCTATGTCATTTGCTTGACCATTTCACCAAGTACTTTTAAGTGATTTTAATATATTTCCTGTAATTTTCTTTACACCATGAATTTATTGAAGCAAGTCTTATAGAATATACAAAGTATGTTCCATACATTCCTGGAAAAATAATACATAATTCAGAATAAATTAAATAATACTAATGAGGCTTAGCTATACTGCTCAGAGATATAAAAGAACAAAGGAGAGTGTGATTCTGAAAATGTATAATTCAGTTTTTAGTATATTCAAAATTGTACAACCCTCTCCTCCATCTTGTTTCAGAATATTTTCATCAATCTAAAAAGAAATCCTATGCTGACTGGCTGTCATCTCTCATCTCCCCTTTCCTCCCAGGCCCTAGCAACCACTAATCTATTTTCTGCTTCTATAGATTGGCCTATTTTAGACATTTCATTTAAATGGACTCCCATACAATATGGCTTTTTATGTATGACCTCTTTCACTTAGTGTTAATTAATGTTTTCAATGTGCATCTGTGTTGTAGCCATATCAGTAGTTCACTCCTTTTTATTACTGAATAATATTCCATTGTGTGTGTGTATGTGTGTGTGTGTACCATATTCCATTTTCCCATTCATCAACTGATGGACATGTGGGTTTTTCCACCGTTTCACTATTGTGAATAATTCTGTTATGAATATATGTTTTTGTGTGAGTAGGTTTTCAATTAACTGGGTTTATGCCTCAGAATGAAATTCCTGAGTCATGCAGAAACTAGGTTCAACTTCCTGAGAAAATGCCAGATTTTTCTCAAGTGGCTGTACCACTTTACATTCTTAACAGCAATGGATGAAGAATCCAATTTGGAGGGTAAATATTATTTTCCCTATGGGTCACTTGTAGAGGCTCTGCCTCTACAAGTCTTTTGCCTTACTCCAAAAAATGAATATAATGTGAAAGATATTTCTTTTTTTTTTTCTCCTACAAAATAAAAAGGTGGGGAAGGGTGATGGAAAGAGAAGACAAATAATAATTAAATCCCTACTCTGTGCCCAGAATTCTACTACATGCTTCACATAAAGGTAGATATTTCATTGTATCTTCATAAAAATCCTACACAAATGCCATTATCTCTATTTGGGGGGAAAATGGATAGGGTTTGGGGAAAACTGAGGAAGGAAACACAAAGAAGTTAGAATTTTCACCACAATGCTCCAATAGTGAAGAACAAACAAACATGTGTGGCTCCAAAAATCCCTGAATTAGCCGGGCATGGTGGTTCACATTTATAATCCCAGAGAGACACAGGAAGCTGAGGCAGGAGGATTGCAAGTTCAAAGTCAGCCTCAGAAACTTAGCAAGGCCCTAAGTAACTTAGTAAGACTCTGTCCCAAAACAAAACAAAAAAATAAAATAAAAAAGATTGGAGACGTGACTCTGTGATGAAGTACCCCAGGTTCAATACTCAGTATAAAAAGAACCCCCACAGGGGCGGGATTGTGGCTCAGCGGTGTTGTGCTCACCTAGCACATGCGCGCCCCCGGTTCGATCCTCAGCACCACGTACAAATAAAAACACATTGTGTACAACTAAAGCAAATAAATAAATATTTAAAAAAAAGAACCCCCACAAATTAGAGTTACTTGGAGCTAGAAAATAAATGTGTATTTTACAAATTCTTCTATTTCTGTTATCAATATTCTTTCTTCACTTTCATAATTTTTATGACTTAGGACAGGTACAGATGAAATCCCTCAGAAAACATGAGGCATTATAATAACTATATAATAACTGTGTTTCTGACAATGAAGATATTTATGCTACTTTTCATTAGGACTACACTCCTTCAATATATCATATTACATACCTAATACTCAAATCAGTAGTAAGTAGGGACAATATAAAAGAAGAAAATAAATTGTTCATAAGATGGAACAAAATGAATATGCATTTTTCTTTGAATTTCATATGTTTTGTAGCTTTGAGTGACATTCAAAATTCAACTTCAATCCAATAACATATTTGCACACCTGCTGTGCAAAGTATTGTGTGATAATCCAGATGAGTGCACACTTCATGCCTACAAAGCGTCACAGATATAAACTACCAAAATTCAGCAACTGAGAACTGCCAGCTCTACTACTTTTATTCCTGTATTTGACAAATATTGCCAGGATGGGAAAGAAACTGCTTCAAGACTTCAAACGTGTGTGAAACTCAATTTCTAAAACAATTTTGTTTACCAAAACACAGTCTCAGGCAGCTCTGTTCACTCCTATCAGTCCTTAAGAGATGTCAGGGATCATCTCTGTAGCCCTGTCCTCAGTGCATGTTTTATGTTATCTCAGAGAATTGCCAGGAACTGCCTGTATATAAAAGTCCCAAGTACAGTATAAGAAAAATAAATGTTATTCCTGTCTCCCCCTCTTTGAGTCCCACTTTACCATTCCGATAAACATAAGCCCAGGCTCAAATATGGATAGAGATCTCTTCTGGGAGGACTCAGTATCCCAGCGCCATATGTTCTTTTTAAAGAAAAACAATCAGAGCATCCCTTTGGTCTTTGCGTGGCTATCTGTCTGCTTCACACTCAGAGTCAGCTCTGAAATAACACAGGCAAAAGCTGGTGTGCAAGGAGCAGTTCAGATTCCACTTCTCCTGTCTAGGAGGAGGGCTGCCCAAAACAAACCTCACACCTGAGCAGCACTGAACTGTGTCCCTGGATCTCTGTGCCTCGGCCTTGGTGACCTTCACATTTGCCATCCTTCCCTCTGTTTACAACCCTTTCCCCCCTCAGTGAGACCAATTAACTCCTAATTATCCTTCAGTTCCCAGTTTACAGATGACCCTCACTCTGAGCCCTCAGTCTGGGTGAAGTGGCTCTCTGCCCCTACAGCACCTCTCCTTCCCCTCTAAGAGCCTTCCCCTCCTATACTCAGTGATTGTTCACTCTTGACCTTTTGTGATGAACACTAGTTGGCAAGCTCAGTGGGGACAAACAGTGCCTCTTTCTTCTCCACTGCTGGATTCTTGGTGCCTCATTCTACCTGGCACATAGTAGGTACTCAGTAAATACTTGTGGATTCAATGAATCAATCAACCAATTAATACTTGTTTATCATGTATTAACTTATGCATGCTTTCTTAGGAAATAACAAATTCTATATAATTTAACCCTAAAGGACAAAAAAATCACAAGCTCCTAAGACAGCCAGAGTTGTAACCATACAGGGAACAGTTCTGCCATTTTCCTTTCCAGTCAACTTTTCACCCTGGGCATTGTATCTCTCTATGATTACTCATTCTTTTGTTGCACAAAGAACTTCATGAAGCTATTTGAATGGGAATAAGTGAGAAGAAATTCATTCTCCTCCCCTCCCACTTCTCAACACACTTCAAAACTCTACCTCCTCTTTGAAACTGGACAAGTGTAAATATTATATGTAAACAAAGCAAGAATAACTTGGATAAAGCAATTCCCCCCCATTAAGGTGTTGGCCTGGGGCAAGCATGTTCCTTGAGGGCAAAACCATTACTGATATTGATCGACTTTAATAAAAATCTCAGCAGGATCAAGCTATCACTAAGCCTCCAATGGTATCTGAAGAATTTCATACAAAATGATTTAATACATAACCAAACAAATTATTAAACAGTCATTTGTAGATCACAGTAATGCTTTGTGATTTGTTCATCTTGTTACCTCACAGTAAACTACTGAATGCTTTTGATTGACTGGTTATTGATTGATAGTTTTAATGCCTGGAGATGAGAGAGAAGCACCCAGTCAGGGTCAGAAGATATTCAGCCACTAATATGCAAATTCCAAATAGATAGAACATGAAAATGGGGGAGGGTAGGAAAAAAGTTATCACAGAGGATCCAAAAGATGGGTAAGAGTAGAGTCGGGCGTGGTGGCACACGCCTGTAATCCCAGCACTTGGGAGGCTGAGGCAGGAGGATGGAGAGTTCAAAGCCAGCCTCAGCAATGGCGAGGCACTTAGCAACTCAGTGAGACCCTGTCTCTAAATAAAATACAAAAAAGGTCTGGGGATGTGGCCCAGTGGTTGAGTGCCCCTGAGTTCAATCCCCGGTACACAAAAAAAAAAAAAAAAAAGATGGGTAAGAGTAGAAAAGGGTGAAACCAGAGGGGTCCCTAAGGGTGGGAAGGGAGGGGTATCTAAAAAACACCTTGAGAAGTGGTAGAACTCGAGCAACTCCCTAAAGATGGCAAGATGGAAGCAAGCAGAACTTGGATAGTAGCATATAGTGTTACAGATGAAAAACAATAAAACCAAAGATTTGGTGGCAGGAAAATATATGGCTGACAGAAGGCTGCGTATAGTCCAGAACAAAAGAGAACCAAATGTGTGTGCTTGAGAATGTGAGTGGCTGGGAGTCAGAGGGTAAGAAGGAAAGAGGGGAAGATTGAAAGCAAAATAATAAGACAGTATGAAATGTAAACTACAGGCCATACAGAAGAGGAATTGGTATTTTATTCAATTTTCTGTGACCTGGAGGACAGATATGATCAGATCTGTGCTCCATATTAGTTTTCTGACATCATTTAAATGTCCAATACCTCAGTTCTCCTAATGCTGGATGAGGAAGACCATCAGACCTGCAATAAACATGTTTCCCAGCAATGATTCAAAATGGATTTGGTCTTATCTAAGGCACTTTAGAAAGCTGGTGAAAGGAATAAGGAATTCATGATTTGTGTTATTACCGTATTCTTGGGGTGGTGAGAGGGGGGTGGCTAGCTTTTAGTGTAATGTATACATTCCTCTTCTTCTCTGGGATAATCAGCTAAAAACTATACATACTCACAAAAAATTTCTCGTGATTCAAAGACTGCAAAACATTTTTATAAACAACATACAAATGAGTCCCTTTAACCAACTGTTCAAGTATCCACCATTTAGCTGTGAAATGTAGCAACTCTCCAGGACCCTGTGGCAGGAAATAAAATATTACCCTTCAGAGCAGCACACAGTGCCATGTGCCCATGATCTATCACTCAATAAATATTAATTGATGATGATGAAGCAGAATTACACAGACTAGAGGGAGTTCTGCAGAACAGTTCTCTTATTTATCCCACCTCCCACCTAGATACACATCTGCCCAGCAATGCAGACTTTCTGCCTCACTCAAAATCAACCCCTATGGGAAACATTTTCAGCCCAGTTAAATTAGAAATTCCTTTGAAAGGTCATTTTTAGCTAGAAAGTATTTTGTAATCCAAAAGCCATCTCTCTCTCTCTTTCTCTCTCTCTCTTTCTTGGGTGTTTGAGTGCTTTTGCATGTGCATGCACACACATATTTTCTCTCTCTCTCTCTCTCTCTCTCTCTCTCTCTCACACACACACACACACACACACACACACACACACACACACACTTTCTGCAATGCACTGTTTTTCTAATGTTCTTTGGAAAGGAGCAAAGGCACCCAGGATACAGGATGCAGTTGCTTCTGCTGGACAGAGGAAATATGGGCTCTAAGAACTAAACTGACCATGGAACATTTGGAAAGTAAGACAGTAAATTTCCTTTAGCATATGTAATCTGTGTTTTTGTTACAATTGAACTACTGACTTGGTTGCAGGGACCTAAGTGGAGGGGTAGGAGGTACACCTGGGTGGTCATCCACCTAGTGAAAAAAAAAAAAAAAAATAGCATGCAACAGGAACAGGAAACTTTGGTGTGTGCCTTGCATAGTGCCTGTTTGGACCACAGATCGATACAGAACTTGTATCATCTCACAAACTGACAGCCTAAAACACCAAAGACTTGGCAGGATCTACTTTTGTGCGTCATAGATCCTATAAGACTCATGAGTCCACAGTTACGATAGGAGCAGTACAAGGGGGAAGTGAAGTTTTAGCTATCATCCCACAACGGTATCAGAGAATGGATTCCTCTTTTTTTGTTTTAACTATTTTCCAATGCATTGGGCAAAAGCCTAAAGCTTCTTGATAATCTGGGTAGAAAAGTCAAAGACTGATTGCCAAGTCTGCTATTTGCTGTGCAGCCTTAAAGATGTTCCTGGGTTTCTTTGAATCATCCTTAGTATGAGAGAAATATTTTTTAAATGAGAATAATAAATATTTTTTCAGGCTTTATTAAAGGCTTAAAAAAATTTGAAGAGGAAGACAAGCTATGAAGGAGAAGCAACATTTACATATGCAATCTAGTAATGCAAGAAATAGAATTTATTGAATCTCATGTATTGAAGTTCTAACCCTCAGTATCTTAGAATGCAACTTTATTTGGGAATAAAGTTTTACAGATGAAATTAATTAAGATGAGGTCATTAGAATGAGCTCTAACCTACTGTGACTGGTATCCTTAGAAAAAAGGGAAATTTGAGCACAGAGATAGGTGGAGAGGGGAGACAATGTGAAAAGACATGGGGAGAAGATGGCCACCTGCAAGCCAAGGGAAAGAGTCTGTGAGAGATCCTTCTCTCACAACTCTCAGCAGATGCCAATCTTGCCAACATCTTGACTTCAGGCTTTTGTTCTACATAACTGAGGCAAAACATTTCTGTTGGTTATTGTTTTAGTCAGCTTTTTCACTGCTGTGACTGAAGGACCCGACCAGAACAATATTAGGGAAGGAAAAGTTTATTAAAGGGCTCACAGTTTCAGAGGTCTCAATCCATAGAGAGCAGAATGCATTCCTCTGGACTCAAGTTAGGCAGGACATCACGGCAGAAGAGTGTGGCAGAGGGAAGCAGCTCACACGGTGATCAGGAAGCAGAGAGAGAGACTCCACTCTCCAGATGCGTACCCCATAGCCACCCCCCCCCCAATGAACCACTTCCTCCAGCCACACCCCCACCTGCCTCCAATTGCCACTCAATTAATCCCATCAGGGATGAGTTCACTGATTATGTTAAGGCTGTCGTAACCCAATCATTTCTCCTCCAAACCTTCCTGCACTGTCTCACACGTGAGCTTTTGGTGGACACCATATCTAAACCATAACAGCAATGTCCTCCAGTCTGTAATGCCTCCTTATGGCAGCAATAGAAACCTAGACATCAGCAAGGTACCAGCAAGTCTGAGGAATGGTGGGACAGGGGTGGCTCTCTGTGAAACTTTAGTAAATTCAGGAATTCATATGAGTCTTCCCTGCCGCCTTTATTCCATCTACCATCATACCTCCCAAATCTTCCCCAAACCAAAATAGAATGTCCATAGCTGTCCAGAGAAGCACAATCACTTACCAGAAACCCTCGGCATAAATGTGTTTTAGAATTGAGAGTTTTTCATGTTTTAGAAAGGTATCATAATGCATGTTGTAGGGTATGGCAATACACCCTGTAATCAGCGTGTTAATATTTCTACATGCAATTGTGTGAATACTAACACATTGATTGTGATGAATAGAAACTACACATGTCCCACATTATGTCAGATCAGTTTTGTTCCCAAATTAGTTTAAGAAAAAGAACAACTTCAGGTCTTAAGGTTTGGGGGTAATTCTGAATTGCTGGTAATGGACTGAGAACCTGTAGATCATTCTATCCCTCCACATCCCCAATAATTCTGTTTCCTCCTCCTAGGATGTTCTTCTCATAGCTTATCTATCTCTAAAATCCCTATGCCACATACATGATCCAGTTGAACAGCATCATCCCAAAAAAACCTCTCCACATTACTTAGGCAGTGGGGAACTTTCCCTTTCTTCTTCTAAATACAGATCTTTATTTTAGTTCCTCTCATTTTGACTGTGTACAACAACAACAAAAATTTTTTTCCAGGTCCTTAGGGAGAATGAAGGTCAACACTAAACATCCTCATCTTAATGATCTTAATGTAGCTGTGAGGGCTACTTGTTAGTAAAGTACCAAGTATGCCAGAAATTTCTGACATTTAGTATTCATAAATGAAAATTAGTGTCTCTAATAGTGTAGTCTATAATTTGAGGCTATAATTTGGATCTTGATTGTCCCCCAAAGGCCTATGTGTTAAAGGTTTAGTCCCCAGACTGGTGCTCTTGAGAGACAGTGGAAACCTTTAAGAGGTGGGGCCTAATGGAAGGTTGTGGGTCATTGGTAGCATGCCCTCAAGGAGAATTGTTGAACACTGAATTCTTGCTCATTCACTTGCATGCTCTTTCTCTTTCTCCCTTTCTCCTCCTACCTCCCCCACCCAGTCTCCTTCTCCCTCTCTCTCTCCCTCTCTCCCTCTCTTCAGCTTCCTGGTTACCATGAGGTAAGAAGGACCCCTGCCACAATTTGCTGCCTTGTCAGAAGCCCAAAATCAATGGGGCCAAGTGACCATGGATTGAAACCTCCAAAGCTATGAGCCAAAATAAACCTTTCTTCCTTATAAGTTCACTATCTCAGGCATTTTATTACAATGACAGAAAGCCAACTAAACATTCAGTTTTTCACTAAGGAGTCTGGATGTCATGCAGCCAACATTGAAAAGTTCCTCTTCTAAACACACACACACACACACACACACACACACAAGCAGATGGATAGAGTTTGGCATTTGAGGGAAAACACTTTTTTGCCACCATATTATTAGTAACATAAATTAGATAGTTTGCATTTGTTACAGTTGGTAACAAATACTGTTTACTTTTTATTATTAATTTACTTTAGATTACAATGTGAAGAAATGTATATTTGCATCAAAATTATTTTAGGCGCTAGATGAAGCATTAAGATTCAAATATAAATCATGTATTTCATTGATCCTCATGTAAATTCATCATAATCACTCTCTCAAATCTTTCCCTACTGAAAGGGGAGTAAGGATGGCATTGGTGAGCCACAACATCTATAGGGGTGGCTCTCCTAAGTAGACCACTCAAAAAATTTGAGGACCACCACTTAAGTGAGCTACTACACCTTTATATACCTTTGTGTTCTCATTGCCTCTCATGTAGTAAGCATTTGGTAACTGTTAGTCAATTGATTGAATGAAGAAATGCTTTAAAAACTGAAAATAGTTATATATAAAAAATATTAGGGGTTTTGCTCACAACCCCCTCCAGACAGTGCAATGATATACTGGGTTAAGATTATTATATGATTCTTTGTGCTTCTTAAACTACAGGCAAAATTGCAGTGTTCTCTTGGCTTCCCTTTAATGCTGTATTTGGAAAGGAGCCACCACAATCCCTCTGGTTCTTTCCTGTCATCTCCTTCAGAAGAGCCAACTCATTTGGACACTCAGGGGGCTAGTTTGGCAGCTGTCAAGCTCAGGATTATGCATCTTGAGTCCTGGCATCTGCAGCTGCAGTGAGACTCATCTCTAGTGTCTGCCCTGGCTGGGCTCCAAAGGCCAGGGCTGCCAGGGCAGGGTCGCCCACTCCTGGGTTGTCAGAAGCTCCTGGTAGCTACTTTCTTTCAGTCAACCTTGATAAGAGGAAATATGCCTTCGATTCCGTCCCGCGGACCATGTCGTCTTAAAGCTGCCTCCACCAGGACTGAAACTGCGCCAGAATCTTCAGCAGTGTCTACAAATCTGCTGTGTATGAATTTAGAGCAAGAATCTAATTCAGCACAGACCAGAAACAATTGTTGCAAGCCTTAGTATGTTAGTGCCAACATATAACACATGGCAGCACATAGCCCACAAGTTTTCTGGGGTCATGGGTTGGGGTAGAGGTAGAAAGGTTTTTCTCAATTCTGGATACCACGTGCAGTGTCCCCTTTTGTTCTACTATTAGTTTGCTCATCTCCAATCCCTACAGAGTCAAAGATATGTTTCAAGGTCTCTAATTGAATGAAAGATCTACACAATGGCCTCACACCTGAGAGAAGGGGCGGGGTGCCAGACAGCATTAAGCCAAGGCCCCCTACAGCAGAAATCTGAAATCAAAGGCCAGAACAATAGGACAATATTCATAGGCAGGACAGGTTCCACATTTAGGAAGGAAATGCAAAATTGTGGTTGGTAGCCTCTCTCTCAAGAGTTGTAACCTATATAGAAAAGGATACAAACTCCTCAGCAATTAACCCAGAAACTCACCAACAACACGAAGCCTGGCAATACAGCAAGAACTCACAAATGAGGTAATGGTAATGCCCCGCATTGCTTGTTATCATTAAGGGTTACAATGATTCTTTAATGCTATACATAATGTATTATTTCTTCAGAGGGCTTCTCTGTAATTGTAATTCAGGTCATACTCTTTGTGGATTCCAATTTAAACCAAGATCCATTGTTCTACTTAAAATAAGGTTTGTTTGCAAAGTTACAAACATCCACTCCAGGCTCTCCTTTATTGATTCAAGGTCAGGGAAGCAAAAAAAGATCAGACCAATACCAGCGTACTACAGGTATTTATTTCCCAAGAGCACATGACAAAATAAATGGAATATTCCAATGAAAGGGATCAGAAGTTCAAACTTAAATGAATTGGAGCCAAAGGCAAATGTCTAGTGAGAGAGACTAAACTTCTAGAAAAGAAGTAACAAATACCTTAAACTTATGCTATTCCTTCACTCTGACCATAGAACAGAAAAATTAAAATAAATATTACTGGTATATATAAACATATGTGGATATGTTCATATGTACATGTAAGTTTTTTTAAATTTACCAAATTTCTCATCCTATTAGAACTGAAATATATTTCTTTAATCATCAAACTTAAAAAATTTTTGAAATAGTATACCTTTCCCTGTGGAACCATATTTTAATGGGACTAATGCTGAAATTATAGGTGTAAAATATGTCTCAATTAACAAATGTCCCCGTCTGTTTGAGCCTCAACTTTGCCCTCTGAGATAGGGATAATAATAGTTACCTCAAAAGGTAGTTGTGAAAATTACATTAAATAATATTTGTGAAAGAATTTCACTTAATATTTCTGTGCAGTGATAAATATTAGGAATTACAAATATGATTGCATTCATCAATAAATTACAAATAGTCACTTCAGGGCCAGAAATAGCAAAACATCAAGTTTTTTCTTTCTTGCCTACCCAACATACCCTATGTCACACCTGGATTTCAGCCTGACTCTGAACTGGGATCCCTGTGTGTAACAGACTTTCCCTTCATACCGAGTGAGCCCTGCTTTAAGAGTCAGTGTGTAGGGTAGACAAGATTGATTCAGAGGCCCTAGTTCGGAAAAAGGAAAAATCTAAATGGACCCCTTCACTGTAGGATTTATAACCAAGGATTTTTCACCAACTCTCTCCTGGTGAAGTTTAAAAGAGCTGTCATTAAGCAGATGCTTCAAGAAGAAATAATCATTGTTAAGTCTCAGCAACATGATGTCATCACCATCACTCCCTGTTCCTCATCACACAAAGGCATTGATGAGCTGTCCCCACATTGGCTTTTCTTTTGTTGGAACACGTGCTATTTCACTGGTGTGAGTGAAGCCCATGGTGAAGAATGTGGAAATTGAGGCCACACAAAACAGACATGTCACACCCAAATCCCCAGTCCTATTTTACCACTCTTCCATCCCTCAGATATTACACAGACTTCTCCCTCAGCAGATCCTCACAAGCTCCCTGAGAAGCTCCACACAGAAAAAGTAGGGAGAAGAATCAGATATAGCTCCATTTCCTTAGGGTTGGCTCCGATCACTGTAGACTATGGTAAGCGAAGGTGTAAGTCCCAAGTGAGATAGAAGAAAGAGGAAGAAAAAAGAAAAGATGTGCCACCTATGATATTCCACTGTGTGACAGGACACAAGCTGACACTGTCTTTGATATAGGATTGTGCTGCTCTAAAACAAGGGGCTTATCCTAAACACTGGATCGTATTTATTAATGTGGAATTAAACTGCTTAAGTTGTACAAAATGTTTTTCAAAATCAATTCCACTTACCCAATTTGTAATATGAAATCAGCTTGACTTGGGTTCTTCAATAGCTCTGTGAAAACAACACTCTAAGTTTTAAATAATATATGTAAGTTTTGCCATTCATCTCAAGCTGGTAAACAGTAGACTCGGCAGTCACACACTAATGGACAATATCATGTTTAAAAGATGTCAAAATTATGCCAAGTGTTAGAATTTTTATGCCTTGGTGCTTCCTGCACACTTTAGGCAAATTTGATCAACTAGAACAAGGAAAATCCAACAATATGGTGTTGGTTTTACAAATATCCCCTTTTTGGGTTGTTACAAAAAATTGCATTGTAAGAATCAGCTTTCTTTTTGGCATGAATCCATTCCTTTTTTCTCTTGAATGTGAATCCTGGAGGGCAGAGGCTCCACCTGTTCCTTTTATAACCCCAGTGTCTGGCTCCATATGCCATACAGGGTCAAGGTTCAATCGATGTAAGTTCATAAATGAATACATAGGACAATGACTTGCCCTTCCTTCCCAAATGACCATGGACAGCCTCAGACTGATGCATCTTTTTTAAAGGCCCTTATTTCTTCCTTCCAGAAACCTGAGAAAACCAATGAAAAGGCTTCAAGTCAAGGTCCTATATATTCACTTATGAACTTCCATCAATTGAACCTTAGCCCTGTATGGCACACAGGGCCAGCCACTGGGGTTATAAAAGGAACAGGTGGAGCCTCTGCCCACCAGGATTCACATTCTAGATATTTGGGGTTGGGGGAAAATATGCTGAACAAATGAAAAGATCTCATAAGCAGAGGGTATCTTCTTTTGGTCTGGCTCATACATGATCTATAGTGCCCATCCACCGATGAAGAAATATTTCCACTCTCTCCTTATGCTGAGCCAGAAGAGGACTCTTTAGTAATACTATAGCTCTCAGTGTGGCAGGCACTATTCAAAGCACTTTGCAGATTTTTACAACAGATATTTGCTTCATTTAAGTTCAGCAATTACCCTACAAGGGAGGAAATATTATTATCATTTCTATTTTACAGAAGAGCAAAGCAAAGCTCAGAGCTATAGCCCAACATAGCCAACCACTAACTCCACATGCCCTTAGCAGTCAAAGTTTGTTAGTTGAAAAGTCTAGATAAATATACCTGTAACCATGCAAGTGTTTATCTAATTATGATTTTGTTTCACAGGTAAAGAGACAACAAAATTCATAATAGTAAAAAAAAAGCCAAGTCACAATTATCTGAAACCTGTTCCACAGAAAGGAACATCAGTCATGATTTTATAGTGTTACACTGGGAACTGTCTAAAGTTGAAATCAGAAATACTGGATGGGCATCAGGTGACCAGTAATATGAGGTCCACTTAAATCAGCTTGGCAAAGCATGAGAATTCTTTTCAAAGGGTGTTCCTGATTTCATCATTAATCAGCTTATCCCCCCTTTTCCCTATTGACTGGCTGTCTACTTCAATAGAACACTCTGGCTGTTTTCAGAGCTTTCTCATTCAGCCCTTAAATTAGCTAACTGCCCAGCCACAAGGCAGGTAGCAATTTATGCCAAACAAATCATGAGGCAGGAGGCGCTGAGGAAAGACTGCTTATTTTCCTCCTGCTCTCCTGTGAGGAGGAGAGAGGGTGACAAATGTTTGCGGGTTGGTAAACTGTACTAATTTACAAGCCTGCTGTTATCTTTCTAATGTAACACTCCCAAGAGGAGCGCTGAGGAATGATCTAGCTGCAGCTTTCAGTTTCAATCAATAAACTTGGAGGATTATGAAACATGGACACCTATTTAAAACAGTAAAATCCTGCTTTTACATCATTGGAAAAACTACCAAAAGAATTCATGTTACAAGTGATTTTGAAGTTTAAGTTAAAGAAATTGAAACACAAATTAATATATTGCTCGCCAAGTTTTACCACCAAAATACTAATAAAAATTAACATTCACATAGCCCATTACAGCTCAAGATACCACTAGGATGCCTCTACCGGCATCATAAAACCACGGCTGTCATCATGGTGGCTGCCACTTACTAAGCAGCACACTATGATCTAAATACTCTGCCTGTGTTTACTCGTGATCTGCCCTTTCGCTTTCAAACCCTTGGTCCTTGTGGAGTGTTCCCTATCCCACTGAATTAAAAACCATCTGTTTTGATCATGTAAGTCAGAAATCTAAGGTGTCATCCAGATACCCTCTCCCAAATACAGCCCATAGTCAAACCCAGTTGACTTTGTTCTGGCTCATACTCCATCCATAATGCTCATGCTGAGCACTCTATCTCTAAAGCACAC
Organism: Tamias sibiricus; assembly: GCA_025594165.1. Taxonomy (NCBI): domain Eukaryota; kingdom Metazoa; phylum Chordata; class Mammalia; order Rodentia; family Sciuridae; genus Tamias; species Tamias sibiricus. The sequence continues at coordinate 107,519,051 of CM046664.1, read as the reverse complement.
ATATTCATCCAGGTCCACTGCAGCTCTTTAGCCCATTGTTTCTCACCTAAACTGTTGTAATAGCTTCCCAATTGGCCTTTTGGCATCTTCTGCCCTCCTCCACCTCCCTCTCTCCATAATGGGCACTGGAAATGCACATCTATGTCCTCACACATTCACATGCCCATGGAAACACACATACTTAAGCTCTCCAAGGATCAGCCCCAAACCTTCACGTGACATGTCCCCCCGCCCCACTCTCTCCCTTGTGTTTCACATGCCGGATACACCACATTTATTCAGATCCCTCAAATGTCTCACATACTGTCTGACATACTATCCTCCACACTTTCTAGTTGGTATACAATCACCACCGACCCCTTGCCTAGTTAGTACTGAATCATCTGTCAACTCTCTTATCTCCTTAGGTAGAACTTCCCTGATTCTCTTGACCAGACCCCCTCTTCCCACCCAATCAAGTGTCTTTGTATCATAGAAGGGTGCTCATTTTCATGTTGTCTCTCTGATAGGGATAAAGGTACTCTTTTTATTTAAAGAGTTTAACAAGCTTAAAAACAACAAACTTCTTTTATCCTATTTATTCTTTCTTTAGAGGTACCCTATAAAGAAAATATTAGTAGTGTCCCCATTTTGTATAGGAGATGACCAAGACTCTGAAAGGCCAAGTCCCTTGCCTCGAAGTCTCAGGCTACTGGATGATAGAGTAAAATCTCAAACTTGGGTCTTTTAACTTTTTGATCCTGCCCATTTAGCTGCCTTTTAAATTAAAAAAAAAAAAAAAAAAAAAAAAAAAAAAAAAGCCTATTACACATTGGCATTTGGATTTTTTTCAACCCTGGCAAAGGACAGGAGGTAAAAATCATCACAAATATATGTGCATAGTTCACCAAATGAACTAAAGTTATTGAATGGTACACTAAAGCCACTAAAGTGGGTGTATTTTATGGCATGTGAATTTCACTTAACTAAAATTATTTTTTTAAATCATCAGAACTTCCTCAGTGATATTTTGAATTTCAACCCAGAAAGCACCTTTCATAATATGAAATGCTTAAACACTTTCTATAAAGACATATTGAATGATTCTTAAATTGTGATCCTCAGACCATGTGCATCAAAACCATACAGAAAGCTATGCAGGGGCCTGCACCCATTTCTGGACCTACTGAATCAAAATGATTAGGGATGACTTCCTCAGAAATCTAGACTATTAATTTGCATGAGAAATGGTTCTTACCCCACAGAAGTTTGGGATACAGAGATACCAGCCATGGTTCTCAAAGTTAATTTTCTAGCAAACAATAAAACTTCTGTTAATAAGACTTCTGATAACTTTTCTTACAACTATCAAATGCTAAGTGTGTACAAAACTTTAGTACAAATGGAAATCTCTAGTCACATGAGAAACCTAATGTACACCAGGTTTACAAAAAAGTATGGAAAGTATCTAATAGGTATACAGAAGATTCTAGATTTTTTAATATGAAAAAATTTTGTGATTTTAAAATTGTTTTCTTGTATTGCTTCCACCAGGAAACTCTGCTCAATAGCTCAAATATCCAATTTGTAATATTGAACTCTGTTAATTTTCCTACACACAAATATGTAACTTATAAATGACTCTGTTATGGTTTAGAAATCAGGTGTCCCCGAAAAACTCATGTGTGAGACAATGCATGAGAATTTAGAGAAAAAATGAAAACCTTAACTTTTTCTTTTTTTTTTTTTTTTTTTTTTTTTTTTTTTTTTTTTTGGTGGTGGTGGTGGTGCAGGAACAAGACAGGGCTGCTCCCTTTCACCACTGTTACCTATCATAGTACTTGAAACTCTGGCCAGAGCAACTAGACAGATGAAAGAAATTAAAGAAATCCAGATAGGAAAAGAAGAACTCAAATTAGCACTATTTGCTGATGATATATAATATAAGAAGACCCAAAAAACTCTACCAGAAAACTTTTACAACTAGTAAATGAATTTGGCAAAGTAGCAGGATACAAAATCAATACCCATAAGTCAAAGGCATTTATGTACATCAGTGACAAAGCCTCTGAAAGGGAAATAATGAAAACTACCCCATTTATAATAGCATCAAAAAATAAAATAAAATACTTGGGAATCAACTCAATGAAAGAGGTGAAAGATCACTATAACAAAAACTATAGAACACTAAAGAAAGAAATTATAGAAGACCTTAGAAGATGGAAAGACCTACCTTGTTCTTGGATAGGCAGAATTAATATTGTCAAAATGTTCATACTACCAAAAGCATTATACAGATTTAATGCAATTCCAATCAAAATCCCAATGACATTCTTCAAAGAAATAGAAAAAGCAGTTATGAAATTCATCTGGAAAAATAAGAGACCCAGAATAGCTAGAGCAATCCTTAGCAAGAAAAGTGAAGCAGGTGGTATCACCATACCAGACTTTAAATTATACTATAGAGCAATAGTAACAAAAACAGCATGGTATTGGCACCAAAACAGACTGGTGGGCCAATGGTACAGAATTGAGGACACAGAGACTAATACATACAATTTCAGCTATCTTATATTAGACAAAGGCGCCAAAAATGTACAGTGGAGAAAGGATAGCCTCTTCAATAAATGGTGCTGGGAAAACTGGAAATCCATATGCAACAAAATGAAATTAAACCCTTATCTCTCACCATGCACAAAACTCAATTCAAAGTGGAGCAAGGACCTAGGAATTAGACCAGATACAATATGCCTAATAGAAGATAAAGTAAGCTCCAATTTCCAACATGTCGGATTAGGTCCCAAGTTCCTTAATAAGACTCCTGTAGCGCAAGAATTAATATCAAGAATTAATGAATGGAATAGATTCAAACTAAAAAGTTTCTTCTCAGCAAAATAAACAGTGAGGTGAATAGATAGCCTACTAATTGGGAACAAATTTTTAACACATGCACATCAGATAGAGCACTAATCTCTAGAATATATAAAAACTCAAAATCTTAACACCAAAAAAACAAATAACCCAATCAATAAATGGGCTAAGGAATTGAAAAGACACTTCTCAGAAGAAGATACACAATCAATCAACAAATACATTTAAAAAATGGTCAACATTGTTGGCAATTAGAGAAATGCAAATCAAAACTACACTAAGATTTCATTTCACTCCAGTCAGAATGGCAGCTATTAAGGACACAAACAACAATAAATTTTGGAGAGGATGTGGGGGAAAAGGCACACTCATACATTGCTGGTGGGACTGCAAAATGGTGCAGCCAATATGGAAAGCAGTATGGAGATTCCTTGGAAAACTGAGAATGGAACCAACTTATGACCCAGCCATCCCACTCCTGGGTCTATTCCCAAAGGACTTATTACAGCGACACAGCCGCTTCAATGTTTATAGCAGCACAATTCACAATAGCTAGGTTGTGGAACCAACCTAGATGCCCCTCAGAAGATGAGTGGATAAAGAAAATGTGGTATATATACAAAATGGAATTTTACTCAGCAATAAAAGAGAATAAAATAATGGCATTTCCAGGTAAATGGATGAAGTTGGACAATATAATGCTAAGTGAAGTTAATCAATCTCAAAAATCCAAATAACGAATGTTTTCTCTGATATAAGGAGGCTGACTCACAGTGGTGTTGTATCGGGGTACGTAGGAGGATTACAGGAACACTAGAAAGGTCAAAGGGGAGGAAGGGGAAGGGAGGAAGCAAGGGGGTATGGAGGGAAAAATAAAAGTAAAAAGAAGGTGGTAGAGTAAGATGGATATCATTATCCTAAATGCATGATTGAATACTTGAATAGTGCGAATATACTTTGTATACAAACAGTGTTATATAAAAAGATGCTCTATATGCGTAATATGAATTGTAATGCATGCTACTGTTATAAATAAAACAACTTTGAAAAAATTAATGAATTAATAAACACCAAAATTTATAGAAAAAGAAAGAAAACCTTAACTTAATCAGTGCATTAATTCTCCTGATAGGGATTAACTGAGTGGTAACTGCAGGCAGGTAGGGTGTGGCTGGAGAAGGTGGGTTGACAGGGATGTGTCCTTTGGTTTACATTTTGTCCTTGGTAGGTGGAGTCCTGACCTGCTTTCTGCAATATTATTCTACCACAATGTTCTGTCTCACCTCCAGCCCTGAATAGAGTCAGCTATCTATGGACTGAACTTCTAAAACTGAAGCCCCAAATAAACTTTTCCTCCTCTAATTGTTCTTGCCAAGTCTTTGGGTCACAGCAAGAAAAAAGCATACTAAAACAGACTCCTTTGACCACTCAGATTATTTCTGGGCAAATCGTAGACAAACTCTATGCACCTAAAACTGAAGAGGAGGCTAAGGCAAGCCTTCAAGTATCAAGAAGTTTGTTGGCACTGGAAATAAGTCCAACACATTGGGAGAGTTTTAAGGATTAAGCAGCTACAGGCTGTCTGCATGAGGTAGGTAAGGGCACACATAGAATGAATCAGAGCCAACAGTGACTCAGAGGCCTAATGGCCACTTGAAAACAGGAAAATGTTGATTCTTCCATGCAGAGCAAAGTAAAAAACTTAATCTAAAATGACACAAAATTAAATTTAACTTTTTAAAATCTCCTATTCTGTACAGGATGCCATGCTAGGGAATCTTGCTTCCTCTTGCAGGGCTATGTAGCCAGCAGGACATTTAAACTTAGTGTCAATCTAACAATTTAGGCTGATGTCACACAGTACCACAAACTGCATGGCTTGAACAACAGATATTTACTTCTCACAGTTCTGGAGGCTGGGTGGTCCCAGATCAAGGCACTACAGATCCAGTGTTGTGCAGATAGATACACATCCATCGTGGCTTACAGATGACTGTTTCTCATTACATCCTTACAAAGGAGAGAGCACAAAGCAAGAGCAAGCTCTCATGTCTCCTTCTGAAAGAGCACTAATGCCAATCATGAGGACTCCATTCAAATGACCTAATTACCTCCCAAATGTCCCAGCTTCTAATACCATCACATTAGGATTGCAGCATGTGAATTGGGGGGGAGGGGGAGGCACATATTCCATTTATACCACAGGGGGACCAAAGAGCCTGTTATTTCTCTGAAAATTGTTGCTCTCCGTTTAATTACTATTAATCTTTTTTAATTTTCTCTTTTTTAATGTCTTTTATTTTTTTAGTTGTAAATGGACACAATATCTTTATTTATTTATTTGTATGTGGTGTTAAGGATCAAACCCAGTGCCTCACATGTGCAAGGCAGGTGCTCTACCACTGAGCTACAGCCCTAGCCCTTACTATTAATCTTAAGACAGGAAAATGCCTCAGCCATGACTAAGAGCTAGAAACTACATTTAAGTGGCCTCTATGATGCTGTGGCCATACATACATGATTTCCCAGTTGTACAGTCTTTCTGAATAAGTTTGGTGCTAAATAAGTCCAACTGAATCTTATAAGCTTGCTTGAAAATCCAGACATTGAAACCTTGGTAGCCTCGCGAATTGAAGGAAATACAATCATAGATATATAAATGAGTGAATGGAAGAAAAACTAGTAAAATACTGTCCTGTCTTCAAGGAACATATGCTCTAATCATAGGATGAGAGTCAAGATGAATACTACTATTCTAAAAAGCAAAATATGGCATGAAAACTATATAGCACTCTAGAGTTTCAAAAGATAAAAGGGTTGTTTGAAAACAGGAAAGGTTTTGTGGATGAAAGGGCATCTGGGATGATTCTTAGATGGTTGGGATTGGATATAGGCAGATGGGCAGGAAATGCATACCTGAAATAAACCTGGAGGAATAGCGCACCTCACTTTAGGCAGGAAAGTAGTGGAAGAGAGGAAAGTTATGGCTAAAAATAGGTCTAGTTAGGGTCATCATGTGGAGGGCTTTGTAGGCTGAGTTCAGAGAGTGTGCTTTAACGGAGCAGAGCCCAAGAAACCACTGCAGAGTACTAAAGGAATGGCAGTATGACCACAGCTGCCCTTCATTAAAGCTGATATATGATACTATTCAGGATGACCTAGACCTCAAGTAGGCAGCAGACTGGTAGGCAGGTTACATTCATAAGTAGATAAGAGGTACTATGTAGGTTTAAATTCACATGGTGAGATGGAAAACAGGAAACAGAAATGTTATATAGATTACCCCAAAACTTCCCACCTCCTCTCATATATGAAACAGTAAATGTAAAAGAGTGGTAGGTTTAAGGTTTGGTTTGGACACGGAATTTGAGAAGAAATTGAAGAAATATGGAAAACAAGCAAGAAAATAGTTAAAAAGGAAAAGTAACAAGAAAACTGTGATAAAGTTCAAGGATTTTATATGGTATCTATAAATGTAGAAGGCAATCAAGATGAACTACTGTGGGACTTGCACAAAATAACATGAAATAACATTGAACATGCATAACAGGCTACAGAGTGGGCAGAGAGGCTACATAAGGAAGTAATTTAGAACAGACTCTGAAGACAGAATATTGGGGTACAACTCCAGGCTCTGTCAATTACTACCTGTGACCTTCCTTGAGCAAGTCATTTTGTCTTTCTGCATCTCAGTTTCCCTTTCTGTAAAATGGTGATAATTGTAAGTACCTATAGTACCTATGTTGAAAGGTGTTTCAGTTATCAATTTATTGATTCAAAGTTCCATATCACTCTGTACAAATGGAGTTGTGCTCTTTAAATCTTTCTCCTTTGTCAGCTGGCATGAGCTAAGGATCACCATTAAAGGGCACTGAAAAGAAACTAGAGGAGGCAGGTGCTTCCCTCACAATTCATCAGGCTCCTGCAGTGTGTGGTCTTTCTACTACCCAGCTCTTACAACAGATGGCTGTTTAGTGCCTGACTTCTGCATCATACAAGGGTCAGCATCCCTGCACCCAGAAGATTTCCCCTGGCACTTGGCAGGCAGTAATGCTCCAAGTTCTGAGGTGCAATGCATTCCTGTGAACAGATTCCCCTGGCTGCCCAGAGGAGGAGTTTGCTACACCTTGGCATCTCTGCTATCCAGTGGGCTGTGGTTTTACCCTTACCAGTGAGTTCGGGATCTCAATCTTGTATAGGAGAGATACATTTTCAGATTTATTTTATAGCAGCACTATCTCAGTCTGGGGGAAGTGACTCCTCCTAAATTTGCCATTCTTCTAACTTTCAGCATTCTGTTTACTTCTTACTAGCTAACCCCTCATTGCTCCAATCCTTTATTACAGTTTTTAATCCTTTTTGTTATACTTTCCCTATTCGATTTACTATGTAGTTTCTATCGCCTCGCTGGACCCTGACTGATATAAGAGGATAATAAAATCCTATTTGTTGAATGTAAATCAGTGCCTTATATATGATATGTTTTTTGTAAGTGATTATTAAATTAATATTTAACATGAGAACAAGACAAGAAAAAAGGAACAAGTATAGTTTTTGACCCAGTGCCATATGAAAATGTCCCCATCACTTGGTATTCTTGAGAAAACAAAAACTAATATTTGCTTTTTTTTATCTTATTTGATTTTTACCATTGAGTATATTTTATTACAATAAATCAACAAATCAATCTATTGCCTATCATACTAAGTAAAGACCAATAATTTATAGTAAATGATATTTTAAAACATGAATATAAAATGAAAGCATATATGGTTTAGTATTTTAACTCATGGACAGTCTTAGCACTGACTGGATAATGGATTAAACTTTAGTTTACTAACATCCCCTTACTTTAAAAAAAAAGGCATTTTTACTTAAATGGTTTCCCTGTAATAATATTAAAAAGCATAATACCTTATGCTTTTCAAAACACTTTCCTATACAGGTTTTTTTTTTTTTATTTTATACTCATGATGATTTGGTAAAATGCTTAAGGAAGATATCATATCATCTCTGTGCTTTCTGAGACAGAGAAACTAAAGTTAGAAGAGGTGAAGAAACTTATACACAATCCCACCATGCTAATTACTGATGGATGTGAAATCAGATCTCAGATCTCCCAGCTTACAACCAAATGTTTATTCTCTCCACTCTATTCACTCCCCCAAAATAATGAACAAGACTAATCTAAAGTCAAATAGCATCTTGAATTAGCTATTTTTCTGAGTGTATACTATTTTAGGATGACTCTAGACTATCCATGTGGGCCAATAGCTGAGGATATAGGTTTTGGGATCCACTCTTCTGATTGCCATCTTAAATTGAGGGTAGCTCAATAGGTACGACTCTTGGGAAGGACCTTTAGAAGGTACCTGTTATAACTCTCCTATCTCTGTCATGAGGAACTGTGACAAATCGCTCTCTGCTTGCTGCACTGACTATAACTGGGGTCCAGTTATGCAGACTCCCTGGTTCTCCATTTCTTCATCTATAAAATATCAATGACATATCAGAAATCCAGGTGCTTTCTTCCTCCTCCTAAACTTCTGTGATCCTAAAATTGCTGAACCATGTCTAATTCTAATTTATTCACCTATAAAATGTGATATTGGACTTCTTACACTAAATTTCTACCAGTGCTCAAGTGCTTTGATTCTAGTATTTGAAATATGACTCTAGAGTTTTGAAATTGCTTTACTGTGTCATGTGGGAAAGTGGTTCATCAGAATCACCAGGGAATTTTTAAACTATCACCTGTTCACTATATATCAGGATTCCCAAGGCTTAAATGAGCCCCAAAATCTACACTTTTAAAGGTTCTGGGTACCCAGGATACATGGCCAGGTGTGACTATCACAATGAGCACTCAGGCCCAATGTCTTATAGTCATGTCTTACAATGGCAGAACTCCTAAAAACTTCCAGGAACTGATTATTTGTCATTTCATTACTCAATAACAAACCGCAGTGTTCTCATTTTTGCAATGTGCACATGAAAAGCCTAACTTCATTTCAATGGTGAGAACTGATAGCCACATTATATTATGAAATTTAGAAATGACAAATCCTTAGTGCTTGAAAGAGCCAGATGACAGAAACCGTATCTGTGACAGCTGACAGATTTTTCAAAGCTTGAAAAGCAAAAACCAAAAACATATGCTGAAGATTCCAACTCATAAACAAGTGCCATAAAATAATTTAATAAGATACTTTCCACGATCACAGAACAGACCTTTCCAGATTTGAGTTTCAGGGACCTCATCCAAGCTGTTTACCTTCAAATATTGTTTTATTAGAAGCAAAGCTAAAAGTATAAAGGCTTGCATTTGAATTCTGACTGTAACTACAAGATAAAAGACCCCTATTTACTTAATTAATCTTTGGTCATATGTTTAAAAAATAAAGAAGGTCAACTAGAGAATGTCTTAATTAAAATTATATGATTTTATGAAAGGCAAGATTAAGAAAGTAAAGGATAGTAAAGCAGTTTAGATAACATTGCATTCACAAAATAGGAGGCTTGTGTTTGGAAATTATAATAGCAAACACATGTCAGACACACTTATAAATGTTATAAGTGTTCAAACCACAGCAACTCATTTCATGTTCACAACAGATAAAGAAGACAGATACCATTTCTAAATCACAGAGAGGTTAGCCACCTGCCGGATGTCACATAGCTGGAAAAAACCAAACTCAAGATTCAAACTCAAGCAACTTGAGCCTAAAGTCTGTGCTTTTAATCCTCATGCTATCCTGCCTCTTCCCAGATGACCAACTTTTAAAAATTCCCTATCAGTAATTGTTTCCACCAATCAATGAGTCATCCATTTGCCAGAAAAACCATACATAAAGAAATTAGGATACCTGATCTGGATCCAGTATCTGATAGTAGTATTGTTGTTACCATCAGGGGCCATTAGACAGAAGGGAATTGATGCCATTGAAGGGAAACTTTGAGACTTAGCTTGAAAAAGTAACCACTGCTTAAGTCCATACCAGACACCAAAAAGCCTTGCCTTGTTCTGCTCCCTTTGGGTTCCAGAATCTTGAACTGATGGTCAGGAAACTTCTGCCAGTGCAAGTCCATACCTGGACACAGTATTTTAACTCGCAAATACATGAAACTGGCAAAAGATTCATTAAGAATATTGGAACCCACACTGCATTATAAAAACATTATTTACTTTATAGTTCACTGAATTCATATATAAAACAAACTATAAAGAATATGGAGAGATTTTTCTGCCTGTGGTTCTTCCTCATGAGGAAAGTAGTGATCACCTTTAACCAATGTGGCTACAGAGGGAGTCCGTGCTGGTCTAGACCTTCTCTCTCCCATGAAGCATGCTGGTATGAGAAAACTATGGTTAGGCCATGCGCACAAATGTGTGGGACCATGGCATAAATAAAAGCCCCCAAAATAGACTGAGCGCTGATTGGGCCTCACTGCTCTGAGCCCAGCTTCTGTGGTTCTGCCTTGGTGGACTTCCCACTGGAATCAGTATCAGTTACAGAACTTGGGAGCATCTCCCTATGTATCTACTCACTCACTTGCACCCTTCCTTATCTTTGCAAGACTAGTCTTAGTAGCTCATTAGTTAACTAAACTGCAAGTAACTTAAACCAAATCTAAGTCTCATTCTTGCTTGTATTCAAATGCAGACTGACGTTTGGTGAACTGGCTCAGCTCAGCTGGAATCTCTGCTCTTTGCATTCAAGGCCTTTATTAACTGAATCTTGGTCTTTTCCCTGGGAACTTGATGAAAATATAATCTTGGAGAAAAGGCTGTTTGATGTGAATCCCTGAGTGGCTGTATAAGACTGGGGGTCATCTGTACATTCTGTCTTGACCTATCTCAGCTGGAAGAAGAATTCTTATGCTCAAGAACTTTTATGCTTTTGTGGTGGTGATAGGATAGGTTTTAAAACCCCTTCCTTAGGCATGGTCTCTTCCTGCCTGGTGCAAAAACCAAAGAAGAATCATCCTCTGGCATGGCTCAAAGATACTTCCTAACACAACCAGTCATCACCCAGGTACCTGAAGTTCTTCATCTCATCTTCCCTCATGTGAAGTTTACATTTGATGTGCTCTGTTTACTTCATGCTAAATATTCTTAAGTCCAAGCTCCTGGAAATGCCAACTGCCAATCGTTATATTCACATGCTAAATAAAATGCATACCATCTATGTGATCATAGCTTAAATCCCAGATTCTCAAAGGAGTCACCCACATACAAGCATTGTCTACCCAACTCTAACCTAGGCACCATTTCTTCATACCATTTCTTCATTCTTTGAACTAACATCATATTTCCCTTTCTTAAGTCTAAATTTTATCCCTCTATGCTCTGAGAACTAGTTGGAGCAAGGACTCATTAGATATTTCCCCTAGGGCCTTGCACATAATAGCTCCTCCAAATACTGTGCTCATTGACTGCTATCATGCTGACACTGGTTTGTAATACACAATTGTCAGTATCTATAAAAACATAAACCCATTGGGCTATAATTCCCCAACAGAACTGCAAAAGAGATGTTCCAATAAGAACAAGCAAAATGAGAGTCTATTTTTAATGTGAAAATGATTTTCTATAAATGAAAATTTCAAAACAAGTCAATCTCAACTTTAAATTCCTTTTGGTTTGCAAATTTTATTAACCTTGCCCAAGGCTGAAGTCTACAGAATGGGCAGAATCATTTTTGAAAATACGAGGGGCAAAAAAACAGAAGGATTGATAAACCAGTGGTCATTGAGCTACTATAAATATCCAATTTCAGCCCAGGCAAAATCCATCATCTCTAGTTTTTCTCACTAAAATTAAAGCATTCAGCCATGATTTGACCAATTTTCCCCTCTGATTTGGCTCTTCTGCTTGATACCTAATTGGTTAGTGGTGAAAACTGGTTGACAGGTGTGATAATGAAAGTAAATTGATCAGCAAACCCAAGGGATATCCTTTCAAAATGAAGTTGATGTCCATGTAAATAAGGTACTTGTGATAATTATAATTATGTATGTACAGTGCTTCATGGATTAAAAAGCATTTTTACATATATATTAGCTTAGTACTCTCATAAAATAAACACAGCAGTGATGACTGTAGAGGAAACATCAGTTGTAACATGACTGCCATAAAGAGGTTAAATATTTTGTCCTTTACCTGTCTCCTTTTTATATATTACATGAAGCATCATTTATTAAATAGATGTATCTGAGCATGACAAGAGGGAACTACTCTTTTTCTTGTGCTGTTGTCAGACATTGTTCTAGGATGAGAGTTTGCAGAATTTAGCATGTACCACCATCACCCGAAGGGCTTGAGATTGCTGGGCCCACCACCCAGAGTTCCTGAGTCACCATTTCTGGTAGGGCCCAAGGGGCTGCATTTCTAACACTTTCCCAGGCAATACTACTATCTGGAAATCACAGTTTGAGATCTCTTTCCAAGCACTTGAGACACAATTTTCTTTTGTTCCTACTGACCCAAAGAAAAACTTGAGTAGATCCCAAGTAGATCCCAATCAATTGCATTGATTATTGCTCTAAATTATTAACACAATCTTAATCTGAAATTAGAATGTTCAGTTTATGATATTTACAAAACTTTAAATTCTTAGTATTAGAATTTCTGCCTTCTTCTTCAAGCTGGAAGGCAATGCAGTAGGAAAGAAGGGCATGGCTAACTTCTATATTTCTTTGCCCTACACTACATGCACATGGGCAAGTCTGTGTTGGTGGAGGGGATTTTGTGGGGGTAGAGAAAAGAGAGGTGATGGGGGAAGAAAGACCCTACCTGAAGCAGTGCTGTGGTAATAGCCTTTGCACTCTCTAGGTCTGGCAGATTTTAAAGTTGAGTCTCCAGTAAGTATTTTGTGTTATTTGGAGAATCTTATTGCTGCAGTTCATCTAATACAACTCTGTTGCAACTAGCTGCCACCTATTCCTTCCTCCACTCCTAGAAATCCAGTGCTCACTCTCTAGGCTCTTTCCACAGAATCCCTCTATCCTTTCAGGAAGCTCTATTGGAAAGATCTACAACCAACCCACATGAGCTCCTGTGGTTCAACCAGAAGCATAACCACAAATCTTATACCAGTAAATTCCAGAAATATAGACCAATACCATGCCAATTACCTCAGTGCTGCTGCCTCAAGCCCACTTCACCATGTCTATGCATGTGTAAACCCCAGTCCTCTATCTAGGTCCTCTCCCAACTGCAGGGAGTAAATTTCAGGTTCTCCAAGTGGTCTTATGGAAATCTCTTGCACAAATACTGGGGAATGATATTGACCAAATTATATTGCTATACTATGTAAATGTATGAATATGCAACAACAAATTCCACCATTATGTACAACTATAATGCACCAAGAAAAAATATGGGGGGAAAATCTGGAGGCAAAGGAGATAATACCATTCTACTTCCTAACGGGAAAGAGGGTACAGACTCACAAAATAGCATACCTCTCTTCAGTTACATCTATTCACAAATCTTGATTCCTCTTCTTTCTCCATAGATTCTCTCATATTTTCAAAGTACAAGAAAAGGTCAAACAAATATGAAATTAACTCTTGACCATCTCCTGTGATTTCAATCTATGGAAAACCAGGTATAGAATTTCTCATCCATTGCATCACGGTGCATGTTGGTTAATTTTACATGTCAACTTGGCTAAGCTATGGTATCCCATCATTTGATCAAACACCAATATCAATGCTGCTGTGGGAATACTTTCCAGATGTGATTAATATTTATATCAGGAGACTTTGAGCAAAGTAGGACACCCTCCATAATGTTGATTGTCCTTATGCTATCAGTTGAATGCTATAAGGAAAAAAGAATGATATTTCCCAAGAAGAAAGAAATCCTGCCTCCAGACTGCTTTAACACTGTAACATCACTTCTTCCAGAAATTTCTAGCCTGCCTATCTGCCCCAACAACTCCACACTTGCCAGTTGATGTTTTCCTGAAACTTCTATATTAACATCCCTTGTTAAACTTCACAAAAATCTCTATCATGCCCATTTTCAGATGAGAAAATACGATATAAACTTAACCAAAGAAACAGCACTTGGTTGGAGTAGCCATGGGATTTGAATGCAGGTCTGACTCCAATGACCATGCTCTCATCAACACCAAGAATTACTCAGTGCCCATAAAAGCTAAACCACTGAATTAGTTAGATGTGGCCTCATCCATAACATTATACATGCCTAGAACAAGAGCAGTTAATTCAGTGATTTAAGTTCAAAATAATTATCTCAACCTGTTAAGATCAATTGGTTGTCCTACAAAAAGATAAAACTTGCAGAAGAATTGACTGTGTTCCTGTTTGTTTATTTATTTATTTATGCACTTATTTATGCACCCAAAGTATCAAAGTATTTGGGGCAGAGACACTACTAGTAGTAGTAAAATTTTTAACTAAAAAAAGAGTTTTCTAAAATCTTTACTATGTGAAGGGTCATATGTATGTATCTTATAGGAAGGGTCATATGTATGTATCTCATATGGTTTTTCACTGTCTCAGAATATCAGAGGCTCTTAGTGAGCATCAGACCATCAGCAGATGCACAAGGAGATACTTAATTGTCACATCTTCACTCTATATACATTATAAACATTAAATATCTATGAAGAAGATATTACTAGCTTAATTTTACAATAAGAAACTGAGGCTCACAGATGTCAAGTTTGCAGGACAAATATGTTTAAATCCTAACTCCCATGGTAGTGAAATAGGAATGAATAAAACCTACCTCACAGGTTGATTTGAGGAGAAGAAAGTTGAAATATATATATATAATGCTTATCACAGTGTTTATCACAGTCTATATATTCAACAAAATTTGTCCCCTCTTTGAAGAAATAAATATCTGCCTAAAGAAATTATACTTATCTACCAAAAAAATGTTATTTTCCTATGAAAATTCAAGAAAAGAATTAGAAAACAAAGTGTGACAATAAGTATCTCCTTGTGCATCTGCTGATGGCCTGATATTCACTAAGAGCCTCTGATATTCTGAGACAGTGAAAAACCACATGAGATACATACATACTACCCTTCCTATAGAAACAATGTTTTAAAAAATAGACTGCTCCCTAAGCTTTCTTATATTTTACTTTTGGAGTCTCATTCCTTTTTGAGCAAACAAAACTAGACTAACTATCATGTCTAATTCTACATGGATCTTATCCAACAGTGCATGTTATTGCTACTCCTGGCACCTCAAACTTTGAGAAAACTCCCTCACGTTGAAGGAGACAGAGACACAGACAGAGACAGAGAGATCATTTTTCATGTACACACAATTATCTCATCTGACTAGACGTGGTTTCTTCCAGACATCTGTTTCTAAGCCAAAAAGTGGACCTTCATTCCACTGGAACATTTCTTTGACCATGTAATCACACTGATTGCATATATATGAACTTTTTTATTATGTTGCTTACCTCAGTGGGCTGAAATAGGCAATTAATTTTCTTCTAATCCCAAAATTGGACACTTCCTCCAGGTCAAGGGAAGAAAATATATTATAGTCATATAACAATGAAGTTTATACTACTCTCCAAGTTTCTGATCAAGGTAAATTAGCCTGAGCTGTTCTCTCATTGTGTTAAGACAAAGTGTTCTTTCTTCACATGGTACAGACAAATATTCCAGGAGAATGTGAGGTTCCAGGAATAGTGGTAAGCAGAGCACAGGGCTCTGGTATATCAGTACTTATCAGTTATCATTTTCCATACCAACAAAGTACTAGGTATACCCCTACCCTGATCCAGCAATCTTGAATTAGCCAGAGCTGGAGGGTTAAGAATCACAAAAATTTAAAAGATACTTCTTTCCTTTGGTGATGCAGAGTCTTAGAAGGATATATTCCTCCGAGTGAGCTGACAATCATCTCCATATAGAAGCTACGGAAAAACCCAAAGTAAAATCCTGATGATGACCAAAATTTCTAAGTTCAAGGGGCCACAACCCTTAATCACAATCTGCCCTGCCTCACAAAGACACTTAAGAGGATGGTAGATTAACATTTCATGGTGGCCCAAGATAAGATCCTGAGGGACCATGGATGCAGCAGGAAGGTTCGTTCATTGAAAATGAACTTCCCCTGCTCATTGACTCTGATAGATTACACTTCAGAAGAGTAAAAAGAAAAGGCCTTTCCTCCTTTTTCTTTCTGTCTCCTTCACTTAGAACACTCTGGCTACGAGGGAAACAATCGATAAATAGAGTTTCCAGCCAAACTTAAGGGGGTAAACTAGTAAATGCTAAGCTTTGGAGCATTAAGAAGGCTCATTGTGCAGTTTCAGAACAATTTCCATGTCATTAACTCTAAATGCTTCTCCACCAATGGGACCGTCAGGAACAGCATCAGCATTATTTTGCTCTCCACTCTCAGGCATGACAACAGCAACAACATAGCAATAATGAGGATGATACCACCCTCCATATGTATAATGTATTAAAACACATGGAGTGTATCTGCATACCAGGTGATTGTGTGAGCTCCATGAAGGCAGGAATCATGTCTGTCCTATTCACCAGTATATCCTCAAAGCCTGCCAGAATGACTGGTTGATAAATGTTTGTTGAACAAATAAAGTAAGTTTCTCATTCTATCCTCAGAAAACAATGTCCACTGATCTGGATCGATTTGTCCCATTTTACAGAAATTAAAACTGAGACTTGGGAACATACACGGGTAACCCAAGGTCTCCCAGCTTAGTGGCTGTGTGGCTGAGTCAAACGCCAAACTAAGATCTCCTAATACCAAATATAGTACTCCTCACTCTATAGAGCTGCCAAACTTGACGAGAATTTCATCATGGATACATAAGGAACAAGACTAGCATGTCAAAATATAAAAATAACTATGCCTCTGGAAAAAAAATAGAAAAAGAAAGAAAATCTAAAAGTCTAAGGTCAAATCACAATAAAAATGCAGTGAAAAGCTAAGTTCAAGAGATTGGTCATTATTAATCAAATTATAGATCAGCCCCAATAGCCACATATTTCCTTGCACTTGCACTCAAGAGACCCTTTTGTAAAACATTCACAGAAAAAGATCAATACCTCTCTGGAGGTAAGTGGCATAAATTATGTCTCAACATATACACCACAGGAGTTTTACTGTGTGTTGTATACAGTAATTGCATTTTATAGATGGCTGTGGAAAGCTTCAGTCCTCATTGATTTTGATCATAAACTAAAAGGCGACAAAAAAGAAAAGAACAGCACTTTAGATGAAGAAGTCAGTCAGCTGAAGCTGCAAAAGAAAATGAAAATTTGGCAAGCTGAATGTGATCAATTCATGTTTCTTGGAAAATGAATGTAGATATTTCAGGGCTTTCATTATGAGCTGGTAGCAGTACTTGAAAAGTACCATGAGAATCCCTGTTCATCTCACAGTCTGTGGTGGTAACTATCAGCAGGATTTAAGGCAACAGGAAGTCTGCCTAAACTGTAGCCCTTTCTAACTTTCCACGTTATGCTTACCATCAGAATGGCTTATGAACCGTGATAACTGAACGCTTGTGCTTTTATTGTTGCGTTTAATGTGTCTTTGGGATTTACAATCAAAATCAAATGCTGCTTGTGATATAATCTGGGATCATTGAAACATGGTTAACATTTCTAAGTTTCAGAAGCATATTTTTTAAGCATTACTCTTGATTTCCTTCATTTATTCATGCCCTTCACAGCGATCAGTTCTGAAGGGATGTTAATGCAGCATAACAACTCTTTACCCTTTTTCAAGGCCAATTTTGCAATATGGGCAAAATGATTGGAAGTGGAGTCCTGAAAATACTGAAACCATCTGTCAGGGACTCAGTTAAGAAGATCCACGCTGTTTCACAGCCAAGGATGGGGATAAATTATGCCTAGCTGAAAATGTCCAAGGCAAGTCGATTCCCACTCAAACTTACTAGGATAAATTACAAAATGTTTTATTATTCATAGTCCTGGTAAAATCACACTTTCAGATGTAATAAGCAGCTAGCTAGGCAGATAAGGAAGAGGGCAAATGATGAACATTAGCAAAAACATTTTAATGGTAAATAATAACCAAAGCAGGTGTCACTAAAAGAAACTACAAACTTCTGTCAAAATGTCTGCAGACCTATTGTCATTCATAGACACAATCCTGTGAAATGTTCCCGTGCATTTTGTAAAAATAACCTTGTTAATATTTTATCACAAACTCCAGAAGTACTTAGCTAATATTTATTCATGAAATGTATTTGGTAAAATATTAAAGAACTGGAGGGTGGGGCTGTTGTGATTAAATTATATAGCTTGGGATGTCAAGCTTTAGAATAAGTTAAACACTCTGCCTCCTTCCTCCCTTAAATATTTATTGCCATTTTAAAACTATTGACATGTTACATTAAAAAAAAAAAAAAAAAAAAAAAAAAAAAAAAAAAAACAGTGATTCTCACATTTTATAACACAGATTTTCTACTAAGAAACAGTGGTAGTCAAAATGTTCCCACAACTGTGGAAACTAATCTGCTTCACAGAAAGCAAATCCACCCCCAGTTTTAAGTGCAGTACCACTTAAAATGAGCCCTCACTTCAGAATGACCTCACTTGTTCACAGGGTCATTTCGGTGAAGACAGTTTGGCTACACAACCATAATCAGCGAATTAAACTTGATAGAAAAGGAGCCTATGTATCTGAAACTATAAAAAGTTACCCCTTTTCCTGTTCTCCAACCTCCTGCTAAAACACTGGAAGATATATGAATTGAAAAGTTAGTTCAACAATTTCTGTGATAATTAGATTACCATTCATGCATCCTTTTAATTTCTTCTGTGTTTCTAAAACACATTCCTTAGTCTAAAATAGTGCCCGAGTGATTTGGTTAATGTTCCACTAAGTAATGTTCATTGAAACCTTTTTTTTTTTACTAGCAGAAAATCATTTGGGGAAAAAATGTGCAATTTGAATGAACAAATCAAGCACATGCCTTGAGAAAGATTTTATAAAAATTGGTAGAATTTCCAGGGGACCCATATCTAATCTGGGACTCAGGAACACCACAGTCTCTGTTTTTTTCCATGAGGAAACAACAGAATTTGAGTGCAGGAGGAACCAAGATATAGGCTGGAGAAAACAAGATGGGTTTTGGTTTAATTAAATCAAGGAGCCAATTACCCAGAACCAAGGCATCAGATCAAAACATGACACAGCAAAGCTATTGATATGCAAAGAAATCCTTCTGACTCCACCATCCAACTTTTCTCTGAACATAGAACAGATATGAGTCTATGGGTGAGAACTGAGTATCCAGCTGAGGAAATTGAAGGTATGTTGAGGCAAAGCCTTTTACCAAGCCTTTCATTACACTCATAAGCCACAAATCTAAGTGGCTTGGTCAACTGGAATACTACAGCAGAAATCTTGAGCTTTTCTTCCTAAATCAAGGACTTTTTATATTGATGGACAGTTGTTTTCAGAAGGGCCAATATTAGCTAAAAGAACATGAATGAATGAATCAACCATTCAAATATAGCAACAGTGCCACCCACTCAACCATTAGCCCAAGTAAAACCTCCATGGATATTAGAGGCACTAAATGTGAGACTCTAAGCTATCCAAGTACAATACCTGGAACTTCATACACAATAAAATTTGGTTTCTTTCTCTTCCTTCCTTATTGTGGTTGGTAATTTGAAGCCCTATTATGCCACCAGAATTTTTTGGAACTGTAACAGATGACTCAGTGATATAATTAAAACTCAGGCACTCTGGAATGAAGAAGGATCCTCTAATAGATCACAGTTTAGTAGTACATAGGTAAATAGTATGTAAAATATTTAAAAGATGACGTAGTATGAGAGACCACCCATCTACTTTTCAAAGGCTCCTATATGAAGCACTGGAGGATGGAGAGAACATCCCACAAGCAGACAAAATCATATGGGGAGACAAAGGGTGCTGAGGTTTTGCCCTCACATCTCAGACATGAAGCTTGCAGTCACCTGAAACCCTTTTATACAGGAATTCCGAAGCCACATGCTATCTTTTAGAACTCCATACATTGTAATTCAAAATGCAAGGGATGAAGTAAAATGCCTCTAAAAGGTTTAAGTCTGAAGACTCTCCAATCAGCACCAATCTGAGAGATTTGGAAGATTCACTACAGGATTTAAAACAGTTACTAAGGTTTAGTAGGCTACAATAAGTTGTAGGACAATTGCATATCACATCATCTTAAAATTAATGGCAAAAGCTATTATTCATTGAGTTTTTACTATCTGCCAGGAACTGTATAAAGTACAATAGATAGATCACCTCATTTAACCGTCTTAACTTTTTAAATGAGTCCTACTATCATGCCCATTTTACAGATGAGAAAACTCAATCTGGACTTATTCCAGATGCCACAGCTGGTAGGTGATTGATCTACATCAGAGATGCCTATGTGAAAGGAAACACAAAAAGAGGTAAATCTTCCATTAGTCTTCAGAAGACCAAAAAATAATAATAATAACGCAAATTGGGATAAAAGGCACAAAATGAACATTCTGTGTAACTTCTGGTAGCACCATAAATGGCCAGAGTTGGGAAAAAAAAGAATACAAAATTAAGTGATCTGGGGCCTGGGTTTCACCCATTTTATAAGAATAATAGCTTAGTGTCTTTGGGAAAACCCACTTCATCAGTTTAATCTCTAGGGTTAAACAGTCATTAAATGATTGAATGTTATAACATTAAAAGGGAGAAATCATTACTTTTTATTTTTGAAATTTGATATCACAATTAACATATGATTTATAAACTAATAGATCACAGTTTAGTAGTACATAGGTAAATAGTATGTAAAATATTTAAAAGATGACATAGTATGAAACGGTGGCTAGAAAAGAATAGAAGTTCCCATTATCAGCTGATAGTTTCCATGTAGTATCTTTATGAGTCCTGTAAATTAATATTATGTAGTATCTTTATGAGTCCTGTAAATTAATATTATTACCATTAAACAAGATGAACTATGAATGATAAAATAAAGAAGAAAAGGTAGTTCTAAATTGGTTCATAATCCATGTCACCAGAGTCTGAGGTACTCTGGTGGCATCACACTAAATTATAACCCTTCTGAACATTGTATCATCCTGCATAGTTTATTTTTCACGTGACCATTAAAATTCTATAAATGAGGAAATAAAGATTAGAAAATTTAAATAACTTAATCATGTGACTAGATATCAGAAGAGAAGATCAGAACCATCTTCTGATACTAAACTCTGAGTCCTTTCCACTGTCCCATGCTGTCTCAGTGCCCTACGGTCTCATTACAAATAGGGACGTTTCCCTCATTAACTGGATTCTATAATTTTATTCTGTAAGACTTTCTATTGGGAGGAGGGTCACCTGTTTCAGGGCAAACTAGTGAGGAAAGTTAAAAGATTTATATTTCAAGATACCTAAAAGTCATCCACAGTGATTAATGAGATCCGATACTATTCATAAGAAGTATTCCACTTATAAAAGTAGAGTAATAAAATAGAAAGACAAGAGTAAAGCTATCTTTTGATGGATCTACCACCATAGAAGCCAGTAAGCTGATGAGTTATTGAAGAGAAAGGGAAAAAAAATACAAGCTAGGTGCTAGGCAGAATATATATTAATTCAACAAATAATTATTGAGATATTATTACATCAGGTTCAACAAATAATTATTGAGACATTATTATATCAGAGCCTTGTATACAAGGCTCTCAGTATACAGTGGTAAACAAAATAAACATACATTCTTGTTCTCATGTGCCTAGTATCTGGTCATGGAAAATAGACATTAAATAAGCAATAACTTAGATAAATATGAATTCTTAACCTTAAGGGCCATGACCAGGAAATAACAGAGGGCCTGTAATTTAAATGAATGAGAGGTTCCAAAAGGCTTAACTAAGGAAGTCATTTCACCTGGGAACTGAAGAAAGGGTAAGAACTAACCAGATCAAGAATAATGAAACAGCCCTATCCAGGCAGAGAGAGCTACACACCAAAATCCTGGGATCAGAAAGAGCCTGATATATGCCAGTGACCTGAAGTAAGGTAATAAAGCCAGAAAGTTGAAAGTAAGGGAGAGGTAGGCAGGGGCTAGATCCTGCATACTGTGCATGTATTATGTTCTTAGTGTTATATCAATGAGGCAGTCTGTCCTGTGCCTACTTACAGATGAGGAAACAAAGACTCAGAAAGTTCAGTGACTTGTCTCCCACAGCTGGTCAGTGGGAGACTGCAGTCTTCTTATATATCTTTGAGGAAGAGCTTCTTCCCTTCCAGATGATTAAGTGACGCAATCCAAACAGCACAAAAGCTGGCCTTTCTCTGCTCTTGCAGAAAGAGCCCACTGACATCCAGTGTGACAAAGTCATGATGCTGTTGTTACAAGTGTTTTAATTATCTGGTGCCTATTTTTAAAAAATGACCTGAGTCCAATAGGTGTTTTCCATCTTTTAAACTCTCTAACATGGATTCAGGAACTAAAAGGAGATGAACTGATGAGACATCTTGTATTAGAAGACATTTTCTATTGGTATTATCTTTAACAAATATTTTCATCTAGTGTTAATATTGTCAGAGAATGGATTGTTAAACAAATATGTAAGAAACACTAAAAAAAGAAGAAGAAGAAAAGAAAGAGCCCACTGAGTTTCAAAGGTTGACACCGGCAGTCAGAACCTAGGCCCTTCCACCTCTCCTTCACTTTCTTAAAGATCCTGCAGGCTACCATTTTGCTCCATGGGACTGACTGGAATTCTGGCTACTTCTGCCTTCAGAATGAGGGAATCCACTAGCAAGCAGACAAAAGTTACAGTGTCCAAAATCAATTTTATCAGAAATAAAGATATTTAGGGGCTCATTTTCCTAATAGCTCTCAACTGGTTCAAACACAAGTGGGGAAAATAGTGGTATTTGGGGGATACCTCAAATCCCATAATATTTATATTTAGAAATCTAAAGAGCAACTTTTTTTAGTAAATTTGTTATAAAATGTCAAGCTGGAAAGGGGAAACCAAGTATGTTGAAATAGAGCTTAATAACCAAGATCAGTGCTAGATGAACAACTATGATGTTTAACCCACAAATGATTCTGGAAGCTGCTGTTCTTGTTTTTATGACATTGATTTGAGCTTATCAACCCTGGCTTCCTCTTCATTTTCACAGAGGATCCTAATCAATACCTGAATCTAAAATGTTCTCATCAAGAAAATAGTTTGCGATTATTGCCTCCTGTACTCTTTTATGTGTCCCTTGAAACGTATTCACCTGAATTTTTAAAAAATGAGTTTTTAAATACTACAGCTAAAACACACATAGAGAAACACACAGAGAGACACAAACACATATCTCCAGGTGGGAAATTAAGTCTTTTGAGCCTGCTCCCCTTCTTAACCTAAATACTACACCTCTAGCCTATCTGCCTCCACTCCCACCCACCTCCTGAAAAGAATGGGACTCCATGGAGCCTGGGGAAGAACAGAGAAGTTCATTTCATCTCCTGTGGAGCTAGGAAAGGTAAGAAGAAACTGCAAGTTCCTCACACAGGAACTGCTGCAGTATTCATGAATGGGAGGAGGAGTGGACAGGTTTTCATTTGGTTTGGGGGTTGGTGACCTAACAGTATACTTCACACTCACAGTTACCTCACCTGTCATTTTTCCTTTGCTCAGAAGCTTATATATTTTTCAAATTGCTTAGATGACAGTCTCATCTAAACATAGTTTAGAAAAAGAAATGCAAAAATATCCTTGCTGGAATTTGATTCACTTGAAAGGTGAAAAGTTCAAAAATGAATGGTGCAAATTCTTCCTAGGAGAAAAAAAAAGAAAACCATCATTTTTATGGAAGGAAAAGAAAAATTTAAATACATCCATATTATAGATTTTCCTACTCCAACTTCTAAAGTGTGAGAGCTTATTGGAAATTATTTTTATCATTTTTAAGGAAGCTCAGTTTTATTAGATTTACCCAACCAAGTACATGATAAAGCAACTCTAAAGCAACTTTTGTGATAGTTATATTGTGGAGATTTCAAAAAAGGGAGCACCGATTTCATTTCATTCATTGATACGCTTGTAAAAATTTTTTTAAATATCTAACTTTTTAAAATTTTTGCTAATGAAAAGTTCTGATGCTTTGTAGAAATCACACAGGAGCCAAGACATTCCTTGACAGCTACCATCACTGGGCCCTGAATCACAGACATTGCCGTCATCACGCTTGATAATATTGGGCTCAAAAACTTGCAATAAATGAGGCAAACCAAGTATTTGAGGAACAAAAATCAAACTAGGTATTTTAGTCAGCTATTTCGCCACTGAGACCCAAAGTCCCGACCAGCACAGTTGTAGAGGGTGAAAAGTTTATTTGGGGGCTCCCAGTTTCGGAAGTCTCAGTCCATGGACAGTAGGCTCCATTCCTCAGGGCTTGAGGTGAGGCTGATCATCATGACAAAGTGTGTGGCAGAGAGAAGCAGTTCACATGATGATCAGGAAGCAGAGAGAGAGACTCCACTCTCCAGATACAAAATATATACCCAATGAACCACTTCCTGCAGCCACACCCCACCTGCCTCCAGTCACTACTCAAATAATCCCATCAGGGATTAATTCACTGATTAGGTTAAGGTTTTAACCCAATCATTTCTCTTCTAAACGTTCTTGCATTGTCTCACACATGAGCTTTTGGGGATACCACATCTAAATTGTAGCACTAGGTTTATATCAACCCTTGAAAATCTAACAGAATCTTGATAGGTAAAGCCCAAGATATAAAGTCCCAGTTGAGATTTGCTGAGCATAGTGGTAACTACTGTAATTGTGTGAGATCCTGGAGGTAGGGCTGTGTCTTAGTGACCCTTCTAATCCTAGTACCAGCATCATGCCTAGCACATGAAGGACACTAAACAAATTTCTGCAGATCTGATTCATTGCAGGGAGAACATATGGAGGATTCAAGGCTTAATGAAACAGATGGCTTCATAGACAATGTAAGAGACATTTCTGATGTCCTCTACAGTCCACTTCTTAAAAGAAAACAAAGGAATGAGTGTGTCGTTTGTTCTAGTTGCTAGCTGTGTTTGCACAGGCATGCTATAAATTTCCAATTGTTTCCAACAAATTTTAAAAAAAAAAGTTGATCAAGGTAATGAGAAATTAATCTTCTTCTCTCAATTACAATCACAGAATGTTAGGCTTAATTGAACCTCTGGCCCACTTAAGAGGACATCTGGTCTAGTGGTTTTAAAATTGTTTCCCAGGTACCACAGAGTTGCCACTGGGACACGTTCAGAAGAGGTAAAACAAGCACCCTTCTGAATGCCCACTCCCACATCATGTAGCACAATTATATATATATCCTTTATGTAAGATTTCATATATATACATATATATGACATACACACATGTATATGATTTATATAAGATTTCATTAGATTTCAATAGAAATATGGTTTCTAGTATTAAAAACAACACTGAATACTGCTCATCTAATTCATCTTTATAATTAATTTTATAAATACAGATGTAGAGCCCAAACACCCAAGATGTTATAAGCAATTATTACATATCAAAAACAAAAACCTGATTCGCAATCTACTGTTCATTTGACAGCACTTAACAGTACTACTAATACTGAGAATTTTAGGTTCTTACTTAAAGTACCTAGTACCTAACAATTCCTACACATCTAGGAAATAGGGAAGCAGAAATTTACAGTTTATTACATTACTAACAACTTATTCAACACTAGACAATTTGCAAAGGAACTCACATTCATTTGTTTATTCCTGCATGCTAATAACAAATTGCAACACATTTAGAAAAGATATTTAGATTGGTTCATATCAAGAAAGTTAAGTTTAAAGGGTATTGAATGGCTAATGTAGCTGTAGTTAACTGCTAAGTGGCAGAAATGGGGACAAGAACACAGCTTTCATCATTCTCTACAAGACACCTTTCACTAAATACTGGGGCCAGGCCCACTAACCATTCTCTTGCATACTGCCCTCCACTGTCATTCCTAGCAAGGATAGGAAATAGAATTCAACTCACAACCTAACTCAAGGATTGGCCACATTAATAAATATTCTGAGATCGAATGCAGACTGAGCAGAAAGCAGCCAATGACCACAAGCAACATCAGCCTTCAGCACCAAAGGGAGAAATGGAAGCATGCCCGTCAAGTCTCTATGATCTCGATTTAAAACAACATAAGTGCAGAATAGAAAAAATGTCTGAAATATTGAGACTCAAATCCTGACCTAAAGCAGGTTAGCTTTGTCTTTAAGCCCCATTAGCTGCCAGTATAGGCTTGAGAAGTCCAGCAGGGAAACTAAAGCCCCCCAAAGTCATATAAACAGTGTTTCCAGATATTTCCCTGGTCTAAACATCTCCCTACTAAAAACAGAAGCAAGTAGGCCTGCCTACAGGAGATTTGATTGTGTGGGAAATGGACTTTAGAAAGGGAAATGAAAGCACCCTCACTTCACTGAGGCACAATCAGATGGCTGTGTTTGGGCACTGCTGACAGGGGGGCCAGATTCCACACTCTCATTTGGGAAAGCCAGCGAAGCTCACGGAAACACTCTCCCTGCAATTTAGCCCCAGCTGTTCAAGCTGAGGCTGCTCTTTAAAGTGAAGGAAACTGGTGAAAAAGCTGAAGTTCAGCAGTTTCACTCTGTTGGGCCAAAGCTTCTGCGGAGTCCCAGCCCACAGATTCTGCTACATTGGCCAGATGCTCAGGGCCTCCCGAGCCAGTCTTACAGGAAGCCTCTGTCAAAAGGCAACAAGACTCCATGTGCATCAGATCCAGGCCAAAATGCAGCAGTCCAAAGGGGGCATCAGGTCCTGGCCAGCCTGTACTGCCAGCACTGAGTCTGGTCTATGCAAATACTCCAGGGGGTTCCAAAAATTGAAGTTATTAGAATTCATTTTCTAAACCAGTTACTAAAGCAAGACAAACTACTTTTATGGTGGTATATGGTTGGATGGTTGAATGGTTGAATGATTGGATGTTGTTGTTAGTTTATAAGTTATGTAGCTTATGCTGAACACTAACTTCATTCCTATACTTCTCTAAATTATAACAAATCCAGAAAGCATTGTGAACAAGCTCACTATTTCACTTCTGACCTCTGCATTTCATTTCATAGTATTTATTTCATCTTCTAATACCCTTAACCCCTAAATCAAAACATCCTTACCAACCACTGACAAACAATCTTATGGAGGTGTTTTGCTCTCCCGGGATGATTCTCTACCCATCCAATTACCATTGCAGCTCAGTAAATGGCGTTTTTGCAAAGGACTCTCTGAAATATGCTCTAAGGCCACATGCAAATAATTTGCCTTCAGCCCATTTGAGTCACTCTAGCATTGTTTTATGACAGTTTGTTTTACATGAGTTCTGCAAAGAAAAAGGAGGAGTTGACCAGTATAATCATCACTAGATATTGCCTTTATTTTTTAAGACGTTCATGGATAAGGGAGACCCTAAGTGTAGTTTCAGAACTCTCCATCAGCATCCAGGAAGAGGCCGCTATGGCTCATCAGACACTGAACACAACATAGTCCATGTGGATGCTCATCCCTGAGCACTGATATTCGAATAAAACTGCCCGACTCGAGCCTCTCATGTCCAGTTTCTGTCAGTAATTGAAGTGTCTAGAAGATAAAAAGAGCCTCACCATGAAATGAAAAAATAATTCCTTTAGAAACATCCATCTTGACAATGACTAAATGTGTGAACCATGATTGCAAACACTTAGTGAATCACTAAGGAATAAAAGATCTAATTTCCAGGACTGCTTGGGGGGGTTGAGGGGAATTTGCTTTGCACAATGCACAAGTCTTGGTGACTCATTTTTCTTCTTGCAATTCCCAGGTGGCAAAGTTCACACA
This sequence comes from Tamias sibiricus, assembly GCA_025594165.1. NCBI lineage: Eukaryota > Metazoa > Chordata > Mammalia > Rodentia > Sciuridae > Tamias > Tamias sibiricus. Next base: position 107,491,274 of record CM046664.1, on the reverse strand, counting down.
ATGGATAGATAGATTAAATAAAGATCAACTCTAGCTTCTGGAAGGTACAGCTTTTACAGGCATTGTTAGCAGCTATTCAGGGAGTGCTAAGAAGTAAGTAAGCCACTTAGGGCAGTGGTTTAGTCCACTGAGATTTATTGCCCAGTTCCCTGACACCAAGTGTTAGAAATTCCCCCTAGTGAAGATAAGCATATGTCACTTTGTTTTCCCCAGAGGCAAATAAAACACAAAGAAATTCTGGACTATAAAAGAAAATAATGTCTGTTTTAAAGCTTGTCTATTCTCTGGCACTTGGGGCCTACTCTCATGTAAAGGTGGATTTGCCCTCTTTTATATCAAGTGGACTGTAATAAAATCTGGGAGCTCACAACATGCAGAGAAAGAATCACAGAATTTACCTGGAAAGGATATTTTAAAACCCCATGCAATCTTTTGTTCCTTTTTTTTTTTTTTAACTTTCTAGTTGTAATACAAAACACATACAGAAAACCAACAAAACATACATAGTAGAAACCACTACCTAAGTCAAAATATAGACTTTTGCCAGCCTCCCAGAAATCCTACCCATGTGCCCCCATTCAAATCTCAAACACCTCCCAAAATTAAACACTCCCAACTTTTAAAACAATAACCACTGTTTCATAGTTTCATCATGTAAGTGTGCATTCCTAGGCATCGTGGTCTTGCATATTTTGTTAAATCTGATGCGTTTTAAGTCTCTTTTAATCCACAGCTTTCTTAGAGTTTTTTGTTAGCTTGTTTTATTTTGGTTTTTGCTTTTTGGTGGTTTTGTTTTTATTTCTCTGTTTGTTGACTTACAATTTTTTTGTTCAGAGACCTGGAACAATTGATATGCAGACTTTCTTGTAGTCCAGGGGTTTGGACTGATAGGGTATAGTTCAACACACTGCTCTGCCCTCTGTGCTTCCTACAGCTCAATAGCTGAATCTAGAAGCTTGATAGGCTTAAGTCTATCCCTTTTCAAAGACTAATTCACAAGGCCTTTCATCAAAACCCACAAAATATCTGGATATCTCTTTTGCCATGTTAGCAGTTGTTGATGCCTAATGCATAGATCTCGTAATTCATCTGGGACTTGTAAAATAGTTGAAGTTTATCAATTAGTTTTTACTTATTAATTAAAATATGTTTATAAATCAGACAAGTCCCCTCATCTACTCTTTGATTTTCCATTGCTACAGTTGATATTGTAAAGGATGAATATTTGATTCTTTTCCAGTAGTGACCCATTTCGGAGATAATGAATTGATTCTAGAGAATTTTCTGAAGGTAACTTGGTTTTTAAAATATAGTCATCCCTTGGTATCATGGGAGATTGATTTCAGGAAGCCACTCAGATATCAAAATCCATGGATGCTCAAGTCCTTTACATAAAAAGGCATAATATTTGCATAAAACCTGCACATATCTTCCCATACACATTTTCATTTCTAAATTAGTTATAATCATGAATATAATGTAAATAGTTGTGATAACGTATTGTTTAGAGAATAGTGACAAGAATAAAAAGTTTGTATATGTCCAATACAAACACAATTTTTAAAATATTTTCAATCCAAGTTTGGTTGGACACATGGATGTTGAACCCACAGATAGATACAGAGGGCAACAGTACAACTAAGGCCTTCATGCATTTAAACTTGTTTCCATTGCAATTATTACTCATTTGAAGTTTAATTGTCTTAGTAAGAGATTATTAAAGTTGGTACCTAAGTTCTTTTAACATAACCCCAATAGTTTTTGGTAGTTTCTTGGCTATAAGTTTTAACAAAAGGCTCCAGATTCACATTGTATATTTCCTTCTACAAACCTGGAATTAGCCATTGCTCCAAGAACTCCTAGTTTCTTTTAATATAAACATTATTTCGAAGCCACTACCATCTGGATGTTTGGTGTACCCTCTGCTACTGAGTTGTTTACCATTTCTAAGTCTCCCAGGTGAAATATTCAACAGATATGCATACATGCATTTATCATATGAAGTACTCCTTGAGCTCATGTTGTTACTTTCCATTTAATTCAAGAACACAAATGTTTTTATTCAGCACTTTCAGTATTATATCTTTATCTTCTTTCTTCCACATGAAAAGTGTTAATGCTTGAAAATACATATGGTAAAATTAGACAATTATATAATCTCACTTACTTTTCCTGTATTATAGGCCCTACTGTCTAAGAATAGCAATACTATTACTGCTAATCTAATTAATAACTTTTTTTGTGTGTGTGGTTACTGGGGATTGAACTCAGGGGCATTCAACCACTGAACCACATCCCCAGCTCCTTTTTTGTATTTTATTTAGAGACAGGATCTCACTTTGTTGCTTAGTGCCTCCCTGTTGCTGAGGCTGGCTTTTGAACTTGCCATCCTCCTGCCTCAACCTCCTGAGTTGCTGGGATTACAGGCATGTGCCACCACACCTGGCCAATAACAATCACTTTTAAACATTCATTTGTACATGCTTTCCCTGCTTGTATCCCCATTTTTATAGCTATTTTTGAACTAAAGTTTATAAATATACTGCTATTTTATAGGTACTTGCTCCCTTCTAACCCTCCTCTAATCTTAGTTCCACAAATTAACTGTATGTTTAATGTTCATCACTAATCCATATGTCAATACCTCTCTGGTTATTTTCATTGTATGAAGTTCATTCTCTGGTATATTGCTCAGAAAAATGTCAGGGAAATAATATTTTGGGGGTCATTGTATGTCAAGAACAATCTGTGTTCTTTTGAAAGTCAGTTTTTCTAGCTATAAAAATCTTTGGTTCACATTTTCCCTCTCTGAATTTCTTAAACATATTCAATTTTTTCTGGCATCAAGAACTGCTATCAAAAAATAGTCTGATGAAAATCTAGTTTTCTTTCACTTATAAGTAAACCATTATGCTAATTTGAGAAGGAGCCTCTGGAGGCCTAGCTAAAGACTGGCCTGTCCTGGGGTGCCAGGTGTCCCTCCATGCTCATTCACATCTGGAACACCAGGACTTTTTTTATGCTTTTTTAAAGTGGTTTTACTCCTCAAGAACTGGAGTGGGGTCTCCTATCCTCTCCCTCTGGCTCCCTCCCTCTGAACGTGCCACTTTCTGGTTCTCTCTTACATACAATTTTGTTAAAATGAGCAAATTATTTTGGTTTTCTTTTTCATCAAATTTTACTGGAACATGTCTTGGCATTAGTGTTCTTGACTATTGGAATTTGAATATTGCAATATGTATCTTCAAATCTTTTTTTTTTAAACAATGAAATTTTGTTTAAAGTGTTTAGCCTAGGAGTTTTCACCATATATTCACCAGTGTTTCAAACATTTTTGTTACTAAATTACTAAACATTTTTGTTATTAATTTATTTTGTTACTAAAAAGTAGAAGCTTTAAAAAAAATAAAGGCATTCTCTTCTAAAACCTGAGAAAAACAGAAGCAGTTGCAGAGTGGCAAACTCTTTGGGACCCCTTCTCCATGTGTTGCCAGGTGGATGTGCTAAGTCCTCAGCCTGAGGTTTTCCATGTTTTCATATCATCAGTTTTCTTACCTCCCAGATGATATATTTATTACAACATAGATAATGACAAAATAATTATATTTTAATTAACTAAGATCTTAAAAGAAGATAGACAAGAGCTTAGGAATTAATGCTATTCATGGACACAGTACTTCAAGTTTTGGCACATATAGGAATTTTTATAGTAATTTGTCCTATTTTAAATTAAATATAATCTTAATATTTTCTGTTATAAAATTCATCAGAGATTTAACTTCAGGGTAATTTTCTTGAAATATGGTTTTTAGGATTAGCTTTGTTTTCTAAACTTATTTCAAAAATATCAATTATACTTATGTTGGATCTTTTCTCTAAAACTTTTTCATATCTTCATTTTTTATCTTTAAAATTTTCTCCTTTTTATCTATATTTCTTTTAAGTTATTAACTGCAATGTTGATTCGTTTTTGTATTTATTCTATTTTCATTTTTATTTCTGAACTTTTTTTAATTTATTTTGGATTTTTTTCATGAGTTTTAGGCCTTCATTTCTAGCTAGTTTTCAAATATTTGATTGATCTATGTATTAATCCATTTTCTTAATGTTTAAGCTTATTTTTACATAACACATTTTTTAGACTGGAGATCACACTGAGCTACATTCCCAGCCCTTTATTTTTGAGAATGGGCCTTGCTAAGTTGTTGAGGCTGGCGTTGAACTTGTGATCCTCCTTTCTTAGCCTCCAGAGTCACTGAGAGTACAGGTGTCCATGACTGAGCCTGGCAAGTTTTGATTTTTCAAACCATGTATTTCCAGTGGCTTTGGAAGGGGAGGAGACAATGGTACATTTTTGCAAGTGCCCATGAAAAATAATTCCAAAACAAAAGTCCAACATCAACCTCAGAAAAATCTCCATCTGCAATGTCTCTCTGTCATCACATTCATCCTTTTATTGATTCAACAAAGGTCTTGTAAGCACTTACCATATGTGTAAAAATGAGGTACAAATTATTAACATGGTTATTAATGATTAGTAAGATGGTCCAGGCTATTACATGTTTACAATTGAATTAGGTGAGTCAGAAAATCAAACATGTAATTGTAATGAAGTAATGAAAGACATCCTACTTCTGTAGTCCTCAACCATTTTCTATATAACATACATGGGGAACAGAACAGTAATAGTGACTAACTAGGCAGTGATGACTTGTCATCTCAGAAATCATTTCCTTAAGGCAAGATATCAAACATTCCTCCATGTGACCTGATACAGCCCTCCCTACTACCATCCCTGCCACAAGAAGGATTCTTTTTAGGAATCAGGAATCACTGGTCCAACTCAAGCACTAAATTGCCATTAAATCTGAAATTATATTAAGAGGCCCATTAATAACTCATGATAAAATTAGGCACATTTGCATATTCCTCTTTCAATTACATAGTCACCCCTATCCTATAGCATATTATTACATTCTGTGAGGCAACAGGCTAGAAAGGTGAAAGAATTATTGTTGCTCCTTCAATCACATTTGCACTTCACATTAAGGAAATGTATGTTCATTAGCTGAATCTGACACCTCAGCTGGACCACCAGGAGTAAAGACATATAGCCACCGGTACCTGCACTCTGGCAATACTCTGGCAATATAACGAAAAGAAAAAAGAAAGGGAAAATAAACATAAAGTGGAGAAATATGCCCTTTAAAAAACCAGGTCTCTACTCTCCGCTGTGTGTGTGTGCGCACGCGCACGCGCGAGCACGCACACATGCTTTCACATGTGTGTGGGATCTGTGGGAATTTGCTGTATCAGGTCATCTACCAGGTGTCGCCGCTTGCAACAATTGCCGCTTACAGCAACAATACCGCGGGAGAAAATTCGGAGGCAGACTGGAAATGAAAAGTTCTTTTATTCTTCTTTCTTCTGATTTCTCTCTCCGGCTCCAACAACCTCTCCAACTCCAACCATAACCCCCCTCTAACTAACCTCAACCGGTTAAATACTTTTTGCCTTAACAAGGACAAGTGCTAACAGCTCGAGCTTACAGGTGCATCACACAGTGTTCATGGGCATAAAAAGATTCTTAGATAAATGCATGAATAGCAGGTGAAAATACTTGAACACCTTTATGGCTCACAGCTAACCGCCATCTTAGCTATCCTCAAGTAGGGCTCTTACAACCAGGGAAGTACTTTTTCAGAGTTTTACTTCAGTCTCCTGTCCATTTTTTTAAATTTATGTAATTATTCTCATTTGTTATACATGACAGCAGAATGCATTTCAATTCATTGTACACATGTAGAGCACAATTTTTCATGTCTCTAGTTGTACACAAAATAGAGTCACACCATTTGTGTCTTCATACATGTACTTAGGGTAATGATGTCCATCTCATTCCACTGTCTTTCTTACTCCCATGCTCCCTCCCTTCCCCTCCCTCCCCTTTGCCCTATCTAAATTTCCTCCATGTCTCCCATGCTCCACACCCCCATCCCCATTATGGGTCAGCATTCTTATATCAGAGAAAACATTCTGCATTTTTGTTTTTTGGGAATTGGCTTACTTCACTTTGCATAATATTCTCCAACTCCATCCATTTACCTACAAATGCCATGATTTTATTCTCTTTTAATTCTGAGTAATATTCCATTGTGTATATATACCACAGTTTCTTTATCCATTCATCTATTGAAGGGCATCTAGGTTGGTTCCACAATTTAGCTATTGTGAGTTGTGCTGCTATAAACATTGATGTGGCTGTGTCCCTGTAGTATGCTGTTTTTAAGTCCTTTGGGTATAAACCGAGGAGTGGGATAGCTGGGTCAAATGGTGGTTCCAATGTCTCCATTTTAAAACCAAGAAAAAAGCAAGGAGTTCTTTACTTGATTCTTCTTTCAACTATATGGATGCAGCATACTGTAGGATACTATTTGAAATAGACAAACCACAAGTCTCACATGTTTGTGAGGGTCCAGCCAGTTGTTGTGGCACTGGCCTATAATCTCAGGGATATGTGAGGCTGAGGCAGGAGAATCACAAATTCCAGGCCAGCAGAGCACCCCTGGGTTCGATCCCTAATACCATAAAAATGGAGGGTCTATAAATATTTTCAGATTCAGAAAAAGACCTATGAGCCCTGTGGTCTTCCAGCCCTCTCACATGCTTCCATCCTCACACACAGGCCTGGTCACCTGCATTCTGCTAGCCCTGGGAGAAGATGTGTAGAAGAACCAGCCAACATGGCCACAACTTCCAGCTGAGAGGGAAGAAAGACTCAGTGGGAGGTGGGCAATATACCAAAGAAAAATCAGGTTAAAAAAGTGAGGTTGGGGGGAAAAAAGAAAAAGGATAGGCCTGGATGAAGTAAACTAGAATAAAAAAAAAGGTGAGTGATTAGAACCAGGTTGAGTAAAACCTGACAAGTTACTATGCAACTATGAAAATCATGTTTTCTAATATATGTAATGACATGGATGAATCTTTGTAATATACTGATCAGCTATATAAAAACAGGTTACAAAATAGTTTGCCATATGTGTGCCCAATTTTGGAAATGTGCTGAAACATGCAGAGGTTATATACTTGTAAGCATTATATTAGATGTATGTGAGGAGAAAAGGCCCAGAAGACAGAAGTAGGTACAATATAATACCAATGTGAGTTTACTCTGCAAGATAAGATCACAGGTGATTTTCTTAGCTCGTATGTCCTCTATATTTTCTAATTTTGTGTAATAGCTACAACAATAGTAATAATTAATCAGAACCAGAAAGCTTTGCTACTAGTTCTTTTTCTGTGTCTTCTCTCTCTCTCTCTCATCACTCATCTGATGGCAACTGGGGATCAGAATTGCTCATACCAACTGGAAAGAATAAAAACTAACACAGAATATACATAATCATCTGAATATCATTTTTACACAGCCTATTCTTGTTTCCAGCCAAATCCTCCTGTGATCCCAATTACAATAAGGAAAAGAAAAGACAATGTCTACCTTTATCCTATATCTTGAGTTTCAACTCAGACTCTGATAAGGCAACAGTTAAAATTTGGGAAGATATATTTTGCTGTTACTTTGCTATCCACCATTAGAAATCTGGCTTTTTGATTCAGAATAGTCACAGCAGGACCTCGCAGATTGGCTAATGAGCTGTCCACTCACTGGCCTGGCAAGTCCAGCTATTCATCAAAAGCCTGAGTAATTTGAAAGGAACTCAGGATACCTGCAGCAGTCCAAGTGGAAAATGAAATTGGAAGAGCCCATAAAGGGGAAATGAAACCTTGCCCAAGCTGAAAATATCTGCGCTTTGGGGGGAGATTCATTTGGACTGGTCAAATTGGACTGAGAAAATAAAAAAGGATGGAAGGTCTATCTATCTAGAAAAGCTAAGTGCTCCAATGTCTACCTCAAGTCACTGTCTACTGCCTCAAAAACACTTTAGAATCTAGTAAATGAGATTATTTATATAGAAAATGCAGCATATGGAGAAGGAATATGGAAAAAATAGAACCAAAGTTTGATGGAAAGAGACAAGATGTTGAAACTGACAATATAGTACAATAATAAGAGATATGGAAAAAATCCAATAAAAGAGCAATTATTTAAGTAGATTTTCATCTGAATCCACCCACTCATATGCCAGTTTTAGACAGCAGGGGGTATAACAGGACACTGGAGCTTAGCAGTGTCAGCCGACTGTCATCCTGTCAAAAGTGCAGACAAATAGTCACCATGAGAAAATCAATAGCAGTGGGGAAAAGGCTTTCTTGTACAATTTATGATGGATAACACAGCCTGGGTGTAATGCATTGAAACAACTAACTTAGATGATACAGCCTGCTTCGGTCAATGATTTCCAAGGCTTGGTTGGGAGCAGCTGCACTACTAAAGCATTTACAGTTTCAGGCACTTGACAGAGGCCATTTCCCTATGTTGAAGAATTAATCCATGGGTGTTCACTGAAAACCTCAGGTATAATAATGGTAAGAAAGAGTGGCAAAGCCTGTCAGTTATGCCATGCCTAAACACCATAACTGGAAAAGTAGTTCTTGGCTACAGGTCTTTCTCTGCCTCTAGAATTGAAGGGCAACTCATTACGCTAATAGAAATTGGCCCCTTTTATGTAAAATCCACCTGGAGCGCTTTCAGTGAGAAAGAACTGTTGAACAATAGGGAACATTGTTCAGAACAATGAACATCAGAGCTGTAATGTTTTCCCCAAACTTCTAGAAGTCTGTGAGAAAACCAGAACTAGGTGCTAAAACCTAGGGAGTTTTCTCTTTCAAGTCTAGATCCTTCTATTGGAGGCTTCAGCCTCCATTTGGCAAGTGGGATTCTTTTCTGGCTAATGAGCTGATTCCTTCAGTAGCTTACTTTCACTTTTTTATGAGGCTGAGAAGAATAATTTGCTATCAACGGCCTCCCTGTCTTGGCCTGGGACTTTTTTTTTTTTTTTTTTTTTCCATCTCCCTTCCTGCCACCAGTGCACTCTTGAAATGCAGTATCCTACCCAGAATTCCTCCCTACCAGGCAGTTGGGCCCAGGCAGGATATGTTGTCCACATGCTGGAGCCTGTGAGTGCACTGGGAGCAGTGAGGCTGGTAGCCCACAGAGGAGGACAGCCACAGAAGTTCAGCCAGTATCACACAGGCTCTGACACCAATTCAGGGTGACTTCAGACAAACCATTCAACTCCTCTGTGACTCGGCCCCTCATTTGTAAAATGGTGATAATCTTCCCTCTGTCACTGGGTGGTCAGGGAATCAAATGAAATAATGAATATGAAAGTACTTTGAAAAATATTCACTCATAAAAATCACAGAATTTTTAGAAGGACCTTAGGGATCATTTAGTGAAGTCCCTTATTATACAGATGAGGAAACAGTTCCCAAGTGCTTAAATGACTTGAACAAAGTCAAATAGAATCAGAGCTGCTACACAAGTCAAAGCACAATTACCACAAATTAATACAGTGCCAATGTGAGTGTAAATATGCTTGAAACTTATATTTCTTTCTTCTTAGCACAAAAAGAGGTGACACTCTCTATAGAAATAAAAGAAAAGAATCAGAGAGGACAAGAAGTTTGGAATACATAATAAACAACTTATTGTTATTATCTTATAAATATGATTAAAAATATTATTTAAGTTTTCAATTTTACAGATCCTCCACCCTTGTAGAAGAACAAAAATAAATAGATAAAAATTACCTACAATTCCACTCTCATGGAAAACATCAATGTTGATATTATGGTAAACAGAATTTACCATGAGATTATATACTACATAGTATTTTGTAACCTATTTTAAATAAGAAGAATTAAAGGTGCTATCCTATGTATTCTGACAAAATATCAGCTCTGAATCATATTAACAATAATAAATGTAAAAGACTAATAGGGCATTAGTTTCCATAAGAAAAAGCAAACCTTCATAAAGATCTTGATCTATTCACCAGGAACAAAAGAATGAATATAGATAGCTCAAGAATAAAAAAGTTTAAAAATTACTTCTCCATTTAGTTAAAGGCCATAAACAAATCCTTCCTCCTCCTTTTTCATGCCAATAAAAAGATCTTGTTCTGTAGTAAACTACAAAATGAGTTCCTAAGATCTTCTAACATACATGTAATCCATCTCCAGAGCAATTATTGACCAGCAATTCCCAGCCTGAGCAGCAGAATTGAGATAGCATGTTGTTTTAATATTCGTCCTTCTTAACCCTCTGTCCTTCCACCCCTCTTCTGAACTAAAAGTCAGTTCTATAGGATATGTCTTTTATGTTAATCATGTTCCTGTGACTCAAGAGTTTTTACTACTCACAAATCCTTCCCCTCAGAGTGAAGGTTCATTCTACTTATAGATTCCCTTAAATGCAATCCAATCAGTGCTGCCTCTTGGGCCTGATCTCTACCTTAAAGAGCAAAATTCAAAGGTGACCATGTCCTGTTGCTTATTCTCTTTAATTCTGAGATGCTAAATTTGGCAGTTCCACATAAATCATTCAGATCCAATTTGGGCATAACCAGGCCTATTGAACCAGCTCTGATTTCCAGATATAAACCCACTGGAATACCCAGTGCCATCACTTTTCATCTTCCCACTGATCTATCGCCCAAAATGAACCCCAAGAAGTTCTAAGCAATTCCCTTCTTCCCTATCCTTGCCCTAACCTCCAGAGAATTTTGTAAAATCTTGAACTTGCATGACCACATTCCCAAGTCCAGGCCATTTATTCTGCATTCCTTCATTCAGAGAGAGAGCACAAAAAGTCCATTTTCATCATCCTAGAGGCATAGCTGGTGGGGAGAAGCAGAATTCACAATTGCAAGGCCTAAAAGCATTCTATAAAATAGTGGCTTTGCAACAAGATTTTTATGGTAATTGGTTGACAGGATATTTGAAAAAACTTGACAAAGAGCCAGTGTAAAAATCCATGTGAAAACTAGGTTATGACAGGCATGAGCCAGGGTCTGATGGGGGTGGGGGTGGGGGGGTGGTGCTTGTGTTATGCTCACACTGTCATCAACTTCCAGTCCAGGTCTGAGGCTTCCCCACAGGCCCAGCCAGGCACCCGATCTCCCTGCCTGAGGTCTGTCTCTGTTCCTACTCTGCATGTTTTCCTTAAAAGCTGTAGTTGACCCTAAATGGTCTAACATTCTAAAGTGGTTCAACTTTAAACAAAATATGAATTTTCAGAATTATGAAAAAAGCTACACTTTGAATAAAGTGAAATGTTTCCCTTCACAAGAAAATCATTTCTAAATTCAGGATTCCTCAGGAATATTAATTTGTTGCTCTTGACCATCTATTTAAAAACTTCAACTATTTAAGTCCCTCTTGTTGTTAATTGATACATATTGATACCACCTATATGTGCATCAAATGATTTAAATCTGTACCTCACCCATCATAGAGGGCAATGTAGGTCTCCACAGTATTCACATGGCGGTGCAAGTACAGCATCAATGGCAAATACACTTTTCTCTGTAAGCCTGGTACACTGGGCCATGGCCAACCCTGGTCCTTAAGCTAAATGCAACGTCAATCAACTTGACCACATATGAGCTGGATTCTTATAAATATGTATTTCAACTGTATAGACAAGACATACAATCCACATTATTTAAAATATTCAATGTTAAGATACAATCAAAGCCAAAGTAATACATAAAGGTGGGCATGGTTTTTGGAAACAACCAGAACTCGATGGAATTGCTACTCACCTTTGACTCCTCTAAACTCACCAACATAGCCATTGTAGGAGAAACTTCTCAGTAAGATCATCCTTACTTGGTTATCTCATATTTGTATGACTTTGCTTTGAAATACCCAGCTGATTTCTAGATTTTATTTTGGTTGGTACATTACATATTATATTCTCAAAGAACTTATGTATGTTATTTATCTTTTAATTGATGTGTTTGTTTAAGATATTTTAGTGAAAGCAAAACATTTTCCTCCTTTTTTCTGCTTCATTTAAATGGGGCACGAATGCATCGCAATTTCTGTTCTCTTTTTTATTTTTCTGCAATTTATTTCACAACTAAATGCTCAATAAACTTTATTAATTAACTGCATACAAATTACAGGCATCTCAACAAAGTGCAATCAATAATACTGATAGTGGAGATGCCCGAAAAACTTGGAATTGGCCTCAAAATAAATAGCAGTGCTTGGTAATAAATTTTGTAGAAGAAAATAGGCAGAACACCCAGTAACTTCTTCCTTCCAAGAAAATGTCTATTCATGACTATTCACTTTAAATCCAAATTGAGAGTGTTTGCTATGTTGTTACTGATCACCCATATTAACCAGCTGGTCCTAACTGCAACCTAATTTCCCTGAACTTCCAGGATGCCCTAGCAAGAATGAGAGATGCTAGAGAGAAAATTCAGCATTCTCATAAATAAGCTAAGAGGTCCTACTCTACTCCTGACCTAACTTATATATCTGCTGTCTCCAGCTCACGGTTTTAGAAAATTAACAATATAGCCAGGTATGGTGGCACAAGCATGGTGGCAGAGACAGGAGGATCACAAGTTCAAGGCCAGTCTCGGCGACTTAAGGAGACCCTGTTTCCAAATAAAAAATTAAAAATAAAAAGGGTTGGAGATGTAGTTCTATGGTAGAGTGTACCTGAGTTTAATCCCCAGCACAACAAAAAGAAAATTAACAGCATAATGAGTATGAGATTTAGACACAAGAAAGTCAGTGAGAAGATAGGGAAACTCAGGAAATTAGCATCCTAAATGGAGCCACCATAAAACCCTAAACTGAAAATAGAACAAACAGAAAGCTTCTGTGAGTTATATGCCAACTGTATGCAAATGGACATGATATGACCTTAGGGAGAATTCTATAAGAGCCTTCATCACCTGATGCTTCTCTGGTTCCTCATTTCTCCATAGTTAGCTACTAACACATTTCATAGATCTATAAAATACATTGAGCTTTTAAACCAGATTTTAGTTAAACCCAGACACATGGTAAGAAACACAATCAGGAAAATCCAAGAAACTCAGCATAGTTATAGACTTCCATATTGAAAGATCTGCTCTATAATAGGAGGATTTTGCAAGATTTCTATCCAAATAATTTTGAAAACTCAAAAGAAAATTCACTCAACACTGATTTTCAGGCAGTGTTAAGTGCTTTATTTTTCTCTCGGTTGTATTACTCATACTCAAAATAGCCCCATGAATTGGGAAAGGCTATTGTGTGCATGTTACAAATGCAGAAAGGACAATGGTTTAGAAAGATTGAGGAAAGAGCACCTGGTCACACAGTTAGCATAGTTAGCAGGCACACACTCTCATCAGCTCTAACAGCTCCAAACCCAGTGCCCAATGCCACGGTTCTATACCACTTCCCACACACATAAGCTGGCAAAACAGGCAGAACAAAGAGTGAATTCACCAAAAGCCAAGACTCAGCCTGTCCTGAGTTTCCTCTAGGACCAAAGTTCTGTTTCTTTTAATTTTTTTAAAATGGGTAATATGAGTAATATCACAGGAAATCAGATCAAAGAATTTCCCCCACCTCCTCTTCCTCAATAATATATTAAAAACTAAGAATATGTGAATTCATAATGTCCCTTCAAGTCTTTATCTAAATGTGAGGCTAAAGAAAAATGAAACACGAAGAGATCAGAACTCCTGCAAATGTTAAGGATACCTTTATTCCCTCAGTCAAAGATGTCTACATTTTCTTTTGCTGTTCATAAAAATTCATAATTAAAATTGCAAAGAGCAGCCTAATCTGTTCCCTTGGTTTAGTGCCTCCATACATCACTGGTTCTGCAGACCTAATAAAAAGAGCTCATCTCTCCCATATCAATTGATGCACCAAGTCACTGATGAAATAGTGTCCGTTTTGTGTACAGACCAGGGTTGTACTTAATATATCAACTCCATTAGCTGCTTAATGCCATTTTCAAGATTTAACAAAACAAATTCAAAGCCTATTCAACAAAGTTTCTGACAATATCACAGTCCCAGTTTTGATTTCCTTTAACTCGTTAAATCTTTTGTGTATTTTCACTACTTTCAAGATGCTCACAGAAGTCAGGGAGGGTCAGGAGAGGCCAAAAGCACCATGTCCCTTTTCTCTCGTTCACATTTTTCACAGATCACGTCATTAGGAATGACCTGCACAAACTGAAGCAAATCAAGGCACAGCCTCAAGATTTCCCCCAAACACATCAGAACAATCCAATGAAACCGCCCAGTCCACTAGATCAGAGACATGAGTAAGTGGGGTAGGGAAGGCTGCAAGCAGAGCCATCTCCTGTTCTGTTAATAGCATGCTAACAGTCACTTCTGCTCAGAGGACTGCTGTGATCCCCATGAGAGTCTCATCATATGACGTGAAGCCAGCTATTGCTAAGTGAGGTCTAGGGAATAATTAGAAAGCAGGCATTTTGACTTTTAAATATTCTACTGTCTTTAAGTGGTTTAAATAATTCCTAAACGAAAGTGCCACCAGGGAGAGCAGGGTGTCAGCAGCAGAATGGATGTTGTTGCTAACAGCCAACAGCTGGAAAGGGACTATGACAATGCCCCCTGCTTTGCAGTATTTTCCTGGTATCCAGTGCTACACTAGCTCCAGAGTCTAATAGCACAATATGAGAAATGAGAGCTCATCTATCTACTTGTCAGGGACACTGCAGGCATCCCATGTACAAGCCATCCAACTTGACCCGGGCTGAGCTGGACCATGACCTAAAAGGAAGCTTTTCAAGGGTGAGAGGCCTTTTATGGTAATTAATCCTCCAGGAGGCACACTCCCCAATGTCACCTGAGCAAAAAAGAAAAAAAAGAACAAGTAGGAAATTCCTCCATCCTAAACTCTTTAAATAGATCACACTGAAAAGGACCTATATCAGAAATTCCAGGGGCTGGGATTGTGGCTCAGCGGTAGAGCGCTCGCCTGGCACGTGCGCGGCCCGGGTTCGATCCTCAGCACCACGTACAAATAAACCCATTTAAACCCATTGTGTAGTACTAAAGCAAATAAATAAATATTAAAAAAAAAAAAAAGAAATTCCAAAGGAATAAGTATTTCTGTAAGAATGCTACAGTAACCCTCCAGGTATTTTAACTGGATTTCACTTACACTTTTCCATCAAACCAAGATCTCCTTATGCAATTGAAAGCTTTATTGTTGTTGTTTTTTCAAATGTTGTGCAGACTTCCTATGTTGTATCTTTTTTCTCATTGTCTTTTCTGTTATAAATGTCACCATTCATAGGCAGAGTTCCTCCCTCTCATCCCCAGTGCTAGTATCTATATTTGGTCTCTATGTCTCCTTCTCTCCCATCTAGCCTACATCATGCCACCAGATAGATTTCCCAAAGTGTGCTTTGGTCATCTCCCTCCCTTATTCAGAAAGCATCAAATGTCCAAAGTCTAAACTACTTAGGCTACCTTTAAACCCATCAGAATACATACACATGAATCCTGGGCTGAAAATGATGCCAGCCAATGAGTGGTACACTTAATATATGAATTCTCAGGAGAATAAGAGACTCCCAGACTAGCTGTCAAGGGCAGCCTTCAAGGATGAGAAAAGAAAGCTGCATGCATCCCCTACTTACATGCCTCCCACTCCACTGAACTTTTTGACAGAGCAAAAAATTTAAATCATTCAAAATTAAATAAGTGCAAATAATAAAAATAAATTCCTATTTTTCATCAGTGAAAATGGTAATGATCAAAAATGTGGGGGGATGAGCAATAGTTTTCTCACTCATTGTTAGTGGAAATATACTTTTGTGACAGAACGTTTGTGTTAAATGATGTTTGAGAGAGAGAGAGAGAGAGAGAGAAACATTTGTGTATATTTTATTGTAAGAGAGCAAAACAGTAAAAGTATTTGGATTTGGGGAAAGTACAGTCACCTAGATTATACTATCTACTTCACATTAATAATTCCATCTCCAGAGTCTCCACAAAGCCTTCTCTTACCTTGTAGTCTTCTCAATTCTTTTTATTTACCTTTTTTCTTTCTGTTTTTTGTCTCCCTCTTCTTCAGAACATGGAAGCAGTTGAAGCTACTATTTCCTCAACTTGTATGTTAAATGAAATAGAGAGAGGACAAAAAGCTCAAGAGTGAGAAAATGATTTGCACCAACTAGAATCCTGAACATGTCATGTAACAGAGGGAGGATGGAGAAGTAAAAATTGAAAATTTTATCCGGGCGTGGTGGCGCACGCCTATAATCCCAGCACTTTGGGAGGCTGAGGCAGGAGGATCACAAGTTCAAAGCCAGCCTCAGCAATGGCGAGGCACTTAGCAACTCAGTGAGACCCTGTCTCTAAATAAAATACACAAAAAAGGGCTGGGGATATGGCCCAGTGGACAAGTGCCCCTGAGTTCAATCCCTGGTACCACAAAAAAAAAAAAAAAAAAAAAAAAAAAAAAAAAAAAAAAATTGAAAATTTCAAGAGCAAACACTGGGGACAGCCTTCACTCTCCCAATGCTAAACTCCTCTGCAACCCAGTGCTGGGATCTTCTCCAAGCAGCCCTCAGACATTCCTGTGTTTTCCTACCACATTCTTAGTAAATCCAGTACTCTACCATCAAGCTAAGCCAGCTATTTGTGATACCTAATATTGATATTGGAGCTAAAAGGAAAGGAAAAAGAAGATGAGGAAATGTAATGAGAACTTTCTATATCAGGTGATGGATTATTCATTCATTCTTCACAATGTCCCATGAGGTGGTTACACTAATCCACCTGTTTACAGATAAGCAAAAGAGGCTTGACTGTTAAGTAATTTAGCCAATGATAGATGGCCAACAATTCAAATGCAGTCATGTCCGTTATAAGACTTTTATTGTTTTACTTTCTACTTCTATTACACCAGGAACAAAAATCTGGAGTGCAAAAATCATCCAAAATCTTGTTGACATATTTCCCCTAACTTAAAACTCATGTGGAAAGATCAGAGGTAGGAAGTCCAATGGTCAGTGTGAGGTTTAAAAGTTAGCATTCCCGTTGAACCCAAACCTGCCCACTGATCAAACCCTGTTACTTACTAACTGGACCTGCTTCAGGAAAATGCTGATAAGTTTTCCATGACAATATAATGCAAGGGGGAACCAATTTTTCTATCAAGGCTTCTACACCTAAATTGGTTCACTAATGCTTGATTATTTTTAACTAATTCTTAATAAAACTTAGTCCAAAATAACAAGTGCATAGACAAGAAATGTTGTAAAGAGAGTTTCTCTTTAACTTGGCATTCTTTGGAAGGGAAGTCTGGGGCCATTAGGGAAAATGAATGAAAAAGAACAGTTATACAAAATTGATAAATGAAATATTTCAGATAAAATTAATAAAAGGTTCAACTTTAAAAATGTAGTCTGAGGGAAAATGACATATTGCTAACATTCTTATATTTATCAACTAAATATTTATTGAGTTGCTTTTGTTACAAAGGAGCTTTTGAGTTACTCATCTGAACAAAACTAACAGAGGGCTTAATATGAAAACAAGAAATGTCACACGGTAAACTATAATCCTAAGGAAAGTCCCTTATTCCACTAAATTTTGTGGGCTGACCCCAGCATAGCTCAGTTCAGCTAAGTGTCCATGTTTTATAGACCTCACGGCTGTTTTCATTTTCAAGGGATCTTCAGCAGATCACATTCATGAATTCATTCATGCAACACATACTTATTGCAAATCTAGCTCTATATTGCTTTCTGTCATTCCTTTCACAGACACACAGACTTCATAATGGGATTTTATACCTACTGTCCATCCTTGTTCTTTTCCCCTTAAGTTTCCCATACTCTTTCTGCTCCATTTCATGCTTTTTGCCTCCCCAAATTCAGTTTCCTCAGTCCTGAGGACCCACAGTGGACAAGTTTAATAGACAGGAAGCAAAGCTGAAGTCATTAGTGTGGGGAAACAGTGCATGCATTTGCATTAATATTTCTAGAAGGAAGAAGATGGCAGGGCACAGTACAATCACACATTTTCCCAAATTAGACTGAAAATGCAGTTTAACGTTTCAAAATTCTGGCACTCAAAGTTGTTTTCTCTGTTGATGAAACTGTAATTATCCTATTGGGCAATTTAATTAATTTTGTGTTTTATTACAGAAGTCCATGATTCTGCCTAAATAGAGTTAAATTAATAGAATATAAATTGGTTTGTCACATCTCCAAGAAATTTCATGAAGGGTGTTTGGCTTTAATTTGTAAAATCTAGTAAAGTCTCAATATGATAAAATTAATCATCCTTCTCTCATATCTCTTCATCTAAAGTCCAGGTAAAAAGTGAATAATTTTATGTCCTTATTAGCCACTTTACCTGCAAAATACTGAAAGTCTTAGATAAGCATTAAATGATTAGACCATAGAGACAATCCAAGATGTTTATTAAGTTAACTCCTTCTTCTAGGGAAAAAAAAAAATCATGACTAGAGCAGAATAGAAAAGCTGCTATATAGTAAAGGATGGTTTTACCTAACTGTAAGTTTATGGGTAGGAATGTTCCCAAGACAATAGTCAATTTATAAATTCAGTTTTTTTTTTAAAAAAGAGGTGCCATTTGCTCCTTTCTATTCTTGTCCCAAAATTCCATTGCCACGTTAGAGTCTTTTCAAATAGTTTTGTGAAGCTGTTCTTTTCACCAAGATTATTTCAACCTGATAAATTTGCAACATTTCATTCCTAACTCCTACTACACTAAATTATTGTAACCTATCTCTACATCCCTTGCGCTCATTAATTGCATGTTAGTCTTTTCAGCAACTTTATTAAATAATTAAACAAATTCCACAATCAGACTTAACAGATGAGAACACTGTGACTTGGAGAGGCTGAATGAACTTGAGAGTAGTTTATTACAGGAACTTAAGGACTAGAGGTCAAAAATATGGGATTCTGAGATGTAAAACGTAGTAGCATGAAGGAGGCCACCAATTCCATTTCAAAGCATCTCTGAGCCTGCAGAGTAGACAATATGAGCAAAACTCACCCTCACAAGCTGAAAAAAATTTATGGATAAGAAGTTATTGAAATTAAATGGTGGCAGACATGTCCAAGGAATATTGCAGGGATTTGATCCCTTCATGAATCTTGGGACAGATGAATGTGTGGAGATGGCAACTAGTGGACAACAGAACAATATTGGAATGGTGGTAATAGGAGGAAACAGTATAACCATGTTAGAAGCCTTGGAATGAGTATAAATAATAGCTGTTCAGCAGAGAAATCTGTGCCCCTTGAGAAGCCCTGTTTAACAATGACTTAAAAATTGGCTCATGTACATTTTCATATTAAACTTTTCGTTAAATAAACTTTAATAGGATATATATGTATATATAATAAGATATATATGTATATATATCCTATTAAATATATATATATATAATTTAATTAATATATATACATATATATGTATATATGGGATTCTGTTCCTGATTCCTCCTGTAACTAGCTAGGCAATCCTGAATTAGTGACTTCATCAATCTTCAGGTCATTCCCCTTAGGATAATATGGGGGGCTAGTGAAAATTAACTCGAAGGTTCTTTCCAGTTTCACATGAAAACCTAGCTAAGATTGAGATAATTTGTATTAGGATTCAGGTCTTCAGTTCATCTTCTAGTCCTCTCTTAGCACTCAGACCAATAAAGCCTGAAGTAAAAGATCATCCATGTTTCTTTGCAGGGCCATTGTCCATCACTGCGCATCAGCAGAGTCCTACAGACTATGTAAGAAAAAGGACAAGTGGCCATCAATCTCATCAGGCCCCCACTGCATTATCACCACTATATTATTGTGAGCTGGCACTTACTTTCATATTTATTTCAAAGGATACTACTTCTGAATAAAACAAAGCTCAAAGAATTAAATAAGAACATTTAGTATGGCATTATTGCCCTAACGATGAGAACCTGACCCTGACATTTAATTGTCTGATCTTAAGTAAATGACTCACTCTGTGTCTTGGTTCTTGTATTTTGAAGGAATTGGTCTGAATAATTTCTAATTTTTTTATGGATCTGGAAAGTGTTTTAAATTAATCACTGGCAACAAAGATGACAGAAATGCCTACTTTTGTCCGATAGAAACACACACAAAGAGGGGTTAGAGAAAGGAATGATATGCAAATAGTTATGTGGACCCTCATTGAGAGGTCTCTCCTTGGCGGATGCTGAGGAAATATAAATATGAACAATGGGGAGAATGCCAGGAGCTATGAGACCAAATGGACCAATGAAATTGGCTTAGCTGCGTTCTGAAGCTTCTTTCAAGTATTTTTCTTTCTTTTTTCTTCTTTTTTTTTAAGCAAGGCAAGAATTAAGGCAATAAAAAGCATCCTACCAATGAAAAAAATGGTGTGTGACTAACCCTCATTTTTTCAACTATGTTAAAAACATAAGCCTCTGGGCCAAACTGTCACAGGCACCATGATTCTTTCCTGCCTTATTATCAGTATACCAATATATACCAGTATACAATTTAGAAAATACCAGCCACAGATTGCAACTGTGGGCTGTTTCTTTTTTTTTCAATTATTTTTTATTCTAAGATGTTATAAATGACAGCAGAATACATTACATTTCATATTACACACATATAGAGCACATTTTTACAAATCTCTGGTTGTATGCACAGTATATTCACACCATTCGTGACTTCATACATGCACTTAGGGTAATGATATCCATCTCATTCTACCATCTTTTTTTTTTTTTCCTTCACCCTTTTGCCCCCTCCCTTCCCCTCCCTCCCCATTGGCCATTCTAGTATTCCTCTAATCCTCCTATGCTCTCCATCCCAACCCGACTGTGAATTGGCCTCCTTATATCAGAGAAAACATTTGGCATTTGGCTTTTTGGGATTGGCTAACTTCACTTAGCAGTATATTCTCTAACTCCATCCATTTTCCTGCAAATGTCATGATTTTATTCTCTCTTATTGCTGAGTAATATTCCATTGTGTGTATATACCACATTTTCTTTATCCATTCATCTACTGAAGGTCATTTAGGTTGGTTCCACAGTTTAGCTATTGTGAATTGTGCTGCTATAAACATTGATGTGGCTGTATCCCCGTAGTATGCTGTTTTCAGGTCTTTTGGGTAAAGACCAAGGAGTGGGATAGCTGGGTCATAAGGTGGTTCCATTCCAAGTTTTAACAAGGTATCTCCATACTGCTTTCCATATTGGCTGCACCATTTTGCAGTCCTGTGGGCTGTTTCTTTACCCTACTTAGGAAAAGGATCTGAAACTGCCTAAGAAAATTAAACTACGGAGACGGTAGAAGCAGAAATTTACTTTCATTTTCATCAGTTGCCCACCATGGTTAAATAGTTGCACAGCAAAGAGCATTTCTTCTATACCACCAGAAATAAAGTGAAAAGCCAAGAAGTAATGTCTCTTTCACAACTACGGAGTTTGAAATTACCTCTTTTTTTTAAAATGTGGTTTTGTTGGCATTTTTTAATATATATGTATATTAACTAATGTATATATATTCAGTTGTAGATTAACCTTTTTATTTTTATTTATTTATTTATTTATATGTGGTGCTGAATCTCAAACTCAGTCCCTCACACATGTTAGGCAAGCACTCTATCACTGAGCCACAACCACAGCGCTTGAAAATACCTCTTAACAGACATTTCTAAACGTGACAATATTTCCTTCAATATTTTTAAAACCCCACCCGTCAAGCATAAATATTCATTTGAGTTTCATGGAAATAAGAGATTCTCTGTTCTAGATGTGAGGGACGATATTTAATGGTAGAATAAAGTACCAACATTTTGACAATCTAATATGAGTAGAGAATTTGGAGAGCTAATCTAGACAGTTGTGGGGAGGATGGTGCAATTGAAGAGGTAGAAACCATTGGCAAAGAAATATATTGCAAATAAAAATCAAAAGCAATACTGCTGCCAGGCATGGTGGCACACACCTGTAATCCCAGCAGCTTGGAAGCCTGAGGCAGGAGGATGGAGAGTTCAAAGCCAGCATCAGCAAAAGTGAGGCACTAAGCAACTCAGTGAGACCCTGTTTCTAAATAAAATACAAAATAGGGCTGGGGATGTGGCTCAGTGGTCAAGTGCCCCTGAGTTCAATCCCCAGTATCTCCTAAAAAATGAAATGAAATCAATACTGCTTTAACCAAGCTGGACCTCACTGAGTAAATAGAAACAAAAAGGGAAACATGGCTTAAATTATATGTCTCATAAAGTCAAAAATGTATTTCTTCTTGCAGTTAATTTAATATAGTTTCACGGACTTGCATGTATAAACATATGCATAATAGAAAAATCTACTACCTTTGCTTTGGTTTGCTTTTTCTACTCAAAATCAAATATACCAGAAACAAAGTTATGTTTTTAAGCCTGTCGAATTCCTCTTCCACCATGATTCACTGATTCCCTGGTATGTCCTGTCTGGCCTGGAAGAAAAGCAGATGTCATTCCAATATGACCTCTGGTTTCTTGAACCTGAAACTCCATTCATCATTTTTGTCACATGCTGACACACACTTGGACCTGACTCAAGGTCCTATAGTCTCTTGAATTCTGAACAGATAGGCAGATTATTTCATGAAATTACTCAAACAGCAGCAATCTAGGAATGAAGAGATATTAAGGAAAAATCATAATATTCAATTATTACTATTCCCAATCAATGAGTTAATCAGTTACTCCCAGGTTGAACCAGAATTCTTATTTGCCTTACAAACACTGTGCTTTGAGTAAGATTTCTCCTGGTCAATATATTCCTCTTATGCCCTTATGGAGACAGAAGAGCAGTAAAACAGTGTAAAGTCCTGAGGCTCTTGAATTCTCTCACTGGCAAGATGGAAGTCAGTAGGCTTGAATTCTAACTCTGACAGGCATAATCCAGGTAAGTAATTTAACTAACCTGTGACTTGTCTTCTCCACTTATAAAAAGACCTTCTCACACCTACCCTCCCTTCCCATTTCAAAGCCTAGCTTACATTTAGAAAAATGTCTAATGAGCAGCATTCCAAAGAATTGTCCCTTTCTCTCTCTCTCTCTCTCTCTTTCTCTCTCTCTCTCTCTCTCTCTCTCTCTCTCTCTCTCTCTCTCTCTCTCAAAGATTGGAAAATAAATGACTGGCAAAGAAATAACCTTTGGGACACATGGAAAGAAGCCCTGCCATTTCATATTTGGTTTGAACAAATGACAAGCACACCATTGTGCATTGTAACAAGCTACTTAATATTTTATAGGTTAGTGCCTTCCAACAGCATCTGATATTGAGTATTGGCCCAAACCGTTTTGGAAGAAGCAACAAAAAGTGGACACTGATAAGCAGCAGGCAATTTCCTCCCAACTTGTGCTCACAAATGGCTTGAGAGTGTTAAAATTTCAGGCTGGAACATGGCTCAAATTCTTATCCTTTCTGGAAAGTACCATTCTCTCTGGACAGTAATGGCAACCCAGGCTGCAAGGCTGTGCAGATGGTGTACAGAAAGAAGGAAGTCTGTTCTCATTGTGAGCTGAAATGTTCTGGCTTGGAAATAAAGCTTTACCTTTCACCCTTCTGCTAAAGCTCTAACAGTCCTGATTTCCATTAAAAGATCCACTCATTTCCTTTTTCAATGGTACCACAAAGGACAACAGGGCCAGAGATTACTCACTAAGACACAATATACAGTACATCAATTTTCTTCATGCATAGCATATTATGCCAGCTGATTAAAGTCTTTGGATTAGTCTTTTAAAGTAGCCACAAGTTGATGTTTAATTTAAGCCAATTTATTTTCTTTTTAGCCCTATACCACAGTCCTGCAAACACTGCTTTAGTTCCTTTTTATAAATAGGTACAGGAGAACTAATGATACAGTTCCTGGAGTAATGCATTGAGTCATTTTTTGTCTTATGGAAAAAAAAATAATTGTGTGGCATTCCTTTGCAGGATTGCTTCTGATAATCTAAAACACAGATTTCCAGCCCTTTGGCCCACAAGTCACTCCACAAGGCATGACTATTCAAATGATGAAATCACTAGCATAAGTTAGCCTATTTTTTGAATGTTCTTGTCCTTTGCATATAGCAAAGAAACAGACTTCTAACATTCTCTTCATATCTCCATTTCCTGTCTCTGAATCACAACCTATCATAAGCACATAAATATTAAGCAGTGACTTCAAGGAAAGATAACTGTCTAGATGTAGTCGTCTCCCAGAATAGAGATATTCAGATTTACAACAAGTTCAAATCTTGCCCATTAGGGATATAAACTCTGGTTTCAGTATTTGGATTTCCACTGAACATTGATTGCTAAAAAACTGACTCATCTCATCTACATTTATCATGAGCCAGCAATTGTCTTCTAAAGCCACTTTTCTTTTTAAAGAGCCCTTTTGCTCTCGTTCATGATTTTGAGTATATCATAGGTAAAGAGAGGAGAGTTGTGTTAGGGGTTAGAAAGAGGGGCCAATGGCCAAAACATATACCAGGGGATCTTCTACATTGGTCTCTGTGAGTAGTCCTAATTCTATCACTTCCCCAGTCAAGCTAAATCAGGAAATTATCTAAATGCTTGGAGAAGATGAAGGATTATGTAAAAGAGAAAGAAGGATACAAATGCAGAGGAGAAATGTTTTTTTCTTAGATCTGTGGTAGTTACAACTGATCACACACTCTAAACACCTAACACACACACACACACACACACACACCAAAAAACAAAAACAAAAAACTGTTTTTTTCAGCCATATCCCAGAGTTCACTGGTTTTCAGCCATATCCCAGAGTTCACTGGCAATCTGCCAGGGCCCAAAGTCCCTACACTAACTTTCTCTTTCAAAATTCAATTCAGCAAATTTAAAACCATAATGTGCTAGTCATATGTTAGAAGAGTCATTGGTGTTTGGAATTTGATAGTACTGATATTATAATAGTCCTCGGAGCAATTACAACCAAACAATTCAGATATCCCTTAGCTAAGGAAGTTTAATAGCGCACTTTGAATTTTCTTAAAGCAAATAAGTCTTTACAGCTCCTCCTTAAGACTGTATCTGCCCATTTACTACATTTACCACCTACTGCAAAATGCCCTGATTGGTACTTGCAGTCATCTTAAAAACTAGTGCAGTGATGCATTTCCATAAAATTCTTGCTAGTTGTGCATGTTTGCTTGAATTTTTTTGTTTTGTTTTGGGTTTTGGTCTCTTTTCTGCTGATTAAAATTTTAGAATGATTTTCAGATGTTGAATGACAAAGAAAGAAGGAGCTCGTGTCAACTGTTCAGCTCATTGAAGAGGGTAATATTCTGATGTTGATAGTTTCTGAATACAGAATAGATGGAACACAAATGTTGAATATTTTTTCTCCTTCTCATTCTTCCTTGCTACCCTACTCTTCCTCTCTCACCTACTAATTCTATAATAAAGCATCTTTGAAAAGAAAGCTAATACTCTCTGTCTTTTAGTCCATTTTAGTTTCTAGGTTAGAAGGAAATTTCTGGTCTGTTATCATATTAACTGTATCCTTGCCAGAAGCCTGCACAAATTAGATCACTTGGGTACAATTCCTGACAAGATTTTCCCAGAAAAGCAAACTAGGGAACACACTTATCTCCTGAGCTGTCAGAAGTAACAATCTGCATTGATGCTTCCTACCATGGAGGATCCAGTTGATTTTTGCCAGAGCATTTGCAAAACAGAGGAGAATTTATTAACTGGTTCTAAATCAATCCCCATGGCCACCCTATCATTCCCCTGACTCTTCTTTGTCAGGTTCCAACTGCTATAATCCCAAGAAATTTGGAGAAAGCAAGATGTGTCTATAGAATACCTACTAGAACAATAGGTCAAGAAATTGAATAGAGGTATGAAAAATGCTTCCTTCGCCCTTCTCCCCACCACCCACTTAAATGTCTCTGCCTTGGACAATAATTGCACTTTGAAAAACCTCAGAGTTGAGATGTGAATGAGTAACCTATTAAATCAACATCATACATTCCCATTTCTAGTCTCAAGGCCTAACACAGCCAAAACACTGGAATAGGTAAAACATGATGGAGAGTAAGGGTGTCAATGAGTTCCTAGTCTATCCAAAAACCAAGATATTAAAGGATAAGAAAATCCTTCAGAGGATCTAATAAAAATCAATAAACAATGGGAATAGGAAGAATATTCAATAGGTCAATAGGCACAGTTATTTGACTGACATTTCATCAGTGAAATGCCTTTTAGAAAAAAGAGCATATCAAAAAGCCTGAATAGGTTTTTCAGCCTAAAAAAATAACTGGGATTCAGAAAAGCAAGTCACCATGATGCATATTTATCATTCTTAAGGACAGGAAGAAAAAATTCAGAAAAAGGGAACCTTCAACTCTACTTTGGGTTCTGCCATGGCCTCTTACAAAATAACCTCAAGGCCTTCCTCCTCTTTCCACATTAATACAACAAGCAAGATTCCATTCCATTATTAGTTAGATTCCCTCTCCAGAGCCACCATATTATAAAGCAAAATGTTCCAAATAGGGCTTCAAATATTCTTCTCACAGAAAAAGGGCATTATCAAGATGGTATTCTGGTTCAAGGTAGCCTATTTCTGAGTAACTATTAACTCTAGAAGTACTGGCAAAGTTCATTTTCTGGGTCTTGGATCAAAGCCACTTCTCCAAGGTGGTGTAACCCTGCAGGACCAATGAATGACTAGTCAGTTAGACTTCTCCTTTTGGCTTTTCCCATGACTGTGTACTGACATATTTTCATTTAAAAATTCTACCAAATTTTTAAAGTGAAGAGTATGGGGTATATTCCATGAAGGATACTATAGTGGTGGACCCCAGCACCCATGTTCATAATGCCCTGAATGCCTGGTGGGAGTTGAGGAGCATGAAAGAGAGAGGGATGCTCTACTTGCTTATACAACACTCTTTTTTATCATATGCCTTTTATAAAGACTCACAATCAACCTTTCTCAGTCAGGCATTAGAATACTGACTCATAGGTAAGATGATCATATAATTTATCATCTAAACAAGGGTACTTTTTGAAAAAAAAAAAAGAGAAGGTAGTTTTAATAAAGGCAATAGACATAAACTAGAATGGTCCTAAGTGAAAACAAGAAGAATTTTCACCTTAGTCATATGGCCTTGGTCACTGAACAATCATCACATGTCTACTCAGAGAGAGGATTAGTGCTCTTTACAAAAAATAAAAAATAAAAATAAAAACCTAGACATTTTTGAAAAAGAAGGCTCTCAATTTATTATTCAATAAACAAAATAATCTCCTAAAGACAAAAAAAAAACTTGGGATGACATTGGTCTGCTCATCTTCCCAAAATAATTTGTTCAGCTCAAGGTTAGTAAGAAAGAGAAACTCCTACTGCTGCTGATAAAGCCATCTGTGCTTCGGAAACGGCTGACAGGTGCCTCCAGAAGAAGCAATCAAAAGTCATTAACGATCAAAATCATGACAATTAAATACAAGGATCTATCACGGTCTTATTATCCAAATTGCAATGAAAAGAATTCAAACACCCTCTCTCTCAAAGAGAGAAGCAGTAACTTTATAAGTCCATTGGCTGCTAGCTGCTGTTAAGGTTCTCAAGCCCTGTTTCCTGGATGATCTACAAGGAAAATAATAAGCTAAAGAGACACAGATAATGATTAGAAAGGAAGAGTCTTCAAAATATTTCAAAAGCATATTCTTCTCTCATTGCAGATTTTCATCCTGACCACTTTAATAACTAAGGAAATGTATTCTGGGAAGATCTGGCATTTCTAAAAGTTCAGAGTTGAAAGCACACATTCTATAAATAAGTCTACAATGAAGTGCTAAAAGGTTTATTTCTGATTTCTTATTTTACAAACTAAAAACCAGGCATAAAAATATAGGGTCATAAAATGCTTTAAAAGTAGATTACTAGAAACTAATAGAACACATTATTATCTATTGAGCCAATGATGGGTCAAATGGCATTTTGAATTCTTGCAGAGAATATGAGTATGACCTTCATGTATACCATTTACAGAAAGCAATTTTATTTACATTTTTAAATCCACATAAAGGTGAAAGATGATACTGCTGCAAAATGGAACATTTAATTTTTTGCCCCAAGGCATAACTAAGCTCTCCCAAGGTCAAATGTAGTACAGGACTGAAATGAAGCCAGACTCTCCCCCGTCATCTCCTGCCAAAGGACTTCCACTACAGACAGTAGTATCCTGGACCTAATTTCATTCTTCAGAAATAGAAGAATTTCTAGATTCTGCATAGACTGAGTAATTCTATCAAATATTTTGTGGGCATTTTGCTACTTTGTTTTTAAAACACATGTCTAGAATGCAGTGGAAACACCTATGCTAGGCTAGTTGAATGTTTGGGACTACTTTGACAATCAGGTATTAAGTTAAGCAGATTTTTTAAAAATTTCTTAGTTTGTATTATTGTGCAAAGGTTTTACTCTTAAAAGAATGTGGATTTGTGTCTCTCCTTTAAATTTGATAAGCTATCAGCAAAAGAAAACTCATGAAAATAAATGCCCCAGGAAAACTAGAGTTTATGCCTCATACATTTACGAATAAAATATACTCTTCTCTCCCCACCTCTGCCTGCCCAGATATGGCAAGTAGTTCAAAAATCATGTGTGTGAATTGTTACAGATGCTATGTATCATTTTTGCTCTACCACTGATGACTGTGAGGGTTGTCCTTTACACCCTATTCCCACTTTTTACTATGCCCTGAAGCCCTGGCATCATTTTTCACATTAGTCAGGTCAAAGATGCAGGCTTCCTAGAACACTATGTCCTACATGCCATCAGCAGAAGCTAGAGTCGTGATCACCAGTACCAAATCTACATTTGTTGACCATATGTCCCCATTTGATGGGAAGCTCCTGAAGAATGGAAACTTATCTAAGAAAACTACTAAACAACAGTGGTACCAACAGTACTGTTATGCACACCCCAGTTACCCAAGCAAGGTCTGGTCAGAGGAAGATGAAAGAACTCTTCATTGAAATTGAAAGTAACATAATTTCTCAAAAAAAAAAAAAGTTTGAAATGAGAAACTCATTTCCCTGACTTGTTATTATATGTGCATGCATGTACACATACCAACACACAAACAAGCACCTGCACCCATAATATGTTGTGGTAAACTAAAAGCCCCGGCTCATGAATAAGACTACCTGACATAGACTCTTACTGCCTTTCTCTAGACAATGACACCCTCAATGCCACACTTATTTCCTCATCTATAAAAAGAGGGAGTGTTAATATCACTAGGAAAGTCATATATTAGCATTAATTATATTAATAGAATCTTACTAATATTAATATACTCATCACTTCATAGTGTTGTTTAAAAAAAACTAAATGAGGGCTGAGGTGTAGCTCAGCAGCAGAGCCTATCACACACAAGGCACAGCACCAAAAAATAAATTAAAAATTTTTTTAAAAAAGATTTAAAAACCCATGCTAAAGTTTTAGCAAGCACTTGGCTCAGAATGTAAAGAATAAGATGGGACATGTCATCTTTTGTGGTCATTATTGTACTCTCTTCATTCTCATGTTAAATCCAATACACAAAATAGTGTTTCTCTGAAGGAACTTTTCTGGGATAACCACTGCAGTGCTTGGAAGGCGATATTTTGAGCAGCTTTCTCTTCCAACCAAATCCATCTAGCACTTCTGGGAAGCTAATGTGCTGCTACATCCACATTTTTCACTGTAATGAATTTCAATGGAGAAAATCCACCTGTATTCCCTGGTAAAAGGTGCCTGGATTTTAAAAGCCAGGAAACTCTAAGTTTTTATTATAATGTATGCAAATTTTAAGAGAAATTTTGAGTTTTAAGACTGAGCAAAATCTAATACTGCTCACAATTCTATCAATAATTTAAAGAAGATCCTAATAAATACCCTTAGTATTTGCCACCTAAAATTAAAACATCACAAGGATTCTCATCTGTGGATGATTTCTTTCATTTCCATAAACAGTTGGCTAGTGGCTGTAGAAATAGCCATTTCCTTCTGGCTATAATCACAATGCTTACTATCCACATTAAAGACATATGGCCCTCTGGTCATCACTGGGTATAACTATAAACTAGCTAAAAGAAGTAAACAAAAGATGAGATGGTGCTAGGGTACAATTAGTCCCTCTGTGCCATCCCTATAAGGACTATGCTAGAAAAACTTGGAAACTTGATCCAGAAACCTCTCTCTCTAGAGGATAACAAGACGTTTTTCTTTATTAATTCACCACTGCGGTGTTCCAGTTACCTTTATGAACTCTTTATAATATGTTAACTCAGTCAATCCTCAATAATAACCCTGTGGGATAGGAGGGATTGTTAGTCCCAATTTACAGCTAAGGAAAGTGAGGATCTGAAAAGTTTACCCAAGGTTATAGAAAAAAGAAAATCCTCTATCATTATCTTTCACTCTTTTCTCCTAAAAAGTCTTTTTCAATGCTGCTTTGCATTAAGAATTGCAATATGGCATATGAGACCGGAAGAGAGAAAGACTCTGCAAGGAGTAAAAACGAGCCTGTTTCCTCCCTTCTGTGGCAAAGTCTTCCCTGGAACCAAGAAGTATCCACTTCCCCCTCATTGCCCTTTTACTGTGAATTCGGTTTTGACACCTGGTCAGGTGCCATGACATTATTGCCTGACTGGAAGTTGGGTGATGGACTCTGGGAGGATATCACCCATTGTTTGGGACTGGGATATTGATTCATCTTTAAAGCCCCCCCCCCCGCCAACTCCTCACCTCTATCCAAGGAACACCAGGTAAAACTTCTTGCTATCTGTGCAAATGCATCTGAACACACATTAGTTAGAACCATTCTAATTGTGAAGGATTTCGATCAATAATGCAAGGCAGGATTAAGCATCTCACACCAAATCATTTACATTTCATGCTTCCACATTGCAAAAAATTTACTCGCAAGGTTTAGATCCAAAAGTGATAGCTCAGCCCATAAGCACTAATTCCAGATCTACATTAGTTTGATAACAGCTGGACAGTGTGGCTGCCTGGTTGGTGCAGCTGTTCATAATTCTGCCTTGTTAAACCAAAGAAATAAGGTTGAAAATCTAACAAGAGGCACTCATCATTCAATTACATATTTCTTGTGAAAGAGGCAAAAACTCTGCCATGTTCTGCAAAATCTCCACATCAATAGCAATTAAGTTTCACATCAAGACCAGAGAAATAGCACATTGACCATGCATGAATAACTTCCTTTCATATGCAGCAGTTTGCATCTTTCTCCACATTTAATTCTGTAAAACAATAAATGATGGTGATGTGGTGCAAGAAATTCTCAACAAATTGCTGGAAAAATATGTGTGTAAAGGTATTTTATATTTTCAATTGCAGAAATAGTGTAGATGGCTCTGTTAATAACTCCACAGCTGCTCTAACAACAAATCACAGCACATCATTCTACAGATAGGTTTAAAATTAAACTTGGGATTAACAATGGAATTTTCACTGAAAATTTCTCAAACAGAAAGTATAATGGATCTCATATAATCCAACCCACACTTTTTAGAGTGACACCATTAGCAATGTGCATGACCAGTTGATTAAGTTGAGGCATAGTTTCTAATTTAGAGGAGATGTTGCATTAAACAGTTCTGCAAAGGAAAAAGGAGGGGGAAAAAAAAGTATGACTATTCTAGCTAGCCCTGAAGTGAAATGGGAAGGGAACAGGTTTTGAAAAATGTCACAATTTTTGGCCATGTATAGTTCTCAGTTCAAAAGGCAAAAGAAAAAAAGAGAGAGAAAAGTTTCATTCTTGCAATAAAAGTGCACAGTAAGGAAAAAAGACATTCATAGTGGAACCTATGGCATTTCTTAGAGATCTATAAAGAAAGAAATAGTATAAATGAAAAATATAGGTTTTATTTATAGTTAAAGGGAAGAAAGAATGAGATCCTCAAATGTTTTTTCCAAATTTTGCCTTTGAAAAGCAAGAAGATATTTGTTTTTTAATAATGTGACTGCATTAAGAAACTCATTTTATGAAGTTAGATGCTGAAATGAAAATCTCTATTCATTTACTTATTTAAAAACACATATAAAATATCAATAGCATACAACTGCAATAAATATGCAATTGATTATTTTTAAATAGAATAATGAAACAATGGCAATTTCTTTCTTGTGTATAACCTTTTAGAAATAATAAGTCTCTTTGTAATGTGGTAAGACAATATGTATCTTCCCTAAAATTTTGGTTATGTATTTAGGTGTTGCCTTGGAATCTTAGCGATTAGTTTCAAAATAACTTAAGTACATAAAAAAGGAACAACCGTATGATTGCCACATCAATGTACAAAAACGGATGATAAATTTCCACCACATTGTCAAACTAACTCAAAACAATCAAATATTTCACTGAACCATTTACAACTATTGATTGCGCACCAAACTTGACTTTATGTTCTTCCTATTTTAAATAGATGCAGTATTTTACAAGGGCTTCACAAGTAGGAGAGTGTGAATGTAAAGCAGTCCATTAATTTTATATAAGCTGTTTTATATACCTGTGGGCCTCTAATAATACCCAGGTACAAGGTTACAAGGAGAGGAATCATTTTCTAAAGTTCAGTTGGAGTATACATGCATGACTAAAATTCCAACTATCATGCCAGTTTCTCTTTACCAAAATTGTATTTTCATGCTATAGCTGGAAATATTTATATGTACAGGACAACAATATCATGTCACATATTTTAAAAATAGTGCAGTCAAACCCAAGTTGGAATTTCAAAGCCAACAACTTGTGAAAACAAAAGAATGCGCCACAATAATTTTCCGTGATATCCTTCAAAGAAGTAGATGTATAGATAAATACATCCAGTGTTTGTGTTCATTGTGTGTGCATGTGTTTAATCTGTAAACGAAATTTACAAATTAAAATTTCTTTTAAGCCAAGAAATTTTCTCCAAACCTGTCTATCCCAATTTTTCTGGCAATAACCTCTTAAAGAAGGAAATCAGCGCCACCACTGGTGGGGGGGATGGGGGGGGGAGTGATTTTCAATTTTATTAAAATTCCTGCCAACGTGCATTGTGGTATCTTTGTGCTGTCTCTGGAAGGCCCTGTTACACTATGTGTAAATTTGTGCTTTGTGGTAGGTTAGGAACATGGAGAGGCAGAAAAAACGTAGGACCCTGCAGCTGTTTTCAGCTAGCTCTTTCTGCTCAGCTTCCTGCGCCATACTGCTCTTTACCACAGTGTACATTTCCAGTAAGTGGTTATCTTGGCCTTTTGTTCTTCTAAGTTAGTATGAGCTAGTGAATGTCTTTTTCACTTTATTGGGCTTCTTCTTTAAGAAAGCATGACTGTAGGATCTGGTCTCACAGAGATAGTCCTTTAGACTTGAGAAAAGTAAATTAAAAGGACTTTTCTGTTAATATCAAAGCAGGCTTATAACTTCAATACAAACACTTCCTTAATTTTCCTTTCTCAGCATGCTACATAAGTATAAAGAAAAGGGCTCTCCGCTGGATGTATGTTGCATATATCTCACAGAGTTTAATTACAAATCCTCTAAAAATGAAGATAGTGAGAGGAAATGATGCCAGTAGATCATACAGTCCTGGCATTGCATTGGCTGGCTTCTCTGACACCAAGGAAACAAAGATACTCAGGTAATCACAATACACTATGAAAGCTTGGGCTTTGAGGAAAAAGAAAAACCAATGGAATGGGCAGATATTATTATTTTAATGTCCCGAAGTCCACATTTTAAAATTTTATTCTCATTAATGTTGTTACAATAATTGTACTGAGAGAAAGGGGAGGTAGGTTTTTTTTTTTTTTTTTGTTCCTTGTTTTATCTCCTCTGCAGTCATTGATCAGCTGTAATAAAAGAGAGATCTGTCAGCTGAAGGCCAGACACTCAAAGCATACACCCACCCTCATTTGACCAAGAGAACTAAGGCATTGCAGGAACTGTGAAGACCCTTGCTCAGGAACACGACTTTCATCCTAGTGGCTGCCCACCCACGGGGGTGGGGGACATCAGGCAACTTCTGAAAGTGTGAAAAACCAAGACCCATGCCTTGGGTGCAGGCTGCAAAGGGAGGGGAAATGCTAAAACGTTTGCAATAGGTGTACCGGACAGTTCTGTGTTTTTTTTGTTGTTGTTTTGTTTTTTGTTTTTGTTTTTGTTTTTGTTTTTGTTTTAGGGATGAAGGTGGGGCCCGTACGTCCTGGCTAACTGCTGAGGGATGGCAAAATGCTAGAATTTCCCAGGAAGAAGAAAGAAGGGGTGGGGGGGGGTCCTTCCTTCAAGAATATCTAGGAAGCATTACTTCTAAACATTTCCCTCCCTTTCTATTCAGTTTCCGAGTTCTCTTCGCCTCTAGATTCGTTCTTTTCTGGAGGGCTCCCCTTTGTTGGATCTGACTTCTCCTACCGGTTGATGGAGCACTGGTTGTCAGGTCTCTGCTCCTTTAATACTGCAGGGATTTGCAGAATCGAATGTCTTGAAAGGATTGACTCAAGCTAAGGCTAGAGAATAGAACAAAACTTCCTAGCCAACCTTCGCCTTTGACATAGACAACCCCTAGCGCCAATGCTTGGTACTATCCAGCTTATTTCTGGATCAAATCAACGGTGTGCGGGCCGCTGAGGAGCAACTGCGTACACTTTAAGTGACAGCATCGTCCGCTGTAGAGTGCGCAGAGAGGCCCCGGGGGAGTGTGCAACAGCGGCCAGAGCAATGGAGCGGGGAGGTTCTGGTTGTGAGAAAGTGAATGTTTGGGGTGGGGGTGGGGGTGGGGGGGGGAGTTGTTTGGTTGGTTGGTAGGTTTGTTGTTTGGTAAGTAAATAAAGAGGAACTCTCTCGCCCTATCCCGGTTCTAATGATGATAGATTCTACGCTGCATCGTGCCCCACGCCGGCGAGCCATGCCACGGAAAATAATGAGGCTGCATCCCCATTCGTCTGCATTAAAGGCGAGCAAGGCACTTTCGATAGCAAATATATCGATTCCCTTGCCCGGGCCGTGGTTTGTCCTGCTCCCCGTGAATAATTACTGTTCCTTCAGAAATTCATAATAATTAGGACTCTCCCCACCCCACCCCCACCACCGCGCTGCTGCTTTTTAAAGGCGCCTGATCCTGGAGGGCGTCTGGGTAGTTCAGCAGGCTAGTTCCCCGCAGGTGGGGGTTGGGGTAGGAGCACCATCTCCCC
This sequence comes from Tamias sibiricus, assembly GCA_025594165.1. NCBI lineage: Eukaryota > Metazoa > Chordata > Mammalia > Rodentia > Sciuridae > Tamias > Tamias sibiricus. The sequence goes on along the minus strand of CM046664.1, from coordinate 107,456,083 downwards.
GCCTAGTTTTATTCTTGAGACAAAGCTGGTTTCCTTCCAGGTTTCTCAGTTTTCTCTTCTGTCAAAAGAGGTTTTTACATCACTTAAGACACTTCGATGCTCTGCATTATATGACACATGTTTCTGTTTGCGGGGGGAGAGGCAAATTAATGAACTGTGAGAAGGAGTGGGGGTTAGGGAAGAGAGGGTGAGAAAAAGAAAGATTCGCCTCCCCCGCACAGCATAACTGCGGCGATCACGTGACGACGCAACCATAAAAGGGGCGGGGGTACAAACAAGAGGTTTCTAACCGCAGGACACCTTGGGGGCCTAGCGATTGCAGCTTGGTGTTCCCAAATGACTGGCAGAGGGAAGTGGGTCTTTACAATCGCAGCTGAGGGTAAACAGAGAATGCTAACACGACCTTAAGAAGGACCTAGCCCGAGCGGCGGCCGGCACTGGAAGGGGCGGAGCCTGCGGTGCTGGCCATGGTCCTGAAGCATCGCTTTCCAGGCCTGTGCTTGTGAAGCTGCGGAGCAGCCACCAAATCGATCTAGTGCTGGCGGCTTCTCTTCAGAGAACTGCTGCTGTCCATCCTGCTGCCCCTAGAGCACCGAAGCTGGGCTGCGTGGGCAAAGTTTCCCAGAAGCAACGTTTTGGTGTGGGGGCTTAGATTCCGGACCCGAGAGTGCTGCTCCTGTGTTTTCATAAACCTCTCAGGAATTCTCTAGATCACCTGAGGCTAAAAGTAGACTATAAAGTGCGTTTCTGTGGTGGCAGCGACTCCGGCTGGGAAATTTCCCGGGGCCAAAACACTGTGGCTTCCGGCAGAGGACTGAATTTCAGGAGTGGAGGGTCTGAAGCCTACGTCGAAAAAAGTTTCTCTCTTCTTAGAAGACGACTTGCAATGGCCTTAACAGTCAGTTTGGTGGGGAGGGGATCTGAAGCGTAAAGCATGAAGTATGAGGAGGACACCCCCTCTCTCTGATGGGCTTCGCTTTGAGCCCCTCGACACGGCAGCTCGGATTCTTCGCGTCAGAATCCATTAGGTCGGCAGGGGTGATGGGCGAGGCCGGTCTGAGGCAGGTTCAGCAGGGCTGTGCAGAGTCCCCATGAGCCATTTTCTAAGGAAACACTCGATTCTTCTAAGCAGCAATTTGTCATATTGTGGGAGAGAGAAACAGCACAAGAAAAGCCTCCGGTTCTCCATTCTCATGCAGATGAGGCGATACGTTCTGGCTGGGGCCTGTGTACTCCACCCCCCCCCCCTTCGTATTTCCGGGTTGAAGGAGTAATATACCCACATTTTAAAGGACGAAGGAGTTGGGAAAGCTTTTCTCCAGCTCGGCCCGAGAAGCACGTGCTGCTTTCTTGCTGATCCAGGAAGCCCAAAGAACGTACCATTCCAACGCCTCCGCTCCCAGCGCCAACTCGTTTTCCACTATCCGGAGCCCCTGTCTAGATGGCGAGGGACTTGCTATAACTCAGGGCATTGAGCAAGGGAATTGTCTCCGCCTCATACACACACCCACACACATACACCCGCCACCCCCATATCTGTAGTAAATAAAATATACTAGGAAAAACTGTTTACAGAGTAAGTAATTGAGTTTTCAGCCCGCAGCAGAGATGCGCGGCGCGCTCATCTGAAGTTTAAGCAACAGCCAGCAATCCGCGAGGGCAGACGGCAAACTTGGAAAATACGCAAACACGCTCTTGAGCGAGTAGAGGGGCAAGAAGAAGCCGCCAATATATATCACCTCAATAAAAAGCCGCTTTTGGAAAGCTTGCATGGTAATTGAGACGGGCGCTCTTTTCTGATCTGGGCTGGCATTTCCTCATCTCGAGCTGACAGAGCCAACTCAGGAAATTGCTGGTAATATTCATCTGGGGAGCACTTTCATTAAACGTAATTCATTCGACTTTCACAATAAATTGAGTGACATCCTTACAGCGGAACCTTTTTATCCTTGATTAAGTGCTTGCCAAGCTTTGGTTTTCCACTTTATTGTCACATTCCTTCAAGCAGAGTCGTCAACATGCCAATCCACAGCGGGAAAAAAATGCGCGCGCTGTGTTTACCAAGCTCCGGGAGGGGTTAGTGCTGACATGGAGAAAAAGAGCTGGTCGGAAACTTGACTAGCGGATAAATCAAGACCGCAACTTCCAGCAAACTCGCGGCGGGACCAGACAAATGGTGGCGAGGAGAATGCAGGGGGAAGCGAAAACGCAGACCCGCCTAGGGATCTGGTTGCACCCTGAAGATGCTGACCCGACCGCGCCCGATCAGTGGACGCGCGCTACCAGCTGACCCTCTCTCCTTCCTTTAATTAAATAAGCTAATGCTGCTAAGGTTTTAAATGAAATCCGAAACACCCATAGGACGTGGTTGCCCAAAGGGAACTTTCCTGAACCGAATTAAATCTAGGCACTTTTTAAAAAAAGAAAAAATAATGCACTTTCTAACTTGCCGCTGGAGAGCAGGCAAACTTTCAGAGCTTCCACTGGCTTGCTTCATGGGAGGAGGAGGGCAAGAGGTGCTTTTTCTCTTGGTGGAGATTCCTTTTTGCTCTTCATATCTAAGCCTCATTCATTAAGGGCTCTTCAGACTCCATAATTCCAAGTGGCAAGCACCTCAGTATTTCAGGACTGGACAAATGGGAAGCCATCCCTTTGCCAAAGTGTGGCCCCTTCTCCCCAGCTGCTCCCCTACTCCACTCCCCACCCCCTATAAAATCAAATAAGCCCAGGATAGAAAATTGCTTATTTGAAAAAGCAATATCCAAATGCTTTCATCACTCAAATGCCCTTTTGAAAATATTGTCGACGGTGGTTATTACCCAGACAATGCTGTCAATTTCTGTAGTCTGCAGAAAACCTTCCCTAGGATAGAAAAGTAGGACATTGGGCACCTATCTCAAAAAAAATCAACCAATTTCCCTGCCACCGGATATATTTTTCACCCAGACAACACTTTCATTAAGGGGGAAATAGCCGTCAACAATTCAAAGCCAAATAGAAATCAACTTCGCACAATAAGGAGCCACGAATTTAATAGCTTTCTGGGAAAATACTGCTAAAAGAGTTGCAGCAATTCTGGTCTTGTCCTTCTAATACTGAAGGTAGTTTCCCTGAAGCTGTCACTAGAAGGCCCCAACATAATACTTGTGGAAATAGGGCAAAAGGGCAACCCACCCAAGTACTTCTCACATACTTCAAAGAGCTGCTTTCCTGGTCAATGGAGAGTTGGGCATTTCAGGAAAATGCCTGGAATAGTAGCAACTTCTCCTTCCCTGTCCCACAAAGCTCTGAAGTACTCCTGTGGGGCTCATGAGTTCTCCTGTTGTACTGCTGGGACTTAGGCCCCTCTAAAAATCTAGGTTTAAGAGGTTGGTCTTGGGTAGAAAAGTCAGGAAATGTGGTGTTATAGAAAAATCTAGTACTGTCTCTATGAACTACCTTTCATAGAAGATACTTAAAGTCACTGTTAGATAGCTAATCCATTTTTACTTTATTTTTGGCAATAAGCTCAAATTGAGTAAACTTTCCAGTCAGCAGCTAGCTTAATTTTCAAAGGACAGGAAATACACATGTGTTCTTCAAAGAATAGACAGTGGTAGTTTCTTTCCGTCTGCTTTCCTCCCAGCCTCCACACTTTTAAACAACCACTGCCATAATGAGTGGAATTTACCCAAATGGTTAACCAAAGGCAAATAGGTAGTGCACAGGTAGTGATCCTGTGGACATATTAATTCTCTTTCTAATCTCAATTAAACAAATGGTGTAGAATTTGTATTTTAAGGACACCCTAAATTTGAGGGAATAGATGGTTCAAAGTGTTGCGATACAAGATTTAGAAAGGGTTTTCAATTCTTGTCCATTTTTGTTTAAAAAGCCACTTCATTATTAGCTATTTGAATTTCTAGCAGAACTGGTAGAAGCTTTCCTTGTTAGATAAGTGCTATGAATGTATGACTGATCACAAAAAAAAAGAAAGAAAGAAAGAAAATAAAGGAAAAACATCATTCTACCCCTTGTCAGATAATCTGGGCTCAATTTCTCATTGGCATGATTAGAAAGTGCTCATTAGACTCAATTCTTTTTCTGAGAATTACCACAGGTGAGCCCCCAAACAGAATGCCACATTTTCTACTGGGAATTGCTTTCCCTATTCCCTGGCCTGTCCTACAACTTGATCCACTGAGAGTAGCTCAGTTTAGGACACCGCCCCATTCTTTAGAACAAGAAATCATATTTTCCTACTTAATCCAGTATGTGTTTCAATATAGATAAAATGTTGTACTGTTATCCCATTATATCATACTGAAAACACCCTGGAATTAGTCCAGAACTGACAGGAGAATAAAGATAGTAGGACTATAAAAATAATTGTAGCAAGTTAAACCATAAGTTCCTCTCCTATTGATTTCAGATATTTAAATCTGTAATATAAAACATTCAATACACTGAAATTTTCCTTATCTTTATTTTAAAAAGAGGTTTTCTACCCTTGTACATTTATGACTAGAGTTTACCCCTTGGTGACATTGTAACTAATATGTTTCAAAAGGTACCTTTGCAAATGTATTTCTAATTAGCTTCCCATTATAATACCAGATTAAGCCTCCAATAAGAACTAGGAAAGACCCATCTTTCAACAAACACAAAGAGATTCAAAATCCTCTACCTAGAAAAGGTATTCAAAGAATCCTGGGCCAAGAAACATACTTTGAGAACATTTATCCAAATACAGGCAGAAATGTGGCTTAAGTATTGGCTATTTATTTGTTGGCTAGATAATTGTCTTCCATAAGAAATTGTCCCAACATTTAGAGATATTTAAGTTATCTTTTACAGGCAAAAACTTGAATATTTCTATATAGAACATATTTAAACATGCCCTGCTCCCTGGACATGATGTGTTAATTATTCCTTGGGAAACAACTGGGATTCCATGAACACAAAAGGAAGGTATGCTAGATGTATTAGTTAGAAAGCAAGGCATAAATAGAGTGTTCTAGTCATTTAGGTAGTGGTGTGAGCTCAAGGAGACAGAAAATTACTTATTCAATTCCTCCCTAGCTCATGCCAGTTCAAGGAAAAAATAAAATAATGGCTTTGCCACCCTTGCCTTCTTGGAGTATAATTAATTTGAAGTAGCTCCTGACAACCTGTATGCATTTATTGCAGATTTTTGCAAAGGGCTGGGATGATTTGGTGTGCAACTACAAATAAATGGTAGATTCAGTAACTGTGTCTGGTGTTCAATGCAATAGATGGACAAAGAAGCCTTGATCATTTCTTGATCTGTTCATTGCCCTAGAGTTTTAAGCAAGGCTCCCTGCTTCTTTATTTGCCTAAAAATCATCCTGACTTGACAGCCCAATTCACCCTTTAAATTCACTTCCATGGTAAAAGTCAGCTTCCTCCTTCACCAGGAAAACAGCTCAGAATTTTGCTGGGAAATAACCATGGGATTATAATCCCTGGAAATACTGCCTTGGGTCATGGCCATCAGCCTTTTGTTTTTTGTGGTGCGTGTGTTTTCTAATCCCCTACACACAAAACAACTTTAGATTGAAGAGAAAAGAATGGACTTCTAAATCGCCTTCTCTTTTTTATTGTTCACATATCGTATTGTTTTGAGTGAAATTGGAAAAATTGTCTCCTTTCTCTGTATTGCCAAAAGGCATTCAGGTAATGAAGTCTGTAACTAAACGGTAATTGAATCAGCATAATTTGCACACTGAATGGTTTTCAAATGCTCCCAGTTTACAATTAAAGGAGAATTAATGCTCTTGTTGTTGAGAACGCAGCGCATTAGAATAAATCCAGCACTGTTGTTGTAATGAGTGGAAAACGGTTTAACTGCCAACAAACACATTTAAAATTTAACACAACGTATTGATTTCACTTCTGCTTTTGATAGATTATTTTCCAGACTATCGAAATACTTGCTTCAAGCAATAAACTGCACCGTAGCCAGGAGCCCTTGCAATGTGTGTGAGCACAGCCCAAGGACGCAAGAACGGTCCTGAGGTGCGGGTCATGCATAAAGGCATGCAGAAGAGAGGGGCAGGAGGGTTATGATGGTCAAGGGAATCGTTAATATTCCTCCTCTGTTGCTTTCACTGTACATTCCCTCCCCTATCCCTCAATTGAGAGAGAGAGGGAGAGAAAGAGAGAGAGAGAGAGAGAGAGAATAAAAGAAAATCTGTATTTCCTCTGACCAAACTTTCTGCCTTCCAACTTTGGGCTCTCAATGTCAGTGGGTTAACTGGACACAGGTGGGGACGAGAGGGACAGAAAATGGGAATTGGGAAGGACACTCTTTGCATTCCGTCTGCGTTCTAGCGGTGGAAGGCACAGACTTCAGTGGCAGAGTCAGAAAGGCTTGTTCTTTTGGATTGGCTGCCCAGGCTTTCACCTGTTTACCCCAAGGTGTCCTGTGGGCGAGGACACTGATGCGCAGCGCCCTCTGGCGTCCGCGGCTGCAATGGTCAGGAGATAAAGGTGCAAAGACAGGGATCTGAGACTGAAGCTGAAGCCTGTTAAATACACAAATTCAAATTCTCTTCTCTCCTCTCTCTCTCTCTCTCTCTCTCTCTCTCTCTCTCTCTCTCTCTCTCTCACTCACACACACACACACACACTCATATATACAGTATTCACACAACTCGCAGCCCTGCAGTCACATGTACCAGGGCAAAGGCTGACTGAGAAACGTGAGAAACACAGACAATTGCAGGATGGCAACCCTATTGCTTCCAGGATTATAAGAATTCTGAAGATCTTGGGGTTCGGGGGCACCAGTACCACGTCCAATCCCATTTATCCAGTCTCACGAGTAAGCTCGGGCGTCTCCCAATGCTCTTCAACCCTAGGCAGGACACACTGAGTCCTGGGCACACTTCTGCGGCCCAAGACCCACTGTTGGGGTTTGTGCACAGAGTACAACTTCACCAGCAAGGTGCTAGGGTCCCTGGCCCTCCCAAAAGCCAGATCCGGGAAAGCGCACTCTCCTTCTCCCACGGTTTCTTTAATTCCCAATTCATAACAAAGCGCTTCGCCCTGGAGTGAGTTCCAACACTGTGCAAAGTCCTAATCCCTGAAAACTGTTCTGGGTAGACCCTGACCGCGGCTTTGTTTAGAATTCTCTCCCTGGAGACAAGGCCCGTAATTTTCTCATAAAGAGGTGGGCACTTGAACCCGGGTTCTGGTATTTGGTGGAAAAAAATGTTTTTTGAAAGGAAGTGGAGTGGGGCACCTTGCTGGAGTATCTCTGACCCAACTGTGATTTATAGTGTTCCTGATAGCTAAATTAAATCCTGTCTGAACTCCCCCCCAACCCAGTCAAAGAAAGTTACCTGCACTTCTTTATGTGCCACATCAGCAAACTGGTGGAAGGGGTGGGTACATTGACTTTCAAAGTCACAGACTTAGGCAGATTTATGCTTTGAACCCCTCAACCCCATTCCCATTTCCTTTCGCTTAAACTCTGTGGATGAACTACTAAGAATTTCATGCCTTCCACCCCTCTTCTTTGCCCTCTGCCTCAAAACCATCTCATCCCATCACTTCTTTGGTTTCTGGACATCTGTGGTGCCTGCGTCGGCTGTTTACAATCGCACTTAGGAAAAGGGGAACTGGAGAAGGCTATGGGGGTGGGAACCCCAGAAAATCCCGCAGGAATCCAGAGACCAGCTTCCCAAAGTTGTTCCAACACAGTCACTAGGAACACTGTTCTCGCTGAACTGGCGGCCTCACACTCCTCTCGCGCGCCCCCAGTTGCCTGGCCTCCCGGACCAAGAGGAATTTCAGAGGCGCCCGACCCGCCGCGACTTACCAAGTAGACCGTGGGCTGCAGGAGGAGAAGCACGTACCAGCACGCAGCCTGCATCCTCCCGCGTCTCAAACTTCCTTGGAGGTGCCTTCGCTGAGTCTTTGTTCCTTCAAAAACATAGATCCACCTGACATCCACTTTACAGAGCAAGGAGCGCTCTCAGCAGCCTAGATACAAATGAAATTAGACAACCCATGACCACGCGGGCAAGGTTAGGCTCGGCGATCAAGCGGGGAAAGGGGGTCGTGGCGGGGAGGGGTGGACAAAAAAAACTGAGAAGGGGGTGCGAAAAATTGGAAAGCGAGTAAATCCAGCGTCTGAGATGAGCGAGCGCACAGTCCGCAGGCAGGCGGGCGGGCGGGAGGGTGAGGGGCTCCTTGCGCCCTGCGCTTCTTGGGTGTGAGTTCCAGGGCGGCAGAGGCCGGAGGCTTTGGGCACACAGAGCCGCGTGCAGGCTGGTTCAGAGCCCAACTGTTTCTGGCAGCAAGACCTGCCCTAATGTTTGATAGCCCGGCGGCTCGGACAAGAGGCGGCGGCTGGTTCTTCGCCAGCCCTGGCAAGGCTCACACACATACACACCAACAGAGAGAAAGAGAGAGGGAGAGAGACTGAGCGAGGGGGCGCGGTGAAAGAAAGGGGTAGGTAGAACTGACCAGGATTAGGTGCTGGGTATCTCAACACGTTCGGTGAAGTGGGGGTGGGGAAAGAGATTGCAATTTGCATATAGGAAAGCAGGCTCAGTTTACCCATTCGAGTCCCCTGCACATACAAATACACACACACATACACAAAATCACATCACTAGCACTACTTTTTTCTAGTCAAGGGGCACAGCCAGTTGCTAACTTCTAGAGTACAAATCAGCTTGGGGCTGGGAGGCTCACCTGCCAGGCATACTCTCTCCCCCTCCTCGCCGCCCCTTACTGGCTTCTACGACCCTGCCCCAAGGTGTCCCTTCTGGATACAGTGAAGGCGAAGGGTACCTACCACACAGGACTGGAGGAGAATCCGGCGAGCAGTGACCGCTCTGGGCAGGCTCCATGGAGGAGCTACTCGGGCCTGGCGTCTCCAGCGCCCCGGACGTGCCCTCCCTGGAGCTCCGTCTCCATGCTCGGGCGAGGACGGGTCCAGCTGCCTCCTCCAGCCTTGGCGGAGTCGTCGTCCCAGTGCCCGGGTCGCGCTCAGGATTGATTCGCGAGAGCCTAGGCTTGGCACAGTTGGATTCGCGGTGCAGGAAACTTAAGAGGCAAAAGAGGGAGGAGGAAGTAGAGGAGGAAAAAAAGAATAAAAGGGAGGAAGAAAAATGGGAGGGAGAGAGGCGAATGCGCCGGGCTGCTGTGCCGGACAGACTGGGACTGCCAAAGCTGGCACTGGGACCAGCAGCCCAGGATTCCCAGCTTTCCGCGGATGCCAGAGGATGGTAGAAATGATTGAAGGGGAGGAGACTGGCAAGTACTCGAAACTTGAACTTGAGAGATAAGATACTAGCCTTTTGGAAGAAAAAAAAAAAAAAAAAAAAAAAAGCCAAGCAGCAGGCACGGACAGTTCTAGTTTCTAAAGGAGAGGTGGGATGATGAGAATTTGTAGGCTGTGGGCATAGAAGGCAGCTGCTACTCTACCCGCGACAATGAGAAGCCCTGGAATCGCTGGGGCGGGTTGGGTGGGGGCGGGGGGGCGGGAGTCGTGGTCACTGTCCAAGGTCCTGCCCGGCCACCGGGGGACGCTCTGCAGTTCTCTGGGTTTCCCCGCGCGGAGGTGATGGTTTCTCCGCAGGGCCACGGTTTGGCGTGTCTAGATTCCTGACACCGACAATTACATTGGCACGTGGGTGAACGGTTTCTCAAAGACTCATTAATACCCCAAGTAAATAGATCCCACTCTTAGGCTTTCGGCGAGCTGGGCCGTCAGCAAGAAGTAGCTCCTGCGGCGTCTCTGGTGGCCGCAGCGCCCCCTCCCCAGAGGACCGGAACCGCCGACAGAGTGGCGGGGAGGTGCGTAGGGCAAGAACCCGCGCGGGAGAGTGCGGGGCGCCCCTGCTGACTTCGGGCGGGGCGCCGACGCACCGCGAACCTGTGGCTGCGTAGCCAGAGGCGGGGGTGCCGCGGACTGCCAGCCATTCAGCGCGCGACAACGGAGAGGACTGAGCGACCTTGGACTCTCTCTCTCGACTCCACTCCGGCGGCTGGGCCGAGCGAGAATGGGGGATGTTTGGAGCCCTTGCCACCTCCCTTGATAGGGACACCTCCCACTCAACCAGCATCGGTCTCCTATACGCGTCCCCTGTGCTCTGTCTCTGTCTGAGTTTCTCCATCATTCCCTTGCTGTTGCTATCTATCTATCATCTATGTGTTGTCGGTCTCTCCTCTGTCATTCCCATCGTTCATGTCTCAGTCCCTTGGTGTGTTTTAACCTCCCCTCTGTTCTCTGTGTTTGTCTCAGCATCTCTATTTTTCTACCTGGCCCCCGCAATTATTCCTCAAATCCTGTTCTATTCTTCTTCCCTCCACCCTCCCCAGGCACAACCATCAGACCAGCTTCCCCAGTATCCCCTGAGATTCAAGACTAGTTAGTTAGGCCCTTCTAGTGTAGGCCGGGTTGCCAGCGCCTTTTCAGCATGCGCAGACTCAGGCCATAAGTCTAAGTGTGGCTGAGGGCATTTCTCTTTTCCCCAACTCTGCGGGTTACTTCTCCAAGCCTGCCTTTCACCATAGTCTGGTCTGGAGTGATACACACTGCAGAATAACATTTTTTAATGTTTGGGTTAAAATTTATCTCAGGATCCCAAGTTAGTAGAACATAGAATTGTGGGTGAGTCTCAGTGTGTCCTCAAGTGTGGGTATAGGACACCTCAGTCTCTGTGGATTCTACTGTAGTCAATCTGGGACGAAACAATGTATCTTCCAGACAGGATGTTCCAGGGTGACCACAGGCTGAATTTGCTGGAGGAGACAAGTTACCCTCTCCCCAACATGGCAGTGACAGTCAGCAGAAATACCCTCTCCTGAAGCAGATGCAAGAGGGGCCCTGCTGAGAGTCAGATCTCCAAAAACCTTCGAATTAGATTCTACTATAGGACATCTGCCTTTGAGCTTTGTGGCTTACACTACTTTCCCACTAAAAATAACTCCTTAAAGAGGAAGCTGTCCTGATCTCAAAAGTTATACTCTGATAGTGTGACCTTGGAATTCACAAGGGCAAAAGCAGAGTAAGGCGTTGAAGCACACTTTCTAAATGGGACTCTGAAAGTCCACTTTAGAAATAATATATTTATGCATATACCATGGTTGCAATGTTGGTTTGACTATTTTCAAAACTTACTGGATTTTTCACATTTTAAAAAAGTTTAAAGAAGAAAGATTAAAATCTTGGGGCACCCGTATCTGAGACTGAAGGGCCAAAGTAGGGCAAACAAGGCTTTGTCTAATTGGACCTTCTAAGATTCATGAGGCCATTCTAAAACAGATCTCTATCTGTAGACAAGCTCCCAGGCCCTCCCAGGCTGGGGTATGGAGCTGGAGTGAGTGGCACCTGGATGTCCAAATACAATACTGTCAGAGCTGGACTTCTGTCTGACCTTTGGGAAACAAAAAAGAAAAAGGCCAGCTTTGGGATACAACAAGTTCTTTTCTAAACCTTGCTTCAAACACATTCTGCCTCCAGAGCCATTTAGCCATAAAAAATTACTGCTAGTGAAATAGATGATCAAGGGCCTTAAAATCTCTGTCTGAATGGGACTGATTATTTAAGAAAAGCACCACAGGAACCTAGTAATGGGAACTGGTAAGACACTTTGTTCTATGACACAGGGTGCCAAAGAGCTCTTTATGTTAATGACCTGAGACCTTCTGCCCAGTCATTCAACTCTTACCAGATCCTACAAGATACTTTGCCTGAGAGACAAAGCAGCAGTGAATTGTCATTTTTTGTATCTTTGCTGGAGTCTTCATTTTGTGTAGTACTCGATCAGAAAAGAACCTGCAACCACCAAGTAACACTAAAAGCCTTATTGTTTCTGCTAAACCATTCCAATTTTAATGGCATAATATTGTGCCATAAAAGGATGGTTCACTCCCCTTCTTTCCTATTGTTTTCTTTAAAAGCAAAAATAATAAAAACGTGATTTTTATACATTCTTCTATTTAAAGTTGTACACTACTCGAAAATGCACTCTTAGGATATAGCATATCAACCATGATCTCCACTAGGGTAGAACAAAAGTATGATTATCCTTAAGGAGTATAGTATTTGTGCCAATTCTTTTAAGACTTTACTCATATTAAGATCCTTTCAGAGATCTTTCTAATTTCTTCTGTACTGAGGATTGAACACAGGGCCCTTGCCCATGGCTAGGCAAGCTTGGTACCACTGAACTATGTTCCTAGCCCACTCTTTCTAAATTTTGTATGCAATGCAACTTAATACACATAAACTTAACACAAATCATAACCACTATAAAATATAATCACTAAAAAACATAACCCTCTGCCATCCACTTTTCCCCAAAATACCTAAAATAGACAGTATAAAACACATTTCTCTTCAAGAAATATATATATTTAAAGAGTCCAATGGACTGACCCCAAAAGAAAATAGTGACATTGAACAGTTTTCCTGATAATTAAACCCAGAAGAAATTAGAATTCATTTGAAATATATGAATAGCTCTGTTAAATGTCATAGCTGTTTTCGTTGATTTGATTTGGTGCATTTGTATGATTCTCTTTTTTGGCAAGGGAATGGGAGGGCAGAGGTTGAAGGTTTGGATTATTTGGGGGCTAGGGAACAGACAGAAAGATTAATTTTGAATTCTCCAAAACTTTGTCCTAAATGAACTTATCCTAAACACACAAATACCACATTTTATCCAAAATTCAAGTAAAAACAGAAAGCGGTTGTTATGAAGCACCCAGCTGTGGTCTTGCATGAGCTTCAGGCCAAATTATATCAGTTCATACATAGTATTGCTCTGTACCTATTTATTTCCTAATGGCACACACACACCAAAAGCCTTTTATAATACTTATCAGTTTTCTTCCCTGACTTCAATATAAACTGATATTTGCTTGTTATATGACCTTGGGCAAGTTCTTGGAGATACCTCTAGTCTCAGTACCCTCCTGGATATAATGAGGAAATATTAAATGATGAATAGAATTCCTTGATTCTGTTTCATCTAATTAAATGTGATATCATCCATCGTTTTAAAATCTTAACAACTTCATAAATATTTGTATACTGTACTATGATTTTCAAAGATTTTAGCAATTTAAAAGAAGATATTTTGTTTAATGCATTCCAAAGATTTTAAGTCAAGTGTGCTTGTGCGATTCAACCAAAGTTTTTTGTGTATTTCTTCCCTGCCCCACCCTCATAACCTTTCCTCTAGGTCAAGGGTTGCCTCTATTGTATTAATCATATCATATCACTTTCTCATATAAATTGTTCTGTACATGCTGTTAATGTCATTGATTTATGAGAATCTACAGCCAGAGTGGCATCCTTATTATACTTATGAATATTTGTTACAAAAGATCCAAAGCTATTTCTACTCCTTTTGCAGAATTGTTAAATGTCCCTCAGGACAACTAAGAACCTCCTTGGCCCCTCTATACCTACAAGATATTTTTTCTAGTGGAAGGAAGGGTCATTTGCAAAATGATTTTACCAACCTAGACTATTTGATATTTGAATGTAGTAAAACTTGGTTAATAACTATGAGGCATGTGTGCTAAATTACCATTACTAGAATGCTTTAATAATAAGATTACTGAACTACAGAGAAAAAAATAGCCATCAAGCTCTGGAATAAAAAAAAATAAAGGTAATCAAAAAGCTTTATGTAAAAGGCATTTTATTTTTTAGAAGTAATTTATATGCTCAGTCATTGTATCCATATTTCATTTATTCTGCTAGGTAAGGACAGAGGGTTCTCAAAGGTAGGATAGTTTTAATTATGCTCACAAACTTTAAAAAGAGAATGAACACAATATAATAAATTAAAGAAAGCCAGCATTAAAAAGGCAGTTGAATGTAAAAGATCGGAAGATTGGGGTCATAGCCCAGAAATCATAATTAAAAATTTTTAAATATTGTGACTAAGCAAACCTTTGCATTATAATCTAATTACAGAAATTCTTCATGGTGGTCCCTCCAGAGATTAATTGACAGTTCCCTAAAGCAGAATCATTAAAAGTAAAGAACTTGATAACCAATGTTCTGTGAACAAAGCAAAATTCAGTATTTGCTTTCAACCAGAAGGAACTCTGGGATTCTCAACTACACAGAGATAGAAGAAATTGTGAAGACAAAGGCTACCAGCTCTAAAGAAACGGGGTTGCAAATGCATATTTCATCTTCATCAACTAACATGTCTGAGTATTTTGAAACACATGTTTTCCCAGCTTTTATCTTGATTTGGCAATATTAATACAGAATCTAAAATGAGATGATTTATACAGACAGGGAACAAAGGGCTACTTCAACTCAAATGTAGAGATAAGAATGTTTGGGGTTAAACATCTTTTGAATAAGAGATGTCACACAGATACAGCAGCCCTCTCAATTTCCCTTTTTAACATCAAATTAATGAAAACAACTGGAATTTTACCATAATTAATTTCAAGGGTAATGCTATAAAAATCACATATCACGTTTTTCTGCTTCCTCTAGTTCCAGTAATAAAATGCTTTTTGATAAAATTCAAAGCAAAACAGTCTCATGGTCTAACATCAAATTTTGTAATAAATGAATCGTATTGTTTCAAAGCTCCACAGTTTTCAATAGGGTAACAGCTACCATTTATCAAGAACCAGGCACATGCTAGGTACCATATCCAAGTCTTATTTGCATTATTCCACTGATGAGTCCATGAGCTTCAATCAACAGTTTAGTTTTCAAAGAAAACCTCATAAGTTAGATAAGCTTGTCTTCATCTTGGTTTTCTAATGAGGCTGACTTGAAGCATCTCTGAGAATCACTATTGATACCATTCCCTCCCTGATGCCCATATGCATTCCCTCCCTCTTGTCACTGCCCTTGTCAGTGCCACCATATTATCAACTAATCTTCTAACCCCTCTTTCTAGGTTGTCCATGCACTCCTCTTCATTAACATTAAACATGGGTCATCCTCAGAGTTCCAACAACAACTCTCTATTTCTCTTTACTCTGACTAGGCAATCCTGTCTTGTTCCATGGTTTTATTGATTATTAATATCCAAATGACAACTAAGGTCTTAAGTCCAGTTTCAATATTTTCCTTGACCCAAATATTCAATTGCCTGCATGTTTATAAAGATGCCTAGAGATACTTAAAATTGAACACATCACACACATATCCTATTTGTTGGTATGATAAGCTCTGCCATTCTCAATTATGGGACTAAGCCCATAATAAACCAAGAGACCTCATGGTGAAATGAGGAAATACCTTCCTTAAATGTCTTTCTCTCTCTCTCTTTCCCTTCTTTCCTTCATTCCCCTCCCTGTCCTTTCCTTACTTATTTACTCCTCTCAACTCAGACCAGAGCCTTCAGGAGACATAGCATGTCACTATTTGCTCCTCTAGCCAGCAGGAGACCAGCACTCCCCAGGGAGAATCTGTGAACTTCATGGGACCCAAAGTGGTAAAATACATGAAAGGGACCAGAAACTGACCCACTATCTGGAGAACAGTCACCAAGTTGAACTGCCAGCCTGCAGACTCTAAAACAAGAAGTAAATGTTTATTGTTTAAACATCAAGATTTTGATGCTATTTGTTTTCCAGCATTATCACAGACCCAAAGGACTGACTAGTGACACCACTACCACTCTAGAAAGTTAAGTATCAGACTCCTTTATTCTTTTTCTTTGTTTCTGTTCGACACGTCAAACATAAACTTGCCAACACCTCTCAGGTTGAGACCTAATTATCTCTCATGTATCTTCTCTCTTCTCTGTTCCTAATGCTGCTACTGCCTAGGGTTCATATCACTAGTCATAGGGAATCATAGGGAGCTGAACTGTAAATAATTTAATGTCTTATTGTTTTTTTTTGTACTCCAGCACTTAGTATGATGCCTAGGGCATAGTATATGCTTAATAAATATTGGCTTAATACGTGGACCAATTCTTTATTCTATCATCAGATTATTTCTTTTTTATTGGTTATTTTTAGTTATACATAACATTAGGATTCACACTGATAAATATTAAAGCATGGAATATAATAAGTTCTAATTCAGTCCCCAGTACTTCCCCTTCTCCTCTCCCTCCCCTTGTTCCCTTCCATTTATTCTTCTGATCTTTCTGCTATTTACTTGCAGCTTTTTTAAAATTAATGTCTTGTGGATGCACATGATGGTGAGATTCACTGTGGTATATTCATATATGTACATAGGAAAGCTAGATCAGATTCATTCCACTGTCTTTCCCTATCCTATCCCACCTCCCTTCCCTTCATTTCCCTTTATCTATCCCACTGATATTTCTTCTATTATTTTTTTGAACACCACCCCCCCCCAATTTTGGATTAGCTGCTGCCACATATAAAAGAACATATTCAACCTTTGGCTTCTGGGGATGGGTTTATTTCACTTAGCATTATAATCTCCTTGCCCTTTAACCCTCTGGTATACATACAAAAAATTCTTCATTTTTCCATATCTAGAGCAAGTTAATTTTCAGGTATTTATCAACTTTTTCTAATCAATTCTTCAAGAGAACCTTACTCAGAAACATGGAAAGAAGATAAATTCAAAAATGCCTCTGGCTGACTCAGGTAGAAAGCTTATAGCCATACCTATGGTCTGTGTCCTTTTCTACCTGCTCCTTGCCTCTCTCACATCCCCAAGAAATCCTGGAGTTAGTGACTATCTAGGATACCCCAAGACAATAGTTCCCAAGCTTCAGTTTGCTTAATTTTCATCCACCTGGAGGATTTATTAAATTGTACATTACCAGGCTCCACATGATTAGGATTTATTGGTCTGAGCTCTCATCCTTAAAAGAATACATTTCAACAAGTATTCAGATGACCCTAATAAAGGTTACTAGAATAAACTTTGAGAAACCCTACCCTCAAAGATAGTAGATTGAAAATCTAAAACCCTACCTCACAGGATGGCATTTGAACCCCTTGTAGCAGCAACTAAGGTCTGTCAAAATCGGGCATGTACCCAGGCATCAAGACTGAATAACAAAGACATATTAATTAGCTGGGTTTAATCATTGAATAATGCATACACATACCATAACATCACATTGTGCCCCCTATAAGTATATACATGTAATTATTTGTCAATTAAAAATAAAATGATTTTTTGTCATGCTGGATATTGAACCCAGGGCCTCATTCATGCTAGACAAATACTCTCCCACTTAGCTACACCTTCCACTCTAAGATATTTTTAAAACAGATTTAATAATATAGTACTCACAATAACATTTGCTTCAGCCTATTGCCCTATTGCCCTCCAATCCTTTTACATTTGTCTCAAATCTTAAATTATTTACAGTTCAGCTCCCCTAATTGGAATGTCCTTCTCCATCCACTTCCTCTTTCTTTACACTTTTCCAAATCCAATCACTGCTCATCATACAGATTAAGGCCTACCTCTCAGAAGCTTCCTCTATCCGTCCATCCATCCATCCACCCACCCACTCAATACAAATTAATTGACAAAGTGATGATTCTGGGCACTATAAATGCTGGTACAAACACATAAACACAAATCCTTGTTCTTAAGGAGTTTGTGTTCTAGTGCAGAGAGACTGACAATAAACAAAGTATGTTAAAATATGAAATAACTTAGTTGGTAATAAGTTCTACAGAGGAAAGAAAGAAGGGAAGAGAAATAGAGAATTGCAGGAGAAAATGAAGAAGGATTTTAAATGGAGTGTTTGAAGATGGCTTCACTGGGAAGGTGAAAACTGAGTAAAGCTGGAAGGAGGTGAGGGACTAAACCATGTAGACATTTTGATTAAAAACTTTTCAGTTAGAGGGAAGAGCAAGGTGGGGGGGGGAAGCTGAGGCAGCAGTACACTTCATGTTATTAGAGGAATAGCAATAATATCTACTTGTCTAGGGAAGAGTGAGCCAAGAAGAGCTGACAAAGAGATGAAGACAGAGGCAAAAGACTGAAGAGTATCTGAAGGGCATTGGAAGGACGTGGCTTAATAAATCTACAGGACTCACATTGGAAGAGAAGTGACACGTCCCAACTCACACTTTAGCACAATTATTACTGGTAGTGTGTTAAGAACTTTCTCGTGGAAGGCAAAAGCCACAGCAGGAAGATGAGTCAAGAGGTTATGGCAATAGTTCCAACACAGATAATGACAACTTGGTGACATGGATCATGGTAGGGGTGGTGAGAAGTGAAGAAACTCTGGATAAGAAAGGAGAAAAGGCATATTTCACTGAGTGTTGCTGCCTGCAGCAACGATACTGCGGGAAAGAAATCGGAGGCAGACTGGGAATGAGTAGGTTCTTTATTCTTGCTTCTTCTCTGCTTTCTCTTCTGTATTCTCTCTCCAGCTCCAACCACCCCTCTCGCCAGCCCTACCTGGTTAAATACTCTTCACCTTAACAAGTATACACATGTCACAAGCTCAACTTACAGGTGCATCACACAGTGTTCACGGGCACAGAAAGATTCTTAGTTGATTACATTAAGGTCAGGAGAAAACAATTAAACGCCTCCTCTTTGGCTCTCAGCCAGCCACCATCTTAGCTACCTCCTCATTAAGGCTCTTTCAACTGAGGGATTTAAAGTGGAATGAAAGAGACACTTATCTACAAGGTTTTAGCCCTGAGTACCTGAAAGGATGGAGTCATCAGTGATATGAAGTAGACTGTGAAAAAAGAAGGTAGCAGAGGAAGATGGGATGTCACCAGCTCATTTTGGGACATGTTAGGTTTGAGATGTAAGTTAACATCCACATGGAGGTATTGAATATTAGAAGTCAGGAATCAAGGGGAAAAGTCTAGGATAGAAATATTAAGTAGGATATTATCAGCATAGAGGTGGTATTTAAAAATGAGATGATGATGAAGGGAATCAATGCAGAAAGAAGGATAGAGCCCTAGAGCATAGCAATGGTAAGAGGTCTAGGAGAGTGGGGGCAGGGGGACAAGGGAGTAAGAATGAACACACAGAGATTAGGAAGAAGCTAAGGAAGGGGAGGAAGAAACTGAAAATGCTTCAAATGCTTCAGTAAGTCAAATAAGATGGAAAATGACCAATGAACTTAGCAATACAGTTTCAATGAGCGGAGGAAGAAAGAGAATAAAATGGATTCAAGGAGAAAAATATAACAAGGGGGTGGGTTGGCAGTAAATATGGACCACTATTTGAAGATGCAGCTTTTATTCCTGTTCATTTCCTTCACCCTAAGTCTCTGTGCCATCTAAAAACAGTCTTCTCATTGAAGCATTTTATTTATTTTGCCCTCAGTGATGCTTAACTCCTCATTATGTTGTTATCTTATTTCCAATTAATTTGGAAGTTCTTGGTGGATAGAATCAATATCTCCTTTCATGTCTACAGCAATGCCCTTAGTGCTTTGTACAATTCTGTACCCATAAAGAGCATTCAAAATGCATGATGAGGGCTGGTGTAGCTTAGTGGTAGACCACTTGCCTAGCATAATTGAAGCCCTGGGTTCAATCTTCAGCACTGCAAAAAAATTAAAAATGACAAAGTAAATTAATTTTCTATAATGACCTTCTCCTAGTTCTCCTTCCTGTTTTAAACAACTTGTAGATCATTTTTTTACTCCTTGATTTGACCTTTAAAGACCTTCATGAAATGATCCTGTTTAAACTTTGTCTTTCAGAATTTTCTCATATAGCCCTCTGCTTTAGTCCAGATAACTTATTTGTCATTTCCTAAAAAGGATATGCTTTTGAGTACCTGTCATTTTAATTACCTTTGTCTAGAAATTCCTCCTTCAATTGAAGGACATCTCTCAGAAATTAACTAGTCACATTTTTTTGGTGATTTTTATTTTAAGGTATATTTTCTCCAGAGTTTAGTTCTTATCATCTCTGTGTCAACATTGTGAGATATTTCTTGTTCTGTTGCATTCAATAATTTTACTTTTGTATACATTATACTTTTTTAATAATTTTTAATATGTACAACTCATAGTGCATATATTTAGTATCTTTTTACATACAACTGTTTGTATTCAAAGTATATTCGTACAATTCAGGTCTTCAATCATGCATTAAGGAAAATGGTATCCATCTCATTCAACCACCTTTTTGTATACATTATACTTTTTAAAAAAATCTTAGACCAAGAATCTCCTTGGCGTTCTGTTTATTCATCACCTAGCATTTTAGGGAGCAATAAAAATCAAATGATTTTGATTAATAAAATTTAAGGACTAAACAACAAAAATCAAATGAAAAACAAATATTACCATGAATATAAACATTTGATACTACATGTTGGAACGAGCACATGAATAATGAATGGGTGACAGAGTGGGCAGCTGTAAAGGTTCTTAGATTCTACAGTTATCTCACACAGATACCAGGTGTTGTCCTATGTTGTCCACATGGGAAGCCCAGGATATGGGTGGCATATATCTTACAGGTGATGTAATAGTCTTAAAGAGGTTGACATGCCCACCTTTCATTCCAGGACAACAGAACCCTAATTTCTGACTCTAGAATCCAGCTCCTTTTTCTTTACACACCATGGTTGCTTCCTGTATACAAATATGAAACCACTTAAAACCTACCATTCAAACTTGCTTTCCAAGCTTTTTTCCTTTAGAATTGATGAAAGTGTGCTCTATTTTTCAGTGGCAATCCTACAATTCTATTCTTTTCCTTTTTAATAACAACTGAACTTCTAGTCTCACAATGGATTTGATCATGTTACTTAACAAAATACCAACACAATAAAATGCAAATTTATTTTAAACAACTCTCTTTCCTTTTGAGTCTTTATATCCAGAAAACTTATCAAAGTACTCGTTTTGCTTTATAGGCTAGAAATGTTCTCTGGAGTACATTTCCTTTTCCAAGTGGACTTCTTTCTGCCACGTGATCTTGCTCTCAAATTTCTGATCTTAAGAGCACAAATCAAAGAATGGTTTACCAAGCAAGTGCTTTCTTGAGCCTGTTTGAACTCCACACTTCAGACATATATTTTTACAATGTTCTACTTACTTCCTCAGTATGGAAACTCTTGTGAATTTTGAAAGCTTTCTTAACCCTCTTAGGTCATTGGGGCACCATTAGAGATCTGCATGAATAATTTACTCATAGGCACCTCCCAAAATGATTGAATTCTTCAAGGTTAACAACCAAAGTCTGACAATCTTACTTGCTTTATTTTTGGCCACAGACTCTAAGAAAACAAAGAAAGAAAAGTTATACAGCAACATAGATACTATAAAGGAAATATATTCTCTGATTAGAGGGACTAACAGTTATGGTAGCCAATGATTTTATTCAGCATCCCAAGTACCTAGCCAGGGTACCCTCAGCTTGTAGCTTATATGCTAAAATTGCCTGTCTCAAATCTTGTTACATTGAAAAATTTTCAGAAGAGTTGTGTATTAAACCCAAAATGCTATTCTTAGGTTTTAAATCATCTTTGAAAAAGGAAAATAAAATTGGAATAATTTAACTTAAATTTAATTGTATATTAATAGTTGTGTTTCTTTATAACACTAAGTGCTTTTTGGTTATTTTCATGGTGAATTATGAGTCTGTAATATAGAGGAATTTAGCTTTTATAATTAAAAAGAAAAAAAAAACCTATTAGACTTAAGTTAATTTTAAGAGGGTGATCTCTCTATTGATTAAGGTACTAAGATAGTATTGTATCTTTAGATTACATATTTTTATATTATAAATCTCAGATTTACTATTGCTACCTGTGTTTTAGGTTTCAGAATTAATGATAAGACAGACCTTTCCAGATATTGCAGAGGAATTTGACAAAAAATGAACAATTACATGCTTTCTTTTATCATGTTTTTAAAAAGTATAGACATGTAATGATAATTAACCTATGTACTATCTTCTCTTTTGCCAAATTTTAATTAGATTCCAGGAAGTGGACACCTTTCAATAAAAATGGACAAAAATAGTCTCAATGAAATGGTGAAATGATTATTAGATGGATTTTCCTCTGAGCAGTAAAGATGAGACATGAAAAAGATCAGCTTAAGCAGCACACATTTTTCATTCTTTTTTACAATGTGAGCAAATGGAGGATGAAGGAACAGCCTTCACCTTTCATCCATATACTACTCTGCTATGCACCAAGATTTACAGTGACCCTTAAAAAAAAAAAAAAAAAAAAAAAAAAAACACTGCTCAAAATAAGGAAATTGTCAGTCACTGGAGGATTGACTATTCCTGTGGATGGTTTACAGTGAGTTGATGACTGTTAACCAAACTAAGAATATGACTTTGAAGATCAACACAATTTGAAAATGGGAAAATCCAAAGGAATGCTGTTTCCCCTGTATAATTTCTTTTTGAAAAGTTATTGCCTAGTTAGCATCACACAAACTATTTCACTCATGACAAAACTGCACTTGGATTTTTAATGAGAAAAGCCATAGTCAGAAGAAAAAGAAATCTGATCATATGCATCATTTTTAACGTAAAATTTCACACTCTTCTTGATTCTGACAATGATGTGATTTGTAAAGGGCTCTAATTGTGGTCAATTATTGCAGTCCTCTACCGCCACCTAGTGTTTTTCATATACTGCTGTAGCCCAGCTCACCTATTAAACCAAATTAACAATTTCTTACAAATAGTCATTTATCCTAGATGAAAAGAAAGAGGAAGACATCAAAACTTGATTTAGATATCTTATACTCAAGATATTTTTTCAATCTCTCATTGTAATACTGCTGAAGAACTCTTGTCATTTTTGTTAAATAGAAATCTTTTGCATACTTTGGTTCCTTCCCATGGGTAAAAAAAAACCTAAGGGCCACTGTTTCCTGGCAAATGGGTGCAACTATAAAGTCGGGTCACTTTTTGATACAAGGCAAGTCACTTCTTATTTGATTCATTTGGTTGTGCCATAGTAGACAGTCTACACACATAAGAGCTGAATTCACAAGAAACATGGAAATAACAGTGATTGTTGAATACCCCATTTTATGACCTGACAAGTAAAATTGGTTGAGCGAATTCTCAGATTTTGTTGTTATAACTAATGGTCTCAAAGGAAGGTTAAGGTGGATTAAAACTACTCTCCCACGACCTCAGTACCAAATTGAAATGAAAGTGCATCTTAGATCAAATTATGCCATTTGTATAGACAATTATTAAATAATACTCAGTAGCCAGTAAGTACAAAACTGTTCATATGTTCAATCATTCTATTCTATAAGCTTAATATAATCCTATCTTTATTATTTTTAGTGTTTAGTACAGCACAGGAAATATTCACTTGGGGTTGATGCGACAGATCCTTGAGGCAGATTTTTGTTACAGTACAATCAGCATCAGGTCACTAGAAATCATTCTAAAGCAGTGGCTAGGCATGGAACCACTTAGGGCTAAAGATTTAGGCAACATCCCTATGGATAAAAGCTGTATACCTCTTAATTTTACTTGATTAATAACCGATAAAAGTAATGTCATATGGAGGAAATGTATTGTTAAAAAATGATGCACTCCAACCATCAAGTATGATAGGTGTGTCCCACCCAGCATACCACCACCCTAAATATACCCTCCTGCTCTCAAGCACACATGACAATGAGATGTGCCTGCAAGAAAAGTTTGGTTATTCTTGTTCTCTTTTTCAAATCTCTTTATCAAAGTAATCCAACAACCAGAAAAACTACTTCACCAATAGATAAGAAATGTTAGGATTGGGTCTGATAAAAGACCATTGTCCAAGGCAAAGAATTACAGTCTGGATTTTTCCAATTCAGATATACACCAGAGCAATGAAGTAGCTTAGTCTTCTCATGGAAAAGCTAACCAAGCTCTGCAACTCCAGTCAGGTAACAAAGGAGGAAGGAGAAAGCTCATCATTTAGGCCGGAATGTCCTTCCTTCCAACTCCCCATTTCAAGCCAAGACAGTAAATGAAGAAGAATCTAGGCCCCCTGTAAAACTGCTTCAATTACATTTATAAAATGTGAATGGGAGCATGAACATAACAAGGAGAATTATGATGTCACCTTGTACTAGATCTTCAAATAAATATTTCAAACAAGATATCTCTGGTAATTTCCTTTTGTACAAGAAAACAATATTTTATAACTTTAATACATTTTAAAAAACATATTACTAAATATGTCATTTTGTTTCAATACAGTAGGAGATACATGTAGGCTGGAATGATTCTTCATTTTAGTGTTTAAAAAATAATCAGTAAGCTTATCAGAAGTTACTACACAGTATATGATCTTAAAAATTAAGGATTTAGAATATTGAAAATGTACAAATTTTAAGCTCTGCTATGAATAAATATTCATTCTCACTAACACAAATGCAAAAAATCAGCCCACATTTGGGCACAATAGGCAACTGGCTCAGTGTGGTTTAAAGGATACAGCAAAGTTCACAGGTAACTGACATATCTCTCCTTTCACTAAGTATTATCGTCTCTTCTTGTTGAGCTTCAAACTATCAACTCTAAAGTCAATGCTCTAATTTAGATAACATCAAAGGAATGGACTTCTTTTTTTCTGTACTGGAAATTGAACCCATGGACACCCTACCACTGAGCTACATCCCTAGCCTCTTTTATTTTTTATGTTGAAACACTATCCTGCTAATATTCCCCAGGATGGCCTGGAACTTTCAATTGTCCTGCCTCAGCCTCCTGAGTAGCTGGGATTATGGACATGTATCACCACACCCAACAAAGGATTGAATTCCTAATATTTAATTCTAAAGGCAAAGATTATAAAAACCTTGAAAATGTATGTAAAATGTAAATTTGTGTATAGGTCCTTTCTGTTTCTGGAAAAGGTTCTCCATAGCTTCAACCAGATATTTAAGACATTCCTGCCCTGACCACCTCCTGCCCCCCAAAAAGTCAAGGAGCACTGCTTGTGGGACTTAACTAGTCCCTCCAATAATCTTTTTATTGTGGATTCACCTATCAGAGATGTCCAAATTTCCCTTGAGGAGCTTAGGTCTTTGGAAAGAGAGTACTGCCTTGCATTACCTTAGCCTGAGGTATCCAGCTCTGTGCCTAGAACCTGTGTTTGTCAGAGCATCTCTGAGTGAGGCCCATCTGGGGTTGCAGACCTGCTTTGCTTCTCAAAGCAAAGGTAACTGTGGTCTGAGCCACCATTATCTGCTTCCTGGACCTCTGCAAGAGCCTACTGACTGCTCTTAATGCTCCTGTTCTCACTCTTCTTCAGTCTCAAAGCAGCAGCCAGAGCAATGCTGCACAGTCCCATCACCTGACTCTTCTGCCCCTGATGTACCTGGAGTTCAAGGCATTGTATGCATTTATGAGTATGTCAAAATGAACCCCACTATTATATATGACTATAATGCACTAATATTGTTTTAATTTAAAAAAGTAAAATGGCCCCAAGAAACACCAGTACCATCTCCTCTCCTCTTTGATGTCACCTCCTTTGTTCTACCATCCTTCAGTTTCTCTTCTCCACCTACGTTGACTTCTTGCTATTCTTCAAATCCAGGGATACTCTCTACTAGAGCCTTGGGGTCTTTGCAGTTTCCTCCAGCTAGAATGCACTTTTGTTTTTGTTTGTTTGTGTTATTTTGTTGGTATGGGGGATTTAACTCAGGGGCACTCAACCAATGAGCCACATCCCCAGACCTATTTTGTATTTTATTTAGAGACAGGGTGCCAATGCTGAGGTGGCTTTGAATTTGCAGTCCTCCTGCCTCAGCCTCCCAAGTCACTGGGATTACAGGTGTGCACCCAGCGCTAGAATGCACTTCTAAATAGCCTGAAGGATCACTCTTTTTGGTCTCTCAGGCCACCATTTTGGAGATGTCTTGGGGTGTCTGCTTGTAAATCCTCTCAGTAAACAGAGCTATAAAATATTATGCTTGTGCACTCATCTGTGTATTTGAATTATACATACCTATAATTATTGTTGTTTCTGTCCATCTTAATCTAAATTAAACGTGGCTGAGTACTTGATGTTTCCTTTTCTCATCCAATATCGCATGGTTCATTCTTTGTTTCCCTCTTGTTTATCTGTAACTTCATTCTCCAATAGTGAAAAACCTGAATCCCTTCATCCACCATCCATTTATTCATTGTTCAACTATAATATGCATAAAAGTTTCTGAATTATTAACCATATGCCCACCATGTTTTATGTTTGGCTCTTTACATATATGTTATTATGCTTTGTCTTCGACCATCCATTATATAGATAAGGAGAATTTTGCATAGGGCATTTAAACTACTTACTCAAGGTCACACACTTAACCTTTTCTTAGAAGTGGAATTTGAACCAAGTCTGCCTGTTTAGAAAATCAGCAATCTTGCTATTTTACATATCAGTTTTCAATAACATAAAAGAGGGGAAACAACATTGTAATATATGTTTTGAAATAAATATAGTGAGTCTTAATTATAAACTGTTAATGTATATTATAAAAATATGAAAATGTATTTTTTCAATTCTATTAGATAATATATCCAACTTGCTACAATATTTTTCTTAAATAACATGTGCATTCTATACCTAATGAAGTCTTTTTAAATATAATTTCTAATGACTATTAAATGTTTCATGCAGTCAGTAGATGATAATTCACTTAACTATGTTTCTATTGTTAGAAATGTAGATAACTGCACATTCTTTACCAACAGAAAAATTGCTGAAATTCCTTTTATATCTTCAACAAATAGAATTACTGGGCCCCACTAAAGTTTTCAATACACAGTGCCAAATTGCTATCATAGGGAGTTGTACTAATTTAATTCTCCCCAATATTAGTAGAATGGCTATTTCACTGCCATGTTTTAAGATTATTGTTTAAAAGCAATCTCTGCTCTACAAATGGTCATTAGAATTGAGCCTTGTTCTTATCATGACCAACCAACTACAATTTAATTTACTTAAACCCCTACCTCAGGGTATTAAGTGATTCAAAAAAAGAGTTAAGGTCTACAGTTCAACAATTTAATAAGCATCTGTGTCTGTTGATATTGTAAAGTATTATTCTTATTCATAAATCTTTGGGGGGATATGCTTCTTCTCCAAAGGCCTAATCTTGGTTTGCTTATACCCCTTAATTAATAGCTCCTGATAAGGCCAGTTATATAAATCAACTGTTTGTAGTTACTTGGCTATGGTGCTCTTACCCTGGTCCCACACTTACTGTGAGGAATCCTAGAATCTACACGTTAACCAAAAGTTATTGTAGATTGAATGGATATTATATGTCCCATGGAGATTAAACACTATTTTCCAGTACAGGAACATATTGTTGTGAAAATACAAATTTATTTCAAGCATTGATGAATTCACAAAGGCTTTTATAATTGTTTTCTCAGAATATTCTAAAAAAAATATAATATTATAAGGATTTTAGAGATCAGGGGGGCCTTCAAAAGTTTCCATCATGTTCAAAGAGGTTAGAAACTACTTTAAATAGATTTCAGAGCACATGTGCAAATTTGGTGGTGTTAGGCAAACCATGCACTTGCTGAACACATTAAACCAAATGCCATTCCTTTTTTAGCTTGTGTTCAATGTTGGATAAAAGTTGAATGATCTTATCTCTTTCTGAAATGTTCAATTACTGTCTTCTTTCAATAAGGCATGCTTAAAAAAAGCCTTAAAATTGACCATGGTACTCACCTTCAAGGCCAAAGTGTTCCTTCAAGTCCACAGTATGAAACTGACTAACATAAGCACAGCCCAGATCCTCAGTTACTATATATGTGTCCATTTCCCACAGTGGTTTCAGACACTTCCTGCATATTAGAGCAAGGGCATGTACCTTGTCAGTGTGGGGTTGAGAGGAGTTACAAGGGGGCCTAGCTGATGGGGTGGTATTCTTGGGTTCCTTTGCTATCATTTAAATATTCTCAAACTCTGAGTGAAAGTTCTAAGGCAGACACCAGACAAGAAATAGAAGGTGATTTTTATAAAGAGAAACGGAAGTGTTTCTTACTCTATTCTACTGTAAGACTGTGAAAACTTATAGCTTGTTTTGTATGGAGGAGCAATGAAGCAGGAAATTGCAAGTGCAACATATGTGGAAGAAAAGGGAAAACGTACAAATACCAAGCAAAAATGCAGATTTTTAATATCTACTTGAAGCCATCACAACAGACATGAAAGGATACAGAACATGCATTCCAGAAATGAAATGTAACCTAATTAATTGCAGACTTGAGATTGGTTAGCTTTAAGGAAACTTATGAAAAAAGGAAATGGGGTAAATTCATAGCATTTTGTTAATAGGCATCATTTTTCCTCACCAACCTCGAACTGCCATGTGACTAATTTATAAAACACAGTAGCTATCACATATAGAACAGGGATGGTAAACACATAGTCACTTTTTGGGGCATTTTATAGGACTTATTTTTCAAGTATTTAAACACATTTCATTTAAGCCTTTTAATAACTAATGTTCTATACATAAGAATTTCCTGAGCATATGTGGATACAGTTTTAAGTGAAACTTGTTTTCAAATCCTTAGTTTCTGCATATTCTTTCTTAAAACAAATTTGCTTAACTAGCACCCAGATCTTGGTTTCTAAATGCCATTCTACAATAAAAGGAACCATGCATGGCTCCTTTGAAAAATGGCTGAATCCTGGGGCAGGCAGGAGAAATGTAGGATGAGCTTGGAGCATCTTGTGGTATCAGAAAATAAGGAAAGAAAGAAAGTGAGGAAGGAGAGAGGAAAAAAGGAAAGGAGGAAGGGAGGGAGGGAAGAAAGGAGGAAAAGGAGACAAAAGGGCAAATCATTGTATGGTTGCTCACTGTGAGTGAAACCAAGGAGGACTGCATGAAATAGGAAATCACCGTTTTAATACTAGAATGATAATTGCTGCAAATAAGATCCACTTTTGAATGCTGAGACTTTAATGAGAAACATGACTGTTGAATAGCTTCAAGAACCTCCCCAAAATATGTATTAATTACTGCAATTACTGTGCTGGTTTTAACTCTTCCTCCAGGAGATGAACTTTAATTCCTATCCTGTTTTTCTTATTGTTTTTTTTTTTTTTTTTTTTTTTTTTTTTTTGAGGTTTTGTGAGGTTTTTTGTTTGTTTTGTTTTTGGTCATTCTATGGTTGATTTTTTTTTTTTAAGTTTGCTCACATGGGAGGATTTAATATTGCTTCATAGAGGCTAACAGGCAACTCTTTTATTTTGTTGGCATTTTATAGCTATACATAGTAGTTGGGTTCATGCCAACATAATCATGCATGCATGGAATTCGATTACAGTTCACAAATCTCCCCCTTTTCACTCCTGTCCTCCCTCCCCTCCCCTACTCTCCTTCCTCTGCTCTTCTAGACTTATTTTTTGTTCATCTATTTATTTATATTTGATTGGTTATTTTCACTTATATGCATAATGGCGAACCCTGTGATATATTTATATATGCACATACAGGTTTTTTTTTAAAAATTCATTCCATATTGCTTCCTCTTTCCCATTCCTCCACTCTGCCTCTCAGTCTCCTTCTATACTACTGATCTACCCTATATCTCTATGATATCCTATCCTTTCAGCCTCCTTTCCTTTATCTTATTCTAGCTTCCACATATGAGAGAAAACATTCAACCTTTAGAATTTTTGAATTTGGCTTATTTTCCATAGCCTGATGTTCTCCACTTTCATTCATTTACCAGCAAATGCCATAATTTCATTCTTCTTTATGTCTGGTTAGAACTCCACTGTGTATTATACCACAATTTCTTAATCCACTCATCTTTTTAGAGGCACTGGGTTGATTCCACAATTTAGCTATTGTGAATTGTTCTGTTATAAATATAGAGGTGGCTGCATCACTATAGTATGCTGATTTTAGGGCTTTGGGGAAAATACCAAGGAGTGGAATAGCTGGGTCATATGGTAGATCCATCCCTAGTTTTCTGTTTCCTTTTTTTTCTTGAGGAATCTCCCTTCTGGTTTCCAGAGTGGTTGTACTAGTCTGCAGTCCCACTAACATTTTACAAGCATACTATTTTCCCTAAAACCTCACCAGCATTTATTATTGTCTAACGTATTCTTGATAATTGCCATTTTGACTAGAGTAAATGAAATCTTTGTGTAGTTTTGATTTGCATTTCCCTGATTGCTAGAGATGTTGAACAGCTTTTCATATATTTGTTGGACATTTATGTTTCTTCTTTTGAGAAGTTTTTGTTTAGTTCTTTTGCCCATTTGTTGATTGGGGTATTTGAGGTTTTTTTTGTTTTTTGTTTGTTTGTTTGTTTGTTTGTTTGTTTGTTTGTTTTTTACTTAATTATGTATTCTGGATATTAATCCCCTATTGGAGGAGTAACTGGAAAAATTACACCCATTCTGTAGGCTCTCTCTTGCTCTCTCATGCTCTTACTCATTTCCGTTTCTGTACATAAGCTTTTTAATTTTATAGAATCCTGCTTATTGATTCATGGTTTTATTACTCACACTTAGGGTGTTAAGGAAGTCAGTGCCAGCACTTTTATGATGGAATGTTGACCCTGTGTTTTCTTCTATCGGTTGCAAGTTTTCTGGTCTAATTCCTGAGTCTTTGGTCCATTTTAATTTTACTTTTGTGCGTGATAAGAGATAGAGACCTAATTTATTTTTCTACACATAGCTATCCAATCTTCCCAGCACCATTTGTTTAAAGAGACTGAACCACCAAGCCAGCACTACCAAGAATACTCAAAGATAAACTGCACACAGAGGAACTCAAAACAAAGCTCAAAGCTCCCAACTGAGAAAGAAAGATCAACAAAAGAGTAATCAATCAAATAAAAATTGAGACACCATCAGGCTAAAAGTTAAAGGATGGAAAAAGATATTCCATGCAAAGGGACTCTGAAAATAAGCAGAAGTAGCTCTTCCCATATCTGACAAAGCAGATTTCAAGCAAAAAATAATTAAAAGAAAGGCCACTACATCCCAATAAATTGAATAATACAACAAGAAGATATAATGACAGTAAATATTTATGCCTCAAATGTCAGTACACCCAGTTACATGAAAAAAATATTCCATGACATTAAATCTCAGATAGACCCAAACTCAATAATACTGGGTGATTTCAAGACACTTTTTTTTTTTCCCCAAGGAAATTTACTTTTTTTTTTTTTTTTGTAGTTGTAGATGGACATCCTGCCTTTATTTTGTTTATTTTTATGTGGTGCTAAGGACTGAATCAGTGCCTCACACATGCTAGGCAAGTGCTCTGCCCCTGAGCTATAGCCCCAGCCCCAAGCCACAGGAAATTTAAACATGACATTTGTTTTAAGAAAAGGAATAAAAAGAATTCTACCTTTTTCAAACATGATGAGACAAGCATATATGACACTAATTTCCAGACACTGGGGACTTGAACCTCTCTCTCTTGCTCAGCAAACTCCATTCTTTTTAAAAATTTTTATTTTATTATTTCTAATCAGTTATACATGACAGTAGAAAGCTCCTCAAGTCATTGTACACAAATGGAGCAGAATTTTTCACTTCTCTGGTTGTACATGAAGTAGAGTCACACCATTCGTACAATCATACATGTTCCCAGGGTAATGATGTCTGTCTCATTCCACCATCTTTCCTACCCCCTTGCCCCATTCCCACCCTCCCTTTTGCCCCATCGAAAGTTCCTCCACTCATCGCATGCCCCCCCATTATGGATTAGCATCCACTTATCAGAGAAAACATTCAACTCCTGGCTTTTGGGGTTGGGAATTGGCTTATTTCACTTTGCATGATATTCTCCAACTCCATCCATTTAACTGCAAATGCCGTAATTTTATTCTCTTTTAATGCTGAGTAATATTCCATTGTGTAATATGTACCACAGTTTCTTTATCCATTCATCTATTGAAGGACATGTAGGTTGGTTCTACAGTTTAGCTGTTGTGAATTGTGCTGCTATAAACATTGATGTGGCTGTATCACTGTAGTATTCTGTTTTTAAGTCCTTTGGGTATAGACCAAGGAGTGGTATAGCTGGGTCAAATTCCATTCCAAGTTTTCTAAAGAATCTTCATACTGCTTTCCAGATTGATTACACCAATTTGCAGTCCTACCAGCAATGTATAAGTGTGCCTTTTCCCCCACATCCATGCCAATGCTTATTGTGGCTATGTTCATGATAACTGCCATTCTTACAGGAGTGAGATGAAATGATAGAGTAGTTTTGATTTGCATTTCTATAATTACTAGAGATGTTGAAATTTTTAAATATATTTATTGATTGATTGTATATCTTCTTCTGAGAAGTGTCTGTTCAGCTCCTTAGCCCATTTATTGATTGGTTTGTTTGTTTGGTATTAAGTTTTTTGAGTTCTTTATATATCCTGGAGATTAGTGCACTATCTGATGTGTGTGTGGCAAAAATTTGCTCCCAAAATGTAGGCTCTTTCTTCACCTCATTGATTGATTCTTTTGCTGAGAAGAAGTTTTTAGTTTAAATCCATCCCATTTATTGATTCTTGATTTTATTTCTTATGCTCTAGGAGTCTTCTTAAGGAAGTTGGGGCCTAATCTGAAATGATGAATATTTGGGCCTACTTTTTCTTCTATTAGGCACGGGGTCTCTAGTCTAATTCCTAGGTCCTTGATCCACTTTAAGTTGATTTTTTTGCATGGTGAGAGATAGGAGTTTAGTTTCATTTTGCTGCATATGGATTTCCAGTTTTCCCAGCACCACTTATTGAAGAGGCTATCTTTTCATGTTTTGGGCATCTTTATCTAGTATGAGATAACTGTATTTATGTGGGTTTGTCTCTGTGTCTTCTGTTCTGTACCATTGGTCTATTTTGGTGCCAATACCATGCCATTTTTGTTACTATAGCTTTGTAGTATAGTTTAAGGTCTGGTATTGTGATGGCTCCTGCTTCACTGTTCTTGCTAAGGATTGCTTTGGTTATTTTGGGTCTCTTATTTTTCCAAATACCTTTCGTGATTGGTTTTTATATTTCTATAAGGAATGATATTGGGATTCTAATTGGAATTGCATTGAATCTGTATAGCACTTTGGTACTATGGCCATTTTGACAATATTAATTCTGCCTATCCAAGAGCATGGAGATCTCTCCATCTTCTAAAGTCTTTCGTTAGCTTTCTGTAGTTTTCCTTGTAGAGGTCTTTCACCTCCATTGTTAGATTGATTCCCAAGTTTTTTTTTTGTTTGTTTGTTTACTGGTTTGGTTTGTTTGGTTTTTTTGAGACTATTGTGAATGGGGTAGTTTTCCTAGTTTCTCTTTCAGAGGATTCATCATTGATGTATAGAAATGCACTTGATTTATGGGTGTTGATTTTATAGTCTGCTACTTTGCTGAATTCATTTATTAATTCTAGAAGTTTTCTGGTGGAGTTTTTTTGGATCCTATAAGTATAGAATCATGTTGTCAGCAAATAATGATAGTTTGAGTTTTTCTTTTCCTATTTGTATCCCTTTAATTTCTTTCATCTGTCTAATTGCTCTGGCTAGAGCTTCAAGGACTATGTTGAATAGAAGTGGTGAAAGAAGGCATCCCTGTCTTGTTCCAGTTTTTAGAGGAATGCTTCCAATTTTCCTCCATTTAGAATGATGTTGGCCTTGGATTTTAGCATAGACAGCTTCTATAATGTTGAGGTATGTTCCTACTATCGCTAGTTTTTCTAGTGTTTTAAACATGAAAGGGTGTTGTATTTTGTCAAATGTTTTCTCTGCATCAATTGATATAATCATATGATTCTTATCTTTAAGTCTATAATCATATGATTCTTATCTTTAAGTCTATTGATGTAATGAATTATATTTATTGATTTCTATATATTGAATCAACCTTGCATCCCTGTATGAACCCCACTTGATCATGGCGCACTATTTTTTAATATGTTTTTGCACATGATTTGCCAGAGTTTTATTAAGAATTTTTGCATATATGTTCATCAGGGATATTGGTCTGAAATTTTCTTTCCTGATGTGTCTCTGTCTGGTTTTGATATCAGGATGATACTAGCCTCATAGAATGAGTTTGGAATGGTTCCCTCCTTTTCTATTTCATGGAATAATTTGAGGAGTATTTGTATTAATTCTTCTTTGTAGAACTCATCTGTGAATCTCTCTGGTCCCAGGCTTTTCTTGGGTGGTAGGCTTTTGATGACATTTTCTATTTCCTTGCTTGAAATTGATCTGTTTAAATTGTATCTGTCATCCTGGTTCAGTTTGTATAGGTCATATACCTCTAGAAATTTTTCAGTGTCTTCAAGGTTTTCTATTTTACTGGAGTAAAAATTTTCAAAATAGTTTCTAATGAACTTCTGTATTTCAGTGGTGTCTGTCATGATATTTCCTTTTTCATCACAAATTTTAGTAATTTGAGTTTTCATTCTCCTTTTCATTAGGGTGGCTAAGGGTTTGTCAATTTTTTTTTTTTCAAAGAACCAGCTTTTTGTTTTCTCAATTTTTTTGAATAGTTTCTTTTGTTTCAATTTCATTGATTTCAGCCCTGATTTAATTATTTCCTGTCTTATACTACTTTTGGTGTTGGTTTGTTCTTCTTTTTCTAGGGCTTTGAGATATAACATCAGGTCATTTATTTTTGACTTTTTCTTCTTTTAAGGAATGAGCTTAATGAACTTTCCTCCTAGCACTGCCTTCATAGTGTTCCAGAGATTTTCATATGTTATATCAGAGTTCTCATTTACCTCCAAGAATTCTTTTATCTCCTTCCTGATGTCTTCTGTTATCCATGTGTCATTCAATAGTGTATTATTATTAAGTCTCCAGGTGTTGGAGTAGTTTCTATTTTTAATTTTATCATTGATTTCTAATTTCATTCCATTATGGCCAGATAGAATGCAGGGTAGTATCTCTATTTTTTTTATTTGATAAGACTTGCTTTGTAGTATAACATATGGTCTATTTTAGAGAAGGATCCAGTGCTGCTGAGAAAAAAGTGTATTTGCTCATTGGTGAGTGGAATATTCTATATATGTCTGTTAAGTCTAAATTTTGATTATTTTATTGAGTTCTATAGTTTCTTTGTTTAATTTTTGTTTGGAAAATCTATCTAGTGGATAGAGAGGTTTTGTTAAAGTCACCCAATATTATTGTGTTGTGGTCTATTTGATTCTTGTAGTTGAGAAGGGTTTGTTTGATATACATAGATGCCCCATTGTTTGGGACATAGATCTTTACTATTGTTATGTTCTTGTTGATGTATGAAGCAGTATTAATTGTCCTTCTTTATCCCTTTTCACTAAATTTGGCTTGAAGTCCACTTTTTTGAAGGAGCCCTAATTAGGAAGGGCTGTTGCAGCTAGCTGGAAGCCATAAGTTCCACCTGATATGTATGTGACGCACCTGTAGGCACCCGCAAAGCTGAAGGTATATAACCGGGTGAAAGCGGTCCGAGTTAGGAGAACGGAGAATTCAGTCAGTCGGGCAGTCACTCGGTCGGTCAGAAGAATCAGAGCAGCCAGAATGTAGGCAGAGCGGTTACAGAAGAGAAACCAGATAGAAGAAGTAATGACTGGTCAGAGTTAGGCCGAGGCTCCCAAGGAAGACAGAAGACAGAAGAAAGAAGAAGGAAGAAAGAAGAGAGAAGAAAGAAAGCTCTAATCTTTCTCTAAGCTAAGCTCTATCTTTCTTTCTCTCTAAGACTCTAAGCTAAGAAGCTCTATCTTTCTTTCTCTCTAAGACTCTAAGCTAAGAAGACAAGAAGAAAAGCTCGCTTCAATCTTTCTCTCTAAAAATCTTTCTTTCCCTCTCTAAGCTCTAAGAAAGTAGAAGTAAAAGTAGTAAAAGCTTTACTCTACCTCCGAGAGTTTTCCTCCCGTGTTTTCGGTACCAGGCAGCTTACAAATGGTGGTCCGTCCGGGGCTCGGCAGGCAGAGAAGAAAAGATAAAAAATAAGAACAAGAAGCTAAGATAGTGAGGAGAGCGAAAGAAAAAGCATAGCCTCAGACTCAGTTGAGACCAGCAAAAAGAGTAGTAAACAAGAGAGCATAGCCTCTGACTCAGTTGAGGCCAGTTAAGAATTAATCCGAAGCAGAGTAGCCGGCGAAAAAGCGAAGCAGAGTAGCCGGCCAAAAAGCCAAAGCGAGCTGGCCAAGAAGCAGAGTAGCCGGCCAAAAGCCATAAAAAATAAGAAGAAAAAGCCTTGAGCTTTAGCAAAAAAGCCATAAAGAAAAAAGCCATGAGCTTAAAAGAAAATAGAGAATTAAAAAGCATGGTAAAAACCATGCAGAAAAAAAGCCATTGAGCTTTGGCAAGAAAGCCATAAAGAAAAAAGCCATAAAAATAAAGAAGAGATAAAAAAAAAAAAAAAAAAAAGTCAAAGCCGCTTATGCAATTGTGCTTAACTAAGTGCGTTAGCTGCTCCTCAGCAGTAGGCTTCCTTAAAGCCGCAGCACCTTCTCAAAAAGGGCTCAAATATCCACCCTTTTAAAAACAAAAGGTGAAAAGCTAGGTAGGGACAAGAAAATTAAAGAAAATAGAGAAAATAAAATAGAGAAAATAGAATTAAAGCACCTTTTTAAACTAAAGGGAGGAATCTGAAGGAGCCCTAATTAGGAAGGGCTGTTGCAGCTAGCTGGAAGCCATAAGTTCCACCTGATATGTATGTGACGCACCTGTAGGCACCCGAAAAGCTGAAGGTATATAACCGGGTGAAAGCGGTCCGAGTTAGGAGAACGGAGAATTCAGTCAGTCAGTCGTGCAGTAGCTCGGTCGGTCAGAAGAAGAGTTCGGGTCGGAGAAAAGAATCAGAGCGGCCAGAACGTAGGCAGAGCGGTTACAGAAGAGAAACCAGATAGAAGAAGTAATGGCTGGTCAGAGTTAGGCCGAGGCTCCCGAGGGCTGGTCAGAGTTAGGGCGAGGCTCCCGAGGAAGACAGAAGACAGAAGAAAGAAGCAAGAAGCTCTAAAAAATAATCTTTCTCTAAGCTCTATCTTTCTTTCTCTCTAAGCTAAGATAATCTTTCTCTAAGCTCTATCTTTCTTTCTCTCTAAGCTAAGAAGACAAGAAGAAAAAGACAAGACAAGAAGACAAGAAGAAGCTAAGCTCTATCTTTCTTTCTCTCTAAGCTAAAGTAGAAGTAAAAGTAGTAAAAGCTTTTTACTCTGCCTCCGAGAGTTTTCCTTTTTTCGGTACCAGGCAGCTTACACACTTTATCTTATATGAGGATGGAAACCCCTGCTTGTTTATGTGGTCCATGTGAGTGGTCCATTTTTTCCCATCCTTTCATCTTCAGTCTATAGCTGTCTTTTCCTGTGAGATGAGTATCTTTAAGGCATCACATTGTTGTTGTTGTTGTCATTTTTAATTCTTGGTTTCTCCTTTGATTGGCCTTTCCTTTAGGGTAGTTCCTCCCTTTGCTGATTTTCATTGTTGTATTTCATTTCCTCCTCATGGAATATTTTGCCAAGAATGTTCTGTAGTGCAGGCTTTCTCACTGTAAATTCTTTTAACTTTTGTTTATCATGGAAGGTTTTTGTTTTGTCATCAAATATACAGCTTAATTTTGCCGGATATAAGATTCTTGGTTAGCATTCATTTTCTTTCAGAGCTTGGTATATATTGTTCCAGGATCGCCTGGCTTCGAGGGTCTGGGTTGAAAAATCTGCTGAGATCTGAATTGGTCTCCCCCCATATGTAATCTGACTCCTCTCTCTTGAGACCTTTAAGATTTTATCTTTATTCTGTATGCTAGGCATTTTCATTATAATGTGCCCTCGTGTAGATCTGTTGTAATTTTGTACATTTGGTGTCCTGTAAGCCCCTTGTATTTGATTTTCCAATTAATTCTTCATGTTTGGGAAATTTTTTATATTATTTTATTGAAGAGATTGTGCATTCCTTTGGTTTCAATCTCTGTGTCTTCCTCCATCTTAATAAATCTTAGATTGGTCTTTTGATGTTATCCCATAATTCTTGGATGTTCTGTTCATGGTTTCTTACCATCTTCACTGCATGGTCAACATTATTTTCAAGATTGTATATTTTGTCTTCATTGTCTTAGGTTCTGTCTTCTAAGTGATCTAGTCTGTTGGTGATGCTTTCTATTAAAATTTTTTATTTGGTTTATTGTTTCCTTCATTTCAAGATTTCTGTTTGTTTTTCAGAATCTTTATCTCTTTCTTGAAGTAATCTTTTGCTACCTCTATTTGCTCTCTTATCTCTTTGTTGGAGTGATCAATTTTTGCTTATATTTGCTCTCTTAGGTCATTCTTTAATTCACAGATCATTTTAATTATGTACATTCTGAACTCCTTCTCTGAAATTTCATCTACTGCACTGTCAATGAATTATATTATTGTAGTATCTTGGTTTGTTTGGGGCAGTCTTCTCCCTTGTTGTCTCATGTTGTCTATGTGTCTTCCTCTCTTGCATTGTGGATCTGAAGTATTGCAGTTTCTACCCTATAATCCTGTAGTGTCCTTGAAGTTTACCAATACCTTACCTTTAAGGGAGAGATCAATGTTTACAGCACTCAGTGCAACTAATATGCAGCCATAAATCAATTAGCTTCTGTTTAGACATTTACAGTTTTATCACTATAAACAGAAATTATGAGTTTGGTTATCTTCTAGCATACAGCCAGTAGGTTTGCATAAGGGTTTACAGTTTCTAATGGTGGACAGAGAAAGACGATAGAGGGTGGGGGGGCAGGCTGTGGTGTTTATGAGGTAGGATGTGAGAATATAGCCATATTAGATTATAGCCATATTAGATTATAGGACGAGTGAAAGAGGAATCAAAAAAAGTTGGCTGTTAGCAGGAGAAAAAAGAAAGAGAAGCAACCCCATGCAAGGTTCCCTTTTGCCTCTGCAACAGGATGGTGTCCGTTAGCACACCTAATAGGGATACCTCTGGTGCAACTGCGCCCACAGGGACCTTGGTGATGGTCTTCCAGGTCCTGGTTGTTGTTCCTAGATGAAAGCACCACATCCCTGGTTGGTGGCAGCAGTAGTAGCATCAAGCCTGTAGGTACCTTGATGTTGGGCTTCCAGGCCCCGATTGGTATCCCAAGATGGAAGCTGCCCCAACTAAAGATGGCAGAGGCAATAGTGGAGGCAACCCAAGATGGTGTGGAGATGTCTCAAGATGGAGGCAACTGCTTTCAGAGACAGGGCTGGAAGGATGGATTGTGCATGGTGTTGGGCAGCCTGTTTGGAGATGGCACACTGTGGTATGCGGTGCTGCAATGGACAGCTGCCCCCTAGCCCTGTCTCTTGCCCCACAATGGAGATTACCGTGTAGGGGAGAACTATGCCAGTGACTGCAGTGTCCCAAGATGGAGGCAGTTTGAGTGGAGCCACACGTTGGTGGATAGGGAACTGCAGGGCAGCAGGTTCGTTGTCCTCTCTTCAGCGAGGCAGCGTGTGGTGGTGGGCCCTTTGCTCTCCAGTGGCATGGTCATGCTTCAAGACACCTTTATCACCACAGAAGCTCATGGAACTTTTCCAAAAGGATTCTACTCCCTGTCTCTGTTCATAGCTGTGCAAGACGCCTAGGGACAGCCTTCAGCACCTGGAAACATTTTCCTCACCTGCCAAAGTGTTCTGTACTTGCAGAGTTTGTGACCTGCCTGGAGGGATGCCTACAAAGCACTTTCCATGCCATGCCCCCACAGATTCATCCTAGCCTTCAAATTCCAGGAGAGATCTGGGTCACTGGCCCATAAGGAGCATTGGATTTTCTTTTCTCCCTGCTCCACCTTCACACCTTTCCAGAGTGGCCAAAAAAACCCTCAAAACAGTCTACATTTTATATAAGCAAATTGATGACAGGACCATGGATATGGGAACTCCTCCAGCCTGCTGAATATCAAAGTTTCAGCTATGCATTGATTATCAAAGCCTTTTGAAAACTTAACAGTGATATGAGATTTCTTTAAATTGTGGCAAAATATACATAACATAAAATTACCAACTTAACAATTTTTAAATGTTCAGTTCAGTAGTTAAATACACTCACAAGGTTGTAAGTCAATCTTCAGAAAAATTTTCATCTTGCTAAACTGAAATTTCATGTCCATTAAACAAACTCTCATTCCTTCCCCCCTCCACTCTTTGCTTTTTATTTTACCCCTCTTCTTTCTGTTTCTATGAATTGAACTACTCCAAGTACTACATATACATGGAATCTTACAAATTTTCTTTCTGTTAGACTAACTTATTTCACTTAGAATATTTTGTGTTCCCAAGGTTCACCCATGCTAAAGCATATATTAGAATTTCTTGTCTTCTTAAGGCTTAATAATATTTCATTATATGTATATACTACATTTGGTTTATCCACTCATCCATCAATGGATGCTTGGATTACTTCTACCTTTTGTCTATTGTAAATCTTGCTGTGATGAACATAGGTATACAAATATACTTTGAGATCCTGCTCTCAATTATTCTGAGTAAATACCCAGAAATTGAATTGCTGGAGCTTGTAGTAATTATACTTTTGATTTTTTGAGGAATAACCTTAATGTTTTCTATAACAGCTGCATCATTTCACATTTCTGCAAAAAAGGTACAAAGGTAACGGTTTCTTCCTATCATCACCAATACTTTTTTCCTGTTTTTTTTTTATAGTAGCCATCTCAAAGTATCTCATATTCTATCTAGACTGTGTTTTTATGCAAGCAAACTATCAAATCCATAGCAAAGGAAACTGAAAGTTCCTTCTCTCTTAATCCAATCATCCATATGTTTTAGTCTCCTCATTTAAATAGTTGAAATACTCCTTCTCTCTCTTGCATGACAAAATGAAAAAGAAAGAAATGTTTGCTCCATCTGCACTTTTGATAGAATACACCCAAGATTACCTCTAAAGAAGAGGCAAGATTTAATTAACAGTGTATGGAGAAGTAAGAAGAGAATGAGCAGGAAAATATGAAGAAATGTTCATGGAAGACAAAGCCAGAACTACAAATACACTGACACCAAATCCATAGTGTGACGTTTATACCTGCTTTAAGGTGAGAAGCCAACAGGAAAAAGAAGAGAAGCTTGGACATGAGAGTTCACTCTTGGTGTTTTTGAACATGGCATTCCTGCTCTAGACTGAAAGCTTTATGTGTCATTGTTGCCTCCCATGGGAGTTCTCAAGTTATCTGCATGCGGGCAACTTCCTCCTTTTTCTCAAGTCTTTCCTCAAATGCCATCTTCTGCATAAGTTCTCCCTGAATATTTTGTTTAAATTTCCAACCAATATACAATATACAATACAGTCACTGGAGCTTTTGGTTCTCTTGTACCCTCCTTAATTTTTATTTTTCTTCTCATAGATTTTATTACATTCTAGAAGCCTATGCAATTTACTTACGACACAGTGATCTACTATTTATTGTGTCTCCTTCCCACTAGAAAAAAATGTTTCACAAGGACAGAAATCTTTGTCGGTTTTATTGACTTAATATATTGTGAACTCATAAAATGATTCTTAGCACATAGTGAGTACTCAATGAACATTTGTTGAATAAAAGAAAAAAATAAATATGTGAAAAGGAAGAAGCAATGAAAAACAGAATAATGTGTTCCTTGTGCTTCAATCACGGTCCCAAAATTTCCAGAGTGGAAAAAGAGAAATACGTTATTAAGCATATGTGCTAAAATGCTCATGATGTCATCATCTCAGTTTCCTTGATCCTGCTAAGTCTGAATAGCTTTAGGGAATGTCAGAAATGTCCAACCAGAAGAAAAAAAATGGACACAGAGACATTATTATCGATCAAGTGCACTTTTAGAGAGCACATGCTCTTGGAAGTAAAAAACCCAAAATATATGCAGACACTTGAGATGAGGTGATAACAGACTACACATGAGGAAAGCTACCTGAAAGATGTCACTGAAACAGTTAAGGGAACGCAAAGTGGTGCACGAGAAGGATCTCAAACAGAAAACTCTTGAGGCCCCCTTCCTGATCATATTCTGAATCTTTCCTTAACTCAAATTTACCCATATAAATAATGTTTAAGGACTCTGACTTTTCCCTACCTTGAAGTCTGCCTGGGGAAAAGAATGAGAAGGAAAGAAGGATGTATATTGATTCTAAACAAGAAAAAAAAAAAAGGATGAGGAGTCCCCAGTTAGACGATAGTTTGTCATTTGGGACAAGAATATCCTGGAGAAGGCAGCAACTGGCCCACAGGTGACTTAAATTTACTATCACCTTAAATCCTCCTAGATATATGATCCAGAGATCACAGAGTACAATAGATGTTCTATGGTCAAAGTCCTTGAAGTCATCCTGGAGGGCTGGTAATATTGCCCACTCAGTCCTCAAAATCAGGCAGAAAATAGATGGACTGGGAGAAGTTGGTGTATTGTGGAGCTATAGCAGGAGAAGGATGTGGCAAACCACATGCTCCTGGTTCTCTGAAGGCTGGAGAGAAATCACTGTGTGTGCTTTCAGTCAAACATACCTCCTCATTCAATGTTATTCAGTGTCAGATAACCATTTCAGTTATTGATGAGTACTACTGCACATGGTGAGGAATGCAAGGATCCTGAAGGAACACATCTATTCACTCAATCAAGGTCCAATAAGAACAAGGGAGAAGAGCAGGAAATGAAAGCAAAGGAAATAAGCAATTGAAACATGGGGAAATCTGACTGGTTAAGGCCAGTGGAAATGAGAGTTTTAGTTCCCATCATGATTTTTTTTAAAGGAAAAATTGAGGGGATTGTGTGTTTTACAATTTAAATATGGAATATTCACCCAAAGCTCATGTGTTGGAGGCTTTATCCCCAGTTGGTGGCACTATTGGGAGGTGGTGGAAACTTTAGCATATGGGACTCAGTTAGAAGAAGTAGGTCCTGATGGGTCTGTCAATGAAGCATATATTTTATCTCTAGACTATCTTTCTCTATCTATCTATCTATCTATCTATCTATCTATCTTTCTATCTATCTATCTGTATTTCTATTCTCTCTCTCTCTCTATCTCTCCATCTCTATCTCTGTTCCCAGATATCACAAGGTGAATAGCCTCCTCTACCAAACACCTCCCATCATGGTGTTTCTGTCTCACCACAGATCTAAAAGCAATGGTGCCAGCCAACCATGGAACTAAAAAGGTGAACAAAAAAAATTATATATATATATATATGTATATAAAAAAAATATATATATATATATATATATACCATATTATGCTGATTTTCTCAGGTATTTTGTCACAGTGACAAAAAGCTGATTAACACGGGATTACAAAAAGGTGGAAAAGGATATGTGAAAACGAGTTATTTAACTACAAGAACTAAATATTGTATAGGTAAAATGCCTTAGGTAGAACAAACTAACATAAAGAGAGTAGTACTCATATAGACACTAAAGAAGCAGAATCCACAGACACATTTAATACCCACTCAGGTGTTTGTACTTTCAGGAAGCCCTGCCTGATCCCCCAAGCTCCAACACAGCCCCTCACCAGCTGGCCTGTGATTGATTACCTATCTTTCCCTTTATAGTGTTAGCTCCTAGAAAACTGGGACTGTGACTATTCTTTGTATTAGTATCTACTCCAAAATATATTCTCAGTATAGCAATGTTTGTTGAAAGAAGGAATTACTGTTCTTACCACGAAATAGAGGTGTAAACATGAGTATAAAAATAAATCCAGAAAAGTCAACCATATTAGTGAAATTACCATGGCCAGAGAGAGAGAAAAAAAAAAAAAACAATATGATATATAACAACTTAGAATAAAAGAAAAGGAACAAAACATAATATGACTTATTAAAAATATGTTGT
Source organism: Tamias sibiricus (assembly GCA_025594165.1). Classification (NCBI taxonomy): domain Eukaryota; kingdom Metazoa; phylum Chordata; class Mammalia; order Rodentia; family Sciuridae; genus Tamias; species Tamias sibiricus. The sequence goes on along the minus strand of CM046664.1, from coordinate 107,412,405 downwards.
TTTCATAACAAGAGTTTGATACAATTCTTGCTTTTTCTCCAATTCTGACTCCACGTTTAGGAAAGAACAGCTCTGCCAATAAATTCTCAGCAAACATATTCTTCAAATTTTAAGAAAATATTCGTTTTGGTCTTCCATAACATATTCAGGAAAACTTTCAAGTATGCATAAGAAAAAAGTGAAGACATGCAGATAATTTTTCATGAATCCAGTGATTCTGACTTAGTGGTGGGTATGACAGGAGCTAATGAACATGCACTTTTACAAGCTCTCCTACAACCTCTGATACAGGTGGTCTGTGAACCATAGTTTGTAGAAAAGCTGTCAAACACTTCATTGAACTGCAGGCAGCAAACCCTATCCTGACCAACTGTCTGAAAATGATAAATATGTTCATGGGCATGCAAATATTTTCTAGACTTTTCATTCCTGCATATTGTTCTTAGGATGTTCTTCTGAGCACAAGAAACAAGTAGGCAGCATGATCACTTTCTATGCTATGCAGGTCCATGTCTGGAGACAGAGGAGGGAAGCAGGGCACACCCTTGGTCATCAGTGGAACAAACGGACATGCTAGGTCAGAAATTAGTGAGCATGTGAGTACTCCACACGGGAAGTGTGTTCAATTCTTTGGAGAACACAACAACCACATGACCAAGTATGCTTCACAAGAAACTTTTATTAATTTTCTTAGAAACAATGAGGAGCTGGCTATTCTGAGCAGTCTGGGCTAGAGATATGCTGAAGAAGAGAGAAAGATAATAAACAAGGAGAAACACAATAGAGTGAGACTTTCTCCATAGAGGAGAAAGTTCTCTGGGGGTGGATTTTTATAAAGGCACTTGAAAGGTAAAACAAGTCTTGAACACAGATTTAAGGAAAATATTCACAATAGAAGGATGAACTATTATTTTGAGTAAAATGGGGTTCTAACGAACACCTGGAAACAAAAAGCTTCACCATTACTGAATCTAGACAGCATCTTCATCCACTGCTGTCTTCCATGACACCAAAAGTACAGCAGATACTTTGAAGATGTTCCCACTATTGGCTAGCAGACATGTTTCTCCAAAGACACAAATCATTCAATACAAATGAAAGTGTATTTCATAATCTTTAATTACCCTAAAAAAATGATGATACTAAGTAAGACATAGTGAGGCGGTAAAAGTGCATCTTACACTCTATCTAAAAAAAAAAAAAAAAAAAAAAAAAAAAAATCTAGAAATATCTTCATTAGTCTGATTATCTCAATAGTTCTTCCAAGAGAAAATTTGCTTTAACAATTGTTGGGCTTAAAGTTTGTTTGTTTTTGTTTGGGGCATGGATGCCAGGGGGAGAAGCCCATAGTGTCTTCCTTGAATGTTTCTCTCATCCAGTTCCATGGATCCTCACTTGAGGTCTAAGCTCCTCAAATGGTAAGGAACAGTTTTACTTAGAAATCTATGAAATTCTTGGGCACAAAGAGTGCTACTTGTTGCCTAGATGTCAATGTGGGATACAGAGTGGGGAATAGGAGTTCATTTTTTTTTTTTTTTTTTTTTTTTTTTTTTTTGTGTGGTGGTGCTGGGGATTGAACTCAGGGCTTTGTGCATACAAGGCAAGCACTCTACCAACTGATCTATATCCCCAGCAGGAGTTCATTCTTCACTTCTACACAAACCTTAGTATAACTCGGACAACATGAGATCCCAGTAAGCAGCAGAAAAAGAGCAACCTTGGTTTGGGCATCAGCTCTCCTACTGAGGGCATGGGGCAGCAATGGCAGCAGAGAGTGGTCACCTCAAGTGCCTTCATGTGTAGCAGAAATCAATAAGGAGCCAGAAGCAAAGGCTGGGCATGATTTATAGGTTCTTTCTCAATACCTCTGACTTCCACACTACTTGGAGAATAAGTCCAAGTACTGAAAGAGTAGGTGAAGTTAAATTTGTGTTGCCATTAATAACAGTTGTTATCAGTAATAATACGATCTGTATTAATATCCTTACATTGGTGAGACCCAGGCAATCTCACATTACACAAATATAGAAAACGTGATTTTTATAGATGAGCTTTCCAAACTAAAGTGGTCCTCAAAGCAGTGCATTTGTAATGCTCTAAGAATTTACCCATTCTGTTTTTATACCATCATTGTGTGACTTCTACTCGTTACCTAATTTTGCTGGGGGGGGGCTTATATTTATCTCTTCCTTTGGACTCTAATTTTTTGTGAATAGTAGAATCATAGAATAATGCATTCTTTTTTTTTTCCCCCTGAAATAACTGGAACAGTGCAAGACATAGTCAAAGGAGCTCAGAGAACATGGTTATAAAACCAATGGAAGGGGCCTAATCCCCAGCAGAGCAAGGAAAGAAGGAAGGGAGGGAAGAAGAGAGAAAGGAATGGAGGAAGAGAACTTGAGTTATCAAAAGGAAACTTTAGAAAAAGAGCCAGGCAGATATTTTTTTAAATGTAATCATGTGATGTAAGCACATGGTTTCAAATGAAATTACAGAAATCAGTTAAGAATTACATAGAGTAGGATATCCTATCACATAGAGATAGTAGATGCATTTTAACTAGCGTAATAATTTTAACCAAGCCAATATGCCAGGCAATAGGTCCAATCAGAATGATAGTCCAGGTATGTTAGCTATGTCTGTCTCAGATGGGGCACAGGGGAAGTTACTACACTTACTACACTCATGACATCTTGTTGGCATCCTCTGTGGACACACCATGGTAAGGAAAGTAAAGATTAGTGCTTTGGGCAACTTTTTTTTTTTTTTTTTTTTTTTTTTTTTTTTTTTTTTGTGGCTGTGTCCAAAGACCTGACAAGAACAATTTTAGAGAAGGAAAATTTATTTGTCACTCACAGTTTCAGAGGTCTCAGTCCTTAGATGGACAACTCCATTGCTCTGGGCCTAAGATGAGGCAGGACATCAAAAGGGGAGGATGTGGAGGAGGAAATGGTTCAGCACATGTCCACTATGAAGCAAGAAAGAGACTTCTCCTCTCACCAAGGACAAAATATATACCCCAAAGGCACGCCCCCAGGGACCCACCCCCACCAGCCATACTCTACCTGTCTACAGCTACCACCTAGTTAATCCCTATCAGGGGATTAATAAACTGATTAGGTTAAGGATCTTCTAACCCAATCATTTCATCTCTAAACTTTCTCACATTGCCCCACATGTGAGCTTTTGGGGGACACCTCACTTTTAACCCAAACAATAGGGGAGAGCAGAAATAATGCCAGGGCCTCCACACTAACTTTTATTGTTTATTTTTTTTTTTTTTACTATGTACAAATAAAACACAAGATTAAAGCACCACAACATTTCATTCTTTGCTTCAGTTGTTTGTAGTACTAGGAATCAAACCCAGTGCTCCAAATGGGCTAGGCAAGTACTCTAGTGCTGAGTTATATCCGCAGCTCAAATTATGCTTTTTAATTTTATTTTGAGATTAATTCAGATTTACAAAAAACTCACAATAAGAGTATAGAAAGGTAGCATACACCTTCTTCTGATGGTAACATCCTATATAACTATAGAACAATTACCAAAACCAGAAAATGAAAATGGATAGTATATTATCGACTAATCTAGAGGGATATTCTAATGTCACCAGTTTCCCCACTCATAGTTCTTTCTGGTCAGTGACACTATTCAGGATCTCACTTTGCATTTAGTTGTCTTGTCTTCTTAGTCTCTACTAGTGTGGAACAGTTTCTGAGCCTTTTTTGGTCTTTTTATGACCTTGACACTTTTGAAAGCCAATTATTTTGTAAACTCTCCAGGCTGTGCTTAATACTCTCTCCTCAGATAGAGGGCTATATATTCGAGACAGGAATACCACAGAAGTGATACTATGCCCTTCTTGCTACTTACATGTATTCTTAGGGGCTTGAGAAGAAACTAAAGAAATCAAGGAAGCAATGAGGAAATGCTAAGTTTTATTGAAAGATGAATTGATGTTTTTGAGAAAGAATAATGAACTGTTGACAGAAAATGTCTTAAGTCCAAATGACGGGAGTGAGGACACGGTGAAATAGAATCACTCAAACATTGTGAGAATGAGAATGATTTGGTAAAACTTTTCAACCAATTTGTCAGTATACATCACACATTCTGAACATTTTTGAGACCTCAGACCTCAAAAGTTTACTTCTGAGACTCTGTCCTGAATATAACAGAAAATTTGACTATGAAAGTATCATTTAAAATATGAAGGAAAAAAATGCCTGAACATCTTTATGGCAAACAACTAGTGTTTTTTGTTTGTTTGTTTGTTGGCTACTCAACACCTGAACATCCTTTTGACTAAGGGTAAACCCCAAGAGGTGAAGAACTCGAGACCTCACCTCCCATGATGAAAGACAACCTGGGCACGTACCTATTACCCAGGCTCAAGCAGTCAGATAGCTGCACCTGGAATCCTGAATATTGAGGGAGTGACACAAAAAGCCAGGAGATGGTGAAAATCAGCAGTAATTGAGGATGTTTATCCTGTAAATTAGTGAGTCACAATATTATCTGAATTTGTATACTCACCATGTGTCACATGTGAAAAGTAGGACATTAACCAGGAGGTAACTGGATACTGAGAATGACTGTATATTGAGAATGTGTGGTGTTATGGACTGAATGTGTCACTCTATAATTCATATCTTATAACCCTAACCACCAGGGTGATAGTATTTGGAGATGGGGGCCTTTAATTAGTGGTTAGTTTTAGATTAGGTCATGAGGATGGGATTCGTTCCCCTCTTAGAAGAGATACCAGAGAGCTCCCATCTTCTCTCCCTCTCCACCTCTCCACACAGAGAGAAGACAGCCATCTGCAAGGCAGGAAAAAAGCAGTTGCCAGCCAGCACTTTGATCTTGGACTTCCTCTGTCTTGAACTATGAGACATACATGCCTATGGTTCAAGTCACTCAGTTGGTGGCATTTTATTATAGCAGACCAAGCTGACAAATGCATATGTGAAGATTCAGAGAACTCTAAATTCCTTTAACTTTTAACTGCTACAAGTGGCTCATCCACCCATCCAATGAAACTACCTAATAATAACCTGGGTGAAGAAGTTGCATTGCAAGGAACAGCCAATTCTCCTTATCCTTCACTTCTCTCCACCACTAGTCTTATAACTAACTACAGTCAAATCCCAGAAAGTCTTTTGGGAGTGCAACTTCAAAGGATAATACTTGAAGAGAAGGATTACACAGCAAAAGAATTCCTAGGTTCTACAATTTTATATCAGAAACACATGGGGGATATATGTGGAAATGAATCATGAAGATGTTGAAGGAGTATACTCAGCTCAAACATGTTCACCAGAGATACTGGATATAACTAATTCAAGTAGCTACAGTGATTTTAATTGGCATTTGGATGCTTTTTCTGAAACTTAGACATAAAAATGGACACCTTAAGTGAAATTGAGATTTGGGGGAGAAAAAACCCTCATTATAATAAATAGTAATGCATACAAAGAGCTCATAGAACAGGATCACTGGAAGGGATTAATCATATTCAGCTCACCTACCACTTACCCAGGAGATCTGACACTTTGTTCACCAAGGTCTTGAGAAATGCTCTGCTGAGAAGAGCGTTCACATCTCTGAAAAGCCCGTAAGCCATTCTTCCCTTAGTCCAAACTCAAGGATGTGGTGGGACTCACTGCAGTGATGGGGGCTGTCTGACCTCCTGGGGATTGGAGGATCCTGAGATGGCAGGGGATCAGGAGTCCTGATGAACCGTCTGACACAAGATGGGAGTAGCTACCACTACAAAAAAAAAAGGGGGGGGTTTGTGGTGAAAATTGGAGATATTTACTCAACTGTACTCTTTGGTAAAGGATAATTGACCATGAGGATAAATGAGCATACCCCCAGAGTATTCCTTGATTTTTGTAACTAAGTCTCCCAGCTGGTGAATTGAGGCATAATGTGAGCCACAGGTGTCAACAATCACATCCAAGAAGAAGAGCTCTTTAACTGAAGTAGAATCAGTGGATCCTTGAAAAGGACTCTACGACAATGCAAGCATCTGCTGTGAATCTTCAAAAGGCACCTGTGGCATTGGGGACTTCCGATCACTTGCTAAAGCTAACTTGAAACGTTGGTCACCCAGAACACCATTCGTATCTACCTGTTGAAGAGGGGCCTAGGTAGCTCTGCGGCTATTGATGAATTATGAACCAAAGACACATTGCTGCAGTCCTGGCAGAATCTCACACATCTCTAGTGGTTATTTCTCCATTTCTTGGGTACATTGTTACCAGCTCACCAGCTGATAGAATCCCCTCCTTGTCTCCTCAACTGGTGAGGTCAATGGAGTGGTAAATCTCAAGTCATTCAGACCCAAAATTTTTCAGACATTTTCTAAAACCTGACTATTTTTCTTAAATAAAATTCAAAGATAACATAATAATCTACACATTTATGTATTATCTTTTTTTTAAAAAAAAGACAATAGAATAGCCTAGCCAGAAGAAGAAGGAGAAATAAAAGAAAACTACTTCATAATAACATTTAAAAGAAATGCTTAGTTGTGATTGCACTAGAAGTTGTAATGGATTAGTCAGATGCTTATACCATTTTATGGAATCATTGTGAATGTTACAGCTGTCAGTAAAGACTGATATACTTATGAATATTGGCAATTCAAATGCAACCCTAAAAAATTCCAAAGAGTAAAATCAACTCCTGATTTACATGACAGATTCACTCTTGGATGATTCAGCATTCAAACTACAAGATCAGTTACTATTCTTGTGAAAGATGGAGTTAGGTTTTAGGCTATAGAATATCTAGTCTCATTGGCAACTTGGGCAGGAGTAGGGCAATTCTCTCTTGCACAGACCCATCTTGTACATGACATTCCTGCTTCTTGTCCACTAAACCCTGTAGCACTGATCAATCGTCGTAGCAATCAAAAATGTATCCCCGAATTTCCAAAATGTCCCTTGGAGTGGTACCACCCACACCAAAGACAGGTGAATGGAGGAGTGTTATCACAGCAGGAAGCTCCTGGTGTTCCTTCTCTACCAAAATAGCAAATCTGGAGGAGTAATTCTGCCTCTAAACCTGAAAAATGCACAGGGATGATTCCTTAGAATAGACTATATGATGGTGGGAAGCTTTGTTTCATTTAACTGCTAAAGTGAGACTGTGCAGAAGACATGCAGGTCTGAGGGAGTTTAAGTTAGTGATCTCATGTTAGCTTCAGCTGTGATTTATCTTAATTAAAGGTACCACTTTAGCTATGCTTTCCTTCTTGAAGCAACTACACACAGGCTATGGCATCTAGTTTATGTTTAATCTAAACAAAAAGTAGTATTCTTTCTATATATCTCTAAAAGCCAAAAGGACCAGAGCAGATTACTATAATCTGGTGAGGAGCATAGTGTACCTTATCATCTTGCCCAAGAACCATATGAAATCTCTAGCTCCATGTGCCAATTTAGTCCAACAATTTTTTGAACATCACATCCTCCTAGAGGACATACTGGTAGTCTCCCATATGAATGACATCATCATAGTAAGATCTGTAAATAAATGTTACCCCTAAAACCTTGGGGAGATACCTATATATCACAGAGTGGAAGATAAATCCCATAAAAATACAAGGACTAACTAAAGGAATTTTATAGGGGACAATGTCAAAATATTCTCTCCAAGGCAAGCTTCTTACCACAAAGAAAGGCACAATGTTTATGGGGCTTGTTTGTGTATTGGATACAACATTAAAGGATGGCACAGTCCAAAATGAGATCCCCCATAAGAAGAATCCCAAGCATGCCAGGAAGTGATGGTGGCTACATCTTGTCTTCTCTGATTTCCCAGTCTTCCCATCAGTTCTATAAGCCTTCTGAATACCCTTTCATTACAATACCTTTCTACTTACATTAGCCAGAGTTGATCTCTCAAATTTACATGCAAGAACCCTTAGTTGTACAGTCCTCAAATTGGAGAATAGCAAAAATTATAGTTACAATAAATCAATCACAAATTAAATATTTATACAATAATTAGGTAAAAACAGCAAGATACTAAATGCTACAATGAGTGCAATAAATATACAAACTGCATAGAAAACACTGGAAGGAAATATATCAAAATGTTGAGTGGTTCTCTCTGATAATGGAAAAATGGATGTTTTTACTTTTTCCTTCTATGTCTATTTCCAATTTTCCATAATGAATAACTAGCTCATTTATAATAAGAAAATGCTTATCTTGCAAAAATCAGGTTAGCAAGAAGATAATAAAATTTGAAAAGACTCCATATATTAGAAATTGTTAATGTTTTATGTGCTAAGCTAGATTAAAATCCCTTCTAATAAAAAAAAAATCTGTTAGGATAAATAAATGAACCAATACAGAAAAGTTCTTTGAGTTCATTATAAGTCACGTGTAGCATTTCTCTCTGGAGCTGCCTTTACTATTCTGCCTACTCAGCTCATGGAAATCATTACACAACACTATGAAAAATGAAGAATAAAGAGTACTTCCAAATGAGAGTCTAGAACCAAGATATATTCATTTTCTACTGCTGCTATAACAAGTTACCACACATTTAATGCTTAAAATGACACATTATCTTAAACTTCTGAAATTCAGAAGTCTAAAGTAGGTGCTGAGAATGCAGCCCTGTGGTAAAGGACTTACTTAGCATATAAGGCCCTGGGTTCCAGCCCCAGAACTGCACAAATAAAAAGTCTAAAGTAGGTTTGGGAGGTGTTAGCAGGGTTCTGCTCCTTCCTGAGACTCTAGAGGAAATCAGTTTCCTTGCATTTCCACCCTCTAAAGGCCAACTGCATTCCTTGGTTCATGGCCCCTTCCTTATATCACTCTGTTTCCATTGTTACGTTTTTTTCTTCTAACTCTAACCCACTTGCTTCCCTCTAAGGACCCTTGTGATTAATTACACTGGACAAATCTGGGTGATCCAGTATAAGCTCCCCATCTCAGGATCAAAAATTTGCAAAAGTTACTTTTGCCATATAAAAGGACAAATCTGTAGGTGTCAGGAATTAAGATGCAGCAATCTTTTTCAGGCTTAGGGTATTATTCTATCTACCATACTTGGGTTTCAAAAACTCATCTATCAAATTCAGGATGCAGTGTCTTTCTGGAATGGAGGAGGGTATGAATCAATGCTTTTAGAACAGTTTTCCCCCTAGAGTACCTCAGCCTGAATACTGGTTATGGCATATCAGGAACTGAGGTGGCCCATGGCCCTCCCAGTCTTCAAGTGGGGTTTCATGATATTGTGTTTTGTTTTATTTTGTTTTGCTTTGTTTATACTGGGGTTTGGATCCAAGGGTACTTTACCACTGAGAGCTATATCTCCAGTCCTTAATTTCCAACACATACCACTCCTGTGGTCCCCAAGCTACTGGAGCTGTTGGCTTTGTCCAGCTCAGGTGCTTCCCATAGAAAAGGACCAAAGCAAAAAAAAAAAAAAGAAAGATAAAAAGAAAAGGACCAAAGCTAACCTCTTGTGAGATGTAGCTTGGAACCACATTGTTGGTTCCCTTACTTGCTTATGTTTGTCCAGAAAGCATCTCTTTTTATTTTTTTTTATTGTTTTTATTTTTAGCTATTGATGTACCTTCATTTTATTCATTTATTCATATGTGGTGCTGAGAATTGAACCCAGGGTCTCACACATGCTAGGCAAGTGCTCTACCCCTGAGCCACAATGCCAACCCCCAGAGAGCATTTCTTTAGCAAATGAATTCCACATGCATTCTCATTTTGGGTTCTGGGCTGGGATGCCTAACTTAAAGCAGATATGTAAATGACCACTATCAGGTCTTTGTCTCTAATTCACCCTTGTTTCAATTTCATCCTCTGGGTGCTGTACTAAAACTATTTTTCCAGTAATAAGTGTGTATGTTAGTCTACAATGTTTTACCAAAGAAAAAAAGAAAAGCTCAATGTGTTTGTGACAGAACTTTTCTGAACACAGGTCCAGAAGCTCATCCCTACGGAAAAACCAATGCTCAAGTGACAAGTGTTGAAGAGAATGAAAGCCTTTATTCAGAGGCCAAAGAACAGAGAAGTGGGAGCTCTTCTCAGAAATCAACTTCTCCACTCCAGGAGTGTCAAGAATTACACATATAGGGGAGAAATAACCAGGGAGAAAGACAGGTGAATCAAAACTGGGGACATTCATGTCTTTTCTGGGAATAGGCAGAGATCTTCCAGGAACTCAGGGTGCTACATTTTCAATCCTTTCATGGTCTGATGTTTCTGGTCATCATGGCCGGTAGGTGTCTTTAGCCTTGAAGGATGAAAAGAGAGACTAGGCAAGTCTAGGTCAAGTTAACCTTGTATTATAATTCTGGACAAAACATTTCTCAATGATCAACATGTCTACATGCAGAGCTGAGTAGAATCTGACCCACAGAGTGAGGCAGCAAGAGACAGACACAATACGAAGGCAGAGCCGCCAAGTCTTTTCATCCCATTTCAGTCATTCATCAGATATCTGAGGTTCAAGTGAAGAGTCAGTGTTTTCATCAAAAATGGCTGTCAAGTCCCTGAAAAGTAACCTAGGCAACCGTTATCATCATAACCCACATGTCAGAGGTGTTATCTAGAACAAAGCTAGCAAAACACTAACATATTATGCCCAGCTGGGTGACCTCCAAAATAAGTGATTTTTAAGTCCACTAAGAGCAAATGGAGCTAAAGGGTTTATTTAGATTGTTCTTCAGTAACAGAATATTTAGTGGATCTAGGGGAAGGGAATATTAATTTTTAGAAAATGGAGCCAGGGCATACTAAATCGCTAAACTAAACCAACAGAAATATGAAGAGTTCTTACACACATTTTCTAAAGTTTGTGCCTCCAGGCTGGTCCCAACGTGGTATGGGGCTACCTGATCTCACTATCCACTTCCTAATGACACCCAACCATGTGGTTAGCACTCCAAAAGGTGCACAGTGAGAAAATTAGGCCATTATATGTGGGGAATTCTGTTAATAAAAAAGACTGACTAGATCTGTTTCTGACTGGTTGGGGAGGAGGCAGGAGCAGTCTCTGCTCTCTGTGAAAAAGAGTAAATTTGTCTTTGGAGACATATTCCATAACTAAATGAAAAGGTCCCTCATGCTTGTAAAGGAATTTCCAACTGCACAATCCATAACAGGAAATTTCTACAATTTATCCATAACAAGGCAAAGGACAGCCACAGCTTTGGATGCCTGAAGATGCTGTTTAGTTACACAGACACACAAAAGAATCTCAAACATAACAATCGTACTACCAGGAAATTTTAAAAAGTTCTTCTCAAGCAGAACTAAGAATTCTCAGTATGAAAAAAAAAAAATACACATTTTCCTGACTGAAGGAATATGGATGAACTTATGCTTTTAACTTCTATATGAATCAGAACTGAAGAGGGGTGACAGGTGCTGCATGATTCGAAAATAGGAAGATATAAAAAGACCCCTTCTCATCTGTCACTCTTTCATTGTCCTCTGGAAGAGGAAAGGTTAAATTCTCATAAAGCTTCTAGGAATAGATAAATGCAATCAGAAAATAAAGCAGATGCTGCCCGGGAAGAATAAAAATACTAACAAAAAAACTACTACAGAATTTTGCAATCTGTGTTCATATATGAATTAAATTACAATTCCTGGGGGGAAAAAAGTGCAGTCTAAACGTAAATTCTTAGGCCATGCACTCAGACGCCTTGTGAGCTACTGTTTAAAGATAGAGCATAAGGGGTTAAGTCTTGAGAAATTCTTTTTGATGTTACTGATGTAATTCCTCCACCTAATTGCAAAGTTTTCTAGTTTGAGGAAAAGAAGGATTTCAAAGGAAAGATTTTCTTAAAGTGTCACAGATTATAAGTAGGTTAACAGGTTAAGGAATGCAAATTGTTAGAAAGTGTTTAATATTATGCAAAGTCTATGCACAATGGTGATGATGAAAAGAATTGCAGAAGGCTGCCAAGGTTGTAAAAATTAATTAGAGACTTTATTTACATAAAACATTAGCTATCTAAGCAGAGATATGACAAAGAGATTGTTATGGAGTAGCGTATATTACATTCAGACTCATTTTGTTCAGAGACCAGTCCAGGGATAAATAACACCATGTCTCACACTTAAATTGGAGTGACCTGGATTCTTTATTGTCAAAGACGCACAGCTTTACTGAATTTGGTACTGTGAAGGTAAGTGTGTTTCTCTGACTAGTAGGGGAAAAACGAGAGATGATGCATTCAAATAGGAGAAAGAGTGATCATGTGACAAGACCATTCAACTTCAGAAGCAATAATCCCATATCTAAACTAAAATAGATTACTTTTTCTCTTGTACAAAACCTTGAAGGACCCTTACGGATGTTTCTTTCATGCCCATTGTTTTTTTTTTTTTTTTTTTTTTTTTTTTTTTTTTTTTTTTTTAATCACCTTCCCACAGAGGTATATTGGTGGCAATTTAATTACAATCATTTTTTTTCTTCCCATTCATTCCATTGGTATTGCCCTTGTCCTTCAACTTCCCAATCCTAAAGATGTTCAAGATAAAATTTCTGTCTCATATTTATCATAGTTTGAGGATGTGAAGATAAGAGATAAATAGGAAAGGAGGATGGGAGGGGTTAGGAAAGAACAAGAAGCCAAATAACAAAGCCGAGTTGAAAGTTGCCTCATAGAGACACAATCTTTGATAGGTGACAGAGTTCATAGCTTCTCCCAACCACATCCTCCTTTATGCTATACAATGGCTCCCCAAGCGTGGCACTGAGGCTCCATCCAATGCCAAATAGAGAGGAAATATGTGCCGGAAACAATGAGCCAGAAGATGGGTTTTGAACTGCAGGTGACATGTTGCTGAGAGACTATAGCCTGACATAAAACTGGCAAAGGACAAAGCAGGGGAGCCAGTAATGAGACATTGTTTGCACCCATTAACAGACACCTCGTGATAAGACATTAAGGAAAGGTCACTAGACAGCCAGCATGACTGACAGAGCCCAAGAAGGTAAAGGTTGCCCACTCTGAGAGGCATCTGCTCATGACCAGCAGTGGCTATAAGCCTAGGAAACTGGAAGTTCCCTGCACAGTCCAGCTAAGCAAGAGTAGCCACAGAGAAGTACTGACAGGCCAGGGGCTGCCCAGAGGACGATGCCCTGACACTCGTAGGAGTATCCTGTCTCAGCACTGCTCTTGAGTATTACTTAATTTTCGTGCTCAGATTACCACTTTGATAATCCTTAGCATTAAAGATTAAGCTGTGACGGATGCTTCCTAAGAGGACAGTGAAAAATTGAGGAACACAGAAGCACTCAGGATTCCCAAGAAAACTCAGCAAGCTGCCCATTTTAAAGGGACTGAATAAAAGCTTGAGGAAACACGTTACAAGGAAAACTGAAATGATGCACAGGTCTGTTTGAGGTTATTCGAACTTACAGCATGAAAGAAAGAACACCTGAGATCTAAGGCCCTCCTGGAAGGCAAATATGTGAGAAATAGATCTGAATGGAAGTGTACACAGCCCTTTAACACTGAACATCAGTCAGGGTTCAGGCTAGATGACTGCGTGTCCCCCAGCCCCTGTCACAGTGTCTAACATGCTCTTCCACTTGGCTAAGTCAGTCACTCTGCATCTATGGGGGGAGGGCCCTGTCCAACAGGTCTCCCAACCTCCTTTCAGTGTGTCTGCTCCTGACAGAGATGAAAGCCAAGATGATTGTAAACCGCCTGACAGCTCTATTAAGACAAAAGAAACCATTCTTAGCTGGTTCAAAGAATTGAAAACAACTTATTCAGAAAACAAAATTATTAAAAAAAATATTATGAGACTATTAGATATTAGTGTGTATAAAATATAGGTTATGTTTCTTAAAAGCCCTTTGCAAATTAATTCTTTTCTAATACACTCAGAGCCACATCCCATGCATTTGACCTGGTACACTTAATTCTTTCAAATAAAACTATTTTAATAAAGGCTTCTGATGAAGACCAGCATGCTTGCTAAGAACCATCCCCATAAAAATATCATCTAGTAGTCTTTGATATTTTCTAAAGTAAAAGAATAATTAGGATGTAATTCAGGTTTGGGTTTAGGGGGATTCCTATCTAATTAGCTTTATAAATTAATAGCTCTTTGTTGTTCAGCACCAGGTAAGATTGTTTAATTTGCCAGTTTATTTTTCCCAGTCTTAGTTCAGAACTTCACATTCTGATGAGTTACCGAGTTTTAATTGAGTAGATGAACATTCATCTAGAAAAGTGGCTGTGCTCAAATGCCTATCAGAGCCCTGTGGTAACATTAAGATTCCCAGATGTAACAAAAGTACAACACTCTGTCTCTGGAATTTTATAGTGTTTATGGCAGAAATCACAGACAAGCTGCCCAAAGTACTCCAGGACTGCAGATGGCTTTCCTTTTCTCTTGTTTTTTTTTTTTTTTCCCTTTATTCTTTCTTTCTTTCTCTCTTCCTTTCTTCATTGTGACAATTTTTTTTTAAATTATTACATTAAATCAAGAAAATCCATGTAGCTCTCATGTTCCTGAAAGGCAGAAACAGTGTCTGTAGGTAGCTCCTAGGAGCCCCTGTCATCTTTCCATGGGCTACATGCTCTCCTATTCTTTCCCATTCTTACTAGGCCCATGCCCTGAACCTACCCTCGCTACCTGGTACCTGTGGCAGGTGTTCACCTTTGCCATCACTCATCTATATACAGGGCCATGCACAGCATTTGTGTGGCCTAAAGTCTGTTATCTTCCTTGGGACTTTCCACATTTTTGCAATATAGATTCTGTAATTGGGTTCTGTGATATCCTTCTCCCTTTTTCTCACCAAGCACCCTAGGAATAAAATCAGTTCACCAAATATTAAAATGTAAAGGAATTGAGATTAACATCAGCAAATACTTTAGTACCAATGGACATCAAAATGACTAAACATTGCCTATGATTTGGCCTAAAGATACAGGGGTAAACTGGGTACGGTAACATACCCCTATAACCTAAGCTACTTGGGAGGCTGAGGCAGGAGGATTGCAAGTTCAATGTCAGCCTGAGCAAGTTAGTGAGACCTCGTCTCAAGGTAAAAAATTTAAAAAGGACTAGGGATGTAGCTCAGTGGTGAGCACCCCTGGGTTCAATCCCCACTGTTATGATTTGGATGTGAGGTGTCCCCCAAAAGCTCATGTGTGAAAAAATGCAAGAAGGTTCAAAGGAGAAATGGTTGGGTTGTAAGAGTCTAACCCAATCAGTGAATTAATCCCCTGAGAAGGATTAACTGAGTGGTAATTGAAGTGGTAGGGTGTGGCTGGAGGAGGTGGGAATCAGGGCGTGGCTTTGAGGAATACATTTGTATCTGACAAGTGGAGACTCTCTCCATTTCCTGATCAACATGTGAGCCGGTTCCTTCTGCCACACTCTTCCACCATGATGTCCTGCCTCACCTGGAGCCCCAAGGAATGGAGCCAGACTTCTATGGACTAAGACCTCTGAAACCGAGCCCTCAAATAAACCTTTCCTCTACAATTGTGCTGGTTGGGTCCTTTAGTCACAGCAGCGAAAAAGCTGACTAAAACATGCACCAAGCCTCCAGGAATTCCCAAGCTACAGTTCAGGTTTCCTGCATCAGCTGTTATTGAGGCTGAGGCAGGAGGATCACAAGTTCAAAGTCAGCCTCAGCAATTTAGCAAGGCCATAAGCAACTCAGTGAGACCCTATCTCAAAATAAAAATCAAGAAAGGGCTGGGAATGTAGCTCAGTGGTTAAGCAATTCTGGGTTCAATCCCTAGTACAAAAAAAATTTTTTAAATGTTATCGAAAGGAAAAGAAAGAAAAAGAAACAATCCAGGAAAGAAGGGAAAGAACTGAATGAGGAAAAACATAGGAAAAGCAAACACAGCCAGGAAGAGACTGTACCTCTGATAGACACTTACTGTGCCACCTCTTCAGGAGCAGCCCAGAGACTCCCATGACACCAGTTACTCAGGATTAAAGCAGAATAAAAAGGAATAGGGAGGAGGAGAGAGTCAGGGTTTTTTCCTAGGAGGTAACAATGTCATGCCACCACTTGGAACATGAGTAGAGATGCCCATACATTCTACACAGATCCACTCAGTAAAAGTTTTGAAATGTTCATCTCTCAGGATTTGCTGGTTTGAGTGCTGAAGCCCACCTATAGGTCAGTAATTGACACTAACTTTGTCATCTTCTAAATCAACCATTCCAGTGACAGAAAAAGCTAGTTTCATTATTTCGGTTTATTCCCCATTTTTAATAACAGGAGACATTTTGAGGGCACGAACAGGGTTACTTGTCAGGAACTCCTTTTACATAAGGCTAAAAACAAGCCAGGAGTGACACTTGAAATTGATCATCCTTTTAGCCATTCTGTCAGGCTTCCGAAAATTAATGAGTGGGTTGCAGAAGGGAAGTGGCTTACCAGAACATCGCACAAATTTGCTGATCTTGACTTGCTGAAATTCTGCTTACCTAATGCAAAGCCTTAAGCACTTTACTTCTGCACAGTGTTTATGTTCTACCCCAATCTCCTGGTTTTGACATTACTCCCTCCTCAGGCAAGAAATGGCAAAATACCAAAGAAAGCCACAAAAGTCACTGGTCTCGGCTAATGGAACAACATGACAGATACTTTTCAGGCTTGAGCCTGAAATAATATCACTGTGCTTATATAAATTCAAGATTCAAAATAGTATTTATTCAAGAAAATATTACTTGGGCAAATGCAGCATTCAGATCACTATGTGAGATGTAGGAAGAACTTGCCCAGGTGAAGAAAGACCTTGAGGGAGGGTGGGCTCCATGGTGAGGCTGGCTTCTGCTCTCTGCAGGAACAACCACCATGTTTTCTAAATTTGAGATAGAATATTCCCTATGCCTAAATGCTATAATTCACTCAAAGGAAAAACATAAAGAAACTCAAAAACTTTAAGGATAACAAGTCAAGTAAAAACTACTAATAAGGTGTTCTTCCTTTTCACTTCCCCTACAAACCCCAGGCCCAGGCTAAGCCTTAAGACTGTCTCAGACAGCACTGCACCTAGTGGGCATTTGAGGAAACTATCCTAGCTCACACTAATGAAGTCATTTTTTTCTACCCTCTTTAATCACTTTAAAGGAGCTTTAATATGTGTGGCCATTCCATGATTTTTTCTTTTTCAAAATTTATTATTTAATTTTTTAAAAATATTTTTTCTCATGAATTGCTTTTAGTTTCCTTTCTTCTTTCTCTCCCTCAGTTTTGAATTCTTACCAAATTCGTGTAGAAAAAAAAATTTTTACCTGCTTTCTCTCTCTTTATTTATACTCTTTCTCTAATGCTTTTGGAAGTCAAAAATTGATTTAAAGGCAGTCACTGTCTACACCTTAATAGAAGCATTATTTTCTTCTAAATTGTCAACTTTTAAAACATTTAGCAGTTTCCCAAAGTTATCTTCTGAATATATTTACCAAAGTTGTTCTCTATGGTTGCTTTCTTTTATTCCTATATATATATATATAGTATTTTATTCTACTATAAAATACTATATATATTTATAGTATTTTATATATAGTATTTTATTCCTATATATATATATATTATATATATATATATATATATATATATATATATATATATATATAGTATTGAGACTGAAATTACAGAATTAGTAATAATGTTGTTGAGCTGAAATTTCAGTTCTACCATTGACTAGCTATACAAACTTGGGAAATTATAAAAACCTTCTTGGGGGATTCAGTTTCTTCCTCTGTAAAATAAGCACAAATAACAGTATTTACCTTACAGAACTATTGTGAAAAGTGAATGAATGCTTTTTATAAAGGACTTAAAACAATTCCTCACATATATAAAACTCTAATATGTTGTTATATTTTCCATATTGCAATATGACTTGCTGGTGTGTTTTTTAAATTTTAAATATGTCTTCTTAGCTCATACTTTGAGTTAAATAGATTTTGTTGCTTGGCCTGGAGCTGTAACATCGACATATAGCATCATTTCAACTAGAATGTGTGTTTGGATTTTTTTAAATACTCAAACTTTTAGAAAGCATCTTCATTAAAAATTAATAAGCTATATGTTTATATTAACTTCACAGAAGCTAATAAATAATTTAGTAGGGAAGTGAACAGAATATAGCTTCAGATAAAACTAGAAATGAATTATCTTCTGAGGTAGTTTGTTAGGGTTCTTGTTAGAATTAGAAATATCGAAAATTGGAAAATGAAACTGGGGATACATTCCAAGTGCTGAAAATAGCGTGTGCACATTTTTGTAGAAATAAGCAAGTTGGAAGCCTGTGATTGAAATAAAGTGCTGCTTAAAAAGTGTTCAAGTTTAGGGCTGGGAATATAGTTCAGTTAGTGGAGTGCTTTCCTTGCATGCACATGGCCCTCAGTTCAATCCCCAGCACCACAAAAAAAATAATAATAATAAGTAAAGTGTTCAAGTTTAAAAAAAAAAAAAAACTTTGGCAATTTGCTTTATTTTAATGGTTCTTGGTATAAACTTTTTTCTTACAGTCTGAAACATAATACTACTGTCTTTAAACTCAAACTGCGAAATAGATCTAAAAAGGAAAGTGGAATGTGTTGTCAACACTCCTTTCTCCATTATGATATTTGAAGCAGATGGAAATTGAACATACTAAAAGAGATGAGCCCTCCACTTTTCATGATGCTCTATGCTGAGCATAAGAGGCTGCTGGTCTGAGCAGAAAGGCTGGGTAGCTGTCAATCTACACACGCATAATCCCAATGAGAACCAGATGCTTCCTTTATGGACACATAGCACATGGAAGAACAGATTCAACCACTACAGCAGCTGCTGATGATTGCTGACAATTCAGCAAGGATATTTGGCTTATTCCAATAAAAGGATATTTGACTTTTTCCAGTATAACCCCACATTCTTTATGAAGAAAGAGTCCATAGTGCCATTTTTCTACTAATTATGCCATTCCCTATTTTCTTCAAAAACCCATGCCCTGCTTTATATAAAGAACAGTCTAAAAGTTCCTACAGCGTTGGGATTGTAGCTAAAATACTGGAATCACTATTAAAGGATAGAAGAAAGCAAATTAAGCCTCTGAAAGGGATGCTGCCCAAGTTAATGCTTCCCTTGTGCTCGAGTGAAACTCACTCTGACAAGCAGGTCTAAAATGTGTTCTGGTAATTGCTCCTTTCCTCAGCATTGCTGAGTAATTGCTTTGCAACTTTGCCCTCCTGGCACACATACATAGAGTTATCATGATGTGATCCCAAAATGATACCTAGACCCAAAGAGCAATGTTTTATAGATCCTGCAGTCAAGAAGAATGGGAAAGATTAACAAGAGAAGTAATTCCATTTTTAGTCTAGCAATATCTTAGGCTTTCATCCAAAAAGGAAAGAATTGCACCCAGAAAATAATCAGGGCTCGTACTTTGGCTGTATCTTCTGTCTCTAGATAGTAGTCCACACAGCAAATACAGCCCACACAGATGCTTTGACTTCTCAGCAACTTTTCTCATCACGGGAACTAGAAAACATATGAAATGTCTTGCAGGGTCACAAAAATGTCTTCTATCATCAAGTCATCCCTGAGAGGAGATGATTGTCCTCCCTGACATCAATCTCAAAAGAGGGAAGGTAGATTTTGACACACTGGACACACTGCTAAATTTTCTTCCATTAATAATGCATACAATATTGGTCCTTTGTTCTCTAAATTCTTCCTGACTCTCTATGCATTTTTAGTAGTTACATACTACTTGAAGTTCAAAAAGTTTATAAAGCTGGCTATGAGAAGTAGTACATCTTTTTTTAAAATTTTCTTTCTTTCTTGTTTGCTTTCAAACCACTTCTTTACCGATGGCTGTCAAAATGGCATTCCTACAAATGTTTGGAGAAAATAAATATTAACTTGAATTGGCTGGATTCGAAATATGCCAGGTCTGACCCCCAGATGTGATGCTCCACCAACTTCAGTGTTCAGACTTAGGAGAGACAAGCACGTGGTACTTGGGTCTACTGTGTTTTTGTTTTAAGTTTCTTTTTTAATTTATTCCAAAAGAAATAACAGGATTTTCACTGATTCCATGGGCTTAGGGATGTTGTGAGGACTATTCTTTTCATTGATAATGCTGACCAAATTCTTTACCATATAGCATACCTCCTTATCTTCAAGAAAATAAATAACAACTCTTGCTTTGGTCTGTTCTGACATCACTTTCTTATGAATAGCCAGTCAATCATAATCTTTTTTTCTGTTTCCTTTATTCTCTGTAGTCATCAAGTCCTCCAAATGTCCAGCTGCAGACTATCAAAATATCTTATTCAGATAATATCTTATTTATATCCACTAAAGTAATATTTAACTCTAAAAGCAGGGTTTTAAATAGGTCATATGTAACTGTGAAGCTTTTTCAAACCGTTCACAAGGTCTAATCTCATATATGAAAATCACCAGAAATCCCCAACTAAATTATTTCCACTCCTAAGCCAACCATCTGTCACCAACTGATTGTTGAACTGCATGTGTATGAGCCAATGCATTACAAATGGGATAGACACTTTAGTTTGTATAAGACTAATTCTTTCTCAAGCTCAAAGTGAAGAACCTCATAATCATTCTCACCTTGGAAGAGTGTTTACAGATCCTGAAGATCTATACAAAAACCTATTACTTTCTAAGTTATACCTTACTTAAGAAAGAAATGCTACCAGTATGCATTGATGACATTGACTTTCCCTCTTCCAGAAATAACCCAGCCCATTCAATGGTTGAACAATAAGATAGCTGTTACTACTGTTGGCTCAGATATATGGACCACATTTTCCACTAATGTTCATTTTCCTTCTGCTGCTGTCACAGCTTATCTCTCCTATTTGATGGTGGATAGACCCACTGCTTTGACTTTTCCTGTTACTTACATGACAAAGCCTAAACCACCAAGGTCAGTGTTGGGCATCATCCATCATGTTGCCAATATGTCTGCCATGACTGATGGGGTGTTGCCCTGCGGGGTCCCTGACTTCTATTACTGTCACATTTTTGCCTTTGAGCCACACCAGGACTGGAGTTCCCAGGTATTATACCATCTCATCTTCTAATGACTCCCTGATTAAAATTTCCCAAGAACTGAACTGCCTTAAAACAGCAGTGGGAGACCAGGACTAGGATTCTTGCTGACTCAAAAAGTGTGTTGAAGCCAGGCATGGTGGCATACACCTGTAATCCCAGCAGATCGAGAGGCTGAGGCAGGAGGATCGTGAGTTCAAAGCCAGCCTCAGCAAAAGCGAAGCAAACTCAGTGAGACCCTGTCTCTAAATAAAATACAAAACAGGGCTGAGGATGTGGCTCAGTGGTGGTGCGCCCCTGTGTTCAATCCCCTGTACCAAAAAAAAAAAAAAAAAAAAAAAAAAAAAAAGTTTGTTGAAATGAACATCACCTAGAAAAAGGATGCAAACTGAGTTGTAGTCCTTTGGTTGAGTGCAAATATGGTTATCTGTACTCAAATCCATACCCTTAATAAATAAATGCTTTTCAACTATTAAACCCTGGATCATGTGAACAAGCCCGTTAAAGTCACCTTGAATTTTCAGCAAAGTTAACAATAGGTCAGTAAATTTTATAGCTAAAAAAATGGGGGGAAAAGAGTAATCTTCTTGTTGTTGCAGATAGCATGCAATCTCAGAGACATGATTAAAATCCTAATCCTAGGTCAATAAACACAATACTGTTGATTTCAAGCTTTCCCTCCCGGCAAACCTGACAACTCCGACACAGACAGAACCATGGAAGTCGATTATGGGGAAAATGCAACTAGACTGTGTGTACACTTCCTCTTCATCATCTTCTCCTTTTAATCAATAGCACACTGAGTCTCCAGCTTCTATTGAATTAGGTTTACAAAGCTTTTTTGTTCTCACCTGTCACTAAGAAAAATCATTCATGGCATCCTGGATCTGAACTAGCAGAGACTGCATGAATCAAAAAGGTAAAAACGTTCCCTCCCCAGGGAGGTTGCCAGCTGTCTCATTGATTCAGCGCTGCTCTTGGCTGATTTGGAGGCTACCCTGGCACCAGCTCCAGAGAGTGCTGTATAATAAGGTACCACAATGCAGACTGTTACCAGGGAGAAACAGAACATCTGGTCTGGAACAAAAGCAAAGTCCATCTCTAAGAAGCAGCCTGGCCATCATCATTCAAGCATGAATGTGCCAGGTCCCATCACCTGGAAGAGGGGGTCCCTGGAGCCACATAAGAGAAGATGAAATAGAAACCATAAGGAAAAAGAAGCCCTGAGAGAGAAATCAAATTACAGATTATTCTCTCAGAGTTTTTGTCTAAATGTAGGACAATATCCACTAGTCTTCTTAAGTGTTTTATTTATTTTCTTAGTACTATCAACAATAATTTTTTTTCAAAGCAGAGATCATCTAATTTATGTCTTTTTATTTTGTGAGTTTGGAGGACTTAGGGGTTGGTCGTTTTTTTGTTTGTTTGTTTGTTTGTTTTATTTTTGTCTGTCTCTTTTGTTTCCTTTGAATGGGTAAAAACTTCCTTTGCCATCCTGAGGCTCCAAGCAGAGCTAATGCACGGCCTCTGCTCTGTAGAACTATTTTAACTGCCAAGGACCTTCTGATGCAGGCAGCCAATCTGAGAACAGTGAGGATAGGTGGCATGAATGCTGATGCACCAACCATGCACCTTCTACCAAGCTCGCACCCACACTGGGCACTTGAGAGTCTGTGGCTGCCCAGGCTGCTTTGTATGCTCATTGCTGGTTTTGTTGCTTTAAGTACTAAACAACACCTTCAGAAAAGGAGAATTTGACTTCCAACTGTTTTAAAATTCAGGAGAGAGAGAGAAAGAGAGAGAGAGAGAGAGAGAGAGAGAGAGAGAGAAGAAGAAGAAGAAGAAGAAGAAGAAGAGGAGAGAAGAGGAGGAGGAGGAGGAGGAGGAGGAGGAGGAGGAGGCGGCTTGCCCTGTTGACAAAGCCCCTGTCAAAGTGAGAGTCATTATACTCTACATAAGGTTTGTGTACTTCATTCCTTTCCAAAGCCATCTGTCTGAATTTAATTCACTGATAATTTTATCAGTCTCACCATGCTTTGCCTGAAACCTCTCCATTGCATTTTTTTTTTATTCTTCACAGATGTTAACTCTTTGAATGACAGTTCCAATGCCTTTAGAATTTTGATGAAGACACACATTCACTCTGAAGGATCGCTCCCCTATGCAACCCTTTCTCATTGCCCCGCTGCACTGGGAGTTACACTTTCCAACAAAAGGAGTGCTTCTCCCTGGCCAAGCCAGCACCAGTCCAGATGCAAAACTGTATCCAGGTCACTGCTGAAGATGCCTGCAGCAGCACCATCCCAGGTACACCAAAGACTTGCCATTTACTATGCTTTTTGGAAATTAGACATCAGAATACATTTTATAGGGAAAATTCCAGTCTTTCTTCCCACCTAAGTACTGCATATAATATTATTCTTAAGAAAATCAGATTGCCAAGAACACTATAAACCTACTTAAAAATTAACTGTCTGAAGAAATTCTTCCCTTCTTTTCTTTCCTTCTTTTTTTTCCTCCTTGTTCTAGACCATGATTCTTTTCTTTTTTTATTTTTCTTTCTATTCTTTCTTTTTTTATATTTTAGGTGACAGTTCTCACTGTGTTTGAAACTGGCCTTGAACTCTCAGGTTCAAGTGATCTTCCTGCCTCAGCCTTCTGAGACTGCAGGGATACAGCACCACACCCAGCTTACTTTTTTGGTGTATGTGTGCGCGTACACACACACACACACACACACACACACACACACACACACATACACGCATGCTTTCCTTTTGCAGTTCTGAGAATTTTCACCCAGGGCCTCATATATGCTAAGCCCACTCTACCACTGAGCTACACTCTCTGCCTTTTACTTGAAGAGGCCATTAAATGTACTTTTAGGTTGGGCATATGTTGGGTTAAACATTAACCACTGCCTAAGAATGCTTACAATGAGATAAGAAGGTCTCTAAAGAATGCGTTAAGGAAGAAAATGGAGAGGGGAAGATGGCCACTTCCTCTATCTCCAATTATTAGGAAAGCATCTGAATGGAGTGACCCTGGCTGTAAAGACACGTACTCATAAAAGATCTGAGGAAACACTCTGACTAAAGTGCTCTGAAGCTTCACCTCTTTCTAAAATAGTCCTTGGTCTCACCACTCCTTCCTGAAGAAGCCTAAGCCAACCCTTCTTAAAAGTGTCTTCCTCAGGCCAGTGATTTTTACTAATTTCTTGATTGTTCATTTAGCAAAGATACTGTTTCAAGAACAGTTACAAAGTGCCTGACCCTCATTTTGTGGTTACAGATTCAGAGTTTTCATGAGAAGTCATCATTCTGAGGGCCTGATGTATGAACAAATATTGGTCAGACAACAAGATGTTGACCTTGCTAAGACAGGAGGTAATGACAGAAAGAAAATGCAGTTTTTTAATTAAAATAATATTAAATGAGTGTGGTAATGCACACAAGTTTCTCAGGAGACAGAGGCAGGAGGATCACTTGAGCCCAAGAGTTTGAAGTCAACCTGGTCATAATAGGAATGCATTGTCAAAAAAAAAAAAAAAATGTAGATACCACCTGTAGACTAGAATATCAAAAATTTAATGATTAAAAACTTAATCTTAAAACTGAAGATGATGATGATGATAATTACTAGTGATCTTACAACCATGTGATACATTATTTTTAAAAATAAATAGAGATACAAATCTACTCAGAGAGTATGATGTATGTTAACTTCTGCTGTGTTGAAGGATCATTTATGATACTACCAGGCCCCCAGAGTTGAAAAACTCCGTTTAGAGTAAAATATATCTGTGATTCCCAAGGAGCAACTTATAAGAGATTTTGGCTTAATGTGGTACAGTTAGGGATATCCAGCTGTTCACCAAAACCCTTTTTTCCTGAATACACAGCTGGACTAAATTTCCCAGCCTCTCTGTCACTAGGGACCCAGTAACTGACTTCTGCCTGATTGAATGTTATCAGAGAAGATGTTCTCCACTTACCAGCCTTAAATTCTTCCAACTTGATTCTCCAGGCTCTTCTTTTGTCTTCTGATGAAGTGGAACAGCAGGAAATTCCATAGCTCCAGGGATTGGAGGGGATGCTAGAGGAAGGAATTGTGTGAGACTAATGTTTCCATCAACCCATTATGGAATGTGATGGGAATGAGAACACTTCCATAAGTTGTTGTTGTGGTCAGTCACTGAGGTTTGGTGGTTACTTGTTGCAGGAATCAGTCTACCCTTATTAATACACATTTGAGGCTTTGCAGTCAGACTTAGGTCTATTTCTCAGTTCTATAATGCAACTAGCTCTGAAAACATGGGCAGATTACCAAATAGGTCTTGGTTTCAATATAAATGTAACATGGAAACTATTGCCACCCACTATGAGTATTAAATAAAGCAGAGTGTAGGTAAATCTTTTGGCAAAGCACCTGGCAATAGAGAATGTATGATAGAAGACAGCTATTATTATCTTCAGTACATAGGACATCATTTTTATGGTATAATTAGCCAACATGGAACTGGCACTGCAGAATGAAATAAGAAATACTTATTTAGTAGAAATACTTCTCTCTGGAAATCCCTAGAAAAGGGAGCTGCAATATTGTCTTCATCTATTCTCAAAGTAATACTTCTGAATAAAAGAACATCTTGCTACTCTCAAAGAATGATAGAAAAATCTAAGAATGAGAGTTGGGATTCAAATTCCAGTTCTGGGATATCTACCACTGGCCATGACAAAATGATTGGCATACAGAAATTACTTTTCTACTATAAACTACAAAACCAGACAAAATATATAAAATGACTAATGTCAGCATTGAACTACAAACTTCCCAGGGCTCTGTGATCCTTGACAGAAGAAAAACATGCAGTCATTTTGACCCTCCACTTCAGTCTAGGGAACTTTCTGAACTATGGAAAATGGTAGTCACAACAGGAAGAGGATGAGGGTGCCAGGGAGTTTGGAACATACAAAAGTACTTGAGACAGTGATGATGTAAAAAAATGGGGTCCGCTTTCAGGACCTTGGCCAAACACTGGATTGTACATGTGCTGGGAAAGACTCAGTGAAGCTAATGGTGGAACAGCTGCTAGGAAGTGACTTCTAGAAGAAGAGGAGTCTTAGGGACTTTGAAGAACCAGCCAGCCAGAGTGGAGTGAAGAGACCTCACTTAGTAACTTGGGAATTTGGTAAAGGCTCCAGAAAGGCCATTCTTTAGAAATAACTATATCCTCGAGTAAGGAACATGCCCTAGAACTGGGAAAAAAATAAAATAAGCCCTCATTGAGAAAATCCAATACCTCAGTTTTCTCAAACTCTGTGGATTACAGGAGGTTTAGCAGAATTCCTGCCTTTACTCCTCTGTATGCCACCATTATTCCCAACTAAAAATGTCTCCATACATTGTCAAATGCTTCCTGGTATGGGAGAAGCAAAATTACCCAAAGTCAAGCATCACAGCTCTATGAGGTCTAAGTGATCCGCCAAGAATTAATTGACAAACCCAAATCCACATTCTTTGCAGGAAACACATAATCTGAAAATCATATAACATCTACAATGTTTAGTACTTGCAAATAAGCAGAAAAATATCACCTGAAGTCAAAAGAAAAAAAATAACAGTTGGTGGAAGCAATCCTCCAAGATGATGCAGATGTTGGAATTACTCTTAACAAATTGTCATAAAAGTGTTCAAAGATTTAAAGGAAATGATGGATAAAAATGGGTGACTATATATAGAATATCTATAGAGACATGGAAACTATAAAATAAAGAACCAAATGGAACTTCAAAAACTGAAAAATAAAATATGCAAAATTGTTTTAAAACTTACTGGATTGCCATAAGAGCAAATTGTACAATACAAATAAAGGGACCACAAACTTGAAGATAGGTTAATAGAAATGACCAGGTTGAAGAACATAGATCAACATACCCAAATACAGACTGTGCTTCATGTGCTGTAGGACAGTAGCAAGATGTCTAACAGACATATAATTAGAGTCTCAAGAGGATGTGAGAGAAAGAGTTTAAGGTCTTAAAATGTTTGAAGAAAACAGAATGGTTAAAATTTCTCTATATTTGATGCAAAACATAAACCCACAAATCCAAAGTTGAGCAGCAAACACAGAACAGTTCAAATACAAAGCTGCTCATACCTAGACTCCTAATGGCAAAACAACTGAACACAAGAATAAAGAAGCATTTATTTATGCTTCCCAAAGGGGGAAATGATTACACATAAACAAACAATAATAGAAATATCTCTGCTTCTTATTAGGAACAATGGAGACTAGAGGACTATGAGACAGTATCTTTAAAGTGTTAAAGAGATTTCTTTCTAGCCAAGGCAGAGTAACAACAGGAAAAAAAAAAAACCCCTAAAGTAACAAAAAGGAAATATATATATTTTCTCCTAGCAAGGGAAAAATCAGGTAGACCTCAGTTTTTGAGTTGAAAGAATGTAGTTCAGAGTCCAAGGAAAATATAACAGTAGAACTTGCAGGATAGAGAATCATAAGGAAGAGATGCTCACAAAGACAGAAGTCTGTAAACCTTCACAGCATCTTCCTCATGGACTCAGCACATTCACTTGAGGCCAGGGAATTAAAGGAACTGGTACCCTAGGACAATGAGGGGTGCCCAATATCATGAGGTAAACTAGAGAACTGAATTATTCACATATGGTAGAGTATTTAGAAAGGGATTTCTTTAAAAATAGGAAAGAATTATCCCCTGACTAAATGATGCCCTGGTCACAACCTAGTTACATTGTAAAAGCAAGATCCAAAAGATTCAAATCATTTCCAAATAACTTAACTGCATCCCAGAACAAAGCACAGAAACATTTATAGGAAAACAAAAATATCCAGCACCCAAGATAGAATTCACAGTCTCTGGTATTCAATAAAAAATTACCAGGCATATGAAGAAGCCAGAATATACAACTGATAAGGAAGAGGAAAATCAATCGAGTGAAACCAAGCCAGAACAAAGCCAATGTTGGAATCAAAAGACAAGGACATTAAAATAATTATTTTGATTGTATTCTGTATGCTCAAAATGTTATATAAAGACAAGAAATACAAAACAAGGAGGAAACTTTCTGAAGCCAGGAATCAGGGCACTAAACTTCAAGATCTAAACACTACATAAATGACTGAGATGAAAGTACACTGAATAGGAGTAAGGACTAGTTAGATATGGAAAAAGAAAAGATCAGGAAACTTGAAGAAGAAAAAAATAAAAACTATACATAATGCATCACAGAAAGAAAATTAATTTGTAAAAACAGAGTATCCATGATCCATGGGCCAACTTCAAGTGGCCTAACATTTTTATATTTGGAGTCACTAAAGAACAAAGAGAGGTACCCAAGACTAAATTTGACAAAATATGGCCAAATCTTCCTGAATGAATAAAAATTAAAGAAAACTGGGAAATAAGAAAAATGAATTAAAACACCAAGTAATGTTGTAATCTAACTGGTCAAAAACCAATGATAAAGAGAAAATCATAAAAGCACCTAGTAGGGGGAATATTAAAAAATTATAATAAAGAAGAGAGGAGAGGATGAAAGCAGATTTCTTCTCTGAGACAAAAGAAGCAAGAAGCTGGGCGCGGTGGCTCACGCCTGTAATCCCAGCACTTGGGAGGCTGAGGCAGGAGGATCGTGAGTTCAAAGCCAGCCTCAGCAATGGCGAGGCACTTTAGCAACTCAGTGAGACCCTGTCTCTAAAAAAAAAAAAAAAAAAAAAAAAAAAAAAAAAAGGGCTGGGGATGTGACCCAGTGGTCGAGCGCCCCTGAGTTCAATCCCTGGTACCAAAAAAAAAAAAAAAAAAGCAAGAAGACAATAGAGAAACTTCTCAAAATATGAAAAAAAAAAAAAAAAAACCTGTCAATCTAGAATTCTATATTCAGCAAAATATGTTGCAAAAAGGAAAGCAAAATTTCAGACATAAAAAGGTTGAAATTATTTATAACAGCATATCTGTACTACAAGAAATGTTAAAAGAAATCCTTCAGGTAGAATGAAAAAGATATCATACAGAATATGGATCAATCTGAAGGAAAAGAGAGCACTAGAAATGATAGCTACGTGGAAAAAATGTAAGATTTTATCCTCATTTAAATCATTTTAAAAGAAAATTTGCTATTTAAAGAAAATTAATAACAGAATTTTGTGGGGTTTATAGTATGTACAAATAAAATGAAAAAGCTGGGAAGGGGGAAATGGAAGTATCCTATTGTGTGATTATTATGTCATATGAGAAGTTGTATCATATTGATTCCAAGTAGATCATAATAAGTTAAGGTTGCATATATCAATTCCAGATCAATGTCTTAAGAAAACATAGAGACATAGTTAGAAATACAATAAAATAAATAAAATAAAGGAAATAAAATGGGATATTATTAAAATATCAATTAACCCAAATTATAACTCTGCCACTTCTTGATGATGTTTTACAAGTTATTTCAACTTCTTTTAACTTTAGCTTCTCCATCTCCAATTAAATATATTTAAGGATAGTAATCTTATTAAATTATAATGATAAACCAGGTTTTAAGTTCCTTAAGGGAAGAGATCAAATATTTAATTTTATGTTTCTATAATAGAATAGTCAATTCTCTTTTCTGATTCGTTAAAGGAGTATAATAGTGTCTACCTTCCAAGACTTTTTGAGGTTTAACTTAAGTAGCACTTATGATAGTTTGCAGCACAGACTCCAGCATATGGTTTTCATCTTTTCACTGCCCAAAAGTCACATGCTATTGAAATTAAAGAGCCCTACCTAAAAAGTAATGATCCAATGACTAGATTCTGTCATTTGATGTGTGAATAATGTTAGGCAACACCAGCCCTACTTAGGTCTTCAAATACGTATGGACCTTGTCAATCTGGTTTCTCCTTGTAGGCCCAGTAACCTACCACCAGATGGCAGAAGATGTGTGAGGAATCCTATGCATAGGGTTGTCCTAACTGGGAAGAGATTCCAGAAATCTCTGGTATTTAACTGGGAAGAATCATGGCAGAGAGTAAACAAAATAGTATGGGTTCTTCTCACAGCCTGGATACAAGACTTTACACAGATGATTCCTACTGCCCATAAGATCTTTTCAACGTTTATTTCCCCTCGAGTTCTGGGGATTGTACCCAGGGACGTTCTACTACTGAGCTACTTCCCCAGCCCTTTTTATTTTTTATTTTGAGACAAGTTCTCACTAAGTGGTTTAAGGCCTTGCTAAGTTGCTGAGGCTGGCCTTGAGCCTGAGGTCCCCCTGCCTCAGACTTCCAAGTCGCTGGGATTACAGGAGTGCACTACTGTGCCCAGCTATGCAATCTCTTCAACTCCTAATAGTCACTGTCTACAGGTACCAGAAGAGTTTTGGTCCAGGCTAAATTCACAATCACAAAGATCCCAGACTCCTGCAGCAGGATTAAATCAGTGTGTGTCTAAATTAAACTGATTCAAATTCAAAGATCATAATGAGCAATGCAAGGAATGGATTATAACACAATGGATTTTTTTTTTTTTTAATTCAGTCTCTGTAGAGACTGTCAAAAATTGCCAATGCCGACTATGTTTCAAGTCATTATGGCGGGGTATTGCGAAAGTTTTCAGTTAGCAATAATCACGCCTCGGATAAATCTCATTGGCTATGATACTGCCACTGTGCAAAGCTTAACACAATGGATTTTTAAAATCCATGATTTTTTACATATGTAAAATACATTATGTATGTACATATATGTGTGCAGATGTCTTATGTATATTGTGTAATAATGAAAAGTAAATAATATTGTTTTTATGGTGTCATAGAAGGAAATGTTCTTTAGAAAAGAATTTTAACTAATAAATGCAGAAAGGATGATAGAATTAAAAAATTGCCATTCACAACCACTATAGTAATAACTGATTGAGATAAGAATCAATACCAAAGGATGAAACCATGGATGAAAGATTGTTGAAGAACAAGATATTCATACAGTCTGAAAGTATCACTCCCTGATTACTTATGTATTTTAAAAGAGAAAGGTTTTGACTCATACTGTGAAAATCTGATGGACTTCACCTTAATCAAAAGTTTAAATTTAATATCATCAGTAAGCAGACGAACTGACCTAATGTGTCTCCAAATTAAATATAGTAAGAAGGATGATGATAACAACCCCACTTGAAAAAAAAAGTTTAATCTGAGTCATAAGAAAATCATTAGTGTAGCTCACTGGTAAATCCTTTGCATAGCATGCAAGAGGCCCTGGGTTCCATCCCCAGCACCACAAAGAAAAAAGAAAGAAAGAAAGGAAGGAAGGAAGGGAGGAAGGAAGGAAGGAAGAAAGAAAGGAAAACAATAAAGAAAATCACTAGATAAATCCAAACTGAAGGACAATCTGCAAAACAACAAACCTTGACTCTTCAAAGGCCAAAACACTGTTCCAGATTACAGGGCATTAAAGAGGCGTGACAAGTAAAGACATGCATGATCATTGAATAGCTCCTGGGTTTTTAATTCTTTTCTAAAATTTTTAAAACATCTATAAATCACATTGTTGGGCAAGTAATGAAATGTTGAATATGTACAGTATATTAGATAATAATTTTATATACATGTCAATATCTTTTTTTTTTTTTTTTTTGGCACCGGGGAGTGAACTCAGGGGCACTTGACCACTGGGTCACATCCCCAGCCCTTTTTTGTATTTTATTAGAGACAGGGTCTCATTGAGTTGTTAAGTGCCTCACCATTGCTGAGGCTGGCTTTGAACTCGCGATCCTCCTGCCTCAGCCTCCCAAAGTGCTGGGATTACAGGTGTGCGCCACCACGCCCGGCATGTCAATATCTTGATTATGATATTAATGTTTGGTTAAGTTGAAGACTGTTCATATCTTAGAAAACATGGGCTCAGGAGGAAATGTCAAGAAAGCTGCTACTAATTCTCAACTAGTTCAGGCAAAGAAAAAAAAATTATCTATTTAACTCTACCAACCATGAGAAGGTAATCGTCTGACTTTTAAATGTCATAGCATATATGTCCCAGCAGAGCTGTTCTGATGTTGAATGGCAGCAGAGAGAAAGCACGTAAGTGCGAAAGTGACAGAGATGTTAATAAGTGAATCAAAATAATGGGCTTATAGGGTGTTTATTGAACTATTCTTAAATGTACCTTTTCAATAAAGTTGAAATTTATTTGGGGCTGTTTTTTTTAAATTTGATTCTGGGAAATATCATTTGAGTAAGTCATGCCAGTTCTAATGAGGATCTACCATTCTAGAAGAAGAGAGGGGAGTGAACCAGAATTAAATATTTATTGAAGCTTAAATGAATCTATGAGTGAAGTAAACAACCCTGTCCATGTATGTTAGCTGAGGAAGTTGGTCACAATCAGCTGGTTGTGAGGGAAACATTTATGTTTTGCTCCTCCCTCTCTGCTATTCTGCTTACACAACACTTTTTCTTGTACAGTTCCTAGATTACAGAGGTAGCTCAGGCCAGCTGGGCACAGTGGCACCATGCCTGTAATACCAGTTACTGGGGAGGCTAAGGCAGAAGGATCATTAGTTCAAGGCCAGCTGGGTAACTAAGCAAGACCCCCCCCCCCCAAAATAAAAAGTCCTGAGGGTCTCCCTCAGTGGTAGAGCACTCCTGGGTTCAATCTCCAGCACCAAATAATACTAATTCTGCTACTACTACTACTACTACTATTAGTAATAATAATGGCTCAGACCAAAAGGAGGAGCCATTCCTTCTCCCAAGGCCACCTCTACAGTCCAGGCCTTTATTCTCCTGAATTGTTTTGATCAAATCTCCCCCCACCCCCAGGTCATTTTAATGTTCCTAATCAGAACCATTAAAGTGACTGTCAGTGCATTCCTACCTTGGCCACTCTGAGCTCTGGCAGCATGCCCATTTGTAAGTCCACATGCAGGCTCCACAGGACAACAGTATGTGTCCTTACCTGGCACAGAGGTGGGTCATCACATCCACATCTAAGAAAGGTCAGGCTTCAGTGCTGCTCTAAGATTCCCAGCTGTGCTCCCTTATGTTATCATACTTTGCAGGACTCCACAGAGTCTATTTTGAGATTTTTTAGAAGTGGGAAAGTTGGCATGGTGTGTGTGATCCATTGAAATACATTTTCTAAAGGACACACTCCTTTAGAAAATGGAGATTCTGATGCCCTCTTATTCCCTGTGTCCTATGCTTGATCCTCAACCATGGAAGACCTGGAATATATGTAGGAATTAGTCAGATATTGAAAAAGAAATGGCATGCACAAGAATTCATTCTGACATGGACCAGCCTGGTCTAGACTCTTCTTGGGTTCTTCCTCTTCCTATGCAGTTACTCAGAACTATGCTATCTGTAAAAAATATATCTGTCTCTTACTACCTTGTTAACTTGAATTCAGAAAAATCATTTTTAAAATTTTAAAAATAGGAACTTCAAATGTTTCAGAGTATCTTGGGTTAATTGCTGATCTCTCTGCATTTCTGTTGTCTTACTTCTAAAATAGCAATGTCTCATTATGGCACACGGGAATTAAATGAGAATGTGAACTCCTACCTGATCATGAACTTGTAGGGAATAAGGACTTCTTGTTATCTTTGTGTCACTACACCACAGACTTTAAATACATGTTAGATTGAATATTATATCAGAATATAAATAGATGTCCCAACAAAAACAATTCCTATATGGTCTGGGAAACAACATTTTAACTAATAGGTGCTATCGATAGAAGCTATTACACTGGGTGTGGGTAGCTTCCTTATCTTGTATCTGTTTGTTTTACTGTTCCTATACTGAATGGCAATAGCTGTTAGATACAAGAAGAGTTTAAATATACTACATTACTGTCTTCTAATTAGATAGTTTAAATGAGCAGAGCAATAAAAATATGTTAGGACAGGAGTCAGCAAACTTCTGTGGAAGGACAGATAATAAACATCCAGACTTTGCATGCCATATGGGCTCTGTCACTCTAGTCAACACTATAATTGTAATGGGAAAGCAGCCATAGACAATATGCAAATGATGAACATGGCTGGATTTCAATAAAACTTTATTTATGGACACTAAAATTTGAATTTTATGCAATTTTAATATTTATCAAAATATTTTTCTTTGATTTTTATTTCAAACATGTAAAAGTATAAAACATGCAAGAACAATCCATTTGGGATTAGGATATTTCTTGTTTGCATAAAATCATTACATAAGGATATTGTATAAATTTATTAATCATTTTACATACCCTAAAATTCAATTTCTGAAAGCATGAATTAAATAGATATTGAATTGAAATTCATGTTTTAAAAAGAAAGTTTTAAGACAATCATTAAGTGCTTCTTAGAAGTGAGTCATTTATCAGACTTCACTAATTTACTTTTCAATTTTTTCTAATAACAATAAGAAATATTTAAATCCATCAGAGAACTGCAAATATTATTTTTACAATATGTGGATAATTCAAGGTGATTAAATTAGGTCTTAATGGCTTCTAGGCACCACTTAGCACATGTACTCATTCATTTTATGCAATGACCCTCCTCCCCTACACAAATACTAAGAACTTTAGAGGTACCATCCATGTCTTTTAGAAAAAAAGTATGCATTTTCTCCTTGACATGTAATCATTTCATTTAGGTGGATTAAGTCAGACATAAGGGAGAACTCCACAAGTTTCCTGGTGAGGGAAACTAAAACATATAAAAAAGACTTTGCAAAACAAAAACCAAAAAAAAAAAAACCACACACACACACACACACACACACACACACACACGCACACACACATTAAATCATTCTTTATCTCTAATTGATTCTCCTGAACCTTGAAACCTGTGTCAATATTTTTACATGGTATCTGTTTGTTTTACAGAACAAATTTACAGGAGGATGACTCCTCCCTATAAGGAGCAGGGAGGGTGGAGGTCCTGCATTTCCCAGGTATCCTACTGAGTAGATAGGTTCAGTGCAAAGAATTTTAATAGGCTAAGTGGCAGAGGTAAACACCAGGAAAGTTAGTTAAATCAGGTGATCAGAAAAACGTCTCTTGGAGGAGGAGGTGACACTGAAGTGAGATTTAGTTCACAAGACCACAGATGTATCAGGAGCAGGGGGAGTGCATTCCAGCCAGGATCAACTAGTGCAGGGGCCTAAAGTGAAAACCAGTTGTTCTATATGAGAAACAAAAGGAATGTCTGCATGTAGCCTTTTGTAAGCCAGGCCAAGAAGTTTGGATTTCACTCTAAGGGCAGTGGGGCAAGAACTGAAGGAGGGAGATCAGTAAGAAAAATATGAAATTAAACATTCTTTTTTTTTTTTAAGGAATTGAACAATAAGTGTTTATTTTTCACATGCCTGGGGGTGGCTGGCTAGACAACCACATGCCCCTGATATCCAAGCTGGGCTCAACACATGTGAGTGTTGGCTGATTGCCTCAGCTGGGACACCTATAGCAATTCAGCTCTGATCCGTGTGGCTCCAGAAACCAGTCAGGTTTGTTCTCATAACCAAGACAGAGGGGGAAGAGCAATCAAGTGCAAACATACATGCATTTTTTGTTTCTGATAACATCATTTTTATTAACTTCCCATCAACCCAAACAAATCAAATGGCCTATTCAGGCCAGCATAAAAGTATGACCACAAAGTTACAGTAAAGAACATGGATATTGGAATGTGAAATATGGGAACATGAAATATGGGAAGGGTGGGAGAAGATCTTCTCTTAAAAGACCCAAGCTGTGTAGAAATCCGGACAGGGGAGGTTTCGCTGCAGAGTACATAGGGCTTTGGGGCAC
The DNA here is from genome assembly GCA_025594165.1 of Tamias sibiricus. NCBI lineage: Eukaryota > Metazoa > Chordata > Mammalia > Rodentia > Sciuridae > Tamias > Tamias sibiricus. Next base: position 107,376,527 of record CM046664.1, on the reverse strand, counting down.
CATCTGTAGGACAGGGTGCAACTAAGAAGTAGATTTTTAGGAAGTCTAGGCACCTGCCAATTTGGGGGTGAAAGGCAAAAAATTCTATACCTTTGAACTTTTAGGGCTTCAAAAATTTTGATACAGGGCCTTGGAATGCAAATACCTTTCTGACATATTGGTAGTTTTATACATGACAGTTGTCTAGTTGTTATTTTTATGTTCAGTGTAGTTTAGCTTAGTTTAATCAGATTATCTCATTTGAACCATGGAGAGTGAATTTTCAATACACACACACACACACACACACACACATACACATAAAAAGAGAAAGAAATTGCAAACTGCAAATCCTTCAGAATTATAAAGGAAAACACTTGCAGCATCTTAACTTGATTCAGAGCACTACCATTTGACCTATATGAATGAAGAAGTTAAAATTTTCTTAATTTTCTTTTATTTTTCTGATATATCTTTTAAATCTTCTTTGATTTTAGAAAAGGTGAGCCCTGTGAGGGAAGCAAGATAGTCAGTTAGTACTTTACCACCGATCTCAATAAATATCTGTCAAATGACAAACTTAAAAAAAAAAAAAAAGAAAGAAAAGAAATTAAACATTCTGAAATAAACTATTATGATAGAATTCTTGGATCAAGCACCAGATGGTCACTTTTTCTTCCTCCCCAAAGCAGATAAAACCAGGTAGGTGGGCCTGCATGAAAAAGCATCAGGAGGCTTGTGGGATGAGGGCTGCCTCCACCTTTAGAAAACAAGCCATTCCTTCTCATCTTGTGTACCTGACTTAGCGTTCTCATGACAATTAGGTGAAAGAACAGACCCTGACTTGACCAGTCTTCTCACTAAGAATGTCATGAGAGATAGTTTCAGTCCAATGGTCACTTTACCTTTACTATATACTGCCCTGCCCCAGTGTGTTTGCTGAATGTATTGACTTATGATTACCTTTGTTCTCTGTCTCTAAAGATCATTTCCACCTCTTTTTCTTCAGAACAGTCTTTCAAGGTAACCTGAATCTGTGTTCCAGGGCCTAGATCACTCATATTTCACTCAGGATAAACTATCTTTTTTTATCTTTCTCTAAAACAGAGTCATTATTTTGCACTGACAAAGGTATTACAGTAGTCCGGGCCAGAAATGAGGGTAGCTATGAGCAGATCCGTAACAAAAGAGTTGGAGACAAATGAAGGTGGAAAAGGTGTTTCTGTTTCGAAGATAAAAGAAACAGTTCTGTAAAAGGCCAGATGTGGGTGTGACTAAGTAAAGAAAAATCGAGGATAACTACTCAAAATTTGATTTTAGCAACTGTGTGAATAAAGTTGCCATCTGCTGAGAAAGCAAGATGGGAGGATTTTGATCACTGGGTGGGAACATGTCAAGAGTCCTGTTTTGGTCATATAGTCTTCACTTGTTATCCCTGGGGGATTGGCTCTAGGACCATCTGTGAATACTAAAATCTACAGATATTCAAGTCCTTTATGTAAATTGGCATAGTCATTGCATACAATCTTTATTTATCTTTTTATATATTTTAAATGTCTTTAGATTACTTATAATATCAAATATAATGTCAAGTTCTATTTAATTTGTTGCTGTACTGTATTACTCAGAGAATAATAACAACAAAAAATATACACATGTTCAGTACAGATACCATTTATTTTTCAAATATTTTCAATCCACAGTTAGTTGAATTCACAGCTATAGAACTCATGGATATGGAAGACAGACCATCTTAAACTTGAAATATTGTATCCATTTTCTAGGGCTGTTGCAACAAATTACCATATACTGAGTGGCTTAAGACAACAGAAATGTATTCTTTCCCAGCTCTGAAGCCAGAAGTTCAAAATCAAAGCATGGGCTGAGTGGGTATTGAATTCTAGTTGATTCATTCTAACCCTACATCTGTTGGAAACTTAAATGGACTCAACCATTAAAGAAAGAACTATGTAATGATTAAGAGCATGCCTATGGACACAATTTGGCTTGCTGCTAGAAAGGCAATACTCGGAAAAAGGGAATTAGTGGGAAGAAAATTGGGCTTACTCAAGGACCTGCACTCTGAGAAGATACAGGGGGACTATTGTCCAAAAAAAGAGAAACCATTTTAGAGAACTTAGGAATGTGAAAGGGGGGGGGGGGGGGTAAAGGAGCTGAGTTTGGTGGGTGCAGGGCAAGGGGCAAAAAGATTATATGCTGGACGGGGTCTTCTGCCCAGAACCTTAGGATTGACCTTGACCTTCTAGGACTAGTTCCTGTAATTCTGTAGACAAACATTACTTTTCTACAAGTTCAACCTCACAGCAGTTTTCATGCTTTGTGTTAGTAGACTTGCAGGACTAGAATAAGGAAGGGTATTAGACAGGCTGATGTTATCTGAGGATCACCAGATATTCTGGGTTTTATAAACCCAAAGAATGATTATTTAGCAGTTAACATCTTAATTATTTAGTTGTGGCTTTTCTTTAGATTTCAGAATGCCAGAGAAGGGCAGGGAAAGACAAAGGAAAACTCACAAAGGGGCAACCCACTCCTGTTAAAAGCAAAAAAAAAAAAAAAAAAAAAAAAAAAAGAAAGAAAGAAAGAAAAAATTATAGGCAAAGACTAAAGGTAGCAGAATATGCCACCCCCAAAATATGCCTCTTTCACTTAAGTATTATTTTGAGCTGATTATTTTGAGAAACTGCAGCTATAGGAGAAGCTCTGAAAACAGAGATGTTACCCTTATAAAGGAAAGTTACATCTATGAAGAAATCTCCATAAGCAAGGTATCTCCTCTCTGTACCAGGAAGAAGGGGATGATTAAATCATAAAAGACTCTTATCAATGGAGAAGGAACCAACTTAAATTTGCCTAACATACCTAACTTTTGCTTACATGCTCTTCCTGGTCACTTTCTCATAACTAGCCCTGGCCACAACTTTCTCTCTTTTTGTTTTCTGCTGAAGATGGCACCTAACTCAATTCTAACCCACCCCAGAGTTATTCTTTCCTTAAATTTTCTCCTGTGTATATATGAAGTATGCATTTTAATACATTTGTTTGTTTTTTTCTTAGTAATCTGTCTTTTGTTGCAAGAGTCCCAGCCAAAAACTTAAAAGGATTGTCAACTGAAAATAAAATTAACATGATCAAGAACAAAGAAAATTATATTTATATCTGGCTAATTAGGATTGTGATCCAGGAAAACAGAGTTTCAAGTAAACTTGAAAGGGTGATTTGAGGTTTTACAAAATGATGGCTCTATTTATGTCTTGAAACCATGGATGGGAATTGAAATTCCATCATTTGTTAATCAGGAATTGTAATTGGTGCTAGCCAATGGTAGGTTGTCTTGTAAGAATGGGACTTGGTGCAGCCTTGGTCTCTGAGCAGTTAGGGAGAAGGAATGGGTCATATGGAAGGTTAGCAGAGGTTAACAAATCATGTTTCAGGAATCTGACAGTTTGGCTAAGTCCAAAGGTTTGCTCACAGCTGGGAGCAGACTTGTCTATAGCCCAGTTTAAAGGTTCAGACCCCATAAGAAATTCCAACAAAGGATAAGCACCTATTTTTCATCTGTTTTTAAAGCTCTGTGCTGTTTCTAATATCTCACCATTGTGTACCAGACAGAATGCAGATCTTATATAAAGCCCCCCAAATGTTGATTGATTGAACTACTAGAAATCAATGCTCCAAGTTAAACCTTTCAGTTACAATGGAACATAGCCAATTTATACTTTCCACTTTGTATTCATTATTTTTACAAGTCTTTATTTACTGCAAATGTTCTAGGAGTTAAGACTACAGCAGTGAACCAAAGCTACTGCCCTAACCAAACTTTCTATTCTAATGGGAAATTCAAGTAATAACCTCATCTTTAAATGCATGTCTTTAATACATTTAATGTATTATATAAATAAATGATGAAAAAATAAAACTGAGTGAGGGCATGGACAGTGAATTGGGTGGTGAGAGAAGCTTTCTTTGAGAAAAAGAAGGGGAACCCAGGGTGAATCGGCTTGTGTGTCTCCAGACCTATTTTCTGCTCTTTGTGTACCAATATTTTGCCCCACTGATATCTCTGCACATAGTCTTTTTTTTTTTTTTTTTTTTTTTTTTTGCCTCATTTTATCTCTAGTTTAAACCAGTTCAACCTGTTTCCAGCTTCCCAAGGTCAGTTTGAAATTCAGTAATGTTCTATACCTCGTCATTTTAAGTAATGGGATGTTAATACTCTAAGGACTGTAGTCAGAGAGAAAGTTAAGAGGATGATTTTGTGGAAAGAATTCAGGGCTGGATTGGGCAAGACAGCCTGGCAATTTTTTCCTTAAGAAAAGAACAGAGTTTGGTTTTTTTTTTTTTTTCTTTTCATTATTTAATTCTGAAACCTCCGATTTCAGTTAATATTAAATGACTTATAGGAGACAGTTTGAAATATGGTTTTTTTTTAATATTCCACTGACTTAACATCATTTCTCTGTGGTGAAGTCTCTTTGCTGTAAAAGGTCTTTTTATAGATAATTGAGCCTGTGAATGAAATCTGGGCATTTGAAGGAAATACAGCTGATTCTCTTTCCAGAGGGATATAATCCTGGCCTCCTTCCTGGACCCAGAAAAGTAGAAGGCAAATGACAGTCCTTGATTTCTATCAAAGATCCAAGACTATTCCATGACAGTTGGGGGGCAGATTGCCAAGCTGCCCGTCTACTCCAACATCTATTCAGGGCATGCAGCACTCAGATAATAAATGATGGGCCACTGGAGCCATTAACAAGAGAAAATGCATTGATAACTTATCTTCTGTTCACAAAAATTCAGCAGAAATATCCATCAAGCCCATTGTGAAAGGAAGACACATAGATCAAAGAAAGAAGGAAAGGAAGGGTAGGAGAGAGGGAAGGAGGGAGAGAAGGAACAAAAGAAAGAGAAAGAGAGCAAGAATCATAAGCAAAAAAAAAAAAAAAAAAAAAAAAAAGAATGTTCTCTTTTACTCAGAAAATAGCACTAGAAACAGATAAACTCCTTAGTTAAAATCACAGGAGGGGTTATGTTCAGCTTTATTACTGGATAGCAGGTTTGTACATTACAGACCATTACAAACAGCATCGGATGAAGAAAGCAGCAGATATACAATCAAACCGTCTATTGAGGCATGGAACCACGGGGCAGCAGCAATCACCATACAAAGCAGGGCAGTGACAATACAATTCCAAATCCATTTGATAGGCAAACGATATCAGTTGAAATTTCTCAGGGTGAATGAGTTTAAAACTCGTTATCTGTAGAGCAGCCTATCCCACGATACCACTTTATTTATTCAGATGGAGATTGGAGAATATGGGTAAACATTACAGCTTCAGCCTCAAAATGCTTTGAAGATAAATCCAATATAGTATTTGTTCTCTGTGCCTTTGCATATGGTTCTTTTCCACTGTAGAAGAAAAAGGGGTGGGGGAGTGAAGAGAATGGAAAAAGGAAGTATCTTCAAAAAATACCATGCATAGAACTGTGAAATGGCAAGATGTGTTTACCACTATAAATATATTTATATCCCCACTTTATAGTTTTAAACAGCTAGGAATTTCCCTAGTCTCTTCCAGCAGTCTACCAGGTAGTTAAGATCCATTGTGTCTGAAGGCACCAGTTGGCCAGAACAAATAACAAAGTGGCATCACAAAGTGCAAGTCACAAAGTACACATTCGTTTTATTGGATTTTCACATTTTTTTTCTTTTCTCCCATTGGGATGCCTAGTTTGTTTCAGCTTAATGAAGCAAAGTGTCTAAAATGGAACTAGGGAGAAAAATGTTTCTCTGAAAGTACAATAAAAATAATTCTTGAAAGGATTGTGATTGGAGAAGGTCGGAAACATTTTCTGTGGAGAAGATGAGAACACAAAATTTAACTCTTTTAGGCACTCTGTGGATATTTTTCCTTACTATAAGAAACAGTTGAATTTGAACTAGACGAAGGACTCTCTGTCTTAATAAACATTCTCTCTTCTGATGAAGGTTGAATCCTCTATCTTAACAGGCTACAGTATGGTTTTAATCTGGAATCTCCCACAAAGAGCTCACATGTGTTAAAGCATGGTCCCAATGCAGCAGGTTTTACCTTTCCTTCCTTCCCTCTCCCTCTCTGTCTCCCCATCTGACTGCCATGAACTGACACCTTTTCTCCACCATGCCCTTTTGCCATGATGTTTCTGCCTTGGAGCCATCCAACCATGGATGAAACCTCTAAAACCATGAGCCAAAATAAATATTTCCTCCTCTTAGTTGCTCTTAGTGGGTGTTTTGGTCACATTGATGAAAAGCTGACTAATAGTTCATTTCTTTGTTTACTTATGAAATTTGCTACTTTAGGTAAAAGGAGAACAGACTGATCATAAAGATCTCTCTCTCCCTCACAAGCAAAAAGGTTTAGTTGCACTTGCTGATTTGGGGGTGATATATCACAGTTGGGATTTCTTAGAACAAACAGCATATTTGTTGATTGTGCCATATGTACTTAGGGTTACAGAGTTGAAGTCAGGTGTGGGATATGGGTGTGGGGTTTGGATTATGTCACTTAACATCTACCTGTTTTTTTCCTCCATCTATAAAATGAAGAGTTAAAATTAGATACTCTTAGTCCCATTTAATGTTTTATGACATGAATCTTCCTTAAGGACCATAGAATGATACATAGATTTTTAGGGTATGAGATCTCAGCCAATATGGACTACTCTTTATCAACCATTTGCATTACCACTTTTAATCTTTACAAAACTCTATAAATTATTATCACTTAAATTTTTAAGTAAGATAATAAGCAAGCCTGAAAAGACTGGATAAAATTCTCAAGACTTCACAGTTATATCAGGAAAGTCTACAACTGTCTAATCACAAAGACAAATTTTTTCACTCTCTCTCCTTCCTTCTTTCTTTCTACAAAAACAAGTTTTTAACCACTATGCATAATCACAGCCCTTAAGATTATAATTAATCCCATGGACTACACTGATATTTGCAACTGGTAACTAAGCAAGGTCAAATAATTTCGTCAAGGTCACAAAGTCAAAAGGGTCAGAATTAGAACCTGATCTCAGTTTGTTTTCCAATTCAGTATGTTACCTTATGCCACATGGCCTGTTTCCTGAAGTCACAAGACAGTACCTAAGCTAAGCAGGAGATTAGTATTCTCTATGACTTTAATTTTTAGATTTACTAAACACAAATTCAAGTAACTAGAGAGAGCATAACTGAAATCCAGAATAGGTAGATTTTTCAAAAGAGCAAGAGAAAATAAAAAATGATGAAAACTGAAGATCAAATTAAAAGGGCTTTAATGCCATCTGGTTCTTCTTCCATCCATTTGCAACCAAAACAGTACCCAGATTCCCATTATTCCCTGTTCCTGGGAATAGACTAGGTAAAGAGTGTCCTGACTCCATGATCCTTAGAGAGACTTCCTAGTTTGCATTAACCTTACTGCAAATCAGAAACCACAGAGTAGCAATTTCAAGGGACCACCTCATTTCCTGCAGAGTTTTTATCTTTCAAAACCATGATGAGCATCTTTTGTAATGGTGAGTGGCTTGATGCTTAAAACTTCAGTCAATTTTAGTCTGTCATAAGAAAAGCTGCAGCTCCTTTGCACAGAGAGAATATGTACATACATTTTGTCCCATCAAAGATGACTTGAAGAGTTCTTCTCCAATTTGCTTTGAGAAAAATAGCCTTTAAACTGAGATTAAGAAGCGGGAAACTTCCAATAAAAGGGAATATTTTTCAAAAACTTGCAAGTGACTGCAAAGCCAGTTAACACAGAAAACCTTGTCACCTTAAGTATGCCATTTGTTATCACACATGCCGGAATACATCTATTCATCTTCTTTTAATTGCTTAGCTGTGCTAGAAATACAAAGCTGCTCACTGATGCAGAGACTGTGAAAGAATATTTTGTCATGGAAACTTTGAAAACATTTCAAAGCAAGAGCTCTCCTCTGATGCAATGAAACCTAGCTGTTTGTTGGGCATTGTATTTGGCTGATAAGAGTATAGAGTGAGAGGCCTTTTCTCTGAGTGGCATTTACATGTATCTTCTTTGACTTGCATATGGCTTAGAAAATACCAGCAATTTTCTAAGCAGACTTTAGAAGAGTAGTGTGTTGTTCTCTCTTCCTCTTTTCTTGCAAAATGACAACTAATTGAGATTATCCTTCAGGCAGCAGATAAATACCTAGTTTCTAAGTGTATCTGACACAAATTTGGGGGGCATATTTGAGCTCACCCTTCCTTTGAAAATTTTAGCTAAAGGTTGTTTTAAAAATTGATTGGGAGACCATTGGGCTGAGACAGCTCCAGCATCCTGAGTTTCTAGTTAAGCAAACTGAAACCCAATTACGAGTGAGTGGTCAAATCCCACCAATCAGAACCTGCCAACTAACTCCTGCTTAGAATTCACCAATCAGAGACCACCAACTAACTTTTATCTAGGAACTTTTCACCTTAACCAAGTAAATGTTTTCTTTGGCTTGCTTCAAGAGCAACTTACAAAAGTTTCTCCCTCACATCGCCCTAGTAGGGCCATGAATCTCTTTTGATTCTGAATCTGGTGTTGTCAGATTTATGAATTATTGCTTACTCAAATAAATGCTTTAAAATTTTAATGTCCCTAAATTTATCTTTTACTGGAATAAACAAATGCTATACACACATACACACATTTTTAAAATTTCACTTACTAAGTATCCCCTTTGTGTTTATAATCCAGGAGTTCTAACTATGTTGTTTCATTGAATCTTCACAGCAATTCCTATAGTGTATTGATAGATTATCTGTTTCACTGGTGACAAAATTGGCAGTTGAATTGCTAAAGAGTACAAAGCCAGCCCACCAAAACCAAAGATACTTCCACCTTACCACAATGACTGACCCAGCTGCTAGTCAGACACATGCCCCAGTACCTAGAAAATGATGGAGAGCTTGAAAGTTGTTTTCTTTTCCAAGCCCTTTCCATTTGTCAATGTTCCACCAAGATACATGGAAGGATTACACTCTAGGTCATCCAAGGGGGTTAATGACCCTTGGAGATTCAAGAAGTTTATCCCCAAGGGGAAAAGCAGGCTTAAGAAACTTAATTTTCTAATCCAATTTCAGCTTCCACAGACCCTATATTCTTTCTTACAATTGATTAGCAGGTGAATACCCCTACAGTTTTATCTATTGGGTTTTCCCTTCCCACGCCATTCCCCTTTCATGGTTGCTTTTTTCTCATTTTATTAAAAAAAAATTATGCCTCCACCCATACCTTCTGTTTCTATGGTAAATCATATCAGAGGATAATCAGTTTATTATCATTATTATTAACATATATTAATTGTACAAATTAATGCGATTTGTTGCAGTATTTCCATACATGCATACATAAGCATTGATCATGTCCATCCACACTTCTACCCTCACACTATCCCCCAGCCCACTTCCCACTCCCTAAAAATCCTTCTTCTATATTCACATCAACTTTATTCTTTTTTAAGTTTACACATAAGTAAGAGAACATGTGACACTTGTGTTTCTGTGTCTCCTTTATTTTTCTTAACATGATGTCCTCCAGTTCCATCTATTTGGTTGAACATGACAGGATTTCATTCTCTTTTGTGTATATATTCCATATTTTCTCTTTCCATTCATTTGTTGACAGGCACCTAGATTGATTATGTATTTTAGCTATTGGGAATATTGCCACAATAAACATGGGCATGTAGGTATCTCTTTTGTATGCTCATTTCATTGCCTGTGGATATAAACCCAGGAGTGGGATTGTTGGTGTTATGGTCTGTGTATGAAGTGTCCCTCAAAAGTTCCTGTGTTCAGTAGGAATGTTTCAGAAATGAAATGATTATGAGAGCTGTAACCTAATCGGTTAGGTTTAATCAATTCCATTTGATAAATTGATAATTAGAATGGACAAACTGGGTGGTAAGTATAAGCAAGTGGGGCCTGGCTAGATGAAGTAGGTCACTGAGGGTGTGCCTATGGAAATTATATCTTGTACCCCCTCTCACTCTCTCTGCTGTCTGACTGCAGCAAAGGAAGTAGCTTTTCTCTACCACATCTTCCACCATGATGTCCTGCCTCACCTTGGGGCCAGAGTGATGGAGTCAGACAACCATGGACAGAACCTCTGAAACTATGAGTTCAGAATAAACTTCCTCTAAGTTGGTCCCATCAGATATTTTAGTCACAGTGATGAAAAACTGATTAACACAGCTGAATCATATGACATTTCTATTTTTAGTATTTTAAGGAACCTCAATATTATTTCCCACAGTGGCTGTAGTAATTTACATTCCCACCAACAGTGTATAAGAGTTGATTTTTCTTCATGTTTTTGCCAATATTTTTTTTTAATCATAGCCACTCTAACTGGGGTGGAACGGTATCTCATTGTAATATGTATTTTGACGATGGCTAATAATATCAAGCGTTTTATTCATATATTTGTTGACCATTTGAATTTCTTCCCTTGAAACTGGACTAAATGAATCATTTGCCATTTTTAAATGGGATTACCTATTATTTTCTGTTGTGAAATTTTTTTAGTTCTTTTTATATTCTGGTTAGTAGCCCTTTGTTAGATGAATAATTGGTAAACATTTTCTCCCACTGTATAGATTTTCTCTTAACTCTGTCGTTATATTTTCTACTGTGCAGAAGCTTTTTCATTTGATGTAATCTCATTCATCAATTTTTGCTTTGGCTTCATGTGTTTTTGGAGTTCTATCCAGAAAGTCATTGGCTGCACCAATATCTTGCACTGTTTCCCCTGTTTCCTTCTAGTAGTTTCAAAGTTTCAGGTCTTAAGATCTCATAAAGATCTTTGTTGTATTTTGAGTTGATTTTTGTCCAGGATGAGAGAGAGGGTTCAAGTATCAATCATCTACATGTGATTATCCAGATTTCCCAGCATTAAAAGAGGCTATCATTTCTTCAGTGTGTTTTTGGCTTGTCTGCATGGATATATTTGTGGGTTCTCCATTCTGTTCCACCGATCTATGTGTCTAGTTTTGTGCCAACACCATGCTGTTCTTGCTACTATGGCTCTGTTATATGTCTGGAAACTAGGTATTGCGATATCTCAAACTTTGCCCCTTTTGATCAAATTTGCTTTGACTATTCAGGATTTTTTTCTACTTCCATATGAATTTTAGCACTTCTCTTCTAGTTCTATGAAGAATGTTATTAGTATTTTGATAGGGATTGCATTGAATCTGTAGATCACTTTGGTAGCACAGACATTTAATAATATTAATTCTTCCAATCCAGGCATATGGAAGGTCTTTCCACCTTTTAGTATCTTCTTCAATTTCTTTCTTCAATGTTTTATAGTTTTCACTGTAGATGTTAGAAGTCTTTCACTTCCTTAGTTTATTACACATGTGGTATGTGTGTGTATATGAGAGAAATATCTTTCATTTCTTTCCCAGAGCATTCATTATTAGTGTATAGAAAAGCTCCTGATTTTTATGTTGACTTTATATTCTACTACTGAATAGTTTATTGGTTTTAGTAGTCTTTTGTAGAGTCTTCAGGTCTTTCTATGTATAGAATCATATCTGCAAACAGAGATAATTTGACTTTCTCCTTTCCTATTTGTATGTCTTTTCTTCCTTTTTCTTGTCTAATTGCTCTAGTTAAAATTTCTAGTAGTGTATTGAATGACAGTGTGAGAGTGGACCCCCTTGTCTTGTTTCTAATTGTAAGGAAATGATTTCAAATTTTTCTCATTTAGTATGATGTTGGCTATGGGTGTATCATATACAACTTTTATTATATTGAGATATGAGACTTCTAGACCTAATTTGCTCAATTTTTTATCACGAAGATATTGTATTATTAATGTTTGATTATTTTCTTTTTCTCATTTGTGGAAGTATTCTAGTGGGATTTATACTTTCACTTGCTATCATAATGGTACTTTTCTTTCTTCTACTTCTGGTTATAAGATCCTCTTAATCATCTTTTGTTAAGTTAGTCCAGTAGTCAAGAATTTCCTTAGTTGTCGCTTATTTTGGAAGGTCTTTATTTCTTCTTTCATTTTGAAGAATAGCCTTGCTTGGTATAGTAATCTTGATTGGTAGCAATTTTTTTTTTTTTCAGGACTTGAATATACATCATTCCATTCCCTCCTGGCCTTTAGGATTTCCACTGATAAATTGGTTGTCAGTCTAATAGTGTTGACCTTAATGTGACCTTGCACTTTTCACTTACAGATTTTAAAATTCTTTGTCCTGTACTTTTGAAAGTTTGCAATATATTACGATGAGAATCTTTTCTAGTCATAATTAGTTAGGATTCCATAATTCTATACCTGGATGTTCACATCTTTTCCAAGAATAGGGAAGTTTTCTGCTATTATCTTATTGAATAAGTTTTCTATGTCCTTAATCTTTATTTTTTCCCCTTCATATATGCCAATGATACGTGTTTGATCTTCTAATGGTGTCCAAAAGATCTTTAATGCTTTCTTCATTTTTTATTAATTTTAAAGAATTTCTACCTGAATTTGATATTCCACTTGATCTAATCTGTTAATGCCTTCACTTGAATTATTAAGATTGTCATTTCCAAGATTTCTGATTTTTTCAAAATTTCTGTCTCTTGGCTGAATTTCTCATTCATATCCTGCATTGCCTTCCTGATTCCATTTAACTGTTTTTCTACATTCTCTTGGATCTCAGTGAGTGTATTAGTCAAAGTTCTCTAGAGGAACAGAATCAACTGGAAGTATAACTATAAAAGGGGACTTATTAGGTTGGCTTATGTGACCAGAAGCTGGATAGTCCACAATGGTTGTCTGCAGCCCAGAGAGCTGGAAGAACCAGTAGCTGCACAGTCCAAGAGGCTGAAGCCCCAGAGCAAGAGGGAACAATCATGCTACCCTAGTCTGAGACCAAAGGGTTCTGGAGAATCCACTTTAGAAGTGAAGAAGCAAGAGTTCAATACCCTCAGGTGATTGCACCAGCAATAAAGAACCTGTTCAAGAAGAATCAAGCTTGCATCTGCTGTTGCTTCCTTGTTCTTCCAACTTTTATTCTATCCAAGCCACCATCCTATTGATTGGTGCAGCCATTTCAGTTGGCTATCCCACATGCCAAACATTCCTAGATACACCCTCATTGACACACCCCTAATCCTCTTAATCTTTGTCATCTCTTAATCAAATCAAGTTGGCAATTCATATTATTCATTACAGTGATCTTTTAAAGAATTATTCTTTTTGAATTCTTTTTTTTAAATATTTATTTATTTGCTTTAGTTGTACACAATGCGTTTATGTTTATGTGGTGCTGAGGATTGAACCCGGGCTGCGCACGTGCTAGGTGAGCGCTCAACCGCTGAGCCACAACCCCAGCCCATATTCTTTTGAATTCTTTATCAGTCATTTCATCTTTTTGATATCTTTGGAAGCTGTTACTGGAGAGCTGTGTTCTTTAGGAGATGTCACATTGTTTTTTTTTTAAATATTTCTTATGTTCTTATGTTGAGATTTGTGCATCTGGTGGGTTTGAGTATCTACAAATTTTATGGGCTGGACTTCTTAGTAAGAGGCTTTCTCCTGAAGATGTGTCTTGGTTTATCAGTTTGTCATGAAAGTTGAGTGTATTTTCGGCTATACATGATAGTGTAATCTCCCTGTAGTTTCTGTGGCTGTGATTAGTGAATTAGTGATTAGTGTTGGAGTTGGAAAGACTCACTGTCTAGGCATGTCATTCAAGGGTGGGGACATTATAGCAGTGCAGGGAGGTATGGTATAAAAAGCAGAGTGCATGTGGTTACTCTTACAATTGGAGTGTTCCCCCCCAAAAAAATGATGTGGACTTCCTCAAGCAATGTTATCTATATTCTATATATCATATATCTATATACATATCTATATTCTATATGTCATATATATATTCTATATATACATCATATATCTATATTCTATATGTCATATATATATATATCTTACATATAGAATATAGATATATGATACTGGCTCTGTTACTTGAATGGATCTCTGGTACTGACTGTTCCAGTAGTCAAGAAGGGTCAGAAGCACTTGTTCTCTCATTAGACATTGGTATGGATCCAGGCGCTTCACAGGGAGAGGTTGATAAAAGAATTAGAGCATGCCCTCAGTGACACATAGTTTGTCAGTAGTACATGATCAGACAAGGTGCAATGGCAGCAAACATGTTACTCTTCTCTGCTGAAACGCTGAGTATGCCTACATAGGAATAGGATCTCAGACTCCCTAGGTGGGCACACCTGGGGACAAAGCAATGGCCAGGGGCCCTTCTCCCCTGATTCTTTCAGTTGCAGTGCCTATCAGTGACTAATTGGGAGTAGGTGCAGCTTCAGCCAGGCAAAATTCCTCCCAGATGAGGCAATCACAGGAGTTAGCAAGAACAGAATGTGGTTGGCACTGGGCAAAGTTTCTCTCCAGACCTTTTTAACCAATAATGTGACACAGGGTAGGGGCAGTAGCTGGAGCTGAGGTAATATAGCTCAGGACTGCCCAACATGCTTCAGTGGGCGGGGGAGCAGCAGAACTTCAGACTTCTTTTTCACCTTGTTGGTGACAGGCACCTACACATGATGCTGGGAGAGGATTGCAAGAACTGCAGAAGCAACTGCACAGTCAAACACCTTCAGTCCTGGCCCCAGTGTAAAACCCCATAAAACTGGCCATATATTCCAGTCTCGTAGTGCAAACTCCTCAGAGCCCAGGTGCCCAGGTGTTTGGGGACAGCACTCTCTGTTCTCTGTGTTTTAACACCCACTCCCCACAATGTAGCACTCTCCACAGATTTGAGTCAGAATCCCTTCACTGAGCCCAGTCTGACTCATAAGGTAGCTTACCACTGAGCCAGTGCAGTCTGTGGGGTCCTAGATATGGGAATATGCAGGGGTTTCTGACCCCTACAAAAGTCCACATTCAGACAATAGTTGCCTTCTCAAGATAACTTCTGACTGCAGCTCTCCAGGAGTTCACTAGGGGACAAGGTGAATTTCTTTTCCAAAGCTAGACTGGTACAGATTTTAGGCCTCTTCTCCATTTAAGCTTTAAGTCTGCAAGGGCTGTAAAGTTTTTTTTTGTTGTTGTTTTTTTTTTTTTTTTTTTTTTTTTTTTTTTTTTTTTTTTTTTTTTTTTGTGGTACTGGGGATTGAACTCAGGGGCACTTGACCACTGGGCCACATCCCCAGCCCTTTTTTGTAATTTTATTTAGAGACAGGGTTTCACTGAGTTGCTAAGTGCCTCGCCATTGCTGAGGCTGGCTTTGAACTCGTGATCCTCCTGCCTCAGCCTCCCAAAGTGCTAGGATTACAGGCATGCGCCACCGCGCCCGGCTTGCTGTAAAGTTTTCCAAAAGCTAGGATTACTCTGTGCTGACAGAGTTTTCTGGGACTCTCTCTCACCTTTACCCCGTGAAGGGTGGACCCCCACTTCTCTGGCTGTAGAGCCCAGGAAGCAGGTGCTAGGATATTTATATCTCTTGCTATGCTGCTGCTCCAGGTCTGGATTTTATAAGATTTCAGTTTCTCTACTATTGAATTCCAGTATTCTCTTGCAGTCACTCACCTCAACATGCAGCTATACCTTTGCTTTGGTTCTTCTTTGTAAGGAGCTGGTGAGTGCTGGGTGTCTCTATTCAGCCATCTTGTTAATTGAGTAGCTTTTCCTTATCAATAATTTAAAATATTGCTCTACATGAAGCGTTCTCTGATAAGAACACTTTCAATTCCTCTTTCCTTGAGATACAAACAGAGGCACATTTCTTCTTATTAAGAAATAAACTTTCAACATTTTTTTCTATATTTTTCCAATAAGAATCTACTTAAATTTCAGTATGTTTACTTATCCTTTATAAATTATCAGTTAATAAAGTTACAACTCAATAGAGAAAACATTTTAACACTCAGAGCCTTAAAAATTAGGAAAAAAATAATTTCAATTTATAAACATTTTGGTAGCAGAGAAGTTGATAGAATAATCAATAAAGGACTGTATTTCTGTGGAAGAAGTAATAACAGAGGAATAATGTCAATGTCAAGATAATGAACTAAGCATTTGTTTTTGTAATGTTAAGCAGATGGTGGTGGACGTCAAATCACTGTGGTTTTAGATTCCACAGAATAAATTTAAATAGCCTAATACAATAGTTTTATTTTTAAAGAAACATGGTTTTCAGACCAGTTTAGATCATCAAAAACACCATAATAATTAGAGCCATAATGATTACACCTGAGATTAGAGCAGGAAATAGGACATATAGGAATCAGTACCAAAGGCCAATGTTCAGGCTATAATGAAAGCAACGGGATTGATATAATTTCCTTTTCTCCAATCCCATGACATTTATTTCATAAAATGCTCTCATATTATACTGTTTCCTCTTCTTGTTAGTATCTTTGTCATATGGAAAGATATCAGCATTTTAATGATTTAGTTATTTAAGCTTCTTTGATAATCTGTGTCCTTTGATCATCCCTTCCACTTTACCTCTTCCTCAGTTGTAAGAACTGAGGATCAGAATTGTCAGCAAATCAAGCAATAGCACATTGCAAAGGTTATTGTGCCAGGAACTGCTATTATCTTTCTCACAAAAATTATAACAAGGCAGGAAAAGGTGCAACTGGAATTCATTAATAACCTACCACCCAGAAACAGAGGACACCATGGTGCAGATTTTAGAAACAATAGAAATGGTTGATATTCAAAGCAATGCCATAATTCGTGTTTGGAATTGATTTTCCTAGCCTTTTTGCTGAGACTGTCAATAAATGAAATGGCTATTAAATTTGGCAATGGTTGGAGCAATATGATGTATGTCAACTAAGAAATTGGAAGATTGTTCACCACCGTTACAAATACTTACCTGAGCTCCCAACTTAACACAGCCTATTTTAGACCCTGAAATTCAGTTTAACAAAGGTGCATGTCAGTCCTGGAAGATATTTGTGATAGCATGTTCTCACATGTATACTTCTCCCAGAGTGTGGGAAAAAACACCACACACACACACACACACACACACACACACACACAGTGGGTTGCAATGAAATCACAACACTGATTTGACTTTCTGGTACATATCTATAAATTTAGACTTTATGGACTTTATCAGGTGGGAAGAGATTTCAAGTATATAAATCAGCATTTATTGTAAAATAAAGATTTACATTTTATTACTACAAAAGAAATTTTAGCCACCATCTATTGAGTGTGATCCAGCATGCTATATACATTATACACATTATATCATATCATTTAGGCATCATGACAACCTTTAATGTAAATACTTCTCTTCCATTTTAACCCAAGAAATACAGGGCGTAAATGACTTAAATTGCCCAAGGCCATTTTTATTTTCTTCTTTACATTTTTCAATAATCTTATACAATGTACTTTTTTTCCAATCAGGAAACACATATATTTCCATTTTGCAAAACAAAAATGTATACTATTATTGTGACAGAAGCAGTAGGGTCATTCATCAGGGTCCTTTCTTATGTTATAGTTTTATGATAAAGATGAAAATGGTTATCATTATTAGGCATTTATTTCTTACATAGTATTCTACTGCTTCAATGAACATGTTCATGATTTGTAACTTCTAACTGGCAAGTTATCCTTAATGTTTAGGAGGCTCTGGCAGGACCAGATCATCATAGCTAAAGACTAGAGCATGATAAGCATCCCAAGCAGAAGCTCAAAGGAAATGCACGGACAGACAGAAGACTGACCTTGCTTATCCTTCCTGTTTTAAATTTTTTATCTCTTTGAGGATAAATAAGGTATTTTTTAAATAGACAAACTTAACACTTGCATGTATGTAACTATAAACATTAATCTTCATATAAATCCTGATAAAATTTCCAGGTTCATTTAACCAGTTGTCAAATGACCAGAAAAACAGCTGGGAGCTACATACTATTAGCTAGGAGCCACAGACACTTTTGGATAATAGGATGCTAAATGGGAGAGACAGATTAGTTACAAGCATTTGATTCTCAACAGATTTCACCTATCTCTCTCTATCCCCATTCCAACAGTTCTATCCACTAGCTATTGAATAATGAAGTTTAGAGTCTCTTGGACTATTATCATAGCTTCATAGCAATCTTTTAACATAGTGCTTGCTTATTCAGTTCTTATTATAATTTCCAGTGAAATAAAAATATCACAAAGTCATTCAAATTTATAGACTAAAGATGTATCTATAGCGACAAAGTATAGGATAAAATTCATTATCCTGATAAATTGATGAACCTGGACAGTCACTCTGAATAATTTGAGCCACAGGAACCTTTCCCCTCAATGGCTGGAATATTTCAGGCCTGATTTATCCACGTAATTGCCTCAGCTCTTCATTTCATTTTGCCCGTGTCAACACAATGAAGTCTCTGTACTTGATTTTGAAAGCTTCACTATTTCATGTCACGTTAGCAAGTGAGACACACACAGCAAATTCTGGATGGGGTTCTTGTGACAAATGACTTCTATGGTTTGCACGTGTCTCTTCAATGACAGCTGCTTGGAAGAAACATCACCTCCCAGCTGCACAACTTGATCCTTCTCTCCCTTGTGAATTAGGAGGAATTGAATGTTTGGCTTTAAAGTGGCACTTCACACTCCTCTCATTGAACATCGCAATTGTGCCCAGACGAAAGGAAACAAAAAAAACCATCATTGGCAACTGATGGGAGAAAAAATAGTCCTCTCATTACAGAGATAATAAGCAGGATGTTCCCTGCAGCCTTTCTTCTTAATTCTCCTTATTGTATTTTATTAAATGATGCAGTTTGAAATTAAGACTCTGGCAACCTTTGTGCACACTCTGCATAAACAAGCAAAACAGAAACACAGTTAAAAGAGCAAGTATAAGCCCCTTCCAAAAGCCATCTGCTTTCTTCTTGTTATGAAACTTCAATTCATCAGCAAAACTCTAAAGAAAATATTTATAGCAGAAGTATAAGCCTGCATTCTGAAGATGCTTGGAGGCAGGGTTAGTGAAATATGAGAAAACTTGGTTAGTTTTATCACTTAATAACCAACCTAGAACTAGTCATTTAACCTAGTCATTCACTCATTTAATCTTCACTTTTATTCATTCAACAAAATTTATTTAAGACCCTCAATGTGCCAGGAGCTGTGGTAAGGTGTCTCTCTTCACATCATTAAATGAATATAAGAATTAGATCAGTCCAGCCATTCCTGCTTCCCTAAAACTCTAAAACAAGTAAAAACATCTGTGTTTGGTGTTCACCAATAAGCCACCAGAGGAAAGCATGGTTACCTATGCAAAAATTCAAAATACGACTGCAATTTAGGGGATATTTTATTTTATATATCTACTGTTACAAATTTTTTGCTAATTTTCACTCTGGTAAAATACCTCCTACAACTATTCTCACCCTTTAGTCTTCTCAATGAGAGAAACCAATAATCCGTGCACTATAGGCTTTTTTTTTTTTTTAATGTCATTACGCAATCACTGCATAGGCATGCAAATAAATATAACATACCTGAACAATACTATTGACATACAACCCAGATTTGCTAAGCAAAATGTCATCTTGAACTTCCTGCTCCATTTTCCTCACAACTTCCTTCTCTGATCTGATAGCAGTTCATAAGCATGATCTAAAGTAAAATAAGACAGAACCCTGGAGATTTTGCATGAACAAGAAAGAAATTTCAGTATGGTTAGCAAGTTTGGGATAGGAATATTTGTTTCCACATTGCATTCTAACCTATCCTAACAAATTTAGAATTTATATCAATGATAAGAGGCCAAAATGCATAGCAGTAAATTAGCAATTAAGCAGAGGCAGAAAGGAAACTGATATTGGAGCCTGAAAAATGACGATCTATTATATACAGTAGGAAAGCACTTGACAAAATTAAAATCCTATGATAATTTGGGAGGCAGATCATGTGGCTTCCAGCTCTAGCGGTTTAGGAGAAGAATGTTAAAAGTGAATATTGGCTGTGTTTGACAAAAGATTTGAAGAATGAATAAGCTCAGGGGAACTCTGGTTAGTTTTCAAATCAGAAATGAAAAAGATGAGAATAGTTCAGAAATGTGGAGACTTGGGCTGGGGATGTGGCTCTGTGTTTTGTGCCATGTGAATGCCTGGCATGTGAGAGGCCCTGGGTTCAATCCCCAGCACTGAAAAAAAAAAAATAGAAGCTCACAAGTTGGAAAAGTGACTGCTTCTAGACCCCTCAACAGTAAGACTTAGCAACTAAAAGACTGTGCCACAAAATCAGTGAAATATTTGCATTGGAAGAAATTACTTAGGACAAGGATCAGATTAAGCATGTAAACTTACCCATACCTTCAAGGTAGTCACCATAAAGTTAAAAGAGAAAAGTATGGAAGACAGAAATGAAAGCAGATTTTAGGACTGTGTCTAGAAAAGAACTTTAGTTATGATTACCAGCACATGGAATGTATTAAAAGCTGCATTGCATTGTGTACAACTAAAGTAAATAAATAAATATTAAAAAAAAAAAAAAAAAGCAAATAGAGGGGCTGGGGTTGTGGTTCAGCGGTAGAACTCTCGCCTGGCACGTGTGCGGCCTGGGTTCGAGCCTCAGCACCACGTAAAAATAAAAACGCATTGTATACAACTGAAGTAAATAAATTTTTTTAAAAAGCAAATAGATCAGAATCCTACTATGGTTCAGAGGGAGCTACACTGCCAAAGAAACCATAAGCCTTTTTAAAACAAGTCATGGACATTTTGAGACTTACAATGCTTGGAATGCCAATAGTTCATGAGAAATATGTTTACTGAGAAAATTATGCAGCTCCTGAAGAAGGTACAATCCCCACCACACACTGTAGAGGTGGCTGAAGAGAGAAATGGAAAAGGAAGAACATCTTAGGGGACACAGCTTGCACCAATAGAGCACAATGTATGAAAGAACTCCTTTCAAGGATCAGAACGAAGGCCTAGTCAAGAAACCCCATCCCTGGAGAGGGACCGTGCTCCATGTCTACCATGTGGTATTTCATCATCTCTGGCTAACTCCCTTTTCCAAATGAGAAGGTGTGGTACAATTACCAGTGTACATCACTTGTACCAGTGCATATCCAGTAAAGAGAGGACATGAATATAACTTTCCTCTCAATCCATAGGTCACTTGTTCAATAAAAAGCATCCTGTAGGCCTGGCAGAGAGGCCCTTGTATCCCATAGAACTTGATTCAGGGCCCAGATTAGATGTCGGGATTTCTTCCCCAAGACTAAACTGTGATGTCTTACATATGTGAAGAAGGAAGTAATTGAAAATTTGGTGACTAGAAAGGGAGATTCTTGCAGGGAATCTAAGTACCTACCAGATGTTCATGTTTAAATGTCCAAACCCCATGTACCAATCTGAGTGGGATCCTGTAACCAGCTCAGGACAGTGGAAGGAGAGCATAGGGATGTGGAACTTCCCACCTACATCTCGTCCTAATCCAATGTCCTTGAAGGCCATGTGATTTAGATGACTTCTACTAGGCAGATGATGGCTTTAGAATCTGAATGAGAAAGAAATACCTATCATTCATTACAAAGTCACTAGGATTTCAGGGACTAAACCATAGCTGAGATTAGGTTAACTAATACATTGTGCAATATAAACCCCATTGTCATTCTCCCCACAAAATGTTTAGCAAGGTCTATGCTGATCACTAAATTTTTGGAATTAATAAATAGAGAAGGATGGGTTTAAAAAGTTCCCATCCATGTTTATGGTGAAGTGAGCTGAAAATGTTAAGATTTACTAGGAAACACAGAAGATCTTTTATGAGGAGCAGCTGATATGTAAATTATGATTAATTGGCACCTCTTTGCTTCCAATGCTCCTCTCTCTAGATACAAAAAAAAAAAAAAAAATCTTGCAATGGGATGTCCCAGCTTCATCCTGGGCCAGAGTCTGAACACATCTGGAGATGTCTTATATAATGATGTGGCAAATTTGCAGAAAATCATTACTAGGAGTACAGAGGAACCTCCTTTTAAAACAACTCAGACTAAGGAAGGAAAGAATTGGGCATAATAAATGTAGACCCAACAACAAAGCCTGGATCATGAAATGGGAGAAGTATTCCAGGCATAATATGGCACCTTCATTCTTTTGCCCTGCAGGATTACAAGTTGGAGGCCAGCCTGGGCAACTTAATGAGACCTTGTCTAAAAATAAATGAGATTAACCCTCTAAATCATTTCTATTGATACATAATTTACATATGGCAAAATTAATGCTTTTAACCACGATTCTGTGAAAGCACCACCAAGAGAATTTCCATTACCTCATAAGCTTCCTTCAGGTTATTTTATATAGTCAGCTGTTACTCCTGGCAACCACTGATCAAATTTCAATTCGTACAGTTTATACCTTTTCTAGAATGTCATTAAATAATTAGCCTTTTGAGTCTGATTTCTTAGCATAATATCTAAGATTTCTTCAGGTTCTGTAAATATTTTTAAAAGGATGGGCTGAGAGTATAGCTTAGAGGTAAAATACTCCTGAGTTCAGTCTCTAAGACTTGGAAAGACAGGACTATAAGTAAAACCTAAAATTCATTTAATTTAAACTTCTTCAAGGCATTAGGCTTGTTGACATGACATAACTTTGATAACCATGTAACAGAGAATAGCTGCAAATGAGAAGGAAGGCAATTCGGCATCCTCACCATTCT
Source organism: Tamias sibiricus (assembly GCA_025594165.1). Lineage (NCBI taxonomy): Eukaryota > Metazoa > Chordata > Mammalia > Rodentia > Sciuridae > Tamias > Tamias sibiricus. The sequence goes on along the minus strand of CM046664.1, from coordinate 107,353,812 downwards.
TTTCTCAACAAAGCTTTGGCACGTGAAGCACTTTTTGTTGATGCCAGAGTACCAGGTGAGGAAAGGCAGGCACAAGGACTGCCACCAATGAGTTATCAACATGCCCATTAGGAACAGCGGTACCTAGGAGAAATGGTAGAAGCATCCTGTGAATGCTATTTGGCTAATCAGACTTTCATGAGCACTTATGAAATGCTGCCTAAGGACCCTGAAAGAGGCAGGGTCAGAGACAGAGCAGGGAGCGTAGAACCAGTGAAGCCTCGTGTATGAGTTATCTTTCGTTGTATGAAAATATCCCGAGTCAGCACAGTGGCACTTACCTGTAGTCTCAGCTCCTTGGGAAGCTGAGGCAGGATTAAAAAAGTTAAAGGCCAGCCTATGCAACTTAATGGGACCCTGTCTCAAAATAAAGTTTAAAAATAAAAACAAAACTCATTGTCATATTACAAGGACCATTTGTTATTTCTCACAAGTCTAGGTAGATTAGGCACCTCTGTGACCTGGAAGGGTCTTGGATTATCTCATCTGTGCTCATTAATGTGTCTGGGTCAGCTAAAAGGTCAACTGAAGGCTTGCTGAACTAGGCAGCCTTGACTGAAATGATGCAACTATCTTTCATGTGTTATCTCTCACATCCCTCTAGAAAATTACCAGACTTGTCCTACTAGGGAGGGAGGGATCTGAGAGAGAGAGAGAGAGAGAGAGAGAGAGAGAGAGAGAGAGAGAGAGAGAAGAGAGAGAGAGAGAGAGAGAGAGAGAGAGAGAGAGAGAGAGAGAGAACAGAAGACTTCTTGAGACATGGACCTGGAACACAATTAGCTATTTATATGCCCAAGTAAGTCATGGGCCGGCCAGATTCAAGGGGTAAGGTATCAACTCCTCCTCTTGATGGAGAAGTGACATAGTTGATTAGAAGGAGAGAATGAGAATGAGAAGGCAGAAATGATTGGGCCATTGTTGTACGCACACTATCACACCTGGGGTGTTTTTGTTGGTTGTCTGTTGACTCTTACTGCAAAACTGTCTGGGAGAAGGTTAGTTACACTTGCATTCAGTTTCCCAGAACTCTAGAGTTGGAAGATCTTCACAATAATTGTCTGCTTGAATTTTCTAATTTCAGAAATAAGGAATCTGAGGCCCCAAGCCGGTAAGCAATTTTATTAATGGATCATTGCAAAGAAGGATGAGACATTACTTCTGGTTCAGTTTAGAGCTCTTTCTACATACTTCACTGTCTTCTCTTCCAAGGACACTTTAAGGACAAAATAAAATGGGGTTTTCTTCTACAGATTTTCATCCACTACATTTGCTCTGAAACAGAAGCCAACCCAAATAATTGGTTCCTGGTCATGGTCCCCTCACTGAGGCCCTACCCTGCTCTGTTTTGACCTGCATTCTGCCATGATCACACAGCCCAAGACCTCCCAACAGTGTACCTCCACCATTCTAATTACCTGCCCTGTCTTGACTGGTCCCTCCCTACAGAACCAACACACCTCAGAGTGTGCCAGCCTTTCCCTCCTCTTGAAAGAACTGCCCCCAGAAACAGTTGCTAATAATTTTTTAATCTTGCAATTTTTCCTTCCTATTTTGCAAAAAATGGCTACCATTCTCCCATCCTTAACTGAAGTTTTTCTCTGGAATCTACTTTATAAACCAGAAAACTGATAGTGCAATACTTACTTCCTACTCCAAAAAATATATAACCAGTTTAACTGACAAGATTCTAGAAACAGAGCTATTTCTATTTTTTTTTTTTAACCTGAGAGAGAGGGTAAAGGAAAAAAATGTACAATTTTATGTCAACACAACCTTGATTCTAAGAAGTTACAACTTGACCATTAGGATTTTAGTCAGCTTTGCATTGCTGTGGCCAAGGCCTGATAACAACAATTAGAGAAGAAAAGGAGTATTTAGGGGTTATGGTTTCAGAAGTCTGCTTATGATAAACTGGTTCCATTGCTTTGGGCCCAAGTGAGGTAGAATATCATGGCAGAAGGATAGGGCAGATGAAAGCAATTCAGAACAGGGCAACCAGGAAGCAGAGAGAGCTCCTTTCACCAGGGACAAAACATCACCCCAAAGGCACATCCTCAGTGACTTACCTCTACCTGCCTAAAGTACCACCCAGTTAATTGGTATCAGTGGATTAATTCACTGATTAGGTTAAAGTACTTATAATCGAACCATGTTACCTATGAACATTCTTTCTTTGTCTCACACATGAGCTTTTGGGGGACACCTCTTACCTAAACTATAACAATCAGAAACCCTCACTCTCTGGAGAAGCAAGCATATTTTGAAATGACTTGCTACTGGAGAATCCTGCTTTCCAGACACAGAGCATAATAGCAGGAAGAAATGCTTCAGATTTTCAGCCACTTTTATGATTCATCTCTGTTTTTATGGATGTCCCAGCACAGTTCACCTCATTAGCTATTATAGAGATTTTAATTCTTGAGTTAATCCGGTGATCATTCAACAGAATGAATATTAATATCTTTCTAATGTAATTTTTAATTAAATATAGCATCACCATTATTACACCCAAAAGATCTAAATAGAGTTTGAAAGAGAAGACAGACACTATCACAATAAAAATCAGCAATTTCTGTTCACATGTTTTTCAAAAGGCTGATCACCTATGAAGTAATGAGAATAAATTGTGAGATAATGTAGGACAGATCTAATTAAGATAATGAGCTATGATTATGGACATGATTTTTCAGGGTTAAAGATCTTAACAAAAGGCAATCTATGGATATATTTTAAACATCCTCTCTGGTCTATTTGCTTATATTAGCTATGCCTCTTAAAAAAGGAAAATATTCATCAAAAGTAATGACCCCGAGTCTGCTGCAACTGCAGGGTTTTACCTATCTTGCTATCACTGACACATTTAATAGTTTGACAGACATTTTTTTAAAACTTTGTAATTTGAATGAGGTAGCATTTTTTTTTAAAAAATCAATGTCGTTTAAGGGAAAAGAGAGACATAAAAACCAATGTTATGTATGCACCTTGAAAGCTGTATTATGAATATATTTTTATTTAGCTAGTATGTATTTGGATGGATATTTCTGGAAGGAACTAACTAATTAGCCTGGCTTCAGCAGCAGTGGCAGGTAAGACAGCCCAGGGAAAGGCAGAATTAAGTTTTGTAGGTATGCCTGGGTGCCATCTCTGTTCCCTCTCCAAAGAGACAACTTGGAGAGAGAAAAAATCAGAACAGGAACCACTTAATCATTGCTCAGCAGTGGCATTCAGAAGACATAACATTTTCTGAGAAGTGTAGACCTGCTGCAAAAGAACCCTGGAAGGGTCTGATGGCTGCACTGGTTGGTAAAGAGTCAGAGTTGCACTTTGAAAGTAAGGCACGTTGACTGGCGCCCACTAAATCTGACGGGTGGAAGGAACCACGGTCCAAGGGTGCTAAGAGATCTTTCCACATCCTGTTCCTTATCAGGGGTGGCTCTCAAAGGGAAACATTTAAATATAATGGGTGAAACTTGTGCTTCAGTGGATCCAGGCCTCACATGTGTGCTGTTCACAGTCTGCTGTCATTTGCTTCAAGTAGCAGCATACCAGGGGTCGGTTTTAAACCATGGGGCACACTCCACTCATTCCTGGCATGGAATGAGGAGCTCTGCCTCTGGCTTCACTGCACCTGTGGTGGGCTTTGGGGCTCCATTAATTCCCAAACCTCCAGGACCCTTCTGACAGACTCAGTGGCTATATCAAGTAGCTCTTCATTGAAATCTCAAAAGCCTAAGGATCTATGAAAAAGCATAAAGCAAAACAAAAGGAAGAACCCCAAAAGACATAAATGATGCACTTGAAAGTATGTGAGTTGTTAGTCTATTTTCCCTGGATTTTTATTGAATTTTGATTTCCATTCCTTTTTCTATTCTATATCCCCTCCCATCTCTTTCTCAATCTCCCTCCACTCAATGCCTGAGTTGTATATCAGAAAGAATATTTCTAACTAATAAGAAAACTAGCATTTATAGTACTGGCACCAATTGTTACTAACCAGATAGGTTTGAGCAAGTTGCTTAACCTCTTTGACCCTTTGCTTCCTTAATTTGAAGACTGTCATAGGACTCATGTGAGAACTAAATGAGATCTTGAAATTTAAGCACATTGAAAATGATAAACCTCTAGACATTCACAAGACATTGTACTATCAATATGTTCCGCGGTAGATAAATTTGGGAAGCAAAGCCACTGTATGGAAAGGTTATAGCCAATGATTAATTGATACCTTGAGAAAGTAAAATTATTATCTTTGAATTTGGTTTATTTTAAATGTAATCCTCAGGGCTTTGTGAGAGATATGAGGATGTGGGAAGAAGCTAAACACAAGTGCTGCAACAGAAGAGTCATGGGGACACTTTTCCCAAGGACCTACATCCATCAAAGACGTTTACATAATGTGACTCATCCTTTTCACTTTGACACTTTTGCTCATCCTATTCATTCCCTTCTGCTCATCTCTCAGGATCAGGTCTGAGTACTGTGGACTTTGTAAGCAGAGAGATTCAGCTCTGCCACTTAGCAATTGTCCAACTCTCTAAGGCCCAGGTTTCCATCTGTAATATGGACTCACGGATATGGTCATGCCTATTTTAAATTAAAAGTTCTTGGGACATGAATGTTTTGCTTCTTTTTGGACTCTCACTGTTTGGAATTGTTAACAATACAGCAAACAGGACTGATCCTCAAGGACAAAATTCCAAGGTGTTGTGATTGGGGTTCTCTGTCCCCATCTGTACTTGTTCCTCCTGGCACTTGGCAGTCCCTCACTCCTTAATTAGGGTGGTATCATGCACCTCTAGCTGCCTGGTTGCCACCATTTAGTAACTGCCATTTCCCCCATGCCTCAAAACTAGTTCCTCCTCCTTCCCCCAAATCTAGGATCAGCTCAGCTAATTATTCATTTTTCTGTTTAACATAAGTTTGAGGGTGACAGGAAGCCCATTTAGCTTCCAATGGATATTTCTCTTTTAAGATCCAAATCCACTGCTGTGCTGGGGTAGGGGTGGCACTGGCAACAGTGTGAATGAGGAAAGCTCCTGTTCTCCTAAGCTTTCTGTACAGGAGATGGCTACCTCTCAGAGAGGAACTTTGCCAGCTGGTGGATGCATATCCCTCAGCCTTTGAGGATGATACCAAGCCAAGCTGCCCTCTGCCCTTTGTCTGCACCCTTAGCTACCAACCAAGATCTCATCCACAACCACAAATACAGCTTGTCCAGCATGCAACCAATTATCTTCTCCAATCTGTATTTCCTATCTTAGTGAATCAGTAACTTGAAAACACTATTCTTCTACCCCTGGTTCAAGTCCTAATTTCTGGCAATGAATTCCTAGTTACTCTTCTTTCTTCTAGTCTTTCTTCAGTTAGCTTTCCATAGGGCAGAAGAAATAGTTTTTCCAAGGAATAAATGGCATCACCTCTTGCTCTTATTCAGAACCCTTATTTTGACAGTGTTATTCCAAAGAGTCCATAATTGGCATTTTTTTTTTTTTTTGCCACTACTTTGTGCCGTATTCACATTTCTCTAATGCTTTATTCACAGGTGTTATGGTTTGGAAGAGAGGTGTCCCCCAAAAGCTCCTGTGTGAGACAATGCAAGAAAGTTTACAGGAGAGATGATTAGGTTATGAGAATCTTAACCCAATCAGTGAATTAATGTCCTGATGGGATTAACTGTGTGGTAACTAAAGATGGGCAGGGTGTGGTTGGAGGAGGTGGGTCCCTGGGGGTGAGCCTTTGGTGTATATATTTTGTTTCTGGCAAGTGGAGTCTCTCTTTCTCTGCTTCCTGATCATCATATGAGCTGCTTCCCTCTGACACACTATGATGTTCTGCCTCACCTTGAGCCCCGAGGAATGGAACCAGCCTTCTAGCAAATGAGCCCTCTGAAACCGTGAGTCCCTAGATAAACTTTTCCTCCCCTAAAAGTTCTGGTCAGATCTTTTAGTCACAACAGTGAAAAGCTGACTAAAACAAGGCCCCATACCATTTTTTTTTGTTTTTTTGTTTTTTGTTTTTTGTTGTTGTTGTTGTTGTGTTTTCATTGTTATTAAAGGCACTTTAGTGTGAAAATCACATCTACCTACCTTCTGGTGACATCTGTTCAGTCTTCCGTGTTGACAACCTTTATTTAGGAATATTCTGCAAGGAGCAATAGCAAACAAAAAGCACATCCATGATGTATTCAATTTATTTTGAAATATCAAACCAATAGCATAAAAATGTAGCTATAAAATGTTGGTTATTTTTCAAACCTCCAAAATTTGTATAACCTCTTAAACCAACTGAAAATATAAATGCATGATGATATTTCTCTGACCTCCCTTATTTATATTTTTTCACCACCACATATGATAGAAGGGATTTTCTTAGGGAATAGAGTGCAGGATACAAGATCAATTTCATTTAAGATTTTGCCTTTTTAATTAAATTACTTTCTGCTGGGGAGTGTGGGGAGGGGCTGCTTCCACAAGCAGGTACAGCAACAATTTGTTTGTCTGAGGCTTTTGTGGTTGTTTCTGGTGTTGTTACTTGTCACCTTTCATACATGCCACTTGAATTTTATTAAAATTGCTCTTACAGCCTAAAAGGATATTTTCTTGCACACTGGAATAGTATTGTATATTGCATTGATGACCATTAAAGATTCATTTCCATTGTTTGAATGCAAAGAGTAAGTTCTAGTTAGATGAGACCTAAAAGGATGAATAATCTTTAGTTTGGACTTCACTTGAAAAATATTAGCTATGACATCTGGATATTTTTGTTGTGTAGGATTAGTAATAACCTCAGGCAGACTGTTTCTAACTTTATAGCAGATACATTTTGTTGAAAAAAAAAATCACTTTCCTTAAAATAGTACCTTTAATAGCACTGCAAAACACCACTTCAGGGAAAATTGATACATAATTTTTTAAATGTATTTACTTAGTCCTTAATAAAGAATGTACAAAATTTGGGTCTCTTAAAGAGCAAAGAAAAAGAAAAGCTGGCTCTCCAGCTCTCACATGTCACTGCGTCAACGAAAGCTGAATGGAGGCTGACCAAGAGACTCTGCGAGGTCTTCAGACATTTAATGTGAAAATTTAAATCGATTGCCAATCCTTCAGCTCTATAAGCAGTGAAGGGTGGATTTTTAATTTTTTTAATGTTTTAAAGAAATAATGGAGCTTTTTTTGTTTTGTTTTGTTTTGTTTTGTTTTGTTTTGTTTAACAGTGAAAAAGTAGAAGGCAAGGGGAGGAAAAACATTAAAGGAAGGTTCAGCAACAGTTAAGGTGGACTCCTCACGACAAGGTTTTTTTTTTTTTTTAATTTTTAAAAATGTGTTTTAATTAGTTATACATGACAAGCACAAGTTTTTATCGCATTTTTTTCAGATGAAATTGTGCCAGAATGCATGGAAAAGCAAGCCCAGAATTACTATAGGTAAAAAAAAATATACTATAATAAATACCATTTCAAGTCAGTTCTCGATAGAACAGAACTATTTGTGTGCCAAGTCTTTGTAGACATGACTTAGCAAATGCTGTAAAACAAACAACTGAATTTCTGGTCCCTGAACATGTAAAATGCCTTTTCCAGCAGAACATATCTACTTGTCCAATTCAGACCTATCAGAACTGTCTAATTCAGAGCTCAATCCTGGAACTCCCACTATAGTCCAAAGGGATTAAAAATAAAAATAGATGCATGAACTAAGCACAGTGTCTCATGTCTATAATCCCAGCAGCTTGGGAATCTGAGGCAGGAGGATCACAAGTTCAAAGCCATGCCTTGTCTCAAAATAAAAAGATAGCCAGGTGTGGTGGCACATGCTTGTAATCCCAGCAGCTCCAGAGGCTGAGGCAGGAGGATTGCGAGTTCAAAGCCAGCCTCAGCAATTTAGGGAAGCCCTACGCAACTCAGTGAGACCCTGGCTCTAAATAAAATACAAAAAAGGACTGGGAATGTCACTCAGTGATTAAGTGCCACTGGATTCAATCCCCAGCACCAAAAATAGATAAATAAATTTTTTTTTAATTTAAAATAAAAAATGAGCTAGGGATGTGGCTCAGTGGCTAAGTGCCCTTGAGTTCAATCCCTGGTACAAAAAAAAAAAAAAAAAAAAAGTGCTTGGGGAAAAAGTTTTGGGTTAAGTCCAATCAATTGCATTTAGTATAAATAAGATACAGTTTTCATGCACGCCTAGGGGTATTCCTTACACTCATCCCCAGTACACAAAGTTTGGTTTTGGCTCTATCCATGATTATTGCAATCCCAGAACACAGCAAAAGCCAATAGGTCATTCTGACGTGGCTCTGTCAATTGCATTCACCGATGGGTCATCTGTATGCTTCCAAACAGATATAAGAATTTAGTCCTCAGGTCCAACATCATTCTTCTCCCAGGGTTGCTTGGGAAAAAATAATCTAATGAACTTCTGCTTTTGGACTTGCAGACAAGATAATTAATATCAAACTTTCCACCAAAGACAGATTGAAAAATTCAAGATGAAATATTTTTAAAACATTTTAAATATTTTAAACAACTTCTTTTAAAAAAAAATAATAAAGAGCTAACAAGAGAGTGGGAACAAAGAAGATAAGATCCAAAGGAGAGAAAACCCAGAGAATGTAGGCGGCTTTGCCTGTTAGCATTGTCTGTTTGGAAGGAAGCACTGAAAAACTAAATTGCATAATTCACAACACTGAGGAGCTGAGAGACAGAAGAGCCCAAGGCCACCAAGTTGGGAAACTTGTTAAACCACCCTCTGCTTTTGGCTGGGATCTTAAAGACTCCACACTTAAAATAAAGGGAAACTGAAAGAAATAAAGCTGTTGTTATTCACAGACAACATAATTGAGAACACAGAGAATTAAAAAAAAAAAAAAAAAACTTACAAATAAATCATTAGAGCTTATTAGGTGAATTTATCAAGATCACTTAATACCAGGAAAAAAAATCAGTTATTTTTCTCTATGCCAGCCAGCATCAAACAACTAGGAAATGCAGTTTTTAAAACAATGTCATTGACAACATCAACTTAGAAATAAATCTAATAAAAGATATGTAAGACTTTGTGCAGAAAATAACAAAATATTATTAAAATAAATTAAAAATATAAATAAATAATTACGTAGACAATACCAGTTCTCCCTAAGTTATATTTTTCACTGAAATCTCAACCAAAATTTCAGTCATGCACGAACGTGTGTGTGTGTGCCCGTTAGATAACTACTTGACACTCAAGTTTTTACAAAATGCAACAGACCAATAGCCAAAACAAGCATAAGGAAGACATAGTTGGACAGTTTACTCTACTATTTAACAGGGAATCTTTAAAACCATAGGAATTAAGCCAATATGCTGCAGATACATTAATAGACAAATAGACCAACAAAGGGCTAGAAACCCAAACTCATGACTATATGGTCACTTGATTTATGATAAATGTGGCACTGTAGAGAAGTGAGAAAGGCTCATATTTTAAAAAATGGTGCTGAGTTAATTGGAAATCTATATGGAAAACAATGAAACTTGACCCTAACTTCACATCATACTAAAAATCAATTCTAGGCAGATTATAGATCTAAATGTGAAAAAAAAGTGAAATAACCAAGTATTCCAAAGATAACATAAGGAAATGACTTGGTGACCTTAAGGTAGGTAAAGATTTATTTAAAACACACATACACACACACGTGCGCGCGCGTGCACACACACACACACACACACACACACACACACACACACCATAAAGGGAAGATTGATTCACTGGACTTCAATAACGTTAAGGATTTCTACTTATCAAAAGCTACCACTTAATAGAGTGAAAAGGCAAGTCACATGATAAAAGAACATATTGCAACACCAGTAACTGACAAGGCCCAATACCCAGAACGTATAAGAATATATGAAGAGGGTCTGGGGTTGTGGCTCAGCGGCAGAGCGCTCGCCTTGTACGTGCTTGGCCCGGGTTCGATCCTCAGCACCACGTAAAACATAGATGCATTCCATTGTGTACAACTAAAGTAAATAAATAAAAATATTAAAAAAAAAGAATATATGAAGAAACATGCCTAATGGGCAAAAGACTGCAACAGACACTTTACAAAAGAGAACATTCAAATAGCCAATAAAATTTTTTTTAAAGATGCTCAACTTCTTAATAAGCAGGGAAATGTAAGTTAAAACCATAATGATTTTAGCACACCCACCAAAATGGACAGCATTCTAAACACTGACAATATCTAGTGTTTGAAAGATTATAGCAGCTATAACTTTCATATACTGCTTGTGGGAGTGTAATTTGCTATAGTCAATTTTGAAAATCCTTTGGCATTACCTATTAATCACATATATGCATAGAATCTAGAAAACTACTTCTAAATTCATAGCCAACAGAAGTGTGAACACATATGCACACCAAGCAACTTGTACAGGGTATTTATAGAAACGTTCTGAATTACCAGAAATAGAAAAGACAGCCAAAATGTCCATCAACAATAGAATGGGCAAATAAGCTATGGTATATTCACACTATGGAATATACCTACTCTGTGCCTGGTAAAATTTAACTCATCCTTAAAATCCTGTGACTTAATCAAAAATGTTAAAAGAAAAATATTTTATGGTTTTAATGGAAAAAATTAATGCATTTTATTCTAATCATAACCTTCTAAGACAGCAGATTCACAGGTAGAAAATATAGCCATGGAATGATGAAAATAAGTTTATATAAATAATAAGCAATAGTCTAAAAGTTTTTACATAAAATATAATGAAGTTCTACTGCTTTCTTTTTTCTTCTCTTAGCACCCTTTTCTATAACAACTTTATAACATTTAGGGGGTTCATGATTTCTTGCACACAGATTGGATTTATACATAGAGTAGCACCAGAGAAAACAAAATAGAAGTCAAAATTAAAGGCTAAATCTGAGATCTCTTTGAAATAAGTAGAAATACCACATTAACACAACACACTGCAGGGCCTCTGAGAAACATCACTTTTTAATCCTTCTCTCAGTATGCATATGAAAAACAATAGTTTTGATTCATGCAAATATGGTCCCCAATTGGAATTTGTTCCATATAACATTCTTTGACCATGAGCAATTTTATTGAGAATATTTGTGTGTCTGCCTAATCACAACATCCAAATACCATTTTCTACAACCTACTTATATAGTATGCTGTGGAATGAAAAAGTCTTTATACCCAATAAAGGGAAGTTATTCCCAAAAAGTGGTATAAATTTTCAAGAGCAATAATAGTTAAAAATTGCAACCTGAACAGTTATTAGGTAGAGTGAGTCTGAACTAAAAGCAATGAAAAATGACACATTATTACCAATATGAACAACATGGTTGAACCAAAAATATTTTCTTGTGGAAGCAAAGCCAATGTTTGAAAACACACACACACACACTGCAGGCATCTGTTTGTATAAAATTCAAAAATATGCAAAATGAATCTATGGTGTAGAAGTGAGAATAGCAGGTATCTTTAGGGAAGTGATCAGTCATTCAAGAAAACCTAGACATTAGGCCTAAATTCTTCCTGGGTATGGGAGAGGAAATATGTGCTTTTCCATATTTTTGTTTGGCTTTGGTATCCCCCAAGATTAAAAAAAAATAATCATTGTCTAATAATCATTGTGAGATGCTAATAAAGTATTGTGAGCTTCTAATAATTAATTCAGCAAAGAATTGAATTTTAAAACAAAGGTAATGAGGTTCAGGACAAAGAGCTGGATGGTTCCAGGTACAAGCCCCAACTCTTTTATAGCCATCTGACTTTGCAACTTTGCCTTCTCTGAGGCTCAAAGTCCTCAAATATAAAATGGAGGCAATACTAACTTTTCACTAGGTTGCTGTGGATAGTAGTAAAATCAAGCATAAAAAAGGACTTGGTAGATAGAAGGTTCTTTACATCCTCTGCATTTATTGTGACTGTTGTGGGGGTCAACCCTCGGTGTGTAACTTTCATTCCTTCTTCAAAGGAATGAAAAGCTGTTTTAGTCAGTTTTTTTTTTTTTTTTTTTTTTTTTTTTTTTTTTGCCACTGTAACCAAAAGACCTCACAAGAACAATCTTAGCAGAGGAAAAGTTTTTTTGTCACTCACAGTTTCAGAGGTCTCAGTCTAGAGCAGCCAGCTCCATTGCTCTGGGCCTCAAGTCAGGCAGAACATCATGGTGGAATGATGTGGAGGGAGGGAAGCAGAGAGAGAACCCTGCTCAACAAGGACAAAATATATTCCCCAAAGGCATGCTCCCCAATGACCCACCTCCTACAGCCACACCCTACCTACCTACAGTTACCACCCTATCAGGGAATTACTTCACTGATTAAGACTCTCATAACCCAATCATTTCACCTCTAAACTTTCTTGCATTGTTTCACACATGAGCTTTTGTGGGACCCTCATATCTAAACCATAACAAAATCACAGGCTACTAGAAGACTTGATAAATCAAGTAATAGCATGGACATAAGGAAGAAGCATCTTGAATTTAGCCAAGGAGAAATTTTAAAAGGTGCCACATAAAGGCACTAAATATTCACTATAAAAATCCTAAGAATACAAAATCGAGTTGATAATTTATTTTACATATATAAAATATGATATGAATGTTTTCAAATGTTTGTAAAGGCTCATTTAAAAGTCAGACCCTTGAAATACATCATAATTGTTTTTATATTCCTAAGTGTAATTATACTGTTAATTTCTATTTTTATTTCCATTGTCAGTTAATTAAATGTTCAGTCTCAGGAAAACAGAATCAGCTAAATCCCTGTAACCATATTAATTAATGTAAATCCATCAACCTTATTATTTTGAGATTCAAAGCACCTTATTGCAAATTCAGCAGTTAGAAAAACTGGCAAAAATTACTGGATTAAACCTGGTCAAGTTTGTAGATTCTATGGTAATCAAAAAATTCAACATTAGGAATTGTTCTTGTCTCTTTACATGATATCCCAGACCTATTAGGACAGCAAATTAAAAAACAAACCTACTGCTTTTCCCAGATTCTCTATATTACATTTTTCCCTAAACAAGACTTTTAGGACCTTTAACTCTAAGTCTGATTCCACCTTGCTCACCGGGTAATATTTGTTCTTCTGGCCAGTGGTGCTGGAGGCCAAAAATTTACTCCATTGCTAAAGATTATCTAGAAAGCTTTCCTAACCTACCCACCATCAAAGTGTGGCTCAACTGTGCTGTCCTCTCCAAAAAACCTTCCCTCCTTCTGCACCACATCCTCAATGGTGGCCTTCTTTGGAACTTCTGTCACTTTTTAAATTATACATTTTCATATATTTTCCTGTATCATGGGTCATATCTCCTTAACTACACAGCAAGTTCTTATAAAACAAGGATGGAGTCTCCCACCTCGAGTTCTTAACACAGCTCTGCATCTAATAGGGCTGTTTAATGAGAATGTCAATCAGAAACAAGAAGAATATCTACATTAAACTGTTCACTCACTGCAAAATCCACTATGGTCTTGGTATGGTTTGGAAATGAGATGTTCCCCAAAATACCTGTGTTAATGCAGGAATAGTCAGAGATGAAATGATTAGATTATGACAACTGTAACCTAATCCATTCATCCTAATAACGAACTTAGTAGTAACCGTAGGCAGATGGGGCATAGCTGGAAGAGGAGGGTCACTCTGGGCATGTCCTTCCATGACCTTCCACCATGATGATCTGCTTCACTTTGGGCCCAATAATGGAATCTATGAACCATGGACTGAACCTCTGAAACTGTGAACTCAAGAAAAACTTTTCCTCCTCTAAGCTGTTCTTGTTTTGGGTATTTTTGTCACAGTGATGAAAGCTAACACAGGTCTAAACTCATCTCAAATCACCACTACATGACAGCCACAGAAAATCAAAACAGGTGGAAGGAGAGGGAGAAGAAAACACTCACAAACCCAGATAGAGAAGCCCCTTTTATCTTGTTTGCAGAAGTTGTGTTTTAAGTTTTACATACTGCATATTGTTTATCTTTTCATCTTCTTTGTCTGAGAGATGAAAAGGATACCCTTGTTCACTCTGTTCCAAGCCCCAGAAGGCCAACTTGCACAGACTTCATCCACAAACTCCTCTACCCACTGGCTATTTGAGGGCTTCGGTGGGCATAGCACCAACAGATGAGAGAGACTGGAGTGAGGCTACAGTGTTTATTACTCCACCTCCCTCCCTGAGGGGTGGGCTTCATGCCTCCCCTGAAGCTCTCAGCTCACTCTGCACATAGCCTCACTGTGTCCAGGCCTGGAAATGTACCTTCCTCACCTAAGACTTAGGAGTCTATTTCCTTCGTACCCTCCACTCTCTCCTGCACTGCATCCAGTGGTTTCCCTGTGCCCTGCCCATGCATTATGTCCCACAAACGACTCATTGTGACTTGTCTGTTTCCATCAGGACCCTGTCCAATACCAGTGTTTTATTTATGATTCTAAAAATCTAAAGATTTATCCACACTTCCTTGTTTCCATAAGAAAGTGAGGGTCCATGTGATAATGAGCCTTTCTCTTTTAGACTCAGGGTCATCAGTGACTCTGGGAGATGGAACAACTGTTTATCAGCTCTTACATCTACGCTATGCCTTACAGACATTACCTCATCTAATCTCCCCCCCCTTTTTTTTTTTTTTTACCACACACGCATACACACACACACACACACACATAAAAAAAAAAAAAAAAGAAAAGAAAGCTATCAGATTGGTCTGAAAAGTTCACTTTATTCACTTTACAGAACCAAGGAGCACAGACATTAAGTAACAGAAATAGGAATATAAAGCCAAGAATGTCTCACGATAAAAACTGTGTCCTTGTCCAGAAAATGAAATGAAATCAGTCCCTTACCACACTACACTGTCTTGAAGGGCTGGTGAATTGTGTGGATGTATTGATTCTTATGCTCAATGATTCACACTGTTGTTCTTTTGGAGTTGCAGTCATGATTTATATGCCTCCTCTAATTGATTAAAAATGATTCTGCAACCCCAATACAAATCTGACAGCTACTTCCCTGTCTGTTCACCTGCTTGTAGCATCCAGCCTTGCCTCTCTAATTGACTGCGTATAACCTGCTATAGGCCAAGTAACATGCAATGCACCCCAGTTGGAATTATATGTGAAAATAAGAGTAACAATTTCCTGAATGAGGGCTGACAGATTTGGAAACATGAATTTTGTGAAAGCTATTTTTCTTCACTCAGCAGCTATATTTTAGATAGCATTACACTGCATTTTAATGTACCACAAAACCATTGTTGCAAGCCCATGCCACATGGAAAGGATTCATGGAGATGCACCACTTGACATATCTAGCTGAGCCTACCCTTTAAGTCATTGCATCCTCCAGATGATTCCAGCCCCTGGCCATTCAATTCTTCCCTCCTGGAGTCTCCAACATCATGGAGCAGAGATCGATCGATCGATAGATAAATAGAAGTATTATATGTACACATATGTATGCATTATATATGTAAATACATGGAAAGTGAGACTATTGACAAGAACTCTGGAAAGCTAGGTTGAACCATGTCCTCATATGTCCCCCAGGCCCCAAGCCTATACTCAAGTATTTAACATTACACCACTGAGACCAGCTACATGAAAGGGACTGAGAGAGGGAAGGATAACAGAATTTAAAAGAGTTGCAACTGGGGCAAGATGTAAACAAGACAAGTTTAGATCTCTGCAGAAAGCCAAGCCTATGAGTAACCCCATTGTGAGTAGTGCAAGCAATCATCTAAATATCCAATCTAAATAACCTTTCCTGCTCTTCAGAACTCAAGAGGGAATGGAAGAAAGAAAAAGTTTTCCTGCAAAAAGGAGCTGAGCAGAGAACTTCCACTCTACCCTGAGGGTCATTACAGCTCTAAGGTAAAATTTTATACATATGTTTGGCCTCATTTTGCTATTTATTATAACCTCAAGTTGAAGTTGCACTCTCAAGCTAGTCATGTCCAAATTCTGCCTCCTAAGTATGAAGCATGGGTGAGTTTTGACAGGCTTCAGTTAGAAATACCCCCGATCTGAGTCAGAAGTAAGAAGCAATACCAAGGCAGCTCAAGTGGACGTCACCAGGATAGAGTGACAGGGTCTTGGTGCAGAGGAGCCAAGGGCACCATCGGGAAAACACCAGACAGTGCACAAGGAGATGCACAAAGCAGGATGCGTTGTAATTGCTGTCATTCTTTTAATGTGGCACTTGGTGGCATGGCAAGAATAACTGATAATAGGTGAACCCTGAGGTCAAACCTCTGTTTATTCTGCTTTGTGCAAGAACAGTCAGCATACCAGAGATGACAAAAGAGCTGGTGACATCCAAGGCAAAAAGAAAAAATGAGCTGATTCCTACCATAGGGATAGCCAGAGCAAAGGCCCCGAGGCAGGATATACCCAGTATTAAAGGAATGGCATGCAGGCCAGTGGGGCTAGACCAGAAAAAGAGTAGTTAGAGGTGAACACAAACACAAAGAGGTCAGCAAATGCAGGGCCTTAAAGTCTTAAGCTTTTACTTTTGTGATGATGTGGACTATCAAAGTGTGTAGCAGAGATGAATGAAATCATCTAACTTTTTAGCAGGTTGTCCCTGGATGCTGTATTGAGAATAAACTGAAAGAGGCCAAGTTAAAGCAGGGAGAATAATTGAAAGGTCACTGCTTGGTTTTCCCCAGATACACTAGTGGCTTGGTCTGAGCAATAAAAATGGAAAAAGTACAAATTCTGAATATATTTTGGAAGTAAAACCATCAAGATTAGCTGACAAATTAGGTGTGACATGTCCTTCTTTCTTGCTTTATTTTTTTCTTCATAGCACTTATCACCTCTGACATCCTACAATTTAATTCTCAATGTTTTTATTATCCCTCCCCATAAGTGAAAGGTAGAGATTTTTGTACCCCATCTATAACAGGCACTCAAGAAGTAGTTGTTACTGGGATTAATTCATTTGAAGTATTAAAATAACTCTATTAAGAATTTTATTTACCCTTGTCACATTTTTTCCATTCACAGACATTATTTATTACAGGTTTGATCTCATTATTCCACCATGAGTCACTTACCTCAGTAAATTCACTTTAAATTGATCTACATTGTTTAGAAAGTGCCACCTAAATTACTTCTATGGCTTGGCTGCCCTGTTCTGCTAACTGATATAAACAAACAGCTATTGATGTGTAAGACATGGGATTAGGTCATTGCTGAGCTCTAATCGACTTGATTTAATTAGCGTGGATGTCAGTGATGCACATTTACAAGGGCAGATGGTGTGACAACCACTCTTGTGTTGAGGTAAGGTTGTACTTGTTTTCTGTTTTGAGCATGTAATCTGTTGATGAAGCTATTTTGACATAGCCATTTTGATGCCAAGGACAATATGATGAGGCCAATTTAAGGGGACCAGTTTGAACATTGTCGCACTATCTAAAACCAAATTGCCAGATTTCTACCTTTCGTTTTCTTTTGCATATCAAGCTTCATTCCATCTCTGAGATTCTCTGAGATTCGGGAGATGAAGTATAAGACCAGATGGATCAGAAATGGCTGAGAGTTGGGCTGAGGTTAGGTTCCATCTTTGAGAACTTGTACACCTCAGAAAGAGATATCAATGATTCTAGGTAGAATTTCTGTCATTATCTAAATATTCACCTATATCTTGAACTGTCTTCATATTGAATGGTCATTTACTTTTATATAAATCTCTAGTGGTATAATAATGGAACTTGCTCTGTTTTGCATGTGAGAAAATGGGCTCCTTTGCTTTTTCGAAATGTTTTCTTCTTGTCAAGGCCAGGCTCATTTGATTAGGTTTCCATAGGACCCTGCGGGGGTCCGTGGTGGACTCCGCAAGAGGTGCAATGTAGCACGATCTATGGTGGGGGGGGGGGCTGCCAAAGTGGGTTGTCAGCCAGGGGGTGCTATGCCAACGCTCAACATAGCAAGAAGTAAAGGAGTCAGCAGGTGCTGGAAGAAATCAGCACACACAGACAACGAGTTAGGCTGCTGAGTCTTCTCAAAGCTGGCTCCCCTGCCTTCAGCTGTGGCCCCCGTTCTCCTACAACCCACCCACCCACCAACACCTACCCTGCCCAGTACAGCAGCTATGGGACTGGACAAAGCGTATTCGCCCCAGCTAAGCCCTTTACAGGGCAGGACTGTGCTAACAGCAAGGACTGCAGCTTTGCTTATGGCAGTGGCAACAGCCTTCCTGCCTTGCCCAGCAGGACCCCCCCTCCCCAAGGATGAGGGAAGGAAGGGTTGGATATCAGGACAGAGCCTATTCTCTAGTCTCAGCTTCAGACTCACAGGAAATCCTCTGTTGAATTTCTAATAGCTTTCTTAATGCTCTCATTTATATCCGGAGCTTGTGTGAAGTCTCCTTTATTAAAATCCTGAAGAGCTGGCATCTAGCTGCCCAGGCTAAAGAGAGTACACTTGACTGTTTCCCCAACCTGGCCTGGTATGTGGGTAGGTACCTCACAAAGGCAGTTGGCCACCACTAACCCCAGCCTCAGACAATCTTCCAGCACTTCTTTACTGAAGGGGTCATCATTACCAGGGGACTGTGCTGGGGGTGCCTGTGTATTGGAAGGAGATATGTTAAGAGATTGGAGTAAAGGAGGGGAATCAGGGATTTAGGCATTGTGGCCATTGGGCTAGTTGTCTTGCCTCCTCCTGTCACTCAGGCCCACTCTTCTCCACTGATGAGAATATAGGAGGGGAAGACCTGATCTTTCCCCAGGCCAGCCTAGGACACCACCTCCCTTTCCCAACTCTCTTCTTTTGCTTCACGTCTTGCTTTGTACCCCCCACACCACATCCAGCTCCCAACATCTTCCCACTGAAATAATTATGCACCTATCAATTCTTCTCAGTGATTCTCAGCCTGGGAACACATTCAAATGGCTGTACACCTCAGTACTTAATGTTGCTCAAGAGAAGGGAGGACTGGGCCCAGCTATCCCTGGTGTCCTCTTGGCTATGGCCTCCCCTTCCTCGCTCCACTCCCAAGGGGAAAGGGAGAGGGAGTCTCACTGCAGTATGTGAAAACAACAAAAATAAGCCCCATTGAAAGACAGGATTACAACACATTTCGTTAAATGATCTAATTGGCTTTTATTTGCAATTCATGAATTGGGCCGACAACTCTAAACATTCAGAAAAGGTATTCCAACGAGCAGGGCAGAGGAGGTTGACTCTGTAGTTAGAAAGGGGATAAAGAAAGCAGCAACAAGGAACCAGAAGGGAATTGGTCAGCATCAGGTTACTTTTCTTATAAGGGTTAAAACTGAGGTGACTTCCTTATCATCCAGGCCACAACTAAATTTAGCTATTTCAACTCAATCTAAATCAATGGCCTCCTATAGATTTTATTTAACAGTCCCATTCGGATTACTTTTCTGCCAAAGCTCTCTATTATATGAGAGAAATTCACACCTTCCCAAGTAACTTGACTAAATTGACCTTATTTAGCATGGA
Source organism: Tamias sibiricus (assembly GCA_025594165.1). NCBI lineage: Eukaryota > Metazoa > Chordata > Mammalia > Rodentia > Sciuridae > Tamias > Tamias sibiricus. The sequence goes on along the minus strand of CM046664.1, from coordinate 107,334,283 downwards.
CATCTTTCCCATACATGCCCTACATCACATTACAGTGCTTCCCACATTTACTTTGGAGTACAGATAATCTCTCTCCAACCCTTTTCCACATAAGTCTCACATATAAACTGACTACATTGTATTTGACATCATAAAACTCACTTATAACGCTGCTGTGTGTATGTGCCTATAAACAGAATTGGTACTTGCATTTGTTTTCTATTGCTACATAACAAAATATAACAAATTCAGCAGGTTGTTTTTTTTTTTTTTTTTTTTTTTTAGCGTAGAATTCGGAGAGTCAGAAATCTAAGCAGAGCTTAGCTGGGACCTCTGTAAAGGGTTGCAAGACATTAGTGTTATGATTTGGATGTGAGGTGTCCCCAAAAAGCTCACATGTGATACAATGCAAGAAGGTTCAGAGGAGAAATGATTGGGTTATCACCTTAACCTAATTAGCAAATTAATTCCTGATGGGATTAACTGAGTGGTAACTAGAGGCAGGAGGGGTATGGCTGGAGGAAGTGACTCATTGTGGGGAGTGGCTACAGGGTATGTATTTTGTATCTGGGAGAAGAGACTCTCTCGCTGCTTCCTGATCACCATATGAGCTGCTTCCCTCTGCCACACTCTCTGCTATGATGTTCTGTCTTACCTCAAGCCCCCAGGAATGGAACCAGCCTTCTATGACTAAGATCCATGAGCCCTCAAATAAACTTTTCATCCCCTAAAATTTTTCTGGTCAGATCCTTTAATCACAGCAGCGAAAAAGCTGACTAAAATGGTTAGCTAGGCTATGTTCCTTCCTGGAGCTCAGGGTCCTCTGCCAAGTTCACTTGGTTGTTGGCAGAATTTAGTTCCTTGTAGTAGGACCATGTGTTCCTGGCCATGTGGCCCTCTCCAGAGGCAGGTCACCTTGGAAGTTTGCCTCTTCAAGTTTGGCAGGAGAGTATCTCACATCTGAGAGGACCCAACGCCTCTTTTAAGGGCTCTTATCTGACCAAGTCTGTCTCATGCAGAATAATCTTGTGTTACTATGTAACATAAAAGCCACAAGAGTGACATTCCATTATCTCTGGCACATTCTATTGGTTAGAAGCAAGTCATGGGTTTCTACCTTTGCTCAAAGGAAAATCCACACAAATGCACACCAGGAAGTATAGAACCACTGGGAATCAGCTTAGACTCTGTCCACCACATCACTTAAGATTTTTTTAAAAATCATCTGCATGCTATAAGTGTAATCCATTTTTGTTAAAAAAAATCAAAGAAAAGACACTGGGGAATAAAACTGTCCAAATTGGGCTGGGGATATAGCTCAGTTGGTAGAGTGCTTGCCTTGCATGTACAGGACTTGGGTTCAATCCCCAGCACCATAAAAACAAAAAACAAAAACAAAAGCTGACCAAATTATATTGTTATGTTCTATGCATATTATGATTTAGATATAAGGTATTCCCCAAATGTTCATGTTTGAAACAATGCAAGAAAATTTGGAGGTGACATGATTGAGTGATGAAAGCCTTAACCTAATCAGTGCATTAACTCACTTGAATGGATTAACTGGGTGGTAACTGTAGTCAGGTAGGATGTGGTTGGAGGAGGTAAGTCACTGGGGGGTGTGTCTTTGGGGTATATATTTTGTGCCTGATGAGCATGAGCTCTATCTCTGCTCCCGGTAGCCAGATTCTGTATTGCTTTCCTTCTCCACACCCTTCCACCATGATGTTCTTCCTCACCTTGGTTCCAGAGCAATGGAGCCGATCACCTAAGACTGAGACTTCTGAAACCATGAGCAGCAAATAAACTTTTCTTCCTGAAAAATTGTTTTTGTCAGGCATTTTTGTCATAATAGCAAAAAAAAAAAAAAGTGCATGTATGAATATGTGACAATGAATTCTACTATTATGTATAATTATAATGGACCAATAAAATTTTTTAACCAAACCTTTATAGCAATGAATAAAATAGAAACTCAGAGCTTTCAGTAATTGGCTAAGGATCAGAGATAGAAAACGGAGATTCTGCATTCTGACAGATTTGCCAAAATATTCTATTTTCTATTGCACGTTGTTCTAGGTGAACAGCTAATAATGACCATTTGAGGAAATGTTCCAAGCCAATATGTGGCCTCAAAAAAAAAAAAAAAAATGCTGGGAAAACATGCACAAACCAAGTTTGGAAGAATCAGAGACTCATTCAAATGCAACCATAAGGTATTCTTAGCATGGGCTGGATGTGGGGAGACAGAGAATGTTTATGTGGCCTCCTTAATATTCTGACCTATTAAAGCCCTTAAGAATGTTCTGGTAACTTTTGTTCACATTGCCATGGGGCCACTTCTGACTGATGCCTGATCATAGGGGCCAAGAAAATGTATTTACAGAACCAACCCAAAGCAAAACCCTAGAAAGGTAAGAATATTATGGTACTGAATTTTTTTCCAGGAATATGGGGTTCAGTGCAGAAAGCCCTTCAAGTACCTGTGTAGTATTACTGTACTAGCACTGCCTCATAGGTGTCCCTGTGGAGAAGTATGGCTGTTGTATTTATCCTAGTTAATCTCTCCGCTACTGTTATGGTTTGGATGTGAAGTGTCTCCCAAAAGCTCACTTTTTTGACAATGCAAGGAGGTTTGGAGGAGAAATGATTGGGTTATAAGTCTTACCCTAATCAGTGATTTAATCCTCTCATAGGGATTAACAGAAGCGGTAGGGTGTGTCTGGAGGTGGGAATTAGGGCGTGGCTTTGGTGTGTATATTTGTATCTGGAGAGTGGAATCTGTCTGTCTGTCTCTCTCTCTCTCTCTCTCTCTCTCTCTCCTCTCTGCTTCTGGATCACCATGATGTGAGCTGCTTTCCTCTGCCACACTCTCCCACCATGATGTTCAGCCTCATCTCAAGCCCCAAGGAATGGAACCAGCCTATATCTATGGGCTAAGATCTTTGAAACTGTGATCCCTCAAATAAACTCTTCCTCCACTATAATTGTGCTGGTCAGGTCCTTTAGTCACAGCATTGAAAAAGTTGACTAAAACAACTATTGTAAATGAAGCCCTGTCCACTTGGGGTGAGTCTCTCACTCCCTCACCTCCTGATGTAATGTAGTGTTTCTATCACTGTACTCCTCTCACCAATCTGATCAAATGTGCCATGGATCACAACGTACATTCCTCAAAGAGTGTTGATCTAAAAGTCTTGAGAGAGCCCCAGCCTTATTTCCTACTTTATCTTGTTCAATTATCCAAAGACTTTAAATTGCCTCCCTTACGAAACTCTAAAGACAGTATTTTTTACAGAATGTGTTCATGTGTTAGTCAGTTTTTCGTCACTGTGACCAATATACTTGATGAGAACAACTTAAAGGAGGGAAGATTTATTTTGGCTCCAGGTTTCAGTCCATGATCAACCAGATCCACTGCCTTGGGTCTGAGGTGAGATAGAACATCACAGGAGAAGCATGGCAGAAGAGACTTCTCAGCTCATGGAGAAAGGGCCTGGGGACTAGAAATACCATTACAGGGCATGCCCCAGTGGCCTACTCTTTCCTATTAGGCCCCACATTCTAAATTTTCTACCACCTCTCATAATGTCATCAGATTATTAATCCATCAATGGGTTAGTCCACTGAGGAGGTCAGAGCCTTCATGAACTGACCACTTCCCAAGAGTTCCACCTCTGAAAGTTGCTGAACTGGGGACCAAGTCTTTAACACATGAGCCCATGGGGGACTTTCCATATCCAAACCACAACAGTTAATAAAAGTGGTACTGACTGAAATGTCATAACTCAACAATGTGAAAATACAAACAGACTCTACTCTGAAACATACAATTATGAGAGGTCAAAACAATTCCTGTACAATAATCATATAAATTTTGAATTTGCTTAACCTTAATCAAGTCCTTACAGTCAATTCAAGAAGATGAAATCATACCATAGATACTATACATTAGCCAAGAAGAAGGAAATGGTCAATAATTTTGCCAAAGAATGAAGTGCACTTACAAGATTATTTTGCAACTTATTCAATAAATATTTAGTGCCCACTAAATGTCAGGCACTGTTCTGTATCCTGGGATACAAACATATACCCAAAAATAAAGGGTTTCACATCATGGTGATACAATGGATGTGTGAAAGACAGAAAACAAACAAGTAAATAAATCAATATGTAAGATAATTACAAATTATGGCAACTCTTAAAAAATAATACAGATTTGGGAAGAAAGTATGCTTGAGGGAGGGGTAGGGTGATTTTTTTGATAAATCAGTCACACAAAGCTTCTCTGAAGAGATAGTGTTTCCAAAGACCCCTGAATTTGGCTAGGGGTATACCTCAAGGGTAAAGTATTGGTTTAGCATGCACAAGACCCTGAATTTGATTCCCAGAAACTAGTGGAGGTTGGGAGATAGAGCCCTGAGTTGATAAAGAGTGAGCAGGCTAAACAAGGATCTGGAGGAAGAGTGTTCTAGGAAGAGGCAGAGGCAAGAGCAGGCTATCTCTCAAGGTTCAAGGGAAAACCAGCGTAGCTGCATAGTGAGCCCAGAGAAGTGTTATAAGTAGTCAGTTGAAGAGGTAGGCATGGAACAAAACAACATAGAGCCTTAAAGTTTCACAATAAAGAGGTGTCTGCATTTTATTTTAAGTGAAATGAGAAGCAATTGGAGTTTTCATTATTATAATTAAAGTTTTTTTAACTATTTATTTTAGCTGTACACAATGACTTTATTTTTATGTGGTGCTGAGGACTGAACCCGGGCCTCACACATGCTAGGTGAGCATTCTATTGCTGAGCCACAATCCCAGCCCCAAAGTTTTTTTTATAGTATTGACCATGTACTTGTATTGAATTGCTTTAAAAGCTTCATGAATACAAACTCACTGAATTCCTATAAGCCTATGAGGTAGGTGATATTATTCTTCCTATTATACAAATAAGAAAATTCAGGCCTAGAGAGATTTCATAACATATGATCACACATTCTTGAATAAAGTAGAACAGGGATTGCAGGACAGTCCATCTAATTATCTTTAAAATTCACACTGGCTCCAATGAGGGTGACAAAATGTAAGAAGGCAAAAATAACCAAGGCCAGATATGATGGTGGCTTAGACCTGGGATGGCAGTGGCAGAGGAAGAATGGCTGGGTTTAGAATATATTGACAAGGTAAAGCCAAGGGGATTGCTGACCCATTGAATGGGCAGAGTAAAGAAAACAGAAATTCCTAAATTTTTGTCCCCAGCAACTAAGTGAATGACATTTTCATAAATTGAGAGAGGAAATATATGGGGAAAATAAGTGTAGGAGTTGGAGGAACAGTGGGAATTGAGAGATGGGTCGTATTAAGACTGAGGTACTGTTAAATATCCAAATGGAGATGTGGAGTAGACAGTTTGATGCACGAGTCTAGGGTTTAGTTCAAAGGTCAGCTAGAGGTACAGACTTAGGAGTCTTATTAGATGGTGTTTGGCTTATAGATGGTGTTTAGAACCATAAGGCTGAATGAGATGACTAAGGGAGAGAAAAGATGAGAGTCCAAAGACTAAGTCACAAGCCATCCTACCTCTTCAATGGTCAAGGAAAAGGACCCAGAAAGGGAAGTTGAGAAGGTACTGGAAAGAGAGTATAAGGGCCCAAAATCCAAGTGAAAATATATTTCAAAAAGGAGATAGGATCCAAGATGATGGGCTAGAGGGAGGCTGCATTCCTTGCTGCTCTATGACCTATGATTCAAACAGTGGGAATACTATTTCTCAGCAAGTTATTAGAGGACCCCCCAACAGTTGCTCCCACACAGGAATCCTGGATGCTGTGTCCACACAGGTCCCTGGTCCTCAGCGTCTGCTCAGGATGCCCGGCTGTTGCTCCCACGTGGACATCCATCTACCAGCGTGGGGCTACCCAAGTTGCCTCCATCTTGGGACACTGCAACCACTGACCTTGTCCCCTTCATGTAATAGCCTGCACCAGGGAACAGCAGACAGGGTCTGGAGACAGCCACCCACCACAACACTGTATGCCACAGAGTTGCATCTCTGAACATGCTGTCCAACCACACCACCTGGCCCTCCCCAACATCCCATGTCTGAAAGCAGCCGCCTCCATCTTGGGACACCTTTGTCGCCATCTTGGGTTATCCATGCTACTACCATCACCATCTTTAGTTGGGGCAACTCCCAGCTTGGGACACCAGCTGGGGCCTAGAAGCAATATCAAGATGCCTATAGTCCCCTAACTTCCCCCTCTTCCCCACAACCACTAACCCGGCACAGTGCTTACAGCTACATGGCCAGTTCGTGGCTCACAAAGCCTGGTCCTGACCTGCCCAATACAAAACAGCTCTCCACAACAGATGCACAGGCCCCAGAGCACAGTCCACAAGACATCTGGAGAGAGAGGTTCCTGATTGGGAAGTAGAAAGGGAGGGGGTGAGTGAGATACAGTTTAGAAACTAAATTAGAGATCAGGAATTGTGAGGTCTACAGGTGACATAAGGAGATAAGACCAGGCGCCCACATCACATGAGCAGGCCCCAAAGGAGATCCTTGGGGTGCAGTCTTCCAACGGGGACCAGCAAGTGCTATACCCCACCTCTAGGAGTTCCGCCTTCAAACCAACCCTCCTACCCTAATAACCTTCATCATCCTGAGGGTGGAGATACCAGCAAACAACAGACAACCCCACTTACTGGATGAGAAAAGAAGCAGAAAAGATACTGAACTCCAACAAAAACAATCTTCGTATTTTCCTTCAAGATTTTTTTTCTTTTTCTCTCTCTCTCTCTCTCTCTCTCTCTCTCTCTCTCTCTCTCTCTCTTTTCCCACCCTCACATCCCCAACATTTGTGAAACCAAGTACTTTTCAGGCATTAGGCTACTGAGGACTGTGTTGTCTGAATAGCATATTACAATAGTGTTGTATATTCTTTTTTTTTTTAATATTTTTATTTATTTGCTTTAGTTGTACACAATGCGTTTTATTCAATGCATTTTATTTGTACGTGGTGCTGAGGATCGAACCCGGGTCGCCCACGCGCTAGGCGAGCGCTCTACCGCTGAGCCACAATCCCAGCCCATGTTGTATATTCTTTTATCTTCTATTTTTACACTTTTTCTTTTTCCTAATTTTTATGTTTGTTTGTTTTTTGTACTCTTTCTATTGTCTTCCCACTTACTTATCTCACCAAAATCTCTTTCTCTCTCTCTTCTCCTACTACTAGCCAACTTCTTCTGATTCCTCTTTCATGCTTCCTAAGATCTAATAACTCTATATCCTCACCTCCTACACCTCCTTAAGATCTCATCCTATACTCCTCCCCCAGTTCTTTGTCCACCATCAGAAACTGTAGACCCTTTTGCAAACCTACTATTTATATTGTAGATAATAATTGAACTCACCATTTCTGTATATTGTGACAAAACCCTAAGCGTCTTAATAGGAGCTATTTGGTGTAAAGCTATACATTGTTTTGGGGATCTGTTCATATTGATTTCCCCCCTTAAAGGAAAGGTATTAGAACTCTGCAGGGACACTATAAGCCTATAGTGTAAGCAACACCTTGGATACGCAGTGCAAGAAGGGAAGACACAAAAACAACATGAAAATGTGCCCCCAAAAATGAAGATACTAAATTATTAGAATCCATGGGCAGCACAACAGAAGAAATGTCAGAGAAGGAGTTCAGGATGTACATAATTAAAATGTTCTGTGAATTAAAGGATAATATAAGAGCAAACACAGGGAGCAAAAGATCATTTTGATAAAGAGCTAAATAAGCACATACAGGAAGCAAAAGATTACTTCAGTAAGGAGATAGAGATTCTGAAAAGAAACCAAACAGAAATCCTTGAAATGAAGGAAACAATAAACCAAATTAAAACCTCAACAGAAAGCATCATCAACAGATTAGATCACTTGGAAGACAAAACCTCAGACAATGAAGACAAAGTACATAATCTTGAAAATAAAGTTAACTAAACAGTGAAGGTGGTAAGAAACCATGAGCAGAACATCCAAGAATTATGGGATGACATAAAAAGACCAAATTTAAGAATTATTGGGATAGAGTTACAAACCAAAGGAATGAACAATCTATTCAATGAAATAATATCAAAAAAAATTTTCCAAACATGAAGAATGAATTGGAAAATCAAATACAAGAAGCATACAGGACACCAAATGTACAAAATCACAACAGATATACACCAAACATGTTATAATGAAAATGTCTAGCATATAAAATAAGGAGAGAATTTTAAAAGCCACAAGAGAAAGGAATCAGATTACATATAGAGGGAAACCAATTAGGATCTCTGCAGATTTCTCAACTCAGACCCTCAGAGCTAGAAGAACCTGGAATAACATATACCAAGCTCTGAAAGAAAATGGATGCCAACCAAGAATCTTACATCCAGCAAAATTAAACTTTAAAATTGATGATGAAATAAAAACATTCCATGATACACAAAAGTTAAGAATTTGCAACTAGAAAACCTGCATTATAAACATCCTTGGCAAATATTCCATGAGGAGAAAATGAAAAACAACAATGAAAATCAGCAATGGGAGATATTACACTAAAGGAAAAACCAATCAAAGGAGAAACCAAGTTAAAAATCAAAAATAAACAAAAACCATTGGGAATATAAATCATTTCTCAATAATAACCCTCAATGTTACTGGCATAAATTCATCAGTCAAAAGACATAGACTGGCAGATTGGATTTTTTAAAAAGACCCAACAATATGCTGCCTTCAGAGACTCATCTCATAGGAAAAGACATCCACAGACTGAAGGTGAAAGGAAAAAACATACCTCTCACATGGACTGTGTAAACAAGCAGAGGTTTCCATTCTCATATCAGATAAAGTAGACTTCAAGGCAAAGTTATTCAGAAGAGATAAAGAAGGACATTTCATACATACATCAACAGGACTTAACAATTATACATATATATATATACCCCCAAACAATGGAGCATCTATGTTCATCAGACACTCTTCTCAATTTCAAGAATCAGATAGACCACAACACAATAATATTGGGTGACTTTAACACACCTCTTTCACCACTGAATAAATTTTCCAAATAAAAGCTAAATAAATTATAGAACTCAATAATACAATCAATAATTTGGACTTAACAGACACATCAATGAGTGATTACACTTTCTTCTCAGGAGCACATGGATCCTTCTCTAAAATAGACCATATATTAAGCCACAAAGCAACTCTTAACAAATACAAAAATGTAGAGATACTACACTGCCTTCTATCATATCATAATGGATGAAATTATAAATCAACAATAAAATAAAAACAGAAGCTACTCCAAACCTGGAGACTAAATTGTATGCTATTGAATGAAAAATGGATTGCAGAAGACATAAAAGAAGAGATTTAAAAATTCTTAGAGGTAAATGAGAACACTGATACAACATATCAAAAACTCTGGGACACTATGAAGGCAATACTAAGAGGAAAGTTCATTGCATGGAGTTCATTCCTTAAAAGAAGAAAGTCAACAACAACAAAAAATGACCTAACATTACATCTCAAAGCCCTAGAAAAAGAAGACCAAATCAACACCAAAAGTAGTAGAAGACAGGAAATAATTAAAATCAGAGGTGAAATTAAAACAAAAGAAACCATTAAAAATTTTGACAAAATGAAAACTTGAGTCTTTGAAAAAATAAATAAAATTGATAAAATCCTAGCCATGCTAATGAACAGAAGGAGAGAGAAAACTCAAATTACTAAAATCTATGATGAAAAAAGAAACATCATGATGAACACTACAGAAATACAGAAGATAATTAGAATCTATTTTGAAAATTTGTGCTCCAATAAACAGAAAATATCAAAGACATCGACAAATTTTTTGAGAAATATGAGCTGTCCAAATTGAATCGGGAGGACATACACAATTTAAACACATCAATTTCAAGCAATGGAATAGAAGATGCCATCAAAAGCCTACCAAACAAGAAAATCCCAGGACCAGATAGATACACAGCTGAGTTCTATAAGACCTTCAAAGAAGAACTTATACCAATACTTCTCAAATTATTCCATGAAATAGAAAAATAGGGAACACTTCCAAACTCATTCTATGAGGCCCATATCACCCTGATTCCAAAACCAAAGACACATCAAGGAAATAAAACATCAGACCAATATCTCTAATGAACATAGATGCAAAAATTCTCAATAAAATTCTGGCAAATCAAATACAAAAACATATCATACAGTTAGTGCACCATGATCAAGCCCACTTGATCCAGGGATGCAAGGTTGGTTCAACATACGGAAATCAATAAATGTAATTCATCACATCAATAGACTTAAAGATAAAAATCATATGATTATATCAATTGATTCAGAGAGAACATTTGACAAAATACAGCACCTCTTCATGTTCAAAACACTAATAAAACTAGGGATAATAGGAATATATCTCAATATTGTAAAAGCTACCTATGCTAAGCCCAAAGCCAACATCATTCTAAATGGAGAAAAATTGAAAGCATCCTCTAAAAACTGGAACAAGACAGAGATGTCCTCTTTCACCACATCTGTTTAACATAGTCCTTGAAACTCTAGCCAGAGCAATTAGACAGACAAAAGAAATTAAAGGGATGTGAATAGGAAAAGAAAAAGTCAAACAATCACTATTTGCCGACAACATGATTCTATACATGGAGGATCTGAAAAATTCCACCAGAAAATTTCCAGAACTAATAAATGAATTCAGTGAAGTAACAGGATATCAAATTAACACCCATAAATCAAAGGCATTTCTGTACATCACAAATTTTCTGAATGAGAAACTAGGAAAACTACCTCATTTACAATAGCCTCCAAAAAAATAAAATACTTGGGAATCAACTTAACAAAGGAGGTGAAAAACCTCTACAATGAAAACTAAAGAATGCTAAAGAAAGAAATTAAAGAAGACCTTTATAGATGGAAAGATCTCCCATGCTCTTGGATAGGCAGAATTAATATTGTCAAAATGACCATACTACCAAAAGCACTATACAGATTTAATGCAATTCCAATCAAAATTCCAATGATAGGGCTGGGATTGTGGCTTAGCAGTAGAGAGCTCGCCTAGCACATGTGAGGCCCTGGGTTCTATCCTTAGTACCACATAAAAATAAATACAATAAAGGTATTGTGCCAACTACAACTAAAAAATGAATAATTAAAATAAAATTCCAATGACATTCCTCATAGGAACAGAAAAAGCAATCGTGAAATTCATCTGGAAAAATAAAAGACCCAGAATAACCAAGGCTATCCTTAGCAAAAAGAGTGAAGCAGGTGGCATCACTATACCAGAACTTAAACTATACTATAGAGCTATAGTCACAAAAACAGCATGGTATTGGCACTAAAATAGACCTATAGACCAATGGTACAGAACAGAAGACACAGAGAAAAACCCACATAAATACAGTTATCTCATACTAGACAAAGGCGCCAAAAACATATATTGGTGAAAAGATAGCCTCTTCAACAAATGGTTCTGGGAAAACTGGAGATCCATATGCAACAAAATGAAATGAAACTCCTATCTCTCACCATTCATGAAACTCAACCCAAAGTGGATCAAGGACCTAGGAATTAGACCAGAGACCCTGCATCTAATAGAAGAAAAAGTAGGCCCAAATCTTCATCATGTTGGACTAGGCCCTGACTTCCTTAAGAAGACTTCTGTAGCATAAGAAATAAAATCAAGAATCAATAAATGGGATGGATTCAAACTAAAAAGCTTCCTCTCAGCAAAAGAAACAATCAGTGAGGTAAACACAAAGCCTTCAGAATGGGAGCAAATTTTTACCACACTCACAATCAGATAGAGCACTAATCTCCAGGATATATAAAGAACACAAAAATTTTAACACCAAAAAACAAATAATCCAATCAATAAATGGGCTAAGGAACTGAACAGAAACTTCTCAGAAGATGATATACAATCAATCAACAAATATATGATAAAATGTTGAACATCTCTAGCAATTAAAGAAATGCAAATCAAAACTACTCTAAGATTTCATCTCACCCCAGTCAGAATGTCATTTATCAAGTACATAAGCAACAGTAAGTGTTGGTGAGGATGCGGGCTAAAAGGCACACTCTTACATTACTGGTGGGACTGCAAATTGGTGCAACCAATCTGGAAAGCAATATGGAGATTCCTTAGAAAACTTGAAATGGATCCACTATTTGACCCAGCTATCCCACTCCTTGGTTAATACCCAAAGGACTTAAAATCAGCATACTACAGTGAAGCAGCCACATCAATGTTTAAAGCAGCACAATTCATAATAGCTAAATTGTGGAACCAACCTAAGTGCCCTTCAATAGATGAACGGATAAAGAAACTGTGGTATACATACACAATGGAATATTATCAACATTAAAAGAGAATAAAATTATGGCATTTGCAGTTAAATGGATGGAGTTGGAGAATATCATGCTAAGCAAAGTAAGCCAATCCCAAAAACCAAAGGCCAAATGTTTTCTCTGATAAATGAATGCTGATTCATAATGGGGGTAGGAGGGGGGAACATTGGAGGAATAGAAAAACTTTGGATAGGGCAAAGTAGAGGGAAGAGAAGAAAGTAGGAATGGGAATAGAAAAGATGATGGAATTAGACATCATTACCCTAGATACATGTATGAAGACACAAATGGTGTGACTGTAACACCAGAGAAATGAAAAATTGCGCTCCATATGTGTACTATGAATTGAAGTGCATTCTGCTGTCATGTATAACAAATTAGAACAAATTAATTTAAAAAAGAAAAAAAGAAGAAGGAGGCAAAAGCTTATTGTCAAATGCAGCTGAGAGCTCAAATAGACTGCAGACCATGATGTCTCAATTGGATTTAATAAGATCAAAGTCCCTGGTGCTTCTGCAAAACTAGACCAACCAGGTGGAGTGCTGAGACAAAAATCCTGATTGAAGTAGAATTCAGAAAGATTGGATGGTAAGAAAGTGGAGAAAGAGTGTCTGAGAATCTTCGCAAGAATTTTGCTATGAAGGAAAGCAGACAAAGGACAATGCTGCAGGAGGTTGTGGAACCCAGGTAACACAAGGTATGTTGATAGGAATGATCCAGCAGAAAAGGAATGAGGGACCGGAAGGTAAGCAGAGTGCTTAATGGAGCAAAGGTATAGGACATAGCACACACGGAAAAGTTGCCCTGGCAAGAGACGGGAGGTTCATGATGTAACCAGAGACAAGAAGAGCACGTTGAAGTACAGGGCAGGAAGGTTTGTCCATTTGGTGGCAGAATGATTAATATTTTCCAAATGAACCAAGAAGTTCTATCATCAGCTGAAAACACAGAAATAAAAAGTCCCTGCCTGGAGTACAAAGTTGAAAAGGAGATTAAATTTTATCTAATGCAGTTATCTAGAAAAGATGAAACTGAATATATCAAGGAGGTAAAGTCGAATTTCACATTGTAGCAGTGTTAAAAGCCCACTGGAGAGTCATAGTCCTAAATCTAAAGTGACACTAATCAACACAAACATGTGTTTTTCTGCAATACTTTGAACTGCTTGGGTGCTGGCGCAGAGCAATGAAAGAATTGGGTCTAACAAGGGTTAGGTTTAATCAGGAAAATATATAATGGAAGGAGATTGGGACAAGAAGGCAAAGGGTGTGTGGAATAAAGGGCTCATGTTGATCACCCATGAAATCTAAGCAGGGTAATAAGGGAGGTGAGCAGCTAAAGGAAGTGAGGGAACATTGAAGGGTGGTGAGAGTGATGAACTAAAGAACTAAAGGTCACAGTAAAGCATGGGGAATTGTTTTTGTTTTGTATTTGTGGGTGGTTTTGTTTTTGTGGTACTGGGAATGGAACTCAGAGGCATAGTACCACTCAGCTACATCCATGCCCTCCCCCCCTTTTTTTTTTTTGAGACAGGGCCTCATTAAGTTACTGATGCTGGCCTTGAACTTGCAATCCTCCTACCTTAGCCTCCAGAGTCACTGGGATTTCAGGCTTGTGCTACTACCTCACCTCCCAATAAAGTTTTAAGATTATGGAAGCTGAAAGCTGAGTACTAGAATTAGTCACCTGGAAAGTCAGGAGGCGATGGTCTGCTTAATGTCACTATTTCAGAGGGAGTATTCAGTAATGACAAGGTCTAGGATGTGACCAAGGGAACAGAAGAAGAAATCTTTGGAAGTGAGGAGATCAAGGAATCAAAGTCAGAGCACTAGATGTGTTACCTATTTTTTTTTTTTTAATTGAAGTAATTGAAAATGGGGACAGGAACAGTGTTACAAAGAAAGAAAATAAGGCTGATGTTAAAACCTAAGTTTATAAAAAGAGAGTAACCAAAGGTCACTGAATATACTAGGTCGATGAGTACTTTAAAAGCATTAACTTCAAAGGATTGGGCTCTGGAGGTACAACAGATAACAAATGGGCCCAGAGCGCCAGTTGGACCAAGGAGGTCATCTAACCTATCCTCAGAACTGACTGTGGGAGGGGCTGGGGTTGTGGCTCAGCGGTAGAGCACTGGTCTAGTACGTGCGCGGCCCGGGGTTCGATCCTCAGCACCATGTAAAAATAAAGGCATTGTGTACAACTAAAACAAATAAATAAATATTAAAAAAAAAAAGAACTGACTGTGGGAGTGAAAGCAGTCTGCATTCCAGAGGCCTCTGGAGACAGCTGAGATCCAACTGGAGGAGGAAGATGAAGAAAACATTTAGAAAAAGAGTTTGAGAAATAAGTAGATTTTGCGGATGATGACCCCAGACCCAGAGGGCACCCTGGAAGGATTTGGAAAGTTGCGCATCATAAGTAATTGTGCCAAACTGGGGAAGGTACCAAGCCTTGTGGGAACAAGTGTGATGAGGAGGAGGCCTGGCAGACTTGGGCTTCTGTGCTGGCCAAAGTAAACAGGATGTGAAACATGAAGGGTCAAGTCCTACTGGCCTGTGAGCAAGGTGGGTCCTCCCCTATTATTGGCACCTCCTTTCTAAGACTGTTCTCCAACAGGTAAAGTGATATCATGCTGCCTAGGGCCTGGGCAATTTTCCTACCTAAATAAAACATTCCACAGACCCCCAAAGAACACCTAGATGTCCTTCTGGATCTTTCGTTTGTTCTCATGTGACAAAAATTTAAAGATCTAGCTATTATCCAGAGAGTCCTGCTTACAATGAGTAACATAGACTTTGAAAGTCAAGTGCGGCAGTATTTCTCAGATATCAAACTGCCTGGGAACTTGGAAGTATCTTCCATGAAATACCTCCACATCTCCTTTCACTCTTGGTCTGACAAAGCACAGGGAAGAATAGCCAGAATCTAATGTCTTCTGGCTGTCTCCTCACCAGCCTGGTTTATCTTGGCCTGCACATGTATGCTGCTCTCCCTTCAGGGATCCATTTGGAAAGCACTTCTCCGAGAAACCTCCAAACTGGACTCTTATCCATATCTGTCGCTGCCTGAAGCGGAAGTCGCTTGGAGCAGCGAACGCCACAGGAAAATTCGGAGGCAGGATGAAAATGAAAAAAGGTCTTTTATTCTTCTCCTCTCTCCAGCTCCAGCAATCACTCCAAATGCTCTAACTCCAACCACCACCTTCTTCTTCCCCACACACACTAACGAACCTCACCCAGTTATATACATATAGCTTTAACAAGGACACGTGCTTACAGCTCGAGCTTACAGGTGCGTCACGCAGTGTTCACGGGCATACAAAGATTCTTTGAATAATGTATTAATATCAGGTGGAAACTAGAACATCTTTTATGGCTCTCAGCTAACCGCAATCTTTAGCTATCTCCTTGATTATAGGCTCCTTCACATATCCTATCCTATCTCTTTCTATTCTTCTAGTATGGGGAATAGAAAGAGAATCTACTTAAATTAGGTGGTCAGGAAGCACCGCTCAGAGAATATGATATTTTAGCTGAGACCTGAGGAAAAAAAACAGAAAAAGTATTCCAGACAGAGGGAAAAACATGTGCAAATAAATAATCCTTGGTAGACTGAAATTTAAAAGCCCAGTGTGAATTATTCATTCCCCGGTAAGAAGTGTGTTATGAGCTGATTGTTTATGTCACCCCAAAACTCATATGTCGAGGCCCAACTGCAGTTGTGATGGTATTTGAAAATGACCCCTTTAGAAGTAATTAGGGTTTGATGAGGTCATGAAGGTAGGGTCCTCATGATGGGATCAGCACACTTATAGATACCAGAAAGGTGCCTGTCTCTCTCTTTTTCTCCCTCTCTCCTCCTCTCCCCTTCCTCTTCTTATCCTCCATGTGAGGACACACCAAGAAAGTAGCCATCTGTAATCCAAGAAGAGGGGCATTCACCAGAACCTGATCAAGCTGACACTGATCTCAAACTTCCACCCGCCAGAACTATGAGAAATAAATTTCCATTGTTCTGCTCCATGATCTCTGGTATTTTGTTACGGCAACCTCACTGATGAAGACAGGATGCAAGCTCTTTCAGGGTAAGGATTCCATCTTTCTGATTGTTCAATCCCTAGTGCCTACTATGCCTGATACCTAGTGGATACTCAGTACACTCAATAAACAGTCAATGAACAAAGATATTAGCATAACACAAGTACTTTGGCTTCTACAAAATTAAGATTATAGTAGCAGAGAAATTATCTACAAAATGGGGAAAAAAATACATGACCTACAGACCAAGAAGCACTTTTCTTAACCCTATCACAGATAATATTCTGAAGTTTATACTGGAGAGGGAAGAAATATTACCCCCATAGTCTCTCCAACCATTTGAAAAGACATACAGCAAATTCCTTTCATGACGGCTCACTCCAATGCTCCCATATTGCCCACTACTATCTAACCACAGGCAGATGTTGGCCTCGTTGCCTGTAAAACAAAGGTAGATAGATTTTTTAATGTTAAATATTAATTTAAAATTGGAGCAAATGCTACAAAGTCAACAAAAACGTTTCCAGTATGGAGAATAAAAAGAGAACCTACTTAAATTAGGTGGCCAGGAAGCACCTCTGAGAGAGAGACCTGAGGAAAAACAGAAAACTATTCCAGGCATGTTGCCGCCTGAAGCGCTTGGAGCAACGGAGCCACAGGAAAAACTTCAGAAGCAAACTGGAGACAAACAGCTTTTTATTCTGATAACTTTTCTCCCTGGTTCTAACAACGACTAACACACGCCAAACACACCCTAAAATGGCGCTGACCCGATCAGCAATTTCGGCCAAGTCACTCGAGATCCCGCAACAAGTCCCGTGAGACTACGGGAGGCGACAATGGCCAAATCTCCACGGCTCTTAGTCAACTGCAATTCAAGTCAATCCCCAAACAGGGCTCCTGCACAGGCAGAGGGAAAAACATGTACAACTAAATAGTCCTTGGTAGGCTGAAGTTTAAAAGCCCAGTGTGGATAGGACTACAGGGATGGGGTTAGAAACAAATGCAAGGCTTGAAGTTCAAGGTCAAAGTCAGGACCTGTTATGGTTTGGATATGAGGTATCCTCTAAAGCCCACATTTGAGAAAATGCAAGACAGTTTGGAAGAGAAATTATTTGGTTATAGCCTTAACCTAATGAGAGAATTAATCCCTGGTGGGATTGACTGGTCACTAGAGGCAGGTGGGGTGTGTCTGGAAGAAGTGGCTCATTGAGGGCATGGCTATGGGGTATATATTTTATATCTGGAGAGTGGAGTCTCCCTCTGCTTCCTGATCATCGTGTGAGCTGGTTCCCTCTGCCACACTCTTCTGCCATGTTGTTCAGCCTCACCTCAAACCCTGAGGAATGGAGCCAGCTTTCTAAGGACTAAGACTCTGAAACTGAGCCCTCAAATAAACGTTTCCTCCTCTACAATTGGGGTGGTCAGGTCAGTTAGTCACAGCAGCAAAAAATAAATAAATAAATAAATAAATAAATAAATAAATAAATAAATAAATAAAATCTGACTAAAACAGGACCTCAGTGCATGTAGAGTAGGAGGCACTTGGAGGATCTTAAGCAGATGCATATTCATTCAGTCAGTCAGTGAGCAATTAATTATGTACTGCATGTCTGCCCATGTGACAGGCACTGTGAGGTGCTGCCACATGCATCCCTTGATTGGGGAGCAACAACAGCTATCCCTGTGTCGTGGTCAAGTGCCTAAGTTACCAATCATCTGGACTTCATAGAGGAACATGAGCATGGGAGTGATGTTTTAAAAATACAACTGTAAGTCTGTCAAATTTACTTTGATCTATTCCCATAGTAGCTGCTGAGTTAAGGCTCTCTGACTCAATATACAAATGAACAGATGATAGTAAAGATAACTGCAGCTCTAAATAACAAAGAGTATAAATTATTCAAACATAAAATGGTTAGGGTTCCCAGAGTAAATATTTTCCTTCAGTCATTTATAAATAATTCAGGTTTCTGTTTGAACCACCTGTCCGTGTTCCTAGGGAAACTGGATGAAATATAAACCTGCGGGTGACTCCATTCCCTGTTTCAAAAGCCACAGTGGACTAAGATACTGAGGGGAGAGAGGCTCTCTTCACATTCTTATCAACTCCACTGTCTTGTCCACAAACATCCCAGAAGACAGTAGTTAAGAAAGGAGAAGCTGAACAGGAGAAACTGGGTAAAGAGGGCTTCAGCCTTCCATGGGCTTGTTCAGGCAACCCAGATATGGTGTAAAAAAAAAAAACACAGACTAAAGAGCCTAAAGACCTGGGTTCAGTTCCCCACTTTGATCCTTACAAGAGTCTTGGGCAATTTGTTTAAATGTGCTAAAATTTGAGTTTCTCATCTTAAATAGGAAAGAAAGAACTAGCAATAGGCAGATCAATAACTAATGATTTTAAATAGTTTTATGAAATGCTGTAAAGAAAAAAACAGCACTGCAGTGGAAACTGAGGACTGTGTGAGTTTGAGTCAGCCCAGGTGGAGAAGGACTAAGCTGGAGTACTGGTTACTCTGTACTGCCAGATAAAATCATAAAATGTGGGTATTAAATGTGAAGACAAAATAGCATTCCGTAGAAGTTTACTTGCTTGGACTGGGGTTGTAGCTCAACGGTAGAGCGCTCGCCTTGCACGTGCGTGGCCTGGGGGTTCGATCCTCTGCACCACGTAAAAATAAAGGCATTGTGTACAACTAAAACAAATAAATAAAATAAAAATAAAAATAAAAAAAAGTGTACTTGCTTATGCAGTTGCTCACGTATGGAAACGAAGAATGTTGTCTGAGAGAATAAGAGATAGGATTCAGAGGCAGGGGAGAAGCCCTCAACACCGCCAAAAGGTGACAAAAAAAAATAGATAATCAGGAAATTAAGATAAATGAAGTGAAAATTGGGATCTGCCCTACCTTTGTCTATATTTACAAAAGGAGAGCTCAAACCCCACCTATATGTTGTCAGTTCCTTGAGTTCCAAGCCAGAGCCACCAATGGTTTAGTGGTGTGCTTTTGTCTATGAATACCTGCTGTCTCCTGAATCATGTTGTGTAAACAGAGGTTGACACAAGAATAGGAAGGAGTTCAATGAGTTAGAGAATAAAGTTTATTGGCTTATTTTTAAATTTAAGTCTGCACTAATCCAAGCAAATGCATGGCAGTGCAATCTGCTATAAAGAGCAAGATCAAAGGAATTTAGAATTTTGTTCATCGTATCACATTTAAAAGAAAAGGATCATCCCAATGCCATTCACTGAAAAACATGTTGCTCGTTCACCTACTTAATTTTAAAAAGTTTTTTAAACTTATGATATAGAGTAGATTAAATGTAAACAAAAAGATTTCCAATTGGCTCTTGGTTCACCATCCAATGGAAAAGGCGGCCATTTTTAAAACAAGGAAAGCTCGAAGGAGGCTAAATCCGTCATTGGTATATGCAGCCACCAGATGTCGCTATTGGTTTAAGTAAATATGGTGTACCTCGCTCCAGGCTAATAAGTGCAATTTTTCAAAATACTTGAAGAACTGTTCAAGGATCTGTGAATCCTTCAAAATCATAGAGGGCATCCCACCGGGGCAGGTAATGAAACTGAGGCTCCAGTGACTTCCTAGCTATCCACAGAGAATCAGGTCACAATTTAGCACTTTCAAACTCCCTTGCTAATGCTTTCCCGTTCCCTGTTTTTTATTTTGTTTCATTGTTTTATTTGCAAGATAAGCAAGCCAGATAGAGTTGTCTAGTTTAGGAAACCACAGCTACGAAGAATTATATGAAAACAATTGCCTGTGTCGCGAGACTCAGATCTAAGTGATAGTATTTATTCACCTTTTTTCTGTTTAAAATGATTCCCTCTTGGATATCACTAGTTGAAAAAGATCATCACAAAGAGAAAAGAAAGAGTGAAGGGCTTACTAATCAAAGTCAAATTAAAAATGTATTCTTTTTAGGTAGGTGACTTTTAAACAGTGGTCCCTAGAAGGCAATTCACATTTCTGAAATTTACAAATGAATTTTTCATTGAATGGGTATGCTCACGATTATTTTATTTCTTAGTTTCTCTAAATTTTTTGGTAAACATAAAGAAGATTAAACACTAATGCCCTTGGTTGCTAATCCTTTGGCGACCCTCTGTAGAATATTAAGTAGTCTTCCATGTACACAAATCCATTTTCTCTTCAATGAGACTCTTACATCCTCACCTCTACACAGATATTCCAACAAGTATTTAATTGCTATCTTCTTCACAATCTCACAATTTCTACTACCTTCTTGGGAGAAATACCTAATAGATTTCTATCTCCTAAACGTACTGCAAAGATTATCTTGGAAGCTGCTCACACGACTTAGAAACTCTCAGTGTTGTTTTCCCCACCACACATGGAACTCTCAGGAGCAAAGGCAGAAGAAAGATAAAGGCCAAGGAAGAAAGTGAAGAAGTAAGAACAACCAAAACGTGAAGGAAAAAGAAAAAAAGGAATTTACTCTTTGCTTGTTCTTATGAAATCACATGATTCTAGTGTTGTGTTTTTATAGCCACATGGTTTTGTTTCTTTTGTTTGGCAACAAAATTACACTCATTATTCGAAAAAAAATGACAAAGAATTGTGTGAGCCAAGATGAAGGAAAAAAACACAGTTCATTTATTTAAATCCTAGGAATAATTGTTTAGGAGTTTGAGTAAAATTTGCTTCTAAAAACAGGACATTTAACAATAATTTAAATATATTCAGTGCAGTCATTCTTTTCAGTTTCAGGCACCTCAAACAGCTTTGTATCTCTATAATGCTATCAAGGAACCTCTCAGACATTCCAAATACTAGTATTATATCATTAACACATTTCTGGTCAATGAGTTGAATAATATAAAACTTATGAAAATATGTATTGCCATTCTTTCAAATGAGGTTCATATTATGTCTATTGACATAACTGTATGGATGTAATTACACTATTTTCAGTAGAGTGCAGTTTGGAAATATAAAATTGACAAATGGGAGCCAGAGGGGGAGAAGGGGTTTACACGAAAGGTCATAAATTATAAAGCCTCAATAAGGGAAATCCTAGATAATTGCCATATCTAGAAAGGTTAAGTAGTATGCATTTCAGATTTTTTTTTTAAAGAAAAGAAAATCTTACATATTTTAACCCATTTATTTGATCCAGACTGAATCCGTTGGTAGTTGATAATTTGATCTCTTTTTTAGAGAAAGTTACTTTGAACTCAATTACCTAAAGTCTTTTGTCACATGAACTGTGATAGGCTCAAATCACAGCACAAGATCTACATACTTGGATCCTACCCTAGAGATTCTGATTTACTTGGTCTGGTGTGATGGAGGTATCAGGTTTTTAAACCTCCCAAGCAATTTTAATGGGCAAGCAAAGTTGAAAATCCCCACACCTAACCTCAAATTTTATACATACAGCCCATTATTGCTGTGCTATCCCCATGTTCTTCACTTCCATGTTAAGTTTAACTTGTGCTTAGAAGAAAAATAGAATCCATCAAATCACTGCAAAAGGTGATTTATAAACTAAAATTCTTTACAAAGGAAAAAAGAAAACATAATTAGTAAATGCAACTTCACTCATCTCATCTTTGAATTCCTAAATGAATCCACTATCAAACCTCCAAAAGTTTATTCTGGGGAGCTTCTAAAGAATGTTATTGGTGTTACCAAAAAGAAGAAGAGGAGGAGGAAGAGGAGGAGGAGGAAGAAAGAAAGAAAGGAAGGAAGGAAGGAAGAAAGAAAGAAAGAAAAGAAAAGAAGGGAGAAAAAGAAAGAAGGGAAGGGAAAGCCAATATAAAATAATTAGTGGTTAAACACTCTTGTTTTTTCTATAAGGATTGTTTAGAATCAGTAACACGCTAGTAGATTAGAAATCTCTAAGAGGGACAGAATTCCTTATGTGGCATGTGTGCTTATACATGTGTTGTGTGAATGACATTGGTCTAATGTTCCATGGAACTAGGAAATGAAATCCAAGGATATGTCTTTTAAGGTAATAATAGCTAAGACCTGGAACCAAAATGTAATCCAAAGATTTTCCCCTACGTTTCTGACATACTCCTCACTTTTAATATTCTCTTTTGGATATATCATTACAGCACTTTCAAATATCTGGAAGTTTTCTAAGAGAGGCATAATATAGTGGTAATGAGAACAAATGTAATTCACAAGTTCCAAGTTTTTAGTGCTGTGAATAGGTCAAAGACATTGACACAGGTGTATTAAAATCAGTTATAAATCATAGTTAAGTTTATAATTTATAATTCATGATATTATTAATAATATTAATGGTTACTTTCACCAATAATTCTATTACTTTTCTCAATATAGAACTCTAAAAATAGACATATTTAATTCAAAGTTACCATAAGTAGTATATGTGCTGCTCAATTTGAGTTTTTAGTTGTGCCATAAATGGAGAATAATGGGTTAATAGGTCTTAAGTTCCATTCAGCCTTTTTTATCTGATGTAAATAAACTATGCTTTTTTCTGCAGTTTCTTCTCCTGTAAAATGGGAATATGTTGCAGGAGCCCTGTTTGGGGAGATAGCTAAGATTGCGGTTGACTATGGGCCATGGACATATTTGGGCATTGTCGCCTTCCATAGTCTCACAGGACTTGGCCTGGGATCTCGCGGGACTTGGCCCAGGATCTCGAGAGACTTGAGCCGTGACTCAGCATATCAGGCTAGCGCCATTCCTGCTTGGGCACATGAGATGAGACCTGAGAGAGAACGGACGGGGTTATCGCTATTGTACAGATATATTGTAGTTTCTTGTAAGAGTAGGTGTCTTGGTTTCTTGTAAAGTGTGTATGTGGTGTTAGAAATTACAAGAGACAGAGAGAGAAAGATTAAAGAATTTTTTCGTCTCCATCCCAACTCCTTTCCGTGACGCCGCCGTTCCGGGGCTGCAAATCCCTTTCTGGCAACTACAATTTGTAACTTGCCTCATGATGCTATTGTGCTTGCTAACTTTAGGTTATTGTTGTATGTAACAGAATGTCCAGTTTAAGAGTGAGATGCTAAACTAAAACATAAAGAATTTCAAAGGAAACTTTTGAGAATCCACCTCATAATCTCTGAACCCTCTGACCTACTTAGAGAATATAGAAAGAGTTAAGAGAGGGGAGGACAAGGGATATTTCTGAAGAGAGCACTTGGGAGAAAACCTTTGGCTTGTTAATAGTTTCCACCTCCCACTCTCTTGAGAAGGACTCCAAGGAGTTCACTTGGAGCTCTCGATGGTTCATCCTTGCCCTTCGGGGACCAGGAGTCTACATTTTACCTTCTGCCAAAGAAATCTATAGGGTCAGGGAACAGCGAATAACTGCTCTGGGGCAGATCTCCTGCATTTCCAGTTTTCCAGGGCAAAAGTGTTTCCTGTGGATTGGAGGGAGCAGCAGATGACAGCCAGCCAGCAAGAATCTGGTGTACTGTGGGTCCCAGAGGGCAGCAGCAAAGGTGAGGCCAGACACCTAGGATCTGAAGCAAGAGGAACAAGTGTCCATCTGAACTGAAATGACTGTCAGTCTGCAATGCAGGGAATGTGGAGAGAGGTCCTCTGCTAAGAGAATCATAGACTCCACAAACAACCTCACAAGGAAGAGAATCTACTCTAAACCAAAAAGCCCAGGAAAAGCAAATAGAGAAAGGGTAATGAGGGCTCCTTTCCAGGGAAGACTTGCAGGAAAAGCAGGCCCAGGCTGGCCAAGGGAGATTTGCCTATTAAATCAAGGTCAGAGTTTGGTTCATAGCTTAGGCCTGCAATCTAATTATTGAATAGAGCATATGTTCATGATCTTAATTGTCAGTAGGATGACCTGTTACTTAAGCATGAGCAGGAAAGGGATGGAGTCTAAAGAAATTTTAATCCAGGATACCCAATGATGTTTGGATACAATTTATAGGGGGGGCTGGGGTTGTGGCTCAGTGGTAGAGCACTCGCCTAGCACGAATGCGGCCCGGGTTCAATCCTCAGCACCATGTAAAAATTAAAAAAGGCATTGTGTACAACTAAAATAAATAAATATTAAAAAAAATTATAGAGGCAGGAGAGACAAAAATAAAGTTGAATTCATGATATGCCATGAGTTAAGAGGTTAAAACACCAGAAATATATATATATATATTAATACATATATATCTGTAGCAGTATGAATTTCCATGAATTGAGAAATGATTATACATACTCTCATTTACCTCTACCACTCAAAGTATGGCCCACAAACCAGAAGCATTCACATCATCTGGAAGCTTTTTATTTAAAACTTCAGACCCTCAGGCCCTGCCCCAGACCTTTTGACTAACTCAACTTGCATATAATAAGAACTTCAATACATGCACATGCACATTAAGGTTAGAGAAGTATTGCTTTATACCCCCCACCCATCCATAGATAAGTTTATGTGAGATTTCAGTGCCTTCCAATTGTGACAGTACTAGTCCATGGAAGGCGACATCATAAAAGACTCAGCATCAAGAAATTTGTTACAGCACTTTAGTATTACAAAGCTCTTCTACAATCTCATCTTATCTCCTTTATTCTCAGAGTTAACTGGTTAATTTTCAACTTGGTTTAGTCATTCCACATGTTACCTCTTGCACATAGTGCATATGTTACTGGTGAGACAAGTGACAGGAAAACCTGTCTCTAACACCTGGTGTTCCCAGGCCACCTTACAATAACAAAGGAAGGCTAGATAGCTTAGTGTCTGTTATTGGATAATATGTGCTCATTAGCTTATCTCTGCAATATGGCCATGGGGCTTCTAGATTTGTGGATATCAAATGAGAAACAGCCTTTCAGATTACCATAGCCCCAGGAAAACTTGCTTGGGTGGCCTCACCAGCAGAAATGAAGACAAATTATCTCCTTTGGTTCTTCATTCTCTCTTGTATCAATCAGGTTCTCTAACAGGAAAGCCCCTGGCTGCAAATCAAGAGATAAATTATCATCTGAACTTGAGTGGGTGGATTCAAAGATGAAACTATAAACAGGTTTCACTTTGGAGAGCCAAATAATATACAACAGCATACCGGAGAGGCTCCTAAGACTCAAGCCAAGTGTGAGCAGTGTGGGCTCATGGTATGTGAAGAATGCCAAGTCAATGTTTGATGAATGAATAAATATATCATAAACAAATCAATGAAATGAAATACTCTGGAATTCAGATCCTTAAGACAAGTTTGAATTCCTAAATCCCCGTGTTTCCCTGACGAATGACATCTTCACGCAACATTGCATCTTCCTTCCTTCTCAAACTCAAGCTCACCTAGTGGAATAGGACTTCTATTATTTTTCAGCAGAAAGATGCTGAAATCCAAACAGGGTCCTTGTCCAAAAGTCACCCTATGGAGTTAGAAGTTTAAATCCAGGTTCCACCACTTGAAGATGATGTAACCTTGAGTAGTAAGCTAACTTTTGGAGTCCCATATCCTCCCTGATATAACGAGACTAGCAATGTGTCATCAGCAGGGTTATAGTGTGATTGAAATAGTATAACATCTGTGGAAGTTTGTAGCATGATGTATGATGAGTCCTCAGTAACTCACTGTACATTTTTCATTACCTCACCCCACCCTACATGCATTGCTGGGGCTTTGTTTACACCTTATCCCTGTTCTTATGAGACTCAGGAATGACTTGAAATCTCTTGGCATAACTTTTTATATTTCTTAAATAATATACTAAAATACACATATTTTGTGATACCACGTGATGTTTCTATGTATGGGTACATGCTTCAATGTTCAAGTCAAGATGAGCATGTCTATCACCACAAACATTATCATTTCTTTGTGGTTAAAACCTTCAAAATTCTTTCCTCTAGATTATTCAAAATATATGGTGCATTATTGTCATTTATAGTTAATGGACTCCTGGAACATCTTTCTCCCATCCAACCATAACTTAGTACTCATTGACCAGCCTCTCCCTTACCCCTTCCCACTACATCTCGCTAGCCTCTGCTAACCAATATTTTACTCTCAACGTCTATGAAATGAGCTGTTTTTAGATTCCACATATGAGATCGTATGGCAATATGTCTTTCTGTGCCCAGTTTGTTTCACATAACATAATGTTCTTCAGTTCCATACATGTTGTTGCAAATAACAGGATTTTGTCCTTCCCTTTTTATGGCTAAATAGTATTCAGCATATATATATATATATATATATATATATATATATATATATGTTGAATAATAGTGCAATAAGCAGTGCAGATGTCTCTGATAGGCTGATTTTATTTCCTTTGGAGATATAATGAATAGTAGGATTACTGGATCATATGATAGTTCCATTTTTATTATTTTAAGTAACCTCCATACATTGCATTCCACAATGACTATACTAATTTACATTTTACTAACAGCACTTGTTTTCTTTTTTTCTTTTTGATAATAGCCATTCTAACTGGAGTGAGGTGGTTTCTTACTGTGGTTTTGATTGGCATTTCCTTGATTATTAAAGATCAGCATTTTTTCATGTACCTGCTGGCCACTTTTATGTCTTCTTTTGAGAAATGTCTATTTAGGTCTATTCATCATTTTTAATTTAAACTATTTGAGGTTATTTTTATACTGTTGAGTTTCTTATATACTCTGGCTATCATACAATTGTCAGATGGATAGTTTGCAAATATGCTCTTCCATTTTTTAGGTTGTCTTCTCACCCTTTGAATTGTTTACTTTGCTACCAGGAGCTTCTTAGTTTGATATAATCTCATTTTTTTTTTGGTTTTGCTTTTAGTTCCTAAGTTTTTAGTATCTTATCAAAAAATAAAAAATCTCATTGGATCCAATATCCTGAAACAGGCCTCCTATGTCTTATTCTAGTAGTTTTAAAGATTCAAGTCTTTTATTTAAGTCCTTAATCCATTTTGGGTTGATTTTTATGACTAGAGACAGGGGTCTAGTTCCATTCTTCTATCTTCTGCATGTAGATATCCAATTTTCCCAGCATATTTAGTGAAGAGAATGTCCTTCTCCAATGTGTGTTCTTAGGATCTTTATTGAAGATGAGTTGGTTGTAGATAAGTGGATTTACTTCCAGGCTCTCTATTCTGTTCCATTGGTCTATGCATCTATTTTTATGCCAAGATCATTCTATGTTGATTATAATACTTTGTGGTATATTTTGAAGTCAGGTAATGCAATACTTCCTGTTTTGTTCTTTTTGCTTAAGATTGCTTTGACTATTCGAGGAGTGTATTTTTGTGTGTGTTTGTGTGTGTGTGTGTGTGTTTCATACAAATTTTGTGATTATTTTTGCTAACTTTGTGAAGAATGTCACTGATATTTTGGCAACGATTGCATAGAATCTGTGGATTGCTTTATGTAATATGGACATTTTAACAATATTGATTTTTCCAACCCATGAATAAAGGGTATTTTTCCATTTTTTTATGTCCTATTCAGTTTCTTTCATCAATATTTTATAGCTTTCATTGTAGAATCATTTCATGTCTTTGGTTACATTTATTCCTTTTTGTTTGTTTGTGTTTGTTGTTTTGTTTGTAGCTGTTATGAAAAGGATTGCTTTCTTGATTTCTTTTTCAGATAGTTCTCCAATGTTACTGATTTTTTATGTTGATTTTATATCTTGCAAATTTTCTGAGTTCATTTATTAATTCTAATAGTTTTTGGTGGAATCTTTGGGGTATTCTAGAAGTAAAATCCTATCTTCTGCAAACATCGATAATTTGCATTTTTCCTTTCCTATTCGGTTGCTTTTTATTTATTTATCTTGCCTGATTGCTGTGGCTAGGGCTTCTAGTACCATGTCAGTAAAACTGATGTAAGTGAGTATTCTTGTCTTGTTCCAGCTTTTCCCTAATCAGTATGATGCTAGCTATGGATTTGTTACATGTGTTCTTTATTATATTTTCCATGGTAAAAATTGTCAAATTCTACAAATTATTATAAGAGGCAGGGTATCACAGTAATTTTATTTTTCTACTTTCCAATTCACTTGTTCATTCATTTATATATTCATCCAAAAATGTTTATTGAGCATTTAGTAAGCATCAGATTTAATCCAAATATACTAAACTAGAAATAAGCCTCCATAAGAGTGAATTCTATACAGTCCAGTTGCTTACTGCTTGTTCTGCTCTACATGAAGGTCCATCTGCAAGGAAGTTCATCTGAACATATGCCAATGGAAATAAATCAGTATCGACTATTTCAGGACCAGCTATCAACATAAAAAAAAACACTCATGTAGAGATTTCTTCATATGAAATAATAATAAAATATACTTGAATAGAAAATATATGTACATCAGGTACTATTTATGTGCAATATTTTCTTATTTTGTTTCCTAGGAATAAACCTCAAATAGTGGACTATCTGTTTAAAATGGGACAGATATCAATATTTTTAAACTCCATTTGGTAAGAAAAAGCATTTTGTAGTGGCAACATGTATTCTCCATGATGCTGAGCTATAGAAACCATGGATTTTCCTAGGAAAAAGCATTAAGTAGCACACTGATATCCACATGAAGGACATTCTGTCTAACCTAGCTCAATAGTGAGTTGTTTGCATTAGGTACTGATACATCTTTGAGCACTTCAAATTCTACCAAACCAAAGCTACATGACTCACACTAAGAAGACCAAAATCAATGTTCCATAGGGACACTATTTTATGTATGGATTAGTAACAAAAATGATATAATCTCAGTTGCAAGTGACTTTAGAACCCCTATTTTAGAGGATGGGAAAAAACTACCACAAAAACCTCAACTATAAATTTTGAAGATGTGTTCAATGATTAAGCCAGGCAATGAAACTGAAAAATAAGTCTGAGAAAGAAGGTACACTTTCAAAGAGGAACTATTAAGTTTGGGGAACATATGTGACCACAAGATGAATGAAGCTAGGTTAGACAATATCTGTAAATATAAGGAAGATGAAACTTCTGATTAGGAAAGAGATCTCATAGAGCAGAAAGGTTATAAGTCATATGTGTTGCAGAAGCAGAGCCAGGCACTCCTTTTAAATTGTGCCACATCTCTGGGTTTTAGGAAATAGACCACTAAATGTTTAAATGATGTTTCAGAAATACGTTTCATACTATTTAAGTAGCACACTGGCATCCACATGAGGGACATTCTGTTTAACCCATCTCAATAGTGAGTTTTTTGCATTAGGTATTAATACATCTTTGAGCACTTCACATTCTACCAAACCAAACTACATGACTCACACTAAGAAGACCAATATCAATGCTCAATATTTTATGTGTGGATTAGTAACAAAAATTATATAATCTCAGTTGCAAGTGACTTTAGTACCCCTACACCTAAATTGAGAGTAAAGTCAGACAACATCTTTGCTCATGATCCAGATGAACTGTGGTATATTCCCAGCATTCTGCCTGGCTCAGAGCAAGTGTTTCGTAAATATTTGTTCAATGAAGGAGATTGAACTGAACCAGAAATTTGTTCACATGTTCCCAGATACCAGGATTTTAGGATTAATTGTGATCTTTTAGTGTTTGTGTTTTGTGTGTGTGTGTGTGTGTGTGTGTGTGTGTGTTTCTATTAATATAAATTAAACCAATAAAGTAGACTTTATTCTCTAAAACTTGTCCAAAAAAGTTAATGACAGCTTTTCACATTATTAAAAGAGAAGTTTCAACCTACAACTGACTAAAATATTCTTAAATATAACTTAAATTTAAATTATTTTTGAAATAATGAAGTGAAAGCTAACTGGTGAGGGCCAGCTGCCATTTGTCTCTCCTTTTTCCTAGTATTTCCTTCCCAGAAAGTAAACATACAGGTACTAATATGAAATAAAGTACAACTTGATAAATCTTGGTAAGTAGCAAGTAGCCAGTACTCTCCTATGCAACTCTTTAAAAGCTAGATTGGAGAACATAGCTTAGGCTAAGAGATATTAAGTAATTTTTCCTGTTTCTCCCACACTAAATTGCTCTGTTTCAATACTCATTCCAGACGGTGGACTGTTACTACTGCAATGAGAGAAGAAACCAATACAAAATCCTTCTTTAGTACCAGGGTAAAGGAAGGAGACAGACCACAAGAAAGAGTCCATTTGTCCCCTTGCCTGGGGACAAAGTTGCCTTGTCCCTCGATGGCTTATGTACCAGCAGCCCAAGTCAGGCTGCCATCTGCATTAGGAAAACAGAACATGGCTTGAGCTGCTGCCCATGCAGGGAACATAGCTCTGGTTTTCTTACCATATCAGATCACGGACTAAGAAATCAGGAAAGAGAGAGCAAAAGAACATACACCCAACATGAACATGTACTTCCAAATAGTGATCCTGCCCAACCTCCTAGCAGTAAAAATGTGATCCAATTAACATGAGACTCTAAACTAATCATATTACCTATTTATCCCTCAGGGACAGAAAACTAAGGGTATGGCTAGAGATGAGAAAGCTGTCTCCAGAAGCTCCCTTCATGAAAAAAAAAAAAAAAAAAAAAATGCTAGAATCCTCTCCTGTTGGTAGGGCTTCCACATTAGAAGGGCAGAAATTGAATCTCCCTTTATATAAGTGTCATAGGTAATGATCAAAGTCTATCTAGAAGTTATAGTCAGAGTCTTCTGAATTCATGAAATAGAGTTCACTTGAAGCAGAAAAAAAGGGGAGGGTCTTGAGGAGAAAGAATTAACCCCAAATTCCCAGGATGGGCAAAGATAAAGCTGGCTGTGATGAGAAGCTTCCTTTTCTCCTTTTCTCACTCTTCTCTTCTCCCCTGTCTCCACTCCTCTTCTCTCTCTCTCTCTCTCTCTCTCTCTCTCTCTCTCTCTCCCCCTCTCTCCCCCTCCCTCTCCCTCTCTTTCTCTCCCCCCCCCCCACTCCCTCTCTCCCTCCCTCCCTTCCTTCCTCCATCTATCCCCTCCCATATCCACCCCAGAGGACTTCCGGTTTAGTTACAGAGACTTTCTTCTCTAAATAGAGACATGCTCAAGCCCATTTGACCTGTGTCCAACACCTTCATTTATTGACAGTTTTTCTCTGTGATATTCAATTCATATTTCATTAGATTAGTTCATATTAAATTCTTCTCCTATGCATACTAACATTGCAGGTATTTCAATAAATGAGGCTTTTAAATATATGAGTCATAAATTACTGGCCAGGTCTTGGTCCAATCAAATGGGCAAAATGAGAGCAGAAAAGGCCAAAGTCAAGAATTTTTCTCTGGGCTTCTCCACAGTGCCTTGTGTACCGAGAAGCTCCATACAGTATCTTCTGTTCTACCAATCTTGCCAGACAGAGCTGGCCAATGTCAATGGTTTACAATTATATCAATTAATTAAATCATCTGGGCAAAATTTCCATTTTTAATTTATATCCAATGTCTTTTCATTTTTTTTCCCCATAGAATGATTTATAAAGATCTAAAACCAAAACTTGATTTGAAAAGAGTCCATTTCCAGTGGATGGAATAATTTTAACATGACTGCCAAGAATTTTTCATATCTTTGTTTGGTGCTAGATGAAATCAATGATTTGGCCAAGTTGGTGCATAACTAAGTGATATTAAGTTACAGTTTACATTTGCTTGTCTTTAGTTTGTCATTTTAAATAAAATTGTTGCCAATAAAGCTAATCAAATTTTCTGTAGTTTCTTTTTTTGTTGTTGTTTTGTTTTGTTTTTGCAGATCTCAGTGAAATTGTATGCATGCACAAAAAGCACATAAATGAACTGGGTAATTTTTTGCATGTGTGTGTGTGTGTGTGTGTGTGTGTGTGTGTTGCTGGGGATCAAACCCAGGACCTAATGCATGCTAGGCAGGCACTTCACCAGTGAGCTATATCCCCAACCCTCACTGGGTAGTTTTAGAATTAGTATAACTACTTTTATATTCATGTGCTAGTCATGTTTCTTAGATATATAAATACATGCAGTTCAATTAACTATGCAAGAAGTAAGATTCAAATCATAGGAACAGAGATTTAACAAACTTTTTGTGAGCAGCATTAAAACAACAACCCAAAATATAAGCAAACAGAAAGAAACAATAACAAATAAATATAACATAGTATCTAACCCATGACAGACACTGCATAATCATCCAACTGAATGAACAGACACAGAGAAAAGAATGTCAGATATAAAGTCTATATGAAAAGAACTATAAAATAGCTTTACATAGGGGAGACAGAACAACATATTTTTATATTCAAAGGATACTGAAGATGATAAAATAACGTTCAATCACCTGCTCAGAAGACAGGAAAGAAAAGGAAAATAATTTAGAGCACTATAAAAATGTTTTCATCTCCCTTATTGATTCAAATTAATAGGAAATACTAAATTCTAAGTATAACTACAAGTTTAAAGTATTGAGGATGGAAACTTTTTAATTAAAAATTTTAAGCAGAATAAATCTTATTTAAGTAAGGATGTCTTTTCAGAATTAAAAATAAAAATGTTTGTACAAATTCAAAACATCAAGAGCATTGGAAAAATTAAGAAGAAAAGGATAAAATTAATTTATGAAGAGAGATTATTGCAACACAATAATTACCAATAATGCAATAGCAGAGAAATATAGCAGGAAGCCAGAGGGAACAAGTTTCACAGTAAGACTTGCAGAAAGCAAGTGAAAAAGAAGAAGGAAAAAAGAATCATTAAGGAATTTCCTGGTAAAATGTGGGTTAACGGAAGTTGAAGTTACTTTTATTTTACAGGAAATACATCATGGTATGGTTTATGCATAAGAAACGTTTGCTTAGAGTTGACATTTCCCTCTTGCTGAGTTTATTAGGGAAAACTAAATCTAAATAAAGAACTTCAACTTGGGATTTTTAAATTGTGTTTATAGTAAGTCATATACAAAAGATGAAAGGTCAAGGGAAAAAATAATAGCTTGTTTAAAATATATGTATCTCTCCATCAAAGCACTTCATGTTGTTCCAAATATTCTAAAACATCTCTCTAAGATGACACATCATCAACAAAGATCAAAGACAGATGATACTATCTTCCTGAGAATAAATTCCTTTTCTGTTTGATTAAGGAGAATAAAAGTAAACAGCATAAAGTTCTTCCAACCTCACTAGAACTTATAACTTTAAAAAAATTGGAGAGAGGGATCATTTTCTCTTAAGCACATAATTCAGATGGTCAGATCTTTTAAGGAAAACATTCTTCCATGTCACCATATATGTAATTTTTTAAATCTATTTTTACAGCAAGTACTACTTCTTAATAGTGGCCTGAAATAGTTAATGCCTTCCTTCTTCCTGGCAGGTGCTTACTTTTCTGACACACTTCATTGGTTCTCTACCACGCAAAACCAGTATTAAAGAAAAAAGAACAAAGCTAAACCTTATTGTAAAACACGAGAATGTCCCTAAGCATTTTGACAATCAGGCCAGACAAAAGAGACGCAATTTCATATTTACATCTGACTGTTGCTCAAAAATACTTGAAAGTAATTATTACTCTAAATGTTCAAGGTTAGAGTGTTTCTGGTTAAGTTGTGAAACTAGCTGTAAAGTAAAACACATGGTTTCTTTTTGGTCCTGTTTTATTTTTAAGATGTCAAGTCAAACATCTGTCCAGATCAGCAGCAGATGAGTTTTCTCTAAGTTTTGTGGATATTAAGAGGAGTGATGGTCCATGGTTGTATTCTTTGAGTCTCTGACTTTCTCATTTTTTTTTTTTTTTGTTGTTGTTGTTGTTACTCAATGAACATTTGGAAAATGAATGGGGTAAGAAGGAAGGGAGAGAGGGAAGGAGGGAAGGAGGGACCATGGAGGAAAGAAAGAACTTTCTGATGTAAAAGTTTTTGAAGAATTTCAAAAGTCTTTTGGCCAAACAAGCCTACCCAGATGACATAATTTTTGAGAGACCCAACAGGCAGTGGCTCATCTGATGGGGAAAAAAAGGACTTGCCTCAATGTTTTTCTTGACACCCCAAATTTCTCATTTAACAAACCCTTTTATACTACAATTGATTTAAATATGAACAGCCAGCCTGAATTGCTATAACTGAAACTTCATCTCACTTAGCATTCCTCAGAGGTGATCAGTGATTGGTGATGACCTTGGGTCAGTGTTTGCCTGAGAGAGAGCTGCTTTTAATCTGTTATCCCAGAATCATTGTTAGTCTCAATCCTCTCCACTTTCCTAGATATCCTTATTTTGAAAATAATTTATCATGCAATCAAAGACGAAATGCATTTGAAACTCTTGGTTCTTATAAAATCAGTAGCTCTTCCTTGGTCCTACCCCAAAAGTAACAAACAAGAACCCTTGAGTGGTTCACTGCATACATAGGTAGTTTTTAATTCCTAAATGTGATCTTCTGGGGCCTATGTAGATATTATGGTTTGGATATGTGTCCCTTAAATGTCCTTGGGTTAATGCGGGAGGGAAATTATTAGATTATGAGAGCTGTAATCTAATCTGTGGATTAATCTGTTTCATGAATTTTTTTATTTGAATGGATAACTTGGTGGTAACTCTAGGCAGGTGGAGCGTGACTGGAGAAAGTGGGTTATATATATCCCCAACTCCTCTCTGTCTCTCTCCGTCCATGTCTCTCTCTCTCTCTCTCTCTTTCTCTCTCTCTCTCCCCCCTCTTCCTTCTATCATGAGTCAAGCAGATATCCTCCACCACACCCTTCCACCATGATGCTCTGCCTCACCTCGGGCCCAGAGAATGATGAACTGAAACCATGGAGCTCAAAATAAACTTTTCCTCCCTTGAGTTGTTCTGATTGGTTGTTTTGGTCACAGCGATGAAAAGTTGACTAACACAGTAGAAAAAGGAAAAAAATCCCACTGAGAAAGAAGAAATCACACTCCATACAGCTAGCTATCTCCAAAGCCACTGCCTCAGTCTATCCTCTGGCTGCCCAGAACACAAACACACACACACACACACACACACACACACATACACACACACAAAGACATATGTACACATATATAGCTTTCTTTTCCTATATCCCAAAACACATGCATAACATATGATCCAACCAATCCTTACATAGAAGCAATGGGAAACATCCAAAGTCATTTGTAGCCATTGCACACAGCAGCAAAATCTTGCCCTTCAGGTCTGTGACTTCTGATTTATGTCATTCTTCTTCAGTTAAAATTCCAATCCTATCTCAGTGTTCTACAGCCTATGGACCATATGGTAAATTCAGCTGCTACCTATATAACATTGTTCAGTTGTCCCTCAGGATCCACAGGGGTATTTGTTACAGTACCTCCCTCCAATACCAAAAACCACAGATGCTTCAGTTCCTGATAAAAATGGGATGGTTATTTCACATGCCCTCATCTTCCTGTACACTTTAAGTTATCTCTAAATAACTGATAATACCTAATACAATGTAAATTCTGAGAGTAGTTATACTATATCATTTAGATAAAGTCTGTACATGTTCATCAAAGTTACATTTTCCCCCAAAACAATTTCAATCCACAGTTGTTTGAATCCTTCGAAGGCCACTATACAGCCTCGGAGGAAAGAAGGCAGACATTTTTAGTACAATTCTCATTTTAAAAGGAAATGTGAGATAAATAGTATACTTGGAAGCAAATAAGGAAATACTGGTTCAGGCCACAGCCCTCCATTCTTCAAGAACTGAAAAGACTGCTGCTGACATAGAAAATATATTCTTTCTTGGCTTGTTCCAAATTCCTTTGGCTTTCAGCCAACACCTCAGCATGCCAAGGATCTTTGCCCTGATTGCAAACAAAATCCAAAACGTCCAGGTGGCAGCTCCTGAATTAAAAAAAAAAAAAAAAACTACTATCATTTAAACTCTTAAATGAAAAATTCTTCCACTGGGTATTTTTGAATTCCAGGATAAAGAGTTAAATTTAAGAGTTAAAGAAAAAAAATTCTAAGAGCGATAGAGCAGGTATAATTATAAGAGGAAGGAAGCTTCATGTCTAGATTCTTAGGTTGTGTTCTGGCTCTGAACATAATACCTGTTCATGTGTACATCCAACAGCATAGTCCCCATATCACAGCTGTTATTTCCAGGATGGAGCTGGGCTAAGTTTTCAATAAGTCATTCAATAAATCTTAGCTTTATCAAGGTGATGGATTATGTATACAGGAAGTCCACTGAGATAATAGACTGTTACTTTGTCTTATCATGCAGTGAGTTCGTTGGTCAGAAGCCATGGTGACAATTTAGAAGCCCAAAAGCAGGGAAAGCAAATCCAAATCCACAAAGTCTTTTCCAATGATGACAAGTTGCTGCCTTTTGTTGATGAGGTGTTCTTCTCGACTCCAAGAAAAAGGAAAAAACCTACTTGCCACAAAGCAGTACACCATGTCCCCTAGAGGTACAGTGCTAGTCACTGCTATTAACAGTATATAGAAGATTCTTGGAGAAAGGATGCTGTTGAGTCCCAGCATTACTTCCAGTCTGGGCATCACAGCTTTTCTGTTTGTAAATCAATATCCTGGCTGAGGAAAGAAGATGGCAGATGCCCACAGAAAGACTCATGTTGTTCTCTTGATTACAGAGAACGTTTTCTGCAATAGTGGCCTCTTAGCATTTATGTACACCCAGATGTTGTTGCACTTTGGGACTATTCTCAGTGGTCTCTCCAGCCTTCCCTAAAACTTCCTTGTTATCAGTTCTCCAATTCTGATCCTTCCAAGTCTGTGACCATCTGGTCAGACCCGTACTAAAAGTTACTCAGTATGAACTCATTTAGACTTAACTATCTTGAAAATATTATCAGTGTCCCACACTCCCACCCCAGTCTCTCCACATTGCCCACGTAACTTTGGTCATACCACAGAGACATCTCTGACCTCCCTATAATTTAGCAACCAAAAGATTATCACCTGGCCCAGCAACGACCCAGTTTTAGTGCTAGATTCCAATTTTCTTACTCATTAAATATTTTAATATCTGATTTGAGCAAATAATTAGCTTAAGAATTGGCATAGGTTCTGACTTCAGGTAAAGTCAACAAAAAAAAAATCTTTCCTTGCAGGTCAAGTGGACAGTGAAATTTATGCTCAAAATTAACTATTGTGAGCATTTTTTCCTTTTCAACTATACTTTAGGGCCACCATGAAGAACAGTATCCTGACTGATCTCAGCTTATTTCACAAATCCAATTCTGCATCAGGTTCAAGTCACTGTCTGACTGATCCACTAGTCATGGGAAAGAAACTCCATACAGCATAAGAAGGAAAAGTAACGTAGAAGGTGGGCATGGTGGCACGCTCCTGTAATCCCAGCGGCTAGGGAGGCTGAGGCAGGAGGATGGCGAGCTCAAAGTCAGCCTCAGCAAAAGTAAGGCGCTAAGCAATTCAGTGAGACCCTGTCTCTAAATAAAATACTAAATAGGGCTGGGAATGTGGCTCAGTGGTTGAGCGTCCTTTAGTTCAATCCTTGGTATCCACCCCCCCCCCAAAAAAAAAAAAAAAGAAAAGAAAGAAAAGAAAAGTAATGCAGAACGAGTACAACTGCCTGGTCATGCAATTTCCCTGTGCTTCTGGTTTCTCACGGGTTCAGCCTCGTAAGTTTCTCTTCCTTCTCAATTTACTTGATGTGAATCACTGCTGGGAGTGCCTGACTTTATGGCTAAGAATATAGGATAACACACATTTCATGCCAGGCATCAAAGTACTGTGATCACCTCCTGCCAGATAGTTGGGTGATTCAGTCTCTGCCAGACTGTAGGAACAAGCCAGGAGTCGTGTTTCAAAAATAAAGGAACATTTTCTACAAGAGCCTTTGTGTTTGAGAAAACACAAAGGCTCTTCTCTGTAATGGCCCTTTTGGAGCTCATATAAAGCTCTATATAGCTTTGGCATTTGCCACAGACGATTCCAGCAGTAAAGGATTCACTAGCCCATCAAGGTCAAGAGGCAGAGCTGTTTGTCCTATAGCCTTGGACAGCTAGAATCCCCTCTTGCTTTGGGCTCTTCTCAAAATGAGCAATATTTTTGTGGAGGGAGGCCACTTCAAGTTCAGGGTGTGACACCCCAAAATGCCAATACCACTAAAATCCAGTGAATCCCCCACATGGTATGCCTTTAAAATTTTGGAAACAAATGATTCACTGCTGCATATAAATCATAAACTCAATGTCTAACTTCAAAATGCTAAAATTTCAAAATGCTGCTATGTTATATTAATCAAATTTTGTAATAATTTTTCTCACATTTAATTTCTTTCATTCTCTCTTTCCTTATTTCAAATTCACCTACTCATATAAAAAGGATTGAAAGGGCCTTGTCATGTAACACTATTGCTTTTCACTAACAAAATGGTAGCAAGACGTTGCAGAGTAAAACAGCATCTTAAATTCAAGTAAGTTAATCACTTAAATATATTTATATGTTATATGTGTTTATATGTTATTGATCCATATGCAGAAATCTGCCCATCTGGAAAACTAAGAACCATTCAAAAAACTTCCAGAAGTTTTAGCTTTGGTGTGAAGCAAGCATAATAAATATTGTCCTAAAAGTGGAATCCTTTTCTATTCTCTTCCATTCAAAGCCATCATAGTAAAGATTATAAAATTTAAGTGTTTTTCAGAAAATTTGGGGAGTAGGCACCAGGGATTGAACTCAGTGAAATTCAATCACCGAGCCACATCTCCAGCCCTTTTTATATTTTATTTAGAGACAGGGTCTCATTGAGTTGGTTAGCACCTCATTTTTCCCAAGGCTAGCTTTGAACTCATGATCCTCCTGCCTCAGCCTCCCCAGCCGCTAGGATTACAGGCATCCACCACAGCGTGCAGCTCAGAAATTTTTAATACATCAATTTTTTGTCCATACTCTTTACAAAAATCAGAAGTAAATTAACACCTACATTCCTATGAGTCATGATTTAAGTAGTTCTCTAATGCACCCAAGAAGTGCTTTACTTCATTTATTTCTGCAAGTATTTATCAATCATCTACCATGTGCAGGATGTATGTGAGGTAACAGAGAAATAAGACCCAGTCAATAAGCCATAGAAGCATTTATAGTCCAGTGGGTGATATTAATAAGTAAATGAGAAATATCAATATAGTTTGATACATTGTAAGACAGGATTAAACAGAGGGTGCTATGGTATTGGGAGGCAGGAAGGCTTTCTAAAGGAAATGATATCTAACCTGAGACCTAAATTGAGAAGTAGGGGTCACCCACACCAAGATGCTAGTAAATGAAGGAATAATGTGTGTTCAGGGCAGAATAAAAGTTACGTGCTGGGACCTGGAAACCAGAGAAAGCATAGCATTTGGGGGTACTGAAGGCAATTCAGTAAGGCTGGCTTTTATAGTTGGGGTGCTGGTAGTGCTGTGGGGGGGTAGAAGGATGACAACAGTAATAATGGAAACACCCGAGTGCAGTGGACATAGTCCCTCACCCACACTCCAGGTCCTCTTCCCTCTCTCTGCTCACAGAGTCTCCGATAATTGGCAGGGATCTCCTGATTTATGGACAAATATTTTCACTTCATAATCATGGATATTGGGTTGTGCATGTGACCCAGTTCTGGCCAATGAGATCTAAGGAGAAGTCCCCCGAAGCTTCCTCACAGAGAAAGCTGCTACCCTTCTTCCCCATCTGAAATGCTCAGAGGTCTTAGAAACTGGAGCTGCTACAAGCCATCCTGGGATGAAAGAAAAAAAAAACCCAAATTGCAAAGCACTGACCAAATTGCTACTACTTAAGTTAACCTGGCAATGTCTTCTCTATATTTCTGATGGTAGGGGAAAAGAGAATACCTTTATTATTTAAGTCTGTCATGCATTCTGTTTCTTATAGCTAAGCATATTGAATTGATAAACCAGATCCAAATCGTGAAGGGAGTTTAAAGCTATTCTAATCAATACCTATATATTTGTTTATGTATTTACGGTGCTGGGATCGCACTTAGGGCCTTGCGCATGTTTGACAAATGTCCTACCATTAAGCTATGCCTCCATTGTGTTTTTTGTTTGTTTGTTTTGTTTTTGTACCAGGGATTGAACTCAGGGGCACTCGACCATTGGGCCACATCCCCAGCACTTTTTGTATTTTATTAGAGACAGGGTCTCACTGAGTTGCTAAGTGCCTCGCCATTGCTGAGGCTGGCTTTGAACTCGCTATTCTCCTGCCTCAGCCTCTCAAGTGCTGGGATTACAGGCGTACACCACCATGCCTGGCCCAACATGCTTTTATGTACAATATAGAAACTTATGTCTACCTAATCTGCATGAAAAGTAGCCTTTATATGAGTGTTCTGGGTATCCTTGTGATCCAAGAAAGGATTAAACCATCAACTTCTGGAAGGATGGGACTACCACCAAACTTTAGGGACAACGGGAACCAGAGATTGGATGCCACCTGCAGGATGCACTCTACTTCTCATCTCTGCCTCTCCCAGTGGCCTGGCTTTGCTCATCCTTACTGCTAACAGATTCCTGCACCTGGTGAAAAATGCAGCCACTGGTAGCTCCTGAGCTTTTCCTCTTTCGCTTCTCCCCAGGAAAGATTCGCACATGCCCCTCTTATATTAAATATAAGAATCCTGCTGGGTGTGAGGGTGCCACTTGTAGTCCATGTGTTTGTGAGGCTGAGGCAGGAGTGTTGCTTGAGCCCAGGAAAGCTGGGCAACATGGTGAGACCCCATGTCATTTCACTTCCGTGAATAAAGAAGTAGTTCTGGCGGCCAGAGCAAGAGATAATCACCTCACAGGGGACCGCCAGAACTGATTAAGAGAAAGAGAGAAATAATTATATTTGTACTTTAGAAAGATTGCCCTAGCTCTGGGCTAGGGGATGAATAGGGAAGATACTGGCAATTGCCATAATTATGTGAGAAGTCCTAGTGCCTGAACACAGGTAGAGATAGTGCAGGTAAGATTAAAGTTCTTATTTAAATAGCACTAATCTAGCCCTTTGTAGTTGGTACTTTACAAATCACAATACACAATATAACTTGCCTATTTGTTTATGGGAAGAAGAAGACAGAAAGAATTGTATGTATAATTCCACATTTAAATAAAGCTTAGAAAAAGTAATCAATTTCCCAGCTTTTATCATAATCTAACCTTCTTAATTTTAAAGTCTAATCTTAATATTCTATAAGTTTCAGTAATGCTGAGGCTAACACTTATTCATTACTGATTTAACATGATTGATCAGTAATTTGCAAGTTTTTTTAGTACATGAAATATCAAATATGAAAATCCAGATCCATCCTGATGACATGCCCCTGCCAATCCTACATATTTTAGTACAAAATCATTTACTGCATATTTTGCAGAAAGAACAGTTATCTGAAATCAAAGAGAGATGAAGCCTTGGGCTGCATTAAAATGCTAATTAATAAAAGCAAACTACAGAAAATAAAAGTATAGTCATGAAACTAAAGACTAAATATGATTATGCATGACAGTAAAAATTGCTAACGTAAGTGAATTATCAAATTTTCTATTACTGCAACTTAAAGATTAATTGGGATTGGCATTTTACCACTGAGATACATCCCCCCATTCTTTTTATTATTATTATTATTATTATTATTATTTTGAGACAGGGTCTGACTAAGTTGCTCAGGTCCTCACTAAGTTGCTGAAGCTGGCCTCAAACTTGCGAACCTCCTGCCTCAGCCTCCTGAATAGCTGGGATTACAAGCATGTGCTCCTGCACCAGACTAGATGGGTATTTAAGGGTGGATTACAAACCAACATGTCAGAGAGAAAAGATAAGAGCTAGGAGGAGGTCAAGTTGAGAGGCAAAAAGAAAACAGAGAGGGAGGAGCAGAATAAGGAGGAAGAAGATGACTTCTTCAATGCAAACCAACAAATATTTACTGCATCTATTTGTCCCAGGCTCTATGCTGGGATTGGCAAGCAAATTTGATGTGAATTTGCAGCCAATGCTTGGTAAATGTCCTCAATATCACAAAACCAGATTTGACATGAATCATAACATGCTTACCACTATGTGCACAAAGATGATACACATAAAGATGGGAGTCTGGACAGTGTTCCTTACAGAATTTTGCACCTAGGTCCTGTGAGCCCTCCTTTTTTATTCTCTCCCTTTCCAAAGCTAAAATTTTAAACCATTTTGAAGCTGAAAATATAATGCACTAGGTTTATATAGAGCTTTATAATTTATTAAATACAGTACATCCATGTGCATTAATTGGATTAACTCTTAACAACATTTTAGAATGAGAATTATTTACATTCAATATGTGAAGAAATAGGCTCAGAGGGAGTCAATGATAGCCTAGTATTTCCCAAACTTGTCTTCCTATAAAAATTACCTGCAGAGCTCCAAAAAAAATACTGATATTCACAGCCTTAGAGATGGAGATTTTATTGGTCTTTTTTTTGGGGGGGGGAAGGGATTTACTTTTTTTTAATTCAAAGTTGTATTTATAACAGTAGTATGTATTGCAATTAATAATACACATATAGAGCATCTTTTTACATAACACTGTTTTATACAAAGTATATTTGTACTATTCAAGTCTTCAATCATGCATTTAGGATAATGATATCCATCTTATTCTACCACCTTCTTTTTTTTTCCCCTCCATACCCCCTTGCTCCTTCCCTACCCCTCCCTCCCCTTTGACCTTTCTAGTGTTCCTTTAATCCTCCTATGTACCCCGACCCAACACCACTGTGAATCATCCTCCTTATATCAGAGAAAACATTTGGCATTTGGATTTTTGAGATTGACTAACTTCACTTAGCATTATATTCTCCAACTTCATCCATTTACCTGTGATTTTATTGATCTTAAAGTGGCATGAGTTTCAGAATTTTTAAATGTGATTCCAATATGCAGGCAATTTCATGGAACACCAGACTAGCCCCAAATAAGCCAGATGGTAATAAATGCAATTGGAGATTAATTATTTTGATATCAAGTTAATGGTCTCAGAATTATATTTGGCATAAAGTTCAAGACAATAGTTATACTCAACTAATGGCTGTTGAGTTTTACAATAGAGCAGGGTTTTCATTTGGGGTTTTTGGTACCAGGAATTGAACCCAGGGGTGCTTACCAGTGAACTATAGCCTCAGTCCTTTTTATTTTTTATTTTGAGATAAGGTCTCACCAAGTCATTTGGGGCCTCCTTGAATTGCTGAGGCTGGTTTTGAACTTGCAGTCCTCCTGCCTCAGTCTCCTGAGTGGCTGGGATTATAGACATGCATGAACACACCATGCTAAAGCAGGGTTTTTAAATTTTTCTGGCCATAAGAACCATTTGTGTTGGTTATTAGGGGGGGAAAAAAGTGTCTCAGAACACTCCAGAAAACTTTTTGATTTGGAAAGGGCCTGGCTAATGTGCACATTGAAAAAAGTGTTTACCTGATTTCTTAAGCTAAAATAAGTTTAGAAAAACATCATAAAGAGTATCAGAGGACCAGGGATGTTCCTCAGTGGCAAAGCACTTGCCTAGTGTGTGAGAGGCCCCTGGTTCAATCCATAGTACTGGAAAAAAGAAGAATATTAAACCACATCAGTATTATATTATGTCACTGAGTACAAAAGTTTGGTATGAAAAAATGTGAAGAAACA
Organism: Tamias sibiricus; assembly: GCA_025594165.1. NCBI lineage: Eukaryota > Metazoa > Chordata > Mammalia > Rodentia > Sciuridae > Tamias > Tamias sibiricus. The sequence continues at coordinate 107,290,323 of CM046664.1, read as the reverse complement.
TGTATAAAGACACAATTGTTGTAAAAATACTTTATATAAAACCAGCGACTTGAAAAATTGTGCTCTTTATATGTAATATGAAATGAAATGTACTCTGCAAACATGTATAACAAATTAGAATAATAAAAATTTTTAAAATGTGAAGAATTAATAGAGACTTTACCAAAACAATACCAAGGGGATTAACTGGATACTCCATCTTCAAAGGAACTGGGGGTATGCAAAATTCACTCCTTTATTAATCCAACAAATTTTCATTAAACATCTAAGATGGTACATCCAAGACACTATGGTAGACATGTTAGAGGACACACAAGATGAATAAGAGAGTTCTTGCCCTAGCAGACCAGAGTGCTTACGCACACCTCTTGTGGAAAAATTCTAAGTGTTTGAGCTGTGTCTGGGTTGTAAGTCTTATAGTCCTTGTTTTCCTGAGAATGTTTGCATTAAATAAAAGAAAATGTGGTATATATACACAATGGAATTTTACTCAGCAATAAAAGAGAATAAAATAATGGCATTCACAGGTAAATGGATGAAATTGGAGAATATAACGCTAAGTGAAGTTAGCCAGTCTCAAAAATCCAAATGCCGAATGTTTTCTCTGATATAAGGAGGCTGATTCACAGTGGGGTTGGGTTGGGGAGCATAGGAAGATTAGAGGAACACTAGAAAGGTCAATGGGGAGGGAGGGGAAGGGAGGGAGTAAGAGGGCATAAAGGGAGAGAAAAAAAAGATGGTAGAACGAGAGGGATATCATTACCCTAAATGCATGTGTGAAGACATGAATTGTATGAATATACTTTGTATACTAACAGTGATATGTAAAAAGATGCTCTTTTTGTGTATTACAAATTGTAAAGCATGCTACTGTTATATACACAACAACATTGAATAAAAAAATATGTATATATATAGCTTTGTCAAGCATTCCCAAAATCTCGATTATCTGGAAGAATCAGAAAAAATTGCAGTAGCATAGGTGGTGGTGGTGGTGGTAAAGGGAGCATCAAGAGTTTCTGGAGAACTCCAAACTAGGAGTTGAAAGGCATTTCAGTGGGAGTTGGGCCTTGACAGTTGGAGACAATGGTCATTCTAGTGTGAATGAATCAAGGGAAGGGAGGATCAAAGTTGGGGATGGTGAACAGGAGAGGAAAAGCAGGAATCGTGTGGAATGTGAGCAAAGTAACTAGGATTGATAAACGTTTTGAATTTCTCAAGTAGGCAATTGATTTTGATGCAAGTGTTGGAAAATGTTTAGTTCAGATTGAAGCAATCAAAATAGAATATAATTAACTTCCTACTTAAAGAGTAACTCCAAGTCATGGGCTCTTTCTTCTATTACTTTATGTATTGTCCCCCCATCTCACCATGACATGCTGACTGACACACACACACATACACATGCACACACACTCACCACTCGCTCAATTCTTAGCATAAGAAGGTGCAAAAAGAACTTAAAACACATATTTTGTGATAATTCAAACCAACTTAGCATTGATCAATATACACAATTCTAGAAGGAAAGAAGTTTTTAAATTCAGGATTAGAAAGGCAGTGGAAATATCACTGAGAAAAACTAACAGAATAGCTGAGGTACATTATAAAAGAAGCTGTAATTTCTTGTAGGGATTCATAAACTTGTAATGAACCAGAATTTAACAACCAATTGAGTACATGAGGGAAACTACTAGGAAGGAATTCAAAATAATTTTGAGGTTATTAAGCTTATCATGATAACAAGGAAAAAGAGCTTTGGAGGAAAATATTGTTCAGTCATCTAGTTTGAGATAATATGTGCTTATTGAATAAATGATACAAGTCATCCATGCAGTGATATCTTGAATTCTGGAAATAAAAAACTCCAGCTGCCCATGAAAAGTCAATTTGTGATTCTCTCTACCCAGTTCTGGACATTCTCAAACCCCCAAGAGGTGATGAGAATTCCAGACCATTCCCAGCCTTTCTAACCCATAGTGCCTTTTTGCAGGTCCCCCCTTTATCAGCTCAATAGTGCCACCCAGGAGTAAAGTCACTAGAAGTGGGAGGAAAATAAGAGCTTGAGCCAGTGTAAGGGTGTCCCCCGCGGGGAGTGTCCCAGGTATGCCTTAACAATTCACATTTGTCTTGGCAGCAGCAGCAGCAGAGAGGCAGAAAGTCAGGAACTTCCACAACTTTTGTTTTGGCACTAATCTTAGTCCAGTCCCTAAAAGCATCAGAAATTACATAGTAAGGAATTTTGCAGATCAGATAAACCAGTATTTCCCAACATTTTAAAATGTGAGGATCTCTTCTGCTTTTTTCTGGTGTTGATATTTAAATCTCTATTTTTGCTAATTGTTAAGTCCTCTGTACACTGTAAAAATGCCAAACATTACCAAGTGAAAATACAACTTTCTTTCACGTCCATTCTCAGCCCAAAAGGGAGCACTCCCCAGAGAGAGCATTAATGAATAGCATTATAAGATTTTAATGTTATATATAAAATATTTACATAAATGGAATCATATTTGACATGATGTGGTAAAAGCTGCTATTTTCACTTTTAAACAAAGTAAGCATCTTAACCTCATTCTTCCTAACAGCTGTCAGTGATCTAACATGTAAATGTACCAAATTTAGTTAACTAATCCTTCCTTTATATGAACAATTTACCATTTCCAAAGTTTTGATTTTTGGAACAGTGTTGTGGTGCTCATCTTTATATATTCACCATTGTACACTTATATGTTATTTCTGCAGGAAAAAAAATTTAAGTGGAAATGATGAATAAAAAGGTATCCAAGCTGAGCATGGTAGCATACTTGCTTAGTATGTGTGAGGCCCCAAGTTCAATCCCTAGTAAGACAGAAGGAAAAAAAAGCAAAATTAACATTTTGCAATTTTGCCAGGTTGCCTTCCACAAAGATGTATACATTTTTTGTCTGTATCCTCAGTTTGAGAATATGATTGTACCTCTTTCCCAATCCTCTTCATCCCAAGCATTCTTTTTCATATTTGTCCATAAAATAGGTTCTTCAAAATGCTTTCATTTCAACTTTTTTTGTTGAATAATGGTCTTTTGAATATATATCTGCAATTTCAATTTCTTTTATGAATTGCCTAGCCTTTGCTTTTTTTTTTTTTTTTTTTTTTTTTTTTGCAGGACTAAAGGTGGAACTCAGGAGTGTTTTACCACTGAGCTACTCCCTCAGCCCATTTTATTTTATTTTATTTTATTTTATTTTATTTTATTAATTGGTGCCAAGGATTGAACCCAGGGGCACTTAATCACTTAGCTACATCCTTACCCTTTTTTACTTTTTGAGATGGACTCACTAGCTGCTAAGGCTGGCCTGAAACTTGCCAGTGATTGCCAGGACTTGTGATCCTTCTGCCTCAGCCTCTCAAGTAGCTGGGATTACAGATACATGCCACCCCTCCCAGTGCCTTTGCCCACTTTTTAGTGGGGTGTTCATGGAATTTCTAGAGCCTCCCTCACAAAATAGTGGTAAAGCATATAATATATATTGATCAATAATATATAATGCAAATTCGTTAATGGAAAAACTTCTTCAAAAATGGATTACAAGTCCTAAATCTAAATGGAATAACAGAACCAGATTTATGTTCTCACCTGAAATAACTAAAGTAGACAAAATGTCCTTAAAAATATTGGTCACTAAGCCGGGCGCAGTGGTGCACACCTGTAATCCCAGCACTTGGGAGGCTGAGGCAGGAGGATTGCGAGTTCAAAGCCAGTCTCAGCAATGGCAAGGCACTTAGCAACTCAGTGAGACCCTGTTTTTAAATAAAAAATACAAAAAAGTTCTGGGGATGTGGCCCAGTGGTTGAGTGCCCCTGAGTTCAATCCCTAGTACCAATATATATATATTGGCCATGAGGTAAAGAGCAGAAATCCCTTAGAGATAGATAAGGTGAATGCTATGATTCACCTAACTTACCAACTAGAGAAAATTTCTAGGTCGTACTAGAAATAAAGGCAGAGACAGGCAGTCTCCCTGAGCTGAAGAGGTGAAATGGGAGTGTGGGGAGCCATGATGGACTGAGTTTACAAGGCCAGATACAAGACAGGAGAGAATTGTACAGAGAGGACTCCATAGGTCTGCAGAGCTTACCCTAAAGAATTCAGTTGAGTATTTGTTAGTCCATGCACATGATGATTTATTAGGATAATAAATAAATTAGGATAATGGTATTCAAAAATAGAGTGGCTTAAACAATTAAAAAATATTTTGTTTTTGTCAGTTTTCTGTGATTGTGACAAAATGTCTAGGATAAAAATTTTGTTAAAAGGAAAGATTTATTTTGGCTATGATAGAGGTTTCAATTCATGGTTGGTTGGCTCCATGTTTTGGGGGCCTGTCACAAGGCAGAACAACACAGCAGGGAGCACGTGATGAAGCAAAGCTGCTCACCTCAGGGCAGCTGAGAAGCAGAGGGGGGGGGGAAGGGCCCAGGGACCCAATATCCCCTCTGTTGTGGTTTACACATGACATGTCCCTCCTGTATTAATGCAGAATATTCCAAATAAAATGATTAGATTATGAGAGCAGTGACCTAATCAGTCCACTGGATTGAATGGACTGACTGGGTGATAACTACAGGCAGGTAGGGTGTGACTGGAGAAGGTGAGTTACTGGGGAATACCCTGGAAGGGTGCCCCTTTGCCACTCCACTCTCTTTCTCTGTGCTTCCTGGTTGCCATGAGGTGACAGCACTTCCTTACCACACCTTTCTGCCATGATGTTCTGCCCCACCTTGGGCCCAGAGCAATGGAGTTGGCCTACCATGAATCAAATCTCTGAAATTGTGAGCCAAAATAAACTTTTCCTCCTCTAAGTTGTTCTTGTTGGATATTTTGGTCACAGTCATGAAAATCTGACTAACACAGCCTCCAAAACCATGTCCCCGATGACCTAACTTCCTTCTACTAGGTGCAACTCCTAAAGTTTCCACCACCTCCCAATAGCACCACAGGCTGGTAGCCAAGTGTTTTAACAGGTGACCTTTGGGAGACATTTGAAAACCAAACCAATCTTCTTCTGATAAATCAATTCCAACAGAATGGCAGTTCAGGGGATCAGGAATCTAGAGTCCTTGACATCCCCAATGGGTTATCCCCACTTGCATAGCCAAAGGTGATTCACCCAGTGGGAAATGGAGGAGGCAATGGTTTGGCTGTGTTCCAGAATTTAAAGGGCATAACCCAAAGTTACATGCATGTCTTCCAGTCACATCCTGTTGACTAGAACCAGGTCACATTGCCGCAGCTTACAGCAAGGGAAACTAAGATAGGTAGCGTTTACCTGGGAAACAATGTGCTCAGCTTAAACTTTTACTGCTCTACATAAAGGGGAGGAAATGTTTTAATGGTCTCTACCAAAGCAAGTTTGTAAAAGAGTTAAAACTAGTAGAGGAAACATACAATAGTTTAAGAATTAGGAAATAGGGATTGCAGTCCTGATTCAGCCCCTTACTCCATGATTTGACCAAATGTGTGGGTCAGGCTTCACCTGCACTACACTTACCATCGGTACCTGAGACCTTAATGACTCTTTGTTTGTTTTGTTTTGTTTTTTGTTTTGTACCAGGGATTGAACTCAGGGGCACTCGACCACTGAGCTACATCCCCAGCCCTTTTTTGTATTTTATTTAGAGACAGGGTCTCACTGAGCTGCTAAGTGCCTCGCCATTGCTGAGACTGGCTTTGAACTCGCAACCCTCCTGCCTCAGCCTCCCAAGTGCTGGGATTACAGGTGTGCACCACGGCGCCCGGCTTAATGACTCTTCATAACTGTCCCTGTGTAGAGGGAAAGAAAGATCCCAAAGACCTAGAGAATGCCGTCCTAAGCTTTTGGTAAATCCTATTCTTTACTGGACAGTGTGACTTTGTGGGATTATCAGCCATATGTCTACCAAGACCAGGGTACAGCTGTGAACTCTGGGCTAAGGTTTGTTCAACCCTGGCACAGTTCCTAATCAGAGACTGAGTTACACTCCCCAGTGCATGACAGGCAAAATTTCCCACCTGCAGTGAGCAAGATGCCCCATTTTGATGCTACCACCAGCATTTTCCTTACAAAAATTCCATTGCATGATACTGGGGATGGAAGGGAGGAAAATTACATTATTTATGCAGAAATCCAAGCTAGTGTGGCAATGAAAATAATTACCTTTCTCTCTTCACTGCAGCCCTAATTTTGAAGTGAAAGAAAGTTAATTTTAATTAACAAAAGTTAATGCTACTAATTAAGTATTCTATTTTCATATACACAAATTTTCTTAAAGATATAACTAGCTCTATAGAGGGTATAACAAAAGCTTGTTTTGCTACATGGAGAGCACAAATGATCACAAGAACTAAAACAAAATTGGCCAAGATGCTTAATCCATGTTCTTGAGTATATCCAGTTCCAACAGCATCCTTTAAAGTATTGTGTAAGATTTTGCAAAAAAGAAAAAAAATTCAGTTAATTTTCTTTAAATTTCAAACGCAATATGAACCAGACAATAATTTTAGTAATAATTTTGAAACATCATTTTTCCAAAATTGATTCTTATAGATTATCTACCTTTGATTGCCCAGAAACTCTGAATGAAAAATGATTTTTTAATTCTCATTAATGATCTGAGCTTTGTAGAGATTCATATGTATAGCTCTTACTAAACACATTGATAATAACAGCAATTCAAGTTCAATCTTAATATCTCCTACTATGAGCCAGTGTTTTAGTCAGCTTTTTTGCTGCTGTGACCAAAGACCTGACAAGAACAATTTCAGAGGAGGAAAAGTTTATCTGAAGCTCACAGTTTCAGAGGTCTCAGTCAATAGACATCAGGCTCCATTCTTTGGGGCCTGAGTTAAGGCAGAACATCATTGCAGAGGAATGTGGTGAAGGAAAGTGGCTCAGGACATGACAATTAGGAAGCAGAGAGGGAGAGACTCAACTCACTGGATACAAAATACATATCCCAAAGGCACGCCCCCAATGACCCACATCATCCAGCCACACCCTACCTGACTTATTCCCTATCGAGAGATTAATTCACTTATTAGGTTGAGGCTGTCACAACCCAATCATTTCACCTTTAAACTTTCTTGCATTGTCTCACACATGGGCTTTCGGGGGACACCTCCCATCTAAACAAAACAGCCAGGCAGAATGAGTACATATGATGTTGATATAGATGAGTCAGGATATAAAGGGATTTCACACTTCAAATATCTGTTTGGAGTGAATGGCAGAGCACTGCCTTATGTGCAAGTGAGTGACAAGGAAGACATTCTGCCTTGCTTGCTCATGGTGGCTGAGAGTGTAAGGAACATTTAAAACATTAAAAATAGATTACCAAAAATCCCCCTAAAAGAGATTGGATTATACACGAATTAATAACAGAGGTAAGACTATATAGATTTATAGTACTTAATGTACATATTAAGTGTATTTAATGTATATACTAAATATACTTCATATTTAATGTATATATTAAAGAGAGAGACATATTATTGATTCAGTAATCAAGATGGCCTACAGATGAAGTTCCCACTTGAAACAAATTCATATGTCCATGTAGCAGCAACATGACACTGTTCCAGTCACATGGAATGAAGTATACTGCTAATCTATTTTAGATTACCTAAGAGGGCGAAGAGGGAAAATAACTTGGCAAACACTAAGAGGCCTTAGCATTATTCAGCATTAGTCCTTAAGACCATGAAACTTCTTTCCTGAGAAATTAGTTTTCTATAGGAACTATTTTTATGAGTAAATTGCTCACATAAAATAACTCACATTGATTTGAAAACATCTCATAAATTAATGTTCTTTTTAAGAATTAAGGTAGAAATTTGGAGCCTTGGTGCCAGAATTATTTTTTCACTTTTATTTTTTTTCTTTCTTTTTTGGTTTTTATTGGAGGTGTGGATTTTGGGTTAGAGTGGGAAATTGGTTTTGTTTTACCTCCAAGAATATCTTCCATTAGTACTTCTTTCTCAAAACAAAGTATCATATCACTCCCTTGTTATTAAGTCTAATTTCTAAAAGGATTGGTTGCTTCTTGATTCATTCAAACAGGAATAGTTATGAAGACTGAGATGGTATAAGACTAGATGATACTTGCAAAATATTTGTGCAACAGGAAGTTCCTTTATACCATTAAGAGGTATCTGGTGGATGGATATGGGGTCATTCTTTCTTCCACAAACAGTGCTCCTTTTTCATTTTGTCCAATTTATTCATATTTAGCCTCTTAGTGTAAATAGAATTTATACAACATTCTTAGATCTGAGAATAATTCACATTTTGCTATTCCTGGGAAAGATATTGCATTTACTTTATATATGTGTAGTTCAAATAAAACTATTTATGTAAACAAAAATTTAAACTTCTTTTTAAATGTCTTTATTGAGGCAAAATTCACATACAATACAGTTCAAAATCAATTGTAAAATGCACAATTCAGTGGTTTCTAGTATGTTTGCACATTATGTGAATAAATCACAACAATTAATTTCAGAACAGTTCATCATCTCGAAAAGAGACTCCACACTTTTCAGCTCTCATTCCCTACCCTCCCATATTCTAGTCCTAAATGGTCACCAATGTGCTTTCTGACTCTATAGATTTCCCTATTCTGTATTTTCATATAAATGGGATAATATAATACATGGCCTTTTGTGAATGACTTCTTTCACTCAAAATAAAGTTTTCAGGGTTCATATAAGTTGCAGCATGTATCAATACTTTGTTCCTTTTTGTGGCCAAATAACATTCTATTATATTTTGTCTATTCATTTGTCCACTTATTGACAACTGGATTGTCTCAACCTTCTATTTTTGAATGCTACTGCTATAGACATTTACATGTACCTTATTTGGAAATGTATTTTTATTTCTCTTGAATATAGATCTAGAAGTGGAACTGCTGGGTCATATGGCAATTCTATCTTGAATGGTTTGAGAAAGGGCCAAACTGTTTTCTAAAGTGTATGCACATTTTCATTCTCACCAACACCGTGTGAGGGTTCTGATTTCTCCACATCTTCACCTGGATTTACCTTGAAACAGTACTGCTTTGCTAAGGATGGGGAACTAAAATGAGAGAAAGGAGGGTAACACTCAGACATCATTGTAGAGATCATACCAGCGCAAGGCTGCCCACCCTCCAATTTCTTTTAAGTGAGAGAAAATAAACTTCTGTCTCTTTTAATCCACTGCTATCCTGGGTCTGTTAATTGTAGCCTATTACCATTCCTAAGTCATGCACATCTTGAATTGGGACACTCATAAGAAAATTTATTGAGTCTAATATGTAAGGATTCCCCCTCCCCACCCCATGGAGAAGTTTCTTTCTTTCACTTCTTGCACTCTGAAAAATGTCCCTTATTTCTTTCCCAGTATCAGCTTCCGTTATTCAATGACCATTCTTCTTAGAAATTAGTTCAGATTCTCACTAGCAATTTGTGGGTTCTCTGCAAGATGGAAACAACTTGATATCCAAAAACAAAGTATGGTAGATGGATTGAATTTTTTTTAAAGGGAAAGACAAGCACTCATTGTGATGAAGTAAAATAGCAGAACTTTATTATTCCTTCCTCAATATTTTCCTAAGTATTAGGACAAGATTAAGAATGATGAAAAGTCATTTGAAGTTTTCTCTTTAATTATCTGGGAACCCAGGGAAATTTAGTGTCACGTTGACAAGATAGTGCTTGTATTACATATTAGTTCACTTTTAGATATTATCTTTGAAGCCACGTTTAGCCTCTGTGACAGGTTGTTGGACTCACAGCCAAGGTTTCAAACCTGATCTTTAGAAAGGCAAAAAAAAAAAAAAAAAAAAAAAAAAAAGTTTTTAATTTAAATTAAAAAAAAAAAAAAAACCTAAGTACTTCTTATAAATCAATTGCCTTGCTCACTTCCCCCAGTGTTTGTGCTCTGGTTATCTGCATTTTAAGGACATGTTGCATGTTCAAGCAATCTGCCCTTGTCCTCTCTCATAACAAATGCAAATATCTGCCCCAGAGTTAACTTTTGACATATAGAGTTTCTAATTCATTTTCATATGCTGGCAAATCACTATTCATAGGAGAAAGAACATTATAGAATTGAAAAAAGAAATAAAAACTTTCCTAGATGATTTATTCCTTCCTCAACGCTTCAATTAACTGATATATATATATATATATTTAACCATTTATTGAATGAGTACCCAAGATGTTAGAAAAAGCCTTTCATTCTGTTCAAAAATAAAAATCTTTTTCTTTTTAAACTCCATTCTATCTTGAGAGTAAGTGAAGTCTCTGTTCAAACAACCTTAGGTTCAAACCCCTATTGATACTTTATGGCACTCTGGGAAGTATCTTCATGTGTGAAATGGGACAATAACTTTATCTACAATATTGGGCTGCTGTAAGGATTAAATGTAAGCCATACAACATATTCCTGGCACACAAGGAGCAGCCCCTCATGTTAGCTGTGGATTTCAGATTTGTTTGCATCATTTCCCAGTACCTATATTTCATTTCATCCTGCTAAATTGTTTCCATCAGTGACTGTTCAATAAACTTATTAAAAAATATATAACATAACCCGGATGGTCATTGGGGTTTCATTTTCAGCACAGATGTTAAAAAGCATCTGTTCTGACACTTTTTCTTCCTTTGATCTGTAAAGTACTCCAGAAACAATTGGTTCTTTCCTAATGACAAAGGATAAGAGAAGATAAAATGTCCATAAGTGTGATAAATATAAAATAAATATAATATATGAACATTTTAAACAAATGTATACATACACAGTAATTTTTGAACACGGCCTTTTTCCTTTAAGCCCAAACTTGGTTTCCAGGTACAGGCCTGTAACTTTTCTTGACACCGAAGTCATGAAATCTCCTGTCCCCTAAAACCACCGAAATCTAATATAGAAGCAAGTAGCACGCACTACACACCACACAGAGAGAACCCTGGGGCGTTTGTCTGCTTAGCTCCCACCTGTAGCCAGGTCATTGTGACGCAAATGCTATGGACACGTGGAACACCTGCGGGAGAGCAGAGACGGTGTCACCCAGGACAGCAGATCTAAGCGGGGGCGGGGGGATACCCCAGGAGATGGGGGGTCAAGGAAAGACCCCAGGGAGTAAAAAGAGGGAGATTTACTCCCCTAACCCCCGACCCGCCCCAAACAAGGTGAGAACATCGCCCCCTTCATACCCTGGTCCCAGGGTCTTGCTGAAAGGGGTTGACCCGCTGCGGTCCCCAAAAGGGGAGGAGTGGAGGGGCCTTGGCTGCGGGAGGAAGGGAGGGCGCCGGCTCCCCCCGGCCGCTGCGCTGCGCTGCGGCGCGCACGGGCTCCGCTGGCTGCTATTCCGGCTGGCGGTCGCCGCTGCAGGAAGGGCCGGTTCCTGCGCTCCCCCGCCCCTTCCCTCGCCTTCTGCTGACGCTGACGTCGGATGAAGGATCTAGAGGGACGCTCCGATCGCGGCCGGGAGGCTCCTGGGGGCCGGGGCTCCGAGGTACCTGCCCTCCGGGGCCGAGGCGGGGGCGCGCAGGGCGGGCTGCATGCTGCAGCGGGAAACGCCCGGCACCCGGGGTGATCGGGGGCGCCAGCCAGGGCTGTCTCCTCTCCCCCCCCCCCCCCCACCCCCCCCCCCCCCCCCCCCCCCCCCAGGGCCAGTTCTCCTCTGGCCTTTGCGGGCGGCGGGTGACAGGCGGGTCACCTCCTGCGGCCCCTGATCTCTTTGCGGGAACCGCAAGAGCTCCTTCCCCTCCCCCGCCTGCTCCCTCCGGCCTGAGAAGGTGTGGAGGATGCGCGCACCCTGAGAGCGTGCGTCAGCCCCGGGGAACCGGAGCGCCCGGCCCCATCTCGCACTGGCCCCTGCTATGGGAGCACCTGCACCCTCACCCGCGTCAGTCCACTTCACCCTCCCGTGCCGAGCCTCGCCATCCGAGCGACATCGGCCCTAGGATCCCGAGGTCCTTTCTGGGCAGGGACTTGCCTCCAGGGTGACTTGTTGACAAGTTCACCTGCCTGATGTTTGCCGTGTCTCTTCGCCCTATGGCAGTGGTTACCGAGAGCAGATGAGAACCTTTTAATAACCACTAGTGCCAGGAGGCCTGAGCTTGGTTCCTGGCGGGCGAGGTGCTCGCCAGTCTCCTACCAGACAGGGGCAAGAGTCCCTGATCAGGCCAAGTTCCTGCAAACGCTAGCGCGCCTGTTTCCTTTGGGTGCTGCTGACTCCGCCTTTCCTGCCCCGCGGCTATTACAGCTCCTGCTTCCTCTAGAAAGGAACACATCCTGTTATGTCTGCCTTTTCCTAAATCAGCTCTTCATGAACCTTTACCACTGTCTACTTGGGAGTGCTCCAAAGCCCCTCAACTTCTCTTTGGGGTCTTTAAAGTACCGCGTCCATACGCTGGTGAAAGGCATTAACTATAGTTGGGAGAGTTAAGGTTTAGAAAGAGAATCATGTTCTGTGCTTTTAGACAGCATTTTAAAAATCAGCACACAAAAAAGGGTTTTGTCCATGAACCCAAGTGGCAGCCTTAGTAACTGAGACTGGTGACTGTATAAAATTATCAGGCCCTGGAAAAATACATCACCTGCTGGTTTGACAGTGATGCAGAATGGAGGAAGAAAGTCATACGGCATTAATTGGCCATTTAGGCCCTATAAATTATGACTCATTGCAAACATGTCCACGTAGGTACATTTCAGCAAAGTCTGTCCAGAAAAATCTCAAATTGTTTTCTATGGCCCTTTGGTTTAGAACTGAAATCTGAACTGTTTGTGGAATTGAGGAGTGAAGTCGCAAATGCTTATTAGTTTGAAATGAATGCTCCAAGACTCAAGTTTCATACCCTCCGTTTAACAAACACACACACATTCACACACACATACACATGCACACACATTCTAAAATTGCTTTTTAATAAGTTTTCAAACCAAGGATTTTAGTCTTTATTTTTGAAATATGCTTTGTAGAGAATACAGTAGGACAAAATCCTTAGTAACTCAAATATCACTGTTTGCTTTTAGACAAATACATTTTTTAATTGCAGGAGGTGTTGCTTTCTAATTGTATCTTTTTGTATTACCTAGGTAAACAGTTGTATTCTTTTTTTTAAACATTTTTATTTATTTGCTTTTAGTTGTACACAATGCATTTTATTCAATGTGTTTTATTTGTATGTGGTGCTGAGGATCGAACCCGGGTCGCCCACATGCTAGGTGAGCGCTCTACCACTGAGCCACAATCCCAGCCCCTTGTATTCTTATTAATGGTGAATATTTAGGAAACATAGCTGTTAAACTCCAGAGTGCTAATTGTAGTAGTGGAGAGACCCAGAAGTTAAAAGACTCATCTTAGCTCTTCTGCCCAAAGATTGTTGAATGCTAAAGACACTGGTTGGTAATTCCCTGAGTGGTTTTATTTTATAGATATTGTCTGTCTTTTTCATACACTTGAGTATCTGACTGTGTTCTCTGAGCATCTTTATTGCTATGCATCTCTCTCCACATCAATCTTATGGGAAATAGCAGAAAATTTTGTTACTCTTAAAAAAAAAAACTCCAACATTTCTGCATTTTCAAGATATTTGACTAAACAGAACATCTTTCAAGTATAAGCAGTTTTATCAGAAGTAGGCAGGTGTATCAACTGTGATAGGTGGTAGTGCAAACCTGGGTTTGGTGTGAACTCTAAGGTTACAGAAACCTTATATAAGAGAGGGTGGGGAAGTTGATAAGCCACAAGAATCAGGAAGAATTTTTCCTTTTGACATGGTTGAACTTGGAAGCTAGAAGCCTGAGAATATGTAGTAGAACTTACTATAACCTTACTGGTCACTATTGCCATTTTAATTCCATCTACAATACTCAATTTAGAGGACCTGTGATCAAGGATGGTATTTGGATGTTTTGATAACATTACTAATTAATGAGCCTTATCCTCACCTCACCCCCATACAGAATCTGTCTTAGCAAAGCCTTAAACTCAACAACTGATAGAGGAGAAACATTTTTCCTCATATTTTCTAGACTCTCAAGCAATTATGTTTTATACTATGGTCTTGTCTAGCACCATGAAATAGTACAGAGAACATACAGTCTTTGGGTCCCAATTGAAATAGGATTGGAAACTCAGTTATAGCATCTAACTAGCCATGTGGCTTTCAGCAGTTTACTTAAGCTCTCTAAATCACTATTTTCTTATCTATAGAACAGGAAAATGCATCTTTTGGAATTAGGGTGACTATTAGACATTACATGTATATATATATGTATATATGCACACACATATATACAATATACACATATACATATATAATACTTTGCATAGTAAATAAGACTCAAATAAAAACTATGAATTATTCTTTCATAGCAAAACATATGTGCTATCTGTATCTGAAAAGGATGCTACTACTTTGTCTGTGATAGAGAATATGTTACAATTTGGTTTTGAGTAGTCCAGGTGGTTTTGCACCAATACTGAGAGCGTGGGCTTTATATAAAATACTCTCTGAAGTCAATGGATGCAATCTGTGGCCCAAGAACAAAGCAAAACTTATTTGTTCCTGTGGGGGTAGATCTTCCAAGCCCCTGCTGCTCAAATGTGGTTTGTGGGCCAGCAACAAGCTTTATCTGGGAGCATGTTAAAAATGCAGAATCTTGATCTGTTCACCCCTTCCCTTCAGACCCACGGAATTCAAGTCTGCATTGTAATAAGATTCCCATGTGAAAATGTTGCCACTAACTGGTATTTCTCAAACTTAGTGTCTCAAAGAGTCATTTGAGGGCTTAATGTGGATTCTTAGCCTGGCTTCCCCATCTGCCCTTAACACCTCAAGTAGTTCTGTTGCTCGAGATCTTCTCTCTGTTATTTGAGAAATACTGCACCAAACTATCTAGCACAGTGCTCTGAATTGTGCACCTTTCCTCCTCCTTGACAAGCACTTTGACAGACATGATTTGGTACACAATTCCCTTCGAGTTAAATAGGTATTACAGTTCCACCTATCTGATAAGAAAATTAAGATTACAGGCATGATTTGCCTTGGACAATGCGTATGGTAAGAGTGCTATGGAAACTGTAAATCCTAGTTGACCATGATTTCACTATTCCAGCATCCAAATTAACTTGTGTTTTGTTGTTGTTGTTGTTTATTTTGGGTCTATAAGTAATTTTCACAAATGCCAAAGAATTTCTGGAGGTCAGGGATGACTGTACCTGATAGAGCATTTTGTGCATGCTTTTGGTACAAAGCCTTCTTTCCATATGACTGTAGCCAAGTTACTTAAGATAACTAATTTTGAGCTTCATTATAAAAGGGAGATGGTGTCAACAGGGCAATGTTGTGAGGATAAGAAGTGGTATGGATGAACATATACCTCAGTGTCTGAGAAGTGGCCATTCCCTAATTATTGTTAACTACTGTCCCTTTGTAAACCTGGTGAGAAACAATGAGTTCACAAAAAGTTGAGAAAAGGGTGTCCTGCATTGCACATGATAATAGTGTCTCTCTCGCTCCTGCTCACTGTCCCCATTCTCTCTCTCCCCTCCCCCCCCATGCTCCCTGCCCCCCCCCCTTGCTTGCTAAGGCAGGTGACATCATTCATGAAGCCTTTGACCAAATCAGAGAATTGGGTCATTTGCTCAGTGTTCAATAAATATTTGTTGTATATATACCACGTACCATACACCATGCTAAATGCTGGGAATCTCAAGACCAGACTCAGATCCTACTGTGATCTGGAGGAAACTGCATCCTGGTGAAGGAGAAAGCAGAGCCAGATGACAATTACCATTCAGCAAAAGCAGGGAGGGAATCAAGAGAGGCACAGGGGAGTGATGAAGCCCATAGCACAGGTACCCCATCCAGGCAGAAGAAAGAGCAGAGGAAACCTGAGAGGGGTCATGAAGGAGGTTACCCTTGAGTCTTGTGGGACCAATAGGAATTCAGCAGGTGAATAGGACTGAGAGTAGTGGGAGAGTCTAAACAGAAAATCCATGTACAAAAGGCACTGCGGTAAGGGAGAGAATGCTGGCAGATAGTCCTTTTTCTGGATCTTGATATGCATATGTGTCCTCTGTTTGCTGAGTGGCCCTGAGTAAGTTTGATCATCTGTGAGCTAGGAGGATTAAATGCATTAATCAGTGTAAACACAGAATAGATTTCAATTATGTGCTAGATAGTGGTGGAGGTATCAGTAGAAAATAGAGGACTGATATTTAAAGGGCATTAGAATTAGAGATCATTGCAGGGGTCAAGTTTAGAATAAATTTAGCAGAAAATACATGAAATTAAACAAGGGTGACTGAAAAAGACAACTGAATATAATACAGTACCACGGAGTGGAAAATACAAAGTGTATGTGTTCAGTGATAGATAACTGAATAAATAGATTAAGATGTTCAATTGCTAATCCTGACAGTCTAAAGTAGAATGGTCCTCTAGTTCTGGGTGGTAAGAGTACTTTTCAAGAACAGCACAACAAAATCCATTCCATTATTATCATCACTGCCATCATTATCATCACTTACTCCCACTTCTGTGTACACAGAACAGGGCATGGGCATCAGTATCAGAAATGATAGTACTTAGAGGAAGTCCAGCTTTCTGCTTGATGTTTCCAGGACAGGGCACCCTTAGCCAGAGAGCAAGGCACTACCTTTGATAAATGGTGCCCCCATCACTTTATGAGTAGGAACCCTGATAGTGTGTCCATCAGCAATTGCAGTTTTTTTTTGTGTGTGCATGATAGCATCATGGTGGCAGCGGACTTGGGACTAACAGCAGCTGAATCTGTGATTAGTTGAGATTGCTTTATAGAAACAGCCCTTTAACCAAACTCCTTTCACCGGGGAGTAGAATAGAGTGGTTAAAAACAGGAGCTCGGGGATTGAAAGCAGATTTGAGTTTAGTAGTTTTTGACTTTGGGCAGATTACTTCGTTTTTTCTAAGGTTGTTTTTGTCACTTGCGTAGTGGGCTGCTATCCCCTCGATAGTATTGTGGAAATGAAATAATCGCATTAAGTGCTTTACTCATGTAAAGCCTCAGTAAATGGTAGCCCACATGCAGCACATGTTTACTAAATTCCTACTATGATTCAGGTGTTGTGCTTGATGCTAAAGAAGCAAAGGATGAACTTTAGTGTCCCTGCTCTCAAAGGACCTATGATGTGCAACAGGATGTGGATGTAATTAGCTCATTGCAGGAGGGTAACAGAAGAGCAGTGGTACCCCCAGCATGGTGCAGTTAATTCTCCAGGGGAAGACCCCTGGAGGAGAGGGGACAGAGGGCCCATACTGGATTGGGAAGGCTTCACTAAGGAGGTGATATTTATGGAGAGTCTTGAAGTAAGTTGTGCATTGGCCCACTGGACAGAAAAGGGGTGGGCTTTTTAAATGGAAAGAATTGAAAGAGTATATTCGGGGAAGCTTTAGCTGTCTGAAATGACTGGAAGGAACAGATCTTTGTGAGATAGAGTAAAACAGGAGAAAAGAACTAGAATACATGAGAGGGCTTGGGTTTTGCCAAGAAGTTCAGAATTTCTCTAGTGGCAAGAGAAAGCAATTAAAGCATTCGAAGTTGGAAAGCAGTGTGATTAGATTTGCATTTCACAGTAATATTGCAGACATAGTATAAAAGATTAGAGTGGGCAGATACAGGGATCATGTTGCCTTGAAGGTCTAAACTGAGGCCTCCCTGTGAAGACAAAAAGGAGAAGAGACACTTCATTGCGTTTAGGAGGAAGGATGCAGAGGACTGGCTGCCAGAGACGAGAGAGAAGTCAAGTTCTCCACTTAGGCATTCAGTGGATTTAGTTAGTGGTGGCAGTTAACATGTGGGCTACCAGAAAAAGAATGATTTCAGGGTAGAGATGGGAAGAGAGAAGGTTAGTTTTAGATGTGCCAAATTTGAAGTGCCTGTGGAATATCCAGGTGAAGATTATGGTCAAGAGATGGAGAGGTGGATGTGGTCCTCTGGAGAGGTGTTTAATTTTGAAAGACATTGGCTATATAGCTGGTAGTTGAAGGGTGGAAGGGCACAAAATCATCTGAAGAGAGCAGGTAAAGTGTCTTAAAAGGCAGCCAAGACTGAAACCTTATAGATCACTGATATATGCAACATGGATGCAGAGGAAGACAAACTAATGATGAAAATTGAATTTTAGAGAGTGTTTCTTGAGAAATCAAGAAGGGGAAATTTTGAGAATGGAAGAAAGCATAGTCTCAAAGGTCAAGTAAGATGAGGACTGAGTTTGAACCTATAGTGAAAGACTTTCACTGGTATAGTGGAGAAAGAAATTAGACTTTAAAGAACTCTGG
This sequence comes from Tamias sibiricus, assembly GCA_025594165.1. NCBI lineage: Eukaryota > Metazoa > Chordata > Mammalia > Rodentia > Sciuridae > Tamias > Tamias sibiricus. The sequence continues at coordinate 107,271,986 of CM046664.1, read as the reverse complement.
GGAGAAAAGGAGGAAGGTGGTGACAAGATTGGGAAAGAGGTCAACAAATGTGTGCTAAGGGCAGAAAGCAGGGGAGATTGATGGACTTGAAACAGGATAAATAATAGATGGCTTACCTTGGGGAAGAGGATGGGACTTGTTCTTCCCAGAGAGAAGAAAGGGAAAATCAGTGGCTCTGGTACTAGATGGTTCCAAAGAAGTAGGCAGTGGTGCCCCAGGATCAGAAGCTTTGAAAGAAGGTGCCCAGCACGGTGCTCAGGCCATGAATTCCAGAATGTGTGAAAATGCCTTCATCACTCTGAAGAACGTTACTCCACCTGCTGCTCCCTAAAGGCCAGGAGTGGAGTGTCTTCTCATCCGTACTGTCTGCTCAGTGCTGTTTTCCACAACACTGACAGCTTTGTGAAGAATGCCCTCCTTGCCCTGACCAAGCCAGTGCCCACTTTCTGTTTCTTGCTTCTTGCTTTTCTCTTTGCCCTCTTGACCTGGAGCTTGGTGCCTTCATGCAACTTCCTGCTGATTCTACCTGGGCCTGCCCTACCTGGCACATACCCAGTGACCCCTGTCTTTCCTGATCCCCATCAAAACAATTAATCTGTTGCCTTATGAGCACTTGGCTTTACTATTTAATCTGATAAACTAATTCCATGAGAAAGTAGAGAGAAGCTGGAAAAAGGAGCCTTTATTAGTTCTTAAATAACACCAACTAGATGGCCCAACAGAGGCAAGGGTGACTCTGATAGCTGGGGATACGTGACAATGGAGAGTTTTTCATTTCTGTCTGCTTCTCTTTGCTGCTGACTGGTCTTCCTGCTTTCCTGCCTGGAAATTCTCCTTCACTCCTTGCTAGGAAGCCAGCCCAAACTCAAACATGTTTTTCTTGCCATGTCTTAACCAAAGAAAGTGCTAGAATACAAGCCATTTCCAGAGAAAGGAGCCATGGTGGTTTGTTTACAGGACTGGCTCACAGCATTGACATTTTATAAACCACATGCTAGTGTCTGTTTATTTCAGTAATTTAAGACTAATGAAATGACGTCTATTCAGTGCTTTTGGAAATCTCCTTGAGTCTTGATCCTTAGTTCCCTGATCCATGAAAAGAAGAGGTTAGACTAAATGATCTCTAAATTTTCTCCTAGGTCTAAGCTAGGAGGTCCACAGAGTTGTAAAAAAAAATAGCTTGACCATCTCTTTAAGGGGCTTTAAATTATGTATTTAGGCCTCAAGAAAGAACAGTGTCTCCCTGATTACCCTCTGATTGCTGACATTATGCTTGCATGCAATTTCACAAAATCATGGCCCCTACATCCATATTCTTCCTCCTCACTACATTATTAGTAACCATTCTATTTGTATATGAAGTATCTGTATTTTGTCTATAAATATATGTATATATTTTATATTTGTGACTTCTGATGGTCTTCAATTATCATTCACATAAATCTGATGTGAAGAAAAAAACAATACATTTTGCACATAGATTTCTACCTTTTGGAATAACTTATAAAAATATGAACTGTAACTATTTTGTAGGTCATTTAAAAAGAATATATATATGCATACATATATGTATGATTTTATGTTTTTAGTGGCATCTCTGGCAGAATAATAATCAGATACTTGGCAGAAAGCTGATTAAAGATGCTTGTATCTAGTACAGAATATTTGTGACCCAAGTTGTAGAATTAATTTCTAGCTCTTTGCAGATTTGCCTAATGCCCCACACCAAGGCTGTCCAACAAAAATATAATGGCAGATGTGTAGTATGTGTAGTATATAGATAGATAGATAGATAGATAGATAGATATTTACATATATATACAGCATTCTGGTTGTAGTAAATATATAATTTAAAGCATTCTGATTGTAGTAAAATATTTCTAGTTCAAGCACAAAAAAACAAGACAGGTGAAATTAACTTGATAATATATCCAAAATATTATTTCAACATAAAATAGAAAAGTAATTATAAAATACATACAAATATAATGTATAATATGTATAATGTTTATATACAATATTGTATAATGTACATTTATATGTTACATTTATATGTAAATGTAACATAAATGTAGTCATAAAATTTAAATATAAATATATCAATGAGTTACAAATAATTTATATAAATACAAATAAATGTAAAATATAGATTTATTAATAAGATCTTTTATTTTGTTTTGGTTGCTATCTTTGAAATCTACTGAGTTTTACATATTGAGCACATCTAAATTCAGATTAGCCATATTTCAAGTACTTACTAGTCATGTGTGACTAGCAGCTGCTATATTGGATAGCGTAGTCTTACACGATAAAATTCGAGCTTCTCTGAGATTATACTTACATTAAAAATTTTCATACTTGGTGTCATTTTTTAAAGTAACATAAGAGTCTTCCAAGTTTCATAATTGGATCCCAATTGAAATGTAGTTTAAGGATAACATTTAGTTCTATCATTTTAATAATTTTCTATGCTGACAGTTGAAGGGGATAGTATTTTCTTGCAGAAGTTGATTGAGACCTTGTCTGACTAGAGTGTTCCTTCATTCTTCACCTTTTGAGGTTAAGCTTTTATAGAAAAGGCCACAGTAAATGCAGATTAAAATCTGTATTCTAAATTTGAACTGGCATTTGAAAAGTACATAAACCAACCTGAACAAAGTCAAAGGTAAATACATTTTATACAGCAAATTTCAGGTTTTCCCCTTTTTAACAAGTACTCTTTTCTTTAGCAGAGGCAACCTATTCTTTGTTTCTACTCTACTAATCCATTTTATATGATAGCTCTTGTAGATTTCCTTCAGATTTACTGTGCAAATGTCAGCCTCTTTGTTATTGCTGCTACAATTTTTGTTATAACACATACTCACAGGGTCGTCCTTTGAAAGCAGGGCTTTAAGCAGAAGAGAGGCATAAGACTTAGACCACACCCTTCATGAACAGTTTGAGTTTGTGGTTTATTGTTTTTAGTTTGTTTACCAAGGATATGGTATTTTAAAATAATACTAATGTTAAAGATTATAGCATTTTAAAGAATAGCTTGGCTCCCCACCCCTATTTTCTGTTATATTTGACATTTTCCTTTGAGAACCATCTTTTGGAATAGATGAAAGGCTGAGGAGGTTGTTAATTGGCTCATTAGTGTTTCATTCTCAGTATTTCTCCTTATGAACTTGATCTTGAACCTGATCTTGGACAAGTTGTCTCCATTAAAGAACCCCAATTTCCTCATTGTTTTTTTTTTTTTTTTTTTTTTTTTTTTTTTTTTTTTTTTTTTTTTTTTTTTTTCCCGGTGCCAGGGGCACTGAACCACTGAGCCACATCCCCAGACCTTTTTATTTATTTTTTTATTTTGAGTCTTGCTAAGTCGCTTAGGGCCTTGCTAAGTTGCTGAGACTGGCTTTGAACTTGTGATCCTCTTGCCTCAGCCTCCTGAGTTGCTGGGATTACAGACATGCGCCACCACATCAGGCTCCAATTCTCATTTTATAAAGAGAAGATATGCTAAAGCTTAGATATAAATGTCTCTGAAAGTAATTAAAAGTAGTTGCATAATTTTGGTTACAGAGGGCATTCTAGATGTCAGCTAGCTTAGTGTGCTAGTTGAGTGAATCAAGATTTTAAATCAATAGTAAATGCAGTTAATTATGGCCTGGAGAAATTTTTCCAGTTTTTCTCCAGATGAGCAGAGTGAAGCCAGATGGGTGAAGGGACGCAGAGGAGGCACACATTTGTGACATGGTCAATAGATGTACCAGATTTTACTAAAAAACATACTGGGAGACATAAAAAATGTTTACTTTAGAGCCAGGCGCAGTGGCACACGCCTGTGACCCTAGCCACTCAGGAGGCTAAGACTGGAGGACCACGAGTTCAAAGCCAGCCTCAGCAAAAAACGAGACATTAAGCAACTTAGTGAGACCCTGTCACTAAATAAGGTACAAAATAGAGTTGGAGATGTGGCTCAGTGGTTGAGTGCCCCTGAATTCAATTCCTGGTACCAAAGGGGGGGATATATATATAGATATATTTGCTTCAGGAATAGATTTTAATAGTTTTAGGGAATTGTTAAGCTTCACTACTGCTTTTATATAACACCTGAGTTCCTTGGAAATATAAATAAAATGATCTTTTGAAAATATCCTAAGACCCCAGTTTATTAACATAAAATGCAGATTTTACCAGTGACTTGCATCTGTAGGGCTTAAATAAAAACTCATCTTTTAGCTGCCTTGAATAAGGTCAGAATTCTGTTTTCCTCTTGTAAGATTTGCTGACTCAGAAAATTAAGGCATGATCCTGCTTCACATTTACTCGTGAATTTATGAAATGTCAAAAATCATTTGCAGGAGACACAAAACCCGAAATAGCATCCATCGGAATGCTCAAGTAATCATAACCTTATCAAAATGTGAAGGAAAAATCTGTGTGATATCTGATAGGAAAAATACACCTCTAAAAACTAATCAAAATCAAATTACTTCAATGTTTAGCTTAAAAAAAAAAATGGAAGGCTAATTCAACTTCCTACCTTCCCTGAGGATCTCTTTTCAACTACATGAGGACACCAACTGATGATTCAAGATTTTAAATCAATAGTAAATGCAGTTAATTATGGCCTGGAGAAATTGCTCCAGTTTTTGCACTGTTTCTACTAAAGCTGTTGCAATATTTATACTCAAAACACACTTAGATCACCTCATAAGAAATTATAGAAATCCTTATTGACCGAAGAGAAAGTGCCCAGGGTCTAAGAAAAAATGATGAAAACATACTTCACCAAAAGAAATGCATAGACATTCTGTTGGTTTTTACTTTGTCACCTAGAACCCCTGATAAATCTTTATTTCTTCTATTCATGAGGCTACATAGCAGCCACCTTGAAGCCCTGGCTTTGTACTCACAGGTTCTCTACTTCAGGAAGAAGGGGCTTCATTTCATTATTTCCCACCTCACTTTAGGCTCTGAATTATGACTTCCATTCCTTCTGAAGTGCCTTCTGTGACTGGCGCCTGTGTTTGCCCTAATGCTTATGCTTGGTTACAGGCACCACCTGCAGCTGTGGAAGAATTTGTTCCCTTTCTTTTTCTGTGCTTACTCCACACACACACTCCCACCCTTTGCCTTACTGGCAACCACCAATTCTTGGAGACAATTCAGTTCCCGTGTAGGAAGCCAACTCTACCTCCAATCCCAATGTGCCTGGAACCCCAGGCACCTTCCTCTGTTGTGGTACTCATTCTCAGCCACAAGGAACACTGGGGATTCCCTGACCACAGATTCTCCTTTCTAGCTATATGCAAATAGCCATATCGCTGGAAAAAGTCTGTGTTATGTAGTGATGTGCACTTTTACTGAGGTTTAATTTTAAAGAATCGTTCTGCATGTCCTCAAATATAAGGAGGTCTTACCATCCTATGTTCCATGAAGAAAGAAAAATGACTGCCAAATACTTGACAAGAACACGGTCCTAAAACACATACAGTTTCAGGAATGTGAACAGATCTGCACCTTAGATTCAATGTCATGTGGCACTGTGACACCAGTGTTTAAAAGGAGTGATTTCACTGTGGGTTGGTTCTAATGTACAACTTTGTACCCACATCACTGCAAGACTGTTCTGTTCTCCTGGAAAGTACATTTCTTGTGGGGGGGGGGGGAATGGTTCACTTCCCAAAGAAAGCTAAATGTCAGTATGTACATCAGAACTGGAGAGCTGCAAGGTCACATCCATTTTTATCCAGTAAAAGAGGAAATTTGAATAAATTAGAAAGGAAAATTACAAATTTGGCATTTGTTCAGGTATGTACTTCAAGAGACTCTACCACATGCCCAGTGAGGATGCAGGGGAAGAGAATTCTGGATTCAGGGATAACTAGTATTTTAACTAACAGAAACTCCTATTACTAAAGTTGAAAAGGCAATTAATTTTAGACAAGAAACCTTGCACAAGAAACACACCATGCTTAGAAAATGTGATTCAAGAGGAAGCCAGTTGTCTATGCAAATATGTTTGTGGGTTGAGAGTACCAATATGGCGGAATGATGACTGACCTTACCTTTTCTGAGTGAGGGTTGGCTTAAGAATTTTAGCTTCTTTGCACAATTCCATGGTAATCAGAGGTACCATCAGGTAACTCTGCTGCCTTGAAGAAGCTCATAGGAAAGGGTTTGAGGCCACACCAGTGCTCATTGCAGCTGAAGCTAGCCTTTATGGAATGAAGATGCCTTCTTATATTGTATTCCCAAGGAAAGAGTCCAGTATCAGTTTTAAGGGAGCCAAAGAGAGAGTACCCTTCTCTAGTTTGACTTGCTTTTGTATTCTGTACTTTAAGGTGGTAAGGAAAACCTTTAGCTTATGTCCAAGCCTGTTCGGTCTGTCCAAAATGTTTTCTAAGTGGCACCAGAAGGTAAAGACAAGTGAGGCAGTTATTGTTGTCTTTTGTTCATTGACATAGTGGACTAAAATTGAGGACTCAGCACAAAAAGTATATATAAAGAAGGAAAATGGGGCATTGTTATTTCGTATAACCCCAATGCAAAATCTGAACACAGTATCCCTCTTCCCTGTTCTCTCAGTTATCCCTACAGGGCAAGATCTCTCAGCTGGATGGGTGTGGCTGAGAACAGCTGTGGTTTTAAAGCCTGGCCTTGGATCATGAGGTGAACACATTGCAAGCCCATTAAGATGCAGCCCAGAAAGTCTAAGGGGAATTAGGTTGGTCATTTTAGTGTCACATAAGTAGCAGATTTTAACCCTGAGCAGAAAGACATCTTTCTCCTTTACTGCTGTCACAGACTCACAGCCTGCTCCTCACTGATGTGTTCCCACCCTCCCGGAGTTATATCAAAATAAGATATTTCACTTCCCATTGATATAAGCTTTTAGACCTGGACTTCTGCAGGTCTTTGTTGTTTTTTGTGCAACCACTCTGTCTTCCTTGAGGAGACAGATTAAGAGTGAAACACAGACATTCACAGGGTAGTACTGCTGACGGGGATAGTACTGATGCTTCTGCCTTTTTCTTTTTCTTTTGGTTCTGGGTATTGAACCAGGTGTCCTATAACCTCTGAGCTACATCCACAGCCTTTTTTATTTTTTGATTGGAGATAGAGTCTCATTAAGTTGCTTAGGACCTGGCTAATTGTTGGGGCTGGCCTTGAATTTGCACTCCTCCTGCCTAAACTTCCCGAGTCACTGGGATTACAGGTGTGTTCCACCGCATCCAGCTTGCTTCAGCCTTTCATCCTGGTGCTCATGGTCCATAAGCAATGATCCTTGCTCTCTTTTGCTTGTCTGCCAAGGTAAGATGGCCATTGCAGTTTCAGGTATTTTTCTCTGTGCCATCAGGAAGCTTGAGACAGATCACCATCCATTTGGGGCTTGTTTTGTGAGTTCATTGTGGCAGAACAGGAAGATTGCTTTGTAGAATTGTGAATTGAAGTATTAATCATAGACTTTACTCCATTTTACAGGGAAATGATATTTTTACAGCAAAATTTACAAACTTAGTGATTCATAAAGGTCTTGTTATATTTTGCTTCCAAATGTCCTGGGTCTCCTTATTCTGGAAATTGTGTTTATGCACCTGTCTTTACTACTAACTTTTCACTAATACTGTAGTAACTAACTTATATTTTGGACATGAGCTATCTCTTAAAAGCTCCTGTGGGAGACAATGCAAGAATGTTCAGAGGTGAAATGAGTATATTATGAGAACTGTAACCTAATTGGTGAATGAATCCACTGGACTGGATTAACTCGGTGGTAATTGTAGGCAGGTAGAGTGTGACTGGAGGAAGAAGGTCACTGGGGGTATGACTTTGGGTTTATATTTTGTCCCTGGTGAATGGAGCTGTCTGCTTCCTGGTTTTCAAACTGAGCAACTTTCCTCTACCACACCCTTCCACTATAAATGTTCTTCTGCCTCACCTCTGGCTCAGAGTTACGGAGTTAGCTGACCATGGGCTGAAGCTCAGAAACAGTGAGCCAAAATAAACTTTTCCTACTCTAAGTTGTTCTTGTTGGGTCTTTTGGTCTCAGTGATAAAAAGCTGACTAAAGCACTTAGCCCTATGTAGCTACTGAATATTTAACATATCAAGTCTGAATTGAGATTCACTGAGTATAAAATGTGACTATATTTCAGATTTGGTACAAATATACAAATGCAAACATATTATTAGTATTTTTATATTATCATATGTTGAAATATTTTAAATATACTGAATTAAATAAAAAATTAAAATTTATTCCATTGTTTTTTATTCCTTTTTGAACACAGCTATGAGATCATTTAAAATTACATATTCAGCTGGTAGCTTTTTTTTTTCTGTTGAACACAGCTCATCTAGATTACATGTTCCTTGAGGCCCAGAGACCGTGTCTACTCTAGATTTATTAGATGCTCAGTGAATGTTTGATAAACCAAACTGTTGGACTAAAATGAGTGTTTGAGGATTATGATGATTTTTACAATAGTGATTTTGACAATGTTGGATTTAAAAAGTGATAGAGCAAGATGGGATGGATTGTGTCTGGATATCTTAAGATGTTTACTGAATGTCTCTGGTGTGGAGTTGGGACAGGTATAAAAAAAGGTGTGAGCACTGGCTTCTGAGACCTTCACATGTGCCCTGGAGAGCTTACCTGACTTAGTCATCCATGCACACTCCTTGCTCTAGTGCCATATAATACAGCAGTTTGTTCAAGAAACTGTGTGTCATTTAGCTATGGCTCTCAGACTTTAATATGCTTAAAAATCACTTGTAATTTTTGTCATAAACATGTATTCCCAGACCCATTCCCAGATCTTGTATGTCAGTAGGGAAGGGAAAAGGGACCATAAATCTGCTTGGTAACACTCTAGAAGATTCCAATGGCTTGTAAATAGTATGTCAGCAAAAACTGCCACATGCCATGATGATTTGGGAATAGCCTGGAAATCTACATAGAGTGGGCAGTTTTCTCAGTAATTTTTGTCATTAACATAAAGAATTTCAATTGTTAGGTATTTTAATAATCATAAAGTCACAGCAGAGGAAGCAATCAACAGAGACAAAATCAAAGGCAGCCTAACAGACTGCAAACTATCTATTGAATAAGGAGTTAAAATCTGGAATACATAAAGAACTTCTTGAAGTCAGTAACAGAAAAACATAATCCAATTTTAAAATGGGGAAAGGATTTGAAAAGGTGTTTCTCCAAAGGAAATGAACAAATTGGCAACAAATATGAAAAGATACTCATTATCGCTAATTATCAGGGAAATGCAAATCAAAACCATAATGAGCTATCACCTGACTGACACCCATTAGGATGACCACTATAAAAAAATGAAAATGAAATAAGCATTGACAAGGATGTGGAGATATTAGCATCTTTCTGTGCTGTTGGTGGGACTGTAAAATTGTGCAGCCACTATGGAAAACGGTATGGAGGTCCCTCAAAAAATTAAAAATAGAACTACCATTTACCTGCAAATGCCATGATTGGAGAAAATAATGCTAAGTGAAGTTAGCCAATCCCAAAAAACCAAAGGTCGAATGATCTCTTTGATATGAAGATACTAACTTATAAAGGCAAGGGAGAGGGGATGAGAGGAACAAAAGAGCTTTAAATAGAACAAAGGGGAGGGGAGAGGGGAGGGATAGGAATAATGGCAGACTGAGTTATCCATGATTACCCTAAATACATGTATGAAGACACTATTGTTGTAAAAATACTTTATATTAAACCAGCAACTTGAAAAATTGTGCTCTTTATATGTAATATGAAATGAAATGTACTCTGCAAATGTGTATAACAAGTTAGAAAAAAAATAGAAATACCATATGATCTCACAATTTCACTATGGTTATATATCCAAAAGAATCAGGATATATTAAAGAGATATATAGCATCCATCATCATTGCACCATTATTCATAATAGCTCAATGTGAGAGCAATCTAGATGTGTACTGATGGCATGGGTTGCATGCAATGAATATTATCTAGCTTTACCAAAGGAGGAAATTCAGTCACATGCTACATTGTGGATCAACTTTCAGAAGATTATGCAAAGTGAAAGAAACCAATCACAAAGGCACAAATACTGCATGATTCCATTTATATGTGGTATCCAAAGTAGTCAATTCATAGAATCAGAAAGTAGAAGAAAGGTGGTTGCCAGGGGCTGGAAAAAGGATAAGGAAGAGTTGCTATTAGGTGAGTATAAAGTTTTGGTCGTGCAAGATGAGTAAGTTCTAGGGATCCATCTTATAGCAATCTTCATATATTTAGTAATACTGAACAGGCTGCAGTGGCATATATCTGTAATCCCAATGATGGGAGGTTGAGGCAGGAGGATCCCAAGTTTGAGGCCAGCCTTCACAACTTAATGAGAGGCTGTCTCCAAAATTAAAAATTAAAAAGGGGCTGGGGATGTACTGCCCTTGGATTCAATCTTCAGTACCCAAAAGAAACAACAAACAAACAAAAAAAACTGTCCTGTACACTAGAGGAAAAATTGTTTTTATCACAATAAAAACATTAATTAAAAAGTATCAACTATCCTTATAGTTCATGGTAAAATGAAACTTTAGGGGAAAGTATGGCAATTTCATTTGTTTTGAGCAACTTCTTTTTGTGAGAAATTTTGTTGAAAATCTTGAGCTAAAGGAAATGTGTACTTTCTTGAGCTAAATGCGTACTTGCAGTCAAGCTGTGTGGGTATAAGAGGACTGGAAGTCTGTGGTCCCTCCATGGCCACACTGAGTGCCAGGTAAAGAGCACACTCATGCTGAATGTCATCCCCAGAGCAACTTGTCCAAATATCTGAGTGTCCTGCATGAGGAGAGAGATCAATTATGGGATGCAGTCTTTATGGGATGCAGAATCTACACATTCCTTCCCCAGTTCCTCTTGGACTCCCCTTCCTGAAGTCAGGAATTTCAACACCTTAATTTAGTTCCCGGAGCAAGGGGGGATGGAGGGGAAGAAAAGAAAAGGTGGTTGAATAAGATAGATATCTTTATCCTAAATGCATGATTGAAGACTTGAAAGGTACGAATATACTTTATATACAAACAGTGCTATGTAAAAAGATGCTTTATATGTGTACTATGAATCGTAATCCATACTACTATTATAAATATAACTTTGAATAAAAAAAAGCAAAGAACAGTTTCTTCACATTGTATATATGTACTAAAATATTAGACTGTGCCCTATCAATATGTATAATTATTATATGTCAACTAAAAATAAAAAAGTTCAAAAAGACACACACGCACACAAAAAGCCTAAGAAATCTATAATCACTTTAAGGGGTCCTGGTTTAAGGACCCAGTCTGAGACAGAGAAAAACTGGGTTGATTTTGTGGAGCATCGAAAGTGGTCACACTGTGGCAACCTGAGGCCACTCCTGTGGGCAGTGAGCTCTCCATTCTTTCTAGTACCTTCTAGGCAGGTGTGGCTCATGTGGCTGGGCTGCTTGGCTCTGCCCCAGGGCTGGCTAGCTTCCAAGAGGGGAGCAAATAGAGTGAAGACAAAGGCCAGAAGTAGCTCCCGTATTAACTAATGAAATGAAAATGCATTGCTGGGCTGTTAAATATCACATAGTTTCCTCCCTGATACTCTTCTTGGCATCGGATCCTAGCCTATCAAGTCTTTGGTTTGGAGGTTTTAAATTTTTTTAAATTTGTTTTGTTTTTGCAATGTGCTGGTTCATTTCTTTAAAATGTTGAATCTGAAATATTTCAAAATATTTCAAATCTGTAAAGAGGTGTACAGATGCAATAAATTCACCATCAAACTTACCAAGTTGAAACCCAAATCACGTCCCCTGCAGACACCCACTATCTGGAATTTATTGTTCTTCAACGCTAAGAAATTTTTTTATATGGAAGCATTACATGTTACCACATTAATATGTACAATTTTATGTTTTTATATGTCAGCTAAAATAAATTTAAAAACTAAATAAAACCAGTATGGTTTTATTACACAGCTCATTTATATATAATATTGGTATATGTCAACAATACGTAGTAGTATTTTGCCTGTTCACTTCTTAAGCTTCATTTGGGACATTCTTCCAGTGTAACTTAGCTGAACTATGCTCCACACTGATGTGCAGCATTGCTGTGGAATAGTGTTTGGCCTTAAAATACAATGAGAAATGGCTTGTGTTGAAATTTTTTATGTGTCCCATTAATGTTTAATTGTAACATAATGTGTAACTGTTAAACATGTTTGTTTTATTTCAGGTTTAATATAACGTATCCTCTCATGCCTTTTCCCTGCCCCTTCTCCCCGCATCAACAACAGTAGAAAAAGAAGAAGAAGAAAACATGTCAGGACACAAATGGTAAGATCCTGTTGTCTTATCTAAATTGGGATAGGCTAATAAAGTAGAAATCACATAGTTCATGCCCCGTAATGTCTATTGAATTGAGACACATTAGCAGTTAATAACCTTTCCAGTGTTAGTATAACCAAATTCAGTATCTTTACTAAATGTGAAGTGAAAACCAAGTTATAAATACTATCAAATCTTACCTAATGTGTATTGTCTAAGAAATTCCACTTATTCTCTTGGGAATCTAGGAATGATTTGTCTTCCTTCATTTTTTCCAACTTAATGAGTTGATGCATTTTTATTACTATCTTATTTATAACTTCCACCTTTGGAGGCATAAGGAATTTTATGTAGGGTATCTATGAAATAAAGTATGATTGTGCAGTCACACACTACTCAGACTTACTAACTCCAACCTTCATGAACATTCAGAAGCCAGTCATGGTTCAAGTGTATGATGCTGAATAGAACAGATGTGGTAACCAAGCTAGCTCTGTCATTTATGTAGAAATAACATGTTATATGGAAATAGCATGTTAAACCTCTGGGAAGTTCCAGAGCCCTTCATGCAGTGCTTCTGAACCCTTTGAACTTGTGACCCACCAAGCAAGCAGATCTTTGTCAAGTTGTACCTTCTTTAATTTGTATCATGAGAATGAATTCCATTTCATTTTCAAATATACAATTAATTAAAACAAGAAATACATTTTTTAAATCCCTCCTTTCTCATTAAAGAAGAAATCAGTCCCAAGTCCTTGGTAACATCAATGTCAAACTTCAAAGAACTTTTGCATATCTTAAAATGTAATTATTGGGCTGGGGTTGTGGCTCAGCAGTAGAGCACACGCCTAGTATGTGTGTGGCCCTGGGTTCGATCCTCAACACCATGTAAAAATAAATAAATAAAGGTATTGTGTCCAACTACAACCAAAAAATAAATATTAAAAAAGTAATTATTTTTTAAAAGTAATTACGTATCCCCATTTGACAGTCATCTAAGAATTGCCAGACTTCTTTTACTCTGTTTTATCTTGCCTCATGACTGTGGGCTGGCTCCATCCTGTGACTCTCTTAGTGGCTACCATATCCAGGCAGGAGTCTTGGGCAAATAGTTACTCACCTAAGGCAGACTGGCAAGCCCCCAGAAGTAGGCCTTTTCCCAAACTCTCCTGCTTACTATACTTCAGAGCTTGCTGCTAAAATGCAAGGGCTGCGGAGAACATCTAAGTGAACACTAAACTGTGGAAGTAAACATCTGGATTTTCATGCTGGGTGATTTTGAGCAAGATTCTTAAACTTTTGAAACCTGAGATTCTTCATTTTTTTTTTTTTTTTGAGTGGTAGGGGCTGGTGGGTGTTCACTAGATCTCTAAAGTCCCCTCCTTTTTCCTTTTTTGTTCCAAACTAGAATTTGTGTTGTTGTTAATATGATGGCTGGAGAGAGAGAGAGAGAGAGAGAGAGAGAGAGAGAAATTAAATCCATCCTATGCCTTATTCTTAAGACTCCCATTCCCCTGAAATAACCAAAGTCTTTAGGGTCAATCCTTCCAACGTTTTACTGTGCATGTTATATAGAGAGATTGTCTTTTACATAAATGTTGTACATATTTTTATCTTATTTTCTCATGTATGAGCTCATAATAAAATATTTAAATACTACAGAAGGATATAAGGCAGACCATGAAAGTCTCCTATAAACCGACTTCTCTCACCAGCGATAACTATAGTTGAGGAAGTCATCTGAAAAGCTGAATTTTTAAGAATAAACATGTGAATTAAAAGTTGTAGATTTAATGAAAATATCAAGGAAGGAGAGTATAAATCACTGTGTTTTGAGATTCTAGTATTTTGATCTAATACTATGAAGCAGCTCACAGGACATAAGCTGGCATATCTAGAGCTGGGGTGGAAAAAGTTACACATTAGCAGAGGGCAGTCAGGGACCCTGCGTGGCAGTTAAGAACAGGAACTTTTAGACCTAGGATGAACACAGTGGGGGTGGGGGGGGGTATGACGCACCAACAGGAAACTTAGGAAACTTTGCGCCAGCATTTGGGCTACTCATCACTTTCATAGGATCTCATTTCATTCTAAGTTTTGTTTCCAATTTTTTCTTCTTTGATTTGATGTGTGACATTCCTGAACAATGGCTTGCTATCTGTATTTTAAGCAATTATTTGAATAATTTAAAGTTTATAACATTAGAAATCAGTAACAGCTTTTAAATTTTTATTTAATTTAATTTATTTTATTTTTTGGTACTGGGGCTCCAACCCAGGGCCTCATGCATGCAAGACAGGCACTCTACCTTTGAGCTATATGACAGCCCCATTCGTTTATTTTATTGTGGTAAGAACGACTAACGTTAAGATCTACCTCTTAGAAAATTTCAAAGTGTACAATATAGTATTGTTAATAATAGGCACACTATTGTACAGCAGATCTGTAGAACTTATTCCTCTTGCATAAATGAAAGTTTTATGCATGTTGATTAGCAATTTGTCTTTTTTTTTCCTCAGCCTCAACCACCATTCTACTTCCTGGTTCTGAGTTTGATTATTTTAGATTCTGCTTTAACAGATATTAATCATGTTATTTTTCAGCCTCTTTCTACTTTGCCATCACTTCATTCCATACATTTGGATGGAGAGAGTGTATTGGTATCTCCCTTCATCCCCAGCTCCCCCATGGTGCTTGGAGCCAGTCACCTGGCCTTCTTGGCCTTATTGTCTCCACCTCTGAAAGGAATGTGTCCACCTACTAACATCTAAATTCTCTGAAGATGTAATTTCTTGATTTCCTACAAATGTTTCTAAATGTCCTCACTCTAACTTATGCAATTTTGGAGCAGGTTAGAAAGAATTGATTTAATGTTCTTGGTATAATATCTACATGAGAAAGTACTTACATGTTTATGAATGCTGTAAATGTCAATGAAAATCATATCTAGATAAATTTTTTCATGCTATAATATCTTAATCTTTATGAAAGTCATGAATAAAATAGCTCTTTAAATGTTTTTAGCAGTTATTCCTGGGACTTACAGGATCGATATACTCAAGATAAGTCAGTTGTCAATAAGATGCAACAGAAGTACTGGGAAACGAAGCAGGCCTTTATTAAAGCCACGGGGAAGAAGGAAGACGAACATGTTGTTGCCTCTGATGCAGACCTGGATGCCAAGCTAGAGGTGAGGTCTTTGCGGCTCATAGGCCCAGCAAACTGTCTTGAGAGTGTCAATTCACCTGGGCAGGCCTAGGTGTGCTTTATATTTGAAAATTAGGAAGATCTAGAATCAAATAATTATACCCAGTACATTTTGTTAAAATCTACAAATTCTCCTGTAGCCACCAGCATGTCTTAATTTGTTTTTCAAGCTCTTGTTGGAATGCATGGCATGTGGTAAATTCCCAATAAATGTTTGTTGTCAAAGTTATTACAAAGAGTTGCTACTATTAATAGCTGAGGAATCAGAATTGGGGAGGGTTCAAAAAACCAAGGGTCAGGGAAATGTTTACATTTAAAAAAATAATAATAAAATTAAAAGGACACCAGTAAAATAACCTGGAAAGTAGAGCCTAATAAGATGGTATTAAACCCTGGAAAATTCTAGAATGAATTAACTAAGCAGATACTTTGACTAGTTAGTAATATAGCAAGCTAACTGGTTGATCAAGAGTATTAATATAACTAGTAGAAGGCCATCTAACTCTCTTGTTGGACATTTCTGCCAATAGTTTAGATCAAATCTTTGAAATCTTAACACTTCTGTGAGTGACAGGGGCATCAAAAGGAGTAATATGATACATGGTCTGATAAGGATTCAATAGGATCTCTATATTTAATGTGCAAGCTAAAGTTAATGAACTTAACATTATTTAATGGAACAAAAAAAAAAAAAAAAAAAGAGAGAGCTCAAAATTTCCCAGAAGGGTGGCTGGAGTGGTAGAAACCATGGTTATCCCAAAACAGAGGGTTAAAGGGAGACATTAGTTGTCAATTACATAGGAAGGTCTGTTGTGTGGAAGACGGTTTCTATTCATCTGAGGATAGACCCAGACTCAGGCAGAGCTTTCAAATGTTGAGGGAGCTCAAACAGAGAGATGGGCTGACTTTGAAACTGTGAATGCCCTGTCCAGTGGATCTGGCTACTGTTACACCTGCCAGCTTTTGTGACCTTGGGAGAACTACCTAATTTCTCTAATACTTGTTTATTTAGTGCTTGAAATGGAGGCAAGAATAATTCTTTATTTACAGTTATTATGAGGATTATATTAGGTAATGAGTAGAGTGATAGCTTATGTTTACTTAGTGCTTATCATGTCCCAGGAACTATTCAGAATGCCTTCTGTACATTATCTCTGTTACACACCTGGCTCTGCCTCCGCATCCTAGGAATTCTTTCCCATAACACTTATACTGCCCACACCACCCTCCAGACATAATGGCCTTTTCCCAGTTCTTAGGCCACAACCAAGCAAGTTCAAGCTTATCAAAATATTTCCTGTGGTCTGCCTGGATACTCTTTCCCCAGACCTTCCCTTGACTGGCTCCTCCTCAATAGTTCCAGTCTTGGCCTAAAGGTCACCTGAACTTGAATATGCTTTTTAAAATCACTGAGGTCCACCTCTGTTCCTCATGCACTCCACCCACTCTTCCGTCTCACACATGGCCTTGTTTAATTTTGCTCAGGGTAATCATCTCTCATGAAAATCTCAGGTGTTGGTTTGTTTTCCTGCCTTCCCTCCAGTAAGAGGTCAAATTCCATGCTAGCCTACCACTCTGCCCCAGCCAGTCTCACAGTACACGTTCAACAAGTACTAAATGAATACCTATACAATTTTTTGTGTGTGTGTGGTACTGGGGATTGAACTCAGGGGCACTCGACCACTGGGTCACATCCCCAGACCTTTTTTGTATTTTTATTTAGAGACGGGGTCTCACTGAGTTGCTAAGTGCCTCACCATTGCTGAGGCTGGCTTTGAACTGGCGATCCTCTTGCCTCAGCCTCCCAAAGTGCTAGGATTACAGGCGTGCGCCACCGCGCCCGGCTACCTATACAATTAATATCAGCCCTATCTTTCCTTCTATAACTGGAAATTCTGACACTGAAGCTGGGTTTGACAAGGGTTTTCTAAAGGATATTCCTACATTGGAAAAAAAAAAAAAGTAGAATCAGGAAACATGTTCTCATTTTCATACTATAAATGCAGTTTAAATTGTTATAAGTTATATATGCTTTTCATAGCTAATAGTTTTTTCCTTTTTAACAATCTACTAAATACAAGCCCATCATTCAAAAAGCAATATGTTAATTACTACTACATTAAACATTATATTTATATGTTGACTTTTGCCACAACACTTTTAACAAACCAACTGTACTTTATTCCAATAGCTGCTGTCCTAAACATGTGGCTTCCAAAGTACTTAGCTGTGATTAGTAATTCTACCCATGATAGAGGTTTCTGCAGAAATGCTCCTATTGGTATTGATGGTTATAGAGAGAACTGATTCCATCAATAAAACATAAAAATGATATGCAAATCATTATGACATGTTTGTATACCAAGTTACCGGCAGAAGCCTTGCTTATGAACTAAGACCTTGCTGGCTCAGAAAACTTGTGGGCCAATTCTCAATTCATTGAGAAGTTAATGTGCTTAGTATTTATCCACATTGCTTGTTATTAAAATAATTTTCTCAAAAGCAGCTCCTTAGTACAGGACATAAAAAAAAAAATCTATGGTGATAGAAGATTTTAGTGGCTGCCAGGGTAGAGGGGACAGTATGGATGGGGAAATGTTTCTTATCTTGCTTTGGGTATGGTTACACGAATGTATATAATAATCAAAACTCATACAACTGAACGCTACAGAACTGTGCATTTTATTGCATTTAACTTCTACCTTAATTTTTAAATAATGAACAGTAAAAACATTCAAGAATGAGAAAAAGAACTACCTTGGTCCTATTCTGGTGGTCTGTGACTCAGACTACTGATATCGAGTATTTGCTAAGGGACAGATTCAGACTGCCAATTTTCTGTTTTATTTTATGGTATAGGATTTTTTTCATATCTATAAACAGGTTGAGGATGCAATTTAGTAAACTCATATATTTATATTCTTCATGACCATGTTTTATTATATTAAGTATTCCTAGGAATGGTTTTAATCTTTCATGTACATGTGCATGCATCCATTTTTATTAGATAATTTGGTTAAATTTATAATGAAGCAGATCATCTGTTTTCACTCAAATATTAAAGTGCTTTGTGACATAATTTCTACAATGTGGCCAGTTAAGTAGGGAGAAAGGAAGAAAGAAAACCTTGCCTGGCCTCACTGAGCGACTCCACAAGGCAATATGTTTGTCTGCCAGGTTTTCTAATTGTTACCAGCCCAGGTCTCTTGAGTCTGTGGTCAGAGGTAAAGAAAGTGTGAAATATGTTATGTTAGTCCAGTTTCTGTCACTGTGACAAATACCTGAGCTAAATCAAGTTAAAAAGAGGAAAATTTGTATTTTGGTTCACAGTTACAGAAGGTTCACTCCATGGTCACTTGGCCCTATTACTTTGGGGGCTGTGGTGTAGTGGAGGAAACATGTTCCTCAGGACAGCCAGGAAGCAAAGACAGAGGGGAAGAGGCTGCAGTTCCAGTATCTCTCTCAAGGGGACGCCCCCCCATACCCCCAAAAGTCATCTACTTGGTCCCATCACCTCCCAGCAGCACCCCAGGCTGGAGACCAAGCTATTAGCAGATGGGCCTCTGGGGGAACATTTAAGATTCAAACCATACTCTCTTTTCTATCTTTCCTTGAGCTATCTTGGTTTCTGAAGCAAAAACTGAGACCCCCTGAGTTAAAATCCAGTTAGATTCACCGCAATTCAGTCCCATCTGCCTTTCCCCAGTTTTCTCTAATATGGCCATATAGCATGGCATTAGGTTGCCTCACTGTATATTTTATGAAATCATTAGGAAAATAAGTAGTGATGTTTGCTCCTAGCTAAACATCATTTTACCAGATGCCTTCCAAACAGAGCACTCAGATGATTGATTTTTGTTTGCTTTATCCAGTTTTTTAAGCATGCCATAAAATACATTAAAATCATAAAACAAGTTGACATCATCTTTTAAATATAATGTTTACTTGACAGATCTTCCTTTTTTAAAAAAAAAAAGACAGCAAATGGTGAAGGGAATAAATTAGGTTATGAATGAATATTGGGTCTCTGGTTTACCAAGTCCTCTAATTGGGCCCTTCACTTAGTTTTCTGTTTTCAGCTATTATTTCAATAGTCTGGAGGAAATAATTGTTGCTGTAGATCTTAATTTAGATCACAGAGATGATGAATTCCAATTAGTAAAGGAAAATAATAACATATTTAATGGTGTTGGTCACAGTCTCTATATAATAATCTATATAACACCAAATGCACTTAGACATGTGATCTTGTTTTTAGTGGGCAAATCATACACTATGGTTTTGTTCAGTGTAATTATTTTTTATTTTACTGCTCTCTGTTTTATTCAACATTTGTTTGTGTTCTTTTTTTTTTATTATTACAGTTGTTTCACTCAATTCAGAGAACCTGTTTGGATTTGTCTAAAGCAATTGTACTCTATCAAAAGAGGATATGTTGTAAGTATGCCATAAGTATGAATAGTGATCGGATACAGCCTAAGAGAGCAGAATGTTTCACCTTAATATATCATTTAACATGTTTAGGGAACTCAAGAACATTTCTTATGCCAGACATTGGATTTCTAGGAAATGAGAGGTTCACACAGTCATCCTGTCTTAAAAGCATTACCAACAAAGTTATTTCTGAAATATTAAATATCAAGTTGTATGCTAACATGTTTTTAAACTTTCATTTTAGGTCATAATAAATACAATAGCATAATTTCTATATTTCTAAGACTAGAATACAAGATGTCTTTTTATTTCTGACTGCTCTGCCAAACCCCTTTTCTATAATCACAAGTTAGCAATCAGTTGTTTTTCTACATTAGTAATGTTTCATTAAGGAACTGTTTGGGGAAAGTCCAAAAATCATAGGACTTAGAGGAAGAATGATACAAATTGTCTGTTAATATTTACTAAGTTATTTGGGCTAAGACTTCTCCAGGGCTCTAACTCCAGCATCTTGTGCTATGAGGAAATCGAGGCACATGCCAATGTCCCTCACCATCTCCCTGTTCCATATTCAGTCATTCTCAGTGCTGGCCTGATTTGCCTCTTAAATAGCTTTCAGCTTCCCCCTCCTCTTTCTGTCTTCTCTGCCACTACTCTAGTTCAGGCCCCACCATCACTCCTCTTCTTGGTTTGCTAAGTCAGCTTCCTATCTGATCCCCTTGTCTCCACTTCTGCCTCCACCAGCCTGTTGTCTACACTGCAATCAGAGTATACTTTTAAACTAGACCAGATCATCCCTTTGTTTAAACCCCAAGTTTGGGGAATTATTGGTCAAAATTACTTTTACTCTATCTACCATGCTCCTCATACTTACCACGAAATGGATCATTTTCTCCTCAGTGTAGAAAACAAAAGATATTTGTAAAATTGTGATTGTTTTAGATTAAGTAAATCACATGAAGTCAGTTTCCCCCTTTTTATTAAAATATACATATAGTAATAAGGAAATTAAAGATGGATGCTTGCAGATTTTATGTAAACAGTGATTCTCTGAATAGAAATTATGCTTACCATCTATTTTAATGTTCCTAGTAGAACACCTAGAAAGACTTTCCCCTGAACCATCTCAGATTCATTAATAGAATTAGGATTGAACACTATAAAATCTCATGATTATCTTATAAGGGGAGCTGAAACAGTGACCCCACCCTTGAAGGAGTCATTTGGTTATACCAGCAGAGCTTGGCTGTGGGTTGTGGGTGAGCCCTTTGTGTCTACCCAGTAGGCTCCTGTGAGCCATGCCATCACAGTGGGGATGAGAAGGAGGAGTTCTGCACTGCTGGGATGGAAAGGAATCCCAACTTTGATGGAGGACTAAAAATAGGGTAGCTAATGTGAGGGTGTTGCTATGTAACTGTCAAAGAAAAGAAATGATGAAAATCTCTATGAACTGATGATATGAAGTAATTTTAGGGGTATAATTTTAAATGAAAGGAGCCAAGCACAAATGCATATTGATAGTATGCTACCCTTCAGCAAAAAAGGAGGGGGTATAATAAAATAGAAATGTAAAGAAAGAATAGTACACACACACACACACACACACAATAGTCATCTCATCATGGTAAAGAATTTTAGGAAAGATAAACCAGAAATTAAAGAGACAGGGGGATGAGTAGGAAAGTGTTAGAAAGAAGTAGGGATAAGAATGGGGTGGCAGGGTGAGGAGGGAGCTGTATCTAGCAACCTTAGTGGTGTTTTGCATACTTAAAACATGCTTAAGACCAACCAGGACCTGGGAGGGTCTAAAATGTAATGCAAGCATTAACAAATGAATTGAATTACATTACAAATGAATAACATCACCACATCTTCTCTATAGAGTAGAAAAGAAAAGAACTAACCTTAGTAATTTAGGGCGAAAGTTTTTTTACGGGATTCTAAACCTAAACACAAGGTGTATGTGGAAACTGCTCTTGTTAATATATTTATTTTTTATAGGGTTAGCAATTCTGAAACTATGTGTGTACACTGAAGTAAAACAAATAGGTAAATACATCATAGATACTGACAGCCTGGGTTCTCACTGCCTATAGTAGAAAGAAGTTCTGAATAAAGGGAGAAAGCTAGAACAAATATGAGCTGTTGAGCCGGGCGCGGTGGCGCACGCCTGTAATCCCAGCACTTTGGGAGGCTGAGACAGGAGGATCGCGAGTTCAAAGCCAGCCTCAGCAATGGCGAGGCACTTAGCAACTCAGTGAGACCCTGTCTCTAATAAAATACAAAATAGGGCTGGGGGTGTGGCCCAGTGGTCGAGTATCCCTGAGTTCAATCCCCAGTACCCAAAAAAAAAAAAAAAAAAAAAATATGAGCTGTTGGGCTGGAATCGGAGGTGTCATATGAAGTCATTGTTATTAACATATATACAGGCAGATAGATTCAGAAATGAATATAGATGAGTGAGTATACATGGGTTTGTGTGCATTCATATATTTCCTGCCTTTGCTGACAATACCTCAAAGTACTAATGCCCTGAAGTAGTGAGCACACCAATACACAGTTCTTGGTTCCTAAACACCCTTCTCCATAAAAACAATGCTTCTTGGAGAAATGATTGATTTCAGGGTTGGGGAAGGAAAATTCAAAATGAGTGTGGAATGTCTTGTAATGCCAGCATACAACGAAGAAGGTTTTGAAAAAAAGGTGTCAAGTTGAAAGGGCAAAGCAGCAAGCCTATGGTCCAAGCTGGTACAATTTGAGCATCAAGATAAATAATGATGTTGTTGAATTATAACCCATGGAAAAAATAATTACCCATGAAGTCTATCTAGAGATAGATGGATGGGCAGGCAGGTAAGAAAGGACTTTATAAAATTCTTCCAGATAATAAACATACGTGGGAAAAAATACCACAAAATCACCTTTAGCAAACACCATAGTGAGAATCGTGGCAGGTCAGAGTCACTGAAGAGTGTCACAATTAGTGAATGAAAGTTTGTGGAGAAACTGGATATTTGCAAAGTTTTGTGTATTCTTTCCTCAATATTACAAAAAAGTTACAAAATACTAATTGCAAAAGGAAAAAAATGTAACTTTACAGTGAAGAGACCCAACAGATACCACTTTAACCAAGTGAACAGAGGTCAACATCTCAGTGATAATATATGTTGTTATGTAAACCTGATACCATCCACTAAGAGTGGCTCTTCACCTCTGTATCCTTCCCTCAAGTCCATAACCCCAGTCTAATCATGAGAAATCAGACCAAGCCAAATTGAACAACATTTAAAAAAATATTCCTAGAAAACTGAAATGGGAAAAAAGCATCAAAGTCTTGAAAGACAAAAAAAAAAAAAAAAAAAATAAAGGAACTGTTAGATTAAAGGAGACTAAGGAGACTGGATATCTCCATGCTGGAACCAAAAAAAAAAGGCATTCATGCAAAAATTGGTTAAAAAAAATTAAGAAAGCCTGTGGTTAGTTGGTAGTATTATTCCAATGTTAATTTCCTAGTTTGATCATTGTGTTACAGTTATATAGGATGTAAATATTAGGGGAAGTTGGGGAAGGGCATATAGGAACTCTGTATACTATATATAATTTTTCTATAGGTCTAACACTATTTCAAAATGAGAGGTTTCATAAAGGTATAAATGTAACATAAATTGGATCCTATTGCTCCCTAGCTTTTAAAAGCATCCAGTAGCACTTAGAGTAGAATCCAAACTCCCATACCATGGCTGATAAATAGGACACGCCTCTCCAGCCACCTCCCATGCCTGACATCTGAAGTCTTGCACTTGTTGTTCCTCTACTTGGCATGTCTCTGTCCTAATGGTATCTAGAGTGGCCCCTTCTTGTCATTTATAAGCTGAGCTTAATGGTCCCCTGCTCTAAGATGCCTTCCCTAACCACCCAGTAAAAGGCAGCTTCTGGTCCCTCTTATTCCCCATCTTTCTTTTTGTTTTTTTCTTTGTGTTTTGTATTTGTGATTATGTGTGTTTTGTTTTTCTATCACTTGCTGCTTGAATATTAGCTCTGTAAGAGCAGGGACCTCATGTGTCTTATTCATCACTGTATGCCCAGTGGCAGAAAAGTGTCTAGTACATATTGAATTATCCATAAATCTGGGCTAAGTGAGTTAATGCTGTCAAGCTAATTGGTTTCATAGTTCTTTAGTTGCATTTTGAGAGAATATATCTGAAAATCTAATTAGCAATTAAATGTGAATAGGTTTTTATTTGAATTTTTAAGCCCCAGCTAATTGAAAACTTTGTGCAAGTAGAAATTTTTGAGTTATCTGACATCTAAGTTGCACCTGAATTTAAACTTCTACCAATTAATTTCAGTATTTGAATTGTTTAAATTAAACAGTGGCCATCACTAATTGGAAAATTCCAACCTTGAGCCCCATGGAGCTCAAACCTCCTTTCACCTCTCTCAGAAGCACTGCCAATTAATCAGAGTCAGCACTTAAATGAAACGTGTTTGCCACCAGGTTTAATCCTCACGTGTATAAAATGACCAAATATTCATTTTTAAAAACTTAAACCTACCTAGATCTTTTTTTTTTTTTTTTTTTTTAAGGAAAGAGTATATTTCATCAACCATGTAATCATCCAGGTACCATGAACTGGTTTCTTCCTGACCTTAGCTAAATGTGCTCATTCATACATGAGTTGAGGCTTCAAGGTAAAAAAATAAAATAAAATAAAATAAGAAAGTGACAGTAGCCTCATGATCTTAGGATCAACAATGGAAATTTGCTCTTTATAGAGAAAGATTCTTTGTGGAATTGAATGATTGGTATACTAAACAGTGGAGAGGAAAAATGGAAAGTATCAAAAAACAACAATAATAACACTTTTAATAGTTATAGGAATTTTTAAGCTACCTAGGACCATGGCATAAATATTAAATAAACCTTTAGCTTTAAAATAAAATATACAGGGATAACGAAGCAAAAATTATAGTTAGTTCAACTTCACAAACATTTAGTTACTGCCATGACTATAACACTTCATGTTTGGACTGGGAAATGTAAAGTTTAGACGAGGTCCTTGCCCTGGAAAGCAGAGTCTCATAGGAAGGTCACATGCCCACACATGCACACTCTGACATGGGTCCTACCACAGTAAGTGCTAACACAGGTGCCCAGCTGGCACTGCTGTCCAGAGAAATAGGAGTCCACTACTTGAAAGAGGAAGGTAGCCTTCCTGCTTTGATCTGTGAGCTTGATTTTTGAGAGAGAAAAGTAGGAAGGAGGGACATCTTTTATCTCTCAGGAAAAGTGGATTCTGAAGCCTCATCTCCACAGAGCCCTCCCAGGGGACTGTTAGAGTGAACTATAGTCACAGATTAAGAAGGAAGCAGTAGTGAGTTTAGCTGTCATTTTTGTATTCATGGATCCTGGCCAGACCTCTACAGTATTGTTGGAGTGATTTTAAGGAACGGGATGCATTCTCAAAGAAGTCTGTGTGGCTCATGGAAACAGACAAGAATCCTAGCAGCATTTAGAAAGCGGTTTGAGAAGCACATGGTGTGGAAATGTATCACTACAGAAATGTGGACAAGAGTATTATTTAAAGTATATTGATAGTGGGGCTGGGGCTGTAGCTCAGTGGTAGTGTACTTGCCCCGCCCAGCATGTGTGAGGCGCTGGGTTCGATTCTCAGCACCACATATAAATAAACAAAATAAAGGTCTACCAACAAGTTAAATAGTAAATGCTATTAATTTGCTATTTTTTTTTTTACTATTTTTTTAATAGTAAATGCTGTGTTTAGAGAAAGAAAGAAAAAAAAAAATCCTGGGAAGCTCAGTGTCACTCCTGTGCATGATTCTCCACTATCAGTGTGTGCTTGGGTCTCCTTTACTCTATTATGTGGATGCTCTGTACTTTATCAAATCAGTCCCTAAATGCATTCTACTGTCATATACAACAACTTCGAGTATATTAAAAAAAAATTAGTCCCTAGAATAGGAAGCAAGAGTTTTTCACTATAATAAGTAATCATGCTGATTATTTTTGTGCCCACTGGACTACCTCCTTAGGATGTTCTAACACCCTAACAGTAGAGTGCAGTGTCAAAGATGGTGCAATTCTATGACTATATTTACAGCCAAATCAATCTGTAGAAAGCTTGTAACATATCACTTACCAGTAGTCTCCTCTGCAGTTGTATTTAAAAAGAAGACCAAAATCAGGCAGAAGCAATTCAGAGCTGGTTCCAGCTATGTATTTTTAAATCCACCAAATGGTCAACCTGATGGCCTACCCAGCCTCAATTCCCACCCCCACCTCCTACCAAAAACCTGTGTCATGAGTGAAATATTTGAGTTGCTTTACAATAACTAGAATGTAACTCAGGAAGCACAGATCAAAAAACATCCAGATAGAATAATAGGAGTCCACTAGCACAGAATTCTAGGAGCCACAAAAGATTCCCACCCATCATACTCGACAAACCCAACTCCTTCATTTCAGCTGGAAGCAGCACATTATGGGCTGGCTTTTCAGTACAGAGGTCATTTTCTGGTTCTGATTACAGGCACCAAACTCACTGACAGATGTATTCAAGTGAATTTGATCTCTTGTATTGTACGTGGAAGAACAGCACGAACGTTAAATGGCAGAGTGGGGGAGGTGGGGAGAACTCACCTTGAAGCCTGCCACTTGGATTTAATTTCATCTCATCTTTGCCTCTGGGAGAGAGGGGACCTTGTGATTCATCTCTCTCATTTTCTTTGTAATAAAAATGCTCATTGTTCATGGCTCCTTTCTGTCTTTTCTTCATCAGTCTTGTCTCAAGAAGAAAATGAACTGGGAAAATTTCTCCGATCTCAAGGCTTCCAAGATAAAACCAGAGCAGGAAAAATGATGCAAGCCACAGGAAAGGCCCTCTGTTTTTCTTCCCAGCAAAGGTGTGTGACCTTTATTGGGGCTCTGTTTGGGGGGATCTGAAGAGAACCTGGGAATCACCTACTCATGCAGGGGAATTTCAATGTCTTTAGAAAGCTTTTGCCTGCGGTTGAGGAGCTACTCCATTTACTTGATTTCTTCTTAACTCTATGAATAAAATAACATGTAGGATTCTTTTTTCCCTTCTTGTTCATTTTCAATTTTTTTTTTCTTATTTCTCCTGGTCTATAGGGGCCATTGCATGTGCCAATCACTGTGAGTGCTGTCCTAGGCTTATATTTGACCTTCAATGTTGCTCACAACGATCAGTCTGGTTCTCCTTCCAGCAGCTGATTAAAGCAGGAGCCTAATGAGACCAGCTTGAAGGGTTTCCTCCCTGCTCTCTGTGGGCCAATTAACTGCAGAGGGGTGTTGTTCAGGATGCCCTGGACCACACTGCCCAGACCCTGGGCCAGCAGCAGCAGCAGCATCACCTGGGAGCTTGTTAGAAATGCAGAAACCAGACCCCACCCCCCAGATCTGCTGACTTCAAAATTTGCATTTTAACAAGATTCCCTGTTGATTTTGATGTACATTCAAGTTTGAGAAGCTCCAGTACAGAGAAAATTGTGACTGATCAGTGGCTTTTTTTTTTTTTTTTTTTTTAATACAACCAGGACTCATTTTTATGGTCAGTATTAAATAAGCAGGAGCCCCTGCACACAGTTGCTCCTTGTGCCTGAGAAAAGGACACTGTTTCTCTCATACTCCTCCGGTAACTAACAAGCCCCCAAAACTGTCATCCACTAATATTTGACAGAATCACATCTAAATACAGTTTGTAGGTAATTTCCAAAATATTTAGGCTATAGAAGGTTTACTTAAATTGTCCAATGTTTTTTTCTCCTATTAATTTTTCCCTCCTATTCTCCCTCCCATTGACATATTGCCTGGGTGTTCCTATGAAAATCCAAGAAAGATGGAGTAGAAAAGAGACCAGCTTTGTCAAGTTTTTAGTGATCCCATTCCTAGGGATTTGGGTTCTTCCTAATGACATTGGGACCCTGACTCTGTGAACCATGCCATCTCTCATAGTTGAACAAAACCATTTCCAACAGTTCTTTACCCTAGTTTTCCAAGAAAGATATTTATTTGTAATCTTGAAGTGCACCTATCATACTTATTTATAGTAATTATTTTCCTTGTAAAAACTGTACATACTCATTTTAGAAAAATATAAAAACAGACCAAACAAAAGGAAAAAATTAAATTCAACTAAAATTTTTCTAATAGGGATAGCCTCCTTTGAACCCCTTGATAGATGCTTTCTATATACATATGAACTTCTTCAACCTTATGAGGATAATTAATTCCTAAAATGTCTTTCATTGAATAAATTCTCATATGTTAAACATGGAATGTCACTAATTAGAGTGAGAAGACATTCTTATGTATACCTGCATACTAAAATTAGCATCTACTTTATGGAAAACAAAGCCAAATTCCAGAACACAATACAAGAGTTATTATTACTGATAATATTATTAATTATTCTATTATATGGCTACCCAGTTATACCCCTTCATAATAATGTACCCGATGATCCCACAAAACACAAATATAGGGCCTTAAGTTTATGTAACCTAAGCTTTGGACACAAACACAAACAGTAAAAGAAACCAACAGAAACAATGCGAATGGTATTGAATGTATAAGCACTGTATGTTAGCAAACTGTGCTGTGTCCATAATTTAATGAGGTATGACCAGCTTTGCCATGTGGAAGGTGGCCTGCACACTGGCTCTGGTTTCCTGACTCTCAGCTGCTGCCAGGCACGTGAAATCCCAACTAGGTCTCCTAAACACGAAGGAAACAGGAGGATTAAATGCAACTCTCCTGACTTTGACTTCTCAGTCTTGAACATGATTTCGGATATGCACGAATATATTCTCTAACACATAGCTCATATCATAGCTTCTAATGTTTGCATCCTATTTTGTATATAGGTTATTTAGCAAATTGTATATAGCAAATTGTACATTGTATATAGGTTATTTAGCAAATGCTATCTTTTTAAATTTCAGCGTATACACCTTAAACAGCCACACCTTAGCATTCCATTAGCTCAGAATGCATGAGTAAATGTATGCGGGTATACATTTAACCTAGGCCCTGCTGTGCATTTCTTTGATCATTTCCACCTTTTCCTGCTAAAGGATAACTGTCCTTGGAGTAGATCTTTAAGGCACTTTATTATTACCCTTGGATGGATTTTCATGAATGAAATTGTGGACCAATCTGTCACTAAATCTTGAAATTTTTCATTACTGGGTTTCTTCTAGATCTAGACTCAGTCTCTTATACCACAGTGATTGGTTTTATTCTGATTTTATATGAATTAAGTTACAAGGAAAAAATGGAGTGAGTTTATATGCCCTTCCCTCCCACCCACAGCACTGGAGATTAAACCCAGGGATTCTCAACCACTGAGCTACACCCTCAGTCTTGTCTTTTTTTTTTTTTTTTTTTTTTTTTTTTTTTTTTTTTTTTTTGAGACAGGGTCTCACTAAGTTGCTTAGACTGGCCTCAAACTTGAGATTCTCCTGCCTCAGCTTCCCGAGCAACTGGGATTATAGACATGTGCCACAGCACCTAGCTTGCCTTTTTCTTTTTTATAACCAAGTTATGAAAACTTTAAAAGTACTTGTCCAATTTCACAAGAGTTCAAGAAATCATGATAGTTTATTCACAAGACCTTTTTACAGCCAGTTTAGGAAAATAGGTAAAATCCAAGGGAAAAGAAAAAGGAGTCCAGAAATTAATAAGATACTCAGGGAGATAGACGACTGTTTATATCTTTTCATAGAAGCCTTCAATTATACAAACCTTCACACCAGTGTTTGTTTAACTGACTTATTTGCTAGTCATTGCTACAATGGCTCATTCTGTTTGATGAAAGGTGAGTATTAAATTTAAACCAATAGGATATAAAGCACAAGTTTACTCTATGGGTAATAATATGTCTGAAAAAAATCTCCAATGTCTAGGTAGGACAGTGTGGGCAAGTTATTTTTCTAGAAGTGCTCAGTATTTAAAACAATACTTAACGGACAAGGGGAAAATAGCAAAGGGGAATTTTTTTCCTTATTGCACCATTTATACTCTTCCAGGTCTGCACACATAAGGTGGCATTGCAGACACTGATTGAGTCCTCCTCAGCTCCCTGGCACCATTGTTCCCTGAGTTTGCATTTAAATTGAAATTTAAATATTCATCTCATTTTTATATTTTGCACCTGTGCCCTGAATCTTCCTGAAAAAGAATGTATTTTAAAAGTGTAATTCATCTGACACCACTCATTTTGGGTAGGAATATGAAAGAAGCAATATTTTCTACCCAAAGTAAATATTGTACTTAGAGTTTGATATGCCTCCAATGATTTTTCTGAATAAATGACAGTATGCTTGGCTCATATTATAATAATTTTACATTCATACCATATACAATGCTGGTGTACATCTTTTAAGTTTGGAGGGGTTTTTT
Source organism: Tamias sibiricus (assembly GCA_025594165.1). NCBI lineage: Eukaryota > Metazoa > Chordata > Mammalia > Rodentia > Sciuridae > Tamias > Tamias sibiricus. Next base: position 107,241,563 of record CM046664.1, on the reverse strand, counting down.
TTTTACAAGAATTAAATTATATACCCTATCTCCATAGTAGAGCCTCAATAAATGTGCTTATCTCTCCTCCCAAACCACTTGAAAATGCTTCAGTTCATGCCTCATTTGTATTGGAGCAACCAGCACATGCCTCGGCTCCTGAAAAGTAATCAAAATGGCCAGGTAAGGGAGACCCTGGTCACATACACTCCCATCTGTCTTCAAGGAGCCCACCTTCAGGGGATGAGAAGACAGGGAGTGACCAAGAGTGGAATGGAAATGGCCGTGCCTTGACTGTCCATCATTGATGCAGGATTGGTTCCAACTTCAAAGGAACACTGCCCAAGCTTGAGGCCACCCCCAGCAACACTGAGGGAGATGCTTCCCAATGGTCCACATTAGTCCCAGCAAGCTGAAGTATTGGAGCATGGGTGGTCGTCCCTGGTCAACTCATTGATTCACATACATTTAATTATTATTCAGCAAATCTTAATGGAACATCTTCTCTTTCAGGCACTGTTCTAGATTCATAAGTTTAAGAAAAAAGTATCCAAGGATTCAAACTGCTGAGTGGCTTAGTTTCAAGATTGTGGCTTTGTCCTTTTCTTCCAGATTGGCCTTGAGAAATCCTTTGTGTCGATTTCACCAAGAAGTGGAGACTTTTCGGCATCGGGCCATTTCCGATACATGGCTAACAGTGAACCGTATGGAACAGTGCCGGACAGAATACAGAGGGGCATTATTATGGATGAAGGATGTGTCTCAGGAACTCGATCCAGACCTCTACAAGCAAATGGAGAAGTTCAGGAAGGTAGGAGGTTTTATGAGGTTTACCAAAAGGGGTACCTGCTGGAAGGTAATGAGGTGTGATTGAATCCCTCTGGTGAAGAAGGCTTAGCTCAAAAGCACCAAGGATGCAATTAATCATTGCTGACGTCTTTTTATGTGACAGAATACCAATTAATGTGATATATAATTCTCTAAGGATAAGATAGAAGAGACATCTGGAAATTGCTGGGATTCAGTAACTGGTTTTAATTGAAGTCAGATTTTCATATAATGTGCACTTTGTGAAAGATTGTCACTTTTAAACGCCTTTTCACACATAACTAAAAACCAAGATTAGATCAAATGAATCGGGAAGGTGATAACACACTATTGGGGAAATCTTTTTAAATTGCTAATGTGTATTAAAATTAATAAGACAATAATACTCCTTTGTTTTGTGATGTGTTCAGAAGCAGTGGGATTTGGTTATAGGATTAGCTAATGTGGCATTGACTTTAACTGATATTGGCCTCTTCATAAATTTCTTTGAGGATAATAAGTAGCCAGAGAGATGGGTATGGTATGGTCTTAAATTTTCCTGAAATAACTGGTGAGTAGCAGAGGAACAATTTCCAGTTAGTTTTTTTAATTACCTTGTGTCAATGTAGGGTTTGGAGATTTTGACATACAAGGATGCATCCTACCACTGGGGTGGCAGTCGTGCTCTGAGTATTTATGAAAACGTGGGGATGTGTGTGTGTGTGTGTGTGTGTGTGTGTGCGCGCCCGCGCGCATAGTCTTGGTAGTTCTTTGTTTGGTCAACTGGATGTATTTCAGGGTGTGAAAGAAAAAAAGAAAAAACATCAGCAAAATGTTGAGCTTGACATAATATTGTGTCAACTGTCTTACTCATTTAAGATGATGCACTTGTAATTAGAGATAACTACTTAAAATTCCTGGATTTTCTTTTAAGTACATCCTTGTGGAGCTACTAGGAACGGAAAAACTTGCTGGTATAGTGGAGGCTGAATGTGGGGGTGTGGGGTAAAGGAAAGGAGGGACCATCTATGTGTAAAAGAATGATCACCAGATCTTGACCATTAGATTAATACAAATTCCTCTGAAAGTCAAATTTCCTCTTGGTTTGTAATTTAGAATCCTTCCATAGGAAGGGAATCAACATCCATTTTCTTTCTGATCATAGAAGTCTTTTACCTGTTATAGACATCTAACTTGCTAAGGCAGACTTCTGAATTCATGGAACATGAGGCTTGAGACATCTCTCTCCCTTAGAGATGATCTTATGAAATTCACTAATCTTTTAAAAGAGAAAAATCAAGCCTTCAGGGTAGCAAATGCAATTGTTACACAGTTTGAAATTATACTGGTGAATCTGAGCTACTTTCAAAGTTTTCTGACTTTCTAATCAGGCCAGTAACTTGCTTTGTCTTTCATACTTTGTTGGGGGCGGGGGTGAGAAAAGAAAAAAAAAAAAAACACATTATCTGCAGGGCATAGTGCTGATCACGCAGTAATCAACACACAGATTTTGTTTTACAGATGAGGACAGTGATACCCAGTTAGGTAACTAACTCAAGGTCAGAGATGAGAAACTCAGAATCTGAGAAAATATGCATAATTATTTTTTTCCCTAAGAGACAAAACAAGGAAGTTGAAAAGCCTACCTAAAATGGATGAAAGCATTTTCATGGTAATTCCTCTTCTCTGATTTATTCACTCAATTAACAGTTATTGAGCCCCTCCCATGTGCCAGATAATAAAAGTAAACATACAGCTATTCTGGAAGGCAGAAGAATTTCATGTGGAATTGTGTTTGTTTGGTTTTGTTTGGTGCAGAGGAAGGTGGTTACTGTGTAAGGATGAAATAGAAACCAAGTCCTTCGTCATTTGGTTTGAACATTGAAACGTTTCCCACCATTTAGTGTCATCAATTGGTTGAATTTGGAAAATATGGTTTTTTAAAAAATCCTTTGCCATGCAGAAGAAGCTAAAACTATGGCTTACTCCCTAATCCCTGGTGTGCTGGATTTAATTTAACAGCTGAACATGGTGTACTCAGAATTTAGGGGAAAAGTATTTTTTTTTTTAAAAGAAGCCTGTTTTCAAGTGTGTATTTGATTAGGCTGGACCCTCCACAGGACAGGGACCATGTTAGTTCTCTTGAGAGCCCTAATCCCAGCACCTGGCCCCAAATTCACACTCCCCTATTGGATGGCAGAATGCCAGGCCCCCAAAGCAGTGTTTTCTCAGACCTTTCTGGCATTCCCACCACATGCAGCTGACCTCTGGATCGTTTTTTGGAAATTGACATATGTGGTTGTGGGAGTAAGAAATAGAATCATTCATTTACAGGTTGCTACCCTATTTGATGGATGACTTTAAATTGTGAAGTTTTCTGTTCACTTGAGTTTATAACGTGAAATTCAACTTTGAGTGATCGTTAGTGTTTTGTCCCAGTGGGATTCTGTTTTACAGAGTCTCCATTGATCTCTCAGGAAGGTGTTACCTAAAGGTGTTTCTGAGTCATCTGGGATAGTGATCCGGCTGCCCGTGGCTCCTCAGGAATTACCACGGGAGTGGGAGTTTCAGGCTCTTTGGTGCCAGCTCCTGCCTTCGTATTTCAACCGATGAATTCTGTACTGTGCCCTGCCCCATCTGGAGTCTGTAGCATGCCTTCATTCATGTATTTGTTCATCAGACAAATGAAATTATAAAGTAGTAAATACAGTAGTAAATAAGAAGGCATGATCACTGCCACCCTGTCTTGTGTGGTCATTTGGGGCAGCACGTGGTGCCACAGGAACACCTGAGAGGGGCATCTTGGGAGAGAGGGCATCTAAGCAAGATGTGAAAGGCAAGAAGGAAGGGCTTGGGTTGAGAGCGTTAACAACAGGGCATAGTGCCCCTGTGGTAGACACAACTTGGACAAGGGCTCTAGGTGAAAGCAACAGGGCATTTAGAACCAGAGCACAGGATAGGAGGGCGAGGGGACAGGGGTGGCCAGACCATGGAGCTGGATAAGAAAACAGGGCCAGAGAAGACAGGACATCTGCACAGCAGAAGACAAGAATGGAAGGGTGTTGAGAAGGGGAGGGGCATGCTCAAATTTGTGATCTCAATGGCTCACTCAGATTTTAAGGTGGAAAAGGGATAGGAAGGTCCCGACCCTTGAATCTAGGGAAGCTTTTACACAAACCCAGGAGAAACATGGGGTGAAATGAAACAGGAAGTAGACCAGAACGATAGGTACTGTTCTGACCTCTGCTAGACTCTGTAGTAGCACCACTTTAATTACAGAGCTCTTCATTATTTTTAGAAATAAGCAGAATAAGCATAAATAAATAAACAACAAGTTCAAGTGTATTTTCATGTCCAACCAAGATTTATTTTTCAGTGTTTTCAGAATGCCAAGAAACCTTTTAAAGAGTACACAGTGAATATGGCTGAAATGATGAATGAAACGTAAAATCAAACAAAGCGAATAGTCTGTTTTCATTCTGGCACCTTTAGAAGCTCAGCAGCTGAAGACAGAGCTGTCAGCATTGACATGGGGCACTTTTTACCAAGCGTGTGTTAAGGGGGTGGAAACAGAGAGGGGAGAGCTTGAGCCCAGCCTACAAGGAGGACCCTACTGGTTATCTGCTCCTTGTGGAAATGACTCTGAGCAACAAGATACCTGGAGAGTGTGGCCACACATAGCTATTCTCCCCTGTCCAAATAATGCACTGTGGTGGGTGAATCTAAATGGGCAGGGCTGGGTGACTGTGTGCAGCCAGAGGCTCCTCCTGACAGTGTGATTCACCCTGGGAACACGAGGTATTTTACGAGCAAAGTTACAACGTGTGATATATGTGCCCTTTGAAGGCAGAGTAAAAGGGTATAATTTAAAAATAGAAGTCAGCTTCTTGTAGTCGATTACATCAGCTGAAGTTGGGAGCTTGCAGCCAAGCGGGTGCAGCCTGGTGCCCTTGAGAGAGTCCTCCTGTGGTCAATTAAGTGTCTTGTTTTTCTTGAAAGTCAGAAATGGAATGGAGGGTAATTATTCTAAATGGAATAAAAGCTGTGTTAGGTGTAAGAAAATAGTTCTGAATCCTCTAAAGAGATAGTATGGAAATGTATACGTGGGCATTTGTAGGAGTCAGAGTCTTCATAGACAAGGACAAGGGGACCAGTGTTTTAATGAGGGCCATTTATTAAATGACTTGATGAAATCCTACAGCATTCGTCTAGTGTTTCATCATCATAATTCAAAAGGATATCTGAGAAGTATTATAGGAAATATGTTTGATATATGCTAGTATTTGCAGGCTTGTAGCTATTTAAAATAGTGTGAGGTTTTAGAGACCTGTTAGTCCACTGGTCACATATCAAAGGATATATTATGGTGATGCTGGAAAAATTTATTAACAAATGTCAGCAGCTTACTAGGTAGGGCCTTATTAGGACCATCAGTCAGTGGTGTCCATGTGTCCCAGTTGAGAAGGTTTGGGTCTATAGGCTTGGTCAAGGACTGGTAAACAACAGTATTGATACTAGAGGGGTTTTTCCCTGTGAACAAAGACTTGGGTTAATTAATTTGACAGTTCCATTAATTACTGCTGAAATCATTGGTCTTTGTCAGAGGTCAGGCTCTTTGAGCAATTAAGGGCAAGTCCTGTGGGAGCTGGAGATGCCACTTAATGCAGGGACTGTCACTGCTCGGCCGTCTCCCTGCATTGTGATGAAGGCCTTTCATTTTTGCCTGGGCCATCAGCTCTCTGGTTGAAACCAGCTATAGGTCAGTGTCTCCATAGGTCTGGAACCCCCAACAAGTTGAGTTGGAGAGTATTTCAAGGTTGGGTTGAATGGAGAGTATTTCAAGCTTGGGTCCATATAGTGGACCAACATGAAATGTCTAAGCAATATCTTAACTCTGAGGAGTTTGCTGAATTCCTATACAAAAAGGGGAGGGATATTTGTCTCCAATATCTCCTTTGCCTCTGTTAGTTCTGGAATGCTTACACTGGGTTGAGTTTGTGAGGCGGAAATTCCTTTTGTAAAGTTAAGGTTCTCTCGAATCTGTTTTACAACCCCGCGTTTTCATTGGCTGGTTTTTGGTATTTGCTTGTTGTTTGTTTTGTTTTGGATGTTTAACTAGGGCACTTGTTATTTGTGGTCCCCAAGCAGATTGAATCTAGTTGCCAAAACACCATAGGAAAAGCCTGCCATTTTCACATGGCACAACTCAGAAGGGAACAAATAATTACACCCTTGCTTTCAATTCTGAGTTTGATGAGATGCAGCCTTTGGGGCTTTGTGTGTCTTTACTGATTTTCTCCCACTGAACTTGGTAAACAGCAAACATTAGTTCCAGGGTTAAACCAAGACCATTTAGAATAACATGTATGAAACAGATAACTCCTGGTGTCTGGCTGGCTGCTGCTCCTGATTGGAAATAGAAAGGAGGCTGGAGCACATGACCTCAGAGTCATGACACCTCTCCTCTGTGTTCCCTGCCTGCCTACACCAGCTTGTGGCAGCTTAGGTCTAATAAGTCTATTGCATTTTTCTTATCTACCAGACTCACTTCCAGCTGTAACATTTTTATTATTTTTCTCTAATCAGTAAATTCTAAAATCTTCTTTTAAAAACTTTTTTTAGTTGTAGTTAGACACAATACTTTTTAAAATTTATTTATTTTTATGTGGTGCTGAGGATGGAACCCAGCGCCTCGCATATGCTAGGCAAGCGCTCTACCACTGAGCCACAACCCTAGCCCAAGTTCTAAAATCTTTAAGCTCATCTGTAAGAGAAGTATAGACACTGAAGTAGGGCTAACACATGCTTTTATCAGTGTAGTGTTTTCCTCCTACTTGGAATAAGTAAGGTCTGGTCTTGCTGAGTTTGCTCACCTTATTGCTGTTGCTTGTAATCTTAGATGCTGGAAAAATAAGAATGTTTCATCCATAATTTGGGGGTAAAGGAGCCTTTGATGTTTACAAGCTGAGAATACTCATCTCTTATGCAGATATATTAATGCTTTTGCAAGGATTGGCAACCTGGGGCCCACAGGCCAACCTCCTGTTTTTGTAGATAAAGTTTGTATTGGAACATGCCCGCACCCATTCATGCTCACTGTCTATAGTCAACTTTCACAATACCATTGGCAGAACTGAATAATGACAACAGAGGTTTTAAGGTCCTCAAGGTCTGAAATATTTACTCTCTGTTCTTTCACAGAAACAGTTTGCTGGTAGCTGATTTCACTAGTGCAAATTGAGGTTAACAACTTGACTTTTTGCTAAATTTTTAATTAGAGTGAAAAATACATAAATTTTACCATCTTAACCATTTTTAGGTGCTCTGTTGAATAGCATTATGTATGTTCCCGTTGTTGGACAATGGCTCTCCAGAGCCTTTTTCATCATGCAGAACTGAAACTCTGTATCCATTAAACAACTCTTTATCTCCCACCTCCTTCCAATCCCTGGTAACCACTCTTCCACTTTGTGTTTGTATGCATTTGACTACTCTAGAGTAGTAAATGAGTGGAATGAGTAGTAAAATGAGTGGAATCCTATAGTGCATGTCTTTTTATGACTGGCTTATTTTGCATAGTGTAAGGTCCTCAAGGTTCATAAGTGTTGCAGCATGTAATAGGATTTTTCTTCCTTATTAAAGCTGAATAATATCCCATGACAGGTATATGCCATGTTTTGTTTTTACATTTGTCCACTGATGGACATTTGAGTTGCTTCTCTCTTTGCTTTTGAAGAGTGCTGCTATGAGTGTGGGTGTGCAGATATCTCTGAGAACCTGCTTTTAATTCCTTTGGACAGATACCCAGGGATTGTTGGATCATATGATAATGCTACATTTAATTTATTAAGGAACCACTGTACCGTTGAGGTTAAGAAGTTTAATCATATACCCTGATTTCCCTTATGGAATATTTCTAAGTTTTTAAAACAAGTAAGTTCATAGAATTACAGAGATGTGTTTGGTTCCTAAATATTCTAATTTAGAGTAGTGGAACTTTTACCTCTTATAGTCTCTGACTATTGGTGTTATTACATGTTTGAAATATTAAGAAATGGCAATGAGTAGGACCAGGAAGACTGGTACATATAGCTCCCTTACTTCAGACACCAGTCCATTCTTTATATTCTCCATATAACCAAACTCAGATGAAATACAAAGCCTACCTCTGCATCTACATCTAGAGGACCAGGCAGAGAAAACTGGAACCATGTGTGAAAGAAAAGTAACTCTGATACTTGTCCTCTCACCCAAAAATGAAAGAAGAAAAAACACAGATCTACAGGATTAAAATTTAATTCAACATACCCACATTTATTAGACATCCTCTTTTAGGCCAGGAACTAAGAAATTGTTCATCAAAACTACTAAAAGGATTGGGAAACTTTTCCCTAAGTAAACATGGAGCGCAGGCATGTATATCTTTTATAGCATTCTCAATAAAGAAACATTTTATTAGACAGTGCAGGTGGGAGTGAAATTCCAAATTTCATTCTTTCATTTTTGCCTGATCTTCATGGATTGCCTGATGCAGTTCATGACTCAGTAGAAGGGGGAAATGGGTAGCACCATATATATGACAGGAAGACGAATGTCCCACTGGACAGATCTGCATGGAAAGCTAGATTCATGTGAAATATAAACCAGGAAATGATGTCCATTCATATTAGGTACTTAGCTGAAAATTCTCAAAACCTTTATTATAATAAGTGATGGTCTGGGTATGAGCTGTCCCCAAGAATCTCTTGTGTTGATGCAGGAATGTTGGAAAATGAAATGACTGGATTGTGAGAGCTGTAACCTAACCAGTCTATCCCAGTTCCAATGGACTGACTGGGTAGTAACTGTAGGCAGGTGGTGGTGGTCACCGGGAGTGTGCTCTCAAAGGGTTCATCTTTCCTACATCCCCTTCCCTCTCTTGCTCTCTGCTCCTTGCTGCCATGAGGGAGCAACCTTGCTCCTCCTGCCCCTTTGCTGTGATGTTCTGCCTCACCTCGGGCCCAGAGGAATGGAGTCAACCATCTATAGACTGAGACCTCTGATGCTGTGCACCAAAATAAACTTTTCTTCCTCTTAAATTGTTCTCATTGGGTATTTTGGTCACAGCGACAAAAACCTGACTAAAATAGAATATGATAGAAGACAATACACTGTACTTAGTTTTTAAAGACATTTGTGTTGTGCAATCTTCCAAGTTATTTGCTAATATGAACTTTTAAAAATCCTGTTAACAAGCCTATCAAGTGGGCGTACTTATTATCACCGTTCTGCAAATTAGCAGAAATGCGTGGAAGGTAAGGAACTTGCCTTAGGTCAGTCACTCAGTTCACCGTGGAATCAAGTCATCCACACTCTTCCCCAGTTGCACAGCACCGCCTCCTTGAGGCTCCTCAAATTCTGCAGTTGACACTTTCACTGTGGAGGCAACCCAGATGTCATCCCTGTTTTGCAAATGAGGAAATGACAAAGCCCATGGGGTTAAGAGCCTTACTTTGGTCTCAAACAGTGCAAATTCAAGCCGGGCGCGGTGGCGCACGCCTGTAATCCCAGCACTTTGGGAGGCTGAGGCAGGAGGATTGCGAGTTCAAAGCCAGCCTCAGCAATGGCGAGGTACTTCAGTGAGACCCTGTCTCTAAATAAAATACAAAAAAGGGCTGGGGATGTGACCCAGCGGTCGAGTGCCCCTGAGTTCAATCCCCGGTACCACAAAAAACAAAAAAAACAACAAAAAAAAAAAACTGCAAATTCAGAGCTCAATCTGCGAACCTAGGTTCTTTCTGACTAAGTGTCAGACAACCCAGGACAAAAAATATCATTTCCTTTGGCTGGCATTGAGAGAGCAATCCAAGGTTGTCTAGGTATGACTGGTCACTACTGTCTTCCTCTTCCACAAGTCAGCAACCTCCAACCCAACCTACGGTGACTCCCCAAAGTGCCAGATTGTCCAAAGAGTCCAACTAATCCAGTGTTTCCTTATTGCTGTGTTGTCTTTCTCTTGAGCTACTGGTGTCCTTGTCCAATTTCACTTTGAAATTTCACTTGGCTCCAGTGTGGTTAGACAACCCACCTTTGTGCTCTTAGGACTATTTTTCCCCACTTCTATAATCTACTTTCAAGTGAATGAAGTCTTTTGAAAAAAATTAGCTGTTGAGCATAATTCTGCATTTACAAATGGATAGACTAATAAACAAATTAAATAGTATAGTCTCTTAATTTGTATCTTTCCTACTTGGTATACCTTCACAGCTTTTATATTATTTCTGTTTTTAATTAGATTTCTTGGCAAGAAGTATTTCAGTTTAAGGAAATAACATGTTTGTGGTGTGTTTATATCCTGGAAAGTTTCAGGTTATTTTTGTGCAAAATAAGTAAACAGATTTACATACATCTCCAAAATAGCAAGGAAATGAAGTGCAAAGTGCATTTCTATGGCATCATGTTCGGTTTCCCAAGCTGGAGGCTTTTCCTCAACTGCTGTCATCAGTCACTGTCCACATGCAGGAGGTCTTTAGTTTCTAGTGATTCTACTTCCAAAGTATCTCTTTAATCAGTTCCTTCCTCTTATCCTCACAGCATTGTCTGAGCTGGGTCTCCCTCCAGTTGGAGGACTGCAATCAGTTCCCAGCCTCCACAGTAATGCCAGTCCCATTTCTATAACATAAAGCTGATTTCATCATTCTCCACTGTAGTGATTTGACAAGTCCAAACTTAGCATGGCTCTCCAGGCCCTTCAACCACAGGCTCTAACCCATCACTCTCTCTCACCTTCCCTCTTGAATGATACCCCTGTCGCCTGCCGCCTGCCTCTGTTGACCGCTGACTCCACACACATGCATACCTGCATTTCTAGCCTCATTAAAAGCTGTGCCATTCACCTAATTCTTACATACCCTGCCCTTTGCAGACCCTGTTATTCCTACCAGAAAGCCCCCAGCTTCCTTCTTTTGTGCCTATAAAACTCTGAGGCTTCATTTAAGGCCACATCACTCTAGGGAGCCTTTGCTGACTGCCAAGGCAAAGCTTTTACCCTTTTGCACTGTTCCCATCGTACTTTGTGCATGTGTCCTAGCCTGTCATACAGTGGGATTCAATAGGTATTTATGTGTGAATTGGTAAATACATAGACTTATAGTTTTCTTGAAGGTAAAAATGGGTCATACACATCTCTGAACCCCAGTTGCTCAATAAACAAAACACAATATGCATCCTATAAGTGTTTGCATTACTGAATGACATTTAATCCTATTGTTGAATAAAAATGAGACTTAGGTGTACAAGTAAGGTGTCATATGATTTGAACATCCTAGAAGATAGCATCTACGCATTCAGATTCATAATTTCCATTTGTCTAAATTCTACAAAAACAGGAAATATTGGTACAGTTATTAAAATAAGAATATTTTGTAATACTGTAAGAGCCAATGCATTGGCCTAAAATAGATTTTTTTGAAGGGTGGGGTGGGGTGGGAAGGGCTGCTTCCCTCTTGAGAGGCATACAGTCGTTGTGTATGGCATTTCTCTAATTGTTTTAGGGGAAAACTTGCGTAATTGTCAGAGTGGACTCTGGACGAAAGTAAATTATCTAAGTGTGAACTGATCTGATCCAAGATAGTTTTCCTTTTGCCAGATTGTCTGACTTTTCATTCCTAAGACTTATGTGTACTGGGTGGCATATGCAAGTCTGGTTTCTAGAATTTTATAGATGACAGCACGCAAAACATACAGACTTTTATCCAGTAGAACCATCAAATTCTGCCATATTTGGAGCCTATTTCCTACACAGGGTTTCTCAATGCCTCAGCAGCTAGAATTTGGGGGATGAATTCATTATTTCCATGTTTCCATCTTGTTATGCTTTTAGCTAGAGGGTCAGGGATATCTGGTGGCTCTGATAGTTTCCCCCCACCAGCCCATGGACTGTTCCATTGGCCTCTGTCTCCTTTTAGAAGCTCCTGAAGGTATCGTGTTATATTTTACGTCAGTGGAAAATTATTCTGTTGAAATTGTATGGTTTACTAGTTACTGTCTCTTGCCTTTATAGTTTGTCTCCAAGTCTGTCATAGCTACACATCCCTGTAGATTACCCTCTTCCCTTGGTTAACAGCTCAAATATCAGCTAGTCTTCTTATTCTCCATGATGAATTAGTTGCCATTTTACCATTTTCTGAATTCAGTAAAGATGAAAACAAGAGCACCCTGCTGGGTTAGCCTAGCAGTCTCCTTTTAAAGTATTTATGCATTAGGGATCCTTCGCACTACTATTTGCTTTTATTTTTTAAAACAATCATTTACATAGATATGTAAAATAGAATGTGGGTTTTATTTAATTTCAAACAGGAGCGGTGTATCTACTATTTCCTAAATACCAGCAGCTTTACAGTACTACAAGTTGCTTTTATTACAGTCAAAGAGAATTTTCTTCAACTCCTTTCTTCTTTGCAGAATTTTCAGTGATAGCAAGAATAATGGTTTGATGGTTGTCTAGATTGTCACTTTTACATCAAGTTGGATTTATAAGCTGGCTACAGAGAGTTAATATTTCAGAGAGATAGATCTAAATCACAATTGCTTTTGGAAAAACCTGTGTTCTCTGTTTGTTGTCAAGGGATATTAGACAGTTTTGAATAACGCTTTGTTAAATGATTGGATTATTTTTGTTAACCCTCAGCAAAGAGTTCCTAACAAGATTATGCAAGCAGTATTGACCCTGTAATGGAGTTATGTGAGGTTTCACAGGTCTCCCCGTCTCTCAATAAATCAGAATCTCTTTGCATCCCAAGACGTGAATGTATTTGTATCTTAGTATTTAATTCATTCAAAAGAATGACTGATTAGAAAACTGGATTTTCCATTCACAATTCTGAGATTTAAAAAAAGAAGAAGTTAGATGATTTCTTGTTCTTTGATAATTGATCTAATCCTCACCTAATAGGGAAGCTCCAAAAGAGTGAGGCCCACATATTACCCACTTATGTGCTGGTCAATGGGGACTCTGTTCACTGAAAGTGCCTGATTCTTGAACACTTTCATCAATCAGTCTTTTCTCCAAGAGTGGCTTCACTTTTCCTCCATGATTTTTTGATAAAAGGAAAACCTTAAACTGAAAACAGCTTTAAAATTTGTGTGCTATCCTTCTTCAAGCATAACATTTTTAGAACAATTCCATGTATAGTAAGATTATTGCAAGTGAAAAACTTCTGTATTATCTTCGGCAGTTAGCCCACACTCAATCGTTAAACAAGATCATCGGAACTCACAGATAGGAGCCCTGAAGCCTTAAATGGGCCAGTGTTACATGGACTCGGGAGCCCTATTAGAAGCAAGCCCTAAGAGCCCATTGGTGTAACTTTGAAATGAAATTCCCACATGCATTAATCAGACTCTGTTGTTACCATCACATGAAATATGATTTTAGGACTTGGTAACACTTCACAGTTGATTGGTTCTTTCTATCCAACCACCCATCTATTTGTCCATCCATCTTTTAAAATTCTCTCCCCAGCTGTGATTCCAAGACAACTATTGTCATTTAGATGCTGATCTCTTACTGTGGTTCTGCTGGTGTCTTCTGACATGGAAATAAGGGATATTTCTCAAGATAGATTAATTATATAAACAGATTAAGGGGTGAGACTCTTTTCTGCTTTGTTCTTTTTAATAATTTCTGTCCTGGGCCTCTAGAGGTGGAACACTGCAGTGCTTACAAGTAAAAAATAGTTCATGGGTGTTTGTTCATGTGCAGCGAAAGGTTCAAGGAGCCTTAGAAAATATCCACTTAGGAGGAGGAAGAACCATAAGTGAGAAGCCTTTGGATTCATGTGTATGAAATAATGGAGAAGTTCCTTAAATAGATAGGGAACCTGAGAAGAAGCTAGCAAAGCTAATCTAAGACCCTTAGATTCTGGTTCTGTTTTATTTTATTTTTCCCTTTTAAATTAAGATGGGGGTGTGGATCTAGGAACAGCTTGTGCAGCAGTTACTTCCAGGGTAGGGAACCAGGCTGGGGGATGGGGTGAGAGGAGCAAAGATGAGAGGAGGAGAGGTTGAAGCTTCACCATGTGCTGTTTAAATTTTGTGCCATGTACATATGTTACCCATTAAAATAATCTATACTGAAAATAATGAGAATTAATGAGATTAGAGTAAGAATAGATAAGATTCGGTAGAAGAAAGAGAAAATAACAGAAAATTCTCGTAAGTTGGCAAAAATTGGAATGTGTTGTTTGTTTTCAATAATAATAAGGGAAAGAGAAAAAGCAGACTTTAGGGGCAAAGAGGGGAAGCTGAGTCCCAAGGTGATGTCATTCAGGCAGCAGGATAGAGGAGAAGGGAGGATGAAGTCATTTTCGAAAGACATCAGCAGGGAGAGCCATGTGAGGAGGTTAAGTCACTTGGGGATGAAAGGATCAAAAAACAGCGCCTGAGGGAAACCCACTGAAATCAGGAAAGATGAAGAGCATGTTTCTTCTAAAAGCCCTCTCTGTTCTCTGAGGACTTCAATAAGCAGAGTTGTGCTTATCCTGAAAGTGGGAGAAGGTGAGAACGCAAGAAGATAACTCTCCCTATGAGAGCCTCAATTTTGTCCTAGAAGCAACACGTCCTATGTTTTGCACCAGTGAGAACCTAGAGAAAATCCTTTCTCAAGGAAAATTGGAGGGGGAAGGACAGCCATTCCCCAGAGATGGCCTGCATGGTTTGCTCTCACTGGGGCCTTCTTTGTAGCACCCTCCCAGGCTGACCTTTGAGCTCTTGACTTGGAGTTTTCTGCTGGCTGCAATGACCTGTCCTGCTCTCCTCAGCCACTCCGAATGCTTGCCCATGATATTTCGTAAGCTGTGACAAAGTCTTTCCCCACAGCATCTCTCCACTCTGTTCTCTACATCTAGCAATTTCATCAGTTCCTTCTTATTGGTAGTCCTCCAGGTTTTACAAACAAAACCCAGAGTGTCTGTGCTCCTCTGAATCCTAATTTTGTCATTAACATTTTTTGAGAAATGGTATCAGTTACCATGAATCACACTATATCCTTTTGGCTTTAGAGCACTTGCTTCATACTAACTTCCATTTGAGTACTCTCATCAGGGTCTCCTAATGCTCAAATTTAAAAAGAAATTGAAATACATGCAGATTCTAAACCACACATCTTTTTTTGCGTGCACATGATTGATTGGGCTCCTACTAACAAAGTGAGTGAACTTGTCGAAATAAGGTACAACTAAGAAAACACAAGGACATTGTCCCCCACCAACAGGGTGTTCAGACTGTGGGGAGTACTTTGGTTTTACTGGAATTTTATCATGGCTATCACAAATCAAGCGGTTTAGAAGAAGATGCTAAAAGCATCTTTAATTGTGAAGATTTCTATATCTTCTTCATCCAGGCTGTGCTTACAAAGCTTCCTGACCCTTCTTCCCCAAGTCCTGCCAGGAAAAGCCAGTGATTTCTAAATTAAAGCTATGTCAGCTAAAGCTTTTATTGGTACTTATTATCCAGGACTCCGTCTGCTTTTAATTCTCTGCTGAAAGAACTAGCTTTGCTTTAAAAAAAAAAAAAAAAAAAAAGTCTTCTATTTTAAAATATAAAGGAACAGCTAAAAATCATGATGTAAAGCCAGACAATGGTTAGGTTTTGTAAATTAGACTCCCTCTTCCTATCCTTAGTGTATTTTAGATTTTAGGCAAGACCTCTTGGATTCCATATGGACTAATTAGTCTCTCTTCTCTCCCTATCATTTTGTGTCCAACATTCTGTAGTTTCAGCTAATAAATCATGCAAGCAAAGTTAACATTAAGAAATTGACGCTATGAAAGAATATATTGAAAATAGAATGAAGATTTCATAAACTTTTCCCTTATCCTTTAATCCGGAAAATAAGAACAACATATTTTAAGAGAATGTTAAACATGAGCTGTTCATTTTTTGTTTCTGCATATATCTTTTTCATAGTACAAAAGCACAGCAGATATTTAAACTGCACAGTGAATAATATGATGGGCTTATTTATATAAGGTAATTACCATATTTGAATTTTTTCCCAGTCTAGGGCTTTTCTTAGCATTCTACTTTATAGATAAATGCCACAGCCATTTACATTATGTACATAATGCAGAATATTTCCAATTAAATATTTGTAAAATTCTCTCCAGTTTACAAAGATGTTTCATATTCATTACTTCATTAAAGCCACATAGCTTTTCGGTGAGGGTGTGAATTCTCTGTCCAATTCTCAGATAAGTCCACTCAGTCACCTGGGTCTGACTGACTTGCCCATGGCTACACATATCAGCCTGGATTCCAAGCCAAGTTTTGCAACTCCAAAGTCTTTCCATCTCTTCTGTCCCAAGTCCTTCATAATCTAGTGGATGGACTAGTGTGTAGTCCATAGGCTACTCTGAGAGAAAGTATTTCTGTTGTAGAGGAGACCCAGCTTCCCATTAAAGTAGCAGCCATGTCTTCCAACATTCTGCATTCTCTGAGCTCACTTTCACTGATCCCAAGAGCTCATTGGATAAGCACCTTAAAGGAGTATTTGGATTTTTTGTTTTCCTCCCAACGCTCTCCATCAATCTCTCTGTCTTCTGAACATCTGGTCACATTTCTGTGTTTAGCATTTAGTTTGGGTTCCTTAGGGTCAGCTGCTTGAATATTGCAATGTAAGCTTTAGGCCCCAAACCTGGGTGGAGGTAAGAGGCCCATGGACAGAAAGTAGATATCACAAAGGCCAGAAACTCAGCCAGAGATCTGTGCAAACTGGCCTATACGCTTAAAGCTTGTACTCTCCTGGAAGGTTTCCACTGTAGAGGAAAGTAACAGAAGCTTCACTGAAAAAGAGCAGCTACCTGTGGACATTCCTGGGAAAGGACAGCCCCCTCGATCCTCACATAACCTTGAGTCATGGCCTCTCTGGCATGAGTTACGAATCCTCTAGGTAGCATGTTGGATACTTCCTGGGTGAAAGTGATTTGAATTTTAACAAACTCCTAGGTAATTACTTTGTTAAAGTCATGCATTAAACCTTGAGAAAAATTTTACCAGAACACCAACATGAAGTAGCTGATACTCAGATGATTGATCCATCAAAACCAGAAATGTTCGGTTTAAGAAGACAACCTGCTGGGCATCCCCATAATCCCAGCAGCTTGGGAGGCTGAGGCAGGAGGATTGAGAGTTCAAACCAGCCTCAGCAAAAATGAGGCACTAAGCTATTCAGTGAGACCCTGTCTCTAAATAAAATACAAAATAGGGCTATGGATGTGGCTTAGTGGTTGAGTGCCCCTGAGTTCAATCCCCAGTATTCTCTCCAACCACCCACCCCCCAATAAAAAAGAAGACAACCATTTAATGAAACAAGTATCTTATTTATGATTCCTTATTTTTATTTTTTAAAGAGTAAGCATGAGTTACATGGAAAAATCATGTAAACCACATAATCCCCTAGGAATACTACTGTATTAGGCATCATTCTGCTTTTTGGTACTCACTATACATGTTTATATACCCCTAGAGCCTAGAGATGTATATACCACAGTTCAGCAAATCTCTTCTCCTCTTTTAACTAAAACCCCCTCAGTGTTCACCATGTTGTCTCAGAAAACTGAAAGAGCTATAATGAAACCCCAGTTCTGGAATTCTCCATGGCAAACAGGTCTGATAATTCCATAGGGAATTTTCCAGGAGCACTCTGGCATGGAAGTGTTCTGACATGCATTTTGAAAATGCCTACAGAGTCACAATAAGTCCTCCTTTTTGCCATTCTTCTCCATCCATGAGGTTTGTCTGTTGCCTGTAGATGGCTCATCCTCTGAATAGATCCCCCTAAGACAGAACAGGCTTCTCCACCAGGTCCTACAAATACCTCTGCCACTGTACTCTCTGGTTTGTTGCAGCTAACATTATTCGTAAGAAATATCATCCTAGTTCTGAGTTAATTTCTGTACCAATTGGAGGACCGTGATGTTTACCAATCTGAGAAAGAATCAGGGATGGTATAAAAGCAGTAATTCTTATTTATCCCCAGAATGACATTTCCATGCTTGTGGGAATGCGTTAGAGACTATGAAATCATAAATGAAGAATGTCAGGAATATAGTACTTTGACACTTCTTAACAAATGTTCAGCCATTCTGAAACAGGACAAAAGGAACTTTGTTGAATGTAATAGTAGAAACTATGCTAACAGAATTGGGAAATGTTTTATTTAAAGTTAATCATGTGCACGCATTTTACATGAATGGGCTCATTAAGATCCCCCAAGGGGAGGATACTATGATGTCTTCAGAAAAGGATTTTGAAACTTAGAGATGTTAAGTAACATTCTCAGTGTGACATAGTTACAATGTGGCAGGGCCAGGTGGGAAAGTTTGTAAATTTATTCATAACACACACACACACACACACACACACAATCACACACAACCTCCTTATCTTCTGGAACTGAAGTAGTTTTATCATAAATGTGTGTGATGGGGTCTTGAAGACTTGTCAGTTAAACCAGATTAAGTAGCCTCCCTTGTTTCAATTTAAATGTTGAGTCTATTCAAAATTTGGCTTCCTATTAACACTAGTTTAAGTAGTCTCTTTTTCAGTACTCTTTTAGAAATTGACCTCCTTTCTCCTCCCTAGGAGGGCATCAGACTGACTGTCCTAAAAGTGGACAACACAAGTGTTGTCCTTGAAGCTATTGTGTATCCCGTGGTTCCTTGCTGTTCTGGTTTGGATGTGAGATGTCCCCCAAAAGCTCACATGTGAGACAATGCAAGAAGCTTTGGAGGAGAAATGATTGGGTTATAGCATTAACCTAATCAGTGAATTAATCCCTGATGAGATTAACTCAGTGGTAACTGGAGGCAGGTGGGGTGTGGCTGGAGGAAGTGGTTCACTGGGGAGCATGGCAATGGGATATATATTTGTATCTGGCAAGTGGAGTCTCTCTCTGCTCTCTCATCATGTTAGCCACCTCCCTCCACCATACTCTTCTGCCCTGATGTTCAGCCTCACCTTGAGTCTGGAGGAATGCAGCCTACTGAAACTGTGAGCCCCCAAATAAACTTTTCCTCCTGATATTGTTCTGGTCAGATCTTTTAGTCACAGCAACAAAAAAAAAAAAAAAAAAAAAAAAAAAAAAATCTGACTAAAACACTTGCTTATCATGCTCTAGCATGGCTAGTTTGGGCTTACATGGTGTGTCCTGAAGCCTGTGGCTAGAGCAATGTCTGATCTCTTTCTTCAGCAATCATCTAGAAGCCTTGGCCATCTTCCCTTGATGAATCGCCCCAATGATGACTCAGATTACATTACTTCAGTTTGGACTGCAACTCCATACCACTCCCTGGCACTCTCCCTTTTTTCCATACAACTTGTGAGATCCTCTGGATTTCTCCTCCTCATACCCTCAAACTCAGGTAGATCCTTTTCCATCGACTGCAAGGTCTTACTCTGATGTAGCTGATCCTATTTAGCCACAACTGGCCTGAGAAGCAACCTCCTCACAAACCCCCAAGCAGGTGGTGGGCTAGGACACCTGTGGCCTTAGTTTTTGCCTCAGCTTTTCATCTCTGGGACAAAGTTGGGCCGCATGTCTATTTGCCAGCTTCCCTGATGGTCCTAGCCTGGAGGAGTTGAACAGAATTTTTCTCTTCCTTTCTCTTGTTGTTAGCCCCATCATTACCACCATTAGTTTTTAAGTTTATTCCACCTGCTAAAGTAAAGATAAAATTCTGGAGTCCTTCATTGTCTGGCTAAATTTGAGTGTCAAGGTTATTATCTTGTTGTACCTTTGAAAACACAATTCTGAGTATAAGAAGCTGAAGAGTATCCATTTGTACTTTTCTGCAACATCCCAAAGGCACATCCTACCATGTTATCCCAGGCAGGGGTACACCCAGACTGACTGTGGAGATCAGGTGTGTAGACATGCAGGCAGAAAAAGCATGTGGATGTATTTCCAAAAATATTACTCCATTATCCCCTGACTAGAACATAGCAATCTCATTCCAAACAATTATTTTTATTTTTTATTCTGCTATACCCACTGACCTCTTACAGTTTTATTGTTTTGTTTGGTTTGGTTTGTTTGGTTTTGCATTGACAGAAAAGCAGCATGAATATGAAGACATCTGACACAGTCAGAGCATAACATCTACAATTACAAAAGAAGCCAAGGCTAGAAGTGGATTTCTCAAACAGTAGACAGAGCGTAGAGCAGAATGATAAACTGTGAAAGGCGACCAGTTGAGTGGGCATTTAGATGAGCCCTGAGTCATTTTCTCAAAACTCAACAAGTGTTCATAACTGTGGCTTCAGTCTTCATGAAAGTCTTTCCTTCTGTTCAAGGATCTAAACTGGCCTTCTGTAGTCAGCTATATTACCTCCAGTTTCCTGTAGCCAAGTGTTCTTTAGCTCCTTTTCATTATACCTCATCAGTCTCAACATTTTGATTCCCAGCAAAACCCCCTCCTGAAAGCATCACCCCAAACAGGATGCTCTCTGTCCCCTCTTTTAGCCCTGCTTAAATTATGGGCACTAAATCCCCTAACCTGGCTTAAAACCCAGAACTTCCTGTAGCTCACTTTTCAACCAATATACTATGTCATTGTTCTAATATACTCTTCTGTAGTTGCTCTGATACACTTTCCTTTCCTTCAACTGTGCTAAAGGATCTCAAAAACTTTAAGAAGCCTCAATTGTCTCTGTGTCACTCTGAGATGAGCACTGTGCTTTATGTCAATATTCAGGAAGTGCTTTTCAACCAACCTCCTTTCTTAATTTAGTTTTATCTATAGTATATGGGTAGAGTGATCTTGGATTAAAATATTTCTAACATTATTTCTACCCCACTCTAGTTCTCTAACATTTCATTTTGTCAGAACACTGAATACCTGTTTGGGGCTCCAAATGTAAGTACACATGATCTTTATAAGAGAGGAATCTAAAATTAGGAGGTGCTTTATTTTGAATGAGTGTACAATCATCAAAACATGAGGAACCTTGGGGAGTGATGAAGGCCTGTATTTAATTGGGTTCAATTTATTCATTCATTTTTGAGCAATGGCTCTGTGCCAAGAATGTGCTAGGCACTAGGTGTGCAGTGTGATCAATGATTTTGCTGTTAAGGGTAGTGACGCTAACACTTCTGGCTGCTTCCTGTGGGCCAGATTCTAAGCCAAGACATTTTTCATGCATTTCTCTGTTAATCTTCCCTACAGCTGTATGAACTATAGTATTAAAACTGCCATTTTTTGCCTTTTTGAGTGGAATATAGCATAAACCTGTAACAAGACATTTTTATGTGTCTCCATGTAAAACTTTAACTGAAGAAATAAGAAGACAGGGGAATTCTTCCTTTTACTAGCAATAGCAGAGGGCACATTGGAAGGGTCTGTAAAGGAGTGAGGGTAGGAAGGTCAGGTCAAGGAGAAAGGAGGTCCTGAGGTGGGCCTGTGGATCTGAAGTTATAGCTTCTTACTGTTTGCTTTCTTGAGGCCAAAGAATTGAGTGCCTGCAAAACTAGCAGTGTCCCAATGGAGGGAGCCACCTCTCCACCTGTGCCCTTGACCTGGATTTCATGGTAGGTAGACTTCCATAAGGAGGTGCATCAGATAAATACTGCAGGAACACAGGAGGGGTGCAGGGTCTCTGCCCTGAACAGGCTTCTAGACAGGCTGGAAGAGTGGTAGACGGGTAACTCCAGTGCAGTGAGCTACATCCACAGTCCTGGAAATAAGAAATGATCATTTCCTTTGCATTTCACTGTTCTGCTGCTTCTGGTAAATTTCCTCCCTCCTTCTCTCTATTTCACTGACTGGTGTCATTTCTTTCTCAAGCTGACTAACCAGGAATTCCTCAAAATCTTCCCAACAGATTATTTTATCAGATCCTCTATTCTACATCATCCTCACATTCTATAGATAAATTGATCAACTCTAAAAGTTCAACTCCACATTTTCAGTATTGACCCCTTCCATCTTCCCCTTTAAGCCTGATTTTTCACTTATAATATGAGAACTTCTAGGCAACACCAGGTCACCTCCTCATAGTCCACATTCTTGTGTTCAAATAACTACATTGCCCCCTCCCCATCTCCGATTTTAGTCTTCTCCCCAGACAAGCTCTCTCTCTCTCTCTCTCTCTCTCTCTCTCTCTCTCTCTCTCTCTCTCTCTCTCTCTCTCTCTCTCTCTCTCTCTCTTTAATTTATCTGTCTTTATTGATGGCCCCACAAGGCTACTACTCCCCCAAACTCAAAACCTCACTCTTACTTCACCTTCATCTCTTTTATCCAGTCAGCCATCATATCTTGGTGAGTCTTTCTTCAAAATGCCCCTTAGATGGACTCCTTCCTACTGCTTTCCACTATAGCCATCCATCTAAGTCTTGGATTTTTATCACCTGGAAATGGAAGGAGAGACTTCCCAAAAGGCAGGACTCCCTCTTTCTCCTTGCCCTTTGCCTACTTCTTTCCTACTCTCTTTCTTCTCTCTTCCTCTTTCTTTCTTCCTCCCTCCCCCTCTCCCTTCTTTCTTTCTTCCTGCCTATCTCTCTCTCTAAAACACACACACACACACACACACACACACACACACACACACACACTCTCACATTAATTCTAAACAATACCTTCTTCAAATAGTGGCTTTGTCATGCTGTGTGCTGTGTATCTTCTCAAGGGTCTGTTAAACTTCCCTCCTAAACCCCATAATCTTGTTCTCTGTGACCTTGATGACCTTGTCCATCCAGTGCTGGCCATGCTTCCTGATAGTAAAGGGGGAGTTGCTCCGTTTCTACAACCAGGCCAGGTTGCAGCCCTATGTAGCCATAGAGATCTTGAACAAATAAACTATAAATGTGGAGAAGCTCTATGGGAATCAGAAATATCCCCCCTTGTCTGTAGATTTTAAAAGAGTAAGAGGTGGAATTGTTCGGATGTTTTAGGTGGAGGAGCCAATGACTAATCTGGTGTCCACTTTAGATAGAAGTGTGTACCCGGCCACATGATAGTTGCATTTTTTACTGACAAATTCTGAAATGCCTTTGGCAATTAAGCCAAAGAGATAATTGCTCTATCAACCCTATCTGGCTGCATTACTTCTACTTTAGTAATGAAATGTACATGTTTTCTCCAGGGTCAAGCTTCAGTAGACTGTACGAGAAACTTGAATTAAAGGGGCTGTGCTTTGTGACTCCAGCTAATACTCTATTGTACTTTGTCCCTTTCCCTTTGATTCAGTCAGAAATTTGTTCCTTCTTCATTTTTTCTGTCGAGGATTTTATATGCCTGTTTGAACATTACCTATGAATTCCTAGTCGTGTCATTCAAGAGCATCATAGGGCCTTGCTGCTACTCCTCATCCTCCAGCAAGGCAGGTCAGCCAGGGTGCCTTATTCTTCACACAGCTCTTTGATTCTGTTCCCTCTCTAGGCAGAGTTTTTCACTGAAACAGTAGTCAGGATTCTGGTTCCCCCCGGCCTCCCAGAAGAGTTTCCCAGAGGGTCAGAATGACCCTTCTATGAAATGCACTAGCTAGAGAATTAGTGCTGTAGTGATGGGAATGTTGATCTAAAAAAGAATTAGGTCTTGACAAAATGTTTTAAGACTACCACAGTATGAATCCCTACATTTCCCTTCTCCATGGCAATAGTGTGCCATACACCATTTTGTTTTTATACTGAAGCAAAAATTATGTTTTTCAAAGAGATCATTTACTTCAAAGATAAATTGACCAACTGTATCAATTTGGCAGCAACGCCAAGCTTATTTTCTATTCTTTGGCCTTTATTCAGTGGTTTACATGCCCATTTTTTTATAGTTGTAGGTAGACACAATACTTTTTTATTTTATTTATTTTTATGTGGTGCTGAAGATCGAACCCAGTGCCTCACATGTGCTAGGCAAACGCTCTCCCACTGAGCTACAACCTCAGCCCCATTTTTGATGATGCTATGGGAGATAGAACAGAGATACTGGACAGTCCTCTCCTCAGTTTTACAGTTTAGATGGGAAAGAAGACACAAGAGAAAAAGAGGGAGATAAAATCTGCTTGGTTTTTTTGGTAATCAGCAAGTAGTAAGGACCATGTGTGTCATTTCTCTAGAGGCTTCTGTTCCCCCAGAACTTTAAGGGGGAAGGGGACATGAAATGCCATCTAAATTGGAGGAAATTGCCACTGTATTCTAAACTAAATGTATTTCTACTAAAATTAAAATTCACAAGCCAGATAAAGGAAATATCCCTAATAATAATTAGTCATACTTAAAATACTTTCATCTTTCACTTTTTTTTTTTTTTAAATGCCAGCTTGAGTGCCTGCCTGTGAGAGAAATGGCAGGATGAAGGAGAGATTCCCAGAGTCTGGCTTGTAGTGGTAACAGCAGAGAGTCTGATATAACTGGAACTCACCCCCCTTCCCTGGCTGACTCCAGATCCAGTGCCCCTTGCACTAGAATGCAATTACTTGGTGGAGAGATGGTTGCAAGACGGCTTAGACCAGCCAGAGTTTCTGGCTGGGAAATGGTGGGAGAAAAGCTTGAAGTTCCTAGTAGATACTAAGGCTCTGCTATTTTTAGGGACGATAACAAGGAAAAACAAGCATTGTGTGTGTGTGTGTGTGTGTGTGTGTGTGTGTGTGTGTGTGTGTGTAATTGTGTGTAACAAAATGCATACACGTGCACATGTGCAGCCACAGATATACATGTGTGCTTACAACCAACAAAGTAGCTGCTTCTTGGCAATTTTCTTGCCTGTCCTTCACCATTAACCCTCAGTTGGAAGAGATGAGCTTCATCAGCTCTGTACTTCCACAGGACACTTTAATCAGCAGCTCTCTTCACAAGGTAGGACCTCTTCATTCCTTAACATTCCATCTGCCTCTTACGTCTTCTCCATTGTTCCAGAACAATCCTGGGGTTTCTCTGTGCTCTGCTTATAGTACTTTGGAAGTTCCTTCACGTAGCTCATTCTTCCAAACATGCGTCGGGTTTTTCCCATTGAGTACGTGTGTTAAGCAAGGTTTAGGCCACTGAAACCTTGATTGAAGTGCATACAATTTAATAGCACACAGGTAGTATCCTCTGAGGTACTTCCTAGATAAATGACCATCTCATTACCTGTCAACCAGTTTGTCTATATAAATAGTAACAGGTAATGAGATTATGTATTTATTCATTTATTTTGGTACTGGGGATTGAACTCAGGGGCACTCGACCACTGGGCCACATTCCAAGCCCTTTTTTAAAATTTTATCCGAGACAGGGTCTCACTGAGTTGCTAAGTGCCTCTCCATTGCTGAGGCTGGCTTTGAACTGGCGATCCTCCTGCCTTAGCCTCCCAAGTGCTGGAATTACAGGCATGCGCCACTGTGCCCGGCTTAAATTTATTTTTAACAAACTTAAATTGTTATTCAGTCCATTGTAACAATTCAAAGGGAAGGGCAGTACTTCAGTTTATATGTGCTATTGGATGTTAGTATTTGTTTCTTCAACAAATATTTTGAGCCCCTACTATGTGCATAGCACTGAAGACAATGCTAAGCCAGTCATGGTCTCTGCCTTGTAGAGCTCTTAGGGTGACAGACATGTGATCAAAGGTTCATACAAGAACACATAATTAGCCGGGCGCGGTGGCGCATGCCTGTAATCCCAGCACTTGGGAGGCTGAGGCAGGAGGATTGTGAGTTCAAAGCCAACCTCAGCAATGGCGAGGGACTTAGCAACTCAGTGAGACCCTGTCTCTAATAAAGTACAAAAAAGGGCTGGGCATGTGGCCCAGTGGTTGAGTGCCCCTGAGTTCAATTCCTAGTTAAAAAAAAAAAAAAAAAAAAAAAGCACATAATTAAACCTTGTGACCTTGTGACATATTCTTTGAAAGGAAACCACAGTGTGCTATGAGAGTGTGTGGTG
This sequence comes from Tamias sibiricus, assembly GCA_025594165.1. NCBI lineage: Eukaryota > Metazoa > Chordata > Mammalia > Rodentia > Sciuridae > Tamias > Tamias sibiricus. The sequence goes on along the minus strand of CM046664.1, from coordinate 107,215,885 downwards.
GAACCTCACTTAGATGGGAAGGAAAAAACAGTCTTCTCCAAGTGGGGTCACTAACATTGGCTAAGGGTGTGGGAACATATTGGTGACAGCCAGGAGAAGAGATGCAAGGATGAGTGTCATGTGAGAGGACAGCATGTGTAAAGTCCTGTGCTGGGAAAGGGTTGGAAGAAAGAGGCCCACATTGTTGAGGTGTATGTAGTCAGTGAAGTTCAAGAGCCAGGCCACAAAGGACTTTGCAAAATGGGTTAAGATTTTGGAATTTAAACCAAATACACTGAGAAATTATTGGAGGGTTGTAAACAGAAGAGTGAATTGCTCAGGTTTATATTTTTAAATGGTCTTTCTGGGACACTTCTGAAAATATACTGAGAAATGAATGAGGGAGGGAGAGGGCAGCAAGAGTGCATTGAGGGAAAACATTAACATAGAGTTAAGATGACAGTGATGGTGGTTTGGAGAAACACGAGACAAAGTGGGGGAAAGTGGAGGCATTTGAGATCTGCTTTGGGGTTAGCATGTGTAGAATTGGTGTATAGCTGAGTATGGAGGAAGAAGAGTCAATGATGTGTGCTAAATAATTGACATAGTGAATAGATGTACCATCTAGTGATCCATGGAAAGCGGGATAAGAGGCAAATTTGTGACATAAGAACAATGATTTAGTCTTTGGGTGTATTGTCAAAGAGATGCATGTAGGATAGATCCAAATGGAATTGTGTATTTAAGTTTGGAATGCTAAAAAGAGGTTTAAGTGTTGGTATATCTGGAATCAGTATAAATAAGAAAAGGTTTAAGGAGATTTGGAATAGAAAGAGGAAAAGGCTCTACATTTGTGGCATTTAAGGGTCAAGTAGAAATGAAACCAAATTTAAAAAAAAAATTATGTTTGATGATTTGTTATGATGATTGAATCAGTGAGAAATTTTCAATGAAAAAAAAAATCTGTCAACTCTGAATTATAGCACTGTTATATCAAATATGGTAAAGAAAGAGATATGTTGCTAAATTTAGCATCAGAACCCAGGTAGCAGCCAGCACCGACCACTTGACCTGTGTGCCAGCTGAGCTTCCTCACAGCTTGGTATCATCAGTCAGAAGTTGTGCTGCTGTTGCTTTGGAAGTCACACTGCATCCTTTCTTCATTCTTTTTAGGGCAAATGAAGTTACAAAGTGTCTCCCATGTGGGACTGGAAATATTGCTGTAGCCATTTTGGGAAAAATACCCACTGCCCCATATACCTAAATTTCCTTTAAGCATCATTCAAAGATGTCTTCCTGTGATCCAGTGCATACCCATTGAAAATACTCATCATTTCTTGAATCTGTGGTTGCAAAATGCTCTGGTAAAATGAAAGAGCCCAAGGTATAGACAGACCTCTCAGAATTCCTAGAGAACAGTTACCTTTCCTGACATTCATAACCCTCTTCCACCCTCATTCTCAGCACTTGACCATTTCATTTCAGTGAGAAACTTGCTATCATGAGCACCTTTGAGGAACTGCTTGATTCCTTCCCATGCTCTTTCCATCAAAACTCTTAAAACACATGTCTCCACTTACCTCCTTATAATTCAGTGCAGCCACTCTCCTCAAATGTATATGGCTCCCCAAAAGCCAAATCCTGTCAACGTTGTTAGGGCCTTATCTCAAGAAACTTCCTCAAATATTGACCCTTCACTCTTCCTGACATTCCTCATTTTCCTCCTACATCACTAGCTCTTCCATATCCATTATCCTTTATGGCCACCTGCCCCTTTTCTTTTCTTTTTTTTTTAATATTTTTTTAATTATTTTTTAGCTGTAGTTGGACACAATACCTTTATTTTATTTTATTTATTTATTTATTTTTACATGGTGCTGAGGATCGAACCCAGGGCCACACACCTGCAAGGCAAGCACTCTACTGTTGAGCCACAATCTCAGCCCCTACCTGCCCCTTTTCTCAGCATGCTAACGTTGTGTTTCCCAGAGTCCATCCTTGGCTAAATATTTTGCTTAGCCTTCACTTTTCCTGTGTGATCCATTTATATTCTTGATTTAATAACTCCATAATCATTGTCTCTAGTCCAGGCCTCTCCCTCAAAACCAACCTACTGAGAATGTCTGTTTTCCTGTAGAGTCAGGCCACAGCTTTGAATACAGTGCATCAAAAACTGATGTCATCTCCCTGTGCTCCTGTACCACACCACACCCATAACAGCTCACTTTATTCTAAAAGTCTAAGAAACATCTTGATGCCTTACTTTCTCATACCTCCTTAATCCAACAAATCACCATATTTGCAGATTTTGACCTTTTAATGTTTTTCAGCTGTTTCTCCGGTAAGCCTACTACCTTGGCTCTTGTACTCGCCTGTGACCACTAGTCTCTGCCCTGACCCCTACTTCAAGTCTGCCTTCCATATAACCCAGTGTGCTCAAAGTGAAACCCAAATGCAACCACATCACATCTCTGCAAAGTGGCTGCTGAGGACACAGGATCGAATTCAAGCTCCTCCACATCCCACAAAGCCACTGTGGTTTCTCTCTTGTCCAAATCTAGGTACTTACCTCACACCACTTCCAGGCTCATATTTTATGTTGCAAAAGCATTAAGCTGCTTAGTTTCCTCTAAACAACGAGCTGTCTCTTATACTCATTCCTCTGCTTGTATTGTCTTCTCTGCCAGGAGACAGGTTGAGGTTGATGCCTCATCAGGTATGTGGTTGATATTGCTTCAGCCTTGAAAAAGAGAATAGAAGGGAAGGGGTGTGGTGGGTTGGCAGTGTATAGGGCAGGATGGGTGGATGTTTGTGACAATGGGTGACATTTGCTCAAACCACATTTTCTGCCATATGCCATTAGTTTGCCTTCTACTTGCATATTTTGGCATGCAGTATATAACATCAGTATTTGTTGCATGCACAATTTATGGAAATTTGCTTTTTCAAAAGAAATTTGGTAGAAATATGTCATTCCAAAATACATACCATACTCTACCAATAAAAGTATCTCCTTTAGCACTGTTTTTGTTTGATTCTGCAATGTCCATTCTACCCCAAATAGTTTAAGACAGTAAGTTCTCAAAGTGTGGTTTCCATATAAGCTACATCAGCATCACCTAGGAACTTGTTAGAAATGTGAATTCTGGATCCCCGTCTCAGACCTATGAAATCAGGAATTCTGGCAGTGGAGTTCATCAGCCTCTGTTCTAATAAGGTCCTCTGGGTGATTCTAATGCATGCACAAGTTTAAGAACTGCTAATCAGACAATCCTGATAGTTCCATTCTCTCTACTACAAACTGGTTTAAAAATATATAGGTAACTCAGTTCTGTCTGGTGAGAAGTAAAAAGTTGGTTAGGGCAGTAGTGAGCCTTGTGGGATAATTATAATTGCTCCTAAAAAGGAAATGCAGAGAAAAGACCATTCTGTACTTATCTGAATGTTGTCATGTCTGGATGTGACACTTAGAAACTCTTCTGCCTTCTTGGGACCTCGTACAGTGCAGAGAAGGTCAAGGCAGCCTGCTGAAAGTGGTGAAGCAGGGAAATGGAAATAACCTGAGCCTTTAGGTTCTCACAGAGCCACCAAATGAGCCAATTTTGGATCTTGTCCTGCCTCTGGAATGTGAATTAACATTTCCTGATTACTTAATTCTGTTCCAACCATTTTGAAACCAAGTGAAAACCAGATATCATATTCACTTCTAGAATGTAGTGGTCATGCTTTACTTGAATGATCAAATAATGATGCTCCGAACTTTTCCTGGCTTCCTTGAAACACAGGACTCTTCAGGAGTGCCTGCCCAAGCTTTCTCAGCATCAGGAACGCTCTGTGCCCCTTCATTCTAGGGTGGCTAGACCATGTATCCTTAGGCTCTCATTAGCCTCCCATCTACCAGGCTGCTCTTCTGGACATGTCCTTTGTCATCATATCATGGAAGAGAATTATAATGCAGATGTGTGACTCATAGAATTCCCGAGCCCAGTACTCCCACAGTCCACTTCATACCTCTTCATACCCACTCTACCCACTTGATACGGAAGACCTCATCCCTCCCTCACCTGGGTGTGGCATCAGCCTTATCTTGCCTCCTGCTGAGATCCTCAGCAAAGATTAATGTCTTACTTGTCTAAAAGAAAGCAGTTTGAGACACAATCCACCCACTAGGATGATTAATATCCACTTTATAACACAGCATCCCTGTTCCTCTCCTCGTCTCTAACTTCTGCCTCCATCCCAGACTATGTTCTTGGCTTTGTCTCTGTGACACTTTAAGATCCATTGAAGTGTGCGTTTGTTTGTTTGTTTTTCAAAAACAAAAGAGCAGGTGAATTAAGGTGAATTCAGACCTCAATTCAAGGCATTTTTCCTGCTTTTTGCCGTCAAGGCTTTCAAACACATGGAGTTAAGTTTTTGCTGCCAACACATAACAAGGATCTTTTGGGTGCTCTCTGAGGATTGCTGATCAACATGGGGATAAGGATTAGAAGGAGGAACTGGAAATCAAGCAACAATTGGAACCACTGTGCCAGGCCTTTAAGAAGATAAAGCAACTAGACCTCGAACTAGAGGTTCCACCAGAGCTTGCAAACTGAGTCACCGCATGTCTCCCTCTGCAGACAGACCTCATGGGTTGCTTAGAGTGCTGCCATGCTCTGGAGCTGTCATACTCAGTTCTCCACTAATTATCTAATAGTCCCCAGTTCAAATTTCCAGGAGAGAGAATTTGACTGAGTTAGTTCATCAATGTTTTTTGTGTTCGAGCGGAGCCTTTCGCACCAAATGACCTCACAATCCTTCACCCAGATGGAGTGACTTCCAGGGGCTGGTGACAACCCTAGGTCTAATCAGCTGAGTTGATGGAATGGGGGTGGGGGGGTGAGGGACAGGGTCACTGGGCAACCACAGAGCCACTCTTTCTCAGGGCATAGGCGAGGGTCATCTTGCAGCTGAGATTGTGATCCAGGTGATTTTCCTCAGAAGAGCTGACAGACTGGCTAGGACAAGGATGGCAGTGTGACTGTGTCGTACAGTAAAGCTTTTCCAAGGGACCACAAGGGAAAGCTGGCTTCCAATGGATGCTTGACAGCCACAGTTTGACTCAGCAGAGTGCCCTTTCCAGGCCTTAGTTCCTTCAGCTGTAAAACCAGTTCATCTCAATGATTTCTAAGGAGCTTCCATTGAGAAAAGGCCCAGACTTAAATAATATTTGGAGTCCTCTTTAGGAAAAAAAAAAATAAAAATGAACGTGCTGAGTCTTGGCAAGCTTCCTTAGTTATGTATAAACCCACCTGTGCTTCCATCCTCCAGTTCTGGGATTCCTCTGTGGTTACTGCTTTAAATGCTGCCCACCTCTTGTGCTTATAGCCTGAGGCCTTTCTGATGAGCTAGACACAGGCTGGTCTACACCTCCACCCCCAAAGAACAGTGTTACCCTCAAGGTTCCCGTAAGTAGACTATAGGCAACTTGGTGTTTTGAGAGGACACAAACATATCACAAATTTAAAATGTATTATTATGATATTGAATTTAATTATCACTATTTTGCAGAAATATTTTTTACTTTCTAACTAGCCATTCTTCAAAGTACACGCCTGCCTCAAAGATGGAAGTGATTGATAGTCAGTGGTCTTCGTGACTTGGCAAACATGCATTTGTCAGGGGGCAGTTTGTCACAGCAACTGTATCTTCAGGCTCTTGATGTGTTGCTGCTGGTATTTGTTGAATTTGCATTTTTCCTTATACCATTATATTGTATTATAGCTACTAATTCACAAACATGGATCAGCAGCTCCAAAGAGATTTATAGTGACGCAAATTTTGAGATAAAAATATTGATGTTTTAGCTCAGAATAATTGCTAGCTTTATAAACATTGAACAGTGCTCCATTTAAAAATTCTAAATGGAAAAATTCTAACAAGAAATATGGCACTATGAGGAAAAAAAAATGACAGCACCATGGAAAAGCTGAGTTTAAGAGACTTCGGTAGCATATTGTCTAAGATGAAACAATGTCAGGTGGAGACAAGAACTATCGCTGTTTCTGTAGTGGCATTTCCACAAAATGCACAATTACTATCTGCAAACTAACTGAGGAGTTTTGTTTTTTTTTTCCTCAAAAGGAGACAAAATGATGTCTTCTTTCTCATATGAAGAAAATGAGTTACCTGCTTTTGGGTTGCCCTATGAATCAGTACCTTCATGAGCACAACTGCTCATTTCTGGATGAAGGTAGGGACCAGGCTTGCTCAGGAAGACTGAACAGTGGCGCAGATGCCGTTGTTGCCTTGATTTTTTTCCCAAACCTGATAGAGAGCACAATGGCTGGTCTATTGTTTGGCACAATTTAAAACCATGATTACTTAGACTGTAAAAGCATGTTTTCCAGAGCCTAATGGAACTAAAGACTGGACTCAAATATTTGCCTCCATCCTCCAAGTAGACACAGTCTTCCTGTGTGAAATGCCAGTCGATTGTCTAGATAATTGAGAGTGGTCTTTGGTTACAATTCTCTCTATAGTATTAATTCATTTGCTCAATAGGAATATGTAAATCCACCTGGCTAAGTTGTCAGGTGGTTTTGTTGTAATTTCTGATGACTTAAAATTGGGAAACAGAATAAGAAAATTTAGAAATAAAGAATACATTAGAGCCAGGCACTGTGGTGCATTCCTGTAATCCCAACTACTTGGGAGACTGAGGCAAGAGAATCATAAGTTCAAGGTCAGCCTGGGCAACTTAACAAGACACTGTCTCAAAATAAAAAAGGTCTGGGGATGTAGTTTAGTGGTAGAGCACTTGTCAAGAATGTGGAAGGCCCTGGGTTCAATCCCTGTACTGCAGTTCAAAAATAATGATAATAATAATAATAACAACAACAACAACATTAATAAGTCAGCTTCCTGTTAATATAACAACATGTTGCCCAGGATAATCAACTTGAGAATGATTAATATTGGCTTGTAGTTTTGGAGGTTTCAGTCCATAGTTGGTTAGCCCTGTTGCTTTAGGGCCTGTAGTGAAGCAGTACATTGTGGTGGGAAGTGCAAGGTAGAGCGATCTGCTCAGCTCATGAGAGTCAGGAAGAAAAAGAGAGGAAGAGGAAGAGTTCAGGGCCCCACAATCCCATTTGAGGGTATGGCCCCAGTAATCTGACTTTCTCACAGTGGGCCCTACCTCTTAAAATTTCCACCATCTTCCAGTAGTACCAGGTTGAAGATTGTTTTAGTCAGTCTTTCATTGCTGTGACCAAAAGACCCAACAAGAATGACTTAGAGGAGGAACAGTTTATTTTGGTTCATGGTTTCAGAGGTTCAGCCCATGATCGGCCAACTCCGTAGTTCTAGGTCTGAGGCAAGGCAGAACTTAATGGCAGAAGGACCTGGTTAAAGAAAGCAGCTCAAGATATGATAGCCAGGAATCAGAAAGAGAGAACTCTGCTCACCGGGGACAAAATGTTAACCCCAAAGTCACACCCCCATGACCTACTTTCTCTAGCCACACCCTACCTGCCTATAGTTACCACCCAGTCAATCCATTCAAGTGGATTATTACAATGATTAGGTTACATCTGTCATAATTTAATCATTTTACCTCATATCTAAACCATGGCAAGGACCAACCTTTATTAAACACATGAGCCTTTAGAGGCATTCCAGATTCAAACTATACTAAAGAATAAGACAAGAAAACAAATGGATGTGGAGCTTTTCTACAGCTTGAGTGTTCATCTCATGGAATTCTCAATGGCCTGTTGCCCATTGAGAATTATTACTACTATTATTACTATATGTTGTTTTTATTTTTTCTATCCTGTTTTTGTCTTCTTGCTCTACTTTATGAGAAAATGGTTAAACTTTATTTTCTAATCTATCTATTGTGGGGATATTTTTTAGAGATTTTTGCTTACTTTTGAATGCCCCTATTTTGTAACATTTTGTTCATGTTTAATGAATAAGATATTTTTCTCATCTGCATAAGGATATGACTTGTTTAACTTTTCTTCTATCTGAAATAGCTCTGTTGTCTTTTCTCATTTGCATTTTTCAGTTTGCTATTATTTATAGGATATGGAAGCTTTCCTCAAATGGCTAAAGTCTCTGACTACATGTTTATACTTAAGAATAAGACCCAGAAAAGCAGATTAGGAGGTCTTTCTGGTTATATTGGTGGACTGTGTCAAATGTGCTTTATTTTCCGGGTTTGATAATGCAGGCCTATAATTCCAGCTTCTCAGGAGGCTGACAAAGGAGTGTTGCAAGTTCAAGTCCAGCCTGGGCAACTTAACGAGACACTGTTTCAAAATAAGAAAAGGGACTGAAAGAAAGAAAGAGAGAAAAAGCGAGCTCAGTGGTGGGGCATTAAAAAACAGAAGTGATCTTGCTGTCAGTATCTCTAGTGTAGTCTAACATGCATATTATGTTTAACATATATTTTTCTGACCTTAATGTATTCTACAGTGAGACTGTTCCATTTCTTGCTTGAAAAATTACCAAAATTGTGGCAGCCAGAGTAGGTGAAGTCATGATAGTTAACATTTAGTATGTGAACTCCCTCTATCCCCCTCTATTTCTAATTACATCCATTCCTCTGCCAGTGTCTGGATTCTCCAGAGCACACTCTCCTCTGTCTTTGTCCATTTTGTGTTGCTATAAGAGAATACCACAGACAGGTTGTTTATAAGGAAAAGATATTTATTTCTTACAGTTCTGGAGCTTGGAAAGTCCAAGGTCAAGAGGCCAGCATCTGGTGAGTGCATTATCCCATGGCAGAAGGCAGAAGGGCAAGAGAGCATGTGCACACCCTTGCACAGTTTCTCACAAAAGAAAGAGGTGAAGGACACATCAGAAAGGCTGAATGTGATTTTATAACAAATCCACTCTTCTAATAATGAACCCACTCCCACAATAATGTGAATCTAGTCATAATCGTAAAGTCCTCAATTATTCATGAGAATCTTAAAGATTCTACCTCTCCATATTCTTGCATTGGGTATTAAGTTTTGAACACTCAAATTTTGGGGATACATCCAAATCATAACACCCCCTTCTTACATTGTCTAGAAAAGCAGCCTGTTCTGCTTGATATAGAAGGAAAGGACCTGGGCATTTAAACACATTCATCCAAGTTTCCCCTTAGTGACCTCCATTTCCAAAGGTATCCAATCGTCATCTCTTTAAATTCTGAGGTTTATGGATGAACCAGGTGGTTCCTAGTTTTTTTCCATTGCCAGATTCAGGGTCAGCCTTCTTGGATCTGTTCATTCAGCTATGTATTTTACCGCTTTCCGCTTTACAGCCTTTCACTTTCAGTAGTTGTAGTCCCCCTTGCCACTTCTCATTCTTTGTTCTTGTTTGTGCCCCTTTTTAATTTTCAATGGATTTGCAGGTGTAAATAGAGCTAAATGGATGGCTTTAACAGCCCTCATCTCTAATAGAAAGACTCCATTGTTTCCTCTTTTGTTGTTGTTTGTTATTTTTTTTCTTTTTTTTATTCAACATTGTATATATAACAATAGCATTCATTACATTTCATATTACACAGATAGAGCACCTTTTAACATAACACTGTTTTGATACAAAGAATATTCATACTACTCATGTCTTCAATCATGCGTTTAAGATACTGATGTTATTTTAAGTGTGTTTGACAAAATGGTAAACATTATTTTTAAGAGTTTTTTTTTTGTTTGTTTGTTTGTTTTGTGGTGCTGGGGATTGAACCCAGGGCCCTTGTGCATGCGAAGCAAGCACTCTACCAACTGAGATATATCCCCAGCTCCCTTGTTATCATTTTTTTATCTTTACCATTTCTGTTTTTTCCCTACCCTTTCCATAGTTGCATACATTTTAATTGCTCATTTGTAGAAAAAACTATATATATATATATATATATACATATATATATGTTTTATGCATGTTAAATTAATAGATTAATATATATTAATATATGTGTTTATTATATATAAATATATATTAATATATATGTTTTATGCATGTTAAATTAATAGATTATTTTTCAAGCAATTTTAGGTTCATGGCAAAATGAAGAGGAAGGTACATAAAGTTCCCACATACCCGCTCCCTCTTCACCCCCTCCCTGTGTACACACAAACTTCCCCATCACCGACATCCTCCATCAGTCCAATACATTTGTTATAATCAATGAGCCAACATTAGCGCATGTTATCAACCAAAGTCTGTGGTTCACATTAGGGGTCAATCCTAGTGTCGTATATCCTGTAGGCTTTGATAAGCATATGGTGACATACATGTGCCGTGACAGCAGCATACAGGGCCATTTTGCTGTCCTATACATGCTCTGTGCCACTTATTCATCCCTCTCTCTCCTCAAACCCCTGGCAATCTTTTTACTGCCTCCATAGTTTTACCTTCTCTAGAATGTCATAAAATTGGAATGATAGAGTATTTAGCTTTTACAGATTGCCTTATTTCACTTGATTATATGTATTTAGGTTTCCTCCGTGTCTTCTCATGACTTGATGGCTCATTTCCTTTAGATCTTGTCTATCTCCCAGAGGCCCATGTGTTAAGGGCTTGGTCCCAAGTGTGGCACATTGGGAGGTGGTAGAAATGTATGATGTAGAGGCTAAGATGGCTGAGCTGGGAGGAATGGAGTGAAGGTTGTATCTAAAGCCCCGCATAGTAGAACTGGAGCAGCACTGGCTGTTGGGAGGAGAGCAGCAGAGTCAAGATGGAAAACCATAAACCACACGATACTATCAAGGAAAACTCAATTTTTTATATCATATCCAGGAAAATTGAAAAACTACCAGAAACAGAAAGGAATCTGCTTCTTGAACATGGATGCACATATATTGGACTTAATGCTGCTGTCTGTGGCCTAATAGCAAACAGTCGTTTTTGGCGTGTCTTGCATGTAACACGGGCCCGAATTGCTGCTAGCTTACCAATGGCAGTGCTCCCATTTTTTTACAGTGAATGCATCTTTCAAAGGTTTTGTGATTTGAATTGTGAAACCTGTACCGTGACACAGGGTAGACTTGTTGGTTTTGTTTTAGGAGGTCTGTACCCTGTTTACTTGGCTATACCTGTAAATGGTGGCCTAGCAGCCAGGTATCAGTCAGCCCTGCTACCAGAGAAAGGAAACACCTTAACTTACTGGATTAAAATTTCTAAGCCTATCTTCAGAAAAATGTTATTTCCCATTTTATTTCAGACTATGTTTGCAGCATACCTTGGGTCTAGACAATATAAAGTACTTATAAAGGCCCTTCAGTTACCTGAACCTGGCCTAGAAATTCACTGATTTTGAGCAAATGTGTATACAAAATAAAATTGTAAAGATTAAAAAAACAAATAAAAAAAAAAAGAAATGTATGATGTAGGGCCTACTGGGAAGTGTGCCTTCACAAGGGATTATGGGACACTGGTCTCTTCCTTTTCTTCTCTTTCACTTCCCAGCCAAGAGGTAAAAATTTTTTTTCTTCTCACCCTTCCACTGCAGGCCCAAAAGAATCAGGGTCAACTGATCATGAACTGAAATCTCTAAAACCATGAGCCAAAACAAACCTTTTCTCTTTTTAATTTGATTACCCTCAGGGTTTTGTTATAGAAGCTGGTTAACATAGCACTGAATAAAATTTCATTATCTGGATATATCACAGTTTATTTGTCCATTCACCTACTGAAGAGCATCTTAGTTGCTTCCATTTTTAACATTTGTGACTAAAGTTGATATAAATATTGATGTATACATTTTTGTATAGATTCGTTTTCAACTCTTTAAGTAAATACCAAAGAACACAATTGCTGCATCACATGGTAAAAACTTTAGTTTTATAAGAAACTGCAAAATTGTCTTCTAAAGTGACCATATTATTTAGTATTCCAACCAACAATTTAGAATTCCTATTGCTCCACATCGTCTCTACATTTGGTGGTGTCAGCATTTTGGATTTTAGCCATTGTAGCAGATGTATAAGACTACCTCATTGTTTTAATTTGAAATTCTCTAATAAGCATCTTTTCATATGCTTATTTTCTATCTGGATGTCATCTTTGGTAAAGTGTCTGTTCACATATTTTGCCCATTTTTAAATTAAGTGGCCTATTTTCTTATTGCTGAATTTTAAGATTTTTTTTATAACAATCCTTTACCCCATACATGAATTTTGCAAATATTTTCTCCCAGGGTCCAGCATTGCATAGCCTTCAGGATTCAGAGAGTATAGAATCCAATCCCTACCTTTTAAAAGACTTGAATTTGTTATGAACATTTCCCTGTGTCTCCCCAAAAGCTCAATTTTAAAAATTGATGATTATGACCCAATGTTATTTATGAAATACTTATGAATAATGCTGCCTGAAACTTCTTTGTGCACAAATCTTTGCCCATATTTCAGAAAATTTGTTGGAAGTTTGTAGGAATTTGCTTAAAAAATAAATACATAAGTAACTTAGTCAATAGGAAGAAACATTTGAAAGTTTTTTTATGACTGAAGGAGGTGTTAGGTCTTCCTCTTGCTAGTTGCTAAAATTAATTAAACCAGTAATGGTGGGAATTTTAAAAGGAGATAAACTCTTTCTACAAATAACTAAGTTGTAGTTAATAAACTGTTAACAACCTAAACACAGAATTAAGTCAAAAGAGTATTTTGAAATTTGGTTGTTTTTTTTTTTTTTTGTTGTTGTTGTTGTTGTTGTTGTTGTTGACAAATGTGAATTTTTTTAAAGGACTGGTGTTAATTTTTACCTGAGTTTGTCATTTTCACTGATGTTGATATTAATTGCATTTGGTCTTGAGGGCTGAACTAAAGTCAATTCAAAATGCTTATCTTACAGTCAATCTCAAACTTTAAAGTGCTTTAGAATCAGCCAGGAATCTTGTTAATGATAAATTGGGCCCCTCCCTGAAGATTCTTCTTCAGTGAACCTAGGGCATAAGGGAGGCACATGGAAAGTGTGTGTATGGGTGTGATTGTGTGTGCAAGATTTTAATGCAAGCCAGTCTTGCAGGGGACAATCTTCCAGATATGAAATACCATCAAACCTGCTATCAGTTTGCCAGAACAAAGATTTTTTAAAAACCATTTTCACTATGAAGATAATTATGTAAATACACATACAGAGAATGAAGGTGAACTTGGAACAATGGAGAGTGTGGTTAGGGTAGGGTAATTGAAGTGACCAGAGGCAAACACAGACACCACCCATCATGGTCACTAGGTTCCCTACTTGTGAGCATTGTAGCAATCTCTGATCCACATAAAGTCATTTCCTCTTTTCTGTGTATTGTTTTTCACCTCTCATTTATTTTAGCTTTTCTGCTTAGTAGGTTATTGCTCTAAGGTTTGTTATTGAAGCAAGCAAAGTGTAATTTGATGATTGAAAAACAAGCAAATGGAACAAAAGACAGTTTTTTCTTTGTCATACCTGGCCAAGCTCTAAAACTTTGGTAGGACATCACACACTTGTGGGAACTACACAGGGAAGGATTTAAAGGATAGAGTGCTTTAGCCACCAAAAGCATTTTCTTTCTGGTTTTGGCAAGAGGACTCACTTGAAAAAATAAATATTTTGACACGTTTGACCAATGTCATACCTACTAACTCCCTGGGAACCTTCAATGGTAGTGAGTAGAACTGTCTTTTGTGAAAGCATAAATTAGTGATTCTGAAATTATTTTTATACATTCTTGAATTGAACAAATAAGTTGTAGATAATGAAAGCCAGGGTCTGTACTTTGGGGGAAGAAAACTATAATTATGCTAAAAAGATGAGATAAAATCAACTTTCAGTATTGGATTAAAATGAGAGACACAGGTATGAATTTCTGGATTCTAATACATACACATACATACACACATACATGTATGCATCTAGATATTGACATGAATGTATGTAAATGGATATAGATCAGCATGGATATAACATGTGGGTGTGCAATGAGTGTTGGAGTGTGTGTATACGTACACCTTTGTTGATGTGTGTGTATCATATTACCCAGCTCTGAGCTCTGAGATGCCCTTGGCACAGTTTCATTGCAACAGTGATGAGCATACCTAGAGCTCAGAGCTTTGACTCTGCAAACCTATTCTCCACTAAAATGCACCCGAGTTTCTTGGAGAAATAACTAAATACAGGGAAAGAATGAGATAGTCTGGAACATCTTGTTATACCAGAAAAACAAGGAAGTACTTAAAGAATAATAGGGACATGTCAAAATGACACAGAAGCCAGCTTGAAGGGACCTCATTGGCCAAATGTGGGAAAGTTTAAGCATTTAAATAAATTATTAAGTTAAATAAATATGATAGTAATTTTAATATTATTGAATAATGTAAGTCATGAGCTATTCTAATATAAACAAAGAAGATGGGAAGAGTTCAAAAGCCTACTAGTAGATACAGAAGAAATGATGAAATTAGAAAAATCACATTTTGCAAACCACCATAAAAATAACTGTTTCAGACATGAATCATCCATGAATCCAAAACAAATGTGTGGAAGTTTAATAAGAAATAGGATTTTAGCCAGGTGTGGTGGCACATAATCCCAGCTATTTGGGAGGCTGAGGCAGGAAGATCACAAGTTTGAGGCTAACCTGGGAAATTTTTTGAGACCCTGTCTCAAAATAAAAAATATAAAGGGCTGGGGTTTAATACCCTACCAGAAGAGGATGAGGAAGAAGAAGAAAGAAAGGCAGGGAGACATGTGTTCTTTACATTGTCCAAATATATCCCCACAAGATACTTGCTATTAACAAAGGATAAAATAGTAATTCTCAATGGGGGAAACCTGGCAATTACCACCTTAAACAAAAGATTAATATTAACATCTCTGGTAATGGGACTAACCATCAGGACACAACTGATAAACAGCTACTGAGAAAAAGCCAGAATCACTTTGGCATGCTGCAAGAGGCATACACCATAATTTAATCATGAGGACACATCAGACAGCCCAGAATGGTGGGCACTGAAAATACCTGGCCTGTACAAAGGCACTGTCCCAGATCAAAGAAGATTGAAACATGATGACAACTGCATAGGATGCGCAATCTCAGATTTTCTTTTGCTATAAAAGATCCTGTTGGGACAATTGATAAAAATCACAGTAAGTTATGCAGTTTAGATAACATTATCTCAATGTTAGTTTCCTGATTTCAATAATTATACTATTTACATATAAGAAATTCCATATTTTTGGAAATAAACAATGAAGTATTCATACATAGAGAAACATTGCATCTGTAATATATTCTTAAATAGTTCAGAATAACAATCCCTGCATGCATGTGTGTTTAGAAAAAGAAAAGACAGATGTCATAAATGTTAATGTTTTGAGAATCTGAGTGAAAGGTATCCAGGAACACGAAGATTCTTGCAACAATTTTAGGAGTCTGAAATTGTGTTTAGTGACTTTGTGATTTGAACTTTAATGTTGTTAAAATTAAGAGATTAAGCATTTCACGTATGCAAGAGTAGAAGGAATGACACCAAAATAAAAGTGACATTAGTAAAGGTTTACATTAAGTGTATGGTTGTATTATAATATTGAACAATATTATAATGCATATACAATAATATAATATTACAATATTGTATTTATATTGTAACTCTTGTGCCATAATTACAACAATGTGCCAGCATGACTCTTTGCAAGTTTAGAGAAACCTGGTCCATGTATTTCAGATACAGTGACCTAAAACTGGATGGTATCAGTCACATCATGTGCCAAGATAGTGGTTTCAGTTGCTCTGGTAGAAGTTGGTGTGGGAAGGCAGATGGGCAGCTGTGATACTAAATGCTTCTTGGAGTCAGACAATGGTTCCTTACATCTGCTGACTGTTCTGTGACTGTGGAATAAACAATTCTGATGGACATTTAGTCACCATCATACTGGAGTCATGTCCCTGAGGAATCCCAGAGCAGTAAAAATTTAGAAGCTAAATGTTTAACTTTCCGGAATGTTTAACTTTTCTGTGCAAGACAAAGCAAGTCTCACAGAAGCAAACTTCCTTGTTCACTAAACACTCAGCCCAGAGAAATTGAGTGATCACACATGCAACTGTGAACTTTGCACTGTTGGATTTATAAACTTCACAAGCCAAAAATAGATTCTGTTGTTGGTCCAAGAGCCTGCGTTCTAACAACAAACTTATGGTGGTTAAAACCTGTCAAATGTTAGATTTCACTCCTGCTTTCTCCCTCTGCATGTGACTGAGCCAGGTTAAGCTGATCTGAACTGGGAAAAAGAAACACATTGCCTCTGTAGGATTTTCTGAGCCATGTAAAGTAAGGTACTGAATAACCAGTTCCATTAGGTTTTAGAATCCTCCAGGGGGCACCAGAACATTCCAATGCAGTTGACCACATTTCATTAAGTCCAGAAAGGCTAACTGTATTACCTTATTATAATTGATTCCCCTACTGCAATATTTTCAGTCCCATTAAGATATTTTTTCATACATTTGCTTTTACAACATTTGTGCATTTATGGAATATTTCTGCCTCTCTGAGGAGGCGGAGGAAGGAAAGAGATCATCTCTTGGATGAGCCCTTAGAAACTAGAGCCATGTCTCCTCTGGGTAAATACGAAAGCTTTCAGCCCACTCTGAGGGAAGAATTTTCCAAATGTTCCTAATCTTGCTGGGGGAATAAAACTTGAGGAAACTGAGAATTCAATTCATTTTCTCAGCCTAATGCTATGCATAAGCCACCCTGTTATTATCATTATTAATAATAAACACAGTGAATGTCAGACAGGCACTTCATGGTAGATTTTTATATGAATTTTATGCAAAAGTAAGGGGTTGCCAGGCTACTGCATAATATTACTCAGTTCTGGTCCAGGAGTACAGAATTCCAGCAGGCCTCCTGAGCCTGTCCCTCCAATTAGTGGCTACTTCATTACGAATAAAGAACCCTCATTACTGTGGGCCTTCAAGTGAAATAGGATCCCCTACCTCTTGAAATCCGCCTTTCTAAGTACAGACAGTTCCCAACTTACAAACAATCCACTTAAGAACCACCAAGGCATTCAGAGGCTGCAGTAGCCTCCTGCAGCTGCTGCCCGGGCCCCCTGCCCAGCCCCCCTGCCCAGCCCCCGCCAACACTCCATGGTCTTCTCAAGGGAGCTCTGCCCCCCTCCACACACACACACACAGAGCCAGCTGCCCACCTGCCCCTCAGACTGTGGACTCTAGCTGGGGGTTCAGTGAGGCCTCAGAGCTACCGCTGGTTTTATAGTTGAGCTCAGCTATGGGGTAAATAAGCTTTTGTGGCCTGGCCTGGGAACTGAACTACCATTTAAAAAAAGAAGGAGGAGGAGGAGGAGGAGGAGGAGGAGGAGGAGGAGGAGGGAGGAGGAGGAGGAGGAGGAGAAAACCTGCCTCCATGGGAAAATGTATTCCAAGATCCCTACAACCAGCCAGCAAACATTAGAAAGACTGCGGGAGCTGTCTTCATGCTCCTCATGGGGTGAGGAAGAGAAGGGTCAGACTGTGTTCTGGTTACAGGTCCAGCTCTAACTCTAGACCCACGGTCAGGCCTTAGGAAGCCCTTTACCCCCTCCAGATCTCACATCATCGGTGAAATAATAAGATTGGTGTAAATGAGGTATAAGCATCCTTCCAGTATAATGGCTCCAACTAATCAAAGCTCTGGCTTCATTCATTCATTCAGAGGCATTGTATTCAGGGCCCCTGTGCTGTGCCAGACTCTGGGCTTAGTGTTGGGGATACAGGCAGATAATGCAGACCCAGCTCTCAAGGGGCTCACCGTTCAACAGGGGAAAATAAATACCTAAGTAAATGCTCATAACAATGCTGTGATTGAAATGCGTACTGGGTATTGTAAGAACGTAGAGGGTGGCATCTAGATCACACGTGGACTTCCTCAGAGGCCATGCCTCCCTCACTCCTCCTTCTTTCTGTTTTCATTGTCTCCTCTCCCCCGTTATCAAGGCTGGTTCACCAGGAAGTGTGGCTTCAACATGTGTTGCTCTAGAAGTTTAGCTTAGTGCCTTGGGCTCCTCAGGGAAGTTCGCCATCTTCCTTGCATCGCTGAGAGGGAGAATTCAGGGGATACTCCCACCAAACCAGAAGTGGTGTACTGAATGCCGCTTTCTTCCCTGCCCTAGAGAGCCATAGCCTAAAACAGTCTCTCTTCCTCTCCTGGGGCCTACCTTGCCTTGAGGAGTGGAAGGATGAACCCCTCTTTGATTGCCAGCAACTCTGATACTCCCAGATTTAAAAACTTCTGTACCACCCACCCCCCCCCCCAAAAAAAAAAAGAAGTTTCTGGAGGCTCAATCACCTCCTACTCTACAAATTAATCTGTGATTATAACTCTACCAAAAATTCCCACCAGGTTCCCACTCTTCTCCACACTATTAAAAATAGCAACAATAAAGGTGATTCAAAATGGTCACCTATCATCTGGATGATGACATAATGGAGTGGTTCAGGGTTGAATCTTGACTCTATGCCTTGATGTCTGACATTTTGAAGTTATGTCATTATGAAGTTCCTGAGTAAGAAAATAATAGCAGTAGAGTAGTTTGGGAGAGATTACTTTGGTAGTCCTGTGTAGGGTGCTGAAAGAATGGAGAGTAGGGATGAGATGATAGAGAGATTTCCATGGTGGAAATAATGAGACATAGAAACAAAGAAATATGTCCTGATGCAATGTGAAATGACATAGCTTTTTTATTGTTCTCAAATGATTCTATTTATTTTGCATGTATGAAAGCAGTTTGATAATTACAACTGGAAATAATGCCTCAAAATCCTTCCCTTTGATGTAACAAACATGCCAAGAAAATATTAGATAGCAATTCCATCATAACCTTAGGATAGCTTTAGTATAAGAAACCACGTGACTCTGTAACCAGGGTCTCCTGGGTTCAAATCATGGCTCCATCACTTCATAGCAATAGAGTGGTAGACAGACCTCTTAACTTCTCTGGGCTTCAGTGTCTTCATCTGAACAATGGAGACGATATTAATTGTATCAACCTCTTAAGAATATTACATGGGTTAAATCTGTAATACCTGTAAGGCTCTTAGAACAGAGTGAGGCCCATATTACATCTAAGTGTTCATGTTGCCCAATTTTAATATAAACAAAATAAATAGTCTATATGTTGAATCAAGATAATGAATGGCTTAGCTTTTGAGAGATGGAGAAAATAATTCTGAAATACCTCTAAGTAGCTATAGCATAATTCCCCATTTCAGGGGCACATGGAGGCAGAGTCACACATATGCGATGGAGCCCATCAAACTGAAAACTTACGACGTATGGAATCTGCCCCTTAGCCTGTTCTTGTTCTTGTTGACCTAGGCTTGAAAACTTCAGGTTGTCATTTCCCTCCTTCTCTCATCCATTTATTTGGTTTTAAAAAATCTCTCTCACCCATTCCTTCTCTCCATTCTTGAAGTAGCCTACACAAAGCTGCTAAGTTATCTTTCCAAATAACTACTCAACTAGGAGTGGAGGGACCTTTTCAGTAGCTCCCTATTGCCTAAAATAAATGAAGCTCTCAGATTATCATTGGAGACCCTTGGGAATCCAGCCAGTCTCCAACCCTGTTTCCAATACTCATCTCCCCAATAGCCTGTTTTCCAGGGTGACTAGATGATTGGTTTTTCTGCAGTGGTCCCCATTTGCATCTTTTGATCTGACTTAACTCTTACATGGATGCCCCCTTTTACTTGCAAAGGGTCCCTATTTAGATAATAAATTATGGTTACTCTGCTGTTCTCCCTTTAGTCATACTCAATATTCCCTTCCTCCTCCCTGTGCTCTTTTCACCTGGAAAGCTGTCCCTTGATCTGTGCTTGTCCCAAAGCTTCCCCTTTCAAAGCCCATCCAAATGTTTCTTCTTCTGTCCTTTCAAAATTCTCCCAGGGTACTTTATGCACCACTGCCAAGCCACCTAATGCTTTCTACTTTGTGCCATGTCTATATGCATGGATAGCTCTGAGGTCTTTGAAGAAAGAAATCGTGTCTGATTAATAAAATGTTTCCTGCAGCATCTAACACAGGATCTTACATGCCTGGAAAAAATTACAGGTGTTTGTTACTGAGTGATTACTGTGCACTAAGCACTTATGTGTAGGATGTATAAATACTGAAGATACCATCTTATATATAACCTCATTTGGTCCTAACAATAGTCTTAAAACATGCTGTGTCTCTGTTTACTAATATGGAAATTAACACTTGGATTAAATGGCTTTTCCAAGTCTTGGAAACAGTAAGTTTAAGTGTGAACATTTGAGCCCAAGTTTCTCTGACTCCAAAGAGCATGCCCTTAATGTTTTAACTCAGGCGCATGGTTTTCAAACTTAAGCACGCCCAGAATCACCTGTGGGACTTGTGAAAACATTGCTGAGCCCATGCAGTTTCTGATTCAGTAGGTCTGGGAAATTATATTTTTCTCAAGTTCCCAGGTGATGCCAATGTTGCTGGTGCAGGAAGCACATGGAAAGAGCCACCGCAGAAGCATAATCATTCATCAGTGAGTGGATGGATGGATGGATGAATGGATGGATGGATGGATGGACAGACGGACAGACCTGAATACAACCTCTTGAATTAAAGTTCCATAAGTCTGTTTTACACGTTATACATTAGTCACAATCTTCACAGTCAAAAATTCACTTAAAATTCTTGAAATTTTAAGGATAAAATTGTTTTACATATAATTTTTACAGTCTCTTTTGAGTCTGAATTTGAGCTTTTTTTTTTTTCCTTTTTTTTTAACCGAAAGAGGTTAGAATTCTCTTCATTTATCATTTTTTATTTTGTGTTTTAAAAATGGGTAGTCCAAAATAATGTTAAGGATGGTTTACAGGTCTCTCCCATCTCCCTCCAGTGTAAGTTTATCTTCTCTATACTTCTGGATATGTTTACTATACAATCCATGTATAATCCACAATAGGTCATTAGGTTTTATTTCAAGTATAAGTTATTCCTCCAAACCCAAAGGTACTCTAAAGAGATTATTTGTAAGTGACCTAGGAAGAAAAAAAGCTATCTTGTAATTTTTAGTTGTGATATATTCCCCAAGGAATATGGTCAAAGCAAGTCCACCCCCCCAACCCCATGGTATCTCACTTCTTAATAAAATGACCCATCATATGAATTCAGCTGTTATTTTGAAAAGCAGAGCCCTCTCACTGTTAAGCATGGTGCATCTTATTGACAAAAGGTACAGCTGGAGCAGAAGGCAGTGTGCCTGCTCTTTCTCCGGTCGCCTTGGAGCCTGCATATGACACCAGGCAGTAATGTCTATAACTTCAGGCCCTACATTACTGTACAGAAATGGAATGAAATGTGCATTACTCTTAGGAAATGCAAGCCTTAAAAATGCACCTGAGCATTTTCCTGTTTGACTGCGCACTACATTTACCAATGCAGAATGCACAATGATTGTGACCTTCCTTGTTTGTGGAAGTTAAAAGCCCATTGATTTCTGCATGCAGAAGATGCTGGCAAATTAACTAGCTCTTTTTATTTTATCAGTGAGAGAAGCATCTTCTTAAACACTAATAAGCAACTTCCTATGTTAGTGATAATATACAATATAAAAAAATAAATTTATGCAAATCCTATTTTATGTTTATTCCATTTTAGGGCATTTTTTCCAAAACATCTTCGTTTTATATTATTACCCATGTCTCATCTTCCCATCAATTTGAAATTTCCTTGAGTGAGGAGTATGCCTTACTCATAGATTCTAAGTGTTTTTATTTCATTTCACCCTCATAGCCACCCTTGTAGAAAAACATAATTGACCCTCATGATGCTAAACATAGGACTTTGCACATAACTCCAAATAATAATATTAAGCATTGCAGTGTTGAAGAGAGCTTCATAAATATATTCTCTCTCCTATATATATTATGCTTATTTTCCAGATCTAATGGCAGAAATTCAGAAAGTTTAAACAGTTTTCCCAGGGCTTCAAAGATATGCAAGTCTCTGATCCAGGCAGAGAACCCAGAACATTTAGCCCCAGATGGATCCCTTTTCTGCTCCACTACATTACTAGGGGGTTAGTAGCTATTTGTCAACTTACTGCATTAAGTTGTATCAAAACTACCCCCTCTGCAAACACCTCTTCCTCTCCTCCAGCCTGCATTAGCCTTCTGATAGGGCTGCATTGTTCAAGCTCTGGGATAGTACTACATCTGTAGGTGGGGGTTAAAATAGCTTTTAAGGGAACAAGTATTTGGGGAAGAGATCCCTCATAATGGTGTTTAATAGTCAAGATAATATAATCTTCCCTTTCTTGGGTAAAGACTTTTGTTCATTAAATATTTTTAAATTGATGCATTAAAATTAAACTTAAAAGTGGGATTCATTGTTGCATATTTATACATATACACAATAGAACAATATTACTTGGTCAATTTTGTAAAGACTTTTAGGATCATGAAAGAGTTTGGGTGTCAGCCTCTAATTGATGGTTGCTAAGCTGATCTGCCTTCATCCCCATAGGAAAGACAAATTTTAAAAATGCACTAAGTATTTTAACCAATCTTTTTAGCTGTAGCTTCCTCCTATTAGGTCTGTTCCCCTTTTGTTATTCTCAAGTCTTTAGGAAAAGTTATGGTCAGAGATTCTAGCCTGCACACTGTCATGTCATGGAAAATTGAGGAGATGTCATTGCACAGCCCCATTCATGCCAGTGTTCTCACTAGGAGGCTGTGCTCTAAAGACATTATGATGGAGGCAGCAAATGCAGGGACATGCTGTCCAAGGACATCCTCTCCCCATATGGAGATTCTCAGTCACATTGCCTTTGTAAGGTGACAGTGGGCTTCTTATTAAAAAGAACTATATTCTCCAAAAGTGAATACAAAGAAAGCTATAAAACACCAAAATCAAAACAAAGTTGAAATACTATTTAGTATGATATAAATGATATTAGCATTTAGATTTAAATAATACTGGTGCCTCATATTTCCTTATGAAACACTTGCTTAATTTTTAGTCATATTTAAAATTTTTAAATGAAAAATACCTAAGGATACATTTAACAAAAGATACATGAGGTTTCTCTGCTAAAAATACAAAATGGACTTAAAAAGGAAGAATATACCATGTTTATATTTTAAGAGATTCCATTTTGTTAAGATGCCAGGACCCTTCAAATTATTCTAGAAATAGCATCACTAATCAAAAATCTCAAGAGGAAATTCACAAGATGATTATAAACTTACATAAAAATACAAAGTTCATGAAATAGTCTTGGTAATCTTTAAAAAGAAGAACAAAGATGGACAGTTTGCTTTGCAGATATTAAGATTTATTATAAAGCTAAAGTAATTAAGACAGCATGCTTTTGACTAAAGAAAATCTGACAGACCAATATAACAGACTAAATAGTCCACACAGACTCACACCTAAAAGGTTACCTGATTTATGTCAAAAGTATTTCTGCATTTCATTGGGGAGATACTGGTCTTTCTCATAAATGGTGCTGGATTATTTGGATGTCCATAAGGAAAGCAATGCACTTGACCCCATTTCATACATATGCAATCATTAATTAGAGGTAGATCATGGACTTAAAGTCCAAAGGTAAAACAATAAATATGTCAGAACAAAACATAGGTGAATATCTCAATGACCTTGGAAAAGACAAAATGTTCTTAAACAGGACACAAAAAGCACTAAGCATAACAGAAAATAGTAAACTATATATTATAAACATTAAAAGTTTGAAGGAGCCCTAATAGGAGATGGTTAATTGCGGTTAGCTGACGGCCATAAGAGATGTTCTGGTTTCCACCTGAAAGAATCTTTGTATGCCCGTGAACTATGTGACGCACCTGTGGTCCTTGTTAAAGCTAAAGATATATAACCGGGTGAGGAGTCAGACTAATATTGAGAGAGAAGTTGTTGCTGGTCGGAGTCAGGCCGAGGTTGTAGAAGAAGAAAGAAGAAGCTCTCTCTCTCTCTCTCTCTCTCTCTCTCTCTAATCTCTCTCTAAGAAAGTAAAAGTAAAAGAAAGTAAAGAAGTAAAGAGTCAGTAGTCAGAAGAAGTAAAGAGTCAGAGAGGTTGCTGAAAGAGCCAGTGTTAGAGTTTTGAGAGATAGCTAAAGCCAAAGAATAAAAAAACCTTCTTTCATCTTCATTCTGCCTCTGAGTTTTTCTCCCGCGGCATTGTTGCTCCAAGTCAGGAAGCAACAAAAGTTTTTTCACTAAAAGACACTATTGAGAAAAAATGCAAGCAAACTACAGATAGGATGAAGATACTTTTAATGTGTGTACCCATCAAGCAACTTGCATCCAGAATATTTAAAGTTCTATAAATCAGAAATAAAATACTGACCACTTTAACACAAATTAGGAAAACTTAGGAACAGGCACTTGGCAAAAGGAAACAGAGTTGCCAAAACAAATATGCAAAAGTACTTACATTATCAGTCATTGGGTAAATAGTAATTAAAATTCACCAATGGTTAAAATTAAAAGCACTGACAGTAATAAGGTCAATCTCACGGGCATGATGTTGAACAGAAGAACTGGACATTGCAGAGTTATGTATTATGTGCTTTCATTTAGACTAAGTTCAAACTCAAGCAAAACTTATATTTGGTGATAGGAAACAGTGTTGGTTATATTTTTGAGGCAGTACTGACTTAGAGTAGAGCACAAAGAAGTGTTCTAAAGTGCTGAACCTGTGTATAGATATTTCTAGGTGATGGTTATAAGTGTGTGTGGCTATTGAAAGGTTTATGAAAATGTAAACTCATGTACTGTACTTAGTGGAAACTATACCTCAATAAAACAGTAAACAAAAACAGTTGACTATAAGGAGTAAGGAAGGAGTATAGTTAGAGAGCATGTGTGAAAGAAACCAGAAGACAAATTGAACTTTAGCAGCATGATTATTTAGAAGAATTTGAAGAGCACCATGTAATCAGGGATGTCACATGTCCAACTTTTTAATTTCTTCACCATTTCAGCCACTAAGCTTCCAACCTTACATCTTAAGAGATCTGTACTCTGTAAAACTGTAAAAAAAAAAAAAAAAAAAATTAATATTCTCCTTTTCCATGGAAAGTATGCTTAGCAATTAGAAGCTGGTTTAGAGTGCTAGAACAATATACTGAGAACATCAGAAGCTCTCTTGAGTCATCCATTGCTTCTCAGTCCTAATAATTAAGATAAAAAAAAACTGAAGAATTTTCTACCAGTTTAAATGTCTTCAGATTCACCCCCTCATACTCACATCCCAACAGTTGTGGCACAACATTTCTAAAAATGTAATGGCATTAAAATGAAGTTAGAGAAAGCTGGGTGCGGTGGCGCACGCCTGTAATCCCAGCACTTGGGAGGCTGAGATAGGAGGATTGCGAGTTCAAAGCCAGCCTCAGCAATGGCGAGGCACTTTCGCAACTCAGTGAGACCCTGTCTCTAATAAAATACAAAAAAGGGCTGGGGATGTGACCCAGTGGTGGAGTGCCCCTGTGTTCATTCCCTGGTACCAAAAAAAAAAAAAAGTGAAGTTAGAGACTTTTTTTTTTAATACATCAGTAATCACCTGATACTGTTGATAACATTTTTGTTGCTGATCAAACTAGTAACTGAAATAACACATCTTTGGATAGTTGTCAATTTTCTATGGGACTGTTAGACTTTAACCAACTTTCTGTGTTGTATCTAGAATCTGAAGTCATTTAACTAAAGTTTCTCAATGCCATCCTTACATGTGGATGTGGTGGGATAGTCTAAACTAGGTTATGGTACAGAGAGACATTGAGAATTCCTTGATTTAAACCAACAGAAGCTTTTTACTTTTTGTTCATGAAATAGTCTCGCAGACCCACATTGAGAACAGTTTTGCAAGCCTTAAAACATGCCTTCCATTATTCCTAGGATTTGAACTTCCCAGTCAACCTGGAAGGAAAAAGAGTACACAGGAGCTTGTGTATAGAGGCTTAGCCGCCACATCTGGAAATGATGCACGCTACTCCTGTTGGCATTCCATTGGAGATGACTTTGTATTGTGGCTACATTTATTTTCAGGGAAGTCTAAAAATTTTAGAAGAGCGAATAGATTTTGATGGACAGCTAACTGCTTCCGGCGCTTGCTCATCATAGTGAAAGACTGAAGTGTTGTCAGGCCTGTGGCAACAAAAGTAGTCGTCCTGGTGGGCACAAAATGTTAATGGATCTGTTTGAATAAGCACAATGGACATAGAACCTAAGGCTTCCAGAACAACTGATCTAGAGCAAATTGGAAGGCAGAGATTTCCAGCAGGAAGGAGCCATGAAATACTACTACAACAATGTATCGAACATGAGCCAGGGAAAATGTTTTATTGATGGGAAATTGAAGCAGCTGGACCAGCTACCTTGCTGGCACACAATTACTGTGACAGTATCAGAAAGAAAGAAAGAGAGAGAAGGGGGCAAGTGATGGAGAGAAGGAAGGAAGGAAGGAAAGAAGAAAGAGAGGGAGGGAGGGAAGAAGATAGATTAATTACATCAAGTGACAGAACGTCAATCATCAGACTACAAAAATAGAAGCTATAGACCCAAAGCCCAGGATGGAGTATATTGTTGTGTACCAGGTTAGAAACTATTTGATTAGCAATTTAGCACCTATTGTCAGTACAGAGACAACAAAATCAAGATATGGTCCCTAAAACAAACTCCCTGGAAAATAGAGAAGACAGTCAATTAAAACAGCAGTGCCCATACAAGTGACAAGTGTCATGTGAGGAAATAGGGGTATATAACATGGTGCTGTAGGAGCCCCAAAGTGGAGCATTAAAGTCAGAGTTGGGGGTCAAGAATCCAGGTGTTTTTCCTAGAAGAGCGGGCACTATCTGAATTTTGAAGGTCCAGCAAAGAAGAAAAACATGACATCAATGGAAACAATGTGTGAAAAGGAAGGGGATGATTCCCCTTTATGAGTTAGAAGTTGCATATAATTTAGTTTTGCTGGGGAGAACATAAGAGAGGGAAGCCAAAGATGAAGGCAGAGAAGTGGGCCAGGGAAGATCACAAAGGTTGCATGCTCAGGTTATAGAAGCTGAGCTGGGTTCGTCCGTGATGTTCTGGCGATGCCCAGTGTTGTTCAAACGCCAGTCTTTTCACATACTTTCGAACCCCCAGATTAGCTACACTTTGCAACACAAGGACAGCAAAATGGATCCATAAAGGGAAAGGCCTACTAACCCATCCCCTGCCATGTACTGTATGCAGACCACTAGAGAGTGAATAAACACTTCTCCCCAGACAGAAACATGCTCTGCAGATCCATTCACCTGTTAACCGATTGGGTGATTTGTGTGTGACTGGCCATCAATAAGCATAGACTATATTATAATATAAAATATAAGCAGGTTGAGCTTGGGCAGCCAAGAGACACAAGAAAATTCTTCGGCCTTTCACAGGACGCATAAACATGAATAAATAATCAAAAGAAAGAGTAATAAAAATAAAAGGAATAATGACATATTTTTTTAAAACCACAGAGTACAAGGAATACTGAAAGGATAAAAAGACAGTATCATAGGCTTTTACTGTCTGCTGAAATGTGTGCTTCTTGGATTAAGGAGAAATTGATACAGTGGCCACCCTGGGCTCCGTCTTATGACCCGAGTTAATACTTCCACTGAAGTATTATGACCTGAAAGAGAAGTGAACCCAGTCAGTTAAATTTTCTGATGACAGAATTGCTTTCTTAAGTTAAAAACAGAAAACAGGAAAAATGAAAAAAGCAAAGAGAGTCACCAGCTGAATAAACATTAACAAAGTTGGGAGTATGATAGTGGGCTGAATTAATAGGAAATGTATTTGCATGCTGTATTATAAATTATATGGTTGTGAAAGTTTTCAATTGTATTATTTCAACTTGAAAGTAGAAGATGTTTTGCCCTTTGATCCTGCATCAGTGCATGTAATTGCATCATGAGTTATAGTTTGTATTTTACAATAAGAAGCCAGCATCTCAAACTTTTAATGCAGTAGAATATTTTTATGGAATCAGCTGACAAAATGATAAGGAAAAAAGAGCAGTGGATGAAGTGCTGGCCCCTTTTGGGGGCAATATACAGTTAATCTCACTGATCTGGTGCAATTGGGAAGGCAGAGTGATTTAGTGAAACGAATGTGGACTTTCACATCCTGACCCCACCCCTGCTAGTTGAGGGAGCTTGGGCAAGTGGCCTAATGAAACCCAATTTCCTTCTTTGTAAAATAGAAATAGTAACAAAATTATGCCGTGGGCGTGTTGTGAGAACCGAACGAGAATATGTGCGTGTGTGTATAACATCTACACAGTAAATGGTGGCGGGACTGATGAGCAAGAGTGGTGGTGACTGAGGAAGTTTGAGCAGTAATTCAGCAAGCAATGCATGTTGTGCACTTTGCAGAGCAATAATAGGTGGTGGGAAAGTGAAGCCCAAGGAGTGATCAGTTCATTCATTCCAGTATCCTCTCTTCATTCATTCAATGTTTGGCATCCCTGCTCCCTGCACGACCCATAATTTTAGCCTCATAAAAAAATTGAATGCTGTAGATTCTACCCTCATGAAGCTTATAGTGCAGAGGATAGCCAAGCACACATGGGAGCACTTATCACAGTTTTGTGCTGTGAAAAGGGTGTTTGCAGAGTATATTGACTGCAGAGAGGAAAAGGCTGCTAACTTTGCTGAGGAACATTGCAGGAAAACATTCTCAGAGGAACAAAGCTTTGAGCAGAAACTTAAAAGGTGAGTAAGAGTAACCATGTGGACAAGAAGGGGGAGGGCTTTCCAGGTGGTGGAAAGGTGCAGAATCTTGGAGGCAGAACTGGCCCGGCGTGGCTTGAGAGTGGCAGCTTAGTCTGCCGCATTCCAGCATGCGGTGCCTGGGAGTCAATATGGAGAGGAGGCAGAGAGGCCAAAGGCAGGCAGTAGGGTTTGTATTTCATTTCAGAATAGACACTTCCAACCCAGCCCAGGTCCCAGCTCATCTACTATTGGGCTGTTTTGTTTTAGGCGAATTATTTGTGCCTTGGCTTTCTCCTCTATAAAATGAGCAGAGTTGCATTATGAAACAGTTGTATAACAGGGGCCATTCATGGTGTCTTTTGAACCAATCATCCCCATTAAACTTTTGTTTTGAGATCAGAACACATTATAAACCAGAACTTCTGAAGAGCATTATAGGGAAGAAATTGGGTGATTTTTTTTTTTTCCACATGAGTATCTGAAAATGAGCCTCTAATGATAGTTGCATGCCATATTTTTATAAATGCATTGACATTGCACCAGCTGCATGTGTGCCTTGTCCTGACATCACGGGCAGATACAGAACCCTTGTCTTGTATAAACAGTTTTCATGTGTGTGAAGATGCTAGCTGAAGGATTCAATTTAATCTCCTGTAAATTTAACAGAAATGTAGCTGGAAAACCTAACATTGTTGCTGCATATTTATTATTGCTGAATCGTTAAAGTTCAAAGTGCACGTGCAAGAGGAAATGAAGTAAAATGATAACCACATCTTCCTTGTTTTTGTCAAAATTCTGATTATCTTTTATCATAGCTATAGCATTATACATGTTCAGATTCCTTCAGTTTTTTGTTTTGTTTTTGTTGTTGTTTTGCTTCCTTGTATTTTAACTTCAGCTTTTCTTTCCCTCAGGTCTGCCTACTCCTGTCCCTCCTTGAGTTAGACTAACACTCAACATGGCCAGTCTGTTCTGTCCCCTTCCTCAGCCGGCCTCTCTATGTCCTCCATACTCCTTTCAACCCCTGACTTGTCCCATCCCATTTTCATTAACTGAGGCCCTGCCTGACAAGGCTAAGAGTTGAAGCTGTCTCTCTTCTGCCATCCAGACTGCAGAGGGCTGTCTCCAATGTTGTGGTTAACCACCCCATCTCTCTGCTTCCTTGTACCTGTGGAACACGCCTCTCTTCATGGTCTTGTTCTAAAGTCTCTTATTCTTCAATATGTTCCTTCCAGTATTTAGACAGAATTCTCTTAGATACATTGCTAGGATGGTGCTGCTAAGAGTGGAGGTGTTTCCTGTCCCATAGAGTAGGAGCTGTCTCATCTTTTTCTTGCCTTCTTGGGGAAAACACCACATGGTAACCTGAAGGGGCAGGGGGAGGAACACATTTAAATATTCCATTCCTGTGGACTAGATCCATTATAAAAGCATTAAAAATGTGTACATAAATGATTTTTCTGTGGATGCATAGTACAACTACTCATGTTGTCATGTGCTCATTTTCATAGTTTTTTATGTCACCATTGAGTTAGGCTAAGAGGATCTATTTGTTATCCATTTGCTGATGAGCTTAAAATTTCATAAGGAATGTAAAACAGATGAGAAAAGAAGCACATAATTAAAGAGAATGACCACAGTTTCTAGAACAAACCAAGGGTACTCCAGCCTCAGGGCCTTTGTACCTCCCATTCTTTCCCCTAATATCTATATGATTTTCTTTTCCACTTCTTCCAGGTCTCTGCTCCAATATCACCTTCTCAGGGAGCCTTCCCACTATACCATATAAAACACAACCCTCCATTACCCCTCCTAAAATCTGCACTCATTTTTTCTTGTTCTCGTTTTCATCATCTAATGAACTGTATATTAACTTTTGTCATTTATTATCTATTTTTATCTACTACAATGTACTCCTGAAAGCAGAGCCTTTGCTTTATTCCTCGTGTAAACCCAGCACTTAGAACTGTAGGCATTCATTAATATTTCTTGGGTAGGAGAGACGGAAGAAGGAATTAAGTATGGCCAGGTATAATCCCTGCTACTTGGGGGGACGAGGCAAGAGGATTGCAAGTTTGAGGCCAGCCTTAGCAACTCAGTAAGATAACTTAGCAAGATCCTAATAATAATAATAATAATAATAATAATAATGGCCCCTGGGTTCAATCTCCAGTTCCACAACCAATACAAACAAAACATTAAGATTGGCATTTGGAAAAGCTAAAGCTGAAAATGATCTGAGATTTGTGAACATTCTAATAACAAAACAATTGTGAATGTGAAATAGTACCTTGGGAAGACATGCTCTCTATTGGGAACAGATGGGTATAATATATTTTATATTTCTTCTTCATGTATTAGCTTGACTGCATCAATAATGAATAACTTTCCTTCATCTATCAGGTCATCCTGAAGTACTGACAGTTTAATAGGAAAGGCAGAATAAACATTGGTTCTTTGTCAAAGTGTTGAACTGGTTCACTGGTATTCTCTACAAGGGCCCTTTGAGATTTTTAGGGTTCCCACTTATTTGTTCATTTGCTAATTTATAAGTATCATTATAAACTCATAGACTTGAATGTATTTGATGTATTTTAATCATTGCCTTTGTGAATTTTGACGTTCAAATTGTCTCATTTTTGGCTAATGGAATCCTCTTCAGTTAACTCCTGTGTCCTTTTAACCAGACCCCAGCAGTAGTCTCCCTTGCTCTGTAGTACAAGATATTTCAGAATCATCCTATATGCTTCCAGCTCCAGCCCTGGAATCAGCAATTTTGTCAAGGAGCCCTGGCTACCTGAAGGGGCATGTTACAGCCCATGATCTGGGTGCTAGGGGTCTTCATTGCTTCTAAGTTAGCCATTATTCTTAGAGCTTTATGGTACACAGAACTAGAAAATACATTTTATGGGATTTAATCTTAATAATGGAAGCAAAGAAAGCAGAACTAAGTTCCTCTCTTACTTTCATTTCCATTAAGGAAAGTGGTATTTAAACTGGAGAGGATAAAAAGGCTCTCTTAAGGAAAAGTTGAAGCTCAATCTATCAGAGGAGCTAATGTGCACTAGTTATGTTTAGATGCATTTAGTCACCAGATTTAGATGAATTATGTCTCAGAAAGAGCTCATGTATGCAAGCTCAGAAATGCTTCCAGTGAGCTTGAAGAAATCAAAGATTCCAGAAAGATCATAATAAGCAAATATATTTGTCCATTTTTAAAAGACAATTTTTTAAACTTAGAAATTTAAAATAGCAAATTAACTGAGATTCTTAACCAAGTATGAAACTGATTATTGTATAGATAGTGTGTAAGCAACTTAGGAAAAAAGTGTAATTATTCTGATGCAGAATGGTTCACTTTAAATCTAATAGAAGACAAGCCCCATTTCTTCTAGTTATATTTTGTATGTCTCATAGTATTTCCTGTAGGAAAAAAATGGAGGAAGGTGAGTTAGATATTGGATTTTTTTTTTAAATAAGACTTAATTCTATGCTATCTAAGGACCTACTTTAAGTATAAAGACACAGGTTAAAACTAAAACAGAATAGATTAATATATAGTCTGAAAATCTCAATTTTAAACAATCTGAAGTGGTAGTTGTAATAATATTAGACAAAATTAGGGACTCTTACTAGAAATAATGAGTGATATTTATTAATGGTAAAACAGTCAATTCATAAAAAGCTTCTATCAAAGCCAGTTTTGTTATATCTGAGTATCAAATACATGAAGCAAGGACTGATAGGAAAAATAGATATTTATAATAATAGAGATTTCAGCACTCTTATTTCAGTAATTGATAGACATAGTAGACAGAAATCAATAAGCAATAGAAAACTATGAGCTACCTTGACCTAATTTAGATCTACAGAACCTTCTATTCATCCAATATCAAATGTACATTCTTTTCAAGTACACATGAAATGTTCAAATAGCCAATGTTTGTGTTCATGAAACAGATTTGAATAAATTCTTTTTTTCTTCTCTCTCTCTCTCTTTTTTTTTTTTTTTTTTTTTTTTTTTGCAATGCTGGGCATCAAACCTTAGGCCTTGCATGCTGGATAAGTGCTCTACCACTGAGCTAGACCCCAAGCTCTTGAATACATTCATAAAAATTGAAATCATACAAAATTTTCTTCTTCAACTACAACAGAACAAAGTTATAAATCAATTAGAAACAATTGGAAGTTAAAAAAAAAAAAAGAACCCATCCAAATAACTGTGGGCCAAAAGAAAATATCACAAGGGAAATTTAAATACATTTTGAAATGAAGAAACAACATATCAAAATGAGTCAGATGCAACTAAAGCAAGGTTTAGGGGAAAATTTATACAATAAGATAAGAAAAATTGAATAAAGGCATGTAAGTTGGAAAGGAAGAAGTAAAGTTGCCTTTATTCTTGGGTGACATTCACACGCACATGCACATAAACACATAGATCCATCCATGTTATATAATCTAAGGAATCTCAAAAGAACTTTTAAAACTAATAATCAAATTTAACAATGTTACAGGATACAAAATCATGTTTCAAATGTATGTTATTGTATTTCTAGTAATAATTATCAAATAACATTTTTAGAAATTGCTATAGCAATTGACATGCCAAAAAATAAATTTAACAAATAAGTACAAGAACTTTGTATTAAAGTCTGCAAAAGAAAATGCTAAGACCAAATTTGAAGACCCAATAAATGGAGAGAGATACCATGTTCACTGGTCAAAAGATATTGGTAGTTATCAGTTATTTCCAATAACTGTGGGTTCCATGCAATAACATCTAATAACATCTCAAAGGCTTTATTGTAGAAATTTACAAGCTGCTCCTAAGACATATATAGAAATGGAATTACCTGAAATAGTCAAAACAATTTAAAAAAAAAATTGGGGGCGGGGGTATAGCTCAGTGGTAGAACACAAGCTTAGCATGCATGAGTCCCTGGGTTCAATCATTAGCACTCAAAGAAAATAAAAAAGAACAAAATTATAGAACCTATGTCACCTGACTTCAAGACTTATTAAAAGTGATGTTAATCAAGACAGTGTGGTATTGGTATCAGGTTAAACATATAGGTCAAAATAGGAAAATACAATCAAGAAATGAACCCATATCTGTATGTCTTATTGATTTTCCTGTATGTGTCAAGTTAATAGGTGATTGAATAGTTTTTAAATAAATAGTTCAGTAATAACAATTGGCCATCTGCATGCAGGTAAAACAGAATGAACATTTACCCCTATCTCACACAGTATACAGAAATGAACTTTAAATATTATAGATCCAAAGATAATAACTAAAAACACTAAATTTCTAGAATAAAAAATAAAGAAAAAAATCTTTGTTACCTTGGGATAGGGAAAGGTTTATTAAGGCACAAAGGCTATAAACCATAGAAGAAAAATATTAAATTGGACTCTTATCAAAATTAAAATCTTTTTCTTTTCAAAGGGCATTACTAAGAAAATAAAAGGCAAGTTTTGGGGCTGGGGTTGTGGCTCAGCGGTAGAGCGCTCGCCTTGCACGTGCGCGGCCCGGGTTCGATCCTGTGCACCATGTAAAAATAAAGGCATTGTGTACAACTAAGACAAATAAATAAAATATTTTTTAAAAAGAATAGGTTTTATATACACTATGGAAATTTTTTTTTTTAAAAAAGGCAAGTTTCACACTTAAAGAAAATATTTCCAAACTTATGTCTGATAATGACTCATTCAGAACATATAAAGAACACTTATAATAATTTAATAATAAAAAAACAAACATAATGTTTAAAAACTAGGCAAAAGATTTGAATAGTTATAAAGTTACATACAGGCACATAAGACACAGAGTTCAACATCAGTAGGCATTAGACAAAGGCAAGTATAAATCATGATAACAGTGACTCATATCCACTAGAATGGCTAGAACCTAAAGGACTGAAAATACCAAGTGTTAATGAGGATACAAAGCAAATGGAACTTGCATTTGTTACTTGTAATGCAAAATGATATTGTGACTTTAGAAAATGGTTTGGCAGTTTCTTACAAAGTTAAACATACATTTATTTTGTTTCTATTTACCCAAGAAAATAAAAAAAAAACATGTCCACACAAAAACTTGTATTCAAATGTGTATAGCAGCTTTATTCAAATTAGCTCAAAATTCAAAAGAACCCTAATGGATATATAAAGTACACTATATCCATACAATTAAGCACTACTCAGAAATTTTTAAAGGCTATACTACTAATGTAGGCAACAACAGAGAGCTCAAAAGGATTATACTAAGTTAACCATAGTTACAGAAAGATGCCTTTTATGTAAAATCTAACCTGTGGAGACAGAAAACAGTTGGCAAGGGCTGGGACTTGGAAGAAACTGACTGCTTGGGAGATTTTGATGGAAATGATCTATATCATGAATGTGAGGGTTATAGTCAGGCTGTATATGTTTGTCCAAAACCTCCTAGAATGGGTCACCTACAATTAAATTGTAGCTTGGTGAAGCAGATTAGCCATAGTGATGGCATTGAAGGCAGCAATGGTGTATTCTCCCAGGGCCCAAATATACATACAACCTCTCTGCATATTTCCCTTAGAAAACAAGGGATCCTTTGACCCCAGTACACCTGAGAGAATTTGATGGGCCAACTTCTTTCTGCGTTGAGAAGCCTGAGATAGCAGCTTTTAGTAGATTTCAGATAACAGAAGTTCTGCTCAGGTTCTATGGCTTGAAGCCTCCCATACTACATCTAAACTGATATGGTCAGCACTGTCCACAGGGAGTCCCGAGATGGTGTCTTCACACTTTGTGCAGGTCTAAAACTCAGGACACTGTGTCACATGGTCAATGGTAGAGAATGATCTTCTGTCCCACAGATTTGTGTAAAAGCATGGATCATAGAATCAAACACAAAATTAGGAGACTCAACCTAATTTTTATAGATAAATTTTTTTAGATAAATACGTCGATCTTAGTTTCCTCTTTTGTAAAACAGGGATTTCCCTTGAAAATTTATGGTATATAATGGGTGATATATCATATATGGAAAAGACTCTCTGTTCAAAATTTCTTAGAAATACTGAAATAGTCAAATCAAAAGGGGGGTCTTTATCATAGAACTTCTTAGGGCCTATCATATGAATTTCCAAGAATGCAAGTGTGAGCAGCCTAGGCAAGTGCTACATTGGTTCCATGTAACAGAGAAATATCTTGAGTTCATTAAGGCAAAGGAAGGAGTTTATTAAAAATCTCATATAGCCATAGGAAGGGCAACTGGATCCAAGAACTTGTGTGCTACCACGACTCTTTCTCCATCTCTTCTGTATTTTCCTCTGTATGTCGCCTTTATTCTTACAGGTCAATTTTCTTCATACCACAACCAATTCAAACGACAGGACTGTGTCCAGTGCTTTAGGCATTAGAGAAGGATTGAGACTTATTTACTATAGTTTCAAGTTCAAATAACCTAAGGAAGGGCTCTGTTTCACCTAGCTTGGGTCAGATGCCTTTCACTGAGCTAGCCAACCATGGTTCAATTAAGATTGATTGATTCAACTTGGGTTAAGGTACCCATCCTGGACCAGTCAGTGGTAGTGGCCTATAAAAATGCCTACCAACTCCCATGTGAACCACATTGTTAAAGAGAAGGAACATTTCTAAAAACAGAATAAGGCTGTAAGTAGCTCCTAAGGTCTACACCTGATACCTACCCAAATGCATGGTACACACAGTCACATGTACTGCTTTGCATAATACAGTATCAAAATTGCTCTTGCCACCAATGGCTAAGTATATGATAAGACACTAAAGTGTCAGTGTGATTATCTGACCATTGAGAATGCTTCCTTCATTATCCTCAAAGATCTTCTTTTAATGAAGCCAGATATCTGTCCTTCTGTTTTGTACGTGACTTCAGAGTGGCTCCCTTAGATTTTTTCTTGTGGCCCTTTACCAGAGAAAGTAGTTGGTGTCTCCTATGATCTTAAATGTTTTCTGAATGAGAATGCTGCCTCATAGGAAAATAGGAACGAACAGATTAAGTTCATGAGGGAGGAATGCTGAGGGCTGATTGGGAAAGCAAGCCAAGAATTCAGCTGTGGTCGGAGGTATCCACAAGAATTGATATGAGTAGAATCAGCTGGAGGAAAGGCAAGTTCGACAATAAGGTGAGCTTTGGGATATCAGATACATAGGAGTCCTCCTCCACACCTCCGACATTTAATTCCTCACTAGATCCCATTTCACCCCCGAAAGCTCTCTCAGATGAGAACATTATTATCTATATCCAGCATCACTACCCAAGTCTAAAAACACCATCATATTTCCCCTTGACTTCAGATCTCTCCTTATCTACCTTCATCTCTCTCCTCCAGTTCATCTCTACAGTGCAATAAGGGATCTTTTCAAACTGAAAACAGAATCCTCTCTCTTCCTTACTTAATAAAAGACTACAACATTTTTTCTAGGTAGGACAAAACTAAAATCTTGAGCATACCAACAAGGCCCTGCTCCAGAATGTGACCCAACCTACCTCTCCTGTCTCATCTCATACCACTCTCCTGCAGTTCTCAGCAACCAAGCTACATTAACCTACTGTCAGTTCTAGGACTTGCCCTATTATCCTTCACCCCAGGGCCTTTGCATACACTTCTCCCTGTGTTGGATTACTTTCTCCCCGTTGCCCCACCCCCTTTCCTTGCATCATAAATTATGCTCAGTCCTTCAGCTTACAGTTTAAACACCATGTCCTTGGAGGACATCCATTAATTCAGAATCATTGGCCAACCATTTTGTGAGTATATGACTTTTCTTCTGAGCATCTCACTTAATCTGTAGTGATGTCTGCACAAATATGAAAATATCCACAGGACTGTCAGACCCACGAGGGCAGAGACCTTCTTCATTTGTGCTTACTGCTATCAGTATAAACAATATACTCAGCAAATATTTGCCTAATGAATGGATTGAGGGATCAGAGATATCTTCTGAAAGAAGATATAAAAATAAAATTATTTTGTGTTATTTTGTTCTTAAAGGAAATAAGCACTAAGGAAAATGCAAAAGTGCTCTCTTGATTATTTGGTTGTAGGGTAATATGAAGAACTTATCCACTGGATAGGAACTGAGAAGATGAATAACTTTGGCTTCACTCTGCGTAGTTCAAGCTGGGGCTAAGAGGTAGAATTTCAGGTTAGGAAGAATAAGTACAGAGAAGTGCCCTGTA
Organism: Tamias sibiricus; assembly: GCA_025594165.1. Lineage (NCBI taxonomy): Eukaryota > Metazoa > Chordata > Mammalia > Rodentia > Sciuridae > Tamias > Tamias sibiricus. Next base: position 107,177,960 of record CM046664.1, on the reverse strand, counting down.
GTTTTGGCAGTCAAAGACATTGCTGCTTTCTCCAGTAAATTGAATTTCTGTGGCCTGGGGAAGGCAAGACCTAGAGTAAAGAGGGTCTAATATGCGTGGTCATTTTCTAGTTTGGGGAATAAGAGAGAGAAAGGTGGGGTACTGAAATAAAATGAAGAAATAAACAAAAGGCACATTTATTTGAGTGAAAAAATTTTTAAAGAGCCTTGAAAACCACAGGAGCTCCTCAAGATGTTTGTGTAATTGAATATAATTTATCTGGGATTGAGAGGAATAATAATCAAAACATTTTTCACTTAAGTGCATCTGGAGGCATATGAAATTATATTCTTGATGGTGGCCTGTGCTGGATGGTGTCCTTGGTGTTTTGTCCTTGGGCTGCAGGCTGGAAATGTATTTTATAGAACAGACATGGAGTACAAAATATTAAACAAATTTTACCGTATTCAAAATGCCCAACAGTGTAACATCCTCCTTGTTTGGCAGAGAAAGAGCTCAGCATTTGGAAACTCAGCAGTGCATTAAGTATTTTAATAATCATTGTTGACACACAAAACATATGGCCTTTCAGAACTTGCTGGGTCAAGTGTTGAAGTTGTCTCCTCGGTTCCTAAAACTACCTTTCAAAATGCAATCAAAATTTAATTAGGGCACATTTCAAACTATATTCAGACATGACTTTTGTGTTATAAACAAGTAAGTTTCTTCTTTTTCTTTTCTTTCTTTTTTTTTTTTTTTTTTTTTTTTTTTTTTGCACTAGGATATAAGAGTATCTATGAGTAACTGATTATATTAATGTGAAGGAAAAAGTGAAATTCACACCCCTGCCAAAAAGTTAATTTGCATTTAGTTAGAAAATCTAGAATCTCCACATTTAATTCTTAGAGTACCTCCTAGACCTGGTTTTAAGATCCACCTCAGATAAGCCCTCATCCCCGAAGCCTTCATTGTCTGTTTCCTTAGTGTTTACATTGGTGACCTGTGGCTGTAGCAGTGCCATGGGGTAAGAAGCCATAACATGCAGTGGCTTAAAACAGCATGCATCTTTTTATTACTCACAAACCTATGGAATAGCAGGGCAGTTCTGATCTCCTATGGGCCCACTCCATATTGGCGGTTAGCTAGGGGCCAGGTAGGGGTTCTGTTAATAATGGCTGGGCTCCCCTACAGCTGGGCTCTCCTCTTCCCGTCTCTTGCATGCATGCATCTCTCACACCCTTCCAGATGGCCAGCTGGGCATATGCTCATGGTGCTGTCAGAGAAGCAAGAGAGAAAGTAGAAACATGCTAGCTTTTTTTTTCAAGCTTCCAGTTTCATTACATTTTGTTAGCCTCCCAGCAGCCAAAGTAAATCACCATCAAGCCCAGAGTCCATAGAGGAGGAGGCTACAAAGTTATAGGGCAAAGGGTAGGGATAAAGGAAGGACATTAGTTGGGGCTTTAATGCCATGATCCTGCAATGCCGCCCCAACACTACCAGCATTAATCATTCTCTCATCTGTGCTACCTCCATCCCTTACTCTTAGCTCTGCTGTTACATTTCCACCGTTGTGTTACAGTTGCTGACTTATCTGTCTTCCTTAAAACGTACTATCCCTTATGGCAATGTGCATTTGTTCATAGACATATTTTTTGGCCACTTGTTTTATGTCTAATCCTTTCTAGCCACCCCAGTGCCCACCACTAGTCCTGACATACGACAGACGCTCACTGAGTAAGTGCTACAAATGCACATGTGAAAGCACATCACCCTGGGTCTTTCCGTCCTCTTCAGAGTCACTCCTCCCCTCTGGAACCAGGGCTTTCTCTCCCCACCCCCGTTCTTTCAAAGGAAGGTTGAAAATCCCTGCTACTTCGCTCATTTAAAACTCTTCTTAGTCAGAGCTCCTGAGTAGCTCAAACCACAGCTCTGCAAGCTTCAGTGGTGAATGATGGAGCACCAAGATAGTGTGAGCTCCTGGCGTGGGCAGTTGGAAAGGAACTGATGGCTGCTGTTTTCTGATCTTCCCAGCTCTATGGAGAGAATACAGAAGAATTAGGAAATGCTTAATATAGCTATAGACGCTGCTCATACAGCTTATATTCATACAGGATATATGTATTATTATGATATATGTATATATTAATTCTATCAATTATATCAGGATATATGTATATATTAATTCTATCAATATGGTATTAATTGTACCCCTTCCTTATTTTCCAGTTTCATAGACTCCTATAGGGAAAACTTGTTTCTGGGTAGAATCATAATTTTAAGCTTTTTGATTTTCCAGGGGGTAGTGTAAGTTGCTTAAGTTGCTTGAGTGGCAGAGTAGCATGATGTTGGAGTCAGCAGGCTGATTCAGGATGCCAGCCCTATCCCTAAGTTCCTTCCCTGGTGAAGCCTGTCTTCATCAGTAAGAAAAGGTAATCAGAATATCCAAAATAAAATAATGTTGGCATGCATGTGGTCAGTCGGTTGTATCAATTGGTAAGTTTGCTATTATCATTGCTCTTGTTACATAATGCCCTATACTTTTATAAAGCTGAGAATATGATAGTTATATTAGTGATACAAATTATTGTATTCTATTTCAAATAATCTACTTGTTTTCTTGAGAAAATAAAATCGCCACTTCTAAAACCACTTCAAATATTATACTTTAATATAAATGACCTGGAAAAGTTACTCATTCCGTCAACAAGTGTGTACTCTGTGCCTGCTTCATATCAGCTTGCCAGGTGGTGTAATGGTGAGCATGACGGATACTGGCCATGCCATCTGGTATCTCTTGGTGACAGAGTTACCACTGATAAGTCAGTGTTACCTCCAACTCTGTTACCCACCTATATCTAAGCTGCAGGAACTACCTGAGATAAATTAATATTTAAACTCACCAAGTTGAATATATTAAGTAGCTACAGCTTATTTGTCAGTCATACCTCACTCAGTAAAGTGATTCTGAAACAAAATTGGCTGGCTTTCCCTGGTGATAGAAGTATGATGTGCTGACACTTGGGATTGGAGGAAGGGGAAATTTTGGCTTTGCAATTTTTCAAGTAGCTGCATTAAATGTTTAAACTTTCTATTTTATTGTGAAATAATGCCTAGAATTAACATTTCTGAATCTTTTCCTGGCCTTCACTCCTTCCCTGATTACTGTCTAGTACAGGGAAAGATGGAAGATTGTTATTGTACATTACTATTAATAAATATTGAGTTTATCAGAAGGGATAATTTTTTAGACTGTGGCAAAAGTGTAGTATCTTAGATTGGCTCCTGAAACAAAAGAAGAACATTCATGGACAGACAGGTGAGGTCCAAATAAAGTCTATAAATTAGTAAATAGGATTGTATCAGTAATGATTTCTTTCATTTTAACAAGTGTCGTGTGAGTGTTATCATTGGGGAAAGATGAGAGAAGAACATACGGGAACTCAGCTTCCAAGTGCTATGGGAAAACCATGGGGCAAAGACTCTTCCCTTGCCACCTTGGACTTCTCCCCCTGTGGTTATTTTGTAAATGCCTTGAGAAGGCATTTATAATTTTAATTTAAATTTTAACACTAGACTAAGAAAATCACAATAAGAACGTTAAGTCTGCTGTAAAATTACAATGTTCGGTACTCTCATTTAGGCCTTTGAAAGTAAAGAATGGATGTTGTAGGATCTTCTCATTTGCCTGGAATGTTCAAAGGTGTATTCTTGTATAAAAGAGAAGCCCAGCTTCTGGTCTTTTCTCACCTGCAAATTTTAACTACTTGAGGGTCTGAGTGGTTCAGAGATGTCCTTTTGCTTTCATAGGTACAGACACAAGTACGCCTTGCAAAAAAAAATTTTGATAAATTGAAGATGGATGTGTGTCAAAAAGTGGATCTTCTTGGAGCAAGCAGATGCAACCTCTTGTCTCACATGCTAGCAACATACCAGGTAACAAAGTGATGTCTGTCTCAATGAACAAAGACTGGCATGAGGCTAAGACAATATAAAAATGATGTTAGAGCCCAAAGTATGGTTTAGGAATTACTAAGTTCTGAGAGCCTTTCTCATAATTTGCTTCTGACATTTGAGCTCCTTGAGGACAAGGAACCTGGTCTTATTAATTTTATATTCCCTATAAAACTCAGCACTCAGGGAGTGTTATAGGGACATGTCTGCCTTCCTCACATCCCACAATTTAATCAAACCAAGTACAATAGTAGCTGTTCCTTTGTACACACACTGTAATTTCCCCTTCCCTGCATTGACTTGGGAAGTCCTTTCTGCCTAGAGCACCTTTCACCTCCATCTGTGCCATTCCAAATTCTGCTCTTTTCAATGTACTGGACCAAATGTTAAGCCCTTCAGTAAGCCTCCTCTGATCTTACTTAGCATGTACTTTTATGTCTCCTGGCCTTCTTTCCTTCTTAGGTTGTCATAATTCAACATACTTGCTTTTGTCTCTCCTAATAGCCTCTGAGTCCCTTCAGAATAGCATCTGTATCTATCAACAGTGCTGTTGACACCAACTGAGTGTGAGAGACTGAATGCAGAGTGTTATAGGAAATGTAAAATTAATAAGACCAGGTTCCTTGTCCTCAAGGAGCTCAAAGTTTAAGAAGAAGAGCACAGAGAGTAATGTCTGATTATAATTCCTAAACCTGTAAGACAGAACAAGGGGACACTAAACAAAAAGTCCTAAAAGCCAAAGAAGGTTTGAAAGAGGGAGAAATCCAGTCATTTGAGGGAAACTAGATTCATGACCAGCCCTGGCTTTTGGAGGACAGATTGAATGAGAAAGAGAATGGCGAGGAGAGGGTCCCAGGTGGTGGGAGCAGCATATGCCAAGGAGGCATTTACTTTGGCTGAAATGCAAAGTATCCCAGGGCAGAGTGGAAAACTCGGTGTAGAAATGCATCAGAATCACATCTTAGGGGACCTTGAAAGTGACAGATGGCACCCTTCTCTGGGGCACAGGACTGGAACTGCACATTCAAAATATTAATAGCTTTACCATCTCTCTTTACAGACCACTCTGCTTCATTTTTGGGAGAAAACGTCCCACACTATGGCAGCCATCCATGAGAGCTTCAGAGGTTATCAACCCTATGAGTTCACTACACTGAAGGTAGGGAAACTGGACAGACCCCCAGAGAGTCTTATGAAAAAATCAAGTTTTGCTTGTATTACTGTGTCCATTACAGTGAGCTTTATTATTTCCACCCTATGAAAAATCAAGTTTTGCTTGTCCAATTACAGTGAACTGTATTATTTCAAGACCCCAAGTGTTAAAGAGAACGGTGCTCCCTCCCTGGCAGGATCTGTTTTACTATATCTATAGTCCGTACCATGATAGCCCGCTGCAGTCCAAAAACAAAGTGAACCTCAGGACTCACAAGACTAGGAGGTGAATTGTGGGAAACTCAATTACTGCTTGTTTGTTTGTTTTTGTGGTGCTGGGAATTGAACCCAGAGCCTCTCACAAGCTAAGTAAGTGCTCTGCCATGAGCTACACCCCGCAGTCCTACTTTTTAATTATTAAATTCAAACATACTCACTTCAGAAGGTATATTGTTTTTCTTTTTTCCTTCTGAAAAATACCTTTTTTATTCTGAGAGTGCCATCCAATGTAGAATTGGATTTTTTCGTAAGAGTATGGTAAAATTTTCTAACTGAAAAAATCAACATTAGACACAAGGACTTCTCAATTCAGAAGGAATGCATGCACAATGTCTGATTCTTAGTATTGAAACTGAATTGGAATTATTTTTCTCTCTAATGGGTACTAGAGATGAATGCATATCAAGGTAAGGAAGTCATTTTGGTTCCAAAAGGATTTTAAGAATGGTAAGAGAGCAATGGGTGCTTTGTTGCTATATCATATCTTTGAAAGAAAAGTTCACCTTGAAATTGCCTTGCTTCTAATTTCTTAGGCAATTTGTGTCTTATCACCTTGCTTGCCATAACATCAAAACATTAAAAAGCTGCTTTTTCTTAAAATGCTTCATTGATTTTGAAATGTTTATAGTATAACCGCATCTACTGAAGTAGTGAGATAGAAATGCTTTAAGACCTGGCCTTAAAATGAAGGTCCCAGGAAGAGGAACCCAAGAAAGTCTACTTACTCTGTGATACACCTGACCTGACTCTAGACAGGACACCTACTCCCCCCTCACCCATTCATTGGTGCTGACATGCTACATGGTAATTACATTCAGAATATACACTGCCTGGCTCTGTGAACTAGAAGTATGTAAAGGGGGAATGTGTGTGTGTGTGTGTGTGTGTGTGTGTGTGTGTGTGTGATATTAGGGATTGAACACAGGGGCATTCTACCACTGAGCTACATTGCCAGTCCTCTTTATATTCTGAAACAGGGTCTCACTAAATTGCTGAGGCTGGCCTCAAACTTGCAATCCTCCTGCTTCATCCTCCTGAGTAGCTGGGATCACCACCGTGCCTCACTGATGGGAACCAAAAGCATTTTATGTATCCTCCCTTGTACAGCCAGGTTTTCTGCACACAGTTAGACAGCAGTTGTCTTTACTCTGGCAATGTTGCTGTTTTGGTAGGGCTGTGTTTCTTCTCTGTGATTTACTGCTGCTTTCATCACCTCGAAAGTAGCCATCCACATCAAGGTAGATGGGTCAAAATAATAACTCGTGCCATTCGCAGTTCCTACACAGGCCTGAGAAGAATCCCGTGGATCACTCTTCCATAAGACACATTGAGGAATCAGATTTGATTTTTTATTTACAATACCCAGGGTTATCTGCCTTTTGAAAGTCATCTGTACATAACATAAATTGACCAACTGTAAGATGAAATGGTGCCTACCCTAAACACAATTCCAAAGAACTTCATGTTTGAGTTAACTGCATGTAAAGTACAATATAAATTCATGAGATTGAGGCTGCCACATGAATGAAAGAACCCACATGTGTATCCTTGGCTTACTGTGCTGAGGAAAATATGGTCTTCAGTTTTCATCCTGCTCTTTTCCCTGCATAGACGACCAACCTGATTGCATCAGAGGATCTCTGGTCAGAGAATTCAGTGGAAGTTTGAGAGCCATGGTTCAGGACATAAATACACTCTGGTCAGATAACTTTCCATTACCTTTTATATCACCAGAGCCTTCCTTAAGTTATGGTTTAAGTAATAGCTCATAGTTTAATTATAATATAATCGTAGGAGGAGTGCTACATCATTAAAGTATATTGATGTTATAATAATATTAAGAATAAGTGTCGCCAGGCATGGTGGTGCATGCCTGTAATCCCAGTGGCGCAGGAGGTTGAGGCAGGAGGATCACGAGTTCAAAGCCAGCCTCAGCAAAAGTGAGACACTAAGCAACTCAGTGAGACCCTGTCTCTAAATAAAATACAAAATAGGGCTGGGGATGTGGCTCAGTGGTTCAGTGCCCCTGAGTTCAATCCCTAGTACCAAAAAATAAATAAATAAAAATAAAAAAGAATAAGTGTCCAGAAACCAACCAAATAAACAGTTCTTTTACTACCTCTCTAGCATGCTATTCATCTTGGCTTTCAGTGATGACATATTAGAATCTCAAGCTGATAGCTAATTATTTCATGTGGATGAAAATCTGAAAAACACAGCTGAATCCTGTTGTACATGTCTCATTATTTTGTAGATAGAGGAGCATATCAAGTTATCTGCCATAAAACATGAAAACAAAAACCATAAATACCTTATGTAAAATAGTCAAGTCTGAGGATATTGACTTCTTCATCCTCTTAAACCACTGTTTTTTAAATACATGTCCTATATTTATCAGATTTTTATTTTATCAAGTCATCTTTTAACTTATATATATTTTTTAATGGCACCTTATGTTGATAATGGCTATTTTGAAATTTAAATAAACGTTTTCACGATTAATTTGTTCTCTGGGTTTACCTAAGCAAATAGCCCCTTAAATGCCTTTTGGGACTCTGACTGGAAAGAAAACATTGTCTTTGGAGAGGCTTGCCAAGCTCTGTTAATGAAAAGCAAGCCATTTGTTTTCTTTGCTTCAGGGTGTATTCTGAGTGTGTTGGTAATTGTGCCATTGCAGCTGTATTTCCTGACTGTTAGTTTTATGCTTGATGAAGAATGATAATTAATGTGTTAAACACTTGGTGCATCCTGTTTGGAGGGAAGACTCTTGCTGCAGTATTGCAGGGATTAAATTTGTGCCCCTAGAAGTTCAAAGTTTCACTTCAAGTGAATCTTTCTCTAAGAAATATGTATTAGTTCTTTAAAGCTAATTTTATTATAAGAGTGAAATGAGGTCTGGGGTTGTAGCTCAGAGGTAGAGCGCTCGCCTAGCACATGTGCGGTCCGGGTTCAATCCTCAGCACCATGTAAAAATAAAGGCACTGTGTACAACTAAAACAAACAAATAAATAAATATTTTTTTTAAAAAGAGTGAATTGAGTCTCCACCTCATATAACTTGAAAAATATCCAAGTGACTCTTAGGACATTTTATGGTGATGCTTTATGTGAAAACAGCTAATGCTTTTTACCCAGGCCTGATATAATTATCTTGATTCTACCTTTATTAACATTCCTTCATATTTTAATTTTATAATTACTAAACAATAACTTTGGTGGCATTTTAACTTTATAGAAAAGTTTGCTTTGAAATTTAATATTACAAAAAAGTTTTTAAATCTAATAATTATAAACAGCTCAGATTTAAAGCAGAGACTATCTTCTAAGTGGTTTCCAATAAAAGAAGCAATTCCCTCAACTTATTTTCAGACAACACTTTAACATGCTGCTAAACATGCACATTTTGCATGAATTATCATTAGTGTATGAGTTTTACACTGATTCCAGATCATCTGGGAATGTCTGTCTTCACATGGCAGAAATTACCAAGTCCTGGGGACATGAATGGAATGTTACTTGCCAGATCTTGAAAGCATTGTCCCTTCTTTGAGAAAAGTAATTGAGACTGAGTGTAAGGCATTTTTAAAAAACTAAATGAAATTCTGTCTTATTAGGAAAGCAGAAGCCTGTCTTAAATTGCCAACCCTCAGATGTGGTTCTGTTTACTCCCTCCTTCTAGGATCTTATTTACTTACCCATTTCTCCATGGACCCAAAAAGGGCATCAGCTGAAAAAAAAAAAAAAAAAAAAGCCCCTCAGGAGTCAAGTGGCTTTTTCCTGGGAAAATCTAAATTCTGTTTGTGTCAATGACGGTTTCCTCCTCTATCTGGCATCCTGGCAGTGGCTGAGGGGTGGGCATCTTTACAGAAGAGTGAGGATTGGGCCCTTTGCTGCCCAGTGGACACACTCTTCCAGGGCTGATTCAGGGGAAGGCATGTCCTCAAGTGCCCGTATTTAATGAAAATGGTCAGTAGTGAAGTGTATTCCTGTGACACGCTCCACCCCCTGTGTTTCTAGAAAGAACACCAGGTTTTTACTCTGCTCTTGTGATAAAGAAAAGTTCGTAAAAGCACACGCAGCCAGACCTGGTTGTGAGTCCAGCTCTGCCAGCTGTATGATGGTGGTGCTGGGGACGGTGGCAGTGGTGGTAGAGGGAAGTGATGCTGATGGTGGTGGTGGCGGCAAGGGTGGTGGTCACAGTGGCAAAATCTCCGGTAGCACAATTGGGAGTGGTAACGGGCACGAACTTGCCAAGAATTCTGTAGTGGATCCAGAAGTCAGCCATTGAGAGCATCCACACAGGAAGGCTTATGAGGTTGCTGGGTTCAGTAGCCCAGCTTAAGTTACTTTTATCCTCGCTGTTTTCATCCTAGATTGTTAGTTTTGTAGTCAGCTTCACAGGCAAGCCTGTGACTGGCAGCACGATAAGAGGTCTCCCCAGACCTTGCCTCAGGGTAACCCAACCCACTCTCTCCCTGGCTCCCACCGACACTCTGGCAGCTCCATTCTCAAACCTGTCCTTCAGCCCTGCAGGCCTTGGTCTAGCTCACAGAACTCCCACCAGGGCTAGGAGAGGGCTGGGCAGGCCTGCAAGCCAGCAAGGCAGGAGGGCTTGCCTTTTTTGCAACAGGGCTAATTCTAAAACATGCAATTTGGCTTTGCAACTGGCTCTTGATCTGTGCCAAGGCTTTAAGGAAACCTGAATTTGAAAACAAATCTCTGAGCCTGTTCAAAAATAACCGTTGAAACAGATGTGCCAAAGTTTCCTTTTTTCTCTCTCAGGGTGTAAGTCTCAGCACTGTTATGGAGGATGTCATTCTGAAGACCAAAATGTTTTTAGTTTTCAAAATTCAAAAAAAACATCCTTTTCTAAATTTTGTTTTTCTCAAATTCATATGCCTAGCAGCCTTCTTCCACCCACCTCCACATTTCTCAGTTAATCATTTGAACATTTACCGACAGGCCACATGGCTCTGTAGTTACTTGCTTTGAAAATAAAGCCATAATAGTTTTTATGAAAATTGGGTAAATATCCCTGCAATGCTATTTTAGTTACCAGTCCCAACAAGGCAATTACTCATGGCGAGCATCCAGAATATCCTTTTAGACTTTCAAGTTTTCTCTCGGTGTCATTACTTTACAAGGCATTTAGCAAAACATATTTCTTTTTCTTTTTTTTTTTTCCCCAAGCTGCTCTAGGCCAAATCATTGGAAACAGCAAGTTGGGAAGCATCCAGGTCACTGGGGAGGAGGGAATAGATGAGCTGACCGAGGCTACCACGGAAATGAGTGGCTGAGCTGGGTGTGGCTGTCATTGGTTCATCTCTGCCTTATGGTGATTGGCATTACTTCCCCCAGGCAGCTGGTAGCTCACCCTCCTTGCAACAACCTGGGTCATCTCCTTCACCCACCTTACTCTTTGAGGGGAAAGGAAAATATATTACCATTATGTGAACAGTTACTGTGTGCCAGACACTCTGCTAAGGGTGAGGTGAAATAATGACTAGGAGAGTTTGTTATATGATACATGTAACTCTAATGTACCAAGGATAGTATTCTAATTAATGATACTGTGAGGTTCTACATAGTCAGATAGAAGGTGCATGTATTTTAGCCCTCAAATTAACCTTGGGACATTGGGTATACTTGATCTTGTTCTCATGTTTCAAATGAGGAAACTGGAGCTCAGAGATGTCTAGGAATTTGCCCAAGGCCACATGCAGTATGTGGTAGATGTGGGAACATGGAAGTTCAGACTTTCTCTACCCTGACTGCTTCCCACAGGCACTTCTGGCTATGAGGCAGGTGGGCAGGAGAAAGAAGAAGTGCCACTTTTAAATAGTACAGCCAGAAAGTTTCAATTAAAAACAACACTTTGAAGTATTTGCTTATAGATGAAAAGCATAATTTATATGAGAACTGGGAACAGGTGGCTCTTCTTTTAGAGTTTGTAATGATACCCTTTCCGTCTCCTCGGCATTTGTCATTGAAATGAGAGTTCAGTAGAGCATGGGGGCACAAGCCTGTAATCCCAGGAACTGGGGAGGCAGAGGAAGGAGGAGCAAATCTGAGGTCAACCTCAGCAAGATAGCAAGATCCAAATGCATGATTGAAGATCTGAATGGTACTTATATACTTTGTATACAAGCAGTTGTATATAAAAAGATACTATGCTTGTGCATGATGAATAAGTAAATAAATAATAAAAAATTAAAAAATAAATAAATAAATCTAAAAAAAAAAAAAAAAAAAAAAAAAAGAGACTGGGGGCATAGCTCACTGTTGGAGCAACCCTGGGTTCAATCCCCTGTATGGCCAAAAAAGAAAAGAAATAACACCTAGTGAATTACTCCATAAATGTCCTTGGCTCTTCATTTTTTAACAAATAGTAGAATTTCTGGACCTGGATTCAAATATTACTTCTGCCTGTTGGCAGTTGAACAGCCTGAAGCAAATTATTTCGTCTGAATCTCCATTTTCGTGTCAGGAAATCAGAAATACAATGTTCATCCACATTTCACAAAGATTAAATGTAATGTGTAAAACTTGGAGTGCGGTGAAGACACCTCACTTCTTCAAGACCTTTACAAATTATTGATAGGAAGTCGTGTGGAGTGCTTACTGTGAGTATCGTACTGTGTAGATGCATCCTCTTAGTTTATCCTCACAAACATCCCAAGGTAGGTATACTTGGCCTTGCATGCTCCCGTGAAAACCATGTCCTTGTCCCAGTACTGCTTGATCTACTTCCAATGACCATCTTTTTCCAGGACAGTGTGATGTCTTCCTATTGCCAATTTTTCCATCTTATTTTTTCCCCATTTTATTTTAAAGAATAAGATTATATGTCCTATGTGATTGTAATTATTTTTCTCAAATTTTTTTATTCATTTCCCTACACTATAATTCAAGATTACCTCTCAGCTTAATAGCTTTCTTTGTGAGGTGTCTTTATATGTGTCTAAGTGCATGGTGGGGGCTAAATGGCCGTAAATTACGAGGCTCATACACATCACCTGCTTTTCATTTATCATGTGCTACTAATTATATAAACACAAACATACACAAACCCAGCTGAGTTCAGCATCTTTTATCCATGCCCTGCCATTCTTAATACTTTTATTTGCTTTTATTGACAATTATTTGACACCTTCCTATGTGCACAGTGTAATTAATGGAAAGTAGTATAAGGAAATTAAGTTGTCATAATTAAAGATCAGAGGAAATTCTACTCAGTCGTCTAAGTGAGACTTTAGATTATTAGAACTGGCTGCTGGTCTTTTGTCTGGGAAATTTGTTTTGCTCAGTAGTTTTGCATTCATTCAAATGAATGTTGTTGTTGCTTTTATTTTCCTAATACAGGAAGTAGTAACTCCCATTATTATATCAAGCTGTTTCCTTTCCAAGAAGCTTTTGCAAGCCGGGTCTGCTTATTTCCTCTGCCATGATGGTTTTACATATTGTGTGTGTGCTTCCCAAAGCCATTTAAGCCTTGATGGAAACTATTAGCATGTCGGGGCAGCCCTGACACAGAGCAAGTTACTTAGTCTTAGAACATTCTTTCCTCTGCAAAGAAGCTTTCTGTCTTGTATGATGCTGTGTGCTGCTAATACCAGTCATTTTCACAAGCGGTTTTAATGATGGACTGAGGGGGCTTGGGGTTTAGAAACAATGCTTTGGAGTTCTCATTTCTGGATGTGAATTCAGACATGGCTTCTTCAGCCAGAGTTTGGAAACAGCTTCATTGGATGCTGCCTCATCTGCAAGCAGCCTGCCACACCTCTTTCAAACTCACTAGGACTGAGCAGGTGTTCATGTCACAGGAAAAATGCTGTCACCCCTGACTTCCACGAATGCTGTAGAGTTAAATGTTTTCAGCTGAGCGGTGGACTTCAAACTGATCTGAAGAATTCACCTCAACCCCCTCGCCCAGGTTTGAGGCTTTGTAGTCAAACTAGGGAGAGGACTCAAGTGCCCTACAGAATGTGCTGTATCTAACAGTCACACCCAGGAACTAATCTGCAGGGAGGGAAAGGGACATGATTTGATCTGTTGTCCATGATCTTTCCGAGTTTCCCTAGTCTCTTTATGTTTTCAATGTATACCATCTTTGGAATGAAACAAGTTCCATATGTGGTGTTACTTTATTCTTTGCTCTATAGAAGAGCATTTAGCTTAGCTTGATCTAAAATCTCTCTCACTTCAAGAGATGCCCTTTGTAAATGTTCTAAAATTAAACATTTTGACAGAAAAATGGAAATTATAAAAAATGATACAGATGATTTGCAAAACATCAAATTAATTATTTTTAAACAAATACTTCCTTTGTATTAAATACTTCCCAATATATTATATGTTTTTACTTTAATTACAATAAATATTTCCATTAATAATTGGCATCGTAAAGTCTTTAAAAAGAGAAAATGTTCTAAAGTTGATTATGGTGACCATTGTACAATTTTGTTAATATACTATATATTATTCACTTATACTCCTTAAAAATATTCAAATTCTGGGGTTCGTGAATTATATTTTTGGTTAAGCTGACGTGTGTTTGTGTGTGTGTGTGTGAGTGTGTGGGGGGGTCAAAATTCTAATATTTAATAAACAAGCTCATGTGCTAATATTAATTTTGCTTGTGGTTTTGTAAACCTTTCATATTATTCCCCTGAGTCTTTATATTTCCTAGCTAAAGAGAATTAATTTTTTTTTCATTTAAACTTTTGCACATTAATTTATCAACCAACAAGTATATATTTAGCACCTCTCTCCAACTTCAGAAGCCAAATTGTTATAGGGACAATGGTAAGTAGGAGGAGAGGCGCAATTGTCACAGGAATTATTAATAATAAATTAAAGTAGCAATTGGAACTGCAGCCATTCTGTTGGGGAAGCACAATAGTGTCTTAACTGTGATTGTGGTGACAGGGAGCCAACAATTGAGTCCCTGCTAATGGCCCAACAGGGGAAGGGGTTGAAAAGAAGGAATGAGTGGTTTACATTACAAAGGGATTGTCTGAGAGCTGCTCAAGTGTGGTCAGGAGGGGAGGTCAGGCTGGAGACAGAAGGGATGATAACCGTGGAGCTGTCAAGGGCATCTCAGGGGTTTAAGCAAGGGCTGTGGCAGCTCGAAGCAGCCGGCTGAGGCAGACATGTCCTGGCCCTGCCTAGTGTTGATTGATAAAAAGGATACACAATGAGAAGATAATTGAGCAAACCAGGAGGCCTGGGCAAGTGTCACAGAATCTGAAAGTGAGTCCTGGGAGGCATCAGAACCTTGGCTGAAAATATTTCTGGCTTCACTGTGACCAGAGTTGGACCATTCTGTGGGGAATAAAACTGCTGTAAGGGGTGTATGTGTATGTGAATAAAATGCTGTGATTGGCAGATCTATTGAAAAGAGTGCGTCCTTGACGTCTGATGAACTCCTGCAACTGCACATTTCCAGAATGTGCAGGCGCACTCACATAAACACACACACACACACACACACACACACACACACACATATTACTTTTACCGGATGCTGGGGTAGATAAAAAAATCATGACCCTCTAGACTGCAGTCCATGTTCACCATATTATTTGTTCTAACACTGTCCTTTGTAGCATTTTCCCCTCTGGTCCAGGCTGCAGCGAAGGATCATGGGTTGCATTTAGTTATTCTCTACAGAGATACACATCGAGCAGAAGAATATGATGAAACGAATGGGGCAAATGTTAAATATTGATGACTCTGAGTAAAGGAATGTCTCGCTGTGTGACCCTGCCGGCCTCTTCATCCTGGTCTCATAACACTTGTACCATTGCCAACTACATCACAGCCCCAGAGGCAGCCTTTTTGTTCCTTAAACAAGCCAAGCTATTCCCACCTTTCGGGCCTTTGCATTCGGGGGCCCTCTCTTCTCCCTGAGCTGCACATGACTGTCTCCTTGTCATTTAGCTCTCAGTTAAAATGTCTCTTCCAAGAGAGGACACCCTGCTCCCCAAAGTAATGATCCAGTCACTTTCTAGCCCTCTCTTTTAATTATCTGCCTACGCATATCACTAGCTGAGAATTCTGTCTGTCTTCACTAGTGCATCCAAAACAGCACCTGGCACTTGGTAGGTGCTCACAAACTGGCTGTTGAATGGATGTGCTAATTTAAATGTCCAGAAGGAGGGCATCATTAAAAATGATAGTGATGCCCTATAGATGGGCATTATGCAAGAAAATGCTTCAGAACTCCAATCAGAGGGCAAATACTCAAAGAGAAAACCTTGATCCTACATTAGAATATAGGTGAATGAACACAGAGAGATATAATCACCTTATATTCTCCACCATAATAAAAATGATTTATTATGAATACCTACAAAAATGATTTTGGTTAAGAGGACTTCTACTCCTCTACAAAATATATAGATAACAATGATTCCAATATCTAAGTAGGATGAGTACACAAAACAAATGTATAAAAATAATTACTCATCATTTAAAGGGAATGGAATTATGAGTAATTTGTATTTTTTGTATTTTTAAAACTTTATGCATATGGTTTTATTATCTTTTTTTAATTTAAAAAAATTTTAAGAGAAAACAATACACAGTAGATATGGTCAAATATTCATAAGACAGTAAATGCAGTTTGGAGTCAGAAGGACTCTTTTGCATTTGGCATGCTTAGTGAAACTTTATGGAAAATAGTGGTAATTGATCTGGGCTTTGAAAAGACTCATAGGACTTTTGAGGGTGGAGACATAAGAGGAACAAAAATAGTAAGGGAGCAACCAGCGGACTGGAGGCAGGAGGAGGCAGGCCTAATCGAATGGAAAGCTGGAGTTGGGGTGGAGAGGGTGGATAATGGGGCTCCAGCTGAGAGAGGACGATAGGCTCACATTTTAGAAGATCTTTAAAATCAGAGAGATTTTTAGATCAGAAATGAAAATAAATTAGGAACTATTGTAAGTTCTTGCAGATAAGGGTAACAGGAAGGTATGGGTGTTTTGGGAAAATTTCTCTGTGCAGGGCATAAAACAGAGCTGGCAGTTAGCAGGGTCTAACACCAACATCCATCTGGTGTCCATGGCAGACTCCAGAATCAGTCACAGCTCTGCTCTGGCTGGACACAGCCTTAGAAGGCTCTTCACCCAGGCTTCCTGTCAGCCATTACTAATTCATCCGCATTGGCTGTGAAACTTGCCTGAACCTTCTGTGACTGTCACACTGGAGATGTGAACCATAGGAAGGAGAAAAACAGGAGAGGTGAAGGCCCAAAGAATGAGGACATTATATTCTAAGAATGTCAGAGGACTAAGCATCTCGAGATGTTTCTTTTGTATTCATAGGTCTGTATTTTAATTAGGGCCAGAAATAGAGATCTTTTTGTATAAGTCATTACTCAGTTGTTAAAGAAATGTTTTGCTTTTTCTTTCCCAGTCTTTGTCGCTAGTATACAATTTGTGGGCCCTTGCTTTAAAAGAAAAAAAATCTTTCCTTAAATATTTAATGAACCTTGAAAACAGTAACTCTGACAAATGATGTGCAAAAAAAAAAAAAAAAAAAAAAAAGACTCACCCATTTAATCTACAAAGATTTGGGCCCACCTGCTCTGTCCATTTGTGGGAGTTAAGTTGTCAGAATATGTTTAGACACTATTTTGGGTTTTTTTAAAAAAAGGTTTTGTTTTCTCTAATTTTTTTTTTCTAAAGCAGTTTTTAGATCAAAAAATAGCAAACAAAATTAAAAATAAAATGAAGTTGTCTCATCTCTGGTGGCGGTGGTGGAGGAAGCTTCGACTCTGTCAGTGTGTGGGCTGAAGGAGAACAGAATGTTTATCTTAGCTGCATGTCGAAGTTGGAAAATAAAGTTAGCAATAGCCAAAAGGCCTTCTTTTGAATAACTTATCACAAAAGGGAAAACATGAATCTAGTGACAAAATCAACTCTCCTTTAAAATTGCTTGCATGGGTCTGGAAATGTTGTTACTTTGCCGTATAAAATCTCATTTCTGGCTGGGTGCGGTGGCTCACGCCTGTAATCCCAGCACTTGGGAGGCTGAGACAGGCGGATCGGAGTTCAAGGCCAGCCTCAGCAATGGCGAGGCACTTAGCAACTCAGTGAGACCCTGTCTCTAATAAAATACACAAAAAAAGGGCTGTGGATGTGACCCAGTGGTCAAGTGCCCCTGAGTTCAATCCCCAGTACCAAAAAAAAAAAAAAAAAAAAAAAAAAAAAAAAAATTTCATTTCTGTCCACTTGATTGGTTCCTGGTAACCTCCTAGTACCTGTGATTCAAATGTTTGGTCTCAGAGACCAATGGCAATTGGGTTTTATTGGTGACTTTTTGTACTTTTTCTCTTTTCTTCTTTTGTTCTTCTCCCTCTTTGTCTTTATCTATGGCTTGTGATCAAGAGCTTACAAGACCCTATGAAAAAACTAGTTGAGAAAGAAGAAAAGAAGAAGATGGCCCAGCAGGAAAGCACAGAAGCAACGGGGCAGGAACTGAGTCAGTAAGTCAAGTCAGGGCTCCCTCTCCTGAGGTCGGTCTTCCCAGGGTATGGGCAACACAGTTTTGTCCACACAGTCCTGACGGGGTCTCAGCCATGGAGCTTCCTCATGTCTCAGAGTAGATACCTTTACCTTGAGGCCAAGCTCCCTCAGCCCAGGTTCCTGCTAGACCTGCCTCACTTGTCCCAGTTAGAGACCCATTTCTGGGGTCCTCAAAGAGGGGGGGCACACTTGTAAGGAGTTGACTGGGACAAGAAAGGGCAAATGTCCACATGCTGACTGGATCCCATCTTGTGGCCTCAGTCTCAGCTTCATGTCCTTCTGGCTTCTGTACCCTATCTGGTCCTGTGGTCAACACTGTTCATAAGATGCTGTGCTGGGGAACCCCCCCCCCCACCCACCGCGCCCCCACCCCAACAGCTTTTCTCCCACTGAAGCTGATGAGGTAGGAAACTGCCTTAGGAATGCACATCCTACAAAAGTGTTGGGTTGTGACATTTTGTTTTCACTGCTCAAACTTTCTGTTTTCTTCTCTGTGAAGCGGAGAGCAGCTTCCTGTGCAGGAAGTGAAGGCCCATCCCTTTACTATTACCTCTTTACAAACAAGGCACCTCCTGTCATTATAAATACCCAGAAGAACTTTTCATATGTGGCACATGGTTCCTGATTCCACACAGTGAGGAGGTTTAGATGTGACTCCATGTCATTTTCTATGGAGATCTAGTAGCTCACAGGAACATAGTTAATCTCTGAACTGGCTGACCCAGGAAAGCTAAGTAGATGGCATTGCCTCCACTATTTTTCACACACACATACACATAGGGTTTAGGTGACAACTTTATGGCAAAACAGGATTATATATTTTACTCTATCTCTGAATATAATTTCAAACATATTTTTGTGTCCTATAGAATTATTTGCTGTCCTTGTAACCCTCCCCCGCCCCTGAAGAAAAAAAGAAAAGAAAAAAAATTTGCTGCCAATATTAGCTCTTTTTAATTTCAAAACAAATGCTAGAAAAATTTCTGTGGTTCAAAACAAAGACAAATTTCAACTTTTCTTCATCAAACAGAATATGATCTAGATCTAGTCCAATTGGCTTTTTAGGGGAAACCTATTCCTGGCAAGGGTAATAATGGTAGCTACTATTTGGTGAGCACCTACTACATGCTAGGCACAGTGCTAGCTGCTTTATTTGTTATTCATTCTCATGATAATCCTCAAGGTAGGCATTTCCCCTGTTGTATATAGGAGGGAAGTGAGGCTGAAAGAGGCTAAGGGACTGCCCTCTGCCACTTGTGGAGTAAAAGACAGAGCCCAGAGCAAGTCCCAGCACTTTCTTTTCTCCATATAAGTTAATGCAATCAAAACAAAGCACTAGCCATTACTCAGAATGGAACTACTACCTAGGATTTTCTTGACTCATTTTAATTAAGTTCAGGTTTCTCAAATATTTTGGTTCTTCATTTTTAAAAGCTCAGATATATATATATATATATATGTATATATATATATATATAGTATATATATATTTCCTACCCACTACTTAAAATGATCAATATTTTAATAAGAATTTTTTTTTCAGCAATAGCAGGTAAACATGAACCACAGTGCTGGGAAGGATCATTTGGAGGCACCAAAATGGTCTGAGGACCATAATGTGCCTGTCCTTAAAGACATTGGAAGAGTTTGAGTAGTTGCTTGTCCACCTGGATTTAGTGTGATGCTGCTATCAGTCTTCTGTAGTCTGGCCAATCTCCTGAGCTGACCTCTTCTACAACATGAGGAATCAGAATAATCCACTGCTTGGCCATCAGTTCTTTACTATGTTTTAAAAGTGATAATTGTATGTATCTCTCTTAGTCATCCCTAATTACCCATCCTAGGTATTTACAGAAAATGTGCCTCATTAGGAAACCAAACTCAGATGTTAAGATGCTACAGAATGGAAAACAAAGCCAGCAAAATTTATTTCTCCTTTAGAAAATATATAACACATAAATGACTATATCCATGGGGGGGCATTATAATTGAGGTAACAGATACCGTACTGAAAATCTGGCTGTATCATAACTATAATATTTGCAAAACTTGATGACTAAAAAAAACCCTCTTTTTAAATTTTAAGGTTAATTTCATTAGAGGATGAAAACCAACATAAGGAATCCTGCAGTTTTAAGAGTAAGTTTTGATTTTCATTTAGAATTGCTTCTGAAACACTACTTAATGCTCAACAGCCAACTCATTTTCTTTTTGGGAAACTCCCTCTAGCCCTTTCTTCATTTCCAATTGAGAAAAGACTATATGGATTTGCTTCCTGCTTGTTCAGTATTTTTTTTCATGGAGGGGTGGGGGAATGCTGGGGATTGAACCCAGGGGTAATTTACCACTGGGCTACATCCCTAGTCCTTTTTATTTTTTATTTTGAGGCATTGCTGAGGCTGGCCTTGAATTTGTCATCCTCCCATCTCAGCTGCCTGAGTCTCTAGGCTTACAGGCCTGCACCATGGGACCCAGCGCAGTTTCAGTTTTAAATGTTTAAATATCAATGGTGTCAATCAACCCATGGCATTACTGACAGACAGTGTATATTTTGAATGTGAAAGTAGCATCCTTGGTCTCTCCAACAGCAGCCCTTCTGAGAAGTAGCCACAGTGGGACTAGAAGAAAGCTCTTTCTTTCCATAGCAGATAATATGATTATGATATTGCCTTTACTTGTTCAAACTGTCATGTGGGTGCAAAGATAGTTTTAGTAAGATCACATTACTACGTGGGGAGGTTTGTACTCCCGTGATTTGTATGTGGGTGTTGGCCATTATTAGGGACAGATGGGGGGAGCCCCAACTCTGCTCTGTTAGGCAGTTCCTCAGGCTGCCTGTTGTGAGTGGCACCAGCTCCCTTGGGTTAGGGAACAGGATCAGAGTTTTGGGAGATGGACAGAAAAAAGCCTGCAGCCATTTCTGTCTCCTGCATTACTGCCAGCCTTCCATTGGCTCTTTACCTCATGAAGGCATAGAGGGGAAAACCACAGTAGAACTATGGTGATAGAATTCTGAGTGTTAAAACAGGCATTCAAAATGCTCAGAGGTACATGAGAATGTTGTACAGATTTTATGAAAAGAACTAAAATCACCCAACCTGTGCTATGGCACCCTATCCAGAAGATGGCAGGTGGCAAAGCAGATTCTAGAACTTTCCCTCTGTTTCATTTTTCTCTTTCATCCTCTCTCTTCTGTCTTGCTTCAATTTTTCTAACCACTTGCCTCAGCTACATTTTTCTTCCCCCACTTCACACCTTCATTTGCTTTTCTCCTATCTGCCTTTCAACAGAGTAAAAAAAAGAAAGAAAGAAAGAAAGAAAAAGAAAAACAGGGGCAGCCCACTCACTGTTGGCCTCTAGTGCTTGGCTTCCTGTCACCACTCATGCATGTGAGCCTTCATGTACTCACAGACTGCTTTGTTGGTAATACAGATGTGTACTGCCTCTGTGCCAGGCATGGCACTGGGCTCCAGGTAGACCGTGGTGTACCCTCCAGGACAGGGCTTTACAGTCAAAAGGGGAAGCAGATGGTAGCCTAATATTCATACAACTGGGCAACTACAACTTTGGTAAGAGCTACAAAGGAAAAGTGTAGGGCTCTGGGCACATGACCTAGGTGCCTCACCTATTTGAGGGGATCAGGGACACACCAAGGCCAACTACTGTTGTAAGACTTGTCAAAGAAAAAGAAACAGCCCAGGCAAATGTTATGCTCCAGGAAGGACCAGACAAAGGTCAGAAGAATGATATTCTAGAGCCTGAGAGGGGGAGCAAATGGTGCAGAGGATGGGCCTGACCTCACTGGCCATGGAAGAGCTCTCTGTCTGTATCGATCTAAGCTTTCCAGCCTCAGTGACCCTCAGTGGACCTACAGCATGCATTATTAATGTTGTGGGACTTGATTCATCCAATAGGATAAACTTAGTGCTGTGGTAAAATGTAAACTCCAGTTCATTATATTTGTATGCAAGTTACAAATCTATACAAATTATATATTCATACAATATGTGACTTTACATATTGTATGAATATAGAATATGCAAATATAGAATATGCAAATGTTCTTATTCCTTGTGCAGTATAATTGCATGTGGTATTTGCATAATATTTTGAGACTGTAAATGTCTGTCACCTTGTTTATATATACACAGGATGGAATTCATTATAATGAAGTGGCATCTGCCTTGTATTTTGTGACCTGCAGAAAGTCTAATGAACATATAAGCAAACTGAGTTCTAAGGTGGTTCTATTACATGTGCATAGGACACACATATACACACAATTTGTTGTTTAGAACAGTTTTTGGTTCATAGCAAAATTGGACACAAAGTACAGAGATTTCCCATTTTCCCTTGCCCCCACATAAGCAAAGCTTCTCCCGCTGTCAACTTCCTACACCAAAGGACTGTGTGTTTGTTATAATCGATAACTCCACATTGACACATCATTATCACTAAAAGTCCATAGGTTACATAGGGTTCACTCTTGCTGTTTTACATTTTATGGATGTTAAAAACATAAAAGGACATGTATCTACCATTACGGTATTATACAAAATATTGTCACTGCCCTAAAAATCCTATGTTCTACCCGTTCATCTCACCCTCTGCCAAGCTCTTGGCAACCACTGACCTTTTTAGTGTCTTCATGTTTTGACTTTTCCAGAATGTCATATTTTGGAAGTTACACAGTGTGCAGCCTTTTCAAATGGGCTTCTTTCACTTAACAATCTGCCTTTCTATCTTATCCAGGCCCATGTGGCTAAAGTTCATTAGCAACATTGAGTAACAGCCAGTTAACTTAAGTCACACATTTGTCTAGGGAAGGAGAATTGTTAGGCCTGTGTCCTGTCATTCTGGGGGTTATCCACCAAGCAAAACAGAGGTTCAGGACCAATTCTACACTCATTGAGAGCCAACAACTGGAGTAAAACATAATCTGAGGACCCCTGCTTCTGCATGAGTGAGTTTATGGTTGCTATTTTCTTCCTGAAGCTGTGCATTTGCCAATACTGCTGTAGTCCGTGCATGCGCACACCATTCTGAGTTGGTGATGACCAGTTGCATATGCTTGTTTACAGGTGAAGAAGGAAAAAGTATTGTATCTGCCTTAGACAAAAGCTCCACCCATAATGCATGTTCAGGTAATCTAGATTAAGGAAAATGTAATCATTTTACTCAAACTCCTTACAAAATGACACTAACTCATAATTTTTCTTTCCCCTGCTCTGAAGGACCTCTGGATGAATTATTAGACATGAAACCTGAGGAAGGTGGTAAGATTTATGCAGTTCTTTGAGGCTATGATTTGTTTAATTTTTAGTTCCTTTTTTATATGCAAGAAAATATAATATTTATCTTTTTATGCATTCCTAAGCAAAATTTTTTAGGCGACAGTCTTTATAAATGACCTTAAGCATGCCCAAACACTTATTAGTTTGTGTGGATCTGTCATTGTTACTATAGTTAATTTCATAATGTTCAAACTACTGAAGCTGAAACTTACATTAAGGTTACGTACTGTCAGAGAAAACAGTGGCTATGTGGATATGGATTATGGTTCTATCATAAATGGCCTGTGTGGCCTTAAATAATTTGCTTCATACTTAAAATCTTTACTAAGCCTCAGTTGTTCTCATTTGTAAAATGGAACCAATAGCAACAGTCTTGCTGGATTACTGTCAGGATTGGAGCTCATGTATGTAAAGGGGTAATTCATGGTCACTGACACAGGGCACTCTTGATGTTGAGACAGTGGGACGAGGGGTTTTGTCCGGGTCTTTGCTTTGCTTTGCTATATTTTCATTGAAACCTCCAATGAACACATGAGCAAACTGAGTTTTAAGGCTGTTCTATTTTATACACACACACACACACACACACAATTTATTGGTTAGAGCAGTTTTTGATTCACAGCAAAATTGGACACAAAGTACAGAGATTTTCCATATGCCCCTACATAAGCAGAGCCTCTCCCGCTGTCAACTTCCTGTGTGTATTTGTTATGATCAATGAGCCTATATTGACACATCATTATCACCAAAAGTTCACAGGTTGCATAGGGTTCACTCTTGCTTTTATACATTTTATGGATTTTTAAAATATTAATGGGCATATGTCTACCATTACAATATTAAGAAAACATTTTCACTGCCCTAAAAATGTAAGGGGAGAGTTTGCCTAGCTAAGTCCCACTCCCAGGCTTACCAGCCTTAAAATCCCTTACTGTATAAATCCTCAGGAGAGAATCCAGTGAACCCACAAAATTGAGTGTGCTTAGTTTGATCATAGCCTTTGTTCTCCATCCTACCAAGGGTTTCCTTTTAATGATTTACCCAGAGTCTAAAATACCCCTGAGATTCTGAGTCAAACATCAGAGCATCTTTGCCCTGGTGACCGGGACACAGTCTGCCCTGGTCATGCAGGTTTCTTACAGGGTAGAAATGGGCCAGAGTCATTCTGTGGGCCTCAGTTAACCAGGGTAGGTGCCTCAACTCAGTCTGAGCTTGATGTGGATTTAATTCACAATGTGTGAGAGGAAGGAAGTCTCTGGAAAACAGAGGACATTGATTAAAGATTTTTCAAAAGTGGAAAGCCACCATAGTTCTGGCCTTAAGTTTCCAGGACTTGGGGTACATAAACCTGCGGGCAGAAATCTGTTTTCTTATTGTCTTACTGCAGGCAACATATTGTGCAATGTTTTACGAATGTCTGTGCATATTTAATTGAAACGCATAGTCATTTGTAAATACTGAAATCATATCATGTAATGAAATTAATAGGTAAAGAGTTAGTGCAGATTACCATACATGCCTCCATGTTTGTAAAAATATTCCCTCCTTGGCTTAAGAGTAGATTATTTTGGGGGAATAAAAGAGTCTTCTATAAGTTTTTTTTTTTTTTTTTTTTTTGACAGGGACATATTTTTTTTAATATTTACTTATTTGCTTTAGTTGTACACAATGCGTTTATTTTTACGTGGTGCTGAGGATCGAACCCGGGCCGCGCACATGCCAGGCGAGCGCTCTACCGCTGAGCCACAATCCCAGCCCCCAGGGACATATTTTAACCTTACCAAAATGACATAAAGAGAATAGCAAGCTCAAGGTACCCACCACCCAGTTTCACTAAACAAATGTATTTATAATCATACCTATACTTCAGCTTGTTTTGACAGACTGACATTCCTCCCAACCCATTTGTTCTTTGACTTTATTCTCATCCTATTTAATTTCGCTATTTTAATAGGTTAAATTTTTGAATAGGTAGCGTATTCCCATTGGGACAAAAAGCAAAATAATAAAAATACTATTCAAATCACTCGCTCCCATTCCTATTCCCCACCCCACCCCCATTTCAATACTCCCATCCCTGGCATATCCTGCCAGTGTTTTCTGTACTCAGACATAGTAATCATGACTCTATGTCCTCATGTTTCCCCTTTCTTATAAAAATTGGTTCTTGGCTTTGGTTTTTGTATTTAAAAAACTTGATAGTAATTCTATAACCCTAACCCACTATCCAGCATTTCTTCATAGAATTAAATCAAAATGTTTCTGCCTGAGATATATAGTTACTTTTGTAAGCCTCTCTGCATGTGCCAAGAGAGATCCCAGTAAGCTGAGTATCCTCCTACTCAAAACAACCTCCATACCTCATTGGTTTACAGTTACCATGTTTGTTAGTTTTGTAGAATAGCTACTCACATCCTTTCGGGGGACAATCAGTTTAATTCTAAAGATGCAAATACAAACCTGCTCTTCCCTAACATGTTGTTCTCAGGCATACACACTGATTTGCAGATCTTCCAAATTAAACGCAGTGTCACATAACTCCTCCTACCCTTTGTCATGCTGACCCACAAGGCATGAGTGATGCTTCTCCACTATCTGTCTCTTGTTGCCAACCCATACGGTGGCATCAGCTTAAATATTAATGTGACCACTGGTATAAGTATCTTCTCTCAGTGCTCAGAGAACCTGTGGTGGCCAAAGAGAAAAATACTCATTAATTTGTTGACTTCCACATGTCTGCCCTGTGAAATACTGCCAGAAGATCAGAACTCTGAATTAAAATGCTGATTATAATATGCAAGACATTAAACAGTCAAGAGATAAAAAGAGCTTAATCTAGGGATGGCTGGTTTCATAGAACTCCAGGCTGTAAGCTCTAGCACCCTGCTGCTTGGGGGCCGGTTCACTCCCAGTGGTAATTCTGCCAGACGTAATGGCTAAGCTGGGGTACAGTGTTATCAAAAAGCAGACCACTTATGACAACAGCAATGACTCTCAAAGAGCCACTACCCAGAAAATTAGTGTCCTAAGGAAATTTGCTTTCTCCTACTAAGTGGTAATGTTAACGGGGAAACCATTATTTGACCATAGTTCCTAAAAATGTTTTAAATGAAGAAGAAACTTAGTGACATCTTGAGATACTTGAAAGTGGCTCTGAAATCACTTTGTTGTACATGTGACTATCAGCTCAATTCAGGAGTTACAATATGTAGAAGTACTGGTGTTCCTCAAAGTTGGACCCAGAAAAATAACTAGCGTGTAAGTGAACAGAATATATATATATATATATAAACATATATATATTTTAAGACAAGATTTGGATGAATTCAGCTCACTTAAACCTTATTTCTTGACCTTCCCTAAAAGATCCCTCTCTAGGACAAGACTACCTAAGCCACTTAAAACACAATTTAATTGTCCATGTTGGAATAACATATCTGTCTTCTGTTACTTCCTTGGTTACTACTTGTGATTCTAAACTCTGGCCACATATCAGAACAACAGTTCATTCAGTAGCTACCAGAGGTCTGGGTAAGACCCTTTGACCTAAGCAATCATACCAGTTGTCTCTCAGCACCTTGATTCTTCTGAGTCACTTAGAACTGTCTCCTGCAGCCTTCATATAGTCAGACTAGGCACCTGATTGCTTCCTCACACGCAATAAAGCAAGTACTAAGCTACTAAGCTCTTTATCTTTCCTCACACATTTGTCCTCCTTCCTGCCTCCCTCCCTCCATATTCTGGGGTGTTCGTGTTCTTCTGGTTTTGCCCTTTTGTGAAATAATGACATACTTTGGGTTTTGGGTTTTTTTTTTTTTTTTTTTTTTTTTTTTTGAGGTGTTGGTGGTAGAACCCTGGGCCTTGCACAGACTAGGCAAGCGCTGTATAACTAAGCTAAGCTACATCCCCAGCTCGATAATAATATACTTTTACAATCAAATAGTTTTTACTTAATAACCATGTAGGAAATAGTGTTCTACACAAATTTATCACTATCAAAATTCTATAAAGACTTTTCCTGGCCCCATATGTCATGTTTTTTACTAAGACTGCTTGGTTGCTAAGATCTAAGACTAAAAATGGAGGAATAGGGTGGGGGATTAGAACAGGAACTTTTTTAGTGCCTATTCTGCACTATGAGGTTGATGTTTTTTTCTTTTCTTTTCTTTTTTTTTTTTTTTTTGTTAGATTTGGTAGGGGTGGTTCCCTCCCTCCCTGTACCTGTTCTTTTTTTTTTTTTTTTTTTTTTAAACCAGAAGTGACTTTCTTGAAGCAGCATTCTAGAATTCCAATGAAGCACAGTTTGTTACCAGAGTCTTGTGTAATGAAGAATATTTTTCTGGTTAGACATTTTTGTAAGGTGGTTTCCTACCCATCTTCCCCCATTCTCTTTTGGGCAAGGTGAGGATGGTGTTGGTGTTTGGGGTTTTCATCAGCTCTGCAAGCATATGGCCTTTAAGATTAGTCATCAGGTTGAGAGTGGGGGCCAGGGAGAAACCCAGAGAAGTGAGTCTTCCTGTTTCACACACAGATGAAGGTAAAATAAGTAACATTTATCTGTTTGTTTTCCTATGCTCTCGTTGTCAGTCTATGTTGCTATGTTTCCATCTTCTGTGTTGCTAATTTATGCTGAGGTCATGAAACTCAGTATGACTTCAAAAATAACACCTGTACAGGCTGTCACCAGTTTCCCACACTGTCTGAACTTGAGAGCTTCCTCTGTATTTGAGTCCTCAAGAGACAGAGCCCACTGGTTCAGGACCAGTTCTCCCAGGGGATGCTTTCCCAGGGCATGGGGCTCTTACTTCTGAACTTGGGCCATGTGTGCAAGCCTGACGCGTGGGTCTGCCAGTGCCCACCTGCCACAGTGCCTGCGTGGTACCCAGCTGCCAGCAGAGTCCTCTGACCTTAGAAATTCTCAGCACTTGACTAAAGCTTGGCAAAAGCTTCTTAACAGTTTCCATATGAGATCCTAAATGGGTTCTGAAATAGAAGAAAGGTACCACAGTGAGAAAATTGACCTGTATGTCTGGGGTCCACGGTTAGCTTATCAGTAACAAATCACATGACCCTTAGCAGGTCATCTAACCTGGTTGTCTTCTTCCTCATTTGCAAAATGAGTTAAAGGAAATGGTCTTTAAGGTCCCTTGGTTGCAAGGGAAAAAAAGACAGTAAGGAGAAGAAAACGGGGAAGGAAAGGAAAAAGAGAAGGAAAGGGAGGAGGAGGATAGGATAGGGAGAAGAAGAGGAAGAAGGAAGAAGAGGAGGGAGGAGGAAGAGAGGAGAAAAGAAAATATGATTCTTATTAGGAGAAAACATCAGGTTCCCACACAGGAAAGCAGGAAAGTGCATTTGAGCAATGGCAAGCAGACTTTTGCCAAATCGGGCTTCCCAGGAGAATGTTGGTGTATGGCTGAAAGAGTTTTATTAGAGCTTGACTCTAGAGATCCTGAATGCCAGTATTGGGAGTCAAAAGGAGCCATTGAAGGTTTTTGAGTGAGGGAGTAATCTTGCAGTCATACTGAGCAAGGGTGCACAGTAGGAGGCTTGCCTCATGGGGCACCAGCAGCCCCTTCAGTGGGCAAAGCAGAGAGAGGGTCTCCCTGCCCTAAGATAGGAATTGGTCATCAAAATTGAAAGAACATGGAATCAGAGACAGAGATTTGGGCATTTTCAAAGATGAGTTTGGAACCATGAAAATGGATAAGATCTGTGATAGAATTGCAGGGAAGGGAGATGATGGTTTCTGATGAAATCTAAGGGCTACCAGGGTAGGAAGAGGCAGCAGAGAAAGTAATGATGAGGAGACAGATGACCACCCAAGAGAGCCACCTCATTGGGACTCCCAGGAGATGATCACATTTCCGGTGCAAGGCAGCAGTGCAAAATGCTAGAGGTCAAGGCCTGAAAAACAGAGTTTGGTGGATTGGCCCTTAGGATCTCACCTGTAACCTTCCAGACAGTCATTTCAGTGTAGCATGGGGGTGGGAACTTAAGTGCCAGCAGCTGGAAAAAAAAAAAAAAAAGAGAGAGAAAGACAAAATAGAATAAGTGACCATGGAGGGAAGAAAAAAATGAGAACAGTAAGGGTAAAAGTAGGCAACTGCAATATCAAGCCAAATATTGACTATCACTGGCCAGAGGAAAGAGGCACTGGAGAATGAAAGTCTAAAGCTACTGGAGTAGAATATTGGTGGGAGCAGAGGAAGCTTCTGGAAGGAGGGGGAGGATATGGAGGTCTAATCTCAGAAGAGCAGAGAGAATGCATGAAGGGTCGTAGAGTTGGAGACAGAGAGGTGAGCCTGCGAGTGCGTCATGTCTGTCAGCTTTTATTTGTATAGTAATGTCTGCGGCTAGGTTATCAGATAGGAAAGCAAACATGGAGAGTAGGCGTCTTCACGCGACAAGGGGGCTCGGAATGGCATCTGTGGGTCTGGCACCTGAGCATGGCACGACCTTTGCTTATCTTCGAGGCAAAAGCAGGCTGAGACACAACCAGTATCCCTGCTGGTCTCCATGGGTGGAAGCTCTGACCCAAGTTGTGTGGTGCTTACCAGGGCTTCTCCCCAAGAGCTTATCATATCTCTATGTGTATCTTCATTTTCTCTCGGTTGAGTTGAATTATTTTCAAAGAAAATGATAGGATGATTTGATTCTCAAGAGCCTAATGACTAATCTTATTTCTCAAGCCTTGACTTGTCCAGTTACAGACCTAAACCTGTCCTTTTCTACTTGTAATTAAGTTTTTCTTACAAGTTATATGTAGCAATTTCAGGCATCTTAATTATCAGTGCAATAATTGGGAGGTTTCCATGTTTTATGGTTCAAGTCAGTGCCAGTTTCATTGCTTTTAGCTAAGTAATAAGTTCTCTTAAAAGAGAAAATGTTCACTGTGCAGCCTGCTTTAACTATTGAATGGCCAGGATGCTATATAATAGGCCAATTCCAGAACTGGCTACAAGTGGTGTCAACCTGA
The DNA here is from genome assembly GCA_025594165.1 of Tamias sibiricus. NCBI lineage: Eukaryota > Metazoa > Chordata > Mammalia > Rodentia > Sciuridae > Tamias > Tamias sibiricus. The sequence goes on along the minus strand of CM046664.1, from coordinate 107,147,800 downwards.
CAAGAGGTCCTTTCCTCATTTCTGTAACTAAAATGTTTGAGTTGGATAGGACAGAGTATTAATCAGGAATCGTTTGGTTGCAAGAATAGAAACCCTTCTTGAAATAGGTTAGGTTTAGAATTTTTTCTTTATAAAAAGAATATATTAGGAGCCGGGCGTGGTGGCGCACGCCTGTAATCCCAGCACTTTGGGAGGCTGAGGCAGGAGGATCACGAGTTCAAAGCCAGCCTCAGCAATGGCGAGGCACTCAGCAACTCAGTGAGACCCTGTCTCTAAATGAAAATACAAAAAAAAAAAAAAAGGGCTGGGGATGTGGCCCAGTGGTCGAGTGCCCCTGAGTTCAATCCCTGGTACCACCAAAAAGAATATATTAGTCTGTGTAACTGGGGACCCACAGTAGTAGATTGTTTTCAAGCAAGACTGAATACAGAGCTTAGAGTTGTCAAGTTTCTCTTCCCAACTCTTTAGGTTGTTTGCCTCTACGTGTTGGCTTTACTATTATTAGAAGACTCAAGTCTGTATCTTTGAATTTTGGAATCCCAAAGCATGAGAGATAAACCCTCCTCCATTCAGTTCCCAGATGCCAAACTCAGGGAAGCCTCTGGCATGTGTCCTGAGCCAGTCACAGTGGCCTGAGCAATGCAGGACTCAGGACTGCCTTGGCCATACATCTACCTGGGTGGAGGGTGATGAGGCATCCGAAGAAATGCCTCACCAGGGTCACATGTACACAGCATTCAAAACCAAAAACTGAAGAAGAGGGAAGGGATGCGAAGTTAGCAAAGACACTCAAGTCTACTCTAAACACCACCACACAAAACCTAAACAATAAAGGTGAAAACAGGGCCTTTACCGCCTGTGGTTCTTTTTGGAGGGCACAGAATGTCTTACACGTTGTTGGCGTGTTAGCAGTGGTCTTCCCTGCTAGGCCTCTGGATTGCAGCGGAGAAGCCTCCCTGGGGCTTGACCCAGCAGAGGGCTGAGTAAAATGACTGTGGAAGGCACACACTTCACTTCTGAGGCTCATTTAAAGTCATCTGTTCCTCTAGGGCCTGCACATTGATTCGAACTGCTTCCAATTAAGTGAGTTTGGCTCAATAATCATCAGGTTTCAGTCAGGTCAAAAGTAAACCATGAGAAAGGTTTGGGCATTCCAGTCCCACCTGAAAGTAGGAAGTACAGAGATTTGAAAGAGAGGATGCATGTGTTGATGGACAGGCCTCAGTCACCGTCCCTCAGCTCCTGCTCCGGCCTTCATGCACAGAGGTGGGCTGCCTGCCTCACCACGCCAGCTCTGTCTTCCCCCATAGGCAGCCCTGGCTGGTTCTTATGTGCACCCATTTCTACAGCACTGTCTCAGAAGTCTAAGATGCCAACTCCACATCTTCCCACCCACCACACCTACAGGCTATGTCTTGGTGAAAATTTCTTTGATAATACAAACAATAAAAATGCTTAAATTAGGCAGATGTCTGATTAAAGTAATGTTTTGCCACTATTTTAAAACCACAGTGATATGAGTGACTAGACTTCTCCCCTCCCTGATTTATAGCCAGTCTGCTCAGCACATCAAAAATCCCCTTAATCTTCAGATCTTTATGTAAAGTGTGGGTGAAAATAGATCCAGTAAAGCCTACACAAGGAAGCTTAAATAAATAAATAAATAAAAAGAAAAAAGAAAAAGCCTCTACTTACTAATTATCTCATATATATTTGAGGAAAACATGATAATTTCACTTTATATGACTGTATCAGAATTCCAGTGTAGCTCAGAAAAAAATGTCATGATTTTTTTTTCCTTCACTTTATGATTTACAACCAAAAGGTTTGCAGTTTCCAGGCTGCAATTAAATACCACAACAAAGCCAGAGTTAATCAAACTACAGTTTACAAAATATGTAGAAAACTCAGAGGGCTGGGGTTGTGGCTTAGATCGCCTAGCACGTGCGCGGCCCGGGTTCGATCCTCAGCACCACGTAAACATAAATGCATTGCATTTTACAACTAAAGCAAATAAATAAATATTAAAAAAAAAAAAAAAAAAAAAAAAAAAGAAAACTCAATGAGAGGATTGCTATGGGATTTCTGATAGTAATGCCCCCGTTCTGTGTGTATCGACTACTGTTTGCCAGTGTTCATCTGTGAATACTGTCTTCTTTAAATTTTCCTTCCACGCAGGCAATGAGTTGCAAGGTGTATTCTTTCACTCATACTGACCACACTGAGGTGGGCATCACTAATACCATAAACTTTAGAGATAAAAAGACAAAGGCTCAGAGGGGTTAGGGGGTCTTGATAAGTCACACAGCAGGGAAGGTGTAGAGCTGGGCTCCTGTTGGGTATGGTGTTCATTTCTGCCCTCCAGAACTGGGTCCCTGGCCTTAAATCCCAGCCTCTAGGTCAGTCTTTCATTTGCCCTCTTTCTCTATTTCTCTCTCCCTACGACCCCCAGACTAATAAGACCCACTCTTCTTTGCTTCCAGCAGTTGCGTTTCAGCAAAGGAGCAAAGATATTTCTCTTGGGCATTGTGGGGCTTCCCTGCACTCTCCCCTGGGCCAGGGTGTGGTGAAATTCTCTCTCCCCAGCTTGGGTGGCAGGACAGGCTGCCACATGGTGTGTTGGCTGCTCCAGCCCAGGCAATGTACATCGAGGGCTTGTGTGGGAAGGTTCAGGAAGCTTCACAAACAGGAAACCAGGATCTCTAACAGGCTTTCAGACCTGGATGTGTTTCAGATCCAAGAAATGTTTTGGTAAATCTGCTTTTATGTTAAAGATAAAAACGAAACCCTAGGGTTTTCCTGGAAAATATTTCAATGCAATTCTATTGATACTCAGAACCTGGGCTTGCTCTGGAGGAAGGAGTATAAGGGAACATGGAATTAGAAATTTAATTCTGAAATGTGTTAAGAAAGGTTATTGTGGGATAAATCATATTTTTGATTCACTTTTTCTTAAATCTAGCCATCACACAATCTGTCCCAATTCAGCCCCCGTAACAGTTATTCCTGAGGCTGAGCCCTGGAAAATCACATGTTTTATGCTCTACTCCAGCTTGCCTGGGCCCAATGGCAGGGACCCCAGAACCCGAAGGTGCTGACAAGGATGACTTGCTGCTACTGAGCGAGATCTTCAACGCGTCCTCCCTGGAAGAAGACGAGTTCAGCCAGGAGTGGGCCGCTGTGTTTGGAGATAATAGGCTGAAGGAGACCCAGCACCATCGGGGTCCCTGGGAGAGCCAGACTCCAAGCTGCAGACAGGCTCTGGATTCCTTCCTTCACAGCTTTTAGACCAAAATATGAAAGACTTACAGGCCTCCCTACAAGGTATGTACTACTGTAAAATGAAATTAGTTTTTCACTTATTCATTCTTTGCTTTCTTCTTTTAATCCAAAGGCATATTCATTCCATCTTTGAATTTTCTCTGTGGGCATATAGTATTTTTATTTTATATCCAGTGTCTTGTCTTTGTTTTTCTTTTTTCTTTTTGCATTTTTTTTTTCGTTTTTGTATTTTAATTTTCTATCTAGTGACATTTTTGTTATCTGAAGTTCCCAAATTACATTTCAACCTTAAGATCTGTTACAAGGTTTAAGATCTATTTCTGCTCATAATTTTCTCCTATGTTAACATGTCTTATTAGGAAAAAATTAGAGAGGTGGTTCTCTATCTTCTTGTCATACTTTGATTTACGGTTTTTTTTCATGGCACATGTGAGAGGATGTGGTAGTCTATTGGCTTGGCCAACTCTGCCTGGCCACCAGCCTGAGTTCAATATGTATCCATGAGGCAGATGGGTTAGTCATCTAACCTTTTTGTGACCAAAATACCTGAAATGAACAACTTAAAGGAATAAAGTTCTATTTTGGATCTTGGTCTCAGCCCATGGTTGGCTGGTTCTTTTGCTCCCGGCCTGGGGCAAGGCAAAACACCATGGTGGAAGGTTGTGGCAGAGCAAAGCTGTGGAAGCAGAGAGAGTGAGAAGAAGGGGCTGGGAGAAGATGTAGTCCCCAAGGGCTCGCCCCCAAGGACCCACTCCTTCAATTAGGCCCCACCTCCTACAGCTCCCAATAAAGACTTCAAGTTATAAATGCACTAACGAGATCATAGTCCTCAGGTTCATAACTGCTGCACTGGGGACAGAACCTTCAACAGGTTTTGAGCCTTTGTGGGACGTTCCAGATCTGCACCATAACAGCAGAATTCCCCACTTTCCCATAAACATGCCCTCTTTTGGGTGTGCTGATTGACATTACGCTGGGCCTTTTAACTTCTCGTCCATCTGAGTTTTGTCTCATGCTGGCTCTTGCTTTCTTTTCCATGTTGAGTCTCCCCTTTCCTCAGTACTCCCTCAGCCCAGCTGCTCCTATTCTTCCTGAGATACATGGACAATGAATTCCCACCCACAGCTTCAGCAAAAATAGAGTTCCCACAATGATCAAAAGTAGTCTGCAACCTGGAAGGGTTCAATGTGTGTGAAGTCTCCCTAGCAGGCACCCGCTGGCTGAGGATTGCTGGCGTGTCCCCACAGTGAATTTAAAGTACAAACTGTGGTTGAAATCTAAAGCTTTTGAAAAGGAAACCATTTTCAATAATTTTTCCTCTTTTTGTATGACATTAGTTATGAGACAGGAATTACCATTAAGAAATTCTCAAGTTGTTTTGGTTTTTCTACAAATTTAGACTATCTCCTTAATAAACAGCGTGTTTATCTGGCGCTTAAAGCTGAGAACAAACAGCACAGCTAGAATGATTAAGTAATTATGGGCTATTAAAATCTCAGGTCTTTGGAGATGAGATCATGGATACTAGAGTTGGTGGGCAAGACCAAAACAAGAAAAAGGAAAGAAAGGGCTTCTCTCTTTTTTTATGAAATACCTGATTTCTTTTCTCTTCACATGGGGGGGGGGGTCTTGTTATAAAACAAGGGCTATAAAGCCCTCTCATTGATGAGTGGTAATGGGGGTAGAGATCACAGGGATAAATGAAATCCAAAAGTGCTTTTCCACCTGAGTTTCATGCCTGGGTTTCACCATCTCTCACCAAAGCTCCAGAGAGCAAGCTGCCAACTGACTTGGTTTCACCCCCACCCACCTGTGGCGGAGGTGCTAACAGGCGTGGGAGAGTCAGAAGGCCAGAGCCCAGGATCCTCAGCTCATATCTTTGGGGTGCTGGAAATTCTCCATCTGTGTTGCAGAATGAACCTCACTTAGGTCCCCAGTTTTAGGGCCCCAGATACAAGGCCCTACTGCAGAAGAGAGCACGGTGGTAGGTGAGCATCCAGTGCTATGGGCCCCATACCCTCTTCCTGATCAGGTACAGAGAGAAGAACTCAGCTCGGAGCCTGCCAAGGAGCTAAGACAAGGGCAGTGGCCATAGGGCTTTGCACCTCAACCTGGCTGCATGTCCCAAAGAGAGGCACCAAACCCCATGTGGGGCAAAAAGAGGGAGGTGCTCTGACAGCAAAAGAAAAACACGAGCTTTTAAAGAGGTTCTACATGGAAGGCCATTTGTTTCTCCAACAAAGCCTCATTTGTGGTTGCTATCCTAGTAGCACACTAGCAAGTGGCTTATTCATTAACAAATATTTATTGGATCCCTGGGTGTGCTAGACACTGGGGACTCATCTGAGAACAAAACAGACAAAGCTCTCTGCCTTCCTGGAACTCACAGTCTGATGAGGAGGAAAACAGTGCATAATAAGAATAATAAAAAAACAAATCATATAGTCAGTTAAGAGGTGATCAGTGTTAGGGAGAAAGGGAGAAAGTGGAACTGGGGACAGTGGGTGTTGGGGATGGTGGGGTAGGTCCAACAGAACTACATAGGGTTCTTGCTGGAAAGATGAGACCCAGACAGAGACTTACAGGGTGTGAGAATTAGCCACATGGACAAATGGACACGAAGGGACAACTTGTACTCATGCCCTAAGGTGAGGACATGCTGCATGATCAAGGTGCAGGAGGAACACTCTGGTTAGAGCCTATTATTGAGTAAGTGGGGGGTGCTCGGAGGACTCGAAGGCGAGGCCACGAAAGCTGGGCTGTGGAGGGTCTTGTAAGCTATTAGTAAATCTTGGACCTTCTTCAAGTCCAAATGAAATTGGGAACCATCACAATATCTTCAGCCAAGAACTGAAGTGATCTTGTTTACTATTTAAAAGGATCATTTTAATGGCTGAAAGTTTCCTTTTCTCGGGTTCTGTCAAGGTCAGTGTTAAAGGAGTTATCTTATAATTATTGAGTGATTCTGTTTCCTGTGCATACAAACATCTTCCAATGGAATGCCTATGGGACTCAAAATGACAGGAAAAAATGCCATAGCTAATTGCTTGAAAGCAGCCCCTTCAGCTTCTACTACCTATCTAGATTCCTGCAGGTGCAGCCCTGGTTCTACCCTGACACTGCCCTGATGCAGGAAACCTTTAAAACGTGTGTGGTACAAATAAAGAACAGGCTCCCGGCTTCAATGATTGATCATGTCAATCACTGGGTTTCACCACCTTCTGTGCTTCTGTCAGGACTCCTCCCGCCTCCAAAGGAGAGAAGATGAATGTTGCCCTGAGATTTTTCTTCACTATGTCCATTGTCCAAAAATCCATCTACATGAACATGAACAGTCACATATATAACAGTTTAATGATAACTATTAAGCTGTGGCCACCTTATATTGAAACTGCTCCCCCTGATTAACCAGATCATCTCAAAAACCCAAGTCAACAAACCACTGAAATGACTCAGTGGTCAAACTGAGCACGGGATAAAGGCTTGTTGGCATATTGGCTCAGTAAAACCGAGATTATGGCAGGGCATTCAGAGGTCAGTTTCATCCTGCAAGAACTCTCCTCTGCAGCACTGATCAGGCCCCTACAGCTCTCTGAGTCCCTCCCTTCTCATCTGTGAAAGGAGGTATCAGGCTCAGCTTCTCATCCCTGTAGCATGTTCCTATCCATGGATCAACCCCATGTCAGTGATGCTGAGGACTATTAGCATGTGATTCTGTGACTCTGCCATCTGTGTTTGGTAAGGTAACATTAGCCAGGACTCAAGAAGGCACACACGGTGACCAAGAACTGTCCCATGTCCTTTTAGTTGTCAGTGGATCTTTTATTTATTTACGTGTGGTACTGAAGATCGAACCCAAGGCCTCACACACACTAGGCAGGCGCTTTACCGCTGAGCCACAACTCTAGCCTCCCCATGTGTTTTTTACATGTGTCAATTTATTTAACTCTCACCATGCCCTTCCCAAGCAGGTGTTATCACCTCTGCATGTTAATCAGGGACGTTGAGGAAATAAGTGGCTAAGTCATTGGCCCAAGGCCACACACATGGTCGGGGTAGCTGGACTTCAAACCCCGGCTTCTGACTCAGGAACCCGTCCATGCCTTTCTCCAGTCCCTCTGTGGCCACTCCGTCCAGTGTCTCTGATGCTAGCAGTGGCTCCCCAGCTGGGCCCTTCAGGCAGCTTCTTGGATCCTCCCAGAGGAGCTGGACTTGTAATGAGCAGCCTGGCTGTGGGCATCCTGGTTGCACACGGGCATGGAAACGCCCAGGTAGCCAAAAAGGGATGTGGGTGTGGAGAGACAGGATCCTTGACCACACAAAAGTTGAACGAAGTTCTCAAATAGCATATTGAAATTGGATTGTCCCAGGAAGTGTTTATGGCTTGTACACGCTCATGCACAGCTTCCCTGAGGGGCTGGAGCCATGCTCAGGCTCAGGGAGTCAGGGGTCTGAGATGGAGGGCTCCTGCACCTCCATGGCTTCTCCGCCCCTGCCAGAGTCTGGGTTTCCCTCTCCCTCCTCCTCCTCCTTCTCCTCAGTCTTTCATCTCACCTGAGTCTCCTCTGCCTGCCTTCCCCTCTTCTTTGACTTCTTTCTTCATTCTGTTCCCCAGCCTTCTGGGAGGATGCAAAGGAAAAGGGATTTAGGAGGAGAACAATTACTCCTTCCTTCCCTCCTACTCCAAGCTCTAGAGGTCCAAAACAAAGGAATACATGTCAGATCAAGTTGTGCTGAAAATTTGAAGAAGTTATTTTTAGCTGAGATTCCTAAGAGTTTCTGAAGTTGTCAGCATGATAGGGGCTGGGGTTTCCTCTGTATCATGCAGTAATGAGAAAACTGTGCCTTTCTGAGGTCTTTTAACGTGAGTAGGAGGCGAGCCATCCCAGGCAGACTAGGCAAGGTAGAGAGAACTCATATTCGACCTTCTCAATTTTCCACCAATATCTAAAACTTAATTTAGAAGTAGACTCTGATACTAGAAAGAGTACCAGCTGCTCAAAATAAATGCACCAGAAAAATCTTTCAATTTAGGATTCTGCAAACCAAAGCTAAGAATCTCATTCCAGGTTCTCAAAAACAGAGTCTTGTGTTCCTTCAGGATATTGATTTACCTAATTCTCAGATGCCATTGTCCTCTGGGTGGGTTTCCATTTAAGGCTAGTGTTACGTCCAGCTTTGAGTTATCTCAAATAAACCTTCTCAGCCAGGGGTCATGTCCTGCCACACCTGGCTTAGCCTGGTGCTGGATAACGGACATTTCCAGTACTCAAACGGAATAATACAAAAGAAAAGACTGAGTATGTTGATAGCTTGTACATGAGGCAGGCACTCCTTGGACAAGCCAATGGAGCGGTCAACTTCAGCAAAGCACAAGCATTTTCTAAGCCCACTGAGGAGTATCTGTAAAGCAGGTGTTGGAGACCTAGAAGATTCAAGTGCCTCTGTTAGTCCCTAGAAGGAACCTTGACCATCTTCTCCAACCACATATTATAGATGGGGGAACAGAAGAACCTCAAAAAGAACTTGTGATTTGTCAAGTTTCTGTGGCTTTTTTTTTTTTTTTTTTTTTTTTTTTTTTTTTTACCATTCAAGTACGATCTAGATTCCTGAACTTGGTTTACAAAGTCCTTCAGGCCCTGATCCCAGTTTCACAGCTGCCCACACCACCCACACCTTTACTTACCCTGACTTAATGACCTGGTTCTGCTGGAGAACTGAGTATTCTATCTGCACACTGGACTCCAGCCATATAGAGCTTCAGTGTGCCCTGCTCTCGCCACCCACGGGGCCTTGGCATGTGCTGTCCTGGTGCACACCACCCACTACACATGCACAATGCTTTACCTGGCCGGCTTCTCATTCTTCCAGGTCAACAGTGTCATTTCATCCAGGGAGCCTTCCTCAACTCCTCCATACCCCAGCAGTCAATGCTAGCTAGGTGTTTCTGCTCCCCACTTCCATGATGTCCCACACCTCATCATCACACTTACCTCACCTTATTAGAAAACCAAGCTCATTTCTGTCTCTTGCTCTGGGTTGTCATAGGAACGAAGTCCGTATTTGTGTTGCTCACCGTATTTCCAGAACACAGCTCAGTGCCTGGAATTCAGTAGATGTTCAAAAAGTACTGTTGGATGGGTAGATGGATGGATGGGTGGATAGCAGGCAAGAAAGGAGAGAGAGAGGAACTGACAAATGACACTGGATTAGAAGAAAACAAGCCTAAGATGTGAACCCCTGAGCGTAATGCTCTCAGGGGTTACCCCAGATGTCTGTCTGCTGAGTTACACAAAAACCCAGTTTCAGCTTAGATTTATTGAGGTCCTGTTCTCTAGCCTCTCTGCTGCCTGGTCTTATCCATGAATCCCAGTTTACTCGTGCAGTCACCTAATAAGGCAGGAATTTTTATTCACCCCTCACAGGTATGGAAACTGAGGCTGCAAGGGGAAATGTGGATGGCAGGGTGGCGCTTAGCCACCGTGACTATGGTGTCCCTACTTTGCCCTTCACAACCAACCCCAGCCCCAAGCTCCCCAGGCTGTGATTAGCTCCCCAGGCTGGACTGCTTCTCTCTCCACTGGTGAATTACGTTAATGGCAAAGCACTTCTCTGGGTGGTGTGATTTGGCTGTGCCTGCAGCTCTGGCTGGCCAGTGTTACTTCTGGCCGATTTATATGTTCCCTTATGTAAGTAAAGGGGGCAGGATTGCTCTAATAAAATTTTATATGTGTTTTCTGCAAATGGGTAGCACATTTGACATATCAAAGGAACTGAGAGCTGGGATGGTCCTTTTGTTCACAGAGCTCACTGTGCCCTCCCTGTCCCCCAGCCTTCACCATCCCTCCTGACACAATTGCTCCGAGGTGGGGAGGCATCTTTCTAGCCACACCTTCATGTTAAAAAAGCCTCAGCCAAGTAACACCAACTAGAGAACAGTTGATGGCAATTACTAGAATATTAGCAACACCAAGTTCTCTTTAAATAGCATTTTTTTTTTTTTCCTGACAGAAGCCAAGACATTTGAAATCTGGCTTGGCATTCCGTCCCTAATTACCCACATTGCACCCTTCCCCTAAATAATTTCCAAAAGTGATATGAGTGAGGGTGACATTGCAGCTGAGCTTTGTGTTTGTTTTCTTTTTTATTTAAATAGCTGGTGTCACAGCCACGCTGTTTTATCTCTTCGTGCACGTATAGTCAAACTATTAGATGGATGCTTAATAACTGTTCTGAGGAGGGAATGTGACTTGGCACAAGAGGCTCTTGTCTCTGCTTTGCACCATGGGTGTCTGCAAAAAATCTGAGGTAAACAGTCTCTAGACATCTTCAGGCTCATCCTCCTTCATGTCCTCTGCTGTGGAGAAGCCCCCTAAACTATGGATTCTAGATGTTGCTTGTTGGGTAGGCAGTGTTCAGAAACCTGTAGTTACAACGGAACTCAATTAGAAGACATTTGTGGATGGGGGATGTAGCTCTATAATAGAGCACTTGCCTGGCATGCACAAGGCCCCAAGTTCAAAACCCAGCACTGTATGCAACAACAACAAAATCGTTTGCTTTACAAAGAAAACATTCTTTAAATGATATATTTGAAAATATGGTTTATATTTCTGGCACTTCTAAACTATAATATGATATGCAGATTTTACTCATTTATAATTTTTCAGGTACATGAACATTACACAAAGGAGGGTCGCACTATTTTTGCACGTAGATTGTTTTCTGTCTCCTTTGAGGAATGTGTTTCATTTCATACTCTGAAAACTATAGTGCTCTGAATCTGCCTCTCTTTTCCAGTGTTCTCTGGAGCTGTTTTTGAAAATGAGTGTTGTGCATTTTTTTTTTTTTTTTTTTTTTTGGAAAAGGGATGCATTTTCTTTTTTCTTTTTAAATATTTATTTATTTTAGTTGTACACACAATACCTTTTATTTATTTTTACATGGTGCTGAGGATCGAACCTGAGCTACGCACAGGCTAGACAAGCGCTCTACTGCTGAGCCACAACCCCAGCCCTGGGGATGCACTTTCTTGATGTGCTCCCACTATATGGAATACATGTGGAGAGCAGGGAGGCCCGACCCCTGCATCCCTCACCTGGCCTTAACCACTAAGGCTTCTCTCTAGAAGTGTGCCTTCATAAACTCAGAGAGCACAATACAATCCAAGAACTAAAAGGAAGGTGGGATCCTAAAGTGGGCCCTCTGCTTTTTAGGAGGGCCTCTCTCCTTGTCCTGGCTTTGGCCTCAAAGACCTGCTACAGTCCTAAGGGATCTGCTGATGGAGGCAGCCTCTGCTCCCTCTAAGGCAGTGCTTCCTGCACTCTACTCACATAACTGTTGCTGTTGGTTAAAACAGTTTCCTGAGCTCCATCCCAGGGATTCTGATCCTGTAGGTCAGCACTGTCCCATGAACTTGAGTCTCTAACCAACTCATTGGTGATGGTCATAATGCCGGTGAGGGCTCCACACTTAAGAATCACCATCCTGGGAGAATGAGGCCAGGCTGCAGGGGTTAGTGGAAAGGCGGCAGGGACTCTATAGAGCACAGAGGGTCTTGCCTGCACTTGGTGGGGGGCAGGATTGCAGGGGAAAGGGTGTTGCCAAGGTTAGATTAGACCCCTCTCAGTTTTTCCTGTGACTGGCATTACTTGGCACACACTGGAACCACAACGTTCACTTTCCACATTTACCGCTTTTATGTGACTTGGGTCTAGAAGGAAAATGGTTGTGGGCCGATTTTCTAGGAACAGGCAGTTATGTTATTCCTGGATCACACCAAATACTGGTCATTTCTTTAAAATTGCTTTATTAGAGTCTAATTTATATGCTGTAACATTCACCCATTGTAAGAGAACAGTTCAAGGATTTCTCATAAATGTACATTGTACAACTGTCACTGTAGCTCAGGGTTAGAACCTTTCCATCATCCCAGAAGACTCCCTGAACATCCGTGGCTTTGGGTTGTTTATGAATCATGTTAATGGCATGTTCAAGCACCTCTTCAGTGAATAGCAATGACTTTTAGAACTCTTTATATATATTTTTCATTATTTTAGACCAAGTAAACAGGTCATAGTCTGTGTGTTTCATTACTCATTGGTTAGTCTTCATTAACAAGCTTGTATGCCAGGGAGTTAGTAGTACAGCACCTATGGGGTTCCAGGTATTGCTTTGTCAGCTCTTAAGACACATCAGAAGTGCACTCCTCACACTTTAAAAGAGTATTTTAATAGCTCATCCTAATTCAACAGTCATACATTTAAAACCCCATGGAGCCCCAAGCACTGTGCTGAGGGATATAAAAATAAATAATACATGGCCCCTGGCTTTTAGACACTCATGGCTCAAGAAGATGAGACAAAAATACCAACTAATAAATATAGTGAGACTCTATAATTAAGTACTCTGCAAAATATGAATCCTTGGGTAAACAAAAGGCATTAAATTCTATAATTTTTGTGGTATATACAGAGTGGCTTCTTGCTCTGGAAACTAGCTTCTCTGCCCCATCTGAACTCTTTCATCCAAACATGGTCTCTCTTGAAGGCCGAGATAAGACCTTTGTTTTCTTTTAAAAACACTGTGAACATTGTGGGCTGGGGTTGTGGCTTAGTGGTGGAATACTTGCTTCATATGTGTAAGACACTGGGTTCAATCCTCAGCACCACATAAGATAATAAATAAAATAAAGGTATTTGTTCATCTACAACTAAAAAAAAAAAAATTAAAAAGAAAAAAAGTTAAAAAAAATCGTGAACAAAAGCATCACAATATATGGACACAGTTTTAAGCATAATGGTCCCAACAGTGATGTACTGTCTGATGGTCTACATTTTACAGTGAGAAACACCAGGACTTAATCAGCAAATATCTACCTGTTCTGTGTTAAATATTTTGGAGCCCATTGAAGAAAAATTCCCTGTCTCACTCAAAGGACAAGACTTAACACACAAGGAATTTAAGCAGAGGTACAAAGAAGTGTATCATAAAGTTCTAATTAAACATGAGTCCTGCAGAAACATCCAGGATAGACAGTAAATGGTGTGAGGTATCAGGCTTGTGTCTCTAGAACAGGAATGTTGAACACCTCCTAATCACTCATGGGTAGGCTTGGTGCACAAGCCACACAGCATGATGTGTCACACAAGCTAAATGCCATTTTAAGTTATAGCGTAAAGATATGAAAGGACTTTCTTTCCCCTCATATATTTAAGCTGGGCTACCGATTATTTGTCAATATTAATTAAGCCTCCCAATTTAAATTTGCTGTGTAGAAAATAAATGAACTGGACCATATTGGAAGTAGAGATGGAAAGTCTACTAGTGCTACTGTCACATTTAATGGTGTTCCCTTTTAAGCTTTCCCCGTTTTTGACAGAAAAAGCAAGGGCCTTGATTTCCTTGGTGCACTATTGATGATGATCTTTGGTGTGATCATGAAAGGACCATATTTGGGAAGAAAAATGGGCATAAAACTAAAAAAGCAAAAATGCTTAAACTTTAGTAATTTTTTGCATGCCTTTCAAAAATCTGATCCTTTCCTTAGCTTTCCATATTTTTGAATTGGGCATGATTATACCAACCTTTTGTCCCCTGAAACATATTCCAGAACAAGAAACATGGAGAAGGGTCTTGTCATACTATCCTCTGCCCTGTCTTTAGGGGCCACCATGGTTGAGAACCATGTATGTGCCCAGAAACTGGTGGGTTGGTGTGAATGCTCCTGTTAGATCTAATGTCCTCTGGCTTTGAATATTAGGCTGGTCAGAAAGCAATGTCAAACCTCCTCCTACTCCATGGTCAGCACCAAAGACATGCAGTTCAAATGACAACAGCCCTGCACTGAAAGGCAGTACAGTATTGTGTCCCCTGATGTGACAGTTACATTCTTTTCCAGCAGCCTAACATTATTTTCTGTTTCTTTACTAATTTCTATTTGAGCATCTAGGGCTCAAAGCAGGACTATGAGATAGTGTTGGATGATCTTACAAATTCAGAATTTTTTTCCTGGCATACTGTCCTAATTCACAATTCCCTTTGTCAAACCGTATCTGCTGAGGATGAATCAAATCTGTCTCCATGTGATTAGGTGCTCCCCAAGATTGGCTGGAAATATCAAGGCGGGAAGGGCCACTGAGTTTTGGTGTCATTACCTAAAAGCACCATTACCACCACCAAATAAGGCATCTAATTAGTGCTCCTCAGAAAGGGTGAGGTTTCCTAGTTGTCAAAAGAGGTCTTTTTAAGCTCATGAGATCTGTGCTCTTTGGGGACAGCTCCCCCTCCCCGCCCAAAGAACATCTGCTTGACAGATCTTCTTGTGTATCTGCAGCTCTATCTCTGTTCCCTTTGGTCATCACCCACTTTCTCTTTGGCCACAGGAAGTTAAATGAATTTTATTCCATCATCACCAGAAAGGGTTCCTGAGATGTTCTTTTAAGGGTTGTGCAAATAAGTCACACCTGGTTTTGCCCTCAATAGAGGAAGCCTGGTGAATGTAAAGTTCCCCAAAGTGTAAGCATCTGGCTCCTTACAGGTGAGGGCCATGACCACTTTATGAGGATCTCTAAGACCTTTTGCAGAGGTTAGGAGGAAGGGGAAGTGAGCATGTAGTCCTTTTCACTGGAGATGTCTTTAAGATATCTTGACAGTCTATCAAGAACAGAGACTAAACCACCTAAATCAGTCTTGTAACATAGAGTATCCTTGCACGACCTCCTACATGATGAAGATGAAACTCCCTTTTTTAAAGTAGTTCCCTCATCCTCCTGCCTCTCAACCAAACTATACTGAGCTTTCTCAAGTCCCAGGTTATCATAGCAAAGTAAGCCAGGTGTTTCAGGGGCTAACCACATGGAATTCAATTAAGGTTACATACAGGAATAACTTATATATTACCAGCTATTCTTACTAGCAGTAGTTTTCTTTCTATAATAGATACTTTGATTATGTCACTAGAAAGTAATGTACCTCCAAGAGATTTTGAAGGGGAAAAGGATGATTGAATCAGAAGTCCAAGTGATCAGATAAGTTCACTATCTTAGCATTTTGGTGTCATTTTAATGAAAGGACCAAAGCCCCTGTGGATATAATCCCAACACTTTCATCCCTTCACCACTTTTAGCTACTCTCCCTACCAACATTTCATGAGACTCTTCCCAGCCAGATGGTAAGCACATTCCTAGCTGCTCTTGGCTAGAAGGACACCCTATCAGAGAGATGCTTTTTTTTTTCAGGCTCTGACACTCCCACCTGTCAGAGAAGAAGAAAAGCATGGGTCATTCAAGGCAGTGAACTTAGATTCTCATGTGGAATGATTTATGTAAAGAAGAGCCACAACTTATTTAGAAATCACTTGCATAAGGCCCTCTTTTGAAAATGTTCTCATCTGGAAAATAATTCGACTATATGATCATGGTATTCAGGAAGTTAGGTGTTTTGGTGAAAAAGCAATAGAAGGGAATGCTCTGGTGATCTTGGAGATGAGGGGGATTTTGAGCTCACTGGGGAAAGAAAGGCACATCAAGAGTCTCTTTCCTTTGGTGAGAGAGGGTAAGAAGAAGGTAGTGACCCTGATAGGAGAAGCCAGCCCTGGGCACAGCCCACTGTGCTTATGGCTTTGAAGGGTAAAGAGAGAGGTCACCATCTCTGTCCTGACCCAGCAGACTTGAAGGAAGGGATTCCTCCAGCACACACTGGAAAGCTCCCTGCTCCCTCAGCCATTCAGTCTGATATCTGAAATAACTCTATTTCCTGGTTGTGGTAAAGCAAGAGGGGTCTGAGATTTTGAGCAACTAACTCGGTGGGCTGTGGTCATTAGCTGGGGTTGGAATGCAGGTGGGGTTAGTTAACACAGAGCTTGTTTTTCACTGGTCTTCAGGCCATGGCATCGAAAAGTTAACAAGCAGCCAGCTGGGGACATGATATTTCCTAGCTCATTAGAGACAGGGTAATGGGATTTATCCCTTTTCAAGATGGTGCTCGATTGCCTGCCACCAGCATGGTGGAGGTGGACATTCAGGAGGTGGGTTTATTGATGTTTCCTCTTCTCTCCCCAGAGCCTGCCAAGGCTGCCTCGGACCTGACTGCCTGGTTCAGCCTCTTTGCTGACCTCGACCCCTTATCAAATCCTGATGCTGTTGGGAAAACCGATAAAGAACATGAGTTGCTCAATGCATGAGTCTGCAGCCTCTGAAAAGGAGCTCTCCTGCCGCTCCACAGCACCTCACCTGGGGCTAGCAGAAGTATAATGCGATCAGTATGCTGTTTTCATATTTACGTGCCATTTTAATAAAACAAAAGGGTCAAGGGCCCTGTTTATATTGGTATAATTATTTACTCTGATTTGGTATAGAGGGTTTTAGTGTGTCCCCCATGTGGATCTAAATAGTATAAGAGTGTCAAGGAGCAGTGTCCAGGCCACTGTTCTCCTGGCAACGTCCCTTTGTGACCACTGCAGTGTCGCTGGGCTACTGTGAGATCTAAGTTCACATCATAAGCCTACTTTGTAATAGGTTTGAATGTCATGTCCCACAGTCCTCAGTGGCAGCAGGAGGCTAACAAAGCTTCATGTCTCCTCCTGTACCCCCGCCTCTGTGTAAGGGTATCTTCTCCTGCCAAAACAACTTCCAGTGAGCTCTGGATGAAGCTCCAGCCAACCAAAGACACTGTCCCCACAGCGCTTGCCTGGTGGGCCACATGTTCTCACACTGGCAGAGGAGCTGGGTGTCTCCGCTGCACAAACCTCTCTATGGAAAGCAGCCATATTTGCAGATATCAGTGTCTTCTTTTGTCCTCTTCATGGCTGGAATTTAAAAGCATGTATTTCTAGAGCCTCTTGTGACTATTTTTTTTTTTAATTAAACAGAAAAAACATTTGACATGCAAAGTCATGGAGTCTGTTGTGGGGAGACAGGGTTGTGCTGAGGGAGGCACCATGGGTGTGGGGATTGGAGTGGCACAAAAGAGGAGGATGAGTCCCACCTGCAGCCTTGAAGCTACTGATTTGACCCAATACATCTCTCCTTCAGAGAAGGCAGCCTGGCTGACGGCCATGGAACCTTAGGGGGCTCCAGGCAGGGGTGTATTTGGGCACATAAATAGCTCAGACTCTACCAATATTACAAGACCCAGAGCCTGCACCACCCCTCCCCTCCCATGTCACAGGTGACTTGATAAGTGAGGGCCACAAACATTCACGAAATCCAATACACAATGAGCTCAAGGACTTGAGTGGGGGCAGAATCCATAATCAGCCAGGAAGGCCTGTCCTAGGGGAGGCCAGGATGCCTGTCCTAGTCTCCTGAAGCTTCAGTCCTCAACTCTGAAGAGGCTTCTTGAAGTGATCTCCAGAAATTCCCACGTACACAGAAGCACCCTCATGGAAAGGCATGGCTTCCAGTCCTCTAAAAACCTCCCTGGAGGACGGGAGGCAGAGACCGTTTAAGGTTTGCTCCTGTAGAAAAGGATCCACAGGTGATGGATGGGCTCTGCTGGCTTTCCAGCCCAGCACAGGCCACTGGGGAATCTCATTTGTTAGAATTTTACTTCACAGATTCCTCATGGACTTTGAGGATATCAAGATACAGCACCCAGAACCCTACCTCACACCCTTTCTTGCACGTATGGGAGTGCTTCCTGTACCCAAAGCCCCCATCTGTGGACCTGTGTGCTTGTTGTACACCCCATGTGGAACACCATCATAACCCCTGCACCCTTCAAGAGCCCCCTCAGAGACCCCTCTGCCCCTAGGACCTCTCCAAGTGCAGCCCCCCAGGTCTCCTTTCTCCTTGAGCAGTCATTGGTTCCTGCCCTCCTTGTCATGCCGGTATGGCACTCTGCCTGGGTTGGTCAGGCCTGTGCTTTAGGCATTTGCCTCTACCAAGAGATGCTGCAACCCCAGATAATAGGGTCCCTGTTTCCCCAAGCCTCTATCTCCCCAGCAATCAGTACCCTGGTGTCACCAATGGAAACAACGGATTAATGATTGAACCAAGTTGTCCTGTGTGGAAAGTGGGCTAAGGGTCCAGGTTCCATCCTGGGTCACATTTGTTTGTGGCTGTGGAAACCCACAGCCAGCCGCTGTCCTCCATGAGGAGAAGCTGGAGGGCCTGGCTGGCTCTTCCCAGGGGGTGGAGTTCTTCTATTTTGAATGGATTACTTTAAATACTAACAGGCTGCATTTTAAAATTGATCTGTGGGTGGAGGGGAGCGCATTGTGGTGGCTTGGACAGGCTTAGCTACAAGGAACAGGAAAGAATTGCCCTTGGAGACATTTTCTCCCTGAATTTTCTTTATATTTTTGTGTAGAAAAAGAAAAAGAAAAGAAAACGAAAAAGAAAAGAAAAGGATTCTATTCCCCTTCCCATCTGCAGTCCACTTGGCCAGCCTCTTGATCCCTTTTGATAGGCGTGTTTTGATCGGGGCTCACACAAAGCCCCTCAACCCCCTCTCCAGTTTAAGGAGAAGCAGCTGCTGCCTGCGCACCAGCCCGCCAGGGGCTTCCTTTGGGACCCTCCTCAGGGCCCCTCCCCAGCTGCCCACACCCTGGCTCTGGCATGGACATGACAAAGGTGCCTCACCCTCTCATATCCAGTCTTGCTTCTCCCTTGTTTTCATCCCATGCCGTGAGCCACAATGGTAGTGGACCCCCGGAGAAGTGCTGATTTCCTGTCCCTGGACCACTTTCCATGGACTAAAATGCCTCCCCACAAACAGAGAGAGAATACACACATTTGAGGGAGGGAGCCAGAAGTGATTCTGTTTCCTCCTTTCTTCTTCCCCTGGCTGGCATGTGCACTTGATGCACTTTATAGATTCATTCCCTTCAAAAATGTAATTTTAGAAATGTCAAGTTGATTTTGAGTTCTGGGAGAGTGAGAAAAGCATTCGTCAGCTGCCGAATTAGAAATGCACCAACTTAGGAAAAACCAACACTTTCTGCTGGAGGTTCATGCCTTGAGAAAACGTGATGTGCTTGAAGCTGACAGCCCTGGGAGAACCCGGAGTGGCTGGTGGGCCTTGAGGACGAGGCTCACCCATTGTGCTTTAAGCCAGTGTTTTACAAGTGGTGGGGGGCCAGAGCTGAACCCTGAAGGTGCCATGTGAGGCTGCCCAGCCATCTGGGTGAAGACAGCACCTGCCAGGCCTCTCTCGCTTCTGCCTAAACCGTGAGCAGCTTCTGAGCTGGCTAGCTGGACTCCACACTTCCCTGCCTCAGTGGCTACTGCAGAGACCTCCTGGGGAGCCACTCTGGCCAAGACTCAGAACTAAATATTAACACTATTTGATTTTGCCAATATATCAAAGTTGCACTTGTCTTTGTGATCAACAAGTGTCCTCCGGACAAGCCATGGAACTTAATCCTCTGCTTTGATGTCAACTGGCTTCCCAGTCCTCCAATTGGCACACTCACAATGCAGCGATGCAGGTCTCTTCAGCTCTGTTGGAAAACAGACTTCAGCCTGGAGACAGCTCCAAATGATTGGCAAAGGCTGCCAAGAATTCTGCACCAAGAAGGAGTCTTGTAAATGAGCAGTATTTATGATGGGTGTGGGACAGGGAGTGGCGGCAACCAATGCTGCCTTAGACTCCATTTTTTCATGGGGCTGTTAGAGTTAATGTTTTTTGTTTGTTTAAACAAAAGTAACTGGGATTCCAGAACAGAGAGAGGGGGGGGGTGGGTATAGAAGAGAAAAAGTTCAAAGAGCACATCATTACTGAAATGTAACCGAACTCAAACTCAAACTGACTTAACTATAAAAAAGTGGAGGTGGACTTACTTGTTCAGGTAACACTCTAAGTGAAGGCTTCAGGCACAGCTGGATTGAGGGACTATGGGACTCAGCTGATATCCTCCATAACTGTCCCCTCAGCAGTACCCAGCTCTGATTCCTTCCATTTCTTCCAACAAACATCTCACAAGGAGGCAAAAAATGGCCACCAACATCTCTAGCCAGCGTCTTGGAATTGAGCCTGTGTTGGGTCCTGTGTTCACTCCTCAGTCACTGGGATCAAGGGGCGAGGTGGGGTGGGGTGAAAATATGTTGTTTACCCAGCTTTTCATGTGCCCGTCCCTGGAGTCTGGCTCCCGTGGACTGAGAAAAAGAGAAAGGATGATTACTCCAGGCAAAACTGGGGTGCTGTTGCTAGAGGGAAAAGGAATGCACATAAAAGGACTGGAATGTTTTTGGGAATACCCCTGCAGGGGCCCTTTTAGAGGTCACCCCTCCCTCCCCATCTCACCCCCTCAGGCACTTGTGCTAGAAGTTTAGAGCTCCCAGTGGCTACAGAAGTTCTCCTACCTTCCACCCCACTGCAAGGCATCACAAAAGGAGTCCCAGAGCCTTTTGCATCCGACACACTTATCTCCAGATGAGGAAACCGAGGGACCAAAGGTTTCTCGAAAAACAAACCAGGAAAGAGCCCATGTCATCTGACTCCCAGGCCAAGTTTCTTCTACATCCAGGTATTTCCAAGAAATTGAGAGCCGTAGGAAAAAACTCAAAGACAGGCAATGTTCCTTTAAGAACCAATCTCTCTTTTCCTTCTTCACGCCCCTTATTTTTCTTTTCAGAAGTCAGTTCTTCAATACACCCCTGGAGGTAGAATCTAGGAAAGCAGGTTAGAGCAGTGTCAAGAGTTTACTCTGAAGCCAAACACGTGGTCAAACCAAGACTCCCCCAGCTGAGCTTCCGTTTTCTCACTCATAAAATAGGGACAATAGCAGACCTTCGTTATTTCAAGGATTTTTGTGCACCCAAGACATGTGCATTGTACTTGCACACAAATGCACAAAAGTGTGGTGGGAAGTGTCCCCGGGGCTTACTCAGTAAGATGTTACTGCAGTGGGGGACAGGGGCTGCTCCCTCAGTGACCTTCCAAGTCCCATTTGCTCTCCCCATTATTATTTACTAACTCATTCTTAAATATCATGGAAATGGAGTGGGAAAGAAGACAAGACTAGAAAGTCCAATGAATAAGTGGTCGTTGATTTTTCCATAAAGCTGAACAAGATGTGCTGGGGCTAGGAGACACGAAGCAGGTTCTCGGCTGGACAAGAGGGGCACACTGCAAAACTCACCTGTCTTAAAGGTGTTTTTAAATGTGTCAGTAACCAGAACACTGATCAAAAGAAATTAGGAGACAGCAGTGAGACTGTTCCTATGTTGTTGCTGGGGATGCAAAATGCCACAGCCACTTTACGAAACAGTTTGGCAGTTTCACAGAAAGTTAAACACAAACTTTCCATATGACCCAGCAATCCCACACCTAGGAATTTATCCATGGAGAGAAAAAAAGTTATGTTTACACAGAGACCTGTCTATGAATGTGTAGCAGCTTTATTCATAATCTCCAAAACTGGAAACAACCCAAATATCCTTCTACTGCTGAAAGGCTTAAAAAAAAAAAAAAAAAAAAAAAACCTACGATATATGCAAATAATGAAGTATTATTTAGCAGCAAACAGAAGTAAGCTATTGATACCACCAACATGGTAATTCACATTGATATCATGTACCCCCCTGCGAGGATACAACTGGAACAGCATTTTACCTCTGTGGCATTCTTCCGCCAAACACACACCCCAGTCTAGAAAGAACAATTTCAAACAAATCCAAATTGAGAGGCATTATAAAGGATACCTGATCAGTGTCAGTGCCTTTCAAAAGTGCCAATATCACACACAAAAAAATAAGAAGAAAAAACTTTAAAACTACCTCAGATGGGAGAAGACCAAGGATCCAGGATGACTAAATGTTACGTAGAATCTTGGGTTGGATCCTAGAGCAGAAAAAGGACATCATTGGGGGAAAAAAATGGGTGAGATCCAAATAAACATTTCTCTGTAATTAAAATGCACAAATAAAAACATAATGCACAGGTGAAAGAATATGGTACTGTACTAATGTAAATTTATTGGTTTTGACAATTCTTCTATAGCTATGTAAGACATTAATAAGAAGAGAAGTAGGGAAATAATAGTATATGGGAATTTGTATTATTTTGGAAACTTTCTGTAATTCTACAAGTATTCCAAGGCAAAAAGTTGTCAGTTGTCCTTTGGCCAAAGGCTTCATACTGTGTGATTCCATTTGTATGACAGGAAAAGTCACAGCGATGTAGACAGATATCAGACCAGTGTTAATCAGGGGCTGAGGTTGGGGGGGGGGTGACTTCTGGTGACACAGGAGAATTTGGGGGTTAATTGATTGTATTGGTGGTGACACCACTACTAGCATTTGTCAAAATTCATACAGTTATATACTAAAAAGGGTGAATTGTACTGTATGTCAATTATGCCTCAATAAGGAAGTATGACTCTAACAAAAGAAATAAATAGGTTTCTGGATCCTCCAAAAAGGATGCCAGCACTCATGGGGAAGTAGAGCCTGAGTCATCTCCTGAAGCAGAGAAAGTCAGCCTGGGATGCAGATCAGGATGATGGATGCACCTCCTGATGAAGGAAGGTGGTGGTATTTGTGGTGTCTGCCAACACCCTTCTGAATGTAGGTCAGGATAGGCCAGAGTGTGCTTCAGTGAGAACAGGTGAGCTTTGCAGTGTCCTCAGCAATAAAAAGCAGAGCTGGAGGCTCTGTTGGCTGTTCTAGGCTTCATCTGAGTAATGGCACCCTTATCCTCCCTTCATTCCTTAGGAATGGCCACATGGCTTTGCCTAACTGCAGGGCCTGGGAAATGGGACAGGGTAGCTGGAAAATATTGCAAGAGTGCTACCATCTCTTTAAAAGGTCTCTGGCCAGGTGTAGTGGTGCATGCCTATAATCCCAGCCTCTTAGGA
Organism: Tamias sibiricus; assembly: GCA_025594165.1. Classification (NCBI taxonomy): domain Eukaryota; kingdom Metazoa; phylum Chordata; class Mammalia; order Rodentia; family Sciuridae; genus Tamias; species Tamias sibiricus. The sequence goes on along the minus strand of CM046664.1, from coordinate 107,124,717 downwards.
GGCTGAAGCAGGAGGATCACAAGTTCAAGGCCAGCCTCAACAACTTAACGAGGCCCTAAGCAACTTAGCAAAACTCTCAAAATATAAAATAAAATAAAAAGGGCTGGGAATGTGGTAAAGTGCCCTTGAGTTCAATCCCCAGTACCAAAAGAAAGACTCTTGGTCTTCAAAGTTGATTTTTAAAATCTTGCAACAGTGGAGTCTATTTAGTCTGAAGGAAAGACAAATATATTTATATAATACTTAGAAGAGGTTTTATTTCGTTTTGTTGGTGTCGTTTGGCTTTTAGTGTACCAAGGTCTTGTAATACTGGCAGTTCTGTTGTCTTATGGGAGATTGCAAAAATTCCGTGAGAATGTACTGTTACAGACCAACATTCAAGATGCCTGCCATGCCCCTGACCCCACTTTTAAGCATTCCTGGCTCCTGGTCTGCCAGGAAAGACACAGTTGCAGTCAAGTAAGTCATGCTCTCAGCCACAGACTTCCTGGTCTCAGCTGACTAGTTCAGGAAGCCAGTGCGGTAGGCCTGCCAGAATAACTTTTCACCCAGAGAAGTGTCAGAGTTTATCAGATTCTCCCCGCTTTGATTTTGAGCTGGTGATAATTTGAATTAATCTGTCAGTTACAAAAGCAATAGCTAAAATTAACAGAAGAAATGCACAGTTACCATAAAGCAATAGGAGCCTTAAGCAATTGCACAGAAAGAGCCAGCAGAGTAGAAAGGTGCAGAAAAGATGTGCAGCAGGGTGGTAAGATGGCCTGGAGTAACTGGAGCATGGAATCAGACTGAGCTGCTGAGTCACCTTAAGGACCCAGTGTCACCAAATGCCAGCAGCTCATCTAAGCTCCTTTGATCAGTTGCACCTCTTTACAGTCTCCTCAGAAAATAGAAATCTTTGCCCTTAATATAAAATAAACACCTATGTCATGCCGGCTGACCACTTGGAACAAACTGAAGTGAGGATCTTGCTGTCTTCAAGTTCCCAAAGTCTTGCTCTAAAACTTTCAAGCACTCAGCAGCAGCCGTCAAGCCCATGTTCATTCTCCTTGAGAACATGATTAAAAGCAATCAAATTCTGATGTCCCTCAGGCTCCAACAATCTCTTCCTTTTCCCCCATGCCTGGCACCCTGAGCATTTCAGTAGAATGCCAAGACCCACTAGGATACCCCTTTCTCTATTGCTGGATAGACCCCCTGAACACAGTCTCAGTGTGGGATAAGTACCTTCTCCATGACTTACTCTAGAAGAGAGCTGTTCAGAAGAGCACAGGAAAACTTTGAAACCAGAGAGAGCCCGACACCTAGGCCCCATCTGCTTGCTAGTGAGGACATCATTAATTTTAGAAACTCCTCATCAGAAGAAGTTGGATTATGTATGGCCTCTCAGGAGTTTCCTTCTCCAGGTACTCTGCAGGGAGTCCTCTTATTGATTTTGGTCTGAGGTGTCTCCTGCTGGTATATCTGGCCCTGAACCTCACTTCCGGCATCCTCCACAGCCTCCCTTACCCAGCACTGAGAGATCCACACCCTGCTTCCATTCTCTTCCAGCAATTCATCTCTGTTTCTGATGGCTGAGTTATAAATTCTCTCTGCCCTCTTAGAAACTCTATTCTGGTCTGGGGATTTATGGATGTCTTAGTTTCACGAGTCTGTACATCCTCTGAGATCATATGTGAGTTTTTGAAAATGTACCTTACAGCTGTTATTTAACCCAAGGAAATGGTCTAGAGCTTCCATAAATTCTTAAAGGGGTCGATGAACGATTAGAGTCAGAAACATTCCTGTCCCCTTTCTCAGCAGGGAAGCCCCAGCCTTCTGTACTCTTTCTTCTCTCCTTGCCCTGAAAGGCTGAGATGGCCATGCGTGGGCCTCAGTGGTCACACTGAGGTGTATTTTTATCCTGCCAATAGGAGCTGTGTCCTGGGTGAGCTGTGACTTTGGCTCCAGCTGGAAAGGGGGAAGCTAGCAGGGAGAGAGCAAATCCTGGTGCATACTAGCCCAAGCGCAGCTACCTGCAGTTTGCCACCCCATCTGTTACCTGCCCTCAGAACCAGCGGAGGGGAGAAGCCCAGAGCCAAGCAAGCTAGTTTTCTGCCTTGTAAAACAGTTCCCTGATTAAAGAGAAAGCACTTTGAAAAGACAGAAGTAGGCTCAGACTGAAAACTCAAGTGTCCTGGACTCCTGGCCTTGTTTTCCAGGCCTGGTCAGGGTGAGGACACAGGTACTCAGGATCTCAGGGAAGATGGTGGAGAAGTTCTACTGGAAAATCACGTGCTCCCACTCTGGCCTCCTCCCTGGGCAGCCAGGAAGAGTGGCCCCCTCTGCTCACCAGTGAGGATACCATTAATCTTAGAAACTCCTCATCAGAAGAGGCTGGATTATGTATGGACTCTCTGGAGTTTCCTTCTCCAGCTACTTTGCAGGGAGTCCTTATACTGATTTTCCTGACTGCCCACTCACCACCCAAACCAAGGAAAGGTGCAAACAGTTTTGAGTAGACAGCAGAGGCGGAAGTTTGCTGCACATTTGCTAAGCTACCAGCCTTGAACTATTAGCCATGTGTATGTGCTCTGATCCTACATAGCCTATGGACAATAAAAAAAAGTCACTGTCCATGACATAGTTACTCTATGCCAGGCACTGTGTTATATGCACAAAAACCCATTTCATTGTCTTAACTATCCTGTAGAGTGGCATTGTTTTTGTATGCGTGAATTTTTTTAAAATTGCAAATACTTCACATGCCACAAATACATCTTGTAAGTGTATGATTCCTTGGTTCCTGGTACTTTCACAAGGTCATGCAACCATCACCATTATCTAATTCCAGGACATTTTTTGTCATCCTCAAAGGAAATTTGTATCCATTGGTAGTGACTTCCTATTTTCCCCAGCCCCAGACCACTAATTGCCTTTCTGTCTATCTCTAAGGATTTTCTTATTATGGACTTTTCCTATCATTGGGAGTATACACTTTGTGGTCTTTTGCCTCTTTCCCTTGGCATAGTTTTCAAGTCTTATCTATGTAGAACTTATCAGTATTTCATTCTTTCTTATTGCTAAATAATGCTCAATTGTATGGATTTGATAGCTACAGTCATCAATTACTGGATATATGGATTGTTTCTACTTTGGAGCTATTATGTATAATGCTATTATGAATGTTTGTACACAAGTTTTTATGTAGATATATGTTTTATTTTCCTGAGAGTATACCCAGGTGTGGACTTGCTGGGTGATATGGTAACTCTATGTTTAGCCTTTTGAGGGACTGCCAGCCTGCTTCCCCAAGTGGCTACATCATTTTATGCTCCCCCAGCAGTAAGTAAGGGCTACAATTTCTTTAGTCTCATCAATACTTGTCATTGCATGACTTTTTAATTATGGGCATCCCACTACTGCGAAATGTTTTTCATTTGCATTTCTTAATGGAAGTAGGTATCTGCTATGGACTGAACTGTATACTCCTCAAAATTTATATGTTGAAATTCTAATCCCCAGTGACAACGCATGTGGAAATAAGGCCTTTGGGAGGTAATTAAGTAAGGGAAAATGAAGTCATAGACAGAGGGGTGATCCATATAAGAGGAGGCACTAGAAAGTTTGCTCCCTGTCTCAGAGCAAAAGCCCTCTGAGGGCAAAGCACCCTCTTAAAACCAGAAAGAGCTTCACCAGGAGCCAAACCTGCCAGTTTGAGCTAAGACTTTCAGTTTGTAGAACTGAGACAGAAATCTCTGTTGTTTAAGTCACTCAGTCTGTGGTATTTTGCTACGACAGCTGAGGAGACCTAGACAAAAGCATTATCTCCCTTATACAAATGAAAAATGCCAGGCTAACAGGGTCATCATTCACCTCTGTCTGATGCTAATATCTGCCCCCATTTCCCCTGTGTCCAGTAATTGATGAAGAAGGGACATGTTCTACCAGGTGTGGCCTGCCAGCTGACCAGAATCAGCATAGTGCATACCCCTGGTTCTGTGAATGAGGGGCAGAAACTTGCCAAGAAGGATAAACAAATAAATATCTGAATCCTCAAGTTGTTGTCTGGCTTATGCCAGCTGTAGATTCAAAGGCTCATTAAGAACATCCCAAGGTCTTGTTCACTGTGATTCCCAACCAACATTCCACTGCAGCCTGTCCAGTGATCTCGTTCCCATCATCTAACACAAATTCCAGGGTAACAACCTCCTTGGCCGAAACCGAAACGTCAGTATCGGTCTCTCACGAACCCACTTCAGGCATCTCTGTAAAACTAGATCAAACAACACTCGATAAAATAAAATCACATAGAAATGTGAATCACATTCAATAACCATCTCTCAGCCATTTTCAGGCTTCTATGTTTTGCTGGGGGTGGGGGTAGGGATTCCTTTTCAGTTTTCTAGATGAGGCAGTTTAAGAAGCAGAGGACAGATTTCTGGGCTTCCTGGTGCCCACTTCATAAATCCATCTCAACTGAGCAGAAGGCTGCTAGTATGGGCCACACTCCAGGAAACACTCTGTCCTCTCATTCCCCACAGGCATCTTCAACCTAATTTCAGGCCTACATAATTTAATCCTATTTACCTTATAGTAGGATGATATTGGGGCCATTTTCTTTGGAAAAAGGGGGATAAGGCCTGAAGCTCTGTCACATGTGGATTCTCCCACTCAGCCAAAGTTCACACTGCCAGGCATTCTCTCAAGCCACCTTGGTTTCAAGAGACCTGCTGCTCATTTCCATTGAAATGAAATCCTTTGTTCCCGAATTCTTTTTTCTCCATTACTTTTCCTCCTCCCTTGATATTTAGAAATTATCATGCATCGTTTCCTAAATTACGAGGTTATCGGGTGCTAATACACAAACTTAGAAAACAGATAATCAAATGCTATAGAATTACCTACCCAGATAAAACCACCATTAATTTTTTATACCTTCTTCACATCTTTTTACTCACATATTTTCACAAATTACAGGGATCATACAGATTTTGGGGTTTTTTTCCCCCTCTCATTCTTTTTAGATACACATGACAGTTAAGTGTATTTTGACATTTTGTTCATACATGGAGTATAACTTATTCTATTTAGGATCCCATTCTTAGGGTGGGCCACACAGGCTTGTGACCTGCTTTTTTGCCACAGTGTTGAGTGCTGCCATACTGTTGTTCAGAAAGGATATGCCAGTTTATTATTCTCAGAAAGGATATGCCAGTTTATTATTCTCACAGAAAGATGACTGTTAGTCAGCTTTCTGTTGCTGTGACAACATACCCAAGATAAACAACTTATAAGGAGGAAAGATTTATCTTGGCTCATAGATTCAGAGGTCTCATTTCGTCTGTGATTGCTTGACTTTGCCACTGGGGGCCTATGGCAGTACAGTATATCATTGTGGGAAGCACACGGAAACCTGTTCACCTTATGGCAGCCTTCAAGGATATGCCCCCAATGACCTAACTTCCTTCCATTAGGCTCCACCTCCTCAAGTTTCCACTACATCCATTGTGCCAGGCTGGCAACAAAGTCTTCAATATAAGGGTCTTTGGGGGATGTTGGAGATCCAAACCAAAACAGTGACCAGACCCCCACCCTCAACATTGAGGTTTATACCTTCAGTTCTTTGCCAATTTAAAGGCAACAATCTGTTGTGATTTGCATTGCTTTGATTACTAGTGAGGCTAAGCATTAATTTTCATGTTAATCACTTCCCTTGATTTTCACCTTGACTTTATGTTTAAAATTATGTAAAGTAGTCTGGTAGGCCATATCTGCTTTCTGCTGCAAACTGGTTGACAGATGGAAAGTGAGAAGGTGGTGGGGGTAGAGGAAAGAGGATGACTATCAACAGGCCAGCAAAATGAAGATCGTGTTGCTTCCTCTTACCAAACATTACAAGAGGAATATATGCTTGTTTTATGAAAAAAAAAATCAAGTATTTCAAGAGGGAATATAAATATTGGGAAAGCTCACCTTAACTCTTGCTTCACCCACCAGAGCAAAGTCATCAGTTCCCCAACTTCTGTAGCAACCACATTCTACCTCCCCTCCCCATTGTTTTCCCACAGGATCTGCTGCACTGGCCATATATTTAGGAGAGCAATCAGGACAAAGACTCAGGGATTTGACTAGGAATAGCTTCTACACACATGGCTCCTAGGCCTTGCTCCAGGGTGGTCCTTGGGAAGGGAAGCAGAAGAGACCACACCAGGTGTTTGTAATCAAAGAGGCAGATGAATGGAGAGTCAGATAAGATTACCCTGTCTGCCTTGATTCCAGTCCATATGAAAAATGGCAGGCTGTTTATTGCAGCACATGAGCAGTGTCCTTTGTTCACTCCCATCCCTTGAGTGTAGCTCTTTTCCTTTACAAAGTGGAATAGAAAACCTAAGAAAAGGTTGCTTTTCCAGCATGAACCCTTCTCCCCCCTTTGCCAGGTCCTGGTGGAGCCCTACATCCACCTTTTATCCACCTTGCTTCCAGACTGGGGTTTGAAATAACATCCATCACTCGCAGGGCCAGACCCAATTCTGTTAAAGGAATGTCATCAAAGTCATGCTTCAATCAGATGCCAAGACCGAGTGTAGTGTGAAAGGGAACCCATTCCTTGTTATCAGAAAATCTTTTGGAGGAAAAATGATCTAATTGTTCAAATTCTTAGTGCTAAGAAAATGGCTGTTAAGAATGAGAGAAACCATCACCACACTGATCTGGAACCTTTGAAAACATTTATTTTCTTTCTCCTCTTGGAGAGATGCAGATGCCTATGGAACGGAATAGGCCATTTTAGAGCCAGTAGGTCACAGGCCTCCTGTTAACTAAAGGAAAAAACAAGAAGTTCAAGGTAGAAATATTTCTAATTTTCTTGAGAAATTCTGCCCTTTCTCCTTTATGGCTTTAAAAAACTGATCACCTATCTCACTATTTCTTGCATCCTCTCCCACAGGAAATCCTTTTCTCCAAGGATTTTAATTCCTACTCCAACCAACACACACTAGATTCTCTTAAGTGGTTTCATGTTAAGACAAATTAAGTTTTAGGTTTACACACAATGGAGATTGAATATCATATGAGCTGTTCATCAAATTACAAAATTTTGTGTTGGAAAGTTTTATCTTGGACCTAGTCCAAAAGGGCTTCTTTTCAAAGTACCCATTCTATAAAAGCAAGTCTAATTTTCTGGGCCCAGAGGACAGAGTTATATAGAGGGCTTTAGGTAACATTAACAATGATAACGGGTATATGCGTTTGCAGTGGATAGCTCCTGTATGTTTTAATTCTCTAACACCACATAACAAATTTCCCCCCATATTTGTACCTTAACACAATAAATGTGTATTATGCAGTTTCTGAAGGTCAGGAACTCAGGAGCAATTTAGCTGGTGGTTCTGGCTCAAGGTGTCATGATATTGCAGTCATCTCAAGGCTCACCTGGGGCTGGAGGATGTTACCACATGGTTGTTGGCAAGGAGCCTCAGTTCCCTGGATGCTGGTGGTCAGAGGCCTGCACTACTCACTATTGGGGGCTCTCGTTGACTTCCTGAGTATCTGTACAACATAGCTTCCTCTGCAGCAAGTGATCCAAGAAAGCAAGCACACCTAAGACAGAGCCAGTCTCTTCATCACCTGATCTCAGATATGATGTCTCATCACTTCTTTCATATTCTATTCATAATAAGCAAGACTAGCCCACACTTAAGGGAAGGGAAATTAAGCTTTACATCTTGAAGGGAGGAGTATCAAGGAAACTGTTTTGTAACACAATTATATTCATTACAAAGGATATTATAGAGGAGAGAGAGGAAGAGATGAATAGGGCAAGATATGGGGAAAGGGACAAGGAGCATCCATGACTCTCAGGAAACCCCACCCTCCAGCAATCTCCACATGTGCAGACATCCAGAAGCTCTCCTAACCCTGCCCTTCTGAGTTTGATGACAACTTCATTGTATAGGCATGTTTTATTTTATTTTTTTAATAGTCTGGAGGAAATCCAGCAAAGCCTGTCTATTTAGATTCTTTCTGGTCTTTTTTGTGAAGTATTTCTTATTCTAGGGCATAGGGCAGGACCCCTCTGGAACGAGAAGGGTCTTAGAGCCTGTTCATGGAAAAGGGAAGGTCAGAGGATTTCTTAATGGTCAGCTTCTAGAGTTTCTCTGAGTTACCTCAGGAGAGAGGAATTCTAGTTTCTTTGGCCTGTCTTACAGAGGGAATTATGGGCCAGGAACCATGGATAAAAACCACAAAATGTCTATCATATCACAGGTCACCTCTGGGTTTTTGAATAGATCCCTTTCATCAAAGGGATATACAGTTCAACAGATACACATTATTAGAATCCCCTCCGTCACTACTAACTAGTATAGTTTATCATCATATTGAAAGAATATGTCTCCCAGGGTGAGGCCACTCAGGTTCCCAGGACCTCCTCAGGTCCTCAAAGCAGAAGTTTCAGCAAACACGCAGCTTCACCCTTTCAGGCAGTTGACGTAATGGTGGTGAGAAACAAGGTCATTCTCTTGCTCTGAGCCTCTTTTGAGGTGTTAATGTTGAATCTCTCTCAGTTCAAAACACATTTATTTATTCTTTTGCCTTTGGCTCCTATTTATTCCTCCCTCTTTCCATTAACAACCTTTTTCACCTTGAAAAAGACATTAGCTGCAGCTATTGTGCTGGTCTAGATCCTAGGCAGCAATATTAGTCTAGCAAGTGCTTCACTCTCAGTCCACTAACATGCAGAATAGGTTAGTGGGTGCAGAACTAGTGGGCTATTTCTGCCTATAGGCAACATGGCTGCATTCACTGTTAACCCCCATTTTGCCAGATGGAGAGAAGGTACAACCCACCCCCATAAGGCCCTTAGGAATCCTGACATAGGTTTAAAACCACACTTAAAATTTCTTGCTGAGGAATCATCCTTCCTTAAAGCATATGGTGTTCTGTGGCCTCTGTGTGAAGAAGGGAAAATATATTTACCTTTTCAGGTGGTGTGGGGAAAAAAACCCCAATATCATAGTTTTACTAGCATCCTTCTCCAGCATATTTCTCGCCCAAGGTGAGTCCTCCTCTTCTCCACATTCACCTGAAAAACAGTAATAACACCTAGTAGGGACACTCCTCTAGTTTCACTCAGGCCAAGTGGGAGCACATTTGTGAGAGGGTGGAAGCCAACCCTTCATGCTGTGTTCTCTCTCCATTTTAGGTGACCAACCTTCTACTTCTCAAGCTGTTAATCTGAGGATGTCTCTCTGCCCATCGTTGGACGTTATACACTATAGAATGTGTTCTTTGGTTTGAAGCAATGATGGTTAGTGGTTTAAACCCAGGCAGTGCTTTCTGCGCTGTGTCTTCTTTGTATCCTTCACTGGCTAAACATAGCCCAGGCCAGAATTGGTATCTATTCCTGTCAGGACCCATTTGTAGCCCCCTGGGGCTAACAGCATCAGCCTCACTTGCCAGCTCTGATGAAGGCCTTCCCACCAAGGAAGCTGCTCATAGCCATCATGTCTTTAGTCCCTTTTGCTGGTTCTTGTTGGTATTTTGTGTTTCAAAGGGTGCAAGAGGAACAGGTCTAGATTCAGTCCACCTTTCACTGCTGCAGCTCCCACCATATCCTTCATTAAATGAACCCAGGAGCCAACTTTAAGTGACAACACAGGGATATCTGCTTGCCAATTCACCACCATCTGAACCTGGGAGTTCCTTTGATGGACAGCTTACTTAAATACACCCCTCAAGTTTCTATAGGGCTGTGGCTCATGTAGGCATTCCCTTAATAAGCCAGGTTTTCATTGCTTTCTACCTGATCATGTGGCCAGGTCACTGGCCACTGCTTTTAAGTTGGTGAAGACCCCCAAATGGGGGCTTCTGCCACTGTTCAAATTTACAGCATTTTATTCAGTCTGCCAGGTTATTTTTAGCTTCTTTAATTGTGTGGCATCCTTTCAAATAAGTTGTTGTCCATTTACCTTGTAACTGTCATCCACACAATAAGCAGCTCATGGTCAGTCAGTTGAGAGCTACTGTTGGGTACTGTCCAAATGCTGTTTTGAAGAGAGTTCTAGGATCATTCCTATGGGAACAGAGGTTCCCTTCTCATATCTCCTCCCTTTGTTCCTCAGGTAGCACAATCTTATATAAACCATTTAAAAATTCTCTAGTCATGAAAACAATCACATGATACAGCTACTGACATCTAGTTTCTAGTCTGCTCTTTAGTCTACACCAGAGGTCAGCACACTTTTCTGTGAAGAAACAGGTAATAGGTATTAGAGGCTCTATGGGGCAGACTCCCTTGCAATGACCTGACACTGTACGGTAGAATAGCTACAGGCAACAAAGTAAGTATGGCTTTAGTCTAGTAAAACTTTTATTTGCAAAAATAGGCAGCTGGCTGGCTTTGATTATGAGCAGTAGTTTTTTGACCTCTTGTCTAAGATACTGAGGTTTTTGGAAGTCTACCAAACTCAGTGATTTTTGTCTCCTTGCTATCAGAATCTTGTTCCAAAGTCATTCATCTAGATGGCACAGCTGTCCAGCTTGCCACCATCATGTCTCCACAGCTTGAAATTCAGTAGTGAGATAATACAGAAAGGCACGTTTGAGATTTAGGTGGAGGAAAAAAATTAGGATATAGTCCTTGTCATGGGACATAGGAAGGAGTGTAAAGGAGAGTTGGCTTGGTACACAAGGGTAAAGACAGTGCCCTCATTATGTTTAATCACTGAGGGTGAGATAAGGCGAAGACTGGGAGGTGGTGTTCTGGAACTGTGGGGCCAGGCTATAGCATTGAGATTTTGTACTAAGCAATCCATCTTCATAAAGCTTCTGCCATTACAGAATCCCAATTTACCAAAAGAGTAAAGTATTGGAGGGTTGGGGATAAAAGACTTGTGAGTACCAAAGATGCGGCAGAAGGTAGGAGCCACCCACAGACCTGTAGGGAATATGTAGGGGAGAATGAAACTTCAGTGCTAGTTGGCATCTCAATGTGGGATGGGAGATGGGGTGGTGGGTAAAGGTAACTCCTTGGTCTGCAACGTTCATGGATATACTTCATGTGTGTGTGTGTGTGTGTGTGTGTGTGTGTGTTTAATTAGCATCAGTTAGTTAGCACTGAAACATATAAGTTATTTGGCCTAATTTCTCCTTCTTTGTTCCTTAAATTTTATTTTGTAAACATTAATTTCTCAGGACCACTTATATTAAGCTTATTATATGATCTGAGTATGAGGGTGAAAAACTGCACTTTCCTTCATGTTCATTTGCAATGAGATTTTTAAATGGTACAAGGTAATTTCCTGCCTAAATTATATATTATCCCCAGGAAGACAGCTGATAAATCACAACCTTTAGCTTACATTTTACTTTTCTCAGTCAAAAACACAGCTACTAAGTAGTCATTTCTAAGTTAAATTTAGAAGCCAAATTTTATCAGTGTCTTTGATGAGATGTCCCTTGGCAATGAACAACACTCTGCTGGTGAATTATTTCTCACAATTATTTTTTGCTGAAATTGAATGCTACCCACATGGATCTCATGGCCCTATTTGGATAGCAGGTTTAACATCAACCTTCTTTTATTTTGTAAAGCTTTTTTCTTCCTCTTATTTTGAATCTGGTAAGAAATTAAATTTTATTGCTACAATTTTCTTTGCAAGAAATGTGCAATTTCCTTTGAAGTGATTTCACTGAATTTAAAACTCATTTCCATAAATTCTTAGGAATAAAATAATAATATAGGAACAATGCTTTTTCTATTTAAGTTACTTAACAGTTGGGGAGCATTACAAAGGTATGGAACTCTAGACATCTAGCTTCTTACCTTTTGATGGAAAGTGTGCAAATTAAATATTAAGAGGAAACCAAGTTAAGAGAAATTGGATGCATATGAACACCCTGCTCTAAAGACACCCGCCAGGAACTGAGTGAGCATTAACTACCCTGAAAACTGCCATTACCTGAGCTGTTGGGTAATGTGCCAACAGTCCATCTTGCCAAAAGCATATGTGAATGATTCCAGTTTTACTAATAACTTTATTTAAATAAGACACAGGAACTTCTATACTGAAAAAATACAAAACAGAAGCCACACATTTCCTCGTGTAAAGCCATATTGTATGATAACTCGAATACTGTTCAGCGCAGTGGCTAAAATTAAACAGTACAACTATATACAAAATTTAAACAATTTCTGACAAATTTCTACAGCTGGATGTAGGATACATTTGAGCTCAACAACTTCTGGGAAATTTACATGGCAAAGCACAAGCTTTAACACATTTGGTTCAAAACTTTAATATATGCTAAGAACAAATGTACAACACAATATTTAGTTTCTCATGAGAAAATAAAAGCACATCACTATAAATATCGTACATCAGATTTCATCACGAAAAAAGCATATTCAGTCCATCTTTCTGAAATTGATATTGATACTATTGCATCTTATTTGGACAAAGCAGAGCATAAGATCAACACATCATGTAATGTTGAACCAGATATCAGAAGTTAAATGGAGCTCATATTTATCTTACGGAACTACCAATTTTCTCCCTTTAACCATAATCTACAAAATATAGTATTTTCATCAAGGCCTGAGATTATTAGGGTTAAAGGTGTCTGCTGCTGAAAAGATTGTTTTAAAAGGTTCCCCTGTGAAAAATGGCAAAAGTAAACTGAGTCTTTTTCTCCATGACAGTCTCCTACAATATAACACTGACTAATTTAAAGGAGCCAGAATGCACCTTCAGGAGAGAATATTACTGCAAACTTTGGTGGAAAGAAGAGAATTGGGATCATGACAAAATAACACATGAACCACACATATACACAAACATTTACATATACATATATAATTTCTTTGAAAAACAAACAAACAAAGAAACAATGGTGTTGCTTTCTTTTCTATAATCTCATCCTTCTTCAACCTCCTTAGAAAATAAAGAAAAACCCAGGAATGACTGAAGAAAACTGAAATAGTCCTTTAACTATAGGCACCTTATTCCTCTTCTTAAGAAAATATTGTGTCACACACTTTGGGTGCAGATAAGACAACTCTAGGTTTTAATAATTGAAAGCAATGGAATGAAAACACAAAGCTTCCTTTGACTTTTGGATATTTTCATTGTGTTGCAGAAAACAAATGTCTGAAAGTAAGGCTCTCCCACTGACTGACTAGGAATATCTAGGGCTCTCTTCACACTTTACAGAAACTTATTTCAAGTCTGCAAGTTCAAGGCTATTTACTTGGATTTATTCTCTACTTCACATATCCAAAATCTTATTCATGATAGTATTATGCAAGGCTTAAATTAGACAGCTTTGAAATATTGCTTTTGTTAGTCACCAAATAACCTTCTTACTTAGGTGGCACCAATTCTGAGACCCACGTGTTCTCTGCATGAATGCAACTTCATGCACCTCAACTGCTTGAAGATACTAATAAAACCATGTCACTTTCTAACCTGCAAATTAAACAATTTCCAAAAGAGAAACTAAATGTAAATATGCTTTCAGATAAAAATGGTAGCAATTATGACCCTGATGGCCAACATAAAAAACCTCAATCATCCCCTGTGAAACTTCAAAACCCTGTTTTGAAATTTAAACCTAGACATTCTTGTCTTTAAATCTCATCACACATAATGTGGAATGTTTATGTACAATCTAGTACTGAATACTTTATATGCAACATTGTAACAGTCATTAACTGAGCAACACCTAAACTTTTAATTAAAACAGCCACATTTACACGTTGAAACAGTGAATGCAACAGTTGTTTAACTTGTTACCACATGACAAAAGTGATGTCACACCACAGATTTGCTGGTTCTCCTCATGTTCACCCATGTCCAGGATTATCATTCTCCTAGGGTTGAATGCACTTCTTATTCTAAGAATGTGGAATGTAATGAGGAAAGGGAAATGCATAAAATAAGGAAAGGCAAGAGTGATGTTCCCTCTTTAGCTTTTTAGCTGTGAAATATTTAATATCCCAATATGATATACATTCCAAGTTACCTGAGTTTAGACTTCAACTGAAGTACCTGAAGCTAGGCCATAGGGTGGGCACTGTGCAACTGTTGTGGCCATTTTTTTTTTTTTTTTTTTTTGCATTGTATGTATTACAGAAATTAGAAACAAACACCTGGATCAATTGTAAACATAATCCTGAAGTACAGTATTTTCCATAGGACAAAACACAGCAAGACATTTTCTATTTAGACAGGCAACTTTTTGATAATAGAGCTTATTTATACTGAAGAATTTGGAACAACACACAGGACATAGTAATAATCTGTCAAACATACTATGAAATGCATAGTCTCCACTTAAATGCTGAATGACACACACATTTTGCAAGCATTACTGCTTTCCACAAAAACTGCTGAATAGGAGTTCCGTCCCTGCCAAGATCAGTGTTAAGAGATATTTTATGATGCTGATAAGTATTTTGTTGTTGTTGGTGGTGTTCAGAAAGTTTGTCACTCCATGCAGATAAAGTCTGAGACCTTGTTCCCAGTCCATGGAACGTGGGATGGAGGCCAGCTCCCCCTCTGCTTAGATCATCACATAGTTCTGAGCAGAGATGTGTTCCTCACCCTGCAGTTCCTGCAGGAGCTGCTGCTGCTGGGATGCCTGCTGAACAGAGGTGTCTATGGAGCCTGCTGTGCTGGTGTCATCGGAAAGAGACGTGAAGGAAACCCGGGAAGAGAGCTGCTCAACGGTCAGAGTTGCCAGAGTCGAGCTCTGGCCAGAGTTAGGAGAGTTCTTGAGCATCAGGTCGGAAGCAGGTAAGAGAGGGCCTAGAAGTTTTACAGGACAGAAAGCTGATCCAGTTGGGATGAAATTAACCTTGTTTTTGTCAGGACATGAAAAGAGAGGGGCCGAGAGAGGCTGACGAGACCTAAAACCAAAAAACAAAATTAGGTTTACGATCACCAAAGAGTTAAGCACTTTCTGATCAAACTGGAATTCTCTAAAATGGCTAAAATATGAATGGCAGGGAATGAGTTAAGTGTACAAAGAGGAGTAAACATCTTCCATAGCACAAGTCAGCTGGCAGACTATTCATGTGCACAGCACTGAAGTGATAAATTTGAGTCAAAACAACTTTGAAAAGGACTGGGCAGAGAATGTTTTACAGAGATCATTAGCTTGTTTTCAATCATTTAGGAATGTGGAAAAATCTTCTAAATTATAGTTGAAGATTGTGCAAGGTTAGGATAAACTTTTTCTGTAAAAAAAAAAAAAGTGGGGTGGGTTTTCTGTAAAAAAAAAAAGTGGGGTGGGTATAGAGAAGGATTTAAATAGTTTTAAGCATGTCCTCCTTTTTCTACATCTCTAGACATACTCCTGTTGGCACAGACTGGGGAGAAAAATTTTCAATGGTCTCTCCAAGAGCCAGCCAGTCCAGCAGAGGAGGATCCATAAGCCCTTCCTCTCCTATTCCCAGAACTAAGCCATCAACTCCTGTAAGACCCATCTCTATCCCCTTTTAAGTTGAAAGGGTACAACAGCCTTCGTTAGGCACCTGCAATGGGACAAAGAGATGAGAGTTCAAGAGCCACAGTCTTCTTCTGAGCTATTCTGCCCAGGGTTTATAGCATGAACCTCTTTTTTGAGTTTATTTCTAATTTATACATATTGAAATTTCAAAAAGAAAAGCAAAATCTGTGAAGAGGAAGTCTGAATTCATGAATAAACATGCTAGAAGTGTCTCTAGGGAAGGAGACTTTCCCTCTGGCTTGTGGAATACACTATGTAGGCTAGTTACATGTGCTAACTTTGCTCCTAAATGCCTTTTTGTCAGGCACCTAAGTTAATACAGCTGTTGAAAGGAAAATTCTTAAAGATTAAAAATAGAACTTTTAGGTAAGAAGGATGAATTTCCAAGTTTCTCTGTACTGGCTTAGACATTCCCAGCATAGACTTCAATTCTCCTTCAATAGTATCTTCTTTGCCTATTTGATTCTTTTTTCATAATTTGCTTTGAAACACATTATCAGCTGGATGGAGTAGTTGATTCATCAGCAATCAACTGGTCTCAGTAAAAAGCTTCACAGCTTTGCAGAACCCAGCTGACAGAAAAGACATTACTTACGCCATTTCCTCAAAGACTTTCACTCGCTCACATCCCTCTGGGGGCTCCCGTTTGAACATGTAGCTGTTGTTTGGTTTGGGAGATGAAGCATACTTGGGTAACGGTGAGCTACTCCCACTGTCTGTAAATTTAAAGCAGTTATATTAACTAGTGATTGAAAGTTCTTTTGAATTAAACCTGATTTCCAAATAGCCTTCTGCACAATTTATCCACTACTCCCCCTTTCCTTTCACCACAAAGCCTCTTTTATTGTAGTTATTTCTAACATCCTTGTGTAATACATTTTGTTTAAATAAAAACTTCAATGCAACAGAAATCTGCCATAAAACACAACATAAAAGGAAGATGCTTTGGTCTGGAAAACTACTTTTTGAATGAAGTAGAGCTGTGATACTGAAAACAAATATACTATTTATAATGTACTTCAAGAATGTTAATAAATGAGGTAATATGTATAAGTCATACAGAAGGATTACAACAGATTATAATAATGCAGCATTCTCTACATATGATTTGTTTTACCAACTGAAATAAAAATTTTTAGTATGTGGAATAATTTTAGCAGAAATATTTTTTACTAAACACCATGAATAACATGTAATGGAGAGAAAAAAAAAAAAAAAACGGGCTTATAACACAAGTCTTCCATCTGCCCATCATAAAAAAGGTAATGTACTCAGAATTTTGTCTTTAAAATGCCTATAAAAGGGCTTTTCAGCACAGTTTGCATTTTAGCTACTAAAAGACATGCAAAATCCAAAAACATCTCTACCTAACATGTTTCCCTCATAATTTTTGACCAAAAAGAAAACGGTCTATTCACGAAAAGCTGTAAAACCTATATGCAATTCTCCCTTTCCTATCTGGCAAAGGATTTTGGAAATTCAAATCCACCAAAATGTGTCATTATCTCTGAAAGATGCCAAGGAGTAAAGTCAGTAATGTATTTGTATAAATCTAACAGTCCTATTTAAACAAATTCTGACTTCATCCAAACCAGTCCCCACTGCTAAAATACCAAGTGCAAGACCAATGGAGATATATTATTTTCATCTATTTTGAAAGATGGCATTACCATCACAATTATATTAGAATTTTGGTACATTGCTTTAGTTTAGGGTATAGAACAAAGTCCAATAAAGTTCAGAAACTCAGCAACAGGAACACTTATCATAATTAATGAGGTATAACATATGCTTAGGAAGTAGACTCTTGGTGCACACTAATACTTTATTTTTTGAATGATTTAAAGAGCATCTATGTTAGTCTTGCGAATACAGATGAGGCTTATATTTGAATATGGCTGCATCTATGGCTGGAAAATCAATGCCTGAAAAGAACAAGGCCACACTATCAGGAAAGCTAGAAAGCCACCTAAGTTTATCTATCACTGTCATTCATGTCCTATAGAATATGCATGGAAGTAAATAGAATGAAGCTGGCTTCTTCATATACCATTCAGATTTGAGATTTTTCATAGACCTAAAATTTATTCTGTATCTTGGTTGGATAAATGGAAGAAAGAGGGGAAATGTGATTTTCAATGCAAAACATGAGTCTGAGTAGGGGTTTGAATTTGCTGTCTCTATTTGAATGAGGCTAGACCAGACACACCGGTCCCAAACTGGTGAGAATGAGGCCCTGAACTCAATGCAATACCCAAAATATACCTTGACCTCACTTTACATCTAGACAGCAACAATTCAAAAGGAAATAAGTTGGATCAAGAATACAAGAATACATCATGAGAAGCCTCCATGGAGATTACTGCTAAACACAGCACAGCCACACAGTATACAGAATCGGTGTAAAGCCCTGTGCTTGATGCCCATCGGCAGGGTTGACCATGTCACTATTCAAGGATTCACTCAATTATCATGTAAGAAAAGTTATTTCAGTCTTCTGTGTTCTACTTGTTATTGTTATAAGGGCTATAAGTATTAAAGTTTTATTATTATTATTGGTTTCAAAGGATCTTCTCAGAGTTGAAAGCCAGACATGAATTCCATAAGCTGCAAAACTAATAACCTTTTCATGAACAATCTAGAATGAAATAATTTTTCTTCAATTTTTTTCTCATTCCAGAGATTACAAATGTATTCTTGTTAATGAAGCTGTACCTACTTAACCATTCTTGCTTTAAAGTATTCATTTGGGAGAGGGTAATAAATATTAAACAAACAGAACATATACTGTCAGCCTAGATAAATAGTATTCAGTGCTATTATATTATTTTGACCTTTCAATAAAAGAGCATTTGGTTTTCTGTGGACATTTAAATTTGTTTTGGGGGTCTGTAAAGACAATGCTTGAAAAATATTTTGAGGATATAAACAAAGATCTGTTAAATCTGGACTTTGCCCTTCAGGTCAGCATAATCTTAGGAATGAGGAACAGATACATGTAGTTTGTGGCTTTATCATTTGTTGAATAGTTGTGTTACCTTGAATACAACTTGCCTGTATGTAAATATTAAAGGAATCATCACACATGAATTCTAAAATTCTATGATTTCTTCTTCTTTAACAGTTTTAACATACTAAGGAGAAAAACTGTATCAAAATATTTCTTTGCTTTACAAGGTAGAATGCTTTAAAAACAAATAAATATTTAAAAATAATAAACTATATTATCAACCTGTTCTACCAATTCCATTGAATGTATAACGAATCACCTATTCACTTAAAACTGTATTAAATTTCATAATTGTATTTCAAATATTATAAATATGAGGTAAGCATGCCTGCTCAGGAGATTTAAGATGAAAAGTCTCAGTAATCTTAATTAAATTTCTTCTGTTCACAAAAAAAATGGTCTTTTCTATTATCCTACTGGGAAATAATGTGTGATCATAACTAGAAATACAATTGAGATTAAGTTAAATGTTACTTTATGGTCTTATAACATCATAGCCAATTGTCAATTAATAAAATTAAATGCAATGAACGTGATTATTTACATATCTTTCTGTATTTACAACAGTTCTAATCTACATTTGTAACAGAATCATGAGAAAATCAAGAGCATGGAAACATTTCATTGGTTATTTTATTATAACAGATCATACTTATGCATGTGTACCATATTTATATTAAAATATAAGTAACTTGCAAATATTTTTAAACATATGATAATGAATTAAATCTTGGGAGAATTAGAGACATTATTAAATTTGGAATTCTATAGACAAAAGAATAAATTATGTGTACTTTTATGGCTTAAAAGTTTCTGAATTTCTCAGAAATGGTCTTCATTATTTCTGGTATGTTATATCATGTGGTCCACAATTCCTTTATTTAAAAAAATCACACATATTAAGGTTGGTTATATTTACCTAAATAGGTGTGTAAATTCTTTGCCATGGTTATATTCAAGCCCTAAATCTTTAGATGCACTTCATCTCTATCAAATTAACAAATTAAATATGCTTATTCTAAAACAAGCAATTATAAAATGGTAATTCCCAACCCAAATTTCACATTATTAAAATAACACAAGATGTTTTAAAAGTAAGAATGTACAGACCTCATTCCTAAGAGATTCTAACTTAATTAGTATTGGGAGGAAATACTTCTTTTTTTTGGGGGGGGGGTGGGGTGAGTTCCCAATTGCATCTGATATACAATGAAATTTTGAGAACCAATCATGAAAATTAATAACACTGGTTTGGAATCAGGTTACCTAATTTTTATGTAGATGTAACTGCATGATCTACAATGATGTCAATTTTTTGATCTATAAAAATGGGGATGGCTACTGATACATTAGCTATAAAAAATGTGTAAAAAGAACAGTGCCTGAAAACAAAGTATTTCTCAATAACATTGTACTGGTGGAAAGAACACATCATATCAAATTTGCAAATTTAAAAAGGTGAACCATTCAGAAATTAAGTGCCTATTCCACTCTCTTGGCAGAAATGGGTAAAAAAAAAATTCATTTTCAAAAGATTTGCACACTCTATTCAGTTCAGTAAAGATAAAATTTTATTTCTGGAAAGTAATATTTGGCATACCAGATTCTCGTGGTTTGCAACTGCATAGCATGGGCTCTGCCCACTTATGATGGCATCCTGTAGTATACAGAGATCTATCATCCTGAAATTAAACTCAATGCCTAAAGCATGTAGAGAAATAATTTTATAGTATACATAGCAATAACCAATAGAATGAAATTCTTATTCTAGCTTTTCCAGGTAACTGAATGGGAAAATGAGGATAGTGTTCAACCAACACTATACTCAATGACATACTAAGAGTATAATAAAAGTATCAGTTAGCCAAGAGAGTTAGGTTAGAAATATGATTGCATAAGTAGGAACTACACAGAATTACTATTCTGCTGCTAAAATTACTTCTTTTGCTTCAGGACATGAAATTATCAACTGTACTGAGGTTTGATGGCTAATGAAATCAGGAAAACCACACAATTATATAGCACTTCTTGGCAATAAACTTTCAGAACCAGGTAGCATTACCAACTATATCAAAAGGCCTGCATTTTCTGCTAACTCTAAAACCAAATCAGGATCTTACATGTAAAAAGAATTTAACAAATAGTCTCCAAGATTTCTCTAAAACTTCAAAGTTGACCCTTTATGAGAATGCATATTATTTCCAAGAGACATAGTTATAGCTAAGATCTCTATAAGATCAACATTAATCAAAGGGTAAGGAGAAAAAAAAGACATCATAACCTTTTGCTACTTACATTTTTGAACTTCAAGTCAGATTACTTTTTGAATAAGTGGAACTCAAATTACATTTCAAATGTTAGGCCCATTAATTAAATGTCATGGAGGTGTTTTATATTTTAATCACTTGTCATTCTTTTAAATATTAATTGAATTGCTATCAATTCACAAATTAAGCAAATTATGGCTGCTCTTTTGTTTTTGCATACTGACAATAAGACACAATAAGAACAACAGTGTTGAGTATTATCTCCAAATCTGAGTCCTTGATATGCTAAGTACTCACTCTGAAATGACATTTAAAAAATGAAAGAAAATTACCTTATTAAAAACAGTCTTTCAACCCATTTGTAGACTAAAATCATGCCTCTTTTAAATATAAATCATAATAAAACTAATTAAACTGAAAATAAATTGCAGGTTATACCAAGTATTTTATATCTTGAGAAGTAATGAATTTAAAAAAGCCTAGGAGGGGCTGGGGTTGTGGCTCAAGTGGCAGAGCGCTTGCCTCGCACATGCGCAGCCCAGGTTCAATCCTCAGCACCACATAAACATAAATGCATTGCATTGAGTACAACTAAAGCAAATAAATAAATATTTAAAAAAGAAAAGCCTAGGAAAATCATGTATCCTCTGCCCTTGTTACCTTAGTCTTTATATTCTCAAACTTTTTTAATAAAAAAATTTCCAGGAACACTGGTTTTAAAAAAACTCAACATATTATCCATATCAAAAGTCTGGGGGGGTGGCTGGGGTTGTGGCTCAGCTGTAGAGTGCTAGCTTAGCACGTCTAAGGCCCAGGGTTCAATCCTCAGCACAACATAAAAATAAATAAATAAATAAAATAATGGTATTGTGTCCAACTACAATTAAAAAATAAATATTAAAAAAAGTCTCCTAAAATATCCTACAGGGAAAATAAAAAAAAAATCTCAAACTTCTAATAAAACTCTTACTACAATTGCAAATGTTCATTTAAATATTTACCAAGCACCATGTACGAATAGAAGGCAAAAGAAAATGCTATAAATGTCATATTAATGCAATGTTTGATATAACTCAGTATTTAAAATTTTGTTTTTTTTTGCTAAAGGGAAATGATATTATAACATGTTCGAGCCGACATCATCAATAAGGAATCTTAAACTTACCCTTATAGTCACCTTATAAGCCAATTCTTTCTCCAATATTCCTCCACTACCAATGTTGGTAGATTTTCCACCTTTCCCACAAGGTTTGTCAGAACCTTGCCATTATATACATCTCCTTCTCCTCCCTCAGCTAATACGTCTTATCAGCCACCAAATGCTTTTGATTCTTTCTCAGTCCCCTTCTTTTAATTCCTCTTCCCTTGTTACCTGTCCTCATCTTTGCCCTACACTTATGGCCTCTGAAATGAAGTGTTCAAAACAGTCTGCTAACACATGGCAAGAAAAGGTAAGACCATTTATATTCACTTTTTATTTTTAAAAGAAAAGTACACTTTACTAAAAAGTTTATGGAATGAATATACACATACATAACTTAGAAATATATGAACTTATATTATGGGATACCCTTGTCAAAATTGATGACAAGAGTGTGTAATAAATTTTAAAAAGCTTGAAAATTAAAGGACTAGACTATTAAAATAGCGTATTATCTTGTTTTTCTAGAGTCTTTCTCCACTTCTGTAATTCCACCTGAGTTGTGTTTCTCAAATATTAAACTGGTTATGTCCTTTAGCTGACAAAGGATCTTTCTTGGTTCTTCATTTCTCTTGGTAAGTTCTACATTGTGAACTACTAGCCTACCTCTTTACGCTCACTTCTTTCTACTCCCCACCGTTATGCCTATGCTCCAACCATACAATTTCTTACTGTTATATACATACAAGGCTCACACACCAGGCTCTTTCACAGCTGAATGTTATATGGCAGTAAGATGTAATATGAAGTTCCTACAGAAGGTCTTTGTTAGATTTTGTACTCCACAGATATAAGGAAAGTTAATTTCTTTAAGCCTCATATTCCCCCAACCTTTAATAAAAATATCATATACTCTTGGGGTTGTGATAACAGGAAATAACAAAGGTAAAACTACCTGAGCACACTTAATCATCATAACAATTCTATGAGGTAACTATCCCCAATTTACTGTGGAGGACCCTGAGATACCAGGAGGATGAGAAACTTGTGCAAGGACATATAATTAGTAAGTGGCAGAGCAGGCATGCAGGCTGACTGCCTCAGAGTCAAGAGGTTATTACCATCATGCTATCTGCTTCTCTAAATTTTGATCTCCCTCAACTCTAGTGTCCTGATGAGAAGAGAGGCAGCTAGATGATCAAGTTCCTTCATTCTGTGCTTCTAACTAAAGGCCTACAACTTGGGGAATAGCTTCATTGGGTTGGCCTCCTATTAGTATCACAAGGAAACACCTCTATGAGCCTATTTTTCTCAGAGGAAGAGGAACACAAAAGATAACATGGAGAAAAAAACCCTCAGATTCTTTTTTCCTCTGAGTTGATATGCTATTATTTTCCCCCCAGGCATGTTCAAGGTATATATACCTTCAGACAGGTCTTAGTGAATTTATTTCCTTTCATCTAATTTCAACAGGATTTTTAAAATTCTTGGCTTCTTTCCTACCAAAAAGCACCTATAGCAAATTAGCATAATCTTTTGTCTATTCTTTTGTTTTTATAAAAAGAATTTCATACTCTGCATGAATATCAAAAAGCATCACACACATAATTTAACAACTTAAAGACACTGATGTTTTCTGCAGGAGCCCTGTTTGGAGATTGACTTGAATTGTAGTTGACTATGAGCCGTGGAGATTTGGCCATTGTCGCCACCCGTAGTCTCACGGGACTTGTTGCGGGATCTCGAGTGACTTGGCCGAAATTGCTGATCGGGTCAGCGCCATTTTAGTGATGTGTTTGGCGTGTGTTAGTTGTTGTTAAAACCAGAGAAAAAAGTTATCAAAATAAAAAACTGTTTGTCTCCAGTTTGCTTCTAAAGTTCTTCCCGCGGCTCCGTTGCTCTAAGCGCTTCAGGCGACTACAGTTTTCAACATAGTTATTTTAAAAAAATGGACATATTATGAAGAAACATCTCAATCTTCACTAATCACTACACCATGCTAAGCACTTCTGTATTTGCTGGGGATGAAGCAATGAGCAGTATTAGGTTACCTGTTCTTGTTATAGTTTACCTTCTGGTACTCAGGTAACAAAAGATTAAGTGAAATAGATATGGAGAAATGTTAAAAATATTTGGCTTCCTTATAATCTAAACAATCTATAATAACTAGAATTGAGTTGTATACTTATTAAGTAGTTTTGAATTATGAGTAATAATACCCACACAGAGCTATCACATTATCTGTCATGCGTCCAATTGTTGAACATTTTTAAAAAGAGGGAAACCAGGCATTTATTGGATGCTTATTATGTGCTCTCAGATCCTGGGAATGTATATACTAGTACATGTCATCTTATAAAAGACAAATAGGGAAAATGACATTAAGGACATAATTCTTGAATAGATGTGTTTTAACCTATTAATAAAAATAAAAATCTCGCAAAATTGCAGAATTCTTTTTTTTTTTTAAAAGCATTTATTTATTTGCTTTAGTTTTACACATTGTGTTTATTATTATGTGGTGCTGAGAATCAAACCCGGGGCCGCGCACATGCTAGGCGAGCACTCTACCAATGAGCCACAACCCCAGCCCTGCAGAATTTTTTTAACAACTGCCTAAATGAACTGAGCCAAAGATCAATGATAAGTGGCATAATGAAATCTAGATTTTGTGGCTTGCCCAGCACCTATTTAATAACTCCTTTGTTGGAACAGTATCTTTCCAGTTTGTAATATCATCAACAAGAGGTTCTTCTAGGATAATAAGCATCACAGAACTGAAACGAGAGAATCTTTTGATAAACAGATCCAGGTTCAAAAACAGTGATTTTTCAAGTGTAGTCACTAAAAGAGGTGTATCCATCATCATATTTGTTTTTACAATATAAAAAC
The DNA here is from genome assembly GCA_025594165.1 of Tamias sibiricus. Classification (NCBI taxonomy): domain Eukaryota; kingdom Metazoa; phylum Chordata; class Mammalia; order Rodentia; family Sciuridae; genus Tamias; species Tamias sibiricus. Next base: position 107,099,915 of record CM046664.1, on the reverse strand, counting down.
ACACACACACACACACACACACACACACACACACACACAAATGCCATAAAATCTTAGTTAGGCTACCTAGAAGACAAAGGGCCAAATCACAGAAGGCACAGAACATAAAAGGCTAAGAAATCAAGCCCTAGAGATAAATGTAAATAGCATTGAAATGTACATAGAAGAGAAAAGGAAGATGTGTTCAATATGGGTAGTTACAGTTTGGATATGAGGTGTCTGTCCCCCAAAAGCTCATGTGTAAGACAATGCAAGACGGCTTAGAGGTGAAATGATTAGGTCATGAAAGCCATAACCCAATCAGTGATTTAATCCCCTGATGGGATTAACTGAGTACTAAGTGAAGGTAGGTAGAGTGTGGCTGGAGTAGAAGTAGTTCCTTAGGGGCATGCCTTTGGGTTATATATTTTGAATCTATCAAGTAGAGTCTCTTTCTTTGCCTCCTGATCATTGTGTGAGTCACTTCCCTTCACCCATACTCTTCCACCTCAAGATGGAAGATGTTCTGCCTCACCTCAACTCCTGAGAAATGAAGCCAGCTATCTATGGACTGAGACCTCTGAAACTGTAGCACCCAAATAAACTTTTTCTCCTTTAAAATTGTTTTGGTCCGGTCTTCTAGTCAAGAGTAGCGAAAAATCTGACTAAAACACAGGCTATTTCAAAAGTCTGCCTAGGATCAGACCTAGACCTTGAAAAGATAATACCCCTATTTTTGTTTTTTCCGTTCCTGGGACCAATGACTGCCTATTCTTAACACTCAAAGTTTGGTAATACTTATGACACTAAGTAGGCTTATTTGCATTGGCTTGGGAAACTGTCCAAATAACATATACTGTTCCTTCAAGAAAATATAGTTTAAATTCAAGTAATCAATTTATGTACTCTTGGAATACAACTCTCAGTAGTTGGCCTGAATAAAATGATTCCATTTACTTTAACATTACAATAATCAATGTAATATATATATCTTGCAAAACTGCAGAATTTTATAACTGCCTATGAATTGTGCCAAAGATCAACAATAAGTGGTATATTGAAGTCTAGATTTTGTGGCTTGCCCAGCACCAATCTGACTACCATCAAATAACACTGGTAGAGCTGCTAGAAGAACTAATTTTGACACTGCCATTAGTATTATATAAATGATTATTTTTATTGTGCCTTGCACTGTGGGCATTATGATGTGGAAGGTCACCTCTTATGGTATATTCAGAAAATGTCAAGATGAGATCTCTTATTATGGATCCCTGAGGTTTTCACACAGAGCCACAGGAACGACAATTCTTATTAGGTTGGTCAGCCTGGCAACTATACACATATGACCAGGCTACTTTCAGTCTTTAGGTTACTGGGAAAACTTAGGAGAACAAACAAAAGTAAAATAGAATGACAACAGTAACTACAAAAGCAAAACAAAACCAAAAAAACCCCACCTGAAATAAGTCTCTCAAAATCTATAACTTTCTTAGTAGTCAGAGTGTTTCTGTCCTGGCACTGCAAATGATACAAAGAAAAAACAACAATAACAACAACAACAACAAAAACCAATGTGCTATTCAACTAAAATTATTTAGTCTCAAATTATACATAACTCATGGAAAATGTATGTTTGGAATAGGCAGAAATAATGTTAGCACAGTCAGAAAAAGGCTAAGCATATAACAGATGAGAACTAGAAAAATAATCAGCTCATCAGCATATTCCTCACTAGAGTATGCATTCAACATGGCTGTTCTTCTCACCTCCTGTGCATGTCTATCCAAAATTCTAGGGGTATCTAACCAGCCCTTCTATCAAAGAACAAATTTCTTATAGCAACTGCAGAATAAGTAGGTACTACAAATTGATCCTAGTTGACTACAAAATTATAGCATTCATTCAGTTTTCATAGTTGATGAAAGCCAGCAAGAAAGTTATACAGCTTCCACTTTTTCTTTACTGGAAATAAATAAAAGACCAACTTATAGTTTAGTATAAAAATACAAATCATAAGACTGAATTAATATTTAAAAAGCTCCCAAAGCCAAAATGTCAATCCAGAATCTAAACTTTACATAGGGAAATCATGAATCAGAGATTATTCTACAGTTTGAATCACAGAATATGTATGCTCCAAAAATGTAGAATTGACAACTCTTTCTTTTGATTTTAGTATCCTAAACATAATTGTATTATGCATATTATTTGTTTATAAAGACCAAAATCACATCTTATTCTTCTTTATTTCTCTTCACTAGTACAGTACGTGACCTACAGTAAATGCTCAACACATATTCCTTACATAAACTAGAAGTAAAAACTTAGATGAGAAACATAAATTTCTACTACCAATCCTAAAATGCATAGGCATGTATACATGTACATATACATACATAAAGGCAAAAGATGCTATTTTAATTTTTGCTTCACAAAGGCAGCATTTGATTTGCTGAAGAACTAGAAATTTCAATGTAAGCCATACAGTTTTCTAGGGAACAGTAATATCAACTTGATCTTAATCACAAAGCAATGCCTCTAAGTTAATTACAGTAGATATATTAAGAAACTGATGTTATGTTATGAGGCTTTAAATCCCAAACTGAGGTTGTCTTGTAGAAAACGGAAAAAAATATATCAAATTCTTCTGAGATCTATCTCCGTAATTTTTAAAGAATTTAAAAAATATTAGTGTCAGCAACACTCACCACCCTTATCGTTTACTGTGTACGAAGACACAGTAAATTAAACACTTTGCCACAATATGTCATCTAATCCCCAAAATGATGAGGTAAGTATTATCACCCTAATTTACTAAGAACTATATCTTTAAACTATCAGGAAAATAACTCTTAGTCTTAGATTATCTGGACTAGCATTCACATTTTAAACACTGAACAAAAAAAAACAAAAGAAAGTAAGAATAAAAAGGTATCCAGTAAGGACAAATACACATTGAGGAAAATATACAAAGGGCAAAGTCTTAGGAAAGGGTCTAACCTGTCTAAGAAATGGTTAGGATGCACATCATTAGTTAACTGGCAGGAACTACGTAGGCCAAAGAGAGAGGTTTTGGATAAGCTGTAAGGAAAAGTAAGTAAAAAAAAGTAATTTTTTATTTTCTCCTGAAAGTACTAGGGAAATAAATAGGTAATAATAATGATGATTTCTTTATAGTAGCAGCTGCCATTTACTGAATCCCTGAGAATTAATGTAGGTTTTATGTCCAAAACTTCACAGAATTCAAATGCACTCCTGTATGGTTTCAAAGCCAGTGCTGTCCTTAACTTCTGTTTATAAAGTCTCTTACAAAAGATCCTGACAGGTCACATAGTTATACCATCTTATTAAAAAAAAAAAAAAGAAAAAAAAAACACAAATCTTCAGAAAAAAAGAGATGTTAAAGACCATGTACTGATTGAAACTTATCTAAGTCAAGACCTTTTCTGAGATGAAACCATTTATTTATTTGCATTCTGGAGGGACCTTACTTGGTTCTGTGCATTAGACTACCCAGCTGCCACCTCCTAACTACTTTCAAAGAAACACTGAACTTATTATTATTATTATTTTTTTTTTTTTTGTGGTACCGGGGATTGAACTCAGGGGCACTCAACCACTGGGCCACATCTCCAGCCCTTTTTTTTTTTGTATTTTATTTGGAGACAGGGTCTCACTGAGTTGCTAAGTGCCTCGCCATTGCTGAGGCTGGCTTTGAACTCGCGATCCTCCTGCCTCAGCCTCCCAAAGTGCTGGGATTACAGGCGTGCGCCACCGCGCCCGGCTTGAACTTATTTTTTATAATACGTACTGCTTCTCACCATAAAGAAATCAATGACTACAAAAATTTTTAAAACAGAAAAATCTAGAATTTACAAAATCCTACAGGACTTTTATGGTCCTTGTTCTTATTTGTCACTGGGAGGCTCTAAAGGCAATCCCACAACCAACCAACCAAAAAGGAACTCATTTATTACTGTCCTAACACCCTTTTTGGTTCAGCACCTCTCAATTATCCATGCTATTCTACATAAAAACAAAACAAAATCTCCAGAATTAATTGCCTAGTCTATCACCATTATTTCTACTTTTAATTTTACCACAATTATAAATGTTAATAAGGACCAAAATAGACCAACTTCAACTGTACTTATCCTTTCTACTGGTATGAAAAAGAATATGAGTTTTAGTATCTATCATATAGACCAGTTTCACCATTTCCCACCTGCATGGCCTAAAACCAGTTTACTACTATAACACTTACATTTATCTTCAAATCAAACACTCCTACCAGAAGCAAGGTGTATTTTTCCCCCCTGTGAAACATCCACAGTAAAATGGTTGTAAGTAGTAATCAGAGTACCACAGCAGTGAAATGACAGTGTCCTAGTCTAACATTCTAAGAACCCTTCTCACTTGAAGCAAAGAGATGTCTGAGATAACATCAATACACCCATAACAGAAGAAGGGGCTCTACAAGGGCTTCAGTAACAAAAGGGTCAACAAGAAATCAGAAAGCTGTTGAGATGTAAATTCAAAGCACAAAGTCCCAAGTAGCTTCTATTTAACATTTCAGAGGAGTTAGTACAGTGAGCAGAATAATCCCTCAAAAGAATACATACCATACCATTCCTTTTGTATGAAATTTGTTAACAGGCAAAACCAAAATTTTGATGGAAGAAGTTAGAACAATAGGTACTTTCAAGTGCAGAGTGGAAAGATGCTGCCTGGGAGGGAGTATTTATGAGTTATAAACCTGTTCTCCCTATGTACCTTGATTCTTCATGAGTGCACACATACATAAAAATTAATTGGGCTGAACATGTAATATCTGGGCACTTCACATAAAATAGTACTTCAAATAAAAACAAATCATAGAGACTGGGGGTCAAATTAGAACAAGGACCATAAAAGTCCTGTAGGATTTTGTAAATTCTAGGTTTTTCTGTCTTAAAATTTTTTGTTGTCATTGATTTCTTTATGGTGAAAAGCAGTACATATTATAAAAAATAAGTTCAGTGTTTCTTTGAAAGTAGTTAGAAGGTGGAAGCTGGGTAGTCTAATGCAAAGAACCAAGTAAGAGGTGGTAGACAAGTACCTGACAGAAGGAAAGGAGAATGCAGGGAGACATTTGGGGCAGATATGCAGGTAGAAATTCCAGAGCTTCTCAATAATTAATCCATCCACATACCATAATATAATGATGTCCTGGTATCCTATAGGTACTTATTAAATTTATCTACTTACGTGATTAAAAATATACTTATTCCAAAAAAATTTTAGGAAGTATTTCCTCCCAAATCATTGATTATAAGATCTAATTTTATATATAGACTCTACCATAACTATCATTAGCTCTGGAAAATGCCAGGAAAAGGCTTCATTAGCTGTTGAACCATGAGCTGTGCTTCTCTGACACATTTATGGAAGATGTTTCTGAGAGTCACAAAGAAGGGGGTATGTGAAACCAACCAACAAACAAACCTAGATTAACCAATCTTTTACAGTCCCACCATTCAACAAAAGAAAAAAAAAAATGATGTAATGATCTAAGACAAAGACAGTATAATGAACAAGGCTCTACAATAAACCCTCTAAGTGGATTGTTCCACTCTCACCTTTATCGCGATCATAGAGCAAATCTTCTGTAGAACAAGGGCTACCATCATGGGATTCCGGAGGACAAAAAGGGGACACACAGGGTGAATGACTGCTGCAACTACTGCTGCGCTCCTGCACAGAAGGTGTCTGAGTGTCAATGCTGCGAGTACTACTGCTCCGGTAGTGAGCTGGGAGTGGAGCTCTTCGACCATCTGGTATGTCCAAAGGCTGTTAAGAACAACATCATTAAACATGTGGACAATGGTGTATACTTTATACAGAAAGCACATGGTAGATTTTGTGATTTCATATTCTACCGCTATTAATTTATTCTTCAGAGAGTAGATGCCACAACCAAGCATGTTACTTTTATCGAACCAAAAATTTCTTTCAAATCACACTATTTATTTGGAAAATTCGGTGGCTCCCCGTATGTATTTGTAGGTTAGTACTTCCCACAATACTCCTCAAAAACAGGAGGAGTTTAACACTGTATCCCTAATGCCTAGTACATACACATAACATTCAATAAACACTTGCTGAATTTACTGAACAGTTAAAAAAAATCATTTGCTAGCAAGAAAAAGTAAAATCTCATTCACAGGTAAAATTTTTCTATTTGCTAATTCTCGTTTTAATTTTCTAAAGGCTAAAAAACAGAACCATACTTCTATTTCCTTTGCAAATTACCCAAAATTTCTGAAAGGTTTTATTCTACTAGCATTCAATGAAGGATATTAACACAGAATAATTCTATTAATTTGATTTCCAACTAAGTATGACTAATCATAATTCTTAGTTCTAAATGCATTGTTTTAAAGTGCCAAAATATCATTACCCTAAGTGCATGTATAAAGACAAGAATGGTATATATTTTGTATACAACCAGAGGTATGTAAAAAAGTGCTCTATATGTGTAATATGAAATGTAATGCATTCTTCTGTCATTTATATCATCTTAGAATAAAAAATAATTTAAAAAATGTGCTCTATATGTGTATTATGAATTGTAATGCATTCTACTGTCACATACAACAACTTCAAATAAAAAAAAAAAAAGGAAACCATAATCATAGAACAATGTATTTTGGATTAGAGGCACTCTAAAACTTGCCAGGTCGGTGTCTTGTTTTTACAAATAAGGAATCTATAGTTCAGAACTTCTGTTGCCACAACTAAGTGGCATCTGCACCTGCTAAGTAGACTCTTTCTATTCTATTATTCTTCTACTACAAAAATAGATCTCACTCAATTTTCCTCATTTGTATACTAACAAAGTATAGTAAAAAAGTAAAATTCTATATGTTAAATTTTTAAATAATTTAAGATATTATTATCACTATATAATGATAGACAAAGTTGCAATAGTAGGAAAAAGAACCAATATTAATATTCGTTTACTTATAATGTATTTTCATTAGAGTGTCTAAATGTTCTTTCTCTGACCTTGGTCATTTCAGAGATTTCAGAAACAAGGTCAGGGAGCAAATGGAGGAAAGTAAAACTAGGCAAGATTCAAAATGTATCAATATTTTCTGCAAAAAAACAAGTGAAGGCTGAAACCTGATACTACTGAAATATGAACAATATATTGATGTAATGTTGCTTAACAAAAATGATGCCAACTTTACAACCTGACAATGACTACTCCACTGTACAGGGAATATTGAATTATTTAAATATCAGTTCTCTTTGTAAATAAAGTAAAACTCTCTAATTTAGGAATTAAACAAAGGAGTACTAATTTACTTGGTCAAATTCTGACAGAAAAAAATGTTACTGTAATCAAAGTGTCAATGTGGGCAATCGGTTAAAGAAAAATGTACCAATTTGCAGCTAAGAAAGTTTAAGAATGTGAGTTTTTCTTTCATTCATGTACTATTTGATAAATACAATTTCTCTGTATTTCCACTTCTTACTCTCTAACTGAATAAAATATTAATTTACTTAACCAACTTTTGTTTGGGGGGTAGAATTATAATAAAAATTTTTTAGAAATTCATAAATCTATACAAATTAACAATGGGAAATATGAAGGCTTAGAATATGGGCATAGTTAATGTGACAATTTTCATTTTTAGCTATAGGCAGACATTTTGATTTATTAAGATTTTGAGGTTTAGGCATGAATCTAAAATTTCTAAAAAATAGTATTTTAGTACAACTAAATAGGTTGTCCCAAAATAATTCTGAAATGGCTAACCCTAGTAGAATAAAAGCAGAACTATTTTTAACATAGACTATAGAGATAAACCCATACAGATATGGTTATCTTATCTTTGACAAAGGTGCCAAAAACAGTCTTAACAAATGGTGCTGGGAAAACTACATAGTTATTTGTAGAAGAATGAAATTAGACATATATCTATCATCCAGCACAAAAATCAATTCAAAGTGGATGAAACACCTAGACCTAGGAATTAGACTAGAAACTGTGCAACTGATAGAAGGAAACACAGGGTTAACATTCTGACATAGGGGCACAGGCATCGACTTCCTTAATCACCAATTCATAAGAAATAAAATCAATAAGCAATATATGGGATGGCATAATATTATAAAGCTTCTGCACAGCAAAGTTAACAAGAGAGTGAAAAGAGATTCTATAGATTGAGAGAAAATCTTTGCCAGTTACTCTTCTGACAGAGGATTAATATCCAAAATATATAAAGAACTCAAAAAAAAAAAAAAAAAAAAACCCAAGCCCCCAAAACCCAATCAATAAATGTGCAAATGAACTAACCAGACATTTCTCAAAGGGAGAAATGCGAATGGCCAACAAATATACGGAAAAATAATCAACATCATTAGTGATCAAGAAAACGCAAATCTAAACTATACTGAGATTGCATCTCACTCTAGTTTGATGGTAACCTTCCACAGTATAAATAATAAAAAATACTTGTGAGGATGTAGAGATAAAGGAACATCTATACAATTTTTGGTAGGGCTGCAAATTAGTACATCCACTTTGGAAAATAGTATGGATATTTCTCAAAAGACTTGGAATGAAACCACAAATGACCCAGCTATCCTTCTTCTCAGTATTTATCTACAAGAACTGAAATCAGCACACCACATGATAACATGCATTCCAATGTTTATAGCAGCCCAATTTATTATAGCCAAGTTATAGAACCAGACTAGGTGTTCATCAATAGATGAATGGATAAGAAAATGCAGCATATACACACAATGGAATTTTATTTAGCCACAAAGAAGAATGAAGTTTTGCCACTTGCTGTTAAATAGGCGAAACTGGAGAATATCGTGCTAAGTGAAATAAACCAGACTCTGAAAGTCAAGGGCTGAATGTTTTCTATCATATGTTGAAGCACACATGAAAAAAAGGAAAAAAAAAGGGGGTATCTCAGCCGGGCGTGGTGGCGCATGCCTGTAATCCTAGCACTTGGGAGGCTGAGGCAGGAGGATGGCAAGTTCAAAGCCAGCCTCAGCAATGGCGAGGCACTTAACAACTCAGTGAGACCCTGTCTCTAATAAAATACAAAAAAGGGCTGGGGATGTGGCCCAGTGGTCGAGTGCCCCTGAGTTCAATCCTTGGTACAAAAAAAAAAAAAAAAAAAAAAAAAAAAAAAAAGGGGGGGCTTATCTCACAAAAAATAGAAGGAAGATGAGTAGAGGTAGAGATCAAGCAGGAGGGAAAAAGGGAAAGGGGAAGAACTGGGGAATAAAAATGACCAAATTATGCTACATGCATTGTATGAATTTGTCAAAATAAATACCACTTTTATGTATAATTATAATACACCAATAAAAAAGTGTAAATAGAAGAAAGATCAGAAGTATAGAGGAAGGAAAACAGGGAGAGAGAGAGTAGAAAAGGGAAAGGCGAAGATACAGGGGAAAGAAACGGAGCAAATTATATACATATATGGATATTCCCAACAAATCCCACTATTGTATGCAATTTATAATGTACTAATAAAACATTTTTTAAAATATGACCAAATAGAAAGTTCACATACGCAATAGTGTCCAGATTTCATTTCTGGGACTGAGGTGGCAATTTACAAAGTATGTTTGATTAATGCAAAAATGGATCTAAGGCCTAAATGTAAGAGAGAACTAAAACTATCAAAAGTCAGAAGGAAGCACAAAAATAAATCATTACAACATTGGATTGAACAAGTGGTTTCTTAGCTATGACACTTAGAAGAAAAATAAATGACTTATTAAAAATAAAAATATTCTTCAAAGAGGGGTTGGGGTTGTGGGCTCAGTGGTAGAGCACTCACCCACCACCTGTGAAGCCCTGGGTTCGATCCTCAGCACCACATAAAAGTAAATAAATAAAATAAAGGTATTGTGTCCAACTACAACTAAAAAATAAATATTAAAAAAAAAGAAATGGTCTTCAAAGAACATAATGAAGAAAGTGAAAACACAAGTGATGAAATAGGACATAGTATTTTCAAATGATATATCTGATAAAACGCTTGTCTCTGGAAAATAAAGAACTTCATAAAGTACTTTTATAACTCAGTAATACAAAAGAGAAACCAAATTTGTAAATACAGCAAAGGATCTAAATAAAAATTTCTCCAAATAATATATAGAAATCACCAATAATTCATAAAAATATGCTTATCATCATTAGCCATTAGGAAATGCAATTCAACATGATGATGAGATGCTACTACGATGTCTATAATAAAAAAAGACAGATAATTACAACCATTGGCAAGGATGTAGAGAAACAGTAACCCTCATACACTGCTGATGGGAATGTCAAATGTTGTAGACACTTTGAAAAAGTCTGGAAGTTCTCCAAAAGGTTAAATGTAAGTTACCATATTTGCAATTCCAATCCTAGGTATACACTCAAAAGAAATGAAAAAAATGCTAACATGAAAATTTCTATACAAACGTTCATAGCAGCATTATTCATAATAGCCAAAATAACAGAAATAACTTAAATGTACATTAGTTGATGACTGGATAAATAAAATCTGTACAAATAAATACTGTTGGGCAAAAAAGAAAATACTGGATATGCTAAAACATGGATGAATTTTATAAACACTATGCTAAGTGAAAAAAGTCAGTTACAAAAGGCCACATATTATATAATTCTATTTTTCTGAAATATCTATAATAGGAAAATTTACAGACTAGTGGCTACCTAGAAGCTTCAAGTGTTGCAGAGAAATGAGAGGTGACTGCCAAAGGGTGTGAAGCTTCTTCCTGGGGTGATGAAAGTGTGCTGATGTTGGTGATGGCCTGCATAACTCTGTGAACTACTTAATTGTATACTGAGTAAATTATATGGTATGTAAATTATTTCTCTGAACAGCTGTTACCAAAAAAAGTATTTTTGAGATAGTTTGTAATATTACAGAAAGAAAGAATTCAAATATCCCATGGAACCTTACCTTGGACACTTCCTCTTTCCCATTATTTTCCTTAATGAATACTTTTTCCAATTCAGGACTTATTCCTTCTACATTGCAGGGCACACGTGAAACAGATGATTTTGGCACTGATACATTCGACAGTGGCATAGGAACTGACCTTGATCCAGTAGCCTGAGACAAGATAAAGTAGTGTTAAATTATTTTTGATCAAAGCTATCAAGAACTAAAAAGAATGGTAAATCTAAAAAACATCAAAAATCTATGGATATAGCTCAGTAGTAAAGCTCTTGCCTGGTATATGCAAGGTCCTGGTTTAATTAGCACCACAAAAAAAAAAAAAAAAAAAAAAAAAACCCAAAAAAAAAAAAAAAAAAACCCTTAAAATTTAAACTCACCAACAATGTCACTTTAGACATTTTAAAAACAGTAAGAATTTAGGGGGCTGGGGATGTGGCTCAGCAGTAGAGTGCTCGCCTAGCACGTGTGCGGCCCGGGTTTGATCCTCAGCACCACGTAAAAATAAATGCATTGTGTACAACTAAAAGCAAATAAATAAATATTTTTTTAAAAAAGAATTTAGGTACATATACAAAAATTTAGGTTCTAAAGTAATGTAAAAATTACATAAGAGTCAAAATAAACCTTGAAAATCTTTTATGAACATGTCAAGGTATAACTGTATAACATACATCTTTATTCAATAGGATGGCAGACACAGTCTTTGTCACTGTTTCATTCATTTCCCTTTTTCTGGGAAAAGTATAGTTGAAATCATGTAAGTTATGTATCTCCACCATACAGATCTGTGTGCTTAAAAGATGTTTCCTATATAGTGACAAGTGACCTTTTAGTATTATTTTTCATTTCCACTTTGTTAACCACTTAAGAAAACCTACTGGGGGCTGGGATTGTGGCTCAGTGGTAAAGCACTTGCCTAGCATGTGTGAGGCACTGGGTTCGATCCTCAGCACCACATAAAAATACATGAAATAAAGGTATTAGTGTCCATCTACAACTAAAAACAGTTTAAAAAAGAAAGAAAACCTACTGGATTATTGACCAATATAGCAACAACACTGCTAAACTCAACACTCACTTAACAACTTTAAGGTTTTCAAATGGTTTTTGCAGGTGTTCTCCAAAATTGAGTACTTCTGATAGTTGTAAGGGTTACCAAAAAGTGTCAATGAACCATTTTCATGCTCAAGGAAATCATACAATGGGAAGGAAATAAGACAGATTAACAAGGTAAAGGTTAAAACAATGTGTGATCTTAGCTTACATGATTAAAACTGACATATATGATCTGTAATGAGGCAGACTTCCAGGCGCTGGTCAGCACAAGTGTTTCCCATACTCAGTGCTGTGCTCCTGCCATTTGTGAACTGGTGCCCATTCATGAGCTCTGTCTCTTATATTATCTTCCCATCCATTAGTATGTTAAGACTTCCTATTTATATCTCTTCTATTTTTCATGCACTCAAAGATATATAGCCTGCACATTTCTTTTAAGTTTAATTTTATATTTTTTCCATTATATGTAACATTATTGCTACTGCAAAAGAAAACTAAAAAAATTTTCTCTTTATATTTTAGCTAGTCATCTCATTGAATTTCAATTTTTCCCTTTTTATTAAGCAAAATTCCAATCACAAACATAATTAGATAGAATGACATAAGCCCTCAGGAGTGCATCACCAGCTTCAAAAATTATCAACATCTGACAATTTAATCTAAACATCTTATTTTTTTTTTTGGGGGGGGGGGCTGCTGTTCTTTAAGTACTTTAAGGCACATTCTAGATTTCATATGTAACCAACAAATAGTTGTGTATCAAAAGATAATTTTTCCCACATTTTTATTGGTGCATTATAGTTGTACATACTGATAGGATTTGTTGTTACATATTTGTACAACCCTTGATCTTCAGAGCTGGGTTTAGTTTGCTTAGCACGATGGTCTCTAGTTCATCCATTTTCTTGAAAATATCATAATTTCATGTCTTTATGGCTGAATAAAATTCCATGGTGTATTTTTTTTATCCATTCATCTGCTGATGGACACCTAGGCTGGTTCCACAGTTTAGTTATTGTTAATTGTGCCACTACAAACATGGGTATGCCCTTATTACTATAGTAAGATGACTTTAATTCTTGAGGATAAATACCAAGGAGTGGTATAGCTGGGTCATCTGGTGGTTCCATGCCTAGTCTTTTGAGGATCCTCCATACAGATTTCCATAGTGGTTTAACAGGCCCATCAATAGTGCCTAAAAGAGTTCCTTTTTCTCCACATCCTCTCGAGCATTATTATTTTTCTTGATGACTGACATTCTGACTGGTGTGAGATCTCAGTGTAGTTTTGATTTGCATTTCCATAATTGCTAATGGTGTTGAACATTTTTTCATGTATTTCTTCGCCATTTGTATTTCTTCTTTTGAGAAGCTGTCTGTTTAATTCATTTGCCCATTTATTAATTCAGTTATTTGATTTTTGGTATAACATTTTTTGAGCTCTTTAAAATATATTCTAGATATTAGTCCTGTTAGAAGAGCAGCTAGAATAGATTTTTTTTCCCATTCTGTGGTTTCTCTTTATATTCCTACTTGTTTCCTTTGCTGTACAGAAGCTTTTTAGTTTGATGCTGTCCCGTTTATTAACTCTTGGCATTATTTACTAAGCCTTAGGGGTCCTACTGAGAAAGTCATTGTCTATGCCTAAGAGCTGGAGTGATGGCCCTAAATTTTCTTTTAGGAATTGCATTTTCTTCTAGGAGTTCCCTTTTGATTTTGAAGGACAGCTTTGCTGGACAAAGCAATCTTGGTTCACAAATATTTTCTTTTGGGACTTGGAACACATCATTCCAAACCCTCCTGAATTTTAGAGTTTGTGCTGAGAAATCAGAAGTAACTCTTGATTGTCTTGCCTCTAAACCATCTGATATTTTTCTCTTTTCCTTGTTCTGTATGTTACACATTTTATTATAATGTGTCATGGAGAGGTTCTTTTTGATCTTTTCTATTTGGTGTTCTGAATGCCTCCTGTATTTGGATATGCATCTCATTCTGAAGGTTTGCAAAAGTTTCTGTTACTATTTCCCTGAAGAGTTTATCCATTCCATTAGCCCACATCTCACAGCCCCCCTCAATTCCAGTAATCTCTTGATATTGTCCCAGAGCTCTTATATATTCTGATCATGGATACATTTTTTTTTTCTTTACTACTATCTGAATGTTCAAGGCTGACCACTTTGTCTTCCAGCTCTGAGATTCTATCTTCAGCATGATCTATTCTATTAGACTTTCAAATGAACATTTTGATTTATTATGTCTTTGATTTCTAAGATCTGTTTTGGTTCTTTTTCAATATTTCTATCTCCTTATTGAATTTCTCAGTCATATTCTAATTCATTCAGGTGTTTTTCTGTGTTCTCTTGGAATTCACTGATTACTTTTATAATAATTCCTTGGAATTCCTTATCTGATAATTCATCCACTTTAGTACTTTTGGGGTCATCTGCTTTTGAATCATAAATTTTAGAAGGTGTTGTATTAGCTTTTTTTTTTCATATTTCTTGTATTCTTGTAGTGGGTTTTATGCATCTGTCAGAAGGGATTTCTCTTCCAACCTTATGTTTGAGACTTTTTTAGGGCACAATCTTTACTTGCTAAAATTTCCAAGAGTGATCTAGATTGAGGCCTCCTTATAGGTGTGGTATCTGCAGGCTTTCTGTTATTTCTGTTTTTGCTATAACAATGGATGTCCATAGTGGGACCTGAGGGCCCACACCTAATCCTTTCTACTTGGGGCTTGGTTGGTAGATTGGGTTTCCATCTCTTATTCTTTCCACTGAAGTATAGCTGAAGATTAAGTGTCATTATTTTTTTTTGTGGAACAAGGGGCACTGTCTTTTGGTTGAGTTTAGATCAGCAACAGAGTTCCTACTCTGTGAACTTATAGTATCCCTGTAGGTTTCCAGAACCTCACAGAATAGGGGGAAACAAATAATAACAACAACTAATGCAATCTATATGCAGCATTAAACTAAATACTTGGTCCCTACTATAACATCTACAATGTTAACTGCCACAAAACCAAGAAATGGTAGGGTCAGCAATTTCCAACAACAAAAACAATAAGTAACCATGAACACTATCTGGCATTAAAGCAAACTATGTGGTGTTAACTGTGTCATCCATAGCAGTAATAATTCCAACAACATTAATGGTGGGGACATAAGTCATAAAAGCAAATTAGTGATAAAAGATGGTAAAAATAGAGTAATTAAGAGAAAAGACAATGTGTTAGGAAGATAGAAAAGAATTTTCAGTTTCAAAAAGTGAATAGAGAATGCGGAAGAGATGTAGCATGTGATGATTTATAAGGAAGGAGAAAAAAATCAAGTAAAGGGAGAGTGAAAAAGATAACAATAGAATTTAGCTGTTAGCAGGAGAGAGAGAAATGAGACAAATGAAAACAAACAAAAAAAGATGTACTAATCAAAAACCCTAACCCTCAAAAGGCAAGAAAAAATGTCTACATTTAAAAACTACTAAAAATGAGATAAAAAGAAACAAATATGTATATGCATATATGTGTCCATGAACCATCAGCACAGAAAAAAAAAAAAAAACATGAAAAAAAAGAAAGAAAGATATTCTTTGTTTTTTTTTAAATTTATTTATTTGCTTTAGTGCCTTTATTTTTTTACGTGGTGCTGGGGATCGAACCCGGGCTGCGCACGTGCTAGGCAAGTGTTCTACTGCTGAGCCACCACCCTAGCCCCAGAAAGATATTCTAAATAAGAAATGAAGGCATCATTTCCACAGAGGTGGTCAAAATAGTGAGAATAGACGGTTCACCATCTATGCCTGATTGTCTTTTCTTTCCATTTCTTCTTGAGCTATATACTAAGAGGCTGGGGTTGTTAACCCCTTCCTCTTTTTGTGTTGCTTACCAAGGTACCAGCAGTCTTGGAGTGTCCCAAGACTGAAGCTGGTTCAAATAATTCCCAGCTTTTCTTCTCCCCAGTATGAGGTAGGATGGGATGGGGAAGTACTGTCAGTTGATTTTTGTCTACACAGACCAGACTGATGTACTCCCACAGTGGGGCTGCTACAGAGCTCTATGAGTGGAGTTTCAGCAGGTGGGGCTTAGGTCTAGTCAGGCCTCAGGGGCTTTGTTGGGTGGAGTCCACTCTGGGGTGATTAAATCAACACACCCCTACTACCTGGCAGCTGCCAATCTCTGCTGCAGGTCTGGAACTCAGAAACCTCTCAAGGATTTTACTCATGTGGTAGGAACCAATCCTTCACCCCCTCTGCTGCCCATGAACACAGCCTTCCCAGGCTTCCTGGGTTTAGTCCCCGAGAGAATGCACACTGGTCTGTTCAGATCCCCAACCCACTTCAGCTGGTCACATCAGTCTCCAGACTCAAAGCAGGAAGAGGGCTGGGCTCCCCTTCACTTTTCTGACTTGAATCCTCCTGGGTAAAATATTCTTTGTGTCTGTTTCACTTTCTTTGGGTAGACACACCCGAGGTGACATGGTAGGCACTTACCAGGACAGTGTAACTATGTTGGCTCAGATCTCCTGGCTCCCACAGCAGGAGCTACAGCGTGGCCACCTCAAAATGGCTCTAGCTCAGTCAGTCTCTGAGGCCAGTTAAGAAACACAGGGCACTTTTCAAGCACCAGGGCACAGTGCAGCCTTAGAGACAGTCTGATCTCAATATTTTTCTATACTAAATCTGTCCATTATGTTTCTTTCTGTGTTTCCCCTCCCCTTTGTGCTGAACTAGCACCACTACCACTGCTGCCGCAACCAGCTTGGCTCCAAGGTAGTCTCTTTTCTTGTTTAATGTACCCAAATTTCTGAGTCTCTAAGACACTATGTCCAATATTGAGTTTTAGTGAAATCTCTCCTTCACCCACCTCTGAGAGAAGCAGTACTCCTGCAGCTTGAATCACAAGCCATGGAGCAACTAGGAATGTAGCTTTCCTCTAATCTGCCATCCTGAATCTCAAGATAATTATTTTTAAATAAATGTGAAAAACTGTGTCTTTTCATTAAATCAACAAGTCAATTGATCTGACATAAATGCACTGCATTCCTAGAGATAGTGGTTAAAATAAATCTAATAATATGCCAATTCTATCAGATTAAGAAGAAAAAGCAGGCACATATAAATTTTCATTCAATTATCTAAGACTTGTTTGCTTTATAGCTTTGATGAGGTATTATCAGTATATAATACAATCACCCCATTTTAAGTATGCAGTTAGTTGAGCTTTGTTAAACATAGTCATTTGCATTATCAGTATAGTTACATTTACAACTTCTATCCCCCCCTTCTGCTGCAAATTCCTTAGGACCTTCTGTAGTCAATTTCCACTCCAATACTTTGTTTCTGCAATTTTGTCTTTTTGAGAATATAGCAAACCATACAGTATGTAGACTTTTGCTCCTAAATTCTTTCACTCAGCATAATGTTTTTGATATTCAACCATCATGCCACATGGGTCAGTTCTTCCTTCTGTTTCACTACTGAGTAGTATTACAGTGTATGGATATGGATTATCTATTGACTGGAATATCTACTGACTATTGATGAATATTTGTTTCCATGTTTTTACTATTAGTAGTAATGCCTCAAAAAATATCCATGTACAAGTTTTTGTATGGATATATGCTTTTATTTCCTGTGAAGAGATACTGAAGAGTGGAAATTCTGGGTTGTTCAATGTATTTTTAATTTCTTAAGAAAATGATGAACTGACAATGTGGTTGCACCACTCTTGTGTTCCCACAAGCAACATGTGGCTGTTCTAGTTGTTCCACATCTTTATCAACACTTCATACTGTTAGTATTTTTCATTGTAGAGATCCTATAACTAGTTTTAACAACCTAGTTAATGGTGAATTTGATTTTCCACCTACACAATATCATATGCAAGTAGCAATGTCTTTTTTCCTACTGCCCTCTTTAAAACATCAGTAATTACAAAATTACAAAATTTTAACTCTACAGTAATGCTGCCAATATTTTACTGATAGGGTCTTGCTACTACATTTGTAGTTAGTCACAATAGGAAATATCCCATTTTTTAGTTTAATAAGATAATCTTTTTAAAATCACAGATAATGAGTTTATACCAAGTGTTATTCAACATCAAGAAAATCAAATGATTTTTTTTCCTACTTCAACTTACTGATATAACTTACTAAATTAATACATTTTCAAAAGTTGAATCAATTCCGGTACTGGATTTGTTTTGGTGCACTGTTTGGCTTTTTTCTGCTATAGCATCATATTTGATTTAGTAAGATTTACATCAACATTTGTAAATCTATTTGGGCTAGAGTAGCTTTCCTATATTTTGTTGCATGAATTATATTTGTTAGTACATTTTTTAGGTGGTGGGGGAGGTGCTTAAAAACTCTTTCAATTCTTTCATAAGCAAAATAGAGGTAAAATATAGGGAGGGATACAGAAATAGATGCACTAAAGAACTATTAGGAAGATTAAACAAGAAGTGCCCATACTTGTTCAATAAGTACATGAGCTATGAATTCAACTCAGACCAGTATCTTCCTTCAGACTACTATATACTGTGGTGTCCATTATTAAAAGGTTAAAAATAAGGTTTTTAAAAAATCTTACAATGATTTAACAAACAACAGTAAAGGTTTTGTTGTATTTTTTTAAACTCCTAAAATTATTAATTCTCCTTTAATAATAAACCTAAAGGAATTTTTAAAATCCAAACAAGAAGAATTTTGCTTACCTGAGTGTGACTGATTGTTATATGGGTGCCATGGAGAGGAGACTGCCGATCTTTCTCCTTACTGTGACGACTACTTTGTTTACTACGTTGAAGCTGTTGCCTCAGTTTGGCAATCTGCTTTGGTGGGAGGGAAGGAGAGGTAAGAGAACAAAAGTGAATACCCATTTTTTGTCATTTTTCTTCAGGTTTGGGAAATTGATAAGTGACTTTTTCCTCAAAGCTTTCAAGAGATGATATAACACAATGATTTATTCTTGCAAATTTTTTTGATTAAGGCTATTGAAAATAAGAAATGTATACTATAAATCTTTCATTTCTACAAATTTAAATACTGTTATTGGTAAATATGTAGACTCAATTTCCACAGATTATTTTAGATTTTATCTATATAATGCCAGAAATAGCTTCCTTTATAAAAAATTTTTATAAGGTGAGAAATATTTCAGTTGCCTATTGAGTTCAAACCTGATCTCTTAAAATAGAGAAGTATCAATGCTATTAGCATTAAAAATTTTTTAGTATCTTACTACCTATTACTCTTTAAGTCATATATTTTTAAAAATAAATCTAATTTACAATATGTTCCCCTAAATGGAAAGGTCACACTCCTAGGTTTAACAACAACAACAACAACAACAAAAATTGACTATAACATAACCTGGAATCATTAAACTGCTTAAATATTTCAGGCAGTGTATAATATACTTTATATGTATTGGACTATAAGTAAAAATAAATTCCTGAGCATTATAATAAAGGGAGGGGAACTACTATGGCATGAATATAGTTTAAGCATGTCCCTCAAGCATTCACTTGTTTGTTGGAAGCTTAGTCCCCAGTGTGGAAGTGTTAAGTAGTAGTGGAACCTTTAAAACATAAAGCCTAGTGGGAGGTTATATGGAACCTTTAAAAGGTGAGGTCTAGTGGAATGTGATTAGGTCATTAGGGGTACTGTCTTCAGAAAGAATTAGTTTACTTCTCATGGGACCCTGGGTAATTTTCATAAGGGTTGTTACAAAACAGCAAGATTGGCTCTCTTGAGTCCTGTCTCTCCATGTGATCTCTTTCTCAGGCATCCTTCTAACATAATGCCATCTGTCATGGTGTGACACAGCCAAGCGAACCCTCACCAGAGGCCAAACTAGATGGGGCTGCTTAATCTTAGACTTTTTGCCTCCAGAACTGTAAGCTTAATCAACTTCTTTAGACAATACTCAGGTATTTTGTTTATAACAATGGAAAACAGACTAATATGGGAATCATTAGTAATTTTTGGAAGTAATTTTATACCAGTATTATTTTCCTTATATAAAAGACGAGAATATTAGTCAATCAACAAATATTCCTTGAACATCTATGGTTAGCCCACTTTTATGTTATCCTATAAGGTAACCTACAACGTTAAAGGTAAACACAAAGTGAAGTCTATAAAATGCATATATTGTTCTCAGAGAGATACAGCAAAAATATAGTATACTATGAAACTTTCTAAATACTTACCTTAAATAACCACAGCAAAAAAAGCACAATAGACAATTATTATTAAAGACAATAAACACTCAAGGGGAATTGGGGTTGTTTAGGAAACTAATTTTTACAAAGAGTAGACAGGAAACAGTATGCTACAAAATTAAGCCCCCAACAAAGTAATAGTTTACAGGTTTTTTTTTTTTTTTATTAAGGTCATTAGATCCTTTTAATTTTAAAAAAACCCTTTGTAGCTTATGAATCTGTCATACAATGACCTTTCAAAAGATATACAAATAAGTTTGTGTTAATATTTATTTGTGTTCACCCTATTTGTTGAAATAGTTTTTTATAGAGAATATTAATTTTCACAAAAAAAGGGATCAAAATTAATAAACATTCAATTCACAATAGCTACACTGTGGAAACAACCTAGATGCCCTTCAATAGATGAATGGATAAAGAAACTGTGGTATATATACATAAGGGAATATTACTCAGCCTTAAAGTTTGAAAAATGAAATTATGGCATCTACAGGTAAATGTACAGAGCTGGAGAACGTCATGCTAAGCCAAGGAAGCCAATCCCCCCAAAAAAACAAAGGCCAAATGCTTCACTGATAAGTGAATGCTAATCCATAATTGGGTGGGGGCAAGGGAAAAATAGAGGAACTTTGGATTGAGCAGTGGGGAGAGAGGGGAGAGAAGGAGTGAAGTGGAGGGGGAAGATGTTGGAATGAGATGGACATTATTACCCTATGTACAGGTATGATTGCATGAATGGGGCTGGGATGTTCAATCCCCAGCACCCAAAAAAAAAAAGATTGTACAAATGATGTGACGCTATACCATGTACAACCAGAAAAGTGAAAAGTTGTGCTCCATTTGGATAATATTTTTTAGATTTTTAAAAAATTAGAATTATTATAAATCAAGATAAACTATTCTCTATGATAAAAATTAATAGAATTTAATATTGCACATGTTATTTAATTAGGCCAGAGATATGAAATTGTTTTCTGGATATTAATGTTTCAGTAGTATTTTGAAAATGGTAAGAGCTTGTATAGATGAACCCAGAATGCCTAGAGATTAATCAAAGCAATCTGTAATTTTTTTCCTTTCTTTTTTATTTATAATAGTAGTATGTATTACAATTTATAATGCACATATATAGCATCTTTTCACATAAAACTGTTTGTATACAAAGTATATAAGTACCATTCAGATCTTCAATCATGCATTTAAGATAATGATATCAATCTTAGTCTTTAAAAATAAACAAGAAGTATCTTAATTAATATTTTTTTATTTGTTCTTTTTAGATATACGTGACAGTAGAGTGTATTTTGACATATAATACATACATGGATAACTTATTCTAATTAGGAGGTTGTACACAATGTGGAATTTCATTGGTCATGTATTCATATATGAACATAGGAAAGTTATGTCCAATTCATTCTACTGTCATTCCTAATCACAATCCCCCTTCCCTTCATTCCCCTTTGTCTAGTCTCATAAACTTCTAATCTTCCCCTTCCTTGTTGTGGGTTAGCATTCACATATCAGAGAGAAGATTCAGCTTTGTTTTTGTGGGATTGTCTTATTTCACTTAGTATGATAGTCTCCAGTTTCATCCATTTACCAACAAATGCTATAATTTCATTTTTTTCTTTATGGCTGAGTAATATTCCATTGTGTATATATACCACATTTTTCTTTATCCATTCATCTGTCGAAGGGTACCCAGGTTGATTCCATAGCTTTGCTATTGTGAACTGAGCTACTATAAACATTGATATGGGTATGTCACTGTAGTATGCTGATTTTAAGTCCTTTGGGTATAGACTGAGGAGTGGGATAATTGGGTCAAATGGTGGCTCCATTCCAAGTTTCTTGAGGAACCCCCATACTGCTTTCCATAGTGGTTGCACCAATTTGTAGTCTCACCAGCAATGTATGAGTGTGCCTTCCCCCCGCCCCCCACATCCTCACCAACATTGTTATTTGTATTGTTGATAACGGCCATTCTGAGGGGAATAAGATGGAATCTCAGTGTACTTTTGTATTTCTCTAATTGCTAGAGATGTTGAACATTTTTTCATGTATCTGTTGGCCATTTGTATTTCTTCTATTGTGAAGTGCCTGTTGACTTCTTTTGCCCATTTATTGAATGGGTTATGTTTGTTTGTTTGTTTGTTTTGTGTGTTAAGTTTTTTGAGGTCTTTGTATATCCTGGAGATTATCACCTTCTTGTTTCCTTTGCTGTCAAGACGCTTTTCAGTTGGATATCGTCCCATGTATGGATTCTTGATTTTACTTCTTGCCTTTTAGGAGTTTTGTTAAGGAAGTCAGTTCCTATGCTGACAAGATGGAGATTTGGGCCTACTTTTTCAGGGTCTCTGGACTAATGCCTAGGTCCTTGATTCACTTTGAGTTTTGTGCAGGTTGGAAGATAGAGATTAAATTTCATTCTATTGCATATGGGTTTCCAATATTCCCAGCACTATTGGTTGAAGAGGCTATCTTTTCTCCAATGTATGTTTATGGCACCTTTGTCTAGGATGAGATAACTATATATATGTGGGTTTGTCTTTGTGTATTCTATTCCATTCCATTGATCTTCATGTCTATTTTGGTGCTAATACAATGCTGTTTTTGTTACTACAGCTCTGTAGTATAATTTAAGGTCTCATATTGTGATGCTTCCTGCTTCACTTTTCTTGCTTAGGACTCCTTTGGCTATTCTGGGCCTCTTATTTTTCCAGATGAATTTCATGACTGCTTTTTCTATTTCTATGAAGAATGTCATTGTAATTTTAATAGGAATTGAATTAAATCTGTATAGTGTTTTTGGTAGTATGGCCATTTTGACAAATTAATTCTCCCTGTCCAAAAACATGGGAAATCCTTCCATCTTCTAAAGTCTTCTTCAATTTCTTTCTTTAGTGTTCTGTATTTTTCATGTAGAGGTCTTTCACCTTTTTTTTGTTAGATTGATTCTGAAGTTTTTTTTTTTTTTTTTTTTTTTTAAGCTATTGTGAATGGGACAGTTTTCCTAATTTCTCTTTCAGCTGATTCACTACCACTCATATATAGGAATGTAATTGATTCATAGGTGTTGATTTCATATACCACTACTCGGCTGAATTTGTTTATGACTTCTACAAGTTTTCTGTTGGAGATTTTTTTGGGTCTTCTAAATATACAGTTATATGGTGGGCAAATAGGGATAGTATGAGTTCTTCTTTTCCTATTCATATCCCTTTAATTTCTTGCTTTGGCTAATTGCTCTGGCTGGAGTTTCAAGGAATATGTTGAATAGATATGGTGAAAAAGGGCATCTCTGTCTTGTTGCAGCTTTTAGAGGGAATGCTTTCAAGTTTTCTTAATCAGGCTATTTTCCAAGTCTTCTGAGACATTAAAATATACCAGAAAATTTTGTTCTAAGCAGGTTTAACAACCCTCAGATACAAAAAGCATATACTGTGCTACATATTAAGTTGCTTAGAATACCAACTTAAACAATGCAACTTTGTACTTTTTCACAAAACACTGTTTATCTTTGAAATATGTAACATAGCTATAGTCTTATTTACAATCTAGTAGTCATTAGGGTACAAGGAAAGTCCACTTTCCTAAATATGCACTTACAACATTACAAATTCTAGTTTAGAAACATGTGACATGAAAGAAAGACTGCTATCCCATAAAGTTCCCTGTGCTATTTAAACCACACAGAGTAGAGGGGAGATCTATGTGGTAATACTGAAACTGCAAATACTCTGACCTTCCGTATTAGAATTTCCTTTTCTTTTCCTTTTGATACTGAAGAGCCTCCAGGCCTATCTGAAGCCACCTCTTTCCTCCAACCTCAGTACCATGGAGAAGAAACACAAAGATAGCTCTGAACCTCTGCCTAGGTCAGCCTTTCTGAGCCCACATTCCACTGCATCACAGAGAAGCTATGGTCCTCACTGGATCCACCCACCCTAGTCACTATGATGAAATACCCAATATAACCTTACTTTAAGAAGAGAACATGAAGTCATACTACAAATTTATCATACTAAACTATAGCAGATGCTTACTTTATAATTTTAAATCTTTAGTTGCTATTCTGTGGCATTAAGGAAAAAAAAAAGAGGGAAGGAAAGAGGAGTCTTCTTTAAATATGAATGGGATACCAAGTACACTAGGACCCAAGTTTTAAAAAGTTAGGGAATAAATGACTCTGGGTCACAAAGAAGTAGTAATAATTATAGAGAGAAAAATTAGCATAAATGGTCACCAAATTAAAAAAGACAATAATGTCAATAAAATTCATGAAGAATAATCAGGAACTCGCCCAACTTAAAATCTGAGAACCAAGAATGCATTTTTCATAACATCATCCTGCTTGTTTGCTATTTTTGTCCTGTTTGTTTCCCACTCTATTGTTAAAATCTAGGAACCAAATAAAACAAAACCAAACTCTTAGCCTCAAAAGACTGGTTGTACATTTTTGCCTCACAGAATCAGAGGAAGGGAAACATTCCTCAGAATAAATTCTAATACACAGTATGCCAGGGAAATGAGAAATCTTAACTTAGTGGTGGCACTAGAAAAGGAAGAGGATCCTTTGGTTTTGGGAAGAGAGCAGAACAAAAAAAAAAAAAAAAAAAAAAAAAAAAAAACAACAACAACAACAAAAAAAAAACAGAATTTAAAACAAGGAAAAAATTTTATAGATTATTACTAGCAAGAGACTTAGTATTCTCAGCTAATCCTTCATAACACATGAAGATAATCATCAGAGGTAGCTGGGAATTCCAGTAACTCTTATTTCTGGATAGGAAGTTTGTTACTATTACAGCTGAATGGTACTTGCTGAAGGACTGCTACACACAAAGTGATTAGGTTATTATAGGTTAGTTTAGAACTGAAATGCATAGAAAATGTGTTATTGTGAAAAATATGTCCTGGGTGTCAGACATCTAACTTATAATCCAACTTTTAAGACATAGCTCATTCAAAACTGAAATTTAATTGTGAATATCAGTTCCCCCACTTTAACAAAAACCATTTTTGAAAACCAAAGATAGAATGTATAACTAAAGTATATATAGCTTGTTTTCGATAGCTACAAACTTTGAACACTTTAATATGCCATGAAGTACCATTTTGGATCAGACAGTTTGAGTACTGAGTATTAAAATTAAGAATTAAAATCTAGGCCACACCAAGCTCCCCTCAGCATGCTGTAAGCCTTGCCACAGTACTGAGGCTTTCTGGAAGACTTTTTCTTCATTTAAAGGCATTTTCCATTTTTAAAAAATGGTATGCTACTGGGACTGCATGCATTCAGAGAGGTTTGCTTTTTTGCAATCCACACAAAGGTGCCCTATAAAGTTTGCAGGACATGTAGAACATGTAACTACAAGCTAAAATCTATTTAATAGAAACAAACAAAACAAACACCAAGGCTGTGTGATTTTTTTTCACCTCTTAACAATAAAGTCAAGATACCATAAGAGTTAAAAGGCAGATCATGCATACCCTGGGAAAAGATATTCATAACATATATATACAAGAAAAGACTCATACCTGAATATGTAAAGAACTCCTATAAAGCAATAAGGAAAAGAATAAAACGTGTAGGCAAAAAACCTCAACAAGCAGAAAAATGCTCAACAGCCTTCTCATGAAATTAATATGAATCACAATGGTGGAAAGTGCTTATATCCTCAACACCAGGTCAGTGAAGGGTCAGCTAAAGAGTAGAAAGCAGTGACTTGGCTCACACAAGGCAAGAATTCTTAGTTCAATTACATGGAAGGGGAGAAATGATTGGCATCCCCATTTCTGACTGGTATCAGGTTCTAAGGTGCTAGTGGGAAATAGTGCTGAAAGAAGAGGGTTTCCTGTTGAAAAATCAAGAGACATGGGGGAGTAAACTGCCTGTCTTGCATGGAATAGAGGAAATGAGCTACTAGAAAATAGACCTATGCTAATATACAACTATACATATTTCTGTTAATGACATTTCTAACAATTAACTGAGATATCAGAACATACGCTCTTTATGTATAGAGAGATTTTTGCAATAGAAATTTATCCTTTGCCAAATGTAGGCAACACAATTTTAAGCAAATTATAACTCACTGTGCTGAAAATGCTCATTCTGACTAGTAACATATACTTTCTAATGATTACTCAAAAAGCAATATATAGGCCAGTTTGTCTGATGACTTTGTCAACCACCAAACGAAAGCATTGTTTAAAATATTCCTAAGTACTATTTATTGAGCACCAGAAATGTAGGAGTTACTGTGCCACTTGCTCTTAAGTGATTCATTTCATCTACTTTTCAACAAAAACATGCTGATATAGATAATATTATCCCCATTTCAAATGTGAGGAAAGAAAGGTTATAAAGGTTAAAAAGCTTGCTAAAAGTTGCACAGCTCAGTAGTGAAACTGAGTTGGAAATCAAGAAGTAGAATTCCAGAGTTTGCTCTTGTAATCACTGCTATCTAGTTTATATGAGGAATATTCCCCAAATGCCCCTGTGCTAACGGCTCGGTCCTCAGCTTATGGTGTGCTTCTGGGAGATGGAGGAGCCTTTAAGTAGCAGGGCCTGTGGAAGGATATTAGGTCACTGGGGGTATGACTTTGGAGGAAATCCTGGGATCTTGGCCCTGGTTGTCTCTTTCTTTGCTTTCCAACCACCACAAGATGAACTGTTCTCATCTACTATGCACTTCTACCATGACATACTGTGCAACACCACAGGCCCCAAACAACAAGGCCAAGTGACCACGGACTAAAATCTTTGAAACTGTGAGCCAAAAAAAAAAAAACCCTTTTCCCTTTTAAGTTGATTACCTCAGTTATTTTGTTACAATAATGCAAAGCTGACTAACACAACTACCATTCTATACTGGATGAAGAATTAAGATAATAACTCACAGGAGATAAAGAAATCTTATAAAATATAAGAATGTAATGAAAATTTTATAAGAGCTGAGCAAAGTAAGATACTCTCTTCCCAAACAACTACCCATTACATTAGTCCAGCTGATTTTTCTGATAATAAAGATTAGAAAGTCACAAATTTCAAGTTGTTATTCTCTTTTACAGGGAATACATGACAAACTTCAATGTTTACAAAGAATAAGTGTTTCAAAACAAGGTTCTACATTCTAGTTTAAAGCAAATTGATCCCTACATACATACATGCCTGCCCACAGGCAGACTCCACATAAACCAGCTAGTTAGTCCAGGAACAGATAGAAATATCCCACATACAAAGACTAACTCCCACAGACATTGTTAGCTTTTGGAGAATTTTTATAAATGTAAAATAAGTTTTAATAAAGAAATGTATTTACAATAATCAATAAGGCATAGTTGTTAATAGAGGCATTTTAACAAAAATAGATTAACTTTTAAATACACTTTTGTCACAAATCTACTTGATTCATTGTATTTATTATAACCATTTTACAAATGAGGAAACATTTGAAAAGAAAGGATCTATCCCAATGTGAGAGAGAAAATAAATAGTAAATCCAGTAATTTATCCTTTAATTTATAACCTCTTTTAATGTTGCTGAAAGTAATATTGTATTAATATTTAACTGCTAATATGTACCAAGCAATGTATATTTGGCTTGTGATCTCAACCACTTCACAAAGTAATTTTCTTTCTTAATGTTGGAGACACTATAAGCTGTAAAATTTAAATAAAAATGAATAAAAATTTGATAAGGCAATTAACTTACTGTATGTAGATCTACTGATAAGTTTGTACTTTTTTTTCCGAATAAGCAGTTTGTATGATCTTAAAAACTGTTCCTATTGGACTGGCCTTTTAAAAGATACTGCAAAACAAGTCATGGTGGCATATGCCTATAATCTCAGTGACTCAGGAGGCTGAGGCAGGAGGATCACAAATTCAAGGCCAGTCTCAGAGATTTAGTAAGACCCTGTCTCAAAAAATAAAAAGGGCTGGGGATATAGTTCAGCGGTAAAGTGCCCTGTGTTCAATCCCCAGTACTGGGAGGCAGAGATGATAAAAGCATTTTTGTGATTCAACTTAATTAATAGACTTTCTTGGATGACAAATATATGTATTATAAAGTTTCTCACAAAATTCCTTTGAACAATAAAAAAATCTGCAGATTGCTTTCTTAAAGGTCTAGAGAAAATAATATTATAATTATTTCTTCTACTGTAATTTTAAAAAAACATAAAGTCTATGGAAATATATTGATTTTCTCATAGAGAACTATTAAAAATATAATGTATTATGAAATTCTCTAAATACTCACATTAAATAACCATGGCAATAAAAAGCACACTAGACAATTACTAATAAAGCATATAAATATTCAAGGTATACAGACTATTGAGGAAATTAACTTTTACCTGTGGCAAAAGATAGAGGAAAAATAAGTATGTTAGGAAGTTAAGCACTCAAAGAAAGCAGTAATTTATAGCCTTTCTTTCATATTAAAATGTTCAAAAATAAATTTACTGTTATATGAGTTCAATCTTTTGAAATCTATTGAAGGTTGCTTTATGGTCATGAATATGGCCTAACTTAGAGAACATTTCACATACATTTAAAAGTTATTTTCTACAGTAACTGGGTGTTTTCTATACATGGCAGTTATGTCAAGTTTGTTGGTAATGTTGGTGAAGTCTTCAAAGTATCATTTTAATTCTTCTGATATTAATATTTTTAAGTTATTTTCTACTACCTCGTTAGTTCTTTGTCTACTTGGTTGTTAAATCAAGTATTGAGAATAGGATGCTGAAATCCCCAGTTACTACTGGTAAGACCATTATTTCTCCTCTTATAGTTTTTGTTTCATGCATTTTGGAATGCTATTGTTAGATTCACACACATTTGTAACTGTTACATTTCCTTTCATACTGACCTTTTTACTATCCTGAAATTTCCCTACTTGTCTTCAGAAATATTTTGTTGTAAAGTCTATTTTGTACGGTATTAATATGACCACTCCAGTTCCCTTATCATTACTGCTTTCTTTGTATATTTTTTTCCATCTTTTCACTTTCACTCTGTGAGTTTGAAGGTGTGTCTCTTACAGACAGCATGTGGCAAGAAATTCTCTCAAACTTTTGTTCATATGGGAATGCGAATGCCCTTTTTTTCATCCTCATTTTAGAATACTAGTTTTCTTTTTCCATATTTCAAGATTTTTTTTTTTTTTTTTTTTTTTTTTTTTTTGGTACTGGGGATTGAACTCAGCGGCACTCGACCACTGGGCCACATCCCCAGCCCTTTTTTTGTATTTTATTAGAGACAGGGTCTCACTGAGTTGCTAAGTGCCTCGCCATTGCTGAGGCTGGCTTTGAACTCACGATCCTCCTGCCTCAGCCTCCCAAAGTGCTGGGATTACAGGCGTGCGCCACCGCGCCCGGCTTCCATATTTCAAGATTTTATATTTGCTTTTGGTTTTCAGCAATTTAACCATGATATATCTGTGTTTTGTGTTTTCCTAGCTGGGGTTAGTTTAGCTTCTTAACATTGCAGTTTGTTCCTTACCAAATCTGGAAAATTTTCTGCTGTTATTTCTTCCACTTTTATTTATTTATTCAATTTATTTTTGCTCTGCTTTGCCTCTTCTCTCTTGGATTTCTTATTAAATTTTTTTCTTTGATATATTGTCCCTTGGGCCTCTGTGGCTCTTTTGACTTTTCTTTTTCTTTTTCTTTTTTTTATCCCTCTCTGTCCCCATTCCTCAGGGCATACAAATTCTACTGTTATCTTCACATTTACTAATTTTGTCTGTCATTTCAAATCTGTGGTTAAGTCCATTTAGTGAATTTTTAATTTTAGTTACTGTATTTTCTAAGTATAAAATATCTGTGCCTCTTTCTTATAATAACTCTTTGTAGAAATTTTTCATTCAGTGAGTGTGTCTGCAGTCCTAACCAGTCCTCCTTTCCTTTAATCATGGTTTCCTATAGTTCTTTGAAAATCTTATGGCTTTTTTGATGCCTTTGTCTTCTAAATCCAACATAGACACTTAAGATAAAATTTCTAATGACCATTTTTTTTCCTAAGTATGTGCCATATATTTGTTTCTTTGCATATATCTAAATTTTTGGTTGAATGTTGAACAAATTTAAATAGCAAAATGCAGCAACTGCTGATATTGATATTTCCCTCTGAAAGCTACTGTCACATCTGTTTGTTGCTTCAGTAACTTGATGGCCTAAAGGACTGTTTCTCTTGTAACAGAGGTCACTGATGTCATTACGCCATTATTTTAAGCATGGCTTTTTTATACCCTTTAGAACTATTCTCCAGTGTTTGTTTGCCTCAGTGTTTAGCTAAATATTTATCAGATATTCTGGAAAACTATCTCAAGCCAGTAAAACTTCCTCTCCCTAATGATAGGATTTATCTGTGGACAGAGTAATACATTTTAAATTCAGGTCTTTTACAATCTAACCTGGGTTTCATTTCCACTAGCCCTCTTGAACTTGGTTTGCACCTATTCCTAGGCTCTACTGAGCAGGGGTGCATGGGTGGTTTGGGCCCACTTTGTTATCTGCTGTGCATATCCATTAGCCCTAGTCAACATGGGACATATGGGGAATTTATCAAGTCTCTGAGTATCTTCTCTCTCAAAACTATTAAATTCCACTAGTACGTAAGATTGTTTCTTGCTCCAAATTGGACTTACAACTTCAAACTAGTTCATAAATTGGCCCTCCCTGTTTACTTGCCACAAAGATCCATATTCTAACTGACAATGCTCCATACCAAGTGACCTCTTCCCAGCATGGGCAATAGATCTGCTGGTTTTCAAGGCCTGCCCCATTCTGGTTGAAATGTCACCAATAGAGCTAGGGATGAGGAAAAAAGGAAAAGGAGTAGCACCAGACAAGAACACTATATGCTTGTGCTATTCTTACTTTAAGTTCAGAAGTTTTTTTTTAAATAAATAAAGTTTCTCAATTTATTTTGATTAATTTCCAGAGCGCTGAAATACTTGTTTTGGTAGCTGTGCATGCATTATAGTTGTTTTATTCATAGTCTATGCATGAATTTGTAGCACTATTTTAGTATAGATATTAGACTTAGCTTCCTTTTTGTTTTGTTGATTTTGTGCATATTGTGTTTCTGTGTCAGGTAGATGGGAGATCCAGATTTACATCCATTACATAAAAAGGCTGCTAAAGAGATGTAATAAAATCACAAGCAAAAATCATGCTAATAGCTGGACACAGTGGACCATGCCTTTAATCCAGCAGCTCAGGAGGCTGAAGCAGTAGGATCATAAATTCAAAGCCAGACTCAGCAACTCAGTAAGGCCCCAAGCAACTCAGTGAGAACCTGTCTCAAAATAAAAAAAATAGAAAGGGCTGGGGATGTGGCTCAGTGGTTAAGTTCCCCTGGGTTCAATCCATGGTACAAAAAAAAAAAAAAAAAAAATTATGCTACTAGACATTATATCTATTTAGTCCAGATGCCACAGTATATGAGGGATATGGATAATGATAACCTATGGTATATGAAAATGATGAAATAAAAGGATCTGGAAACTATGTATATAAAAAAATCAATAGTAATGTCTGTGTTTACCCTGAAGAAAAATGAGTTATTGCTAGCCTTTCAAATAGTTAAAATGGACTTCCTATGGATCCAAGGGTGTAGAGTAAAAACTAACTAGAATAATATTGCATGCAACATATAAAAGAACATATTTAACAACATAAGTTAAAACAATTGAACTGTTTCTCTTAAAGTAATGAGTTCCCCTGAGAAGGATCATTAAGAAATATTAGATAATTGTCTTTTAAAAGGGTGTTTACAGAGGAGATGGACTGATGACATTTCCACTCCAAGTTTCTGTAATATTATAAAAACAAACAGATAAGAATGTAGATAGATAAGACTGAAGATACATAAAGTTATATCTGTGGTTGTTTATAATAAGGGAATAATAAAAAAATAATTCTAAAAGATATTAATATACCACAGTGAATCTCACCATCCTATACATTCACAAGAAATTAATTTAAAAAATAACTGGGTAAATGGAAGAAAGAGCAAAAAAGGGAAAGGAGGAAGGGTAGGGTAAAGAAAAGGGGTAAAAGAGGTACTAGGGTCTGAATTAGAACAAGAAATATTCTATGCTAGTATAATTATGTCAAAATGGATTCTACTGTCATGCATAACTAAAAAGATCAAATGAAGGACTGGGGTTGTAGTTCAGTGGTAGAGTGCTTGCCTACCACACGTGAGACACTGGATTTGGTCCTCAGCACTACATAAAAAATAAATAAATAAAATAAAGGTATTGTATCCACCTACAACTAAAAAAATATTTTAAAAAATCCAATTAGAGTAATCACTGTCCTATCACTGTACAAAGTTATGATCTATATCTCTGGTTGCCATAACATAAAAACAAGCAGGTAAAGGAGGAACAAAAAATGCCTAAAGTGAACAAAACAGAGTTATTACATAAAATGAGACTTCATTCTAGAAAAGGTATACCAACTGGATACAGAACAAATATTTATAAAGGGCATAAAGGATACAAAAGGAAACTCTTGACTTGTTCAACAAAACACAAATTCAACCCTTAAATTCTGAATGAGGTAATGCTAGGATAAATAAAAGAAGTACCATTATATTCAAAAGCAGTAAAATAATCTGCTAGGACAAAACAGGTTATAGATAAAAAAACAGAAATAACTTACCTCTTTTAGTTGATCAGCACTCCCCCATGATGCAGAACGCTGATGTGATCTCTTTTCTGCTCCTTCTTCTGCCCAACAGCTAGGTGTCTTTAAAAACAAACAAACAAAACATAAAAAATAAAGAATTTGGTCTTTATTCCTTAACCTCAAGCAACTAAAATATAATTCAAAATTTTAGTAAGCATTGGTTAGGGAACTATACTAAAATCCTCTACACACCAAAATCCTGGGAAAATGTTTAAAACAATTGTCATGTTCTGAATTAGTCATGATTGATGCAAGAAGTCTAAGTCATCTTGCTTAAAAAATTTTTATATCCTCATATCAAAAACAATAATAAAGTTACCAAATCAAAGAAAACTGAAGATTTCCATATTGTTATTTCTAAAGAGAAGAGACAAACTAAATACAAAATGGTATTTCTACTAAATATAATGAACAAAAAATGAATGTAACTCCTTCAGAAGCCGTGATAGTATAGATGACTTAGATGACAAATATCTAGTCAGATACAGGGTTGATTGTTCTATTCTTTCTGTACTTGACAGAGTATTAGCAATGCTATCTTTCTGGAAAAATAACAGGCATCTTTACATAAAAAAGTTATTATAAAGTGAACCAGAGAAAGATTAGGAATAAATATAAGCCAAATAAACTGATTACAAATGGAATACATCTTTTTTTAAAAAGGTAAGCTATGTGATAAAATAGAATCAATTATAACATCATTTTCAATTATTTAATCATTAATAAATACTGCACTCATATATGTAAAACACTAAATCCAAAATAATGCCATAAAGTAGTAAGATAATTTATTTAAAAAATTAAAAAAATATTAAAATATCTTCCTTAATATATGAAAAGACTCAGTGTAATATAAATTAGGAAAATTAAAAATCACTATTTGAAAGACAGAAAATGGGTAATAATTATCACAGTAAGTATATTCTTTTAAAATACTTTTTAAATTATATATGGGAAAAATTACTGTTTAAGCTGTACTTGAGAATCTATATAATATGTAAGCTCTTATTAAAAAGTCATCAGTTTTACATACAACTTGTGGGCAATTTATATAAAATAATTACCATCTCCTTAAAAGCAATGATACTCCAAAATGAAACCAGTCACAACTGAATGTTAGTTAAATAAATACAGAAATTACCAAATTTCAGAGGCCTCTCATGCTCTGAAGTTACCTATAACATTCCTATACTATTATCTCTCAGTCCAACCTTAACACTAATTATATTATCAATTTTAATACTACTAATAATGACTTTTTCTATCTACTTAACACAATATTATTAAGTTTAAACTTGTTAACAGTAAAATATTATAGATAACAATACAAAGGTGGCTAAAATTTATCAATGTCTATTACCATTATAGAAGTTTAACATGGATTTAGTGTAATCCTCATTGCAATAGGCATTGGAGTTATCCCTCAAATGCTATGACAATTCCAACACAGAGAAAACATCACTTATACTATTTCCCAAGAAGACAGCTCCCATATCAATCATTCATTTACAGAAGTTACTAGCACCCTGAGAGGCCAACTCCTTTTTCAGACAATACTCTAAATTATAACCTAATTCTAAACCGTGATCTTAATTCTCTTAATTCTTAATCTTTATTCTTAATTCTTAAAGTACATCATCTCTAACATATATAAGTCTTCCTCAGTAAGTACTGTTTAATACTATCACAGGATTTTCAACATTGATGGGTTATGAGATATAACTAGTTGAGAACTAATGTACCAGACAACAAAGGTCAAAGAACCAAAGAAAGAAGGTTATCCCAAATAAACATGACCTATTTCACAATTTTACTTAATGATAACTGAGGGGCAAAGGTATGGGAAAATGATGAAAAAGGACAGGTTAATTTTGTTACCAGTAAAATATTTCAGGTAAAGAGAGGGAACCGAGTATATGGGTAACAGGAGAAGAGGAAAAGTTCTTCACTAATAACATTTATTTTGAAACAAGGGAACACATTGACTACTAGAAGTTGGTAAGTAGAATTTTTGAGTTTCTGGCAATTTTAAAGTATTTAGAACTACTGAATAAAATATTAATAATTTTGTCATAGATTAATGTTTTTCTTCAATACAGCTGAATATATTCCTTTAATAACCAGGAACAATATTGCTTTGGTAAGGATTGCTCAACTCTAGAATTATAAAATCCTCTCTATTGTTGTCAGATAATGGCTAAAAGAAACAGAAAAGGTGATCTTTTTTAAAAAAAAATTTTTTTTAGTTATAGAAGGACCCAATACCTTTATTTTCATGTAGTGCTAAGGATCAAACCTGGTGCCTCACATGTGCTAGGCAAGTGCTCTACCACTGAGCTATAACCCCAGCCCAAGGTGATCTTGTATAGTAATAAATTTCTATGCATTTATTCAACTGTCAGAAACCAGCACCATAAAATAACAATTTAGGTCCCTGAAGTGCAATCTAACAGGCTCATACAGGTCACATCTTTAGACTTGCTTCCACTTCATGAAGAAGTCTCTTACCCCAAAATGTTTCAGCAATTGCTGCTTCTTAAACAAATTGCAACAGTAAGCTCTTCAGAAAGAACACAGGAAACCCAAACAGCTGTATCAAGAATGACTTTCGGTCAGGAAATGAGTTTCTGATCAGAGTGGTAAAACCGAAAGTTCTCTTTTTCATCTATTACTATTTGAGGAACATCATCTATTCCTTTGATAAAGTCTTCCCCAACCAAGCTTCTTTCAGGAATGAAGGAAAAGGCTAGGTATTTTAATACAATTTCAATAGCAAAGAATTCACATAATTTAGTTCAGTGTTACTTTACATTATTGAACATTGGCTAAAGCCAAATGCTAAATACTTATTGCAGATCTGGTTTCTTTTTGTTTGTTTGTTTTGCAGTACTGGGGATTGAACCTGGGCCTCATGCATTCTAGACAAGCACTCCACTACTGAGCTATATCCCTAAACCCCTGAGATCTGTTTCTTAAAAATAGACTCTTAGCAAAAGACACTGACAGAGAGGCAGGATAATAAAACTCTCTACACTATAATCTTAATGAAAGAAAAATAAACTAAAATGTTATTTTATGTACTTTTGGGCATACCAACATTTCATAGTTTATTGTTTAAAGTAAAATTTTCAAGTCTAAACTATCAAAGAAAAACATTGCCAAGAGAAAGGGAAGCTTAACTATATAAGAATTACATTTAAGATCTGATCTAATCATCCCATTTCTCACCCTTTGAAGAATGCAAGTTTTTCTTTTTGTTGTTGTTGTTGTTTTAATACGGGTTTCAGCATGTTGCCCAGGATGGCCTCAAATGCCTGAATTCAAGCAATTCTCCTGCCTGTTCTTGGCTCAAATGATACAAGTTTTGAAATTTCTTTCTGATACAACTAAAAGAGACCAAGACCATGGAAGAAATTGAAAAGATTTTCTCAAAAGCTAAAATCCAAAAACATACTAGAATATTAAGTTTCATAGACAAAATTCTTTCAGATCCAAGTGACAGATAATTCAGATGATATTTATACCATGCTAGAGTACAGAGGAAGAAAATCTTACAAACCCTTTTTATGAAGCAAGTATAACACTAACCTAAGGATTACATCATGAAAAGGAAAGAAATTCAGGTCTCATTTACACAAATATAATAAATATTAACAAATACTTTGTTTGCAACTTATATATTTTAAAGCCTCTATAAACAAATAGCATTTTCCAGAAATGTAACCATGGACCAAATATTAGATAATCTATTGAAGAAATTCATATTATATGTTGAGTCAAAACAACACACTTAATGATAAAATGGCATTTCTTATAAATAATCACTCCTGATTAAAACAAGAAAGACAAGTAAAATAAGAATATGTGCTAGATGTATGTAAAATATACATGCTTCACAGCAAAACTGAGTATATAGGGCCTGGGGCTATGGCTCAGCGGTAGAGTGCTCGTCTGTCATGTGTGAGGCCCTGGATTCGATCCTCTGTACCACATAAATAAAATAAAAGGTATTGTGTCCACCTACAACTAAAAATATATATATGTATATTATACACACACACACACACACACACACACACACACACACATAATTATAATGTCCAGTGGAATACAGCAGAGAGTTCAGAAATAAATCTTTACACATATGGTCAATTAATTTTCAACAGGGGTGTCAAAAGCATTCAGTAGTGGAAAGGACAGCCTTTTCAACAAATGGTGCTGAAAAAGCTAGATTATCTACAATCAACAGATTGAAACTGAATCCTTACCTTATAACCAGTCAAAAAAGAATCACAAATGGATCAAAGACTTAAACTTAAAAGCAGAAACTACAAAACTCTTAGAAGGAACACTGGGGAATAGCTCCATGATGCTGAATTTGTAAATTACTTCTTGAATATGCTACCAAAAGTGATAGATGGGCTTGGGCTGATGGGCCACCTCCCCCATAGAAATTTCCATGAGAAGCAACCTGATTTCATTTTGCCTGGGCAGGAGCCAATCAGCTTAAAGGTTGCTCTGTTCCCCAGGCAGGAGCCAATCAGCTTAATGGTCGCTCTGTTCCCCAGGCAGGAGCCAATCGGCTTAAAGGTCGCCCTGTTCCCTGGACAAAGAGCCAACAGCGTTAAAGGTCACTCTGGTACACCCCCCACCAGAAATCCCTACTTAAAGCTCCTGCCTTCCAGGAGTTCAGACACAACGGCTCTTCCCTGCTGAGAGGAGGCAGCCACCACTGATAGCTCCAGCCTCCAGCCTGATGGCAGGTGCCTTAGCCAACAGCTCCAGAGACCACAGCCAGTGCGACCAGGCACACACCTTCCGTTCAGAGCTCGCACACTCCCTTCTCCCTGACTCCTTTCTCTCCATACTTCTTCTACCTCCAACCAGCCATAAAGGCTGGTGAATAAATCTCTTTGCTGCACGATTGTCTCTGGTGTGATTTTTGCCCTTCAAAAAGAACATGTAACAACAACAACAAAAAATCAAGATTCTACAAAAATAAAGAATAAAAACATTATCAAAAGAATGAAAAGGTTGCAGAATGGGAAAAAATTTGCAAATCACATTATTTTATAAGGGGTTAATGTCAGAATTAATATAAAGATTTCCTAAAAATCTGTAACAAAAACCAACTAATTTGAAAATGGGCAAAGGACTTAAATAGACATTTCTCCAACAAAATATACAGATGCCCAAAATACACATGAACACCACCACTCAACATTTAGGAAATGCAAACAAAATCACAATAAGGTACTTACTTTACACCAATTAGGATAGCTATTTATAAAACAAAAATAAACAAAAACAGAAAATAACAACTGCTAGAAAGGGTGTAGAAAAAGGGAACCCTGTGCATTGCTAATAGGAATGCAGAATGGTACAGCTGTTGGAATAAAATAGTATAGTGGGTTCCTCAGAAATGTAAACATAACTACTGTATGATCCAGCAATTCTATTTCTGGGTAGATACCCAAGAGAAATGAAAGCAAGGACTTGAGAAAACATTTGTCCATTAACAAATGAATAGGCGAAATGTGATATGAACATATAATGGAATATTACTGAACCTTAAAAAAGGGAATTTTGACACATGCTACAAGCTTGAAAACATTATACTAAGTGAAACAGGCCAGATATAAAGGGGCAAATATCATATGATTCTTTTCATATGAGGCTCCAGAGTAGTTAAATTCACAGAGACAGAAAGTAGAATGGTAGTTACCTGGTTCTAGGGGGGGAAAAGTAGACGGAGAGATAGTGTTTAAACAATTACCAAGTTTCAGTTGGGGAAGATGGAAAAAAGTGTTAAAGAGTTGGATGGTGGTAACAGTCACACAATGTGAATATACTTAAAGCAAGAGAATATACCATTAAAAATGGTTAAAATGATAAATTTTATGAGTATTTTCCCACAATTTTAAGAAAATTAAAATAGAAAAAAAAAGAATAGTGAGGTAGGGATTTACATGTTATGATAAGGAGGGATGCTAGTGATCCATCAAATGGAAAATGCAAGCTAGAGATAGAATATAAAAGTATGATTCCATCTCTGTGTATACGCTTAAAGAATTTATTTATATAGGTATAGAAATTTTCTCAAAACATATACACCCCCCAAAAAAACAAACAAATAAAAACTCTTAAGATCATTTAAGGCCAGACCCAGGGAGTCAAATAGCTGTTATTCATCTCCTTCCTTTAAAATTTTATAGATTATTTTACTACCAAAAGGTATTATTTCCAAAACAAAATTAGATAAAACCCCAAAATACATAATCTGAAATAATTTTGCTTCTTTTAATTTACCTGAATTAAGAACATCCTGAGGCAGTTGGGAACAGTGCCGCACACCTATAATCCCAGCTACTTAGGAGGCTAAGGCAGGAGGATTTCAAAACAAAAAACTTGTCTCAAAATAAAAAAAAATAGAGAGAGCTGAGTATATAGTCCAGTGGTAGAATGCCCCTGGGTTCAATTCCCAG
The DNA here is from genome assembly GCA_025594165.1 of Tamias sibiricus. Classification (NCBI taxonomy): domain Eukaryota; kingdom Metazoa; phylum Chordata; class Mammalia; order Rodentia; family Sciuridae; genus Tamias; species Tamias sibiricus. The sequence goes on along the minus strand of CM046664.1, from coordinate 107,060,458 downwards.
TACTGATAACAACAATAACAAAAACAAATAAAAACCTTCTGAGACAATTATGGAAGGTCTATAAAAATATCACCAAGCATCCCTGAAAGAAATGAAAGCACAGGGATTTCACAAGATATTATGATAGAATGCTGACCTGGGCTAGGGATGTCTGAAGTGGAAATTCTGTATTTGGGCAAGTAGCTTTTGTTTTCCAAAATGCATGTAAAAAGCATTAAATCCACCATTTTATTAGAATATAAATCTAAAGCATTTTAGCTCTTTGCTTAAAAAGAAAGTGGTAGTGCTTTCTCTTAAGAATGAATATATTCACTTGCATATATGTATACATACTCTATTAACTGAAATTAGCTACAGAAGAGTTAATATCCTAAAGTCTTCCAGTTTAATGGACATTTCACAGAAGCAACTTGCTGAGACTCAGGTATTTGTTCCATGGGCAGCTTTGGATGGACTACTCACACAGAAAAAATTGCTTCCAACTGTATGAGAAAAAGAGATTAAGGTCTGTAAAAGTCAAATCTGGAATAGGATGATAAATTAAGACTTTATTTTTAAAAAATTGAAATAAAATTAAGAGAATAACAAAACTGTGCCGGGGAGGGGCTCAATTCTAGTACTTAGATTTTTCTTTCATTCTATTTTGATACTGATTTTATGTCTATATTGAATATTTTAACATTTTAGTTAAGAAAAATATCACTATGATCCAAAAGGCCTACAAAAAATTTGTTAAGAGTAATACTCTGCATGTTAGTCAGCATAGACTAGATTATATAATAGTAACCACTTAATTTTCAACTCCAAATGTCTTCGAACTACAAAGGCTAAATTTCTGCTCATATTACATGTATGAATAAGAAGGCTATGTTTGTCATTGTCAAGTAGTGAACCTGATGTATCTAATAGAGAAGGGGTGAACACTATTATTATGCCTTGTCAGAGGGAATGCAGCAGCTTTTTAAGCTTAGTCCTAGTCTCATGGCCAAACTTAATTTCAAGGACACAGAGAAGAGAGAATGCCAACAGTTGTCAAGAGCCTGATCACTACTGCACCTGGGAAATCAAAAGAAACACCTCTGCTTATTGCTGTATAGATCCTTCTCATTTAACACTTCATAAAAATATTAGTTTCATATTTATAAACACTCAAACACAGAATTTAAAATCTGTTAATAGATTATACTTCACAATATGGGGAAAAGGCTGAGGTACTACTAATGTCTGACTCTAGTAACCTTAATCACAACTAAGAGTTGGTAATAGGGGTTGGGGCTATGTCTCAGTGGTAGAGCGCTCCTCTTGCCTATGTGAGGCCCTGGGTTCAATCCTCAGCACCACATAAATAAAATTAAAGGTACTGTGTCTACCTACAACTAAGAAAATACATATTTTAAAAAAAGAGAGAGAAACTGTTAAAAAAAAAAAAAAAAAGAGTTGGTAATAAACTTTTGTTTTTTGGTACAGAGGATTGAACCCAGGGGTGCTTAGCCACTGATCCACATTCCCAGCCCTTTTTTATATTTTTTTTAGAGACAGGGTCTCGCTGAGTTGTTAAGTGCCTCGCTAAGTTTCTGAGGCTGGTTTTGAACTTGAGATCCTCCTGCCTCAGCCTCCCAAACCACTGTAAACTTTTGTTTTAAAAAGGCCGTATACATTAGGATAAACTATGATAAGTGCATTCATACTTATAACCCCAAACTCTATCCAGATATATAATATTTCACTCATAGAAATAGAGTAGAATTGTGGTAATCAGAAGACAGGGAAGGGTTATAGGAGATGTTGGTCAAAGGACACAAAATTTCAGTAAAGACAAGAACAGCAACTTCAAGACATGTATTGTATATCATCATGACTGCAGTTAATAATGGCATGTTGAATACAGTCTTGCATTGCATAACATTTTGGTCAATGATAAAGCACCTATACAACAGGGGTACCATATTATTATAATGGAACTGAAAAAATTCCTGTCATCTAATCAGAGCCCTCTTAACATCATAACACATTATTCAACTATTTGTGATGCTGCTGATGAAAACAAACCTATTGCACTGCCATTTGTATAAAACTATAGTACATATACTTATAAACAGTACATGATATTTTTAAATATGATAATGACTGCTACTTATTTATGTATTTTCTATGCTGTAGTTTTCATTGTAGAGTGTACTCTTCAACTTGAAAAACAGTATGCTTTGCTATGTCAGAAGTAGCCTCACACAGTATTTTACCATATCTTCATCAAGAGGCCACACTGAGGGCTGTGGTTGTAGCTCAGTGATAGAGTGCTTGCCCAGCACGTGTGCAGCACTGGGTTCGATCCTCAGCAACACATAAAAATAAATAAATAAAATAAAGGTATTGTGTTCATCTACAACTAAAAATATATTTTAAAAAAAAAAGAGGCCACACTGAGTGATTTGACCTATGCCAACTAGGTGTGTGAAAGAAACTCTGCTATGGTTGCATAATTATGAAACCCCCTAAGGAAGGATGCATCTCTCTGAATGTATCTCCAACTAAGTGATACATGACTGTATTTGAAAATTGCTAGGAGAGTAATTTGAAGTATTTTCATTTAAAAAAAGATAGGAAGAAGATTGGTGAGATGAGGCACACGTTCAATAGCTTTGATTTAATCATTTCACTATACATACGTGTGTGTATATATATGTGTGTATATTTATATATGTTTTATATAATAAATACAATTTTTACTTAAACAGATGATGAATAATTTTATCTCTAGCCCTAAACAACTGCAGTAGTTGAAACATAACTATGAAAGAAAGAAGATGCTGGAGACACCCCTCACCAGACAGCCCAGGTGTTTAATATCTGTAGCAAATTGAGCAAACTACCTCCTCTCCACCAAATAGGAGAAAATTACTTATTCACTCCCTAAAAGTTCAGGAATTAATCCAGGAAGAATAAATGTGGCCATAAAAACCAGCTCATATGTTCACCTCCTGAATCTTCAATTAAACTAACAGATGCTTGGGGGCAAGATACTGCTTGTGAGGCAAGTGCTAAGTTATATGCTGCATGTCTATTAGTGGTTTTCTACGAGAGGCAGTGAGGAGCTTGAGAAAAGGCAAACACTTTGGAATCAACATAATCTGGGTTCAGATCTCTTCATACTTAACTAGCTACTTAAACAAATCACTTAACTTTTCTAAGCCTCAGGTTCCACATCTGAAAATTGAGGCTTATATTTTCCCTTCTTTTCAATAACGAGTTTCTCAAATAAATGACCTACATACAGAACCAGTCAAGATAAGTCCCCATTCCAGACCACAAGTTTAGGGGGAATTACTCTGGCCCTCTTCCGGTCATGTTCCTCCCTAAGAGGTGAAGAGACCTTGGGGTCAAAGGGCATGGACACCATGAATTAATGCCCTGCTATAGATCATGTATGCTCTGGGTCTATCTATAACCAGGAATTCCCTGTCCATACAATGGAAGTTTGACTTCCAGGATCTGCAAGGATCTCTTCCCTAGGTCTCACTTCCTAAAAGGGTACAGAAGAAACTTGACTGTGATCACTTGGAGGTAGGAAGGTTCCAGGCCTATGTGTAAAGCCACCTTAAAGTACAGACTAGAGTATGAGATAGGAACAAAATGGGGTTTAGGCTCAGAGGTGAAATGGATTTGGCCCATGTAGACACATTCTGGCATATAATTGAAGAGTCCAAGAATTCTTAGTTCAAACCTGACCTTTTATAACTATTTATTTATTTGAAGTATTGGGGATTGAACCCAGGAGTGTGTTACCACTGAGTTATACCCCCAGTTCTTTCTACTTTGAGACAAGATCTTGCTAAATTGTGAAGGCTGGACTTGCGCTTACAATCTTCCTGCTTCAGGCTCCCAAGTCTCTGGGATCATAGGCATGTACCATGGTGCTTGACTCAAACCTTATAGGTCCCTATGAAGATTTATTTGTCAAATGGGAAGATGAAACATACTTTATAAGTTTTTTTAACTTATACACATGTGTTGTGGGGGTCTTTATATTTGGTACAGACTTTACAAATGTTACAAGTGGGCTGGTCTATAATAACCCAACATGTATTTACAGTATTTTCCATGTTTACTTTAAAATATTATATTTAATCCTGCAACATCACAAGGTAGATTTCATTATTGCCACTGCACAAAGAAAGAGATATGCAGAAGAAATCTATCCAGCTCTCTTTTCTTCTACTCCATCTCTCTTCTTAACTACCAAGTACTCTGGGCATACTACTCTACTATATCATTAATATTGAATTTTGCAAGATAATGTACTCCTAATCCCTAAGTCCTATTCTCTAAGACATCTCTTTAGCATCTGATCCTTTCAACAATGTTTCCTTTCTTAACTAAAACAGTTTTCTCTTTTGGCTTCTAAAACTAACTAGTTTTTATACCAGCCTTTAGCTCTTTCTCAGATTTTTTTCTTTTTCATTTCTTAAAAGTAAATAAGATGTTTCTGAATAGTGTCATTGTGTCAGCCAAAGCTATGTTCAATGAAATATTTTTTTTTGGTTACTTTTTAATTGGTGCATTACAATTATACATAATAGCAGGATTCACAGGTACATATTCACGCATTCACACAACAGAACAATATACTTTGGTCAATTTCATTCCCCAGTATCTCCCCATCTCCTTCCTTTTCCTCTAGTAATTATTATTATTATTAGGTAATCTAATAAAAATAGCTACCATTTTTAGTATAGTGTCAGTTATTGCATGAGATGAGATAAATATAACCTATGTTAAAAATAAGTTAACACTTTCTAGCTTTATGATTCCACATAAATCATTTAACTTCCCTGAGTTTCTGCTTTCCCAGCTGAATAATGTTGTAATATTCTTTATAAGAATTAAATGAAACATGGACTATAAAACAAATAGTACATGGAACATAGTTAATTAATGTTAACTTCCTTTTCTTAGTGCTCCTAAGTGAATAAATTAGTTCTCTTTCCTCTATGTGCCTTTCCAAAAACAAAGTTCTTGGCCAATGGACTTTCTTTATCCTCTATATCTGCACTTATTGCATCTGACTCCAACTCCTCTGGAGAGATGGTTCTCAAATATTTGTGTCTAGATCTCTCACTATATGTTTAGAGCCACATCTCTTAAGTTTTAATAATTATTCCTACTTAAGAATCCTACTGCTTGCCACATAAATTCTGTCCTTTTCTTTACTAAAAAAAGATAGAAAAGCAAAAGGTTAGTAATATAAAACATTATAAAGGTATGACTGATGGGATGGCTGATTAAGCAGCAGCTAATTTCAGTTTCAAGCTCACCTTAAAAAATAGAAAAAATTAAGGTTTTCAGTGATCATGTTCAAAATTCTCTCCCCGTTTCCCCAGACATGAATCCTTCTACTTGTTAACCTATAAAGCCCCAAATGTACTCATTCTTTTAAATGCCCTCACGTTTACTTGTCCATTCATCTCATACTACTTATACACTATCACGTATTATCGATTTTTATAAATGTATATCTTATCTTTCTAACTATACTGCAGGTCAAGCCTATTGACCACCTCCTTCTATTTTTCAATCTTCTTCATAATGTCTATAAATGCTGATGAAGATATGGTCAAGAACTCAGATAATCATAAATAAAGATATTTTCAGATTTTTTTTCTGTCATGGGAGGAAGTATTTCAAATTGAAAGCATATAAATTCTTCCACAGAGAAAATGTGACAAAGAGTAAATTTCTATTTCTGAGTTTTCTGTCTTGCTTTTAACAGGGAAAGAAAACAACCTTCAACTTAAAATATTTTAGCCATGTGTTAATTCTCTATAAATTATTTTCAAGAACTATACAAAATTTTCTTCAAAAAGTACTTATATTTTACTGCACGCCTGTAATCACAGAAGCTCGGGGGGCTGAGGCAGGAGGATGATGAGTTCAAAGCCAGCTCAGCAAAAGCAAGGTGCTAAGCAACTCAGTGAGACCCTGTCTCTAATAAAATACAAACTAGGGCTGGAGGTGTGGCTCAGTGGTTGAGTGCCCCTGAGTTCAATGCCCAATACAAACAAAACAAAACAAAACACTTGTAATTTTCAACATAGGCCGGGGTTGTGGCACAATAGGAGAGCACTTGCCTAGCATGCTTGAGGCACTGGGTTCAATCCCCAGAACCACATCAAAAAACAACAACAACTAAAATCTAAGTCTCCAAAACCATAGACTGATGTTATTTGTTAAATATTAAACGCTCTTAAAACTTCTAAAATTCATGTGACAAAAAATTACTACACAGTTCGTTTAGAGTAATGGATTATTTTATTAGACATATTTCAAATTCAGGAAAATTTAATTACATTCCATTTTCTTTAGTAAACTGCAGGGTAATAAAGCTGAGTACTTTACCTGAGTGGCTTTATCTTTCATACACGAAGGGTAGTGAACATGAGGATCCCGTGGCCACTGTCCTGTGAGGTAAGGTCCTGTTATCGTATCCAAAGAAGAGGTTCGCCTTATTGTACTAGAGGTTCGAACTTGCTGAGATTTTGGCCTGTCCACTATAAAAAGTGAAAAAATAAATAAATATTAGAGTAAAGTTTTAAATTATTTAAACTTTAGTTGGTAAATGTCATCAAATCAATTTTCCCTATAATATATACATTTACCCAAATAACCCTATTGTGTGATCTAATGAAATTCGCAGATCCTCCCCCAAAGAAAACACATTTCATTTAACAAATCTTGCATGTACTTTCAGGATTTTTGACCCATCCTCTGAAGTCCATCCATTTTAGAGACTTGTAAAATCTACTTATCATCTCTACTGTCTTTATATCAACTGCCAGTTTTCTAACTGCTGTTTCTACATCCAGTTCAACCAAATATGTTTTTAAATTTGTTCTTTCTAGCTATACATGACAGTAGAGTGTATTTTGACATATTATACATACATCCAATTAGGATCCCTTTACAGAGTTACACTGGTCATGTATTCACATATAAGGATAGGAATAATATGTCCAATTCATTCTACCCTCTTTTCTATTCCCATCCCCACTCCCTTCTCTTCATTCCCCTTTGTTTAGTTTAATGAACTTAATCTTCCCCTCCCTTGTTATGGGTTAACATCCACATATCTGAAAGAACATTCTGCCTTTGTTTTTTTGAGACTGGATTATTTCACTCAGTATGAGAGGCTCCAGTTTCATCCATTTACCGGCAAATGCCATAATGTCATTCTTCTTTATGGTTCAGTAATACTCTATTGTGTATATATACCACATTTTCTTTATCCATTCATCTGTTGTAGGGCACCTAGGTTAGTTCCATAACTTGGCTATTGTGAACTGAGCTGCTATAAAAACTGAAATGGCTTCGTCACTATAAATCTTACAAAGCCCCATGGTTTTTGTTTTTAAGAACAATATTCTTTGATATAAAAAGCTTAATATCTTGCTACTCCTCCATAAGCCCATGCTAAGTGTCACATAAATGACCTCTATTTTTCCAAAAATAAAATGCAGTTTCTGCCTCTGTATCTTCTATTTAATGAACCTTGAACTCTCTCCCCCCCTTCCTTGTTCACTAGATAAACTCTCAAACATGCCTCCCCTTCTTCTCCATTCAAGATATACTCACTTCCATCTGCTTTCATGGTACCCTAAGCTTCTCTCTCTCCCCCACCAGAGCATAATTTCAGACGCTACAGACCAAAAAGGAGTTGATATTTAATATTTACTTAAAAATTGACTCACAGCTACCTCAAAATAGCATGTGAAAAGAACTCACTTTGAAAAATGAGAAATTATATCCCATCTATGTGTGATCTATCACAGTGCATAAACACATTCTACTGTCGTGTAAAACTAATTAAAACAAATTTAAATTTAAAAAAATTATGTATCTTAATTATCATATATAAACAATTTGAAGCATAAAGAAGTTGAATTATCCCATGAAATAGGGCTGCTAAAAGGGGACAGAGTTTGAAAAAAATGAACCAAGATCTCTGGGAATTTATATAGTTGACTCAATCTACCCTAAAAAATCTATTTCTTTTCTTCCTCATGAGTACCATAATCATCTTTGTTGAAAATTAAAATCATCACACAGAACACTGAAATCCATAAATGATTGAGAATTTTCCATGTTTATCCCAAATAAATTTATTATGAATGTGTACTCTATAATAAAGTCCAATGGATTATAAGTTTCCAAGGTTCTGAGTCTAGTTTCTACCTCACATATAACAAAATGTCTTGTATATTAGAGAGGGTCAGAAAACATTTTAAATTTAATGTTTTCCTCAAACTATATGGCTGAAACCAAAACACATAGTTCATCAGAATAAAAAATGAAATACAGGGGGGTTGGAGTTGTAGAGTTGTAGCTCAGTGGTAGAGCACTTGCCTCAAACATGTGAGGCACCAGGTTCGATTATCAGCACTGCATATAAATAACTAAATAAAATAAAGTCCATCAACTAAAAAATAAAAAGTCTACTCTGATGTTATCATATTATCTAGATAATATCTTAGAACTGCAGTTCTGATTTCTTCTTTGACCCAATTGTTGTTAGAGAAAATCTGAAAATTATCAAGTTTCCAGGCTGGGATTGTAGATCAGTGGTAGAGTGCTTGCCTAGCACATGTGAGGCACTGGGTTCGATCCTCAGCACCACATAAAAATAAACAAAATAGAGGTATTGTATTCACCTACAACTAAAAAATTTATATGTATAAAATCTCCTCCTTATCTTTATTAGTTAACTCTAATTTTGTTGTACCAAAGGCAGAGAATCTATCTAGTTAACCTAGTTCTATTCTTTCAATTTGCCTGAATTTTCTTTGTGACCAAAGACATAGCCAATTTTCATAAAGGTTTCATGAGTAATGGAAAAGATGTATTTTGTTCTTAGAATATGGAGTGATTTGTCTTATATATCAATTGAATTAAATAAAAATTCAGAATATAGAATTATGAGCTTGATCTGTCACCTAGAAACGTACTCTTAAATCTCTAAACTACTACTGAGTTCTAAAAGTTCTCGATTTCTTGAATATTTTTGACACATTTTAGTTCTTACTAATTTGGTACATATAAATTCTTGACATCATCATTATGGCTTATATACATAATCGTTATGACCCATTTATTACTTTTTACTTTTAAATTTTGTCAAACCAAACACTGACTCACTTCTGTTTTCTTTGTTCTAATTTGCCCTGTATATTCCCCATCTTTTCATTTTCAAGTTCTTTGAATCACAGCTTTTTATGTGTATCTCTTACAAACAGTAAGTATAATTTAATATGCCTTTTTGTTGTAAAAGGTAAGTTTATCCTACTTATATTTATTGTTGTAACATGCTTCATTTAACTTGTTATATAATTTCCTCCCCATTTTGCATTGTTTCCTTGCTACTTGTTTTCTGTTTTATTGTTTGTTCCTTATTCTCCATACTCCTTACACTCTTCTCTTCATAAGTAACTTGGAAGATATGGAACTTATCTTTAACTCTACTTGGAGGTATTTCTATTCTTTTAAATGTTTCCTGGTTGTAAAAGCAATATCTACTAATTTGAGGCACACTGGGAAATGAATAAAAGTAATATGTTTCCCTTAATCTGATTTATAATGACATGTTTAAAATTAAAGTTACTTTGCGTTCCTTCCACCCAAGACACAAAAGGCAAAAACAAATTGTCCCTTGAAAGACAGAGACAACATTTATAGCAGTTGCCAATTAAAAGAAAAAAGACCTATCTAAATTCAGCTATAAACAAAAATGAAAAACCATTACATGTGAAAACTTGTGCATATACTTAAATTGCTCCAAACCATTTGAAAAATTGCAGTTTGTCATTAAAATTCAATTTGGCAAGTAAACTATAGGGATAATTTTCATTTTATGAGGAATTAAATATCTGAACAATCAATCTATAAATGAGCCCATTGGCCTGTATAATACAATATTCTTATCTGTATTTCACTACTTTTTATTTGATTGTATTTTAAATCTTTAGATGTCTGTGTATCATTTTAAAAAGAGTATATATTCTCCCTTTGGTGTCTACTCTATCAGTAGGTAGGTACTTTGTTAGAACTATGGTCTTTTAAGTTATTTTGGTCAAGTATTCCTACTGGTAGCTCTGTAGACAGGCAGCAATAACTGTAGCTATTTACTTACAACTAGATATATATTTTATTACTAATATAATATGCACATTCCAAAATAAAATATAAATGTATATGTATGAAAATTTTAAAAATAGAGAAATTCTATTTGTTTCATATACTTCAATGGGTATCCTTCTCACTTCAATATGACATCTATTAAGGTAAGGCACCTGAAATTGAGAACTAAATTCAATCTGGAGATTGGTCAGCTAGCTTTGTCTAATTCTGTAACTATAATCTCAAATTTTTAATTGCATAAGAATATGTAGACAAGTTCCACACAGTGTTACTAATAGGAAGAAAATATTAAAAAGGAAGAATAAGGACAGCACAGTGTCCACATCTTGTTAAAAAATTCACTCTACCAGTCATCATTTTAAAAACTTAAAAATACATAAGGCAGATACACAGTCATGAGTCACCTATGTTTCAATTTTGGACTACTATATGATGGTGGTCCTACAGGATTAAAATGAAACTGAAAAATTCCTGTCAACTAGTGACTTTGTTGCCATTATAACATAGCAGTGCAATGCTTTGCTCTTGTTTGCAATTATGTTAATATAAATAAACCTAGTGTACAACCAGTCAGATGAAAGTATAGCACATACAATTTTGTACAGCATGTATACTTGATAATGATAATAAACTACTGTTACCTGTTTATGTATTTACTACACTATTGTTACTCTTTAGAGTGTATGCCTCTACTTGTTTTAAAAAAAAGTTAACTATAAAAAATATGTCATTTCAGCAGCAGCCTTATACATGTCATGTTTATTTTTTCCCTTAATGGCATCAAGAGGCCATGTCAAATGACTGACCTATTAGGTTTGTCTAAGTACACTCTATTATGTTCACACAAGAATGAAATTGCCTAATCACTTAACAATGCATTTCTTAGACTATGTCCCTGTTATTAAGCAATGCATGACTGTACGTGAAAGGCTATATGCTACAAACACACTTTAAAAGAAAGATTCTCACTATTCCTTATGCCAGGAAAACTTCAAAGATTAGAGCAGTTAGGAATTTCCTTGTAAATTATTTAAAGAGTAAAAATCCTGAATTGATTTAAAAACTGACAATCGGAGCACTCTTCCAAGATATAATTTGCTGTAATAGCTCCATTTATCAACTACCACTAGTACTTTAGATTTATCATAAGATCTATCATAAACTCAATTCTGTTTCAACAAACTGACAGATTATGGGGAACTGCCTCAACATCTAAGACTATATGCCTACAAATTTTTATTTATTTTACTTCTGGTATTATTCACTACCAATTCAGATTTTACCATTTTAGTACACTAAGGAAATTCAATACTGGTTTTACATTATTTATACATTCAACACAATAAATTGTTTTTTATTTTATTATGACAGATATGATTACAATATTTACTTAACTTCTGAGTTGCGTGGAAATAATATTTCTCTACTAATTAATACAAAATTACCCTAACTCAAGTAGATCAAACAAGACATCATATAAACCAGAAATCTACATTAGTAAAATGAGTCTTTGGATTACTTTACAGTAACTTGAATAACTTAATAAAATTGCTAAAATGCATTATCAGTCATACACATGTAAAGAATTAAAGAAAATCAATTAAACAAATACATATCATCATTACTTATGGTTAACCATGCATCAGGAAAATAGTATCTTTAGAGGTGGTGAAATCAGGTAGACAATATTACTGAACAAAACTTGCTCAGTGTCTACTTATATGGAAACATTATTCCATGTACAAAGGGGTATTACAAAATAAGTTTCTGACTCTTCCTATCCTCAAAGAGTTTACATTCTGGTTGGGACAGATATGATATATATATATATATATATATATATATATATATATATATATATATACACACACACACACACACACACACACACACTAACACACTATATATATAAAATAGTATATGTGAAGCATATATACACCAATGAGGGATGGAAGTCAAGCAAGGCAAAAACACACTAAACAAACAAAAACCTAGGCAGCAGATAGCAAGAATGATACTCTATAAGAAGTAAAATTCTCAAGGAATAGTAAAGAGTCTAGCCATGCCACATAGCAGTCTAGTCGCTAATCTCTATCCCATAAATATTTGAGGGTAAAGCACGGATTACCCTTATTGTGTTGAATGTATAAATAATGTAAAACCAGTATTGAATTTCCTTAGTGTACTAAAATGGTAAAATCTGAATTGGTAGTGAATAATACCAGAAGTAAAAATACCAGAAGTAAAGTAAGTAAATATAAGTAGAAAATCCTTTTTCAAATCCCAGTACTACCATGATTGTTAGTATCAGAAAATGACTATTCACAGTAGGTCTATAAAAACGGTCCCTCTATTACATTCATCTACTAGTTCTGCTTTGCCTCCCCTTCCTTCAGAAAGCAACAGCAGATAGTAGACTTGGGGCTTCTCTGAGATACATACTAAGGACTATTCAAAATAATTCTCGGTCTCTAGAAGCCAGTTGGAAAAGTGGCTATGTTAAAGTGCTAAGTGTAAAACAGGATAAAAACAGGATTTCATACAGGATAACTATGAATCTGAATAGGAAGCCAGTCACTGCTCAGACAAACAAAACAAAAAACCTTAAAATCTAACTGCCTGAGTAAATGTATCTAATTAATTTGTTTCCAACACAATTCAGTGGCAATTATTGAAGATTGATTGGTGAGCTTGAAAAATGTTATCTTTTATTTTTCTTTTTTTAATACTGGGGACTGAACCTAAGAGTGTTTTACACTGAGCTACATCCCCAGTGATTTTTATTTTTTGAGACAGGATCTCACTAAATTGCCCAAGCTGGCTTTGAACTTTTAATTCTCCTGCCTCAACCTCCCAATTCACTTGGATTATAGGCATGCACCACTGCACCCAGCTAAAAATTTGATATTTTAAGAAGCTAATCTCCAGCAGAAAGTTAACAAAATTAAGTGAAATCCCCAACCCCCTCAAAAAAGGTGTTAGAAATTTTAAGATCTTTAGTTACAGGGGAATAAGTACAAACCACTATACCCTCCAAATTATAATTTTGTGGTAAAAAGGATGCAGTATTTTTGAGTGCCATAATGTAGCTATATATAATGTAAGCCATACAATAAGCAAAGCACTCATATTCTTTCCTTGGACTTTAATAAACTCCAACCTTGTTATCTCATCTGTATAAGCAATTAAAAAAAAAAAAAGTCATTTCTCTGTAGTTAGCTTTTAGTCAATTCATGATTACCTACCCAAAGCTTTCCACTTACACTGATTATACATGTAAAACATATATAAAATTAAAATTTAAATAATTTATTTAAACCTTTGAGGAGATATACAACTACTCTATAAGGACTCCATAAAACTTAGCTGTCCTAACAGCATCAATGGGAATCGCTTTGTACTTTATTCAAAAACTACCATGGATCACAATTGTAAAGAATCCTAATTGTGGAAAGCTGTACAGTTCAGCAAGTTACTTCAGATAACTAGGTACTAGTATCAATTTTTCTAGTTTTTACTACACAGAATTCATATTAATAACTGGCTTTTATGTAAAAATATTGTATTAATAATATTAGTGAATGGTATAAAACATAGAAAGACATTTTGTCTTGAAGTAAAACTCTTAAAAGTATGTGAAAACACTTTATTCCATGATAGTCAACAGAGCATAAATAATCTAGTCCATAAGCTAACTTTGAATCACCAGTTCAAAATGAAAACAGCCAATAAGTCCTATACTACACACATGCACACACATATACATCATATGTATGTGCAAATTACCTAGTACTGAAAAGAAAAATGTTAAAGAATGTCTTTAAAAATAAGTAATGCTTTTAAAGTCCCACAATATCAATATATGGGCATGTCTGAGAAGTAACAGAAACAGTTAATATTTCACCCAGAAATTAGATCCTAGAACAAAAAGGCAAAAGGCCCTCCTCACACAATTCATAGTGAAATAAGCAATGGGTCTCAAAGGATGGGATCCTGTGATGTGGTTTTCTATAAAAGGACTACCAGGCATCTTATTAAAAATTCAAGTTACTGGGGCTCCATTCCAGAGATTCTGATTAAGTAGTAATAGGGAAGAAGTAAGAATTAACAATTTTTAAAAGCAAACCAGGCAGATTCAGATGCCTCATCAGGTTTGAGAACTACTGAGAGCTCAAAGTCATATTTCTCAAAGTACGAGAATTTTTTTTTTTTTAATGTTGATTTCTAGGCTCAATTTCTCATCAATGAAATAAGACTCTGGTGGTGAAACCAAGAAATGTGAATTTTTAATAAGCATCTCAGGTGACTCAAATGCTACTAAAAAAGCTTAAGAATTAAGAACCAAAGTCTGGAGTTTGGGGACTAGATCTTCAGGATCTAAATGCTCAAAACAAAAATCCTTTTTTGACAATAAACTACTCCATTTAGAGGCCTTAAAAGTTTGACCACAACACTCAAGAAATTATCTTGTTAGAAAAAAAAAAAGTCAACCAATTCTTTGACAACTTTGATATTTGCAACTAAGTGCTGGTCATGGTAGTAAGAACCTAAGTACAGAGCACTCTAAGGCAGAATATGCTTATGAACACTAGAAAGATAAAAAAAAAGTTAGCTTTTTTTTGAAAAAGACCCACCCACTCAAATAGGGCATTTTGCATGCAAATAAAATTTAAGTGCAGTAAAAGTTACTTCCTGAAAGAAATAAACTAAATAGGTTCTTTTAAAAAATTGAAAGGGATAGAGCAAGACTGGTGTAATATATAAGCAAACTGAAATTTAGACCTTAATAATGTGCTAAAGAATTTAAGCTTGAATCTTAAAATATTATAATATTCTGTACCTAGTTGTACACACAACCTTTATGGTTAACAGTCACTGCATTTTTCAACCTTCATCAAAATCAAAATATGTAAATTAGCTAAGAAGAAACTGACTACAAGACATTAGGCTGCTTTTCTCCAACTTCAAACCATCCTGAAATTATGTTTCTTAATCTAGCTGAGATCAAGAATAGCCATAAATATTCAAAGGTGAAAAGAAAAAGAATGGCCATAAATAAACATAAATGGAGAATTTTTCTGCCACTGGTTCACTGAGATTAAGCATTCATTTGCTAAAGCTCTATTTTGTTAATAAGGTTGCTTTAGTAATTTTGTAAGAAAAGTTACTATCTTGAAAGATACAGTTTTGAATTTATTATCACTACCAACAGTATGAGTAACTTCCTTCTTGCCTCACAGTTACAAAACAAATTAAAATAAAAAAATTAAGAACTGGATAACAGAGAATAAAATGTGAGAAAAAATACTACTATATCTCTCTACCCAATCTATTATACAATAATATTGATCATTTAATAGAATAACTACTAGATTTTGTTTTCCAAAATAAGCATACTCTAGGCACTTCACCATTAGCCTATATTGGTCTTTCCCCTAGGCATACAAAATGATGAAATCAGCCAAATACGTGCACCATTGGTTTAATCTATTTTGTTACTATAGTACAATACCTGAGACTGGGTGATTTATAAAGAAAAGGGGTTTATTTGGGCTCATAATTATAAAGGTTGGGAAGTTCACAAGAGCATGGTACTTTTGAACACTAGAATAATAACAAAGTCTGCTCAGTTTCTAGTGAGGGTCTCATGGCAGAGGGCAAGTGGGCATGTACAAAAGAGGCAAAAGGGTAGCCCCTAACCCTGCTTTAGAACAACCCACCCTGATAATTAATTCAGTTGCTCATGAGCAAGAATTCATTCAGTCTTATTCATGTGCAACAGGATTAATTTAGTCTTAAGGGCCACAGCCCTCATGATCCAAACATTTCTCACTAGGCTCTACCTCCCAACACTGACACACTGAGAAATTAAGCCATGAGTTTTGGGGGGACAAACCATATTAATCACTAAAATAAAATCACCAAAATCAAATGATATTCTAATAAGAGATAGGAAGGACCCTAAATCTGAACATGCTATCTAAAATAAAATCAAAGGAAAAAAATTAAGTTATTTCAGTATAAGTGGATTCTGAAACACTCATTAACCAGACCTGGAATCCTACTACAGAAGTAATCTAGAAAACATGCAGAAATGACCATGTGGTTGCCCTGCAGAAATCTGCAAAGAACACAATCAAGAAGCTAATAAGAGAAACAAACATGCTTCTGACCAAATGAAGCCTAGCACAACCCTGTAACCTCAAGTTCACCAAGGAAAAAATATGCTCAGGCAGACAGTTAGAAATGACTGTCTAGGCTGCAGCTCACCCATGTCAAGTGACACAAATTGAGAAGGCATTTGTAGGAAGACCTTCAGTCTGTTTTCAAAGAAAACCCAAGAGAATCTTTTACTAAGGCTATAAGGAAGACATCAATAAGCTAGCCTGGTAATAAGTTTTGAAACAATAAACAACAAATTAAAACAAAGCTCTGATATTTGGAATATATCACGGAAACTTTATATAAACTTACATAACACAAGATACTGAATTTTTTTCCTAAGTTCATTTTTTTTTTCTGGTAGTACAATGACCGTCCGTTAAGGAACTTTGGAAAATAAGTAATTAGTAGAAGGTGGTTCATCATTTTAATGAATTCTACTATTAGAAATTCTGTCTAAAATCTATCATGATTAATGAGCTCAAATATTAAATAATCACAAAGTATCAACAATTGTAATATGATCAAAATAAGTGACTGAAGTGGAAAGTCATATTGCAAACCAAAGGAATGAAAATATTTCTTAATCAGAAGACTGAACATTTCAGAAATTTTTCTTTTCAAGTGCTTAACTTCCACTTTAAGCACAGGGAGAAAATTTTGATCAAACGAGATAAACTATTAATCCTAATTTTTTAAAAATAAGCAGTAGATACAATAAAGGTTATAGAATGAGTTACATGTATCACATAGTATAATAACCAATATTACTGGCCAAACTCCTTGATGTTTAAAGTAGGGAATAATTTCCCTCAAGATCATGATGTAAACAAAAGGTATCTCCCCTCAAAGTCTGCCTATTATCTAATGAGGATAAAAGAAGAAAGTAGTAAATAGAAAAATAATTAACTATTTTAGTAGAGGATAATACTAAAATATCTCCCTCCCCCTTTCCCTCCCCTACCTCTAGCAGTTTAATTTTGTAACACTAACCTGGCATGTTACTATTTTACCATTATGGAATATTTCTAACATTATGTAGCATTTTCTGTACATTCAGTAGAATAGTAAGTCAATATTCAGTATAGTTTATTATCTGTAAAAGTTTTATCCAAGTATTCCAAAAGGATGAAGATAACAGAATAGTGTTTTTTTTTTTTTTTTTTTTTTTTTTTTTTTCTTTTGTGGTACTGGGGATTGAACTCAGGGGTACTCGACCACTGAGCCACATCCCCAGCCCTTTTTTGTATTTTATTAGAGATAGGGTCTGAGTTGCTAAGTGCCTTGCCATTGCTGAGGCTGGCTTTGAACTCATGATCCTCCTGCCTCAGCCTCCCAAGTGCTGGGATTACAGGTATGGGCCACTGAGCCCAGCAATAACAGAATAGAGCAATGAAGACAGCCAAACCAAACACTTATGGGCAATACAATTTAACAGTGTCACAAAACAGACCAACAAAAGACTAGCAAGTCAAGACAAAGAATCAAAAATTATTGGACCATATTAATATCACCACTTATATTGAGAGCAAAAGGAAAGAAAGCATTCAGTCTTCTGATGATTCTCAGAACAAAAGAACAGAAAGCCCTAATAGGTAAAGGATCAATGTGAGTGTATGAACCAAAAGTTCCAGCAGGTTCTACAGAATCCAATTTGCATGTGAAAGTAACATTACCCCAACTCAAAAGAGTCTCAGATATTCTCAAATCTTAATAGGAAGAGGTGCCTCCAGCATAAGAGTCCAAAAGAGGAGAAATTAGTGAAGGTGAATCTAAATTAAACAGAATAAAGGTAACAGAAGCAAAGGAAAGAGCAGACTGAGAACAATGTAGGGAAAGGGAGTGGAGGAGGGTGACTGCAGAAGCAAAAGCATTTTTTAAGTCACTTTACAAAAGCAACCTAAGTGGGAGCACTAGCCCTTGAAGCTAGAAACACTATGCTAAATGATCCCCACCTTCTTAAAAACACAGGACAATTAATTTCATCCAAAAATATGAGCAACAGACAAGAATAGCAGATCAATCCCACATAAAATTATATTGTAGGAGACTAAAAGAATAAAAGAGCAGAAGGAATAAAAGATGTTCCCATAAATTATGAAAGCATGCCAAAAAGACATTCATTTAAAATGAAGTCTGTAACCTAATATTTCAAAACAAGCTAAAAACTTTTCTTTTAAATTTTTTATTTTTTTGGAACAAGGGATTGAACTTGGGAGTACTTAACCACTGAGCCATATCCCCAGCCCTTTTTATTTTTAGACAGAGTCTCAGTAAGTTGCTTAGGGCCTCACTAAATTTCTGTGGCTGGCTTTGGACTTGTGATTCTCCTACCTCAACCTCCTGAGTAGCTGGTATTACAGGCGTGTACACCATGCCTGGCTGGTAAATACCTTTTTTTTTTTTTTTTTTTTTTTTCTTTTAGAGAGAAGTAATGAAAAACCCAAAACTAGAAAAACTCAAATGATATGTTTGGAGGCAAGGGAGATATCTTACAACTAAGATTTATAAATAAAAGACATTTCAGGAATGAAGACAACAAGAATGCATAAACATAGTGAATAATGCCTTAATAGAAATAGAAAATGGAAAGGATGACAAATTTTAGAATTAAAAGAAAACAACAACAACAAAGTGGTAAAAGACCTCAAGAAAAAAATGATTGATATGTAACAGAGAAGGTCCAACATATATATAACAGGAGGCCCTAAATAAGATCACCAACGCAAGAAACAAAAAGAAACTATAATAAAGTCTCTTAAAAGATAACTTGAAACTATATATTGAAAGAAAATCTAGCGAAAATGATCCAGAGAAGCCCACATCAAGCATATTTTAATAAGGCTTCAGTGACCTTGAAGAATAAGGCCACAGATAAAAACTCTTTTGGAGTTCTTGCTATACAAACTAGCATGAACTCAGGAATACTGTTCCTATTAGTATTTCCTGAAGAATCTATCAAGGAAGGTATTTCAAGCAAAAGCTTGGAAAGAATTAACATAAGGATTGGTGGTACCTGTGGATAGAGAAGAGAGCAGTAGCATGCTTAATAACTCTAGAGAAAATACTGAACTGAAAAAATAAGGACAGAAAAACACTGAATTAGTTTCTTCTCAGCACATTTGAATTTAAGACTATGGACTTCCAGAATATTTGAAAACTAAATGTGAGAAATCAGATTTCTTCAAGAACCAAATCTCTTTGTATGTATCTCTGCATGTAATTTTCATATTTGATGCATTTTCATTGTGTTGGCTAGTCTTAGAGATATATTTTCTTCCTAGGAAGAAACTAAAACCAAAGCATCTACATTCATGACATTAATAGAATTCTTGCTTTTCTCTCACTCCAAAGCTGATAATCACAGAGCAAAGCCCCAAGTGCATACTATGAAAACCTATAGCAAGAACCAGGAAGGAGCTAACAGGATCCTTTTTATGGGAAAAGTGTTTATCATGGAAAATGGTGAAAATGAAGACTAAAGAGCTAGAAGACAGTGCCAACTGGAAAAAGAGAACATGGAAAGAAGCACTGAGGATGACCTTTTCTTTGCAATCGGATCGCTTAAAATTAGCACCTTGGAAGAAACAAAGAGAATTAACCAGGTTCTCACTCTACCACCTACCATCTACTAGACATGTTCCTAAATTATTTTCAAGGTTAGAAGAACTGATTGTGACTATTATGGAATCTCTACAAAAGGATAATCAAATTATAACACATAAAATGAGATATTTAGATATTTGTATGACTACAGTTTCTGTGACTGAAAAACAAAATGAAAAGTGACACTCTTCATAGAAAATTATCAGCTTTCTTATCTTCTATTTGAATAAAATGACTTAATATGACACAGAAGCACATCAGTCTCTAGACAGTGAATATTATTCTCATGATAACTGAAAATTTACAGAATTATAAATTTATTTTTAATACATAATTTATAAACAAAAACATTCAAGAATTTAAGAATTTTGCTTATGTAATAATAACTATAGATTAGCTCAGAACAGCCTAGTAATAGGGTGAAGACTTAAATCCATAGTTAAATGTAGAAGAGATTAGAAGAAAGTCTTAGTAAAAGAGTAACTACTTAACTCTAAGATATGATTGCCAGTTAAGCTAATCTACTGGTGAGAGGAAAATGATAAACAAAAATCTGTACAGAAACCTGTCTTGATCCACTCATATGCTTCATGAGAAAAAATCTAGTAAATTAAATCTAGCTTACAAGCTGTACTTCCCCCAAAACTGTATCCCGAGATGCAGCAAAGTTAAATATGTTGTTGACTGGGAAATACACAACTAACATCACCTTTCTAGAGTAAACCCAGAATAAACAGGCTCAACAGAATGAAGGTTTCAAAAATAAGAGAACATATGTTTATTCTAGCATTTACTTTCATAAATATTGACACTAAAGAATCAAACATGTAGCTGTGAAGCAGTAGTTTGTCCAAAATTGAATGCTTCATTAAAATTCGAATGGCCAAAATCTGCAGGAAACATCCTGAAGGAAAATGTCTTATACAAATGACACCTTTGTAGAAACTAGGGAGTAAGACAGAGAGAGTGGTAAAACACCAGTCAGTGTTTGCATACACAGAACACCTTCCATCCCAACAATTCTACAAATATTGTACATAAAAGACTGCCAGGAAGCAATTCCAAGAACTGAGAGCAACTTAAGAATAAATAAAGACTACTGATGGCATGACAAAGTGCAGGGGGAACGTGTCATGAAATATCTTAGAATGGCACCATGCTTTATTCCCTTAGTAGCCACAAAACTCACCATTAAAATCTTAGTCAAGCTGGGTGCAGCACAAAATTGCCAAGTACACATGGTCTTATTTGCACAAGGCTACTATTGCTTAAAACATCTTCAAACTACCTTGAAGATGATTTTTTTTTAAATTTTAATCAGTAAGTAGTTATAAAATCTTTAGTTGGTGATAACCAATTATAAATCTATAATCCCAGCAGCTTGGGAAGCTGAGACCGGAGGATCTTGAGTTCAAAGCCAGCCTCAGCAAAAACAAAGGCGCTAAGTAAGCAACTCAGTGAGAACTTGTCTCTGAATAAAATATAAAATAGGGCTGGGGATGTGGTTCAGTGGTGGAGAGCCTGAGTTCAATCCCTGGTACCAAGCCGCCATAAGAATCTTAGTAAAGAACAGTTTATTGATTGAGCAGTAGTACATCAATCAAAATGGCACCGTCTAAGAGACAAAAATGAACTAAAGATACAAAGTCCCAGAGTTCACCTTTAACAACTAAATTAATTGTTAATTTTTTCCTCAAATAATAAAAGAGCATTGTTCAACTTAAATGCCCCCCCAAAAATGAGCAAATTAATCTCAGATTATAGTTCTGTGTATAATTTAAGTCATTATAAAAACTCAGAAGAGCTAGGACACTGGAAATAAAAAACCACCACACCACCTCAAGATGTACTACAGACTTATTTCAATGTGGGAGGAAATTAAAACTACACTAACCCAATTTTACAAAAAAGGTGGCTCAAATTGATTTCTTTCCCTTTCTCTTCCTTTTCACCTCTGATTAATTTTTTAATCCTTTCTATGTAGAGATAGGACAAGAACTGAACAATGTGTTCAGAGCATTATATATAATGAAGTTCACTTATTTTTCATGGAAATGTCCCATCATCCACTTCTATCTGCCTCTCCTTCCACCTATATTTTAGTGATTCTAGTTTCACTTAAGAATGATAGGAAAGAAAAAATTTCCAATGAAAATTCATTTACTATGCATTTAAATGATTAATGCAAGACTTAGCTACCAGAAGGAGGACTCCTTAAAAGCAAGGTTTTTGTCATATTTTTTTCCATAACATACTACATCTACTCAATAAACTTGTTGAATTTATAGATATTACATACTGAGTCTCTCCTTGGCCCTTATACAATAAATATTCAAAACTAAAAATTGCCAGGCAGATTTCTGGAAAAGCTGCAAATAGAATAGCTCTGTATTTCTCTTTAACAAATAAAATCACTGTGAAAAAAATTTGAATTCAGGTCCTATGATCATTCTATTGTCCTCATTTATATAAAGGATCATGTTTCTATGCTCAAATATTTCACCAACAGGTAATTAGGGTAGGTTCATATAATACAGAATTCTTCATGCAGTATATGCCCAATAAACATGTTTATATAAAATAATATGACTTGGGCTGGGGTTGTGGCTCAGCGGTAGAGTGCTCACCTACCATGTGCGCAGCCTGGGTCAATCCACATAAGAATAAAGACATTGTGTGTGAAAAATAAATAAATATTTAAAAATAATAACATAACTATTTAGCAAAGACACTAAATTTCTTGTCCCTGCCAAGTATGCATTGTCGTATTTGCACAAGGCTGCTATTGCTTAAAACATCTTCAAACTACTTTGAAGATGATTTTTTAAAATTTTAATCAGTAAGTAGTTATAAAATCTTTAGTTGGTGATAACCAACTACATCCAAGTAAATGCATTCCACCAAGATCACACAATCAAATTTAAAGGAATATCTCCTGTATATTGACAGATTTCAGTGTTACTTCAGACTTTGGAATTAGGTGGCATTTGGAGATTGGGGACTACATTCTCACATCATTCAGTTTTACTGAAATCCAGCACTTTTTTTCAGTAAAGGATTTAAATCCATCCTTTCCTCCCTCTTTCAAGAAAACTCTTATTCTCTGGGTATTATTCTCAGCTAAATAACACAAGAAAAAATAATCTAACTGAACTAATTCATTCAAAGATAGTCTCAAGGGTGTCCTTTCAGAGAGAACTGTACTTAAAAAAAATTGTCAACTTGAAAGAATCTTTAATTAGTAAAATTTTAGGCAGAGTGATAAAATGTAATCAAAACATTCAGGTAGAGAAATATATTTGGCAGGCAGTGAGATCTTTAGACTAGAATTTCTACCCTTGAGAGACTGACATTTTATTTTAAGTACCTTAAATAGGTATATAATATAAAGATACAAACATAATACTTGGAATATTCAGAGGAAGTAACAACTATCTCTACCTGGAACATTTTGCACAAAGAAAGATGATAAATGAAAGCTGTTTGTAAAAAAACAACTATGGGATTTTCAGGCAAAGAAGCCTACAAACTGGAAACATAGATATTCCTCATAGGGAACATGTGTTCAAAATACGGAGTTTAAAAAGGCAACAGCATCTTCAACAAAAAGTAAGTTCAGTGTGGAAGAAGACAAGATACACACTGAGGGATATTATTATGTCAAGCTAAAAATGTTGGACTTTACCCCTTATTGCCCAAGGAACCATCAGAAATTTTTCATTGAAATCAGATTTTTTTCTTTCTAAAGAAAGACTACTTATAGCAGTAAAATGGCTAAATTTAAGATGGGAGAGTAACAGCATGGAAAAAGAGTCAATTCCAACAGTCTAAGAAATAAGTGATAATTGGAACATGGAGGAGATGGAAAGAAACTGCCAGATCCAGGAGATAATTCTAAAGAGATAGGAGAAGATATGATGACTTGTCAAATAAACAAAAGAGAGGAGGAAAAATCAAGGACTATAGTGGCAGGAAATAAAAACTCACTCAATCCAATGACGCTCTGGGTCTGAATGTCTTATAACCACGGCTGTGTCCACAGCAGCCATAAACTAAAGAAATAATTTTCATACTAAATCCAAGTTTTAACTTATACAGAGTAAAATTTGTTAATAAATTATTTGTTTTCTTCTCTCAGCATAGAAAAATATACTAGGCCACTTTTTCAAAGCATATAAACTCAACATGAATTCCCATACTAAGGAAGTATGATATATTCTACTATGCGAAACACAGGTCCAACAAGATAAAAAGCATGAATGAAACATCCAAAGACAGTTATGATGACATTTTAAAATGTTTAGACCTGTAAGTTTACAGAATATAAGGATATCTGTTTTAATTTGCTGTAAAAATTATGAGAATAAACATGGTCAGAAGAAATGCAGTGACTACACTTTTCAATGCTTTTTTCAATTATAAATTGGAGCACAATATTGTGCTTAAAAATTACAAAGCCAATCCCAACTGAGAAAATTACACATCTGTTAAGAAGATTAAACTGTAGGTAACTAGACCATCATTTCAAACTATGTTAGATGACTCCAAAAAGGGAATTTATATTTAAATTTAAACTGACTGAATTTTTTCCCAAACCACATAACAAACTTATTTCTTACCAAATATCCTTTAAATAAAGTAAAGAGTTCTGTCAAGGAATTTGGCATTCAACATACTTCCAGGAAGGAAATATAACTGTAATACTATAAATAGTAAATTTTCCTATAATCACAAGAAGTCCTTCAAAACTGTGTCTAATTGGAATTCAATTGGTTTTCTTGTATAAGGTGAGCAAAATCCCTAAGTACTACTCAGTACATTAAAATTATTTAAAAATATTAGAAAAAGACAGTCATGAACTATGACATGAACCCACTATAGACAAAGTATCAGGAGCCAGTGATTGGTGTTTTCACAGAAAGGAATGTGAACTTTAGTTCTCTTTGTCTCATAGACACACAAACTGAACCTATAGGAGTACACACATCAGTTGGCCTTATAGGAGTATTAAAATACAGGAACTTCAAAACGTTAAAATTAGCCTTTAGGAATATATAATTGTAAGTAAAGCACAATCCACAGCATTAATACTATTTCTAGTCTAGTCATGCTTACTTATTGCTTTGTTTTCCTGACATTTTCATAAGAGTACAGGATTTTGTGAAAGTTTTTCATAAGGTAGGAATACTTCTGTAAAGCAGGTTATGAACAGCTTGCTAGAAAGTGATAACTAATGATGATGATGATGATGATGATGATGATGATGCTTCTTAAATAAGAATAAAATATTCCAGAAAAGGCCTTGGAATATTTATCTAACATAAAAATATGTTTTTCACAGAGATATAAAATCGTTAGTACATGAGTCCTCTTCCTTCCTTTTAAGAGTTATTTGAATTCCAAATTTTTTTTAGAATTCTAAAACTCATAGAAAGGAAATTGAAAACATTTATTCAAGTTCAGTTATAACAGCTTCTTAGGATAGTGATTAATTTTGCTAAATGTCAGAACATTTTATTCAGCAATGAGAAATTATACTATTCAGTAATATGTTTTTACACCTTAGATGATCAAACTTTAACCTTAAGTAACTGACTTCCTAAAAAGTTTTTGTAAATAATATTCTGGTAAATTGAATTATTTTATTTGTACCAAAGTTAGACATTCTGTAAAGCAAGTAGTCCCCCTAAAATTTGCATTACAGTTTAAATTTTCCATTATAATAAGGTACACAAAGGGAATATGTAATTCACATTCTCCTTACCTGGAGCTTAGTATACTATAACCAAGGTCTTCAGGAGAAGACTATCTAAATTCAAAAGTCCATCAAATTTTGGGCAAGATTTAAGTTACTCTAAATAGAATATATTAAGAAGCTGGTTCCATGGAGCTTCACCAGGCCAAATATACTTGACAGAATTCTAAATGTAACTTAGAAACTCTCTCTGCAGAAGCCTATCTTCCATCTTTAAAAATGTGGACTATTCTGACATAATTTATCTTTGTCCCAACCTGTCTCCATCAGCAAGAGAACCGAGCTCCTGTACTATACAAAGGTCTAAATAGGTGCTTTTAGAAGCTTGAACACCAACACTGAAAGGCAGGCCCTAAACAAAGATAAAAGCCATTAGTTACCTAAACCACTAAGCATTCTAGAAATGGGCAATATAAGTATAATCCATTAATTTCAACCTCTGTTAGGACAGCATGACCTAACAAACACTGTTTAGTGATTTAAATCCAGTATGTACAAACTTGTGCTCTCTCCGTGTATCTGTGTATTTACACACAAGTGTAAACACACAAATCCACACACACACAAACACACTCATGTGCATATATATCTCAAGGAGAAACTGCTATGTAAACCCTATGTAAGGATTTAACAAATATTTACTGCAGGATCATATAAGTACTAGAAACCATGACAGATGCTAAATGCTAAAAATGACAGGAATCAGTAGATGAATCAGACACATCCATCCAAATTATCTTGAACAGAATTATAAAAACAATAGATGAGTTTAACATAAATGAAAACCATAACTAAACTTCCAAGGCCTTTCAAACAGTTGCATTAACTACAGAATAATACAGTGGGTCAAATATTCAAAGATTTCATGACTGTACTATAATTTTACTTTCTTATACATTTTGAGGAATTTCAACAAATGAATAATATTTTAAAATGAATAAAACAATAGTAATTTATTTCTTTACTTTTCCTGCTCATTCCTATTTTCTAAAATTCCTATATACAATTTCAACTGACTTCTTATATGGTTATATTCAGGTGCCAGAAATTTCTTTTCCATGTTCCAAGTGCAACATTAAAAAAAGAAAAAAGACACACAAAATATGATTCATCTAACATCTACTTCTTTTATCATAAGGTTTAAGTGTAACATTTCTTCCTTTAAATAGAAATATTGGCACAAAGTTGTTATTTTTTTTTATCACATGGCATAGTACAAATTAAAACATGGCACTGTCTTAAAGATTAACTCAAATAGTAATGCTAAAGGTTATAATACTAGTATTTCTTTAAAAACTAACCGTGGATAAAAATAAAAATAGGTAAACTCTGAATAAGGAAAAATAAGTCACTGTGTCAAGCTATCAAGTAAATGGTAATATAACACATGAAATGCTTACTACTTTCCATTCTAACGTAGTGATAACAGATATTCAGTCAGAGCCAAGCCCTACTGATTTTGATAGCCTCTCAGGGCATCAGTAAGTATTACTATACAACATTACTACAGAAGAAACCACAACCAACAATACAGTTCAGACTTCTGTAGCAATGAATGTATATATGTGTTCAGAGAGAGAGAAGAATCAGTGACATCATCCTAAGTCAAACACAACAGAATACATATAGATAAAAATATTCTACACATAATACAGAGGAAATAGAATGAGGCTGTTCTGAGATTTATTTAATAAAAGAAAAAATATATATAAACAGGGTGGCTACTTTAAAATAGAAAACGAAAAAGCTCAACCTAACTCAGAGAGGTATGCATAAAACCATAATAATTCATAAATGGTGTCTAAAGCTCAGAGAGAATAATGAATCAAACTAAGGCAGAATTTTAATGAATTAACCTTGTTTAGGAATACAAATGTGAGCACACCATTGCACAAAGTACTTTTTAAGAGTAAAACAGCATGTAGTAGGGGCTCAATAAATATTAAAGAGGGAGAAAAATCCCTTTGCTTTACTAACCACTGTATTGTCAACAAGTACCATACCTGGCAGAAACATTACTTGACTGAAGTTATCAGTGAAATTAAACCTATACCAAAAGCTTTATTGGAACATAGCATATGGCTATATGTTTCCCAAAAATGATAAAAAGTGAGCAAATGTTATCAACCAAATGAGGTTTTTAATAATGGGTCGTCTCTAGCATGAAAAGTATTAAAACAACTTCAAAATAAGTTGTTTTTAAAAATATTTATTATTATTTTTCTTAGTTGTAGCTGGACATAATACCTCCATTTTATTTATCTATTTTCACATGGTCCTGAGGATCGAACCCAGGGCCACGCATGTGCTAGGCTAGTGCTCTACCACTGAGCCACAACCCCAAGCCCTCAAAACAAATTGTTTTTAACATGCTATCTGATCAAAATGTTGCAGAATATTTAGTTGTTTTGTTTTTCAAAATCCTAATTTCTGAGCATTTTAAATCTACAATTTCACAATATAATAATGAATTGAATTTATTAATATTTGCTATCGCCATTTAGTAAGTACAAGATGCTTAAATGATCTGACTAGAGGCAGGAAAAGTACAATTGATACTTTCTAGGGGTGAGACTATCAAATAACCCCAAATTACTTTAGAAGAAACAACATTCTCACATAACTTTAAAAGATACTATGAATATATTTTGTTTATATACCACCAGCAAATATATAAATAAGCCCATATTTTATTATGATCTTTTTGTATCTTCATGTAAGGCTCACTTCATAGGTTTACATGAGAATAGAATAATTTGTATGGCTAGACCCAATGCAACCCTGAGCAAAAACTAAGTTCTACTAGTTTTTATTATCTTCTAAGATACCAAAATTACTTAGCCAACTCAACTTGTAAACTGACTGATATATTTAACAAGTAAAAATAATTATAGAAGAAATGTCATGAGAAACTTTACCTACCACAGTCTCTAAATAATTTTAAACTTCTTAACAAAAATAGTTTCTAATGTTATTTATGAAAGGACTCATTTTCCACATTAAGACTAGCTTAATAGTAAGCACAAACAACACTCATAAAAATGCCTAAATATTTTTATGAAAAAATTAAGAGATTAAGATTTATTTTCTATATTACTAATGTAGAAAAAATTTAAATTAATTTTTCTGAGCATTTTAAATCTACAATTTCACAATATAATAATGAATTGAATTTATTAATATTTGCTATCGCCATTTAGTAAGTACAAGATGCTTAAATGATCTGACTAGAGGCAGGAAAAGTACAATTGATACTTTCTAGGGGTGAGACTATCAAATAACCCCAAATTACTTTTAGAAGAAACAACATTCTCACATAACTTTAAAATTAATTAATTAAAAATTAAGAGATTAAAATTTATTTTCTATATTACTGATGTACAAAACTAGAAAAGAGTCACGAAGATATAAATCAAACTGTTTTTTAAGGTAGTATGCCTTACTTTGCTATGGCAGTGCTATATAAAAGATTCTATTTTAACATTTAATTCTGTTTTAAATATTTCAGTGATATGTTTATCAATGTTTCACATTTTTAGACATTCAGTGATAACTGAAATATTTAAGGATGAGCCAGGTAAGGTGGTACACACCTGCAAGTTCCAGAACTCAGGAGGCTGAGGTGGGAAAATCATTTGGGCCCAGGAATTTTAGACCAGCCTGGACAACATCATGAGACTCCCAGCTCAAAAATAAATAAGTAAATACATAAATACAATATCAAAGGATGATAAAATAATCATATTCCTGGAGTTGAATGGAACCTTATAATACTTTATTATAAATACTCAAGGTTTTTTTTTCAAGGTTTACATTGCCAAATATGAAAAAACTCCACACAAATTTTACAGTGTTATATGAAATAGATTTTTTAATTAAATGATAAACTGATAAGCTAATAAAGTGGTATGTCCTTTAAGGACAAAGGAGAAGGCCTAATAATGACACAATATGCTATGCCATTCTTATATGCATACCTGGGGCCTCAATTAATGGAGATATACACAGCTATTTTAATTCCATGGTCCCTAAAGTACAGTTCTATTTAGCTTTCTTCACCCAAGTCCCCAAGCTATTCTTAGCCTATGTCTTTACTGAATAAGCAGTGAAGTTACCACTGTGCATGCTTTCCTGCCCCACAACTAACTAGATTCCCAAAGAAACTCCAGCTATCTGGAAGTTGAGCCTGTACCCTCTGTGTTTGCTGCCTATCCTTGAGCCAAGATTACTTAACTTTAAGGACCTTATTTTCTCATCTATGAAGAGGTTAATAAAAGTAACCCTATCTTGAGTTCTAATGAAGATTAGTGACTGACATAAAAGTTCAATAACTAATTTTATTAAGAATCATCTATTATAATAAAGTTTCCCTTTTCCTTTTACTAAGAATCTTTTCCTTACCCAGCCCAAATCTTAACTATTATCACCCACCTAACTTTATTTAAAAAATAAAATAAGATGCAAAGAGTTAGTGATTTGTTTGAAGTCAAAGGTTAAAAATGAAAGCAGAACCCAGGTCTCTTCACTCCAAATCTAGTATTTCTCAGTATACCTCTCTGTTCTAGACACTTTCATGGAACCATTTGGAAAGTAATTACTTTGGACTTTGATTTGGTCATTAATTTTAGAGGAAAAAAAAAAGCCAAGTCATATTATCAAGGAATAATGTAGCCACTTTTTTCATTCTACCTTCATCAGAAAAAATGAATAATCCCCAAAACAGAATTTCAGAATCAGTTATAGCACAAGTCTAGTCAGTCAATAATCAGTCATATAATATTCAATATCACTATAGTACTCATTTTATCAGGTATACAATAGGTATTAATAAAGCTAATTAAACCACAAAGAGTTCATTTATACCTTATTCATTCTGCTCAAGAAAAGCAGAATTGTTTTCTTCAGCAGCATATTAATAACTTTTTAATAATATAAAAGGCAAAATCAGTAAATAAACTATTTACAAAAGTTTTCTCATGGACATACTAGAAAAAATAAGGAACTATTACTGTTAATAGGTATTCAATTTTCAGTAATATTCAGCACCAAGTTGTAGTAGTTTTTACTTTTTTTGTTATGAAACACATCCAGGTGATTGGTGGATTTTTTTTCACAACGCTAATAGCCTGGCAGACAATCCTGGACGCTAACCATACCACACAACCATGGGTATCACTGGTTTAACTCATCCTTATTTTTGGCAAGTCATTATTAAGGTGCACCAGGGTGACATTTCATTATGTTGTATAAAGATCAAACCCACAATATGCATAAGTAACCATCGGTTCTTGAGAAGGTTGAATCAACCCAGCTCTAGGTACAAAGATAATCACTTGAGACCAGTAATGCTTAGTAATTCCTGACACATGAGTTTACCATAAATATAACTTTTATTTATGAAAGGAGAAAAGTTCTTCTGCTCACTATGATTCAAAGACAACACAGATTCTGGTTACCTGTAAGGAGGGCCAGACACAATCTTAAGTTCATATTGAGCCCTCAGGAAAAAGGATTCTCTCACGTACACATGCTCACTCTCTCTTTATGTAAGAAACAAATGGAGAAAAATAGCCAATCCTTCCATATTCTATTTCAGTTACACTCACCAAACAATGTTTCACATTTTTAGACATTCTGAAAATGTCAAAGCATATCTAGTGCAGCATAATAGTGCCATGGAAACAAAAGAAAATCCATCCATTTGTCATTCTTTAAGGTCTAAAATCTAAGCTGATCATCAACACCAGAGTTTTTGAGTTAGGTGCAACAGTACAGTCTCATGGAATGAA
This sequence comes from Tamias sibiricus, assembly GCA_025594165.1. Classification (NCBI taxonomy): domain Eukaryota; kingdom Metazoa; phylum Chordata; class Mammalia; order Rodentia; family Sciuridae; genus Tamias; species Tamias sibiricus. The sequence continues at coordinate 107,028,961 of CM046664.1, read as the reverse complement.
CACTGGATCTGGAAACAGAAAATCTGAATTCTAAATCTGTTTTCTTGCTGAATGAGAATATGCATTGCTTGGTATAGACTTAGCACTCAAATAAATGGTTTTTGTGCTTCTAACCTACAAGGTATAGAGACAGTTTAAGATAGAGGAAAGTGCGTGAGGTATTCATGAATTTGCCTCCTCCTGGTATTTACCTCAACAACACTCCCTTGAAGTAAACAACAGTGTTTAAAGGTATCTGTCATGTCTGTTCCTTCTAAAATGAAATACTAGAAAAATATTTTTCCAGAATTTGTTCATAAGTAAAATCCTTAGGTTTTTCAGAATTACTGATAATCCAAAATAATTTGTTTTGCAAAATAAGCACAAATATTCTTCTAGAATAGCTGGATGATGAGTGAAGTCACAGTCACTTTCAGGGGTCCAGAAGAAGGGTAAATATGGGAAAGACAGGTGGCTTCTGGTACTTCATCAATTCCCCAGGCTTTCTATACCAATAGATGAGTAGTGTTTTCTTTCTTCTGCTTGCTTTTGGCAAACCAGTTAGATATCAGAATAGACAGAGAAGCTCAGTCTCTTGTTAAAATAATTAAATGGTGTACAGGACAGAAAGAGTGTTAATGATTTGATTTCTTAGACATTTATTAATAAGAGCACAAAATTATATACTGAAAACAAAAGAGAACAGCATCAGGCAAGATTCAGGACAGGTGCTATAGAAAAGCCTATTTGGGTGGTATCTGGGAATTCTAAGTTCTGGAGAAAAGATCAAACTAAAATTAAGAAAAACAAAGTTTTTAGCATATACTCTTAGGAAGATTATTAGCTCCATGGTAACGGTTTGGTCAAACAGGCATTTAGGATTTAAATTTCAGACTTAAGGGAAACTCTTGTCTATCTGTTGAACACTGTCATTTATTTCTATTTTATTCATGGCACAGAGACCAGTTACTCCTTTGTTTTCTTATTCACATGTAGTATACATTATCACAAATAAAATAAAAAATTGCAAAGATATCATTATCCTTCAACATTATCCCAATATATACAAATCCTAATTTGCAATAGGTCTTTGCCGAAATGTACCCTACAGTAAATGTATTATGTTGTGTAAAAAGTACTGAAATTAATGAAATGATTTTTAGTTCAACAAATACACACAATCTTATATCTAGTTAAAAATTAAGGTGCTTTTATATACCACAGACATTCAGTATTCAATATGCTTAGAGTAATAAAGGAATATAATATTTAAACATAACATATTATATTGATAAACTCACTTATCTATTTGGCTATCACTTACTGATCTGGAAATTTTATGCACCATGAATTAAGTGATGGGAAGAATTAGATTCATAAATAATGACTATTGTTGCTATTTAGCATACTTCTCAGAGGCTGAAAACCTTTCCCCCAAATCAGTATTTGAAACCTGTTACTTTAGAAAAAGCTAAAACTTAAACATATTTCCACTCTAATACAGCAAAGCTTTGAAAAAGGTTCCTACAAATACTATTAAAAAACCTCATTTTAAAAGGGGGAGGGGAGACCCTAATATCTGAGAATATTAATCTAAGAATAATTTTTACAAGAAAAGAATATGACTATCTCTAAAAAGAGAGAAACTTACTAAAAATGTTTGCATTACACAACTGAGCCCAGCATAAAAATGACTGAAAAAGGGATTTAATGAAAAGATTAAAAAACTGAAAGTGGACTAATCAAAACACAAAGACATACACACATTGCACATAGTCACTCAAAATTATATACTGGCTTGGCTCTATATTATCTTTAAAAATAAAATCATAATTTCTATATGTATAAACAATGAGGCTTTCAAGGTATTATGAAAAATTTGAATCAAATTTCATTCTACAGTATTAGGCCAAAATAAATTTGATATGTTAAATCAGAAACCAACACATGCTATTTTTCATAGCAGGAGCTATGTAAGTTACAAGCTTTTTCATATTTTTGTTACTAGATTCAATGCACCTGAAATATGCAATATTCTCCAGAGTCCTCTGATGCAACTGTTTTTACATACTTTAGAATTTATAATTTATCCCAACACTCAATCTTCACCAAAAAACCACAAGAGGATCTGTACTTGCTACTTACTATCTTACATAGTAAAACTGGATTTCTTCTGTGTTTAAATCCATGGGTTTTGCTCAATGAGATTTCAGAAAGAAGCAACTTTATTGTATTTTCTTTTGGTTGTTACTAATGCTTTTAAAGATCATTAATTTTAACACTAACATTCTGCTGTGGTCTCATTTGAGCTATTCTATTTATCTCAAAGGTAGACTTTATGTATTACCATTACAAAAAATAACTATTTGCATAATACTTTATGATTTTACATCTATTACAAACACATCACAGGGAGCCTGAAGACGCATTCAGCAGCTTGTCATTCACCACTTCAAGACCCTTCAGAACCAAACAAGGGGGAGGGTGACATTTTGTTAATGGCAGAAGTACAGAAATGAATATAAATAACAAACCTTGTAGTTTTAATAATACAAAAGAAAAAAAAACACACAAACAAAAAGAGGATGATCCATGAGCATAAACAAAACAGTTTCAATTTGTAAAACTCCAGGTCTTCTATATAGAGCAAGGTCTTTGCCAATTTATGCATCTTCTGATATGATACCCATTTAAGTTATCTAGGACTATGCCACATAACTAAAGAAAATTAATCTTTTTGCTGGGTTTTATAAGTTAACATGATATTAACATTGCTCCAATTTATAGATGTCAGCTTTTCCTCAGCTTTGTGAAATAATCTGAATATAGATTCTCTACCAGTCTAGCCTTAACCCTATAAATAGGCATACTACCAATGTTTAAGAGAAAAAATAAATGATATAATGTGTTTAGAGATTACGTTATTTCATAATTTCTTTTTGGTAAAATTAGAAAAAACTGTAAAGCTTCTATTTTTCTTCCATTACCATCACTCCAGATAAAATGCCTAAAATACCAAATGCTCAGTTGTCGTCTCTAATCCAAATGCTCATAGCACTTGAAGGTTTCTGTAAACAATATGCCTCTACAGGAAATACATATCCCCTATGCCACCATTTGCTTAATATTTTTAAATGTAGCTTCAAAGCACAGTACAATACTATTATCAAACACACACACTCTGAAATGTACAGAAAAGGAAGGAGGTGGAGAGAGAGGAAGAAATGGAGCACGTTGTTGTTTTTCATTCATGCAGTATAGTGATGTCAGTGTCTGCAGCAGTAGTGGCAGCGGTAAGAACCCTGACCAGCAGAGGCGAAAATCTACTGAAGTCAGAACCTAGCAGAATTCAAAAGAAACTGACTGTTGAAAAATTATATCAACTCATAGCATGGATTTTAAATGGCTAAATAGGATAGAATACTTGTGTAGTTTTAATATAGGTAGAAACAAACAAGGCAGGATGTGGGGAAGTAACATAGAGGTAATATAATCAAGGAACTGGGCACACAGGAGCCTGCATTCAAAATCACTTCAATGGAAGAAGCTGACAAAACCACCTGGTGTTAAGAACAGCAGAAAAACATCTCTAGCAGAGAAAGCCCTTCAATTCCCAGCACAAGCTTTGACACTACAAATCTGTCTGGTGCCCAACCTGACTCAGAAAAGTGTTTTCATCATGATTGCATTAAATTTGCATTAAACTTGGATATGCCATGCTACAACAAAGAGGAGAGTTTAAGCTTGATCACAAGTTTCATTAAAACTACTTGATGATGGGGCATGTAATTCCTAAACCATTAGGGCTTTTGAAGGATGCAGAAAAACAAGTTGTACTATTATCTGTTATAATATGTTACTGTTTATCAACAAAAGGAAAGGAGATACTAGATGGCCATTAAAATGTTGCAGGAATTGCCAAAACTTCTCTTACTCTGGCCCCAAAATCCTCTGTACACAATCTGTAACGTTTATTTTATGCTTTTTACATTAATCCCTAAAAGAAAATCCCAAAACTCAATTTATGCATTGTTAAAGCTAAATCATTCAAAAATTTATGTAACTGCCTTCTTTTCTTTCTTTCTACTACCTCTCATTTAATATAGATCTAGAAAATGTGCAAAGCAGTTGCATATGGCATTAATCTGTTAGAAAATGGTGGCTTTTTCTATAAAATAAAACCAAAGATGTGTGTTCAGTTGTGGTCATTATTAGGGAGATCACGTTGTTTTCATTCATTCATTCAGGATTTGCTGGAGGATGTCAGTTTCTGCAGCAGCTGGCTTGACCTGGGGGAGGAGTGGGGGAGCAAATTCCTCCTGGTGCATACAGATTACAGGATGTATTCCTTGGAGCTCATGTACTTATCCCATTGCACTACATCCTACACTGGGGCTCACCATCAAGTGGTCTGAAATCAAGTGCCTTAGCAACATGCAAATTATACAGGTCTGAAATATTAAAACTAAAAACACCAAAACTGATCTATCATAACAAAATCGCTTTTCTAACACTAACACTTTCATCAAAACAAACTCCATTTAAAAAATTCCACATACCACATAAACACTGTACAGAGCTTGACAGTGTTTCCCCCTCCAAGCAGAGATTTTTCCACTCAGTATGATCCCTTCCCTCCACAATGCAGCAGCAGCAGCAACTGTAGCCCTTGACTGGTATCTAATAATATCAGCTACTTCACTCTCCCTTACGGGCTTTAAGTCCCTGTTTTGGCTAATCTTTTTCTCCCCCAGGACTCAACTAGATCATGCACTGTGTCCCTAGACATAAACAAAACAAAAAACCAAAACAGAAAACATTAAGGGAAGCCCACAGCATCCACTAGCTCATCATTACCTTTGACACCTAACAAAAAGAAACTTGAGATCTTTACACAGCTCAACTGAACTGTTAAGTGTACTTAAAAATGAACAGAAAAGGTGAACACACTCCACAAACAGGGTTTTAGAAATTTATCATGAAAACCATGAGTTAGGCATAAACCGTTTCTAGGGGCAGTAGTGCTCTGATGCATGACTATATAAAGTAGAGGAGAGAGACTGGAAAGGAAAAAAAAAAAAAAAAAAAAAAAAAAAAAGCCCTATACTCTTCAATTGCACAGCCCAAACTGTCTTCTTTACACATTCTTATAACGCCACTACCTCTCCGGAAATGGAATAAATATATACATATACATATGTATATACGCACATATGTATGTATATACGCATGTGTGCGTCCCGATAGTTACAGGCACATTTTACACACACAAACACACACACTCAACATATATCCCGGTAGTTACAGTCACGTTAGGAACTTCGTAGGAAAGCACAAAGAGACTGCTGAGATTACAACTACCACCGCAGTTGGAGAGTTTGTGTGCGTGTTTTTAGTGTTTCGCCCAGCTCCTCCTTACCCGGCTACAAACAGCACACACACACTGGAGAGAGCTAATCAGCTCTTAAACTGAAAAACCTTTCGACGCAGGCGAGTGATGGAAGATAAAATCTGAGGGGCGACATGAGGGTCAAATAAAAGTTGCTTTTCAGTTCGCTCCTCCAAGCCCCGCAGCGACCGCAGGGAGGTGAGATTCCCAAAGCCACTTTCACACCTTCAATAATGCACTAGCAAAGAGAAGCCTGGAGAGGCTGAAGTTTCCACGGAGGGCACCATCGGGGAGACGCAGCCCGGGAGGACAGGAGGATTGGGCTCGCTACCTCTGCACACCGGCGAGCCGGGGCTCCGTCTCTCAGGTGAGCTGCTCCTCCGGTGGCTCTCAGGGGACCGTCTCGGGCGGCCCTTGGCCCGCGGCGCCTGCTCGGCCGGGGTTGTGGCCGGCGGCGGCGTCGGGCTGGGCGGGCTGGGGCCGCGGGCCGCGCCGGGTCCCGGGAGGCTGCCCAGCGAGGCGGCGGCGGCGGGCGGGCGAGTGGGACTGTGCTGGCTGCCCCGCAAGAGCTGGTAGGGCACCGTGGCGCGGATGGGCTGCAGCAACCGACCGGCTCCCGCAGCCGGGGCGCAGCCCACGCCACCGCCCGCACCATTCCCGCTCCCGGCGGCGGCGGCGGGCGGGGAGCCCGCGGCGCTGCGCCGCATCCTCTGCGGCGGGGGATGAGGGGTCTGAGAGGAACTAGAGGAGGAGGAGGAGGAGGAGGCAGTGGACATGGTGGCTCCGCGGGCCTTGGACGACGCCGGCCGACACGGAGGCGCGCGAGCGTGTGGGAGCCGGCGCGATAGTGCGTGCGAGTGTGTAAGGGGGAGGGGCGGGGGTATCGGGGAGGGGGAGGAGTCTCTGGGCTCCCACTTCCCAACGCGCACCCCCGCCGCCTCGGCGAGGGGGGAGGGGAAGGCTGCGAAAACAAACGTCCAACGGCCCCAACCGCCTGGCTGGGCTCGGCGTGGCAGTCACGGCCGGGGCCGCGAGGAGCCCGGAGACGCCGCCACCTCCCCGGGCATCGCGCTGACAGGGCACCCGCCCGGATCACGCAGCCCCGGGGGCCGCTCGCAGCCGTCTCCTCAGCCCTCGGGGACTGCACGCGCGGGAGAACTCGGCAGCTGCAGGGAGGGCCGCGGTTCCTGCTTCTGGGGACCGGGGTTGGGGAAAAGGGCCTCAAGGTGCCTGGCGCTCCGCGGAGCCCGCGCCACCGCAAACGCCGTCGCCGCCGCCTCTACCCGCTTCTCACTGGGAATGGCAACTAATCCTCCACCCGCACCCCGCCCCCGGCACCGCCTCCCCGCTGTAGGGACCCGGCATCTGCCGCAAGGAGCATTCTCATTGGCTCCTCTGCTCTCCAACCCAGCTCGAGTGATTGGTTCTGGAATAGGAGTGAGAGGAACTTTAGCCAATGACCTTAGTATATCCCGCTTTGGGGGGGGGGCGTGAGGGAGTGGAGGACTGAGGAGGGGGTGTGCGCGCGGGGAGGGACCTAAGAGTTGACAGCCTTTGAGGTGAGAGCGAGACTAGCAAAGTAGGTCCATGTGTGCCCTGCGCGTGCTCCGACACCCACAGACATGCATATGCCCGGGTAAGCAGGTTGCAAGGGCTCCACCCTCCTGGGCCTTCTGTACAACTTGAGACAGAGGACTGTTTAGGCAAACTTACTTTGCAAGTACACCTGCATCCGGTGGGATGTTTAGAGTTAGAACCAAAAGAATCCATCCCTTCCCCTCTAATTTCAGTAATCTGAGCTTTCATTAAAAAAAAAAAAAAAAAAAAAAAAAAAAAAAAAAAAAACTTCATGTGATTAGAAGAAATGTCTGGAAGCTGAATTAAATAAAGGACAGTTACTTTTACAGACTATCCTAACATTTGTAGTTATGCAGTGAAAAGAGATAAAAGAGGTAATCAAATTCTATGTTCCAAGACAATAACTCCGAATGGCAGAGGTCAACAAGAAGTTTTACGTCATTACACGATCAGATGTATTAATGGAGAGCACCTTACTGCCTTTCCCAAAGCGGATGGCCTCTTGAGAGGAATAAATACCAGACATAATGTAACAACCCATTGTGGTAAATTTGTTTTTTATTCTGCAGTGAAACTGAGGAAGTACAAGGATTTTAGAAAACCAACATAACCCTGAACTTACCTCTACAGTAAAACAAGGTTTAATCTGTAAGCAAGAACAAGTAAGAGTACATATTTGATACCATCCATTAATTTGCACGAGGATAAAAGGAGAAGAGGGATGTCAGGTTGGTCTACTCCTGGTGTCTGCTCATACTGACAAGCTTCCTCTGTTTTCAGACACTATATGCAGGGGTCAGTTTCACTGAGAAGTCATCCCTCCCTGCTTCCTTGTATGCTCATACCACAAAACATACTAGCTTTTATCAAAAAATTGATGAAATCCAATAAAAACACAAGAAATGTGTCTAGCACTTTATTCCATTATGCTAGTGATAGTTCTTCACTTTGTCACTTATTAAAAGCATAGCTAACATTTATTGAACATCAACAATGTGCCTATATGTGTGAACTCATTCCTTCCTCATATAATCCACAAGGTATATACTGCTATTAATCCCCACTGTGTTGCCAGTTGAGGCACAATAACGCTGAGATTACTAAACTAGTAAGTGGGGAGCTAAGAATCTAAGCCAGAAGGACTTGCCCAAGAATCTGAGTAAGCCCTCTGCTCTAGTGCCTCACAGCTTAGAGCTGTAGAGCTCATGATGGAAAGAGTATTTATAGTAGTCCACAAATATCATCTGTGAGATAAGTTCCCATTAGTTAAAAAAAATACTTAAAAGTGAAGACAGTTCTTTTTCGTTTTCCAAATGATTTAATTGTTCAAATTTGATGTAATTGACCTATTGTATTACTTTTGCATTTAAACATCAATGATTCTTAACTAATTAAGAAATCATTTTTTGTGAGTAAAAAGAACAATAAATTGCTTCTTTCTGGTGACTTTTTCAGAAAGTAAGAACAAAAATTTGACAGATAAAAAATATGTAAAGCTAAAAAATATGGGTAAATGTCTAAGTTGATTCGATTACAGCATGGTTTCATTTTAGAAATGTCATCTCTGACCACTTCTAAATCTATGGAACAATCTGAACACATTAGATTACAATAATTCTAAATTCATATTACATCACAGTCACAATGATCAATACTTGATTTGGATCTAAAACAAGATACCTGGACATATTTTAAGGCTTTTCTGGTTAGTTCAAATCTATCATAGCCAATTTAAATAAGATACCTAAAAGCAAACTTAAAGTAACCCATGGAGAGAATTAGTATGATATTAATATTTTAATATTAATAGTTCCTGATAAGTCTTATTTGTAATGACTTATTTGGAAATTCAATCACCTTCTCTTTGATAAAGAAACCTTGCTTGTCTTTAAAACAATTATTTCATGAAATAGTGATCTTCATACCTAAGGAATTCAGGCTTCAAACAAATCAAAGATGGACTAAAATAAACTCCATACCTGTTTTGAAATGTCTTTTTGTTGAGCTCTTGCTACTTTGTTCTTACTGAGGATTCTAGTGGGCTCCAAGAGTATATAGGAGATTTAAGAAAATGTTCTCCTCAGTAAATTGGAAACCCCCTGAAACGAGGTATGGATTACTGGGCTTAAAATCATCATTAAGCTACTATGCTAATAATGGAATAGATAGGCCCAGTACAGGTTTGTTGAATGTAAGTGTAACAATCTGTGAAAATTCTATATAGTACTTAATGTTAGTCATGACACCTTTACTATGTTGTCCTAACGAAAAGAAGATAAAAAAATTGAAAGCACAGGTGTTTTCAAGAGTGCTACAAGAAATACCTCTGTTCTCAGCAGCTTCATGCCTTGGCTGTCTATAGGACAAGAATCTACCATTATCTGATCTAAGGTAGAATTCTGTTATACTTATGTCTTATCTCAAAAATGGTAATGGACCATATTTGAGGTTAAGTTAATACATGGAGTCAATGACTACATATGATTAATATGCTGTTCCATGTGGAGAGAGAATGAAATGAAGGATCATTAAGCTTCTTTACTTCCATCTGTGTTTTCTAGCTGAGTATCTGATATACTTTCAACGTGGTTTTTGCCCCATAATGCATGTTGAGCTTTATCCCCACTCTGAGATATTAAGAGGGCAGAAACTTAATCTGACTATGGTGTTTGGAGGTGGGACATTTAGGAAGTGATTAGGATTAAAGTCATTAGGGTAGAGCACTCATGATTGAATCCTGGTGGGCTGATAAAGACAAGACATACTTACACACATACATGTTCCCTGTCTCTTGCCATGTGATGTTCTGTGTCACCTAAGGACTGCCACCAAGAAGACCATCACTAGATGAGACCCCTTGAACTTGTACTCCAGAACCATGAACCAAAATAAACCTCTCTTCTTCATAAAATAGCCTGCCTTTGGTATTTTATTAAAGCAAGGAAAAATGGACTATTCAGCATCAAAAGCCAATTTGAATCCTAAAAGTAGTCTAGATTGTCAGTATTAGCAATGAGGTCATGGCCCTGAGAGAACACTGAACAGATCTGCACTGATGTTCATCTTAAGCTGATTAAATTCTCTTATGGATGGATTCCTAATAGCAACAAGAAAGCCTTGACTATATTTTTGTCCCTGGCAGATGCTTTAAGTAAAACTCCTTACTGCTTGTGACAGCCTACGTGCGCCTTTGTACTATGTGTTCCCTCTGCCTGAAAGGTTCTTGCCCTTATTTCCACCAGGCCTTTACTCAAATGTCATCACCTTCATGATGATGCTTTTTAAAATTGCAAGTACCCCCTAGGCTTCCCTTACTCTCTTATTTTTTTTCCAGAGCACCTATCACCATCCAACCTACTATATAAAATGATTTTTTTTGTTCTGTCTAGAAAGAAGAGTTATGAAGGCAAGACTGTTTTATTAGTTTTATAATTTCTAAATCTTCACAACAGTTCTTAATACATGGTAGATAACAGGCAAATATTTGTTCAATGGCAATGAAAGAATGGCAAGTTTTAGCTAGTGCTGGTCTTATGAACTAAAACTGGAACCTTTCATTTGAGGGGGAAAAGGGTAAAAACAGGTGTATCTCTGCTGCAAAGCACAGGTACAGAGTAGAGAAATATTCTGTGTGACTACTGTAAACCACACAGATATTTGCATTGGAACTGGCATTCAAAAAGAAAGAATATGTTATATTATGGTCCTTATACAGCAAAGCAAAAAATAGTAGTCCTAGTTGTTCCTAGAGGCGGACCAGAAGTTAAAAATTAGAAATGAAATTGGTAATGCAGAAAAGGCAGTTGAAATTTACAAGAAAAAGAAATGACAACTGAAATTGACAGAGAAGGACAGTTGAGAAAGATCAGTTAAGGAGTGACATCTGCTGATTAGGTAGTTAGTTCTAGTTCATTGTTATAAACAGCTATTCTCAAGAGGCCTGAGTAAAGGAACTGAAAAATAAATGATATTTAACTCTATAGAAAAAGTCATTATCTATCAATAAGGAAAGCTTTCTTTGTTTCTAAAGGAAGTTCAGAAGAAACAATAGAAATAGGAGATATTTTATTTTTAATTGGTAAGGTCATCAAAAAAGTAAGTATGCAGTTCTTTCTGCACTAAAAGGAACCACTGGTTTTCCAGCTTTCATCTCCACAGCAACTCTGCTTGCCAACTTTGATGCCAGTGGCATATTCCCTGAGATGATACATAGTGATACTATTATCAGTACCACCACTGTGTTGCATAAAGCCAGTATATTCATAGGTAAAACATGGGGACCAAAAAAGGGTAAATACTCTCCTTAGATGTTATGACATTCCTTTTGTTGTAGTCCCAAATATAGTGGCCACAATATACTAAAGCTATAATAGTCCTGTGGAGAAAATATGCTTTATTATTATAGCATTCTTTTTTTAAAAAAATATTTATTTATTTATTTACTTTAGTTGTACACAATGCAATGCATTTATGTTTACGTGGTGCTGAGGATCGAACCCGGGCCGCGCACATGTGAGGCGAGCGCTCTGCCGCTGAGCCACGAGCCCAGCCCCTATTATAGCATTCTTAATGAGAGTTTACAATGATTATGTGTGTCATAGATTAATCTCTTCTTCCATGGCTGAATCTTACTTTTAACCACCTAAGTAATATGGTAAGTGTTCTTAAGGTGCAGTCAATTCATTAGCAGTGCTTGACTAGAGAAGTTTCTATTATTTTCAACTCTTTGTAGCATACAATGTTCAGAGTGCCTACTCAGCATCTTATTGAATAGGTCCATATTAATGCATCTAATTGGCATATATGAGGACTTACCTGCAACAATACTTGCATCAAACCAAGGTAACCCCTTATCGAGTTACTTGTGAAACGTTTTCAAAATGTCAGACATTGTTCTACACTCCATAGGGCATGCCTGTTCTCACATTTTAGTAAACTGATCTATTGAAGAGTAAAAAGACATCCTTCCAAATCAAGTTTAAAACCATGCTTAAACATAACAACTGCCACAAAAGAGGTGCAAATAAAGCACTATAACGAAAACTATAGAACACTAAAGAAAGAAATTATGGAAGACTTTAGAAGATGGAAAGACCTACCTTGTTCATGGATAGGCAGAATTAATATTGTCAAAATGTCCATACTACCAAAAGCATCATACAGATTTAATGCAATTCCAATCAAAATCCCAATGGCATTCCTCAAAGAAATAGAAAAAGCAGTCATGAAATTCATCTGGAGAAATAAGAGACCCAGAATAGCTAAAGCAATCCTTAGCAAGAAAAAAGTGAAGCAGGTGGCATCACCATACCAGATTTTAAATTATACTATAGAGCAATAGTAACAAAAACAGCATGGTATTGGCACCAAAATAGACCAGTAGACCAATGGTACAGAATTGAGGACACAGAGACTAATACATATAATTTCAGCTATCCTATATTAGACAAAGGTGCCAAAAATGTACAGTGGAGAAAGGATAGCCTCTTCAACAAATGGTGCTGGGAAAACTGGAAATCCATATGCAACAAAATGAAATTAAACCCTTACCTCTCACCATGCACAAAACTCAATTCAAAGTGGATCAAAGACCTAGGAATTAGACCAGATACAATATGCCTAATAGAAGAAAAAGTAAGCTCCACTTTCCAACATGTCAGATAGGCCCCAATTTCCTTAATAAGACTCCTCTAGTGCAAGAATATCAAGAATTAATAAATGGGATAGATTCAAACTAAAAAGCTTCTTCTCAGCAAAAGAAACAATCATTGAGGTGAATAGAGAACCAATTAATTGGGAACAAATTTTTAACACATGCATATCAGATAGAGCACTAATCTCTAGAATATATAAAGAACTCAAAAATCTTAACACCAAAAATACAAATAACCCAATCAATAAATGGGCTAAGGAATTGAAAAGATACTTTTCAGAAGAAGATACACAATCAATCAACAAATACATGAAAAAAATGCTCAACATCGCTGGCAATTAGAGAAATGCAAATCAAAACTACTCTAAGATTTCATTTCACTCCAGTCAGAATGGCAGCCATTAAGGACACAAACAACAATAAATGTTGGAGAGGATGTGGGGGGAAAGGCACACTCATACATTGCTGGTGGGACTGCAAAATGGTGCAGCCATTATGGAAAGCAGTATGGAGATTCCTTGGAAAACTGGGAATGGAACCACCTTATGACCCAGCCATCCCATTCCTGGGTCTATTCCCAAAGGACTTATTACAGCGACATAGCCATTTCAATATTTATAGCAGCACAATTCACAATAGCTAGGTTGTGGAACCAAACTAGATGCCCCTCAGTAGATGAGTGGATAAAGAAAATGTGGCATATATACACCATGGAATTTTACTCAGCAATAAAAGAGAATAAAATAATGGCATTTGCAGGTAAATGGATGAAGTTGGAGAATATAGTGCTAGGTGAAGTTAGTCAATCTCAAAAATCCAAATGCTGAATGTTTTCTGTGATATAAGGAGGCTGATTCACAGTGGTGTTGGGTCAGGGTATGTAGGAGGATTAGAGGAACACTAGAAAGGTCAAAGGGGAGGGAGGGGAAGGGAGGAAGGGGGTATGGGGGGGAAAGAAGGTGGTAGAATTAGATGGATATCATTATCTTTAATGCATGATTGAAGACTTGAATAGTACGAATATACTTTGTATACAAACAGTGTTATATAAAAAGATGCTCTATATGTGTACTATGAATTGTAATGCATGCTACTGTTATAAATACAACTTTGAATAAGAAAAAAAAAAAAGAAAGCAAAGGGAGGGAAAGCTCCCTTTTGAGAACAGGCTTCAAGAAGAAGAGTATGAAGAAGTAATGTAGTTAGGAATGCTCAGGACCTGCTAGAAAATGATTGCACAGTCTGCCTTGGCTGATGGTTAATGGAGAGTAATGTCGATAACAGGGAAGGCTGTGGATGTTAGGCAAGACTTGTACTTTACTGATTATTCAGTGGGGAGCTATTGTAGATTCCTGAATGGATGGGAAAACATGAGTAGAGCTGTGCTTTATGAAGATGCTTCTGAGAATAGTTTACAATATTCATTGGAGAATGAAGTATGGAAGATGATTTAGGAGACTTTGAAAATAGTTTATGTGAGTTCAAGTAACATGAATTAGGTAAATGGCAGAGGGCATGGAGAAGGTGCAATAGTACAAGGGGTGCTCCTCAGATGATTGTCTTATGAACCAGGAAAACATCAAGCTTGGATGCCTGAGAAGACAGTCATGGCTTTTAACAGGAACAGGGCAGCCAAGAGATAGTGAGTAGATTTTGGGAAAAAATGATGAGTTCAGCTGTAAACAAACAAAACTAGAAAAGAAATCTGAGGACTACTCCTAACAGAGTAGAGAATTTAACATCTCAGGAAGTAAATTTGGTGGACACTTTTCTGGAAAGCTAATATCCTTCTTCCCCAAGAACTAATCTTCCAACACACAGAAAACTTGGGCCTGACAGCCATATTTGTACAAAATGGCCTTGCTCCTCTAACCACAGATGATTTGACCAGAGTTCCATTATTGACCAATGTTGGACCAATCAAATTGTCTCCCTTGGGTATCTGGGATTAAGAAATGAAAGGTTATTCTATTAAGGGCATGGAATGGATGAACACAGAAATTTATGCATGGGGTGACCACTTTCTGTTGTGGGCACAGAGAAGCAAAGGAAACCTGCCTTCTGAGAGAAAATGACAAAGTGATTTGCACAAAGGAGAAATGAGACCAACTGACCAGAAAGAGGGAGACAGCCTGAGAGTACCATGAAGACTATTTACATCTTGTCCATTTTCTTCAACCATCCCAAACTACCACCATCCTGTCTCACCCCTGCTGATTTGATTTTGATTCCCACCCATCAAATCAGTAAGTCTTTCTGCATTAGGACCCACTTTTTCTTCCTTTCTGTATAAGACATACATGTTCTCCTCTCCTAGGAAAAGCTGTCTCCTCTACTTATACTTTAAATTCTTTCTCCTCTTTTGCCTTCTGAGGAATGTCACCCCCCTTCAACTATTCCCTACTTCTTCTTCATCATCAAATTCCCAATAATGTATGAGTATACAGTCATACAAACAGTTTAGAAAGTAAAACAGATTCTATGCCATCACTTTCCATCTGCAGTCCAAATTCTCTGATCCCCTTACCAAAGTACTTCTAGAGAGAAATATCCATGTTTTCCTTCTGATTTCCTATTTATCCTGCTCCAAATCTGGCTTCCACACCACACCACTGAAAACTAATCATTGTCAATAGCCTCTTATTGCCGGGTCCAGTGTATATTCCTAGGGCCTCATCCTAGCCCGACTTATACCAGTTTTCCACATAGTTGGTCAAGCTCAGCCTCTTGGAAAACACCTCTTTTGTTGGAGTCTAGGACACTGAACTCCACTGATCTGTCCCCTTCTTCTCTAATCATTGGTGTCAGTGTCCTTCAATGATTCTTTTTCATCTAGAATCCTCTAGAAATGGGGCTCTATCCTCTGCTTGCTTCTCTATAAACCTACCTACTTGATAATATCAACCATTCCTGTGGCTTTAAAAAGTTGGTAACTCTTAAATTCATTCTCTAGCCGAGAAATTGTCTCCAAGTTCTATGTTCATATATCCAGTGGCCTTCCTGGCATGTCCAGTCCCCATGAATGAAGGAGCCTATAATCAAGGAGATAGCTAAAGATTGCGGTTAGCTGAGAGCCATAAAAGATGTTCTAGTTTCCACCTGATAGTAATACATTATCCGAAGAATCTTTGTATGCCCGTGAACACTGCGTGACGCACCTGTAAGCTCGAGCTGTAAGCACGTGTCCTTGTTAAAGCGATATGTATATAACTGGGTGAGTTTAGTTAGTGTGTGCGGGAAGAAGAAGAAGGTGGTGGTTGGAGTTAGAGCGTTTGGAGTGATTGCTGGAGCCGGAGAGAGAAGAAGAATAAAAGACCTTTTTTCATTTTCATCCTGCCTCCGAATTTTCCTGCGGCGTTCGTTGCTCCAAGGCGGTTTCCGCTTCAGGCAGCAACACATGAATACCTCTGAGGAGTGTGTCCAAAATGGGATTAAACTTTTGATTTCTGAATGCCTGCTTTCTTCCACCCTGCAAAAAATATGTCCTTTTTTTTTATTCTTCACATTTCAGTAAATGTCTACCCAGTTATTTTTATAACACACACACACACACACACACACAAGCCGAGCAGTAGTGTTGATTTCTACTCTCCTTCCTTCCCTCCAACCTATCAGCTAGTCTTCTCCTTTGTTCTTTATAAATAGATGTCTGATCTATCCACTTCTCTCCATCTCTTCTGCTATTACATTAAACCAAACTGTTGTCATCTTTTACCTACATGATTGCTATAGCAGCCAAGTAGACTCCCAGCTTCTACTCTTGCCTTCTTTTATGTAGTTTTACTTATCAGAGTAAACTTAACAATATATCAGACCATGTTGTTTCCTGCTTAAAACTGTTCAATGTCTTCCAATTAGTTTGCAATAAAATCCAAGTTCCTTAAAATAGCTCAAAAGGCCTGGCCTGTTCTGACTTCTTCCTCCCTCTCCACCTAAGCTTGATCTGCTCTCCCCATCCCCCCTTAAGTTCCAGCCACAATGGCCTCCTTTCACTTCCCCTGAAACACCACGCTAGGGCTCGCACACAGGTGTATCCTCAACCTAAAGCACACCTTATACCTCCCTACTCTGCAAGTTCTGAGTGGTTCCCTCTTATTGTTCAGATCTCGACTTAAATGTCATGTTTTAAAGTGCCTTTTCTTAAAGTGCCTTCTCCACCCATTACTAATAACCTGTAATAATCCATTAAGTCAGTTTGTTTCATCCATAGTGCTCATTACAAGTGCTAAATATGCATTTGATTACTTGCTTATGATAAGCCTTCCCTCCTAGATTGTAAAGTCTCCAAGCACAGTGACCTTGTCTCTTCTGTTCACTACTTGATCACTTACACCTTCCTAGTGCCCAGAATATAGCAGGTGCTCAATAATTATTTTTTATAATTTTATGCTTGCTGATGGTTTCCTAGTTCCATGTCCCAATCTTTCTACTACCCTATTATACTTTCTGTGAGTGAGTTTCCTGTGGCCTTATATTAAAATCCTCCTTCCTTCAATCATTTGAGTAGATTTCTGCTCTTAGGTCAAATGATCACTACTTGATGAAGTTTTTGAAAGAACAAGGTGGTCAGCAATGTTACATGCTGCTGAATAGGCAAGAAGGTTCAGAGTTAAGCATGAGTTACCAGGTTTCATCACTTGTAGTCTTCAAATTAATAGTGTCCATAAAATGTGGACCCAGGGGCAGCAGAGACAACCAGGTTAAGGATAAGGGTGAGAAAGTAGATGCACCAATGTACAATACTCTTTTTTTGGGGAAGTGTGACAGTAAAAATAAGACATGAAGTAAAATGGGGTTAATCAGAGTAAAAAAAAAGTATATGTTAGTTTAGTTTATCATAGGGAAGAAATGCCTATTGATATACACATAAGCTGAAGATGCCAAAGGAGAGAAAAATGAAGATTTGAATAGGGCGGAGGTTCAATAAATTTAGCTTCCATGAGGCAATAGGAAATTTGATCAAAAGCACAGGGTTGACAAAAAAGACAGTATTTACCCCTCAACTTCAGGAAGGAAAGACAATAAGAGAGTAAAAGTAGAGACAAACTTTTGGATACAGAAAAGAGGTTGAGCATGTCCATGAAAAGCAGCAAAGTCATCTACAAACTAGTTGTCAAAGGCAGGATCAGAATCTCTTGAAAGACTTCTCCAAAGCTACCTCCAACTCTCACTCTTCTACCATCACAAGAGCAGAAACTTGGGTCTGCAGAAGGTTCCAGTGGTTGCTGTGAGTGTACCATATTTCTTAGGTGTGAGGGAGCAGAAATTAGGCAGCAATCACTGAGGACAAGGGAGCCAGGGATATATGGGTGTTTGAAGAGCTCTGGCATTATGAGGAATATGACACACTGTGACAAAGAAGCAGAACTCTGTTTTCCAAACATGCCAAATCATCAGGTGTAACCTTGCTAAAAATACAGATTTCAGCACCTTTCCCTGAAGAGTCTAATTCAGCAGGTCAGGTGGTAGGAGGGGTAGGGTTATATAATTTTTAACAAGTTCCCCAGGTGATCATTATGGTCAGGCAAATTTGGGAAACAGTGGATTAGAAATAAATATAAGCTCACCAAGTATTATTACAAGACCAAAATATTTTCTCCATTTACAGCCAAACCCAAAGAAACACCGATGCATGACATCAATTCATGGAAATTACCAAAAGAAAAACATCTTCTAAAATTTGACCTGAATAAGAGGTCTATCATTTTACATATTGGTATCTACTCTACAGTTCCAAATAAGCTACAGTGATATTTAAAATATAAGACTAGAGTATAGATATTTCTTTATTGTAGAGAATTTCATTGAGGAAAAGATAAATGGACCTGATGGCTAACAGTTATTACAATATAATAATGACTCATATTTTAAAGCCTGTTCTGCTTCTAGTTTGTTCAGCTCACAGATTAATAAACTAAACATTACAAAATCAAAGAATGTAACTTGATCTTATCCATTCCTAACATTCTTAAACAAAATCTTCAGCACACTGGCAG
This sequence comes from Tamias sibiricus, assembly GCA_025594165.1. NCBI lineage: Eukaryota > Metazoa > Chordata > Mammalia > Rodentia > Sciuridae > Tamias > Tamias sibiricus. Next base: position 107,010,366 of record CM046664.1, on the reverse strand, counting down.
TAGAGCTGCTGAGATCAGGCCTGTGAAAAATATTTTTCTATCCTCCTCCAGAAAGGGCGATTTGTACTGATATACAACAGTTGCAGCCCTGTCACTTTCTGGGACCACAGAGTCCCACTAATTTGTACCAGTTTTCCTCCATTCTAGTTGGCCCTGACCAGCAGGTATAAATTAGTGCTAAATCAATATTAGCTGATACTTCCCCAGGTGTGGAAAGTGAGGAAACCCGATCACATGAATAAACACAGCCCTTCCTGGCTACATTTAAAATAAGGTGGTAGTTGCTATCCTGTATAGGGAAAGTCTTTTTTCTTTTTTTTTTTTTTTTTTTAACAAGTCTTATGCCACCTTAATTTGCATTAACTAGATATACCGATATCAGTAGTCAGAATCAATTTTCATGTGTTATAGATTTCTTACCATCATTTACACTTTTTTCATTCTTTTGTGGGGCCTTCTCCTGCCCTCCTATTTCTTCTCTCCCCCACCAGACCATTATGCCCTACACTCTTTTTCATTTCTATTCCTGCTAACTTACATATGGGGTTGAGTGGGAGGAGCCAAAGGGACTGAGTTTACATACCTACTTTAATTGCTCACCTTGGGTGGAGCACTGTCCTAAATAAACTTTAGTTTTGCCACACGGCACCATTACTCAACAAAGTATTTATACAAGTGTCTCTTAATAACATAAAAACAAACAAGGTCCTTAAAGGTGTTATTGAGGAAAGCAGCTTGTGCTGCCCATTTTCCTTATTCAATGGTCAATCTTACCACATTTGTTCTTAGAAAACTCTTTAGGGTTTTCTTTAAAGAGTTAAGCAGAGCACTCTTACTGTGAGCCAGGTCTAAGCCACCTTTGCACTTGAAAGGATTAGTTCCTTTGTTAATTATCAATGACAAGCAATCTTGTCCTTTCTTTCAACATTTACCAGTAATAACTATTCATAGTGTAGCTATGCATTCAATGCTTCCGTAAAAACATGTATGTTCAGTACTTAGCCACGGATAGAAAAAACTATTCAAAATTCCAAGGAAACGGCTTGACTCCACATAAATTTTTTACCTTCTATTTCCTGAGTTTTATGGAAATTTCATGGTACTTTTAACATACTTTCACATCTATGACCTTTTTGTATAACAATAATTCTATGAAGTAGTTAGACCATGCATACTACCTCCATTTTGCAGATGGGGAAACAGTGGCCCTCAACCTTGGCTGGAATCACAGCACTAAAGACCAAGAAGTGGAGACCAGGTCTTCTGATTCCTAGCCCAGTGTTTTTCCTTCACTATAAAAATTGCCACTGTAGCAAGAGTCAGGGATATGCTCACTTTGTAATAGAGGCATGGAACTTTTCCACCTTGGCCTTTGATGGCCCTGTGAGCATAATGTATGTAAAAGAGGATACTTACTGGCAGTGAGATTGATTAACTACATTCAGGGCAACCTGATGATGCACCCTGATAGGAGATGGGCCCTACTAAAGGTCCTAATTTACTTTAAACATCCTGAGTTCCTGATAGGAAGGCAGGGTGTGGTAATTATATATCTTGCTTTTGGCTTATCTTTCCTGTACCTTCACCCTTACAGATGTCTTTCAAGCATTACTAATTACAGCTGTCAGAGCCAAAGCTTACAAACTCATAATCCACAAAAATGACATACTAAAATCTATTCAAACTTATAAGTCTGAAGAAATTTTCAGTGCTACTGGACTTACATTAAAAGAAAACTGCTTTCAAAAGAGATAGCCTTTATTTCTATCCTAAACTATGTAAGAGTGGAATGGTTCCCATTGATATGAGGAGGTGTATATAAACACATTTGCCTCTAAATTTAATCAGTAACTTAAAAATCAAACAAATATGTGTGTGTAGAAAAGACCATAGGATTAAACTCAAATAGCTTAACATTGAAAAACTGAACCATTCATGAAACCAATTTGAAACAGTAAAGGAATTGCTTCTAAGCCAAGTTGAAGAATCAGCATCAAGAAGTAGTAGAGCAGAGAAAAACAACAATCTCTGTCACAGAGGCCTATATGTGGAACTTAAATTAACAACACTTTAAATTCTTTTTTTTTTTTTTTTTTTTTGGTACTGGGGATTGTGGGGATTGAACTCAGTGGAACTCAACCACATTCCCCAGCCCCTTTATGTATTTTATTTAGAGACAGGGTCTCACTGAGTTGCTTAGCACCTCACCATGACTGAGGCTGTCTTTGAACTTGTGATCCTCCTGCCTTAGCCTCCCGAGCCACTGGATTACAGGCGTGCACCACTGTGCTCAGCAACCACACCTGAACTTCTTTTCATGAATTCAGCAAGTACTTCCCACAGTGGCCTGAACATAACAATATATAAGGCACAGTGGAATTTCCCACCATTTGTGTCACTAGCTTGATCAGTTGTAATATATCCTCTCTAATTTAGCGCCCTATGACTTAGGAGATATAAATGCTTTAAAGAATCATGAAAATAAGCTGGGCACAGTGGTGTATACCTGTAATCCCAGCTGCTCAGGAGACTGAGGCAGGAGGATCATGAGTTTAAAGCCAGCCTCACTAACTTAGCAAGGCCCTAAGTAACTCAGCAAGACCTTGTCTCTACATAAAAAAATATTAAAAAGGGCTGGGAATGTGGCTCAGTGGTTAAGCAGCCCTGGGATCTATCTGCATCATGGAGAAAAAAAAAAGAATTATGAAAATAGACTTTAGAAAAAAATCAACTGGATTAGCTTTCACTTGGAGAAGGAGTTCAAAGAGGGCCTTCAGGTTTATTTTGTGCCATAGATATTGGTGTTAGGGAATATTTTATCATAAAAACAACTTATAGACGTGTTAGAGATTTAAGAGGAACAGGATGAGTACAAGGAAGTAGCATGTGTTAGCACCTGTACTGTACCACACACTCATGGAATCCTCACAGAAACCCTGCAAAACAGATAGAAACTGAGAATGAGAGTAAGCAGTAAATTGAAGGCCAAAGTCAAAAATCAAAGTTCTTTAGCTGGTATTTGGTAATAAGGTCTGTTCACCTCCAAAGCCTATGCTACCACACCGAGTCACCATAATACTACATTGAGCAAGGCTGTGGAATCTTCTCATTAAATTCAAGAACAGTTTCTGGAGACATATATCTAGGATAGTGACATGGTCCAGTCGAGAAATAGAAAAATGGGCTAAATTCCTCTGTGGTTGCCTTTAGCCTTGTAATTTTAGATTAAAATTCAGATCAATACAGATTTAGTCCAAGTCTTTTACTGGGCATACACTATTTTTTTTTTCAATCGTTAAAGATCTGAGGCCTGTAGCATAAATAAGATTTTAGGTATTTATACCTCAAGTTTTCGCCACCTACTTATATATCCAACAATAAAACATTAGTCCAATAAATTAGAGTGAAACCAAATCATGAAATTCTATGCTATTGCTAGAATTATGTGGTAGAAATTTAAATGACAAGACAATGTTTATGATATATTACCAAATGAATAGGAAAAGAAAAGCCAAATTATAAATGGGTTTTAACTTAACATAAATATACACTTAAATATGCATGTATAAAAACATCTGAGGGAATATATACAAAAATATTAACAGTGGTTGCCTGTGGGTACTTAGATAATTGGTGACTTTCATTTTCATCTCTATGCTTCTCTTCATTTTTTAAAAATGAACATGTCCTATATTTTACTAGAAAGAATGTTTTATACCCCCCCCACACACCAATTTTCTGCAATTAGAACATTTAGAAATAGAATAACAGTGTATTATGAGTGCAGTTATGTATAGGAAAAATTATTAAATGGCATAGAGCCCATTGTTGGTAGGGAACTGTCATTCTGCCCAACTGAAAATAAAATTGGCTTTTCATGTAATTTCTTATTATCCAAAAGTCATCATCTATAGCTATTAGAATTCTTTTAGCCCCTACCTAAAACCCTGTATTCAAAGGGCACTCAGAAAACACATGGCTAAGCACATAGTACCATGTGTGAAAAAATGGAGGCAATAATCATTCCTAGCTCATGGGTTCTTTAAAAATTTTAAATAAAAGAAGGCTTATAAAGCTCCTAGCATAGTTCCAGAAACATAGTAGCCACTCAATAAATGTTAGCCATTTTGGTAGTTATGCTCTTACCAATAAGCTAAACAGAATTCTAGAAAGGTGGTTATTGATCTAAGAACTTCCTATCAGTCACCTGGCACACATACTTCATTTTAAAATAGTCTTACAATTAATATAGATGATGTCCAAAGAAATCTTTGACACATTGTAATTATATAGTTCATTTAATTTCTGTGCATATCAAGGTTTTAGTGAGTAATGAAAACAGGAAATGAAGCCAAAATATCATTCAATTTTTCTTTAATCATTATGTTTATAAAACCAAAAATGATTGAAATATAAAGAAAATACTAGGACTTTGGTTGGTGTCTTAGCGGTAGAGTGCTCGCTTTGCATGTGTGAAGCACTGGGTTTGATCCTTAGCACCACATAAAAATAAATAAATTAAATAAAGTTATTGTGTCCATCTACAACTAAAAACTATTTTAAAAAAATACTAGGACTTTATAATTATACTGTTATTTGAATTTTTATTTTTATTTGTGATTAGAAACAGCTTTGAATTTAGATATGCTCTTTACTATTACATAAAGAAAAATCACATCTAAAATTCTACTATGAAAATATCATCAGTCACTTGGAGACACACACACTTGTTTAAATGTATTTTACTCATTTGCATTTAGTAAAATTGGAATGTTTAAATGTCCATAATTTTTAAAGGGGTAATATTTCTAGATGAACACACATTAACCCAATGATTTAAAAAACTCTTGGGTCCAGCATCACATTCCACAATGAAGAATAAAAACCTCAGTTACCTAGTAAAAGATGCTACAATGATAGCTGATAAGAAAGTGGTTCAGAAATTTAAGTGGGATTTTAAACATTTAAACTTACACTTGTTTGTCTCCTACTTGAATTGAGAATCCAAGTATTTATTTAGGGGAGCAAAAACTCCACATGACTTGATGGCAAATGTTTTTATTAGCTGAAGAATAAGGAAGTCTCCTGCCAAATACAGCCACTTAAAAAATGCAGTTAGGGCCTATACCTCACATAGAAACCCTGCTCTTTTCAGTCTTATCCTCTGACCATCTTAGAAGTCCTTATTTGTTCCCTTCCAGGACCATTGCCAATCAATACCTTCTGGGGTCCACCTTCCTTATGGCTCTTCAGGGTTTTGCTTTTTCAGGAAAATGTTTGTCCTGGATGATGAATGCTAAATCTTGTCCAGCCTAATCTACTTTGTTTTCTAGTTAACAGGTTTATTTTGGGTCCCCCCAGATAATTGGAGGGGAGGAGGGTTGGTGAGGGAGGAGACTGGAGGTAGCTCAATATGTTGAAACAATTCAGTATATAGTTGGGTAAACTAATTGCAACAAAGATGGCAGGTTCCTGTATTTCCTTGCATATGCTTAGCATGATTTTTTTTTTTTTTGTACCAGGGATTGAACTCAGGGGCACTAGACCACTGAGCCACATCCCCAGCCCTATTTTGTATTTTATTTAGAGACAGGGTCTCATTGAATTGCTTAGTGCCTCGTCATTGCTGAGGCTGGCTTTGAACTCGCCATCCCCTGTCTCAGCCTCCCGAGTTGCTGGGATTACAGGCATGTGCCTCCACGCCTGACTCTTAGCATGATTTTTAAAACTTCAACAAAATTATACTTTTAAACATTTATGTTTATGTTACTTTCTGTTTATATCGTGTACATTAATAGATTTTAAAGCAAGAAAACAAGAGGTAAAATTCAAAGGGGAAAGGATGAGCCTATGCAAAATTGTTCCTTTACTCTGTCTCACTTAGAGCTAATTCGTATTTGACCACACAGTGTTTCTATGTTTGTATGCCAGGTAACAGATTACTCTGTGGATAAACAGGGGTTGTCTCTTTCTCTTCACTCAGGGAAACTGTGTGACTCTAGATTTGGAAACCAGGAGGCATCTGCCAATATGAAGCAGAATAGTTGAAAACAGAATGGATTTCCATTTCAGAAGATTTGTCAGAAAACAGATGTCTCAGGTAACTGAAAGAGCACATTTGGACCTATAAGATCAAAGCAGGCTTCAGGAGGACTGGACTTTGTTTTGGATAGACTTTTCTAGACAGGCAAAGGCCCTGAACAATGAGGTCCTAATCAGGTGACTGACCTGAGTTTTACTTCATCCGTAAAATCTGGTGATTGAACTGGCCCAGCAAAAGATGTAATACTCATAAATTAGAATGAATCTTTCATTTCCCAAGCCTGATGAATTTTTAAAAACTAGATGAAGTGACTAACTGGAAGCTTTAAGATGAAAGGAAAGAACCCAGTCATGCTTCTTGAGGTAAGAGGGTGGTCTTGAGAAATCTGTTGATTCCAAGGACAAATTACAAGAAGGTAAAGACATTTAAGATGACATGGATGGCTTCTTTCCCACTCTGGGACTGCATGTAAGGTCTGGAAAAGGAACATTCTTTACAGAAATATAAATACTAAAATGTGAGCATTATGTTTTTTTTTTTTTTCCATTTAAAAATAAATACATGAATTGAATGTCAAAGATGTCCATTTTAATTTGAACTTCTCTATAATCCAGTAGGTAGTAATACTAAAAATCTATTCATGGTATATGACTGAATATTCTTGATGCAATATGTAGGTGTGAAGTAAATGCCATAGTTCACTTATTATAAGACACGTGTTCACATTTTAACATCTCTGAAATGTGAATAAAATTTTAAGTGAATGGCACGCTAAATTTAATTAACAGTATTTTTCTCTTAGTACCACTTAAAATAATGGTGCAACCAATAATGGTGTCTTAGATTTAATGAGGTATATCATCAAATAATACAGTCTAGAAATAAAATACAGTTTAAAAAACAAAACTCCATCTACAGTTCTGAGGATCTCATTCATGTTTTATTATTTATGAGTTAGGAGTAATCTGGAAAATGCTAAAGAATGCTCCCAAGAAGGCCTGGTCTTGGGAGCAAAAATGACAAGCATTCTTAGGACAAGATTGGTTGGAAAAACAATTAGCAGAATGACAACATGGGTGATTTTAAGTAGGTCTTTCCTGCTTTACTCCCTATTCTCCTAAAGCTGGTCTACTCAGTTTCAGTCCTTTGGCATTGTGCTGGACATCACTGATTCTTTGTCACCTGTGGAAAAGATTCATTTTCCCTAATAATGTTCAGAATAGTAGGTATGATATGTTTTCTGAGTATTTATCCATGATTTGACTGTAGAAATTGAAATTATATACTTTTTTTTTTCTTGGTACTGGGGATTGAACCCAGGGGTGCTTAACAACTGAACTATAATCCCAGTCCTTTTTACTTTTTATCTTAATACAGGGTTTTACTAAGTTGCTTAGGGCCTTGCTAAATTGCTGAGGCTGGCCTTGAACTTGTGATCTTCCTGCCACGGCCTCCCAAGCCTCTGGGATTACAGGTGTGCATCACTGTGCTGACTCTTATACTTTTTTTTTTTTGCGATTTGTCTAAGCTTTAGAAGGTCCAAGACTCATACTTTTAAAAGATCTAGAACCTTATAACTTTACCACAATCATCATGTCTTGCATTTGCATTTGCATTTGCAGTAACTACAAAGGTAATAAGCATTTTCCTTTTTGACAATTATACAATGAGTACTATAAATTATAGTTGGCATCCTTAAAGATATATTTTTTCAATTTTTTTTTTTGGTGTTGATGTACCTTTATTTTATTCATTTATTTATATGTGGTGCTAAGAATCATACCCAGTGCCTCACACATGCTAGGCAAGCGCTCTACCACTGAGTCACAACCCCAGCCCCTAAGGATATATTTTCAAGAATAGGTTTGCTTAACAATTTCTTCCTGCAGAGTTACAGGCATCACCCAGTGCAGTCACAAAGTCAGATTTAGATTTAGCCTTATATGAGACAGCAGGGGCCCACAAACTGCTGCAGAATGAATAATTCTGCCCTCCATATTGACAGAGATGGCGACTTCTGCACGTTTTTGTGTGGACAGTCTATGCATACACACGCACAATTTGCCTTCTCCAGCCAGGCCACAGAAGGGAGCAATTCCCTTAAAAGCATAATTTTCTTGATCTGGATTTTGTTCAAAATGCTGGAACTGAAGAGTCTTTTATTTGGATGTTACTTCAATCCCTTAAAGCATAAACCCCTTTAGTGCAGGCCTTTCTCATTCTGTAACCATATTTGTGCCAAATTAAAAATATCAATAAGCTCTTTGTGAAAATAAGTGATATGATAAATAAATATCCTCTGTTTTGCTTAGCTGTTAGCACAATTTAAGGATACTGTGCCTCCCTTACCACATATTGAGTACAAAATTGTACTTCTGCTTTTTACATTATTCATACATAAAAGTAAAAAATATTCAGTTCTTTGTTTCATCAAATCGAGTTATTAACATTTATTGAAATCTACCTCTTTTCTTTTCTATCTTGGGTATATATAACCTCATCAACTTTGCAGGGAAAACAGATACCCTTAGGGTCTGAACTAGTATTTGAAGAGATAAGCTCACTTTTAGCCCATGTCTAATAATATTGCATTATTGTTTAGAAAGAGATAGCAAACTGTCTTTTAAATTTTAATATACCCTTTCTGTCATCGAATAACAACTAAATTATCCTATTGATAAACATTAGGGCCCATATCAAACTGTGGATGATGTCTAGTTACTCTATTTTTGCCAACCAAGAGCACAGAAAGCAATGCCCTGGTCAGCATTTCAGTGACGTTAAGAACCTGCATGCAGTTACTACCTTTTCACATATTACTCAGAAAGCCTTTTTTCCTTAGTGATTTCAGAGGGAGAACAAGGGGGACTCTTTTGAGAATTTTGGAGGTATTTGTGAAATTGGATAATGAAGCCTCTCTAAACCTCCCTGGTAAGTAAAGGTAATTCCCTCCTTGCAGGGTGGTTGTAAGTATTAAATGGGGTGATATAGTTAGGTAAGCACAGTTTGTAATGTCTTGCATAATGCTCATGTTGGTATTATTATTGTTGCATAAATATGAACATTGTACACATTAGGCCAGACCTTGTTCAATTCAGTGCTTTAGATGATGCCTTAGCGAGAGGGTAGCCATTAATTGGAGAGGGGTACTGAGGGAACAGGCTGAACACTATTGAACATTGCATTACAAAACCACTGGCCAAGTCTCCTGATTTACAGTACCTTTCCAGCTTATGCAAGGTAAAGGAAACATTCTGCCTTACAGAAGAGAACTTCCCCTCCAGCAAAGGTGTTTGTGGTTGTTGATGTTGTCCTGTTTGGCATCAATAAGCATGGGAATGTTAGTGGAAAGTAGGAGGTTTGCATTCCCTCGAGGGAATTCAAGGAAGCTCTTCCAACTGGGAATTTAGATGGGCAGCAAAATGTAATTTAAACAACTACTGATAGTTAACAAAATATGCCACAACAGAGGCTGGCCAGATGAAATACAGATCGACTACTCCTGTCCCCATATGCACTCTTAACTGTTGTTAACACAGCAATCCACACCCAAGTAAGAGAGTCAAAGATAACTGACCAGATGATACCATTGTCCTGGGTAGGAAGATGCCTGGTGGCTGAAGAGCTCTCCTCTGCTTTCTGTAAGCAGACATTCTACTACCACCATCCTCTTATTTTGCAGCAACAGAGACCAACAAAGGGGATTTTTCTGAGCAGTGTGAGTGACAAAGAAATGAGGCAAATTATCGAGAAATGGATGGGCATTCATTGAAGAGCAACAAATATGATTTATAAGTCTGAAGGGACTTCCTTCAGAGGGAAGATGAAAGAGACAAGTCTCCCGGCATGACCACCCGGCTCTAACTAACAGGGACTGGCTCATCGGCCACAAGTACTTGAAGGGTGTAAATAGCAGGGACTGAGAGAAATTATTTAGTGTGGTCCAAAGGGACAGCAGGAGGAGTGATGGAAATGAAAGTCAAAACAAAGATGATTTAGGCGGCCGAGTGGGTCACATGCCCTAATGGAGAGATCTATTATAGACTGTGCAGTGCTATCCCCCTGAGAGAGGTGGAAGCTCCTTTGCTTGTGCCATTTACAATTGGAAAAGGGACTAAAAAGTAGATCAGTATATTGGAGAGGAAAAAAAACACCACATGTCCTCAGAGAATCAGTAGGATGACTTAATAGGTCTTTTCCATCTTGAATTACTGTGATGTGGCTTGTGTGTATGGGGACCTGAGTTGCTAGAATCATTTTTCCATCATTTGGGCCTCTTTACTGTTACAATAAGAAATGAGAATAGGTAATGGAAAGCAGAGTCTGCACTGCCTATAGTGTACTAATGTTTAGTGTGAAGGCAGCACCAACTCGGGTAAATCGCCCAGTGTGATGTCAGTGTGAAAAAATACATACTAATTGAGACCCAAAACAACAAACACATTTTCATTGAGATCCAAGACAAATGCAATGGAGTTCTGCCACCTTTGAATGGCGCTGCAAAACTAAAGTTTAAGCAGTTCTCTAGCCTAGAAAAATCAACATCTTAATAAAGTCTATTGAATTATTTGTCCTTTAAAAACTGTCAAGAAACAATTACTGTGTAGAATCTTTAGGACCACATGTTGAATGTGTTTAACTGTAGTTCTGCCCACAGCTGCAGTTGTAATTAGCAACTGACACATTCTGAAACCCATGATGGCCCAGAAGGGCACATGTAGGCACAAGGTTGTGCCAATCTGGGGTGACAACTACAATGGAAACAAATGGGCACAGTTTGGTGAAACTGGGGCAGGCAGAGAAGGGATTGTATTACTGTGATTGCTAGAAGGAGCACAGCTGTGACCATCACAACCCCTCTGAGCCACAGGATGACACAGAAGTAGGGAATAAAAATAGTAAGAAGGTAAGAAGAGTGAGAGGCAGCAAGAAAGCAAAAGAATCTAGGGTGGAGAAACCCACAGATGTAAGCTCCTTACAGGTGGAGAATCTCTTGGTTCCTGATAAAAATATTGTCTGTGATAGGTAGTAAAACTCGATGTTCTGGAAGACTGAAATTTGCTGCAAACAAATTCAGAGTTTGACCTACACTGGACAGATATAGGTCAACCCTCAGCCTGCTGCTCTCAGCAGCTGTAGCCAATGGAAGAGGGAGCTGCCCAGCACGTTAAGCTGCTGCTAATAGATGGAAATCAACCAGAGCCCACTTCCTGCCTGTCTGCTGTCCTCACTTGTATATTCAGGGCTGATTTAGGCACAGGCTGAGCTGCTGGCTTACTGTAACTGCTGGAAGACTGATAAGTGGAATCTGCTGCTGGCATATAAACCCCCATCTCATGGAGGTTAAAGTTCTGTTTCTAAGCCTTTAAATGGAAACAGAAAATACAATACTTCCTTGGTTGAAGTGCTATCCTAAAGTCATAGAGTCAGAGAAACTTATAGATCCTATATTTCAACAAAACAGTAGAGATTTAGGCAAAAGAAAATCCACACAAGATGTCTGTTTTCAGAAAGGACACAGTGGAGGTTAAGTGACTGATCCAAGGCTACCAAGAGAGTTGATGGTTAAGACAGAAAGAGAACTGTGGGAGTGATCTGAGAATCAGTGGGGGGAATTATAAAATTAAATCTGAAGAAAGAACCTCATCAGTGAATCACATTGAGTTCAGCGTCCATCAGAAATTCCAGTTCAGCAACTCATGTTTCTTTATCCTAGGTGTTCAGACTAGTCTTCAGGATGAGTTCAGATATTTCTATGCTCATGTTTTAAAAAAATGCTCAACCCAGTTTTCTCCATGAATGAGACATTAAACCAAGATAAATAAGTCTGGTCATGTGGCCTCAACTTCATACTCTCTAGAATTGGCAGGCAAGGTAAATTAGAAGAACACATAACAGGCTGGAGATGTAGTTCAATGGTACAGTGTCTGTTTAGCTAGCATGTGCACACAAACACATACACACACACACCCTACAATAAAATGCTAATTTCCTGTTGTATCTATATTGCCAAAGTGCCCTCCAGAAAGGTTAAATCTATTTACAATGATTTTCAGTGAGTAGTATAATTTTTAAAAAGCAAACTTTAAATATAAGAGTTGAAAATGCCTTACTGCTCTTTTTGTTTTCTTAATTCTTCCTCATTCCTAACATTGACCATTTCTCTCCTATGGTTATGGTCAATGATAAGTGGGCATTGTAGTCAACTCCTTTCTGGAATGGACCTCAGCTCTAGGAATGGGCCCTGATTAAATAAACCAAGCATGGCAATCCCCTCTCTTGCTAGTGAATGGCTGGTAATCAGAATATGACATTCCTCTGACTAGCAATTTTATTCAGGTTGGTTCTAAGTTGAATCAATAAGGCTGAGAAGAAGCACTTGTATTTCATTGTTAAGAAAGAGACTCCTCTTCTGATGGATGAGAACAAGAAAGCTTGTTGCCCCTAGTTGCTGCTGGGTGTCATCTTGTCATGTGGAAAGAGGTCAGCCCTGTGGTTCTGGTTACATGAGATAAAGTATTTCTTTAATGTTTAGATCAGTTTGATCTGGGGATCCAATTTTTATAATGAAAAGTTGTCAGAACTCCTTTAGTTGGAGTAGGGGACTTTTTGTTTTGTTTGACATTTCCTACTGGTTATTGTCAATATTTTATTGTTAATGTGAACTCTATTGAGCATATATTTGTCTTTACATTATAATTATGTCTTCAAGTTTATCCTTTGTTGTTTGCTCTTTATTCTTATTTAATATAGAGAAAATAATTCTAATCTAATTGAATCTATCAGTGTTTTTCTTTGTGATATATTCCATTGCTTTTAGTCTTACACATTTACCTGGGTGTAGGGGTGTGTGTGTGTGCAGCTACTATAAGATACCAAGCATCTTGAAACCAAACTAACTGAAACCAAAAAGACACAGTCTCTGTCCTCATGACTTTGTGTCCTAGTAGGGGATTGAATGTAGGTCAAACACTAACTGAAAAGCCACACAAATGAATGTGAACTGCTAGTGGGTCGACTGTGCAAAGGGAAGGTACATGAGCACTTTAATAGGATAAGCTTAATTAGGGAAGTGAGAGGAAGCTTCCCTGAGAAAGTGGTGATTGAACTATGACTGATAAACAGAAGTTATGTAGCTGGGGAAGAACATTATAGGCAGTGGAAACCATAGGTATAAAGATCCCCTCAGGAACAAGTAAAACAGGAAGGACTGAAAGAATGTAAATGTAGCCCAGATCCCTCTTCCTTCAAACCTTCCACCTTTGCCTCTTTCTCAAGCTCTTCTTCCAATTTCCACTTCCCTATCATCCAAGCACCATCCAGAAATTATTTCCACCTCCTTGTTCCTTCAGGCCTAAGGCAGTACTTATTCCCTTGTTCCCTTTTTCCCTGAGTTACTATGCCATGATCTTTTGTTGCTTTCCCTAAACATGTGTAAATGATCTCTTAACTAAGATCTACTTAATTACTCATTTTGAGTGTGCCACCTGTTTCCTGCAGGGAGCCTGACTAAATCTAATAAGTTAGAAATGTCTAGGATAGAGTTAAAAGTGTGAGTCACCTGAGTATAGGTGGTAATTGGGGCCATGGGTATGAATGAAAATGCCTTGGGAGACAGTGTAGAAAGGAAATGAGCCCTGAGGAACTCAAACATGTAATGACCTCAAGAGGAGGGATAATCCTGCAAAGGCCCTGGAGAAGCAGAAGCCAAAGTGGTAGGGGAAAAAAATCAGGGGAATGTGTTATGAAAGCTAAAAGAATCAAAGGGAAGAAAAAGAGGGCCAGTAGTGCAAACTATTTGTTGGCCTTGCAAAGTCATTAGATTTAGTGCTTTATACTATTCTAAATCTATGACATATTTTCTATGTTCTTGTCTAATTTATATATATGTATGTGTGTGTGTGTGTATATATATATATATATATATATATATATATATATATATATATATATATACTACATTTCTTTAACTTACCTGGAATTTATCTTGAAATACAGTTTAAGGTAAAAAATTAACTATCTCTTTTAAGCCATTACTCCAAAAACATTTATTAAATGATTCATCACTTTAATAGAAGCACTTCATCAGACACTGTTTTTAAAAGTACAAGGAAAAGTTTAAGTGCTTTCTATTAGATATTTAATAAGAGTTCCCTATTTGCAGGATTGGGGCAAATCATTATCACTTTATCATACATTTTAATATCTATTAGAGCAAACCTAACCTCTAATTTCTTAATTTTCAGAATTCTATCAATAGAATGAACTTTAGAACCTTTTGATCAATTTAAAAAATTCTATTGGGATTTTGTTTGGGATTATTTTAATCCTATAGGTAAAATTTAGAATTTAACTTTATTACATTTAATTTTTTTCCTAGCCAGAAACTTATTAAATTCTCTCCCCCTCATACATACTTATCTTCAAGTCTTATTTTTCAACTCAAAAAAGAGTCTAATAATTTTCTTCAAATAATAAGCTTATTTTGTGAAGGCCATTTCCAACTATTTTAGTTATATTCATTCTGATTTTTCTTAGATAGTCTTTGCTATTCTTTCTCTGACTGTTTTCTGGCATAAGAGTAATACATGTCTGGTAGAAAACATAGAACAAATCAAGAAGAAAAAATGCACCTATGATACTAACAACAACCCAACACTGTTAATTTTTTGATATGCTTACTAAATACTTTTTATATTCTCCTGTATGTGTATCTCTATATGTTCCAACACAGATGAGAGCCATACTGTTCTGTAAATCTTTTTCTTTACCTACTACAGGAGAAATGTACATCAACTTGAAACCTATCATCCTTCATTGCTGTGTGCTATTCTGTTGGAGAGCAGTACTTTCATTTATTTGATTTAAAATATCATGGAAACTTTGCTGTTTCTTAGCATAAAAAATGCTATGATAAACTTTACCTCTCCAACTCCAAAGAGCTTTTAAATCTTATTTTTATTAAATACTGAATATAGGGGTTTGGGGTGAGTTCAGTGGTAGAATATGTGCTTAGTGTGTATGTGAGATCCTGGGTTCAATGCTCAGCACAGATGATGATGATGATAACAATATACTGAATACAAACAAAAGAATATTTATGAAGTAAATGTTTGCATATAAACAATAACATAATGGTCACTACATACCCACTATCCTTCGAGAAACAGAACATTTGAGCCCCTATGTGCCCCTCTCCAGCCCCTGTTTCCCTTTATTTTGTTTCTATTTTGCCACAGGCACATACATGCCTAAACATGTATATTCTGTAATTTTTCATGTTTTTGAACTTTATGTAATTGGAATTTTGCTGTACAGATCTTCCTGTGACTTGTTTTTTCTTTCTTTCTTCCTTTTTAAAAAATTTTTTAGTTGTAGTGGACACAATGCCTTTATTTTTATTTATTTATTTTTATGTGGTTCTGAGTATCAAACTCAGTGCCTCACCCACGCTAGGGAAGCGCTCTACCACTGAGCCACAAACCCAGCCCCTGTGACTTGCTTTTTCCACTCAATATGTTCCTGAGATCTATTCATGTTGTTACAAATAAATAGAATTTATCCACTTTTACTGTTGTATAGTACTCAATCATGTGAATATGCCATTAATTTTTAGTCCATTCTACTGCTGATACATAGTTTTGCTATTACAAATAGTAGTACTATGAACATCCTTGTACCTGTTACATAGTGCATCTGTAAAAGGGTCTTTCTGGGCCAAATATTAAAGAGTGGAATTGCTGAGTCAAAAGGTATATATATTTTCAACCTGATGGATCATGTCCAATTAGCTTCCAAAATGGTTAATGATTTACACTCCAGCCAACAATGTATAAGAATTCAGTGGCTCCCCATCTCTTCTCTTCTCTTTCCTCTTCCTTCTCGTCTTTCTCTTCCTCCCCTCTCCTCCTCTTCCGCCGCCTCCTCCTCCTCCTCCTCCTCCTTCTTCCCCCCCCTCTCTCTCTCTCTCTCCCCCACCCTCTCTCTCTCTCTTCACTGGATATTGAACCCAAGGGAACTTTCCCACTGAGCTGCACCCCCAGATATTTTAATTTTTTTTTTTTTTTTTATTTTGAGACAGAGTCTTGCTAAATTTCTGAGGATCTCACTAAATTGCCCAGGCTGGCCTTGAATTTATGGTCCTCCTGCCTCAGCTTTCTGAATCTCTGGGATTATAGGAAGGTGCCTCTAATTGTTATTTTACATTTAGAAACATTTATCAAATTGATAGGATTGAAATAATATGCCATTATAGTTTTAATTTACATTTCCCTCATTACAAAATTGAGCATATTTCCCCATATTTATTTACTATTTGTGTGTGTATGTGTGTGTGTGTGTGTGTGTGTGTGTATTCCAGTGAAGTCCCTATTCAAATCTTTTCTCCATTTAAAGTAAACTAGGTTGTCTTTTTGCAATGAGATTATAGTTTTTATGTATTTGGAAATTAATTCTTTGTTACATAGGTACAGCAAACACCCTCTGCCACTTTATGGCTCTTCCTGCTCCCATGGCATCTCTTGATGAACAGAAAGCTGTAGTGTTTTTTTTTTTTTGTTGTTGTTGTTGTTGTTTGTTTGTTTGTTTTGTGGTGCTGGGGATTGAACCCAAGGCCTTGTTCATGCAAGGCAAATACTCTATCAACTGAGCTATATCCCCAGCCAGAAAACTGTAGTTTTAATGTAGTTAACTTTAATAATATTTTCATTTACTGTCTGTGCTTTTCTGCTTAGTTTCAGAACTCCTTCCCTTCCTTTAATTGAAAAGGGCATTTCCCAGAGAGTAGAATGGTGGTTACCAGGGACTAAGGGAATGGTATATGGGGAGATACTGGGCAAAGGGAACAAAGTTTCAGGATAAATGTATTCTGGAGCTCTATTATACTATATGTTGACTATAGTTAGTAACAACTTATTTTGTCCTTGGAATTTGTTGGGAGAGTAGACCTTAAATGTTCTCACCACACACACACACACACACACACACACACACACACACACACACACACACACAAAATGTGTAAAGTGATGGACATGTTAATTAGCTTGATTTAATCATTTCATAATGTATACAAATACCAAAACATTATGTATGCCATATATAATTTTATTTGTTAATTAAACTCTAATAAAGGGGAAAAAGGAAGACGAAAAAAGAAAAATTAGCATCATTAATTTAAAATCCATACTTTTCCAGCTGATTTTTAAGTATAGCTTTGATACACTTAAAAATCAATCTGTCAAGTCCCATGACATGCCTCCTCTTGCAAAAAAAAAAAACCACCCCCCCCCACCATGTTGGGATTTTGAATGTAGTAAAATGTATGCATCAATTTTGGGGGAAAAAAAGGTGAAAACTTGACCAGACTATATTCTTCTATCATAGTGTCTTTTCCCTTACTTGGGATGCTTTTAATTTTTATCAATGATTTTCTGATTTTCTGTTGACAAATCTTCTACCAAGTTTGTGAAATTAATCCTTCCATATTTACTATTTTACATATGGAAGTAACATCTGGTTTTAATTATACATTCTAACAATTTCTATTGGTATACCCTATAAAAATGTATTTTAAAATATTGATTTTTAAATAGCAATTTTTTTGTTAAAAAGTCTTAATTCTAATTTACATATAGCTTCTCCTGTACTGTCTATGGAAAACATCTCATCATCCATAAATGATTCCCTACCTTCCGCCTCTCTCATCCTTATGTACTATATATAAAATTTTTGTACCGTCTGATATTTCCAATACCTGGTTAATGTTTTTGTGAGTGATATTCAGCAGCTTATTATTTGTGTTGGGTATCACTCATGGTGCTTTTGCTTTTTCACTGTGGATTCATATTTCTATGGGAATTTTTTGAAGCCTTCCTTGAAGAGAGTTCATTTAAAGAGGATTTGCATTTGTTTCTCCCAGATGCCCATGGGTACTACTGAGGGAATGCGACTTTAAGCTAAATTCTCAGCTTGAAGTTTTTCCAGACCACCCAGGTAGTGAAACTCAGGCAGCAAAACACACATAAAGGCTAGCTTGTGCTCAGGAACTTTCAGAAGATTTTTCTTGCCCTTTACCCAATGCCAAGCTTTAAGATAAGCAGACTTACTTGTTGTCTGCTGTGGGGCAATTTTCTTTGGAGCACCCTCTTTAAGCTTTATGTAGGACGTCATCTTTTAGACTACTTTCTTGGACTGGTCCTGGATTTTTTTAACTATTAGTTTTCTCTCTCAAGGCTGTGAAAACTGGAACTCAAGATCTCCTGAATCAGTCAAAGTTCATTGATGCATTTAAAATCATATTTCTACATTTCATTCATCATTTTAAATTATTTTCAATAGGATGGTTAGTAAGGTTATCAAGTTTGTCAGTAGTCTCCCATCCATCCCTCTTTGGCTACACACTCCCATATCACATCCTAGAACTTTTCATTCTCAATATCTGTTTTACCTCCTAAATTTCTTTTTTTTTTTTTTCAAGATTCTTGTTGATGTTCTTATTCATTTTCTTATACTAAGTTATTTCACTGTACATATCATATTACAATAATATATGTGATGTCTTTTTGTCCTTTCATATAAAATGCAATCTTATATTCTCCCTCCTTGTCTTCATATAATAAATAAAATGTTTCCTTTACCATAAAATTATGAAACTAAGAATTTAAACATATTTATTATTACAAAAATGTCCCCTCTTCAATTGAAGGCAAAACATTCCTCCATTCCTTAAACTAAAAGACAACCAACTCATTGTCACAATTTAAACATTAAATAACTTATTATCCTCACCCACATATGACCAATCATTTGAGAAGCTATGAATTTTTGAGACTGCCAAGAAAATCATGTCTATTATATACTCACCTTTCTTAATCACAGTGGTAGAAAATCAACTTTATGAGCAACTAAAACTCTTTTCTTTAGACATGTTTTAATGTATAAGCACCTATTTATGTTTTCTAGTTACTTAGATTAGAGCAGTTATTCCTTTCCAACACCAACAAGCTCAAAATAACTATTCTTGTTGATTAATCCCAAACTGACTTTGATTTCCCATATGGCAGAAGGAGTTTAGCATCAATATACTAAGTGCATGTATAAAAACTCAAATGGTATGAAAATACTTTGTGTAAAACCAATGACTTGAAAAACTGGGCTCTTTATATGTCATATGAAAGGAATTGCACTCTAAAAAGCATGTATAGCAAATTAAGTTAAATAAATAAATAGATTTTTTAAAAAAGAAGCTGGAAAATAAAATTGGAAGTGGAATTATTAAATAATCCCACATTCTCAGACCTTTCTACTTGAGTGTCATTCCTTCTATCCTTTTAAGATTTATGATCATATTTTATTACCTTCTAAATTTCAGATTCAAATATCTACTGTATTGAGTCTCTGATTCATCATTCCCACTTTAACAATCCTTCACTCCATTAAGACTGCCAATCTAATCACCCCCAAATGTTTACTGTCCACCTTCTCAAATTCATCCTTACCCAGATTATAATCTATGCAGGGTCACTGTGTGCCGAAACCCAAAGCAAATAGTGCATTGAGCCATCGGGCAATGCTGCAGATCTGATTTTGTGTGCTCTATCATCATAATCACTCCCTTATACATACCCGCTATGTTCTTGTGCCTTTCCCCCATCTAATATGTAATCTGGCAACAATTACTGAGTAAGCCCAAATCTATCTGTCCACTCTGTACCTAAATCTGGAGGGAAACCAGCAACTATACTGGCTGGTTCCTTTTAAATTTATGGAGCTTCAGTGTGCTTAGCAGTCCTACTGTTATTTCTCCAGTCAGATCACTCTACAACCCTTCAAGATAACTAATCCGTCCCTTTTCTCTGTGAATCCCCAGCCTTACCTGACCCTCTCCTTTCTCAGTTATTTCATTGATACAATTATTTCATTATTTATTTCATGGAGACCATAGAACCCAACACTAGTGAGCTTCCTTATCCACCTACCACAAAATCCATGAAATGCCCTGAATTTGTAATCTGTTCTTAGCTTTCCCTCTGTGACTTGGGATGAACTGTTTGTGTGTGCATAGATTCCATTCCCTTTTTCCCCTTCCACCCATCATTATAAATGACTCTCTGTCATTCTGCTTGTCTTCTGCTCTGAGAATGGGCACATGCTGTCAGATTTGTTTCTTCTTAAAACAAAACAGGAGACTTCTATTTCTGAAAGATGGAGTAGACATTCTTTTTCCTATTCCACCAGCCAAGTGAAATGAGAATCCCTGCACATTACATTAAAAAAACAAAAACAAAAAAACAACAACTAAGAAAATCGAGAGATGGGAAGGAAGAAGGCATTCAGCTGGGGTAGTTCCCTTTGCTTTTCATTCATTTGCTTCACATGTCCCAGATGTTGTGCAGAACAAGCTAGCAACTCCAATAGGCAAAGACAAAAAGGGCTCAACAAAAGCCTGCTCAGTCTAGCCAAAAAAACAGAAAAGGGTCGGCCCAGCAAAATGGAAAACTTCTAGACAACAACTACTCTATGCCAGCAAAACAACAGAAAAAAATGTGGCCTCCACTGCCGTGCATGCCAGCAAAGTCCTGGTGGGGAGATTAGACTTCAACCCTCCCCTGGGCTGTACTAATGTGCTCAAACATAGCTGCCAAGGTGGTACGAGAGAATACAGAGTAGGGAGACAGGATTTTTATCCCTGTCAGGCAGCAGTGACCATCTCTCTCCTCCCAGTGCCAGTAGAGACCACGTATGGAGACTGGATTTCTACCTCCTCCTGGAGGTAAGAGGCTCCTCTTCCCTTCCTGTTGGGGTGCCATCAGATGAGGCCTAGTGGAGCTTCAGGGCTTTCACCATGACCCCGCAGCAATGAGGCCACCTTCAAACCCCCTATCAGTGGAGCCACTTGTGAAGCAGTAATAAGCTACTTCTCCCCCTGCCTGCTTGCATGGTATCAGTGGTGCCCTGCTGGGAAGCCGGAACTCCTGCTCCTGCCCAGCAGTAACAAGGAAGAGCATGAACTCTGCCTGCCTAGGTAAACCCAGTATGCCCTGGAACACTCTGAGCATACAATAGGGACTAGTTGTATGTTCTTGTTCAAATCACTCATCCTTTCCATGCCACAATATCCTTTTCAGTTAAATGAGAAAAAACATAATAGTATCTACCTGACTGAAGGTTGTAAGGATTAAATGATACACCAAAAGCTCCTAGGCCAGTGCCTGACACTTCTTGTGTCAGCCATTATAGCTGGTACTGTTGTTACAACTCACTTCTTCTTGATTTATATGCTCTTTAAATATAGCTTTAGGCATGTCACTTGACTTTTGATTTGTAACATTTTCATTATTCTTATTTCTGCATATTCTATAATTGCAATCATATTTCCTTCTTTATTCCCAAGAGATATGTGGAAGACTATTTTAAAATTTCTAAGTGGGTGGGAATTTTTTGTTTAAATGTTTGTCCCTAATTTGTAGTTTTATTATTCTGTGGTCAGAGAATATGTCTGTGTACTTTGTGCTTTAAGAGATTTATTGCTGTTTTCATTATAGTCTAGTACATGATCTATTTTTTTTAAAATTTTCTTCAATTAAAATAATTTCTCCCTTTTTCCTCATTGTGAAGGCTTTTATGCTAGGGATATATCCTATAAACATACTTTCCAACACACCAAACTAGACAGTTAAATGAAATAAAAGCTTCAATCACAATGAGTTAAAATGCTTTATTCTTGTTCAATTTGCAGTAAGCACAGATTGCAAAGTTCCCCAGAGGGAAAGGAATGGGAGCATGCACATTCAGCCTTCAGGTATGATTTGTTAGTTGTTCTTCTGCTGCCTTTTTTCTCCCTCCAGTTTTCTTCTTGCAAAGAATGCCTTTAATTCTAATTGTAGCAGACTGTAATTTCTGAAAGTGGCCACAGCAGTAATTCCAGTCCCATATGATCTTCCAGGACCTTGTTGCTTCTCATTAAGAGGTAAAGTCTACTATCTTTCCCCTGAACTGTGGTAGGTTTTTAAGGCTGCTTCAACAAAAAAGAATAGGGTGGAAGTTAACATTGTATAACTTCCAAGATGGTTCATAAATGGTAATATGATCTTTGTATGGCTCTCTCTTGTGATGCTACTCTACCCCTTGGAAGCCAGTCACCATGTTGTGAGGAAGCTCAGGCTACATGCAGAGGCTACTATAGGTGTTCTGGCTCACAGCCTCAGTTGATCTCCCAGCCATAACCATTATCAATCAGAAGACAGGTGAGTGAGTGAGCCTTCAGGTGATTCCAGCCCTGAGCCTTGGAGCAAAGACCAGAGTGAACCCATCTCCAAAGTGCCCTTCTGAATCTGTGATGCACTGACTCAGTGAGCATAATGAATAGTTGTGTTATATCATTGAGTTATGGGATAATAACTTAGCCACAGTAACCAGATCACTGAGGATGGAGTGACCTCAATTTATCAGAAAATTCCACATAGAGGGAGGGTGTTATGAGAAAAACATTAGACTACGATCTAAGAGATTTGTATTATAGGCTAGATTAGCTCATAACTAGTGTCGGGCCCTTGAACAAATTATGTGGCCTTTCTAGGTCTTAATATCCACATCTGTCAAAGAAGGCATTTAGGCCTTTCAGGCCCCTTGAACTTCTACCATTAATATCTCAATGTAGAATACTTAATACTATAAAGGTTTTCATATTACAAACATTCTGTCTCTTAAAATTTACATATATATTTTTGATTAATGATATTCTTGATTTGATAGTTAACTCTCAGATAACAATCTTATTTCCCTAATTTCCAAAACTATTAGAAATAATTTTCCAAAATATTAATAATAGGGAATAGGATCATTTTTCTGAACCCAATTTTTGCATAAAATAGGTTAGAAATTCTGCTAGGCATTTGCTGCAGAACAGAGGGCTCCCAGTCTCAGTTCACAGTAATATATTAACCACTGCTTTGATTTCTAACTTTTATGTTCCATGATCTCTGGGTATTCTTTGTTAGTTACAAGGTGACATGCTGCCAGAATATGCTTACTGAGATTTTACTGTCTCTGTCTAGATCCAGCAGTTTGAGAATTTTAAGTATGCTTTACAAAGCTAAATCTGTGATGGGAGATGTAAGGCCAGTTTCTCATAGTTCTCTGAAAGTTGCATTGTTAGGAGGAATAATCTATTATTCCACAAACTACATTCCAGAGGAGGCGAAAGCCAGTGCTTAATGCGAGGTTTCCAACACACAATACTCCAGGGTCCCTGGAGTAGGATGACTTGGGACAGCTGCCCCAAGTCAATATTCAGGGGACCCAGCCATGCTGGCAGCTTGTCAGTGACTCAAGGAGCACCAGCTGGGGCCTGTAAGATGCTTGCACTACCCTTGATGAAAAAACACCCTTAACCTGCCTCCCCTCCCTGAACTCACCAGAATCACAGACTCTCTATTTCCTTTGTATCATAATGTTCCCACACACAGAACAAAGTTAGTAGGTGATGCCCTGATATGCTCCCTGAAAAGCAATTGTTATATCCTAAATCTGCTTATGGCAGTTGCATTTTGTTATTATAATGATGTGATTTCATGACATATATAGAAACAGATGAAATGGAAGAAAAGGGTTGTTTCTTTAAAAGTGAGTTGAAACTTCGCAAAGTATGAGTGATGCAACTACAAGAGATTTTTTTGGGGGGGAATCTAGAAGGATTTGGGGCTCAGATCACTGCTTATCTGTAAGTTCTCACTTTCCTTGAAAGAAACTCATAAACCCATACCACCTTAAATGATAGTTAACCTCAGAGGTGTACTTTACTCAAGAGCAGTGCCCAGCGTTCAAAGAAAATCTTTTGTCAAAAGATTGGTTAACTGATGATATAAACTTATTTTTTTTAGTTAAGTTTGTGGAAAACACCATTTTTTGATTTGTTGCTTTAACTTACTTTTTAACAGACCAACTCCTGTTCCTGTTCCTGAGGGATAAGTTGGCTTGGGTTATACATAAATTCAGCTCATCTCTACTTTCCGTTCCATCACAACAAATAAAGAGCAGTTAGGATTGCGTTTTCCTGCTGCCAAGCTACAAACTGCCTCTTTGTGATTTTGTTTTCACATCAAGCATACCCTTGACATGAGCTTTATCCTGTTCTCCCCAACCTATCTGCCTCCCACAAACCTCAATGGGATGGTTGCATTTAAGCTCATTTATACAGGGAATCCTCTGCTATCTACTCAAATCTAAAAAACATTCCCTACACACCCTTTTTTTCTTGCAAATATTACTGTAAATATTAACATATATTGTATAAATTAGTGGATTTCACTCTGACAATTCCACAGTGCATACATAGATCATGTTTTATGTTTTACGTATTTTTATTAGTGCCTTACTGTTATACATAATAGTGGGGTTCACTGTGACATTTTCATAACTGTATATAACATAATTTAATCCTCTCTTTCCCACCCCTCTTTCTTTCCCAGAAGATCCCCTACCTCTTACCCCAGGTGACTCCCTAGTCCAGCACCTTTCCTTCCTTGCTTCAACTAGTATGTATTAGATACTTCTCATGTGTCAGATTCAGCTCCAGGTACTGGCTATGTCTGGGTGAATAAAATATGCTTATTTGTATTGTTAAAACCAGGCATATAGTATCAGCAAAGAGCAATTGCTAACTTTTTTGTTGATAAATCAGTAAACTGATCCAAGATAATTTCCATAGTGAAATAGATTGCATCTGTTTGGTTTATACCATTATATATGTATATATTTATTCGGTTTCCCAGGGTTAATACAATGGGTTAGGGCATGTAACCTTTTAGCTTAATCCAGGGATTGGCAAACTTTTTCTATATATAGTTTTGTTTTCGGGGGGTCATAGGTCTCTTACCACTACTGAACTACTCCATCATAGCACAAGAGCAATCCTGGACAATACATAATTGGATAGGAACGGCTGTGTTCCAATATAATTTTATTTGCAAAAAGAGGCCAGGTGTGCCAGTTTGTAGACACCTAGAATCTCTACAGATAGCTTACTGGATTCTGCACGTACACATCACTGCAAAACATTGCTCTGTACTCAACCATGTCTCTTTGCCCACTTCTCATTTACCTTCAGTGCTAGCCAATACTGTTTACCACCTACTAAAATTGCCTTTATCAAGGTCACCAACAATGTCCATGTTGCTAAGTCCCTTAGAGACTTCAGTCCTCTCTTTCTTAATCTCTCTGCATCTTTCAACACAGCCAGCCACTCCCTCCTCCTGGAAACACTCCTCACTCTCAGCTTCTGTAACCTCACATGATTGCTTTTCTTTGAACAGCAGTAGCTACTACTCTTCAGCCATTAAAGATTCTTCTCTTCACAACCTAAATGTTGAACTTGGGCAGGGTTCTGCCCTGGGTTCTGTGATTTTTCTCCCTACTGTCTCCCTAGGGGACCTCATGTATTCTGTAGTTTAAAATAACATCTTTATGCTGGAAACCCCCAGACCCCATTTCTTCAGTTCAGTTCTTTCTCTTAGTTACTTACACTATAACCAAATGCCACTTTGCAGTTCAAGCCTCTCAGGTGTCTTAGACATGAATGCTGAGTAAATATATTGAGTATATAAATGAATTTATCTGGTTGCACATGTAGAAACCAGAACCCAATCACTAAGTCTTCCCCTTTGCTCCCTTTTGCATTTCCAAAATGTAGTGAGGTGACAGTGATTGCTCTTTCCTGATACTATATGTGTTTTTAACATATAGGCATATTTTATTCACCATGACATATCCAGTACCTGGAGCTCAGCCTGGCATGTGATATATACTAATCTAATAATACTAGTTTGCTCCATTTGCATTACCAAAATTCTCTTTCCAAATTATCTCCTAAATTTTTCTTTGGCTCATTATATCTAAGTCCCAGGCAGGTACAGCTTCACCTGTTGCTAAAATATGGAGATGCTTCCACATTGGTTGTAAAGAACTGCTGGGCTAAACCCCTGCCTTGTTGATTCTACTTCTGTCATACTCCTGGTCCACCCTGCCTAGCCCTGAAAAGACTAGAGAGTCCTACTCCAGCGCTGAGGCTAGTGTCCATTCTGATAGGTCAGTGCTCATGCTGGAAGGGTTGTTAAGTACTTCCATATTCCCCCTGCCTAACACTACTGTTACCAAGATCTTCTAGCACTTGGCAATTATCCCTTACCTAGATTACTGGAAAAGCCATCCAACTGGTCTCTCTACCTGCTGTCTCCCTACCTTGTTCATCTCCATACTCTGCAGAGCAGCCAGAGTGACATCTGAAATGCAAGTTGACTGCATCTCTCCCCTGCTTGAAACCTTTCAATATGGATAAGCATCTAGATAAAGCCCCAACTCCCTGATAAGCTTCACCAGATCTTCATGATCTGACCTTTCTTATTCTTCAAATCTCCCTTTCTCAGAGATGCCATCCTCATCTATTTAAAGCAGATTTTCTTCCCATTATTCTCCTAGAACCTTGTTTTCTTCCTTGCATTTCTTACAATTGGATGTTATTATGTTGATTATTTTTTATTTGTTTCCCCAGCTAAACTCCCTAATTGCAGATACCTTGTCTATCTTGGACACTGATATCATCCTACCCTCTTAATATTTAGGTGGATGAATCTGGAGCCCAAAATGTTTTCTAGCTTTATCTCTTGCTATATTTTTTTTCTTGGAATATATGATTTAGTTGTATGCAGTCAACATTTGTTTTGTAAATATTCAATAATGAAAAATGTTCCACATAAGCTACTCCCCTTTGCCTGGAATACTTTTGACTGTACCTTCATGTCCTTTTACCTGGCGAGCTCCTGCTTATCTTCCAGGTATTCATGCTGGCATTACCCAAGGAAGCCTTGCCTGCTAGTTCCTTCATGGCAGAACTCCTTGTGCTGCCATTTAAATGTCTGTTTCCTTTTCTACTTTTCTTATTAAGCCTTATGAAGGCAAGGACTGGGTGTGTGTGTCATTTTTCACAACTGCATTGGAAGCACCTTGCTTTGTTACTCAGTAATGAACATTTAGCAGAATAATGTAGTCTTAATGCAGATATCCCAAATGTCTGAGAGGAAACCAGTGAACTCATTTACATTTGAGTGGTAAGATTTTTAAATTTGTAAATAGTTATAAAAAAGGGGGGTGTTTTTTGGTATTGAAGTTTTTTCCCCTAAGAATAAAATGTCCCTTAGCTTACTGTGCTTCTGTAATATACAGTGACTCTACATGCAATTCACTGCTTAGCTTTGAGGGCAGAATCTGATTCATAAATTGCTAAATTTACTTATAGTATATTTGGGAAGTGCAAAGTGTGCATTACTAGAAAGTTCTATAATTGAATTGGGTTTTGTGATGTCCTAAGAGGACATAACAAGATAGCAGTATCTCTTCCCTGGAATATTTTTTTGTATATATTCATCATAAATTCATGTAATTTGGTTAAAAACAGAACCTCCTCCCTCTACGTGTTAATGGCAGTTTTATGGTTTCATTTTGCTGGGCACATAAATATCTTATAATATAAACAAGCCAGTGGTATAATGAATCATTTCAGTCCGTTTGTGTGTAGGTTTTTACTACAAATCTTGGGGGGAAAAGCCACTCATGCTCTGCATTTTTAAACTATGCTAATGCGATTAGTCATTATGGTCCTACTTACTCTTTATGATGGTTGTAAGATGTTTTAAGTCCCTGATAATACTTGTGAGGGGCCTGATTAGTGCTTGAGACCCAATCAGGAAGCTGTTGATGAAGTTCAAATAATACATTAAAAAGTTACATATGACAGAAAAATTTATTATTGATCATATAAGATTATGTAAACTAATAAAATTAATATAAATTGTATTAATGTACATTTTTATTCCTCCACAAAAATGGTGCATAGAATGTATTTTGCCAGGATCTGACCATGCCACTGTTTTTGCAATAAAAGTGTAAAAATGACAGAAGAAGTTGCTGTTAATGTTAAATATGAGAATTCACACACATCAGCATTAGTAAGCAGGTGTTTTAAAATCCACTGTCAAAACAGTTCACCCATTGTTGCATTTGATGTTGTGATCAAACAAAATAAGAAACAGAAGAGACATTTTGGTCATTATGCTGCCAAACCAGATTGTGTCTGATATTATCTTGTACAAATCCCAAGCTCACAGGGAGAAGGAGAGAGCAGGAAGAAGAGTATGCATGTGTATGAAGACAGCAAAGGGACAGTTTTAGAATTTTAAACAAAACTCAATAGACTGAAGTCTTGGTTGACAATCTAAGAAACAAAGTTTGGGTTTTAAAAACTTTTTAAAAAAAATTCTATACTCCTTTTCAGAGTAATCATATGAATAATCACAATTCATATCAGAAGGAACATATAAAATAATACTATTTTTAGCAAACATTTCAGTAGTTCAAATTTATCACAATTATGCAAAATCATTGAGTTGGAAAAGACTATTTTGATAAACACCAAAAGTTAAACTTAGGGGCTTTGATGACAATTATCAACTTTTTTTTTCCTGTACTGGGAATTGAATCCAGGGCCTTAAACATGCTAAGCAATTGCTCTGACACTGAACTGCACCTACAAGCTGACAATCATCATATATGATCCTCAGTAACCAATTTACTTCTGTAATTTATTATTGGTTGCACAGTATCATGATTTTCTTGATTAAAAATATATACTATTAGAAATGGTAAAAATATAAGTTTTTAAACAAGCTGCCTTATAATCTCAGGATCCTACTCCATTGTCAAGTAATGAGAAGAAACTTTGTATGTTCAGAGGGTTATGCTCAGAGTTAACCTGGTAAGACAAGTTAGCATGACATTAGTCTCTATTGTACTAACATTAGATATACTATGCTTATTTTAAATAACAGAGTTTTTGGCTGCAGACAGGGCCCAACCAGAGGAAGGGCCCCATCCATTCTTTGGGGAACTGTGACCTGCCTAGCTGCTACCAGATCAAGCAGTAGGCACCCGCCTGAAGGAGCAACCCAGCCACCAGCTAGCCTGGCCACTGGCTCACGCAGTCATCACCTCAGACAATGAGGACAAAATATATAATCTTGAAAATAAAGTTGACATCACAGTGAAGATGGTAAGAAACCATGAACAGAATATCCAAGAACTATGGGATACCATCAAAAGAACATATTTAAGACTTATTGGAATAGAGGAAGTTGCAGAGATTCAAACCAAAGGAACGCACAATCTCTTCAATGAAATAATATCAGAAAATTTCCCAAGCAGGAAGAATGAATTTGAAAATCAAATACAAGAGGCCTATAGGATATCAAATGTACAAAATTACAACAGGTCCACACCAAGGCACATTGTAATGAAAATATCTAGCATACAAAATAAAGATAGAATTTTAAAGGCTGCAAGAGAGAAAAGTCAGATTACCTATAAGGGAAAACCAATTTGCATCTCAGCAGATTTTTCAATCCAGACCCTCAAAGCCAGGAGAGCCTGAAACAACACATACCAGGCTCTAAAGGATAAGGGATGCCAACCAAGAATTTTATGTCCAGCAAAATTAAGCTTTAGATTTGAGGATGAAATAAAAACCTTCCATGATAAACAAAAGCTAACAGAATTTACAAGAAGAAAGCCAGCTCTACAGAACATTCTTGGTAAAATATTCCACGAGGAGGAAATGAAAAATAATAATGAAAATCTGCAAAGGGAAGAACTACAATAAAGGGGAAAAACCAACCAAAGAAAAAAAACCAAGTCAAACTAAATGCCAAAAATAATAAAAAAGTAAAAATGACTGGTAATACAAATTATGTCTCAATAATAACCCTGAACGTTAATGGCCTAAACTCACCAATTAAGACATAGGCTAATAGAATGGATTAAAAAAACAGACCC
This sequence comes from Tamias sibiricus, assembly GCA_025594165.1. NCBI lineage: Eukaryota > Metazoa > Chordata > Mammalia > Rodentia > Sciuridae > Tamias > Tamias sibiricus. The sequence goes on along the minus strand of CM046664.1, from coordinate 106,980,443 downwards.
AACAATTTGTTGCCTTCAACAGACAGATCTCATAGGAAAAGACTCCCATAGACTAAAGGTGAAAGGATGGGATAAAATATATCACTCACATGGTCTACATAAGCAAGCAGGGGTCTCCATCCTCATACCCAATAAAGTAGACTTCAAGCCAAAGTTAGTCAAAAGAAATAAAGATGGACATTTCATACTGCTTAAGGGAATCATAGATCAACAAGATATAACTGTTATAAATATATATGCCCCCCAAAATGGAGCATCTACATTCATCAATCAAACTCTTCTCAAGTTCAAGAATCAAATTGACCATACCATAACACAATAATTCTAGGTGACTTTAACACACCTCTTTCACCACTGGATAGATCTTCCAAACAAAAGTTAAACAAAGAAACTATAGAACTCAATAATACAATTAATAACTTAGACTTAACTGACATATATAGAGTATATCACTCATCAATGAGCCTATACAGTTTCTTCTCAGCAGCACATGGATCCTTCTCAAAAACAGACCATATATTATGCCATAAAGCAACTCTAAGCAAATATAATAAAGTAGGGATACTACCTTGCATTCTATTAGATCATAATGGAATGAAATTAGAAATCAATGATAAAAAAAGAAAGAAAAGCTACACTAACACATGGAGACTAAATAATATGCTATTGAATGATCAATGGGTTGCAGAAGACATCAAGAAGGAGATTAAGAAATTCTTAGAGTTAAATGAGAACAAAGATATGACATACCAAAATCTCTGGGACACCCTAAAGGCAGTACTAAGAGGAAAGTTCTTGCATGGAGCTCATTCCTTCAGAAAAGAAAATGTCAACAAATAAATGAACTAACATTACATCTCAAAGTCCTAGAAAAAGAAGAACAAATCAACCCCCAAATAAGTAGAAGACAGGAAATAATTAAAATCAGAGCTGAAATTAATGAAATTGAAACTAAAAAATAATTGAAAAATTTGACAGAATAAAAAGTTGGTTCTTTGAAAAAATAAATAAAATTGATAGACCTTTAGCTATGCTATCCAAGAAAAGAAGAGAGAAAAGACAAATTACCAATATCTATGATGGAAAAGGAAATATCTATGATGGAAAAGGAAATATCATGACGTACACTACAGAAATGCAGAAGATAATTGGAAATTTATACTCCAATAAAACAGAAAAGAATGAAGGCATCAACAAATTTCTAGAGACATATGATATGCCCAAACTAAATCAAGATGATATACACAATTTAAATAGGTCAATTTCAAGCAAAGAAATAGAGGATGCCATAAAAAAACTTACCAACCAAGAAAAGCCCAGGACCAGATGGATACACAGCTGAGTTCTACAAAACCTTTAAAGAAGAACTAACACCAATACTTCTCAAACTATTTCATGAAATAGAAAAAGAGGGAACACTCCCAGACTCATTCTATGAGGCCAATATCACCCTGATTCCAAAAACAGACAGAGACAAATCAAATAAAAGAAAACTTCAGACCAATATCTCTAATGAATATAGATGCAAAAATTCTCAATAAAATTCTGGCAAATTGAATACAAAAACACATCAAGAAGATAGTGCATCACGATCAAGTGGGCTTCATTCCAGGGATGCAAGGTTGGTTCAATATAAGGAAATCAATAAATGTAATTCATCACATCAACAGGCTCAAAGATAAAAATCATGCGATCATCTCAATAGACACAGAGAAAGCATTTGACAAAATACAACATCCCTTCATGTTCAAAATGCTAGAAAAAATAGGGATAACAGGAACATACCTCAACATCATAAAGGCCATCTATGCTAAGCCCCAGGCCAACATCATCCTAAATGGAGAAAAATTGAAAGCATTCCCTCTAAAAACTGGAACAAGAAAGGGATGCCCTCTTTCACCACTCCTATTTAACACAGTTCTTGAAGCCCTAGACAGAGCAATTAGACAGACGAAAGAAATTAAATGGATATGGATAGGAAAATAACTCAAATTATCACTGTTTGCAGACAATATGATTCTATACATAGAAGATCCAAAAATTTCCACCAGAAATCTTCTAAATCTAATAAATGAATTCAGCAATGTAGCTAGATATAAAATCAATTCCCATAAATCAAAGGTATTTCTGTACATCAGCGACAAATTCTCAGAAAGAGAAGCTGAGAAATCCATCCCATTTACTCTAGCCTCAAAAGAAAATAAAATATTTGGGAATCAACTTAACAAAAGAAGTAAAAGACCTCTACAATGAAAACTACAGCACACTAAAAAGAGAAATTAATGAAGATCTTAGATGATGGAAAGATCTACCTTGTTCATGGATAGGTAGAATTAATATTGTCAAAATGACCATTCTCCCAAAAACACTATACAGATTCAATGCAATGCCAATCAGAATCCCAATATCATTCCCCATAGAAATAGAAAAAGCAATAATGAAATTCATCTGGAAAATTAAGAGACCCAGAATAGCCAAAGCGATTCTTAGCAAGAAGAATGAAGCAGGTGGCATTACTATTCCAGACCTTAAACTATACTACAAAGCAATAGTAACAAAAACAGCATGGTATTGGCATCAAAATAGACCAGTTGACCAATGGTACAGAATAGAAGACTCAGAGACGAACCCACACACCTACAGTTATCTTACATTAGACAAAGGTGCCAAAAATGTTCACTGGAGAAAAGACAGCCTCTTCAACAAATGGTGTTGGGAAAACTGGAAATCCTCATGTAATAAAATGAAATTAAATCTCTTTCTCTCACCATGCACAAAACTTAACTCAAAGTGGATCAAGAACCTAGGAATTAAACCAGAGACCTTGCACCTAATAGAAGAAAAAGTAGGCCCAAATCTCCATCATGTTGGTTTAGGCTCCAACTTCCTCAATAAGACCCCTATAGCACAAGAACTAAAAACAAGGATCAATAAATGGGATGGATTCAAACTTAAAAGCTTCTTCTCAGCAAAAGAAACAATCAGTGAGGTGAAGAGAAGACCTACACAATGGGAGCAAAGCTTTACCACAAGCACATCAGATAGAACACTAACCTCAAGGATTTATAAAGCTCTTAAAAGCCTTAACACCAAACAAAAACAAAAACAAAATAACCCAATCAATAAATGGGCCAAGGACTAAACAGACACAACAAATATATGAAAAAAAATGTTCAACATCTCTAGCTATTAGAGAAATGTAAATCAAAACAACTCTAAGATTTTATCTCACTTCATATTGGCAGCTATCAAAAAAACAAACAACAATAAATGCTGGCGAGGATGTGGGGGAAAAGGCTCACGCTTACATTGCTGGTGGAACTGCAAACTGGTGAAGCCAATCTGGGACATAGTATGGAGATTCCTAGGAAAACTGGGAATGGAACCACCATTTGACCCAGCTATCCCACTCCTTGGCCTATTCCCAAAGGACTTAAAAACAGCTTACTACAGGGACACAGCCACATCAATGTTTATAGCAGCACAATTCACAATAGCTAGATTGTGGAACCAACCCTGATGTCCATCAACAGATGAATGGATAGGGAAACTTTGGTATATATACACAATGGAACTCTACTCAGCACTAAAGGAGAATAAAATCATGGCATTTGCAGGTAAATGGATGGAGTTGGAGAAAATAATGCTAAGTAAAGTTAGCCAATCCCAAAAAACCAAAGGTGGAATGATCTCTTTGATATGAAGATACTAACTTATAAAGGCAAGAGAGAGGGTATGAGAGGAATGAAAGAACTTTAAATAGAACAAAGGGGGGGAGGGAGAGGAGGGGGCAAGGGGATAGGAATAATGGCAGACTGGTTATCCATGATTACCCTAAATACATGAATGAAGACACAATTGTTCTAAAAATACTTTATATTAAACCAGCAACTCGAAAAATTGTGCTCCTTATATGTAATATGAAATGAAATGTACTCTGAAAACGTGTGTAACAAATTAGAATAAAAAATTAAAAAAAATAAAATGTCAAGAAAAAAATAAATAGCAGAGTTTTGTCATAGTAAGCAATTAAATAAAATTCCAAACAAATGTTTTATGACCCCCTGAGTCTCTTCAAGGACACAAAAGGGTGTGGTAGTGTGAGGATACAGTTCCTGCTAGTTCTCTTTGACCTGGGGTCTCCTTCATTCTACAAAGAGGATTCTAACCAATTTGCCAACCTCCCCTGAACCCAGTGTTGCAAACAATGTATATGCAATTCCTTTTGCATAGTTCTTTATCTCAGTTAGTGGTATCACTATCTTCAGTGCTGAAGTTTCCTTCAACTTTTCCTCACCCTTAACATCTAATCACTTAAGGTCTATTCATACCTTCTTCAAAATATCAAATCTGTCCTCTGATGTCTTATCTGTTGCCAATGCAGTGGCCTCCTGACTGCTATCTGCAGACTTGAGCCTCCCTCTCCCCTTCATAACCAGAGTTTCTGAGATGCACATTTGATTGGGTCATTCTCCTTTCTTTAAAGCTGGCCTAAACTGGTTAAGGCCCAAACCTCAGCAAGTAAAGACCCTATGCAATCTGTTTCCAGCACCATCTAATCTCATTTCCTGATGACTCTCCCAACCCATGCACCCAAACTCACACACTGCATGCACTTATTCTTTGCACCCATTTTCTTTGTGTCTAGAGAACTCTTACTCATCCTTCAAAACCCAATTCAAATACTACTTACTCCCTTTTAAAGCATTTCTTAATTTCTCCAAAGTGAGTTGCAGCTCTTCAGGTTACTTTGTGCTACCTCTCCTTATAGTATCTGCTCAAGTGTTTTACTGTGGTCATCTAATTGTGAGTCTCTATTTTTTCCAAAATATTGCATATTCTTAGAGATCAGGAATTGTATCTTACCTATCTTTTTAACCTCAAGCATCATGCTTGTATGTTCCTGAAACATGCAATACCCTCAATGTGTGTTTTTGAACTTTTTAGTACCTCATTTCATATGGAGTTTGTTCCTGATTTCTACATTGATACACAAACAGAAGTCACAGTGGCATCCTGTGGACTCCCTGTTATAATTAGTGCACAGCTAATTGTCAATTTTCCTCCTTACTTTAATTTCTCCAGGTCCTTGAGTCTTCCTCTGGATTCATTAATAGATGTTTCAGAATTGAATTTTGAAACATCACTTCTTTATAGTGTTTCTTTCCCAAATTTACTTATCTTTTCCCCTACTAGGTTATCTGATACTTTCCTGATGTTTGGAACATAAAATAGAACTAATTTCTCTTTCTGTTTTCAGTTTATATTTTTGGGAATGTGATAATTCTCCTCTAAGAGACTCCCTTTCATTTTTTTTTCCCTCCTAATACATTTTCTAATCCTTCTCAAGACAGCTTACAGTCAAGTGATCTACAAATCTGAGTTCCTCTGTCCCCATAGGCCTTGAACTCTAAAAATGCAAAAGTTAAGCTGGAATCTTAATTTGTTTTGTGTTAAAGTGTACATGCTACCCCTCATTTGTTTTCCTCATATTTATAGCATTAAAGAAAAATCAAACCCATGATAGCATTACTTCTTCTCAAATTGTTTATTATTCCTGATCATTTGGCTAGTTTGTAGATTTTACTATCATCTTTTATTTGCTTCATGATGTTATTTGAAGAAAATGTAATAACACTTATTGGGATGGTCATTCTTCCTCCTCCACTCAACCATTCCCACCCCTTTTCATGGCATAACATTTCCTATTTCCAATCCTCCCTGGGTTTTGAAAAAAAAATAGCTTGGCAATGGTTCACTAAGAATTGTAATTTAATCCTTTGGAATAACAGGCTTTTCATCTGTGCTCCCTGCAATGATCCGACGATCTGCCACACAATCAGTTCCTTAGAAAAGAACAATGCAACTCAAAAGAAAAGAAAGTGCTGGCAACGTGGTAAAGACTGTGAACGCTTTTTAAAATAAAATTTGTAAATATAAACTGACCTTGAGAATAAATGGGATCATAATATGAATTATTGCTCCTTTTTAAAGAAAGAATCAGGACATTTTTGGCAAGCAAATGCAAATGAACCTGAGTGTCTGTGCTTTTGATCCAGACTGTGTAAACACAGGCTCATAACTAGGTAGTTTTGTGTTTATATTGGTGGAGTCTCTAAAGTTATGCTTACAGACCCAGGAACAATGCAACATTCAAGAAAGAGCAAACACAACCTTAATTCTTACCTCCCTTGGCCCTTGACCTTAGGAGTGTTTGTCTAAGTTGCTTGGTGTCCCTGTATTTTATGAAGCAGGTTATTGAAAACAAATCTCTCTCTCTCTCTCTCTCTCTCTCTCTCTCTCTGTCTGTCTGTCTCTCTCTCTCTCTCTCCACACACACACACACACACACACAGAGAGAGAGAGAGAGAGAGAGAGAGAGAGAGAGAGAGAGAGAGACTCCTGTATGTCTGTAATGCTACATGTATATTTATCTAAATGGGATTGGTCTGTTATGAAATGTCCTCCTTTTGAGACAATTATAAGCCATCAACAATCTGCATAGTAATTTATCACCTCACTTTCAGTCATTATCACTGTTAGTCAACTACGTGTTCCACTACCTTAACATCACAGAGGGTTCACTGGGATTAGTTAGGTGTTTTAAGATTCATTATCATCACCATTATTACTATAAATCACACTATTTAGCACCAACAATTTGCTGAAGAAAGCAGGTTGGCACCATTTAAAGTAGATAAGAAAAAGACCCATGCGTAAAAGGAATGTGGGAGTGAGCTCCAGGGAAGGATAGTGAGGGAAGGTGCCTTAGTAGGCTTGGGAAAGGCTATGGGGTTATAATTTCATACCTGGAATACAGTCTGCTGGAAGGACAAACCCATTTTACAAAAATCCTTTTGTTTCTCCCAGTGGTCTGATCAGAAGGCATATTTAAGATGAAAGAATTTGGAAAAACTGCCCAGGCCTATGGCACAAAGTAGGTTTTTCTTTTGTTTTCTCTGAAAAGCCCATGAAAACTAGAACCCTCTCAAGTCTGTCTGGGTCCAAAGTTGGTGTATGAGTTCATTTGTCTCAGCATCTCCCACTTTACCAGGTAGGTAGAGGCTGGCAATCTGAGCTCAGCTGACAGGACACTATATAATATAAAAGAAAGCATTGCTTTCTGACATAAGCATTAATACAAGCAACCTAAGGATCTGTAGCAATGAGAAAGGACAATACTCCTTTTTCTTTCCTTTCTATAAAAGTTGAACAACCATAAATGTATTATAAGATTTAATTGGGGAGCTAATTTTTTTAAAGGCAGAAAAAAGTTTTCTTTGTTTTTCAAGGACTTGGCCAAAGCTTTAAACAAAGCATAAGAATGAAAGGAGTTACTTGGAGAAAATATTTGTGTTATTTCTTAATATTTTAATTTAATGATTTTGAAAATTTGATGTAAAGTAAAAACTCATCAATAAAGTTTATTTTATATTTATTGAGAAACAATGTTAAAATCATCTTGTATCTGATGGTGAAATCTGAACAATGAAAAATGTGTGAAAATCACATTTTTCTTTATATGAAATGAAATAGATTTTTGACACTTTAACAAAACTCTGGAGTAAGTAATCTGTTATTTTTGGGATCTAATTTGCACATAGGATAAATATTTGATCTTTCATATATCCTTAGGACTTCTGGTTACAATCATACTGAGTCAAGACTAAAGATACTTTGTATTTTAATAAGCCCAGACTTTCTGTAAAGTCTAAGGATGCATAGTATCTTTTATCGCAGTTAATATCTGTGCACATAAATGTAACTGAGGAAGAAAGAAACACCTTTTTCCATCTGAGTATTTCAGTTTGGTGTTGTTGGAGTGAAACAAGTACATTTTATAGAAAATGGCTGCAGGAGAAAAATAAATGCATGAGAAAATAGTCCAAAACTTTCTAAGTATCTGGGAAAATTTTAAAGGTAACTATAAAGAACAAATTTGCTGGTATTTTTCAGAAAGCAAAGTGAGCCGATACATTTCATTATTTATTTATGGCTTTGGAAATTCTTTTCCCACATTCTAGCCTACACAGGCTAGAAAAATAATTGCCAACGCTTCCCACAAATGATGCCATTTGTGAGGTTGCTACTGGCAGAAAGAAGACTTTTAGAAGACTTAAAAAGTGAAGTACAAACATTGTAGGTTTTTAAATTGTTTTAATGAAAAACTATTTTTTCAGACTTTGGACCTGGGGGGGGCAATTTATGTGGCTGATCATGAGAATGCTCTTAGAACCACCGCATACCCGCATTTGGTGAAACAGAAAGAAAAACTCCTGTTCAGTAATGTACCATATGCAAATTGGGGGATCAAAGGAGCACGACAGCTGGCACATAAAGAATATTTTACAATTCTTAGGGAGCACCAGTGTGGAGGCATTCAGAAACACCATCAGGCTGGCAAAAGTGCACTGTGCAACTTGGTATCCTTAGCTTGAATATGAAAAAAACTGGCTTTGGGAGAAACAGATAAATGTTATGGCCCAAGTCCAAAATTCATTGGCATTGACAACTGGGCACTGAGCAAAGTGGGAAGAACCATTAACAAATTCATTAATTATGGCACTCTTTGTATTCCAACAATCAACTGAAAACATATGTTTAATCTGTGCTCTTCTTAATTTATTGCAATCTTAATTGCTAAAAAAAAAAAAAAAAAAAGATAATCTGTTTGAATTTCATAAAGGTACATCAGTGGCATACTTCCTTATACTTTCAGGGCACATTTATATTAAATGACAATCACTTTTGAAGGCTTGGCCTTTACTTCAGCAAAGCAGTGATTATATGTCACAAACGATCTGCTAATAGGACTTAGAAGCAGTGTTATCTGTGAAAAGAGTTCTGGACCTTTCCCAGCTTCAATCTGCTCATCTGTTAAATGGGCAAATAGTACCGTCTCTACCCACCTCACAATTGTTGTGACCATCAAACATGGTCTGACTAGGTGAAAGAACTTTGTAACATGTAAGAGAAAATATAAATGCAAGGGATTATTTTTAATGAATAAACTCATTAATAGCTATTCTTAATCCATAAGTATTTGAGAAGTCCCAAATTCCCTAAGAGTTGAATGCAAATATAATTGTTTAACCCATATCCTTATTTTGGTTAATAATTATATGTATCTCTTATTTAAGCATGAAAGATCAATTTCCTTTTCAGATTTCCCTTCTGCCTGTATTCAAGTTTGCTTTTTCTGTTTGCAAAACTCACTGAACTCAGCCAAGACTTCTACAGGAAAAGCCTCAATTTTGATTAAAATGGGCTATTTTCCTAAATCTAATCACCAAACACAAGAAAAGACAAAACAAAATAAACAAAATCAATGTTCTGTTCCATGTAATCTCAGAACGCTTGAGCTGCCCGAATTTTTGATCCACTGACCAAAAAACTACCATTTTTGTGCAAGAATTACACAGACCATCACTTTTATGTAAGCTTTATAATAACACATTCATATTATACAAGGATGCATGATGAAACATATTAAGAGTTAATTGTGTTTATGGAATGCAATTTGATTGTTGCAGATTTTATTTTTCTTTCTAGGGAAGTTCACAATTATACTTCTACTTACAAAATTCCTAGAAGCCTTCAGCCATGCAAGTAAGCTTTGAGGATTAGAAGTGGATAAGTCCTGCAACAGAATTCTGCTTCAAGTTTTACATACTTAACATCTGTTAATTAATTTTTCTTTTCTTTTCTTTTTTTTCCCTACATGTCTTTTCTCTTCAGGGGGGCGGAATGCCTAGTAACTGTATATTTTACAAAGAATTGGTGTCATTTTATTAACATAAACTCGAATAATAATAATGACCAGGCATGATGCTATCTTTCTCCCCCTCCAGACTTGAAGTTCTGGGAGCCCCTGACCTATTTTCCATGTTGCTTTCAGGTAACAGGGCTGTCTCACTTCCTACGCTTAAGGCAAAAGACCTGGCTGGGCCACTTTGGGGTAAGTTTTTTCACTTGTAAAATAAGCACCCTTGAGTAGAGGATCTGCATGCCCCTTTTACCCCAGAAACATCATGGCTTATTGAACAAGACCTCCAAAAATGATCCAATTTGTTTAATGTATAAGTCTGATAAACACAAAAAACTTGAGATACACTCCTAACATCTGTTATGGAAAGGCTTCCTATCTCCTTTAACAACTTGAGTTTTCATTTCTATTTCTACAACAACAATCTAATGACATCAAAAAGCACAACTAAAATCATGTTTTTATAAAACAACATTCTAGTCAATTGTTTTGCAACCAAATGGGAATAATTCCTATTTCATAGGAATAAATATGGATTATTTTACTGTGAATGATCACATTTTGAATGACAAATATTTACTGACATGATCACTAGAATTCGTATTGGTATCACAGCAGCAATGCTAATTATTAGCTAGCCACATTAGCTGGCTAATATCTAATCTAAGCTCTGTTATTAACTGGCACCAAGTGGCCTAGAATATGCTTCAGTTTCCTTATCTATAAAGTAGAAATTGGGCCACTGACCTAGCTCTTGAAAAGCACTTGTAATCATCCTGAGTCTCAGAGGGCAAACGACCACCTGGGGCCATCTGAGATTCTTTGGGGGATGCATTTACTCTTTGGGGCCATTAGGGGAACTATTTAGTACTGTAGCAATGATTTACTAATGCTGCCCCAGTGGCCCCAACGAGTTAATGCACTTTCCATATACCTCCTGCCTCGTCAGTGTAAATCAACTCATCTACCAGATGGTGCTTTTGACAAATCAATTCGCTTGACATAGGTGGGCATTTTACTCCCAGAGAGTACTTGCCTCTTCTTGGCTCATAAAAAAAAAAAAAAAAAAAAAAAAAAAAAAAGGGGTCAAACCCCAATAGGCATCTCTATAGCACTCTTCATCACAGGTTAGTTCGGGATTATTTATGAACTATGGAGTGGTTAACTGCTGTAAGAGTGCTCCCATTGCCATCACTGTAGTCCCTGATCTTTAGAAGAACAGTGCTGAATGGTGGTGTTGGAGTTACTTGATGAAGTCTTGATTTTAACATTTGATCATTAACAATAGCTATCAGGTGAACATCAATCTACTACCTGTCCTCCTTTCTTTCATCTAGACACAGAGAAGGACTTTAAAGAAGGTGAATTCTACTTGTGATCTAAATCCCTTTTATCTTTTTGGGGGGTTGTTGAAATTAACCCCAGGATCTTGTATATGCTAGGCAAGTACTCTGCCTACCACTGATCTATACTCCTACCTCTGGATCCCTTCTTATTTGCTTATATCCTCAAGCAGCATTTTGAGCAAAATATTCTTCCTTTCTACTCAATCATCAACCGGATTTTGGTGTTTGCTTCTTGCTATTTTTCTTCCAGTCCATGTGAAGGGTCCTAATTTTAAATAAATCAAACCTTCCCTTGACTTTGCAGCACTCTTGGCCTCTCTCCCTCTATTTCTGTTTTATCCTAGTTGTATCTGTGAAAGAGAAGTCCATGCTTACTGTCTGCTTCATCACTCATTTACTCTATAACTCCCTGTAGCTTTCTATGAATGTGGTTACTATTAATAAGAGCCTAGGTCCTCAGGAATTTTAGGAAACTACAAAATGATTGAGATCTAAAGAAAAACGAATGGGCTTAATTACACACACACACACACACACACACACACACCCTAGAAAAATTTAGTAATAGTTTCAAAGGGAAAATATTTAATACTTTAAATCTTTTATGAAACAATTTAATGCTGAGTTTGGCGCATTTTAATGTTTGCTAAAATATGGGGTAGGATCTCCAGAAACAAGCAAGTTTAAGATCTAGGAGAGTTTTAGATGGCCCTGATCAGAGCTCTCCTACATCTGGTGGATCATTTCCAATATTTATTAAAAAACAAAGACACATTTGAAAATACTGACCATGCCCTCCTTTCTCTTCCTTTCTCCTCCCTGTCCTCTCTTGTTCCTATGACATCACCATCTCCTATTTTTAACAAATTGCTTTGATACTCTTGCTTACTCAGTATTCTCTGGGTTCCTCTTCTACCCCCAAAGTTCCATCCTGGTTGTTTCTCACATAATACATTTCTTTTGCAATCTCATCCATGCCCAGGTCCATATTCATTCATATTCTGAGCTCCATAGCCATCTCTTCTGATGCGTCAACTTCAACTGTTTCTCATCTTTGATCCTTAAACACTGCTATTCAACTCATGTTCTTATATGAGTATATGACACATTCTTCCTTCAGTGGCTCAATCCAGAAATCTGGGAGACATCTTATAGTCAAATCAATCAATAATCCTTGTTTATTCAATCTCCATAATCTCTTGAATTTGTCCATGTCTCTTCATCTTATAAAAACAAGACTGATTTTGTCATTCCCAAACTTAATACCTTAGGTGATTCCCACTGACTTTAGGACAGAGCCCCAAATTTTACAATGATGCACAAGACCCTCATGACCTGACCTCTGTCTCCTCTCCAGCCTCAATTTCACAAACTCTTCCACTAGACAGACCTTCCTGGAATCTGCAAGTCTAATTGGCTGCCCACCATTCTACTCTGGTCCTCCTCATCTTCTGTAGTTCTTCATTATACTTTCAATTACTTTTATCCAATAATGACAATGCCTAACAGTTTCTGAATATTTCTTATGTATTGCTTCATTGAGAACTGTAAAGTCCATAAAGGCAGGAGCCAAATCTTGTATCTTCAGAGCATATCACAGGACTGACACATGGAATTGCTGAAATAATTATTACAAATAGCTAGGGTTGTATACAAGGTACTCTATAATTGTTCTTTTCTTTCTTTCTATATTTCTCTCTCTCTTTCTCTCTCTCTCTTTCTTTCAACCAGGGATTGAACCTAGAGACACTTAACTACTGAGCCACAGCCTAATCCCATTTTATTTTTTGAGACAGGGCCTCCCTAAGTTGCTGAGGCTGGCTTTGAATTTGCCATCCCCCTGCCTCAGCCTCCTGACTGGCTGGGATTATAGGTGTGTGCTCTATAATCTTAATCTTAACTTGACCCACCTCCCCAGTCTCTTCTCCCAGTATGTCTGACCCTTCTTTCCCAAATCCTATCTTCCAGACATATAAGGAGTTCTCTGAACAAAGTGGTTCATACCTCTGCCTTTTGTATATCCACTCACTTACCCATCCATTCATTCACCCACTCATCATTCCTAGATTTACTGAATACTCACTAAATGCCAGGCAGAGAGAAAAGTTCATATTAGATGTATGCCAAGAGAAGACAGAAGAAGGACAGCTAAATAAGACTAAGGGTATCTTTACATGATGACCTCCTGCATCACACTGTGAGATCCTCTGGCCTCTTTGTGTGTATCTGTCTCAGCACTGTGGGTTCCTGGCACACAGGAGGTACCCATTAAAGAGCCAATGAATGAACACATAAAATAATGGTCCTTTCATGAAAATATTCCTCTTCAATTCATTGTATAATTCTGTACACTCACCTGAAACCAAAGAATTTGGGTTCCTGTTTGAAGAATAGATATATTTTATTTAACATGTAAATAAGAGACTAGGGGACACCTAGCATTACTGTACCATTTTATTTTAGACATGGATACACGAATTATGTAAAATACTTATGTTAACTTATAAATGTACACATATGCTGTTATATTTTTGCCAGTTTGGTGAATACAACTTGAGAAAATAAAAATTCACATCACCAGGCACATTCTCTTGCAGGTTTTTGGATACTTTTGAGAAAGCTACATGGCACAATGCAGGTATATTTTCTAAAAGACAAGATCATCCTAATGATTTTCTCATCATTGAAAAATGAAGTTTTTCATTATTAGAAACAAGCCTCAAATGTTTAGCTACTCATAATGTGCTTTGTACATTTTGGAGTAACATTAAAGCATACTTCCGTCTCACTGCTTTTGTGAGGAGGGTTGTCATTTAGAGGGGCTCCTTGAAAATTGCAATGAGATGCAAGCTTACACCAATGTCCCCTTCTCAAATAATACAGGAAGGGCAGCTCTGCTGTCTTGGGGGAATAAAGCTCATACAGGCTTTGGTGAGGATGATGCCTGGCCTTCTATGTCCTGTTTCTGTTTGAATGCTTGAACCAAAGCTACAGCTTTCTTTCTCGGGATAAATTTCTCACCTGCCAAGTGAGTAGGTTGAACTACAGGAGGGGTCAGTAGAATTTTTTGATAAAGGACAAGATAGTAAATGTTTTTGGCTTTGGACCACATGGTCTGTGTTGCAACCATTTCACTATCATTATTGTGTAAAAGCAGCCACACAATAGGCAAACAAACGGGCATGGCTATTTTTCAATTAATATGGGCATGCCTATTTTCCAATAAAACTTTATCTATAAAAACAAGGAATGGACCAGATTTAGCCAGTGTTTCCTAGGTACAGACTCTTGAACTAGAAAAATTCCAGGGCCCCCCTTGGCTTTTCTCCACTGAGGTATTCAGTTTTGTTTGATTGTGTGAGAGCTCACAATTGGGGGACAGCTGGAAAAGAAAAGAGGAGCACACTTTAAAGAATTATTGGCTGGATGAGATTACTATATTTGACTTATCTTTTCACTTGGAATCTTTTAACTTTGTAGCATAATGCTCCTATTTATATTTAGCAATTAGAGTGCCATCACAAAGTAAAATGTAAAACCATTATTCCTTGAAAAGAGAAAAGGCTTGTGGTATGAAATAATGCAGGCAAGGAGTGTGGGTGATAATTTACTCATATAATCATTTCTATTTCAGTCATATGGCAAGTATTTCTGGAGACGGCTCACACAGCAAAGGGATCTTTAAGATGTGCATGCCATAATTAACCTTTTTATATACCCTGATAGAATATCAATAGCTTTGTCTTGTTTAGCAGTTTTAGCTGTACTTATGGTCTATGAAAATGATCTGAATATAAGAAAAGGGGTCTTTATACTTTGGATTTAAAACAAATATGCATATTCATTCAGTTATTTTTATTGTATGGCTGAGTTCTAGACATTAAGTATCAGTATGTCTTTTATTCTCCCTCATACAGGAGATTAATCAGCCATCTAGTGCTTCTGTAGCATATGGGTCAGTGATTCATGAAGTCTGGACCAACAGCATTGGAATCAATAGCAGCAGCATCTGGGAATTTGCTAAAAATTCACATCTCCCAGTACACTCCCCCCCCCCCCCCCACACACACACACACAAACTGAATGAGAAATGCAGGGGAAAGGGTTGAGCCCAGCAGTCTGTTTTAAAAGCCATCCAAATGACTGTGGTACCCACTTGTTTGGATTATTCCTTTCTAGAAACAAAAAGGGAAGAACTGGCCTTATGCAAAGAACAGAAAGATCCTAGAATATGCACATTCCTCAGATACATTACAAGAAGAAAAAGGGCTAAGCAAGAAAAACAATAGGGAGACAAAAGAAAGAACTGTGTGGAGTAGGAGAAAATAGAAAACCCCAGAAGCTCCATTAGCAGCTATAGCTAAGCTCACAACAACACCTCCAGTCAAGACATGTATACAACAACTCTCTCTGATTGATAGGTGAGAGAACTCTTCCAGGTGATATGAATACGGAAATGAAGATGATCCTTTCCTCAACTGCAAAGAGTTCACAGTCTTGGAGTGAAAAAAGATAAGATATGGCTCCTTGAGAATTTAAAACAAAGTCAAAAGAGGACAAGTTGGATGTCAGGAGCGAGAACAAAGAAAAAGAAGAAGAAAAAAAAAGGATAAAGAGAGTAAATATTAAATTTTTTAAAAATTGTACTAGAATATTTAGGAATCTGTTCTTTTAATCCCTGTAATTACTCAATGGCAAGCTTTGCTTTGATTTGGAGATATAAACTCTGACAGTTCTTTAGTTCCCACTGCTACACTGGACAGAACTCCTGGAGAACTACAACCAAAAGCTTTCCCTTCTCTTATGATACTTATAGCTGTAAAAAAGCAAAAGTAACACAGAGACATAAATCATTCAGCTATGTATGGGTCAGTGTGATAGACTGAAGGTTTGTGACCCCTCCCCCTTTCCTATATTGAAATCCTAACCCCCAATGTAATGGGATTCAGAGAAGGGACCTTTGGGAGGTAATTAGGTCATGAAGGTAGGGCCTTTGTGAGTGGGATCAGTCTTCTTTCTAAAGAGAGCCCAGTAAGCTCCCTTGGCCTCCCTGCCATATGAGGACACAGAGAAAATGGACATCTGTGGATCAGGAAGGGGTTCTCACCAGATCTTGAATCTGCTGGTCTTAGAACAGCAATCAGAACTAGGATAAATAAATTTCTAATGTCTATAAACCACCTACTTTTGACATTCAAGTATAGCAGCTTGAATGAACCAGGACAGTCAGAAACAACATATTCTTACACAAACACAAGATGGTCATTTTTGTAGTCCAATAGCATAGTGTTATCCTTGGAGTTTCATCGTAAAATCATTTTGGGGTCTATAAGGAGAATCACAGTGAGACCACGCTACTGAAAAACTAACATCAAATCAAACACCAGAGTAATGTTGGAATTTGGATGATTTTTAAAAGTCACCTTGTCAAAGTGCCACTATAGTTTTTAAAAAATGACCCCACTGGTTCATTTTTAAAAACATTGATTTTTAAAAACAAATGAAACTCAAGCAATAAAGAACAATACAAAGAAAGAAGTTATAATTTCGCAAAGATCACAAACATTTGATGAACAGAATGCATAAATACAAACAAATGATAATTAGAAATGGTTTTAGAAAGAGTATGTGCTATTTTTAAAACACAGTTTTATTTTGGAATTAATTTTAGGTTTACAAAAATGTTGCAAAGGTAATATAGAGTATTTTTGGTATGTCCCTCGCCTTAGCTTCCTCTATTGTTAACATCTTATATTACATGTGTAATATTATTTTGTATTACTACATATGATACCAAGAATATTTTATAACTAGAGAGAGAGAGAGAGAGGTATGGGAGGAAGGAGAAATTTATTATAAGGAAGTGACTCACAGGGTTAAGAAGGCTGAGAAGTCTCAAGATCTGTAGTGGGCTAGCTGGAGACCCAGGGAAGCTGAAGTACATTTCCAGTTTGACAGCTGATGAAGGCCAGGAAAAAAAGTAAGTCCCAGTTCAAAGGCTTAGGCAGGAGGAATTCTCCCTTACTCAGTGGTTTTTTTTTTTTTTTGTTTGTTTGTTTTGTTTTTCTTTCCCCTACTTATGTCTTAAATTGAGTGGGTGAGGCCCACCCATATTAGGAATGGCAATTTGCTGTACTCAAGTCTCTATTAAAATAGAAACTTCAGTTGGGTGTGATGGTGCACCCCTGTAATCCTAGCACTTGAGAGGCTGAGGCAGGAGGATCGCAAGTTCAAAGCCAGCCTCAGCAATGGCAAGGCACTTAGCAACTCAGTGAGACCCTGTCTCTAATAAAATACAAAAAGGGCTGGGGATGTGGCCCAGTGGTCGAGTACCCCTGAGTTCGATCCCCAGTACCAAAAAAAAAAAAAAAAATAGAAACTTCATCAAGGAATGCCCTCAGTGGGCTGGGGTTATGGCTCAGTGGTACAGCGTTTTTCTAGCATATGTGAGGCACTGGGTTTAATCCTCAGCACTGCATATAAAAAATGAATAAAATAAAGGTCCATCAACAACTAGACATATTAAAAAAAATAATGCCCTCACTGACACACCCAAGATAATGTTTGATCAAAAGTTTGGGCACCCTGTGATTTAATCAAGTTGTCACATGAAATTAATCTTCACAGATATACATGATATTTTTAGTTCATTAGTTTAATATAATATCCAACCTGTCAGATCATTTTGTAAGCAACACCCTTCATTTCAAATGCTCAGAGCAAGCAGACAACTCTTTGGATGTCCCCACACTTCTGTTCCTATCAGTTGAGCTAGATGCTTTTCACAAGTCAGCTGTGTTTGAACCCTAACTTTTTTCAATTATATAACTTAGTTTTTCAATTATGTACATGTTATAAAAACTGATAAAATGCAAATGCAAAAAAAAGAAAGTTTTGTGTCCATAGAAACTACACTGGATATGCTAGACTGGATAAACGTAGAGTAGTTCAATATTTTTCAAATGGGTGTAAATATGACAATGATAAAATATTGGGAGGGGAGGGGAATCTAGGATTCTGAACTCAAATTTCTTACCAAGTGTCTTTCAATTCTTGTTTCATTTTAAAGAAACTGAAAGTGGACATCCTAGAGAGTGCATTATTGCTGTAGTTCATGCAAAAAAGTTGGTTAGGGGTTGGCCAGGGGGAATTCCAACCAGGTGACCTCTCTCAAAGAAAGGATACTGACCTCAAAATAAAAGACTGGAAAATGGCAAAAATGGCAGATGAATACACACACACACACACACACACACACACACACATATATGTATAATATAAATATTATATAATGATACATTAAAATAAAATAAATAATATGCTACTGAATGAACAATGGGTTGCAGATGACATCAAAGAGGAGATTAAAAAATTTTTAGACATGAATGAGAACACAGACACAACATATCAAAATCTCTGGGACACTATAAAGGCAGTTCTAAGAGGAAAGTTCATTGCATTGAGTTCATTCCTCAAAAGAAGAAAAAGTCAACAAATAAATGACTTAAAATTACATCTCAAAGCTCTAGAAAAAGAAGAACAATCCAACACCAAAAGTGGTAGAAGACAGGAAATAATTAAAATCAGAGCTGAAATTAATGAAATTTAAACCAAAGAAACAATTGAAAAAATTGACAAAACAAAAAGTTGGTTCTTTGAAAAAAATAAATAAAATTGACAGACCCTTGTCCAGGCTAACAAAGAGAAGGAGAGAGATAACTCAAATTACTAATATATGCAATGAAAAAGGAAATATCACAACAAACACTATGGAAATACAGGAAATAATTCGAAATTATTTTGAAAACCTGTACTCCAACAAAATACAAAACACCGAAGACATCGACAAATTTCTAGAGTTGTATGATGTGCCCAAACTTAAGCAGGAGGATATACATAATTTGAACAGTCCAATTTCAAGCAACGAAATAAAAGATGCCATCAGAAGCCTACCAACCAAGAAAAGCCCAGGACCAGATGGATACACAGCTGAGTTCTACAAGACCTTCAAAGAAGAACTGATACCAATACTCTTCAATTTATTTCAGGAAATAGAAAATGAAGGAGTACTTTCAAACTCATTCTATGAGGCCAATATCACCCTGATCCCCAAACCAGACAAAGACACAACCAAAAAAGAAAACTTCAGACCCATATATTTAATGAAAATAGATGCAAAAATTCTCAATAAAATTCTAGCCAATGGATACAGAAACATATCAAAAATATAATACCCCATGATCAAGTGGGGTTCATTCCAGGGATGCAAGGATGGTTCAACATACGGAAAACAATAAATGTAATTCACCACGTCAATAGATTCAAAGATAAGAACCATATGATTATCTCAATAGATGCAGAAAAAGCATTTGACAAAATACAGCACCCCTTCATGCTCAAAACACTAGAAAAACTAGGGATAACTGGAATATATCTGAACATCATAAAAGCTATATATGCTAATCCCCAGGCCAACAGTATTTTAAATGGAGAAAAATTGAAAGCATTCCCTTTAAAATCTGGAACAAGACAGGGTTTCCCTCTTTCACCACTTCTATTCAACATAGTAATTGAAATGCTGGCCAGAACAATAAGACAGACGAAAGAAATTAAAGGGAAACAGATAGGTAAAGTAGAACTCAAATTATCATTATTTGCTGATGATATGATTTTATATCTAGAAGACCCCAAAAATTCAACCAGAAAACTTCCTAGAACTCATAAATGAATTCAGCAAAGTAGCAGGATACAAAATCAACACCCATAAATCTAAGGCATTTCTATATATCAGTGACAAATCCTCTGAAAGGGAAATGAGGAAAACTACCCTGTTTACAATAGCATCAAAAAAAAAAAAAAAAAAAAAAAAAAAAAACTTGGGAATCAACTTAACTAAAGACGTGAAAGACCTCTACAATGAAAACTACAGAACATTAAAGAAAGAAATTATGGAAGACCTTAGAAGATGGAAAGATCTACCCTGTTCTTGGATAAGCAGAACTAATATTATCAAAATGACCATACTACCAAAAGCACTATACAGATTTAATGCAATGCCAATCAAAATCCCAATGACATTCCTCATAGAAATAGAAAAGGCAGTCATGAAATTCATCTGGAAAAATAAGAGATCCAGAATAGCTAAAGCAATCCTTAGTAAGAGGAGTGAAGCAGGTGGCATCATTATACCAGACCTTAAATTATACTACAGAGCAATAGTAACAAAAACAGCATGGTATTGGCACCAAAATAGGCCAGTAGACCAATGGTACAGAATAGAGGACACAGAGACTAACACATATAATTTCAGTTATCTTATATTAGACAAAGGTGCCAAAAATATACATTGGAGAAAAGATAGCCTCTTCAACAAATGGTGCTGGGAAAACTGGAAATCCATATGCAATAAAATGAAATTAAACCTATATCTCTCACCATGCACAAAATTCAACGCAAAGTGGATCAAGGATCTAGGGATTAGACCAGAGACACTACACCTAATAGAAGAAAAAGTAAGCTCTAATCTCCAACATGTTGGATTAGGTCCCAAGTTCCTTAATAAGAATCCTGTAGCACAAGAATTAATACCAAGAATCAATAAATGGGATGGACTCAAATTACAAAGCTTCTTCTCAGCAAAAGAAACAATCAGTGAGGTGAACAGAGAGCCTACTAATTGGGAACAAATTTTTACCACATGCACGTCAGATAGAGCACTAATCTCTAGAATATATAAAGAACTCAAAAATCTTAACACCAAAAAAAACAAATAACCCATTCAATAAATGGGCCAAGGAACTGAACAGACACTTCTCAGAAGAAGATATACAATCAATCAATAAATACATGAAAAAATGCTCAACCTCTCTGGCAATTAGAGAAATGCAAATCAAGACCACTCTAAGATTTCATCTCACACCAGTCAGAATGGCAGCTATTAAGAACACAAACAACAATAAATGTTGGAGAGGATGTGGAGAAAAAGGCACACTCATACATTGTTGGTGGGACTGCAAAATGGTGCAGCCAATATGGAAAGCAGTATGGAGATACCTTGGAAAACTTGGAATGGAACCACCTTATGACCCAGCTATCCCACTCCTTGGTCTTTACCCAAAAGACCTGAAAACAGCATACTACAGGGATACAGCCACATCAATGTTTATAGCAGCACAATTCACAATAGCTAAACTGTGGAACCAACCTAGATGCCCTTCAGTAGATGAATGGATAAAGAAAATGTGGTATATACACACAATGGAGTATTACTCAGCAATAAGAGAGAATAAAATCATGGCATTTGCAGGAAAATGGATGGAGTTAGAGAATATAATGCTAAGTGAAGTTAGCCAATCCCCAAAAGCCAAATGCCAAATGTTTTCTCTGATATAAGGAGGCCAATTCACAGTTGGGTTGGGATGGGGAGCATAGGAGGATTAGAGGAATACTAGAATGGCCAATGGGGAGGGAGGGAAAGGGAGGGGGCAAAAGGGTGAAGGGAAAAAAAAAAAGATGGTAGAATGAGATGGATATCATTACTCTAAATGCATGTATGAAGTCACGAATGGTGTGAATATACTTTGCATACAACCAAAGATTTGTAAAAAAGTGCTCTATATATGTGTAATATGAAATGTAATGTATTCTGCTGTCATTTATAACATCTTAGAATAAAAAATAATTTAAAAAAAAGATCCTATCTCAAAATAAAAGGAAAGAGCTAATGTAAATTAGTGGTAGAATGCCCTTGGGTGCAATTCCCTGTACTGTCAAAATAAGTCTAAATAAGTAAAAAATACTTTATTCTTTAATAATTATATCTTTAGATTGAGAAAAAGCTAAAGGTAATGCAGAGAGCCTGTAGATCACATACTGTTTCCCCTATTGTTAACATCTTACATTATGATCATGCATTTGTCACAGCTATTAATGCAAAATTGATAAATTAAAAAATAAATAAAATAAAATAAAATATTTCATTTAAATGTTTGTTATATTAAATATCATGTTATACGAAATATATATTTAATGTACTATAATACTATTTTAATATAAATATACATATTAACATATTAAAATATATTTCAGATAATGAATAATTAAATATAATTTAATATATTAACATATTTACATATTAAATGTTATTTATTATATTAAAATATGCAATAGGGAAGATGTTAACTTCTGGAGATAGAAAGTGGTAATGGTTGTACAAAAGTGTACATGTCATTTGTCACAGAGCTGGATGCTTAAAATTGTTAAAATGCTAAATATTATTGTGTATATGTTACCACAATATGTTATTTTTCAGCTTCCCCATTTCAACAAATAATTTTACGAATACAAATGGTTGCATTAGGTAAAAAGGATTTATTATGTAGTAAATTTATTTTCATTTTTATTTAATAGAAGAGAAAGATGCCAACATGAAACCAAATGAATTTCAAGTAAATGGTGCCCTTTTGAGATTTTAAATCAAGGGATTTTGACTCTCTTAACATTGCTCTAAATTTAAGATAAAAGATATGACAAACTTTTAAAGGTTACTGCAGTGGTTCCCAATCCAAGGGAGGGCCAATTCCCAAATCAGCTGTGCTTGAAAAATGTATGGGAATTTTTGGTCAGCACAGGTACAAAGAGCCTAGCATTCTCTGAGATGCCAACCGTCTTACAATGCACATGACAGATCCAACATCAAAAACATGTCCACTGCTGGTATCAATAGCTCCCTCAGGGACAAACATTAGGGAAGATACAATATATTTTTTTCTAATAAAATCCAACCTGGAATGCAAATCCTTATTGGAATAAAAATACATATACAGTTCCCAAACCTTTTCACATCACATGTAGATATTCCCCTTTTTAGTATATTTGCTGCCAGAGTGAGCATACAACCTATTTTAAAATTATGGTTCCTGCATGTGCAAACCTTTGATTTAATCCAACACCACAAAAAAAATTTACATTTCAGTTTTGCACAATATGTCTGATTCTTTACAAAATATTTGAGAAAAAAGACACCATATCACTTTTTTTAAAAAATATTTATTATTTGTTTTAGTTGTACACAATGCCTTTATTCTTAAGTGGTGCTGAGGATCGAACCCAGGCCACGCACGTGCTAGGTGAGCGCTCTACTGCTGAGCCACAACCCCAGCCCTCTTTCTTTATTTTTCATTTTGAAAATTGTTAAATTTTCCTATGATGGCAGAATTCAATTTATTTCATATTACACATATAGAGCACAATTTTTCAAGTCTGTGATTGTACACAAAGTATTTACACACAATTGGTGTCTTCATACATGTACTTAGGGTAATGATGTCTAACTTATTCCACCTTCTTTCCTACCCTCATGCCCCATCCCTCCCCCTCACTCCCCTTCGTCCTATCTAAAGTTCTTCCATTCCTCCCATGTTCCCCCCATGCCATACATCGCCATTAAGAGTCAGAATCCTCATATCAAAGAAAAAAAATTCGACCTTTATATTGCTTAGCATTATATTCTCCAACTCCATCCATCTACCTGTGAATGCCATTATTTTATTCTCTATTAGTGCTGAGTAGTGTTCCATTGTGTATATATACCAAATTTTCCCTATCCATTCATCTGTTGATGGGCATCGGGGTTGTTTCCACAATCTAGCTGTTGTGAATTATGCTGCTATAAACATTGATGTGGTTGTGTCCCTGTAGTATGCTGTTTTTAAGTCCTTTGGGTATAAACCAAGGAGTGGGATAACTGGGTCCAATGGTGGTTCCATTCCCAGTTTTCCAAGGAATCTCCATACTGCTTTCCAGAATGGCTGCACCAATTTGCAGTCCCACCAGCAATGTATGAGTGTGCCTTTTCCCCCACATCCTCACCAACACTTCGTGTCGCTGCCTGAAGCGGAAGTCGCTTGGAGCAGCGAACGCCACAGGAAAATTCGGAGGCAGGATGAAAATGAAAAAAAGGTCTTTTATTCTTCTCCTCTCTCCAGCTCCAGCAATCACTCCAAATGCTGTAACTCCAACCACCACCTTCTTCTTCCCCACACACACTAACGAACCTCACCCAGTTATATACATATAGCTTTAACAAGGACACGTGCTTACAGCTCGAGCTTACAGGTGCGTCACGCAGTGTTCACGGGCATACAAAGATTCTTTGAATAATGTATCAACATCAGGTGGAAACTAGAACATCTTTTATGGCTCTCAGCTAACCGCAATCTTTAGCTATCTCCTTGATTATAGGCTCCTTCATTTCCCCCTTTTAGTTTTAAAAGAGGGAATGTTCTAGGACGTCCATGTGCAACCGACATTCTTACCCGTCATGGGAGTCTAGGCTGTCCTGACTCCTGGCTTAGGTTGACATGCCGGCCACATTAGACTGTCCCGTGCGACTGTGCCGTGTCTTAGGTTGTCCCCCTCTGGGGATCTTACCCGTCATAGGCTAACCAGCCATCCAATAGAGCCCTTCAGGATCGACTGTGTGTTGACTAACAGCCGTCCAATTTTTAGGAGATGCTGCGGCTTTAAGGCGGCAAGCCTACTGCTGACGAGCCAAGTTTCCATAGCGTATCAAGTTCTTTAAGCCAATCAGCTGCCCTTAGTTTCATCAAGTAACGCACTGAGTTCTCTTAGACAAATACCCGCAAGGCATTGTCCCGCAATGTCCCAAAATAATGGAAAATCAAAATGTCCATAAGTTATAACACATAGATTCAGGAGGCCCCATGCATGCAGAGCAGAGGCCACACTGCTGGTGAGGTTGTTGATGCTTGAGCAGCAGGGATGCTTGCAGCGACCGCGGTCCCTGCAGTTGTAGCAGCAGCCGTCTTTTTTATGTCCAGACATTTCCACCGGCAAATCTTCAGGGCCCGCTACCTAAAAACTCAAGCATCCATTATTAAGGGAAAGGCAGTGCTATTCCAGCACTGAGATCAAAAGGTGAGCTGTCAAACTAAAAAAAAAGAACTATTAGAGTAGAAAATAAAAGTTGATCTCTGCTCACACACATTGCTGCTCAAGCTCCCACAAACATAAGCTGGCAAAATATCACATTCAGAAATAATCAAAGAGAAACTGAGGGTGTTTACTGCATTAAAGATAAAGAAAAGCTAAAGGCATTTTGGAAAAATAATTTGTTAGCTGGAATCCTCGAGTCTCTATATACACAGCAATCCTATACCTGTTGAAATAATTCAAATTAATCAGCTACTAAACAAATGAAGTCAATAACAAATAAATGATCCTCTGTCGGAAACACCAAAATATCAGGTTATACAACATTAAACATATTCACAGCTGAAGAGAAGTCCCGGAGACAACTATAAATCAAAATTGATTATCATTATAATTGATTATCTAAAAATATTCTGAACTTATATAAATATCTATTTATCTATCTATCTATTGATTATCAAATTAGAATATTCTAAGCTTAAATGAATTAACGTTATTTGTTATTTGGATCTATATCTATCTACCTTTTTTTTTTTTTTTTTTAAGCACTTAATTATTTGTGACGTCACACTAGACAGACGCACATATAAACATATTTGTGACATCACATTAACATGAAATTTAGACAAATGCACAGACATAAAGACATATATAAAAGAGAAAAAAAAAATTACAATTGTGTATACACTGAAGAGAGATCTTCTTGTCCCGGCCGGGAAGAATGAAATTTAAGTTGTAAATTTAATGGAGAACTCTTTTAAGGGAATCACTCCATACCTTCATTTTGGTCCTCTTGACCTTGCACTTGTTTATTCAGTCTAGACTCCTCAATAACTTCGTCTTGATCCCTTTGACTTTGTACCTGCTTTATCAATCTAGATGGTATCCATATTGGAGAGGATTCGTGCTTTGGAAAAACACAAACAGATCCTCTCCCCCAAATTAATACTGGGTCTGGACCCTTCCATGTACCTGAGAGAACATCCTTCCAGTAAACCAAAGGTTTATGTTGTTGGTGTGGGTTCCAGTGTCTATCTCCAGCCGAATGTCCATTAGAATCTAAAGTTAAGAAATTTAGGGTAAACAGGGCAACTGCCAATCTGTCCTTAGGATTTTTCCAGTTTCCATCTTTTTGCTTTAGTAACATATTTTTAAGTGTCCGATTTGCTCTTTCAATTATTCCTTGTCCCTGAGGATTATAAGCAATACCTGTTTTGTGGATAATATTGAACTTTGTACAAAATTGTTTGAAGGATGTGGATGTATATGCAGGGCCATTATCTGTTTTAAGCATTTTGGGGATGCCCAATGCAGCAAAAGCTTGCAGACAATGAGATATAGTATCTTTAACTTTTTCTCCGGAATGTAAAGAAGCAAAAATCATGCCTGAGCATGTATCTATGGTGACATGAATAAATCGTAATTTTCCAAAACTTGGCTCATGTGTGACATCCATCTGCCACAAATGATTGGGCATCAAACCTCGTGGGTTAACCCCATAATGTGGATTGGGCAAGAGTGTTACACAAGATGGACATTCTTTTACAATTCTACGAGCTTGTTCTTTTGTGATTTTAAATTTTTGTCTTAAGGTAGTGCTGTTAACGTGGAACTGGGAATGAAATAAAGTAGCTTGTTGTACTGTAGTAAATATAAATATTGTTTTAGTGAGGGCGTCAGCTTTTTGATTACCTTCATGGAGAGGACCAGGCAGATTAGTGTGAGCTCTTATGTGACCTATAAATAAAGGTTCTTTTCGTTGCCATAGGAGATTTTGGATTTGAGAAAACAATTTAAAAGCTGGAGTATGTGGTGCTATTGGACCTGCTAGCTCCAATTTTGGGACAGCATGTACAATATAATGGCTGTCTGAAAAAATATTCATAGGCTGTTCTTTAAAATTTTCCAGAGCTATTATTATAGCTTTGAGTTCCACTAATTGAGCTGATTTTTGATTAGTGATATGAATCATTTTTTCATTTTGAGTGACTACTGCAGCAGTACCATTAGAGGATCCATCTGTAAATACATTAAATGCTTTAGGAATGGGTTGATTTTTTATTACCTGTGGGAATATGATAGGATGATTTATACAAAAGGACAGTATAGGAGATTTAGGAATATGATTGTCAAAATTTGCAGAAGTAGAGCATCTAGCTATAGCCCAATCATTATCATTGAAGCACAAATACTCAACCTGTGACGATGAATAAGGAGTAATAATAGTAGCGGGATGAATTCCAAATATTTTAGTAGAGGTTTTAAGTCCTTGAAGAATAAGTTTAGCTACCATGGAGGTATAAGACTCAATTGTACTTTTAGGAGAGACAGGCAAATGTATCCATAATATAGGTCCCTGTTGCCAAAATACTCCTGTTGGAGTATATTGTGAAGGAATAATAATCAATATTAGTGGTTGTGCAAAATCAAATCTATCGCAATGGGATCTTTCAATGGCCTGTTCTACTAATTTTAGAGCTCTCCTGGCCTCAGGAGTTAATGTTCGAGGTGAGGATGGGTCAGGGTTCCCACGAAGGATGTCAAATAAGGGGTTTTAATTGTCCAGTAGTGAGGCTTAGTGTAGGGCGAAGCCAATTAATGTCACCCAGTAATTTTTGGAAATCATTGAGTGTGGTCAAATGTTCTTTACTTATTAGAATTTTTGGGGGTTTAACAAAAGTATCCATGATTTTAAAGCCTAAATATAGTATAGGTGATCTGCTTTGAACTTTTTCTTCTGCTATATATAATCCATATTTTTTTAGATTTTTTGTTATTTCACTAAATATATTAAATAAGATTTGTTGATTAGGGTGAGCTAATAAAACATCGTCCATGTAGTGTAGACACATAAGGTCTTGATATTTGTTTTTAATGGGCTGTATAGCTCTGTCCACATATAGTTGGCACAGTGTAGGGCTATTTGCCATTCCCTGCGGCAATACTTTCCATTGATATCTTTTATCAGGGCCATTATTATTAATAGAAGGAATTGAAAAAGCAAACCTGGGGGCATCCAGAGGATGTAGGGGAATGGAAAAGAAACAGTCCTTTATATCAAGGGTTATAAGGTAATAGTTTTTTGGAATAGCTACAGGATTAGGAAGTCCAGGTTGAGTAGGGCCCATAATTTGCATTGTTTTGTTAATTTGTCTTAGATCTTGTAATAGTCTCCATTTTCCTGATTTTTTCTTAATTACAAATATGGGAGAATTCCAGGGAGAGGTGGAAGGCTCTATGTGTCCTGCTTCTAATTGTTCTTTAATTAATTGGTGGGCCGCTTGCAATTTTTCTTTGGATAGGGGCCACTGAGGGACCCAAACTGGCTTATTAGAGAGCCATGGTATTTTTAAAATTGTTTTCTCAGTGGCCCCTAGAAAAAATGTCCTTTGCCTTTTTTATTATGAGTAGGATTTTTATTCTTAACACCTGCAGGCTTGGTCGCTAGGTGTAGCCCCATTTGATGTAAGATATCTCTTCCCCATAGGGTAACTGGCAAGCTGTTTAAAACATAGGGTTTGAATGTTCCTGTATGGCCTTCATTGTCTTGCCAATTTAAGATTACAGCACTTTGAGCTGGGGTATTACTGTATCCCAAGCCTCTTAAACTGGTTGAGGCTTTCTGTAGAGGCCAGTGCTTAGGCCATTGTTGTAGATTTATGATGGAAGAGTCAGCTCCTGTATCAATCAGCCCCTCCATCTCTATACCTTGAATTTTTAATTTGCACATAGGCCTCCGTGAACAGTCCTGGACCCAGAAAGCCATAGGTCCTGAACCAGTGGAACCGAATGCTCTGCTATTTCTATTTTGTGGCATGCTTTTAAAAGAATTATGGAGACTGGGAATGAGGAGCAGCTGTGCGATTCTGTCTCCTTGATTTACGGAGATGATGCCCCTGTGTGTACTTAGCATTATTTTAATCTCTCCATTATAATCTGAATCAATAACCCCTGGTATAACATTAAAGCCTAATAAACTTTTGGAACTACGCCCAAGGATTAGTCCCACAGTTCCTGAAGGGAGAGGTCCCCTGATTCCCGTAGGAATCAGCTGAACCCCCATTTCAGGTGTCAGGACCATCCGGGCAGTAGAACAGAGATCTAATCCTGCACTTCCTCTTGTCCCTCTGATAA
Organism: Tamias sibiricus; assembly: GCA_025594165.1. Lineage (NCBI taxonomy): Eukaryota > Metazoa > Chordata > Mammalia > Rodentia > Sciuridae > Tamias > Tamias sibiricus. The sequence goes on along the minus strand of CM046664.1, from coordinate 106,951,244 downwards.
GGGAGTTAATGGGTAGGAGGGACTGTGACGAGGAATCATTTGAATCTGAGGGCCTTCCTCCTCTAGTGCCTCGTACATTTGTGGGCCCCGGGGCATTGGGCCCCGTGCCCCGTTTTTTGAAATCCTTGATAAATCATTTCCATATATATCATATCTAGAATGGCATTGATTGGCCCAATGTATACCTTTTTTGCATCTGGGGCATCGGCCTGGAGCACGGTATGAATTTGATTTTATTACCCTTGGGGGATATTGCTTAGCATATCTTGGTTGATTATAATAATTTTGTCTGGAATATCCTGTTCTAGGTTGAAACCTTTGGGAATTTTGAGGGGAGGAATTTTTCATCACTGCAGCAATTACGTTGCCTGTGATAACAGCCTCGTTAATGTCTTTGCACAGTCTGATATAAATTGATAAGTCTTTTTTACTTCTCCATGGCCTTATTGCCTCCTGGCAATATTTATTAGCGTTCTCGTATGCTAATTGGATAACTAGGGGCATAGCTTGCTCGACTTCTCCAAAAACTCTAGATGTTGTTTTTAAGAGCCTATCTACAAAATCAGCGTAAGGTTCGTTAGGCCCTTGTATAACTTTTGATAGGCTGCCTTGCAGATCCCCTGTGCCTGAGATTGTCTTCCAGGCTTTCACAGCTGCAGTGTGTACCTGGGCATACACACCTGGATCGTATTGTAGCTGATTTTGTAGTTCGGCGAACTCACCCTCCCCTGTGAGCATATCTATATTGCGTTGAGGGAAACCTGCTGCAGCATTTCTCTTTGCTATTTCTGAACAAAGTTCCTGGAATTGAGTTTTCCAGATTAGGTATTGTCCCCCACTTAGTACCGCTCTGCATAGACTTTTCCAATCTGAGGGGGCTAAGGTTAGGGTGTTAAGTGACTCTATCATACTTAATGTGAACGGAGCTTGAGGCCCATAGGTCATTACCGCCTCTTTAAAATTCTTTATTGTTTTAAAGTCTAGGAACTCGTGATATCTTTGTCCCTGTTCATTTTGAAATACTGGCAGTTCTAGGTGCTCCTGCGGTCTATGTTGTTCGAGAGCGTATAAGCGCTCTGAAAGGCCGCCAATTTCTACCTCAAGGGCACGTACACTCTGATCAATACTCTTTATTGTTTCTGTTAGGGATTCTATCCATGAAGGAGCAGAGGGCGCTAGTGGTTCCTCTATTTGACGGTCTTTTCTCTTTTTTAATTTCTTTTTGTTCTTTTTATTGGAGACTGTGCTCTCCGAATCGCTTTTTGATTCCTCTTCACTACTAGCTTCATAATTCCTAACCGGCTCAGTAGAGGAGACTGTACTTTCATGGTTTGGCTCCTTGTTACTATTATTACTTTCACTAGTATCCTGAGTTTCAGTTTCTAAGGAGAGTACATACTCCTCAGCTAATTTTATTAAGCTTCTGATGGCTTTTGCAGATCTTACTTTTGAATTTACATTCCTACTCTCCTTGCTGGTCTCCACTGAGTCAGAGGATATGCTTTCTTGTTCACTTTTCTCACTATCCTCTGAGTTCTCAATATCAAAAATTTCATTCATGGCTTTTATAAACCGACTTTTTGTTATATTTGCTCCCATCTTTTTAAATTTTCTTTTTTCTTACCTTGCCGCCGAATTCCCCGTACAGGCCGCCACCTGTCGCTGCCTGAAGCGGAAGTCGCTTGGAGCAGGGAACGCCACAGGAAAATTCGGAGGCAGGATGAAAATGAAAAAAGGTCTTTTATTCTTCTCCTCTCTCCAGCTCCAGCAATCACTCCAAATGCTGTAACTCCAACCACCACCTTCTTCTTCCCCACACACACTAACGAACCTCACCCAGTTATATACATATAGCTTTAACAAGGACACGTGCTTACAGCTCGAGCTTACAGGTGCGTCACGCAGTGTTCACGGGCATACAAAGATTCTTTGAATAATGTATCAACATCAGGTGGAAACTAGAACATCTTTTATGGCTCTCAGCTAACCGCAATCTTTAGCTATCTCCTTGATTATAGGCTCCTTCAACTTCGTGTTGTTTGTATTCTTGATAGCTGCCATTCTGACTGGATAAAATTTATTAATAATAGTTAACATCACATAGTTAATTCAACTACTTCTATATTGTACATAATGACAACATCTTCACAAGACTGCATGCTGAAGGATTTGAGATGATCCATATTCCTAGTCAAAGATTGAGATACACTGTATTTACGAAGCAAAGCAATGGCATCAAGGAGCCAGCCTCATTTCTTATTAGTTATATTATTTTCTATAATGTTTTCTTTTTAACATTTACATCTTGTATTGACAACATAATTCAAACACTTGTTTACTCTTCATTCTATTTTTTATCAGAACTTTATAGTTATATATAGTAGCTGAATTCATCCCAACAAACTCATACATGCAAAGAAATCGATTTTAATTCATAATCACCTCTTTTCCCTCCCCATTTTCCCTTCCATCCTTCTTCCCTTCTCCCTTTCTCCTTCCTTTACTCTCCTAGACTTCCTTTTGCTCATCTATTAATTTGTATTTGATTGGTCCCTTATGTAATCTGATCCTTCCCTCCCCCTTTTCTTTATTTAACTCTAGCCTCTGCATATGTGAGAAAACCTCCAACCTTTGAGTTTCTGAGTTTGGCTAATTTCACTTAGCATGATAGTCTCCATTTCCATCCATTTACCAGCAAATGCCATAATTTTATTATTTTCAATGGCTAAGTAGAATTCCATTGTATATAGATATAATACAATTTCTTAATCCATTCATCTATTGACAGGCATCTGGGTTGCTTCCATAATTTAGCTATTGTGAATTGTGCTGCTATAAACATTGATGTGGCTGTGTTGCTGTGGTATGCCAATTTTAGATCTTTTGGGAAAATAGCCAAGAGTGGGTTAGCTAGATCATTTGGTGGTCTGGTTCTATTTTAAATGATTCAGTGCTCACCCTCAGAACTTTTTATACCATGGCTTGTCCCATACAGGACTCTAATTCATCTACTTGATTGTCTAGGTTTTGTCACTGAAAGTTTTAAGTTTATTTTTATTCCAACAAAGGCTCATAGATATGGATTTCTTTACATTTTTTAATGATCACTATCTACCTGTTATTTTTGTTCCAAGAGGGTAGTTTGACAGGTTTTAAAAGTTAAAAAAAAAAAAAAAGAAAAGAAAATTTAAAAATTAAAAAAAAAAAGTTTCAAGTCAGGTTTCTATTTGGTAATTGTTTGGGTTCTTGTGTGACAACTGGCCCACAATTTCTTTTCTCCAATTATACTTGTTTATTTCTGGTGTGCAGGTAAAGCAGAATGATTTAGGGAATTATTATTTTTTTCTTTGCCATGTAAGTCTGTAAAAGGTAAAAATTAACTGTTGAATGCTTAGTGATTTCATCTACAAAATACTATAGGCCTGCTCTTTTCTTTCCACAGGAAGTTTTGTTTTGTGTTTGTACTGAGGATTGAACCCAGGCATCCCCAGCCCTTTTTATATTTTAGCTCCAGACAGCATCTTGCTAAATTGCTTAGGGCCTGGATAAGTTGCTGAGGCTGGCTTTGAATTCATGATCCTCTTGCCTCAGCCTCTTGAGCCACTGGGATTATAGGCATATATCACCATGCCTGGCTCCTATGGAAGATTTTAAAGAACTAACTCAATTGTCTTAATATTATAGGACTACTTGAGTTTTTTTTAATTTTTAACTTGGTTTTGATAGGTTACCTTTTCACAAGTTACTTAATTTCACCTAGGTTTTCATATTTATTGGTATGATATTGCTCATAGTACAGTCTTTAATCTGTGCTCTATTTTTATGTACCCTTATTAGCCTTTATTATTTGCACTCTTTTTTCTCAACCAGTCTTATCCAAGGATACGCTATTTTATTAGTCTTTTTAAAAAGCTAATTTTTATCTTTACTGATCTTCCTATTGTAGTTTTGCTGTCCACTTGTGGAATTCTGCCATTTTCATCAATTCTCTCCTTTTACTTTCTTTCTGCTTATTCTCTGATCCTTTTCTAAATACTTAAGATGGATGCTTAGTTCATGTTCAGATTTTTTTTTTCTAATGTGAACATTTATGGATGATAGAGTTCCACCAAAAAATATTGGCTATGACATGTTATATTTTTATTATTATTTAGATTTAAGAACTCATTCATACATGTGTATGTACAAATATGTAACAACAAATCCCATCAGTATGTACAACTATAACATATCAATAAAAATAACATTTAATTAAAAAATACATATTCTAGAATTCCATTTATATTTAAAAGGGCACACTAATCATTGGTGTCAGGAGAGGGCTGGGGTGTAGCATGGCTAGAATGAGATCATTGGTTCTATGCCCAGCATTGCAATTAAAAAATGGATGAGGAGGGATATCTATTTAAAAAATCATGTTGGTTTCTTTTTTTTAGGGGAGGGTAAGGGAGTACCGAGGATTGAACTCAGGGGAACTTGGTCACTGAGCCACATCCCCAGCCCTATTTTGTATTTTATTTAGAGATTGTATTATATTTAGTCTTGCTGAGTTGCTTAAGACCTTGCCTTTTGCTGAGGCTGGCTTTGAACTCACAATCCTCCTGTCTAGGCCTCCTGAGCCACTGGGATTACAGGCATGTGCCACTGTGCCTGGCCATTTTGATTTCTTAACGGATCCATGAATGATCAAATATTCTCTTTTCAAAGATGTGAAAAAATTTAAAATATCTTGTTGCCCTTGACTTCTATCTTAATTGAATTTTCAACAGAGAAGACCACCTTTCTAAGGAGTGAACTTAAGATTTGGAGCTCCCATTGTGCAAGTCTAGATGAACTCAGTTTCTGCTGACTTAAAATGTCTTTCCCTCTTGGTAGATAATAGCTTTCTGCCCTCAACACTTTAATTATTCCATCGCGTTCTGTTTTCTACTATCACTGATGAGTAGTCTACTGTCCATGAAATGATGATTTCTTTATATATGAAGTCTCTTTTTTTTCCTGGCTGCTTTAAGAACTTTGTTTTTCTACAGAGCCAACTATCATGTAATAGCTAAGCATCAGTTTTCTTTTTATTGAACCTGCTTAGAAATTTTGCACTTCCCGAAACTGTGGATTCAAGATTCTCAGTATTCCTGGAAATTTCTCAGCTATTATCACTCCTTGGTCAGCTTTCATTTCTCCTTCTGTGACTTTGATTGGACATATGTTAGGGCTTCATTTTATCCTCAATATTTTAAATTATTCTAATATTATTCACCCCCTTTTTTTTTTTTTTCTGGATTATACCTTGATAAGTGTTCCACTTGTAACCTTAAATTCATAATTTTCTTTTGGATATGGCTAATCTGCATTTTAATATGTTTGGCTTTCTTTTAACATCTATATATTTTTATATCAAGACAGTTCTTTTAATTATTTTTAACAACTGTCTCATTATTCCTTAATAGTTTTCTGTTGCTTGCTCACTATTTTGATTCTATGCTTTATTTCATTGAGTACTACTTCAAAAATAGCTCCTCTGTATCTGACAGTTCCAGTATAGATTGCTTACTTCCTCATGTGCAGTCTTTGACTGTGAGCTAATATTTGCCTGTTTATACACTGTGGAAACTTATGAGGTATCCTACAGGGTTCTTTCCTATGGAGATTTGGTTTGTGCTGGTTGCTGGAAAGACCACCAACCTGGGGCCACTTTAGCTCTCTTTAAGGGCCCTGGCTTAATGTCAAATGTCAAATTCAGTTCCCTTTCCTTGCTGTTGACTGTAGGCTCAGAATCTAAACTACAATACACAGCCCTCCTATTGGCATCTTCCCTCAGTATAAGAGTTTCTCTCCTTTGCTTCTTGAGAAGCAAGAAGTCTTAGTGTCTTAGTGTCTTTCTCTAATAATTGACACATTTATCTGTTCATGGCCCCAAGCTCCAACACGGACTGACTCGACTCGGCTTGTTACTTTCTTTTTGGAGGGGTGATGGTGGTGAGAGTATGAATAGGTTGTACTTGGAGATTATTTCACCTACATCCAGGAAATCTTACAGCAAACCCCAAATTTTTATTTAGGGTCTAATTAGTTTTCAAGAAGAGTGTCTTGTTTGCCATTGTTATTAGAAGTAGAAGTCCTATTCTCAATCTGTGAAGTTCAACAAATAAAATACATACACTGATCATTCTGTTTTTCTCAGCACATGGTACCCTAATATTAGTACCTACAATGATTTTTGTATTTGAAATTTTAAAGTAAGTGAACTGGGGCCCCCCAAAGGCTAAATGACTCATCCCACTCACAATAAACAGTGGCTTAGACACTTTTATGTCTAATCTAGTAGTCTTTAATAAAAATCCTTCCAATACTCCTTAGACCTGATTTTAAAAGGCATGTCATATTAAAGTCCATCTATAATTTTTTACTTCTCTGCATACCCAAGGCTAGATATTTATGTCCATGTATAATCACATGCATATATAAATAAGCCTAAGACTACATAGAAATATTGTAAATATAATTTAATATATAGACAAGAATGGGTATGAGGAAGATATCTTGAGAGCACTAAGGGAAACTACAGAATCCTAGTCTTGTCTTTCTCTAATAATTGTGACATTTAAGACCAAAATAATTGTACACCTGGAACATTTGTTTTTACTTATGCATGACAGCAAATGCTTCCTGGCAAAGATTATAATAGCCTGGAGTTGCTATATACTAGTTCTCAAGTAGACATTTACATAACTTCTCCATGTAGTTAACTCATAGGTAAAATATGCCAATGAAGAGAAATCATGAGATTTCTCATGATCAGTATTCATCAACAGTTCTCTAGGAAATGCATCAACATGCATAGCCACTAAAAGCATGAAATTAATGACCCAGTTCAGGGAGAGCAAGGGGGAAAATTAGAAGCAATCAGTAAGGCAGTCATTTACATTTAGGGACACAGAAAACTTGAGAAGAAAGGATTACAAACATATAGCACTCCAACAAAGTTATAATTTGCTGCTAGAAGTGACTGTGGGTATCCATTGCATTTGTTTTGCTTAGATATATTTTTAAAGTTAAACTATTAGGTTAATGTCTTAAACCTCATTTTAGATATTTTGGGGTCAAAGACAAATAGATGTTTCTTAAAGTTCATTTTGGGTGACTTGTCCATAAATATCTCTTGGAAATTTTTCAGATTTTTTTTCCCCTCTAGGAGACCCTCAAGAACATTTTAGTGTCTTTAAATCTTTTTCATGTTAACATTCAAGGAAAATAATGTACTTATTTTTTTTCTTATTTGATTTTCTCTCCCATTCAGTTTTTGATTCTCTGTCTCCTGCATCCCAATTCCAACTTCCCCAACCCCACCAAAAGCTCTGGCATGTAGCTCCAATTCTTAAAAGCAAATATTGTTTCAGTCATATGTGATACAAGTTTAAATATAGTTATGCTTCAGCATTTGTGTGTGGGGGGGACTGAATCTTAAAAAAACATATGTATTGCTAACATTGTTCAAAGCATGGGCCACATATGCTACTACTCTTAAATACTACTAACAGATGAAGATATTATGAATTTTATGGATGAGGGTGAGGTGGAGCTTGGAGTGGCAGAGTCTGTGTTCCCCCACCCCTTAATGGCTGGAAGACATGGGGACATGGAAAGAGGTAAGCTCAATGAGCCAAGTCTGTAAAATGGCATTATGAGTCAATATCCAATTTTAAGGGATTGCTCAGTACATTGATTTGTTCTTTTCAACTTTAAACATTTATATAATAATGTATAACATGACAGAACATGAATTTAAGTGATTTATAATACACCTACTTTCATATCTGCTATCATGTTTAAGAGTGAAATTACTGATACCTTTCACTGCCTGTAGGTGAGCCCTAAATTTCTAAAATCCCGTCCTGGAGGAGACTGGCCTCTGTATCTGGGTGTGAATAGGTGCTTTGTCACATTTACAGACCCTGGAGGGCTATAAGACATGGCACCATCAACATAAACATTCTTTACACTCCAAATTGCCTGTGTTACTATTATTATTTTTTAATAGCAATGGTAGTTTAACTTAGTAGGGATACTTACCAATTCTGAGTGATTTAACAATAGTAGAAATTGGCATCTAATAAAATAATAGCTTGCTTCTAATTGCTGGGAAAATGTCCTTCTTATAAGGCTCAAGAGATGGAGTCAAGTCAGGGTAGGGAGAGTAGCTTTTTACACTTGGAGCCCAATGGGAAGCAGCAGGTGACAGATGACATTTCCTTAAGAGACCCAGATTACTCATTATTTTAGTGTTTGTGCTAGAGAAAAACCTTCAAAGTGAACAATTAATTTTCCTTTTGGATTACACAGGATATTATTTTTAATGCTGAAGTTTTCCACATCATCCTTGGTCACCTTTATTTTCCAGAATGAAAAAAAAAAAAAAAAAAAAAAAAGAAAGAAAGAAAGAAAGAAAGAAAGAAAGAAAGAAAGAAAACCACACTTTTTTTTCCCCAAACAACACATAAAAATACATATTGAGAGATTTTGTTATTTCCCAAGATTTCTTTCTTTCTTTTTTTTTTTCTTTCTTATTTTTTATAGTATTGGGACAGAACCCAGGCCTCTCTAGGCAAGTGCTCTATCACTAAGCTACATCCCAGCCCCTTGATGACATTCTTAATGACAATCTTTCTTAAAGAAGGAAGAAGGGAGGGACACAGAAATTTACTATTACATATTAAAATGAAAGTTCAGTGTTTTATTGAGGGGAGGAGGTGTGAAGTTCTCCTTAAAACATCCCAAGGATGAAATTCCACCCACTTCTAAAAATTCCAAGCAATTAAAACATGAAGCTTTGAAACCATGAATAAGTTCCAGGATATTAAGACCATTCTGGACCTGTCTAAAGTCATGCCTGTCCATTTGCATCTGTTACCCCAAATATGGTCTGTTAGAGAATGGCAGGGACAAAAGGGCTTTCTTAATCTATCCAGCTGCCTCCCACTCCTGCCAGAGCATCTCTGAGCTGTGCCTAGTGTACAAGAGGCAAGCCAGAGGAGCATGAAATTAACTATGGTTTCTGCTTCCTCTTCTCACCACTCCCAGCCCCAGCTATTCCACCAAGACCTCCAATTCTGGGTAGCTGGAGAAGCTTCTAAAGCCTTCCAAGTCCCTCTCAGCCAAGTCTGCCCATGGGGCAGCGCCTAGAGCAAAGCACATTCCAAACTGAGAAACATTCAATGTCAACTTCCTCAGCACTCAGCAGGCAACATATTGGGGAATTTTGCTGTCACTTCCTTAGGAAGATCTTATTGGGATAGGTTTTGAATGTCCTTACAGGGAGCTATGTTTAAGATTGTAACAAGTTACTAAATTACTCTGATAGATAATTTGCACCATAAGTACAATTCAGTGAAAAATAATCTCATATTTCTACTTTGATATGATGTAATATAATGTATGAGTTTGTTTGTTTGTTTTAACCAGGTTCTGAGGAAAGAGAGAAATCTTCATTTCAATTATAAGGCAGAGTGAATCTAGAGCACATATAGGGAAGTGGAAGGCATTTGAAAAGTGGCAATGAAATTCCTTCTTCATTAGGTTTAGTGATATCATCTTTTGATTTTAGTTTAGATGAGAGTAATACCCTTAGGAAAGCAAACATATCTTCATTCTTGGAATGGCCAATAGGCTTCCTTCCCCTACTAAAATGAAGGACAGCAGGCAAAGATCACTGTTGCTAGAGAGAAATCAAAGACATTAGTGACATCCTCAGAGCTTCAACTGTACAAGCCCTGGTAGGCTGCATATTGAAGCTGGAATCTACTGAAGCCCAGGGGAATAATGGGTTTGGATTACAGTGAGAATAGCTAAGTGTTAGTGAGACTCTTAATCACACCCAGACACATGGATTCCTTTAGTCCTCACTTTAGATTGTGTCTCCTAGTTAAATAGAATGTTCCTTTACATTTGTACTCATGTGCTTCACTTCAGTTCTATTTTATAGGAAAAAAGAATACTTGCTGTTATCTTGGTTGGTACCATGTGATAGCAAGTCCCAACCAGAATGATAGTGCCTGCACACTGGTATTCACCACACAGAAGCTACGCTGCATGGTTGTGTTAAATGATATGAGGGAATGGGGATAAACATGTATTATTATATCCTTTTAAGAGACATCTACTAAGCATCTCTATTCATTCTACTGGATCCCAAAGGCCAGTACCAGAGAAGTAAGACTTCCTCAATTGATCCAAGAAATGAAAAAGGATGGATAAATCTGGACCATGAGTTTTATCCCTGGGTCTGAAGGAAACTACCTAAAGTCCCAGAAAATTTCAGTCTGGCACTATTTTCCTCCCTCAAATACATTATCTCTGACCTTGTTATATATGCCTTAGGATAAAGTGGAAAGAAAAAACTGAATCAGACATTCCAAAGTGAAATAAACACTTGAACACAATCATGGAAAAACCAGAAAACCAAAAATTAATGTTTTCCTATAAAAGATGGAGGATGACTAGTTGGGCTATTAAATGAGCAGTAGGGAATATGAAAAGGGCCCTAAGGGAGATTTATTGTTAGGAGAGCCTTAGCCTGGCATTTCATGACTTTTTTACTTTTAACTTTATAGTCAGACAATTACTACAGTTAAACAAAAGAAGCTGACACATGATAAAATTAATACTAATTAAAAGGTACCAGAGAGAGATGAATTTGACTTGAAGAAAAATGTTTCAGAAAAGATGATATATACATATATAAGTACATATAATTTGTACATATTTATATAGTATATATATAAGGCATATATAGTTTATCGTATATATGTATAACTTACATATAAAATATATTTTGTATATTAGTGTGATATATAACATATTTAATATGTGTGATACATATAAATATATAAGTCATATGTATATAAATATATATATTCAGTTATGTCTTTGAGAGGATAGCTAAAGGGTAGTATGATTTCCAAGTTAAATAATGGGGCCAACAACAACTTTGAGTCAAATTCTGGAAAACTTTGTACTACCCACATCTAAGCAAGAAGGATGGAATTTGGTACAGTGTCAGAGAAGACAAAATCCAATGCTTAGCTATGAATATTTTGCAACATTATCCTGACTCTTTGAATTAATAACAGTTCTTTAGGCCAAAATTTAGTCTAGAATATGGGTCTTTCTAGCAAATAAAGTAGTTGTTAGTAGTTGTTATAGTGATTTTAAACCACAACCATCAATATAAAAGTCACTGCTATATTCAGTAAGCCATTTGCTTCATATCCGGATGAGGTCATAAATATAAAAAGGCTATGGATTATTCTTTTATATCTCCTTAATCTAATATCTCACACATATTTTAAGAACCAGAAAAACAGCATTCAGAAACACTTACTTATTCCCCTTGCAAGCCCCCACTACAACTTCAGTAAAAAAGAAATCTTAACTAAATAGTAAAATCTCTTTCAGATAAGAAGTTTAGAAATCAGAAAACTTTGCTCTCAAAAGTGATTTATGTCCATCTCTACCTGATACATTTTAAAAAGCAAGTGTTCTCTGAATAATTTCTTATCCAAAATCAATAGTCAATTGAATTTTGTACCCAAGAATATAGATAGTTTTTCATCCAATAAACTCACCTGAGATAACCAGATAACAATGGGTACCCACTTTCCTAAAAGCATCAACCAGCATTACATTTAAGGTGCATTTTAAATTGATATATATTTTGGAGAATAACAAAAGATGTTATTCTATTAAATGTTTATGATGTGTTAAGCACTAAGGAAAGGATTTTAAATAAATAAGAAATATCCTATGTTCATCAAATAGACCAGAAGTAAATTTGGTGGGACAGGGTCTTTTTCTACCCTACACAAAAGAGGTATAAAGAACTGATTTGATTTCTACAAATGATCTCATGAACTGAGAAAGGCAGCTCATTTAACTGGTATTTCATGACAAAAATCATTCCAATTTTTTATAAAAGGATGTTGACAGACATTAAGTGATTTGCAAGAAGTGGCCAGGTGCGGTGGCACATGCCTGTAATCCCAGCACTTGGAGCACTTGGGAGGCTGAGGCAGGAAGATCGCAAGTTCAAAGCCAGCCTTAGCAATGGCGAGGCATTTAGCAACTCAGTGAGATCCTGTCTCCAATAAAATTCAAAAAAGGGCTGGGAATGTGGCCCAGTGGTCAAGTGCCCCCGAGTTCAATCCCCAGTACAAAAAAAAAAAAAAAAAAAGAAGTGGCAGACAGCATCAGCTCTAGGAGAAATATCAGGGAAGCCGGATCCAGTTTGCCTCTCTTCTAGATGTACTTTTAGCCATCCTGTGTTTGGCAAGAACCAAACAAAGTTTGACTCAGAACACATACAGTCAATCCTAGATTACTCTCCCAAGCCAACCTCTGATTGAAGAGGGATCTTTCAGATCACTAATTGTGGTCCAGCCAAATATTCCTTGTTCTAGATCAGAACAAGATTGCTTTACTAAGTATTTTTGCAGACAAAACTTCCATAGCTGACACATATTACTAACACTTACTGAGTGCCAAGCTCCCTGCTGAGCAGTTGATAAATGATTACCTTCTTTAATTCTCAACACTACAAAGTAGACATTATCTTCATTTCAAAGATTAGACAACTGAAGCTCAGAGAGGTCACACAACCTGTCCCAAGTCAAGAATCTGAACCTGTATCTACTGAAGTTTATGGCTCTTGTTAACCTCATCATATTTACTTATTATTCTAAGATGTGAGTTATTGCCAAGTTGCCCTATGTGTCTTACAATTTTTTTAGAGAGTTAAGTTTCATCATACATCATTATTGGAAAACAAGTAGAAGAAACAGTGAGAAAATCAGAATGCCACAGGGATTCTGAGATAATATGTGGATGTCATTCCTGGAAAATATTCATGAGGAAGCTACAAAGTGAGCAGCAGTCCACAGCAGGTAGAATATGCACTGCCAGAAGGAAATACACCAACAGAAGAATGATGTGGCAAGAAAAAGTAGGTGGAGATTCAGTACAGGAGCAGGCCTGGCTGGGTGCCATAGGACACAGGATTCAACGGTGAGATGGAGACCTGAAAGGATGCAAGAAGCAAGTTGCTCCTATTTCCAGGCTAATCACAAGAAAATATGGCTGTGTTTCTAGGTGCTATAGCTCTTCACTGTGTTCTATCACTACCTATTCTTTTCATATCTTGGTACATTTTAAAACACTATAGGCAAGTAAAATTTTTTTCCAAAAATATAAACTAGCCCTAGAAATTTTCTTAGGGTATTCAAAATAGCCAAGTTTGGTCTTCTGAACTACCTCTTTCCATGTTTTTCATTTAATCAGCTCACTTACCTGGTATTTCATGACAATCAAATCTGTATTTGGTGGCCAACTTGATACTGATACTGGTACTGCTACCTGCAATTTTATACTCTGGAATGAAAAGTGCTAAGGATAGAGATGTGTCTTTGTTTTGTGTTTTGTCAAGCACAGGGTACATTTCTGGCACTTTGTACTTAACAATTGTAAGAAAACATACCGAGGCCGAAGGATATCATATATTCCATTCTTCAGTGCAACAAAAGCAGCAAGCCCAGTGGTCTCCGACCTCCAAGGTGGTGATAGATGACACTGGGAAGCAAGGCCCTTATCATCATGCAAATGACAAAAAGAAAGAATGTCTCAAGTGTATCTCCCAAGCATTAGAAAAGCCTGAATGGAAATAACTTACACCAGGAACAGTTGCTTTGCTCAGCAGAGGCTATTATTCCTACAATCACTCTCTGATAGTTGTACACTGCCAAGTACGGAAACTTAGAGTCACTTTAAGTTACTAAGGTGGTAAACCTAAGATGGGTAGAGATAGTTTCAGCAGATAGGCTTTCAATTAGGAAAACAGGAAACTATTGGCCCCTAATACCCATTTAACATAATGTTTTAATCAAGACTAGAAAGGCAATAAAGATTTAGAAGTTGCTTTTAAGTTTAGTTCTGGAGACTATTTGTACTGAAAATCTTGTCCAATAAAATACTTTATGACTTCTTGATGTTATAAAGTATTTGAAAAGTGGTATATTTAGATAACAGAAGCCAGAATTTTCTTAACCCGCATAACAGTCTTTTTATTTTTTTAAAGAGTTTGGCTGCTATTGTTTTCTCCATGTGTAGAAAATGATGTGTATCTGCATCCTTGCATCTAGGGGAAAGGGAGGACCTGTGGAAATGTGAAAATTTAGAGGTCGCAATTATTAATAGGGTAGCCACATTGGTTAAACACTTAATTGAATAACATTGCACAAAATCATTATAACTCAATACAAAGATTAAAAATTTGTTGAATTTGTTCAATAAGCTGGCTACAAATGAGTGGACTAAAATATATTTTAGAACCTGCTTTGACTACATGAAAAAATAAAAGATAATGTGCTTCCTTCTAACATCTAACAGACTCATGGGAAAATTTTAATGTAGATAAGATACAAACTTCATACCTTTTGATTCAATAGTGATCTGATCATTCACCTATCAAACTCATAATGAGCATACTGTATAAGTCAGGCATCATGTTAAACATGGAAGTTGTCATGGTTTGGATGTAAGGCGTCCCCCAAAAGCTCACATGTAAGACAATACAAGGAGGATTAGAGGAGAAATGATTGGGTTATGAGAGTCTTAACCCAATCAGTGAATTAATCCCCTGATTCAATTCTGAATGTTAACTGAAGGTAGGTAGGGTGTGGCTAGAAGAGGTGGGTCATTGAGGCCATGCCTTTGGGATATATATTTGGTGAGCTTAACTTAGTCTCTGTCTGCTTCCCGATCATCATGTGAGCTGTTTTCCTCTGCCACACTCTTCCATCATGATGTTCTGCCTCACCTTGAGCCCCAAGGAATGCAGCCTGCTGTCTATGGACTGAGACTTCTGAAACTGTGAGCCCTCAAATAAACTTTTCCTCCTCTACAATTGTTCTACTCATGTCTTTTAGTTACGGCAGTGGAAAAAGCAGACAAAAACATAAGTGTTTGTTAAGATTTATTCAGAGACATGAAGCAGACAAGTAAACAATTATAATCCTGTGGGTCCTTGCCCTTGAAGAGAACACACGGTAGTTGTAGGACATCCTGCCCAGCTTAGGAGTAAGGGAAGCTTCACCAGTGTAGGAAATACCTGAAAAAAATCTTGTAATAAGATTTAACCAGGTGAAGAAGAGAAGGCCAAGGTGTCCCAGGCTAAGGGAATCAAATATAAGGATGGGGTGAGAGAAGGTATGGTATATTAAATACTTCAAGGCATTGCTCAATCTGGCAAGAACACAGAGTGCATGAAAAGAAATATGGTGAGGATGGAAATGCCAGAGGGGTCCTCTGCTTAAGACATTTCAATTCTCTAGAGGTATCCTAGAACCCTCAAGGAATTTAATGTATATTTCTTAATAAAATCCATCTGGCTTTAATGTGGAAGATGGATGTAGGGAAATTGGTTAGGATAAATGATAAAGACCTTGACTAAAGTAGTGATAATGGGTCTGTAAGTATACACATTTGAGAGGCAGATCTTTATAGTATATGAGTAATAAAAGGTTATCATTGAGTAATGAAGGTAAGAAGGAAGAGTGTATAGATTCTTAGATTTCTTGCTTGATTAATCCAGGGCTTCAAATGTGGTCAGTCCTTTGAAACACAGAGGAAAGGGTGTCTAATCAGCAGTCCCCAGCAAAAGAGATGCATTCTTCTAAAAATCTTTGTATTAGTTGATGGCGGAATCCTGTTTGAACCAGGTAGGCTGTGTCTTTCATCTTGATATACAGGAATTTACCAAGTATGACAATTCCCACTAGGACCACATATAGTAGAGAAGAAATTCCTCAAAGAAAAGTAGAACAGAAGAAGGTAGAT
Source organism: Tamias sibiricus (assembly GCA_025594165.1). Classification (NCBI taxonomy): domain Eukaryota; kingdom Metazoa; phylum Chordata; class Mammalia; order Rodentia; family Sciuridae; genus Tamias; species Tamias sibiricus. The sequence continues at coordinate 106,935,362 of CM046664.1, read as the reverse complement.
GAGAATGAGTTTGGAGCAAAGAAAAATAGCAGTTAAAGAATTTGAGAATAAGAGTTGAGAGATATTTAATAGCAAATTGTGTATATGGATATGGAACTTGAGAGCATTCTGGGCTACAGATTGATTCACACGCCAACGAAACAGATAAAAATGGATATGCTTATGTAAGGAGAAGACAGAAAGGGTAGAAAAGAGAAGAAAAGGTAGAATTCTGGGCAACACAAACATTCTCATAGTGCCCCAAGGAAAAGAAGTCCCCCAAGGTCTAAGATGGAATAGAAATGAAAGAAAAACAAGAAATCAGTGTCATAGAAATCAAGGGTTGAAGACAATTTCAAGAAATGGGATTAATCAATACTGACAACTGCTTCAAAGAAATAGAGATAGGGCATTTGGTGGGTTGTTAAAGTTCTGGAATGAACCAGCTGTGAAAGTTCTAATCAGGGCTAGAAAATCAAATTGCAGAAGCTGACTGATGAATGAAAGTAAGGAAGAAGAGACACAAACAAGGATCACTCTCTTAAGAAGCTTGACTCTAAAGAGAAGAATGAGTTTACAGTTGGAGCTGGATGAGAAAGATCTTTATATGACAAAGAAACAGAATTGGTTGAGTGGGAAATGTAAGACAGAGATATAGGAGAATACTAAAAGAAAAGTACACTACTGCTCCTAGAACAATGAGTCTAAAGCAAGATCATTTAAAATACCTGAATGTGCTTGAAGAAAAGCATATGAGAAAGGAAAACATTTCTTTCAAAGACAGGTCAGATAGGATTAATAAATTCTGGGACAGGAATATATGTAAACATAACTAAGAGTATACAAGGGAAACTTAGCAGTGAGATAAAACCTCAAACGAGTTAATCCACAGCACCAAAATATACTGCATTGTCTAGAATCAGCCCTCATTCATCTGAAGGACATATGTGGTCATTATGGGCAGAGTAAAACACAACCTGAAAAACATGGAGAATACCCAAAAGACACAAAAGGTACAATTTGTAGAGGACTGGTAAACTAAGCATTATTTTCAGCTGCACAAACATAGCTCTAACTGAGGCCAGAAAAGGTACTAAAATTTTGAAGTTCTATTCCTTTGCTTTTGGGAACTCTCATTCAGAGAAAATGCAATGATTTATGTAATTAGCTCATTTACTCAACAAATCCTGATTGAAGATTTATTATGCACTACATACAAATCCAGTAGAACATCAAGGAGACCAGATTCTTAAACAAAATGAGGGGAGGAGGTTGTACTTTGAAAGTTTATTTAGTTTACCTAATGTCATTGTAATAAGAAAATACAGAGTGAAACCTATCAAAAAAAGATTTTTGGCTGGCAGAATATATGGAAGATACAGTGGAAAAAAAAAAAAAAACCATTGGTTTTAAAAGCAGGGAAAACATTGTCCTAAAGGGCTCATACATTTCTCTTTAGAAAGGAGTCAAATGAAGATGAAAAATGGAGATGATTTCCTCCATTAAGTGCAATTCCTAATTTCAGACTATGGGTTAGGCAAGAGATGGAAGAAATATATATTTAATGACAGAGTAGTGACATGTATTTTTAAAAATTCCATTTACCATTGGTTCTTTATGGTTCTTACCATTGTTATTCCCTTCTTTTTATCATTTTTATTCCCTCTACTGCTGTCTCTACATCTTTAAGGTTAGGAAACTCAAATACCTACTTGAGGGAGAAACTTCCAGATTTTCCTCATAAATAGGAGCCAAGTTTCTTATGAGGAGGAGAGTTTAGCGTTCCTGTTTTAAGCTGTGTTAATTGATGGCTACAGCTGGTATAGTGTGAGATAGAAGACTACATACAGTCTGTTCCAGGCTCAAAAATATATATGGATAAACACAAATTCTCTTGAAGGTCCAAAACAGGGATGAAGGGGGAGACTATAGGAAGAAAATGAATATTTAGTCTTTATTTTATACTAACCTCCTGTTTGCTTTTCAGCATCCATTTAAAATTTTTGTTGTTGTTGTTGTTCTGAGAAGGCCCTGTTCAAATGACTAAACTAACAATATCACACACAGCATGTGTGTGTACAGTGTACTCTGTAGGTCGGTGTCAGAGCTCAGGTTTGTTTTTGCCCTTGTTCTTGAACAAAAGCTTCTTCTTTGTTAGCCTCCCAAATGTTCCTAGGTATTGTGTCGAAATACATTAATGTTTAAACAAAATAAATTATGTCTTTTGAAAACAAAAAGAAAAGCCATACACATAAACACACATATACACAATGAAATTGACATTACCCTGTTCCTTCCTCCATGTGCCTCAGAGTTCTAGCCAACACCTGTGGCCACACAAGGGGCAGACATGGCAGCTGCAGAACCCAGATGTCAGACACTGGATTGTCCATCCCTGGCAGCAGTCCTCAGATGGAGCCTGTCTCCTTAGCTGACCTCTGAAATGGTGTATTATCCGACAACTTTTCTGGCCTGGGTACTAACAAAGTCTGTTAGGGCTAGTTTAGAGTTAGCCGACGGATGGCTTGTTCTGGATGCAATTATTCTTTGCTTACCTTTCATTATAAGGAATTTATTTCCTTTGTAAGGGTGAAAACTGGAACTGTGCTAACTCTTGACAAAGATCTATATTCAGATTTTATCCAAGGACAAATTAAGATGCTTTTTTCTTTGACCAATTTTTTTGTTTCCCAATTGAAATTGGAGGAGATCAATTTTATATTTTTAGCACACAGTGAGTTTTCATTATCAGAAGCAAAATTAAGAGGAAAATAATGTTTAGTTTACCAAGCCTCTACAAATTGTACCTTTTGTCTTTTTTTTTTTTTTTTTTTTTTTTGAGTATTCTCCATGTTTTTCAGGTTGTGTTTTCCTCTGCCCATAATGACCACATATGTCCTTGAGATGAATGAGGGCTAATTCTAGATAATGTAGTATCTAGAATCAGGAACAGAATTGGAACATTCTTGGGCATCTATCCCCTCTGAAAGAAGGCTGAGTTTACATTTACTGCTTCTTAAAACTACTTCTTAAAAGTTGAAGATGAAATCCATGTTTCTTTAGAAAACTAAGGAGCCATAACTTTGTTTTTACTATTATTAAAGAATAATAACGTCTATTTTTAAAAAGTTGTTTCATGAGTTTTCTTGGTTCCTTAAGGAAGAAAATGATTAGGGAATAATCTCATTTCCACATCACTTGCTGAAGTGTCATTACATTAGGTGTAAGATGCACTATCTTAGGAAAGAGGTAAAAGGGCTCCATTTATGACATAACATTTGCAGCCCTTTAGGGAAGTCATAAGTCAAGATACAATCTGAGAAATGAGTCATCGGCTGACTTTGTTGTTGTGTGAACATCATAGTGTACTGACAGAAACCTAGATGGTAGAGCCTATTATACACCTAGGCTATATGATAAAAGCCTATTGCTCACAGACTAGAAACCAGTACAGCATGTTCCTCTACTGAATACTGATGGCAAAGGTAACACAATGGTGAACAGTTGTGTGTTTAGACATATCTAAACAAACAAAAGGTATAGAAAAAATACTAGGTGATAGCAATTTTTCAGCTCCATCATAATCTGACTCCATCCTTACAACTGTACATATAGTTATAGACAAGTTGATGAGAAATATACCTGATATTTAAAAGAAGATGAACTCCAAGGAAACTATAATATATATCCAACATCAGATTGTACTCATGTGCCATGTAAGATGTTTCAAATTTCCTTAATTAACTTTTATAAAAATGTATGTCTGTCTCTTGGCCATGACTGATTTACTTTTGGAAAAAAACACGTAATATTCATTAAGTTCATACTAATGAAAATAAGCAACTGATAAATAACTTGGGGAAAATAGAAAAATCTTCCATGCAGAATAATTCTAAGTTGCTTTATGATACACACCCCTCAAGGAGTTGGAGTTTATAATTCCTTATCCCTTGAGTATGGGCTGTGCTTTGTGCTTTAATTCCAAAGAGTAGAGTATAAAAGGACTTAAGGAGGGGAACAACTTCACAGTAATAGGAAAACACTACCTTGGCCAGGTGGTCAAAGTTAACGTCATAAGCAAGACATCATGTTTATAGTATGCACTCTTGATATGACATGATCTCACCAAACTACACTTCACCTTTATGATATTCCTTCAAACCCCCACAATCCTATTTTAACAATATGAAAATATCAGATAAACTCAACCAGAGGGACAGTTTTCCTCAAAACTGTCAAGGTCATCAAAAATAAGAGAAGCCTGAGAGAAAATGTTAAAACCAAGAGGAGCCTTAGGAGATAGAATGACTAAATATAATACTGGATAGGATGCTAGAGGGAAAAATGATATTAGGGGGAAACTATGAAATCTGAATAGCGTGTGGAGTTTGGCTGACAGTACCATACAAATATTGGTTCCTTAGTTGTGGCAAATGTGCCCTAATAAAATATGATGTCAGAAAGAGGAGAAACTAGGTGAGGGAAAGCCATATACTATCTTTATAATTTTCCTGAAAATCTGAAGTTATTCTCAAATGTTTATTTAAAAATTAATATTTTGCTGTATTGATTGTAATAGAGCTCCTGTGCATCAATCAATACATGTCTGTCTTTCTCTCTTTCTCACACATACCTATCCACCATATGGCATTAAGAGTCATTTTCCTGAAACATAAGAATATTTCATCTTTAAAGTCAATGTAGTGAGACCTATTTTGAAAGACTTAGATTTCCCAGTAATTGGGTCATGCCCTCAGTAACATGCCAGAAATGCTCAGAAGATATTGTTATTTCTTGTTGGCTTTCAAATATGTTACGTCTTTTATTCACCTATCCAATACACATAATTTTGTATAAGTAGTCATTAATGACATGATTAAAAAGGGAATGCACTAATCTCTGAAGGTAACACATTCTGTGCTAGATTGCTAAAGGGCAGTGTTCACTTACTGATCAATTGCTATCATGGGGAATAAAGGGGTAAAGTCTAATGTGCCACCGTTTCAGAGCCTAGATGGCATTTGTTTACTGAATACTCCCCATCTGTCCTTTAGAATAATAAGAAATGAAGATTCTGGGAAATACTGAAAAGCATTATTTTCATACTGTTTTCAATTTATCATTTTACTTGATGGAGAATAAAGTGTTGGTATCAATGAATGTTTACTTTAAAAAACTTGTGGGTCTCTAGAATTGTTCTTATGTTGACATTTTACTGATATAATTTTTAAAGTTGAGCTAGTCAAAAATTAAGTAACCAAATAATAAACTAGTTAGAATTGCTTCTCTAATTCTATTTTTAGGACAGACAGCAAATGCCAATAAAGAAAGCAGGAAAAAACATACTTGCAACTTCCTGAATATATATTAGGGTTAAAAATAAAATTCAGTAAAATCACATATTTTATACCTATAGTCAATTTATAATAATCACTTATATTAAGGAAAAGAGCCATGATCCTTGACAATAAGGAAAAAAAGTGTTCAATACAGAATTTATAGCCAAGGCAAAAGAGTCAACTAACATATTTTAGGACTAGTTTTTCATAATAAAATACTGTGGTAGGGGAATCCACAATTCAGATAGTATCTACTTTTTTTTTTTTATATGAGTCATTAAGCAGTTTAGTTACTATTTATTTTGCATTGTATTGGACTACTGTGTGTGTGTGGTTAGAAATCAGAATTAAGGGTTGGGGTTGTGGCTCAGCGGTAGAGCGCTCACCTAGCACGTGAGAGGCCCTGGGTTCGATCCTCAGCACCACATAAAAATAAATAAATAAAATAAAGGTATTATGCCCAACTACAACTAAAAATTAATATTAAAAAAAAAGCTTCCAGAAATCAGAATTAAAAAGTCCCTTTTACAGAACATCAACAGTGTGTCAGGTATTAGACTACCAGGTATTTGACATACACCATTTTTTATCCAACACAACCCCGGAAGTCAGGGACAGGTCCTATTTACTGAGCAAGGGAACTGGGGACCCCAGAAGTCAGGGCACAGGTTCAAAGCCTTTAGCTTGTGAATGAGGGAGTCATTACAAACGCTGGCTGCCTTGAATGCCTGAATTCCTTCCCACGTATCATACAGCTTGCTTAGAATTTATACTATGATTAACACTATTTAAAGTAAATATTTATTTTTCACTAACTAGGAATTTTGAGTCATTTAACCTTTTCCAGGTTTCAATTTTCTCTTGGGAAAAATGGAATTGGCTGTCTATTTCTAATGGTTCTATTTTAAAATAGTAACAATGATTTATATGTAGGAAAAATAATTTAAATGACCATTTTTCTCATCATTTTTATTAAAATTAGGTCATTAACACTTGTCCTTACTAAATTTGGTGATGACAGGGATCTATCTAGAGATGTGCATGTCATTCCTCTCAAATCCCTTCAGTCCTATTAAGCCAAAACTTGTGCTCTTACTATTTTCAATTTTCTTCCTTAAAATTTATATATAAGAAAAAATTGCATACTTTCCTCTGCACTATATAAGCTATATTCTTAAGTCTTTACCTCCTACAGAGTCTGAAACTTGCACTGAGATATGAATAATGCAAAGAAAGCCATTTTTATGGATCTGAAAATAATCAAAATATTTATTTTGATTCACATTTATTTAAATATAACAATTCTGTAGACAAGTGAAAGTAGTTAAAAGCATACACGGTAGACATAAATAAAGTGAAATGTATAATTATTTTAGAGAAGAGTTAACACATATATTAGACAAATTGACTACATGCTTACATTTAATTTTAGGACTACATTAACATGGAGATTTAAAAAGTGCTACAAAATGCTCACATTTGTGTCAGTAATAAGTTATATCTCCTACACTTATGTTTTATAAAACTATGTAAATATATAATTTAATCATTAACATCATGTGGTTGCATTTGCAAATGAAGCACATTTTTGTTAATAGAAATGTTCTTTAAATAATATAGTATTTTATTAAGACCATGCCACATTTATTAAACAAACATGCATAACACATTAAAATCTGAATAATTCATGTACCTTTACTTTTGCTACAGCACTCCATCATTGTGAAAAAATATATTTAAAAGTTTGGCATAGAACTAATAAATCATATTGTTACTAATAAAAATAAATGTGACCTAAATTTTCCATGGCATAGAAGATTCGCTATCACAATTTATCTCTTCCCTTTATGTTTTATTGACAAATGGCAGTTCTCTTCAGTTTTAGTTGGAATAAATGACAGATATTCAAGAACCCAAAGTCATATCTAGGTGTTTAGCCTATGCTCTCTAATGGGGAAAAGAATTGAATTCAGTATTTATAATAGTAAAACATTTCCATCTGTATCATGGCCAACAAATTTCTAAATAAGGGTGTTATCAGCAATAATAAGTACCATCATGAGATGTTTTTCTTCAGGAGGCAGAGAGATTGAAAAGGAAATGTGGATCTCTTCATAAACTGGGAACATATGTGGTAAGGAGAGCAAATGCCAACTGAGGCAGAAGCAGGAAAAGTTCTTTGGAAAGTTGGTTGGAGAGCACACATGGAAATGCAGAAAAGGCTGGAACAAAGGACTCATTCGGGGTAGAAAGAACTGTTGCAGGTCTAAGAAAGCTGAAGGGTACCACTCAAGAGATTTCCTACAAAGTGGTCTAGAGCATTCTTGTACCAGCAAACTATCATTTTTACATTCCCACATCAGTTTGTCTAAACTGAGGCTGAAGAAATTAACAACAAGCTCCTTACACCCCCCACCCCCAGAATTCATTCATAAACACTGTGGAAGAAGAAAGCGAATAATATGAACTCAAGCTTCCTCTGAATCAAAGAGACTTCACACTCACTCTCAACTCAGACTATGGAGTTGTGGTAACCAAGAAAATTGCCCGAGTTCTCTTTCACAGTGTTATATTTTCAGAGGCTAACTGAAGCAATCTTTCATAAAACTGATAGCTTCAGTTTTGTATTTATTGTGTGGGCGAAGGTAAGTAGAACTGAAGTTCAATTTTTATACGAATGTACATTATTATAAAAATTAAAACAATGAACATGATGCTATTTTATTTGGTTTATGATCCTTGCTTTTCTGAAGGCCTTCAAAGAGTAAAATGGCATAAAACATCAAACAGATTAAATAAACAGACAAAAATTTTTTAAAGCTGTTAAGATGTAAACAAAGATTATGAATCACAGAGCACTGAATTTTCAAGAGTGAAATCATACCAAAATCGTGATAAGTTTTCGCTGACATCATAGGAGAGTAAGTGGTCAGGAAGGTCGCTGATGGTGCCCTGCACTGCCAGCACATGCGGGGCCAAGGTGAAGGGTACGTCGCTCAGGAGCTCCGCCATTAGCGAGCTGCTCTCCAGAGTTTGGCCTGCCTTATTTTCCGTCTCAGGGCCTGCCACAGTCACACTGGATGAGTTTTCTTTGCCGGTCTAAAAATACATATATATTTAAAACATTTAGACCGTATGAATTGTGAGGTTTAGTAAATGTGGCATCAATACATCAAAATGATTGAGAAATGTGGAATATATAAATACTTCCAGATTTGAATGCAATTATTTACTTGAAAAACACATCCATTCAAGTCTGTGTTAGGTTTTAAAATGAATCTTAAACTCTACTCTTAGAATGACCATCTATAGTTCCCTAAAATACAAACTGGCATTCTTGCTATTTTCCTAACCCAGATAATGTCTACAAAATTCTTTGCTTTTCAAATCCCATGGATGCTTTCAGGCTCTGCTGAATGCGCAGCTTCCCTGAAAATTCTTATATTACCAGAGTCCAAAGTGATCTTGCCCACTTCAGAATGCTTATGGGGCAAAATGATAACAATATTATTTGGTGTTTCCTAGAGGTATTCTTGCTAACTATGGTTCCATATGCACAGATCTTATCTCCACTAGTCCTTGAGTATGAGCAATCTACTTGACGTGTCTTTGTATTACCACCTTGCATACTTTACTGATTTATCCTAATATATATTATATTTGTATATTAATTAACATGTTAATTACCTCTAATGTATACCATGAACATGGATCAACTGTCTCATTTCCACTGGAATTAGCATGTTATGCTGCAATTGTTATTCAAATAAGAATCGACATATCTCTTGCAAACACTCATTTACCAAAAGACATGCACTAGGATGTTCACAGGAGCCTGTATCACAAACCCAAAACCTGGAAACTACCTAAACATCCATCAATAGCAGAACAGACAACAAATTAAAGTCTATTTCCAGAAATGAAAATGAATGACCTGCCACTACAAGCAGTCGAAATCTAACTCAAACTAGCTTAGGCAAAAATAAAAATAAGGGGCTGGGGTTGGGGCTCAGCGGTAGTGAACTTGCCTGGCATATGTGAGGCACTGGGTTTGACTCTCAGTACCACATATTCATAAATAAAAAAAAAATAATAAAGGTCTAACAACAACTAAAAAAAATAATAATAAAATAAATAAATAAAAAGACTTCCAACCCCTTCTACACCTTCATCTCACACAGAATGAATTTGTCTTTACAGAGGCCTACAAAGCCTTCTGAATCTGGCCCCAGGTACCTCCCTGACCTTACCCCAAGCAGCCTGCTCCTACCTCAGGCCCTTTGCTTTCCATTCCCTCTGACCAGGAAGTTCTTCTCCCAGACAAACATGGGGCTTCTTCCCTCACCTCCTTCCAAGTTTTGTCCCGGATGCCACCTTCTCAGAGAGGCCTTTCCTGGCCACTATATTTAACATTGTAGTCTATCACCTCACGTTCTCAACTCTGTATTCCCTTGCTATACACTACATAACTCATTCTGATTATTGTCTCTCAGAAGGAGCTTTTACCTCTCATGTTCCCTGCTTTATCCCAAATACCTATTGTCTAGGCCTCAATAAATATTTGTCCAGTGAATGAAAGCAGACAAAATTCTTGCCTATATAGAGCTTATACTCTAATAGCTATAAATGCTGATAAATTCTTTAAGTTTAAAGGTAAACAATTTTCTGTAAGAGACATTTTTGTAAATCTGTTCATTGAAGTCTAAAATACGCATGGAAAAGGGCACATCATAAGAGCACAGCTTGCTAAATTTTCATAAACTGAACACATATGAGCAGCCAGCACTCAGATCAAGAAACAGCAAAGATGGTTCTTTTTCCATCAAAATCACCTCCCTGCCTTCTAGTCATCATCCTTACTTCTAACAGCAAAGATTGGTTTGACCTGTGTTTGAATTTTAAATAAATAAGTATGAATTGTTTTGGGCTGCTTTCAGTCAATATTATATTAAGAGATTCATCCATATTATTGTAAGTTAGATGAAAAAAAACATGAAGAACATATTGTTGCAGAGGACATACATTCTGACTGATATGTTAAAAGAATCACCCTGATTGTAGCATTGACAATAGACAGTTGGGCAGCCAGTAAAGGAAAATGGAAGATAGCTGAGAACAGAGATGACTGTGAGATTCAGGAGGGTTGTAATAGCAAAGGTGATATGGAATGGTTGAACGGTGGATAGACGTTGAGAGTAAAACCAATAGGATTTACAAGTGAAATGGATGGGAACAAGAGTGTAGCCAAGCTGGGCCTGGTGGCACACACCCCAAATCCCAGTGACTCTGAGGCTGAGGCAGGAGGATTGAAAGTTTGAGGCCAACTTCAGCAACTTAGTGAGGTTCTAAGCAACTTGGTGAGATCCTATCTCAAAATTCAAAATTAAAAAAATAAATAAATAAAAAGGGATGGGAATGTGGCTCAATGATTGAACACCCCTGGTTTCAATCCCTGGTACAAAAAAAAAAAAAAAAAAAAATGAACAGTCAAGATGAATCCAAAGTTCTTGGCCTAAGCCATGAGAAGGATGCAGTCACTATTTACAGGGATAAGAAAGAGTACCCAAGGAGCAGGCTCAGGCAGGAAGACCTACTATTCTGAAGGTCTGAGGTGCCTAAGAGACATCAAATGGAGCAGTTGGTATCCAGAAGGATATGATTTGAATCTGGAGCTGGATGAGATCTGGAGACAAACATGAGCACAGACAATTTTTTCTAGACATTGTAACAGTAAATGAAAAAAGAGATATGGGCTGTATTTAAAAAGGGGTGTGGTGAAGGTTAAGAGGTTTCTTTTGATTTTTTTTTTTTTTTTTTTTTTTTTTTTTTTGGTACCAGGGATTGAACTCAGGGGCACTCGACCACTGGGCCACATCCCAGACCTTTTTGGTATTTTTATTAGAGACAGGGTCTCACTAAGTTACTAAGTGCCTCGCCATTGCCGAGGCTGGCTTTGAACTCGTGATCCTCCTGCCTCAGCCTCCCAAGTGCTGGGATTACAGGAGTGCACCACTGCGCCCAGCTGCTGCTGCTGCTGCTGCTGTTGTTGGGAGACAGTAGAGTGCTTGCTTACCTAGTATGTGTAAGTTCATGGGTTCGATACCCAGCATTGTAAAAAAGAAAAAAAAAAAAAAAAAAAAAGAATGAATAAACCTGTAGAGAATAAACTGTTCTCTTCACAAAGCATCCTCAACACCTACAACAGGGCCCTAAATATCTCAAATACCATTTTGTGAATGACCTTAAATGAAACAAGTTATTCAACACAGGCCTGTTATGAGTAGTCTTATAATTTCACATGAAAATAACATCAGTGTACTTTCTTAGGGCTGCAACTAAAACAAATGTAAACATATCCTGGTATGGCAAAGTTTATTATTAAAGATCCATGTCTTCCGTGTACACATCTGTCTCCTGAAACCTAACTAGGACTTACAATGCTAAGTATCCCAGGGTCAGCCAAGAGCACAGGTATTAGTGAGGAATGATGAGCATCCAGACTATTTAAAGGGCTTCACTATTGGTTTGTATAAAAAAACTGAAAAGGAAGCAACATTAGGTATGCCAAAAAACCATAAGATTATTTCATAGTGGTGATGGTGGTAGTGATGATGATGATGATTACAATTATGATGAAGATGGCAACTAACATATATACTGAACACTTGCTTTGTGACAGGCTTTCTCTTAGCTTTATAAGTGTATCCACTCACTGAAGTCTTCTAATAACCCAGTGGTCTTCTAATAGCCTGTGGCATGTGCCTCATGTTTAAGACAAGAGGACACTGAGGTACAGAAAGGTTAAGAGGAAGTTGTCCCAGTTTATATAGGTAGTTGGTAATGAAACTGAGGATCAAATCCAGTGATCTTTAATGCTTTATATTCCAAGAACCAGTACATTTCAGGGACATTGTGCGTAGACTGACCAAGTGAATAAAGCCTTGAAAATTCAGGGTACAGTATTAGTAAATATGAAAAACACTAATGAAGCATATCCTGGCTTAATTTAGAAGGAAAAACAAAAAAGACTGCCTTTGGGAAAAAAGGTCTAATCGAATGTCTTACAGACAGACTGAAAAGGGATAGAGAAGCAACTGTAATTTAAGATAAGTTTATCCCTGGAAATGAATCTACGAGCAGTCTGAGTAAAGCCATGGGAAAAACACCATGGACAGTGAAACAAGATAATTGAGTTGATAATTGTAGAGGCAGATAGAAAGGTGTGTGGGAATGCACTACAGTATTCTACCTTTGTATGAGTCTGAAATTTTTTTAAAAAATAAAAGTTTTAAAATTTAGTTTAAAAATATAATGGACAAAGTGTTCTACCAAATGCTTCCTAGAATGATCTGAATTTCAGCTGTGCTGTATGTATTACTCCAGCATCTATCTCTTAACGGTTGGCTGGAGTACAACATTACAGTCTCCAAGGAGCTGCCTGCCCTCTTGGCAGAAGGGTGAGTGCCATGATGCAGCTGCTGTTGGCATGCTGAGAGCTGGAAAGGGAGAAATTATAAGGCTAAACAAGAGTAAGTCACAAAGAAAATGGGAGTCAAAATTCAGGGACCCCACACTCACTAAACTTATCAGTAAGTCACCAGCTTGGCAGCCAGTGGAAGCAGAGGTGGGGGCTGAGGGCTGAAACAGGTGCACCAGTTCCCCTGCAAAAAGCAGCCCCCTCTCTCTTAGACACAACATCTTGTGATTTTTTTTCATTTGCATAATAAAATGAGTCTTTAACAGGAAAAATTAGTATGTTAACCACAATGGAGCAAGAAGAAAAGAATCAATTAACCTTCTGGTTAATAGCCAAATTTTAGAAAATTACTTCAAATATTATGTTCATAAAGCATAATTGTTATTTTTGTGATTAATCTTGTTCACAGAAATGCTATGATAATGGTGCTGAGTATAAGTTCCTGCATATAATCTAGCTTTAAAACTTCTTTTCAAATTAGTGTTTGCCCTTACATGGTTTATATATGAGTATGCCATGTCGGATTGTTTTTTTTTTTTTTTTAATTTTAAGGATAAATTTCCTGATCTATATGACAAATAGTTTATAATTGGATGTTTTCATGTATTTATGTAAAAATGATTTTGGTTTTCAATTAATCTGTTATAAAATGGACTGGCCAAATTTATTTTTAATTCCTTAAATTCTGTTATCTTTCTTTCAAACAATTCAAAGAGGTTTATAGGCATTATTCTTCCTTTTCCTGTAGAGGGGCTATAAAGATTCATGAGATTCAATCTGTAAAATTTTCTAAGAGCTTAGGAAAAAACACACTCCAAGAATACAAGGCATATAACACCTTTTCAGTAAAGGCTTAGAAAAATGAAGTCATTTCTCTAGAGCAACAGAAGGTTAGTGACATCCTTGTAAACTTCACTCCTGGGTGTTTGAAAGCAAGAAAATTCAGGTTTAAGAACAGACAACTATACTTTTCCTGGCACAAAATCACATTAACCACAATGAAATCCATTATGAGATGCCAAATTTGCAAACTTGGTAACAACTGGAGATCTCATCTACTTAGCCATGCCCAACTAAATTACGAAGGCTTTATTAGTATAAAAACCATTCATATTTGGCTTCTCTTAAAGGTTCCTGCTTGCTTCTGCAGCCCATGTTTAAGATAATGTCTATAAGAGCAAAATATCAATGCATTAAAATTTAGAAAACACCCTTCACCAAAATAGCAAAAGAGCCTATTAAACCCCCATGAAACCAGGTATAAAACACCTACCCAACACTTTCAATTTACATGTAAAGAAGGTAGGGTGTATCAAGCATATTTCTAGGAAGTGAATTATAGAAAGAAAAGATAATATCAAGTTCTGGCTTTCTCTATCTTTAAATTCTAATGTCTATAAATAAAAGACATGCTTCTTTGAACAATACCCTGAACTGGCAACACTGTCACTTTATCTCCCCAGATAACTATCCATTCTGTTCTGCCTTCAGCTGGTATCTGCTTGCATTATATCAGATTCTCAATGGTGGGGTAATGTGGAGGGGCAAATCTGAGTTAGAAGCATCAGGGAACAGAGGTTAGGAGAAGGTGACACAAGCGATGACAAAGTTAAGGGAGTACTCAAGATTTTTATTTTTCTAAAATGCTGGTTGCTAATGAATATCTGGCTAGCTGTTTAAAAGCTAGAGGATTGATTCCCTGCACCTGGGTAAGTCCTTAAGTAACAGTTTTCCTTTTACTTGGGATGAATCTATATTTCAGAGGAAGAGACTGTTTGCTGTTTTTTCCAAATTCCCTGTACCCAGTACAGTATCTGCCATAGTAAGTACTCATTAAATATTTTTAAAATTTTACTGAATCTAGTCCTCTTATCTCTCCGATAGTCTAGGTACTCAGACTTGATTTTTCTTTTTTGTTTTATATTTGGTACTGGGAATATTGATATTATCTTTTCTTTCTATAACTCACTCTCCCAAGGCTGTGCTTGCTAAGTACACACTCTACCACCAAGCTAAATCACCAGTCAAGACTTGATTTTAAAATCAAAGGGTTAGGCCAAAATAGCTCAGAACACTTTGCTGCTAATATGAAAAAACTAGGTGGGATAAAATGAATTCTCAGAAGACCTTGCTTTCCATATGGCCTGGGTGTTGATTCTCCTCAGAGTGAGGGCTCCTATACCAATGATGCTTGAAAGAAGACATTTTCTCTACTCCCTTTCCTTTTCCAGTCTCTGACAACATTTCAGTTCATAATTTGGCTAAACTTTTTTTTTTTTTTTTTTTTTTTGGTATTTGTTCCTTTTTCTTTCTTTTCCCCTTGCTATTTCCACCTGCTTGTGCTTCCTGCTTTCTCCCATCTTCCTTTAAAAAAGAAAAAATAAAAATTCTCCTGAATTCCTCTTTTCAGAACTCCAGCTGAATGTATGTAAGTGAAGAAGGGGAAGTAAGCAGACTGTCACTTGCTTCTGTAATCTGTTGCATGTATTCTTAGAAAAGTGGCTTGTCTGAAGCCGGAAAACCTTCTGTACTAGCCAACTAGAGTGGGGGTGCAGTGAAATGGGGAAAGAGAAGCATTTTAGGAAAGAAACTAGGCAACAAACTGTTCAGTGTGGGATGTGGATTTAATACTGGCTTGTACTTTTCAAGTACAAAATCCTGACACAGTGATTAAAAAATAAACAACAAACAATCAAACAAAGGTTTTAAAGTTAGTTTGTAGAAATTCATGTTCTCTAACCTTAAGCTGTTCAGACATCTCATATGGCCCCAGTAGGCCTCCCTCCTTGTGCTTTAAAGCACATACATCATCTTCCTCTTCTCTTCTCTAGCCCTCTACCACCTTCCTCCTCACTGTGGGCAGCAGGGCCAGCCTCCTAGTTCTCTGACAAAATAGGAACTGTCTGGTAAGAATCTCCTCTCTCTGTTCAACACCAAAATGTGGTTGGGTTCCTATCCACCCTCCTACCCACAGCTAATTCATCACTGGTACTGCAGATCCATTCTGTCCTCACTCTTCCCCACTGGCTTCATCAACTGGAATGTGTCTCCTCATTGTTCATTTTTCCCATAAGCAATTAACCATTTTTTAAAAATTCTCAAGTCTCTATTGCCCATTAGTATATCATCTACTTAACATGCACACCACCCTTCTGCTTTTCCCCACATGCAGGCAGAGATAGTTGACACTTTCTCTTGGCCATTCACCACTTACTTGTTGCAATCTACTTTCTGTGTCTGCCTCTCTACTGACTCTGCTTCCACAAAGAGGGCTAATAATTGCTATCTTGCTAAATTCAGACGATGTCAAAGTACTAATCTTAACATGACCTCTTGTTGCACTTAAGGTTAGTGACTCCCTGAGTTTTTATTTCTTGACTTCTGTGCCACTTACTTTTCCCACTTGTCTAACAAGTTGTTCTTTTCCTTATTTGTGAAATGATGGTATTCTCCAGGATTCCACTTCTGCTCCATCACTCTTCTTACTTGAAATCCACTTTTTCTGGATGAACTATCTCTGGTACCTACTGCCCTACTCCTCTACTCCCCAATATACGTATGTAGATTTGTGCATTTGAACCCAGATTTCTTTTTTTTAAAACTTATTTTTTATTTATCATAGTAGTATGTATTACAATTCATAATGCACATATATAGCATCTTTTAACATACAACTGTTTGTATACAAAGTATATTCGTACCATTCAGGTCTTCAATCATGCATTTAGGATAATGATATCCATCTCATTCAACCACCTTTTTTTTTTTTTTTCCTTTTTTTCCTCCCTCCCTCCCCCCTTGCTCCCTCCCTTCCCCTTGCCCATTCCAGTGTTCCTCTAATCCTCCTATGTACCCCCATCCAATAACACTGTGAACTAGCCTCCTTATATCAGAGAAAACATTCGGTATTTGGATTTTTGAGAGTGACTAATTTCACTTAGCATTATATTCTCCAACTTCATCCATTTACCTGCAAATGCCATTATTTTATTCTCTCTTATTGCTGAGTAAAATTCCATTTTGTATATATACCACATTTTCTTTATCCATTCATCTACTGAGGGACATCTAGGTTGGTTCCACAACCTAGCTATTGTGAATTGTGCTGCTATAAACATTGAAGTGGCTGTGTCACTGTAATATGCTGTTTCTAAGTCCTTTGGGAATAGATCCAGGAGTGGGATGGCTGGGTCATAGGGTGGCTCCATTCCCAGTTTTCCAAGAAATCTCCATACTGCTTTCCATAATAGTTGCACCATTTTGCAGTCCCACCAACAATGTATGAGTTTGCCTTTTCCCCCACATCCTCTCCAACATTTATTGTTGTTTGTGTTCTTGAACCCAGATTTCTATCTAGAGCTCCAGACCTGTATGTTCAACTCTTACTATACACTTCCTTTTGGATATTCCACCAGCCATATTAAACTCAATATATTCTAAACCAGGAGTTGATTCTTCCCT
Source organism: Tamias sibiricus (assembly GCA_025594165.1). Lineage (NCBI taxonomy): Eukaryota > Metazoa > Chordata > Mammalia > Rodentia > Sciuridae > Tamias > Tamias sibiricus. Next base: position 106,918,106 of record CM046664.1, on the reverse strand, counting down.
ACCTTCAACCTCACTCCAAACTTAATGATTTTCCAATATTATCTGTATTAAAATTTTATGCATCTTAATATAATTTCACACAAAAATGCTTAACTGATGTTTACCTAGAATTGTGGATAATATTCTTTATAAGTCTCACAGCTTAAGTAGTGAAAGCCTTCAGGTAAAGGCTGTTATCAAGGAAAATTGCTTCAAAGATAGCCTGTTTTTAAATTTTTTTATTCAAAGGATTTAAGTTCAGTCATTTTTCAATGGAGGAGTATCACCTGGGGTGGAGGATAAAAGTCCAAAAACACAGACTGTGCCACTTACTACAGAAGAGAGTTTAAAGTAACAGTTCAATTAAGCATTTTATTACTAGGTTAAATCTACCAAGCTGGCCTCAATATGTAGCCATGTTTAGAAAACTACAATATCTGATCACAGCCAACGTTACAAAACAGCTTAGGCTTTTGTGCACAAATTCTTCGAGCATATTATGTACACCACAACTCTGAAGAATTTGATATTCCTTATTAGTCACACTGGATTCTCCTGAACTTCCCATTTATATAGCCTTTTTCATTTTAAACATCTATTCAAATTCTTCTAAATATAATTGAACAAGATCATATTTTTTCCAGATAATTTCAAAGGAAAATAATGAAAAATGATCCGTATATCTCCACAGCATGCTGAGTATTAATTTCATTCAAATGAATGATTTTCACTTTGTAAAACAATAAAGTACTTCAATTGTCTGCATAAACAATAGAGAGAAAATGGATACATTCTATTTTGAAAGTTCGAAAGAAAATATAAATATTTACCTTATACTGATGTTTTTATATAATTAGATATCACTTATATAATTTTGACTAAATGGGAAAAATAATATAAAATTCAGAAATACAAAAATCTTAAAATATTAAATAATAGTCACATATTGTGTTTTTTTGGTATGCATTCTGATAGGATATAAGAATTTTAAATGTTCATTCTAAGTATAATATATATTTTAGGAACAAACATTTAAATATTATAAAAATAATAATGAACGTAATTATTTCATATTATGGCTTTTGTTTGAGGACAAAAAGTAAATCCATTTTATTGCCATTAATTTATATTGAAAATTTTATGACTTGCCATTATTTCTACATTATATAAAGACACAAATATATAATTCTTACTATGTACTTAAAATTGTCATGTCCACAGCTCAAATCCAAAGATAGTTATCAGTGGGATCTAGTTTACACTGCACACAAACATCTCTCTAATCTCAGAAAACAATTCTTCAGAAAAAAGGGAAACATTAGATTGGAAAAGCCTTACTTTCTTTGTAATTTGAATTTAACGTGTGGAATGGTCTACACACTTGGACATATATTATATGTTACATATTCAGCGAATATGTAACTGCATTTTCATATACTGATGAAAGTGAAAGGAAATATGTCATATCAAATTGAGAATGGAAATCATGAAGGTAGGCTAATTAAATTCCACTCAAAGAGCACAGGAGTGATAGTATTACTCACACTTGCTGCACCTAACCCAGAACTCTACTAGAAAAACAATGTTTGGCAAACTGAAGAGGTGAGCAGAAAGTTGTGTCACTTGACCTTGGCTCTCCTTTGCAAAAAGGCTGTATTTCAAAATAGAAGATGGGATTGGAAAAGTAAATACAGCTGTGTTTTTTCCACCCCAGTAGGAGAATGAAGGAGCTATTCAGAATGGCAGGAAGCTGGGTCCCTTCTTGGTGCAAACTCCGAACCCAAAAGAATGTATTATTATTTTATTTCTTGGTGAACTCAGGATGGTATTTTTTTTCTATGATAAATATACATAACATAAAATTTCCCATCTTAACCATCTTAAAGTATATAATCCAGTGGCATGAGTGCATAATGATGTAATCATCACTACCCTTCATCTCCAGAACTTTTTCATCATTCCAAGCAGAAACTCCATACCCTTCAAATAAAAACTTCCCATTCTTCCTTTTCCTGAGGCCCTTGGTAACCTTTATTATATTTTTTTGTTTCTATGAATTTGCACATTCTGGTATCTTATATAAATGTAATTATATTATTTGGCATTATGTGTCTGGCTTATTTCACCAGTATCTGTTTTCAAGATCCATACATATTGTAGCATGTATCTAAATTTTATTCCTTTTTAAAGCTGAATAATATTCCATTGTATGCTTATATAACAGTTTGTTCATTCATTTGCTGGATGGACATTTGTTTTTTTTTTTTTTTTTTTTTTTTTACCTTTTGGCCTGTAGGACCAAAGATTTTTGGGCTAGAGTATAATCAACCAGGTGGAAAAGCTAGGAAACAATTCTAACAGGATTGTCAAAATTCAATGAATAAAGTAATACTGCATATTTACTATGAGGACAGCTAGCGATATCATGAAGTTAGGAAAACACAAACCTCGATTCCTGCTTATTTTGAACTATAAATTCATTTAATAAATTTGTTTTTAGACTTTTATAATACATAATTTGCTGAGCCTGAAAAATTAAAAATTAAAGTAAGTTGTGTCAACTTAATATTTTATGAGTTAAAATCTGAGTTTAATTGCTACTATTTCAATCTTGTTTGAAACAGCTTGTAATCACTAAGACCTTTGACTCACACTGGCACTCTATCCCAGAATTCTGTTGTATGTCATTATAAGGGTACAAGATGTCATTACCTGCTCTTGGGGAAAGTCCACCCAACAAAATGGAATTAATAAGGCTAAGAAGTGATAAAAATGGGCCACGATGGTTTCCAAAAAAAATCACGAGAAAATTTGAAAGGTCATACAGATTAGTAAAATTTAAAAATTACAATGCTTCAACAGAGTAACAAACTTAATGTAAATGACCTGGAATTTCTCAAAGGAAAATACACAGTATTGTGGGAAAATGCTTTCACATCAACAATTGAAAAGCTGGTTAATGTATAATGGACTCTTATGTGTCATACTTTTTTAGGATTTTCTCTCTCTCTCTCTCTCTCTCTCTCTTTCTCTCTTTAGGTGGGAGAAGAATCTTTCTCTCTTTAGGTGGGGGAAGAAGTTAATTATCAGAATATATACTGTTATTTGTAAATCAAATTGCTTGCAGATTTCAGGTTGTACATCAGACTTAGAAAGAGCACTATGCCTAAGTCCCAATGACCCCTGCTTCTACCTAAACCATATGACCTTAAGCAAATCTTTTAACCTTTCTGGGTTTCAAGGAACTCCTCTGAAACTTGAGATAATTGGATCAGATGTCTAATTGCAAAGTACCATGGTTCTAAATAGAATTGGACTGTAAATCTGCTCTATTAGTAAACTTCTTACAGAAATAGCTCTAATGTAAATATATATAATAACTATACAAAGAAATTAATGACTGGGGGGAACACATCTTGAGATGATCACAACTCAGAATGATGCTATAAACATTATGAAAGGGATTCCTACAATGAAAGAATGCCTAATTTCACACTGTTCTTGATTATGATAAGAAACAAACACTTAGGAAATATACCTATCTTCACACAAGTCATGGTTTAATAACCAGTAAGAACAAAGGAAGTATTTTCTCAGGCTAATGAATCCACAGTAAGATGAAATAATATATATGTGCAATAAATAGATGTAGAAACTTATAAGATTAGTATGATAATCAGAATAACAATAGCTATAAGTTAAATTAAAAAATATTACAATTATCTTGAATGCCAGTGCTTTAAAAAAAAACGTCAATTTAATTTAGAGGAGCCGAACTTTGACAGAGAATCTAAAAGGATTTCAGGAGCACTTTCAAGATTGCTGACCTCAGTTCATTGGGGAGGGGGTATTTCCATGAGAAATATTTATAGGAAATCTGGAAAGTTGTATGAAGATTTTTAAAATTTTTATTCCCATAAATAGCAAGGCGTAAAAGCAGATTTTCCTAATGTTGGTTGCAAAGTTTGGAGAGAAAAGAGGATTAAGAAAGATGCATGCATATAAAAGAAAACAATTTGTTGGAGGTAGAAAATGACTGATTACCAGAAGTGAAAGTGTAGGCATAATCTATCTGCTGGCTGACAGAAACTGAAGATGGGATGTGATGGGGAAAAGCCACTTAGTTCTTTTCCACCAAAGGTCAGCTTAGTTTTCATGACAGCTGAGCCAGGGAGCAGGGAGGCCTCAAGATGGGTGAGAGTAAGAAGCAATATGGCACATCTCTCAAGGATCCAGATGTTTATGTGGTGGTTCTTGGAAACCTGAGCAGTAGTTTTCAAAGGTCTGACATTTCACCAAAGTTTCTAGGCAGTTGATTTCAGAACCTACTATAGACTTTCCTTCAGGTTTCTGGAAATAATTGCTGTGGCTTCAATTGTCAAAGTGAGCTAACCTGTAATTTCTAAGTGTTCGGAAATGTATAGCAACTACACTGAGAACCCAACATAGATTCTGTTCTTCCCTCCCTCCTTTCTCTGCAGGTGAGTTTAGGATGGGAGTTCTCTTAAGATATTAAATAATTTTTAAAAAATATTTATTTTTTAGTTGTAGTTGGACACAATACCTTTATTTTGTTTATTTATTTTTGTGTGGTGCTGAGGATCAAACCCAGGGCCTTGCACATGCTGGGCAAGCGCTCCACCACTGAGCCACAACCCCAGCCCCTGACATTAAATAATCTGTGGTCCACCCTTGAAGCTGGAAATTAGATGATTTAAAAGAAGAGCCCTGATACATACTACTGATTCTAGTTTCACTAACTTTACTCACAATCAGTTGTAAAGGTTCTAATAGTGTGCCTATTTCTATTATCACAGGCACCATTTCACACTAAACAAGCACTTACTTGCTAGTCACTATTCAAAGTTCTTTGTGTTATTTCATTTATTTTTTCCTTTATTAGGTAGGTACTATTTAAATCTCCATTTAAACAGATGGGGAACGCTGAAGTGCAAAGAAGTTACACAGTCTAACTCTGGATTCATAAAGTTAACCACTATTCTCTCATGCTTCCCAAATCTGACATAGCTCAAGGAAACTTCCATTCATGGCTTTTAAAATGCAGTGCAATTGTTACTGAAGATAAAAAAAAAAAAAAAAAAAATCTCCTCCTTCAGAGGGAGGTCACAAAATACTTCTTCTCTTTCTCTCAATACAAAACAAACAAAGCATATGAAATGTAGAAGAAATGAATTTTGTTGGGGAAAATAAATTGGGTGCTGTATTATGTGTCATTTTTAAATCCAGCTGGATATGCTAATTCTATGCGGGTCTTAGAAACCCTGAAATTACATACTGTTTAGACTATTTTAATCCCTGAAAGCAATGTTGTGATCCCTGAATAATATATTTTAAAAATAACTGTTTCACCTTCACCAAATATATTCCAGTTAAATTTAAGAACTTAAAGTAACAACACACTGCTCTTTGTTCACAATGACTTTTCCTGAGACAGGCCCTCTGTGGTCAATTATCCAGTAAAAGGCACTGACTGCATTATACTGCCCACATTCTCTATCCCAAAGCACTTGGGGAGCAATGGCAAGAAGGTACCAGATGGCTGGGACCTGGGCTGCAATCTGTTCTCAGAAAACAAAAAGATACCTTGCCTTTAATGGACTCAAACACAAGATCTAGGCCTGCTCAACATGATTCTTGAACCAACTATGCTAAGAGATTATATCAGAGGCTAGAAAAGAGAATGAGAACATTTCCGGAACTCAATATAGTTGAAAACTTCTGGGTGGACCCTTAAATGTAGAAAAAAAGGGGAAGTACATCACTACTATTTATGCCCAAAGTAGCACAAATACAAGTGGTGCTTTCATGCTTTCAGTACAGTTGATTATTTAAAGGCCCAAGAGTATATTTTACTTCCTATTTATTTAATTGCTTTGAACTAAAACCTAAACAAAAATTGATTAAAGTGATATAGTTCAAAACACAAATCTCATGGTGATTGCTTAAATAGGTATTAAAAAATAGCAGGGATCACAAACTAGGAAAAGAAAAGCAAATCCCATGTTTAAAAACAATCTTAAAATTCTGAGTAGACAATCATGGAAAGGAAAACAAACAAAAATCTTCACTTGTGCAAAAATGTAACCCAGTGGTATTATTCCTTCAGTATTCCTTTTATAACCCTCAAATTAATTTGTTTTCAAAAAGAGACCTATGTGGACAATATATGTAAAATATATGCTTTTGTTGGTAGAATGAAGTTTTTACTATCTTCTAATAGGGTTTACGTGAATATAGGCAAAAATCAGTATACTTATACCACATCAATGAAAAAATAAAATAAAAGCCATATGATCACCTTACATGGTTTTCTTAATAGGCTCGGGGAAAAAAGTTAAAAAATCCAATACCCTTTTATGAAAAAAAAAAAAAAAAAAAACACTCAAGAAACTAGGGATTGAAGGGAATTACTTCATTTTGATGAAGTTCATCTATGCAAAATCCAAGCTAACAACAAATTTAATGGAAAAAGACTAGAAACTTTCTCCCTAAGATCAGGAAAAGACAAGGATATCCCTTGTCACTTTTATTCAACATTGTACTAGAGGTTCTAATAAGGACAATTAGGTAAAAAATAAAATAAAAGGCATCCAACCTGGAAAGGAAGCAAAACTCTCTATGCACAGATGATGTGATTTTCTATACAGAAAATCTGCAGGAATCCATTAAAATACTATTAGAACTAATAAATTTAGCATACACACACACACACACACACACACACACACACATATGTACTACATATACGTATACACATCCCAAAAAGATTACTGTAAAACAGCCCAGGCAGGTCACTCAGAAGGAATTCCAGAAGGCAGCATTGTTATTATAGGAGGTGAGAGCTCCATGTGTATCACTGCCCCTAAAGACCTTCCCCAGTGGTACAAGATGTAAAGCTGAAGACATGATATTGATCCTGCCCTATGTAGGCCTAAGCTAATGTGTGTGTTTGTGTCTTAGTTTAGAACAAAAAATTTAAAAGTAAAAAAAAAAAAAAATCAAATTTTAAAGAGAAAAAAGCTTATAGAATAAGGACAAAAAGAAAGAAAATAGTTTGGTACAGCTGTACAATGTATGTTTTAAGATTAATGTTATTACAAAAGAGTCAAAAAGCTAAAAATATTTAAGTTTATAAAATAAAATGTTACAGTAAGCTAAGGGTAATTTATTACTGAAGAAAAATATTTTTATAACCAGTGTAGCTTATGTGTACAATGTTCATAAAATCCACAGTAGTACATAATGATGTCCCAGGCCTTCACATCCACTCACCACTTACTGACTCACTCAGAGCAACATCCAGTCCTGCAAGCTCTATTCATAATAAGTGCTCTGTACTTTTAAAAAATCTTTTATGCCATTTTTAGTATATCTTTTCTATGCTTAGATGTTTTAGATATGTAAAATCTCATCATTGTATTATAGTTGCCAACAGTATTCAGTACAGTAATGTGCTGAACAGGTTTATAGCCTAATAGGTTATATACCACATAGCCTAGATGTGTAGTAGGCGATATCATCTAGCTTTGTGTAAGTACACCCATGAAATCACTTAACCATGTGTTTCTCAGAACACATTCCTGTTAAGTGCTACATGACTATATTTCTACATACTTGCAATGTACAATCCGAAAATTAAGATAACAATATAATTGTTACATAAACCAAAAAATTATTAAAATAATTTCATTTATAATAGCACAAAAATTTATCTAGGAAAATTTTAGAAGAAGAAGTATGAAAGTTATACTCTGAAAACTACAAAGGATTACTGAAAGAAATTAAAGAAGACCTAAGTAAATGAGAAAACATTCCATTTGTGGATTGGTCAGAATATAAGCTACAAAATCAATGCAATCTCTATCACAGTTCCAGTTTCCTTCTTTGTGGAAATTGACAAACTGATTGTAAAATCCATATGGAACTGCCAAGGAGCCACAATGCCAAAACAACCCTATAAAAGAACAAAGCAGAAAGACTCACTTTCTGATTTCAAAACAATAGTAGTCTAGGGGCTGGGGTTGTGGCTCAGTGGTAGAGCGCTTGCCTAGCATGTGTGAGGCACTGGGTTCAATTATCAGCACTGCATGTGAATAAATAAAATAAAGGTCCACTGACAACTAAAAAATATTAAAACAACAAAAAAAGCAACAGTAGTCAAGTGAATGCTGCATTAACATAAGGAAAGAAATATACATCAGTGGAACAGAATTTAAAGTCCAAAAATAAACCCACATGTCTATGATCAACTCTTTTTTTTTTTTTTTTAGAAGGGTGACAACACCGTTCAATAGGGAAATAAGAGACTTTGTGGCAAATAATGCTGGAACACCTGGATGCTTATATACAGAAAAAAATAAATTAGATCCTTACATCACACCATATACAAAGATCAACTCAAGTGGATCAAAGGCCTATAAAATCTAAACAACAAACCTATTAGAAGAAAACACTGGAGTAAATCTTTATGGTCTCAAATTTGTAAGGATTCTTAGATATGACACCACAAGCATGAGCAACAAAAGAAAAAATGATTAGATTGCATCAAAGTTATAAACTTTTGTGCTTCAAAGCACACTATACAGAAAATGAAAAGGTAACCCAAGGAATGGGAAAAAATATTTTTGTAGATCACATGTTTGATAAAGGAGCATCATCTTGAATATATTTTAAAAACTCTTATAACTCAATAATAAATAAGGCAATCCACTTAAAGAATAGGCAATGGATCTGTGTAGACATTTCTCCCAAGCTGAGAGAGAAAAGGACAATAAGCACCTGAGAAGATGCTTGAGTTCACTCACTAATCGTCAAGGAAATGCAAATCAAAACCACAATGAGATACCACTTCACACCTAGTAGCCATAAAAAAAAAATCAGATAATAACAGCTGCTGGCCAGAATGTGGTGAAATTAGAACCATCCTATACTGCTGGTAGAAATGTAAATGGTATAGCCACTTTGGAAAACAGTCTGAGAGTTTTCACAAATGTTAAAAAGAGAGTTATATAATAACTGACGATACTACTCCTAGGTATATACTCAAAAGAATTGAAGACAGATATTCAAATAAATACTTATACACAAATATTCATCAGTGTGACTCACAGTAGCAAAAAAGTGTAAACAACCCAAATATCCAATATCCAACAACTGATGAATGAATAAACAAAATGTGTTATAGCCACATAATGGACTATTATATACCAACAAAAGAATGAAAAGGAATGAAATACTATTTCACCATGAGAGACCCTTGAAAACATCATGCCTCAGTAAAAGAAGCCAGTCACAAAACATCACACATTCTATGATTTCATTCAGATGAAATACTTACAAAGAGTAAATGTATAGTGACAGAAATCAGTTCAGTTGGTAAACTTCACTTTTACTCATGATAGATTAAATTTACATGTTCAGGTAAAAGGAATATGTACTGCTTATAAGTCAGTATTTTACATTTTCTGAAACAATCAGACTATTAAAAGAAACATTTTCATTCCCTTGCCAAAATATTTTTAATATCATATAAATCCACATTCTTTTTTAAATTTAATTTTTTTATAATATCTATATGACCTTAAAGGGATGTTGCAGATTATTCTACATATAATACACTATAAATTGCTAATGCACTTTGCAAGCTCTGCCTGCCCTGTAACTCTTAGTGACCCTGTTCTTCTCTTCATTGTACTGTTATTTTTCTTCTAGTAATCATCCTCAGATAATATAAATTAATCAAAGAAAAAGCAGGCCCTTCCATTCCATTAAACACATTTCTAAAAATATTACTCATGTTTAATAATTATTATAATTGGAATGCATTTATATTATTTTGACTGATTATATGACTAATAATAAAAATAATAACTTAGAAGAAATTTTCTAATACTTGACCTTATGATTACACCAAATACATTTTTAAAAAACATTAATTTACACCAATATTATTTTGTTGCCAAAAACTATGAGATGATGATTGCTATGATTTGAATGAGTCCCTCAGAGATATGTGTGAAATGTAATTCCCGCTGCAACAATGTTCAGAAGGTGGTACCTTTAAAAGGTTATTAGGTCATGAGGGTAGAGTTGATTAATGTCATTGTATTTGGGAGTAGGTTTATTGTGAAAGTGAGTTTGGAGCCAGGAGCAGGGGTGCATGCCTATAATACCAGTGAATCAGTAGACTGAGGCAGGAAGATCACAAGTTTTGAGGCCAGTCTCAGCACTTAGCAAGCCCCTGTATCCAGCTCAGTGGTAGAATATCTTTGGGTTAAATCCCCAGTACCACACACACAAAAAGTAAGTTTGGCCCTCTCTAGCTGGCTCTCTCATGCACTCTCTTGCCATTATGCTTTCTGCTATATGATGTATCAAGAAGGCCCCATCAGATATCAGCCCCTTGATCTTGTTCCTCCCAGCCCCCAGAACCGTAAGAAATATCTAGTCTTCATAAATTATCTAGTTTTGTAGTACACTGTTTACAGTAGCATCAAACAGACTAAAACAGTGATCAATAAAGAACTTTCAAGAAAAAGGATAGAATTCTTTGGGGATTTGAGTAGAAAAAGGAATGGCATAAAATTTCTGATAGACAAAGAACTTTTTCACATATTTTTAAATGGATGATGTCATGGATCAAATTGCTATGGATTCTCCATTCATTGGATGTATTTGGAAGAACAATGTAAGATATAAGTTGCATGGTTATACAACAATATCTATAATATATGGAAAATTCCATGCTTTGCCACTAAAAAAGTTATGATGGAAAATTCTTCTACCATCTTAAATAATTCTTTTAAGAATAATTGCTTTAAAAAAAAAAAGAATAATTGCTCTAAGATTTAAATACAAAACTGTATCTTCACACTACCAAATTGCTCTCTGGAGTTGTACAGATTTATACTATGAGGGTTTTCTTTTCCCTATAACACTAAAACTTGGTGTTTTAAACTAGGCCTTTTAATTTTAGCCAAACTGAATATGAAAAGGCATCATATTTTAGTTTGCCTTTGCTCCCTAGTTCTAAAACTCCTTGTTTCACTCAAAGCATGTCCTTCTAACTCTTTAAGTCTCTCACCTTAAATACCACTCAGGCCTGTTCAGTCTACTCCATCTTAAAGTAGATCACCATCCTGGTTTCATCAGCTGTTCTCTACCTTATTCCATTGGTTATTTCCTTTGCTCTACTTACATGATCCAATGTCATTTTATTCATTTGCCTGTTTTTATTTCAGCTTAGTTTTTTGTCTGTCTTTCCTACTAAAAGGTAAACTCCATGAGGAAGAGTTCCTGTCCAGTCCATTTAATGCATAGTACAGAGCAGAATACCTGGCACGCATTAGACACTCAGTAAATACTGTTGAGTGAGTGACTGTCACAGGGTTGGATCATGGAGTGGTGTCCTCTTACTCCCTTCAAAAGACCTCCACAATCCACTGGTAAATCGTAGTACTTGGCTCATGGTCTTTCTCTTGGCAGTGTATAATACACTCCTTAACTTTATTCTAGATGAACTTCTATGTGCACACCCCACAAATAACTTTTTCAGTGAATTGTGTTGAACTATATATAGTAAAGACAATATAAACATACTGATTTAAGTATCCCCAACTATGTGAACTACCTTATGTTTCTGAACTTCAGTTACTTAATTCTCACATGCCCCAATTTCCTCATTTGTAAGATGGGAATAAGTAAATCTATTTTGTAAGATGTTGTAAGGAGTAGATGAGATAATTGTGCTAAAGGGTCCTTAACGCAGTTTTCAGAACATTGTGAGCACTCAATAAATATTAGTTATTATCTCCTTACCCTCTATGAAAATGTCAGTCAAGTCTGCATACATAGCATTATCCCAAATTTCAACATAAGGGAAATATTTCATTCTAAGAAGACCAACTAGTATAAAATCTGAGCATAACTTAAATAATAGAAACACTAACATCACCATAAGAATCTGGCATACAAAAGTTTTTCAAAGAACAAAATATATTAATTTATTATCCTTGCAAATTGAGAATGTCATTTAAATAGAACCAGCAGTAAAATGGTAGAACTGTGAGAGTATATAGAGCTTAACAAAACAACAGCAAAAACCCCTCTTTAAGAAATATTGATAGCTGACCTACATATTTGTAAAAGTAGACAATTTTCTATTTATCTTTTACTTTAAGTTTGATACTGACTAATAAAAGAACAAATTACAATTTTTATAATGATTTCCTGGTTTCCAGACCCAAATGGTACAGAGCAAGGCAACGTTCTGGGTGAGATTCATATGTCTTCCCCTTTCCGTTTTTAAATAATGCTCTCAGAAAGCTAACTTCAGAAAAATAACTACTGAAATAACTGAAAAGCATTTCAATAATAGTAATATTTATTCAGCATATCTTCTATTCTCATTTTTAAGAGAACCAGTGGTTTCACTTAACTGACTCTCTCCTCCTTGGTGAAACTATTGTATTTGGTGTTACTCACAATTTTAACCAAACTTTGAAAACTTTAGACCTTAGACCAACTGATGATGTAGGAACTGGAGACTTCCTACATGAAACTGCACATTTGTGTAACTTCAACCCAATTACCAATTTCGCCACAATGTATTAAATTTTTGTTAAAAGAGCACATTTTAAAACATTAAAATGTGCTCTTTTTTTAAAACATTAATTATATGTCATTTTATTTATGAGATGACATACTGAAACACAGACTGGTTGTAATGTATATCTTGATACATTAATAGCTTAACAGAGTCTATTAAAGCCAGTCACTGGGGGGGGGGGGGGGGGGACACAGAGACCATCAACTTTAAAGAGGCTTCAGCTTAGTAAATTAATAATAATGTTAACAAATGTTAAAAATTATCATTTAAAATATTTTATATCTGAAAATAAATACATCATTGATTCAAAAGAGCTTCAAGAGGTATCTGAATCTTTCAACAATTCTTTTCTTTAGTAAAAAGTTTAAAATATCCTCCATTGATTCAATATTAGCTCAAATACACCAAGATAATTGTCAACTGAAAATATCTTATGAATTTTGGAACAAGTTATAAAGAAATCAAGTATCTTTAAGATATTTGCCAAAATGGGTATATAAACAATGACCCTACTTTTTGCAGGAAAAAAATGTGAAATCCTAATTATAAAATGGAGAAGGCAGTTATGAAGAGGAAAGAAAGGACACAGGAATCAGCAGATCAATTGCATTCATCCACTCAAAAATTATTTGAGTTTTTATAATGTAATATCTTATCCAATATATGTTATTAATGCTAATAATACAAATACTATTTTGTTATAATTATTTATCATATTTAGTGATGTATCTTATGTACAACATGTAAAATATAAAATAGTACACAAGAAATTATTTTTATGTGCATGTATACTGCTTAATGGGAAAACAATCAGGTTACTAAACAATACTCACTAGATTCCTTTGAAAAGTATTTTTGACAAGACTTCTTCCCCCAAAAGCTTTTAAAAATATGGTTAATTCGTGGAATTGGAATAAAATTTTAATAGATGAATTTATCTAAATTTTTCTAAAAAATTCTGTCTACAAATTATTACTAACATTTTCATAAATGTCAATTTACTAAATATTTTCTAAGTAATAATCTCAGACAAATTTCAGGAAGATCTCCTGTGTCTAAATAAGTAGACATTAGTGCAGCACAGTTGTACAGTCACAAAACTGAAAAATAACTTTTGTGAGGGCTGGGGCTATAACATAGTGGTAGGGGGCTTACTGAGCATAGACAAGGACCTGGATCAACCCCCAGCGCAACAAACAAAGAAGAAAATGTTCTATATTAAAATCTCTTGTGGAGAGTGCGACCTGCCCAGCTGCGACCAGAGCAAGAGGTAGGCACCCGCCCTCCCAAAGGAGAGACCCAGCCACCAGTTTGCCTGGCCTCCAGGGCCCAGAGTAGCATCTCCCTGCTGCTGCACACAGGGCCAGACCTGGGGAAGGGCTTCCTCCATTCCCGGGAAGAGTGCGACCTGCCCAGCTGCGACCAGAGCAAGAGGTAGGCACCCACCCGCGGGAAGGAGAGACCCAGCCACCAGTTTGCCCGATCTTCAGGGCCCAGAGTAGCATCTGCCTGCTGCTGTATGCAGGGCCCAGCATGAGAATAAGACCCTTCCACTATTCCACTGTGCCATTCTGCAACTGACCAAAAGTGCAGCGTTGACTCCACTAACAGGTTTGCTGACTGGACATGATCCAGGTCAACTGGCTTAAACTGGAAGGGGAAAAAAATAAGGGCTTCCAAGGGTCCATTTTGTTTGAGACTTGTTCTTGGGTTCAACGTTTTTGTTCTTGTTTGCTTGTTTGTTTTGTTGTTTCTTGGGTTTTTTTTGTTTGTTTGTTTCTTTTTGCTTTGTTTTTCTTTTCATTGACAGTGTGTTTGTGTGCTTCTGCTCCTCTTATCTTTCTTTTCTTCCTTTTCACTTTTATATTTTTTCTTCTTCCTTTATCTTCGCTATTTACACCCTGCCATTGCATTCTCAACAGAGGCAAAAACAAGCTATATGCAGAAATTGGGATTTCTAGAACACGTACAATTGAAATATATAGCAATGTGGTGTTATATATAGTTTATTCTCTATTTTCTAGACTCTCTCTCTCCTCTCTCTTACACTAATTTCTACTCCTTGGTCATTTTTTTTTTTCTCTTCCATCTCTCTGTATTTCTTCTCTCAACCGCTGCATAAGTTAGGTTTATATATAACTCGGTCTTTCCACCTAATCATTCACTCCATTCTCTTTCCTCTCTCATCTGCTGATACTAAACCACTTCCATAGAACTCTCTTTTCATACTTTCTAAGAAAGAACAAGTCAATACACTCACTTCCTTCTTCCTAAACATATAACCTCTGTGTCCACTACTTGAAGCTATAAAACTCCATCAGAAGCGTACAGAGTAAATTGGAAACAATATCTGGGTTAACTAAATCTGTACCTTGTGATCAAACTGGGATTCTCTGAATAGAAAGTGTTTGATTTTAAAGTGTAAAGGAAATATAAGGGGATCTGATAGCATTGTACTACAGGAGCAACTTAAGGTTTTAAGGTAAAATCAAAACAGACAAGGTCCCACAGTGCAGGAAGAATAGACGCACAAGCAATATGAAGAAACAAGGGAAGAAAGTGACACAAACAAATCAATATACCTCCTCAGTAGATTCCATGGCATGCACAGTTGGTGAAATGCCAGAGATGGAATTTAGAAATTACATATTCCAAATGTTAGCGGAACTTAAGAATGAACTCAAAAATGAGATGAGGGAGCAAATACAGGAGGTGAAAGATGATTTTGACAAAGAACTCCATAAACAAATACAGGAGGTAAAAGATTACTTCAATAGGGAGATAGAGGCTCTAAAGAGAAACCAAACACAAATTCCAGAAATGAAAGAAGCAATAAACCAAAATAAAAGCTCAATCGAAAGCATCACCAACAGAGTAGATCACTTGGAAGAAAGAACCTCAGACAATGAAGACAAAATATATATCCTAGAGAAAAATCTAGATTACACAGCAAAAATGGTAAGAAACCAAGAACAGAACATTCAAGAATGATGGGACAACATAAAACAAGCAAACATAAGAATGATTGGGACAGAGGAGGGGGAAGAGTTTCAAGCCAAAGGATTGAGTAATTTATTTAACAAAATAATTACAGAAAATTTTCGAAACTAGAGGAATGAATGGGAAAACCAAGTTCAAGAGGCCTACCAAACACCAAACATACAAAATCACAACAGATCCACACCAAGACACATTATAATGAAAATGCCTAATATACCGAGCAAGGAGAGAATATTAAAAGCCACAAGAGAAAGGAAGCAGATTACATATAGGGGGAAACCAATCAGACTATGTTCAGATTTTTCTACCCAGACCTTAAAAGCAAGAAGATCCTGGAATAGCATATTTCAAGCTCTGAAGGAGAAAAGGGATGTCAACCAACAATCTGATATCCAGCAAAATTGAGCTTTAGATTCGAAGATGAAATAAAAACCTTCCACAACAAGCAAAAGTTAAAAAGATTTCGCATCTCGAAAGCCAGCACTTCTGAACATCCTGGGCAAAATTTTTCATGAAGAAGAAGAGAAAAATAACAACGAAAATCAACAAAGGGAGATATTAAACTAAGGGAAATACCAACCAGAAGAGAAACCAAATCAAGCTAAAGACCATAATACAAATAAAAATGGATGGGAATAAGAATCACATCTCAATAATAACCCTGAATGTTAACGGCCTAAACTCGCCATTCAAAAGACACAGATTATCTGAATGGATTAAAAGAAATGACACAACAATTCGCTGTCTCCAAGAAACACAGCTCATAGAAAAAGACATCAATAGACTGAAGGTGAAAGGCTGGGAAGTCTTATCACTCACATGGCCTGCGGAAGCAAGCAGGGGTTTCCATTCTCATTTCAAATAAGGTAGACTTCAAGCCAAAGTTAATCAAAAGGGACAAAGATGGATATTTCTTACTACTTAAGGGAACCATTCATCAACAGGATATAACAATCATAAATCCATATGCCACAAATAATGGAGCACATACATTCAAACAAACTCTTCTCAAGTTCAAGAGTAAAATAGACCACAACACAGTTATTCTAGGGGATTTCAACACACCTCTCTCACCAATGGATAGATCATCCAAACAAAAGCTAAACAAAGAAAACTCCTTAAAACAATTAATAACTTAGACCTAACGGACATATGTAGAATATTTCATCCCTCAGGAAACGAATACACTTTTTTCTCAGCAGCACATGGCTCCTTCTCCAAAAATAGACCATATATTATGTCACAAGGCAACTCTCAGCAAATATAAAAAAATAGAGATACTACCCTGCATGCTATCGGACCATAAAGGGATGAAATTGGAAATCAACGACAAAACAAGGAATAAGAAAAACTACTCCAACAAGTGGAAGCTAAACAACATGCTACTGAATGAACAAGGGGTTGAAGAAGACATCAAAGAGGAGATTAAAAAATTCCTAGAGGTAAATGAAAACACAGATACATCGTATAGAAATCTCTGGAACACTATGAAGGCAGTAGTAAGAGGAAAATTCATTGCACTGAGTTCATTCTTTAAAAGGAAGAAAAACCAACAAATAATTGACTTAACATCACATCTCAAAGCACTAGAAAAAGAAGAACAGATCAACATCAAGAGCAGCAGAAGACAGGAAATAATTAAAATCAGAGCAGAAATTAATGAAATTGAGACTAAGGAAACAATTCAAAGAATTGACAAAACTAAAAGTTGGTTCTTTGAAAAAATAAACAAAATTGATAGACCCTTAGTGATGCTATGCTAACGAAAAGAAGAGAAAAAACTCAAATTACTAACATTCGTGATGAAAATGGGAATATCACAACAAACACCTCAGAAATACAGAAGATAATTAGAAATTACTTTGAAAACTTGTTCTCTAATAAAATAGAAAATACTGAATGCATTGACAGATTTCTAGAGTCATATGATTTGCCTAAACTGGATCTGGAGGCTATACACAATTTAAACAGATTGATTACAAGCGAAGAAATAGAAGATGTCATCAAAAAGCTACCAACAAGGAAAAGTCCAGGACCTGATGGGTTTACAGCAGAGTTCTACAAGACTTTCAAAGAAGAACTAATACCAATGCTCTTCAAACTATTTCAAGAAATAGAAAAAGAGGGAGTTCTTCCAGACTCTTTCTATGAGGCCAATATTACATTAATTCCAAAGCCAGGCAAAGACACATCCAAAAAAGAAAACTTCAGACCAATATCTTTAATGAACATAGATGCAAAAATCCTCAACAAAATTCTGTCAAATCGGATACAAAAACATATCAAAAACATAGTGCACCACGATCAAGTGGGGTTTATTCCAGGAATGCAAGGCTGGTTTAACATTCAGAAATCAATAAACATAATACATCACATTAATAGACTTAAAGATAAAAATCATATGATTATCTCAATAGACGCAGAAAAAGCATTTGACAAAATACAGCACCCCTTTATGTTCAAAACACTGGAAAAACTAGGAATATCAGGAACATATCTCAACATTATAAAAGCTATTTATGCAAGGCCCAGAGCTAACATTATCTCAAATGGAGAAAAATTTGAAAGCATTCCCTCTAAAAACTGTCAAGACAGGGATGCCCCCTTTCACCACTGCTATTTAACATAGTACTGGAAACTCTGGCCAGAGCAATTAGACAGATGAAAGAAATTAAAGGGATCCAGATAGGAAAAGATAGCTCAAATTAGCACTATTTGCTGATGACATGATAATATACCTAGAAGAAGCAAAAAACTCTACCAGAAAACTTTTACAACTAGTAAATGAATTTGGCAAAGTAGCAGGATACAAAATCAATACCCATAAGTCAAAGGCATTTTTGTACATCAGTGACAAAGCCTCTGAAAGGGAAATGATGAAAACTATGCCATTTACAATAGCATCAAAAAAAAAAAATACCTGGGAATCAACTTAACGAAAGAGGTGAAAGAGCTCTATAAGGAAAATTATAGAACACTAAAGAAAGAAATCATAGAAGAACTCAGAAGATGGAAAGACCGACCTTGCTCTTGGATAGGTAGAATCAATATTGTCAAAATGTCCATACTACCAAAAGCATTATACAGATTTAATGCAATTCCAATCAAAATCCCAATGTCATTCTTCAAAGAAATAGAAAAAGCAGTCATGAAATTCATCTGGAGAAATAAGAGACCCAGAATAGCCAAAGCAATCCTGAGCAAGAAAAGTGAAGCAGGGGGCATCACCATACCGGACTTTAAATTATACTATAGAGCAATAGTAACAAAAGCAGCATGGTATTGGCACCAAAACAGACTGGTGGACCAATGGTACAGAATTGAGGACACAGAGACTAATACATATAATTTCAGCTATCTTATATTAGACAAAAGCACCAAAAATGTACAGTGGAGAAAGGATAGCCTCTTCAACAAATGGTGCTGGGAAAACTGGAAATCCATATGCATCAAAATGAAATTAAACCCTTGTCTCTCACCATGCACAAAACTCAATTCAAAGTGGATCAAGGACCTAGGAATTAGACCAGAGACAATACGTCTAATAGAAGAAAAAGTAAGCTCCAATTTCCAACATGTCGGATTAGGCCCCAAGTTCCTTAATAAGAATCCTGTAGCGCAAGAACTATTACCAAGAATTAATGAATGGGACAGATTTAAACTAAAAAGCTTCTTCTCAGCAAAAGAAACAATCAGTGAGGTGAATAGAGAGCCAACTAATTGGGAACAAATATTTAATACATGCACATCAGATAGAGCACTAATTTCTAGAATATATAAATAATTCAAAAAACTTAACACCCAAAAAGCAAATAACCCAATCAATAAATGGGCTAAGGAATTGAAAAGACACTACTCAGAAGAAGATACACATTTAATCAACAAATACATGAAAAAATGCTCAACATCGCTGGCAATTAGAGAAATGCAAATCAAAACTACTCTAAGATTTCATTTCACTCCAGTCAGAATGGCAGCTATCAAGAACACAAACAACAATAAATGTTAGAGAGGATGTGGGGAAAAAGGCACACTCATACATTGCTGGTGGGACTGCAAAATGGTGCAACCACTATGGAAAGCAGTATGGAGATTTCTTGGGAAAATGGGAATGGAACCACCCTATGACCCAGTCATCCCACTCCTGGGTCTATTCCCAAAAGACTTAAAAACAGCATATTACAGTGACACAGCCACTTCAATGTTTATAGCAGCACAATTCACAATATGTAGGTTGTGGAACCAACCCAGACGTCCCTCAGTAGATGAGTGGATAAAGAAAATATGGTATATATACAAAATGGAATTTTACTCAGCAATAAGAGAATAAAATAATGGCATTTGCAGGTAAATGGATGAAGTTGGAGAATATAATGCTAAGTGAAATTAGTCAATCTCAAAAATCCAAATACGGAATGTTTTCTCTGATGTAAGGAGGCTAGTTCACAGTGTTGTTGGAAGGGGGAACATAGGATCAGAGGAACACTAGAATGGTCAACGGAAAGGGAGGGGAAGGGAGGGCGCAAGGGGGGAGGGGGGAGAGGGGGAAGGAAAAAAAAAAATTGGTGGTTGAATGAGATGGATATCATTATCCTAAATGCATGATTGAAGATCTGAATGGTACTTACATACTTTGTATACAAGCAGTTGTATGTAAGAAAATACTATACTTGTGCATTATGAATAAGTAAATAAATAATTAAAAAAAAATCTCGTCAAATTTGATTTTAGAATGCTGTGTGCAATTCTATTTTATTATGCCCTGAGAAATAAAAGGAAAGAATAAAGACAACAATAATTTAGCAGATATGTGTGTTGTTCTGATGTGTAATTGCATTTCATAATCAGTGTCTAAAAGTGTATCATACTGTTTTTCATTCATTCATACATATTTTCTGAACCTCCTCTATGCCAGAAACTGTTATAAGCACTGGAAAGGATATATAATAAACAAAATTAAGTGAAATATATAGTAATAGATAAGTAGTATGAATAAAAATAAGCAGAAATGGATACAATGTAAAATAGAGTTAGGAAAGGCCTCCCTAATAAGATGGCATCTGAACAAACAATTGAAGGAGGTGAGGGAGGTGTGTTCCAGGTCAGAACCGTCGGTGTGAAGGCTCTGAGCAGGATATGAACATTCAGGGATAGTGAAGCTGGAGCAGTGGGAACAAATACAATGATATTTGGAAAAAGTCTCAGAATAATCAAGAAACTAGATTGCATACTTTAAGATTATGGTAAAAAAAACAAAACCAAAAAACTTTGGCTTTTACTTGACGTGCTCTATCCTTTGTGTAGTTTAGAAAAGATTGCTGAGAAGCAAGACTGGGATAAGGGAGTGAGAAGCTGCAGGAATCAGGCAAGAGATAAGGTGGCTTGGATCTGGTGGCACTGGAGGGAGCAAGAGCTGATAGAATCTGAGTGTGTTTGAAGGTATAGCCAACAGAATTTGCTGATGGATTGGATGTAAAGTATGATAAGCAGTAAAGAATAAGCATAACTGTAAACATATCTCCTGGACAACTGGAAGTATAAGTTTTATTACTTGCATTTTACATAAAAGGGAACTAGATATTATTTCAAAGTTCATAGTCTTTCCATAATGCTTCATTATTTTAGGGAAAAGATAATGGAAATTAAATGCACAAGACATATACCATGTGGATTATATACTCTTCATTTGTAAAATAAATTTAGGAGACATTTTCTTTTAAGAAATGGTGATATCTCTCTAGATTATGAGATTGATTATTGGCTGTAGAATGAATGATGTGTCTGTATGTTGGAGCCTTAACTTCCTTTGTGATAGTATTTGGAGATGGGGACTTTGGAAATTTGGGTTAGATGAGGTCATGAGGGTGGAGCCCTCATGATGGAATTACTGGTTTTATAACAAGAGGAAGAGAAAAATACTCTCTCCGCCATGTCAGGATTCAGGAAGAAAGTAGCCATCTGCAAAAGGGCCATCATCAGGATCAAGCTAGCTAGTCTTGATCTTGAATTCCAATCTCTGGAACAATGAGGGTTCAGGAGTGGGGGTGTCTGTTGTTTAAGCTCCCTAGTGTATGATCTTTTGTTACAGCAGCCCAAACTGACTAACACCTACCCAATTTCATGGTGTTAAATAAAAAAAATAAAAGCAGACTGGAAAGAGGATAGAAAAATGTGTGGATGACAGAATGATATCAGGTTATCTAAGAATATTAGGGATATGCAGGTAGATCTCTACATTCTTGAGGCTGATGGCATGATAAATTATACATAGAACTCTCCTTGAAGACCACAAAATGAGATGGAGAACACTTTCAAAATTAGATATGAAAATACTGCTTTGGTCTGGTTTCTTCATGTGTTCAAACAGAAACTTGAAAAAGTAATCACCATGCTATAGGTGTTAGTCAATGACTAAAGATATTTTAAGTACATACACAGGCTATGTCTTGTACACTTAGCATAAATGCATACTTTTCCATAATATAAAAGTTAATAGGCTCCCATAAGTGTATTTTCTACCCTGCTATCTTAGTGTATTTGTGTAAATATGTCATAGTGTGGTAATTCCCAAGGGGTAGTTGTCTTAAATCCACCCTCTTCCCGACATCCCTCTTTCAATCAAAGTTACTTACCTCTGTCTTCCCTGTATATGTGTGTGTGGTACTGGGGATTGAACCCAGGTCCTTGTTCATGCAAGGCAAATCCTATATTACTGAACCACCCACCTCTCTCCCCAGTAATATTGACAAAGCTCCATGTTTTTCCCTTCATCTCTTTATCAGTATGGTTGCCAATATTAAGAAATATTAGCTCTCAACTCCACAGTATGCTTTATGTGTATAATATCTCTCTTTTTCATTCTCAGTCCAGAAATGACTCTGGTCTTAATTTTGCAACAGAGTTCTAAGTGTATCTACTTTCCTGTAGTTTACCCCTCTGCCATATATCGGACAGGCTGGGGTCTGTTCAATCTCACAGCAAGGTTCTGGTCTTATCACTCTTTATCAAAAGCATACACTAGCTTCCATTGACAGCTGAATTAAGTATACTTTTTTCTGCTTAAGTTTCAGGGCCTTCTGAAATGTGGCCCAAAGTGCCTTTCCAGTCTTGTCTCCTACCATTTCTTTTACAAGGTAACTCAAACTCTTGCTAAGCCAATCACTCTTCTCTGAGCCTGCCTATGGTTTAGTAGCTCTGTGCCTTTGCTCACACAAAAATGTCCCCTTATTTTAATCAAACCTACCTTTAAGTCCCATCCGAAATGCAACTTCTTCTAAGGTTTTCCCAGTGTTCCAGATCAATGTGATAGCTCACTCTAAGGAACCCCTCCAGCACTCCATACAGCACTCATGGCCGTGTGGACCTTACTCATCAACACTTTATTCTAGGCTCCTAGAAGGTAACAATTGTACTTTGCTCATCTCTGAATTTCCTTTGGTGGTAAAATGATAGCATACATAAAGTAGAGCCCAGTGATTATTGGCAAAGAGAATTGTTAAAGAAGAGATGTTCTAAAAGAGGCTGTTGCTCATTAGAATCCATAACTTTTCCCTTTTACTTAGGATATCAGTGGAGACAAAAGGTTCTAACAGTATCTTCCTGGTCTCTTGGATTTTTCTTTCTACACTTCTATATAAATAGAATTTATATTACAGTGATTAAAAGTCCCCTGTAAAAATGTCACCAGGCTATATCTGGCAAGAAATGATAAGTACTAATCTGTTCCTTACTCACTCTTTAGTGAATAAAGGAAATATGAGAGACATGTTTGAATTTGAGACAGAAAGAAACTGAAGTTTTCAAGGGAAGAAAAAAAATTACAAAGGGAAAACCTGTTTCACAAAATGTAGTCTGTGGAAAAGTCTTTCAGCTGAATGTCAAGATTTAAAAAAAAAAAAAAAAATCAATAAAACCTTTGAAACTAGAACCATGTGAAAACTCTTTTAGGGTTGATGGCAAAATACAAAGCTAAGGCTTTAAGAAAGTTAAATCTTTCTCAAGAAACCACAAAAGAAATTCTCCAAAATTCAGGAGCCTCCATGGCCCCCAAATATGCTTAGCACAAATTGCTTATTACAAAGATAGGGACAGTCAAGATTCAAAAGGCCAGCGTTTTCAAAAGGACTTTTACCAAGGCTGTAATTAGTTGTTCAGGCAAAAACTGCATACACGTCTAATTGCACACACAATTGGCTAATTGTATCTTCAAAATGAGGGGTAAAGGGTTAATTGTATCCACATCTGGCCATAAAGAAAGAGGCTGTCCTTTGAAAATATGACACTACACTTAGAAGAAAATTTGCATTAAACAACCAGCCCTATTACTACTAATAATTATAATAATACCACATGCTTACAAATTAATACCCTTCATTGTGATCCTGAAAATACTTTACAAACATTAATTAATCTCACAATACTCCTATGAGGTATGAAAGGTGATTATCCCAATAGTGTCAATGAGGAAACACAGCAAAGTTAGGTAATAGTCAAAAAGTCACAAAGAGAATCACAGCTCCCAGGCTCAGGTCACCAGGGAGGCTCAGTGGGGTGCTTGGTTCACATAATCAGCAAGAATGAGCCTAAAATCAACACAAAACTAAGTAATCCAATTTCAGAATGGTGAAAACTAGCTTGTGGTTTAGAGACCACTTTGGTTTCTTTTATTCAAAGGTATACAACACACACACACACACACACACACACACACACACACACACACACGGGGCGGCGACTCTCAAGAACAGAGCTGACAAGCAAAACTTCTTTGTCCCTTAGTTCGATTTTATGATCAAATATTCCAGATAATTTTAAAAATACAGAAAACTATATGATACATCAATGAATGGTACTTTCAAAAATATTTAAGAAAATAAGACTCTGTAATACAGAGATGGATACTTACAATGCTTTTATAGTAGCTACGGCGTCAGAACATGCTGGACATAAACATTTGAGGTTAAGGACTAAAACAGAAAAATTAATGTTACCTCAATTCTAACTGTTGTGAATTTACATTGAATTATAGTCAGGATCATCCACTCCTGACTTACACTACCAAGAAACTTAACAGAAATAATTTTCCTTACAAATGCATAAGTATATCATTAGTATTTGGCTTTTTTTTTTTTTTTTTTTTTTTTTGGTACTGTGAAATGAACACAGGGGCACTCTACCATTGAGTCACATCCCCAGCCTGATTTTTTTGTATTCTATTTAGAAAATGGGTCTCACTGCCTTTGCTGAGGCTGGCTTTGAAATCACCATCCTCCTATTTTAGCCTCCCGAGCTGCTGGGATTACAGGCATGTGCCACCACGGTATTTGGTGTAATCTTAATATCTTCTTTAAGAATCAGAGACATATGATCTATTTAACAACAAAATACACATTTTAAAGACTGACTTTTTAATACCTTTATTTTACTTATTTATTTTTATGTGGTGTTGGGGATCGACATGTAGAGTGCCTTGCATGTGCTAGGCGAGTGCTCTACCGCTGAGCCACAACCCCTAAAGACTGATTTTTTTTAAAGACTTTTTTAAAAAGATGGACACAATAAATTTTATTTAGTTTTATGTGGTGCTGAGGCTCGAACCCGGTGACTCACATGTGCAAGACAAGTGCTCTACCACTGAGCTATAACCCCAACCCCTGATTTATTTTTTACAATTAAAAAATATTGAGCTAAGCCGGGCGCGGTGGCGCACGCCTGTAATCCCAGCACTTGGGAGGCTGAGGCAGGAGGATCGCGAGTTCAAAGCCAGCCTCAGCAATGGCGAGGCACTTAGCAACTCAGTGAGACCCTGTCTCTAATAAAAAATACAAAAAAGGGCTGGGGATGTGACCCAGAGGACGAGTGCCCCTGAGTTCAATCCCTGGTACCACAAAAAAAAAAAAAAAAAAAAATTGAGCTAGGTGCAGTGGCGCATACCTGTAATCCTAGCAACTTGGAAGCTAAGGCAGAAGAATTGATAGTTCAAAGCCAGCCTCAGCAACTTATAAGACCCCATCTCAAAATAAAAAATAATAAAGGGTGGGGATGTGACTCAGTGGGTAAGGGCCCCTGGGTTCAATCCCTAGTAGAAAAAAAATTTTTTTCATGTATCCTATCAGGAAATGTTTGGGTAATTTGCTTATTTATCACAACTAAAGACAAATTCTCTATGTAGATGCTTAAAAACATGCTTCAATTCAATTGAATTCAATTCAATTCATTTAACCAATGAAGACACACTACTGAAAGATATAAAAATGAATAAGACAAAGTTCCTATTTTCAAGGAAGTTATAGTCTATATGTATATTTATATTTATTCTAGTCCTATGATCTCTCTTCCTATAACAGCTTTGACAGAATAAAGAAAATATTGAATTAGAAAAAGTTAAGCCAGGAAAACAGAAAAACAACATGCTGAAGACAAGAGTCAGTAAGATTATGGTTCCTATGCTTCACAGTTGACTCAAACTTATTGAGCACCTTGAAGAAGAAAAAAAAGAGAGAAGCAATAAAAAAGAGACACTAGAATATGTAACAGAATGTTTTTAAATGTCTAAGAGAGATAAAAATCAATATAATACAGAGTCCTTAAAACAGAGAAATGATTTAACATGGGAGAACCTGGGAAAGCTCCAGGGAAAACAGGCACATTCTGGGCTGAGTTGAAGAGCAAGACTCATCTTCAAAGACACTGCTACAGAAAGGGCATTCCATACTCAGCATACAGCAGGCAAAAGCAGTGTGTGCAAGTACAAGCCATATTAAGGAAGTAGGAGTAGATTCTAGCACAGAACAGGAAATAGATGCAGACCTAGAAGGGCCTAGTGGGAGCTACAGGACTATTTGTAAAAGTCTGTTGAGTATTAGATAACATTAGATTTCTGAGGGGGAGGTTGAGAAGGTATTACAGTTCTTCTTTTTTAATTTTTTAAGTAAAAAAATCTAGCACTGTGCAAAGAATAGATCAGAAAGGCAAAAGTCAGGAGGAAGAAATATCAGTTAGGAGGCTCTGCAATCAATCAAATGAGAGATGATAAGGGCCTGATCTCTGGTCCTGGCACAGAAGGGGTAAAGGAGAGGACAAATAAGAGACCCTTGACAGGGCATAGTGAATAATTAAATGTGAGGAAAAGAATGAATCACTCATGACTGGAGGGTACCTTGCCTCTAAATCCTACATGACTGAGGATGTGCAGAAGGCTTATACAGCATGTGTTTGCTAATGCTTTATTAGGCCTATTGTCAATAAAATCAAATAGATATTATACCTTTGTATCATAAATATTTTCCATTAAAAATTGTTGTATTTTATCCACAATTATATCAGTATATGA
The DNA here is from genome assembly GCA_025594165.1 of Tamias sibiricus. Taxonomy (NCBI): domain Eukaryota; kingdom Metazoa; phylum Chordata; class Mammalia; order Rodentia; family Sciuridae; genus Tamias; species Tamias sibiricus. The sequence goes on along the minus strand of CM046664.1, from coordinate 106,891,167 downwards.
AATGTAATTTTTTTAAAATAAAAAGAAAATGTGCATTTCGACCAGATCCATGATCTCAAATACTATGGTTATATTCCAATTTAGGTTTCAGCTCTTCTTTTTCTGTTCATTTACATTTACAAAAGGAATATGAACTTCAGGATTTTTTCCTCAGAGATTCAAATGACATGTATTTAGTAGATATCTACGTCCTCCCCTCCCACATTGCCAGAGACAACACAAAACTATGATTGAGGTAGATGCTTAAAAATTACTTGCTGAATTAATAAATTAAAGTAAAATCAAACAGAAATCAGCTATTCCCTAACACTATGGGCAGTTATTGCTATTAGCTGGACTATATGGATTGCAAGTGTGCAAGTGATTGATGTTCTTAAACTTTTCATCAGGAAAGATCTATTTTCTAAATAGCTTATCCTTATCACCAAATTTATGTTTATGAAAAATTGCTAGGTGTCTTATCCCTTATCCAAGGCCATGTCCATCAGTGCTAAATTGCTAGTGAAAGAATACAAAAAAAAAAAAAAAAAAAAATGCTTGGGAGATATTGCAACACATTTCCTTAGAAAGTGACATAATTATATGGTCAATATTATATAATCAGTAAACTTATCCCTTATGATAGTGTTCCACTTTTTGTGGAACCACTGATTTTTATCTACCTTAACTTGAAAGATAAACATTATTGTCAGTCACCTCATCATATACAAAACAGAGTACAAACTTAAATTTAACAAACCCCTAGTTAACGTGGGTCAATCCCTTTTTCAGTCATAACTTCTTCTAATTTCCTGATCAGCGATTCCCAAGAAGTATGGTTTTGAAAGCACTGAGGAGCAGAAGGAGCACTGAGAAGCTGGATTCAGGGGGAATTCACTGGCAAAAAGAAGGGGAAGGAAAAAAGGCAGGAAGGCAGGGTAGCAGACAAAAGAGGGCCCGGGTTTTCTGTCTTCTTTTTCTGGATCAAAACCTTTAGTGGGCTGCACGCAGGGCCAGACCTGGGGAAGGGCTTCCTCCATTATCAGGAAGAGTGCGACCTGCCCATTTGCGACCAGAGCAAGAGGTAGACTCCCGCCCGCTGGAAGGAGAGACCCAGCCGCCACTGTCCCTGGCCGCCTGGGCCCAGAGTAGCAGCTCCCGGCTGCTGCACGCAGGGCCAGACCTGGGGAAGGGCTTCCTCCATTATCGGGAAGAGTGCGACCTGCCCATTTGCGACCAGAGCAAGAGGTAGACTCCCGCCCGCTGGAAGGAGAGACCCAGCCACCAGTTTGCCTGGTCTCCGGGGCCCAGAACAGCATCTCCCGGCTGCTGCACACAGGGCCAGACCTAGCGAAGTGCTTCCTCCACTCCCTGGGGGAGTGCGACCTGCCCAGCTGCAACCAGAGCAAGAGAAAATTTTCCAAACTTGAGGAATGAAGGGGAAAACCAAGTTCAAGAGGCCTACCGAACACCAAACATACAAAATCACAACAGATCCACACCAAGACACATTATAATGAAAATGCCTAATATACTGAGCAAGGAGAGAATATTAAAAGCCACAAGAGAAAGGAAGCAGATTACATATAGGGGGAAACCAATCAGACTTTGTTCAGATTTTTCTACCCAGACCTTAAAAGCAAGAAGATCCTGGAATAGCATATTTCAAGCTCTGAAGGAAAAGGGATGTCAACCAACAATCTGATATCCAGCAAAATTGAGCTTTAGATTTGAAGATGAAATAAAAACCTTCCACGACAAGCAAAAGTTAAAAGATTTCACATCTCGAAAGCCAGCACTTCTGAACATCCTGGGCAAAATTTTTCATGAAGAAGAAGAGAAAAATAACAATGAAAATCAACAAAGGGAGATATTAAACTAAGGGAAATATCAATCAGAAGAGAAACCTAATCAAGCTAAAGATCATCATACAAATAAAAATGGATGGGAATAAAAATCACATCTCAATAATAACCCTGAATGTTAACGGCCTAAACTCGCCATTCAAAAGACACAGATTATCTGAATGGATTAAAAGAAATGACCCAACAATCTGCTGTCTCCAAGAAACACACCTCATAGAAAAAGACATCAATAGACTGAAGGTAAAAGGCTGGGAAAAGTCTTATCACTCACATGGCCTGCGGAAGCAAGCAGGGGTTTCCATTCTCATTTCAAATAAGGTAGACTTCAAGCCAAAGTTAATCAAAAGGGACAAAGATGGATATTTCTTACTACTTAAGGGAACCATTTATCAAGAGGATATAACAATCATAAATCTATATGCCCCAAATAATGGAGCACCTACATTCATCAAACAAACGCTTCTCAAGTTCAAGAGTAAAATTGACCACAACACAGTTATTCTAGGGGATTTCAACACACCTCTCTCACCAATGGATAGATCATCCAAACAAAAACTAAACAAAGAAACCTTAGGCCTCCTTAAAACAATTAATAATTTAGATCTAACGGACATATATAGAATATTTCATCCCTCAGTAAATGAATACACTTTTTTCTCAGCAGCACATGGCTCCTTCTCCAAAATAGATCATATATTATGTCACAAGGCAAATCTCAGCAAATATAAAAAAATAGAAATACTACCCTGCATGCTATCAGACCATAAAGGGATGAAATTGGAAATCAATGACAAAACAAGGAATAAGAAAAACTACTCCAACAACTGGAAGCTAAGCAACATGCTACTGAATGAACAAGGGGTTGAAGAAGACATCAAAGAGGAGATTAAAAAATTCCTAGAGGTAAATGAGAACACAGATACATCATATAGAAATCTCTGGGACACTATGAAGGCAGTAATAAGAGGAAAATTCATTGCACTGAGTTCATTCTTTAAAAGGAAGAAAAACCAACAAATAAACGACTTAACATCACACCTCCAAGCACTAGAAAAAGAAGAACAGATCAACACCAAGAGCAGCAGAAGACAGGAAATAATTAAAATCAGAGCAGAAATTAATGAAATTGAGACTAAGGAAACAATTCAAAGAATTGACAAAACTAAAAGTTGGTTCTTTGAAAAAATAAACAAAATTGACAGACCCTTAGCAATGCTAACGAAAAGAAGAAGAGAAAAAAACTCAAATCACAACATTTGTGATGAAAAAGGGAATATCACAACAAACACCTCAGATATACAGAAAATAATTAGAAATTACTTTGAAAACTTGTACTCTAATAAAACAGAAAATGCTGAATGCATTGACAGATTTCTAGAGTCATATGATTTGCCTAAACTGGATCTGGAGGCTATACACAATTTAAAACAGATCGATTACAAGCAAAGAAATAGAAGATGTCATCAAAAAGCTACCAACAAGGAAAAGTCCAGGACCTGATGGGTTTACAGCAGAGTTCTACAAGACTTTCAAAGAAGAACTAATACCAATGCTCTTCAAACTATTTCAAGAAATAGAAAAAGAGGGAGCTCTTCCAGACTCTTTCTATGAGGCCAATATTACATTAATTCCAAAGCCAGGCAAAGACACATCCAAAAAAGAAAACTTTAGGCCAATATCCTTAATGAACATTGATGCAAAAATCCTCAACAAAATTCTGGCAAATCGGATACAAAAACATATCAAAAAGATAGTGCACCATGATCAAGTGGGGTTTATTCCAGGGATGCAAGGCTGGTTCAACATTCGGAAATCAATAAACATAATACATCACATCAATAGACTTAAAGATAAAAATCATATGATTATCTCAATAAATGCAGAAAAAGCATTTGACAAAATACAGCACCCCTTTATGTTCAAAACACTGGAAAAACTAGGAATATCAGGGACATATCTCAACATTATAAAAGCTATTTATGCAAGGCCCAGAGCTAACATTATCTTAAATGGAGAAAAATTGAAAGCATTCCCTCTAAAAACTGGAACAAGACAGGGATGCCCCCTCTCACCACTGCTATTTAACATAGTACTGGAAACTCTGGCAAGAGCAATTAGACAGACGAAAGAAATTAAAGGGATCCAGATAGGAAAAGAAGAGCTCAAATTAGCACTATTTGCTGATGACATGATAATCTACCTAGAAGACCCAAAAAACTCTACCAGAAAACTTTTACAACTAGTAAATGAATTTGGCAAAGTAGCAGGATACAAAATCAATACCCATAAGTCAAAGGCATTTTTGTACATCAGTGACAAAGCCTCTGAAAGGGAAATGATGAAAACTATGCCATTTACAATAGCATCAAAAAAAAAAAAAATACCTGGGAATCAACTTAACGAAAGAGGTGAAAGAGCTCTATAAGGAAAATTATAGAACACTAAAGAAAGAAATCATAGAAGAACTCAGAAGATGGAAAGACCTACCTTGCTCTTGGATAGGTAGAATCAATATTGTCAAAATGTCCATACTACCAAAAACATTATACAGATTTAATGCAATTCCAATCAAAATCCCAATGTCATTCTTCAAAGAAATAGAAAAAGCAGTCATGAAATTCATCTGGAGAAATAAGAGACCCAGAATAGCCAAAGCAATCCTGAGCAAGAAAAGTGAAGCAGGGGGCATCACCATACCGGACTTTAAATTATACTATAGAGCAATAGTAACAAAAACAGCATGGTATTGGCACCAAAACAGACTGGTGGACCAATGGTAGAGAATTGAGGACACAGAGACTAATACATATAATTTCAGCTATCTTATATTAGACAAAAGCACCAAAAATGTACAGTGGAGAAAGGATAGCCTCTTCAACAAATGGTGCTGGGAAAACTGAAAATCCATATGCAACAAAATGAAATTAAACCCTTGTCTCTCACCATGCACAAAATTCAATTCAAAGTGGATCAAGGACCTAGGAATTAGACCAGAGACAATACGCCTAATAGAAGAAAAAGTAAGCTCCAATTTCCAACATGTCGGATTAGGCCCCAAGTTCCTTAATAAGAATCCTGTAGCACAAGAACTATTACCAAGAATTAATGAATGGGATAGATTTAAACTGAAAAGCTTCTTCTCAGCAAAAGAAACAATCAGTGAGGTGAATAGAGAGCCAACTAATTGGGAACAAATATTTAATACATGCACATCAGATAGAGCACTAATTTCTAGAATGTATATAGAACTAAAAAAACTTAACACCAAAAAAGCAAATAACCCAATCAATAAATGGGCTAAGGAATTGAAAAGACACTTCTCAGAAGAAGATACACGATTAATCAACAAATACATGAAAAAATGCTCAACATCACTGGCAATTAGAGAAATGCAAATCAAAACTACTCTAAGATTTCATTTCACTCCAGTCAGAATGGCAGCTATCAAGAACACAAACAACAATAAATGTTGGAGAGGATGTGGGGAAAAAGGCACACTCATACATTGCTGGTGGGACTGCAAAATGGTGCAACCGCTATGGAAAGCAGTATGGAGATTTCTTGGGAAAATGGGAATGGAACCACCCTATGACCCAGCCATCCCACTCCTGGGTCTATTCCCAAAAGACTTAAAAAACAGCATATTACAGTGACACAGCCACTTCAATGTTTATAGCAGCACAATTCACAATAGCTAGGTTATGGAACCAACCTAGATACCCCTCAGTAGATGAGTGGATAAAGAAAATATGGTATATATACAAAATGGAATTTTACTCAGCAATAAGAGAGAATAAAATAATGGCATTTGCAGGTAAATGGATGAAGTTGGAGAATATAATGCTAAGTGAAATTAGTCAATCTCAAAAATCCAAGTACCGAATGTTTTCTCTGATATAAGGAGGCTGGTTCACAGAGTTGTTGGAAGGGGGTACATAGGATCAGAGGAACACTAGAATGGTCAACGGAAAGGGAGGGGAGGGAGGGAGTAAGGGAGGGGTTGGAAAAAAATTGGTGGTTGAATGAGATGGATATCATTATCCTAAATGCATGATTGAAGATCTGAATGGTACTTATATACTTTGTATACAAGCAGTTGTATGTAAAAAGATACTATACTTGTGCATGATGAATAAGTAAATAAATAATAAAAAAATTAAAAAAAAAAAAAACCTTTAGTGGCAGCCCCATAGCTTGTGCACATGTGAGTACATGTATGTACATACAGAGGTCCGCAGGGATAGGGTTCCTAATGACTGGCCTAGGTGCAGGAAGCCCAGGCCTATGGACTCAAAGAAGCCTGAGGCAGAGTTGAATCCCCAATTCTGAATCAGTGACTTGACAGTTAAGTGTTTGGATTAAGTGGAAATGCTCTGAATTTGAGTTGGAGCTTATCAGGTATGTGAACACATAACTCATTTTACTTTTCTGAGCATCAGTTTTCTCAACTGTAAGATGGGGAGAACTAAATATTTGTGTGTGCACTGCACTAAGCAGAATACCTAACCAGAGAAAATCAATAAAACAATTCATGTAAATGCAAATGAACTGAGAAAATATTTTAAACTTGATGAAAGGTTTTCATAATTATTTTCCCTAAGAAGATGGCAGTGGTGAATGGCAAAGAATCTCTTTTATTCCAAAACTTTTTGAACGTTATCCAATAACCTGACACATTTAAAAGAAGAAAGACATTGAAAATGACCTTACAATGGCTTCCTGAATAACAGTTTACCAAATAAAAGTCACCTACACCATTTTGGTTAAAAACTAATTCTATAAAGAACCTGCAAGAGAAGCTTGTAAATATATTTATGTATTTCCAACTTCATATACACTACATTGGCATTTTCACTGTTGGTTAACATTAAACACTAAAAGTCGAAATTGTTTTACTAGATGTAGAACCTCATTCCTTTGAATCACCTATCCCTTTACAATGACTGACTGCAAATGTTCCATTCTCTCCATTAGAGAACTGAAGTTTATTATTCTAGTTCATGACATATTTTAAAATTTCACCTATATTACTGCATTTTATTGTTACCTGTTAGTAGCCAAGTAAAATTGGTTTTACATGTATGATAATGGCATAAAATTTTCTCTTCAAATATATGTTAAAACAGGAATCTATTTTTAAAATCTAAGTAAATAATATTTTTTAAACTAAAAATTTAAATAATGTATTGTAAAGATAATTATCCTAAAATACCAGGTGATATAAGTTGAATGGCCTCTGTTATATATAATTAATTAATCCCATGCCTTTTGCAGATAATCTTTCTTAGCCACTGCAGCTACATGGATCATTCTCTGTATCCTGAAATTCTCCTACAGAATTTAGTCTATATAACAGTGTTTAGTTTTAACTGTATGATTAACTCATAATCATATGCTACGATATTATGTTGTTCAAGTGTTTACCTGCATGTGTCTTAGACAAACTGATGAAATACTTAAGGGCAAAAATTATTCATCCATCTCCTTTGACACTGATCACAGCATTATGCAAACAGTGGGTAAGCTATAAACATTTTTTGAATAGTGTTACAATTTCTTAAAATATTTGTATCTTCAGGAACATTCTATTAAAATACTAATTAAAATATACTGTTTCAGTTCTAAATATTTAATCCCATAAAGACAAAAGATAAATTCTTTTCCCTAATTTGAATTGCTCTTAGAATGCTAGTTGCTTATTATCAACCTTTCCCCTTTGCTTAATTATAGATTAAGTATTATGGCAGGTAACAACGTGTCTAGCTAACGTTTCTCAGACTGTCTTGCTGATAGTGGTAGCTAATGATATGTAAATGAAAGCTACTGGATAGGGATTTGGGGAAATTACTTAAAGGGATGAGGTGGCCTTTGCCCCAATGTCCTCCTGCTCTGGTAGGAGATGCAGTGGTCATCATGTAAACAAGAGGCAGCCAGGTGTATACAGAAGCCACACATTAAAGGTGGTGAAGCAGGAAGATAGAAAAAGCTAGGACACTGATGGTAACATGAAGCCATTATAGCAGCCCTCAACTGATTAACTGAGGACTTTTTAAATGAAGGAAAATAAACTCATGGTTTAAGCCACCAGTTCAGGTTTGTCAGTTACTTGCAGTCAAAGGCAATCCCTGATTCATCCATGCACATGCATATCAGAGGCAGCATATAGGTAATACTATTTAAGGAGTGATTAAAGGTTCTCTAGCTCTTTCTCTTTTCCCTTGGTACTGTAAAGTATACACTTGCTATAAAGTAGTATCATGCCAATATTATTCATTCTTTGGAGACAGGGATTTAAAGCCTCCATAAAAATATTATCTGAGTTATACTTCAATCTATCAATCTATAACTGAAATCTCATTGTGAAATAACCTGTTGATTAACTTCAGTGATTAGGTAGGCCCTGCAGGGATGGAAAACAAGACAAATACGTTTTTCTGTAGGAAGATTATACTCCCCCCACAGCTCTCCACTTCATTCCCAACCTGAAGAGACTTATGGGCAGCCTCAAGGGTACAAGTACCAAAACAAACAAAACAAAAAACAAGAGGAGAGATACAGGCCCTGAAGAGAAAGGGTATCAAAAGACAAAATTTACCTTATTTTATTAAATAATACTAGTAATGGCCATCCCTCTATAATGGGTGTACTTTATTCATTCTACATAATAATTCCAGTTCATTAAGAAACAGTGTGAGGGCTGGGGTTGTGGCTCAGAGGTAGAGCGCTCGCCTAGCACGTGCGCGGCCTGGGTTCGATCCTCAGCACCACATACAAATAAACACATTGTGTACAAATAAATATTAAAAAAAAAAGAAGAAAAGAAACAGTGTGAGTGGATTAGCTATTCAGTGGAAAATTAAGTCATTTTTCTATTCTTCAATTGATATGAAAGAAATGGTAGTGAGCAACTAAGGCACAGGACAACTTACCAAGACTGGATTTACCTTAAGTTTTACCAAGTAGACAGCTGAGCCATGGAGGTATTAGAACATTTCCCAAATGCTTATTACTTGTGAGGCTCTATGCTAGTTATCAGAAATTTAAAATGATGATTACAATAATGTCCTATTTTCAAAAATCTCCAAAATTTCTATTGGAGAAAGAAATCTAAAAAAAAAAAAAAAAAAAAAAAAAAAAAAAAAAAAAAAAAAGCTATGAACACAGAACTGTATACAAAAGCTGTAGCAGGACAGTAGGATTAAGCCTAAAGATGATAAAGGTGGCCAGGGAGCCTCACAGAGGAAATGATACCTAAAGAGGATTTTCAAGGATGAAAGGATTCTGCTAAGAAGATAGGTGGGGATGTGTACTCCAGTCAGAGGAAATAATGCACAAAAAGCCAAAGATAGGAATGTTTGAGGCACTAGATGTATTTGTTATTGCTGCAACAGTGTGAGCACTGAGGAAAAAGTAAAAGAAGGGGAATTGGATAAAACCCAGACCAAGAAGATCATGCTAATCAGTTTGGACTTAGGTCTGATATGCAGTTACTGAAGGAAAGCCAGTGATATGGTAAGATTTACACTCTTGAAAAATCACTATTGACTGTAGATTTGGAAGGGAGTGAGGCTGGAAGAAGAAAGATCACCTGGGAAGCCTTAGTAATAATTTTGATGGTAAGGGATGAGGACATGCAAGTTCAAATGGTTCTTTTTCTGGTTATGTGGAGTGGAGGAGAAGGTGAATGAGAAGGGGGAGAGAGAGGAAGAAAAGCAAAGGGAAGTTAAAATCTTTCACCTGGATGGCAATATTTGTTTTTTAGATGAGTCCTTCAACATTATTTATCAATCATATAGGAAATGCATGTTCTCCATGAACTCACTCGTATGAAGTTTTAATCTGTGATTATACTATTAGGAATGTCATACTAAATGAATCCAAAATAAGGGCAGGTGAAAAGAAGAAACAACTTTTTGCTGTAGAATACTCTTAGTATTATTGCTTTATAAGGAAGCATTCTCTCTCATTTTAATGAAAAGTAAGCAAAATGAGAATAAAGTCAGATCCTTCCTATCTCCCCACAAGTATGCATACAAATGTCAAAGATACTTTGAAGCACTTTGAGCCTCAAGGAATTGTACCTGTATTATGATATTATCTCTAAATGATAGGTAGGATGAACAAACAGAAGAGTGCAGGAACACAAAGCAGAACATCTGCCAGACTCTGGAGTTGGGTTAATAAGAGGGCTGAGTTATGGTTAGGATCCCCAGATCAAACATATAAGTCTAAATATGACCTAAATATTTCATGGAACAAACTATACTAAAAATTATCTGTTTGCTGAAATTCAAATTTAACTGGACATCCAGGATTTTCATTTGCTAAATCTGGCAATCCTAGTTATGGTGGCATCTTAGGGTGAAAAAGTTAGCTGAATTAAAGATCTATTTATCATTTTGAGTGGCATTTTGACTTCCTCCATGCAACAGGGAATGCTATTATTTACATATGAGGGAATTTTGAAGCACAACAATATAAAAATGTGAACTTAAATGACTAATAAATTATAAAAGCCTTCCCAACAATATTGAGACCTTATCTTTAAATACTGTGCCCTGTTTAAAACATCAAAGGAAAAGGGGATACTCCTAATTAATAAAATAGAATGTTAACACTTTAAAGAAAGAATACATATTAACATTGTCAATTGACATGTCATAAGTATTCCAACCTCAAAGACAAGTGTTTCTAAAAAGCAAGCAGCCCACAAGAACATAGAGGCATAAGAACTTTTCTAAAGACATGCCACTTAAAAAAAAATTTTAACAAAGCATACTTTCATGATAAATGACAGAAAAGACAACCCAAAACAAAAAAAAGTTTTTCATGTTTTCACAGGGGTCTTCCTAATATGTCCTCAATTGACTGCAGAAAAAGAGGGTAATGGGGGCATCTGTGGAATCCAGGGCAAGGTAGGAAGACTAACTTCAAATCTGGAAATTTTATTTCATTTATACTAAATCATTGTGGCTATTTTAAAAAATGTATTTTAAGCTTGCTTTTATTTCTTACAGAACCTTTTCCTCATTAAGGTACAGATATAAACTGGAGCTACTTAAAGGGTAGATACCAAATAGTCTACCCTGCATGCATAACAGCCAAAGAAAAAAGAGCCCTTATTCATCAAATTTAAAAAGCACTTTCTTATTTCATGCTAATTGTATGTTCCTTTGGATGATATAAAAAAGATTGCCTAAGATGAAAGACATTAAAAAGAAAACTACCAGTCCTGGGTATTTTTTTTTTAACAGATGAGGAACTTATTACATTTTTAGAAAAATAGACGACTACTTCAAGTATTCCATTTATCTTCATAGAATGACTTTACAGATTTCATTATTACCAATATTTATCCAACTGCTTCACTTTGCCCTAATATGATGTGATTTCATTCCACTTATAGTAGTGCTCCAAAACCTTTAAATTGCTGTCAAAACTGATTCATAAATTTAAAATTTTAAAATAAAAGACACACACATTTTAACTTTTTTGTTTTCCACAGAGAAAATGGTTAAACCCCATTGAAAAAGAGGGGCTGATATTGATAAATGCTTGCCTCCCAGTCTCTATAACATGAAAGTTCTGCTTTGGCTCATATCTTTTTTAAAAACAAATATTTATTTATTTGTTTTGGTTGTACACAATGCCTTTATTCTTTACATGGTGCTGAGGATCGAACCTGGGCTGCCCACGTGCTAGGCGAGCGCTCTACCACTGAGCCACAATCCCAGCCCCTGGCTGATATCTTTAAAAACTTGATTTTGGTTATTGATATTAGTATCAGTAATAATACATAATAACATAATAAGTGACAATATTATTCAAGGATCTTAAGTAGACTCCAAACCTGGTAATTTATGGCATATAATAATTTAAGGCATATGTTGACATATGAATTGAATGAATATTCTCTGAAAACCTGTATTCATTTAGATTTATATTATCATAAACATAAACTAAATATTTAAAACTGCATAGCAGCCATCAGGGAGGAGGTAGAAAGTAGGGAAACAGGAGGTACAGCTCACTAATTTGGTTGTATAACAATAAAATGTCATGTTTGCCTTCCATAACTATATAGATTGCTATCAATCAATTGAGTTGGGGCTGGCAATTCCAAAGAACAACTGCTTCAACCTGGAGCCCTGGGAAAGAGTAAAAGAATAATTCCAAAATAATTGATTATTCAAGAGATCAAAAACTGAATCAAATATGCTGTTGATACCTAACATTTACTGAATATATTAAGGATTTTTTAATCTGTTAACTTGGCATTGTCCAATACCTCTTTAAGGTAAGATACATGTAATTTAAAATTTTCTGGTAGCCACTTTTAAGTTAAAAGAAATGAGTGAAATTAATTTTACTGTTCTTTTTTTTTAACACAATATGTCAGAAATATTATCTTGGCAATAGGAATTCATGTAAACACTGAGATCTTTTTTTCATATCATGTGTTGAAACCTACTATGTACTTTTAAAAAAATATTTATTTATTTGCCTTAGTTGTACACAATGCGTTTATTTTTACATGGTACTGAGGATCGAACCCAGGCCATGCGCGTGCTAGGCGTGCGCTCTACTGCTGAGCCACAACCTCAGCCCCCTACTATGTACTTTACCTCTGAATTCAACCAGACACATTTCAAGTGGTGACTACATTAGGCAATGTAGTTAATATTTCACAAACTAACTAAATAAATAAATAAGTCTTGTTTTAATTACTAATGTTTTCCTGTGAGTCAGATACCAAGCTACTAGTGGGTTTAGTTATTCTTTTGTTTTAATGAACACAGTAGAATTCAAAGTACAAAAAAGCTACACCACTGAAAACAGGGACTGAATTTGGAAAAAATTTTTTTCTTTATAACAAGTATTTCTATATTAAACAACTTGTTTTCCCTTGTAAATTGCCAAAGGATTTTAATTTTTCTTTGAGCATGTAATTATCAGCCACATTATCCAATATACACTGAAACATATCATTACCATTTGCTAACCTTTTGAATAAAATAATGTTTCAAGGTACTGATTTACATGATTCCTAAAACCAAATTGGATTATGCCTAATTGGTAAGAATCATAGATTCTCCTGGTGAAAAAAATCAAAAAAAGATGAACTAAAAACAAATGAGTACCAAAATACCTTAAATTCCAGGCTAATAAGCTCTTTGGTCCTTATGAAACTCCAAAAGAGAGCTCAAGGGATTGTGAGTTAAACTGAGACCCCACATGTCGTTTCAAAGAGCTGAAGCAAAGATGAACATTAGTAGAAAAATAAGTGAGAGTAGTATCAGTATTTAATCCTCAAATTTGAATATTCAAAATTTCAAAGATGCAATATTTTAAAAATGAAATACAGTTCGTTTTTTTCTTCTCATGTATTGTTAGAAAATTTTAATTTCAAATTTGGGCTTTCAATTAACTTACACCTCAGGCAATATACTAGAAATCAGGAAATTAGTAGTGTTACAAACTCTACAGTAAACAACTAAAAAGAACTTGAGATACAAATGTAATATTCATCTAAATCACTTATAATGATATTAAGTAGTATACTTAAATATGTCAGAAAAAAACAAATATCCCTATAGCATGTTTTAAATGTCTAACTTTTCTATGATTTTATCTAAATTTTCATACTATCTTAAGATCTCATACCCTCTCTTATCAGAACTTTTCTGCATTAGAAACTTCTTAACACTTAACTCAGTTGAGGAAAGCAGTGGTATAGTAAACTGATTAATTTGGTTAATTAATGTTTAGTCCTGACTGAGTGACAATTATCTCTAAAAGACTTAGTTATAGCTTTCAATTCTGGAGTTCAATTATGGTCAAATGGCTTGCTTGATCTTGATATGATGAGCTTTTAAAAAAGTATAATGCATTGTTTTAACCACAAATCTTTGGCAGAGTAATAATCCAGAAAATTTTTAGACAAAAAGGACAATGTTTAACAGAGCCTTGTCCAAAACAAGTGCTTGAGAAATATTTGCTGAAATAAATGGAATAATTTGATATTTCAAAAATGCACTTGGTTGAGAAGCTTGAAAATTATAATTTATTACCCAAGCTAAACAGGTTTTAGTTAGGCAATGATAAACGCAAATCTTTTTGTGACAAAGTAACTTTACATTCTGTGACCCTTCAGTGTAATTGCAGGTCCTAGTCCCACCATACTTATAAGCCCTTTCAGAAATCACAATTACACAGCACTCAAGAATCTTACATTTGGCATACACCTATAATCCCAATGGCTCGGGAGGCTGAGGCAGGAGGATGGTGAGTTCAAAGCCAGCCTCAGCAACTTATCAAGGCCCTACACAACTTAGTGAGAGCCTATCTCTAAATTATACATATACATACATACATATATATGTATGTATGTATATGTGTGTATATATACATTATTTGATGGGGATTAAACAGTTAAGAAGCAGCAATATATTCATGTTTTAAAGAAAAATATTCAGATGCTTATCAATCACTTATTTTGCCAACTTCTTGATTTTTGTGCAGTGAAGTCCTGTGCTATGGAGGCAAACACAAACAGAAAGATCTTTAGGAATTGTGGCTTAAAAATAAAAGAAACAGCAATTTTAATCATTTAAAAATAGCATTTAAAATGTGTTGTAAGTCAGGAAGTGATGCCAAAAAACAGTAGAGATATATGGAGAGGAAAAAAAATCCCAAACACTACTGAGTTTTGAGGAAAGAATTAATATATAATCAATATAAAATAATTGTGGCAGGCTCAATTTTGGACAAGAGAGGTAGAACTCACTTAGGATTTGGAAGTTAGAATTATCTTTCAGCTAGCATAAAAGGAATGATTAAAGATAATCTGAAAAACTAACAGGAACTGTGAAGAAATTGATGAGAATAATTCAATTCAGAGAGATGAAATAATTTTACAAATATACTACCACTATTCTAGCATTGAAAAGTAAGGAACTTATCCAAAGTTACAGTTATCAGGGCTAGCAGCAATTATTCTTTGGTCTCATCTAAGTGTTCCTGCACAGATCAAATGTTCAACATTTAGTACATGACTGCTACATACCATGCACAGTGCTAGGCACAAGGGAACACAATGATGAATCAAACTGGATTTCCACTTCATGACACTCCTGGTCATGGTACAAGGACATATACAAATTGCTAAGGAAGCGAGAGAGGAATTTACTCTGCCAAGGGGAGACAACAAGGAGGAAAGATATTTGACCAGAGGTCTAAAGGATGAAAAAGAATTTGCAAAGTGAACATGAGGAGTAAAAAAGCTTTCCAGGAAAGGGAGAAAAATTGCACAAACAAACTCCAGAAGAGAGGAATATGCTTAAGATAAGTTAAGAAATTCTTCATGGTGACACAGAACTGAGTAGGATGTTAATACTGAGGAGCAGGACCAGATCATGAAGAGCTATGCATGTCAGACAAAAGTTGCTATATTTTGCATGATTGAAGACCTGAATGGTACGAATATACTTTGTATACAAACAGTTGTATGTAAAAAGATGCTATATATGTGCATTATTAATTGTAATACATACTAATATCATAAATAAAAAATAAAATATTTTTTAAAAGTTACTATATTTTATCTTACAGGCAGGTGAAGAGCCTCTGGTACCATCAATTAAGATAGCCAAAATGAACGCAAATGGAGTGACTAAAGTAAAAAATGGGGATCAGGGGTTATTACAGAAACTCTTTGCAATAAATAGTTCATGTGAAAGACAGAAAGGCCTGAAGTACTACAGCTGCAGTGGGGAGAGAGAAAAGGTAGCCAGAGGAGGTATAATGAAGTGAGTTGTTGATCAACTGGGTTGAGAGCAGAGGAAGTAGTAGTCAAGGATAATTCCCTGCCTTCTTATTTGAGAAGGTATTTAGTCTCCATGCTGTCATTCTGTATGCTTTCAATGTCGGATTGAATTTATTATCTCTGAGACTGGTCACTGCTGCTTTGCCACCTTCCTATTGTCCCAAGGAATGGTTCAGGTGCTACTGACTCTGAAGGCAGAAATCCAAGGCAGTCATGGATACCTCTGAAAGGTGGTGATGAGACGGAAGCACTACCTGCTTTTCTCAGCCCTGTCTCTATAGCCTTCAGTAACCACCACCAGCAATCCTTTATATAATGCTCAGTTTAATTTTCCACACAAATCAGTTAAGCAAACATACAGTTATTGTGGACCTCGGTTGTAGAAGGCACTATGGAAAACAAAAGTAAAGTGCAACAGAAGGTTTCTGCAGGGTTATTTAGGTAATGGAGGCAGGAAAGCAGTATGGTACAAAGTAAAGGATTTGTAGTGAGTTAGATGCAAATCTGATTTATGGCTGTCTACTTTTGTGACCTTGGGAAATTGATATTATTGAGCCTTACCCCATAAAATTCATATATAATACTGTCTACCTCATCTGTGAAAATTAATAAGATTATGTAAAATTCCTACCAGTACCATGATTAACTTTTTATATCTCCACCCCTTGTTGAATACTCAAAGACTTCCTGCCTCCAAGTAGAATCCAATTAACACCAATGGCTGTTTGTCTCTACATGTCCAGCTGCCCCCATGCTGTCTACTGTTGGGAAAACGAAGCTTCTAAAAACAAAACAGGTTGATACTTATGTCAGAGATTGCTTGCAATCTACCTAAAATTCACCTTTACTTTTGTCCTCATTACTAGGTCTCTGATCTTGCTGGTGGTAGCAAAGTATCAGTCTAGAAAACATTTTCCCCATCTCCTCTGTCACCAGGGGGTTCATGTGACACAATATGTCTAATAAAAACACTGTTAGAGATTTCTGGGAATTTTCTAGAAATAAGAACTTTTATTCTCCTTTTGCTGTCTTCTTCCTTCTAGTTTCCTGGAATGTGGTTGTAATGGCTAAAGATGCAATAGCTATTTTACAACAATGAGAAAAAGAGTCACAGGAACTTGATCTTAGTACCATGAGCTCCTGAACCAATTCTTCAGCCACCTTCCACCAGACTTCTCATCATATGGGAAAAATAAGGCCTGAAATTAAACCACTGCCTTTCAGGTCTCTGTAATCTCAGCTGAGCACAATTCCTAACTGATTTAACCCCTTTCACCCTACTTTGACAGGATTTGCAAGGCATCAACCATAATTTTTTTCCAATTTAAAAATGACACATTTATTGTCTAGTACATATCAGACACTATGTACATAAACAAATATTATATATTAGCTCATTTAATACAATAACCTATAAGACAAGTAGCATCATTTCCCATTTTACAGCAAATGGGTAAAGACCCAAGAGGTTAAGTGCTTTGTCAAAAGCACCATATAAGGCAAGGTCAAGCTCCAAGTGTGTCTGATGATAAAGTTTGTATTTTTGCAGCTATCCATGGTATGGTATTGCAGGGGTCCTATGAGTTTGGTACTGTGAAGAACTATTATTACCAAAATAATATCTATCTCTAAATTAATGACTTTTTCTCCATCCTCTATACCGATAACTAAAATCCAAGTGGTATACTGTCTATCAAAAGGATAGCTACATCATTAAAAGAAAAAGTGTATGTAGAAGGAGACCATGAAGTAGTTGATGTGGCAAACAGAAAAGGCTGCAGATGCCTAGGGTACTTTCCACCTGAAAAGAGCTGGATCAAGTTGATGACCTAGAAAGTAGGCTGCTTTCACCTGCATCATGTAGTCAACAAGTACTCTGAAGAAATCACGTTGAACTGGAGATCAGTGTGTGAGCCAATTGCCAGACTCCACTTAGGCATAGGAGGTTAAGGTATCACACACATTCCCAAATTAAAAACCTATACACATATTTTTATCTCATTTGATTTTTTAAAAGAACTGAGCAAAAGAAAATTATAGTTGGGGTTATGTACATATTACTTATAATCTATTAAAATAAAAACAGTTTAATACAAATCTATTTTACGTAAGTATTTCAAAAAATACATGTGTATGTTTTAACCCTTTTTTCTACAAAATGAATCTCAAGCAGCTAGCAAGATTCACAGTAAATTTAAAAATTATGTCCATGACAAATAAAGAACAGGATCACCAGGTAAAAGGAAAATAAAGTATGCAAATACATATCCCATCAGGTCCTAAATGACTAAAAGTCAGCTGTAAATTGAGGTCTGAGCTTCCTTGTAGCCAAAGGAAAATAGAAAAAATGCTAAGGTACAAAATTCACAATGACTGTGAGGAAAAGAGACTATTACCACTTCAGGAGAAATTATACATTTTTAGTTAGTACAAAAACAATAAGAAATCAGAAGACCTGAGTGGGACCTCACAAAGATGAAATTATGGAATGTGGGAGACCATGTCTTTGTAATACTTCCACAATAAATGTCAGAGTGTATTCCACACAACAGTTTCTCAGTTACTCAAACTGCAGAACAGTTTGGGGAGGGCAATCTGTAAAGGACCAAGGCAATGTGGTACACATACACAGCTATCTGATGTGCTACCTTGAGCTAATAATGAATCCCAGAATATCTTGATGGACCAATAAACTGGCTGCTCCTCCAACTATTCTCTGACAGACACCAATATAAGTAGTAGGGTTATGTAACCCCTTTGCTGACTCTTGTCAGATAAGAAGTTATGAGAAAGTTTTTTCATGGGTTTGTCTTATTATGTAAATGGTACTTCAGTCCACTATCACTGTACTCATGTGTAGATTATGTGCCAGTCTTTTACTCTCTCTTCAAGTGGCACAAAAAGGTACAGAAAATGCAGGTTGCTATTACTTAAAAAAAAATATGGCTTTTAGCTTTTACATTAGGAAGTTCTAGTACATGTATATACATCTATTATATAACTGCTTTTAGAGAAAACTTATGAGTTCACACTCATAATGATTTTGTAACTAATTTAAAAGATGATGTGTGGAAAACACGTTCTTAAGAATATGAAAGCCCAAAAGCAGACATTAAATAGTCCTTATATGGGTGAAAATTAACCTCAATTATTGAACAGGTAGGAAGAACAAAGAAAACCTGCCACACAGTAAGGAATGGGGCCTGCTAGGTCTGGAAAGAAATATAAAACCTAAGTAAATGTAGCTGAGATTAATTCAAATATATATTTTTTCTGTGTATTCATGCTGATATGCTCTTGTATCACAAAAGGAATCTTCAGTAAGGTACAAAATGGAACATCCAGATAATGTCAACTAGACTAAGTACATACCTGCATGCTACTTCTGCATTACCTGAAGATTCAGAAGAAATTTATCCTTCAAGAAGAAATCTCTAGTTGTGTGAAGCCATCACAAACATGGTTGCACTTTAAACTCTCTATATAGTCTCTAGAAGTTACGATTGTAATATGAACCAAAGCAGGACAAAATAAGGACCATTTGCTACTAATTAAAAGACGGAGGATTAGAAAAAGGATGGCTGTGGGAAATAGGGAACAGTTGTTCTCCCAACATGGACCTCTCACCCTGCTGATTTTGTGGCTTTTAAACCTATAAAAGTGAAAACTAGAAATAATAACAGTAAGGTGACTACCAAAATACAAACAGAATATTGCATAAGATTTTTAAAATAACAATTTCTAAATCAGAGACAGAAAACTATATTCAGCAAAAAAAAAAGCTAGTATTTTCACATTTTGTTTCCTTCTTTTAAACATATAGTAAACACATATATTAGATCTACTGTAGCTCCATGCAATGCAGTAACAAGATTTCAGTTCTTTGATTCTAATGGCAATCAATACAATCAATCAACAGATAAAGTAGGTTAAATTATATAACAAACAAAGATTGCTAAAGTTAAATAAATAACTGTGGTCAGTTTAAGCTACATAGCTTCATCAAGAGGAGCTACAAAAGCAGCAGGTTAGCGGGTTTCTGGCAGGGAATAATTGGTGCTGAGCAACAGACTGTGTACATGAGCAGAAACATTGCGTAAAACTCACATTAATGTCTTACCCACACCATATGTGCATTTTGGATAGAAACAGAGGCAGCTCTCAATACACCTCACATGGTCTGGTCTACTGGCTACGATGAATGAACATTATGTTTCAGTGTGCTAGTTAAACCCAATGTAAGCCAGAAGAAAGAATCAGAATTATGACCTTTCAATTGTAATTTGTTCTCTAAGCAAAACTGAAATTACGAAACAGATGCACTGGTAACAAAAATGTATAAATGTGAAATTATGGAAAAGACCTTTACAAATTTGATAAGCAGAACTTATCTTAACTCATCCTGGCAGTGTTTTGGGCAAATAATCTATGCTAACCTGATGTTCAAATATAAAAGTCAAGAGTCTGTAGACATAAACAAATAATAATGAGTGAGTGTTTTAATTGTTATTTACCAGTAGCTGAATTTATCATTTCCCCAATACAGACTTTGTTAGTGAAAGCAAGGATCAATCATCGAAGTGATTTTTGCAGTCTGACAATTTACCTACAAGAATTGTTGGACTATTCCTTCCTAACAAGCATAAAGCATGATTAATCAATGCCTAAAATCTCCTTATTATGCAGCAACTCCCAGTTTCTGCAGCTCCCCGCCCAATTAAAGTGGTAGTATAAAGAGATGTTTGGAGGCTCAGTGGTATAGCACTCGACTAGCATGTATGAGGTCCTAGGTTCAGACCCCCCAGAACCACCAAAAAAAGATCAGCATTTGGCAAAACTTCAATTCCCTTTCCAAAGAGGTAAATAGCTAGGACTTCTAGAGAGAAAAAAATCTCAGACATGGCATCTAACCCACCTAACTTCACAGTCTAAGAACTGAATTTGAAGAGAAATTTAGGAATGTTCCTAAATGATACATTTAATGAGCAGAGGAGTCCAGCAAAAGGTTTTTTGGTTTTTTTTGTTTGTTTGTTTGTTTGTCTTTGTTTTTTGGTACCAGGGATTGACCTCATGGGCACTCGACCACTGGGCCACATTCCCAGTCCTTTTTTTTTTTTTTTTTTTTTTTTTGTATTTTTATTAGAGACAGGGTCTCACTGAATTGCTAAGTGCCTCACCATTGCTGAGGCTGGCTTTGAACTTGCGATCCTCCTGCCTTAGCCTTCCAAGTGCTGGGATTACAGGCGTACGCCACCATGCCTGGCCTAAAAGTATACTTTTAATCTATTACATGACCCAGCAATTTGGATGAAAATAAAGGATGGAGAAATGTACTCCACAAAATCATCTTCCCTGAAGGTATCTTGATCTTGTATAAGAGAATAAATACATCACAGAATAAAACTTACTGTTTAAATGACAGTGCAATAATCTAACTGTGCTCCAATTCATAAAGAAATCAGAAATGTGAATGTGTTTTGTATTAGAAGAAAAAAAATCCTGGCATTTCTCTGATAAAGTTATATCCTTAAATGTAATTATTATAAAGGTAAACTCTTCAAAATAAGATTCTCAGAATCATATGTGTATAAAGAGAAGAGTGAGATTTTTAGACAAATGCATGTTCAAATCAGTAGTCTACAATATGGGGTGGGAAAAATTGCCTTTAAAAAGTGATGCAATGACAATAACATTGGAGTTGATTAATGAGAAAAGTTTGGATCAGGCTATTTTCCAATAAGACATGAAGAATAACCTCCAAGTCACCTCACTCTTCCCTCTGCTGGGAAGTCCCTGGGTGACAGGGGACAGATGTTTTGACAAAATGTGATCAGATGTGGTGCTCTGTGATCAACTAATTAAGAGATCTTAAACCTAAACAAGCCAGGCCAGAAAAGTGCCAAAATTATGTCCTTAAAGATCACCTCAATCCACTGTTTGATTATCACACAAAATAGTTCTTCTATGAAGCAAAAACTACCTTTGAGTTAACAGATTGTTTCCTCATCACCAACATCACTATTTAAAGGCCAAGATACAGGGCTGGGGTTGTAGCTCAGTGTCAGAGTGCTTGCCTGGCATGTGTGAGGCACTGGGTTTGATTCTGAGCACCACATAAAATAAATAAATATAAAATAAAGGTGTTGTGTCCATCTATAACTAAAAAAATTTTTAAAAAAAAAAGCCAAGATACATTCATTATAGTCAAGAACACTGGAAGGAATGATTTAACCTATATACCTATCCTCTCAATTATATCTACTTTTAATATTTTTAGGTATTACATCATCATTTTTCTTCATAGGATTTTACAAAGCAGCAGTAATACTGCATATAATTTTGTATATCATATTGTTAACTGAAATTATGAAACCAAATATCTGTTGTTGAAAGCTCATCATCGGTGTCATTTGTGAAAACTGAAAAACATTCCACTGACTGAATATGCCATCTTTTTTGTACATAAAACTTGTGGATTTAAAAAATTATTTTCTTAGAATCGAATCCTATAAGTAGAATTACTGTCAAATCATATTAATATCTTCTTAGCTTTTAATACTTATTGCCAAAATGCTTTCCAAAAATGGTTGTACCAATTTACACTGCCTTCAACATCAATATCCAGTATATCTGTATTTGGACTATGAATATCTTGTGAGGATACACAGCTTTCAAATAATCTTTGTACCCCCAATGCTTTGAATTTATATACTTATATACATATAGTGCTAAAAAAAATCTTAAAAGCAATCTCCTGGCACCCAGGAAATGAACATTTACTACATGTGAAATTATTCTTGAGACCCGCCCCCTTCGTTTGACCTTTAAGGGACTCTAATATGCATTTTTCCTATACACCCAGTCCCAATTCTTTCCCACACAACAGAACCCAGTATTTAATGGGCTAATTTTATTCCTCTCTTTAAGAAGTGGTAACCAAAGTCTTCATCATAAGGAATTCACAAAGCTCAAGGATACTTTCTTTATTTTAGTAAAAATCTGAAATGAAAACAACAAGGAAATTAGCCTCTAAAGTCTGAAGGCTCCCACAGCTCTGTGAAAAGACATAAGGGACATATGAAAACACAGCAGAAACAAAACGCAACAGGTTTCATTATTATGTGTACCCACATCTTTTTAAAAAACTCAACTTTTAGGCTGGGAGGGGGATAGTAGAATAAGGGAAGCTGCTGACAAGGGGTACAAAGTTTCAGTTACACAGGACAAGTCTTTAGTGGCTACTGAATTGTGACTTTAATGAATAATAATACATTGTATATTTCAGAATTGTTAAAACAATGGGTTTTTTAAGGTTTTCACAATAAAAAATGATAAGCATGTGAGTTGAACTTTGTAATTAGCCTGATTTAATTATTCCACATTGTAGACATATATCAAAATATCACATTATATTCCATAAATATATACATTAGTTCTTGCCAGTTAAAAGTAAAACATTTTAAATAATCAAAATAACAATACAACTTCTGTTCCCCAAATTACTAAACTATAAAGTCTACATGTAAATCAACTATTAATAAATAAGCTTCCATACCTACCTAGTTAAAAAGAACTCAAATTTTTGTTTACAAGTGAATTAGAGAGTGGCCAATGTGGGCTAGACTGAGTAGTGTACTTGAAATAACCTGGACAAACAGGAAAGTCCCCCAGGGACTCTAATATCATGCACTTACTGATTTTAGCAAAGTGATTTTTGTTACTGCTGTTACTTTAATTATGATTTTTGCAACTATCATCTATTAAACTTCCTTGCACAAACTGGCCATTGGATTGTGTTGGGTCTTCATTAAGAAGTTAGGCATATTTTATATTAAACATGCAATAAGCTACTTTGGTTAACAGAAGTTGGGTAGATATTAGTGCCAACGTTTATAGCTATAAATAATTTTGTGTCTTCTGTCAGTATAACCACAGGAGTTTCTCAATACCACCAGCTGATAATAATCTTTATAAATCCTACTTTGCAGCTATGCCATCTGTTAGTTATTATTTTATATGTGTCTCCATATGCATATGTGAATTAGTTATCACTCAAGATAAATACACAAGTGGAATTATGATTTTTTGGGGAGTTTTTATTGGCTTGTTTTTATATTTGATTATCTTTAAACCCATAAGTAAATAAAAATATTACTCAGTGTTGGAGAATAAAAATAAGTGAAAATTTTAAAAATAGTTTTTGTGATTACAAATATAAGAAGTTTAAGTTCAATAAACATATAATCTAAAAATATTTGCTAAAACAAGGTTAAAATACATAGTCACCCAAACTGGATATAGTTATATTAAAAATTGAAACTTACATATTCACAACTTCCCAAATTCACCTACAAAGCCAAGAAAAACAAGTTTCCCAGTTAATTAGTAGCTAATATGGCTCCAGTTTTCACAATATAAAATACTTTCCAGGACTATAGTGTAACTATTTGCTTGCTTGTAATGTTTATTCTCTTAAGAAATGAGTCATAATGGCAAAAAATCAAAACCAGTTCCCCTTTGAGTCTGTGGGTTTATCCCCCTGAGCTATAAGTAACAGGCTCCTAAAAATGCAGAAGGCAGTAAGTAGCAAGAAGGTCATTACAACTCACTATCAAAATTTACCCAGAAGGCCAACAAGAAACAAAGAAGGAACATAAGAATGTGGATAATCCTCTAATTGGATAATTAATTCAAATCACAACTCTTCCCTCAAGTACTAGAGTCTAATGACTTTAATTTTTTTCTTTTTCGAAGTTGTTGTATATATGTCAGCAGCATGCATTACAATTCATAATACACATGTAGAGTAACTTTTTACATAACACTGTTTGTATACAAAGTATATTCATAATTTTAATAAAGCCCAAACATGGGTTTGTTGGAATTCATACTGTACATATCAAAAATATGGTAAACTCTGTTATATGTTGCTTCTAAAACACAGACTAACACATAACTTAAGAAAAATTATGATGACTATATAGTTCAACGATGTTTTAAGTTACCATATTTTAGATGACAATATCTTAGGATCATACATAGAAAACTATAAGGTAGAAGTGGTATTAATTAATTTAAGTCATCATTGAGCAAAATCCTAAACTACTTTAGAAAGGGGAATGAAAAAGAGACAACTCCTTTAAGAAGTTCTGGGAATTGCAATTTTCTGAAATGAATGCTATATTAATTTCACAAAAGACAAAATTCTACTAATTACTTGAAATAAACATAAATGCTTCTTTTCATAGATGGTCTTTTGTATAAATTTATTAAAATATCTCAGAATCCAACTCTGTAAAAACCTGATGCCCAAACGAGATCTCTCTTTCCAAATTCTATTCTGCCTAGATTTTAGATTTTCCATCATTTTGAGAGATGTACTTGGATCGGGAACACATTTTTTAAATACTTGGGCTATAAAGTGTCAGGAAAAATATCACAGACTACTTAACAAAATATTTTAATTGCCATTAAAACTACACTGTAAAATAGGCCAAGTTACTTTCATTTTACTTTTAACCCTTTATTAGCTGCCATTGAAATTCATGTAAAGCAGTTTCATAGTATGATTTGCCTCTATATTCAAAATGGTCTTAATAAAGGTCTCTGTTTCCCAGGAACTTATTTTAATAATATAAAATTTAATTGCATAAGTAATTAGAAAAAAATATTCATGGCTCAAAGCTCATTGAAGGCCTTTCTTGACTCCCCCTAATGCTATTCCTTCCTTTATTGAAAGCTCATAGCTATCTTTGTAGTTACGGATTTCAAATAATTTATTTTATTCTACTTTACATTTTAGTGACATTGAACTTTCTACATTACCACTCTGCATCTCTGAGTCAGAGTCACTGAGTCTTACACATCTTCAGACCCTCCCCACCTCCATGTCTAATTTGAATCCTGGAAAATGGTAAGTAATGTATGTGTTCATCTGTCTTCAACAAGAAACCTATTCTGGTGTACAAAGGCCAATTTCTCCAAAGAGCCCTAATAAAAGTGAGTTATATTTTGGCAACCACAGCATTCATTTTTAAGCTTAATGGAACCCCTACTAATTTATCTATATTCTTATTATAAATAATATTTCTACATTTCTTGTACATTCCTTAAAAATTAAAATACTGAGAATCATTCTACTAATACAGTAATTGTAATTTATGAATCACAGTGTGTATATTTCTAAAACTAACTGAAATCATCGAACTCTTCCTTGCTAATGTCTTAAGAGTGCCAAAAATAAGATTTTTTATGGGTAACTCCTAAGAAGTTCAAGAAAAACTTTTTTTTTTTTTTTACAGTGAGAAAAGATGTAACTGTGTGTTTATAATGTAAAGTGGAAAACAGAATTTAACAAAGAGTTTTACTCATAAGAGAATCTCTTATTTACTCATTTGTTCATCTAGAAATCATTGACAGGGTATTTATGCCACGCCACATGTCTAACAATATGGGAGCTGCTGAGGCCATAAAGCTAATTAAGGCATAGTTCCCACCTTCCAGGAACTCACATTAAAATCAAGTCATAAAAGATAACCTAAGTGTAAGAAGACAATGAGATTGTCTCTGGCTGGAGGAACAGAAAAAAAGGGTTCACAAAGGAGGGGACATATGAACAGAGTTTGAAGCTTAAGCTTTATTCTGCAAATTTCAAGGTTTTTTTGTTTCATTTTTGACTGTAGAAAAAAATAAAAAGAGGAGCAGGTTTTGTTAAGAAAGAGATTTGGGAAAGAAACTGATCATTTCATAACAGTCAAGTGAATAGATGAGGACCTATTTGGGGTAGGAGAAACTAGATCTGAAAGATATTTGGTAGATAGAATCAAGAAGACATTATAGATTAATAAGGAGGTGAAAAGAATGATTCAAATGACATTTAGGCCTTTGACAGATGGATGAACACATTAAATGAAACCTACATCAGTTAACAAGTACTTACTGAGTACTTTCTGTGTATGTTCCAGACACTAGGCATACAAAGTCTATTTTCATTCTGGTCAGGGAGGCAGGTAGTAGACAAATGAATAATCCACAAAAGTGATAAATGTGATGGAGAAACACAGTTATATAATAGCAACAGGGGAAGGACACAGCCAAGGTAGTCATGAAAAGTGACACCTGAATTATAAGGAAAGAGCCAAGAGGTGTTCTGGTAAAAGTGGGGAGGGTGGCTAGCAAACACAAGGTTGAGATGAGGAAGAGCTTAACACCATCAAGGGTCAGGAAGGCAGGTGGTTAGTGAGGATGGGGGCTGGGGATGTGGAGAGAAATGAAATTGGAGAGTGCATGGAGCTCTTTGTAGCTCACTGCAAAGAGCTGAGTGTGTATTCTCTGTCCAGTGAGTAGTCAGCAGATTTTAGGCCAAGAAATGATGTGATCTGGCTTATAATTCTCTCTGCTACATGGAGAATGGGCTTAAGGGGAAGAGTCCTAGTAAAAGTGGTGGTTTAGACTAACAATGACAATATTGAGAAGCAGTCAGATTCCAGATATATAGGTTAAGATGATGGACTAGATTTGGAATGTAAGGGAAAGAAGGGAGCCAAGGGTACAGGGGTTTTAGTTCTAAACCAATATATGGTAGTGATATTACATGGAAATGATGGAAACTTGGACAGAGAGAAGCTTCAGAGTAGTGGGGTCAGGAATCAATAGTTCTTCTATGATCAGATAGGGGCTGAACTGTTAAGAAACTTCCAAGTAAAACGTATATAGTTGGATACCCAGTCTAGAACTCAGGCGACAGGCATAAGCAGAGATATAACTTGGGAGTCATGGGCCTCTACACAGAATTTAAAGCCTCAATACTGGATTAGGCTCATTTTGAGTGCATCAAGGTGTGTGGGGGTAGAGATGGGGATGGGATTGGGGGAAAGAATGTGCAACAATAGTTTTGTTTTGCATTTTTGAAGGAATGGAATAAAGAATCCCATTTTTGAAGGCTTAAGATCAAGATAATAAATGATCATCAGGATGTTTTGTGACAAAACATACACAACCTCTAAAAGTACTTTTCATAATCGTACTCTTGCACTGTGACTTAACACTGAGACCTCCTTTATAGTGTACCTGTTTCTGGTCTGCTGTATCAGTGAGCTCTCTGACAATGAGCACTGCCCTCACACTGCCCACCAGCTACTCAGAAGGCACTTTTGAAATATCAAATATAGCATAAGTATATATCCAGCCTTCAGCCTTAATCATTAACAATTGATTATATTAATGGAAAGTCTAGGAGGCAACACAATAATGAGCTAGTTTCAAATTTCTAAGGATTAAAATCTTAAAAATTCCTTTCCTAAGAATTAATCTTAAAATTCTATCAGTGAACAAGCTTTGAAAATTCTATCACGGTGAACTAAGCTTTTGAAAAATAATTGAGTTCTGCAGACACTTCCAATGATCTGAATGTTTCTATCCGCCCCCCCCCCCCAATTCATATGTTGAATGTGAATCCTCCAGGTGATAATATTCAGAGGTGTGGCCTTTGGGGAGGTGTTAGATGATGAAAATGAAGCCCTCATGAGTGGGATTAGTTTCCTTTTTACAGACTGAAGAGATCAGATTCCATGTTAGGACCCATGAGAAGAAAACAACTAAAAACCAAAAGGTTAGTTCTCATCAGATACCAAATTTGCCAACACCCTGATCTTGGCCTTTCCAGACTCCAGAACTTTAAGAAATAAGTTTCTGTTGTTTATAAACTACTTGGAATATGGTATTTTCTTATAGTAGCCTGAATAGACTATGACACTAATCAATTCAACTCAAGGAATCATTGATGATTTCTGAACCATCTGGGTGGTTATTTCCCAAATCCCAAACATATTTCCTGTCAAAGATGCTACTCATGCCAAATGTGGTGGCACATAACTATAATTCCAGAGGCTAGGGAGGCTGAGGCAAGAGGATTATGAGTACAAAGCCAACCTCAGCAACTTATCGAGGTACTGAACAATTCAGTGAGACCCTGACTCTAGATAAAAATTTTGAAAAGGTGGGGATGGGGGTTGGGATGTGGCTCAATGGTTAAATATGGTATAAAAAAAAAAAAGATGCTATTTATGGTCAGCACTCACTAAATGTTTAAATAAATGAAATAGATCAAGTTGCTTCAATATATAAGCTGAACATTTTCTATGTCCTTGGATTTATTTCTTTCATCACTAAGTACTCAGCTCCTTGCACAGTGACTTAGGTACAGTCAGTGCTTAATAAATATTTGTTGTATGCATGAATAAAAGAACAAGAACAGTTTTATGGAAAAAATTATTCCTTTTTTCCTCTTTGTGAATTTACTTCCTTTATCATGTCTAAATATGTTTTCCTTATTAAAAATATTCATTATGAAAAATATAAATATAAAAATACAAATCTCTCTTAAAATAAATGTTACTTCCTACTTATAACTCATGTAACAAGTCTTTTGGCTGCTTACTCTGTGCTATGCATTGGGGACACCATGATGGGCCACTCAGGCCAGATTCCTGACCTCACTCTAGCTGTATGTAGCAATAACCTCCCTCACAACAAGTAGAATGTAAGCAGAGGTGTGTCAGGTAGAGAGTTTCAAAATTCGTGGCTCTCCCTTCTGCCCTAATACTTAACATTCCCCTAAGTCTGAAAAATGAATCTTTCAGTGGTTAAATAACATTAGTATATTTCTACATAGTACTCAAAAGTATCCCAACTATATTTTCAAGTGCCCTCAAGAAGCAAATAGCTTTCTCATGTGAAAAGAACGAACACCCTAGCTTTATAATAGAACATTGTCAAAGAGTGTGCTTCACTGCTGGAAATGGTAAGGTAATTTACAGTTCTGAATAGGTTATTTTCAAACTTTTCTCCATAGGTTCATATACTGTCTATTTATCCAAAATATTAGAGTATAACCACTCAATTAACAATAGTTCAGATGTTTTAACTTAAAAGCTCTATTCCCCTTTTTGTTTAACAGTAAGGTTCCATTCCTAGCACTGAGAAAAGCTTAGCTCTTGGCAATTCTCTCCCTCCCTATACTGTTATCTTCTGACTTTCAGCAGGTCACCTGTTTCTTAGTATCTTGGCACCTGTCTGTATATCCAGAGCGAAAATTACTATTTATCCTCAGAGGAACATGCAATCATAGTGACTTGTTCAGTTGCACCCCAAAAGGATTCTGTGTTTCACTTACCTCCAAAGGTTGGCTGCCTTCCACTTCTGAAGCTTTACCCCTTGGCTCACTTGTTGCATCTCCTATGAAGTGAAAAGGACAGAAACTTTACCATACTATTAAGGCCAAACTCTCTTCTACTTATTTGAATTTTTTTTCATTATTACATTTCACATCATGGAAGCAACCACTATGTCCTTTGTTACAAAGTAAATGAGTTAATTTTGAAGAACAGTAGTTTTATACAGGTCTCATTAATCATCCATAAACATATATACACACTACCTACACCAGAGATGTATTCTGCTTTATATAGGTATACTCTAGAAAAATCAAATGAATTCAAATATTTAATCAAGTCATATTTCAAATAAACTAAGAAAGTTTATGACTTAAAAAAGATAAGGCAAATCACTTTAAAACAGAATTTTCATGATATGAATGACTGTCCTCCAAATTAATTTTCTCATAAGGTTCACTTTTTCATTTTTTTAGTTGTAGATGGACACAAAAACTTTATTTTATTTATTTATTTATATGTGGTGCTGAGGATTGAAACCAGTGCCCCACACATGCTAGGTAAGCACTCTACCACTGAGCCATAACCCTAGCCCTTAAGGTTTACTCTTTATGAGTGTTTGTGCCTCTGTGGATTTGCCTTGGAATAGATATGTATTTTTCTATGTAATAATTAACCAAATGCCAGATAATCATCACCACAGAAAAGAACAATGAACAAATGCATAAATTAGTCTTTAGTTAATGCTTTATTTCTAAGGTTGGTGCTTGAGTGGGTTATATTACTAAATGAAGTAGGTGACTAAGCTGCCTGGAAGGACACAAGACAGATATAAATATAATTGGGCAAGTATAAACATAATTAACTTATTAATGACCTGCTTTAATTTATTAATTATTACTAATGGTTGATGATTAATACATGATAGGTAGACAACAAATTAGCATACTTTTATGAAGCATAATCAGAAGGTAAGTTAGCAAATTGTAAATTGTTCTTCCCCCCAAATTAAGTCATCCTAGGAATGTCCCCAATAGGGAAAATTACAAAATTCATGGATGATGGCATGGTTGACACTACAGGTTATGAATTTGTTAGCATATAGAAGGTTACAAGTCTTGACTGAAGATAAAGCATGAAAATCTTTGCTGAGCTTAACTTTTCCTTATGAAACACAAAAGTTTAGTTTATCAATGCCTGTAAACAAGGAGGAACCTCATGAAAATTTCAAAGGATTAAATAAAACCCTGTTAAATTCTAAGATCATGAAGCAAGAACCAAAATTACTTAAGATACTTTAACTCCCCACAGTGTTTACAATCTAAACATGTCAGTGCACATTCCCATGGATCAGTTTTGTTCTCAGTTGTATGCAATGTTATTGTTAGGCAGGGCCCAGAACTTAACAGAAGTTCAATAAATATTAATTGAATAAATTAGTGAATTTATCTTTATGGTTTCTTGCCTACAAATCTGTGAGACAAAAGACTTACTAGTAGTGAACAAAAACTGTATTAGAACAGTAATGTCTTTCTTCTGAAACTTATTTGTGAAACTTAAAAGGCAAATTTAATAAATACCACTCTGATATATTGCTACTAGGATTCATAATTGTGGCATAATTTATTAAATTTTAAAAACAGTTAAAAATTTAAAACACATTAAGCAAAAAAGCCTTAGGAATTTTTGGATTATAATTTATTAAATTTTAAAAACAGTTAAAAATTAAAAACACATTAAGCAAAAAAGCATTAGGAATTTTTGGATTATGTCTATAGATAATGAAGTTTATTGTTTTTTTTTTTTTTTTTTTTGTATTTTTATTTAGAGACAGGGTCTCACTGAGTTGCTAAGTGCCTCGCCATTGCTGAGGCTGGCTTTGAACTCGCGATCCTCCTGCCTCAGCCTCCCAAAGTGCTGGGATTACAGGCGTGCGCCACCGCGCCCGGCTAAGTTTATTGTTGTTAAGTGAAATTTTTAATCAATCTACTCTTGTGACCTAGGATGTCAAACAACTACTTTGATTGATTTTTGATGGGGGGGGAGGTGTGCTGGGGATTGAACTCAGGGATACTCGACCACGGCCGCATCCCCAGTTCTATTTTGTATTTTATTTAGAGACAGGTCTCAATGAGTTGCTTAGTGCCTCGCTTTTACTGAGGCTGGCTTTGAACTCGAAATTGTCCTGCCTCAGCTTTCCAAGCCGCTGGGATTACAGGCCTGTATCACCACACCCAGATATTTTGATAGATTTTAAGTGACTTTACATTGACCACTTATTGGCACACCAAGAAAAGACTTATTTTTAGAATTTCCCTGTTTCTCTGAAAGTTAGGGATACAATAATCAACCTTCAATTACAGATGGAGAAATGAATGCACAAAGAGTTTAGTTTCCTTAGTTGTGCACATGAGACCACAATAATATGAGCAGCCAAGTTAATACAGATCTCTATATAATGAAGTCAAGGTGGAGTTTAATAATGCACAGGCAAAACAAAAAAATATATGTATGTATGTATGAGAAAATATGCATAACCAACTATGAAAAGTCAAGAAAGATCATTTATCTTTTAAAATGATTACTACTCCACCCATAGCCACACAAACATTGTAATTGACTAAAACCATTGAGTACAAAATCTGTTCCTTTTGCCGTTTTCTGATTTCTAGGTGTGTATCTCCACAAAGCTTTCTCCATTCTCCCTACTACTTGAAAAACCAGAAAGGTTATCAGCTAGTGTTTTTGACATCACATAAAACATCTGCCTGGAAGCAACTGCAGAATCACTATTCACTGAAATGCCATGTCTGGCAATGACTCAGGACAATAACTGATTACAAGGAAAACTGCCATCTTCAAGTTTATTTCTCTATAAACAGAGGCACAAAATGAAAGCTAAAGAAACAATAAAGGAAAAAATAGGTTGCAATGAAATATAATTTTTGAAAGTTTTTCCCATTATTTTATTATGGTAAAAATTCATTTATTGTCTATATATTCTATAATCCACATAATGGCTAGATACTTTAACAATAAACAAAAATGGAGGTGAGATAACACCTGTGTCTTTTTCATAGCATTTTACTGCTCACAAAGCCTTTTTTAAAAATATTTTTATTAGTTGTTGACTGATCTTTATTTATTCATATGCGGTGCTGAGGATAGAACCCAATGCCTCACACATGCTAAGCAAGCACTCTTCCACTGAGACAAAACCCCAGCCCCTGACAAAGCCTTTTTTAAAAACATCACATTTGTTATTTATTTGGGCAGGCACAGTAAGATCTCCCCTGTACTTCCCTAGTTGACAGGTAAGTCAAGTCTAAGGGGCACTCAGTGATCCACCTACAGTCTCCCAGGTGGAAGGCAGTCCCATCACAGGCAAAATCCATTTTCTAACATCCCCAGGGTCTAAGGTCTGGTGAAAGGCGTTGAGGGCTAAGGTGGCAGGAACCAAGTCTCTGAGTTAGGTAGCAGGGTGTGAAGAGCCCAGAGTGCTGAAATTGAGCTCTGAAAGTTCTGTGTTGGTCAAACCTGAGCCCCTACTCTCTGTCCCCACTTCTCTCCAATTCTTTGTGCTTTCCTAGGCCCACAGATTATGTTTTCTTCCCTTTCCAGTACAGATGTCAAATACTTCTGACTAGAGCAAGCCTCTGTCCTTTGTTCTAGTCTTGCAAAGCAAACACACAGTCTCATGGATATTTTTCCAGAAGTTGTGAGGCTAGACACATTTTACAAGAGACAAAAATTCCTCTTATTCCACAACCATGAAATTTTCTTTGTTTAAAATGTAGCTTTTATTTAGAATAAATGATAAGGACTATACATATATACTACTAAAGCTCTTTCAGAATTTAAAGAACTAAAGTGAAATTTACCTATAGTTTAGATTAGAGGTTAGCTGATTTTTTTTTTTTTTTCTGTAAAAGGCCAGATAGTAAACATTTTAAGCTTTTCAGGCCATATGGTCTCTGTCACAACTTCACAACTCTACCATTGTAGCCAAAAGCAGCTGTGGACAATATGTAAGCTAACGAGTGTGGCTGTGTTCCAATACAATTTTATTTATAAAAACAGGTGGCAGGCTACAGTTCTCCAACCTCTGTTTCAGACGAATATATGTACTCCACACCTTTGCTGGGACAAAAAAATTGAATAAAGTTTGAGATATACAAGGAGATAAGAAAGAGAGACCATTAGAGTACCATCATGATTCCATTCTCCTGGATGAAGATGAGAGAGGGAGAGGAGACATGGTGGTAGAAAGTGAGCACTAGATATACGAGAAGGTGGAAAGGGGAGAACTTCCTAGGGATGGGCAGGGAACACTAATGCCACCTTGAAACATTCAGAGGAGTCTTGCCCTGAAGCTTGGTGGTAGGTGGGAAGTGAACAGATACTTGGTTCCCACTCCTTCTGCTCCATTAGCATCCATGCCAGGCCTCTCTCCACTCTTTCTGTGATGTGGTGAGTTTGGGATGACCTGGCTGGCTGCCCATGGTTCTGCCCCTTCTTCCCTTCTCTCCAAAACAGCACATTTTTCTGAACCTCTGAATGGACTGACCCCTGCTTGGGGAAGCCTGCTCCATATATCCTGTAACTGAATGTAACTCAAGCTAATTCTGGGATTTAGATTAAGAAACCCTTTGCTCCCTGATACAAGCCACATTCTTCAACATCACCCTTCCAGTCAATACAGATGAGAATTTGATCTCCATCCTTTTCTTTTTCCCTCTCAAGGAGAGGGCTGTTATTACTAGCATGCCCTTAGGCCCAAGAGCACTGGGAATGGACTGGTGTGGACTTGATTGGAGCCCACTGCATATAAAAAGTTGAGAATACAAAAAAAAACTTTTTTTCTCCTTCTCCTCCTCTTCCTCCTTCCTCTCCTCTGCCTTCCCCTCCCTCCCCCTCCTCCTCTTCCTTCTTCTTCTAGAGTTTTAACCTAGAACTCCATATCTGAGAATGCAACCTACAAAATACTGATTCCAATGTGTTCACATGGAAAAAGAATTTTCTTTTTCTTTTTTTAATATTTATTTGTTTTAGTTGTACACAATGCCTTTATTCTTACATGGTGCTGAGGATTGAACCCGGGCCTTGCACATGCTAGGTGAACGCTCTACAGCTAAGCCACAATCCCAGCACCGAAAAATAATTTTCTATTGTCAGAGTATGAGAAAAACTTGTAGGGTGTAAATTCTATAGTTGCTTCCCAATGCATTTTACCATCTGAGAAATTCTGTAGTAAAGAAAGTTTAAAGTTTTTTCACAATGTATTTGACTATGGAGCATTTTATTTAACTGACCTCTATTAAACATGTTTCAGAGACTCATTAACACTCTATAGGAAATGATTATATAACACTTCTGAAGTTAAAATTGATCATAAAATATATTATTTCTACCTAACTCTTTAGAAGACCCTCAATATTGCCAAATTCATTTGCTTTTGAACACTCATTTTACACAATGCTAACCCATACTATATCCCTGTTGATTTTTTTTTTTTTTTTTTTCATGACTCCCCATAAATTCACTCAATTGCATTTGGGTCTGACTAGCAGTTTGTGGCTGCATTCTACTACATAATTCTAATTCCAGAATAGTTGATAATATACAGAGGAGAAAAGGACAGCTAGGCACCTTGAAGACACAGGAGAAAGCCCCAGGACTTAAAAATATCTCCCCCACCAATTCTAACAATTAGAGATTCATTAGAGTTAATGAGCTCCTCTTTTAAAATGCAAATACCCTCTGGGAGTATTTGCCTATTAGTCATTCACCAAGTGAAGTAGTGGAAAGAACAGTGGAATGGCCACACCATTAACTCCTTTTCAATCTTCCATACTCATTATACAAGGCAGCCTGGCACTGTGGAAAGAAAATGGCTTTGAAATCCCAAATCCTTTACCAAATCTATGACCTTGTGTAAGTTACTTAATCTCACAGGGCCTCAATTTCCTCATCTGAAAAATGGGAACGATACAATAAATTGTTGCCATAAAGATTGAGAATCCAAGTTAAATATTAATTGCTGAGAAGCAGGGAAGAAGTTGGGGTAAAATAAATGTTTGTTCTAAATCTTGGTGTCAACTGCTGTTCTGTCTTTCACATATAGCAGTTGCCATACACCTTTAGCATTGGAGAACCTATGGATGGAATATTTGTGTCCCCTCAAAGTTCCTATGTTGAAACCTAATCCCCAATGTGACAGTATTAGCAAGGTGACTGGGTCATAAGAGTGGAACCCTTATAAGTGGAATTAATGCCCTTATGAGGAGCTGAAGACCAGAGTTCTCCCCTCACACCATGTGAGGACATAGCTAGAACCCGAATGGAGGCTCTCACCAAACTCTAAATTTGCCAGCATTTTGATATTGGACTTTTCAACCTCTAGAACTGTAAGAGGTAAATTTCTGTTGTTTAAAAGCTACTCAGTTTGTGGTATTTTGTTACAGCAGCCAGAATGGACTAAGACACAGATGCTGACAGGACAGCCCTTTACATGCTCTGACAGTGTTTTGAGGTAGGCTTTATTGTATCCATTGAACGAGGCTGCTGAAGATGCCAAATTATTCCATAATATCATGCTGCTTTCATTATTTATCAAAACTTAAGTTATCCAACTCAGTTTAATATACATTTAAAACTCCTCTGGTTCATTTTAGTTTTCCCTTCCATTTTTCTAATTCTGTTAATTTAGTCCCTTTCTGTTTTCCACTATAATGAAGAAAAGAGGAATAGAGAGAAAGCCAAAGTACTAATTGATTGAACTTCCCAGGAGCCTGGTCAGGATTCTGTTGACAACTATTAAAACCTCAGAGGAAAATAGGCCAAGAATACGGATAGCTAAGCCACAGAAGAATAATGTATTTAGCAAACAAATATAGGAAAGAGATCAAGCTTAAAAAGAAAACCGAGTTAAAATGACACCAAGCACATAATAGATTGACATACCAAAATTATTCTCACCCAAATTAGCAGGGGAGAAAATACAAATGGCACTTAATATCATTCTGGTCATAAAATGAAAGTTCAATAAACATCTGTTGATTTGCTTGTAAGTAGAGGGAGATAGTAAGAAAGAATTCTACACTCACATTTGGTAAAGGCTTATTAAAATAAGTATAAATGGCTTCAAAAATAAAATAAAATGTTAATCTAAGGGTTCAATAGAACAATCTACTTTTTAGACATTCATGTGAGTTCTAGTTTTAATACATATTTCTACACAATTATTAGGCATCATTATACCTTGTGGCTGCTATTAAAATTATATAGCTAAAACCCTGCTTTTGATTTTTAAAGCATACTAAATACTTTAGGGCACACACTCTGAGAAGTAAGCATACCAGTGAATCTTACTGAGGTTTAATGAATTTGCCCTAGGAACCCAAAGATGTCTTTAGGTCTAAGTCTTGTTACTTTGTAGCTATGGAATAATAATTTTTCTGGAAGATCTTCATGCAACCCCCCCAAATCAATTAAGCTACTTAACTTTATGTTAAAAACAGGCAAATCTAGGCATTCTTACTTTTAGTCTGGAAAACTAAGAAATGAGAAGACCAAATTAATTTTGTATATGGATATTTGTGCAATATTATATTATGCTATGTGGAACTGCCTCTAAAGGTTTTTTGTTGTTAATTATCTTTCCTAAAACCAATTAATTCATATACTGAGAGAATAAGTTGGGCTGAACATTCCTGAGCCTGATCCCCAAATACTACCAAAAGAAAGCTCCACAGAAGGGTTCTCTGAGTGGTCCACTGACAACAGGCTCTATGGGTTCTGTTGGGAGCAAAGAGAACCAACACACAATAAAGACCTTCAGTGTGTTTAGCTTGAAGTCCAAATTCGTAAACAACAACAAAAAACAAAAACAAAAATAAGCATACTCATCTCTACTAGGTCTTCTGGAATTCTGACAAAGATTTGATGTTCTGCTTATAGTTGGCAAATATGACAGCTCTGATCCTTCACCAATAATTCAAACTTAGGTTGGAGATAAACTAATATCAAGTCACATTCAGTGTTCAGTCTCTATTTCAACCAACAGAATAAACTTGTGAAATTATGAGCTAGTGTCAGGTGTTCTGCTCAGATTTTTTGGTATAGAAAAATAAGTAACCCCCCTGGGATGAGATCAAATGTTTGTCTCAACATTTTTATTTTTTTTTAAAGAATCAATTGGTCCAATCAGAGATATTGGTTAGGTGAATTTTCAGTTTCTTAAAACTGAATATTAGGATGGATAAAAGAGTTATATTGTAGCAATATTACAAGAAAATTTCTAGCAGAAGCCATAAAAGTAGTACATGAAACACATTACCAATCAGGTTCAAGTTAAGTCTCATTTCTTCAACAAATGCTTAGGGGTCACCTACTTTGTGCCATATACAGGCTAAGTACCATGTGAACTTGGGTAACACCATCCCTACCCTCATAGAGCTTACATTCCAGAGGGAATTTAAAACAATCAAGTGGGAAATCACAAAAAAGTTGTAGAAATGAGCCAAAAATTAAGAATTATAGGACTATCACATAGGTTAAGTAACAGATATTTATACTGAACACATTGAAAAAGGTGGCCAGCTATAATAAGAAATAAGATGCCTTGTTAGGACTTTTTGCCACACCAAGTTTCTTTTTAAAAAATATATAAATAAATAACACATTGTATTAATCAGGATCACTACTCTTAATGGAAGTCACTAAAATGACTAATCTACACTAATGGAATCTTCACTAAAGTCACTAATGGAAGTCATTATAGTCATTAAATATGCTCTTACTGTATCACACAAAAGTTAGAAGAGTATTTTCTGAAAATATACCAACATTAAAAAAGTTTATCTCTGAAAGCTCACTTACAAACCACAGATCACAATTATAAAACAAAGTCACACACTAGATCTAATGAAATGGCATGATGTATTAACCAGGTGAATACAGAGTTCAATTCCAAAATGGAAAAGTAGCTGGCTGGCTTTATTAAAGATGTGATGCATGCACTGGAACTCTACTAGAGCTTTCAAGAACTAATACCAAAGCTCCTCAAATTATTCTATGAATTAGAAAGGGATAGAACACCTTCAGCCGGCCGCAGTGACTCACTCCTGTAATCCCAGTGCCCAAATCTCAAGTTCAAAGCCAGCCTCAGCAAATTAGTGAGGCCCTAAGTAACTCAGTGAGTCTCTG
This sequence comes from Tamias sibiricus, assembly GCA_025594165.1. Taxonomy (NCBI): domain Eukaryota; kingdom Metazoa; phylum Chordata; class Mammalia; order Rodentia; family Sciuridae; genus Tamias; species Tamias sibiricus. Next base: position 106,852,120 of record CM046664.1, on the reverse strand, counting down.
TCTCTAAATAAAATACCATAAAGGGCTGGGTACAAGGCTCAGTGGTTAAGTGCCCCTGGGTTCAATCCCCGGTAGCATTAAAAAAAATAATAATAATAACACCTCCAAATTCATTTTATGAAGGCAGTATCACCTTGACACCAAAAACAGATAAGGTTCCATTAAGGAAAGAAAAACTACAAACCAATATTCCTAGTGAACTTAGATGCAATGATCCTTTTATACGACATTACCTAATAATATCCAACAACATATTAAGAAGACTGTACATCATGAACAAGTTGGTTTCATTCCAGGGATGCAAGGATGGTTTAACACATGCAAATCAATAAATGTAATTCATCACATAAATAGAACTAAGGACAAAAATCATAGTCACCTTAACAGATGCAGAGAAAGTCTTTTAAAAAATTCAGCACCCACTCATGATAAAAACACTGAAGAAACTGGGGACAGAAGGAACTTACATGGCAGAAGGAGTTGGACATCAATATACTAAGTGCATGTATAAAAACTCAAATGACATGAAAATACTTTGTGTAAAACCAATGACTTGGAAAACTGTGCTCTTCATATGTTATATGAAAGGAATTGCACTCTAAAAGCATGTATAACAAATTAAATTAAAAGTAAATAAATTTTTAAAAAGGCAATATCCAACAAACCCAAAGCCAACATCATAGTGAATGGGAAAAACTAAAGCATTTCCTTTAGAACAAGACAAAGATGTCCACTCTCACCACTCTTATTCAATATAGTACTAGAAATTCCAGCCAGAGCAAGTAAGCAAGAAAATAAAAGTGATAAAATTAGGAAAGGAAGATGTCAAATTACCAATGTTTGCAGATAATATGATCCTATACTTCGAAAATCCAAACACTACCAAAAGAGACAGCTAGAGCTAATAAATTCAGCAAAGTAGCAGGTTATAAAATCAACACAGAAAAGTCAATAGTTTTCCTATTCACTAATAATGAACTTGATGAAAATAATTTTGCTGGGGACAAAAACCAACCAACAAATACACGTAGGAAAACTTCTAGCCAAAGAGGTGAAAGACTTCTACAATGAAAATCACAGAACACTGAAGAAGACACAAAGATAGAAATACCTCCCATGCTCATAGATAGGCAGAAGTAAAATTATTAAAATGGCCACATTACCAAAAGCAATACACAGATTCAATGTACTCACCATTAAAATACCAATGACATTCTTTACAGAACTAGAAAAAAATATCCTAAAATAATTTGGAAGAGCAAAAGACCCAAAAGAACCAAAGCAATTTTAAGCCAAAAAGCAAATCTGTAGGCATTGCAATACCCAACTTCAAATTATACTACAAAGTTATAGTAACAAGAACTGCATGGTAGTGACACAAAAAGATACACAGAAACTGGGTGTGGTGGCGCATGCCTGTAATCCCAGCACTTGAGAGGCAGAGGCAGGAGGATCTCAAGTTCAAAGCCAGCCTCAGCAATGGTGAGGAACTTAGAACTCAGTGAGACTCTGTCTCCAAATAAAATACAAAAAAGGGCTGGGGATGTGGCCCTGTGGCCGAGTACCCGAGTTCAATCCTGGGTACCAAAAACAAAAACAAAAACAGATACACAGAACAATGGAAAAGAAATAGAAGACACAAAGACAAACCTACAAAGACAGTCCAAAAGGTCCAAAAACATACACTGGAGAAAAGAGCACTTTTAACAAATTGTCCTGGGAAACTGGTTACTGATAATTAGAAGGATGAGACTAGAACCTTATTGCTTGCCCTATACGAAAATCAATTCAAAATGAATCAAAGACCTAGGAAGTAGACCAGAAACTTTGCAACTCCTAGAAGAAAATGCAGGGCCAATACTTAAATACTTAAGACTTCAGGCATAGGCCTTCTCAATAAAACTCTTAAAGCTCAGGAAAGAACACCAAGAATTAACAAATGGAAAGACATCAAATTAAAAAGCTTCTGCATGACAAATGAAACAATTAAGAATGTGAAGAGAACCTACAGAATGGGAGGGACTCTTAGTTAATTATTCTGTGACAGAGGATTAATATCTATAATACATAAAGAACTCAAAAAACTTACCACTGAAAAAAATAACCCAATGAATAAATGGACACTTTTCAAAAGAAGAAATATAAATGGACAACAAATATATGAAAAAATGTTAAACATCTTTAGCTATCAGGGAAATGCAAATCAAAACTACACAGAGATTTCATCTCACTCCAGTTAGAATGGCACCCACCAACAATACAAACAGTAAAAAAATGCTGAAGAGAATGTGGCAAAGGAACACTTTTACACTGTTGGGGAATTATAAATTAATACAATCACTATAGAAATCATCATGGAGGTTCCTCAAAAGACTAGGAATGGAACCATCATGTAATCCAGCTATACCACTCTCTGGTATTTATACTAAAGAATTAGCATACTATAAAAATATATGCATACCATATATTTGTAGCTGCACAATTCAAAATGGCCAAATTCTGGTGTCTTTCAATAGATGTATGAATAAAGAAAATGTGGTATAAATATACAATGGAGTCTTATTCAGCCATAAAGAAGAATGAAATTGCCAGGCACAGAAGTGCAGATCTGTAATCCCAGCAATTTAGGAGGCTGACCCAGGAGGATTGTAAACTCAAGGCCAATCATACGTTCAAGGCCAGCCTGGGCAACTTAGTGAGACCCTGTCTCAAAAGGGTTGAGGATGTAATTCAGTGGTAAAACTCCCCTAGTTCAATCTTCATACAAAATAAGAAATTACATCATTTGCAGGAAAATGGATGAAACTTGAGGGTATTATGATAAGTCAAATAAGTAAAACTCAGAAAGTCAAGGGTAGTATATTTTCTCATATATGGAAGCTAGAGAGAATAAAGAAAAGAAAGGTTTGTATAGGGTGGGAATCTCATGAAAATCAAAGTGAGACTAACAGAGTAGAGGAAAGGGACCTGGGGGAGGGAGGATGGGAGGGAAAGGAGAAATACTGGGGAATGATATTGACCAAATTATATTGTTATATCATGCACATGTACAATTATGTAACAATGACTCCCACTATTATGTATAATTATAACCCACCAATAAACACGGAAAAAAATTTAAAAGATGTCACATTTGTCATTTAGTTATATAATATGAACACATGAAAGTCCTTAAGATTACAATATGCTAAGTCATATTTAAAAAGCTCATACAAGGGGCTGGGGCTGGGGTTCAGTGGTAGCACTCTTGCCTAGCATGTGTGGATTCTAGGTTGGATTCTTAGCACCACATATAAATAAAAAAAGTAAAGTTCTATCAACAACTAAAAAATAAAATGCTCATACAAGAAAGGAATGGGAAAAAAGTGAAAGTCATATGCTAGCATAGATGGACTGGCCACAAAAGCAAGCAAGCAAGGGGCTGAAAGTAACAAGGAATCCTGGGCTTTCATATGCATAAATGAAAGTAAATCCTGAGATGTCTAATTCCCAGTGGTGGGGCAGTGCATTTCACATTTCAATGTGCATAAAAATCACTGTGGTGCAAATTCCTAAGTCTTAGAAGAGATTTCTGACTTGAGAAGTCTAGTAAAGGGCCTACAAGTCTAATTTTTTTTTTTTTTTTTTTTTTTTTTTTTTTGGTATGGGGTTGAACTCAGGGGCATGCAACCACTGGGCCACATCCCCAGCCCTTTTTTGTATTTTTTATTAGAGACAGAGTCTCACTGAGTTGCTAAGTGCCTCACCATTGCTGAGGCTGGCTTTGAACTCATGATCCTCCTGCCTCAGCCTCCCAAGTGCTGGGATTATAAGCGTGTGCCACTGCGCCGGGCTAAACAAGTCTAAATTTTTAACAAGCATTCCAGGAGATTCTAATGCAGATAGTTCATGGAAATAATTAATGAACACTGAAGCAGACTGATATAGCCTTAAATAGCTAACAGATTATCATCTGCCTGATTTTTAAAGGTATCTTCCCCTCCCTATCTCCATTGTTCTGTCTCACATTGTTCAAATATTTAAAGAGTACCTATCTCCCTACTAAGATTGGGACTTAATAATCTAAGTTTTCCCATAAGAAACTAAAGTAGGGTATCAAAGATGTATCTGTACATCCATATTAATAGTAGCACAGTGGCCAAATGGTGAAAGAAACCAAATGGTGAAAGAAACCCCAACATCCATTAACAGATTGATAAAGAAAATGTGGCATATACATACAATGCAGTATTATTCAGCCTTAAAAAAGGAAATTCTGAAACATGCAACAATGTGGACGAACCTTGAAGACATTGTTGGTCACAAAAAGATATCTAGTTTCAGTTTTGCCAGATTAAAAAGTCCTAGTGATCTGTTTTATAACAATGTGAATATACTTAACACTACTAGAGTATAAACTTAAAATGGTTTACTCTTAAGTAGCATGTGTTATTACAATAAAAAAAATTTTAAATAGAATGTGTTAGCCCTCTTTTTACAATAATAAAATGGTGAAAGATCAGCAAACTACTGGTCAACATTTGTATTTTTTCAATTGAGTTTCATTTTAATAACTGTTTACATACAAATACTATAATAGCCTTTATTCCATATTTAAAGAGAAAAGGAAGAGTCAAATGAAGGAAGTATGTTTTCTTTCTCTGCTACAAAATTGGTTCTGACTCAATAAAGGCGCTAACTACCTGTGCATAATAAATGGTTTGATCAGCTATTCAGTTAGTACCTATAGTAATAAAAAATAATAACCCATATCAGAAGAGCACACAGATCACTCTGTACTAGTACAATGATGGTTCTCTTGGTGTATAGCTGCAGGATTGTTTATATTCACACTATTAGTAATAACACATTGTTCATGATACTGAATATCAACATGTTATCCTTTCAAAAAACTTTTCAACTAAGATAGATATTTAGGAGTCATTTAAATTAAGAAATTTAAAGTTGAAAGTGTTGGACACATACATGAAGCACAGTTATAGATTATACCAAACTCCAGGACTAACGTGCATATTCTTCAATGATCTAAAGCAAAATACTGAAACTTCCTCTGAAGAAGAGGCATTTCTCAATCCTCTTTTTTTTTTTTTTTTTGTAGTACCAGGGATTGAACTCAGGGGCACTCGTCCACTGGGTCACATCCCCAGCCCTTTTTTGTATTTTATTTAGAGACAGGGTCTCACTGAGTTGCTAAGTGCCTCACCATTGCTGAGGCTGGCTTTGAACTCGCAATCCTCCTGCCTCAGCCTCCCAAAGTGCTGGGATTACAGGCGTGCGCCACCGCGCCCAGCTCAATCCTAAATCTTGATGTCACTAGGATAGAGAAGGAAAGTTGCTGACAATGAAATTCAAATGTTTGTGGGCAGGGATTCAATAGCAACAAATATTCTAAAGCATCCACCTTTGCCTTGTGATTCCTTCCTATAAAAATCACAGAAAATCCAAAGAGTTGAGGGAATGCAAAAAGGAGAACAGCAGTGTATGGGGCAAGAGACAAATTAGTCTTTGAGAGCCTGCTACTGGTGGATCCCAATCTAACAACTTGTAAACTTTGACTTAGAAGCCCCAAAATAGGTCAACACCACAAAATCAGAATTATGGAAAGGTTTAAAAGTAAAAAGGTTCATTAAGTAGTAAGAGGCGGGGTTGGGGTTGTGGCTCAGCGGTAGAGTGCTCAGCTCACCTAGCACATGCATGGCCCTGGGTTCAATCCTCAGCACCACGTAAAAATAAATAAATAAAACAAAATAAAGGTATATAAAAAAAAAAAAGAAGAAGTCAGAGGCACCCTGGTGAGACTGAGCACATAGGATGGCTAAGTAGTACGAGAGGACTGGGGACAGAGCTTCAGTACGCAGAAGGCTCTGGGTTCCATCCCCAGCACTACAAAAAACATACAAACCAACAACATTCAAGTAGTGTGAGAATTTGCTTGATAATGAGTAGAGAGTAATGCAGAAAGAGCAAGGACCACTCTGCCTAAAATGTTCCTCAACTCACATCATGACCAGCTGATGTGCACTCAATCCTCATGCCTCAGTCTCAACACCATCATCTTAAGGCTCCCCCAAAAGAACCCATGTACCCATTGTTGGATAAGATTCAGGCTGGCAGGCCATACCCCCAGGTGCCTTCCTGGAAGGGCCCATCTCTCGTGAGAATTCACCTTTGGTGGGCTCCTAGTCCCCACCCTTCCTTATCCTGGGAATACTCGCCTCTCGCGGGAATTCAACCCAGGGTGGGCTCTCCCTTTCTGAGCCAATCTGGACCATACAAGTCACGCTCCCACCCCTCTGTACTTAAGCCCCGGCTTGTCCAGAACTCACTCTCTTTCTCTTTTTGCCGTCATCTTCTCACCAGCTCTCCTCTTCCCCTTTCCCTTTCTCCATTTCCCCCTTTCCCCCTTTCTCCCCTTCCCTTAATAAACCCCCCTTTTCTACAAGGCAGTTCAGGTGTGGTTCTTGCCCTTCACCCATATGTTCTCGTTCTTCTCTAAAGCACTTCACACATCTGCAATAATCATTTAATTACATGCAAGTGCAATTACTACTAATAATTGTTTAATTACATGCAAGTGCAATTACTATACTTTCTCAATAGATGTTGTTCCCACTAGACTATCAGTTCTGTGAGAACAATTGCATGATTATTTAATTCACTACAATACATACAGCATCTGGTACACTGGCTGGCACCCACTAGGCACACAGTAGGCCCTTACTAAATGGCTCTTTTATGACTGATGCATTACAGCAAATGCTGGCATGGTCCAGAGAAAAGTGAAAGTTTCAGGGAAATAAAAGTTTCTGATGAAACTATGGGTTAGATGCAGGAAGCTGAAGAGGATACACTATGACTGGTAAAAGGAAATAAATGTATTAATAGCACTTAAAACTAGGTGAAAGGCAGAGGCTGAATAAAAGGCTTAAGGAGAATCAATAATCATAGCTCTAACATAAAGTTTGGATAGGATATCTGCAATAAAGAAGGACAGGGTAGCCCAGCTGTGTGCTACATGAAAACACTTCCTTGTCATTTGTAAAGGGAGAAGAAAAAGAGCAAGGAGTCAATAGTGACTTTGAAATTTCATTTAAAAAATTGATAGGATTCTAAATATTTGAGAGAAATGGTACAGAGAAAAGATTTTCTGGGTTCTACTTAGTTTCAGTGAGTTTGAGATAATTACATGAAACACAAAAAGTGTCTGACACTCTGAAAGAATTCTGTTTAAGTATTTTTATCTTAGTATATTCAGTATGGTATCATGTTAACTATCTTTGACCAGTTTTAGAACACATATTTATGACAATGGGATCCTAATTGGATCAAGTTATACTTATTCTATGTATGTATGTCATGTACATCTAGAAAGAATAAGTAAAAAAAGAAACTAATGCTTGATGATTTGATCATTCCTCAGATTCAACCATTGATAAGGATTTTTATCTTCTTATAAAACATTACTAGATTTTATTAGTATTTTAAGAAGTCTTCTCAATCTATTTCATAAATAATATTGGTTCAAAAAACCCATATTTAGAAAAACATACACTAGAAATATATGCCAACAAATTTATGATATTTTAAAAATTCCTCTAAAAAATAATTGTACTGTTCCAGAACAACTGCAGTTATTTCAGTGTATAAAAGGAATTACTAATTTCAAGACTAGGTAAGCTGTGAAAATACGTATCAGTATAAAGTTATGAACATTGTATATGGCTTCTATGCTTAAAACTATACTTCTAATTTATTACTACCAAATTCCTCAGTATTGTTTGGCTTCCTAAATCAGATTCTCTTGAAATTGGAATTAAATTCCCATTATGTCTTTATATCATCATGATTCAGTGATTTCAAATAAATTTTGCAGTTTTCTAGGGATCTAGGTAATAAAATCAAAATCTAATTGTACACATGCCTAACTAGAAAACACATTTTAAAAATTCCAGTCTCTAATAACTTTTTTTTTTAAAAAAAATATGGAAGATGAGGATGGAAAAGAAACACATTAACCATACACCAGCACTATTATGCAAAGTTGACAAGAGTAACTGCTTCAGTCAAAGCAACTTGTCTCAAATTGTTTGTCTTCTCCCATTCATGTGGAGAAACTTAAAAGGAAGCAAACCTCCTCCCCATGGCTCTCAGGCTCTGTCTTCATGCTGTGACAAAGTACATCAATCCTGGTGAGAGTAAAGCACCTGAGAACCAAAGCAGAGTAGTCATGGGGATAGTTTCCAGTCTCAGGGAAGAGCAAAAAGTAAACATCCCAACAAGGCTTCCATCCATACAGGAGAAATAGTGAATGTTTACCTCTCTGTATGGCATCAACTGCTCTGTGGACCATGCCATCTCCTAACCCATCTCATAGCAAAAGAAAGTGGGAAGATAGAGATAAAGAATATCCTTGTTAAGCCTCCGATTCTAAGAGTATAGCAAATGCTATAACAGCAAAAAGTTTATCAGACTGGGAGACTGTACATGGTGGGAGTGGAATGAAGAGCTGGAAAATGTAGGTTGGGCTGGGCCCTGAGTTCTCAAAACAGTAAACAGATCTGTATTAAATATCAATAGAAAAAAATCCCCCAAATTAAATTATTTGGGGCTTATCTATTATTGCTAATTATCCAAAGACCTGTTTTGCTATAGATTGATGAGCTAGGATTTTTAATTCCCAATGTACATACATAGAACATTTAAAAAAAAAGAAAGAGGTCAATCTATTTGTCTATGTATCTATGTCTGTCATCTTTACTCCCTCTCTTCCTGAATAATTCAGTCCTAACAGGTTTAGGCAATGTGAGGATGTTGAAGTTCAAGTGGGTAGAGGAGGACATGGAGGAAGCAATGATAGCATGAATCCAGCTCAGGTCATTGACCTACTTGCCTGGTAAAGAGGGGCCTAGATCATCTTATTGTTGCAGAAAGTGCTCAAAGAATGAGCAGGACAGTTTGAAAGGGCTTTCACCGAACAAAACTGTGAGATTTTACACATAAAAATCAATAATATTTTGACATTATACAAACACAATCCATTACAAATAGAAATTGATACACTCAGATCGATATGTATATAAAAGAGTGAGAAGAGGATAATTTTTTCTGTATAGTGGAATGCCAACTGACAAATGGAGAAGGACTAAAGAAATTATAAAATTACTGCTTGGGAACTATCATAATAATTAATTCAATCAGGAACCATGCAAAGATGCTAAAACTAATGGGTAAGAAGTTGATGAAGAAAAGGGTATTAAAATAATGTAGTCTTTTAAGTACCACCCTCCAAAAACTGAGTATAATGCAAAAATGAGTAAACTTCACAGTGAAAAAATCTGGTAGACATGACCTTGTATAAGAGATCATATTCAACACTCATATAACAAATAGGAGTTATGTACCACCTGACAGGATGCAATATGAATACATCACTTCTATGATACTCTTAACAAAAAATCCTCAAGATAATCTGAATCTAATTGTAGGAACGAACATGTCAGAACCCCCAAATTGAGGATCACTATAAAATACTTGGCTTGCAACCTTAAAAATGTCTAGATAGTGAAGATCAAGGAACATTAAAGAATTGTTCAAAATGGAAAGAGATTATAGAGACTAAACTGTGCCTCTTATCCATGATGGCACAGTATTAAGGTGAAAAGGACACCCCCATGTGGGAGCTCTGAACCCATAAGCTCTGCCTAAACATCTGGGTGGAGGAAGCTAGAGACAGACTGGGCCAGGCAGCCATGGCATTGAAGCAGCTCACAGGAGAGACGACTGTGTTTTCAAAAGCAGATGTACTGCCAGATCCTTTGGCATCAGAAGAAATAAAAATATTGCTTCCCACTCTACAGTCTGTGGGGCTAAGGCAGAAGAAATCCTGGGGAAAGTTCTAGAAATGTAGTATATATTAAGAAAAAAAATAACTTCTCAGATATTGGAAAATTTGGTTTTGGGATCCAGGAATACACTGATCTGGGGATAAAATATGGCCTAAAGACTTGGTACCTATGGCCTGGACTTCTATATGGTATTGAATAGATCTGGTTTTCAGCACTACAGACAAGAAGCACAGAACAGACTGCACTGGGGCCAGAGAATCAGCAAGGCCTTGTGCTGGTCCCAGCAGAAATATGATGGGAACATCCTTCCTGGCAAATGAATTTCCCTTTCTACCCAAAAGGCCAATAGAGAGAGAGGCATGAGAATTAAATGCAACACGTGATTCTGAACTGGATCCTTTTGCTTGAAGGATATAGTTGGAACAAAACCTAAATGGGGCTTTTTAAATTAATTTCCTAATTCTGATGGTTGATAAAGATGTCTTTGCATTTAGGAATTACATACTGAAGTACATGTAAATAATGAGAGATCACATTACCATTTTATTCTCAAATGATTCTGGAAAAAGAAAATGACCTCTGTGCTGTTTTTTGCAACATTTTTTCAAGCTTGAAATAATTTCAAAATAAACAAAAAATAAGTAAATGAGAGGAATAAAAAAATGGATAGAATATATACATGATATAGATATAGAAATATACTTCACAGACTCCTTTAACCTGCCAACTAAAACCAAAAGTTTTTTTGGCCTTTACTTTTAGCTTTCCTATGCCACTACTTCAGGTTACCATCATCTCTTGCCATGATTTCTACAACTGGCCACACAATCAATCTCCCTTCCTCTAGTCTTGATCTCCTTCCTCCAATCCGCTCTTCTCTTTCTTAAACAGAGATAAGGGCATTTTTTCCATAAACACACCCACTACTATATTATGGCCCCTTTGTACTTAGGATAAAGGTCAAATTCCTTGGTATGACTTCCCAGACCTGGATGATTCCCTTGATCCAACTCTATACTCCAGTCATTAAACAATTTTCATATCCTTAAATGCACTGCTTCTCAAGTGTGCTATTCTCTCTGCCATGAACACTTTTCCCCATTCTATCTCACCTCCTTCCCACTGAGCACACAATAAATTTTCAAGAGATATTCAATTTAATGAATGATTGTATAAATTCTTTAAAGTCTTTATTACATTCCCCAAACCACTATTCAGAAAGTTTTCATTTTTTCTAACACTATTTTGTACCATATGCAGATTCAATTCTTATATAAAATCCCATGACTACTTAATTATTCAATATCTTTCTTTCTGTTTAATTACTATAACCTGAAAGATGATCTCAGACTTTTCAAACACTCATAAATGACTGCACAGGACATGGGTAGGCTCAGTTCCATAAGGACACTTCACATGGAACTAAATCTCCAACATAGTTCAGATAATTAGTAAACCTTCCTAAGAAGGAGGGGCAGAAACTAACTTAAAAATACATGCAGATGATATGACAATGTACACAACCAAGTTGGTCTTGTTTATTCTCTCATACAGAATTTTATCTCAAAAGACTTAAAGCAATTTTTTTTTCTACTATTTATGGAAACTCTGACAACTTCTTAAACGGAGATAAGCTCCTTTATAACAAGCTCTTTATAACTACTTTGTGAAATATGAATAAATTTATTTATTTAACAAGTGAAGAAAATAATGAAAGTTTAAAAAGTTCCTAGCATCTCAAACTATGTAGTAGAGTCACAGTCAAACAAAAATCTGTTTCAAGACCCATGTTCTTTCTAATGTAATTATGAAAGGAAATTATTTACAATTCTCTTTCATGAATAATATCTACATTTAGAATAGCACACTGTCATAGGTACCTGGATCCATTTATTGTCTTCAAGTTTTTTCTTTAGTCCATCTCTTTTTGTGAATGTACCGAATTAGAGAAGATACCATAATTGTGTCGACTTCTGGATTTGTGTCACTTAATCAGAAGTACTCTTTTATGTTATAGCTTTGTGCAAACTGGATTGAACTACCACACACAGCAGGACATTTGTTGAAGAAGTTTTGTTGTTGTTAGTTTTTAATAATGCTATTGGTGTGCTTATTTTGGGGTCTGGTGTTTTATTTCAATTTTAAGGTCTTAAAGCCAGCAGTATATCTCTTTAATGAAAGCACATTACTTTACCTCTAAATTCCCAATAGTTCATTTTTAAGCTAAAAATCTTGGTAGTTAAGGTCTGAAACAACCTTTGAGTTTATCTTGGCTCCTTCATCTCCACTTCCAAATCCATTTTATAAGTGAGATCTGGAACACAGTGTCCTGATTATCCATTCTGATTCTTACCTCCCAGCTCCAAAGCTTAACAAACACATGGAAACAAACCCCACAACATCTGTTTTGTTATCTTCTATATTACAAAAGATAGAATTCTCAAGTTTTCATACTCCAATTCTATTATCACTAGTAACAGAGAATTCTTTTTATTTTGACAAGAGAAAAATATATCTTAACAACTAACAGCCTTAGCTTACAGATCACTCAGAGCAAGATTCGACTATCTGTAAATGATCTGACCTAGTTTCATTTTACAAATTAGACAAGAGGGGTGCAACCAGCCTTTCTCTTACAAAGATTAAATGAGAGCCTAGATAGTCTCTTCCTAAAAATCACAGAACTATCATCTCAAAGGAGGACAGTTAATCTCTGCATCAGACTTTGCCAGTGAATATGTGGGTCCACACAAGAGACTGTACACTAGATGTTCTGCTACTGTAGGCACAGGAGGTCAATAACGTGGATTAAATAGGATTAAAATATTATTTTCTAATCAAACTTGAGGTTCAAGTTTCTAGGCACTTAAAATGACCCTTAAAGAAAGAACCTAAATTTAAAATGAACAAAAAAGGAAATAATAAAACAACAAATTTAAAGTTTAAAAAATTAACTAGAGGAAAAAATTAATTTTATTATACATGCAACAATATATATATATATTCACAACTTAAATATATTTTCTTTTTCTCTGAGGAAAAATAGATAAAATGTGACACAAACACCAGGATCTCACATATAAACATAAAGGTATTCAGATGAATAAATGACATAAGGAAGTAAAGAATCATTAGAATGATCCAGAAGAAAGGTATATGAGAATACAAGAGAAAAAATAATCTGAAAGCAAAAGTGAATGAATTTCATTTTTCCCTTTTTACTCTGAAGTTTATTTTTCATTAGATTTTTAAAAACTTCTCACAAACTATGTATTCCCAAGGGCAGGAGGAAGAGAACCAAAACAGAGATAAGGGAAGTTTAGAAAAAATGAAAAAATGGAAAAAATAAATTTAGAGTATCAAGTGGTCAATACTGTGTTTTATAACTACTTTAGCTAATGATACATTATTTTAAAATGTCTTCATAAATTTCAAATGTGATTTGTTTCATCATTCAAAATAGAGAACTAGAGAAAACACTTTGGATTTAACAAAGATGAATATTTCAATGCATGAAAAAATGGAGTTTGGCAAATGATCAAAATACTACATTTCTATTTTAAAATGTTTTATAGGTTATTGTTTTCCTAATTCTTTATTTCAGATACCAATTTCTAATTTCTCCCTTTCTGAACTTAGAAATTCAAACATTCCAAATGCAAAAGCATTGTGCAAGATAAATAACTTGTTAACAGAGCTCAGTAAAGAGAATTAATACAAAATTAATATACTGTTAATATTAAAACTCAGCTTTCTAATAAAAATCTATAAATAAATAGCAGAAAAAAGCAGCATGGTAGAGGGAAAGGAATGGGTGAGGTAGGAAGGGAAGGAAATGGAAAATACTGGGGACTGAATTAGAGCAAATTATATTTCATGCTTTTATGATTATGTCAAAATGAATCCTAATGTTATGTATAACTAAAAGAACCAATGAAAATGTAGGGGGAAAAACACCCCAAACTGGTGTTTCAAATAATGGGGAAGAAATTATATAATTCCCAATAGCCATGAAATATAAAATATTCAGAAATATAATTTTTAAAAAAATACATGTCCTTATATAAGTAAAGCTATAAAATTTTGAGTAAAAGGAGAATAAAAATACTTGAATAAATAAATGGAGAATCATTCCTGGATAGAATTATACACTTGGAAAATTATTCCCATGTTAATGTATAGAAATGCTAGTAACAGAATTTTTATAAAATTGCCAGTGCCTTTTTTTGTTCAGAATGTGGCAATGTATTTTAAAGTTCGATTAGAATCACCAGATAATTTTTGAAAAAGACTAAGGGAGGAAAGCTGTGCCCTATACACTATTAAATTCTTAAAATCTTAAATTAATTTAAAAAATAATGAATTAGAAAGATGACAGGTCAAAGACACAGAAACCTCAGAAATGGATCTCAGGATATAAAAGAATTTGGTGAAAGCTGGGCACTGTGGCATATGCCTATAATCCCAGCAGCTCAGGAGGCTGAGGTAGGAGGATTGTGAGTTCAAAGCCAGCCCTAGCGATTTAGTAAGGCCCTAAGCAACTTAGTGAGACCCTGTTTCAAAATAAAATATTAAAAAGGGCTGGGGATATGGTTCTATTGAACATTAAGTTAGTACTGTGCTAATTGGAAAGGAAATGGATATAATCTTTCTAGAAAGCAATTTGGAAATACATGTCAAGAACTTGTAAAGAGTTATAAACTTTTAACCAGTAAATCCACTTTTAGGATTTATTCTAAGGAATGATGAGAAATTTTTAAGTATTTATACAAAGACGTTCATTTTAGCATTATTTCTAACAATGAAAACTTGGCAAATGTAATAGGGGAATTCATGTATTGTAATTCATATAGTTAGTATATGGTATTCCACACAATGGAATGTTAGATAGCCATTAACATTATGTTTAAAAACCTGGTCACGTATAGTCATGTGCTGCATTAATGACATTTCAGTCAATGGCAGTGTGTATAAATCAGTGGTACTACAATGGTTATTAAGGAGGTGAAAAATTCCTCTCACCTAGTAATGTTGTACACATTATGACATCATAGTGCAATGCATTACTCAAGTGTTCATGGTATTGCCAATGTAAGCAAACCTATTGTGCTACTACTTGTTTAAAAGCATAGCACGTAAAATTATATACAATAGATACTTGATGACAATCAATGTTACTGATTTATGTATTTCCTATGCTATAATTTTTATCATTAGAGTGTACCCCTTCTGCTTATAAAAAAGGTTGCTATAAAATAGTATGCCATGTTATGACTGCAGCAGCCTCATATATTTTGTGTTTACAGTGTCTCTTGATAGCATAATTTTCTGTTATGCTATCAAACACAAAAATTCACTCACTCTATGATTCCATTTACTCCTGTTTCATACACATAAAACAATCTACGCTGTTAGAGGTCAGGATAGCTTGGGAAATTGAGTGAAGTAACTGAAAGAGGTGAGATGGGAGGAGATTCTAGTATTCTATAATTTGTTTAATGTATAATACACTGAGCATTTTTAAGTATCAAATACAATCAGTTCATATACATTTGTGGAGGCATCATCACAACCAACATAATGAATATATCCATAATGCCCCAAAGTTTCCTTGTGCTATTTTATAATCTAGTCTTCCTATCCCATACTCTCATCCCCAAGCAACCACTCTGTTCTTTACCACTACTAAGGTTTGCATTTTCTAGAGTTTTTATATAAATGGAATCAGGCAGCATGTTCTCTCATTTCTCCTGGGTAAACACATAGGAGTGAAATAGGTGGGCCACATGGTAGTTGCATTTTTAAAAAAACTGCCAATTTGCAAAATATTGGCACCATTTTACCTTCCCACCAGCAATACATGCAAGTCTTAATTTCTCTACATGCTTACTAACATGGGATGGTCAATCTTTGTAATTTCAGCCATTCTAGGGGTGCAAGAGTATCTCATTGTGTTATTAATTTACATTTCTCTAATAACTAATGGAGTACATCATCTTCTCAGGTGCTTATTTGCCATCTATATATCTTCTTTCACTAACTGACTAAGCAAATCTATAGTCCACCTTTTAAAACAGGGCTGTTTGTTTTTTTATTACTGAGTTAAAATAGTTCTTTATATTCTGGATATTTTAATCAGATATGCACTTTATAAATATTTTCTCCCAATCTGTAGCTCTTTTCATTTTTTAACAATGTCTTTTGAAGAACAGATTTTTAATTTTGATACAGTCCAGTTTAACAGTTTTTTTCTATTATGGATCATGTTTTTTCATGTCTCATCTAAGAAATTTTTGTCTAATCCAAGTCCACAAAGATTTTTTCTTATATTTTCATTTATCAGTTTTATAGATTTAGATTTTATATTTAGGACCATCACTTACTTGAGTTAATTTTTGTATAGCGTGTGAGCCATGGACTGAATCCTAAGGAACTTCTAATCCGAGGGACCAAGAGAAGGGGAAAAGCAGTCAGTGAAAAAGGTGAAAGAGAACAGTCAACATACTGACTTGCAAAGCCAAAGAGGAAGGGCTTCAATTGAGGAGAGTTTAATGCTATCAAAGTACACATGGAGACCAATACACGCAAAGAGAGGACAGTCACTAGACTTGACAAGGAGGTCAGTGATGACCTCAAGACACAGATTTCAGTAAAATGGGAGAGACAGAAGCCAGACTAAAATGCATCAAACAAAAGCATGGATGATGACAAAGGGAAGAGTTCAAACCACTCTCTAGAAAATTTTGACAATGAAAATGAAAGAAACGTGATGTTTGTAAATACAAAGAAGGCTTCTTGACTATGGAGAAAGAGCAGATAGAGATGAAAAAAACAAGTCATAAAATAACTGACTAAGCAAGGTTGGAAAGGAGGTAGCAAGAAAACATCACAAACACAGTTTACCTTTTGCAAGGAAGAACCTGAAGTGAGAAGGAAACTTGGGTGAAGAAAAAGACTTTTTGAGATGTTGGCCAGGAAAGATCAAGAGCCTTGCTCAACTTTTCTGGAAAAGTTAGGAGTGAGTTTACCTACTGCGACTAAGAAAGAAGGGGTCAAGACTGGGGCATGAGAAGGGTGTAAGGGTTTGGAATTGTGTTGTGGGAAAGTAGTGGGCTGGAAACAAATAGAGATAAATTATGGGATTATCAAGGAGTTTTGCAGTACTCATAGACAAAGAATCTATGTTTGTAAAATTAAAAATTAGCTACTTTCCCTTTCCTTTACAGCCAAGAGCCCCTCCCATAAAAAAGATTTAAATGGATCAAATGATTCCATAACCATATAATACTTACTCATCTCACAACACCTTCATTCTCATGATCCCCATCCCCCACTTTTTTTTTTTTTTTTTTTTTAAAGACTCACAACCTGTTTGGTATGTAGAACAGGTTCCACTCTACACCTGAAGAAACAGAGACTGAGAGAATGGCTCTCCCAGAATGTTTGGCTAGCTGAGCCTTGAATCCTGATCTTTTGATTCTAATTCTAGTAATTAAAATTTCCAATAAATTCCCACACTGCATTATCTTCAATGCTTTTCACTGATGTTCCTATCTTAAAACCTGGCCTCAAATAGTTCCTTAATTTTTACTCCACCTTTCCAATCCACCCCACAGACTGCTTCCTTTGCCTTTCTAAGCACCTCTGCCCATGCTCTACAAGGGTCTGCAGAGAAGCCATAGAACAGAATCTAATCTTGGGGAACTCCTCCAAAAGGGGAGAAGAAACTGGATCTCAACAAGGCTGTTTGCTAACAGAAAAAGAACTAATTTTCAAGTTGCAGTTATGGTTTGCCATTTAGAAGGAACTCAGGTTTTCCTTCCCCCAGGGGAAGAAAAGACAAAAGAGCAGAAGCCACAGAGCCAGAGAGAAATGGCAGCTGGGAGTCTTCTCAAAAACATTCAGTTTAATGCAGAGTTCTCCTCCTATAATGCCTCCAAGACTGGCAACAGTCAGAGCCTTTGAGCAATAACTCTCTACTCACATCTTCCCTTTCACCTTTCCAAATTCCCCTAACTTAGGTAAAGCCTAAGAGTCTCCCCTAGAAAATAATGAAAGGGGAGGGGGGAAGCACAGAGAAAAGCATCTTTATTTTGCCTAGGATAAAATTTTTGTTTTTCAGCATGCTGTGCAATCACTATAAAAATTTACAATGGATGCATGTCTAGTACAAATCTTGGTTATGAACACTCAGGTTTTTTAAAAAAATTCAGCTCCCTCTGACCTTGAAACAGTTATTTTGTTACTGAGGGCTGTGATGCAAATTAATGCATTTCTATTCTTATTTCAAAGTCTGCTGCATAAAATAAGTGTATGCTTTTCAAAGTCAATTGACAGCCTAATGTTGCACATTAAACTACAGCAAACCAAGACTTCTCCAGCTTGTTTCATTATTATTTGACTAATTCTTTTTAAAATTTAAGAAAAATGTAACTTTTCATTTCTTGTAGTTTCTGGTCTCAAAAAACAATACTCTTAACACCTGCTTAGTTTAAAGTGGGTCTAAAAGGCAGCATTACTTTTCTATAAAAGATCACTAGCTTTTTAATGCACTAAATTTAACATAAATATGACTGTACAATTCCTTGTTGTAAATGTTATTTTGAAAGAAGACCTCACAAGCTAAATTATCTTAAAACTTTTTACTTTTTAGTTTGCACTTGTTACAAAAACAATTATTCTGTAGCAGAGCATCACCTTTCCTAGAGCTAAATGATATTACAAAATAGCCAAACCTCTGCATACTGAAATTATAGTGATATTTCTGCTTTTATGCATTAAAAGAAAAAGAGAATAAATTTAAGGTGAAATCCCTTCTTTAACAAAAAAGATTTCTTCTGTTAAATTTAATCCACTTTCACACAGTTTTTCTTAATTACACTACAGCTGTCTGCTAAGGCACAACTGACCACTTCCATCATGAAAACAAACTGTACCCCACCATCTAAAGTTCTCAATTAAAAAGCAAATGTTTTTTGTGAGCCCAGAGAAAACCGGTGCAGCTGCTCCATTTCACGAGGCAGGCACCTCTACTCCATTCAGCTGTGAAGAATGGCAATGACTGTAAATTGTTCCTCCTGATCGGTTCCACAATAAAAACAAACCACACTACTTTCAATTTTTCAAAGCCAATTTTTTAAGCCTCCAGTACACTGGAAACAAGAGTTGTGTTCTTCTGATTCATGGCCTTTGATTTCTACATAAACGTCCCTGTATGCATGTAAAAACAGGTCCCTGCAGGATACTCACAGACTGTATATATTAACTTACCAGATGTACCAGAAGATAGAAACGCCATCAGCCTACCTTTTAAAGCAAGATACTATTTAACAGTTTAAACTGCCTGTGACTAAAGGATGACTGCAAAGAACATACCGTATGTAGAGAGGCATTAGGTAGTTCATGAGAAAACTTCAGCATGCTCACAAAAAGTGAAACAAATGTGTTTCAGTGGTCTCCATTAAAATCCAGAGTAAGAAATTAAGTTCAAGGGACACATCTGCATTTTGCAACTAAAACACTTGAAATCTGATAACAAAATTGTATCATTCAGTTAAGAAACTGTTAAATGTTTCCAACTTATTTACAAAGCTCAAAGAGTAACTGATCTAAACTTGAGGTTTCCAGAATGTATTTTTAATCAAATACACACCAATTTAAAAATGTTAGATCATTCTTCCCCTGAATTTACATAAATAAAATCATAAGTGACTTACTTATTACAAACATGAAGCAATGCATTAATATCCAATGCATGTTTAAAAACACATACAAAAATAGTTATTAAGGATGGGATAAAAATAATTCATAGATAGAAATTTTAGGACATTTTTACACACTTCCAGTGGGTGTATTCTTGTACTGCCCCTGGGGCACTTCCTCCCTCCTTCCTGCCTGTGGGGATCCTAAGTGCACCGTGGCCACCATGAATCCTACCTATGTCCTTAGCGGCTTTGGATGAATTCTTAGATTACCTTACATTTCTATCCCTGCTCTCAAGATTTTTTAGTGCAAAAATAAGGGTATAACCTAGTATAGAACAATTTTTAATTCTGATTCATGACTTAAGTGTTGCAATCACAAAACTGTTAGCATGAAGCTACTAGTGATTCCTCTATCACATGAGACAGCAATCAAAATCACCTAAATCAGCAAACAGGTTTCTGGTGGAAAAACAGATCTTGTGGCTGCTGCAGTGAATACACCTTCTTAACCATGATGATCAACCAGGCTTTCCATATATCACCTGCTAATATTTCACCTGTGCAAACTGTCTCATTTACAAACCTGTCTTTCCCAAAACCCTAAGTATGTGATTTCAGGCAAAGAAGTTCTCACCAAGTGATGAGACCTGTCAATAATGCAATGTGTTGCTTAGCAAGCATAAGGCCCTGGATTTAATCCCCAGCACAGTGGGGGAGAAAAAAGAGCAATGCAAGAGATGTTTTTAGAGTAAATACAATTGTGCAGGTCTTTGCTAGAAGGTGGCAATACAATTACCCTTGTCCTCATGGGGCTCACAAGATATTAAAACAACAACTACCACACACACACACACAAAACATACATCTGATTTGCCTCATTTCTCTGTGGCCATTTTTCCTCAGGCTCTTACACAGGGTCCTATTCCTCTACTTCCTATGTTATTCCTCAGTGTTAATTCTCTTCCAGTTTTATTTCTATGGGATTTTATTCAAGACTATAACTCAAGATATAATAAGATATCTTTGACTACCAGAGCTATTTCTAAAGAAAAAAACATTTTTCTTGAGCCATATAGACCATATATCCCCTACTTCCACTGTCTACTCTATCCAACTGAATGTCCAAAAACAGTTCACCTCAACACTTCCAAAAGTGAACTTATCTTCTCCATCAAACTTACTCCTTTTTCCTTATACACTTTCTCAATCCAAGGGAATCATTGTAGATTTATCCCTCTCCTTTAAGTCCCATATCCATTTAATTTCAAAGTCTAGTCAGTTCTCCTTAATGAAACTTGCCCCTTCCTCTCCATCACCACCACCTTCAGCCAATGCCCCTACTAACTAGTCTTTCCCTTTAATTTCTGCCTTCATGAACTTCCCTCTCCATATCACAGCCAAAGTAATGTTTTCACATATTCAGACACCTCCCTCACCCAAATAAGGAGAAACAGGAGATATCTTGAGGAAAATGAAAAGTTAAAAAAAAAAATGAGTTTTTAGACTGAGGAGAAATTTGAAAATGTTTGTGAGCTAAAAGGAAAGAGACTATGTCAAGAAAGAAATAAGAATAGATGATAAATACAGCAAGGTCTCAGAGCACAGGGTAGGTAGAAAAGTCCTATAGGAGGTCAGCTGAACAAAGATGGAGACACACACTTCCCTTTGAGGCAGAGAGACAGACTCAGAGGACAGAAAGAGACAGAGGTAAGTTTGTCTGTAGAGAGGAGACAAGCTGAGGGAGTTATATGCCAAAATAATATCTATTTCCTTGGAAAAATGACAAGGAAGGTAGATCATTACTTTAAAATAAAGAGGACAGGAGGGCTGAGTTCCTGAGAAAAGTGGTTCCAATTTGGAACAGATACTTTAATAAAAAAGCAGCTGATTTGAAATAAATTTGAAAAAAATAAAAAAGAGAGGAAATTATCCTGAGTGCTGAGCCAAGATTGAAAATAATAAATCTGCAGTGGAGTCAATCAGCACAGTAAGACAAACGCTGAAACGCTGTTTGCAAGGGTGGTGGGTAAGAGAAAGGGGGATAGTATGATTATGGTGCTGATGGATTTTAAATTACCAGCAGCTTCCAACACATACCTTTATTCATTTAGCTCAGTTTCCACCAGGCTTTGAATTTTGTTCCTTTTCCTCTTCTGCAAACTATGTTCCAACCACAATATACATACTATATACCATTTCCAGAACATATGCTGCCAGGACACTGTCTTAAGATACACTGTCTTCTCTATACAAATGTGCTTCCTTCTACCCACCTCTGCATCCCTCTACTTACACAACACTCCAAAAAGGAACACTCCAAACTAAATCTGATGAGCCTAGGTCAACATGCCAGCAAGCTAATGAGTTGGGTACAAAGTGGGCACTCTAAATGCATTTAATTTGGGAAGGAATCATATAATATATAGCAAATATCCATTCTGTGAGTGAGGCAGCTTCTCTAAGGCATATGAAGAGGAAGCCATAATGGGTATCTTCTGGTATCCCCTCCCACCAAAGAGTGTATAATAAACTGGTATGAGATTACTGATGTCCTTATTTCGATAATTAATTCAATCCAAAACTTAAAATGTGCTCCTCTAAAGTGCACCAAGACTTAAAAAAATAAATATAAACGGCACTTGATTTTGAGATTTCTGTAGAAGTTAAAGACACCTATGTTCCTTAATTGGCAGAAACAGATTTATGGAGTTTCTTATCTCTAGAACTACTTCCTTTACCATGTTACCCTGAAAGACAATGAGTATCTGGGATTCATTTTCATTGGTATGTCCAAATGTGCAAATTACAGACTTGCAAAAGCTTAACTTCTGGACAGATGAATGAAAGGGGACATCTGGTCTTGGGTTTCTGCTTCTCCTTTCTTGATTCAGAGTTCAGAAATTCATGTTGCACTGATCCTTTTAGTCACTAATCATTCTTGCCCCTTTTATTTTTTTATGATTTATTTATTTAGTTATTAGTTCTAATTAGTTATACATGACAATAGAATGCATTTTGACACATTATACATAAATGGAGTATAACTTCTCATTCTTCTGGTTGTCCATGGTGTAGAGTTACACCAGTCATGTAATCATATACACACAGAGTTGCCCTTCCTTTTAATCATCTCCCCCCAGTACCACATGGATATAAAAGTACTAGTCACTCGAGCATTCATTCAGAGAATAATTCCTAACTAATATGTTATAGACATTGGGGGGAATAAAAAGATGAATAAAATGAGAAGGTTATGGTCTGGAGAAGGGGGAAAAAAGGTGTATAAAATTATTAAATACAACATAGTAAATGCTATAACATAGGCACACATTCATTCATTCATTCAGCAAATGTAGACAACCCACTAGATATATGGCACTGTTTGAGGTGCTAAGGATTTAGTAATGAAATAAACAGGGGGAAAAAATAACAACAAGAAGGACCTTAATTTATAAACAAATGAGCAAACAAAATGAAGCAGAGACACTGAAGACAGCAACTTCTCCAGGCTGGGAGGAGCCCTCAAGCACTGTCAGTAAGGAATCACAAACTCTCACCAGTTGAATCTGGATCCAGGAACACAGTCCCAGGAAGTAAACTGCACCAATGTGACAGGGGAGACCCAATCCAAATACCTTTCTGCCAGTCTTGGTGAGTAGGAGAAAAAAAAAAAGAAAGAAAGAAAAGAAAAAGAAACCCTCTCTCAACTTGTGAGGATGGCAAAATTGTGTTCTTTTTCTTTATGGAAAAATGACACCTACTTCTCTGTTTCCACTGTTTTCCAGAGGTAAAGAAAAATTAAAAATTAAAATTTGAAGGTAATGAGTTTGACTAAATTTTCACCTTAAATTTGATAAAACCTGCCAGGGCACTAGGTATAAGGAAACAAATATTGACAAATAAAGAAGTAAACGCAAATTAAAAAACAAAATCAAATGAATTTCCAGGCTACTATCTGTTGAAATAACAATTTTGAAAAGCAATTCTAAAGACAGTTATGAAGAGGGAAAAAATCATAATTTAAAAAGAAGCCAGCATGTTCCCTTTCATACTCAAGAATACAATTATGCATGTAACACAAGTTAATATTTACATAGCTAAAATAAGACAGATTACTAGAGCATGAAAAAGTAGAAAAGCATATATTTCAGTATGAGAGGCACAGGGCTGAGCACCAACTGCTTGGGCTCTTGTCTTAGCCTTGCCTCTTAGTGCCGTAACACTGGGGAAATCACTTAGTCTCAGCTTCTTCATGGGTAATAGGGAAGTCTGATGAGTATTGATGACAGTGTCTAGCTCCAAGAAATATGTTGAGGGTTAAACTAGGAAATACATGTAAAGGTTTTAAAAATGGTACTTGGTCCCCAAATATAAACTGTTAATATCTGTGGAGTGATAATGTTTATTTGTTGCCATTATGACCTGGAGCTGCATATTGTACTATAGAATCCATGTTTAGCCACTAAGGCTCTCCTGGAAAATGTTTATCCTCTTATTAAGCTGTGTGTGAAAATAATGCCTCCCAGCTACCAATACCCTAGAGTTGAAACCTAAAATAAACATATTTAGCAGTGCTGATTGTTTAATCCTACTTTTGGTTAAGACCTTCATTTCTTGGAATGTTCACTATTCATAATAAATAGTAGTGGCCATCTTTGGGACAATCCATTTATGCCATCTTCTTAAGGTGAAAGGATTTTCAAAAAACCTGGAATTGTTATCTACATTTTTCTAGGCTGTAGCGTCTATGAAAGCAGAATTGCAAGAATGCCTACAGAATCCACAAGAATATACTCCCTCTTTAGAAAATAAGCTTCAAACAATAAGGCGAGGACTTTATGTCATGTTCATCAAAGTAGCACCAGCACCTAGACTGATGACAGGAACATGGCAGGATCTTAATATTTTTAAACAAATGAATAATATGGTTTAAAATGAACTGTCCAAATTTTATATGAACTATCAATGGATACTAGGTAAATTTTTAAAACAATCACACTTTTGAGTTATAAACTAAGTGCTTAGTTTATCCTCAACATTAACCAGCTCACAATATAAGAAGGGGAGAAGTTGGAGAACCTGTCAATTGCCTTTAAAAGACTGTATGTTTTCAACCAAAGCAGCACCTGCACCATTTAAAACGAAATTCAACAAGAAGCAGTTATGAATATATAAATTATAAGGCTCTGGGGGTTCTTTTACTATGAGAGTAACAGCAAGTGCTTTCTGGACTTGCAGCTGGTATACTATTTCTAAACTACAGGAGGACCTATTTTGAGTTTGAAACCTGAGGTAATATCAGTTTATTAATCAGATGAACTTTAATGTTAAACAGTAAAAGTTTTACTTCCCAATATAAATTCTTGGCCTGCAGATATAACTAACAAATAGCATGTCATTGGGCATGCCTGGGATAAGCAATAACTTGTGGTGAAATACAGTTTTAAAAAATGATTGAATTAACTACATATGTACCCTGGGAGAAAAACAGACAAGTAAATTTTGCTGCTTATTTGCAAGGCTGCTCTATTATGTCCTAGTATAATCACTGTCACAATGTTATTAAAATAAGAAAATTGCTGCATTTGGGTTCTAACTGCCACATTTGAATTCTAACATAAGGGTCTATCCAAGACAAATGGCCAGAAGGCAAAATCTGACTAAAATTATCACTCCATTATTAGAATGCCATGTAACTGAGGAGAACTGTGCTCTACCATTTATTATATACATAAGGACTACTTCCTTGGCTAAGAATATAATAAGTACTCAGAAAAATATCCCAAAGATACAAAATAGGGGGGAATTATTATTTCTAAACTTTGGAGTAGGACATTTTATTTTTAAAACTTCAGGAAGATATGTATTTATTAAATAAGCCTGTAAGAATCCCCAGGTTCCCCTCTAGCAACTAACCCTCCTCTTTCCTCTCTTCTAACAGTCAAATCCACCATTTCTAACCAAACCTTCAATCCATACCAATAATCTTCCCTGTGCATGTTCTGCCACTCTCATCCCCAGTGTCATTCCTGACAGCCATCCTCATAGTTCCCACTCATTCATCTTTCAGTTAAGTTCCCTTCAGTGTATACCAACCCTGGACATCCAGTTTACTGTTTAATGATTTGTCTCCTCAGTTGAATGAAAGCCAGGTAGGACTTTTATCTGTCTTGCTTACCGTACTACATCCCTAGACCCTAGCACAGTGCCTTGGTTAGCCAGAACTCAATATCTATTGAACATATGAATGATTTTCTCAACCAACCAAAATTATTGCCTATAACAAGAATGAGAGTTTCTTAAGGCCAAAAGCTATCCCTCATTCATAATTCTCAGTGTAGGCCTATCTCAGTCTCTGACACAGAGATGGAACTCAAGAAGTGATAGATATAGGTCAATAAAAGTAAACAAACTCCATGACCTAAAAGTTTCCAATTTTAAAAGGCAGATTTCAGTGCTTTAATATTAAGCTACAAAATTACTTAATATGCTTAATTACTAGTAAATAATTCTTTTCATAAGATTTTCCATAAGAAAGTAGCATATAAATTTAATCTAAACTAAAACTTTTAAAAGTCACTAGTAATTTGAGACAACAGTATGATTTTACTAAATGTTAAGCACTGAAATACTGTACTATAAACAAAAGGAATATTTTGAGAGAAAGATTTCAAAACTAGATTAAGAATTTGGCTACTTGAAAAAAAGATATATAAAGAGTGAAGTGGTAGGAGATAGGATATGGATGGGGGTTAAAAAGGAATTCAGGTTTTTGATCAGTGAGAACATTGCACTCACTGGCATAAGTGGAAAGCTGTGTTTTTTGATTTGTTGTTGTTTTTCTGAATTTGGGAAAGGAACACTAGGAATAGGACTCAAATAATTTAAGTGTAAGACATCAAGATATCAGATTTATCTCTACTTATAAAGAAAAAAATAAGGGCTGGGGTTGTGACTCAATGATAAAGCGCTTGCCTAGCACATGTGAGGCACTGGGTTTGATCCTCAGCACCACATAAAAATAAATAAATAAAATGAAGGTTAAAAAGCACTTAAAAAAAGTAAAAAGGGGAATGATATTAAGAATTAGAGTAAAAGAGGTGTCATTAGTAGTAGGCAGTGACTACAGAAGTAGAAATGTGATCAGAACTAAGCCAGGATAGTAGGTATATATAGGGAAAAAAGTGCTTTCAAACAGACAGCAGGCCAGATACAGAGATAAAAGGTAAAGCAGTCAAGGAAATTCTAGAAGCCTAGGTCAAAAAGGGTGCTAAGAGAAAGGGCAGGGTACCCTGGCAAAGACATCTGAATGAACACTGAGTGTATACACTGAACCACAGATTGTAAACAATGAGACAGCGTAATCCAACCAGCATAGACAACAGCAGAAACATGACCTCATTGTTAAAACAGGCTGTTTCCAATCAATTCTGGCACTGTTATCTAGTGGAGTTCTTCAGGAAGTCCAAACTTAGTTCAAGTAATCCAGCTCCCATCACTGCCTTAAGATGCAATTTCACAATCTGCATAACTGGCCTAGATACTGAGAAATGCCTGAGTCCACACTGCTCCTACCTTCCATGGTTCTAAGCTTAATCTAAGCAAATCTGTCTTCAACAAGTTGTTTATATCTACTATAAAACTTCCTATTGTTTTATTTCATAACCAAAAAGAAGAGATCGTATTTTTAAAATCATTTTCACTAAGTCTTCACTATTGTAAGCACTGTAGCTTTTGTTTGTTTTTGTCCCTGTGCTGGGAAGGGAACCCAGGGCTTCAAACCTACTGCTAGGTAATTACTCTACCACTGAGCTATACACTCTCAGCCCCAAACACTGTAATTTCATTTTCCAAACTACTCAAAATAGCGATAGTTCCTGGTTTGGAAGTTCTTGGGCTAGTATGAGACAAATGTGGTCTTAATACTGGCAATTTGTAAAAGATTTCTGCTTCTCTATTTTATTGTAATGAGTCTGCAAGATGACCCTCCAAATAGTAATGGCTTTTTGTACAAGACTGGCATATCCCATTGCAACTTCATATCTACTTTGTTGTCTGATATTACCTTGGTTCCCTTTCAGCATTACCAAGCATTTTCTCCCACTGAATATCTATTTCAGATTGTTTGTTCTTCGATGTATTAGCTTACATTTTCTTAGGCTGAATCTCACTATTTCCTAGATTACTTTTAAACCTTTTTAGGTATCACTGCAATACTTCTCTTGTTTCACTATTTGAGATGCTTCCCACTAGTCTCTGTAAAAGGGACTGAAACACTTCATTTCTGATTTTAAAGTTTTAATAAAAATGCAAAGGAAAACCAGGTAATAGGCCTTCATGAAGAAGCTGTATTTCATCTCAGCAAGAATAAATTTCTTCAGTTAAAATTATAAATCATCACATTACTAGGTAAGTAAACTTGTTTACTTATCATGCAAATCATACTCTCTTAGTGAGTAGCTTTAAGCAAAAATTAGCAAAATTTTAGTAAGGTACGTTTATATAATGTGTATACTTGGTTCAATTTCACATTTCTGATTCTTTTTTTGAGATTAAGTGAAAGTATGAGTAATGATTGTTTAAAAAGAAGCAAGAATCACAATTTACATTACAGACCTTAAATATATTTAAAGTTTAAAAAAATATCTTTGGGTCCCCAATGATTGTAAAATGTGTCACTGATTTTAATTAAAGGCACCTTAATTATCAGTGACTCATATTTAATATTTTAAATACTACCTGATTGTATTTATGAAAGTTACATGTGTATGTATCTTATATGTAAATATATACATATAATATATATATATATTCCTACTAAGCTGTTTACAATTTTTGTTTCCTGTGCTTAAAATACATTTTAAAATATAGTTTGGCTAGAGAATTGGGGGATGTTTACTTACTTAATACTGGTTTCCATAAACATAAAACTCCTGTTTAATATCCTTGTTTATTTAATATCACTCTAGTCTTCTGTATTTTCTTTTCACAGTGCCAGTTTAGGGGCATTTTAAAAAGTCAAACCTGCTAAAAAATTAATGTTTATCAATGCATTTAAATTCTGTTAAATATTAATTTTACATAGTGTACTTCTGACTGAGGCAGCTTTAAGACGACATTTTCTAATCCAACCCAGGAAAGTTAAGAGTTAAACATATGTGCAGTTTAAGAAAGAAATACAGCAAGTCCATGTATGTGTCTCGGTCTAGAGTGATGTTTACACAGGGAATCCTGGCCTGTCTGTACTATATTACGACCCTTGTCATCGCCTGCCCTGGAGCAATTACATATGTGTCTACTTCTCCCACTAAACAAGTCTCTCCTGAAAGGCAGAAGCAAAGTGAAACCTTTGTATCTTCCCTGAGGCCGCCCATAGCACTTCACATAGAATAGCCACACAATAAATGTTTGTCAAATACCAGAAGGGCAAAGTTGTTGAGTTGGCCTCAATACATAAGCCCCAAGAAAAATGAAAGGAAAAGTAGCTTCCATGAATGAGTTGTGGTGGTAAGAATGTCAGCAACTAACCTCAAATGAAAATATTCAAATGTGATGTGACTTAACCAGTCACTAATGGGCTTGAATAAGACTCAAAATTCAAAAAAGTACCTTTTCATTCCTCTCTATGTTAGAAGCTGGAGAAGCTTCATCATTTTGTTTGAAACTATTTTCTGAATGAGATACACCCATATGACACAGCCAATGTAAATAGTTTTTTCTCCCGGTGTTGCCACTGCTAAACAATAAAGAACAGATCAACAGTACAGGAATTCTCTGATAAAGAGTGAGCCATTGTATAGAAAATAAAGTCTAACACAAGGAACTGTATTCAGGAGAGGTTTCTATTTTCTAAACTCTGGCAACACCCTTAGTTTCTAACTGCCTGAGTCAGTCTTGGGGAAACCCTGAAATTGATCTTTCAAGAGCAACACAATTCAATTAAATATACATTTATTGAACACCTACTGTATTCAAACGAACAAGAATGGAGACCAGAGGGGAAAGGGGCCATCAAAAGAAATTGAGAAGGAGCAATGTCCAGAGAAGACAGTAAAAATACAGGAGGTGAATGGAATACAAGAAAAAGAGGCTGGGCAACATTCTCAAATGTCACCTAGAATGGAAATCTGAGATTTATGAAGAAAAGAAAACTCTATACACCCCTGGAATGAATTTTAAAAATGAGGAGCTTCTTGAATTTCCATGTTAAGAATGGTTCTGTTTTGTGAATTTATTCCCAAGACAGATTGCAATTCTATTAATGTTACTACTAACCTCCCTACCATCCAGGCTGGAAATTCTTCATTTTCCCTTTGATAACAAGTCCTATCATGCCCACCTATAAAATTAGAGACACAGACAGGGTAGCACAAGTCATGGAATGCACAAGGGTGCCGCATCTGAGGGCAGGAATGTTCACTCTATACATGGAGATATTTATTCTAATAATTCCCAGCAGGTGGCAGTCAGGTGTCTTACTCTGATATATATATATTTTTAATTTATATATAAATATTACATAAAACAATTTTCTAATAGATGGAAGTAAAATATCTTAAAGAAGGGTGCCTTTTTAATTCAGAGAATACAGTGAATGGTAGCTCTGTCCACAGTGTTTCCCATCTATTTTTCTAGTCTTCATTCTACTGCAGCCATTACAAATCAGATTCTTGCAAATAACATCTTGCAAAAACTTCTGAACTGATCCTCTAATGGATGCACACTTCACTTTACCCTACAAACAGCTGAAAATATCACCTACAGAAGAGTTCCACTAGTATAACTTTTCTTTGCAAAAAAGCTTCTGTGGCTCTGTTGTACAACTGGTTCAGCCTCATATCCAAGGCCCTTTATCCCATGTCTTTAACTTCTTTTAGTCTAGTCTTTCACTCTTCCACAAAAGGACCCTACTTCCAGTCAAAACTAATTTGCATCTGCTTTACATGTGCCCTGTTCTTCCCTACCTTGATATCATTAATGCCATTTCTTCTGCCTGTAATTCTCTCCAATCTTCCTGCTTGAAGTTCTACATTGCATTCAGCAGTGTATTTGGGGAAGAAGTTTTAGATGTCTGAATACTCTCATCCACAAGCATCCAGGTCCATCCCCCTTGGCTTTGGTTGGTGCTCCAATTATCTGTTGGTATATAACTTCAAATTTAAAACAATGACTATTTCTATTATACCTTACAAGTTTGTTGGTCATAAATTGAGTCAGAGGTGAGTGCTTCTTCTGTTCTGTGTGGCAATATGAAAGGTCACTCTGGGTTTTGGTATTACTTCATTCAAATGGGCAGAGTGGCTAGTAGGTAGAGCTCAGTTGGGACTGTCTACCAGATCATCTACACACATGTCCTCTTCAGCATGGCAGCCTCAAACTGGTTGAACTTTTTTTTTTTTTTTTTTTTTTTTGTGGTACCAGGGATTGAACTCAGGGGCACTCGTCCACTGGGTCACATCCCCAGCCCTTTTTTGTATTTTTATTTAGAGACAGGGTCTCACTGAGTTGCTAAGTGCCTCGCCATTGCTGAGGCTGGCTTTGAACTCGCGATCCTCCTGCCTCAGCCTCCCAAAGTGCTGGGATTACAGGCGTGCACCACCGCGCCCAGCTCTGGTTGAACTTTTTAATGGTAGTTCTGGGCTCCAAAAGGAAGTGTTCCAGTGAATAGAGCAAAACTAGGAGACCTTTTGTGAGTGTCCCTTGTAAGCCAGTCTTTGCCATACTCTATTGGCTAAGTAGTCATAAGCCTGTCCAGATTCAAGAGGAGGGAACACAGGACCACTTTTCAATGATGTGTCAAAGAATATACAGCTATGTTCTAACATTAAAACAGGGCACAAAGAATGGAAGGGGGAAGAGTAGGGGAGACTTTCACCCAGAAAGGTCTGGGCCACTTCTCTCACTTACTGTTACCTAAATATGACACTGTTATTTTTGCTCAATCTGTTTACTTTGCTTGAAAAGCCTCCCCATTTCTCCTTCCACATAAGCAATTTGTCATAGCCTTTTAGGATCTTCAAGATTCTATTTAAATTCTCCTTTTTCCCAGAATCCTTTCCAAGTCCTCCTAATAAGTTTAATCTGTCATTGCTTCAGATTCCCAAGGGCTTGTTTCTTCATTAGAGTACTTTTCCTATTCATCATCTTACTTATTAGGTTTTCATTTACGTAATAGACAATAGAAAGATAAAGTGAAAGAGAATAATAGAATGGAGTAAGTCTTTGATTTTGTGTCTTCTTTAAACTTGAAGGAAGATTTACAAAAAGTATAATTTGCTCAAAATCCTCAAGTAGAGGAACTGAATGCTCTGTCTGGCTGATACCTAATGGAGCTGATTCAGCACATGTAGAAAACATATTTTTTTTAATATTTATTTATTTGCTTTAGTTGTACACAATGCCTTTATTTTTACGCGGTGGTGAGGATCGAACCCGAGCTGCTGCGCACGTGCTAGGCGAGCGCTCTACCGCTGAGCCACAACCCCAGCCCTAGAAAACATATCTTTAAATACGTATGTAAATTACCTTTATTCCAAATTATTAGTACTTGTAATTACTAGATTCCAGAAAAGAAACAAAATTGGAGGAAAAGGAAGGTATAGTGTCTTGTGTCATATTAATGGCCATTTCTAGTATTTTATACTTTTGTTCCCAAGAAGTTAAAAATGAGCCGGGCACGGTGGGACACGCCTGTAATCCCAGCACTTGGGAGGCTGAGGCAGGAGGATCACGAGTTCAAAGCCAACCTCAGCAATGGTGAGGCACTTAGCACTCAGTGAGACCCTTTCTCTAAATAAAATACAAAAAAAAAAGGGCTGGGGATGTGTCCCAGTGTTTGAGTGCCCCTGAGTTCAATCCCCGGTACCAAAAAAAAGTTAAAAATGTAATTTACCCTTGCAAAAATAAAATCCATTATTCTGCATAATATTCGTGGCATTGTGAAGTTAGTTACAACAAAATCCAATAACCCAAACTATCAAGTTTAAATAACCATATAAGTGCAATTTGAACTAGAAAAAAGCTAGCTCAATCTTGTGATGAATAAACTAAAACCCCCATAATATACCAGTCCTCCCCCAATTCATTTCCTATATTAAAACAAACCAAACCAAAAAAGATCTGTGAAGCAAAACACATACAGAAATGCCTGTGGTAGTAACAGTATTGTTTCTGACAGAGAGGGGGAAGATCCCATAAATGCTTATGTCTGGAAGAAGAGATAAACAAATTATGATATTTCTATGCAAAGAAATACTACACAAGCCAGGTACAGTGGAGCACGCCTGTAGTCCTAACTACTAGAGAGGCTGAGGCAGGAGGTTCCTACATTCAAGGCTATCTGCGGCAACTTAGTAAGATCCCATCTCAAAATTTAAAAGAATTTCTTTTTTTCTTTCTTTCTTTTTTTTTTTTTTAAATAAAAAGGCCAGGGGAAGTAGCACACTGGGAGAGAGTAACTGGGTTCAATCCCCAGTACCACCCCACCACCACCTACTCACACACAAAGAAGGAGGAAAGACAGACTATACAGTAGTTAAGATCAATTAACTAGAGCTATAACATGGATGAATCTGAAAAAAAAAAAAAAAAGTGATGCTGAATAAAGAAAGCAAATTACAACAAAATGATAGCATACATAAAATTTTCAAATAAGCAAAATAATAATACAGCTTGTAATTATATATGGAATGAGTAGCTATGTCTGAGCAAAAAGGGTCCACAGACAATTTCTATGATATTCATCCATAATGTCTGACTTCTAAAGCAGACATTATGGATGGTGGTAGGCTAGGTGAATACTTACTGTATTAAATACATTATGGTGGTAGGCTAGGTGAATACTTACTGTATTAAATCTCATAACTTTTGTAAGGCTTAATTATTATATAATAAAATTTCAAGATAAAAATATCTAAAATAGTATTTATACTTTTGTCTTTTGAGATATTTGCTACAAAAAAAAAATCAGCAAAAATGGGGGGAACAAGATTTGGCAGTCTATATGGGGAATGGTTCAAAACTACTCGAACAGGCTATGCAACAGAAAGGAACAAAAGAAGCATCTGGTTCTCAAGATATAACAATAAACCTGGTGAGGTGGTGCATGCCTGTAATCCCAGTGGCTCTAGAGGTTGAGACAGGAGGATCGTTGAGTTCAAAGCCAAACTCAGCAACAGTATGAGACCCTATCTCTAAATAAAATACGAAATAGGGGCTGGGGATGTGGATCGGTGGTTGAGTGCCCCTGAGTTCAATCCTTGGTACTAAGAAGAAAAAATATATATATATATATGTATATATATATGTGTGTGTATATATGTGTATATATATATACATATATACACACACATATACATATATAAAACAACAAAATACCAACCAAGCACTTTTTTTTTAAGTTTTAAATTAATAATCTAAAACCTTCCCTCCACCTGTGCATTTCTACTTTCTTTGTCCCTCCCTACCCTAACAGCCCCACTTTAGGTGGAGCCTAAGGAGGTAGCATCCAACACAACTCAGAACCCTGCTGCAGCCTCTGGAATGGTGGCAGTAGTAGAACCAACAGCATAACTGAGCTTTAGTGAGCACAAGCTACATAACAGACATTGACCGCTTTGCTTTATCAACATTCTCCATTTAATCCATACAACTCTACAGATGAAAATTGTTCTCACATTCATTTCAGAGAGGCTGTAGGACTATTCAAGGCTATTCAGTTAGCAAATGGTAGAGCCAGGATTCCAGCTAAAGCTAGACATGCAATCAATGTTATTCTGCCTTTCTGTCTATCCAAAATTAGAATTGCCAAATATCTGTAAATTAACTCATCTTCAAAAAAGTTACCTCTTTTACATGTAACTCCAAAACATACTTAATAAGGTTAAAGCAGTTTCCTTTGGTAATTTAAGAACTTTACAGATCACTCTCTTAAAAAACCACCTGTACTGTGTTCACATGGTTGTCAAGGTTTAAAAATGAATACAAATAATAACAGAAGAAATTCCAAGGGGAATTTTTCTTTTGAGGGAAAGGATTATGTGGAAACATTCTAAAATGTCAAAAAAAAAAATACTAACACCATCTGGAATAATTTTATTTTCTCACATCTTGGATATCTCATAGTGTAACACAATGTAAAAAATAAAGAATCAGGGAGTCCTGAAGCTCAAGAGTCTCAGGCTCTCAGAATCCAAAAGGACACCTTGAATATATAATGAAATTGATAGCTGTTTATGTATAGATACCCTTTCTGGACTCTTCTCCTTCTACTAACCACTAAAATATTAACGTCATTCCTGTCTTCATTAATACAGTAACTCAACTCCTAAAGAAAGGCAAAATCCCATTCATTCCAAACAAAGAGATGCATATTAATTTATAACAGTATAATCAACATGCAGGGGTTCCATCAAACTGATTATTTCCTCTAGGGTAACCAGGTACCACATGCTAGCTATGGTAGTATACAAGAAACTCAGGAAAACTTTCAGTATCAGGCCAGAGATCCTCAACCCTGGCTGCATAGTAGAATCAGCCAGAAACTTTAAAGGAATACAAAGCAGACTGCAAATCTGTGATTAGTAAAACAGTAAAAGTGTCTAGAAGATTACGTAAGGGAATGTTTTCTTAATATTAAGGTAGGCAAAGATTATTTGCACATAAAGTGCTAACTAGAAGGGGAAAAGATTGGTAAATTCAACATTAAAATTAAAAACTTATTTATCAAAAGACACCCTGGTAGAGCAGGAAGGGCAAGCCAGAGTTTGGGAAATGATAGTGACATCAAAGAACAGTATAACCTGTTTGGAGCTATTGTAGCCATTCATTTGGCAGCCAGACTGGAGATGGAACTTACACAAAGGGAAGGAGGTGCAAAGAAAGAGATTCTGGACCAACCTTAAAACAAGTTCTGCAGTCCAATTCAAGGACTGCTTGGTTATTTGAGCCAACAGATGCTCCTTTTCACTTAAGCCAAATTGTTAAGGTATTCTGTCAGTTTCTATATCAATAATCTCAATGATACTGAGTTGAGACATGCTTTAATTCTCAACTTCTCTGAAACACTGATAAACTCCTTTTTCATCAATCTACCAGGCCCAACGCCACATGTCCTGATTTCTGATTTCATTAAAACTCAGTTTAAAAAGTGCTAGTAACTCCAAACTGGAAATGTTTCTTGCCTGGTCTCACACAGAAGACTGACTTTTCAATGATCTTTTCTACAGGGTCCTACGTTATACTGTCTTCAGTTTTAGTGTTTACTGCTTCTCTACCATCATAATATAGTCCTTTCTTTCTGCTTAATTCACCCTGATTTCTTTAGTCCCCCTGCTCCCAGTGTACAAAGTTCTAAAAATACTACTTGCTGGGGCTGGGGCTGTAGCTCAGTGATACAGCGCTTGCCTTGCAGTGGTGAGGCCCTGGGTTCGATCCTCAGCATCACATAAAAATGAATAAATAATAAATTAAGATATTTTTAAAAATACTACTTGCTAAAAGCAGTATGGTTCGATCCTCAGCATCACATAAAAATGAATAAATAATAAATTAAGATATTTTTAAAAATACTACTTGCTAAAAGCAGTATGGTTCATGTGTTGAATCATTTGTTCATCTAACGTTTATTCAGTGATGAATGTGTGCCAGTCCACATATGTATAACTATCACCATATCTTGCATCATAATCCCTTTAGCTTTCAAATGGCTGTTAAGCTCTCTAAATTCAACATTCTTAAATTTTAGATCTACAGTGATCCAAGGAGTCCCACTAGTGGCAGTGGGGCATCAACATTACACACACACTTAGCCAACACATTTTCAGTTATCATTGTTTAATTTAAAAAATAGCTTCCTATCTTTTACCACTCTGATTTAAGAAAAAAACAATCTTAATTTTTTTTCCCTGCAAAACCCTGCTTTTAATGTGCTTGGAAGCCAATTTGGAGTATGTTTGCCAACGCAAAAGCCTTTTCCCTAAGCCTGGCATAGGCTGGACTGTAGTGAGAAGCATAGAGAGAAGGCAAACAGATTTTTCTCTTTATTGCACACTGATTAAAAAAGAGTGCCACCAGATGTGAAAGGGAAAATTTAGACTCTGAGTTCTGAAATTCAATCTAGCAGTAAAGAAGCACCAAATTCCTAAGATAGTACATTTCAGCTATCTACCAAAATACTATTTCCTCCTTTCAATGTGCTCTTGATTAGAGAGGGCCTGCATCATTTTTTACTTTGGTTAACAAGGTTTAGATTACCTCAGTGAGTGCTATTAGTGAGGAAAAATAGGATGTCTTTACTTTAAAAGGATTTGGTGATGGTCAGATAAATGACAAACTAAACAAGACTTTAGATCCTATAAATGGAAAGTCTTTGCTTTACTAGTAATATTTATGGGTATTTATAAACAGAATGAGTACCTGTATCTAATCACCACATTACAGAGTAATAGATGCCTACCCTACACTAAAGTGGGCAGAATACCATTAAGCACAGAACATGACAGACCCTAGATGTGTCCTAAAGACTAGGACCTAATTTTGTGACAGACTTTAAGCTACTATAGGGTTTTGAACACAGAACTGATATAATCTTAGTTTTTACTCTTTTATTTTAATATTTATTTGTTTGCTTTAGTTGTACACAATGCATTTATTTTTACGTGGTGCTGAGGATCGAACCCGGGCCGCGCACTTGCTAGTCAAGTGCTCTACCACTGAGCCACAACCCCAGCCCAGTTTTTACTTTTTAATAAATCATTTAGCAGTGTGAAGATTGTACAATAGAATATTATATAGCTAATAAGCTAATGAGTTACATCATAAGTTTCAGTGGCAAGATACACAAACCAAATAGACATGCAGCTAAGATGCAAAAGAATGCATGCAGAGTATGATCTTTTTTGTGAAAAAAAATGTACATACGCACACACGCCCAATGTTCACACAACAGTGCTGTTTGTCCTTTGTGTTTCACAAAATTTACAGCTAGAAAAGTAAATTCATGCATTCAAGTTTTTTTAAATTCACTTAAATGTTTTCCAATAACAAAACTGAATACTAGTTTTAAATTTTAATGAAATTCAAAATGGTGCAACCGTTATGGAAAGCAGTATGGAGATTTCTTGGAAAACTGGGAATGGAACCACCCTATGACCCAGCCATCCCACTCCTGGGTCTATTCCCAAAGGACTTAAAAACAGCATATTACAGTGACACAGCTATCTCAATGTTTGTAGCTGCGCAATTCACAATAGCTAGGTTGTGGAACCAACCTAGATGTCCCTCAGTAAATGAGTGGATTAAGAAAATGTGGTATATACGCACAATGGAATTTTACTCAGCAATAAAAGAAAACAAATTAATAGCATTTGCAGGTAAATGGATGAAGTTGGAAGACATAATGCTAAGTGAAGTTAGTCAGTCTCAAAAATCCAAGTACCAAATGTTCTCTCTTATATAAGGAGGCTATTTCAAAGTATTGTTGGATGGGGGTACATAGGAGGATTAGAGGAACACTAGAATGGTCAAGGGAAGGGAGGGGAAGGGAGGGAGCAAGAGGGGAGGGAGGGGGAGAAAAGAAAAAAAAAAAAGATGGTTGAATGAGATGGATATCATTTTCCTTAATGCATGATTGAAGACCTGAATTGTACGAATACACTTTGTATACAAACAGTTGTATGTAAAAAGATACTAAATATATGCACTATGAGTTGTACATATTAAAAATTATAAAAATAAAATTAAAAACAAGAAAAAAAAATTTTTAATGAAATTTAAAATTTAGTGTCTTAGTCACATGGCTAATGACCACCTTATTGGATAAAGCATACCAAAACCAAATGTGGAAAAGAACAAAGAAACCTAATTATTTTCTTTTGGGAGTTGGAAATGAGAGTGGAAAAGGGGTCTTCTACTCCTCATTTTATGTATGCCTTCTGGAATATGCACACCAAATACGTATATATTCACATTAAAACTAGTAATTACAGACAGAATGGGCACAGATTGTAAGAGGTCTGAAGCTTATACAACTTTTAAAGAAAAAAATAAAAAATTAAGAATATAAAGTTGATAATAACAAATATATTTAGAATAAGAATTACCCAAAATTATGAATTTTAAACAGTTGAATGCCATAAATATCATGAAATCCATAAAAATGCCATTCTATTTTTATTCATTAATCTAGAATATATATTTTTCCACATACTTTTTATTACACAGATTTTGGCAAATGACAATTTGGGGATGTTAATTTCCAGAATAACAGGGCTTAGGCTGTAGCTCAGCGATAGAGCGCTCGCCTAGCACGTGCACGACCCGGGTTCGATCCTCAGCACCACGTAAACATAAACACATTATGTACAAATAAAGCAAGTAAATAAATATTTTTTTAAAAAATTCCAGAATAAAAAACTGAAGAATAACTGGTGTTTCTTCTAGTTATGATACAGAAACAATTTTTAGAAATATATATTTAGGGTTCAGAAATGTAGATCAGTGGTTGAACAATTGCTTAGCATAAGTCAGGCTCTAAATTCAATCTAGCACTGGAAAAAAAAAAAAAAAAACGGAAAGCTTCTTTCAAAGTCACTACTACTCATATAAGGTCAATTTTTAGGATCACTGTCAAATGTAAGAAAGCTTCAATAAAGTTTTTTTTTCACTTATGAACTGCAATATTATTACCTGCAAAATTTCTTATGTGATGGCTAATTCTAAATATTCAGATGTTGAAAATATTCATTAATTATAAAGCTCATTATAATTACATATTATATTTTATCTTTCTCCTTGTTAGTATTTTATGGTCAAATCTGCAAGTAACATAACATTCCCCGATATATTTATATGATTCATTACTCCTTATTAACTAGATTTTCAAACAATTCATTGGGTCTATTTATTACTTTTATTTAAAATTTATCCCTTTTTTCTCAATAAATTACTATTTTGGCTATAATCTTATTTTTAATACTTTTTTTGATGTCAGAATAATTTTATTTATTTCATCATTCATCTCTGCATTGCTTTAGTTTTGTATTCCATTATCTGAATTTTTTCAATTCATTATAAATAAATGCAAAGGTAAGTAAATAATTAACCATTCATGTATGCCTAAATTAGGAATCTATAATTTATCTTATTGAAACATTCCAAAACATTTTTCAAGCTCCAGTTAAAGTTGTGTATTCCCAACTCAATTCTCCTTTAGCCAGATCCAGAAATATGTGTTATTACTACAAAGCAATCACAAGAGAGGAAATGTGATGAAAGAAGGGTCAGAGTAGGAAAGAGACAACGGTCTTAACTAACTGTGGTTTAAATATCTTAAAATGTTTTGCAAAACCATACGACCATGTGAGCACACTGCTAGATGTTCTCCCACTGCAAGTCAGGGGCCCTGAACCTAAATCACAGTAAATTAGGTCCTGGTAAACATGCCTCTGATTACAGATAAACACAGTAGTTAAAAGATCCAACTTAAGCCCATGGTCCTTAACTCAAGCCTCACAGGAATTGGGTGTTTCTCCCTACCTGTCCTCCAACCCAATGTAGAAGCCTTATAAGCAGTATTACTATGAACTGCAATTTGCTTTCTCTGGCTTTCCCACATAGCAGAGCTAGAATTGTTTAACTCAGTTTTTTGCCAAAATTGAGATTTACCTAAATTAAAATCTTAATTAACCAAAAATTCCTGACTGTTCAAAAACTTCTTCAGTTTTGTTTCTGTTTTTGTTTTGTGGTACTTGGGATTAAACCCAGGGGAGCTCTACCACTGAGATATATCCCCAGCCCTTTTTCATTTTGAGACTGGTGGCATTAAATTGCCAGACTGACCTCAAATTGCAATCCTCCTGCTTCGGCCTCCCTTGTTGCTGGTGTTACAGAAACTTCTTCAGTTTCAGTTTTATTGATTCGTTGTTTTGACTGGCACATCTAGCTTCTAATATTTGGAAACTTCATCCAATTTTAACAATTCTAAAAGTCTCACTTCCCCCCACGTCCATTAAAAAAAAAATTCTCATTTTACAACACATGGGCTAAAACCATGAAACATAATTGGGGAGAGAAATATTAATCACAGAACTCTATACTTCCTAAGTTTGATGAATGTAACCAGTATAACATTAGGGAAACAATAAAGATGACATTATATTCACATTGCTTAACCATGTACACAAAGGGAAGCCTGTATAACATCAAGTAGACCTATAAAATAGGAGTCTCAACTGGCTTTTAACACAGTTAAAGCTGGTTTTCAGTTTCTCTTTATAATTCATCTTGTATTTTAACATGAAATTTCTAGGTCTTATTGGGGGTCACTACTTCTTATTAAGTGTTTTGTTTGCACTAGTTACCTCTCCAATTATTCTCTCACAGCTAGAGGATTAGAACAAGTACTGATTTTATCAAATTCTATACAGTCTTAAAATAGATGGAGTTGAGAGCACAAATTCTGTAGCCAAAGCAATCATA
Source organism: Tamias sibiricus (assembly GCA_025594165.1). NCBI lineage: Eukaryota > Metazoa > Chordata > Mammalia > Rodentia > Sciuridae > Tamias > Tamias sibiricus. The sequence continues at coordinate 106,811,094 of CM046664.1, read as the reverse complement.
CTTAGCTACTTTCTGACTGTACAATCCTGAACAAGTCACTTACTTAATCTCTGTGCCTGCTATTTATAAAATGAGGCTAAAACAATACCAACATAACAGCACCACTATTAGGACTGAATGAATTCATGTTCAGGGCCTGATACACAATAGGAAGAGTATATACACATTTGTTAAATATGAGAAAAAAAATTCTATGTGCTATATGAAATAGTAAACAATTAGAGAAGCTATAATCAAGAAATTGAGTACTTATACTAATTTGAGTGAACTTTTAGTATTTCCGTCAAGTGTTTTAAATTTCAAACTGCCAAAGACAGTTAATTCAAATCTAAACAAAAAATTGTTTCTAAGCCAAATAAATCTGTATATCATCAATACCATACTACCCGATAACAAGGTAGTCAAACATTTGATAAGCACCTTGGTCTGGTGGAGTCTCATGTATATGAAATGGACTCTGCTGATTTTGGCAAGATATTTAATTTAATTTTGGGGATCTTCAGTTTCCAATTTGGGCAAATAGATATAATACTATCCAAACTTTTTGCCAAAGTTACATTATATAAAACATACATAAAGCTGGGCACGGTGGCGCACGCCTGTAACCCCAGCACTTTGGGAGGCTGAGGCAGGAGGATCACGAGTTCAAAGCCAGCCTCAGCAATGGCGAGGCACTTAGCAACTCAGTGAGACCCTGTCTCTAAATAAAATACAAAAAAGGGCTGGGGATGTGACCCAGTGGACGAGTGCCCCTGAGTTCAATCCCTAGTACCAAAAAAAAAAAAAAAAAAAAAAAAAAAAAAAAAACATACATAAACAGCTAGTATATGGCCTGGCTCCTTGCATATATCCAATAAATGGCAGCTATTGTTATAATGCAATTCACCATTATTACTTTATTCTGTTAATATTCCTCTTTATGTATTATAGACCATTGCCCCTCACCATTCTAGCAGTACAATTAAGGAAATTTATCTTCCCAATTCATTTTTGTTAAGATTGTCAAACATAATCAATGTTTGACTTGCCCTGTACTAAGACTGAGTAACATTGGTGAAAGAGATCCTTCATGGATATTTATGAATCCAAATGTGACACATTCTTTGGTCCTTTCATTAGTACCTACAGTTTTAAAATTTTAAACAAGCTAGATAAGCCATGATAAAAAAGAATAATTTGATGTTAGTTGTTTTCTGTGTAATAACAGTTTCAGTTTGCAGCACATTTTGTAATAACTTTCAAAAATTTCAATACACCATGAATCTTTTCATCAAATCTGCATACTAGATCGCAGCAAAATCAATGCCCAGTTTTATTTTAAAAAATATGAAACTAAAGATTTATGATTTGCCTCCTAAGTATGCCAAGAAGGGAATTCACATAATTTCTCATTTGTCTGGAAGAAGCCTTTGCCACTAGTACTGAAAATGCTATAAAATTAAGTTTTAGAGGCTAAAATTGCTAAATATTCCGTAAGCTATGAAAAAAAAAAAATGCTTGCCCACTCCCATTCCTGGAAAATGCATTAACTAATGTCCCTCAAATATTTTTCCTTGGATTAGATGGAAACAGTTCAAACCCAGAGAAGACACATAGCTTTAACTTGGAACACTGGCTATTAAAGTGTGCATTGCTGGAAAGTAATTAAACCATACTGTATTGTCACTAGATGACATTATAAAAACCCAGAAAAGAAAAAGTGTCAGACCATTTAAAATAATTAAGCAAATTAAGTTCCAATGTATTTGTTGTAGAATTACTGCAATTATTTTACTTCAAAAATAAGTAACTGATAAACTGAATTTGTTTTAGAATCCTAAACAATTTTTCTTGTGGGATACCAACACCAACGTTACAGAATAGTACTTTAAAAAGGATTATCAAGAGAAATCTCTGAAAAAATACAGAAAAAAAAAGCAAATAATGAAATCACATTAATCTAGGTGAAAGAGTACAGGGTATATCACATACAATGTCTCCCATGTGGCAATAAAAGAGGAGGAAGGGAGGTATTCAGAGTGTGGGAAGCTTGGTGGTCTCTGGCTTGCTGATGGCCATGCTTAGTTAGCTCTATGCCGACAGAGCTAAATCAGAAAGTATTTTGACAAGTATTACATTCTTTTCCCCAGATTTTTACTTCTATAAATAACAAAAAATAAATTTATATATACATAATATACTACTATTCCCAAAAGAATAATGTGATCTATAGCATTTTAACAGGTATAAAAAGGTAATAGTTATTTCATAGCATTTGGTAAATGAGTGAAGACATTATTAATGAAACACACTATAGTAAAATGTTTATTACCTTGCTGTAAATGTAAATCCAAGACAAAGAAAAGTCCCACCTCATTTATTCCCCCAGAATTACAATAGCTCTAACAATCAGATTGATCATTCTATATTACAATGCTGACAATAGTTACCTAGCTCTGTAGCAGCAATTTCAAAACATCATCATTTTTCTGTTATATTTTTACAAATCTTTATTTTATGAATAGATAATGAACTTATAATATGTTCTAATCCATTAATATAATCCAGAATTTTATTTTAAGAATTATTATATTATATAACTTTATAACATAAACATATTATTAAGCATAAAACATAACTTCATAAAATAAAGCATATAATACATACATAAAAATGCTTTGTTAAGATGATTATAATACATTGTTTTCCTATTTTCTTGCCCAGAAACAGTATATTCTCTAAAAATGTAATGGTTTCAGTTTAATTTTTATACTTTCTTCCAAAAACTCAAGCAAATCTTTCTCTTTAAGAAAAGTATCTTTTAAATTGAATATAATGAAGGTTAAGTTTTCTGTTATAAGGAGAAATAAGTTAACTTAGCAAGCAACAATGATTTCTAATTTCCTGACACCTTAATCTAGTCGGTGCGAGTTTTACAGATGAAAAGACCAAAACCCTCAATTTCTGTTATGTTGAGTTACTATTCCAGCAGCCTTTCTGCTGGTTTCAAAATATTTCATAATTCCTAAGTATCACAATAAGATAAGATTTGAAGCTTTTTCAGTGGCACTGAGGTGAAAAGACAGCTATTCTCTGCTTTACTGCCCTGTGACCTTGACAAAGTCACTGCGTATGTTTGAGCCTTAGCTTTCCTCATCCATAAGCCAGATTGAAAACATGTGCACTGCCTTCTAGGGATTTTTAAAAGGGTCAAAGACAATAGGATTTAAGGAATGTCCTATAAAAAATGCTAAACAAATTGAGTGTTATTAATATATCAAAAACATTAAAATTAAATTAAAAAAAACTGAACTATAATTGGACCTTGTAGATATCTCTTCTTAAGATTTACAAAGGAAAAGGGCGAATAGAGTTTTTGGATGATAACTTCCAAAAAAACATCAATACTGAGCAAAAATTAGAATAGAGCTTCCCCTGCCCTAAGACAGGTATCAAAACACTGCTATAAAATAAGGTCTGTTCTGTGTGACAATTCTAAAACAATACTAAGATTTATCAATCCCTTCCCTCTCTGTTATTTAGGAGAAAGTCCTCATGATATAATGGCTAATTAAAATCTCATTACTATTTCTTACCATATACTTGAAGGCTACTTTTCCTACTTAACAATCAACCTCATTTTTAATTAGATGATACCAATGATCTAAAATAAACATGATAATATCTTTTGAATTATGTGCATACACACACACACACACACACACTCAAAAGGAATAGGAACACTCAAAAATTATTTTAAATCTATAGGAATGTAAAATCTATCAATAAGGAAAGAAACTGTTTGTATAAACTATACCAAATAATGAGACATTTCCAAGTTGTGACTGAAGTTCTTAAAACAAGGTGGCCTTTACAGCAAGTTGAGATAAAGGTGTAAAATATTTTAGGGACAAGACATTTGGCTGGCATTCTACCACTTTCTATGCCAGATAATTTCAGTTGCTGCTGTTTGTCCCATATGTTTTCTATTCTTTCTCTAGGGAAGTCAAAGTCTTTTCACTTGCAGGCAATTTTTACTGTAGCTCTGGTAACTGCTTTACAAGGTGATAAGCATTCACAAGAGGCTTTTACTAGGCCAGTAGCTAAAGCAAAAACTATGTGCACATATTTAGGCAATATGTGTGAAGTGAAAAGCTTCAAATCTATATGAGTTCCAAGTGGGCACCCTAAGTCTGCCCATTCCATGAAAAGCTGGAAACAAAAGGAGTATTTTAAATAGCCTAAAATGGAACTGTGAAGTTTTACATTTTCTTTGCCATCAGCTTGTTTAATTAATTATACTAGGATTAGGGGTATAGTTCAGTAACAGCACTTGCCTTGTGTGTATGAAGTCCCAGCTTTGATCCCCAGCTATATATATATATGAATATATATGAATATAAAACTACCTCCTGCATCTGCTGACCCATTGCTCTGATTTTTGCCTACAATGTGTTCCCCTGTATTACATCTACTGATTTTGCAAAGTTAGAACAGAAACACCTTGCTTTAGCCATGTTTCTTCTGTTCAGTTCCATGAGTAGTGTCCCAAAGCAATTAACAGCCTGAATTCTATGACACATTGCAAACTATGAGGTCAACTAAACATTCAAATATAAGATAGTACTACTCTAATTAGAGGAAAAAGATCATCAGTAATCAGAAAGGTGCCGGTCTTGAACATTTAGGGTACATCTTGATGTTAAATCAACTTGAGTACATGCAGAGAAAAGAAACAGCTCCACAAATGACAGGAGTAATGAATCAACATGAGTTTCCAGGGCATACAGAGCCTGAGCTAAGAGCTCTGATGGGCAGTAGAAAATGTCGGGGAAACAGACCATTTGTCACTGTAGTAGACTAGTTTTTACAGACCATGAAGTGAAATATACTCAATGATATTTAAGTCTCCTTCTGCTACTTGCAAGATTATAAATCTACTGAAATAAATGTTCCTTTGTAAAGATACAAAGCTTTTCCTGACAGCTCAACATTTTTTGACCTGTCCACTAGATAGTAAGTTTACCGAGAATGAGTCCCATCTTATATCCCCAGAACTTGGTCACAACATCCAGCACATTATCAGGTACTAAAACAAGTGTTCCCTGAATGCTACAGCATAGAGAGAAGTAGTAGGAAAAGGACTTCACTAGCACAGAGACCTTTCTCAGTTTACCACTGGTAAGTACACACTATAATGAGTTCAGAGTTTCCCAAAATAAAATCATAATATAATTAGAAACCAGAGGGAAGAAGCAGTAGAATTTCAAAAAGAAATTATTGTGAAAAGGTAATTTAAGGAATAGGAAAAATACTTGCAAATCCTGTATCACATAAGAGACTTGAATCCAGAATATATAAATAACTTTTACAACTCAATAGTAAAAAGACAATCCAGTTAAAAGATAAGCAAAAGGGTATAATTATGTACATCAAATTGAACACTAATATTGTATATGACTAAAAAGAACTAATAACATAAAAAGCCAGTGTAAATGTGAAGTTGCAGTTAAGTCTTGCTTCTGGAACTCTGCATCTGGTTATGGCCAGCTTGCCTTTTCCAGACCTAATGATCTGGGAAAGAGATGAAGGTTTAGACGCAGACTGGTGAGTTTTTGAAATAGCAGAAGCCAATTTCTTTTTGCTATCAAAAATAAGTTGTGCCGGGCGCGGTGGCGCACGCCTGTAATCCCAGCACTTTGGGAGGCTGAGGCAGGAGGATTGCGAGTTCAAAGCCAGCCTCAGCAATGGCGAGGCACTTAGCAACTCAGTGAGACCCTGTCTCTAATAAAATACAAAAAAAGGGCTGGGGATGTGGCCCAGTGGTCAAGTGCCCCTGAGTTCAATCCCCGGTACCACAAAAAAATAAATAAATAAATAAAAAATAAGTTGTCAAGGGCTGGGGATATAGCTCAGTTGGTAGAATGCCTGCCTCACGAGATGTACAAGGCCCTGGGTTCAATCCCCAACATCTTGAAAAAAAAAAAAAAAAAAAAGTTGTCGAGGTTTATCTTAGATTATTTTTTTCATAGACATAGGCACATATTTAAAATTGGCAATAAAATTCAAAGTATTTTGCCTCTAAGGAAAAAGAACAAATTATATTATTTGTTGATCAAATAAATACATGTTTATTAAAGAAAACAATTAAAAATACAATATATATTTTAGATGTAACCCATAATACTGTTTTGTTTCTGCAGCTTGTGATTTAGAGTGTATAGTTTAATATTCTTTATAGGTTTTTTTCTACATTAAGTGAAAATATTTTTTAAAAACTTTCATAGAAAGAAACTTTTTAATATTTAAAAAAAGATAAGCAAAAGAGCTGAATAGACATCCAATGAAAACATACAAATGGCCAATAAGCACATAAAAAGATGTTCAAACACCATTAGCCATCAGGTAAATACAAATCAAAGGCACAAGGAGATACCATTTCACACCTACTAGGATGACTACAATCAAAGAGACAGTAATAATGAGCGTTGGCCAGGATGTGGAGAAAACAGAATCCTCATACTCTGCTGATAGAATTAAAAAATGGGGCAGTTCCTTTGTAAAATAGCCTGGTAACCCCTCAAATAGTTAGAACACAGAATTACCATGTAAACCAACAATTCCACTTGTAGATATATACTCAAGAGAGGTGAAAATGTATGTCTATACATAAATCTGCACACAAATGTTCATGGCAGCTGTATTCATAACAGCCAAAAAGTGGGAACATCGTAAATGTCCATCAACACAGGTAAATAAAATGTGGTGTAGCCACAAATGGAATATTATTCAGCAATATAAAGGAATTAAGTAACGACAGATGATCCAAAATGGATGAATCTTGAAAACAGAGAAATAATCCAGTCACAAAAGACCACGTATTATATGATTTCTTTTATATACGGAAATATCCAGAATAAGCAAATCTACAAAGACAAAGTAGACTAGGAGGTGACTAGGGTTGGGGGAAGAAAGATTTGGGGAAAGGAGTGACTACTAATGAGTACAGAGATTTCTGTTTAGATGATGAAACATTCTAAGATTGACTAAGAAAATAGTTGTGCAACTCTTGTGGATAACTTAATAGCAACTGAATTGTACACTTAGGTAGGTTAATCTTATGGTATAAAAGATTTTATTTAAAAATGTAATTTCTGTTAGGGGTGATGCAAAACTTATAGAAATAGTGGTAATGGTTTTATAACATTAAAATGTAATTAATATCACTAAATTATACACTGAAAGTGGAAAATAATACTGTTATACATATTTTAACACAATTTTTAAATAAAAAAGTACAAAATAGACATGTATATATCTCAATGCACACTGATGTGAATAAACTAAAAATAAGATAACATCTAAATACCTATCACTTCTTTCAGGTTTCAACAAGAATATAAACATATATATACACACAGAGACTAAATAAAATCATGAGTAGATTTTTTCTCTAATAGACTCACTTTGTCCAAAATAGGAAAATCCTACATCTTAAGGAATTCATAAGCCCCCCCCCCCCCGAATACACACACACACACACACACACACACACACACATACACACACGGGGGAAAATATTAACATGATTTTAGGAAGTTCATTGAAATGAACCAATCAATATCACAAAAATATCTGTAAAGGACATTAAAATAAGCACTATTGAACATTCTATTTTTTATTGTATAATTTATAAACTTCATATATGTAGTTCTTTAGCCTGCCTTTCTATTTTTGACAGATGGTATTTGTTAACTGCTTTGCTATTTCCTGTTGAGAAATTAATTGACTGTTACAATTTAGGTTTTAACAAACAGCATTTCTACTATCCTTTCCTAATTAATCCGTCCTTCGATTTTGCCTAACACATCACACAACATTTATTCTCCTACTTTAGTTTTAAAAGCAACTTAGTTTTATGACTGTGATTTTTGTACACATTTCATCTTCATCTACCAGACCAAATCTGATTTCATTGCTTCTAAACCAAATCTAGATAGGTACTTAAATAGAAGTATTAAATGATGAGAATAAACTAAAAATGGGATAATGTCTAAATACATACCACCTCTTTGAGATTTCAACAAGAAAATAAACACATACATATATGTATACATACACACCAAACAAAAATAACATAGTACTTGGAGTGTAAAACCTACATGGTTTCCAGTAAATATTTATCTACACATCTTTTTTCATACATTGAGAATTATTACTGAAACATCATTCTATTTTAAACAGATAGCACTTTGATGGGTTCAATTTAAAGCAAGTCTGTTATTACAAAAAGAATAGCAAATATTCCATGATAGTGCCATATTATACAAAATAAGCCCTCAATATCAGAAACTAGAAAAATTAAAATGTCAAACAATAGTAACTGTCATCAATCAAGTTTACTGTAGAGAAAAGAATATAGGATCTCAAATCTGTGATTATGCATATTTTTCTATTAAATTAACAATCATGAAAAATTATTTTCCTGAACATTTTGGTTCTAAGTATTGAGCTCATTAATAAACAGAATGAATCCTTTAAGAAGTTGCCCCTAGTTCAAGTCAACACCATTTCTCAATGGGATTACTTATTATCACTTAATAAAAAAAAAAAAAAATCTTGTGCTGAGGTACAGTGGAATAGGAGAAATGACTTCTAATATTCTATAGCAAAGTAGAATAACTATGGTTGGCAACAATTGATACTTAAAAATGAGAAGATTCTGAATGTTTCCAACAAAAGAAATGATGAATATTTGAAAAAAATATTTGAGGTGGTTGATAAATCAGTTGACCTGATCCAATTATACATTGTATACATGTACTAAAATATCACACTGAAGCCCATAAAAATGTGTAATTGCTATTTGTCAAGAAAAATTATATGTAAATAAATATTTTATAACTGTTAAAAAATAAAAATTTTAAAAAATCCTGTGCTTTAAAATCCTTCAATAATTTCCCATTGCACTTTAAAACAAAATGCAAACTGTCAAATCTTGCCTTTTCTGACCTTCTATTCCTCTCCATCTTTAACCCATGTTCTTTGTTTCTCTTCCTACTTGAGTGGCACTCTTCTTTCAGATCTTCCCCTTCCCCTCCATGCCTATGTGTGTGCAATATAAGTAAAAAGTATGTATGCATATATATGTGCAATGTGTTTATGTGCTCCTCTCCCTCCCTCTCCTCCTCTGTCTTCTCCCTCTTCCACTTCTTTAGTGTATGCATCCTTTCATTATGAAAAAAAATAAATAAACCTTTATTTTATTTATTTATATGTGGTTCTGAGGATCGAACCCAGGGCCTTACACTTGCTAGGCGAGCACTCTACTGCTGAGCCACAACCCTAGACCTCATTATGGAAATTTTTTCTCTCTCTCTCTTTTTTTTTTATTCTGAGTTGTTATATATGACAGCAGAATGCATTACATTTCATATTACACTTATAGAGCACATTTTTACATATTTCTGGTTGTATACAAAGTATATTCACACCATTGGTGTCTTCATAGATGCACTTAGGGTAATCATATCCATCTCATTTTACCATCTTTATTTATTTATTTATTTTTTACCCTTTTGCCCCCTCCCTTTGGTTCCCTCCCCATTGGCCATTCTAGTGTTTCATTATGGAAATTTTTAAAAATTCAAAATAATTAAAAAATTGCTGAAGGGACATTTATATAACCTCAACTTAGACTTAACAATTAACATTATGCTACATTCTCTCTTTTTATTTGACAGAATGACTTACAGAAATGTAACTTTTCAACTTAAATATTTTTGTATGTATCTTCTAAAAATATTTCCTATAATAATACTGTTGTTATGCCTAACAAAAAAATTCCTGAATTCTATATTATATACATAATATATATGTAAGTTTCCTGCAATTACCTTACATATTTTCCCATATATTTTACTGACACATTATAAATTTTTTTTTTTTTTTTTTTTTTTTTTTTTTTAGCCCTGCTAAAGCAAGGCCTCAAAAAATTGGGTTAGGACTCAGAATTGTTCCTCTCCACGGAAATCTTTAGTAAAAGGCGAAAGATTTATACGATCTGAAGAGAAACCAGAGTATGACACATTATAATTATGCATAATGGTGGCATTCATTATTACATATTTGTACATGCACATGATATAACCAATATAATTTGGCCAATATCACTAGCCAGTATTTTCCCTTTCCTTTCCCTCTTCTCTACTCTAGTCCCTTTCTCCTACTGTACTGATCTCCCTTCCATTCTCATGAAATTCCACCCCTACCTTTCTTTTCCTTTTTCCTCTTTCCTCTCTAGCTTCCAAGTAGGACACAAAACATACAGGACCCTTCTGAGTTTGGCTTATTTCGTCTAACATTAACAGCCTCAAGTTCCATCCTTTTCCTGAAAATGATATAATTTAATTTTTCTTCCAGTTGTATTGAGCCCAAATCTTTACTGCCTCATGACTTTTTTATTGCTGGTTCCTCCACATGGAACACTTTCCCCCACTTCCCTAGGTAACTGTGACTCATCCTTCAAGTTTCTGTTCAAAGATCCCCTCCTAGGAGAGCCCTCCCTAAATCCTCAAATTAAATTAGTTCTCTCTTATAATTCTCTTACATGGCCTATCTCTCCTGCCTTCCTATCATTCATTACTCTATGTATGTAAGTAAACAAGCACATATGCATACATGTGTACATGTGTTTGTGTACATGTATGTATGAAATCTCTGGTTCTTCCACTAGGATGTAAGATGAATGAAGACAAGGATCGTGTCTGTCTTGGTCATCACCATACACCAACATTTTGCACAGCATCTGGCACATAATGAGCACTTAAAAATTATTTTCTGAATTAATTAATTAAAAGTTTTCCTTCTCACTAATACCCCATTTCCCAGGTTCTAGAAGCCACCTTTATAACAGTTTCTTTTGTTATCTTTCTACATATAAAAACATGTTTAAAATTTTTTAAAAAAAGTTTAAATGTGAACTATTTTCGTATATTTCCTACAATTTTTACATTTGAACAAAATCTAAAAATAGTTCTAGAAAGGTAATGAAACAGAAGTAGCAAAAGGGTCTTGATAGTAATTAAAATAAAGTAAAAACTGTTCAGAATTTTACTAGAAAAAGTAAATAAAATGTTACACAGACAATATAGTCATTACTAAATAAACCTTCACCATGTTAACAAGTGTTTACTGAACATCTACTATGTACCAGGCCCTGCTCAATAAAATGGAGGTGGCTTAAGTCAGTATTGGTCTAACAATAGCATTTTTTTTTTTTAACAAGTAAAGTACAGATTTATTGAAGGTGAAGGTAAAAGTAGCACTCTGTAAGGCAGAGAGTAGACCAAGCAAGGAAAAGAGGCTCAAGGTCAACCAATAGCATTTATGATAATTTTAAGAGGCAGTTGGTAAAAAAATTTCTTCAACATTATAACTATAAAATAGTTAACTTTATTACATTAAAATTTTACTTAAGAGTATAAAATAACTATTTTGTCATTTTACAAAGGAATCAAATTTTTAATAAGTTGATTTAAAGCCTCATACAGTCACAAGCTGCATAACATTTTGGTCAATAATGGACCCCACAAACAGGAGTGGTTCTATAAGATTATATCAAAAAGTCATGCTGCAACCATTTTAGTTTGTGTAAATACACTCTGATGTTCCTACAACAAAATCAACCAACAATTCATTTCTCAGGTTGTACCATCATCATTAAGCAACACATGACTGTACTTAATAGTCACATTTTAAATGGAAGAAGAAATGCAAGTTTTTCTCTGCCTTCATATTAATTGTAGTTAACTGAAAAGTCTACAGTTGTATTCAGCAAGCCAATGGTTTCAAGTTTGTTCATGTTCATGTTGGTTCAATGAACAAAGATGATATAAACTCATTCTAATTGTGTATTTCAATTCACTGCATTAAAAACTTTTTTTAAAAAGACTACAATACTTTTTCCTTGGACTAAAAAGGTATTCAAAGTTCTCCCTAGTAAGTTCAACATCTGGAGAAGTTTATGAAAAGCTATTCCCTGATTTACTTTTTCATCACACAAAATAGGGGATTTTAAAACCTGAAGAGGTAAATTTAACAGGCCCAACTCTTAGGGACTCAGAGTTCCACTGGGAAACACAGCCATTCTATTTTTTAATGTTTTCATGAAAAAAATAACATGGCTACAAGTTAAGGTTTAAATCCAGGAATTAATACCAAATCTCTATATTAATTGAAGAAAACCATATTTATTCTTCACCTGTATCAAGTTGTCTTTAATTCTGGTAGCCACATAAGTAGATACTGAACAAGGTCCAAAGAAACTAAAATGATTATGGAATCTATTAATTGTTTTGTATGATACACTATAACAGACAGCTATGATTTTTCAGTATGAAAAGTGAGATACAAAATGCAGAGTAAAAGAATATTATGGACTGTTGTGAAAGGTTTGTCATATTTGAACTTGTTCACCAAATTTCAACAATGTACAATTTCAGAATTCTGGAACAAAGACAATATCAACTTAAATTCAAAACAATTTATGACAATAAAATATTGTTTTGAGTAGTAGATAGCAATCTTACCATAAAAGGGGTATAAAGCTAAAATGGTAAAAGTTGAAGAAGGATTACAGTGATCTTATGGATTTATGGACTTATGGTAATATTGCAAGTATCTTTGGGGAGGAGAACAGCTAACTTGTTTTCTAAAGTTGTTATTACAAAAGACAGTCATGAGTTTTCACCATACATCCCTTTGAGGTGATCTCAAAAAAAAAAATACAGCTTTAGACCCTAATATTGGAACTCTTTTGCTCCCACCAAAAATTTGCTACTGAAAAAAAAAAAATGACTTGAATTAAAAAAGAAAGGGAAGGAGGGAGGTAGAAAGATTTTAAACAGAAGATAGCCTGCTGCTGAGAATTTCAAATCTCTCTTATTCCTTGAAATACTAGAAATTCCAGAGTTTCAAGAATTTTTAACCATTATGCTTCTATTTGAGGAGGAAACAGGGGTTGCTGTATAGTAATCAGATGCTTAACTCTTGCCTTATTCAAGCTGGCTTCCCATTTTCCCGCTGACACAGGTAGCTGTAAGTTGACTCAGATTTCTCTTCAGGCCATCATTCTTCAACCTTCTTCTGTTCTCATTTGTATAGATAGTAAGTAGAATATGAATGACCTCGCAAGTTTCTCTAAACATTCAATGTTAAGTAAGTTATTCCTGAATTAGTCTTCATTCCAATGTGGAAATCCAAAAATCCTATCATTTTTCTGGAGACTGTGAAACAACTTGAACAGTATAAAATTAGTTTCCATTTTCTATAGAGGTATCTTAAGAAATACTAAGTGCTATTGACCCTAATACAGTACAAATATCCAAATTTTCTAAAGTTACTGCTTGATTGACTTGTCACTAGGAATACCCATCAGTTTCCTTGAAACAAAAAGGAAGAACTATTTTAAGTTTTAAATTTTCCAGCCCCTTTTAGACAGCAAAGCTGCTGAGGTTAAACCATACTGCACAAGAGCAACTAATTACTTAAAAGAAACACTTGTTGAGCTTCAAAAAACAAAACAAAACCTTCTTTTGTTGAGTATCACATCAGAAAGAAAATGGAGTGATGCCAAATCTACCTGAGCTTATAGATATTTCCTTAAAAAATGATAAATTTCACAGAAACCAGCAAAGTAATAACAGTGAGAAATAAAATTAACTGAATGATTAAACTTCTAATACCTGTTCATGCAGCAGTTCATTACTAAGTATTTATATGTCCACATCTATGGTTTGTTGAATCTAAAATGTGATTTAACAAACTATACTAATATTCTACTCAAAAATTATAATAATCTAAGCTATTTAAGTAATAATTAAGCAACATCTGAAATACTGTTTTTAAAAGCTTTTGTTTAGTTAGATATTGTACATTGTCATGGTTTAGATACGTAGTACCGCCAAAGCTCATGGGTGTGACAATGCATGAGAGTTTAGAGGTGAAATGATTGGACTATGAAAAACATTAACCTAATTTGTACATTAATCCCCTGGTAGGGATTAACAGGGTGGTAAATGTCAGCAGGTGGCAGGTAGGGTGAGACTGGAAGAGATAGGTCATTGGGGAACATGCCTTTGAAGTATATATTTGATCCACGTTTGAAGTATATATTTTATCCCTGGTGACCAAAATGATCCCTCTCTCTTCCTCCCCCACCCTCCCTGGTCTCTGTCTCTCTGCTTCCTGGTGGCCATGTCCTGAGTTTTCCTCTATCACACTCTCCACCATGATGTTCTGCTTCACCTTAGAGCAATGGAGACAGGCTGTCTATGAACTGAGACCTCTGAAAATGTGAGCCTCCAAATAAAATTTTCCACCTCTAAAATTGTTCTTGTGGGGTATTTTGATGACAGTGACAAAAAAGCTAACATGAACATGCATGAAATATGATGCTGAGAAATGAAATAATTTCTCATCCTTTTTCCTGAAATTTGTTTGTTCAGTAATCTAAATAATAGGATTTCATTCCCTAAACCCAGTCTCTTTGCTTTCTCTTCCAACTCTATAACCTTGGAACGTACAACATCCACCCTATAGTCAATGGCTGAACCTTTTTCACTTATCATCTAAATTCTAAATGTACCCTGTCAAGAAATTCCCATATGGCAGCTAAAAAACTTGCTTGAAAAACTAGATATTGAAGAACCATGCCATTTTTTAACATTGATACCACCCCAGAGAAGATGATAGCGGGGGGTGGGGGGGGTGGGGGGGTGTTCTGTCCTCCAGAAAATAGCAGAAGAATCATATAAATAAATGCCTATACATAACAGTACTAGGGAGCCATAGCCCTAAGAGTATTCTTTAAAAAAAAAAAAAAAAAAAAAAAAAAAAGGAGCAAATCAATAATAAAGAAAAAGATAGGGAAAAAAAAATCCTGATGCACAGCATTTGGTTACAAGGACAAATAAAGTCTATTGCTTACTGAAAAACTTTTTTTTAACAACCATATTATTTTTCAATACTTTAATACTGATGCAATGGCCAAGTGTCAATTTATTTTGAATAGGCCATTAAATATCACCAGGTCCCACTTGAACCAGTGGTTCAAATATCACAGCAAAGTATCTGACTCAAAAAGGAATAATTTAAATTTTATGACTTCATGAGAACAGCAATGATTTATTTTTTGGCACAGAGGGCTTAGGGAGGACAAGCTTCCTTTTTGTTTGTTTGTTTGTTTCATTTTCAGCTTTGATGAGTCATAATGCATTATGGAAAAATTCTGTAAAGTACACTAAATTCTTTCAATGTCTACCCTAGTCCTTGGTCATATTAAACATCTTCAAGAAACTGAATTAATTTTTTAGCAACTACTGTTTTATACTCTATAGATCTTTTTATCAATTCAAAATAATTATATGCCTAGTTGTGTCAAAATGATATTTTTCTATTAGCTTGGCTATAGAATTCTTTTCTTAACAACATAAAAAATTGGGGGCTGGGGTTGTGGCTCAGCGGTAGAGCGCTTGCCTAGCATGTATGCGGCCTGGGTTCGATCCTCAGCACCACATACAAATAAACCCATTGTGTACAACTAAAGCAAATAAATAAATATTTTTTTAAAAATGGGTTATGTTGTTACTTTAAGATGACTACTAAGACAAAATCTTAGTGACAATGAAATTTTCCACTACATTATAATGGCAAATATTTGACTTCAGTGTATGCGAGTGCTGGGCTAGGCCTTTGACATACATTATCTCATTTAACCTTTACAACAATCTGATAAATTAAGCATTATTATTATCATCCAATTTTACAGATGAGAAAACTAAGGCATGAAGATAGTGTGTCACAGGCACTAGATCTGAACTGTAATAGAAGAGTTTAATGAGTTCCAGCAGCCAAGCCCCTAGATACCAGAGTGGACTCCTCTTACTGAAATCTTACATTGTAATTCACCGCACACAACTTGCAGGAAAACAAATTGGCCCAAGTAACCCAGAAGATAACTGAAGCCAGCTCTCTATCAAGCAGTAAGCAATAATCCATGAGGAGAGCCTACATTAAACTCTAAGATGAGTTAAGTTGATTTATAGATACTTATTTAGAGCATGCAAAAGAGATGACAGGCAAAGCCAAGGAAACAGTCTTTACCTCAAGACAAAAAGAAAAAAAAAAATATTCAGGATTCAGGATTAGTTGAAACGAAGCAAATGTATCAACCTTATATTATGATGTTTCCACATTTTATCTCAAAATTTAGCCACTGTAAATTATGTTGTTTGCCCACATTTCATATTTTTTCCTGTTACTATAAAAAAAGACAAAAATGCCCAACATCAAGGAGACCAATTTTGCAAAAACATACTGACAAAAAAGCAATAATAATAATTTTGTGATAGATGAAAATACATAATTAAACCTAAAATCTCAATATGCACATTAAAATAACAGGACAACCACTACTGTGTTTCCAAAACCGAATTATAAGAATGTCATAAAATGAATCAAATAATGCTAAGCTTTTCCTGATTGAATTCTTCACCTCTAGTGGATAGTAGTTAGTTTTTTCCAGCCTTTGGATCTCATGACATGACTCAACATTGTTTGTTGGAGATTAAACAATGCACAAAGCAAAATCCACATTTAAGAACTGGAGGTACACTTGGGCAAAAACCTAAGCTTTCTACTGGAAATAAGGAGACACTGCTGTCATTGGTTCACTTGTTCTGTGCCTAGTGCTGGGTTCTATGTTTTGTGTAAGTTATCAGATTTGAATACAAGAGTCCCATGGAGACCATGTCATCACCCTCATTTTACCACAAAGGAAATCAAAGCCCAGAGAGATTAATTAACTCAGCACAGTCCCAGCTGGGCAAATAGCAGTGCTGAGACTCAGATTCAGATGTCTGACTTAGCAGACAACGGAATTTCCCCCTGGTAAATATAAAAATTATACATTTTTGTATGCTTAATTTCTTTCACCCTAAAAGACAACAAGATTCTCAAAATGCAGCTAGAGAGAGCCTGGTTGGAGGAGCTGGGGTCCAGGCCAAGGAAGGGAGACCCCTCAGCCAGGGAGGCTGGAGAAGCCTTAGTGTCTCCAGGAAACCTGAGGCCCATCACCTCTAGAGACCTGGGTTGTTTTCAGATTGTTTCCTATCGCTGAGGAATGGCAAGTGGTAGGTAGCCATTAGAAGCCCAGCTCCAACCATCATGGGGGCACTGGTAACAGGTGACATTTATGGAAAAGCTCACAGGAGAGATACAGTGGCTCCCTTCTCAACAGACTTATGACTGAGTCTATTGCTTCATGTTTTGCCCTATTCACTGTATATGAAGACATTAATAAACATTAGGATTCACATATGATTATATCAACTGATATAATCATGAAATGAAATGAAAGCATTTGACAAAATACAGCATCCTTTAATATTCAAAACACTAGAAAAACTAGGGGTAGTAGGAACATACCTTAACATTGTAAAAGTTATCTATGCTGAACCCCCAAGGCCAACATCGTTCTAAATGGAGAAAAACTGGAGACATTCCCTCTAAAAACTGGAATAAGACAGGGATGCCCTCTTTCACCACTTCTATTCAATATAATCCTTAAAACTCTAGCCAGAACAATTAGATGACAAAAATTAAAGGATATGATTAGGAAAAGAAGAACTCAAACTATCATCATTTGCTGATGACATGATTCTATCTATACTTAGAGAATCCAAAAATTCTCCACCAGAAAACTTCTAGAATTAATAAATGAATCTAGAAAAGTAGCAGGACATAAAATCAACACCCATAAATCAAATGCATTTCTATACATCAGTGATGAATCCTCTGAAAGAGAAATTAGAAAAACTATCCCATTCACAATAGCCTCAAAAAGAAATAAATAAAATAAAATACTTGGGAATCAACTTAACAAAAGAGGTGAAAGACCTCTACAATGAAAACTATAGAACACTAAAGAAAGACACTGAAGAAGACCTTAGAAGATAGAAAGATCTCCCATGCTTTTGGACAAGGAAAATTAATATTGTCAAAATGGCCATACTACCCAAAGCGCTATACAGATTCAATGCGCTTCCAATTAAAATCCCAACGTCATTCCGAAGACTGAGATTTTCAAGTCATAATATACAACATACTGGAAATCTGAAGAAATTACATAAGGGCAGGCTGAACAACTAAGAACACTGACACTCCAAACTGCAACCAGTCTTTATTACAAAATAATGTATTCAAGGCAGTGGCATAGATGGTACAAAATTGCACATGATGTGTTTTTACTTCAATGTTCAAAAGACACCACTGTCTCTCACCAAAGGCAAAGATTTTTCTAAGAAACATGAATGCTTCCCCTTTACCAGGAAATGTAAAGATTTTACCAATTCTCTCTTCAAGGACAGTTGAGACCCTTTTCTAATGATAGCACAAACTTTCAAGAACAAAATTGTTCTTTGGCAAAATTCCTATGGCAGCTGTCCTAGTCAGCTTTCATGTCGTGGTAACCAAAATACCTGACAAGAACAACTTAGAGGAGGAAAAAATTATATAGGGCTAAGGGTTTCAGAAAGCTCAGTCCATAAACAGCCCTAAGGTGAGGCAGCACATCATGGTAGAAGGGTCCAGCAAAGGAAAGCTGTTCCCCTCATGGTAGCCAGGAAGCAGAGAGAGAGGGAAAGGGAGCACAGGGCTATCTTCCAAAGCAACCCCCAGTGATGGACCTCCTCCAGCCACATGGCACCTTCCTACAGTTAACACCCAGTCAGTCCATTCCAACTCTTCATGGTGAAACATTCAAACTCCTTTCTTCTGTTTGTTTTTTTTTTTTTTTTTTTTTTTTAATACAGTACATTATCACTATGTAAGGTCACCTTACTATGCAACAGAACTTCCTTCTCCTATCTAACTCTAACTTAGTACTCATTGATTACCGGGCGGTGGCGTACGCCTGTAATCCCAGCACTTGGGAGGCTGAGGCAGGAGGATTGCAAGTTCAAAGCCAGCCTCAGCAATGGCGAGGCACTTAGCAACTCAGTGAGACCCTCTCTCTAAATAAAATACAAAAAAAGGGCTGGGGAATGTGTCCCAGTGTTTGAGTACCCCTGAGTTCAATCCCCGATACAAAAAAAAAGTTCTTCCCAATTCATTTGGATGAAAACTAAATAGGAATATAGAACTAACTCTGAAAGAAAAGCACTAAAAGATAGCTTAATAGAGAAAAAAATTTCAAAAAGTTTCCTAACATTCATGAACTTAAGGGTTCAAATCTAAAAGTCTTACATTATATAAAAAATCTTAATAAAAGTTAACTACACCAAAGCACAGAAACTAGAGTAGTTCTGGGAAATAAGAAAAAAGTCACATCCACACTAGGTTAAATTAAACAGTTTAATTTGACTTAGAATACCCAAAATCATTCCACAGAGGACTCTAGTTGCCCCAAGATTATAGAACTAGAACATCTCAAAAGAAATTTTAGCCTGTAGCTCTACCATGGCTTTATAATAATTAATTATAAAGCTGATAATGGCATTGATATAAAAATATCAAAAGTTTTTTTAAGAAGGATAAAATAACCTTATATTTTGAAATTAAAGCATATACTGCTAATTCTTAACTATAAAAACAAAAATTAAAAGATTACATTGCTCGGGGGCTGGGGTTGTGGCTCAGCGGTGCAGCGCTCGCCTAGCACGTGCACGGCCCGGGTTCGATCCTCAGCACCATGTAAAAATAAAGGCATGTGTACAACTAAAACAAATAAATATTTTATTAAAAAAAGATTACATTGCTTTAAGAATAGAAAAAAAATTAAAAGTTCAGTACTATCTAAAAGAACCAGGTATTACATTCATATTTTCTTCTCTAACAAAACATATTCATATTATATATGATACATGTCTAATTAATTTTACACATGGTGGGAAATCTGCTTTGGGGGTTCACTATTAGACTTAAGATGGCTCTAAACTACTAATATGAATGGAGTATATTAAATACATAAAATATAAACTGATGTGTTATCAATATTTAAAGAAAAGTTCAGTGGCAGAGTTAAAAATTAGTAAGGTATTTTAACAGGATATTTAACTTCAGTTGACATGACTGGCTAGTATCAAAAACTGCTTTGGGATTAATTCTGTATACCTGGTGACACATCAGTCTATATAGTCAAAATTGCCACATGCTGCTAAAGTTTTCTGTGTATCATTCATTTCATGTTATCGTATTAATTTCCAAACACAAGTAATATCCATTCTAACAACAGAACTATAATTCTAATTTAGGAATATAAGATTTATATTGTTTGGCTTTGTTTTCTAGGATAGCAATTGTCATGGCTGGGTGAAAGATATTCTCACTAAACCAATAAATAAAATCAGCAAAGGAAATTCATCAGTGAAGCACCCAAAATGTCAGCCTTTAGTGCATATTTATAGCCTCCTGGTATCTAAAGAACTATACACCAAGACCACTGATATTTCTGAGGTTTAACTTGGCATTCAGCTCACTACCCAGAGATTCTGGAGTTTCCTGCCAACTAAACGACAAACATACCAACTGGGTATAGTGCACTACTTGCTGCTGTTTTTAAAAACAATGCCAGATTACAACACTCTTTCTCTACAAAAATGCCTGATATTTCTGGCTTAAGACCTTTAGGGCCTAATAAATAGCTCCATTTCTTATGACAGAGGTTTCTTTCACTGATGGGTTTATCAAATAAATAAGCAGTTCATCAGTTTACAGAATGTGTTATTTCACACAATTTAATATGAAAGAACTAGCAGGTGGTACTATTAAGAACCATCAGTAGTGGGAATTGTTTCATAGATGACCAACTTAATCTACCTTTGGAACTCTGCCATCCTTTTATAAGGGTTTTTCCACATAACACAGTCAAAGTTTTAGTGCCCATCTACCGAGAGTGTTTATGAAATCCTTGTGCAACTTTAAACTTGACCTATCCCACTGAACTATATTTTATGGGACTGTTTTAAAACTGCTGTGTATTCATCCAGACCACATTCTTTAAAGGAACTTCAAGCCAGGATCATGAATGCAATTTATGAAATCACTCGGCAGCAGCTGGAGAATGTTTTCAATGAGGTGGAAAATCAGACTGAATGTTGGATCACCAAAAAGTGGTGGTTATGTTGAAGTCTATAAATTTAAACTGCAATGTTAAAACCCATACACACTGATTTCAGTCATTTTTAATTTTTTCTACCACAAATACAATGAAGATTAAGGTTCAAAGTTAACATGGAAAATTTAAAAACATCCAAAATGACTACTATACTATGTACACCTATGAGAAATTTTGTTACTTTTCCCATGTTAGAAGACTAATAGCAACTCATTAGAAAATGTTTCATAGCATCCTAAAAAGCTAAAATATATTTTAGAAATCACTAATTCTTCAATTAACTTGGACCATATTTTTACATCTTTGCTATTTATAAGGATATATATTTGAAAGTAATTCATTTCCTAATGAGTTGTGAAAGAGGAAGAAAGATCATCAATATGAGAGATTAACATTAAAAAATACAATGTGACTAGATGTGATGTAAAATCCTGGATTGGATTGTGGAACAGAAAAAGGAAACTAGGGGAAAAACTGATAGATTCAGTTTAATTCATACTATCATATCAGTGTTAATTTCTTAAGACTGACAAATTTATCATGACTGTGTGAGAATTCAGCTTTTCGGGAAGCTGGATGAAAAAAAAGAAATGCTCTGTATAATCATTCCAATTTTTCTGTACAACTAAAATTATTCCAAGAATATTTATTAATTTTTTAACATAATAAGAATATAGGCTGCTTCCCTAATCCCCGTCTTCTCTATACTAATTGTGACAGGTTTTTGTTTGTATGTTTGTTTGTTTTTGTGGTGCTGGGGATTGAACCAGGGCCTGTGCATGTGAGGCAAGCAATCTACCAACTGAGCTATGTCCCCCAGCCCCTAATTGTGACAAATTTTATCTTTCAAAGTTGCCATAACAATATCTCCTATCACTCCAGTTCTTTAACAAGATTTTCCCATTAAGTGCCATTATTGTTTATACCCTTGAATCTGGGAACAGCCTAAGGCTACTCTGACCAATGGAACATGGTAGAACTGATGCTGCACCATTTCTGGGTGTAGCTCTTAACTGCATGGAAACTTCTACTTCCTGCCTCTCTGAATGCTTACTCTTGGAACCCAGCCACCATTTTATGAGAAAGCCAAGCAATATGTGAAGGCTATGTATAGGTATTTTTTTCACAGCCTTAGCTTGAGCCAGCATCAATTGGCAGTCATGTTGAGTAAGCCAACCTGGACATCAAGACTAGCAGAATTTGTGATGACAGTAACTCCAGCTGACACCTGATTGCAACCACATGAATGAGCTCAAGCAAGAACTTCCCATTTAAGCCCAGTCAGCCAATGGACCTATGAGAAAAATAAATTTTTGTCACATGGCACTAACTTTGGGGTAGTTTGTTACACAGCAAAAAAAAAAAAAAAAAAAAAAAAAAATGACTCAGGGGGCCAGGGTTGTGGCTCAGTGGTACAGCGCTTGCCTAGCATGCATGAGGCACTGGGTTCGAGCCCTGGCACCATATAAAAATAAAACAAATAAAATAAAGGTATTGTATCCATCTACAACTAAAAAAAATATTTTTAAAAAATGAATCAGATACCTATAAAAGATAAAAAGGAAGAGGAAGTATGCCTACATATATTCATGGACGAGTTGAAAACAGAAGGAAAATAGACAACGTGAAAATAAATAAGTTGGGCATAGTGGTACATGTCTATGTTGCCAGCTACTTGGGAGGTTGAGGCTGAGGCTAAAGGATCTTAAGTTTGAGGCCATCCTTAGCAACTCAGCAAGATCCTGTCTCAAAATAAAAAACAGGGTGGAGAGGTAGTTCAGTGGTAAAGCACCCATGGGTTCAATCCTCCCCCTAACAAGGGAAAGGGGACACAAAGAGAAAGAGAGAAAAAGAGAAAAAAAAGAAAACATGGAAAAAATAATAATTGTTTTTCTTTTTCCTGATCTGCCTATTTCTTTTCACAGAATTTACTGATTACAATAATAAGAATATTTCTGGGGAAAGTAGGTGATTTCATCATTTTGACAACATGATAGTGTCCTTACTCATGTGGCCTCTTACTGCAACCAAAATATGTGATAAACACAAGACACTAGGTTGTTGTTGCTAGCATAATACAACATATTTTTTCAAAAAAAAAATTCTCTTCTTTAATAAGTGTACATCTAAAATAATATATTACACATATTGTACATAATTGTATGTGCTCCACTTTAAGTGGCAACACAATAGGTTTGCTTATGCCAACATTACCACAAATCTTTAAGCAAAATGTATTGTGTTACAACCTTAAGATAGCTTCAATATCAGCAAGCATTACAAATTTTTCAGTTCTATAATAATCTTATCAAACCACTATCACTTGTGAGGTCCATTTTTATGCAACACATGGTTATACAACAGTTAAGGACAATGAATAATTTCAGGAAAAAATACTTATTTGGAACTTCATTGGAGAATTATTTTTTTTGAGTCAAACATCAGTCTTTATTATCAATTGAATAGTATTCAGTCAGTAAGTATTTTCTGTTTTAAAAGGGAAAGGAATTAATCAATGCATTTGCTTTCTAAATAATATTCTAGTGATTCTCAATGGCTAGACAAGCAATTTCAGCATAACCATAAGAATATTTATTAATTGACAATATAACACAAAATGGTAAATGCTAACATTTCATTCAAATGTTTCTCTTAGTTCTATGAGGTGGGTCCTCTTACTAGCCATCTCACAGGTAAGGAAAAATGAAGCCAAGCAATGTTAAGCAACTTGCTCAAGGTCACTAGGTCAGTTAGGGCAGAAGATAAGCTCAGATCCAGATTATTTCCATAGCCCAAGCCCTTAATTACTATGCTTCTCCTGATTATGGTATTTTTATACTTAAGACTTCTTTTATTTTAATGGATCATGATAAACATACTGGATCACTAATCAAATAGTTCATTTTAACCTTGCTCCAACACTGCACACCATACAAGAGATTTATATTCTTTTTAAAAATCTCACTTTGAAAACTCTTTTTTTATTGTGGCAAAAAATTAAAGAGAGAGAGAGAGAGAGAGAGAGAGGGGCAATACAGCAGTCTTTTGAGCAAACTACCTTATTTAAGTTGTTGACATAATAATGAGTCTTCAACATTTTTCCAAATGCAAACTGATGCAATCTTCTTGAATCTACCTCTAAAAATATCTCTAGCACCTGACTTTTTCCTCTTCCATCCTCACTACATAGACAAAAGGAAGTTTTACTGATCACATTCAAGACTAGCCCAGGATTTTATCATTTCTTGCCTGGACCACTAGAAATGGCTCCTAAATGTCATTCATGTCTCTATTCTGTTTCCCCTGCAGATTGTGCCCAGCAACCATATTTCTGTACTTAAAATACATATTTGATCATTTTACTCCTTCTACCTAGGAGAAAAGAATTTTCAATTATTTAAAAACTAAAGCAAAACATTTCTAGTATACTATGAATCACCACAATTCCCACTGCTGCCCCTATTCAGCCTCTACCATTTTTAAGTATCACATCTCACTATATTTTATAAGATATTATTCTCTTCAAATATCATCATCTTTCTTCTTAGTACTGCTTAAATATGAGTTAGGTGGTTTGGATTTTTATCCTGGGGGGGGGTCATTTGTTTTTAACAGAAAAGCATGCTTATTATCACATGCCTGTTTTTTAAGCCTATCCACTCAGATCAGGAATGGAGAGAGACTGACACATAGTAAGGAGGTGAAATGTGAAGACACAGGAAATTTTTTGTCTAAACTAAAAAAAAAATAAACTAGGAAAATTAAAGGTAAGTCCAAAGGTAGAAAAAGGAAGAGAAGCTAGATATGACAAGATCATCTTACTGATGAAAGGCTCACGGAAGGCTCAAGAAGCAGCAAAATATCCAACAGCCTCATGGGCACATTAGCATAGAGGTTCACAATCTTGGCTACACACCACAATCACCTGGGGAGCATCTAAACCTCCCTGCTATGTAATCTGCCTGGTACCGAAAACCGGGAAAAACTCTCGGAGGCAGAGTTAAGCTTTTACTACTTTTACTTCTACTTTCTTAGAGCTTAGAGAGGGAAAGAAAGATTTTTAGAGAGAAAGATTAGAGCGAGCTTTTCTTCTTAGAAAGAAAGATAGAGAAAGATTAGAGCTTCTTTCTTCTCTCTTCTTTCTTCCTTCTTCTTTCTTCTGTCTTCTGTCTTCCTCAGGAGCCTCGGCCTAACTCTGACCAGTCATTACTTCTTCTATCTGGTTTCTCTTCTGTCTTCTATCTGGTTTCTCTTCTGTAACCGCTCTGCCTACGTTCTGGCCGCTCTGATTCTTCTGACAGACCGAGTGACTGCCCGGCTGACTGAATTCTCCGTTCTCCTAACTCGGACCGCTTTCACCCGGTTATATACCTTCAGGTTTGCGGGTGCCTACAGGTGCGTCACATACATATCAGATGGAACTTATGGCTTCCAGCTAGCTACAACAGCCCTTCCTAATTAGGGCTCCTTCACTGCTATGTGTTCTTCAGGCCAATTATGTCAGAATCTCTGGGGTGGAATCCGGGCACCAGTATTTTTTAGAATACTCCCAAGTAATTCCATGTACAGTTAAGGTTGAAATTTGTCCTAAAACAAAGAGGATGAAATATACAGCAAAGGGCAGCTGACAGCTCACTGGAAAGCAACAACACATTACACTGCCTATAAACATCATTCTGATTTTCTCCAGGAATACTTGGTAGTCTGGGAGTAGGGACAAATAAAGGGAAAGGTTGGGTTTTTCCAGTGTCAGAAACTGACAGATTAAAATAACAGAGATCTGATATCACAACACTGAAATGATTAACTACAGGCTCCACACTGAATAAGAAAAGTAATAAGGAAATGATGAGACACTGAAAAAACAAGCTATCAATGAGTTAGGTGAGTAAATAATAAGAGCAGCATAAAAAAGAGCCAACTTGAGAGGGAGCAGGATTTCTGAGTTTTTAAGATTTAAGATTTCAGAGGCAGCACTATTTTCTGTGATTATTTAGTCTAAATAAAGGTCACTGCAGAGAACTGCTGAAGTAGAAAAAGTGAAAGTCATTGGCAAATAAGGTCTTCAGAGAATGAGAGATTGAGGTTAGAGAGTTAACTAGGAGATCACTATGGATTTTAGAGTTGCCCAGGGAAACTATAGGATATAAGAAGAAAGAAAACAGGTCAAAGGGCCACATGAAATCCATGACACAATTTTGAGCAGGTAGAAAACACCAATGGGTAAAACCAGATGGCCCATCCAAAAGCTCAGAACATGGTAGTCTTATTTATGAGGTGGCAGAGAAATGTACTGAAGTGGCAGAGTGCCTGCAAGAGACTGACAAAGCAGAGAAGTCATGTCCCAAGTGTGTGAAACACCGAACAGCATCTATCTGAGGGCTGAGTCCTCTCAAATGAAGGAAGAAAATGGAGCATCTTTTGAAACCCAAATTTACTCAGGTCATCCCCACTCTCAGCTTAATGTTCATCATTGGCTTCCACTCCTCTTAAGATAAAGACATGGGCTAGAGATGTAGCTCAGTGGTACATCACTTGCCCAATGTACATACCACCCTGGGTTCAATTCCCAGTAAAACACACACACACACATGCAGGAGGAGGAGGAGGAGGAGGAGGAGGAGGAGGAGGAGGAGGAGGAGGAGGAGGAGGAGGAGAAAAGATAAAGATGTTACCAGAGATCTAGCACAACCTGGGTCTGCCTAATTCCCCAAGTTGTGCTCGACCTCTGGGCTATCTAATTCCTCATCATGTTTCATACTCTCTCCTGGCCCTTGGGCCTTTTTCCAACTCACCAAATGTGCTGTTTCCTCCCACCCAAGGGCCATCACCCACTACTATTCAGTTTTGAACTCTATCACCTGCCTACCCTCTCCATCTAGTTAGCTCACTCACGTTTCCATTGTCAGCTCAAATATTACTTACTGAGGGAACACTTCGTCAATCTTCCATATCTGGTCATCAAAGCTCTCACAGCACTTATCAGTGTTGTGATTTTACACTTAATTTGGGTAACCATATAGTTAATGTCTTTCCACCTGGACTGTCAGTTCCATGGGGGTACAGATTGAATCATCATATTTATCATTTATTCCCACTCCCTAGCAAGTGGCTGACACATGGCAGACCCACCATAAAAGTTGAGAAGGAACATGGTGAAAGTAGCATCGGAATCTTGATACTATTCATACAGCAGCCAGAGACACCATTTCTTCAGTGCTTCCTCTATGTCTATATGGCTATAATTTAGTTCACACATCAACCTTTGAAATGTGTGAACAATTTTATAAATGAGGAAATTTCTGCTCAGAATTTAAATAACATGCTGAGAAGTGCCAGACCCAAGACGTTTTCAGATAGAGGCAATCTACCTTTATGTACAGTTGGCCATACATTATTATAGCTAAGGTCAAATTTTCCTCCCAAAAGTGAATTTTGATGATGCACACAGATCAGAACGTATTAGAGCATCAGCTTTAGTCTAGTGCCCTTCAGAATAAAGGCTAAGGGCTGGAGATGTAGTGCAGTGGTAGAGTGTAGAGTGCTCTCCTAACATGCAAGAGGTCATCGGTTTAATCTTTAACACTGTGGACAAAATAGAGGCTGAGTGGGGTGGTGCACACTTGTAATCTCAGTAACTCAGGAGGCCACAGTGGAAGGACTGCAAGATCCAGGCCTACCAGAGAAACTTTTGAGACCCTGTCTCAAAATTTTAAAAATGGCTTGGGGATGTAGATCAGTGGTAGAATGCCCCTGAGTTCAATCCTCAGGACTAAAAATAAACAAATAAAACTAGAACAGAAATGCCAAGGTCTGAAAACCAGGGAGAATAATTTTAGATGGGGAGTCTAATTAAAAATAAAATCACAGAGAATAGGTTGCTAAAATAGGTTATCATCTATGTTCCTCATAGATGGTACAGACCCCAGAAGCACAGGAAAACAAAAGCCAAAACAGACAAATGGGATTACATCAAACTAAAAAGTTTCTGCACAGCAAACAACCAACAAAGAGAGCACCTGTAGAAAGGGAGAAAATATGTGTAAACTATACATCTGACAAGGGGTAAACATCCAAAATATATAAGGAACTCCCAAAACTCAATAGCAAAAAAATATAAAATACAATAAAAAATGGGCAATAGACTTCAACAGACATTTTTCAAGTCATATAAATGGTAAAAAACAGGTATATTTCCCCAGCACCACCAAAAAAAAAAAAAAAAAAAAAAAAAAAAAAAAAAAATGTTCAACATTACTAATCAGCAGGGAAATGCAAATTAAAACCACAATGAATTATCACCTCACTCCAGTAAGAATGTCTATTATCAAAAAGACAAGATAATATGCATCAATGAATCCCTCTATTATGTATAATTATAATGCACCCTTAAAAATGATATAAGTATTGGCAAGGAAGTGGAGAAAAGGGAACCCTTCCACATTTTTAGTGGGAATATAGATTAATACAGCCATTATAGAAAACAGCACTATTCACAATAGCCAAGAAATGGAAACTAACCAAAAGTCCATCAACTGATAAAGAAAATGATACGTGTACACAATGGAATGCTATTCAGCTATTAAAAAGAATGAGATCATATAATCAGCAACAGCATGAATAGAACTGGAGACCATTATGTTAAGTGAAATAAGCCAGGTGCAGAAGGATGAGTATCACATAAGCACACCCATAGGTAAAATCTAAAAATCTTGAACTCATAAAAATTGACAATAGAATGGTGGTTATTAGAGGTTGAGAAAAACTGAGGAGAGGACTTATCAATGTTATGATCACTACATTAGTGAGGTTTTCATACCTGTGACAATATGCCTGAGCAAAACAACTCAAAGGAGGAAAAACTTTGGGCTCATAGCTTCAGAGGCTTCAATCCATGGTTGGCTCACTCCATTATTCTTTGGCCTGTGATGAGGCAGAACAACATAGCAGAAGGGTATGGCAGAGGAAAGCTACTCACCTGATGGCATTCATAAGGAGACAAGGAGGAAGGAGCTCATACAAAATATATTCTTCAAAATGCCCCCCCACCAGCAATGCATATCCAAACGAGTTAAAAATCAGCATATTACAGTGACACAGCTACACCAATGTTTATAGCAGCTCAATACACAATGGATAAGCTATGTAACTTACCTAGATGCTCTTCAACAGATGAAAGAAAGTGTGGTATATATACACAATGAAGTATTTACTCAGCCATAAAGAAGAATGACTTTGTGACATTTGCAAGTTAATGGATAGAGCTGGAAACTACCATGCTAAGTGAAATAAACCAGTCCCAAAAAACCAAAGTTTGAATGTTTTTGCTGAAATGTGCAAGCAAACCCCACAATAAGTGGGGAAAAAGGAAGAATACATATTCAGTAGATGAGACAAAGGGGAATGGAGGGAAAGGAGAGGAGATAGGGAAAGGACAGACAGTGGAATGAATCCAAAACAATTTTCCTGTGTACTTATATAAATCCACCATAGTGAATCCTACCATCATGTATATCCATAAGAATGGGGTCCTAACTAGAATAAAATACATTCCATGCTTGTACAATTATATCAAAAACAATTCTACTGCCATGTGTAACTCAAAAGAACCAATAAAATAAATAAGGTGGGCTCCCCAAAGAAACCCACCTCCAGTGACTCACTTCCTCCTACTAGGCTCTACCTCCTAAAGGTTGCACCATTTCCTAATAGCATCACAGGTGGCAACCAAGGCTTTAGAACATGGTTTCTGGAGGACATTTTAGATCCAAACCATAATAGGTACTGAATTATAGTCAGATAGGACTAAAGAAGTTCTGGTCTTCTATTGTACAGTGACTATAAATAACAATAGTGTACTGCATATTTCACAAAGAGAATAAAGGATTTTGAAAGTTTTACTACATACAAATGACAAATATTTGAGTAGAGATGTTTATCCTGATTTAAACATTACACAATGAATACATGTATCAAAATATCACATGGTCCCCTATAAATAAGTACAGCTTTTATTTCCATGCATCAGTAAAGAATAAATATAAATTTTAAAAAATTTAGAATTTATTTGAGCAAAACCAAACCAAACCATGAGTCACAAATAGGGCAGCCTCCAGAACCACAGCAGATTCCAGGAACTCCAAACAACAATGTGACCAGATGGTATTTATAAAAGAAAACAGAATAAGGTGCAGAAAACAACCAAAATGGCTTAGTCCACCACCCAGTCAACTGGTTACAGCTTAACTAATTGACTGTTTATAACATAATCAGTTAACTGATTATAGGACTGTTGCAACCAGCCAAAGCTCAGTTACTGTGATTAAACACTATAATGGTTTGGTCTGTTGAGTTCAGTGTAGGTGCTCAGTCCAAATCCATGGCATCCTACAAAATGTTATTTGATTAAAAAATAATAAAAAAAATTAGCTCCTTCTACAAAATTACAATTAAAGTCAATAACCATGGTTTTTCAAAGTCTTTTTTATAATCACCATGAAAATATTTCTTTCTCTTGATGTAAAATTTGGCAACTAAAAATATTAACTATACTGTGGAGTCTATAGTAATATAATACTATATAGTAGTCTGGATTAGTGTTTCTCACATTTTGGTATGCATCAAAGCCATGGTGGTGGCAGGTATCAGGAAAGGAAATGACTAAAAACACAAGTGCCTGAGACTCACTCTTAACCCTCAAAATCAGAAGTGATATGAATGAGGCTCAGGCTTATTCTCCTCTGACATGCTTCTAAAGTCATTCTCTTGTACATAAAGTGTGAGCCAGGCTAGACTTTTTTACATTCATTTCCTCCTTAATTCTCAGAAACAATTTGTAAGTTCTACATTTTAATGGTCTTGTGGAGTCCGTGTCTATTATAGGAAGCTATATCATGTATTTTTATATATTTCCAGTTAAAATTAACAGGCAACTTCTAAATATTCTACTTCTGAAATAATATAGGTGAATAAATTTTAAGTCTGGGAGCAATTCTTTCCAAAGATGACTATACTCAAACAGAGAGTTTAATTTATCCTTACCAAGTTTCTTTGTGATGCACTGAAATAAAAAAATTATTCCATCCAAAGACTGGGGGGGGAAAAGGTGGAGGGAGTCTTAAGTCCAAGTCAAACTCAGTATTTATTAAACACTTTTAATGTTCATTACACTGTTAAATATCACCTCATCGGGAGAAAGGTAATGGTCAGGGAGGTACACCTTGTAAATAGGGAAAGGTACCACTTAAACATTTCACAGCGCATGGATTTACCATCTTCTGTTTCTACAAAATCAAATGGTCTGAACGATTTAATAATTTTCATTGATCAGTGTAAGTATTTGGGCACAATTCTGAACAAGAGCTTTTTTCCACATTATTTCTGTCATCTGCATTTGACATGTAAAAAATAAAGCCTCCCACACTTAAGATTATAAGCTACTATCAAGTACTGTGGCCACTAAGGTAAAAGAAAAAAAAATACTAGTTCCCATGGCCTTCTATAGTTGAAACTATCTGAAAAATTATAGTTGAAGTCTTTTTTTGTAAAATCCCTGTGAGACTCAACTGTTGATTGTGGTTAGAATACATTCAAAAGTATAATCAGATTGCATCACCACCATCACCTGCTCAGAGGCGAGCTGAAGAAACATGTGCTCATGAAGCTGAAGCTGGCTTATTGTACTGCACTCTCATGTGGGCTTGCCAAAGATTAGTCACCATTTTTGCAGCTGGTTTCAAATTCAGTTGATGTGATACAAGTGCAGATGCAATGGTTTACCCTAATTATATTGCTCCAGTTTAATCTTTCCATTTGTAGCATACTATACACTGGATCCAATTCAAGACTCTAGATTCATTTCAATACATTTCAAATAGAGAAGACTTCAAAATCACACATTTGTGATCCTCCCCTATAGCTGGATGATCATATTTCATCACTATATCTTTTGCATTTTCTGAATCCATCCCAAAGTTGTTTTTATCTCCTAAACCTTTACTGAATCTTATTTATTAACAAAAAGGCAGGAAAACACTATTATCAAAAGAATTTTAATAAAACAAAAGAGAAGTTATGTAATCTTCAAAAATAGTTTTCTTTTTAGGGGCTGGGTGGTATAGTGTTACCTGGCACTCTGAGAAATCTGAGGCCCTGGGTTTGATACCCACTACAGAAAAAAAGAAAGAAAGGGCGGGGGGAGTACTTTTTCAAATTTTGAAAAATTTCCATTTTCTCCCTACTTGAAATTAAACATCCTAGAAAATCTTAAGGAAATTGATTAACTAATTGTAATCAGTAGTTTTTAAACCTGACTGATGATCAGAACAACTTGGGACACTAAAACACAAGACACATTTCCTTGTTTTATTACCCTAGACCTACTGAGTAATAAGTTTAAAAGGCTTCTTTTGAAATTGTTCTAGAAGATATGTAGAGCCCTTTAGAATCCGTAAGAAAATGGCAGACAACAATAGAAAAGAGATGGATAGTTACTTTATTGAGAAAAAAACATATAACCACTAAAAAATAAAAATGCCCAATTTCATTTTCACGAAAACAAAGACATAAGATACTATTTTACACCCATTAGAATCAGACTGATAAAAATTTAAGTATTAAAATTTCTTGTTTTTATTTATTTTTTTGTGGTGCTAGGGATCAATCAAAATCAGGGCCTCACAAATGCTAAGCAATCACTCCTTCACTGAACTACATCCCCAGTCCATATAATTTTTATACACCAACTGGAAAAAAATTGTCAATATTTATTAAAGTTAATATGTGCCAGGCATGGTGGTGCATGCCTGTAATGCCAAGCAGCTCAGGTAGGAGGATGGATGGCAAGTACAAGCCAGCTTCAGTATCTCAGGGATACCTGGTCTAAAAATTAAAAATAAAAAATGACCTGGATGTGACTCAATGGTTGAATGTTCCTGGGTACAGTGCCTGGTACAAAAAAATTTTTAAAAAGTTAACATGTGCATAGCATATAATTCTTCCCAGAATAACATCTAAAGGAATGCCCACATATACACCAGGAAATATGTACAAA
Organism: Tamias sibiricus; assembly: GCA_025594165.1. NCBI lineage: Eukaryota > Metazoa > Chordata > Mammalia > Rodentia > Sciuridae > Tamias > Tamias sibiricus. Next base: position 106,777,888 of record CM046664.1, on the reverse strand, counting down.
AATGTTTATAAGACAATGTTTGTTTCTAAACTGAGCTTTTTATTTTGAGACAATTGGAGATTCACATGTTGGTAGAAGACATGATATAGAAGAATTCCATGTTCCCTCTACCTTGGTTTCTACAATAGCAACATCTTCAAAAATATAGTATAACATCACAACCAGAATGCTGACATTGATACAGTCCAGATACAGAACCACCAACAGGATCCCTTGGGTGCCCTTTTATAGTCACACCCACCTCCCTCCTCATCCCCACACCATTCTGAACCACTGGTAACCCCTAATCCATTCTCCATTTTCTCTACATAATTGTGTCATTTTCACGATTGTTCCATAAATGGAATCATACAATGTTACTTTTAGGGATCAGCATTTTTCTACTCAGCAAAAACCTCTGGAAATCCATCCAGGTTGTTTAGAAAAATTGTTACTTTTTACTGCTGAGTATTATTCCATAGTATAGATGTACCACCATTGCTTTAACTATTTGTCTGTTGGAGGATATTTGGGTTGTGTTCAGTTTGAGGCTATAATGAATAAACCTACTACAAACACCAAGGCACAGGTCTTTGTGTGAACATACATCTTCAATTTCTCTGGAATAAATGCCCAAAACTGCAAATGCTAAGTCATATGTTAACAGCAGATTCCAGTTTTTAAGAAACTGATAACCTCTCTTCCCAAGAGTATCTGTACCATTTTACACTCCCATCAACAAATGATCCAGTTTCTCTTCATTTTTACCAGCATTTGGTGTTATCACTTTTTTTATTTTGCTAAGTATGCAGCCTTCATTATGATTTTAATCTGCATTTACCTAATGGCTAATGACATTGAACAATATTTACATGCTTATTTACTGTCTATATATTCTCTTCAGTAAAATGTCTCTTCATGCCTTTTGCTCATTTCTGGTTTGTTGTTTTTTTTTTTTTTTTTTTTTTTTAATAACTGTTGAATTTTGAGGGTTCTATATATATTATAGATACTAATCTTTTCACAAACCTGGGGCTTATAAATATTGTCTCCCATTCCAGTGTATCTTTTCATCCTTAGGTCATTCATAAAACAAATACTTTTAATTTGATAAAATCTTATGTTTCCATTTCTTCTTTTATGAATTATATTTTCAAGATCCAGTCCAAGAACATTTTGCCTTGTCCCAGATTTCTCAAAATTTATTTTTCCTAAGAGTTACACAGTTTTGTATTTAAGTCTATGGTTCATTTCCAGTAATTTTTTCTCTTTTCTTTGTCCCTGCTGTGCTAGGGAGCAAATCTAGGGCCTCACATATGCTAGACAAGTGCTCCATCACTAAGCTCCACACCCAGCTCTCGTGTAACTTTTATAGAAGGTATGAGAGATCAAATGTGATTTTTTACTGTGAATGTCCAACACAAGATTGGTTTTAGTAGTAAAACAAAACTCCAAATGTTCATCATCATAAGACATACATAAATTGTGATATATTCATCAGTAGAATGCCAAATAAAAATGAAGCACACTCAGCAATATAGACAAATTCTAGACAGGGGATGTTGGGTGACAGAGACAAATTGCTGAATAATATTGTATATGTATTGGAATTGTGATTCTATTTAAACATGGTTCTAAAACATACAAAAGCAAACTAGAGATGTAAACAAATATGCCAACGCTATTCAAAAAGAGAATGAGAAACAAAATTTATAAAATAGAATTTACTTCTGTAATGGGTGTAAGATTAGGGAACTTCAAGGTGAACAATAAATTCTTAAACTGATTAATGGGCATACAGTGTTCACTACATTGTCATTCTGAATACTTTCTCATGATTTAAAAACAAACTTCAAAAGTTATTTTAATATTGGAACCTGCATAAGCAGGACCTAAAAATAATGCCTGGTAAGTTCTGTCATTTTAAGGATCTGACCCCTAGCTGGTCTCAAAACAACATTATAAAATATAGTACAGGGAAAATATAATACATCAAATAGACTCTTGTTTAGGAAATATTGACTTCTAAGCAAACCCTCCTTATCCCAGAAGGCTCACTTGTCCTAGAAGTTCCCTACCTGAACTTTCTTTTAACTTCAATCTCCCAGTGGTTCACCTTTTCTCCAGACAGTGCCTTCTGCTTTGTAATCTGCCCTCCTCAAGTGACACTGTTTGCAATGAACACCAACCTTTGTTTCTGATGTCTCCAGCTAATCCTCAGGTCTCATTTTCATAAGAGATGGTGACAGGACAAATGGTGAGTCTTCCTGACTACTTGATAAGGATCCATAACTGAATAGGTTTTTAATGTTCTTATCTATAAAAATTAAGTCTACAATCCCACTTTAAAAATCCATATTAGGGGCTAGGGTTACAGCCACATGTGAGGCACTTGGTTCAATCCTCAGCACCATGTAAAAATAAATAAATAATATAAAGGTATTTTTAAAAATCCATATTAGAAGTAACCCCATGTATGATGTTATTCACACATGTGATTCAGAAATACTTAAAAGTATGGACAGAAAAGCAAAGAAATCAAAGTTCATCTCAATAAGCATGAAATAAAATTCTTTATGACAAAATTCCTTAATCATGTGAAAATTTACAAAATATATAAGAAATTAGTATTCAAGGCACAGAAAGACTTGGCATTGAATAGCTAATTAGTATTTTAAATTGTTAGGCTTCTTCTCTACTTTCCTATCTTCTCTTTTCCTACCTTCCTCTCTTTTCCCACCTCCTTTCTCTACCACACAAACACTTTGCTAGTTAAGAAATTCTTTAGAGTGATCCATATAACTGTCTATATTTGTATATACACATGTGTATTGGGTATGATATATAATAACTTTCCTTTAAACCACATTTTAATGGCAAAAATTCCTAATATGTAGACCCATTTACCTCCAGTAACTCTATTTCCAGTAACCATAGTTGTTTATGTCAGTCAAATCAGCTTAGTATTTGATGTTATAAAACATAATTTTAAAATGGTTGAAACATAATAGTTAGAAAAGTATATTATTAATAGTAGAATTTATTTTAAATTATGTCCTACAAAGAACAAACATATTGACTTCATTTTAAAAGGTCTCCTTTAGGGCTGGGGATTTAGCTTAGTTGGTAAAGTGTTTGCCTTGTATGCACAAGGCCATGGGTTCAAACCCCAGCACCACAAAAACAAAACAAAACAAAAGGTCTCCTTTATACGTTTCAAGTTATAAAGAACTGCTGCTTTTGTAAACAATCTATTAATTTATTAACAGAGTGCTAAACATGATCCATTATACCCAAAACAGTAACTGCTATCTAGTAAATATATGGGTGATTGAGTTAGGGACACTGTCACTGTGTAGCTATTTAGTCCAGAAACAATTTGTTTTATATATATACATATATATACATATGTATACATACACACATGTGTATATATATATATGTATATTTACATGTGTGTATGTACACATACACACACACAACTAAAGCTGAGCAATCAATAATTTTGTCTTCTTTTGTCTACAAGTAGCTTATTCAACCGTAACTAGTAAATCAAGGGTGAAAAGTAGAGTTGTAAATTACAAAGAAAAGATTCATTTTATTCTTAATTCCCACTTGAATCTATGTATAATGTGAAGTTACAGACAGTTAAGGAGAAGCTGTTGTTTCTGAATATGTAATTGCTATTTAGATGATAATGGCATGGATGTCGCAGTAGAACCATGATCCAAATTTGAATAAGGTCTTAATGAAGGAGGCTAAGAGAAGAATGAGGAATGAAATACAACAGTGTCAGCAACAGACCTTAATGAAGCAAATTACTTTCAGTACCTTTGTAATTCAGGAGAAGCTGCATAAAAAAAAAAAAAAAAAGTGACAACTAAAGGATCAAAAGCAGGACCTCTGCAAACTAAACATGCTTAAAACATGACATCACTGTCTGGGCAACAAGGCATTGTGGAAAACAGCCTTAATGTTTGGGTTTTACAGGTCACATTGCAAAATAACTACATTAAAAGACCTGGCTAGGCGAACTAGTTTTCTTAGAAAGCATCTTTATATTTCAAGTTAATGACATTTCTAAACAAAAAAGGAATTTACATGCCTAAAGATATCTTGGCTGATTTTTAAGAAGCATTAGATATTAACACCAAGAATAGCTTTAAGGAAAAAGTAAGCTGGATTCTGGATCAGAAAAGAATAGAGGCCTTTTTCTTTTAAGCTCTAAAACATTTGTTCTTTTTTACTTGTTAGATTTATGAAGCACACAATGCATACTACTTAATAAGTGATGGAATCACTTTACATATTCATATTTTAAAATCAATTTCACTTTTACAAAATCACGCTGAAACAATTTGAGAGCATATGGCACTCTCACTTCCAGAATGCAACATACCTTTAACATGTTTAAATGATTTACCCAAGGTAACAGTGATGATGGTACTGAATGCAATGCTCTGCCTTCCAAGGGAAGTCAAGTAAAAAGAGCCATAGTTACAAATTAAATTTAATACTCATATGGATATCTAAGTCATAATCATTCAGTGATAACATACATTCCCTATTAATATTGTATGCAGGACAAGGCAGTTACTACCATAGCACACACAATATTTTCTATAGAGAAAAGTATTCACACAAAGGTGTAGAGACTGAATTTTTACTGTTTATCCCAATTTCTCAAATATATGCACAAAATATATGCAGCAAACTATTAACCAAAGAATGCCAATGCAATAGTTATGTATTACTAATCAGAAAATGATTCCTCAATACTAATTAGTTTCTAGGTACTGCATGCAAATGGTTTGACTTCAAAGATACAAAGGGGACAAAAATATAAGTTTGGCATTTAGAAAGATTTCCTGTCATCTCCCTGGACCACAATAGGATCTTAATGACCTCTGCAAATGTTTGTACTATATTAGATTTTATTTTAAACCTAAATAAGTCAAGATGATCTATCCGAAAATATATATTTAAAAAAAAAAGTGATAGCATGTAGAACATACTGGTTAAAGCACAGGAAAAATAGGTTTAAAATCCCAACTTTGTGCAGTCTTTGGCATGTTATTCCACTTCTTGAACTTTCTGTCTCTGCATCTGTGAGTTGAACACTGCTGTGTAAATGAAGCCATATTACTAATCATCATTATTATCACTATTGTCTATTAGTATGTGACTTTGAATATATAACATTACCTTTTTGTACTCATTTTCCCTAACTGTAAGGAATAATGATACCTAACATTTTTAATGATAATTTAAAAGGGGTTTTGGAAGCTGCCTAAAAAGACCAAATATATAACATACATCATCAGTATTTTTATATAGTTACTTTCTTTTTACAAACATTGAAACTAATATAGCTCCCATGATCTGCTGATTATTTCCTGAGTGTATCCTTCATATATATTTTAACCAGTAAACACAGAATAAGGTGATAACATGGTCAGCCACAATGTTCCACCTCTTCCTAAACCCTGCACCAGTGTTTTTGCTTTTTGATTAATTTTTCCTCTCAAAAAGATGTTCTGATTCAACATGGATTTTACATATTTGCACTTATCTCTAATCTTTCTTTTCCCAAAATCAGCCACAAATACTACATAGGATCGTTGCCATAGTTTGACTGTGTTCCCCAAAGTTCATACGTTAGAAACTTATCCCCAATGCAACAGATTTGAAAAGTGGGGCTACTAAGAAGCGATTAGGTCATGAGGGCTCTGCCTTTATGAATGGTTTAATGTCTTTATTGCAAATGTGGGTTAGTTATTGTGAACTTGTTATAAAATCAAGTTTGACCCCCTCTTGCTCTCTTGACCTCTCTTGCCCTTCTACCTTCTACTATGGGATGACACTGCAAGAAAGTTATCACCAGACTAAATCCTAACTTTGGAACCACCAGCCTCCAGAACTATAAAATATAAAGTTCTTTTGAAATTACCCAGTCCAAGTATTCTATTAGAGCAGAAGAAAATGAACTAAGACAATAATCATCTATTTTCTTTGTAGCACCCTGACTTCATAACTTCGAATGGTGACTTTCACAGTTTATTCTAGGGAATAATGACTTCATCTGATTTTCTCCACACAAAGAAATAGCAACAAAGATTTCTAATAAAAGATTATAGACTACACATACTTTTAAAAATAGACATCTTTAGGGCAGTTTTAGGCAGCTTTAGATTCAGCAAAAAACTGAGAAGATAAGAGATTTCCTATGTAAGCCAGTAGTACAACACATACATATCCTTCCCATTATCAACTACATCTTCCACTATAGTACTCCTCTTGTTACAACCAATGAGCCTACAAATATCACCCAAAATCTATACTTTACATTAGGGTTCAGTCTTGGTGTTGTATATGCAAGGGGTTTGGAAGAATTTATAATAATATGAATCTACCATTATACTATTTTAAAAGTAGTTTCACTATTCCCAAAATTCAGAAGAGCATGTAGTTCTCTAATTGTAAGTTCAAAAATTTCACCTTGAATTATAATTCATTGCCCTTATAATGAATATAGTCATGATTATTAAAATAAGGAATTAGACCTCATGTAATAAAATAAAATTAAAACTCTTTCTCTCACCATGCACAAAACTTAACTCAAAGTGGATCAAGGACCTAGGAATTAAACCAGAGACCTTGCACCTAATAAAAGAAAAAGTAGGCCCAAATCTCCATCATGTTGGTTTAGGCTCCAACTTCCTCAATAAGACCCCTATAGCATAAGAACTAAAACCAAGAATCAATAAATAGGATGAATTCAAACTAAAAAGCTTCTTCTCAACAAAAGAAACAATCAGTGAGGTGAACAGAAGACCTACAGAATAGGAGCAAATCTTTACCATAAGCACATCAGATAGAACACTAACCTCAAGGATTTATAAAGCTCTTAAAAGCCTTAACACCAAAAAAAAAAAAAAAAAAAAAAAAAAGAAAAGAAAAGAAAAAAAAAAAAAAAAAAACCCAATCAGTAAGTGGGCCAAGGAACTAAACAAACACTTCTCAGAAGATGATATACAAACAATCAACAAATATATGAAAAAATGTTCAACATCTTTAGCGATTAGAGAAATGCAAATCAAAACAACTCTAAGATTTCACCTTACTCCAGTCAGAATGGCAGCTATCAAAAAAACAAACAACAATAAATGCTGGCGGGGATGTAGGGGAAAAGGCACACTCTTACACTGCTGGTGGAACTGCAAATTGGTGAAGCCAATTTGGAAAGTAGTATGGAGATTCCTAGGAAAACTGGGAATGGAACCACCATTTGACCCAGCTATCCCACTCCTTGGCCTATTCCCAAAGGACTTAAAAAACAGCTTACTACAGGGACACAGTCACATCAATGTTTATAGCAGCATAATTCACAATAGCTAAATTGTGGAACCAACCTGATGCCCATCAGCAGATGAATGGATAGGGAAACTTTGGTATATATACACAATGGAACACTACTCAGCACTAAAAGAGAATAAAATCATGGCATTTGCAGGTAAATGGATGGAGTTGGAGAAAATAATGCTAAGTGAAGTTAGCCAATCCCAAAAAACCAAAGGTGGAATGATCTCTTTGATATGAAGATACTAACTTATAAAGGCAAGAGAGAGGGGATGAGAGGAATGAAAGAGCTTTAAATAGAACAAAGAGTGGGGAAAGAAGGGAGGGGACAAGGGAATAGGAATAATGGCAGACTGAGTTATCCATGATTACCCTAAATACATGTATGAAGACACAATTGTCATAAAAATACTTTATATAAAACCAGCAACTTGAAAAATTGTGCTCTTTATATGTAATATGAAATGAAATGTACTCTGCAAACATGTATAACAAATTAGAATAATAAAAATTTTTTAAATAAATAAATAAAATAAAAAATAAGGGATTAGAAAAGTATAGTAATTACAGTCAGATAATTATATAAAACAAGTATTATACATTTGTGGTAACACACTGAATGTGAACACTGGGTACAGGTTGTATATACCAGAGACTCAATCCAATTATATATAAATAGTTAAACCTATAGTTATTTTATTATGGTTATATAATCACTTAGGACATGTGAAATTAGTTTTTAAATTCAAAGCACACTAATAATATAATATGATTATCAAAACCATGTTGATTCTAACTTTTTATAAATCACTTATTTTTCTATAGCACAACCTTAATAATAATAAAGAACCAAATGCCAGTATATTAATTACATGAACCTCATTATAATCATCCTGGAAGTTCATATTTTACTTCCCATTCTGTGCAGTTCAGTAAGAGGTAGTCTAAGTTGAAATTTCTTCTCACTACTGCACAGAAAGTTTAGAAACAAAGACAGGTTAATAAAATGGGAACAGGAGCTTCCTTGAACTTAGAACAACAACGGTGCCAGAAAGAACAATGTCAGTGGTCCTGTATCATGAATGCCAAGGAGCACTGGGTTCAGTTAGTTGCATTCCTCAGCTACATGCTGAGTTAATTCCAGAATATTCTTTTCATTCAGATGATGTATACTGCCCCATCTTCCCTATTTTAGTTCTACCCAAATAAAACACATCATCTTCCACCCCCACCCCAACTGATGATCCTTCTGTGATTAGAAACAATCTACAAGTCGAACTAGGATTTGGGGGCAAAGCAATCCTCTAAGTTTACAGTTCTTGAATTGTGATCTCAACCTGTTTCATTCTCAAAAATTACTGGGGAGGGGCTGGGGTTGTGGCTCTGTAGTAGAGTACTTGCCTAGTATGTGTGAGGCACTGGGTTTGATCCTCAGCACCACATAAAAATAAATAGAATAAAATAAAGGTATTGTGTCCATCTACAACTAAAAAAATATTTTTAAAAAATTACTAGGGGCCTGAGAGCTCTCATTTATGTCAGTTATATGATATTTTTCACATTAGATATTAAAACAAATTTAAAACACATTTATTAGTCAATTCATTTAAATTTGGTTTACATGTTAGCATAAATAACATATTTTTATTTTTAAAAAAACTACATTTTCTAAAACAAAAAAAATGTAGGGAAAAGAACATAATATTTCTGCAGATCTCCTTAATTTCCAGTTTAACACAAGTACTCACTTCTCTTATTGCATATGGGCTGCTATCATGTTGTTTGGTTGAAGTACACTAAAGAAAATCCAGCCTCACTCACAGATACACAGTTGGGACTCCATGAAGTATCTCCATGAGAACTCTGATCTAAGATATGCCTGTGTTTTCGTGATGAAAACATCTTACGGTCAAAGGCCCCAAACTGATTAGGACAAATTGTTTGCAACCTCAGCAGGTGCCACTATTTTAAGTTTAAAACTTGAGTCAGAATCTCCAGGATTCAACATGGGTTAGAAAATAAGTTTTCTAAATTAAGAAGATATTTCTTGCTAGGTGGGCTGTTACATCCATACAATAAAGAAAAAATTATTTTTTCTTTTTATTTAATGAGAACTCAAGTGCTAATAAAATTATACTTTACATTAAAAAGTTGAAAATTCTCTAATGAAATAAATTGAACTCATAATTTCTTTAGTGTAAATTCTGATAAAAGATGAATTTAAGCAGCAACCTAAAAGAGCACAGAAATTTGAAAATTTGAAGAACTACATGATTTTTAATGTAAAAGCCTCGTTTTAATCACATTTTCATAATCTCAAAAAAAATTAGAAATATCAAGTGGATTTTAATCACCATTTTAGTAGGCAACAGTAATTATTTTTGGCAAGTAAAATAAACCACAGCTTTATTCAATTATATGAAGAGTCATTCAGTGAAAGTTTGGCAAGGACAAATTTTAAAAGCAGACAATAAATTCAATGTAGTGCTAACTAGAAGACTGGCTGGTGGCATTCTGAAGTTATACTATGGCTTCTCTCATGGCTTCAAGGAACATTTAATAAATTTATATTCCAACAGGACTGAAAAATGATATATGTAAAAAAAATCAACTGATTTTCCTGTTACTAGGACAATGAAGTTTTACAGAGAGGTGTAGCAATAATAGTTCAACACACATACTAGTCCACTTATCTCTTGGTATTTTTTTCAATATGTATTTTTTTTTAGTTGTAGGTGGACACAATACCTTTATTTATTTTTTTTTTTTTTTATGTGGTGCTGAGGACGGAACCCAGTGCCTTACGTGTGCCAGGCAAGCGCTCTACCACTGAGCCCCAGCCCTGTCTCTTGGCATTTTTTACACAAAAGAAATCAGGATACTTACAGTCATGTAGGGTGAACTGTCTATCTTCCTGACTAGGGACAAATTTAAGGCTCAGGAATACATTTCAGAAATCATAATACACACCAGTGGAAAAATAAGATTCAACTTAAAAGAAAATCACTTAATTTATATAAAAGTATTTGTAGTGCATTAAGAAACATTTGCCTTTTTATTTTCATCCTTGAGAGCTGTTCATTTGAAAATAAATGTTAAGCATCAGGAAAAATACAGTGGGTAAAATTTAAATGTGAATAGCTACTTAAGTATTAGAGGACAAGAATACCTGAATTTCATATAAAACCTATATGAGTGGGTATGAAACTCAGGTTTCTTGCCTCAAAAACTAGAATTCTATTATATTCCATAGTTTCTGTTATGGTTTGGATATGAGGTGGCCCTAGAGAATTCATGTGTTAAAAAATACAGGACTATTCACAAGTGAAATGATTATGAGAGCTATAACCTAGTCAGTGGACAAACCCATTTAATGGATTAATTATTTGAATGGATTACTGGGTAGTAAACTGTAGGCAGGTGGAATGTGGCAGAGGCTGTGCTATTAGAGTTACCCAAACAAGGACTAAGCCTCTGAAACCATGAGCCCAAAATAAACTTTGCCTCCTCTAAACTGTTCTTGTCAAGCATTTTGGGCACAGTAATGAAAGGTGACTAAGAGTCTCCCTCCAAAAAATATCAATTTAAAAGATAATATCTACTAAAATACGTAACAGTTAAAGTATGCTGAACACAGTTCTATTTTCTTTTAAAGTCAGTTCATCAGGGGCTGGGATTGTGGCTCAGCAGTAGAGCGCTCACCTAGCACGTGCGCAGCCCGGGTTCGATCCTCAGCACCATGTACAAATAAACACATTGTGTACAACTAAAAGCAAATAAATAAGTATTAAAAAAAAAAAACTTTAAAGTCAGTTCATCAGTATTATTATAATATTGATAACATCAATAATTATGTGAAAACACTAGTTAGTAGAGATTTAGTTTTGAAAAATGAAATAGCCTGCTATTACTTGTACTGATATTATGTCATATTCTTAAGGCCATGCTATGAATAATTTATCCTATGAAATCTATCTTTCAAACATAATAATGGGAATGAAAGATGATTAGACATCTATATATGATCATCTCTCCCCTACCTTGAGGTTTCTTACATAAAATTCAACTACATGTGAATATATTTCTGTATGGCTTTTCTTCCTAAATTTCAATATAAATTTCAGTTCACTTTTTTACAAATCATAAACCCCTCTTATTGGTAAAATTCATAAAAGAGATCAGAGTAGAACAGGAAATATAGCTGATAGCAAATAGTAGAAATGATTACAATGAAATACCAGGAAAGATAAAGTGAAATCAAAGAAAAGTAAACACGTGAAGGAAGCCTTAGATAGATGGTGGGCACAGATATGGGGTAAAGGGCTTGACAAGGGAAGACCTACAAGTGTGGAAGCCTGGATATAAGGAAGCTGATGAAGAGGGAGTAAACACAGGCAAACACCCTATTGTTCCATTAACCATCCTAGTCAGCCTCCTAGTCATACTTCTTTAAGACCAAGACCAGGAAGGACCTGTAAAACAGGAAGTGAAGGTCAACTCAATCAGCAAAGCAGAAAGCAGCAATGTTTCTCAGTGGTGGGGTGCTTGCCTAGCATGCGCAAGGCCCTGTGTTCAATATTCAGCACCATAAAATAAAAGCAAAAAAAAAAAAAAAAAAAGTAGAAAGAGCATCATCTTCAACAAAGCAGCACAAATTTACACACTTGGGAGAGCAAGATCTGGGAAAGTCTCTAGCAAATAAAAGATGGTAAATGGAGCAGTACAACTTCTAGTAGCACCAATTTAAGATGTATAAAATGTCATAGTTTGTCTTTAGTATGTATTAACTGTTTTCTCTCAGCAAATACAAATACAGTCATAAATACACTTCCAATTTAAGGCCCCCCTAACCTCAGTTTCCACTTTAAGATTCTAAATTCCTCAGCCACAAATTATTTGCATGCGTCTTCAAGATCCTAAGCTCTACATTAGGGAGAAAACTATATGGCTCATTCCTTTAAAACTATATGTATATATTAAATAGGAATAACAGATTCCATTCTACATCACACAATTTTCTCTAGAAGGACATTGTATGTATTAATTAAATGCCTCATAAACAATTGAAATATTAAACCAAATCTCTGTAGAGATCCAAGTGCGTGTTATACTTGTCTGATTTTTTTTTCTTACTATAAGTTGTTGGGCCCTTACAGACTGTATATTTGTGTCTCCCCCAAATTCACATGTTGAAAGCTTAACCTCCAAGGTGATGGTATTAGGAGGTCTTTGGGAGGTAATTAGGTCTTGGAGGTGTAGAATCCTCACAAGTGGGATTAGTGCCTTTATGAAATATATCCCTAAAATCCGCCATGCCCTCCACTATGTGAGAACACAGAGAGATGGCACATGTATGCATCAGAAAGAAGTCCCTCACCAAATTCCCAACTTGCCAGCACCTTTATTGTGAATTTTCCTGTCTCCAAAACTCTGATAAATAAATTTCTGTTATTTAGAAGCACCCAGCTATGGTTCTTTGTTACAGGAACCCAAACTAAGACACCCTCCAAGGAAGTTAGCATCTCTAAATATGTGAATGGTTTGTAAGCAGGTAATATCACCACATTTATTTCATGAGAAGAAAAAACTTCATTACTTATTACTTTCTCTTTACCTCAGGACTTTAAAATGTAGATTTTTTTGATATGACTATGAATAAATATAACACTTATTTCCACTAATATTAATTTATAACCCTGAGCTCAGTTTGGCATTTTTACCATGCAAATTCATCCACTCATTCTCACCCAACAAATATTTACCAAACACCTAATCTTTATAAGGCATTACAGGAGCACCATGATTACAGAGTCTTACAAAATGCAGCTCCCCAGCAGTTGTAGAATTGAAAAATGTAACTTCCCTCTCTTAATACAGCTTTGGGAATAACTGTGATAAGCATGGAGGAAGGAAGTAGACTTTTCTGGTACTAAACATAGATCTATATCCATTTCCAAGATGACCTTATAGAGTAGAACGTCACAGACCACCCTAGGGATTCAATTCTCCAGCAGAGTTTCTGAAGTAAAACTTTCCAGTGCTCCTCTTTAGTTCAGTCTGGAGCCACTATTTTTAAACAGTTTAATGATTTTCCTATTTTAATGTAAGTAAAAACTAAACAAATCTGTAGCTCTAATTTATAAACTCTTATAAAACTTTAAGGATCTGAGGATAATCAAATTTCAACTTGAGGCTCAAGTTTATGAATGAGTAAAGCAATATTTAACTTTTAAATCATCAGTTAGAAAAAGAATCCAAGAGATCTAAAAAAAAGTAATTCTATTATCTTAAAAAGAATTAGTCTGAAAAAAAAAAAAAAAGAAAGAAACACAAATACATTCTAAGAAATGTCTGCATTCCCATGATCAGGGAAGTCAGAGCCCCTTGAGAATATGCACTGTACTCAGCATTTACATGTTGCTGAAAAAGTCACAGTCTAGTTTTTGGCTCCAAATCACTTTCAGATGAGTTAATTTTAAGACAAGTATCCTATTTACCTTACTATTAAGTAATCAGCAAGGAGGTGGAAATAGGTAATAACAAAGAGAGCTGAAGGAAGAAGATTAGAAGATTGCTCCAAATAAAATGTGAGAAGCTGAACCTGTAACACCCACAGTACAACTGAGCTACTGATAGTAAAACACTTGAAATGAACTGCCCAATGAGGATCTCTAGTTATATTCTCTACTACAAAGAAAGAAAAACGTTCAGACAGAATAAAGTCTGCAATGATTCAATCTCAAATAATTTTTGATAAATCAGATGAGTCTGGTTCAAGAAGTGAGTTATAAGGAAAAGGCTAAGTTCTAAAACACCAAAAGTCAACTTACAGTCATTTCTCACTTAAAACTTCTAACAATTTGGTTGAAATTGATGGCAGAGATGGAGATGGGAATGCACTATCTAATAATATTTATTTAAAAGACTACAGAAATAATTCTCTTTGTAGAATGAAATAACTATATAACTGCATTTTGTAATCTCATAGAATTTGAAAGAAAAAAAATCTTATAAAATGTGTATCAATGCAAAGAAGTAAAATCACACCAGAAACTGAGGAATCTGTTCATTTTTAGTGTCCATAACCATGGTGTCTAGCTCATGGACACTTAGTAGGTATATGAGTAGATGCTCAATACACATTAATTAAATAAAAGACTAATTTACTGGAAATCTGTGAATGGTTCATGGGGATTTTGTGAATCTCCTGAAATTGTAAGTGAAATGCCAGAACTGTGCAGAGATGGGATTTTTTCACATCAGATTCTCATACTGTCCATATGCAACACAGGATAAGTCTTACTTTGAGTAATGGAAGAATTATTTATCTTTCAGGTAATCCACTACTAATATTATTGCTTGTTACTGAGATTTTGATAAGAACTAACAATAAAAAGATTCAGAAAACATACTATCTAGCCAAAACCTAAAGGGCAGAAATTCTTTATTTCTAGCTAAAAGCAGAATTGTACACTCTAACAATTAAATGAGCAGAAGTCAGCCTGCAAAATAATCTAATTAAGCAAACTCTCCAAAGAAAAATCCTTTTAACAGCCCTCATGCAGGTTGGCTGAAGAAATACCAAAATTTTCCTCCAAAAATACTCATTAAACAAGAGTCATTTAAACAACTAAAGCACTCTGATTTATACTTCTCAAACTGGAAGATGATTACTCCCAGTACACACAGTATGTGAGAAGACACAGGAAGACAAGGAAAAACATAATAACCTCCTATTATCTAATTTACTGTGCAATATCTCATTATTTAAGGCACTTTTGTTAAATAATCACAACTATATTATGTTCTGAGTATAAATTTCATATGAATTTGAGATAATACCAGCTTTAAAAAAAATTCCTTGAAGCTAAGTGCCAACCCTGGTAGCAACATATTCATGCTCTTTCCTCACTGATATTCATTGGAAGAAAATTTTTTAAATTTCATTTTACTTTAGCCATTTTTTTTAAAAGTCTCTAATAGGAACCCAGACAAGGAGGGATCTGACAAAAAAAAAAAAAGAAAAGAAAAGAAAAAGAAAAAAGAACTATGCAATCTGCATTTTTAGAAGATGTGTTTCTCTCCCTTTAATACATGGAAGAGTCAGGTAAACAATTCAATAAAAAGAGGCATATACTCATCAAGATTTTCCAAGGTCAAAAAATAAGATTTTTAAAAAATGAAAAGAGCAAAACAATCTGGTTAACACTTGCTGAAAATTATCTGACCTCACACAAGATCATCCTACTTTCCCTGCCTGGAACATGCATTAAGATGAAAGTTATACAGAACCTTGAGCTGAGAGAGGGTGTTTACTGAGCTTACTTAGCTTAGGTCATAGCTGGTTCCACTTCACAAAGTCAAATGCCCAGGAAAAATCAATAAATCTATGTATGACTAGTCTTATGTTGTTCTTAACAGATTTCAGATGGAATGTCTGAAAAGGGCAGTCTTTAAAAGGGTTGGGGGCTGGGTGTCTACATCTGAGTGTGGTCTGAAAGGGCCCCAACCATGGAGTTAATAAGGGTAAATCAGTTGGCAAGGATCAGTGCCCACTATTCAGAGCTGACTTTGAGCAGTTCTAGAGGAAGAAAATCTTCACTAAGTGCTTTACTTAGCTTGAGCATGTGAATCATTTGTTCTGTAAGGAGGGAGAACTATTGGCAACAAATGAAGAAGAGCCTTGAGATAGATAAATTTCAAATGGTTGACACTGGTTGGGAGAAATATGCTCCCTAATGATCATGTGAAATTTGAATTTCACAACTTTATTTACAAAATTCATAGAACAGGTTGTTCTATTTCCAAATCAGCCTCAAATCATCTAAGAAATCTTTTCCTAGAAAATTATAATTTTATACCTAGACACCTCTAACCAGATTCCACATAGTTGTTCAAAATGTCTTTATTGTAATACTTTACAAATCAGGCCACAATTGTTTTCTGTGTTTTCTTTACATAAATCTAATATATATCTTTTAATTTTGGCTCTAAAAGAGTCAGTCTCATATGAGCTTAAGCACAAAACAAATTATACTGGTATAAGTTTATTAGAAACACATTAAGATACACAAAGTAGGGTTTATAAAAGCCTAATATAGATGAAGGAAAATGGTCTGTCTCAATCTTTCACACTCTTGCTCTCCTAAATTCAAACATGAATTATGAAAACATAAAATGTAATATACAAAACACTGCTAAACAACAATGAACATTTACAATCGTAGAAGACAGATGTGGAGAAATAAAAATCTAAAGGTGACATAATTCCCAAAATAGATGTAAAAGATGCTGGATCTACTTTGACAAAAGTTATACAGGGTTGTTGCTGAAGTGTACATGCTCAGAAGCATTGTTTCTTTATTCAGGATCAAGGTGCAAGCAGGTCAGATTCTGTCATCAGATATTCCACTGCCAGAAATCCAATGTTTTGCAGGAACTAATGCCAAGGACCATGAAAAGCCTGAGACTAAACATTTAGGAAGTTCTATGTCTAAAAGTAATAAGGAAAGAGCATGGTTGAAAAGCATGGAACAAAAGTTAATTAGTATCAGAGTAAAAATCAATTTGGTTTAGAAAAATACTGAGGAACAGTTTAGCATATTTTTATTTGACTATATCCTCTTTTATCTGATAGAATATAATCATTCTGTATTATAAATCAAATCCTACAGTTGGCTGGGCTTGAGAATTCTGTATGAAATAAACTGTGGTGGAGCAAATGTTGACAGCAAATAAACTATTGCAAGCTTACCTGGCAGGGAGCAATGGTATTTCTCTCTACTTGGCAAACCACCTTAATTCCTTCTTCAGAATGTTCCAATATGACTCAGATAAACTTCCAACTACTTAATAGTGCTACGCTATAGGTATGGAAGAAATCCAAAGATTTTTATTTTCCTTCTTTTTAAATTAAAGTTTCTGGTATATTTGCTACAAGTGTCTAATAACTCAGTTGGGAAAGACTCAGTTGCCTTCAGTTAACAGGGTATCAACAGGCATTCTAGATCAATGGACAAGAATATCAGTTTAAAAGAGCCTACTCCTCAAAAAGAAAAATCTTTTTAATAATTGCCATTTAAAGGTAACATGTGATTTCAACTATATTAACTAAATAACAGAATATCCACTGTAGAGGGAGTTATTACATATGCTCACAGTAACTTGTGCTAATGTGATTAGAGTTTTTACATCTTGCAAAGTAATTAAGAACATAAAATGCTATATTAAAAATTGATAAATTATTAAAATCAGAAAAGAGGGCCAAAATTCGTGTAATCCATTAAAAATAATAGTTTACAAGGAGGACTTTCAAAATATAGTGAAATTTCACCTTAAAATTGACCTTAATGAAAGAGAATAAAATAATGGCATTCGCAGGTAAATGGATGAAGTTGGAGAATATAATGCTAAGTGAAGTTAGTCAATCTCAAAAATCCAAATACTGAATGTTTTCTCTGATATAAGGAGGCAAATTCACAGTGGTGTTGGGTGTCAGGGTACATAGGAGGATTAGAGGAACACTAGAATGGTCAAAGGGGAGGGATGGGAAGGGAGGGAACAAGGGAGGATGGAGGGGGAAAAAAAGAAAATGTGGTAGAATAAGATGGCTATCATTATCCTAAATGCATGATTGAAGACTTGAATAGTATGAATATACTTTGTATACAAACAGTGTTATGCAAAAAGAGGCTCTATATGTGTATTATGAATTGTAATACATACTATTACAAATACAACAAGTTTGAATAAAAAAAATTTTTAAAAATTGACCTTAATGTTTATAGGATGCCTCCTGATACACTGAGGTCTCATGAAGATATTTTGGGTAAAAGAAATGTGAACATATAAGAAAACAGAAAACCAAATAAAAAGTTGGTTTCATTCTTTCCCCAAGACATTCTCCACCACCACTATAAATTATTATGTCATTACAAAATGAATGAAAATTTTAAGATAAAATTTTCCTATACTACACACTGGCCTTAGGATTATCAAAATAACATAAGCTGATAAAAATATTTTAAGAAAAATGAACAGCATTTATAGTTACTATGTCAATGTTTGCTGAAATGAACTATATACTGGAAAGAGAAAGCAAAATATAATAGTAACTGTAAAATGCACTTATTCTTCTAGAAGAACTATAGTTTTTTAAAATATTTATTTATTTGCTTTAGTTGTACACAATGCAATGCATTTATGTTTATGTGGTGCTGGGGATCGAACCTGGGCCGCACACGTGCTAGGCGAGTGCTCTACCACTGAGCCACAACCCCAGCCCAAGAACTATAGTTTTTACAAGAGAATCAAAGATTAAGGAATGTGTATATTGGGGACTCCTTTTGATTTTAGGGTTACAGAAATAACACATCACTGAATGATTAAGTAAATATAAGTAATCCAAAAAAGGAAAAAAAAAACACATCACCTATAATTATATGATTTACAGGTAAATAAATGCTTTTATTTCCAGAGATATTTTAGGCATATAAAATATAACAAAAAGGTTCACCTTAAACATATCTTTTTTTTCTTTTATTTATGTTTTGAGAATAAATTACTAAAACTGGAAGTTCTAAGGCAAAAGCAATCTACTTTCTTAAAGCTTCTAATATATACACTGACAATCTGTCTTCCAGAAAGACCATGCAAATATTAATTTCCATTGGGTAGAAGCAGAAGTCTACTATAGCATTCAATCCATTTGCCTGATTTTTCCTAAGCTCTCTCTTTATGTTCACCTCCTCTATCTACCCTATTAAACTAGATTTCAAGTGTTCAAAAACAAAAATGTAAATAAAAGTAGTAAAAGAATATCTTCAGGTCTGTGTAGAACAATTTCTTTCCTTTTTTGTGATACTGGGGATGAGAAAGGTGTTAATGGAGGTGGGTAAATTCATTCTTTTATCAGTATCTTAGACTGTTTTGTGTTGCTAAAACAAAATGCCTGGGGCTGAGTATATTATAGTGAAATAATAATAATATTATTAGCTCAGAATTTTAGAAGCTAAAAGTCCAAGATTGGACTGCCCCATCTGTTTGACTTCTGATGATGGCCTCCTCTCTGTGTTATAACATAGTGGAGTGTATTATGGCAGAAGAACATGTAAGAGCAATGAGAGGCACTAGTAAAAGAGAAAAGTCACATAGTGGCAAGAGAGAAAGCAAGACAGAGAGCACAAAAGACTCTATTTGCTTTATTTCAACTTGCTCTCACAGTAACCAATCTAGTCCTGCCAGATCAAGGACTCACTACTCACAGATGTGTATCCAAGGGTGGTGCCTCCAATGAGCTAATAACCTCCCACAAGGCCAGACCTCTTAAAGGTCCAGGAACTCTCAATACTGTTCCATTGGGGACCAAGTCTCTAGCATAAAACCTTAGGGGAACCAATTGTCACACCATATCACAGCAATCAAAAATTCACTTCCATGATAACTGATTCAGAGCCCTCATGACCTAATCACCTCTTAATGGCACCACCTCAGTGCTATTGCACCAGAGATTAAGTATCCAATGAATGAACTTTGGGAGATACACTGAAACCACAGGAAATGGTGATGTACGTAAGCAAACTGTAGGAATAAGAAACAGAGTTCTCTACTTTCTCCTCAGAATGGAACACCAGAGGTGAAGAACTGACAACATATGTGTTTACCACATAGGTCTCAATATACTATGCCACGTTTAGAAACCTAGCTTGTTTTTCCTCAGTCTAAATCCATCCCAAATTCTAGCATTATGCATCTAGCATTATTTATCAGAGATAAACTGGGGTGACTAGTCAGATAAAATTTGAACTAAAAAAAATCTTTATAATGACTTTTGTTTGACAGCCAGAAGACTGATTTTTGCCCCCCCACCCCCAAAAAAAGAACTCTATGTATCAGAAAACACTTAGGTGCTATCAAAGTATTCCAACAGAGGTTAGAACAAATTGAGAGATCTGTCAGTCCATTTAAATACATAAAAACAAACAAAAAATCAGTAAAATGTAAACTTATTTTTAAAAACCTTAAGACAAAAATCCAATTTATTCCCTCATTCACCATGTAAGGAATCTGTGCCTGAGTAAAACTATGTGAAGTACATAAAATGAGAAAGAAGATAAACAACAGAATTCCCATCTTCTATGAAATGTACTCTCTCCACAGTGAATGCTGCAAAGCACTTGGAAGTCAAAATGCTCTTTGAAGAACATTATGAAATGTTGATATTTAAAATTCTGTCACACAACCAATCATTTTAAACAAAATTATATATTTAGCTATTCTAAGTTTACCTGGATATTAATGTTCAGTTTATTTTAATTTATAGGTTAAAAAATATAAAACTGTTACTATGACTCTAAAAAAATTATGACTATAACTACAAATGTCTAAAGAACAAAGCAGCTGCAGAAGTAAATATTACTGGCTGTTCACAATCTTTTTCCTTAAAAATCAATTGCCTCTTTTATAACTTTTATCAGCCTAATGCCTGATTATAAAGTTAGTGCTGGGGCTGGGGTTGTGGCTCAGTGGTAGAGTGCTTGCTTCGCACATGTGAGGCACTGGGTTCGATCCTCAGCACCACATAAAAACAAATAAACAAAATAAAGATTTTTTAAAATCCTTTTTAAAAAAGTTAGTGCTAGCTGTTGTTATACAAAGGAAAATTTCAGAAGGAAAAAAAAAAAAGCTGAAATTCATTAGCTACCCTTTCTATACACACTGTGAAAAGACCACCACCATTGCTTGATTTGGCAGCATAACACCTCCACCCAGTTCAAGAAGGTGTACATGAAGCACAACTCAAGAAACACAAGCATGCTGAGTTCTACATGCTTCAAGATCTTGTGACCATGGAGACCAAAGAAGAGCTGAAAAAATTGTATTCCTTTAGGGAATGGAAAACATTTAACTATATCTGAACTGAGACTATTAAAATATATCTGATGCATTAGCATATTTTCATAACAGGTATAAATCATAAATGAATCTATGGTGATATATTTAACTCAACTCTACCAATAAAAAGATGCCTACAGGCTAGAAACACATTTATATTTCAGTGCAATGGGAGTGCTTTTACTACAATCAGTTCATATCATAATTTGGCATTTTTTATAATGTAGCTCCATACTATATTTACCCTCCTTTCTCCCCCTAGCAAACAAAAGAAATTATGTATTTCAAAGTACTCTGAATATATCACCATCAAACAGAACTGTTTAAAATTATCCCTATAATCTATTTTTAGCCTTAAAAATTATATGGTGCATCACCCCCACCTTTTTTAATATTTATTTATTTTTAGTTGTAGTTGGACACATTACCTTTATTTTTTTATTTATTTTTATGTGGTGCTGAGGATGGAACTCAGGGCCTTGCATATTTTAGACAAGTGCTCTACCACTGAACCACAACCCTAGCCCTCACCCCACCTTTTAATGGCAAAATATTACAAATTGTAGTTCAATTTATAATGAAAATGTAACTATTTTTAAATAAAATAAAAATGTTTATCATTACCTTTAAAAAACTCCTCAAACTGTAGCATATTGAGCATGATTAACAAGCAAGCAAAAATACAATACATAATTGGGTTTAAACTTTAAAAAGTGACCTTAGAAATACACATTTGGGGTGATAAAAGGAAACACTTCAATTTTCTCCCCAATTTCCATATTTTAAAAAGATTATTATTTCATTTATTACCTTCAGCATGTTTGAAAATGATATATTTCTAAATATGCAACACAAAGACAGATGAGGGATGTAGATGAGTTGCTTTTATAAAACTACATTATCATTAGCAGGAATACTGACTTAAAAATACCTGGTCCAAAATTAGTTCAAGAATATCCTGTCTTACATCAATAATCAAGTCCTCAAAACCAGACATGTGGGAAAATATGACAGGAAGGCTATCTGTCAAATGTCCTTCACAGGTCCATGCAGTAAAGGTGTAGTCCCCAGTGTTGCACTACTGGGAGGTGGTGGAACCTTCAAGATGTGGGGTTCAGTGGGATATCTTCAGGTCATTATCGTGGCATGCCCTTGAAGAGGATGGTGGCCACAGCCCCTTCCTCCTCTCTTCATTTCCCAGACAAGTGAGCAGTTGTCCTCTATCATGTGATCCACCATGATGTCCTTACACAAGCCCAAAGAGGACCAACTGATCATGGTCTGAAACCTCCAAAACTATAAGCCAAAATAAATCTTTTCTAAGTTGATTATTTCAGGTATTTGTCATAGTAATGGAAAGCTGTATAACACAATCCAACAATCCAAGTGGCTAGTAAAAACAATGTGTAACATCGAGAAAAGCAGTTCTTATCATTTTAGGATCATAGACCTTTGTGAATGTGATGTAATACAGAGACTCTTCTTCCCAGAGAGTGAAAATGAAAATTTTGCATATAATTTCAGTAGGTTTCCAGACCATTCCACTTAGCTAGCTAGCCAAGCTCATATGGGTTAAGAACCCCTAATATAGCAGTAAGAGCAGGGACAATGGCTGGTTAACATAGTTATCAATTCCTTAAAGCAATCCGTCAACAAACTATTTTAAGGGGTACAGTTTTCCTTTAGTGCTGCCAAATGCATTTTCAGCTGGTTCATCAAGGAAATGACAGATGCCAGAAATAAAAATGTCATTTTATAAGTTTAAAGCTGAGCTTAGAACAACAACAACAAAAATTTTAAAATTCAGAACAATGATTCCTTTAAGTCACTAACACAGTCCATTTAACACATGCATGCAGGTGTGGGCCACAGAAGGGTATACCATTCTTGAAGAAAATATCAGTGGTAAAATAAATGAATCCTTTTCAAACTTAACTGATAGCCACAGTTTGGCAGTGATTTCCAATTCTTTCATGCTCCATAATTCAATGCACAGTTGAAACATTCGAGTTTTCAGGGGATTTGGGTACATTTTCTGGTGGGCTGACCACACAAAACATAGAGTGGACTTCCACCCTGACAGCAGGGAAAGTTTTTCCCCTCCTCCCCAACTTATTTTAAAATTTCATTTCAAAATTGCCATTTTAAGCTGTGATTAGGCCAAGATTAATATTATCACTGTGGGAATAGGTTCATTACTGACAAAGTAGGTTCCTTATAAAAGGACAAGTGCAAACCCTTCTTACAGTTTCTCTCGCCCTCTCTGACCTTCTGCCATGAGATGACTGACACAGCAAGAAGACCCTCCTGAGATGCCAGCTCACTGATCTTCAGTTTCCCAGCTTCCAGAACTGGAAGCCAATAAATTCCTATTCATTATTCCATGGTATTCTGCGATAGCTGCACAGGCTATGCACGACATTGGTAGGGCACTCACCATTCCTCCGCCTACATGGTAAGCATATCATTAATGACCATAACATTCATTCCAGAGAGGCCCAGACACCTCAGAATCCTCAGAATCATTTCCCCAAGCATATCACTGAACGGAACAGAATTAACAAGTTAATTAAAACTTCTTTGAACTCACTTTTGTCAATGCAAAAGTACCCCTTTCATGTATAGTTCTTCCTTTGTCTCATATCATCCAAAAATAGAATGAGGAAGCCATATATTATTAACATTTGTGTAAAGAAAAGAAGGATAAAATGTAGGCCAAATAATATAGAAGGAACTGATGAAACTTAATAGAATCCAAATTTTATGGCTTTCAGTTAAGTACCTCTACTAGTTCTGGGTTTGGTTCATGTAAAAATGACAAAACAAAATAGCAGCTAAAACAGAACAGAAGTTCAAAGGAAAGCATTACAGGGCAGGTATGGCAATTCCCCAGTTTTCAAGAAACCAGAGTCTTCTTGGCTTACTCCTCAGTCATCCTCACAATATACTTAAGTCCTCATGGGCCAAGACAGCAGCAGCCAGAACTCTTCCAAACTATTGTATCCATAACCCAGGATGAGGGAAGGGAAGAAGAGATGGTGGGTAGGTATACCTCAACAGTATGGTTTTTTTTTAAATTTTTTATTTGTCCTTTTTAGTTAGGCATGATAGTAGAGTGTATTTTGACATCATACATACATGGAGTATAACTTCCCCTTTTTGTAGTTGTACAAGATGTGGAATTACACTGGTCGTGTATTCATATATGAACATAGGAAAGTTATGTAGGATTTATTCTACTGTCTTTCCCATTTCCATTTCCCCTCTCTTCCCTCTGACCCACCCCCACCACTACTCCAATCTGGTGAACCTCCACTCCTCCCCCAGCCCCTCCCCCAGCCTTTTGTGAGTCAGCATCCATTTTCTTTAATATGAGCAACAGTTGGTTTCAGCTTTTAGACTGGTTTGAGTGGGAGGATCCTAACTTATTTCACTTAACGTGATAGTTTCCAGTTCCATCCATTTCTTCTTCTGCAAAGTGTTTATTTTTCCAGCTAATGCCATAATGCTTTCATGGCTTTATGGCTCTGATTATTTCCTTTGCTGTAAAGAAGCTTTTGAGTTTGATACCATCCCATTTATTGATTCTCAGTTTTACTTCTTACACTTTAGGAGTCTTGTTGACGAAGTTGGTTCCTAAGCCGACTTGATGTAAATTTGGGGAGTGCTGGGTTTTGAGCTTTTGCACAGGGTGAGAGATAGGGGTCTAATTTCATTTTGCTACATGTGGATTTCCAGTTTTTCCAGCATCATTTGTTGAAGAGGCTATTCTTCTTCCAATGTATGTTTATGGCATCTTTGTTTACTATGAGAAAAACTATATTTATGTGGGTTTCTCTGTGTCTTCTATTCTGTACCATTGGTCTTCATGTCCACTCTGGTGCCAATACCACCATGGTTTTGTTACTATAGCTCTCTAGTATAATTTAAGGTCTGGTATTGTGGTGCGTCCTGCTTCACTTTTCTTTCTGAGGATTGCTTTAGCTATTCTGAGTGTCTTATTTTTCCAAATAAATTTCATGGCGGTTTTTTCTATTTTTATGAAGAGCATCATTGTAATTTTAATAGGAATTGCATTAAATCCATGTGGCACTTTTGTTAATATAGCCATTTTGACAATATTAATTATGCCTATCCAAGAACATGGGAGATCTTTCCATCTTCTAATGCCTTCTTCAATGTCTTTAGTGTTCTGTAGTTTTCATTGTAGAGGTCTTTCACCACTTTTGTTAGATTGATTCCCAAATATTTTTTTGATACTGTTTTGAATGGCAGTTTTCCTAATTTCTCTTTCAGTTGATTCATCACTGACATATAAGAACACAATTGATTTTGGGGTGTTAATTTTATATCCTGCTACTTTGGTGAATTCATTCTGAGTTCTAGAAGTTTTTTGGTGGAGTTTTTGTGTCTTCTAAATATAGAATCATGTTATCAGCAAGCAGGGATAGTTTGAGTTCTTCACCTATTTATATCCCTTTAATTTCTTTCTTTTGCCTTATTGCTGTGGCTAGAGTTTCCAGGACTATGTTGAATAGAAGTGGTGAAAGAGGGCATCCCTGTCTTGTTCCAGTTTTTAGAGGAATGCTTTCAATTTTTCTCAATTTAGAATGATGTTGGCCTTGGGTTTAACATATGTAGCTTTCATAATGTTGAGGTATATTCCTACCATTCCAATTTTTTGTAGTGTTTTGAGCATGAATGGTTTCTGTATTTTGTCAAATGCTTTTTTCTGCATCTATTGAGAAAATCATGTGATTCTTCTCTTTAAGTCTATTGATGTGATGAATTACATTTATTGATTTCCGTATGTTGAAGCAACCTTGCATCCCTGGGATGAACCCCACTTGATCATGGTGCACTATCTTTTTAATATGTTTTTTTGTTTATTTATTTTTTATTCTAAGATGTTATAAATGACAGCAGAATGCATTACATTTCATATTACACATATAGAGCACATTTTTACAAATCTCTGGTTGTATGCAAAGTATATTCACACCATTCGTGACTTCATACATGCACTTAGGGTAATGATATCCATATGTTTTTTAAGGTGATCTGCCAGTATTTTATTAAGAATTTTTGCATCTATGTTCATCAGGGATATTGGTCTGAAATTTCCTTTTCTTCATGTGTCTTCGTCTGGTTTTGGTATCAGGATGATACTAGCTTCACAGATGAGTTTGGAAGAGTTCTCTCCTCTCTATTTCATAGAATAATTTGAGGAAGACTGGTATAAGTTCTTCTTTAAAGGTCTGGTAGAACTCCACTGGAATCTGTCTGGTCCTGGGCTTTTCTTTCTTGGTAGGCTTTTGATGGTGTCTTCAATTTTGTTGCTTGAAATTTCTCTATTTAAATTTTCTATGTCCTCCTGATTAAATTTGGTTATGTCACATGTCTCTAGAAATTTGTTGATGTCTTCAAGATTTTCTATTTTATTAGAGTATAAATTGTCAAAATAGTTTTATTATCATCTGTATTGAATTAGTGTACATTGTGATATTTCCTTTTTCATCACAAATTTTAGTAATTTGAGTTTTCTCTTTTTCTCTTTGTTAGCTTGGCTAAGGTTTTATCAATTTTTTTTTTCAAAGAACCAACTCTTTGTTTTGTCAATTTTTTGGTTTATTTTGTTTCAATTTCATTGATTTCAGCTCTGATTTTAATTATTTCCTGTCTTTTACTGCTTTTAGTATTGATTTGTTCTTCTTTTTCTATTATTTTTATTATTTGGTGACTTCCTATTCTTTTATGGAATGAGCTCAAGACAATGAACTTTCCTCTTAGCACTGTCTTCATAGTGTCCTAGAGATTTTGACATGTTGTATTGCTATTTTCATTTACACTTAAGTAATTTTTTATTTCATCCCTGATTTCTTTTGCTATCCATTGGTCATTCAACAGCATATTATTTAGTCTCCAGGTGTTAGAGCAGCTTCTATTTTTTATTTTATTATTGATTTCTAATTTCCTTCCATTATGATCTGATAGAATGCAAGGTATTATCTCTAATTTTTTGTATTTGCTAAAAGTTGCTTTGTAGCCTAAGATACAGTCTATTTTAGACAAAGATCCATATGCTCCTGAGAATAAAATGTACTTAGTCATTGAAGGATGAAATATTCTATATGTTAAGTTTAAATTATTAATTGTATTTTTTAGTTCTATAGCTTCTTTATTTAGTTTTTGTTTAGTTTTCTTCTTTATTTAGTTTAGTTTTTCTTCCAGTGGTGACAGAGATGTGTTCAAGTCACCCAGTATTATTGTGGTCTGTTTGATTCTTGAAGTTGAGAAGTGTTTGTTTGATATACATAGATTCTCCATTGTTAGGGAAATAAATATTTACAATTGTTATGTCTTCCAACTGTATTTTTAAAAGGGATCCTACACACTGGATTAGAAAAAGGGGAATAAAGGGAAGGGAAAGGGGATGGGAATAAGAAAGAAAGACAAGCCGGGCGCGGTGGCGCACGCCTGTAATCCCAGCACTTTGGGAGGCTGAGGCAGGAGGATTGCGAGTTCAAAGCCAGCCTCAGCAATGGCGAGGCACTTAGCAACTCAGTAAGACCCTGTCTCTAAATAAAAATACAAAAAAAGGGCTGGGGATGTGACCCAGTGGTCAAGTGCCCCTGAATTCAATCCCCGGTACCACAAAAAAAAAAAAAAAAAAAAAAGAAAGACAGTAGAATGAATTTTCCTATGTTCTTATATGAATACATGATCAGTGTAACTGCACCTCTACTGTCATGTATATCTAAAAAGAATAAAAAAATAAATGAATAAAAGAGGTCCTAGAACCTGCAACACAATTTCCTCCTTATATCCCACTTGCCAGAAACTTCATCACAATCCCATACCTAACTGCACAATGGTCATACAACAAGATAAAGAACACTGTTATTAAGAAAGAAAGGGAAATAAGCATTGAGGAACAACTAATAGTTTCTGTCTCGTGTCATGTAACAGCTAAAGTAAATGGAAAAAAAGTAAACTTTAAGGTGTTGATAGCATGACTTACAGCCTGACGGTCTCATACAGTTGAGTAGTTTATTGGTGTTTCTCTGGTTTACTGTATCAACCTAGTCAAAGCATACCTGCTTTTCCAGTAATGTATTTAAGACATAATGCTGTACTTAATTTTTTATTATAAAATAATTCCCAGTCTTGATGAAACTATAAAAACTACCTTCATTTTTAAAAACTGTTCATAAATCTATAATGTTAAAAACCAAAATCACTACTCTACTCTTTTAAAATAGTCTGATAACATTTCTCAAAGAACAAATAAAAATATCCAACAAATATCTTTGACAATCAGGGAAACAGAAATCTAAACTACCCTGAGATTTCATCTCCCTGCAATTAGAAAGGCAATCATGAAAAATACAAATAATAAATTCTGGCAAGGACACAGGGGGAAATGAACACTTATACACTGTTCATAGAATTATAAGTTAGTATATTAGTATATATTATGGAAATAAGCATGGAGGTTCCTTAAACACTAGGAATAGAACTACCATAAGACCCAGTTATACCACTCCTTGTTTTTTTTATAGAAAAGAACTAAAGTCAGGATACTGTAGCAATACATGCATACTCATGTTTACAGTGGCACAATTCACAATAGTCAAGTTATGGAACCAGCCTAGATGTTTTTCAACAGATGAATGGATAAAGAAAATGTGGTATATATACACAATGGGATTTTACCCATTCTTTAAAAAGAACAAAATTATGTCATTTGCAGGATAATGCAAATAACTAAAGAACATCATGATAAGTGATAAAGGCCAGACTCAAAGCCAAGGATCATATGTTTTCTCTCATATGTGAAAGCTAGAGAGAAAAAAGGAAAGGAAAAAAGAGGTGGGACTCTCATAAAAAAAATAGAAGGGAGACCAGAGAGACCAGTAAAGAACAGTATGGTGGTCAGGGAAGGAAGGAAGGAGAGAAGGGGGAAAAAGAGAGGTAGAGAGAAATGAAATTGACCAAATTTTGTAATTTGCAGGTATGAATATACCAGAATGAATCCCATTATTGGTATAATTATAATGCACCAATAAATTTTTTAAATAATAAAATGATCTGATAGTTCTAGATTGAAAAGGGGATGAAATTCTAACATTTCAGAATGTCACATAATACCCACAGCAAACCACCTTTCTAGTCTAGTTTATCATCAGTGGCCCTGATACACTCTGTACAGTAAGCCAACAGCTGTTTTTTACTGGCCCTGAGTATGCATCAGATTCTTCTAAAACTATGTAGTTTACATAGTCTATCCCACCCACCACGGGTACACCAAGTTTTATAAAATAATTTTTCTAACAATTCTCAAATGTCAACATGTATAAAAATTTTTAAAACTGCTTGTTTAAAATGCTGCTTCTATGGTTTTATCTCCTAAGATTCTGTTTCACTAGGTACAAGTTGGCCCATGAATCTGTAACATCCTTACCAAGCAGCAGAGCATCCGGACAGAGATGTTCACTTAATGATTACTACAATAAGAAAACACCGCTATCACATTAATTTACCATGTTTTTCTTCTGCCTTGGTTTATTACATAACACTTTTCCAAGATAACGGCAGAATTCTTCATGATACAATGAAGGAATAAGACACATTTTTTTGAAAAAAAAAAAAATCACATTTGTAAAGATCAATTTGTAACAATGATAATAACTCCTCTTCCTACTATGCTTCAGTTGAATAGAATGCGAAAACAAGATGCTAAATAAAGATAATTACTTAAATATAAAAGAACAGTAACTACAGTTGGTCCTCAGTATCCACAGGCAGTTAGTTCCAGGACCCCCATGAGATATTTTCAGATGTTCAAGGCCTACATATATCCTCTCATATACTTATAAATTAACTCCAGATTACTTAAAGTACCAAGCACAATGTAAATGCCACATAAATAGTTGTTATACTATACTGTTTAGGGAGTGATGAAAAGAAAAATCTGTACATGTTAAGTACAGACAAAATTTTTTTTTTCCATAATATTCTTGATCCACAGTTGATTGAATTTGTGGATACTAACAAAGGCCAACTATGTTATCGAGATTACCAAAAAGAAAGGAGGGCTAGGTGGTGCTTGCCTGTAATCCTACCTACTTGGGAGGCTGAGGCAGGAAGATGGCAGTAATGTATTTAAGACATAATGCTGTACTTAATTTTTTATTATAAAATAATTCCCAGTCTTGATGAAACTATAAAAACTACCTTCATTTTTAAAAACTGTTCATAAATCTATAATGTTAAAAACCAAAATCACTACTCTACTCTTTTAAAATAGTCTGATAACATTTCTCAAAGAACAAATAAAAAATATCCAACAAATATCTTTGACAATCAGGGAAACAGAAATCTAAACTACCCTGAGATTTTCATCTCCCTGCAATTAGAAAGGCAATCATGAAAAATACAAATAATAAATTCTGGCAAGGACACAGGGGGAAATGAACACTTATACACTGTTCATAGAATTATAAGTTAGTATATTAGTATATATTATGGAAATAAGCATGGAGGTTCCTTAAACACTAGGAATAGAACTACCATAAGACCCAGTTATACCACTCCTTGTTTTTTTATAGAAAAGAACTAAAGTCAGGATACTGTAGCAATACATTGCATACTCATGTTTACAGTGGCACAATTCACAATAGTCAAGTTATGGAACCAGCCTAGATGTTTTTCAACAGATGAATGGATAAAGAAAATGTGGTATATATACACAATGGGATTTTACCCATTCTTTAAAAAGAACAAAATTATGTCATTTGCAGGATAATGCAAATAACTAAAGAACATCATGATAAGTGATAAAGGCCAGACTCAAAGCCAAGGATCATATGTTTTCTCTCATATGTGAAAGCTAGAGAGAAAAAAGGAAAGGAAAAAAGAGGTGGGACTCTCATAAAAAAAAATAGAAGGGAGACCAGAGAGACCAGTAAAGAACAGTATGGTGGTCAGGGGAAGGAAGGAAGGAGAGAAGGGGGAAAAAGAGAGGTAGAGAGAAATGAAATTGACCAAATTTTGTAATTTGCAGGTATGAATATACCAGAATGAATCCCATTATTGGTATAATTATAATGCACCAATAAATTTTTTAAATAATAAAATGATCTGATAGTTCTAGATTGAAAAGGGGATGAAATTCTAACATTTCAGAATGTCACATAATACCCACAGCAAACCACCTTTCTAGTCTAGTTTATCATCAGTGGCCCTGATACACTCTGTACAGTAAGCCAACAGCTGTTTTTTACTGGCCCTGAGTATGCATCAGATTCTTCTAAAACTATGTAGTTTACATAGTCTATCCCACCCACCACGGGTACACCAAGTTTTATAAAATAATTTTTCTAACAATTCTCAAATGTCAACATGTATAAAAATTTTTAAAACTGCTTGTTTAAAATGCTGCTTCTATGGTTTTATCTCCTAAGATTCTGTTTCACTAGGTACAAGTTGGCCCATGAATCTGTAACATCCTTACCAAGCAGCAGAGCATCCGGACAGAGATGTTCACTTAATGATTACTACAATAAGAAAACACCGCTATCACATTAATTTACCATGTTTTTCTTCTGCCTTGGTTTATTACATAACACTTTTCCAAGATAACGGCAGAATTCTTCATGATACAATGAAGGAATAAGACACATTTTTTTGAAAAAAAAAAAAATCACATTTGTAAAGATCAATTTGTAACAATGATAATAACTCCTCTTCCTACTATGCTTCAGTTGAATAGAATGCGAAAACAAGATGCTAAATAAAGATAATTACTTAAATATAAAAGAACAGTAACTACAGTTGGTCCTCAGTATCCACAGGCAGTTAGTTCCAGGACCCCCATGAGATATTTTCAGATGTTCAAGGCCTACATATATCCTCTCATATACTTATAAATTAACTCCAGATTACTTAAAGTACCAAGCACAATGTAAATGCCACATAAATAGTTGTTATACTATACTGTTTAGGGAGTGATGAAAAGAAAAATCTGTACATGTTAAGTACAGACAAAATTTTTTTCCATAATATTCTTGATCCACAGTTGATTGAATTTGTGGATACTAACAAAGGCCAACTATGTTATCGAGATTACCAAAAAGAAAGGAGGGCTAGGTGGTGCTTGCCTGTAATCCTACCTACTTGGGAGGCTGAGGCAGGAAGATGGCAAATTTGATGCCAGTTATGAGCAACAAAACGAGACCTTTTCTTTAAAATATAATAAAATAAAACAAAACAAAAATGAAAAGGGCCAGAGATATAGTTCAGTGGTAGAGTGCTTGCCTAGCCTGTTTGGTACTGGATTTGATGCCCAATACCATTTAAAAAACAAATTATCAGACATTGAAGTCTTTCAACACTATCTGAACTTACTTTAATACAGGGTTCATACTTGTATATTCTACTTAAATTCTTGTCTTTACACTTATTTCCTAAACAGAAATAAAATAAATATAAATTTTAAGTAAAAATATAAAAGCTACTTTTCACAATTTTTTCAGTTAAATAGCCTCAAATGTGGAAGTTATGTCATTAGGAAAACCTATAAGGAACTACTGAAGGAAATTCCCTTTACATAATATGGCACATATACTTAAAAATTTTCCCTTATGATATTGTACTGAATAAGTACAATAAAGTAGTACCATAGTAAACCAGTCAAATCCCCACTCAATAGTTGTAACGAAAACTATGACTGCCTAAATGTTTTAGCCAAATAAAAAGGTAACTTGGAAGCTTTTTGAAAAAGTTTATAGGTGTTGATTAATTTCACCTAAAGTAAATCTAGACATACTATGGCTAAAGACAAAAAGTCATAGGTCACTTAAAATTCATGTTTGCATAATTATTTAAACAAGATGTTTCACAACTGGTCCCCTGACTTAAAACAACAACAACAAAAAATATGTTTCCAAATTCATTATATGTAGAAAACACAAATTTCATTTCTTAGAATTGTTAAGCTTTCTGCTTTAATGTACTAGAGGAAGTATGTTTACCCAAAAATTGTGTGGTCTTATTTGCTTTTTGTTTATGACTCAACTAAAGTGGAAAAGAGACTTTATCTTTGTATTTTATGAGGTATTTTGCAAAGTGTCTTAACACATTATTTGACAGTATACAATTACTAAATTATAGAGAGTGAACAACAGTACTCCTCAGCCCTGTATATATTCTAGAACCATCTGAGGAACTCGGGGGGGGGGGGGGGGGGGGGGGAGACAAGAAACAAAAAAAAAAAACACCAACCTCTCAGCTGAATCCCAGGCCCATCATATCAGAACCCAGGAACAGGCCCCAGCACAAGCGTATTCTCAAAGTGCCCCCTAATACATAGCAGGTTAGAACCACAGACTTAAGGAAACAGAGGCCTAATTTACATTTGAGTCAACAGAAAAAAATGAGCGCTCAGTTCTGTCCCTCAGCATAGTTGGCATCTCTCCCTTGCCCTGTGCAATTGCAATTCCAATTCCCTCTCATTCTGTTCATTCAAGGAGATAAAAGAGGGGAGTACACCCTACATGGTGGCAGCCTTTCTAACCTCTGAGAAACTGAAAAGCTGCTGGATTACCAGGTAGGCCAGAATTATGTAAAATAAATGTGAAAGTTCTGCTAATTCTATCCATTAGACACACAACTCCAAATTTCTTAATGGGAAAATAAGCAATTTTACTGCATAATGAAGTTAATTGAAAAATCCTGGAACACTTCCTTTAGAATTTAAAGGTCAAGAGTAAAAACACAAAGATCACTAAATAAGTTAAATGAACATGAGTTTTTCTGGATAACACTACATGGGTAAGGAGATAGGATAAATTACTTTTTGAATCCATAAACATTTTACTTTTTTTTTTTTTTTAAGATTTGGTATATTTCTTTTCTAAGAACAAAGAATAAAAAATACAAAGCACATGCTGAAAACCTATTCAATTTTTCTCATTGTTGTTCTAATTAAAGCCTTCAGTCCTGTACAAAATTAAAGTTCCTTACTGTCCCTCATTCCTTGGAATGTAGATTTTCAATGTACACAGCTAAGTTTCCGCTTCTAAATAAAGGAAACAAAACAGAAATAAAGAGATTATCTTTGAAAGTTCAAACCAAAAGTGGATAGTCTAACAGAAGTATGTATACATGGTTTGCTTCCCAGGATGACAAATATCTAATAGGAAAAAATCTTAAAAATAACCCACTGCTTTCTGAAATCTGATTTATCATTTATAATAGAAAACAGAAAGTGAGACTAAATTACATATTTTGATATCAATACTTAAACGATAAAAAATTTTTGCTGTAAATTACCAAACTGATTTTAAAACTAATGATTTTATAATTAGCTTAGTGGAAACTAGAAGTTCTTATGCCCTACTTAAAGAAGCACCTGCATATTCTGAAAAACATGATGAATTTCAGTTGTACTATAACCCAGCTCCTTTAATCTCTGCAATAGCGCTTGCCCAATTTCATTCTGCCTGCTCAAAGTTACATTCAATATTTGGTCAACAGTGTTGGTGAATGTAACAACAATAACCTAAATTATTCCTTTCATTTTATATCCTATGATTTTGTTGCTAATTTTCCTTATTTTTGCTATAACATAATAAGCTAATTCATGCCTTTGTCTTGATTTTGGAAGGAATTATATGCCAAGATCTAGGAAATACCCTTTCCTAATTTAAAATAACTATGAGGTTGCACACTACACTAGTAAATTTGTAATCAACTTAAAGATAATGTGCTAAAAGTACAATTAAATATGTCATAACAGAAGAAAACCCTGGTAATTACAAATAGTGCCATGCATGCTGGGTTTTTAAACAGTAGCATAAAACTATGAAAAATCGCCACCCAGTGATGCAAATGAAAACTGCAATTTGTTTTTGTGTAAAATGAGCACCCTGGAGGATTACTTCAACTTCATTACTGAATGAAGGAACAGCTATTACCTTCTGTGAATACAAACTGGTTACGAGGGAAAGGATGTTTTTCTACTAGGTTTCCCCCATCCCTTTCTTATTCAGCACTCTGGACATTTTACAAAGACTAAATGCTTTAGAAATCTTAATAGGGAGAAAGGCTTTCCATCCAAATGTGAGCTAATTGTGTAGGAACAGCCAGATATTCCTATTATCAACAAAACTCCCCGTGCTCTCCTTGGATCCTGAATTTTAAGTCATCATGCGTTGATTTTATCAACTCAGCAATGCCATCAAATAATTGTGATCTAAAACCTATTAGCATTAATCAAAAAACTTGTCTATGAAAAGGTATTCTCAAATGGGAAAAAAAAAGTTCTTTTACAGTTTTAACAACACAATTGACTGTACTTTTCAGAAATAGGTTATAAAGGCCACATAAGGAAATAATCTAACAAATTCTGTAGAGTTCATATTAATAAGAAGCTGTTGCTATAAATGTAATAGTTTCTAAGTCTTTACTTAGTTGTATCAAGTGAAAGTCAATAAACACAAAACCAATCAAATATACTTATTTTCCTGTAATGTACCTATCGTACATGATGCTTAATAAGAAAAAATTTAGATGGCTATATGCTAATCAAAATACATGTGTGCACATATATGGTGCTATGTTAATAATAAAAGTATCAAAAGTATTTCATATGTGCCATTTAACCTACTTGACACTTACCAAAATATTTCAATAGTAGCCATCCTATCCTAAATAGAATTTACCAAATTTTATATGTGTGTGTGTGTGTGTGTGTGTGTGTGTGTGTGTGTGTGTGTTTTTAATTCCATTTTTTTTAATTCCAGGGATTGAACCCAAGGGTGCTTAACCACTCAGCCACATCCCCAGACCTTTGTATTTTTTTATTTTAAGACAGGTTCTCACTCGGTTGCTTACAGCCTTGCTAAGTTGCTGAGGCTGGCTTCTAACCTATGATCCTCCTGCCTCAGCCTCCCAAGCTACTGGCATTACAGGCATGTGCCACCATGCCCCGCTTACCATACTTTTTTTTTTGTGTGTGTGTGTGGTACCGGGGATTGAACTCAGGGGCACTCGACCACTGGGTCACATCCCCAGCCCTTTTTTGTATTTTATTTAGAGACAGGGTCTCACTGAGTTGCTAAGTGCCTCGCCATTGCTGAGGCTGGCTTTGAACTCGCGATCCTCCTGCCTCAGCCTCCCAAAGTGCTGGGATTACAGGCGTGCGCCACCGCACCCGGCCCATACTTTTTTTTTAAAGATAATTAATTAGATCCTTAATAATCTGTCAGGAATTTTTTCAGTAAATTCAGTTAAGTCCTTAACTATTGAAGGATTTTTTTTTAATTAACTAAACAATGAATATCACCTTCACTCAATTTCAAGGGTATTTGTGTTATCTGCAATATTTTAATACTACTTAAAGTATTAGTAAAAATAATGATAGCCAAAATAAGAGCCAAACTTTATGAACAGTAATACAACAGCAATGCTCCTTTATTAAAAATACAAAAAATAGTACCTTCTCTTTTAAATACTAGAGAATACAAAATTTTTTGTTGGTGGTGGTTTTTGTTGTTTGTTTTTTAAAGAGTACTTAAAAAACTGGGCATGGTAGCACATGCCTGTAATCCTGGCAACTTGGGAGGCTTAGGCAGGAGGATTGCAAGTTCAAATCCAGCCTCAGCAATTTAGCAAGATCCTCAAAAAATAAAAAGGGCTGGGGAGTTTTAGAATTAAAACTGACAATATGGTGAAAACATTCAAAATCCTTCCTTCTAGCTTTTTGAAAATATACAGTATGTTATCATTATCTGTAGTTATCTTATTGTGGAAATCCACACCCAAACTTCTTACTCCTGTTTTTCTGTATCAGTTAAATTATTTAAGTTTAAATCTTTAAAACATATGACAACAACAACAAAACCACCAGCATGAATAGTCCAGTGTTTTGAAGGCTCTGAAATCAGAGTGCCTGGGCTAAGTCCATATCTGCTAGGAAACCTGGAAAAGTTAAGTCCTCATCTGTATGTACAAATAGTACCACCTCACTCACAGACTTGTTTTAAGTATGTTACACACACAAACTCATTCAATATCCCCCAATACCCTTATGGTATAAGTACTGACAACAGGCTTATTTTCTAGATAAGCTAAGTGACACCTGGGGAGGTTAAATAATTTGCCCAAGGTAGAAACTCTAATAAATGGTGGAACCAGGATGTCAACTCCATCAGTTTGACTCCAGACTTATCTGCACTTCACTATAGAGCTTCTGAGATGCACCTGAGGAATAAGGGAGATGAAAAGAGAAAGAAAACAGAAGAGAGAGCCCAGAGATGATGCTGACTGGTATCATGAAAACTTCAGGAGAGTTAAGCACACAGTACAAGAGGTCCACACCCATTTTTCATGGAAAATGGTGAAGAGATGAAGCTGTGCACCTGGAGGGAAAACAGAGCTGAACAGAGACAATAATCAGCAGAACTAGAGTAATTCTTATAAAAAGCAACACCAAGGGCCACTTCACTTGTGGTCAAACTTGTCTCTGAAATAGTCCCAAGTGGCAGGCAACAGAGATAAACATAAAGAAGATGTACACAAAGTTTTTAAGGTCTATCTAAGATGCCAGTGCATCCTCCATTCGCATTCTTTAAATGACTAAAAGATAACAAAAAGAATAATGTTAATTTCTAATCACATAACAACAACAAAAAGCAAAGTTCTGCATGTGTCTTAACACTATGGAGATGTTAGAATGAGAAATACAGAACACAGGAAAACCAGGCTTTGTTGGAAAAAAAAATTTCTGAGAAAAGAATTTATGATGAATTTATTGTGAAGGAGATACTTCCCAGGAGGCCTAAGGTATATCTGGAGTTTTTCTGTTAGTGAGACTAATTCAGAAGTGACAGGAAGGCAATGTCAGCATCTTTTAAGGCTGGGTTGACAGAACCAGTTCTAACTTTGAAACCAAGGCACAAATTCCCAACTCAGTAAGAAAGAAGGGTCAGATAAGCAGTCAGATTCAAGGGACCAGACCTTATCCCACTTAGAAGGATGTCCACTAAAAACACCAGTCCTGGTACAACTTTGATCACCCTAATCATTGCCCTGTCCCATCTTACAAGACAAACTCAGAACACAAAGTCCTTCCAAAACTTGGGTGTGAAGGTTGGATATTCTATGATAAAGTTTATCCATGAGAAAAACCTCTATTCCGATTTCCCAGAGATGAAGATTAATAAATGGGAAAGATTCAGAGAGCTCAAACCCATGTGTCCTTTCAGCAAAAGACCAAATCCTAAAAAGAAAGGGCTGATGAGGAAGACACCCAACCAACCCTACTTCTATTGAATGTGAAGTGGCAGACTCCAGACTGACTTGGGCCACTCCAGTCTGACACAAAGTAAGAGGTAGGATATTTGGAAAGGAAAGCCCTGAGGAACATCCCAGGGAGGGGACCATGAGAGACAGGGTTTCACTAAGTAGTTGAGACTGGCCTCAGCCTCCCTAATCACTGGTATTAGAGGTGTTCAGAACCACACTCAACTAGTTTATAAATTTAATTAGAAGTACACAGCCAAACCAATGTGTAAGAGGAGTCTAATTTGATAACACTATTCCACATAATTGCTGAACTCTATTTTTACAGACTTGGCTTTTTAAATTATACACATAAATTCATTCTGAAATTAGTAATAAATATTTTTAAAAACTAATCATAATTATCAAGTAATGTTTTAAGGGAAAAAATAATTCATCTAATTATGATTTTGTTTCTTAAAAAGACTCACCTAAGAGGACAAATCCATCTGCTTCTGTCTCTGGAACTGAGGGTTTTTTAGATTCTGGAGGCTTCCTGAAGAAGTGAAACATTGCTGCTGCCACTGCTGCTACCTGAAACAGAAATGCTATATGACATTAAACTCATATGAAACTGTAAAACTCACAATAATTACTCACAATATAAAACTGTAAGTATTGCAATAATTACTCTTAGGAACCATATTGCCAGACACTGGACCATGAGTCTTCTCTAGGTATCAGAAGCCAAAACTAGAAAATAAGCAACATGAACTTGCAGTCTAGAACAATGTGTGTCTTTCAATCTACAATGCAACCTCTCTTGATTTCTGAAGATTCAGAATATCCAAGAAATTGCTTTGTGTAAAACTAAAACCAACAGATAATGCCAGAATCTGGACAAATGTCACTAGCCAGAAAACACTAGTTTTTTCATCCTGTAACTAGCTAAAGCCTCATAAAAACTAAGGCCACACACAGAAAGAAAGGAAGGTGCTTCAAACAACCACTGCTGTTGGTTACCTGATTCAGACTCAAAGAGTGTACAAATTATAAAACTTCAGCCAACTTTAAATTCCCAGATATCTGTATCAGTGAGATTACTGCCCCCAACACAAACACACACATACACACCCTCCTCCTACTCCCATCTTTGGAATATACATCTTTGCATGTTCAAGGAGGGCAAAACTTCTAAAAAACAAGTGGGATGAAAGTTGAAGGGTGCTTGCAAGAACACATTACATTTTGAGCATAGTCCCTTGTAAGGAGAAAAACATAAGAGAAGGCAAAGAAAGGAAGACTGCTGGTTGGCAATAAGCACTCCACATTTTAGTTTTCATATATTCCACCCATACCAGAAAAATTGAGAATAGGTATAACCTGAGTGAAAGCCTTCTAGAAGCTAAGAATTTAATTGGGATTTTTCAGACTTCCTGAACTGAGCAATAGATCCATAAGGCTATTAACATCAACATAAGTGGGCTAAAGGCACATTATGTGTTGACATACAACATGGTTGTCAGATTTCACTTTTAAAAGGAACAAAACATAAAGAAGAAAAACAACAGCCATGTGAAAAACAAAGAAAATATGTCAGTAAAGGAAAAAGATATGGCTTCTGAAATCCTCAAAGAAAAGGCTTGCTGGATATAGTGACAGAGCCAAAGAAAAAGGTCTAAAAATAGTTTGGCACTCACTCTAGAGTACAAGGAGGCACAGCCTCCATGAAACTGGTGAAAAAGATGATTAGACGAAAATGCAAAATGAAGAAATGAACCAACAAGAAGTCAGATTTTAAAAGTAACTAAGACAAAGAGAAACTCATGCAAGGAAAACATGAAGTCAGAAAAGTACCATTTGATTTAAAAGCAGTTAAGTAAGAAAAGAGTTCAAAATCAAAGACATAAAGGCTAGGAATGAAACCACCACATGACCCATCTATTCCACTCCTCCCTTTATCCTTAAGAATTAAAGTCAGAATACTATAGTGATATGTGCATTCCCGTGTTTATAGCAGCATAATTCATAATAGCCAGCACAAAGGTTCAGTCAAGGTGTCCCTCAACAGATGAATGGATAAAATTACTGTGACCAAAATACCTGACCAGAACAGTTAGAGGAGGAAAAGTATTAGTAGTTCATAGTTTTAGAGGTCTTAGTCCATAAATGTCTGACTCCATTGCTCTGGGCCCATTGCATGGGGCAGCAGGGAGCGGGGGCAATGTTTACCTAATGGCAGCAGGAAACAGCTAGAAAAAAAGGAAAAAGCCACAGAGAAAATGAACCTTTCCAGTCATGTCCCATCTGCCTACAATTACCACCATTCTGTCCATTCAAACTAGGATGAACTGATAAGATTACACCTCTCATAATCTCATCTCTTCTCTGAATATTCCTGCATATTACACCTCATATCCAAGCCACAAAGAAGTATACATGCACAATGCAGTTTTATTCAGCCATAAAGAAGAAAGCAATTATGTCATTTGCAGGAAAATAGATGGAACTTAAGAACATATGTTAAGCAAAATAAGCCAAACACAGAAAGTCAAGGATCATTATGTTTTCTCTCATATATATGATAGAAAAAAGAAAAACACAGGGTGGGAAAAATCTTATGAAAATAGGAGGGATACCAATAGAGTAGAAGAAGGGGATCAAAGAGGAGTGGATGACAGTGGAGTTATCAGGGAATGAAACTGCCCTAATTATGTTATTATATTGTGTGCATGTACAATTATAGAAAAATGAATCCCACTGTTATATAGGAGTTATAACACAAATAAATTTTTTTAAAAACAATCAAAAATATTTTTCAAAAGTCAAAGATTTGAAAAAGCAATCAGTTTTCAGCTCCAAACACTTAAAACTAAAACTGAGAAGGCCTTTGAAGTAAAAACAGCTGATTAAAACTCAACCTCAGTCAGGATCAAATCAAAGCCATCATACCTGATATTAAAATCTCAGCACAGACACATAGCACTCAGTAAATTCTTGTGCTTAGAATAACCTGGTTCAAGAAAAAGAGACTACAGGAGTAGTCTCCAACTGGAATCCTGATAGAACCAAGGAAGCATACACAGAGGTGGGAAAAAAAATATGAGAAATACAGGAAATCTCAGAACTACTTAAAGCAAAAATTGTAGGCCTGGCTACTGTGACACCTGAAGCTGACTGCTGTCAAACAGAAAAGAAGCCAACAAAATTTTAGGAATTGTACTGAAAAAATAATTATTAGTCAATCAGTGAGGTGAATAAAGAGCCTACAATTTGGGAGCAAATTTTTACCACACACACTTGAGATAGAGCACTAATCTCTAGGATACATAAAGAACTCAAAAATCTTAATGCCAGAAAAACAAATAGCCCAATCAATAAATGGGCCAAGGAACTGACAGATACTTCTCAGAAGATATACAATCAATAAACAAATATATGAAAAAATGTTCAACATCTCTAGCAATTAGAG
Source organism: Tamias sibiricus (assembly GCA_025594165.1). Taxonomy (NCBI): domain Eukaryota; kingdom Metazoa; phylum Chordata; class Mammalia; order Rodentia; family Sciuridae; genus Tamias; species Tamias sibiricus. The sequence goes on along the minus strand of CM046664.1, from coordinate 106,735,899 downwards.
AAATGCAAATCAAAACCAGGCTAATTCATCTCACTCCAGTCAGAATGGCAGCTATTAAGAATACAAACAACAATAAGTGTTGGAGAAGATGTGGGGAAAAAGTCACACTCATACATTGCTGGTGGGACTGCAAATTGGTACAGCCAATATGGAAAGCAGTATGGAGATTCCTTGGAAAACTGGGAATGAAACCACCTTTTGACCCAGCTATCCCACTCCTCAGTTTATACCCAAAGGACTTAAAAACAACATATCACAGGGACACAGCCACATTAATGTTTATAGCAGCACAATTCACAATAGCTAAACTATGGAACCAACCTAGATGCCCTTCAGTAGATGAATGGATAAAGAAAATGTGGTATATATACACAGTGGAATATTATTCAGCATTAAAAGAGAATAAAATCATGGCATCTGCAGGTAAATGGATGGAGTTGGAGAATATAATGCTAAGTGAAGTTAGCCAATCCCAAAAAAACAAATGTTGAATGTTTTCTCTGATTTAAGGATGCACTGCAGTGGGGGGTAGCATGGAAGGATTAGATGAACTCTAGATAGGGCAAAGGGGGAAAAGGGAGGGGGCATGAGGGTAGGAAAGATGGTAGAGTGGGTACATGTATGAAGACACATATGATGACTACTTTGTATATAACCAGAGATATGAAAAATTATGCTCTATATGTGTAATATGAATTGTAATGCATTCTGTTGTCATATATAACAAATTAAAATTAAAAAATAAATAAATAAAAAGAAAAAAAGAGGGCTATGACTATTGAATATTTAAAACAACCAATGGGTAACAGTTTTCTACAGAAAGAAGCTACAGAGAAAATTACTCAGCTTCCAAGGAGGGCTTATTCTCCAGTGCTCACTTCAATTGTAACAAGAAGTTGCTAGAAAAAGAAGAAATTCCAGGAGGTTGGAGCCAATGGGCATGGAAAAGAATGGACAGAGAAGCTTCTCCCAAAAAGAATCTGGACATAATTAAGGAACATTCTCCAACCCAAAATGGGGGTTGCCCAAAATGCCTTCCCAGTAGGAACTGTCAAATTGCTATGGCTCTGTGATGGGTATATATCTCAGATTCTTCCTTTTCCTGAATGGAATTGTTTCGGGCAATTATCCTCCCAATTCCACCATGGTATGAGGAGATGAGCAGGATATAGTGCCTGACACACAGTAAGAATCTAAAATATATCAGAGGTATTTGTAGTTATTTCCCCTTATCTTATATACCTTATCTGTTTGGTTCTGAAGTCTTCAGAACAACAGGTGCCACATCTGAACCAAAGGAAGGGAGTTTTGTACACCACCCAGAGATACTGAGTTTTGAGCTTGATGTTATAACTGAATGGAGAAATTTCAGAAAATGTTCTTGGGTAAGATTTGAGTGAGTATGCCTATGGTAGGAAGAAAGACATGAACATACTGTGAACACAAAAAAAGAACCATGGGATTGTTAGTGCAGTTCACCAGTTCTGAGTTTTTTATTTGTTTAGTTTTGTTTTGGGGGGTATTAGAGATTGAACTCAAGGGCACTTGACCACTGAACCACATCGCCAGCCCTATTTTGTATTTTGTTTAGAGACAGGGTCTCACTGAGTTGCTTAGCACCTTGCTTTTGCTGAAACTGGCTTTGACCTCACAATCCTCAGCCTCCTAAGCCATTGGGATTACAGGCGTGTGCCATGGAGCCCAGCTCCAGCTCTGTTTCATGGAGACAAAAATAAGGCAATTTTCTACATTCCTAGAAGTCAGGTGTGGGCCACGTGACTGACTTTGTTCATTGTGTCTCATGCTATCACAGGGCTGTAACAAGGAGTTATGTGGACATAGAAGGAGAGTCCCCTTAAAAAAATGGTTCCCCTTCTAACATATAAATAACAGTCTTTTGATAGAAGGACATAAATTTCCAATACCTTTTCATATCTGGCCATAAAACAAAAATGGAAAAAACATGGAAATCACAAAAATGATTCTGATAAGCTATTCTCCAACCCCAAAAGTTTAGATACACTTTCAGAAAAGGCAGACCAAACTCAGCTATAGTGCAAGAGAGCATCTTGTTTTGTTTTGTTTCATTTTGTGATACTGGGGTTTGGACCTGGGACCTCACGTGTGCTAGGCAAGTGCTCTATCACTGAGCTACACCCCAGCCCAAGAATCTCTTTTTTTCTGGGTGTGGCAGTGCACACCTGTATTCCCAGGTACTGGGACAGGAGGCTGAGACAGGCAGATCACAGGTTTAAGACCCTGTCTCAAAATAAAATTTTAAAAATGAGGATAAAACTAAGTAGTAGAGCACCTGTCTAGTATGTGCTAGGACACGAATTCAATCCCCAATACTACAAAAAAAAAAAAAAAAAAAAAAAAGAAAAAGAAAAAAAAAGAAAGAAAGAAAGAAATCTTTTAAAATACATTTTGTATAGAAGTTATAACTAAATAAGTAAAACAGTTATGTTTTTCATGATCTAAAACATATTTAAACAAAATACAGTTGCAGCAGTTTTTTAGATAGTATGACTTACTGGCAAGGCATAACATTTCAATCTGTCCCTCTAGAACATCAGAACATTATAGAATCCCAAACACACTAGAAAATGAGGGATAATTTAGGTTCCAAGAGTCCAGAAACTTCCAGGCATGGAGAAACGGATCAGGAATAAAGCAAAGGGATCAGAGACCTTGCAAAAGAACTAGAATGGCATGAGGATAACTTTGCTACAATATCTGCTGGAAACAGCTTTAAAATTGTTACAGAAGTATCAATCACCCTTTTACCTACCACTCAGACAATCTGACCATGTTCTGAAGACATTTACCTTAACTCCTTTCTCAACTACAGTTCATTTCAAGATGTTTTCTCATGGGAACATGGTTCCAATTTTACAATACAAGTCCTGGGACTCCTCTATATTACCTATACTTCTACTGACATTTATGATTCATCCCATTAAGTGCCTAAAGTCTGTCAAACCATATGCCTTAGGCTAACCCCTCAATACATGAAAAGGCCATGTACTAAGACACTAAAATCTGCACTTGAATTATCTTTATCCTGTTATATTATTTTTATATCCTAAAAAAACAAATAGTAGTATAAAAACTGTAACTCTGGGGGAGGGCAAGCAAATATCATTCTAAGATCTTCCCTCTGTGAGTGGTCACCAATCCAGCAGCCAGATTTAGTTCTTCTTCCTAACTAGTAACTGTAAAAGAAAGGGAGAGAATAACTACAGATACCTCTGATATATTTTAGGCTCCTACAATATGTCAGGCACTATATACTAAAATAGCTTATATATGCTACCCTGCTTCCTATAATCCTTATAATACTCTGCCAGATATGCATAATTATTCACGTTGTGTAGGAAAAAGAATTAAATTAAAAAGAAGTAAATGTTAAGTATTACTCCATGTTTACATGGCAAGTAAATAGTAGGGCTGATTTGTTTTTTTTTTTTTTTTTTTTTTTTTTTTTTTTTTTTTTTTTTTTTTTTTTTTTTTTTTTTTTTTTAAGATATCTCCCTATGTTGCCCAAGCTGGCCATGAATTCCTGGGCTCAAGAGATCCTCTTGCCTCAGCCTCCTGCATAGTTAGGACTTTTAACTACATACCACCATACCCAGCTAGAGCTTAATTTTAAATCAAGTCCTTTTGGTACCCAAACTGAATGCTTTCCATCAATAAAGGAACAGAGACAAGAAGCTCTTAAAATTTATGTGTCAGACTTTCTCTAATATTCCTCAATATTAGTCAAATGCATTTGATTAATCCAATTTCTATTAATCCCTAATTCTCCAAGCCTTACCCATCTCTTGTATGTTCTGAATACATTTACTAATTCCACAAAATCTATATTCAAGGCTTTGCTTTACTTCATATTTACATTTTGCAAACATCATTGCTTAGGCCTGCTACTGATCTAGCACTATAGATGCAGCAATAGACTTATATTTTGGGGGAACAAATTGCAACCTCATATATCTGAGACAATTTCTAGCAAAACAGGGTAATTTAAGAGTACCATCCCAAAGTGAGGAAAGTCTCTGATAATACTGCTGCTCTAAGCCTAGTATAAAAGTCCCAACCAGAGGCTGGGGCTGGGGCTCAGCTGTAGAGTGCTTGTCTGGCATGTGTGAGGCCCTGGGTTTGACCCTCAGCAATACATAATAAAATAAAGGTACTGTATCTAACTACAACTAAAAAAGAAAAATTTTTTTAAAGTCCCAACCAAGCACTCTTTCTTCTGAGGTACATGGCCTTGACAGTTGGATGATTTCTACATAAAGTTCCCAAGCATGCTCTAGTCTTGTTCCCTTCTTTACAATTTTCGGTACTTTTAAAATTGTCTACAATGAGCAAATTTTACATTTATAAGCAAGAAGAGATACCAAAATTTGTTCTTAAAAATCTACTAGCTGCTAGAAGCAACACTCTTGCATGGCTGAGTTAGAACTCAAGTGAAAGTGCCTCCTAATCTCAAACACAGGTATCTTGGAGCTATTTAGGTATAAAGAATTCACTTGCCCCAGCCACAGGCTGGGAGAAAATATTTGCAAATCACACATGTGCTAAAGAACACATATCTACAACATATAAAAAACTCATTTCAATAATGAAGCAAGTTGTGGTAGCACATTCCTTCACTAATTACTAGAGAAGCTGAGGCAGGAAATCACAAGTTCAAGGCCATCCTGAGCAACTTAGGAAAACTCTGTCTCAAAATAAAATTTAAAAAGAAAAATAAAAAGGCTGGGGATGTAGTTCAATGGTAGAGCACTTGCCTAACCCTGAGTTCAATCCCCAGTAACACGCACAAACATAATAATAAACAATGACAGAATAACTCAATAAAAACTGGGCAAAAAGATATGAGCAACCATTTCATCAAGGAAAATATGTGGATGGCAAACAAACACATGGAAAGGTGCTCAATGTCATTAGTCAATTAAAAAAGTACAAATTAAAACCTCAATGAAGTATCACTACATACTGTAGTTGCCTGAAGCGATGGCCACTTGGAGCAAAGAAGCCGCGGGAAGAAGTTTAGAGACGAACTGGAAACAAACAGCCCTTTATTTTGATAACTTTTTTCTCTGGCTCTAACTACACCCCAACACGCCGTCCACGCTCCTCTAACCTCCAAAATGACGCAGACCTCATCTGCAATCTCTCTCAAGTCCCTCAAGATCTCCGGCCAAGTCTCGCAAGATCCCGGGCCAAGTCCCGTGAGACTACGGAAGGCGCCAATACCCAAACATGTCCAAAGCCCGTAGTCAACCGCAATTTAAGCCATCTCCCCAAACAGGGCTCCTGCAACATACCTATTAGAATTTTTAAAATAAGAAGGCTTGTCATGCTGTTGTGGTTTGGATCGGGATTGTCCCCCAAGGGCTCACGTGTTGAAAGCATGGTCCTCAATGCAGCAAGATTCAGAGGTAGGGCTTTGATTTGATCAGGAGAGCTCTGATCTCATCAGTGAAAATTAATCCAATGAAAATTAATGGCCGAGTGGACTACTGAGACGTGGGACCTAGATGGAGAATGCAGGGAACATGCCCTGGAAGGATTTATCTTCTCCCACAGCTCCTCAACCCCTTCTTCTTGGATGCCATTAGCTGAGTGGCTTTGTTCTGCCATGCCCTTCTGCCATGATGTTTTGCCTCACAGACATGGTGCTGACAATGGACTGAAACCATCAATCAAAGTGAATTTTTCTTCCTCTAAGTTCTTCTTGTCATTTTAGAAACAGCGACAGAAAGGTGACTAACATACATGACAAGTGTGAGGATGTAGAACAACCAGACTTTTGTACACTGATGGCAGCAGTGTACAACCACTCTGGACAACAGTTTGGTAGTTTCTTAAAAACATGAACATATACCTACCAAATTACTTGCTCCCTCTACTTCTAGGTATTTACCTAAGAAAAGGAAAGCATTTGTATACCCTAACACAAAAGTCATGATAGCTTTTTTTGTAATAGTCACCCAAATGTTCAACAATAAGTAACTGGATAAACAAACTGTGGCATATTCGTAATACTATTCAGCAATAAGAGAATGAAGTACTGATATATGCTGCAACTTGTATGAATCTAAACAAAAATAGGTTAGGTAAAAGAAGTCAAAATAAGAATTTGAACTGTATGATTTCATTCATATAAAGTTCTAGAATATGCAAACTCATAATGTAAAGGGACAGTAGTTGCCTTAGGAGGAGTAGAGATACCATAAGGAAGGAAAAGAGAAAGGATATTTCAAAGAAACACAAGGTAACTAATGGGGGTGATGGATATGTTTATCATTCTGACTTTTAGCTTCAGCAGTGTAAAAATGTGTCAAAACTCATCAAATTATATACTTTAATTATGTTATTTATTGATAAACCTAATAAAGCTATTAAAATTCATCATTAGCATATTTATATATGTTTTAGTTCACAGTTCTTCAGAAAATTGTCTCAAATTTCTTAAGCCCTTTGTGTGTTACAGATAAGTCTTTGTATAATGAAACAAAATGCTTCTTTTCCCTATGTACTCAACACAAAACTGAAAAATAAAAGGGCAATGCACTTACTTTTAATGGCATACACAACTGCTTACATAAGGACTTGCCTGACTACTAGATGGGACAGATCTTATTACTCTGGTGGGCATGGTAGAACGCATAATATGTTCTTTTTCACTATTATTCCAAGGCTTTTTTTTTTTTTTTTTTTTGGTACCAGGGATTGAACTCAGGGGCACTCGACCACTGGGCCACATCCCCAGCCCTTTTTTTTTTGTATTTTATTAGAGACAGGGTCTCACTGAGCTGCTAAGTGCCTCGCCATTGCTGAGGCTGGCTTTGAACTCGTGATCCTCCTGCCTCAGCCTCCCAAAGTGCTGGGATTACAGGCGTGCGCCACCGCGCCCGGCTAAAAGGCTTCCTTTTTAATTAATATTATCTATGACAAAAAAAAATAAGGCAACATAATTTTCTATTTTTATTATCTCTTTTTAATTTTACCAGAACACTAGTTAATGTAAATATATCAAGAGGAGTGAAATTCTTGTGTGCTTGATATATATACACACACACACACACACACACACAGTTTTATCTACAGATTCATGCTAATATTCAATAAATATGTAAATTTTATACTGCTAAAAAATTAAAATCCTAAACAATGTAGTGGACTGAAATCCATGAGCATGAAAATCGAATACAAATTTAGATAAAAGTTTACTAAGTCCTCCTGAGAGATACTAAAATAGTAGTATAAAGTGGTCCATGATTTTTGTAGCTTGAAACTTCAAGACAAGAATACATTACCTAAACCAGAATAAAACATTTCAGAACTATCAATGAGAATTAGAAGAGCTCTGGTAGGATTTAACTCACCTGATGAGTAAGGTGTAAATAAAAATGAAAGAAAAAAGGAAGGTCTCTCCTGTAAAAAGGAACAATATGAACAGGGCACTGTGTGTCTTGAGTTCAGCAAAGGGATGTCACCAGAGTCAAGGAACTACATAGATATGCACTAGAAATCAAAACTGAAAAAGGAGGATAAAGACAAATTATCAGAAGGTTAAAAATCAAGAAAATGTTAAGATTATTCAGAGCAGCATATCAGGATTGGTTGAATATTATTGTGTAGTATAAGGTGTTAGGCAAAGAATAAATTTAAAACAAAATGCTGAGTGACTGACTACAGGGAGCAGAGTATCAAGCAGTTAGAAAGTTAGAAAAGGAAAGGGACTATATTAAGACAGGATAAGTCTGAATGAAAAAAGTGAATATATAGAAATTGTACAGAATATGAGCCAGTGACTCTCACTTCTACAAAATACAAATGGAAAATATCTAGTAAAAGATGGTTAATTTTCAAGCCTGTGGAACCAATGAAAGTGATATGAATAAGGAAAGGAAAATAGAAAGTTTATTTTAAGAAAAAAAACTGCATTTCAATCTGATTTTCAACACAGACTAGAAATCCAACTACCGTATTAAAAATCCCATTTTTAAATAAGAGCAATAAATTCACAAATTTTAAAAAATATTTTTCAGATTGAATAAATCCTATAGAACTGGATTTGGACTCAGGTGGCAATGTTTTAAACATAGGATAGGAATTTTTAATAGCTTAAATCTAACAAGGATACATCCATAAGGAAAAATAATGAAAAATTTTAGCTTGCTCATCTTGGTCCTCTCCACTTGTATTTGTTTGGGCTATTTTATAATTCTGTAATGACAGGAAATAATTTGTTGATAACAGATGGTCATACAAATACTTCCTGTCTCTTAAACATGTTTCTGGTAGAATGCATTAATTATCACCCTGGGGATACTTATTTCACATCCATTTATAAATTCAACATTTCTTACTTGACCACAGATGTGTAATGTTTTCAGGTTTTTTATGTGTTTGTTTTGCCAGTAAAATTGCTATATAAAAGGAATAAGAAAGTTTTCCATTGTTTATAACTTTCTTCTATTCTAGTTTGATCCAAGGATATATTGAATATAGCAGAATGGGCAAAGTACATGGTCTTGAATCATCCATGACAAGATTAACACTTCTCTCAAGCAATGTTTTAATAATAATTTTTGCAGTAGGTTATATTCTCTGAAAACAACGTGAAATCCAGCTAATCTGTATGGCAGATGAAAGAACATAAAACACCAAAAGTATAAAAGGACTCTAAGTCACATGCGTAATATTTGGCCATCTCACGTATAGAATAGAAAATAGTTTTAGTCTTGTAATATAAGATTTTAATAAGAAAGTCTTTCATTGAGCATTTATAATATGAATTCATATTTTTTTTCTCACAATGTTTATACACATTTGTAGACCCATACCCTATCTCTAAACATATAAATATTCCTCTAGAGTCACAAACCTCTGGAAATATCATTTCCCTTAACAATTTTCAAGAGAATAACAAGTAACAAGGGTCTTGCTGGAGATCTGCTAACTTTTACATTAGAGGATATCAGAATTTTTTTTTAATATTTTTATTTATTTGCTTTTAGTTGTACACAATGCGTTATATACACAATGCATTTTATTTGTACGTGGTGCTAAGGATCGAACCAGGGTCGCCCGCGTGCTAGGCAAGCACTCTACTGCTGAGCCACAATCCCAGCCCTAGAGAATATCAGAATATTAAAGAAGAAACAAATTATATGGATTAAGTTGTTCAGGGAACATTTCAGAGAAAAGACTTTAAACCTGATACTCTACTCAATATTTTAGTAGTAACCAGTTGTAGCTAAGTACAGTGACATATGCCTATAATCCCAGCAAGCCAGAATGCTGAGACAGAAGGAATGCAAATTCAAGGACAGCTTCAGCGACTTAGTAATGACCTAAGCAAATTAGCAAAACCCTTAAAAAAAAAAAAAAAAAAAAAAAGTAACTTACTTTTTTTTAGTAACTTTATTTATATTTTTATGTGGTGCTGAGGACCAACCCCAGTGCCTCACATGTGCTAGGTAAATGCTCTACCACTGAGCCACAATCCCAGCCCACACAAGACCCTATCTTAAAATTTAAAAAAAAAAAAAAAGAAAAAGAAAGAAAGAAGAGCTGGGAATATGACTCAGTGGTTAAGCACCCCTGGGTTCAATCCCCAGTGCCCTCTCCCTAAAAAGTCAGTTTTAACGACTTATTCTCTCCTTATTAATGAGTTCAGTAAAGTCTTTGTCAGATTTTATGTTTATGAGACATGATTTTATCTTCTTTCAAAATTTATCTTTTAGTATCAGTTAAACTACCTAGGATTACCCAAAGACTCTCCCCAATTTTCCATTCTACTTGGTATTTTATTTTTGTAGATTTTTGATATGGTGTAATAGGAAAAAGATAAAGTAAGGAGAGACATTTAAACCAATGTCACAAAAGAGGTCCACAAAACAGAAAATTAAGTCATTGAAGTACTAACATAATTTAATTTCTAACTCTGATTTGTACAATGACCAAATAAATAAATGTAAACAAACAAAAAATTAAACCTAGACGGTTTTTATTTCTCAAACTGCAGGTCTCTCCCAAATGTACCGTGGAAGTAATCTCAATTTAGTAGGTCAAAAGCAAGATTTTTATTTTGTGGGGTGTAGGGGATGGGTAAGTCAAAACTAGATCTGAGAACACCATATATTTTAAGTAATGTTTTATAAATTTTTATTTTGGGTGCATTTTCTGGGTTATGATATAAAACATTTTTCTTAGTTTGGGTTGCAGGTAAAAAAATTTCAAAGCCATTGGTTAAACTTGAGCACTCAGATACCTCAACATTATTACAAATGTATGTACATCCATGCATTTCTTAAGTTATATCTAAAACTTTCCACTAAAAACTGCAAAGGATATAGTTTCTAGTACATTGCAAATAGCTTATATATTGAAACAAAGCCATTATATCATTCTTTTAAATGTATCCAGTGCAGTGAAATATAAATACTACAACATTTTAATACCCACCATCAACCATTTTAAAAATATTTGAATTGAACAAGTTCTTTCCTAACAATAGAAAACTTCTCACTGCTCTTTCTCTTGGATTCCATTTCTACTCCACTTCCTCTGGAGTAGCTCGAAAAACACCTTCAGAACACACTAGTGCAGCTTCTACTATATATATATATATATATATATATATATATATATTTATATATATACATACACAGATGAATACAAGCTGGTGGTGCCAACCTCACTTTTTTTTTTTCCAAAAGGTTTCACATATTTATTACAGAACCAACCTACTAGTGCAGATAATACAAAAAGAGAACTCAGATTATCAATTAAACATGCCCAGCTGTCCAGTAGTGACATTTTCAGCTTGATAAGGTGTGACAGTGACCTTGATACAGCATATTTGTGTCATTGTATGTGCAGCTCCTTATAAATCCAGCTTGGTTCTTCGTGGTTTCCTCTTACAATTTGTGCTTGATTTTATTACCAATATTCATCAAAATCCAATGGGAAATGGGACAATTTTGCCTTTATTTTTTTCTTGGCCAGGAATCACTTTATTCTGAAAGTTCTGTGAGAAAGCACAGCAAGGAATGGAATGGCATCAACCTCACTTTTAGGAGAGTCTGTGCTCCAATTTAACACTCCTATCCTTTTGTCATCTAAACAGAAAAAGACTTCATATGCATGTATAATAACCATTAAAAATGGAAGATATGTGATTTAATGAAACTTACTTCTCTAATATGACCTTATGGATGATTTTAATCAACTGAGAACTTAAAACACATCTCATTTTTTAGCCCAAACCGAACATCTAAAATACTTGGAAAGTTGGAATCTTGAACTACAAATTGATTGCAGAGCATCAGTCAAGAGCAAACTTTAGAAGAGTGAAAAGGAGCTATAGAGAATTTCACAGTATATATATATGATCAGGGGCCAAACTGGGATTTTTTTTCTTGATCTTACAGTTTGTGTGTGTGCATGATCCTCATAGTTTAAATTCTTTTCTTAATTAGCTTTACACTAAATTAAAGGCAGGAAAAGTTTTTCATAAATGGGAAATGTGGATTTCAAACATGAATTCCTTAAACATAAGAAATCCTAGAAGAGTACTGGAAGAAGAGGGAAGTTTACTTTCTTGCCACAACTGAGACTTCTAACAGTTGACTTTATCTACCGTGTACTACAACCCAGGGGCTTCATTTGCTATCTTAACTGCTAGCTACTTAGCATTAGTATGTAAAATATCTACCTCTAGGAGCTGTCTGGAATCAATGCTGTCACTGTAGTAGTAAATCCTGCTACCAATAGAAAGCAAGATACTATATGTAATTTTCTGGAATACCGACACTAGCATAATTGTTTCCTACAGTCATATGATAAAGCTGCCTTACTAAGTCACAAATCTGCCCAATAAATCTTCCTACCTCTTCGATCATTTTTTCCATCACTGAATATAGATGGTCTCAGTAAGGTAAAAAATTATCAAATGATTTTATTCTCCTGCATTACTCTGGAAATAAATACGAACCCCAAATTATCTACTAGAGAATTACCAGGGAAGTTTTTATTTTATTGTTGTTCATGGATTTTGGGAATGTTCTAAAAACTGTCCTGTTATTTTCAGGATCAAGAATGATACCTGGCAGTGACAAGGAAAAAAAATTATTGTCTTCCTTTATTATCTCTTTTTCATAATATTTAAAAAACTGAAGATAATAATAAACTCCCACCCTCGCTATACTAATTTAGGGGCAAAAAAAAAAAAAAAAAAACACAACTTTAGACCAGGGTTTCACAATCTTTTTACTCATAGCACTAAGAACCAGTAAATTCTTCTTTTGGGGTTGGGGCAGTCCTGTGCACCATAAAACGTTTAACAGCATTCCCGGCCTCTAAATGTTCTCTGCCCAAGTTGAAGCAACCAAAAATGTCTTTAGATATTACCAAATGTCCTAAGGGAGAAAACTTAAGAGCCCAGGCATTAGAGAAAATAGACTTCTTCAGTATAAACCATTGAGCAATACTCTCTGGGTAAAGAAATTCTCTAGGCCTGGAAGTGTCAGATTTCACCTGTGGACTCCCCAAACACTGCCCTTTTCATCTCTGTGAATACTAACATTGAGCAATATAGACAGGCTATAACCTACCCTTCTGTGGGTATGTGAAACTGCCTAGTATGTGATGCATTTCAGTCTGAAATACCTTAATTTTAAGAGATTTTATTTTAATATAAAACTTTCCCTCTTTTCAATACTATATGTTATGGTTTAGATATTAGGTTTCCCCCAAATGCACATATGTGAGACAATGCAAGAACGTTCAAAGGTGAAATGACTGGGATATAAAAGCCTTAATCAAATCAGTGAATTAATACCCTGAAGGAAATTAACTGAGTGGTAACTGAAGGTAGGTAGGGTGTGACTGAAGGAGGTGAGTCACTGAGGCATGCCCTTGGAATATATATTTTGTACCTAGCAAGTGGAGTCTCTCTCTGCTTCCTGATGTGACGCCCTGAGCCACTTTCCTCCATCACACTCTTCGGCCACTTGGAATGAAGTCAGCCATCTGTGGACTGACACCTCTGAAACTGTGAGCCCTCTTTAAAATTGTTCTTGTCAGGTCTTTTAGTCAGAGCAGGAAAAAAAAAAAACTGCCTAAAACACTGTACATGTGAAAATAATAGATTTCTTTTTCTAAAAATGATGCTAAATATTGGGGGAGATAGAGAAATTTTGATGGCTTGAGAAATTATTTTTAAAAAAAAAATCATACAGTTTATCACTTGGTTCTCAAATCATTGACCAAGAAGGTAATTTATGACCTTTAGTGTCATGCTGATTTTTCTAAATTAATGATGCAATGATACCTTTTTATGTTATAAAAGTTACAAACATCAATTGTACATAATAGTTAACAAGTCATTTAGCTGCATAAAGACTACGTAGGTACAACACTACCTACTTCGTTCAATGTTGCAACCCTGAGATGAAAACATATCCTTTAAAAAAGACTTTAGACCCCTCAAACAAAAAGGTATTTCCCACATAAAACAAATATGAGCTGAATCATTTAAATAATGTTCTTTTATAATGTCCCTTAATGATAATATCCTCTTAATAATAGTGTCCTCCTAAGAAAGAATGTACTCATCCGGTGAGGTCAGATCTCTCTATAACTTTCTATACTACAAGAGAACCTAGAATGAATAGAGAAAGAAATATTATTCAGTGTGAGTATTTAAAACATCCTGCTTACTTTAATATTTTTACTACAAAAGAGGAACTAACTCAACTTTCAAAAAGACTCCAGGTCCTGAGGTTGTAGCTCAGTGGCACAGCACTTGCCTAGCATGTGTGAGGCATCACATTAAAAATAAATAAAAAAATAGAGGTATTATGTTCATCTACAACAACAATAACAAAAAAAAAAAAACTCCAAAAATTTCCCACTAAAACCCTGCATCATTTGACTTTCGCGAAGCACAATTGCATCATCAAAAGTCTTTCTCCCAACAAAGAAAAAAACTTTTTACCTTCAGTCATTCATTTATCCACTTTTTAATTCATTCAACTAATATTATTTTGAGGGCCAAACACTGGCCAGGCACTGTATTAAGCCTTGGAGAAACAAAACCAAAGGTACTTTCTCCAAATTCAAGGAACTGCTGCTGCCTTTTGTCCTACTTCTCTACCACCCATCATAGTGTTAATGGGCATAACACAAGTTGGTGAGTTCTGCATAAAACTAGCATCAGTCATGTTAGTGACTAACAAGTTGTTAACAATCTAGTCAAGAAGTATTATAGCTCTCTCTCAACTTGCTTTAAATTCCTGAATAAACAAAGAGTTCTGCCTGTTTTGCCTCCCAATTTTTCATCAAAATGCATGTAAAGAAACACAAAAACTAACAACAGTTGTCAACCAAAAATTTAGATCATATGCTAAAATATGAGTCAATTTCCTATAACCACATGATCAATGGAGACTGACCAAGAAATAAATTGACTAATTTTTGTACTCTACCACATGCTACAGCTGAAATTCTATCCAAGGAATAAATAAACGACCAAGTGAGCACACAAACTAAAGCAGGAGAATGAACCATAAAGATGATGAGTAAAGCATTTCATCCATCTTCACTTCCTGATCTTAATTCTAAAATATAGGAGCTTTAACCACCAGTTGTTAGACATCATGCTGCACAGATACTTTCTCCAGAATCTGACAGAACTAGTTTTCCTCTCTTCCTCCTATCCCTTCCCCATGAAATCTTATTCCACCTCCATTCAAAGACCAACTTTTGGTCTAGGCAGGCAAGAGGAAGGAATGAGCGAGAAAATGGTTTGTAACTGTGTAAAACAAAATCCAAGACAGAAAAAGTTCTGTGAGCACAGCACAAGAAAGAGGTCTACTTTCAAGTTCAAAGAACTGCAAATCAATCTTAATTCTCCAACTCACTCAGAGACCTTTTACAATCTGAGCCACACAAAGCCAGTCACGGCCCAGCAGACCAACACATGCTGAGTGCCTGTTAGTCACTAGGAATTGGGTGAAACTAATGAGATGTGTACATCCATCTGACTTCTAGGACTAGACCCAGAAACAAGAAGCTGACAGCAATAAAAAGTAAAGAAAACTAAAATTACCCTACCCATCCAAGCTCTCCTTAAGAAATAACCATATTGAGATCAACATAAGGGAGAATATAAACCTAAAAACTATGAGAATATCTTTCTGATGTCATTTTCCATAAGAAATCATTGAAAATGTAGAAAACATATTATTAAACCTCAAATGGCTTTATGAGGACGTGATCTCTTATATTCAGGCTGCTGAGTAGAACTGGGCAAAATATCACCCAGATCAATTCAGGATCTCCAATCTCAGATAAGCCTACAACCTTTCTTCCTTCTTGGGAAGCAGCCTGAGATTTTATTTCCACATTCGCCATCTCACTACTAATTATCACCATGATATCCCACAGAGGACATGAGGACAATCTAGGCATCATACAATTATTTAAGTCCTTAGTATGAGGATTTCATGTAAAGCACTGTGCTCAGTACTTTATTACATGATCTTATTTAATGCTTACCACAACCACCTTATAAGGCTAAAGTATCCCCCATAGTAACATATAAATTGCAGCTCTGAAAGGTCGCTTAAGCAAAAAACATTTTACCCAGGTGGGTCTGCTCTAAAGTTTGTTTTCTTTACTCTGATATGCTGCCTCAATATCAGAGTCTGAATCATCTGCCCAGTAGACACAACCCTCCTCTAATCTCTCTCTCAGGAAAAAGTGCTATGGTCCAACCAGCTGCTACAAACAGACCATACTGTAACCTTGATTTCACTTTCTCCCTTTATTCCATGTCCACCAATATTCTGTAATATATGAATAAAGACTTGAGTTTTAGTGAAATTCAACCTTACTTGATATTTTTACTGTGTGGCTGTGTTGGCCTGATAGCTTTCACCTTTTTGTGTCTTTACATTTTAGGTGTGTCTTTTGTAAATAATGCAAAAAACTGAAGGTTTGACTTTTCTATCTTTTGTCCATTTACAATGATTGTTGTTATTGGTGTGTCTGGATTCATTTTTGCAAGTTATTTTGTTCTTTCTGTATTGCATGGCCTTTCTTGTTATTTTTTTACTCTTTCTTTTGCATTGACTTTTTGTTACTTTTTTCTTCAATTCTATTTTATCTTTTTTGAATGTTATAAATTCTATTTTTTGTGGTTCTGGGGTGGTCAACACCATGTTGGTGGATCATTAACAACAATTCATGAATATACAACCATTATTCATGAATATACAACAATTCATGAATACAACCATTCATGTATAGACAGGCCAGGCCTCTCTATATACCTATATTTAGGCAATTGTGTGCTAATGGAAGCCTCCTGATTAAGTAAGTGACCTTGCTAAGAAGGAAACCACTGGAGCCAGCTTATTCAATACCTTGAGTTGAGACCTTCCAGTCCAGCTCTCAGATAAGTCAGGAAGGAGATTAGGAAATGAGAATCCAAGCCAGTGGGTCTTATCTTTCCAAAGTGAAATACAGGATAGAAAAAGATACAACCAACAAATCCTTATCAAAAGAAAACTGGTATGTCTATAGTAGTAGCAGAGAAAATGAACTCTAAGGGGGATTCAAGATAGTGAATTAGAGGAAGGCTGCATTCTTACTTGCTACATGGCTTGGGATTCAAGAAGTGGGAGTACTGTTCACTAAAATTCAATATTAGACAGTCAAAGTCATAGAGATCCAGAAATTCAGGTGCACTGAACAAAGAAAGTACACTGGTGCTGAGCTGGTTGCGTCAGCAGTGCTGGTTCACCACAGAGAGGAACACAATGAACAGTAACACAGAGAGAAACACAATGAACAGATTAGGTATGGAAAAACCTAAGATTAGAAAAGGAGCCTGAACTTAACTGATAGAGGCTATACCTCTATGTATAAAAAGGTATTTGAAAATGCTCTGTTTCTCAACTGGCAAAGGCAGAGCTGAGGTGGGAGCCATCTTGAGGCAGCCATGCTGCAACTTACTGCTGGAGAAGCTGGGAGAGCAGGGCAAACATTGCCATGCTGCCCTAGCAAGAGCCTGGCATGTGGCCTAGGGTGTACCCAGCAGAAAGCGAGTAAAACAGGCATGGAGACCATTATAACCAGAGGGATTCAAGTAAGAATAAAAATGGGAAGCCCAACTTGCATTTCCTTCAAATGTGGCTCATGTGATAAGCAGAAAGAGGTTGGGAATCTCGATAGACATGTGTAAATATACTCAGGGACCTAGGCCCTAGAATGTGTGGGTGTGGAAGACTGGCTCCCCTACTCCACAAGTAGAATTCCTGAGAGGTTCCTGAGATCTAGACTCCCAGCAGACATCAGCAACTGCCTTGCCCTAGGGGTATGTTGATCTAATCTCTCAAAGCAGATACAACTCAATGAAGTCCCTAAGTGCTGATTAGACCTAAGTACCAGTTGGAGGAATTCCCCTCATAGAACTCTGGGAGTGCATTAATACAGTTCTTCAAATTCTGGCCAGAGCAAGTAGGCAAGAGAAGGAAACAAAATGGATAAAAATAGGAAAGAAAAAAGTCAAATTATCACTGTTTACAGACGGACAGTATGTTCCTATATTTAGAAGACCAAAAAAGAAAAAAAAAAAAAAAAAAAAAAAAAAAAAAAAACTCCACAAAGACTGCTAAAGCTCATAAACAAATTTAGCAAAATAGCAGGTTACAAAATCAACATACAAAAATAAATAACTTTCCCATATACCAACAATAAATCTGCTTAGGAAGAAATTTTTAAAATCCCATTTATAGTAGCCTCAAAAAAAAAAAAAAAAAAAAAAAAACTAGGAATAAATGTAATCACAAAGGTAAAAGACCTCTACAATGAAAATTACAGAATGCTGAAGAAATTGAAGACACAAGAAGATGGAAAGAGGAAAAATCTCCCATGCTTATAGATAGGCAGAATAGTATTAATGTCTATACTACCAAAATCAATATACAGATTCAATGTAATTCCTATCAAATACCAATGACATTCTTCACAAAACTAGAAAAACACAGTTCTAAAATTCATTTGAAAGAATAAAAGACCCAGAGTAGCCAAAGCAATTCTAAGCCAAAAAAAGCAATGCTGTTGGAGGCCTCACAATACTTGATTTCAAATTATGCTACAGAACTATAAAACAAAAACTGCATGGTACTGTAATAAAAACAGACATATAGACCAATGGTACAAAATGGAAGACACGGAAACAAACCCACACATCTATAGTTATCTGATCCTTAACAAAGACGCTTTTTAACAAATGGTGCTGGAAAAACTGGTCATCCATATGTAGAGAAGAAGACTAGATCCTTATCTTTCACCCTGCACAAAAATCAACTTAAAATATATCAAAAACCTTGGAATTAGACCAGAAACTACACAATTCCTAAAAGAAAACACAGCATCAAAACTCCATCATATAGGCACAGGCAATGAGTTTCTCAATAGGACCCCTAAAGCTCAGGAAATAATGCCAAGAGTTAATAAATGGGAAGGCATCGAATTAAAAGGCTTCTACACAGCAAAGGAAATAACTGAGAATGTGAAGAGAGAACCTACAGAATGGGAGAGACTCTTTGCTAGCTACTCTTCTGACAGATGATTAATATCTAGAATATATAAAAAACTCAAAAAACTTAACACCAAAACCAAAAAACCCAATTAATAAATGGGCAAATGAATTAAACAGATACTTCTCAAAAGAAAAACTGCAAATGGCCAACAAATAGGAATTAGAAAAATAAAAGACAAAACTACATTGAGGCTGGGCGTGGTGGCAAATGCCTATAATCCCAGCAGATCTGCAGGCTGAGGTAGGAGGATCACAAATTCAAGGCCAGTCTCAGCAACTTAGCAAGGTCCTAAGCAGCTTAGCAAGACCCTGTCTCAAAATAAAACATAAAAAAGGATTTGGATGTGGCTCAGTGGTCAAGTGTCCCTGGGTTCAATCCCTGGTACCAAAAAACAACAATAACAAATAAAAACTAGATTTCACTGAGTTTTCACTTCATACCATACCAGTCAGAATGGCAGAAGATCAACGGATTAGACAAAAGGGAATGAAGGGAAGGGGTTAAGATGGGAATAGAAAAGACAGTAGAATGAATTAGACAAAACTTTCCTATGTTCTTATATAAATACACAACCAGTATAACCAGTATGACTCATGTACAATCACAAAAATGGGAAGTTATACTTGATGTATGTATGATATTTCAAAATATATTCTACTGTCATATACAAGTAAAAAGAACAAGTAAAATTTTTTTAAAAAAGAAAGAAGAGTTGAGCAGGATGGCATTTCTATACACCAGCAACCGTTGGTCAAAAGCTTTAATTAAAAAAAAAATATTATTTATAGTAGTGTCAAAACAATATACCCAGGAATATATCTAATCTAAAAGTCAAAGCTTTTAGTGAGAAAATTTTGAAATTCTTTGGAAGAGGACTAAAATAGCTCAAGGATAGTAAGAGTTATTGATATTACTTATGAAAGAAATCCAAGGACTCAACGTAATTTTGATCAAAATCACAACACAGAAAAAAAAAATCACAACAGCTTTCCATGGGACTTTAAAAGCTAAATTTTAAATGGAATGGCAGAGACAGGAATAACTAACACATACCTGAAGAACATGGTCTCAGACATCAAACACTATCATATGGCTACATACAGTACTAAAGAAAATGGGTAGGTTTAGGGACAGAAAAAAGACCAATAAAACAAAATTAATAGCTCAACAACAGACTCCACATGTATCTGTAAGCTTAAAGTGACAGTGGAGTTCAGTAACAAAATGGTGACATAGTGTATAAATACACTGGAATGAAAACAAAGAAACTGGATACCTGTCTAACAACATACATAAAACTCAATTCTAGATGATGAAACATGAAAGCCAAAACTATAAAAATTTTAGAAAACAATATATCATTAAAAGCTTGATGGAAGAATGCTTAAATAAGATTTTTAAAAATTGACCTTTTCAACTATATTAAACTTAAGGAAAAAAATCTTTCTAGTCAAAAACAGGAAGGAAAGAAAGGGAAGAGAAAAAATGGGCTGAAATACTGAGAGAAAACACTTTATTGCATTACTGTCCACACTAACATAAAAAGCTCTTCAAAGTAAGAAAAAAAGATCAGCAGGGCAAAAAAAGATTAAAAGAAAACAACCGGCCAATAAATATAGAAAAAGATGTTCAACCTTATCAGTAATCAGGGAATATAAAATCAGATCACAGGAAGCCATTCCATCTCTACCAAATTGGAGAGGAAGAGCTTTAAGAGCTGCCAAAAACATGGATCAACTGGAACTCTCCTGAACTCAATTTAATGGGATAAATTGACCCCACCATTCGGGAAATTATTTGCTTTCATTAATAAAGCTGAAAATCCATACCCTATGTTCCAGCAATTCTACTGCTATACATCGGTACAAGCACACAGTATAAGACTACTCACAGCAGCAACAGAAAAGAACTACAATCAAAATGTCACTCTGGGGCTGGGGTTGTGGCTCAGCTGTAAAGCGCTCACCTAGCACGTGCACGGCCCAGGTTCGATCCTCAGCACCACGTAAAAATAAACACATCGTGTACAACTAAATCAAATAAATAAATATTTTTTAAAAAAATGTCAGTCAATGGGGGGGATCCAAGATGGTGGGCCAGAGGGAGGCAGCATTCTGTGACACTCTGTGACTGGGGACAGTAGCGGGGATACTGCTTCTCTGCGAGAAATAGAGGACCCCCCCAACAGCCGCTCCCCCGCAGAAATCACAGCTGCACTGCAGCACAGGCCTCTGGCCTCAGCATCAGAGCAGGACTCCTGGCCACCCACCTGTGCAGAAATCCCTGATGCCGCTCCCACACAGGACACGGGGGCTCCACCCACCTGCAGGAACTCCGGCCACCATTCCCGTGTGGACCCCCACGTACCAACCTAGGGGGTCCCCTGTTTGCCTCCATCTTGGGAGTCTGCAGCCACTGCCACAGTCCCCTACAGGCAGTAGCCTGCCTGCACCTGGGGACATCACAAAAGCTCTGAAGACAGCCAACAGCCATAACACTGCACACCACAGAGCTCATCTCTGAACACATTGCCCAACACCATCACCCAGTTCCCCCCACTCAGTCCAACTCCCCATCACTGAAAGCAGCCACATCCATCTTGGGTAACATTGATAGCCATCTTTAGTTGGGGCCACTCCCAGTTTGAAACACGGCTGGGCAGGTACCATAGTTCACAACTCACCCCACCACCCAACAGCTACTAACCCTGCACAGTGACTGCCCAATACAAAACAGCTCTCATAGACAGGTGTGCAGTCCCCAAAGCATAACCCACAAGACCTCCAGAGAGAAAGGAAGTAAAAAGGGAAAGGGTGAGTGAGATACACTTTAGAGACTAATTTAGAGACCAGGAACTATGAGGTCTACAAGCAAGATAAGAAGATAAGACCAGGCACCCATATCACACAAGCAGGCCCCAAAGGAGATCCTTGGGGTATAGTCTCCCATCAGGGACCAGCAGGTGCTATACCCCGCTTCCATGTACCCTGAAACCAAGACCAACGCTCCCACCCTTGTAACCTTCACCATCCTGAGGGTGACAATACCAGCTAACAACAGACAAACCCACCTACTGGATGAGAAGGGAAGCAGGAAAAATACTGATCTCCAACCAAGACAATCCTTGTTTCTTCCTTAGAGATTTTATTTTCTTTTCCCTCTTTATTCTCCAGCCCTCACATCCCCAACATATGTGAAACCAAGTACTTTGCATGAATTAGGATACTGAGGACTGGGATATCTG
This sequence comes from Tamias sibiricus, assembly GCA_025594165.1. Classification (NCBI taxonomy): domain Eukaryota; kingdom Metazoa; phylum Chordata; class Mammalia; order Rodentia; family Sciuridae; genus Tamias; species Tamias sibiricus. The sequence goes on along the minus strand of CM046664.1, from coordinate 106,714,020 downwards.
AATAGTATATTACAGTTGTGTTGTATATTCTTTGTTTCTTTTATTTTTACATTTTTTTATTTTTCTTAATATTTACGTGTGTTTGTTTTATCTACTCTACTGTCTTCCCACTTACTTGTCTCCCAAAATTACTTCCTCTCTCTCCTTCTGCTACTAACCTTCTTCTTTAAATTCCTCTTTCACACTTCCTAAGATATTAATAATAACTCTATATCCTCACTTCCTACCCCCTCAACATCTCATCCTACACACCTCATCCCCAGTTCTTTGTTCACCATCAGAAACTGTAAAACCTTTTACAAACCTACTGTTTATATTGTAGATAATAACTGAACTCACCATTTCTGTATATTGTAACTAAACTGTAAACATTTTAATAGCAACTATTTGGTTTAAGGTTGTACATGGTTTGTATTGGGATCTGTTAACATTGTCCTTCCCCTCAAAGGAGAGGTATTAGAACCCTGCAGGGACACTATAAGCCTATAGGGTAAAACAGTAACACCTCAGATCCGCAGTGCAAGAAGAGAAGACACACGAACCACCGGAAAAGACAAGGGAAGAAAGTGCCCGAAACAAATCAAGATACTACATTATTAGAAGGCATGGCCAGCACAGCAGAAAAAATGACAGAGAAGTAGTTCAGGATGTACTGTAAAACATTCTGTGAATTAAAGGATGATATAAGAGAACAACTACAGGCAGCATAAGATCATTTCAATAAAGAGCTACATAAGCAAATACAGAAAGCAAAAGATCACTTCAATAGGGAGATAGAGGTTCTAAAAGGAAAAAAAAAACAGAAATCCTTGAAATGAAAGAAACAGTAAATCAAATTAAGAGTTCATTGAAAGCATAATCAACAGAGTAGACCACTTGGAAGGCAGGACCTTAGACAATGAAGACAAAATATATAATCTTGAAAAGAACGTAGACCACACAGTGAAGATGGTAAGAAACCATGAGCAGAACATTCAAGAAAAATGGGATAGCATAAAAAGGCCAAATTTAAGAGTTATAGGGATAAAGGAAAGCATAGAGTTCCAAACCAAAGGAATGAGTGATCTGTTCAATAAAATAATATCAGAAAATTTTCCAAACATTAAGAATTAATTGGAAAACCAAATACAAGAGGCTTACAGGATGCTAAATGTACAAAACCACAACAGATCCACACCAAGGCACATTATCATGAAAATGCCTAGCATACAGAATAAGGAGAGAATGGTAAAAGCCACCAGAGAAAGAAATCAGATTACATATAGGGGGAAACCAAATTGGTTACCTGCAGATTTTTTAACCCAGACCCTGAAACCTACAAGAACCCAGAACAATATATATCAAGCTCTGAAAAAAAGTGGATGCCAACCAAGAATCTCATATCCAGCAAAATTAAACTTTAGATTTGATGATGAAATAAAAACCTTCCATGATAAACAAAAGTCAAAAAAAAATTACAAGAAAGCATGCTCTACAGAACATCCTAAGCAAAATATTCCATGAAGAGGAAATGAAAAACAACAATGAAAATCAGCAGAGGGAGGTATTACAATAAAGGAAAAATTAGTCAAAGGAGAAAACAAGTCAAGTTAAATACCAAAAATAAACAAAAAGGACTGGGAATACAAATTATGTCTCAATAATAACCCTGAATGTTAATGGCCTAAACTTACCAATCAAAAGACACAGACTAGCAGATTGGATTTAAAAAATATATATATATGCTGCCTCCAAGAGACTCATCTCATAGTAAAAGACATCCACAGACTGAAAGTGAAAGGCTGGGAAAAATCATACTACTCACATGGATTGTAGAAGCAAGCAGGGGTTTCCATCCTCATATCAAATAGACTTCAAATTAAAGTCAATCAAAAGGGATAAAGGAGGACATTTCCAACAGCTCAAGGGAACCATACACCAACAAGACATAAAAATTATAAATATATATGCCCCAAACAATGGAGCATCTACATTCATCAAACAAGAAATATATAGAATATTTCATCCATGAACAAGTGAATACACTTTCTTCTCAGCAGCACATGGATCCTTCTCTAAAATAGACCATATATTATGCCGCAAAGCAACTCTCAGCAAATACAAAAAAGCATAGGTACTATACTGCATTCTATCAGATCATAATGGAATGAAATTAGAAATCAATGATAAAATAAAAAATAAAAGCTACTCCAACACCTGGAGACTAAATAACAGTCTCTATTGAATGAACAATGGATTGCAAAAAGCATCAAGGAGAGAATTATAAAATTCTTAGAGTAAATGAGAACATTGACACAACATATAGACATCTCTGGGACACTATGAAGGCAGTACTAAGAGGAAAATTCATTGCATGGAGTTCATTCCTTAAAAGAAGAAAAAGTCAACAAATAAATGACCTAACATTACATCTCAAAGCCCTAGAAAGAGAAGAACAAATCAACACCAAAAGCAGAAGACAGGAAATAATTAAAATCAGAGCTAAAATCAATGAAATCGAAACAAAAGAAACAATTGAAAAAATTGACAAAACAAAAAGTTGGTTCTTTGAAAAAATAAATAAAATGATGATAAACCCTTACCCATGCTAATGAAGAGAAGGAGACAGAAAACTCAAATTACTAACATCTGTAATGAAAAAGGAAAATATCACGACAGATACTACAGAAATAAAGAAGAGCATTAGAAATTATTTTGAAAATTTGTACTCCAATAAAATGGAAAATATTGAAGGCATCAACAAATTTCGAGAGTTATATGATTTGCCCAAACTGAATCAGGATGATATACACAATTTAAACAGATCAATTTCAAACAATGAAATAGAAGACGCCATCAGAAGCCCACCAACCAAGGAAAGGCCAGGACCAGATGGATTCACAGCTAAGTTCTACTAGACCTTTACCAATACCCTTCAAATTATTTCATGAAATAGAAAAAGAGGAAACACTTCCAAATTCATTCTATGAGGTTGATATCACCCTGATTCCAAAACCAGGCAAAGACACATCAAAGAAAGAAAACTTCAGACCAATATCTCTAATGAACATAAACGCAAAAATTCTCAATAAAATTCTGGAAAATCGAATACAAAAACATATCAAAAGGATATTGCACCACAATCAAGTGGGGTTCATACCACGGGATGCAAGGTTGCTTCAACATGCGGAAATCAATAAATGTAATTCATCATTCACATCAATAGACTTAAAGATAAGTATCATATGATCATCTCAATAGATGTAGAAAAAGCATTTGACAAAATACAGCACCCCTTCATGTTCAAAACACTAGAAAAACTAAGGATAACAGGAACATATCTCAACATTGTAAAAGCTATCTATGCTAAGCCCCAGGCCAGTATCATTCTAAATGGAGAAAAATTGAAAGCATTCCCTCTAAAACCTGGAACAAGACAGGGTTACCCTGTTTCACCACTTCTATTTAACATAGTTCTTTAAAAGAGCAATTAGACGAAAGAAATTAAAGGGATACAAAAAGGAAAAGAAGAACTAAAATTAGAACTACTTGCTGACGATATGATTCTATACCTAGAAGACCCAAAAAATTCCACCAGAAAACTTCTAGAACTCATAAATGAAGTCAGCAAAGTAGCAGGATATAAAATCAATACCCATAAATCAAAGGCATTTCTGTATATCAGTGACAAATCCTCTAAAAGGGAAAGGAGGAAATCTACCCCATTTACAATAGCCTCAAATAAAATGAAAATACTTGGGAATCAACAAAAGAGGCGAAAGACTTCTACAACGAAAACTACAGAACACTAAAGAAAGAAATAAAATAAGACCTTAGAAGATGGAAAGATCTACCTTGTTCTTGGGTAGGCAGAATTAATATTATCAAAATGACCATACTACCAAAAGCGCTATACAGATTTAATGCAATTCCAATCAAAATCTCAATGACATTCCTCATAGAAATAAAAATAGCAGTCATGAAATTCATCTGGAAAAATAAGAGACCCAGAATAGCTAAAGCAATCCTTAGCAAGAAGAATAAAGCAGGTGGCATCAGACCTTAAACTATACTGCAGAGCAATAGTAACAAAAACAGCATGGTAATGGCACCAAAATAACTTGTAGACCAATGGTACAGAATAGGACACAGAGAAACCCACATAATTACAATTATCTTATGTTAGACAAAGGCGCCAAAAACGTACACTGGAGAAAAGATAGCCTCTTCAACAAATTGTGCTGGGAAAACTGGAAATCCATACGCCACAAAATAAAATTAAATCCCTATCTCTCACTGTGCACAAAACTCAACTTAAAGTGGATCAAGGACTTAGGAATTAAAGCAGAGACCCTGTGTCTAATAGAAGAAAAAGTAGGCCCAAATCTCCATCATGTCGGATTAGGCCCCCAACTTCCTTAATAAGACTCCTATAGTGCAAGAAATAAAATCAAGAATCAATAAATGGAATGGATTCAAATTGAAAATCTTCTTCTCAGCAAAATAAACAGTCAGTGAGGTGAATAGAAAGCCTACATTTTGGGAGCAAATTTTTACCACACACATTGCTAATCTCTAAGATATATAAAAAACTCAAAAATCTTAACACCAAAAAAAACCAAACAACCCAATCAATCAATAAATGGGCCAAGGAACTGAACAGGCACTTCTCAGAAGACAATCAATCAACAAATATATGAAAAAAATATTCACCATCTCTAGCAATTAGAGAAATGCAAAAACAAACTACTCTAAGATTTCATCTCACTCCAGTCAGAATGGCAGTTATTAGGAGCACAAACAACAATAAGTGTTAGAGAGGATGTGGGGGAAAAGTCACACTCATACATTGCTGGTAGGACTGCAAATTGGTGCAACTAATATGGAAAGCAGTATGGAGATTCCTTGGAAAACTGGGAATGGAACCACCATTTGACCCAACTATCCCGCTCCTCAGTCTATTCCCAAAGGACTTAAAAACAGCATATTACAGGGACACAGCCACATCAATGTTTATAGCAGCACAATTCACAATAGCTAAACTGTGGAACCAACCTAGATGCCCTTCAGTAGATGAATGGATAAATAAAATGTGGTGTATACTGGGCGGGGGTTGTGGCTCAGCGGTAGAGCGCTCGCCTAGCACGTGCGCAACCGGGTTCGATCCTCAGCACCACATAAATAAACACATTGTGTACAACTAAAGCAAATAAATAAATATTTTTTTAAAAATGTGGTGTATACACACACACAGAGAGAGAGAGAGAGAGACAGAGAGACAGACAATGGAATATTATTCAGCATTAAAAGAGAATAAAATCATGGCATTTGCAGGTAAATGTAGTTGGAGAATATAATGCTAATTGAAGTAAGCCATCCCAAAAAACCAAATGCTTTATCTGATAAAAGGATGCAGATTCATAATGGGGTTGGGAGAGATCATGGGAGGAATTGAGGAACTCTAGATAGGGCAAAGTGCTGGGAGGGAAAGGAGGGGGCATGAGGGTAGGAAAGAGGTGAAATGAGATGGTCATCATTACCCTAAATACATGTATGAAGACAAATTGTGACTACTTTATGTATAAACAGAGATATGAAAAACTGTGCTCTACATGCATAATATGAATTGCAATGCATTCTGCTGTCATATATAACAAAATTTTTAAAAAATTTTTAAATGTCAGTCAATAATAGAATTAAATAGCAAAGGTAAAAGAATGAAATCTACCTACATTTATCACCTTGGATTATTCATAAAAACAAGCCAAAGAAACAAATCAGAAGATATGGATAATTCCATTTATATAAAAGTCTAATTGACAAAAATCAAACATTATACCTTTTATGTGACACGACTATATAGAAATCTTAAGAAGTTTAAAACAGACTGCAAGTGTTTTTCAAGACTGGCTGGAAGGGAGAACTTGACTGTGGAGTGCAAACCACTAAATGATAAAGTTCCATTTTTAAGCTGAATTAGAGGTTCACACAGGTACATTTAAATTATCTCAAAACTATACATATCAGCTATATGTACTCTTCTGTGGTGTTATCTATTTCATAATAAATTTGAAGTGGCTCCAAAAAACCAAAGTGCTGTTTTAAATTATCTTTTTGTTCATCTCTCTTTTTCTAAAAAAGTCTTTGCTTAAAAGTGGTCCTTCAACTTTAATAAATATATTGTTTATTATCTGGTATTTTAAGGACTTATCGTAAAAGAAAAAATACTAGGAAGGACTTTCCTGGCTACTCTGTATATTGCACACCAAATTCCTTTGCAAAGGAATTCTAAAACGCTAAAGAACTTAAGGTTTTATGCAGAAATACAGACTTTAATGACTTACACTCATACAATCACCGTTTTTATTTACACCAACAGAAATGCACCCCACACTTGTCTAATGAAATACTTTGAACTTTTTAGTGACTATTAAGACAAACATAGTAAGTGGTAAATGAACTCTGAGGAAAGCTACCATCTAAACATGGAATATCATATTTTAATCATAAATTGTTACATGAAGTCTCAAAACATATCTCCTTTGCCTATGAAAACTGTGGGACTAAATTGAAGACTCCAGCTAGGTATCTAAATTTGGATGACAATTCCGTGGCTGTAGGAAAATTCAAACTCAGTTTCCACAAAATTATAATACCCAGTTAAGATTTTTTCCCAATTTCTGCAGCACCATTTGATGGTATTTTTATGAGCACTCATTCCGAAATCTCTGGAGCAAGGCAAGTACTAATTCCAGCAGATGAAATCCTTAAAATCAACATCCACCTATTTCAAACCACACTATGAACCAGCAACAGATTTGAGAAACCCCCAAATATTTTTGGAACAGGTTGCCTTCCACATCTCCAGCTCTCCCCTTCAGAGGGCTATCAAGAAAGAGCAATGGTGGAAAGACTGCAGAGGGATTAGGAGAATCCGTTAATCATATGTTGAAAAGTTAGTCAAGTGGAACCTTGCAAATCAATCGCACCCCCCTCGTTTCGCACACCCTCGTTTTGCGGATGGAGAACGTAACTCAGGAAGAGGCACACCTGCTCTAGTTTAATCAGCTAGTTAAGCCTGTCTCCTCTGGTCCTGTCCTGGGGCTCTCCCCATGCCCACCCACAGATGCTTCTATTTGCTAATAACTCGGAGCAAGTGAGAGAACTGACAGCTCCGTAATGTCAGGACTAAAAAGGGCTGTAGGTAATCTAGCCATCCTTTTTTCTTACACCTGGGGAAATAGAGCTGTAAAGTGATGCAGCTGGGGGTAAATCGACCCTCTGTCCCCTAGCAGCCAAAGCCTGAAAACAGTCATTAACACTGACGACCCCGCTTTCCAGCTTCAGGTAGGTGGGCGTCAAAAAGAAACCCGAAACACAGACTTCATTCAACAAGCGTCTCCGCCTCCCACGCAGAACCGCGAAGCGGAGAGTTGGGGTAACTGTCACAGCCGGTGCGCAGCACCGAGAACACTGCAGCGGTAGCCGACTCCCAACTCCCTCCTTCCTCTCCGACTCAGTCCAAGGGGAGAAGGAGAAACAGTAAGGCTGCGGTGCCTTCCGCAAGAAGAGGTACCTGAGGCTCGCGCCGCAGACCGCCACCACTAACTACAGCACCGGAGCCCGCCACCCCACTTCCGGGGTCAAGTCGCCGCTAGAAAACCGGAGATCCCGGAGAGTAGCCTCAGGTGCCGCCTCTCCAAGTCCCGGCTACACGGCCAACTCCGCCAGGACCCGGACAACTTCCGGAACGCCGAGCGTCACTAAGCAGCTGATCCCCACTTCCGTACGCAGACCGTGCCCCCGCCCTTCCCCAGCCTTGTCCGGAACTGCGAAACGACGCTCGCGGTTTCCGCGTATTTGATTGGCGGAGCTGGAGCGACAGCCTTCGCTGATTGGTGCCGGGGAAGTCTTACCCCACCGACTCCCGCGGAGCATTTAGTTTCCGTCGTCTTCCCGTTTCCCGCCAGCCGCAAGCGTAATCATGGTTGACTTGATGGAGTTGCCCAAGGCTCGCGTCAACGCCAGCATGCTCGCTCAGTTCATCGACAGGCCCGTTTGCTTCGTAGGAAGGCTGGAAAAGGTGCGCGGGCTCGCGGTCTTGGGATTCCCTGGTGGGTAGCCGTGACCTCCAAGGTGGTTGGCTCCAGGTAACTGAAGGACAACCGAAAGCCTCAGCATAGTTCCCATCCCTTTTGCTTTGTTTAGCACAAGAAAACTTTCCCCACACTTTACCCTTCGCAGCTGTGTTTTGGCGTCACTTATATGGCGCAGAAACTAAGTGGTTTTGAATGCACTGGGTTCCAAATTCCAGCGCCCCTCACCCAGTTCCGTGTTTACGTAAATTATAGACTTGACTCCCTGTCTACCTTCTCAGTTTTGGGTTTAGCCAGATTTGACTGATGCCAACTAGGCTAATCCTCCTGTTTCCTTCTGTAATTGTCTCTGTTGGCCGACCGTCGTTTTCCGCTTAAAGTTGCTTCTCCATAAAACGTTTACTTGGTTGTCGCTCCCAGACCCTGTAGTAGCCCCTTTTCTTACCTCAATGTTAGGGAGCAGCCCACTCATCGTACAGGCAAGAAACAGACCCAAAGTCTTGGAATGAGTGACCTCAGGGCGCTGAAGGAAAACCACTTATAAAGGCTTCTGTAACTCTTTTCATCCTCACATCCACTAAGTGAAATGAGTGTTATTCTGATATGACAGGGGCAGGTGCCACCCAGGAGTAGAATCCAGATTTTCTGGCAATCAATTCTTTTACTTCATGGTTAATTTTTAAAACATATTCTGCATGGAATATATACTGTCTAAATCATGACTGCCGGAAGATCCCACTTTTGCATAGTATGGACCTCCTTTTATTTTATTTTAGCATAGGATTACCAGATTTTCCAAATGAAAATTGGAGCCGCTAATGAATAATACATTCATTGTTTGTCTGAAAGTCAAAATTAATTAACTGGGCATCCCATGACCAGAGCTGACAACACATGATCGTAATTTAAACCAAATAATTAAGTAAGGGTCAGTCTGCTCATCTTTAATTATTTGGTTTTAGTGACATATTTAAAGGTTTTGTTTATGTGGAAATTTTTAAATTGTATGTTTATTTTTTTAGATTCATCCCACTGGAAAGATGTTTATTCTTTCAGATGGAGAGGGAAAAAATGGAACCATTGAATTGATGGAGCCAGTATGTTTGAGTATTAACTTCTATATTTTATTATGTTTAATTCTTTATCTTGGATTGGTTTGTTGGTGTTTCTGATTGTTTATAGTGAATGTATAAAGAATGAGCTTATAAAACTTCCCTAGCTGTAAAATTAAATTCTTGTTCGCTTGTTGTATATCCCTTTACATTTCCAACTGATGATTCTTTGGGCTTATGATTTTTTTACTATGTCCTTTAAGTGTTGGTTGGGTAACAGTTCTTATTCCTTATGAAAGACCATAAAATCATATAATAAAAATCTTCTGTTTACTTCTTCCTTCCTCACGAATTTGAATTTCTATCTTTCTGTTTTAATCTGTTTTCTTTCTCTCCCACCCCTCACACCCTTTCCTTACTTGAGTCAAGGACTTGCTATGTGCCCAAGCTGATCTCCAACTGCTGGAGATCCGAGCAACACTCCTGCTTCAGCCTCCTGAGTAGCTGAAACTATAGGCAGATGCCACCAAACCTGACTTATTTTCTATTTTTGTTTATATATGTTTTCAGTGGTCATTTATGCATTTAATGTTTAATGTGCTTAAAAACATTTGCTTGGCTTTTATGAAGACAAAATCTATTATGCTGTTTGGTAAGTGTGTACATTTCAGTCTTTCTGAAATATAAATTATATAAAGTTCCTCTCATTGGGTCCTTTTAAAACAAATTACTGCTTCTAGAAATTCTGGACATTTTCAGTATCTTTAAATGATTTTGTCTTTGACTTAAATGTTCAATTCTATCTTTGGACCTCAACCTACTACTAAAAGGTAACAGGATTTGTAACATACTGACATTTAAATACTTAACATTTTTCAAAAAGCTACAGTTCCCTTTTAACATTGGCAAATTTTAAAGTTACTTTATTACAATGAAAGATTAATGAACTGTAATTTGAAAGGTAAGTAAACTATATAACAGTTTTCCAAATTAATTATCAACTGAAAATAAGGTAACACCAAATTAACATTCAATGTTTCAGCTTGATGAGGAAATTTCTGGAATCGTGGAAGTAGTTGGCAGAGTAACAGCAAAAGCAACCATCATGTGTGCATCTTATGTCCAGTTTAAAGAAGATAACAATCCTTTTGGTAAATAAAGCATTCTAGTATTTAATGGTTTTATGTAATTAGGGGGAAAACAATTTTGTTCTTGTTATGTGTTGGTCTTGAGTCACAGAACTGCCATATTTTCAATTTCTATAGTTTTCCAATCCCTTAGAAATATGGGAGGACATTTTTTTGCCTGCTTCTTAGTATTTGCTTATCTATAAAAGAAACTCAGTAAAGTCTAATATTTATAGAAGTCAAGATTTTTTAAATATGATAAAAATAAATTGTATTTTAATATATGAATTGAATGCATGGAGCAATGCAATGACACCTAAAATGGACAACGAAGTGGATTGTCTCCTGTCTTCCATGTCTCTTCTATTTTTGAACTACAGAAATATGATGATTCATGTCTGAATTTTAGAAATTGGGTTCTGAAAATAAGTTGATGTCTAAAAGGGAGAGAAGAGAAATAGAAATATTTTAGATAATGATTGATGTTACAGCTTTTCACGGTGAATTTAATGTTTGCTTACATGTTTCTTTCAGATCTTGGACTTTATAATGAAGCTGTGAAAATTACCCACGAGTTCCCTCAGTTTTTTTCCTTTAGGGGTTACACAACATGATTGATCTTAATGAATTTTCCTGTGCTTGCAAGTGGCCATGGTGAAGACTATTAAAGGAGGCCCCACTTGTTTGATGGGAGACTCCTATGATTTCTTATATTTAATTTGCTCCATTTAAATTTTCATTTACAAACTTTAGACATCCTGATCTACATTTTTGTTGAAACTGATATATTGACTGTTCTCACCCAAGTCCTTTTATAAACTATTGCCAATCCAGTGTGGTCAAATTAAGATATAAGATCAAAGCAGTTGTCTAGAGTCTTAAGTTTCTATTTTATTAATAAAACTTTAAAATAATGCATACTACTAGTCATTTCATTTTTATTTAGTCCTCAATCAAACACAATCTTGGAATTTCATAATTGTATATCAGGTCTTAGAACTACTAAATGAAACCTTGGGCCAACTGTGTGAAAGATATACTCACCATCTCATAAATTCTGCTATATTAATTAGTTGATACTCTAGTTAAAAAGTAATTTTGATGAAAAAGAACAAGCAGAACTCTACATCTTCTGTAATTTGTGAAGTATCTTTCTTTCTGGGTTTAAAAACTGAGCATATACTAATGCCAAACAAAGGATACATGATCATCAAAAGAGATAATGAAATTACCTTTTTTTGGCTTATTTATTTTAAATTAAAATAATCTTAAATTTTAACTTTTATTATCCCCAAATAGTCTCCAGATTACTTAAAAGACATAGCCAATGGTAAAGCATTTTATTAAGACAATTCATTGAAAATTGGTTATAAAGAATAATGTTGAGAGTGCCCTTCTTGAACCTTCTCATAAGCTACTATATTTAGTAAGTTGGGCCACATGAATTTAGGATCTGTCAGATCTTCTATATTAATGATTACAATTCCATATCTCTAACACCAATGTTGTTTCTAGGTTGCTCAACATCTATACCTATTATGTCCCACCAGCACTGCAATTTGAGTACAGTTTGAACAAGTATAGCTCCCTTACCACATGTTCCAGTTTTTTCTTATAATAATTTCATTGAGATAATTCATATGCTTTTTTATTGTAGTTGTACAACTCTCACCATAATAAACTGTAGAACATTTTTGTCACCCTCATTGACCTACAATACCATTGACCTACAATAGCCCAATCCTGTCATGATCACCTACTGCCCTAACCCTAAGCAATCACTGATTTGCAGTTGCCCCTTATCCATGGTTTTGCTTCCCTTGGTGTTTTCCTGTAAACAACTTCTGTCTGAAAATATTAAATGGAATATTCTATAAGTAAACAATTCATAAGGTGTCCACTGTACATCACTACCCACCAACTTACCTTAATAGCTGTTTTAGTTATTAGATTCACTGTTGCAGTATCACAACACATTTATCCATAGTTTCAGGCATCTATTCAGGTATCTTGGAATAAACACATCACTCCTTGAATAAGGAGGGACTGTTGTACTTTGTTGTCTCTAGATTGTCTCCCTTCTAAACATTTCAGATAATAGAATCATGTGGTCTTTTGTGACTAGCTTCTTTCACTTATCATAGTGTTTGAAGTTTCCTCTATGTTGTAACATGTATCAGCACTTGATCCCTTTTTGTAACTGAACAATATACCATTGTACAGATACACCACATTTTATTTATCCATTTTGTTGGTTGGTGAACACTTGGGTGGTTGCTACCATTTAGTTATAATGAATAATGCTATCATTGAATGCTTGTGTATACATTTTTATGTGCATGCATGTTTTCATTTCTGTTGGGTGTATACCCAGACGTAGAATTGCATCAAATGGTAAATATGTTGGATTTTTTGAGAAACTAGCAGACTTTTCCAAAGTGACTACCACTTTGCATTCCTACCAGCAGTGTATATGGACTCTTAATGTCTCCACATCTTCACCAACACTTGTTATTGGGAATTTTTTATTGTGGCCATCTCAATGTGTGTGAAGTAGTAACTCATTGTGGTTTTGATTTTCTGTTGTTTCAACTTTTTTTTTTTGGTGGACCTTTATCTTATTTATTTATGTATATGTGGTGCTGAGAATCGAACCCAGTGCCTCACACATGCTAGGCAAGTGCTCTACCACTGAGCCACAACACCAGCCCAGATTTTCTGTTTCTTTTAAAAGCTACCATAAGCTACCTGTTGCCCAGAAACACTCAATAACCTCCAATACTTTACCTGACATTGCCACTGAGCATTTTATTGATTGTCATCTTTCACTTGAATTATTGTAACAACCAAAGCTATTTTGCTGGACCTCCATTTTCTACCCTCCTCCCATCACTTAACCAAGAAAATTATATTAAATATTAATTCAAATATTACACTGTAAGAGCCCTAATTGAGGAGATAGCTAAGATGGCGGCTAGCTGAGAGCCATAAAGGTGTTCAAGTATTTTCACCTGATATTCATGCATTTATCTAAGAATCTTTTTATGCCCATGAACACCGTATGACGCACCTGTAAGCTCGAGCTGTTAGCACATGTCCTTGTTAAGGCAAAAAGTATTTAACCGGGTGAGGGTTAGTTAGAGGTGGTGGTTATAGTTGGAGTTGGAGAGGTTGTTGGAGCTGGAGAGAGAAGTTAGAAGAAAGAAGAATAAAAGAACTTTTTCATTTCCATTCTGCCTCCAAATATTCTCCCGCTGCGTCATTGCTGCAAGCAGCAGTCGCTACAGGCGGCAACAAGTGGTGGCCAGTACGGGGAATTTGGAATCGGCACGGTAAGAAAACTGAAAAAACAATTTTGAAAATGGGCTCAAAGATGACAAAAATCGGAGCTGCTAAAGCTATTCAAGATTTACTAGAGATAGCTCAAGGATACGTGCTCTCAATTGAACCTGGGACTCAGGATGTTACTACCAGTGAGAGTAGCAGTAGTGAGGAATCGAGTAATAGTGATTATGAAAGCGTAGCCTCCACTGAGTCAGTTAGGACCAGTAAGGATAGTAGCAAAAAGAAATTAAAGAGGACCAGAAAGGACCATCAAGTGGAGGAATCCCTTGTGCCCTCATGGGTGGAATCCATTACAGAAACCATGATGGGTATTTCTGAGCATATGTGTGCCCTTGAGGCAGAGATTAACGGCCTTTCTGAGCACTTACGCGCCCTCAAACGCCAAAAAACCGCAGGAACATTGGGACCTGCCAATATTTGAAAATGAAAACGGGCAGAGATACCACCAATCCCTAGATTTTAAAACAATAAAAAATTTCAAAGAGGCGATAATGATCTATGGGCCTCAAGCTCCATTCGTGTTGAGCATGCTGGAGACCCTTAGCACTGTAACTTTAACCCCCTCAGACTGGAAGGGGTTATGCAAGGCAGTATTGAGTGGGGGACAATACCTTATATGGAGGTCACAATTCCAGGAGCTTTGTGTAGAAACAGCTAAAAGAAATGCGACTGCAGGCTTCCCAGACCGTAATGTAGATATGCTAACAGGTGAAGGACAGTTTGCTGAACTACAAACACAAATTCAATATGATCTTGGTGTATATGCACAAATAAACAATGCCACTGTTAAAGCCTGGAAGACCTTACCAGGAACAGGTGATTTGCAAGGCAGCTTATCAAAAGTAATACAGGGGCCTAACGAGCCTTTTGCTGATTTTGCTGACAGACTTTTAAGAACTGCAGGCAGAATATTTGGGGATGTAGATCAAGCAATGCCCTTAGTTGTCCAGTTGGCATATGAAAATGCCACAATAAATATTGCCAAAATGCTATAAGACCATGGAAAAATAAAAAGGACCTTTCCATATACATTAGACTATGTAAAGATATTAATGATGCCTTTGTCACAGGCAATGTGATTGCAGCAGCAATGAGAGGTGCTTCCCCTCAAAATTTCACAAATAGGGCTCAACAAAAAAATTATAATCAGGATATTTCAGACAAAATTATTATAATCAACCAGGATATTCTAGGCAATATCCCCAAAGAGAAATAAGACCAAGCTCATACCGTCCCCCAGGCCGCTGCCCCAGGTGTAAAAAGGGAAATCATTGGGCCAATAAATGCCGTTCTAAACTTGACATCTATGAAAACGTTTTGTCCAAGAATTCAATAAACGGGGCATGGGGCCCAATGCCTTGGGGCCCACAAATGTACGAGGCATTAGACTAGGAATATCCTCAAACATCCATACAGATGATTCCATGTCACAATCCCTCCTCCCCATTCATTGACTCCCTTGTCAGAGGGACAAGAGGAAGTGCAGGACTAGACCTCTGTTCCACCACCCAAGTAGTGCTAACACCTGAAATGGGGGTTCAACTGATTCCTACAGGAGTCAGGGGACCTCTTCCCTCAGGGACTGTAGGACTTATCCTCGGAGAAGTTCTAAAAGCCTATTAGGATTTCAAATAACACCAGGTGTTATTGACTCCAATTACCAAGGAGAAATAAAAATAATGCTTAGTTCACCTTGAGGCATTATCTCTGTTAACCAAGGAGACAGAATTGCTCAGCTGCTTCTCCTTCTCAATTTCCACAACTCATTCAAGAGTATGCCACAGAATAGGAACAATAGAAGATTTGGTTCCACTGGCTCGGGACCTATGGCTTGCTGGGTTCAGGATTGTTCACGAAGGCATATGTGCAAAATTAAAATTCAAGGTATAGAGATGGAGGGGCTGATTGATACTGGGGCTGACTCTTCCATCATTAATCTACAACAATGGCCCAAGCACTGGCCTCTGCAGAAGGCCTCAACTAGTTTAAGAGGCTTGGGATATACTAAAAACCCCAGCACAAAGTGCTGTAGTCTTAAATTGGGAAGATAATGTAGGGCATAAAGGAACATTCCAACATTATGTTTTGACCAGCTTGCCAGTTACCCTATGGGGAAGAGATATTCTACAGCAAATGGGGGTACACCTCGCAACCAAGCCCACAGGTGTTAAAAATAAAAATCTAAATCATCATCAAAAGGGTAAAAGATATTTTTTCTACGGGCCACTAAGAAAACAATTTTGAAAATACCATAGCTTTCCGATAAGCAAGTTTGGGTCCCTCAGTGGCCCCTATCTAGAGAAAAATTACAAGCAGCCCACCTGTTAATCCAAGAACAACTAGAAGCAGGACACATAGAGCCTTCCACCTCTCCCTGGAATTCCCCATATTTGTAATCAAGAAAAAAATCTGGAAAATGGAGATTGCTACATGACCTTAGAGAAATCAATAAAAACCATGCAAATTATGGGCCCTACCCTGGACTTCCTAATCCTGTAGCTATTCAAAAAAATTTCCATCTTATAACTCTTGATATAAAGGATTGTTTCTTTTCCATTCCTCTACATCCTCTGGATGCCCCCAGGTTTGCTTTTTCAGTTCCTTCTATCAATAATAATGGCCCTGATAAAAGATATCAATGGAAAGTGCTACCGCAGGGAATGGCTAATAGCCCCACTATATGTCAAATCTATGTAGACAAAGCTATTCAGCCTATTAAGAACAAATATCCAAACCTTATGTGCCTCCATTATATGGATGATGTTTTGCTTGCTCACCCTAACCAATAAATCTTATTTACCATATTCATTGATATGACAGAAAATTTAAAAAGATATGGATTAAAAATTGCTAAAGAAAAGGTTCAAACTAGATCTCCCATGTTATATTTAGGATTTAAAATCATGGATACCTTTATTAGGCCTCAAAAAAAAATTAATAAATAAAGAACATTTGACCACCCTCAATGATTTCCAAAAACTGCTGGGAGACATTAATTGGCTTCGCCCTACACTAAGACTCACAACTGGAAAATTAAAACCCTTATTTGATATCCTTCACGGGGACCCTGATCCATCTTCACCGTGAACATTGACTCCTGATGCTAGGGAAGCTTTAAAGTTAGTAGAAAAGGCCATTGAAAGATCCCATTGTGATAGAATTGGTTTTGCTCGACCACTAATATTGATTATTATTTCTTCACAATATACACCCACAGGAGTATTTTGGCAACAGGGACCTTTATTATGGATACATTTACCCGTCTCTCCTAAAAGTACAATTGAGTCTTATACCTCCATGGTGGCTAAACTTATTCTTATAGGACTTAAGACTTCTACTAAAATATTTGGCATTCACCCCGCTACTATTATTACTCCCTATTCATCATCACAGGTTGAGTATTTTTGCTTCAGTGATAATGATTGGGCTATAGATAGATGCTCTTCTTCTGCAAATTTTGATAACCATCTTCCTAAGTCTCATATACTATCTTTTTGTGTCAATCATCCCATTATATTTCCACAGGTAATAAAAAATCAACCTATTCCTAAGGCATTAAATGTATTTACAGATGGGTCCTCTAATGGTACTGCTGCAGTAGTCACTCAAAACGAAAATATGATTCATATAACTGGTCAAAAATCAGCCCAATTAGTTGAACTTGAAGCTATTATAATAGCTCTACAAAGTTTTAAAGAACAGCCTATAAATATTTTTTCAGACAGACACTATATTGTACATGCTGTCCCTAAATTAGAGCTAGCAGGTCCAATAGCACCACAAACTCCAGCCTTTAAATTGTTTTTTTTTCAAATTCAAAATCTCCTATGGGAACGTAAAGAACGTTTATTTATTGGACATATCAGAGCTCATACTAATTTGCCTGGTCCTCTCCATGAAGGTAATCAAAAGGCTGATGCCCTCACTAAAACAATCTTTATAATTTCAGCAGTCCAACAAGCTACCTTGTTCCATTCCCAATTTCATGTCAATAGTACTACGTTACAGCAAAGGTTCAAAATCACAAAGGAGCAAGCTCGAACAATTGTGAAGAATTGTCAATCTTGTGTGACACATTTACCCAATCCACATTATGGGGTTAACCCAAGAGGATTAATGGCCAATCATTTGTGGCAGATGTATGTCACTCATGAGCCAAGTTTTGAAAAATTGCAATTTATTCATGTGACCATAGATACATGCTCAGGCATGATTTTTGCTTCCTTACATTCCAGAGAAAAAGTTAAAGATGTTACATCTCATTGTCTGCAAGCTTTTGCTGCAGTAGGCATCCCCAAAATGCTTAAAACAGATAATGGCCCTGCATATACGTCCTCATCTTTCAAACAGTTTTGCGCAAAATTCAATATATCCCATAAAACAGGTATCCCATACAATCCTCAAGGTCAAGGTATAATTGAACGAGCTAATCACACACTCAAAATTATGCTATTAAAGCAAAAAGAAGGAAATTGTAAAAATCCTAGGGACAGATTGGCAGTTGCCCTGTTTACCTTAAATTTTTTAACTTTAGAATTCTAATGGATATTCGGCTGGAGACAGACACTTGAATCCACACCAACAACATAAACCTTTGGTTTACTGGAAGGATGTTCTTTCAGGTGCATGGAAGTGTCCAGATCCAGTATTAATTTGGGGGAGAAGATCTGTTTGTGTTTTTCCACAGCATGAATCCTCCCCAATATGGATACCATCTAGATTAATAAAACAGATACCAAATCAAAAGGACCAAGATGAAGTTATTGAGGAATCAAGATTAATAAAACAAGTACAAAATCAAGAGGACCAAGATGAAGGTATGGAATGATTCCCTTAAATGAGTCCTCCAATAAATTCACAACTTAAGTCTCATTCCTCCCGGCCGGGACGAGAAGATCTCTCTTTATTGTGCACACAATTGTATTTTTTTTTCTTTTTATATATGTCTTTATGTCTGTGTATTTGTCTAAATTTCATGTTAATGTGACGTTACAAATATGTGTTTGTATGTGCGTCTGTCCAGTGTGACGTCACAAATAACAAAGCGTTTATGAAAATTAATAGTATAAAAAAATTTAATTTAAAATATATATATATATGGATCCAAATAACTTTAATTCATTTAAGTTTAGAGTATTCAATTTGGGTAAACAATTTAAAAAGTAAAGGTGCAGGAGCCCTGTTTGGGGAGATAGCTAAGATTGCGGTTGACTATGGGCCATAGACATTTTTGGGCATTGTCGCCTTCCGTAGTCTCACGGGACTTGGCCCAGGATCTCGAGAGATTTGAGCAATGACTCAGCAGATTGACATTTTTGGGCATTGTCGCCTTCCGTAGTCTCACGGGACTTGGCCCAAGATCTCGAGAGATTTGAGGAGTGACTCGGCAGATCGAGCAAGCACCATTCCTGCTCGGGCGCATGGGATGAGACCAGAGAGAGAAAGGACAGGGTTATCGCTATTGTATAGATACATTGTAGTTTCTTGTAAGAGTACGTGGTTGGTTTCTTGTGAGAGTGTGTATGTAGTGTTAGAAATTACAAGAGACAGAGACAGAAAGATTAAAGAATTTTTTTCGTCTCCATCCTGTCTCCGGACTCCTTCCCGCGGCGCTGCCGTTCCAGGCTGCAATCCCTTTCCGGCGGCTAACAGTTGGTGGCCCGTACGGGGAATTCAGCACGGCAGGTAAGAACTGAGAAACCTCGCAGGAGTCTCTAGTCAGAGCGGTTAAAATGGGTTCGAAAATAACTAAGACCCAAGTGTACGAGGCTCTTGATGAATTCTTTGATATGGATGAGTCTGTCGTTAGTGAGGAGGATTTAGAAAACAGTGAAGGCAATCATAAAAGCGTAGATTCCGCTGAGTCAACTAAGACCAGTAAGGAGAGTATTAGAAGTGTCCCCAAAATTACAAAGATCCGAGCTGCTAAAGCTATTCAAGATTTATTAGAGATATTTCAAGGATACATGGTCTCAATTGAACCTGGGACTCAGGATGTTACTGAGTCAGTTAGGACCAATGAGAGTAGTAGTAGTGAGGAGGAATTAACTAAAGGTGATTTTGAGAAAATGAATAAAAGGAAATTAAGGAAGACCAAGATAAGGGATCATCAAGTGGAGGAACTTGTGTCCTCTACTCCCCCATGGGTGAAATCGATTACAGAAAATATGAAGGGTATCACTAGACGTTTGCATACCCTAGAAATAGAAATAAAAAGTCTTTCTGAGCGCTTATGCGCTCTCGAGGGTAACTCACAGATACATTGGGAACTGCCAGTATTTGAATATGAAAATGGACAGAGGGGCCACCAGCCAATAGATTTCAAAACAATAAAAAATCTCAAAGAGGCAGTAATGACTTATGGACC
This sequence comes from Tamias sibiricus, assembly GCA_025594165.1. Lineage (NCBI taxonomy): Eukaryota > Metazoa > Chordata > Mammalia > Rodentia > Sciuridae > Tamias > Tamias sibiricus. The sequence goes on along the minus strand of CM046664.1, from coordinate 106,694,054 downwards.
CCAAGCTCCTTTCACGTTGAGTATATTGGAGTCCCTTAACACCTTTAGCTTAACCCCCGCAGACTGGAAACGTCTATGTAAAGCAACATTAAGTGGGGGACAATACTTGGTTTGGCGATCGCAATTTCAGGAACTTTGTATAGAAACAGCTAAAAGAAATGCAGATGCGGGGTTTGGAGACCATAATATAGAAATGCTCACAGGAGAAGGGCAATTCGCAGACATACAGGATCAAAAACATTATACCCCAGGAGTATATGCTCAGATAAATGCAGCTGCCTTAAAGGCATGGAAAACTGTACAAGGACCTGGGGATCTACAAGGTAGCTTGTCCAAAGTAATTCAAGGACCTAATGAACCATATGCTGAATTTGCTGATCGACTTTTGAGAACTGCAGGTAGAGTTTTTGGAGACATTGATCAAGTTATGCCATTAGTTATTCAATTAGCGTACGAAAATGCTAATAAATATTGCCAGGAAGTCATCAGGCCATGGAAAAATAAAAAGGATCTTTCCATATATATACAACTATGTAAAGATGTAAATGATGCCTTTGTCACAGGGAATGTGATTGCAGCAGCTGTGAGAATGCTGCCCCTCAAATTTTACAAGGGCTCAACATAGACATTATAATCAATCAGGATATTCTAGGCAAAATTATCATAATCAATCAGGCTATTCTAGGCAAAATCCCCAAAGAGAAATAAGACCAAATTCATACCGTACTCCAGGTTGCTGCCCCAGGTGTAAGAAAGGAAATCATTGGGCCAATAAATGCTATTCAAAATTTGACATCCATGGAAATCCTTTGTTCAGGAATTCAAAAAACAGGGCACGGGGCCCAATGCCCCGGGGCCCACAAATGTACGAGGCATTGGAGGAGAAGTATCCTCAAGCATCCACTCAGATGCTTCCCCGACACAATCCCTATTACCCATCCACTCCCTCGCCAGAGGAACAGGAGGAAATGCAGGATTAGACCTCTGTTCCACCGCCCGAATAGTGTTAACACCTGAAATGGGGGTTCAACTGATTCCCACAGGAGTCAGGGGACCTCTTCCCTCAGGGACTGTAGGACTTATTATCGGGCAAAGTCCTGAAAGCTTATTAGGTTTGCAAGTGACCCCAGGCGTAATAAACTCAGACTATAAAGGGGAAATAAAAATAATGCTTAGCTCACCCCAAAGTATAAGTTCTATTAATCAGGGAGATAGAATTGCTCAGCTGCTCCTCCTTCCAAATTTACATAAGTCATTTAAAATGAATATGCCTCTAAATAGGAACAATAGAGGATTTTGTTCCACTGATTCGAAACCCATGGTTTGCTGGGTTCGGGACTGTACAAGGAGGCCTATGTGTAAAATAAGAATCCAAGGAATAGAAATGGAGGGTCTTATAGATACTGGAGCTGATTCTTCCATCATTAATTTACGTCAATGGCCCAAACACTGGCCTCTACAAAAAGCTTCAACCAGTTTAAGAGGCTTGGGATATAATAACCTCCCAGAAAAAAGTGCGGTAATTTTAAAATGGGAGGATGATGAAGGACATAAAGGCACATTTCAGCCTTATGTTTTACCTAATCTACCGGTTACTTTATGGGGAAGAGATATTTTACAACAAATGGGAGTACACCTTGCAACCAAACCTGCAGGTGTTAAATGTAAAAACATACAGGGTAATCTTAACCCTAAAAGAAATCATCAAAAAGTACAGGGTAAGCTTAACCCTAAAAGAAATCATTATCATATAGGAAAAAGACATTTTTCTTTGGGCCACTGAGAAAATAATTTTAAAAATACCATGGCTTTCTGATAAGCCAGTGTGGGTCCCTCAGTGGCCCCTATCTAAAGAGAAATTACAAGCGGCCCACCTACTAGTTAAGGAACAATTAAAAGCAGGACATATAGAACATTCCACCTCTCCCTGGAATTCCCCCATATTTGTGATCAAGAAAAAATCAGGAAAATGGCGATTATTACATGATCTTAGACAAATTAATAAAACCATGCAAGTCATGGGCCCTACTCAACCTGGACTTCCGAATCCTATAGCTATTCCAAAAAATTTCCATGTTATTAGTCTTGATATAAAGGATTGCTTCTTTTCTATTCCCCTACATCCTCTGGATGCCCCCAGGTTTGCTTTTTCAGTTCCTTCTATTAACAATAATGGTCCCTGATCAGAGATATCAATGGAAGGTTTTGCCGCAGGGAATGGCTAATAGCCCCACCATATGCCAAATATATGTGGACAAGGCTATCCAACCCATTAAAAATAAATATCCAAACCTCATGTGTCTACATTACATGGATGATATTTTACTGGCCCACCCTAATCACAAAATCTTATTTAATATATTCAGTGACATGGTAGAAAAATTTAAAAAATACGGATTATATATAGCAGAAGAAAAAGTTCAAACCAGATCTCCCATATTATATTTAGGATTTAAAATCATGGATACTTTTGTTAGACCCCAAAAAATTTTAATAAATAAAGAACATTTAACCACCCTCAATGATTTCCAAAAACTACTGGGAGACATTAATTGGCTTCGCCCTACACTAAACCTCACTACTGGCCAATTAAAACCTTTATTTGATATCCTTCGAGGGGCCCCTGATCCATCCTCACCGCGAACATTGACTCCTGATGCTAGGAAAGCTTTAAAGGTAGTAGAAAAAGCCATAGAAGGAGCTCATTGTGACAGATTTGATTTAACTCAACCGCTGATATTGATTATTATTTCTTCACAATATACACCGACAGGAGTATTTTGGCAACAAGGGCCTTTATTATGGATACATTTGCCTGTCTCTCCTAAAAGCATAATTGAGTCATATACCTCCATGGTGGCTAAACTTATTCTTCAAGGACTTAAAACTTCTACTAAAATATTTGGCATTCACCCTGCTACTATTATTACTCCCTATTCATCGTCACAGATTGAATATTTATGCTTCAATGATAATGACTGGGCTATAGCTAGATGCTCTACCTCTGCAAATTTTGATAATCACCTTCCTAAGTCTCCTATATTATCTTTTTGTATTAATCATCCTATTATATTTCCACAGGTAATAAAAAATCAACCTATTCCTAAGGCATTTAATGTATTTACAGATGGGTCCTCAAATGGTACTGCTGCAGTAGTCACTACAAAAGAAAATATGACTTACATAACTGCACACAAATCAGCTCAACTAGTGGAATTGGAAGCTGTGGTAAGAGCTCTGGAAAATTTTAGAGACCAGCCCATAAACATATTTTTTTCAGATAGCCACTATATTGTACAAGCCGTCCCAAAATTAGAGTTAGCAGGACCAATAGCACCTCATACTCCAGCCTTTAAATTGTTTTATCAGATACAAAAACTTTTGTGGGCAAGAAAAGAACCTCTATTCGTAGGCCATATTAGAGCACATACTAATTTGCCTGGCCCCCTCCATGAAGGTAATCAAAAGGCAGATGAACTTACAAAAACAATATTTATACTTTCAGCACTACAACAAGCTACTTTATTTCATTCCCAGTTTCACGTCAACAGCACCACCTTGCAACGTAGGTTTAAAATCACAAAGGAGCAAGCCAGAACAATTGTAAAAGATTGTAAATCTTGTATAACACATTTGCCCAATCCTCATTTTGGTGTTAACCCTAGAGGATTAATGCCCAATCATTTGTGGCAGATGGATGTTACTCATGAGCCAAGCTTTGGAAAATTGCAATTTATTCATGTAACCATAGATACATGCTCAGGCATGATTTTTGCTTCCTTACATTCCGAGAGAAAAAGTTTAAAGATGTCACATCTCATTGTTTACAAGCTTTTGCTGCATTGGGCATCCCCAAAATGCTTAAAAACAGATAATGGTCCCGCTTATATGTCCTCATCTTTCAAACAGTTTTGCGCAAAATTCAACATATCCCATAAAACAGGCATCCCATACAATCCTCAGGGTCAAGGCATTATTGAAAGAGCAAACCGCACACTAAAAGTTATGTTGTTAAAACAGAAAGAAGGAAACTGGAAAAATCCTAAGGACAGATTGGCAGTTGCCCTGTTTACTTTAAATTTTTTAACTTTAGACTCTGATGGTTATTCTGCTGGAGACAGACATTGGAACCCACATCAACAACATAAACCTTTAGTTTACTGGAAGGATGTTCTTTCAGGTACATGGAAGGGTCCGGATCCAGTATTAATTTGGGGAGAGGATCTGTTTGTGTCTTTCCAAAGCATGAATCCTCTCCAATATGGATACCATCTAGATTAATAAAGCAGGTACCACATCAAAAGGATCAAGATGAAGTTGTTGAGGAATCAAGATTAATAAAAAAGGTACAAAATCAAGAGGACCATGATGAAGATATGGAATGATTCCCTTAAAAGAGTCCTTCAAAATATGTCACAACTTAAGTGTCATTCCTCCCAGCTGGGACGAAGAGATCTCTCTTTAGTGTGCACACAATTATATATATATTTTTTTTACTTTTTATATATGTGTTTTATTTGTGTATTTGTCTAAATTTCATGTTAATGTGACGTCACAAATATATGTTTGTATGTGCGTCTGTCCAGTGTGACATCAAAAATAACAAAGCGCTTGTGAATATATATATATGGATCCAAATAACTCTAATTCATTTAAGTTTAAGAGTATTCAAAATGGGTAAATAATTTTAATAAGTGAAGGTACCTTCAATTTTGTTTTATAGGTGTCCCAGGGACTTCTCTTTAGCAAAAAATATGACTAGGGCTGTATAACCTGATATTTTGGTGTTTTGACATGAGGTTGCTTATTTGTTATTAACTTCATTTGTTTAATAAATGATTAATTTCAATTATTTCAACAGGTAAAGGACTGCTGTGTATGCAGAAACTCGAGAGTTCCAGCTAACAAATTATTTCTCCAAAGTGCTTTTAGTTTTTTCTTTAATCTATCTTTAATGCAGTAATTATCCTCAGTCTTTCTTTGTTTTGTTCTAAATATGATATTTTGCCAGCTTATGTTTGTGGGAGCTCAGGCTGCAATGTGTGTGAGCAGAAATCAACTTATTTTTCCAATCTAATAATTCTATTATTTAGTTTGACAACTCGCCTCTTGACTCAGTGCTGGAATAGCACTGCCTTTCCTTTAACAATTGATGCTTCAGTCTCTAGATAGTGGGCCCTGAAGATTTGCCGGTGGCATCGTCTAGACATAAAAAAGACGGCTGCTTCTACAGCTGCAGGGATCGCGGTCGCTGCAAGCATCCCTGCTGCTCAAATGTCAAACAACCTCACCAGCAGTGTGGCCTCTGCTCTGCATGCATGGGGCCTCCTAGATCTACGTGTTATAACAAGTGGACATTTTGATCTTTCATTGTTTGGGACTTCATGGGACAGTACCTTGCGGGTATTTGTTTAGAGAACTCACTGTGTTACTTGATAGAACTTAGGGCAGCTGATTTGTTTAAAGAATTTGATATGCTATGCAATTTGACTTGTCACCAAAAGGCTTGTCGCCTTAAAGCCGCAGCATCTCCTCCCAATTGGACGGCTGTTAGTCATCTTACACAGTCGATCCTAAAGGGCTCCATTGGATGGCTGGTTAGCCAATGACGGGTAAGATCCCCAGAGGGGGGACAACCTAAGACAGGCACAGTCGCACGGGACAGTCTCATGTGGCCGACATATCAACCTAAGACAGGAGTCAAGGGCACAGCCTTGATTATCCAATGACGGGTAAGAATGTTGGTTGCACATAGACGTCCTAGAGCATCCCCTCTTTTAAACAAAAGGGGGAAAATGCAGGAGCCCTGTTTGGGGAGATAGCTAAGATTGCGGTTGACTATGGGCCATAGACATTTTTGGGCATTGTCGCCTTCCGTAGTCTCACGGGACTTGGCCCAGGATCTCGAGAGATTTGAGCAATGACTCAGCAGATTGACATTTTTGGGCATTGTCGCCTTCCGTAGTCTCACGGGACTTGGCCCAAGATCTCGAGAGATTTGAGGAGTGACTCGGCAGATCGAGCAAGCACCATTCCTGCTCGGGCGCATGCGCATGGGGGATGAGACCAGAGAGAGAAAGGACAGGGTTATCGCTATTGTATAGATACATTGTAGTTTCTTGTAAGAGTACGTGGTTTTTTCTTGTGAGAGTGTGTATGTAGTGTTAGAAATTACAAGAGACAGAGACAGAAAGATTAAAGAATTTTTTCGTCTCCATCCTGTCTCCGGACTCCTTCCCGCGGCGCTGCCGTTCCAGGCTGCAATCCCTTTCCGGCGGCTAACATAAAGGTACCTTCAATTTTGATTTATAGGTGTCCCTGGGACTTCTCTTCAGCAAAGAATATGGCTAATACTGTATAACCTAATATTTTGGTGTTTTGACATGGGATTGTTTATTTGTAATTAACTTTATTTGCTTAATAGCTGATTAATTTGAATTATTTCAACATGTAATTTCATAGAAGGTTGTTGTGTATTCAGAAACTCCGGATCCAGCTAACAAATTATTTTTCCAAAGTGCTTTTAGCTTTTCTTTAATCTGTCTTTAATGCAGAAAATACCCTCAGTCTTTCTTTGATTTGTTCTGAATGTGATATTTTGCCAGCTTATGTTTGTGGGAGCTCAAGCAGCAATGTGTGTGAGCAGAAATCAACTTATTTTTCCAATCTAATAATTCTATTATTTAGTTTAACAACTCGCCTCTTGACTCAGTGCTGGAATAGCACTGCCTTTCCTTTAACAATTGATGCTTCAGTTTCTAGATAGTGGGGCCCTGAAGATTTGCGGTGGCATTGTCTAGACATAAAAAAGACGGCTGCTTCTACAGCTGCAGGGATCGCGGTCGCTGCAAGCATCCCTGCTGCTCAAGTGTCAAACAACCTCACCAGCAGTGTGGCCTCTGCTCTGCATGCATGGGGCCTCCTAGATCTACGTGTTATAACAAGTGGACATTTTGATCTTTCATTATTTGGGACTTCATGGGACAGTACCTTGTGGGTATTTGTCTAGAGAACTCACTGTGTTACTTGATAGAACTTAGGGCAGCTGATTTGTTTAAAGAATTTGATATGCTATGGCAATTTGACTTGTCACCAAAAGGCTTGTCGCCTTAAAGCCGCAGCATCTCCTCCAATTGGACGGCTGTTAGTCATCTTACACAGTCGATCCTAAAGGGCTCCATTGGACGGCTGGTTAGCCAATGACGGGTAAGATCCCCAGAGGGGGACAACCTAAGACAGGCACAGTCGTCACCCATCGCACGGGACAGTCTCATGTGGCCGACATATCAACCTAAGACAGGAGTCAAGGGCACAGCCTTGATTATCCAATGACAGGTAAGAATGTTGGTTGCACATAGACGTCCTAGAGCATCCCCTCTTTTAAAACAAAAGGGGGAAATGCAGGAGCCCTGTTTGGGAGATAGCTAAGATTGCGGTTGACTATGGGCCATAGACATTTTTGGGCATTGTCGCCTTCCGTAGTCTCACGGGACTTGGCCCAGGATCTCGAGAGATTTGAGCAATGACTCAGCAGATTGACATTTTTGGGCATTGTCGCCTTCCGTAGTCTCACGGGACTTGGCCCAAGATCTCGAGAGATTTGAGGAGTGACTCGGCAGATCGAGCAAGCACCATTCCTGCTCGGGCGCATGGGATGAGACCAGAGAGAGAAAGGACAGGGTTATCGCTATTGTATAGATACATTGTAGTTTCTTGTAAGAGTACGTGGTTGGTTTCTTGTGAGAGTGTGTATGTAGTGTTAGAAATTACAAGAGACAGAGACAGAAAGATTAAAGAATTTTTTCGTCTCCATCCTGTCTCCGGACTCCTTCCCGCGGCGCTGCCGTTCCAGGCTGCAATCCCTTTCCGGCGGCTAACATAAAGGTACCTTCAATTTTGATTTATAGGTGTCCCTGGGACTTCTCTTCAGCAAAGAATATGGCTAATACTGTATAACCTAATATTTTGGTATTTGACATGGGATTGTTTATTTGTAATTAACTTTATTTGCTTAATAGCTGATTAATTTGAATTATTTCAACATGTAATTTCATAGAAGGTTGTTGTGTATTCAGAGACTCCGGGGATCCAGCTAACAAATTATTTTTCCAAAGTGCTTTTAGCTTTTCTTTAATCTGTCTTTAATGCAGAAAATACCCTCGGTCTTTCTTGATTTGTTCTGAATGTGATATTTTGCCAGGTTATGTTTGTGGGAGCTCAAGCAGCAATGTGTGTGAGCAGAGATCAACTTTAATTTTCTAATCTAATAATTCTATTTTTTAGTTTAACAACTCGCCTCTTGACTCAGTGCTGGAATAGCACTGCCTTTCCTTTAATAATTGATGCTTGAGTTTCTAGGTAGCAGGCCCTGAAGATTTGCGGTGGCATTGTCTAGACATAAAAAAGACGGCTGCTGCTACAGCTGCAGGGATCGCAATCGCTACAAGCATCCATGCTGCTCAAGTATCAAACAACCTCACCAGCAGTGTGGCCTCTGCTCCGCATGCATGGGCCTCCTAGATCTATGTGTTATAACAAGTGGACATTTTAATCTTTCATTATTTGGGACATTATGGGACAATACCTTGTGGGTATTTGTCTAGAGAACTCAGTGCGTTACTTGATGGAATTTAGGGCAGCTGATTTGTTTAGACCTTGATTCGCTATGGAACTTGACTCGTCAGCAGAAGGCTTACCGCCTTAAAGCCGCAGCATCTCCTCACGATTGGATGGCTGTTAGTCAACACACAGTCGATCCTGAAGGGCTCAATTGGACGGCTGGTTAGCCAATGACGGGTAAGATCCCCAGAGGGGGACAACCTAAGACAGGCACAGTCGTCACCCATCCACAGGACAGTCTTATGTGGCTGACATATCAACCTAAGACAGGAGTCAAGGGCACAGCCTTGATTATCCGATGACAGGTAAGAATGTTGGTTGCACATAGACATCCTAGAGCATCCCCTCTTTTAAAACAAAAGGGGGGAAATGTAAGAGCCCTAATTGAGGAGATAGCTAAGATGACGGTTAGCTGAGAGCCATAAAGATGTTCAAGTATTTTCACCTGATATTCATGCATTTATCTAAGAATCTTTTTATGCCTGTGAACACCGTGTGACGCACCTGTAAGCTTGAGCTGTTAGCACGTGTCCTTGTTAAGGCAAAAAGTATTAAACCGGGTGAGGGTTAGTTAGAGGTGGTGGTTGTGGTTGGAGTTGGAGAGGTTGTTGGAGCCGGAGAGAGAAATTAGAAGAAAGAAGAATAAAAGAACTTTTTCATTTCCATTCTGCCTCCGAATATTCTCCCGTGACGTCGTTGCTGCGAGCGGCAATCGCTACAGGCGGAAACATCACACTATAAAGTTAAAAGCCTGGAGAGAATGAAAAGAGGAATACTTCCTGAAAAACTTAAAATGGAGAAACCTAGCAAACACCTTACTGAAGTGATCAAGTTTAACATCCACAGTGATATCATGTAGATATTGTATGCACTCTAATATGATGTGATAAGAAAAGCCCTTAGCCTCTGTGATACTGTTTTCAAAACCTTAACCCCAGTCTAATCAGGAGGAAAAGATAAAACCAAATTGAGGGGTACTCTACAAGCTTGATGATCAGCACCCCTCAGAACTGTAAAGGTTCATGAAAAAGAAGGAGAGGCAGGAATTCACAGAGCAAAGGAGACTGACAACTAAATGTAGGATCCTAGATTGGCTCCTGGAACAGAAAAAGGACATTAATGGGAAAGCTTATGAAATCTGAAGAAAGACTGGAGTTCAGCTGATAATAATTTATCAGTTGGTTTCTTATGGTTTTGACAAAGATACCATAGTAATGTAAGAGGACGTGAAGGAAGACAAACTGTGTGAGATGTTACAGAACTCTGTTAACTTTTCTATACATCTAAAATTGCTTCAAAATTAAAAACATTTGTAAAATAACAACTTCCGGAGGCTCCCTGCTGACTAGATTGAGTCCATATTTCCAAATAGTAGTTGAGACCCTTCACAATCTGATATCTTAACTTCAATTCACCTGCTTTCCCCTTGAAGCTTCCCTCTGGCACCAGATATGCCATTTCCAGAACACACTCTACCCCTTAGGAACTGGGTGCCCTTAAACCTGCTGTTTGCTCTAAGAGGAAATGTCCATTTCTGAGTCCAAAGCAAAATTTCCCTAAGATTTTCCTGTCTTAGGCAAAGTTAGCCACTTTTTGTTACATCCCTTTCTTCATAGCTGTTATTACATTTAACTTGTGGATAACCTTTTTTTTTTCAAATTAAAAATATGTATTCTTTTTTTAAACACTAAACAAATCAGAAAACAAAGTTCCAAGGATCCAGGAACACTGCTATGATTTGATGTGCCATTTTCCAGAACTTTCTCTACAAAGACATTCTGTCTATAGGATCTCAATATACTGTTCTGTGACATACATTTCTTAAAATGTCTTGAAACTTGACATGTAGAGTTAGCTCATCCTTCTGAATGATTACAAAATAGCCCATTGCACCAAATGTCCCCTAGTTTATTTAACCAGTCTTCTCATTAGTGTTCCCCACTAAGAAAAGGTACTTATGTATGAGAAACTTAAAGAAGTCTGTCTTCTTGTATTTCCCAATGTCTAACATAGTGCATGGATAAATTAGTCAATCCAGTTGAGTTTGAGAAGCCACAAAATCAGAAGAAGAGTAATGAAGAAGGCCTGAGTCATAACAGATGCCGTGATAAGGATGGAAGGCAAGTTCAGGATAATTATAGTGGATTCCATAAAACTCAGTGATGATGTTAATGCTAAACAGAATAAGAACCAAGAAAGAGTTCAGTGAGTTAGGAGGCAATAAATTTGCTTCAATACAAATTAAAATATTAAAAATAAGTGAGGGGGCTGGGGTTGTGGCTCAGTGGTAGAGCACTTGCCTCACACATGCACGGCCCGGGTTCGATCCTCAGCACCACATAAAAATAAATGCATTGTGTACAACTAAAGCAAATAAATAAATATATATAGAAAAAGTGAGGACAGATCCTTTACAGAAGCTATTAAAAACAGGACCAGGGCTGAGGGTATAGTTCATTGGCAGAGTGGTTACCTAACATTCATGAGGCCCTGGTTTCATTCCCCAGCACCATATAATGTAGGGCCAGACAGATTTGAGAGCCAGTCTACCTAACTCTATTTACAGTAGAGTTTAAGAACTCTGGGTTGAGATTGTAGCTCAGTGGTAGAGCACTTGCCTAGCACATGTGAGGTACTAGGTTTGATCCTCAGCACCACACAAATATAAATTAATAAAATAAAGGTATTGTGTCCATCTACAACTAAAAATAAAAAAGTTCTATCATCACTTATCTATCTGCAATTTTGAGATCTGAAGTGGTTTGAAAACCAAAAGTTGTTATTAAACTTAGGGCAAAACTCATTTGCCAACAAAACATGATAAGAATTGTAGTGGAGTTATTTATGGTCTTTATCTCATGTCATGGAAATACTCATATTTTACTGCAGAAATATTAATATATTTAATTATAGGGTACTGCCCCTCTCCCTGTGGAGGTTGTTAAATAACACATGACAGGTATATCATATGGCTTTTCTAAACTTAAAAAAATTTCAATTCTAACGTATATCTGATTCTAAGAGTTTCAACTAAGAAATTTCATTCCTAAAGCCAGGTGCAGATTATAATGAGAAAATCACTAAAACCAATGACAGAACCATAGTGGGCCTATGCCACTACAGAGCAGAAGTGGGAGGAACAAATGGGATCAGAGAGAGTGATCAGTCAGTCAACAGAATAATCACAACAGTGCCTGACACCTAGTAAGCATTTAATTAAAGTAGCTGACAGAATATCATGAAAGACAAGGAGCATTTCATGAACTATAAAGGATATTTTTGAAATGTCAAAGAAGAACTGGAGATAAAGATGAAGGGTAGATAGAACAGAGACATAATACTTTTTTTCTAAGAAAGGATTGTGCTACAAAAATAAAATGAGAAGCATGGGAAAAAAATAACTATAAAAGCTCCCAACCTAAAATACAAAATATAACTGGGCATTAAATTTAGCTTCATGTCTTGCTGGGCATGTAAAGAAATGGAGGAATAGTAGTCTAGAGAATTTTTAATAGGCTTCAATTCAGTAGGACAAACTTTTCCTAATATTAAATTGTAGAAGGAATATCATGCAATCTGATGTAGGGGATGCTGAGCAACAAAATAGTTGTCTTCCATAGCAGTTTTACAGATGCCTTCAAATATTTGCTTTTATTTTCATCAGAAACCACAAAATTATACACAACTCTGAAGGCATCTCTCCTCACAAGGTGAGTTAAATGCTCTGATACACTAGTATTACCTCTAAATTTACATAATTTTGAGGTTGTCATTTTAACGTATTAATTTGATATGCATTGTCATTCAACAAATATTTTGTACCAAGTCCTAGGCTAATTACTGTAGATAAATGCAAAGTCTGAAATCTGCCCTCTGGAATCTCAGTCTACAGCAAAAAAGCATAATTTCTAAAGATATATCAAACATTTTTGGTAGTGCTGGGGATTGAAACCACTGAACTGTATCCCCAGGCCCAAATTATTCAATATCAGCTATTTAATATCTACCTGTTCTAAGGTTTTGAAGAGATCCATCATGATTAATAATGATCAAATTCTGCCAGACACAGTGGAACACACCTGTAATCCCAGCATCTTGGGAAGCTGAAGCAGGAGGATTGTAAGTTCAAAGCCAGCCTCAACAATTTAGTGAGGCCCCAAACAACTTAGCAAGATTCTATCTCAAAATAAAAAATAAAAATGTTAGGGATGTGGCTCAGTGCTTAAGTGCTCTGGGTTCAATCCCTAGTATAAAAACAAAACAAAACAAAACAAAACAAAAAAAAAAAAAAAAAAAGAGAGAGAGAGAGAAAAGAAAAAAGAAGGACCAAATTCTGTAGCTTCTATTTTGTGAAACTCCAATTGGTTTCTTCCCTTATTTAATACATATGGAATTTGATTCAATTCTGTTGCAAAAAGAAAATTAATAATCCTGGAACCACAGGTTATCTTTCCTATGAAGATGATACTAACTCTACTAATAAAGCATGTGTTTCAAGTTACTTTCTTATAATGATGTCAATTTGAGGTAAGCCATTTATATTGTTTATGACCCCATCTGACCTACAGCATGAGGTTATGAAATGGCTAATTAAATCCAGAGTTGTAAGCTATGAACAATTTATAATGTAGTACATTCATCTGGATTGTAAGACTAAAATTGTAGTTAGCATGGTATTGTTTCTTCTTTACATGTCACAATGTCAGCGGCAGTGTTCTGTAGTTATTTCATCATTTTTAAAGATTTAGACAAATATTGTGCTTTTTGCATCAAAAAAAATGTTTGTTTCAGTGTTTCTTTTACTAAGAGATAAAGAACAGAAAACTTGAAGGCAGTTACCAAAAGAAAAGTGAGTGCTATAAGTTGGAAAAAAGAAAAGTATATTCGCAGAGTAATAGTTTGGGGCAATGCCACAGATGCCACTAACTTCATAAGTCCCCTTTTCCTAAAACTATTCATTTTTCACAGAAGTCTGAAATATTACTCAGGAAAATAAGCCATTTTCTAAGGCTCTGAAAATCTTACACCATAAAATGTTAAAGAGGTGAAGTTTATTTAATGATAGTTTCAAATGAATGGTTTCACTGAAAGATCATGGTATCTTGTCATCTGAAACATGGAAGATAATTAGCAGGGGGAAATTCTGAGGAATAATTACTAATTAAAAATTATATAAATTATTTTTACCTTAGATACTCATTTAGTAAATATTATTTACATCCTAATATTTATTTTAATTAAACTCCAATTAACACACTATGATAATTTAATGACAAATTGTATCCTGTAAATTTAGCACAGCCCTATAGAAAATGAGAAACAGTACCACATTTTATTGGAATATTTTAATATTTTTCTTTAGCTTTTGGGAAGCTTTTATTTTTATGAAAATATCTGGCCTAGTGAGAGAATACACTTTTTTTTAAAAGAGATGCATCTATCCTTTAAAGTGATTAGAGTCCCTTTTAGTCAATTATTTCTTCCATATGTCTTCAGAAATACTGTGCCCTAGTTGGTCATGTATTTGACCTTTTATGAGAGGCAGACAGTGGACCAGAGGTTGCCTCATTTGGGGATCTCCTCAGAAATGACTAAATGTTTTCCAGATGAACATACTGTGGACAAAGGGAGGAACTAGGAATTAGAAATCATTGCTTTAAACCAGGAGAATTTGTAGACTTCTTTTTCTGTTGAAACCCTGTGACCTAAAGAAATTGACCCTCTGGGCAATTTCCTTCACTCTTAACAGTATGCTTAAGTCATGAAAACAACTCAAGATGAGATATGATATTTATTTATTTATACCCCTCTTATTTCCAAAAAAGAATTTTAAGACAGCTGCAAAGGTTTTTTACCCTTCCCCTGTTTCTCACCATAAATTCATAAAAAGTGACTTTCCAAATGTAAACTTCAGTTATCAGTAGAGGATATGGGGCAGTTCACTACTGTTATTTGTCATATGACTACCCATTGCTAAAATTGGCATTAATATCTTCTTTATCCCTTTTTAAGGAAAATAATATTTCAGGACGAATAGAACATGCTGCTTTTCTTTTCAATTATATAACCTAAATTTATTTGAGGTATAAATTTAATACATTTTAAGAAGTCCACGAAAAATATATGATGAGTATATATGAACTCTTAAATGAGGCTTAATAAAAGGTGTTTAAACAAAAATAATTTTCTCCTGTTTAATCTGTGATTCAAGATTGAATCCATTGGTATTTTTTAAAGGAAATATAAGTCAGATAAAGTGCAGATAAACATTTGTAACTTCCATAATTGGGAAAAGATATAGGTTTTGTACACTTTTATGATTCATTAATCAAAGGGATGGAAAGAATTATAAGGCACCACATGCTTCTAAGTCTGACTCCTAAACAATCTGGAACACATGACATTCAGATTAGGTAATATTTAAAAATAGGATCTAGAGATAAGTTTTCTGATAAATTATCTCACTGGAAATGAGGTTAAGAAATCACAGCGATTTTTTAAAAAATATTTATTTATTTGCTTTAGTTGTACACAATGCAATGCATTTATGTTTACGTGGTGCTGACGATCGAACCCGGGCCGGGCACGTGCAAGGCCAGTGCTCTACCGCTGAGCCACAACCCCAGCCCCAAATCACAGGGATTTGGTAAAATAAAATGATGCATTAAAATAGCCCTATGGAACAACAGACACCAACCAATTTATGTAAAGTACATTTCAGAAATGGATGATTTGGATTGATACATTTGAACTTCTAAAATTTTTGAGTTTAAAATCATTAAGTCAATGACATTTAGAAATAGTACTGCTGCCTTCTGTGTTCTCAACAGATTCTAAATTCAGCTACATGTGTCTTGTGATCACAAGATATGGTTACAAATAGCAATAATTGTTGCAAAGCAAATTACATGGTGTCACAGGGAAACATTTCCCCTCCAATAAAGAAGAAAGCAGATTACCTCATTCATGTAGGCTGTAGGTTATATAACAGACTGAAGACTTTAAAATAAAAAAGATTGTATGCTAAAATTTTTTTTTTAAAGATTTCATGAAAAGCGAAGACAGATTCCTTTGTTCAAGGTAAAATATCTTTTGTATTGATAAGAAACTTTAGGTACACATATTTAAACATTTATGGACTCTAGAAATTTTCTGAAAGACTAATTTATTCACTTCTGTAATTTTTCATAAGAATACAATCATGAAAAGAGGAGCCTCATTACATAGGACTTGAAAATATTACAATTACATTGCATAGCAATATTGTACAACATGTAAATTTATACAATGCTATGTACAACATATTACATTTATATATTATATATATATATGCATATATATGTAATTATAACATAATTACATGCAATAAACTATAACTTAGAAGTAAGTAATTTTCACTTAGCTATATTTTATATCCAGACAGAAGTATTACTGTTAGTTTTACCTCACACATTTTAGTGAGAAGTGGCCAGAGTGAACAATTTGAATTCCTTCAGGTCACATTCTCATATAAGTAACCTCAAGAAAACTGTCACACACATACGTGATTATTGCAATAGATATTCCAAGAAGTAGGCCAAAGAACCATTTTATTTCATTTGTGGCAACTTAAATAATTTCTCAGTGTTTCTTGGTTATTTTACACCTCTCTTTGGTGAATATTAAAATAATTATAACTGAAGTTTCACAGCCTAGAATTCTGACATATTCTGTTCTCAGGACCCTGAAACCTTACCAAGAATCACTGATAAGACAGAGTGTACTATCACGCTTCATTATAATTTCTTGTTTACTTCTCCAAAATACTACAAACTTCATGAACTGGAATATAAGGGGGAACAAAAAGAAAACTTTTCACTTCATTTCTTTTTATACTTTCTGACTTTGGAACCATGTTGTGATTAATTTTATGTATCCCATTATGTACAACTATAATGCACCAATAAAAAATGTGGGAAAAATTGATTGAAAAATAAAAGAATTTTAAGTCTCAAAAAATATTGTGTGTCAACTTGACTGGGCTAAAGAA
This sequence comes from Tamias sibiricus, assembly GCA_025594165.1. Taxonomy (NCBI): domain Eukaryota; kingdom Metazoa; phylum Chordata; class Mammalia; order Rodentia; family Sciuridae; genus Tamias; species Tamias sibiricus. Next base: position 106,677,406 of record CM046664.1, on the reverse strand, counting down.
TGCTCAGATACCTGCTAAAACATTATTACTGAGTATGACTGTGAGAATGTTTCTGGAAGAAATTTGCATTTGAATGGGTAGATTGAGCAAAGGAGATCTACCCTCACCTGTGTGAATGAACATAATCCAATTCACTGGAATTAAGGAAGATCTACCTTCATATCTGTGACTGGGCATCATGCAATCCATTTGGTGCTAAAACAAAATGAAAACCTAGAAGGGTGATTTTTCTTTCTTGAGCTGGCACATGTCTTCACATGCCTTTGGACATCAGAACTCCTGGTTCTGTGTTGTAGACTCTGGGACTTATACCAGCACCCCCTCTCTGGTTCTCAGACTTTCATCCTCTTGTTGAGTTATACCAATTGTTCCCCTCATTCTCAGGACTTCAGTCTTGGACTGAGTTATTTTAACAGGCTTTTCTGGTTCTCCAGCTTGCAGATGGCATATTGTGGGAGTTCTCAGCCCCTGTAATACTGTGAGCCAATTCCCATAATAAATTTCCTTTTATATATCTATAAATATCTTATTAGTTCTGACTCTCTGGAGAATCTTGAGTAATACACATGCAAATAAATCACCCACTCAAAAATTTAACTAAAATTCTTTGTGATAGAGATTTGTTCCTATAGAGTAAATGCTCAAGGTAAACAGGGTTTATTTTCAGAATGATTCATTCTCACTAAATAAGCCAAGTCAGGTCAAGTTGGCATGTCAGTATATGAAAGCATCCTCAGAACAGGAAACTAGATACTGTTATCCCTAAAAACACAATTCTATTAGTGGAAACTACTGACAAACAAGATAAATAGTAATGACTAAAATAAATGGCAAGATGATAAAGTATAATATGCTTAGCAATGTTATGACAAAAGCATCTATGAACTAAGACCTTAACAGACCTTTGACAGTATTATTAGTTCTCCACACACTAACCACAATCAGTCTCTTGTGAGCCCAAGTGACTTGCATTAAACATTAAGAGAAATCACTATCTTTAAAAAGCAAAAACAAACAAACAAACAAACAAAAAGTTTAAACCTTGGCAAAGAACTCTAAGCTAGAGTTACTTATTTTAAATTACATAAATTATACAAATTACATGATAGCTCACAAATTATTTGCCAGCAATGACAATAGATAACTACTTTTGAAGGCTTCTTCTTTTATCATATTTAACATATCATCACCACCACTTCTCAGGTAAGACAATTAAAGCTGGGAGGTATTACCTAATCTGGCTAAGGTTGCAAATCTCCTAGGTGATAGTCCAAGTCATGTCTATGTTAAATCTAAAGACATGACTTTACTGTGACATAATCTATCTCTTGACAAAGCTTAGTCTAGATAGCTGTTTTCATGTGATCAGTAAGGAATTCTTCCCAACTGAAGTGAGATGAAAAGCAAGGGAGGGTTTCATTTTTCTCTTTGGGAAAGGTGATATACACAGCTTATTATTGTGAAGGAAGACATTTTTAAAGAATATTAAAGCCAATTAAGGACAATAAAGAAATGGATCAAAGGCAATTATCAAATTTTATGAGAAAATACAATTTCATGTAATTTGGAATTTTCACATTTATTTTTCCTCAAAAGCAAACACCATTGCATATGGAAATAAACACCAAGCATAAGATAAAAAGTGGATAGTCATACAAAATCTATGCTTAATTTCACTCAGAAGCATTTAAAGTTTTGGTTTTTTTTTTTTTTTTTTCCCTTTTCTTTTTGGTGTGGGGATTGAACCCAGGGCCTTGCAAGTACTCAACCACTGAGTTACATCCCCAGCACTATTTATTTTTTATTCTGAGTCAGGGTCTGACTAGGTTGCCCAGGATGGCTTCAAACTTGTGATCATGACTCAGCCTCTGAATAGCTGGGATTACAGGTGTGAGCCACCACACCCAGCTAAAATAAGCTATAACTTACGATTCTCATCCATAAGATGGATATAAGTAGAAATTTTAGTTGGATAAAATAGGCACTTTCCTATACTATGTGGTTTACAGGGGAATAGTTGGCACATCCTTTTGGAGAGCCGTTTGGCAGTATCTATCAAAATGTAAAACACACTGACTTTTGGAGAAAACACACCAACTTTCTATTGTATTCATATATTATCATACACCAGGTTTTTTTTTAAAAGTAATTATGCATGGGTTCATAAGGAAAACTCTACAAGATATATATTTTGGGTGAAAAAAATTTAGAAAAAAAGTTTATACTCTATGATTTTATCCATGCAAAGTAGAAACAGGAAAAGACTGACCCGGAGTCACAGATCCATGTGGTTCATGTATATTACCATCTAAGCAGTTTCCATTGGAAAGTGAGGGTTTGAATTTGGGAGGAAGAATATAGAGCACAGGGATAATGGAAAAAAGGAATAAGACATTTACTTTTACTTTTGTACATTTTGTTTTTCTTTTCTTTGCCATGATCCTACATTGTTTTTTCCCAATTTTTAAAAATTGTGGTAAAACATATATAACATACAATTTGTCATCTTAATCATTTTTTAAAATATTTATTTTTTAGTTGTAGTTGGACATAATACCTTTATTTTATTTATTTATATGTGGTGCTGAAGATTGAACCCAGGGCATTGCATGTGCTAGGCAAGCCTTCTACTGCTGAGCCACAACTCCAGCCCTCCTCTTAATCATTTTTAAGTATACAGTTCAGTAGTATTATATATATTCATAATGTTGTGCAACCATCACCACCAACCATCTTCAAAACTCTTCTGTTTTGTAAAACTGAAATTCTATCAACTAAACAATTCCCTATTCTCTCCCCTCTAACCCATGACAACTACCTTTCTAGTTTGTTTCTGATTTCAACCAATCTACCTACCTCATACAAGTGGAGTCATGTTTGTCTTTTCATGACTGGATTATTTCATTTAACACAATGCCTTCAAGGTTTCATATTGTAAGATGTCAAAATTTCCTTCCTTTTAAAGGCTAAATGTTATTCCACTATATGTATATATCACATTTTACTTATCCATTCATCTGTCCTTGGACAATTAAAGTACACCCACATTAGCTATTGTGAATAAAGTTGCTATGAACATGGCTATACAAAGATCTCTTCGAGATCCCCACTTTTAATTCTTCTAAGTGTACACTTGGAAATGGAATTGCTGGATCATAAAGTAATTCTATTTTTAATTTCTTGAAGAATTGCCATACTTTTTTCCATAGTATCTATACCAAGAACCTGAATTATTTAAAAATAAAACAAGTAAAAATCATTGAAATGATTGAAAAAATCACTGAAATTTCACATAGATGTTATATTAACAAAGAATTCACCTGGTCCAGTTCATCGGTCTATAAAACCATTAGACTTCAATCAAGAGACAAGAGATCTAATTTCAGCTTTACTACCCATTTGGGACACCTCCCTGAATGATCCACTGGTTTTCTTCCAGTTAACAACTTATGATTTTAGATGTCTTATTAGTAAATTTCCAAATCAGTGATTGTTACAAATAACCAATAGATGAACACTGACCATTTAATAGTTCCTTCCTAGAATGCTATGCTGACCAGGGTTCTGAGAGAAAGCAGATGAAATATAAGCTACTTGGCTCAAGAAGTGAAGGGTATGGTCATTCACTCACCACCAGATCAAGTACATCTTGGTCTAACCTGTTCATCTCATGGTGGCTACAAAGAGTTGGTATTTTGTCACTGACAAGTTTTTTTAAAAAAATATTTTTTAGTTGTCAATGGACCTTTATTTATTTATATGCGTTACCAGCAATGAACCCAGTGCCTCTCCCATGCTAGGCAAGTGCTCTACCACTGAGCCACAACCCCAGCACCCACCCCCCCCAACAAGTTTTAATATGTAAAGGAAGTTTTCTATTGGTCCACAGGTAGAAGTCTTGTTCCCATGTGTTTATCTTATCCAATTCTCTTCTTCCTATGACTATATTATGCCCATTTTCCAAAATATAAGTCACAGCTATCTACATTAATCAAAGATGGGTAAAAATGTCCTCTACTTAGCAGTCTTAAAAAAACAAAAACAAAAAAGCCTCTTCAAACTGCTTCTTCAAATAACTACCGACAGAAAAAGATAAAAACTCACAGTATCACCATCAACAGACTAACTACTAGACTCTGAAATATTAATCAAATATAGGGCAGAAGCAATTGGACTGAGAAAAACCTATGATGTCTCCACTTGGCTGTACAGTCAGTCTCAGCTCTGAAGAAAATGCATATGCCCTTCAATTGGGTGACTAATACAATGTAAATCAGGTAATTCTCTTAATTCGGAGCAAATTGAAAAGTTGGTCTTATGAAATTCAGAAAGGGACAAAGAGAGAAAGCAGGAAATATAAGGGGAATGTACCAGTGTCATGATGGGAAATGAAAGTAGGTTGTGTTTCAGTTCTATAATATTGAGAACTTGAGGACAGGAATTTCAGGAGCAGAGAGAAAATATAGAAGTCCCAAGTTCTACTCATTTTCCTTAGATGTATCACTTTACTGAAACTACAATCTGTCACTTTTTTGTAGGCCTATGCAGACCCATATTATCTGCCATCTGTCTTAGAAATATAAACCACATCACCCAGACATCTAAATGATGATGTTCTTAGCCTCACATCTGCTTGCTGAAATGTAGGGAGTTTCCTTTCATGGTATCTGAATATCATTTGTCAATCTAGATCCTTTAATGCTCTCCTTTCTGGATAAATTCCGGCCCTTCAAAAATGTCTGACTCTATTCTTTTACTTTTTCCCTAATGGAAATAATTTGGCAAATGCATTGCTCACCATGGCATGCAAGTTGCAGCATATCACAAATATACATTTCATACAATGTGGTAGTGATTAATAAAAATAATAGGAACTCTGAAAATCAAAAGGGGTTGTTCTTGAAATAAGAATAATCCTTCTGTTTTCTATCTCAATCTAAGGTTTTGTGATGGTAAGTGATACACAAACAAAACAAACAAAACCAAAATCACCTTACCAGATGTGACAGTGACTCAGAAAAGATTGTTATTAACGGTAAAACTTAATTCTTTTATTTAAATGCTAATCAATTGTCCTACTACAATCCTCTAGTGGCAGAATCAATTTCAGTAACGATGCTGATGGCTACAATATGATCAACTGAAGTCTCTACCACTTGGCACAAAAGGAGAGAAAATGATAGGCAGCTCATTAATCATTTATCCCAGAGATGAATGTGTTGTGGAGCTGAGAGAGGGCTGTAGGTGAATGCTGCCAAAATGAGAAATGTCAATTGTCAGCCTCATGCATAACAACTGTGGAGCTATTTTTAAGCTTCTTTGGAGATTAAAGTTATGCCCTTTTTCCCTACAGTTCCAGTTCCATCACATATGCTTGGCAATTTTGTTCTATGAGAATTCATTTTCATTCTGATCAGATGTCTCTGCCTGAGAAAATACATACAGCTAAAAGTCTAGCATAAGATATTTGAAAAGTTGTTTAAAAATCTGAGTTCCACATATTGGAAATGGACTCTAAATGAAAAAAAAAGTAGTAAAAACAAAAGGCAAACAAGGAAAGGTATTAAATAATTTTGGGCTAATTTTTCCCCATAAGAAATGTTTTATCAACAAGGATGATACATTTTTAAATCCCTCAAAAGAACTGACATATTTATTCAATGCTTCATACAATACTTTCTGAAGATAGAAGTAACAGAATTCAACATAGTACATTTAGAAAAAATTATTATTCAAGTCAAGTGAACAAAATTTTCAAGAATAGTTTCCTCAAATGACCTTGAGAATCTTCCCTAACCTACTCATCTACAATTTGTGTCTGAGTCTTCTAGTGGAAAATAAGTTTTCCTGCCTGGAGGAGTATTTTCTTTTAAAAGGTAGGAATATCTTAACATTCATTGAAAGAATTGCACACAATTGTAAAAAAATCAAAACACTTCAGAAAGATGTCTATAATTAAAACATGTTAATTTTTTCAGGGTCACAACTGACCCTACATTTTGTTTTTTTTCCCCTTCATTCCATTTCTGCAGAGAGAAGGAAAGGTCAGAAAGTTTGTGATAACAACACATATTACTTGTGTAAGAGATACTCCAACCACATTTTATTCAGATGCTGAATATTTGTGCCCATTAAATTATATAACATCTTCTATTTTATAAACATTTATGTATCTACCATACAGATAATTACCCATAGTTGTATAAATATTAAGTATACCTGATGAATATCCAAATGGATGGTGAAATATTTTTCTTTGGTATAATAATGGTATATAAACTTCATACCATTCAAGTTTTTACCATGAAGTCATTAGTTATAATACTTGCTGCTAAAAAAAGATAATTTAGTTTTTATCACATTTCACAGTGGTAACTTGTTTGTCAACAGCAAAATGTGATACAAATCTGGAAAAAAATAAATCTGGACATTTGCTATTATAAACTCCAGGTTTTCTTGTATACACAGATGTACATGCATAATCAAGTGTGTGTGTGTGTGTGTGTGTGTGCATGTATGTATGGATGTAATTTATGCTTATATAAGTGTGGATAATATTCTTCAAATGAAAAAATGCAAGACCAGTGATTTACATGAATTCTTAAATGCCTCTTCCAAGTTTATGAGACATTAATTCCTCCAAATGTTTCCAGACTACCCTGTCTTTGTGACTTTATATTTTAAAAGCACAACTAATTAGATCCCTGTATCTAAATTTCCAGCTAGAAAATTATGTTAGGGCAATATGCTTTTCATAAATTGAATAATGAAAGATTGTATGCACTGAATTATTATTGTTGCTCTTTCTGGAATTACATAAATTATCCTTTAATCTTAATGTTGCCCTTCTAGCAAAGCATCTTAAAACATTGTACTATTAATAGATCAGTAAGAAAATTACATTTTTGGAACATATTATGGACCTCTGTTTCCTCGAATTATTTCTAATCAGAAAATATTTAAAAGTTCAAAATTAGAAATTGACATTTTCTTTGGCTCATAGAGACAAATACCAAAATGAAATTCATTTTATACAAATGATACAGCAATTATAAATCTTAATCTGTATGAATTTGAGTCTGCTGGAAACTATGCTTATGTCTACCACTTCCATTAGACATACAGCTCCTCCTAGGTAACTACGGTGCCATCAGTCAACATCATAACCTTTAACAGTGTGTAGCATACATAGGCCCGCAAAAACCTGCTTGCTTGTTGGAAGTATGGTCATGCAGGCATGTTCAGAATTTGCCACTTAAACATAAGTAACATGGTATTGGAAATGAATTGAGTAAAATGCCCTCCAGATTAGGCACAGAGAACAGGTTTCCTGTTATAGGCTCAGAGCCAAAACAGATGTCAGAAATCTCATAAGGAAGATCTAAGAGAGAAAAAAATTGAAATAAAGTTATTATGTACCACTAACATCAAGGAAATCAGAATTACTTTATGAAACCATTCCTAGATGTGCTAAATGGAGAACAAAATGCACTATTTGCAAATATTATGAAAGAGATGATTATGGGAGGACTCCATCTTTTTGCTATACTTATATGTTACTATACAATATGAAATCCAAAAAATGCTTTTTGAATAATTAAATCTCAGTGCTAATTTTTATACTACTTTGTGGTATGTTTATCTCATTGAATAAATTCCAGTATTTGGTTGTTTCATGATGGTAATAACAAGATGCCAGGTCCTAGATAATTTTTACAAATCAATAATGTGTATGATAATCACATACAGCTATTTACACATCCATCATTATTGAAAAAAAGTTGAAAATACAGATATCAAGCAGAAAAATTCCACCCTGAATACTTTTGTTTTCTATATTATTCAAGTTTCCCATGAAAAAAATGTTATACAATATTCTATAAACTTCCTTTTCCCTTCACTTACCAATATATCATAAATCTTTGTAGCAAAAATATCTATACCATTTTGATAAATTATTAGTATTTCCCTGCATATATGTCCCATAATTTACTCTTCTATCATTGAGCATCTAGGTGCTCAAGTTTTTACTACAACTGATACTGTGGAGAACCACATCATAGAAACACATCCTGTGCATTTATCCCATCAATATCTCAAAATTTTTCTTTGGTTTGCTGTCAAAGGGCATAACCCTTTTAAAAAAGGCTTTTGATACATATTGCTCACCTGTTCTGAAAAACACTTGTACTGACTTAAAACAAGCTATTATCGCCAAATGTTCACTTCTCATATACATGAAAATGTATATTATTCTTTTAAATCTATGCTCACAGGTGAACAGTATCCTATTGTATGTATGTGCAAACATATGCAATATTGGGAAACCCCAGCTAACCCAGGGACTCATTCACACTAAGCACACATTCTATCACTGAACTACATCCCAGCCCTCTACTGTCTCTTTAATCAGCCCATTACTGACTTAACACTTGTATCTGTCAGTTGTTCTAATTTATTTTGCCTAGAATGAGTGACCTAAAATCCCAAGCCTATGTTGCTTCATGTAAAGACTGGGAACAGTAATAGTATACATGCCTTCCAGTTATGTGAGAATAGGATAATGTACATGGTACCAGGCACATAGTAGACACTAAAAGTAACTATTATTCTTAATAATATACTGTTAGATTTGATATTCATTTTACCTATGACTTTACATGTACAATTCATAAGTAAAATCAGTAATGAGTAGGTTTAACAAATAACATATATTTATATATATTGTGTATTTTTGTGCTTGGTATTGAACTCATGACCTCATGTATGTAAGGCCCAAGTGCTCTACCACTCAGGTATACCTGTAGTCCTCCAGTTATGTTAATTTGCTATTTGGGTTAAGAGAGTTTTAAACCATTTGGGAAGCTTTTCTTGTTTCTATACTCTTGGATAAGAGTATTTTACAAAATTAATATTTTTGTAAAGTGCTGATTTTTATAATCAGCACAGTAATATACAAAATATTTGGGCAGAAGGGAAAACAGGCAGATATTAGAATAGGGGATAAGGCAGCTGCCTCTGCCATTGCTATGTGGGTCACAAGACAAAAGGATGTCAAATTAACAACATACCTCTCTCACCTCTCTGATGCCTGTATCTGAGCAGATGTTAGACATGATGATTAATTAGTGCCCACTTCTTTTAATTATGGTTATTCCTAGGGAGTGCAAATCGCACAGTGTACTTTCTTTTTAATTAATACTACCATCCCAAATTTTAACTTTAATGAAGGGGGCTGGAGTGATGGCTTGGCAGCAGAGAACTTGCCTTACATGCAGGAGGTCCTGGTTCTATCCCTGGTACTGAAACGAAAAAAAGAAAAATTTAGTATCTAACTCAAATGAATAAACATCAAGTGTAATAAAATGGTAGAAAAGAAAAAATCACGAAGATAACCCTCAATATTTTCTTGTACGAAGATCAAGGAAATAAACATAGGATTAGGAAGTTAAATTTAAATAAATTAAGAGTTGAACATATGAAAATTTCAAATTTGCAAGTCACTAGTCACTATCAAATTTGCCATAAATTTTTCATCCCTGGTTTTAGTCATATAATAATTAGGTAATTTTGGGGGCACTTAAGCATATAGCTAATAGTAACACCCCAATCTTATCCATATTATAGTATTTTTCTTTTGAGACACAACTTAGCTGCTTTTAATTATCCTTTATTTAGAATATTACTATTTTGGGGAAATTTTCATTCTTGAGACACATGTAGATTCTTCATTCAAGTTATATCTTATTTATTTAAAGTAACTGACACATGAATAATCAATAAAGATTAAGGTAAGAATGACTGCTCATCATTACCATTTACAGAACACTTACTGTGTAACAGGGATATGGCACTTAAGCATTACTGCATTACTTAATACTCCCTATCACTCCATGAGGTAAGCATTTCTATACCTTTCTTTCCATACATAAGGAAATAAGGCACTTACCCAAGATAATGAAGATTTAAGTTTCAAAGACATAACTTTTTACTATTTGCAGTAAAATGAGTGACTGAAAATTAAGAAGTTTAGCATCCAAATGCAGAACCATATTCCTTCCTATATTTATTACATGTAACATTGAAAATGGAAAGCTACATTTGGGGGGTGGTGTACTGGGGACAAAACTCAGGGTCACTTGACCACTGAGCCACACCCCCAGCCCTATTTTGTAGTTTATTTAGAGACAGGGTCTCACTGAGTTGCTTAGGCGACTCACTGCTCACTGTTGCTGAGTCTAGTTTTTTTTTTTTTTTTTTTTTTTTTAATACTTTAAACCTATTTTTATTCCTTTCAGACTTGGGACCATCCCTAGAATGTTGATTCAGTACGTTTACTGTGCAACCCAAGATCTTACATTTTGAACAAATTATCAAGTGATACTGCCTCCATTTAATAGCACTGTCCTGAGGTATAGTTTGTAAAACAAACGAACAAACAAAAAAAAAACCCTGAATAAATGTCTATTTCTCTTTATTTTACAGTTTTCTGAAAAATAAATTCTCTAGCAACCTCCAAAGATAACCAGTGATTTTTATTTTAGTAACATTTAAACTCAAGTTAAAAAAAAAAAAAAAAACACATCTGATATGTTTCAGTTCCTTGTAGTTGTCTGTTTTCTTTTAGGTCCTTAAATTGTCTCATGTTTGGCCCCTTCAATTCAGCCCCTATGTTCTTTTTTTTTTTTTTTTAATATCTATTTACTTTAGTTGTACACAATGCAATGCATTTATGTTTACGTGGTGCTGAGGATCGAACCCGGGCCGCGCACGTGGGAGGCCAGCGCTCTGCTGCTGAGCCACAACCCCAGCCCCCTAATTCAGCCCCTATGTTCTTTTGACAGGACCTACCCCAGCAGTCTTTGAAAGCTTCCATACTTTCAGATGACAACAAAATGTTCCAGGCTTACTTTATACCCTTCATATTCCAAACTTGAATTCAGCCATTTCTCCAAAGACTCTTGTTTTTCTTTTCTTTTCTTTCTTTTTTTATAATTACTTCAAGTATTTTATTTCTTTTGAATTTCAATGTAGCTTTCAAATATAACTTCTAGGTAGGTGATTTGAATATATTATTTGATATCAAAAAAGTAACTTGGTGACAGATAATGATTTATGGGGTCAAAATTGAATAATCTTCCCATAGTCATATTGTAAACAGATTAATATAAAAATTCAGTAGGGAGTATTTCATAAAAGGTTACTTGTTAATTCAGTTGTTTGATTTCCCCTCCTAATTTTTTTATTATAATTTGTTATACATGCTTGCAGAGTGCAATTCATTTTGTATTACATATAAAGAGCACAGTTTTTCAAGTCACTGGTTTTACATATTTTCACACCATTTGTGTTTTTATACATGTACTTAGGGTACTGATGTCTAACTCATTCTGTCATCATTCCTATCCCCTTACCCTCTCTCCTCTCCTCCCTCCCCTTTGTTCTATTTAACATTCCTTCATTCCTCTCATCACCCTCTCTTGCCATTATAAGTCAGTATCATCATAGCAAAGGAATCATTCGATCTTTGTTTTTTGGGGGATTGGCTAACTTCACTTAGCATTATTTTCTCCAACTCCATCCATTTATCTGCAAATGCCATTATTTTATTCTCTTCTAGTGCTGAGTAGTGTTCCATTGTGTATATATGCCAGATTTTCCCTATCCATTCATCTACCAATGGGCATCTGGGTTGTTTCCACAACCTAGCTATTGTGAATTGTGCTGCTATAAATATTGATGTGGCTGTGTCCCTGTAGTAAGCTGTTTCTAAGTCCTTTGGGTATAGACTGAGGAGTGGGATAGCTGGGTCAAATGGTGGTTCCATTCCAAGTTTTCCAAGGAATCTCCATACTGCTTTCCAGATTGGCTGCACCAATTTGCAGTCCCACCAGCAATGAATGAGTGTGCTCTTTTCCCCACTTCCTTGCTAGCATTTATTGTTGTTTGTTTTGTTTTTAAATTTTTTTACATATGTCATTTTGTTTTAATTAATTTATTTTTTATTCTAAGTTGTTAGAAATTACAGCAGAATACATTACATTTCATATTATACTTATAGAGCACATTTTTACATATCTGATTGTATACAAAGTATATTCATACCATTTGTGACTTCATACATGCACTTAGGGTAATGATATTCATCTCATTCTACCATCTTTTTTTTTTTTTTTCTTCTTCACCCTTGTGTTTTTGATAGCTGCCATTCTGACTGGAGTGAGATGAAATCTTAGTTTTGATTTGCATTTCTCTAATTGCTAGAGATGTTGAGTATTTTTTTTTTTCATATATTTGTTGATTGTCATCTTCTGAGAAGTGTCTGTTCAGTTCCTTGGCCCATTTGTTGATTGGGTTGTTTGTTTTTTTGGTGTTAAGGTTTTTGAGAGCTTTAGATATCCTTGAGGTTAATGTTCTGTCTGATGTGCTTGTGGTAAAGATTTGCTCCCATTCTATAGGTCCTCTAATCACCTCACTGATTGTTTCTTTTGCTGAGAAGCTTTTTAGTTTGAACCCATCCCATTATTAATTCTTGGTTTTAATTCTTGCACTATAGGGGTCTTATTAAGGAAGTTGGGGCCTAATTCAACATGATGGAGATTTGGGTTTGGGCCTTTTTCTTCTAATTAGGAGCAAGGTCTCTGGTTTAATTCCTAGGTCCTTGATCCACTTTGAGTTTTGTGCATGGAGAAAGATACAGATTTAATTTCATTTTATTACATGAGGATTTCCAGTTTTCCCAGCACCATTTGTTGAAGAGGTTGTCTTTTCTCCAATGTAGTTTTTGGCACCTTTGTCTAATATAAGATAACTATAGATGTGTGGGTTAGTCTTTGTGTCTTCTATTCTGTACCATTGGTCTACTGGGTCTAGCTTTGAGGCTGCCTTACTTCCTCCTGCCTCAGCTTCCAGAGTTGCTGGTAACAAATCTGACTTGTTCTTGTTTTCTGGGGGTGGGGTGGGGGGGGGGAGTGTTCGTTATACATGACAGTATAATCCATTTTGACATAATAATAAAAGCATGGAATATATAATGTTCTAGTTCAGATCCAAGTACCACTCCTTCCTCTTCCCTTTGCCCACTCTTTGCTCCCTTCCCTTTATTGATCTTTCCACCATTTACCTATAGTTATTTTTAGATTTGTTTTTGACAGGTGTGCACCACCATACCCAGCTGGAAAGCTACTTTTTAAATGTATCATTTTAAAAAACAATAGCCACTGTGGAAAGTGTACTAAACTGAAAAACAGCCTAAAACAAATGTTAGTTTTACATAAGATTAAGTATAAAATCCAAATAAGTACTAATATTACTTTATGTGGATTATTATAGTCGTCATAATGTCTAGAGTAGAGGGCTGAAGAGCTAGCCCAGCCTGAGTTCAATCCCCAATGCCACAAAAAAATCTAAACTTAGATATGTTGACTTTAACTCATTTATTCAATATTTTAAAAAGCTTAATAAAACACTTTTATTAAGGACTTCTGTTGGAACATGGTTAGATGGAATATCTAGTTGAGTTTATAATCCCAAAAATCAGTGTCCTAGTAATAAAAATGATAAAATAATTTGCATCTATTTTTATAGCCCACACAGACTGAAATGTAAAACAGAAGTAAACTGTGTTTGAGCTTCAAAGAAAATGTTAGGGAGCTGACACATAAGAACATAGAATCTTAAAAATGTCACCTTTATGATTAAAAATAAACATAATTAAAAAATATTTATTTATTTGCTTTAGTTGCACACAATGTGTCTATTTTTACTTGGTGCTGAGGATCGAATCCGGGCAGCGCACGTGCTAGGCGAGCGCTCCACTGCTGAGCCACAACCCCAGCCCCATAATCATCTTATAATATACTTTATATTCATATCTTTTGCTACGTTACCAAAAAAATAAGAATACTTCAGATAAATTCATTAATTTTAGCTAAGGAAAGATAAAAATGTATGATAAGAGTTTGACATTACTAAAAGTTAACCTGGAATATTTAGAACATAGTAAAATTAAAAGAAACATGTTGACTGAAGGTAAAAGGCACATCTTAATAAAATGAAATTGGTATGATTTACTTAAGCAAAAGTTCCTCAATAGCAACCTTTGCAAAATAAAAAAGTAGTATGTCTTCCAATTTTTTTATTTTTTAAAAGAAAACTGTCATTTAGATATTTAGAGTAAATATACACTACTTCTAACATTTTCCTAGAAAAGGGTTTTTAGTAACAGATCTCAAACCAATCTAATAGATTTGTTCTTTTTTTTTTTTTTTTTTTTTTTTTTTTGCGGGGGGGGGTAATTAGTTATACATGACAGTATAATCCATTTTGACATAATAATAAAAGCATGGAATATATCATGTTCTAGTTCAGATCCAAGTGCCTCTCCTTCCTTCCTCTTCCCTTTGCCCCTCTCCTTGCTCCTTTCCCTTTATTGATCTTTCTGCCATTTACCTATAGTCATTTTCAGATTTTTGACAGGTAAAACTGCTAACATAAGAGCTCTTAAAATGCTTCAGTTTTTTCTCCAAAATCTATAAAATAAATGTTGTATCTTAAGATTACAACTTCAACTACAACATTTAATCCATTCCTCTGTATATGGCAGATGACAGAGAAACATGGTTCAAATCCTTTGTATTCTTCTTGCAACTAATTATGAAAAGAACATGCATTAATGACCCCAATAGTTACCTTTAGCAACTTACATATATAACAGTCTCCAAAATGAACCTGTCTCCACCAACACCTTCTAGTCTACCTTGGAAAAAACAGGATATTCTAAAAGAAGATTTTACAGTGGGACACACTATGTAGATTATGCCAAATGATTTGTCAGGTATGATCTTAAATGGACTTTGTGTTCAGGGAGATGTTCCCAGATGGTGAGAATAAGATGACACAGTAAAATGGAGAGAAATCTTTGAAGACAAATCAGTATGTTGGAAAACAAAAAAGTCCAAATTGAAAATTTTAAAAACATGTTTTCCTGAAATGATATGTACCTTTCTCTTTTGAAAAGAAAAAGTTGTAAGATATATTCTTAATTTTAGCTTTTTGAGGAAGACAATAATCATCTATGCCCCAAATATTGTATATTAAAATGAAAATATGGGGCTGAGGATGTAACTCAGTGGTAGAATGATTGCCTTAGCATGTGTTAAGCACAAAGTTCAATCCCAAGTACTGTTAAAAAAAAAGAAAGAAAATGTATGAGGAAAAAGTGCTTATTTTGTTCCTTTATACACACACACATACATACATGCATTTATACACATACGCGTGTGCATGCGTGCATCAATACATATTGATAAAATTTATTCTCCAGTGTGGGTTAGGAGCTCTCTGTAGTCGCCTGAAGCGATGGCCGCTTGGAGCAAAGAAGCCGCGGGAAGAAGTTTTGAGATGAACTGGAAACAAACAGCTCTTTATTCTGGCAACTTTTCTCCCTGGCTCTAACTACACCCCGACACGCCGTCCACGCTCCTCTAACCTCCAAAAATGGCGCAGACCTCCTCCGCAATCTCGCTCAAGTCCCTCGAGATCTCCGGCCAAGTCTCGCAAGATCCCGGGCCAAGTACGGAAGGCGCCAATGCCCAAACATGTCCAAAGCCAAAGCCCGTAGTCCACCGCAATTTAAGCCATCTCCCCAAACAGGGCTCCTGCATTTCCCCCCTTTTGTTTTAAAAGAGGTAATGCTCTAGGACGTCTATGTGCAACCAACATTCTTACCCGTCATCGGATAATCAAGGCTGTGCCCTTGACTCCTGTCTTAGGTTGATATGTCGGCCACATGAGACTGTCCCGTGCGACTGTGCCTGTCTTAGGTTGTCCCCCTCTGGGGATCTTACCCGTCATTGGCTAACCAGCCATCCAATGGAGCCCTTTAAGATCGACTGTGTATGATGACTAACAGCCGTCCAATTGTGAGGAGATGTTGCGGCTTTAAGGCAACAAGCCTTTTGGTGACGAGCCAAATTGTATAGCATATCAAATTGTTTAAACAAATTAGTTGCCCTAAGTTTCATCAAGTAACACACTGAATTCTCTGGACAAATGTCCGCAAGGCATTGTCCCGTAAAGTCCCAAACAATGAAAGATCAAAATGTCCATTTGTTATAACACGTTGATGTAGGAGGTCCCATGTATGTAGAGCAGAGGCCACACTGTTGGTGAGGTTGTTTGATGCTTGAGCAGCAGGGATGCTTGTGGTGACCGCGTTCCTGCAGCTGTAGCAGCAACCGTCTTTTTTATATCTAGATAATGCCACCGGCAAATCTTCAGGGCCCGCTACCTAGAAACTCAAGCATCAATTATTAAAGGAAAGGCAGTGTTATTTCACCACTGAGTGTAGAGTCGAGTTGTCAAACTAAAAAACAGAATTATTAGATTAGAAAATTAAAGTTGATTTCTGCTCATACACATTGTTGTTTGAGCTCACACAAACATAAGTTGTCAAAATATCATATTGAGAACAAAAGAAAGAAAGCTGAGGGTATTTACTGTATTAAAGATAGATTAAAGAAAAGCTAAAGGCACTTTGGAGAAATAATTTGTCAGCTGGAACCCTCAAGTCTCTGTATACACAGCAATTTTTTACCTGTTGAGATAATTGAAATTAATCAGCTATTAAACAAATGAAGTTAATAACAAATGAACAATCTTATGTCAAAACACCAAAATATTAGGTTATATAGCACTAGTCATATTGTTTGCTAAAGAGAAGTCCCAGGGATACCTATAATCAAAATTGAAAGTACCTTCATTTATAAAATTATTTACCTAAATTGAATACTCTTAACCTAAAATGAATTAAAGTTATTTGGATCCATATATATATATATATATTCTTTTTCATAAGCGCTTTGTTCTTTGTGACGTCACACTGGACAGACGAACAAACATACAAACATATATTTGTGACGTCACATTAACATGAAACGTAGACAAATGTACAGACATAAAGACATGTATAAAAAGAAAAAAAATACAATTGTGTGCACACTAAAGAGAGATCTCCTCATCCCGGCCGGGAGGAATGACTCTTGAGTTGTGAAACATTTTGAAGGATACTTTTGAGGGAGTCATTCTATATCTTCATCTTGGTCTTCTTGATTTTGTAACTTTTTTATTAATCTTGATTCCTCAACAACTACATCTTGATCATTTTGATGTGGTACCTGCTTTATTAATCTAGATGGTATCCATATTGGAGAGGATTCGTGTTTTGGAAAAACACAAACAGATCCTCTCCCCCAAATTAATACTGGATCTGGACCCTTCCATGTACCTGAAAGAACATCCTTCCAGTAAACCAAGGGTTTATGTTGTTGGTGTGGATTCCAATGTCTGTCTCCAGCAGAATAACCATTAGAGTCTAAAGTTAAAAAATTTAAGGTAAACAGGGCAACTGCCAATCTGTCTTTAGGACTTTTCCAATTTCCTTCTTCTTTTTGTTTTAATAACATAATTTTCAGTGTGCGGTTTGCTCTTTCAATAATGCCCTGACCCTGAGGATTGTATGGGATGCCTGTTTTATGGGATATGTTGAATTTTGCGCAAAACTGTTTGAAAGATGAGGACGTATATGCGGGGCCATTATCTGTTTTAAGCATTTTGGGGATGCCCAATGCAGCAAAAGCTTGTAAACAATGAGATGTGACATCTTTAACTTTTTCTCCAGAATGTAAGGAAGCAAAAATCATGCCTGAGCATGTATCTATGGTCACATGAATAAATCGCAATTTTCCAAAGCTTGGCTCATGAGTAACATCCATCTGCCACAAATGATTGGGCATTAATCCTCTAGGGTTAACACCAAAATGAGGATTGGGCAAATGTGTCATACAAGATTTACAATCTTTTACAATTGTTCTGGCTTGCTCTTTTGTAATTTTAAACCTACGTTGCAAGGTGGTGCTGTTGACGTGAAACTGGGAATGAAATAAAGTAGCTTGTTGTAGCGCTGAAAGTATAAATATTGTTTTTGTAAGTTCATCAGCCTTTTGATTACCTTCATGGAGGGGGCCAGGCAAATTAGTATGTGCTCTAATATGGCCTACGAATAGAGGTTCTTTTCTTGCCCACAAAAGTTTTTGTATTTGATAAAACAATTTAAAAGCTGGAGTATGAGGTGCTATTGGTCCTGCTAACTCTAATTTTGGGACGGCTTGTACAATATAGTGGCTATCTGAAAAAATGTTTATGGGCTGGTCTCTAAAATTTTCCAGAGCTCTTACCACAGCTTCCAATTCCACTAGTTGAGCTGATTTGTGTGCAGTTATGTAAGTCATATTTTCTTTTGTAGTGACTATTGCAGCAGTACCATTTGAGGACCCATCTGTAAATACATTAAATGCCTTAGGAATAGGTTGATTTTTTATTACCTGTGGAAATATAATAGGATGATTAATACAAAAAGATAATATAGGAGACTTAGGAAGGTGATTATCAAAATTTGCAGAGGTAGAGCATCTAGCTATAGCCCAGTCATTATCGTTGAAGCATAAATATTCAATCTGTGACGATGAATAGGGAGTAATAATAGTAGCAGGGTGAATGCCAAATATTTTAGTAGAAGTTTTAAGTCCTTGAAGAATAAGTTTAGCCACCATGGAGGTATAAGATTCAATTATACTTTTAGGAGAGACGGGCAAATGTATCCATAATAAAGGCCCTTGTTGCCAAAATACTCCTGTGGGTGTATATTGTGAAGAAATAATAATCAATATCAGCGGTTGAGTTAAATCAAATCTGTCACAATGAGCTCCTTCGATGGCTTTTTCTACTAACTTTAAAGCTTTCCTAGCATCTGGAGTCAGTGTTCGTGGTGAGGATGGATCAGGGTCCCCTCGAAGGATATCAAATAAAGGTTTTAATTGGCCAGTAGTGAGGTTTAGTGTAGGGCGAAGCCAATTAATGTCACCCAGCAGTTTTTGGAAATCATTGAGGGTGGTTAAATGTTCTTTATTTATTAAAATTTTTTGGGGTCTAACAAAAGTATCCATGATTTTAAATCCTAAATATAATATGGGAGATCTAGTTTGAACTTTTTCTTCTGCTATATATAATCCGTATTTTTTAAAATTTTCTACCATGTCACTGAATATATTAAATAAGATTTTTTGATTAGGGTGGGCCAGTAAAATATCATCCATGTAATGTAGACACATGAGGTTTGGATAGTTATTTTTAATGGGTTGGATAGCCTTGTCCACATATATTTGGCATATGGTGGGGCTATTAGCCATTCCCTGTGGTAAAACCTTCCATTGATATCTCTGATCAGGGCCATTATTGTTCATAGAAGGAACTGAAAAAGCAAACCTGGGGGCATCCAGAGGATGTAGGGGAATAGAAAAGAAGCAATCCTTTATATCAAGACTAATAACATGGAAACTTTTTGGAATAGCTACAGGATTCGGAAGTCCAGGTTGAGTAGGGCCCATGACTTGCATGGTTTTATTAATTTGTCTAAGATCATGTAATAATCGCCATTTTCCTGATTTTTTCTTGATCACAAATATGGGGGAATTCCAGGGAGAGGTGGAAGGTTCTATATGTCCTGCTTCTAATTGTTCCTGAACTAGTAGGTGGGCCGCTTGTAATTTCTCTTTAGATAGGGGCCACTGAGGGACCCACACTGGCTTATCAGAAAGCCATGGTATTTTTAAAATTATTTTCTCAGTGGCCCCAAAGAAAAATGTCTTTTTCCTATATGATAATGATTTCTTTTAGGGTTACGCTTACCCTGTACTTTTTGATAATGATTTCTTTCAGGGTTAAGACTACCCTGTATTTTTCACATTTAACACCTGCAGGTTTGGTTGCAAGGTGTACTCCCATTTGTTGTAAAATATCTCTTCCCCATAAAGTAACTGGTAGGTTAGGTAAAACATAAGGCTGAAACGTTCCTTTATGTCCTTCATCATCCTCCCATTTTAAAATTACTGCACTTTTTTCTGGGAGGTTATTATATCCCAAGCCTCTTAAACTGGTTGAAGCTTTTTGCAGAGGCCAGTGTTTGGGCCATTGTCGTAAATTAATGATGGAGGAATCAGCTCCAGTATCTATAAGTCCCTCCATTTCTATTCCTTGGATTCTTATTTTACACATAGGCCTCCTAGTACAGTCTCGAACCCAGCAAGCCATGGGACTCGAATCAGTGGAACAAAATCTTGTATTGTTCCCTTTTTGAGGCATACTCATTTTAAATGAATTATGTAAATTTGGAAGGAGAAGCAGCTGGGCAATTTTATCTCCTTGATTAACAGAACTTATACTTTGGGGTGAGCTAAGCATTATTTTTATTTCCCCTTTGTAGTCTGAGTTTATTACACCTGGGGTCACTTGCAAACCTAATAAGCTTTGAGGACTTCGCCCGATAATAAGTCCTACAGTCCCTGAGGGAAGAGGTCCCCTGACTCCTGTGGGAATCAGTTGAACCCCCATTTCAGGTGTTAACACTATTCGGGCGGTGGAACAGAGGTCTAATCCTGCATTTCTTCCTGTTCCTCTGGTGAGGGAGTGGATGGGTAATAGGGGTTGTGTCGGGGAAGCATCTGAATGGATGCTTGAGGATACTCCTCTTCCAATGCCTCGTACATTTGTGGGCCCCGGGGCATTGGGCCCCGTGCCCCGTTTTTTGAATTCCTGAACAAAGGATTTCCATGGATGTCAAATTTTGAATAACATTTATTGGCCCAATGATTTCCCTTTTTACACCTGGGGCAGCAACCTGGAGCACGGTATGAATTTGGTCTTATTTCTCTTTTGGGATTTTGCCTAGAATAGCCTGATTGATTATGATAATTTTTCCTGGAATATCCTGATTGATTATAGTGTCTAGGTTGAGTCCTTGTGAAATTCTGAGGGGCAGCATCTCTAACAGCTGCTGCAATCATATTCCCTGTGACAAAGGCATCATTTATATCTTTACATAGTTGTATATATATGGAAAGATCCTTTTTATTTCTCCATGGCCTGATGGCTTCCTGGCAATATTTATTAGCGTTTTCATATGCTAATTGAACAACTAATGGCATAACTTGATCAACGTCTCCAAAAACTCTACCTGCAGTTCTCAAAAGTCGATCAGCAAATTCAGCATATGGTTCATTAGGTCCTTGAATTACTTTGGACAAGCTACCTTGTAGATCCCCAGGTCCTTGTACAGTTTTCCATGCCTTTAAGGCAGCTGCGTTTATCT
The DNA here is from genome assembly GCA_025594165.1 of Tamias sibiricus. Classification (NCBI taxonomy): domain Eukaryota; kingdom Metazoa; phylum Chordata; class Mammalia; order Rodentia; family Sciuridae; genus Tamias; species Tamias sibiricus. The sequence goes on along the minus strand of CM046664.1, from coordinate 106,656,201 downwards.
GAGCATATACTCCTGGAGTATAATATTTTTGAACCTGTACGTCTGCGAATGGCCCTTCTCCTGTGAGCATTTCTATATTATGGTCTCCAAACCCTGCATCTGCATTTATTTTAGCTGTTTCTATACAAAGTTCTTGAAATTGTGATCGCCAAACCAAGTATTGTCCCCCACTTAATGTTGCTTTACATAGACGTTTCCAGTCTGAGGGGGTTAAGCTAAAGGTGTTAAGGGACTCCAGTATACTCAACGTGAAAGGAGCTTGGGGTCCATATGTCATTACTGCCTCTTTGAGAATTTTTATTGTTTTGAAATCTACTGACTGGTGGCCCCTCTCTCCATTTTCATATTCAAATACTGGCAGTTCCCAACGTATCTGTGAGTTACCCTCGAGAGCACATAAGCGCTCAGAAAGACTTTTTATTTCTATTTCTAGGGTATGCAAACGCCTAGTGATACCCTTCATATTTTCTGTAATAGATTCCACCCATGGGGGAGTGGAGGACATAGGTTCCTCCACTTGATGGTCCCTTATCTTGGTCTTCCTTAATTTCCTTTTGTTCATTTTTTCAGAATCACTTTTACTTAATTCCTCCTCACTACTACTACTCTCATTGGTCCTAACTGACTCAGTAACATCCTGAGTCCCGGATTCAATTGAGAGCATGTATCCTTGAACTATCTCTAATAAATCTTGAATAGCTTTAGCAGCTCGGATCTTTGTCATTTTTGAGCCCGCACTGATACTATCCTTACTGGCCCTAACTGACTCAGCCGAGGCCAAGCTTTCATGATCACTTTCACTTTTTTCCAAATTCTCCTCACTAATAACTGACTCAGCTATATCAAAGAATCCATCAAGAGCCTTGTACACTTGGGTCTTAGTTATTTTCGAACCCATTTTAACCGCTCTGACTAGAGACTCCTGCGAGGTTCCTCAGTTCTTACCTGCCGTGTCGATTCCCCGTCCGGGCCACCACCTGTAGTCGCCTGAAGCGATGGCCGCTTGGAGCAAAGAAGCCGCGGGAAGAAGTTTTGAGACGAACTGGAAACAAACAGCTCTTTATTCTGGCAACTTTTCTCCCTGGCTCTAACTACACCCCGACACGCCGTCCACGCTCCTCTAACCTCCAAAAATGGCGCAGACCTCCTCCGCAATCTCGCTCAAGTCCCTCGAGATCTCCGGCCAAGTCTCGCAAGATCCCGGGCCAAGTACGGAAGGCGCCAATGCCCAAACATGTCCAAAGCCAAAGCCCGTAGTCCACCGCAATTTAAGCCATCTCCCCAAACAGGGCTCCTGCAGCTCTCTAATTCTAGAAATAAAAAATTCATGAATTTGAATTGTATCTAAAAGTAATCTACGCATGGATACATTTAAACTATCATCTGAATCACTGAATTGAACACTGTATTGTAAAAGTATACAGCTTTTATTGAAAGATATCCAATTTGTTTCAAAGATATAGGCTCAAGGTTTGTTCTTTCTTATTGCAGAAATTCTGCTTATACAGCATTCATAATTTTCACAAAACCCTAGAAAGTTCTTCCAAATGAACTTTTCCAACCTACTCAACAAAACATGTCCATATTCTGATGTTCATTTCAGTTGCATTTGTCTCTGTGAAGCACATCAAAATCACTCAAACATCAAATTGCTGATCTGATAGAATGATTTATTTTCCCATTATAGGAAAGTCATGAGTGACTTGTTTTGAGGTATGTTTCTGAGCTATGAAGGACATCTATTAAAAAACTCCACACTTGAAGGTTTCTGTTTAGGTGATAACATTTTATGGCTGGACAGTCTCTGCAGGCACCAGATTCCCTGTTGTATCTAACTGCATACATTTACAGGTGCATGCAGACACAGGACATTCTGCATGATCCCTAAAAAAAAAGGACAAATAACAGTTAAAATTCCAAACTATATGTATGTACACACACCTATCTATACTTATGTATCTTAATGCAAGTTTTGAAAGTGGTATTTGGAAAAAAAAATAAACAAACAGAAAATTAAAACCCAGACGGACAAAACATTACAAAAATCAGCAATATCTACCAAGCTGAACTTGAGGAAGTTACCAGAAAATGAACGGCTTCACTTTCCACATATATATATATATATATGCAACAAGATATCTCACAAATGTAAAAGTGATAAGAATGCTCAGAGTTTAAAGTAAAGCCAATGAAACAAGTAGGTCTGTGAATGTTATAAAAATGAGAGGTGCACAGGCCCACTGGCACCATTCAAAACAGAAGTTAAGTATGGTCTAGAAATTCTCCATTACATGAGGTGTTTACCTATTACATACCAAGGTCACTTAGAAAAGAACTGATGCAGTAGTTTGGTATGTGTCATATTTATAATTCAGTTACATGAAAAATTATGGAATATTCAGTCAGCTGCAAAAAACTATAAACATTTCCTCTCCCCAAATAAAGTTAAGTAATGCCACTAATTTAATCTATATAAAATTAATTTTATAATTTAAGGTTGCTTGGCTCTCTAATAATGGAAATGTTGCTATTATCTCTGTTAAGAGTAAAAAAGAAATCCATCCTTTCATTATACATTAACAGTATATAACAATAATAACCTATTTAAAAGGCTATCTACTTTATATCCTGTAACTCCAAGTTTATAAAAGAAGAAATGTACTGATTACCTGAACCAACTAAGCATATGTCCAGCATGCCCACCATGCCTGCAGTTGTGACACCATGTAAACCAGTTGTTAAACTGAGCTAATTTTTTGTCCTTGCTCAAGTCCACTTTTTCATCTGATTTGGATCCACCTATGGAAAAAAGAAAAATATCTTTACTAACTATATCACAATATTTTAAGTTTCTTAAACACTTTTTCTAAAACTATGATTCACATCATGTTGAAACAACAATATTGATGCTAGATCTAGTTTAGACTGAATAAATATTGAACAAAAGGGGTTCTCCTACATTTTTTAATAGCCCATACAAAATAAAAGTCTAAATTATCAAAACCCACTATGAAACAATATGAGTTAAAGCTTTACAACAGCTTAAAATACTTCCATAAATAAAACATCAAGCCCATTTTATACATGAGTTTTGCCAACAGCAAAGGGACAGGTAATTCTCATATATACAAACTCTTTTCCATTGCACTTAATGAGGCAGATATAACTTTGCTAACAAAAACTAGACAAAGATAACACAAGGAAGGAAGATTATAGACCAATCTCCTGAACAGACAAAAATCCTCGGCAAAATGTCAGCAATAAGGGGCTGTAGCTGTGGCTCAGTGGTAGAGCGCTTGCCTGATGTGTGAGGCACTGGGTTTGGGGTTGTGGCTCAGCGGTAAAGCACTCGCCTAGCACATGCGCGGCCCGGGGTTCAATCCTCAGCACCACATAAAAATATATTGTGTACAACTAAAAGCAAATAAATAAACATTTAAAATAAATCAATAAATAAATGAATTGCCGGGCACAGTGATACATGCCTGTAATCCCAGCACTTAGGAGGCTGAGGCAGGAGGATCGTGAGTGCAAAGCCAGCCTCAGCAATGGCGAGGCACTTAGCAACTCAGTGAGATCCTGTCTCCAATAAAATACAAAAAGGGCTGGGGATGTGGCCCAGTGGTTGAGTGCCCCTGAGTTCAATCCCTGGTACCAATAAATAAACAAATAAATAAATTAATTAATTAAATTAAATAAAGGCCCAATACAACTAAAAAATTTTTTTAAATGTCAGCAATAAGAATCTTACAATATCATAATCCTGAGATTTAGCAATTGTACTTCTAGGTAAATACATCAGAGAAACTTTTCTAAATCTCAGAAGATGACCTATAAGAATGTTCTTTGCACCATTATTCATAATAGTAAAAATATGGAAATAACTCAAATGTTCATCAATAAAAGAATGCAAAAACTGTCACAGTCCTGAATAGAATACTTGGTATTGAAAAATAAACCACAGATACGTTTATTCATAAAATAAAATAAAAAAACTTGAAATTCCAACACTAGGCTTAAAAAGGCAAGTAAGAAAATTAATTCTATATGTAATTTATATAAAATTCCTAACACAAGTAAACTAAACATGATAAAATTGTACATTCAAGCTAGAGACTGATTAACATATAATTTAGGATAGTGACTACCTCAGGGGAAAAGATACAAGATAGAAGACAGGGAAGAATGATCAAAAGTATTGGTATAGACAATGATAAGCAAAGGAGGGGTCTCAATATTTGATTTGTTGTAGTTCATGATATATATAATCCTATATATTATACACAGTTCACAAAAATGTAAAGAAAAATGCATAATTGTATATGAATATTTTTACATGTACAAGACCATACACTGTTATGTAATTTTTAGTGTTCTAAAAATGCTCACTCTATTGATTTTGGCTAACTTAGATTTATTTTGTTCTAAAACAACAAATCAAACTAAACTATTTTAAGACACCCCCCCATATAATTAGAGACCAAAATAGAAAAATATTAAATAATACTATTAGGTCTAATTAAAGCAATTGTTGCCTACTAGGACATGCTGCACAGGAAGCTATAATCAAAATTTCCCTCGGATCACTGCTGGTCACACTTTAATGACCACAGAAATAGTCTTAGAGTCAAGGATTGTTTTTAAAAGTATTCATTTTTACTTATGATACAAAGGTGAAAGAATGTATAAGTACTGTTTAAGATGTAAATACACTGAAATTATTTCTAACATCTTAATCAACAATTAACATTGAGAGGGGGAAAAAACAGGAGAAGAGAAAGAGAAAAAATAGATATTATAGAACATTATTTTATATCTTTTGTGTAAAGCTTTCATTAGTGATTTTCACTTTGTTTTTGTAACTTCTATAAGTGTGGAACAAGCTAATTCTTAGTTTTTTTTCTAATGAAACTGGAAATATTAAGGTCTACCTCACTAAAAAGGGAAAGGGTTTTTCTTTCTCTTTTAAGATCAAGTGACTTCAAATTTAAAAAGATCTATACCAAATTATGAGAAGTGCTAGAAAATACTTAAGAGAAAGTAGAGTTTTACTTATGCACTAATAAGAAAAATAAAAAGGATAAAAAAATAAAAATAATCTAACTTTTAACAAATATGTCACCATTTAGAAGTTAAGCTCTATAAGGGCAGAGATTTTTATGTTTGTTCATTGTAATGTTTCTAATACTTAGAACAGTATACACTAATAAACAATTATTAAATAATGTTTAAAATTTATAGCCTTTATAAGGATGTTACTTGAACTATTTCAACAGAGTTCTAATCTTCAATACACAATTGAATATAAAACTATGCAACTCTCAGTTAAATAAGCTTATAGAAATTCTAATTATTTGGATCATGAAACATGATAGGCAAATGCACCAGAGAGATTTGATTGCCTGCATTTTTAAACTTCCATGAAACAGTGTTTGATTTCTATTAGTTCCTGTTTTATTTTGGAAATAGGATTCTTCTAATGAAAATATGCTTTTCATCCTCTAATTAACATGTTTCAGCAATGTCTTTGAAAATCATATTCAGGCTCCCTCTAAATTTTCCTACAATAATCCTATCACTCTACTTCCTAGATTCTCATACTGATATACTACTTCCCATATGTTCCCTGTACTTATACTTACTAATCTCTTTATCCTCATTCATATTTTTAAATTTTGGCCTATGTCTAGAAAGTATTCTCCACAATCTTCACATGCATAAATCTACCAAATGATAAAGGACCAGTTTAATGATATCTTTATCCTGAAGTTTTCCAGATATCATTCATATAAAAGTAATAAGTATCTCTTTCAAAATTCCTAACATTTTCCTAATATAACATTCCTTATTCAAATTGGGGGGTAAAGTGTGATTCAAAATTCAGAATGTTTTTGAAGTTTAGAAATATAATGAGTAAATATATATTGTGTAATACACCCAGTGAAGTGGAAGTCTGAGGTAGCAATCTATTATCAAAAACATCAGCACTTTTTTTTTTTTTTGGTACTGGGGATTGAACTCAGGGACACTCCACCACTGAGCCACATCCCCAGCCTTATTTTATATTTTATTTAGAGACTGGGTCTCACTGAGTTGCTTAGCACCTCGCTTTTTGCTGACACTGGCTTTGAATCCACGATCCTCCTATCTCAGCCTTCCGAGCCACTGGGATTACAGGTGTGCACCACAATGCCCAGCAAGCATCAGCATTTTTACAGTGAAAAATACAAATATTCACAAAAAGAAGCAAAAATCTTACTAGCTTCATGTTAATTCTAAACAGGTTTTGTTGCCAAATGAAATTATTGTAAATTCAGTTTTAAAAAATCCTCTGCATATTTAGATCTTTCTAGAGATTTTAGAATAACAGATGAGGAACAGTATACCAGCATTTATTTTTTAGAACATATGATTTCTTATTTTATATTAGTTATCTATGCTTACTGTACACCACACGTTCCATGAAGAATTTCATCTTGGTATATGTCTTGTCTTAACATATTTAGTAAAATAAGTGCTCAAATATATATTACATAAAGAATTTATTTCTGAAGTAAATCTAGATAAATTTCTGAAACACATATGGAAAAAAATGTTAAGATATGATAAATCTGATGTTTATTATTATATTATTCCCCACAATAGAGTTGAAATGTTTTAAGATTTAATTTTAAGTTCTAGAAAATTATTAACTTTTCTTATTTCAAATGTAGAAAAGACCAAAAAGCTAATGGAACAGCACTCGGGTGTCAATACAAGGCAAATAATCCTTATCTCCTTCTTATGGACCAGGAGATGTACTAAATTTAACTATTTCTATATATCGGTTCACATACATATATGACTTATTTATTTCATACTTTACTTCCTTTTTCTTTCATTGTAGTAGATATTTCAAATTGTTATTTCTTATTAGGATTAGGCAGGCTGAAAAAACTGTTAGTATGCAAGGAATAGAATAAAAACCCTTGGTTAAAATTTAAATAAAAACTAAAATGTACATTTAAAAATGTTACTTATTGTCTTCATTTCTTAAAAAAAAGGCATCTAGACTGAAAAATAGTTATTCGGCCAACAATGCCAGTCAGACTCTCACAGATATTAATATAATAATAAAGTAGACTACATACATGAATAAGTAGAAGAGAATTATTAAATATCAAGGCCAGTAAGAATCACTAGTCTAATACTTTTATATTAAGGAAGGCTAAAGTAACTGAATGTCACAGGGTGAATGTCATAGAACTAGGACTAAAACAGACTTTCTGATACTATATCCAGTTCTTTCTTTATTATACCATAGTGGCAAATATTCAAAATGTTTCTGATAAAATTTTAGCCATAGTATTATTTCCAAGTTATGGAAATAATTGGAATATTCCCAGCTACTGGGTACATCATGTTCAATTATCTACTATTCTCAAAAAAATTTCCATGTGTTTACTATAAATAGTAAAAAATAATTTCTAACCATTTAAAAACAAATTCATTTAGTAGGTAACTAACAAACAGGAGAAGCAACACCAAAGCCCAGAACTCAAGGGACATGGCTTCTAGAAGTAATTGTTTCTCTATGTATCTCACAGGTAGGTTTTCAGGATGAAGTAAGAAAAAATGTTAAAGCTGGGTACAGTGATACACTACATGAGAGGCTGAGGCAGGAGAAATGCAAGTTTGAGCCTAGCCTGTACAACTTATCAAGAACCTGTCTTCCTGACCCTTCACCCCGCCCCCAAAAAAGCAGGTGGGTAGCTCAGTAGGAGAGTGCTTACCTAGCATATGCAAAGCACTGGGTTTTAAAAAACGAAAAAAAAAAAAAAAAAAAGACAAAAAGCTATGAGACTATCCAAAGCTCCTTAGGAATATAAGGTATTCACTGTTTATTGAACATGAAGTAGGAAAGGACTGATATTAGTGGAAATAGCAATAAGAGAATGGTATGCTTAAGATTACTTCATATTTAAGTTTTTCTCATAAATTTTAGCTTTGTCAGCATTTATGAAATTACCTGAGATATGGATACAGATTTTTTAAAAATAATTTTTTAGTTGTAGATAGACACAATATCTTTATTTATTTTTATGCGGTACTGAGGATTGAACCCAGTGCCTCACATTTGCCAGGCAAGCACTCTACCACTGAGCTACCCCCCAGCCCCAGATTTTAATTTTTATGTGTAGATTTTATAAGTCAGAGGGACCACAAAGGCTTTCAAACTAGTAAAATGCCCTCTCTTAGAAATAATACAAATTCAAGCTAGTATGTATTTTATTTTCAGTATTAACTTAATTACATAGGAAGAGTTTGGACTGAGAAAAATATTTTGTAGAATTATGTCATACCAGGACAGCTAGAAACAGGCGTTCCCATATTAATGAGGCAAAGTGCACATCGAGGAAGGGGCTTTCGACAGCCAGGGCAACTTGTGACTTTAGATTTTGTTGGTGAGCCACTCACACCATACTGACTAAAACCTCTGCCCTGATGAGGCACAGATGAACAGCTGTAGGAGATTGACTTGCCACAGAAATTACAACTCACAAACACCTATAAAACAAATGAAAGGAGAAATAAATGTAATACAAATCAATGGAATAAGAGTTTGATACTAACAAGTTATTTTTAAATAATTTTTAAAAACTTTTATATTGCAAAATGATTTATCTGCTAAGTTTGACTAGCTCTCATTTAAAATTTCAACTTACTTTCATTATTTGGGTACTTCCTTTCTGTTAGCTTTTTTAGTTATATTCTTCCTAATATTATTGATATTGGTGGAAAAAAGTCAAGAACTTTAGATTCCAACATTTTAGAATTAAAAAGGACATTAGAATTCACACTGCCACTATGAAATATCCCAATATGACTTCTAAACCAAAGTTCAGTGTTTTCTGAACAAAATTCCTTACAAGGAAAAGAGTCTGTTCCTAAGATAAAAAAGGAGTTAAGGCTTGTGTAATGGTAAATTATTAAAATTTTGGAATAAAAGCAATATAAGCTGTTCATTTGCTTTTTATAATAAATTCCTCAGTTCTTAATCACTTACATAGATTAGTAACATACACAACATAATGGTATTTTACCAATACTTTGGTTGTCTTAATATAAGCACACTAATTTCTCAATTTTCTAAAATAAGAAAACAGCACCATCCAGTGCTCACAATGAGGATAACCCAATATATAACATGAACGAAGATACAGATGTTATCATGTCACATGTCTTATGGGATAACTGATCTCATGTTTTTTTTTTTTTTCTGGTTGTATGCAAAGTATATTCACACCATTCGTGATTTCATACATGCTGATCTCATGTTTTTTAAACTAGTGCTTAAATAAAAATATTTCCATGAGTAATCAGGCATATAAATATATGGACATAGTCTTTAAATTACTCAAATCTACCTCTACTGCACATAACAGGACAGAAACAACAACAACACAGTTGGGATTTCTAAGATCACATAATAATTGAGATTTCAAAAAGGCTTGACATGCACTGAAAAATTCCATACAGGATTTAGGTTTTCCTAAGATCCTCTGAACCTGCTGTGGTTTGCTCTAATTCAAGCCACCTAGGATGATTATCAGGAAGCAGGAGAACCAAAGAATAGAAATTTCGACCATTATTGGGAAGTGGCAGAACCAAAGAACAGGAAGACCATGAATAAAATGTAGTCTAGATTTCACCAGTGGAAACAATATAAGCAAAAGAATAAGCTAATAATAATTTATTAAACTAAATTCTAAAATGTTACCATTTGATTCTTCCCAAACAATATACTTACCTGTGCTAAAGGCTTGGAACTGGGATCCAACTTACTCCTGTGAATATCAAATTCAGCTCGCTTATGCCAAAACCTCCATGCATCTAATAAATTCCTATAATTCTCAATCCAGTATTGAACCCTCTCATCTTTAAGAACATCTAAAGGTGAACCCTAGAAGAAAACACAAATTATTTCAAATTGTTCAAAATGTTGTGGTTTAAATCAGAATTCTGGGTGTCATGTGAGTATGAGTCACACAGAAGAAACCGGCTTCCTTTTTTGCCAAAAGCTGACTCCTAAAGACCACACAGATAAAATAATGGATGAAAGCTCCATTAATTTACTTTAAGCTGGTCTTCACTAATGATATGAATGAGCAATGTTCTTGCCATAGTTGGTCAGGGGAGTGTAATTCTCTTTTAGTTGAGTTTAAGGAGTCAGGAGAAAACAATTCACCTTCTTGGTTGAAGGCAATAAACAATGATGAGAATACCCTTTTTCCCAACTATTAAAACCTCTGGGTTCACAAATTCTTTTTATTGTCTTGTCTAAATACAGACCAAAATTGCTTAATCTGTAAACTAATACTGAGCCTTGTCCTTATCTAGCTACGTACTGTGAAAATGAAATGCTGCTTTTGAACATCTATTAACCGTTAAATCTGTTTATTCCTTCTCTTTCTTGCCTTCAATTAAAACACACATTTGTTGCCTTAAAAATAATAGGGAAGGGAGGAAACCAAACCAAACATTTTCTTAGCTTTTTCACCCATAGACCACAGTAAAAATTAACAGTTTGGTTTTTTCTTAAGAGTTGTTCTCATTAAAAACTTCAGTTTCTTGTCAGTAACAATTTTCCTAAAGCTGTATTTTCTTTCTTTCTTTCTTTTTTTTTTTTTTTAATATTTATTTATTTGCTTTAGTTGTACACAATGAAATGCATTTATGTTTACGTGGTGCTGAGGATCGAACCCGGGCCGCGCACATGCTAGGCGAGCGCTCTACTGCTGAGCCACAACCCCAGCCCCTAAAGCTGTATTTTCCTTGGTTGCTGTGACACTTCTTCACACTTCATTGGTGCTTCCTTTGGGTTTTCACAGAAGACTGTTAGCCCTGTCCAAGATAATCTCCTAAAATTCACATCATAGAGAAATACAGAAAGTCTCTACTTCCAAGGACACTTTGAATATCAATTTGAAACCTAATTTCTTCAGTGTTACTTAAAGGCCAGGCAGAAAAGTAAAGTGTTAAGAGAAAATTTAGCAAATACTTTACTTATAGAAAAAGGGTGCAAACCTGTAACAGCTAATACAATGTATCTTTGGATATTCAATAAAAAATAGTATACCTTTCATTTATTAAATATCAATTCTAATTTCCACAGTTAAATGTAGCTCAAAAAACATGAAAAACTCTTGATAATTTCATTTCTTAAAGAATGAAGATATCTACTCTAATCCTAAATATGGCCAACTAAGCAGGACTAAGTATTAAAGTAGCACATTATGTCAGGTTTAAATTTTGTTTTTAACAAAAAAATTAGATAGCTTCATATCCTCTTCTTTTCTATTCCATGTCAGTAAGGATTAAACCAATAAGAATGTGGTCAATTCACATTTGTCAAGTCTTCTCTAGCTTTGCCCTGATAAGCTTAAAATCAAATTCCATCATGATCTACAGAGGAAACAGTTTAGAGTCTGAGCCTGACCAAAGCAGAAGGGGTTGGAAAATACCTTGGGCTTTCCACAGATTCATAAAAAAATATAAGGCCAAAAGTGATGAGCTAGTAACTCCACTTCCAAAATAATGAACATTCCTTAAAAGAAAAAAGTTAAAGAGGACAGAGCTATATAGTGTCATGTACACAAGGCCCAGTATTCAATGAAGAAATCACTAGGCAATGTTAATAAATGTGGTTCAAAGTCAAGGAAAAAGGCAGTCAACAGAAATCAAACTAAAATAGCCCATATGTTAAAATGCAAAGACTGATGCAGCAAGTTCAAAGAAACTGTGTTCAAAGACTTAAAGGAAAATAGTACTTTAGTGAATAAATACAAGATATAAGCTGAGAAATATATACTATGACAAAGTTGAGATTCTACCACTGGCAATAACTAAAACTGAGAATTCCCTGAAAAGTTTAATAGGAGACAGGAGATGACAGAAGAATGAATAAACAAATCAACAGAAATTATTCAATTTGAAGAACAGAGGCAAAGAAAAAAAGATAGAAGGAAAATAGACAGAACCTCAAGTACAATAGCAAATGGTTTAACATATGCATAATAAGAATCCAAGTAGAAAAAGAGAATGAGATGGGGGAAGAAAAAAATACTTAAAAACAAGAATGCCTCAAAACTTCCCAAATCTGATGAAAAATATTGACTTTCAGATTCAAGAAGCTCAGTCAATTATTAACAGGATAAAAAAGAACCAAAATAAGGCACATCAGTGTTCCACTGCTGAAAGAAGCACAAGGAAAAATGAAAGATCATATATAAGAAAACAAAAATAATTGACTTCTCATCAGAAACAACAGAGGCTAGAATAATATGAAACCAACATCTTTTTTTTTGGTACTGGGGATTGAACTGAGGGGCATTTAACCACTGAGTCACATCCTCAGCTCTTTTTATTTTTAATTTTTGAGACACAGTCTCACTAAGTTGCTTAGGGCCTCACCACATTTTTGAGGCTGGCTTTGAACTTATGATCCTCCTGCCTCAGCCTCCCAAGTCATTGGGATTGTAGTCTTGAGTCGCTAGGATTTCAGATGTGTACCACTGTGCCTGGTTGAAACTACAACTTTAAAGTGCTGAAGGAAAAAAATAGGTGAACTATATATTTTCAGTTAAAATTTAAAAGTTGAGAGAGTCCACTACCTGTATTACAGGAAATCTTAAAGAAAAAGACCAAAGGGAAATTATACCACATGAAACTCATTTCTACAGGAGGAATAATAAATGCCAGGAATATTAAAAAGTAAATATAAAAGTCTGTATTTCCTATCTTCTCATGATTTCTATAAGACAAATGACTGTTAAAAGGAAAAACAATAATATTGTAAATGGAGTCTATAATGTATGTAGAAATAAAATATTTGAGTGTAGGACAAAGGAGAAGGTATGTAAATGAAATCAAATTGTTGTAACTCTTGTGAATCTCCAAGTATGAAATAAAAGAAAGAGGTAAGTGTGGGTTAAGAACAGAAAAGGGTGCAATAGGAAGAATGACATGTCAGATGTGAAGTGTGAAATGTGAAGTTCGAGGGGATGAAATACTGACTTTGATGATTAAGGATGTGTATTATTAGACCTCAGGTTAATCTAACCTTAACAAAAAGATAATGAAAAGGGGTATAACTTACAAGCCAGTAGGGGAAATAAAGTGAAACACAAAAATATTCAACTAACCCAAGATAAGGCAGAAAAGGAAGACAGGAACAAAAGGAAAAAGCAAAATCAAAATGAACACAAACAAGCAGTAAGATAGTAGACTTAATCTTGACCATATCAATGTAAATGGAGGGAACATTCCAATTAAAAGACTGCATTATCAGTCTTTTTTTGGTACTGGGGATTGAACCTAGGGGGGCTTTACCACTAAGCTCCATCCCCAACCTCCCCGCTTTTTAGAAAATTTTATTTTGAGACAGAGTTTCATTAAATTGCCAAGGGCTTTGCTAATTTGGAGGCTGGCTTCAAGCTTGTGATCCAGCTGCCTCAATCTCCCAAATTGCTGGGATTACAGGCAGGCACCACCATGCCCGTACACACTAGATTTTATAAAAGCAAGATCTTGTTATTTACTACTTACATTTTAAATATATTTTATTAATTAATAAGAAGTTACTGGGGCTGCAGTTGTAGTTCAGTGGTAGAGCGCTTGCCTAGCATATATGAGCCACTGAGTTCAATCTTTGGTACCATATAAAAATAAATAAATAAATAAATAAAATGAAGGTATTGTGTCCATCTACAACTAAAAAAAAATGAAAAAGGGGTTACTAACCCATTTGCACTCTGTAGTCAACAAATTTAAAAGCTATAATCTTATTCCAGTTAAGAAAAAAAAAAAATGTTAAAGGATACCTTCTTCCAGAGGCAGTGGCTTGATACCACAAGCAAGTTTACTCTAGTTTATGGGCCAGCACTTGAACATGTTCACAGGAAGATAGGGTGGGGGAGCAGGCATTTTACTATGTTTACCCAGTACAGAGTACAACTGTGTATTATGTAAAAAGAAGAGGGCAGGAAAGAGGAAAAGTATTGATCCCATGAAAGGACAAGATTAGCTAGAAGGCTACAGGAAATTTCAGGGAAATAATCAGAATACATACACTTCCAACAAAAGAAAAATAGAAGGCAATCTTTGCTAGGAATCTGGTTTTAACCACTGGACAATAATAAATGAGGATAAATAAATAGACATAAATAACACTGATAATAAAAAGGGAAAGTGAGAGTCAAGAGAGCTGTGGTACTATTTGCCTTTGGTACTTTGGATGAGACTGCAAGACAAATCAGAGAAAAGGGTATCTCTCGCTCTCTTTTTTTTGGTACTGGAAGATTGAACCCAGGAGTGCTCTACCACTGAACTACATCCCCAGTCCTATTTTGTGTTTTACAAAGAGACAGGGTCTCACTGAGTTGCTTAGTGCCTTGTTTCTGCTGAGGATGGCTTTGAACTCTCATCCTCCTGCCTCAGCCTCTGGAGCCACTGGGATTCCAGGAGTGTACCACTGTGCCCCGGCTGGCTATATTGTTTATAGAAGGTATAGTTCTGTTAACAACTGGAGAAACTGAAGAGAAGTTTCCCTATTCCATTTCAACTTCACATAAATTCAGACAAAGTCAAGACTGGTACTTCCCACAGTCAAAGAAAAAACTTGATAACCTAATAAGGAGACTTAGAGACAGTAAGGTAACACACAAGCCCTCAGTATACCACCTGACTAAGTTGAAGTTAAATACCTTCCAAATATCCCAAGCAAGCAAAAGTGCATACTTACTTTCAATTGAGGGAATACAGAATGTACACAATGTGGTTTAGCTTTTTTTGGTGGGGGCAGAGGTGGTTACCAGGGATTCAACTCAGGCGTACTTAACCACTGAGCCACATCTCCAGCCCTATTTTTTATTTTATTTAGAGACAGGGTCTCACTGAGTTGCTTAGTACCTTGCTTTTGCTGATGCTGGCTTTGAATTTGTAATCCTCCTGCCTCAGCCTCTGGAGCTGCTGGGATTAGAGGTGTGTGCCACCATGCCTGGCGGTTTAGCTTTTTTTTTTTTCCCTAAGCTGCTGTCAAACTGCACTAACCTGTAACATGCAGTAACTTGCAGTCTGGACATCTCCAGTTCTATCGACATAACTCTCCATTAAGTCCACTCCATCTTTAGTAAGTCCAGTAAGCAAAATTCCTTCCAAATTTCCAGCCTCTTTCATTTCATTGGTCAACTTTTCGATGTATCTATTTAACTGGAAAATTCAAAGTGATTTTTCTGAAGCAACCTGTTTCACCACATATTCTGTACTTCAAAACTACTACACATGAAACAATTTCATTTCTAATGGAAAACATCTTAAAACAAAAGCCCTTGTCAAAATCCAGCTATGTACGCTCTCAAAAAGTCTACATCTATTCCAATCTTCAATGCAGTATCCATACTCACTTAAAATATTTTTAAAAGCAAGACATTTACTATATTCTGATAAATTATTTTATTTAAAAACTATGGATGGTTTACTATTTTAAAGAGTATTGTCCTCATTTTAATCTGCAAAGTTCTTGTTTTTTACCATGGTAATATATAACAGAATCACAGACTCTTTAACTTGTAAGGAAATTTCAAAATCATTAACAACAGCATTTCCTTTAGTTTATTCCCGAATGCATTCCATTCTAAACTTCAGCTAAGATTCCTCTATATTCTCCCAGCATGTTATCATTATTACAGCACTGAGTATACAGCATTACTAGTTGTTTATATGCATTTCTCCCTCACTATATCGTAACATAGGCAGTCAGTAACTGTGTACTCTACTGAAAAGGAAAGTACCCTTTTACAGCATCACTAAGAAGTGAGTTTAACATTTTCTCTGTTAACTAAACTTTCTCCCCAAAATGAAAATAAACTAAAATATTAAGTCAATATTCTAAACAAGTAAATTTAATTTTGATAGACATGCTTCTAATATCTCAGTGTAAAAAAGAACTACCTTACTTTTTAGAAGAATTTATGCATAAATCCCACATATGCATAATTATATACAAAGATTAGTTTCTTAATTAAATGATAAGAAAAATTAAGCACCTCAAATATTGATTTAAATTAGTTCTCACCTGAGTATCACTAAGGAATTTACAAGCAAATGCCACTCTGTCACGTACTGCAACTTTGTTTTCATACTGGAAAGAGAAAAGCAAGGAATTAAATGTATATGCTACAAATTTTAAAATGTTAGAGTAAATATTTTATACACCTAACATGGAATTTTACTTTCAAATGTATTAACTTATTGTATACATGTTGGAAAAGCCATTTGTTGTCTAAGATGCCTTTTCTGATGTAACTCCAAGGAAACTTAGAGTTTGTTGTCCTTGAAAGTAAAGTCTTTCAAGCACAGACCAAATACAATTCTTAGAAGATTCAGTTCAGTCTTATATAACTCCAACATAAAATATTAGTAATGATGTATATAGTATATCAAATTTAAGATGCCATATAATCCTCCCATCACAGATATTGATTTGGGGGACACTAAACAATCTTTTCTTGACTAAGTTAATTGACAAGTCTGTGAACTGGTTATACCAGTACAGAATTCAGAAGGAATACTCATATTCTTTCTAAATACAAAGTGACAAGTTTTAAAACTTACAAGTAAACAGACATAGTTTTGTGTCTGAAGTAAAATACCCTTATATTATTGGTCTGTGGCAAATTTTTCATGACATTATAACTTAAATTTTTTATATACTTACAATGTGGTAAAAACTATGTTGATAGATGTTAGTATGAATTTAGGAAGATCTTAATTTTGTGACTAATAAGAAATAATTTTGAAGGTAGAAAAAAGATCCTAATTCTACTTCAGCCATTGTATGAAACAGTTTTCCTTCTTTAAACATATATTCCTTAAATTGATACCTATCTTAATGTACTTTCTCAATTATAAGATATGGTTCTGCCCTAAATAGGGAACAAATTCTTAAAGAGTTGGTTCCATGTGTTATAATTTTGATCTCTAAAGGTTTTAAGTGTTGTCTCCTTTTACAGCTGAGAAAACCAGAGCTCAAAAATGTTAAATGAATGGCTAAAGTAACTGGCAGGGCAAGGATTCAGGCCTTTATCTGACTTTCCAATTCAGTACTTTTCACTATTTTACTGAAATTTAACATTTAAAAAAAGTAACATTAATTATAAATACATGAAGTATAAATTATATTCTTGAAACAGCTTGGATTACTTCCTTCTTAGCTATACCTTACTTAATCACTCAAAATAAGGTATAAGAAACGAAGGATACTTATTATAGATCACATGACTAAAAATATGGAAATTTAATATTCAAACAATAAACTTCTCTAACTACAAATTCACTTCTTTTTCTAATTTTATTCTCTCACTTCCCAAAGTATCATTTTATTTCTTCAAGAGACAATGTTTAAAGTCTTCTGTTTATGTAATCCCAGAAACCCAGGAGGCTGAGGCAGGAAGATTGCAAGTTTGAGGGTACTCTCAGCAATTTAGCAAGACCCTGACTCAAAAAAATAAAAAGAATTGGGAATGCAGCTCAGTGGTAAAGCATCCCTGAATTCAACTTCCTATTCCCAAGGGGGGGAAAAAGTCATCTACTTAACAAAAGGAATAATAACACTTTACAAAACAAACATTTTTAGATATTAATTTGAAGTGGTTAGAAAAAAATTGTTAAAAGTAACATAAAAATGTATTTGGAAGTATGGACTTTGCCAAAATAGACATCAATATTTATTAAAAATTTCAGTAAGATACTCCAATGAAATACATATTTTTATAAATTTGTAGGGACTGACATTTTAAATCCATTATTCAAGCAAAGTTTATTTTATAAGAAATGCTATAATAACAAAAACAAATAAGTTTTAATGTAGACAGTTCTTCTCCTTGATAAAGATGCCCAAGAATGCAAAGTAAGCCAGATGGTACTAATGTGAAGCTTAAAATCCAACAACTAAAAACTGATAAGCACAATGCATGTTCATTCTTTCCTCACTTTGTGATAAAGAAGCTATTCAGTTATTTAGTGATAGGTACCTAGAGGAGGAAAGAAAAAAATAACAACAAAATGACCAAATAAGGAAAAAATGAAATTGTCCACTACAAGTAGTGTGATCATTTCATTAAGCAATCTTCCAAAGAGGAATATATCTATAAATGACAAATACTAAGACAAGATGTATGTCAACCCTTATCAAAACTGATCAACCAATCATGAGCTACTTTACTTAGTTAAAAAAAGATTACATACACACACAAAATATTTAAATAGCAAATATATTTTTTATATTTATATAGCTGTAGATTTCTCAAGCTCAGTTCTTAAGCTAAAGGATGAAATCTTTATTCCTTGTATATCTGTAAATTATATTAATAAAATTTAAAAAATCAAATCCAGTTTGATATTTGTTAACACAACACATAACATGCATCAAATCTGTTTTAAATACATAATATGCATCAAAATACAATTTATACAACAGACATTTGAAAATTTTGACAGATTAATACTCCAAACTTAATTCAAAGGAGGGTTTTGGAAAACAAATTTGCTTACCAAAACTCCATCATAAGAACCCGTTTCACTTGTCAGAAATGCAAACATGACACACAGATACGGGTTGTTTAGTTGTAATCGTAGAGTGCTGCACATTTCTCTCCAAAGGGAGTTCTTCTCATCGGTGTAACCTGACAAAGCCATTGCTACCACATTGAGATTCAGATCTCCTGTAATATTAAAAACAGCCACATAATCAAAGAGAAAAGCTTAATATCCCCTTTTTCCATGTTTCTTGAACCATGAACAAACAGAAATCAGAGGGACTTTCACCCCCAGAAAAATGAGCCCACTAGAATAAGAGTTTTGATTTACAAAGGAAAAATTTAGCAAGGAATACAACTGAAAATTTTCCATTTTATAAAACTCATACATGTATTTGCAAACCCTGTGTAGGACAAGTACATCTTTTAATTTTCAAGTTCTCATTCTACGCAGTTTCCTATACAGTATGTTACTATTTAGTACCTAAATGAAGAAGAGTGAAACCACTGTACCAAAATTACTGCCAACTTTATCAAGTTCATGTATGCTGAGCCATTTCAAAAGACTGATAGTAAATATTACTTGCATCTCAGGATGCAATTTTCAAAATAATTTAATTTTCCTATTTTAAAATATATAATGTACACATATATGTATATAAGCATCAACTGCAAAGCCAGTATTTCTTATTATAGTATTATAATTATTCTTATTATAATTATTCTTACATAGTATTCTTATTATAGTATTGTACTTATTATAGAATGGAAAAATTTAGCAAGGAATACAACTAAAAATTTTCCATTTTATAAAACTCATACATGTATATATTATAGTATTATATTATTATTATACTATTATACTTTTATTTATTCTTATTATAGTATTATGCTTTCAATTTTTCTAGGACAAATGAACTACCAGAACTACCAGAGAATTTCATTTAGACATATTTGCAACAAAACATTTGTTACAATAGATTTGTTCTTCTGTTTATGTGGCTGCTAGGAAGCTATAAACTGGCCTTCAGTCCTGTGGCTGCCTAGACTTCTAACATAAGTTTAAAAGAGAAAACAAAGTTCTCCTTAATTTTCCTCTCCAATATTTTCTACATTTATTATAGTTTCATTATTCTCCATTTCTTTATTCTACCATTATTTTCCAATAAAACAGCACATCCCCAAATAAAACAGCATTTTCCCAAAACTATTTCATGCTTACTTCCTTTGCCTACTCTTTTAAATTAAAACTTTTAAAATAAAAATTAAAAATCAAATCTCTGTAGAAGAATTTATTTTTAAGTGGAAAGGATTGCTTGACTCAAAAATCTTTTTCTAAGTTCTTAAGTTATTAAAATCACTGAAATGATATTTTTCCACTATTGTCTGTACAGGTTTTTAAATCTACCAAAGTTTTCCAGGTACACCTGACTGGAAAGTATTAGGCTCTTAGGCTATGGCAAAATTATAAACAGAAATTGATTTGTTTTTTCAGTGCTAAGAATAGAACCCAGAGTTTTCAGTATGCTAGGCAAGCCCTCTGCCATTGAGCTACATCCTGAGCCCAGACACAGAATTCTAGAATTTAAATACCGTTTTCCCCCCATCATCACATATCATCTATTATACTTTCAAATGGAAAAGGCTTTTGTTAGAGCAAAGCTGAAGGAAAAGATGCCTATTTGGGTAACATAGTATATTTTTCAACTTTTAGACTGCAGTAAATATATTGTAGTTATTCTCATATTGGTTTCTTTTATGGGACTACTGAATTATAACAGTTTCTAAATGGACCAGCAAGTGAGAATTTAGTATTATGAATACTCAGACATAATTTGCTAGGTGTATTAAAAATCAATAGCCTTATCTTATGTGTTTTCAAGCAAAATATTACTGGTAAGAAAAAAACCTGAAGTTTTCTATTAAGATTTGTTACTCTAAAGATCCTCTGGCAAAATGCCTTATCACATTTCTAGTTTTAAAGACTATCACATAGAACTTATGTTGTAATCACCAGACTAAAATAGAAGCATTTTTATAGATTCAAATGTGCTTTTTGTAAGAATTTATATTGCGGGATGGGGTTATGGCTCAGTAGTAGAGCGCTTGCCTAGCACATGTGAGGCACTGGGTTTGATCCTCAGCACCACATAAAAGATAAATAAATAAAATAAAGTTATAAAAAAAAAGCTAGAAGAAAAAGAATTCATATTGGTTGAAATAAAAATGTTATTTATAGTTTTTTAATGGTCAACCAATAACCATTCAAATGAGTGAATATAACTAAAATACACTCAAATGTGTGTCATAAAAATGCTTCCTGGCCAGGTGCGGTGGCGCAGGGCCTGTAATCCCAGCACTTGGGAGGTTGAGGCAGTGGGATCACGAGTTCAAAGCCAGCCATCAGCATTGGCGAGGTACTTAGCAACCCTAGCAACTCAGTGAGACCCTGTCTCTAATAAAATACAAAAAAGAGCTGGGGATGTGGCCCAGTGGTCAAGTGCCCTGAGTTCAATACCAAGTACTAAAACAAACAAACAAACAAACAAAAACTTCCAAACTAAAATACTCCTAATCTTTAAGAAAATAATTTTTTAAAATCTATGTGAACTAAAACAGAAAAGTACCAAAATTCCAAGACATTTGAGAATTCCTTACAATGTTATTAAAATGACATTTAAGATGCATCTTTTTTTTTTTTTTTTACAGACCTAAACTAAGGCACATAAACAGAATGGGTTAATATTTACTGATATACAGTACTGTATTAATTTTTCTTTCAACAAAAATTTACTTAAAAAATATTGATTAAATAGATATTTGAAAATTATCAGCATCCTTCCTCTGAAGGATTCTATGAACTTCCAAGTCTTAGAATATAACCTAATACCTTTTTCTGAAGATGCCCCTTCATTCAGGATTTGGATTGCCCGTCGAATATCCAAGTTGAACAATGCCACAGCAGCAGCTCTCTCCCATTCTCCTTCTTGTACAAGGGAGTTCAAAAATGGCCCCACATCTACATCTGATCCTTTCTTTATCCATCCACATAGCTGTAAAGCCAAGATTCTCTCTTCATTTAAATTCTGAATATCAGTTTGCTTATCCAACCCACTCCAATTGTGTCTGCTGCTTTCCACCATTCCTAAAAACAGAAAACATTTTTATGTTTTTTTATTGTTATTTTGAAATGTATTGGGGGGATATTAGTTTCACAGGAAAATATTTAAACAACATATTTAGAATATTCAACTTTGTAGTCACAATTTTATGACAACATAAATAACAAATGCCACAAATGAAACATTTTGCATTTTCTAAATAAGACAATTAGATGAATTACCAAATAGCTACTGGAATAAGAGTGAATGCTCAGATGGACTAAGCTGAGTCACTGCTTCAAGAAAAACATCCTTGACCCCCTAATCTAAAATGTATCCATTATTATATAACCCACCACTCAATTATTTCATTTCCTACACAGAGACAAATATAAGCTCATATAATTTACTTATTTATTTTCATCTTATCCCTTCTCCCGCAAGATCACAAGCTCCAAGAGGGAAGGTAACATATCTGTTTTATTTGCAAGGTATCCTCACTGCCTGAGATCCAGTAGAAGCTCTGTCTCTCTTTCTCCCTATGTCCCCCTTCTATGTACCATCATCATGTGTTCCTTATCAAGAAAGGAGAGATGGACCATCTTTGTTGACCAAACATTGTTTTGTGGTACAAGACATGACAAGATGAGATCATAGGCTTCAAAGTGTGTTGAAAGTTTAAAATAAGTAATGAAAATACAATGGGAATTCTCCCTTTAGGTGCAAGAGGAATCTGTGACTTGCTTGTAAACAATAGAATATAGAAGAGGTGAAAGAATTCTGCAGATAAAATTTAATTAGCATCTTCAGTTGACTTTAAGTCAATGAGTGGGAGATTATCCCAATAGGATTGACTTAATCAGGTGAGTCCTTTAAAAGTGGGTTTCAAAGTGACAGAAGCAGCAGAACAGAGATCTACAGGTCTTGAAAAGGTAAAAGCTGCCATGTTGGTAAGAAGGTCTGTGGGATGGACCTGTGGCAAGGAACTAGGAGCACTCTCTAGGAGCTAAGGACAGTCCATGACTATCAAACAGCAGAAAAATGGATATCTTAATTCTACAACTGCAAGAAACCTTCAGCCTCTCAGCCTCTAGCCACTGAATTCTAAATATCCTTCCTATCCTATCCTTTCCCTTTTACCTTTGGTTAATATGGAGGAGAGATGCACTTCCTAAGCCTAATCGGAGCTCTAGATTCCACTGCCTCCCTTTCCTAGGAATTTTGATTTATCCTCTTCTCTATGCACCTTCAACTTATTTCTATGGTTAAATTCTGCCAAGAAAAACACATTCATACACACACTTTAGGGCTCCTCAAAACACCATCAGAAAATGACCAATTAACACTAAAACAGAGATAATATGCATATGTGGAAGAATGAAACTAGATCCCCATCCTTCATCCTGCACAGAAATTAAATCCAAGTGGATCAAAGACCTGGGTCAACACTTCGACATATTGGCACAGGCACTGACTTCCTTAACAAGATCCCTAAAGCTCAAGAATAAGCCAATAATCAATAAGTGGAATGGCATTAAGTTAAAAAGTTTCTGCACAGCAAAGAAATGATAAGAAAGTGAAGACAGAGCTTACAGAATGGGAGAAAAATCTTGGCAGCTACTCCTCCTTTGATGGGGGATTAATATCCAGAATATATAAAGAACTCAAAAACAGCCCTGCCCCCGCAAAAAAAACAAAACAAAACAAAACAAAACAAACAAACAAACAAAAAAAAAAAACAGTTAACAAATGGGCAAAAGAACTAAAAGACGTTTCTCAAAAGAAATACAAATGCCCAAACATATGAAAAAAAATGTTCAATCTATTTAGCAATTAGGGAAATACAAATCAAAACTACACTGAGATTTCATCTTACTAGAATAGCAAACTTCAAGAAAACAAATAATAAATTCAGGCAAGAAAGGTGGGGGGAAGTACACTCATTTATATACTGTTGGTGGGACTGCAAATTAGTACGACCGCTTTGGAAAGCAGTATAGAGATTTGTCAAAAGACTAGGAATGGAACCACTATATGACCCAGGTATTTCACTCCTTGGTATATATCCCAAAGATCTAAAATCAGCAGACTATAGTGATACAGGCACATCAATGTTCATATATAGCACTGCTATATACATGCTCCATCAATGAGCTGTAACCCTAGTCCCAAATAACTTATTAGTTTTTTAAAAATTTTAGACATTGATGGACCTTTATTTTATTTATTTATTGATATGTGGTGCTGAGGATTGAACCCAGTGCCTCACACATGCTAGGCAAGCACTCTGCCACTGAGCCACAACCCCTGTCCCCAAATAACTTATTTTTAACTGACTTCTGGAACCTGTTGCCATTTTAGGCCAAGAAGTTAAAAGACCACTTTTGAAAAGAAGTTTTTTACTTTGTTTAGGTAGCATGTAGTCACTAAATTTCAGGTAGAAACTCAAGGTATTTATTTTCATACGTCTAAAACTTTTGAGATTTAAGGCTGTTATTATTTAATTAATGGTAAAAAGTAATAACTTAAAACAGGTGAGCAAAGTGCAACATTTTTTAAACATTTTCTTATAGTTTAATAATACAATTTAAGAGTTTTTCTTTTATAGAACTTTTGTCATGAAATAGGGATCAATATACATGAATCCAAAGAGCTTAATGCTAAGAAGTGGAAATATATCCTGTTAATCAAGTGCATGAATATCATTATATATTTTGGCTGAAACCTTTTTATAGCTTGATAACTATGCTACAAGTAACTAGGGTCATCAACTAAAAGAGATGATGTCATGTGTTTTTGTTTGGGGGGGGGGTACCAGGGATTGAACTCAGGGGAACTCAACCACTGAGCCACATCCCCAGTCCTATTTTATATTTTATGTAGAGACAGGGTCTCATTGAGTTGCATTGAGTTGCTTAGTGCCTTGCTGTTGCTGAGGCTGGCTTTGAAATCTCAATCCTCGTATCTCAGTCTCCTGAGCCTCTCGGATTACAGGTGTGCACCCAGCTTGTGTGTGTGTGTGTGTGTGTGTGTGTGTGTGTGTGTGTATGTGTGTGTGTTTTAATATATTGTAGTTGTAGATGGACATAATACCTTTTTATTTATTTATTTTTATGTGGTGTTGAGGATCAAACCCAGTACCTCACAAATGCTAGGCAAGCCTTCCACCACTGAGCCACAACCCCAGCCCTCATGTGTGTGTTTTTTTTTTTTTTAATATTTATTTTTTAGTTGTAGTTGAACACAACACCTTCATTTATTTTTACGTGGTGCTGAGTGAGGATCAAACCCAGGGCTTCGCACGTGCTAAGTGAGTGCTCTACCACTGAACCACAACTCCAGCCTCCTTGTGTATTTTTAATACATCATATATTATGATTTTAATGTAAGAATTTTTAATATATCTGAGAAAGAATTTAAATGTATTTATGCATGGTTTTATTCCCCTAATCTGAGATTACCTTATACAACAGAATCAATGTTTATTGATGTTTGCAAGGAAAACAATTTACTTAAACATTAAAAAACACATTTTAAAAATTTGTTTTAAATCAGCAATCAGATACAGTGCCATTTGTGATATTAATTTGTGTGTGTGTACAAAATAACAAAGCAATAAAATATTCTGTTTATCAGAACATTTTGGTGTTTAAAAAAAAACCTAAAATCCTATTTTGATGCTTGAAGTAATTTTTTTTTGGAGGGGGTGTACTAGGGATTGAATTCAGGAGCATTCAACCATTGAGCCACATCCCCAGCCCTATTTTGTATTCTATTTAGAGACAGGGTCTCACTGAGTTGCTTAGCGCTTCGCTTTTTGCTGTGGCTGGCTTTGAACTCAAGATCCTCCTGCCTCAGCATCCCAAGCCACTGGGATTACAGGCATGCCTGCCACTGCACCCAACTTGAAGTAATTTTGAATAGACAAAGTATCTAGGTCAGAATTGAATCCTTTCTTTTCAGTGTTAGATATTGAACCCAAAGCCTAGCACATGCTAGGTCAGCACTCTACCACTGAGGTATATCTCCAGTCCTTTCTGTTTTGAAACAGGGTCTTAATAAGTTGCCAAGGCTAGCAACTTGTGATCCTTCTGCCTCAGTCTCCTGAAAAGCTGGATTACAGGTATGCACCACCACACTTGGCTACAGCTAACTTTTTAAATATGAAAAATATTTTCATTAAGTTAGGTAGAAATCTGGCAATTTTTTAATTATATAACATTCTGCCATCTTAAACTACATACTATGGACACTGCTACACAGGTCTATTCAAGAGATTCCCTCAAAACATGCATTCTGATCGTGGTTAACTTCAACAGTTAGGCCATCAAAAACTAGCCTTTTACTTACTTTACTTCCTTTCCTTCAGTGAGTTATACCTCCAAGATTTTAGCTACTTCTTTCATGGACACACTCCAAATTTTTCTCCAGAAGAACCAGTTTCTAACCACAATTGCCTAGCTTTCCTGAAGTCTCACTTCTTCTACACTCTTCAACTTTATAGTCTTCTCAACACTGCAAGACTGGTATTTTTTTAATTTTTTTTTTTTAGATGTTGATGGACCTTTATTTTATTCGTCTATTTATATGTGGTGCTGAGGATCGAACCCAGGGCCTCCTCACACATGCTAGGCAAGTGCTCTTACAACTGAGCCACAACTTCAGCCCAAGACTAGTGGTTTTTTTTTTGTTTTGTTTTTTGTTTTTGGTACCGGGGATTGAACTCAGGGGCACTTGACCACTGGGCCACATCCCCAGCCCTTTTTCTGTAATTTATTAGAGACAGGGTCTCACTGAGTTGCTAAGTGCAACTGAGTGAGACCCTGAGGCTAGCTTTGAACTCGTGATCCTCCTGCCTCAGCCTCCAAGTGCTGGGATTACAGGCGTGCGCCACCGCGCCCAGCTAAGACTAGTATTTTTACTTCAGTCTTCTGTTTTCATCCCCAAATTAGATCCCAAAGCAAACAAGTGAATTACTCTCTTGCTAAAGTCCTTAATTCCCTTGCCTCATTCTTCTTTATTCTAACTTCTGGTAAAATAATGTTGCCCTGCAATCTGTCCATGTTTCTCAAGACAGCTCTCTTCTTTTTTCCATATCCTCCCCCAACAATATTCCTGCTCTTTATAAAGAACAAAACCATCAAATGGGAAGCCTTTCCACCTCTGGTTATCCAACCTTAAGCATCCTGCATACCACATCTTCTCCCAGTTCTCTCTGGTTAATATGGAGGATGTGTATGTGCATCCTCCTATCTAAAGCTAGTCTATGCTCTACCTCCCTTTCCTCTCATTCCTAGGATCTTTGCTTGCTCCTCTTCTCTGTTATCATCAACCTTTTTCTATGAGCTTCTTCTAATCAGCATTTAAACATGCTAAAATTATTCTGTGTTGAAAATAAAGTAACACAAAAGCTGCCCCTTAATACAGATTTCCCTCTTGCAACTTCCAAGTTACCATTTTACCCTCTGTTATATAGTCTAATTTATTGAAAGAATTATTTATAATTGATGACTTCATTTCTTCAACCTCTTCTACATTTCTAATCCATCTGCAATTTGCTGTCCACATCACCACTGAAGCTTTCTCCTATCCTATTCCTAGATCCAGTACTTTTTAGTTCCTTTCTTATTTGACTGGATCTGAAGCATGAAGCACTGCACAATTGATTTCTATTTTCCCTCATCTATATAATATATGGTTCTTCTGGTCTTTCTTCTACTCCTTCACTCCTCCTGTTTCCTTTAAGTCATTTCTTTCTCTTGTTACCTTGAACAGTTTCATCAATTCCATAAAATATAATTTCTTTCTAACCTATTTTCTCTGGTTATAGTCCTTCCATGGGTTTTGGACTCATGTCCCATTGCTCATGGGACATAGCTATCTGAATTTCAACTTGCTCTAAAATAAAACTTTTTCTTCTTAAACTCACTTTTTCTGGGTTACTCCTATTTTAATTAACTGGTATCAGAATCAACTAGTTCCCCAAACTAAATACATATGTGCAATCTTTGATTTTCTGTCTTCTTTATCCCCTTTATCCAATTAACAGTTAAATTTTGTCCCACTTCTCTCATTACCCATATTTCCCTAGACTCTGCCACTAACTTTGATAAGGACATCACCACCTCTCACCTGGTCACTTTGGCTTTATATATCCCTAATATCCCCTAATATCTAAATCTTGATCCTCTTTCTAATTCATTCTACACAAAGCAAATTCTAAAACACAAATCTAATTCTGCAACTACCCTTTAAAATCTTTCCTTGCTTTCCCTGTTGCAGGATGATAAATATCCCTAAATCTTTAACATAATTTCTAAGTCCTTTCTGAGTTAGTCCACTGCTTACTTTTCTGGCCTCAATTCTTCTCTTCACTTCATCCCTCATACTCTGTTCCAGCCATACTAATTATACCATGCTTTTCCCTCTGGGCTCACTGCATCTGATGTTTGATGTTCCCTGTCTGGAATTTATCATTGCCTTTATCTCATCCAGGAAACCTCTAATCCTCACCATCAGATTAGGAATTCTCTCTTTTTTCTTTTTAGCACTAGGCATTGAACCCATGGGTATTTTACACCTGAGCTACATCCCTTCTTATTTTTTGAGACAGTGTCTTGCTAAGTTGCTAAGGGTCTTGCTGAGATGCAGAGGTTGGCCTTGAACCTGTGACCCTCCTGCCTCAAACTTTTGAGTCACTGGGATCACAGGTGTGTACCACCATGCCTGGCTAGATTTCTTCTTATAATAATCTGTTTTCCTCATATTATAACTGCCTTTTTACTTGTCCATATTCTGAACTAGAATATAGACTCTCCAAAATAAGAGATAATACTGACTTTGCTCAGTTTCCATAAGGTACCCTATGGATAGTTATGCCTCCCATTCCTACAATAATAACTGGTGCACAGGACATGATAAATATTTGCTGGATGAATTAATGAAGTAAAAAATAAAGGTCCATGGGCAACTAAAAAAGTATTAAAATTTTATCCCAAAAGGATTTGGGATGTAAATATATTTATGCATTTAACCTAACAATTCACTAAAATATATAACCAGAAAACAAAAATAGAAGGATATTTATGCACACAATCCTGAAATACCTACTTACTTTCAAACAAATGATAGGGGACAAAACAAGCATACAAACATTATAAACATATTTAAGAAAGTAAAACGGAATTTTCTTACCCAAAGATGATTTTACTATTGATTTAATTCCTGCATAAACCAATGATCCTTTGCTGCCTGGAGATTTTTGATCCATATCTTCTGTATACTGCTTCATAAGTATTTAAATGCATAGGAAATAATAGTGATGATGTATAATAAAATATTTCAAAACTAAATTTGATTAGGAGCCAATTCAAAATAGGCATTCATGCAAATAGTATGGTTCTGCTCTATTGTATGCTTTTATTTCTCCTACACAATTTGCAAAGCAGTATTTCAAGTTCAAGAGTTCTGTACAATTTTGCTTCATAATTTTAATACTATATAACTTGTGTTTACATAGAAAACATTCAGCATATTTAGAGAGTGACCTTTCAGGGAACTTTAAGAACATTTCTACCCAATTACTTCACAAATTCACAATATAAAGGATATAGTGAAGAGTATACCAGAGTGATTTGAGCTGTGGATCTTCATTTCCAGCTAAAATATGGTTTCTCCATACTTGCTCTGTATCAAGTCCATACCTTGATAAAGCCCTAAGGCGCATTTTTGTTGCTATATCTTTTTCTAAAGAATTATCATTTTCTTCTTCTGCACATTCGTATAAATGACGACCACAAGCCCACATTAAAGATGTAATTGGGCTCCAGGCAAGAGATATCCTTTCAAAAACAGTGAAGTCAGACATTGTTCGATTGGGAGTTACAACTATCATTCGATTTTGACTTGTTGGATGCCATGCAAAGGAAGCAATGTAATTGTCACAAGGTTGCACGCTTCTTTCAATTATTGTAGGTTCAGTTTCATCTCCAATGGGAGTGGGTGTATGTTGCATATCATACAATCTAATAATATTACTATCCCTTGTTAAAGTGGCAAGCAGACCGGTCCTAGTTGGACACCATGCTACTTTTGTTAGGGGCTTTGGTTGCTCAGTCAGAGTCAAAACTGGCTTCTCAAATTTTCTAAGATCCCATATTGCAACCTGACCTTCATAGAAGGAAGCAACACGATCATGGAAGTATGGGTCTACTGTCACCCCCTGAACAGCTTTTGTATTTACAAACATCTTTTGGCTTGTATTCCGAAGATCGAATATGGCTAGGTTACGATGCATACCAGCAAGGAGAAGTTTCTGGTCTCGTGGAAGCCAACAGAGAGAGAGACAAGCATCATTCTGTCCTAATTCATAAAGTGGTTTTGTTACTAATAATGTTGTTTCAGTTTCACCTGCTGAAAGTCTCACTTTTTCCATGGGAACAATATCAGGAGTATATTTGCTGCAGATATCCCATATAAGCACTGAAAAGTCAGCTCTGTGTTTATCTAGACCAGCAGCAAGCCAGTTACTATCCAATGGATTCCATGCAAGGGTATTGCATTGTCTTGCATGCTTTGGAACAAATTCTTTTCCTATCAAATCTTTGAACTTTGAGTTATGATCTTGACCAAGACTTGTAAGTACAACTCGACCATTTGCTTGTCCAACTGCTAGGAGACACTCAGGATCATAATTGAGATACCATGCAACACATTTCATATAGGGTGTATCTGAATTTATTGATAGTAATGTAGCTGCAGAGTCTTCAGATAAACGTAAAGATCCAGCTTTGAGTTCTGAATTCACAGTAGATTCCACATGATAAAGGCTCAGTTCTGAGTCACATACAACAAATCTATCAACCTGATGTGGTGCCCACAAAATATCAGGTTTTGTACCACTCATGTTTATTGATGTGCTCAAAGAGTCCAGTCAGGGCCATTCACTAAAAAGCATCTAAAAATAAAAGGTTTAAAATAATAAAATACAATTCTTAAATTGAACAAACTATTCAGAAAGTCAGGAAAATCTCTATGAAAGTATCCTCCTTTTCAGTATATCTGTATTTCTTCTCTCCATCTTCTATAACACAAGACAATATATATTGATAAACCACTTCCTCCAATAAAATGAGCTAGCAGGAATCTGAGTAATCCCCCCCCTCCTGGCTTTATTCTCCATGACCACTTATCTTAATCATATTGTTACTATACATTCAATTTCACCTAAGGATCATACTAACTTCACTGTCGTGAGTAAATTAATAAGTACCATTCCTTTGAAGGGGAAACTTAAAAGCATTATGAATCATACTCCTAAGTAATTAGAGCAGCACTGCCCAACAGAACTGTCTTCAATAACAGAAATGCTCTGTGTCTGTATTGTCTAATATGGAAATCACTTGCCACATGTGACTAAGGAGCACTAGGAATGTGGCTAATGTGACTTTATTTTGGCTTCTTTTTTGTACTTGGGAATGAAACTCAGAGCCACATGCATGCTAGGCAAATACTCTACCACTAAACAACAATTCTTTTTTAAATTTTATTTTTGAGACAAGATCTCACTAAATTGTCCAAGCTGGCCTTGAATTCAAGATCCTCCTGTCTCAGCCTTTGGAGTAACTGGGATTACAGGCAATGTACCACCAAGCTTGGCTGAATTTTAAACTCTACTTACTTTTAACTAATTTTAATATAAATAGCCACATATCCACCATTATGGACAATACAAATTTAAAAGTACAATACGATACCAAGACAGAGGTTTCTTCAACTTTTTATAAAAAGCAGCCTTATATATACTTCTTATACATACTTACAAACTAATGAACACTAGAATGACTGAATTATATTTCTAGCTCTGCTCTACCTTAGTTATATGCCTTGGCAAAATTGCTGTATGTGTGGAGAGGGGCTTCATTTTCTCATCTATATAAGAGCTGATTTAGATTAGTGTTTCTCAAACTTCATGTATCACCAATACCGTTAATATTTTTCTTTAAACTGACTTTTTAAAAATCTCAAAATCAACTTTAATTTTATCATGAGTTCCATAAATCATGGATATAATATGCTAATATTTTTTCTAAACTAAAATAAACATATAACTATTAAACATGCTTGTGTTTTATCTAAGATCATCCCATTTATCACCATGAGTATACACACATTACCCTTTGGGAAACTAAATGAGGGGATAATTAAAGACTCTTAGTTTTCAATCATGTATTCCAATAAATACATGATTTTTAAAAAGTATTCTAGCAGTTTAAAGCACAAAATAAAACTGGTTTAGTCAAAACTAATGTTTTAATAATAAAGGCTGCCTATAAATAAATGTCTGTTTCTGAGATTAGCAAGCAGTAATAATTTGGATTCAAAATGAATAATTTTACAGTGAGGATATGGAATGTTCCCCAAAGGCTGACATATTGAAGGCTTGGTCCCCAATGTAGCACTGTTCAGAGTTGGGACTTTTAGGAAGTGATGGGATCATGACAGCTTAAACTTCATCAATGGACTAATCCACTGATGGATTCATAATGTGAATGGACTAGTGGGAGGTGGTGGAGACTAGGAGGTAGGACCTAGTTGAAGGGAGTAGGTCCTTACAGACATGCCCTTGGAAATTATATCTTGTTCCCAGCCTCCTCTTCTTTGCTTTCAGGCTGCCATGAAATCAGAAGCCCTGATCCACCACACGTTCTCTGCTGTGATGTTCTGCCTCACCAGAGGTCTAGAGCAATGAAGCCAATTAAACATGGACTGAAACCTCTGAAATGGTGAGTCAAAATAAATCTTTCCTTTAAGTTGCTTTCTTCAGGTATTTTGTCACAGCAACAAAAACCTAACTAAAACAAACACATTTACAAT
Source organism: Tamias sibiricus (assembly GCA_025594165.1). Taxonomy (NCBI): domain Eukaryota; kingdom Metazoa; phylum Chordata; class Mammalia; order Rodentia; family Sciuridae; genus Tamias; species Tamias sibiricus. The sequence continues at coordinate 106,623,650 of CM046664.1, read as the reverse complement.
TTTCATTGTGATTATTTTGTGTAAAACCAGGTTGTCAAATTCTGAGATGAAGATATGGTTCATTCACCTCTATTTCCAGTATCAGTTATAGAGCCCAACACAGACTCCTAATAAAACTATATTAACTAATTCAATTCAAACATAATTCTTTAGGTTTTTGATCTTGCAGTTTTAGTCAGGAATTACCAGCCTAGAATTTCATAGGCTCACATAATTTAGGTGATTAAGAAAAACATTAAGAATTCTTACAGTGGCTTTATTTACTTAACATTTCTGAAGCCCAGGATCAAACATTTCAACTATATTCTCAAAACACCTCCAATTTGTTCATTTCTTTTCCATTTTGGGCTTGCCTTTCCCTAATCCTAGATCAAGTCAAGTATTCACCTTCCCTCTTCCACCCAGGCTGCCAAGTGGTACTAGAAAAGATAGTCTCAAGGCTCAGACTAACTCCCTAATAAGGTGTATAACATATCTGGTCTGTGGTGCTGATTCAGCAATTCTTTTATTCATCTTTCTACTCTGATCCTTTAGAAATTCCCTTTATAGAATACCAGAATAATCTTTTTACAAACTCAACCAGTTACATATCTAACCTACAAAACTCTTAATACCTTTTTCTACCTGTTGCTTTGATCTCTTAGCACACTATTATTCCTGCCTTCAGTGTTCAAATTACATTATTCTTCTTTTGAGTTCCTAGAAATCTACTACTCACCCCCATCACTATAACTTTGCCAGTGATGTTCCTGTTGGTTCAAACATTCTTCACTCTTGTTAACCAAGTTAACACCTCCTCAACTTTTTTATCAACTACTCTGTCCTTCTCAGACAGGTACTCTTATTGAGCAACGTTTTTTCCCTTTTAATCCTCTTTCTCTATTACTAGATTATAAGCTCTACAGGAATAGATGAAATTCTTGTTTTCATTACACTTGTAGTACCCAGCACAGTGCTAGGCACCTGAATAGATAATAACTACTATTTCCAAGTTTTACCAATTCCTTCATCCTTCTTCTATCTTCTTCTACTCCTTTTTCTAGTAGAGGTTGGCTCCGCGCTACAAGTAAAGTGCCCACTGTCATAAATGGTTCCAGTGATAGGCAAGAGCCTCAAAGTGAGTCATCCTAAAATGATTACTCTAATAAATTGTTTTTTATTTGCTCTATTTTTTTTTTTTTTTTTTTTTTTTTTGGTACTAGGGATTGAACTCAAGGATACTAACCACTGAGCCACATTCCAGCCCTTTTAAAATTTTTTTTTTGTATTTTATTTAGAGACAGGGACTCACTGAGTTGCTTAGGGCCTTGCTAAGTTGCTGAGGCTGGCTTTGAACTCACAATCCTCCCGCCTCAGCCTGCCAAGCTGCTGGGATTACAGGCAAGCACCACCATGTTGGGCCTATTCTGTAACTGTTGATTGGGCACCTTCTATAGTCTAGGCAGTATTCTAAAATTCTGGGAACACGGCAATGAACGGGCAGATAAAGTCCTTGGTCTAATGAAATCTACATTCTAGTGATGAAGTACAGTTCAATCTTAAAAGGAATTTTAAAGTTTGAGAATAATGAAAGAGCCACCTTGTGTAAAAGAAAGTAGCTAAGATAACAAGAAGGAAGAGATATTCCAAGTGAGGAATCATACGGACACTGTCACAACAGGAAGTCTCTTAACTGGAGATATCCTGAGATGTGGTCCATCTTTCTATCTCATTGAAAGATAAATAGTTAAATAAACACACTTTTTATGTAGGCTTCCATCCATTTCAGAATCTGCTCTTTACAGAAATGGTCTATGGTAAGAAGACTAGATGCCTCGTGGAAAAATTAATCTCAAAAACACAAATAGAAAGTGTGGCTGCGATTAAAAAAAATCTTTGATTTACATGACTTTCAATGGAGAATTATCACATTTTTTCTGATGATACACTCTTAAAATGTTTCTATTACCATCAACAAAACTAATTACAGTAACTTACAGAAGTTTAGAACTTGACAGAAAGAAACTAACAAATTCTTTTCATTTTGTGTGGGAATAAAGATGTTTGGGCTCTTTTCCAAGGACTCTGAACTTCCATCCTAGACTACTGCATAGGAAAAGGATCAGCTATGTAACTTGCAAGGCTCAGGGCAAAAATGCAGGATCCCCTTATTAGAAAAAAATTTTAAAATTTCAAGATGGTGACAGTAGAGCTTTAATATTTACAGTGTTAGCCACTGTAAATGCTAGGCCCCATGCTACTATATAGGTTGCACATTACGAAATTGGCCTTGTAAAGAGAATTTCATGTATAACCACCCTCTTAAGAAATCCAATACACAATATAGATGTATCCTTGCTAATAAACATACAGAACTAGGTATATGCTGGAAAGCAAAGAAAACAACCTGGACTCGGCCTTCAGTCCCTCGCCAGCTTAGATCCTAACAAGTCCCTTAATAATTTAAGACCATAAAACTGAGATGGAATCTATCTTATTTCCATCTTACAAAGTTGTTACAAACAAATGAGATGAGCTCTTTGCTTCACACAGATGTTAGTTATTTTACAAAGCCCTGGAAATTAATGTTTTCAAACACTGGAGACACTGAAAAATCAAGTGTAGAGGGGGTAGAGTTTGTAATAATTACAGCTTACATCTAGAGTCTCACCTTCAAGTTTAACAAGTGATCACTTCTTTCAATGGTTTCTCAGCAAAGGAAAGCCATATTGAGCCAGAGTTCATCACCAGAACATTTTTAACAGCACTAACAAGCAAAAATAAGGAGTTAGCCATATGACTTAAAATTCTGTAGTAGCCACATTTGAAAAGTAAAAGGAAATAGATGGGAGTTAAATTTTAAAATATATTTTTATTTAACCCAATCCATCAAAAACATTCAATATATAATTAGTGTAAAAATTCTTATTCGGAACTTTTTGTTTTGTGCCAAGTCTTGGAAATCCGATGTTATTTTACACTTAGAGCACATCCCAACCCTACAAAGCAGTCCAATACATTACAATAATACAAAGTATGCAATCACGTGCTTTTGTTGTTACAGAGTTCTACTTTTCTTATCTTGCCAAATTACTGTGTAAGTATAGAGGTTTCAAGAAATTTCCAATATTGCCATCTTCAAGATGCACTGCACATATCCACATTTCTCTTAAAATATAGTTATGCAAAAGGCCTGAGAAAGCCATCATTTGCTAAGCAATTTTAGCAAAGCAAAGAGACTTTATTCATCCTCTTAAGGAATTTTCACTACCCATATTCGAAAAAAACCGAGCTCACCAGGTGAGAAGCCCTTCAAGAAATATTTAATGGGGCACAACTGAACAGAGCGCGTAGCTATTCCGGGTAAACCTGGAATCTGAGGGCGACTCCCACGCTCCAGACACCTGGCTGACCCTCTCCTCAAAGGCTGGGAAGGGCACAAACCCGCCGCCTCGGAGGCTGCAGCGCGGCTCCCGAGTCCCAGAGGAGGGCCCGGCCGGCCGTCATTCGCGGTTATCATCCCACTGCGCGGAAGGCGACTACCCGGACAGGACCTGAGGCAGCGCCAGGGCCCGCGGCCGTCAGGCCCTTTCAACTGGCTCTCCCGGGCCCCTTGCGGAGGCCACAGCGCATGGAGAGAACAGACGCGGCCCGGGCCGCACTCACTGACCTGGGTGGCAGCGCGTCGCCGCACGGCCGCTTCCGGTCTGGACACCGCCCCTCCCGCCGCGGGAGCCAAACGCGGGCAAGATGGCGGCCGCGCGCGGCGCGTGACCGGGACCGCGCCGGAGCCCAGACCCCACACCGCTTCTCGGCCTCGGAAGGGGCGTGTTCCTCCCGCGAGCCCCGCCCTTCCCTCGCCCCGGGGCGGAGCCCGTGCCAGGGAGGCCCGCCTCCCGCCCCAGAGCCCAGGCATCCCCTGGGACCCGCCCCTGGGACCCGCCCACGGGTGCCTAAGCAGGCAGCCTGCAGCCGGTGAGGGGCGCTGCTGTTCTGAGCCCCCGAGGGGTCTTCAAGCACCTTTATATTAACTCATCTGATCAGTTTTAATTTCTATTAAAAATTATTGCGGGAGATGTAGTAGAACAGCCAAGGTTTGGGGTTCATGATGTATTCACCCTTTAATCATTCCACAAACAAGTCTTGAATGCCTGTCGAGTACCCAGCACCTTGTTGAATACTGGGTGAAAATTGAATGACATGGTCCCTGTAGGAAACAGGCCATCAGAGTACTACATGGGAGAGATTGCGGCTCAGTGTGGGTGGGTGCACAGCAAAGCTTCCTTGAGGACCACTAGGCTGAGACAAGAACGATGAATATGGGTGGGATTAGCCAGGAAAGGGGGCAGGTCAGAGAGGCTTGAAAGAGAAGAATCTTTCAAGGCTGAAGAACAGCAAGTGCTGGAGTAGTGGGGAGGTCGCAGCAATAGCTACAGTAGTACCTCCACTAATTGTGGTTTTACTTTCCAGGTTTTCAGTTACACACACACATGAAACAGGTTTGAAAATATTACATGGAAAATTTCAGAAACAATTATTTGTGGAATCAATACCTACAGATAGGAACAAGGAAGAAAAGAACTGTACAGAGGGAGAAATTGAGCTGTGATGAAATAGCAATGAAGACTTCAGCCAACACACGGGCAACTCTAGAACTGGGTAAATCCTTCAGAATCATCCTGAGTCGGGGCCAAGGACCCATGTCTTTCTAATACCCCACTGATGTGAATGTATCATTGGAGGTGAGCTGCCTCATGAAAAAGGAGTGATTTTGAATGGGGGTGGTTTCCTCAGGCAAGGCAATTCTCAAAGAAGGCTGACAAGTGAGGCCTGTCTACCAGCAGAACTCTCAGCTGTTGAAGGAATAAGTCATTCATTTCTGATGAAGGATCTGGTGATACATCTCTAAGTCTACCTCATCTTCATCAAGGCTTATGTGGATGATATTATTTTTCCTATTTTACAGATGAGGAAAAATGGCACAGAAAGGCTAAATGGGTTACACAAGCTCACCCATTTCTTAAATGGTGGAGTGAGGACACAAATCTAGACAATCTGGCTCCAGTATTAGGCTCATAACCACTGGTACACGTGCTATAAAATGAAATAACCGTTTGGGCTAATTCTGTGCAGAAATAATGATTTTCTAGAGAAGGGGTTTGGTAAAAGGCCAGATAGTAAATACTGTCATCTAGCAGACTATAACACTTCTGTCACAACCAGTCAGTTTTGTTGTAGTAGTGCAGAAAGACTGTGGTTAGTGAGCATAGGTGTGTTTTAGTAAACTTCATTTACAGAAACAGGTGATGAGTTGGATTGGTTTGTTACTCCCGTAAAAGAAAAAATATTTAAAGATAAAGGAAATAGGAGGTCTCAAGATGGTGTAATAGAGAAGGTTGCTTTCTTGGCTACTCCATGGTATGAAACCAAGAAAGCAGATAGGCATCTTATCAGCAAAGTGGGTGAACAAAAAAGAAAAAGAGGGGGGACTTTATTGGAATTTAATACTGGACATTCAAAGCAGACAGGGACTCAAAGTTTGGCTATAATTAAATAAGGAAGAAATCTTCAGCCCCACAGCTGCTGTGGTCCCTCTGCAAGCAAAATGGAGGCCTGAAGCATGTCTGGATGTAGAAAGTTTAGAGATCAAAGACCCTGCCCAAATAAACTGAAAGGCATGCTGCACAATATCCTTGTGTGTGTGTGTGTGTGTGTGTGTGTGTGTGTGTTGGGGTGGCGGGGTGGGGGGTAGCCATATCTCTCCCATCTGCCTACAGAGGACAGAGGAGAGAACCATTTTGTAGCCAGAGCATGGGAGCCAGCAGCTGGTGGAGCTGATTCCTGGCAAACCAAGTTTGATCCAAAATACAGGCTTGCAAATCCATACTGTATGGCATAGAGTGTGCCTAGTGACCATGAGAAAATCAAATGTGGAGAGGGGTTTACACAGGGGAACACTGGTCACTGGTGGTAGAAACTTACCTGACTCTCTCCCCCGCACCCCCCCCCCCAATCCAGCTGCATGGAGGACTGGCTGGGAGAGTTTAACCTGGCTTGGAATTCGAAAGGGTAGGGGTGGGAAAGGTTGAATTTGGAGAATGAACCAGAGACCAAGAAGCATGGGTTTGCAGGTGACATAGCAGACTTAAAATTGGCTCTTCCACTGCATGAATGGAACCCAGGGGAGATATCTGGGGTGTAGTCTTCCTGGAGGTTCATTATTGTAGCATTTTCTATAGGATCTTAGTGGCATCTTCCTTAAGGACAGGGCAAAATCAGTACAGCCTACGGTGGTCCACCAACAATATGCTAACCTCAGCAATGATGATTGGGAGCCCTATGAACTAGGCCACAGTCCTTGACAGGATGTAAAAGTCTAAATCATCCATGGGAAGCCTTCCCAAAGGTGACTGTTCTGTCCCATGTCTTCCCCTCGGCCGCCCCGGCTTGCTGGCTTTGGGTAAGTCCACCTGAAGTGCTAGGGTGGCAGCAGAGACGGGTAAGATCTCCAGAGACGAGACAACCTAAGACAGGCACACTCTTGAGTAGGGTGGGCTCCCATCAGAAAGGGGGAAAAGAAATGTTGGGGACATTGAGAACATGTCAGCCCAAAACATAACTCTCTGACTTCCTGATATATGGACTTGGCCTAGCTCAGGGGTGTTGCCCTGACACATGATGAAAAATCAAACCACCACAAGGATAGGCTAATGGCTGTTCCTCCAATGTCATCTGCTCATATTCCCTATGCTTCCCTATAACCTTTCTGTTGATTAAACCCTCTCTTTTTTCATGAAAGATATCATGGTGCTGAAAGAGTTAACTTTGATTGTGTAGGATCTCCTATTTACTTGCTGTTCTGTTCTTTATTCATATATATGGCCACCAAATGTCGCTATTTCAATTATTTAGATCGAGACTAATTCTGTAAATTTAACCTTATTGAAATCTAAGCTAAATATATAAAGTAAAAATAAGAACCTTTTTCTATAAGTACTTAGTTCCTAGTTAATAAGCTTTAAGAGTCTTTTTGTGATTAAAAATAGATTTTTCTTAATTTTAGAGTAGATATAAATTCCTTAGAGTAAAAAGTCCTTTAGAGTTAACATTCAACTTTGCCCCCCCTTTCCCTGCTTCTAGGTTTTGTAAACAACTGCTATAAAAGAAAAACAATAGTGCTTTGGAATCCCAGACAGAGAAAGTTGACTTTTATCAGACAGCCTGAATGGTGTGCAGAGAAAATAGTTTCAGGGAATCCGTGAGAAATAAATTTTCACCCAAACTAATTAGATAAAAAATGACAAAATTATAATATGTCCAAACAGTCACATATAGAGCCTTGAAAAGGTGTAAGTGACCTCAAAAACTTGAAATATATAAAATAAGAAATTTAATATGTCTAATCTATAAATTAAGTCATGTCTATAATGAAATCACAAAAAGTATAAACAATTTATACTACCAAAAACTATGCTTAAAAACCTACAACAAAGTGAAAGTAAAGAGAGAAGATTCCACAGCCTGACTCGTGTGTCGGTGTGTTATTTTCTTCCCCATCACTGCTCCTCTGTCTTCGTACTTTGCTGAGCGCTCCCATCACTGCTCGTCTGTCTTCGTACTTTGCTGAGCGCTCGCGTTGTACCCCTTGCTGGAGGCCGGCCCCCAGCAGTTCATTGACTTTAAATGTCCAGAACAATTGGCATTCATTGAAGAACTTGGAGCCTGCCTAAGCCTAAACCCCAACTCTAGAAGTTCCACCTATAGAATAACCTCTCTCATTCCAGCAACCCCCCCCCACCAAGGGTGGAGCAAGCATCACACTACAGACAACCCCACCTACACTGCTGAAAAGTATAGCTGAGAATCTTTTGAATTCCAATGGAAACAATTATTTAACCTATCATCAAGATCTTTTTTTCTTTTCTCTGTTTAATTGTGACTTTTTGTTCATTGATATTTATACATGTTCATATTTTTTTTTCTCATTTCTAGCATTTTTGAAGAGTTATTTTTCATAGATAAGTATTTTGAGAACTAGGATGTTGTTTAGTATACTTCAGTTTTGTATTCTTTTATTTTTATTTTTAATTTTAAAAATTTTTACTTTATATAGTAATATAGTAATAGTAGTATGTGTTACAATTCATAATGCACATATAGAGCATCTTTTTACATACAACTGTTTGTACCATTCGGGTCTTCAATGATGCATTTAGGATAATGATATCCATCTTATTCAATCACCTGTTCTTTTTTCCCTTTCATCCCCCCTTGCTCCCTCCCTTCCTTTCCCTTCCCTTTAACCATTATAGTGTTCCTCTAATCCTCCTATGTACCCCGGTCAAACAACACTGTGAACCAGCCTCCTTATATCAGAGAAAACATTAGGTATTTGGATTTTTGAGATTGACTAGTTTCACTTAGCATTATATTCTCCAACTTCAACCATTCACCTGTGAATGCCATTATTTTATTCTCTTTTATTGCTGAGTAAAATTCCATTGTGTATATATACCACATTTTCTTTATCCACCTATCTACTGAGGGACATCTAGGTTGGTTCCACAACCTAGCTATTGTGAATTGTGCTGCTATAAACATTGAAGCGGCTGTGTCACTGTAATATTCTGTTTTTAAGTCCTTTGGGAATAGACCCAGGAGTGGGATAGCTGGGTCATAGGGTGGTTCCATTCCCAGTTTTCCAAGAAATCTCCATACTGCTTTCCATAATGGTTGTACCATTTTGCAGTCCCACCAGCAATGTATGAGTGTGCCTTTTTCCCCACATCCTCTCCAACATTTATTGTTGCTTGTGTTCTTGATAGTTGCCATTCTGACTGGAGTGAAATGAAATCTTAGAGTAGTTTTGATTTGCATTTCTCTAATTGCCAGTGATGTTGAGCATTTTTTCATGTATTTGTTGATTAATTGTGTATCTTCTTCTGAGAAGTTTCTTTTCAATTCCTTAGCCCATTTATTGATTGGATTATTTGTTTTTTTTTTTTTTTTTTTTTTTTGGTGTTAAGTTTTTTGAGTTCTTTATATATTCTAGAAATTAGTGCTCTATCTGATGTGCATGTATTAAATATTTGTTCCCAATTAGTTGGCTCTTTCTTCACCTCACTGATTGTTTCTTTTGCTGAGAAGAAGCTTTTCAGTTTAAATCTATCCCATTCATTAATTCTTGATATTAACTTGCTCTACAAGATTCTTATTAAAGAACTTGGGGCCTAATCTGACATGTTGGAAATTGGAGCTTACTTTTTCTTCTATTAGGTGTATTGTCTCTGGTCTAATTCCTAAGTCCTTGATCCACTTTGAATTGAATTTTGTGCATGGTGAGAGATAAGGGCTTAATTTCATTTTGTTGCATATGGATTTCCAGTTTTCACAGCACCATTTTTTGAAAAGGCTATCCTTTCTCCACTGTACATTTTTGGCACCTTTGCCTAACATAAGATAGCTAAAATTATATGTATTAGTCTCTGTGTCGTCAATTCTGTACCATTGGTCTAGCAGTCTGTTTTGGTGCCAATACCATGCTGTTTTTGTTACTATTTCTCTATAGTATAATTTAAAGTCTGGTATGGTGATGCCACCTGCTTCACTTTTCTTGTTCAGGATTGCTTTAGCTATTCTGGGTCTCTTATTTTTCCAGATGAATTTCATGACTGATTTTTCTATTTCTATGAGGAATGTCATTGGGATTTTGATTGGAATTGCATTAAATCTGTATAATGCTTTTGATAGTATAGACATTTTGACAATATTAATTCTACCTATCCAAGAACAAGGTAGGTCTTCCATAATTTCTTTCTTTAGTGTTCTATAGTTTTCATTATAGAGGTATTTCACCTCTTCCATTAAGTTGATTCCCAGGTTTTTTTTTTTTTTTAATGTTATTGTAAATGGGGTAGTTTTCATCATTTCCCTTTCAGAGGATTTGTCACTGATGTACAAAAATGCCTTTGAGTTATGGGTATTGATTTTGTATCCTGCAACTTTGCCGAATTGATTTACTAGTTGTAAAAGATTTCTGGTAGAGTTTTTTGGGTCTACTAGGTATATTATCATGTCATCAGCAAATAGTGCTAATTTGAGCTCTTCTTTTCCTATCTGGATCCCTTTAATTTTTTTCGTCTGTCTAATTGCTCTGGCCAGAGTTTCAAGTACTATATTAAATAGCAGTGGTGAAAGGGGACATCCTTGTCTTGTTCCAGTTTTTAGAGGGAATGCTTTCAATTTTTCTCCATTTAAGATAATGTTAGCTTGGGGCTTTTCATAAATAGCTTTTATAATGTGGAGATATGTTCCTGTTATTCCTAGTTTTTCTAGTGTTTTGAACATAAAGGGGTGTTGTATTTTGTCAAATGCTTTTTCTGCGTCTATTGAGATGATCATATAATTTTTATCTTTAAGTCTATTGATGTGATATGTTATGTTTATTGATTTCCAAATGTTGAACCAACCTTGCATCCCTGGAATAAACCCCACTTGATCGTGGTGCACTATCTTTTTGATATGTTTTTGTATCCAATTTGCCAGAATTTTGTTGAGGATTTTTGCATCTATATTCATTAAAGATATTGGCCTGGAGTTTTCGTTTTTGGATGTGTCTTTGCCTGGCTTTGGAATTAATGTAATATTGGCCTCATAGAAAGAGTCTGGAAGAGCTCTCTCTTTTTCTATTTCTTGAAATAATTTGAAGAGCATTGGTATTAGTTCTTCTTTGAAGATCTTTTAGAACTCGGCTGTAAAACCATCAGGTCCTGGTCTTTTCCTTGTTGGTAGCTTTTTGATGACATCTTCTATTTCCTCGCTTGAAATTGATCTGTTTAAATTGTATATAGCCTCCAGTTCTAGTTTGGGCAATTCATACGACTCTAGAAATCTGTCAATGATCTCAATATTTTCTATTATATTAGAGTACAAGTTTTCAAAGTAATTTCTAATTATCTTCTGTATATCTGAGGTGTTTCTTGTTATATTTCCTTTTTCATCATGAATGTTAGTAATTTGAGGTTTTTCTCTTCTTCTTTTTATTAACATCGCTAAGGGTCTATCAATTTTATTTATTTTTTCAAAGAACCAACTTTTAGTTTTGTCAATTCTTTGAATTGTTTCTTTAGTCTCAATTTCATTAATTTCAGCTCCGATTTTAATTATTTCCTGTCTTGTACTTCTCTTAGTATTGATCTGTTCTTCTTTTTCTAGTGCTTTGAGGTGTGATGTTAAGTCATTTATTTGTTGTTGTTGTTTTTTTCTTTTAAGGAATGAACTCAGTGCAATGAATTGTCCTCTAACTACTGCTTTCATAGTGTCCAAGAGATTTCTATACGTTGTATCTGTGTTCTCATTTACCTCTAGGAATTTTTTAATCTCCTCCTTGATGTCTTCTTCAACCCCTTGTTCATTCAGTAGCATGTTGTTTAGCTTCCAGATGTTGGAGTAGTTTTTTTTTTTTTATTTCTTGTTTTATCATTGATTTCCAATTTCATCTTATTATGGTCTGATAGAATGCAGGGTAGTATCTCTATTTTTTTTTATATTTGCTGAGAGTTGCCTTGTAACATAACATATGGTCTATTTTGGAGAAGGAGTCATGTGCTGCTGAGATAAAAGTGTATTCGCTTACTGAGGGATGAAAGATTCTATATATGTTCGTTAGGTCTAAGTTATTAATTGTTTTAACAAGGCATAAAGTTTCTTTATTTAGCTTTTGTCTGGGTGACCTATCCATTGGTGAGAGAGGTGTGTTGAAATCCCCTAGAATAACTAACTGTGTTGTGATCTATTTTACTCTTGAACTTGAGAAGGGTTTATTTGATGAATGTAGGTGCTCCATTATTTGGGGCATATAGATTCATAATTGTTATATCCTGTTGATGAATGGTTCCCTTAAGTAGTAAGAAATATCCATCTTTTTCCCTTTTGATTAGCTTTGGCTTGAAGTCTACTTTATTTGATATGAGAATGGAAACCCCTGCTTGCTTCCGCAGCCCATGTGAGTGATAAGACTTTTCCCAGCCTTTCACCTTCAGTCTATTGATGTCTTTTTCTATGAGGTATGTTTCTTGGAGACAGCAAATTGTTGGGTCATATTTTTTAAATCCAGTCTGACAATCTGTGTCTTTTGAATGGTGAGTTTAGGCCATTAACATTCAGGGTTATTATTGAGATGTGATTCTTTTTTTTGTTTGTTTGTTTAAAATGGAAAGTTTATTTATTCAGTACACCAAATAGGATGCAAGCACTGTCATGACAAATATACAGAAATATGCAGATCAACATAAAACAGTAATTTAGTTTAAATGAAGGGAAATATCTATAATGTTATGACAACATACTCCCAATAAGACTTCTTTGTTAATTATACATTTCAATAAAATAAAGGGTAATGGATTAAGTGGAAGTCAGCTTGTGAATTTTTCACAAAAAATAAAATTCCAACTCTTTATTAATCCATGCCAGTTAAACACTAAAACTAAAATTTCCAAATAAGCGCAGAGAAGGTGCGGTTAGTTACCTTTTTTGCTTGAACAGTCCAGAGGAAAATGGTTACTACAAATACAGCAGGCATACTGTTAGACTGAACAATCTAGAACATAGTGTACTAAATTTCAGCCTCCAATTGTGCTAAATGCTCATCATTAGTATGGCACATTTTGGTCCATGATGTGGTTTAATGCCAAGACAGATCACAATTTGTTACAGAAACACACAGATTACTGTTGCCTTTTGTTTGTTTTTAAATATATATATGTATATATACACATTTATATATACATATATATACATACATATATATATATATATATTTATTTATTTATTTATTTATTTATTTATTTATTTATTTTTTCCTTTTTAAAGCCAGGTATACTTCCACATACAAGGCAAGTTTTCCCAGGAGGCATTTACAGGAAGTAGTCTGGGGTGCGCCGGGTAACATGAGGCTCTCCACGACGAGGTGCTGGGTCAAACTGAAGAAAAGAATATTTTAAAGTGTCATCTGATTCCATGATAGCAGCCTGGTTCCCACAACGATAACAGTAATTGGGTGCACTGAAAATGGTAACCACATTCCTATCATGGCACCAATTATATCCTTCCATTACAAGCTGGTGAGCACGCGAAACCAGTGTGAGACCATTGGCATGGTTAAATGTTTCAGAAATGTCTTGTCCAAACGTGTAGCCAGCACCACGTGGTGAAATACCCCAGCCACCACGATCATCTGGATCTGACCATAACAGATCACACATTGGGCCCTCATGTGGAACTTCTTGTAAACGATCCAGGGCTCTTATATGATCCAGTGTATCTATGGATGGAGAGAGGCCACCATGGAGGCAGAATATCTGTCCATCTACTAAAGCTGTAAGGGGAAGATAATCAAATAGATCTGTAAAATATTTCCAAACATTGGCATTTCCATACTTTCGTAGACATTCATCATAAAAGCCATACACTTGGGTAATTTGTCGGCTTTCATGGTTTCCTCTCAATATTGTAATGCGTTCTGGATAACGCACCTTTAATGCTACAAGAAGAGTCACAGTCTCCACAGAATAATAACCTCTGTCTACATAGTCACCCATGAATAGATAGTTTGTATCTGGTGATTTTCCACCAATTCTAAAGAGTTCCATAAGGTCATGGAATTGGCCATGTACATCTCCACAGACAGTAACAGGACACCGAACTTCTTGCACATTTGATTCTTTTGTTAAAATTTCCTTAGCCTTTTCACACAGCGTCTGCACTTGGTTCTCGTTAAGCTGTTTACACTCATTCAGCTGCTCAACCCATTGGTCCAGCTCCTTGGTGAATGCCTTGTCGTCCATGGCGGCCAGATCCCCTTCCCCGCTGCCTCCCTCCCCCGAGATGTGATTCTTATTCCCATCCATTTTTATTTGTATTATGGTATTTAGCTTGATTTGGTTTCTCCTCTGGTTGGTATTTCCTTTAGTTCAATATCTCCCTTTGTTGATTTTCATTGTTATTTTTCTCTTCTTCTTTGTGGAAAATTTTGCCCAGGATGTTCAGAAGTGCTGGCTTTCGAGTTGTGAAGTCTTTTAACTTTTGTTTGTCATGGAAGGTTTTTATTTCATCTTTGAATTTAAAGTTAAGTTTTGCTGGATATAAGATTCTTGGTTGACATCCCTTTTCTTTCAGAGCTTGAAATATGCTATTCCAGGATCTTCTAGCTTTTAAGGTCTGGATTGAAAAATCTGAACATAGTCTGATTGGTTTCCCCCTCTATGTAATCTGCTTCCTTTCTCTCGTGGCTTTTAATATTCTCTCCTTGCCTAGTATATTAGGCATTTTCATTATAATGTGTCTTGGTGTGGATCTGTTGTGATTTTGTATGTTTGGTGTTCGGTAAGCCTCTTGAACTTGGTTTTCCCATTCATTCCTCAAGTTTGGAAAATTTTTCTGCTATTATTTCATTGAATAAATTACTCATTCCTTTGGCTTGGAACTTTGCCCCTCCCTCTACCCAAATCACTCTTAAGTTTGGTCTTTTTATGTTGTCTTATATTTCTTGAATGTTCTGTTCTTGATTTCTTACCACTTTTGCTGTGCAATCTAGATTTTTTCTCCAGGATATATATTTTGTCTTCATTGTCTGAGGTCTTTTCTTCCAAGTGGTCTAATCTGTTGGTAATATTTTCAATTGAACTTTTTGGTTTATTGCTTCTTTCATTTCCATAATTTCTATGTGGTTTCTTTTTAGAATCTCTATCTCCCTATTAAAGTAATCTTTTGTTTCCTGTATTTGTTTTTGGAGTTCTTTGTCAAAATGATCTTTTACCACCTGTATTTGCTCTCTCATCTCATTTTTTAGTTCATTCTTACATTCCATAAACATTTGGAATATGTAATTTCTAAATTCCATCTCTGGCATTTGACCAACTGTGCTTGCCATGGAATATACTGAGGAGGTATGTTGATTTGTTTGAGTCACTTTCTTCCCTTGTTTCTTCATATTGCTTTTGTATTTTTTCTTCTAGCACTGTGGGACCTTGACTATTTCGATTTTACCTTAAAGCCTTATGTTGCTCCCATAGTACAATGCTATCAGATCCCCTTATAAATACTTTACACTTTAAAATCTAACACTTTATATTCAGAAAATCCCAGTTTGATCACAATGTACAGATTTAGTTAACTCAGATATTGTTTTCAATTTACTCTGTATGCTTGTGATGGGGTTTATAGTTTCAAGTATTGGACACAGAGTTGATATGTTTACGAAGAAGGAAGTGAGGGTATTGAGTTGTTCTTTCTTAGGAAGTATGAAAATAGAATTCTATGGAAGTGGTTTAATATCAGCAGATGAGAGAGAAAAGAGAATGGAGTGAATGATTTAGTGTAAAGACCGATTTATATATAAACCAAACTTATGCAGCCATTGAGAGAAGAAATAAAGAAAGATGGAAAAGAAAAAAAAAAAGGTGACAAAGGAGTAGGAATTAGTGTAAGAGAGAGGAGAGAGAAAGTGAGTCAAGAAAATAGAGAATAAACTATATATAACACCGCTTTGCTGTATAGTTCAATTGCCATAGTTCTAGACATCCCAATTTCTGCATATAACTTGTTTTTGCCTCTGTTGAGTATGTAATGGCAGGGTGTAAATAGGAAAGATGAGGGAAGAAGAAAAGAGACAAAAGTGAGAAGGAAGAAAAGAAAGAAAGAAAAGAGGAACAGAAACAAACAAACACACTATGAAACAAAACAAAAACAAAGCAAAACAAAACAAAACAAAAAAAATACAAAGTCGAACCCAAGAAAAAATCTCAAACAAACCGAACCCTGGGAAGCCCTTCTTTTTTCCCTTCCAGTTTAAGCCAGTTGTCCCAGATCACATCCAGACAGTCACAGAGAACCTGTTAGTGGAGTCAAGTCTGCACCTTTGGCCAGCGGCAGAATGGCACAGCTGAAGAGTGGCTCAGGGGGAGTGTGTGTCAGCAGGTGAATGGCACCGGGAAAGGGTACATCCAGAAGGTGCCCATTCCCCATGCCCACCCACAGTTGTAGCATCTCTGGGGGGGCCACCGCGCTAGCCTCATACACGCCCTCCCTGCTGGCTGCCTGCATCTCACCCAGGTGTGTGCTGTTCTCAGAGCACTGGCCAGATCCCTGGATGCCTGCAGCTGCTTTTCCTTTCTTCCTTGTTTCTTTGTCCCGGTCAGCCGCAGCTTTCCTTGAAGATGGCGGTGCTCTCCTCGGGCTCAACAGCAGTTCTGCAGACCTGTGTGTCACTCCCGAGTGTGCAAGTTTGGTTTGGCAAGTTGCATGAAAGAACTCTATGTGGATGCCGCTCGCGTCTAGCTTCCCTTTTATCCTTCTGTGCTGTTTGGTTTTAAAGCCGTTGTCCGGATCTTTGCCTTACCACAATGCTACTGTGCCGGCTGTGCCCGATAGTGCTGGTTCGGTCTGTGGACCACTTGAACTGGGCCCCCGTTCGTCAGCTGTCTGGAGTTCGTTGTATTTCACCATCCAGAGGTGCACGAATGTCCCAGCTCCCTCTCAGTTGCAGGAGAATTGCTAGTAACGCGTTCAAACTTCCCACTAAACCTCTTTTAGTGACTGTCTCCAGAGAGCACCTCTCTCCTGTCCGCCATCTTGGAATCCTCTCCCCTCACCTATCTCTTTTCCTTGATTCTCTCTTTCTCTTTTCTATTCTGCTAATGGGTGAGCTTTATTGTTCTTTCACTCTTACTTTATTTTTTCACTTTTATCTTCTCTCCTCCTCTTTCATAATCATCACATTCTACATCACTTCTGTTCTTTCCCTGTCCACCATTCAAAATTGTAAACACTTTTCTAAACTGTTTTATGTTAAGCAATAATTGATAATATAATTTCTATCTATTGTGACAATTACATTGTAGACATCATAGCAATAACTATTTGGCTTAATGCTGTATACTGTTTGTATTGGTTGTTGTCTCCCCCTAAATAGTGAGGTACTGGAAACCTTCAGGGACATTATCATCCATAGGATAGAAACTCTACTGCCTCAGATCCATACTGTTAGATGGGTAGACACACAAACAACAAGAAAAAGCAAGGCCTAACAAATTGCCCCAAGATATTTCAGTAACAGAATCCATCAACACCACAGTGGAAGAAATGTCAGAGAAGGAGTTTAGAATGTACATAGTTAAGCTAAACTATGAGTTACAGGACAATGTGAGGAATGTAATCAGAAAATACAGGAAGTAAAAATCACTTCCATAAAGAGATAGAGATTAGGAAAACCAAGCAGAAATCCTTGAAAGGAAGAAATCAATAAACCAAATTAAAAATTCAATGGGAAGGGGCTGGGCTATGGCTCAGTGGTAGAGAGCTTGCCTTGCAAGTGTGAGGCACTGGGTTCAATCCTCAGCACCACATAAAAAATAAATAAATAAATAAAGCTATTTTGTCCATCTACAACTAAAAAAAATATTTTTAAAAAATTCCATGGAAAGCATCACCAACAGACTAGACCACTTGGAAGACAGAATTTCAGGCAATGAAGACAAAATATGTAATTTTGAAAATATAGTTGACTATGGAAAGAAGATGTTAAGAGACCATGAATAGAACTTCCAAGAAATGAAATTACAAGAAAAAAAACCCAAATTTAAGATTTGTTGGGATAGATGAAGGCTTGGGGATACAAACCAAAGGTATGCACAATCTTTTCAATGAAATAATATCAGAAAATTTCCCAAACTTAAAGAATGAAGCAGAAAATCAAATACAGGAGGCTTATTAGACTCCAAATATACAAAATTACAACAGATCCACATCAAGGCACATTATTATGAAAATACCTAACATACAGAAAAAGGCTAGAATATCAGAGACTTCCTGAGAAAAATGACAGGTCTCATTCAGAGGGAAACTAAGCCAGACCTCAGCTGATTTCTCAACTCAGACTGTCATAGCTAGGATGTCTTGGAATAATACATACCAATCTCTGAGAGAAAATGGATGCCAGAAGAGAATACTATACCCAGAAAAAAATAAGCTTCAGAACTGGCAATGAAATAAAAAACTTCCATGATAAACAAAAGAGCTAGCAACTAGAAAGCCTGTACTACAGAACATTCTCTACAAAATATTTCATGAAGAAGAAATGAAAAATAAAAGTGAAAACTAGCAAAGGGTGGAGCTACATTAGAAGAATAGTCAATCAAAGGAGAAACTAATACAAAGTAAAAACAAGAACTAAATGAAAATTACAGGGAATAAAAATAATTTCTCAATAATAACATTGAATGTAAATGGCCTAAACTCATTGATCAAATAGCATAGACTGGCAAATTGGATTAAAAAACAAGACCCAACAATACACTGTCTCCAAGTGTATTAACACGTGTTCTTAACACGTCGGCCAAGGACATGCATATTTATCATATTGTTTCTTTGTAATGATGCCAAAAATAAGCTCATAGGCAAAGACATCCAAAGACTGAAGGTAAAGGGATGGGAAAAACATATCATTCATATGGATCTTATAAATAATAAGTTTTTTCTATACTCATATCAGTTAAAATGAACTTCACGCTAAAGTTAATCAGGGACAAAGAAAGACATTTCATACTGCTTAAGGGAATTATACATCAACAGACATAATAATCATAAATATTTATATCCCCCCAAATGGTGCATCTATGTACATCAAACAAACTCTTCTTAATTTCAAGAATCAAATGGGCAACAACACAAAGATACTGGGTCACTTTAACACACCTCTCTCACTACTGGATAGGTCCTCCAAAGAAAAACAAAATAAAGAACCTACAGAACTAAAAAATATAATTAATAATTTAGACTTGACAGACATACATAGAATATTTCATCCTTCAATGACTGAATACACTTTCTTCTCAGCAGCACATGGATCCTTCTCTAAAATAGACCATATTTTAGGCCACAAAGCAACTTTATGCAAATACAAAAAAATTAGAGTTAATGCCTTGCATTCTATTAGATCATAAGGGAACAAAATTGGAAATCAACAATAAAATAAAAAACAGAAGCTACTTTAACACCTGGAGACTAAATAATATACTATTGAATGACCAGTAGATAGCAGAAGAAATCAGAAATGAAATAAAAAATACTTAAGGGTAAATGAGAATAGCAATGCAATATATCAAAATCTTTAGGAAACAATGAAGGCAGTGGTAAGCTCATTCATGAAAATGATAGAAAGTCACCAAATAAATACCTCCTAACATTACCTATCAAAGTCTTAGAAAAAGAAGAACAAATCAACACTAAAAGCAGTAAAAGATGGGAAATAATTAAAATCAGGGCTGAAACCAATGATATTGAAACAAAAAAAAATTTCAAAGAAATAGATGAAACAAAAGTTGGTTCTTTGAAAAAAATGAATAAAATTGATAAACCCTTAGCCATGCTAACAAAGAGAAAATTAAGATTACTAAAATTTGCAAAGAAAAAAGAAATTCACACTAATGAAATACAGATGATAATCAGAAACTATTTTGAAATTTTATACTCTAATAAAATAGAAAATCTTGAAAAAATTGACACATTTCTACCCAAATTGAATCAGGATGACATAGAAAATTTAAACAGAGCAATTTCAAGCAATGAAATTAAAAATTCCATCAATAGACTACCAAGAAAGAAAAGCTCAGGACCAGACAGATCCTCAGCCAAGTTCTACCAGACTTTCAAAGAAAATCTATACCAATTCTCCTTAAATTATTCCATGAAATAGGAAAGGAGGGAACCCTTCCAAACTCATTCTGTGAATCTAATATCACCCTGATACCAAAACCAGACAAAGACACATCAAGGAAAGAAAACTTCAAACTAATATCCCTGATGAACATAGATGCAAACATTCTTAATAAAATACTGGCAAGTTGCATTAAAAAACATATTAAAAAGATAGTGCACTATGATAAAGTGGGGTTCATCCCAGGGATGCAAGGTATGTTCAACATATGGAAATCAATCAACATAATTCACCGCAATAGACTTAAAGACAAGAATCACATAATTATCTCAATAGATTCAGAAAAAGCATTTGACAAAATACAACATCCATTCATGTTCAAAACACTAGAAAAACTAGGGATACTAGGAACATACCTTAATATTGTAAAAGCTACATATACTAAATCCCAGCCAACATTATTCTAAATTGAGAAAAATTGAAAGCATTCCCTCTATAAACTAGAACAGGGCAAGGATATCATCTCTGACCACTTCTATCCAACATAGTCCTTGAAACTCTCTCTATCAAGAGCAATTAGACAAAAAAAAAAAAAAAAAAAAAAAAGAGAGAGAGATTAAAGGGATACTAATAGGAAAAGAAGAATTCAAACTATCCGTATTTACCAATGACATGATTCTATTTTTAGAAGACTTAAAAAACTCTACCAGAAAACTTCTAGAACACATAAATGAATTCAGCAAAATAGCAGGATATAAAATCAACACTAACAAATCAATTGCATTCCTATATATCAGTGATGAATCAACAGAAAGAGAAATTAGGAAACTATCCGATTCATAATAGTTTCAAAAAGTAAAATAAAATAAATTACAAATCAAGCCAAAAAAAGAGGTGAAAGACCTCTACAATGAAAACTACAGAACACTAAAGAAATTGAAGAAAACTTTAGAAGAGGGAAAGATAACTTGCAAATAGAGAAATGTAAATCAAAACTACTCTAAGATTTCATCTCACTCCAGTTAGAATGGCAATTATCAAGAATACAAGCAATAATAAGTGTTGGAGAGGATGTGGGGGGAAAGTTGCGCTGATACATTGCTGATAGGATTGGAAATTCATGCAACTGCTATGGAAAGCAGTATGGAATGGAATCACCATTTGACCCAGCTATCCCACTCCTTGGTTTATACCCAAAGGACTTAAAATCAGCATACGAGAGTGACACAGCTACATCAATGTTTATAGCAGCTCAATTCACAATATAAACTATAGAACCAACCTAGATGCCTTTCAACAGATGAATGAATTAAGAAAATGTCTTACATATACACAATGGAATATTACTCAGCCTTAAAGAAGAATAAAATTATGGCATTTTCAGGTAAATGGATGGAACTAAAGAATATCATGCTAAGTGAAATAAGCCAATCCCCAAACACCAAAAACTGAATGTTTTCTCTGATAAGCAGATGCTGATCCACAGTGGGACGGCGGGTAGGGAAGAATGAAGGAACTTTGTTTTGTGTAGAGGGGACTGACAGGAGTGGTGGGGCTGTGGGGATAGGAAGGACAGTAGAATGAGACAGTCATTATTACCCTATATACATGTATGATTACACTACTGGAGTGACTCTGCACAGAGGAATGAGAAGTTGTGTTCCATTTGTGTACAGTATGTCAAAATGCATTCTGCTCTCATGTATAACTAATTAGAACAAATAAAAAAAGGAAATAAAGAAAGATCTCTCATGTTCAAATTTAAATCTTCAAAAATATAATACAAATAACAAAAAGTAATAATAAATACATGAAACAATTTTCCAACTCCACACAAAAACATTGCATAAAATGTGTGATATTACCAAGGGCAGAGACCTGTAGTCATGCAGGTTGCAAATTCAATGCCTCCAGGAGGGCCATTACATCATCATCCCTCTGATAGTTGCCAGGTAGCAAGTTTTAAGAAAGAGACACTTTTCCAATATGGGGGAGTAAAGGGAATGATGCTGTGTATCATGAGGAGCATTCACATGTGGTGTATAAATTAAACAAATGTTCAGACTATTAACAATATTATTATATGATGAATGTTTATGCAGTGAATTAAAAAATAACCTCTCCAGAAAGCAGTTTAGTTTCTATGAATGTAAAAAAAAAATCTCTGTAATGGTTTATTTAGTGTCTTAAAAGTTAATTCCAATCTGTATTTGTTTTTAACACATCGGCCAAGGACATGCATATTTATCATATTGTTTCTTTGTAATGATGCCAAAAATAAGTGTATTGAGCATAAATTGAAGATCCCCAAGAGACTGAATTAAACTACAAGAGCCTTTTTTCCCCCGTAAGAGACTGTTTCAAAAAGTAAGACAGTCAACAATCTTCTGTGAAGAAGATTAAGCTATTTTTCTTTTTTCCATTATTTGGAACAAGCTAAGTTCATATTTAGAATATAAAGTGCTCTTTTTTTGGTGCATGAGGTTTTAGTGTGTACATTTTTATATTCCCATTTCTTTGTCCCCAGATACATGCTAATTCTACATGTTTAATTGAAGATCTAAGGCATTCTCCATTTATATAGAAATAATTCCTTGAATTAATACCTATAAATATTAGAATTATATTTTTTTAATGCATGTCTCCTTGACAAAGACTTTTCTGTGCTTGTAATTGTATAAATGTATGGGAAATAAGACTCCTATTCAATAGGTCATAAAGGAGACTGATGTATCAATGATTGCCTTGACATCATTGGATATAAGTAAAACCTACCCTGACTGTTAAAAAGAATCAGATAAAATTACTTATTTTAATAAAAGCATTGACTCCAGAAACTTTTGTTGTTGAAATTAACATTGTTGTTTTTACAAGCTCTTTAAAATTTTAGTTACCCAAAATTATTCCTTTTACCTTGGTTTTCTCTGATTTGCATTTATTTTACAAGATAGAGGTTGGAGAGTGGAGAGTATATAATGAATGAAATAACATGTAGTTAATTTAAAACTACATATATACATAGGGACATGGGTGTTAAGAGTGATAATTATTCACAACGTTCTTCCTCTGGGTTTATATTTAATTGAGAAATATAAGTAGCACTCAGAGACATAAAGATCAAAATATGAGTGTTCCTATCAGTGATGCTGAATGTGGCTTAGACTTCAGATCCAAACCTAGTCTCCTGGTCTCTGTACACATATCTAGACTTTGGGCCTTCTGTAGTACTTTAGCTAGAGTACTACAGCTGCAAAGGGTGTCGCTTTCTGTCTCCCATCCTTGAATCTGGATTATAAGTATGAAAATTATAAAGCCATACATGCATAGGACTTTTCACATATTAATTTGTCCAGTTTAAGCAAAATGAAACAATGAATATTACACTTTCATCCCTGTTATTCCAGATAAATATAACTCCTTCCATAGTGAGGAATAACTTCAGAAGGGACAGAGAGATGCCAAAAATTATATACTAGCAGAAGTATTATAGAAATATGAAGGCAGTGGCATAGGGTTCCTATGAAATATTTTGAGGAATTTTTCAGGTTTGTCATCAAAATCTTTAGAAAGGCAAACCTATTTAAAATATGGTCACAGAATACATAATAATTCCAAATAATTATTCATTCTACAACTACTATTGATGAATAACTGTATATCACCATGGATGTCATAAAAGAAGAAAAATAACAAAAAATATTTACACCTCTGTGTCAAACACAATAAATATTATTAGATGAGTGGTACCATTAATATTGCTGGAAGGATTCAGGGTAGGGGGTGATTTCTATAGGCAGCATACCAGTTAAGAGTTCAGGGATAGAATGAACTTTAAGTTTACTTTGATTTAGTGGTTGAGTGATATTAATAAGGACCATGTTTATTTTTATTCTCTCCTGCTCTTTTTAGCTTCATTAAAAGACTGCTTATTATAAAATGGTTACCTTTAAATTCATGGACTTCTTTTGTGAGAGATAATTTCTGAAAACTATCTCAGAAGAGCAAGAACACTTCTTGCCTAGAAATCACCAGCAAATGACTATATGATCTCATTGGCCTGAACTGGGTATTGTGTCTACCTCTAAATGAGTTACTTTAGCTAGGCCATTGGATTATGTTGAGTTGTTTAATCTGAACTGCATGTATATGAGTCAAAAGTATATATGGGCTGGGGTTGTGGCTCAGTGGTAGAGTGCTTGCCTAACAGGTGTGAAGCACTGAGTTCGATTTTCAGCACCAAATATAAATAAGTTAATAAATAGAATAAAGTTCTAGCAACAATTAAAAAAAAAGTATACCAGTTACCTGGTTAATACCTGAACAGATAGATGTCTGAGTAATAATCAGGAGTTGGGTTAGTGTTAGGGTTGTTAGATTTAAGGAAAAACAATAGACAATTAAGTTAAATTTGAATTTCAGATATATAATGAATATTCTTATAAATATGTCCTAAATATCGCATAGGACATACTTACACTAAAATTATCTATTGTTTATCTGAAATTCAAATTGACTGGATGCCCTTCATTTTATCTAGGGAGAAGTCAAGGTGAACCATTATTAAGAAGACAATCATAATGTTCACTTCAGCCAGAAAAGTTGGGGAGGCTGTCATGGAGATGGGACACATATGGGATTTGAAGCATGAGTAAGATGTAGGTAGGAAGAACAGACTGAGGGAATATTTAGAAGGGGAGTGTAGTCTGAAGGTTGGTTCTAGTATGGTAGAAATAGAGAATGTTTGACTAGAGCAAGATCCACTTTGGCTTGCAGGGAATTTAGATTAGGATTTAGAGAAGGGCAGACTGAATTTTATTTAGAGATTATAAATAGTTTTAAATGTCAGTATAAACAGTTCCAACATTATCTTGTAGATCAGGAATTATCAACCTTTTCCTGTAAAGAGAGTATTTTAGATTTGGGTGGCTATTTGGTCCCTGTTGCAATTATTTATTTCTGCTAGAAAACAGTCACCAAATGGGCATAGTTGAGTTCCAATAAGCCTTTCCCTACAAAATAGCTAGTTGGAAGATTTGGCCCACAGTGGGTAAGTTTGCTGGCATCTCTTGTAGAAAATGGGAATATCTACAACGTTGACCCCTATTAAAGACAATGTTATTTTTTTTTTCCGCAAAGAACCTTTCTTTCCTTCTGGGAACTATCCTGTTGTGTATAGTTCTGATAAGGCTATTAGCTTCACTACCTCTAACACATGACGTGGTCTACAACTGGCCAATCACAGAACAGCATTCATCTGGCTGCAGTGATTGGATCAGAAAGGACAAGATCTTGCATTAAGGGCTCAAGAAAAATGGTCTCTTATCTCTCATGGGATGGCCCTAGTACTGGAGTAATATGAATGGGGCTGTCAGTGGATAGTGCCTCTGAACTTGGAGGAAGCTTGTTTGTAGTTAGACTAAACACATCAACACAACAAAGCAAAACTGAGAGATGGACAAAGAGAAAGTGCTGACCAAATTAGTTATCACCTAGATTCAGTTATCTAAAGCTTTGCTTGCCCTGGGATCAACAGTATTTGTATTACTTTTGGGCATATAGTATGTCAGGCCACATTTCAGTCTTTACCAAACAGAATCTGCATTTTAACAAGATTCTATAACTTTCATGGTTTTGCTTTTGCTTAACCTAGTTTGAATTGTACATCTGTTACTGAGTTGAAAGTGTCCTGGGTGTAGCCTAATGTCTTCAAAACCATACGTTTTAATTTAAGACTTGCCTAGAGTTGTGTGTCAAATATTTTGCATCCAGGATGAATTGTGGAGGGCTTGGGGGTGACGAAGAGGAGACAAGAAATCCAATGAAGAAGTATGAAAATCTAACTGGAGTTAGAACTTAAACCATGTTCTTTAGTGAGGTTTCTACTGTTCGGGGTTGACTAGTGAGTTGGTTGGGTGGTCCTCATAGAAGTCCATATACTATCATTCATTTATTCTACAAATTTGTATTAATATTTTTGATCTATGTGAGATACGCACTATATTCTGGGTGTCATGATGTGGAGTAGAAGTTAGAAATTGGTAGCGCGTTGGTGGAAACTGTCCTGCTGCCTGTTTTTGTAAATAGAGTTTTACTGGAATACAGACATGCTCATTTGTTTGCATATCATCTAAGGCTGATTTGAGCTGCATTAGTACAGTTGGGTACTTGAGATAGAAATCATATGACCTACAAAGTTAAACTATTTGATGATTGGACCCTTAACTGAAAAAATTTACCAGTCCTTGAATTAGACTGATGAAATTCCTGTTTCCTTGTTGCCGTCTGCAGCTATTGCCGCCTGCAGCAATGATACCACGGGAAAGAATTCGGAGGCAGACTGGAAATGAATAGGTTCTTTATTCTTCCTTCTTCTAACTTCTCTCTCCGGCTCCAACAACCTCTCCAACTCCAACCACCCCCTCTAGCCAACCTCACCCGGTTATATACTTTTTGCCTTAACAAGTATACATGTGTTAACAGCTCAAACTTACAGGTGCGTCACATAGTGTTCATGGGCATAGAAAGATTCTTAGATAAATGCATGAATATCAGGTGAAAATACTTAAACACCTCTTATGGCTCTCAGCTAGCCGCCATCTTAGCTATCTCCTTATTAGGGCTCTTACATTTTCTAGAAGCTACATTGTAGTGTAAGAACATAAAAAATAAAGAGGTATTTCCTTTTTTATCATGGATGTTAGTAATTTGAATTTTCTCTCTCTTCTTCATCAGCATGGCTAATGGTTTATCAATTTTATTTATTTTTTCAAAGAACCAACTTTTTGTTTTGTCAATTTTTTCAATTGTTTCTTTTGTTTCAAGTTCATTGATTTCAGCTCTGATTTTAATTATTTCCTGTCTTTTACTGCTTTTGGGGTTGATTTGTTCTTCTTTATCCAGGGCTTTGAGATGTAATGTTAAGTCATTTATTTGTTGACATTTTCTTATTTTAAGGAATGAATTCCATGCAATGAACTTTCTTCTTAGAACTGCCTTCATAGTGTCCCAGAGATTTCGATATGTTGTATCAGTGTTCTCATTTACCTCTAAGAATTTTTAAATTACTCACCATTAAATGAGAAAAAAAATCATGGCATTTGCAGGTAAATTTTTGGAGTTGGAGAATATAATGTTAAGAGAAGTAAGCCAATCCCCCAAACCAAAAGCCAAATATTTTCATTGATATGAGGATGCTGACTCATAATGGCAATGGTGGGGGTGGGTGGGAAGAGCATGAGAGAAATGGAAGAACTTTAGATAGGGCAAAGGGGAGGGTAGGGAAGGGAGGGGGTATGGGAGAAGGAAAGACAAAGACCATGGAATGAGTTAGACATCATTACCCTAAGTACATGTATGAAGACACAAATGGTGTGAAAATACTTTGTGTACAACCAGAGACTTGAAAAATTGTGCTCTATATGTGTAATATGAAATGAATTGCATTCTGCCTTCATATATAACAAATTAGAATAAATAATCTAATAAAAAAGAAGTACACAAAATTATTTTAGTTCATGAGGAAATATGATTAAGAATAATTGGCGGGAAAAAAAAGAAAAAAATTGGTGGGAGGAGATGTCAATAGACAAGGAAGGCCTCTTTAAGGTTATGAGATATGAATGATAAGGAGCCTATTTGCAGGTGAAGACTTCTGGACAGAAAAAACTGTAAGAACAAAAGCTCTGAGGTGGAATTAGAGTTTTAGAGTTTGGAACATAAATATAAAAGTGGGCTGAGCAGTAGAGAGCAAAAGGGTGGGCAATGTGGAGAGATGCCAACTCATGTTGAATCTTGCATAGGATACTGAGGTTGGGGAACACCCCCTTTATCCTCTGGTCTTGCACTTAGAACCTCTGTGTCACCGTCTGGGCAGGGTACTCTATTTGCAGGTCTCTCTCCCTCTCTCTCTCTCTTTTCTGTCTAACATTTTGTTATGTACATTTTCAAATATACAGAAAAGTTGACACAATTATACAGCAAACTTACTATCCACCAAATTGACATTGAATTTACCATAAACATATTTGCTCTATCACATGCCTATCCATCTACTCATTCTTCTATCCATCCTTTTATATTTAATTGAATTTTTTAATTTTTTATTTGTTGTTTTTAAGTAGAGTGTATTTTGACATATTATAGGATCCCATTCTTGTGGTTGTACATGATGTGGAGTTACACTGGTCATGTATTCATTTACAGGCAAAGGAAAGTTATATCCAGTTCATTCTACTGTCTTTCCTATTCCCATCCCCCCTTCCTTCTTTTCCTTCCCTTATGTCTAATCCAATGAACTTCTATTCTTCCCTTCCCTCCATTTCCTTGAGTGGGTTAGCATCTACATATTAGAGAGAATGATCTGCCTTTGTTTGTTTGGGATTGACTTATTTCACTTAGCATGGTAGTCTCCAGTTCCATCCATTTACAGGCAAATGCCATAATTTCATTCCTCTTTATGGCTTCATTCTTTATCCATTCATCTATTGAAGGGCACCTTGGTTGGTTCCATACCTTAGCTATTGTGAATTCAGCTGCCATAAATATTGATGTGGCTATGTCACTATAGTATTTTTTTTTTTTTTTTTTTTTTTTTTTTTTTGGTGCCAGGGATTGAACTCAGGGGCACTCAACCACTGAGACACATCCCCAGCCCAGTTTTTTTTTTTTTTTAATATTTTTTAAATTTAGAGACAAGGTCTCACTGAGTTGCTTAGTGCCTCGCTTTTGCTGAGGCTGTCTTTGAACTCTTGATCCTCCTGCCTTAGCTTCTCTAGTTGTGAGATTACAGGTATGTGCCACTGCGCCCAGCTAGTATTCTGATTTTAGGTCCTTTGGGTATAGACTGAGGAGTGGGATAACTGGGTCAAATGGTGGTTCCATTCTAAGTCTTCCAAGAAATCTCCATACTGCTTTCCAGAGTGGTTGCACCAATTTGCAATTCCACCGGAAAGGAATGAGTTTCTTTTCACACATATCCTTGCCAACATTTATTGCTACTTCTTTTTTTTTTTTTTTGGTACCAAGGATTGAACTCAGGGGCACTCGACCACTGGGCCACAGCCCCAGCCTTTTTATTTTATTTAGAGACAGTATCTCACTGAGTTGCTAAGTGCCTTGCCATTGCTGAGGCTAACTTTCAACTCGTGATCCTCCTGCCTCCACCTCCCAAGTGCTGAAATTACAGGCGTGTGCCTCTGCACCCAGCTGTTACTTCTTTTTTTTAAAAAAATATTTATTTATTTACTTTAGTTGTACACAATGCAATGCATTTATGTTTACGTGGTGCTGAGAATCGAACCCAGGCCGCGCACGTGCGAGGCCAGCGCTCTGCCGCTGAGCCACAACTCCAGCCCCCCCAGCTGTTACTTCTATTCTTGATAATTGGAGGTACAGGATTTTTTTATGATGCATTTTAAAGAAAGGTGCAGACCAGGATACTTTAATTCCAAACACTTAAGCATGGTATAAGTAACTAGAATTAGAATTTACTTACTTTTAAAAAATTTTATGAAAGAAATGTTCAGACTTGAGGACATAGGAATGCTAGCTATTTTATCATTGTGCATTATATACATGCATTGGATTATCACACTATAGACCATAAGTATATTCAATTTTTAAAAATTCAGGCAAAATTTACCATTGCCTATTTACTTGCCTATTGTCACCTCTTAATTGATGCAATGGTATATTATATTGTTTTCAATCAATATAATACATGAATAGAAGGAATTAAATTAAGTGAATTTTGGATTTCTTCCTGTTTTTTAATGATTCAATAGCTACTTATTGAGCATGAAATATCGGCAACTCTTCTAGGAATTGAATACTTTAGTGAACAAAATTGACAAATTCCATGCCTTCTTTTTAAAATTTTTTAATTTTTTAAAATTAGTTATACATGACAGTAGAATTCATTTATGCACCTTGATATATCATACCCTATATGGGATATAATTTCTCATTTTTTTAAGTGTACATGTTGTAGAATCATATTGGTCATGTAGTCACATATATACATACAATAATAATGTTTGTTTCATTCCACTATCTTTCCCATCCCCATATCCACTTCCTCCCCTCCCATCACTTCCTTCTACCTAATCTAAGGTAAGGCTATTTTTCCCTAGTGGTCCCCGCACCCCGCCTTATTATTAGCATCTACATATTAGAGAAGACATTCAGACTTTTGTTTTGTGGGATTGGCTTAATTTGCTTAGCATGATATTCTCCAGCTCCAACCATTTACTGGCAGATGCCATAATTTCACCGCCGTTGCTGCTGCCTCCATGCCTTCTTTAGCCTTACATTTTCATGGTGTGATACAGTAGAAAAAACATACTCGGGAAATTACATGGTATATTCTCAATGGGTAAATACTATGGAAATATATATGCATATATATGTATATAAATTACACCAGGGCAGAGTTGAGAGGAAGCTTCTGGTGTGGAGGAAACACTTTTGAGTCTAATCTTCCGATGAATCCTCAGTGATGGTGGTATGTAGATAATTGGTGGTAGCTTCTCTGGCAAAGGGAGCATGTATATAGGCTTCTCTCCTGTGTGAATTCTCTCCTAGACCCTCAGGTTGGTTTTGTGGATGAAAGACCTTTCACATATGCTGCATGTGAAAGTCTTCTCCTTTGAGTGAATCATCTGATGCACATGTAGGTCTGATACTTAAAAGAAGTAGTTCCATGCTCAATACAAACAAATGGCCTCTGATTCCTGTGTCTTCTCTGGTGGGCTAAAAAATAACAGGGATATCTAAAGATCTTGGGCCATTCCTTACATTTCTATGATTTGGGGATTCTGTACATATATATATATATTCTATATATATATATATATATATATATATATATATATGTGTATGTGTGTGTGTGTGTGTGTGTGTCCCTCACACATGGAGTTTCCCTTATTGCTCTGGTGGATAGGGACAGACTGGTCTGGCCGGGGGAGAAACCCTGGGTGCATTTCCACAGGGACATTTTGATAAGAAGATCCCTTCAGGGCCCCTTCCTGGGAATTAGAGGTCTCTAGTTCTTTCTGAAGTTGTGTGGGTTATCACAAGAAACATCTTCCTCTTCAGAACTAGGTCAGTTTTCTTCCTGAATAAGGAGTAGGGAAGATATTTGAGTAGTGATGTTGTCATTTACTTGAGTATTTTTCCAGGAATTGTTGTATCCATGTTCTTTATCTTCATATCCTTGTCTCCAAGAGAGTATCTTGAGGAGCCTGGAAAGGTATCCCTATATTCTCTCTAGTTGTGGTTTTTGCTGACAACCACTTTTTTTTTTTTTAGATGAACAATGACTTCTTTGAAGGGATATTCTCAGACAAAAGGGCTTCCTGTCCCTGCATGTGAACACAAACTAAGACAGGTTGCTTCATGCAACCATCAGTCAGGTCATCCATTAATTTTTGCAGGTTTCTGCCACTTGATTACCATTTCTCTTTCAAAATGGATATTTCCCTGCAGTTCTCATCAATCATAACTGTTCCAGGACCAATTGAGAAATAGTTCCATCCTTGCTATAATTTTCTGGCTGCAACCACAAGTGAAAAATCTCATGGAGTTTTTGCATTTCCTGCCTTGCCTATGAGTTATTGCTGTATTGAAGTGAATTGAGCTGAGAGCTTGAGAACTCAGAAATGATCTCTCTTTTCTGGACAGCTGATCTTTGGTTTGGTCTAAATTCTATATTTTCTAATTCAAGTCATTCTGGGACGTTTCACTCTGAAATGAGTTGAGATCTAAAACCATTCTTCCCAAAAGTTCTCAGAAAGACTCAACTTTGGCAATTTAGTCTCTGCTCTCTTGTGTCTCTGAGGATCTGTTTCAATAACTGTGGATGCTTAAAGGTTGTAAGCTCCTTCTCAAATGAACTTCAAATGGGGGTAATCCTGGGCTGCTCTCTGAGCTGATCTAAATTTCTGATTTCATCAGATGTTACTTTAGAGAAGTTCTTCACCATAGATAAAAGTATTTTCACCATTGTTTTGATTCATCCCCTCGTTCCTCTATCCAGAGAATCTGTAGAAAGTAACTTGCACTCCACCAAGTTATCTTTGGAGGCCACTAATAATTTTGATCTGTCGATGGTAGGAGACAAGCTGACTCTCACACTGTCTTTCTACAAAGCTCCACAAGGTGGTGCCCAAATATCTTTTTTTTTTTTTTTTTTCAAACAACAGTTACTCCTGACTGATCAGTCCTAATTTATGGTAGTATTTGACATTTCTGAAGTTGGTCAACTAGCAAAATAGAAAATGTATAGTGAACCAAAAGTTAATTATAGTAAATAAAATTATCATGTGTAATTTCATAATCTATAGTTCTGGATCTAAACAATGAATAATGATTATAGTAAGTACCTTTTTGTGTGTAGAGTATAACATTACTAAGTTTTAATATTTTAATGTTCCCAAACATTAATTAACCTCAAGTTCACTATAAACTTTGTCTACAAATAGTTTACACTTAGTACAGAATTTAAAAGGACAAAAGAAACAAGCTATATTGTATAGGAGGAACTACATAATTTAGATGTAACTAAAAAAAAAAAGAGAGAGAGATGACTATTACCTTAATTAAGGGCAATGTTGTATGAGGCATCATTTTTGATGGGTTCACAGTGTGGGATAATAAGTTACTTAATGTTATTAAAACATTTTTCTACCAGGTATTTGATAATTACTTGAAAACTTCCTTTTGCTGAATATTCTTATTAAATCTCAAATACACTAACCACAAACTCAAACTGGTAGTGGGGTTCTGCAACTTATTATTCATACAAATGATGATACTTACCTACATATCTGGCTGAATTTTGCGGGTTAATAACATGGACCACATGCATGGGAATCGATTTGAAAATTCAGACAAAACTGCCCAAACCTTGAAGACACAGTTCTTGGTTCCAAGAAGGGGTGTTCATTGCATTTGATGGTCCAGGCATTAAGATTTACACAGTGAGGTAGTAGACATGCCATAACGTGCTGGAATTTTAGCACATGACGATTTTTTTCCTGAGCCATTCATTTGTCACTGAAGTTAACCTCGTATTTTCCAAACATACGTTGTTGGCTGTACAGCCTCCTTTTTCTCCTGTTCTGACATTAGACTGGATTAAAAAGCCCTACAAAACCTCCTGCAGTACTGAGGGAATATGAAAGTTGCCAGTTGATGCACAAAGGTCTAAACTTCCTTTCCTCGCTTATGCGTGGTTTGACCTTTGGGTCTCAACACCTGTCCTCTATTTTATCAAGTGTGAAATGGAAAGATTAAATAAACATCATCTCTATATTCAGTTTTGAAATTCAATATCATTGTTTGTTCCCAGTACAAGGAAAGTATAAATACCAACCAGTGGGGAAATTGAAGAATTCAACAAATATAGAACAACACTGTCTGACCCCAGAAAGTAAAATTAGCTAAATGGAAAAAAAAGTGTTTTCTCCATTAAAAGTCAGGATTAATCATAATGTGATAGATCTGATCTTTCTCTTTTGTTGGGTTTCAAGTGAGAAAGGTAAGGCTGTTTTACCTACTGAGTGACAGGAACAATTAAAGAAAAAAATTGAACATTAAACCCTTTGATATAACTAGACCAATCTACTTTCTACTATTTATTAGAAAGGAAAATTGTAAATTTATCCTAGTGAGTCTCCTGATTTTTTTTGTGTGTGTAAAGTAATTGCTCTTAGGAATAAACAATATAGAAAGAAAAATTTTAATATCAGTGGAACGTTTTAGAGAAAGGAACATTTTTGTAGTCATAAGTTCACAATGGGAACTTATGCTGTTACTGGTCTAGGAGACAATGTGTGTTATATATGTGACACAATTTTTCAAGCTGGGGGCCAAATGACAGATAATGAAGCAAGATATATTATGGATATATATAAACAATGCAAACAACAATGGAGTGAATATTATTGAAAATCTAAACTTAGTCTAAAAATAATTTATTAAATAAGAATAACAGTAATGTAAAATACAGGGTATGTGGAAGGGCCAACTCAATCAGAATCTGGTGAGGGGCAAGGGGCATGGAGTCCCACTGTTCCAGAATTTACCAAAGCCACATTTCCTAAATTTTATTATCAATGATCATTTTAGTTCCTTATTGCCTTTGAATGCTTTAAATATTTCCCTTTGCTGATAAATGGGACCAAACAATTTTGATGGTCTCATATACTGAAAGATATGAGAAAATGTCTAAGTCATACACTTGGGATCAAGGAAAATAATGAATTCCAGAAATTTCAGAGCTTTGGAGCAAGTGTTGGAAATTCTACTATATCAAGATTTTATATTGGGAAAAAAAAAAAAAAAAACCCCAAAACATAGAAAGGGACTTCTAGCAGCAAATTCTCCAAATTGGGTAGGTAAGAAGTCATTCATTGAGTGCACCCTTCACTTTGATGTGTTTCAGCTGTTTTTGGCCTCTGTGTGTGTGTGTGTGTGTGTGTGTGTATGACTTCATGCACATAAAACTTCCTGAGATATATAAGTCATAACAGACTTTGATTTCTTTTTAATGATCCTAGGATCCCTAAATACCATCTCACTACTGAAATGGGGGTTTTTGGTACTGATGCCAAAACAAATGGAGTCAATATAGATTCTGCTGTGGTAGAGTTTTTGGAGAAAATTTTAAAAATTGAAAAAAGATTTCCATACTAGTAGTGCTCTGGCAGAGAGCAATCTGTGGTATCATAGTCCTTAGGTGATTAATGAACACTAAAATAACACTTTCAATAGCTACTCATTCAACAATATTTATTGAGGGCTTACTCTATGCCATATATACATATATAGTAGCAATAATAAAAAATAGTGTGTGTGTGTGTGTGTGTTTTTTTCTATAAAGACTATAGAAAAACTCTTAGAAGGGCATGGGCTCCAGGTTGCCTGTTCCCAGTCTTCACAATTATCCACACTGTCTTATTTGGCCTGGTGTATGTCTGATTATGTACTAATTCAATACCATCAGCTGGGATTAAGGTTACAGTCATCAGCCAAGGCACATTGTTTTTCAGGGTGCAAAGTCAATTGCTTTATATAAATTGACAGAACTCAAGATTTTCTTTGGAGTCATCTACCCAGTGCTGGTTGATACACTTTGGGTTTGGGTTACCCTATTTGACATTGTTACATTGGAGGAAATGCTAAACAGAATTCTAATCTCTCACCCATTTCAATAAGAACAGCTCCAAAGCACCAAGACTTTAGTCCATTTCTCCGCTCCATGAATTTCTGGTTTACTTTTTAGAGGTACTATTATTCTGCATATTGTGAATTAACCCCAAGAATAAGAGAGTTGATCTGAAAACAAATACCACTTCCTATGCCTTGAACCATGCCTCATGAAAGTGAAAAATGTGGCTAACAATCACAGGATAGCAGGTAAATACATGGTTGTTCCCTGGGAACTTCTTACATTGTTACTTAAGGCCTCAAGAAACTTCTGCAGTTTCTCAAAAGCTTCAGTTCTGATGATGATGAAGTAGTTGTAAGTGAACCTCAAGGGTCAGGTTTGGCCTGAGTTAAAGTCTCATTCTGGCATTTTCTAGCTATACTACGACAGTGGGAAAGTTATTGAACTCTTTTCTGCCTCAGTGTCTGCAAAATGTGATTTATTTTGTTGTTCTTGTTACTGGGGATTGAACCTAGGAGTGCTTTACTACTCAACTACTTCCTCCATCCTTTTTCTTTTTGTCTTGAAATGGGGTTTCATTAAGTTGCTGAGGGTCTCGTTAAATTGCCAAGGCTGGCCTTAAACTTGTGATCCTACTACCTCAGCGACTCAGGCATGTACTACTGTGCCCAACAAAACATGAATTCTTAAAAAACAAGCATTTTTTTCCCTTTGAAAACACTTATTTCATGTTCATTAAAAAAATTTTAATTTTTGAGATAACTGTAGATTCACAAGCCAATGTAAAAAATAATGCAGAGATACTCTGCTCTTAGCTTATTTTCCCCCAGTGATTAGCACCCTGCTGAACTGTAGTATAATATCTGAACTGAGGTGTTAACAGTGATAGTCAAGATACAGATTGTGTCCCTCACCACAAAGGTCCCTCATGTTGCCTTTTTTATAAACACATGTGATTTCTTCCTTTTACCTGTCTGCTTCTTAACCCCTGCTCCCCACTCCATTCCTATGTTCTCCATTCCTAAGATGCTAAAATGTGTACTTGTGGAAGACTAAATGACAAGGAGAGTGAGAGGCTCAACACAGTGCTTCACACCTGATAAATTATCATGAAGCAGAAGCTATTATTGTTACAATAAGCAAATCCATAAATGTGAAAATGCTTTCCTAAGAAAGCTGATTTTAAACAATTAGAACACAAACATTTCTATTGCTTTCTTTGATAATCATGCTATTCTCTATCTCAGAGGCAGTCCATAGAGAAGTCAGCCTGCCTGTTGCCCAGGGGTCAGGTGGCTTCTGATAAACACTGATATACTGTGACATGCTTCTGTAACCACAAGGAAGACAATAGGAAGAAAGACAATGGAACAACTGCCGTGATGTCCTTTCCTGGATGGAGACCTCAGAATATTGACCACTGTGAAACTACAACTATGAACTTATGTTTGGTTTTCACTACTTGAAAAAGCCAGTGACTCAAGGACAAATTGTTGGGGCAAGGAAAATAATTTACTTGGAAAGCTAGCAGACCAGAGAAGATGGAGGCCATTGCTAACAAAGATCTTAAGTCCAGGCTTCATTTTATTCAGGACTGAGCTTTTAAATATGCAGAAGTGAACTTAGCATACTAGGAAAAAAAACACTTTTGTTGTTGTTATAATGTTACTTCACATGTTACATAAAGTTAGTAAAGAACCTAAAAAAAAAAAAAAAAAAAAAAAAGACCATCTTGCTTAGGGGTTGTAGGTGTAAGGCTTATATAGGGATTTTGAGACTATCAGGTAGGAATCAGGGTATTTACAAATTCCAGAGTAGTCTGGAACAAATTTCAGGTGGTCTGTTTTTCTGATGCTTGGACTGCTGTTATCTATAGGTCACCAGATGTTCTGTGTTCTATAAATCTAAAGAAAAGTTACTAATTAGAAAGTTTTGCAACTGTCTTCTTAGTTCAGTTTTCCAGGAATAGCTAAGACTGTAGTTAATCATTAGTATACAAAAGGCATTTTTCATCAGAGAACAGGGTAGGGCAGCAAAAGCTAACAATACCCTGGAGAACAGGGGAAGATAATTGAAAGATGCTGTTGCAGGTCAAGATAGTGCAATGCAAATCTATTCAGAGAACAGTTTTAGCCTGTTAGGAGGCTTCAGTCAGAGATGTCACCTACAGAGAAGCTAGGAAGACTGTGTCCTCCCTTAAGAAAATGGGTACAGTAAAACCTCATGTCCCTGAATGCCCCCTTTCTGATCCCCCAAAACCTAGGCAAGTTGAGGGAAGAATGAGAGCAAGTCCGGACTGAAAAATCCAGATACATGCTATCTTGAAGGACACTGCCTTTCTCTTATGCACACTGGGAACTAGGGCAAGTTAGTGTTATTTATAGGAAGCTATTTCCTCGAGTATATGCCAGAACCATTGCTCCTTTGGATGAAGGTCGAATAAAAGAAGTGAGCAAGATTATGCCGACAATGTCACTGCTTCTGCAGTCTAACATGTAAAATCCCTTTCTTAGTGGAGATGGGGGCTGAACTGAGGGGACTGTGGAAATGATATGTGTCACTTATCCAGGCAGCCGCCGCTGGACAAAACGTTGTGAGGGAAAGAAGGAACTGCTGTTGAAGCACCATGAGGGATGGAGATGCTACCTGTTGAGCTTATTGTCACCAAACTCTTCTTGTAATACTTTCTGATCTCTTCTAAGCATTCACATTTCCCATGCTATTTCTGGGTGCTTTCTTTGGCTTTACTGCAATCTACCCCACGGCCCTAGCACAACTGGGCTGAGACTAATAATATATTGCTCAGCTGCATATCCTCCAAATTAGACAAAAACTAATATTATATCGCTCAGCTGCATGACCTCCAAAATTAGTGATTTTTAAAATAAACTAAAAGAAAGTGGAGTTAGAGTGTTTGTTTAGGCTTTATCTCAGTTACAAAACTGCCTCTCTTATAGTTTGAAAGGATCTTAATGAATAAATCGCTCATTTCTTAAGTGGAAAACTAAGGCTTTCATTGAAGTTAGAAGCAGAACCAAGACTAAAAAGTCAGACCACTCTTTCACTATGCACTATATATACTTTTTATTATGAAAAATTTTTAAAAGTCACAGAAGTAGAATTAGAATAATGAAGCTCTCTATGCGCATCATTTTACTTCCATAATTATCAACATGTGACCTCCCTTGAGAAACCAATTTTTAATTTGAGTCTGGTGTCATTTATATACTTTGAGTGACCAATTTACAGCCAATATCTTAGCATATCTAAACCCCCGCCCCCCCAAAAAAAAGGAAGAAAAAAAAAAAAAAAAAAAGAAAAGAGAAGAATTAAAAGAGAAGGCAGAACAAGAGAAACAAAGACTGTCAATAAATTCCTGAAATGTAGAAAATTTGCTTTGCTTGGGTTGTTTTTACAGTAGTCTGGAAAACAGATTTATTCTGAAAGGACACTGTTCCTTTAACTTGCTTACTGATCCCACCCAGACTTTGCACCCTGGCCAAATGCCTGACCACTCTTGCTTTAACTGAGTCTAATAAACATGAATAAAAGATTACAAAAGATCCAAAAGCTAAGACAATTTTTATTTCCCACAGAACAGTATCAAATAAGCTAACTCCATCCCTAACAATAGTCCTTGCTGTGGGCATTCAACCAGTCTTTAATTTTCATTTGACAAACTTTATAAGGTAAGACATAACAACTTTATTTTAATCACTTAACTCAGATAGGACCTGAGAACTATGGAAAACTGGGAACTATGGAAAACTAAATGGTTTACATGTTTATTATATGAATAAAGCTTGTCAAAATTTTTTATCTTCTGCTATTACTTGAATTGTTAAAATGCATAAGTTTAAACTTTATTTTAAAGTTATTTTAAAGTGTATTTTTAATTTAGTCTACTAAATTGCATTAAAATAATGTTAATGTCTTTTGGAACAAAGATGCTATAATTCAGGATTAATTATAGAATACTTTCTGTAAGTATTCAATAAGCTAGTTTGGCAATTTGAACAAGGACTTATGCAATCATTTTATCTTCAGGCAGAAATCAATGAGAGGCAAACACTGTGAACAAATCAGTAAACTCTACTGAAAGATAATTTTGTTTCTGAAACATTATAAGATATAAAATCTCTGTGATTTATTGATCCCACAATTTATATGAAATAATTTTAGGCAAAAAGCAAAACTACAGCATTTGACTAAAGATCATCCTTGTTTATGCATTTATAAATGTAACCTATAATAAACATACAGATTTACATTTCTTTCATTTAACTAATGACATTTTTCATCCTGAAGCCTATTTTACTTGTACATGGCATCTAGAAGAGAGAAAGGTGAGAATTATTTTTTTTAAAAAGAGCAAAAAAAAAAAAAAAAAAAAAAAAAAAAAAAAAGAGATTAGATGTGAGTGGGATTCCACAAAGCCAAACTAATAAGGAAGAAAGAGAATTCAGGAAGGCAGTAAAACTGAAAAATTAGGGAAAGAAAAGTAGAAGAGAGTGTACCTTGCACTATGAAGAAATGAAAAGGAATAGTAAACCTTTGGTTTGGAAGGACTGGATAAAAACTGTCAAAGGGGCTGGAGTTGTAGCTCAGCAGTAGAGCGCTTGCCTCACACGTGTGAGGCACTTGGTTCGATTCTCAGCACCATATATAAATAAGTAAATAAAATAAAGGTCCATCAGCAACTAACAAAAAAGAGAAGCTGATTTGATTTAAAAACTGTCAGAGCAAATAACAATTAAATATGAGATATTGTGATTATTGCTATTGAATAAATTGTGAATATCACATACAGGTGTTGGTATGAATTTATGATTATATGCCAAAGAAAACTGTATAATAATGTGCTTATTTGGGGGAAAAGATGAGTCTTGAGTCAAAGTCAGTATTTCCAAAGCCCTAATTGAGCCTTGTGAATGAGAAGACTTTTCTTTTTAGAATTATGCATGTCAACATGTTCTTTAGCTCTTTGAAGTATTGCTTGATCACGAAGCTTATAAAAAATCGCTTGTTCTCAATGAAATTCAGTTCTCAGTTTCTTATTTCCAGAACTTCTGAGATGTTCTTTATGGTATGGACTCAATCAAAGAGAAAAATCACAGGTGACACAAGACACATGATGTTATTCCTTTACCCTCTGAAAATGCAAAAGCAGCTATGTTTATCTGTACTCTAATCTTTACACTAATCTTCAGAATCTAAGTGGTACATACTTTGTATTCTTCTCCTTGGTTAACCAGAGGGTCCCTGGAGGAGGACTATACTTTGTGTGTTCTATTTCCTTAGCACACTTCTTATTTTTTTTTCCAAATACCCAGCTATCTTCACATCTTGGCATACCTGGTCTGATCAGTTGGCTTTTGGCCAATTGCACTTGATGCACCTGCCAGCAGAAGTGTTTGGTCATATGGGAGCGAGGTTCTCTTAATGATCTTCCTGCTGGACAATGTTATGTGAGGAGCAGACGATGGAATGGAGCCATCCATTGCTCTATCTTCAGCCCACCACTTTGCTTCTCTGGGGTTTGTCCATCTGGCAGTTATGAAAGAAATCAGTGTCCTCTCTCACTCTTCACTACCACTGTGTATATTTCCACCCTCTACTCAGAGACTGGAAATATCATGTTCATGATTTTCCAATTCACATTCCTTGAAGGCAAGGTGCCAAAGAAGGAAAATGTGATTCCTTTTCCAGAACTTCTGAATTCAATATAGTTTAAGCAGGCAAACATTTCAAAACCATGTTGATATTTATTCAAAATAAGCTTTTTTGTTCTCATACTCTTGGGTGCACTGAGCTAGCAGCACATCAGCCTTTTCTTGTCAGGGAATTCTGCAGGCTAAAAAGTCACTCGATGTGTTGCCAGGTGTATTGACTGATGATGACTGAACAACAGAATTAGAATTTTTCTTTGTTAATCTATCTAGAAAAATAGTTTCACAGGGCTGTTCATAGGGGGCTACTTCCTGACTACAAGCCTATTTCAGTTTATTAGTTTTTCCAGATAACTCTAGTTCTTCCAGCTAACATTGGAAGCTTTGAAGTGAATCTGTTGCTTTTGCTCTCACATTCTTTTGATTCATTGGATATGCAACTGCAGTTTGGAATGCTGGTGGAGACAAAGTTTCCAAAGTGAGAGCAGAAAGAGAAATGGGGTTCTATGAAAACAGAAGGGTAGTTTAATTTTTGACTTGAACTCTGGACTAACTGAAGTTGTGTGTATAATATTAGGACTGAAATGGTGGCAGTGTTCTCCAATCCTGCAAAATGTTGGATTTCTTAAGAATCTGTTACAATAAAAATGAATGAAGCAACTGTGTGGGAATCTGAATTCCCTCTGAAGAATCTGGGAATGTCAAAGCAGATGCTGTGATTGAACCATGGCCACCATAGTGTGTGTGTGTGTGTGTGTGTGTGTGTGTGTGTGTGTGTGTGTGTGTGCGTGTGTGCTGAAATGTTCTTCATTGCTCTTCTCACATCCTGCTCCTCATAATAGAATGGGAAGTTAAGACTTCTTGAATATATAGTGTATAGAGAATCAGAAGAAGAACAACAAGATTCCTTGCAAACGAGGCCTTGTTGTCCTCGGTGGGCGTGTCTGCAAACGGAAGGTTCTGCTGAGAGGTGTAGAACAGATAGAGAAGAAACAAGTAGTTTATCAAAAGTAATGGGTGAAGGTGTTCTCGCAAACGAGGCACTTATCACCCCCTTGGTGAACATACTGCAAACGGTATGTTATGCCAAGAGGCTAATCAGAAAGTTTGGCAACAACAGTTCTTGCAAACGAGGCTTTGTTGCCCTTGGTGGGCGTGTCTGCAAACGGAACATCTTGCCAAGAGATATAGAATAGATAGTAAAGAAACATTGCTTGCAAACGAGGGTGTTTCTTTTTTGTTTCTTCTATATTGAAAAGAAGAGGAGCTCAAAGTGTTCTAGCCCTAACTATTTAAGATATTCTTTAGGGAAAGTTTATCTGGCTGATTGCTGATTCGCAAATTTATGCTCGTCATTGCTACTGGCTATTTGCCTTCATTGTCTATTAATGTTTGCTAATGGCTAATTGCCCTCTTTGTCTGGAAGATGTATAAAAAGGCTGAGAGAAATATAATAAAAAACACTGCATGCTGATCCTGTGTTGGAGTCTGTCCTACAACATCTGGCGTAGTCGGCAGGATCGGCACCGAAAGGGTAAGCCCCCGGGTTATAAATTAGGATGGGGAACTTTCGGGATAATTATTAAAAATTCTAAAATTATTTTAAGGAATTCCAATTCATGCAGTCTCTGCACCGAAAGGGTTAACGCCCCAAGGACGGGGGCTTTCGGCATTATTTTAAGGAATTCCAATTCATGCAGTTTCTGCACCAAAAGGGTTAACACCCCAAGGACGGGGGACCTTTTGGCATTATAATGGGGAATTCCCAATCATTGAAAACTCAATATCTAGAGTTACTACAAGGGTTATTACATTCTATAGAGGTAAAGACCTCTCAAAAAAGATTAAAAAATTATTTCAGACAATTGAGAGTCATTGTTATTGGTTTCAGTATCAAACTAAAGTACAATTAAACTTAAGGGAATGGAAACTTGTCCTAAAAGAATTGCGGAAGCAACATCAATCTGGTAATGTTATATCTGTGAAAGAATGGATGCTTTGCAGTGCTATTACTCAAGCTTTACAGTTGTTAGAAACTAACAGTGATAAGGAGACACAGAGCCATATAAAAGGAGAAGACAAAATATCTGGTGAAAAAGTTGAAACTAAGGAAGGGGTTCATGACTCTGTAGATGAACCCCCTGAGTCTGATGGGAATACATCCTCAGAATCAGAATATAAGAATGATATTAGCAAGTCTGATAGTGATTTAGAAGTAGAAGAAATGATGAATATTTTTAAAAAACAGATGAAATTAAAAAAGCAAAATGCTTCTTTAAGAAAATATATTAGAGCTTATACTAGAGTAAATGGCCTTAAACATCAAGCCTCAATTTTTGTTGCTGCTATAGCTGAAACCTTGAAACCTGATAAGACAGAAATTTGTTACAATTGTAGAAAAGCTGGGCACTTTCAAAAAGATTGCCATAAGCTAAAAGAGAATTTATCTATTCCCAAGAAAAACAGAAAATCACCAACTGAAGTTTGCCAGCATTATTGCCAAGGCAAACACTGTTCCAATTAAGAATACAATAAAATTATTTCAAAAGATGAAGAAATAAAAGAAATTAACACATAAGAAAAAAAAATTAAAAATTATACAACTATGATTAAACAATAACTACTATTTTAAAATATTATAATGTTATTTCTTTAAGAACTAAACTTGATTAATATAAAAACATCAATATAATTATAATGAAATAATACCCTTCTTTGTATATTGTATGTGTTCATATCTTTCAAGTATAGAAACCTGTGTTGGAGTCTGTCCTACAACAATATAGAAATATTTTTTAATAAATATTTGGTTATGGTGCCATGATTTACTTGGATTAGAAACTTAAAATCTCAATGTGAATATTTTTCTAGAAATGTGTATGAAAACCCCTTTCTCCAGTAACATGCCAGTTTTTGACTCTGTAAGCTTGAAATTAAAAAATAGCAAAACTTATTTTTATTAAAGTATTTATAACTGATTTCTCTGTTTCAAGGTGCTACCAGGCAGATGAGTTTTCACCATCTACCATAATGTGGAACAGATATTTTGCCTTCTGTCTCTTGCTTTT
The DNA here is from genome assembly GCA_025594165.1 of Tamias sibiricus. NCBI lineage: Eukaryota > Metazoa > Chordata > Mammalia > Rodentia > Sciuridae > Tamias > Tamias sibiricus. Next base: position 106,580,054 of record CM046664.1, on the reverse strand, counting down.
GCCAGTTTTTATGAGTCAAACAGTATACGGACAAAGAAAGAAAGGAGCAAAGTCAAATTTACTTGCAAGGAAAAACAACCTCCAGGGTAAAAACAAGTTTGCTTATAGTTTTAATTATTAATTTCAGCTGTTTAAAACACTGATTTGACATTTTCTAAGTAGCATTTTAGGTAAATAATAGTAATATATATATGTATATATATATGTACACATACATACACATACACACACATGATATCCTATTTGGATATAATTATGATAGTAATACATCTTACACACTTAGAGCACATCTCATTTGAGCCTCACTTATAAAACGGGCAGGACAGAGACTGTCACTTTCATGTTATAGAGAAGTTGGACTCAGAGAAGTTAAATGGCACATTTAAGGCATAGGCAAACTAGTAAGAAATAGAGCTAGGATTCCAAGTTCTCTGTTTTCAAAATAAGTGTCTGTCTCCCTCACTATTGATGAGTACAGTCATTTCCCCCCTTAGTTTCAACAAAGTTGATGACAAAAACAAAACCAAATGGGGACTCACTGATATGATATACAACCTAAGAAATAAAGCATTTTTTTTTACTTCTAGAAAACCTCATTTGTTGAATTTTAAAAATGTGTCTTCTCACTTTAAATGGGTTTAACATTGAGAATATGCTGTGAATATATGATATTTTGTTTGTTTGCTTTTGATTTGCATGATTCTACAAGAGGAAAGACTTGGAAAGAGATTTAGTTCTTTACAAGTTAAGCCTTATTTCCAAGGTGATTTCTCATATCCACTTCACTCCCTTCTCAAAACCACACACAACTGCCACCTCAGGGCTCTCCTATACAATGCAGTTTCATGAGTAGGGACAATTTAGTTGCCTAATCTTTTTTTGTTCTATTTCAGACTCTGTTTGCTTCATAGATGTGCTCTTCATTGTGGACAGCTCTGAAAGTTCTAAACTTGTCCTCTTTGATAAACAGAAAAATTTTGTGGCTAGCTTGAGTGACAAGATCTTCCAATTGACCCCAGATCGCTCTTTGAAATATGACATCAAACTGGCAGCCCTTCAGTTCAGCAGCTCAGTCCAGATGGATTCACCTTTCTCTTTTTGGAAGGACCTGCAGACATTTAAGCAGAGGGTTAAGTCTATGAATTTCATTGGGCAAGGCACCTTCTCTTATTATGCCATTTCCAATGCTACTCGGCTATTTAAGAGAGAAGGACGTAAAGCGAGTGTGAAAGTGGCTTTGCTGATGACTGATGGCATGGACCATCCAAAGAATCCAGATGTTCAAAGTATTTCTGAAAGTGCTAGAAATGCAGGAATATCATTTATCACCATTGGACTTCTCAATGTCAATCAAACCAAACTTCGTTTGATATCTGGGGATGTGCCCAGTGAACCTATTCTACTGTTGAGTGATCCAACCATTGTAGATAAAATTCGGGATCACCTGGTAAGTACCGAATGGGTTTGCTAAGTATTTTGCACTGTAATATTGATATCTTGGTCATAAGGTCTGTAAGGGTTGATACTGGGCCAAAAAGATGCAAAAAATATATATACAAATTTCTTTGAAACTAGAAAAATCTGAAGTCTCTCTTCACTTCCTTCATAGTTTACACCAAGTAAGCTGGGAAAGTATGAGGCTCATTCCCTGAAATTGCATTCCTAACTTTATTATTAGTGAAGGCTGAGGATTTGGGAGGATTACTTTCCAATCATACACCTCAGGCTCCTGTTTATATGTCCTAAGATTGTGAATTCTGCTTACTTATATTAATTTTGTGGTCAACTTGTGGTCTGCTGTATTTACACCAAGTTTGTCTTTTTCCTTTCCACATCTGCAGAAATATTTTTGGCTCTGTCTCACCTACTGCCACATTATACTACTTAAGCAAAATAGACTTTTATAGTAGTAATAGACTTCCAATTTTGAAAATTATTTCCATGTTTCTTAGATGGTAACAGGCCCATTTAATTTACAATCACCTGAAGTCAACCAATAATTTCTCCATCAGATCAACGAATCCCATTTGATTGGTCTGATTAGATGCCTCATTGCTTCTCTGTATTTTTTGCTTAGCTATGTGTGAAAGTCTCTTCTTGCTGCTTTGGAAAACATGAGGCAAAGCAATCAAAACGAAATCCCTCTTGACAACATTTCTCAAAAAGAAAACTCTTGGAGATGAATTGGTTGATTTTTAAGTGTTAAGAATCGATTTCCTTAAAAATGCTGATTTCTTTGATTTTCTAAGAAGGCAAGACAGCCTAATCCTTTAGGCACTGAGCATGTGGATATTTTCTCTATGATGCAAAGAAAATTCAGGTCCTACTCTGAAGATGGTTTTGATCCTTTTTGTCCTTCCACCAGTGCTTTTCCTAATGTTACTTTTATCTTTTTAGTCTCAATTGTTTTCAGCATAAGGCTGAGTTTTTCTTATCTAAGTAATATCATATATTGTATCTAAGTAATATCTAAGTAATATTGTAATGCCAGTTTTTATGAGTCAAACAGTATACAAAGAAAGGAGCAAAGTCAAATTTACTTGCAAGGAAAAATGACCTACAGAGTAAAAGTAAGTTTGCCTATGTTTTTAATTATTAATTTCAGCCAGTTTAAACACTGATTTGAAATTTTCTAAGTAACATTTGAGTTAAATAGTAGTAAATCTCTCTCTCTCTCTCTCTCTCTCTCTCACACACACACACACACACACACACACACACACACACGACATTCTACTTGGATATAATTATATATATTAGGTGTTGCTTTGAGCACTTTGTATTTTATTTTATTCTGTGTTTGCCACAATCTTATGATGTAGTACTGTTATTATTCCTATATTATGGTTGAAAATTTAAGGCCAGTCAAGACCCCAGAGTGTGCATGCTTAACTCTGTAAAGGTGTATTCAGAGAGGAAATAGTAACTATTTTAAAAGTTTTTTTTTTTCAATCAGAAATGCCCCGAAAAAGGTAAACAACATCTCTACTATTATTTTTAGTCTTTGCTCCTTGGGGATTGAGGATATATGTGAAGGGTTCTGCCTAAACCTGAAAGAGAGATGACGTCTAGTTTCCTAGTGCTTGGGGGTGAGTGTACATCCTGAGCAGCTCTTTCCCAAGAGAGAGAAACTTGCCATGGTGCTGGGATAACATTGAACCCTGACTGTACCCATGGTCTAAGGTGTCTTTACCACTTAAGACAATTCTGTTATGTGCAGAAGAGAATCCTTGGGCTCTGAACATGAGTGGCCTGCTGTTACTTCCCCGTCATCATCCTGAATGTGAGAAGATCTGACTATAGAAGATGCAGGGCAGGCAGGTCCTTGTTTGGACAGATGTGCAGGCTCAAGATGTTCCTACTTCCTCTTGACACACTTGCTGAGAGATCCTACCTCAAAGGGCACACAGGCTCTTAGCAGAAGACTGGAGGCAGGACTGTTGCTCTGTTTCTAGGGAAATCAGAAAATGACCAACAGTGTTGCTACTCCTTAGCATCCTGTGATTTCAGCTTGTTTGTTCAGATGGAAGCTCAATGAATAAGACTGTTCTTAGAAGGAGGTGCTGCTTCCCAACCACTTCCTGGGTCCAGAGCAGAATGTGTTTTTTTTTTTTTTTTTTTTTTTTTTTTTTTTTTTTTGGTACTGGTAATTGAACCCAGAGGTGCTTTACCACTGAGCTACAAATCCAGTCCTTTTTATATTTATTTATTTATTTATTTTTTCCCCACTTTTTTTTATTGGTGTGTTATAATTGTACATAGGATGGGATTTGTTGTTATATAATCATAAATGCACACAATATAACAATATAATTTGGACAATATCATCCTTTTTATCTTGATTTTGAGATTGGGTCTCAATAAGTTGCTGAGACTGTCCTTGAACTTCCATCCTCCCATTTTAGCTTCCAGAGTCACTGGGATTACTTGCAACTGCCACCATACCCCTCCCTCCGGAGTGTTTATTTAGGCTCTTTAAAGAACAATACGACAGGCTTCATGTTTCTACTTCACCATCTATGAAGTAGAACTTGACTTCTGCTCAAGTTATTGGATCATTTAATCTATTTGTATTACATCTTTAATTGAATTTTATACCATTTTGTTTTGAAATGATTTCATAGTTTAAAAAATGTTAGGTTTACTTTAAGTAAAAACTGCATCTACTTAAAGTGTATAATGTGTGAGTTTTGAAAAATGTATGCATCCATGGAACAACCAATGCAATTAGAATACAGAACATTTCCACCACCCCAACTGCTTTCTTACACCTCTGGGATACTTGCCTTAACACTGATATGACTTTTGTTGCTCTAGGTTAGTGTACACTTTCTAAAATTTTATAAGTAAACTCATACAGTGTGTGCTCTTTTTGTGGCAAACTTCTTTTACCCAGCATAATGATTTTGAAATTAGTCGAGTTGTTTTTTGGATTAGCAGTATATTCCATTTTATTGCAGAGTAAACTTAAGTTGAATTTAATCGACATAATTGTCCAGAATAAATTGATTCTGCAGGAGTCAAGATGAATCGCAGAGTCAGTGTACATGCCTTGACATCTCTAGTAGAAAGTATCATGAAAGAACCTCATGAAAACATTTTGATTCTGAATTACCCAAGAGGGACGTGGAGATTCCTAATCGAAGGGGATATGTGAAATATTTTTATTGTTAGTCTATTATGGTTCACATAGTAGTGTTGAAACCTAAGAAACAAATTCAACCCAATCTCCCATATACATTACTTGGTCCTTTAGAAGAGTAAAAGAGAATATGTGAAAACAATTTTTAAAAAAAATTTCCTCTATCATCTTTAATGTAAATATTTAAAAAGCCTTTATGATAGCTGGGCGTGGTGGCGCACGCCTGTAATCCCAGCACCTGGGAGGCTGAGGCAGGAGGATTGCAAGTTCAAAGCCAGCCTCAGCAATGGTGAGGTACTTAGCAACTCAGTGAAACCCTGTCTCCAATAAAATACACAAAAGGGCTGGGGATGTGGCCCAGTGGTTGAGTGCCCCTGAGTTCAATCCCCAGGTACCAAAAAAAAAAAAAAAAAAAAAAAAAAAAGCCTTTATGAGAATAAAGGTTGTGATAAATTTTTTTTAAAAAATGAATATTATCAAGAAGAACATAAACTTTAGGTATTCCCTCCCTCACATAAGTAATCATTTTGGTAATTTCTGTATCATTTTCAGAATGATATGCTTTATTTATAAATAATGGTCCACTTCTATTTTTTTCAAGGCTTCCCTTGGTTAGAGTCTTATTTCTGCTCTAATGTATTTCAGATTTTATTAGCAATTTTACTATTACATTAAGCTGTGAGTTTTGTTCTTTGTTACAGTGTTGGTCATCCTTGCCTACTGAGTCCTTTTTCTCATCCTATTTGCTATGATGTTAATAACATTGTCCATTCCTCACATTTCCTCTATCTTCTGCTGGTAGCATTGACCTTGTACTCTTCTCATAAAATTGGTAGTTTCCTTCTAGCCCTCTCCTTTGACATACATATATTATCATAAAAATCCAAATCCATTAATAAAACGTATGCCTTTGCTCTAGTGAGGGTCTCTACTTTTTACCTTTTATATTGAAACTCGAATATTCACCTAGACTGTTATTGACATGTCCTTCCCTTTGGCTTTGACCACGGCCCCCAGCTGTTCTCACACAGTGCTTCTCTGCCCACTTGGAAGCACTCACTACTTCCCAAGGCATCCAGCTGTGTTCACGTGGGCCCTTCCATCCACTCTGGTTAAATGTCCCTCCTCACTGCTTCCTTTGTCTTATTGCCCACACTTGTCTTTATGGCTTTGTTCCTCTTAAACTTTGACATAAAGCATGCCATGCCATCAACAGTTGGTCCTTTGCATTCCTCTCTTCGAAATCATCCAGAAACCCCACCTATTCCAAGAAACCATCTTGTTCCTGCCCCTCTCCCTGACCCCCAGTCTGGGTCCTCCTTCCTCCACTGTTTTCTGTGTGTTGTCCTCTGTCCCTGGGGCTTATAGACTATAAGTGCCCTTAGGGATGAGGCTTTTGTTCTTTGTTTGAAACAGTCTTTTCTATTATAAAGTTTTGCGTTCATTTTTGTTTCCATAGAAATATAAATTCCAGCAAAGACATAGTCAAATGAATTCCAAAAATAGTTATTTGTGTTGTTATGGTTTTAAACTTTATAACACATATTTTCAAAGAACAATACAGCAAGGCAGAAATTGAATTTTCAAAAGAAGAGCTGATGTGTAGAATTGCACATAAGTCACACTAACAGCTAAATTTATGAATTGAAAAACTGACAAGGATATTGCTTATTGTAAAAAGATTGTAAAGTGACAAAACTGAATTTTTCTTTATTTTAGTAATTGTTTTTAAATATTATAATTTGGCTTAAATTTTCAGGGTTTTAAAAATTGTCTCTCATAAGCTCCTTTTGAATTCTTTTTTCCTCTCCCTTTCCCAGGGGATACCAAGATCCTAATATGTGTTTTAAATATTTTATAATTTGGATTATATTGTACATATCCATCTGCAAATGTTTTTTCACTTGATGTGTCTAGAAACTTATCTATGTTGAATTGTATTCATCCAATGCATTTGCTTTAACTGCTGAATAGAATTTAATTTATTGAGCCATTCCACTATTTTTTTTTTTTTTTTTTTTTTTTTTTTGGTACAAGGGACTGAACTCAGGGGCACTCAACCACTGAGCCACATCCTCAGCCCTATTTTGTATTTTATTTAGAGACAGGGTCTCACTGAGTTGCTTAGAGCCTTGCTTTTGCTGAGGCTGGCTTTGTACTCCTGATCTTCCTGCTGCTCAGTCTCCAGAGCCCCTGGAATTACAGGCATGCGCCACTGCACCCAGCCAAAATGTTATTCTTAATACTGTTAAAATTTTAAGTCTGAATTTCTTTTTCTTATGTTGAGTGCTTATAAATAAAGTATTATATTTGAGACTCTTAAAATTTTAAGTAGAAAACCCTTTTCCCCAGTGATCATGGTAATAGAAATCCTTTCTTCTCATAATCCAGATCATCTCAGAACATGCCATCAGACTTTATATTTTTTCCCTTTTTGAGTTTTAATGCAATGATCATGGAGGAGGAAACCCACCTGCAGAGCTGAAGTGGCCAAGCAACCCCACAGATAACAAGTAGAAGTTCTTTAGAAAAGATGGAAGGTATAGACATTCAAGACAGCCTGAAGGGGTTGTCTCTGGGAGATTGACATGGCCCTGAAAAAGTTGTGATTTTTAAGGCTTTTGAGTCCCCAGCCTCAGTTTTTCATACCCTCTTAATTGGTCTATTACCTTTTGAATAGCCCTCAGCAAACTTTTTCTCTGAGTGTCTTGATGTTCTGGTCACAAGGGCTGGTTGGGCAGTTGTGACATAATTTTGGTGATAAGGGAGGGTGCTTATCAGAGACAGTGATGACAAGGTTTGGAAATGGTAGTTCCCTTAAGGGATCATAATTAACTGTGGGTGGGGAGGTTCTAATATAGCAGGCCCCATTTTCCTGAAGTTTGTCTACTTCATTTAGGTTCCCATGGATTTTAGTAATTTTTTAAGGGATTATAATTATCTGTACTGAAAGAGGTTGGGCATTCTGATTCTAATTCTCTAGATTCTTGCCTTCCTGATAAGACTCCTCCTGACTGGTGGATTTTCTTTTCTTTTCTCCCCTCCCTCCCTCCCTTTCTTCCTTCCTTCCTTCCTTCCTTCATTCCTTTTTTTATTTTTTAGTACTGGGGATTGAACTCAGGGACACTCAACCACTGAGCCACATCCCAGCCCTATTTTGTATTTTCTTTAGAGACAGGATCTCACTGAGTTGCCTAGCATCCTTTGAACCTGTGATCCTGACTGGTGGATTTCTTAATGCATACGTCCAGTGTCTCCCCTTCATTGTCCTTTCCCCTGCTCACCTACCTGTTCATTATTGACTAACCTAATTAACAACTCTAAGGCCCACTAATATTTCACAAAGTTATGACATTAAAATGAATATTTTAATGCCAAAGAACAAATGCACACATGTACAGGGCTGGAAAAAATGGCAGAAAGGAAAATACACAATTATATATTCTGCCTTAGTCTTTGTAAGTAAAAGTGAGGACATTCTCATTATGACTGATTAAGTTTGTAGCTAAATTACAGAGATTATAATGCTGATCAAAGAAACAAAAGATAAAACACAGAATGCAATAGGATAAAGATCCTAGAAAGCGTAGAGTAATTTTTAATGTTAGTGCCCTTCATGTCTCCTATTATTACATGGCTTAGAGTGCTCCTTGGGTGGTTGGCTGGCAGGCTTTATTGCTTTTACAAGGTTAAAAAGGCTCAATTGCTATTCTACTTGGAAATTGCATATCCCATAGGGAATAATTAAGACTAATAAGAAGCTGGAAGCAGAACCATTAATTGAGTTAATGTTTCATTCTTTTTTCCCTCATAGGATATCTTATTTGAAAAGAAGGTAAGCACCACATGCTTTGATTACTATGAATGACTCTGAAAGCTTGCATTATCAAATCAGCACTATAATTCACATTAGAAGCTAAGGTGTGATTAAACAAAAATGCTTAATTCTTCTTAAATCAGTCTCTTTTGAAACAGCCATCTGATTTTTATGCCACCATATATACTGTAAGTTGGAACGTTTAGGAAAAGTAGGGACTATTTAATATGATTTAAAAAATGATTTTAGAAATCAGTGATAACCAAAAGGCATAGTTTTTGCTTACTTTGACACGGCTTCTTTTATTCTAAACTCATCTCTGACGTCAGCTGCTCATGAAGTCCCTCCACTTGGAGAGATGTTCCTGGTATTGGCCAGGGTTAGGTTAGTGATAAGAGACAGAGCTTAGAATCATCCCCTGCTATTGGCTGGTTGACTTTAAGCTCATTGTCTTTCCTGTTGTGGAGAAAAAGGAGCCTAATGATGGCAACCAGGGCACATGACAATGGAAGCTGCCCAATAGCAATAGATTGGATAGGATTTTGCACAACAGATAATTATGAGCTTGCTAGGAACTCCTGAACTACGTGGGCATTTCTTAAAATTGGAACATATGAACTTTGTTCAATAAACTGCTTATTTAATACCAGGACATTTACAGGTATTTTTATTGCATAACATAATAGAAGTCGGGCTGGGGTTGTGGCTCAGCGGTAGAGCGCTCGCCTAGCATGTGCGCGGCCCGGGTTCGATCCTCAGCACCACGTAAACATAAATGCATTGCATTGTGTACAACTAAAGCAAATAAATAAATACTTAAAAAAATAATAGAAGTCAACCAAACCTTGTAAAATATCAGGTTTCATTGAATTATACACAGATACGACATTATTTTATGTCCCATTAAGAAAGGAAAAATCTTTGCCAATTTAACAGTGATACAAATGCCTTCTCAATTGCAACTTTCATTTTACATTTATGGGGAGAATCCTTTTACATTTATTTAGATACAGACTTTTAAATCCTATATGACTTTGGCACATACATATGAAGAAAAATATAAGCAAAATAAATTGTTTTTTCCCCTAAAGCTTCATATCAGAGTCTAAATCATGCCCTTGTTTTTCTGCATAATCCTGGCCTCTGCATCTTCAAAACCATTGGCAATGAAGCATTTTTTTTTGTGTGTGTGTTCGCTTGCATTTTCTTCCACTTCATTCTGTAAGTTTTGAAATGCATGTGCAAAAAACAAATACTTTGTCATATTGGCCCACTAGCTATTATAAGACTCATTCTGATTTCAGAGATGTTAATATGAGGAAAAATGTGCTTCTTAGAATTGGTAAAATGTGGTATAAGTTAAATGTTTTCTTTTGCTGAGTAAAGGAGAACTTAATATTTGTCTATAATGAAGCTTTGATATGTTATAGAGTAAAGCAGATATTCCAAAAGTCCACTGAAAATGTTTATGTTCCTATTTTAATTGGCATCTATAGATTTTTGACAGAATATATATTTTATTTAGCCATAGCAAAGTTTAATAATACTTTAGTAGTTGGCTCTTTTTTTTAAATTTATTTTTTATTCAAAGTTGTCTTTATAATAGTAGTATGCATTATAATTCATAATAAATATACAGAGCATCTTTTTATAAAACACTGTATAAATGTATATTCATACCATTCAAATCTTCAATCATGCATTTTAAAAAAAATATTATTTATTTGCTTTAGTTGTACACAGTGTGTTTTATTTTTATGTGGTGCTGAGGATCGAACCCGGGCCACACACATGCTAGGCAAGCGCTCTGCCGCTGAGCCACAACCCCAGCCCTAGTAGTTGGCTCTTAATAGACCTGAGTTTGCCTGGAATAATTTAATAGAGCAAAATCTCCATAAACTTGCAAGGTCAGCTTTCTCTAAGGGAGTGTTCCAGTTGTGTATTGGATAATATTTGAAATGCTATCCTAACTATATTTCACTGTGTGTTTAATACTGTGTTTCATTATTGATTTAGTGTGAACGCAAGATCTGTGAATGTGAGAAGGGGGATCCAGGTGAACCAGGGCCTCCTGTGAGTATATTATTACTTTGAACTTGAGGCTGATGAAGATGATGATGAAACAGTGATGAAGCTGCTTTCAGAAAGGGCTTTTCAGTGTCCTTGCTTATTGGATAATGGGGGCCCATGATTTCCCAATAATGAAGTGACAATACAGAAAAAGGTAATACAAGTCATCAATACTTTAGGAAAGCTTTGTCTCACTAGAAGCAAGGACACAGTCCTCTTGGGACACAGTCCTCTTGGGAACCTGTTGCCTTCATAGCAATGCAGTGGCAACTTAGTGTGGCCTCCTGGAGAGGCCAGTAGGGCATTTTGGGGTAATTAGGTACATTCTGTCAAATGGAAGCAACCATTTGGCAACCAAAGGTAAATGGTGGGATTTACTATGATGATTTGATATCTAATACCATCGTACATTCTGGCCTAGGATTCAGTAGGTGCCATTTTGTAGTTGGAAGGCATTTGAAATGACACCAAGACTGCTGGAGATGTTGAATATTTTTCTGACCAATATCATCAGAAAGCATCCAAGCTGCTCATCACGCATTTATTTTATTGTCAGGATAGCAAACCTTATCCTTAGAGTTCAGAAGCCTGGGGAGATGTTTCACAAAATACGTGGATTTGATTTTGAGTTAATGCTCTTATTTGCACGTGGGGAGGGGAATGCATTTGTGAATGTTTGAGAATATGACACATTTTACCTTGAGACTTGGTTCCAAAGCATGTACCTTTTCAAATCAGTCTACCACTGAAGGTGTTAAAAAGTGAAGTTGTTTGTTCCCACAACCCCAATATAAAGTTAGATACATTACAACATGTGGCAGCCAGTAAATGCTGATTATGGCTAAAGTGAAGATTTAAACTTCGCTTCCTATAAAGTTGCCAGGGGAAGGGATATTCAATTATGTTTTAAAATGAGCAGGGCTAGTAAGAAAGCCTACAGTTGCTAAGCTAAGCTGACAATTTCAGTCACTTATATTTTAATAGGGGTAAACCATAGAGCTATGCTATTTAATATTTACTGAGATCCCCAAAATAGTTTTCAGAAAAGCAATATTTTGGGTGGCTTGAGAATAAGAAAACAAAGTGGTTTTCTGGAACAGGATAGGAGAACTCCCTTCTCCCATCTTTTGAGGTTGTCCCTGTATATCAGAACCTTTTTGACCAAAGACAAGCAAGCTGAACTGGTTCTTTAAAAAGTGACTCAGAGGTGGGAGACTATACTGGTCCACAATGAAGTGAGGATAGGAATAACTCCTATATTTTTGCCTGTCACTCCTTTAAATCTTTGAGTTTGATTTTGTTTACAAAGCAGCTGAGAAGTAATTATTTGGGGAAGAAGTAATTGTTGGGGAAAGAGAGACATTATCCTCGTGAACAATTCCAGAATTTGTCCATCTGAGACAATACAGTAGCAAAGGGGAGAAAAGAGTTGAATCTCTGCTTGGCATATGAAGGTTTTATAAATCTTCCTTTGTTTTGTGGGATGTGGCAGGTCATAAATTATGATAAAGTAGAGAAAACTAGTAGAATACTTGCTCAAAATAATTTTTTCTCTCTTTGCCTTCAGGGTACACATGGAAACCCAGGTATTAAAGGTGAGCGAGGGCCGAAAGGAAATCCGGTAAATGAATGGATTGCTTTCTTTCAACTCAGTGTATATCTGTCTAGATTTATTTAAAGAATAAAGATTAGGAAAACAAAGAGCATTGCAATATATGGCAAGAATCTGATGAGATTTAAGAAGAATATAGGACATTCACTTCCTGTATTATCTACCTTGTTCTTGTTTGCTTGCTTTTAAAATTCTAAATAAAATATGAACCTTTTAGACTGTAAGTTTTGGAAATCTAGGGACATTAGCTAAGTAGAATTTGTTACTTAAATAATAATGGCCCAAATTAATTAGGACAATGTTTCATGAACCACTAATACATATGCCACATCAGGTTGACATTGGCACTTGTGTTTTTTGTGGATCTGCATTATGGATAACTGACCTACACTAATAATAAAAAATTACCAGATATTTTCTCTGTTTTAGAACATCATCCATAATTTCTCTAATACTTTTTATTCTGTGTGTGCCTATCAAAAAAAATCACAGATTTAAAAAAATTACCTATTCATATTATTGTTGGGACAATGTGTTCTAAATTAAAGAAAGACAGAAGGAATCACAAGGAGAGAGATTAGAATATATAACTATGTGAAAACTTAAGGCAAAATTCTGTACAATAAAAAATAATAATTAAAATGTGAAGCCATCGAATACAATGGACACTGGGTTAACTCCTATAGTACATAAAAACCTTACAAAACTAATGAGAAAATATCAAGGTTTTAATAATTGAGTGGGCAAAGGACACAATTTTCAAGAGAGGAAATAAAAGCAGTAAAGAAAGAAGTAAAAAAAATAATTTTATTAGGTAAGGAAAGAAATTTAAATAGAGACAATGAGATACACTTTAATGTTAATAATTAACATTTTAAAAACTTTGGAATCCGGGGGATCTTTAGAACAATTTTCTAGTTCACCTAGTTTGTTTTATATGTGTTTTAAATTTTTAAGAACATTGCTTTTCTTACAGCAACTAACATGGCAATTTAAAAATAATAACTAATGATAGTGATATGGCAGTAAAGCTGGTTTGCTCTTCATTGCAAAGATAACTTGGCATAGATGTTTGGAATAAATTAGGCACTAAAAAGGAGGCATTCAAATACTTGAAATTTTGACTCATTCCTATTTCTGAGAATATTTTTAAGATAGTATGAAAAATATAATGTTATATGTGTGAAAGTATTTTTGCTTGCCAAGGAAAGGGAATGTATAGCATCTTTGGGTCATTCTAACACACACACACACACACACACACACACACACACCCTATATTCACTCATCTTATGTAGGCCTGAGTTGATACCATCATGCTGTCTTTTTTGTTGTTCTAAATACCTGTTATAAGTCAATGTTTACACTTCATGTATTTAGTTTGTAATATTTTACTCCATAATTTATTTTCCTAAGTCTTGCTGATATCAACCAATCATTCCTAAAGACATTTTGGAAAACATTCCAAAGCCTCTTGGAGAAAAGCCAGGGTGTCCAGCTCTGAGCAAATACAATGCTCTATTTGAGAAAAATGACCATGTTGTGAAATTGGGATGTGGCCTAAGCTGTGAAAATGTATCTGAATCCTGCACATCTGGCTTTATTCCCAAAGGGCAAAGTTTATCTGAGATTTTATTTTCTTCCCTATATTGTATGTGATAGTGCCCATAGTAAATTTTTAAGATTTTCCCCTTATTGGGTTAATCTATTAGTCTGGGACTTCTGAATATTGCATTTGATTGAGCAATAGTCACTCTGCAAGCCTGTGGAATTTTGACTGATTTTTGTTTGTTGCAGGGTGATGCTCAAAAAGGAGAAACTGGAGATAGAGGTCCTGGGGTATGTACACAACTGGAATGCCTTCCTGTGCAAGTGATCTCAGGATGCTAAGGTTCTGTGATTGACTATTTTGATCCCTGCAGGGCAAACGCAAACCTGACTTCTACCTACCTGTGCTCTGATGGCTTAGGCAGGCAATCAGAACATATGTGACCTTGGAAATGGAAATGTGAGGATAACATACTCTGCTCAAGAGGCATGATGATGGAACCAGAGGTTTTCAACCCCATGACAGTCCCTGAAGCTTAATTGGTCACTTGTGAAAGGCTCAAATGAGAAAAGCATTTTGATTTACTTCTTCTGTTCTTTTTCATGATGAAGAATAAGTTGAGTTTCCATGTCACCATAATTACATTGTCTAAACTATGCTTTTGTCAATACAATCTACAAAAAAATAACATTTATCATTTTAGTTGATTTCTTATCTCCCAAATTAGAAGATAACAAAGATTGCTTGAGAAATACTTATAGTGCATATCTTATTTTGCATTTTCCTGAGCATTTTGGTAAGGGTAGCAAATAGCAGAGAAAGTGAAAAAAGGAGGCCTTGTAGTGCTGGGCCTCTCTGCTTGTCCTCTTGGGTATAAGCCTCGGACTCAGACCAAGAAATTTAAATGCTGTTCTCTTGGTATTTTTAATTAACTTTATGAAAGAATCTGATAGAAAGTCTGACAGTCTCAGTAAGCATTCATTCAGAAATTTGTGTTATTTATTCAGGAAACATTTCTTAGGATTCTTATAGATGTATGCATACTAGGAAGAACAATAAAAATAAAAGTATGTATATTTTTTAAAGTTCTTTTTTTTTAAATATTTGTTTATTTGCTTTAGTTGTACACAATGTGTTCATTTTTATGTGGTGCTGAGGATCGTACCTGGGCTGCGCACGTGCTAGGCGAGCACTCTTCCGCTGAGCCACAACCTCAGCCCCAAAAGTATATTTTTAAAAAGCTTATTATGTCTTAGGAGAGGTAAGATATTCTGAATAGCTACAGTCTGAAGCAGAATATCAAAATGTTGTTAAAAGGTCATGAACAGGTATTGAGAGGAAATTGGAGTCATCCAGGTATATTTTACAGGATGATCCCTGAATAAATAAGGCTGTGACAGGCAAAGATAGGGAAGGTTGGGGAAAAGACAGGCACTGCAGATGGAGAGAATGCCATGAGCACCAATCTGAGGGAGGGTACTGATTGGGAATGGTGAAATCGGTTACTTGTCAGACTTAGTGTGAAGAGTGGGTTGGGCAGAATGCCCAATCGTCCTTCAAGGTCTGGATTTTGCTAGATGATGGGAAGCCCCTGAAATTTTAATGAGGTACATGACCCAAAAACTGTGTAATGGGATGATTAATCTGGTAAGACTCTAAAAAGGAGAAGGAGAAGCCCTTAGAAGGTCTGCTACTGTAGCAAATAAGAGAGTTAACATATACAATGGCTCAATCTGCTCTGGCCAGTGTGAAAACCAATCAAATGTGGCTATTGAGCCACATGGCTACTCTGAATTGAGGTGTGCTGTAGGATTAAAATGTACATTGAATTTTAAAGCCTTAGTACAAAAAATTATCTCATTGGTAATTTTTATATTGACTAAATATTGAAATGACAGTATTTTGAACCTATTGGGATAAAGAAAATATAATATTCATTTCATCTCCTTATTTTCACATTTAAAATGTGACTATTGGTACATTTAATATTATATATGTGGTTCACATTTGTGGCTTACTTTATATTAAACAATATCAGGCTACAGCAAAGACAAAAGAAGAACATTGTGAGAATCCTTGAAGTGGTGGAAATGACCACATGTGTTGATTAACTCTAACTCATATATTCAACAAATATTTATTGAGTACTTGCTATATGCTGGGCACTCTGTTAGGTGCTGGGGATTCAGGAGTGAGCAAGACAGTCCCTGACCAGCAAGTGTTTCAGTGAAGGAAACAAGAAATAGGCAAACAAATAGATAATTTCAGTCAGATAAGTATTATGAAAATACAAAACAAGGTAATGAAAGTATTCTAAGGAGAAGGAGCAGAGACAAAGGCCCAGAAATAGGAACATACTTGGTAGACTCAAGAAATGGAAAGAACCACAAAACATGTTAATGAGTGATGGGCCACAAGGCCATAGAGATAGGCAGGGGCTTATCATGTAGGACCTTGTAGGCCAGGCTCAGAAGAGTGGATTTCAAACAAAGTACAGCAGGAAGCTGTTGCAGAACTTTGAACAGATTGGATTAAAGGGATATAATGGTAAGAAAAGGAGAAAAAAAACCCTGATGATTATTGACTGTGTGTGATTTGAAAAGTCGTGGTACCATAACTACAAATAGGAAAATGAGAAAATTTGCAGTTTGTGTGCAATTTTGGATATCATAAATATGACTATATAAAAACTAGTAATTGGGGTTGGGGTTGTGGCTCAGCGGTAGGCGCTGGCCTAGCACGTGCGCGGCCCCTGGTTCTATCCTCAGCACCACATAAAAATAAAAGGCATTGTGTACTACTAAAAACAAATAAAGAAATATTTAGAAAACAAAGCTAGTAATTAAGATGCCCTGAATAAAAAAAGTAAGTTAAAAAAGAAAGAGCTGATAAAACAACCAAACAGTAAATTGACCATAATTTTCAAAAAGAAAACAGGAAGAAAAAGAAAGAAAGAAAGAAAGAAAGAAAGAAAGAAAGGAAGAAAGAAAGACAAGACTAATTAAAAGCAATATTTCTTTATTTTGTAAAGCTGTATTGGCTCCTTCCCAAATACAATCTTAACTCTTTTTAAATATAAAGTAATGACAGAATTATAAATATGGTTGTGTGTTATAATGGGTGGAGAGTGCCCTAAGTTTCCTGAGATTAGAAGTACAGGCTTTTTTACATGAATGGTTTTAATAGGAATTCCATTATAGGTGGGTATCTATAATGTGACCTTTAACTTTAAGCACACTCCTGAAAATTAAACAACATGTGCAAATAAATATTTCTAAACTGGATTAAATTGTAGTGTCACCATGTCTTCCACTAATTCTACTTTTATGTTCTATTCCTCAGGGACCACTCATTTGGAAAGAAGGTTTATTTCCTTAATGAAGTTTCCTTTTGTAAAAAAAAAGTCATAACAGAACAAAATGTTGTAGTCTGACTCACATGTAACAACAATAATAGCTTATTTATGCCATTTGTTTCACCAGCTTGATTTAAATATGCCATACAATTCTGTTTTTGTGCTTGAAAAATATAGTTGTATGAAAAAGATGTGAAATCCAATTTGGAGAAGAATAATTTTTCTTAGAGTGGACAGTTTCCTAGTCCATTTAATATTCAATACTGTATCACTTAAAGGGCTTATGGGTAGAGTCTCAATGGAGAAGGCTATGTGGGATTTCCAGGACTGACTCAGAAGACAGCAGAGGTGCCGCGCCCCTTGTTCAGCTTGAGATAAAATAACTTAAAAGGCCACTGTCTCATCAGGGTCGATAGAGGAACCACTCATTTTCTCGATGTTATATATTTGAGACCAATTTCAAAGGGGGGGGCCATAACAGATGCAGATATTTACCTATACTCTAAAGGCCATTATCTCAGCTCATTTTCAAAGCCAATTTCTTTAATGGCCTCTGTGAAGCATTCTCAGCTGCAGTAGTTCATAGTTTAAAAGTCAATATAACAACATTTATTGTTGTTTGTGTTCTTAATAGCTGCCATTCTGACAGGTGTGAGATGAAATCTTAGAGTGGTTTTGATTTGCATTTCTCTAATTGCCAGAGAGGTTGAACATTTTTTCACCTATTTGTTGATTGATTATATATCTTCTTCTGAGAAGTGTCTGTTCAGTTCCTTGGCCCATTCATTGATTGGGTTATTTGTTTTTTTGGTGTTAAGATTTTTGAGTTCTTTATATATTCTAGAGATTAGTGCTCTATCTGACGTGCATGTGGTAAAAATTTGTTCCCAATTAGTAGGATCTCTGTTCAACTCACTGATTGTTTTTTTTTTGCTGAGAAGAAGCTTTGTAATTTGAATCTATCCCATTTATTGATTCTTGCTATTAATTCTTGTGCTACAGGATTCTTATTAAGGAACTTGGGGCCTAATCCAACATGTTGGAGATTAGAGCTTACTTTTTCTTCTATTAGGTATAGTGTCTCTGGTCTAATTCCTAGATCCTTGGAAATGTAATGCAGTCTGCTGTCATTTATAACAACTTAGAATAAAAAATAAATAAATTTAAAAAAAGTCAATATAACAATATTTAAAGAACTGTTATGGGTCATCAATTCTACAATGACTTTCAGTGTAGCTTCTCTCCTTCAGTTTGGGGCCAAAGGGTAAGAGCTTGGGTTTGGAAAAAATACTTGAAATAGAATAGGGAAACATAGGCTATTTTCTTCACAATAAATGCATACTTCCCAAGCATAAAGAGAAGTGAAATAGTTTTCATGAATATTATCTTATTTTCCTAGACTGCATAGATATGTATAGGTATGCTTTTGTTATACCTTATATGTGAAAAACATCTAACTCTTCCTCTTCCTCTGCTTTGTAACAGTTTACTTTTTCATTTGTTTTTTTAACTAGGGAATTCCTGGGTACAAGGGTGACAAGGTAAGAATTGTCTGTGGGTTCTCTTTGATTTCCCTACTTCCCACAAGAGTCTGCAGGGTGAAAAGACTGCTCCTCTTCTAGGCCATATTTTGAATAACCAGGACCTCAGAAATCCCTGCAAAATGGCCCAAGCCTGCTTGGAGGGAACACATAAAATCATTCCTGTATCTATTTTCTTCCCAAGCCTGAGGAGGAACAAAGTGGTGGCTATTTGTAGGGTCAGTAGGAGTCAAGATATGTACTTAGTATCTATATGTCCTTAGGCAACTCAAGATCTCTGGTAATACAGGCCTATTTAATTTACAGGGTGGTTGGAGAATAAATGGAATAATGATGTGATAATGTATTGTAAACTGTTTGCAGGACTATAAATGTAAGGCTCAATTATGAAGAGGCAAGGAAAAATGTTAACATGGGAAAGTTAAAATTTTTTTTATGATTATAAAATTATAAATTTAACCTATATACAGTTGAGGAAAAGTATGAATCACACCATCTTGATTTAAACAATGAGGTAGTAATTAACACCAGGAACCTATGTGTGTGTGTGTGTGTGTGTGTGTGTGTGTGCGTGCACACACACACACACACACACACACACACATTTAAAGAGTCCTATAACCTTCTGGAGAGTTTTAGATTCACTGAAAGAGTTCTCACTTGGAAAATACAATTTGTCAGAGGAAAGTGACCCTGAACCTTCGACATTCAAACCAGAATTTTGCTAGGAGAAGCAGTATCAGAAATCTAAGGCTGGGAACAGAGCTAATCTGTTCAGAGCTTTCTGAAGTACTTGCTCCCTAGAACTATATAATTGTGACCATTCCACAGGGATTAATGATCCCACCAAAAAAGAAAATGCCTTTCTGTGGCAAATAACATGAATACAATATTTTCATTGATGGAAATCTGTCCCCAAAACAAATGCTGTTCCTTAGGACCCTAGAGCTAACAAATTTGTCTGGACAAATGGAATGTGAATTCTAGCCAAAAGGATTTTTGAGTGTATTTTTGGTACTTTTCTATTTTATATTTTAGTGGTTGACTCATTTTGTTTCCATCTAACATTACTAAATTAATTGCTTTCTAATTGGGTCTTCAAGAATGATATTCCATTTACATTCAGAAATTAATGTTCAACTTGTTCTGAGTGAAGACTCAGTTTTTCCTGAATCAGTTTGTCATGTTCAGCCAGAGAAGGGAGAAGTTGTGCTCCATTTGTGTATAATGTGTAAAATGCATTCTACTGCCATATATAACTAATTAGAACAAATTTTAAAATAAAATAAAAAACAAAAGCTGAAAAAATGATGTAGAGAGAAGGCAGATTGCTTTTTAACAGATAGCTGACTCAAAGAATCACACCTTCTTCTTTCCTGCTTCTGTTCTCAGT
The DNA here is from genome assembly GCA_025594165.1 of Tamias sibiricus. Taxonomy (NCBI): domain Eukaryota; kingdom Metazoa; phylum Chordata; class Mammalia; order Rodentia; family Sciuridae; genus Tamias; species Tamias sibiricus. The sequence continues at coordinate 106,560,075 of CM046664.1, read as the reverse complement.
GAAAGTCCAGGTAGACCTTGGGTAGAAATGCCAGGTTAATAGAAATAACATATATCCCATGATGATGTGCCCTGTTTGGCTATAGTGTCTGATACATAGATCTGGAAGTCTTACAGGTTCAAGTCTGTGGCTATAGGCAAAGAATTTAATCTTCCTGAGCTTCATATTCCTTATATATATATGATTGGATATATGTACATACATGTGGTTATATACATATATTTTATATTATATATATATATAGCAATCATGTAAAGGCTTTGGCACACACACACTTTGCACCCGTAATTGGTGATTACATTGTTATTTCCTTCCTTAGGGGAGTGCTATTCTACACGTGGTCTGCAGGCTGGCTGCCAGTCTTGTTAATGGTTGCTGCTTAGCAATGAGATAAAGCTTCTACCAGAATATAAGTTTACTGTTAAATTCAGCTGATGGTTATTTCTCATGACACAATTTCCTCGATGAAAAAGCAATGCATTGAATTACATTCTGGTGCAATTTCCTTATGTAATAGTGACACATCAAGTAGCATGTTCTAGAACAGCACATAGATAATAAAGCTGCAGCAGAAACAGAAATTAGTATTGAGGGCACTGGATTAGGAGTTATAGGCTAGCATGTGTGTGTAAGTAAATCATTTAATCTCTCCAATTGTTTCCTTATCCTAAAAATAAGAATTGATTTGAGACTCAGAGTAAATATATGAAATCATTTGAAAATGTTAACATATTTTATAAATAAGAGATAATTTTATTATGATTATGAAATTTTAGTTATATTTCTAATTATGTGACTTTTTACTTCTAATTCCTAGAAGTCTTCAAAGTCTGATATGATGAGTTAGTATTCAGCGATCCCAATTCTCATCTGTTTGGGCAAACCACTGAAGCTTTTTAAAAATAAATATTTACTTTTATTTTAAAATAATTTTGATTGACAAAAGTTGTGTAGTTTGTAAAGTACAACATGATGTTTTGAAATTTGTATGCATTGTGAAATGGTTAGATTGAACTAATGAACATATGCATTACCTAACATAGTTACCATGTTTTTTGTGTGTAATGAAAACACTTAAAAATGCACTCTTCTAATGCTTTTTGAGAACACAAGATGCTATTACTAATTATGGTCACCATGTTGTACAATAGGTCTTTTGTACTTTTTACTCCTTTCTAACTGAAATTTTATATCCTTCGAGCCATATCTCCCAAGCTCCAACCTGTTACCCCTGGTAACCACAGTCTACTCTCTGCCATGTGAATTCAACCTTTTTAGGTTCCACATAGAAGTGAAATCATAAAGTATTTGTCTTTCTGTGTCTGGCTTATTTCATTTAACATATGTCCCCCAGTTTCATCCATATTAAAATGAATGATAGGATTTCCTTCTTATAGGCTAAGTAGTGTTCCATTATATATGTAGACCACATTTTCTGAATCTTTTTAAATTGCAAATTTTCAGTCTGTAAAATTGGATTAAAATATCTACATCAGACAGTTAATGTCAGATAATGTCTGTTAAAACCATTAATAATCTCTAAAGTACAATTCCAATGTTAGTTTTTTCATCAATATTCTAGGGAAGAGAGTACGATAGAGCATAATAATGGAAAATATGTAGCATGCTCACTGCTATGCCCCTGTCTGTCAGCTAACCTTGCTCACATATCACGGTACCCTTCTAATGTATGGTGGATGTTCAGTTACTTTCTTTCTAATTTCATTCCTCTAATAATATGTCATACCTCATTAGATGGCATCACTGGTTTAATCCTGTCAAGTTAAGGATGACTGATGGAGAAAGGTTTTCAGAGTACGATGCCCATGCAAACCTCAGTATTGAGGATAAAATTGTATAGAATTTTTTGTGGAGTGCTTGTGCCTTAAGATTTTGCTGGGTATCTTAAGAAAAACCCTACTCTTGACTGACTGTAAATGTCCTATTATTCATTTTATGCATTTATTTTTTAGGGTGAGCCTGGAGAATGTGGTAAACCTGGAATAAAAGGTGACAAAGTAAGGAAGATGTTTTAAAAATATTAACAACTGTGATACCTTTTGGACTGTTTTCTTAAAAGGAAATTCCTGGGGTGAATTATGTGGATCTAATAGAGTTGGAGAGTCAATGGATCAATTTTCACATATGTGAAACATGAAGTAGAAAACAAAAGGATGCCTAACCTAGGGAATGAAGGCCCAAATGCCTTTCTTATAGGCCATTAAGATTTTGTTCTGCAACATCTTAACGTTTGAAGTCAGTTCTACACAAAGTCATGGTGACAAGAATAATATAACCAGTAAAGTCAATTCAAAATCCAACTGCTTTTAAATCTAATTGCTTTCTAGATGTAAACACTGAGATCAGGCACTTTCCAAAGAGTGAAGAATTCGTCAAATTAGTGAAATAGTTAAAAAACAATTTGGCCGAAGTAAGCATGGAGAATGGCTTGAAATTTTGAAAACATTTACCTTTCGCTAAAATATAAACACAGATAAAGAACTTAAACTAGAGACAGTATTCAGTATGTTAAAAAGTTCCTTAATAGACCAAGAATATAGAGAATATTTAAAAACATAACGATAAAAGATCCAAGAAAGTACAGAGTAAAACTTAATAGCTTTGATTATAGTTAAGAACTATTAACAAGACTCCCCCAAGATACTAAACTTTTAAATATCTTTAATTATGGGAGGAAGACAAAGACAGAAAGTAAGGCAGAAGGTTAAAAGAAGAGGATAAAGTGATGACACCAGTCCATGGAATTAAACATCTGAAATAGCATGAGACTTCCTGGAAGCTTTTAAACTACAGTAGAGTTAAAGGTCAGGTGGATCTGCAAAGTGTAGGCTTAGTAATTATCTCTGGGCAAAATGAAAAGTGTAATGATGAGGAGGTTTTTCCTAGAGGACAACTGAAAATGTGAGATGAACATGGGGTCATGGAAATACAGAAGAAAGGACACTCAGAATAGATAAAAAACCAAAGTCAAACAATACCTGGAAAAATGTGAAGTAAAAAATGGCTGACAAATAATTAACTTATTTTCATTGAGTAAGATGCCAGATATTAAGTACTCCATTGTTTTCTGTGCCAAAAAGAAAGAAAATATTGCAAATTATAAATATATGATGTGATTGACTGTAAGAATGCCCAATGTCAGAGATCCAAATATATGAAAAAAATGTCTTATGTTCAATGAAATAGGGTCCTTGCTATGAAGATTCACACAAATTTATAAGAAAAATATATGAAGAGCATGAAGAGATACAAAAGAGGAAATATAATAAATGAGATATAATAATAAATGAGAAATGAGAAAAATGTCTAAGCATCATAGCTATCAGATAAATGAAATTAAGACATTAAAATATTATTTCATAAATCAGATTCGCAAACACTGAACTAATATGTAATATTCAGTCTTCATGGGTATTCCATAAGATAAAGATGTGCTTTCTATATTCCAGTGATAGGAATGGGCAACAAACTTCACAGAGGAAGTTTCTTTCTATATATGGTGTGAGAGGCAAAGGATAGTGATGGAGAATCCTAAACGTGTTTCTAGTCTCTGCCACAGTTATCATCTGCTAGGAAACTTTTAGGAATAAATCAGAAGTTGGACAAAAATTTGTACACAGAGATGGTTGTTATAATATTACTTAAAATAGCAATCATAAATTCTCCAATGTCAAAATGAGGGAGGTGAGTAAATAAATTATGATAGCTCTCTATTCTTGAATATTTCAAAACCAGTGGGAATCTAGAAATTAGATATTATACACTCATACAAATAAATTTTGAGCGTTTCTGAGTTATGGAAAATACTGAAATATTTTCTATTAGAAGAGTGAGTATAAACAGTATTTTGCTAAGTTCCATGTCTTGAAGATGGACAAAAGAGCAAACTAAATACCATGGTAATTCACTAAATTGTTAACTAGTGACATTCCTTATTGGAAGGAAACTATTCTACCAAGCATACTGCCTTCTAAAGGATTTTGTAAAGTAATTGCTTTACTCTGATCAAAATGTCAATATGTAGGCTAAAAACTGACATGTACAATTGGATTTTCATGGAATTTGTTTATTAAAACAGAGTCTGACCTGAGGTCTCTTGTTAACTATAATCATTTCAACTTGTTGGCTTTGGTGTTTGGATAACCAGGGAAGACTGGCTGTTACCAGAGGACATTCCCTTTCCTCCCACTTCAAATAGCTGCCCTTAGGAGATAGATATTTATAGATACTTAGTATTAATTTTATTCCACAGGGATCTCCAGGGCCATCTGGACCAAAGGGACCAAGAGGACTTCAGGTAAGGTTACTAAAACCAGATCTAGGTTTGGATTAGAATCACCTGGGAAACTTTTTAAAAATCCCTTTACCCACTTGTACCCTCTGCCAATTAAATCAGAATGTCTGCAGATTGGAACCAGATATCAATATTTTTAAAGATCCCCAGGTGATTCCAATTTTTCAGCAAAGTTTGGAAACAACTTTCCTAACGTTTTGATTAGCTAACTAAGGCTCCTTAAAGACAGGTATTGGCCGGCAAGTTCACTTAGTGAGCACCTTAAGGAGATGAAAAAAATTAAGAGTCTGGGTACATGCAGAAAGTCAAAGTATTTTTGCACTGCTGCTATAATTGGAAGAGTTGTGCATTTTCTCTAAATTATAATATTTGTATTATTCCATTACTAGAAGTACTTAGTCCTTTGTAATATGGAATGATCATTTAAGGCATTTGTTTAACTTAGACAAATTGCGTGGATTTCAGAAAATAATCTGAATTTGTTTTTCCAGTCTAGGGACTTGTCTCTTCTAAAGTTACACTGGGTGTATATGTGTGTGAAGAGTTAATTTTAACCTTTCAGAAAGTCTGATGAAAGTTGTACTTTTACTAAAGATTTCCTACATTGAATCTAGTTAGCTTACAACTTCTTTGCTTTGGCCTGGAATTGTCAGAGCAAGCCAGTATCTCTGGTCATTGGAAATGATTAATTTCAATTATATGGCTTGGATACTAAAAAAAATTGTTTAATAGGAAAAATCTTTTTTAAAAGTCTGGTATGGGAATAAGTTTAGAAACACAGGTTTAGGTAACAAATACCTCATTAATAAGATGTTTGCTGTCAGCATACATACTATTTTAGAAGCTGTTCATTCAACTCAGGGAATTTTATGTCATCCAGTTTCTTGATTGAATCTGATGCCAATGTAACTCTGAGCTATATAGCCTGACTTCTAACTCCAGGATCTCTAGGAACCTTAAAGAAAGGTTCATTCTTGGTTAGCCTTTTGTACACAGACCTAATTCTTTGTTTTCATCTTGGAGCAGGGCATTAGTGGACCTCCAGGTGATCCAGGCCCAAAGGGATTTCAAGGCAATAAGGTAATCATACCCTGTGATTAGAGACAGGCAGAGTGCCTTTTACCCTGTCGCTTTATGGTAACGCATGTTATTATTAGACTGACATCAATGGACTCTTTGAGGAAGTATCTTTGGAAATACTTAATAACCTGCAGGTGTATACACAGAATCAATCAAGTATATGCAGGAAGTCAGTGGCATAGCTTTATCATTTATTAGTCTATTACTCAAGGGGGGCAATGTTAAACATAAACCATTATCTAGAATCTTCACCATATTTTTTTCCTACTCATGTCCTTTAGTCGTTTTATGGCTCACCAGAAACTGAAAAGCACTACCAAATAACACAATTCAAATATTCTCTTTTCTACATATCATGCCATCTTAGTATGCAGCTTATTAGGGAATGGAATTTATAACTGTTATACCAACAGAAATTAAGAAACCACAGCTATCAGTACCTTGCTTGTAATGTTACCCGTTGATAATCAGGCAAGACAGATAGGGAGGGGTGGAGTGAGAACCAAATAGAAGCGAGACACTAAGAGAGGTCTTTAAAAGACCTGGTTATAAGACTCCCTTTCCCAGTAAGAGTGATTTTGATTTGTTAAAAGCAATCTTTTTGGTTTCTTTTTAACTATTCTCGATGCTTAGTACATTTCACAGATGTAGTAAATATCCAATAAATGGTGTTGGCTTAGTGACTGCAGTTGTGTGGAATTTGTAGTAATTGTTAGCCACAGAAGCTGCTCTCCCCATCTGACCCTAGAAAAAGCTAATCTTTTAAGGGTAAAATTCGACTTAAGTTGTAGGAGCAGTTGGGCTATTTGAGTGTTAATTTTCCAGAGAGAAGAAAGGGAGTGACAAGAATAGTATTTTAATGAGATAATGACAGTTTGAGATTTCCCAGGCCACTTTTAATTGGCAAATTAAAATAGAATGGGCTTCTCAGAGGGAGCAGGCTCAAGCTTCATCTGGGGAGACTGTCTTTTCCAGTGCTTGCCTATGATTAATTTTCTCTGGGGGAAAGAAATGCCTTGTTGAATACTGAGTAGAGGTTCTCATAAAATTGCTTTGGCTATAGGCAAAATCCTACAGCAAGAAAAAGATATGTATTTTGATAGTATGTGCATATTTCTAGAATTCATTGGTTACCTAAAATGATAATATTCATGTTTGTGAAATAGAGGCTTAAAATCAGGGATCAGGGCAGGAGATTGTAACAGCGATAGAATTATAGAATGTTTGAGCCATAAATGATTTTAGAGATCATACAGGCCCAACACTTTTATTTGGAAATAAGACATAAAGCCTGGAGATCAAAGGCTTGCCTTAGGCAGAAGCATAGGCCACTCCATCAGCTCCAGAGGGCTCTGGGGAGGTGCTGGGCTGGGAACAGCTTGTGCCTGTGTGTGTTAATAGTGACTGTGAGATGGTGGTGACAGGACAGGTCCACAGAAAGCTGGCATCATGTGATCATGTCTCTTTGTGTTTAATAGACTTACTTACTACTTAGGGTTTTTTAATTTAAATATATTTTAGTTGTAGATGGACACAATATCTTTATTTTATTTATTTATTTTTATGTGGTGCTGAGGATTGAACCCAGTGCCTCACACATGTGAGGCAAGTGCTCTACCACTGAGCCACAACCCTAGCCCCAGGGTTTTTTATGTTTGTTTGTTTGTTTGTTTGTTTTAAGAACAAATTTATCTGAATAAAATTTGGTTTTTAATTCAGACAGTGCATTAATTCTTAATAAATAATGAGTCAAGTGGAGTTTTCTGGAAAGAGGAGTGGCTATGATTTTTCTGACATAATAGTACTTTGTGTTTGAGTTTTATAGCATAGGCATAAAAGAAGCCATTTTTTCCAAAAGTATTTGAGGAGTTCATCTGTTTCCTAAGGGCATCTCTTTAAATTGAAATTTTAATTGTGATAAAATATACGTGACATAAAATTACCACTCAGATTTTAATCACAAAGTTCACTGCCAAGTGAACATAGAAGATCATTGCCAATTGAAAAGGTGTCGGTTTCTAGGCAGTGTTGGGAGTTGTTAGGAGGCTGCAAGGTGGGCTTGTGAGCTTCCCTGTCTCCCTCTAGTGCTATTTCTGGTTTAAGGTCACAAGTGTAGAGGTCTCTCAACTCTTCCATATGATTTCTCTACTCCTTGGGTCCATTACCTAGAGATCCATGTCACATTGATCATTAATTAACTCTTATTTTGCATTTTTTACATTTATTAGTGTATTGTCTTAAAAGTCAGCTTTCCGAGAATGATTTCATCTTGCCTCCTAGAAAGTACTTCTACATTTTGAAGACATAATAAACTAATTCGTTCCTCAGCCTGTAAACAATATTGTATTAGATAGTGGCTTGTTTATTTTCACCCATTATCATTTTATTAGAGAATTTTTTTAAAGAAACTGCTATTGTAATTTGTGTAAATAATATCTAAAATCCAGTAATTGTGAATTTTCTGATAGGCACAGGGAGGATTATTTATTTTGTAACTTCTATAATACTTGTTGACATCTTACAAATTAGGCTACTAAAGCACAAGAAGTTTAAGGAAAAGGTCCAAATCTATGAAATTAGTAAGGGACAGAATCAGAATTCAAACCAGAAGTCTGTTCTTAACTACCCTATGATATATTTCCCCTCATGAAAAATGGCTGAATTTCCTGAATATTTTTCCTGAGATAAATGCTTTTCTTTTGAACAGTATGGAAGTTGCATATTTCCTCTTCTAGTATATTCTGGCTAAGCACAACACTCTGTTGAAAGGTGAATTTCTACTTGACTATAATGTTCATCTGAAAGTACAGGAAAAGAAGGAAGGGAATCACTTGGGGAAAAGAAAACAGCAATTCTAATTGTGCATTTTCAAATACCATATTTCTTATGAGACCTTAAAATAGAAACCTTAGGCTTGTAACATTTGCAGATTTTGTGAGTTTCTAGATGGAGTATGCCCATATTTTTGAATTTATGAATGGTCTCTCATAAACTACAGTCACTTTCTGTTGCTCTGGGGTAGAATGTTCTTCATCAAAGGGTTTTTCAGAAAAGGTGGCCAAAGAACAAAAGGAAAAAAAAATAGAATGTGCTAAATCAAAAGAAAATATGCTTCTGGCCATTTTACAAATCATTTCTGTCATTAATACTTTCCACATGTAAAGTAGCTCCTATTCTGCACTGAATGCCTTTGTTGCCTTAGCAACAAAACATAGATGTTTCTCAGAATGACACATTGGCTCAGAGGGTACCTCGGCTCAGAGGCCACCTCAACTTCTTTTGCACATAAGGGTCACATGGTGGTATTCATGAGAAGAACATTCCAGCAGTCTCTATGTGAAAAAATTGGAATTACAATCATATCAGTGGCCAAGAAGCCTTATCCCTAGGACCAAACTGAAAATGTAACTCAGGAGAGAGCACTCACTGGGCTCTGAGGAAAGACTGGAGTCCCTGTGAACCCAATGCTGCCAACTTCCGTGGGGCTGCTGTGGTAGCCTAGGCTGCAACCACATCTGGCTGCCAAAGGAGCCCTCTCATAAATAGAAAGAATGACTCGATGGGTAGACCTTTCAAATCACAGAGAACAAGTTACCAAAAATTAATTATGAACAAATAAACCCAGTGGAACACTGGGTGGGTCAAACCCAAATTAGGTCATTTTGCCATTTCTTGATGTCTTTCTGAGGTTATTTCTGAAGCATACTTTCTTCACAAACCTCATGCAAATCTGCTCTTTCCAAGATACTCTTTGTGTTCCTGGGAGCTAGGGATGGACTATGGCATGGAGGGAAGCAGCTGTGACACTTGGAGGTATACAGCTGTAGAGTTAGGGGCCAAAAGACACAAGGAGATAGCCCTGAAGTCTTTTCCCAAGATGAAATACCTTATGCAGATCCTCAAATAGTTAAAAATACTGTGATATTACATTATACATTAATTGATCTTTATAGATAAATTGCCTTCTTCTTCTGCCTTCCATTGTGCTAATTTAGAACATTCATATTTCCTGCAATGTTTTTTTTTTCCCTTGTTTTCTCCTCCTACATTCAAGAAGCTTGAAGTCCTCTTACATATGAAATTGGGTCTTGCTTTATGTTCAATTTAGCTTCTTCAATGTTAAGAAAATCCAGAGAGAAATTGGAATGTGGCCGTGGAATCTGAGGGAGGGAGGTAGCACTCAGGATGTTGACCATTTCCCATCATGTTTGGATGTAACCCATTAAAAGCTTTTCGTGCATTAAATAACCTAATGTGTTATTTCTACTTGTACTTTCTTTTAAAAGACGCATGAAAACTTGGGACTAACTCTTTTTGTTTCAGTTTCACCTATACAATCATTCTCTTTTTCATAGTTAATATTTTCACTAGAGCAGAGAAATCACTACTGAAGATTTAGTTGTTTTAAAAACACATTTCTGTTTTGATCATCACTTAGAAACTTAAATTGGTCCAAAGTTAGTTTAGTACCTTTAGTAGGTCAACCTATTAAACATAATTAATATTTCCAAATTGTGGTTTGGAAATAGCTCAACACCACAAATTTGAACACCCATACAGAATTTTAAACTTTCTCCTCAAACAAGCATCTTGTATAGATTTATTTCAGCTCTCATGCAACTCAAATACCTAACAATGTCCTAATATCATGATGTTGCTTTCAACCACTTAAAAAAATCAGGATTTGTTACAGGATATTTAATTCCTTATAACCTGAGGTGAAGTAAATGAGGTGAAACATATGTAGTATCTGCAGTTTCTAGTAAAGAATAATTAATCAAACAGAAAGGTCTTAAGTTCACAACTCTCTGAGCAGAATGACTATACTTTTGACCACCTGCAAACTATTTTTATAAACAGGGTCCTTGAACATGTCAGCTTTTCTAGTTGTCAAAAACAATAACGCTTTCTGGTCCTTCTTACAGGCTAACAACTTTGAACACAAAGTTGTGACTGTTCAGTCTACCAGAAAAATCCCTTTGTAATTTTAATTATAAGTATCTGTTAAAGGAAGATCATAGCCAAATTGTGTGAACGTTTTTCCTTCAGAGATGTCAAAGTCTAAATGCTATTTCTGTTCTGGGCCTAATTAAAAGGAAAGAGTCATTAGTAATCTAGCAATTCTTGTTGTGGAGAGGGCTTTGACCTGCACACACATCTGCCCACCAGGACTCTAAGTGAGCTTATTAACTCATTTGACATGAGACAACTGACATAGTGACAACTAGAAGTGGCTGCCAGAATATGTGGGATGTCAGCCAGTAGCTTCAAGGTAGATGATTTCCATGCAAATCTCAGTTACATATGGTCCTTAGCAGCTGGACTATAATCTGTGTGTGTGCATGTGTGTGTGTGTGTGTGTGTGTGTGTGTGTGTGTGTGTGTGTAAAGGTAGACTTTATGTACCTGAAATGGCAAGTGAGTCAGTTTGTATAAATTATGTTTCATCTTGGCTCATATTTTTTATTTTAGAGAATCTTTGTCTTCATATGATGGGCTTTCAATTATAAATAGATTATAACTATCTGGTTTTTGTAATTTTCATCCAATTCCAAAGATATGAATTTAGTCTGTGATGAACTTATTTTTGAAATTCTTTAAGAATAGAATGGAAAAGTCTCAAGAGGCAGTTTTTTTTAAAGCCAAACTGCTAGGATTGAAACCAGGCCTTGGCTTTATTAACTCTGTGATTTGGGCAAGTTCCTTTACTTTCTTTCTTTACTTTTTTTTTTTTTTTTTTTTTTTTGTGGTGCTGGGGATTGAACCCAGGGCCTTGTGCATGCAAGGCAAGCACTCTACCAACTGAGCTATTTCCCCAGTCCAAGTTCCTTTACTTTTGTATGTCTCCGTTTTCTTGTCCATGTGGCAAGTTATTACAGCACCCAGCTCTTAGAATTGTGAGGATTAGATGAGTTAAAACACAAGATACTCTTTGTGTTCCTGGGAGTTAGGGATGGACTGTGGCAGAGAAGCAGTTGTGACACTCCGAGGTACCCTAGCGTTAGAGCTGTAGAGTTAGGTCCGAAAGAGCATGAGGAGATATCCCTGAAGTCTTTTCTCAAGATGAAGTAGAACATGTAAATCCTCAAATAGTTAAAAATACCGTGATATTGTATTATATATTAATTGATCTTTATAGATAAATTGCCTTCTTCTTCTGCCTTCCATTGTGCTATTTTAGAACGTTCATATTTCAAACTCAGCACCTGTCTCAGAGTGAGAACCTCATGTGTTGCAATTTTTTTTTTTTTTTTTTTTTTTTGGTACTGGGGATTGAACTCAGGGGGCACTCGACCACTGGGCCGCATCCTCAGCAGTTTTTTTTTTTTTTTTTTTTTTTTTTTTTTTTGGTACCGGGGATTGAACTCAGCGGCACTCGACCACTGCTGGGTCACATCCCCAGACCTTTTTTTGTATTTTATTAGAGACAGGGTCTCACGGAGTTGCTAAGTGCCTCGCCATTGGTGAGGCTGGCTTTGAACTCGCGATCCTCCTGCCTCAGCCTCCCAAAGTGCTGGGATTACAGGCGTGCGCCACCGCGCCCGGCTGCAATTTTTATTAAGCAGTTATTTTGACAACTTTTGTTTTTTACAATAATGCAGACCAAGTGTATCCTGATGTTTTCTGAAAATAGCCTTTTATTATACACACTTCCTCTGAAACAAGAGAAATAAGGTACAACAATGGAGCTTGATTTAAGAAGTACTTGATAAATATTATCCTCTTATCCCCTGCTTGCTTCCTTCCTTCCTTCTTTCTTTCCTTCCTTCCTTCCTCCCTTTTGAAAAGGGACTTTTCTGACTTTTCCTCCAAAGCCTCTGTATGTACTCACGACTTCATGGAGTTTCAGATGAAAATGGAACCTGGCTGTGCTTGACTCACTCTGCACCTACAAAAATATTGTCCCTCACTTTCTTCCCTTTGGGATGCATGAGAATAACTGTCACAAGACTTAGCATAGCAAAGCTGGTGTCACCTATATCTGAGAAATGATTTGAATAAGTTGCTAATACATCTTTATCATAACGTTAAAAAGATTCCAAGGAATGATTAAATTATTCATAATTGTATTATTCAAGAAAAGGTAAAGTTCTGTTCTTAAACAACTCAGTATTTCAATAAATTAGATAACCATTTATTGTCTTCAAAAAAAGAAGGTTGCTTTGGTTACAGCTAGTGCCAGGAATGGGGGAATTGGGTTTTCTTTTCGCCTAACTGTTCTTTAACCTTAAGTTATTTATTGTGATTTCATTACTTTTTCAGCTGGAAAAAAAAAGACTAATTGTATCTTGAGTGAGTTTGTAGAAGAAACTATTTCATAGGCACTTGATATCATTATGTAACTTATATACGACTGCTCCTGATTGAAAACTTACATAACCCTAAAGGAGCATTTACAGACACACAACTTCTGGTTTAGACAAGGTTTTCGTTTGTCTTAGACAACTAGAATAATCCCTACTCCGTAGTTGATGTTCAGTAAATGTTTAATGCATGGGTGGTTGAGTGAGTGACAGTAGTTAGCTTAGCACTGAAAATGCAAAGCAGAGTGAAATTACACGTATCCTCCCTATAGTCTAGAGGAAAGGCATATAAACATACTTAGAAATGCAAAGGCTTTTTAATTTCTATGAAATTGTCTATCAATGTAGCCACATGTAGCTATTGAACAAAGTTGTCAATGTAGTGGGTATTCAGAAAAAGGGAAAAATGGTGTTACAATAGGGATTTTACCTGGTCAGAGAAACCCTCCTTTAAGCTGTGGTTCTTAAATTAATATAAGAAAGAAGAGAAGAATAACCAGATAAAATGGAGATAAGAGCATCCCAGACAGAGTGTCATGTGCAAAGATCCTGTGGCAGGAGGGAGCAAGTGAAGTGCAAGGAACCAAACAAGGGCCAAAGCTGCTAGAGTGGTGAGTATAGAGGTGATTGATGACAAATGGGACTAGAGAGGTGGTAGGAGCCTATCATGTAAGGAGCTCTGTTTTTATCCTATGAGCAGAGGAGAAAGCCTTTCAAGGTTTTATTCAGATTAAAATTAAAATATTTCTCTGATAGCAATGGAGGGAACAAATTGGAGTGTGCAGGTAGGATATTATAAGGACATTGTTGCTGTTTGAACAAACGGTGATTTGATTTTGGTGTAGACTATAGAAAGGCAGATGGAGAAGTGGATAGTTTGAGACACATTTAGGAAGCATACTGACAAGTATTTGGGACATGGTGGGAGGAGGAGAGGAAAAATAGTCCCCTCAGTTCTGGCTTGACACAGGAGAGACTGTGAACCCCTTCCTGAGATAGAAGAGACTGGAAGATGACCAAGTCTGTGAGTGAAAGGTAATGCGTCTGTCTTTAGAAATGACTTTTGAAATTCTCCTTTTCTCCAGCCCCGTGCAAGATGTCTTGCTAGACTTCCACCCTACTCCACCTAAATGTTGGTACTGTCCATGGTTCTGACCCAAGGCTCCAGGCTCTTTAATTTCTATGAAACTGTCTAATAAAGTAGCCACATGTAGCTATTGAGCATTTGAAATATGGCTCATCCAAACTGAGATTGTCACAAGTATAAGGCTGAGTTTCCAAGGACTTAATATCAAGAGTAGTGAAAAATATAAGCATCAATGCTTTTAAAATATTGAGTCCATGTTGAAATAATAACATTTTAGACATTTTAAGTGAAATGTATCATTAATTATAGTCCACCTGTTCTTTTTACCTTCTTAGTAAGACTAATAGAAAAATATAACCTACATACGTAGTCACTGTATATTTTCATTGAACATTGCAGTTCCAGACAGTGACCCAATTGTCACTTTGTTTCTGGATCCTTGTGCTCACTTTCTGCAGCACATTTCATGCCATTTTATGCCTCGCATTTTTCCTCTCTGAACTTTTGCTCCTTTTCTTTCCCACCAGGTTCACTATGATTCCTACCTCTTCATTCAGCTCAAGTATTCCCTCTATTATCATGAAACTTTCCCAATTCCTCGAGGCAGAATTAAACATTTCTGCTTCAGAGAATTATATGCTCTGTTAATATCTTTATTATAGATAATTTACATGCTTGTATTTTGTTTCATATTCATTTGTGTCTCCAGCCAGATTGTAAACTTCTGCAAAGTGAAGGCACAATCTGATTTATGTCTCTAATTATGTAAACTGATGCTCAATTATAGGCATAGATTTTTATTCACCAGACCTTTTATTGAGCACAAAACCTAGTGTCAGCTTGGTCAACAAAGACCTGGTGAATAACAATTTAATCTACACATATTAAATAGCTATTTTACACACAATATCTTGAATCCTCTCAACCACCCTGCAAGGTAAATATAATTATCCTCATTTTTCATTTTGGGATCTTGCAAAAGTTCAAACTGTTAGTAAGTGATAGAGCCAGGGATAATTCCAAAGCCATACTCCCCACACCCCACAGATTTCCTGCATGCTGAAAAGTCAATTAAAAAATAAAGATTAGGGCTGGGGTTGTGGCTCAGTGGTAGAACACTTGCCTACCACTGGGTTCGATCCTCAGTACCACATTAAAAAAATAAAGTTATCGTGTTAATCTAGAACTAAAAATATAAAAAGATTATATTCCTATAGTACAAATGGAATAAAACCCCTATTTCCTAGCATTATTAGATGATTAAATGAGATAATGTACATGGTGTCAGAGCAGTGCTTGTAAATAGTAGGTTTCATTAAACATGGGCTTCCTCTGCTCATGAGGTCCATAGGAGTAGGAGGTTCTTAATTTCTGAGGAGGCTCAAGGTGATCTCATAGCCCCTACACATGTTTACAGTTACATTCATGTATATTCACAACATAGAGATTATGAAAGAAGACTCTCTTTGGGGCTATTTTAACCCACTCCTCTTTGTTATCCTCACCTGTTGACCCTGGTCATCAAAGAAAGTGAAGTCAAGAAATAAGTACAGTGGGTACTGTAGGCATTGTGGGCATGCAATCTCCCTCCCTCTCCCTGTCTCTGTCTCTGTGTCTTTGTCTCTCTCTCTCTCTCTTTCTCTCTCTCTGTGTATGTGTGTGTGTGTGTGTGTGTGTGTGTGTGTGTGTGTGTGTGTGTGTGTTGGTGAGAGTTGGGGGCAGGAATAATAGCAGGAAAGGAATCAAGCCTAGAGTACTACCCAGGGTGTGTTGTCTCAGTAAATTTCCAGAAAACTATTCCAAGTAGAATGCTGACTCTCTTCCCCATGCTTTGTCTCATCTCAACATCATGTTTCACAATGAGGACCACTTTCTTTACTACCACAGGTGTTTTTGTAGGAAAGGTAAAGGGAAAACAATAATTATGCACCGATATTGGTTGGTGGGTCCTATGTTGAGATATTAGGCTCCTGAGAAATAAATTTAAGCAAGGAAAATGTGAAGATATGTTTCTGAGGGACTGAGTTCAGGTAAGGAAAAGCAATCACTCTAAAATCTTCAGATTCTTGTAATTCCCTTGAAAAAAGTAATAATAAAAAACTTCTCAGTTGCTTTGGGTACTTGGCCAAGCCTAAGGGGAACCCATAGGCTCAAGAGTAACAGAGTTGCTTCTCTTGATTCTCCTGGTTCACACCTTTAATATAACAACAAGACCATGTTTTGTAAGTAGTCAGAAGAAACTTTCTCACAAACCTGTGCTGTTGGTTTGTTTTTGATCAAACCTACAGTTAAGTACTGAGTAGGGCAGAGCTCCCACTAATCAAAAATCCTCAAGTTTGGGCTGGGGTTGTGGCTCAGTGGTAGAGCACTCGCCTAGCACGTGTGAGGCCCTGGGTTTGATCCTCAGCATCATATAAAAATAAATAAAATGGGGCTGGGGTTGTGGCTCAGCGGCAGAGCGCTTGCCTCATACGTGCAAGGCCCAGGTTCGATCCTCAGCACCACATAAACATAAATGCATTGCATTGTGTACAACTAAAGTAAATAAATTTAAATATTAAAAAATAAATAAAAATAAAAATAAATAAAATAAAGGTATTGTGTCCAACTACAACTAAAAAATAAATATTTTTAAAAAATCCTTAAGTTCTCTACCAGATGCATAGTTTAAATGCCTTATCACCTCTTACAAAACCAAAGGTACATATAGGAAGTATAGAAAACAAAATAAGTAAAACTTAGGGTTTAAAATTATTATTGTAGTTTTTGATGGTGCCTTTATCTCTTGAGCCAGTTCTTTAAGTTTAGGAACTGTGTCTCAGACTTCTCAGTATTTACTTCCTAACCTCCGCAGAGCAATTACTTGGTGTTCATTTGCTGAGTGATGGCAACTGTCCCCGTGTAGGACTCCTATAACTTACAAGGAAATTTCAACTTGAGTGGAGAGCACACAAGTTGTAAAACAAAGAAAAAATAAATGAAGGTTCTTTGAATCAAAAGTTTGCCCTAGGAAGTTGAATAATTTCCAGAATTTACTTATACTTTGATATTAAGAAATCAGCTTCAAATTTAGCACAAACTTTTATGTCTCATATTATAAAAAGAGAGAAGTTCCATGACAAGGAACATGTAAAATAAGAATGGCTGTGATCTGTCTGCTCCAGATTTAAACTACACAGAAAGACAAGTGCAACTCAAAAAATTTAAAAAGTAAATTCTAGTTGATTTATCTGCCAGATTGACTTGTTCTCAATAGCATGAACAGCAAATACTTTTGTATCAAACCATTTATTTGGCAAAAAGCCAAAAATTCTGGCAACTGATTTTTTTTTTTTGTACTAGGGATTGAACCTAGGGGCGTTTAGCCACTGAGCCATATCCTCAACCCTTTTAAAATATTTTATTTAGAGACAGGTTCTCACTGAGCTGCTTAGCGCCTTGCTTTTGTTGAGGCTGGCTTTGAATTTGGAATCCTCCTGCTTCAGCCTCCTGCACCACTGGGATTATGGTCGTGAACCACTTCTGTCCATCTCTGGCAACTAATTTTCAGAAAGGTTTCTTTTGTTTTAATTTATCTTGAGTTTGGGTATATATTTTGGGGAGCTGATTTCTTCTTGACCCTTCTCTTTCTCCTTTGCAATGCTCAACAGACTGCTGTCAAATAATTCCCTTACCAACAGAACATTGCTCTGTTAAGTGTCCCCTCCAAAATCACAAGTCTCCAGGGCAAAGTGATACTTTAACATTAATGAAAAGTTTTTTATTTCCCTTAATCTGAGAGAAGGTTAGTCTCAATTGATGTTCCACTTTTCTGTTTGTACACACAGATAAATCTGTAAGTTGAATGAAACTTTAAATAGCAAGTATTTATTAACTCAAACACAAGAGTATTCAGAAATCTTCCTCAGTATAAAGATTCATGTGTATTTATAAAAATTGGAAAGAAACATGTGAAAAATTAATAGGAATTATAGATAAGTAATTAATTTTTTTAAAAGTATGCTTTTAATATATGACAGATTTTCTACAATGACAATATATTATTTTAATAAATAAAAAAACTTAGCGGTAGTAAAAAAAAAGCAATTGGAATCCTTTTTACCTATCATCATGTCATAGGGCCAAAAGCCTAAGAGTCTGGAAAAGTCCTATGTGGGAGTGATATTGAGGTGTGAGTTAGGGCAGATCAAGTAACTGTCTGGGCTCATATTCACCATTTGGGAAATGGAGAGAGTTGAGTGTCATGGTCCCATCTAGTTCTAAGATGCCTGAGTTCTATTATGGGCCTGCCATGTGGTAGGCTGGATTAATTAAAGACTGTTTTGACTTTGAATTACAGCATCTTGACTAAGAGTGGCTTAAATCATAAAAACTCTCCCTGTTGAGTAACGAGAATATTTGCAGTAGCTAGTCTAGGAGGATTAGGCTGCTCAGCAAGGTTATCCAGAAGTCAGGCTCTTCTCCATGTTCTCTGTGTGGTCCTCTTCAGCTCTTGGCTTCTATAGCAGAGATTATTGTATCATGGATACAAGACAGTTTCCACATCTCCATGCAGGAAAGAAAAGGCAGAGGCAAAAGTTTTATCCTTTATATCCAGCAAGGTCCCGCCCATCTCATTTGTCAGAACTGAGTCACATGATCAACCTAGACTAATGGGTAGCAATGCAAAAGGGGATCCCAAGCCTTGCATTAGACTACTTATCATTCATCCCATACCTGTGAGAGAAAAGAACAGCTGCCCTTCTTATTAGAGGGGGAGAGAGGGTAGCCATTGGTGTCTGCCAGAGCACCCCACAAAAATTTTAATGAATAAGTGAGGGCTGCACTGTGACTTTCATAGGTCCTAAAAATGTTTGCCTTAGAGGATATCTTCATCCAGGAAAAAATATTTAAAAATGTATGAATGAGTTGATATAAAGATAAATATAATCCAGGATCAATTCATTCTCACATATTCATAATTATGATATTGATTTTTATAATAATTTAAAAAATGAAAATGGAAACATGTTCATGTGTTCCTACAAGTATTGTGGGCCCTAGAGACTGTGCCTGCTGAGCCTAGTGGGTAATTCAACTCTGGGACTCTGTTGTCTTTTCAAATGGATTTTAGATGATTGAGGGTAGAGGCTGTGTACTAGTTCCACTGTTGCCCTCAGAGCCTCTATCACAACACTATACATCTAAAAGCTGCTCAAAGACTACTAATGAGTTGACCTAACATATCACTGTTTCTCCCTGTAGGGTGAGCCAGGTCCTCCTGGCCCTTATGGTCCTCCAGGAGCCCCTGGTATTGGACAGCAAGGTATTAAGGTAAAGATGCTGTTTCTTTGTCCATTGATGACTATTGGTTTTATTGTAGAACCTGGGGGAGTGTGATTTCAACTCAGTTCAGCCTAATTGTAGTAAACATGAGGAGATTTCCTGTAGAAGTTACTCACGTTTACATTCTTTTACATGGCAATGCTCTGACCAGGGGCAGTTGTCACAAGAATAATCAATCAATTATATTTTTGATTTGACTGAAATGAAAAATTTGCTTATCTCTAAATATCCACTCACTCATAATATATGTGTAGTTCTTTTGAGTTTCCAGACTTTAAACATTAGCATATTAACATATTAACTTTAAACATATTGCAAAGTGAAATATCTTAATACATCAACTACCACTTGTTCACATTAAATAAACATAGATGGGCAGGAACCAGAGGAACTAGGACACTGAATAAATAAATGTTGGCAGAAAAGTTTGTAGGGAAATAGAAAGTAAGAAACATCCCTCCTGGGATGCTCTGTACCATGCAAGATAGAATGGAGTGGAAGTGCTTATTTTAAATGACTCTTCTGTGTGGTTGGGACAATAAGGCCTTGATGCAGGACTAAAATAAGACTTTGATGCAGCACGAAAATTGTACTCTCAATGTAATCAAGTGTCAGCATAGGTAACATTTTGACAATAAGTGCATTGAGACTCCAGGGAAAGCAGGGTTTATATGGGGAGAGATATTGGAAAAGCATTCTGAAGGAGATCAAGTGTTTAAAAGAGAGGTGGAATGGGACGGAGGAGGGATAAGGGATGGATACATTCCAGGATGATGGCCAGGAATAGCACAAATATCATCAGCTTGTCCATCTCGGTGACCAAAATGAATTGCCATGAAAGTTCATCTTCCCACTACTATGGGATAGATTGTGAGAGAGAAAAGTGCTGTATTGCATTTAAAGAAGAGATGATAAACATTTTAGAGTAATTTGTTTACTTAAATTCTAATTAAAGTCATTTTCCCCTCTCTAGATTTTAAAAATGTTTATGGATACTAAAAGTTTGGCTATTTCATATTTATCCTTGTTGAAATCTCCAGATAATTTTGTGCTATGTTGATTTTAAAATGCCAACTGTACTTTTTCAGGGAGAGAGAGGCCAAGAAGGAAGAACAGGAGCTCCAGGACCCATTGGAGTTGGTCAGCCAGGCCAGCCGGTAAGTAGCACACGTCCCAGATGGGACAAAAAAGAGCCACACAATTCCCATGTGTTCTTTCTGGTCAGAATAAACGGTTAAAGCTATAGTAACAAAAATAGCATGGCGTTGACCAAAATAGGCAAGAAGACCAATGGCACAGAATAGAAGACACAGAGACAAACCCACATAAATACAGTTACCTAATACTAGACAAAGGCACCGTAGACATATATTGGAGAAAAGATAGCCTCTTCAACAAATGGTGCTTGGAAAATTGGAAATCCATATGTAATAGAGTGAAAGTTAACCCCTATCTCTCACCCTTCACACGAATCAACTCTAAGTAGATCAAAGACCTAGGAATTAGACCAGAAATCATGCACATGATTTCTGTGCATGAAAATGTAGGCCCAACACTTCTACACATATTGGCTCAGGAACTAACTTTCTTAACAAAACTCCTAAAGCACAAGAAATAAAATTAAAAAATCAATCAACAGGATGGCATCTAACTAAAAAGCTTCTTCACAGCAAAGGAAACAATCAAGAACATGATGAGAGAGCCTACAGAATGGTAGAAAATATTTGCCACCTGCACCTCAGATAGGGTGTTAATTTCCAGGATATACAAAGAACTCAAAAAGCTTAACACCAACAAAAACCAAACAACAATAACAACAAACAAACAAACAAAAACAAAATGACCAAATCAATAAGTGGACAAAGGAACTGAACCCTTTTCAAAAGTAGACATACAAATAGTCAATGAATATTTGAAAAAAATGTTCAATATCTCTAGCAATTAGAGAAATGCAAATTAAAACTATATCTCATTCTAGTCAGAATGGCAACTATCACGAATACAAATAACAATAAATGTTGGTGAGGATGTGGGGAAAAGGGAACACTTATACTTTACTGGTGTTACTGCAAATTGGTGCAACCACTCTGGAAAGCAGTATAGAGATTCCTCAAAAAACCATTTGACCCAGTTATTCCACTTCTTAGCATATATCCAAAGGATTTAAAATCAGCATACTACAGTGATGCAGCCACATCAATGTTTAAAGCAGCTCAATTCACAATAACTAAGCTATGGAAGTAACACAGGTTCCCTTCAACTGATGAATAAAGAAAATATGGTATGTATACATGATGGAGTATTACTCAGCCATAAAGAAGAATGACTTAATGATATTTGCCAGCAAATATATGGATCTGGAGACTATCGTGCTAAGTGAAATAAGACAATCCCCCCAAAAAAGTTTGAATGTTTTTGCTGATATATGGAAGCTAAACCACAATAAAGGGGCTGGGGAAGGGAAGAAGAGAAGTTCAGTAGATTAGACAAAGGGGAATGAAAGGAAGGGAGCGGGGAGGGGTAGGAATAGGAAAGAGTGTAGAATGAGTCTAACATTAAGTGAATCTCATCAGCCTGCCCACCCACTAGAATGGGGTCCTAGGATGGGCATGGTGGCTCACACCTGTAATCCCAGCAGCTTGGGAGGAGGATCACCAGTTCAAAGCCAGCCTCAGAAAAAGTGGTACACTAAACAACTCAGTAATACCCTGTCTCTAAATAAAATACAAAACAATAGGGATGGGGGTGTGGCTCAGTGGTTGAGTGCTCCTAAATTCAATCCCTGGTACCCTTCTCCCCAAAAAAGTATAAAATTTGTGTAAGACTACAAAACACTGATGAAAATAATTAAAGACTATTTAATAACTTGAGAAGACATACTATTTTCATGGATTGACATTCTCCCTAAATTAATATAAAGGTTTAATGGAAGTCTTTTCAGTATACCAGCAAGTTTTTTTTGTAGACCTGAATAGAATGAATTTAAAATTTACATGCAAAGACAAAAGAGCTGGAGTAGCTAAAAAATTTTTTTGAGAAAGAAGAATACACTTGGAGAAATCACACTTCTTGGGTTAAGACTTAATATTTAGCTATAGTAACAAAGAATGTGTGGTATTGGCAGAATATAGATAATGATCAATGGAAAAGAATGCAGAACCCAAATATGGACCCAAACAAGAATAGTCAACTGATTTTTGATAAAAAATGCAAAACTGATCCAATGGAGGAGCATAGTCTTTTCAACAAATGGTGCTAGAGAAATTGAATATTTATGAGGAAACCAAACCAAACCCAAACCACCTCATCTTAAGTCTCACATCTTATACAAAAATTTACTCAAAATGAACCATGTATTTAAATATAAAATGGAAAAACTATAAAACTTTACAAATAAAACAGGGAAAAAAATCTTTGGGACTCAGTACTTGATGAAGATTTCTAAGACATGTCACCAAAAACATGATTCAAAAAAGAAAAAGGTTGATTCACTGGAGTTCATCAAAATGGAAAACATTTTCTCTGTTAAAGATTGTTAACAGTTTAAAAATACAAGCTACTTACTGGGAGAAAATATTAGCAAACCACATATGTGGCAAAGGATTTGTATCTCGAATGTATCAAGAACACTCAAAACTCATTGATAAAACAAAGATCTAGTTAGAAAATAGCAAAAATATCAAATATTTATCAGGAATACATACATGTATGTATATAGTTACATGGTATGTATATGGCTACATATGTATGTATATGTTGTATCTCTATTTCTTAAGTGGTCTCTGGACTTTTGTCATGTATTATAATTTAACAGCTTTGAAATGTCATCAGTAGTGCTACCCATTTCTGAAAAACACACTGCCCACAGAAGGATTTTACTCCAATCATCTCTTCTACCTTATTTTATCCTACCTAACTTATTATTTTTATTGTTGTTATTTTTATCAGTATTTAATTTAGCTTTACCCAATTTTTTGGCTCACCATAGCTTATCAGTTTCCCTTTTTCTTTTTTTTTTAAGTACTATATTTCTTAGTTGTTTCCAATCAAATTGTGTGTAAACTCTTTCAGTTTTTACCTGAAATGTCATTCTTTTTTTTTAATAATAATAGTTTAGCTGGTGTGAAAATCTGAGTTGCATACTAATTCCACTGTCTACTGACAACAGTTGTTCCTGTTGATTTGTTTGCAGTATGTTTATAATTTCTTAGTAATTTATCTTTTATCTTAGGCTGCTTTTGTAATTTTTCTCATTAATATTTTTTTCTTAAAGTCATTATGATACATTTAAATATGAATAAATTTACAATTATATGACTTTATATTCACTGTTCTATGAATCTGAGGATTTGATAATTTTTAAAGTTCTTAGCTATTATCTCTTCAAATGCTCACCCTGCCCCCCGTGCTATTTATTTTGAAATCCTATTGGACATTTGGAAGCATTTTGGGTAATTTCTTCAAATGTAATTTGTAATGTACATATTTAATCAGGTTATAAGATGCTCTTAACTCATTCATTAAAATTTTTAGTTTAATGAGTATTTTTAAAATCTATCTATCTATTCTTTTTACCACACTGGCCTCTGATTCTTGTGTTTTCTACTCTTTCCTTAAGACATTAAGCATTAAAGTATACATTAAAAAAAATTTTTTTAGTTGTAGATCAACACAATACCTTAATTTATTTGTTTATTTTTATGTGGTGCCAGGGATCAAACCCAGTGCCTCATGCATGCTAGGCAAGTGCTCTACCACTGAGCCACAACCCTGCCCTAAAATATACATTTTTGTGTTTGTTGTTTTATCCTATTATTTGTCAGTCTTGGGGGATTTTATGTTATCTTGGTTCACTTTTATTCATTGTGAATTATTTCCTATTATGTTCTGAACTTTGGAATCTGAACTCATTTTTAGCAGGGCTTTAGTTGTGAAAACCCCAAGTGTCCTGTGTGAAGGGTGGTTGAGACAAGTTAGTGTTTGCACCTCTTATGTACTCCAGGAGTTTCCTTGATGATAAGGAGTTGACAGAAGTGTTCAGAGACTGCTAGGTGGTGTCAATAGAAGTTACAAACCCATATACAGCACAAGTCATTTTCCAGTCATTCAGAGGCCTCGCCAAGGCAGACACAATTCTTGTCGTCCTGTGTCAATGTGATGACTATTTTCTAATGTCCCTTTCATTGAAGTTTCACAGCTTTGAAGGT
Source organism: Tamias sibiricus (assembly GCA_025594165.1). Lineage (NCBI taxonomy): Eukaryota > Metazoa > Chordata > Mammalia > Rodentia > Sciuridae > Tamias > Tamias sibiricus. The sequence continues at coordinate 106,535,758 of CM046664.1, read as the reverse complement.
GTTCCCTTTTTGTGGGATTTTAGTACCGATTAGCTCCTCATTTTTCATTGTGTGAGCCAAAGCCTCTGCTACTGTTTCTCCCTGTAGGCTTCCTAGACTTCTTTCCACCACACAAACATGTTTTCTCTTTTTCCCCCTACCCAGCACAGCCACAGCAGCAGCTTAGATGCATACACAGTTTTCATCTTTGTTGTTGAGCCCTACTTTATTTTCTCTGGGCTCAGGTATACCTCTACATTTCATTTTGGGAAAAAAAAAAAAAAATCAGATTCTTTATCTTTCTGTTTGGAGCTAGATTTTCACAATATTGTCAGAACAGGAAATTCTTGTTTATTTGCTTGTTTTCCAAGCCACAATTTCACAAATGAGAATGATGCTGTGAAGTTTTGACTTATTTGGAAACAAAATACTAACAAAAATGAGAAGGATCCCAATTAATGTGTCAAACTGTTGCACCAAAAAAACATAATAAAAAAAAATCAACAATGTGAGTTTTTTAATTATTTAGAAGTGACATAAAGACTTACCTGAGGACTGACAAAGATTCTGTTGAAAATTCTTTACTTTGTTCCTTTGCCAAATTATTTCAAATAGTTTCAGGTCTAGTGCTACTCTCACCAATGCCACAGTAATGTAAATCCACCAATAGATGGAATTAATATTCTAGCTCTAATGCCTAACTTTGAATAGTCAGCTATCATCTTTGTGTGATTATCACTTGTTTTGTGCTGCTTTGATAAGTATAGCTGATTCATAAAAAGTAAATTGACTAAGACTCTCAGAGTAATCTGTTTTTTATGCAAGGTCATTCACAGTACTCTCAGGGGGGAAAAAAATCCCCTGAGGTAGAACTCTAATTACTTTGAAGTTAAAAATAAAATAGATGACACTGTTTGAAGATAATGGACAATCCTTATTATTATTTAGCATATTTATCTTTAATGCAGAGTATTCTGAAATCATTTTTAAGGTTATTAGCACTGTTGATTTTATTAAGGAAAATAATAAGATAAATATAATGAGCAATCATATTTTAATTTCATTGCTAAAGTCTCAATAAAGCATTTTACTGAATAGACTGTGTTAACCGGTAATTGGGATTAAAGTATACATGGAGGAACCTAATTATATAACTAATATATATCTCTAATAATGTTATATGTTAATCTATTATATCTCTACTAATATATTAAAATATTATGTAATAGATATAATAATGTGTCTATTACTTATCAATCTATAAATAAATATATTTTAGAGATGTTTGTTAAAAAACAAACAAATATGCCATAGTTCTAACTGGTTCTCATGGCCTTTGAAAAGGACACTGACATTTTTACAGAAGCATTTATTCTTTTGAAAATGACATGCAATTATTATCTGTCAATAAAAATATTTTAAAAGATGATCTTCTGGTACTGCCTACTAAATTAAAAGTATGGTTCATATAACTCAAGTACCTGCTACTTCTCTTCTCTGGCTAATAATCATCTTCTATCCTGACTCTTTAACTGGAAAACTTGAGAACATACTGATGGTATAGAGTATTTCTCTGATAGTTCCCAGTAATTAAGCCTTGGATCACTGATTCTTTAATCCCCTGAAGTGCTGGCCCAGGAGCCTTAAGGCATGATTCCTTAACTCCTCCATTACTTTCACTTTCACCTTCGTTGCTGTATTCTATAAGTGCAAAGAAGGAGGGAAGAAAATTCATTTATTCTGTGCAGCCAGAATAAATGCCTCTCACCGCATTGCCTAATGTAGAACAACCTCTGAGATTTCCTTATTTCTAAACACTCCACAAAGGACATTTGTAACAATGGTGGAGCCGAAGTAAAATTAGGTTTGATAATTGTAGCAGGTACGTAGTAATATGAAAAGCTTTAAATGTCTCTGAATGAATCTTTACAATAACACTTGTGGCTGAGGTAGTACTGTCATCATCATTCTGAGGATGATGCTGAGCTTTGGAGAGATTGAATTATCTGATCAAGGTGACACTGCTAATATGTAGCAGAAGTCAGACTTGAACCTCGGTTTAAAAGACACCAAAATCTCCTTTTAATTATCATGCAAGACTAAATTCCATGAAACAAGGAGATCTGTCTGCTATTCCTAGTACAATTCCTTCCACTTCTTGGGTGTTTGGTAAGTATTCATTGAAGGAATGAAAAAAAAAAAAAAAACTGAGCTGGGAAAAAAAAGATTTCATTATGTTTAATATAAAATGTTTCATTTTTATTAGTCATATCATTAGGGAAGAAGAAAAATTTGCTGTTCTTTGTGAAAATGTATGATTTTAGCTTGGCACTTTAAAGTTTAGGTTGCAATCCAGTTTCATGCTCCTTTTTTTATTTCCTCCCTAACTGACTGCTCTACCATTAGAATAAGCTGTCATGGATATTAGTGCTTTGATTAAGGTTTTGGATTGTTAAAGGAAACAAGCATTACACTTTAAATTCAATTAGATGTTAGCTTTTTCTTTTAATTAAAGTATTTACTGAATAGTAAAAAAGACTGTCTTTTAAAATATGCAATATTAGGGAGAAGCACAAAAAAGTTAAACACTGGGATACAGTTAGCTTTCTTTCTTAAATATAAATTCATAATGGATCTGCTACTGCTGAACATAATACTGCATCTTAGTTCTGCCACCAGGTTTATGCATCTCTTAAGTAACCCTGGATTAGAGTACCTAGGACCCAAAGACCTTTCAGCCTGCAGTGTGCTGTCTTTGGACCTTGAGGGAAATTCAGTAGACTGTTCCGGGACTTTCCTAGTAAGCTAACCTGAATCATCTGAAGATCATTAGAGGAAATTCCCAGTTTTTGCTTGTAAGAGGTTTGTTGTTAGTTTCTTTTCATTTCTTGCTTTTTAGCCTTCTGGACAAGAAGAAAAGGGGAAAATTTGTAGTTTTAAAAAATTCTTTCTAATTTAAATGAAAACCTTGCTATTGTCTTATGTTTTCCAATTAGGGTGTTTTCTGCCAGTCCATTTCAAAGCCTGGGACTGAGAAGTCCTCTCCTCTTCTAGTGCCTTTCTGAGCAATAGTTACCTGGACTTAATTTTAATTGTTAACATTGAAATCCATGATTCCCTTTATTGATCTATCAAGGTATCAGCTTATGCATAGAACTGCCAGTGGAGTCAAAGGGTTCCTGAAATAATTCAAGTTTTAATCCAAGTGTATCAGGAGAGAAATTGAAACACATGTTAAGTAGTATCCAATGCTTTGCAACAGCTATGCAGTGATTACTTCACTGGGCTCCCTTAAAACTTAACCAAATTTTCAAATAACACTGCATCCTTCTCCAGACCACACAGTCCTGAATTTTTGGCCTTTCTTCATAGGGTTTATTTCCTAGTCCTTATTCTGAAGCATCACTTAATTTCCATTTTCCTCTAATTTGAGGAAACTAGAAGTGCTTATGCCAAGCAAACAGAATAAGTATTGAATACAATGTGAATGTCTTCTTCACAACTCTACAATTCTACTGATCAGTATAAATGATTTTCCAAAACACTTTGGGAACTTACTAGAAGGACACTCAGGAAAAACTTAAGAAGACTCTATCACTGCCATATCCTTGTGAACTGAAATATAACTATTCTTTCTTCCCTCTTCTTCCCTCTATCTCTCTTCCTCCCGTTCTTTCTTCCTCTCTTACCTCCTGCTCCTCATTCCCTCCTACCCTAACCAGGGTCCCCGCGGTCCTGAGGGAGCACCAGGAGACAGGGGCTTACCTGGAGAAGGATTGCCAGGACCTAAGGTAACAATAGCTTCTGAACTAGGAAAAAACACTTTGTCCTGCATGGTCATGAATCACAATTTTTTAAAAACACTGATTATTAGAAGTCAAGTATTTCCTGACAATTTCCATTGTATTGTGTGAAGGGATTTGTCAATTTTCCTTTAATGTAAAAGTATGGTGAAATATTTAATTATACAATAAGACATCAACAGATTTCTATTTCATGTAATTACCACATATGAAATTAGAATATCTCAGTTTGCACTCATTAAAGCTCCAGTGATAAATAGCATATTGATGCCCAGAAGTCAAGTTATTCAGTGTAGCTATGGCAACACTGCTCACAGCTTTGTTTTATGAAACACAGATAGGATACAGAGTCTAATACACCAATTTATAATAGTACCACCATCAATATCATAAGAAAACTGATTTTTACCCCAAGGACCAAAGTCTTATGAAAGTCTTATCTTTGGCCTGGCAATCAAGAATTCAAACTTTCATACTGCTTTCCACATATAATTCTTGGAGCTCAAGTTACTCTGCACCAGGGTGTGTCAAACTTCTTTAAAGGGCTGGAGGGCAAATATTTTAGGCTTTGTAAGCCATATGGTATCTGTTGCAATGACTCAACTCTGTTATCGCAGCATGGAAACAGCCATAAAAAACGTATCAATGAATGAATGTGGCTGGATTACAGGTGTTGGCCACTACACTGGGCTTTATCTTTAACACACATACCCAGATTATAAAGATAAATAATTCTCACAATTTGAATTTTCCAGATTGTTTGGACTGCACATCAAAAAAGACATTTGTGATGTGACAAAAATTTTAAAAATCCAACGAAACTGTGTTTACAAAACGCCAGCAGTGGGATTTGGCCAGTGGACTGTAGTTTGCTGTCCCATGTTCTAGGTAGTTTAGCCATATCTATAACAAATTTGCCAAAGACCATATAGAAAATAGTTTTCCAAAATACTCTGGGCACTATTTAAAAAAAAATTCACAGCAAACAATGATGTATTTCAGAGTTCTTTCTTCATTTCTAAGGTCTTCCTCCCCCTCACACATATAGGCACACACCCACACAGCCCAGAGAACCATATGCTGCTTTCTCAGACCCTGTACATCAGTCATTCTGTCAGGTCACTCAGATATGACCTTCTCAATATGTTCTCATACTCTAAAATTGCATCTCATTCTCAGATTCACTCATTATGATCAATACTCAGTTGTCTCTGAGAAACCCAAATCTCAAAAGAGGGAAAGCAATTGCTATAACAAATAATTCATACTAAGTTGTGGGGGACTGCTGGGTTGAATTCTAAAGGAAGACATTTTTAACACATTAAAGTTACCACGATAATGTTAGTAATATTTTGGGTAAAGGTGATGTTACGAATACCCTTGACTAGCCAAAGTATCATTCTTAGAAAACAGGTCAGAGACTTAAAACTACATTTTAGAAAGTTTTAAAAATTTTGGCACATCACAAATGTCTTTTCTGATGTGCAGCCCAAACAATCTGGAAAATTCAAATTGTGAGAATTATTTATCTTTATAATCTGGGTGTGTGTGTTAAAGATAAAGCCCGGTGTAGTGGCAAATACCTGTAACCCCAGCACCTTGGGAGGCTGAGACAGAAGGATCACGAGTTCAAACCCAGCCTCAGCAAAAAGCAAGGCACTAAGCAACTCAGTGAGACCCTGTCTCTAAATAAAATACAAAATAGGGCTGGGGATGTGGCTCAGTGGTCAAGTGCTCCTATGTTCAATCCCCAGTACCAAAACAGAAAAAAAAAAAAAAAAAAAAAAAAGAATGAATATGTGAAACACTAAAAAGTATATTCCATGGAATGCCTTAATGACATGTTCAACATACTTTTATGTTAAATGAAGTATAATGTGATGATACACTCTGTATAATAACCCCAGGCCCTGCATTGGCCTCTATTTCAATAAGGAAAGAACACATTGTTTTCAGTGTTTCCTTAGGATCAAGTACATGTGATTGAGCTCTGTGTTAATGATCCAAAGAAACCATCAGTCAAAGCACTTCATTCCCCAGCCAGGCAGACCTGTTGATTCAGTCAGATTGTGGTTAATTTGCAATGATGTAGGGAGTAAGTGAATAAATGGATATAGAAAGATGTAGCTATATTTTCTTTTTACTTAGGTTTCTTGAAAATGTTCTTTGATTTTACTCTTGGTTCTAATGAATTCATTAAATGAATGTTGTTTCTGATTGACATGGTTTATTTTTCATAATGAAGGCATGAAGTGCTATGACTTCATAGATATAGTAAGAACAGCTGTTCACAGAGGCCATCTGATTGTAGAAGCAAATACAAGAAGGTTTTCCATGAATCCTTCTAAACCTAGATTTTCAAAGAATGTCTGTAAGTTCAGATATAAAACACTTAATAAGTAATCCAATCCTGGCAAGTGTTGGTTCACATATATGAGAGACAAATTCTCTTGTACCATGGATTCAATTGTAGCCATATTAGGGAATAGGAGGCTTGATCCAGTTAGTTGTACCACATGATTAATTGATTAGGTTCCTGGTTTCAGTATTTCTACTGAGATTGGAAATTGAGCTCTTTTCCAACTTCAGCAATGCTATGTATGTATTCTGCTGGGACAGACTCCTTCCTGTTAAAATGATGTGACTAATGTGACTAATTTTTTTTGCAAGTTGCAAATCGTAGAGTCAGTTAGAATTACTCATTCACAGTGGGCAATAAATTTGGATGCTTGATTTAAAAAATCAATTTGAAGTATAATTCATAGTAACTTTAATATAAATATTTAAAAATAACTTTTATCAGTGTGCTGATATCCCTTCCATATACTTTCAGGGTGAAAAGGGGTCTGAAGGACCAATTGGCCCACAAGGATTACAAGGCCTGTCAATCAAAGGGGACAAGGTACTGTATATAAAGTGTACAATACAAACAATGCCAGTAAAATTATTTTTGTCATTCCTTTTTTTAAAATATTTTTATTTATTTGCTTTAGTTGTACACAATGTATTTTATTCAATGCATTTTATTTGTACGTGGTGCTGAGGATCGAACCTGGGTCGCCCACGTGCTAGGTGAGCGTTCTACCGCTGAGCCACAATCCCAGCCCCTTATCATTACTTTTAATGAGTGTACACTTCAAAACCAAATACAACATGAAAACCATGACACATAAGTATCCAATTAATTATAAATCTTGTACATGCAAGGTATATTTACTATATAGGATGAATTATGATCTGGGAAGTCCCAATATTTAGAATAATGTGTCACTTATTTGGGTCCTAACTTCCTGTGATTTCAGTAATCAGCAAAGCATCTTTGAAGATAGACATTAGCAAAAGACACCTCTCCTTAGTGTAAAAGAAACAGTTGTTAAAAACATTTTGGCCTCATTAAAGCCCATATCTACCTTCAGACACTCATTCAAAAATATTATCTTAAAATGCAGTTAAAATAATAGAACTCATTTAAGAAAACTAGTGTTGATACCCTACAGCAAGGAACAATAGGGGTCCACCTTTAGTTAAACAAAGGTTTATTGACTCATTGCAGCATGGAGACCATAAACCCTGGAGAACCAACTGCAACAAGGAAAGAAGAGAAGAGAGTTTTTTTTTTGTTTTTTTCTTTTTTAATAGGACTTGGGTTTGTGTTGGGTGATTTTTGGGAGCTTTCAAGACAGCATAGGTTGCTTTACATTGGATGCTACCAGAAAGTGGGAATAATTTTAAAGTTGAGTGTTTTAACAAGTCTCATCTAGAAATTGGGAAAAATCGTGTTAGGTTGAGATGTAATAGTCAAAGAAGTAGAAGCAACTCATTTCAGCCAGTACAGGAGGATGTTTGGCCATTTCTAGGGATTTGGACAATGTTTGTGATTCTGTCTTTGCTCAAACATGAGTACAAAGTGGTCATGCCTTTGTCTTGATCTGTCACTTTGATGAACTTGTTTATGTTCAGCACTACAGCCCAGCTGCCAGGGTCAGGTCAGCTCCAGGCCATCAGACATTGCTTTACTTTTTTGCATTAGTTACTCATTTTCTTTAAGATAGCTGAAGATCATAACCCTGATTAGAAATGGGAGTGAGGCTTGTGACAGAAGTTACTGCAAGCTGTTCAGACTCTAAAGAGCAGTGGGAAGTGAAAGTTGTCAAGGGGAGGAGACATGTGTGCAGAAACCAGAGACCTCTTGTCAATTTGGAATCATTTATATGCCAACCTTTAAGCACACATTATATAATTTATTAAATTAGAGTAATAACTGATACTCATGATTATCCTCAATCTTGAAATGACTTATTCCTTTTATTTACCGGTAGTTGTTTCTTCTGGTTGTCTGTATTTCAATAGCAGAGATAATGATAAATAATGGATCATATAAATTTTAGATGTAATACAACTCTTGGTTCAAATAGCTCAGCTCTGGCTGTAACTGCAGCTCCAAAATACTCCCAAAATATGTAAGATGTTCTTTCTTTTTTTGAGCAATGAGAACTGAATACAACAGAACCATTGTTTTGTGAGTTCAGTAAATTAACTTTTTCAAGGGTTGTTGTGACATGGCATTTGTGTTTTTACATCTGGAGCTCATGCAAAGAAAACGCTTTACATAAAAAGCTTTTATTTGCTAATCCCTTCCCAAGTCAATACTGTCTTGTCTTTCCTTTCCCCCATTCTTCCTCTCCTACTCTTTAAGGTGTAGCATTAGATTCAGAGACTTTGGTGTATGATTCAAGTGATAACATAAACACCATATGATGAGGGCTCACAAATACATGTTTGGAACAAAACAGAAAATTAGTTATAACAGATTTTAATTGTAAAAATCCTTGTACAAAAGGATATATTTCTTATGTGTTTACTGAATACATGCAGAATAGTAGTTATGAATTGGGTTCTGGAGTGACAGAGTGTGGATTTGAATCTCACCTCTGTCACTTAACAGGTGTGTGACCTGGAGCAAATTACTTAAGGTCATCTGGAAAATGGGGATGCCCACTACAGAGGGTTATTGGGAGGATTAGTGAGAAAAATCATGAAAAACATTTAGCAAAACTCCTGCATAATGAGCAATCTGTTCTGAATCAGAATAATCTGGTTCTGGATCAGAACTTGAATCCATAATATTTTCCTTCCATAATATTTATTTAGAGCAGGGTGGACAAATTGAAATTATAAGAAGTATATTCCAGAGTGTGTCTTAGCACAAGTTTAATATAATTCAATATTATATAAAGTATGAGTAGTATTTACTTTTGTTCATAAGAATATATTTACATAGCCTCTGCTGCCTGCCTGTCTTTTTATGACAATATTATTGGAACACAAGCACACCTGCTCATTTATGTATTGTCTATAGCTGATTTTACACTTTCAAAGCAGCATTGATCAGTTACAAAAGAGACCTAATTTTGGCCATCAAGCCAACAACATTATTGTTCCACTCTTTAAGAAAACGTTTGCCATTGAAATAAGCATACTTACCCATGTAGCTCAACCCAGTGGTGGTCAGTTCTCAGTTGTCATTTTACTTGACCTATCAGTATCATTTCTTGCTCCCTCACTTTCTTGAGACCCTCTCTTTGCTTGGTCTCTCTGGCTGCTCCTTCTCAGTCTCTACTGCTGTTTCTGGTGTGTTCCTCTGACCTCTAATGACTGGAGTGCTTAAAGGACTCAGTCCTTGGACCTTCTCTTTTTTCCATCTCTTGGTGAAGTCACCCAGTCATGACATTAAATGCTATCTTTATATTGAGGACTTCCAAATTTATATCTTTAGCCCAGACCTCTCCTTCTCACTTAGTATCTCTACTTGGATGTAAGTTATAAGCATCAAAACATAACATGTCCAAAACTGAGCTCCTGATATCACCTCAACCCCAAAACTTGGCTCTCTCTTAGGCTTCTCCTTCTCAGTGAATGGCAACTCCATTCTTCCAAGAACCTTAGAAACATCCTGGAGGCCTCTCAATCTGCAGCAAATCCTGTCAGCTCTACCTTCAACATATATCCAGGACCTGAGTCCTCTTCAGCAATACCCTGGACCCTGCATGCCCCCATTATCTCTCATACAGAGCTTCCTTCATCCCAAGCTCAATAAATCTTCATATTAAGCCTTCAAAACTGAGTTAGGTCATTTTCTCCTCTGCAGAAACCCTCCCCTGTTTTCTCATCTCACTCAGAGAAGAGTCAAAGTCTTTAGCATTGTCTCACAGGACCTATTGATCCTTCTGCCTGGCCACTGCCATGTGTCATCTACCACTCCCCCTCATGGTCCCCTGCTCCACCCATACAGACTCCTTGCTGTTTCTGAAATGTGCAGGGATCATCCTTATGCTGGCTGTGTGCTCTGCCTGGAATACTCTTCCTCCAGGTTTCTACCTGGCTCATTCCTTGTCATCAGTGAGGCCATCCTGGCTACATTATCCAATTGTCACTGCATGCCACTTTCCAGATTAGTTTTCCCCCTAAAGACTGATCATTATTCAATGTAGCATTTATTTTATCTAATTGTCTTGCTTTTTTTTTTTCTTTTCTTTTTTTTTTTTCTGGTACCAGGGATTGAACTCAGGGGCAATCGACCACTGGGCCACATCCCCAGCCCTTTTTTGTATTTTATTTAGAGACAGGGTCTCACTGAGTTGCTAAGTGCCTCACCATTGCTGAGGCTGGCTTTAAACTCGTGATCCTCCTGCCTCAGCTTCCCAAATGCTGGGATTACAGGCGTGTGCCACTGTGCCCGGCTTGTCTTGCTTATTATCTTCTATTTCCCATACTAACATTGTAAGCCCTTTGAGGATAGAATTTGGGGGCTGTTTTATCACTGTCATTTTCCAGGGTTTGGAGCAGTTTCTGGCACATAATGGGCACTTAACAAATATTTGTACAGAGACTTGAAAGAATGAATGACATCTCATTGATAATTTTACTTGGTTTTCCCAATTTATTTCATGGGAGGAAAAGGTAGTGTTCCTTAATTTTATGGGCTCCACCTTAGGTTCTTTCTTAATTTCAAAATGTACTTTTAATAAGATCTGGAGAGGAAAGTTATTTAGAAAGTTTTAAAATATTTTATTCAATTTATCTTTCAAATTCCAGTTTTTGTTTACCCTAAGCATTTTAAACATTTAAATTTTTCTGTTATGATCTTAACAGGAAGTGTTAATATTGGTATGATAACTACTGAGAAATTTTGGTTGTGAGAAACATGATCTCTAAATATAAACCCATGCATATGCCAACCAATTTAGATGAAACAGTGAAAATGTCATTCACAGTTTTGGCAAATTTGATCTAGAGATCATCAAAAGCAATGAGGTTTTATGATTTTACTTGTTGAAGTTTTTGAAGGATAAAGATAGATTTTAACCTAGCCTAAATTCAGATTAGAAAGCATAAAAGAAGAAGGTTTTATTTACTGTTGTATTTCTGACATTTTCTATATAGGGAGATTTGGGACCTGTGGGACCTCAAGGACCAATGGGCATCCCAGGCACTGGGAGTCCAGGAGAACAGGTAACTGGTGCTTGCGTTCTTTCTCTTGGTACCGAGCATTCCAGCCCAATCCTGGTGTTTATTGAAGGCCAATCCTGAAACATCTATGAGTACATTTGACAGTAAAATTGCAATGAAATATATATAGGTTCAGAAGTGAATGTAGAGAAGGACAGTTTCATGGAAAGACTCAAATATAAATTGTATGTTTCTTGGTGCTTTGACTTTTATCACTAAAACCTAATTAACCAGGGTATGAATTTGGAGGCAACATTTTTATATTTTTAGTTCCCCTTGGGAGAGCAGTAGTTTACTTACCTGCCAGTTTGTATGTTTTTTTTTCCCCTGAAAACTTTGTGATTATGTCCCACTCAGTCCCAATGCCAGGGGAATAGTTCCTACCCTTAGCTACATACCAACCTAAAAATAGTATTAAATTTAAAATAAGGACCAGAATTGGAGGTGATCAATTTATTTAAGTGGCATTCTTCCTGAATATAAGCAAGCTACAAGTAGGATTTTATAAAAGTCACCTGGCCCCTTTTGGTCAGAAGAAAGGAAAGACCTCTGCTTCTAAGATCTTCTGATAACTTTTGGAAAAACTGGATAATTATATTAAGTCTAAATAATATGAAAACAGTATAACAGTACTTTTATTGTTTACCATACACTTTGAAAATTTAAAAAAATAGTGCATTATGTGTCATAGTGGGGTTCATTTTGACATATTCATAAATGCATGTCACACAGTTTTTACCATACGCTTTTATCTACATATCTCATTTAATAAAAGTCAGCAGCAAATACAGATTTATCTTCCAGAATATAAAATGACAAGTTGGTTTGATGAAAATTTGTGGTTAAGTTTTGGATTATCCTGTTACCTTGAGCTTGAAAACTGCTTCTTTTATTGAGGGCATTAAGGAAAGAAGAAAACCATGAGATAATTCCAAATCTCACTGTTGACATTTAGCTGTGAGTTTATTTCTAACCATCTGTTAATTTGTTATTATTATTACATATTTTTGTCAGCCCAGGCAACAGTGAAGTTGGCTATTACTCCTCTTTCCATTTCCTTGCTTTTGGCGTGTTCCTAGTATAATATGTTAGGAGGAAGATAAAGGTGCAGAAAAAGCCAAGATAAATCTGTTAATAAATATTTAGATAATAATTAAGAGCTGGGTGATTTGACTCCTCAAGTCTCTTGAATTGACTCTTCCACCAGGCCTTTTCAGGCTTTCTAGTGTATTTTCTGGTTTCATGGGCAGGGGCGGGGGTCGTGCTCACATTCTGGTCCTGAAAGCTGCTAGATGATGCTGCCACATCCTGGGTCTTGTGCTGAGTTACTTACTCTGGCAGAGAATGAGGTTCAAAGAGAGACGGGTCTGTCCAGATGGCCGGTGGATCCCAAACCGCCCACCTGTGGCTTCCTGTTGCCTTTCATGCTGGTCCTTGATGGAGCATGTTGCAGCTTAAAAAACAAACAAACAAACAAAAAAAAATACAAAACTTCTTTGACTTCCTTCAGGTTCTTCTCCAAGAGAAAAAACAATTTTTCTGAGTAAAAATGTCCTTGTAGAAATGACCCCTAATGGATAGGAAAGCAAATGGAAAATATTCTTTGTAAACTGCTTTAAACAAGAATTTATTTACCCTGTTAAGACAAATGACATAAACTCTACTTAAATTTAACCTGTTTATGCAGTTATTCAATCTTCCTCTTATCCTTAATTTAACAAGTTTATCCACTGAATTATTGTGATTATTATTTCTTCCAATTTCTCTTATAGAAATGAGTTTTCCTACTCAGCTGTGTTTATGAGGGAACTTCTGTTTCCAGCAACATGTTTATAATTTTTTTAAATGACCTCCAGATTTTCACTAAATATTTGGAGGCTTGATAGCTTCAGATATTTTACAAAATAAAGTGAATATAAATAACCACATAACACATGTATCCACATATGGCACATCCTGTAAATTTTTTTGTCCCATCACATGCTACTTGTGGACTACTGTAAAAGTCAGAAAAGGTTATTTTTTGTAACCAGTCAATATTGACAGTGTAACAACCTTAACTTCCCTAAATTGTTTGGACTGCTTACCTTTGTCAACCATAGAAAAAGGGACTAGTATATATATTTTTTAAATGAAAAGGCAGTGGTATCATCTAATTGGAGAAAAGGGGATAACATCTATTACATTATAACTGTATAAAATAAACATTATTTATGGGATATAAGCAAAACAGATCCCCCCCAGTCATTCTTAATTTTTTTTTCCCCCTGTGGGGGACTCTTTCCATCTTGCAACAGAAAGAAATTTCCAGCAGACTATAGACTTTAAAAAACAAACAAATCACTTTTAAGTAATAGAAAGTTGTAGGGTCATTGCAAATTGCCAGTCTCAGATTTAATTCTGTAACAAAAAAATGTTCAGTCAATATGTTAACTTTGCTTTTAGTCTTCATTATCTGGTACCATCTGTAGGGAGGGAGTGTTTCTCAACTCTCTGGGGCTGAGCCAAGGAGGGGGCTGGGGAGAGGGCCTGGGTACTAGTTCTTGTTTGGTACTATAGTCAGGTGGCTTTGGGCACTCAGAGCTTCGCAGATGTGTGAAGCTGACCTCTTCCTTCTGGGGCTCCTTCACTGGCACCTTTGAATGTCCCTTCTAGGGTGTGGATGAAGAGTCCCTTCCTGCAGCTGCTCCTCCCTCTCCACCTCTGCTTTACTGGGGACTTTCTCTTTTGGAGTTCTGTTATCATTCTATGTCTCTTGGGCAAGACTGAAAATAGTTCTAGGCCAACTCTGTCTCACACTTAGCATACAATTTATTTACAGGGAAATCTCATATGACTTTTGCCCTGGCCAGACTCTGGATCCACAGACTGCCCCTGGATTCTTTTGGCTACCACAGGCCATCTTAGCTTTCTCAGGCATGAGTTGGACTCTGGTCGCTTGGGTCCCCAAAACAAAAATCAAATCATACAAGCAAGAAATATCCACTGAAGTTCTCTTTCTAGACCAGAGTAAAGAAAGAAGTAACTCAACCCACTTCCATTTTCTACAAAGAAAACTCTTTATAATTCACACTACTGGAGAACTTAGGGTTAGGGTTAGGATTAGGGTCCTCTCTTCCTCCCACCTTTTACATCTGCAGCATGAGGGAGGGAATCAGTTTGATCATTCTTCAGTTTGGTGTCTGCTGGCTTGTTGTTTCTTAGAGCCCAGATCAAACCCTCAATTTAACATCTCGATACATTTCACTGGGTCCAACTAGGGCTATAGGTTTGCTTGCATATGACAGAGGTATGAATTGGGTCAACAAGATGGAATTTTACTTTTCTTATTTAAAATGGCCTGGTGACTCTTCATTAGTGTTGTTAGGGGGTCAGGCTGTTCTTGTCAGGCTGTTCTCATTCCCTCGGGAATGCCATCCCAAGGGTGCATTCCCCTTGCACACGATCCAGAATTGTCACTGTGGCTTTTTTCCATTCACTGGGATAGGGGGAAAGGGAAAGATGGTGAGTGCCTCTTCTTTTAACATGAACCAGAAATTCAATGCCTCATTCCATTCACTTCCCATGGGCTAGGATCCGGTCCTCAGGTCTGCAACAGGGACTGGAAAATGTGTTCTTTGTTCTAGGCATTCCAGTGAGATAGCTAAAACGTCTGTTACTATGGAAGAAAGGGAGACTGTGACTTAGGGTTCAACTAGAAGCCCTTGCCACTCCATTAAAAAAATGTTTATGTCATACGAATCATCTATTATGGAATGAGAACTAAATGATACTTTAGAGGACTTGAAACTGTTCTTACCCAAGTATCTTCTTGATTTCACTAATAACATTCTTAAAATTTTTATTTCAAAGGGAATCCAAGGTCCTACTGGTCTCCCTGGTCCACAAGGGCCCCCAGGACAAGGCTTACCTGGTTCTAAGGTAACTTTCTAAATGACAGCAGAGTTTATCTATAGTAAATTGCTGTTTTCTGGTCAATGTTATTTGGAAGAAAACAGAGTGAACTTAGAAATTGAAGATCTTGATACCAAATATTACTGATATTTCTAACAATTTAGAAAATGTAATATATATATTCTTTATGCTTTAAAAAGCTTTTACTTACACAGACTTATTTATATTCTTTGTTATTCCTGTGTACTAAACCCTATTCTGTCAGTCAAACTGTAATGTCAGTAGATGTGGCCAGTGATTCCAGGCCTCTCTGGGTTGGCTAATTTGTTTTCTCACCAGTACTCCCTAGGAGGTCCAACTAGTTAAAGAGACAGTCAGAAATGAGCTGAATGAAACCATTACTTATCATCCTGCAATGTATTTATACTTATCCTTATGTTTTATATGTTTTTTATATACCTCTAATTCCATGAACATTGGAATTAAGTTATCTCTTTAATTGGAACTGTTATTTATCTCTGGAGGAGAGGCACGCCATGTATTATTTAGCTAGCTACTTTTAATGTTGCTTCAAGGAATCACTAATCATGGTTAAATAAATGAAATGCTTCCCAGAGACTTCTCACCTGAGAGTACATTTCCTAGAGCTGTCCATATGAGAAGTAGCTCCATAGAAAACCACTGCTTTCTTTGTGGTTTTTATTTAAGGCTTATCATTAAAAACTCAGGTTTTTCTCTCTGGTTATGATAGTGCTCTTGGTCAGACCTCATCTTGGCTTTTAATGTGTCCATTTTAGTTGTTCTAGACTACAACTGCCTATCTTTTCTTTTATTTTTAATTTTTTATTCTAAGATGTTATAAATGACAGTAGAATGCATTACATTTCATATTACACACATAGAGCACATTTTTACAAATCTCTGGTTGTATGCAAAGTATATTCACACAATTCGTGACTTCATACATGCACTTAGGGTAATGATATCCATCTCATTCTACCATCTTTTTTTTTTCTTCACCCTTTTGCCCCCTCCCTTCCCCTCCCTCCCCATTGGCCATTCTAGTGTTCCTCTAATCCTCCTATGCTCCCCATCCCAAACTGACTGTGAATTTGCCTCCTTATATCAGAGAAAACATTTGACATTTGGCTTTTGGGGATTGGCTAACTTCACTTAGTATTATATTCTCTAACTCCATCCATTTACCTGCAAATTCTGGATAAGGGTCTGTCAATTTTATTTATTTTTTCAAAGAACCAACTTTTGTTTTGTCGATTTTTTCAATTATTTCTTTGGTTTCAATTTCATTAATTTCAGCTCTGATTTTAATTATTTCCTGTCTTCTACCACTTTTGGTGTTGGATTGTTCTTCTTTTTCTAGAGCTTTGAGATGTAATTTTAAGTCATTTATTTGTTGACTTTTTCTTCTTTTGAGGAATGAACTCAATGCAATGAACTTTCCTCTTAGAACTGCCTTCATAGTGTCCCAGAGATTTCGATATGTTGTGTCTGTGTTGTCATTCACCTCTAAGAATTTTTTAATTTCCTCTTTGATGTCATCTGCAATCCATTGTTTATTCAGTTGCATATTATTTAGTCTCCAGGTGTTGGAGTAGCTTTTATTTCTTATTTTACCATTGATTTCTAATTTCATTCCATATGGTCAGATAGAATGCAGGGTAGTATCTCAACTTTTTTGTATTTGCTCAGAGTTGTTTTGTGGCCTAGTATATGGTCTATTTTAGAGAAGGTTCCATGTGCTGCTGAGAAGAAAGTGTATTCACTTGTTGAAGGATGAAATATTCTATATAAGTCAGTTAAGTCTAAGTTGTTTATTGTGTTTTTGAGTTCTATAGTTTCTTTGTTCAGCTTTTGTTTGGAAGATCTATCCAGTGGTGAAAGGGGTGTGTTAAAGTCACCCAGAATTATTGTGTTGTGGTCATATGACTCTTAAACTTGAGGACAGTTTTTTTGATAAACATGGACGGTCCATTGTTTGGAGCATAATTGTTTATAATTGTTAAGTCTTGTTGGTGTATGGTTCCCTTGAGCAGTATATAGTGCCCTTCTTTATCCCTTTTGATTGACTTTAGCTTGAAGTCTACTTTATTTGATATGAGGATGGAAACCCCTGCTTGTTTCCTCTGTCCATATGAGTGGTAGGATTTCTCCCAAACCTTTCACCCTCAGCCTATGGATGTCTTTTCCTATGAGATGAGTCTCTTGGAGGCAGCATATTGTTGGGTTTGTTTTTTTGATCCAATCTACTAGTCTATGTCTTTTGATTGGTGAGTTTAGGCCATTAACATTCAGAGTTATTATTGAGATGTGTTTTGTATTCCCAGCCATTTTTATTTCTGGTATTTACCTTGACATGGTTTCTCTTCTGATTGTTTTTTTCCTTTAGTGTAATACCTCCCTCTGTTGATTTTCATCATTGTTTTTCTTTTCCTCTTCATGGAATATTTTGCTGACAATGTTCTGTAGTGCTGCCTTTCTACTTGTAAATTCTCTTTTGTTTATCATGGAAGGTTTTTTATTTTGTCCTCAAATCTAAAGCTTAATTTTGCTGGGCATAAGATTCTTGGTTGGCATCCCTTTTCCTTCAGAGCTTGGAATATGTTGTTCCATGATCTCCTAGCTTTGAGTGTCTGAATTGAAAAATTTGCTGTGATACGAATTGGTCTCCCCCTATATGTGATCTGATTCCTCTCTTTGCAGCCTTTAAAATTCTATCCTTGTTCTGTATGCTAGGCATTTTCATTATAATGTGTCTTGGTGTAGATCTGTTGTAATTTTTGTACATTTGGTGTCCTATAGGCCTCTTGTATTTGGTTTTCCAATTCATTCTTCATGCTTGGGAAATTTTCCGATATTATCTCATTGAAGAGGTTGTGCATTCCTTTGGTTTGAAACTCTGTGCCTTTCTTTATCCCAATTACTCTGATATTTGGTCTTTTGATGCTGTCCCATACTTCTTGGATGTTCTGTTCATGGTTTCTTACTATCTTCATTGTGTGGTCAACTTTATTTTCAATATTATATACTTTTGTCTTCATTGTCTTAGGTTCTTTCTTCCAGTTGATCTAGTGTGTTGGTGATGCCTTCAATTGTGTTTTTTATTTGGTTAATTTTTTCCTTCATTTCAAGGATTTCTATTTTTTCTTTTTTCAGAGTTTCTATCTCTTTTTTGAAGTAATCTTTTGCTACCTGTATTTGCTCTCTTATATCTTTGTTGTAGTGGTCAATTTTTGCCTGTATTTGCTCATTTAAGTCATTCTTTGATTCACAGATCATTTTAATTATGAACGTTCTGAACTCCTTCTCTGACATTTCTTCAACTTCGCTGAGCATGGGTTCTGTTATTGTAGAATCCTGGTTTGTTTGGGGTATTTTCCTCCCGTGTTTTGTCATGATGTCTATTTGCTTTACTTTTTTGCAGTGTAGATCTGAGTTATTAGTTTCTTCCCTATATTCTTATATACCCTTGCAGGTTGTCTGTGCCTCTCCTTAGCGCTGGACTATCAGAACCTGCCACTGACCCTCAAAGTATGCTACCTGGGGCTGGGTTCACACTGGTTGGTGTGGATCGAACTGGTTGAGTTTGAGCACCTGCAGTGGTCTGGGGCTAACTGCACTGGTGTGAAGGTCAGTGGGACTGCCCTGAGCCCGCCTGGTCTCAGGCAGAGTTGGCAGGTCTGTGCTTGCTGTCTCCTGCTCTGGGGCGGAGGTCAGCGGGACTGGATGCTGCCTATCTTTTCTAATTGCCTTCACAAAGAAGCTCCTTAAAACCAATTTTGAACATACTACATACCCTATATTTTAAGTCAGTCCACATTTGTATCTTCCAAAAATGATAAAAATCCATCCATCTGAGAGGATCCCAGGCAATACATGTATGAATTAAGCCCATGAAACTATTTTATCTCACTTTGTTGACAGAAGACAACTCTTAGCAGATCAAAGGCAGGAATACGTTATTTTTATTTTGCTGCAATATTCTGGTACTCTTTCCTTACCAGGGAGAAGTAGGCCCAATGGGACCTACAGGCCCTAGAGGACCAGTGGGGATTGGAGTGCAGGGTCCAAAGGTGAGTTGACTCTGCTGCTCAGATGCTATTAGGAAAGTTATATAACATTAAAGTTTACTTTATATCTAAATGCAATACAGATCAGCATGTGCCGTTTAACTTGACATAACTTAAAATGTGGCTAATAGAAGAATTCTAATTATTTGCATGGCTTGCTTGATGATTTCTATTACATAGTGCTGCTCTCAAAGAAATGCTTTACTTGGGGCAGGGGACCTGTTATTATCTTGTTGATTATTTAATGCCCAGTATTGAGGACACAATAGGTACTCAACAAATATTGCTGAAGAAATGGATGCACCCTTCACAAGTTTTGTAACTCATCCTCTAAGTGTGTAGTGTCTGATGAGCCAAGCAGAGCACTACTCTTCACCCTTGTTCTTCTGTTATTGCCATGATTCCTATAGGCATTTAGGTATAAGAAGAACATGTAAGGTAACCTAGGCATGGTGGCGCGTGCCTGTAATCCCAGCGGCTCGGGAGGCTGAGGCAGGACGATCTTGAGTTCAAAGCCAGCCTCAGCAAAAACAAGGTGCTAAGCAACTCAATGAGACCCTGTCTCTAAATAAAATATAAAATAGGGCTGGGGATATAACCACTGATCTGCATTTTGTCAGTGCATGTTAGTTTAGAATTTCTAGAATTTTGTATAATGGGATTATATACTATGTATTTTTTCCAGTTTCTTTTCACTTAGCAAAATCATTTTGAGATACATATTGTAGCATTATGGATTCTCTGTTTTTCGAAGTTGCTGAGTGGCTTTCCATTGTGTAGATATATCACACCTTATCCATTTGCCTCTTGTTAGAAATGTTCATTGTTTCTAGGGTTTGGATAATTGAAAGAAAGTTGTTCTGAACATTTATTTATATGCTTTTGTATGGACAACATGTGCTTTCATTTTTCTTGGATAAGAACCAAGAGGTGAAATGACTGGGTCATGTCAAATTGGGTAGATCTCCCTCTTTTTCTATTTTTTTTTTTTTAGCAATTCTTGTATAAAATTTAAAAATTTGCCTTTTTTAATAATTCCTGTTAGAGATTTATTTATTGTTATTAGTTTTTAAAAACTGTTGTTTTTTAATTTTGTGAATATTCCTACATATTGTTTTCAAGTTTATTTTTTATTCTCTCATGTTTACCATATTCTTCTACTTTTTTCTTTTAAGGTTTACTCTGCGTTTTACTCCCACTAGCTTTTTTAGATTCGTAGAAATAATTTTTTATTAAGTCAGCATTTTTGCTTTTACTAAATGCAGTAAGAACACTTTTATATTCTTTGAAATTAGCACTTTTTTGTGAATATTTTAAGGAACTTTTTTTTTCTTTTTTGGGGGTGCCAGGGATAAGACTCAGGGGCACTCAATCACTGAGCCATATCCCCAGCCCAATTTTTGTATTTTTTTAAAATTTAGAGACAGGGTCTCACTGAGTTGCTTAGTGCCTCACTTTTGCTGAGGCTGGCTTGGAACTCGTGATCTTCCTGTCTCAGCCTCCCGAGTTGCTGGGATTACAGGCATGCGCCACTGCTCCCAGCAGGAACTTATTTTCAATCACAAATTAACTTGAAAGCAAATAGAATGATTGAGTATGAGAGCTGGAAGTGGTGTTAGGGCCCCAATTTTTCATTTCATTTTATGTTAGTTTTCCAGATGTAATGTTATAACAAAGAACCACAAACTGGGTGGCTTAGGAAAACAGAAATGTATTTTCTCATGTGTTTTTGTATGCTAGAAGTCCAAAATCAAAGTGTTGACAGGCCTTGCTTTCTCCCAAGCCTGCAGGCAGAATCCTTGCTTGTCTGTGTAGCTGTATTCCTTGTCCTTGGCCTACAACTGTTTTTCACTTTTGTCTTTGCCTCTGTGGCCACATGGTGATTTCCCTATGTGTTTTTCTTCACTTGGAATTTTCCTATTTTTATCAAGACACCAGTAATACTTTATTAGGATTTATCTTAATAACCTGATCTTAATTTGATCATATCTGCAAAGACTCTCATTCCAACCAAGTTCTAACCATGGCCATAGAATACAAAACTGAGGCCCAGAAGGTGAAGTAATTTGCCCAAGGCCAACCAGCTTAGTTACTATTAATTACTAATCAGACTTCTCAGCTCAGGGACTTTTCTCAAACATTGCAAGGTGTATCCAATTGCAAGTACCTCAGAATGTAGGTGCTTGGTAAATACATACTTAAAGGAGATAATATCTTCATTCATCCACCAGGGGGAGCCAGGTTCAAAAGGTTCCCCGGGTCAACCAGGAGAACCAGGAGAAGATGGAGCTGCAGGGAAGAAGGTAAGAATAAGGTTTTCATATTATTGGAGTCCAAACTATTAGACCAGACTGGTATCTTGGTCCTGAAGGAGCGCAAATCAAACCATCCAGGACAAAGAGTGTCTTTAAAAGAGATGTCACACAATTCTAAATTTCCCTTTTCACTCTGGAAGGAAAGAGCACCAATTTAAAGGCTAAAATAGTGTTTCACAGTTTCTGCCTCCTCTCTGGTATTTTGGCCTTGGCATTTTCCAGTAACCTAGTTCCTTCAGGATTTCTAGAAAGCACATTAATTTTAAACTTAAAGAAAAATACCCCTTTTACCCCTACCAAAAGGAGAGTCTGTAAATGCATTCAGGAAGTAAGGCCATTGTAAAGAGTTCCTGAATAATTTTGAGTTGACATTTGAAATACTCATTTTTCAATAAAAGTACTGAAAAAACAGCAGATGGAAAGGCTGAAGGTCTTTCTTGTTAAAAATAATATCCACCAAATGTGAATGAAGAGCCAAAGGAAAAGGCGCTTATTGCTTTGGAAATTGGCTGAGAAATTAGACTTTTTCATGGTATTTCAGCTGCTCTGGTTGAACTGAAGTTAATGTTAATTTATGCATTGATAGGCTTCCAAATTAATTTTGAGACTAGAGTGGAGGGTCTCAGCTGAATCTGCTGGCAAAAAAGTAGAAAAGGTAGAATTATGTATTCTGTCTATGGAGTGTTAGCTAAGACTTCAGTGTGATTTCCTTTAGGGAGAAGCCGGGCTTCCAGGAACAAGAGGCCCAGAAGGACCGCCTGGAAAAGGACAACCTGGCCCCAAGGTTTGCAAATGACAAAGTGTTGGGGGAAACAGCCTGTGTATGTTCTGGTCCTGATGCTAAGGAGCCAACCTAGGAGAAATTTGTTTTTTATTCTTGCTGTGTCTAATGTATTTACATCTGGCTTAAAATTATGGATACTATCTTGTAAGCTTTTGGAAGACAGCAAGTATGTATTATTCAATTTTCCTAACATCTATCATAACACACAGCATAGAGAAGAGTTCAACACATGTTTTCTCAATAAATGGTCAGATTGACATTTAAAAAACACATGGAAGGAAAAGAAGTCTCAGGACACATTGTTGAAACTCGAAAGTCCATAAATTTTCTTTAGATCTTTATAGAATCTCATACAATAGTAAGAAATATAACTTTTTTAATGGCAATCTGGGGGGCTGTGTAGCTCAGTGGTAGAGTGTGTGGTTAGCCTGTGCAAGGCCCTGGGTTTGCTCCTGGACACCACAAAGTAAATAAATAGATAAAAATTAAAAAATAAAATAAATTGTGGTTTTACTTCACAATGTGGTATGTTTTATGCCCTATAGAAATTCTGGTTAAATGGCATCTTTCTGTGCGAAGATGAGAATATATAAACTCATCAGTAGGGTGAGGCTAGTAGTGACATAATCTACAGCCTCCAAGGTGCCAGATGTTTCCGTAACTTTTATATACAGTCATCAATGTGCATAAAAAGATTCTTATGGATTATATATGAGTAAATAAAATCTGTATGTTAGTATTTTACTTATAATTCTATTGAAATTATAATTGATAGTTTAAGAAGTCTATGTCCTGTGAAACTATTAACTAAAATTAAGTCCTTAATCTTTAATGTGAGAAACTGGAATTTAAATATATTCGTAGAATTTCAGACGTTTAAATTTTTGACTTACCAGATGATAGGATCTTTCTCCTACTTGGGCTGGGAGCCAGCAAACATTTTTTTTTTTTTTTTTTAACATTTTGCAAAATATGCTTTTAAAGACGACCTATTAACATTCAGGAGAAGTAATGTTTTCTAGAATATACTTTTGGAAAATAGACACTTGGAGTTAACAATTGAAGCTGTGAGAATAAATGGTGTTTTTGAGAGAGAGCTAAGGCTCGGGACCCATGTTGTGGGGTGGCTGGGGAGAGGGCTCAGCACAGCAGAAGCACAACAGTACACTGAGGGAAACAGGCCAGAGCATTTCAAGATGAAAGCAAGGAGTGATATCAAATGCTGTAAAACAATCAAGGAGAATGTGCACTGCAGAGAGAGGCCACTAGACTTGTGGCTTTGAGGTAGTCTGTGGCTTCTGGAAGGCCACTGGAGAAGAGTGTCAGGAACATCTTACAGCCCAGGCAGGCCATGGTGCAGTGTTGACACCTCATTTCATTTAGTTATGTTCGTTTTCTTCTAGGGTAATTGAGGTCAATAAGTGGGTTTGGAAGAGAGTGGAAGAAAATAAATAGCTTTGGTTGTGTTCTGTCTGTAATGACAGTAATAATGATGTGATAGTGATAATTGGACACCTATCTGCTTTTTAAACCTATGTTGCTGCTGTCCATTAGCTCCATGGGAGCCCACCTCTGCTTCTTGGTGGAACATTTTCTTTGCTGATGACTGTAGAATAATCTACTGGTTATCAAGGTGTAGTTCCAGGACCAGAAATAGTCATATCACCTGGGAATGTTAGACGTGCAAATTATTGGGTACCACTGAAGACCTACTAAGTAAGAAATGCTGGGTGTGGGGCCCAGCGATCTGCTCTAACAAGCCCCCCAGGTGATTCAGATGCTCAAGTTTGAAAACCATGGTTCAATCATTTATATCATGAATATTTAAGTGACCTCAGCTGCAAACCCCAAGGAGCAATTCCTTTGGTGGGGTGGGTCCGCATGTGGATTTGGCACTGTTAGGCAGGAGTTCAGGATGCCAAGATGGTGAAAGCAGGGTATAAGAAAGATGCTGCTGAAGCACAAGACAGGGCCTGAGCCCTCGTGTCCCTGTGTAGGGTAAGTCCCATTACCATGACAGCTCCCGCCATAGGCTTGGCGTTTTAAAATGACCAATGGGGATAAAGTGGGCAGTATTATAATTAAGTTTTCTAACGTAACCAGTGGGGGGAAATTGGGCCATATTTGAATCAGTTGTCATAAGGTAACCAATGGGAGCAAATGGGGTAAAATCTTGAATCAGGCCCATCTAGGGAAGAGAATGCCTCACAGCTCCACATATAAAACTCTGATTTCCAGACATTGGGGCCTCGAGCCTCTCTTTCACTGGGCCCACTCTGCTCTACCTTAAGGAGTGCTACTCTTACCTTTACCTTCAATAAAGCCGAACTTTACATGTTACTTCTGTATGTCTTGCTCAATTCTTTGGGGCACCAGGACCTGAACCCCAACTGATGATAATAGCAGTAGAGCCCTAGTTGAAAGAGAGTGTCATAAAGTTGTGAGGCTTCCTGAGTGAAGGTAACAACTGCTTTGGGGGAGCCCTGCTCAACACAATCATGATGGGAACATCCAGGAGGCCGTTTTTGGATCTGCTTAGGGTTAATGCTGAAATATCTTCCTACCAGTAAAATGATTGGTCTCCTTGGGAGGAATGAACTAGACTCCCCACTGAGGAAGAAATGGGACTGTGATTTGAAAATTCTCTCTTTTTATGTTTTAAAACCGAAATAGCGTTAAAACAGAAAGGATGGAAAAGCATAGTCAGATCTCTTTCCTGAAACTCTGAATGCTTCCGAACCATCTGTTAATAGACCAAGGGCCCCAAACAAGTGTAAATCCAAGTAAAAGTTCTCAGAAGATTCAGAATGTAGATTTTTAAAAATATTAAATCATATTGAATAATTGATGAAGACAGAACAATTCCAGAATCATTCAGTTTTTCTGAACAACATTGACAAACCCTGCACAACTAAGCCGGGCTCAGGCATATAGCCCTCAAATTGGTATTTGTTGAGAATCTGACTTGGAAGTGGTCATTGTTAGGTTGGGAGAGGGTTTGTTACTACAACATCTATATTTTCATAATTATTTTGTCAGGGTGATGAAGGAAAGAAAGGAAGCAAAGGAAATCAAGGACAGATGGGATTTCCAGGACCTGCAGGGCCAAAGGTATGTTTCTTATATTCTCATTTATGCTTTCAGGAGATTGTAATTGTGTCTGGTTTCAATAGATTAGAATTCCATTACAAATTTGATTACTTGTTTCCTTCCCAACAAATACAAAACAACCCCCCCCCCCCAAAAAAATAGTCTTTAGAAAACATTCTACTCCCAGACCCAAATAGAATTCAGTAAAGAGATGCATGGAGCATGTAATCTTCACAGGAATATTTATGCTTCTAAGAGGGAATCTGTAGTCCGCCCTCTCAACTACCAAATATTCAGAAGTTGAGGTAAAGCTGGAGCCATAGAAAATACCAATTCTTCATGATCTCATTTTGCTGAACAAGAAGTGGGGGGACTGAGAGGCAGCACAGCATGAGGAGGAGTGGCTTTAGGAGATCCCTCCCATTGGACTCTGGTCCAAACTTCTCAGAGCCAGTTGCTTCCCATATAGAAAGAACTAAATATGATTAATTCCACAGGGTTTTTGTGAATATAAGGAGTTAATAAAGCATTCAGCACAGTCCCTGGCACCTAGTAACTATTCAACACATGGAATTATTCAGAGAGAAAAATCCATTCTGTGAAATAGAAAATAGGGGCCTGTGATCC
Source organism: Tamias sibiricus (assembly GCA_025594165.1). NCBI lineage: Eukaryota > Metazoa > Chordata > Mammalia > Rodentia > Sciuridae > Tamias > Tamias sibiricus. Next base: position 106,509,669 of record CM046664.1, on the reverse strand, counting down.
TCAGAGATTTTCTAGAACAGGGAGCTGAGGAGGAATTGAAGGAGATTGTGAGGCAAGGAGATATGTGTCCTGACTCAGGTGAGAACATTGTGATTTTTCTAATAAGAAGTAAACTGCAAATCCAAGAGACTTTGTGCCTCTAGGAAGATGCTAATTGTAAGAAAAGAGATAAGGAGTATGTTCAAGAATGAGATGATTGAAGAGCAAATTTTTAAAAATGGTATTAGCAAGCTAAGAGCAGGTAAAAACCAAAGCCTCACCTGTAGACCAGTGATTCTGAAACGCCAGTGTCCATCAGTGTCACCTGGAAAGCTGTTGCAAACCCATATTTCTTGGTCCTATTCCTAGAGAAAAGGATTCAATAAGTGGGTGGGTCCCAGGAATCTGCATTTCTCCAAGAAAATCCTCAGCTGCAGGTAGTTCAAGAAGCACATTATGGGAAATGTCCACTACATAAGAAATGTGTTGTATTAGTGTGAATAGCAGGGCTTACTTTTAATGTTTTTGTTACTGTTATTCAAAGTGACTATTTTCCTATTTTGAAATAAGGATTTTTTAATCCTTAAGGGGGAGTTGAAGAATTGCCATATTTTAAAGCATAATCATACCTTAATCCAGGGGCTTTGTATGCCCCAAAACTGTATATTTTCTGTGATACTTTTCATATTTTAAAATAAGCCTTTAAAAATAAGAACAAATTAAATTTCAAAGCATAATTTTTCTTTACCTCTCATTTTAGTGAGGAATTTTAACAGATATCTTGATTCTTTGTCAGGATTGGATAGGGGGTTTATCTGTGGCCAGATCCTGACTGTCATGTGTGTGCCAATACTGGTTGTGTATTGTGCCAAACCCTGCAGGTTCAGGTTTAAGGACTGGCTTGTATGTGCCCTCACCAGGACTGGTGTTCTTACCTTCTGGGTTGTAATGGATAATCCACCCAGGAGAGGCCTCTGGTGGGAAGATGGACACTGGCTCTTCACTGGTGAATCAGATTGATGGGATTCCTCCTGGAGGAAGCGGGATAACCCAAGAGACAGCTCAGAGGACAGGAATGAGGCAGAGGAGGGATTAGTCAGCAATCTGAAGTCCTAGAGGGTCAGGTAGAAGCATAGCATAGAAATAGATCAATCTTTAAGACAGGTCTCCATGGTTTTGTTTTTGTAAAGGGCAGATAGTAAATATTTAAATGTGCGGGCTAAGAAGCAAAATTGAAGACATTGCATAGATCCTTAAATTACAACCATGTGAAACCACAAAAACCCTTGTTAGCCCAATGCTCTTCAAAATCTGGGGGTGGGCTGGCTTTGGCCACATCTACTCTAGAGCAGTAGTTTCCAAACTGTTCTGATTATAAAAACCCTGGCAGTAAAATTCTGACCACACTCCCGTATAGATTTATTTATTTATACATACTTGAAATTGAACCCAGGGGCACTTTAACACTGAGCTACATCGCTAGTCCCTTAAGTTGCCCAGGCTGGCCCCAAACTTGCAATCCTCCTGCCTCAGCCTGTAGAATTGCTGGGATTACGTGTGTGTGTGTGTATGTATCACAATGCCTGTCTTATTTATTTTTAATTAATTTTATTCACAAACTATCTTATATGTTATCAGTTTTCATAAACAATGGGATTTGTGGTATGCAGTGACAGTTGCTTTGAAATATGGTTTTCTAAAGTATGGTCACGGGGTCCATGTCAGAGTCACCAGAGGTGCTTCATGAACATGCATGTTCCTGGGCTGCACCCCTAGATCAAATCTGGAGCTCTGGGACTTGAAACCTAGGGCTACATATCTATCAAACTCTTTTGATAATTCTTATACTTGCTAAAATTTGAGAATCACTGGTTTATATTCAGGTGAGACAGAGGAATTACCTCTTGCTCCAAATTGAGTCTCTGAGAATCAATGTTAGATGCAAAAAGGTAGGTAGGGAGGAAGGGGGCAAAAAGGGGAGAAAAAAAAGTGGTTTAATTTTTCTGTTCAAAGTTAACTTAAAAAAATCTTATAAACTTTCAACTTCTAAAAAAGGATGTAAGATAGCATACAGTGGAAGATTGAGCCAGGTGTGATGGTACATGCCTGTAATCCCAGTGGCTCAGGAGGCTGAGGCAGGAGGATCATGAGTTCAAAGCCAACCTCAGCAAAAACAATGCACTAAGCAACTCAGTGAGACCCTGTGTCTAAATAAAATACAAAGTAGGGCTGGGGATGTGGCTTAGTGGATGAATGCCCCTGAATTCAATCCACGGTACCCCTTGCCATATAAAAAGATTGACATACCACAGGCCATTAAAATAAAACAATAAAGGGAAAAATTTTAATTTGAATTATACTCTAAAACTTATGTGGAAGACATTGTTATAGTTTAACAAAACATTTCTCTCTGAGCTTCCTGGCATACAATACAAAAGGGAAGTACTGTGGATTGCATCATCTGTATTAGCTAGTGAAAAGTTGTACAAGAGATTAAATTTCTCCTAACATTGGGGAATTAACTGAATACATTTAATAAAGGACACTGAAATCTTATCAATTTATTACTTTAGCAATGATTTTTAAAAGGTGCTCAAATTATTTTCACATTAATCTATGAAAGACTAGTATTCCAAAATCTACAGGCATTTGTAGTTTTTTTCCTAATACAGGCCCTACATATTTTCTCTGCCTGAAATGTAATAAGTATTTTCCTTTTTTCAAGGGTGAACAGGGCATTATGGGCCCTTTTGGAATGCCTGGACCATCAAATCCTGGACCACCTGGACCAAAGGTATATATTCTTAGAAATTTTTTCCTTTTACTTGAATCTGTGGCAGTTGGAGGGGAAAAAAAAAAGCATTTATATTTTTTGATACCAATGGATCATGATTTAGTGAACTAGAATTTCTATCTTGGGAGATCCCTAAGAAATGGTCTCATTTAAGCCTGATATTTCACAGATAAGCGGACTAAAAGCCAGCAGCAGAGTTAGCCAACTGCAGTTAGCAGAATTTCCAGTGCTAACTTCATCCTGTACTACCTATCCCAAATCCTAATACCTAGTGCAGGAAAGAATTTTATTGCATTTATTAAAAAAAAATTTACTAGGATCTATAATTGAAAAGCTTGGCAGAAAAGAAATACACTGAGTTTTAAGAACATCCCCAGGCATTCTTACAGCTTAAATATTTGAGTCTAAATTGCCAGCTATTATTTCAGTGGGTTTTCTCCAAACAGCTGTAGTAGTCTTTATTGGCAAGTTTTGTTAGGATTTGAACTTCCCCTCAAATTTGTTAAAAAAATATACTATTTTAAGACATGAGTTGTTAGATCGAGCTCTTTACAGATTGGGCAGTCTCTTTTATGCTGTGTGCCTTGTGGTTTCTCACACAACCTAGAGCCTGTGAATGTTATTTGAAATGTACAGGGAGATAGAGGAGGTCCTGGGATACCTGGATTTAAAGGAGAACCTGGACTTTCTATTCGAGGACCAAAGGTATGCTTTATTCATGCTCTTTTTCTTTCTTTGCATGTGAGAAGTAGACTTAATGCCTGATGTGTTAGCTTTTCATTGCTATGACAAAATATTGGAAATAATCAATTCCTAAGGTGGAAAAGTTTATTTTGGCTCATGGTTGCAGTCCATGTTGCTTGGCCTTCTTGCTTTGGGCCTGTGATGTCACAGTGCATCATGGCAGGAACACATGGTGGAGGACTTTTCAACTCAAGGCAGCCAGGAAGCCAAGAAAGAACAGGAAGAGACCAAGGTGCCAGTATCCCCTTCAAAGGCACATCTACAATGATCTAGCTTCCCCACCTCTTAAAGTTTCTACCACCACCCAATTTTAGTGCCACAGACTGGGGACCATGCCTTTAACACGTGAACCTTTGGGGGACAGTCAAGATCCAAAGTATAGACTTATTAAGTTGATTTTTCTACTTGTAAATTCTCTGTTGATAAAATAAATTTTAGAACTATTTCCTTAAAAAATCAGTTTTTTTAATACATGTGGAAAACAATAGTTTCTATGGTTATATTTTTACTGATTAGACAATTATTTGAAAATGCTCTTTTTGCAATGTCTGTGATATAAGGGTTTTAATGGCCTCTGGCTCTCTCATTTATTTACCAATGAGAGCATAGCTCTTTGCAAGACAGTGTCCAAAAGAGCTCACATTTGGAATCTTTATTGGATCAAAGTTTTTCTTGCTTTAATTTTTCGTCCTTTTGAGTTATTTCATATAAATACACGAATAGTTATACAAGAGCCCAACCAGCTTTACATCATCATGTCTGGTTTTCCGTGGTCACAACTCACCATTTCCCTTTTCACACTATACCCAGCATTGCAGCAAAATTTAGCATTTATAAACATTCCTAGGTGTCAACCATCTGTGCTTATGGGAACAGACTTCTGGGCCCCATAATCAATACTTATTAAAATATCAATAGCATATTGTCACATAGCTTTGAGGCAGACTTCTATACTCTCTTAACATATGTCTTATGTCTCATTTAGATAAAAAGGTTAAAGTACTGAAACCAATGCCTTTAGAATTGAAAGAAAGAAAAGGTGGAGTCATCTTTTAAATGAAACATAATGCACAACTATTACTAAACAGACATAAATTAGAGTATTGAAGGTCCTCCACTCTTCATACTGTTTTAGCACTTCTTCCTGCTGGAGTGATGAGTGCCCTAGTTTGCCCAAGACTGAGAGTTCCTGGGATGCAAGGTTTTCAGGACTGAAGCTGGGAAAATCTTGGGCAAACTGGGATGGGTTCTTAACCCCACTCCCCAGACCTTGAAGTACATAGAAACTAAGCTACGTAGACAGCTAACAGAAATAAAACAAATTCCTTTTTTTTTTTTTCTGGTACTGGGGATTGAACTCAGAGGCATTTGGCCACTGAGCCACATCCCCAACCCTATTTTGTATTTTGTTTAGAGACAGGTTCTCACTGAGTTGCTTAGCACCTTGCTGAATTGCTGAGGCTGACTTTGAATTCTCGATCCTCCTGCCTCAGCCTTCTGAGCCGCTGGGATTACAGGTGTGCACACCGCCCCTAGCTAAAAATTCCTTTTTCCTAGTGAAAAACTGCAGACATGACTTTGATTAATTAGATCAGTGTGACAGTTTTCATACTGTTTGGTAACTATGTATGTACAACCCATGATTTATACTTATCTCTCTGTTCTTCCTTTGAAATAAGAATAAAGTCTAATTAAATGTGCTGCTACAGGTTTTAAACTTCACTTCTTTCCTGCTGATGATCACTGGGCTCTAATGATATTCTTTCTGCCATTATTTCCTAATTCATTGCTTTTTATGTTTTTGGAGGGTCACGTGCTTCTTTGAATGGCCAATGGAGATTTTGGCATATTAATTCAATTTTGTGTACTATTTCAAGGAACTCTCAGACCCATTTCAAAACACCAGATTTCAATTTTCATCCAAATTTCTGTTGAATAAGAGACTTCAAAGTAAATCTCTTTGTAAGACATTCCCTTGAATCTAGTGCAGAAAGGCCAAGTGGCAAAATTCCATTTTTAAAAACACTGTGAAAAGTTCAAAATAAAAGTCTGCTCCTATTCTCTTGATATTTCTTATTAACATTAGAAGCAACCAGCAAAGTAAAAATTTTTGCAGGAAAGCGGGCAAAATCTCTAGGAAAAGAAAATGTTTGTAAACTGTGTTTCAATGTATTTTTCCCCTGCACTGTGGGTGTAGAGGTTAATCAATAACAGCTTCTGATTGATTATTGCTTGGAACTTAGATGAGAGAATTGAAAAGTGAATTTTGATTCCAATTTGTTTTTCTTTTCAGCTTAACCAGGGGGCAGTTATGGTTTTATTTTCTTGCTGGCCTTTTCCTGGTATAAGCATGGGAAGAAATGGGAATCTTATTTGGGAACAAGTCTTATACATAAATGTTCAGAGCTTTAACCTTAAATGTAATTGGAATAGCATAAAAATTGCTTCTGAGAAGTGACCAGTTTTCTGTAGCAGGGGACGTACTAAAGTTCACCTCCTCCGAGGACTTCGTGCTTTCTCTCTATTGTGCATCTTTTTAAAAATCATGTTTTTCTTGATGAAATAGTGTATTCATAAGTGGCTACATATTTCTAAAAGATGATCATTTTTAAGAAGTCTAATCACATAAAACCAGTCTCTTAGATTTACTAGGAGAAAACAGCTATTGCATGGTTTCAAAATAAATTTAACATTCTTATTGCTTTAAAGGTATGTGGTGTTTTTTCCTTCCCCTAATCAATCATTCAGTCATAGAATTAGAAAGTTTTGGGGAATTAAATTTTGGACAGCATTTTGGATTGGAATAGTACCAATTTGATCTCAAAATTTGCTTTCAGGTAAAGAAAATTCTTGAGTCTTGCTTATTTTTTCTGTTTGGGGAAAACAAAACGTCTGCTTGTTTTTAAAGTCTCCTCCTAATGTAAAAAAAAAAAAAAAAAAACATAATATTTTAAAACATGAACACTTTATCAGAGGAAGGGTGGTTTACTTTGATTGACAAGGTTGTAGGCGTTGCCACAGTAACTGAATGGCATGGTGTAATAGACTTTATATTTAACAAATCTTCTAAAAGATTTATTTTTTTCTTTCTGTTCCCCCATTTTAATTTAGTCAGAAATCTTTTGGATTTCTATTTGTAAGAGAATTACATATCTCAAAAAACTTTTCTGTCCAAAGCATAAAAATTACCTCTTCCTGAGCTCTGTATGGAAAGTACTCAAAGTTTTGAGGCCCGAGGTTGTCACTGTAAAGCAATATTTATAACTTTTTTCCTAGTTCCCAAGATAGGGAACCATGAACTGCCAGTGTCCCATCACTTTATAACATAAAAAAAAAATCTCCTTTTGTTTTCATTTGGGTTTATTCATTCCTGCATGTAATTTGGGTGCCATGGATGAAGACAATAGGTTTAACACAACAACAAGGAGTGCAGATTTATCTATTCCACACTGAAATTTTTGCTAGGTATGCTTTTTGCTCATCTCACATTGTGCTTACTGAATTTTTATATTTCTCCCAGACTTATGATACACTATTTGTTATTTTGAAAAATTAAAATATTACCCATAAGCCATTTTCTAATTCCTGGTAATTGTGTTTCCAGTTGAGGACTTTATAGTGGTTTCTATATATTCCCCACTTTCAAAGTGTACTTCTTCCCCCTGAGCTCAGGTGGATAAGGCTTATGAAGAGGTAACAAGTTGCCATATGTGGTAGGATTATCTCCTAACATTTTTCAAATTATTCCTTTGCACTCATCAAATATTTCTTTGGTATATTGTGTTGGTTTTGCCAGGGGTTTTATGCTTTAGTCTCATGATTTCACCTGGTATTGGAATTTACCTAGGGTGTCCAAGGCCCTCAGGGACCCAAGGGTTCTCCAGGACTCAAAGGTGACGGCTATCCTGGTGTGGCTGTAAGTATGGATATTTCCCTTGTTGTCTTTATTTTTTTTTTTAATTTTAAACGTACACATAATTGTACATGTTTGTGGAGTACAATATGATAATTTGATACATGTATTTAATGTATAATGATCAAATCAGGATGATTAGTATTTCAATCTCAAACATTTATCATTTCTTCATGTTGGAAACAAACTACTCTCTTCTAGTTCATTATAAAATATGTAATAAATTGTTTTTAAACTGTGCAATGTTGAAAACATTATTCTCCCACCCTTCTTTTTCCTCTCTTTTTTTTTTTCTGAGCATTGCATTCTACAAAGATGCTCACTGCCCCTCTTTTGATGTTATCTCAGGGACCTCGAGGATTACCAGGACCCCCTGGACCAATGGGTTTACGTGGAGTGGGAGACACCGGAGCAAAGGTGAGATTTTTATAGCAGGCAGCATACTAGTTTCCAAAAATGCACTTATAGGTAAGTGACTTTGGTGAAGGTGATTTACATAATAGAAGAATAGAGGTGTCTGAAGCAATTGATGGAGTTATTTATCTTTACCTATGGACTTCCTGGGGAACTTGCACCATTATGAACATGTAGATTGTATGTTTTTTTCTCCTGCTTCTCTGGTAGCAACTGTAGCAACTCTCACATTCCCTTGCTGTTTCCTATTTCCGTACCTAGATCAGGGTCTAATTCAGAGCCCCCCCCCCCCCCCACTGCTTTAGCCATCTCTTTCCCTATGAACTTTCATTCTGCCCTGTGTCTTTAACCACTATTCATGTACTGGTACTGATGACTTTCACATTTCTAAGTTCACTCCCTTAAACTTAGGCCTCATGAATCTAGTTTTCTTACCAAATGTCTTCTCTTAGATTGCTTATAGACATTTCTAACCCAACAACCTGAATAGAACCCTTGACTTTTGTTCCCCCCATAACCCTGTAAAAGGTTTTTACATCTACCCCATGCTCAAGCTAGAAGACCTAAAAAATCATCCTTGGTAAGCCCTTCCCTTTTCTCTTCTTCCTCCATATCTGGTCCTTTGGCAAATGCTGTCAGGTCTAGCTTTAGAATATGTTTTGACTTTTGTTCCGTATCTCCCCCTTCTTCCACCAGGCAGACCACCACCATCTTTTGCCTGGGCTACTAAAATGGCCTCTTCACTGGTCTCTCCTTTTCCAACTCTGCCCTCCTAACTTAGCAGGCAGAATGGTCTTTTAAAACCACAAATCAGATCATATTCCCTTCCTCGTGGGATATGACTTGGTGGCTTTCATGGTGCTTAGAACAAACTTCAACTACTTTCCCTGGCCTTAGAGGCTCTTCAGTCCCTGACACAACTTCTGTCTACTTCTCCCTTCTGCCTATGTCTAGCCAATGCTGGCCTACCCCATTGCAGCTCTTCTATGCTTTGGGCCCTTGGCTAGGATGGCCATTTCTTCAGATCTCAGCTCAAATATCACCTCTCTGATCACTCATGCAAAAAACCATCACTCTCACTTCCCTCCCTTCCATGTATTTCCTGCGTAGAATGGATCACTTTCTGAGATGATCATGCTCATTTATTGCTTTGCATATTCCATGAGAATGTAAGTTTTTCTGAAGGCTGGCTCTTTGTATTGCTCCCTCCTAACTTCCTGGAAGAACTAGGCGAGCCACCCATTAGGATCCCTATGATCTGTTGAATGAATGGAAAATGAATGAATGATCAGTATCATTCCAAAGACAGAACTTTTGCCCAATATAATTAGTCACTTAGTTTTGTCATGCTTCTAGGTCTCTATGGAGAGAAGATATTATATTGTACTCCACGCCAGTCTTCTTGTCTTTTTTTTTTTTTTTTTGCCTCTGCTGCAGCACTTAGAGATACTGCTCCTTAAATGGAACTGGTGACAATGGAGCTATTCACCTGTCCCAGGTGGAATAAAATTGGAGACCCATGGCACTAAACACTAAACATCATCTCTAAAGGAGGTCTTAATACTCACGCCATCTCTATAACTTGGGTTAATTATGAGAGTCTAGTGAGAGGATGTATCTGAAAGTACAATATGAACCACAGAGAGAGGACCAACGGGACACGCTTTGTTCAAGGTTCCAGCTTGGCCTGACTTAGGACTAACTCAGATCCTTGAACAAGCCTTGACATTTTCAATAGATCATACTGAATTTAGATATTAAGATACTATTCTTTTTTTTTTCTTTAAGGTATACTATCAACCAAAATGTTAAAAAATAACTTTAATAGAGGGCTGGGGTTATAGTTCAGTGGTAGAGCGCTTGCCTAGCATGTGTGAGGCACTGGGTTCCATCCTTAGCACCACATATAAATAAATAAATAAATAAATAAATAAATAAATAAATAAATATACTGTGTTCATCTACAACTAAAAAATATATTTAAAAAACTTTAATGGAGAAATTCAATAGGTAAACTTTGTTCTGCTCAGAGTGAAACATCAATAAAAACTTTTTTATATTGAATATTTCTGTAGGGAAGTAGACGCTTATTCCTATTTAAAATAAGCCATGAAATAAAATGTTAAACATATACTGGACTGTGTTTGTATTCCAGTTGAAACAGGTGATCATTTACATTTTCATGAAGTAGATTATTATGAATGTCTTATGTAAGTACATATTATGATGTATTGAATTGTACTATTATGTTACTGCTTCACATTTAGCATTAATAATAAAGGCAGGTACTTAAGCACAGATGAATAACATTTAAAATTTGGATTCTTGTGAATATTCCACTCTGATTATTTAAGATACAGACTAAAACATTTGCTGAATGATTTCATATGCAGTTCCCTCTTAAAGCTTCTTATATTTACTTTTCATGTATATGTTTATTTGAAAACACCAAGAAAAAAAGGTATTCCTTGCTAGACTTCATCCTGCCTTTTTTTTTTTTTGAAATGGCCACTGTGTTGCCAGAAAGTGTGTCATGAGTGAGACTCTCTTGCCTTTGTTAGCCCACGTGGGAGGCTGAGGGGGAAGCAGCAACCTCAACTGGCTTCCAGCTGCAGGTGGAAGGGACAGGAGCATTAGCCAGGACCTGCCTCTCTCTATCCACTGCCTCTCTCTTAGGCTCCTTTTCCTTCTCTCCATTGTTTCTTGTCTCTTCCTGTGGAAAGTGTGATAACCTAGACATGTCCAGGAGATATTAGGGGAGTGAACTGGTCTTAGAATCTTAGGAACTTGGATCATAAACTTGAAGGAAATTCTAAAAGCAAGTATCTCCTTACATAACTTCCAAAATCATCTCTTCTTTTTTTTTTTTTTTTCTTTTCTTTTACAGAGGCCTTGTGGCCTTTTTTTTCTGAAGAAAACATTTGGAAACACACACACACACACACACACACACACACACAACTGGTAAAGAATTGGAGAGATTTTGAAAAGTCTAATTCCAGTTAGCTATGTTCCCCTGATAAAGTGAAGGTGAGACTCAAAATAGCAAAAATTGTCAATGACAGCAAAAAACTGAGAATCCAAATATGTGCCAAATTTCTCTCCTTCCATTTTGAGTTAAAATGACAGAGAAACTAAGTGTGTTGGAGAGCGAGAGTGAAAGGGAAAGATTATATAGGTATGTATATATGTATATGCTGGTATGTTTTTCATTTAAACTCTGTGTAGTTACCTTAAAATTTTGGCCTTAAGGCATTAACTTGCAAAACAAATGTGTTTTGAAATAAGGAAGCTATTAAGGTTGACGATTAATTTATGGTGGGTTTTTGTGATATTTACTTAAGGTCACATGTGTTTAGCATATGATACAGGCATTAGAATCAAAGTTTTTATGTTTTAAAATATATAAAATGCAATCCCTGACATCTAGCACTCTTGTGGTACCCCTTGGATTTTCCCAAGTGGAAAAAAAATTTTTTAAAAAATCATTTATTTATTACTTTAGTTGTACACAAAGTGTTTATTTTTACGTGGTACTGAGAATCAAACCTGGGCCGCGCACGTGCGAGGCAAGCGCTCTGCCGCTGAGCCACAACTTCAACCCCTGGAAAAACTTTTTTACAGCATTGGTGGTTATAGTCCTTCTACCTTGAACTTAATTCAAATGTTGACAAGACTTTCTGAAATATTTCAAAATTTATAGTAAGAACTTTCAAGGATAGAGTAGATATAATTTTAAAATCCACTTGGAAAACATGCTGGGAAGAGGAACTGACATTTTGTTTCCTGTTAAGTGGGAAGTGCTCATTGGGTGTCCTATGCCTGGATCCACACTCCTGGCTCACTGATGGGGAAGGCTAGTTCAGAGACTGCACCCATCACAGTCTGCATTTCTTCGCTGAAGTCCTGGAGATGTTAGGAGGACTCCTGATGATTTAAGGACAATCATGATATCTCATATCATTTTTAGAAGCTGTAGATAATTCTTGGCTCTTGAATTGTCACTCCCAAAGGCCGTGCGATTCATGTAGCCCAAAGGCTGATTTTCTGTGTCTGAGCCTAAGAATTTGCTTCTGACCTTATAGAAGTGGACTGACTGTAAGGCTGGCTCTCCTGAGCTCCCTAAGTGCAGAAGCCTCCCACCTGTTGTTCTCTTAGTTCTTTCAGCCCTGACAGTGTCCTACCTCATCATAGGGAAAGTCCTGCTTTTCCCTAAAACTCTGGAATGGTTTATCTTAGGCCAGTCTTTAAATCTAGTCAGGATTTGGGGGCCTTCAAAGGACTTCTTAACCATCAAATGCTTAGAATAATATCTGTGGACTGAAAATACTTACTGGATTGTTATTCTTAGAATTATTATTATAATTATTTTTTTAAATTATTTATTTACTTATTCATCATGCACAAGTATAGTATCTTTTTACATACAACTGCTTGTATACAAAGTATATAAGTACCATTCAGATCTTCAATCATGCATTTAGGATAATGATATCCATCTCATTCAACCACCAATTTTTTTCCTCCCCCCCTCCTTACTCCCTCCCTTCCCCTCCCTTTCCATTGACCATTCTAGTGTTCCTCTGATCCTATGTACCCCCATATTGCCTAAATGTTTCCAAAACATCATGGTAATTTTTAACAACTACCCTATTTTATAGATGAAGAAATCAAGACCAGGAAGGTTGAGCAACTTGCCTCTTTAAACATTTTTGATACTAGGTTTTATGTATGAGAGGGAGACCATGAATTTGATGAATGAATGAGAGACTGAATGGGTGAATAAATCAAAGCATAGGGAATGACTTTCCCTGATCCACAGATGCTCAATCGCTAATACTGTCCATCTTCTAACCATCTCAACTCTGTACAGTTGGATTGTTTTCCTCCTTTCTATTCTAGCTTTTCCATTGTCAAAACCTGTACTACATAAACCTTAGAATCATACATACACTCAAACCCAAAAGAGTTAAACATTTTTCAAAAATTTTAAATGTTTGAATATTGTAAATACATGCTTTATTTAACAAAAGTGGCCCATAGTCATAAATTAAAATGCAAGTCCATGTGAAAATTCCACTGAGTGTCATTATTCTAAAAATGTTCCCAGAATCTGAATCGCCCCTCTGTTCTCAGCAATGGCTCACATATGTGCACACCACCAACAGGCAGTGATCGAACAGAGGACTGATTCACACAGATGCATTAGGAATTTGTGGATTCCATTGGCAGACATGGACTGGACAAGGAACTCCATTTTGAACAGGCCTGACAAAGAAGGCTGGCTTAATGATAACGAAGTTAAGGGTCTGTAACTCCAAGTGGACTTGAAACCCACCTCCCTATAATATGCCTGCAAAATTGCTACAGGCCAGACCCATAATCTCAAAAGGGGGCTAATTAAAACCAGAGCCATATAAAGTTTGAATGTCAGGCCATTTGACCCGTAGGTTTTCAGAAGAGGTCAAATTCAAGACCAGGAAAACTTGACTAGGTGACTTTTCAAGGTTACTCCCTGATTCGTTTCTATGCACAATGCCTAAGGTCTGAACTCACTCCAGTTTACCTTATGACTTTCAGTGTTGATTTTGTCTCTTCGTGCTATTTCCCTACACTGCATTTTCTTTCCCTGTAGCCCTGGAGATGCACATTAAATTCCTTGAACATTCACTGCCCACATCCTGTTCAACACATTTTTGTTTTTAATAATGTAGTCTGGAGAAACTTGCCCCCAGTGGAAAATTGTTATGAGAATGAGTTCTAGAGAGCATGCTCTTCTCTTTTCACTGGGGGTACTACCAGTGTTCCTATTTTCAAGGTTTCTGACTTTAATGAGAAAGACTTCCTCCAATGAGATTCTTGGCACAGGGCAATCATATGAGTTGATTTTGAGAAAAGGAAGAAACAATAAAAAACAAATACCCCACAATCCTATAGCAAGTTTTAAAATTATTAGTGACTAGTAGATATGGGCTATTTGGGGGTGAATATTATAAAGGTCTAGGAGAGAAATTGATTTGAAGAATTGAAATTATTTTAAATACTTTGAAATTTAAAGTTGGGAAAATGCCAAAGGAAATCTGATAGCAGTTTGAATACTGTGTTTTCCAGCATCTTCTTAATTATTTCTTCATCCCCATAATGATCATGCTGGTAATTGTCACTGTTTCTCTCTTCATATCAAAGCCTGTCAGTGAGAAATGACCGGGTGATATGACAGCAGGCAGTCATTAGTCTACGCTCATGGCCAGGACCTGGGTTATGTCTATAAACTTAGAATAAAAACCTCTAAATTTTCCATTGCCAATTCTGGCAGCCACAGGGGAGGTATTCAAGAGTTACTAAACTGTGACATATGCTGAATTACATAATTCATTCCAGAGTGGTATTTATGTTTGTGGAAGTTGAAGACTTAGTAGTTATATCTTAATTTTGTTTAAAAGCCAGAAAGAAAGAACCATCAAGCAGATGTTAATCATCACTTTGATGTCTCCTACCTTATTTTAAAACTCAATCACTCCTTTGGCTTCACCAGTTAGTGAAATCTTCAGGGTACCATTCTTTGAAAAATTCTTACTAGTGATTCTTTTCACAGTGAATTTCATTTGGTTTTTATTGTCCCCAAAGTGAAAAAGCACGAAATCTCTTTTTGAACAACTGTAAGTTGCTTTCCCAGTCCTCTCAAAGAGTGTCTCAAAGAGTGTCCTCTCAAAAACTGGCACGAACAATGGAAGAGATAATAACTAAAGCTTTGTTAATATGTGTGTGTTGAGGTAGGGGGGAGATAGTTTAATGGGCTAATTATTTCCTCAAATATTATATTTAAATTTTGTAAAATATGTAACATATAATAATGGGTTATTTTCTTATCATTGCTCTGCCCTGAAACTTCTGCCACTTATTCACTGTGTGACCTCAGCAAGTCCTTGAATCTCCCCGAGACTCAGCATCCTCATCTGTGATTGGGGATAATAATGCCTGCTTCACAGAGTTATTATGAGAAATTAATGGAATAATATATGTAAGAGTTTTTAAATGAATTCTAATATATGAAAGTATCATAGTTAGTAGTAGTCACAGTATGCTTTACTCTGCCAAATCAAGCACATGGTAGGATGGATGAAAAGAGAGATTAAGAATTTGTGTGGGCAGGATGTCTGGAATTAGACCAATGCAAATCTTGGGGTAAACCACAGAATTGAGGAATGGCAACAGAGGGAATCTGGAAAGGGAAGCCTGAGGCAGCTGGTACTTGTTCAGGTGCTGTGGGCCTCATATAATCCCAGATGAATTTTTATAACCCAGGATGTCTACTTCTTAAACATATGATTGATTTAATGTAGGAAAAGGACTTTCACAGCCACATTGCTGTGGTCCTTGCATTAAATGATAGCTGGAAGAAAATCTGTGGAGAAGTTAGCCTCTTGCATCTAGTTCTAGCCAATGTCAAAATGGGAAATGGGCTTGGTATCGTACCTGGGCTTGACTTGTGTCAGGTGGCATGAGTTTGGGCAGTTTATGTACCCTATGTAGCCTCAGTTTCCTTACCTATAAAATGGAATAAGTTGATATACTAATATCAACTGAGATAATAAATGATGAATACTTGCTACATAAATAAATAAATGTTTATTATTATTTATAATCATAGTTTCAATATTACTCAAAACAGAGATTTGCTAATGAGAAGGTACATGTGATAGTGTACCTGATTTCTTTTTCTTTTTTTAAGAGATGAAGGTTTCAATGTATGCTTATTATATCATCATAAAATTGTGTATGTTTTTAAAGGAGTTAAAATTAACCACTATTCAAAGTTATAGTCTAGGTAAGACCTTCACTGATTCATTCACATGAAGAAATACTGCAGACGGTTCTAAACTTGTCCATTTTTCAGTGAAAATGAGAGGAATATCTTCCATCTTGAGTCACTTTGTGAGCCCAGAGTAAGTGCAAGGCCATATAAACAGTTATTCTTTTCTTAAGGAAGTGAAGACAGATAGGAGTGGAACTTAGGCAGTGGTCCTATGAACTTGATGGATGTAATTATAAATGGAAACTCCAGAATTTTCTCAGTTCTGTCCATTATCTCCTGGTACAAGGGCTCCCTCTGCAGGCTCCAGCAACCCTCAGATATTACATGGGAAGCTAAGTCCTGCCAGCCATGCAAGAACCTATTGTGATTTCCTTTACTTGACAATGTCACTCTGTCCACTGACAACAAAGTGTATATCTGAAAATATCACAGGTAAACACACTTCTGTTTAAGCACCAAAGGTTCTGTCAAATGGCAAAGACACTTGCCCGTGGTCTTCTTGCTAATGTTTGCCAGGTATCATGACCTAACGTGGACTCAAGGCCCATGGAACAAGAGATTTGACACATTTTCCAAGTCCCCACTATAGTGGAGAGCCACTCTCTCTGTGTATTTGCAGTCCATTAAGTGCCTGATAGTCTCATCAATTGAGAGTATGGTACGTATACATTGTAGAACAACTCTAGCATCTGCAGATGGTTAAGCCTTGATTTGAGTCTATCAGTTTCATAAAATAGGTGAATATCAGATTATATTTTTATAGATTGAAATATACAAAATATTATCTTGATAGATGAACCATAGCTATTTGTCTACAATTATATGGATGAAGCTAGGCAATTTTGTGAGGAGCACCCTGAAATACCACAGATGACGTAGAGTCACATCTTTGAGCTCATTGGCTGCATATGTAGGACAGAAAGGGCAATAAAGCTTCTTCAGGGTCAGCTGCCTTACTGAAGTCAACCTTCAGATAACCCTAATGTGGACTGAGTTTAAGAGAATACAAAGAGAAAGTAACAACACTGGGCACTGGCGGATTTGGTCTCATGTAGACTCATAATTCATTTCAATTGCTTTTCACACTTGATTTCTTATCTTTGTGTTTGTGTATGTGAATATGGTTAAACTAATCAAGTAGGAGGTTTTAACTAAGATCAAAATTTCATAAATTGAATAGTAGAATATTAAATTCTTAAATACTACTTTCTTAAAAAATCCTGCCTTCTTTCTATATATCCTTAATTTTAAAAAAAATTAGGTAACATTTAGTACATACCAAGAATACTTGACATACATGTAAGTTTTACCAATAATGTTAATCTACCTGAGTGTTCCACCCCTTTAGCCATTAAAAAAAAATCTTTCAAGTCATGTGTTCTTCTTATTAGGTGTAAGTATTACAGTAGTACTTAATCTTGCTTATTGGTGAGATTTTTGTTGGATGTTATTCATGGGTTTTTAAAATGTTATTAGAAGAATTTTATAATAAAAATTATTAAGTGTATACAAAAGTAAAAAGATAAATGAGATGAACTTTCATTTAGTCACTACAGTTCAATAGTTTTCAACATGTAGTCCATCTTGCTTTATCTGGATTCCCCACTCCTTCTCTAACTACATGAGTCTGAGGCAACCCCCTGACATCATCCATATAAAGCTTTAGTATCTGTCTCTCAAATATAATGACTCCTTTCCAAACATAACTACAGAACCATTATCAAACCTAAAAAATTAATTCCTTATTATACCACATATCCAGCATGCAATTTTTCTAGCTTATCTCAGAAATTTGTTATTTGAACTAGGATCCACTTGATGTCCACACACTGCATTTGATTGAGATATCCCTGAAGTCTCTTATAATCCTGATTTGCTCCTTTCTCATTTTTTCCTTGCACTGTCTTTATGGATGTGTTATTTTTACTTGGGGATTTCATTATGATATGTTGTGGTGGTGTTTAATGTGTTTCTCCATCTTCTGTCTACTTTTGCAAACCGGGAGATCTGGAGACCAGCTCTGATCCCCATCTATTTTTCTCGGCCAGGCTATGCATAGGTGGAGCTGTATTCTGCAGGAGGCACAATGTGTCCAGCCATACCCTTTCTAAGCTCTCTACCACATCCTGGAAGGGCAAAGATGAGCAGGAACAAAGCAGAGAGAGCTATCCTGTCTGGGTTGGGGTTGGACTGAAGAATTATTTTTGATAAAATATTTAATAATTCTAGGTAAAATCTATTTAACTACATTTACCCATGTTCTGTTTTGTTAGGGTGGGTCAAAATGCTTGGAAAAGACCTCTCTCTTAGGAGATATCAAAGTCTGTGAATCAGCCAGGTATAACTGGAGGCGTCACACAGTGAACATACTGCCTTTTAAAAACACTTTAGAGCTACTCAACAAAGAAGAGATCATAGACATATAGCTCCATGTTCTCACTTGGAGCTCTTGATGTGGGAATGATCGTTTAAACTGGGAGGAACTTGGGAGTCTGTAGGAGAGAGGTGTTAAAGAGACAATTAGTACCTGGAGCCTCATAAATACCCAAGCACTGAGTGGAAGGGATGGAGATAGGAGACCAGAATCATTTGCCCATTGGCAAAAAAGAAGTGCATAATTCTGAAAGGAGGAATTTAGACAATTAAGTCAATAATAAAATATGGTTTTAAAGTAACCTCCAGGGGCTGGGGTTGTGGCTTGGTGGTAGAGCGCTTGCTCAGCATATGCGTGGCCAGCATATATCTTCAGCACCACATAAAAATAAAGTAGAGGGAGCAGGCGGGGTGAAGGGGGGAAAATGGTGGTTGAATGAGATGGATATCACTATCCTAAATGCATGATTAAAGATCTGAGTGGTACTTATATACTTTGTATACAAGCAGTTGTATGTAAAAAGATGATATACTTGCGCATTATGAATAAATAAATAACAAAAAAAAATAAAGTAACCTCCATTCTTTTGGTTTAATATAGAAGTATTTTAGAAAGGCAAAGATCTTGGAAAATAGAGATCCAAATCCTGACTCTGATTCTCCTTTTGTTTCTTTGTAACTTTATTGAGGCATATTTCACATTCTAGAATAAATCTGTAGTTTGTGCCTTACCACATTCTCTATACATTTGCTAGCTAATGGCATTAGGCTGTTTCCAGTTTTGAGCTACTCTGAAAAATGCTGCTAAGGTCAGTCATTTGAAGGACTCTGTGTGGACATGTGTTTTTATTTTCCTTGGATATATGCCTAGAAGTGAGATTGCTGGATCATGTGGTAAATATATATTGAACTTTTAAAGAAATTGTCAAACTGTTCCCAAGGAGCTGTGCTAGCTCTTATGAGGGTTCCTGCTTCTCCACATTGCCTACCCCAGCTTTTTTAATAGCTATGCAGACCTGGGCAAACTTTGGTTTTCTCCTGAATAAAGCAGGGTGGCAAACTGACCTGCTCTAAGTGCCTACCCCATGCTAGACATGGTGATAGGAACAGTCTCATTCTCATGCCTTGCACCACCACATCGTTCTTATTCCTATGAATTGTAGATTTTATCTCCTCATGTCTGATAAATTTACTGAGGTTGGGCAAACTAATCATCATTGTAATCAGGGTTGTTGTGGATACTGATATCAAATAACATACATGGACATGCCTAGCATAATTTCAGGCGTACAGAAGGTGATTAATGAAGAGGATTTTATGTCTCTGCTTCTTTCCATTGTTAGCATTTCAGGGAGACTCTAAGCAGAGGGCCTGGACTGTGTTTATTGGATCTCATCACTTTTCTGGTGATACTGGTAGTTTTCCCTAATGAAACTGCCACACCTTGGAGAAACAGAAAAGGCATTACAGAATGTACCCTGTGGTCATAATCACTCTAGTGCACAAATATCATAGAGCTAATCCCTAAGTCAAATAGCATAATTTTTGTTGCTTAAAACAGTAACGGGAACTAGTTCAGGCTGTGGTTATGTCTCTTAATGGCTACTTTGTATTCTCATGTCCTCTTTTGTCCTCTGCTAACACTATCGGTAATTACTTTCCCCAAATCTAGAAAAGGGCATTCTGAAAAAAAGTACATAATTAATGTTGCCAAGAAGTTAATTAACTTGATTGACTTAAAGTGAATCTTTATTAGTTACTTTAAATATTGTACAAATGGCAATAAGAAATGAAATAAAGGGAACAAAGCGATAGTAACAAAAACTGCTGCATGATACTGGCATAAAAACAGACACATAGACCAATCGTACAGAATAGAAGACTCAGAGACAAACCCACCCATCTGTAGTCATCTGATCCTTGACAAAGGTGCCAAAACATACATTGGAGAAAAGGCAGCCGTTATAACACATGGTGCTGGGAAAACTGGTTATCCATATATAGAAGAATAAAAGTAGACTCTTATCTTTCACCCTGAACAAAAATCAACTCAAAATGGATCAAAGATCTAGGAATTAGACCAGAAACTATGTAACTCCTAGAAGTAAATGTAGGGTCAACACTCCAGCATAGGCACAGGCAATGACTTTCTCAATAGGACCCCTAAAGCTCAGGAAATAATGCCAAGGGTTAATAAGTGGGATGGCATCAAATTAAGAAGCTTTTGCACAGCAAAGGAAACAGTTAAGAATGTGAAGAGGGAATCTACAGAATGGGAGAAAATCTTTGCTAGCTACTTTTCTGACAGAGGATTAATATCTAAAATATATAAAAAACTCAAAAAAAATTCATACCAAAATCAAATAACCCAATTAATAATGGACAGATGAATTAAACACTTCTCAAAAAAAAATACAAATGGCCAACAAATATATGAGAAAATGTTCAACACCTTTATCAATTAGGGAAATGCAAATCAAAACTATGCTGAGATTTCATCTCACTCCAGTCAGAATGGCAGTCATAAGGAATACAAATAAGAAATGCTGGAGAGTAGAGGAAAAGGAACAGTTTTGCATTGTTGGTGGGCTTGTAAATTAGTCCAACTACTATGGAAATTGGTATGGAGTTTTCTCAAAAGACTAGGCATGGAACCACCATGACCCAGCTATACCACTCCTCAGCATTTACCCTGAAGAATTAAGTCATCATACTACAGTGGTACATGCATACCCATGTTTATAGCAGCACTGTTCCACAACAGCCAAACTATGGAATCAGCCTAGATATCCATCAATGGATAAATGGATGAAGAAAATGTGGTAAATATACACAATGGAGTTTTATTCATCCATAAAAATTGAAATTATGTCATTTGCAGGAAAACAGATGGAACTAGAGATCATTATGTTAAGGAAAAAAAGTCAAATTAAGAAGGTCAAGGATCGTATTTTTTCCCCCTCATATGCAAAAGCTAGAGAGGAAAAGGAAAAGAAAGATGGGGGCAAATCTCATGAAAATCAAAGGGAGATCAGTAAAGGAAATGAACCAAAGGGGAAGTAGGTGTGTTTTTGCTGGCGAGTGGTATTGGCCAAATTATATCATTATATGTGCATGTATGAATGTGTAACAACAAATTCTGTGTGTACAACCATAATGCACCAATAAAAAAAATCTGGAAGCCAGGCGCAGTGGTGCACACCTGTAATCCCAGCGCTTGGGAGGCTGAGGAAGGAGGATCGCAAGTTCAAAGCCAGCCTCAGCAATGGTGAGGCACTTTAGCAACTCAGTGAGACCCTGTCTCTAATAAAATATAAAAAAGGGCTGGGGATGTGGCTCAGTGGTCAAGTGCCCCTGAGTTCAATCCCTGGTACCAATAAATAAATAAATAAATAAATAAATAAATCTGGGAAAAAAGAGAAATGAAACAAAGGGAGATAACACACAGAGTCAAAATAGAAAAGTGGTTTAGGAGAAATGGGCTCAATATCTTAGTGAAATTCAAGTATTTATAAAAATGTTTAAATACATTTTTGAAAATGCATAGTTAATATGAGATATACCCTGAATATCTTTTAAATCAATAATTTATCATTCATTGTGTCTTTTCAGGGAGAGCCTGGAGTTAGAGGTCCTCCAGGTCCTGCTGGGCCTCGGGGAATAGGAACCCAAGGACCAAAGGTGAGTTCTCTGTGCTCTGTGTGAGACTCAGATGCAGGTGGAGCATCTCTAATCTGAAAGTCAAAAATCTGAAGTGCTCCAACTTCCAAAACTTTTGAACTTTTCTATTCAACATGATAATACAAATGGAAAATTCAACACCTGACCTCATGTGATATGTGGCAGTCAAAACCTTGGCCTAAAAATCATGTTCAGCTATGTGTATAAAGTATGTATGAAACATAAATGAGTTTTATATATATATATTTGGATACCATCCCCAAAAGATTTCAGTAATGTATGCAAATACTCCAAGATCTGAAAAATTCCCAAATCTGAAACACTTCTGGTCCCAAGCATTTCCGATAAGGGATACCCACCCTGTACCTGTGCCATCAGTGTCAAACAAGTGAACAGCAACTTCAGAGTAAGTGTTTGTGTTGGGGTTGACTTATTTTTCCTTGATTACCTATAAAAAGTCTTACTTTTTCATATCATGAACTTTCAGTAAATTAGACCATATAGGTTTATAAAGCCATCTGCTTCCTCAAAAGAAATTAGAAAGTGGCCTCGCTTAAGTAGTTGCCAAGAGCTCAGAATATTTCCAGGTTTCTTATAGGCTGTGTTGTCATCAAGAAGCACGTCTTTGCTTTGGCCAGAGGTGCTTCAGGTGGCCTTCCACAGGTCACTCAGAAGCTCATGTATCTATTGTGTCATATGCCACATTCGCTTGGGCGGAGCCTGGGTACAAGGCTCTAGATTTATTGTCCCATAGAAGGCAAGAATTTCCTTTGTCTCCTTTGCCCTTATTTTTATGTCTCCTCTTTTTTCTCCTCCAGTTTGATGATTATTCATCCTTTTATTCTTTTAATCCAGTATTTCTCAGTGAGGGAGATTTTTTTTCCTTCCCCCTGACCTGGAGGAGGACAATCTGGGCTGTCACAGCTCAGGATGCTACTAGTATTTAGCGGGTAGGGCCCAGGAATACTGCTAAATATCCTAAAATGAACAGGATGCCTTTTCATAATAATTATCTGATTCAAAATGTCAATAGTGCTGAGTTTGAAAAATTGTTTTATTTATTCATTTATTTAGGAAATATTTTTGATTTGTTCAAAAAATGAGGTAAGAATTATCAGACATGTTCATAAGGAAAATAGGTATCTATGATCTGTCATCACAAATTCAAATTTCAAATAGGTGTGTGCACACCCAAAATGTACAGAGTGAATCTGAACCCCATGATCAGAGGAAAGAGAACAGACTTTCTGAGTCAAAGATTTTACTGAGAATCTCAGAATTACCAGTATCTCAACTTATCTATCTCTTTTTTGTCTGTTAACTCCATGTGGCAGTAAGCTTTTGCATTTTTTATTTTTGTTTTTGTAACCAGGGATTGAACTCAGGGGCACTTGACCACTGGGCCACATCCTAAGCCCTTTTGTGTGTGTGTGTGTGTGTTTTATTAGAGACAGGGTCTCACTGAGTTGCTAAGTGTCTCGCCATTGCTGAGGCTGGCTTTGAACTCGCGATCCTCCTGCTTCAGCCTCCCAAGTGCTGGGATTACAGGTGTGTGCCACTGTGCCTGGCAGTAAGCTGTTTTTTGAGCTTTATAGATCACTTTATATATGTAAAGATCCCCTACCACTCCCCACCCCAGATGTTAAAAGTCATTATCATTGAGTGATAAGAGGATGGATCCACTTATCTTCTTATTGTCACCTTCATTTCTGGTCTTAAATAGTTTTGCAGTGAGGAAATAATCACATAAAATAAGCTTTATTTTTATATTGACTTATATGGTAATGTATATTAACCCACAATTTCTCAGAGCTTGTTCTATTCAATGTTAATATAGGAACTTCTGGGATAAATAGAGATAAGCTATTTTCCCTATTAGGAGACTTCTTTGAACCTTTCATAGATAGTCCTGTGTCATATAACAACCTTTCGGTCAAGATAATATTGCACATAAAAGGGTAGGTGTAATGCCTAGTGATGTCATAGCCATCTTAGTTTGTATAAGTATACTGTAATGTTTGTACAAGAAACAGTCACCTTACTACTATGCATTTGCCAGATCATATCCCCATCCTTAAGGGTGCGTGACTGTATTAATGGGCACTGGAGATTTCCGTGGGGAGGCACATACTGTTTTCCAATCTGATTCCACCATAGAAGTCTTTCCTCAGTAAACATGGGATCATCTTATGAACACACCCTGGGAAATGCTGCACTTACTTACTGTCTCATGTTTTCATAAAAAGTTGAATACTAGTCTACCTCAACATTCACTAAACTTTTAGCTGCAATCTCAGCAAACTGGCACGCCATATTGAAGCAGAATAACATGTTATAGCTCCCACAGAATCCTGCATCAGTGGTTGTCAGACTTGGTGTGGGGCAGAGGAGCCAAGCAGAGCCTCTCCTTCTGCCTACTCCTAACAGCTCTGCCTATACCTCTTTATTTATATTTGGATTATATGAAAGAATTTGTTTGCAAGCCATTTGAGTAGCCTAAAATATTTAGAAAAACATTGCTTTAAACAAAATATAAAATAGCTTATGGGCAGCAAGAAGCTCCTAATTAGGCTAAAGAAAGAATTGAAGCTGAAAGCAGTAATATTTCCATTTTTTCTCCCTCAATCTTCTTACACTTTATTTTCAATTTCTCTCCATTTTCTCACAGGGTGATATTGGGCAGAAAGGTTTGCCTGGCCCCCCTGGTCCCCCTGGCTATGGATCTCAAGGAATTAAAGTAAGCGAATGTGATCGTGCTGGAATCATTGCTCAACTCCATAGGGCAATGGGGAGAAGAGGCTGTGGATAATGCAAAATATGGCTATTATGAAATGGATTTAATGCAAGCTTAGCAGTTAAAATTGCATCTAGTATTTAGAGAGATCATCCAGAAGTGTAGAAATGGTATAAGCACAATAGTTTCATGGAGGCTTGACATTATCAAATTGGTTGGTGGGAAATTCTAGTGGTTTCTTCTCTGTGGTTTCTGAGCTGAATGGAGACTTCATGCCATCTGTGTGTTCCCTAGCTCTCTCACCTTCCTGACCTGTAAGGTCCCTTCCCTGGTTGGGGGCTTTCCAGTCTTAGCTATGAATGGAATCACATGGGGGAGCTTTCTGAATAGGATTGATATCCTACCCTAGGAGACCAAAATCTGAATCTCTGGGGGGCTAGATATTGAAGACTATTCTTTGTTTGCTTGTTTGCAGTACTGGGGATTTAACCCAGGGCCTCCAGCATACTAGGCAAGCACTTTAGCACTGAGCTACATCCCCAGTCCTTTCCTAAGTTTTATTTTGAGACAGGGTCTTCCTGTGTTGCCCAGTCTGGGCTTGAACTTGTAATCCTCATGCCTTGGCCTCCTGAGTAACTGGACAGCACATGTAGGCCACTGCACCCGGCTGGCTGCTATGGTTTTAAAACTCTCTGGGTGATCCTCCTAAGTAGCTTGGGTAAAAATCAGTGCACTGAGGGCCTGAGTCTTTGTTACTGGAATTCACAGTCATCTGTATTCTGCTTTATTTCTGCTCAGCAGTAATAAGGCAATCTAGAAAGGGGGCATTGTTAGTGTGTCTCATGTCTCAGTAGACAGTTTGGTGTCTAAATATTACTAGATAATTTCAAACAATTCCCTTCCTACTGCTCATATATTGGTTTTGTTTTTTGACCATCCCCTTCCCTGCAATAAATTGGTTTTTATTTATTAACATGCAAAAACTTTGCAAGTGGGTAATTGATAATAACTCTGGATAATTGAGATTGACTCTAAAAAAGTGGAAACATTCAAAACAGACTCTTCCAAGTAGCAGAACTTCTTAGTATAGGAGACAGCAGGAGCCTAAGATAATAAATTTGAAAATCCTGTGATGGAATTAAACCACCTACTCCTGTGTAGAGAGAGCGAGCTAAATCAAGAGCAAAACTCACTGAATCTGTGTTAAATCTTACAATTCATCACACAATGTCTAGGGTTTCCATGGCAGGTCTTTTAAATAATGGTTGTTCATCTGTCAGTCTAAGTATCTAAGCAAACAGCAGGCAGGATGTTGTTGATAGCACATAAGCACTGGAAAATAAAGCAAAAACTCTGCTTCCTATAAACAATATCACTCTTCTACTTAATCCTTAAATTCTGCTGTTAAAAGAGGTTAACACCCTGCATAAGGTTTTGTATGAATTTGTGTAGAAAACAAACATGTGTCAGAGCCCTGGGCTTGTCATTAACATGAGCTCAGCTCAGGTGTGCTCTTAGTTCATGTACCTCTCTACCTCTTTAAATCTGGTGGTAATTTTTTCCCTTTTTTTAGGGAACACTTTTTTTTTTTTTTTTTTTTTTTTTTTTTAATTCACATCGAAGCACCTTGGGTTGCATTAAGTCAATCTTCACCAACCATGACTCATCTGGCTGGGGGCCTTTCTTATGCCCTCCAGGTTATACCATGTTCAAATATATCCTGAGTGAAACTAGGTCATGAAGCCCAGCATCATAAGAACCAAAGTCAAAACTGCCACATCACATATCCAGTCCTATCAGAGATGAGATAAGATTTCTCTCCACCTAGGGCTGTGACCTAATGCTACTTGACCAAGGCTGACTCATAAAACCTTTCAAGACGTGTTGGATTGCCTGGTGCTGGCTGGCAGCAGGCAGAAGTATCTCCCTCAGGACGCCTACCTTATCTCCTGACCCTTGGTTAGACCATCACCGCCAAAGGGAGGAAACTGGAAAACATTTGGCAGCATTGCTCTGAGTCATGTTAAGACTACCGATCAGTGACATTTCATTCCTTACAATTGCTTGTTAATGTATTTCCTGCAACTTTCCAAAGACCTTTTGAAGCAGAGAAACTTGGGCCTGCTTTTATTCTGCTTAGCAGGTGTTGATGGGGAGCCTTGGTTGCTGCTAAGCTTTAACATTGGCCTGAACTACACTCTGTCTCTCTGGGCCTTCTGAGCCATGGGGACAATAGGGAACAGGGCTCAATCACAGAAGTGATCTGCTTCAGCACCCACCTGACGTTGTTGCTGGAATATTGGTTCTTTAGTTCTGGCATTGCAACTGCCCAACCAACTGACTGAACACCATCTGTGTTAGGCAGATAGACTAAATGCTGGCATGAAAGGGTGAGTGAAAAGACATGAGGTTAGTCCTTGTGGAGTTTACAGGTCAGAAGATAATCATAGGTCATAGGGAAAGAACCAAATTCAAAACTCCCACATCATACACCCAGTCCTAGCAGAGGTGAATAAGCTTTCCCTCCACTAAGCAGGATCCCTGCAGGGTCCTAGAGGCCACAATAAGAAGGGTTTGGTCTTGATCCTAAGAGCAACTAAAAGTCAGAGAAGGGTAATATGATCAATTCAGAAATGACTCACACTGGTTGCCATCTGTGGAAGGGATGGACATGACTAGAAGGAATGTGGGGATAGAAGGGATCCCTTTCCTATACCTTTCCCGTTCATTTGATTCTTCATGTGAAAGAGTGTGTGATTCTGGAATATTCTTCCTCCTGCCTTCCCTGGGACTCTGGGACCATCCAGGATTGCTGCTGTGGCAACTTTAGGTATCATGGCAGCCTCTCCTGAGGCCCAGCTGGCTCTGCATAGCAGAGGACTCCAGCTCCTTGAGAGCTTTACTTCTTTTCCCCAACCATGAATGTCTGCTGATTAAATGAATGAATATGGGAATGTGGTTCTTTAATCCCCAAATGGCCTTGGCTTTTCAGGTCTGTAGCCTGGGTGAGGAGGTTATATAATGCCACCATCTTGTATCATTGTGAGCCTCCAGTATCAACCACTGCCTTAGAGATAGACTCTAGATATGTTAGTCATTCATAGATTTGTGGGAGGGAGAAGGGATGGCATTGTGTCTTGAGGGATTCCTTGATATGCCCACGTATCTCTTGTGAGGCCAGGAGGGACATAATAAGACAGTAGGACATCCAGGTGTGAAAGCCAAGTATAAGCGACCGAAATTGCTGTTCTCCAGTTCTTCAGTTTCCTTTTCTTCATCTTTATTCAAGTCTGTTTCAGTGTTCTACTCAGCCCAGATGTTCATTCCCCTCATATTAAGTAAGGATCAGAAGGTGATTACAGAAATAAGTTCCTGATACCTGTCCTTGACTTTAAAGAGTGTCTGGGGTAGATTTGTGGACTGGTTTCTACTGTAACTGTTCTTATACCTGAATGCTTCATTCATTGAAAGGATCACCTTCTATGCAACCAGCTTCAGTTCTTCCTTCAAGCCTGAGCATGACTGATCCAACCCTAGGCATTGATGATACTTGCCACATCATTAGTCTGGGGCAGAGGATGGGTTGACTATTTTAGGCCTGACCAGTTTGTTATCTGTGTTTAAAAGTCAACCCTCCCATGACAAGCTGGGGAATCCGGTCAACACTGTCTGACGGAAAACCCTAATGTCTCCAAAGCAGACACATAGTAATGATTTCAGTGGTCATACTGTTCCAGAGCTGGCAGACCAAACTCCAGGTCAGCTGGACCCATTTAGTCCATGTGACCTCTGTCTTGTATCTACATCCTGACCTCCATTAGCGTTGCTCAGACCTTGGTTGGATTCTTTCTAGCTGTGTAATTCTAGGCAAATCATTTATTTTTGTTAAACCTCATCTTACTTACCTTTGAAACAGGGATAAGGAGGCCTCATTTACAAGATGGTGTGAAGATAAAATTGTATCAAATGTTGAGCACTCCGTGGTGGTTACCCAACAACATGGCCTATGGAGTCAGCAGATTTGAATCATGACTCCTCCACTTCCTGAGTACTGCATCTCTGCTCAGTTTCCACATTGAGTAACAGAAGATAATAATAGTACTATCTCCTAAAGTTGTTGTGAGGCACAATCAAAATCAAATAAGATAGTATACACAATATACTTAATCCACGGTATGTATGTAGTAAATCTTCACAGTTATTTACATAATTATCTCTTCCTGCTTTCTTTCACTTTCTACTAGTTCATGGAACTTTATAAGAGGAAGGTTTGGGATTCTTACATTCAAGTGACTTAATAGTCTTAAACACAATATGCTGGTTGCATTAGCTAGTGTTGTCCTGACTCCAGTGCCACATAAACCCCAATATATATAGTGACTCATACAACAGTCCACTGTGGGTTCCTTGTTGATGGGCAGTTTTCTTCCACACAAAATTTCAGGGAACCTTGTCTTTCATTTCTGGCTCCTCCCTTAGCTGGGCCTCTTTACTATTTACACCCTGCAGATAGAAAAAGCATGTGTTGAAGGGGCACACCTGCTTTTCAAAAGTCTTGACCAGGAGGAGGCACACATTACCTCTGTTCACATTTTATTGCATGGCTGCACGGCTATAATTAATTGCGAGGGATCTTGGGAAAGGTGGTCTAAGTACCCAGGATGAAAAGGAATCAGCAGTTTGGTTAATAGCTGGCAATTACTGCCACACATAATTGAACCCATTTCTAGAAAAGTTGGAAAATATAAAGTTATTTGTTGCTCTGAAGTATGTTGGTGCTTCCAGAAGAGAACAGAAAACATGGGTGGTCTCCAAGGCAGCTTCCAGCACACTGTCTCATTCTCCTGATACTGTGGGAAACAGACACCTGAGCTTACACAGACTAAGTTCAGTCCTATCCTTTCTTTTATCTTATTCTACAAAAGAAAATCCTAGAGCCTTAATCATCCTATTTCAAGCATGATCAGAGCACCTGATGAATTAGAACTTGTCCGAGGAGGCAGACTGAGTGCCAGCCGAAGAGCTGGTGGAGGCTGGAGGTTGGCAGGACCAGGAAAGGAAGAGGAAATGCTCATCCATGTCACTGGCAAAGCCAGGGACAGAGGAGGAGGGATGCCTGGCATCTGGGAGGAGAGCTGGGCTCACAAGCTGGGAAGAGATGGCAGACCTCAGGCAGGGCACAAAGAGGGCATGAGGAACACAGTGTTTATGTGGAGAGACAAAGCCAGCACTCAGGCTCACGTGGGGAGTCGGGAATTGTTGGAGACCTTGGGGATTACTTGGGAGGTCAGTAGCCTTGAAGCCAGCAGGGCTGTGGTGGTGGATGGGTCAGCCCAGTTCACAGAGCCTAACATGGGGAAAGCCTCAAAGTGGCTTCCCCTGCCAAAGCTCTCTGGTTCAGGAATTTAGGAAGGAACCCAGAACTCTGTAAGATTCTTTGCTCAGTGTTCAGTATTCATGTAACTTCCTAGGTAGATTTCTTTTGGTTATCTCAGTTGTGCTGAAATATCTGTGTTTACATTAAGCCCAAGCTCTTTTTTAATGAATTCAAGTATTTTTGCTCATTCTAGTGTCCTTTCACCAAAAAAGCCTGTTTCAAAGAATGTCAGGAATCTGTAGTAGAAATTTCAGAGCCCAACTGCCAGCCTCCTGTTTGGCTCCTACCTGTGGCCTGATTGCTCTGAATGTGATTCCAGAATCCATTTGACTAGATTTGTGGTTAGAATGGACCTATTATAGTACAGAAAATTGCCTCCTTAAAGGACAAAGAGAAATGATTTATTCATTGAAAAAAACTGACTTAATGGGAAGAAAAAAATCTCACTTATAAAAAGTCAAGGTAGGTTTGATATGTACAGAGTTGCAAATACCTGAAATACCTGCAGAGAGGTTAAGAACTATTGATTTTTTTTTTTTTTTTTGTCTCTGAACTCATAAACCACCATAGATGGTGTTAATATTAGTTGGGGAGAAACATATATACATACACATACATTAAATTAGGATTCTTTATTGTTTGAACTTGGAGTTATTTCCTCCCCTCCTGACTACAAATGAGCAATAGCATAAAAAAAAAAAAAAAAATAAAGCCAACCTTGGTAGTAATATGATCACTGCATTCAATTTACATATACTTCAGAAATTAAATAGAAATGATAAGTAATGTAGTTGACAGAATAGTGTAGATTGTGTGGATGTGCTTATGCTAAAACCATCTTTGAATTAACTTCTGATACTTATCCTTTATTGTAACTTTCAAAATCCACACAAAACACAACAATTCTACATAAAAATAAAAGTCAAAACCCAGAAAGGGGTTTGACTTATAGTAGCTTGGTGTTTTGGGACTCTACCTGCCCCAAACTGACAGTGGCAGGGGAGACTGAAAAAAAGCTGAGTGTGCAATATTCGGAGGCGTCCAGGTTGCTCACATCAGGGAACGTTGGCGTTATTCAGTGGGGCTGGCCTGAGACCAGGAACATTTCCCACTTGCAGGTTCAAACTTGCCTTTTCCTTCTGGGCAAAGCTGTTTTTATTCCTTGAAGCCAGTGAGGAAAAAAAGATACTTCTTCCCCTTCCCTCTTCTTCCCCATCCTTTCCCCTTCATTTTCTTTTCTTTTCTTCTTTTTTTTTTTATTAATTTTTTTTAGTTTTAGGTGGATTTAGGGTATACCCCCCTCTTAACCTCATTGTTAAACTTTTCCTTTTTATTAGCCAATTACCCAAATCAGAATTTGAAAGAAATCTTGAGGCTTTCAATTTAGCCAGGCTTGAATCATCATTGTTAACAGTTTATCCTTCAAGCTGTTTACTGTGAATAAGGCCCTGGGCAGTGACCAGTGGCCATAACAGATTTGCTAAGCTTCTACAGCACTCTTTACATTGTTATGAACCTAAAAGGAAAAACAATCTTGAAATCATTTTTTCCCCCAAAGTTAATATGGTTCCCTATACCAGGCTTTGTCATGGTTTCCCAACTCCAAAAGAAAAGTTGGAACAAGTACTGACTTAGAAGACAAGACATTGTTGTCCAATGCCATGTGCTGATGCTGAAGATTAAAAAAAAAGGAAGATTGAAAATATCACCAAAAGCTAGAAAATCATATGAAGTATTTCATTTGAGTAGTTTATATATCAAAGCTACTCATCATGCTACAGTAGCACATTATTTAAAATTACAATCATTTGGTTTAAACTGCTCTTTCCTTTCCCTCTTCTTCCTCTCTCCTGTCCTCCTACCCATCCACTATCTGTCTAATATATAAAGGTAGACATCACATACTTATTTCTTTACATTCTTATAACAGCATCCATATAAAACTCAGTTGAATAGAAGACATGGATAGCTAAGCAACTCAGTGAGAGACCCTGTCTCTAAATAAAATACAAAATAGGGCTAGGGATATGGCTCAGTGGTTGAGTACTCCTGAGTTCAATCCCTGGTACCCCCACCCCCCAAAAAAAGGCATGGATAAATTAGATGCTCTTACTGTCTTTCTACTCCATGAATTTCACTATTAAAATTTTATAAAATGCATTGAATTTTTTACCACCATAAACAATTGTTCAGAAATAATTTATTAGTATATATTTTCACACTTTTTCTTTCAAAGTTTAGAGCTTCTAGAAAGAACAAGGACCTTATTATGCTATCTAAGTACCATGTACTATTTTATTCAGGGTTCACCATCCTGTGAGGTAGGAAGCCAAACCACAGAGATGTTAAGTAAGACTTTCCTAGGTCTGAGTGACTTAGGAAGCCAAGGTCCCCACAGTGCTACTATTCCTCAAATTGTGAATAACCAGGTGATGGGAGTAATCAAGTCAGGGCAGGTTTCAGAGAGAAGAAACATAAATTTGAGCCTTTAAAAAGCAAATGCATCTCAAATTTTTAATTTGCATCTTAAAATTAAAAATTGACACTCCAAGATGTAACACATATGTGAAGTCTCCCCCTGCCCCAACAATGTAAATTTTAAAAAAATTTCCCCATCAATCTAATTTTTTTTAATAAATAAGCAATTATTTTTCTGCAAATGTAGTTCCATCAGAATCCAAGGATTGGAGTTAGTGACCTTTTGATTTTTTTTTGCTAGATTTACTGAAGTCCCAGTGGGATCTGGCTGGATCTGTAGCTGCCTCATGTGAAGCTGTAGCAACCGCTGCACAGGTCACACATTTGAAAGGCTTATGGAGTCCCCTCCCAGTTAGCTTGTGGAAGGGTGGACTCCTTTGTAGGCAAGCTTCTGTGACAGATCTGTGAGGAGTCTGCAATCCAAACTGATTTTTATTGTTTTTACAAACACCTGAAGAACAATATGTCTGTTGGCTTTTTACTGTTAGCACCTTTTTTTATCCAGTTGCAGATATGACTTGTCATTTTGAATATAAGAAGTAAGAGGAAATGAAATAAGTTACCTGTTCAGGGTCAGAGAACCCCCAACAAAGGAAAGATTATGAAGTTTTATGAGTATTTATGACTTAAACTGGCAAGCCATAAAGACAGCCCCATAATAATCTTTCCTTCATTTTATAAAAAATTCTTCAACAGCAATTCTTTAGGACTGCTTTTCACATTCTATGGGAATCATGGGTCCCAGGGCAATACCAGAACAGATGTCTACCCTGCCCTAAGGATATCCAAAGAGAAGTCCAGAGCACTGAATGAGGAGAAACAGAGGCAGAAAAATATCCCTCTTCTAAGACAGAGGGAATTAAAGGAAAAGGAGAAAGAGAAATATATATATACACATATATAAACATTTTATATATATGCATTATACGTATAAACATACATATGTATATATATATTTAAATAAAATATATTGAAAAAATATTTACTAAGTGCCTACTATTTTGCATTGTAGACATCCTAGATATTATGGAACTAGAAACAGATGAAAGAAACAAAGTTTAAATATGTATATGCATATATATACACATACATACATAATACACACATATTCTTTTTAAATGGGATTGAACCCAGGGATACTTTACCACTGAGGTACATCCCCAGTCCTTTTTTTTTGTACCAGGGATTGAACTCAGGGGCACTCGACCACTGGGCCACATCCCCAGCTCTTTTTTGTATTTTACTAGAGACAGGGTCTCACTGGGTTGCTAAGTGCCTCACCATTGCTGAGGCTGGCTTTGAACCCCACGATCCTCCTGCCTCAGCCTCCCAAGTGCTGGGATTACAGGCGTGCACCACCACGCCCGGCAGTCCTTTTTATTTTTATTTTTTTAAGACAGGATCTTGTTAAATTTCCAAGTCTAGCTTTGAACTTGTGATTCTCCTCTATTAGTCTCCTGAATTGCTGGGAGTACAGGCATGTGCTGCCAATGCTTAGTACAAGTTTATTTTTGACCATTGCATTTTTTCCACACTATCTTACTTCTACTCCATTCTCCTTTGTTCTATTATCTTGTTTTATGGTCTCATAGTACTTTCATCATCTGAAAATATTTGCATTTATTTATTGGTTAATTATCTGTTGTCTTTTATAAAAAGAAACTGTAAGAGCAAGGGCTTTGTTTCTTTCATCTGTCTGTAATTTCCTCATACCTAGAAGGATGTCTGCATATAGTAGGCACTTAGTAAATATTTGTTCAGTGAATAAACAAAGCAGTGAATACGTGAATAGAGGTATAGAGGTTACGTGGCAGGTGATGACAGAAGTTCCCTGTAACCTTGCTCTTTGACCCACAAAAAGATTCATTCATGTCTACAATTCAATAATTATTGAATTATATAAGTAAAGAGAGCCCTAAACTTGTGAAATGATTAATTCTTTCCTAGATTCTAGTTTTTCATAGTGGAGTTACTTGACTCTTACAAGTTGGTAGACCTGATCGGCCTAACAGGTAAATATTTACTTAGAAGAGCTGGATTTGGCTTTTTGAATGTGTGTCTTTGTAATCAAATTATCTATGGCTAAAATACGATGTAAGAAAAAAAAATGAATATACTTGTCTGACGGGAATAAACCCGAAGGAATTGTGTGTGGTGGTTCCTTTGTATGTCCAGGGCATTCTGCTCAGTGATAGGGTATATATTTAGTAAGTTCTTGACTGGTCCTACTTTTAATATAGGTTCTACTCATCTTGTCTTAATTTAAGATAGAGGAACCTTGATATATCATTGCTTGTCACTAGATCAGCGAATAATTATGCAATGTTATTACACTTTCCGTGATTCTCTTAGGTTAATAAATTAAAAATAAATGAGACATCTGGTGCTATCCACTTGTTAGATTTTCACAACTGTGGTTTTTACCAGGAAGTTTAAGCCTTGGGAATGGACAGATTTTCCTGTGAATTCTTATTTGCAGAGATGATATTTAGAGTAGTACTAACACATTCATTATAATTTCTTTTCATTGGCATAGACTATGAGCTTTTGTAAGACTTTTTTTTGGTGTATGCAATTAAGGCTTTAAATGGTTTCAAAGCAGAAAATAGATTTTTAATCCATTGGAATACTAGTCTTTTGAAAGTTCTGTAACTGGCTTCTGTTGGTCTTAAAAGAAGTATTTTACGAGTTAATAGTTTCCATTGTGTTTATTGTGCCAGTTTTAGAAAGAAATTAATCTTCCATAGCCCTCAATCTGTCTTTGATTCTTAAATTACCTAACTATTGTGATTTTTTAAAGTAAGCCATCATATTTGCTGTATTTCCTGATATGTATGTACTTAAATAATAACATACACATACTCTTTGCCAGGGTCATGAGACAAATAATGCTAATGTGCTTTTCAAAGTAGAATTTGCTTCTGTTTTGCATATCAGGAAAACAAGTTAATATACATGTTTACATGTAAATTCATCGCTTCTTTCTGCTTCAATAAGGAAGACTGAATCCACTAGAAAGTACTGGCTAATTGTACACAATTTTATTTCAGCAATTCATTTAATAAATGTTTATTGAATACATGCAACATAATAGGCTGTGTTCTAGATGCTTGGGGTGATATATCAAAACAAAAGAGGTAAAAATTCCTGACTCCATAGGAATTTCATTCTTTTGGTAATAAATATAATAAAAATGGAGATTACATAGTATGCTTGAAGATGAAAGCTTTTATAGCAAGGACAAGAGCAGGCAAAGGAAGGGGGAAGGGTGTGATGAATTTTTCAGTGGATGGCCTTATGAGAAGATCCCATTGGAGCAGAGGCCTGGAGGAGGCAAGGGACTCTTGTGGATTTCTGGGAAAGAACATCCCAGGAAGAAGAAAGAGCTCCTGAAAAGGCTTTCTAGTGTCAGGAGGGTACCTGACATGTTCAAAGAAGAGCAGAGAGAACAGCATGGCTGGAGATGAGGTCAGGGAGGTAACAGCAGTGTGAGGTTGGGGAAAGGCCTATACCAAGGAGGCTCGTGAGATCCTCTGCTTTCCCACAGAGTAGAGTGGGGAGTGGTGTGCTGGGTTTTGACCAACTGTGTGAGATGGTCTGACTTTCTTTTTGAAAGAATGACTGTGACTACTGGGCTGAGAATAGACTGTCATAAGGCCAGGATTGCACCAAGGAGGCTATGGCAGGAATTCAGGCAATGACAAATGCCATTTAAAAATCTAGCTCATATGAATCTAACTCCTTTGGAAACAATGTGTATCTAGTGGCCTGTGTCTGAAAATTGAAGCATGCAATGGAAAACATTCTATTATGACAAAATTGATGCCAGATCTATAAATCTGATTATAAATCTACCCACAGAATTTTAGGATATTGAGCCATATCGAACTGTACTTGATACCTAGTTGTAGCCCAAAACAAAACCCTAACCCTAGATACATATTTTCATTTTACCTTTGGCAAGAACAAAGGTGAAATCTGTCCTTTTTCTTTTTTGTTCAATCTATGATTATTACATGCTGAGACATTACAGGTGAAATTACCAGACCTAGGATATACATTTAACAGACACACCACTTGCCTTACCTGACATCCCTGCCAAAGTCCTAGAGGTGTTGTCTTCTGTTGGTTGTTAACATTTTGCAGTATACTTTTTTGGAGAGAGGGTACTGGGGATTGAACTCAGGGGCACTTGACCACTGAGCCATATCCCCAGCCCTATTTTGTATTTTATTTAGAGACAGGGTCTCACTGAGTTTCTTAGTTCCTTGCTTTTTGTCTGCTACATTTCAGATTTAGCATGTCTCCTATGCTAATTTAGTAATGGATGGTGTTTGTGATCAAGAGTGATATATGAGGTGGGACTGGGAGCTAGTAAGACTGAATTCATATACCATACACTAAAATGAGTCCATTCCTTCTGAGTCATAGAGTACATGTATTTATAATCTACCATTTCTCATTGCATATGGTGAATGACATTACAACCAGATTTGACAAGCGGAAGCAAAATGTCCTGAGGTTTAACCTTGGTACTTTGCTGATGAGATCATCAACTGGAACTAATCCTAATAATGTCAGCTAATGTGCAAAATAAACAATTTCACAGAGTAACCAGTTGTATTAAAGTGGATTTTAAAGTGAGGATTAAAGGAACAAAAGGCTCCTGGCAACACCTTCCTCACTGGGAGAATTTCTTAATTCCTGCTTTTGCTTATTTTGTCAAAAACAATTCCTTGTTAGCCATGGTCTTTGTCCTTCACTCTGTGGTCCTGGCCTATGATGTTCAGTGCTGCACGTTTAAAAGTGGGGTAGAAGTTCAGGCATTATAGGAGGAATTTGGGAGGTTCTTAGGGATTTGGAATAAGAATCCATGCCTGGCATAGTTGATGAACAGTTGATGAATCTGGATGCAGGGAGTATGGGAAAAACATATGTATTATCCTTTCATATTTTTTGTGAGTTTGAAATTATTTTAAAAAGAAGTTTTTGAAAGGAGAGAATAGTGAGGAAGGAAGCAAAGATGGAGAGCATAGGCAACACTCTGAAAAGAGGAGCATAGAAATAGAGTAATACAGGGAGAAAGGAATATGGTTAAAGAAGATATTTAATTTAAAGATGGGAGATATTAGAGTATGTTGTATGCTGATGGGAAAATTGAGGAAACAGAGAAAAATTTATGATAGCCAAAAGAAAGGAATTGCTAGGTGTGTCTTGATCTTTCAAGTTAGAAAAGACTTTTTCTAATCTCCCTCCCATTCCCACAAAAGACTTCATTCTAATCCTACAACATTTTTTTTTTTTCTTGCAGTACTGGGGATTGAACCCAGGGGTGCTTTACCCCTGAGCTATATCCACAGCCCTTTCTATTCTTTATTTTGAGACAGGGTCCTGCTTAATTGCCCAGGCTGGCCTTGAACTTGGCAGTCCTCCTGCCTGGGTTTCCCAAGTAGCTGGTATTACAGGCATGTGCCATTGCACCTGGCCATTCTACAACATTCTTTTTTTTTTTAATATTTATTTGTTTTAGTTGTATACAATGCCTTTTTATTTTTATGTGGTGCTGAGGATTGAACCTGGGCCGCACATGTGCTAGGCGAGCACTATACCGCTGAGCCACAACCCCAGCCCTCTACAACATTCTATCCAGAGTCCGAATATCCCTGGGAATGGAAGCGTTCTTCTTTTATTGTATGTTTTCCAAAGACCTTGTAACTAATTCACGAAACTTTGTTATTTTAAAATATGGCAATAATACATCCTTGTTTTATATCTGCATGCCTATAGAGATGATCACTGTTGCAGTTTGGTGTGTAGCTTCCATATATCCTAGACCAGCTGTGTATATATATAGATAGCACAACGTCTTTAAAAATCATTCTATGCATAGTTGTTCCAACTTACTTTGCTTCCTCTTCCAGTTGATATAACATGGATGCCCTCTGAAACAACATAGAATTTATTTGTAATAGCTATACAGTAGTACATTAAATGCTTGTAATGTCATTTATATATATATATATATTTTCTCCCCCTGCCAGAGAGAATTCAAATATTTTCATACTGTACTAACATTTTCACTTCTTTGTGTCTTACAATGCTTATTCCTTTAGCTATTGTAGACTTCCCTCTCTTGTACGCAAATGAAATCTGCCTACCTGCAGATTTTTCTGCTGCTGCTAATTCTTTGATGTAATTTTTCTACTTCACTTTGAGTATGAGTCTAGGCTATAAAATTTTGAGAATACAATTTTATTATCCATATATTTGATTTTTACTGTTATACTTTGACCCAGGTGTTTTATTTTCTTGATTTATCCTTGAAGTAAGCATGATGCAAGAAAAATTGAGTTAATTTTGTTAATGAATGACTTTAAAGATATGCTTTTATAGGAGACTCTGATTCCATGGATCTTTGCATAATTTTATTTCTTGGCCTTTGATGTGCTATCCATAAATGCAATGGTAGAGGAAGACCTACAATTCAGATGTCAGTAAGTAGCTTATGAAGAAAATCAAAGAGAAAATTGTCCCTGATCGGGTAAGCTTTGCCTCTCTGAATCTGGTCTGCATTGTCAGGAATAATTTCTGTGTTAAGTTGGAAATGAGAAAGGAAAACAGGGCATATAAATGAATGAGGTTGAGGTTTGCCTACAGGAAGTGTTAATCATAAAGTTCTTTTATTGAAAGAATTCATAGGACTTTATAACTATTACTTCTTTAATCCCCATAGCATATCTAAAAACGTGATGTATCAAAGGGCTAATGTTGTGAATCCTCTGCTGAAAGACATTTCCTGAAAGGACAGTTAGTTGATAGTCCTTTCTGCACTAATTCCTGGTGGAAAATCATAGGTTATATAATGCCACTGTCTTCTAGTAGCTACAGTCCTTCATGAAGATGATCCAACTATGAGAGCAATGTAGAAACCTTGTATCCTATAATTCATGTCTCAAACACAAACGCTTAGAAACAAAATGCCTCCAGAATTTCTGCACAGGCATTTTTTAAAAAATGTCAATGGGATAAGTTGATGTCTAATATATGGGCAAAAAGTGTGAGAGAGGCCAGGCGCAGTGGTGCACACCTGTAATCCCAGTGTCTCAGGAGGCTGAGGCAGGAGGATCGAGAGTTCAAAGCTAGCTTCAGCAATATAGTGAGACACTAAGAAACTCAGTGAGACCCTATCTCTATATAAAATATAAAAAAGGGCTGGCAATGTGGCTCAGTGGTTGAGTGCCTCTGGTTTCAATCCCCGGTACCGAAAAAAAAAAAAAAAAAAAAAAAAAAAAAAAGAAAGAAAAAGTATGAGAGAGCCATAAATAGAGGTATGTGAATGAGGATTAAGGTGAGATGAAGCCGTGGAGAAGCAGGCTGGGGAAACAGGCAGAGCCAGATGGTAAAGGGCCTTCATGCCATGCTGCAGAGCTTCAGCAGGATCTTGTCCACTGGTGGTTCTCCAGGCAAGGTGCCTTTGCCTCCTAGCCCTACCAGCATCACCTAAGAACCTGGTAGACACACAGGTTCTTGGGCTCTACCTGGACCTAATAAGCCAGTAACTCTGAAAGTGGAACCCAGAAAGTGGAATCCTTATTTTAACAAGGTCTACAAATATTTCTGATGTACATCAAAGTTTGGGGATCATAGTTCTGATGATAGCATTCCTAGAAAGGGTTGTTTGTTGAAAAAGAGTTCAGACATTATACAGTTCACTCCTTGAAGGCAGATACTTTGATAATTTTTTGGAATTTTCACAAACTGTGCAAGTATCACCACAACCTAATTTTAGACATTTTCATCATCCTCAAAATAAATCTCATGCCCCTGGCAATCATTCACATTCCTTTCTCATTTAGCCCTGAGGCCTGGAAAACACTAATCTTTCTGGCACCCATAGATTGGCCTATTCTAAACATTTAATACAAATAAAATCATAAATATGTGGTCTTCTGTGACTAGCTTCTATTGTATAGCATAATTTAAAAAAATGTATTCCTGATGTATCAGAACTTCCTTTGTATGGCCAAATTATATTCCATTGAATGAATATACTACATTTTATTTATTCATTTGTTCATTGATGTATATTAGGGTTGTTTCCACTTTGGGGCTATTATAAATGTGCAGTCATGAACATTCATGGGCCAGTTTTTGTGTGAACATATGTTTTCATTTCTTTTGGGCATATACCCTGGATGGGTTTTAAGGACAGAGTGACCTGGTCAGCTGAGTGTTGGACTCTATTACAGCTTAGGAATACACTTTCTTCTCATTTTTGTTTCTCTATACAATTTGCATGCTCAGTGCACTAACTCAGCAATGACCCCTTGTTTGACGGTGGTGTGGGGAAGAGGAGGTGGACTGTGTAGTTGGAAATATCCACCTCCCCTCAGATTCTCAGGGTCTTCTGAAGCATCTCTTCCTGCTATCTCACTTTTGAAGATCTCTGGAATGGCTGGAGGTGAGCTAAAGAAAGACATAGATTAAAAAGCTATTGCAACAATTTAGTTTACAAGCAACTTGAGTCTGAACCTGAGCAAATTTAAAAGGATAGATGTGATGTTTCTGAACCATTGGTTTTAGTGATTCATAGACTTCTTCCAACAGTGTCCAGCCATATTGCAAAGGCAAGCCGATACACTAATAGCCTTCCCTTCCTCTTAGTGTGAAATATTATTTTTCAGCATCGCTTTTTCTCCTGAAGAGAGAAGTCACAGAACATCACTCCCTGAAGAGCCATCTTTGGAGCCATTTGCCTGTAAAACCTAAAACTACTCTGAGCGCTGCTGATGGCCCCCTCATTTTAATGTCAGAGTGTGTAGTTCTTGGCACTCAAATTATTTTGGAGCCAAATTATTTTTTCAATAATTTAATGCAGAACGCTCTTGTTATGGTTTGATTTGCTAAAAGTAGAGGGAATAACAGCATCCATTTCCACAAATTTAGTGGCAACAAAATGCAATTTAGTGGTAACAACTCAAAATTATTCTTTTTTTTTTTTTTTTGGTACTGGGGATTGAACTCAGGGGCATTCAACTCCTGGCCATATCCCCAGCCCTTTTTTTTTTTTTTTTTGTATTTTATTAGAGACACTCACTGAGTTGCTAAGTGCCTCGCCACTGCTGAGGCTGGCTTTGAACTCGCGATCCTCCTGCCTCAGCCTCCCAAGTGCTGGATTACAGGCGTGCGCCCACCCGCGCCCGGCAAAATTATTCTTTTATAGTTCTGGAGCCCAGAAGTCCAAAATGAATCTTGCTGGGCCAACATTAACATGTTGGCTCTAGGGAAGAATCTATTTCCTTGTCAGTTTCTAGAGACACATGACTTGTCTCTCTCTCTCTCTCTCTCTCTCTCTCTCTCTCTCCATTTATTTTATTTATTTATTTTTATATGGTGCTGAGGATCGAACCCAGTGCCTTGCATATGCTAGGTGAACCCTCTGCCGCTGAGCTCCAGCCCCAGACCCTGATTTATATCTCTTGATGCATGGTTCCTTCTTCCATCTTTAAAGACATTGGATTACATCTTTCTTATTTCTCTCTGCTTGTATCACATGGCTACCTTCTCTTCTGTCAAATCTCTTCTTCCTCCCTCTGATCTGACCCACCCAGATAATCCAGGATAATCTCCATGTGTCAAGATCTTTAAAGAAATCACGTCTGCAATGACCCTATTTATATTTAAGATAATATTCACAGGTCCCAGGGATTAGGGCCCAGTTATCTTTGGAGGCCATTATTCAGCCTTCCCCACTATTAAATCAGCATGAAGGAGGCTTTGCCCTTTTCACTGCTTCTGGGTCCATTCTTATCTGTTAATGAACTGGCATATGGAAAGAAAAAAGAGAGCAGTTTGAAAAGCATGCAACATTTCATGGAATTCTTTCATTCAGCAAACTCGGGCACAAGGATTGAATATTGCACTGAGGCCCCATTTCCTTCTACTGAGACTGTGACTGTGGCTGTCCTGGTCAGCATTTCCTGCTGTCCTTGCACCCTTGCAGTGCTGCTTTAGTGGCATGTGCAATCAACAGAATGCTTCTTAAATGAGCCATAGTGGTTTTCTAACTTGTGAGGATCCCCTTACCTGTTTTATTCAACTATCTCAGAGGCCAGTATGACTGAAGCTGTTAATAAATTGGTTTGGACACAGATCTACAGTCCAGGTCCAGAGAACTTTTTTCAGTTGATCCACATAATGAATGATCGGCTGGCACTTTTCCACACATTCCTATTATCTCTTTTCACATTGAACCCTGAAACGTTTATAATGAAATTTGCCTGGAATTAACCTGAGCAGCGCCTTGACATCTATGGGGTATGCAAGGCTAATGAAGACAAGAGTTTAGGGTTCCTGGTCTCCAGGTAACTTCTACCAAAAAGAAGGTTAGCCTCTGCTTCCACGGACTCAACACAATATGCTGTCCCAAATAGGCACCTTAGAAGGCAGAAAGATAAAATGCACTGCCTCTACTTTGGGAGTTCATGATAAGTAGGAAAGAGATGATGTGAACATCCAAGCATCTTAGGAGATGCATGCTACAGGAGAGGTTCAGATTGATATGAGGGCACTCATCTGGACTGGAGTGCGGGCAGATCAGGGAAGCCTTTTTAGATAAGTTTCAAGGTCTGGGACTTACCCACAGATTGAGTGAGGGTGTTGGGGGAGCACAGAGGTCAGGACACAAAATCATTAGCATGAGAGACTGGGAGGTAAGGGAAAGCAAACATGGCTCAGTACGATAACGGTAGTTCACAAGTTTGGTTCTGGAGTGGCTAGTATGTGGGAAGCTCTAGAAAGTACATAGAAGTCAGGCATGGAGTTTGGAGGCAAGAATGGGACTGGGGACTAAAGGATTAGAGATTAGCCTTCTGAGGTCACCACTAAAATCATAGATGTGGACAAGATTGCCCAGGATACTGAGGTAAAAGTGAAGGACCCTGGAAGACGTCGACTGTGAGGGCGCAAGGAGCACCAAGAGAGAAGCATGGAAGTCATCAAACCCAACTGACAACTAA
The DNA here is from genome assembly GCA_025594165.1 of Tamias sibiricus. Classification (NCBI taxonomy): domain Eukaryota; kingdom Metazoa; phylum Chordata; class Mammalia; order Rodentia; family Sciuridae; genus Tamias; species Tamias sibiricus. The sequence continues at coordinate 106,466,348 of CM046664.1, read as the reverse complement.
GAGCATGGACTGCTAGAGACTCAGGGAGAACTGGGAGACTGTGCTGTGCAGATGGCCAGAAAGGGAGCATTCCAGATGTCCTTGTCCCTAGCACAGTTAACTGTCATTCAACCAAACCTGTCTCTTTGTATTTATCATTGGCTATGCAAGTATATTCAAATGCTATGTAAGATATTCATGAAATTTGGCAGATTTTATGGACAGCTATTTAGGAGGGCAAGACAAGTTAATGCATGCAGCTGAGAGCAGCTGGTAAAGCCCCTCAAAACCATGGCACACTTTGTAGTATGAACTATCAATGCATTTAATGCTCAGATTTAAACTAAGAACAATTATTATTAAAACATAGGACTAAATTTTGTCAATCAGATAGAAAATCATAACAGTGAACACAGACTCATGAAACAAACAGTCCAGTTAGCTGGCTTGATTTTGCTGAGATTATTTGCAAAGGTTCATCTGCTACTTGTTCAATCATTTTATCACCTGCTAGTAATTATAAATAGAAAAATGGAAATAGAGGCTAAAAGTTTAAGAAAAATTATTGTGGGAAAATTGACTCACAAAAGTGAGAATAATTTGGGTGTAACTTATATGAGCTGGGTGGGACCAATTTTGATATTTACATTTTTTACTTTCTTGGTATCAGAGGCTATAAATATTAGAATTACCTGTTTCTTGCTATCTCAGGTGATCTGTTTTTATTAAAGAAAGTTTCAGATAGAATTCTACTCTAAGTTTAGCTCTTTATTAGAAAATGGGCCAAAAAACACACACTGAAAGGTTCGTTTAAGTTCTAATTCCATGTCTTCTTCAACATTTTTATAAGCACTACATAAAATAATCACTCTGAGGCAAATGCAACCCTATTCCCAGGTCCAGATCAAGTCAGATCAGGTGAAGAGTTTCTTCATTGTGGAATGAAGGTAGAAGGCACCTGTACTGAAGGGAGTTTTGGAATTGGGGTGTTCTACCAAAAGTGTATGGCCTGTGGGCTCACCTGACTCTTGGGCCCCATTCATGCAGGAGCAAGTTACCTGCACATTTCTAGCTACCCCCTATCTTGATCACCCCTTATTTCACCAAAGATAAATTGCTTTTTTATCTCTCTGGAGCAATACACAGCAATATTTGAAGTATGACTCTCGGAAGTATGGACTACTGATTATGGTACAGTCATGCTTTGCTTAATGATGGGCAAATGTTCTGAGAAATGTGTCATCAGGCAATTTCATCACTGCACAAATATCATAGAGTATACTTACGTAAACCTAGATGGTACAGGTCAGTTACTTGATATGGCTTCTTGATGCAATCAAGAAATGCTGTAAACATGAGATGTATGAGGCTCCTCCTTACGTAACACAGCATATGTTTTACAGTAAAAGTGTTATACACCCACACATAGGAGTAAATTCTAACAATAATAAAAAGTAGTATAGTAAGTACACAAACTGGCACCTAGTTGTTTATTATCATTATTGAGTTATGTACTACACATAATTGTATTGCTATACTTTTAGATGACTGGTAGCATGGTAGGTGTGTTTATGCCAGCATCACCACAAATGTGTACAAAATGCATTGTGCTATGACATTATTGGAATATGGTGATGGCAATAAGTAATGGGAGCTTTTCAGCTCCATTATAATTTTATGAGACCACTATTGTATGCATGGTCTGTTGAACAAAATGACATTATGCAGCACATGACTATATTTCAAGCTTTAACTCAGCACCCCTATAGTGCAAATGACATTAACTTGCACGTATTCATATTAATATTGTCTAAGAGAAATATGTTAAATTACAGACAACATAACAATGATCTCACTATTTTTGCATGAATGGGACAAAAGCCACTGTGGTAGGCTAAATAATGGCTTCCAAAGATATCCATATCATCATCCCTGGAATTTGTGTATATCACCTTACACTGCAGAAAGACTTCTGAGATGGGGAGATTATCCTGGATTACCCAGGTGGGTCCTAATAATCACAAGTGAAAAGAAAGCAGAGGAGAATAGACTACAGAAGAGGTGAGGTGATGGTGGGAACAGATGGGGGTACAGGAAGATGGAGAGAAGTGGAAGAATTTGGACAGGCACTAAAAGCTGGGGGAAAAAAATCAAGGAAACAGATTATCTCCATAGACTCACTAGGGGAACCTGGCCCTGTCAACACCTTGACTTTAGCTCAGTGGAACTGATTTCAGACTTCTGACTTGCAGAACTGTAAGAGAATAGATTGGTGGTGTTATAAACCACTAAATTTCTGGCAATTCATTACAGTAGCCATAGAAAATGGATACAGCATTATCTTGGTCCAGCTCATGGAAGTTTCCATGGGAGCTGTTTGGAAAACCCTTGTTATGAGGCTGACCATTTTCCAGGTTTCAACAGAGGCCCTGGAGAAAAAAATACAAATCACCAGGGTTTTAAACTATTTCTAGGAACAGACTCCAAACCAATCCTTCAATCTGTAAAGAGTAAGGGCTTTACTTGTCTCCCACCAGACACAGTGGAACTAGATCACCCTTTGAATGAAAATCAAATATACTGAAGCCATGTTTTTGTTCTACTAAGCCCCCTGGGATTGTATTCTAGCCAGGTACCACATGCAGTCCAGCAAATGCTCTTCTGATAACATGTAACATACTCATTGAATCTACTCGCAGCCAAATGGGCTGCTGTATCGAACAAGCATTAGCCTGTCTTAGTTCCCATTAGAGAATGTTAATGTATCAAAATGGGACATTAAATGAGAGGAGTTTAATTCCTCAAAGGAAAAGGATTTTAACAAACTAGAAGCTATTGATTATCAGGTTAGAGAGGGGGGAAACTGCCTGGCTTCTACTATACTCTGTTCCAAAAGGAAAATCAGTGGAACTTTTGTTTGTAGGGACTGTCAGCTTGCATTTTGGAGAGAAGAATTACTGTTGAAAACATTGTTATGAAATCAGATATAATCCAGGGTCATATGGAAGAATTGCAAAAGCCTCGCTTTTCTCGTTTATATATGTTTGTTCCCAGGACTATTACAAAAATTAAATAGGAACATAAGCTCAGTCCTTTGCACATAGGGACACAATAAATATTTCTAGTTAAAACAGGAGATGGTTATGATCAGAATTTCTGGGATAAGGAGATAATGCCAAAATTTGGTTGTTCTAGGAGTCTCTGGATAAGTGCCTTTGATCGACCTGCACAATTTTATGTACTAGAAAGGCCACAGAGAAAATACATTTCCTTCTCAAGTGAACTAGCTATTACCACAAAGGAGAAAGCAATCCCTTTCAATACAAAGCAGTTCCTGGATTCCAGGCTAAACACCAGGTGACTGTTCAGACAGGTCACTGTTCTTACTAACGCTACCATTTACCCACTAGGTCAGCCAGCATCTTAGTTCAATACTGACTGCTTTATTCTAGCTGTAGAAGGCTTTCAGTCCCCATCTTCAAAATGTATAACTCCTTTTGTTCCTTATTAGCAATATAATTATCACCATCAGAAAGGAGGAAAGGCAAACTAGAGAAGAAGCAGAGGAAAGAATGGTAATTTTTAAAAGTTTGGTACATTTGGGGGCCACTACAAAGTAATGGGGATGGGTTTGGGCTTTTACTAGGTTATATGATTACATCTTAGCAAAGAAAATTCCTTACAAATGCAAAATGCCCCCTCTCCTCAGTGCTTCTGCAGCTAGCCCTCTCAGCCTAGAGTGCCCCAGTTAACCTGTAGCTGAAGGTTAGCCAGAAGTGCTGTTTGTTTTTAATATGTACCTAGGACTGGACTGCAACCCTTAACAGAGGAGGAACTCGAGTTTCCATTTGAACTGGAAATACTGGCCTGTGGACACGTTTTCTAATTACTGATTTTAACCCTTTTTCTTTGAGCAAGTGATAGAAAATTGTAAGAAAACAGCAACAGTAGAATTGAAAGTTATAAAGTTAGTTGATGAAAGTGTTGTTACTACATTGAGCCTGGATTTGGTTTAAAATTCCAGTTGGGTCTATTTTCTCTCACCTTCCACATTTCAGTCCAAGACAATGGGCCTGTGCTGAGATCCCAGAACAACTTGTTTCTTATCCTTCTTAATAATAAACACCTTTATACACTTTGGTAAATATGAAATGTGTATCTCTTTATAAATAAGTATTGCTGTGTTATAAATATCTCTATTATCATCTATAGATGACAGAAGAAACTTGGGAGGCATGACTCAAACAGGAAGGAAAAATGGCTGTTGAAGGCTCCCTTCTAGCCCTGTAGCCTAAGTACCCCACTTCTCTGTTTGCATTACCCTTACCCCAGGCAGGCAAAGGTCACAGTCTGTTGGTGGCAGATAATCAGCGCTGGGCTTATGACCTGGCCGTGTTCAAGCGGGACAGTGCTATCTCTGGTTCTGAAGTCAGTCTGAGTGTAAATCCTGGGGAAATGTAAAGGTTCTTGATGATGATAGAAGCCTCCCGAATTTAAAGAGCTGGAGTCATCTCAAGAAATCCACACCTGGGCATTGTTTTAGGTCTCTTGGTATTCTTTTGGCCTATGGGTACCCAAACTTTGGGTAGACAAAACACTTGTATACTCATATTTTTTAGCTGTTACAGTGATGATAGCAGATGCCTCTATGCAGTCATTTTTTTTTTAAATTTTAACTACATGAGCTATTATTAAAAAATGGTTAATGAACACCATGGATAAAAAAAACACATTAAAAATGAAAATCATATAAACATAAGCTAACAAATAAATAAAATAAAAAAAGGTCTAAGCCTTCAAACAAAAGTAAAATTGGTCTTTACTACTGAATGAGTGGAGTGATACATATTTTAGTTACTATTATAAGGATAATCTTTTTTTAATTTTATTTTTATAATTTTTAATATGTACAACTCATAGTGCATATATTTAGTATCTTTTTACATACAACTATTTGTATACAAAGTATATTCGTACAATTCAGGTCTTCAATCATGCATTAAGGAAAGTGATATCCGTCTCATTCAACCACCTTTTTTTTTTTTTTTTTCTTTTCTCCCCCTCCCTCCCCTCTTGCTCCCTCCCTTACCCTCCCTTCCCTTGACCATTCTAGTGTTCCTCTAATCCTCCTATGTACCCCCATCCAACAATACTTTGAAATAGCCTCCTTATATCAGAGAAAACATTTGGTACTTGGATTTTTGAGACTGACTAACTTCACTTAGCATTATGTCTTCCAACTTCATCCATTTACCTGCAAATGCCATTAATTTATTTTCTTTTATTGCTGAGTAAAATTCCATTGTGCGTATATACCACATTTTCTTAATCCACTCATTTACTGAGGGACATCTAGGTTGGTTCCACAACCTAGCTATTGTGAATTGCGCAGCTACAAACATTGAGATAGCTGTGTCACTGTAATATGCTGTTTTTAAGTCCTTTGGGAATAGACCCAGGAGTGGGATGGCTGGGTCATAGGATGGTTCCATTCCCAGTTTTCCAAGAAATCTCCATACTGCTTTCCATAACGGTTGCACCATTTTGCAGTCCCACCAGCAATGTATGAGTGTGCCTTTTTCCCCACATCCTCTCCAACATTTATTGTTGCTTGTGTTCTTGATAGCTGCCATTCTGACTGGAGTGAAGTGAAATCTTAGAGTAGTTTTGATTTGCATTTCTCTAATTGCCAGCAATGTTGAACATTTTTTCATGTATTTGTTGATTAATCGTGTATCTTCTTCTGAGAGGTGTCTTCTCAATTCCTTAGCCCATTTATTGATTGGGTTATTTGTTTTTTTAGTGTAAAGTTTTTTGAGTTCTTTATATATTCTAGAGATTAGTGCTCTATCTGATGTGCATGTATTAAATATTTGTTCCCAATTAGTTGGCTCTCTATTCACCTCACTGATTGTTTCTTTTGCTGAAAAGAAGCTTTTTAGTTTAAATCTATCCCATTCATTAATTCTTGGTAGTAATTCTTGTGCTACAGGATTCTTACTAAGGACTTGGGGCCTAATCCAACATGTTGGAAATTGGAGCTTACTTTTTCTTCTATTAGGTGTATTGTCTCTGGTCTAATTCCTAGGTCCTTGATCCACTTTGAATTGAGTTTTGTGCATGGTGAGAGATAAAGGTTTAATTTCATTTTGTTGCATATGGATTTCCAGTTTTCCCAGCACCATTTGTTGAAAAGGCTATCCTTTCTCCATTGTACATTTTTGGCACCTTTGTCTAATATAAGATAGCTTTAATTATATATATTAGTCTCTGTATCCTCAATTCTGTACCATTGGTCCACCAGTCTGTTTTGGTGCCAATACCATGCTGTTTTTGTTACTATTGCTCTATAGTATAATTTAAAGTCTGGTATGGTGATGCCCCCTGCTTCACTTTTCTTGCTCAGGATTGCTTTGGCTATTCTGGGTCTCTTATTTTTCCAGATGAATTTCATGACTGCTATTTCTATTTCTTTGAAGAATGACATTGGGATTTTGATTGGAATTGCATTAAATCTGTATAATGCTTTTGGTAGTGTGGACATTTTGACAATATTAATTCTACCTATCCAAGAGCAAGGTAGGTCTTTCCATCTTCTGAGTTCATCTATAATTTCTTTCTTTAGTGTTCTATAATTTTCGTTATAGAGGTCTTTCACCTCTTTCGTTAGGTTGATTCCCAGGTATTTTATTTTTTTTGATGCTATTGTAAATGGGGTATTTTTCATCATTTCCCTTTCAGAGTCTTTGTCACTGATGTACACAAATGCCTTTGACTTATGTGTATTGATTTTGTATCCTGCAACTTTGCCAAATTCATTTACTACTTATAAAAGTTTTCTGGTAGAGTTTTTTGGGTCTTCTAGGTAGATTATCATGTCATCAGCAAATAGTGCTAATTTGAGCTCTTCTTTTCCTATCTTGATCCCTTTAATTTCTTTCGTCTGTCTAATTGCTCTGGCCAGAGTTTCCAGTACCATGTTAAATAGCAGTGGTGAAAGGGGGCATCCCTGTCTTGTTCCAGTTTTTAGAGGGAATGCTTTCAATTTTTCTCCATTTAAGATAATGTTAGCTCGGGGCCTTGCATAAATAGCTTTTATAATGTTAAGATATGTTCCTGATATTCCTAGTTTTTCCAGTGTTTTGAACATAAAGGGGTGTTATATTTTGTCAAATGCTTTTTCTGCATCAATTGAGATGATCATATGATTTTTGTCTTTAAGTCTATTGATGTGATGTATTATGTTTATTGATTTCCGAATGTTGAACCAGCCTTGCATCCCTGGAATAAACCCCACTTGATCGTGGTGCACTATCTTTTTGATATGTTTTTGTATCCGATTTGCCAGGATTTTGTTGAGGATTTTTGCATCTGTGTTCATTAAAGATATGGGCCTCAAGTTTTCTTTTTTGGATGTGTCTTTGCCTGGCTTTGGAATTAATGTGATATTGGCTTCATAGAAAGAGTCTGGAAGAGCTCTCTCTTTTTCTATTTCTTGAAATAGTTTGAAGAGCATTGGTATTAGTTCTTCTTTGAAAGTCTTATAGAACTCGGCTGTAAACCCATCAGGTCCTGGACTTTTCCTTGTTGGTAGCTTTTTGATGACATCTTCTATTTCTTCGCTTGTAATTGATCTGTTTAAATTATGTATAGCCTCCACATCCAGTTTAGGCAAATCATATGACTCTAGAAATCTGTCAATGCATTCAGTATTTTCTATTTTATTAGAGTACAAGTTTTCAAAGTAATTTCTAATTATATTCTGTATATCTGAGGTGTTTGTTGTGATATTCCCTTTTTCATCACGAATGTTAGTAATTTGAGTTTTTTTTCTTCTTTTCGTTAGCTTCGCTAAGGGTCTGTCAGTTTTGTTTATTTTTTCAAAGAACCAACTTTTAGTTTTGTCAATTCTTTGAATGGTTTCCTTAGTCTCAATTTCATTAATTTATGCTCTGATTTTAATTATTTCCTGTCTTCTACTGCTCTTGGTGTTGGTCTGTTCTTCTTTTTCTAATGCTTTGAGGTGTGATGTTAAGTCATTTATTTGTTGGTTTTTTTTCCTCTTAAGGAATGAACTCAGTGCAATGAATTTTCCTCTTACTACTGCCTTCATAGTGTCCCAGAGATTTCTATATGAAGTATCTATGTTCTCATTTACCTCTAGGAATTTTTTGATCTCCTCTTTGATGTCTTCTTCAACCCCTTGTTCATTCAGTAGCATGTTGTTTAGCTTCCAGTTGATGGAGTAGTTTTTCTTATTCCTTGTTTTGTCATTGATTTCCAATTTCATCCCGTTATGGTCCGATAGCATGCAGGGTAGTATCTCTATTTTTTTATATTTGCTGAGAGTTGCCTTGTGACATAATATATGGTCTATTTTGGAGAAGGAGCCATGTGCTGCTGAGAAAAATGTGTATTCATTTACTGAGGGATGAAATATTCTATATATGTCTGTTAGGTCTAAATTGTTAATTGTTTTAAGGAGGCTTAAAGTTTCTTTGTTTAGCTTTTGTTTGGATGATCTATCCATTGGTGAGAGAGGTGTGTTGAAGTCCCCTAGAATAACTGTGTTGTGGTCTATTTTACTCTTGAACTTGAGAAGCGTTTGTTTGATGAATGTAGGTGCTCCGTTATTTGGGGCATATAGATTTATGATTGTTATATCCTGTTGATGGATGGTTCCCTTAAGTAATAAGAAATATCCATCTTTGTCCTTCTTGATTAGTTTTGGTTTGAAGTCTACCTTATTTGATATGAGAATGGAAACCCCTGCTTGCTTCCGCCGGCCATGTGAGTGATAAGACTTTTCCCAGCCTTTCACTTTCAGTCTGTTGATGTCTTTTTCTATGAGGTGTGTTTCTTGGAGACAGCAAATTGTTGGGTCGTTTCTTTTAATCCATTCTGATAATCTGTGTCTTTTGATTGGCGAGTTTAGGCCATTAACATTCAGGGTTATTATTGAGATGTGATTTTTATTCCCATCCATTTTTATTTGAATTATGGTCTTTAGCTTGATTTGGTTTCTTTTCTGGTTGGTATTTCCTTTAGTTTAATATCTCCCTTTGTTGATTTTCGTTATCATCTTTCTCTTCTTCTTCATGAAAGATGTTGCCCAGGATGCTCAGAAGTGCTGGCTTTCGAGTTTTGAAATCTTTTAACTTTTGCTTGTCGTGGAAAGTTTTTATTTCATCTTCGAATCTAAAGCTCAATTTTGCTGGATATAAGATTCTTGGTTGACATCCCTTTTCTTTCAGAGCTTGAAATATGCTATTCCAGGATCTTCTTGCTTTTAAGGTCTGGGTTGAAAAATCTGAACATAGTCTGATTGGTTTCCCCCTATATGTAATCTGCTTCCTTTCTCTTGTGGCGTTTAGTATTCTCTCCTTGCTCAGTGTATTAGGCATTTTCATTATAATGTGTCTTGGTGTGGATCTGTTGAGATTTTGTTTGTTTGGTGTTCGGTATGCCTCTTGAACTTGGTTTTCCCATTCATTCCTCAAGTTTGGAAAATTTTCTGTAATTATTTTGTTAAATAGATCACTCATTCCTTTGGCTTGAAACTCTGCCCCTTCCTCTACGCCAATCACTCTTAAGTTTGGTCTTTTCATGCTGTCCCATAATTCTTGGATGTTATGTTCTTGATTTCTAACAAGTTTTGCTGTATAGTCTAAATTCTTCTCTAGGATGTATATTTTGTCTTCATTGTCTGAGGTTCTTTCTTCCAAGTGGTCTATTCTGTTGGAGATGCTTTCAATTGAGCTTTTATTTTGGTTTATTGCTTCTTTCATTTCTGGAATTTCTGTTTGGATTCTCTTTAGAGCCTCTATTTCCCTATTGAAGTAATCTTTTACTTCCTGCATTTGTTTTTGGAGTTCTTTGTCAAAATGATCCTTTGCCTCCTGTACTTGCTCCCTTATCTCATTTTTGAGTTCATTCTTAAGTTCCATAAACATTTGGCATATGTAATTTCTAAATTCCATCTCTGGCATTTGACCAACTATGCTTGCCATGACATCTACTGATGAGGTATCTTGATTTGTTTGTGTCATTTTCTTCCCTTGTTTTTTCATGTTGCTTGTGTGTCTATTCTTCCTGCACTGTGGGACCTTGACTATTTTGATTTTACCTTAAAGCCTTATGTTGTTCCTGTAGTACAATGCTATCAGATCGCCTTATAATTCCTTTACACTTTAAAACCTAACACTTTCTATTCAGAAAATCCAAGTTTGATCACAATGTACAGATTTGGTTAACCCAGATATTATTTCCAATTTACTCTGTACGCTTCTGATGGGGTTTTATAGCTTCAAGTATTGGATACAGAGGTGTTATGTTTAGGAAGAAGGAAGTGTCTTGAATTGTTCTTTCTTGGAAAGTATGAAAAGAGATTTCTATTGAAGTGGTTTTGTGGAAGTGGCTTAGTATCAGTAGACGAGGGAAGAAAGAGAATGGAGTAGACAATTAGGTGGAAAAACCAATTTATATATAAAGTAAGTTGGAAAAGAAAAAAAAAATGATAAAAGAGTAGGAATTGGTGTAAGAGAGACGAGAGAGAGAATCAAGAAAATAGAGAGTAAACTATATATAACACCACTTTGCTACCCAGTTCAATTGCGCCGGTTCTAGAAATCCCAAGTTCTGCATATAACTTGTTTTTGCCTCTGTTTAGTATGCACTGGCAGGGTGTAAACATGAGAGATGAAGGAGGAAGAAAAGATGCAAGAGTGAGAGGAAGAAAAGAAGGAAAGAAAAAAGGAGCGGAAGCAAACAAACACACTGACAGTCAATGCAGAAGGAAAACAAAAGCAGAACAAAACAAAGCCAAAAAAAGAAAAAAAAAAAACAAACAAACAAACAAAAAACCTCCCCAAGATCCAAGAAAACAAGCAAACCAACAACAACAAAAAAAGTCCAAACCCAAGTCTCAAACAAAACGGGCCCTGGAAGCCCCCCTCTTTTTTCCTTTCCAGTTCAAGTCAATTGTTATTGGATCACGTCTAGATAGTCTCTCTATACAGTCATTTAATGCATTCATTTACCTTTACAGTCATCCACTTTATATACTATTTTAAGTTTAAATTACTTCAAATAACTTTTTTTGAAGTAATTCACACTTACAGAAAAGTTATATAGCACAAAGAATTCCCATTATCCCCTTTATCAGAGTCCCTAAAAGTTAACATCACCACATTTGCTTTATCAAAGTCTGTGTGTATACCCACATTCATGTTCTTTTTCTCTAACTCTTGAGAGTAAGTTCCAGCTACAGTGTCTTTTTACCCTAACTTCAATCCATTTGCTACAAACAAGCACATTCTCTTACATAACGGTATCGTGATAAATATCAATTATCATTGATATAATACTATCAAATCTAGAGACATTACTTACATTTTCTCAAGTGTTTCGTTAATTCTTTTTACCTTTAGAAATTTTTTTCATTATTTAGTAAGCATGATTTATTTAAAGTAACTGTCCCCCTTTTTTAAGTGTGTGGTTCTATGTGTTCCAGCAAATCCGTAGAGGCCGCTCATGGTCAGGAAGTGTGGCTTTCTGACCCTCCCAAGCAGTGGAGCTGCTCTACAGGTCTCTGCCAGGATTCATTCCCAGAGATTGACTCTGTTTGCTTTTCCAGTGGCCATGAGTCACCAGCTGTACCCTCAAGATAACAATGTTTGCTGCCTTCCCCCAGAGTTACAAGACTTTTGTTCCACAGGGAGTGTCATACCTTGCCCTGGGTGGTATGGTCTGAACATTTGTGTCTACCTAAAATTCATATGTTGAAATGTTAGCTCTTAAGGTGATGTTATCAGTAGCTGTGGGGCCTTGGGCAGGTGATTAAGTTGAGAGGAAAGAACCCAGAGATTTGCATTGCCCTTTCCACCATGTGAGGACACTGCAAAATGGCAGCGTCTGTGAAACAGGTCCCCACAGGACACTGAATTTTTTAGTGCCTTGATCTGGGACTTCCCAGCCCCAGAACTATAAGAAGTAGATTGCTGTTGTTTATAAGCAACCTATTTCCATGGTATTTTGTTACAGCAGCACAAACAGGGCACGACACTGGAGATTCCTGCTTCCCTCTGCTTGCACCAGAGAGCTTTCTCTAGACTGTTACCTGCCCCCAGGTTTCTTATGAGCACTGGTAAGGCCCCCAGAGAAGAGCCTGTGATGGGTACCATTTCCCCTTGTGCCTCCAGCCCTCCTATCCTCTCCTGGTAGCCCATATTGGCCTTTAGCAATTTGTTTAAAATTTTAGCCAAATTCTCCTTACCAACTAGTGTAACACCTGGGCTCTCCCCCAGATATTGAGTGCCTAGGTCCTGCTCGGATCCTGTGCTTCCTTACGTGTTGAATTGGCTGGTTTCCTTGAAACCACAGCTCTATGACAGATTCAAAAAAAAGTGTGACTCCACAGGTTTTGAGTTATTGTAGGAACAAGGGAAGGATTGACTTTTTACTTTTCTATATTCTGAACAGAAGCCAGACGTCCCCTTTACATTCTTTGGTTATCTACGAATTTTATTTTTTTTAAATTACTGCATCTTGTAGAACATTTAAGGAGAAAATAAAAAAAAAAAAAAAAAACACTGTTGTTTCCTGACATCAGTAATGGAAAAAAAAAATCATTGAAGCATTCAGATAGTTGTGTATTACTCTTTCTTCTAAAAAGAAATTTCTAAATTTCTTTCCCAGAGAATAAGCAATCATCTGAAAACAAAATTATCACATTGTCAGCAGGACAGATTTAAGAGTGCAACAAAGTGATACAGTGATTAAGAAGCTAGGTTTGAAGTTTGCATTTAATTATACCTTCTGAAAGACTCTTTCCTAAATTTGCTTTGACCCACGCTAAAAACACCGTTTATCTTTTTCCTGAGACTTAAAAAAAAAAAAGTCTGATTGTATAGTGTTCACCTCTGCCAAGCTAAGATATGGACTTACTTGGTAAGAGGCTTTTAGCCTTGTAGTCTACTCTGAAAGTTATAGGAAGGCTTCAAGTATTTTGAAGGGAAGCTGGTAATTTAAAGGAGGAAAATGCCTTTACTATAAGAAAACCCAGGTATCTGGAATAGCTACAGTGCTAGCAATTATATAGAAAATGTTTATTATGAAGTGTCTCAAAATAAATTCCTGAATGTAGAAGGATCCTAACATGATAACTGGCTTCTCTGAGTTTCCCCTCAGGGTGTACTGAGGAAGCCACAATAGCTTTTAACTTTGTTAGGAAATCGTGTCATTTCTTAAGAGCAGCTAGTCAGTCATAAACTTTCATAGGATGTCTCTTGTATTAGCTGTTGTAGAGATCTAAGATGTTGTAAAAGAAGTAGTTATTCTGAAAATTTTTAGAAAGGTAGACCCACTTTGTCTAAATATAGATGTCTCTGTGATAATTCACCACTGCAGCTGGGTCCCACGATGGTTTGCGCTCTGGCTGCCCTTTGGGGTTGGGACGAAGCCAACCATTAGTTTCCTTTTAGTGTTCTCCCATGAATTTTTAGTTTCCCTCATACCTGGCCAGACACCCTCCTGGATCTCCCAATTCTGATCCCAGTGTCTGAGACTCCCTGACAAGCCAAAGCTAACTTCTACAATAGCTTGTTCATCTCATTAAAAAAAAAAAAAAAAAAAAAAAAAAAAAAATCTAAGAAAACAAATTTCCACCAAAGTGTTTTTTACTGTGACATCTTCCCCAAGAGAATACCTTCTTCTCGTATTTGTTCTCCTTTATTTTTACTTAGAGCAGAGGACAGTAGAATTCCAGGCATGCATCTCCTCAGGGTGCTTTGGGCCACTTTATGTGCTGGCCCTCTGGTCTATATGTAGACAGACCTTCTGTCCCTCCTCCTCCAGATGAGGCTGCAGATTCATTCCTGCTGGAGCATGGCTTTCAGTGTGTGTAGAAAGGTTGATCTGTTTCCTGTACATTCCTGCCTACGTGTCTTCCTGATACCTACCTGCATTAGGAGTGCCATCTTTGAAAAGAGAACAGATTTTTCTCCTTCTACTGGGATCTTCAGCTTCACATCCAAGTGTTGGTTTAATATTTAAGGCATATTTAACTGATACTACTCCTTCTCCAGGTTCAGGACCTCCTGAAACCTTCAGATTTCCTCGTGAGAAAAGAGGATTCTCTCTCGACTCTATTTTGAATAGAGACCAATAATCTCTACCTGTCCACTTCAACAAACTAAGTAATTAATAGAGAAAGCACTCCTTCAAGCATGAGTCTCCTTAGCTGGGCCCAGGAGTTGTACAATACTGCATAAACATTCCTGGGGGACCCACTATATTATAGCATTGGGCTTGACTCAAGGGATATCAAGTGAAGTGCCATTCAGGGAATATGTTCTGAGTTGTCTGACCATGGTAGGAAAATTGTTTTAAGTCCTCATGAATTGAGGAGGCAAGAGTGTAACACCACATTTGCAATCCATTTAGAAACACAACGTGTCAGAGGATAAAAAGAACCTTAGAGTCTAGTTGTGAAAATCTGCTGTGAGAGGTTAGGGCTGGGCTCATGAAGAACTGCTTACTTCAGTTCAACTCCAGAAAATATTTACCTGTGTTCGTTTTATTTTGTACTGTTCTATATATTTGTTTTGATGTAAGGGTTTCCTCCTAGGGATGTGTACAATTGTGCAAAGGTTTGTAAAAATATTCGTTGAAGCACTATTTTTAATTTAGAAATATTAGAAATAAATGTTCATCAATAGGATAATATATAAATTGTATTCCTTTTATTTGATGGGATACTATACAGCAGAGACAGTCAACAAACTCCAAATACTCTGAGTCATTCTGGAAAATTAATAGAAACCTTCCTTTCTTACATCCTGATAGGGAGAACAAGGACCTCCAGGTTTCCCAGGGCCAAAGGGCACCAGGGGCCAAGGCCTCCCAGGCCAGAAGGTGAGTATTTCAGGATCTTAGAGAAATGTTGTGGCTTGAGATCTCAATAGCTTAACTTGACTTTGAATGAGCTCTCACATATGCATCACACTTCTTCCTACCGCTTTTAGATATCCATGTGGAATTGAAACCTTGTGCATTACCCTTTCTACTTATAAATGTGCTCGTTTTACAAAATCTTGCCTTCATTCTTAAAAGCCAGCCAATAAAGGGATAAATCCTTACAACACATGTATAGGAGATAACAGATAACTCAGGAATCTGGACAATTATGCAATAGCCTTCCCTGAAGTCCTGGAGCTGATCACATGGCCCCTCCACGTCTCTTTACTTTGAGATCTCTGGTTCATTATAAATTAGATGACTATGGCCAAGAGAGTGTAAACAAACTGTCCTCCATTTTTTTTTTCATATTATATATTTGTATCAACAAGAGCCCCAGGTCTTGAAGAGATACCCGTTGCAAATAAACCAAATTGCAGAGTTTTTGCTGTTTGGCTCTAATGTTTATGCTTTAAACTTGTCTTTTTATCATGTTTTTAAAGGGTGAGCATGGAGAACAGGGTGATGTGGGAAAGAAAGGCGACAAGGGGGAAATTGGAGACCCAGGATCTCCAGGAAAACAGGCAAGATGTGATTTTAAAAGTTTCATTATGATTTTATACTCACGACTGATTCCAACTGTATTGACTGTTACCCTTCTTGCACTATGTAGGGATTACCTGGACCAAAAGGAGAAAAAGGACTTACAGTGAGTATCTAGTCTAGAGAGTAATTGAGGGTTTTGTGCTTGCAAAACTATTACATTCATGCTTTAGCTTTCGAATTATGAATTCTTTGGATGCAAGGTTCTAGTTGGTATTTA
Source organism: Tamias sibiricus (assembly GCA_025594165.1). Lineage (NCBI taxonomy): Eukaryota > Metazoa > Chordata > Mammalia > Rodentia > Sciuridae > Tamias > Tamias sibiricus. The sequence goes on along the minus strand of CM046664.1, from coordinate 106,450,591 downwards.
AATGAGGGTTACTGCTACCAGCCCAGTGTTGACTTAGATGCATGAGGTAATTGCATTGGACCGTGGAGGAGAAATTACACCAGGCAGCCTTGGCCAGCTTGTGGTAGAGGTGTGACCACTCCCCTTACACCCCCTGGTAGAAATGATCACACTGCTATTATTGGCAAAAAGGAAGTGAGCTGTTTACAAGAAACTGAATGACCAAATGACTTCTTATTTTATCTGATACTTTTCATTTCAGAATGGGGGCTCTTTTTTCCTGAACTGGTTCCTTTAAGAAGTATTTTAAGGAAAACAGCAACACAAAATCAGGATAATGCTATGTATTGATTTACCTTTTCAACAAATATCTGTTAAGGAGCCATGTTTTCCTGCTCATTTCCACACACCATTTAAAAAAATGAAACCAAAAACAACAACAACAACAACAACAACCCTGACTCTTTAGACACACATGGATGGGAAGGTTCTAGAGGTTCTGTGACAAATCCTAATTCTTCTTTTCTGATTCTTTCTTGTCTGATCTGAAGATAGTACATCTCCTGGAGTAGAAGAGGAAAGGGGCCTTTTCTTGTTGTTGATTTTTCTCCAGGTCATGGTCTGGAGATGCTGATCCTATGTTCTGTGCCAGGAAAATCCAAGTGTGAGGGTATGGAGGTTCAGGTGCTGATGACAAGGGCAGAGAGGCACACATGTGACCCTCCTTTCCTCAGACCCCAAAGATGCCTACAGTGGATGAAGCAGCTATATATGCAGTGATTTCCTCCTCACAAAACAAGCAGTAAAGGAAAGTGTATGTAAATGACCAGTGGAACTTTAGCTACCCTGCTGTCCCAGCATGGGGAATTGGATTTCATCCATGCATTCTTCATCCATTCATTGGCTCATGTATTTATTTCTTTCACCAGTATTTTGGGAGAGTGTAGTGAGTCAGGCTCTGAGATAGACAGGCACTAGGGAAATAATAGAGAATAAGAATCTGTGTCCCTGCCCTCAAGGAGCTCACAGCCTAGTGGGGACAAAGACATAAAGCTTGTTTACCCACACCGTGATGAATGCCATGACAGAAGTGGTTAGGAGAGTCCAGAGCACACAGTGATGTGTGATATTGATACCACTGGTTCCCGGTGACATGAGTTCTGCTTCCCAGATGTGAAGATTAAACACCAGAGAAATACCCAGGTAAGCGTAGAAAGCAAGTTTTATTTAAAGAATAGAAACAAACTTCTCCTGGGAAGAAAAAGGGGGCCATAGCTGGTATCCAAAGAAGTGGAAGTGTCCTGCCCCTTTTATACATCTTAGATTTTCTTTGTTCTCCTGCCCTCTTCCCCCTTATCTTGCTCCTTCATTTCCACATCCTGCTACCAGACTAGTGGCCAGGAGATGTCTGTGGGATGGCCAAAAGAGCAGCCCAGGCAGTATTAATGAACAACTCTTCCAACTCCCTGCAGGGAGGAACAATTCCTGGGGCAGGTTACCTTAGCAACAGGTTGGAGCAGGAGCAGGGGGGAGGGCTTTGGAAGGAGGAGGGGGAAAGGACAGCATTTGATTTTCTTTCTGACCAGCCCCTCACCTTCCCCATCAGGCCCAATTATTTATTATTTACATTGATTATTTTTTTTGCCCTCCGGCCTCAATGTGTTTGGAGCAAGGGAGCCTTTATCTCTTAAGTGCAGGGTTTTAAACCATGAAGCAGTGATCTTAGTAATGGAGACTTCATTTTATTGACATTGGTTTTCCAAGATTTTAGAAAAAGAGGCTAGCAGGATGGGAAGAGTGAAGGGAAAGAGAATGCACATTGTTAAAATCAAATAGGTGACAGGCACTGAACTAGGCTCCTTCACATCAGTACCTACTTTTCTCAGCTGCCTAGGTGCTCAAGCTTCAGAAGACTGTACTCCTTCTTCTGGTGAGCAATCCTTGGGGCCAAAGGGCATGGCCACTCTGTGCATACCCTGCCACGCACCCATGCCATAGTTTGAATACACCTGACTCTGTTCCTTCTACCACACACCCTGAGTCACAAATTTACTCAAGTACTATAATGCAATGTGATTTGTGTGACTGCCACTCCCTCTGCCTGGAATGTTCCTCCTCTCTCCACCCACACCAGCCCAAAGGACCCCTAGTTTGGAGAATCAACAACACTGGCCTATACCCAAAAGGTGGCCAAGTGTCATGTGTTTTCAGGGGATATAAATTGAGTTTGGGAGTAAGGACTGGATTCGCCACATGAATGCTGGCCAAGGCCTAATGCAGGGTTGGTGAGGATACGGATGCTTAAAAAAAAAAAAAAAAAAAAAAAAGGCAGGTTGATTGGCAAGGCCTTCTCCTGTCTAATACCCCATATCTAATGTGCATGACAGCTCCATGTGGAAGGTAGTATTGTCTGTACTTGTGATGAAGACACACTAAGTCAGACATAAAGGTTGAGCAATATACCCAAGGTCACCTAGTAAGCAAGTAGCAGGGCTTTTTAACTAGAGTTGGCCTGTCTCCTGCCAAATCCAGGCTGCTCCCCCATGAAAGTTGCCCTTGGAAGACCTTTTTCATTTCCATACCCTCATTCTCTTGCTGAACAAATGTATCCCCCAAATAGCTATCAATTACAGATTCATTCCAGACTAACAAAAACTCTTTTAAGAGGAAAATACTATTGATGAAGTTAAATATTTTAATAATTCTCAGCAAATTAGGTAAAAAGACTCTGTTACCCCACCTGTTCCTTCAATATTGGCATTTCCCGGTGACTACCCTAAGTCTTCTTTTCTCCATCTTCAATCTCTCATAGAGGGACAGCCACTTAAGGCAAGGGGATGTACAGTTTGAAACGGCTAACTGAACAACACAGTAAAATCATAGGGTAAATGAAAAATTATTATTTTTAAAAATTATAACATAGATTATGTTTGTCAAATGGGGGTGGTTGGTCACGCTGATTAAAACGTGGCTGAGAGTCCCTATTCCAAGCAATCTAACTGTGGTCCCTGTTTGAACAACCAAAAGTACACTAGCATTTTTTCAGTCTGCCTCCAGCATGGACTGCACCAGACCTTACATCCTACTGCTCCTGGACATCTCTGGTTGGATGTCCTGGAGGTCCACCAAACTCAGCCAGGCCCAATCATCTTCACAAGTGTCAAACATGCCCCTATTCCACTCCTCCCTACCTCACAGCAAGACTCCACCATGTTTGCCTTCTCTTTGACTCCTTCTTCCCCTCATCCTTTCTTTCAGTTACTCACCAGTTCTCTTCATGCTCCATCTGGAATGTTCTCCCAGGCCTGTCTTCCCCACCCATCATAATCACCACTGCCTTCAGTGAGATCAGAGCTCTCCTGCTCTTAGGGATCACATGTACTCCACTGTGCAGCTCAATTCACACCTTCAACATAAAACCAAGGCCTTCCTAGACTCCCTGACTTCTACATTTTTGTTCGTTCTACCTTACACCTGGAGTCACCAGTTTACTCAAGTACTGTAATACAGTGTTCTTTGTGTGAGTGCTGTTCCCTCTGCCTGGAATGTTCCCCCTGTCTCCATCCATCCCAAACTGGTCAGAGTCTGCCTCCCTGGACCACTGCCTGAACCCCAGTAGACCATGTGGTTTTCTGGCTCTGTGAGCACTTCCAGAAGTCTTTGCCTATTTATTTACTTCCTACTAGACTGTGAATCCTTTAATGGAATAAATTTGATGCCTTCTTGTTGGCAAGAAGTAGCCAAACTAGTTATTCAGTGACTTTAGTGAAAGAATGAACTGTTCCATTCACTTAATAGAAAAGAATATGAGGGAAAGATTGATATGTATACAACCAACTAAAGCATTTTAAACCTACTCATGCCATAAAAACATGTTGAAAAGAATTTAAATCCAGCCTTAATATATACAGTGCCCTTATAGGCCAACAAAGGACCAACTTTACAATTAAAGAAAATGGGACGAAATACAAAGACTGTGTGTTCAAGAATACAACTTGGAAACATGCATATGAAATAAAATTTGACTTCACTAGCAATCCAATAAATCAATTTAAAACAATGAAATGTTTTGCTCTACCAAATTGCAGTGATTAGAAAATAATAATAACTAGCATTGTATGTCTAAAATAAAATGGGTTTTCTTATATATTGCTATTGGAGATATCAGTTACTGTAACTTCTCTGAGGGATAGGTTAGCAGCATTCATCAGAGAGCTATACAGCCAAAAGTGATCACACTTTTGATTTTAGAGATCAAGTTTTTCAGAACATTTAATAATATGGGAAATTAATTATGATACACAGTTAAGTGCAAAACTATAATCATAAAATTTGGTATAGAGTATTTTCTCTACATTAAAAAGTTAAGCATGAAAATATAAGTTTGTGTTTCCCCTTTCTAGTTACAGTTAATATAAATTTATACATTTTCCTTTCCATATACATTCTAATTATAGATTTATTAAATATCTCTCTGAAACATGGAAAAGTATAGCAAGTTCTGAAAAAACGTTGTTGACCTCTTCATTTTATGTAATTTTATAATGTAACTCAGCATGGTATGGTCTTCTTACATAGTTACTTGGAATCATTGTTTTTGCTCAGTTTACAATTTTAAAACTTAGATTAAAGTGATTGAATAGTTCCCATATACACTGCTGTTAATCCATGTTACCAGATGTCTCACCTTTATCCCAATTCTGTCATTATAGATTTATTCTTTAAAACTTTACTTATGAATCTGTTAAATTTTATCTTAGATTAGGTCCACTGGTTCCTTCCTGTTGAAATCCAAGCTTCTGTTAATCATTCCTTTCAGCTTCATGTCTTTGGCAAGTTTCCTGCCTTCTGTAGTCTCATCTCAGTCACTTTAAACATGCCACACAGGGCAGGGCATCACAAATTGACTTCTGGTACCCAGGTCATCTCAGGCCTTTCTGTGGAGCTGATGTACTGCAGGATGAGGGAAGGAGCATTCAGAAACACGGGGATGTTTCATAAAAGAGCAAAGTGAGAGTACTAGGAAATTGAGGAGGGGACTTTCAAAACCAAAGACTGGTATAGAAAAACAGGAGGGACTACAGCCTGGAATGGATTCTTTTAGACCCTGATGCATGCCTTAGTTGCTTAGCACAACTAAGAGAATAAGTGGTTTAAGTCACATTACCGAATGCATGTCTGCACCTCGCTATTGTAGGTAGTGCTTGGTGGGGCCAGACCTTGGGCTAAGAGAGCTTTATGTGCATTTAATTCATTCCATTCGCACCACAGCCCGAAATGAAGATGCTGTTAGGTTACCTAATAGCCAAGGTTACAAGCTGATAAATGCTGGAATTGCAATTTGAACTGCAGAACTCTGAGCGATTAAGTTTCACAACTCAACCTCATTTCAGTTATGATCTAGTTTACCCAACATTTAAACCTCTTTGCTATTTCGTTTTCTGCAGTGGAAGGATTATATCAAATGGTTCAATGCTGATTATAGTAAGACCACTTTTAAGACTCTAGGAAAAAAATACTATAGTCATACATTTAATGCTAATACATTTTCCTTTTCCTCCCCAGAGAGAAGAAATTATTGAGCTCATTATTAAAATATGTGGTAAGATTGAACTATCAAGAAAAAAGTCCATTCATTTAAGGTACCATCCTTGTTAGGGTCTGTGTTGATGTGGTAAGGAGTTCCCTCAGCGGATGCATGTTATATGGCTAGTGAGGAGGAGTGTACAAAGTTGGTGAGAAACTGAGAGGAAGCAGTGAGCGAGGCTGTGGGAATGCTGACTGAGGAAAGGAAGTTGTCATTGCCAGCTGGTTAGGGAGCTTGAAGTTTCTGACTTAGTGTGTGTAGGTAGCCAGGCCTTTTGTAAGCTCAGTGCTCATTTGTAGTCTGTGACATTTACCTGAGCTAGGGAAGGGAAAAACAAACAGGAAATATGACTACAAAAACCAACTGGTATGTGTGAGTCCAGTCTAGCTGGTGATTTAATGTCTGTGTTTTTCCTGAAGCCAAGAAGAGTTGAGTTTTGAACATGATTTCTAGGGCTATACTTGATCTCAAGGGCAGGAGGACATTCAGTAGTTTGTTTTACTTCACAGTGATATCTAAATGAATCTGTGACAGAACACTTTAGACTTAAGATAGTTGTCAGAAAGGGGAAGTAAAGAAAAGAGATGAGCCAAAGGCAAGATATTAATGAAATAAAGATGAGAGAGACTCCTGTGCTTGAAGTGGTTGAAGGTAGGGATATCATTGTCTTTCCACACAGGGAATCCCAGAACTGGCTTGTCTCCTAAAAGGCATCTGGACATAAGAGCCAGCCTGGAACTCTATTGTGACAGACCAATAGGAACATGGGTTCTGGGTACTAAAAGCCCTGTGAAAATAACACCAGTTTCCTAATGACTTTCTGTGGTTGGTTGTTGGGCAACATGAGGAGATATATATGAAAGAAAGAAAACTCTGATAATTTTTATTTTCTGGGGACTCTTAAAATTGCTTTGAATGATTGTTTACTGACTTAAAGAAAAACTGTTTATTGACCAGTGCTCTCTGGAATCCTTCCTCTCAAAAAGTTTCACAGCATAGATGGGCTAATGGTACCTTTGATAACATGGAAGCCACCGCAGTCCTCATTGTGGTTAAATAGACATAAATAGAGTAGTTATGGGCAGCTGTTCTTTCCCCCACAATTAAAAATTCTCATCCCAATACTTCATCCATGCCAGAGAGCAAATCTCCAGTTTTACGTAAAGGAATAGTTGAAGCTTTCAGGTATAGATGAAGTACAAATGTTGAAATGCCGAGACCAAATTTTGGACAGTAGTTACTTTTTAGAGGAAGAGTAATAAAATTGGAAGGGCACACACTGGGTATGCTAGCTTTTAAAAAAAATATTTTATGTTTTAATTTAAGAAATGAACACATAGGTGTTTATTGTCTGTTATGGAATCTGAGTCAAGGAGAGAAACCTGGAGGGAGACAGATGTCAGCTGTTCCCAGTCACAGGAAAGGAAAATAACAGTTTAGGTCCCAGGTTCTTCTTTGCCTTTCTTTCTTGCCCCTCTTCTCCTAATGTGGTGCTAATCAGTGATGGATTGGTTTCATTCCTGCAATTTTTTTTTTTTTTTTTTTGGTTTTTTTTTTTTTTTTGGTTTAGGTTGTGGTCGCAAATGCAAAGACACTCCCCTGGAGCTGGTGTTTGTGATTGACAGTTCAGAAAGTGTGGGGCTCAACAACTTCCGGATCGTCCAAAATTTTGTGAAGACTCTGGCTGACCGTGTTGCTGTGGACCTCACCACAGCCCGCATAGGCATAATCAACTACAGCCATAAGGTGGAGATAGTGGCTGATTTGATGCAATTCTCCAGCAAGGATGATTTCAAGATGGCTGTGGACAACATGCAGTATCTGGGGGAAGGGACCTATACTGCCACTGCCTTGCACGCAGCCAATGACATGTTCAAGGGTGCCAGGCCAGGCATAAAGAAGGTGGCCTTGGTCATCACTGATGGACAGACAGACTCCCGAGATCAAAAGAATCTGACAGAAGTGGTGGAAGAAGTCAAAGACACTGGTGTGGAGATTTTTGTGATTGGGGTAGTGAAGAAAAGTGACCCCAACTTTGACATGTTCCTTGAAGAAATGAATCTAATTGCTACTGATCCACAGCATGTATATCACTTTGATGACTTCTTGACTCTGCTAGGTAAGGCTGGCTGCCCCAGGAGAAAGGAATTTACATTATTCTTGCAAATACCATGTCACTAGATGATTCTGACCAAAATGAAAGTCAGGAGATTTTCATTTTTGGTCAGAATAATCTAATGCCAACATTAAATTGTAACTCAAACTATCAAAGTTCAAAGAAAAAGTTTCCTATCATCCAGTTTGGAGGGTACAATACTGTGTCTTTATTCATGCATAGTAAGAGCTGCGTTGACCTTGGAGTTGTTTAACTGTAGTATCCATGGTCAATGGACAGGAATAAAAAGAAAGATGAGGACTTGGGGATATTTGCTAAGACTGGTTAATGTTCAGAAAGTTACCTAACTAGAGTAAGGGATGGAGCAAGGCAGGACACAACCATAGACAAAAAATGAAGTTAAAGGTGTTTATTTCATGATAATGTTACAGTAAACTAAAGAAATGGGAAACACAGTAATTAGGATTAGTTAGAGAGCTTGTTCTGCTCTGTGGTTTTATGAAAACGTGCTGATGTCAGGAAGTTATCTTGGAGAACAACCTTTGGGATATGGATCATATTAATGCTAATCTGATGGGCTTCTCTGTGCTGAATTTACCCTTTCATGTGAAGTGATACTTACTAAGGAAACCACCTAACATGTTTAAATTGTATCACTTTTTTATTCCAGTTCTTTGGAAACTGATAACTAATGCTGGCAGGGCCCAGACCTGGGAAGCTTGTGGAATAAAAGTTATGCTTAATGTGTTTGCAGGCTTCAGTTTGTGATTATCTTTTCTCTACCATCTACATGGGAGTGGGGCCTGACATGGCAGGTACCAACTGCCCAGGCCTCACGCCCTGCGCTTGCGTTAGTGCCAGCACCGCCAGCCCTAGGGGTAGCATACCATGCTCAGAAAGCTTCCGTTTTCTATTCCTTCCTTCTCCAAGCTTCCTGACTTCAACACTCTGCTTGGTGACTGGTGGGTCTGATATATTCAATCTCACTGGGCTGTTCATGTGTTAGAATGGCTAGAATTCATGTTTCAGGAAAAAATTATATTTTAATAACAAAAGAGCTTTATCATCTTATCTGAAGGAGTTTTTACTTTGCTACAGCCAGTGAGGAATATATTCTGCATTAGCTGGCCTTTACTATCCCTAAAACCAGACTAAGTGCCTATTTAACTTAATGTGGACAGAGCTAACCCTTTACATAGAGTTAGGTTTACATTCACAGCTAACTGACACTTTGGATAAGTAATCACTTAAGTTCCTCTTTTGCCTCTTTGTGCTGTTGTGTACTATGAAATTAAATAAAGTTATTTTAGATAACCTCTTATATATAATGAAAAAATACTTTCTAAATTAGTTCACTTTAGCATTTGATTTCAAAGAATGGGGAATTTCTTATTTTAAGGAGAGTGCTGATTGCTTTAAACAGGTTTTAAGTAATATTTCATTGCTCCTATTTCTCCCTTTTCTGCCTTTCTTTTAAAAGACACTCTGAAGCAAAAGTTGTCTACAAAAATTTGTGAAGATTTTACTTCCTATTTCCTTAAAGTTTTTGGCTCCTCGTCAGCTCAACCCGAATTTGGGGTGTTGGGGGAAGAACTTGGCATATCTACTCCAGAACCTCCAGAAGAAATTTCTGAGTCAGTAAGTAACTGTTTTGCTTACTTTTTGAGCTTAAAATGGTGTATTCTATTTTGCATCAAAGACCTTCTTGCTCTGCCCTGTCAGAATCATCTGGGATATGGATATTTTCATGTGCTTGGCTCCAAATATTACCACCTTGGCCCAATATTTCCAGTCTTAAAACAGCTCTAGGGCTTATAAACATGAATATGGGATTTTTAAAAATTTCCATATTTGATAAGTAATTATCCTCTAAATGTTGCTAACAATATTTTTATATCACACCTGTCACTACCAAGCAATCACATGCATTAGAACAGGTTAATAATACATTATTTGCAGATTTGTTTATACCAGGCCACAATGCTGCTTCTTTCATCTGTGCTTCCACTCCCCATTTTGTATCCTCTCAAGTTTTTCTGAAGTATGCACATGTCCAACTGGTCACTCTCCCATGCTCCATGCCATGTTCTTGCTTACTGAACTTCCAGCTCTATGCTCAAAGTGGGGATGGGAGGTATACATGCATATGGTGCATCCAGGGCTTCCTAGTCATATGGCATGAAAATAACTAGCTCCTGAATGAATTTTAAGGTAAATGTGACTGTCCTTACAGCAAGCTTCTGGAAACTGACTAAGCCAATCATACCATGAGCAGTTAGTTATTTTAGGTGTAAACTAGTAAGTAACTCCTACAGTCTCATCCTCACCAATTTATAACTTAAGCAAGTCTAGACTTGTGTCTGCTACACATACGGACATCCTTTAGCAAGTGGGCACACACAGTCATGCCCTGTTCTTTAAGTTTGATGAAGTCCCTGTGTTCCTCTCTCTCTCTCTCTCTCTCTCTCTCTCTCTCTCTCTCTCTCTCTCCTCTCTCCCTCCCCTCTCCCTCTCCCTCTCCCTCCCTCCCTCCCTCCCTCTTTGGTACTAGAGATTAACTCATGGGTATTTTACCACAGAGCCACATTTCCAGTACCCCACCCCCCTTTTTTAAAAATTTAAGACAGGGTCTTGCTAAGTTGCTTAGGGCCTTGCTAAATTACTGAGTCTGGCCTGGAACCTGGAATCCTCCTGTCTTACCCAACCAAGTCTGGGATTACAGGCATGTACCACTGTGCCTGGCCCTGTGCTATTTCTCTCTCTCTCTCTCTCTCTCTCTCTCTCTCTCTCTCTATATATATATATATATATATATACACACACACACACACACACACACACATATGTTTTATATATATATATATATATATACACATATACACAGACACACACACACACACATACACACATATATATACACCTTTGTTATTTTTATGTGGTGCTGAGAATCAAACCAAGTGCCTCACATGTGCAAGGCAAGTGCTCTACCACTGAACAACAACCCCAGCTCCTGTGCTATTCTTTTATAAGGGATTCGTTGAAATGAAAGAGTATCATGAACAAGAGTAAAAATAGCTGGATGTGGTGAGGCTTACCTGTAATCCCGGCGACTTTGGAGGCTGAGGCAGGAAGATCGCAATTTAAAACCAGCCTCAGAAACTAAGGGAGACCTGTCTCAAAATACAAAATAAAGAATAAAAAGGGTTGGGGATATGACTCAGTGATTAAACATTCCTGAGTTTAATTCCTAGCACCAAAAAAAAAAAAAAAAAAAAAAAAAGAAAAGAAAAGAAAAAAAAAAAAAAAAAAGCAAACATTCTAACATCACCTTCTAGTTAAGCTGAGGCCTCAAGAAGCATCAAATCAGTGATTGGACCCAAGGTCATTCAGGCCTAGGATACCAATCTTAAGGACACAGACTCACTAATTTTTATATCCTGTTCTAAAAAGAACAGAAAGGCCTCTAACATATTGACTCCCATAAAGCCTGACTCCAAGATGACTAATTCCAATTAGGGCCACAGATTGCCCCTGGATTTTTTTGAAATCAACGCACACTTTTATACCACATGGTCTATTCCGAGGTCAGCACACTTTACTTTTCATAAAGGGTCATATATTGAACACTGTTGGCTTGAAGGCCTTTCAATTTCTGTTCTAATTACTTTGAAGTCTTTGAAGTACAAAAGTTTTCATAGATAATGCTTTAATAAATGAGCATAACTGTGTTCTGATAAAACTTACTCACACAGTGGAATGAATCTGATCTAACTTTCCTATGTACATATATGAATACACCACTGTGAATCTCAATATCATGTACATCCACAAGACTGGGGCCCTAATTAGAATAAGATCTATTCCATGCTTGTATAAATATATCAAAATAGATTCTACTGTCATGTATATCTAGAAAAAAACAAATAAAAATAAAAAAGAATTAGCTCTTAAAAAAAACAACTTAATCACAAGACAGGCTGGGGTATGGTTCAGTGGCAGAGTGTGGTTCAGCATGCAAGAGGTTGTGGATTCAATCCCCAGCACCAAAACAAAACAAAAACTTTTATAAAAACAGATGGAGACTAAGACTTGGCTCAGAGAGGTTTGCCAGCCCTGGTCTCTACCAAGCATTTTAAAGTAAACTATAGATAATAATGTACTTATCACTTTGTCCCTCTTCTAGTCAACCCATGTAAACAATCAATTTTCTAATAGGTATTTAGATGCTTTCTAATGTTTTCCTTAAAAAGACCAAGCTCAGGCTTCATTTGGCAAGTAGTGTTTAAACTGAATGCTTCTTATAATCATTGAATTACATTTCTGCTGCATTAACACTGATAAATTTCAGTAGCACATATTGATCATTTACTGCTATGCTAGGTTATGCAAGGTGGTGACTCTTAAGACATGGTTCCTCTTAAGAAGGTCACAGTCTATCAGGGAGATAGATAAATACAAGATGCACTGATGCTTTAAGAGTTTTATCAGAGCTATGGATGGAGCATGATCTGAGATGGTGCAATTAATTTCAAGGAGAGTAGTGAAAAGTGCTGGCTTGGGCTGAGGGTAAAAACACCACAAACTAGGTGGCTTAAACAACATTTATTTCTCACAATTCTGAAGACTAGAAAGTCTGGGGTTTATGTTTCACTATATGAAATTTGAAGGGACTCAGCATTTAGTCCATAACTGAAGGCTTCACAGAAGAGGTAGCACTGACCCCAGAGGTGATAATAACTAAGAGTTTTTCAAAGGAAAAGTAGAGGGAAGAGTATTCCCAGCACAGGGAATATCTAGGCAAAGGAGGATTTTGACGGGGGCATGGCATTTCCAGAAAAGGGGACAAGTTCAATCTAACTGTAGCCTAGGGTGTGTATGGCAGAATGATGAGAGTTAAAGCTGGACAGGTCATTTGGGGACTAATCATAAATGGCTTTATGTGCCAACCCAAGGAGCTTGAACTTCATCTATAGGCTGGATAGCCTGAAGACAGCAGAGGAATTTGTAAAGTAAGGGTTCCATGGTCATATTGGTTCACATAAAAAATAACCCTGGTTGTAGTGTGACAGGTAAGTAGGAAGAGGAGTGAGGAAACCGGAGGCTGGGATATGAGGTATGATTGTCTGGGCAAGAGATAGCAAAGCCCTAAATTGAGGCAGGGGCAGTGGGAATAAAATGGAGGCACAGGTAGGAAAGTATTTCCTAGGACAGAATTAGCAAAATTTAGCAAGTGAATGGAATGAGGATTAGGGAGAGGAATGGGTTTTGATATGACAATTGGGTGCCTGGCTTGGAGATAGGCTGGATTGAAATATGGAGATTATAGGACACAGTTTTTTTCTTCTTTTTTTAATTAATTAATTTATTTTTAAATTTTAATTTGTTATATATGACAGCAGAATGCATTACAATTCATATTACACATATAGAGCACAATTTTTCATATCTCTGGTTGTACACAAAGTAGAGTCACATCATTTGTGTTTTCATACACGTACTTAGGGTAACGATGACCATAGCATTCCACCATCTTTCCTACCCCCGTGCCCCCTCCTTTCCCCTCCCTCCCCTTTTCCCCTTTGCCCTATCTAGAGTTCATCTAATCTTCCCATGCCCTCCACCCTGCAGTGCATTATGAATCAACATCCTTAAATCAGAGAAAACATTCAGCATTTGGTTTTTGGGGGTTGGCTAACTTCACTTAGCATTATATTCTCCAACTCTATCCATTTACCTGCAAATGCCATGATTTTATTCTCTTTTAGTGCTGAATATTATTCCATTGTGTATATATACCACTCATCTACTGAAGGGCATCTAGGTTGGTTCCACAGTTTAGCTATTGTAAATTGTGCTGCTATAAACATTGATGTGGTTGTGTTCCTGTAGTATGCTGTTTTTAAGTCCTTTGGGTATAGACTGAGGAGTGGGATAGCATCAAATGGTGGTTCCATTCCCAGTTTTCCAAGGATTCTCCATAGCTTTCCATATTGGCTTCACCAATTTTCAGTCCCACCAGCAATGTATGAGTGTGCCTTTTCCCCCACATCCTTGCCAACACTTATTGTTGTTTGTATTTTTAATAACTGCCATTCTGACAGGAGTGAGATGAAATCTTAGAGTAGTTTTGATTTGCATTTCTTTAATTGCTAGAGATGTTGAACATTTTTTTCATAAATTTGTTGATTGATTGTATATCTTCTTCTGAAAAGTATCCGTTCAATTCCATGGCCCATTTATTGATTAGGCTATTTTTTTTTTTTTTTTTTGGTGTTAAGATTTTTGAGTTCTTTGTATATCCTGGAGATTAGTGCTCTATCTGACATGTATGTGGTAAAAATTTGTTCCCAAATTGTAGGCTTTCTATTTACCTCACTGATTGTTTCTTTTGCTGAGAAGAAGCTTTTTAGTTTGAATCCATTCCATTTATTGATTCTTGATATTAATTCTTGCGCTATAGGAGTCTTATTAAGGAAGTTGGGGCCTAATCTGACATGTTGGAGATTAGGCCTTACTTTTTCTTCTAATAGGCACAGTATCTCTGGTCTAATTCCTAGGTCCTAGATCCACTTTAAGTTGAGTTTTGTGTATGGTGAGAGATAGGGGTTTAATTTCATTTTGTTGCATGTGGATTTCCAGATTTCCCAGCACCATTTGTTGAAAAGGCTATCTTTTCTCCAATGTATATTTTTGGTGCCTTTGAATAGGACAGAGTTTTTAAAGAAATAATATAAGTTTGGTTCATACCATGTAAAGTACCTGAAAAACATTCAAGAATGATGAACATTAAGATCATATGCCTCTGGTGTCATGTTGCAGGAATCTGGTGACTCTGAGAGACAAGTGACATTAATAGATTATAGCAGAGGAAGCATTCTAGTAACTGGGGAAGGGAAGGCACAAGAAGAGAAAATCCAAAATAGTTTGGATTTATAAAACCAGTTGCTATATGGAGGGAAACTGAGCATTGGCCAGGTCTCTCTGGGAGGCCTTTGATTGAGGTAGTGGGAGCTCGCGATTCATGCAAGCTTGGATAGCCCCTCTTGTTGCTAGACCTTCTCACACTGGTTCTCTCTACAGAAGCACCAAGTCAGTTGTGAATTTTTAAGCAATTAGTTTCTTAATAGATATTTAATATGAGCAAGCATGCATGCATTGTTTTCATCTTTAAATCTGAGATATCCATTTATCTATAGTCTACCCACATATAAATATAAAAACATTTATATTTCTATGCCTATGAAGCTATCTTTATTTAATACCTATAATTCAGGTTGTATCTTAGCTTACTCTAGGGAATAATGCAAAACCCATAAATAATCTCAGAAGATTTTTTGTGTTGCTTTTTCCTTTCTCTGTGTTTTTTATCGCTTCCTTCAGACACCTAGCTTCCTCCATTCTTCCATTCTGTTCTTTCCAAAATCTTTTTAGGGGAAAATCTGACATCAGCTATTTATACTTCAGTGTGCAATCCAAGTCTGAGGTTTCTACCTCAAGGAAGGACCAGCATTTTAAGCATTCTATCTAACTGTGGAATGAGACTTGATTCTGATTTAGATGTGTTCTAAGTATCTGGGAACAGGTATGCTGGGAAATATGGAAAGCAGAAAGATCTCCCAGGTTCTACTAAAGTTTGTGACATTTAAGAAGCCCCCTGTTCTATTTCTCTCACAATCTCAGGAAGCTAAATATGTATATTCATTAGAACTGTCTCTCTCCTGAAATCTCTGGACAATTTGTGTTTTCTTCTGGAATCTATTGAGTTTATATTGTTAATAATTATTTATGTATGTGTCTTAACTTTCCTAGTGCATTTAAATTTTTTAAGGACATGATTTTTGTCTAATTAAACTTTGTATCATACTTATCTAAAATACTGCTTTGTTTTATACACAGTAGATGCTCAATAAATGCTTACTAAATAAATGAATGCTATACCAGTTGTTGAGCTAAAAGAGAAATCTGAAGATTTTTTTTCAATGAAGGACAACAACTATACTGTTATAAAAAGATTATATACATAAAAAGATCCTTCTTTTATGGTATTAATAATGTTAACACTTCATGTTCATTTATTCTTTCTAGTCAGTTGGGTTAATATTTCCAAGATGTAAATAGGAATAAGGCAATAAAATCAAGTGAACTTCATTTTATCAGGCCAACTGGTCATATCCAGTAATGGTCCATTAAGCCTATAAGCATATTAATTTCCTGCATGAAATCACTTTTTGTCATTCTAAATGTATTAATAAATAATGTCAGTGTCAGTTTATTTGTAGGAGCTGGTTTCTTGTAATAATACCTTAGATATTTTTTCCTCTTGAAGAAGTAGAAAGAAACCCTATATGCCCTTTCTAAAAGTTTCTTTTTCTGTGTATTATGAAAAATTATTCCTTGACTGCAAGTAACTTAGATAACTGGCAGCAAGATTTTTTCCTCTCGGTAGAAAGGAGGCTGTAGCATTCCTGTGCAGAGTGATTCTACAGCAACACAGTGATTGACATAGCCAAGCTGGCGTGGGAGGTCCCTCTGGTTAGCTCAGCAGGAGGAGGCACAGTAGAGGAATAAGAGGGCATTGTTAGTCTCCTTGTTCTTCTGAGAGCATCCTGATTCTTCCTGCCAGTCTTAAGTCTAGCATGTAGGCTTCTCATTTCCATGAAGAAAATGTACATTCTGTACCAACATATATAACAGAAAATTAGCTTAGCGGCTGACTGCAGGCTGTCCCGCCCTCTCTGTCTGACTTTGTTTTATTTTAGTCCAACATCTCCATTTCCATTTCACTTTCACCATCTCTCTCATCTCATACCTTCCTTGCCCCACAATTATTATTGTTTCTTACTCCATCTCAAGATCCATCTAAATAAAGCCACTTCTGAGACCAGGCTCCACCGGACATTTTTTAAAGAATGGGAGCACTGAAGAGATTCAGACTTGATATTGGAATTGAATGTCTTTTCCTTCCCAAATCTGACTTTGGGCTTTATCTTCAACTCTGATGTGATACCTTTTAATCTTCTACCTGTGCCCTGAGGCCTGTTCCCTTCTACCTCTTGTCAGGTCAGAACTTTGCTCCACTGGTGTGCCATTGCCTACTAATACTTCAGACTTCATCCCTAGAGTCAGACTCACCCATCTAATAAATACCCCAAACCTCTCTTAATTTACACATCCCACTTGCTAATATCCTTTCTCTTTCTATCTTTGTATAATAAAATTATTCCTCAGGCCATTCTTTGCTGTCTCTTTGTCTCTCTTTCTCTCCTTCTCTTTGCTCCCTCTCCTCCCCCCATCCTCCGTTTCTCTTTCCTTCCTCCCTTTCTCTCTCCTTCCGCTCCCTCTTTCTTCACCTCATAGTCCCACCCAACCACCTTCTCCCTCTCACTGTCTTTCTTTCAAAGATTTCTGACTTCCCATTCACTCAGGAAACCCTCTGAAGTCAGGCTACTGCCTCTACTATGCCACTGAAATTCTGCTAGAAAGGCCACCAGTGACCTCCTTAATTACCCAGTCCTTACTTGACTGCTCTTTTGCATGTAACACCCTGGACACTGCTTTGATTTTTAAAAATTTTTTTTTATTATATGTGGACACAATATCTTTATTTTGTTTGTTAGTTTTTTTATGTGGTGCTGAGGATGGAACCCAGTGCCTCACATATGTGAGGCAAGCACTGTGCCATTGAGCCACAACCCCAGCCCCATGGCCAGCCACCCTCTCTTATTCTCCTACCACCCCTCTGAGCACTCTATCAATCACAGTTGGGGGTAATCTTTGTCTGCCTACCCCTTAAATATCAGAGTCTTAATTTTTCTGAGATCGGTTCTTAGTCTGCTTCTCCTCTCCTTCCATGTTCTGAATTCCAACATTGCCCATGTCAACAACTGTCACATTTGCTTCCCTAGTCCAGACCTTTTTCTTGGCCCCAATGGTCAAACTTTTGGGCCCGTGCCTGGGGATTCCACAGACATTCTTTGTGAAATATACTCACAGTGCTACCTCTCCAGATGTCTTTTTCTCTCCTTCCCACCAACCAGCCAAGTACCCAATAAGAAACCTGGGATGAGGTGGTAAGCCTGTCCCCACAGTACCTCCCATGCTCACTGCTACTGTCTCCTTCAGAATGCTCCCATCATCCCTCTCTCCGCTCACCACTGCTTACCCTCTCCTCGTCCTTGCCTCTGCTGCTTTAGATCAGGACCTCTTCATTTCTCATCCATATTAATCATATCATATAGCCATAATTTGTGTCTTTGCTCTCTTTTCTACATCCTTTCCAGCTTACTTAATACCTGTTAATAGTGTCATTTTATTTATATGTTTCCTCTTTTAAAAATAGCATCATCAAATTATTTCACTTACACATAATTTCATTTTGGTAGAATTTTCTTTAAAACCCTATTTAAAACACGATGGCATATATTTTAGCTTGGTACTAAGCATTGGTGACAGGAGAAATAGCATAAAGTCTAAATGCATTTATATTTTCTTTGAATGTTCTATGCAAATAAAATCATGTAGATAGTGTAATCATATTATACTGACTACTAAATGAAGTAGCCTATTCATAAGCCATAATCAATGCTATTGAAAACCTCAAAAGACATGGGGCCAGGCCTAGTGGTTAGTTTAATTTGTCCAATGACCAAAAATAAAATAGATTTCCAGAAATTAGACCAAATTAATTATTCACAAATGGCCTTAACTTTGTCACATACGCAGATATGGTTATATTGGTTAATATGATCATTTACTTATTTATAAAATAAAGTTGGTATTTTCATTGTGGTGATCAAAAAAGCAAATTCTTGATAAAACTCTACATAACTATTATTATTATTATGTAGAGATGCTAGCTAAGCATCATAAATCACTGAGAATAGATTTATTACTCTTAGAATTTGAGATGCTTCTATACCTGGAAATTTTGGTTAGTAGTCTCAGTACTGAAGCTAAATACTTTATTCCCTCAGCTCCAAAGACTATGTTCTTCCTATTTTACTTCTGAAATGCATCTATTTAATGTGTATGGTCTTTTTCAAAGACTGTTGTTAAGTTTATTGTGTTATCTTGCAATGAATGAAATTCTAGAAGTGAAATCTGATAGCTGCCTGACATCTGACTGAATCATCTCTTCTTATCCGTAAAACAAGGGATTATTACTAAAATGTTCTCTTTTTTAAAGTATATGATTACAGCAATCCAAAACTTGTATTGGGCAATGTCATACTAACGGGCATTATACTAATGTATGAGAGGAGTGTAACAGAATAAAATCCTGCATTCCACCTCTGTGAAAGAAAGCTGCAGTGAATTTGGGAGGTGCAACCCAAGCGCAAGGTGTTCCTGAAGGTCTTGCAACCTTGAAATAGAAATAAAAAAACTTCTATTTCAGTACTTGGATTTAAATGCTGATAGTTCTGGCAAAGAAGTGTTCTCACCTGGGAAGAGTCCATCAAGGAGGACTCCTGAGAAGCCAGATGTAGGAGCCCTAATTAAGGAGATAGCTAAGATTGTGGTTAGCTGTGAGCCATAAAGATGTTCAAGTATTACCACCTTGCATGGTCTCCTGAGACTTGGCCCGGGACATTGCGGATCAGGTCGGTGCCATTTGGTGGTGGTTGGACGAGTGTGATTGGCAGGTAGGAGTTGTTCTTAGAGCCAGAGAGAGAAGCTAGCAGAATAAAGAGCTTGTTCATTTCCAGTCTGCCTCTGAACTTATTCCCGTGGTGTTGTTGCTCCAAGCAGCAATCGCTTCAGGCAGTGATAGCCAGACACCTTGAAGGTGCTGGCCATGGAGCCATTTGGCAGTAGCAGAATCCTCATGCCCAAATGGGAGAAATTTGACCTGCAAGGCTGGGACAAGGCTGAGTCTGAACACAAGGGCTAATGCACAAGATCATTAGCATTCATCCAGAGCAGACATGAGCTCAGAGTTGAAGAGCTTGTCTGTGATATATAAAAGATTCTGGGTAATGAATTAGGAGGAAAATGTTTGGAAATCAGAAACCAAAAGACCTTTTGGAATGGTGTACAGCATGGTCAGCGATCCCCATTAGCTCATGCATTCATATTCTGAGGGTGTGGCGGAGTCTGTTTTCCTCCTATTAAAGATCAGCTTGAAGGCTGAAAGAGCATGATGATAACAGTCTGCTTGTCCAGCTGTAGGGAGCAGTCCTGGACTCCAGGTGTCACATGCCCCAGACTCCTCTTTAGCACCCTTTGCTATGGTGAGCCCCTGCGCAGAGCTCGAATCATCCTTCCCCACTAAGTCAGGCCAGTGTGGCAGGAACAGGAACGTGCATACCTGTAGGCAGGCTTGTGTTTTTAGGTTTGATGTGTATAAAAAGGAACAGAGAACATAACACCTGAGTGCACACCGTGCCCCAGAAGTGACCAGTGTTTCCATTTGTCTACTCGCCAGAGCTCTTTTTTGTCCTCCTCTCCAGAGGCAGCCACTAGCATGAATCAGTGTTTATTTTACCAGTTAAATATGAGCGCTTAAGTCCCCATCTTACAGTTGGAAGGTTATGTTAGGGCTGATCTTTTTTATTTTAAAAACTCTGATCTTAATGCCTAGAGGAGTTGGGTAATCCAAAATTGTCTTTCCTTCTTTCTTTCCATATCCTTATTAAGATCAGCATGAAGAGAGTGTAATAAAAAGACTCTAACCCACTGTGAATTTATTCAGTGCCTTCTCTATGCTATTGAAATAAAAGAAGAGAAAATAAAGTGAGAATAGAAGGAAGATATAAAGAAAAAGAACCAAGGGCATTGTTCAATTTCTCTTATCAGAGCTATGAGGTTTATATATGTGAACTAGGAAATGGTACAAAATAGTGGCAGGGAGGAACATTTTTCTTTTTCCTATGCCCTCTTAAGCTCTTGTCTGGAGCTCTGTAAATTTGACTGACAAAAGACAGATTAACAAGAAGAAAACAAACAGAAGTTTATTAACATGTGCAGCACACAACACATGGGGCATTCACTGATGAATAACTCAAAGGAGTGTTAGCACTGTGAACTTGTATAGAATCCTAACAAAAGAACAATAAATTTGTAAAGAAGTGACAAGACAAAAAGGACTTTGAGTTTCCAGGGTAGCAAATTGTGGGAAGGTGAATATATGGGGGAACTAGTGGAAGATAACAGCCAGTTTATGTAGAGTCCTCTGGTGCCAACTGTGGGCTAAGAATCTAGGGTGGTCTTCAGTGATTAACTCTGTCCTTCCTGATAGAGAAGGAAGTACATCTTTATAAATTTAGGTCCTGCTTTTAGGCAAATGGAGAAAGGGTAGATAGCTTTTACTGCATCTGTTTCTTCTCAGTTGCCTCAAAACAATCAATATGCAAAGTGGCATATTTGGGGCTGACATGTTCTGCTTTAATATAGGGTAGGGATAAAGGGTATGTTCTGTATAATCAGAGCCATGTATAGGACAGTCAGAAGGTATTGTGCATTAGAAGAGGAGAATCTGTACTGAGTGGTTATTGGAAGTTTTACAAATGGAGAGCAACTCTTAATAGGTTGCAGTGAAGGGTTGATTTTGAGAGCCTGAGATGGAATGGAGGGTTCTGGAGGGTCATAGTGGCAGGTGAGATCATATTGTGTGGAAGGGGCAGATTGTGCCAGGGGTCTATAGATCAGCTGGCCAATTTTTCAACAGTGACACTGGTCATTATATATCTTTTCAATCATAATAGCTAGTAAAGGGCACTCTCACTAAGTGTTCAAGTTTATATTAAAAAAAATGTTTGGAGGGGACTTTGTCTCAAAGCCTTAAATATATGTATTCTTCAGCCCACAAAGTAGACCTGAGGTTTATAACAGAAAAAAAAAAAAAAGAAAATAAATTTTTAAAAAGACCATTATCATTATAGATATTCTATATTTAAAATAGTGTTACAGCCATGGTAAAATATATGGAATGATCATAATATACACTAAGAACATAATATATGCTAAGAATGCAAAGCATAGAAAAACAAATATGCAGCATTTTTAAAAATTATGCACTCTAACTGGGAAAAAATACACCTTAATATCAACAATGATTATCTCTGGGGGGTAGAATTACTTCTGATTTCTATTTCTTTTTCCTCGTCCATGTTTTCTAAAATTCCTTTCAATGAATGTTTGCTTTCATAATAAGTAAGAAAATTATAAAAATTACAAACCATAACAATTATTCATTTGTTCAAATAATCTAAAATGTGTTGAGCCAGAAGATTGATGAAAATAGTTTCATTTATAAAAGAAGTTGATTGTGCTTATTCTAGAATGTGGTGTAAAATTACAGTTTTCAAAATTCCCAAATGACCATGTGACTGAGAAAAAGCCCGGACATTCCTAAGCTTGCAAGACATAAAGAATAATTTAGGCAGTCTCAGAACAGAGTCAGGTAAAGATTTAAAGGCTGAGTTAATTCATTTAAGAAAACCGTGCTCCCCAGAGCACTTCAAAGGAACATTCTCACCCTACAGACAGCATATCTGAGGTATAGACTAATCAGTTGATTTTTAATGTTTGATGAACTACTCTTCAAACTCTTTATTTCTTGCTTATCATGACATATGCAGGCAAAAAACAATGGTACTTCTTTCCTGAGATGGGGCTTTTCTCAGTTCTCCCCATGCAGGAGGGACTGAGAAAAAATTTCTTCTAGCCTTATAATTCTCTAGTTCTATAATTGTAGCAGAAGCTGACATTCACATTGCCATGTTAATCACAAGATCATTCTGAAATAAAGAGGAACCTCAAGTGATGCAAAGTTGTACATTCATTTAAACCACTTTGTGTTTTGAAGTCAGTGAAAAGTTACTATAGTATTTTAATTAGGTGCTTTTTATGTATGGCCAGTGATCAATTCTAATGGAAGTATTTGCTTATCTCACGTAGCAGTACTTTAATAAATTTAAAAATATACATACATGAGTATTAGAATTAATTAGCCCTTCCTCCATGGTGTGTGTGTGTGTGTGTGTGTGTGTGTGTGTGTGTGTGCATGTGCATGCTCGAGCCTGCACGTACATATGCACACAGCATCAAACGCAGGATAGCTTAGATAGCAGAGAGCAACTAATGATGACAACTGCCTCTTGTTACAGTGTTCCAAAGATCCTGGGTAAAAAAAGCATCCCAAACTATGTTGCCTCATTCATAGATATGCCTATTTAAAATAAAATTAAAAAATTTAAAAAGCAAACAAAAAAACAAGCAGGGAGCATGCAAGTACAAATAACCATACTGGACCAGGATTGAGGTGAATCACTGATGCAACTTCATGTAATTAGGATCCAAAGGCGGGGGAAAAAAGAACACAATTGTTACCCTAAAAGAATTGCCAGCTTCTGGGAATACAGTCAAAAAAACTGACACAACTTTTCTTTTCTTTTTTTTTTTTTTCAAATTATATATTTTAAGTTGCTGATGGGCCTTTGTTTTATGCATTTATTTATATGTGGTGCTGAGAATTGAACCTAGTGCCTCACACATGCTAGGCAAGTACTCTACCACTGAGCTACAAGGCCAGCCCAGAAACTTTTCTTTTTTTCCAGCAGAAACTTTTCTTCCTTGTTTCATTACATAAGGTGAATTTTGATGAAACTTGAAAGTTCTGGTCCCAGAAATTTGTTTTTGAAATTATATTATTTGTTCCTTAGATGTCCAACATATCTTAGAAGTTAAGCACCCATAGCCTTTAGCATCAGCTGGGATCTGGGTGACAGGAAGGGCAGGTGTTTTCAGCTGAGATTGGGCAGCAATCAAATTAGATGACAAATCATTGCTATTGTTTTCATCTCAGCTGTGTGATTGTCCTCTGCCACCCTGATTTCCAGTCTCAAAATTGATTGGATTCATGACACATATTTTGGAATGCATTGGTAAAATCTCTAGTGTTATAAAAATGGATAGAAAAGGCCATGAAAACATTAAATTAGTGGTTATTTTCCCTCCTCATAGCAGTGACTTAGAAAAGAATGAAGTTAAACCCCTTCCAACCTCACATCATTCATGCCCTGTATGCAGAGCTCTCTAGAACACATCTGTGCTTGGAGGTAGGCAGTTTGTTTGTGTACACACACACTTACACAAAGCAGTAGGGAAATCCACAACCCAGCTATTCAGAGATGCCTGACACAGAGAAGGGGCATTATTTCCTGAGCTTTTATTTAAAATAGTCAGTATCAGAAAGTTGGGGATACATAGCCATGCTGAACTTTTCCTCAGATGTTCCCAGAAGCAAATTAACTTTTTCATTTGATGTTAGCATAAGCAAAAAATGCGTCTACATTTTGTGTGTGTGTAGTTCAGTGTCCCTGGACGTGAGGATGAAGAGAATGAGCCTCCAGAGCCAACGTGGGCTCATAGCTTGGTTGCCACTTCCTCATCTGAGGCTGTTGCCACTCTTGGGCCATTCCTCAGTACCCTTGAGGGTATGAAAACCAAAACTCCAAGTCCTGGATTGATTTTACACCAGGATAATTTGGTGCACAAAGGTAAGAGATGCCTAGCAATCAACTGCTGTACCTGCCATGGGAGGCAGTCATGGGAAAGATGGTCTCTAAAATCTCATTTAAAAAAGAATGTTATGACTCTAACCAGGGAGGACAAATGATATTTTCCACTGGGTTATAGACTTGTAAACTGGCTGGCTGTGGAATAAATTTGATTATAAAAGTTTTAAAGCTGTTACTATTATTTCAAATTGAATTCCTTTAGAGAAGATTGTGTTCCATTTGCCATAGTCCAATGGCTCCCTATTTTCTTACATGTGGCGTTCATACATGTAGGCATTTGAAGTTTTGACTTCTTGATTGCACAAGAAAGAGAAAAAAGATAAAAATTTAGATTTTGATTCATCAACATATTTTCTATGGCGTTAATATATATGAAAAATTCATTATTTTATATATATTCATTTTTTGTGAAACATTCAAGAAAAACAACATCCATGTTTAGATTGGCTTGTAAACAAGTTATACAATATACATGATTTAGGTTTTAAGAGCAGAGGTAGAGGAAGTCTGTTTCTTCCTATTTGAAGGAGCCTTCATAAGAGATGGAGAAAGAACTGATTTTGCTACAGAAAGATGAAGCTTATGACACAAACTATCTCACACAATAAAAGTTACAGGCACAATTACATGTTTGGTCTTTTAATTAATTAATTTATTGGCTTTTCCAACCTTGGATTAATTTCAGGTAGGAAATATGAATCAGTGTACTATGGAGAGTCACACAATAGAAAGGGATTTAACATTGTCGGGCATGGCGGTATGTATTTGTAGTCCCAGCTACTCTGTAGGCTGAGGTGGGAGAGTCACTTGAGCCCATGAGTTTAAAGTCATCCTGGGCAACATGGTGGTACTCCATCTGGAAAAAAAAAAAAAAAAAAAGGATTTAACAGATTGAAAGTTCTATAATTTGAGGAATCTCATTAGTATAATATGACTTTATTGTATGGTTCTCCTTTGCTTTCTTACACTGGGTGCATTTCTGAAATTTATTTGTAAATTGATGTTAGAAGGTCATATCATATTTTTAGCATCATGTGAGTTGTCCTTTAGAGAAATTAGGATATAAAGAGCCCCTCATTTTCCTGTCTTTGGTAATTTATAGGGTTTTCCTTTTGAGGCACACACAGTCTGATTATAGTGATACTTTCTATGAATAAACTGAAGGTGCAAGTCATTTTCATTCCAAATATTAATTTGATTTAAAATCAAATCCTAAGTAAATGAAAGAAGTCCTGTCTTTCTCATATCAACTAATCCCCACAAAAGATTTAGTAAATAAATTCTCACATTTTCAGGGAAATATGCATTTTTAATGGGGTTTCATGAAGTTCAAAAGCTTTTGTTTTAAAGAAATGAATATCTAGTGGTAGAGTTTCAGGTGGTAGGCAGAATATTTAGGGTTTTGTGGATCCCTTCTTTCACTAATTTAGAATCATATTTTCTTAGTTGATTTGCTAATGTGCTGAAAGAATGTTTTAAAAATATAACTTCACAAAGCTTTTACTTTTCATTCCAGTAAAAGAAAAACCTCTAGTAATGCATTATCTTTTTCCCACCCCAGATCCTAGATGTTTGGAAGACTTGAACCCTGGAAACTGTGCTGACTATGTGGTTCGATGGTATTATGACAAACAGGTCAACTCATGTGCCCGCTTTTGGTATAGTGGCTGCAATGGCTCAGGAAACAGATTCAACAGTGAGAAGGAATGCCAGGAAATCTGCATTCAAGGATGAGCAAGTAAATTAACCTGTCTCTATCGAGAGTCCAGAAAGAATCCAATACAAAGAGGGTGCCATTTTATGTTTATACTGAATATTTATAATTTAAAAATATAATAGAATCCTCACAACAACCTTATGATGTGGGTGGTGATGTTAACTGCTTATATAGACAAGAAAGCTAAGACACTGACAAATTTAGTAGCTTGTCAACTGTCAATCAGCTAAAAGGTGGTGGAGCTGGGGACTGGGACTCAGGGCTGTATAACATCGATACACAGGCTCTATCTGCTTCATGACCTGTAATGTGAGTTTGATTCCTATTAATTCCTGTCATACACATTATGTTGGGTCAAACCCCCACCTCTGCCCATAGCCCCACTCCCTCACACCTTCACACCCCTGTAACTAGCAAAGAGTAGGTGGTAGGGAAGGACTTCGGTTAAAATTAGAAGTGATCAGGATTTTGTTGTTGTTGTTGTTGTAGATGGACACAATACCTTTATTTATTTATTTTTATGTGGTGCTGACGATCGAACCCAGTGCCTCACACATGCTAGGCAAGCACTTTACCACTGAGCCACAACCCCAGCCCAGTGATCAGGATATTTTTATGCATGAGCACTGGTTAGGCATGGGTAAGGTGAGGGCAGTGAGATTTTTTTTGCCATACATGCCCTAAAAGTGATAGTACAGAGAAATCAATCTGAATTAAAATTACCATAGTGTATTATAAACTGTCACTTCCTGTTTCTCCAGCATGCTTGATAAGGCCTTCATTGTATGTTTCAGTTATATATTTAAACACAACAACTTTAAAAATACATGAATGGAACTTTCAATTTTATGGGGATGGAATGAGAGGCCCTTGGCAGCCAAGAACCACTTGAAGCCCACATCTACTTTTGAGCAGAGTAACTTAAAGATAGGACTCATACTGAAAAATGAGTTGAAATGAATTGAAATATGAGTAAATGGAGAGTTCAGTCTGTCATTTTATAATAATTTTGTGACATCAAGTCTGGGAAGACCATTAGTTCTGAGCAGAGCTCAGACAGTATTTGTATATGTCATCTGACAGCACACTTTCTCCTTCTTTCAGACTGTGACTCTCATTCAAGTTCAACAATATGGAAAAGAACTCTCAAGGAAGAAGGAAGTAGAAGAATAGCCATCTTAGCAAAAATAATATTACAATTCTGGGATGTAATTAAAATTATATTATGTAATATTTGATACTACAAAAGAGTATTTGTAAATTTAAAAACATAATTAGATGAACACCAGTGAACACATCATCACCTAGGGAATGAACCAAACATTACCCACTCTATTGAAGTTTTTTAGTAGCATCTGCCACCATAGCCCACCCCATTCTATGTTAAGGACATCCTATTTTGAACATATAAAGCTGTTGCTACTGGTTTTATAGGTACTTTTACATGTAAAACTACCTGTATCTCTAAACATTATGATTAGTCTTGAATATTTTAGAGCTTTGTAAAAATGGCAGCATACTTTAGTCTTCTGCAACTTTCATTCAACTTTGTAATTATTCATACATATATTTTGCCATATAAAATATATTCCTAAATAACTTATTATTTAGTTTTTTGAGCTTTAGAAAATTGGTGTTATAGCTGGATGTGGTGGCATATACCTATAATCCTAGTGACTTGGGAAGCTAAGACAGGAGGATTGAAAGTTCAAGGACAGCCTGGACAACTTAGTGAGACCCTGTATCAAAAATAAATAAGTAAATAGATTAATTAATTAAATGGGCTGGGGACATAGCTCTGTGATGCAGAACTTGCCAATCATGTTCAAGGTCATGGATTTGATACCTATCACAAGAAAAAACAAATATTAAAATCACATTATAATATGTATTTTTCCATAGTTTGCCAGATTGTAATTGTTTGTATGCATTTATTTCACAATTGTATAATTTTTGTGTGAATATATCACAATATATTTAACCATTACTTTGGTATGATCAAGTTGTTTCTATCTCATTTTTTCCATTATTTTATCAAAATTGCTATGAAAGCTTTTTTTCATGTCTCTGGGATGTACCCACATCAGTGTTTTTCTAGTGTATATGCCTCAAAGTGGAATTGCTTGGTTGCAGGGCATGTGAATATTCAGAAGTAGTATGTATCATACCAATTTTTCCCCAAAAGTATTTGAACCAATTTATTATAAGTTCCCAAGAGTTGTGTAGAAGAGTTACATTGCTTGATATTTTTTATAATACTTAGTGTTATCAGAGTTCTTGATTTTGTTAAGTTGAATGAAAATGGAATCTTCTTTTAAGGTAGCATTCTCTGGTGCCATCCTACCATGCTTATTCAGCATCTGTGCTGCTGTTTCTGAGAAATGCTTGTTTATTTATTTTTTTCTCATTTTTTAAATTTATTTTTTATTTATAATAATTACAATTCATAGTGCACATATATAGCATCTTTTTACATACAACTGTTTGTATACAAAGTATATTCATACCATTCAGGTCTTTAATCATGCATTTAGGATAATGATATCCGCCTCATTCAACTATCTTTTTTTTTTCTATTCTCCCCCTCCCTCCCCCCTTGCTCCCTCCTTTCCACTGTTCCTCTAATCCTCCTATGTACCCCCATCCAACAATACTGTGAACTAGCCTCCTTATATCAGAGAAAACATTCAGTATTTGTATTTTTGTGATTGACTAATTTCACTTAGCATTATATTCTCCAACTTCATCCAAGAAACGCCTGTTTATAACAGTGGGAGTTTTTTTATTGGACTTATTTTTCCTTATTGAATTCTTAGGTTTTTTTTTATATATTCTGAGTTTTAATTCTTTGCTTGGTATTTGTTTTGCTGACATCTTTAAAGCTTATCTTTTAAGTTTTCTTTCCCTCCCTTCATTTCTTCCTTCCTTCCGTTTTTCTGTCTACCTTGATTTTAGAGCAGTGAGATTTACCCATCTCCCCTTTTGCAGTTAACACTTTTTGCTCCTTGTTAATGCCTCTCAGCTCTCAATCGCCTTTCTTGGATGAGAAATTTCTGCAGGACAAAAGTCACTGAGTTCCCATCACCTCTCTAGATTCCCATCTTCATACCTAGTGATTCCTTATTATCTTATTCACTCCTTGGTAATTTCTAGGTGATATCTTTTCAATTTGTTTAATCTTCTTTAGTTGTCCTTGGCATGAAAGTATGAGCTATATAAAAAGCCTCTCTCTCTCTCTCTCTCTCTCTCTCTCTCTCTTTCTTTCTTTTTTCTTATGGTGCTAGGGATCTATCCTTGCTAGGCAAGAGCTCTACCAATGAACTATAATCCCTAGCCTTCTATCAGTTTTTGGTTAGGGCTTTGCATGTTTTCTCATTTCCTGGAAACCTAGCAATGCATTAAAAAGTATATATTAGTCACCATATGTTGTTGAAAAGTATAACATTTCAGAGTTATCTAGGCTGCTATTTTGACAGGAGAAAAAGTATTTTTATTTCTCTTTCAAGCTTTTCATAACCCCACAGAAAATTGATATGCAAATATATTATAAGGTTGATTTGGGTGTTTGTCTCTTTTTCTAAAATATCCTTGTTTTCCTTCCATAACTAGCAAGGTCTAACACTTCAAGGACAATTTGAAGGTTTTTTCCTTTGTGGTTCCTTCTCATCCCTATCCTGCCCAACACCAAGGACCCAAAGTACTTGGCTTATGACTCCATTCTGCACATTCTCCACAAGCTGAGCTGCTTTGAACTTTTTGAGGCACACCTGTGTTTAATTTCCTTTTGCTGCTATAACAAAATACCACAGGTTTGGTATCTTAAACAACAAAAACATGTTATCTTACTGTACCTCAGAAATCTGTTATAGGTCTCAATGGTCTAAAATCAAGGTGTCTGTAGAGTTGTGTTTCTTCTGGAGGCACCATAGGAGAATCCATTTTCTTGCCTTTTCTAATGTCTAAAGGTTACACACATTCTTTGGCTGTGGCCTCTTCCTATGTTTTTAGAACCAGCAACTAACTGCAGGTTGGGTCCCTCTCACGTTACCATCTTTCTGGTTTTTTGACTATAGTCAGGAATGGATCTTTGCTTTTTAAGGACTCATGTGATTAGTTAGGTCCACTTAAATACTCCAGGATAACCTTCCAGCCTCAAGGTCCTTCACCTTGGTTACATCTACAATGTCCTTTTTGCCATGTAAGATAGTGTATTCACAGATTCTGGAGATTAGGAAGTAGACATCTTTGGGGCCCTTACACTGTCTACCTGCTCTTGGAGCAAAGATGTTCATACCTTGTTTGTCTCCATATCTCTACTTCCTTACACACAGGAAGACCTCAATAAATTTTTAAAAAATTGAATTCATTTTATAAAAGTCATTACATAAATAAATAGCTACTTGCAAGAGAGATATAGGAAAACGTTAGGGGAAAAATCACATCTGTTTAAAAGGAGACTAAGAGAAAAGTGATATGTCGATGAGTGAAAATGATTACCTTCTGATCCACTTTGAGATCAGCACCCAGTCTCCCTCCCCACCCCATCATTAGGGAGAAGTCAGAGGGATTATTGTCTAACTAGATTAGG
This sequence comes from Tamias sibiricus, assembly GCA_025594165.1. NCBI lineage: Eukaryota > Metazoa > Chordata > Mammalia > Rodentia > Sciuridae > Tamias > Tamias sibiricus. The sequence goes on along the minus strand of CM046664.1, from coordinate 106,420,084 downwards.
GATCGGAGAGAATGAATTGAACTCTCTGTAAATTAATTCTGGACGAAACACTGATGGTTTACATTTTCATTTTAGCATATTCTTCAAACACCCAATTGAGAACATTTCTTGACAGTTAAAAAGCCAACAGAGATGGGAGAGGTACATGACATTTTGTTTTTCTATTCTCATGAAAAAAGGACAGAATGTGTATACGACATGCTGAAAATAAAAATATATATCTAACGAAGTCTCCATTTTAAATTAAGACATGGAGAAATTTTTAGTATTTTATTAAGTATTAATGATGTTTAACAGTTTTATTAATAAAAAATTCATTGGTATGTTAAATATCTCAGATGATTATTTCTATCATTTTTATTTACTGGAAAACTCAGCTTCAGTAACTCCAAGAAATGCTCTAATCAGGTATGTGTAGAGTATTCTAAATGTATAAAATGGCAGGCTTCATGACTTTAGTGTTAATACTGATCTTAAACACAATATAAGTAAAAACTCAATGAGAATTATTTGCAACACCATGGAACAGAAATTTTTACATGTCTAGTAAACCCAGAGATTCTGCCAATCAAAGAGAATAAAAAAAGACAACTAGGAAAGTGAAAAGAATTTAGTAACTCAAAGAAAACAGACAATAAACATATGGAAAGATGCTCTACTTAAATTATGGTAGAAATGCTCACTAAACCAGGTCCAGATGGGGCCACGTATGTGAAGAAGCTCAAGTGATTCTGCTGAGAAGCCCTGTTGAGAACCACTGATGGGTATTTGAATTCTGCCAGCCTTAACAGACATCCTAACATTTGACTTGAAATGTTAGGTATTTAGCTGTTTTTTTTTTTTTTAAATATTTATTTATTTGCTTTAGTTGTACACAATGGGTTTAAATGGGTTTATTTGTACATGGTGCTGAGGATCAAACCTGGGCTGCGCACGTGCTAGGTGAGCGCTCTACTGCTGAGCCACAATCCCAGCCCCTATTTAGCTGTTTTATGCCCTGTTCTTCTACAAATCAGTAATTTAATGTCTTTAGTGAATAGCATTGCAAAGATATATTCTGTTGAGATGTCCAAGATTTTTTCTCCTCCTCATGGCATCTTGAAGTGAAATGTCACTAAAATAGGTTAGAATAGTCCAGAAATGTGTGCATGTGATTGCTAAAATAACGACAGTCCCAAATCATCTTTCGCACATTTATTTGTGACATTTCATTTTTTAATTTTATAAAATATTGAACTGACTTCAACTCTAGAAGCAATGATCATTTCTTATCATTTCATAGAAATCAGTGGTCTTTGAAAAAATTCCTTAAACAATTTATTTAAAGTCACACCTGATTCTAAACCACTAGAAATTTTGGGTCCTGTTTTAATCTGATTTAGAAAATAATGGCTCTTAGACCCAGCCAGACTCCTTTAGAGTCTTGTATCTCCTTGGTTGTTTATCAGATTTAGACAAATACCCTGAGGGAGTTGGCATGCTTGGGTTTCTGGTAGGACATTGTCTCCTCCTGTGGCAGCCCATCTTCTAGGGAACACTGACTCTCACTGCTGTAACTGGAGCCGGATACCTCCTGGCTTCACCCCTCACCCACTCCTGCTCCGACCTTGTGGAGCCATAATAACGATTGTGTTATTATTTTAAGATAGCCAATATATCCTCTTTCATCTGGCTGTGTCAGCAGCTTCTCCTATTTCCACAGCTCTTTACAGTCCTATCCTCCAATTCTGAGCATGCCCCTCCAGCTTCTGAAGATATTCTTGATGACTAGAGAGGACAGACGGACAAGTTAGCATATCCTGTGTTCTAAGTATTGTATTCCATAGGGATTCCACCCAAGATGGCTGCCACATCAATTGGAGACAGGAAAATTTCCCTCCGTCTTGGAAGCAAAAAAGAAATATAAGAATTACATAATAGTCCCCCCCCACCACCACCACCCCTGCTCGGTAGTAGGGAAATAGATAGTAGGAACTCAGGGCCTTGCACTTGCTAGGTACACACTCTACCACTGAGCTCCAAACCCAGCCCCATAAAGAGAATTCTAAATAGCAAATTAGGATTTGTGGATTGCAAAGACAGCAAAGTTAACACTTCTCTCCATACTTTTCTCTGAAATGGACTGGAGGCTTCAATTTTATTTTTACCATCTTTCAAATTTGCCCTTACACTCCACACTCAGAGTTTCTTGACATTATTTTAAAATACTAATGAAATTCTCCAGTTATTTCCTCCTTGGCATATTAGTTGGTGTTATGTTAAATTTATCATTTGGCCATTTTTCCTCTCTTGCATCTTAATGAGGAAAGCTATGTTTTGCCAGTATCTGCAACTTGGGATTTTTCTCAAACTGATTCTATTATGAATAGCACTGCTCAGACTTGCCTTCAGCTGTTTAAAAAGCAACAATAACAAAACCAGAACATGTCCCTGCTGGAAAACACAAAACCGACTCCTTCCCTTATGTAATTATCTCATTTCTAATCTTCTAAGAAATAAATATTGGAATTAGTGCAGTTTTTCTCTGTGGTGTATCACATGCTTTATTATTAGAAAAGCATTGACAAATGCAGTAGAATTGATAAAAATTGTGCTGCTTCAAATTTGGCATGTTATTTAAGCTGTTCCTATGTGAAAGATTCGAAGCAAAGTCTATTAAATTTTGCTTTGTGTCACTGTCCACCTTCATTGCAAACCTGAAGTCCCTCTGTATTCCATTGAATGTACAATCCCCAGCCAGCGACCTCGTCTGACCACTGAGAAACATTCCAGACTTTCTTCTCCCTCATTCCTCATGTCTGATTGCTCAGTAGGTCTGGCCCATCTTACTTCTTCCTGTTCCTCTCCTCCTTGGATTCTTCATTGCTCCCGGCTTCCCAATTGGCATCCTCGCCTCCAGTCTTACCACTCACCTCCCATCTCTACCTACCTGGTGCTGAGGAATTACAATAATTCAGACCCAATCATCTTCCTCCTAATAATGTTTTAGGGGATCTCCATTTTATTCAAGATAAAGGGCAAACTTTTTAGCATAGTATTCAGGGATTTTCAGGACCTCACCACTGCTTGTATTTCTAGTTTGTTTCCCTCTGTGTCCTTGGACATGCTCTTCAACACAGCCATACTCAACTGTTGGCTCTTTTAGAGAGCACCATTCATTCTGTTTTGGAATTTCCTCTCTTCACTCTCTCTTTTTCTCTCTCCTTCTCTATTTCTTTCCCTTCCTTACATCTTCACTGCCATTATAGGATTCATTTACTATGGGTAGACAAAGAGTCACCTTATTTTTTTAAGAGTATCAGAGCTAGGGATTTTTTTTTTATTAAGCAATCAATTTTTGCTGGACATTTAAATGTTTCTAATGTCTTGCTATGATGACCAAAGCTTCATCAAATGTCCTTGTACACATTGTCTTCAGGTCAGTACATCTATAGAATATAATTACAAAGAGAAATTGTAAGGACAAAGAAATGAACTTTTGGTAGATATACCAGTTTCTCTCCTTAAAGATTGTACAATTTACATCCCCCAACTTCTAAGCATGGCTGACTCCCCCCCTCCCCCGTTACCTTCCATGAGTATTATTAGCTTTTCAATTTTTGTCCATCTGATGGGTGAAAACAGAGTTTCACTTTAGTTTCAATCTGTATTACTCCCATTTTCAACTTTTTAATATTGTGATATACTTGATCTATATAATAGAAGTTATATATAAGTTGTTATTTTATATATATATGTATATATAAATAGAAGTTGTTATATATGAGTAGAGTATAAGTTGTATAGGAGATAAGTGTATGTTATATATAAGTACGGTATAAGTTGTAAGTTATATATAAGTAGTCATTTAATCATACAAAAACCTGTATATCTACTCCCTCGCTTAAGAAACAGATCATTACAGTACTGTTAGATCCTCCTCAAAGTTTGCCACCAAATGGACAAAGTCCAAACTGATGTGAAGATAAGTTATAATGATGATTTAGGATGTCCAAGGATGTGTTACATGAATCTCTAGAGCTTATTTAGTCAGCAATGCACTGTATGTGAATCCTGAAATTACTTGTCCCAAGGATACCCTATGTGGATCCCTAAAGGTCATTACTAATGGCACAAGACAGACACTAATTAACTGCAACCTGGGGCAATAAGTTGGGCTCCTGCATTTGTTTGGGCTGGGAGAAGAAATGAAATTCTGGTGTAAAAAGGAAGAGAGAGGGACTGCTTACATTGCAGGTTGCAGTATACTCCTTTCTTGGAGACACTTAGAGACTATAACATCTTTAGAAATACAGCAAAAAATAAAATATGAAAAGCAGTCATTTTTCTTAGAATAGACATAAGAAAAGAAAAAATACTGGGGCATTTAGAAGTATCAATTATTAACACACCTGGGAAAGAATTTAATGATAAAGGGAACCATGTTATTCCAAAGGAGACTATGGCCAGGTATTTTTAAAAGGGGCTCATGAACCAGGAACAAGAGGATCAGTTATTTCTTTACACTGGCTGTTATAGTTAAAGATTAATTGAAAGATTATATACATTTGTTTTAGCTAGTGTGAACATTGTGATTCATTTTAACCAAGATCCAGTACTACCTGAGAGAAGCAACCTGGTATAAGTAAATACCAGGTTTCTTATTTCATCTCTGTTAAAATATTTGTAATTGAGTTGTCTTGTTTGTTTGATAAAGATAGACACAAGTTAAATATATTAAGATTATAAAGCTTTTAAACTTAATCTTATAGGCAAGATTTATATTGCCAGTATCAAAAGGCTCTGGCAAATAATTTTTAAGTGGAGTTTTGGCACAAAGAGGTGGAAAGTTTTTCCTGTGGTATATTTTTATCTGTTTTTTTCCCCATAACATTTTGTTTCAAAATTAATGAATATCTCACTTAAACATATTACCAATACAAATATTGGCTGTACCTTCAGGTCATTTTTATTTTACATTAAGCTAAAAGAGCATCTAAAACGAATGGATTTTTTTATTATTTTATTTTGAGGAAAACTTCTCAAATCAATTTCTACAGGAAATTTAAGGTTATTACTTGATTTCTGGAACCATCAACTACAAAATAGAGTTGAACAGATTGAAAGACTTGAGTAGTTTTCCAGCACTTTCTGTGCGTTTTCCTTAGCATCCACCTTCCACAATGGAGAATCATCATTTTCTTTCCAATTCAAATAACATTGTATGGTCTTTAATAGACAGGGGTATTTTATTCTCTAGATTCTCATTATTTTACAAAGAATATGGGTTCTTTCTTTTTTTTTTTTCTTTTGTTTGTTTGTTTTTGTTTTTTGTGGTGCTGGGGGCTGAACCCAGGGCCTTGTGCATAAGAGGGAAGCACTCTATCAACTGAGCTATATCCCCATCCCTAAGTATGGGTTCTTATTTAGTAATCAAAAACATTTTGAACCTATTTACAATTAGAGACTTCTGTTCTTGGTAACATGCAGGGCTACTTAATTTGACCAAATCTTTATGCTGAAAACAACTAATTTCTTGAAAAAGGTAGAGTAAGTTTCTTGAAATATATTTTTAAATCCTGAACTTTTCCTCTTAAAATCAGCTAATGGTATATTAAGGAATTGCAAGGCCCCAAAATCTGAGGGAAAATGAGAAATCAAAGATTAGTAGAACACTGGAACTGGTCTTACCACTGAACACTCATTATTTCAGAATGTCTTAAAGTTTGGTCTTAGTAGATTTTGAAGATGAAAAGGACAGAATGTAAAGATCAGGGTCTCATGAAACAGGAAGTTTAATCAGAGAAGTTTGTGCCAAAGGAATAATGACTGCAAAGGGACATGAAAGAGCTTCTAGTATAATGAAAAGAGTCTGTACTTGAAGAAGTTGGGATAATTATAGACCTAAGAAGCTAAGGAAACTCACACAGGATTAATATAGAGAAAAGCACACCTAGCCGTATCATAGTCAAACTGCAAAGCCACAGGTGAAGAGAAAACTCGTGAAAACAACCAAAGAAAAAGGACATATTACATACAGGGGAACAACAATAGGATTCACAACTGACTTTTTAATAAAAGCAGTGATGGCCAGAAGACAGGGTCTCATTTTCAAAATGCTGAAAGGAGCTGTCAACCTAGAATTCTATGTCTAGTGAAGCTATCTTTTAAAAAGTTAAAATTTTAAAAAGGACCCAGAAAAATAAAAACTAGAGATAATTCACTTCCATTAGATGTGCACTATGAAAGAAACTCTCTTACCTTAAAGAAAGCTATACCGGATTGCAAGCTGAATTACAGGAAGAAATGGAGAACATCAGAAATGGTAAGTATGTAGGTGAAAGTAACATACAAATTAGTTAGTACAGTATATTGGATTGTATCACTTGATTTTCTGAGTCACCAACCACAAAATAGTAGTGAACATATTAGTTAAAGTATTGAATAGACTTTAGGACTTACTATAGGCTTTTCAGTTTTTATTTTTAGTTTCCACTTTCACCATGGAAAATCATTTTTCTCTCAATAGGAAAAACATTGTATGACTTTTAACGAGAGATTTTTAAATTCCCTAAATTTTCACATTTTAGAAAGAAGGGGTACATACCTACATATACATATGTATTATTTATTTTAATGCATTTAAAAGATATATGATGGCTTAAATAAAAGTTATTTCTCTGTAATTTTGGATTTTATAGATATATATGACAAATAGCAAAAAGAATGATGACAGAGGTAAATTAAACTATATTGTTGCAAGGTTTATATATTTTATCTGAAGAAATTAAATATTAACTATAAGCATATTGAGATAAATTTAAAAATATATATTATAGTTACTAGATCAACTTATACTAAGAATAATGCACCTAAAAAGGTGGTACAGGATTAGCATGTAATTCTAAAAAATAAATCTATAAAGCAAAAGAATGAAAATAAATAATTTAAAGAAATAACACAGATATATGATCAATAAAGCTGATTCTTTGAAAAGACTAATAAAATTGACAGACTTATGATGCTGATCAGAGGAAAACTTGGAGAAAGCACAAATACTATCAAGTCATCCTTCTACAGGAACCTGGAACCCTAGAATTTCTTCTCCAAATGGTTTCAAGCTTGTTCTCAAAGCCTTCCATGTTTTAGGTGGTCAGTGGCACTGGTGTGAGGGCTGGCTACATATGCATGTACATGACCCTTTGGGATATGTATAGAATATGGTAGAAAAAGAAAGGATTGGGTCTTACTCTGATGCTGGTATGAGCAGTTCTCCCCATGTGGCCACATTTGGATGGAACTCTGAGGAGTCCAAGAACTCTAAATTTAAACTTGGCTGCCTAGTCCATTATAATGGCATATTTACCACAGTGGGAGGGCAAGCTAATATAGTGTGAGGGTCTACATTTTTACTTTTCCCCAGAATGCAAATGATTATAGATGGGCTTAGAGGAAGGACATGTAGTCTGGCTGAGCCTGAAAGGAACCAGCAGTGCTATAGGTAAAAGGTAAAAGACAGATTAGAGGTCAAACAGTTATTTGAGTAAAGGGGGAAAAGTTGGGGTTGGGGCCAGGGGGATTATTTATACAAGGTGCTAGTGTTTAAGTGCAAATCAGTGATATGGAAGCCAATGAGGAGCCATTGAGCTAAGTGCCTAGAATGCTATCATTCCCAGCTCACCTGTAGACAGTGCCACCAATGGAAAAGGACAAGAAGGTCTTTTTGCTTCGAGCTAGAAAAGAAAAACATCAGTAATTGGAATATAAAGAAGCCCTAAGAATTTCATATAGGTTAGACCACACTCTTGAACTGGGCTAGGTTAGCAGGGTTTCTGCTGTATGCCAGCCTTATTCACCTCCCCAGGAACCTTGTTGGAAAGTTCAAACAGGAGCATGCTTGATGTGTTTTTCATAAGTATTGAAGTGATGCTTTTTAAAATTTTAACTTGTTACCAAAACACAATAATAGAAGGACTATCAAACCAACATGTGTAGAGGACTTGCAAATTCTCTTAGCTACTTTCAGATTTTCACAGATGAGCAAATGTTCTTTCTAGGTTTTATAATCATTTAGAAACAATCTGAAACAACAACAAAAAAAGTACCAAAATCCAACAAGCCAAAAAATATTAACTTTATTACATTTTCTTATTTAATATGTATTACTTTTTCACCACCTATAAAGTACTCAAATTTGTGGGACAAAATAGCATGGTGATTCTCATGTGGTCATTAAATAACATATCTTTTTTTTTTAAAATAGAAATCAAACTGTAAAATAAAGAGCAACTTTTTGAGAGAAAATGAGTGAATGATTTTTTTTTTTAATCATTCTCCCAGGAACGATGTGTAAAGTGGGAAGAGCAGAACCTTAGGGCATGTTTTCCAAATAACAGCAATGGTAAAGCATTGGAAATCAAAGAATATTCTGCCAGGGATCCTCAGAAGGAGTAACCATAGAATCATAAGAGTATGCCTTAGCACAAAAGCCAAAGCAGAAGAGCTGATGATGATAAATGCTACTGAGACGTGTGATAAGATTTATATTTTTAAAATGTGCATCGGATTGAACAACAGAACAGTAATGGAGACATTGGCAAAAACACTCTCAAACACAGTCTTAGGGTGGTACAAGACTGAGGTGCCTTAATAAATGGGATAGTATTAAATTAAAAAGCTTCTGTACATCAAAGGAAACAATTAGGAATGTGAAGAGAGAATGTACAGAATAAGATAAAATCTTTTCTAGCTACTCTTCTGATAGAGGACTAATATCTAGAATACACAAAGAACTCAAAAAACTTTACATCAAAGAGTCAAATAACCCAATTAACAAATGGACAAATGAGTTAAACAGACATGAAATAAAAATGGCCAACAAATATATGGAAAAATGTTCAACATCTTTAGCAATTAGGGAAATGCCACTCAAAACTACACTGAGAGTCCCAGGATCACCCCACCGACCAGCAGACCCATGCAGGAGCTCAGGCTCAGGCCTAGGACCACCCTTCTGACCCGTGCAGGAACCAAGGCCAAGGTTAGTCCCAAGACTGCCCCACTGACTGGCAGACCCACACTGGAACCCAGCCTAGCCCACCTGCATTTTGGGACACTGCAGCCATCACCACAGCCCTCCCTATGCAGTAGCCTCCACCTTGGGACAACAGAGAGAGCCTGGAGGCAGCTGCATCTCCAAATAGGCAGCCCACCCTTTCAGCCCCATCTCTAAAAGTGGTTGTATCCATCTTGGGACCCCCCTCCCCACTGCTATCTTGAGTTACCTCCACTATTGCTACCACCACTTTTAGTTGCAGTAGCATTTATCGTGGGACACTGGCCAGGGTCTAGAAGCCCAACACCAAGGTGAGGTACAGGTAATCTGGAGGGACACTACAAGATTATAGGGTAGAAAGTGGGTACGTTAATTTGGTAGGTCTGCTGCAACGAGTTAGTATTACATAAAGATTGGGTGGCTTAAACAATAGCAATGTGTTTTCTTATCATTCTAGAAGCTGTAGGTTCAAGATCAGTCTCTTGGCAGGTTAAGGCCTTACTCTTTGGCTGGCAAATGGCCATTTTCTCACTGTGTCCTCATGTAGGCATATTGTCAAAATGACCATACTGCCCAAATCACTATACAGATTCAATGTGATTCCAATTAAAATCCCAAAGTCATTCCTTATAGAAATAGAAATCATGAAATTCATTTGAAAAAATAAGAGACCCAGAATAACCAAAGCAATCATTAGCAAGAAGAGTAAAGCAGGCGGCATCACAATACCAGACCTTAACATACTACAAAGCTATAGTAACAAAAATGGCATGGTATTGGCACCAAAATAGACATGAAGACCAGTGGTACAGAATAGAAGACACAGATACAAACCCATATAAATACAGTTATCTCATACTAGACAAAGGAGCTGAAAACATACATTGGAAAAAGATAGCCTCTTCAACAAATGGTGCTGGGAGAACTGGAAATCCATATGCAGCAAAATGAAACTAAACCCCTATCTCTCACCATGCACAAAACTCAACTCAAAGTGGATCAAGGACCTAGGAATTAGGGACCCAATGCCTAATAGAGGACAAATTAGGCCCAAATCTTTATCATGTCAGATTAGGCCCTCACTTCCTTAACAAGACTCCTAAAGCACAAGAAATAAAATTAAGAATCAATAAATGGGATGGATTCAAACTAAAAATTTTCTTCTCAGCAAAAGAAACAATCAACGAGGTGAAGAGAAAGCCTACATTTTGAGAGCAAATTTTTGCAACACACATGTCAGAGCACTAATCCCCAGGATATATAAAGAACTCAAAAAAATTAATGAAAAAACAATGATCCAATCAATAAATAGGCTATGGAGCTGAATAGACTCTTCTCAGAAGATATACAATCAATCAACAGATATATGAAAAAATATTCAACATTTCTAGCAATCAATGAAATGCAAATCAGAACTACTCTAAGATTTCATCTCATGCCAGTCAGAATGGCAGTTATCAAGAATACATACAACAATAAGTGTTGGTGAGGATGTGAGGGAAAAGGCACATTCATACATTGCTGGTGAGAGTGCAAATTGGTGCAGCCACTCTGGAAGGCAGTATGGAGATTCCTTAGAAAACTTGGAATGGAATCACCATATTACCCAGCTATCCCACTCCTTGGTCTATACCTAAAGGACTTAAAATCAGCATACTATAGTAACACAGACACATCAATGTTTATAGCAGCTCAGTTCACAATAGCTAAACTGTGGAAGCAACCTAGATGCCTTTTAATAGATAAATGGATAAAGTAACTGTGGTATATATACACAATGGAATATTACTCAGCATTAAAAGAGAATAAAATTATGGCATTTACAGGTAAATGGATGGAGTTGGAGAATATCATGCTAAGTGAAGTAAGCCAATCCCCAAAACCCAAAGGCCAAATGTTCTCTCTGATGAGTGTATGCTGATCCACAATGGGGAAGGGCATGGAGGGAAAAACAGAGGAACTTTGGGCAAAGGAGAGGGAAGGGAGGAGAGTGGGAAAGATGGTGGAATGCGATGGATTTTATCACCCTAGGTACATGTATAACTGCACATACGATGTGACACTACATCATGTACAACCAGAGAAATGAAAAGTTGTGCTGCAATTGTATACAATGAATCAAAATGCATTCTGCTGTCATATGTAACTAATTAAAATAAATAAATTTTTTTTTAAAAAAAGAAATCATTATTCTCATTGAATTAAGTACCTGTCTTGTCAAAAGTCTAGGGTACAATTCTGTGCCTGCCTGAGATAATAAACAAAAAGAAATCTTGAAAAAAAAAAACTACACTGAGATTTCTTCTCACATCAGTTAGAATGGCAGTCATTAGGAATACAAATAATAACAAATACTGGAGACAATATGGAGAAAAACACTTTTAAACTGTTGGTAGAAATGTAAATTAGTACAACTATTATGGAAATCCCTATGGATGCTCCTCAAAAGACTAGGCATGGAACTACTATATGACCTGACTATAGCACTCCTCAGTATTTACCCTGAAGAATTAAAGTCATCATACTACAGTGATATATGCATATCAGTGTTTATAGCAGCACAATTCACAATAACCAAACTATGGAACTAGCTTAGGTATATCCATCAACAGATGAGTGAATAAAGGAAATGTGGTATATATACACAATGGAGTTTTATTTCAGCCATAAAAAGTGAAATTATGTCAATTACAGGAAAATGGATGGAACTCAAGACCATCATGTTAAGGGAAATAAGTCAAACTCAAAAGGGGTAGTGCTGTGTGTTTTTTCTCATATGTGGAAGCTAGAGTGGAAAAGGAAAAGAAAAAAAGGGGCAAACCTCATGAAAATCAAAGGGAGATTAGAAGAGAAAAGGGACCAAGGGGTGGGAAGTGGGGAGGGAGGGGAAAGTACTGGTGGGTGATATATTAGCCAAATTATTGTTATATTGTGTATCTGTACAAATATGCAACAACAAATCCTATCAGTATGTACAACTGTAATGCACCAATAAAAAATGTGGGGGAAAACAATAATGTAAAAATAAATGAGGTGCCAAAAAAAGTGAATGGGAAGTAAAGAAACGAAGATACCAAGTGCAGTATGTTTTTTTAAGAACATCAAGAGAAAAAAGACAGTAGCTGAAAGGGGACATGAAGCCTATCAGTTAGCTATTACTGTGTAACAAACAACTCCCAAACTCAGTGGATTAAAACAGCAACCATTTATTGTCACCCAAATGTCTGTGAGTGAAGTGGATGTTTTGCTGAACTGAGACTTGCTGGGCTCACTCATGCATGTGGGGTCAGTTGCGACTGGCTAATTCAGGATGATCTTACAGTTTTGAAAGTTGGTTTTCCATTGGCTGAGTTGCTGGAGGTGACTGGGCCAGGTTTCATCATTTAGCATGCTAGTTCATATGGCAATTGCAGGGTTCTAAGAGAGGAGGGTTCTGACATGTCTTGAGATCTAGCCGTGAACTGGCACACCAATCTGTCACAAAGTGAACCAAGATGTACAGTATTGGGAGACAGATTGGCCTCTTCATAGGAGGAGCTATAAAGTTTCATTGTAAAGCACGCCAGTAGAAATAAAGACCTGGGGCTATTTTTTGCAGATGATCTACTACATCAATTAGAGGCTGGTTTTTATATTTGTTTTGCTTTTTGGAAAAGATGTGGTTATCTTTAACTGATGTTAAAGGAGTTGCTTGGAGGAGAGGTTGAAGATAAGTGAAGAGGTCATTGAAGGAAGGAAGTTCCTGAGGTGGAGGGAAAGTGCCCATGATCTACAGCACAGAGAGAAGGGTTGGCCAGGGCTACTGCTCCCCTTATGGCATGTGGAGCAGAGCCATGTCTTGATTTGGTGGTAGGAAATTGAATAAGTTGTTGTCTGATGGCTCCTTTTCCCTGAGAACAAGGAGGCAAAAGAATTTAAGAGTTAAAGAAGAGGTAGAAAGCTTGGATGTTTATAGATAATGGGGGGGAAATCCTAACCAGGAAAATAGTAGGCCTGGCTGAGATTTGAGCTATGACTAAAATTTCATCAATTAACATGCTGTTAAGATTTTCTTCAACCATATTCAGCTACTTAGAGACAGACATGAACAAAACAGACTATTCTATTCATCTAAGTTTCAGATTTTGCTAGGCCAGTGAACTGCAAGGACAACAGAGCCAGGAAGTACCAAAAGACTAGTGACTCACAGAATACCAATTAGCCTGAAAAAGTCTGTACAAGTATGGAAGGTAGAGGTATTGATTTGCTAGGTCTGCTGTAGTAAGTGAGTGTTACATAAGGACTGGGTGGCTTAAACAAGAGCAAGGTATTATCATTCTAGAAGCTGGAGGTTCAAGATCAGTCTCTCAGCAGGTTTAGGCCTCTTTCTTTGGCTGGCAGGTGGCCATTTTCTCACTGTGTCCTCGTGTAGTTTTTTTCTCTGTGCACATGTGTGCTGCATCCTACTCTCTTCTTCTTATAAGGACACTAGTCATATTGAATGAGGACCTGCCGTGTGTCCTCGATTTATCTTAATTTACCTCTTTACAAACAGTCATATTCCCGAGGTACTGGGGGTTAGAGCTTTAACATGAGTTTTTGAGGCACACAATTCATTTCTAAACTGATAACTGGAAATGAAGGAGTTCAGTAAATAGCAGCTTTGCTCAAGTCAAAGAACCAGTGTCACTGGAATGGATAAAAGAGAATTGAAAGAACATGGTTTGTGCATAGAGAGTTGGCTTCCTGAATTTATTGTTTCTAAGGAGCGATTGCTCCTCAGATTATGACAAAGTGTAAAGAAGGCCATGAGAGTGGGTAGCTGAAGAGGAAAGATTAATCAGGAGCCCAAAGGGACAGAGTCCTGGAGGGGTTTTCACTTGGAACTGGAAGTGACTCCAGTTTAGACAGCACTTGGGGTAGAAGGTAGTGATGATGGGGATGAAGATCTTCAGTGACTATGCAGCCACAGAGTCTAGTCCTTCTTCCAGAGGGCATAGGAGAGGTCAAATGTAGAGAGGATAGAGAGACTCTAGTCCCCTTGGAAGGAGTTATCTCTAGACTGGCTTGAGTGTGAGTATGTGAGGACTCAGGACAGAGTCCCTGAGCCTAGGCCTCCTGGATGGCAGGCTCTGGGGTCCTGGCAGTCCTCCAGGACCCAGAGATCTGTGAAATGGTGGTGACTTTAGTGGAGGAGGGGGAGGAGGAACACACTTTGCTCTCTGAGCTGAATTCAGACTGTAATATCACTCCTTCATTTATACTTTCCAGTCAGCACACAGCAGTAGAAAAGAGTAGCAAATACTGCAATATTGGGAAAATAAAGATGACTCTCCCTATTGTTAAATCACATATTTTGAATTCTAGAGATATAGTTCCTGGTGCCTCATTACTATGGTTACCATATTTTCCAAAACAAAAACCTGAGACACATTGACTAGAAAAGGACAGAAATTCCAAACAGTAGGGTCTGGAACATTTGTTCTGATTACAGCTACACATAGCAGCATTTATCAAGTTTAGGCAACATTCTGTGCCAAATTCTACTGTAAACCTGTATTAATTTATTTAACCTTCATAACAATCTGTCTTTTACATACACTTTTTGGGTATTCAATATTTTGGATTAGCATAAGTTACATATGTATTGGAATAATTTTTTTCTATGGATTGACTGTTCACTCTTAATAATGCTTTTCCTGATCTTAAGCTTACAGTCTTATTTTTATTGTAGTCCTATTTCTTTCTGCATTATAGCATTTCCATTTTTAGTTTAAGAAATACTTGTCTATTCTAAGGTAATAAAATTTTTCTCCTGTAATTCTTTTCTTTAATTTATTTTTTAGTTACAGGTGGACACAATACCTTTATTTTATTTTTATGTGGTGCTGAGGATTGAAAACAGTGCCTCACACATGGTAGGCAAGTGCTCTACCTCTGAGCCACAACCTCAGCCCTGTTCTGTCATTCTAAGCATTGTCTTGCTTTGTATTTCACATGTATGTCTTCAGTACATTTGGAATAGAATTTGAGGAATAATGTGAGCTGAAGATTAATATTGGTATCTTTCCACATAGGTACTCAATTAACTGAGGCCTGTTTATTGAAGTGATTATCCTCTCCCCACTGCATGGCAATATCACTTTGTTATAAATCAGGTGAGCAGATGAGGGTGATGTCTCTGGATTCTCTATTGTTTCACTGCTGTTTGTTGCTGTAAGGTTACTGTATTAACCTAATGTTACAGATCAGGAAATAGGCACATGGAGGTTGATGACTTGCTCAGGTCACATAACTAATAAGTCTATCTTGTTAGTTATATAACACATGTATTTTAAGAGCAAATTTATCAGAAGTTATTGCATCTTTTTTAAGGAGGTTCCTGAACTGATTCTTCAAAGAATACTTTCCCCTACACTGGGAAATATATTAAGAACTAATGAGCTGTGTGTGGTGGCGCATGCCTGTAATCCCAGTACTTGGGAGGCCAAGGCAGGAGGATCACGAGTTCAAAGCCAGCCTCAGCAATGGCGAGGCGCTTAGCAACTCAGTGAAACCCTGTCTCTAATAAAATATAAAAAAGGGCTGGTCACCCCACTCCTGGGTCTGTTCCCAAAAGACTTAAAAACAGCATATTACAGTGACATAGCCACTTCAATGTTTATAGCAGCACAATTCATAATAGCTAGGTTGTGGAACCAACCTAGATGTCCTTCAGTAGATGAGTGGATAAAGAAAATGTGGTATATATACAAAATGGAATTTTACTCAGCAATAAGAGAGAATAAAATAATGGCATTTGCAGGTAAATGGATGAAGTTGGAGAATATAATGCTAAGTGAAATTAGTCAATCTCAAAAATCCAAACACCAAATGTTTTCTCTGATATAAGGAGGTTAGTTCACAGTGTGATTGGATGGGGGTACATAGGATTAGAGGAACACTAGAATGGTCAAAGGAAAGGGAGGGCAAGGGAGGGAGCGGGGGGGAAAGGGGGGAAAATGGTGGTTGAATGAGATGGATATCACTATCCTAAATGCATGATTAAAGATCTGAATGATACTTATATACTTTGTATACAAGCAGTTGTATGTAAAAAGATGATATACTATTATGAATAAGTAAATAAATAATCTAAAAAATAAAAAAAAAGAATAAAAGAGTAGAAAAGAAGAGGAAAAGACAGGGAGAAACTAACCTTATTGATTGCCTCTCATCTGCTAGACACTATGCTAGATATTTTGTACATAGATTATCTTGTTGGTAATCAAACCTCTCCAAAATAAATTTAATGTAAGCAAAAAAAAAATTTTTTTAATGAAAGCATTCACCATACACTTGGTTAAACTGATAATGATGATGATAATAAATGGCATTAAACTAAAAAAAAAAAAAAAAAAAAAAAGGGCTGGGGATGTGGCCCAGTGGTTGAGTGCCCCTGAGTTCAATCCCTGTACCAAAAAAAAAAAAAAAAAAAAAAAAAAATAGAACTAATGGCCAGGCATGGTAGCACACACCTATAATCCCAGTGGCTCAGGAGGCTGAGACAGGAGAATAATGAGTTCAAAGCTAGTCTCAGCAAAGGCAGTGCACTAAGCAACACAGTGAGAAACTGTCTCTAAATAAAATACAAAATAGGGCTGGGGATGTGGCTCAGTGGTCAAGTACACCTGAGTTCAATCCCTGGTACAAAAAAAAAAAAAAAAAAAAAAAAAAAAAGGAACTAATGGAAGAAGGTTCAAGTCAGACAGATATAGAAATAAATCACCATTCCAGCATTCATCAATAGAATACAGGCAATTATACCCTCCAAAATGTTTCTTCATGTGTGGAATGAGATAAGCAATACCTATCCAACAAGGTTGGACAAAACCAAATCAGACCATTCATTTATAACCTAGCATATAATACTTAAAAATGTAATTTGTTTCCAAACCCCTTGACAAAACTGCTTAAACCTGAAGAAATTTATAGATGATTTTTTTTACATAATATATTCTGTGAAGTTTCATGTGCTTTGGTTTGCTTTTGAGACTGACTTTAATTTGAAATCAAGTATTGGCCTTACTAAGAGAAATAAATGAGTAATTATCATACCTAATGGCAATAAATAAATAAAAATGAAAAGAAAAAAGAGTCTAGCTGAAGGGAAAACTAGTAATTTTGGCTAGATACCATCATGGCTAGCTAAAAAGTCTTGATTTTTATTTTCATTTTACTTTGCAAATATTATTTATGTTGGGATTATGGGTTAAAAATACACAGAAAGTCAGCTACTACCTAAGGTGCTACTGTTAGATTGATCTAGGATTAGGATGCATTGCTTGTTTCTCAACTCAGACACTAATGTCACTTAACTTGCTCCCAGGAACCTGTGATCATGGAAATAGTTTTTTGAAGCAATTTGTACCTCCAACAAAAACAGATTCCCTTTAAAAACATTGTTTCTCCCCTTTCCTGTCCCCCCACCCATTTACATCTTCTAGTTCTACTTTTTCCCCTTCCAGTTCATCTTTCTTTTCCTCTTGTGACTTAACCTTACATGCATAGAATGCCACCTGTAGAATTTCCCTGTCAGATGCTGCCTCCTGCATCAACATCGAACACAATTTTGGAGTTAAACCGATCTCAGACTAGTGAGAAGTACTTGTACAGCAACCCAATCCTACTCACTGTGGCTTTGCAAAATTACTTTGATTCAAGAGATGCTCCACTATTCTGAAATATTTGCAAACCAAAATAATTTTAATTCCACTTTAAAACTGTATATGTTACACACATCCTGTCCTGGCGGAAGTGTGGGGGCAAGGCCACCACCTAGCTCCAACTGGAGCCTGGGTGACCCTGCTGTGGACATCAGTTGTCACAGCCTGATACTGGCAGATATTTGCATCATCCCAAGTCCTCTTCCTCTGATTCAAGGCTCTTGCAACATCCTTCTGACTATAATTTCTGTGAGATGTGCCTATGGGGAGAGATGAAACTGATCATGTATTTCTTATTTGCCTACTAAAGAATAGGAGGGACTGAAATTTCTTCAGGCAGTAATTTTTTTAAAAGACTTGAGCTAATGTAATTCATCTGAAGAGCTGGGAGAACAAAACATAGAAAAAGAAGCACAAAATTTGCCCTGGAGTCACACTCTAAACTTGTTAATATGCAGAAGTCATCTAAATGGAATAAAACGTTTAATTTCAGAATATATAAAGAATGTGTGAGAACCATTTTAAAAAGCAGAATAGGTCTTACACTAACCATTTTTCTTTTACTTGCAGAATCCGAAGCTGTTTTGTAACTTTATTAAATAGTATCTGCCTCAGGCTTTGCTTTTTAATAATTCCATTTTCTGTGGAACTCTCTGAAACATTCTGGGATCTAGTGGTACACTAGAATTTTAAGCATGTGGGGAGAATAATTGAGAAACACAGGTCTGCTTGCTTCACCCAATACTTTAGAAATCAATTACAGGCATGTCTGGCACCATTGAAAACCCATAGCCCTTCACATTTTGGGTAAAATGCAGGATTTTTCAACCTCTGTGTCTTCATCAGAGACTATGATTAGGGATAATGCCTGGGAACCAAGGGGGAAAAAATGGAAAAAGAATTGAGTTAAAACAGAATAGAATGGTCTCAGCTCTGGAAGAGGAAGAATTCATGGTATCTTTCTTTATTCCCTTGATGGATCTAGAACTCAGGTCTAGAAAACAAAAGGTTTATCTCTGAAAGTTCCAGGTCTTGTTCCATCTTCTTTTTATCACCCCAGCTTCTCTTCCCCCTCTCTTTACTAATGTCAATCAGGAGAGGGGAAAGCCTTCTGGAACCTTTATTGAACAAAAGCTCAAATTCTAGGGGTTTTGTTTGTGGATAAACCAGTTCCTAGAATTCACTTCCTCTTGGCAATGGGTTTCTCATCAGCACTTAGAGGATGAAGGCTTAAACTTTAGGTGAGTTTAATGCCTTACTGGCTCTAAAACACCAGTGACAGATCCACATAGTCTAATCTCCAGGCTACTGGGAGACAGGAAGTTTTGTCTTAGTCTCAGTGACAGGCCAGCACACTTGTCTGCTCTATCCCTAGATGTAGCTCCATCAAATACAGATGTAAATATTAGGCCTATGACCCAGCCATCCCACAACTAGGTCTATTCCCAAAGGACTTATAAACAGCATACTACAGGGACACAGCCACATCAATGTTTATAATAGTACAATTCATAATAGCTAAACTGTGGAACCAACCTAGATGCCCCTCAGTAGATGAATGGATAAAGAAAATAATGTGCTATATATACACTGCAGGAGCCCTGTTTGGGGATTGACTTGAATTGCAGTTGACTATGAGCCGTGGAGATTTGGCCATTGTCGCCACCCGTAGTCTCACGGGATTTGTTGCGGGATCTCGAGTGACTTGGCCGAAATTGCTGATCAGGTCAGCGCCATTTTAGTGGAGTGTTTGGCGTGTGTTAGTTGTTGTTAGAACCAGAGAGAAAAGTTATCAGAATAAAAAGCTGTTTGTCTCCAGTTTGCTTCTGAAGTTCTTCCCGCGGCTCCGTTGCTCCAAGCTCTTCAGGCGGCTACAGGTGGCGGCCCGTACGGGGAACTTCGGAGCGGACAGGTAAGAACTGAAAGGTCTCTAAAGATGGGTTCGAATATAACTGAATCCCAAGTGATAGAGGCTATGCAAAGACTCCTTGATATACCTGACTCTGTTCTCAGTGAGGAGTATATAGACAAAAGTGAAAGTGATCAAAAAAGTGTAGATTCCACTGGGCCAACTGAGACCAGTAAAGAGAGTATTAGAAGAGACCCAAAAATGACAAAAATCCAAGCTATTAAAGCTATTCGGGAGTTATTGGCGAAAGCTGAAGGATACTTGCTCTCACTGAAACCTGGGCCTGAGGATATTGCTGTCAGTGAAATTAGCAGTGGTGAGGAAGCTAGTAAAAGTGATCCTGAGAAAATGAGGAAAAAGAAATTTAAAAAGACCGAGAAAAAGGTCCTTCAGGCAGAGGAGTCACTTGTGTCCTCTACTCCCCCATGGGTGGAATCCATTACAGAAAATATGAAGGGTATTACTAGGCATTTGCATACCCTAGAAACAGAAATAAAAAGTCTTTCTGATCGCTTATGCGCTCTCGAGGACAACTCACAGATACATTGGGAACCGCCAGCATTTGAAAGAAAAATGGACAGAGTGTCCATCAGTCAGTAGATTTCAAAACAATAAAAAATCTCAAAGAGGCAGTAATGACTTATGGGCCCCAAGCTCCTTTCACGTTGAGTATGCTGGAGTCCCTTAACACCTTTAGCTTAACCCCCTCAGACTGGAAAAGTCTATGTAAAGCAACATTAAGCGGGGGGCAATTCTTGGTTTGGCGATCGCAATTCCAAGAACTTTGTATAGAAACGGCTAAAAGAAACGCGGCTGCAGGGTTTGAAAACTATAATATAGACATGCTCACAGGAGAAGGGCAATTCGCAGACTTACAGGCTCAAACAGATTATGACCCAGATATATATGCTCAGATAAATGCAGCTGCCTTAGAGGCATGGAAAACTGTACAAGGACCTGGGGATCTACAAGGTAGCTTGTCAAAAGTGATTCAAGGACCTAATGAGCCGTATGCCGACTTTGCTGATCGACTTTTGAGAACTGCAGGTAGTGTGTTTGCAGATGTTGACCAAGCTATGCCATTAGTTGTTCAATTAGCTTATGAAAATGCAAATAAATGGTGCCAAGCAGCCATCAGGCCATGGAGAACTAAAAAGGATCTTTCCGTATATATACAACTATGTAAAGATATAAATGACGCCTTTGTCACAGGAAATGTGATTGCAGCCTCAATGAGAGGTGCTTCCTCTCGAAATTTCACAAAGGCTAAACGTAGATATTATAATCAATCAGGATATTCCAGGCAAAATTATCATAATCAGTCAGGCAATTCTAGGCAAAACCCCAAAAGAGAAATAAGACCAAGCTCATATCGTGCCCCAGGCCGCTGCCCCAGGTGTAAAAAGGGAAATCATTGGGCCAATAAATGCCATTCAAAATTTGACATCCATGGAAATCCTTTGTTCAGGAATTCAAAAAACGGGGCACGGGGCCCAATATCCCGGGGCCCACAAATGTACGGGGCATTGCAGAAGGAGTATCCTCAAGCATCCACTCAGATGCTTCCCCGACACAATCCCCAAACAGGGCTCCTGCATACACAATGGAATATTACTCAGCAATAAAAGAGAATAAAATAATGGCATTCGCAAGTAAATGGATGAAATTGGAGAATATAATGCTAAGTGAAGTTAGCCAATCCCAAAAATCCAAATGCTGAATGTTTTTTCTGATATAAGGAGGCTGATTCACAGTGGGGTTGGGACAGAGAGCATAGGAGGATTAGAGGAACACTAGAAAGGTCAATGGGGAGGGATGGGGAGGGTGGGGGCAAGGGGGTAAAAAGAAAAAACAAGTTGGTAGAATGAGATGGATATCATTACCCTAAGTACATGTATGAAGACATGAATGATATGAATATACTTTGTATACAACCAGAGATATGTAAAAATGTCTCTGTATGTGTATTATGAATTATAATAAATTCTACTGTCATTTACAACAACTTCGAATAAAAAAATTAGAGTTTAGTGAACATAAAACTGGAGTAGATTTTTGTAAAGTTGCAAGCAGACATAAAGAGAAGATGCTATTGAGGCAATTTTATCTCCTTGGGCAACTGAGATACTAAATTTATTTAGCTGCATGTATATCGGGGAGGGGAATGATGAGTTTACAAACCTTTCTTAGACATATGCCCTCAGAGTCAGCTCCAGGGGAAATCAAATTTCTAATCATTGTACAGTGAGAAGAAGTGTTACTGCATGGAGAAAACCAACAGGACTATGCATTCAGGCACCACCAATATGCCAATTTACTTACGAAAGTTTCTTCCTCTGTTGTCCTAGGGAAACTCAGAGCAGCAATCCCCTAGCATCACAAAGATTTGCATGCTGTTCTCTTCTTACCCCTTGAGGTTGGAAGCAATACTTTTTGCATCATGCTTTTTTTCCTTCTGTATAACCTGAGGACCAAAATGTAATAATTATGGAGCAAATTTCAAAGCAAGATTCAGTGGGAAGAGGCAATAATAGATTTTTTAAAAAGTGTTTTTCTTTTCTTTAAAATTAGAAAAATTATAAACATGAGCACTGTTTGTTATTTGAAGAATATTTAAAATAATGAAACCAAGTAGGCACCCACCAGAAAGAGCAACCCAGCCACCAGGTAGCCTGGCCGCTGGCTCAGTCATCACCTTTGGGGCTGGGAATAGCCCTGCTGCAGACAGGGCATGACTAGAGAAAGGGCCCCGTCCATTCTTTGGGGAACTGTGACCTGCCCAGCTGTGACCAGAACAAGCAGTAGGCACCCACCTGAAGGAGCAACCCAGCTACCAGCTCGCCTGGCTACGGGCTCACACCATCACCAGGACCAGGAACTGCAGGCTTCACCCTGTGGAAGGGCCCTGCTGCCCACTTGCCCAACCCCCACCAAAACAACTAGACTGGGAGGAGACCCAGGAAGAGGAGAGTGGGGAGAAGAAAGCCAGACTGCCTGCTCTACCACACTGCCTCCAGGAAGGGATCTGAAGAGAGAGGCTCGCTCGCTCCACGCCCGCAAATCAGAGAGGCAACTCGCATCTGCCCAGAGAGAGACACCAACTGGGATCCCGTAGCTACTCAACCCAACACCAATATAATTATAGGCCTGAGGCTACCACTGCCACAAAACTGAGTTAGCTACACTGCTACCAAGGAACAACAAAAAGTTCCGGGTAAGACATCACTAAGGTCCCTAGAGACCAGGGTGCACCAAAAGATGCAACCAGTTATGATGTTGTGAACTAACAGGGAATCTTACATGGGGTTGTCTATCTCTTGCTTATTCTACTAACAGCCAAATTCTAATGATTATACTCTCACTAGTCAAATAATCTAATACCTCTATTTTCTCACATCTTACTTCATAAACGTTTAAGCCAACCTCTAAGTACCCCCTTATTTCATCAGATACTGTAAACAACCATGCAAAAATAGAGACTATATGGAATAAGATAACTGATCTCATTATTTATGTTTATAGCGACAAAACTGTAAATATAAAAAATAGAAACTAACTGATATGTGGACACACACTGGGTACATTGAAAGATCTAATTTCGATATTTCCCTAAATAGTGAGGTTCTGGGTAACCTGGAGGGACCTTATAAGACAAAAGGGCAGAAGTTGTAATAATACCTCAGTCTTATCTTGCAAGAGAGGAAAACACATAGACATCATGAGGAAACAAGGGAGGAAAATGCCCCAAACAAACCAAGATACTACAACAATAGAAACCATAGAAAGCACAGTAGGTGAAATGTCAGACAAAGAGTTCCAGATATACATAATTAAAATGATAAGGGATTTAAAAAACAACCTAAGTGAACAGATATAGGCAGAAATTGATCTCTCCAACAAAGAGATAAGAGATCAAATACAGGCAACCATTGATCACACCAACAAAGAAATAAGAGAACAAATCCAGGTAGCAAAAGATTACTTCAAGAAAGAGAAAGAGAGTTTGAGAAAAAAACAAACAGAAATCCTTGAAATGAAAGAAACAGTAAGCCACTTAAAGAATTCAATAGAAAGCATCACCAACAGATTGGACCACTTGGAAAATAGGACCTCAGACAATGAGGACAAAATATATAATCTTGAAAATCAAGTTGACCTCACAGTGAAGATGGTAAGAAACCATGAACAAAACATCCAAGAATTATGGGATACCATCAAAAGACCAAATATAAGATTTATTGGAATAGAGAAAGGTGCAGAGATTCAAACCAAAGTAATGAACAATCTCTTCAATGAAACAATATCATAAAATTTCCCAAGCAGGAAGAATGAATTTGAAAATCAAATACTAGAGGCCTATAGGACACCAAATGTACAAAAGTACAACAGGTCCACACCAAGGCACATTGTAATGAAAATGCCTAGCATACAAAATAAAGATAGAATTTTAAAGGCTGCAAGAGAGAAAAGTCAGATTCCTATAAGGGAAAACCAATTCGTATCTCAGCAGATTTTTCAATCCAGACCCTCAAAGCCAGGAGAGCCTGGAACAACATATACCAGGCTCTAAAGGATAAGGGATGCCAACCAAGAATTTTATATACAGCAAAATTAAGCTTCAGATTTGAGGATGAAATAAAAACCTTCCATGATAAACAAAAGCTAAAAGAATTTACAACAGGAAAGCCTGCTCTACAGAACATTCTTGGTAAAATATTCCACGAGGAGGAAATGAAAAACAATAATGAAAATCTGCAAAGGGAAGAACTACAATAAAGGGAAAAACGAACAAAAGGAAAAACCAAGTCAAACTAAATACCAAAAATAATTTTAAAAAATGACTGGTAATACAAATTATGTCTCAATAATAGCCCTGAATGTTAATGGCCTAAACTCACCAATTAAAAGACATAGGCTAATAGATTGGATTAAAAAAACAGACCCAACAATTTGTTGCCTTCAAGAGACACATCTCATAGGAAAAGATGCCCATAGACTAAAGGTGAAAGGATGGGATAAGATATATCACTCACATGGTCTACATAAGCAAGCAGGGGGTCTCCATTCTCATATCCAATAAAGTAGACTTCAAGCCAAAGTTAGTCAAAAGAGATAAAGATGGACATTTCATACTGCTTAAGGGAATCATAGATCAACAAGATATAACTGTTATAAATATATATGCCCCAAATAATGGAGCATCTACATTCATCAATCAAACTCTTCTCAGGTTCAAGAATCAAATTGACCACAATACAATAATTCTAGGTGACTTTAACACACCTCTTTCACCACTGGATAGATCTTCCAAACAAAAATTAAACAAAGAAACTATAGAACTCAATAATACAATTAATAATTTAGACTTAACTGACATATATATAGAGTATATCACCCATCAATGAGCCAATACACTTTCTTCTCAGCAGCACATGGATCCTTCTCAAAAATAGACCATATATTATGCCATAAAGCAACTCTAAACAAATATAAAAAAGTAGGGATACTACCTTGTATTCTATCAGATCATAATGGAATGAAATTAGAAATCAATGATAAAAAAGAAAGAAAAGCTACACTAACACCTGAAGACTAAATAATATGCTATTGAATGATCAATGGGTTGCAGAAAACATCAAGAAGGAGATTAAGAAATTCTTAGAAGTAAATGAGAACAACGATACAACATACCAAAATCTCTGGGACACCCTAGAGGCAGTACTAAGAGGAAAGTTCATAGTGTGGAGCTCATTCTTTCAAAAAAGAAAAAGTCAACAAATAAATGAACTAACATTACATCTCAAAGCCCTAGAAAAAGAAGAACAAATCAACCCCAAAAGAAGTAGAAGACAGGAAATAATTAAAATCAGAGCTGAAATTATGAAATTTAAACTAAAAAAAACAATTGAAAAAATTGACAAAACAAAGTTGGTTCTTTGAAAAAAAAATAAATAAAATTGATAGACCGTTAGCTATGCTAACAAAGAAAAGAAGAGCGAAAACACAAATTACCAATATCTAGGATGAAAAAGGAAATATCACAACGGACACTACAGAAATACAGAAGATAGTTAGAAATTATTTTGAAAATTTATACTCCAATAAAATAGAAAAGAATGAAGGCATCAACAAATTTCTAGAGACATATGATATGCCCAAACTAAATCAAGATGATATACACAATTTAAATAGGTCAATTTCAAGCAAAGAAATAGAGGATGCCATAAAAAACTAACCAACCAAGAAAAACCCAGGACCAGATGGATACACAGCTGAGTTCTGCAAGATCTTTAAAGAAGAACTAATACCAATACTTCTCAAACTATTTCATGAAATAGAAAAAGAAGGAACACTCCCAGACTCATTCTATGAGGCCAATATCACCCTGATTCCAAAACCAGACAGAGACAAATAAAGAAAACTTCAGACCAATATCTCTAATGAATATAGATGCAAAAATTCTCAATAAAATTCTGGCAAATTGAATACAAAAACACATCAAGAAGATAGTGCATCACGATCAAGTGGGCTTCATTCCAGGGATGCAAGTTTGGTTCAATATAAAGAAATCAATAAATGTAATTCATCACATCAACAGGCTCAAAGATAAAAATCATATGATCATCTCAATAGACATAGAGAAAGCATTCGACAAAATACAACATCCCTTCATGTTCAAAATGCTAGAAAAAAATAAGGATAACAGGAACATACCTCAACATCATAAAGGCCATCAATGCTAAGCCCCAGGCCAACATCATCCTAAATGGAGAAAAATTGAAAGCATTCCCTCTAAAAACTGGAACAAGACAGGGATTCCCTCTTTCACCACTCCTATTTAACATAGTTCCTGAAGACCTAGCCAAAGCAATTAGACAGATGAAAGAAATTAAAGGGATATGGATAGGAAAAGAAGAACTCAAATTATCACTATTTGCAGATGATATGATTCTATACATAGAAGATCCAAAAAATTCCACCAGAAATCTTCTAAATCTAATAAATGAATTCAGCAACATAGCTGGATCAATACCCATAAATCAAAGGCATTTCTGTACATCAGCGACAAATCCTCAGAAAGAGAAACTTGGAAATCCACCCCATTTACTATAGCCTCAAAAAAAATAAAATATTTGAGAATCAACAAAAGAAGTGAAAGATCTCTACAATGAAAACTATAACACATTAAAGAAAGAAATTAATGAAGATCTTAGAAGATGGAAAGATCTACATTGTTCATGGATAGGTAGAACTAATATTGTCAAAATAACCATTCTCCCAAAAGCACTATACAGATTCAATGCAATACCAATCAAAATCCCAATATCATTCCTCATAGAAATAGAAAAAGCAATCATGAAATTCATCTGGAAAAATAAGAGACCCAGAATAGCCAAAGTGATTCTTAGCATGAAGAATGAAGTGGGTGGCATTACTATTCCAGACCTTAAATTGTACTACAAAGCAATAGTAACAAAAACAGCATGGTATTGGCATCAAAATAGACCAGTTGACCAATGGTACAGAATAGAAGACTCAGAGACGAACCCACACACCTACAGTTATCTTACATTAGACAAAGGTGCCAAAAATGTTCACTGGAGAAAAGACAGCCTCTTCAACAAATGGTGTTGGGAAAACTGGAAATCCTCATGTAATAAAATAAAATTAAATCTCTTTCTCTCACCATGCACAAAACTTAACTCAAAGTGGATCAAGGACCTAGGAATTAAACCAGAGACCTTGCACCTAATAGAAGAAAAAGTAGGCCCAAATCTCCATCATGTTGGTTTAGGCTCCAACTTCCTCAATAAGACCCCTATAGCATAAGAACTAAAAACAAGAATCAATAAATGGGATGGATTCAAACTAAAAAGTTTTTCTCAGCAAAAGAAATAATCAGTGAGGTGAATAGAGGACCTACAGAATGGGAGCAAATCTTTACCACAAGCACATCAGATAGAACACTAACCTCAAGGATTTATAAAGCTCTCAAAAGCCTTAACACCAAAAAAACAAATAACCCAATCAATAAATGGGCCAAGGAGCTAAACAGTCACTTCTCAGAAAATGATTTACAAACAATCAACAAATATATGAAAAAAATGTTCAACATCTCTAGCGATTAGAGAAATGCAAATCAAAACAACTCTTAAGATTTCATCTTACTCCAGTCAGATTGGCACCTTTCAAAAAAACAAACAACAATAAATGCTGGCGAGGATGTGGGGGAAAAGGCACACTCTTCCATTGCTGGTGGAACTGCAAATTGGTGAAGCCAATCTGGAAAGTAGTATGGAGATTCTTCGGAAAACTGGGAATGGAGCCACCATTTGACCCAGCTATCCCACTCCTTGGTCTATTTCCAAAGGACTTAAAAACAGCTTACTATAGGGACACAGCCACATCAATGTTTGTAGCAGCACAATTCACAATAGCTAGATTGTGGAACCCACTGAAACAGAACTGAAACCAGAACTTGCAGGAGCTACCTAGAATTGTCAAAATCCTTTTTTCTGCTTTGATATGTGTGGTATTTTTGTGTGTGTCACAATTGCCTAGGTTTTAGTGTCCAGATGTTTGGGCAACTCTGCCCATCAGCAGATGAATGGATAGGGAAACTTTGGTATATATACACAATGGAACACTACTCAGCACTAAAAGAGAATAAAATCATGGCATTTGCAGGTAAATGGATGGAGTTGGAGAAAAGAATGCTAAGTGAAGTTAGCCAATCCCAAAAAGGCAAAGGTCAAATGATCTCTTTAATATGAAGATACTAACTTATAAAGGCAAGAGAGAGGGAATGAGAGGAATAAAAGAGCTTTAAATAGAACAAAGAGGGGGAGGGAGGAGAGGGGGCAAGAGGATAGGAATAATGGCAGACTGAGTTATCCATGATTACCCTAAATACATATATGAAGACACAATTGTTGTAAAAATACTTTATATTAAACCAGCAACTTGAAAAATTGTGCTCTTTATATGTAATGTGAAATGTACTCTGCAAATGTGTGTAACAAATTAGAATAATAAAAAATTAAAAAAAAAATAATGAAACCAGAACTTGCAGGAGCTACCTAGAATTGTCAAAATCCTTTTTTCTGCTTTGATATGTGTGGTATTTTTGTGTGTGTCACAATTGCCTAGGTTTTAGTGTCCAGATGTTTGGGCAACTATGAGTCTAAATGTTGTTGTGAAGGAATTGGAAATTAGGTAGGATTAACATTTAAACTAGTAGAACTTTGAGTCAAGCAGATCGCCTTCTACTGTGTATGTGTGGGCCTCATCCAGGCAATTGAAAGCCTTAAGAGAAATGACCAAAGTCCCCTGAGGAAGAAATTCTGCCTCAAGACTGCCTTCAAGCCGGGCGCGGTGGCGCAGGCCTGTAATCCCAGCACTTTGGGAGGCTGAGGCAGGAAGATCGCGAGTTCAAAGCCAGCCTCAGCAATGGCGAGGCACTTAGCAACTCAGTGAGACCCTGTCTCTAATAAAATACAAAAAAGGGCTGGGGATGTGACCCAGTGGTCGAGTGCCCCTGAGTTCAATCCCCAGTACCACAAAAAAAAAAAAAAAAAAAAAAAAAAAAAACTGCCTTCAGAGCCGGGCGAGGTGGTGCACGCCTGTAATCCCAGCACTTTGGGAGGCTGAGGCAGGAGGATTGCAAGTTCAAAGCCAGCCTCAGCAATGGCGAGGCACTTAGCAACTCAGTGAGACCCTGTCTCTAAATAAAAATACAAAAAAGGGCTGGGGATGTGGCCCAGTGGTCGAGTGCCCCTGAGTTCAATCCCTGGTACCACAAAAAAAAAAAAAAAAAAAAAGAATATAAGACTGCCTTCAGACCCCAGTGGAGGTGTAACACCAGCTAGTCCCCAGGTCTTGGGCCTGCTGTTGCCCTGAAGATTTTGGATTTGCCAACAAGTACTGTCCTGCCTCTCCCTCTCTCTCTCTTTCTCCCCGACTCCCTGCCTCACCTTCCTTTCCTCCCTACTCTCCCCTGCTTTCTCCCAAGAACCCTAATACAATAAAGAACAGTTGTCTTTTAGGATACAACTAGGCATTGACAGTGAGAGTGGGGGGTGTTGGGACTGCTCTAGAAATGTCAAGACTTCAAGCATAGTCCACAGGGAAATGTGGGAGGCACCTGGACCTTTTATCTCCCTGATAGAGTATACACAAAATCTCCCTAATAGGATCACTCTGGATCTCATTCTCAGCCATGACCTTCTTTAAAGGGGAAGATGAAGCTGCTTCATGCTTAGTTTACTGACTGATTAGCTAGCAAGGCAAAAGTAGCATTTAGTCAGGGGAATGTCCAAACCAGTAGCAATGTCCTTTCCCCCCTGACTGCCTAGATTCAGTCAATTAAATTATTGAATGTTGACTATATTTAGAATAGAGAGTTGGGTGTTGTTGGAACTTAAAAAGAAATAAAAGACACCATACCCCCATTGAGCCCACATAATAAAAGAGTCAATTTAAGATTAAATCTACATGTGGACAGTTGATACAGTATTTCATAAAATCATCATCATTGTCAGGGAATGTCAAGTGCTGTTCAAATGAATTATAGTCTAAATATTTTCATCTAAAACTGAAATTTTATCCTAACTTAGACTAAAAATATTAGGGGTTTTAATGACGTTTATGACCTATTATTAATGAAATCCAGGATTCTATCAGTTAAGCATCTTTTAACTCCCAAGATTGACTTAATGGAATAATTTGAAAAATACCTTAGGGAGTTTTAGGTGAACCAAACCTAGAATTTTCATTTTAATACTTACCCCCTAAGTTATATAAAGTTGATGTTTCTTGTCATAAACCTTAATAGAATTTTGTAGTTTACTAGTTGTCACTGAGTTCAAGACCTTTATCTTATAAATGCCATAACTCAGTTCCTGGAAGTGTAATGATTTGCTCATAATCACTTAGCTAGTCACTTTAGTTAATCTAGTCAGATTATATAATAAAGTCACTACTAGCTATATAATAAAGTTACTACTAAACTTTATGACTAAGAAGTATGTTGCTGTTGCTTTCACTGCCCAGGTTGTAGCTCAGGGTGTTTAGAAATGGGGTAACTGAACTGCTAGTCCTTTACATGGAGCCCACTAATAAAAGCTGATCCAATTCGGACTCACTTCTGGTCCACCTCAGGGTACAGTCCATTCTGTGGTTTTTTAGGGCTTCAGAGCCTGATGGTGAAGAACTATAATTTCTAGCTTTTCTTGCTCCAGGTCAG
Organism: Tamias sibiricus; assembly: GCA_025594165.1. Taxonomy (NCBI): domain Eukaryota; kingdom Metazoa; phylum Chordata; class Mammalia; order Rodentia; family Sciuridae; genus Tamias; species Tamias sibiricus. Next base: position 106,389,212 of record CM046664.1, on the reverse strand, counting down.
TCCTGCGTTTCAGGTATCCAGAAGGGTTGAGCAGTTCTAAGTCATACGTGTGGTTTGGTTGACTTGGCAGCCCAATTATCGAAACAGAAACTCAACTTCTTTTCATATGGGAAACATGTTAGAAATGTGAGTCAGAAAGCAGTAATTACTTGCAATAATTCTTTTCGACTATTAATAATGCCTCTTAAAGTTGAGTTGGAACTGAAAAGGTGTTTGAGTATGTGGCCTAGACCTTGAGTGTGACCTAGAGCTAGTTGTCTTAGAATTTTAAATCTACACTTAACCAAACTCCTAACTCCCTTTTCCAAAGTATCAACATAGGCCCTTCCCAGTGCTTAGTTTTCTGAAGGTAATTGTAATTTATAAGGGACCCAGAGCAGGTATTATTTAGACTTATGCCCATTTTCTTGCATGATGCTCTAAGTATTAATTACCATTGCAATTACCATTGACAATTATTTGTAAAACACCAGCTATTCTTCACATTACTACTGAATCTCAATTGCATTTTTCACAATGCAATTGCTTTTCATTCAGTAGTCATTCCACATCCCTTAAGATTAAGTTAGAGGTGAACACTTCAATGTTACAAAGGAAAACTGATGTATCTTAGAATGGAACCCAAGTGCCTTACTAAGTATTAACATAATAGGTGAAAGTGGGAAAAGGTGGCCCACTGCTCATTTTACTCTTTCCACCTGGATATAGTATGAGGCATCAAAAACCTGCTTGTAGATTGGATGTTTCCTAAGAAGGTATGTCCTAACAAGAGGTTACCACTGAACAAGATCAGATGTAGTCATCTGTTTATCACCAAGGCATCAGTGGAACTCATCTTCAAGTGAGTCCCAGTACTAATTGTGTTAATTAACTAACACTTAGAATACTACCCAAATCCTGGGTCTTTGTTTTCCATATTTCCATAGGGAAGACCCTTGTCCTCAGATGGTACAAAATCCACATCTCTTTGTTCTTGGCCCATGCCCTTCCCATACTGCCTTCCTGCACCATTCTGTCATTAACAGACAGCTCTTTAGTGACCCAGATGTGAAGAGAACAAGGTCACTCCCAACACCTCAAGACATTTGTACAACAACATCATATAAATGCAGTACACTGAAACACTACATCTACTTTCTTATGGCAAAAGTGATTTCGTGCTTCTTTGGTGGTTTTTGAATTTGTTTTAATTTTATGCTTTTCATGTTCTGCATCCACTTTTTTGTTCTCAATTCTCTCATATTCCTTCATTTATAAAACCATAGACTTAGTCTTCTTCAACTCTTCCAAAAACAGAAGCAGAAAACCAAGAGCCTGGAAATCCTGCTTTCCCTTACATCCTATAGAAGAATCTAACTTTTGGGGAAGATAATATTCCTTCTCTCCCCACATACAGGGAAATCTATCAACCATTTGAACTGGCTTGTGAACAGCAAGATAGTCATGCTTGCTTCTGTGGAATCTGGTTCTTTTAAATCATCTTATTAGTTAGACTCTTCCAGATAGCGAGGAAGAAACTTGCTGGTGTGATTTAGCTGATAATACCCACAGAGAGAGCAGACAGCATGGAAACAATCTCTTGACTGAGTATTTGCTCTAATCTCAGCATTTCCAAGACTAGGATGTCCAGAGAGCCAGAGGTAGAACAGACAGAGCAGAAACCTCATCATTCAAGATAGAGAGTTGTGTTGGTGACTCAGATGTGGTACCATCTACTCATTCATTTCTGCAGCTGATTGAGTAATGATTTGTGTTTCAAGTTGAAATCTTAAAATAATTAGTGGTATTTGAAAAGTAATTATGAAGAAATGAGGCTATTTTGCAATACATAGGTTCTCACCTGTGATTTTTATATGTGTGAAATGAAGGTCATAGCTAGATCTTGTTTTCATGTCTCTCTTGGCAGTTCTGGAATATCAGGTCCAATTTTTTTTTTTTTTTTTTTTTTTTTTTTTTTTTGGTACCAGGGATTGAACTCAGGGGCACTCGGCCACTCGGCCACATCCCCAGCCCTTTTTTTGTATTTTATTAGAGACAGGGTCTCACTGAGTTGTTAAGTGCCTTGCCATTGCTGAGGCTGGCTTTGAACTCACGATCCTCCTGCCTCAGCCTCCCAAGTGCTGGGATTACAGGTGTTTGCCACTGCACTCGGCTATCAGGTCCAATTTGTATGAGGACATTGTCAGACTCTTAGGAGAAAAGTCAAAAAGCAACTTAGGATTTGAGGGTAAGATTCTGGAGGTAGAGTGATTAAACTGGGCAGAGGATATGTCTGCAGAAGTCCCCAAGTTTTTCTTACAAGGAATCAAGGAATAGTAAGCATCTAGGGCTGGCTGTATGTTCTTTGATTGCAGAAATGGGGAGAAACAAACCAAGTCTGGGGTCACAAGGAAAAAGTTGGTGTTGAAGTAATTGAAACACTTTCTATAAATGGACATTAGCAAGGATAATGGACTCTGTCAGATCCACAGAGTCTGGGGTCAGAATCACACTGATTTGAGAACAGGATGGGAATATGTGAGGGAAATATGACAGTTACTGAGGTAACTCCAGAGTTGGTTGTTAGAAGTAAGTGGAAAGTGGCTTGATTGGAGCTCAAAGAACTAAAGGCATGGCCACCCAAAACACTCAAAGATTTGATCTACCCCTGGATGCACGGTGAGCAATGAGAGGAGGGGAAATATGAATGTCCAGATAGGAGCAGATGTTGCTAGGTGGACATTAAGCAATGAGAAGAATGTGGTCAGATACCCCAGCAGGAAAGACACTGCAGTGGTCACTAAGGAAAACCAAATGCCATTGAGATCTTTGGAATCTGGGTGGGGGAAATCCATATGCTTCCCCAAACTGTTGTTCTTTCTCCTTAGCTGTTGAAACTGCAGAAGGAGGCTGAGGGAGGAATTCCTCAGTTCCCCACAAGTCATTCTCTACTCTCCTCCCTCCAGCCCCAGCACATAATAATTCTCCCATGACTGCCCTATGGTCTTGTCCATCTAACTTATATAGAGCCATGCTCCTGCAATAGATCTTTCAGTGGCCTTTCCTTAAACCAACAAGGCAGGACCCACTATGGACTGGTTCCTGCCTACTTGAGTCTTTCACACTTTTTCATCTTCATTTTCCATGCATACCAGCCACACTGGTATCCTTCCTGTCCCTCCACAAACCAGGCTCTTTTCCACGTCAGATTGCTTACGCTTGCTGTTCCTTTAACATGGAAGGCCCTTCTCCAGCTATTTGCATGGCTGGTATGGTATTCAAGTCTTAGGTTTTCCCTGATATCCCTATCTAGATTCAACTTTACTATAATGGTTACTTTTTATTACCTCCTCTGAAGACAAGTGCCACTTACTTCATGGTCTAGCTTACTATATCCCCCAAATTGAGTACTGTGTTTTGTGTATAATAGGTGCTCCAGTGCATTTGTATTAGTTGAATGGATGAATCAAAAAATTCTCATTTAGGAGATGGGCATTAGGTTGAAGAAGGAGGACCTCTTAGCAGGTATGTTTTATTGTAGTGGTTCTGTAACATTGCCACTTTATTCTTCTCCCCTTGGGGTCATCCTGCTCCTCTTTCCTGTTGTCTCTGACACATTTGCCTAGTGTCCAGGCACAAGGAAGATAGCAGCAGCAGCCAGGTAAGATTTCAAACATGATGATACCAGTCCCAAGGTTCTACAGGGGAGTGCAGATATCTTTTCTTTACCCATACTGCGTTCATTGCTGAGGCTCCTATAACACAAGGTAGATTAACAAGAGAAAAGTGCACAAATTTATTTAATGTAAGGTTTATTTGACATGGAAGCCTTCGTCAGGAAATGAAGACCCAAAGAAATATAAATCTATATATTTTATACAGGTGGAATACTTGGAATGAGAAGAATGTTGTATTTCAGATTAGTTTGGATTTTGGAATATTTACATTTACATAATGAAATATCTTTCGAATGGAACCCAGGTATAAACACAAAATTTACTTATGTTTCATATATATCTTATAGGCATGGCCTGAAGGTGATTTTTATTATAATAATTTAAATAATTTAGTGCATTAAGCAATTTCATGGTATAAAATTTTCCATTTGTGGTGTCATGTTGATGCTCAACAAGTTTCTGATTTTGGAGCATTTCAGATTTTGTTTTTGTAGACTAGGGATACTCTGCCTGCAGGAGATTTGATGAGGAGTGTGAGAAGCCATCTGTGAACTGTATGTGAACTAAAGCAATGTTGAAGCCATTAGGCAGAAAAGGATGGTATCAGGAACTCCCAGTAGCAACACTGCTGGTTTGAGAACTCCTGGTTCATGTGGCATCCTGCCTAGCTCCATCTCAAGGTCAGCACAGCACCAGAGATGGGGTGATCCCCTGAAGCCACACAGCCTCTTGGAGAGGAGTGTGGATTGACAAAATGCCAGTCAACCTGTTTACTGCAAGACCCCTGCCACACTGAGAAGCAAACACCAAATTAAGACTCCTCCCATTTAAACCTTATCCCTGCCTTTGATGTACTCCCCTTAAATAAAGGATCAGAGCCCTTTTTCAGTTGTTCAGTTCCAGCTCCTACCAGGTCTGGAAGACCCCCTCAGGCACTCCCCCTTTTCATATCTAATTTCTGGATCTGTCTTTATTTTTCACTAATTATTTCAGACTTTTTATTTTCTAGGCGGCTCACACCTCCTGAGCAGGAACCTACCTTGTCGGGGTGATGGTCACCCTGATAGAGGAGTCGATAGTGGTAAAGAAATATGATTAGACATATGAGGTGTGATCTAATGACAATAAACAGAGGGAAACTCATCAAGATTCTTCTTGGCATCTCTGTGCGTTCAGCTTCTTTCCCCCAGGTATAGGGAAACAACTATCACAAAAGGAATTTATTATTTGCTTCTGAAGCAGATCAGAAAATCCTTCTTATGATTCATGAAGGGTAGGGGGAAAGGTGAGAGGCGACCTTCTGGCTTCTTCTGTTTTCTTACATGCCAAGATGCCATATTTTGTGGTAGTGCATCCTGAGCCATAGCAGTTCTGTGGGGTTGAACAGTTCTCTGTGATCTTTAAATAACTATTCCATCTACTTGTCACATTATTTGAAGTCCTTTTAGCATGGTATGGTCATGAACTTTGAGCTAAGATATTGCCTCCTGGGGCCTCCTTTTGTCCAGTGAAAACAGCTCTGGACAAGGAACCACAAAAAGTTAACAGAAGCTCCCTGCCACCATTTGCACAGAGCATGCCTGTGGGCTACATGGTCCCAGGGACCCTGTGATCTTTCTTGGGACTGAAGCATTACCAGGTGGCTCTTCTTTGCCAAATGTAGACACCACCCAAAGGACCACCATTCCTGCGCTGATGATAAGAACAAGCCCAATAAGGTACAAAATCATCATTTTTAAAAAAATGAAACATTTGAACTGTAGGAGAAAAATAATAGTTCCCAATAGGTTGTTAGTTGCCATAGATCCCTATTTCAAAAGACAGATTAATAAGAGAAAAATAAGCAGGAGTTTATTAACACATATATTTCACATATACGTGATAATAAGCAATGAGCAATTCTCAAAGCGGTGGCTTCAAATCCCAGTTCAGATAGCATCTTCAACAAAGAACAGTGGAAAAGACAAAGGAAAAAGACCTTGAGTCTCTATGGTGATGACTTTGGGGAAGGCAAAAAATGGTAGCTAAAGGGTAGTCAGTTAAGTTTGTTCATGTAAATTCTTTTGGTACCATCACCAGGCTGATGAGGGCCTAAAGCCATCTTCAGTGATTTAAACTTTGTTCTCCCTGGTGGAGATGGGGGGTGGGAGGGACTATTGTCTTTGTACATCTGTGTCCCGCTTTGATAGAGGGAGGGCAGAGAACTCTGCTACATCCATTTCTTAATTGCCTTCAGCTCAATAATCCTTCATAATTTGGACAGCGTATTTCCACAGATGCAAGTAAAGAAGAGGATCTTGCTCAGGCTATAACAAAGCTGGAGTCAGCTCAGCTCTAGAGAACAGGATCAGGGTCCCCACATAGTGATTCCACTGCAGCTGCCACCCAGCTTACAGAGTGCAGCCACAGGAAACTTCGCTAGCGGTTTGCTCTTCCACAGTGTAAGAGTGATAGGGCTGAATGTGGTAATAGCCCTGGACCTGTCCAACCTGCCCCACAAGGTAATTATAAAGTTGGAATGGATAAAGGCTGAGTTTTGTTCTAGGTTATGCCAATATAAGCACTGATGTTTGACATAAGCAATTCTGCCCTTGGGTTGAGACTGTTCTTTTCTCTGAATCTCTTTTCTTTGGAGGGTATCCACCAAGAAAATCACTGACCTGGAAACAGCACATTCTGTGCTGGCATGTCATAACTATAGTGTTTGTGGGTGACACTTGAGAGTCATTTTTTTTCCTCCTCCTTCTCTTAGACGAACATTTCTTCGTTGACACCACACACACACACACACACACACACACACACACACACACTTCCATAGTTTTCCTTATTGACCTGAAACATTAGTTTTGAGCAGGGAAGCCACTACCCACTGAGGTTGACCCACACGATCCTGCCCTCTCCCTGGGGAGCTGGTGGGTTCCCTCAACATTTCCAGCAGTTATTGCTAATTTCTTTTTTTCCTGCAAACCCACACCTGTACACAATCACTGAGACCTTTGACATAGTTTTCTCACTGTGTAATTCAAATCTAGGCTTTTGAATGTGTCAAGCCTAGTATTATTCGTTTACAACTGAAATTTTTGCTCTTGTGTCTTTTTGCTTTACCAGACAGTCACTAAAAGGCATGAAGCTTTCTATTTTAGTATCTTGTTTTGTGTTGTTTAGAATCTCGATTTTATTGTAGTTCATGGATTCTTTCCCACATTCTTAATCTAATCCAGGCCCCAGAGACGTACTACATTCACATTTACTTCAAGAAGCATAACCAGAAAAGTTTACTAATAACTAAGAAAAAAATGAACTTTGAAGAAAAATTGTATAGTCACAAAGAAAGGTGGTCTCTTCTAATATACCCATTGTGCATACAAAGAAAGCAAAGTTTAAACGTTGTTCGAGCAACTTCACCAAAGACACACAAATATGCACCACTAGCTGAGAGGTGGTGGAAACATGGCCTGCTGTCTTCAGCCCTGACTTATTCCATGTGGAGGATGGTAGGAGCTGCTTGGCAAAGGGACCCAAGGGTGAAGAATATACAACTAGCATATCACTTAGGATTAGGGGTCTGTAGTCATAAAATGGAAAACAAATGTATCATAGTGTTTAAGTAAATTAGGGATGTCTGTATTTTCCCCATGAAAAAAGATAAACCATCTAAGACCAGCGTGGAGATGCCATTACATCACTGGGTAATCCAGGCACCTTCTGGCTTCCTGATCTGCCTTCTTTAGAGTGCATCCAGAGTCCTTCTGGATTGCTAGCTATCACATCCAGGTTTCAGGCGGGTAGAAGGTGATGAGCTAAGGGAAATGGGCACTCATGCCAGCTGAGTTAGTCCCTTTTAAAGAATGTCCCAAAATTTTGCTTTCTGTGTACATCTCCCTGGTTAGACCTGTGCCATATGATTGTTTCTAGATTTAGAGGCAGTAGATACATGGCCATCCTGGATAAGTGGGATTCTATAAGGAAAAAGAAGAAAAAATACTTGATAGACAAAAAGCAGTCACCCTAAACAGGAGAAGGTCTTGGGCTCTAGGTGCCACAGGGATGAACCTATTTTATCAAACAGGAGGAAACATGTAGGAGAGGAGCCCAATCTAGTGGAAACCCTGAAACCTCACTTAATCTTGTGGCAGTCTTTGGAACAGCTTATCACTCCCTCCTCCTTTTTTATTTATTTATTTTTGGTACTGGGAATTTAACCCAGGGGTGCTTTATCACTGAGTCACATCCCCAGCCCTTGTTTTTTTTTTTTTTTTTTTTTTTTTTTTTTTTTTTTTTTTTTTTTTGAGGCAGGGCCTCATTAAATTGCTGAGGCTGGTCTTGAACTCTTGAACTTGTGATCCTCCTTCCTAAGCCTCCTGAGTCACTGGGATTACATGTGTGCACCACTGTGCCTGGCACTCCCTCCTTTTCAAGTGTCTATTTTTCCTTTGGCTTCCAGAAAATAATTCCCTTGTCTCATTTGACACTGGTCACTTCTCCTCAGTCTCTTTGGCTACATCCTCTTTCCCTTCCTGACCCCAGCACCAGAGAGGCGGTGGACTCAGCCCCCCAAATGAGTTCTCTCCCTTTGTTCTCCTCCAGGATAGCACTGCCATTCACATGTTCATGCCAAAAGCTCAGCCTCAGACTTTTCTATGAGGCCTTCAAAATGGGTCCAGAATCGGACCATCTCTTATCAAGTCTGGCACTACACTGCTGGCCCAGGTCAATATCATATCATCTAGTTGTGCCTCTTAACCAGTTTCCTTGCTTCCGTTCCTGCTCTTCTACAGTCAATTCTGCACACTGCAGCCAGAGTGAGCCCTTGAAAATCTGAATCAGGTATGTCCCTGGCATGTCGCTTAGAAGTGATTCCTGTCACTTGCAAAGCTTTCTGTGTGAGTGTCATATACTTTGTGATACAAACCTGGAGTGAATCCTCCTCCCTGTGAAAATGTTGGGGTACACCTACCTTATCAGATCACATGGACTCCAAAACACATACATACTGTGGGTTTTGACAGACACTTTGAGGGCTTGGGCAATGGCAGCACTACTCTCCACCAAACTCTTCAAAGTCTCTCCCCACACCCAGCACTGCTCTCTCACTAGAAGAAACTTACACGTTGTCATGGCTCTCCCCTGGGTGGGTGATGCCATCTTCCCAAGAACGTTCCCTAGAAAGTATACCTCAGGACTTGGATTAAACTTTGCATCCACAGACACTGCCTCCATCCTGACTGAGCAACTAGACTTTAATAATTGGAGTCTAAATGAAATTGGAACTCACTCACTCTGTGGTTAATGTACCTCATCTATTGTGTGTATTCCCTGTGAGATTTGTCCTTGTTATTTTCCCCCACATTAAGCATTGACAAGAAAGGTGGGGGCTAGGATTGTGCCTTAGCGGTAGAGCGTTCGCCTAGCACATGTGCGGCCTGGGTTTGATCCTCAGCACCACGTAAAGATAAACGCATTGTGTACAACTAAAAGGAAATAAATAGATATTTAAAAGAAAAAAAAAAAAAGAAAAGAAAGACGGGGTGGAGGATCTCTTTGTATGGCAATAAACTATGTGATTCATGAGATCAGACTTTGATCCACTCCTTATTTTAACCATATGAAACAATCCTATTGAAAATTGGCTAATGATCCTATCTTCTAGAATCACATACCTAGTCTTTTCCTGTCCAGCTACACTGACCCACTTGCTCTTTCTGGAACACACCAACCACATTCTTGCTGTAAAACCTTTGTACTTGACTGTTCCCTATTTCTGAAGTGCTTTGCCTTCAGATCTCCACAGGTTTATTCCCTCCATTGATCCGGCACTCTCCTCCAACATTCTCTTTCCAGAGAGACATTCTCTTTCCCTGCTGCCCTTGTCCCTATTATTCTTCATCCCCTTGCTCTGCATTATTTTATTTTCATAGTAATATCTCTATCAAATCTTATATACATATTGTTTAACTTTTTCTTTTTTGGCCTCTCCATGAGGGTGTGTACTCCATAAAAACAAAGATTCAGTTGTGTTCAACATTTTATCACCAATGGCTGGTATATAGAACATGCTCAGTGGAGATTTGTTGAATGAATGAGTAAATTCATAATAGAGGAAAAAAAAAAACCTTTAGTGATGTTAATCATAATAAGTTTTTTTTTTTTTCCCAGTCTTTCTTAGAAGGTTATTTTCTAGTCCTTAGAGAAACCCCAAGAGGCAGGCGGGTCAAGCTGGCATTAGCCTAACAGGAATCCTCCAGTGCAGGTAAAGTGTGCCCTCCTGAGCTGAATGCTAATTCCTCTACCTTATAATAAGCAATATAATCCCTACCCAGCAGGTGATGAAAATTCTGGAAAGTGCAATGTAAAGGCATTGCTTCATTTTCAAAATGGAATTGAAAACACAAGTCTAAGTCCCAAAACATGAGAAAAGATTATATTCTGCTCTACTGAGGTTGCTCTTGATCTCAAATTTTAGAAACTGACTGGGTTCCTAACATCAGCCCAAGGCCTGCAGGTGGGATAAAAATATGATGGGCTTTCTGTCCAAGCCATTCCTTGAATAGAGATTCAGGGTGATGGTGAGAGGGTTTGTGCATGGAGTAGGAATTAGTGTATTCGTGTGGCAAGGTGAGAAATAAGAGCAATTAGCCAGATGGTGGTGGTTCAAAAAAACCTTGAAAGGCCAGTGAACCACAGCAAGTTAGGACATTAATGACAGGGATAAATAACTCAAGTAGGAGTGGAAAAGTCACAGTGTATGTTCTGTCTTAAAATTTAGTTCACATTTCTCATGACAGCATTTACAAACATGAGAAGAAAGTCCTAGAAGACCTCATGAAACAGTTGCTTTTACTATCAATTTAGGGAAAGCTCTTCTTAGCAAGATATAAACACCAGAATCCACAAAGGAAAATAAGAAATTAATTGTATAAAAATACTGTAGGGAAAAAACTCATTAATGACAAAGGGATGGCACACAAATGACAAACAGGGGGAAAATATTTGTCCAACATATGACCAAGTGCTCATTTCCTTAGCACACAAAGAACCCTTAATTAATGAACAGATATAGATAATAAGCTGGTATAAAAACAAACCAAGAGCAAAAGAGAAATTAAATTGTTTATAAATCTAGTTATTATGAACAAGCAAGCTCAACTCACTGATATATAAACAAAATATAGTTTTAATTTTTCTAAAAGCTTCAGCTAACTGTACTCTACTGAGCCACCAGCTCCTCCACTACCCATGCTTGCTAACAGTTGGGTAACTTAATGTCTCCATCTATCTCCACAAATTTTCGATCATTAAAATAATCTCATTTCAATTCTGATATATCCGTTGTGTTCATTCATAAAATTTCAATCTCCAATTCAATAAAAACTTTAACTTATAAAACTTCAATATCATAATCCACACCAGTCCCCCCACCTACAGCACAGGCTAGACTGCTGGCCAGGAATGGAGGAAGGGCCATCTGCCCTCTCAATACCTCTGCGGCTCTGTGACTGGTCAGGAGCCCAGAGCAAGACTTCTAAACAGGCAAGCTTGACCCTTCCTCTTGGTTGTTGCCAGGTCTCTCTCTAACACTGATGGCCTTCGTTTCCATAGATGGGGATGGTGGTGAAAGCCAGCTCTGCAGGACAGGGGTCATTTGTTTTTCCTAAGGAGGCTCCTGTCAGAGGCTTTTTCTCCAGAGTCATGACTCTGGGAGCTCTGGCTGTGCGTGACCTCTTCCCCCCGGCTTCCCACACCTGATGCTCACCTCAGTGGTGGTAGGTCCACCTCACCTGCCCTTCTTGATGGGCTACTGCCAATGTACTGTGCTGTTCCTATTCCAAGGAACTTCCTGCCCTGAGAGGGAGATTAGCTCTAACTGCTAAGATCTTTTTAATGATTTGCATTTTGAAACTTTTTAATGATTTGCATTTTGAAACTTAGATATTGCTTAAAATCAGGAACAAAATGTACTAACTCTCTGTTAGCAGCTTTGAGGGCCTGAGATGGTAGGTGGCAGAGGCAGGGAGAAGACCCCCTCCCGTGCATCCTTCTAGTCACAACAGCTGAGCCACTACCTACTCCAAAGGTATCAAAACTTAAACCAGGAGTTCTCTTCTAGTTGACTGGCCAGCAGCCTTGAAGGAATATACTCATTGTAACCTGTCCCCTTCCCTTGTTTCTTTCTATCAATTTTCCCAGCAAGAAACCCACTCTACTGCTCAAGCCATAAATTTTCATTTTCTGTTTAGATAATTTTGATATGAACCTCAGTTTACAAAGACAAGTATATGAGCATTCCCATCTCTGTCTTAAAAATATATTAACTTAGTTTGAGTTCCCTTGACCTGGCAGCAAATCTACCTCACCGATACCCAGGCACCACTAAATCCTCTTGTCTGAATGATGTCAAGTTTCCAGGGCTGACTTATTAGTGCAAAGGGGACTGTGCAAACTTTGGTTCACCAGTTTGATATCCACAAATAAATAAATAGGTCCGTCTATTGGCCCTGGGGCCTGGAGGCCTGCCCACTTCTTTTATTTCCCTTCTATTCTGAGTCCACAGCTATTATTTTGTTGTGGCTGCTTGGACTCCTGTGCAATCCTTCTTCCACCAATACTTGGCACAGAACCCTGGGTCCTTGCAGCCTCATCACCTTCTTAGATCATTATCCTTAAGTAGAACCACAGCTCTGCTCCCCCACGAAGATAGCTCTCTCTTCTCCTCCAGGCAAGGGGCGTGTCAGGTCTTTGTGAGGGTTTTCTCCACCTCAGCCTTCTCCCTCTCTCTAAGAAAGATCTCCCATCCCCCCGCAGGGCATCGTCCTGCCCCTCTGTCTTGATCCAAATCTTCCCAGTAGGCTTAAGCCTCTAGGAGCAAATCTGTAATGTCTCCCCGCCTTGGCACACCTCTGCTCTGCAGCCTTCCACAAAATCCCTCTGAAACAATGGAGCACAGAGCACGTGAGGAGGCAGGCAGGGTGGGGTGGAGGAGATAAGAAAAATCAAACTATGGAGAGAATAAGAATTATACAATCAGTACTCCAAAACATTTCCAACCAAGTCTTGTTCGTGTGCTCTATTTTCTCAGTGCTGAAGTCACCCTGATGTGGAGAGTGCCCCTTCACAACCGACATCAATGCAAAATTCATGGGAAGTGGGACTGCTGGCAGGCAGTTTCACACAGGGTTACCTTCTGTGTCAATCTCAACATGAACAAAGCTCCACACAGCATGGAGAGGAAAAAGGAAACTCCATTTTGGATAATCCCTCTTCACTCCTGGAGCGGGTGAATTACTCTACTAAACTCTCTAGGTTGGGGCTTTGTCTCTCTGGTTGAATGCACAGGCATTTAATAGTAGAATAATTGGACATGAAGAGATTGTCTGGCTGCATAGCTAACGAGGTTTAAATGCTCTTTTTACACTCTCCTTTCAGCATGCCTGACTGGCTGCCATCCTTGGTTCAGGACGGGACCTGTTTGTAATAGGCAGGTTATAATGTCATCTGTGTATGTGAACCCCCAAAACAAAAGGTATAAATTACCCAATCAGACTGTCATTGCTATTAGAAATTTGACTAGTTAACCATTTATTCCTTTGTAATAAGTAATGTCTCTGGAATAGTTACTATGTCTATTTAAACATGCAAATATTGTCCTTGGGAGACAGAATACTTTTATGTGATGTGATTTTTATCTGCTACTTGGAAAAAGAAGCTGCTAATATCTAGACTCTACTGCTTCTCTGAGGAATGTGGACAATGATTACTAAGGAAATTGTGTGCACTAATCTATGCCCAGTTTTGATGTACCTGTGGCTATCAGGCCACATCTTAACTTTTTTGAGTATCCAGACTTAAACAACACAGAATCTTCATTCCTTAGAAGAAAATCCATTTTTTTCTCCCATTTTGTGTTCCCACAGAAATCTCAGAAAGTGATTGGGGAATGTCTACCTGGTTTACAGATTCTTCTTGGCAGCGTGTCACCTCTGCTGTCCTCTGAGCTGCTGCTGTGCCATGGCCTGAAGTCACTTCCCGATGTCTTGTCATTGGCTTCTGTAGATTGCTGTCTTGTCTTGTTTTTCTTTTTTAATCTCCTCCATATCTGGCCCCTCTGCTAACTCCCCTAATACAGCTAAAATCAGGTAGAGGGTTTAAGAAACTTTACTAAAGAATTTAGGATAACAGTAAAGAATTATATTCCCAAAAGGAAACCTCAAAATATTCCTGGGCTCTTACGCTCCTTCAGCTTGAGACCACATACCCTTCCACAAGGAGTGCCCCTAATGACTGTGTCTCTCCTTGATCTCTCCCAGTGTTGAAAGAGTGACTTTATCTTCTGACAGGAGAAGGGCTATTCTTCATGTTCTGCCTACTGCCAAGCCCCACAATCAACATAAAACCAACAGTGTAATTCTGCTACTTCCAAGCAAACCTGCCAAATTATTATGCATAGCAGTTCGGCATCTCATCTCTTAAGTGAAATGGATGAATTCATAGAAAGATATGAATTACTCAATCTGACTCAAGAAGAAACAGAAACTCTGAATAAACCCATAACAAGCAAAAAAGTTAATTAGCAATTAAAAATTTTTCTGCAAGCCTAAGCCCAGATGGCTATACTTGTGAGTTGTATCAAATATTTAGAGAAGAAACAATATCAATACTAAACAAACTGTTTGAGAAGATAGAGAACACTTCCCAATTCATTTTATGAGGTCAGCATTACCCTAATCTTAAAGACAGTAAAGGTATCACAAGGGAAAAAAAAACAACTAGGCCCATAACATAGGCACAAAAACCTTTAATAAAATATTTGCAAACAAACTCAGCAAAATATAAGAAGAATTATATACTCTAAACAAGCAAGATGTATCCCAGAGTGCAAGGTAGATTTAGCATTTAAAAATCAAGTAATGTGATACACTATATTAATAGGATAAAATAAACGCATATGACCATCCCAATAGAAGCAGGAGAAACATCTGACAAAACCCAATGCCCATTCGTGATTAAACCTGAACACATCAGAAATAGAAGGAAAACTCCTCAATCTGACAAAGGACATCTATAAAAAACCTACAGTTACATTGTTCTTAATGTGAAAGACGGAACGCTTTTTCTCTGACATAAGGAACAAGGCAAAGATACGTGCTTGAGGTTTCATCCTTAAGCTATGTTAAGGTGTACAAATTGGAATGTCAAGACACAGATTGGAATGTAAAGTCATATGGGTTGGAAATGAAGAGGGAAAATTGTACATATTCACAGATGGCATCATCCTAGGCATAGGAATCTGTAAATCCTAAGGAATCTATAAAATGTATTATAAGTACTGAATTTAGCAGTGCTACCAGATACAACATCAGTGGTCAAAAATCAACTGTATTCTTAATTACTAGTAACCAGTAAGCTGAAGAAGAATGAAGTCCTGGGTTTGATCCACAGCACAACAGAGAGAAAGAGAGGACAAATAGATTCACAATAGATCAAGAAGAATGAAATACTTATGAATAAATTTAACAAAATAACTGCAACATCTATGCAATGAAAATAATATAACATTGCTAAAAAGTTTTTTAAAGATCTGTATGATGAAAAGATATATCACGCTCACAGAAAAGAGATTACATATTGTCAAGGTTCAATTTCTTCCAAATTGGTCTGTAAATTGAACACAATCCTAATTGAAACCTCAGCGGCAAAACCCCTTTTTTTTGTTTTTGGATAGAAATTGACAAGTTTATCCTAAAATCAACTTTGGGATCATGTATTACATGGAAATGTAAAAGACTTAAAGTAGCCAAAACATTTTTTTTAAAAAAACAGACTTTAAACTTATATAAAGCCACAGTAATCAAAGTAATGTGGTGTTGGCTTAAAGACATACAGACCAATGGAACAGAATAGAGAGTTCAAAAATAAAAATTTATGGCAAGTTGATAATTGACGAGGCAAAGATGCCAAGGGCTGGGGAAATTCAGTATTGTTCAAGGGAAATTAAATTTAAATTTATGGCCTTTTGACAAAGTTGGGCAATAGGAGACCCTTTGTGTTGTGTAGGAGTGTGTGTGTGTGTGTGTGTGTGAGAGAAGAGAGAGAGAGAGAGAGAGAGAGAATATATGTATGTACTGAAGGTCACTGACAGTTACCTTTTAGAAGGTGAAATGGTACCTTCACTTTGGAAAAAAGTTAATTTCTTAGGTTAAACATAGACTAGCACATGATCCTAATTTTAACCCAAAGCAAATGAGAATGTGTCTTCACAAAGACTCATAGAGGAATTTTCATGATAGCATTATCCATAGTAGCCCCAAACTGGAAGCAACCAAATACCCAAGCATTTGGTGAATAACTAAACCATGCTGTCTGTGTATGGAATACTATTCAGCTATAAAAAAGGAATGAGTTACTAATACTTGCAGGAGCATGGGTGAACCTGAAAAGCTTTAGGTCCATAAGAGCCTCAAACAACTACATATTGTGAGTGGTTCCATTTGCCTAAAATTTCTAGAAAAGGCAAAATGACAGAGACAGAAAGCAGATGGGAATGTGCATTGGCTGCAAATGAGCATGAGGGAAATTTTTGGTTGACAGAAATATTCAAAAACTCATCTGTGACGGCAGCACAACTGTATAAATTTACTAGAACTTATGAATTTTTTTGTGTGGATGCTTCTGGGGCATAATTTGAGGCATTGTGCCCATTGGCCCAGAATAGAAGATTCCATTCAGCTGCATCCTGCATTTGTCCCCAGCTCCGCACTCCTGCATCTGAGTCATCCACAAGGCCTCTCCTTCTGAAGGATCACAGTGGCTCAGAGTTTGTCTTTCATCAGCAATACTGGCCTCTGTCCTTCAAGGCACAGGAGCAAGGCTGTCCCCTAATTTCAACAGGTGGTGGCAAAACTATTTGTGCTTGCTTGGCCATTAGATATCTTTAGTTTAGCATATTTTAGCCTGAGAATTGTCCTCATTATCTTTGGTTATATGATAATGTGGTTTCTGCCTTAATGATTGACGTAATGATTCTGAACTGCCTCTATTGGATTCTACAGATGATCTCCAAACAGAAACTGCCCTCTATGAAGGGACCGTATTGGTCTAGGTGTGTTCTCCATAGGCATCATGTGAAGCTCAGCACTCCCCTGGGCTTCCTATTAGAAACATGCCTGTGTCCCAGGTCACCTCCTGGCCTGGGAGTCTCATACCCACCTCATTTAAGTATCACTCCCTCTACTCCCTCTGTTTTTGTTCCCTGTTAGACACAGCTCATGTTGGATTGTATCTCACTTTCCTCTCTTTTCTATTTTTATTCCTTTGTCTTTTTTTTTTTTTCTCGTTCTATCTTTTGGGGATTTATTTCCTCAGCATCCAATCCCTCTTGCCAGTTTTGAACTACAAAGGAATACTGTTTGTTGATTGGTTCTTAGTGAGACATCTCAGAATTCAGTGGAAACTCTGCATCAGTGATCTCCAATTCAGTAAGAAGAAATCATTATTAATGAGTGATGTTATTAAGCAGCCCTCCTGGTGGAGAATAGAGACAAAGATGAGAAAAGACTAGAGATAAAAATACAGGTTAAGAAAACGATTGCAATCTGAGCAAATAAGTACCAAAGAGACATTAGAGACCTTTCACAGGCAGAGGATTCAGAAACTCAGTAGGAGGGAGGAGGGAAAAAAAATGCTCCTAAGATATCCAGGACCATCACTAATAAGGTAAAGTCAGTTGTAGTGTTTTGGGTGAGGCATGGAGCTTAATGGTAGATTTGGTTTTAAGTTTATGTAATTTGAATAACCATGAGAACATACGGGAAGAGCTGTATATAGGCAGGTGGAAATGCAGATTTTAAGAATATATTCAGAGGAGAGGTCAGTGCTGACTTAAGAGTAGATAGAAGTGTTGTCGCCGGAAAAGGATTGCAGCCTGGAACGGCAGCGCCGCGGGAAGGAGTCCGGAGACAGGATGGAGACGAAAATATTCTTTAATCTTACAAGAAACTACAATATATCTACACAATAGCGATAACCCTGTCTTTCTCCCTCTGGTCTCTTCCCATGCGCCCGAGCAGCAATGGCGCTCGCTCGATCTGCTGAGTCACCGTTCAAATCTCTCGAGAGCCTCGACCAAGTCCCACGAGATCCCGTGAGACTACGGAAAGCGGAAATGCCCAAAAATGTCTATGGCCCAATAGTCAACCGCAATCTTAGCTATCTCCGCAAACAGGGCTCCTGCATAGAAGAACACACATGGTCAGATCCCAAGGAAGGAAAGGACAAAAGGGACAATAACTGGTATAGTAGTAACACGATTACAAAAGTTTTTATGCAGATGGGTGAAGGAGCTGTTAGTTATTCTCTGGTAAATTTGATGGTGAGAAGAAAGGGCCCTGGTGGGGTGTCTCACTGGGGGAGCAGGGTCCAGGAGAAAGTTGTTCCAGGTAAAGGTGAACTCGATAGTGTGAAATGGCGGAGGGAAAGAAGCAGAAGAGAGGGAGAGACTGAGTGTAAAAAAAAGGCATGAAGACTGACTAAAGCAATGATATGAGATCAAGGTCATAAACCAAAGAATTGTTGTTAGAAACGACACATTTCACTTTTTTCTTTCAAAACAGATGAATGAAGAGAGAATATTTAGGGAGGAAAAGTTTGCAAGGTCTTGTCTTTATAAATAATTTAATTGAAAAACATACTACAAAATTTATGGGCCCATGTGAGGTCTCATTATTTGTTGAAGATTTAGAATAACAGAAAGAGAAGAGGTACTAGCATATTTATTTATTGTCCAATCAGCACACATGAAGATTCTTGGTAATGCTTCTCCCTGTTCGTGCCCAGGAACCATCTCTTTGTGCTTTTTATCGTCAAATGCACCATTCCTGGCTAATTTCTTAAAATTCTGCGGGCTCTTCAGAATCTGTTGGGGTCACGGTGGCACACACCTGTAATTCCGGCTGCTCTGGAGGGCGAGGCAGGAACATTGTTAGTTCAAAGCTAGCCTCAACAAAAGCAAGGCACTAAGCAACTCAGTGAGACCCTGTCTCTAAGTAAATACAAAACAGGACTGGGGATGTGGCTCAGTGGTCGAGTGCCCCTGAGTTCAATCCCCGGTACAAAAAAAAAAAAAAAAAAAAAAAAAATCTGTTGGAATGAAAGGAGATAGAGATTTGTGGATACTCTTGCTGCCACAGTTTCCTGATACTGTTTGGGTAATATTGGTTGTATCATCATCTCTCCTGCTACCCATGAGCATTGGCTTCCAAAGACTCCCTCAAAGGTCATTACCATTCTTTGTTGATGATGACCATACATGCAAGTCTTCCCTAGGGTATGTAGGGAAATGTCAACAAGTTGCCTTCTGGTTTTATTAAATTTATCATTTGAAATTTGATAACATAAAAGTAGAACAACACATCTTCCAATCTTGTCTTCTCTACAACCCTTTAGACTATAATCACCGTGCCTCTGGAATATGATATCTTTCAGTGTTGACATTTCTTTCCACATATTACAACCAATAAGGGACCTGAGGACAAGGCTAGAAGGGCAGTTCCATCCATGCAAGAAATATCCTTTACTCACCTGGTCAACCCAGGAGGGTCTGCTGTTTCCATATCAATTGAAAGCACAAGAGGACCTTGACCAGAAGGGCTCACAGGTCTTATGAGGCAATGGTCTCAACAGACCTCACAGGTCATAAACACTGCTTTGGCTCTCCCTAGAGGTCTACTGACTTGGTTTCAGGGCCTGTGGAGGATATGAGGTGTCTGCCCTGGGTGACACTGGTGGAAGGCACACAGGAGAAGGCACCTGCCACATCACACTCCTTCAGGAATTGCAGACTGGAGGCAGAACCACAGTCAGAGCACTGATGGGTGAGAGCCTACACCTGGGTTCACATGATCAGCAATGGATTTTTAACTTCTAAGGCTACAGTTGTCCTGCAGCCACAGACCAACCTCTGTGGGTGAAACTAAGTGACTGTTTATGTGGGAGGTGAGGTTGGTGTTAAATGCTTCAACCTTTCCTTTAGCTTCTCTAAGGCTATGATCAAGCAAATCTCTTGCATGATATGAGGCAATACCTAGCTGATTTTTCTCTATTTTTGAATGTAGAAACATTACAAGGAATCAAAGACTAATTCTTAATCAAGAGGGATTTTAACAGGAAACTTGATGTCCTGGTTATCTCCTGTATATGCCGTCACTGAGAGGTGACACACAATCTTGTACCTTGCTTAAGAACACCAGACAACTATCAGAGTCCATGAATGCCACCTGTTTCCCATGGAAAGACAACATCACTGAAAGTGGGTGCCAATAAGTCTCCGGCTCCAGATAGGGATCTTTCCCAAGGTTTTTCAAAAGAGTGTATGCATGGGCAATGTAAGAGAATCCTATAATTTGACAGGTTTTGCAAAGGGTTGTTTAATTAGAGGAACAAAGGTAGGTAAGAGCTGGAGTTGATGGGAGTGGACAGAGAAATGTGTGAACAGTGATGATCTGAAGCAGAGCTCTGACTGTAAGGAGCAATCCTATGTGACCTAAAAACCTAAAAACAAGATTCCTCCTTAGGTCTTTATGGTAAATAGACTTCACTTTTAATGAAAACAAGTTAATTAAAACACATAAGAAAGCAGATTACATTTAGATGACTGGTAAAGCAAAAACCTAGCAAACCTGTCAATAATTTTATAGTCTCTGATTCAGTTCTTTCTTTTTCTTTCCTTTTTTTCTGTTTTTTTTTTTAAACTTGGGATGACTTTATTTTTAAAATCTTTATTTTATTTATTTATTTTCATGTGGTGCTGAGGATCAAACCCAGTGCCTCACATGTGCTAGGCAAGCGCTCTACCAGTGAGCCACAATCCCAGCCTCTGATTCAGTTCTTAAATTAAGAATTAGTTTTATGAACAAATATTCATTGATGAATTTTAATTTTCTTCTTTGTGCTTCTCTGTACTTTCCACATTTAAAAAAAATAAGCATGTGTTACTTTGGATCAGAAAAACACACAAAGATGCTGTTTTAAAAGTTGAAAAAAAATTCATTGCTGTCAAAAGTATAGAGTTCTAATGGTTCTAGATGGTTCATTCATCAAAAAAAAAGTTAATTGCACATGCAAAGAAAGCACGAAATAGTCATACGCCGTCTTTTCTGTGCCACATTAACCTGGAATCATACAGCACTGAGGTAGGAAAGAGAGGATATTGCACAGTCTCAGAATTCACAGTCTTGATTTTAAACTGCTTTCTTTTTCATTTTGACACCTGGGTTCATCGCTCCAAAGCATTAGGCCACAGGTCTTTTTGTTTTTTTAAAATCTCACTTGGCATAAGTGTTGGCTCTATTCAATTGTCTATGTCCAATCATTAGCTCTCCTTATGATGTTGTTACCTTTGGCAGTGCCAGGTACAGTGTGGGTGGCACAGTCACAGGTTCACCATTAATAAGGGTCAGATCTGGACAGTAACTGACATACCTTTTATGAAACCGTCCCTGGGAAATTGCAGGTGGTAAAATAATTTATATTAAAAATGGTGTTTTGGCAAACAAAACAAGTGAATAGCCAACCTGAGATGACCAAATTCCCAGCATGGCCTGACACCAAAAGATAAGCTTGCACGGGTTAATTTTCTTGGGCCATTGTAACAAAGTACTACAAACTGAGTGGCTTAGGATAACAGAAACATTTGCTCACAATTCTGGAGTCTGGAAATCTGAAATCAAAGCATTGGCAGAGCCACGTTCCCTTCCAAGGCTCTAGGGAAGGTCCCCTCCTTGCTTCTTTTGGTGTCTGATGGCTGCCAACAATCCTTCCTATTCTTTGGCTTGTAGATGCCTCACTCTGATCTCTGCCTCTGTTCTCACATGATATTCTCCTGTGTATTTTTTTTTTTTCTGTGTCAAATTTGACCTCTTCTTTTAAGGACATCAGTCATATTGGATTTAGGGCCTACGCTATTGTAGTATGACCTCATTTTAATTAGATTACATCTGCAAAGAACCTATTTCCAAGTAAGTTCCATTCATCAGTACCAGGGGTTGGGACAAGAGCATATCTTTTTGAGGGACATGACTCAACCCCTAAACTGGTTTAACCAAGGTTACACTCGTGGGACTGTGTGGGACTGTGAACTAGAAACACGCCTAGAACTGCAGTTGGTAGTGGAGTTCAAAGTCAAATGACGTAATGGGCTCTAATCAGGGCCAAGGCAACACAAGTCATGTCCAAGCAGGGGTTATTTGGGTACAGAAAAGATGCAGGGTAGAAGTCAAGGAAGCTGGATGGAAAGAGAAGAGGCTGGAGCCGCACCACAGAGAGTGAAGTAGAACCTCCTGAAGGTAAGGATGGTTCTGGAAGCTGCTCTGCACTTTTTCTACTTCTAGTCCTTCTTAGCTGTAGGTTAAACCTCTCTTGTCAAGATAACTGCTTTAACAGTTTGTTTTTTGCAACTTCATGAACTAACATAAAAGAGTTCAAGGAGAGACTTCTTTTAGAGTTGAGAGAACAAAGGCTTTGAGACACGCAGTGACTGTGGCCCAGGGTTCTGCCTCTGAGTGTGGCCACCTTCCAGTGTTATTTCCTCTTGACCTCTAGATCCTGGAAGGAAGCCAAGGTACCAGGAAGTAGGTTATAGTTTTGGTCAGCACCTCTCTGGAGGAGCAGTAATTACACACAGGCCTTCAGGGACATGCCTAGGCCTTCTCAGGAAGCCCAAGAGTGCCACAACAGTTGCCTTTCTAGTCTGATTCCCAGATTTCAGGCCAAATCCTAGGCAGACCTGAAGGTTAGGGTATGCTGATTGCTGATTGTTCTGTCAATCTCACATTTGTGTGAATGGAAGCTGATACTGGACCTGGAATATGCCAGAAGGACTTAGTCAAGAACTTCCCTGCTTACTTTTCAGTCTGGGGGATTCCTCTGACCTGGTCTCTCCCCACCTGGCATATATACCAACCAGTTCATAATTTTCTACCACTAATGGAAATTCAATTATACAGCCCCTGGAAATAAAGGGAAGAGAGGGAGAGAGAAAGAGAAAGCAAAAGGGATCATTCTGGAATTACATTATACTCTTCTCCTACTTGTTCCCTACTTTCTTTCCTCAAATAAATGTTTTGTTTAAACATAAAATAAGTTGTCGTTTCTGGAAACAATATAATAGGTGCTTGTAAAGGACCTCCTTAAAAAGCTTTCAACTGTGAATGGTTGAATGACTGAGAAGTTTGTTTTATTTTAAATTTAAATTCCAGTTAAGAGGATAAATGTAATTTGGAGGTCAAAGAAGTGGCCTCTGGCACTTGCTCTGATAAGCCATGGAGCCCCTGCAAGTAAAAATGTGGAAGCAGATCTTGAAGGTCCCTGGTTCATTCCCTGGCCCATAACTCTCATGGACTGATTTGACTATTGCTCTTACATGTAGAAGTTATAGTGAAGGGGAGGGTGCTTTGACCACCAGAATGCTGACCATTTGCAGAAATATGAAGAAATTGACTGTAGAGTACCTCATTTAATCCTCAGAACTTTTTTTTTTTGGTACCAGGGATTGAACTCAGGGGCACTAGACCACTGAGCCACATCCCCAGCCCTTTTTTTGTATTTTACTAGAGACGGGCTCTCACTGACTTGCTAAGTGCCTCACCATTGCTGAGGCTGGTTTTGAACTCCCAATCCTCATGCCTCAGCCTCCCAAGTGCTGGGATTATAGGCGTGCACCTGGCCTCAGAGCTATTCTTAAAAATAGGCTTAACAAGCTTCACGTGGTGGCATATGCCCATAATCCCAGCAACTCAGGAAGTTGAGACAGGAGGATTGCAAGTTTAAGTCCAGCCTTACAATTTAGTGAGACCCTCAATAACTTGGGAGGACCTGGTCTCAAAAAATAAATAAATAAATAAATAAATAAATAAATAAATAAATAAATAAATAAATAAAGACTGGGTATTTTTCTCGGTGGTAGAGTGTGTTTAATACCCAGTACCACAAAAATAAATAAATAAATAAGTTTTTAAAAAATTAACAAATGAGGAACTGAAAGATTAGAGAGATTAAGACTTCTGGTACTTGAATTTCTGGTTGAACAGGAAATCCTGTGGAATTGGTATCACTATGCATTTTATATTTGCATTGGCCTTCTTCCTTTAGAAGGAAACAGGAAGTTAAAAAAAAAAAAAGAGAGAGAGACAGTTTAGCCTTGAAAGACAGAAAGTTAAGTATCAGTCACTAAATGCTTTCTGTTAATGTAGGAAGATGTTTGTATTAAAATAGTACATCCAAAAAGCCAAAGGCAAAATTACAAATTTATTACCATCTTTGTTCCACAGGCCTCCCTAAAGTAGTGAACCCAAACAGAAATGGAACTGCTTTTCCAAATCTGGAGATAAATAACACCAAAATATTAAAACAATGGTGGAGATATGAATAGTCATTTCTATTTTCCTAATTTTCTATAACAAAGAGTATCTTATAATGAAAACAAACAAACAAAAAAAAAAAAGCATTGTAATTCTTTTAAAGAAGTAACTTTCCCAGACTTAAGGCTTCCAGAAATGGCATCTTGAGTATTTAGAGAAAAGTTTTCTCTATGGCTGGAACCTGGAAGTTTCTATTCTGAAAGCTAAAGGAAGCCACTGAAGTGTTCAAAGGGAGACTAATTTATGGTCAGATTTGATTTTTAGGGAGACTTCTGTGGGACAATGTGCAAAATGAATTGAAGGTCAGGAAATAAAGGAGAGGTGACCTGTAGCATCTGTGATGGTGCATGGGATGGGGTTTCACCTTAGCCCAGGGGGCCAATCACAGCATAAGTATTAGCGAACTCTACCCCAAATCCATGGCCTCTGCACAGGGCTTTGGGTGGTGTGTGTGTGTGTATATCCAAAAGCCAAAGGCAAAATTGTATGTGTGTGCGTGCATGTGCCTGCTGGGCAGTTTCCAGGGCGAGGAGGATGTCACCCCACATAGGGGAGAGTTGCTTCTCCCCAAATCTGCCTCTGCACAGCATCCCCATGCTCCTCATCCTAGCCCCTCCTCCCACTCACCTCATCTCTCCAAGAGAGAACACTGCCTGTCAGGCTGTTGGGATCTTTCAGAGGATTCTCAGCCTTCCTGTTTGCATTCAGAAGGCTTGGACTTGTGTCTTTCTGTTTGGAGGTCAGAAGGTAGAGTTGTGTGCAAGAGGAAGAGACCCTAAGGGGACAGTCCTTTGTGATGAAAGTGGCTGCTTCCCCTTTCTCCAGGACAGGTCTAAGTTCTGATCCCCCAGTTCTGATCCCTGCAAATACAACCTTACTTGAAAACAGGATTTTTTTTCAAGTGTCATTAAGTTGAGGATCCCAAGAGAGATCATTTTGCACTTAGGGTGAGTCTGAATTCAATGATTGGTGTCCTTATAAGAGAAAGGAGAAGGAGAGTAGACACCAAGAAGCACACAGAGAAGGAGGCCAGGTGAAGATAGACATTGATGTGACACATCTACACCAGGAGAATGAATGCTAAGGTTGCAGAGCCACCAGAAGCTGAAGAGGCCTGGAACTGATTCTACCTGGAAGCCTGCAAAAGGAACCAACATCTGGACTTTGGACTTCTGCCCTCCAGAATTTTGGAAATGAAGTTCTGTTGTTTTAAGCCACCAAGTCAGTGGGTTCCAGCAGCCCTAGGAAATTCATGTGTGATCTATTTAGTGAGAGAGTTACTGAAAGCTTGATCCTTGTCCTCAATGCCAACCCAATAACGAAGACATGGTTTTGGAGAAAAAGGAAAAAGAAGTTTTATTGCTTTGCTAGCAAAGGAGAAACACATGTCCCAGAGGCTGTGATTTTGCCCATCAGGAGCAACTGGGGACTTTTAAAGAGGTGACTCAAAGGCTATATTCCACGTGTTCTCTCTCTGGAGTTGTAATTCACTTGTTAATTTGGGACAGAGTCATTTCTGAGATCTTCTGGTGCCATCCCCAAGTCTAGATTACTTAGTTCCTGTGGTGGGTGTGTGCTGAAGGACAGATAATTCTGCCTGGGATGGGGAAGCAAGGTAATCCAGTTTCCCCAGAGAGTGGAGAAGGGGAGAGATTAGGGAGGAGAAGGAGAGAGAAAGAGAAAGAAACATGTTGTTTTAAAAATAAGTCACAATGGCAGAGCAGCAAGGACTATGTATTTAAAGTATGAAATGGACCACTGTCACAAGAGCAGAGAAGGGATAATCATCAGACACTTGCACTGCTAAGGAGGGAGATATTTCCACACAGGCAAGAGACAATGATGTCTAAAGCCAAATAGGGGCTTGAGAATGGAGAGGAGAGACGTTTGAGCAAGGTGTGTTTCCTGTGTTTAAAGCAGACTCTCCTCCTAGCACTCTGACATCCTAAAGTGGGGATGCATCTCAATGTCAATCAGACACGTGGCATAGGTCACTTAAAGTCTCTTCCTAAATTTGTGTTTTAGAAGATGTCATTTAGAGTTGATAAAATGCCACAAGGTACTGGAATTGGTTTTTCTCTTTGTCTTAAAACTGCAGCAGAGGCCCCAAGTTTCAGGAATAAGACAAGAAGTACCAAGTGCTTCCCCATTCCAGAGCAAGGCAGTGGGTCGCCTGTGCAGGGTGCATGGAGATGGTGATGCCAGCATTCACCCCTCACCTCCCTCCAGACTGTAAAAGAGAAGGTGAAGAATCACGGAGAGGTGAGTTGAAGAGTCTCCCATGAGGGTTTTTTTTTTTTGCAGAGAGGTATTGGTGTGGTCCCTAAAACAGGATTGCTGAGGGGACTGTTTCCTCCTTTCGTTAAGCTAATGAGAGGAACTTAGAGAAAAATTGCATTTGGAAGGCTTGAGATTGTGTTTCCTGATGTTTGAGGGTTATTGGAACCTTGTTGCCTGGGAATGCCTGAGCCAGGAAGCAGGAGGCTGTGATGGGCACTGGTCCTGTCTGGCAGCATTAGGAGGAGAGCTTATTGTCCAGGAACAGCCTGTTCTCTTACAGTTTGACATGTAAGGATGTTGGGTGTGTATGGTGGGCTCTGTGGACCACATGGAGCAGCTGGATGGGGTTATTTTGAGAGGGACCCCATCCAAACAGACTGTGCTGTAGGGGTTGGGGTTGGCCATCAATGGGAACAATTGACTTTACTCTGAGAACCTGGTGCTGAGAAGGAACTCACAAGAAGACACCTGGAAAAGGCATCATTTGTATCCAGAAGCTGTCAGGTGAGAGATTCATCAGTGATGGGGATTTTAGAGAACCCACAGAAACACGAGGCTCTGGCTTTCATCATGACCCAGGAACCCTGATAAAAATAACAGCTATGCCTTTCAAGAAATTTATGTGTTTTATGCCCATTTCTTCTAATCACCAGTCTAATGGTGCTGTTTCCCTGGAAGGGCTCCAAACAGTGTCTAAATGGAGGAGGTAGAACAACACTAAGGAATCCTAAAACTAGAGAATCCTCACATTGCAAATGGCTTAGCCTGGATTTTTCAGGAAGAAAAGTTTTAAATTAGAAGAGACTTATGAATTTCACTACTACCCTGTCCTTTGGGAGGTTTTTGCTTTGGACAGTTTTAATTGGGTCTTTATTGACCTTAGCTCACTAAAAATGAATTTGGTTTTAAAGATTCTATAACATAACCACCTACGAATGAGTGGTATAAGTTACCCGTCTTAGCATAGTTTTTTCTTTAAAGTAGTATTACAGCAGTTATAGGCATGTCAGACGTAATGACAAACAATCTAAACAAGACAGGCTAATTAAGAATTTATATAATGTAAAAATATGCACTTTAGAAGTTATCCCTCTGACAGCTGCATGTACAAGAAAAAGCAGATCACAAGAAGTTGAGAATCCATTTATGATATGTTTGAGAGCCTATTTGTAGTGAAATTTGCTCTTCTCTCCTTTAGAGTAAATAACTTTCATTAACAGATACAAAATTAAGTACACAAGTGTCACCTCTATGTTATGGTGACATAACTGATCTATGACATTCCCATGAAAACTGTAGAGTTAACCTCCACCCCCCAAGCAGTAGGAAGCATCAAGTCATTTACTCTAGATCAAAATTGGAACATGTTTAACTTATGTGTTATATTTGTAAAGAGTATCTGTCTTCTTTGTCTACATTCCTCACAATCTATATGTACTTTAAGTGGTGGAATTTTGATGGCTGTTTCACCTAACAGTGATAACTGAAATAAGTAGTCTTAAGAACATGAGAAATTTTTAATAGCATATTTTAGTTACAAACTTAACATGAATTGTGTATAGCTTTAAACCAAAAGGTAGTAGGGAGTGCATTTGAATTGTCTTAAACAATCCCATACAGTTTTATACTCCATGGTCTCTACTACTGTCCAAAAGAATGAAACTGATACAACTGATTTTTTATTTACCAAAGCAGGCAACAGTTTGAATTCCGATATTAGAGAAAATCAGAAACAAAAGGAATGCCACTTCTTTTTCCTCTAGCACTTTTTAAAGCATAGATCAAAATTATAAATTATTCAATGTTCTTATTAAGCAGTGTTCCTCTCACCCCATAAGTAATTGTCCAGGCTCAAATCAAATAAAAACTTGTTAAGATTGCAAAAGTGTTAAGAAATGCAAATTAAAACTACACTGAGATTCTAACTCACTCTAGTCAGAATGGCAATTATCAAGAATACAATAAATGTTGACGAGGATGTGGGGGGAAAAGGTACACTCATTGCTGGTGGAACTGCAAATTGGTGCAACAACTATGGAAAGCAGTATAGTGATACCTTAGAAAACTTGGAACGGAACCACCATTTGATCCAGTTATCCCACTCCTTGGTCTATACCCAAAGGACTTAAAATCATCATACTACAGTGACGCAGAACATCAATGTTTATAGCAGCCCAATTCACAATAGCTAAGCTATGGAGCCGACACAGGTACCTCTCAATAGATGAATGGATAAAGAAAATGTTGTATATAAACACAATGAAATATTACTGGGCCACGAAGAAGAATGACATTACGGCATTTGCTGGTAAATGGATGGAACTGAAGACTATCATGCTAAGTGAAATAAGCCAATTCCCATCAAAAAACCATAGGCCAAATGTTCTCTCTGACATGTGGAGGCATACTCACAATAAGAGGTGTGGGGGAAAGTTCATTGGATTAGACAAAGGGAAATGAAGGGAAAGAAGAGGAGATGGGAACAGGAAAGATAGTAGAATGGATTGTACATATCTTTCCTATATTCCTATATGAATACATGACCAGTGAAACTCCACACCATGTACAACCACAAGAATGGTAAGTTATACTCCATGCATGTATAATATGTCAAAATATACTCTACTGTCATGTATATCTAAAAGAACAAATTAAAAAATACTTCCTATAAGGGATTGGGAACCTTGAATATCACTTCAGAGTCAGATTTCTAAAATATATAAAACCCCATGTACTGTGCTTTGCATCAACTAGCATGGGAAATGAGTTTTGGGGAGTTATACTAGACAACGTATGTTTAAAGAGCCTCTTGTGGAGATTTCTCTAGTTGACTAGAAACCTATAAAAAGTTGGCAGGCTCTGTGAACCTAAAGAGAAGACATAATGTTTCTCTGAATGACTTTACTGCTTGAATTGCAAATTCATATCAGGATAAAAGTTTTATTGGCAACTTAAAATGCAAAGTATTTTATTTTCAAACTTCTCAAGCCTAAGTTAAGTAATAAAGTTTTCCAAAGCTGAATGTATTCATTTGGTGCTCAGTTTTTCTGCTTGAAATTAAAAAAAAAAAAAGAAGAAAGAAAGAAAAGAAAACAACTTCCTAAACTTCTAAATATTAGAACTGCTGTTCTAATGCCCTGTGATTGGATGAACTATTCAATGTCAGTTGGTAGCATCCTTTATTTTTTTTTCTTGTTAAGCATTTAAAAAATTCTAGTATAGGTGCATCTTGCTGGTCTTATGTCTACATATTCATTCCAAATGTTTTCTAAGAGTCATATTCTAGATGCAGGAATCTATCTTCATCCTCCTCATTTTTATACCCCTCAGAAATTAGTGTAGAAACGTTCACACATTGTGTCCACTCACTGACAGGGAGAAGGTTTGATTAGCTTTCACCTGGAAGCACATTCTAATTACTTTGAACAGTTGTTCATATTGACATGCTCTGACGTAAGAAGCCTGGTTTTATCCAGCATGGAACAATGCTCCTCACCCTTCTATCTCTGTTATCCTGGGGATTTTGCCAAGATGCTCTCTAAGATAAGTTGGTCATCTACCCTTTGTTCAAAGGCTCAGTGCTGCATGAAGGTCTTCTCCAACTACGTGGCAAGGGGCAGTGGTGCAGTGGTTCTGACATTTGTGTCTTCTCGGTTCTGCAACTGGCTCAACTAATTGCACTTTTAATTTTTTTTAATTTTACTAGACTTTATTTATTTTTTTTTACAATAGTTTTGCATTCACTACAAAACTGAGTGGAAAGTGCAGAGATTTCCCATAAGCCTCCTTCCCCCACATACCCACAGCCACCCCCATTATCAATATTCTCCATGAGAGTGGACCATTTGAACCTACATTGATACATTGTTATCACCCAAAATCCATCATTGAAATTAGGGTTCACTCCTGGCATTGTATAATCTATGGGTTTGGACAAATATATAATGGCATGTTTCCACCACTATAATATAGTGCAGAGGAGTCTCACATCCCTGAAAGTCCTCTATATATCGCACTTTTTATTATGTGACAATGACCAGAAAGGTTTCAGAACTTCCACAGCTGGCCTAAGGGGGAAGTTTGAGGGGGACAGATGAGAAAGAAAAATGTTGCTCTCTGTTTTACCTGCCAACTCCAACCTTCAGTAGGCCAGCTGTCACAGGACTAGGAAGATTTGGAGATTGCCAAATGTCATGTGATAGGGGTCTCTTTGTGTTTACCACTTATCATGTTAGGGTCAGGACAAATTCCACAACCCTTTAAAGCAGGGCTTTAGAAATAGGCTGTGTTGGGGAAAGGGAGGAATTATTGGACTGGGTCATCAAGGGAAAAATAGCAGGTCTCCATCCTCCACCCTCCTGGGGTGTGCCAGGGCAAGGCTCCCTGTAGACTGTACTCTGGGAGTCTGTATTCCCTTGGAGGAATCAGCACCCTTGATACCCTTCCTTTTTATAAAG
Organism: Tamias sibiricus; assembly: GCA_025594165.1. Classification (NCBI taxonomy): domain Eukaryota; kingdom Metazoa; phylum Chordata; class Mammalia; order Rodentia; family Sciuridae; genus Tamias; species Tamias sibiricus. The sequence goes on along the minus strand of CM046664.1, from coordinate 106,358,408 downwards.
CAGATGTGAGGAAGAAGCCTGTTGCAGGGAAAGACATCCTGTGACAGGCTGCTGTGTAAAGAGTTTGTCTGGAAATGCTGATTGTCCTGCAGGTGGAAGCTTCATGGAGTTATGTGAGGAAGGGGAGGGAAGGGCCCCTTGAGCAGCTGGTGTGAGTAGAGCATCTTCTACTGTGAGAAGGAGCATCCCTCCAGTTGGTCAGTGGTCCTGGCAACCAAGAAAGAGCATCTGAAGTCACTTCATAATCTTCTGACCATTTTACCACAGTGTGGGGGAGAGAAAATAGGAGGTCAAAGGTGAATCCCACGTTCCGGCCTGAAGAATTGAGTATCTACAGCTGAAGGAGGAAGGGGTAGGTAGGGGTGGGTAGAAAGAACAGGGGAGGATGAGGGAAGTGTGTGGGAAAACTTTTTATATAAAAAAACTAGTTACCATCTCCTTAATTGCACAAATGAGAATGTGCTGAATACCAAACTAATAAGCCTGCCACGTTCAAACCACCTCATCAGCTATTTTCTGATAAAATAGAAGATGAAAACCTACTAATTTATTCAAGAAAAGAATGTGCTCTTTTGCCCTAATCCCACTCCCAGAATAGATGAAGAAGCCCGCCATTTCAGTACAGTCATTAATGGGTTTAATATAGTCAGCCCAGCATCTGTTTTTAGACCTGATATAAGTTATTTGAAACCCAGTCCTCCCCAACTCCACCTCCCTTTGTGGTGGTGGTTTGCAGTAGAGCCCACGTGTCACTCATCTCACAGACACAAGCCCAACCTTCCCACAGCTGCTGACCATGATAAACCCCATGGGCAACAGGAGAGTCACATGACTTTGTCCCCTGTGCACAGGCTTGCTTCAAATGGGCCAACCTATAAAAGCTCATGGAGCCCTCAGGAGTGATACCTGGGAGCCTTAATAAGGCACAACTCCACGACTCCTCTCTATCTCGCTCCCCAGCTGCTCTCTGCTGGCCTCCTGTTGCCTCCCTATGTCCTTTAGCCTCCTATCAGCACTCCTGACCTCTCCGGGATACATAAGTAATAAGTGATACTCTTCTCTCTCTCTCTCTCTCTCTCTCTCTCTCTCTCTCTCTCTCTGTGTGTGTGTGTGTGTGTGTGTGTGTGTGTGTGTGTGTGTGTGTTTTCGTTTCATCTCCTCATTGTGACTCCCCTGATGGATGTACCCAAAGCTAACTTTTCCTTGGCCAAGGCAGTACTAGAGAGTGGCTATCTTGGCTTATGTCTACTCTGAACATGGCCCAAATTAGAAATAAAATAAACAAATCACGACATAGTATTCATAGTTTTAAAATTTGAGCCACTAAATCATAATATCCTAGGATTGACTCTTCAGCAGGTCTGTTCAGTGGGCTAGGCTATGATAGGACTTGCATCTGGAAATGATGTGTTGACAAAGGTATTCATCACAGAATTGTTTTGAAATAACAGGATAAAAAATTAGTAAATGGTTATTAACAGGGCACTCATTACACAAACAGTTACACAATTAACTAGAATATAATGCAGCTGTAAAAAAGATGAAGATACCTTTTTATGTATTAATATTTAATGATGCCCAAGTCATTCTTACATAAAAAGGTAAGGTGCTAGTGTAGGTTCTATGCTATCATTAATGTATTAAAAAATGGTTGTGGAGAGTCTATGTATACATAGTCTTGTAGCTGCAGAGAACATTTCTGGAAAGATATGCCTTCAGGAAGGGGCACTAGGTGGTTGGGGGTCAGGTGAGAGAGATTTCACTGAAATACATTTTGTTTCCAACCATGTGAAATGTATCATCTGCTCTGGAAAAAAAAAAAAAAAAAAGATTTAAAAAGAGCATATGAAACCTTAGATTTAATACCTCTTTCAGACAAAGCCTTTCTGCATTTGCTCATGGCCCTTTGTCAAAATCTGTTATATCATTTTTCTGAACACATTTCTGCAAGGCAATAAAGCTTACTTTTGTGTTGAGAAGAGAGTGGTTGAAGTCAGACAGACCTATGCTGAGAGCTGGCTTCACAACCACCTGGCTGTGGGAATGGCTACTCTACCTTTACGGAACGTGATGGGAACACACATCACAGGGCTTTTTGTGAAGTGTATGTTCAGACACCCTATATGAAATCCTTAGCAAACTTTTCATAGGAATAAGTGCCCGATAAGTGTACCTCTTACTGCTATTAAATGTAATTTAGTGGTGAGCTTTTTCTCTGCCATGCTGAACGTGAACATACCAAGAAGGGTTTGAAGTTCAAGCAGACCTAAGGGCAATTTGGTCATTTCGTTTATCAGATCTCTTTGGTAAATATCAGTAAAGTCTAAAGATGAGAACTGAGTGAAACTGTAGGAAGTTATATGAATTATCTATTGCTGCTTAATAAATGGCTTCAGAATTTAGCAACACAAAGCAAACATTTACACCCTTGCACAGGAAACTGATTTTCCAGCAGCTTAGCTAGATTGTTCTAGCCCAGGGCCTCTCATGAAGCCCCAGTGAAGCTGTCAGCCGGGCTGTGATCTCTGAAGTCTTGGCTGGGGCCAGAGGATCCACTTCCAAGATGGCTTGCTCCAGGCATGTTGGCAGGCATCCTGGGTTCCTTGCCATGTGGGTTTCCCAGGGCTGCCTGGATGTCCTCTTAATGTGGAAGCTGGCCTCCTCTAGAGTGAGTGAGCCACCAGAGAGCAAGGGTGACTTATATGACAGTCATTTCTGCCTTATTCTATTCCTTAGATGCCGGTCACTAAATCCAGTCTACACTCAAAGGTTGGAAAATTTGTTTCCATGTCTTGAAGGGAAGAATGGCAAAGAACTCATGGACATATTTTTTTAAATGCCCAAAGAAGCTGGGGATAAAGTTCAGTGGTAGAGTGCTTGCCTACCATGCCTGAGGCCCTGAGTTCAATCCCAGCACCCCAAAACAGCAAAAACCAAAGCCACAAAAGAGTAGCCATATAATTTATCATTCAAACTTGGATGATTTTTAGGAGTGAAAGGTGGCATTATTAATAATGAATTGGACAACGAATGTAACTGGAACCCTCCTGGGCAAACCAGGCTGTGTCCTCACTGAGGTATGTGTCTTCCCACAACCTCTCATAATACTTAAGTCTCAGACCAAGGTACATGTACCAGTATCTATTATAAGCAGGCTAATTCCAAGGCAAAATGAAAACTTCTTTTTTAATTGAAAGAAAAGTGAAGTTCATAATTGAAACAGAGAAGAAAACACTCCATTAAGGAGAGGAGTGCAGGACAGGGTTGCAAAGTTTAGGAGTCTTTTCCCAAGGTGTTTGGCTGCTAGGCTTCTCAGGTCCTCACACTCCTGTTCATCGGAGGGTGGGGGAACAGCACTCATTTCACTGTGGAAAATGGTTTCCTACTCTCCCTTTACAGCTCCCTACATGAAGATCCAGTTAACAATTTTTTGAAGCTCTTGCAGAACTGTCATCCAGAGTATGGCACTTTCACATGCAACCCATCTTTCAAGTGTGAATGTAAGATTGGAGGACTCTGGGTGTTAAACAACTCCTTGGGTATGGATTGAAGCCAATTAAACACACACCTACATATCACACTATCTATGCTGAAGTACTTAAAGTTTCAGACAGTATGAAAAAAAAAACTGAATAGCTAGGTTCCTAAGCAACCTTTAGTTTTTAACAATTCCATTATAAAGAACAATCATTTCCAAGGGAAAATGAAAGTTAAAGGCTAGAGAGATTGACTAATCATAACAATTATTTTTCTTGCAGAAATTTCCATGTATTTTCTTTAATATGTATATAATCTTTTCCCCCCTCATCTTACTGAGGTATGATTGACAAGTAAACATTGTGTGTATTTAAGGTGTACAACGTGTTTTAATATGAAAATATATTGTGAAATGGTTTTCCTAATCAAGTTACTCAGTCACTTTTTTATGGTGAGGACACTTAAGATCTTTCAACAAATTTCAAGTATATAATAAATAAACTATAGTTGCCATTCTATACATTAGATTTCCAGAAGTTAGTCAAATTCTAACTGCAAATTTGTTCTCTTTGACCAGCACCCCACAATGACTATTCTAGCTGCCTCTATGAGCACAACTTCTTTAGATAATGTTTTTTAGGTTTTAACTTAAGTGAGATCATACACTATTTGTCTTGTTGTGCCCCGCGGCTTGGGACCCCCAAGAAGACCACCAGAGTCCTTGGTCAATGTAAATAACAAAGAGTCATTTATTAGCAAGCTCGAGCTTGGTCCTCCGCGCACTCGGTAACCGGTGACGCTAAGAGGCCCCGAGCCCAGATTTAGCAGGGTTTTTATAATGAAATACATGCAAGTTAAGGGGGGCTTTACAGAACTCTTTTGATTGGTTAACATATAAAGTCACGTACAAAGCATTACTTTTGAGTTTTGGGTCAGCCTGACTGCTAGGGGAAGGGTGATCTGCCACCCGGTTTTGCAAGCTAGACAAAATAAGGAACAAGAATAAGTTTTGGATCAGTCTGACCGCTAGGGGAAGAGTAGTTTTTTTAAAAAACTGAGGACAGTTTTGGGAAAGACTTATGTTTACATAAGTGTTTGCATTTTTCACCTTTCAGTCTTTCTATGCTTGGTTGATTTTACTTTGAATAATGTGGTCTAAGTTAATCTGTGTTATTGCAAATGGCAGGATTTGTGATCCATCTAAGCATCAAAGATTATTTTCATATCTTGGTGATGGCAAATAAGGCTGCAATGAATATAGGGGTTCAGATAGCTCTTTGAGATACTGATTTCATTTCCTTTTGGTAAATACATAGAAGTAGAATTTTTTAATCATATAGTAGTTTTATTTTTAGGATGTTTGTGTGAGAGAGAATTTCCATGTTATTTTCCATAATGCTGTACTAATTTACATTACCTCTGATAGTGTACGGGATTCTCTTTTCTCTACATCCTTGCGATTTCTTGGCTTTTTCTATTTCTTTTTAGATATACATGACAGTAGAGTGAATTTCTTGACTTTTTGATAATAGATATTATAATGTATGAGATAGTATCTTATGGTTTTGATTTACATTTCCCTAAGGATTAGTGATATTGGACACTTTTTCATATCACTGATGGCCATTTTTATGTTGTCCTTGGGAAAATGTTTATTCAGATCCTTTGCCTTTTTAAATTTTGTGGGGGGAGAATATTGAGTTGTATGAGTTTTGCTGCATTCCATAAGTTTTGGCATGAGGATTTTTCATTTTTGTCTCTGTTACATATATTTTGATTTCTTCTTTGATCCACTGTTTTTTCAGGAATGTTTTGTTTAATTTCCTCTTAGTAAATTGTTCAGTTTTCCTCCTTATGATGTTATCACTTTTATCATTTATTTACATTACAAATAAAATTGTAAAGCACCCATTCAAGCAGAGTAGCTTTTGTTGCAGCCCTTTCCCATCCGTTGGTTCTTGTTTCTGATTACAAAGCATTATCACAAAAGTAGCACATGCCCTACCTGTTTAAGGTGTCACAACCTCCTCACCTTTCTAAAATCCAATATTGAGGGAGAAGTGCGTTTTAAACACTGTTATGCAACCTAGGCAATATTTTTTTTTTCTTTTTTTGTACCAGGGATTGAACCCAAGGGTGCTTTACTGCTGAACCACATTCCCAGGCCTTTTTATTTTGAGACAGGGCCTCACTAGTTTGCTTACAGCCTTGCTAAGTTGATGAGGCTGGCTTCAAACCTGTGATTCTTCTTGAGCCTCCTGAGCTGCTGGGATTACAGGTGTGCAGCCCTGCACCCAGTAGCTAGGCAATACTTTGACACAGGGAAACCCCATAGAAAATAACATGAGCCACATATATAACTTAAAGTTTTCTAGTAGCCATATAAAAAGGAAAAAAATAAACAGGTAGTTAATTTTTATAATCTAGTTAATGTATGACATAACATTTCAATACATTGGTCAATTTAAAAAGTGACATTTTACACTTTTAAAATTTAGGTGTTCCGAATCTGGTGTACATTTACATTTGCTGCAAGTTTCTGCTTACACTAGCTATATTTCCAGTGCTGAGTATTTCAGTGACTTATGGCTTATGGCTAACATATAGGAGAGCACAGCCCTACCCTACTATGATCCCTTCAGTTCTTATTACCGACATTATTCTTCCTTGCTATAACCTAAATGCCTGAGTCCCCCAGAATTCACATGGTGAAATCCTAAACCTCAGCGTGGTGACATTAGGAGATAGGGGTCTTCAGGAGGTGATTAGATCATGAAGGATTAATCCTCATAATTGGGATTAGTGCCCTTATCAAAGAAACTGGAGAGAGCTAGCTACTCCCTTCCTCCATGTGGTGATGCAGCAAGAAGCTTCCATCTACAAACCAGGAAATGGCCCTCATCAGATACCACATCTGCTAGCACCTGGATCTTGTACTTGACCATATCTAGATCAGTGAGTAATCCGTTTGTTATTTATAACTCACCCAGTTTATAATGTTTTGTCATAGCAGCCTGAAATGACTAAGACATATTTCGAATTCTTCTGCCTCATATTCTGACAGATGCTTTTTTCCTTTTCTGAAAAACTCCTGTCCTTATCTGAGTCTTTAAAATTTTGCCTACCTTCCAATGTCTTCTCAAATGTAAGAGAAAAGTTTTCCAGTTGAATGAGATGTGCTCACACATCCTAGTCTTCAAAGATTATAATAATTTATGCATCATTCATGTATGGTTCCTTTTTATTGTCTTTAGAGAAAGTACTGAGACTTATTTTTGTTTCTCAGACCTAAAAGATGGCCTTACACCCAGTAGGTACTCAATAAGCATTCGTTTTAAAGTGGATTGTGTTGAATTTATTGCCGAGCAAAGCAAAGTGCCTATTGCAAATCACACAACTGATAGTGAATAAAACATGAGCCAAACCAATATGCTTTCCTCTGACAGGGAAACCAGAGGGCTGCTGTCTTAGTCACTATATCCAAAGCAACTACTCTGTGGAAATTGCTCATGTTTTATGGTAATTCATGGAAGTCCTTATCATTAAGTTGATGATTGTATTTTATTTAGCTATTACCACTTTAGGATTGCACAGATCACCCTCTCCTCTTTCAGTGTATTGTCTATTAATTTGAATATTCTGTTATTTCTTAGAAAACTGCCACTTAGCCTGTATAAGCACTGAATATTATTGAAACAGATGGACTAAATACTTGCATAAATACTTCCAAAGTGATCAAATCTTCCTGTGCCTGTTCTAAGAACTCTGGTGGTCCTAGAGAGAGAGGTAGCACTAGAGCACTAGACTTCCCCCTGAGTTCTGCCTTCCTACCTCTGCTATAAGCCTGCAACCTTCTTGCCTCCTGGAGACCTCTGAGCTGAGAACTACTTGCAGATAGTATTATAACATTTCCTGTTGCTACTATCACAACACCATCAACTAGTTGATGAAACAAGTTTGTTTTGACTCAGTTTGGAAGGCTGAAAGCCCAAAAAAAAACATAGTGCTGTCCCTTTCAAGGGGCCCTCTTGACTGTATCACCTCTTGGCAGTTGGCAAGAGTGCGTGTGGGAGGAAGAGCTCAAATACCAAACAGGAAGCCAGACAGCAATTCAGGGGTTGGGCTTGCTCTTATAACAACTCATTCATGTGAGGGCTCAGGAACCCCAGGAAAGCTATCATAATCCCTTCTGAGGGCAGTGCCCCGGTTGCATAAGGACCTCTCACATCCCCCACTGAGGATCAACCTCCAACACATGAAACTTTGAGGGACAAACTACTTCAAAACCCTATCAATTTTCTTTCCCAAAGAATATGACAGATTACCTTATGCTGAAGAGCTATTTACTAATAATATCTAAAATATTACTTAGGTTATTAGTAGTGCATTTATTTTGATAATAGAAATGAAGCCCTTGTGAGCATCTTACCTACCCTGAGTCTTATCTACTCTTTAACTCTCTAATTATATTGTAGTGGGGGAAAAATAAATCTTTCCTTTACCATCCTAGGTTCCAAACTGGGACCCTGGAAATTGAATTGACAAAGTACATATTAACAGGAGAGAAACATATTAACGCATGCTACACAGGCACATGTGGGAGAAATTGTATCACAAAGAGTGATTAGAACTTAGGCTTATGTAGCAACTTAGCAAAAATGTGGAGAAGGACAAGGAGGGGTTTAGGCGTCCAGTGGGGGGGGGGCACGTTGTTGGGAGGTAAACATGTGAGAGATGCAAATGAGAGATAGGGTTGATAAATAAAGTTGGTTGCTGAGATTCTTCTCTGTGCCATCTCTAGGCTGGTAAGAGTCTAGAGTTGTCAGCAGTGATGAAGAGCCTGAGCTTTCCTCCCCAAGAGGAGAAACCACTTTTACAAATGGAACTTTATGGCCTGCTTTTAGGCAAATGGTGGGAAAAAAGAGGACTATTTTCTTGCTGCTATTTGTTTGCAACTAGGATAATCCTTGTGCAAAAGTGACATATTTTAGACTAACATATTCTGCTTCCCTACAATACAAAGATAGGTTTTCATTTAACAATAATACTTACAAGTAAGTAAGCTTTCTGTTGCTCTCACAAAATACCTGAGATAAAGGCACACTCATACATTGCTGGTGGACTGCAAATTGATGCATCCAATATGAAAAGCAGTATGGAGATTCCTTGGAAAACTGGAAATGGAACCACTATTTGACCCAGTTATCCCGCTCCTCAGTTAATACCCAAAGGACTAAAAGCAGCAGTAGTGACGCAGCCACATCAATGTTTATAGCAGCACAATTCACAATAGCTAAATTGTGGAACTGACATAGATGCCCTTCAGTAGATGAATGGATAAAGAAAATGTGCTACATATATACACGATGGAATATTATTCAACATTAAAAGAGAATAAAATCATGGCATTTGCAGGAAATGGATGGAGTTGGAGAATATTATGCTAAGTGAATTAAGCCAATCCCAAAAACCCAAATGCCGAATGTTTTCTCTCATAAGTGGATGATGGTCCATAATGGGGATGGGCAGGGGGAGCATGGGAGGAATGGTGGAACTTTAAATAGGGCAAAGGGGAGGAAGGGAGAGGGAGGAGAAGGGAGGGGGCTTGGGGGCAGGAAAGACAGACAGTGGAATGAGATGGACATCATTACCCTAAGTACATGTGTGAAGACACGAATGGTGTGACTCTACTTGGTGAAGAGACATGAAAAATTGTGCTCTATATGTGTATTATGAATTGAAATGCATTCTGTCATGTATACCAAATTAGAATAAATAAATAAATTTTAAAAATACTTGAGACAAACAACTTTAAAGGAGGGAAGATTTATTTAGGCTTACAGTCTATAGAGATTTGGGTCTATGGTCACTTGACTCCATTATTTCTGTGCCTGAGGTGAAGGAAAACATGGCAGGGAGCACATGGTACAGCAAAGCTGCTCCCTCATGGTGGCCAGGCAGCATGATGAGAAAGAGGAAGAGGCCAAGGACAAGCTACCCCCTTCCAGAGCATGCCCTCCGTGACCTGCTGCCTCCAAGTCAGCCCCACCTCCTGTGGTCTCCGCCACCTCCCAAGAGCTTATTAATCAATGCATTTGAAAGCTCCCTTATGTAGAATTAGGCTCTGGAATGAAAACCCCTGGGTTAACATACTGGATTAATCATTCACTATGAGGTTGTGAACAGGTTAATAAACTTTCCCAAGCTTTGTTTCTTTGTAGATCAAATGCTATTTGTATTTTATACTATTCATAAAATTATTGTGAGATTTGAATTGTTATGTAATGTGCCTCATATATGGTAGAAGGCCATAAATTTAAATTTCTTCTTTTGAAGGGGAAAAATATTTCCAAATCAGTTACATGTTTTTTTTTTTTTTTTTTTTTTTTTTTTTTTGTGGTACCGGGGATTGAACTCAGGGGCACTCGTCCACTGGGTCACATCCCCAGCCCTTTTTTGTATTTTATTTAGAGACAGGGTCTCACTGAATTGCTAAGTGCCTCGCCACTGCTGAGGCTGGCTTTGAACTCGCGATCCTCCTGCCTCAGCCTCCCAAAGTGCTGGGATTACAGGCGTGAGCCACCGCGCCCGGCGGTTACATGGTTTTTAATGCCTTCTATAGTCCAGACCCTGCATTGGGATTTTTATATTTGTCATCTCAGTTAATCCTCAAAACAGCGCAATAAGGCAGAACTTCTTTTCGTGTCACCACCCACACAGAAAATTATAATAGCTGCTCAGCACACTGGGGTAGGCTGCTCAGAACCAGAGGTGAGCAGCCCAGGGGTTACTAACCAATATCTTAGTGTTTTTATAGCATGTTTGGGATATTGGGTTGCCTCAGCAAGTAATTGTAAAGCTTTGCTAGAAAATACTGTCTCTCACTATACACAGGAGGTAAATTGAGACTTGGAAGAATTAAGGCCATGTAACTTATAAAAAGCTAACAGATAATGAGTGCTAGGGTCTGAATGTGTCCTCCTGAAACTTATGTATTGAAACTCAACTGTCAACGTGATAGTACTAAGAAGTGAGGCATTTTGGATGGGATTAGCAGCCTTATAAAAAGGCTGAAAGGAACTAAGTAGGCCTTCTTGCCCTTCTGCCAGGTGAGGAGAGTGTTCATCCCCCTGAAGGACACAACAACAAAGCACCATCCTGGAAGGAGAGACAGGGACTCGCCGGACACCAGCACCTGATGCTTGATCTTGGATTTCCAGCCCTGGGACTGTAAAAGGTGCATTTCTGTAACAGATTCACCTGATGCCTTGACTATATGCCTTGTGGCTTTAAAACTTACATTCCCCCCCGTCTTCTTTTCCCTAAAATTCTCCTCTCTGATCTTCTTTTCCCTGATCTTCTCCTTCCTGATCTCTTCTCCCTAATCTCATTTTCTCTGAATCACCTCTATAAAAGCTCCTTGATCCTGCTGATGGGCAGAATCACAGCTTTTGGGACAGGAGTCCCCTGTGTTTCTCCTTTGCTAGCAAAGCAATAAACCACCCTTTGTTATAGTAACAGGAACAGACTAAGACACTAGAATTCAGTTTTTAATCCTGGAAATATTTGGTCAAACCAACATATATTTAGTATAATATGTCAGTCATGTTTTTCATTAAACAATTTTGAGGTAATTATAGATTTGTGTAGATGTAAGAACTAGTAGAAAGCAAGAGAGATTCCAGTTTTCTACCAGTGATAATTCCTTGCAAAACAGTAGCACAATCAGGATACTGAAATTGAGCAGTCAAGATTCAAAACATTTCTCCATACCATTTCATGACTGTACCCGCTTGCCTCTACCTTCATCCCTCCGTAACCCCTAGAAACTACTAATTTGTTATCTATAATTTTGTCATTTTAAGAATGTTATATAAATGAAGTTACATGGCCTTCTTTCTATGAACAGTGGAGCTATGCATCAAAGCTTATGTGCTATTTCTGTGAACTACAATGTAGGGTATATATGAAACTTGAAGGCTATGAAGTTGGAGAGGTGGCAAGGATTGGATTATATATTCCATCTAAAATAATTAGGACACGATTTTACAGGCCACAAAAAGTTGTTTAAAGATTTTAAACAGAAAAATAAACAGTTTCACCGATGTGATTTAAAAATCTCATTCTGGTAGCCAAGTATTGCATTAGTCTTAACTAGAAGTGGGGAAAAAAATAGGACATAATCTCAGTGGTCCATGAAAGAGATTATGTAGGGCTGACTATACAGTGACAATAAGAGGAGGAGAAACCACATAGAGACAAGGCATGGAAGTGGAGGGCTATAGTGTGGGACTCTGGCCTAGGTGACTGGTTGGGTAGCAGGGCATTTGCCAAATGATGAGCAAGTTCAGAGTTAAGAGGATGAGTTCAGTTTTCAAATACTAATTTTGTGATACCTGTGTGATATCAATGAACAATGTCCAGGAGTGGTGGGGCTGGAGCTCTAAAGAAAAGTCTAGATTAGAGATAATGATTTGTCAATCTTCTACCCATGTGTAAGAGGTTATGGCATACATGATGGGGGAGGAGTCCTGCAGAGAGCATGGAACAGACAGAAGACACTGAGCAACACAACATTTTCCTCTTTTTCTAATATTTAATTGGTTATAATGGTAACCATCATGCCTACTAATATCTAAAAGGCCTACAACATATTCTCTAGGAGAATGTATACATAAGGTCTAAAACTTCAAAGAATTTTATGCATTCAAGATATTAATATTGCAATGAAGATCATCTTAAAACATAGACACATAATGGAATACCAGCAAATTTTCAGCCCATTTTATTTTGAGGACTAAGCACATTTTTAACCTTTCTGAGTTATGTCATGCTCCTATTTTTGCAGAACTCAGAGTGGCAGATGTGTAATTACAGTGATATTCTGAGTAGTTGTTCAGGCATAAACAACAGCTTCAACAGCCAGAATCTTATAATTAGGGCCAAGTCCTTAACCACAATTCCCCAAAGTGTGGGATGGGATCAAGTAAAAGCACCAAAGGAACAGACTCTCAGTGAAAAAGAGGCATCTACATGCGTCCTTTTTTCCACTGGTACATTTATTTCTGAATTCTCGTATATTGTTCTGAATGCTTTCTGACAGCACAGCTGATGGAGTAGAGGAGACAGGGAAGAGAATCATCTTGCAAATCAAAATGGATCTAGTCATTCAGAAGGAACTCCCTCCTCTCTTGCCACTGTCTCCAGTCTGACCGTGGGGGTAATCTATTCCTCCACTTAAAAAAAAAAAAATCTGTCTGCATTAATAAGATGCATAGGTATTACAGTAAAAAGTACAAGAGAAAAAGATGCCAAACAGGTAAATGTAAGATGCACAGAAGAACCTAACTGCATAAAATCTGATGCTAAATCCTAACAGGCTCTGCATGTCAGAAATGCCAGATTCCCAAGAGAATTCGCATATTCTATCAAACATACCCCTTTCTACTGGTTTATTTCTCTCTTGTTAAACTGAGAAAAATAGCAATCATTTATCCAAATTTTCATGTCACATTGATTAATGAATGCTTTTTCAGTGAGGGCTGTGATGAAGTCACTATGTTGAGCTCAGGATGAGGACTGGAGAGAAAAATTGCTCAAATAATTTATAATCTGGTAGATGCTAGTGATTTAATAATATTTCAATTGTAATCTTGTCAAAAATCTATCTTCATTTAAAAAGAATTCTGTATCACTTCAGGAAACCAAAAGCATACATACCGTAGATTCTCCATATTTCCTAATTCTTCTTTTCTTTTCTGGATAAAGCTGTCTATAGGGAATTAGCTTAGTTTTCATTGCCTAATTTCAAAAAGGTTTGGAGGTAGCAGCTAAGGATCATAGGTGTAAGTTGAAAAAAGGAGATCTGCCCAAGTACAATGAAGAATCCTAACTATCTAGACAATGTGCCAAGGCTACAATCTGCCCCTGGGGATGGGGGTTGGGGGAGACTTAAGTATTCCTGTAGGAAGTCACTCTGCCATTCTAAAGCCTTACTGAATGTAGTTGTGCAGCAAGCTGAGACTTGAAATCAGGGCTGACTCATGGCTCCATAATAGATGAGCTTCGGGATGATGTAAAGTATCCTCCAGGAAGGCCCTATCCATCCCTCATCCATATTTTACTCTACTTTTTATTGAGGCCTTATCTGTAATGGGAAACATTACTCCCAGTTACTACCTCCCAGTTATCTTGGTGGTGCTGAGAAAAGCTCTCATGTCAAGGAGCTGGAAAATGCCCTACTGTGTGGTTCAACAGAGATGGGGCAGGAAGTGAGTAATCACTCTGAAGCCTAGTGACATGCACAAAACAGATTCTTTGCAGATAAAGGGGAAAGGAAATAAGTGGTGTTGGGTATGGGAAAAGAGAAAGGGAAGAAGCACAAGAGAGATTTTCTGCTCTTACCTGAATAAGTGGCTTCTAATTCTTTGCAAATCCAGGATGGATTTTTCCAGGCTGAATGGCTGCCTCTTCATCTGCCCGATAATGAAAGTGAGATGGAATACTAGCCAGTTTAATTAATCACTTCTTCAGCAAACATTTTTTGTGCACCTGTTACATGCCAAGCTCTCCAGGAGCTGGGAGACAGGGGTGAACAAGACAAGAATCTCATATTCTGCACTGGCGTAAGATAGGGGGATGAACATTCTAAGAGAAGCCTCCTGGTCATCCCAGTGCCCCTAAACACATATTTGGCATTTACTTGGTTGTATATCCTGGGCCTCCCATTCACAGGCTCTGCCTATATTGGACATGACGAAAGGTCCTCATTCTCAACTCCCAGACACTTGGTTTTAGCCATGCAATACTCATAGTCTCACTTTCTGCCTCATTCACCCCTGTGTATTATCTGTAACAGAAACACAACAATAAGCAGTTTTTAGGACTTCATAAAAAAGAACTGAGGGTCTCTACCTTATCTACCTTATTTTTTCATTTTTATAGACTTTCCAGATCAGCCATACCCTCTGCTGTACCCAAACTTTGCTTCAAGCCCTCAGCTTTGGTATGTTCCCCTCCCAGTGGTGACTTCAGCATACACTGTTTTCTGTATCTACTATCACTATGGAGAGATAACTCCCTCACACTCACAATTCTAATGCCCACCACATATACTGGTCCTGAGAAAAGACAATATCCATTTTCTTCCTCTGCACTGCAGGTTGTACTTTGCCTGTATACCCCAGTAGGAATGATGCCCATTCATCATGGTCCAAAACATCACTCAGTCCTACTGGAATTATTCTCACATAGACAATTGCCCTCATCAAAAACTAGAATAACCATAGCTCTTTTCACTCCGGGGAGGGTAAAGAAGTAGAAGCCAAAGCCCCCCAAACCCTGCATAAACTGCCTGGAGCAGACATGGGTTTGTACCCTGGGCTGGTATATTTGTGACGTGCTCCCCCATAACCTCCAATTTGTTATTGCCTCTGAGGATTTATTTTTGAAGGCATCATCTATCATGAGAGTCTATCATGAGAATCATTATAATTTGTGCATGAGATGATTTTTCCCCCTACTAAAAGTGGTTGGTGCTGGTTGGTAAGCATCTCTGTGAGGTATTGTAATGGTCTGTAATGAGACAGACCAGAGAGGCTAAGGATTCTTGCCTAGCATCCTTTCTATCTTCAGAGATGGGTACTACAGGCACTGTGACTTCAATTGGTTTTCATTTCTTCCCACTCCCTTCCTCTTTCCCACTCAATTTAGGACATTTGCTAATCTGCAAGAGAGTTTGGGGTGGAAACACTATTCTTAAGGACTATAAACTAAATCAAAGGTACAATCTCTGTAGAACTTCTCTGTGTCAAAGACAATTGGACCCTCCAGGAGCTTCAATCTCCTGGGGAAATGGGGCATAAATTCATAAAGTAAAAAAAGGTGACATAGCACACAAAGGGAAATTAAAACTGTCCTAGTGCGACTATATATTCTAGAGAGATGAATATTACATCTCTATATATTCTATATATTACATCTCTATATATCCTATATAGAGATGTATTCTATATAGAGATGTAATATAGAGATCACAGTGAAAGAAGGTTTTCTGGAAACAGAATCCTCTCAAGATCATTGTATGCATGGTGCCTCTTGGCACTCTGTAGCATCACAGCCACCAGAGAAGAGGGAAACCAGCCAGGAACGCGAGGGAAAAAAATCCAATGTCTGTGACAAGCTGTCAGACAGTCATTAGCATTCCCCAGACCGCAGAGGAGCTCAGATTTGAAGGTCTTGCCTGATCAAACACACTTTCTCAGTAATGAACTATTGAGCCAACCCTTGGAATAAAAATCCTGTCAGTCTTCTTGGAACAACACTGCCATTTGAAATACATCCATGTCCTGCTTGTGGGCATAGCTCTACTGGGTCCATTTTCCTTCTAACATTTCAACTATCAAAACAGAAGGAAATGATTTTCTTTAAGGCAGAACTGACAGCTGATCTGTTCTTTCAAACTGGGTAACAAAGGCATTGGTAGTGCTGATGTAATAAATGGTACTTAAAATTGATGTCCATTTTTTAATAAGAAACTAAGGTGGTTTTGAAACAGGGAGTCTAAACCAGAAAAAATTTTCCCTCTGATAAATTTTGCCCAATTGTGTATTATGTGTATACTTTAAATGTATTTGTATTTTAATTAACAGAAGTCAAACCTTTTCCTATGATATGAATCTTAGCATATTGTTTTTACTACATATTAGTGTTAACAAATATATACCCACATTTCCTTAAAAAAGTCACTTGGAAATGTGTCCTCTGTCCATACTTGTATTGTCACCAATGAACGCCAAGTTTACCTAAGGTAGATTTGAATCTATGAAACAGCATGATTCAGGAATCAGAACAACTGGACTGCCACCCATTCTTAGATTCTAAAGAGTCTGTAATAGATTCTTCACAATTCACCTGGGGTGTATATCATTGGGATTTGCCTAGACAACAAAATGTTAAGGACCTGCAGGGTGAATAGCATTATTGGTATTAGTTCCTTATCCAGGTACTAAATTGATTTCTAGGTGGTTACACCGAAACCCTAGAAGCTGTAAGAAGAGCAGAACTAGGAGCTGAACTAATGCCTGTGAGACTATGATTACTGGGATAATTGTATCCCTTGGCTCAATGACCTAGAGGATTATGACATGTATTGCTGGCTCAGCCAGACTGAGGATTCTAAACACATCTAAGGAAGTACTAGTTAAGGTTGAAGAACTTAAAACCTTCTACAGAAAAAACAGAAACACTTTGCAGACTCAGGTTGTATAAAAACTTAGGAAGTCTCTTATATTTCTAGGTTTTCTAAAATACAAAGAACTGCTGGGGGCCGACCTCCAACTGGGGGTACAAACGCGAGTGCTTAGCGAAGTACAAAGGCAGAGGAGCAGCGATGAGTAAAAAATAACACACTGACACACAAGTCAGGCTGTGGAATCTTCTCTCTTTACTTTTACTTTGTTGTAGGTCTTTAAGCATAATTTTTGGCAGTACAAATTGTTTATACTTTCTTTTGTGATTTCATTACAGACATGACTTAATTTATAGATTACATTTTAGACATATTAAATTTCTTATTTTATTTATTTCAAGGTTTTGAGGTCACTTACACCTTTTCAAGGCCCTGTACGTGACTGTCTGGGCATATTATAATTTCATCATTATTTATCTAATTAGTTTGGGTGAAAATTTATTTCTCACAAATTCCCTGAAACTGTTTTCTCTGCACACCATTCAGGCTGTCTGATAAAAGTCAACTTTCTCTGTCTGGGATTCCAAAGCACTATTGTTTTTCTTTTTATAGCAGTTGTTTACAAAACCTAGAAGCAGGGAAAGGGGGGGCAAAGCTGAATGTTAATTCTGAAGGACTTTTTACTCTAAGGAATTTATATCTACTCTAAAAGTAAGAGAAATCCATTTTTAATCAAAAAAATCTCTTAAAGCTTATTAATTAGGAACTAAGTACTTATAGAAAAAGGTTTGTGTTACTCCTTCTATGTTTTTTTATGTTTTTTAGCTAGATTTCAAAAAAGATAAATTTACAGAATTAGTCTGGATCTAAATAATCGAAATAGCGACATTTGGTGGCCATATATGTGAATAAAGAACTTAACAGCAAGTAAATAGAACCTTCACAGTCAAAGTTAACTCTTTCAGCATCAAGATATCTTTCATGCAAAAAGAGAGGGCTTTATCAACAGAAAGGTTATAGGGAAGCATAGGGAATACGAGCAGATCACATTGGAGTAACAGCCATTAGCCAATCCTTGTGGTGGTTTGATTTTTCGTCATATGTCAGGGCAACACCCCTGGGCTAGGCCAAGTCCATTATCAGGAAGTCATGTTTTTGGCTGACATGTTCTCAATGTCCCCAACATTTCTTTTCCCCTTTTCTGTTGATGGGAGTCCACCCTACTCGAGAGTGCGTCTGTCTTAGGTTGCCCCTCCCCTCGGGGGGTCTTACCCATCACTGACTGCCACTCTAGCACTTCAGGTGGACTTACCAAAGGCCAGCAAGCCTCAGTGGCCGGGGGGAAGACATGGGACAGAACAGTCACCTTTGGGAAGGCTTCCCATGGATGATTTAGACTTCCAATTCTTGTCAAGGACCGTAGCCTAGTTCATAGGGCTCCCAATCATCATTGCTGAGGGCAGCATATTGTTGGTGGACCACTATAGGCTGTATTGATTTTGCCCTGTCCTTAAGGAAGATGCCACTAAGATGCTATAGAAAATGTTACAACAAAGAACCCCAAATAGAAATAATAAATTATTTTGTTCATTTTACATAACAATGAGTAACTCAGTTAATTTTCATTTATCATCCCTCATTCACTGGAAATTTAACGGCAGTCCCTTACTATTTTGGCAAGAGATATCTAATAGTTTTAATTTGTTAGATACATTTTCAGGAGTATCATTTTTTATCTGGGTGGGTCTCTCCCCAGATGTGCCATATTCTATCTGTTAGAACTGTGCTCTATTTTAAATATCAAAAAGTACCATGGCACAAGGCTTTCATTGGGAATCCCATTCCTTCCATCTTTCAGCTCCTTCTGTCCTTGGTCATGAAGATTTTCTTCCTCATGGTTGCAAGAGAGCTGCCTAGTCTGTAAGCACCAGGACTACTCACAGGGCAGGAAGAAGGGGAGAGTGCAGAGGGGAAGAGCACTGTTCTTAAGGATGTTTGGGGAGTTTGTTCTTGGGGACTGAAGGAAAGCCTCCAGGGATATTCTTCATCTTACTGGTGTCATATTGCACCTTTAGCTGAAAGCGAGTTCAGGAAGTTCAATGTTTTGAATTGATGACATTTCTGCCCTTTAACACAAAAAAAATGAGAATTTTGTTTTTCCAGAACCAGGAGAAAATGGAATCTAACAGATAACTAGCCATATGTGATGCAAATATTTTTTTCTGAATTTATAACTCTGCTCTGCAGTGGTTGAATTGTCTCCTACCTCCCAGCTTGTCGACTTTTCAATACCTCTCTCCACTCTCACTTCTCCAAGCTTTGATTATTAGGCCCTTCATTATCTCCAGCTGTCTTCTTTTATCTTTCCAGTATATTCAGCTTTCTGTATCTGTGGGTTCTGCCTCCACAAATTCAACCAACCTCAGATCAGAAAATAACCAGGAAAAAACACTGTATCTACGATGAACATGTACAGATGTTTCCTCATTTCTTAAATAATACAACATAACAACTATTTATACAGATTTATATTACATTAGCTAATATTATTTGGAGATGATTTAAAGTATGGGAGGATTGTGTAAAGGTTATGTGCAAATACTGTGCCATTTTACACAGGGATTTGAGCATCTGGGGATTTTGTTACTTTTGGATGAGGGGGTTGTCCTGGAACTAATTCCTTACAGATATGAAGGGACAACTGTACTTAACTGAACAAATCTCTATTCCTTTCCTCTCCCCTTTCTCTGACAGGAGCTATTCCTGATCCAAAATGTTTGTTAGCCAAAAATACCCCAGAAGTAAATTCATGTATCCTCTAAGTCTCATTAAATATTAGGAATTAGTCGAATATTTTATATCTATAAAGATTTATTTCTGTAAAGTTGGTATGAGTTTGCTGGGAGTTCCTCCAAGGGGGATAGCACTCAGGTAGCCTGTCTTTTGTTGTGGATCAAGGGGCATGAGCTCAAGTTACCCAAGGATACGTTACTGGGCCGAAGAGATAGAGTCCTAGTTGAAAACAAGATGTAAGTGCCAGTGTCTTGGAGATTCTGGCAGGAGCAAGACAGCGTGGAGATTGAAATAGGGTTGTATAAGGGATGTGTCTGTGAAGCACTGTGGAACATCTTGCAATATTTGTTGATTTATTGATGAAATTGTGAAGAGAGTATACACATCCAAACCTGAATCTACTCTGAGCACTTGCTGGGACTGGAGAAAGGGAAGTGGCCAGTTTGCTGAAGTGTGCAGCCAGGCTTGCCCAGACAGCTGAGAAATGATTACATCTAATTGGCAGAAAAGAGCCCCACAGCCACCTGCAGCAGCTGCAGCAATCTGAGAGAACTCCAATTCCTTTGCTCCCCAGAAGCAAGTTCACACATCCTAGTGGCCTCTTGGGACTTGGGGATGTGAGTGTGAGACAGACCTTCCTCTTGGGAGAAACACATTTTCTTGGCAGCAAAACTAAATTTGAATCAGACAATCTTTCTAATTTGTTCAACTCTAATAACCAGGGCACTCTTTCATAAAATGCTACTCATGTAAGAACTGTCCACACTACCTATGTCCTCTTATGGAGAAGACATTGAAAATGGATCTGGTACCATATCAGAACATGAAAATAACTGGATAAGTAGAGGTATGATGAGGAGGAGGAGAGAGAGGCTAATATGTTGGGAGCAGGGACCAACATTTTCAAACAAGACTGGCAAGTGGGTACACAGGAAGTGCCCACTGGAAGAACGTAGAGGGTGAGACGACACAAGCGAATACACTGGACACAGACATGCTGAGTCTCAAGATCCAATGGAGCATGAGAAGAATGTCTGTTTGAAATAATTTTGTTTAGCATGTGCTCTTACAATTTAGGCCAAGTTACTACATTTGTTTCATATCATTGAGTGATTATGTAAGGCCCTAGCTTTTCAAGTCGTTCCTTAACATACATTATATTCTATTAAAACCTATAAGACATGGTACGAAATGAGAAGCAAATGAAGGCCTTCATCAGGTTTCAGTTACCTTTATGTCAGGGATTTATGTCGAACTGTTGCTGTTGGGACTTCAGCACCAGATCTTTGGAAAGCTGTACTTATTTAGATTTTGAACCCAGTCCTTAACCTTAGGGAAAGTTGCATCCTATTTTTCTCAAACTAGGCTTATACAGCAGGCATTGCAAACCTTTGAGAAGAGATCAGCCTTTTTGAATAACTGTAGAATGAAAATATAGTTTATTATAATCCTAAACTAATAAGGACAAATAAAATTATAGTGATGTAAAACATTCTGTTGTTTTCTTCAAAGATATTAAAAATAAGGAAATATTATTTGGATATAATTATATTCATGTCATCAATTTCTAGTCCTTATTTTGATGTATATGAGTAAGAAAAATTTCAGATCACATAAGATCTACACTGTCTTTGCCATCTATAAGATATGCTAATCAAGTTGACTAGAAAGTTCTAATAACGTTTTGCTAAAATTTACTCACTGAGTTGTAATTCAATAAAATAATATTTTATGTAGAAGACTATTACTGATGGAATTGGGTTTTATGTTTCCCTGGTAGCTCCAGTATCCTTGTTTTTTCATTTTTGTTTTGTTCTACATGAAATCTGTAATGGAAAAATATCCCTGGTTTGAGTTCCTTGGTTGTTGCAAATATACTGTCTCATCAGCTGTGATATTTATTTTCTAAAACTGTTTCTTCAAGGAAATGAAAATTATTTCAGTGTACTTTATCTCAACGAAAATGTCCTTCTAAATGCAAATAATCTCTCTGGCCACATCATGTTATTAATAGGTAAATACTTCCATGAATTGTGGTTCACTTTTATTTTTGAATACAGACACTATATATGATAGGTGACAAGTACATTTCCTATTTTTTAACTTGTCAACTGCAGTATTACTTCAATTGTTAACAAGTAGATTTGTATTTTTCATGACTTTAAAAACAATGGAGTTCTACTTGGCCATAAAGAAGGATGAAATTATGTCATTTGCTGGTAAATAGATGAAATTGGAGAACTTCATGCTGAGTAAAATAAGCCAGACTCAGAAAGTCAAGGGTTGAATGTTTTATATGTGGCAGATATAGAAAAAAAAAAGAGTAAAAGGGGGGAATATCATGAAAATGGAAGGGAGAAACAGAGTAGAAGCAGGAGATGAAGGGAAGGCAAAGGGGAAGAGCTGAGGAATAAAATTGGCCAAATTGTGCCAGGTACATATATAACTATATCACAATGCACTCTAATTTTATGTGTAACTATACTGTACCAATTATAAATAAATGGAAGGAAGACAAATAGAGTAGATGAAGGGGATTGGAGGAGGGGAAGGGAAGGAAGGGGCTGAATATTAGGGATTGAAATAGAGAAAACTGTGTTTATATACACTTGTGAATATGACACAGTGAACCCCACTATTATGTACTACAATGCGCTGAAAGTAACCGTTGCAAATTTGAATTACACTATAAGGAAAATATGGGTTTTTAAAAAATCTATAAATATGGTGCCCCCCCCCCAGACCTCTAATAGTGTGAGGGGAAAAAAATCTCAAACTTTAGCCCTATGGAGGTAAAAATCTCAATTTAAACTAATATAGGAAACAATCCCTTTATATAATGTTCAGCTTTGGGGCAGAAGGCAAAAAAATAAATAGCCTTCCATATTTGGTCTATGGATTCCTCTGCATGATGAGTTCTGTGACGATGGGGGCAAGATGTGGTTTTCAGGACTCCTGGGGTTAGGGGGAAAGTCTTGGGCAAAGTGGTCACATGGGGGTGGACTTTGTCCACCTGGTTGGTACTTGCTCAGCTGATGTTGTGCCTCAGTTCTGTGGCTGCTGTATACTGTAGAGTGCCCACAGAGTCTCTGCATGATAAGCTTATGTGTTAGCTCTCCACCACAGACTCAGTGGCTGCAGGATTCTACATATATTACATGGGGCCTGAGACCACTTGGGGGAAACCACAGCCTCCTTTTGATCTTCTGCATATCCAAATGATGTGGATTCTCTCCAGGTTGGTACAGAACAGCCAGTGAGGTGATCCTTCTTAGAGCCTCAAATGGAAAGTTGGAATGAGAGTCCCTCTGCCCCTCTACTCTTGAATTTTAAAGTGGAGGCAGAGGGTAAGTGTGGAGTGGATAGTGCTTGGAAGAGACATCAGCTCTGTGTCTGGCTTTCCTAGTCCTCCTCTCCCATTATGCGTCCTTCTACCTGCCATTCCCTGGAAAGGAAAATTGGTGGGTTGTCTTTTATGTTGTGATGTTGTATCTTCCACCATGTAGCAGTGGTTGTGGCTTTGCTGTCATTGGTAGACAATAGGTAGGTCTTCTCTAGAACACAGGAGAACACATAAACTTTATGTGTTAAAGAGGAGAGAAGAGTTATTCGGGAAATGTTTTCTCAAGGCAACAGCCTGACTTAGAAGACTTTATTTTTTCTGTACAGTCTTATTTCTTGTGCTAGAATTTGAATAACATAAAAGATGTCTTGTATTCTTTCTTACTATAAATCGCAATCTGTATCACTGTATACCTTCACCATCAATTAAATGAACACCATTCTTGGATGAGCAAAAGTAAAGAACATTTTGCTGATGTTCATAACTGTTACAAAACATGTTGCTATGGGAAGTAACCTCATTTCTATGTGGAAATGGATGATGGGCCAGCTGCCAATTCCTTTACAAAAATTATAGAAGAGCAAAGAAATTTTTTTCTCCTGGTGGAGTTTTTGTTACTATATAAAGATAGAACATTCTTCATTTTTATAGACAAACTTCTTGCAGCAAGTGCATTATATTGCATTATACAAATAGCAACTCATTTTTAAAATATATATATATATAGGCAGTAAAGCTTGACATTTTACCAGGCATAGCAGGGGGTGCCATCAGCACAAATTGATCCACACATCCACGTGTTAGCTTGTTTCTAAGAGAAATCTTGAATAAGATTGAACACATTGATTCCTGTCATAGTTAAGTGAAGCACTTCAAAGAAGGAAGAATTCATTTACACTCTCTCTCTCTTAGGTACTGCAAAAATAACAATAGCTCACTATAGCCATTATTATCACATGGATCATTAAGCTGAATACCTACTTTAAGAGGGATCGGTTTTGCATTCTCTATAATTTGCTTCTAGATGTCCTGGCTTTTTACATAAATTTTAAGACAGATTTCATCATTATAAAGGAATATGTTGGCACTTCTTTAGTATATCTCCTTTCAACACAATTTTAAAAACACATTTCCAATGCTCAGAAATTTATGCATTAAATAGGGCTCTTTTCCTTAGCATAAGAATTTGCCACTTGATAGGACCTGATTTGATGTTCTATCCAGAGCTTTTTGAGTCATACTAACTCACATGTTCTCAAGGTTTTGTTGTGATCAAGTTGCTTCCTTATTTATTCATAAGAAGTATATCTTCTTACATTAAAAAATTAATATCAGAGTTTCAATGTTCAGTTCATATTGCAGTTGCTGAGTTCAATCTCTGATTCACAAGTTAAGTTGAATGAAAGTTCTTGTTCTATTTGTCTTTATGACATGGCACAAAAAATAATAAAGGTATGGTATTTTGCTATGGAACAAACTAAGCTATGTATTAACAGTTAATGGCTAAGAGCTTAAGCAAACCTATCTGCTCAGGTATCAGAAAGCATTCTATCAGGTAGCAAAACAGATGAAGCCCCAACAGAACAACTCAATGTGAGTCAGCTCACCACCACACACATTATGACTGGTATTTGTTTTGTATAAACTTTTAATTAATAGTAATGGACTGTGCTTGACTCAGTTGTATAAATTGGTGAACTGGGAACTAGCAAGATGTGGGGTATGTGAATCCCACCACAAAGTTTAAATCTGTGTTCTCCATGGTGAAACCAGGCATGTCTCCCTCTCCCAGAGAGGGAAGAGTGCCAATAATTGCCTTCACTGTAGAGGATTGAAACTGAACACTCAAGATCAAGATGCAGTGCAAATTCTATGTGTGCCATCTCAGATGATATTTGGAAATATTTTGTAAACTTATACCTATGAGTATCTGGATGCCCTTTAAATTTTATCTCCAAATATTTCCATATCATTTACTTGTAGTTGAGGCTGGTAGTACTACACAGCTTAGGCCTCCATCCTTTTAACCTCAAAAGTAAGGCAGTAAGTGCTCAGTTAACTGAACACTGGCATTACTCCATTACTTCAGAATGTTCCTGAAGGGCTTAGCTTTCATCCTCAGGAGTCTATCAAAGTATTCCTGACTTATGTAGTACTCTTTCTGAGAAAGTTTAGGTCAGTACTCTTCTGAATTTTTATAGAAATGTTCTGGTGCTTTTTCCAGATGCCCCATTGGCTTAATGTTTAATCTGGTTTTGAAAACATCTAAACTCTGTGGAGAGTTTTTCTTCCCACCTATGAATGGTCACACGTTAATTGTATTTATTGATGGGGAAAAGTGGTAAACCATGTTATAGAAAGCTACAAACTTTTATAACTAATATTTCATGGGACTATGGAGTGAATAGAGGGATGTGAGACCCACAGAATCAGGCAATCAGAGATGGGAAATGGAAATAGAATATACTTTCTTCTCTCCTTTTTTGACATAAGTAGATGTCTTTATAACTTGATCACAATCATGTTAATGACATGATCATTCATATTGGCAAATGGAATTCTTGGGCTCCATTTTCCTTGCTATGAAATAAAATCTCAGTCATGTAGGGAGAGGGCTGAGATATCTTAGCTTGGAGTTGGAACTTGAGGATAAGAATGTAAAACTAGAGTCAGTCTTCTTTTAATTTGTTGTTTTGTAGCATAGATCTGATTGGTTCAAGTATACAACTTAGTAAAAGAATCATTATGTTCTTTCATGTTCCAAACACTATGCTAAGTAACTTACTTATATGTTCACATTGCTTATCTCTATTTTATAGATATAGAAAGTTAGGCTCAAAACTTTTAATAAAGATTCTCCAGCTGGTAAGAAGGTGCACTGGGATTCACACCCAAGAAAATGAATGTTATCTTCATTAGTAAATTGGAATTAAGCTATCTTGTAATTATTGCAAGTATTCACTATTAATATAGGACAAGCACCTGGCATCTAGACTACTAAGCATTGAGATGTACATATTTTATCTATTATTAAACTTTGTTTCTCCTAAATGTCTCTCTACAGACTGAATTGTGACTTCTGTCCATTTCTTTTCTTTTCCCAACTGTGGATTAAAATTCACTTAATAGTCTCTCTGTGTTCTGTTTTATTCTTGTGTTAAGTTATTCTGCATATAATGGACAGTGCACTGTACCTCTCTTTATTATATTATGATTTAAAAATCAAAGCAAGTAATATGCATCTTAATGAATTCTTTTTCTTTCAAATTTTGCACCATGAATATGCATTAACTCTTCAAAAAGTAGAAACATTGGGCTGGGGTTGTGGCTCAGCGGTAGAGCGCTCACCTAGCATGTACGCAGCCAGGGTTCGATCCTCAGCACCACATAAAAATAAAAATGCATTGTGTACAACTAAAGCAAAATAAATAAATATTTTTAAAAAAGTAGAAACATTTATCAAACTCACTTAAGAAAAGCCTGTTGGAACATACATGCCTACTATACCTTATCAATAATTTTTCTGTCACATTTATTACCAAAATGCCATCCTTGAATTGTAATACAAGCATACCTTGGAGATATTGAGGATCCAGTTTCAGAATACTGCGAAAAAACAGATATTGCAATGAAGCAAGTCAGACACATTTAGTGCATATAAAATTTGTTTATGCTGTAGGTTGTGTATA
Source organism: Tamias sibiricus (assembly GCA_025594165.1). Lineage (NCBI taxonomy): Eukaryota > Metazoa > Chordata > Mammalia > Rodentia > Sciuridae > Tamias > Tamias sibiricus. The sequence goes on along the minus strand of CM046664.1, from coordinate 106,331,917 downwards.
GTATGCACATTATGCAGTATGTCTAAAAAACACAATGTTAAAAATATTATATTGCTTTAAAATACTGTACTGATTTAAAAAAAATACTAACAATCACCCAGGCCTTCAGTGTTTCATGATCTTTTTGCTGTGGAGGGTCCTGACTACACGTTGGTGGCTGCTCACTTAAAGAGAATGGTGGTTACCAAAGGTTGGGGTGGTTGTGACAAGTTCTGAAAACAAAACAAAAATGAAGGTTGGTGCATCAGTGGACTCTTCCTTTCATGAAAGAGTTCTCTGTCACATGCATGCTGCTGATAGTATTTTGTCCACAGTGGAACATCCTTCAAAATTGGACTTAAGCCCTACCCCTGCTTTATTAATTAAGTTTCTGTAATATTCTAAATCCTTCCTTGTCTTTTCAACAATATAAACAGCATCTTCACCAGGAATGGATTCCATCTCAAGAAAATACTCTTTGCTCATCCCTAAGAAGTCAACCCCTCATTCACTTAAGTTGTATCATAGAATTATAGCCATTCAATAACATCTTCCTACCCTATTTCTAATTCTAGTTCTCATGCTATTTCTACCAAATCTGCAGTTACTTCTTTCACTGAAGTCTTGAGCCCCTCAAAGTCATCCTTTCAGATTGGAATTGACTTCTTCCAAATTCCTGTTCATGTTCATATATTGACCTCCCATGAATGAATACAGATTCTCTTAGTGGCATCTGGAGTGGTAAATACTTTCTAGAAGGTTCACAATTTTCTTTGCACAGATCCACCAGAGGAAGCACTATCTTTGATTGCTGTAGCCTGAAATGTATTTTTTAAATAGTAAAGCTTGAAAGTTGCAGAATAGTTTTTGTGTTAGCAGACCTAAAGTAGCATTCATCTCATTGTTCATCTCTGTATGAGCTCTTGCATGACTGGGTACATTATCAATGAGCAGTTATATTTTAAAAGGAACCTTTTTTTCTGAGTAGTAGATCTCAAGAGTACATTTAAAACATTCAGTAAACCATGTTGTAAAGAAAAGTGCTACATTCTGGGCTTTGTTGTCCCATTTATAAATCATGGGAAGAGAAGATTTAGTGTAATTCTTAAGGGCCTTAGGATTTTTGGTATGACAAATGAGAATTGGCTTCAACTTAGTTATGTGCTACATCAAACCACTAACAAGAGAGCCCATCTTTTGAAGCTTTGAAGCCAGGTATTGACTTCTCTAGCTATGAAAATCTTGCATAATCTTCTGAGATAAGGCTGTTCATCTATATTAAAAGCCTGCTGCCTGGTTCAATCACCTTCATCAGTGACCTTAGCTCAACCTTCTGAATAACTTGCTGCAGTTTCTACATTACCATCTTCTACTCCACCTTGCTTTTCTATGTTGTGGAAATGGTTTCTTCTCTTAACCATAGGAACCAACCTCTACTGGCCCCAGACTGTTCTTCTGCATTTGTTCAATTCTCTCAGCCTTCACAGATTTGAAAAGAGTTAGTACCTTGCTCTGGATTAGGCTTGGGTTTAAGGGAATGTTGTGACAGCTTTGATTTTTCTATCCAGACCATTAAAACTTTCCATATCAGTCACAAGGCTATTTTACTTTCCTATCATTCACATGTCCCCTGAAGTAGCACTTTTAATTTTCTTCCTTCTATTTCTCTTTTTGTTCACAACTTGGCTATTGGTGCAAGAGTTCTAGATTTCAGCTTCTCATGTTTCACATGGTTTCCTTCACTCAATCATGTCTAGATTGATTTAAAATGAGAGGTGTGTTGCTCTTCCTTTCACTTGAATACTTAAGACATGCTTGTAAGGTTATCAGTTGGCCTAATTTCAGTATTTTTGTACTTCAGGGAAGAGGGAGGCCTGAGGGGAGAGAGGGAGGTTGGGGAATAGCTGGTTGGCATAGTCAGAACACATACAACATTTATGAATTAAGTTCACCATTTTATATGGGTGTGGTTCATAGTTCCCCAAAACAATAGTGACATCCAAGGTAACAGATCACAGATTGCCATAACAAATATAATAATGAAAAAGTTTTAAATAGTGAGGGAATTACCAAAATATGACAAGACACAAAATGAGCACATTATTTGAAAAATGGTACCAGTAGGCTTGTTTGACACAGGATTGTCATAAACCTTCAATTAAACACACACAAACACTCAAATAGTATCTGCAAAGCTCAATAAATGGAGGCAAAATAAAGTAAGATGTGCCTGTATAAGTATTTTAGGATTGGCAAATTCCATAGAGGTTAGGCTTATGTTTTTAAACGTATTTGGTACTTAAAGAGCAGTATTTTCATTCAGAAAGTATTTGTGTAGTAGAATATCGCTAACTCCCAAATATCTCTGGAAATGCCAACAGCCACCTGAAAAATCCCCAATGGTTGACACAACGGACCTGTGAAGAAGACTAGCTCTTTGTTAGAGTGGCAAACTTCTTTCCTTAAGATGTAGTTGATTTAATATTTAGACTAAACTTTGACAGCTGTGTGTCAAAAGCTAACATCATCACTTCAGGAGCTCTTTAGTTGGGAAAACTACCAGTACCTATTTCAAATACCTGATTTTTCTCAGTTCTTGCCTCTTAAAATCTCCAGCCATCCCTGTGATCCTGATCTGTGTGCGCATCAAGTCTTTCCTCTTGGCTAGCGAACAGTATGGATTCAGGCCTGGTGAGAGGATCGAAAGAGTACAATGGAGAATGGAAGGATAATCTGATATGGAATCAGGCTTTAAATTACTCTTCTATTTATTTCACCCTTTCCCCTGGATTCTCCAAATAGCTACCTTGTTAAGTCTATATCACCTTGCATTCATTTCACTATCAGCACAACCCAAGGATTTCATGATGATATTTCTGCTTATAGGTGAGAAACTTAAGGCTCATCTAGAATTACTTGCTCTAAGCCTCGGCTCAGACGACCCCTCTTCTTTGAAGCCCCTAATGGTTCATTCTCTTTATCTGCAGGCCCATAATTAGTAAGTTCATTCAACAAATGACTTAATCTTTTATTTTCATGTAACTGGGCCCTTATTCACTACAAGTAAAACATAGAGTTCAAAAAATGGGTGAAACCCAGCTTTAACCATTCTCTACTATCTTGATCTCTTACAGGAGACTCTAGTAAGTAATAACAAGACCTGGGTAGTTGGGGTGATTGGGGGGTATTAGCAGGTTTCTCAAGACTAGGCATAGATGGCACCAAAGACAGCTTTGCCTGCCCCATCACAGTTCTGGTTCATTTTCTTCCAGAGGCCATACGGGAAAACTGTTCTGACCATTTCAGTTCAGATAGTTGGTCAGAGAATTGACAGTTATTGACTGCATCTCAGGTTCAATCTCTTATCTTGGGGATTGTAAAACATGCAAAACTAGCCCAGCTTAGTCCCTGCCTTCTAAGAAATCCAGTTTATGTACTAAAAGATAAAAGGTTTGTGCTAAGTGTTTGTAACACAAGTCCATGGGAGGCACAGAGGAGAGTGGTGAGAGTTTGCTGGAAATGTCCTCCTTGAGCCTGGGAGGGGCAGCAGGACTTGAACAGTGGAAATGGGGAATGTGGAAGGAGCAAAACAGACCCCAAAGCGAGGTGTAATCTGGAAACACCACAGTAGGTATGGGGGAGTGGAGGCTGTCAGCTAGGTCAGTCTGAAGCATGTGGCTGGGTTTCCCCCAAAGGAGCAAATGAACCATAGCTCGCTGAGACTCAGTCTTCATCTATACAGTGTAAGGAATAAAACCCATTAGCGTGGGGAAATAGAGTAACAAGTGATTATTTCCCAACAAATTCCTCCGAAAGTGACTTGGCAATTGTGATTTTATAGGAAAAAGATGTCAGTTTTAGTGTTGAGCAGAGGATGACCAGATTCAAATAAAATCTTGGATTCATTACACGATATTTTCTTTTCCTCCCAGGTGAACAATTAGCCCTTTTGATGTTGGAGCAGTTATAGAAAACTGAATTTAGAGTCCTTTGTTTGTTGTTTGCTTTTCAGTTTATAAAAAGCTTGCCCTAAGGTAAGGAACATCTGTTCAGAGAATCTGGAGAAAACAGACTTTTATTTCTTCATATGCTCAATGAGCTTCTGATTTTTGCTGCAAAATATCAAACTGGGATATGAAGAGGATGAGGTGAAAAAGAAAAGGTCAGAAAACTTGTGCTTTGGGTATACCTGGTGAATGCATACGACATCTACACATGGGTCATGCTGTGTGAAACATACAATAGAGAATTATATTCATCAGAAGGATATTAGATTCTAATTTTGAGGGAACACTGAATTCTAATTTTATGAAAGAAAACCATTGTCCACTTTCTCCTTTTAAATGGCAGAATGTTATTTATTGAGGATAAATAGTCATTGCTCTATTTAATCCTCATATAGCAGATGAATTCAAGGTAGGTTTAAAGAAGAGTTCATCAGGCATGCATGGAATGAACCTGGGAGAAAGCACACAGGAGTAAACTTGGAGAAATCTGTTTCACCCTCTGACCTTTAGAAATGGATTTTGCTTTTCAATATTTTGGATTCTGTCTGAGGGAATGAGATGGTGCTATATTCCAGGAGCCTCACAAAACACAAGTTCCCAAAGTGTTAGGGACCACCCCTGTCTCCTGGGATGCTACAGATGACCTTGTGAACACCCCCTACTGTATTCATGCATTGTGCTGCAGGCTGTGAACAGGAGAGAGGTGACTGGGACGTGACTCCTCGGAGCTCACACACAGCTTTCTGTGCATGGGAATGCTTCCAAAGCTGGAAATATCAGATGGCTGTAAGGTAAGGATGAAGACACTCTAAGTTAGAAGATACTCTAAGTGCAAAGTCAGAAGGTTTTGGTCAAAGAGATTGTACACACACACACACACACACACACACATATGTTAAGGTGTGTTCTGATATGCAGAATTATCATATTTATAAAAAGTTGTATAAATGAATATAGGTAAGCATTTTCAGAGATCCTGATAGCTGCTATCCTGTCATCAGGTCCTATGCAAGTTATGTGAAAAGTGAATGCAGGGGCCTGGGTTGTGGTAGAGAACTTGCCTAGTATGCGTGAGGCACTGGGTTTGATCCCCGGCACCACATAAAAAAATAAATAAATAAAATAAAGGTATTTAAAAAAAGTGAATGCAATCTTGGTTGCCTTGTCTACACATCCAGTATTTCCTGATTTATTTGAAAATATGAGTTTTACAATCTAGTGTATATTCTCCAACAAAAAGCTTGTGGGCATGTTTTCTTGGATTCATTCCTTATTATTTTATGGCATGTCTAATACCAACATTCCCATGGGGAATATGGTAACACGAGAGCAATACAGATGTCTTTCCATTTGTTGATAGCAGCAAAAATTGGAAGATACATGGACCAGAGAGAAGCAGCTTTGTGACCTTACAACAGGAGTACTTAAGACTTCAGCTGGGTGCTTGTTTAAAAAGTAAATAATCCAGGCCCCACCAATAGAAATTCAAATTCCCATTTGTATTCCAAATTAGTACTGTGTACAGTAAGACACTCTCTCAGCTGTAAGTAACAAAATATCCATCAATAACTTAGCTATCTCATATAATTCTCTTATGAATGGGGCTTGATGCTGTCCAGAGAGTCGCAGTTTCTTTATCCTCCTGTCCTATCTTCTGGGCATGTTAGCCTTTCATCTAGAGATGTCTCACTTGGTGGCTACTGGTGAGTGGTGCTCTCTGCAGCACATCAGCACATCCTCCCAATTGCCCAGGGAGTGGCACAGACAGCTCTTCTCATGTGATCTCCTCTTTCTTTTGAAAGAAACAAAAACTTTTCCCAGAATTTCCCTACTCCTGGCAGAGTTTCATTATACATTTTTGGGCAAAACTGACACTGGTTGCCTCTTGCTCCAAGGAGATGGGAATGATTATCTAGAGTCAGAATTTTCCAGAGAAACAGAACCAGTATAAATGGTCCAACTTATGATGGTTCAATTTATGATTTTTGATTATATGATGATATAAAAATGATATGCATTCAGTGAAAGGCATTCTTCAAATTTTGAGTTTGGATCTTTTCCTGGGCTAGTGATGTGCTGTACAATACTCTCTTCTGATGCTGGGCATCAGCAGCCACAGCTCCCAGGTAGCCATGTGATTGTGACAGTAAACCCCAAACACGCTACTGTGCACTGGAGTGTTCCCATCATGCAGCCATTGATTTTATTTTGATTTTTTATTTGTTATTTTTACTTACACATGACAGTAGAATGTATTTTTACATACTATACATACATGGAGTATAACTTCCCATTCTTGCAGTTATACATGATGTGGAGTTTCACTGGTCACATATTCTTATATGAACATAGGAAAGTAATGTCTAATTTATTCTACTATCTTTCCTATTTCCATAACTTCTCCCTTCCTTTTCTTCCTTTGTCTAAAGTACTTTTATTCTGCTATACCCACCCCCTTTATTGTGTGTTACCATCCACATGTCAGAACATTCAGCCTTTGGTTTTGGGAGATTGGCTTATTTCACTTAGCATGATAATCTCCAGTTCCATCCATTTATGGGTAAATGCCATAATTTCATTCTTCATCATGGCTGAATAGTATTCCATAGTGCATATATACGACATTTTCTTTATCCATTCATCTGTTGAAGGGTACCTAGGTTGGTTTCATAGCTTAGCTATTGTAAATAGCCACTATAAACATTGATGGGGCCATGTCATATAGTATGCTGATTTTAAGTCCTTTGGGTATATGCCAAGGAGTAGGATAGCTGGGTCAAAATGGTGGTTCCATTACAGGTTTTCTGAGGAATCTCCATACTGCTTTCTAGAAGGGTTGCACCAATTTTCAGTTCCACCAGCAATGTGTAAGTGTACCTTGTTTCCCACATCCTTGCCAACATATATTGTTACTTTATTCTTGATAATTGCCATTCTAACTGGAGTGGGATGGAAGCTCAGTGTAGTTTTAATTTGCATTTCTCTAATTGCTAGAGATGTCGGGTCTTTTTTTCATGTTTGTTGACTGATCGTATTTCTTCTTCTGTGAAGTGTCTGTTCAGTTCCTTTGTCCATTTATTGATTGATTGGTTGGTTATTATTATTATTATTATTATTATTATTATTAGTGTTTTTTGAGTTCTTATGTATCCTGGAGATTAATGCTCTATCTGAGGTTCAGGTAACAAAGATTTTCTCCCATTCTGTGGGCTCTCTCTTCACTTTCTCTACTGTTTCCCTTGCTGTGAAGGAGCTTTTTAGTTTGCTATCCCATTTACTGATTCTTGATTTTACTTCTTGCGCATTAGGAATCTTGTTGAGGAAGTTGGTGCCTGAGTGCAGATGATGGAGATTTGGGCCTACTTTTTCTTCTAGTAGGTGTTGGGTCTCTGGTCTAATGCCTAGGTGCTTGATCCACTTTGAGTTGAGTTTTGTGAAGGGTGAGAGATGGGGGTCTAATTTCATATTGCTACATATGGATTTCCAGTTTTCCTAGCACCTTTTGTTGAAGAGGCTATCTTTTCTCCAATGAGGGTTTTGGTGCTTTTGTATAGTATAAGATAACTGTATTCATGTGGGTTTGTCTCTGTCTTCTACTTTGTACCATTGGTCTTCATGTCTGTTTTTGTGCCAACACCATGCCATTTTTGTTACTATGGCTCTGTAGTATAATTTAAGGTCTGGTACTGCCATGCCTTCCTGCTTCACTTTTCTTGCTGAGGATTGCTTTGGCTATTCTGGAGCTCTTATTTTTTTCCAAATGAATTTCATGGCTGCTTTTTCTATTTCTATGAAGAATGTCATTGTAATCTTAATAGGAATTGCATTAAATCTGTATAGTGCTTCTGGAAGTATGGCCATTTTGATGCTATTTATTCTGCCAATTCAAGAACATGGAGATATTTCCATTTTCCAAGGTCTTATTCAATTTCTTTATTTAGTGTTCTGTAGTTTTCATTGTAGAATTATTTTACCTTTTGTTTGATTGACTCCCAATTTTTTTTTTGGGGGGGGGGGGGGGCTATTGTGAATAGGGTAGTTTCCTAATTTCTCTTTCAGTTGATTCATCATTGATGTATAGGAGTGTTATAGGTGTTAATTTTACATCCTGCTACTTTGCTGAATTGATTTGTGTTGATTTGTGAGTTCTAGAAGTTCTCTGGTGGAGTTTTTTGGGTCTTCTAAGTATATGGCAAATTGGGATAGTTTGAGTTCTTTTTTTTTTTTTTTTTCCTATTTTTATCCCTTTACTTCACTTCTTCTAACAGCCCTGGGTGAGGGAGGAGATGAGTTCAAAAAGATGAAAGACTTCCACATGATTTCTATATGCTGAACCCCACTTGATCATGGTGCACTATCTTTAAATATGTCTTTGTATGTGATTTGCCAGTATTAAGAATTTTTGTATCTATGTTCATCAGGGATATTGGTCTGAAGTTTTCTTTCCTTGATGTGTCTTTGTGTGGTTTGATATCGGGGATGCTAGCTACCTAGAATGATTTGGAAGGGTTCCCTCCTTTATTTCATGAAATAATTTGAGAATTGATGTTAGTTCTTCTTTGAAGGTCTGGTAGAATTTGGCTGAGGATCCATCTGATCCTGGGCTTTGTTGGTAGGTTTTTGATGGTAGGTCTTCAATTTCATTGCTTGAAATTAGTCTGTTTAAACTTTCTATGTTCTCCTGATTTAATACAAGTAGGTCATATGTCTCTAGAAATTTTTTAATGTCTTCAATATTTTCTATTTTACTAGAATATAAATTTTCAAAATAGTGTCTGATTACCACCTATATTTCAGTAGTGTCCATTGTGATATCTCCTTTTTCATCACAAATTTTAGTAATTTGTGTTTTCTCTCTATCATTAGCTTGACTAAGTGTTTATAAATATTATTTTTTATTTTAAATATTAGTTATTGATGGACCTTTATTTTATTCATTTATTTGTATGCAGTGCTGAGAATAAAACCCAGTGCCTCACACATGATAGGCAAGCACTCTACCACTGAGCCACAACCCCAGCTCTCCTTTTATTTTTTCAAAGCACCAACTTTTTGAACTTTTTGTTTCAATGATCTTTTTTTGTTTTGTTTTATTTATTGCTTTCTTTGGTTTCAATTTCATTGATTTCAGCTCTGATTTTAATTCTTTCCTGTCTTCTATTGCTTTTGGTGTTGGTTTGTTTTTCTTTTTCTAGGGCTTTGAGATGTAATGTTAGGGTATTTATTTGATGACTTTCTATCCTTTTAATGACTAAGCTCAATGCAATGAATTTTCCTTTTAGAACCGCCTTCGTAGTGTCCCAAAGATTTTGGTTTGTCGTATCTCTATTTTCATTTACCTCTATTTTTTTTTTATTTCATCCCTGATTTCTTCTGCAATCTATTGATCATTTGATCATTTGATCACTTGATCACCTATCTAGTAGTTAGAGCAGCTTCTATTTTTTATCATTGATTTCTAATTTCACTCCGTTATGAGCAGACAGAATACAAGGTATTATCTATTTTTCTTTATATTTTTGTATTTGCTAAGAGTTTCTTTGTGGTCTAAGATATAGTCTATTCTTTGAGAAGGATCCATGTGTTGCTGAGAAAAAAAGTGTATTCAGTCACTCATGGATGAAATATTAAATATATGTCTGCTAAGTCTAAATTATTAATCGTATTTTTTTGTTCTATAGCTTCTTTATTTCATTTTTGTTTGGAGGATCTATCCAGTGGTGAGAGCAGTGTGTTAAAGTCACCCAGTATTATTGTGTTGTGGTCTATTTGATTCTTTAAATTAAGAAGGGTTTGTTTGATGTACATTGATGCTCCATTGTGTGGGACATAAATATTTATGATTATTATGTCTTATTGATGTATAATTCCCTTAAGCAGTATGAAATGTCCTTCTTTGTCCCTTCTGATTTACTTTGGCGTGAAGTGCACTATCTGATATAGGATAGAAACCCCTGCTTGTTTGCAAGATCCATGTTTGATATGGATCCATATTGATATGGTTTTTTCCCATCCTTTCACATTCAATCTGTGGGTGTCTTTGCCTATGAGGTGAGTCTTTTGGGGACAGCATATTGTTGGGTCTTCTTTTTTAATCCAATCTGCCAGTCTATGTCCTTTGATTGATGAATTTACGCCATTTACGTTCAATGTTATTACTGAGGTATGATTTTTATTCCTTGTCATTTTGATTTATTTCTGGTTTTTAATTTTAATTAGTTTCTTTATTGATTCACTGTTTTAGTATAGTTCCTCCCTTAGCTGGTTTTCACTTATATTTTTCATTTCTTCATGAAATATCTTGTTGAGAATGTTTTGTAGGACAGGCTTTCTTTTTTTATTCTAAGTTGTTATAAATGACAGCAGAATGCATTACATTTCATATTATACTTATAGAGCACACTTTTACATATCTCTGGTTGTATACAAAGTATATTCACACCATTCGTGACTTCATACATGCACATAGGGTAATGATATCCATCTCATTCTGCCATCTTTTTTTTTCTCTTCTTCACCCTTTTGCCCCCTCCCTTCCTCTCCATCCCCATTGGCCATTCTAGTGTTCCTCTAATCCTCCCATGCTCCTGTCATAACCCCACTGTGAATTGGCCTCCTTATTATCAGAGAAAACATTCAGCATTTGGCTTTTTGGGATTGGCTAACTTCACTTAGCATTATATTATCCAACTTCATCCATTTACTTGCGAATGCCATGATTTTATTCTCTTTTATTGTTGAGTAATACTCTATTGTGTATATATACCACATTTTCGTTATCCATTCATCTACTGAAGGGCATCTAGATTGGTTCCACGGTTTAGCTATTGTGAATTGTGCTGCTATAAACATTGATGTGGCTGTGTCCCTGTAGTATGCTGTTTTTAAGTCCTTTCGGAATAGACCCAGGAGTGGGATAGCTGGGTCATAAGGTGGTTCCAATCTCAGTTTTCCAAGGAATCTCCACACTGCTTTCCATATTGGCTGCACCATTTTTCAGTCCCACCAGCAATGTATGAGTGTGCCTTTTCCCCCACATCCTCACCAACATTTAATGTTGTTTGTGTTCTTTTTTTTTTTTTTAAAAAAAAAAAAATATTTATTTGCTGTAGTTGTACACAATGCAATGCATTTATGTTTACGTGGGGCTGAGGATTGAACCCGGGTGGTGCACGTGTGTTTGTGTTCTTAATAGCTGCCATTCTGACTGGTGTAAGATGAAATATTAGAGTGGTTTGATTTGCATTTCACTAATAGCCAGAGATGTTGAACATTTTTTCATGTATTTGTTGATTAATTACATATCTTCTTCTGAGAAGTGTCTGTTCAGTTCCTTGGCCCATTTATTGATTGGTTGATTAGTTTTTTTCTTTTTTTTTTTTTTTTTTTGGTGTTAAGATTTTCAAGTTCTTTATATGTTCTAGAGATTAGTGCTCTATCTGAAGTGCATGTGGTAAAAATTTGTTCCCAATCAGTAGGTTCTCTATTCACCTCACTGATTGTTTGTTTTGCTGAGAAGAAGCTTTTTAGTTTGAATCTATCCCATTTATTGATTCTTGATATTAATTCTTGTGCTACAGGAGTCTTATTAAGGAATATGGGGCCCAATTCAACATGTTGGATATTAGAGCTTACTTTTTCTTCTTTTAGGCTTAGTGTATCTGGTCTAATTCCTAGATCCTTGATCCACTTTGAGTTCAGTTTTGTGCATGGTGAGAGATAGAGCTTTAATTTCATTTTTGTTGCGTATGGATTTCCAGTTTTCCCAGCACCATTTGTTGAAGAGGCTATCTTTTCTCCAATGTACATTTTTGGTGCCTTTGTCTAATATAAGATAACTGAAATTATATGCGTTAGTCTCTGTGTTCTCTATTCTGTACCACTGGACTACCCATCTATTTTGGTGCCAATACCATGCTGTTTTTGTTACTATTGCTCTGTAGTATAATTTAAGGTCTGGTATAGTGATGCCACCTGCTTCACTCTTCTTGCTAAGGATTGCTTTAGCTATTCTGGGTCTCTTATTTTTTCAGATGAATTTCATGACTGCTTTTTTCTATTTCTATGAGGAATGTCATTGGGATTTTGATTGGAATTGCATTAAATCTGTATAGCGCTTTTGGTAGTATGGTCATTTTGACAATATTAATTCTGCCTATCCAAGAGCAAGGTAGATCTTTCCATCTTCTAAGGTCTTCCATAATATTTTTCTTTAGTGTTCTGTAGTTTTCATTATAGAGGTCTTTCAAGTCTTTGATTAAATTGATTCCCAAGTATTTTATTTTTATTTTTTGATGCTATTGTAAACAGGGTAGTTTTCCTCATTTTCCTTTCAGAGGATTTATCACTGCTATATATAGAAATGCTTTAGATTTATGGGTTTTGATTTTGTATCCTGCTACTTTGCTGAATTCATTTATGAGTTCTAGAAGTTTTCTGGTGGAGTTTTTTGGGTCTTCTAAATATAAAATCATATCATCAGAGCATAGTGATAATTTGAGTTCTACTTTCCCTATCTGTATCCCTTTAATTTCTTTCATCTGTCTATTGCTCTGGCCAGCGTTTCAATTACTATGTTGAATAGAAGTGGTGAAAGGAGGGCATCCCTTGTCTTGTTCCAGTTTTTAGAGGGAATGCTTTCAATTTTTCTCTATTTGGAATAATATTGGCCTGGGGCTTAGCATAGATAGCTTTTATGATGTTGAGATATGTTCCTGTTATCCCTAGTTTCTCTAGTGTTTTGAACATGAAGGGGTGCTGTGTTTTGTCAAATGCTTTTTCTGTATCTATTGAGGTAATAATATGGTTCTTACCTTTAAGTCTATTGATGTGATGAGTTACATTTATTAATTTCGATATGTTGAACCATCCTTGCATGCCTGGAATAAACCCTACTTGATCGTGGTGTACTATATTTTTGATATGTTTTTGTATCTGTTTTGCCAGACTTTTGTTGAGAATTTTTGCATCTATGTTCATTAGATATATGGTCTTAAGTTTTCTTTTTTTGATGAGTCTTTGCCTGGTTTGGGGATCAGGGTGATATTGGCCTCATAGAATGAGTTTGGAAGTGCTCCCTCTTTTTCTATTTCCTGAAATAAATTGTAGAGTATTGGTATCAGTTCTTCTTTGAAGGTCTTGTAGAACTCGGCTGTTGTATCCATCTGGTCCTGGGCTTTTCTCAGTTGGTTGTCTTCTACTTCATAGCTTGAAATTGGTTTGTTTAAATTGTGTATATCATCCTGCTTTAATTTGGGCAGATCATACGACTCTAGAAATTTGTTGATGCCTTCGGTGTTTTGTATGTTATTGTAGTACAAGTTTTCAAAATAATTTCGAATTATTTCCTGTATTTCCGTAGTGTCTGTTGTGATATTTCCTTTTTCATCACGTATGTTAGTAATTTGAGTTTTCTCTCTCCTTCTCTCTCTCCATTAGCCTGGCTAAGGGTCTGTCAATTTTATTTATTTTTTCAAAGAACCAACTTTTTGTTTTGTCAATTTTTTCAACTGTTTCTTTTGTTTCGATTTCATTGATTTCAGCTCTGATTTTAATTATTTCCTGTCTTCTACCACTTTTGGTGTTGGATTGTTCTTCTTTTTTCTAGAGCTTTGAGATGTAATGTTAAGTCTTTTATTTGTTGGCTTTTTCTTTTTTTGAGGAATGAACTCAATGCAGTGAACTTTCCTCTTAGAACTGCCTTCATAGTGTTCCAGAAATTTTAATATGTTATTTCTGTGTTCTCATTCACCTCTAAGAATTTTTTAATCTTCTTTTTGATGTCATCTGCAACCCATTGTTCATTCAGTAGCATATTATTTAGTCTCTAGGTGTTGGAGTAGCTTTTATTTCTTATTTTATCAATGATTTCTAATTTCATTCCATTATGGTCTGATAGAATGCAGGGTAGTATCTCTATTTTTTTATATTTGCTAAGAGTTGTTTTGTGGCATAGTATATGGTCTATTTTAGAGAAGGATCCATGTGCTGCTGAGAAGAAAGTGTATTCACTTGTTGAAGGATGAAATATTCTATATAAGTCAGTTAAGTCTAAGTTTTTTATTGTGTTTTTGAGTTCAGCTTTTGTTTGGAAGATCTATCCAGTGGTGAAAGGGGCGTGTTAAAGTCTCCTACGATTATTGTGTTTTGGTCAATTTGACTCTTGAACTTGAGAAGAGTTTGTTTGATGAACATGTATGCTCCATTGTTTGGGGCATACACATTTATAATTGTTAAGTCTTGTTGTTATATGGTTCCCTTGAGCAGTATGTAGTGTCCTTCTTTATCCCTTTTGATTGACTTTAGCTTTAAGTCTACTTTATTTGATATGAGGATGGAAACCCCTGCTTGTTTCCTCAGTCCATGTGAGTGGTAGGATTTCTCCCAACCTTTCACCTTCAGCCTGTGGATGTCTTTTCCCATGAGATGAGTCTTTTGGAGGCAGCATATTGTTGGGTCTGTTTTTTGATCCAATCTGCTAGTCTATGTCTTTTGCTTGGTGAGTTTAGGCCATTAACTTTCAGAGTTATTATTGAGACGTGTTTTGTATTCCAGCCATTTTTGTTTATTTTTGGTATTTAACTTGACATGGTTTCTCTTATGATTGGTTTTTCCTTTAGTGTAATACCTCCCTCTGCTGATTTTCATCATCGTTTTTCATTTCCTCTTTATGGAATATTTTGCCAAGGATGTTCTGTAGTGCTGGCTTTCTAGTTGCAAATTCTTTTAACTTTTGTTTATCATGGAAGGTTTTTATTTTGTCCTCAAATCTAAAGCTTAATTTTGCTGGGTATAAGATTCTTGGTTGGCATCCCTTTTCTTTCAGAGCTTGGTATATGTTGTTCCATGATCTCCTAACCTTGAGTGTCTAAGTTGAAAAATCTGCTGTGATACGAATTGGCCTCCCCCTATATGTGATCTGATTCCTCTCTCTATGGCCTTTAAAATTCTATCCTTATTCTGTATGCTAGGAATTTTCATTATAATGTGTCTTGGTGTAGATCTGTTGTAATTTTGTACATTTGGTGTCCTATGAGCCTCTTGTATTTGGTTTTCCAATTCATTCTTCATGCTTGGGAAATTTTCTGATATTATCCCATTGAAGATATTGTGCATTCCTTTGGTTTGAAACTCTGTGCCTTCCTCTATCCCAATTACTCTTATATTTGGTCTTTTGCTGCTTTCCCATATTCTTGGATGTTCTGTTCATGGCTTCTTACTATCTTCATTGTGTGGTCAACTTTATTTTCAAGATTATATACTTTGTCTTCATTGTCTGAAGTTCTTTCTTCCAGTTGATCTAGTCTGTTGGCGATGCCTTCAATTGTGTTTTTTATTTGGTTAATTGTTTTCTTCATTTTAAGTATTTCTGACTGGTTTTTTTTTTCAGAGTTTCCATCTCTTTTTTGAAGTAATCTTTTGCTACCTGTATTTGCTCTCTTATATCTTTGTTGTATTGGTCAATTTTTGCCTGTATTTGCTCATTTAGGTCATTCTTTAATTCACAGATCATTTTAATTATGAACCTTCTGAACTCCTTCTCTGACATTTCATCAACTTTGCTGAGCATGGGTTCTGTTATGCTAGTATCCTGGTTTGTTTGGGGTACTTTCCTCCCTTGTTTTTTCATGTTGTCTATTTGCCTTTCTTACTTGCAGTGTAGATATGAGATATTACAGTTTCTACCCTATATTCTTGTAATATCCGTGCAGGTTGTCTGTGCCTCCCCTTAATGTTGGGCTTTCAGAACCTGCCGGTGTCACTCGAAGTATGATACCTGAGGCTGAGACTCACGCAGGTTGGTGTGGGCCGAACTGGTTGAATCTGAGCTCCTGCAGTGGTCTGCTTGTTGGAAGAGGCAGTCCTCTGAGTGGAGGTCAATGAAGCTGTCCTAGGCCTGTCTGAGCTCCACGGGTGTGGGCTGGGCTGACCTGGGTCTGCCTGTGCTTGGACAGAGGTTAGTGGAACTGCCCTGATCCTGGCCACACTCAAGTTGATGTCAGCGGGACTGACCTGGGGCTGGCTGGTGGAGGTCAGCAGGATGGATGTGGTCCTGGCCGCAGTCCAGTGTAGGTCCCTGGGACTGTCCTTGGCCAGCCCACACTGAAGCAGAGATGGGTGGGTCTGTCCTTGCCTCTCCTGCTCTGGGGCGGAGGTTGGCAGGACTGACCTGAGCCTGGCCATGCTAGGGTGAAGGTCAGCAGGACTGACCTGGGGCTGGCCGCACTTGAGTGTCTGTAGTGCAGGATTTCTAGTTGTGAATTCTTTTAACTTTTGTTTATCATGGAAGGTTTTTATTTCATTGTCATTCTAAAGCTTCATTGTGCTGGATATAGTATTCTTGGCTGACATCCATTTTCCTTCAGAGCTTGGAATATATTAATCAATACCTCCTAGCTTTGAGTGCCTGGGTTGCGAGATCAGATGAGATCTGGATTGGTTTCTCTCTTGTTATCTGTCATTTTTCTCTGGCAGCCTTTAAAATTCTATCCTTTTTCTGTATGTTAGGCATTTTCATAATAATGTGCCTTTGTTTGGGTCTATTATAATTTTGTATATATTATAATATATATAATCTGATTTCCCATTTCATTCTTTAGGTTTGGGAAATTTTCTGATATTACTTCATTGAAAAGATAGTACATTCTTTTGGTTTTTTATCCCCAAGCCTTCATCTATCCCAATAAATCTTAATTTTTTTTCTTTTCAGGTTGTCCCACATTTCTTGCAAGTTCTGCTAGTGGTTTCTTAATATCTTTTCTCCATGTTCAACTTTATTTTCAGGATTACATATTTTGTCTTCATGGCCTGAAACTCTGTCTTCCAAGTAATCTAGTTTGCTGGTGCTGCTTTCAATTGAATTTTTAATTTGGTTTATTGATTCATTCATTTCAAGAACTTTTGCTTGCTTTTTTTCCCCTCAGAATCTCTTTCTTTATAGAAATGATTTCACTTCCTGTATTTTCTCTCATTTCACTCCTTACATCATCCTTTACTTCACAGATCAGTTTTACTATGTACATTCTAAACTCCTTCTCTGACATTTCTTCCACTGTGATGGCAATGGATTCTGTTATTGCAGTATCTTAGTTTGTTTGGGGCAATTTGTTCCCTTGTTTTTTCATGTTGTTTGTGTGTCTACCCATCTGACAGTATAGATCTGAGGCAGTATAGATCTGAGGCAGTAGAAATTCTACTTATAATGTCCCTAAAGATTTCCAGTACCTCACTGTTTAGAGGGAGACAAACAACTACCACAACCAATGCAAACAATATACAGCATTAAACCAAATAGTTCTTTCTATAACATCTACAGTGTTGTCACAATAAGCACAACAATATGATCACTTATTGACTACAATGAAAACAGTAAGTTTGCAAAGGGTTTACAATTTCAAATGGTGGACAAGGAAAGAACAGAAGTGATTATGATGTGATGATTATGAGAGAGGAAGAAAGCAGACAGAAGTTAAAAATTAAAGGAAGAGTGAAAAAGAACAATAGAGCTTGGCTGCTAGCAGAAGAAAAGAGAGAAAGAGAATCAAGGGAAACAAGTAAGTGAAAGAAAATATATAAAGTAAAAATTTTAAAAATAAAAAATACAAAAGTGAATATATAATCAAACATCCCAGTCCTCAAAAACTTATGCATGAAAAATTGTTGGCTTCAAAAATGCCAAAAATAAGAAAGAAAAAAATGATTATGTAGAAATGTCCATCAACCATTAGGGTCGCAATTAAGCAGAAAAAGGAAAAAGGGGCAGGGTGAGATCTCAATGAAAAGTTAAAGACTTGTTTCCATTGGAGTTCAAAAGTTTCTCAGCTTCCCTTCTCAGCATTGTTAGATGGGGTCATCTAGATTTTGATGCCTGCTCCACCATTGGGGTGGGGTTGCTAGAGTGAGAGAGGTAATCCCATAGGCAGAATCCTAGAGGCAGGGTTTAGGCTTAGGTAGGCTCCAGGCTCTTTGCTGAATGTCAATTGGTCTGGAGATTTTAAATTGGTGCATCTCCAGGGCCCATCAAATGCTGGTCCACACTGGAAGACCACACCCCAGGGATCTCCCTGGATCCCATTTGTGTGGTACAGGAGCAAATTCTTAGCCCACTATGTCACCTGTGGACCGCATGTTTCCTGGTCTCTTGTTCAGTCTCCAAACTCAATTTCTCCTACCTCAACCCTGTCAAATTCCCATACAGGCACATCTCTTCCAGCCATTCTTCAAGCAGCCAGATTGAAGGTGGGGTGGGGTTTGAGGGGGAGCCAGATGGGTTCCAGATTGAAGGTGGGGTGGGGTTTGAGGGGGAGCCAGATGAGTTTCCACCACCAGTTGTCCTGTGTTAACCTCTCCCGTTTGATTTTCTTCTGGTCACTTAGGCATACTGTCATGCAATGTGGGTTTGCCAGGCCTATATTTTGGGCCAGACTAGGATTTGCCAGGAATTGGCTCCCTCACCTGCCAGTCCCCCACTATGAGGGTGCAAAATTGTTCTTTCCTCTGTCCTTCACATGCCAGTGGGATAGATGCAATTTCTTTCTCATACAAGGATATTGTATGAAATTTCAGTTTAGTTGGGCAGTGTCTTTGATCTCTAGATTCTCCATACACAGACACACCTCAGTCCTTCTAAAAATGTGGGTTCCTTTAATTCCCTTATCCTTTCACTGTGCTTGCAGAGAAACCACTCTGGCTGGTAACTCTGGCTGTGGCAGCAACTGTAGTGCTGGGGATTTCTTCCTTACTTTATTATATCCAACCTCCTGAGTCCTCGATCTTCTTTGAGTGTCTAGTTTTAAATTCTAGTAAAGTCTCCCCTCACCCCCCCCCCCCCTTTTTTTTTTTTTTCAAAAATTCACTCACCTTTGGTGAGAAGCTGCTCTCCTGCCTTCTTGGTTTCACAGCACAGAGCAGCCAGGAAAATGACCTTTTCTATTCCAACATCTTGAAACCCCTGTAGCCATTAATTTTAGCTCATTGATTCAAACGTTCTTTAGGTCCAGTGTGCTTTCAGCTGAGTATACTAATGACAAGTACCCATACAATCATTGTTTTTCACTTTCAGTACAGTGTTTAAAAAAATTACATGATCTAACTAATACTTTATTATAAAATAGGCTTTGTATTAGATGATTTTTCCCAACTGCAGGCTAATGTGAGTATTCTGAGCATGTTTAAGTTGGGCTAGGCTAATTTATGATGTTTGCTAGGCAGGTGTTTTAATGCATTTTCTACTTATATTCTCAGTGTAGGTTGGGTTTATCAAGACGTAAGTCTATTGACCAAAGAGCATCTGTATATTTATAAAAGATTTATTATTATTTATTATATATTATTTTGGAGGCTAAAAAAAAATCCCACAATGTGCATTCTGCAAGCTGGAGTCTCAGGAAAACTTGTGGTGTAATTCAGTACTAGTCCAAGTTCTGAGAGCCAGGGAAGATTACTATGTAAATTCTAGTCCAGGGGTCATAGACAATGAGATGACCCAGTTCAAGAGGTTAGGCAGGTTTAGGTGTAAATTCCTTCTTCCTGCACCTTTTGTTCTCTTCAGGTCCTGGATGAATTGGGTAGTGCTCACGCCTATTGGGGTGGGGGGGACAATCCACTAGATCTACTGATTCAAATGCCAATCTCATCTGGCAGTACCTTGTAGCCAGTAAAATTGAAATAGCTATCATAGGCAAGTATTTGGTAAAGATAAACAGGATAATATGACTAAAGTCTAAAATTGAGACAAACTTGATTTATTCCTCAGCGCTAGGCATATCACTACTTGAACAGTCCTAGGTCTTGTCAGTGTAGGAGCAGTTGCAGAGCTCAGAGGTCAGGGAGACAGCCATTGGTGTGTATCCTAGGCCTGAGGGCTTCCTGTGTAGGTATCCATGGACTAGCTTTAAACCAATGGCCTCAATATCTGGGTTATATCAGAATCATTCAAGGAACTTTAAAAAGTACCAGTTGCCTGGACCTCATTGATTTAATGAGTATGGTGTGAGGCTCAAGCAACAGGATTTTTTTTTTTTTTTTTTTTAAGCTCAGTAGGTGACTCTGGTTTATAGCTAGGATTGGGAACTCACTGGACCAATCACTTACTTTCTGTGAATGCCAGTCAGAAGCCTGTGAAGATGTCATGAGGATAATAATAGTATTTGTCACCTAGAATTGGTGTTAGCTATATACACATTGGGATGCATACAGTTGAAGCTCAAGCCAGCAAGTAGTAGGTGTACAATAAGTTTTGGATCTCAGTCTACTCACTCCTTATGCCAGATGGCTTGAGAAGCAGATTCTACTTCCTTCCACAGATTACTTTTTCAAAACAGTGAGGAGTGTACTTGTTTGTCTTGGCTGCTGTGCCAGTTTTCTATTGCTGTAGTAACAAAGTACCACAAATTTGGCAACTTCAAACACTACTATTCATTTATCTCACAGTCCTGTGGGTTATAAGTCTTGGTAGGATGGACTAGTTTCTCTACTCAGTCTCACAGGCCCAAATCAAACTGTTGGCTATGCTGGAGTCTCATTTCAAGGCTTGAGTAAATAATCCATTTTTGAGCTCATTTAGGTTGTTGGCTGATTTCAGTCCCTTGTTGTAGGACTGATGAATGCCAACTGAGGTCCCCTTTCTGTTCTTGGGGGCCAATCACCTTCCTTTTACATTGTTCCTTTGCATCTTTGAAGCAGTAACAGTGTATCAAGTCCTTCTCAAGCTGTAATTGTGACTTCCTCCTCTGTTCCCAGTTGGAAAAGCTATTTTTAAACTGGGTGGATATTCCAGGATAATCTCTATATCTTAAGGTGAACTGTACTTTATAACAGCACAACCATAGAAGTGATATGTCATCATAGTCGTGGGTTCTAGGATTTTAGGGATTAGAATAGGACATTTTTGGAGGAATACTGTAAAAATTCTGCCTAATATAGCTGCCCTCCACTTCCTTACCTTTTTTCCCAAGTGGCTCTCATCTGTCCTACAATCTAGTTATTGCTGGTATTTAGCAATTCTCCAGAGAAGTGTAGCACCTAACATGTCTTATTGCAGCTCTGTGTGAGTTTAATTACATACCATTTTAGGCAAACACCAGGGCTCAATGGGGAATAAAGCCAGCTTTGCCTGAGTGCTCTGACCATGGAAGTGGAAGAATGTGGTTCCTCCAGCTTGTGAGCTGGCCTGACCTGGAGGGGCTGAAGGCATCAGGTAGTCAAGCCTAGGGATTTCAGTTAGAAACAAAATGATAATGAGTAAGAGGGAACAGTTTAATCCAAGAGCCAGGTGAATGACCCTGACAAGTAGGCACCACAGAGTTTCAGAAGTTATGAATGAAAAGGATTTCAGGGTAGATGATCCTGAAGAATCTTTCTATGACCGTTCCAAACACACCAGGGAGCAGGCAGCCATTCCCTCTCTCCTAAACTCAGTCCTACTTTTCTCAGAAGCTTGACTCCATGTAGACAATCCGAATTTACTCTTTTGGAGCAAACCATTACCTTAAGGTTGTCCAGAGCATTTTTGAAAATTCCTAGGCGAGCATTTTTTTAGTCTGATTTTTAATTTTCAAACTGGGGAAAATTTAAGTATTTAAAATCAAAGCATGAAGAGTTGTACTGGGGGACTGGGGTTGTGGCTCAGTGGTAGAGTACTTGCCTAGCATGGGTGAGACACTGGGTTTAATCTTCAGAAGCACATAAAAATAAATAAATAAAAATAAAGGTATTGTGTCTACCTACAACTAAAAAAAAATTAATTTAAAAAATAGTTGTACTGGTAGCGGGAGTGTCTAGAATAATCTTTTTTTAAAATTTATATTTTAGTTGTAGTTGCACACAATACCTCTATTTTATTTATTTTTATGTGGTGCCGAGGATCAAACCCAGGCTCTCGCATGTGCTACACGTGCTGCCACTGAGCATTTTAAAATCCCAGCTTGTGAGCATTTTAAAACCCCAGCATTTTAAAACCCCAGCCCTAGAATAATCTTGAAAAGTCAAAACAAAAAAATACATACAGGTCTGAAGACAGTTTTCATGCCCCCCCCCCTTCTTTTTTACTGTGATTCTACAATAGACACTGTGGTATGGGGCCCAGACCCCCTTCAAGTTTGAGGCTGTCATTATTCAGCTTCGAGGAGTGTTGGTTTCTTAGATGAGCATTTCTCTGGGAGGGAAACTGACCTGTCTATGAGAGTTATCCTGTCCAAGGTCATGGCCCTCCATGGACAACCTTCATCCAATGACTGGTAAATGTTGGGCTGTAAAGGTCAGGTAGCCTAACTTCAAGCACAGTGAAAACGAAGGACTATCCAATCATCAGCCTTTCCCCAGGCCAATGACTCAGGCCTTTGTTAGAATTGCTTCTCAATTCAACACCTCCCTCTGCCCAATCCTTCTCCCTTGACCTCTGCATAGGTATTAACCCCGGCAGCATTAACCACAACCTTCCTGCATACTCACCTCTGGCTGGCAACAGATTCTGAGGTCCCATCTGAGATAGTTTGCTAGAGGCCTTTACAGTAGGTGTGTCTCTGTGTCCAGATGCACATGTGTGCTTTTGAGTTGAATTTGAGAAAAGGCAAAATGAACTAGCAGATTAAAATATGATTGAAAAGTACAGTTTGGGATTTTAAAATCTCAACATGAGCTTCAAATTTTTTTTTTTTTTTAATGTCTTAATTTCAACTCCCAAGAGAGTTCTAAAAGGGAATGTTGGAAAGGTGAAAATTTCAGAGGCCATAAATGCATACAATTTATTTTCTTCAGTGACGAACTAGATATCATGATTTGGCACAGCTGAGATGAGGGGTAAATTGTCAACCATATATAGATATTTAGGCTATGGCATTTAGAAAATAATGACACTATTTCAAAGTTTAAGTTGGTAATATTTAAGAATGATCTACCACCTTTTGAAAAATAATTCAAGGAAATTATCGTGTTCCTTGGGACATGTATACCTATCTATTTCATGTCTTAAAAGTACAATTCTACAGATATGTCCTAGTCTGATAACCTTGGTTTTCATAGAAATTTGGATAGTTTGAAAAAAGTGCTTCTTAGCGCAATGTTAAGTAGGACATAAAGTGCTCTTAAATGTGGGAAATTAAGGTCAGCTGTAGGTGAGAGGTGAGCAGAAGGTTCTTGGTTAAAAATTTGGCTTGAAGATTTTTTAAAATGTGAAATACAGAGAAAGGGGGAATTATCATGGGTGAAAAAATTATTCTTTTAAGTCATAAATACTATATGAATGGCTACATTTTAAACGAACACTAGAAGCAGAGTATATAAATAATTTAACGCTTTTAAAGCAAGGCTTCATACTATGTATGTTAGAATAATCTGGAATGATTTTTAAAATTCAGATTCCTCAGCTCCACTCCAGACATCTGCAACCCAGGATTCTATACTATAACTGGCACAGCAGATGATTCCTGGCATAATAGCTTTATGGCTGGGGGAGCCTTCAAAGGTAAATTTAGTTCAGACCCCTTGGATTGGATCTAAAGCACACAGATACGTTACAATACACAATTTAAGTAATGGTCTGAGATCCTTTGAGTTGAAAAAATATTATGGATGACCTATTCTCTGTAAACCTCTGAGGGAAATATAAAGAGGAATACAATGTAATTCTTGTCCTCTGTGAATTTAAAGTGTGTCATGCACTTTTCAACTACATATGCATTTTAACCTTTTCCCAATTCTGTGTTTTTATTCTTCATGAAGGTTGCCTCCTGGAAATCATTTAATATGATGCTCATAAAATTCCAACTAGCAATTTTATTTATTGTTCTGAATTCACTTCCCAAATCTAAGATCAAGAGCAGGGTGTTGAATGAATGAGTTGGTAAATAGGAATATTACAGTTTACTTTGTTATCAAACCTGAAATCATATCATGTGATTAATATTCAAAATAAAAATTACTACATTGACAATGTATGTGCTTATGTTCTGTACACTGTATGCCACACTCCTACTGAGAATATGAGGATGTCCTAGTACATTAATTGTTTCAGGGAATTCTTAGATGTATAAACTTAAGGTTCGAGGTCTAAGCAAGAAAAGCTCAAAGCTGGGGTCTGTCTGTCTCTTTCTGTAAATATATCTATGTACAGATATATCTATATATCTATGTACATCTATAATCTAGTCCATATTTTAAGACTTTAGAGACTGGAATGATATCTGTCCAGAAGATAGCTTAGGATTTTCTATCTAAATAAAGACTTGATGATTTCTCTCAAATGTAGATTTTAATGAATTTAGATCAGTTAAACATGTTTAGATAGTTTGTTTCTAAGACTCACCAGTGCTGAAAGAATGCAAAAAAAAAATATTTCTCAGTACTTATAATTAAGTTATTTTATTAAGTTTGAAGCCATATTGAAGTGGAACAGCTAAGGGATTAAATATAAGTTAATCCTCCCTTCTAAGATTACATAGGTTTGCTCATCCTTGATTATCTAAAATGAAAGGATTTTATTGGGTTGAATACCAATTAATACATGTGGGTGTTCGACACATTGCAGGAATTAAGGTGGGACTTAGTTTGGTTCTCTGAGAATAATTCTTTGTTGAATCCTATAACTTTGTTAAGAAGTCAGTCACAGAAGGTTAATGGTGTTCTTGGTTTATCAATTATGTGAATGCCATTTCCACTGGAGGACTAAGGTAGAACAGACCCATGGTTTCCATAAGGTGAAAAATAAATTCATTCTTCCTATTCATGAGGCTACTGAGAAGTATGATGTACCTGCCAAAAATGGCATTCAATCCAAAATAATAAAACAAGAAAACATAAATAACAACAGTATATCTAGAATGATAGGCAATCCAAATAATGGAGTTATCAACATGGATACTATAATGATTATGCTTAATATGTTGAAGGAAATGAAGATTGAGAGTATTGCTGGAAACCTAGAAATTATTTTTAAAAAATGAGTAGAGGAAAGGGACCAAAGGATGGGAGGAGGGAAGGGAAAGGTGAAATACCAAGGAATGATATTGGCCACATTATATTGTGTGCATGTGCAAATATATAACATAGATCACATCATTATGTACAACTATAATGCACCAATAAAAATGAAAATCCTAGAAGTAAAAATTCGATAAATGAAGCCCCAAACTCAATAGATGAGCTTAATAGTAGATAGAAGGTACCAACAAAACTTTTTGTTATAGAAATCACTGGGTGACCTCTCTGAAACTCTAATCTCATGAAAATCTTGGTTTCCAAAAGGCAATTTCATTTGCCCTGGACAGATCACCAGGCAGGGCTTTATCCTAAGTAAATAGGCATTTGTCATCTTTGAGTTGCTCTTCACTTGTAAGCACTGGTCCCTAAATGCTCATTTTGGTTTGAGATATTTGACGAGTGTCATGCCTCTTAACACTTGAGTTGGAGGAGTCCTCTCTAAACATTGAGCTCCTGCAGGTGGGACTGTATCTTTATCTCTTTGCAGCCAAAGACCAACAAAGTATCTAGGGGACAAAGACAGTAATTGATATGAATACAAGAACAGGACTTGAATAGTAGAGGGAAACTGATCAGAGGGTTAATGAGAAACACTTGAAATAAATATACCTTAGGTAAAGGCTTGACTTCAGTAACACTTGGAAGTAAGTTGCTTCTCTCAAGGCAGTTTCTACTGCTTGTGCTTCCCTTAGCTCCTCACCACCACCCTCTGTCTGCCCAGTCATATCATAGATCCTACTCTTGATGCAGAAAGATATTGTGTTTGTTCTCTGTGAGGATAATGAGTAAGAGTAGGTGGAACAATAGCCTGGGTGGTGGTGGGGGACTTGGGAATCAATCTAACAAAGGAGGTGAAAGACTTCTACAGTGAAAACTACAGCACACTAAAGAAAGAAACTGAAGAAGACCTTAGAAAGATCTCCTATGTTCTTGGATTGGCAGAATTAATAGTGTCAAAATGGCCATACTACCAAAAGTTCTATATAGATTTAATGCAATTCCTATTAAAATTACACTCACATGTTTAGAGCAAGTTCAAAGGGACACACAACTACATTTTATCCAGTGGGAAGGAAGTTGTAGGGATCACAATATATAATTGAAAAGTTACTCTTTGGTTACCTTGACTGAAGGCTAAAATTCTAAAGCCTAAATAAATAAATAATACTAGGTGCCTTGTAGTGAGGTGGAAAATGAAGTCACTGGGCTGTGTTCCCTCAAGATACATACCACTTCTCCAAACCTAAATGAATAGTAACACCCTTGGGGAAGCTAGTATTCCCAAAAGAGAGCTCTGAAATGTTGTCAGAAACAGTCAAGAGTTAGTAACAATTATCCTTGGCTCTAGAAGCCTGATTGTTACCTGTCACATTGTTTTTGATGATTCTTTCCCATGCAAAAGAGGGCATTGACTGACTAATTGTTAAGGAATTAGGGGATTTGATGTCTATATTACCACACCCCAGTCTCCTGGGGTTTTGACATATTAAAGCTAGCAAAATAAATCAATGGTTTGCTGACTTGTGTGTTTAGGATAGGCTGGGTTGATCTTGAGTAGAATTACTTGTTGCAGAGGTGAAAGAGGAAGTGACTGTGACAGTATCTGATTTTAACACACCATGCCATAGGGTGAAACTAACTTTTAACTCTTCAGAGAGAAAACAACTGACATCCTGTCATATAATACAGAGTTTGGGGCGGGGGTGGGGGGGACTGTCAGTTCAAAGGAAATCCCTACTTTCTTAACTTTATTTAAAAATAATCACACTGATGCTAACAAGTGTGCTGCAGGGAAAAGTCACAGGCTCACATTTTCACAGATTCTCTTTCCTTCATTTACTTCACTTTGAGCTTCAAACGATTCTAGGCAATGACATGGTGTAATCAAAGAGCAAATTTAGAAAATATTCTCTAAGTTTGGGATTTGTAAAGACTACAAAATTAGTAAGAGACCAAATAAACAAATTTCTACTGCTTACTAAATTAGCAAAAATTATACATGAAAACACTCATTTATATTAGGAGGTGATTAGTCCTCTAATGAGGTCACCTATGATCCCACCTTAAGATTTATAAGATGCAGTAGATTTTTATCCCTGTATTAGTCAAGTACAGAGAAAACTGGGTCCTGATGTTTTGAAATTTTAAACTCGGGTGAAATTTCTCTGCTGCTTTCTGCATCACTTGTTCTCACTCCACATTTGGACGCCAGTTTTCCATTTGGCAAATTTGTTTGAGGATTTGTCCAAGTAGCCTGAGCAGGTCTAAGTACAATAAAACATGGAATAAAGGGGATAACCTAGTAAAGATTGTGACTTTCAGATAGATAAAATAGTTTACTTTAGAAATAGCTGGTCACATGTTATATGCTCCTTTAGAAAATACAGAAATCACTTATTATCTTCCCAACTATTTGCCCTTCCCACTTCCAAAATTGATATTTTAAAGAGGTTGAAAGCTAATTTTAAAATAGCTGATTTAAAATAGAATGTGGTATGAGTAAAGCAGTGAAGTACCATTCTGCTCTGTTTCAAGGCTGATAAGTGTGATCAGCTGACCATGGCAGGGCTGCAGCCTAAGCTATGTTTGAAACTCTTAATGCAGTCAGGTGAAGCAGGAACAGGATCTGGCCTCGCACAGCCTGGTCCGATTTGGCTGTTGTTGCCACCACATGTATGAAGAAGGCAGGCTTTGTGAAAGGTTCTTAATATCAGATCTTAATTTCAGGTATCTTAACATCAGATCATCAGGAGATTTTTCTTATGGGGACCAAAATTCCAAACTCAGACCATACTTCTCGGAAGAGAGCAAATGTTTTTACCATCAGCCAGTGGAGAGGCCAGTTCTCCAGGAGGAATAGAAGCGTTGCTGAGAGTGTTAGACCAGGGTGAGAGGAAATCTTCATTTCTCTTAGTACAGATGTCCATTGGGCTTAGATTATTCTAAAGATGAGTGGTACCTGGAATGCTTCTAGTGGGGGTGGTCAAGCTACCTCTGGTACCTTGGGTACAGGTGGCAAAGAAGGCAGGAAGACAATATGGTATCGAGTGAGGATCCTGCTGGGGCTTGGTGGCTCTCATACATGATTCTCTGAATTCTACCTTCCATTATTCTGGAACAATCAGGGAAGTCTGATCTCTGCTGTGTAATAAGAGAGGAAGACAAGTCTTTTTCCCAAAGCTGAACATGATGGTAGGAGGGAAGTAACCAGTGGAAGATGGCAGTGCCCACTGGAGCAGCTATGTCATGGGACTGAATGCCCTTGGAAGAGTTGGGTTAGAGGGACTCCCAGATCGAGAAGATATGACACTGTAGCTTAGAAACCTCTCAGGACAACCAGGCAACATTTTAAGGATGGCTATTTATAGCAGCAATGCTGGAAAGGGTTCAAGGGATAATGCCATGGTATGTAGCAGAGTCATGTTTAAGTAAGTATCACATCTAAAATCATTAAAACAATGTAGTACAGAGAAGAAATAGGCAGATAAGCAGACCAGAACAGAGTTCACATATAAATTAATGTTTCATATATGAGATAGGTGACTTGCAGTAAATGTTGAAAACAAATTACTAAAATCTTTTGGGACAATTGGGTAGCCACTTCAAAGTTATTTTCCTGTATTACTTCATATAAGAAATTCTGGAGGGAATCAAAATTATAAAGATAAAAAAATGAAACTCTTAAGAGTAATGGAGGGAAAACCATAATGTGTTTATAAACTTGTGATAAATACAAAATTCAGTATCTCTAAAGACTGATATATTTGTATAAAAAATTTTTTAAAGTTCATAAAAATTAAAAAAATTCTCTCTCCATATATATATAATGTAAAAATATGCATATATATATGTATATATATACACACAAATAAATACAAAATGGGCCAGTATTTAAAGAGGTTGAGAAAAGGAAAAAAAAAAATCAATAGGGAAAAAAGACAAAGATATAATTAATAAAGATATTATTAGTAAAAATTAAGTGCAAATCTCCAATGTATTAAAAAAATCACTCAAACTTTGAGTTTGAATCACATTAACATCAGATATTAATATATATAATAAACATTAAAAAGTTTGATAATTTTGGTTTTAAAAGCGTGGGAAAAATAGTCTGTCAATTAGAAGACAATTTGACAATACCTATAAATATTTAAATTATTTGACCCAGCAGCAATTCCCCTGCCAGAAAAATATCCTATGGCTATACCTACATAACCATTTCAAGGATGTTCAGTGTAGTAATGGTTACAAAAGAAGTCTATAATCAGGCTCAATTGTCCATAAACAAATGGTTAAATAAACCATGGCATACCCATACAGAGATCTAAAAAGAATAAAGTCCAAGTTATTAAACAGATTTAGACTAAAAAGAATGTTGTGTATAGTTTGAAAATTTAAAAATATAAGCACTTTTCTCCCCCAGAGGATATTACTCTGTTTATGTTTGGATGAAAAGGACTGTTGGGCAGAGAGAGTGGGGGAATACTGCTTTTCATTTTATACCATTCATCTACTTTAGTAAGTGAATATAATGCCTTCATATTAAATGAAAACTAAAAAAAAAATTAATAGGACAATATTATTCCTAAACAATGTAATAATATCCTACTTGAATGTAGTTTTTTTAAAATGTAAGGAAGGCAACTTCAGGAATTCTGGAGTTACTGAGACATCAACCAAAAAATGACTTCAGGTCTAAGGAAAAATGACACATTGATTTCATTTGGGAAAGAAATTATTCTGTACTAGAAGAATGCACTTTACTTGTGAATATATCTTCACTTTCTCATGAAATTGCAATTGCAATTCATTCTTTAATATCTAGTTCAAATGCCACCATCTCTTTGAAATTTTCCAGATCCCTAAATCCTCCCTTCATGCACAGTCCTGCTGAAGCTTTGTAAATACCTCTATCACATTGTAGTGAGGCTATTTGTTCACTCATATGTCAGCCCCAACCAGAATGTAAAGTCCCTCAGAAAAGCTTAGCCACAGACTTAGTCCTCTTTTTTCTTCTATGTTTGACAGATCATACGTGTCCAATAAAAGTTCATGTTGAATGGGTGAATTAATGAATCCATCATTGAATTAATAACTGGAGGAAATAAGAGCTGTTGCTATCTTGGATTTTAGAAATTTCTTCTAATTGGATATGAAATTTGTGACTTGAAAATTAAAGAATATCTGTACATACTGTTCTGTCCTAACCAGTGTTCAATACCGATTTAACCAAACACTCTGTTTGTGTTTTGCCAGTGTAGCCTGTTGTTTCTTTAGTAAACAGAACAATGAGATGTAGAAAGGAAAAGTGCTTTGGAATTGGAATGGTCACTGTAGAGAAATGGAAGCCCAGCTTTTCTAACACAAAAGGAACAAAATCTTCTACTCACAAAGAAGGTTTTGTTCTGTCCTTTTTAGTCTATATTCTCTTAAGATAAATGCAGGGCTTTTTGCTTGATGGCATATGTAGAAGTGCAAACCAATGTTTTTTTTTTTTTTTTTTTTTTTAAACAAAAAAACTGTTGAGGGGTCATTCTGCATCCACAAGAATACAAGAATAGTGTTTTGTTTTGAGGTTTCCTTAAGTATGGTGGGGGATAATGTGTTAGACTGAGAACTTTTCTTTGTAGTGACAGGGTGTTCACCATTTATTTCTTTGACCCAGGCAAAATAGGATACAAAACCCACATGATCCCTATTCTCATAATGCATCACAGCCACCCTAGACAATTTATAAAGCAACTGTGTTTAAAAAAAAAAATGTGCTAAGTGCTGAAAAGAAAAGTCTAGAGCAGGAGAACCTAACTTAGAAGATGCTTCTGGGAAGGAAGTATGGCATTCAATCTACAATTGAAAGGATAGATACAAACTAGCACAGTGCAAGGGATTTCCAGACTAAACAGAATCCACTGCATGTTCTTTATAGTTCCCAAGAGCTCTGGTGTCAGAAGCCTCAAAAGTTGAATCTCCTCATACCATTTCCAGCTCTGTTGTAATCAGCATTATACCATTTCTTTGGGCTGCTATAAAAAAAATAAAAATAAAAAACGCCCACAAACTTGGTGGCATAATGTAACAGAAACTTATTCTCTTATAGTTGTGGAATCCAAAAACAGAAATCAAGGTGATGGCAGGGCCACACCATCCAAAGGTTAGAAGGGAGAATTCTTCCAGCTTTTGGTGGCTTTTGGCACTCCTTGGATTCTGCTAGCTTAACCCCAATCTCTGTCTCTGTCTTCTTGTGGTCTTTTCTGAGTCCCTCAGTGTGTTAAATCCCTATCTCCTTTCCCTTATAAAGACAACTATCATTGGATTCACACCTAAATTCAAGAAGATTTCATCATGAGATCCTTACTCAATTATATCAGTGAAAAAGATCAGGTAAGTTCACATTTTGAGTTCTGGGTCTATACTACATTTTGAGTTCAAACTGCTACAACCTCCCTGATCTTCCATTTCCTTATTAACAAAGTGAATCAATTAATATTTATAGTATAGTACTTTTGACATGATTAGAGAAAATCTAAGTAGATAGCCTGATATGGTGCCTGGAAACCATTACCATACCTAAAACCTATTTGCAAATGATATAAAAATGCAGATAATAAATACATTTGAGTTTTATCTGGCAGTAAAAAGCATATAGCTCAGGTTGGTTTGAAAGAATAAAAATTGTAATTTGGTACAAAGGCCACTGACCTGAGAGTTGGGAGAATTGAGTTATGTTGCGAGATCTGGTATTAATTGTGTTATCTGTGTTAAGTTCATTTCTGGACTTGTTTCTGGGTCTTTAAAACAAGGGGTTTAAACATCCTTAAGCTCTAGAAACTGGTAGATTATGTGGCAAAGAGTTCACTCATTATCCTCTATCTCCATGAAAGATTAAGAAAAAAAAGACTTAAGCCTGAAGAGATGTGATTTAAGAAAGATATGAAAATAATCACAGATGCTAAGGCTTGGAGAATAACTATTGAGTATACTTTGTCCTTGAAGTAGAGTAAGAAATGATGCTAAAATGAGTAAAGATGGGGCTGCTGGCTGTTTTGTATGGGTCAACCATTTCTCATGGTGAACCATGCTCTTCATGGTGAATACTTGCCTCATTTACTATTACCAACCAATTCAGTAGTCTTTATACACTCTATTGAAGAAAGTACTTCCCATATCAGCTTTGAGATCCTTCCCATTCATGTGTACACATGCTCAGCTGAAATGCTGCTTAAGTGCATCTGTGGTCATTCTTAGCCTCTGATACTAAAAACCCTAAATGACCTAGGGTCGGTAACTTCTCCCTACCCACTACTTTAATTCTCTTAATTATGAAAACACATAAACATGATTTTTAAAAGTTCAAAATAGAATACAACAAAGATCAAATCTCCTCCCCATTCTAGTACCACACGCCAGAGGTGTAACTGTATATGTAGTTTAAAAAAAAATTTTTTTTACTTGTAGATGGACACAATACCTTTATCTTATTTATTTTTATTTTACCTTATTTATTTATTATAATCTAATTATCACTACCAGTCTTCTTCCCAATCGTCTCCAGTTTTAGATGGGTGTATATATAGTTTTAATTCTGTCTTCACTATTTTAAATTCTCCCTTTTATCTTTTGCTATTTGGCATTGAATTTTGTTTCCTTTTTAATAATTAGTAGGATTATAGTTTTTTATTATTTTGGTGATTACAACTATTTGGAATGTTATGTCTCTTTTGGTGGATAAACTTCATAAAATTTCTATTAATCTCTGAAACATAAAATCAATAAGGGTATGCATATTACCTTTTAGCTTCCTTTCCATCTTCTACTTTTTGTTAATCATCTTTTGTATATCAAGATTTATAATATTGAAATATTCTTCTACAGCCATACTATTTTGTTTATACTTAATTGTATATTTCGATAATCTAATAATCACTACCAGTCCTCTTCCCAATTGTCTCCTGTTTTAGATGGGCTTCATTATCTAGAATTTTTTTTTTTTTTTTTTTTTGGTACCAGGGATTGAACTCAGGGGCACTCGGCCACTGGGCCACATCTCCAGCCCCCGCTTTTTTTGTATTTTATTAGAGACAGGATCTCACTGAGTTGCTAAGTGCCTCGCCATTGCTGAGGCTGGTTTTGAACTCCCGATCCTCATGCCTCAACCTCCCTAGTGCTGGGATTACAGGCATGCGCCACCGCACTCAGCTTAAAATTTTCAAGAAGTATCCACTAATGTCATGTTACCTGACTCTCCTCACTTGCCATTATATTTAAAATCCAGTTGGCTTTTGCTTTTTGTATTGCTCTGAGAATCTGGTTGATTTTGATCCACTTTGCTTAAGCACTGAAAGTTGCTACAGAGAAGCTTAAGTCCAGTCTGTTCTTCCTCTGTCTGTCTTCCACTCCCAGAGAACTGGTGACTTTGTTGTTGCTTAGATGCCATTTTTTTCCCCAATCTGGATCAATCTGCAGATTCTGGCCAGGCTCAAGAACAACTATAATTAAAAGAATATTTACTATATTAAAATTAGCATTTACTACATATTTAGCTATTTGTATTTATGTACAGTTAGATGTCTGGGATTAGTTTTGGAGATTAGAGCTTAAGAATATTTTTAATTTTAGTCTTTGTACTTTAATGGATGAATGTTTAAACTTATAATGGATCTTCTCACTTGAGTTATCATTGGTCTATCAAAAAAAGTTGGCAATAAATAGGTAAGACATAACAAGGTTAATTTTGGGTGAATTTTCTTTTACTTTTCTGTATTTTTGAAGAAAAATTAACACAAAGGGGGAATACATTTTAAATATTTAAAAAGAGGAAATGGTTTCTTAACCATCACCTCTTGATTCTGACAACCTGGATAGGTTAATGGGTTTCTGTCAGAAAAGTAGCATTTCCCTCCCTCCCTGGCATTTCAGTTTCAAGATGCTTCATAAACTTAAAAACAAGCCAGATATTTTCTTGTCAATATCATAGTATAAAAGGCACTGAATTATGTAGATAGAACTTTTTATGCAGTTATGACTGGACATGAGAATGAGCTGCTTCATGGCTCGTTTCAATAAGATTCTGTTGGTTCATACTCTTTTTTTCTGTATAACATCTGTTTCTTTCAGCTCCCCTTTCTTAAATGCTTCAGGTTAACAAAATATTTAGTTCTGATCTTAGTAACATTTGAGATTCTTCATTATCACCTCTAGCTTAGGCATTCAGTAGAGAAAGCTACTACCACCTGAAAGAAACCTGTCTTGCAGCATGTATTCAAGATATTCAACTATTATCAAATTAGGAATTCAGAAGGTTCAATACCTAATGTACCAATGAAAACTTTATTTCTTGTTCAACTTGTGGGTTATTTCTGTTCAATTACTTGTAATTATATTCCTTCAAAAGGACTTTTTTCTTTTGCACTCTGGTGTTCTCTAGAAAGACCATTATTTTAGAATTTATCTCTGAAAAGGCATTTCAGGATATGCAAATATATGGGTAAAAGAAACCCCTCCAGGAAAGGCTAAAATATATGTAAAACAAAGTACACTCTAAGACAATTTGCAATGATTGATTAAGATACAACTAAAACTCCACAGAACTTTGTTTGAAAATTTTTTTATACATTGTTAGTAAAAAAAATTTTTGAACACACACCTTCAATATGTAAAAGCACTAATTTATCCATCTATCATACATATCAAAAACATGATGTACATAAGCACAAATGTATACATATACCAATGAAATCAAAGAGGATAAAAAGCTAGTAATCTTTCCATACACGACTGGAATATTTGAACAGTGATAGAAAGCATAATAGAGGAGGAAGAAAGCACTTCTGTCTATGGCGAGTTAGGACTGCTTCATTGAAGAAGTCATTTTTACTAAGCAAGATCCTGACAGGGTAGCAGGACATGAAGTCACTGTGTAGAAGAACTTAATTGGGGGTTAAAAAACACTGGCATCTCATTCCAGCCAGAATGGCAATTATCAAGACTATAAGCAACAATAAATGTTGGCGAGGATCTGGGGGAAAGGTACTCATACATTGCTGATGGGATTACAAATTGGTGCAACCACTATGGAAAACAGTATGGAGATTCCTTAAAAAACTTGGAATGGAACCACCATTTGACCCAATTATCCTGCTCCTCAGTTTATATCCAAAGGACTTAAAATCAGCATTCTACAGTGATGCAGCCACATCAATGCTTATAGCAGCTCAATTCACAATAGCTAAACTATGGAATCAAGCTAGATGCCTTTTAACAAATGAATGCATAAAGAAAATGTGGCATATACACAATGGAATATTACTTATCCTTAAAGAAGAATGAAATTATGGTATTTGCAGGTAAACGGATGGAGCTGGAGAATATAATGCTAGGTGAAATTAGCCAATTCCAAAAATCCAAAGGCCAAATGTTTTCTCTGATATGTGGATGCTGATCCATAATGGGGAGTTACGGAAAAATCGAGGAACTTTGGATTGGGCAGAGGGGTGTGAGGTGAGAGGAGGGAGTGTGGTGGTGGAAAGATGGTGGAATGAGATGGACATTACTACCCTAAGCATATGTATGATTGCACGACCATTCTGACTTTGCATCATGTGCAGCCAAAGGAATGAGAAGTTGTGCTCCATTTGTGTACAATAGGTCAAAAGGCATTCTACTGTCATGTATAATTAGAACAATAAAAAGGTCTGAGCATGTAACTCAGGCTTAATGTGACCCTGTGTTAAATCTCCACTACCACAGAAAGAAATAAAAAATAAAGGATTTGGAAAAAAAAAAAAAACCCACTGGTAAGACATGCTTAGTGAAAGTTCTCATATTTCCATTGTTTTTTTAATCCTTATAGTACACATAGTAGTCATTAAGAACAGTCTGATATTTTAAATACCTAGTCCATTGATACATTGAAATATTGATTCTGCTAATTATCACACAAATAACCTTAATAAATTCATTTCATCATCTACAAAATGGGATAATAGTGCCTACCCACCAGGCCTGTACTTAAAGATATGCAATACAAACTAATTAGCACATTGCTTGAGTATACAAATCTACTGCACACAGCTATACTTCCCACCTCATGGAAGCAACAAAAGTCATTTGTCACTTTATCCCTACTATCTACCTTGACACTTGACTTGTTGTAGTTGATTAGAAGCTAAATTTGCCTGTACTTATGCTTTTGGGTAATAAGTAGCAATAAACAAAAGGGGAATTACATCCTAGGGGATCAGAATGTGGAAGGTCATGCCATCTGAAGAATACGTACTTCATTCAAAAGGTAGTAATGAACATTTCTGAGAGGACCATTTTGATACTGAAACAAACATTTTATCTAAAAAGATGTTTCTCTCTCCAAACTAAGGTATGGAGAGAATGTATAAATATGTACATATATTTTGGGGTGCTGTGGATTGAACTCAGGGGTGTTCAACTACTGAGCCACATCCCCAGCCCTATTTTGTATTTTATTTAGAGACAGAGTCTCATTGAGTTGCTTAGTGCCTTGCTGTTGCCTAGGCTGGCTTTGAACTTGCGATCTTCCTGTCTCAGCCTCTTGAGCCATTGGAATTAAAGGTGTGTGCCACTGCAACAAGCTTGTATAAATACTTTTTACATTTAGTCCTAAGAGATGTTTCATTCTATGAAATATATTTATTCGTCTATTCCTTTTCTGGTTATCATTTGTCAGCTCTGAAAATTATTAAGATTAGAAACCTAATTAACTCTATGATGTTAGTGACCCAGTCATTTCAGTTCCTAGGCCACTGTTGATTTCATATTTAACAAGGTTAAGAATTTGCTATCTAATTAAAAAGAATGGACCAATAAATTAATACATATCTCTTTGAGGTCACTAATCTGTAGGCAATAATTAGGATTTTTGAATCTATTTTTAGAAGATGCTTGAAGGCATCAATGCTGGTTACATTCCCTAATGAACTCTATCTCTTCCTGTTGTTAACGCTCCATGTTGTACAACTAGGAAAGGAAAGCTTAGTGCCTCTCACATATCCCTCAGACCATTCCAATCTGAAGAAGCTGTGCTTTCTTTCAACTGGGCAACAACCATTTCCCACACTAGCAGGACCAGAAGTTCTGGATGACAAAGACTGCTTTACAAGAGATGCTCTCTTTCTATGACAACTATTCCTGCATTTATTTTACAACTCTGATCTATGTAACACATTGTGGTTTAACCTCATCTCAAGCAAATGAGAATACTCAGCCTCATTTTTTCATATGGTGGGAAAAAACTTCTAATTTCTCTTCCTAAGCTCCATAAGTGCCACTGAAAAATCTCAGGCACCATTTTTGCCAGAGATGGAATCAATTTGGTGTAATAAAAATTGGACCTGATTCTGATTTTCAAGTAAGCACCCATATTTTCACTGGGTAGATTCTAGATATAAATATTTCCTTAGGGAAATGGGGTTATGATATCATGTATTAGCTCTGAGTCTTATCTTTTCCTTCTCTTTTCAGTGATTTCTAGAAAAGTTGCTTAAATTAGTAAGAGGAAACTTAAGTTCAAAAAAATATATGCAGTTTCAAAAACACATCCACCAATTGAAAATGGAAACGATAAGAAGTTGTAGGAAACTAAAGAACTGTTGCCAAAGAAAAAAGTGAGGGGGAGAAAAGAAAAGGAGTAAGGGGGTAGGGGGTGTGTGGGGGGTTCAAAGAGCCAGATTCAAAAGCAAAAGGGAGGAGAAATTGGGCAAGTAGGTTTATAAAAATTACTTTATAAGCCAAAAATCAGATCTGAGGCTAATTATTCTAAGCACAGTTACCTTCAGTAAAGTTACCTATTATATAAGCCTACCCAGCATGATAAAATTTTAATATTTTAAAGTCTGAGTATTAAAATACAACTATAACCATGATTTTCTGTCCAGTGTTTTCTACTCTACTAAACAGTATAAAAACAAAACAAAAGACAACCTTATGTAGTAAAAGTTGAAACATTCCCCTACAAACAACTTTCAGGATTTCATCATCACTTCTCCACAATCTAAAAATGACAATAAAGAGTGAAAAGTGATATTCAATCCAAATGCTACCAAGTATGATTTTACTGTTATAGAAATTGAACAAGGGGTGAAAAGACAGTTTAGAGTGAATTTTATGAAAAGAAGTTTGAAGCTTACTAAAGGGAAATTGGATTAGCTATTATGTATAAGACATTGCACCCAAATTAGTGGGTACATAATTTAGCAGTCTTATGAATGAGAAGTACTTTAAAAAATACTTTTAGTTGTGAACAGACACAATACCTTTATTTTATTTATTTTTATGTGGTGCTGAGGATTGAACCCCAGTGCCTCACACCTGCCAGGCAAGCGCTCTACCAGTGCTACAACCCCAGCCCAAATGAGAAGTACTTTTAATCTTCCACTAGGCATTAATTAGAAAACTCAAATAGTTGACATTTTAGGACTGAATTTCATAAAGACAGTATTTTGTTTCTGCGAAGTAAGCTGCTGGATTCAACTGAACTATAGTTCAGTAGGGACAATATGTTTGAGAAAGTATATAAATGCCCTTGAACAAATTTTCATCACTAGAAAAAAAGTAAAACACAATACAAGAAGCACTAGCACAAACAATTGGTCATTCTTTTGGCAAAAGAAATAACGCAACAGACAGTTTTGAGAACAGTAAAAATTCTAGGCAGCGATACTAAATTCATTAATAATAAACCGAACTCATGGCAAAACAAAAGTTTCAGTCATGTTTTACTAATATATCCAGGTCTGAAGAATACAAATGATACTAAACTTTAGTTATTAAATGTTCACTCAATCTTAATGACATTAATTAGTAGCACAACCAAATACAGCTCACTGGAAAAGATAATATATTATTTCATACAATTATGCTACTAAAATCACATTAAGTAGTATTTATCACCTTAGCTCTTCTAAAGCTGCCTAATCCAAATAACAATGTGTATCTTGTGTGTGTTAAACATGAACATACTGGGTAGCAGGTTACTGAAAATTGAGAAAGA
Organism: Tamias sibiricus; assembly: GCA_025594165.1. Classification (NCBI taxonomy): domain Eukaryota; kingdom Metazoa; phylum Chordata; class Mammalia; order Rodentia; family Sciuridae; genus Tamias; species Tamias sibiricus. Next base: position 106,292,935 of record CM046664.1, on the reverse strand, counting down.
CAGGTAAGACTCGAGAGCATTATGGACACTATAACAGTTTGCCTAGGAATAATACTCAGTAAATTTTTATTCATACACTGAAACCAGACGAATTTAGTATCAATATATTTGAGCTCTGGATGAAATATACCTAAAAATACCAAGGTTTTTTTTTTTTTTTTGGCCTATAGATATTATTTCGGTGAGCCTTCGTGATATGCCCAAAGCATGAATAATCAAACATTTTAGGAGCAAAGAATTTGGCAGACCTGTAACGTCTGAAATGTACAAAATGTCCATCATTCAGGTTTCAGCTCAAATATTACTTTCTCAGAGGTTTCCTTGAGGTCCCATCAGAAAACTGCTCTATTATATAATTTTATTTTCCTCATATTTTCTGATGTATCTTGTTCATTCTTCTATTGACTTGTTTATTTTCCAACTCTAAGGCTCTATAAGAACAGGGATCTTGTATGTCTTGCTTACCACTGTACTTCTAGCAGGTGCTTTTAGGTACAATCATCTGTTCAATGGATTTCTCTGTGTGCATGATAAATGAAAATAAACCAAGCAATAGAAAAGTAATCTGTCTTCCATTTACATACACACACACACACACACACACACACACACACACACACACACACACACACACACACTCACTCTCTCTTCCCCCACACCCACTTCCTCCCTCCATTGCCCTCTCTCTCCATCTCTCTCTCACCTAGACGACAGAGAAAGTATTCTGTTTATTTTAAGGTAAATTATTCTAAGTTACAGGTGGAATATTTTGCTACCTTAAATAATTTGTATTACAGAAAAAATTATATAAGTTTTTTCAAACTGAAAAACTTGGACAGAAAAAAAACTCAAAACTACCCATAAAAGAGTATTAATCCCGCAACTTTTGTATCAGTTACAAATAATCAGATGAAACAATTTTGAACATGGTAATTTATTTTATGCAGTTGTTTAAATCCATTGTTTAAAAATTTTCAAAAGGCACTTTAAAAAAACATTTAAAAATACATTTTTCTGACCTAATGGTGATCACTTAAAATAAGCAAGTCACCAAACATTTTTAAACCATTCATAACACAATTACTTTAAATAATTTTTAAATTCCAAAACACAAACATTCACTATATAGTACAACACACTGCTTAGCAGTAAGATTAGTTTCCCTCTAATATACTCATGTAGATTATTAATTTGTAGGGCCCTGCAAAGTTATTAAAAACTAACATAAACTGAAAACTAGAGAGGTAAGGGAGTTTAAGTGGAGAGCACAATTCAACTCCACAACTACTTTCTAGAGTTGGTTCCTCTATGAGAATTGGTAAACGTTCTTATTTTAAGTTTTCTATTTCAACTGATAAATAAATGTGTCATTTTAAAAATCAATAGATGTTACATTTAGCATAAAATATACCACAGTTTATCTCCCAGATTTAAGTATGTTTCTGTCAAACTACTATAAAGAAGTAGAGAAATAATGCAAATAAGTTTTTTTTGTTTTTAAGAGGGTGAGTGGGTAGGATTCAAGTAACTACCTCCTTTTAAAGATGGAGGGTTAGTTTAAATTGTAACTTTTTAAGTAGGGCAAGTATCCTGAGAGCCAGCAGGCATTATTTATTTTTAGACATTTAATCCTAGGGAAACCTAAAGTTAGTAGGTATAAAATTATCAGCAAGTCATACAAATTCTAATCACCTGTAACAGCCAAATTAACCTTATGAAGGCAGCATTAAGAGTAACTAAAAGTGGTACTTATAAAGGAAATAAAGAACTTCAATAAATACAAAGGAGTAGAAATTATCAATCAGAATAATGATCTAATGAACTGAAAATTCAAATGAAGAACAAAAGGCTAGATATAATCTAATCCATCAAATGCGGGGGGGGGGGGGTCTTTCAAGTACAACAGTGCCTCAGTCTGGTAATACAGTTTGATAGTAGGTTCAAGGAAGATAAAAATAAACAATTATGAAAATAATCATCAAGTTTAATGCTGAAGTCTAATTACCATATTCAAAAACATTAAAAACTTGTCAGCATTTTCTAATCTTATTACCGTAACAAAAACTCCTCTGAAAATTAAGGTATTTGAAAACAAACTCTGGAACAAAACCCTACTTCAACCTATGAACTTCTCACCTTTATAAGCATACTGTTATTAGAAAACATAAGACAGCAAAAGCCTTATGCTTTGAGACCACACTAAAATCATTTATCCAAATGACAAAGATCTTAAGCTAAAAATGGTGAATCATCATGAAATGTGGTTTTATGTGCTTTATCAAAAACTTAGAATTATTTTGCTTCTTAGATCATAGGATAGTCAAAATCTTGAAAGTGATGAAATTTAAATTGATGGTATGAATTAGCAGAAAAACACTTTACATTTTTATTAAATAGCACTTTGCTATTTCTATTTTAAAAGTTTTAATAACAATTGTGGCTGGCCTCAAACTTGCAATCCTCCTGCCTCAGCCTCCCCCAGTTGCTGGGATTATAGGCATGCTCTGCCATGCCTGGCTAGTTGTGGATACTTCTTATGACATTAATTATATATGCTTTAAATGAATTACTGTGTACTTATTAGCACTTAATCCTTTCTGTCCGATGGGAAATTACTAAACTTGGGAGAACTGTAGATTTTACTGTAGGTTTCAATGTAAGTCAATATGAAGAAGCTAAAGTATTTTATCAAAATCAGTGATCCACAGACTTTTAAAATTATCTTTAAAGTATTTTGCCTTTAATATAGTATGATCTTGGACTACTCTTGATTCAAAACATACTGTGTGACTAAGTCTTTGAAAAAAAATGTTTATCCATGGAGTAGTAATCCTGAGTGTTTGAGACTTATTTGCACCAGAACTGTGTAGGTAGCTAGGCAGTGGTTCTCCACCTAAGATCAGTAAGACCTGCCTACATGGTTTGTTTAAATAGCTAGCCCCTGTACTGGAATTTCTTTCTGATTTAGTAGGTCTGGGCTAGGGCCCAAGAGGGGCTGCATCTCCAACAAGTTCCCAGGTGATGGTGACTCTGCTTCTTGGAACTACACTTTGACAACCACTGCTCTAGATTATCTGGTAAGAATGTAACTCCTACAGCCCATGCTAAATCAGAATTTCTGGGCTTGGGGTCTTGAGACCATTTAGACAAGCTCTCAGGCAAGAGTGTGAGATAAGAATCACTATGAGAATTTGGCTGGTCAATATGACTATTACTGGCCAATGTATCAGAGGTCATACCATGTATGTAAAAATGGGAATAATGCTAAATGACTAACCCCGAGGCTGACATAATACAAGTGACGGCATATAGGATTTGAGTATAAATCCAATCTGTTACTAACTAGCTTTGTGACAATGGAAAAGTTAATTTTCTGAACCTCAGTTTTTTCATCTGTAATACAGGAATAACACCCAATATGTGAGGATTAACACTCATGTACACAGAGTAAAGCACAGTTCCTGGCACACAGTAGGCACTAGATAAATACTAGCTATTACTTATTATAATATATACAAAATATTTTCCCCTCAGTATCTGATTTGATCCCTTCCCTCATTTAAATCAAATATTTACACTCTTAAGGTTATAGAATAGTAAAACCATATACTTATTGCTCCCTATTCTGGGCCAGACAGTGTTCTAAGAGCCTTACGTATATTCACTTATTTAATCCTCAAAAAAAAAAGTCCTGTGAGGTAGGTAGTATTATCATTCCTAATTCACAGATGAGGAAACTGAGGCACAGACAGATAAGTAAATTACTCAAGGTTACAAAAATAATTAAGTGATGAAACAAGAATTTAAAACCCAGGCAGTCTGACTCCAGAGCCCAGGATCATTGCAGCATTCATTTCCTGTGAGTGAATTTTAAGATTTTTGAATGTTCATGCTGAATCATTTACATTTCTAGTAAAGAAAGCATAGTCTGCAGATAAGTCCATGTCCACACCATGGTAAATAGTTGTTCAAAGAACAGAATGAATGGCCTTGAAAATTTGGCAGATGGAACCATTATGAAATAAAAAAAACAAATGTGTTAGATTAAAATTGGTGTTTGTTTTCACTATGTGGACATGGTACTCCATAAATAGCCACTGAAATGAACATCCTCTCGAATATACCACCCAGAGAAGTCATGGTTTTGACATGTTTTGGCACAATAAATATATTTAGCCAAGCAACAGTCAATGAAGGGACAACCATGTAAATTTAGAATAATAAGAAATGTAAATCATATGCAATATTAAAAATAATCTTAATTGCTTTTTGATGGCAGTCTTGAAGGTGTATTCTGCTTTGTTAGTATTCACTGGCAAGACAACTATCCCAAAGTAATAAGTCAGCATCAAACTTACAATTAAGTATTTGGTCTTTTAGTATATGACATTCTAGTTTGTTTAAGCACTCTGCATTTTCTTTTTTTTTTTTTTTGTTTTGTGGTACCAGGGATTGAACTCAGGGGCACTTGACCACTGGGTCACATCCCCAGCCCTTTTTTTGTATTTTATTAGAGACAGGGTCTCACTGAGTTGCTAAGTGCCTCGATATTGCTGAGGCTGGCTTTGAACTCGCGATCCTCCTGCCTCAGCCTCCCAAAGTGCTGGGATTACAGGCGTGCGCCACCACGCCGGCTCACTCTGCATTTTCTAATGTTTTACATTAACTCTGGTCAAAACCTGCATTTAAAATATTTTGCCAGTGTATAGCCACCTCAGACTAAAAATGAATTTTAAAATGGCTTTAAACAAGTTATGAAAGGCACAAACAAGTTCTCATCTCAACAGGATGAGAATGAAAGGAACAATATTCATGTAGTCGGAATTTTAAATAATTGATTAAAAATGTCAGCAATACCTGAGAGTGGCACTGATAGAAGAAAAGCATGCCCAAATAGCATTAAATTTACTATTTGTTACCCATAGTTAACAATGGGTAAATCTGAAAAATATCTTAAATGCATGTTAACAGAATGATATTAATGCTTTGCATAAATAACATTAATAGTGGAGAACAGTATTTGGGAGTGGTTAAAAATATTTAGGGGGCAAAAAATAGGGACCTGGTAAAAGATTAATTAGAACCAAGTATATAATATAGTCAAGGCCCATGATAACTTTGAAAATATAATTTATTAATGCACTTTAGGATAAGTGCCATTCTTATTCTACCTTCTTTTTGAATAAATATTGCCAATTATAAATAATCACAGCAGAATTTTCATTAGACAAATGTGTGGTGGGATTGTTTCATTTATATCACACAGCAAAGGAGTACAAACAACACTGAGCAACAATACTTCCTTCTAAATTTTCTTTAAGGCAGATCTGTTTAGCATTGTGTATTTTACATGGTACAATGCAGTTTTAGCAAATTCAGCTGTTTTAGTTTTTCAGTGACAATAATACACACGGTCAGGAGCAGGCAACAAAATCTCTTCTAGTTCTTCTACCTTGCCACTGTTTTAAGAAAACACAAATTTTTCATATATATATATATATGTGTGTGTGTGTGTGTGTGTGTATTTATATATTATTGTATCAAAACACATTTTAACAGACTTCACAGCTCATTTAAAGCTTAAGTTTACAGTCTTTCAAGAGAAAGATTTCTATGTGGAATGTTCACTTAGAGTGAATTTCTCAATGGGATTTCAGGGTTGTATGTCAGAAATGCAGAAGTTCTTCACTGCAATGCTGGACATTTTACCTCGGTTCATTCACATTTTTCTTTCAAGGGTTTCCTAATTTTGGATCTTCATTTTTGTTTGCTTGATTTAGTTCCTTTAATATATTCTCAGGTAAGGCAGGTTGATATCTATATAAATAACCATATGGACGAAGATGATAAACGAGGTATTCTAATTCATACATAGTTGTAGAATCAACATAGTGAAAAGAAATTGCCAGATCAGAACAGCAACCAGGACCCTAAAAGAGTAGCAGAAACAGATATTGTTAATCAACAGCACATATGACATTATAACACTCTTAAGAGAGTATTCACTAATTTAAAAGATTTCAAGCATTAAACTGGCAAGGTAAAGCAGAAGCACCTAAATTTTAGACCTGTGGGGGGAAAGCACTTTTAATGGCTTAAAACCAAACATGAAATTACCAAAGTATTTCTAACTGAAACAATATTCTTTTACACTCTTCAGTGTTTCAGCAGATAAAATTATTCAAACTTCTTCAAACGAAAGGGGCAGGTATACAAAGAATTAAAATTGGATTTTTTTCAACTTTTGCTTTTACTTCCTAATTTTCTAACTATAATTTTTCACTTGGCTGAGACTCAGACAACGACTACAAAGCCTTGTCCATTATGTGTCTACAACCTAATACTTTATCTATCAACCCAAATAGTATAAGATGTGAGAGGAACTTTCAAGCCAGACCTCGATTTGAATACAAATTTTGAGTATTTGTACTTGATCCTGGGCAACTTATGAAAGCTCCAAAAGTTTCAATTTCCTTATTTGCAAAAGGTAGTTATTAAAAGGAAACCTTTTTGTAGAACCTTTTGTAACCTTTTCATAGAATCTTTCGAGGACCTTAGGTTAAGTTGGTCAAATTTAAACTTTCAGTTACATAATTCTCATTAATTATTTCCTAATAGGGTTGGTGAACAGGTTTAAAACAAAACAAAAACTTAATTTCAACACTAGTCTTTTTTTTCCTCCCCTATTTTAACAGTCACAATGTCAAATCTAGGATAGGAATTAGTATATAAAGAATGTTTCATTGATGTGACTCCAAAAAACAAAAACAAAAACAACAACAAAAAAAGACACAATCTAATGTTTCTGTCAGGGCAGCAAGTTCCTAGAGAAGGTTCATGTTGATGTAATGTATTAGATTGAACCTTTAACACATTTTCCCCATTATCCCAGATTTGGAACACGTATAAAAACTTACATATAGTATATAATACAATTATATAGTAATATTAATATACATATATAAGCTCTAGACTTTGATTTCAACCTATTTTAACTCTTAAAAAGGAAGACAGGATATTTTATGGTTATAAAATAATCACAATTATGTTGTCCTTTTGATATTATGGCATATGTACCAATTACCAGATACTCTTAGTAATACAAATACACATTTTGGTGAATTTGTTAGATGCTTTGTAAAGTTTTTAAATTTGAGAATATTTTTTAATGGGAAAGGGGACAGAAATAAGGAAGATCAAGTAATCTTGAAATGGTCACAGTATGTTAAGAGATCTATTTTTCAAAAGAAAAGTGATTATCAAAAAGCATATTGGGAATGCCTACTTTAAAATCTAAGAAATTGTTATAGTTAGAATAAGCAATGAAATGCTAGCATAAAATTACAATAGTCTCATTACATAGAAATGAACCTTAAAAAATTCATTTATTAACATGGAATTTTACCTCAACAATCAAATATTTATTTTAATATAACCACCCTGATCCTCTTCTTTTGGTACATATCCTATTAATCACTGAGGAACTCCTTAGTGATACAATGGAAAAAAGACTTTTTAATAAAAATAATGGTGGTTTACAACACTACCTAAACTATTACCAGGTTAGTCAAGTTACTTAACTTTCCTGAATCTCAGTTTTGTCACCTATTAAATACAGCATCATTTTAAGGATTAGATGCCACGTCTGTATAATACTAAGAGCACAAAGGTGGTTGACAGCAGAAGCAGTAGTGATTTACCTCAAAATTTCCTTTAAAAGCTGGTTACCTTAAGCTTGGGTCAGATGTTTTAGGCTAGAGTTTCTTAACCTTGGCACTGGCATTTTGTACCAGATAATTCTTTGTTGGGGGATGGGACTGTTCTGTACATTGTGGATGGTTAAAAATCTAATGGATTTCTACTCACTAGGTGGGAGCAGCAACCTCCAATCTAGTTTTAATATATTTTTAATACATTTTTTTTAGTCGTAGATGGACACAATACCTTTATTTATTTATTTATTTTTATGTGGTGCTGAGGATCGAACCCAGTGCCTCACACGCATAAGGCAAGCACTCTACCGCTGAACCACACCCCAGCCCAACTTTGTAGTTTTAACAACCAGAAGTTTCCAGACCTTATCAAACATCCATTGAGAATAAAAACTGCTCCTGGTTGAAAGCCATTATTCTAGATAATGATTTGAAAGCACTGGCTTGTGAAGAAGAAAGTGATACCATGAAGTGAACTGTTAGTATGTTGAAGCCAGAGAAAAGAAGGCATAGGAAACTAACCATCAACAGAATTGAGTGTAAAAGCTAGGTTTTAATTTTCCTGGCACATTCACTTTTTCGCTGCAGAAATGTTTACAACTGTGGAAAACTAGAATAACCAACATGAATATCCAAAAAGAAGAATGGATAAATTACTGTATGTTCATACACACAGATTACTACACAGCAGTTTAAGTTAATGAAGCAAATACATGTATTAATGTGTCTCAATGTGTGAAAAGGGAAATCTGTAGAAAATGCAGATGGTATAATTCCATTTATTAAAAAAATATTTAGGGATAAATATGTATGGAAAAACATAAAAACATGCATGGTAATGAGTAATATCAAATTCATGATAGTGTTTGATTCTGGGGAAAGTGGAATGGGAACTAAGGAGGGTAAATAAGCCTCAACAGTAACACTTTTTTTCTTTGAAATGATCTGAAGCAAATGTGGCAAAAGATTAATATTTATTAAAGTCAGATGATGAACACAGTTATCATTATTCTGAAATGTTTGTGAATTTGAAATATTTCACAAAACAATCTAGATAAAATTCTCAGGAATGTAAGCTATCAAACCAGAGGCAAGACTTTACTAAATACTACTGTGTGACAGGGTGTACCACACTGTAATCATGACTGAGACAGGATGATCATGTCTGTTTTACAAATGAAGAAACTGAGGTTCAGACTTTAGCCAAATTCTGTCTTTTAACTCTTAAGTAGGAGAGCAGTATTTGAACCTTGGTCTTTCTAAACCTCAGTCTTTTCATATATTGTTTCTCAGGAATAGAAGGCTCTTTAACCAGGGACTGGGGTGGTGGCTCAGTGGTAGAGCACTTGCCTAGCATGTGTGAGGTACTGGGTTTGATCCTCAGCACCACATAAAAAAATAAACAGAATAGAGGTAGTACAAAAAAGAGAGAAAAAAAAAAAAAAAGAGTTCTTTAACCAGATCATCTAGAATCACCCAGGATTTTGTTCAAAAGTTATATTGGGCCAGTTGTGAGAATGCATTCCTATAATCCCAGTGATTTGGGAGGCTGAGGGGCAAGAAGACTGAGGCCAGCATGGGAAAAGAGACTCTGTCTCAAAATTTGAGAAGAAAAAAAAAGGGGGGGGGCAGTGGTGGGGATGTAGCTTAGTGATAGAGACCTCCAGAGACCTCCTAGGTTCGAGTCTCACTATTAATATAAAGTCACTCCTTAGGACTTCCTTAATCATCATCCAACAAAGAGTGTATCCACTATGGGTCATTCTCCACCTCTTTAACTGGCTTTTTTTTTTCCTAGTACTTACCACTACCTAAAATTATATCTTTACTAGTTTGCCTATTCATTATGTATCTCTTCATTTAGAATGTATCTACAGACATTTGTTGAATGACTGTAGTTGATGCCCCTATTCTTGTCTGCTTTGTTAAACTGCCATAAGGGAGAGTTCTAGTTGTTGGTTTAAAAAAAAAATCTACATATATTAGCTAGTTTTTTTTTAAGGTAACAAAAGTCCATCAGTCTAAAATATTTATAAATAACAAAATTTATAAACTTACCTCTACAGGAGGATAGTAGTTATAATTCCAGTACCAAAAGGTTTTGGGTAGATAACCTTTGATTAAATGGTGTTCTGGTACAAAGGGATGAAAAGTTTCTTTACCAGTGGTATCTCTGGAATCTCCAGCTTCTACATTTATAATTTCCATGCATTTTCCCAGGGCTAAGTCTTCAATGGAGGAACTATGTGTACATTTGTCTGTTTTAAATGCATCAACAAATCTCTTCAAGGCTTCTTTGCTTAGTACGTATCCTGCTCCCCCACTCATGTAACCCTGCTTTACATAGGGTTTAAATCTTCTCCCAAAGTAAATGGGTTCTTCAGGGTCATAATTTGAAAGCAGCCATCTCAAATTGTCTAGTATGACATATGTATCATCATCTGCTTTCAGAAACCAATCAGCATCTTCTAAATAGTGTTCATGAACATACTGAAAAGCTTTAATTGTTTTCCAGTAGAGTTGATCTCTGCCTTCTTTGGTTTTTAATCCCACAGTAGGAAAGTCTTTATTTTCTTCTGAACTCATAAACAACACTTTATTACAACGTTGAGCCCATGTAGCTTTGACATGTTTGGCCTTTTTCTCTAGATTCTGAGGGCCTGTCATCACCCAACAAAGAATTTTAACTTTCTGAAAGAGGTTTTCAGCGATGTCTGTGTTCTCATCTATTAAACAAACATTTTTAAAAGTTACGCTTAGACTGATGTAAAATCCAAATTATGATGAAGTAAAACATTTCTTAAACAATTTCAAAAAACTATCCATCTATTAGTGAATTAGATGAATGAAAACAGAACTCAACCTAATATGAACTACATTCTGATTTATTGGTTTCATGTCAATTTCATCCAAGGAGTTCACTGAACTCACTAGAACCTTAATTCTTACTACTCAAACTGTAATTCACTGACCAAAAGTATCAGCATCACCTGGGAGTTTCTTAGAAATGCAGAGTTTCAGGCTTCACATCAAACATACTGAATCAGAATCTGAATTTTAACAAGTTCTGGTGATTCAGATGAACACTAAATACTACCTTAAATAGTCTCCGCTTGGTACTTTATACTAAAAAGAAGCAGCTCTTTATTAGCACAACATTCACAGGAATTTCACACTGCTCTGAATGAGCTTCTGAAGGGCAGAAAAAACATGCTGCTGAAGTGGCAGTTCATTTCTGAAGGTTCACTGTTATCAACTATACACAGGAACCCTGAGGTGGCCCTATAGGGTTTTATCATTACACCTGTTTAAAGCAAAGGAGTTAACTGTGTGGCTGTGGTTACTTCTGATTGTTCTATAAATAGCTCATTCAAATATGCAAATCCACCATTCAAAACCAAAACAGAACAAGGGGTAGAGGTGGGATTTCCAAGATTGTCTAGAGCAGTGTTTTTTGTTTTTTGTGGTGCTGGGGATAGAATCCAGGGCCTTGTGCATGGGAGGCAAGCACCTTACCAACTGAGCTATATCCCCAGCCTTAGAGCAATGTTTTTTAAACTACTGCAAAGAAATAAGGCGCTTCTTTAATCAAGGAAGGCTTGCTACCAAAATGGAAGGAGGAAAAAGAAAAAAAAGGGCTGGGCGCGGTGGCGTATGCCTGTAATCCCAGCACTTGGGAGGCTGAGACAGGAGGATCTAGAGTTCAAAGCCAGCCTCAGCAATGGCGAGGCACTTAGCAACTCAGTGAGACCCTGTCTCTAATAAAATACAAAAAAGGGCTGGGGATGTGGCCCAGTGGTCCAGTGCCCCTGAGTTCAATCCCCGGTACTCCCCCCCACCCCCCCAAAAAAGGTAGTCTACTTAACTAAGAGCTTAGGAAAAAAAGTAGTGTATTTAACCAAGTAGTGAGTTTAGGGACTTAAACTGATTTATATCTAGGTGAAAGCTTTTTATTTGGTTGTTAAACCAGCACCACATTATGAGTAATACTGGTCTAGTCTTGAGGAAGAGCCCAATTATGAGACTCTAGACTAGCACTTCTTGAATGATTTGTGGTGAAGGACCAATTTTTATTTCTAATCATTACTAACTTTTACAAATAAAAATTTAAAAATCATTAGAAAATATAAACTAAGGAAATATAAAACACACGCCCTAATTCTTTGAGATTCAGACAAAATACTCTGTCAAAATTACCATAAAGTTTGTCTACTCCCAATTTCAACACTTATTTAGCTGCAGACCAGCATGAGTCTACAAACTACACTTTTGAATAGAAATGCTTTAGGGTGGTTATTCTAAAGAAGCATACTTTTAAAGTTAAAGTTAAACAGTGTGTTATAAAACTTCAGTCTTGTGAAAAATTTACATTAGGGGTATAATTTGCTAGTTAACCCAGGGAACAGAAGAAATGGCTGGGTGGGCATGAGCATGTATTTTCATGGCCCTCTGAAGATTAAGAATTCACAATCCGAAAGGACAAAAGCAGAAAAAAAAAAAAAAAATCCCCTATTTTTAGTAAGAAAGCATTCGTGGCTCACATACCCAAGAAACCCAATCTCTTAGCTATATAGATATCTCAAACACTGGACAGACACAGAAAATGGTATAGGTGGGAATCACTGATCTGTCTCATTTAGGAAAAGACCGTTTTCTCCCCACTTTTAGACCTAGCAGGTATTCTCATTCTTTTAATTATTCACTAATTACTTTGTACCAGGCATGTACTGGCACACAAAATGAAGATGAGTAATACATACTTCCTGCTACATAAGAATTCATTTAACAGTGGAGATTGACATGTGAAGAAATAACTGCTACATACTCAGAGAATATATGTACAAAGGGTTCCTTCCATGTGCTGAGGGAAAAGAAAGTAGTGGCTGATAAATCCTATAGAGCAATGACAAAAGGACTTGGGATAATGCAGAAAATAAAACTTGAAATGAGGAGAACTCATCAAAAGAAAGAACAAAAGATATGGTAAAGTTCAGTTAAGTGCAATTATGTGAATATAGCTAAAGGCCTGAATTAGGGGAAATGTACCATGGACTGAGGGGAAGAGATCTGAAATTACATTAGAATTCAGTGACAAATGGAATTGATAGGTATATAACATAGATACCATAAGTTCATAATTTATGGTTTAGGCAGATGGTAATATAGGGAAAATAAGTTTTAGGAGGGAAGAAAAAAAAGGAGTTAAACTTTTAGCATAATACACACTGTGGGCCACTGAATGGAACAAAAGGTATTAAAAAAAAAAAGCACCTGCAGTGAGGCATAATATAGCCTACAGGTAGCAGGGAAGTCTGACTCAAATTAATGATCTGAGACAGATATGCTATAGAACAAGAACACAGTGACCAAATTGCTCTATAATAAGAACACAGAGGGCTAGTCAGAGCTCAATCATTGTTATACAAACATTCATATAACATGACAATTTGTCATAGTATGCATGTTCTTGCTGGTTGACAAAACAACTGGGCTATGATACCTCCACCCTCGATACCTGCATGGAAGGAAGGGAAGAAGCAATTTACTACTGGAAAGAAAGAGAAACAACTCTTATTAAAGTGTCTGGAAGTGGGCTGAAGATAAACACTATAAGGAACAGGTGGAAATTAAAATCATGAAGTTTGATGATATTTCACATACAAAGGAAATACTAAAGACAGAAATGTGCAGAAAACTAACATTAAGTGGAACATGGAAGACTCTAGTGAAAATACCTGATTAGAGATAAGAGACCAGGAGAAAAATGAAGTCATTGTAACACATCCTTTGTACTTTTACTTCCCTAGTTTTTTTCTCAAAAGGATAGAAGATCAGTTATATAAACTGCAATTTTCAATTTGTATCGGTAGTTAGTATGTAATTATTCTATATTCACATTAATATCTATATGCAATATTTTATGCTTTAATTATAAATATTTATATATTAAGATATAATCTTGATTTTTTTTTTTAGGAAAACAAGACTAAGCATAAAAAATGAGCAAAACAAAATAATAGTAAAATCCACAGATACAGATATGAACCATGATAACAAAATTGAGCCTAAAGAAAAACTTTTTCTAAAACTTGGGCCTTTTTCCAAATCATGGTTTCTGAGCCATTTTTACCGAAAAATAAATTTAAAATAACTTATTTCCTAAATAAATATGGGATTTAGCAATTCCTTCTCATTAGGCAAATAAAATTTATTTTAATACCTGGAATAATCAATAGTGATATAACAAAATTCACACAGATAACTTTCCCAACACTCAATGCTTAATAAATACTCCTTAATAACATAAACCATACCTTTATGTTGGCTAGAATCTGCATTGAAGTTCATTTGTCCTTGTAGATGATTCTGTCCATTATCATCTGAATGCCTAGCATCAGGATCGTTATGAAGAATATTGGGCTGTGTGTCACCCTGTTCTCCCAACAAAATACTAAATAGCTGAGAGCATAAAACAAAACCTATTGCTGATCCACAGAGGAAAGTTAAAAAGTTCAACCAAGATTTAGAGGCCATTTCCCGAAAGTGTATTTCTGGAAGAAAAAAAAAAAAAAAAGAAAAAAAGGTGTTTTAAAAGTATAAAGCAATACACATAAGAATAAAAAGTCTAATGTTTCCACCAATCACAGAAAGTAAATTCATATAGAAGAACATTCTAACAGTATTTAACTTGTCATCATCTCTGACTTTACCACTTTATTTGCTGCTATAACAGCATATTATAGACAATTTAATAAAACAGATGGGTAATAAGCAGAACAACCATTGTTGGCATGGGTGATTGTCAGTATTTGCACACAAAATTTCCCATTCTTCCCACCAGGATCCTTTATGAACCCAAGCACGCTTGCCATGATCTTCTATTTCCTTAGCTGTTAACTCTTGAGTACTTAAAATCTACCTTTCTTTTATAGCAATCACCACCTACTCTATTCTCCAACTCAAGGGTTAACAAACTTTTTCTGTAAAGGACTAGAAATAAGACTTCAGGCTTCCAGAGTCACATATTGTCTAGAGCATCTTGTTCTTTTTAAACAACTCTTTAAAAATGTAAAAGTAGCCAGGCATAGTGGAAGCCCAGAGGCTGAGGCAGGAGGACTGCCAGTTCAAAGCCAGTTACAGCAACTTAGCAAGGCCCTAAGAACTCAGTGAGACCCTATCTCTAAATAAAATACACAATAGGGCTGGGGATGTGGCTCAGTGGTCGAGTGCCCTGAGTTCAATCCCTGGTACCCCCCCCCCCCAACCAAAATGTAAAAGTAATTTAGTTTGTGAAGAGGCTGGCCTCATACCTGCTTTTATAAAGAAAGTTTTATTTGAACACATCCATACCCATTCATTTATGTGCTGCTTTTGCACTCTTACTCCAAGTTAGAGCTGAGTAGTTTCAAAAAGATAGTATGTCCCATATAAAGCCTTACCTGTAAGGTAACATAAGATGTAATACATCTATGTATTACAGGATTAACTAGGGGCCTGGAACACAGTGGCTGCTCAGAAAACACCTAATGAACTGCCCTACAACATATAGGGCCCCTTTAAACATTCATGTATCATGAAGTTATAAATTCCTTTAAATTGCTACAAGAATGATCCTAGATGTATAGTTTCTAATTCTCCAAGATAATTTAAAAAATAAGTTTGCTAAGCATTTATGAAATGCCAGGTACTATCCATATATAATTTCATTTTTCATGCTTACTGTGCCTATTTCACAGAAGAGGTAACAGAAATTTTTAGAAGTTAAATAATTAATATAGGTTGGCACAATCAAGAAGAACCACAATTTAAACCCAGATCTGACTGCTTAAGAAAAGCCAGTGCTCTTTCTATTACATTTCGTAAACTCTTCACCCAATCACCACTCACACCAAAGGACAAGGAACATATATAATAAAAACCAAAGTCTGGGAGACAAGCCCCCAAATCAAAATTACCTTTAAATATAAAACCAAAATGTACAGACTAAAATTATCACTATAACAACAAATGCCAAAAAATTTCACGTTGTTATATTTCCAGAATATATATTATAATTATTATATTAAATATATATTTTATATATATTTCTAGAGTGCCTTTCAGACCAAACATCAAAGCACAATCAGAAAATCTATACAAAAAAAGTTTGAAGACACTTAAGATATCTTATCAATGCAGTGAGAATTTCTGGGTCCAAGATCTGTAAGAAAGGAGAAGTCAACAGAGGTGAACCAGATATTTGGCACAGCTCTACTCCTCAAGACAATTATAATTGTCCCTCAGTATCTATAGACTTTGGTTCCAGAACTCCCTGGGGACACAAAACTCCACAGATGCTTAAAATGGCAAAGTATTTGCAAATAACCTATACAAATTCTGTCACGTACTTTAACTCTAGATTATTTGTAATACATAATACAATATAAATGCTCTATAAATAACTGTTATAGAAATTGTTATTAGGGAATTTATACTTAGGGGAAAGTGACAAGAACAAAGTCTGTATATGATAAATACATATGCTATATTTTTCTCCTAAATATTTTTAATCCACAGGTGGTTGAATCCATCCATGGATGTATCCTGTAGATTTGGAGGGTTGTCTGTACTGATTCTGAAAGAGAAAAGAGTAGAGAGAAAACGAAGCTAAGAAAAACCAAAGCTCAAAGTCTGTCTTCTACGAGGTCCTGGAAAATACTGTTTGATGTTACATATAATTTGGTTTTAATTTTAAAATATTTTGTGATGCCATATTCTTACTGTTCTGCCTCCTCAGCATAAGCTGGCTTCTCCTTGCTGCTTTTACCCTACCCTCTTCCATTTTCAAGGACACCTGCTTTAATGACTAAGTATCTGTAAGCTACTTTTCTTTCTTGATCCTAGGATAAAGCGGTTATCCTCAGATAGGTAGAATGTATCCTCAAAACCCACTCAAATTTCATGTGCTCCTCTTCAGATTTTTAACAGATCTGAAGCAGTACTGCAACAGAACAGACTAAAAGATGACATTGCTTAACCATGCTGCCCATTATGGGGGCTTCTAATTTCAACTGAATTGGGTGGAGGGAAGTTATTTATGCCAAGTGCTTTCCAAATCAGATGCATCATCAGAATCACTTGAACATTTTAAAAATACAGATTTCTAGGCTTAGCACTTGAGATTTTAGATGCAAAAAATTGCTGATACAACTAAAACTTGTTATTAAAAAGACAGCTTTGTTATGTATTGTAAAGAAAAAACATTTCAATGAACAGAGAAATGCATGAGAGAAGAAATTACCCCAAATCTCATCACCCAGAAAAAACTATTAACATTTGGTGAATATCATTACAGATCTTTCCTTTTATGAATAACAGAGTCATAGA
This sequence comes from Tamias sibiricus, assembly GCA_025594165.1. Taxonomy (NCBI): domain Eukaryota; kingdom Metazoa; phylum Chordata; class Mammalia; order Rodentia; family Sciuridae; genus Tamias; species Tamias sibiricus. The sequence continues at coordinate 106,275,857 of CM046664.1, read as the reverse complement.
AGAGGTAACTATAAATGTGTGTGCTGTACTAAGAGCTTTACACGGATGAAACAGGTAATATTATTCTCATTTTACAGATGTAACTTAGAGATTAGAAACATTCCCACAGACACACAAGCAACCTGAGTCAAGAATTCCAAGTCTTAGCCGGGCACAGTGGCGCACGCCTGTAATCCCAGCACTTGGGAGGCTGAGGCAGGAGGATTGCGAGTTCAAAGCCAGCCTCAGCAATGGCGAGGCACTTAGCAACTCAGTGAGACCCTGTCTTTAAATATGACCCTTTCTCCTCCAAATGATCCCTTTAAGATTAGGAAAAGAAATTATGAAAAATACAAAGCAGTTGGAGGCCCTTTATTTAATTACCTATTTCAATTTTAGGCAGTATCTCTTGGTTTCCTGATGTGTGAAATGTAGAAATTACTTCACACACACAATTTTTGTGAATTATTTTTGTTTGGTAAAAATTTATTAACTGTAATTACATGACTGCTTAATCTTGGATCCATTAAACTGGATTTCAGCTCACTAACAGTAATTATATCACAACTCCTCTTCATTAATGGTAATGAGGGCTGGATTTCAACAAGTAGTTCTTTTTATCAGTGCTGGTGCCACACTGAAATTCTTGCATGTTTGAGAATGCCTGCTATTACCTTCATATGTGAAGCACAACTTGACCATGTACAAATATTATTCTCTTTAGAACTTCATAGATATTATATTTTTCAATGGTCTTCTTACATAGGCACCAGAGAAGATTGAGGACTGATTTTTTTTATTCTTGTAGATACAGACATATCTTGTTTTATTGTCCTTTGATTTACTGTGCTTCAGAATTTTTTTTTTTTTAACAGATTGAAGAGTTGTGACAATCCTTTATGGAATAAGTATTTCTCCAAATAGCTCCTGTCCCTTTATATGTCTGTCAAAATTTGGTAATTCCCCAACCTTTCAAATTTACTGTATCTTTTATGCTGCTTTGTGATCTTTGTCATTATTTGGAGGCATCATGAACTGCATCCATGTAAGATTACAGTTTGTTCTAACTGCTCCACCAATTGCCTATTCCCATCTCTCTCCCTGCTTGTGCCTCCCTACTCCCTAGAACACAACAATACTGAAGTTTAGGTCAGCTCATAATCCTACAATGGCCTGTAAATGTTCAAGTGAAAGACTGATTTATACATTTCTTATTTTAAATCAAAGCTTGATTAAATGATTAAACTTGGTGAGGAAAGGATGTCAAAAGCTGAGACAGGCCAAAAGCCCAAGATAGGCCTCTTGTACCAACAGGTACCTACATAGCCAAAGTCAAGGAAAAGTTCTTGAAGGAAATAAAAAGTGCTATTCCAGTGTAAACACGAATGATAAAGAATGAAACAGTTTAACTGCTGATATGAAAAGTTTCAGTGGTCTGGAGGGTAGATCCACTGGAATACTCCCATAGGCCAAAGCCTAAGCCAAAGTGAGGGCCTAACTCTCTTCACTTCTATGAAGGTTGAGAAGTAAGGAAGCAATAGAAGAAAGTATGAAGCCTGAATGTGTTTGGGGAGGAACTTTTCCTCCATCTCCTTAGCTGCCTCATATAGGGGCTTTGCATAAAGAGAAAAATTGGGAATCCAGGCACGAAAATATCCCGCTAGGCCTAGGAAGGAAAGAATCTCTTCCTTTGTCTTGGGACACGGGAGCTCTTTGATGAGAGCCTTTCTGTCTATAGTAATGGCCTTTGACTGATGGGAAATCTGAATTCCTAGGTAAATTACCTGGGTCTGAGCAAGTTGCACCTTAGATGGGGAAACACGATATCCACGAGAGGAGAGAAAGTTTAAAAGAGTGAAAGAGTCTTTACGAGCTGTGAAAATGGAAGGGCTGCAAAGGAGAAGATCATCTACATACTGTAGGAGAATGGAGTCAGCGAATTTAAGGTCTTTGAGGTCAGCAGCCAGTGTCTGTCCAAAGATATGAGGGCTGTCTCGAAAACCTTGAGGAAGGACTGTCCAAGTCAGTTGTTGGGACCTTGCGTGTCAGGGTCAGTCCAGGTGAAGGCGAAGAGGTCTTGTGACTCCTGGGCTAAAGGGACCGTGAAAAATGCATCTTTAAGATCAATAACTGAAAAATAGGTAGATGTGGAAGGAATTAGGGAAAGAATAGTATAAGGATTTGGGACCACGGGGTGTATAGGCCTGACAGCCTCGTTGATGAGACGAAGATCTTGGACCAGCCGATACGTGCCATTGGGCTTCTGAATTGCCAAAATAGGAGTATTGTAAGGGGAATGGGTGGGTCTGAGGAAACGTTTTCGCAAAAGGTCTGAAATAATGGGTTGGAGACCTCTAAGGCTGGTGGCTGGAAGTGGATATTGGGCTCTGTTAGGGAAACACCGAGGATCTTTAAGGAGTATTCTTATGGGGTCACACTGAGCAAGGGAGGGAGTCTGAGTATCCCAGACTTTAGGGTCTACCAGGTCAGTGGGGGCAGGGTACTGGGAAGTTTCTGTATCAGTCGAGGGCTGGGGATTTGTATCGGTAGGGGGTTGGGAGGTTTCCTCAGAGGCACTAGTGGTCTCTAAAACTGCAAGGAGAAAGACAGAGGTGGAGATGGAGTGAGACGAACTAGGGAGCATGGCTAAACTAGGCAGATTAGAGAATATAACTGAGGCCTGAAATTTGGCCATTATGTCTCGGCCCAGTAGAGGCACAGGACATTGAGGTATTACTAAGAATTGATGGGTGAATAGGTGGTGATGAAGCCAGCAAGACAGCATAGGAGTCTTGCGGGGGCGAATAGCATTTCCCTCTACCCCGACAGTAGGGGATGGTGCTATGGTAGTGGGGCCCCAGAACTCCTTCAAGACCGAGGAAGTGGCTCCTGTGTCCAGCAGGAAGTTTATGGGGCGGCCATCAACAAGGAGGGTAACCCTGGGCTCTTGTATGGCGATGTCAATGGTCGGGAAAGGAGTCCCTGGGCCCCGTCAGTCCTCTGTAGCCAGTGCCAGCAAGTTGGGGTTTGTGTCTGGTCCAGCCCCCCTGCGGGGATTGGAGCAGTCAACACCCCAGTGTCCCATCTCGGAACATTTAGGGCATGGACGCTTAGGAGCCCTGGGATTAGGGCAGGCTCTTGCCCAATGTCCTTCCTTCCCGCACCTGTAGCAAGGCCCTGGGGGTTCCCCTTGTATGGACTTATGAACCCCTGCTCTCGAGGCCTGAGCATCAGAGCTCCGAAGGGCCTGAGCCAGCATTTGAAGGTCATGTTTCTGAAACTTGCGACGTTCCATCTCCTCTTCTCGATTATGAAATGCCTTAAAGGCTGTGGCCAAAATCTCAGTCTGAGGAGTTGCGGGCCCCTGTTCTAGCTTTTTTAGCTTAGCCCTTATGTCAGGGTAACTCTGGGATATGAAATAAGTCATAAGGACTTGAAGCCCTCCTTGAGATTCTGGATCTAAATTTGTAAAACGTTGGAGGGCTTTCGTGAGCCGATCAAGAAACTCAGAGGGAGTTTCTTCCCTTTTTTGAAAAGTTTCCCGTAGCTTATCAAAATTGACAGATTTCTGAGCTGCTCGCCTAAGGCCAGCAACTATGCACGTGATAAACTGGTCCCTTAAGGTTATGCCCCTTGACGAATTATAGTCCCAGTTCGGCTTTCCCTCTGGGACTACTTCAGGACCAATTGGAAAATCTGGATTAGTTCTATTATTTTCATCTGCATAGCCTCTTGCCTGTTCCCAGACTCGTCTGCACTCTTCTGGGAGTAGGGTATTTGCTAAAATGACATATGCATCATTAAATGTAAGATCATACATTTGGGTGACCCACTGGAATTCCTTTAAGTATGTTGTGGGATCAGTCGTATAAGAACCCAGCCGTTTTTCAACCTGTGATAAGTCTGTCATTGAAAATGGGACATGAACTTTAATTACTCCCTCTTACCCCGCTACCTCACGCAAAGGTGTTATGGTCTGCGTCATCTGTTCTATCTGTTTTTTTGAACGGGTGATAAGGGGACTGAAGTTGGGATTAAACGGCGTGATAGCCTGTGGGTTTGGAATTGGCTCTGAAACTGTACTGGGAAAAGTTGCAGGAGCTGCGGAGGAATCAGGGAGTTTAGTCGGCACGAAATTCGCGCGCGGGGGGGGGGGAGGGGGTGAATCCGTCGCAGGGGATGACGTAGGAGGAGGAGACGGAAGAGGAGGGCCTAAAGGCATGGTCGGGGCGGAAGAAGATGGCGGATCTATGAGGGGCAGAGCCAAGGGCGGAGTAGGGTCCTGGGTGGAGAGGGATGGCGGATCTATGAGAGGCGGCGCTGAGGGTGAAATGGGGTTCTTAGGTTGGTGGTAAGGAGGCAGCCGAACCTCTAACCCTAGGTCGAAGTCCGGGTCATCTGGGGATGGCTCTTTGGGTCAGCATGGGAGGAGCACTGCTGGCACGAGCACAGAGGGAGGGGTTTAGACTGAGGAGCAGAAATGCGTCTGCGTAAGGTAACTCCTCCCACTGTCTCGATTGCCGGCAGAAATCAAACAGCTGCTGTAAAGCACCTGGGTCTACTGAACCCAAGCAAGGCCACCGATCTGTTAAAGGATATTTTGGCCAATTGTGAGTGCATAGTGTAACTAATTTCTGTGGCTTTATCTCAGAACTCAGGCCAAGATTGATCAAATTATCCAGGAGAAGCTGTAGCGGGCAGTCGGTTGGGCGTGAATAGGATGGAAAGAGCCACGACCAATAGCGACTGACTGCTAAGCTGAAGACTAAAATTACCATCAGGGTAGAAAATAAAGTAATATTTAAATTGCACTCAATCGATATAGGTTGTCTTAATTCTTCTACAAAGGACGAAGGGGTTTTGGTTTGGGGTACTGACGAGAGAAGCATGCCCATACTGTGAGCCGCGGGGGGATTTGGCCTGCGCGTGCAGGGACGCTAGGCTAAGAAGATCTGAGGAGGCTAGCATCGGGACCAGGCCGGGAGTGTGTTGCGGCCGCGGCTGTGGCGGCAGAAGTGCGGGGGGAGGGGTAGGCCGTAGACGTGCAGCCGGGACACAAACTGACCGGGTAATCGGAAATTTAACTGTAAAGGGAGGTGGAGAGAGCTCTGTGAGGTCCACTTTCAACCTTGAAGGTTTAGGTGGGGTGCGGTCCTCCCCGGGTGAGCCAGCGGGTGGGGCTGCCGGACGTTCAACGGTCAGCTTCCACCGTGTGAGGCCCCTCGGGTTTAGAGCTCTCAAAATGGAAAGGGCTTACCCATTTGGCGACTTGGCGATGGAAGGTCAACGGCGGTTGGAGGATGGGTGTAAGGGTTGTTCACGGAGGTAGCTTTTTGTCCTCTGAATTTAGACGTGCCCCACGTTGGGCGCCAAATGTTAGAAATTATTAGGACAAGAAGTTACTCTGGAACGCCATGGTAAAAAGGGATGGTTTATTGGGGTACCACGTGGCGTGGTAGGGGACAAAAGGGCAGGGAAGGTAAAAAGACAAGGGAAGGGGAGGACAAGGACAGGAACAAGCACGAACAGAGAGCAGTTTCAGTCCGGGGGTGGCTTAAATAGAGTGGGGGGTCAGAAAGCCCCCCCTGGAGTGAGTTCTTGCCCTATAGGCTACCAGAGGTCATAAGGTAGTGGCCAGGGCACCTGCTGGTCAGTTTTTTTCTGGTCATGCTGAGGATCCTGGGAGCTGTAGTTTTTCACAAAGCACCTGGGGAGGTGTGGCCTTCTGCCTGGGAGGCGCAGCCTCCTGCCTGGAATCCAACAGAGGGTAGTAAAAAAGGTTTCTATCCAACACAATTTTTGAGCAATACCAGTAGAATTGATTCTACTTAAACTAAATAAATAGAAATTATAGAACCTATATAGAAATCTTGCAGTGGGGGGAAAAATGATGCAAAAAGATGAAAAGAACAGTTTAAAATATTTCATAAAAAGAAAATTAAACTGTATAGGATTGCTTTGTATTAGTTTAGAAATTGAATAGATTAAAGCAATTATAGAAAATGACAGATGTGAAAGACAAGCAAACGGAAAGCCAAAAGAGAATAACACATTCTCCAAACGAGAATACATAAAATAGTGTGTATGTGTTTACACATAAATAATATACAAATACATAAAATTGGGAAATATATCCTTTAAAATATATACTTAAAAGTACTAAAGACCATAAATCTGAATAAAGGTCTCATATGTGACCCAGAAAAATCTGATACACATAGATCAGTACTTAAAAGATATCTTGAATTTCACTCAAGACTCTGATAAGTATACAGGAACAAGCAAGACAAAAGCAAAACATTAGTCAGATAAAAAAAAAAGCCTAAGCCAGGCTCGGTGGCACATGCCTGTAATCCCAGCACTTGTGAGGCTGAGGCAGGAAGATTGTGAGTTCAAAGCCAGCCTCAGCAATGGCGAGGCACTTAGCAACTCAGTGAGACCCTGTCTCTAGATAAAATACAAAAAAGGGTTGGGGATATGGCACAGTGGTTGAGTGCCCCTGAGTTCAATCCCCAGTACCATAAAAACAAACAAACAAACAAATAAATAAGCAAGCCTAGTATCATTAAATGACAAATGCTGCAAAACCTAAAGTTTCTCAGGGGGAAAAAACATGTATGCTCATAGGCTTAAATATGCAGCAAGTTGTCATTTAAGAATCAAGACAACAGTAAGACATTTTTAAATATGCAAGGGTTCAGTACCAACATACCTTTGATATACCAGCTAAAGATATAATTCAGCTAAGACAGAAATCTAAATATATAAAAACACAAACTCACAAATGGAGAAATCATACAATCGTTGGTAAGAGACAAGTGATTCTTTCCAGGATAAAACTATCAAAAAACTGTGGTCACACAATGTAGAAATGTTATCCTATAAAGAAAAGCTATCTAGGCTAAAATAATAATAGTAATTAAACTATTAGATCTAGACAAAAATGGCATCTTCCAACTACAATGGAGCTGGGGAGTGGGGATAAGGAGGAAAGATAATGTGCTGCTAAGAATTATGTATTCTAATTTCATCATGGATTAACTCAAGAGTTGGTTTTTTCAATTATAAAAACCTTTGCACATTAAAGTTTAACGTCCCTCCCCCCAAAAAAACCATACACCCATTACACAGATTGACTGTAACTTAAAAGTGACACGTATTCATTCTTCAGTTGATTATGGTATTTTAGTGCAAGTCTCAGATATCAAGTCATCTCATCTCTAAATACTTCGATAGTCCTTTCTGAAGATATGAACATTTTCTTACATGCTACCATGCCATTACCAAACACCTAAAAAAAACGAACAATAATTCTTTGGTTTCATCTAACCCACGATGTGTAATAAATTTCTCCTACTGTCTTCTCTAATCAAGTTACCTCAATTAGTTCAGAAATGTCTTTTTGCCATTGGTTTCCTCAAATGAGAATTCAAACCATATTCATAATCACAGATTAAAAACAATACTTATTAAACATAAAAGCCCAAAGGAAACATATTTCTTTTTAGAAAGCTAATTATCAAAGCTCACTCCACATATAAAACCTAAATAACCATAAAAGAAATAATGTGAAAAAGTCAGACATCAAGAAGGTCCAGACTTTTCCTGGATTAAATATTTCAATCTCTTAATAAACAGTTTTCATTTTACATAGATCATTCTAGAAAATTCAGAATTTAACCAATTCTTTTATGTAAAAGTTTGATACCAATATTTGACAGAGAATCTAAAAAAATACATAACATAGAAAACCAGAATCCAATCTCATTCCCCCATGTTATAGTATTAAAGAAAAAGCAACACAAGTAGTAATTACCATAAGCTGAGTCTGAGGCACTTGTGTGAAAGTGATTTTATTGGAGAACAACAAAAAAATTAAAATCACAAAGATAAAGGCAGATTAAAGCCTCCCATAATAGTAGTGGAAGAGGACATGATAGAACAGATTTTAATCTCGGCTACATTCAAATAAACTTTGACCCTGTGCAACTTGCTATATTCTGTAATTTAAGTTCTGAGAGCTACAGTTTTCAGTAGAGAAAAAAATCTTATAGCCATGAGGGTCATCTAACTCCCTTTCTTTCCCAAGAATTTATCTGTTCTTGTTCTTCCCCATCTCATAAGAACTACTTTCTGTATATTCTTCAAATTTCCCAGTCTCTTTCTTAAATGACAGTTTGCTACTCTGTCTGCATTAACCTAAATTCTTGACAAACAACTGATGTAATCCCCCTCCTGATTTGGAGTTTTTGCCTTTAATATTTGTTAAGATCTAGGAGCACACTTCAACCTGCTTGAAATTTGTGTCTACTAATTTCCAATTCAGATTAACCCAAATAAACTTTGTTCCTTAATCAATTTGTGCCTAAGTTTCTCTTAAAGGTCAACAAAAGTATTTCCTGGAAACTTTTGTAGAGTAATAAGACAGGTAAAAGAACAAAGCAAAAGGAACATACCAAGCAATTTCCCACGGAGGGCAATTTTAGCTCACTCCAAGTAGCTCTGGAAACAATGTAGGTTACAACTCAGTTTATTCCTACCTTCAGTCACTGGTTAATATCTGTCCTAAGAAACCAGATGCTTCTACAACACCTACATTGGTAATGCATGCTTTGTCATTGTGAGAACAGCCCTCCCACAAAAAAATCACAGGAACTAGAATTGGGAATGCACACACACCAGGAGCCTACCATAAGAGTAGGAAGGAAATAACAGGTTCATTAACAGTCACAGGTTCATTAACAGTCACAACCTGTCTATAGTTGCCACCCAGTTAATCCATTCAAGTGGATCATCCCAGTGATTAAGTTACAACTCTCAGAATTGAATCATTTCACCTGTGAACATCCTTACATTGTGTTACACAGGAGCTTTTGGAGGACACCGCTTATCCAAACTATAATACCCCCCTCCCCCCTTATCTGTGGGAGATACACTCCAAGAACCCCAATGGATGCCCGAAACTGGATAATTATAAACCCTACACATATTGTTTCCCCCTATACATACATAACTATAATAGTTTAATTTATAAATTAGGTACAGTTATATAAAAACAAAATAGAACAATTAAAACAAACCATAATAGAATTTGTTTGAATGTGGTCTCTTTCTCTTTTGAAATGTCTCAATGTACTGTAGACTTTAGCAAGCTCAGCATGATTCTTTCTTTATAGCTTTTCTTTGGCATATCCAAACTGCCAGAACCACAACTCTTTTGTGTTTTGGGACCATTATTAAGCACAATAAGGGTCACCTGAATACAACCACAGCAATACTATGAAAGTGGAGCTGATAAGGCCATTAAATGACTAATGGACCCAGAGCATATATAGTGTGAATATGCTGGATGGTAATTCAGGTCCCATGCTGGAAGAAATGAGACCAGAAATACATAAGATTTTATCACACTAGTCAAAAGAGTAGACAATTTGAAATTTATGAATTATTCATTTCTGGAATTTTCCATTTAGTATTTTCAGACTACAGATGACCGCCAGTGACTGAAACCTTACAAAGGGAGAAAGGGGCTACTGTATGTTTCAGTACCCAGGAATGAGTTCAACTGTTTAACTCGGTACACAAGATCTAGCTCTAGTTTACATTCCTGCTCTGATTTTGATAACCCCTATCCCTAAAGCATACACTCAGCCATTCTCCACATGGACTTTTACCTTTCTATCCTTCTACCTGGAGCGTCCTGTCCAATTTTATCCTCTGGATATATGTGTAGTTATATTTTAAGGTTACCTTAGTTTTCTACACTCCATGACTCCTCCTGCTTCCTCCACCCTGTGACCAAATTAACACTCTCCTTTCAAATGTTTCTTTGTTCCTTCATTTGTACCTCTACTATATACTCATCATTCTGCATCACAGTAGAATGCATTATATACCATTAGATTATGAGCTCCCCATAGAATAGACTTATATTTCTACATCTCTAGTACCAACACAGTACTTAGCTTATCAAAGGTATCCAGTTTGGGGAAGGGGTGGGGTAGAGTGTGGAATGCTAATACAGCTGAAATGATTTTTCCAAACAGATATCTGTGCTGTCTGCCTGTTTTAATCAATAAAAATACTTCTACTGTGTTTTAAACCATGTCTAAATCTCAGTATCAGTTGTTTCAAAACTTTTAACAAGGCTTTATCTTATTAAACAAAAAGGAATTAAAAATGAAATGAGTTGGCGGGCACAGTGGTGCATGCCTGTAATTCCAAGGGCTTGGGAGGCTGAGACAAGAGGATCAAGAGTTCAAAGCCAGCCTCAGCAAAGGCAAGGTGCTAAGCAACTCAGTGAGACCCTGTCTCTAAATCCACTACAAAATAGGACTGGAGAAGTGGCTCGAGGTGGAGTGAGTGCCCCTGAGTTCAATCCCCGGTACCAAAAAAAAAATTTTTTTGAAAACAGATATAAGAAATAAAATAAGCCTTCCAAAAATTTTATAACACTTCACAAATTAAAATCAAAACCATTTGTAAAACCAAATGTATAAATCTCAAGTTGTAATAATTTTTAAAAAAAAAAATTCCCACAATTTCAAGTTCAGAGGGTCAAAAAACTTCATTTCTGTTCTATAAATCCATTAATATTTTTTATGAATCCTCAATGGTTCCTACAATACCCAAAGGTAGGACAAGTAGTGAGTCTATTATACTAATAAACTTTCTAGGAACATCTAATATTATTTCTCCATGAATCCCCAATCTGCTCTATTTCCAACAATAGGCTGAAACTATGTCTATTACACAGCCGCATAGGGCCACAAGACATAACTAGTTGCAGACAGTTGTTGAAATGCTTATCTTTTTTGGTTTTTCTCCATCATTATCCCTTTGTCCCTATTTCTGTTTTCATAAAAAGAAATTGTCCATTCATTGGTGTTGCTTCCCACAAAGTGTTTATTACCTTTTGAGCCTAAGAAAATTGATGCCATATCCATACCTTCCCTAGAATTTCTACATTCACAGTATCTACTAATTGAAAAACTAAAATTGCAGAACTAATATTGCCAGTTGTGCATCAGTGTCCTTGGATGCTTTCTTATTAAATTAAAAATAAGATAGAAATGCAGGCCATCACTACCATTATTTAATACTACACTGGAAGCACTAGCCAATGCAACTACACACACACACACACACACACACACACACACACACACACAAAAACCCCACAAAACACGTGTAAATATTTAAGAGGAGGTATCAAAATCATTAAATATTGATAATCAACCTTCTTTTAAAAAAAACTGAAATAGAATTAAACAGAAAAATCATCTAAAGTAGCTATTTGTAAAATTAATCACTCATTTATAGACAAATAATCAGCAAGTATAATAAAAGATCACACTGCAACATCAAACAAAAGAGCTGTAACAAGTAACTATAAACATAACTAGAAATATACAGGATCTACATAAAGCAAACTATAATTTCCCTGAAGGATCTATAATAAAATTATAGTGGAAAGACATGTATTGGGATATAAAGAATCAATGATGTATGAGAGGATTCTGGGAAAAGGTGGAGGAGGAAGTACCAGGAATCAGTCTCTCCATTCAGACAACAGTTACACTGACAGAATATATCTGATATAACTATTTTGGAACTTTGAAGAACTATCAAGGCTTCTTATAACTTCCTGGGAAAGGATTGGAAAGTAAGGTAAATTATAGCTGATTTAACTTAAAACTTCAGCTCATAATTCAGCAGGAATTACTGATCTCTCCCTCCACTCAGTCCCCTTCGCAGGCAGCTAGTTGTGCAACGTTTGTGGAGTGGCTTTACAAGAAGCTTTAGGCTGAAGTGACTTCCAGGGTATTTAAATGGCAGTTACCTTCCCCCTATCCTTTTGTTAAAAGAATATCTAGTCATTAAGGAGGAAGAAATTCCAAAGCAACTGCATATACAAGGGAAATTAGAAAGTCACTAAACATGGTCAGGTAAAGGCAAAACTCTGAAAATACCTTAAATTTATTAAAAGTGAGAGAAAAATTAAAACATTCTCATGTAAACAAAAGCAGAAGGAATTCAATACAATAGACCTGCTCTCAAGAAATGCAGAGTCCTGCAGGTTGAAACAAAAGTATAAAGAAATAAGAATCGCAATAAAGGTAAACATATGGGCAATTATTAAAGCTGAGCCAACAACTTTTCTTTACAACCTAAATAACCAAAAAAAAGAACTAAACTCAAAGCCAATAGAAAGAAGGAAATAGCCGGGCGTGGTGGCGCACGCCTGTAATCCCAGCACTTGGGAGGCTGAGGCAGGAGGATTGCGAGTTCAAAGCCAGCCTCAGCAATGGCTAAGGCACTTAGCAACTCAATGAGACCCTGTCTCTAATAAAATACAAAAAAGGGCTGGGGATGTGGCCCAGTGGTTGAGTGCCCCTGAGTTCAATCCCTGGTACCAAAAAAAAAAAAAAAAAAAAGAAAGAAGGAAATAATAAAGATTAGAGGAGAGAGAAAGAAAACAGAGAAATAAAGAAAAACAAAAACTAAAAGTGGGGTCGGTCATCAAAAACATCAACAAAATGACAAATCTTCAGGTAGCCTGACTAAGAAAAAAGTAGACTCAAATTACTACAATCAGAAATGAAAATGGGTTCACTGCTACCCATTCTAATAAAAAGGATTATAGAACACTATGAACAACTGATGCCAACAACTGTGTAACTGATGAAAACTGCTAGAAACAAAGTATAACAATACTAAATCAAAAAGAAAAAAAACTCTGAAGATCCCTATTAATTGGAAGGAGACTGAATCAGTAATCAAAAAGATTAGACCAGTGATTAAAAAAAAAAAAAAAAAAAAAAAAAAAAAAAACACCCCAAAACTAAAAGCCCTGGATAGATTCAAAAGGTGAGTTCTACCAAACATTTAATGAACTAAAGCCAACATTTACCAAATATTATGGTTTAGATATTAGGTGTTCCACAAAATTTCATGTGTGAGACAATGCAAGAAAATACAGAGATGAAATGATCCGGTCATGAGAGTTTTAACCTAATCAGTGCATTACTCCCCTGACAGGAACTAACTTGGGTAGTAATTACAGGCAGGTAGGGTGTGGTTGGAGGAGATAGGTCAAAGGGTGTGTGCCCTGGGGGTATATATTTTGTCCTTGATGATGGGATCTCTTTCCCTCTCTCTCTTGGCTTCTGGATGGCCATGTCCGGACCTGCTTTCCTCCACCACACTTTTCTGCCATGATGTTCTCCCTCACCTTTGGCCCAGAACATTGGAACCAGCCATCTACAGACTTATAAGTCTGAAACTGTGAGCCGCCAAATAAACTTTTCCTCCTCTGCGTTGCTTTTGTTAGGTCTTACAGTCACAGCATTAAAAAAGCTGACTAACACCAGATTTTTCCAAAAAAATAGAAAAGGAACACTTCTTAACTCATTCTGTGGGTCCAATATTACCTTGATATTAAAGCCAAACTACAGAGCAATAACCAATATGAATAACAATTATTGACAAAACTCTAGCAAACTGAATTCAGCAGAATATTAAAAGTTTTACACCATGAGCAAATGGGATTTATTCTGGGAATGCAAGGATAATTCAACATATGAAAATCAATCAAGGTAATATACCACGCTAACAGAATGAAGTGGGGAAAACCCCAGTCATTTCAATTGATGCAATAAAAAGTATTTCAATGCCCTTTCATAAACACTCAATACACTAGTAACAGACGGATACTACCTCCACATAATAAATCATAAATGAGAAATCCACAGCAAACCTTATACACATGGTGAAAGATGCAAGTGTTTCCTATAAGATCAGGAACAAGGCAATTATGCTTGCCTTCACTGCTTATATTCAACTTAGTAATGGAAGTTCCAGCCACAGTAATTAGGCAAGAAAAAGATATCCAAATTGGAAAGAAGTAGTTAAGATTATCTCTACCTCTCTACCTATACATAGTCTTATCATGTATGCAGAAAATCCTAAATTAGATTGAAAAAACAAACAAACAAACAAACAAAAAAAGTAATACCCAGACAAACCTGTTAGGTCCAATAAGTGAATTCAGTAAATTATCAGGATTCAAAGTCAACATACAAAAATAAGTTGCACATATAGAAACTAACAATGAACAATTTAGAAGGGAAGTTAACAATTTAACTCACAATAGCATTAAAAAGAAACCAAGGAATTAACAAAAAAGGTAAAAGATTTGAGCAATAATGACTACAAAACACCACCAAAATTAAAGAAGACAGGAGTAAATAGAAAGATATTCCATGTTCTAGGACTTCAAGACTTAATACTGGTAAGATGTAAATACCACCAAAAGTGACCTACAAATTCAATAGAATCCCTAGTAAAATCCCAACAAAGTTCTCTATAGAAATAGAAAATCCATCCTAAAATGGAATCTTAAGAAACCCTGGGTAGTCAAAATAATCTTAAAAAAGAAAAGCTGGAAGACAAGGACCTCCTAATCTCAAAACTTACTACAAAGTTACAGTAATCAAAACTGTGTGGTACTGCCATAAAGACAGAAATGCAGACCAATGGAATAGAGTCCAGAAATAAACCCACACTTTTATGGTCAAATCATGTTTGGCAAAGGAACCAAGACCATTTAATGAGGTTTGAAAAAGTCTTTTTAACAAATGGGGTGATAAAACTGGATAGCAACATGGAAAAGCATGAAGTTGGTCCCATATACAACACAATACATAAAAATTAATTCAAAACAGATCAAAGGCCTAAACAAGCAAAAGCTTCATGACATCGGATTTGGCAATTATTTCTTAGATATGATACCAAGGACAGAGTCAATAACTCCAAATAAAATTAGCAGCAAACTGGATTTCAGCAAATTTTTAAAAATTTAAGCATTAAGAAATACTATCAACAGAAAAAGGCAATTTTCCAAAAAAGCATTGGGGCAAAATGTTCATAAATCATATGATAAATAATATTCCAAATACAAAAAGAACTCTTAAAATCTAATAACAGAAAACACATTTCAAAAGCAAAGGACCTGAATACACATTTCTCCAAAGACATATAGATGGCACGTAAGCACATAGATTCCTACCATTGCTACTCATTAATGAAATACAAATACAAACTACAATGAGATAGATGTCACTTCATACCCATTAGGATGGCCACTCTCAGTAATCAGAAAATAACAACTATTGGAAAATATGTGGAGAAAATTGAAACCCCTGTGCATTTTTGGTAGTAATGTAAAATAGTATAGCAGCTGTAGAAAACAGCATAGCAGTTTGTCAAAAACCAAGAGTTGGGTGTGGTGGTGCATGCCTGTAATCCCAGTAGCTTGGGAGGCTGAGGCAGGAGGATTGAGAGTTCAAAGCCAGTCTCAGCAACTTAGCAAGGCACTTAATAACTCAGCAAGACCCCATCTCTAAATAAAATATAAAATAAGGGCTGGAGATGTGGCTCAGTGGCTAAGCACCCCTGGGTTCAATCCTCAGTACCAAAAAACAAAAAACAAACCAACAAACAAAAGCTATGAAAAATTACCATGTTATCCACCAATTCTACTTCTGGATATATGCCCAAGTGACTGGAAAGCAGGGTCTTGAAGAGGTATCTATACATCCAAGTTCATAGTAGCAGTATTAAAAAATAACTAAAATGTGGAGGAAAACCAGTATCCACTGGCTGATGAATTAATTAGCAAAATGTGGCATTTACATACAAAACAATAATAATCAGTCATAAAGAGGAAAAGAATTCTGACATAGTCTACATATGAACCTTGGGGGCAAGGTTTCCTATAAGATCAGGAACAAGGCAATTATGCCCAAGAAATAAGCCAATCACAAAAAAAAAAAAAAAAAAAAAGTATGATTCCACTTTGACGAAATACTTACAAGTAAAAGTCAGAATTTTGGTGGTTAGGGGTTGTGAGAAGGGAAAACAGGGAATTATTTAATTGGGCACAGTTTCAGCTTTACAGGATGAAGAGTTCGGGAGAAGAATGGTGGTAGTTGTATAACAATAAAAATGTACTTAATACCACTGAATTGTAAATTTAAAAATGATTGAAATGGTGATTTTATGTCATGTGTATCTTACCAAAGTAAAAAATAATAATAATAAAAAAGAATCAATGTTAAAGGTGTTCGTTTTCTGCATATTAACCTATGTAACATGATCCCAGCATGGGATCAGTATGTAAGATGATCCCAAACACAGGAAGATTTGTTAAAAACTTCGTAAAACTTTTTCTAAAAGTGCAGAAAAATAAACATATGAACATAAATGGGAAATTCTGGAAAAATGGAAAAAGTATCACAGAGATATTTTTTCAACCCTATCAAACCACCCCCTGCCCTGCCTTTGGTACTAAGAACTGAACCCGGGGACACTTAACCACTGAGCCACATCCTAGCCCTTTTTATTTTGAGACAGGGTCTCCCTAAGTTGTTCAGGGTCTCACTAACTTGCTGAGTCTGGCTTTGAACTTGTGATCCTCCTGAGCCCCTGGGATTACAGGCATGCAACACCGTGCCCAGCTATATGATCTATTTTAAATACAAGATTTTTTAAAAATTAAATAACATTGAAGTGTAATGTATTCTGCTGTCATTTATAAGATCTTAGAATAAAAAATAATTAAAAAAAGAAAAAAAATTAAATAACATGGTAAGTTATTCTAAATGTTGTTTAAAAAAATAAATATATGAGTGTAAATAGGAAATTCTTAAAAGGGGAATGGAGGGGAGTAGACAAAGCCTACCACATATTAAAATATACTACCTATGAAAAAGAGAGCAATTAAAATAATCTAACATTCAGAATGAACAGACAAGTCAACAATTAGTATATAAAATGCATTTTTAATTAACACTAAATACATAGTGCTGAGAAACTTTTCTCTACAATCAATACTGTCAAACTATTTTATTTGAAACTGTATCAATGAGAATGGACTATATCCCATTCTTGCATGAATGATAGAACATTATAAAACAGAAGCAGCTTCAATTTCCAACTTCAGATAAAGGGTTTCCAGACACAACATTCCACATTTATCTTAACTGTAGTCTCCAAGGAAACAAGTATTTGAGTCTGCTTCTAGGCCCAGGCTTCAAGTTTGTTAACTCCTTGACACACAGTCTTGCTGTGCTTTAAACTATCAAACTACTACTGCATTCAAGTTTTGCCTCAACTTCACCATTCTCTGAAATCCTATAACCCCGGTTTCTTTAGTGAATGCTGGTACTTAACTTGCTGTATGTCTCCCTCATAGAAGCAAGTTAGTCTAAGGCAGGAGGATCACAAGTTTGAGGTCAGCCTGGGCAACTTGGTGAGATCCTGTTACAAAATAAAAAATAAGAAGGGCTGGGGATGGATGTAGCTCAATGGTAGAGAGCTCCTAGGTTCAATACCTAATACCTAAAAAAAAAAAAAAAAAAAAATAAAAATTGAAATAATTAATCTTCTGGGAAACATAACAAGTAACCAGCAAGATCTCTTTTTTTTTTTTTAAATTTTTTTTTTTAATATTTTTATTTATTTGCTTTAGTTGTCAATGCGTTTTATTTGTACATGGTGCTGAGGATCGAACCCGGGTCGCCCACGTGCTAGGCAACCGCTGAGCCACAATCCCAGCCCCAAGATCTCTTTTTGATAATTAACAATTCCAAATGTTTTGAAGATTTCAATATTTAAAAAAAAAAAAAAAAAAGAAGGTAAAACTAGGAAAAAACACCTACAGTTACTTTTTCCATTTTTATATGGATTGAGATATTCCACAAATTCGAAGCGAATGACTATAGAAAAATCTATTAGTTTATTCACTAGATAAATGTAGTGGTGAAGCTGCTGGTTCAAAAGTATGTTTCCTGCTGGAAGGGCATTTGGCAATATCTTTTATTTTTAATTTGATGTGCCTTGATCAACCATTTCATGATCAGAAATTTATCTAAGGATACAAATCACAGAATCCTTCCATGGTGTTCATGACAGCTATAAACACAAATGTTTGTTGATGAAATGTATGTATGGTGTTATCATACCACAATAGAACACAGTTGTCAAAATCAACCATCTATGTGTTCCAATAAGTGTTTGCACTTTTGGCTAAGATTAGTATTAATGCTTAATAAGGTATGTTTTTTTAAATCAGAGAATGAGATAAGAAGCCTAAGCAAACTTGAGAGAAGGAAAAATACACAAAGAAGTATTAAATATACTTTACCATCTCTATCACTAGCTCTCGCCAAAAGTAACCATTATCCATTGTTTAAAGCCTTGACAAAAAAAGAAAAAGGCCTAAATCACCATATACGTATGCTCATCTTTTAATATGCATTAAACAGATCACGTTATATCCATTAGCCACTACTTTATCCTTTTCACTTGTTTTTTATACCACAACCTCATTCACTTGAACTGTGTACAAGATTTATTTTTTTAGACAAACTACTGAAGTCTGCATAGCAATCCCATTTTAAATGCTTATGTGTAAGTGCACATATTTATGTATATATAAAATACAAAAAATATATTAATGTGTCTATGTGTGTATATATATATATATGCATATACTGCATAAATAAAAATTTTAGCAAGGTGGCATAGGCAGAAACAATTTTTTCCACTAGGTTTTAATTTTAAATTAGTGTTTAATTTTTTAAAAAAAATTTTTAGATGTTGGTGGGCCTTCATTTTATTCATTTATTTATACATGGTGCTGAGAATCGAACCCAGTGCCTCACACATGCTAGGCAAGCACTCTACCACTGAGCCTCAGCCCCAGCATTTAATTTTAATGTGCTAATTTTTTTTTATCAGATATACACTTATTACCTTCTGACAAAAAATTAAATGAAGGTAATGACTTTTTCTACAGAGTGAAAAATCAAAGTACATTAATTTTTCCACACTTGTTACACACACAAAAAGTTTCAGAGTCACGTGCATAGATGCATGCTAAATACTTCCATCTGTACCATAGGCATCTCAAATCAACACGTCCAAAAGTGAATCATTACTTTCCTCCCTTAAAACTGCTTATATTAATTATTGGTGGTTTTCTAAATTACTCACCAATGGGTTCCCTTTTCATTTAGAGCCATCTTGATTACCTACAGAAGAAACTGGGGACATCTTTTTTTTCTGCCAGGGTAGGGTTCTGGGGATTAATCCAGAGCTGTGCACATGTGAAGCATGTGCTGTCCCACAGACTTACACCCCCAGGCCTGGGAGACAGTCTTAATCATTCCCTTAATCCTCTCCCCAAATCCAATTACCAAGTGTCGTCAATTTTATTTTCTGAACAGTTTTCTAATCCATCATCTCTCCATTTCCACTCTTTGCCATATTTCACACATTCCTCTCTTCTACTGCAGTATCTAACCTATCTCCTCTCTAATTTAAGTGCTCTCTCTCCCCTCAACTCATCCTTACTGTTACCATAATGACCTCCCTAAAACGGAGCTAACTAGGTCATCCCATGAAGATTTTCATGGGAACTCCACTGCCTACAACTCAAAAACTAAGGATCTTTAATTAACATGATATAAAAGGCTCTCCTTTCCAGGTGTCCTGTTTCATCTTTTGCTATCCTATGCCTTATATGTCAGCAATTCTGAACAATCAACAGTTGTCTAAGCATCCCACTATATTTGGCTCCCCTATTCCTATTATACATCTGACTATAATGACCTCTCTTCTCTCCACTATCACCTCTGTAAACCCATGAAGCCAGGTTTTCTTAACCTTGGCTAATACTGTTCACTGTTAAGATTTTTAGCTACGTCCACGGCCTCTACTTCCTAGATACCTGTAGCATTCTCACTGGTTGATCGAAAATTCTAGACATGGCCAAATGTCCCTGGAGGAGAAAATCAGCCCTAATCAATAACTATTCCTTTAACTTGCTAAAACTGAAATCTCTCATATATACATAAAATACCTCAAAAATACATGTAGAATAGCTGCTTTTGAGCAGGGCAAATGGATGACTGAGATAACTAGAAAAGAAGAAAAAAAGTTTACTTTTCACATTTACTTTGAGTGTTTTTAGTCTTGTACCTGTTCTAATTTCTCCACAACTAAACCTAGGTCTGAGCCATCTCTTTCTCTTAACTGCTAAAAAACATTCTAATCAGCTTTTTCTTCCCTTCATTCTATTTTTTAGAGTAGCCAGAATGAGCCTTTTAAAACTGTAATCAGGAGCTGGGGTTGTGGCTCAGAGGTAGAGCACTGGCCTAGCACATGCCCGGCCCAGGTTAGATGCTGCTCAGCACCACATAAAAATAAAGGCATTGTGTACAACTAAAAAAAAAAAAAAAAAAAAAAAAGAAGGTAAAACTAGGAAAAAAACACCTACAGTTACTTTTTCCATTTTTATATGGATTGAGATATTCCACAAATTCGAAGCGAATGACTATAGAAAAATCTATTAGTTTATTCACTAGATAAATGTAGTGGTGAAGCTGCTGGTTCAAAAGTATGTTTCCTGCTGGAAGGGCATTTGGCAATATCTTTTATTTTTTAATTTGATGTGCCTTGATCAACCATTTCATGATCAGAAATTTATCTAAGGATACAAATCACAGAATCCTTCCATGGTGTTCATGACAGCTATAAACACAAATGTTTGTTGATGAAATGTATGTATGGTGTTATCATACCACAATAGAACACAGTTGTCAAAATCAACCATCTATGTGTTCCAATAAGTGTTTGCACTTTTGGCTAAGATTAGTATTAATGCTTAATAAGGTATGTTTTTTTTAAATCAGAGAATGAGATAAGAAGCCTAAGCAAACTTGAGAGAAGGAAAAATACACAAAGAAGTATTAAATATACTTTACCATCTCTATCACTAGCTCTCGCCAAAAGTAACCATTATCCATTGTTTAAAGCCTTGACAAAAAAAGAAAAAGGCCTAAATCACCATATACGTATGCTCATCTTTTAATATGCATTAAACAGATCACGTTATATCCATTAGCCACTACTTTATCCTTTTCACTTGTTTTTTATACCACAACCTCATTCACTTGAACTGTGTACAAGATTTATTTTTTTAGACAAACTACTGAAGTCTGCATAGCAATCCCATTTTAAATGCTTATGTGTAAGTGCACATATTTATGTATATATAAAATACAAAAAATATATTAATGTGTCTATGTGTGTATATATATATATATGCATATACTGCATAAATAAAAATTTTAGCAAGGTGGCATAGGCAGAAACAATTTTTTCCACTAGGTTTTAATTTTAAATTAGTGTTTAATTTTTTAAAAAAAATTTTTAGATGTTGGTGGGCCTTCATTTTATTCATTTATTTATACATGGTGCTGAGAATCGAACCCAGTGCCTCACACATGCTAGGCAAGCACTCTACCACTGAGCCTCAGCCCCAGCATTTAATTTTAATGTGCTAATTTTTTTTTATCAGATATACACTTATTACCTTCTGACAAAAAATTAAATGAAGGTAATGACTTTTTCTACAGAGTGAAAAATCAAAGTACATTAATTTTTCCACACTTGTTACACACACAAAAAGTTTCAGAGTCACGTGCATAGATGCATGCTAAATACTTCCATCTGTACCATAGGCATCTCAAATCAACACGTCCAAAAGTGAATCATTACTTTCCTCCCTTAAAACTGCTTATATTAATTATTGGTGGTTTTCTAAATTACTCACCAATGGGTTCCCTTTTCATTTAGAGCCATCTTGATTACCTACAGAAGAAACTGGGGACATCTTTTTTTTCTGCCAGGGTAGGGTTCTGGGGATTAATCCAGAGCTGTGCACATGTGAAGCATGTGCTGTCCCACAGACTTACACCCCCAGGCCTGGGAGACAGTCTTAATCATTCCCTTAATCCTCTCCCCAAATCCAATTACCAAGTGTCGTCAATTTTATTTTCTGAACAGTTTTCTAATCCATCATCTCTCCATTTCCACTCTTTGCCATATTTCACACATTCCTCTCTTCTACTGCAGTATCTAACCTATCTCCTCTCTAATTTAAGTGCTCTCTCTCCCCTCAACTCATCCTTACTGTTACCATAATGACCTCCCTAAAACGGAGCTAACTAGGTCATCCCATGAAGATTTTCATGGGAACTCCACTGCCTACAACTCAAAAACTAAGGATCTTTAATTAACATGATATAAAAGGCTCTCCTTTCCAGGTGTCCTGTTTCATCTTTTGCTATCCTATGCCTTATACGTCAGCAATTCTGAACAATCAACAGTTGTCTAAGCATCCCACTATATTTGGCTCCCCTATTCCTATTATACATCTGACTATAATGACCTCTCTTCTCTCCACTATCACCTCTGTAAACCCATGAAGCCAGGTTTTCTTAACCTTGGCTAATACTGTTCACTGTTAAGATTTTTAGCTACGTCCACGGCCTCTACTTCCTAGATACCTGTAGCATTCTCACTGGTTGATCGAAAATTCTAGACATGGCCAAATGTCCCTGGAGGAGAAAATCAGCCCTAATCAATAACTATTCCTTTAACTTGCTAAAACTGAAATCTCTCATATATACATAAAATACCTCAAAAATACATGTAGAATAGCTGCTTTTGAGCAGGGCAAATGGATGACTGAGATAACTAGAAAAGAAGAAAAAAAGTTTACTTTTCACATTTACTTTGAGTGTTTTTAGTCTTGTACCTGTTCTAATTTCTCCACAACTAAACCTAGGTCTGAGCCATCTCTTTCTCTTAACTGCTAAAAAACATTCTAATCAGCTTTTTCTTCCCTTCATTCTATTTTTTAGAGTAGCCAGAATGAGCCTTTTAAAACTGTAATCAGGAGCTGGGGTTGTGGCTCAGAGGTAGAGCACTGGCCTAGCACATGCCCGGCCCAGGTTAGATGCTGCTCAGCACCACATAAAAATAAAGGCATTGTGTACAACTAAAAAAAAAAAAAAAAAAAAAAAAAAAAAAAAAAACTGTAATCAGATCTTGTCACCCATCTGCTCTAAACCCTCCCAACTTCCTAATCTCACTTAAAAAGCTAAAACCTTAAAATGACCTTCACATCATCTGCCATCCTATTTCACCCCTTTCTTTGTGATCTTTCTTCCTTGGACTTAGTGGTTTTGGAGGAAGAAGCAAATAACAATTTCACAGGATTGATTCTAACACTATTTCTCCAGGTTTTACCTTTGAACTCACTGACATTCCTCTAACATGCCCATGGTCTTTATACTTACTGTTATCTGCTGGGGACATATGCCTAGACACTCATGTCTCACTCCCCAACTACTTCAGGCCTTATTTCTCAGTGGTCTTCTGCTCTTATCTGTAACATTTATTAATATCTAACATTTTTAAAATTCATCTTGTTGTCTTTTTTTCCCATCCTGATCAGTGGTTCTCAAACCTGAGTCTGCATCAGAATCATATGGAAAGTTAGTCACAACAATTTCCAAAACAAAAGATCTGGACTCTAAAGATGTGCATTTCTAACAAGTTCCCAGGTGATATGAGTACATTTGTAGTACTAATGTTTCAGAGCCACACAGGGAGAATGCCACGAAGTGATAACAACTGCAAGCCAAGGAATGTCAGTGACACAAGAAGAGGCCTAGAACAGATTCTCCCCTAGAACCTTGACGACATGGTCCTGGCAACATTCTGATTTCAGACATTTAGCCACCAAAACGAAGACAATAAATTTCTGTTGTTTTAAATGGCTATTTATGGTTATTTATTATGGCAATCCTAGGGAAAAAAACAAGAATGCAAACAACTACACCAAGCTATATATAATTCCAAATTCTGTCCATTATCCAACTTCTACCAGTTTAAGTGTGCTTTAAATATATAGCTTTCATTTTAATCAGGTTTCCTGTTTCAGAATTTCTTCAATATTGCTTTTCCTTGCCCTAAATGTGTCCCTTCAATGTGCAAGACAGATCATTCTACAGAAGCTGAATAGCTTATTTGAATTTTTTTTCTTTTTTTGGTTGGTTTTCCCAGCTTCTTAGGGGTTTCCTTAACTCACAAGGAGCACCCTCTTTATTTTTTTCGTCCAAAGAAGACTTCATAATTTCACACATTACAAATTTGGGCATGTATTTTCCCAGGGGATGCTTGAATTAGGTGCAAAATAAAAATTTAATTTCACACTGGAGTTCCTTTATAACCAGATTTTAAAATAAAATGCTAACTTCACATTTTAAGGAACAAGTCTTTTCTTCTTCTTCTTCACTTAAAAATTTCTACTGGGAAACTTAAACTTTTAATGTAGCATCAAGCTGATAATTTTCTATTTTAAAGATTTATAAATGTACTGTCACAAAAATTACCATCAGTAATTTTACCACATGAAGACTCTAAATTAACATGGCTTACAAAGTTAATCTGTATAATAGAAATTTTACTGCAGCACAAAACAATATACAAATAGTAGGTAGCATATACTTAGTAATATCACTTTAATATTTCCATCATTAGTTAAACATTAACTCATTGTCTGTGCCTAACTTAATCTGCAAAAAATTCTAAGCTTTTCTGGATATTTAATTTATTCAGAAATATAGACTCATATAATCTAAAGAGCATAACTAAACTTCAAATGGATAGAAACCACAAAATATCTTTAAATGCTGAATCCTAAGCAAAAAGATATTGAAAAAAACACAAATTCCAGGCAAATTTGAGAAAGATATTTGATAATTTTCCACTAGTCCTGAAAAATCATTCTCTTTCTCTATGAAGAATTTTAAGTGAGTCATACTTTCCTTACTAAATCACTGTTTTACTTAACATATGGTGGAAAGAGTTAACTGTTTGGTAACTCGAAGGTTTATATTCATTTAAACTATATATCAATATATACTAAGGCTAGCAGAAAATAAAACAAATATAGTTTATTACATGCAACAGTTAGAACACACAGTATCATGTGCATAAGCTTCATCATTTTTCTAATAAGGGAGGAGAAAGCTGTCATCTAAATACCTTCAAAATTCAAGATTCCCACCTCCCAAACTTACCAGAACTAAATAACTTGAAGTTATGCACAACACTTTTTTTCTTGGCACCCAGGCAGAGCTATGTTCTACAGCCAATTTTTAGTAAATTAACATATTTCTGGCCCTTACACATTGCCTAATTATTTACTGTGATGTAAAGTTCTAACTTTAAAAAAATTTTTTAAAAATATTTTTATAGTAGCTGGACACAATATTTTATTTTTATGTGGTGCTGAGGATGGAACCCAGTGCCTCACACGTGCTAGGCAAGCGCTCTACCAACTGAGCTACAGCCCCAGCCCACTTTATAACTTTTTAATTCACATGAAATCAATTCATAGTTAGCATAATTTTTAATCTTTAAAGCATTTAAAAGAGAAATAAGGCGATACCCACAAAGAATTTAGAAAACCGGAAACTTAATAAGCTTTCCCAGAATGTGTGAGTCTTGTGGTGTTGTTGTTGCGAATGTTATTTTAAAAAATGGCAAGGGGGGAGGGTTAAGGGCTGAGAATGAATAAATCCCCACTCCTAAACTGCGGTCTTAGAAGTATGCAATTTATCTAAACTCAAAGCACTATGGACAACTTGCCAGTACCTAGTAATCCATCGCACTTTGCTGGGGCAGAGGGGAAAAAATTGAGAGGAAAAAAAAAAATTTCCCCCTCTTTCTGGTAGCAAGTGCCCCAACACACACCTGGCTTGTTCACTGTCAGCGGTAGGGAAACTTTAAAAAATAAATCAGCTACTGACAAACCTGATGATCCAAGCAAGCGGCAGGGAAACTTTAAAAAATAAATCAGCTACAGACAAACCTGATGATCCAAGCAAGCCCGAGGCACTTCTGGACGGCGCCCGCTCGCTGGGCGCTCAGGCGGCGCTGCAACCCGGCTCTCGCGGAAGGTGCCCTCACCTGAGAGCCGAGTTGGCCAGACCCGCCACTGGGGACCAGGCGGGGAGGACCCGGGGGCGGGGCAGGCAGGGCCCGGCTCAGCAGGACCGCTAAGAGCTCCCGCCCGCACGCCGGGGCGCACCCCGCGCCTCACGCGGAAGCCCGACGCCCGGCAGCGCGCGAGTAGAAGGTGAGGAGTGCGGGAGGGCGAAAGGAAAGACCCGCCACGACAGGGAGGCTACATGTCCTCAAAATAACGGCCCGCGGGCACCCGGCCCCCGTGGCAGCTCGCGAAGGCACCAGGAGTTCGAAGTGCCCCGCGTCTCCCTCAGAAGCCCAAACGCCCCAAGCCCGGCCCCGACCCCAAGACACCTGTTTGGCCGCGCCCGGCGTCGGTTCCACCCTCCACGCTACGGGCTCTCACACCCCGAGAGGGGGGAGGGCGAGGGGAGCCCAGACCTCGGACCCGCAGCCTGAGGGCGCCTCTCCCGGCCGTACCTGACATCAGCAGCTGCTCCCTCTCGCCCCTCCTGGGGGGCGGAGAGGGGGACGACACGGGGCTGGCGACCTTTGCTCGTCTGGGCAGCCGCAGAACTGGCTCGTGGCCGCTAGCCCGGGCCGCCCGCTACCGCCCAGATCATTCTCCCGCGGCGGTGGCGGCGGCAGCCGACGCGGGCCCGGCGCGCGCTCCCGCCCGCTCGCTCCACCCCTCCCTGCAGCGCGTCCAGGCCGCGGCCCGCCTACGGCGCAGCCGCCACCCAGGGGTCTCCTGGAGCTGACGTCGTAGCTGCCGCACCAGCCCCAGGGAAGGGCGGAGCCGGAGGGGGCAGGGAGGGGCGGGGCTACGGCGACGTGCGGACGCGGGGATAGGGCGCCGAGCACGAGCTCCGCCCTTCTGCGAAGGGGTCTGGGAAGTCGGGGCTTTCCAAAGCTGTAGGGTTACTTGAATATCTCTTGCGCATCTTCTGTACGGGTTTCACCTTTCCAATTCTGTTTTTGGGTCCTGCACTAGGTCCTGGGAGACTGCGGAGGAGGGGGACAGAGTGAAAGGAAGAAAACAAGAACTGAGACTGGTGGTGGCTGAGGGACCTTTGTCTGAGGGACGGGCTCTAACTTTGACATAGTCTTTTGGCCTCTAACCTACTTTTAACCCGTCCTTTTTTAACATTTTTTCCCCCTCGTTCCCTCTCCCCATGCTCTCTTTACTCAGTTTCTCTCTGGCCTTAACGAAAGGAAATATGGCAAGGTGAGGTATGCAGAAAGATGCTGCATAACCTGATGTGTGAACCAGGAAGAACTGAAAAACAGT
Organism: Tamias sibiricus; assembly: GCA_025594165.1. Taxonomy (NCBI): domain Eukaryota; kingdom Metazoa; phylum Chordata; class Mammalia; order Rodentia; family Sciuridae; genus Tamias; species Tamias sibiricus. The sequence goes on along the minus strand of CM046664.1, from coordinate 106,248,697 downwards.
GATACCAGAAATCCTTCTGCAAGAACGCGTGCAGAAACTTTTGATTCTGCTCCACAATAGCACAAAGAGGTTCTTCAGAGTTTGCAAAAGTCATCTGCCCTCAGGGAGTGATTGCCACCTGTCAATGCAACCCCACCCCATAGTAAGGAGGTGAGTGAAAGGTCTATATGACGTTGGCATTAAACTTCTACAAGGCTCAGCTCCAGGATTGGAAAGCTACTGTCTGCTTCATTTAAATGCATAACTTGGGCAGTTCTTTAATATCCTATAAGTGTTAAAAGTACACTCTGATTGGTCTGTGTGGTCCATTTTCTGTTGCTAAACTATACCACAGACTGGGTAAGTTATAAAGAAGACCTTTATTTTGGCTGTGGTTCTGGACAAGGTCAAGGGACTGCATCTGGTGATGGCCTTCTTGCTGACAGTGCCCTGAAGCAAAGCAAAATATCACTTGGCCCGAAAGACACCTAGCTAAGCTCCCTTTTATAGCAGACCTGCTGTCTGGACAGCCATTAACCCATCAATACGTTAATTAGATGAGTGGATTAAGCTATTCATGAGGGCAGAGCCCTGATCAACTCTTGATGGTTCCAACTCTTAAATCTTATAATGGAGACAAGCCATATTCAAACCATAACAGGCTGGAACCTTGCTTCCCTTCACCTATTTATTAGCTGTGTAATGTTAGCAAGTTACTTAGCATGCCTGGGAGAAATAATAAGTAACATTTTAGTTATTGTTATTTTTCCTTTCATTTGCTTGGGTTCAGCTTTAGTGTATAGTTTGCCAGGACTTAACATCAATAGATCCAAAAGAGTCTTCCAAAAGACTTTTAAAACTTAGTGGCCTGGCATGGTGGTGCTATGCCTATAATCCCAGCAGTTCAGGAGGCTGAGACAGGAGGATCAGGAGTTCAAAGCCAGTCTCAGCAAAAAGCAAGGCGCCAAGCAACTCAGTGAAACCCTGTCTCTAAATAAAATACAAAATAGGGCTGGGGATGTGGCTCAGTGGTCAAGTGCTCCTGAGTTCAATCCCCTGTACCTCCCCCCGCCCCCCAAAAAAACTTAAGGCATATGTAGTGATTCTAATCCAAATGTCTCCTTTTTTCAGATGAGAAAACTGAGGCCAGAAAGATAAATTAATAGAACATATCAGGAGAGAAATGCCAGTATCATGACACCCAGGTTGGTGCCCTTTCTTGTCCCATGCCTCCAGACTTCCCTGTATTATATCCCACTTCCAACTTCCTTTCCTGCCCAGTTTCTGTATAGTTGTTGCCCAAGCCCATTCCCCCATCACAACTTGGTTCCATATACTCCCACAAGGGAACTAGAAAAGACTATTCCTCTAGAGGTCACAGTGTTCCAAATACAAGCCAAACCAAACTCAGGATTCCTTGTGTCATTTTAATTTTATCGAAAGTTTCAGTGAACAAAGAATAACCTTTTTTGTTTTAATGAACAAAGGTAAACTCTTCCAATGATAAGATTAGCCATAGTCACGTCTAGGGAAATAATGGGCAAAAAAGGAAAGCCCATCAAATTACCCATCCTTCTTCTGGTGTATTTGAAAATAGTTATTGCCTTATGAAAACGGTACATGCTTATTCAAACAAATTCAAACACTTCAAATTAAAATGCAAAGATAGTTATAATTTGTTCAAATCTCATAATCTAATCATTTTTAAAATTCTGTTACATTCTTCTAAACATTTCTCTAAAACTAAAAAGTACCTAAGAACATAGAAGTAAATATTTCATAAATTAGATCTTCTTGCATTCATAGTTCTTTTCTCACTGAACAATATGTCACAGATAACATCATCATTTTTAAAAAGTTGCATAGTATCTGTTAAGTGAATGTATGTATGATCATAAATCTTGGCAGTATTGTATTGATTGACATTTGTGGGTTTTTCCCCAAGTTTTTACTGTTATAAATACATCTTCAATAAACTGCTTTATGAAAACTGTACAGTTATCATCTTGGACATGTTCCTAGAAATGACATTTGTGTCAGCTAATTATTCAACATTATCAACTAGGAAAAATAAAGTTATAATTACATTGAAAATATACTTTATATGTGGGACTTAAAACTGACCAGATTTTCCCCTATGAACAACATTTGAAACATAAGTAAACCTTGGACAGTGTTGTCTGTTTAGTGTCTAATATTTTTATAATGTATATCAAAGTTCCTTGGAGCAGGGAGGTAGATATTGCTTGTTGTCTAAACCAAAATCTTTTCTTCCTACTAGCAGAACCATGATTTTTTTCAGGGTAACAATGTGTCTAGTTAAAAAGGTTCACTTCTACAGACACTTTTAAGTCATGACTGGACATATAATCTGTCAATGAAATGAAAGTCAGTGTTTCTAGGAGGGGCTTAAGGAAAGCTTCATGGAAGAAATGTTTCTTTAGCCATTTGACCTACACCCATCCTTTTTCTTACGTAGAACCAGGACACCATGCTGAAGGTAGAGCGACAAAAGCCACACACTTAATGTTAATTAATGTTGTCGGAAGCCAGATGTGTCTGGGTTCATGATTGCTTTGGAGGGCCAGCTTACCAGCTGGGCTGTCCACTTCTGGATTGTTGTTATGTGAGGAAAGATAAATTTCTTCTATATAAGATTTTGTTATTTGAGTTTTCTATTTTAAGTCTTGAATATAGTCCCTAATTGATATAATGAGGTAGATTATCATTTATATAGCACTGTGTTGACAATTTTTTGATAAGAATAAAATGAAAATGGGACAGAATATGCAAGCTAGCAACAGTGATAAAATATTCTCTAATAAACTTAGTTTTCCATTAAATATCCAAATATTAAATAAGTCATTTTATAATAAGTTAAATTTTATAAATTAACATATTCATTTATATAGTGGTTTTAAAATATATCCATAAATTCTTTCATGCTACTTTCAAAAGATAGAGCTTAATTCCCCTAACTTTAAGTTTGGGCTGTACTTAGTAACTTTTCATGAGTAGAATAAGATGAAAATGATGTAGTGGACTTCTGAGGGAGTTTATAAAACATGGGCCAACTTTCTTCTTGTTCACTTTCTGGGATTACTTGCTGGAAGTGTCACCAGACAGGGGTCCAAGGAGGTCTCTCTAGGGGACATTGGAACCCTCAACTGGCCCCAGGCAGGTTCTTGCCTTACACCATGTAAAAGCATTCCAGGATGTATTGCAAGCAAGGCACAAGCAATGATTTATTAATAGAGACAGCAAATCAAAGATATACACACCACAAAGGCAGGGTGCATACTCCCCTGGCCTCTCAGAGAAGGTAAGACAATTGACTCAACTAGGGTTGATCTCCCTGACTATATGTTTGACTCTCCTAAGAGAAAAAGTGCAGGTTCCCGGGCAGGCTTTTGTGAAAATCAAATCCCATGTCCATCACGTGATATTTGGGATTCGGGATGTTTTATCTTGTTTAAATAGTCTAGCTACAAATCAGTTTTGGGTATATTGTGTAGCTTGAATCTGGTGATATTAAAATTAATTATGTTTTTGTTCAAGTTGATCCCCTACAAGCATATGTTGAATGCTTTGTTCCTCTACTAATCATGCTTATAGATCTAGATCTCCATCTAGTAAGGGTTTCCTTTTCTCTCTCCCTGAGAGCCCACCTGTCTCAGGGAAAGGTAGCTGTCATGTCTTTATCATAAGGTCACTTGGGCAACTTATGGAGAGGACTGGTTGGTGAGTATTAAGGCTTCCAGACAACAGCCACTCAAGTGTTCTTGAAAGCAGATCCTCCAACCATAGTCAAACATAGAAATGACAGCATGCCTCCCTGACCAACATCTTAACTGTCACCTCAAGAGAGATCCTGAGCTAGAACCACTCAACTAAGCTGCTCCTATATTCTTGGCCCCCAGAAAATGAGATAATATGTTTGAATAATTGTTTTAAGCCACTAAGTTTTAGGATACTTTGTTATATAACATTAGGTAACTAATACAGTTGAATATAATAGAGCCTAACACAATGCCTGGCACATAAGCAAGTGTTTAATTATTTGTTATTTGAATAACAATTAATTAAAGTGGAGTAAATCTTTTTTACTTTAATGGATTACATATAATGCTGGTATTATCTGTGGTCCCTGACACCTACATTGTATAAGGTTTTTTTATATGATCATAAAGAGAACAATTGTGAATCTTACTGAGATCTAAATGTTGATGGTCCTGGATGTAAAAAAGTGGAATGAGCAATAATATCCTGAAACTCAAATTCTGTCTCTAATCTTATCACTAATTAACTGGTGACCTATGAAAAGTCACCTAAACCTCCTAAATTTCAATTTCCTTATCCATTAAATGGGGACAATAATCTTAACCTATTTTCAAAAGACAGTAAATATGATTTTATGTAATAGTGTATTAACATTCTTTCAATTAAATTAATTTGGTTAGGTCTGCCTTTTTAAATTTTTAAGCAATTAAGTGTTACGTATTTTAGGTATGAATACCATAGAGACTTTTCTTTCAAGGTGGTATTTACTTACTGATTTTACTATGTGCATTTGTAAATATTAGCATCATTCATAGGCAAGCAGTTTAGGCTTAAGTGTGTATGGCAGGATGGTAGCTTCTTAAATATCAGATCTCATTTTATTAGCCTACTGAAAATTTACTATGCTTTAAAAAGAATACATAATTATGACTGACTCCTTTTCCTTTTTATTAATTAATTTCTAACTGTGGCTAGCTATCTGCCCCTATTTATAACTGCAGCAGTACTTAAACATTCTTAGTAATAAATATGCATTTAGCTAGTAATTTGGTCTGATTCTTAAGTGTTCATCTTAGAGCAAAATTGTGCCTGACAGCAAATATATAAATGGTAGAATATATGTCTTTCTCTTTTAGAGAAGAGGACTTGTGCACACAGAGAAAGGCTTTATACAATGTTATGTCAGAAGTAGAGATTATGCAATTATGGACAATGTACAGTTTGGCATGAGTAACCTAAGAAATAAATATGTTAGGATGAATAAGATTCATCCTTAGTATAGGATTCAAGTCTTGATGGATTACATGTTGGATGAATTTTCCTAGCTTCCTGGTTTTTTGAACAGTGGTCCCCCGTTATCCATAAGGAATAAGTTTCAAGACCCCATGGATCCCTGAAACTTCACTAGTACCAAAACCTACCTATGCTATGTTTTTTCTACATGTACCTACCTATGATAAAGTTTAATTTATAAATTAGTCACAGTAAGAGATAACAACTATAATAAAAATAGAATAATTTTGACCATATACTGTAATAATATGAATGTGAATTATTCCTCTCTCCCCAAATATCTTCTTATACTACTGTACATCTTAGCAATCTCAGCACATGCTTTTTGTTTTTTATTAAGTCAAGAATTTTCACCTTTCATTTGAAGAAAGGACTTTATTGCTTCTTTTTGCCATCCCAAGGTTGTTAACATCGCTACTCTTGAATCTTGGCGTCATTATTAAGTAAAATGAAGATGATTTCAGCACAAGCACTATAATACCATGATAGTTGACCTCATAATTGAGATGGCTACTAAGTAAAAATAAGCAACCAGTGTGTACAGTATTGATAAGCTGAACAAAGGGATGATTCACATCCTAGGAAGGATGGAGTGGGATGGTATTAGATTTTATCACAATGTTCAGAATTTAAAACTTAAATTTAAACACAATTTAAAACTTCTGAATTGATTATTTCTGGAAATTTTTATTTAATACTTTTAGACTACAATTGATCATGGGTAAATGAAACTTCAGAAAGTGAAACTGGACAGAGGAAGATTGCTCTATCGTTTCTTGCTTTCTGCTGTTTAGCTGTAACCCCAAATCATATGAAATTACTGGCTTAAGTAGACATTGGATTATATGTGGTTATAGATGATCTGTAGTAGTAACAAGAAGAATTCTAGGGAAAATATGGACCGAGTTTCATTTCCCCATTTCCAATATTAAATTAGGAATTAAATGAATAAAGGACACCAGGAAACCGAGTTGAGAGAAGACTAGTAACAAGTGTGTTTTCAACAAAATTTCTCACTATTGAAAATACCTGCCAATTCAGAACAGAGGAGAAGATAAAGAAAAAAGAAAGTCTAGGAAATACTTTTAACCTCAAGGGAAGAGGACTCAGCATGACTTACATCATATTAGTTTGAAAGCAAAGACTGCAATGTGTGCACTGAGGAACTAGTGTTATCTCAAGAAATATTCTCAATTTGTGAGGTTAGGTTCACTGGTGTTACTCTGTATTCCTCTAATTCCCTGGAATAAGAATCATAATGTTCCTTAGTTGTTTTCCTTGGTGGCTCACCAAAAGCAGAAAATGTTTTTTGTAAATGGAATAAGCAAAGCTTGCTTTAGTTTGAAATTCCACAGGAGTAAATTATTTATGAATGTTCATACTGCCTGTTATTGTAAAGAACTAACTTAACATTTTAGTTATATACCATGCCATAATTTTTTTCTTTCTTTTATATTGTATTTCAAATTTTAAAAATGAACTGTAGTAGATACCATTTTGGGTTTTTGTCACCTCCACTGAGACACACCCTGTTCTTCAGCCCTTTACAATAACTCCCATCTGTAGGTTGGTTCCCTGTCATGGTTTAGATATTATTTATCCTCCAAAAGCTCATGTGTGAAACAATGCAAAAAGGTTTGGAGGTGAAATGATTGGGTTATGAAAGTCTTAACCAAATCAATACATTAATCCCCTTATAGAGATTAACTGGATAGTAACTGTAGGGTGTGTGTTGGGGAGATCAATCAGTCCCTGAGAGGGTACCTTTGAGGTTTATATTTTGCCCTTTTTGAGCAGAGCGCACACACACATGTACTTGCTTGCTTGCTCACTCTCGCACTCTCTCTCTCTCCTTCCTGGTGTCATATTTTCAGCCACTTTCCTCTACCATACACTTCTTTTTTTTTTTAAATTTTGATTATATGTAATCAAAATTGTGAAAACAGACTCTCAAAGAGATATTTACACACCATGTCCATTGGAACATTATTCACAAAAACCAAGATGCAGAAGCATGTGCCCATTGACAAATGAATGCATAAGGAAAATGTTGGTATATACATATAATGGAATTCAGACTGTTAAAATGAAATACTGGCATATGTTACAACATGGTTGAATCTTTTTATAAAAATTTATTTTTTTAATTCTAAGTTATTATAAATGACAGCAGAATGCATTACATTTCATATTATACTTATAGAGCACATTTTTACGTATCTCTGGTTGTATATAAAGTATATTCACACCATTTGTGTCTTCATACATGCACTTAGGGTAATGATATCCATCTCATTCTACCATCTTTTTATTCTTCTTCTTCTTCTTCTTCTTTCTTCTTTCTTCTTTCTTCTTCCGTGCTGTTCTGCCTCATCCCAGACCCTAAGGAATGGAGTCGGCCATCTATGGACTGAGACCTCTAGAACCATGAGCCCCCAAGTAAACGTTTCCTCCAAAATTGTTCTTGTTGTGTCTTTTGGTCACAGCAGTGAAAAAGCTGATTAAAATAGTCCCTTTAGGTATATTGGTATGAGAGGACCTTTCACACTACCTGACCATAGCTGATTGGATAGGGTTTGGTCATTGATGGAATCTGAATCAATGAGATTCCCACTTATGGGAATTTGGAATTGGAACATAAAGGCTTTTGCTATTCTCTGCTGAACATTGAAACTATAACCAAACATGAGTTTTAATATATATTAAAACATATATATAAACCCAAAATAAGAAGTCATTCTGCAGGGAGAGAGAGGAATGAAGCCAATTGTCTGAGAAAACTAGTTGACCCTGAGTTGTGGGGCTCCTTTAGAGAGGGAAAGAGAGGAGAGAGGAGTTTTCTAGTCTTACCTGGCCACTACCCCGCAAATGGCCCTACTGCCCAATTCCATGAGCCCTTACCCTTTATCTTTGTATTAAATGACACTTTTTTTTTGTTAAATTAGTTAGAATGTATAACTTACGCACTATTTAAGATATATTTTATTGCTTCATTTAAGAGAAACATAAATATTTTATCTACAAGAAATAAACCACATTTTGAAAACTTTGGTCTAAAGGAATAGCATAAGGCCTATGAAAAGCCTGCAAAAATTATAGTCTTTTGAATAAAGACAGCAAAATGGCACAGTAAGAAGCTCTAAGCTCTTGTTCTCCCACAGAAACATCAAAACACACACATACACACAAGCAGAAGCTGTTAGAACCAATTTTGTGAGTTCTGGAAAATAGCTAAAGGTAAACAGAAACCAACTAAGCACTTAATCAAGAAAAAGGCACAAGAAAACAGTAGGACTGTTTCATGGTGATTTTCCTTGTTCTTACCCTATCCCCTTTCCCTCACTGGGACACTTAAAGGGGCAATAATCTTGTGGCAATAGTCTGGCAAAGCAGCAGTGATTATAAAGCTGCTACAGTCAAAAGAGGCAACAGTCTGACAGCAGTAGCCACTGTCCCTAGTGTGAAGCTATTTACTAGTTCGAAAAGGAGCAAGCAAAGCAGATATTGTTTGCAAATTATTGTGTTCCAACCTGACTGGGAGTACTCTGGCCTGAATTCATGTTCCCCCATACATTCGGATGTTCTAACTCTAACCTCCAGTGTTACTGTACTTAGAGACAGAGCCTGTGAGGAGGTAATCAAGCTTAGATTAAGTCATAATAGTAGGTTCCAATCTGATAGAGCTGGTACTCTTGTCAGAATAGGAAGAAACACCAAAGTGTGTGCTTATTCCTCCCTCCCTCCCTCCTTCCCTCTTTCTCTCTCTCTTTCTCTTTCCCCCCTCCCTTTCTCCTTTCTCCCTCCCTTTTTCTCTCCATTTCTCCCTCTCCTCTCTCACTCTTTCCACTCTCCTCCTTTTCCATCTGCCTCTCCCCATCATGTGAGGACACAGAAGGAAGTATCCCATCAGCTAAACAGGGTGAAACTAGAAACCAAATCAGCTAGAACCTTGATCTCAGACTTTGCAGCATCCAGAACTATGAAAAATAAATTTCTGATTTTTAAAAAAGATATTCAGCCTGTGGTATTTTTTAATAGCAGCCCACACAGACTAATAAAGAAGTACTGATTCAAGTGCTGTTTTCTAGTTCACCTAAGTCAGAACTTAGGCCAGAAAATGTGAAAACACTGCAGGCTGAATTAACAATTTGGGAGTGAGATTACAGTTGAAACATATAGTACTTAGGCAAAAGTTGGGTCAAATTTCTTTGGGAAATTAGGAAATTCAAAAATAATCATACACACATGGGAATTTAGAAAGCCATACACATATCCAGGGCAAGCCATATGCTCAGAAAACACTTGAGAAAACCCTAATGAGCTTTCACCTTGGGCTGATCCCTTGGCACAGTGTAAACCTGAATAATTAAAGGAGGACAGTGGGCTCAGAGCCAATTTTTAAGACTGGGAGAGTATGTAGCATTCAGGAAAATCCCTCTCAGAACACTAGCTGAACACAAGCCAAGGAAAAGAGATTTTAGTGACCTCATTGACAAGGAATACAGTCTGCAATAAAAGTTTGGGAAAGGCATTAAATAAATGAACTGCCAATTGGTTTGCAGTAGTAAGTCACACTTTTCCACTAAAGGAGAGGGTATAGTAATCCATGAGACAAGCTAAAGTTAAGTTGTTAGAAGAATTCCTTGATGGAAAAAGTTTACCTTTGCATTTTGTTGCTTTATTTCCTGAAAATAACTTGGGAGGTGCTTCTGATTTGTCCGTCTACTGCTTTGATTCCTTGGATCCCACCCATTATTTTACTTTAAGAAAAAATAAGTAATTATTGCAGAGGCCTCTGCATTTTGCAGCTGCCTTTTGTAAGAAGCATTTTTCCCAGATAAAACAATTAATCAATCAATCAATAAATAAACAAACAAACTGCCACAGTTTTTAACATTCAGGAAACTGAAATCCTGAAGAAGGGGAAGGGAGAAATCTCATTTACAGTTAACATATTACAATAGTCAAATGTCCAGTTTTCACTTAAAAAAAAATTACAAGCTATACAAATAAATAAGAAGGTATGGCTTATTCAGAGGAACAAAACAAATAGGCAGACACCATACATTGGAATAACAAGGCAAAAACTTTAAAACAACTGTCTTAAATATGCTCAAAGAGCTAAAGAGAAACATGAACAAAGAACCAAAGGGCACTATAAAACATGATGTCTGAACAAAATGGGAATACTAATAAAGAGATAGAAATTCTGAAAAGGAGCAAGAGAAAAATTCTAGAGCTGAAAAATACAGTGACTAAAATGAAAAAAAAAAAATCCAGGGAAATTACAGGAGCACATAAAAGATTCAGTGTACTTAGAGAAGGACGGTTGAATCGAAATTACTTAGTTTAAGGAGCAGAAAGAAAAAAGAATGAGGAACCGCATTCATTGTTGGAATGCAAATGCAAAACTACTTGGAAGGAGAGTTTGGCAGTTTTCTTACACAATTCAGCAACTGAATTCCTTGGTATTTACCCAAATGAACTGAAAACTTATGTCCACAAAGCAACTGCATGTGAATATTTATAGCAGCTTTATTAACAATTGCCTGCACTCAGAAGCAACCAAAATGGCCTTTAATAGGTGTGCTGTGCAGTAAAAGTTTGTGTAGTGTCTAAAATTCATATGCTGAATCCCCAATCTCCAGTGTGGCTATATTTGGAGATGAGGTCTCTAAGGAAATAATGAAGGTTTTATGAGGTCTCTGCTCCAAAAACATTGATGTTCTTATAAGAAATGTGAGAGCACTTATGTGCATACACTCTTTCTCTCTTCCTGCCTCCATACACATAGGTAAAACTGAGGACATAACACAATAGTACCATCTATCAGCCAGAAAGAGAGCACTTGGGTCAGTTCATCAAGGAGATATAACAATCATAAATATTTGTACCAATGAACATACCCAAATATTTGAAGCACATATTGGCAGAATTAAATGGAGACAAACTTCTATAATGATAGTTGAGGACTTCAATACAGAACTTTCAAAAATAAAATATCTAGACAGAAAATAAGCAAGGAATTAGAATACTCGAACAACGTAATTCACAAACCTCACTGAATAGGCATACAGAGAACATTCCACCAATAACAGTATAGTACAAATTCTTCTCAGGGTACGTGGAACATTCTCCAGGATATGTTAAGCCACAAAAGAAATCTTCATAAATTTAAAAACATTAAAATCATACAAAGGATCTTTTCTAACCATAAAACTATAAATCAAAAGGAAAATGGGAATATCCACAAATAGTGAAAATTAAAAACACACTACTAAACAACAAGTGGGTCAAAGACAAAATTACAAGAAAGATTAGTACATAAGCATACACATATTAAAACTTACAGGATATATTGAAAATAATATTGAGAGGGACATTTATAACCATAAATGCCTTCATTAGAAAAGAAGAAAAGTAATCAATGATTACCTTTGTCCTTTGAGGAACTAGAAAAGGAAGAGTGAAATAATATGAAGCTAGCAGAGAGAAGGAAATAATAAAGATTGGAGCATAGATAAATAAAATAGAGAACAGAAAAACAAGAAAATCAGCAAAACCAAAATTTGATTCTTTGAAAAGATTATTGAAATTGACAAACCTTTAACAAAACTGGCAAGAAGAAAGAGTAAAAGACAAATGAAAATCAGAAATAACAATGGGAACATTATTGCCAACTTTAAAAATTAGAAAGGAATTATAAGGAATACTATGAATAATTGCATAACACAAATCAGATAACCTAGGTTAAATGTGACAAATATTAGAAACACACAAATTATTTAATCCACTCAAAATGAAAGAGAACAATCTTGATAGTACTATAATAAAATGATTGAATCAGAGATCAGAAATCTCCCAAAGAGAAAAGTCTAGGAGTAGGTGGCTTCAATGGTGAATTCTACAAAATTAACACCAATCCTTCTCAAATTCTTCCAGAAAATAGAAGAGGAAGGAACACTTTCTAAATCCTTCTGTGAGGCCAACATTTCCCTGATAAAATCGCCAGAAAAATAGAGCAAAGAGGGGGGAAGGAGAGGAGGGAGCAAGGGGATAGGAATAATAGCAGACTGAGTTTTCCATGATTACCCTAAATTCATGTATGAAGACACAATTGTGGTAAAAATACTTTATGTAAAACCAGCAACTTGAAAAATTGTGCTCTTTGTGTGTAATATGAAATGAATTGCACTCTGAAAACATGTACAACAAATTAGAATAAAAATAAATTTTAAAAAAAGACATCACAAAAAAGTACAGGCCAATATTCCTTAAGAATATTGAAGCAAAAATCTTCAACACAATGCAAGTAAACTGAACTCAACAGCATATTAAAAGACAAACAACCTGACTAAAAAATGGAAACAGAGTTGACTAGACATTTCTCCAAAAAAAAGATAAACAAATGACACATGAAAAGATATTCAACATCCTTAGTCATTAGAGTAAAATAAAAAATGCAAATCAAAACAATCATGAGGTACATTTTCATGCTTACTACCACAGCTATAAGAAAAAAGATAGTAACAGGTTTTGACAGGATCTGGAGAAACTGGAACAATTGTACATTGCTAGCAGGAATATAAAATGGTACAACCACTGTGGAAACCAGCTGGGTTGTTTCTTAAAAAAGCTAAACAGAATTACCATACAATCCAGCAATTCTACTCTTCAGTATAAACTTGAAAGAGTTAGAAGCTATTTTGAAGAGGTATTCATAGTGACATTATTTATAGACAAAATATGGAAAAATCTAAGTGTCCATCAATGAATGAGTGTCTGAACAAAATGTGGTATATACATAATGTTGAAAATCATTCAGCCTTAAAACGAAATGAAGTTCTGATATATGACAGAACATGAATGAACTTTAAAGTCATTATACTAAGTGATTGAAACCAGATACAAAAGGATAACTATTGTGTTATTCTACTCATGAATTGTCTAGAATAGACAAATTAATAGAGAGAGAGATTAAAGATTACTAGGATCTGGAGAAGGGAACAAGGGTGAGTTATTGCTTAATGACTACAGAGTTTCTGTTCAGGGTGATAGAATATCTTTGGAAATCTTTGGTGGTAATATTTGTGCAATAGTATGAATGTAATTAATGCCATTAATTGTACCCTTAAAATGGCATAGTTTATGCTATATATTTTTTGTCACAATAAAAAGCAAAATAGCTTGCATATATTTTTAAAAATTATAATCTTTTGCTAAAGAAAAATGTAATATTGGAGAAAAGGCAGATGTATTTATTATTGTACTTCTTTTTTATGGGGACTTTAATTATTTGTAGCTAGACCATATAAGTAAAGTGAGTTCAATTGTTTTTTTAAAACTGCTGGACTTCAGTTTATAAGGAATCAAGTAAAATAGATGAATAATTATTATACATCAACTTGATGAAGCATTTTATAGCCATAAAATGATAACTGTTATGAATTGCTGCAGCAGCACAAACAGGAGTTTTGCTGGAAGAAATCTTGCTGTCTCAGTTGAAGTCAAAGGGCTTTTCTTTTACTTTTCCAATTAGTTCCCTTTTCCATTTCCCATAAAAATTATTTGAACCGGGCTGAGGTTGTGGCTCAGTGGTAGAGCGCTTTCCTAGCAAGTGTGAGGCACTAGGTTTGATCCTTAGCACCACATAAAAATAAATAAATAAAATAAAGTTATGTGTACATCTACACCTAAAAATTTTTTTTGAAAAAGTTACTTGAACCAATATCCTTTCTCCCTTATCTACTTTACCTCATACTTTGTTCTAACCAAATTTTTTTTATTTTTATTTTGTTGGCACCAGGCATTGAATCCAGAGGCACTTAACCACTGAGTCTTTTTTTTAAATAATATTTATTTTGAGACAGTCTTGCTAAGTTACTTAAGGCCTCATTAAGTTGCTGAGGCTCGCTTTGAACTTCAGATGATATTTAAAAAAATAATTGCATTCAGCTAGCTCTCTTTTCTACCTGTAGACTTCCTACAATGCTATCCTCTTCCATTTGAGGTTGTCCTTTCAGCCCAGTCCTGTTCTGGAGACCCTCTCCCTTCCTTTAGAACCCGACCTCATGGACTAATTTACACATTTTCTGTATTCCTAATTTATCCTGCACCTCTGGTTTTTACATTCCTTTACCTTACTGCCCTCTACAACTTCTGCACATACCCTTCCTTCCTTTTCCTTATCACCTGTCTGCATTTACTATCTTTATTTGTGAATTTATTCATTTCCTTATGAAAGTAGAGAACATTTTTTAATAGATTGAACTAGAATTTTTCTGAGAGAAAAAAGTGTCTTTCTTTGAAAGGAAATCTAAACCCTCAATGAGGGCTAGAGTAGAACATAAGACTCTTAGGATTTTATACTCCTGACGCCAACCAAGTCTTCAGAGATGAGAATGAAGCTTCTTGAGCTGGGATGAGGAGCAGATTGTTTTTGCTGCTCCAGAGAAGGGAAAGGATAAGGATGAAAAAAAGAGAAGATAGAACAGGCTTGGGGGAATAAGAGTTTGGGTACTGTGAGAAGAGGGGTGGGGGCTATTGGCCAGGGGAACAGGTGAGGTTCCAGGGGATCCAAATTTGGGAGAATTGGAATGTCCCAGAAGATACTTAAAGATGTTGATGTACCAAACATAACACTTGTTTTGAGTCTTTTGTTACTGGTGTCCTAGGCTAGAGGCCTGACTTTGAATCTAACAAATAGGTCCAGCCACTTGTCCCAAAAACCAAACAGAAAAGGTAATGGTAGAAGTCTGGAATAAAATTTAATCAGTGTGGCTACACCTGGAAGACAAGGGGACCCATATCCTTAGCACTGTTTTTTTTTTTTTTGGTACCGGGGATTGAACTCGGGGGCACTCAACCACTGGGCCACATCCCAAGCCCTTTTTTGTGTTTTATTAGAGACAGGGTCTCACTGAGTTGCTAAGTGCCTTGCCATTGCTGAGGCTGGCTTTGAACTCGCAATCCTCCTGCTTCAGCCTCCCAAGTGCTAGGATTACAGGCGTGCGCCACCACGCCCTGCTGCCTTGGCACTGTTTTTAAAGGGCTGAGGATGACTTTGAGGTTTTATAGAAAAGGAAATGAGAGAAATGGTGGGGGGGGGGGGTCCTTATGGCCCAGGACTGTGCAGTTGCCAAAGCAGGTGATATTGATCAGGTGTGGTCTGTCCATCACTGTGTTAGGACTGGCCAGGCAGGGCCTTGTCCGGCCCCAATAAGAAAGTTGCTATTAATTGGATGGAGTAGCTTCCACTCATAAAAAGATGTTTATACAATCAGACCTTGTTTCTAGAATCCAAGTTCTCTCAGAGTGAAGGAGACAGATGCAAAATGGAAGCAAAGATTCCAAGTCTTTAATCCTGGACATTTGCAGGTAAAAAGTAAAGAGTCTTAGTTCTTGTTATACTTTCAGTGAAGAAAAAGAAGGGGGGGGGCGGGTGGGAAACCTGACTAATTCTATGAAATGACATCTTTATTGGACATGATTTTAGAGATTCATTAATCTTTTACATATATATGTGTGTTACATATATATATATATGCATACATATATATACACATACATATATATTAGTCTTTATTTTGTTCATTTATTTATATGTGATGCTGAGAATTGAACCCAGTGCCTCACACATGCTATGCAAGCACTCCATCACTGAGCCACAACCCCAAGATTCATTAATCTTAACAGTAATTTTTAGGGAATAAAAAGGGAGGCTTCTTTAAAAAAAAAATAATAATACTTTCGTAAGTTTACATATCATTTGAGATTAAATGTATGATATGTAATATGCAATACAACATTGTTAATAGACTAGTTCAGGAAATCAAGTTTTTCGTAAACGGTAGGCCAGTCAACCTCAATGAATGTTATTTTCCTCAATGTTAGATCTAGTCTGGACTGCTAGTCAGGGCAAAGTCTTGAGAAACAGGACCTGTTGCTTTTTCAAGGAATTACCTTGGATGCAAACACCTGCTTCAACTCAAAGACATACTACCTCTCAGAGCATCCATCCAGTGAGTGATCACCAAAGAGCTATAAAAAGTCTAGCTTCTGGCTCCAAACACTATGATACTCCCTAGGATCATTCCAAATTTGGAATTCCCATGAAGTTGGCCTAGGCTTTTGTTAAGACTACATTACAGTTCACCTTTGCACTCTGCCTATTCCTGCTTCCTTCTCTTCCCTTTCACAGGTATTGATCCCAAAAGCACTCACTAATATGCTTTCTGCATACTGAGCTCCATTTCATTCTGTTTTCTGGGAACCAGCCCATAATAAAACCTGAAGCAAAAAGAGAGTTATTTCTCAACCCTCCTGAAATTCAAGCCCCCTTTTAAGTATCTCAAGTCAATAGGTGACATAATTTTGACTGACTTCTGCTTACCTAGAGTGAGCTCTTCATACATGGAAGATCCATTAACGTCAGTGCTCCAGTTGAGAAATGAAGAAAGATAGACCCTGTGAAACCTGTTGGTGGTGTTATCTGCCCACAAATGAGCTCATAATCATTTAGCCATGTTGATCAATGTGATTTGGACAATTGCTGAAGTTTTTGAATGTTTCATGTTTAACTTTTTCTAAAAATTTGCTTTGAGTCTGTCCTTGGTAAGAATGGACACATGTCAGCTCACTGGTAAAGCACCCCTGGGCTCAATCCCTATTACATGAGGGAAAAAAAAGGTGGTTACATGTCAACATCAACAGAGCTATAATTCTAAGTCCTCTTTATTAGTGGTCTAATTGCAAATAATTTAGACTCTTTATTTTATTTTTAGTTGTAGATGGACACAACACCTTTATTTTGTTTATTTTTATGTGATGCTGAGGATAGAACCAGTGCCTCACACACGCTAGGCAAGTACTCTATTACTCAACTACATCCCCAACCCCAGACTCTTAATTTTATTACAACATTGTGTAAAATATATGTAAGTATAGAGGTAGTAATAAAATTATTACAAAAATGGAAGTTACTGTCCACTATTTTGTTCTAGACTTATAGTTGCTTAAATTGGATTTAAATTTATTTTTTATAGCTCATTGTTTTTCTCTCAATACTAATTATTTCTGATGATTAGTACTGTCCTTGTGTATAGAGACAGTTCTGTCTAAACGGAAGGGACAGTTTTGGTTTCCCTCTGTCATCAGTTAACCTTAGTCCCTCTGCTAAAATCCCTACTACTATTTCACTCCTTTGTACAGCTACTTAGACACATGTCCTCTGTTTCATCTCTTTTTTTTTTAATATTTATTTTTTAGTTGTAGTTGGACACAATAGCTTTTATTCTATTTATTTTTATGTGGTGCTGAGAATCGAACCCAGGCCCTTGCACATGCTAGGTGGGCTTTCTACTGCTGAGCTATAACCCCAGCCCTGTTTCATCCTTTGTGGCTAGGAATGAGTTATATGTATATATGTCCATCCTTTGGAACCAATTTAGAGTAAAACTTTACCTCTACTTTGAGCTGGTCTTGATTTCTCTTTTATGGAATAGATCCAAGGTAGCAGAGACACAAACCAGCTTTATTTTCTTCCTCATCTAAATATCTGTTTCTATATCTATCTTCCCACTTCTTACCTAAGAAGAGGAGTTTGACCTCCTTTATCATGAAAAATAGGGTAGCATTTCTCTCCCTCTCTACTGTATATCAGCCACCTTATATACATGTTAGAGCGTTGTCAGTCAGGATACTACCCATTCTTTTATATGTCTGACTTTTGGCAAAGATATTCCTGACTATAAAATGGCAGGGGCTAAGGGTTGAAGGTGGAAGGTGGAAATTGAACAGGGAGGTAACACACAATAGTTGAAGATTGAGAGATCTAGGTGGAAGGTGAGATGGTATGCACAAGCAGAAGAGGCAGAAACTTCTAGAGTTCAGAAGAAATAGCATTTTAGTTCTGTGAGGAGATTAGAATTATTGTCAAAAATAAAATGTGGAAAGGTACTAGGGGCAAGAAGGACACATGTGGAACAGGAAAGAATTGAGAGAATAAGGATAAGGGAATTTAACTAGTTTTGCTTTTTTTGTACAAATGATCATTTATTGTGTTGCTGCCTTTTATCTTTGAAGTGCAGACACATCCCCTAATTTGCAAATATGGGTGGGTAAAGAGCTCCCTAGGGTGTGAGAAAGGAAATGAGAAGACATGCTGTGCTCCAGTTTGCCAAGCTCTGAACTGCTAGCTGAGAGACCAGTTCCCTTATCTTCCATTATATTTTAAGTGTGTTTTTATGAAAACTGTTGATGACACTGTTTCTATAGGGAAATGCATTCTTTGAATTAGATCATCTTAAAAAATGAATTTTGGACTACAGCCCATATGGAGACAAGGCCCTTTTCTACTTTACAAACATCTAAAGGTTACAGATTTAAAAATACTAAAGTGGAAGAACAATGACTTGCTGAAGTGTTACAATCAAATTAAGGTAAAATTAGAATTTGTACAAACCTTTATTAAGTGTATAAAACTTCGTTTTCTATTGGACTTCAGGAAAGCCTTGAGAAGATTATCCAGGAGGAGAATAGGAAGTGAGGGAACCAACCACTATCAACCAACACCCCACCCACCACTTTCTCTTCCCTTCTCTCTCTTCTAGTTTACATTTCTGTTTCTCTCCTATCTCTTTCTCCTTCCCACTCTTTCTTCTTCTTCTTTTCCTTTGTTTTTTGATTTTTTATGGCATTTAGTATTTGGCCTGCCTCCTACTAGTCTTTTTCATTTTTATTATTTAGCTCTAGTTTTTATACCTATCCCTCCTAGTAGAGAAAAAAATGTCATTATTACTGTCATAAAAAATTAAGTTCTTAACTCCTTCTGGCTTTGTTACAAGCATTGTAAAATGGAAATTATGTAGACAGTTTATGACCTCGAAAAGTAGACAACCTATTGAGTTCCAGCTGTGATTTTTTTTTTAACATCCTCATGATTCTTGACTTTTTTTTTTTCTTTCTTTCTCAGTACCATTAAAAATCTGGTGATAGCAACAAACTACCTCTCTCCAAAAATATAAAAGTCACAGAATCACTCTATTTAAATACAATTTTGGGAGGTTCAAAAACTTCCTGACCCCATCAGGAGTTTAGATCTTTAAAACCCTGCTAGTTGTCTCAATAAATTTCACAGATGTCACATAATTAGAGATAGGAAGAGTGTCTTAAAACATAATAAATTGTAATTCATGTTATTAAGAAAATCAATATGCCATGTAATAGTTATTTTTTGTGGTTGGAAAGAAAAAAAGGTGGAAAGAATGTTATCAAATTATAAGTAGGTCATAATATTGTCCAAAAAGAACAAACAGTTATTGAGTACCTAACATACACACACACATACACATCATATACATATACATATATATGTAACTATACATATATACATTACATGTGTGTATATATACATATATATATATATATATATATATATTAATCCTTTAGTGTTCATGGAGGATTGGTTCCAAGAACCCCCAGATACCAAAAACTAAAAATGCTTACGTTATTTATCTAAAATGATGTAGTATTTGCAGACCTCCATATACTTTAAATCATCTCTAGATTACTTATACTGATTAATACAATGTAATTGTCACATGAAGAGTTGTTACACTGCATTGTTTAGAGAATAAGGACAAGAAAAGAGTATGTACGTATTCAGTACAGATGTAATTTTTTTGGAATACTTTTGATCCATGGTTAGTTGAATTCATGGATGTGGAATTCACATATGGATGGCTCACTCTACAAATGTATACATATGTGTATATATTTATATGCATACAAGTACATATGATATACATGCTTATAATTTTCACAACTGTATCATATATGAATTATTGCATTCAAATATGGACATTGAAATAGAAAGATTAAAGAGCTCAGATTACTTGCTATTAAATAGTAGAATCAGAATTCTAACCCATATCTAACTCCAATGTCCCCTTAGAGGATGATTTCTTACTTATCTTTTCTACTCAACACAAATCTTAGCACATAGGAGGTACTCATGTAATGTTGAATACTGATCAAATATACTGAGCAGAGTCAGATATAGAGCCCCACAGTAGATCACTGGAGGATAGAGACCACCCTCTTCACCTGACCCCACCTCACCTCCCATTTCTCTGTGCAGAAAAGAACATTCTAACATTCTAAAGGATAGGGAGAACTCCGCAAACTTTCAGAGGAATATTGTAATTTTACTCATCAGAGAAATATGTCAACTCTAGCAATGTGAGGGTAACAGGCTTGAATATGCCACTTTTCATTTGAGAGGAATATAGAATAAGTTATATTCCATGTATGTATAATATGTCAAAATACACTATACTGTCATGTATATGTAAAAAGAACAAATGAAAGAGTCATGCAACAGTAACTTGAGAAAACAATTTTTGGTTTAGGAAATCCTCTGAACATTAAAGGAAGTGTTCTTACTGGAGTTCCTGAAATTTAAAAAACAATTTAAAACATGTCTACGAGGAACATACAGCAATTTTAGTGTTAATATAGTTCTCAAGTCTGATTTTAAAAGAAAAAGAATCTCACTGATTGAAGAAGTTATTTAGAATGTACATGTCCATAAAAAAAAAAAATAAAGTTAACTAATGGAGGAAACTGAAATTTAAAGAGGATTAGTGAAGTACATGAAAGCAATATCAGAATATGGGCAACTCAGAGGCTAATCATAGTTCAAAATCTTAGAAGCCAGATAAGACAATAGAGTGACACATAAGCAGTGATTGAGTTGTCTTGATTGATAGATTTGTGCTTTAAAATAAGATCATGATGCATAGCTTTTTAATTTCTCCAAATCCTTTCTTAAAAATATACTGAGCAATGAAAATAGCAAAAGTTCAACTCATCACATCCTCTGAAAACCAAATGAAAAACATCCTCCTGAGTCTCAGAACAGTGAGATGGTACATTTCGCCCTACCCAAACCACAGACAACAGCTGGATCCATATAGGGTAGGCATAGGTTTAGCAGCTGTGCAGAAGTTCTGGAGAGGAGAGAGCAAGATTTCTGCCCATGCAGAATTTTTGAACAAATAAATAGAAAGGGGACCACATTAAGTGGAATTCCCAGCAAGTAAATGTTGTGAGAATAACAGTAAAAAGGAGAAGGCTCCATGCTCCTCCAATTTATGCACAAGTAAAATGAAAAAGATCTTAGCCATATACTGAAGATCCATGGAGAGATCAGAAGGCAGTGGGATGGCTAAAATACTCAGAATTATCCAATAAAACTTTTTTTTAATTATTTATTTATTTGCTTTAGTTTTACACATGCGTTTATTTGTACGTGGTGCTGAGGATCGAACCTGGGCCGCGCACGTTCGAGGCGAGCGCTTTTGCCGCTGAGCCACAATCCCAGCCCCAATAAAACTTTTTTCCTGCAGAAAATACTACCATGAAGAGAATTAAAATTGAGAAGGACAGGAACTCTGAAGGTAAAGGAAAGTATTACACACAGGGAGGTGAGGTAGGACTTCAGAGGAGTCAGACCTGTGAAAGTGGATGTGACTACACAAAGAGACTTTCTACATCTGCATGCATTGATACACACACACACACATGTATGTGTATATGTGTGTGTGTGTATATATATGCATACACACACACACACACACACACACACACACACACACACCTGTCTACTCTATTAATACCAGAGGAGGGGGCTATTAAAGGGTATAAGGCTAGCACAGCACATCCCAGTCCTCTGCAAGAGAGCCACTTCCTAGAAGCACAGAACACCTAATTTTGTTTATGTGTAAGCAATAAAAAAGGATGTGGTCAAACACCAAATCTACTATTACAGAAAAATGAGCTAAATTATGAAACAATGAATAACAATATATGTCACAAAATACATAATCAGAAACTCAGAGGAAAACTTTAAAATAATATAACAAAATTATCTAAAAGGAATTAAGAAAACAATAGAAATTATTTAAAACAAAATTTACTATAAACAGAAAACTCAGAACTGAGATGGCTAAATATCAATTGGGGATTGATATAATTCAGAACTGAACTGAGTCATTGACCTGCAAATGTGTATCTTCCCACTTGAAAGAGTGGGTGTATTATAGATCCCTTCCTCTCTGAAAAGCTCTGAACTCCAATTTTCCCCAGCCTTTTCAATCTATCAGCCATTATTGTCGAATAAACTAATGCCTCTTCTGAGTCCTGGCCTCATGAATCCTCATTGAATGCCTTTTAATACCTTTAAATTGTTCTAAAGCAACCTAGCCTATCATTGTCAGAGGTAGAATTTGAGAAATACAGTTTTTAAAAGAGAGGGAAAATCAGAAATAAAAAGAATTCAAAAGAAAAAGGGTAGATATAGAAGACAGAAAAAGATCCAAGTCTTGGAAGAGGAAAATTGAAAGCAATGAAACAAAGCAAATACAAAATTCGTAATGCAAGAAGAGTCTCCTGAAGTAAAAAAAAAAAAAAAAAAAAAAAAAAAAAAAAAAAATCTGTGTTGAAAGAACACAGTAAAATCTTGACAAAAATGAACGCTGTGTAGTCAATACCAAGATATATTTGCATTAAACTGGAAAACACAGAAGAAAACTCTTGTCATTTAGGCATAAAGAACAAGTCACTTATGAAGGGAAAGTAAAAGCATATTTACATAAGATTTCTTTTGCATGATAAAACTATGGAGCCACACATTTAAGATATTAAAAGAAAGAAAACATATAAAATGATTTTTATGCAACCCAAACTCACTTTGAAGTAAAAAAAGCTATAAAAACAAAACAATTGTGAACATGTGAGCACCCATGGATTATGATTTCCTGAAAAATCTACCTAGAAAGTGAGCTTCACCAAAAAATTATAGGAGATGCTTCAGCCAGGTTCCAAATGTATAAGAGCTTGCTAGTAAATATTATTTGAACAAATGGTTAGATATATGGATACATGAGTGAAAGAAAAAATCAATGAATTTCAAAATATATCTGAAAAGGAAAAGATACTGATTACCATAGAATTAGAAATGTGAAGTTAAGGGCTGAGGTTGTGGCTCAGTGGTAGAGTGCTTGCCTAGCATGTGTGAGGCACTGGGTTCAATTCTCAGCAATGCATATAAACAAATAATATAAAGGTCCATTAACAATTACAAAAAGTTTTTTTAATTAAAAAAAAAGAAATGTGAAGTTGGAGAATGTTAGTACTGGAGGAAACATTTAGATTAATTACTTTCACATCCTTATTTTTTAGATAAGCAAACTATATCTCAGAGTGTTTTGCCCAAGATGCACAGATGGTTCATGGCTGAGCCAGGAAATGGATCCAGAGTTTTCTAATACTTATTGAACATCTCTTTAAAAACTTATTCACTGACATTAAATATTGTTACTTTACTTATCCCTCCCCCAAATAAACAAAATCTATTCTCTGTATCCTATAATAAAATGTTTTCTGAGGACTGGGCCATAATGCTTTTCATTAATTTACAATTTATAACAATTTATGTTCATTATAGAAATATGAGGAAAACTTTTTTTACCTAAAGTCCCATAATCCAGGGAAAGGTATTATTAGTTTTAAACTTTTTGTCCTTATCTTTCTAGACTTTTCTATTCTTTAAGAAATAACACTTACATACTTAAAACAAAAATAACGTCATATTGCCCATACTGGTTTGCAGTCTTTTTCACTAAATATTACATGATCATTCTTCATTATCAATAAAATCACAAAGAAACTTTAAATAGATTTTTTAATCAATGGAAATGTACATTTTAATGTTACCTTGTATGTTATTTTCCTGAGCCTTTCATGAATTCAATCCATTCAGTGTAATTTTTAAATAGTTTATCTTTTATCTGTCTCTAATTTATGTTTTTCCTTTGTGTTTGGCAGACATGTCCTAAACTTGTCAAGATGCAAGTTTGAGATCAGCTGCAGCCTCTTGGTTCCTCCTGGAACCTGGAGGCAGCATTATCAGATGGGTTTCCCTTGGGTAGGAAAGAAGGGAAAATAAGAGAGGGAGGGGGTTGCTGTATGCTAGGAAGAAAGGAGCCATGAGTAAGTAAACTAGAAGTCAAAGTGTGTATACATTCTGTATGCCTGTAAGCCAGGCTTCTCATGGAGATGCCATAATGGCTGTGGCTCTGGAGAAGAAACATCTCCTGTTCGTGGCCTGGAATGGAGAGAACTGGGGATGCCACAGGGAGCAGCCCAACCCACATCTTGGAATTGGGCTAGGGGAGCAGTACTCAGACCCTCTTCCCTTGTTGGCTCCATTTCACATCATATCAAACATACTAAAAGTCAAACATTTCTCACGGAAAGTATCATTTCCATATAACCAAATGAAGGTCTAGCTGCAATTGACCACTTTATCTAAGACATTGTCCTTTATACACATTTATTTTAAAAAAAACTTGCTAATTTTAGATTTTCTTTTTGTATTTAGGTTCTCTCTCTCTCTCTCTCTCTCTCTCTATATATATATATATATATATATATATATATATATATATTTTTTTTTTTTTTTTTAAGGCATCAAACCATTTTTGAGACCTTGGCACTGTGCCTATACTGCCTAATGCAAGGGATAGGAAGATTCTGCATCCCACGCAGTGCCTTCCAGTCACCATGTTTTTTAGGCATTACTATATATAGACAGGGACCCCCCCTAGGTCTACTGGACATGACAATACTACATGAAGTGCTAAAGCAAACAAAATCGTAGTTAGAAGGGCTTCTGCTGACAGAACAGCTCCGTGGGCTTACATATGTCAAACATACACCCCAATCCAAACTAAACCCTTTGGAGAGGAAACAAAATCATTCGTGGTTTATAATAGAGAGATAAGGACCAGAATTATTTAGTTTGGAGATTAATGTGTATTGTATATCTAGTTGTTCAAATAACTCAGATTGATTACTCTTAGGTAGTTTATGGAATTAATTTAAAATTTTACCAATAGCAATAAGGTTCTGGTGAATCTTGGAAAATTGAACTCATTTCTCATCTCTGCCATTAGCAACTGAGTCATTTGAGAAAATTATTTCACCTTTTTGAAACCTCAGTTTTCTCACCATAAATATGTCAATACTTATCTCATAGTACTGTTGTGAAGAGGTTATAAAATAAGACATAAAAAAATCACTAAAAGCAGAGAGTGGCATATAGTAATCTCTTTGTAAATGTTAGTTATTATTACTAGGCATCACTTCTGGGGCTTATGAAACTGGGTCCCAGAAAACTGGTGAGCACCACCTCAAAAATCCAACTTGTCTTTAATATAACCAGGCCAAAGGGAGTATATTAACATTAAAGAGGAAGTTGCATACACTTTGAATATGGTGTGAACTACTTTTAATAATAGTCATGATCTTTGCTCCTAACCAAGGTTTGCACATTTCAGTCCACTACCTGGTTTTGTATGGCCTATAGCTTAAAAATGGTTCTTACATTTTTAAATAGTTGGGGGGAAAATCAGAAGAGATTTAGAGGTGATAAATCTTTGCATGAGACTATTGGGGTATTTTTAAGGAATAGAGTAGAAGTTACATTAAAAGTAGAAATTTTCTTCACTGAAGATAGAGTATTTCTATAAGAAATCAGAATTTATAGAGTAATGGTTAAGCTGTCAGGAGCTATATTGCTCCATGAGCCTCCATTTTCTTATTGGTAAAACATAAATATCAAGAACACCCTCCTTGAAGGAATTTTGTGCTCAAATCATGTTTGCGTCATTTTTATACTTGCAAAGTGCTTAGCATAGTTGTTGATAGGTCTCAGTAAGTGTTCACTGCTGTGTTACTATGACTACAGTGATCTCTTGAGAGAGAGAAATAGAGGTTCCATCTGTCCCTCACCCTGACTTCCTGTTTTGTATTTGTATAATGAGTTTCACCATTGTTAAATGTCACCCACTTACAGGTGAGAGTGGGTTTTCTTTCTAAACCATTCCACCCTCTGGATATAAAAAACCTTACCCTTCTCCAGGTATTTTTGAATGAAGGGTTCTACAATGGGAGCCTTGCTCCTCCCAGAACACTGGCTGGCAACTTTTGATAGATTTTTCAGATTGCCTTTTTGGCTCTTCAGAATCCCAATTTGGTGTCTGATGTATTACTGTCATTGTTGTTACTTGCTCTGCGGCCCCAAAGTTCACTCCTATTCCACTCCATATCCAGGCTCCCAGAATCATAGCCTGAACTTCACTTAGCATGGTTTGCTTGTATAGGGATCAGAACAGAGCCTGGGTCATGGAGAGGAATAAATAAGGTTTTGAATTTAGGCATACCTGGGTTCAAATCCCAGCATGAATACTTGCTGGTTTTATGACTTGGTTCCATTAAAAGACCTCTTTGTAAAAAGCACCTTTATTAGTAGTAAAATAGATACATAATGCCCTTCTCAGTGAGTTTGGAGAAGATGAAATAGAATAATGTATATGCTTGGTCTAAAGTAAATTTCTTCAGTTGTTTTCCTTTTTAACCTATATTTTGTGTATTTAAGTTTGCATATGCTTAGAGTTACACTTTTCCTTCCTTTTATTTTAATATTCCAGTTTAAAGTTTGCAACAGAGATATACATAATGGTAATTTCAAATTTGTTTTCCTGCCATATTTATACAGAGATAATTTTCTTGGTAATAATGTTTCACTGTTATGTAGGTGAGATTCTTATCTCATTTTTTTACTACTCCTTAGGCAACTGTTTTCCTTAGAATCATTTGTTTCTATGTACTTGACCTTGACTTACTTCCTGATTTTATTACTTTACATTCCCATTAACTTGTTTGACTACCTTTGATTTAGTTGAATTGGTATCTGAACATGGAGATGCCCTTGTTTCTTGGAGAGTCAAGTCTCTCCTTTGCTGATTGTGACAATTCAGTAAACTCATTGTGCCCTTTGTAAATAAGAGTGGTACTTCTGTTTTGATATTTCATTCAGAGGAAATGCCAATTAAAAATATGTTTTAGGGAAATGAGCATTTTAATAATAGTGTGGATTTTTTAAAATAAAAATTATTATTTTCCAATTAATGAGAAGCTCATTTATCTTGTACCCTTCAACTAAATTTCATGTTTAAGAAACCAGCATGCTAGATTTGTTACACAAGCTTCTATCTCTAGGTCTATACATTCCTATGCCATAGCTATATAATTTATAATTGATTAAGCATGGTCTTCCTGATAATGCCTTAGGCCTTGGTTAAAAGCCAATCTTTTTTCATAATGGTTTATATGAAAAAACTGGATTCAATTATTTCACTTTGACTTCTAGCACTATTTCAATTTCCCCCAGTATTCAAATAACAGAAATAGCACTGTGGTGGCCTACTGAAGAAGGAAGGGAGAGGCAGGTGAATCTAGAAGAGGAATAGTAGGAACACACACATTCAGTATTGAGAGAGGATAAAAGAAGGTCTTTTGGGGCTGGAATTGTGGCTCAGCGGCAGAGTGCTCGCCTAGCATGTGCGTGGCCAGGTTTGATCCTTAGCACCATATAAGAATAAAGGCATTTTAAAGGTGGTTAAATGAGATGGATATCATTATCCTAAATGCATGATTGAAGACCTGAATGGTACAAATATACTTTGTATACAAACAGTTGTATATAGAAAGATGCTATATATGTACACTATGAATTGTAATTATCATAAATAAAAAATAAATTAAAAAAAGAATAAAGGCATTGTGTACAATTAAAAAACAAATAAATAAATATTTTAAAAAAGAAGGTCTTTGTTCTTCAAAGTTTTCAAATTCTAAGCCATTTTATCTTCCAGGTTGGATCAACTGGCTTTTTAAAATTATGGGTTCTTTCTCAAAGGTAGTTGAATTCTGTTTCAGAGAAACAGGAGAACTTTTGTGCTCTAAGGCCTAAAGGAGAGTGGGGAGTGGGGTTCAGAGGCTTAGTGTGAGCCCAGAAATTGTCAAGAACAGGGCACAATTAAAAGAATTTCTATGAATAGCCAGCATGGTAGCACATGCCTGTAATCCCAGCTACTCAGGAGGCTGAGACAGGAGGATTGCAAGTTTAAATCCAGCTTTGGCAACTTACCAAGACCCTGTCTTGAAATCAGAGGGCTTGGGATGTAGCTCAGTGGTAGAGTGCTTGACTGACATTTGTAAAGGCCCTGGGTTCAATCCCCAATAGTACAAAAAAACTTACTCTGCATATGGCTACCTACCCCATGTGATGACCATATGATGATCAGGTGGGGAGGCCTATGCACCCCTGTGTTCCTGGGGTCACTTGTGGGAATGAAATATCATCTTTACCAAGCATGCTCCTGGTATCACATGAGGGACAACCTTGAGAACTTTTAAGTTTCCCTTGCAGGTTCTCCTTTGATTCCACTGGTCTCTAGGACCTGTCACACCCTGTCATGCTCACTGGGAAACACTCTGGAGACTCATGCTCACCAGGGATCACTGACTGCCTTGTAGTCATGCAACCAAGATTTAGTGAGAACTTATAATATGTCTTGATTTGGAATTAGACTTTTTAAAGGGGAGGACAAAATTCCTTTCCTTTATAAAGCTTAATTTTAGTGGTTGAGGAAAGGGCCACTATAAGCAAACCAAAATCTTCAGGATGTCAGATAGTGATAAATACAAAGCAGTGAAAGTGGATAGAGAGAGTGCTGGGAGTGGGAGCTGTGCTGTTAAATAGGGTGATCACTGAGAAGGAGACATTTGAGGACCCAAAGACTGTTACAGGGAAAATCGTGTGATTATCTCAGGAAGGAATATTGGTGGTAGAGGGATAGCCAATGCAAAACCCCCAAGACCTGCATTCCCCATATTTTGGAGGAACAGCAAGACAAATGAGACTGAAGCTGAATTAGGAAAGAGGGGACTGGGAGTAGATGAGGTACCTGAGGATCATACCAGAACTTACAGACCTGTTGAAGGACTGGCCTTTCTCTGAGTGAGATGGGGAGCCATTGGAGGATTTAAACTCAGGAGTGACATGATCTGGCTTTGTTTATAGAGATAAGAACAGAAGTGGTGATATCAGATGGGGGCTACTGCAAAGGCAAGATGACTTGGAGTATGGTGGCTCCAAAGGAAGAGATGAGAAATCACTTGGTTCTGTTTATACTTGAAGGCAGAGTCAGCAATGTTTGCTAATAGATAAGATGTCATCAATCTATAAAGATGATTCCAAGGCTTTTAACCTAAACAACCAGAGGGATGGGTTCTTTTTTTTTTTTTTTTTAACTGGGATGGGGAAATGAGAAAAGATTATGTTTGGGGAAGATCACATATTTGCTTTAGGGTACATTAATTTGAGATGCTTATTATATATGCAATTGAAGATGTCAAGTGGGTAGTTGAATTTGTAAGTTTGGGGCTCAAGGGAGAAGCCTGTGCTATAAGCATAAATTAGGGAGTCATCAGTTAACAGATGGTATTTAAAAACCACATGAATGGAAAAAATTCTTGCCCTCATGATCCTGATATTCTAGTGGGACTTTGGGGCATAGTAGGGCACATTGTTACATATCAGACTGGACATAACAGGGTAAGGGCACCCCTTTGACATCAATACTGCCTTCATATAAATACTTTAATACAATTCAAATACTTCTTATGAGGAATTCTCAATGGTGATCATATAATTCATTGGAATTTCAGTTTCATCCAGGCAGATCCAAATGTTTCAGGAGCTAAACAAAAGCAATGGTGAGTAAGATTAGAGCAGAGGACAGAAACCTTCTGCAGTTATAACTTAGCAGCTTGTGTGGATCCCCACAAGGAGTGGTGGGAAATGTAGAAGGTTCTGTGAGCCCCATGTGAACCAGAGTTGGGGTGTGTACTGCTGCCCATAATAGTAGTTTTCTGGGATGTGGGACCCATGAGAAGTAGTTCTCGGAACATCAGATGCAACAGCAAATCTCTAAGTCCAAAGAAGAGGAGAAGTGGTGGTTGTGACATACAAGGCTGACCGAGACTTCCTACTGCAAAGAACCAGCATAATGCACATGAGTTAGGTTTTCAAAAAATATGACTGCTTTTTAAATTTGACACAAGGTTAAGAAGGAGGCTTACAAGTAAATGATAGCGGGAACTTGAATGTGTGGTTAGCCTTTTAGTTGGTCTTAGAATTAACATTTATAAACTTGTAAAATAGCTATAGCTAAGGCCAATGAAGAAAGTCAATGAGCTATCCTGCTTGCCTTAATGGGAGAATAATGAAAATTTTATTAGGACTATTTGGGCTTATGTCATGAAGTTACATGATATTTTGAAGTCAAAAGGCAATTTTAAGCAAAAGGACTTTAAAAAAATTCTTTGTTTTAATTAGTTATACGTAACAATAGAATGCATTTTGACACATTATACATTAATGGAGTATAACTTCTCATTCTTCTGGTTGTACATGTTGTAGATTCACATCGATCATGTAATCATATATGTGCATAGGGTAATAATGTCCAATTCATTCTACTATCCTTCCTACCCCCATAACCCCTCTCCTCCCTTCACTTCCTCTGCCTAATCCAAAGTACCTCTATTTTTCCCTAGTTGCCCTCATATCAGAGAAAACATTCAGCCTTTGTTTTTTGGGGGATTGGCTTATTTCACTTAGCATGAAATTCTCCAGCTCCATCCATTTACCGGCAAATACCATAATTTCATTCTTCTTTAAGGCTGAGTAAGACTCCATTGTGTATATATAGCATATTCTCTTTATCTATACATCTGTTGAAGCGCACATAGATTGGTTCCATAGTTTGGCTGTTGTGAATTGAGCTGCTATAAACATTAATACGGCTGTGTCACTGTAGTATGCTTATTTTATGTCCTTTGGTTATAAACCAAGGAGTGAGATAGCTGGATCAAATGGTGGTTCCATTCCAAGTTTTCTGAGGAATCTCCACACTGCTTTCCACAGTGGTTGCACCAATTTGCTGTCCTACCAACAGTGTATGAGTGTACCTTTTTCTCCACATCCTTACCAACATTTATTGTTGCTTGTATTCTTGATATTTGCCATTCTGACTGGAGTGAGATGAAATTTTAGAGTAGTTTTGATTTGCATTTCTCTAATTGCTAGAGATGTTGAACATTTTTATATATTTGTTGATTGATTATATTTCTTCTTCAGTGAAGTATCTGTTCATTTCCTTAACCCATTTATTGATTGGGTTATTTGTGGGTTTTTTTTTTTTTTTGGTGTTGAGTTTTTTTAATTCTTTATATATCCTGGAGATTAATGCTCTATCTGAGGTGAGTGTGGTAAAGATTTTCTCCCATTCAGTAGGCTCTCTCTTTATGTTCTTGATTATTTCCTTTGCTGAGAAGAAGCTTTTTAGCAAACTAAAAATCCCATTTATTGATTGAATCCATCCCATTTATTGTATCTTGATTTTATTTCTTGTGCTTTAGGTGTCTTGTTAAGGAAGTCAGTTCCTAAGCCAACATGTTGAGGATTGGGGCCTACTTTTTCTTCTAGTAAGTGGAGGGTCTCTTTTTTTTTTGATAATGGTATGATGCCCTGTGTTCAGATTCACTGGTGTCTTTAGCAGACATGGCTAAAACTTCCCTACAACAGTTCATAATTGTTGTAGTCTATTTTGTGCTGCTATAATAGAATACATGAGACTGGATAATTTATGAAGAACAGAAATGCATTTCTGTTCTGTTCTGTTCTGTTCTGGAAGCTTGGAAGTTCAAGATCAGTGAGAGCTGGCATCTGGTGAGAGTCTTCTTGCTCTGTCAACCAATGAATGGCACAAGGCAGAAGGAAAAAGGACAGATAGGGGGTGAGAGAGAAAGAGCAAGAGAGAAAGAAGGGGTCTGGACTTGGGATTTTTTTTTTTTTAAACTGGAGAACCCAGGGTTACTTTACTAGTGAGCTTTGTCCCCTGCCCTTTTTATTTTTTATTTTGAGATGGGATCTTGCTAATTTTCTTAGGATCTTGCACAGTTGCTGAGGCTGACCTTGAACTTGTTGTCCTCCTGCCTTAGCCTTCCAGATTGCCAGGATTACAGGCTTGTGCCACCACACCCAGCCCCAATGACTTTTTGTATTTTTTGTTGTTGTTGTTGTTTGTTTATTGTCTGTTTATTGTCTGTTTCTCTCCACTGGAATGCAGGGCCCAAGACTACATGAATTTGTCTTTTTTATTGCTGTTTCCCTAGCATTTAGAATAGTGCCTGGAACATAGTGTGTATTTCACAAATATTTGCTGAGCAGATGATTAAATGTATCCCATTGTTTTAATCAATGGAAGTTAAGTAATCGTGTACATTATTTTATCTTTCCTTTTAAAAATGCTGTTATGCTTCTTATACCTAAAATAAATATTGCCTTTTCTGCCTCTTTTCCAAAAAGTGCTTATAGTGCTGCATCATTTACAGTCCATAGAGCTGCATAATGAACAGCTAAAGTAAAAAAAAAAAAAGAACATTGTAAATCCTGTAGAGTCTTATAAGAACCTTGTATGGCCAATTCTTTTAAGAGAGATGTGTATAGTTTCATAATATTCTACTTTAATTTCTTTTTATAATTAGAAGACACAATGCATCCAGTTTCTACATGGAAAAATCAGCCTTCACTGGTTGCTGTATGTGTGTGTCCTCAGAAGCCTGCATCTGCCTCCTTCCCAGCTCCACTGCTGTCCCTTAGATTTTTCTTCCCGCTCCCTTCCCACACCTGAGAAAGGGAAGAAGGGAAAGTCAGAGAAGGGCAAGCCACAGTAGATTAAGGAAAGATTATAGAAATTTAATTTAAGATGCATCATTTTCTCTTTCTACAGAAGTTATTTGCTAATATTCTAATAAAGAATTGGTTGATATGCCAAAAAAAAAAAAAAAAAAAAAAGCAATTATTTAGACAACCCCAGTGACCATGCTTTCAACTTTTCTTTCATCAGATATCAACAACAGACTCATTCAACTTATCTGGCATGAGCTCCTTTTAATAAAACCCGTGTCAGTAGGTTTCAAACCTTTCATCAATTGGAGCTTACATATTGATTTCTTTATATTGTTCTTGACCCTTAATTTGAAAACTATCATTAGCTTTTAAATCATGCTGGATTTTTTTTTCCTTTTCCTTTCTTAGAGAATTTGGTCATTTTCTGTGTTTTGCCCTTTGGATAGTCTTTCTAACCCCTAAGATTTATAATGCTTTGCTATTTTTCCTAGTCTTCCCCACCCACTTCCTATACTACCCTTTAAAAAACTTTAAAAATATGATCTACCTCTTCCAAAAGTTTAACAGAGCATTCTTGATGAAGAAGAAAGCTGCTCAAGTGACATTTTTAATGCTCAAACTTCTCTTGACTAAAAATTCTAATTGCTTTTTACACAAAAATTTAGGTTTCTTTTTATTTAAAAATAGTAAATAAATAAATACTTTGGGAGGAAATTTTATCATGTATAGTATAAACTACCTACGTTTAACCCAGTCTTTTCTTTTAAACATTGCTGTGCAATTTCATCTCCCTACTCCTTATCTGTGAGATTAATGCTGAGTGCTCATGGAGCATTCATTAAGTATGAAGAACTAAGATAAGCACTGTACTTGCCCCATCTCATTTGAGCCTTGCCACAGCCCCATGAGATAGGCACTATTCTTAAACTTATTTTTCAGATGAAAAAGCAGACTAGGGGCTGGGGTTGTGGCTCAGCGGTAGAGCACTTATCTACCACGTGCGCGACCCGGGTTCGATCTCAGCACCACGTAAAAATAAACGCATTGTGTACAACTAAAGCAAGTAAATAAAAATATTAAAAAAAAAAAAAAAGAAAAAGCGGACTCATAGAGAGCATCCCACCCACCATAATAGAGTAGTACTTGGCAGGGCTGAAATTCAAACCAATATTTGTCTGTCTCAAAAGTTGATACTCTTAACTGTACAATATAATGCTTCTTTATGACTCATACCTTGGATAATGATCATTTTCCAAGTCTATTATTTCTTCAATTTTCAGTCCTGTCTTCACTATAGGTGTTTATACTTTTGCTATGGCATCAAAGCCTGGTGGTTCAGGGCACAGACTCTGAGCCAGAGAAAGTGGACCCAAATCCAGGGCATCAACACAAGGTATATAATCTTGAGTAAAAGTTTAGCTTTTTAAATCTCAAATTCCTAATCTGAAAGTGGGAATAATAGTACCTACCTCACAGGTTGTAATACTTAAATCAATAAATGTAGAGTGTTTAGAATAGTCTCTGGTATAGGGGAAGTGCCAATAATAGCTAACAGCATTATGTATTTGATTCAACACACACAATTACTGAATGTTTTACTCTGTTACACAGTGCCAGGCATCATGCTAAATTCTGTTATAGAGAAGTGATTAAAGTAGAATCTTTCTCCTACAGTGTTCAAGTCTCGTTGTGGGTCATAAAAATAGTGCACATGATGGGGGATGCCTATGCTTGAGAACGCAGTTCAGATGTTGGATGGTCAATCTAAGGTTGCTATATATAGAGAGAAAATCTTTTATGAGTGGTGAATGGAGCATCTGTAGGCAAGCTGTAGATCTCTCAATCTTTCCCACCTGGGTGGTTCATTTTTCAAGGCAGCCTCCATAATCCTTATCATCCCATCCTCCCTTTTACAATCAAGAGCTGGTGTCTTTTTCCTGTTCCTTGATATTGGACTAGCCCTGTGACTCATTTTGATAAATAGAATGTGGTGAAAATGATGCAGTGTGGCTTGTAGGCCTAGACCTTAAAGACCTCACAGATTTCTTTTGACTTGTGAGTCCAACCTTCATGTACAGAAACAGTGGCTAGATGAGAAGGTGGGGTGCATATAGTGGTGCATACAGTGGAAGATGAGAGGTGGGGTGGGGAAAGAGAAATGCAGACAGATCCTGGTTGTTTCAGTCTCCCTAGCTAGGGCTCCAGGCATGTGAGTGAAACCTTGCACCCTGAATCCGGTAGATTTTGTCTTGCTGCTCTACTCAATACCAAGTGGAACAGAGGCAGATTGCCAACGCCTTTCCAAATTTCAGACCCATGAACAAATACATCAAATAACAGCCATGTGCCATGTAACAACATTTTGGTGGAGTGTACACATGATAATTCTCCCATGAGATGATAATGGAGCTGAAAAATTCCTTTTACAAAGTGACATTGTAACCTTACAATGTCCTAGTGCAATGCATTACCCATAGTTTTGTGGTAATGCTGATATAAAATGACCTACTGTACTTCCAGTCATCTAAAAGTATAGCACATACAGGTATGTACAGAACATAGTACTTGATAATGACAATGAAAGATTATATTATTGGCTTATGTTTTTTTTTTTTTTTTCTTTTTGGTACCAGGGATTGAACTCAGTGGCACTCAACCACTGGGCCACATCCCCAGCCATTTTTTGTATTTTATTTAGAGACAGGGTCTCACTGAGTCACTAAGTGCCTCGCAATTGCTGAGGCTGGCTTTGAACTGGCGATCCTCCTGCCTCCGCCTCCCAAGTGCTGGGATTACAGGCATGCGCCATCACGCCCGGCGGCTTATGTATTTTGTATAGGATACTTTTATCATTGTTTTAGAATGTACACCTCTATTTTTTTTTTTAAAAAAAAAAGTTTGTTATGACAAAATACAGTTACCTTGGCAGCAGCCTTGTATACTTTGTGTTTATCTTGTCTTTGATTGCATTAAGAAGCATGTTGAATGGTTGACCTGTATCACATACATTTGTGTAAGTACACTCTATGATGTTCACACAATAATGAAATCACCTAACAATGTATTTCTGAGGATATTTCCTTATTGTTAAGTGATGCACGACTATAAATGTTTGGGTTATTTAGGATGGTTTGTTTCACAGCAAAAAATACCTGGAAAAGGGCTTGCAGTTTCCATTTTCACTGTCTTGAAAGTCAGCCACCATGCATAAAGAATTAGATTACTGGGACTAGGATTGTGGCTCAGCGGTAGAGCGCTCGCCTAGCACGTGCATGGCCTGGGTTCGATCATCAGCACCATGTAAAAATAAATAAAGGCATGTGTACAACTAAAATAAATAAATATTTTAAAAAATTAAAAAGAAAAAAAGAATTAGATTACCAAATGGTAAGATAGTGTGTGGACAGAGTGAAGCTCCAACTTCTCCTTACCAAGGCCCTGGAAATGTGGGTGAAGCCACTATCTTAAGACTTTCTAGTACAGTCTAGCTACCAGCTGAATGCAGGCACACGAGAGAGCCCCAGAAAGATCAAGAGAAGAGACAACCTACAGAATCAAAATTGAATTTTTAAGTCACTCTTTTTTTTTTTTTTTTTTTTTTCCTGTACCGGAGATTGAACCCAGGGGCACTCGACCACTAAGCCACATCCCCAGCCCTATTTTTGTATTTTATTTAGAGACAGAGTCTCACTGAGTTGCTTAGTGCCTTCCTTTTTGCTGTGACTGGCTTTGAACTCATGATCCTCCTGCCTCAGCCACCTGAGCTGCTGGGATTACAGGTGTGCACCACCATACCCAGCTTAAGTCACTCTTTTGGGGACAAGTTTTTATACAGTGACACTTAACAGAAGCACTCATAACACACCAGTGCTTCCCAGAAGTGAGGGTAGTGAGAAAACTAAGCTTCCAGAGAGGTTGGGTTACTTCCTAAGGTTTCACACGTGGCACAGTCAAGGTAGAATGAAGTGTAATGTTAATGTCTCATTTAAGGCTGCATCCAACTTTTTCTCTCGGTGGCAATAGTCTATAGTTCATTTTCACTACTTCCAGACTTGCAACCTTCCATCAGTTGTTAACAACTAATGTCAGCATTATCAAATAAATGTCTGTGGGATCCTTTGCCTCAGCTACCCAATACCCTTATTAAGGCATCCATGTGATCTTTTGACTCACTCTTACAAATGCTGCTGCATTACGTTAAAGGGGCCAAAGTCTTTAGCCAACCCCCTTCAGGGCCCAGAAGAAGTCCCTTTCTGACCGGCAGAGAGGGACAGAGTTAGCCTACCTGGCCAAGACAGGCCCAGAGGGCAAGAGTCGCCACCCCCTCCACTGCCTTTCAGAAAGAACTCAGGGTCACCGCCCCAGAGTTTTGGTCGGAAGCAGTGCCAAAGACTCATTTATTGAAAGGGTGGTCTGTACTTATAAAGGCCCAAACATAACCAATCAGTGACCAGCAGGGCGGTTGTGATTCTCACAATAAGTCATAGCCACGCCCCCTGCTTAGCCCCTGTCCTCCACAGGGCGTGGTAAGCAACCAGAGCCAGAGTTTTTCCATCCCCTCGGCAGACAGCGTCCAGAATGTCCCAACAAAATGCCATGCTGATTATCGGATAAAATCTGGGGCATCCAAAGGCCTCTCTTTTTGCTTGTCCAGCTCCATCAACACCTCCTTTACTTGCTTTTTTTATCATACCCAATCACTTGCAGTTCCTTAAACCTTATCTGTGTCACCCCTCCATACCTCTGCAAAAACTCCTCAACCCAGAACACACTACTGACCACTCCCCACCCCAGTGTCATCTCCATTCATCTCTCCAGACTTAGAGATGAAACCATGAGGCCACATTACCTATCTTCCCAGGCACAGTTGACCACTTCATACTTGAGCCCCCACTTAAACTGTACACTTTCCTAATAGAGCCCTAGTAAACTTGTTGTTTGAAGTCAGTTTTAGCAACCAGCCTGAGAGCTCCTTAATCTTTAATTCATCTGTGCCCCTAATACCTGGCCTGGGCTGGTTCTCAAAGTGAGAAGTGCTAAAAAAAGAAAAGAAGTGAGATTCAGTAAGTGTCAGTCACATTACCAAGGGCCTTGGATGCTATACTAGTATAATCCAAGTGTCTGCCACCTGATGTGTCCAAGTCCCCCATTTGTCTAGGCCACCTTTTCCTCTAACATCCAAATTTTTAAAGTCTCCAATTTTCATTCCCAATCTATGGAAAGCCCATCATCTTCCTCTTCATTGGTATACCCACCCTGTAAGTGCTGAGGAGTGGGGAGATGAGTCAGGGGCTCATCTTGATCTCCTCTTGCTCACCCTTCCTGTGTATCCTGACATTGTTTTTCTTCCTGTGGCTACTGTCCTCTTTCTGTACTGCTGTACTCTGGACAAACTCTGTCCTATTTTTTGTTGTTCTGCAAAAATAGCTTGAACACAAGACTGTGATGATTGGAAGACTTCTAATTTTTTATTGCTTTCAAAATTTCTGAATAGATAATATATTCACATAATTCATAGTTTATAATATATGAAGAAAGGGTGTGCAGTAGAAATTCATGCTCCCAGCTCTGCCCTCATTTGCCTTTTTTCCTCCCTTCTCCTACCCTATGTAGTTTCTTGATTAGCTTTGATACCCCTCTAGGTTTATTTATGCATCTGTAGTACAATGAAAATATAGAAAAAAAATTTCTGTTGAACATTGTTGGCAGAAGCAATGAAAATATGCTGCCTGGGCCCACTTTCAAATCCATGCTATTTTCTGTTCTCTGTGGGGTCTTACATGCTGCACAGAAAAGTCCTTTCTTTTCTGTTTTCCTGCAGAGATTATTTCCACAGTGACAATATTTTTTGGAAAAAACAGGGGGGGCACAAACTCTTAGAACTACAATTCATAAAATATGGGACAAAATAGTGGACTTGCCTTAAAAAAAAACATGGGGTCAAGATCTCTGCTGCTTTTCCAATACTCCCTAACCCTAAGGGAAGACCCTTTCTCAAGGCTAGCAGACTTTTAGGTTGTTTAGGTCCCAGACAGGACTACAGCTAAGGAAATAATTGATACTGATTTGAACTTTACTATTAAAGATCACCATTCTGACACAAGAGATCTTGTTGGCCACTTTTCTGTCCAGGGCTTCTGCCTGCTACCATCTGGCTGAAATTTTTTGAGATCCTCCTCTCCATTTTTTCTTTTTTTCTCTCTTCAGAATCCTGGCATACTGTCACCGCTGCCTCTCCCCTCTCATGCTACCCTGAACACTCCCTAATTTCTTTTTTTTTTTTTCTTCTTAATGCATGGCACAATTTAGTTTTGAGGGGGTTACATGAGAGGCACTCCTTTGGGAATTCCCAATAGAAATGGGGGAGTCTCCTGAGCAGCATTTAATTTAAGCAATCATCCATGCTATAATAGTTCACATATAGTTAGGATGATAACTCTACTCATTTGACTTAACATCTAACAAATATCTCATCTTTTGGGTTAATGTATTTTATACACTTATTCTCTATATTGGTTCACAGCAAAGCCATTTAGTGTCCCCTCAGAAGTTTCCGGTGTTCTCCTACATTATCCAGCTTCACAGTTAGGATGGAGATCATGTCACTTGTTCTAGCTGATGAACTATTAGCAGATGTGACACTGTTTCTTTTGAAGTGAGGTAATTAGGTGTCAATGTAGTCAATATAAGTATCCCTTTCCTTTCTTTAAGTGGAGACCAGGTACTATAGGGAGCATAGTAATGTGAGTGAAAAGCAAATATTTATTTTGATAAACTTGAGAACTTTTGAATATTTTCATTAATATTAAACTGCATAGCTATGCCACTTGAGCCAGTAGTTTTAGAAATAAATGAAACCTAAATTCTCCAAAATAATATATATAAATTCCATTAAAAGTTTTCCAGTATCTTAGAACTCCTAGTCTCAAAGCTAGCAAAGACACTAACTATTAAATATAAGCCTTTACTCTGTTGCCCTTTCATTGACTCCCAGTTCTGGACATTCAGACACAGGTACAGTATCCTGTGTGGACCACTTCCAAATTTATTTAGACCTTCCCAGAAATAATTATGCAAAATTCCAATTTGAGATTTGTTTTATTAAACCATTTCAAGGTAAACTTAGAAATCTCTCTTTGTTGTAAGGGAAGTGGAATTAATTTAGAAGCTTTCCACTTAGGCTTTTTGAAATTCCTAATGATCAATCCAGTTTTCTATCATCCAATATGGACACATACCAGGCCCCACTCTGGCTGTTCTGATACCTATTCTCTGAGCAGCTCAGGTGCTCTCTCACACAGTGCATATTTGAACTGAAATTTTAGTCATATTGCCATGGCTGTCACTTAATAGTTTTATTAGTTCTCTGGGACTCCTACAACAGAATAGAAACTAAGTAGCTTATTTTCTCACAGTTTAGAGGCTCAGAGTATAGGATAAGTTGTCAGTAGGACCATTCTCCCTGAGAGGGCACTAGGGAGGCATTTGCCCTAGTCTCTCTCCTAGCAGCTGGGTAGTTCTTTGACTTGTGGAAGGATTAGCTTCAGTCTTCAAAGGGCATTCTCTCTGTGTGGTTATATATTCAAATTTTCCCCTTTTTAAAATGATATCAGTCATAATGGATTAGGGGTCCACCCTACTTCAGGATGACTTTATCATGACTTAACTAATTACATCTGCAACAACCCTATTTTCAAGTCAGGTAACATTCTAACATACTAGATTTTCAACAGATACATTTTAGGGTATATAATTCAATCCATAACAGTTGACAGTGTAACTGTGTAGCTATAATAGTTAATAACAAAGGCCTTAGAGTCAGACTTATTTGTATTGAAACCCCATATTTGACCATTTGAACCTCAATTTATCTGTTTCTAAATTACTACCTGGTAGAGTTGCTGTGATACTTAAATAAAAATAGGTATAATGTGGCATTAGAGTGGGGTTCCTTCTGTCTTTTGGCTATAAACTCAAAAGCAAAATAATAAATTGCCTTCTAAAGTGAGTGACTAGACTACCCGTTCAGGACATGCTTGGAGAGTCTAAAGCTATTTGGGTTGGTATAGGAAATCATCTGTCTCTGAAAAAGGAATCAATGCTGATGAGGCCAAGGGAATTTCTTTCAGAGAAAGTTGTTCTTCCAACTACCTCAAGTCACTGGTCAGGGCCCATGAAGGGAGGAAGAATTGATGTTCTATTCAAGCCCAGGATAATTATATGTAGAAGGTGACAGCTGGCAGTTGCCTATCTAATGGCTGCAGGGACTTAGATGCTTTCTCACTGACAGCAGAATAAAGAAGAGGGAAATTTCTGGTGCATCCAGTGGGCCTGGGGAATGAAGCTATCCTGGAGTCATTTCAAAAGACTTTGCCCAAGGGGGCTTCCTGCCAAGATGAACCTCAGGCAAAAGAAGATGGAGTGTACTATCAAAGGTAGAAATTGAGGAGGATTCATCATTGGCCAGCCTGTAAAGGAGTCACAGTTGGAAGGCTGCAATGGGTGTTTCTCTGAGGAATCTATATCAGCACCCAAGCAGAGAAAGAATCAGCATTGGGGAATCTGCCATACCCGGAGGGCCCTGATGCCTGAGTACATCCAGACCATTCTAGAGACTTCCCCCATTCTCTCAGTTTTACTTTTCAGTTGCATTCCACACCTAGAGAATCTTGAAGTAGTCTAGAGGGAGAGGGAGACATTGGAAGAAGAAAGGGAAGGGGGAGAAAGAGAAGCCTCTTATAGAGTCATGGAGCTACCACATGGCAGTAACCCATGCCTCTAACCCTAGCTACTCCAAGGCAGATGTAGGAGGATCACAAGTTCAAGGCCAGACTGGACAACTTAGCGAGAGGCTGTCTCAAAATAAACACATTTGACAAAGGGATAGGGATGCAGGTCAGTGGTAGAGAGCTTGCTTAGTAAGCACAAGGCACTGGGTTCAATCCCCAGTAACACCCATTCTGTGCACGCATACACACACACACATGCATACAGACAACGAGCAGAAGCCCAGCATGTCCTTTTCATTGGTAGGCTTTCCAGTTCAAAGGGAGCTCAAGGAGAAGGTACGTGTAAAATTCAAACTGAATGAAAGCTTTAGGTTATGTGATATTGACCCTGGACTGGACGTTTTATTGACTAAAATTAGATTATTTTAATGAATAAAATTAGGTCATTTTGGATAATAAAAATCAGAGGATTTTTTATGATCTCAAGAGGACTGTAATGCCTTGAGTCCTGCCCAGTTTCATTCATGGAGTAGGGGACAAACCTGTTTCTTAGATGGGAAGATGGAATAAAGTTGTCTTCTGCTTGCCTCTTTCTTCGACCACTCTAGCAGAAAGTCAGTACTCAGTAAAAGCTGCTATTAATCTGATGATGCTAGTAATTATTTTAGTTACCATTTTGCCTGAAGAAACCCATACCATCTTTTGTGGTGATGTCCATCTAGGGTTCAGTGTTCTGATTGGAAGAGCATTCTACATGGAGCCTGCAGAAATAACTTCCTGGAGATAACCATCAAACCGATTGGCCAGGGGAGCTATAGCCCCAGCCATGGTCATAAATGTGTGAACTTAAGAGTCACTGAACACACTGATAGAGTTGCAATCTAAGAATGGTAAAGCCACTGTCATTAGTGCAGCCACTAACTATGATACTTGTGAAG
The DNA here is from genome assembly GCA_025594165.1 of Tamias sibiricus. Taxonomy (NCBI): domain Eukaryota; kingdom Metazoa; phylum Chordata; class Mammalia; order Rodentia; family Sciuridae; genus Tamias; species Tamias sibiricus. Next base: position 106,206,311 of record CM046664.1, on the reverse strand, counting down.
CTGGACGCTGGATGTTGAAATGCTATTACAAAAAAACCTAATACCTGCATAACCCTAATTGCCAGCAGCAACAAACATCACAGCAGGCAGGTGGCCCTAGGCTCATTGCTGCCTTTCAAGTCCCTTTAAATCACAATTAAAGTGCTAGCTATGAAGGAGTCAGAAAAATCTAATTTTGAGCTTCTCAGCCTCTTGCTTCAATCACTCTCCACATATGTTTTTGGATTTGTTTTAAACTACTACTGTAGAAATAGGAAATCTAGGTACAGGAAGAGACCTTATAAGGTGGTTGAAATGGATGCTAAGAACCAATGTTTCATATCTCCAACGATGATGATTTCATGCATGAAAGGACATATTATGGCAGTGGCCCCAGTCTCTACCCAAAGGACTAAATACTGGATTCAGCTGGGCTTTTTAAAACAATCAACTTTATCTAGGTAAAATTTGCATATTATAAAATGTATTTACAGATATTGTACACCTATTTTAAGTGTACAATTTAATTCATTTTGACAGATAATGTAAATCTGTCACCACCATAATCAGGATATAAAATCACCAGGCACAGTGGTGTACATGTATAATCCCAAACCACTTGGGAAGCAGAGGCAGGAGGATCACTTGAGCCCAGGAGTTTGAGGCTAGCCTGGGCAGCACAGCAAGTCCTCATCCTCAAACAAAAAATAAACAAACATAGCTATATAAAATCTTTCCATCATTCCAAAAATGTCCTTTGTAACCCTTTGCAGGCAATCCCCTCACCTCAAAAAACCATGTTTGCTTTCTATCATTATAAACTTGTTTTCCCTGTTTAGAATTTCAATTGTTTTAATATCTTCAAGAAGTTTTTTTTTTTTTTTTTTTTTTTACCTTTGCTAGGATGCAGCATGGCATAGTGAAATAAGTTACGAGGGTCTTTGAAGTCAAACAAAGTCTGAATTGAATCTCAGTCATACTACCTACCAACTTTGACCTTGCACAAGTTGAATGTGCTGAACCTACATTTCTTATCTCTACAGTAATAGTTTAAAACAAAGACAAAAACATATGTGGAGAGTGGAACCTATGTATGAAATCACAAAACTGTACTCCATGAATGGTATCTCGTTATTCTAGATGATGGCCTAACATTTTTGGTTTATGTTATCTTTCTGGTCAAATTCATTAATCTGTTGTCCTTCTGTGGAGAATTTTACTGCTGGTTCTCACATGTGACTACCTTAGCAGTGATTAGAAGCTATTCTCTAGAGTATTGATTGCTTAGGTTAACTTCTGAATTTCACTATGTACTGTGTGACCTCATGCTAATTCTGAATCTTTTTTTTGTTTTGTTTTTTGGTACCGGGGATTGAACTCAGGGGCACTCGACCACTGGGCCACATCCCCAGCCCTTTTTTTGTATTTTATTAAGAGACAGGGTCTCACTGAGTCCCTAAGTGCCTCGCCATTGCTGAGGCTGGCTTTGAACTCGCGATCCTCCTGCCTCAGCCTCCCAAAGTGCTGGGATTATAGGCGTGCGCCACCGCGCCCGGCTAATTCTGAATCTTTTTAAGTCTGTTTTCCCTCCTGTGAAATGGCAACAATAATAATGCCTAGCATGGTTCTGGGAATTAAATGAGATAAAAAGCATTACCATGGCTAATGCTCAATAGAAGTTAGCTCTTCTTAATATGATCGTTATTTCATATTGACACTTCCCTATGATTTCTCAGAGTGGATTCTGTCTCTATACCTTCCCCATGCTCTTTTATAGCTGACTGCATTTTCCCATTTTTGTTCCTAGGCACTTCTCCCTTCTACAAAATACATTTGTACCCTCTCATTTGGAGCTTATCTCACACTTCATTGAACCACAGAGTGTGAGATTCCCCCCCCCCAAAAAAATGGTTCTCTCAAACCCTTCATTTCACAGATGGTATGATAGGGATCCAGGAAGGATAAATTACTTTCTCAGGGTCACATCTTTAGAACATAGACTGAGTCAGAACTGGGTCTGCTAACTCTCAGTCCTATGTCTACAGTATGATTTAAAGTGCTTAGCAGAGTCCCTGTACATTATTGACTTACTGGAGGAATTCTTAAAGTATATGGTATTTACTATATTTTAGACATAAGTCTAACAACTCTGTTTGCCATAATGCCTAAGCTTTTCTTGTTCTCCACAATGAAGGGAATGACACTCAAATCTATAAAATATAATCATAGAACTTATCAGAAAAATAATATGAACATAAGTCATGTTGCACAGCAGGAGACAGATGTGCTGCACAGCAAAATGTTCTGTACAGATTTTACAAGATAGTGATAAATTCCTGCTGACATTGTAGTATCTGTTCTTTATAGTAACTAGCCATAAACTTAATAAATCCTGCTATGTAATTACAAAGTAAATAATTTTCATCACCAAATAAGTGTTTGTGTAAATACTCTATAAAGAAATTTCAGTGATACCTTTAGCCCAAGAAGATAAAAGCCTTTATACTACACCCATGAAGGGAAAGTACAACTGGATAAAAAGTAAAATGCAGGAAAACCAGTGTTATCTTTTTGTTTGCAAGATAGGAATTTTACAGCTTATCTAGTGCTGAGGATCTAAAAATGTTATCACTGACAGTTACGTTTATGTCCACATGCCTTTCTGGACTTTGAATGGGGAAATGAATGGGGAGAGTCAGAGTGAATGCCTTGGGAAGGATGAGGGAAAGAGGAAGAGTGTGAGAAAGTTAGGGATACCTCCTTTTATGAAAGGCGAAGAGCAATCTTCTCTCTCACAATTTTTAAAGCCCTGTGTGTGGCAGGGGTTCCCAAAGACTAATCACCAGGTCTGATAATTTGATGGAAGGATTTGTAGAACCGGCATATGTTTGGACCCATGGTTAAGGTTTATTATCTTTCCAAGACACAAAGCTGAATCAGAAAAGGGAATGGGAGCACATAGGTGGGTGAAGTCAGGAGGAAACCAGGCACAAGCTTTCCAGCATCCACTCACAGGGGAAGAGTTTATTTAATTCCCTCAACAGTAGGTTGTGGCTCTACAGGCATAGTGTTATCTACTGGGGTAGCTCATTAGAGATCTGCTGCACAAGATCTTAAATCAAGGATTGGCCAAATAGGAAGCCTCTGCCTATCACATACCAAAATTCCTTACTCCCAGAAGGAAAGGAGGTGTTCAGCATGAAACATGTTATTTACACAGTCTAGCCATAAGCCATACTTTTATTCAGACAGTTTTATAATAGTGTAAGATGCTTTTTGCCAGCCAAGTTCCAAGGTGCCAGTCAATAGCTGATCTTGCAAGCAAGCCTCTCTAAGGACAGCAGTCTCAGGCCAGGATGCTAACACTTTTCTGCAATACTATTTTCTTTATTCCAGCATGAAAGAGACATAAGATGACAACTCTCATAATCCTGTCTGAGATAACTAATTTGTAGCATGGACAGGTTGACTAGCTTGTCTAAAGCTGTATCTAGTTAGTCAATTAGGATAGTTCAACTGGGCTATAGATCTAGGGACTCAGTTCTGGCTGTTGAGTTCCTTTATTCTTCTCCACTTTGTACTTGTTGGGGTTGGCATGATGCTGTCATGACAACTTCTTACATGTTTGGTGCCTGGTCTGAGGTGGGTAAAACAATTAGGCCTAATCCTATGCCTGTGCAGGTTCACCAGATAGATATCTTGGCCTTCTTTAGAACCTGGTGGTCTCAGATACTTCTACATGATAGCTGGCTTTCCCCACAGCAAGCATTCTAGGAGACCCAGCAGAATCGCTAGACCATCACTCTGTCACATTCTATTAGTTAAGCAAATCACTAAGACCAATCCAGATTCAAAGCAAGGGGAATTAGACTCAACAGCAGAATAGCAGAGGATTTGCAACGATCCTTAACATATGACAATAATTTATCTGAATTATATCCATTTCTATTATAGTTATCTACTTTGCACATTTTATCTCTTCTACTGGACTGTGTGTTCCTTAAGGAAGGAATGCAGTCTATATCAGTTTCCAGGTCCCCACAGTGTTTAAAAGCAGTACTTTGCTTATAGCACACACTGAGTAATTGTTGAACAACTGAATGCTATTATATACTTCATGCCAAGAACTATACCAATGTCTTATTTAATTGTTAATAATATTTAATTTTATTAAATAAAGATATTTAAATAAGGATTAAATAAATATATTAAATTTAGGGGCTGCGGTTGTGGCTCAGTGGCAGAGTGCTTGCCTTGAACATGTAAGGTACTGGGTTTGATCCTCAGCACCACATGAAAATAAATAAACAAAATAAAGATATTGTGTTCATATATAACTACAAAAATTTTTTTAAAAATATTTAATTTAAATATTTAATTGTTCCAACAATCTTGTGAGGCAGGCATTCTTCTTATTATTTTTTGTGTTTTTTGGTACCGGGGATTGAACTCAGGGGCACTCGACCACTGGGCCACATCCCCAGCCCTTTTTTTTTGTATTTTATTAGAGACAGAGTCTCACTGAGTTGCTAAGTGCCTCGCCATTGCTGAGGCTGGCTTTGAACTCTCGATCCTCCTGTCTCAGCCTCCCAAGTGCTGGGATTACAGCGCATGTGCCACCGCACCCGGCTTTATTTTGGTTTTTAGATGATGAAACTGGATCAGAGTGGTCAAGTAATTTGCCTAAGCCAGGATTTGAACTAAGTTTGATTCTAAAGCACCGCTAAATCAGCACACTCCACTGGTTTCATCATGAATTGGAATTTGCATACAGAGGAAATTCCCAAAGAATTTGCATTATGGTACTGGGCTGTGCAAAAAGTTAGAGAGGTCAGGTCTTAGAAGTGTGAGGCTTTTGTTTAGTTACTTTTCTTATTTTATTGAATAACTTGGGAAGGAAGTAGGGAGAGAGGACCAAAGAATGGTAATAGTTCTGAAAGACATTCTAACTGCAAAGCCATGTTATGTAATCTTGAATATTATGTAATCTTGAATATTATGCAATCATGAGGCCTTTGTAATCTCATAAAGCTGCTTTTGAAAAAATTGTGAAGTGAATACAGAGAGCAAGATAAGGAAAATAACTAAAAATCGAAAGAAATGCCATATCATGTTATGTGGGCTTTGGATTATATTTGATCTGTAGTGAGTACTCATTTTTATTTTTAAAGTCATAGATGCTAAAATATAAAGTCTAAGAATAAAATATTTGACTCTTAACATGTCTGTCATTGGAAAACAATTAAAATTAGGAACTCTTTTCTACCAAGTAGTGAAGTGAGTGATTAAGTTCCTACCAAATCAGAAATGTTATAGAAAACCATTCCTTGGGAAAGTAGACATTTCTGATTGGAATTGATTGAAAGGGAATACAGTATCTGAAAAAAACAGGGAGGAAGAGGTAGAAGAGAATACTCAATTACAGAAAGAGGGGAGAGATTAAATCATGAAGGCTATTCAGGGGAAGTTTTCTCTGGGATGGTAACTAGGGCATGCAGGATTATCAGATAGATTCTGCTGTAAGTAATGGAAAAGATAAGATGATGATGTCTGATACAAGTTGAAATTTATTTCTCACTGACATGAAAATACATCTGAATAGAGCACTTTGGTGGATCTATGGCGGCTCCATTGGCTTCAGAGGTCTTTCTATCCTGTTTTTCTCTCTGTGGACTGACCCAAGCCATTTGGTTCCACACAACTCTTCGAGTCTTTTTGGTAGAGAAGTATTAGTAGCCTCTCCAACCTTGCTACCAGATTGTATGGAACACAAGCCCCAGAACAAATTCTGCTAAAATACAGACATTTATAACAAAATATTTATTTATAGCAAGCAGAAAAATAGTTGATATGATATATTCTTTCAGTTCAATGAAATATCAGCTCTTACTCTTCTATTTGCCAATCTCACTAGGAATGGAAAATTCAACTGAGGCAGGCATGACAGCATTCCAAAAGCAGTAAACTGTTATCTGTGTAGTCAGCATAAGGAAGCCCTAAATCCAAAGGCAGGACCTAGGATCATTTAGAGATTAAGTCACAGGCACTATTTCTATAGGCATGGGCCACTTCCTGAATTCTGCTGTATTCATGCAGGAGTAAGAAGTGTCTCTAAAATATTTCAGTCAACCTTACATTTTAAATATCTTTATTTTAACCAATGAAAGTTCCTTTAGCATTCATTATTCTAGCTAGCAGACTGTTAATTTCATTCACCCTTAAAAGCCCATTTCTGAAATTCACTGAGAATATTAGCAGAATCCAGGGATGGACTCCAGATTTAAATGACAGGAACAGAGTAGTCACTTCTAAGATATGGGTTTTCCTATTAGAACATTGATGCTCTCTTGGAGTGGAACTTTCAATTTACATTTTGGCTTACTGCACCTGGATTGTAACTTAACCTAACTAGGATGATGATGATTTGTCATTTTTTAAACATGATTTGTACATATGCTTCTGTTTTGGTGCCATTGGCTGGAACTTGGTAACATGACCATATCCAGCTTCCAGTGAGGCTGGGAAATGTCGCCTATATTCTAGGAAGCCAGGTACCCAGATATGATAGGCTTACTATCAAGGAAAAAGAGATGAATGGATATTTTATGATTTCCAGAAAGTTTCCTATGCAGAGCACTCATCATAGTTGCTCAATACTTTCATTTGAGTTGTAGTAAATAAGCCCTACTCCACCCTCATACTGGGAAACTTTCCAGATGTGAGAAATAGTCCCATGTCTTCCCAGAAATGGGTCAGAGTTGTGGCAACTGCTCAGTAGCTTAATGGTAGGTAGATATATGAAGACAAAATTTCTTCCTTCACAATTTTCATGTTCTGGGTCTTATTAGGGCTTCTATATGCATGACCACAGATAGGCAGCTTCAGTGTAATCTGGGACCTTGTTAAAATGCTGACTTTGCATTTGTGATTGCCAAATGATCCCCCTGTGTAGAGTTTGAGAAGCATTATTTTTGGATCCTTCTACCTCTTCCCTCAAAACATACATACCTGAACATTCTGTGATTGGGGCCAAATAATTTCTCCCAGCAAAGTAACTTTTGACCTAGAGTACAAAAGTAAGTATGTGTGAGTTCATGAGCAAATGGAACATTGTAGTGTAGATAATTAATAATTTAACCTTTCATGTAGATTAGATTTTTTTGTTTTTCTTGGTACCTGGAATTGAACTCAGGGGCACTAGACCACTGAGCCACATTCCCAGCCCTATTTTGTATTTTATTTAGAATAGGGTCTCTCTGAGTTGCTTAGTGCCTTGCTATTGCTGAGGCTGGCTTTGAACTGGCAATTCCCCCGTCTCAGCCTCCCCAGCATCTGGGATTATAGGTATATGCCACCGCACCCAGCCCTTTAGATTAGCTTTTTGTCTTATACAGAAAACAATTAATGAATTTTGGGGTCTATGATAAGAAATAACCAGAGAAATATGTTAAAGGTAGATCTTAGAGGATGGAATTCTGGATAACATTTTTTTTCCCTAAAATTTAGCATATTTTTCAAATTTTTCTTTTATAAATATAAACTTTTTAAAAAATGGAAAAAATCAATATGATCACAAATTTGTTTTAGCTTTAGAAATCATATCTGAATAAAAAATAAATCTCTTACTGGTCTGGGAAGGAACAGCAATGACACAGGATAGTTATGAATCCACCCAAGACAAGCTTCTGCAGTTGCCAAAATAAACTGCTTATTCACAGGAAATAGGCTGGGCTTGTTTTGGAATTTACTCTTAATTGCTTACTTTTGCAATTCAAAAAATTTAATATTATTTCCAAACTTTGTCTAAAAAGTATTTTCATATTGAAACTTGGCACAAAAGTTTAATAAACTTTTCTTCTGGTAATTGAAATGATTCAATTCAACCACAATTGTTGGACAGCACAAGGTTACATAGCTCTGAATCTACTTTATTCACTTTGGAGGGAACAAACAAAGGGATTAAAAGACATGATGCCTGTATGTGGGAATTCATTTTTGGAGAACTATGGTAAAAGTATTTTATAACTCTCTTTCAAAATTAGAGTTTATTTAAGTGTGTTTAAATATTTTTATAGTTCTATACTCTTTCTACAACCCATGATATAGGTGATCCATTTGATATAGAAATAAGAAGAAACTCTAGTTTCAAAGGTCACAATGTAAATAGCAGACCTCATCTCACAATGGCAACATAGAAACACATTGAAGGCATTGGGTCTTTTCACCCACTGCTTCTGAAAAAAAGAGGAAGAAGGACAAATGAAAGGAATGTAAGAAGCATTAGATTTCCCTAATCAGTTGTTGGCTCTCTTACAGGAGAGCTTGCAAAGGAAATCTTGTACCTGATCCTTGACTCTTGCACCAAGTTTTCTACTGAAGAAATTTTAACTATAGTAGCTGGAATTGATTAGGCTCACTAAAAGCAGTCAAGGATTAATGAGGACTATTTCACATTCTATCAGAGAACTGATAGAATATTAAAAATATTTAATTTTTAATGGGTCAAATGGTGGTTCCATTCCCAGTTAAAAAATTTAAACACACTTAAAAAAAATAACTTCTGCTAATTCTCTGATGATTTGTGTACTGATTGACATAGATGTTAATATTTATGCATAGTCTTTTTATTATTTATTTATTCTAATTTGTTATGTATGATATTATACATGTAGAGCACAATTTTTCAAGTCACTGATTGTACACAAAGTATTTTCACACCATTCATGTCTTCATACATGTACTTAGGGTAATGATGTCTAACTCATTCCACCATCTTTCCTACTCCCATGCCCCCTCCCTTCCCATTCCCCTATTTAAAGTTCCTCCATTCCACCCATGCTCCCCCACCCCCACCCCATGGCCATTATGAGTCAGCATCCTCATATCAAAGAAAACATTCAGCCTTTGTTTTTTTTGGGATTGGCTTACTTCACTTAGTATTATATTCTCCAAATCCATCCATGTACCTGATTTTATTCTCTTTTAATGCTGAGTAATATTCCGTTGTGTATATATACTAAAGTTTCCCTATTCATTCATCTAGGTTGGTTCCACAATTTAGCTATTGTGAATTGTACTGCTATAGACATTGATATGGCTGTGTCCCTGTAGTATGCTGTTTTTAAGTTCTTTGTGCATAAACCAAGGAGTGGGATAGCTGGGTCAAATGGTGGTTCCATTCCCAGTTTTCCAAGGAATTTCCATACTGCTTTCCAGATTGGCTGCACCAATTTGCAGTCCCACCAGCAATGTATGAATGTGCCTTTTCCCCCACCTCTTCACCAACCTTTATTGTTGTTTATGTTCTTGATAGCTGCTATTCTGACTGGAGTAAGATGAAATCTTAGAGTAGTTTTGATTTGCATTTCTCTAATTGCTAGAGATGTTGAACATTTTTTCATATATTTTTTGATCGATTGTATATCCTCTTCTGGAAAGTGTCTGTTCAGTTCCTTGACCCATTTATTGATTATTATTATTATTTGGGTTTTTTTTTTTTTTTTTTTTGGTGTTAAGGTTTTTGAGTGCTTTATATATCCTAGAGATTAGTGCTCTATCTGATGAGCTTGTGGTAAAGATTTGCTCCCATTTTGTAGGCACTCTATTCACCTCACTGACTGTTTCTTTTGCTGAGAAGAATCTTTTTAGTTTGAATCCAATTTATTGATTCATGGTTTTAATTCTTGCGCTATAGGAGTCTTATTAAGGAAGTTGGGGCCTAATCCAATATGATGGAGATTTGGGCCTACTAGTTTCTGTAGTGTAGTGATTATCACGTTTGACTCACAAACTAAATTTGGGGCTGGGGTTGTGGCTCAGCGGTAGAGTGCTTGCCTAGCATATGCGAGGCACTGGGTTCCATCCTCAGCACGACATAAAAATGAATCAATAAAGGTATTGCATAGTTTTATTAACAAAAATTCTTTCTCTTTTAAAAACAAAAACTGGGAAATTAAAATAATAAAGTTAAAGCATTTATTTGTTGCAAAAACTGGAAACCCATCCAATCTAGCTTAGTTAGAATGATTTATGTCAGTGTTACCGATATATCACAGAATTCTGTATACTTGAGCCTCACACAAAATAGAAAGCTATTCAGAACCAAGATAGATCCTCTCTCTCCCTCTCACTTAATCTCAGCTTTATTCCCCCACATATATACCATTTTAATCTCTCTGAAGATTAACTTTCCTTTGTTTACTTGTCATCTTACAAATAACTTCCTGAACCACTAAGCTGACATCACTTTTCCATTCCAATTGTCACACCTGACCAGTAACAATTTCTCTGTTTTATAGTTTGGATTAATCATGGAGGAAATCTGATTGTTATAAATCATCTGTTGTTTGTAAGCCATACCAATGGAGGTCCCTGACCAACCAATGGATTGGCTGCCCATTAGGGATAGATATCTGGCCTCATCAGCCATGGCTGGGGAAAGGAGAGGTGGCATGTGATGTGCTAGGTGGCCTGTTCTTCTGGACATACCCTTCCTGCAGATAAAATAAAAGAAATATATAATCATGGTTGGCCTTGACAAACCCAAATCTATATGGTCAAGTTACAGAAAACAACACATGAAAATAATTATATCACTTTACTAAGTGGCCATGTGAGTAGTACAACAAGAAGTACCAAGAGATGAAAATCCAATATGATCTGTAGTGATCTGAGAAAGCTTTTGACGATATAGAATGTTGAAAAGCTGAAGATATCCAGATTGTCATATATGCTTAAAAAAAATCTGTTAAAAAATGTTTGTGTTTCCTGAGTAATAAATTATAAGTTAAAATTAACTTGAAATTGTATAAATAATGTTGGTTCAAGATGGCTAATGAAGCACATGCACAGGAAAAAATATATATATAAAAATTTAAAATAATAATAAAAAAAGAATGAGAGGGATACTTTGTAGGCAATAGATTTTAATTATTTCTGGAAGCTTTGTCAATATTGATGGAGCAGGGCAGAGAAAGCCATAGCTAAGGGGATGCCGTGGAGCTGACTGAGAAGGTCCCTAGAGAGGCTCTAGACTTTGACGTAACTTGTACCGCTGGATATGGAGCTCAGAAATTGGACTGAAAAGACTTATAGATAGTCATTGTGTTTAGTCATCTTTCCATCACTGAAAAACAATTAAGATAAACAAAAGGAGAAAAGGTTTATTCCGTCTCACAGTTTTAACGGTTTCAGACGAGGGCTGCGTGGCCTTATTGCTTTGGGCCTGTGGTAGCAGAGTATGTCCTCATGGGTGAACATGATGGAAGAGGCATCCAGGCAGCAGAGAGGGAGGAGGGTCGGGGTCCCAGTATCCCTTTCAAGGGATGCCTGGAAGGACTAACTTCCTCCACTAGGCTGCACCTCCTAAAGGTTCCACCACCTCCCAGTAGCACCGCAGGCTGGAAACCAGGCCTTCAATACACGGGCCTTTGGGCGTGTATTTTTCTTTGGGCGTGACTATCCAAACCAGAATAGTCATTTACTCCAGGCTCCAAATTGGACGGTTTAAATAATTTTTGGAAAAAATAAGGCAGATGACAAAGGAAAATACTTCCAGCGTAAATACCTCTTAATTCTGGCAGTTGAGGGTTCCCAGAGTTCAGGCTGGCTCATGTCTGCACATGTCCTACTGAAGCCGTCACTAACAAGCCCTCTCATCTCTCAGAAAGGCTTTGTAAACCTTTTTTATTTTAGCATAATTTTAGATTTACAGAAAGGTTGTAAGAAATGTACAAAAATATCCATGTACAGTAAACTCAGGTTCCTGAAATATTATCATTTTAACATAAGATTTATCTCTCCATCTGCCCCATAAATAGACCGGGGATGGTGTTTTTTTCTTAGTGCATATCTCATCAGGAAATACGTGACATTAATTTGCTCATTATTGTCTCATTCTTTTCTTGGGGGGGAGGGGTGTACTGGGGATTGAACTCAGGGGCACTTGGCCACTAAGCCACATCCCCAGTCCTATTTTGTATTTTATTTAAAGACAGGGCCTCATTGAGTTGCTTAGCACCTCACTTTTGCAGAGGCTGGCTTTGAACTCAAGATCCTCCTGCCTCAGCCTCCCAAGGCACTGGGATTATATACATGCACCACTGCACCAGCATTATTGTCTCATTCTTAATGTTAGCAACAACCAAAGGTCACTAATTATCAGATGAAATCTCCAATATGAGAAGGAAAACGCTTTTCACATGAAAAAAATAGTGACATAAAAAGAAAAATAATTCAAAGAACAGAATTATACTTCAAAATAGGAAAGATTTTTCAATTGGTGACTTCTTAGATTTGGAAAGTTATCATGTACATAAACAAGAAACATTATGCTACAAAAAATACTCTTAGAAAATAAAATAATAATTACAGAAATAAAAGATAAGGTTTCAAAGATGAAATCAAGAACTTCACCTAGAAATATAAGAAATATAAGATGGCGGGGGGGGGGAATAAAAGATAAAAGACATTGATCAGTATAGGATTCTGTTTTTGTACTGGATTTGACTACATACCATAGAAAAATCACAAAATGACCTAACATAGAAAAGATAAAAGTTTCTCACTCGATAAAATTAAAAGGAAGTTCCAAGGTATGTGATGATTTTTCATTTCTGCCATTTACCAGAAGATTTCTACTTGCATAGCCACTTGATGGTCCCAGATGGCTATTGGAACTGAGTCATAGTATCTAAATTCATGCCAGAAAAAGAAGTAAAGTCAGAAAGAGAAGTTGGGGGGCAGGAGGAAGAAAGTCCTCTAAAGCTGTGGCAACTAGTTTTAAGCAGCTTTCCAAAAATTTTGCCTACACCTTGTTGGATAAGATTCAGGCTGGCAGGCCATACCCCCAGGCGCCTTCCTGGAAGGGCCCATCTCTCTCGAGAATTCACCTTTGGCTGGCTCCGAGTCCCCACCCTTCCTGATCCTGGGAATACTCGCCTCTTGTGGGAATTCAACCCAGGGCGGGCTCTCCCTTTCTGAGCCAATCTGGACCATACAAGTCACGCTCCCACCCCTCTGTACTTAAGCCCCAGCTTGTCCAGAACTCTCTCTTTTCTTTTCGCCATCATCTTCTCACCAGCTCTCCCCTTCCCCGTTCCCCTTTCTCCCTTCCCCCCTTCCCCTTTCTCCCCTTCCTTAGTAAACCCCCCCTTTTCTACAAGGCGGTCCCTGTGTGGTTCTTGCCCTTCACACCTCACTCACTGAAGAATGTAGTCCTTTATCCTACACAGCAATGTGACCAGATAAAAGGTCAGATACTCTTACTAAGGCAAGGATTATTGCTATTCAGTTAGGCCAATAGCAGATTCTGCCACATGGTTTAATATGCAACATAATTTTTTGAGTAGAAGGGGATATACATCATTAAATTAAAAATGTCTAACAAATACCTAACAGGATACATGTTATATACAGCCATAACAAAATGAAATTTTAGCAAACTAGTTAAAAAATAGTATAATTATAAACAAAATAATATGTTTAACAAATATTTTAAAAGATGCTCAAACTTCTTTTGTAAAAAACCAGATGACTACCAATGAAAACAAAGATGAAATATTCTTCAGGATTTCAAGAGGTCTTGAGAGTTTTTGTCATTAGCTGTTGTTATTAAGTATAAATAAATTCAGTTTTGGGGGATGAAATTTTGGCAGCATTTATCAAAATATAAATATATTAATGTCTATTGGTGCTGTAACAAATGATCACAAACTCAGCAACTTTTAATACTATTAATAATATTAAAAGACACAAAAGTAAATTTATTAAGTTCTATAGGTCAGAAGTCTGGTACTGGTCTCACTAGATTAAAATCAAAATACTGTCAGGGCTGTGCATGCTCTATGATTTGTTTGTAAGATCTAGGATTTATAGGCTGCAGAATCTATTTCCAGCTTAATGGCTACCAGCTCAGAAGTCCACCTGCATTCTGGGGTTCATGGTCCCCGCCTCTGTCTTCAAGGCCAGCCATGGTGGCTCGAGTTCCTCTCATGCTTCAATCTCCTGTTTCATTTCTGACCCAGTCAGCAAAGGTCCTCCTCTTTCAAGGGCTCACGTAATTAATTACATGAGTGCACCCAATAATCTGAGATAATCTCCCTATCTCAAGGTCAGCAACCCAACCCTAATCATCTCTGTCAAATCCCTTTTGTTCTATAAAATAAAAAAAAACTCATCCATCCTAAGGATTAGCCATGGACATCTCTGAGGGGGGAAGGAACATTATTTTGCCTCCCACAGTAAGAAATACATTTCTTTTTACCCAGTAGTAACCACATAAACACAACTCACATACCTTAAAACATGACAAGAGGGAGGGAGGGAAGGAGGGAGGGAAAGAGAGAGAGAGAGAGGAATGAAAGTCTATAGTCAAACTTCTTATCTGTATCATGAGCTGATAAGAAAAATATGAAGCAAGGCTTTCAAAATTCTGAAGAAAATAATTTAAAATCCAGACTGCTATGCCTAGCCAATCTTTCAACAGAGGGGGAAAGGCTTTTCAAATACTTAAGGATTAGACATTTTATCTCTAATATTCCCTTCCTTAAAAAGTTTCTTGAAGGTGGGTTTTAGCAATTAAAGAGAGTGATCTAAGAAAGAGGATTGTGTATGTTGGCGCTGAGGTGACAAAGAAAATAGTCACTGGAACCCAGGACAGCAGGGGCCATAAAGCCCCCAAGGGTGGGGCAGCAGCCTGAAGCTTTAGAAATCAGCCTAAAACCAGCCCACATTGCAGCAGGACATGGAAAATGTTGGGAGGTGGGGAGACTGGGATGGGTTGGACTGGTTTATCATTGACAGCTTGAAAACCTGAAGATGTAATATGGGTACAAAATACATGGAAGGCCATGTCCTGTTTTAAGCCATTGGTGAAATACAGAGACAACAACAGGAAAGACGAAGAAGAAAGAAGAAAGAAGGAGAAGAAAGAAGAAGAAGGAGGAGGAGGAGGAGAGGAAGAGGAAGAGGAGAAAGAAAAACACCCAACACACCCATAGACTTTTTGAATTTATACAAGGAATTGTCTCTTTTTCCTAATTCCAGTCATGGCACTAAAACTAAAGAAAAACACCTCCCACAAATCTGGTCAAAGCTGGACGTGTTTATATGTAATGACTTTACATGGGAAAAGACCTTGAAGAATGTGTACTATGATGTTAACAGGGATTATAGTTATAGATGGGATTTTGAGTGATATTTATTTTTTTATCTGTATTTTCTTGAGTTTTAAAGAGCAATCATATACTTGTTAACATGCAATCTAGATGGTGTCATTGACATTGTACATAGTATAATGAAAATTGTGACATTATTTTGGTGGGTAGGACTGATGCTAAGGGTGATGAAAATCAATCAGGGCCGAGTTCTGTTTCCCTAGATGTGAAGATTGAACACCTGAGAAATGCTGAAGCAAGCATAGAAAGCAAGTTTTATTTGAAGAATGGAAACATACTTCTCCTGGGAGAAAGAAGGGAGCCATGGCTGGTATCCAAAGAAATGGGAGTGTCCTGGCCCTTTTATACATTTTAGAATTCCTTTGTTCTCATGGCCTCTCCTCCCATTCTGTTTAATTTGGCCTGTGACCATAGTGACTCGTGACCAGAACATGAACCAAGGGATGAAGAAAGCCGCCCAGGAGTCTAGGTAGGAAGGGAGAGACCCAGGAAGCATTCTTCAATAGTTCCTTGGTGGGAGGAACAATTCCTTGGAAGCAGGTCACTTTGAGCATTTCAATACCCCAGAGGCTGGTGGGCCAGGAGTGAGGGGATGTGTCCTGAAGATATTAACATTTCATTCCCTTTGAATCAGCTTCCATCTTTGGACCTGACTTAATAGACTATCTACACTAACTGCCTGGCCTTTGTTCTTGCTTCAGTACCATGGGCTTTGGATAGGTAATCATTGTTATCACTAACTGAGCACTTATTTTGTTCCAATACTAATTAGCCTTTTATATACATCATCTTATTTTTTCATCACAAAAAAAAAAAGAAACTAAAAAAAAGAAGGTAAAATGCATTGTAAGAATTTAAGGAACACAGAAAATGACTAGTAGCTAGTCTATAAGAAAGAAACTGGTTTTGAAAGTCGTGAAGAATCCAGAATGTGCCCTTCCTTTCTCTCTCTCTCTCTTATCTCTACATTTATGCCTGTGTCCATTTTAGTTTTTCTCCTGTTTTGGCTTTCTCTACCCATCTGTCCTTGTGGCAGAATATGGCTCCCAAGTACACAAATTATAGCCATGCGGAGACACTGACTGGCTACCCTCATTTTGGTTGCAAATTCCTGGGAAACAAAAACAATTGGTTAACTTGGATCATTTTTTCCACTCAACTGCATCCAGATGGGTAGGGAGTTACAGACCACGATCATGATTTCTAGAAGCTGTGGATTGGAAAACCATTCTCAGAGAAGAAATGGCCCATGAGTTGAGTAGACCCTACAAAAAATTCTTCCACAGAGTTCCCATTCAAGGCAATACAGAGACCGTAAGCAATGTATAAAGTAAGGTAATCTTCCCCCAAACATCTACTGCCTTGTGTTTTTTCTAAGGTATTAGAAATATCTATATCCATTTAAAACAAAAACAAAAACTGTGCTGTAGATGGAACCCAGGGCCTTGCATGTGCTAGGCAAGTGCTTTTTCACCGAGTTACATCTCTAGCCCTTCTCTATCTTAATCATGGTGATGTTACATGGGTGAATATATACACACAATGGAAAAAATTAAGAGGGAAACAACAAATTGGGATTCCCTGACTCTGGTCCTATCCCAACAATAAACAAAAAAAAAAAAAAAAAGAAATTTTATATTATTTCATTTTCAAGATAAATTCTTGGCAGATCAGTGAATTGAATATAACCCAATTTTGAAGTTTTCTGAGAAGTAAATTTACCACTTGTGCCGTGGAGCCTGTTTTTCTGCCTTTATTGTCACTCTAAGTTTGCTTGATAGGAAAGAGGCAGTCTGAGGGGGGGAGAAATCAGTGCAAATTCTTGCCAAAGGGAAGAAAATTCTGAATGAAGGAGTGATATTGGTGAGCCCTCATTAATTTTCTTCAAGTACCATCTTGTGATATTTATTCCATTGTCATTTGTATTTGGGCATGTTGAAGCCTAGAATTTAGGAATGAAATAAAGACATAGATCTAGAAGTCTTAAAAATGATACTTGTGTGGGGCATGTTGATGCATACCTGTAATACCAGCAACATACCAGTCACTCTGGAGGCCGAGGCAGGATTGTTAAGTTCTAGGTCAGACATTAGACTCTGTCTCAAAAACCTAAAAAGGCTGGGGATATAGCTTAGTTGTAAATGGTCCCTGGATTCAATCCCTAGTAACAACAACAGCAGCAATGACTTCAAAAGAGGCATTTGTGATCATTGCTATTGTTTGTCTCAAAGCAATACTGCCACCTACTGGTAGAAAAGGAGAAGTTGATCTCAATATTTTATCTGCAAGTCTCAAGGATGAAGAGTCCAGACCACAAAAATAAAACTTACCGTTAATTCAACCAACATTCACATCCTGCCCACCCCCGACAAGCTTCCCACAAGTATATGGCTCACAGAATTCTTAAAAGTAAGCCATAAAATCAAATAGATGATGATTCCAGAGAGCTGGAATTTTTGCCTTCTATGTTTGCTTGAGTGAAATTTCTAGGATCTAGTAGAAGCTCCATGGACTAGAAGTCTGAGGGCAATGCAGCAAAGGAGAGGCAAGGATTATGAAGCAATACTGCTCCCTGCTTAAATGCATAGTGGGTTAAATCTCGCAGGACTCAGAGTGGAAAGGATTTTACTCAATGTTAGAGAGTGACTTCAATACAGTAGATGACAGCAACGAAGAGGACTGAAAGGAAGTATAGCAGGAGGGCATGAACATTAGCAAGCAAGGAAGAAGCAGGCTTGTAGATGCCTGCCTGGAGCCCTGCTGACACAGAGGCCTACGTTGCCTAGGAGACTCATTCCTCACTATCTCCACAGTAAGGCAGGTTGAGGCCTATTGTTCAAGATGTGGAAGAGCCTGCTGTTTATCTCCAACCCTCCCCTTAATCCACCCAAACCCTGCTGTGTGCTTTCCTGCCACATAATCCTGTCAATAGAGGATACTTCATTCTTCACTGCCTATTCTTTGGCTACCTGCTTTTTGCCAGTCTCTGTGTTCAAGTTGTATCTCCAGCCAATAATGGATTGTCACATTGACTTTCTCTTCTACCAGCAAGGTGATCACAATGCCTATACCATTGTGTCCATGCTGTAAGAAAGGGACTGTGCCAACATCTACTTGGAATCCCACATTAGGAGTGGTGTGAGTTGTGGACAGTTAAAGACCACCCTTTTCAGCTCTGTCCTGAGACAGACCTGGGACCAACTCTATGGGCTACAGGGAGCAGATAAATGTCCTCTTGAAATCGCTGTTTACCTGTGATGAGTTCTTGCTCCCCCCGAACGCTGAAGAAGAACGCTGAAGAAGCACACAGAGGCAAGCGTAGAGTGAAAAATGGAAGGCTTTATTTAAAGGACAACTAAAAGACTTCCTCCAGAGGGAGAAGGTGACCCGGAAACCAGGAATCCAAAGGGAGGAGAGGTATTCTCCCTTTCAATCTGAAGTTTTGTTTTGTTTTGTTTTGTTTTGTTGTTATTGTTATTTTATGTTCTCTATCTCTGTCCTGCCTGGGACAGGAATGCCAAAGGATGTGACACAGGTGGGCCCATGGTGGGTGGAGGACCCACAGGAAGGGTTTAGGGCCAGTTGATTAGCTTCTCTGTTTGCTGGGAGCTGTTTTATTACAGTCTTTAAGATGGGCCCTAAACTTGCAAATATTAACCATCTTATCTCCCTTGGGGTTGTTCTGTGTCTTTCCAGGACTCAGACTGACTCCATTTTCCTTCTGGCTTCATTTTCTTTATGAGACTCGATATTAGACCCGATTTGCCTGACTACACTCACTACCTAGCTTTAAATCTGGCTTCACTCTTTCAGTCAAGATAGGAAGTAGGGGAAAACACACACTGGTTCTTACTCTAGAGAGAGATCAATCCTTATGGCTTAATGTTTTGTATTCTTTGGGT
Organism: Tamias sibiricus; assembly: GCA_025594165.1. NCBI lineage: Eukaryota > Metazoa > Chordata > Mammalia > Rodentia > Sciuridae > Tamias > Tamias sibiricus. The sequence continues at coordinate 106,187,254 of CM046664.1, read as the reverse complement.
GTAACAAGTTACAACCTAGACACCCAACACAACATATTATTCAAGGGATGCATTTTGTTGAACGAGAGGGAAATAACCCGTTTCCCTAAGTTGCATATCCTTTAATTTCCTAGGCATTCTGTCTAAAAAGCATGGTTAGTTCTTTTAGAATTTAGGCAAAATTTCTTACACTGGGAATGCCATTTTAATAAAAGGGAAGTTTATTAGGGGCCACGCGTGGAAGGGGGGGAAGAAGGGAAAACAGAGACGAACAGGGACAGGCACGAACAGAGAAAGAGGTTTCAGTCCGGGGGAGGCTTAAATAGCAAAGTGGTGGTCAGAAAGCACCCCTGGAGTGAGTCCTTGCCCTATAGGCTGCCAGAGGTCAGGAGGTGGTGGCCAGGGCACCTGCTAGCCAGGTTCGCTGGCCAGGCTGAGGCACCTGGGAAATGTAGTCTTTTCACAGAGTACCTGGGAGGTGTGGCCTTCCACCAACATTCCCTCCTTTTTGTTTTCTTAGGAAGCAAGGCATTGTGTTTCAATCTGGCTGCTTGAAGATGAAATGGGTCGACGTGGGGTGCTATCAGGGGAGAAAATGTTGGCAGGCAGGTCCGGCTGGAGGGTGGAAAAAATTCCCAGGAGGTAGGCGTGGAAAAGATGAATCTGTCCAGGTATGAGATGAAGTTTCCTTGAAGCCATAGATCGGTGAGGGTGTCAAACCAGGCTTTTGCAGAAAGTCACTGAGGGAGTCAGCCGGCTATCCTCTTGAAGAACATGTAGAAATTGTGGGCCTTGTGAGTTTGCAGGTAACACTATTATGGAAGCAACAAAGGGAAAGAAGGTAAGAAGGATTATCGCCCATAGGCCTGTGTTCCACCATGTGGGACTTATGGTGAAGAGGCTAATGGAGAGTGCGAGGTGCATCATAATGAACATCAGGTAGCAGCACACAGGGGCAGGACTTAGCAGGACTCTCTGATTGGAAAGTCATCCTGGGGATTGAACTCAGGGGCACTCGACCACTGGGTCACATCCCCAGCCCTTTTTTTTGTATTTTATTAGAGACAGGGTCTCACTGAGTTGCTAAGTGCCTCGCCAAGTCACGATCCGTTGTTTTTTTTAACAGTTGATAGTCCCTGAGAAAAACTGGTTAGAGGTTCAAAACGAGAAAAACAGAAAAGATTATTTTGAGTTGGTATCAGGAACACAAGAGAAACAATTTTTTTTTTTTTTTTTTTTTTTTTTGTGGTACCGGGGATTGAACTCAGGGGCACTCGACCACTGGGTCACATCCCCAGCCCTTTTTTGTATTTTATTTAGAGATAGGGTCTCACTGAGTTGCTAAGTGCCTCGCCATTGCTGAGGCTGGCTTTGAACTCGCGATCCTCCTGCCTCAGCCTCCCAAAGTGCTGGGATTACAGGCGTGCGCCACCGCGCCCGGCGAGAAACGAATTTTTAAGGGATCTGTGGGACTGGAAGAGCAAGTACACTGAGGTAGTTGTTTGTCATCCTTTTATGGATCTTTAGTTGGTTGAGCAGCTGGTTTTAGTCTGGAAATATGAATCCAAGAAGTCAAATTCCCTGAGGTTTCACGAAGCTTAGCAGCTGTGGGTGTGCACAGCACAACCTGGAAGGGGCCTGTCCACTTTGGGACAAGGGAGATGGCTCTTGTGTAACCAAGAACTGGGTGCCAGTGGAAATGAAGCAGTGAGTCTACTTGGGTCAGGCAGGATGTAATCTTGGCACGTCCATAGCTGATGTCTGATGAAGGATAGATTTTACTTTGAAGTCTGGGGAAGGTTGTAAAGTCAACAGGGATGGGAGCTTTTATGAGAGAACACAAAAAACATGAGTACTGAATAAATGTTGCAGCATCTGAAACATGTCAATGTATACCATGAAGATGATAATTTAAATTTTTAACATGCACAGATTTATCAGGAATGTAAACACAACATTTAATGTTACAGATGTCTATCTAGATAAGATGGTAATTAAGCTGCTTAATGTCATCTGATCTTATGACCTCTGTGTCTAGTAGAGAACTCTTTATCTCTGTCACTTAGGGCTAGATAATCATACTACTGAATATTAAGCCTACCTGTGTAGGTTAGGAAGATCTGCAGGCCTTAAACTGACTAAAAACTTTTGACTTGGCAGTTACTTAGTAGTTAAACTGTTTCTTTTTTACAAGTGTATATCTGAAGTTACCTTTACTTCTAAAATGCCCAGGAATGGTTGTGTATCTGTTTCAACTGTTTACTAGATGTTTAGGATGAAGTCCGTCAAACTGACTTTTGCTTTTAATTATTGCTAAGAGTCAGCTGATTTCTGATGGGAATAACTCTTGGGGAAACTTGAGAGCAGCTTTTCTGCTCGGTGCCTTCTGCAAGGATGGGTCTAGGTCTTGCTTGACCTTGTGACTTCCCTTAGATGCATTAGGGATATCTCTCCCTTTTTTAAGGACCCTCCTTTTAGCAAGTACACTGATTGGCTTTTTTCTCTATAGGTCTCATTTTATCTCCCTTATTGGGAAATCATGTGGCTCAGACATACAAAGGTCTTTAGAGAAGTTCCCTGTTCCCTGAACAGACTGACTCTGCGACAAGAACCAAATATTGGTTTTCTTGGCCCTTTTTGATTTAATTTAAGGTCTTGATCTTAGACATCCAGTAAGCTAATCTCAAATTGAGAACACTGGGCTTTAATTTCAATGCTTATAAACTTACAGTAGCTGGGGTCTGTGGTACCTATCTGTCTTAATGGTTCTTGAAGGTCAGGTGTTTTAGTTCTGAAGTTGATCTCTGCTTACATATATTGCTGCTTGAGCTCCCATGAACATTAGCTGACAAAATATCACATTTAGAATGGATTAAAGAAAGGCTGAGAGCATTTAGCTGACAAAATATTACAATTAGAACGGATTAAAGAAAGGCTGAGAGCATTTAACTTTTTGTGGAAAAGTAATAATTTGAATTTAGAAAAATATTTTGTTTACAGTTCTCTTAATTGGAGCAGTTGGAACTTTTGAGCCTCTGTATGCACAGCAATGTTTTATGAACCCTTATATAGAATCACACACATCTGTTTATACCTGTTGGAACTTTAACCTGTTTCACTGATGACAAAGACCAATTTATGAAAACAATCAATACCTGATGGCATATTTAACAGTGAGCAATTTAACCTTGTAAATTAATCAGCTGTTTAACAAACAAAGTTAGTTACAAATGAATAATCCCATGTCAAATACCAAAATATGAGGCTGAACAGTATTAGTCATTTTCCTTGCTGAAGAGAAGTCCTGGAGAAACTTGCGAATTAAGTTTGAAGGTATCTTCATTTTTTGTTTACCCAATTTGAATTGAACACTTTTGACTTAAATGAATTAAAGGTACTTGGATCCATTTTTTAAAAATTAATTTTCATGAGCGCTTGGTTTTTGTTATTTGTGACATCACATTTACATGAAATTTGGACAGACACACAGACATAAAAACATAAAAAAAACCACACAATTGTGCGCACTTTGGGAGGGGAAGGAGGAGGGGTTTGTGAGTTTGTTGAAGGTAAAGCATGCAGCTTTTGATGTGCTGATGCAGCGCACACTAGAGAGAGATCCTCTCCTCCCGGATGGGAGGAATGAGACTTAAGTTGTGAGTTTCTTAGCTGAAAAGGCAAAGGTGAGGTCAGTAGGGGAGTATTAAAAAGTTCCCATTATCTGAAAAGAGACAGACTTGCACAGGTGCGCGGATTGATAACAAATTGAGAGATTGAGAACGCGCGCGGGTACAGAAGAGTGAGGCAGGGCGCAGTGGCTGCTAAGAACGAAGACCCTTAGTCTCCTCAGCTGTGGCGGGGTCTGGCTCACCGGAGCCAGGCAGACATGAGGTCCTAACAGACGGGAGAACAGAGGGGCTCTTCGTGTTGTGTCCCGTGTGAACGGGAAAAAGAGTCCCAAGTCCGGACTAGGCATAAGGCCTGAAGAGATTTTAGGGAGAACTGAGCGAGGCTGCCCACGTCCGCAGGCGGCGCTGGAAGGCAGGGGATCTGCCACCAGCGCAGGCAGGAGGGATGGAAGAGTCCTGTGGCTGCCGCTGCTGCCGCTGCCATAAGGCAGGGCACGGGCTGGCCCGCTGGGTGGAGCAGCAGAGGCGCACAGTAAGGCCGTGCTTGGCAGGCAGTCGGAGGGAACCACGTGGGTTGGGATAGAAGATGGTGGATTCCGGAAGGGTGGAAGTGGGGGAAAAAGTGGAAGCAGATTTGGGCAGAAGGACATGGCGGATCTGAGAAAGGGGGAGGGAGCTAAATGGCAGAGCCGGCTGATTGGAATGGGGAAAGAGAGTGGCCAATAGCAAGTGACCATGAGGCTAAGAAGTTAAATAGGTTGGCTTAAGTCCTCTAGGAAAAATGAAGGGGTTTAGGTTTGAGATGCTGATGAAAGAAGTGCACCCATATTGTCGGCTGCGCGGGGGAATCTGACCTGCACGTGAAGAAACGCTCAGCTAAAATAGATCGGAGGAGGCAGGGCGGAACGGGCTGCTGGGTGCGCTGGGTGCCCAGTGCAGCGGCGGCAGCGGGCCGGGAGCGCGGACAAGGGAGCGCGCTGTCACCGCGGCAGCGGCGGGGCGCCGCAGTAGCAGCGGCAGAAGGGAAAAGAGACAAACCTGCGCAAACGTGCCCAGAGAACGCACAGACTAAGCAAAAGCAAAATTTAAGTCTGTGGCTCAATACAGTGGAGCCAGGCAGGCATGGGAATAGGGTGTTTGGTTGGACGAATGGCGAACACATGGTCGCTGTTCGCTGGCGGGGGAGGGGATAGGCGCACAGAGTTGAGGATGGACTGAGGCGCTCGAAGCACGGGTGCAGATGGACTGGAGGACTGCAGGTTACAGATCTAATTCTGAACGCTGAGGTTCCCAGAGAAGGGGGAGGAAGAGAAAAAGAGAGAGCAGGAGAGAGAGAGAGAAAACTTTGTGACTCTTACCCATCTGAATGGTGACGGTGGTGTCCGAGAGCAGAGCGTCAGCAGAGAAAGGAAAAACAGCAATTCCCAAGAAACTTTGTCTTTTGAATGTAGACCTGCCCCACGTTGAGGCACCAAATGTTAGAATTTAGGCAAAGTTTCTTACGCTGGGAATGCCATTTTAATAAAAGGGAAGTTTATTAGAGGCCACGCGTGGAAGGGGGAGAAGAAGGGAAAATAGGGACGAACAGGGACAGGCACGAACAGAGAGAGAGGTTTCAGTCCGGGGGAGGCTTAAATAGCAAAGTGGTGGTCAGAAAGCACCCCTGGAGTGAGTCCTTGCCCTATAGGCTGCTGGAGTCAGGAGGTGGTGGCCAGGGCACCTGCTAGCCAGGTTCGCTGGCCAAGCTGAGGCACCTGGGAAATGTAGTCTTTTCACAGAGTACCTGGGAGGTGCAGCCTCCCTGCCCGGAACGCAACATTCCCTCCTTTTTGTTTTCTTAGGAAGCGGGGCGTCGTGTTTCAATCTGGCTGCTTCGAGATGAAATGGGTCGACGTGGGGTGCTATCAGGGGAGGAGATGTGGGCAGGCAGGTCCGGCTGGAGGGTGGAAAAAATTCCCAGGAGGTAGGGGTGGAAAAGATGAATCTGTCCAGGTATGAGATGAAGTTTCCTTGAAGCCATAGATCAGTGAGGGTGTCAAACCAGGCTTTTGCAGAAAGTCACTGAGGGAGTCAGCCGGCTATCATGTAGAAATTGTAGGCCTTGTGAATTTGCAGGTAAATTCTAACAAGTTCCTCTTTGATAAATTACATATCTGGGTCTGTCAGTCCAATAGTTTATATAGATCAGGGAAGATTAAAGCATGTTTGTTTTACTATTGATCATGATCAATAAATTCATCACTTTTGGGGAAGTTTATATAAAATGGCTTGTGTCTTGTCTTGATTGTTCCTTGCTTTGTGGCTCAGTAGATGGGAAACAGCTACAAGCCAATCTGTAGAGCTCAATGTAGACCTCTATCCACTGTTCCTCATCAGGGTTGGTAGAAATGTTCTCTTCACAAAGCACGTTATGTGCTAGTTTTTTAAAAAATTATTTTTATTTGTTCTTTTTATTGGAAAAATGAGCCACGCCGGGAACAGCGTTTCAATAAAATGGGTTTATTAGGGACCACATGGAAGGGTAGGGTGGTAGGGGAAGAAACGGCGTGGAAGGGCAGGGAAGGGAAGGACAAGAAGAAGGAAGAACAAGGCAAGGTTTCAGTCCGGCAGGCTTAAGTAGCGAACTGGTGGTCAGAGGGACCCCTGGAGCAAGTCCGTGTCCCCATAGGCTGCTGGAGGTCAAGAGGGGGCAGGGTGGGCACCTGATGGCTGGCCAGCCTGAGGCACCTGGGAGGTGTAGTCTTTTCTCAAAGTACCTGGGAGGTGTGGCCTCCCTGCCTGGAATCTAACACTTTTTAGTTATAGATAACAGTAGAATGTATTTTGATGTATTATACATACATGGAATATACCTTCCCATTCTTGTGGTTGTACATGATGTGCTGATTTTGAGTATGCAAGTAAGTAGAAATTTTCCATTTTGTCCCTTGGGAATTTGATCCAAATCTATAGACATGGTGGTCAGAGAACAGTTAGTACATGAAAAGTTGGTTCCTTTGACTTGAGGCTGAGGAACCATCTTTTGCTACAAGCTATTTAATAAATAGGAGAAATTTGTTTTCTGAAAAAAATCTATAGAGCAGATATATAGAGGTGAACTGAGAGGAGCCAGAAAGAGAGGATAAACTCCTAATATTTGAGGTTTTAGCACACTGCGCTTTTGATTCTGTGAAGTTTCTCTGCATTTTGTCAATAAATCCTTTGTTTTGTATTTACATAAATGGGCTCTTATTGCATTTATTAAAACAAACCTAAGCCTGAAATTAGACCTGTGGTTTCATTGCCTTTGCTTCATTCTGATCTATTATTTGCATCTTTCTCAGACACCATTCTCCTATGGTCTTTTCATGTGGTCACCACTGTCTTCTTTCCTTGGCCAGAAGTTTTTACTGCGTTTTTGTGTTTTTTTGTTTGTTTGTTTGTTTGTTTAGTTGTAGATGGACACAATACCTTTATTTTATTTATATGTGGTGCTGAGGATCAAACCCAGGGCCTCACACAGGCTAGGCAAGCACTCTACCACTGAGCCACAACCACAGCTTACTGCGTTTTTGACATTATAAAAGAAATGAAGGAGCCAGGCACAGTGGCGCAAGCCTGTAATCCCACCACTTGGGAGGCTGAGGTAGGAGGATTGCAAGTTCAAAGCCAGCCTCAGCAATAGCGACGCACTTAGCAACTCAGTGAGACCCTGTCTCTAATAAAATACAAAAAAGGGCTGGGGATGTGGCCCAGTAGTAGAGTGCCCCTGTGTTCAATCCCCAGTACCAAAAAAAAAAAAAAAAAAAAAAAAAGGAATGAAGGGCCTTTCTTTCTACTCTAGAGACATCTGATACTTCTAGATAATTTTGAAGTCACGCAGGACTGCTTTACGCCTATGAAGCACATTTGTGAGTACTTTTTAAAGGTGCCACTTCACAGAGATCCAAGATGGAGGATTAGAGGAAGGCTGTGTTCCTAGTTGCTTGGTGGCTTAGGATTCAAGCAGCAGGAGCACTGCTTCTTAGTAAAGTGCATGAAAGATTTCACTAAAATTCAATATTGGACAGTCAGAGTGTCTTACCCAGAAATTTGGGCGCATTGAACAAAGAAGAAAGAGTACATTGGAGCTGAGTGGTTGCAGCAGGCAGTGGCGACAGCGCTGGTTCACCACAGAGGGGAGGAATAACAGAGAGCAACACAGCAGATTTGGTGCTGGAAAACTTGAGGTCAGAAAAGCAGCCTGAACTTAGCTGCACCACGAACTGGTGTTTGAAACGTACTCCATGTTTCTCACCTGGCCAATGGAGAACTGAGGCAATAGCCATCTCGAGGTGGCCACGCTGCTACGGGATCTGGGATCCGGGAGATTTGTGGTAAACGTTGATATATTGTCCTGGTAAGCACCTTGCCTTGCAGCCTAGGGTGTACCTAGCAGAATGTGAGTGAACCAGGCACAGAGAAGATTGTACCTGGGGGAAACAAGTCAGAAAAGGGAAAAGGAGTGCAATTCACTTTTCCTTTGAGTTGGCTAGCTCATGTGACCTGCCAAAACAGATCAGGAATCTGAACAGGCCAGTGAGAATACACACAGGCACTAAGCCTGAGGAGGTTATAGTGGGCAACAGAGTGTGTGGAGGATGGGCTCCCCTGCCCTGTGAGTAGAATTCTTGGGAGGCTCCTGAAATCCAGACTCCTAATAAAGATCAGTAACTGCTGGGCCCTAGGGGTGTGTTGATCTAATCTCTCCAGAGCAGATACCACCCAATAAAGCCCTGAAGGCCTGATTAGAATTAAGCCCCAGCACCTGGAACTCCTCCCATAGGACTTTGCCACAGCCCCACTCCGGGAGTGCATTAATCTGGTCTGTGCAGAATAAACTCCAACTGACTACTCTCCACTCCATCCTACCTTATACTGGTGAGATGGGAAGGTGAGAGCTATTGCAATCAGCTTCACTCTAGACCCCTTCAACTGGCCACTGAATGAGCAACGTAACAACCCCCACCCCTTGTGTGTGTGTTCTGTCTCTCTCTCTGTCTTTCTCAGTACATAGACCAGGAAGAAGTAGAAGAGAAGTTGATCAGAGGCAGTGAACATCCATTCTTGTCAAATATTTTGAATACCTCAGTGGAGACCGTCTCTTCATTTTTCATTTAGAATCATTTAGAATGGGAAATTCTTCATTTTTTGTTGTTCCTGGTATGCTGAATCATTCATGGACATCTATACATATACATATTTGCTTCTTTTTCCCCCTCATTTTTAGTATTATTTTAAAATGAGGTTATTTTTCCTTATCTTTTGAGGGTTAGGCTTTTGGGTTTGCTTATTTCTGTTTTGTTTTGTTTTCATTTGTTTGTTTCTATTTCTCTCTTCCTAACAACCAAATTCTCTTGTTCTCTCTTTTTCTTTCCCTTTACTTTGTTTCTCTTGTTTTCCCTCCTTCCTTATAACCATCACCTCTTATATCTCTACTGCGTTCTCTGTGTTCAGTTTTTGAAATTGTGGTCTCTTCTACCTTCCTATCACATTTTCTTTTATCTTAATGAACTGTATTTTTTTAAACAATCTTTTGGAACTAATTGGTTTATAGAACTCCTGCCCCTACCATTTATGCTATTGGAAATATTACTGATGTAGATGACATAGTTGACACCTGTTGTTTGCTTTAATGCTGTATCTAGTTCATGGTTACTTATTATTTTTGCTGTTGGCAATTTCTGACCCCACCATTCCTGCTTTTTTTTGTGTGTGTGTGTGCTGATTAACACAGTAGATGTCATAGTAGGAACCAGGTATTTATTTTAGTGTTGTTTATTATTTACCTTGGTTGTTGCTATTATTTGTTTCTCCCCTATTCTCTGAGGAGCAGGGCCACTGCAGGGACACTGCAAGTTTACAGGGTACAGGTTTTTCTGTGGAACTAAACTCAATGAAAAGACAGCACACCCCTTCTCCACACACAAATTATCAACACTCAAACTTCAGCTATACTTTAACACAAAAATTAGATAAGACAAAAACCAAAATCAACAAGGCCCCAAGTAAAAATGGTTTGGGTTGGGCACTAAGATCCTACTCATGGACATCAACTGTTAACAGCAAAAGCAGAGAGAATTAACACAAAGGCTGTGGATATCACACCAACGAGGGGGTCTCAATCTAAATCTTCCAGGACACTTTGGCAAGTGAAGGCTGTGCCCTAAAAAGGTCCACACAAAAGAGGAGAAGAGACATCCATACCAACAGATGCATAAAACCTAACATAGGAATACAAAAAAATATGAAAAAACAAGGTAATGTGACACCTCCCAAAATTCGTAATTCACTAATAATTCAACCCAAAAGCACTGAAGTGAGTAAATACCAGATAAAGAATTCAAAAGAATGATTATAAAAATGATCTGCCACATCTCTCTCCCAACCTACGGATGGACCAAGGCTCTCCTAGAGTGGATGACACAAAGCGATTATCCTCTAGGGAAATGTGGCATAAAGATAGTGTTGGGATGATTTGTCATTGTCTTTTCTATTCCTGAAATTCTCTTTAGGGCTCATATGACCACTAAAGCCTGATGCGATATTTCAAGGGAATGAGACTACGTATGTAAACTGCAGCAAGGTGGACTATGAGTTCAGATATGAAAGTACAAAGTTCCAAAGCAGAGGGTTTTTTTGATAAACTTAGGATGGATATGTTGCAAGGCCCTAAGACTCCAACCCCGCTCCTCTCCCCCTGTAGGAATGATAACTAAAACCCCTCCTATTCTCCCCTCCTGAGCATAGAAAGGATGTTATGATCTTAAGCTAGGACTAGTAGTTAGAGTTAATAAAATATAAATTCAAGCAGAAACAATAGTGCTATAAAACTAGGCAGGAAAAATTAACTTCAATCAGACAGGTGGTGTGGAGTAGCAGCTTCAGAGAGTCCATGGCCCATAAGGAATGAATCAGACCTAAACTAGTTACAGATAAAGTTTAGCAGAAATACAAAACCCAGATAAATGCATAACCATGGTTTCCAACAAGACCTTGAAAATATGCTGGGTAAAATATCAAAATGTCTGGAATGTAATCAGCAGATGTTGCCACTTCCCTGAGTTTTATGACTGTAATTTCTCTTAACTTTCTTCTGATGTAACCTCAAAGCTTTGTTATGCTATATAAACCATGCCACGAGAAAGTAAAATTTGGGATTTCAGCCTCTGACTCTTGTGTCTGTGTGCTGATTTCTCCACCACTTTCGCCGACTCCTTCACCATCCAATTGTGACACCCACCCCCCTGCTGAAGCCAGACTTCAGCAATGATCAATGAATTCCAAGAGCACACAGAAAAACAACTGAATAAATTAAGGAAGTCAGTATGGGATATGACTGAGAAATTAAATAAGGAGATAAAGTGGCTAGCCTTGACCTTTCAGACAGTATTAAAGAAAATAAGTAACCATTATCAGAATATACAAGAACTCTGGAACAACATTAAAAGATCAAACTTAAGATTTATAGGAATTGAAGATTTTAAGATGCAGGCTAATGGAATAGATAATATATAGCGTTCTCGTTCTCTCTCTCTCTCTCTCTCTCTCTCTCTCTCTCAGTATCAGGGACTGAACCCAGGGGCAATTAACCACTGGTCCACATGCCCAGTCCTATTTATTTATTTATTTATTTTGAGACAGCATCTCACCAAGTTGCTTAGGTCCTTGCTAAGTAGCTGAGGTTGGCTTTGAACTTGTGTTGCTCCTACTTCAGCCTCCCAAGTCATTGGGTTTACAGTTGTGCACACTACACCAAGCTGAATAATCTCTTCAGGGAAATAATAACAGAAAAATTTCCAAACTTTGAAAATGAGATGAACATCTAGATAGAGGAGGCATTCAGAACCAAAAATAGAGAACAAAGAAAAAGAACCTCTCCACAACACATTATAATTAAAATGCCTAACATCCAGAATAAGAATAGAATTTTTAAAAGCCTCAAGAGGAAAACATCAGGTTGTATTTAGAGGTAAGCCAATCCAGAATCACTTCTAGTTTCTCCGCACAAACTCTAAAACCAGGAGGAATGGAATGATGTGTTTCAAGTCCTAAAAGAAAATAACTGTTGGACTGGAGATGTAGCTCAGTGGTAGAGCACTTGTCTAGCCTAGCATGCAAGAGGTCCTGAGTTCAATCCCTCATACCATCAAAAAAAGAAAGAAAGAAAGAAAGAAAATAACTGGGAACTAAGGTTGCTGTATCCAGCAAAGTTATCCTTCAAAATTAAAGATAAAATAAAAACCTTCCAAGATAAGCAGCAACTAAAAGAATCCATGACTCTAATCAACAAGATAAAACCCTAAGCCAGCACTACATAACTTACTTAAAGAACTACTCTGAACAGAAGAAATAAAAAGCAAAATCCAGAGTTCATAAAGCAACAAATTTCACTTGAAGCTAAGCAAATGAGAAATGAGGCCGAATTAAAAATTATTAATTAATCAAAGTGGTAGTAATTAATAAACATCTCTCTATAACAACAGTGAATTTAAATGTTCTCAACTCAATTAAAAGACATAGGCTGGCAGAATAGATTGAAAAACAAAACCCAACTATATGTTGTTTGCAAGAGACCCACAAAGATAGCCACAGACTGAAAATGAAAGGATGCAAATTGATATACCATGTGAATGGAGCTCAAAAACAAGCAGGTGTAGATACTCTCATAACTGACAAAGCAGACTTCAGACCAAAATTAATCAGAAGAGGCAAAGAAGGTCACTTCAAACTGGTAAAGATAGCAATACAACAAGAAGATATAGCAATAAAAAATATTTACGGCCCAAATGTAGGAACAATAATTACATACAAGAGACACTATTAAAAATGAAGCCTGTGATAGACCCTAGAACAATAATACAGAGTGATTTCAACACATCTTTCTTATCATTAAATGGGCCACCCAGACATAAACTCAGTAAAGACTCTTTGGATCTGAAAAAAAATATTATAAATCAAATGGACTTAACAAATGTCCATAGAATATTTCATCTAACAACACCTGAAGACTCTTTATTCTCAGTGGCTGATGGAACCTTCTCCAAAATAGACCATATTTTAGGCCACAAAGCAACTCTTGGCAAATTAAAAAAAAAAAAAAATATAAAAAAAAAAAATATATATATATATATATATATAAATTCCTTGCATCTTATCAGATCATGATGGTATGAAATTAGAAATCAACAAGACAAAACCCTGCAAAAACTATATAAACACATCGAGATTCAAAAATACACTTTGATGAATGGGTGTTAGAAGAAATTTAAAAGTTCTTAGAATCAAATGAGAATAGTGATACAGTATTCAAGAAACTCTGGGACATTATAAAGGCAGTTCTAAGAGGAAAGTTTTTAGCTGTGAGTGCCTACATAAGAAAATAAGAAAGATCCCATATAAACAACCCAATGATGTATCTCAAGGCTCTTGAAAAAAAGAAGAACAAACCAATTTCAAGATCAGAGCTAAAATCAATGAACTTGAAAATTAAAAAATCACAAAGGATCAGTGAAACAAAGAATTTGTTCTTTGAAAAGATAAACAAGATTGATAAAATCTTAGTCAAACTAGCCAAAAGGGAGAGAGAGAGGGGGGGGGGGGAGGCCCAAATTAATAAAATTAGAGATGAAAAAGAAGAGATCACCACAGATATCTCAGAAATCCAGTGGATCATATCATTTGGGACTATTTTGGAAACTTATATTCCAATAAAATGGAAAACCTAGAAGAAATGGATACATTTCTAGACACACATGATCTGCCAAAAAATGAATCAAGAAGACATAGAGGTTAGCTAGGTCTACCCTACAACCAATAATTACCTTGCCTTAAATGTCATTAGCACTAATGTGGTTTAGATACATACTATGTTTAGAGGAACCTAGCTAACCTCTACCAGATGTCAGCAGAAACCCTACCCAGTCTTCAGGCAATGCCAGTGTTTCCTGGGAGACAAAAATTGTCACTAGTTGAGAAACATTACATGAAAGAAATTGCTCTAAATGAAAACTAAATGAAAAATTTACTAAGTGAAATATAAAAGATACAACTCTGTTTTCCTTTCAGAGTGCCTGGCATATAATAAACAATAAATAAATGGTTACTGTTGAATAAAATTTCTCCTTTAAAAAAAAGAAAAAGAAGAAGACATAGAAGGGCTGAGGTCATGGCTCAGTGGTAGAGCTCTTGCCTAGCATGCATTAGGCACTAGGCTTGATCCCCAACACCACATAAAAAAAAACTAAATAAACAAAATAAAGATATTAAAAAGAAGAAGAAGAAGACATATAAAACCTAAACAGACCAATAACTTGTAATGAGATGAAGCAGGAATAAAAAGCCTTCCAACAAAGAAAAGCTTAGAACCATATGGATTCTCAGCTGAATTTAAAAAGGAAGTAATGTTACTACTCCTTAAGTTGTCCCATGAAATAAAAAGGGAATGGAACACTTCCAAATTCCTTCTATGAAGCCAGTATCACACTCATACCAAAACCAGATAAGGACACATAAAGGATAGAAAACTACAGACCAATATCCCTGATGCAAAAATAATTCTCCTCCTCCTCCTCCTCCTCCTCCTCCTTCTTTTTTATTTTTTTATTTTTGGTACTGGGAATTGAACTCACAGGTACTTAACCACTGAGACACATTCCAAGACTTTTAAAAAATATTTTATTAGGTCTCTCTGAGTTGCTTAAGGCCTTGCTAAGTTGCTGAGACTGGCTTTGAACTTGCAATCCTCCTGCCCCAGCCTCCCAAGCCACTGGGATTACAGGTATGTGCCATACCTGGCTTGATGCAAAAATTCTTAATAAAATATTAGCAAATCATGCTCAACAACATATTAAGAAGATTGTATATCATGATGAAGTTAGCTTTATTCCAGAGATGCAAGAATGTTTCAACATATGCAAATCAATAAGGGCAATTCACCACATAAATATAATTAAAGAAAAAAAATCACTTAGTCGTCTCAATAGATACAGAGAAGGTCTTTGACAAAATTCAGCACCATTCATGATAAAAACACTGAAGAAGCTAGGGATAGAAAGAACCTGCCTTGACATCATAAAGGCTATATATGAAAAACCCAAAGCCAACTTCATAGTAAATGGGGAAAAACTGAAAGCATTTCCTTTAAAATCTAGAACAAGACAAGTATGTCCACTCTCATCATTCCTATTTAATATCGTGCTAGAAATTAAGCAAGAGAGTGAAATAAAGGGGATAAAAATAGGAAAGTTAGATGTCAAATTATCACTGTTTGCAGATGATATTATCTTGTTTTTAGAAGATCCAAAAACTCTACCAAAAGTCTACTAGAGCTAATAAATAAATTTGATTTTGGTTACAAAATCAACATACAAAAATCAACAGCTTTCTTATACCAAATATGAATCTGCTGAGAAAGAAATCAGGAAACCAATTCCATTCACAATAATCTCAAAAAGTAAAATACCTAGGAATAAATTTAACCAAAGAGGTAAACAACCTCTACAATCAAAACTAGAGAACATTGAAGAAAGACATTGAAGAAGACCTCAGAAGACAAAAAGACCTCCTGTATTCATGGATAGGCAGAATCAATATTGTTAAAATTGCCATACTACAAAAAACAATATACAGATTCAATGTAATCCCCATCAAAATACCAATGAGAAGCTAGGTGCAGTCACACATGCTGGTAATTCCAGCAACTCAGGAGGCTGAGGTAGGAGGATAGCAATTTGAAGCCAGCCTTAGCAACTTAGTGAATCCCTACTCAACTTAGTAAGACCCTGTCTTAAAATTAAAAATAAAAAAGATTCAGAGGTTAAGTACCCTTGGGTTTAATTCCTGGTTAAAGAAAGAAAGAAAAGAAAAAGAAATGAAAAAATATACCAATGACATTCTAGTTCTTCAGAGAACTAGAAAAAACAGTTCTAAAATTTATTTGGAAAATAAAAGGCTCAGAATAGTCAAAGCAATCCTAAACCAAAAAAAGCAATGCTAGAAGCCTCACAATACCTGATTTCAAATTATACTGCAGAGCTGTGATAACAAAACCTGCATGGTTCTGGCATAAAAACAGACACATAGACCAATGGTACAGAATAGAAGACAAAGAGGCAAACCCACACATCTATAGTCAACTGATCCTTGACAAAGTTGCCCAAAAAAGTACATTAGAGGGCTAGGGATATAGCTCAGTTGGTAGAGTGCTTGGCTCACATGCACAAACCTCTGGGTTCCATCCCCAGCACTACACACACACACACACACACACACATACACACACACACAAATGTACATTAGAGAAAAGATAGCATTTTTAACAAATGGTGCTAGAAAAACTAGTTATGTAGAAGAATGAAACTAGATCCTTATCACTGACCCTGCACAAAAATTAACTCAAAATGGATCAAAGACCTAGGAATCAGACTAGAAACTGTGCAACTCCTAGAAGAAAATGTAGGGTCAACACTCCAGCATATAAGCGCAGGCAACAACTTTCTCAATAGAACCCCTAAAGCCCAAGAAATAAGGCCAGGAGTTAATAAATGGGATGGCATCAAATTAAAAAGCTTCTGCACAGCAAAGGAAACAATTATGTTCTTTAATACGCTAATTATGACTAGAGACCCTATCTGCTAAATTAGTGGGATGCCCTCTTTTCTTATTTTTTCTTAGCTTTTAACGTTTTAATTGCAATAATCTAAAAATGTGTTTGTATTTTTTATTATATATTTTAAAAATATTTTCGTTTTCATGTATTACAGTCATAAAGAAATAATAGAGAACAATGTAATACATGCATTCATACATTCATTGTGCAACTTTATTAAATATCACTTGCAAAAATTTAAAAACATACAATTTAAATGCAAAATGCAGTGCTGTCTTTTAAAATTCCCAATACCTATCAACATCTCTAAAACATTAATGCTCCTATGTACACATTTTGGGGCTCTTGTGCATAGGACTATGTGGTTTCCAGCCTCTGAGATAGCTCCCAGCAATCCTAGATTCTCAGCATTTACACCTTTGAATAACCTCCTCACCTTCAGGGCTGAATCTAACAACTCATTTCTAATGAATAGATTATGGCAAAATTGAAGGAATGTACTTCTGAGATGAGATTTTTCAAAGAGTCAGTGCATCTGTTTTAGGGATTCTGAAGCCAGAATTAGACAGGCAGTCAGTATAGATAGGTAAATCGAGTCAGGTAGTATCAAGGAGGCCAATTTTGAGCAAGTTAGAGACTGTCTCCTGAGGGATTCCTTCAGAGCCCTTTCTCCACCCTTATCAAGAACCTGCCCTTGCTCCAACCTGTTGCTAAGGTAATCTGTCCCAGGTATTGCCCCTCCCTACAGGGAGCTATAAGGTTGGTAATGTATGCCTGGCTGCACCATCCTGCCCTTCCCCCTTCAGCCCACCTGTTTCCCACCTTTTGGCCAGCTCACCCAGCATTCCTGGGCCTAGTTACCTACAGAAAGGAGAAAGATAAGGGGAAGAGGGCAGGAGAACAAAGGAAGCCTAGGACATATAAAAAGAGCAGAACACCTAGCTTCTCGGGATACCAGGATACCAGCTATGGCCCCCTTCTCCCTCCTGGGAGAAGTCTATGTTACCCCTTTTTAAATAAACCCTGCTTTATATGCTTGCCTTGGCGTGCTTCTCTAATATTCAAACTTCAACATTTGAGGGAGCAGAACTCATCAGCGGTAACCGGGAGTATCAATTCCTCTTGCTCTCTTGCTCACCTACTCTGATAAAGGCCAGATGTCACATTGTGAGCCACTCCATGGACAGGCCCATATGGCAAAGAACTGAGAGAGGTCACTGGCCAACAGTTACAGAGGAACTTGATCCTGCCAGCCACCACATCGGTGAGCTGGGAGGCAGGTCCTCTTTCAGTTGAGCCCTCAAGGGGAAACCAGAGCCATGGGAAGCCTTAGGCAGAGGTACTGGTAAAACTATATCCAGAAACTGAGATAATAAATGCTTGTTGTTCTAAGCCAAGAAGTTTGGGGGTGATTTTTAGTACAAGATATTGTACATGCAATGGTTCTCAGCATCATGGCTGAACCAGGAAGGGTATAACTCAAGGACTCAACTGTAGCAATGTCCAGACAAGGAGACTCATGGAAGCAATCCATTTTTAGCAGGATTTAACTATAGTATTAAGAAAGAGAAATAATTCCCTTTGTATTATTAAAAGTGAAAAGTTCTGTGAAGTGCTTGGTGTTTTGTTCAGCACATGGTAAACTCTCAAAAATGAGTTATCATGATACAGTGTTGTGAAAAGTAGATTTAGGAAAAGTTCAATTATTAACAAATTTGAGGCTGAGAGTAGAAGATGAATAGTGTTTGGAACCATGTGAAGGAAGCCAGGAGTGAGCGTCCTTAGCAGGGGAGATCAGGCCATTTTGGAATCTAAACACAAAAGCAAGGAGTAGCTCATATGGAGCTGGTTATATCACTATATCAGGGGAAATTCTTTTAAAAAGTTAGTGTGAGTTGAATTGATCCTATAAAAAGTTGTTTGTTTCTAAAAATATTTTTTCAAGTTTTCAGAGATGCTGCCCTTTTCTACCATACTAGAATTAGGTAAAAAAAAAAAAAAATGTTTTGGTAACATCCCTTGGTGATTATTTTTTAACCTTTTGTCATACTTTCCTCTTTCTTGAATAGTGAGCCATATTTTTTTTTTTCAATGTCTTTAGCCTTTCCCCTCAGTTAATTTATATGCAGTCTCCATGTGAATTCTTTGGATTCTTCCCTTTTTCTCATTTCCCTGACTCCTCCTTGTCCACATCCTCATTACCTCTTTCCTGGATTACTGCACAACGTCTCAGCAGGGCTTCCTCAGCAGCTGCCAGCAAGGTTTCTGAGCTGAACTATAACAGCAATTTACACAAGAAATTATAGCTCTTACTTTTATAATCATCTAGCAAAACTGCAGCAGAGAGATAAAAAGTGTCTGATTAGGCAGATGAGAATGGAATTACCTGGGTGGAAGCAAGAAGCTACTAAAAAATAAAGGAATATGGATACTCAGAATCATTGTAACCAGCAATACAATCTGGTAGGTCAGGATATTTACCAGGCTGATTTAAGGCTTAAAGAGGTAGCAGATTTGGTGAGCAATTACACTGAAGCCAAACAGGCCCAAAGAGCCAGAAGGCCAAATTAAAATTATCAAGCATAAGACACCAAATAAGTTGAGCTGTTTATGCACACTGTTTGTATTCATAATAAAGTAAACAGCAATATTTTTCCTCCCAGACTTCCACCCTAGGGGCAGAGTGTGGATGAAATGAATGTGACAGTTTAAACATAAACATTCTGATTTACAAGACTCGAAAATATGTTGATTTATTTCTATGGTGTATCAACTGCCTGAGTTGTCCTGGTTGGGTGCATTTCCCCCACCTGGATGTGAGAGTCACTTGGGGTTTCCCCAAGATCACCTCTCTTATAACCTTCTTGGTAGGAGCCCAGAGAACTGGCATTACTTTGGCAGGATCTTGGCAACTGATTAAAGAGATTTAGACAACATGGAAGCTCCTCCTAATTTAGTGCAAAATCTCTAGTATGGTCCAGAAAGTCAATAACTCACATTTTAGTGGTGCTCCTGTCCTTCTCCTGGTACCCAGAAACTATTTCAGATCTCAGCACACAAACCTTCCTATGAACCTGCCCCTGTCCTTTTCTGGCTCTTTTGTGTGTAGGCTAGAATTTGCGGCTGATCATCTGGCCTACAGCAGATCCCATTCTGTGTAGCAAGAGAAATTGGAGGGCCTGAAAATTTAGTCCAGAGTAACTTCTTCCTACAGATAGCTCTGCAGAAACCTGAAGAAAGCTTTTTTGTTTGTTTGTTTTGCAAAGGATCTTCATGTTTGTGAACATGTCACCTGACTGGGTGGGAATTATCAGAGTGGAGAAATCAGAGGAAAACAATGCTCACCTGTCCTGCAGCTCTCCTTTTCCTTGTCTATTTACTCTCATAGCTTTCTCACACAATAGGTACTGTTAGGAGAAAAAAAAAATCAATGAAAATTTACATAAAATGAGCCGGGCGCGGTGGCGCACGCCTGTAATCCCAGCACTTTGGGAGGCTGAGTCAGGAGGATCACGAGTTCAAAGCCAGCCTCAGCAATGGCGAGGCACTTAGCAACTCAGTGAGACCCTGTCTCTAATAAAATACAAAAAAGGGCTGGGGATGTGGCCCAGTGGTCTAGTGCCGCTGAGTTCAATCCCCAGTACCAAAAAAAAAAAAAAAAAATTTACATAAAATGGTCATACATATGACCATATATGTATGTGTGTAGATATATATATACACACCACCACACACACACACACACACACAAACAAAATGTTAATAAAACAAAGAGAAAACTTGCCCAGACACCAACTACCAATGAATTAACTGCTGTGATTTTCCATTTGCCTTTCTGATCTTGTCTATGTACAATTTGTAATCAGAGAAGAGATATAATCTGTAAAATCTGTGATTCTGAAGATTACCAGCACTAATCCTCTATCCTAAATTGAATTGATGTCATCATCCATCACACGGGAAAAGATAAGACCTAAATCCTGGAAAACTGTAAAAACAATATTCATTTTCATTAAGTAGTTTTGTGTAGTTTTCATCATTTCTCACTTGTTTGGTTCAATAAAGAATACTGGGAGACCTTGGAGGTGGCAGAATATAAGGTAGGAGGTGAAGAACATATTAAATCTTCCTTTCCAATCCTATCATAGGTCTTTGGGAGCTGTCCTGGGTGTATGGAGCCAGAAGGAGAGGAAAACACCAAAATATGAATTAATAGTCATAGTTTCTGCTGTGACTTGGTCATCCCCTGCCATGATTTCACTGGTGTACATTTATGGCTTCCATTGACTGTTGGTTCCATGATTTTCCCTAGCCAATAATCTATTTTACCAAGAAAACAGATGCCATGAGATTTAAGCTCTTCTCTCTCTCAGTTCTTTTGAGGCTCACCCCCAGTAAAACCCAAAGTTTGCCATTTTATCTAATGCAGAGAGACAGGAGCCCCTTCTGTCATTGTGAGAACAAAGCTCCTTCTCCCCTGCCATCCTTTGATTAGTCTGCTTTGATTATCAGTCTTCATGTGAAAAGAAGATCTTTCTGTAGTCAGAGTTTTTCTCTCACCCCCTGAATTTACTGTAGCCTCCTCCATCCTAAATAAAAGATCTTCTCTCATCAAAACATTTTGGACCATAAACTCCTAAACCATTCTCCATACTTGTAATCATCACCTTCTTCTTACTTCTCTCTCTTTTAACACATTGTATTTGGCTTCTACCACTAATTGCAGTTTAGCAGAACATCAGGATAGTGAGATATTGATAAGGGGATGCCATTTTTTCAGTCTTTGAGACAATCCTCATGGGATGATTCTTTACTGGGAAAGTTATGATAACCAAGGATTTGATACTCTTGATTTTTCTAGGTTTGATCAAACCCTGGAAGACTAAACACTAATCAAACTTATAAGTGACTGATGTGTAAGATAAAAATGCTAACCTTTTAGGTTACATTGATAAATATTATTGTCATGTAAATCAGAGTATTTATGTTCAGAATGTATGATTAATGCATTCTTTCTCAGTAGAAATTAAATACAAGTGCTGTTGGAAAGCCAGGGAATTTAATCTTATGCTTGTGTGGCTAATGGCCTCAAGTTTTAAAAGCCAGATTCTTCTATTTTTATATTACAACAGTCTGAAGGACCAGACTTTATTTGCTTATAGTTCAGAGTACATAGGATAATGCACAATGCAGGTTGTCAACTTTTATGTTTTAGTCAGACTTTCTACAATTCATAAAGTTCATTTTATTCTTTTTCCTTTGGACATGATGCTATCTTTAGTTAACTCTCTCTTCTTCACATTAGCATAACAGCTAACAGTTACTGAACAAATGTTATATGCTGGGCATTGTTTCCATCATTTATCATCTGTAGTCTTTACTTTGAGCCAAGAGTTATTTTGTGTCTATTTTGTAGACGGGGCTTTGCACGACTTATTATTTTGCTCAAGATCAAACAGCTAGTAAGTAGCAGAGCGAGAATTTGAACTCAGATTCCAATGACATCAAAGCTGATCCTCTTAAGCATTACACCGTCTTTGACCTAGTGTATCTGTGGATGGACCTCTGACTTGAGTTCTCAGGTAATGGTTTTCTTTCTCTGCTTCAAATAAGATTGATTCATGATCCCTTTAGGCCCTGATAAAACAGAATTCCCAAGGATGAGTCTTCCATCTGTGATTTTTTAAAAAAGTTTTGTAAGTATTTTCACTTACATCAAAGGGTGAAAACCTATGTTCTGAAGACTTACATCTAATTTTCCATTGCATATCAATGGGATGTTTATCTGGCATGCTTGAATTTAACAGGAAGTATTTCATCTTCCTGCAAAATTTGCTTTCTCAGTATGCTCAGCAATAAAAGTATGCGGGAAGCAAATCTCAGATGGAAAGGTTTATTGTTGAGTAATGAATTCAAGTCAGATGATCTTATTAAACAGACTTAAGCTTTCTAGCACCACCTTCCACCCAATCTCCAATGATAGAAACATCAGAATCATCCTGTAGCTCCCTCATCTATCAGGCAGAAAGACTGTATTGCTCCCTTCCCTCTTACCTTTGTACTTAGTGTGTGCACAAGTCCCTCCCTCCAGCCTGTACACTGTCACCAGTCATATTGCCAATAGACACATGTGATCATGCCACCTCCTGCTTAAAAACCTATTGAACCTGTTATCTCCAGAAGGAAGTATGTTCTCAACATTGTCTCCTACAACTTCTAGAACATGACCCCAGTGCCTCTACACAGTCTTAACTTCCACCACTGCTCATCACCGCCTGAGCTCTGGTAGATGACCTGGTTCAGAACCTACCTAGACTTTCCCTGCTGTAGTGTCACTGTCCATGTGTGAAATGTCCCTCCATTGGTCCTTATTGAGGGGCAGGGCAATGCTTCCCAAGCTGATTGTAAAAATCATCTGGGGGTTGCTTTAACACACTTATGCATATGTTCTCTCTCTCTCTCTCTCTCTCTCTCTCTCCTTGGAGGTTTCAATATTCTAAGAGCTGCACTTTTTTTTTTTTTTTTTTTTTTTATCCCTTGGAAGGATTTTTTTAAAAAAATTAATTAAGAAAAAAAATTTTTTAAAATCCTTCCAAGGAAAATCTACAATCTTTCAGCTTTTAGAAAGTGCTATTTTATTGGAAATCACATGACATTAGAATCATTTGGTCCAAGATTTGAATCTCATCCCAGCTACTTAATTCAGTCAGATCTTAGCTATAGGATGTCTGACAAATAATCTCACCTAAGTCTCCACTTTTCAGGTGGTATATGATGATATAAAACAATCATTTTATAATGTTTGTATAATTGGTAGAAATAAAATATATAAACTATCTGAAATATGTTATATGCTTCACAAACCATAGCTATCCTTATTGTTATCATTGATAAGTGTCACCTGCTCCACAAAGCTTTCCCTGACTTTCTCAGACATCTGGGTATTCTCTCTCCTAAAGCAAAATTTTGCTCTTTTATTATAGGATGGGTAGTATATATGTATATTTTAAACTGTAGTGGAAAAACAAATTTATATTATTTTGTTACTCTAAATCCAATTAAGGTTTTTCTGAACACTATCATGGATGGGGTGTTCAAGTTGAGGTATTATTCAGTATATTGTTTCCTTCCCTAGGCTCGGAAAGTCCACACAGCCCTGTAAGGAACCTCTCATCCTAAGGCCATGGTGGTCAATTGTTATAGTACACATGATTCCTTTAAGGCAGATAGCTTCATGACATCTGGGCCAAATTTATACCCAGAGACTTGGGAATAGTGTCCCAAGCATCCAGAAAATTACTAAATGGGCCACTCCCATCTGAGGTCCATTACTCTCTGAGGCACTGCATGGCACTGAGAGTTTCTATTAACCCATCTTCAGTCCTACTCTGAGACACTAGAGAAGTTCTAAAGCCCACCACTCCTCCCTTTCCTTCTTTTCTCCCAGAGCTTGTTATCTTCTACTTTCTTGGAGATATCCTTTCTCCCTAGACTATTAGAATTCTGGTTCCATCATGCATAGGAGTTACTTCTAGGTACCTGGAAAAGTTATACTTTTGACTGACAGAAACTTTTAGCACATACCCTGAGGCAAATTAACTCTGATTACATTTTGGAGAAGGTAAAAGAGAAAAGTACTTACATTGATGAGAGTGATAAATAATTTAGTACTTTTATCACTTTTCCTATCACTGTTATATTCCAAGTCTTTACCTCTTTTAACTGTATAATAAATCCACTTAATTAACATTAGTTTTGGGGTTTATGCATATATCCAGTCTAGCCTTGTTTTCTGTACCTGTGGGATATTTAATAAATGATAGTTGAGCCAATGAATAAAGCAATGAATAAGTAAGTCTCTATTGTATGAATTACTTGGTTCTACAAATTAGTTCTTTTTAACCTTTTGAAAATGCATTGCTTTATTGCACATTACAAAAGTAACACAGGCTGGTGTCAAGTCAAACAATATAGAGGTATATGAATTTAAAAGATAACATTTTATGGTTTTTAATAGTGTTGTCCTTGTTTTATATAGGAAAATCGTGAGCTTCTGATTTATTAGGAATTTGTACTGAAGTTGAACATAATATCTAAAATGTGAAACTTCTTCAAGTTTCCTTCCTGCAGTTAGCACACTTAGAGGGATTTATAGAGCATGAGAGAGCCTGATGATAAAAATCTCTGCACTTCCACACTACTTTCCAGTGCCTGGCCTAGGAGAAGGATTGGAGAATACAATGAATTCCAGAAACAGAGCTGACAAATTATTGATGGCAAACAGTTCACATTTTTAGAAATGATAATTAATTATAGATCTAATCAGGGGTCTTCAGATCCAGTCCTGAGGCCAAACCTGTTTTTGTACACAAAGTCTTAGTGAAACACAGCCCCTCCCACTCATTTACATTTTGCCTACTACTACAATGTCACAGTTGAGTTGTTTGGACAGAGACAGAGGTGATCAGCAAAGTTTGGCCCTTGGCAGAGAAAGTTTGCTGACCCTTCTAATTCATTGTTCCCACTTGCTTGCCATGGACTCCCACAAGCCCCTGAAGTTATTAAAAACACCTGTAAGTCTGTGTATTTTACAAGTTTGACTATGGTGTGAATGTATCTGGCTCAAAAATGAATTTTCAAATGTATGTTGTAATAAATTGCAAATTAATTTCAAGGTGTTACTAAAATTTATAGTAGGTTTTTTTTTTTTCTTCTATTTTTTGTACTGGGGATTGAACCCAGGGGCACTTAACCCCTGAACCACATCCCCAGCCCTTTTTAAATATTATTTAGAGATAGGGTATGCTGAGTTTCTTAGGGCCTCACTAAGTTGCTGAGGCTGGCTTTGAACTTATGATCCTCCTTCAGCCTCCAGAGCCACTGGGATTACAGGTGTGTGCCACTGTGCCAGGCCTATAGTAGCTTTTTATCTTTATATGTTCTTTAAATTATTAGATATCAAAAATACAGTTCATAGTGTAGAGGTCTGTGGATGTGTTTTTGTGTTAAGGATTTAATTTTTGAAAAATGATTAGGAAACATTGATCTAATCAGCTCTATAAGCCAAGAAGATTGCCTTAAAAAACACGAAAATCTTAATCGATTAAAAATGTGAGATAAATTATAACCCATATAAGTGTTCACTGATGCCAAGGCCAAATTCTATTTTGTAGTAAATATGGTGGGTGAAATATAATAGCTTGAGTCATAAGATGAAATAATAGTAACCATTTCCTGAACACTAAGCTGTGCCAGATGTCATCCTAAGTGCTGTTCATGAACTGACTCCTCGAATCATCACAACATCATATGGTATTGTCAAGATGTGAACAAACCCCCACATTATGTTTAGGTTTAGAAACTGCCAGTACTTTAATTTCCTTATTATTTTATTTATTTATTGGCGGTGCTGGGGATTGAACCCAGGGCCTTGTGCATGCAAGGCAAGCACTCTACCAACTGAGCTAGCCCTCCTTATTATTTTAAATATAATCATTTTGTGTGAAAAAAAAAAAAAATTCATTAACTTTTGCAGAAGGGAGTTCATCAATCTTCATTATTATCTAAAAAACACAAAAAGTTTCCTCAACTAATGATGCCTTTTTGGAGAATAAAAACAAAAAGGAAAAGGAAAAGACTTTGTGAAACATTACTTACACCTTAAATTAAGTAAGCGTCATTCATTTTATGAGTTAGAAAAATTCATCCAGAGTCCCCATTTCTTTATAGTAAAAGAAATAAATCACAGAGGAAACCTGTGTGAGTCACACAGAGCAGTTAAAATGATTCTTGTTTGGGTTGTGCTTTCAGGGGAGGTTTCTTTTACTTAGTCAGATTTTTTTTTTTTTTTTTTTTTGGTACCGGGGATTGAACTCAGCGGCACTAGACCACTGGGCCACATGCCGAGCCCTTTTTTTGTATTTTATTAGAGACAGGGTCTCACTGAGTTGCTAAGTGCCTCGCCATTGCTGAGGCTGGCTTTGAACTCGCGATCCTCCTGCCTCAGCCTCCCAAGTGCTGGGATTACAGGCGTGCGCCACCGCGCCCGGCTTAGTCAGATTTTTGATTGAATTTTGTTTCCTTACCTTCTCAAAATAAGGCCTTTTACAACAACTGTATATGTCAATAAATTATCTATAGTTTCCAAGTCACTCTTTTGTCTTCAAAAGTGCAAGATTCAAGGTTCCTGAGCTGATTAATTTTATAACCAAGGACAGAGAATAAGAGAGACATACTTTTTTAGTTCCAAGTTTTATTTTAAGAAAAAGAAGGTGTGCTTTACAGTTCCACGGTAGCTACTGATATTATTTAAACTTTTAAGGAAGTGAGAAACTGAGGCAGAAGGACACCAAGTAACTCGTGCCAAATTACACAGTCACCAAATAGCAGACTAGGCTCTTCACCACCACCTTCTTCTGCCTCATCATGCATAGGAGGATTTTTATTCTGAACCCTTGAAGATTCAGTTAAGGAATTTAAAAAGTGTTCCAGTCGGGCTTCAGTATTGGAGTAGGGTGACATTATGAAGACATATTTTATAATAATGATAGAGCTGAAATAAAGTTATGGTTGCATCTTCCTGTAAAGGTAGAGTATTTGAATTATTATCCATCCTCTTTGGGGCTACTTTTCTGTCAGTTATCCTTTACAGGGCACCAAAATTATTATTAATTAGATTAGGCTCCCTTAGAAAAAGCAAAGGGCTAGAGTGGGAAGAATTCGGGCTCTGGACTCAGACTTAGGGGGATATAGGGGTCCTGACCCAGACCTAATACTTGTGTATCATTTATAAGTGATTCATTGGGATCTTTTTTTTTTTTTTTTTCATTTGAAATATGGGGAAATGCTTATTTTTGAAAGTTGTTTGGTATTTAAATGGGATTATGGTCCTGAATATTAATAAATACTTACTTCTATTCTTTTAGTGCTGTGCTGCAAAATAGCCCATACTTGTTAAGTTCTGCATAAGGGGTGCACACTGTATTTTGTATATGAGTATGTCATGGCATGTTTTTTCTTCTTCTCAGACTACATGACTCTTCTGAGAACCATTGGCTTACTGCATAGAACTTGAGGGCTGCAAGTATCAGTTTGAATCATAGCAATATAGCTTATTAGTTACTGTCTTTGAACTATACAAATGTCATTTTCATCTGGCCCAACATCATACTTTAGGAAAACACAAGACTGTAGCTACATGGTCAAAGGCCATATAGTTAGTCAATTATAAAACTGCACAGGTAACTTAATGCTCTTGGTTTCTGGTTAACATTGTCTCCCATTTCCTAGAAAAGATGAAACTGGTCAACCATCCAATGAGTAAAATGATGCATTGAATATTTGCAAGCCTTCTTAGTGCCTTGTAAGAGCCCTAATGAGGAGATAGCTGAGATGGCGGCTAGCTGAGAGCCATAAGAGGTGTTTCAGTATTTTCACCTGATATTCATGCATTTATCTAAGAATCTTTCTATGCCCGTGAACACTATGTGACACACCTGTAAGTTTGAGCTGTTGACACGTGTATACTTGTTAAGGCAAAAAGTATTTAACTAGGTGAGGTTGGCTAGAGAGGGTGGTTGGAGTTGGAGAGGTTGTTGGAGCCAGAGAGAGAAGTTAGAAGAAGCAAGAATAAAGAGGCTATTCATTTTCCAATCTGCTTCCGAATTCTTTCCCGCGGTATTGTTGCTGCAGGCGGCGATAGCTGTAGGCAGCAACAAGTGGTGGCCCGTATGGGGACTTCAGAATCGGCAGGTAAGAACTGAGAAGTCTCTAAAGATGGGTTCAAAATTAACTAAAACCCGAGTGATAAAGGCTATGGAAGAATTCTTTGATATAGCTGATAGTGAGGAGGAAAGTGATCATGAAAGCATAGCCTCCGCTGAATCAGGAACAGTAAAGATAGTATTGGTGTGAACTCAAAAATGACGAAGATCCAAGCTGCTAAAGCTATTCGAGATTTATTAGAGATAGCCGAGGAATACGTGCTCTCAATTGAACCTGGGACTCAGGATGTTACTACTAGTGAAAGTAATAGTAGTGAGGAGGAGTCAAATAACCATGAAAGCACAGCCTTTACAGAAACATGTCCTTGAAAACAGAGATTAACGGTCTTTCTGAGCGCTTACGCTCCCTCGAACGTCAAAACCTGCAGGGACATTGGGATCTGCCAGTATTTGAAAATGAAAATGGGCAGAGGTACCACCAATCCCTAGACTTCAAAACAATAAAAAATTTCAAAGAAGCAATGATGACCTATGGGCCCCAAGCTCCTTTCACGTTGAGTATGTTGGAGTCCCTAAATACTTTAACTTTAACCCCCTCAGACTGGAAAGGCTTATGTAAGGCAGTATTGAGCAGGGGACAAAACTTGATTTGGAGGTCACAGTTCCAGGAGTTTTGTGTGGAAACAGCTAGAAGAAATGTGACTGCAGGATTTCCAGACTGTAACGTAGACATGTTAACTGGAGAAGGGCAGTTTGCTGACTTACAGATTCAAATTCTGTATGATCCTGGAGTTTATGCTCAAATATATGCCGCAGCTGTTGAGGCATGGGAAACTTTACAAGGAACTGGTGACTTACAGGGTAGCTTGTCTAAAGTAATTCAGGGACCTAATGAGCCATATGCTGACTTTGCTGATAGGCTTTTGAGAACTGCAGGTAGAGTGTTTGGAGACGTTGATCAAGCTATGCCATTAGTCGTTCAGCTGGCATATGAAAATGCCAACAAATTTGTCAAGACGCTATCAGACCCTGGAAATCTAAAAGGGACCTTTCAGTATATATAAGATTATGCAAAGATATAAATGATGCCTTTGTCACAGGGAAATGTGATTGCAGAAGCAATGAGAGGTGCTTCCCCTCAAAATTTCACAAAAAGGGCTCAACCTAAAAATTATTATAATCAATCAAGTTATTCTAGACAATATCCCCAAAGAGAAATAAGACCAAGCTCATATCATGCCCCAGGCCACTGCCCCAGGTGTAACAAAGGAAACCATTGGGCTAATAAGTGCAGATCTAAATTCGATATTTATGGAAACATTTTGTCTAGGAATTCAAAAAACGGGGCACAGGTCCCAATGCCCCATGGCCCACAAATGTACGAGGCATTAGAGGAAGAGTATCCTCAAACTTCCATCCAGATGATTCCTTGACACAATCCCTCTTACCCATTGACTCCCTCGTTAGAGGAACAAGAGGAAGTGCAGGACTAGACCTCTGTTCCACCGCCCAGATAGTGCTAACACCTGAAATGGGGGTTCAATTGATTCCCACGGGAGTCAGGGGACCTCTTTCCTCAGGAACTGTAGGAATTATCCTCAGACAAAGCTCTAAAAGCTTATCAGGTTTTCAAGTGACTCCAGGTGTAATAGATTCAGACTACCAAGGAGAAATTAAGATTATGCTTAGTTCACCTCGAGGCATTTGCTCTGTTAACCGAAGAGATAGAATTTCTCAGCTGCTTCTCCTTCCCAATTTACATGACTCATTTAAGAGTATGCCTCAAAATAGGAACAATAGAGGATTTGGTTCCACTGGCTCGGGACCTATGGCTTTGCTGGGTTCAGGATTGTTCACAGAGGACTATGTGCAAAATAAAAATTCAAGGTATAGAGATGGAGGGATTGATTGACACTGGGGCTGACTCTTCCATTATCAACGTACGACAATGGCCCAAACACTGGCCTCTGAAGAAGGCTTCAAATAATTTGAGAGGCTTGGGATATTCTAATACCCCAGAACAAAGTGCAACAGTTTTAAAATGGGAGGATGATGAAGGGCATCAAGGAACATTTCAGCCTTATGTTTTGTCCAGCTTGCCAGTTACCTAATGGGGAAGAGATGTTTTACAACAAATGGGGGAGTACATCTCACAACCAAGCCCACAGGTGTTACAAAAGGAAATCATCACTGAAAAGGTAAAGGATATTTTTTTTTAGGGTCCACTGAGAGAAAACAATTTTGAAAATACCATGGCTTTCTGATAAGCCAGTTTGGGTCCCTCAGTGGCCCCTATCTAGAGAGAAATTACAAGCGGCCCACCTACTAGTTCAAGAACAACTAGAAGCAGGAGATATAGAACCATCCACCTCTCCCTGGAATTCCCCCATATTCGTGATCAGGAAAAAATTAGGAAAATGGCGATTGTTACATGATCTTAGAGAAATCAATAAAACCATGCAAATTATGGGCCCTACCCAACCTGGACTTCCTAATCCTGTAGCTATTCCTAAAAATTTCCATCTTATAACTCTTGATATAAAGCATTGTTTCTTTTCTATTCCTTTACATCCTCTGGATGCCCCCAGGTTTGCTTTTTCAGTTCCTTCTATTAATAATAATGGCCCTGATCAAAGATTTCAATGGAAAGTTTTCCCCCAGGGAATGGCTAATAGCCCCACTATATGTCAAATCTATGTAGACAAAGTTATTCAGCCTATCAAGAATACCCAAAGCTTATGTGCCTCCATTATATGGATGATGTTTTGCTTGCTCATCCTAATCAAGAAGTCTTATTCACCATATTTAGCGATATATCAGAAAACTTGAAACAATATGGACTGAACATTGCTAAAGAAAAGATTCAAACTAGATCTCCAATATTATATCTAGGATTCCAAATTATGGATACTTTTATTAGGCCTCAAAAAATTTTAATAAATAAGGAACATTTGGCCACTCTTAACGATTTCCAAAAATTGCTGGGAGACATTAATTGGCTTTGCCCTACACTAAGCCTCACCACTGGCCAATTAAAACCCTTATTTGATATCCTTCGCGGGAACCCTGATCCATCTTTACCGCAAACATTGACTCCTGATGCTAGGGAAGCTTTAAAGTTGGTACAAAAGGACATTGAAGGATTCCATTGTGATAGAATTGATTTTGCTTGGCTGCTGGTATTGATCATGATTTCTTCACAATATACACCCACAGGAATATTTTGGCAACAGGGACCTTTATTATGGATACATTTGCCCATCTCTCCTAAAAGTACAATTGAGTCTTATACCTCCATGGTGGCTAAACTTATTCTTCAAGGACTTAAGACTTCTACTAAAATATTTGGCATTCACCCCGCTACTATTATTACTCCCTATTCATCGCCACAGGTTGAATATTTGTGCTTCAATGATAAGATTGGGCTATAGCTAGATGCTCTACTTCTGCACATTTTGATAATAATCTTCCTAAGTCTCCTATACTATCTTATTGTATCAATCATCCCATTATATTTCCACAGGTAATAAAAAAAATCAACCTATTCCTAAGGCATTAAATGTATTTACAGATGGGTCCTCTAACAGTACTGCTGCAGTAGTCACTCAAAAAGAAAATATGATTCATATTACTGCCCATAAATCAGCTCAATTAGTAGAACTAGAAGCTATTATTATAGCTCTTGAAAGTTTTAAAGAACAGCCCATAAATATTTTTTCAGACAGCCACTATTTTGTACATGCTGTCCCTAAATTGGAGTTAGCAGGTCCAATAGCACCTCATACTCCAGCCTTCAAATTGTTTTTCAAATTCAAAACCTTCTATGGGAACGTAAAGAACCTTTGTTTATTGGACATATCAGAGCTCATACTAATTTGCCTGGTCCTCTTCATGAAGGTAATCAAAAGGCTGACGCCCTCACTCAAACAATTTGTATATTTTCAGCAGTCCAACAAGCTACCTCGTTCCATTCTCAATTTCATGTTAATAGGACTACTTTACAACAAAGGTTCAAAATAACTAAAGATCAAGCTCAAACAATTGTGAAGGCTTGTCAATCTTGTGTGACACATTTGCCCAATCTACATTATGGGGTTAACCCAAGAGGATTAATGCCCAATCATTTGTGGCAGATGGATGTCACTCATGAGCCAAGTTTTGGAAAATTGCGATTTATTCATGTGACCATAGATACATGCTCAGGCATGATTTTTGCTTCCTTACATACTGGAGAAAAAGTTAAAGATGTTACATCTCATTGTTTACAAGCTTTTGCTGCACTGGGCATTCCCAAAATGCTTAAAACAGACAATGGCCCTGCATATACATCCTCATCTTTCAAACAGTTTTGCTCCAAATTCAGTATATGTCATAAGATTGGTATCCCATATAATCTTCAAGGCCAAGGTATAATTGAACGCGCTAATCGCACACTCAAACTTATGCTTTTGAAACAAAAAGAAGAAAATTGGACAAATCCTAAAGACAGATTAGCCATTGCCCTTTTTACTTTAAATTTTTAAACTTTGGATTCTAAAGGATATTCGGCTGGAGACAGACACTAGAATCCACACCAACAACATAAACCTTTGGTTTACTGGAAGGATGTTTTTTCAGGCACATGGAAGGGCCCAGATCCAGTATTAATTTTGGGGAGAGGATCTGTTTGTGTTTTTCCACAGCACGAATCCTCCCCAGTATGGATACCATCAAGATTAATAAAACAGGTACCAAATCAAAAGGACCAAGATGAAGTTGTTGCGGAATCAAGATTAATAAAAAAAATACAAAATCAAAAGGGCCAAGATGAAGTTGTTGTGGAATGATTCCCTTAAAAGAGTCCTTCAATAAATTCATAACTTAAGTCTCATTCTTCCCGGCCGGGACGAGAAGATCTCTCTTTAGTGTGCACATAATTGTATTCTTTCTTTTTTATATATGTCTTTATGTCTGTGCGCTTGTCTAGATTTCATGTAAATGTGACGTCACAAATATGTCTTTATGTTTGTGTGTCTGTCCAATGTGACGTCACAAATAACAAAAACCGACCGCTCATGAAAATTAATAATTTTAAAAAATATATATATATATGGATCCAAATAACTTTAATTCATTTAAGTTAAGAGTATTCAAATTGGGTAAACAATTAAAAAGTGAAGGTACCTTCAATCTTAATTTATAGGTGTCTCTAGGACTTCTCTTCAGCTAAGAATATAACTAATACTATATAACCTGATATTTTGGTATTTGACATGGGATTGTTTATTTGTAATTAACTTTATTTGTTAAATAGCTGATTAATTTAAATTGTTTCAACAGGTATCTTCATGGAAGGTTGCTGTGTATGCAGAGGCTCAGGGGTTCCAGCTAACAAATTATTTTTCTAAAATGCTCTTTGCTTTTCTTTAATTTATCTTAAATATAATATTTTGTCAGCTAAATACCCTCAGTCTTTCTTTAATCCATTCTGAATGTGATATTTTGCCAGCTTATGTTTGTGGGAGCTCAAGCAGCAATGTGTGTGAGCAGAGATCAACTTCAATTACCTGATCTAATAATTCTATTTTTTAGTGTGACAACTCGCTTCTTGACTCAGTCCTGGAATGGCACTGCCTTTCCTCTAATGATTGATGCTTGAGTTTCTAGGTAGCGGGCCCTGAAGATTTGCCAGTGGCATTGTCTAGACATAAAAAAGATGGCTGCTGCTACAGCTGCAGGGATTGCAATCGCTACAAGCATCCCTGCTGCTCAAGTATTGAACAACTTCACCAGCAATGTGGCTTCTGCTCTGCATGCACGAGGCCTCCTAGATCAACGTGTTAGCAAATGGACATTTTGATAAATCTTTCTATGTTTGGGACATTGCACAGGACAATGCCTTGTGGGTATTTGTCTAGAGAACTCAGTGCGTTACTTAATGGAACTTCGGGCAGCTGATTTATTAAAAAAAAAAAAAAAAACAACTTGATACGCTATGGAACTTGGCTTGTCAGCGCAAAGCTTGCTGCCTTAGAACCGAAGCATCTCCTCAAGTTTGGTTGGCTCGATTGGACGGCTGGTAGTCAATGACGGGTAAGATCCCCAGAGGGGTCAACCTAAGACAGGCACAGTCAATCCAGATGTGGTGAGGGTCGTCACCCATCCACGGGAAAGTCTCATGTGGCCGACATATCAACCTAAGACAGGAGTCAAGGGCACAGCCTTGATTATCCGATGAGGGGTAAGAATGTTGGTTGCACATGTAGATGCCCTAGAGCTATCCCTCTTTTAAAAATAAAAGGGGGGAAATGTAAGAGCCCTAATAAGGAGATAGTTAAGATGGCGGCTAGCTGAGAGCCATAGAGGTGTTTCAGTATTTTCACCTGATATTCATGCATTTATCTAAGAATCTTTCTATGCCTGTGAACACTGTGACGCACCTGTAAGTTTGAGCTGTTGACACGTGTATACTT
Source organism: Tamias sibiricus (assembly GCA_025594165.1). Classification (NCBI taxonomy): domain Eukaryota; kingdom Metazoa; phylum Chordata; class Mammalia; order Rodentia; family Sciuridae; genus Tamias; species Tamias sibiricus. Next base: position 106,152,843 of record CM046664.1, on the reverse strand, counting down.
GTTAAGGCAAAAAGTATTTAACTGGGTGAGGTTGGCTAGAGGGGGTGGTTGGAGCTGGAGAGGTTGTTGGAGCCAGAGAGAGAAGTTAGAAGAAGCAAGAATAAAGAGCCTATTCATTTTCTAATCTGCTTCCGAATTCTTTCCCGTGGTATTGTTGCTGCAGGCGGCAACAGTGCCTGGTCACTGTGCTGGGTGTCAGTGGCTAAAAAGATGAAGAAGAGCTTGTGGTTGGGCTGGAGCCACAGCTCCAAGTATAGCCACCATATTCCAAGGCTGGTAATTATTCAGCTCTCCTAGGTAGTCAAAGTGTGAGATGTACAATGAAGATCAAGGGATTGGTTCCCTAGGAACAAATGGGAAGGACTGGCCCATTTCACTTTATGTGATAGCATAAACCATCTCTCATCCAGCTATGGCCTTTCATTATGAATTTCATTTAGGAGGCATTCTTGGAGCATCAATTCTCTGTCAAACATTGTGGAATATTTGTAGTAGTGTAGTAAAAATGAATGCTTATAGAATTCTTAGGTTGTGACAGGTACTGTCCTATGGACCTCACAGGTATTACTTAATTTTATTTTTACAATAACTCTAAAGGGGTAGTATCATTATTGTCATCACATCACTTTTATAGATGAGGAACTGAGATTAAATAGCTTGTCCAATATGTGAGCCCAGGAAGTTTGATTCTATAGCTCATATCCATTACTCTGCTTTGCAGCCTGTTACTTAAAGTTATTTATAACATGACTACTCTCTACATGCAGTTAAAGAGTGAGGAATTAAAGGGAAATAATAACCATGCTGATTAGCCTTTCCATTAAAAGGTCAAAATGAAGGAAACTGTTAAATATTGAAGTAACTCCTCCAAAGCCTGAACTGGGGCTGGATATCTCCAGGAGATAGCCTGAGCAGCGAGCAAGCCAGGGCCTTGTCCTTCAGGGCCTTGCTACCTTTCTAACTGCACATCTTCTTGAAACACTCACTACATTTAAGTGTGATTTGCCAGGAGGTTTAGGGTCTCCCTCTTCTACTACCCTAGAGCTAAAAGAGAGAAAGTCTTTGGTGACTAACAGCAGTCTACCCTTCTCTGAGGAATAGATTGAGGACAAGCATTGCACAGAGAGGTCCACACCCTTCCTTCATCTCCAAAGAGGGATGCTTAGCTGATGTTGGGGTAAGGAGGGATGTTCAAATGATGGCTTTGCTCAAGTGTCTTGTGGTTTCCCCCCCCCCTTAGATCTTGGGCCCCCACATCCCTCTGCCCCTCCTCCCCCTTTCTTTACCTAAAACCTTGTTAATGAAAGTTCACGGAATGTATAATTTACATTTTTAATATGTAGTGCATCTGTAAAGTGGGGATACTTTGGCACCTATCTCAGAGGTTATAAGGATTAAATGTGTTAAGAACATCTTGCTCATCTCTCTTATTGAAGAAAATCCATATCACAGATTGTACCACAAACCATTTTTTTTCCCTTCCATTCTCTTCTCTTCCCTTCTGGATCCTCAGTGGTGCTCAGTGAATCCCTTAAATTGTAGGTAGTTAAGTCCCTTTTCCTAGTTCCTTACTGAGGATCATGAAATCACTTTATTCCTAGCAAGCTTATGTAACCTCCGGCGGGCAAGCTGCTGTTCAAAGCAGCGAAGCTGTAGAAAGCACTCAGAGACAAAATAGAAAAGAAAAGGTTATTTTAATTCTCCCGGGCAAGGTCCCACTCTCATGCGGTCCGGCAGGAGAATGGCGCCGGTAGGCTTTTTCCTCTGGTCTGAATCTCTCTAGGTCTCGTGTTAAGTCCCGCAAGATCTCAGGTCAGGTCCCGTGAGAGAGATCCCAGAAGGCAGCAATTCTCCGGGGCAATTCCATGTAAACAAATGCAGTCTCAGTCAACACTTTAATCAGGGCTTCTGCATTTCCCCTTTTTAGTTTTAAAAGAGGGGATGTTGTGGCTATAAGGTGAAAAGCCTTTTGTTGGCGAGCCAAATTGTATAGTACAAATCAGCTGTCTTGAGTTTTATCAAGCAACACACTGAGTCTTGTAGGCAAATATCTGTAAGACATTGTCCCGCAAAGTCACAAACAAAATGAAAGACGAAAATGTCCAGTCTTCATAACACGTTGATGCAGGAGGCCCCATGTATGTAGGGCAGAGGACACAGTGTTGGTGAAGTTGTCCGATGTCTGAGCGATCGTGATCTCTGTAGGTGTAGGAGGAGCCGTGTTTTTTATGTCTGGACAATATCACCGGCAAATCTTCAGGGCCCGCTACCTAGAAACTTAAGGTTTTATCATTGAAGGAAAAGTAGTATTATTTTTGTACTGAGTCAAGAGGCGAGTTGTCAAGCTGAAAAACAGAACTATTAAATTAGGAAATAAAAGTTGATTTGTGTTTACACACATTGCTGTTTTGGCTCTTGGAGGCATAAGCTGGCAAAATATCATATTTAGGACAAAACAAAGAAAGACTGAGGGTATTTATTGCATTAAAGATAGAGTAAAGAAAAGTTAAAGGCACTTTGGAAAAATAATTTGTTAGCTGGGACCCTGAGTCTCTGTGACCTTGTATGAGATTATCTGTTGAAAGAACTTAAATTAATTAGTTATAAAACAAATAAAGTTAATTACAAATAAACATCTGTATGTCAAAACACCAAAACATCAGGCTATATAGCATTAGTCTTATTTTTTTGGTAAAAAGAAATCTCTGGGACACTTATAAATTAAAATTGAAGGTACCTTTACTTATTAAATTATTTACCTAAATTAAATAGTCTTAAACTTAAATGAATTAAAGTTATTTGTTGAGATGTCACGCTGGACAGACACACAAGTTTACAAACATATATTTTTGACATCACAATTACATGAAATTTAGACAAATGTACAGACATAAAGATATATTTAAAAAGAGAAAAAATATAATTGTGTGCACACTAGAGAGAGATCTCTTTTTTTTTTTTTTTTTTTTTCCCCCTTCGGCCGGGAGGAATGACACTTAAGTTGTGAAATATTTTGAAGGACTCTTATAAGGGAATCATTCCATTTCTTCATTTTGGTCCTCTTGGTTTTGTGTCTTTTTTATTAATCTTGATTGTTTAACAACTTCATTTTTGTCCTTTAGATTTTGTACCTGTTTTATTAATCTAGATGGTATCCATATTGGAGAAAATTCGTGTTTTGGAAAAAAAAACACAAACAGATCCTCTTCCCCAAATTAATACTGGATCAGGACCCTTCCATGTACCTGAAAGAACATCTTTCCAGTAAACCAAAGGTTTATGTTGTTGATGTGGGTTCAAATGTCTATCTCCAGCAGAATAACCATCAGAGTCTAAAGTTAAAAAATTTAAAGTAAAGAGGGCAACTGACAATCTGTCCTTAGGATTTTTCCAGTTTCCTTCTTTTTGTTTTAATAACATAACTTTTAGTGTGTGGTTTGCTCTTTCAATAATGCCCTGACCCTGAGGATTGCATGGGATGCCTGTTTTATGGGAGATATTGAATTTTGCGCAAAACTGTTTGAAAGATGAGGACGTATATGCAGGGCCATTATCTGTTTTAAGCATTTTGGGGATGCCCAATGCAGCAAAAGCTTGTAAACAATGAGATATAACATCTTTAACTTTTTCTCCAGAATGTAGGGAAGCAAAAATCATGCCTGAGCATGTATCTATGGTCACATGAATAAATCGAATTTTCCAAAACTTGGTTCATGAGTAACATCCATCTGCCACAAATGATTGGGCATTAATTCTCTAGGGTTAACACCAAAATGAGGATTGGGAAAATGTGTCATACAAGATTTACAGTCTTTTACAATTGTTCTGGCTTGCTCCTTTGTGATTTTAAACCTATGTTGCAAGGTGGTGCTGTTGACGTGAAACTGGGAGTGAAATAAAGTAGCTTGTTGTAGCGCTGAAAGTATAAATATAGTTTTTGTAAGATAATCTGCCTTTTGATTACCTTCATGGAGGGGACCAGGCAAGTTAGTATGTGCTCTGATATGGCCTATGAATAGAGGTTCTTTTCTTGCCCATAAAAGTTTTTGCATTTGATAAAATAATTTAAAGGCTGGAGTATGAGGTGCTATTGGTCCTGCTAACTCTAATTTTGGGACAGCATGTACAATATAGTGGCTATCTGAAAAAATGTTTATGGGCTGGTCTCTAAAATTTTCCAGAGCTCTTACCACAGCTTCCAATTCCACTAGTTGAGCTGATTTGTGTGCAGTTATGTAAGTCATATTTTCTTTTTTAGTGACTACTGCAGCAGTACCATTTGAGGACCCATCTGTAAATACATTTAATGCCTTAGGAATAGGTTGATTTTTTATTACCTGTGGAAATATAATAGGATGATTTAATACAAAAAGATAATATAGGAGACTTAGGAAGATGATTAGCAAAATGCAGAAGTAGAGCATCTAGCTATAGCCCAATCATTATCATTTGGAGCATAAATATTCAATCTGTGACGATGAATAAGGAGTGATAATAGTAGCAGGATGAATGCCAAATATTTTAGTAGAAGTCTTAAGTCCTTGAAGAATAAGTTTAGCCACCATGGAGGTATAAGACTGAATTATACTCTTAGGAGAGACGGGCAAATGTATCCATAATAAAGGCCCTTGTTGCCAAAATACTCCTGTGGGTGTATATTATGAAGAAATAATAATCAATATCAGCGGTTGAGTTAAATCAAATCTGTCACAATGAGCTCCTTCGATGGCTTTTGCTACTAACTTTAAAGCTTTCCTAGCATCAGGAGTCAAAGTTCGCGGTGAGGATGGATCAGGGTCCCCTCAAAGAATATCAAATAAAGGTTTTAGTTGGCCAGTAGTGAGGTTTAATGTAGGGCGAAGCCAATTAACATCTCCCAGTAGTTTTTGGAAATCATTGAGGGTGGCCAAATGTTCTTTTTTTATTAAAATTTGGGGGGTCTAACAAAGATATCCATAATTTTAAATCCTAAATATAATATGGGAGATCTGGTTTGAACTTTTTCTTCTGCTATATATAATCCATATTTTTTTAAATTTTCAACCACGTCACTGAATATATTAAATAAGATTTTTTGATTAGGGTGGGCCAGTAAAACATCATCCATGTAATGTAGACACATGAGATTTGGATATTTATTATTAATGGGTTGGATAGCCTTGTCCACATATATTTGGCATATGGTGGAGCTATTAGCCATTCCTTGTGGTAAAACCTTCCATTGATATCTCTGATCAGGGCCATTATTGTTAATAGAAGGAACTGAAAAGGCAAACCTGGGGGCATCCAGAGGATGTAAAGGAATAGAAAAGAAGCAATCCTTTATATCAAGAGTAATGAGATGGAAAATTTTTGGAATAGCTACAGGATTAGGAAGTCCAGGCTGAGTAGGGCCCATGATTTGCATGGTTTTATTAATTTGTCTAAGATCATGTAATAATCGCCATTTTCCTGATTTTTTCTTGATCACAAATATGGGGGAATTCCAGGGAGAGGTGGAAGGTTCTATATTTCCTGCTTCTAGTTGTTCTTGAACTAATAGATGAGCCGCTTGTAATTTTTCTTTAGATAGGGGCCACTGAGGGACCCACACTGGCTTATTAGAAAGCCATGGTATTTTTAAAACTATTTTCTCAGTGGCCCCAAAGAAAAATGTCTTTTTCCTTTATGATAATGTTTTCTTTTAGGGTTAAGTTTACCTTGTGTTTTTTGATAATGATTTCTTTTAGGGTTAAGATTACCCTGTAGATTTTCACATTTAACACCTTCAGGCTTGGTTGCAAGGTGTACTCCCATTTGTTGTAAAATATCTCTTCTCCATAAGGTAACCAGTAGGTTAGGTAAAACATAAGGCTGAAATGTACCTTTATGTCCTTCATCATCCTCCCATTTTAGAATTACCACACCTTTTTCTGGAAGGTTTATTATATCCTAATCCTCTTAAACTTGTTGAAGCTTTTTGTAGAGGCCAGTGCTTGGGCCATTGACGTAAATTAATGATGGAAGAATCAGCTCCAGTATCTATAAGTCCCTCCATTTCTATTCCTTGGATCCTTATTTTACACATAGGCCTCCTTGTACAATCTCGAACTCAGCAAGCCATGGGTCTCGAATCAGTGGAACAAAATCTTCTATTGTTCCTATTTTGAGGCATATTCATTTTAAATGAATTATGTAAATTTGGAAGGAGAAGCAGCTGAGCAATTTTATCTCCTTGATTAATAGAAATTATACTTTGGGGGGAGCTAAGCATTATTTTTATTTCCCCTTTGTAGTCTGAGTTTATTACACCTGGGGTCACTTGCAAACCTAAGCTTTCAGGACTTCGTCCTATTGTCCCTGAAGAAAGAGGCCCCCTGACTCCTGTGGGAATCAGTTGAACCCCCATTTCAGGTGTTAACACTATTTGGGCGGTGGAACAGAGGTCTAATCCTGCTTTTCCTCCTGTTCCTCTGGCGAGGGAGTTGATGGGTAATAGGGATTGTGTTGGGGAAGCATCTGAATGGATGCTTGAGGATATTCTTCCTCCAATGCCTCGTACATTTGTGGGCCCTGGGGCATTGGGCCCCGTGACCCGTTTTTTGAATTTCTGGACAAATGATTTCCATGTATGTCAAATTTTGAATAGCATTTATTGGCCCAATGATTTCCCTTTTTACACCTGGGGCAGCAACCTGGAGCACAGTATGAATTTGGTCTTATTTCTCTTTTGGGATTTTGCCTAGAATAGCCTGATTGATTATGATAATTTTGCCTGGAATATCCTGATTGATTATAATGTCTAGGTTGAGCCCTTGTGAAATTCTGAGGGGCAGCATCTCTAACAGCTGCTGCAATCATATTCCCTGTGACAAAGGCATCATTTATATCTTTACATAATTGTATATATATGGAAAGATCCTTTTTATTTCTCCATGGCCTAATGGCTTCTTGGCAGTATTTATTAGCATTTTCGTATGCTAATTGAACAACTAACGGCATAGCTTGCTCTGTGTCTCCAAACACTCTAGTTGCAGTTCTCAGAAGTCGATCAGCAAAGTCAGCATATGGTTCATTAGGTCCCTGAATCACCTTAGACAGGCTGCCTTGCAGATCTCCAGGTCCTTATAAAGTTTTCCATGCCTGTAATGCAGCTGCATAGATCTGGGCATATATGCCTGGCACATAATATTTTTGAGCCTGTGAGTCTGCCAATTGTCCTTCTCCTGTGAGCATGTCTACATTATGACCTCCAAACCCTACAGTTGCATTTCTTATAGCTGTTTCTATACATAGTTCTTGAAATTGTGATCGCCAAACCAAGTATTGTCCCCCACTCAATACAGCCTTACATAGACTTTTCCAGTCTGAGGGGGTTAAATTAAAGGTGTTAAGGGCCTCTATCATGCTCAGCGTGAAAGGAGCTTGTGGTCCATATGTCATTACTGCCTCTTTGATATTTTTTATTGTTATGAAATCTATTGAGTAGTGGACCCTTTGTCCGCTATTATCAAATACTGGCAGTTCCCAGTTTATCTGTGAGTTACCCTCGAGAGCACATAAGTGCTCAGAAAGACCTTTTATTTCTGTTTCTAGGGTATGCAAACGCCTAGTAATTCCCTTCATATTTTCTGTAATGGATTCCACCCATGGGGGAGTAGAGGACACAGGTGTTTCCTCTCTTTGAGGGTCTTTTTCCTTTTTTAATTTCTTTTTGGTGTTTTTATTGGAGACTGTGCTCTCAGAATCACTGGATTGTCCTTCACTCTCATCACCTTTATTGGAATCCTGAATTTCAGCTTCTAAGGAAAGTACATAATTCTCAGCTAACTTCAATAATTTCCTGATGGCTTTTGCAGCTTTTGCCTTTGAATTTATATCATTATTTTTCTCCCTGATACTAATTGACTCAGGGGCTATGCTTTCCTGATCGCTTTCCTCGCCATATATTGAATCCGCTATATCAAAAAACTCATTCATGGCTTTTATTACGCGACTTTTAGTCACATTTGCTCCCATTTTCAGTCAGTTCTTACCTGCCGAGGACACCTCCTCCTAACTGGAAGCACTGGAGCTGACTGCTTCCCCCCGGGCTGGGCGGCTGCTCAGTCCGCAGGAGCCTGGTACCTGTGCGCTGCAGCTAATCCCCGCGCTGCTTGCCCGGGCCGCTTGCTGCTGGTGCCGCCGGGTTGTGCTGGGCCGCGCCTCTGCGTTAAGGTCCGCAGGAGCCTGGTCTCCACGCGTTTCAGCTAATCCTCCGCGCCGCCATTGCCGCCGGGCTGTGCCACGCCGTGCCTCTGCGTTACTGGCTGCCTGCTTCCCTGTACGGGCCACCAATTGTAACTGCTGGTGGGCAAGCTGCTGTTCAAAGCAGCGAAGCTGTAGAAAGCACTCAGAGACAAAATAGAAAAGAAAAGGTTATTTTAATTCTCCCGGGCAAGGTCCCACTCTCACGCGGTCCGGCAGGAGAATGGCGCCGGTAGGCTTTTTCCTCTGGTCTGAATCTCTCTTAAGTCTCGTGTTAAGTCCCGCAAGGTCTCAGGTCAGGTCCCGCAAGAGAGATCCCGGAAGGCAGCAATTCTCCGGGGCAATTCCATGTAAACAAATGCAGTCTCAGTCAACACTTTAATCAGGGCTTCTGCAAGCTTATACTCAACAGACAATCTTGCTTTTTATTTTTTAAAGAAAACAATTTTTAAAAATTTGTTCTGGGGGCTGGGGTTGTGGCTCAGCGGTAGAGCGCTTGCCTAGCACATGCGCGGCCCAGGTTCGATCCTCAGCACCATGTAAAAATAAAGGCATTGTGTACAACTAAAATAAATAAACATTTTTTAAAAAATTGTTCTGATTAGTTATACATGCCAGTAGAATGCATTTTGACACACTGTACACAAATGGAGCACAACTTCTCATTTCTTTGGCTATACATGGTGCAGAGTCACACCACTAGTGTAATCATATATATATATATATATATATATGGCAATAATGCCTGTCTCTTTCTACTGTCCTTCCCATCCCCACAGCCCCACCCCTCCCCTCACTTCCTTCTACACAAACAAAATTCCTTCATTCTTCCCTATTCCCTTGCTTCACTATGGATCAGCATCGCTTATCAGAGAAGACATTTGGTCTTTGGTTTTTTGGGATTGGCTTATTTCATTTAACATGATATTCTTTAGTTCCATCCGTTTACCTGCAAATGCCATAATTTCATTCTTCTTTTATGGATGAGTAATATTCCATTGTGTATAGCACATTTTCTTTATCCATTTATCTGTTGAACGGCATCTAGTTTAGCCATTGTGAGTTGAGCTGCTATAAACATTGATGTGGCTGCGTCACTGTAGTATGCTGATTTTAAGTCCTTTGGTTATAAACCAAGGAATGGGATAGCTGGGTCAAATGGTGGTTCCATTCTAAGTTTTCTGAGGAATCTCCATATTGCTTCCCATAGTGGTTGCACCATTTTGCAGTCCCACTAGCAATGTATGAGTATACCTTTTTATCCACATCCTCACCAACACTTATTATTGCTTGTATTCTTGATAATTGCCATTTTAACTGGAATGAGATGATATCTTAGAGTAGTTTTGATTTGTAAGATAATGGAAATCTTGAGATACCATCTTTAATGCATCTTTCCTTCTTCAAAGAAAACACTTGTGTGCACTTTCTGATTCTTTATTCCCCAAAAGTGGAAATTCTGCCTCTTCAAGCTCAAGTTTGCCACCCACACTAAAGAGATAAGGTCCTTACCCTTGGGGAGGTACTATGCTAAAAATGGGGTATAGGTAATAAACAAACAACCCATGAAGAATATTTTCTGCTAGCCAGAGATGCTTTGAAAATAGCATAGGAAAACTTGACCTGGAGTGGTAAACAGAAGCCTTTCTAGGTGACATGAAGCTGAGACAAGCCAATTATGTGAAGATCAATGAACATCAAAGTCTCTGCAGAGAGAACAATCTGCAGAAAAGCCCCAGGAGAATAAGGAACTTGAGGCGGGTGAGGATTAGAAGGTCAGACAATGATGCTGACCTGCGTAAGCATGAGAGAGCACAGGGGACACCAGGTAAGAGCAAAGCTGTCCAATAGGACTTCTGCAATGATGGCAATGTTTTATATCCATACATGGTGCAGGATGCTAGCCACTATGTAAGTGGATATTTACATTTAAGTACATATAAATTAAGAAAAAACTAAAATTAAGCTTTTCAATTTCACTAGCCACATTTCAGATGCTTATGCATCTGGCTGGTATTAGACAGTATGGGGTCACAGAATGAGTGGAGTCTTTGCTCACCAAGACAAGTAGTCCTCCTGGGATTATTTGCTAAGTGTGATAAGAAGCCACTGAAAAGTTTGAAGCAGGGGACTGCTGTGGTTAATTTACATAATAAAGATCCTTGGGACTGTTGGGAAAAGAGCAGGGGGTTGGAAAGCAATCAAGAGAGGAAATAGGGAGATAGCAGAAGCCACTGCAGTTGTTCAGAAGAAAGATGAGGTTGCTTGGACCAGAGTGGTGGCAGCAAATCAAAGTAGATAGATAGATGTTGTTGATGAATCATATGTGAGATGTGAAGGAAAGAAAAGAACCATGGATAATTTCAAGATTTTTGGTTTAAATAAAAATTATTTTATTATATGTACTAAGGTCATTTTCACATGTGGATTACATTCTCTTTCTTCTAATTAGTGATAAATTTCCATGATTAAACTTAGAGCACTTCAGAATTTCCTGAGGCAGCTAGTGGAAAACAGCAAAGTCAATGCAAGTGTTCGGGGTCTGGCAGAACCCAGTAGCTGCCTCAGGCAATATAATGGACATTCTAATTGTCAGATGAGGAAGATAAGGCTCAGTAATGTGAAAGACTTTACCCAAACTCAAAGAATTAAAAATGGCAGGGCTTGGATTTAAAGCTGCCTCATCCAGTTCCTGGGCTGTAGTCCTGACCACTGTTGCTCCTGCTGTGCAGTCACAGCTAGGGCCTTGGGTTTCCAATTGATGCTGAGTTTCCTGGTGGACAACACATGCATAGAACTCAGGCATTTGAAAATAGACATAAAAAAAGCATTTTTATCATGTGCTCCTTCCTGTAAAAGATACCTCCCAGCAGAGTTTGGGAAGTATTCTGGCCTGCATTAGGATCACCTGGAAGGCTTGATAACACCCCCCTGCTCAATTGTTGGGTCCCATACTCAGAGGTCTGGAGGCGGGGGGAAAAAATGTATGTGTCTACATGTTTCCAGGGGATGCTTCTCCTCCAGGGACCACACTGAGAATCATGGTCTACAGTAAGCCAAGCATCTCAGCTGCACTAACAATGGAGCAGGTGAACTGAAAGAACACTTGGCAGCAGTGTCAAGTGCAGCAGAAGCAAAATGAAGGAAGATTCATTTTGTTTGGGGATGCAAAGGAAGGCTCTGGGAAATCTGCTCTGAGGTAATGACAGTTTTCAACTGTTCTGACTCTTCCAGTTCATCTCATCATTTATTCAATACATTCAATCTATGGAGTAGAAGTTCTAATTTTGGACTGCGGGGATTTTGTATTTGAAGACAACTAATAGTTTAAAATTAAGGGAGAAAGCCAGGTGCAGTGGCGCACACCTGTAATCCCAGAGGCTCTAGAGGCTGAGGCAGGAGGATCACGAGTTCAAAGCCAGCCTCAGCAACAGCGAGGCACTGAGCAACTCAGTGAGACCCTGTCTCTAAATAAATACAAAATAGGCTGGGGATGTGGCTCAGGGGTTGAGTGCCCCTGAGTTCAATCCCCAGTACCAAAAAAACAAAACAAAAAACCCCACAAACAACAACAACAACAACAACAAAAAAAAAAAAAAAAAAAAAAAAAAACATTAAGAGAGTAGGAGAAAATAAGATGCAGAAGGGAAAAATAATACTTATATTTATGCTCTTTTCCATGAAAGAGGATAAATAAGCATAATACCAAATGTCTGGAAATGGAGGATCTTTTCTCTTTGACAAATAGACCTTATAAGCTAAAACTTCCATCATCCAGAGTCACATTTCTTTCCTGGCTTACAAATACAGCACTGATTCCTCATCCTCCTCTCTCACACCTCCTTCCTGACACCTCAGCCTCTAGTGTAAGCTAGAATCTTCATGGCAGCATCAGAATCCATTCCCCTTTTCGTAAGTACTTGTTAAAAATGATGAAATGTCTGGTCTGCATTCAAATTGCCTGATGAGCAGGGCATAAGAGGGCAAAGAAATCCCAGGGGAAAGCTATGGCTGGCTGCTTCTGCTGTCTCCATCTCTCCCATTCTTGAGGACCACACTCTGCTCCAGTAATTTGCAGAGCCCCATAAACTTTGGACTCTGCTCTCCTGGGAAGGGCACATCACCACTGTGTTCCTAGTCTGGTGAGCGGAGGATGCTTGGCTGACTAATCCAACAGCACATTTCAGAGGAAAGCCAGCACTGTGAGGGTCCTGTTTATTTTTCACCACCTAACTTGTTTTTTTTTTTTTTTTATTTTTAAAAAATATTTATTTATTTATTTTAGTTGTACACAATGTGTTTATTTTTACGTGGTGCTGGGGATGGAGCCCCGGCCGTGCACGTGCTAGGCGAACGCTCTACTGCTGAGCCACAACCCTAGCCCCTAACTTTTTTTTTTAGCTTGCTGAAATACTAAATATTTTGAAGTAAGTTCTGATTGTTATGTGGTAGAATATTTTTTAAATGTTTTTCCAATGAGTTCTTATTATTAGTTAAGTCATGATTCAGTATCCCAGGGCAGGGCTCACCATGCACCCAGCTCTCCCTTTACCACCCTGAGAGAAGGATGTAGGACAAAGGAGAGGTGCAGTGGAGCCAGTTTAGCTCTTCTCAGGAAACATGCTGTGGCCCAGTGGTTGACAAGGGACAGAGTGACTTGTAAATGTCATTGCCATCGCATCGTGATGGAAGTCAAGGTAGCTTTACCAGCAGTTTCTGGTCTGGTTGTGGTTGAGAAAGTGGCTGTCAAAAGGGGGAGTCTTGTCAATCTTGGTTTTGGTCTTGATACTTTCTGCATGGTGCTAACTCCTGGCATGGGTGTTGGCAGGAGTTCTGAGGGGCCTAGAGATGCCCCAAAGCAGCTTGACACTCAATAGATTTCTTATGTGAGAGAATCCTAAGAGACTTTTTTTTCCATTTTTTTTTTTTACTGTACATTATATGGTACATTATATTTGTATGTAATGGTGATATTTGTTGTTACATATTTGTACATGCACACAATATAACTATAATTTTATCAATATCATTCCCCAATATTTCCCCTTTCCCTTCCCTCCTCCCTCCTCCTGGTGAAACCTTTAACTTGTTAATAGATCTAATATAGGAAGGGGTTAATGTCAAGAAAAAAATAATAATAATGCTTTAGTAATAAGTTTGAACTGTGGTATGATATAACTTGGTCTTCAGCTGCATCCTGATTTTTTAATGTAATTTTATTTTATATTTTTTATTTGTTCTTTTTAGATATACATGACAGTAGAGTGTATTTTTGACATATTATACATACATGGAATATAACTTACCATTTTCTCTTTTTTTTTTTAACAGAAGGAAGATTGGGCAAGACTCCTTTTCATTTATTTATTTTTTTGCCATACAATTTTTGTTTTAATTTGCACAAGAACTGACTCTCTATTGATTGGAATTTTTTTTGGTGAGGGGAGGGGTACCAGGGATTGAACTAAGGGGCTTTCCACCACTGAGTCGCATCCCCAGCCCTATTTTGTATTTTATTTAGAGACAAGTTCTCACTGAGTTGCTTAGCACCTCGTCGTCTATGCTGAGGCTGGCTTTGAACTCATGATTCTCCTGCCTCAGTCTCCAGAGCTGCTGGGATTACAGGCATGCACCACCATGCCCAGCTAACTTCCCATTCTTGAGGTTGTACATGATGTGGAGTTACACTGATTTTGTATGCATATATGAACATAAGAAAGTTATGTCCATTTTATTCTACTGTCTTTCCTATCCCATCCCCCATACCTGCCCTTCATTCCCCTTGTCTAATCCAATAAACTTCTATTCTTCCATACCTGCCCCCTTATTATAAATTAGCATCTGCATATCAGAGAGAACATTTGACCTTTGGCTTTGGGGATTGGCTTATTTCACTTAGCATGATAATTTCCAGTTCCATCCATTTATCAGCAAATGCCATAATTTCATTCTTCTTTATGGCTGAGTAATATTCCATTATGTATGTATACCACATTTTCTCTATTGCATCCTGAAATTTTAAAAGGAAGCTGGAAATTATTTCTCCTCCCAGCAAAGCCATCTGTTCTCCGAGCGCAGCATTAAGGCAACCATCTCTGAGTTACTCTCTCACTGGAGAGGCCCCAAGTGAGAGCCAGACTTCAGGCTAGGTCTCTAATTCTTTAGTTGTCTCAAATCTCATGACAGTTCCAGGAGGTAGCTCTTTTAGTGCTATTTGACAGGAGAAGGAGTTGAAGCTTAGGGATGTAAAGTCACCTGTAGGAAAGTCATGCAGCCTGTAGGATGGGTGTTTCTGATGCTTGCAATGGAAAACAGGCAACAGGAATTTATTTAGGAATATTTACTGGGCACTGGATTAAGTCAAGTGAATCCTAGAGGAACGAAGAACTGGGAGTTGGTAGAAGGGAAAATTATCATTTTGAGTAAAAAGTCTCTCTCTCTCTCTCTCTCTCTCTCTCTCTCTCTCTCTCTCTCTTTTTAGGATGACAGCTGTGATGTCTTCAGAGTATGAAACACAAGGGTGAGAGCTAGTTTACTCTAATTGGTTGTGGTTGGACAATGGGCAGAATAACATACCCAGCTTTGAATAGAATTCTTCAACTCACTCGGGGTTGAGGCTCTCATCTAGGTGGTAGTTAGTCTGAGAAGGGTGGAGAATCTCTTTGTTGAAGAGCATAGTGGTAGCTGATAGATTTTTGAGAAGGAAGGCATTTCCAGAGACAAGCTAGGGTTAATGGGGCAAGTGAGGTTGGGTATGATGCTTGAAATAGAACTCTAGTCAGGTTTTCTAAGGGCATTTGAGATAAAAAGTAGTGTGGCAGACCCGGGCTGCCCAGGCTTATCTAGTAGCTAAGTGTCAAGGGTAGTGTTGAGTTGAAGAGACTAGACCAGGGCTACAAATTATAGTTGTAGCTTTGGTTAAAGTCTGCATATTTACTTGTGCTGATAAACCTGTCAAGCTTCTACTCTACTCCAGCACTACCCCCAGGACTGTCCAGGATACCCAGATCCTCAGGCAGATGCTTGGAGGAAATGTGTTTTTCTTTTTCCTGCAAGGGATACAGCCAACTAACTCCTGCTGGCTTGGTATATGAGGACATCAGAACACTACTGGACACAAGTGCAATGGATCTCATCTCAACTGAAGTATGAAGTGGCGGAGGGCAACCTCCAATTCATGGCCAGTTTCTGCCATTTATTCAACACATGTTCTTGCTATATTTTACTATAATTTACACCTTTTCAGGCAGTGTATGTACCTCTACCGCTTATAAGTTTGCAGTGTGAATATTTTATCCATTTAACAGTTGAGGCACTTAATTTAAAAGAGGTAAAGATACTTGCTTGAAGTATCACAATTTGTAAGGGGCTGAAGTTGGGTTTTTGCATGATTTATGTGATTCTCAAGGCAGTGTTCTCTCTGCAACTTAGCTTGGCAGTGTTAGGCTGCAGAAATGTGTTCAAGCATGTGGTCTACATACTAGGCTTGGAACTAGGTGGCTGGAATTGAATGGATCTCAATTATGCATTCTCATTGAGGATGCTATTGCCCACTAGGGGACACTTAAAAATTCTTAGGTCTTATAATCAATTCTGGCTCTGCAAAGGGCAGAAACACACACACACACACACACACACACACACACACACACAACTGCACTTTTAACACATAACAACCTATTACTTTTAAAACCACATCATCACCTTGAGTGAATGCCTAATTCCAGAATCTCCTCTTAATATACCTGATTTAAATTATCCCAGTGGATCCAACACATCTGAGGATCCATTCTTTTGTGGACAAAAGAATGAGAATAATGATGGTGCCCACTAGTGACAGGTCTGGAATATTTGAGTGAGAAGCACTATATTTTCCCCCAGTAGATGATAGAAAGAAAGTGTGGAAAGGGTTGAATTTGGAATTAATTTTGGAAATGAAAGTAATGGCATTTGTGGATGGACTGGATTTAGTTAGAGAGGGAAAGAGGAATACTTGCCCATTTTTTTGTTTGGACATTATTTTTAAACCCAATATTCAGATTCTTTTGTTTGTTTGGTTTGTTTATTTGTTTTGTTTTTTTGTTTGGAGTGAAATGGGCTCTTCAGTGTTGACAAGATTATTTCTGAGTTGCAAAAATTATCAAGATTATTTCTGCCATCCATATTTTTGTACTTCCTATATTTTCCAATTCAATTTTGGCCACAATTAGATAGATAGTGAGGGGATACTTTTTTCTTGTATCAGTAGTGGAAACCTTAGCAACAGACATTAACTGTTCCAGGTATGTCAAATATATGTATCAATTTTTCTTTTTTAGCCATCTTAGTACTATTAATTATGTTCTTGTTTTGAATCCTGGTTACTTTTTCTCTCTTGCAATTATGTCATGATACTGATAATTAACCTCTAGCAATTGCTCTGGCAATGCTGCCCCACTGCCCTGGTATTTCCCCATTGTCCTTCTATCACTCCTCCAGGCATTGGAACTCCCACATTAATTCAAGATTAATGTTCATGGGCTGGGGATGTAGCTCAGTTGGTAGAGTGCTTGCCCCTCATGCATAAGGCCCTGGATTCAATCCCCAGCAGCACCCCCCCCCCCCCCACTAAAAAAAAAGAAAGAAAGAAAAAGAAAAAGATTAATATTCACTTTCCTTCTTTAGGATTGGAATCTACTTCCTGCTTGCTGAAACTCTTCCCTCCAATGACTTCCAGCTCACCATCTTTTCCTAATTCTCTTCTTATTTTCTCAGCCTCTTTTGCCTATCCTCCTTTCAGTGGTTTCCCTAGTGTTGCATCCTGAGGCCATGCCTTTTATTTTTCTCTCTTTTTCTCTCCAAAATGATAAATTACAATGTCTCAAGGGAAGATACCAACACTCTAGTGGTTTGCAATTTACATAATAATAGCACCTACAACTTGCTGATCCACTTCCATATACCATGCACAAAATAACCCTTGAATCTTTTCAAATAAATTCTTGATATGGATATTAATTGTATCACAGTTTTCAAATGAGGAAACCAAGTCTCTCTAAAGTTCAGGATTTTTCTCTATCTAGTAAGTAAGTGAATTTGAACTGAGACCTTTAATACTTATAGTTTACTGTTGACAAAAGATCCAGCATGGATGTCCTTAAATATTCATTCATCAGACTTATGTATCCAAAGGTATGTCAAAGGAACATCATCTGGATGTACCCTATCATTTCAAGATTCTTATGGCTTAGATATGAGGTTTTCCCCAAAAGCTCATGTGTGAAACAATGCAAGAAAATTCAGGGTGAAATGATGGGGTTATGAGAGCCTTAACCTAATCAGTGCATTAATCCCTTGATAGGGATGAACTGGGGGCTAGCTGTAGGTAGATAAGGTGTGGCTGGAAGAGGTGGGTCACTGAGGATGTGCCTTTGGGGTTTATATTTTGTCCCTGGAGGTTGGAGCACTCGCGCTCTTTCTCTCTCTCTCCCTCCCTCCCTCTCTCTCTGCTTTCTGATGGCCATTCCTGAACTGCTTTCCTCCACCACATTCTTCCTCCATGGTGTTCTGCCACATCTTGGACCCAGAGCAATGGAATTAACTATCTGTGGATGGAGACCTCTGAAATCATGAGCCCCAAAATAAACCTTTCCTTCTCTAAAATTGTTCTTGTCAGATCTTCTCGTTGTAGCAGCAAAAAGCCAACTAAAGCAAAGTTTAATACACATAAATCCATATTAGTATGATCACTGTCACCAACTATTTCATCACTCCAACTCCCAATCCCATCCAAAATAAATAACCCAACAAATCATACCTACTCTGATAGTTACTCTTAAGGGTAACATTCTTTGCAAAAGTTTCCAAATCTAGAAGCATTTCTGGACACTCCATTTCCTATATTGCCCATATCTGGTTGTTCACCAAGCCCTCCAGGATTGGGGCCAGAGGTGTTTTCTGCATCACTGAGGCTCCTGGCATCACTTCCCACCTCCTTCCTGACCTCCTGCCACTGTTCTTTCCATACTTCATTTGACTTTTCACCCTACTGACAAGATCATCTTCTGATCCTGCCAGTTTGCTTTAAAACCTCTTTACTCCATTTTGCCTACAGGATATATTTCAATGTCTTTGATATGCCATCCACGGCCCTTGACAATTGGCCTAGCTGTTCTTATTTTTCAGATGGGTTGGATGCTATTGAGATGCAGAAAATAAAAACTTATTTCAAAATATGACAAATAATTTTGACTTTTTAATCACGTATTTTTCTCAGTCTATGGTTATTAAAAAAGAACAGTTGTAAGGTATAGTTGCAATTTTATGTTTGGTTGTAAAGGGATTCTCAATATAAATATCAGGGACCAAGAAGATCAAATTTTCATGAAGTATTTCTCCTAAGTTTTAGAGTTCAGTGATGAAAAGAGCTTTCTTAGCCAAGCTTTAGAAGTATAGATTCTAAGTTCAAGGATGAACTTGAACTAATAAATTTGGTATCTAGGGGAGGAATGAGGGAGAATTGTATGGTAAGATGCCCCAAGGTCTGTGTAGAGCAAGGAAAGATTTTATTCTTCATTTTCAATCATGTAAATGAAATAATGTTAAAGTCTTCTGGTTCTTTTAATAGGCTCCAATAGGAGAATTAAGACAGTTAAGGAAAAGATGTCATTTAGTAACACTGTAATGCCACTCTATGAAACTGTCTTCTATTATGGCCTGTGACAAAAAGTAGGATGAAAATGATTTTTCCATTCTGATGAAGCCAGTTCATCCAGTTTCTCCAGGACATCCTCTGGTCAGTCCCCAAAAGAAGAATGTGTGGAGGTTATGGAGGGTGGACTGTGGGTTCAAACAGATTTGGGCTCAAAATCCTAGGCATACTATATGACACAAATCAAAGCTCTGAGATTCTATTTCTTATTCTCCAAATGAGAACAATATGTATGTAAAGGTTATTGTGATGTTTCTACAAGTCAGGCTGATTAGCTTTTCTGTGGTACCATGTTTTCAAATTCCTCCTCTCTGTGTAGTACTCAATTTGTAGGACTGGAAGCATCTGTAGAGCTGGTTTAGCCCACTTGGTTTACAGATATGGAAATTCAGGTGTCTCATAGGTTATTTGCATTTACATTAAAAGGGAATTTTATCACTGGGATCTGCCCTTACGCTTTCTTTTCCTTCCCCAGCATTGATTTCATTCCTAGTGATGAAGGAATCAAACACCAGTCAAGTAATACTAAAATAGAATGTTGACTTGGATGAAGCAGATATGCCAGCACCTACTCAATGCCAGAGCTGTGCTAGGAGTTAGTGCATAAAGCAAGTTCTTTTTCTGAATATTCACTGCCTGGGGGAGACATGGACTTAACCTAAGGTCTGTAGGACAGGTTAGACTGGAATAGCCACTCTAAGTGAAGCCCCAAGTGCTTTGGACTCAGAGGAAGGAGGGATGCATCCAGTGTGGGGACAAAATAGAAAGACTTCTGATGCTGGTGGTAGTGTGTGTAGAGGGCTAACAGATCACCACTCATTAATTCAGTACCAATTTATGGAACAGGTCTGTGTCAGTTACCATGTCCTCTTAGTTCTGACTATAGGAGGAGAAATAACATAGCAGATAATGTGCAGTCATAGAGGGGGGACAGGGAGAAAGTGCAGAGAAAAACCAAAACATGGCAGTCATTCTCTCTGAAGGAGATATAAACAAAAGCAGAAACAGCATTATGTATGATGCAGCACACCAGACAGCCTCTGAATAGTGGGAAAGGGGCTCATTTTTCTCTGTAGAGATACTTTGGTTATTCTGACCTATTTCTTTTCTGATAGCAAGGAACAGTACAGAAGAGAAGCAGGAAAGGGAAGGGAAAGAAGCTAGGCAAGGCTAACATTTTAGAGGTAGTTCCAGCCAGGGCCTGGTCTCACAGGAAGTTCTGGAACATAAATTATACCCAACTTTGTACTTCCTTGAAGAAAAGGAGCAGAGCTTTCCTACTCTCGCTTTACTCATTCATTGCAAGAAATATACCCTTCTAGTCACTTCCAGGACTTCCTGGAGGTGAAATGACTTCAGGGTCCAAGGTCAATTCTCTGAAGAAGATCACAAGTAAAGCAGTTTGCAGCAATCTTGCAGAAGCTGGAGGATTAGTGCACAGAGCTGTCAGAAGGCATCCAAGGGGGATTTTAATGGGGCGCTAACAGTTTCATACAATACATAAGTGGTTATTATTGCTATTTCTAGGTCTGCCTTAGTTGGTAGTGGTCTGAGGGAATCCATTAGGGAAGCCCATTATATAAAGTTTCTGCTTCAAGGATTTAAAAGCAATCTTTATTGCTAATAATACTTGCCAAATGTCAAGAACTGTGAAGTGTCTGAGGTTTTCCCCCTACTTGCAAACTAACAAGTTAGCCTGACAGTTTTATGAATGTTGACAGATTATATGAGACCCTTGAGTCAGAGACAAAGGATTTTATTATAGTAATAGCAGTAGCCAGAATATTTTCTTGCAATGGTTCGGAGACTCTAATTCCCACAGGGCAATGCAAAGAGGACTAGGTGACTTCTGCTTATGCCGTGAGCAGATGGAGTACGAAGAAGAACCTTGGCCTTATAGAGCCTGAATTTTTTATGATGAGCTGTAAACAAAATTTCCCTTTGCTCTAGAGAGAAACATTATCTTTATCTTCCAAGACTATTCCCGTACAACCATTCTTGAAAAGATGGTTTGGTGCAATCAGTGCCTCTACTCACAAGACATGCAGAAACACCAAATACCTGTGGAGAATTGTCTCCCAGCAAGTAGATGAAGAAACAGGGAGCTCCTTGGTAGCAAAACATGCTTCAGAGAGTATGGTCTGAATGATGGTACTGAGGCCTTTGGTGTTGAAGTATAAGGCTAAGCTGAATTAGGCTTGGCCAGAGTTGGGAAAGAGGAGAATAGGGCTTTTAGTTGGTGTAAGACTACCCCTCTTACCTACATATGGTTGGTTTTTTTTTTTTTTTTTTTTTTTTTTTGGTACTGGGGATTGAACTCAGGGGCACTCGACCACTGGGCCACATCCCCAGCCCTCTTTTGTATTTTATTAGAGACAGGGTCTCACTGAGTTGCTAAGTGCCTCACTATTGCTGAGGCTGGCTTTGAACTCACGATCCCCCTGCCTCAGCCTCCCAAGTGCTGGGATTACAGGCGTGCACCACCACGTCCGGCCCTATGTATGTTTTTGTTTGTTTGTTGTTTTGTTTTATTAGCATCATTAGGGTGGAGAAATGAGAAATGGATTGGTCATCTCTAACAAACCTTAGAATTCATGCATCTCTGTGTCCTGGAGTTTTTCATTAGGAGGCTGTCAATCCTTTGATAACCCATAATTTCAAAGAGAGTGGCAGGCCAAAAGAATTCTCATTATTGATTTTTTTTTTTTTTTTTTTTTTTTTTTTTTTTTTTTTTTTTGGTGTGTGTGTGGTGCTGGGGATTGAACCCAGGGCCCTGTGCATGTGAGACAAGCACTCTACCAACTCAGCTATATCCCCAGCCCTCATCATTGATTCTTAATATTTAGTATTTAAAAAGGTTTTTAATTCATTGCAGCTATTATTTTATTTTGTGATTTTAAAATCCTAAGTACCTTCCTCTTCCAAATCTTTGTTTCGTCTCAGATTTTTTACTGTCTTACCCAGTACAACTTACTCAACATTTTGGCTTCTGTTTTTTTCTAATTCTCCATACTCTCTATTAACTTGCCTGTGGTTTTACTTCTTTCTTTGTCAACTTTACCACCACTGGCCCATAAGTTCAATAATTCTCCTTCTGAAATCTTATTTTTCTTGCTCTTTCATCTTTCCATATATGTGCAACAATCTCCAGCCTTGGGTCAACCATCTTCTTTCTTCATTTCTCCTTAAGACTCTCAGATGTTTTAGAGAAATATCTTCTTTGATACATATTTATTTTTGTTTGCTTTTAACTTTGCCCAACTTGATCATTTTAGCAACCCTTGTAAACTTATTGGCCTTTGTGGTTTTTTATATTTACCATTTCATGATATAATGACATGACCTTTTTTGGTTTTCATATCTGTAAACTAAGCCAGGTGGTCTAAAGAAGCTCAAAGGACTCTTCAAGTCATAGCTGGAAGCCTTAAACATGTATGAAGTATTTAGGAGCGTGATACTTTTAGCAACAGTAATAAGTAAAAAGAAAAAAAAATACATTAATATCAAAAGAACAACTTGATTTAATTTGAAATTATAATGTTTTAGAATGTGTCTGTTATTCAGGTTATGAAGAAACAATCTCAGAGAAATGACTTGTTCAATGTCATGTAATTACCCAGAGTTTTCCTAGGATTTGATTCAATCCTCTCCCTCTAGTAACCACAAGATGCTGCCTAAAAAGCCAGTGGATTTACTAGCATAGAAAACTGTTTCTATCTTCCCTTTTTGTGTGATTGTACTTTAAACCTTACTGCATTACAATTGAGAAGCCTTTACTTCCAAAGAAGTAACCTACCAAAGAACCCAGTTTGTTTTAATTGAATAAAAAATGAAGTATAATATCTTCTCTATTTACACAAGTCCTGGGCTAATTTCCTTTCCAGCACTTACCCTCACTCACACTCTATACACACATTCTCACTCTAATGCAAAACCGAACACTTTCCAGCCAGATATACCATTATTTTTTTAAGTTCTATATGCTTGCAATAACATTGCCTTAAAAAGTTACTAAACATGAATAAGTGCTAAAGGTTATAATAGGACTTTAAAAGAGATCTAAGTAAGGACATTATGCTAAGTGATATAAAGTAGTCATGGAAAAACAAATACTGCATGATTTCACTTATTGGAAGTATTTAAAACAGTTAAACCCATAGAAGCGAAGAAGTGAATATTGGTTGCTAGGGGTTGGGGGTTGGGGGAAATGAAGAATTGCTAATTAATGGGTATAAAATTTCAGTAATACAAGACGCATAAGTTCTAGAGATTTGCTATACAACATTATCCCTAAAAACAACAATACTCTGGTGTAAACTTAAAATCTGTTAAAGGGCAGATCTCCTGTTAAATGTTCTTACTACAATTAAAAAAATGTTATTATACTATATAGTATATAATTTGCTTCCAAGTTTTATAGTATGAGAATCCTTTTTTTTAATATTCAGAAATTTGTAATTTCACGTGCTGAAAGTTATGCTTTTTTGTATCCTATTAATTGAAAAATACTTGAATAAAATCAGCATGCATTCTTTGAAATGGATTTATATTTTCTTTATCATACAGCATCTCTGTTTGAAAAATATTCACTTATATGTGAGAAATAGCTAACTCTAAGGGAGGCTGGACCATTTGTTATGGGCTTTGGGAGACATGCCAGGAAGATTAAAATTTATTTTGTAGGAAAGATGAAGTCAGAAGAGGTTTTAAAGCAAAGTGACAGAATTTGATTGATTATATTTTCTGAAAAATAATTTTGGCAGCAATATGGAGAGCCAAATAACATATGGAGAATCTTGTAGCAGGAGGTCAGTTAGGAGGTATATGATGTGAGGAGCCACAGTGATAAAAAGACACCTCTAACCCCAGCTAGATGGGGGCATGGCCAAGGATACCTCATGTTTGAAGAATATGTTGGAAGACAGGACTGTAAGTGGAATAAGAAATATCAGAGGAAGCAGTATTTTATTTATTGATTTGGTGGGGAAAGAAATTGGAATATGTGGAATATGGGGAGATACGAATAATATTGAGTTAGATATATATATATATATATATATATATATATATATATATATATATATATATATTGTGTTAGCATTTATTTCATCACTGTGACAAAAGTACCTGAAGGGGGAAAATATTTAAAAGAATAAAGATTTGTTTTAGTTCACAGTTTCAGAAGTTTTAATCCATGGTCACTTGGCTTTGTTGTTGCTGGACCTGTGTTGAGACAGAATATCATAGTGGGGAAGCATGGCAGAGAAAAAACTGCACAATCTGTGGTGGCTGGGAAAGAGAATGGGGAGGGAATATCCAGAGACAAGATATACCCTTCAAGGACAGAACTTACTTCCTCCATCTAGGTCACACGATCTGTGGTTTCTATCACCTCCCAATAGTCTATTCAATTATGAACCTATTAGTGAATCAATCCATTGGTAAGACCAGAGTCCTCATGATCCAATCAATTCCCAAAAGTCCTACCTCTGAACCTTGATGTAAGTTTTCAACACATAAGCCTTTGGGGGACATTCCATATCCAACCATAAACATATATGTGTATATATATATATATATATATATATATATATATATATATATATATATATATATGTATATATATATATATACACACACACACACACACATATATATGTATATATATATATATTCATTACATATTGTTAGGATTTGGATATGAAGTGTCCTATGAAAAGCTCATGTGTTAGAAACATGATACCTAATACAGCAATATTCAGAGGTGAAATGATTATAGGTTATGAGAGCTGTAACATATCAGTGGATTAATCCATTTGATGGATTAATAATTCAAATAGATTACTATATGGAAACTATAGGTAGGTAGGGTGTGACTGGAGGCAGTAGGTCACTGGGGGCATGCCTTTAGGTATTATATTTTGTTCTTGGCTGTTATTCCCCCATCCCACCCTCGTCTCTTTGCTTCCCAGCCGCCATGAGCTGAACTGCTTTCCTTCACCATGCCCATCTGCCATGATGTTCTGCCTCACTGTAGACCCAAAGCAATGGAGCCAGCCAAGCACAAACTGAACTTCTGAAACCATGAGTCAAAATAAACTTTTCCTCTCCTAAGTTGTTCTTGTCATGTATTTTGGTCACAGTATTGAAAAGCTGACTAAGATACATATACATTCAATACATAAAGATTGAAGTATGATTTACATCCAGATGATGTCCATTAAGCTGCTATATATGTGGGTCTAAAACTGATGCAGTATGAGTAAGAGCTTCAGATAGCAGTAGATCGTCTCCCCCCATGACATAAGCAGAGACTAAGGGGGAACTTAGTGCAAGAGTTTCTTCTTCACTTCTCTTGGGAGGGGAGCAAATTTATTTAGAGTATGTGTGTTCATCTTGACCCCTTGCTGAAAGAGTTGAAATTTCTGGAAATTTTACGTGTTATGCCAAGTACATCTTCACTCCAGCTGATAAAATGTAAGGGTCTGTAGAATATGTGATTTTAATTTTGTGTTTTTGTTTGATTTCTCCTAGGAACAGAGACTGAGACAAGCATTCTTTGAAAACAGTTCATTTGGGAATTTCAGAAAACACTGATATAACTTGGAGAAGTAAAATAGGGAAGGAAAGGCAACTAATAAGAGGAAATATTAGAACAAGCAATCACAGTGAAAAGTTAGAGCTTAATTCCATGAGGACTTCTGGGAAAAGATGCAAAATGCCAAGAGGTTAGGCAGCTTGGGTATCCATAAGCCAATTCCCAAGAGTTATGGTTGAGGTCATTCCTTGGGGTGTTAATTCCTTTGCACTTTTCACCTGTCAGAAATGTAGATAGACACATTGTACTTCTGGCAAAATTCTCCAGGCAATAAGAGAGAGATACTGGCAAATGGAAATCATACTAAAGTCCACTAAAAGATCTGAAGGACACAGAAGGAAGACTGAGTCTGCTCTCCCAGTCTCCCAGTCCCAAGGGAAATGACTGTATGCATAGGCAACAAGAAGATGCCCCTAGGCATCTAAGAGATTACCTATTAAAATCAACAGGAAAATGGAAACATCTAATCTTAATTGAGCAGGAAGGGGAAAAATTCACTATAGCCCATATGTTCAGGCTAATGTGTTCAAAGGAAGCTGGAATAGTCATCAGGGAGCAACAAACCTGGAAAAGATACATTGGAGCTGCATGGCTCTAGACCCTGAGTGCTCTTATTAGCAAACTAATTAGTTTTCCAGCACCTCCCATAATATCAGTGTGTTAGCAAGGTTTTCATCATTGTTACAAATTCCTGAGATCATCAGCTCAAAAAGAGGAAAGGTTATTTTGGCTTACAACTTTAGAGGTTTCAGTTCATGGTGGTCTTGTTACTCTTGTGCCTCTGATGCTGGGGGGCATCACAGTCATGGCAGGCACACATGGCATACCAAAGCTATTCATCTTATGGCCAGGAAGTCAGAGAGAGAAAGGAAAAAGACCACAGTCCCATAATCCCCTTTTAAGGCGTACCTCCAATGACCTAAAACCTCCCACTAGACCCCATTTCTTAAAGTTTCTAGCACTTCCCAAGCTGAGGACTAAGCTTTTGACATATGGCCTTTGGTGGGGGAGGGTCATTCCAGATCCAAATTATAGCATTCTGCCCTGGTTCCCAAAGGCTCTTGTCCATCTTATAATGCAAAATGAATTTTGTCCATCACTAAGAATCCTGAAGGCTTAACTGATCTAGCATTGCTCAAAAGTCCAAGTCTGAAGTCTCCTCTAAGACTCAAGGAAAACTCAAGTCTTTATGAAAAATCAAAAAGAAGTTACATACTAGCAAGGTAAAACAAATAGACATTCTCATTTCAAAGAGAGAAATAAGAAAATAGCAAGGAGGGATTGGATCAAAGTGAGACTGAAACCAAGCAGGGCAAATGTCAGGTCCTAACTCTTAGCGTCTGGCATCTGGGATACACTGTGGCAGGAGGTTGGCTCCCAGTGGCTGAGGGAACCCTGCCCCTATGACTTTGCTGGCTGCAGACCACAGCGGCTTCTCTTGGGCAGGTTTTGCATGATGCCTACAGTTTCCCTTGGCAGGCATTGCACTTTCTTGGCATCTGTCTTCCTGGGCTCTCAACTACAGCTTTGGCTTCACTTTCATAGCTCCACATATCATCCTGTCAAGGCTGGTTGTAGAGACTGTGACCTTGTCACACTCTGCCTGGCCTCTTAGACTTTCCTTTGAAATCTTGGTAAAAATTTCATGACCGCATAACTCTTAGAATTAGTATTTTAAATCAGTTGAGGGTAAACTTTTTGTAAATGGGCATATACCATTTTAGACTCTAAGACCATGCAGTCTCTGCTATAACTATTCAACTATTCTACTGTCACATAAAATAGGCATGGCTGTGTCCAAAAAAACTTTATTTATAAATGCTAAAATTTGAATTTCAGGGTTTTATTTGTAATAAAATAATAACTTTCTTTTGTTATTTTTTAGCCATTTAAAAATGTAAAATTTGTTCTTAATTTGTTGGCCATACCAAAAGAAATATAGGCAATAGTCAGACATGACTCATGAGCCATAATTTGCTGACCCCTGCTGCAGAAATGAAAGCAGATGGATACCTTCATCTGTGACAACTTGTAGCCCTTTGTCATTTAAATACCTATATCATTCTATGACCTTGCCAGAGCTCAGCAAATGATGTTCTTCAAATACTGTGTCATTGAACCTGAGACACATTGACGATGGCACTTACTTAATCTCATCAGCAGTTTTACCGTCATCATCATTGTTGTCATTTTCCATTTTTGACATAGGTTTTATGACTTTTTGTTGAGTCCTCTTTTATTATGATATAGTCATACATCGTAACATTCATTCCTTTAATGTGTACAATTACCATCTAATTCCAAGACAGTTTTCATCACCCCAAGAAGAAACTCTGTACCATTAGCAATCACTTCCTATTCTCTTCTTTCCCACCTTCAGTGGATCACTAACTTACTTTTGTTTCTACAGATTTGCCTATTCTAAACAATTTACATAACTATAATCATATAATAAGTAGCATGTTATGCCTGGCTTCTTCCACTTAGCATAATGTTTTCAATATATGTCTATGCTACAGCATGAATCTGTACTTCATTCATTTTTTATGATGGAATTATATGTAGTATATACCACATTTTATTTATATATTTGGCTGTTTTCACTTTCTTTTGACTACTGTGAATAATGCCATTATAAACATTCATGTACAAGCTTTTGTGTAGATATGTTTTTAGTTCTCATGCATTTACATCTAGGACTGGAAGTGCTGGATCAGATAGCATCTGTGTTTAGCTTTTTGAGGAACTACCACATCAATAGGTTTTAAATCCACTATATCATGACTGCCACCTAGCTGACAATCATTACAAAACACAGAAACATTCTGATTTTGAGGAGATTAAAACTGGAAGGAGACAAAGTGTGTTTTAGTATTTCTGTAATAGAATAGAAGGATTTGACTTTTGTTGTACATTTACAATTGAGGGAAAAAGCAATAATTGCTCTTGCGGGCACAAGCATCCTGTTCCACAACTCAGATGATATTTCTTATTATAAATTAAAATATTAGAATTCCAATTTACATCTCAGAATAAGTCTGATCACCATGAATCTACTCTAGCTCCTGAAAAGATATAATTTTTTGGATGCAAAAGCAAAGATCCAAATTTTAGATTCTCATGTCTTCAAAAAATAACACATTTCCTGAGGCTGTTTTGGCTTGCCACCTGTCAGCCTCGCCTAGACTTTACCTCTCTACCCATTTGTGTTCTTTAAACTGTCTTTAAATTTGAGAGGGAAAGGGGTAGCAATGAGGAGGAGACATATGTAGACTGCTTTTAGTATAATTTCAAAAGTGAAGGCAGACAGAGAAATAAGCAGTTTTATCTTCAAATTGGCTAGATGACAATGGGCCTCGGAGGAAAGAACATGGAGGATTGGTAGAGAATGGATTAGGCAGTCACCAGCATTAATGTAAGAGACTAGTCTGGATGGGTGTCTTTGTCTATTCATGCTGCTATAACTAAATGCCTGAGACTGAGTAATTTATAAAGAATGGAAATTTATTACCCATAGTTCTGAAGCTGGGAAGTCCAAGATCAAGATACCAACAGATTTGGTGTGTGGTGAGGACTGCTTTTCTGCTGCCAAGATGGTGCCTTGTTGCTGTGTCCTTATATGGGAGAAGAACAGAAAGGCAAATAGGGAAAAGTGCTAGATCCTTACATGGCAGAAGAGATTGACAGGCAAGGCAGCTCTCTGAAGCCTCTTTTATAAAGGCATTAATCCCAATCATGAGCATGGAGTCCTCATGGCCTAATCATCCCCCAAAAGCCCCATTTCTTAATTCCATCACCTTGGGGTCTAAGCTCCAACATGTGAATTTTGGAGGGGCACATGCATCAGACCACAGCAGTGGGGGTTCAATGTTTTCCTCTCTGAAGTCAATGGAGCCAGAGTAGTTGAGCCAGTTACACTTGGTGTTTGGAGGAATAACCATAGAGAATCTGCTGATATACCCTGTATGGACTATTGTGTGCTTGGGAAAGGGAGGATAGTTAAAGCTTATTTTAATTGTTCTCCAAAACTAGAATAAACATCGAATCTGAATAATGAAGACTAGGTGATTATTTATATCATAAGGATAGAAAATAATTTTCATGCTCAGGGTTATAGTAATTAGTTTCTGAAAATACAGAGTTGGAGAAATTCTGGGTTGAGCATGCCTAAGTGTTTGCTGAAGTAAAGTCCATTGGGTTCTAGGGATATTCAGTACAGTCAGTATTGGGGCAACAGAATTCCAGATACCTGGGAATATTCTTATGTGGAACATAAGAATATTATACTCCAGATAATTACATTACTCCAGATAATTACATTCTGAAAATATTTTTTAAGAATATTATACTCCAGATAATTACTCCAGATAATTACATTCTGAAAATATTTTTCTTTGATGTGATACAGCAGGGGCAATTTGGAAGCAGGAAATTTGGAATTGTTGTTCCAATTATTATGGCCACATAACAAACCACCCTACAACTTAGTTTTACAAGTATTTTCCTCACATATAGTCATTGTGTGCAGTGTTTGTTTCAGCTTTGCCTGGTGTCAGCTGAAGGAATTCGAAGATTGGGGGCTGAAACTATCTGAAGGTTCTTTTGCTCATATGTCTGGCAAGTGATCCTAGGAAGACTCAGAAATCAGGAGTTAACAGCTGGGACTCCTTGGACAGGTCTTTTTATTTTTACATGAAGTCTTTCCAGCATGGCAATTTCAGAGCGTCAGGGCTTCTAGTATATCAGCACTTAGGGCATATGTCCTAAGAAATACAGCCAACCTGGTGGGACCCAGTCACCTTGTTATGATTTAGCTTCAAAGTCCGTGTGTGTCACTGCCTCAGGCTCTTAGTTGAGGCAGTTACAATGATCTAGAAGAGTGTCAATGTCACAGTGTAGGAAGAGCAGTTAGGATAGATGTGACCATCTTTGGAAAATATACTCTCACAGTCCAACCTTTGGCCACAACAATTATATCTATATCACATGTAAAATACCGTTTTTTTTTTTTTTTTTTTCCCTCAAGACTTTCAGTTATCAGCTCTTTATGACATCAGATGAAAGTCCAGGATCTTGTCATATAAATATGGTCCTGGTGAAGAGGAAGATGCATATAGTTCCTTGTGTACAGCAACTTGAGTACAATTTCTCTTGATCCGAAAGGACGGAGACTAGAAAGACAAGTTCTATACTTCCCAAACATCCAACACACAATAATAGATGTAGGATCACTGCTAAAATGAAAGGGAAAATGGGAAGCACACAAGAATCATTGCTCAAAGCAACTTTGAAATAAGGCCAGGTACATTCTATTCTACCAGTTTCTTTCTTTTTTTTTTTTTTTTTTTTTTTTTGTTTGTGCCAGGGATTGAACACAGGTCCTTGTGCATGCAAGGCAAGCACTCTACCAAATAAACTATATCCCCTGCCCCCAGTTTCTTGATTAGAATTCAACTTTACAGTCTATAATTAATTTTTCTTAGTTCCCTTTTCGGAGTTCTTTGCTTTACTACTAGAGTCATCAATGGTTTTCATGATAAAGAATGAAAAATTGGCTTCAGCAGCCAGTTTTCTCAACTTCCTTACTACATATAGTTGTTTGGGAAGTGAAAGCCCTTTTTGATTTTGTGCCGTATCTATTCTTTTTAATTTAAACTGAATATTTTTCCTGTATAATTCTCTTAAAATTTGTGTAGGTCTTCTCTGAAGTTTATTGAGTTTAACTCCATTATTCAAAAGCCACACTTACAGATCTCATTGGCATAAGCCTTTTTTTTTGCCCTGGGTTGGTGCTAGGAAGATTCAAATAGCTGGGGGCTGGCCTAGTTGGGCTTCCTGAGCACCTTTTTCTATTTCTATGAGGCTACACAATGTGGCCTCTCATTAAAGAATCCTCAGGATAGTCATTCTTCTTATATATCAGCTTAGAGTTCCTAAGATACAACCCTAGGAGAAAGAACCTGGAATAATCCTTATGGCCTTCTATGATCTAGACTTAAAAGTTACATTTCATTACTTCTGCCACATGCTATTGTTGGGGCAGGTATAAAGGTCTGCCTGATCAATGGGTACAGCTATCTTTGGAAATCCCATCTTCTGTATTGCTTCCAGTTGTCATTTCTCAACTCCTAATTCACCTCCTGCTGCCAGTCTCTCCCCAAAACATTGGTCCTCCTTTTTAATTTCAGTTATTTTTTGGGGGGGAAAAAGAAAGAACCTACCATTCTACTTAAAAATCTTTCTTAAGTCACTCAAGCTTCTTTACTATTGTCCCATTTGTCCTCATGCACATGATTATTTTTCAGGGAAATATAAGCATTATAATGATGGAAATTAAAGTTTGTTTAGAGGTTTTTACTTCATGCTGCTTTTTATGATCTATCTCCTCAATCAATGACTTACTGAAAGTACAATTTATGATGCTTGAAATCTCTTGATGTTATTAACAAGATTTCTCATACTTGACAATGTATATCAACCAGTCAAATCTTTTTATAAAACCCTCTTTTGGTTTCAGAGCTTAGAGAATTTCCTTAGCCATCATTGCTCCACAGATCTTGAAGCCAAAGTCATGTTATTTTGCATAATTTGGGTTTGTGTGAATGACTGTGGGTGTGTGGTGGGGAAGGAGGTCATGTTAGCTGAAGTGTCTTTACTTAGTAGGAACTAATTGCATTCTTTTTTAAAAAAAAAAATATTTATTTTTTAGTTTTAGGTGGACACAATATCTTTATTTTTATGTGGTGCTGAGGATTGAACCCAGTGCCTCATGCATGCTAGGTGAGCACTCTACCTCTGAGCCACAACCCCAGTCTCCTAATTGCATTCTTAATAGCTCAATTCAAAAAATTTTTAAGTGTTTCTAGCACTTATGACAAGTTCTAAAATGTGAAGGGACAGGAGTCATGAAAGCATATTTAGTGATAATTTCATATTATTAATTCATTACAGTTTATTCTTCTATTATGTCCTGTAGCAAAAAGAGAATGAAACAGGGTTTTATCTAAGTAAAGCCATCTATGCAAGTCAGTCTTGTAGTGCATGGACGACACCGTGGGTTTGGAATTGGACAGTTTGAGTTCAAATGCTCGATAATCACTCTGGCCCTTGGACAAGTTGCATCTTATCCAAGTCCTGCCCCACCACCAAGGAAAAGAAGAATAAATTACTTTAAAAACATATTTCAGGTTTAAATAAATTTGATCTTTGAAGATTAGCAAATAGTATTTTCTCTACTTAAGCGTGCCATGCTTCACCAACTTACATCTGTTTAGTGCTTAAAATTCTAGGGCTAAAGGAATCTTAAAATATATTAAGAAACACAATTTGGCAGGTTAAAGCTTCAGGAGGGAATGCAAGTTCACATCCTAAGCGAGCATGTGACTGGGGCTTGAGCCCAGAGACTTACCTGACATGCCAGCTCTGCATTCGTCTGTATGAATGCAGAGATTAGCCTGCAAGTACACACTGATGAAAAATCAACATTGCATTGAACTGAATATCAATTTGAGTTTCCTTAGTGCTGGTGAATGTGTTGGTATGTAAGCTAGCTTTCTAATAACAGTGCTCCCAATCTAAGGACACCAAGACCTAACCAACCTTTCTGCAGTTGTACTGGAATAGCAGCTGAAATAGAAACTTGTGACCAAAGAGAGAGGGTGATATTAGTTTTGCCTGTAGCCGGGTGTGGTGGCGCACGCCTGTGATCCCAGCACTTGGGAGACTGAGGCAGGAGGATCATGAGTTTGAAGCCAGCTTCAGCAATGGTGAGGCACTTAACAACTCAGTGAAACCCAGTCTCTAATAAAATACAAAAAAGGGCTGGGGATGTGGCCCAGTGGTCGAGTGCCCCTGAGTTCAATCCCCGGTAGCCAAAAAAAAAAAAAAAGTTTTGCCTGTAGACAAAGGGAGCTCATCTCTAAATTTGCATAATGAAAATAGTCTACTATTCTAGCCAGTCTTTAGAAGTCATTCATTAGTTCAACAGATGTTTAAGATGTTAAGTCTTTACCAGAAACTGTGTTTAAATTTGTCAGAGGAAAATCAGGCAAATAATGTGCCAAATAGTTTACAACAAGAGAGAGGGATTAGATAAAGAGAATAATTACTACCATAGGTAATAATTTCCTCATTAGCATTTTGCTCCAGTGGGGAAAGATTTTTGTGTTTTGTTTATTGCTATATTCCTGGGCTCAGAACAGTTCTTGGCATATGTTAAGATCTGAGTAAGTATTTGTTGCATCAATGGACTTCCTCAAAAGTGATGTGAACAAACATAAAAGGTATTAGTATTTGAAGAACATTAAACTTGACAATCACTAAATACTGAAAAAAAAAAGGCACCCCCTCCATATTCTCCATGCAAATGAGAGACATTCATCCTTTATGGTTCAGAGTAGCAGGCGTTTCTCTGACAACCTGGCTCTCAGATATCCTCCCCACCCCACTTTGTTCAATATTTATTTAGAAATTTTCTCTTGCGATAAAACCTATACAAAGAAAAGAACAAGTGTACATATCTAAGTATAAATTCACTGACATTTGGCAAAATTATTCACTTGGATAATTTGAACTCCTACCAAAATATAAAAATTTATGTCACTTCAAAAATATTCCCTTTTGCTCTTTCTCGGTTATTATATAAATTAGACCAGGATCTTCTTCATGCATTTGCCCCTGGATTATGTCTTCACTACAGGCTGGGAACCATTACATCCAAAACCCATTAATGCCAAATTCAAATTTGTACATACCCAGTTATTTTTCAAAATAGCCTAAGAAGATGATCTTTAAAAAGAAAAGAATAAAAACTTAACACCAAAAAGACAAGTAACCCAATCAGTAAATTGGCTAAGGAATTGAACAGACATTTCACAGAAGAAGAAATATGAATAGTCAAAAATATATGAAAAAATGTTCAACATCTCTAGCAATTAAAGAAACACAAATCAAAACTACACTGAGATTCTATCTTACCCCAGTCAGAATGGCAATTATCAAGAATACAAGTAACAATGAATGTTGGCAAGGATGTGGGGGAAAAGGAACACACATATATTGCTGGTAGGGCTACAAATTGGTGCAACCAATCTGGAAAGCAGTATGGAGATTCCTTAGAAAACTTGGAATGGAACCACCATTTGACCCTGTTATCCCATTCCTCAGCATATACCCAAAGGACATTAAAATCAGTATACTAAATGACAGAGCCACATCAATGTTTATAGCAGCTCAATTCACAATAGCCAAGCTATGGAACCAAATTAGGTACCCTACAACAGATGAATGGATAAAGAAAATGTGATATATACACACAATAGACTATTACTCAGCCATAAAGAAGAATGAAATTATGGTATTTGCTGGTAAATGGATGGAACTGGAGCTAAGTGAAATAAGCCAGTCCCCCAAAACTAAAGACAGAATGTTCTTTCTGATATGTGGATGCTAACCCACAACAAGGGAGGGGAAGAATAGAAGTTCATTGGATTACACACAAAGGAAAATGAAGGGAAGGGAGGGGAGATGGTAATAGGAAAGATAGTAGAATGAAATGGACATCTCTTTCCTATCCTCATATGTAAATTACATGGCCAATGTAACTCCACATCATGTACCACCACAACAATGGAATCCTACTCAGAACAAGTTATACTTATTCTATGCATATATAATATTTTCAAAATATACTCTATGGTCATGTGAAAAAAAAACAGATGTAGTTTTAATATGGCCATTTCCATCTCTCCTTTCTCACAGTGTCTAGTTAAAAATGGATTTTTTTTTCTTTTGCAACAGCAGATTTCCATAACCCTTTGTGACTCTAGTGGGGCTTTGTAGAACTTATGTAATCTACAGCCTAAGCCGAAATATCCTTGTATGGGAGGCTGAGGAGAGCTGAGGGCATTCTGTGGCCTTCAAAGTCTACAGAAAGTATGTATCCTGAGCATCAGCTAACAGCTGGACGTGGAGAATGCTTGACCTTGGATTACAGCTGGGCAGAGTGGGTTGAGATGGAGTCTAGGGAGCACCATGTGGGTGATGCTGTCTTGGCACCCTCTTATAGCCACACCCTCTTACTCTTCCTTTGCCTTCTTCACAGCCTTCCCAAGTGGATGTTTCCTTCTGGAAGCGAATGACTCACAACCCACAGACACATGATATTATTTTCATATCTTACAAATAATATAATCACAACAATGAAATCCACCGTCTTAACAAGTTGACTGCCATTTTTTCCCATGTGCTATCAACTTCTTCATTGTATTTGCATAATTTTGAGATATTCGTGTTCAGAACAGGTGTTAGCAGGTTTCCACCCTGGTTGGTCATCAGAATCATCAGGGAGAGCTTTGAAGATGTGGCCACACCAAACTCACGCATACATCATTTCTAGGTGAGGGTTAGGCATCTGTATAATATAGATGACCTCTGACTTATGATTTTTAAAGTCTACAATGGTATGAAGAGATATGCATTCAGTAGAAACTTCACTTTGAATTTTGAGTTTTGATCCTTTACCTGGTTAGCAATATGTGGTGTGATATTCTCTCTGGCCGCTGGGAGGCAGTAGTGAGCCACATCCCCCAGTCAGCCCTGTGTTACAAGCAATAAATACCTGCTCTACAGAGTATCATATTGCTAAGCTGTGGTGTTCAGTAAGTGCATTGAATGCATTTTGACCAATGATAGTTTCAACTTATGTTCGGTTTATTGGGACACGACCCCCCACCCCTGAAAGTCCAGAAACATCTGTATTTTTAAAAAGCTCCACAAAGACTCTAAATATGCAGAGAAAGTTGAGAACCATTGGGAGTAGATTCAGTTTTATGCAGCATTTAGAATTAGAAGTTCATTTTTCTGTGTTCACATAATAGCTTAGCCCTTCAGATAATTATTAGATTAAATATTGAAAGTAGCTAAGAAAAATATCCCCCCCCCCACACCCCCCAAATACCAGGTATTTCTTTCTTGGTTTTACACACAGCACTGAGAGGTAGAGTTACAGGTGGTAGGTAGGAAGTATGTGATTCCTCTCCACAGGCCTGGAGAGATGGATTGCACTCCTGGCAGGACCAGGAACAAGGCCTCTAATCTGCAACTGTGGTGTGAAGCTGAAGGGCAAGAACTACCTCAGGTCTCATGTTGGTAATCATAGATGCCTTTTTTTTTTCCCAGCACACTTTTGTGCCTGGCACTATGTTAAGTGTCTATAATCTTCTGTTTATCTCTAATTTTCTCAACTGGAGATATAAAGTTGATTTGCTACTTTCAGCAGACAGAAGAAATAACCAAAGCTCCAATGAAGTAAAGCAACTTGTACAACATTACATAGCTTATAGGTTATTTACCCAGGATTTCAGTACTCATCTATTATCTGACTCTAAAGCCAGATTTTTTTGCAGATCCACATCATGAATATACATTCTAGGTTTCCCAAGACAGCCCTGGTTTATTCTTCTTGTCTCATGATTTTTTTTTTTTTTTTCTGGTACTGGGAATTGAATCCAGGGCCTTGTACTCTACCACTGAACTACATCCCACATCCCTTTTATTTTCAATTTTGATACAATACAGGGTCTTACTAAGTTTCCTAGGCTGGCCTTGAACTTTTGGATCCTCCTGCCTCAGCCTCCTGAGGCTGAGATCACAGGCATGTGACACCACACCTGGGTTTTCTTGCGATTTTTAATAGCATTTTCTTTCATTCTCATAAATTCTGCATCACACAATAAGTTATGTGATCATCTTTTATTGTAATGACAGTGCTACAAAAACAAGGCTTTAATTCAAGTGCAGAGGGTGTCAAAGAGTCTAGAAGGAGCAAGGGAGAGGATGGGCAGGGTGTCCTGTTAGGTGGTCCAGAAATAACTAATAGGAAACTGTAGGTTTAAGAAGAATGGAGACCTATTAGTTAATTGAAAGCAAACAGTAAACTTGAGGAAAGAAGGTGTATCATAGTGGGAGGTAGTGCTGTGATATATACACATTCCAGAGGCAGGGTAGGGAGGAGAGTGTGATATCTGTATCAGGCAAAACAGAAGAACACTGGTTGGTGTTCCCTCGAGATTCATGTTGAAACTAAGTGATTAAGTCATGAGGGCTCCACCCTTATGAAGGGATTAGTACCTTTTAAAAAGACTGAAGGAATCTGGCTTGGGGCCTTTTTCGTTCTTCCACTCTTTTGCCACATGAAGACACAGCCTTAACTCTTTTTTCCTCTCAGCCTTCTGCTGTGTAAGGATACAGCAAGCAAGACCTCGCCAGACACCAAGGGCCAGTACCTTCGTCTTGGGCTTCCCAGTCTCCAGAACTAAATTAGAAATAAGTTTCTGCTCTTAATTACTCAGCCATTGGTATTCTGTTTATAGCAGCACAAACAGATGAAGAAAGTGTTACAATATGATTTTCAAAAAAAGTTAAAATCATGATTCCTACTAGAGGGACAAATAGCATCATTTAAATTGGGGGATTACATTTACAACGTATGAACTTATGGGGGACACATTCAAATCACAGCAGAGTGGTTAGAACGTGGGCTTATATAACACCTTAGCAGAGAATAATAAATTTGTAAGAAAGTGACAAGATGAAGGAAAAGTGCGTTGGGCTTCCAATGGTGGCAAGGCATGGAAAGGTAAGTAATTGGGGAAACGATGGAACTTAAGGGTTGCTGTAGTATGATTTGTTGTGTAAATTCCCGTCATAGCATCTTTTGTATTATCTTTGGTGATACATTCATATCCTTTTCCTGATACAGGAAGTGGGGCCACCTGCTCAAGGGGGATTTTATGATCTGCTTTGAGGCAGATAGGAGAGGGCAGAGGGCTTTTATTCTAGTTGCTTCTTCTCAGTTATCTTCAGTTTGAAATAATCTTTATGCCAAACTGT
This sequence comes from Tamias sibiricus, assembly GCA_025594165.1. NCBI lineage: Eukaryota > Metazoa > Chordata > Mammalia > Rodentia > Sciuridae > Tamias > Tamias sibiricus. The sequence continues at coordinate 106,114,438 of CM046664.1, read as the reverse complement.
CATATTTTGGGGTGCCATATTTAGCTGCTCTATACCTGTGACTATGTCAACTTACATGGTAAAAGGAACCTTATAGATGTAATTAAGTTAAGGATCTTGAAATGGGGAGATGATTGTGGATTATCTGGATGGGTCCAATCCAAGGCACATTATAATAGGAATGCAGATGAGTCAGAGTCCAAGAAGAGGACATGAAGATAGAAGCAGAGATCAGAGTAATGTGAGGAAGAGGTTATGAGTCCAGGAATACAGGCAATCTCTAGAAGCTGGAAAATGCAAGGAAATAGCTTCTCTCCTAGAGCCTCAGGGGAAAAAAGCTCTGCTCATACTTGGATTCTAAACTTCTAATCTCATGAATAATATTTTGTTGTTATAGCAACAATAGGAATCTGATACAGATCCATCAACTCTTCAATTGAAGTAATCAATAGGTTTACACCTAAGACTCTTTTAATCTCTTGCCTCAAAACCATCACTTTGCTGTTTGCACCAATCCTGGACCTGCATCAGTATCCTTGCTCAATTTGAATCAACTCCTTCTTTCTTGCTTTGAAAAATCTACTTTAAATAAAACTTCTAATTCTTAATAAATTCTGACCTTGCTATAAACAAGGTGTAAAACACTACCAAAGCTTCCAGTAGAAGGGGGTTTCCCTTACCACAGTAAACAATAAACTCAGCTTTGTCTAATCAACACATTGTGCTCGGTGAATGCCATGGTTTGGCATTGTTCATTTGTGGTTTATTGTTTAATGTGTCTCCTAAGAGCCCATTGGGATTAAAGACTTGGTCTCCAGGGTGACACGATTGGGCGATGGTGTAACTTTGGGGAGGAGGGTCTTTAGGTCATTGGGGTGGTGCTCTTGGAAGGCATTGTGGGACCTCAGTCTTTCTGTCCTGACCTCCTCTTTGCAAGGTATGTGGAAGAGCACACAGATATAAGAAAAGCCCTTTGCCCTGATGTGACTGTATTTGGAGGCAGATGTCATGCCTTTGAACCTCTAAAACCATGAGCTAAATGAAACTTTCCTCTGTATAAAACAATTTCCTCAGGTATTTTGCTGTAGTCATACAAAGATGACTAATCTGGTAATGCTTGGGGAACTAACTTTTGACTGTCATATGGGTAAAGCCATCACCACTGGCTAGTTTCTTAAGGCGCTGTTTCTAGGGCTTCATAGAAGCTTTGGCTATCACTAATTATTGCTTTCAGCTTCGTGGCCAATAGGTGCAATGGTACAGATCACAAATACCGTGTCCTGCTAGAATATTCAAGCCCCCACCAGGTGTGAAGTTCATGCTTCTGTCCTCTCATAGAAGGCCAGAATTAGGTCAGAGGTGAATAGAGGCATGGGCTCCCCTAGGACTACACTAATGGCTGGGATCTAGCTTGGGGTAGAGACTGTTATCAGAATAGTCAGGGCAGATAAGTAAGTTTTGGATGGTTCACATTCAACAAGCTTCAAGAATTACTGGATGGCAGCTTCCCAGGTTCTTTCAATATAGGGGTAATAACCAGACATTTGGAATCCGTGAGTGGGCTGGCCCAGAATTTCCTGGGGAAAGTAGCTTGAAATGCTGTCTCAATATATTTATATTTATTTTTTAGTTTTAGGTGGACACAATATCTTTGTTTTATTTTTATGTGGTGCTGAGGATTGAACCCAGTGCCTCATGCATGCTAGGCGAGTGCTCTACTTCTGAGCCACAACCCCAGCCCAGGAAAATTTTTGATTGAGTCACTAAGACAAGAAGCTTGTTTTAACTCCATTTACTTCCCTTAATGTTAATGTTACAATCCCTGCGACTACCATCATCTTCCATTTTAGCACCCTTTAATTGCCTTATCACCCCCAATATGCCTGAATCCTTCTGCTCCTCTATACTCTTCTATTCAGTCAACAGAATGGTTTCACATGGCTCATGGTTTTGCATCTCTGCCTTCTCAATACCAAACCTCAGTTACATCATATCAGCGACTCCTTCAAAGAGCTTTATTTTCTCGCCCTTTTGTACTTCCCCCTTGGGTCAGTCTGGAGCAGACTCATTTGTATTACCCTCACTCAGGCTATCTTCACTTCTGGCTCTTGTCTGTTCCTGGACTGTGCCACCAGAAGAGAGTGGTTTCTGGCCTCTGTGAGACCTCAGTGACATTCATCCTTCCATTTATTTGCCCTTTCAGCTCCTTTTTGATTTGCCTTTCTAAGTATTACAGACTTTTGCCAGTCTCCTCAAGCCCTGCTCCCTGAACTTGACACTCTGAGCATTTCTCAAAAAAAAAAAAAAAAAAAAAAAAATTCCCTGAAGTCCAAACCCTTCTAACTTCTCTTCTACTTTTTTAGGCTAATCTATAATTCTGCCCATTTCTACCCCTCCTCTCCTATGAAGTGGTCCTCTGAGAGATCAGCCCCAGGCAGGAATTACAGCCAGTAGCTCCTTTCTTTTGTCATACTCCTTGAAGATTTTTCTTATATTGCTCCCACCACCTCAGAATGGGAGATTCTTGATTTTCACAAGGTCCTTTCCTCTCAGCCTCTTTGATCTTAACCTCAACATAAACTAGCATTCTGGGTACTTCCTTTTCTTGCCCTCAGCCTAGACTACAGCTTAACACATTATCACCTTTGCCCACTTAAAGAGCACAGAAAAATAGGCACACATTTACTAGGCAGGTATATAAACTGGCCATCAAATGATCTCATGGGAATATGTTATTTCCTATGGTTGTCAGAATAGGCTTTGGACCTCAGCTCTTCCATTCACAAATGGAAATTTCCAAGAGTCCCAGAAGTAATCTTGGTAGATAGAATAATGGTTACTAAAATCATAGTGGCCTGATACTAAACTAGAAACCAACATACCACTTTGGGAATCTCTAAGTATTGTATGCTGTGCACCAGAATTCTTTCTCAATAATAAATGTACACAGGAAGTCCAATTATGTAGTTATTAAGCAATGATCATGATGACTTAACAGCAAGAATAGGGTTCATGGCTTCAATTTATCTTACATGGAGGTAACTGTGTTTAGAACATTGACATTTGGAGTGCCTAGATGACTAAATTTGTAGGTTAGAGTTTCAGAGGCCAAGACTGTGCTGTACAGATATTATTTATTTGATTTTAAAAATTTATTGGTTCTTTTAGCTATACATGACAATAGAATCCATTTTGATATAATTATATAAACATGGAATTTACCTTATTCTAGTTAGAATCCCATTCTTGTGGATGTACATGATGGTGGGATTTGCCATGTTGTTTTCATATATGTACATGGGAAAGTTGTGTCAGATTTATTCTACTTTCTTTCCTTTTCCTATTCCCCCTTTCTTCCCTCCATTCCCCATTGTCTAATCTACTGAACTTCTATTCTCCCCCCACCCCCATTGTGGGTTAGTTTCCACATATCAGAGAAAACATTGACCTTAGGCTTTTGGGACTGGCTTATTTCATTTAGATAATAATTTCCAGATCCACACACACATTTGCTGACAAATGTCATAAAGTCATTCTTCTTTATGACTGAGTAATACTCCTTTGTGTATATGTACCACATTTTCTTTATCCATTCATCTGTTGACGGGCCTGTTGGTTGGTTCCATAGCTTAGCTATTGTGAATTAAGCCACTATAAACATTGATGTGGCTGCGTTATTGTAGTATGCTGATTTTAAAACCTTTGGACATATTCTGAGCAGTGGGATAACTGGATCAAATGATGGTTCCATTCCAGGTTTTCTGAGGAATCTATATACTATTTTCCAGAGTAGTATGTTCACTATTTCATCTTCCTTTAAATCTGTTAGGATCATCAACTGAACTTGAGACAAGTCTCTTCTTGCCTACCTTGGCTATTTTGTGCACTTTAGAATTAAATGTTGATGTTACTCATCAGGCTTTCAGAGTTCTAACTTCATGACACCACTTCAGATCACAAGTGCCTTCTTGACTGCCAAATCCAGTAGCCAATTTTCATTCCCACTTTTCCTTTAGTATGTTAACTAGCCCCCTGGTTGTTCTCTCACATGATTCCATTGCCTTATTGTTCCTATCTTGTCCTGATTTTCTCCTCTCCCTCCCCCCCCCCGATTTTTTCCTTATCTCTGTAATTCATCCTTCTTGATATTGAAGGGTATTGGGATATGCTACCCCCAAATATACCACTATGGCATAAAGATTATTTTGAAATCTGAAGGCAATTGAGAAACCTTAAATGCAGGAAAAGCTCTCTGTCCTTCTCCTATCTGCATAAAAATGGGGCGTACATTTCCCTTTGTGAAGGTGTCCTCCTCTTTCTTACCAGGGAAGGAAGAACTCATATTTATCAGTGGAGTTGAAGATAGCACTGAGATGGGTCTGCGTTTAAAAAAAAAAAAAAAAAGACCTCACTGAATAACTCTTACCCTCCGTTAGTCTCACTCATCTATTTACTTTCCCACATTTACCACCCCTTTTGTTAAAATGATATGAAAGTTATTGGGTCTAACTGCTTTTTGGGGTCTTCACTTCTCTCTGAAGGCCTCCATGTACACGTAAAAATTAATTTCAAGTAAAATTGTTTGCTTTTTTCCTGCTAACCTGTTTTTTTGTGAGCTTAATTTGCAGGTCTCATCTAGAGAACGTAAGAGGGTGGAAGAAAAGGTTTTTTCCTACCCTCCAATGTCTTTGCTTGTCTTCTGTCTACTTTAATGGTATGGGCTCTTCTCAACAACTCCCCTTGTGCCTCCAGGACCCTGATTCTGGTCCCTAAATATGATGTTGCTTCTTAGATCTTTATCATTTATTCATCACCTAATATTTGTTGAGCACTTGCATTGTTATTGGACTATAGGAACAATGACTATCAGAACCAATACTTCCAAGTTTACTTTCTAGAGAAGTGAACTTTAAAATAAGGACATTAAATTTATAATATATCAGATGTTAGTAGGGAAACAGAGATAAATAAATCAGGCTTTGAAGATAAATATAATAATCACACTATTGATATTTAGCAAATATCATTCTTTAAATATATATCAAGAACTGTGCTAATCACTTGTCTTTATAACTTAATCCTTTGTAAATATTATTATTCACATTTTGCAGAAGAGGGTCTTCATTGTTTAAAGTCACAACTAATAAAAAAGTAATCTAACTACAAAACTGTCTTCTTGATTCACATTCTATAGTGCAAAATAAACACCAGCAATTGCACTCAAACCATCTGAAGAGATTGAAAAAAAAAAAAAAAAAGAAGAAGAAGAAGAGTACAGACATCTGTGCTCTAATCCAGTTTACATTTCAATAAACATCTTTGTGAGTAGATTTAGGACATGTCAATTTTGAAAAAGTGCCAGAAAATATTGTATGGGAGAAATAGACTTCCCTCACCCCCTTAGTTCTTATATGGGCTCTTTGACTGAACCTAGGAACCCAATTAATATAAGTTCTGATTAACAAGAGAAATGCATAAAATTTTACTAGATTTACATGTGCATAGGGAATCTTCATAAGAGAGAGAAGGCTGAAGATACCACCAAAGCATGACACTTTTATACATTTTAGAAAAAAAAATTGTGAAGGAATGACACAACAGATGGATATCTGGATTAGGGTGCTAACTCCTAGGGATGTTAATAAGAGATATAGGAGGATGGTGGCTGTGCAAGCTAGTGGAAGATAAGGGTTACTTTGGAGTTTGTTTATTCAAATTCAGTGCAGCTCCAATGATCAGTCTGTAGAGACCAAGGCTATTTTCCAGCTTTGATGGGAAATGCATCCCTACTCGAAGAATGTTTATGGCTTGCTGTATGTAGAGAAAGACAGGCTAAGTGGATGTCTTTGAAGTTAGTTCCTCAGTGATTTTAGCTTAAAATAGTCAATCTATCAATATGGCATATTTTAAGATGGCATGTCCTTAATTCTTTGGACATGAGACTCTGTTCTTGACACCGTTTTCAACTCCTAATAGTCTGTCAAGAATCTTAGTTTAGCCAGGTGCAGTGGTTCATGTAATCCCAGAGACTCAGGAGGCTAAGGCAGGAGGATCACAAGTTCAAGGCAACCCTCAGCAACTTAGCAGGACCCTGGGTCACTTAGTGAGGCCCTAGGCAACTTAGTGAGACCTTCTCTCAAAACAGAAACTAAAAAGGGCTGGTGTTTCAGTTAGCATTTTCACTGCTGTGACAGAAAGGCCTGACAAGAACAATTGAAAAGGAGGAAAAGTTGATTTGGGGGCTCACAATTTCAGAGGTCTCTGTTGGCTCTATTCTTCTGGGCTTGAGATGAGGTAGAACATCATTGTGGAAGAGTGTGGCAGAGGGAAGCAGCTCACATGATGATCAGGAAACAGAGACAGATGCCACTTGCCGGATACAAAATATATATCCCAAAGGCATGCCCCCATTGTCCACCTCCTGTAACTACACCCTACCTGCCTTCAATTACCCCTCAGTTAATCCCCATATCAAGAAATTAATTCACTTATTGAGTTAAGGCTCTTATGATCCAAATATTTTACCTCTTAATGTTCTTGCATTGTCTCACACATGAACTTTGGGGGACACCTCACAACCAAACCATAATAGCTAGGGATGTGGCTCACTGGTTAAGTGCCCCTGCTTCAATCCCTGGTACCAAAATACATAATAAATAAACAAATAAATAAATCTTAGTTTAAATGTACAAAACAGAGCAAATTACTTTCTTTCCAGACCTCCTCCTTCCCCTCTATTTTCCATATTTATTTATAATTATAATTCTTATGAATTTAGAAACCAAGGTATATTAGTCTAGGCCCAGTCAGGAGAGAAAGGCCACAGTAATCAGAACGTTTAATATAAAAAAATTTACTATAACAGAGGGTAAAAGTAAAAAGAGATAGGCTAGAAGGAAGTGAAGTCTAGAGAATCTAGGAATGGCAGATGAAAGAAGGAACCACCAACCCCTTAGCTGAAAGAAAACAAAGAAGGTCCCCATCCCTCCAGGACTGGGATCCAGGCCTTATTGGAGAGGATGGCAGAGAAGTCGCTGTGCCTGAAAAACTTGCCAGAAATCAGTCTTCTAGGGTGACAAGGAAAGCAGTTCACTGGAGCAGGCATTCCACTACAAACCATCTGAGGGGCTCTCCTGAGGGGTGACTGTAAGCTGCCCAGAACTGGGAGAGCTTCCAGTGTTACAGGGGCAGGTGCTGGAAAAATTCGCGAGTATGAGCACACCAGAACCAGGAAGCAAAACCCTTTCCTCCTGTGCCCTCTACTGACAAAGCTTAACATTGTGCCAGCTGGCAAAGGAAACATATTTAAAAGCCCAGGTCTAATTTCACAGAGCAAACTTTGGGTGAATTTGGAGCTGAGAGGCTGTAAATTGCTCACAGGCACATGGGGGATTAGCTGAGGCTTCTTCTTTGCCTTACTCTCTGACCAACTGGCACCATGTCCTGCTGAGCTTCCCCTGGAAATGACCAGGCATCCCCAGGACTGCCTCATCATCTTCTGCCTCCTTGCTGGTCGTCCACCGCTCAGCTGTCCCCACTTCTGTATTCTTCCCACTGCTTCCAGAGATACTTTTTTTCTGGAAGCCAAGTACATCTAGTGATGGACTGGGCAAATAAATCCTCTCTGAATTTACACGGGATACAAATGAGGCCACAGATTCAACTTTTTTTTTTTTTTTTTTAAATCAATGAAGTCCTTTTGTGTATTCTGATCAATACCTTCCAGGAAGGGTTCATTCCAGACAATAGTTTGGAAGTAGGATATTATAGCCCTTAGGCAAGACATCCATCAATCAGTAATTGAAACTGATGACTGGTCACAGGACTGTTTAAAGATCAAATTTAGATGACATCCTTAAGAGTACAAGCTAGAAACAGAACAGTGTAATGCTTAATTTGAATCAACAACTTGATTGGATTAAGAAACGTCATGCATGGAGAGGATTATGAGTGTGTCAATGAGGGTGTGTCTAGGAATGACTGGCATGTAGGATAGCCAACTGAAATGGAGACTCCCTCAGCGTGGGCAACACTGACCAATAGGATGGAATAAAAGTTGGAAGAGCAAATAAGTAGCAGCAGATGCAAGCTCGATTCTTCTTGACTGGGGTCTTGATTGCTGCTGTGATTTTCTGAGGATATCAGACTCTCACTTCTTCACTCTTCCACAGTGGACTCTGCCAGTGATTCTCCAGAAGCCTTTGGTCTTAGATAAGGGTATCATGTTGATCCCTCTTGTTCTGGGGCTTCAGCCTCTTGGACTTCGCAGCTACTGGTTCTTATAGCTCTCCAGCCTGCAGACGGCCATTGTGGACTATCCAGCTTCTAGTGGCCTAAGCCAACCTAACAAATACTCTTTATTGTTATACTTCCTGTTGATTCTGTTCCTCTAGAGAACCCTAATACAGACAGTTTTATTCAAATTTGTTGTTCAGCTTAGTGATACAATTTCCTTACTTATTATATTGATACTATATGACTATTAAAACACTTCCCTCCATTGCTTCTAGTTCACCATTCCTTATTAATTTTTTCTGTCATCTCTGCCTATACTTTCAAGATGTATTTGCTTAATCATTCTTTCTTTACTCCTACTATACTGGCATTTCTAAGGCCTGGCCTATAATTCCTACCTCTTTTGCTCTCTTGCTCTTTCAGGATGATTGTTTCCACTCTCAAATTATGTTGATGACTATCAAAATCTGCCATTTTTTGGAGGGGGGCAGTGTACCAGGGATTGAACTCAGGGGCATCCGACCACTGAGCCACATCCCCGGCCCTATTTTGTATTTTATTTAGAGTCAGGGTCTCACTGAGTTACTTAGTGCCTTGTCGTTGTTGCTGAGGCTGGCTTTGAACTTGTGATCCTCCTGCTTCAGCCTCCTGAGCTGAGCTGCTGGGATTATGGGCAAGTGCCACTGTGCCTGGCTCAAAATCTGCCACTTTTTGAGCAATTATATGCCAGTAACTATGTTTATTTCTTTGTATGTTTTATCTCATTTAATTCATATAATAATCTTAAAAAGGTATTATTACAATTCCCATTTTGCACAATGCTAAAAAATGTTGTATAATTTGCTCATTAGACAGTTTAGAAGAACAAAGATTTGATCTTAGATCTGACTGCAAAGCTGTTGTCTTTTTTTTTAATATTTATTTATTTGCGTTTAGTTGTACACAATGCAATACATTTATGTTTACATGGTGCTCAGGATCGAACCCGGGACGCACACGTGCTAGGTGAGCGCTCTACCACTGAGCCACAACCCCAGTCCCAAAAACTGTTGTCTTAAACTTACCCTATGCTGAAGGAGCCCTAATTAGGAAGGGCTGTTGTAGCTAGCTGGAAGCCATAAGTTCCACCTGATATGTATGTGACGCACCCGCAAACCTGAAGGTATATAACCGGGTGAAAGCGGTCCGAGTTAGGAGAACGGAGAATTCAGTCAGCCGGGCAGTCACTCGGTCGGTCAGAAGAATCAGAGCGGCCAGAACGTAGGCAGAGTGGTTACAGAAGAGAAACCAGATAGAAGAAGTAATGACTGGTCAGAGTTAGGCCGAGACTCCTGAGGAAGACAGAAAGTAGAAGTAAAAGTAGTAAAAGCTTAACTCTGCCTCCGAGAGTTTTTCCTCCCGGTTTTCGGTACCAGGAAGCTTACACTATGCTACCAAACATATTGCTAACCCAGCTTTCTATCTTGAACATGAGACTGGGGCCTCACACCTGTAGGGACACTTTAAAGACTATCAGTAAATAATTTTTTTGAAGACTTGTTTTGTCTTTCCCGATTCTTAGTGGAAAAAAAAAATCTCGGTAGCTGGTTTTGATGCATGCTATTGATGCACAACAGTTAATGAGAACTTGAAGCTATATTCAACTTTCTGCTGGAACAACACCAGGATGTCTCTCAGGAACTTTGACATTAATGAGAACAAACCGACCCCCACATTTCTCCAAAACTTCCCTTCTTGTATTTCTCATATCATTAATATATTACCATTCATGCAAATATAAGATATTTGGGAGATATCCTAGAACCCTCCTGCTCCCTTACCCTCTTTAATTGGCTTCGAATCCTAAAGAATTTACCCCAGAGATATCATTTCCACTATCACCTCCTAACTGGTCTTCTTCCTTTTAATGTCTCCATCCTATAAGTCCATCCTATATCTTGCTACAAGGATCATCTTAATTTTTCCAAGATTTGTCTTTTGAGGACTATGCTAATAGCTATTTCATTATTTTGCATAAAGGAAAATGAGGCAGGGAAATGTTGACTATCTGGTTAAAATATCACAAAGCAAAAAGATCATAGCAGTTTAATGGCATATTGTACATTCTTGAGTTTTACCTTTTGCTGTTGAACATTTTGAACTGCATTTAGCATGTGAGCATATGCAAGGAAAACCATAAGACAAGGCTGAAAGGCTAACCAAGAGGATTTTTGTTTTCCCCATTCTGAAATATTTGTAAATAGAATCTCTGTAAGTTTTGTCTAAAAATGAAAACAAGGAATCAAGTGATCTAGGTTATCAAGTTATATACAGTTCGTAGAGTGAACTCAAGCTTGAACACATAAAGGTTTTGAGATATGTGTGTGTTTGTGTATGCAAGAAAACTTCATATATATTAGATGTATATATGTGTAAAACATGTATATTTTACACACATACATATATAGTCTTGTTGTGTGTTTTTTAACTGGTGGGTCCTATATCTGAGAGAGTTCAGGAATTATGTAAGAGGGAGTTGCTGAGTCTTAAACATTGCTGTCTCATGTATAGACTGAAGGAAATGTAGTTGGCATCTATAAAAGTGATTTTTCAAATGTATGTAATAGTCAATGAAATACAGACTTAAAGTGTGACCAAAGTCGTAGTAGGTTGCTTCATGATAAGTTTTTCTGTCAATGGATACTAATTATAACTACCCTCATGCAAGGTTAATTATTTGATGTTAAAAAAGGGCTCCACATACTTGAAAAAAAAATAGGAAACATTAACCTAGTCAATATGTATCTCAATACTTTATAGCTTTGGATAAAAAGGATTTCAAATGGAAATGCTGAGTTGAAGATGGATGTAGTAGTCTAGAATTTCTGGAAAGTCTGGACTTAAAATATAAATTGTGGAGTCATCAGCATGTAATATTGCTTTAAAGTCATGAGACTTGATTTGATTGCTGACTGAGTTTTGCTCACCACTCAGGTTACAGATTTAAATAGGAGGGGTTTTATAGATTTTTAAAAAATAGGAGGGGCTCAAGGTCCAAGCTGTAGATTTCTCCAATATTAAGAGACCAAGATGCTATTAAGGAATAAGCAAAAGAGAATGACTACTGAAAAAAAAAAATAGGAAATCAAGATAATGTATTTCCTGGAATCCAAATGAATCAAGCAATTAAAGGGAAGAGAGAATGGTTAATTGTAGAATGTTGCTGATAGGCCAACTAAGGTGAGGACTGGTCATTGGATTTTAAAATATGACCATCACTGGTGACTCTGGCCAGAATAATTTTGGTGGAATGTGGGAGAAAAACTCTTTTGGAGTGGTATAGGAGAGAATAAAGCAAAATTGGAAATGAGGAATTTAGAATTTGGAATTAAAAGAATTTTGCTATGAAGGTAAGGAAAAATAGAACAGCAGATGAAGAGTACAGTCATAGAGTCAAGAGGGTTTGTGTGTGGTTGTTGTTGTCAAGTTGTTTTTATTATGGGAGAAATAATAGCATGATTGCATACTGAGGGGACAACTCTAGAGAGAGCTACTTCACATCTGTTAATGCTACTAATTAATCTCTTCCTGTTTTTTTTTTAAGTTAGATTACATTCTCTCTCTCTCTCAGAATTTTATTTATTTATTTATTTTTTTGGTACCAGAGATTGAACTCAGGGGCACTCGACCACTGGGCCACATCCCCAGCCCTTTTTTGTATTTTATTAGAGACAGGGTCTCACTGAGTTGCTAAGTGCTTCACCATTGCTGAGGCTGGCTTTGAACTCTCGACCCTCCTGCCTCAGCCTCCCAAGTGCTGGGATTACAGGCCTGTGCCACCGTGCCCGGCTGGGGATTTTATCTATTTTTAATAATTAAGGTTTCAGACTTCCAGGAAAGCTGAATGCTATCTCTGTGTCCTGCCTCTACCCTATCTTTCTTCAAACTACTATTCAGGTCAACAAATAAGTCCTCACTGGCAGAGCTAATGGTTAATTTTTTCTACTGTCTCTGCTTAAAGGGGTGATTCGGATCCACCCTCTTACTTGTTGCTACTCTTCAGGTTGGTTTCCAGGCCATCACCTCCTCAGTCTCCTTTCCCCTCCCTCTGTGCCTTCTTAGCCTATTTTGCCTGCTCCTGCTCTGCCTGTCCCTCAGCAGTTGGCAGCCCTGAGGCCCTGTCTTGGTTCTTCTCTCTGTGTACTTCAGGGTTGTCAGCTCCAGTCCTGTTCAATTCCTGTGCTAGTCATGGCTCAATAATTTATGGAAAAATGATGACATCGGCATCGACTGTGTGCCAGACACTTTGCTATCTTCATATCTGCCTTGTCTCACTCAGTCCACACCACTCCTCTGAGTATTACTGTCTTCATTCTCAAATAAGGAAGTTTAATGCTCAGTAAGGCTTCAAATCTCACCCAATCCCACAAGTTAGTAAATAGCAGAACTCCGAACCCCTTGTCTATTTGACTCTAAAGCTGTTGTTATAACTACTGCATTTTATCTCCTCTAAACCTCTAACTCAGATCACCTAGTTTTAGATGGGGACATTCAACTACCTAATGTATGTAGCTTAGCATTTCCACCTTAGTGGATGTTAAACTAAACTCATTACTTGTGCCTTATTCCAGTCCCCTTCCCTACCAGCCAAGTGTTGCTATATCAATACCTCCTCCTCTAATATTCCTTATTTCTTATCATGGTGTCTCCTTCAGTTCATTCCTTAAGTCTAGAACATCCTGGATTTTCCTTTCTCCCTCATCCTTGAGTTTGTTGATCTCCAAGTCACTAGATAGGTGCCTCTGCATGGCAGTACAGGTGACATTTTCCTCTGCTTCCTAGCTGACCTCTTGCTGCCTGGCTCCTCATCACAGCAGTCGATTCGCTTCACCGCTATAAGGATTAGCTTTTGAGAAAGTCAATCTGATCATTCCACTTCACTTAAAAATCTCTCATGGCCTTTGTCACCTACAGAAGCATTTTCATTCTTCTTAGGATATCACTCTATAAATGGTCTTGCCTTCCTTTTTAGTCAAAGACATCATGAATGCATGCAAAGGCTTACATTTCAATATGTACATAGATATGTATTTTGCTAAAGGAAACAAAATTAGTTTTAAAATCTTTGCTAAAGCTTAAGTAACCTTAGCAACTAAAAATAAATCACTCCTTATTTTTCTCAATGGGTGACGAAACATACAACTATTTTCATGTGAGTCTGCTCAATTTTTCATGTCAAAAAACACTCTTATTCAAAACTACACACTAACAATAATTTCATGTAAAAACTCTCATTTTAACTAATATTCTCAGCTAGGTTTGTTCTCTGCCTGTGGATCTTGAAACTAGTACTTACTAATTTTGCATAAAAACCTTTGGGAACATATGGGCAATAGAGTGGGAATGGTGAAGGTGGGGATACTGACACAAGGGTCTTTTTAAAACAGGATCAAGATGAATTTGTTCTTTCTTTTTTTTTTTTTTTTTAATGTGCTTATTCACCTGAGAAACATTTAATCTAATTTGGATATATGCACAAATTTAAAAGATGTAGTTTAACTTGATAATTAAAGAAATATTGAATGTAGGATTATTTCAAAATTTGTTCTTCATTAATATTCTCTTTTGTGTGTTTATTGGTGCATTATAATTGTACATAATAGTTGGGTTCATTTTGACATAATCATACATGCATGGAATTTAATTTACTCCATTTTGAATTTGTTCTTACTAGCCTAATTAAACTAAAAGAATTATTTATGGTCTTTTATTAGATTCCAAGAAAGGGATTCAGGTAAAGACTGAAAATGAAAGAGTACATTTGGTAACATACTGAACATATCTGGGACCAGACCTCAATATTCTAGTCTCCCAACCTAACATTATTAATGTGTTTCAATGAGGCTGGTAGGAGTTTACAGCCTCTGAACACTCCTGCATTGTCTCACACATGAGCTTTTAGGGGCCACCTCGTATCCAAACCATAACCTACTCCAATTCACTTATCCCATTCCAACTTGATAGTTGGTAATTCAACAAGTTTTTTTTTTCTTTCATCCAAATGCATTCTTTCCATCTCCTCTAGCTTCCCCCTCAGCCTTGCTCCATTTAGTTCTTCTTGCTCTTTTATAAGGGAATATCTTCTTCATGGGCCCTTCCCACTTGCTTTATCTATCTACTGGCTCCAGCTGTCCTCAGGGACAGATCAAGACCTTTCATATTCTCACTGACATTTCTTGGAAGGGCTCTTTACCTGCTGTTGTGCAGCTTCCTGGGGAGACAGAACACTCTGGAGTCACCACATGAGGTTTGAAACACTTAGCTCAGCCACTTAGTAGCTGTTTGGTGTTGGTATTTTAATAAATCTTATTGAACTACTTATCACATCCTTAATTGTTAAAAGAGAAGAGTAATTATTATTTTCCATGGTTGATGTAGCATAAAGATAACTTATACAAAATGCACTGCAGTCAGGAGGTCCTTGATAAATGGCAGTTAATGTTATTACTAATGATATTATAACAGTTTCTACTCCAAAGTCATCTGCTCTGTGAGCTCTATGCTGAACCATATTTAATTGTTCTCTTTGTTCATGGTGCTCTGTTCTTAAGTCCTTTAAAGCAGTAATTACTCTGATTCTAATTAGTGGTCCTTACCTGTAAATTTTTAATCTTTTAGATCAGACTATTTTTTGTTTCTGTTCCCCCACCCCCGTCCAGCTCTGTCACTGTTTTCTTATCATGCCTCACCCCAGGCTAAGTCACTAGTCTTCTTTTATTTGGGACTAAATAGATGTTTCTAGGAAGAGTAAGTAGTTCCTAGTTTCATAAAATCTAGAGTTCTACAAAACAAATATGTACATAGTCTATGTTAATAGTTCCTCATTTGTTCCACCAAAGCCAAATATCAGATTCTAGAGTGACAAAGCAAGTAGGATCATGATAATCTTTCTGGAATTTGGAGGTTTCCTGAATTTTCCATATGATTGTTTAACCTGTTGATTTGAACATAGGCATCAGGGAGAATTTCTATGAAATTGGAAGAGAAGTATGGGATAGAGAAGTAAAGATCAGAAGTCCTATTTCAAACCACACTTTAGTGTTAGATAAAAAGGATCATAAGTATTAGACCAAAATGGGGAGAAATAGAATCAAAGGCTGCTGAAGCATATATCTAACATTTCCAAGATGGGGCAAAAGTTCAAGTGGAGGCTCCAACTCCATTTCCTTCTCACTCTGGCTCTATCCTATATTGACAGCTCATCTATGAAGGTGGTATTTGAATTCCTCTGAGTAAATTCATGAAAGTTCTACTGGATTCCAAGACAAGGGCTCTGGTTAGTGAGATCCAAAGGTGATACAATTACTGATTTATAATCTAAGTGCTAACCATGTGTCCGACTCTGAAAGCATTTCCTATTTGGGGAGAGGGGTAAAGTGGTGTGGGTAGACTTACAAACTAGTTAGAACTAATTTTGTGTTGTCTTACATATGGGTCATGGGCTCCAAAATAGCTTTGGTGTTATTGTAAGAGTTTGGCAAATCTGAATGCTTTTATAGCATTTCCTATATATTTAATAAATAAACTTATTCATCAACAAATATTAATTTTATAAAGGTAGATTGGGTTGAATAAAATGCAACTTTATTTTTATTTTAAGGTATTAATCTCAATGAAGCTTTTTATTATTATGTGTATGTTGTTTAGTTAAAGGATACTGAAGGATAGCTATCATTATGTGATGGTTTGTTTAATTACTATACATTATTATTAATATTTTACTTTTTGAAAACAGATCCCACTGTAAAAGAACTATTGAGAAGAACTGATTTAACTGATATTTAAAAGAACTTTAAATACTTCAATTAAAATGCTCAGGGCCAAATGAGTGTAATTTTGCATTGTTGATTCCTTATAGAAGAAGACCCACTCTCCTATGTTACTTTCAGATTTAAAAGATTTATGTTGACTAGAATATAGCAAAATCTGTTTGATGCTGAGAATTTTCAGGCAAGGAAGAACCTTAGAACGTAGTCATCTACTATCTTTGCTCTTACCTGTCAAATTTTAAGTGTCTACACATGCTGTGTGCTTAAGGATTTTTATATAATTGGGAATTTTTCAACCAGTTGAGAAATAATTATAAGGGGATGTCGAACCTGTATGCTAAGTATTGACTGTGTCTGATTTTAGTAGGTCATGCACATGTAATTTTAATATTTCTTAATTTATTTTGGTGCTGTTATATTAGTAAAAAACAAATTTATTTAAATGTATTTAAAATAATTGTACCTTTTTAAAAAAATCATGGTGTATTTTCTCTATCAAATGGATATTAGAAGCACACTATCAACTTGTGGAGGCATGTTGAGAAAACCTCTTTTGCGATCCTCAAACGAATCTTTGCACTTAAAATTTTTAAGGACAACTGGTCTAAACTTCATGTATGAACTTGATTTAGATTTTATAAAGAAATTTTAGGCCCTACACATCAGTTTCTTAGGACAAGCCTTTCCCTTTACTGCATGATGAATTTTAAGGCAGTGCTGGTTCTAGTGTTGTTTTTTTTTTTTTTCTTAGTATTTATTTTTCAGTTATAGGTAGACACAATATTTTATTTTTTAATGTGGTGCTGAGGATTGAACCCAGTGCCTCACACATGTTAGGCAAGTGCTCTACCTCTGAGCCACAACCCCAGCCCTGGTTCTAGCATTTTTAAAATGGAGAGTTCCGCTTCCAAATTCTCAGTGCAGATTATAAATAGGAAAACATTTAATTTTAGGGTAATACTCCAATATGAGAATTGGAATAAAATCTGGAAAAGAAAATACATTTAATTATAAATGGAAAATATTCATGTTTAGTAAAAATAACAGAAGTTATGCCAGTCCCTTACTCCTTTATCAGCATCTCTAGGACAACCCAGTTATTCTGATCATTTTTCTCCATAGGCACAGAGAGATGAAAATAAGGGACCTGGTTTCACATCCTGGGTCTACAAGTGCCAGGTATGTGAATTTGGATAATTTACTTCTAACTTCCCCTAATGCAAAAATATTCACATTGTAATGTTATTTTTACTTTGAAATATTAGATTGATATTGTAGAGTGACAATGAATTAATTTCTGTCCCTCAGTACCATGGCTGTAAAGAGGTCTTATCACTTCATCCTTACAATTTCAGGGCTTGAAGGACCCCTTTAGGGCCTTAATTTCCTTATTTTTAAAAAAAATTTTTTTAGCCAATGGACTTTATTTATTTCTTTTTTTATATGTCGTGCTGAGAATTGAACCCAGTGCCTCACACATGCTAGGCAAGCACTCTACCACTGAGCCACAACCCCAGCCCCTTAATTTCCTTATTTTAAAGATGGCAAGCTAGGCTAGTATGCACAAAGCTCTGTATTCAATCCCCAGCACTGAGGGATAATTCTACAGATTGGAAAAAAGATGGAAACCTGAAGAACTTGTAGGATACACTAATGGTCACTCAAGTAGTTGTAAAATTCATGCAGGAATTCAACCTTTTCTTAAAGTGAAGTATGTCAAAAGCCAAGTATAATAAGGAATACAATTGAATAAAATACATGTTTAGAAGCTACTTAGCGGTATTTGCTGAGCTCTGAGTAAGGAGCTCAAAAGGTGAAGATGTCAACACAACCAGGAAGGTCACATGTTGGAGAGTGGGACTACAACCACGACCCATCACAAAATACAAATACTCTGAGATATATTATATCTAGAGAAGGCAAATTTAACACTGCCTGGAGGTAGATAGAAGAACACAATAGCCATCCTTTGAGCTATTCTTCTCCGAATTGCTATTTATTATTTTAGCAAATGCTTATGTATCTACATATATGTATCAGACTTTCTCTTAGAAAAGGAGAATTAAGGACTTTAAATTAAGGGTATGAGGAGATCTGCTGCAGAGGGGACACTGCAGCCAAAATCGATGATTTCCCTAGGAACAAACCAAGTACGGAAAGCCCTCTAGTTGCCAGGCGGTCGGGTAGTCCTAGGTACCAGGGTGGCATTTAGCCAGGCCTCTGAAGATATCCTTTAACCGGTACCCCAAGACCTCAAGGAAATGGAAACAGAACCGCTCCTCTTTGCTCCATACCCTCGGCCCCGCCCTCGCCCCGCCCTCGGCCCCGCCCCTCGGCCCCGCCCCTCCGCGTCTGCAGGTCCGCACCGGAGGCCACGCCTCTGCGCGCGTTGGTTGGTCCTCGCCGGCATGATGAAACTTCCCGCACGCATTACAGGAGCGAGGCGGCTATAACCCTAGAGGAGCCCGGCCGTCCCTCCATCCCTCCACAGCCGTGGTCTCCTAATCCCCGGCCTGTCCGACCCACTCACAACTAGGTAAGCCGGGGGCCGTTCAGCGCAGCGCCCTTTGTGTGCTTGGGAGGGCGAGGTCGCTGTGTAGCAGCCTGGCACCCGACACGTGCGGCCCCGCAGCACCTGGCGGCTGCTGCAGCGCAGGCAGAGGACCGAGGGCGGGGCTGACGCCTGCGATTGTTGCGCACCTGGGAGCAAGGTGGCGAGGAAGGATCTCTGTCCCGGTCCTGAGGGTGTGAGTGAATGGCGACCGGGGCCCTGGCTGCTTGAGAGAGAAGGTAGCGGCCGCCAAAGTTTGGCCTCAGTAAATGTTATTATTTTTAACCGTATGGCGTTGAATCCTGTGAAATTTTAGCAGTCCGAAGGCCCTGCTGCGGACCAGCTGGAGCGTGCACATGGCCGGTGCACAGTCGGGTGTGGAGGGGCGATGCAGTGGCTAGGTCCTGGTTCAGGGGGAGAGGTCTCTGGCTTGGCAGTCATATCCTGGATGCAGTGTCCGTTCACTTCCACCCTCCCCCTTTCCCACCCCATGTCCCACCCTTAGACTGTAGACCGTCAACAATCAACAAGTAACTTGCTGAGCAGACCCTGCCAAGAAGAGATCTGTTTAGGGAAACTGGAGGCTAAGTAGTGAAAAAAGCAAAAGAACTAGCATGCCTTTTCTTAATAGATAGCTGTTCTTCAAGGCTGGCTTCAGATTAATGTTACTGTCTTTAAAAAGGGAGTTTTCTTTTTTCAGCCCGTGGCCTACATTATTTCCTCATTTCCCTGGGTGCTTGATTAATAATTTGGAAGCACTGAAAAACTATTTTTTCATTGATCACGTTAAAAGTAAAGTAGGTCTTGCACCTGTCCCCTTGTTGGTTACTGAGATCATAAGGAAAAACTAAGCGATCTGAGGAAGTTTAAGTAATTGATAAGCACAGAAATTAAATACACTGAAGTGGCTAATTTGTAGCCGTCATGTTATCTCATATTTTGAACATTTGAACTGAGATGTGCTCTACGTGTGAAATACACCAGAGTTTGATGAATTTAGTAGGAAAACAATGTAAACTATCTCATCAGGTTTTTTTTACATGTTGATTGAATGTTGAAATCAATTACATGTTGATGCTATTTTGGGTGTATTGTGTTAAATTTTTAAAATTCACCTTTTTATTGGGGTGAAAATACTTTTTTAATTGGGCCACATATGTGGCTCACATAGCTATTGCACAGCACAGCTGTGTTAAGTTAGAAGGAAATATGGAAAATGACTGGGAAGAGGCAACAGCAGTAAGGAAAATGTATAGCAAATAGGACGACCTTTGCTGACTTATAAGACTTATTCCAATAGCTATAATAGGTTATGGCTTTAATTTGCTTTTTTCTTCTAGAGAAGTGTGCTTCACAAGTTTTGTTCTTTTTCTTTCCCCTTTGATATAGTGGTTAGGGTGTGTTTCCCTGTTACAAGTTTAATACTGGGATTCACTAGTTAGCATTAAGAAGTTTTAAGTAAATGCTTCTGATGATCACACTTGATTTTCAAAGCACTTTCTCACCTATTTATTTTTAACTTTCATAGATTGTTTATTAGTATTTATCTCAAGTCTTAGTGAATCTTCCACTAAATCAGTCAGTCATTTTAGGCTATTTGGCCAAGTGCATGCAAGGGGCTGCATAGGACTTGTGGTACTTCATTTCCAAACTGCTTAAGTTGGTACCATTTTCCATTATTTTGATCTGGTTTTAAAGGGCAATGAAAGATTTGTTTCATTTAGTTGGAAATAAAATGTCCTTAAAGGATTGCTGGAAGTGAATGATGTAATTTGAATATATGATTTTTCTTTAGTGTGCTTGTCCCAAATTATCTGGATATTTGCTGCAGATTTTCATTTTTAAAAAACATAGAAGTAGTTATTTTTCAAATTACAGATATTCAATTAAAATAACTATTTTGTTTTATTAAAATAACTGTTTTGAGCTGGCAGTATCCAAATGAAATAGCCTTTTATTTCACAGTTGATAATTTGAAATTGGAAATCGAATTAACATTTGTAGGGATTATTTACTTCCTGGCTTTCAGGGATATGCCAAGTGTTTTTTTTTTTTTTTTTTCTTTTTTTTCTTTTTTTTTTTTTATTCTTTTGTTCTTTTTTTTTTTTTTCCCCAGGGATTTTGCTATATACTTTGCTTTCTTACTGACCAGTGCAGCTTTGAGACCAAGATATTTGAGAACATTTTTGTCATCTAGTGAAGATTTTATATCTTGTGTCAATGTAGAATGTTTGGTTAGAATATTATATTGCTTTCTTTTTCTCATTCTTCAGTCACATTTGAATAAATCACTTAGAGGTAAGCTAGAAGATAAGAAAAGCTTTCAAGAACTGTATCTTAATATTATACTTAGCATATGTCATCTGCTACTATACACTCCATATTTGACCTGCAGTTAGCACAGTTAGAGGGCATTTAATTGTCTAGGACACTCGAGGAGAGTTTCTCCGATTGTTGAGGGCTTTTGTGATTCTAGAGTGGAGAAAGTTGGTCTAGGCTGGAACTAGCCTTTATGCATGTCTGTATCTTGGGAGGAAACCTAGGCTGCAAAGACTGAAGGTAACCTGCGTGCTGCCAGCTGTAGTTGACTACCAAATCATAAGGGGCGGTGGGGTGGAGATACAGACTTTGCCTGGCTGCAAAAAAAAAAAAAAAAAAAAAAAAGCTGCTGTAGCTGGTTAGATGCAAAGGGCATTCATCCTTTTTGCATACTTGTAATCAAATCTTCTACTTCTGTGTGTTTGCCAATCCTGCATACTTGGTAAATCAAATCTTCTACTTCTGTGTGTTTGCCAACCTAATGGAAAATTGCTGTAGATAAGATGGTTTATGTTTCACCCTTTGAAGTGGTTAATGCAAGGGTCTAGAATGGAGGATTAATCAGACTTGGATTGGATGTTGAATATTTGATTGGTCTGCTTTTTTTTTTTTTTTTTTTATAGAAAGTTTGTAGCTTCATTGCACCATGTGTGGCATTTGGGCCCTCTTTGGCAGTGATGACTGCCTTTCTGTTCAGTGTCTGAGTGCTATGAAGATTGCACACAGGGGTCCAGATGCATTTCGTTTTGAGAATGTCAATGGATATACCAACTGCTGCTTTGGATTTCACCGGTTGGCCGTAGTTGACCCACTGTTTGGAATGCAGCCAATTCGACTGAAGAAATACCCTTATTTGTGGCTCTGTTACAATGGTGAAATCTACAACCATAAGGCGGTAAGCAAATACCTCAAAACTAGTCAGATGTTTTAACATATTTTGTATAATGCTTTTTACTTTTTGTATTTGCTTTATAGTCATACAAGTATATAAGACACTGATACACAAAGAAGTGAATTTACTTGATCACCAAAAAGAAAAAAAAATTCAACTTCCCTCTTAGAATTTTTTTCTATAAAAATTTAATATTAATTATGCCTGTGCTGGTTTTTTGTGTTAGCCACTGGAGTTACAGTAGTAAGAAAGAGGGGTAAGATTGCACTTGAGTGGAGCTAATTAGGGAATATAGAGAGGAAAAGTTTCATAATATCTGCAACCTGTTCTTATATAATTCATCTGAATAATGACTATGTACATTTGTGTAAGAGACATTAAGCAAATATGGGCAAATATTAACAGTTATTCAATCTAAGTGTTCATTGTTTTAGCCTGTATATTGAAATTTTTTCAAAATTAAAAGTTGGGAAAGGAGTTCAGCAAAATAACTTGCAAATTGTATATGAATTTTATATGAAACTCTAGCCAAATAATCCTAGATTGGAAGGTTCTTGTCAAGTTTTGTATTTGGGTCCTCTTTGGCAGTGATGACTGCCTTTCTGTTCAGTGTTTTTGAGTGCTGTGAAGATTATACATAGGGGTCCAGATGCATTTTGTTTTGAGAATGTCCATGGATACACCAGCTGCTGCTTTGGGTTTTACCAGTTGGTGATGGTTGACCAGTGTAAGCTGCCTGTCACGGCCAGCCACGGCGCCGCCACGGGAGGAAAATTCTCGGAGGCAGAGTTAAGCTTTTACTACTTTTACTTCTACTTTCTTAGAGCTTAGAGAGGGAAAGAAAGATTTTTAGAGAGAAAGATTAGAACGAGCTTTTCTTCTTGTCTTCTTAGCTTAGAGTTAGAGTAGCTTAGAGCTTAGAGTTAGAGTTCTTAAAGAAAGATAGAGCTTAGCTTAGAGAAAGACTAGAGCTTCTTTCTTCTCTCTTCTTTCTTCCTTCTTCTGTCTTCTGTCTTCTGTCTTCCTCGGGAGCCTCGGCCTTACTCTGACCAGTCCTCTGGAGCCTCGGCCTAACTCTGGCCAGTCATTACTTCTTCTATCTGGTTTCTCTTCTGTAACCGCTCTGCCTACGTTCTGGCCGCTCTGATTCTTCTGACCGACCGAGTGACTGCCCGGCTGACTGAATTCTCCGTTCTCCTAACTCGGACCGCTTTCACCCGGTTATATACCTTCAGGTTTGCGGGTGCCTACAGGTGCGTCACATACATATCAGGTGGAACCCATGGCTTCCAACTAGCTACAACAGCCCTTCCTAATTAGGGCTCCTTCAGACCAGCTGTTTGTAATGCAGCCATTTCAACTGAAGAAATATTAGGGAACAGGAAAAAAATTGTTCATATGATAGGTTTTCTGAAAGAACACATACAGAGGTGATGAATATGAGATGCCCACATCCAGGATGGTGGTCAGAAAATGGCTCTTGAAAGAAACACTTGAACTGAGACCTGATGGACAAGCAAGGTTGGGAAGATCACTCCCTTTAGAGGGAAATAGCATGTGGAATAGCCTTGTGGTGGGAAGTAGCCCTGGAATTTTAGTAAGTGAATGAGGGGCAGGTAGGGAAGGGAAGATTGGGAAGGTGGGCAGGACCATGGAGCAGCACTTAATAGCCATGGTAAGAAGTAGGAATATTATTCTAAGGGCAGCAGCAATTGAGGTTTTTAAGGAAGGTGTAGGATTTAGTAGTTTGGAGATGACCATACTTACAGTGTTTATATAATACTGACACTGAGTATTATTGTAGTTGCATACATAAACATAATCAAAGGGCAGAGAGGTGGATGGGCTGAATGCAGTCAAGTACACTAAGACTTTTAGCAGCACTTAAATTGGAACAACTTTCTAATCCAGTGAAGCTTATTCTCAGGATAAGAGTAGGTGAGAAGATGGAAATTCGGATCCTAGGAAGCTTGAATTTGACAAGAATCTTCTAAGACAAGATTATTTAGCTAATGTTTCACAAGTAATTTACATATAATTTACAAGTTATTTTTCATCAACTCCCTTTTTATCTTGAAAAAGTTTCAAAAAAATAAAAAAATAGAACAGTGAGCATTTTGACTAAATAATTATTAATATTTATTTGCTTTATCTCTTAAACACATGTATATACTCAATATTTGACTGAATAATTTGAGAGTATGTTACAGATGGGAAGACATTTTTCCCTCTCTCTGTTTAAGCATTTATCACCTAAGAATTTGTAATGTCATCTAATATCCAGTTCATATTTAAATTTCCCCAAGTGTCCCTAAGAGTATTATAAGAGTGTCTTGGGTTTTTTTGTTTTATTTTGTTTTGAGGCAGATTTTAGTTACGGTTTAAGCATTTAGTTGTGATTTTTCTTGGTGTTTTTTGAGACTTCTTCATATATGCCATTGTCATTGGTAGGGATTTATATTCTAGCCATCCTTTGGCTATTTTTATCTCCGAACAATACCTTCTGCCTTGTTGTTTGCTTATAGGAATTTTTCTTAATAATAGGCTTCTCATTTGCAAAGTTTTTTTATTGTTCAGCAAATTCCTTTCATAGATTTATTAAGGGCCTATATACATGGTCATCATTTTTCTAGGTACTTGGAGGTGAAATGATGAAGAAAAAAGGTAAGAATGGCTGTTTCATGCTAGTGGGAGGGAGAAGAGGAGAGCAGTTCAAATGTCCTTGAAAGTCAAATCAGTATCTTATACATCATCGGAATACTACATTGTATTATAGCAATATTGGCCTGGATTTTCCCTTAAATGAAATAAGAAATACCTTGTTTTGCTTGAACAACATTGTTGCTTGTTAATTTTGTTAAGAAGTTATGAGTTAAATATTTTGAATTTTTTTTTTTTCTAAATTTGTTAAATATATTGCATTTGCACAGTTCTGTTGCTTCTACCAAGTATCTAAGTTTGGGCTGCTAAAAACCTACCTAAAGAGTTAAATAAATATTTTAGTCTTATCTAGAGTATTCGGTAACATAAGCTACAAAGCTCTATTTTTTTTTTTTTTTTTTTGGGCTGGGTGGGGGTGAAAATAAAATATTGTTTCTACAAAAATACAGAGTGCTGGGATTAGAGAGAGACTGAATGTAGAAGTCTGAGGTCCACAACCAGCAAGTCAAATGCCAGTATGACTTTGGGATGGTGGCAAGATATGGGGCTTTTATCTAAGGGGAAACATTGAAGTATGTTTTTAGGAAAGTAATGGTACTCAACTATTGAATTGTCAACCAAGTGACCTCTGAATAAACTGCCTTCAAGGTTTAGGTCAAAGGGAGGAGGCTGGAGATGGGGGAGGTAGATTTGGAAAGCTGTTACTTAAAATTATCACCGAATGCATTAGGATTATTAATCCTTCAGGTATTTCAGCCCAGAAGGGTCAGCAGGAAAGACCATCCTGATAGTCTCTCAGAGCAAGGAGGAGTGACTAGGTGGTGGCACTGTAGAAGTAGCCAGAGCTCTTTTGGGGGCAGATTGTGAGTGCTTTTAAGATAAAAAGTTCACATGTGAAGCATAGGTTACAGATTTTGAAATTTGGAAGCACGTTCTGAATGCTTAAGCTAATTCAAGCTTTCCACATGATTTTGTTTCTGCTAACTTCTCTCTCTTGTCAGCCAAAAATGTGAATTTAAGTACAAAGAAAGCAGCACACACTAAGGATTTGACACCCTCAGAAGTTTGTCAGTAGTAGTGGAGAAGCATTGAATTAGGCATAGTTTAATCAAGCATTCTGCATGTGGTGGCAGTGACCATCTCTTCTGTTCCTTTGGGGCATGTAGACTGATAAAGCTCCACTGTCATTTTCTCTATCAGTGAAAAGTAGCTTTAATGCTGCTGCAGTGGTGGAAGGACTGGATGTTGTAGTTCACCCCTGGGGACAAGTAGCTTTGTTTTGGATTATGTATTTGTCATTGTGATGGAGTCTTTTATTTGTCAGAAAGTGGTGGCTTTTTGCTTTATATTTTCACAGGTAGGTCTTTCAGGCTGATCAGGAGGAACCTTAGCCAATACTCTAATCCCAGACCAAAAGTTCATAGTTGCTGAAAACACATTTTTAGTGTCATGGTGTTTTGACAACTGAGTGAACTGTTTCCTTAATTTAGGAATATACAGTCAGCCCTCCATGTCTGTGGATTTTTTAAAAAAATATTTATTTATTTACTTTTTTTTTTTTAAATTTATTTATTTGCTTTAGTTGTACACAATAGGTTTATTTGTACGTGGTGCTGAGGATCGAACCCGGGCCGCGCACGTGATAGGTGAGCGCTCTACCGCTGAGCCACAATCCCAGCCCTATTTATTTACTTTAGTTGTACACAATGCAATGCATTTATGTTTACATGGTGCTGAGGATCGAAACTGGGCCGCATACGTGCGAGGCGAGCGCTCTGCCCCTGAGCCACAACCCCAGCCCATGTCTGTGGATTTTGTATCCACAGATTCAACTAGTTATGGATGAAAAATATTTTGGGGAAAATTGTCTCTCTACTGAGCTTGTACAATTTTTTTTTCCCCTTATTCTCTAAACAATATAGTCTAACAACCATTTACATAGCATGCATTTATATTATATCAGGTATTATAAATAATCTAGAGATGATTTTAAACTATACCAAAGGATATTTGTAGGTTATATCTAAACATTATAACATTTTATTTAAGGAATTCAAGCTTCTGCAGATGTTGTTATCTGAGTGGGATCCTGAAACCAATCCCCCATATATTAAGGGATGATTATATATGTAAATATCAATGTATTACATACATAGTATGTATATAATATGCATTTCCATCCCCATGTGCCTTGACTGTTCTGGTACATTGCCATTGTATATCCCATTTATAAGATAGCAACTAAGACAGCAACCTTATGTTGTAAAGAACTAGCAGAATCAGGGGTTGAAGTAAGCTGTATTTTTATAATTCCACAATTTGTCTA
The DNA here is from genome assembly GCA_025594165.1 of Tamias sibiricus. NCBI lineage: Eukaryota > Metazoa > Chordata > Mammalia > Rodentia > Sciuridae > Tamias > Tamias sibiricus. The sequence continues at coordinate 106,087,667 of CM046664.1, read as the reverse complement.
AACCACCCAAGTGCTTGAAATTATTATAGAGCACAGAAGTATTGAATCAACTTTGATCCTCAGCACCACATAAAAATAAATAAACAAAAATGTCCATGTATAACTAAAAAAAATTTTTTTTAAAGTTATTAGTGAACACACAAGCACACTGACATTTTTGTTTTGCTCTGTTTCTTAAGTTGCAACAACGTTTTGAATTTGAATACCAGACAAAAGTGGATGGTGAGATAATCCTTCATCTGTATGACAAGGGAGGAATTGAGCAAACCATTTCTATGTTGGATGGGGTGTTTGCTTTTATTTTACTGGACACTGCCAATAAGAAAGTGTTCCTGGGCAGAGATACCTATGGAGTCAGACCTTTGTTTAAAGCCATGACAGAAGATGGATTCCTGGCTGTGTGTTCAGAAGCTAAAGGTAATGAGGGAATTTTTCTGTGACTTTTCGTTTGTGTCCTAGTTTTGTGTTTTCTTCTAGATCATATTTGATAAACCCCTGGGAGGAGCAATCACAATTTTACAAGTGACTGTCATGGATCCTTTGAGCTTTGTTTTCTTTTTAAACAGAGGAATGGGCCTCCCCTGTTTTAAGTAAATTCTGTAATCCTTAAGGTATTAGTCTATAGTACATTTATTTTTTGTTATGTTGATATATTCTGCATCTAGTTTGCTCCCATATGTATATGCAAGTTTTCCTGTGTCATATTGTAATCACAGGGTTGGCCCTGTAATTATTACTGTGGAACCTTACCATAGTTACAGTCACAGATACGTGTAACCAGCACTCGAGTCAATTTTAGAATATTTTTTATCACCTCAAAAAGAAACCCTGTACCATTTATCTGTCATTCCCCTTCTCTCCTTATCTGTTATCAGCAACCTCCTAATTCTACCCTCCAGCCCCTGGCAACTACCAATCTGCTTTCTGTCTCTGTAAATGTCCTGTTCTGGACATTCTGTATGGATAAATTCATATCATATATGGAATTTTGTGGATTCTTTTACTTGGTAGAATATTTTCAAGATTTATCTGTGTTGTAACACTTCCTTTTTATTGCCGAATAATACTTCATTACATACCACATTTGTTTATCCATTTATTAATAATACTGCTATAAATATTTATGTGCTAGTTTTTGTGGACATACGTTTTTATTTCTCTTAGGTATAGACCTAAGAGTGGAATTCCTAGATCATGTGGTCACTGTATTTAATTGTGGAATTGACAGACTGTTTTCTAAAGTGGCTGTATCATTTTATGTTCTCATCAGCAATGTGTGGAAATTTCAGATCTCCACCTCCTCACACTTGGTGTGACTTTTTGGGTCTAGCCATCCTAGTGTGTGGGATGTGGTATCTTGCTGTGTTTGTGGTTTTGTATTTTCCTGCTGACAAATGATGTCAAGAATCTTTTCATGTGCTTGTAGGCTATTTGTATATATTTGGAGAAATGTCTACAGAGTCTTTCCCATTTTTTTCTTTCTGCTGAGGATTGTTTCATTAAAAATTAATAGACTTTTTTAAAAGAGAAGTTTATGGTCTCAAAAACTTTGAGTGGTAAGTATAGAGTGCCCATATGTTCCCTCTGTCCCCAGTTTCCTCTACTGTTGGCATCTTGCATGAGTGTGTTACATTTTTTAGGATTGACAAATTGGTATTGCTATATTAGCTGAAGTCCATTGTTCACATTAGGGTTCACTCTTTGTGTTATACAGTACTTTGTATTTGACAAATACATAATACCATGTACCTATCATAAAGTACCATGTAGGATTGTTTCATTATCCTAAAAATCTGTGATATCTGTGATTCACCATCATCTTTTTCTCTTATTCTGGCTCCTGAACCCCTAACAAGCACTGATCTTTTTAATGTCTATAATTTTGGTTTTCTCAGAGTGTCTGAAAGTTATGCTCATACAGTACGTAGCCTCATCAGACTGGCTTCTTTCACTTAGCAATGTGCATCTAAAATTCCTGAATGTCATTGATTTGATGCCCCCCCCCTTTTTAAACCACCAAGTAATCCACTGTTTAACAACAGAAGGATTTGTTTATCCATTTCTGAATTATCCATTTTTAATTGAGTCATCTATCTTATTATTTAGTTGTAATAGTTCCTTGTATATTCTAGATACAAATCTCAGGAAGATGTTCAGCAAGATTGCACTGTACAAGATCAGTATACAAACAGTTGTGTTTGATTGACATATATGCAGTGAACACTATATACTTTGCAGTGAACATCCTGAAAATGAAAATAACAATTCCATTTATAATGGCATCAAAAAATAAAGTAGTAGGAAAAAATTTAACCAAAGAGATGCTAAACTTGTATTTTGACTATTATAAAACATGATTAAAAGAAATGAAAGAAAGTATAAATAAATGGAAAGGTATCCCATGATAATAGATCAAAAACTTAACATTGTTAAGATGACAGTACTCCTCAAATCAGTTGACAGATTCAGTGCAATCTCTGTCAGAAACCCAAATGACTTTTTATAGAAATTTACAGGCTGACTCTAAAATTCATACCAACTTATAAGGGACCCAGAATAACCAAAACAATCATGAAAAAGAAGAAAGTAGGAGAACTTACTTTTCCAGATTTCAAAAGTTACTTAAACAAACAGATTCCTACTTCTACTGGGTCTCCTTGGGGACCTTATGGTCTCTTGATATGGAACGTCCAGTTTGCCCTGTGAAATTTCTTGATTTTCTTGTCTGTATATCCTTAACACTGCCCTTTTGCATACCCATTTTGATCTTGATACACTCTACTTGAAACCTTTTCAATATCCTGTAGCCCTTGCAGGGGTATGTAAATCATTGAGCTCTGTGGGCTAGTGAGAACATCTGGGTCCTTTGTCTGGTCTTTGTATTCAGAGATTACTGGGTTAATAAGTTCAGATAGTAAATCAGGCTGTGTATTCTGTAGAGATAGGCAGTTACTAGTCACAGTAAAACATTGACTTTCCTGTCAAAGGTGATGGTGATATCTAGTTAGTTACTACCTATAGGAAGTTACTGAAGAAATTTAAACCGTCTGCTTTTATTCAATTTTATTAGACAATTTTATTAAATTGTCTGCTTTTGTTATTACTTATGGTATTTAAAGACGATTGTGGGGTAGATGTGTGACTTCTAAATATCTGACTTTTACATACCTGACAGTGGAGCATTTTGCTTGTTAAAGAATCTTTTCTTAAAATACCTCAGTGATGACAAAGAAATGACTGCCATTATGTCATAAAATTAACATTTAAATTCCTCTTTCTTTCCCCTTAATTGTATCTTTTCTTTTTGTATTTCTTTGCTTTGTTGTAGAAAATAAAATTTTCCTGATCAGAAATTCCAGCTAGGGAAAGGGAATTGAATACTGGAAGTTCTTCCATTCTTTTGAATTACTACAAATTAATGTAATTTTGCTGTATGTCACTATGCCACTTTAATCTCCCTAGTAAGTAGATGGTAGAACTTTGGGTGATTAACCCCCACCCCCATTTTACTTATATAATGGACAATGGATGTGTATTAAAGGGAGAAAATAAGTAGGAATTTATAGGATGTTACTTAGTTATAAAAGTTACTCTGAGGTGTTCCCTTATTTGAATATTATCTTTTTGAATTCGTAGGTCTTGTTACATTGAAACACTCCACAGCTCCTTTTTTAAAAGTGGAGCCTTTTCTTCCTGGACACTATGAAGTTTTGGATTTAAAACCAAATGGCAAAGTCGCATCTGTGGAAATGGTTAAATATCATCACTGCAGGGATGAGCCTCTGCATGTTCTCTACGACAGTGTGGAGAAACTCTTCCCAGGTAACAAGAGCCCACCCACCTCTCCACCACCCCCTCCCTCCCAAAGGAAAATGGTCACATTCTCAGATCATCACATTTCCTAATTCACTTGGAGGTGATACATTGAGATTTGGTAGGCTCTCCTGTTGAGAGATTGCCATCATGGTGCAAGTGGGTGATTGTGTACCTCAATTCAATAACTAAGACAGCCCCAGCCTTTCTGGAGCTGTTTCATTTACTTTGTGTGTTTATAGGTTCTGAGATAGAAACTGTGAAGAGCAACATCCGCATCCTTTTTGACAATGCTGTTAGGAAGCGTTTGATGACAGATAGACGTATTGGCTGCCTTTTATCAGGTGAAGTCTGTTTTAAAAAAAAGTAATAATAATATTTAGTGTGTGTTTGTCTAAGTGAAATGACTTGTAGCTATCCTTGAGGTTTCAACTATAAAATATTTGCTATAAGATTTAATCTTTCCTTTATTATAGGACATAAAAGTTTTCTGTAAGCTGTATTTAATATTCATATTAATACTGCAACTTAGAATTATACTGTAGCTGTATTATTAGTGTAAGAGCTAGTTAGTACACATTCTTTAGAATCCTGTGTAGTGATTTTAACCAATTCATACAGTTACCATATTAAGTGTTCAATAAAAACCATGTTATATTTTTTTCTTATTAAGTTTCATTTCAGTTTATAAAACTTGGGGATCTTAAATGGTAAAACCACAGTCCGGATATTTAACAGGTGTATATCACATGCATCACTGTCTAATGCTAAGCACCTTACCCCAGTATACTTGCTCTTTTGCCTGCAGGAGGCTTGGACTCTAGCTTGGTTGCGGCCACTCTGCTGAAGCAACTAAAAGAGGCCCAAGTACAGTATGCTGTCCAGACATTTGCGATTGGCATGGAGGACAGCCCTGATTTGCTGGCTGCTAGAAAGGTAAGATGCTGTTGCAGCCCATTATGTATTAGAGTAGACTTGGTATTAGAATGAAAATCAAGCCAATCGTAGATTCTATTTGTGCCACTCTTTTGACCCTAGTAATTGTTTTGAATTAAATATGTTAAAATAGATTGAAATGCCTATTGAATATCAGCTGAGTTGTATACGGTCCTCTGGGTACTGTCATCTACCATGACCCATATAATCCTCACAAAGACCCTGTGATAGTATTTCTGTACTTCAGAAAGTAAGGGCTTGGTGTGGTGGTGAGATTGCAGGCCTTGGGGACTAGCTGCTGGTTTCAAATCCTGGCTCTACCACACAAGTCCTTACTTACGTAATGGTTATAAAAATGTCTATGATGGGATAGTTTTAAGGTAAAAATATATATTCATTTGAAATATGTAGAACCTAGCATATGTAGTAAGTAGTGAATATTAGCTGTTCCTATTTTTTGTTTTTTTATAAGGCACAATGCTTTGAACTATGGGCAGAGGGGGCTTGCACATATTCAGTTGTAGGACATCTGGTTCTTGATCTGGAAGAACTTAGAATGGATAAGAGAGAGCTAGAAATCAATCTCATGAGACTTGATTGCAAAATAGCCTAAGAAAGTAGAAGGAGCCAAGGGTCATTCTATGTAGGAATAACACCAGAGATCTAATATTAGGCTTTTCAGGGCTGTGAAAAGGAGACCAAGTTTAGAGTGGAAGCACATTAGCCTAGAGAAAGAGACTAGGTTAAATAAAATTGGTGGGGAGGAGGGATACTAATTGGGAGCCTCTTGACTCTTAGGTTTCAGTCTTGGAATGGAAGGGGCCGATGGGAGATTTACTTCTTGTGGTTGAGGGGAGGTCAGAAATGGGCAGGCAAAGGTACCTGGCAGCACGGGGCTTGTATGTGGTGGCCTGGAAAATTATTTCTTCTTATTGTGGTGACCTGGGGAAGTATTTCTTCTTATTTTCCCTTGTTTATTTTTCACTACTAATTCATCGTGTTTTGTTAGGTACTATTCTGTTTGATTTTCAGGGTTATTTTCTTTAAGTAAAGGAATTTGAATATTTCTTTAATCAGGTGGCAAATCATATTGGAAGTGAACATCATGAAGTCCTTTTTAACTCCGAGGAGGGCATTCAGGCCCTGGATGAAGTCATATTTTCCTTGGAAACTTATGACATTACAACAGTTCGAGCATCAGTAGGTAAGATATTTTATGTTATTAAAAAGGTACTGTGTTTTTTTTTTTTTTTAATACTGAAGACAAGTAATTAGGTTTTAAAATATTATTTCAAGAATTAGTGTGTTAGCTTTCCACCACTGTGACAAATATCTGAAACAATTAACTTAAAAGGTAAAAAGGTTTATTTTGGCTCATGGTTTTAAAGGTTTCAGTCCTAGTCAGTTGGCTCTGTTGTTCTTGAGGCGAGGCAGAACACTGCAATAGGGAGCACATGGTGGGGTAAAGCTGTTCTCCTCATGGTGACCCAGAAGGAAAAAGAGGGAGGGGCTAGGGTCCCAATAACTCCTTCAAGGCACACCCCAATCATCTACTTCTTTCCATAGGTCCCACTTCCTAAAGGTCCCACTGTCTTCCAGTAGCTGTACAGGCTGGGAGCCAAGCTTTCAACACATGGGCCTTTAGTTTAAGAAATGTTGTTTAAGAATGAGAATGAGTACAAACAACAGTCTATATTGCTAATTGTTTAAGATCACTTAACAATTCCATGAATTTCTTTTGGAGTAAAGGAAATGCTAAACACATAGTTTAGCCTCCACATTTATGTTGTCACTGTTTACATTTTCCCAAAGACTGCATACATGTTTTCTGCCCTCCTAGTCTCACTGTGTAGTTTCTTGGGCTGTACAATTGGCCCTCTGTATTTGTGAGTTCCTCATTCTTAGATTCAACTAACCGAGGATTGAAAATATTTGGAAAAAAATTAAATCTGTACTGAACTTGTGTAGACTATTTTTTTTTTGGTACAGGGGATTGAACTCAGGGGCACTCGACCACTGGGCCACATCCCCAGCCCTTTTTTGTATTTTAGTAGAGACATGGTCTCACTGAGTTGCTAAGTGCCTCGCCACGGCTGAGGCTGGCTTTGAACTCGCGATCCTCCTGCCTCAGCCTCCCAAAGTGCTGGGATTACAGGCGTGCGCCACCGCGCCCGGCTTAGACTATTTTTTTCTTGTCATTATTCCCTAAGCAGTATAACAACTATTTACATAGCATTTACACTGTTGGTATTCGTTGTTTGTATTAGGTATTATAAGTAATCTAAAGATGACTTAAAAGCACAGGCATACCTCAGAAGATGTAATTTCAGTTTGGGACCTCTGCAGTAAATCAAGTACTGCTAGAAATTGCATCATGAAGTTTCTGGTTTCCCAGTGCATAAAAATGTATGTTTACACTGAACTGTGTAGTCTGTGAAGTATGCAACTGCATTGTCTGAGAAATGTATGTACATTAATTATAAAATTCTCTACTGCTAAAAACTGCTAACAGTAATCTGAGCTGTTGGGAAAATGGCACCAACACTTGATGCATGGTTGCATGACCTTAAATTTGTAAGAAACAAAATATCTGAAGCATAATAAAGCCAAACATAATAAAATGAGGTGTGTCTGTGTACAGGAGGGTATGTGAAGTTTATATTCAGATACTGTCCATTTTGTATAAAGGACTTGAGCATCTGTGATTTTGGTATTCACAAGGGGTCCTTGAAACAGTCCCCCATGGATACATGGATGAAACACTGGTCTGCAGAAAATGGGGAACTACGTGCCTGTTGTAATCCATTTTCCTTAACGAATACTTACTTTAGATGTATTTTGGGAAATATTCCATCTACAACTTATCAGTCACTAGCAATTATTTAGCTCTATAAATAATACTAGTTTTATCTGATGGGTACATATTGATATAGAAAGTGTGTACCCCAAATCAGAAAAAGCCAGTGTTGTTAAGCCTACAATATAATAGTAGCTTAGGTATTCCTCTTTTTAAAAACATTTAACTTGGAGGACAAAAAAAAAAAAATCCCTTGGGTAATATAGTGGCTTATTGCCCTCTAAGGCATTATAGTGAGTAAGTAGATACACAGTCTGTCTGTGTTACTGAAATTTAATGGAGTTCGGGATGAGATTAGTGGGCAAGGGGGGAGTTTGAAAGTATCCCTTGAGGAGGGGGATAATTTAAAAAAAGGTTAAGAAGAGACCACTGGGGTTGGGGATTTAGCTCAGTGGCAGAGCAGTTGCCTATCACACACAAGGCTCTGAGTTCCTCAGTCCTAGAAATAAATAAAAAGAGACCACTGGTTTAGGGAAATGTGGAGCAGGTACCAAGCAGACATGTTTGAATAACTTATGTAGCTGCTTTAACTATATGTAAAATATGTAAATGAGAGTGTTGGGTGAAATCAGTCCAACAAAATTAAAACTGAACTGCCTGTTAGTGTATTTTTTATGTTGCTGTCATGAAATACCTGAGATTTAGATAACTTAAAAGGAGTTAATTTAAGTTGAAGTTTGGAGGCTGAAAGTTCAAACAGTGTGGTATCTTGGCAGGGCCCCCCAGCTGTGCCACCTCATGGTGGATTGCATCCAGGTGGGAACATGAACAAGAGGGAGATATTACAAGGAGACACAGGAGGCCAGCGCTCAGGAAAGAACTCTTTTATAATGACTAGCCCTCCCCAGAACTGAGTCTCATGAGAACTACCTCAATCCCTTCCCTTACAAGGGGACATCTCCAGTGACCCACCCAGCTTTCAGCATGCCCACCTTTTAAAGGTCCCACCATCTGTCACATGGCCACACTGTAGACCAAGCCTCTAACACAGAACCCTTGGGAGACAAATGCCATATCTAAACCATAGTAAAACCTTATTTTTGTGTTATGAATACCAGTATGTAAAGCATGATTTTTATGTGTTTGAATATTATTCAGTTTAGCAAAATGTTCTTGGTCTAAAAACATTAGAAATTTTAAGCCTGTTTATAAAATTGTAGAATGATTTCTGACTATTTCATTGCAATGGCACACTTTTGAGTTAAGTGCATATAAATGGCTTATGAGTGTTGTAAGGTCATTATTTTGGAAACTATTTTCTATTAATACAAAGTCTAGTATAATAGCAAAGCCTGCAGTTGTTCTTGAAAGCCAAATAAAAAGGCATTTTTGGTGGAGGGTTATGTTGACATTAACATTAATTTCTCTCTTATTTAAGGTATGTATTTAATTTCCAAATATATTCGGAAGAACACAGACAGCGTGGTGATCTTTTCTGGAGAGGGATCTGATGAACTTACGCAGGGTTACATTTATTTCCACAAGGTAAGCAGGGGACATTTGTGCTAGTAGGAAACATTCGACTGTTTTCTATTATCTGTCCTTTTCAGTGTTAACAGTGACTTTCCTGAGTACTTTCTGAGTTTGTACATGTGAGAAAATCAATAGTGTCTGCTCGGTATTTCTTTGGGGAAGAAAGAAGTCTTAGTAGTATCAGATGATTTTCATTCTTTAGAATGAACAAAGCTACAATCACCTTTCTATTTCTTCATCCGTTTTATTTGTTGTAATGTTATCAGTTGTGGTAGAGAACAGTGTGTTTTATAAAGCATTGCCTGCCTCTGTCCAGGCATTTACTCCTGTCCTTCCCTTGCTTAGCTTTCTATCTTACCTACCTTTAGTGTTGGAATATGTGTAAAAGGGAGAAGTAAAAGCAGTTTTGTGTGCCACAAGCAAAGCTGTTGTTCTGCTCTTTCTTTGTAAAATAGGCTCCTTCTCCTGAAAAGGCCGAGGAAGAGAGTGAGAGGCTTCTAAAGGAACTCTATTTGTTTGACGTTCTCCGAGCAGACAGGACTACTGCTGCCCATGGGTAACTTGATGATTGTTTTTTAAAAACAAACAAAAAACTTTCACAAAAGGAAAACATCAGTGGCTGATTTTTTTTCTTTTCAGTCGTTATATGTTGTAAAGTATGACTTTTATAGAACAAATGAAGTTGGTCTCTTAACTTAGCCCCCAAAGAATAGGGCTGAAGTCAAAGTGCTCTCGTGGTAATGGGGAGGGGTCTTCTGTGGGTTGCTTCAGACAGTTTCCATTTTTAAAGTTTAATAACATTCTGTATCTGAACCACAGGGAAGGCAGCTGCAGCTACTTTTTAAGTCTTTTTAAAAGAAGCTAAGGCTATAAAATCCATATAACATGTATTGAGTGCCCACCACGCCTCTTTGATGCTGTAGTGACTCTAAGGGACACAAAGAAAGGGAGGTTTGATTAGATTATAAAACCAGGTTCTTTGGTGGTATTCCCCCTGGGCTAAAATTTTCATATTTTAACTGGTCATTGGGGAATTGAAGACTTTTAACTGTATGTGATAAACAACTGACATTAAATGTTTTAGTTTCTTCTACTGAATCACACTTAGTTTAGGAAATAATTAAATGGGAGATAGGGAATGATCTTGACCCATGGTTAATACCCTATTCTGCTTGCCCTAACTAGAGTCATTAGGATTCAGGGCACAGATGATGTGGCATTTGAGGAAATATTGTGAAACATTGGTTTACTTTGCATGCTGTATGTGAAATGTTAATCAGTTATCAGTAAAAAAAAAAAACAAAAAAAAACAAAAAAACACTGAACAGTTATTGCAGTTGTTAATAAGAGAAGATATGATCCCATCTAGAAAAAACTTGGAGTCCGGTCCAGGCAAGGTACATTCTTAATTATCAGCTCACTCATGATTCTTAACTTTTTCTGCTTTTCAAGTTATACATTTAACTTTTCATATAAGGGAAAGTAAAAAGTAATAGTCTCCAACTGATAATTACACACAATAGATGAAATAATGTCTATTATTCTGAATGAAGATTTCTGTATTTATCCGAGTGTAGAATAGTCAGTAGGAGGTTGTGAGATGGCTCTGTAATCCCAACATTGGTCAGTCTTGTTCCGTTGCTTGGAATCTCTGAGCCTGAACCTAAATCGACAGGTACTCAATACCCATTTTGATTTGGATTTTTCAATTTTCTCCTTTCAGCCTTGAACTGAGAGTCCCATTTCTGGATCATCGCTTTTCTTCCTATTACTTGTCTCTGCCACCAGAAATGAGAATTCCAAAAGTAGGTAAAACCAACTCAATGTAAACACGCCCACTGCTCTCAGGTTACATTTGTGACTTTTGCTGATGCTCTTTCTGTTTTCATGTCAGAATGGCATAGAGAAACATCTCCTGAGACAGGCATTTGAGGACTCTAACTTGTTACCAAAGGAGATTCTCTGGAGACCCAAAGAGGCCTTCAGTGATGGGATAACCTCAGTTAAGAATTCCTGGTTTCAGATTTTACAGGAATACGTTGAACATCAGGTATGAGGTCTTTAAAAAACAGTTTGTGCAATAGAGTAATTTAGATGCAGAGCTGGAATCTCTGTTCTTTTTGTATTTAGTTTGGATGTTTCGTGGCTATAGGAGAGAGTCACTGTCTCCATAAATAGCATCTCTTTTTAAATAACAATTATGTAAGAATTAAGAAGCATGAAGGTTTATAACATAGTATTTAGTATTGAAAGAGGGAGAGGGAAGGCTTACTAATTAGCACTGACCATTTAACCTATTTTTGGATACTTGCAGATGTTAGCCACAAGTGAATAAAATAACCTCTAAATATTAGAAATATGCATGTGAATATTTTTTGAAAGTTAACTGTAGCTGTGCATGTTATGGATATTGTAGCATTTTCCAAGTGATGAGTGATCAAAGGGTCTCGTACAATTTATAGTCATGCCTTCTCTTAACTTTATTTTGGTTTTGTGGTAACAGAGCAAATACAGGTTTTTCCATGCCATTTAAAAAGCCGTTCTGCTCTCACACTCTTATTCTTACAGGTTGATGATGCGATGATGGCAACTGCAGCCCAAAAATTCCCCTTCAACACTCCTCAAACTAAAGAAGGCTATTATTACCGTCAAATCTTTGAACGCCACTATCCAGGCCGGGCTGACTGGCTGACCCATTACTGGATGCCCAAGTGGATCAATGCCACTGACCCTTCCGCCCGCACTCTGAGCCATTACAAGTCAGATGCCAAAGCGTAGGCACTCTCCAAACTGGAGTGAAAGCATATGTTTCTTCTTCAGGTGTAGGGGCACTGGGGACAAACAGGGAAGCAGTGAAAGTCAACCACTTAGGCCTACTTGGGCATGAAAAAAATAAAAGTCATACTTAAAACTTCGCTCCACTTGTCTGTATTCATACAGTCTGTCATCAGAGGTAACTAGAAATGGAATGGCTTTGCCATACCACAGTGAGGAGGATACAGTGAGCTAGGCCAAGAGGGAATGGTTTGATATCTGCGAGAACTGCTTTGGAAGATGTTTGGGCCTCATGGGCATGTGGTTTCCCAGTCCTTGTCTCATCCTAGTGTGGTCCTCTTGTGACTTCCCTATTAGTTCTGTCCACATTCCTTACAGTTGGCTAGACAGACCCTGGAGATATGAGTCCTTTATAGGAGTTTGGGACCATTCTATTGTGTAATGTAGTGATTCATTTTTTTCTTTTGTATGTTAAGCCAGTGACCCTCTTAGAGACTATTTTTTCCAGAACTGAGGTCAAACTTTTAAATGAAGGGATCTTTGGCGCAACTGTTCAGCTCTGCTGTTGTGCAAAAGCAGTTACATAGACAATATGTAAACTAATGGGCCTGGCTGCTTTCTATTAAAAGTTTATAAATACAGACCTCAGTCCTTGTTCCAGAGCAATAACCCAAGCTGTGCATTTCCAATAAAAGGAAAAGGCATTCTATACCTAGTTGGAGAAACAGGAAATGCAGAAACATTTAATGAAAGGTAGAATTTTGTTTGAATGCTCACTGGTTGTTTCAAGACAACATATTGAAATACCTAAGAAAGGTGAGTTTAGCTATTAAAAACTTTTGAAAAGGGAAGGGTTGGTACACAGGTAAATATAAGAATGATTGATGGGAAAAGTGGGTAGGCCAGAAATCTAGTAAGTTGGAAGATGAGGAATTGATGCTAGCTATAGGCCTTCATCTATAATTTAGAAATGTTTCCAAGAAACTAAAGAAATGTCACTAATACAAGATGACTTTTAATGATTGTCTTGTATCTGTAGGTGCATGAATTGTTTAAATACAGCGTGATTTTGCTCTGGGTATATATTCCTGGTAAAGCGTCACTCAGTCAAGCTAAGTGGCCATAAGAATGCTTGGGAAACTTGGTTGATAATGATTATACAGTGTTCATTGCAAGATTTAAGTATGGCTTAAGCCATGAACTGCCAGTTTTTAAGGTTGTGGAGTTTAACTTCAGATTTTTAACTTTAGGACTATGAGATCTGGAATATTCATGTACCACCCAGAAATTTGATGGTTGAGATACTTAATTAAGCCAATTTCATGTCATTAAACTGGCAACAACTTGCTGGATTTCATGCTACACTTAAGACCCATGAAGGTTCTTTTTGTTTGTGGGTACCACAGATTAAACTCCAGTGCACTCAACCACTGAGCCACATCCCCAGCCCTATTTTGTATTTTTTTTTTTAGAGACAGGGTCTCACTGAGTTGCATAGTGCTTCACTTTTGCTGAGACTGGCTTTGAACTTGCAATCCTTCTGTCTCAGTCTCCTGAGCCACTGGGATTATAGGCACCTGGCCACTATAAGGTTCTTGGCACACATTATAAAGTATCTCTTTCCCTTGTGTGACTAGAAGTGGCAGCCTCTGGGGCACGTGATTATGACTCTGTAGCTTACAGATTGGCCAAGCTTATTTTCCTGGACCATTCTGGTCTCGGTAATTCGAGGAGGTACATGGCATCTAATCCACACAGTACCACTAACAACAAAAAATTGTCCTTTGAGGAGTAAACTAAAAGAAGACCAGCTGATGTGATCCTGTCATTTCTGCCTCATGAGCACTTAATGAACAGCCTCCTGGTAGAAGTTCATCTCACTTTGATCTAATATCTCCTCTAAAAAAAGTACCATGTAGTTTGACAGTCCTTTTATACTTAAAAAGTGAACTTGAGCTGGGTGTGTAGCTCAGTGGTGGAGCACATGCTGAGCATGCACAAGGCCCTGCGTCCAATCCCCAGCACCAAGAAAACAAAAACCACAGAAAATCCTACCACTGCTTTTAAAGAGTTTTAACATGCCCTCGCAGATCTCTTGCTAAAAAGACACCATCATACATGTGTGGGTCAGTTATTTTGGCTAACACAAAGCTTGAAAGCATCTTAAGTCTTTCATAAGGAAAATATAGAGAGGAGCTAGCTTATCCTGAGCCTGTGAGAGTCCAGACCACATTACACCCTCTTTGTGGGAAGTTTCCTTGTGTCAGATTGTCGTATGAATAGATCTTGTTGAAGCTACAGGGTCCAACCATACACCTTCATTCTTCCTGTTTGGGGGTTGCCTTAGTTTGGTCTCGGGTCTGTGCTAAGGGGTCCATTGCATCCCATGGATGGGAAAGCTGGCTGTGAGGAAGCAGAGTGACAGCTGATAGGTGGTTACAGAGGCTCTAGCCATGTGTAGTAGATGAAGCACTACCCCCCAGCATATACCTGTCTACTGTCCTAAGCAAATTATTCTCACCTTAACTGCAAGTGTGGCAGCTTTTGATTTTCTAAAAGTGGCCACTACACTATTCCTGGTCCCATATACTCTACCCCAGCCTTGCTATTCCTCTAAATAAGCAGTCTACTTCCCCTCTCTGTGAGCCCGGCAGGATTTTATGATTGTTTTGAGTGACAGAATATGGTGAAAGTCATGCTGTGTGACAAAAAGTGATTTGGGACAGGTGTGGTGGTGCATGCCTGTAATCCTAGCAGCTTGGGAGGCCAAGACGGGAGGATTACAAGTTCAAAGCCAGCCTCAGCAACTTTGCCAGGCCCTGTCTCCAAAAAACAAAACAAAACAAAAAAACAAGGGTGGGGGCGTTTGCTGAAGATGTGGCTCAGTGGTTAAGGGCTCCTGGGTTCAATTCCTGGTTAACCAGCCCCCTCACACACACAAAAAAATAAGTGATTTGGCTTCTGCTTTCTCTTTGTACATGTTACAAAGAAGCCCTGGCTTCATGGAGAGGCCGTGTACAAGAGTTTGAGTGAAGGTCAACTGTTAACACCACCACCAACTTGTGATAGAGCCTCCAGAAGGTTCCAGCTCCTAGTGGTTGAGTCTCTCACCTGAGCCCCCAAGCATGGGGAGCAGAGAAGCCATTCTTGTACTCTGTCCAAGTTCCTCATACACAAGATTTATACATGTAATAAGTGGTCATTGAAAGTGTTAAGTTTTGGGGTAGTTTCTTACATAGGTTCAGTAACTGGAACAGGTGAACACCATTACCTTTGTTTTACACAGGTTATATAAACTGGCAAACCCAAGAGTCAATTACTAAGTGGTGCAGCCCCAAGTTAGCCAGGCAGATTGGCTTCAGAGGCTTTGTGCTGTTCTTTTCTGGCTATTCCTGCATTATCATTGTAGAACTGCAGCCTGGATCTCTGCTGTGAATTGGAATACTAAGGGAAAAGGCTTCTTTTGGGCTTTGGGGGGATCAAGAACAGGGAGAGCAGAGTACTGGTCAGGGAATCAATGTGTGGCTACCATTTTCTGTGATGGCATAGGCTCGGTGATGCTGAGAAAATCCCAACATTTAGGTGCATTAGTACAACAAAAGTTCGTTTGTATTCAAATTATATGTCTATGGAGGGCTGTGCTCATTGTTGAGGAGTTTATACTCTGGGCACCCCGACCATTGCAGGAAAAATCTTGACTCATACTTCCACCATCAGCAAGGAGAAAATGGTGGAGAAAACGGTGGATCATGTGCTGAAACATAGGTTTCCACTCTGAAGGGACATATCATTTTTGTTCAGATCGCATACTAGTCATGTGGCCCTACCTAACTTTGGAGAAAAGCACTAATGATTCCTCAGATCCACCCTTTGGACATCAAATAATCTGTTCACCTCGTGTGTATGAAACATACTCACCCCCTTTTCAAGAGTGATCACCTGAGAATTCCATTCTGCCATGGTTTCAGGTCCAGAATTCAGGCTCTGTGAGTGATGTACTGATGGGAGAGTCTGTGTTTCTGGGCTGAGAAGTGGCATTTCTTCATGAACTAATAAACTGCTCTCCACCTGCCTAGTATGTAATAATGCAGCAGCGAACAAAACACCTATTCAAGAAGGAGAGAACTGGAGTAATTTCGATGTGCTGCTTGTTCACTGAAGGCCTCCATGTCCAGCAAAACATTGCCCTTCAAGGTCATCGGTAGCCAAGATGTCAGTATGTTGGCAGTAAGAAGCAGGAGTGAAAGGGCTGGGGGAATCAATACCTGGCACGAGGGGAAGTGGGGACACTTTGAAGAGGAAAGGCTGATTGATTTCTAGCAATATTATCAATAATATCACGTGCTGGTGTCTAGCAATACAGCTAATTTGGCTCAGGCATCCTAATTTTGGCTACACAGAAAAAGAGGTATCAGTTATTGATCATCCTTCCTGATTGCTGAGGATCACTTGAAGAGCTATCAATCATTACAACAGCCTGGGGAGGTGTGTACTATTGAGCTCATCTCCATTTGATAAGGGAAGTGGTATACAGAATGAATATGTTGCCAGCTTAAGGTCACATGGCTAAGTATTAGGAGTAGGATATTTGAGGCCAGGTTCCAGGGTTTTAGAAACTTACAGTGGGCAACCTTTCAAAGGAACAGAAATATAAGGTGTAATTGTGGAAAAAAAATAAAATTCTATATTTTCCTCGAATTCTATATTTTAAACAGGAGTATATATTCTATTCTATGAGTATTTTGTAAGTTATTTAGCACATCTAATTTAAGCTCAATTTTCTATTTACATTTTAAAAATTGGTAGTGAACATACATAAGTGCACTTGTGATGTAGATCTTTTAGGTCATGATTCCTTATGCATTCTGTTTTTTTTTTTAATTTTTTTATTATTTATTTACTTATTCATCATGCACAAGTATAGTATCTTTTTACATACAACTGCTTGTATACAAAGTATATAAGTACCATTCAGATCTTCAATCATGCATTTAGGATAATGATATCCATCTCATTCAACCACCAATTTTTTTTTCCAACCCCCCCCTTACTCCCTCCCTCCCCTCCCTTTCCGTTGACCATTCTAGTGTTCCTCTGATCCTATGTACCCCCTTCCAACAACTCTGTGAACCAGCCTCCTTATATCAGAGAAAACATTCGGTACTTGGATTTTTGAGATTGACTAATTTCACTTAGCATTATATTCTCCAACTTCATCCATTTACCTGCAAATGCCATTATTTTATTCTCTCTTATTGCTGAGTAAAATTCCATTTTGTATATATACCATATTTTCTTTATCCACTCATCTACTGAGGGGCATCTAGGTTGGTTCCATAACCTAGCTATTGTGAATTGTGCTGCTATAAACATTGAAGTGGCTGTGTCACTGTAATATGCTGTTTTTAAGTCTTTTGGGAATAGACCCAGGAGTGGGATGGCTGGGTCATAGGGTGGTTCCATTCCCATTTTCCCAGAAATCTCCATACTGCTTTCCATAGCGGTTGCACCATTTTGCAGTCCCACCAGCAATGTATGAGTGTGCCTTTGTCCCCACATCCTCTCCAACATTTATTGTTGTTTGTGTTCTTGATAGCTGCCATTCTGGAGTTCTGTTCTTGATTTCAAGACCTACCAAGCCAGTAAGTGGGTGCCAAGAAATTAATTCATAGTTCTCCTTGCAACTTAGAGAGTTTTAAATAATGCTAAGGGGAAGAGCCATAGTTATAAATTATCAGCATATTTTAAAAATTGGTGCAGTATTAAAATATATGATTGCTGAGGATTAATAATACAAAAAACCACAAGGTGGCAGTCATGATATATTTTTTTCTCTTAAGGAAATTTTGTGCATTTCTCAAAGGTACTGGTGTGGAGAATCTGTTTTATGTTAAATTGAAGAGAGGACATGTTCATTTCATTGGACAAATCCAAGAACAGATGCTCCATAGGTAGTTATTGATTAGTTTTAACTCAATATGGCTTTTGTACAGGTCACTATGAGCTTATATATGTATTTTTTTTCTGAAACATTTCCTCTCTTCGATTCCCCTGTCCAAAACATACCTGAAGAAAATGTGTCCTTATAAAAATGAAATCACTTATAATCTGAAAGGTAAGAAAGGAGTGGACAACCCCAGATCTCTTTATTTGCTTTATGAATGTAATGAAAATCTGCATAACTGTCATTTTCATAATCACCCATTCTACCTAGCCCTGACCATCACAGTTAATTCAAATACAACCAAAAGACAAAACAATTATTGAGTACTTTGCACATAATATCAGCTAACATGTACTGTGTGCCTAACACTGGCCTAAGCCCTTACTTAGTGTGTAACACCTTGAGAGGGACTACTATTGTTGTCATCCCAATTTGATGGTTAAAGAAACAGAATGCACAGCAGATTAAACACTGAATAAGATGGTCAACTTGCGGTTAATGGAATTGCTGTAGATTATAGTGAATAGCACAGAAAAGCGTTCTATACTAGAAGGTGATTTTCCTATGTGGTTAATGACTCATAGAAACTTTGTGAGCCCTAATTACAATGACCATCATTTTGTGCTGTCTTTAGTTCTCACCAATAAAGCAGCAACTCCTCTTCATTAACCTTATACTTCATAAGTTTGAGTTCCTGAGCTGTGGTTTTAGTGGAAATGCTATAAGTTATGGAGCAGGAGGTTTGAAAGTGGAGGGACAGGAAAGAACCCTGGAAGTGTGTGGTCTATTCCGAGGGTGAAATGAATGATTCATTATTCAGGAAAGTAGCAGGTTTCTGGAACTATGCATTAATTGACAAGATCTCAGATCAAATTCTATAAATTGCTAGCTTGGAATCTTTGCTAGAACACACTGAATGAAGCATTATATCAATCGCATTGCATTTTCCTCTGACCACGCCACATTATGTTTAATTGGTATCCAAATTATTGAGTATGTGTGGCTCTCAAATGACAACAAGGTGGGGCAAGATGATATTCAACTGAATATGTTCCATAAGCTTTGGGGGGATTTTTTTTTTCTGTCAGTTTTAACATATGAATCTGTCTCTGTGTGCATGCACACATTGGTAGTTTAGCACTTTTTTGTGGTCGTGGGTTAAAACCATAACCTCAGTCGCCATCTTGTAGCTGATGAAGCCCACTCAGGCTGTTCCCACGGGACTGTGAATGGCATCACAAGTTATCCCATGTTTACATCCAGCCCTTGGAGGGAGGTGAAACCTTATGGAAACTTCCATATGAGGGAGCTTTGGAGAAGGCTGCAGCTGTGAGCTGTTGGGGGCGAGCATTCACATCAGCTGGGGAATTTGGTGTACCAATCTGGTAAAATGGATGGGGTGAACAAAGGACCAACAACATCCCTACATTTTGCCATTTTAATACTTATAAATGTGTAATGAACCTTACAGAAATGATAATTGGGTATGCAAACTGCGAATATTTTCTCCATCTGCACACTAATTTTAAGCTTATAACTTTTACAGTCTTATGTGTGTTTTCACTTTAAACACCAGTGTATTTTTGGTGAAGTAAACCTTCTAAAATAATTTTCTCCTAAATATTTCAGTCTCTAACTCTTTCTTTGCACCTAGATGGTTTATTTATTTATTTATTTTTGCCTTGAAGTGTCATCTTAGATGCCAATTTTTCAATGCCTCCCCCAGTCTTTCTAAAGCTGGGAGCTTTCTTGTTATTAAGTTCTCAAAACCTGACACATTCCCAGCATCATTATACTATAGCGATGCTGTAGAATGATCTATGTGTCTGAATCAGCCAGTTTTTCCAGGAAAACAGAAGCTTTTTCATGTTTTCTGGGCATAAAGGGTTTGCTATTAGGAATTGGACTTACAGGACACTATGGGAAGAGAGGGTGGGGGTGAGAGGGTGAGGCGAGGGTTGGAGGCATGCAACAAAGGCCAGGAAACCATGGGGAGAGTAGCTGTTGCTGAAGATCTCTGCCTGCAGTAACAGCACTGGTGGTTCTCCAAAGCTTACCAGGAAGTTGCTGCAAGTCTTAAGAATCCCTGGGAGTCTCCTGCTGTTGCAGGATGCAGCAGTGACCAGGAAGCCACTCTGAATCTCATTTGCTAAAGTGCCTGACTGAAGTCACTTATAGAAGGTACAACTTCTCTTTCTCTTCCCTTTTCCAAGTCTTGAGCAACTTCTTCTATGGGCATCTCCACAGTTCAGGAAGAGGATTGTGGGAGAAGATAACAGGCAATCTGTCATAATGCTTCACGATGGATGTCAAAAAAAAAAAAAAAAAAGTGTCCAAAAGTTTAGTTAAATAACCTAATTTGTTTTATTTGCCATTTATGAATTAAGAAACATCTAAAAATAGAAAGGTTCTCCATCGGGCATAGCAGAACAGTTGCAGGGCAGCTTGAGTAGGAAGAAGAAGAAAACAACATAATACAAAGAGCAGATTGGTTAACATCAGGTTACTTGTAAAGGTTAAAGATGGAAATTTCCTTATCACGTTGGCTACATATGGCCTGGTCGGATCTTTGGGTTTTTTCCTCTCACATTTCCCTGATTTCTCAGAAGTTCTGATAAAGTACTTAAGTTTCAGTTGGGAAATGTGGAACTTTAGCACAAGTGATTCCATTTTGGTTTGGTCTGTTGGAACTTAGTACAGAAGCTCAGTTCAAATAAGTGATCTTCTATAATTTTTTTTTTTAACATGCATTATGAGCTTCTTACCAGCTGAAGAATATAGTTTACCCATTGTTATGTTCTCAGGGCCTATTGCAGTTCCTGGAAAAGATACTCAATAAATATTAAGAAATGACTGAGTAAGTGAATGAGAAGAGGGCAATAACTCCTGGAAACCAGATGATTTGGGTTGTGTTGTAAATAATGCTGTGATACATAAACGTCATTCTCCAGAAGAGCCTTATATTTGTGATTTATGGTAGAGATAATGGTAATTCAGGGTGATATCTTTTCCAGGCTGATAAGAATTGTGACATTTCTGAAATTTAAAATCCTCAGTAGGAAGGAAGCTTTGAAAGTTAGGACACTGAAGCTGGGCTAGAGAGTCAATCCATAACATCACCTCTTTTCAACTTTTTCTTGAACTCCTTCCAGAGCTCAGGAGTCATTTGCATATTGAGATGCCACTAGGTGGTGCTCTTGCTTGTTTCTGTAGCTGGCTGTTGACTTCTAGACAAGGAGATTGACTATAAGGGAGTCATAAATGTTACAATTCTTTTAAAACAATTGAACTGTCCCTCAAATAAGAACTATGCCATCGACTTAATTGATATGAGATACACACAATTCCAAGTAAGAATTAAAGCAAACCTAAAGATTAAAGAGCAAATTAGACCATAATATTGTTGTCCATAATGCTTTCATAATCTGAGAGTTACCGTACAACTGGCACTAGAATCTTGTTCTCTAAGTGTCCCCAGGGGCTCTTATCCCCAATTACCCTGTCCCTGCTTCCCATGTGTGTGGGATGATTCAGAAGCTCACTGTCTTACTTTTGAAGTCTATAGCGGATTCACCCCACCCCCAGCCAGTGAGGAGGTTCTTAAATTAGCTCAAATTATGGTTAAGAGCTGAGCATGACAAATAGAGGCAAAATTGCTACAGCATGACTAAAATCCTTCCCTTTAAGGTCCATAAATTTCTTTTAAATCAAAGTAAAGCTTTCCCTATGATTTCTTGCACTTCTTAAAAAAAATTACAAAAGTCATGCATACTTATTTCATAAAGCCCAGAAAATAAAGATAAACAAAGAGAAAAAGAAAAAATCATTAATATTAGCCCCAATAACCAATAAACATTTTAGTGAGTGTTTTATAATCCTTTGGTATTCATTTATTTATGCATCTGATTCACCTGGTACATTCTTGGTATATACTCTGTTCCAGGTACCATGCTAGGTTTGGGTTTACAAAGAGCAAGAGAGGTAATCATTCCTTACAGGATAGACATTCTATCTTATATAGTGCATATAAACACATGCATATATATGTTTTATAAAAAAAGTATAATATTTTACACAACATTTTGTATTCTGCTCTGCATCTTGCTTTTTCTCCAAATAATTTGCTAAGAATATTTTTCCATGACATTAAAGCCTTCAAAGGCATCATTTTAAATGCATAGTATTTTATTTTCTAGATGCACCATAGTTTATTCATCTAATTTTTATATTCTTGAAAATAAAAGTTATCTCTAATTTTTAATACAAAAAGTAATAACTCATTGAACAACATTGTAGCCAAATCTTTGCTTACAACCACCATTATATTCCTAGACTAAATCCCCAAAGATAGGGTTGATGGATCAAATAACTGATGAAAAGTTAAGAGTTTGATATCTCCATCTAAATTTCCTCTGTAAGGGCTACATCAATTTTTGTCTCTCTCACTTCTTTAAATTCTCACCATCACCATTTTCATTTAAGCATAGTTGTTAATTATATATTTGAAAGTATTATTTTGTTGCTGCTTAAATTAATATTACTATATTCCTTCAATTATTAATGAGGTTGAATTTTTAATATCATTAATCATTTTTCTTATTTTTTTAATTGCTCACTGGTTCCCCTAGCCTGTTTTTTTTTAAATTAGGCATTAATTTTTTTCCTTATTGATATGGAAGAATTCTTTATAAATTTAGGTTATTAACCTTTGCAATATGTTTCTAGTTTGTTGTCTTCTATTTTTATTGTACTTTTTTGGTCATGTAGAATTTAACATTTTATTCAATCAAACCCTGTTTTCCTTTAAGGTTTCTAACTTTAACTCCTCTATTTGGTATCATTTAGCTAGAAGCAGTGGGATGGATGAGCAGTTTTATGGCTCATTAAAAATTATTATCTAGAATTAGTTTTCTTTTCTATCTTTGGTTTAGTATTCTCCTAAAGAATTCTTGACCATACAATAAGGAAATTACTTATTTAATCTTTTTGTTCCTAGGGGGGAAACTTTCCAAAGGATCTTAATCGGGAGGAAAGGCAGCACTATTTCCCTAGGGTCAATTTCGAAGTCTATGGGGGTGTACTTGATTGGCACTTGGTAGGTGGGATACAGGAATATAAACATCTTGTAATATGCAAAATGAAGAATTATTTCTCCTGAATGCCAGTACCATCTCTGATTGAGAAACATTGAGCTAGACTATCATCCACAGACATTTTTTAAAAAAAATACCAGCCCTTGAAAATTTATACCAAGAACATTTCCACTTAAACCTTTATGAAGTGTATGTTTTTCACCAGTGTATATATTATATATGCAGACATATGGATTGGAACACATAAACCTTTGCTTTAACAGCAGATTACATAGGCTTGGGCTGAGTATGGGCACTGGACAGATACTCAGCTTATGACTGGTTATCAAGTTCACTTATCAAGTACATTAAATTACTGATTTCCTCAGAGAGTATTGCAGAAGGAGTTAAAAATAAATTAATTGAATTTGTCAACTAAGAACAGTTACAGTCTTAGTGATTCTCCAAAAATGTAAACCAAAATGTGTCATGTTGGGGATGCATCCATTTCCCACCTTTATCATGCTTTCCATTTCATATTTTCTAGTAAAGACTGCAGCCTCAGTGTTGTCAGTGCAGCTGCTTTTGCTCAATATTATTCTTTTGATTGCTGTGGGTGCTGTTTGTTCCAATGCAAATGTGTGGAGGGCAGGAAATAACCAAGTCTGTTTTTATCTGTGAGTACATTGTTCCTGGAAATATAATTATTTTGTCCACTTGAAATTGCCTTTGATCAAACAACACATTGGTATAAACCAGAGGTGTTTTCTTGCCTGCAGATGGCAGTGACTATTAACTTGTCATTCTAAATATAAGGTGTTGGTTTTACCCAGTGGTTCTAAGGTGTTATACTAATGGCAGGGTTTATTGTGTTCTAATAGAAATTAGTAAGATTCAGATACCATCTTTGGAGGAGATAATTTATATTCTTAACATGACGTCATTTAAAATATTAAGTAACCAGACATGAAACACAACATTTATTAAATTAACATACTTCACCTGATTATGCAAAATATTGAGTAGTGAAAAAAGAGCTTAAGAACAACATTTGATTATTGTGGTTAATCCCAAGTAATGCATCTTGGAAAATAAGATTCCAAAATATACTTAAAATGTTATAAACTTTGTGCTTTTAAGTTTTAGCTCCTGAACAGCATGTAGCTATAATATTGATTATTGTTTGACAGACATCAGCAAAATACATTCTGGAATGCAAACAACAAACAATGCCATCCAAATGGAAGAAGTTGTCTATCTGAAAGGTAGTACAAATCAAATCACAAACACCCTCTTCCTCTTATATAAGCTCTTGGATAACTCTTGGATAAAGTGTGCAGTTCCAATATTATGAGGATGATACAGTGGAACTGTGAAGTCTGGGAAGGATCTTCTAAAATGGCCAAGGGAAATAAATAAGAAATATGTGAGGGTGAACTTGGAAGATGAGCCTTCCTCAAAAAATAAATGGAGAGTGGTAAGAATCCTTCCCCCCCACAACCCTCATGGCCATTGGGCATTATTTTACCTTTGAAGGGGGTTAACATAGGGCATAGACAGAGAAGAGGTTCTTTTTTCAATATCTAAATTCTTAGAGTGCATAATGAGAATGTATAGAAGATAGAAATGCAATGATGTTTGAAGTGAAGTACCCAAATGTGGGATTTCCTATTACATTACAAAAGGGAAAAAATAGAAGTTTTATGGATATATGTCTGGTCTTTTGAGGCTGAAATAACTGAGTGAAGATAGTTCTGCCTGTCTATACACTACTTTGGGTTATGGAAACAGACTGCTTGAGCTGGAAGGACATCAAGTTAAACTCCATGCCAATGCTTATATTCCTATTGTCATCAGAATTACAAATCAATTTTGAAAGGTAAATATAAATTACTGTACCATTATGAATGTAGACAATTCACAGATGTATTGGATGGTCTTATTAGAGTGTGTTCAGAGGGACTGGACAACATCTTGTTGAAGATGCCAGAGGAGATTTATGCATTACATGTGGCCAGATTAGATTTGTGATCCTGTGACTTCTTTTGTGAACTGGCTGTTAAAGGAGGAAAATGAGGGTCAAGTGTATGAGCAGGATGAACATGAATATACAATGTTTTGAGTTAGCAATAGACAGGAGCTGCCAGATTTCCTCATTTCCTTTATTTCCCTCTCTCCAAGTTGAAATTTCTTCATTTATTCATTCAATAGATATTTATGAAGCTCCTCCTCTGAGCTGGCATCAGGAGCAACATTCCTCTCTCAAAACATGTTTATTTGGTGGATAAATTATGAAAAAAAAATAGTGTGTTAGTCATCTTTCCATCACTGTGACTAAATAACTGGAGAAAACCACCGAGAGGATGGAAGGTCTATTTTGGATCACAGTTTCAGAGGTTTCAGTCCATGGTCATTCAACTCCATTGCTTTGGGCCTGAGGAGAGGCAGAACATCAAGGTAGAAGGGTGTGGCAGAGCAGAGTTACTCATTTCATGGAAACTGGGGGGAGGAGGGGAGAGAGAGAGAGAGAGAGAGAGAGAGAGAGAGAGAGAGAGAGAACGAACGAACTAGAGAAAAGGTACAGGGACAAGATATATCCTTATATCCTTCCTGGGCCTGCCCCCAGTGACCTATTTTCCCCAACTAGGTCCCACCTTCTGCAGTTTCCACTGCCTCCCAATAATGCCATCAAACTATGAATCAATCAATCCATTGATGGGGTCAGGGTCCTCATGATCTCATCACTTCCCCAAAGCCCCACATCTGAACCTTACTATATTGGGGACCAAGTCTTCAACACGCGAGGCTTTGGGGGACATTCCAGATTCAAACCATAACAAGTAGCAGGACAAAGATCAGACAGGTTTCCTTCCTCATGTAGGTCAAAAGAAAATAATGAAATAGTAATGAGAAATAGAAGAACAGAATTGAAGAGATGGGATGTAGATCTACTAAAGAGAAATAACTATAATGCAATGTGTGGTAAGTTTCTCCTGTGCTGCTTTAGAATCATCATAAATTTTGAAATACTGTGATTTCATTTTCATCTGTTCAAAATTCTTTCTTTCTTTCTTTCTTTGACTTGTGGATTTCTTAGGAGAGTATTATTTAGTTTTTTAGTAGTGGGGGATTTTCAGATTTCTTCCTGTTGTTCATTTCCTAATTTAATTACATGGTGGCAAGAAAGCATACTTTGTATTTATTCTTTTAAATTTTTGAGTTTTTTTAAAATATTTTTAATTTCTTTAGTTGTATAAATGCGTTTTATTTGAGTATTTGCTGAGAAAACCCGGGTGCCCACGTGCTGTAGCGCTCACCGCTGAGATGCAGTTTTTTAAAATGAAGGATGCAACTCATTGGAATTAATAGTATATTATCAGCTTAAGTAAAACTATGTGCTATAACAAACAATTCACAACTGCCAGTAGCTTAACATAATGAATGTATTATATTTTTCATAGCCCAAAGAGTGCTTGGTGGGCAAACTTTCAGTGACAGTTCAGGTACACAGTTTATTTCACTTAGTGACTCCATCATCCTCTAAGTTCTCTTCAAATTTCTACGTTGAATTCTCTGCCTTCAACTGCCTGAACATACATGAAAGTGTACATAAGAAATTTTACAACTTGATTATAAACATGCTTTAAATCAGTTCTCCTCACTTTCCATTAGTAGAAACCTGATCACATGGCCTAAGATAATTGGTAGTGGGAGGGAGCCAGTGCAGAAAATAATGTTTAGGGGTATTCTCAGGAAGAGGAGAAGATAAGTCCAGAATTATCTGAAACAGTCTGCTTAGAAAAAGGCTTATATTTCTTGATTTTTCAAACTTTCTGAAGTTATTGGTTATTTCATCTCTAAGGAAATCATTTCAAGCTTTCCTCCTATAAAACTGCAGATAATTACATTGAAGCCATTAAAGGATTGTTGCTTTTCACCTATTACCAAATAGCTGTTCCTGGCTTTTGATATTTTCTCTCTACTACTGCAGTTTGTCCCAATTCTCTACAAGCATGAATACTGATCCCTTTCTATCATTTTCTAAGTCCACACTTATTTCATTCTCTAAGACACACAACAGATGATGAATAATAGTGATCATGAGCAAAGCTTTATTAAAGACCTAGATGAACAATCAAGGGAGAATTTCAACATGGAAGCAAAGATACTTGACATTGCTGTTTCAAAACTCCAACAACAAAATACTCCCAGAGAAGGCTCCATGTGGTCATTTCTCTCCAGATCTCTGAATGTGGCATATTGGCATGAAACTGAAGGTCATTTTGGGGCCATCCTCCCATCTCTCAGTTTCTTTATCTTCTCCCAAAAACCTTCTGAAAACAAACGAACTAGATAAACAAACGCACCAGCAACTGTTTCTCAGCTACCAGAAAAAAATCAGCAAAGTGCTCACTTAAGAAAATCATTATCCTAAATGCATGATTAAAGATCTGAATGGTACCTATATACTTTGTATACAAACAGTTGTATGTAAAAAGATGCCGTATATGTGCATTATGAATTGTAATACATACTACTATTATTAAAAAAAAAAGAAAAGAAAGAAAACCTAAGCTGTTGGATAACCAAAACTAACAAAACAACAACAAAACCAGTAGAAAATAGTTTCTCTGCTAAAGGGAAAGATGTTTTACCTAATTATCCTGAATGATTTCAATCCCTTTAAGACTCACCATTTCTCATATTAAGTAGTCTTTTGCCCTTCCTTTGTCTGTCTAAAAAGGCTTTAAGTAATTTCTCCACATAACAATTTTTCTCCATAAAGTGTTCGCTCAGTTCCTAGAAAAACTACCT
Organism: Tamias sibiricus; assembly: GCA_025594165.1. Classification (NCBI taxonomy): domain Eukaryota; kingdom Metazoa; phylum Chordata; class Mammalia; order Rodentia; family Sciuridae; genus Tamias; species Tamias sibiricus. The sequence continues at coordinate 106,059,982 of CM046664.1, read as the reverse complement.
TTTGCTGTTGGCTTGGTTTCTTTTGTTTGAGTCCCTCTGGCATTATTTCCTCTTAAACCGGTGATTTATTTGAATAATGTTTTCATAACTTTATGAATTTGTTTAAAAAGCAAAAGGAAATCTGAGCTTTCCAAGAATCCTTAGGAAAATAGTGCAGACATTTTCCATCTTGTCTGCATATTAGGATCATCTGGGGAGCTTCAAAAACTCTTGGTCCTCAGACTACACTCCAGACTAATTAAATTAGAAGGGGTCAGATGGGAGCTGGATATGGGTGTGCTTTTGCATGTTCTTCATGTGATTCCAATGTGCACATAAGATCGAAAGATACTGGACTAGAGAGAGATCCATCCTTGATTTCAAGAAGTTAACTTTTTGGATGATGGCTAAATTGCAACAAGATTTATGTGTTTTCAAAAGTAAAGAGATAGGTATACATTTAGAGCCATTTTTCTTGGGAAATAGCCTACAATTCTCTTGGATTGTCACTGTTTGAAGATGCTGACACTGGGATATGATGTATTGACTTCCAGATGGGATTAGATTGCTGAGTTTTCTGCAAGCTGTAGCATCAACCATAGTAATAACTTGGCTGTCAAATTTGTACATTTCAAATCTGGGAATGATTCCCATTACCAGTTGAATTTTATCTAGGGGTAATTAAAACATTTCACCATAATTATAATTTAAAGCAGAGGAAATTTTATTTAACCTCCCAATGCTAAGATTATTAAACAGCTGGCAAGGCTTTTAGAATCAGTGATATGAAGGATATGGAAAAATGATTAAATAACTTCTCAGTATCCTATATCCTCAGCCCACCCACTGTATAATTCTGTGGTATTAATAATTTCAACATTACCTTTCTGAGCTCAGAGTTATCTGTCCCAAATAGTAAAAATTGTCTGAATTCCATACCTTTGACAATTCAATAAAAACTTATGGAAGGATTTTGCACATTTATATGGTAAGTGCAGGACATGGGCTTCAAAATGTCTTTCTTTACCATGAAAGTACTTCCAACTCCACTAATTAGGGAATGATTGAGTAGCTGTCTCCCTTCCATTGTGGTTATAAAGATTATAAACTCCTTCCTTATCCTTCTTCCAAAGGCTATCCAGAAGCAGGATTTTCTCTGATTCTCCATTCTCCTGTTCCAACATCCACCTGTGCTGGCAATATAGCTTTCCCACAGGAAAGTCTTAAAAGATGTGAACAAAATGGAAGGGAGATAGTATTTAAAGGCAATTATCAGGTGTCTTGGAAATTGCTTTCAATGCAACACAACTCCCTAAAGAGGCAGTCTGATTGATTTTACAAAAATACAATTCATTTATTTCCTTTAGAACCAATTGCTCTGTGCTTTGGGTAAAATCACTTTGCTGCTTACCTGGCTATAAAAGGATTACAGCAGCTTCTGATCCCCATTCATTCCTTGTAACGGTAAGCAGCCAAAAAGGTAGTAGGCAAATAGATGCAGGGCTCAGGCTAAGTTCAGAAGGTATTGTTTTTGAAATACATGCAAAGCTGATTCATTAAAAAGCCAGCATCTCCCACCTCAGGAAGACAGTGCTGGAGGTGCTTATCAGCCTGTCTGCTCCCTCAGCTGCTTGCACTCTATGCAAGTACTCAGTCTTCTGCACCCCTGAAAGCACAGGCTCAGTTGGTCAGGTTTTTCACTTTATAACTGAATCTTCCTAGCTCTTTGGACCCAGTAAGGTCAGTTCGGGCTGGTTCAACACAATACTGAAGACTGGGTGACTTATGAACAACAAAAACAGTTCTGGAGGCTGGAAATGCAAGAGCAATGTACTCACTGATATGGTGTCTGGTAAGGACCTGCTTTCTTGTTCATAGACCCTTGAGCTGTGTCCTCATGGTGGGCTGTGTGTGTGTGTATGTGATGGGGTAGGGTGATTCTGGTTTCTTCATCATCTTAGAAGGGCATTAATTCCAGAAAGTCAGAGAAGATTCTACTTCTGAAAGGCCTTAAGAAGTAGGCTAAGAAGTTCAGAATTTGCCTCTTTGCTGAAAGTGATGATCAAGAAGGTAAAATTCACAGAAGAGCAGAGTCAACTAAAAAGACTGTTAGAAGTCAAGACACCACTTAAGTTCAGTAATAAAGGCCTGATCTACAAAAAGTGGCAGCTGAAATGTAGGGATGTAAACATCTGAAAAATATTCCAAGGTGAAACATAACTTATTCTGATGGCCTTGGAGTTTGGGGGTGGAACACAATAAAAATCAAAGATGACTTGAAAGTTATCTCTGGCCCTTCAGTGGCCATGGTGACAGCAGGATGTTCCTAGAGGCACTGAGTGTCTCAGGAGCACCAGATTCCAATTTCAGGTGCAGTCCACCTGTGTCCTTGAAAAATATTTCTTGAGATAACTTAAGGAGGTTTCTGATTCTCAGAACCAAGAGTCTAAATGGAATAGCTACAGAGTTAAACTATATCGAAAAGTTTCTGTCATTAGTTATTTAAAAAAATATTTTTAGTTATAGATGGACACAATACCTTTATTTTATTCATCTATTTTCATGTGGTGCTGAGGATAGAACCCAATGCCTCACATGTGCTAGGCAAGCACTCTGCCACCAAGCCCCAGACCCAGCTATCGTTACTATTTTTATATAAATTTCATCCAATCTCTAATATTTTATTATGAAATTTTCAGACAGAAGAGTTAAAAGAATAGTGTAATAAACATCTCTATATTATCACCAAAATTCCACAATTGTTGATATTTTTTCATATATACATTTTCTTTAGAATATTCCACATTGAGTTCCGGATATGACACTTCTGTCCCTAAATACTTTAATATGCATTTTCTTTCTTTTTTTAAAAATATTTTTTAGTTGTAGATGTACACAATATCTTTATTTTATTTATTTTTATGTAGTGCTGAGGATCAAACCCAGTGCCTCACACGTGCTAGGTGAGCACTCTACCACTAAGCTACAACCCTGGCCCCTCAATATGCATTTTCTAGGAATAAAAACATTCTCCCAAATAACCACAGCATTATCATTAGAACCAAGAAAATTAACAATAGTTTCCTAGCATTACCTAATATCTCATTCATATTCAACTTCCCCCATTATTTCTATAATTTTATAGGTCATTTATTTGTTCAAGGCATATTCAACTAGGATACATGTACCACTTCATGTTAAAGAAGTATGTCTTATTTTATAGTTTATTAAGTTTTATTAGAAAATAATTTTAAATTTTTGCTGAATATATTTTGGCATGTATGGAGAAGAGCAAGTGATTTTCTTTCCCTTTTTTTAAAAAAAATATTTATTTATTTGCTTTAGTTGTACACAATGCAATGCATTTATGTTTACATGGTGCTGAGGATCGAACCCGGGCCGTGCACGTGCTAGGTGAGCGCTCTACCACTGAGCCACAACCCCAGTCCTTCTTTCCTTCTTAATATAATAAATTTCATGTTAATGGATATTCCAATATTAATTTTCTTTTTGTTTTTTGAAAAAAAAAACTACTTGGTCGTAATAGTCTTAGAAGGTTGCTGGTTGATTTTGTTTGGTAATATTCTATCTCAGACATTTGTATTGTTCTAAGTATGAGTGTTCCATGGCTTTGTTCTGTGTGCACATATGCCCGTGTTCAGTGTCGATGAGGTTTTGAGTCATTTTTTTTCTTCTTCATCTGTGCTTTAGAACATTTTAAATAGATTGGTATCATCCAATCTTTGAAATTTGGTACATTTCCATAAGTTTGGTTTGTAGGCCTGGCCTTCCATGGGTATAGGGACAGCTCTTTGACTATATTTTTTTAAAATTTCTTCTTAAAAGTGATATGTAGCAGGCACGGTATCGCATGCCTGTAATCCCAGTGGCTCCGATGGCTGAGACAGGAGGATCTCAAATTCAAAGTCAGCCTCAGCAAAAGTGAGGCACTAAGGAACTCAGTGACACCCCTGTCTCTAAATAAACTACAAAAAGGGCTGGGAATGTGGCTCAGTGGTCAAGTGCCCCTGAGTTCAACCCCTGGTACACCTTCTTACCCCCCCCCCAAAAGTGATATGTAAACATAATTTTGAAAATCTTTCTCTGAGGTTAGTTTGATAGGCTGAGTTATCCTAGGAAAGTGCCTATTTGATTGAGGTTTTGGATATATTTTTTCTTTTTCTTTTTGCCATCCATAGAAGTAATTTCTTATTTATTTATTTATTTATTTAATTTGGTACTGGGGATTGAACTTAGGGGCACTCGACCACTGAGTCATACCCCCAACCCTTTTCTTTATTTTATTAGAGATAGGGTCTCACCGAGTTGCTAAGCACCTCGTCATTGCTGAGGCTGGCTTTGAACTCACGATCCTCCTGCCTCAGCCTCCCAAGTGCTGGGATTACAGGTGTGCGCCACCACGCCCAGCTCAATTTCTTATGATTTTTAATTGTCCCTGTTTGATGGCTACTTCTTCATTGCAGTTTCTTATCTTGGATATATATGGTTGGAGTCCTGTTTTATCCTGATGAAGTTAGCTAATGGATTTTCTACTTTAAAAAATCTTTAAAATTTTTTTTACATCCATAATTATTTTTTATTAATATTACATTATTATTTTATGAATTTATTCCTTCTGTTTTTCTGAGGTGGTTGCTTATTTTTTTCTAATTTTTAAGTTGGATTTTAGTTTATTTTCATTGTTTTATTTTAATGTTTATTATATTTAAGTTTCCAGGTGAGAGGATCTTTAAACTTTTTATTATGAATGTATGGCTTATTGCATTGTGACCAGATAGTATTTTTGATTATCTTTACTTGGATGAGATGTATGAAGATTTTATTTGTGACCTATATATGGTAAGTTTTTATTTGTGTGTCATAATTGTATGGAAAACAAAGTGATATCATATAAGTTTTTGTCTGTTCTTGCTTCTCCTGTACCTTGTGAAGGTGGTTGTGTTATTTGGATACATAAAATATATTATGATGTTTTGTAAGTTGTGGCTATTAGCGTTGAACCTTTGCCTTTTTTAATGCTTTTTGGGTTGAATTCTACATTGCCAGATACCCAGATTTTCAGGTTTTATTTTCATTTTTTTTCTAATATGCCTTTGCTTATTCTTTTATCTTCACTCTTTCTGAATCACTTTAAGCACGTCTCATATTTTGCAATCATGATTTTCTTTTTTTGTGAGTCAGTCTGAACATTTTAAAATCTTTTTCTGATTATAAAAGCAATATTTACTTAGAATAAAACAATGGGAAATTACAAAAGGTATTTAAAAAAAAAACCCAAGCATTTCTAATCCTCTACTCCAAGGACAACTCCTATTTGCATAGTGCTGTATTTGATTTAGTTATTTTTCTACTCCTTATAAAACATTAGTGATGAAATATTTCTACTTGATATGTTGCCTATTTTTTTTAAAAAAAGCATTATTCTTCAGGACATGAATTGGATCTTCCACTTGTCAGAACTATCAAGTGCAGTATATTCACTTTTTCTATGTTCCCACATCCAACTATTAAGAATGCCCACTCATGTATTTATTTATACTGAAAATTCACATGTGGTTTAAGAAAATACTGCCATCAAGTTAAAAATTTGAGCCTTACAAATTTTGTTATTACGTGGAATATACTGTCCTTCTGGACTGACTAACGTCTTCAATGGTGGTCAAGATATGTAGGTGACTGTGTAATTTGACCTCCAAATTAAGGCTCCTTTGAAGTGAAAGGGAGTGTATTAATATTTAGCTTAGGATAATAGGCACCAACCAAGAGAATCCAGGGCAAACTGGGATCTGTAGCACTACATATGGATCCACCTTGGGAAGACCTCTAGACATTTCTGGAAAACTGCCTCCATTCTTGTGTAACTGAGGAAGATGGATTTCCAGACCTTTTTTGTCACTTTTTTTGATACAAAAACTATTCCTTCTCAGAAGCCTGATTTTTGTCTAACCAGTTGACATTTTTATTGCACTCGTCAAGAATTTTCTGTTTGTTGTCATTACGGATCCTGCCTTGATGTTTTTCACCTTCCATTTTGGTCTTTATGATGAATACATAGGGTTTGGGTATTTTTGTGAATTCTTAAAGTCAACTTGCTTCTCTCTTTCTCATCTTTCATGTTGTAGTTTTCTCCTTCCTGGGACTATATGCCCAATATCTTCCTTGCTCAAATGGTCTTTGTCGTAGTCTGGTTCCCTTTTTCTGTCCTCTCTCATTCAGCAGGCATACTGAGAGTGCTTAGAGGTATCTATACCAGAAGTTTTCTAACTTGAGAAACACATGGGAGCCCAAACTTGCTGGACATATTAGTACTCCTGGTTAATGCACATCTGACTTCATAGATCTGAAGGAGCATACCAGACTGATTCTTAAAAGAAGACAATGACAGCTTGTCTCTACTTGGCATAATAGTACAATACCAAGGACTAGCAAGAGCGGCAAAGAGCAGTGGAATCCTAGATGTGGCCAGAGTTTTATCCAACTAAGATGGTTGCTTTGATATCTGTGCCATAAGGAGTAGCTTTATCAGTGTTGATGCTATAGTTAGCTTCTTACCATTGAGAAGTCCTGAAGGAGCATCTGAATCTGGAGAATACAGGCAGAGCAACCAACCAGAATGTTCAGGGTCCTGTGGTTTGTTTTTATTGAGATCATGAGGAGCTTTCTCCACCTGGTCCAGCATACCACCAGACATGTCAGCATTCAGTTATTGAAATGGGTGTGGGCAAGATTGATATAGAGGGAAATTAATTTAAACTTTGTCCTAGATTCTGAAAGTGTGGTGTGTGTGTGTGTGTGTGTGTGTGTGTGTGTGTGTGTGTGTGTGTATTTAGCATCTCCAAAAGCATCACAGACAGACTTCTTTGCTCTCACTAATGTCCTTATTATTTTGGTTGAATTTTGACTTTTGGTTAAGTTTTCTTCAATCAAGCAGATGTCCTTAGCTGAAGAGTAGATATTAAGGATTTCATCCTCAAAAGTAAGGCTGGATGCATTGAAAGCATTAACTCCTGTAAAGATCAAGATAGTTCATTTGATAGCAGCCAAGGCACAAGCAGCAGGAGTGGCATTTGGTTTATTGATAATATACAGACATACAATGTTTGTAGCATCATTTGTGCCTGGGCACTGGACTTATTGAAGCTCCGGTACTGTGGTAATGTTCCAGCATGCCAAAGTTAGCTTCTGTAATGTTCATCTTCTTCAAATCAAACTTGAGATAGAAGTTTTTAATCTCCTCCTTACACGCCTCCTAGAAATTTGGCTTGCCTGTCTCATTGGAGAATTGAAGCATCAAATATGTGCGCAATCATACATTTGGCACCAATATTGGAGGATCAATTTGTAACTTGATTATTTACAATATGAGTGATCATTTTATTCTGTAAAGTTGATGTAGCATGAGTGATCTCCTTTGCCTGAGCTTTGGAAATCATCTCAGCCATTAATCCTGGAAGAAACCCTCTTAGCAATGCCTAGTATAGGATCAATGCCAATTTCCAGTCTCTTCACAGTGGCTACTGGGGAAGATGGATCTGGCTCTTTGGAAACAGGCATATGCACCAGAGCTGCTGCTGCATTCAGTAAATTTATTATTTCAATACACAAAAATAAGAAAATATACAAAGAACTGTGTGATGAGCCTGACTTTGGAATTTAGTATTTTATTCTTTTAGATTTCTTGGTACTTTACATTAAATCATTTTAATGTTTTTAAAATATATGCATGCTTATATTACTTTTTGTCTTCTTTGATTTGTGTTTCTCACTCAGTGTTTTGTTTGTGTAATTTATCTATGCTAATATGTGCAGCTCTAATTCCTTCACTATTGCATAGCATTCTGTTGTTGGAGTATATCCAAATTTATGTATTCACTTTTCCATTTTCCTGGTTATATATTATTAGATGTTTTGATGTTTATTAAAATGATGCTACTGAGATTATGAAAGATAAGATCAATGGATTCAATTATATTATAATATACAGTGTATCTAAAACATCTTAAGGAAGTAGAAAAGATAATCTGCTAAATGGTTTTTTTTCAGTTCCTATAATTATCAAGGGCTTAGTATTCGGGATGTAGGAAGAATGCCTACAAATCAATAGGAAGAATATGAAAACTCCCGATTGCTAGAGATGTTGAACATTTTTTTAACATATTTGTTTTAATTATATTTCTTCTTTTGAAAAGTGTCTGTTTAGTTCTTTTGCTCATTTATTAATTGGGATATTTGTGTGTGTGTGTGTATGTGTCCAGTTTTTTTAAGCTTTTATATTTCTGCATATTAATGCTCTGAGGAACAGGTGGCAAATATTTTATCCCATTTTGTAGCTTCTCTCTTTATGTTCTTAATCACTTCCTTTGCTATGCACAAGCTTTTGAATTGAATACCATCCCACTTTTCAATATCTTTGTTTTATTTCACAGATAAATAGATAAAGAAAATGTGGTATATATACAAGATGGAATATTACTCAGCCATGAAAAAGAATGAAATTTTGACGTTTTCTGGTAAATGATTGGAAGTGGAGACTATCATGTTAAGTGAAAAAAAGAGTCAGGCTCAAAAAGCCAAAGGTTGAATGTTTTCTGTGATATGTGGAAGCTAGTCCAAAATAAGGAGGAAAAAATGATAAAGAGTGAGAATGGGAAAAGGGGGTGATTCCACCAGAAAAGAAGAAAGACCAGTGGGCTAGATTAAGAGGAGCAAGGGAGAGGGAGAAGAGATTGGATAAGGGAAGAACTGAGGAATAAATCTTACTTAACTTTCCTATGTACACACACGAATACACCCCAGTGAATCTCACTATCACGCATATCTGAAAGTCAATAACCAAAAAGAAAAAAATTCTAAAAGTAAATAGCAGAAAGATCAATAGGATATAGAGAAGGAAATAGGGAGATGGAGTAGAGAAGGGAAAGGAGAAATACTGGGGATTGAATTTGAGCAACTTATATTCTATGCTCTTAACTATGTCAAAATAAATCCTATTGTTATGTGTAACCAAAAAGAAACAATAAAAATCTTTTAAAAAGAATATAAAAACTTCCACTAAAATAGGAAAAAGTTATGAGACAATTTACAGAAGAGCAAAAGAGAAAACCTAAGTGGCCAATACAATCTTAAACTATTTCTCACTAGAAATGGAGAAAAATGGCAAGAAAACCAATAACTGCACTTATCACACTGTAAAAATTTAAAAACATGATGAGCCCCAAAAGATGTGGATTGATGAAAAACATCTTACCTGGCTTGAGGAACATTAAATTGGTGCAACCACCATTTTGGACAGCAACTTGATAATATTTAGTAAAGCTAAAGATAGTTAAAGAATACCCTCTGATTCATCACCTCTGCTGCTGAGAATATATCCTAGAGAAACTCTCACCTAGGTATCCAAGGAGATGTAGGCAAATGTTTTTTAGTCTTTTCCAATGAACATTTTTCTGCAAGAAAAAAGTAGAACGTGCAGGTCATACTAATTTTTAAATTAGAATGATTTAATTATTTGCATCTTTAACTCATCAGTGTGGGTTAATATAAAGTAAATCAGCATGTGTTCATATAAAATAAGTTTTAGTGTCCAGTAAAAATACCTAAGGGTTTTCATTTACTCATTCATCTTCTTTTACGTTTATTGTGTGCCTAGTACATGCTAGGTACAGGGTGAGCCAGTTGCTGGGGTGAAGGAGGTGCAGTGACTATTGGCTCTTTTTTTTTTTTTTTTTTAAATATTTTATCTATTTGCTTTAGTTGTACACAATGCGTTTATTTGTATGTGGTGCTAAGGATCGAACCCGGGAGTGAGCGCATGCCAGGCGAGCACTCCACCGCTGAGCCACAACCCCAGCCCAATTTGGCTCTTTTTAAGTTTTACAAAACTACACATACACTTCCATCTGGGTCCTTACAAACGTCACCATCCCAGAAGGCAAGTTCCAGCTCTGCAGACAGTGCTACATTATCTGGATTAACCTACCCTGGTTTCCTGTCATCCATCTCTTGTCCTGACCACAGAGGATGCTCAGTAATCACTAGTTGATGGTGATCAGTGATAAAGTTCTTGTCTGTCTATCTCCTAGGCTCTCATCTGGAAAGAGACATTAAAGACATCCATTTAGCCACTAGCAGGAAATGAATAAACAGATACAGAATGGCTTGTGAAATTACAAGGCACAGGCAAGAGTAATTCTCTGAAGTTCCATCTCTTAGAGCTGTTTCATTCTCAGCTTCTAAGATGCAGAGGAAATAAGAAAACAGATACAGAAGGAAGAACAGAGAAGGCGTTTCTGCAGTGCTTTTAATGTACGATCTGAGCATTGCTCCTAGAGCACTTCAAAGTGAAAATGAAACGCATGTTTTCCCTTAAATCAGAGAATGTTGACATCATTTGTTCCCTCTGTTATCAAACACAATATCCTATATATTTCAGAAAAACTAATTTTTCTGTTATACACACTCACCGAATTGATAAACATTTCTCAGTTAGCAAATTGGATTTTGTTTTGATAAGTTTGCCTTTAGAGTCTTCGGTGTTCACCTCATCAAATCTGCCAGTGGAATGAAAATATGGCAGGCAAGCAATGTCACTTCTTTTATTTATATTCTACTATGATATAACTTATAAATAATTGTTTGAATTTTTGTTTCAAATAACATCAGACTATAGGTGACATGAAGAGTTTCTGATGTAATAAAAATGCTTCCCACCTGTAGCAATAATGTATCTCTGACTAGATTGGACCTGCTTTCTGCAGGGGCATTGAGGAACAGAGCAATAGTTTGCATTTCCTTGACTTTCCTCCACACAAACTCCCCAGACTCAGGTGATGGTCGTCAGCATCTGGAGCAAAACTTTGTTAATTTCATAGTCATTATGCATGACAGAGTGGGTGGACAACTGAACCAGCCACACCCTCACAAGTCTTACTAGAACACTTTGGGAGCATATCTGCTACCCACTGTGACCTCTCTTGCTCTTCACTGCTAAAGGGACCTACTCTTTGAGGTCCTGGAGGGTCTTTTCTATTCCAATAAACCATATGTCATCACCCCTCTGCAGAAACACAACGGGTTCCTACCCAAAATTCAATTTGGATGTCAAGATTACTGATGCTATACACATGTAGGAGGCATGACATGTTTTATTACTAATATAATGAGTCTCTCTGGGAAGAGCAAGGAAGAGCCTGGCATGGTGTTTTTATAGTGTTTAGTGGATGGGACTAGGGTAGAGGTTTCTGCACATAAGCAGAGGGTGTATAGTTTGACTTACCCCCATAAACCAAAGGGTGGAGCACCCATAATTTTGTATCAGCTTGCACACATGCGGGGCAGAAAGTAGGGCATAACAGTTGGCATCAAAAAATTGAGTAAGTCTCCACTATACTGTGGGTGTCTTCTGTTTCTGTGAAGCAAACCTCCCACTTCTTAGATAAGGGGGAAATTGATATTTTTTCCCAAGGCACTGATACTCAAAATTTGCATTCACACTTACCAGCACATTAAATCATTGTATCTTAAACTTGGACTCATTTTCTCTATTTATTTGTAATATCACACATTGCATTAAGCTGTCTTTAAATCCAACATTTACTTACATAGTTTTGGTTGTTTAAACTTGTCAGTATTTAGTGTGTTCAAGTAAAGTTAAAATAAAATACATGCTAAGTGAAGTTAGTCAGTCTCAAAAATCCAAGTACCAAATGTTCTCTCTTATATAAGGAGGCTATTTCAAAGTATTGTTGGATGGGGTACATAGGAGGATTAGAGGAACACTAGAATGGTCAAGGGAAGGGAGGGTAAGGGAGGGAGCAAGAGGGGAGGGAGGGGGGGAAAAAAAAAAGGTGGTTGAATGAGACGGATATCATTTTCCTTAATGCATGATTGAAGACCTAAATTGTACGAATATACTTTGTATACAAACAGTTGTATGTAAAAAGATACTAAATATATGCACTATGAGTTGTACATATTAAAAATTATAAAAATAAAAAAAAGAAAAAAAAATTTATAAAAGAAATGACAGGATATTAGGAATTTGCTTTAAAATACTCCCCCATCCTTAAAAAAAAAAAAAAAAAAAAAGAAAGAAAAGAAAAAGAAAAAAATAGGCAAATATTGAAAGGCAGTGAAATAAAAGTTGCAAATGACTGAATGGGAATTTGCTTTATTGCCTCAACTTTGGTGTTCATTCAAAAATTCCCATAATAAAAAAGTGTTCTTTAAATAAAAAAAAATACATATTTATAAACTCAATCTGATTAAGTTAGTTTAACGACATACTCTCAATGTTAGGCTAAACAATGACTCTGGTTCCAAACAATACTATCCATAGCATCCTTGAGGATGCTAACAGGAAGAAAGCAGAGAGGTCACAGGGCTTTATTATCCTCTGTAGCTTTGTAAGGAACCTGAAATATGAAGAAAAAAATTCCATAAGCAAAGGACATCTTCCTCTCCTCTTCTTGTTAAAAGATGTGGAGTCTCTGTCGAAGGAACTGCTGAGCTAGGACCAGGAAGGGAGCAAGGGGGGATGGAGGGGAAAATAGAAAAGGTGGTTGAATAAGATGGATGTCATTATCCTAAATGCATGATTGAAGATTTGAATGGTAAGAATATACATTGTATACAAACAGTGTTTTGTAAAAAGATGCTCTGTATGTTTATTATGAATTATAATGAATACTACTATTATAAATACAACAACTTTGAATAAAAAGAAAAAAAAGGATGAAGCATTTCTAGACGAGATGGATGAAATCATCTAAGAAGGAAACCAGAGAAATAAGGACTCCTGGAGTTTGTGGCAACTGTGGAGAGAAATCAGTGTACAGCAGAGTCAGGAATTCATGTCCAGACCCACTCTGGGCAAGGCTCTGCCCTGGAACTGGACCAAGCTCTAGGAGATGCTCTTCTTTCTGGAAAAGCGTGAGCAGCTCCAACACTAGGGTTGGAGAATAAGAGGCTTTTCTGGACCATGGTTTCAACACAAAGGTGAAAAGCTGGCAAGGGCTTTTATGAATTTTATGAGGCTCAGGAAGAATTTGATAGACAGTCAACTCACAAACAAACAGAAATGCAAGGGGAGGGGGTTAAAATATGAAATCAATACTTTTGAGTCATGCTTGATATCAGCTACCATTACATGTACGAAAGTGAAGAAGATGTCTAATAATTCTTAGGAGAAAAACAGCACAATGAGTTGGAAACAAAATTCCAGATTTTATTCATCTATGTGTTCAATTTTTTAACCATCAACAAACCTTTATCAAGTACTTATTATATGTCAGGATCTATTTTAGGTATAAGGAACAAAAAGGTGGAGAAGATGGAGAATCTACCTTAAAGAAGTTTGTGGTCTAGTTTGGTGCTTAGAAGGATGGAGGGATGAGATCTTGACTAGTGGCAAATCCCAGGAAATACAGGAGACAGGATAAAGTCAAGAATATCTATTTGTTTGTGATAGACTTTTGCAAAAGGAGAATGCTTTTTTAAATTGATAAAGGAGCTGAGGGTGTATTTTTTTTAGAAATAAAATATCCTTTAAAATATAGAAAAGTAATATAAATGTCAGCTAATGATTTCCCTACTCCTTGAGACCTAGATGAAATGGATGTAGAACTTCAATGTGTGTGTGTGTGTGTGTTTTCAAAGGTAGGAGTGAGGATGGGGCTAAACTTAATAAAGTTAAGCTCAATTTATCTCTGGGACTGTGGGCTGTCACCATGCCAACCTTCCCGTGAACCTCTGCCTTTTCTTTAGTTTCCATTCCTGGATACCAAGGCTTCTTCGCATCAGGTCTGAGTCCCTGAATTAATCACTGGCAAGGAGAAATGATTGCCACCATTGGCTTAGAGCAGGGTTTCTCAACCCAGCCCCTTGACATTTTGGCTGGACAATTCTCTGTCATGGGGGATTGTCTATGTATTTTCAGGTGCTTAGCGATACCTCTGGACTTTACATTAGAAAACTTTCTTTCTTCAACTTGAGTTTTGACAACTAACACAGGCTTTGCATCAAAATTGCTGTGTTGAGAACTACTGGCTGAAATCAATCATTTTTCACTGTGTAGTGACGTTTTTATCAATGATGGAGGATAGAAAGGTAGTTGTGCAATGAATGTTGAGGAGTATGGCAAGTGTTGCTGATTGAGGTCCATCTTGTCACACAACTCCAGAGGGTCCCCTTTCATCATGGTGTTTGTAATTTTTAAATTTTTCTGCCTTTTATCTCCTTTTCTTCTTATTTTTTAATTTGTTCTTTTTAGATAAACATTACAGTAGAGTGTTTGTTGACATATTTATACAGACATGGAGTGCATCTTATTCTAATTAGGATCCCAGTCTTGTGGTTGTACATGATGTTGAGATTCACTTTGGTGTATTCATATGTGAACATAAGAAAGTTGTCAGATTCATTCTACTATCTTTCCTATTCCTGTCCTCCTCCCTTCCCTTCTTTCTCCTGTGTCTTATTCAATGAATCTATTCTCCTCACCCCCCTTGTTGTGTGTTAGCATCCACATATCAAAGAGAAAATTCAGCCTTTGTTTTTTTTTTTTGGGGGGGGGTTTAGCTTATTTTGCTTAGCAAAATAGTCTCCAGATCCATCCATTCACTGGCAAATGTTATAAAGTTACTCTTTTTATGGCAGAGTAATATTCCATTCATCTTTATCCATTTATCTGTTGAAAAGCACCTAGGTTGGTTCCATAGCTTAGCTATTGTGAATTGAGCTGCTATAAACATTGATGTGGCCATGTCACTGTAGAATGCTGATTTTAAGTCCTTTGGGTATAAACTGAGGAGTGGGATAACTGGGTCAAATGGTGGTTCCATTCCAAGTTTTCTGAGGAATTTCCACACTTCTTTCCATAGTGGTTCCACCAATTTGCAGCCCCACCAGCAATAAATGAGCCTGCCCTTTTTCCCACATCCTGGCTGACATTTATAGTTACTTGTATTCTTGATTGTTGCCATTCTGACTAGAGTGAGATGAAATCTCAGTATAGTTTTTTTTAGAAATATATTTACTTTGTTTATTTTTATGTGGTGCTGAGGATTGAACCCAGTGCCTCAATGTGTGAGGTAAGTGCTCTACTGCTGAGCTATAATATACATTTCTCTAATTGCTTCCATTGTGTTTTATTTAATGTAAACCTAGCACATTTTCACTGTAACTCATGCTTCTAGAGTTGTTTAAGGCAGAAGTACTGTGATCATCACCTCCTCAGTATGCAATCTCTCCTTTCACTCCAGTAACAAGCCCATGCCCTGACCTATCAAAAAGGTCATCCTGACACAGCTGCAAATTAGACAAAGTCCACCTTTAATGCTTCTAACACTCTCTGTCTCCAGGCCTTTGCTGTCTTCAACTTTTCCCATCCACTTCCACCTTGCACTTCCTGACCTTCCTTGCACTTCCTGACCTAAATCTCTACTAGTGGAAGCACAGGTCCTATAAGACATGGTAATAGTAATTAGGACTATATATTATTAGATAATATATTGACCCCTTACCACATGCCAGTAACTTTGCTAGGCACAGAATTTTATGTTTCATTTAATCTGAACTACCATGCCATGAGGTAAATGTAATGTCATTTTCACAAAGCAACCCTTTCCAAAATTTTTATTTGTTCTAGTTATACATGACAGTAGAATGCATTTTGACACATCATACATACATGGAGTATAACTTCTCATTTTTCTGGTTGTACATGATATGGAATTACACCAGTCACGTAGTCATATGTGCACATAGGGTACTGACATCTGATTCATTCAACTATCCTTCCCATCCCTGTACAAGTTTTGGAGAGGCTGAGGAAATTTCCCAGTGTTAAACAGTTAATAGGTAACGGATGTGGGTATGCAACCCAGAAGATCCACTTCAGGGTTTGGGCTCTTTACTTTTCTGTAAAATGGACTCTTAAATCATATCACACCTGTGGTCACTGTGCACTTTCTGAACCCTGGGTTGGGCTGGCCTTGCCTATCAGACCTCTGAACAGAGACAGAGGAACTGAAGTTGGAGCTGTGCTCTATGGGGCGGGGGGCCTGGAAAACCAGTGGAAGTGCTAGCCAGACAGGCTGAAACTAGAGTACTGTCAAGGCCAGGCTTCAATCATGTAGGATGGATACTTGGGCAGCTAGGATTGTATAAATGTGGAGAGAATACCAGAGCAGAGGTGCTGAAGTCTCAAACAAGAAGAGCAAGTTCAGAGCTAGTGGACTGCAAAGATGTCCAGGAAGTAAAGTCCAATGTGGCCTAATCTGAGGACTTGGACTCCAGGACACTGGAGTGCTTTGCAGCTGGCTGTTTTGGGGACCTGGGCCTAACTGAGTGAAAGGCAGAGGACTGCACAAACTCGCTTGTTCCATCCTGCCCCATGGGAACATGGAGTAAGTCAGTTATTATTATTATTTTTTATCCTGGGGATTGAACCCAAGGGTGCTCAACCACTGAGTCACACCCCCAGCCCTTTATAATATATATTTTATTTAAAGACAGGGTCTCATTACATTTCTTAGGGCCTCTCTAAGTTCCTGAGGCTGGCTTTGAACTTGTGATCCTCCTGACTCAGCCTCTGGAGTCACTGGGATTACAGGCATGTTCCACTGCACCTGGCAAGCCAGTTATCATGAGGAAGAAATCACAAAAAACAGACAGGATTCTGTCTACTCCTGTAAGGCCAACCCACCATACATCTTCAGGGGATGATGGAGTTATTAATTACTCAGGATATGATTTAGGGAAACCAAAAATACTACTAGCCTGCAAAATGTCTCTCTTAGAGGATGTGGGAAAAAAGGCACACTAATACATTGCTGGTGGGACTGCAAAATGGTGCAGCCAATATGAAAAGCAGTATGGAGATTCCTTGGAAAACTGGGGATGAAACCACCTTATGACCCAGCTATCCCACTCCTCAGTCTATACCCAAAGGACTTAAAAACGGCATACTACAGGAATATGGCCACATCAATGTTTATAGCAGCACAATTCACAATAGCTAAACTGTGGAATAAACTTCGATGCCCTTCAGTAGATGAATGGATAAAAAAATGTGGTATATATACACAATGGAGTATTACTCAGCAATAAAAGAGAATAAAATCATGGCATTTGCAGGTAAATGGATGAAGTTGGAGAAAATAATGCCAAGTGAAGTTAGCCAATTCCAAAAAGCCAAATGCCAAATGTTTTCTCTGATATAAGGAGGCCAATTCACAGTGGGGTTGGGACAGGAAGCTTAGGAGGATTAGAGGAACACTAGAATGGCCAATGGGGAGGGAGGGGAAGGGAGGGGGCAAAAGGGTGAAGAAGAAAGAAAAAAAAAAGATGGTAGAATGAGATGGATTTCATTACCCTAAGTGCATGAATGAGACACGAATGGTGTGAATATACTTTGCAAACAACCAGAGATATGTAAAAATGTGCTCTGTAAGTATAATATGAAATGTAATGCATTCTGCTGTCATAACAACTTAGAATAATAAATAAATAAAAACCTTAGAATAAAAAATAAATAAAAACAAACAAAATGTCTCTCTTAGTTGCCTTTTATGGCTTTGGCATGTAAAAAAAAAAGTTTCACTATCAAAAATTCATTTGTTTGGATTAAAGTTCATGCAAATGTCCATGGCAGGTATGATGGAAAGTCTTCATTTTTCATTAGTACCTTAAAGAGAGTGTGAGTTTCCATGGTGAAAACTGAATGAGCCCTCATTGAAAAGACATGGAGCAGGTGAGTTTTGATGGTGACTTAGAAGGAAAGGACAGATTCTGGGTATTAAAAAATGCTCAGAAACTACATGGCAGGTGGCATGGCCATGGTAAATCATTCCAGTAGAATGCAGAATGTTACCACAGGGACAAAGTGAGATGGAGTTACTGGAAATGAGAAGACAAAAAAGAAAAGGGAGGTAAGTGTGTGGTCAGAGTGGGATGGTTGATGACACATTAGAAGTTGACTTGTTACCTCAATATTTCAGGTTCTCAACTCCATGATTAGTTGGGAAACTTCCTTTCTGAATTATGTTGCTCCTCTCTAAAAAAAAACTTTTTCATATGTTAAATTCTTCTTTGGAATTTTAGGTTAACCTGTTTCTTTCTCTGTACCTGTTGGGTGTGGCAACATCAGTTTGAATAATTAGAGCTGAAAATTTCTCAGTAAACTATCCTTGCCAATATTCAGAGACTTCAACTTTTTCAAAAGTCTAAACATCTTTCAGTAATGGAGGAGCATTCTGCTTCAAAAAAAGTCTCCAAGATGATATATTATAGCTTCATTCCACCAAATGCTAGTTTAGCTTTGGGTATTGTGCACAAAGAATATGAAGAAATAGTTCCAATGGTGGCAATAAAAACTTGGAGGATTTCACACTTCACTATTAAACATAGAGTATCATAGACAGAGAGTTATAGATATTTAGATAGACTATCAAATGGGAAAGCCAGCATTTTACATGAACAAGTACTATGCAAGAAAACAAGTCACTCTGCAGACCTCATCTGAGGTTCAGTTAATGAGAACATTCTGTAAATACTCATGCCAGGAGAGATGACTTATTAATACCATGTCATTGGTAGTTTCCAAAATGCCTGAAAAATGTCTCCTGAGACATTTTATGAAACTGTAATGTACCAATGAAAAGTGGAAATAGCTAATGCAGGTTGTGTGAGGTCTCTCTTGTCAGAAAGACCTGGCTAAACAAGTAGATGCTGTGGAGTGGGCAAGGCTGAGTAAGGGCCAGAGGGGCTGGCACACTGGGAAGGGTGTTACTTGAAGGCAATATGGGGAAGGAGAAGCAGGGCTCTAGGTCAAAGGGGTGACCACTGCAATGGAAGGCAGGTGCATGATCACATCTAAAGTGGTCTACACCCCGCGTATGGAGTATGCACTCTGAGGAGGGTAGAGCCTTGCCCATGTCTTCAAAGAGGAATCTGTTCATCAAACAGACTGCCTGATCATAGCTCTGTCTCTATTTTTGGCACTCTTAAAAAAGATAGATTTGAAACTTTTGATCAAATTAAATATGAACTATTTCAGGCATACAAATAGTTATTAAGAGGCTAATAAATACCATACTAACATTGCTCAACTTAAGAAATAACAAAACACATCTCAGGAGGTAGTACAAATATATCTCGAGTGTCATCCTCAATTTCATGTTTATTATTGCCAGTTGTATTATTTTATTCCTATGACATATGTGTGTTTTTACATGATATATAGTATGTTTTTTACATATTTTAAATTTTTAATTGAGTACGTACTCTCTTCAAAGTTTATTTCCCCCCCCTCAACATTGTGTTTTAGCAACTTATCCATTTTTTAAACATTGTAAAATATTGCATTGAATAAAAATTCCGAATTTCTTTCTTCATCTTCCTATGGATGGATGCATATGAGCTTTCCTGGGATAAATACCTAAGAGGGGTGTGTTAGTCAGTCTTCCATTGCTGTGACCAAAATGCCTGACGAGAACAGCGTAGGAGAGGAAAAGCTTACTTTGAGCTGGTTGTTTCAGAGGTTCAGTCCATGGCTGGCCAGCTCCACTGCTCTGGGCCTGAGGTGAGGCAGAACCTCATGGTGGAAGAGTGTGTCAGAGGACACTGCTCAGCTCATGGCAGCCAGGAAGCAGAGAGAGCTGGAGGAGTCAGGGACAAAATATATAACCCCCAAGGCATGCCTGCAGTGACCTACTTCCTCAGCTGTACCCTGCCTATGGTTGTCACCTAGCACAGTAGTCATTTCAAATTATTAATCCATCAAATGGATTAATCCATGTGGATTAGGTTGCAGGTCTCATAATCTAATCATGAGCTTTTGGGGAACACCTCATACAGACCAAAATAAGTAAAAATCCTAGCTCATAGAATTTGTGTATCTAAAACATTCCAAGTTAATTTTGTGTGTGAGGGGGGAATTTTTTTTTTGAGGGGGGAATTTATTAACTTATAAAAGTTAGTTATTTAATCTAGACACTACCCCTTATCAGTTATATGCATAGCCATCAGCGCTTTCTCTTATTTTTTTGATGTCACTCAATAAACATTGTTTAATGTCATTGAATTTATTTCTCTTTGTGTTTCAATTGGACTTTTTGTACTTTAGAGTTATCACGATGTTCTTCCAAACTTTCTCCTTAAGTTGTAAAGTTTTGATTTTCAAAATTTACATTGTGTCTTCATCTGTTTAGAATTTACTTTTTTATAAGGTGAAGTACCAATTAACATTTTTTTTCGTATAAATGACCAATCTTCCCAACACAATTGTTGGGATCCATTCTTCCTCCACTGATGTGTGAAGGCAGGCTGTTTGTAAACATCAGTAGGTTTGCTACCAGGATCTGGATTATGCACTGCTTACTTGTCTATAATGCCAATACTACAAAATATTATTTACCATAGCTTTATAACAATATTGACATCAGGGATATTTTTATTTTCCTTTTTTTGGGCATCAAACCCAGGCCTTTGTGCATACTAGGCAAGTGCTTTGCCAATGAGCTCCACCCTCAGCCCTGTATAAGCATATTTTTGACATGAGGTTAAATTAAATTAAGCTGAACTGGAGAGTATTTTAACATAAGTAAAGAAAGCATTAAATTACACATAGGGATTCTCCTCCAAGAGCCTATTCTTTCATCACAAAATTATCTTGATTATTGTTATTGGCCCTTTGCTTTCTCCCATGTAAATTTTATGAGAGGTTTTTAAAATTTCTTCAAAAAACCCTCTAGTCAAGAGTTTGGCAATGCTTGTATTTGGAGAATCTAATTATTTCTGAATCAAAAATGTTACTTAGAGTAAAACAGCAATGAGATACTGTTGTCTATCTATTAGAAAGAATAAAATCTAAGATAAACAGAACCAAATACTGTTGAGGATGTGGAGCAACAGGAACTCCCATTAATTGCTGGTGGGAATGTAAACTGGGAGAGTCCCTTTAGAAGACAGTTTGCAATTTCTTTTTTTTTTTTAAATTTTTATTTATAGTAGTATGTATTACAATTCATACTATACATATATAGCATCTTTTTACACAAAACAGTTTGTATACAAAGTATATTTGCAGCATTCAAGTCTTCAATCATGCATTTAGAATAATGATATCCATCTTATTCAACCACTTTTTTCCCCCTTCCCCCCTTGCTCCCTCCCTTCCCCTCCTTTCCCTTTGACCATTATAGTGTTCCTCTAATCCTCCTATGTACCCCAACCCAACAATACTGTGAACCGGCTTCCTTATATCAGAGGAAACATTCGGTATTTGGATTTTTGAGATTGACTGATTTCACTTAGCATTATATTCTCCAACTTCATCCATTTACCTGCAAATGTCATTATTTTATTCTCTTTTATTGCTGAGTAAAATTCCATTGTGTATATATACCACATCTTCTTTATCCATTCATCTACTGAGGGACATCTAGGTTGGTTCCATAACCTAGCTATTGTGAATTGTGCTGCTATAAACATTGAGGTAGCTGTATCACTGTAATATGCTGTTTTTTAAGTCCTTTGGGAATAGACCCAGGAGTGGGATGGCTGGGTCATAGGGTGGTTCCATTCCCATTTTCCCAAGAAATCTCCATACTGCTTTCCATAAGGGTTGTACCATTTTGCAGTCCCACCAGCAATGTATGAGTGTGCCTTTTTCCACACATCCTCTCCAACATTTATTGTTGTTTGTGTTCTTGATAGCTGCCATTCTGACTGGAGTGAAATGAAATCTTAGAGTAGTTTTGATTTGCATTTCTCTAATTGCCAGCAATGTTGAGCATTTTTTCATGTATTTGTTGATTAATCGTGTATCTTCTTCTGAGAATTGTCTTTCCAATTCCTTAGCCCATTTATCGATTGAATTATTTGTTTTTTTGGTGTCAAGTTTTTTGAGTTCTTTATATATTCTAGAAATTAGTGTTCTATCCGATGTGCATGTATTAAATATTTGTTCCCAATTAGTTGGCTCTCTCTTCACCTTACTGATTGTTTCTTTTGCTGAGAAGAAGCTTTTTAGCTTAAATATATCCCATTCATTAATTCTTGGTATTATATTAATTCTTGCACTACAGGATTCTTATTAAGGAACTTGGAGCCTAATCCGACATGTTGGTAAATTAACCATCTTAATACAACATTATATTTAAAATTGCAGCTTACTTTTTCTTCTATTAGGTGTATTGTCTCTGGTCTAATTCCTAAGTCCTTGATCCACTTTGAATTGAATTTTGTGCATGGTGAGAGATACAGGTTTAATTTCATTTTGTTGCATATGGATTTCCAGTTTTCCCAGCACCATTTGTTGAAGAGGCTATCCTTTCTCCACTGTACATTTTTGGCGCCTTTGTCTAATATAAGATAGCTGAAATTATATGTATTAGTCTCTGTGTTCTCAGTTCTGTACCATTGGTCTACTAGTCTGTTTTGGTGCCAATACCATGCTGTTTTTATTACTATTGCTCTATAGTATAATTTAAAGTCTGGTATGGTGATGCCGCCTGCTTCACTTTTCCTGCTCAGGATTGCTTTAGCTATTCTGGGTCTCTTATTTTTCCAGATGAATTTCATGACTGCTTTTTCTATTTCTTTGAGAAATGTCATTGGGATATTAATTGGAATTGCATTAAATCTGTATAATGCTTTTGGTAGTATGGACGTTTTGACAATATTAATTCTACCTATCCAAGAACAAGGTAGGTCTTTCCATCTTCTGAGGTCTTCTATGATTTCTTTCTTTAGTGTTCTATAGTTTTCCTTATAGAGGTCCTTCACCTCTTTCGTTAAGTTGATTCCAAGGTTTTTTTTTTTTTTTTTTTTTTTTTTTGATGCTATTGCAAATGGAGTAGTTTTCATCATTTCCCTTTCAGAGGCTTTGTCACTGATGTACAAAAATGCCTTTGACTTATGGGTATTGATTTTGTATCCTGCAACTTTGCCAAATTCATTTACTAGTTGTAAAGGTTTTCTGGTAGAATTTTTTGGGTCTTCTATGTATATTATCATGTCATCAGCAAATAGTGCTAATTTGAGCTCTTCTTTTCCTATGTGGATCCCTTTAATTTCTTTGGTCTGTCTAATTACTCTGGCCAGAGTTTCAAGTACTATGTTAAATAGCAGTGGTGAGAGGGGGCATCCCTGTCTTGTTCCAGTTTTTAGAGGGAATGCTTTCAATTTTTCTCCATTTAAGATAATGTTAGCTTGAGGTTTTCCATAGATAGCTTTTATAATGTTGAGATATGTTCCTGTTATTCCTAATTTTTCTAGAGCTTTGCAAATAAAGGAGTGTTGTATTTTGTCAAATGCTTTTTCTGCGTCTATTGAGATGATCATATGGTTTTTATCTTTAAGTCTATTGATATGATGTATTATGTTTATTGATTTCCGAATGTTGAACCAGCCTTGCATCCCTGGGATAAACCCCACTTGATCGTGGTACACTATCTTTTTGATGTTTTTGAATCCGATTTGCCAGAATTTTGTTGAGAATTTTTTCATCTATGTTCATTAAAGATATGGGCCTGAAGTTTTCTTTTTTGGCTGTGTCTTTGCCTGGCTTTGGAATTAATGTGATATTGGCCTCATAGAAAGTGTCTGGAAGAGCTCCCTCTTTTTCTATTTCTTGAAATAATTTGAAGAGCATCAGTATTAGTTCTTCTTTGAAGGTCTTGTAGTACTCATCTATAAACCCATCGGGACCTGGACTTTTTCTTGTTGGTAGTTTTTTGATAGCGTCTTCTATTTCTTCACTTGAAATTGATTTATTTATATTGTGTATAGCCTCCTGTTCCAGTTTGGGCAATTCATACGACTCTAGAAATCTGTCTATACTTTCAGTATTTTCTATTTTATTAGAGTACAATTTTTTGAAGTAATTTCTAATTATCTCCTGTATATCTGAGGTGTTTGTTGTGATATTTCCTTTTTCATCACAGATGCTAGTAATTTGAGTTTTTTCTCTTCTTCTTTTCATTAGCATTGCTAGGGGTCTGTCAATTTTATTTATTTTTTCAAAGAACCAACTTTTGGTTTTGTCAATTCTTTGAATTGTTTCTTTATTCTCAATTTCATTAATTTCAGCTCTGATTTTAATTATTTCGTGTCTTCTACTGCTCTTAGTTTTGATATGTTCCTCTTTTTCTAGTGCTTTGAGGTGTGATGTTAAGTCATTTATTTGTTGTTTTTTTTTTCTTTTAATGAAGGAATTCAGTGCAATGAATTTTCCTCTTACTACTGCCTTCATAGTGTCCCAGAGACTTCTATACGATGTATCTGTGTTCTCATTTACCTCTAGGAATTTTTTAATCTCCTCCTTGATGTCTTCTTCAACCCCTTGTTCATTCAGTAGCATGTTGTTTAGCTTCCAGCTGTTGGAGTAGTTTTTTTTTTATTTCTTGTATTATCATTGATTTCCAATTTCATCCCATTATGGTCTGATAGAATGAAAGGTATCATTTCTATTTTTTTATATTTGCTGAGAGTTGCCTTGTGACATAATATATGGTCAATTTTGGAGAAGGAGCCATGTGCTGCTGAGAAGAAAGTGTATTCGCTTACTGAGGGATGAAATATTCTATATATGTCTGTTAGGTCTAAGTTATTAATTGTTTTAACAAGGCCTAAAGTTTCTTTATTTAGCTTTTGTTTGGATGATCTATCCATTGGTGAGAGAGGTGTGTTGAAGTCCCCTAGAATAACTGTGTTGTGGTCTATTTTACTCTTGAACTTAAGAAGGGTTTGTTTGATGAATGTAGGTGCTCCATTATTTGGGGCATATAGATTTATAATTGTTATATCTTGTTGATGAATGGTTCCCTTAAGTAGTAAGAAATATCCATCTTTATCCCCTTTGATTAGCTTTGGCTTGAAGTCTACCTTATTTGATATGAGAATGGAAACCTCTGCCTGCTTCCACAGCCCATGTGCGCGATAAGACTTTTCCCAGCCTTTCACCTTCAATCGCTTGATGTATTTTTCTATGAGGTGTGTTTCTTGTAGAGAGCAAATTGTTGGGTTGTTTCTTTTAATCCAATCTGACAATCTGTGTCTTTTGAATGGAGAGTTTAGGCCATTAACATTCAGGGTTATTATTGAGATGTGATTCTTACTTCCATCCATTTTTAAATGTATTATGGTATTTAGCTTGATTTGGATTCTCCTCTGGTTGGTAATTCCTTTAGTTTACTATCTCCCTTTGTTGGTTTTCATTGTTATTTTTCTCTTTTTCTTCATGGAAAATTTTGCCCAAGATGTTCAGAAGTGCTGGCTTTCGAGTAGTGAAATCTTTTAACTTTTGTTTGTTGTGGAAGGTTTTTATTTCATCTTCTAATCTAAAGCTCAATTTTGCTCGATATAAGATTCTTGGTTGACATCTCTTTTCTTTCAGAGCTTGAAATATGCTATTCCAGGAGCTTCTAGCTTTTAAGGTCTGGGTTGAAAAATCTGAGCATAGTCTGATCGGTTTCCCCCTATATGTAATCTGCTTCCTTTCTCTCGTGGCTTTTAGTATTCTCTCCTTGCCTAGTATATTAGGCAATTTCATTTTAATGTGCCTTGGTGTGGATCTGTTGTGGTTTTGTAAGTTTCATGTTTGGTAAGCCTCTTGAACTTGGTTTTGCCATTCGTTCCTCATGTTTGGAAAATTTTCTGCTATTATTTCATTGAATAAATTACTCATTCCTTTGGTTTGAATCTCTGTACCTTCTTCAACACCAATCACTCTTAAGTTTGGTCTTTTTTATGCTGTCCTATAATTCCTGAATGTTCTGTTCTTGTTTTCTTACTACTTTTGCGGTGTCATCTAGGTTTTTCTCCAGGATATATATTTTGTCTTCATTATCTGAGGTCCTTTCTTCCAGGTGATCTAATCTGTTGGTGATGCTTTCAATTGAGCATTTAGTTTGGTTTATTTCTTCTTTCATTTCCAGAATTTTTGTTTGTTTTTCTTTAGAATCTCTATCTCCCTATTGAAGTAATCTTTTGCTTCTTGTATTTGTTTTTGGAGTTTTTTGTCAAAATGCTCTTTTACCACCTCTATTTGCTCTCTCTTCTCATTTTTGAGTTCATTCTTAAGATCCATAAACATTTGGAATATGTACTTTCTAAATTCCATCTCTGGCATTTGACCAACTGTGCTTGCCATGGAATCTACTGAGGGGGCATGTTGGTTGGTTTCAGCCACCTTCTTCCCTTGCTTCTTCATAATGCTTGTGTGTCTATTCTCCTAGCACTGTGGGACCTTGCCTATTTCAATTTCACCTCATAGCCTTATGTTTCTCCTGTGGTACAATGCTGTCAGGTCCCCTTATAAATAACTTACAATTTAAGCTCTAACACTTTCTTTACAGCAAATCCCAGTTTGATCACAATGTACAGATTTAGTAAACTCAGGTATTGTTTCCAATTTACTCTGTATGCTTGCGTTGGGGTTTACAGTTTCAGTATTGGACACAGAGATGATATGTTTAGGAAGAAACAAGTGAAGTTACCTAGATGTTCTTTCTTAGGAAGTATAAAAATAGAATTCTATGGAAGTGGTTTAATATCAGCAGACAGGAGAGTAAAGAGAATGGAGTGAGCAATTTAGAGGAAAGATGATTTATATGTAAACCAAACTTATTTAGCCTTTGAGAGAAGAAAAGTAGGAAAAAAACTGCTCAGTATTTGAATTATGTCTTCCTTAAGTAAGCCTTTTTAAAAATTCAAAATAATGTGACACGGTACTTCATTTTATAGCATCCCACCTCTGTTAAGTGCTTTACAGCATATTTTAAATACAGGCTATCATCTTAAATACATACCTTTTATTTTGTTGCTAGAAGTAGATATTTGTGAACTATGTACCAAACGCCATAATGATATCATCCTCTCTGTTCCAAGAACATGCTTCTAGGAAGAGAAACATGTAAACAGTGGATAATAAAAATCAGACATTTCATATTATAATTATGGAATGTTAACTACAGAATAAGCAACCTTACTGATACTGTAAACAATAATGTAGTTATGGTACTAATGACCTAATGTAACCTATTGGTATAAATAAATGTGGCTACTTGAACAAGGGGCCACTTTCCTGCAAAGAAAAGTAAAAAAATAAATAAAATAAATAAAAATCAACCATAGAGAAAGCTTATTAGCATGATATACTTTTTATGTATCACACAATATGTCCAATTTTTTACGAAGGATCAAGGTTTGGGAAAGACATACATTGTACATATAAAGGGGAACTAACAACTAAATAAACAACAACATATTTCAAAACTTGAGCTACTGAAAACTTTAAAGAAACATGAGCTATTTTCTTTGTATTTTAAGAACTTTTTTTGAGTTCCAAAGCTCAACTCTATGAAGGACTGGCCTCCTAGGTCCACCTATGTTTTGTGGTTTCAGGTATATATCTGGACCTTTCTCGTGTTTTCCATAACCATTGCCTGTGTGCTGGAAGACACTGTGAATGTCACATCCACAGGATCCATTCAATCTACGTTTGGACTTAAGGATTAAAGGCAAATTTCCCTGGGAGAATATAAGAGAGTGATCTAATTAAAACAAAGGCCACCCTCACTGATAACCAGATCCTTAATTAGAGCAGATTTTGGTAGATGGACAAGGGAGGAAGTATAAGAAGGATCATATTAAGCAGGAAACATCCAAACTGAAAACACATTTGTCTATTGTGATTTCTAAATAAAATTCAATTGATTGTAACATCTCTTCTAGAATGTCAATGTCGTAGTAAAAATTTCATAGTATGTCGCTGACTGTAGCTATAGCCACCTGCAGCAACAAAGCTGTGGGAATAAGTTCAGAGGCAGACTGGAAACGAACAGTCTCTTTATTCTGCTAGCTTCTCTCTCCGGCCCCAAGCACAACTCCTACCTGCAATCCACACTCCTCCAACCACACCAAAATGGCGCCGACCTGATCCGCAATGTCCTGGGCCAAGTCTTGAGAGATCATGGAAGGTGGTAATGCTTGAACATCTTTATGGCTCACAGCTAACTGCAATCTTAGCTATCTCCTTATTTAGGGCTCCTACATTAGTATGTGTGTATGTGTGTGTGAAAGACAGAGAGACACACACACACACACATAGAAACAGGGACAGAGACAGACGGACATGCCTAAAGTATTTTGGACAGGCAACCATGTCCCTAGTCCCTAAAATTTTTATCAGTGAATTCTTTATCATACTCCAATCCTGAGAATCATGGTGTGAGAAGCTCTGTTGGGGAATGACTTATTTTTGTGCCTATCAACTTTATTATAACTGTATGAATATAAGAATTATTATTACATACTTTCCATTGATTCAATTGGTATATTTCCCATATAATTACTATATGATTAAATTAGTACTATGTATGACAAATTAAATGTGGTTTGGTTATCAGTTGTGTGATGGACACAGTTGGTATAAGAATGTCCCTTAACATTTGTTAAATATTGAGAAATTTGAAAACAAAAACTTGTACTTTCTGTTCAAGAGAGACAGAAAAGCAACCTAAGCAATATCAAACTTTCAGAAATCTAGTCTTAGAACCCACATTCCAGACAAAATCCATTGGTTGGGTCAAATGAAGTTTAGCTGCATGTTGTGAACAGGTATTTTTCTTGGTTATTTAAATTTTGAGAGAGATATTTCTCAATATAATGTAAGCAATGATTTGACTATATGAATAAATGGAAATAATAACATTAAATTTTCTGCAAAGAGGAATTAAGGTTGGAAGTTAATGACATCCTAAGTATTAGGGTTTGGAGAAAGTACTTGAATTTAAAACAGCCTAAATACTCACATTTAGAATTGTGTGAATCCACTGTGTTGCAGAATGACCTTGGAGCATCCCCTAGTGCTTCAGTGATCCTCAAAACTGGGCTAAATTCAGTGTAGCTGCAGGAATCTTGAATTACTCAGGGGAATTGGCTTTTTCTTTGACTTTGTTTCTGGACATGTATATTAAAAGGACACACAATCATAGAGCTTTTGAAGACAATGTTATTATAAAAATGGATAATACATTTTTTGGAAGCAACTAAAAGGAGAGATCGGTGTGAGTGGTGTGGGTTAGCACTTCTAGAAGGGGTTATGATAATAGATTGAAAAGGAATCATCAATCTCTAAGACTTTATAAAATTAGCAAAAATAAATAGTAAATATCAGAGAAAATCACCCACAGCAATCAAACGGAAAAAGAGGCACAAGCATTGCAAAAAACTGCAGCCATCACTATCAGCAAAACTTGGCACCTGTGGAAGAAATCTGTCCAAGTCCATCAGTCAGGATCCTAGCAAGAAGAATGGCAAACACAAAGGTTTTAACAAAGGAGCTGTTGACTAAGATGTGAATGGTGTTAAGTAAGCCAACAAAAGATTGATTTCCTTTTCCTAAAGGAAGGAGGGGAAGAAATTGTGTTAGTAGAGTCATGTGAGAGTAGGATCCATGGAAGAGGGAGCACCTGGTAAGGTAGTGAAGGTAGAAGAATATAGCCATTGCAAGGCAACGATAAGACAAGCAGTAATGAGGGACTGAGTACCTTGTCTTTTCTCTTTCCCTCTCCCAATCCCCTACTAGTTCTTTCTGTTGGCAGAACCCAACTAAAATCCAGAGAACAGGGGAGTCTGACAAGATAATGAAATACATGGAAGTCAGTCTCCTTGGGCAAAGAGCCTGTCAGAGGAGTCACGAACGGATCCAGGGGTGGCAGGAGAAAGGAGAATGATCAGCACACTAAGTATGAAAAATACCTAAATAAATGGAAACTACACAAACAGTTGATAGCAAGATAAAAAATGCGTATGCAAAAGACAGCAAATCTACTCTTTGAGAAAGTGTAAACTAAGGAACATTTATTTGAAATCATAGAACAACTTAATAAAAATTGAATCCAACAAATAAAGAGCTCAAAGATAGCATGCTAATAAGACAAAGTGAGCTGAAAAGGAAATTTGAAAACTCAAGGAAACAATTGAGGACTAAAATCTCACATCACAAAATAATATGTGTATGTAAATATCAGAATTAATATAGCTGATGATGGAATTAATGATAAGAAAAATAATCACAAATATAATGAAAAAAATAGAATAAAAACAGTTGGGGAAACTAAGAGGTATTGAGAACAAAGAAGAGCCAATATAAGAATGGCAGGTATCTTTTAAGTAGAACACAAGAAACTAAAACAAGTATTAAAAAATATAATATGAGAGGGCTTGGGTTGTGGCTCAGTGGCAGAGCTCTTGCCTAGCATGTGTGAGGCACCACATAAAAATAAATTGAAGGAGCCTATAATCAAGGAGATAGCTAAAGATTGCGGTTAGCTGAGAGCCATAAAAGATGTTCTAGTTTCCACCTGATATTAATACATTATTCAAGGAATCTTTGTATGTCCGTGAACACTGCGTGACGCACCTGTAAGCTCGAGCTGTAAGCACATGTCCTTGTTAAAGCTATATGTATATAACTGGGTGAGTTTGGTTAGAGTGTGTGGGAAGAAGAAGGTGGTGGTTGGAGTTAGAGCGTTTGGAGTGATTGCTGGAGCCGGAGAGAGAAGAAGAATAAAAGACCTTTTTTCATTTTCATCCTGCCTCCGAATTTTCCTGCGGCGTTCGTTGCTCCAAGCGGTTTCCGCTTCAGGCAGCAACAATAAATAAATAAAATAAAGGTATCTTGACCATCTACAACTAAAAAAAAAACAATATGAGAAAATATGCCTGTAATAAAATACATATTACAGTATTCAGTTTGGAATGATCATGCGTTACAAGTAAATTTCATATAAGATATTTAACATTGAGACATACTCAAGTTATACTATCTTAACTTAAGAATGAGGAATGCAGGGCCGGGGTTGTAGCTCAGAGGTAGAGCATTTGCCTAGCATGCATGAGGCACTGGGTTCAATCTTAGCACCACATAAAAATAAAGAAAAAAGATATTATGACCATGTATAACTAAAAAATAAATATTGTTTAAAAAAGAATGAAGACTACTCTGAATCCATGAAAAATGATCCAACCATCTACAAAGAGAGAGAACAAGGCAATTGGAGATCTGATTTCTCAATTATAAATTGTAAATTGGAGAGGCATTGGAGAAATCTCTGTTCTGAGGGAAATAAAGTGTAACTTAAGAATATTACACTTAGGCTAGACATTGTTTCAGTGAAACACAATGGCAGATGTTCTCAAGCATTGTTAGTAAAGGTTCCTGAAGGAGCTGGGATTTGAGAACATCTTGTTGATAGACTTTGGATGGGCTTGGAGGGGAGTAAGGAGGCTTTCTCAAGGGGGAAAAAAAATCAATTGCAAAGGTGTGAAGGGAAATCTAAAAATAACGAAAAGATCAGGATGGCTAGAATAGAGAGTATATATAGTTAGACAGGTAGAGGGTCGGGCTAAATAATGGAACATCTTTAAAGTCAGAGTAAAAAAAAATGACTTGTTTCATTAGGTTAAGAATGGATCAATAAAAATTCCTGTAGAGATAGATGATAAGCCAGACATATATCTCTGATGGATTTTTATAATTTCCATTGTACAGAGAGCTTGGGACACTGGTCATTTACTACTTTAATTTTCACAATCCGACTAGTGCCCAAGTAACTGTTTTTCTCAGTGCCCATTCAAACCAATGCAGTTGTGATCCTGCTCATAAACTTGGTATTTAGAAATGTTTGTCAACTCTTTTAGTTCATTGGGTACATTACTTGTTCTTTCTTATGTGTGTTCTTATCTGTATCACCATTCTCATATATTTTATTTGCTGCTGCACCTCAGTGACCAGGATGTTACCAAAGAGGTGACTAAGCATGTGGCTATATGGTTAGATATCTTTCCAGTGGGCCAACTAATAAAGTCTTTTATGTGAACTCTCCTAACCTCAACAAGAATGAGTCAGTAATCCATTAGGCTTACATATCAAAAGATCAGAGTGGAAAACCCATCCCCTCATTCTACAAGTAAATACATAGAGAACCCATTAAGTGAAGGCACAGTGAGATACCTCCACTCCTGAGAAGCCTAGATCCCTGCTCTCAATGCACTTGCTGTCTAGCATATCCACAGTACAAAGAAGAACAGATAGTGAGGTAAAAGTGGAATAAAGTGGCCTTGTAGAGAGAGGAGAGATTCAGTACTTCTCAGAGGCTGGAAGTTGCTGGGCTGGGAAGAATAGGTGGGATTTTCACAAACTCAGATTACATTTAGGAGTAGAGCAACAGGGGTTAAATTTGCTGAGTGTGTGCAGGCTGGGTTTTAGAGGAAAAATGGAGCTTAGGGCATAGTGAAGGGCTAACACAAGTTCTAGGAGAAAGAGAATATCTGAAATAGAGCTGTAACCATAGAAATGGTCAAAGGGGACAACTGCCAATGGCATCTGGCATATTTTGTTCTGTATAATAAATGCATCTTTCCCGAGTTAGTTCAAAAAAGAAGCTAAAGATGACTGTAATTGGAGAATTGTCTTTACAATTTGCAAAACCATCTTTTGCCATTCCTTTTATCTTTATGATGAAGGAAGAATCATAAAACAGTTCTATTCCAGGAAGAAAATAATTTCAAACCATTGACATATATATATATACATATGTAAAATCGCAGACCAGAAATTATGATGTGTTCCTGTTTCCCTCAATAATCTTGTGTGATTTAGTTTCAATATTTCTCTCTTACATAAAGCTTTTTAACTCTGTAAAATTTTTTGTTTAAAATTTGGTGAGTGAGCAGGAACTTTTGTGGGTATTAATCTCCATGCCCATAATCTTCATAGCACTGCCCTCAGAAATGTGCTTTCTGATGTGCTTTCTTTAAAGATCAATAGAGCTCACAGCTGGGCCAGTAATAAGACAGGCTTCTGAACTGCCTGGATTCTGTGGCAGGAAAATCCTAAGATCATCTCCAGCCCCCCACGGTGGAAGGAACCTGTAAATACAATGTGTTATCACTCTCATGATTAGATTAATATGATAGGGCACTTCGGGCTTTAAAAGAAGGGGGTTATTCTAGAGGGACCTGACTTGATCAGGTGAGCCCTTAAAAGTGACTGGTCTCTTTCTGAAAAGAGATTCAAAGTCTGAGGAATTTGAAGTAGAAGCGAATTGGGATTGTGGAAGTTTCTCCATTGTTGACTTTGAGCATTAGAGGACCACTGTGGGGAGGAAGGACAGCATCTAGGAGCTGAGTGCATCCCTCAGGTGACAGCCAGCAAGGGACTGGTAAGAACCCCTATGAGAAAGTCAATTCTGCCACAACTTCATGAGCTTGGAAGAAACCCTGAGAATGCAGTTTGCTGCAATTTGATTTTAACCCAGGCAGAAACTGAGCCAAGAATTCCTCTATTTTATGCTGGGGATTCTGACCTATAGGACTCTTAACAAATAAGTGAGAGTTGTTTTAACCACTAACTTAATGGTGATTGTTATACAACAATAGAAAATAAGTCAGATGCTAAACATGAAATTTATTCAGGTTTCAGAAAAGTCAGTAAATGATATTTCCCTAGCTATAAGCAAATAATAACATTGGGACTAAAAAGAAGTAGGTCTTGACCTGGCTACGCAGTGTCACTGAGGGACAGTGTGTCTTCTCTGGATGTTATTTTCGTCACCCATAAATGAAGTGGTTAGCTAAGGTGCTATATGGTTTCTAGAGCCCCAGTATTCTATGATTCCAGGTGGCCACTTCTGCCTATAACTGACAAAATGAAAGCTACTGCTCTTAGAGTAATTCCATGCTCTGCTTGCAGCATTGAGGGGGAGACGGAAGTGCAATTTCTGGAAATGATGTGATAGTGCTTGCTGAAGTTATGGTATTATATTTTTTATTCCTATTTCCTGGCTCTGTCATCTGTGCTGCACTCCTGAGACACACGTGGAAACCTACGCACACAGCATTCTGAACAGATGTTAAGACTTGTACGAATAGCTTAATATTTTTGAGAGATTTATGAATATAAATTGAAAGTTAATAGTGTCATGTTACAGGTCTGCCATCTCAAGCACTCCTCTCCTTATTTTATTCACAATAAAACAAAGAAGGCCACACGGCATAAAATAAGGAAATAAAAACATCTCAGTTAATCCAATCAGGATATCTTGTCTCTACTTCATGACAGGATGAATATGCAATTTATTTTCAGCGTAAGAGTCTTTCCCCATCATTATGGGTATAAAAATGTGTGGGATGCTTGCGTACCAACCGAGTGTCAGGAGAGAATAGCAATGCCATGGTTGTTGGACTGCCTTGGAAGCCAGGCTTCTGTCAATAAACTAGTTTTGCTGCAACTTAATGGATATTAATAATTAATGGCACAAATGATTCCAGTTTTCCTACAAAGCTTGAGTGAAATTCCAAATTGTAATATATCTCGATATCACTACCCACCTCACAGTGATTTGGGACTCCTATTAACACAACAATTTTAAGAAGTCTCTTAGGATTTGTTTTGTTTATTTCTCTTGTTATTTTTCAAGATGAAGAAAAATTGTTTCTCTTTTAAATTATACAGTTAACAGGTACACAGGTACATTGTGGAGATATTAAAAGTGCAGATAAGCACACAAAAATATTCCATAGTCGTCATCAGAGGAAAGTCATTGTTAAATTCTTGATGTGCCTCCTGCACTTTAAAAATACATACATTCATAAAAATGTGATGGGATTGGGCATGTGCAGGGCCAGTTGGTGCTAAGGTACCTGTTTTAGTCAGATTTTCATTGCTGTGACCAAAATACCTGACAAGAACAATTTAGAGAAGAAAAAGTTTGTTTTGGCTCATGGTTTCAGAGGTCTCAGTACATGGTCCACTGACTCCATAGGTCTAAGACCCAGGTGAGGCAGAACAGCATGGTGGTAGGACACTGAAGAGGAAAGTAGCTCAGGCCATGACAGTCAGGGAGCCAAGAGAGAGCTGTGCCCACCAGAGACAAAATATAAACCCCAAAGACACTCCCTCAGTGACCTGCTTCCTCTAGTAACACCCTACCTGCTCATAGTTACTACCCAGTTAATCCATCAGTGTATTAATCCATTGATTAGAACGTACTTCTCATAATCTAATAATTTTCCCTCTAGAAATTGTGCATGATCTCACACATAAACTTTTGGGGGCCCCTTTGTCCAGTTTTCTTCTTGGAATAAGGCACTAGACAAGGTGTATTGCTGAGAAATTACTGTAATGAATAGCATACTGCTACTCTTCCCCTTCCATCTTCCCTACATGACAAGCTCCAGGTACTTGTGACCCAGAGCTCAGAATAGTCCCACTAACCTTTCTCACTATGCTTTTATTCAGCCACACCTCCCTTTCCCTTAAAAAATTACTTTAGTAAATGACTTTTTACTCTAGCTACTGATCTGTAACCTGTTTTCTTCAATTCACTGTATATTGAAGATGTCAATTCATGTCTATGAAAGCTGATCTCCATCATTAATTTTAGTGCTTGTGTATGATTTCTTGGGGTGCCTGTAGTATAATTTGTTTAGTCAACTCTGTTATTAAATAGTTTTTAGTTTTTCACTATAACCAAAACCATTGTTGTATGCTGCCTGGTACCGTAAACCGGGATAAAAACTCTCGGGGGCAGAGTTAAGCTTTTCTTACTTTTACTTCTACTTTCTTAGAGCTTAGAGAGGGAAAGAAAGATTTTTCTTAGAGTAGCTTAGAGTAAAGAAAGATAGAGCTTAGCTTCTTCTTAGCTTAGAGTAGAGTCTTAGCTTAGAGTAGAGTAGCTTAGAGTAAAGAAAGATAGAGCTTAGCTTAGAGAAAGATTAGAGCTTCTTTCTTCTCTCTTCTTTCTTCCTTCTTACTTCTATTTTCTTAGAGCTTAGAGAGGGAAAGAAAGATTTTTCTTAGAGTAGCTTAGAGTAAAGAAAGATAGAGCTTAGCTTCTTCTTAGCTTAGAGTAGAGTCTTAGCTTAGAGTAGAGTAGCTTAGAGTAAAGAAAGATAGAGCTTAGCTTAGAGAAAGATTAGAGCTTCTTTCTTCTCTCTTCTTTCTTCCTTCTTCTTTCTTCTGTCTTCTGTCTTCCTCAGGAGTCTCGGCCTAACTCTGACCAGTCATTACTTCTTCTATCTGGTTTCTCTTCTGTCTTCTACCTGGTTTCTCTTCTGTAACCGCTCTGCCTATGTTCTGGCCGCTCTGATTCTTCTGACCGACCGAGTGACTGCCCGGCTGACTGAATTCTCCGTTCTCCTAACTCGGACCGCTTTCACCCGGTCATATACCTTCAGGTTTGCGGGTGCCTACAGGTGCGTCACATACATATCAGGTGGAACTTATGGCTTCCAGCTAGCTACAACAGCCCTTCCTAATTAGGGCTCCTTCACATTGTGATAAATATCTTATTTACAAGTATTTGTACCTTTGTCCAGTTATCTTCTTGGAATAAGGCACTAGACAAGGTATATTGCTGAGAAATTACTGTAATAAATATTTTTTCACTTATTCAATATCCACTCACTGCCTAGAAATAAAACAGATCACTCTTCATTCCTTCAAGGGTGCCACTCTCTGTGCTTAGTCTTGGTGGGACTGTCCCACAAATTGTCCTGCCTCCATAGTCAGTTGAAGCCAATCAGATTATCTGTTCCTTTTGGTTGTATTTATTGAATGGAATGATGTAAAGGCTTAAAAATGTTGGTGGCTCCTTCATTTGATCATTCATTTATTCTAGTGGGAATGATCTAATGACTTGTGCAGTTCCAGTATTTTTCCGGATTTGGTTCTCCACCTTTCCCTTTAATTCTGTGAACTATTCAACATCCTTTGACATTTTTTAAACCTAATGTAGCTATAAATAACATATATTAATTGTAACCCTAATAGAAACAAAGAAAACTAAAATTTTAAGATTTTAAAAGCAAATGATCAAATTGACTTTCAAAACATGTCTGTTTATATTTCTATCAAGTGTCCCTTATCTCATACTTTGTTCAAAACAGAATGTTATGAAACATTTTAATCTTTATTGACCTGATGGACATTCTTTGATTTTGCTGTCAATCTTTTACTTTATGTATTTATTTCTAGTTTACCTTTAAAAGGCTTTCTGTACCTCAGAATTACAAAAGGACTTTCTCTAATTTTTCTCAATCAATGATTTTAAAACTTGAAACTGTTAGGTCTTGAATTTACTTGGAAAGTTTTGAATTTTGGTGTCAGGTATAAGACATGGCTCTTATTCTTTTGGGGACAGCAATGGATATGGTTAGCCAATATTGATTTAAAATGCCTCTTTACCACCAGCTTTTGAATAGGAAATTATTTTTCTTTTTCAGTAAGCTAAGTCTTAAAGCATCTGTTGTTTCACTTAACTTCTGTTACTCAGATTTTTTTTATATCTTCTTTCCCTACTAAATTTTTACTAAATCTATCAAATTTAGGAAGGTATGTTAAAATTTTAAACCACTATTATGTTTTTGTTGATTTCATCTTTCTTCTAGAAGTTTTCACTATCTATATTTCAATGTCATGTGGTTTGTAAAATAAATATTTATGAAAGTAAGCCCATTGTGAATTGTATACTCTTTGTCCCATCTAGATGTTGGATTATTATTGCTTTGAGTACTGATGTTAATGTCATAATAGCAGGTTTCTCCTTTGTTTTATCTTCATTTTTAAAACTCATTAGATTTTGTACATTGTTGATTAGTTTTGTGGATTTCTTTGTTTTACATGCAACATATAGGTTCAGTGTCTTTACTTTTTTGGATGAATTTATCTTGTTTACATATATTGTTATGTATGTTTGGTTTTGTGTCTTTGCTTATGTTTTCTATTTTAATTATTTCTTGATACATAAATATTTTTCTCTTTTGATATGTGGCCCCTATTTTTCTTCTTTCCCTCTTCCCTCATCTCTCTCTCTCTCTCTCTTTCTCTCGCTTGGGAGGCAGAAACATCTGTTTTTTATTTTCCTAGTAATTTTGACTACATATTTTAAATAAATCCTAGCTTTCTAATTTTGGAAATAAAAGCACATTTTTTGCCAGCATCCCAAGCAAATAGTAAATAAACTCTTTTATATTGTCAATCCTACCTTTTACCTCATTGCTTTGGCCTTTCTGAAATTTTTTACCAAGTCAGTAAGGCTCATAATGTAGCTTTTAAAATAAGGACTAAGCTGGGCACGGTGGCGCACGCCTGTAATTCCAGCACTTGGGAGGCTGAGGCAGGAGGATCGCGAGTTCAAAGCCAGCCTCAGCAATGGTGAGGCACTTAGCAACTCAGTGAGACCCTGTCTCTAATAAAATACAAAAAAGGGCTGGGGATGTGGCCCAATGGTCGAGTGCCCCTGAGTTCAATCCCTAGTACCCAAAAAATAAATAAATAAATAAAAATAAAATAAAATAAGGACTATAGTAATTGTACATTGCCTTGTAACTTTTGCCAACTTTTGCTGAACTGAGTGGTCCTCAAAAGTCTTTTCATATCATGTCTTCTCTGACTGTGAATTTTTTACTTTATCTTTCAATTGGCTGGGTAATGCCTTGAAATAGATTTTCAAGACAAGTTCATGGGTATTATAATTCTTTTTTTTTTTTTTTTTTTTTTGGTACTGGGGATTGAACTTAGGGGCACTTGACCACTGGGCCACATCCCCAGCCCTTTTTTGTATTTTATTAGAGACAGGGTCTTCCTGAGTTGCTAAGTGCCTCGCTGTTGCTGAGGCTGGCTTGAACTTGCGATCCTTCTGCCTCAGCCTCCCAATTTCTGGGATTACAGGCTTCCACCACTGCACCTGGGTGGGTATTATAATTCTTGATTCCTTACTTAGGGTGTCTTTCTTTACCTGGACAACTGAATGGCCTTCTGGGAATACCATGTTCTAGGTAACATCTTTCCTCCTTACTACCTATTGGACATCACTCCAATCAGCAGAGTTACTTGCTCATTTGCAATTAATTCTTTCCAGTCTACTGCTTCCTCTGCTAATGCTATCCTTATTTGTTTACTTTTGCCCCAGAAAGCTTATAGAATTTCTTTTTATCCTTTAATTTCTGTAACTTCTTGTTCTTCATGGTTTAATACCAATATTTTCATAGTGAGCTTCCTCTTTCACATTGTATCCATTTCTTGTCATTATTAACAGTGTTTATATACATTTTTATCATGCTTTTGGATGTATTTGTATAAAATTTTCTAGAATTCCTGATTTTCATAGTTTACATATGCTGTCCTTTATAAGATAATGCCAAATTATTTCCCAAAGATTTTAAAAACAACTTCCCTGTCACACCAACCACATAATGTCAAGTTATTTTCCAGTATTTAGCCAATTTCCATATACAGCTAGTTCATAAGATTTCCTATTGATGAGCCAAAATTCATAGCAAAAACAGATATCACATACAAAGAGAATCACTTGTGGTTACAAAATCACTGTAATACCTGGAAAAAAAAAAAGGTGTGCCAAGAGAATATGGAGCCCACAGAACCACAGCTGAGATGTATATTGCAACTCTGCCTCTGACTGTCACACCTGTCTCCCATTGCTCACTTTTCTGTAGCTTTACTTGCCAGCAATAACAGCAGAAGGAAAATGACCTCTGCCTCATTTCGCCTTCCAAATTTTTAGTGCAACTATGTGGCCAACTCTATTTTTCCTTCTTGTTTTTTCCCTCTGCGGGAAAGGGTTTCCCTTCCTTTCTTCCACTTTTCATTTCCTAATCTTTGTTATATTTAGTATTGCTTCAGTTTGCCTCCCTGTCCTGCAAAAGGCAGCCCAATGGTTAATCTAAACAACCACATGTTACCTACACAATGTGAAAGATATCTGGGCTAAATGGTTTTTATTGGAAAAAAAACAATTTATGGTTTTAAAAATTAATTTAGTAACACATGACCAGAATTAAAAATGAAATAAAACAGCATAAGATAAAAATATCAGAATCGATCACACATAATTATATGGTAACAGTATTTTTTTCTAAAAACATCAATTTTATACATGTATGCATATAAATATATGTGTGCATGTTAGTTTTTTATAAGAGAAATTTGTTATAATAAATCGTGACAAATTTAGTGTCTTAAAACCAACCCATTTGTTTTCTCAAAGTTTAGTAGATCAAAATTTCCAATTCCACAAATACTGCCTGTTTAAAAGACTTCCTGTGGGTGGGTACAGTTTGCTCAGTGGGATCCTCTGCTTGGAATCCCAAAGTACTGAAATATAGCATCAGCTGGGCTGCATTCCTTTCCTAGACTCTGGGGATGACTTCACCTGGAGATAGTTCCTAGTGCTGGCAGAATTTAGCTCCTGGTGGTTGTTCCACTAGGGGGCCCATATCCTTGCTGACAATCAGCTCAGGATATTTGTAGCTTTTAGAGGCCACCCACAATCCTTGTCCACAGTTCTCTTCTTTTGAAAAGGCAGCAGTGGCCAGTCAAGTCCTCCTGCTTAAGATTCTCTGGCCTCCCCTTCTGTTTCATGTTCAGCTTAAGAGAGTTCTGTCTTCAGGGGCTCATGTGATTTTATTGGGAATCCCTGGATAATCTAGGATAATCTCACTATTTTAGGTCATTACCACAATCACATCTGCAAAGTCCCTTTTGCCATGTGAAGTAACATATTCACAAGTTCCAGCAAGTAGTGCGTAGGCATGCTTGTGGAGTCATTCCACCTGGCCCTGTACATATGTACACACCTGTGTGGGTATAAGTGTGTGTTCTTAAAAGATGAAACTCTAATAAGCGTAAAAATCATGATTTATACAGATATAAAGATAAACACATTAAAGGTTTTATTTAAGTCATAATCAACAAGGGGAACAGATTATAACTAGTGAAAAAGGGAATTCAAAGTACAAATACACTTATTGATCAGAAATTTTCAACTGAATCTGCAAATGGAGACAAATTTTGTTTTCCCATTGTAGGGGAAGGATTTTCAATTAAACTTTTGATCTACAGCACAGAATTTGTATGTTTACTGATAAAAGTTATTTTGCATTGCTATCAATTTATTTATGCCTTTCAAAGATGTCAAGAGAATATGGCTCAAAGACAATGTCTGGTTAAAACCAGATACCAGGGAATTGTGTACGTAGATAATGTGTGGTTTTTCCACTGAAGCAAAGATTTTTCCCTATAGCATGGTGCTGGGACTGGGATAAGATGAATGAGTCAATTAGGGTGCAAAACTAGAGAGGTACTCACTCACTTATGTGTAGATGCAAGACCTTAATAGTGAGTCCTTCCTTAAATTTGATATTCTGGGAACATCATTCACTTCACTTACTCCTGGCCCCACTGCAGTGTGTTTGTACTATGCCACAAAGAAAATTTTCTACAAGCTAAAAATGTTTGGAAGGCATTACTCTAATCTGATGTCCTCAAATTTCAATGTGCTTAAGTCAACTGGGGATCTTGTTAGTAGATCCTGATTTAGTAGGTCTGGGATGGGGCCTGAGATTCAATTTCAGTTTTAATTTCTAACAATCCTACTGAATCTGACTATACAGTGAGGAAATTAACAGGCCTTCTATAGGATTCTAACACAAGCTATAATTTCAGAACCACAATAGTCCCTTTAAAGCACTGATTACTGGGTTAAAATCCCAGAATACTGATTTAGTGATTTAGTAGGTTTAAGGAAGGGGTTTAGGAATATACACCTCCAACAAGTTCCTAGATGATGATGATGCTACTGGTCCAGAACCAGTACTGGTGAGAACCACCACAGTGCTTTGGGCCATGGAATACCAAACTCATCTTCCCAGGCTGGAATTCCTGCCTTGCTTCCCGTCTTGCATTATTTATCCCTATAGTGGATAAATCCTATATAATTTCTTATGATGTCCTTCATAGATTCAAAAGCATACTTTGTAATATTTTCCCCTACAAATATGTTTAGATGGTTTTAGGCTAGATGGCTTTGTACTTTCTAGTATCCCATATTGCCTGAAATTGAACAAAACATACATTCAATTTTTCCTTGGTAGCTCTCAATGTTTGGCCCAATTCAGTTTTATTGAGGAGATATAGGTTTCATTCATCTTTTTGGTTTAGGACGTTGTTCATCTATTTTAGTTGTATATGGGATGCCCCCTCTCCCTTTAATTTCAGTAGGTTTTAGAGAAGAAAGGAAATAGCATAATATGCTGGCAAACAGCTATTCTTACCTAAAGCTCACAAAAACCTGAAAATTTTCTGTTCAGCTTCTCTATGAAATAGTGATCAGTAAATATACACTAAGTAAAAGAGGGAAGGTGTTCAGTAATTTTGAAAAATAAAGTGATCCTTTAGTTAAGGAAGATTTTACAAGTTGTCAGTCATAGAAATCCAATACAAAAGAGCAGTTTGGCATTCACAGACATTCAACATATTGATCATTAATAGCTGAAACTAAGTTCAGGGGCTCTCCATTTGTCTTTGCAGTGTCCTTGTCTGTCACAGAGCCTGACACCTCACAGATATTCAGTGAATATGTGGCAAGTGAACAGAATGTGAATGAATAAACCAAGGAACGACACAATATGGCAGTGTTGGCAGCTAGAATAAAATGTTGGTGTTTATGAATCAGACTCAAAGTAAATTGCAACAAATGTGTTAAGAAGAATGCTTAAAATTCTAAGGTTTTGAAATTTAAAAAGAGCATGAGAAATGGTAAGGCAACAAAATAGCATCACTTTTATTCACTTGTACTCAAATATATTTTCTTGAGTCTAAGTCTTTTGAGGATAGCATTGTTGGGAATTGTTCATAAATTTCATAATATCTTATTTGTTCTGCAGACCTCCATCTCTCCTGGGATTGTGTCACACATGATTTGTGATGATTATGTATCAGTATCATGGTCCCATGATGAAGTCATTATTGAGAACCATTGAAATATATCATTCCATATACCAGAAGGGCTTTTTTGGTATTCTTTATTAAGGATTAATAGAACTTTCTGAAATTTTTCTTTTTTAAAAAAATCTGCCAGGATTTGAATGGATTCACAAGTTGATTTTATTCTGGGGTGAACTGTGAGGACAAAGTATATTAGAATATCACTGAATAATGGTAGGAATACATAGTTAACAAAAAAAAAAAATGGTGGGCAGAAAATTAGTCTCTCCTGGACATCAAGATAAAGACACTGTTATGTCTTTAGCATGTAAGACATTGACACCATCAATAATGTATCAAATGAAGATACAAGAGAAATCATATTAACCATCTAGGAGCAAAGATAAGACCCTTTCATGAGTTATACATGCTTTTTAAAATAGGATTTTCATTGCTTTAAGTCTGCAACACTGCAGGGTCTTATGTTAGAGATGCTCATCCATTGTTCGAAGTTTTGCAAGCCTGTTTTTTTTTCCCCCTGTATTTCAGCAGCACCTCTCTGTTTTTCATTAATTTAAAGAATTCTTGTTCTATGATCCTGTTGATAAATGAAATAACTCTTTACCCTAATAATCTAAACCAAGCCGGGCGCGGTGGCGCACGCCTGTAATCCCAGCACTTTGGGAGGCTGAGGCAGGAGGATCGCAAGTTCAAAGCCAGCCTCAGCAATGGCGAGGCACTTAGCAACCCAGTGGGACCCTGTCTCTAAATAAAATACAAAAAAGGGCTGGGGATGTGAAGGAGCCCTAATTAGGAAGGGCTGTTGTAGCTAGCTGGAAGCCATAAGTTCCACCTGATATGTATGTGACGCACCTGTAGGCACCCGCAAACCTGAAGGTATATAACCGGGTGAAAGCGGTCCGAGTTAGGAGAACGGAGAATTCAGTCAGCCGGGCAGTCACTCGGTCGGTCAGAAGAATCAGAGCGGCCAGAACGTAGGCAGAGCGGTTACAGAAGAGAAACCAGATAGAAGAAGTAATGACTGGTCAGAGTTAGGCCGAGGCTCCTGAGGAAGACAGAAGACAGAAGAAAGAAGAAGGAAGAAAGAAGAGAGAAGAAAGAAGCTCTAATCTTTCTCTAAGCTAAGCTCTATCTTTCTTTCTAAGACTCTAAGCTAATCTTTCTCTAAGCTAAAGAAAAGCTCGCTTTAATCTTTCTCTCTAAAAATCTTTCTTTCCCTCTCTAAGCTCTCTAAGAAAGTAGAAGTAAAAGTAGTAAAAGCTTAACTCTGCCTCCGAGAGTTTTTCCTCCCGGTTTTCGGTACCAGGTAGCTTACAGGGATGTGCCCAGTGGTCGAGTGCCCCTGAGTTCAATCCCCGGTACCACAAAAAAAAAAAAAAAAAAAATCTAAACCAGGCATGATGGCACTTGCTTGTAGTCCCAGATACTTGAGAGGATGAAACAGAAGGATTTCTTGAACCCAGAAGCTCAAGACCAGCTTGGGCAACACAGGGAGACTCCATCTCATTTTTTTAATCTAAGGAT
The DNA here is from genome assembly GCA_025594165.1 of Tamias sibiricus. Taxonomy (NCBI): domain Eukaryota; kingdom Metazoa; phylum Chordata; class Mammalia; order Rodentia; family Sciuridae; genus Tamias; species Tamias sibiricus. The sequence continues at coordinate 106,015,641 of CM046664.1, read as the reverse complement.
TTCAAGTTGTTAGTTTTACCTTTCCGCACGCTTTTATTGAGTTGCTGGCAACTCAGAAACTCCAGTACATGGTTAATTAGTACTTTAGTTCATTGAGCTTTTAAAAAAATATTCCATTGCATTATAGTGCACAGTTGAAGATTTATTTAAATAAAATAGCAACGCAAACCATATAAACCAGTCCTCCATCCACTTCATATATTTGCCATCATGTAGAGAAAATGCTCTGAGGTTGTAATTGGAATACCCATTTAAGATATTTGGCAAATATTGTTCAACCGATCTATTTGTACATTTAAGTAGAGGAAATATCCCACATATCAAAGCCATTTTGAATGAGAAAAATGTGATCATCATAGATGTTTAAAAGTAGCTGGCCCAGATTCTGAAGGCAATTTCCAGAGTTCAGAGTGCATATTAAATAATATTAGTATCATGGACTATGTTCATAACATCCCTATATGACTCATTTGAAAAGACCAGCATTCATTGATGGTTGGATTATAGTTCAACAAATTTCCCTTAATTCCTGGGACTGCATTTGCCCTTATGTTCATTTATGATTTTTCAGGTGGTTGTGACAGCACAGTGTGGAAAGGAAGGTCAAAGATCATGCTGGCGTACTTACTGCTGAAAATAACTGAATTAAAGCAATCAAAATAACTCAGCAGAAATTATCTTGATTCTTGAAACTGTCATCAATCTTCTGATGACCAGATTCTTCCATCGTCCAAGCCCAGGTCACATGTTACCTACTTTTTCATCCTTTCATCCCCCAATGTCACTCAAGGAGCAAGAGCACTTGTGACAGTCCTCCGCTACCCAGGTGCAAGGGATTACCAGAGAGCAAGAGTGAAATGATCTCTGCCATCACAGAGGTAATCATGTTTTTTTTTTCTGTATTTCTGTTACAAACATTAATGCAATTAAGTTATTTGGCATATCTCATCCTTTCATTATAAGGTGAGTGTTTTGATGTCAGCTCTATTGTCTAATTTGTGGATATTTCCCCGACTGCACTTATCACAATATCTTACAACTGTAAGACTGTTTAACTGTGATGAATGAATGAATGAGTGAGTGGATAGATGAGAGAATCAATCACTCTTTCTGGTCTATTATGCCTGAAGAATGCAATATAAGCTTCACCCTTCTGAAACGGTACAAAACAAACTCAGCCTTGATCATTATGGATTAGAATCATAAAATACTGGGGCACCAAAGAAGCCATTACCATAAAAATTTTTTTTAAAACCATCCAAAATATTTCTGTGGAATTATAGAATACATTTTTATAGCCTAACATAATTGAATCAAAATTGAAAAAAAAGGCTGTAAGTGCAGAATGATGTATTTACCTAATAGACTTAATATCTATTTAAAAGAGGCCATTAATATGTATTAGGAAAGAATAGCATTTTGTGAAATTGCAGTAGGAGAAGTTTTTTTTAACTTCCCTAAATATTTCTTTATGCCTAATAATGAACAAAAATTAGAAATTATCTCTATACTTTTAGCAGAAAGTTTTCTTTTGAATAAACAGGATATATGGTAAAGACTTTTTAGAATTGAGGTTAAGTTACATGCTTCAGCTTAGGAAAGAAAGGAAAGGAAATATCTATTGAAATTTTCTTTTACTGAGGCTCCCTCCTTCCTTTCTGTGGAGATTCCAACTTGGGTTGGGTTTATTTCTCTCTTTTATTTAGCTTTTTAATTTCTTCTTATACCTCTTGCCCCAACACTATGTTTTTATTTGCCATTTCTTACAAACCTAAATTATTTTTGTATAAACTATTTGTTTTATGAGATGATTCACTTACAAAATCTTTTTTAATATAAGAGACTTCATTTAACTCTTTATAAAATGCTTTTCAGTTTCAAGGGCATGGGGACAAAGGGACGAATAAGACTTTATTTCAGTTTTATGTGTAGGTTCATGAGTTGGGGGGGCAGAGACAGCCAGCAACATTAAAATGCATCTCTGGCTCCTTGTATACATGTTTTTGCTTCATACTTCCTTTCAAGAGGCAGGTTACTTCCTGATCAGCCTCACTCGGCTGTCAACATGCAAGATTGGTGTAGAGGACAAATTTCAGATGATGGGTCTATGGCAGGGGTTTGTTGAATACTCTAACTTTTAATTGAGTGTTTCTGTTATGTAGCATATATACTAAAAATGACATAGTTCATATACACAAGGTTTAGAGAATGCTTATGATTGCAAAATGAATAGACAAATTAAGAAATCAAATATAATAAAAAATTTTAAATGCCTTATGTACCCTTTGCTCTCAAAAGAAACCACTCTTCGATTTTTTTGTTTCGATCAATTCCTTAGTTTTTTTTTTTTTTTTAAATAGTTTTGCCTTCTGTTTAAATATTCTCTACACAACATATTTATTCTTTAGTGGCATAAAAAGTGCAAACCTAGCTGTGTAAGGAAAAGGGAATATTGCAAATATTACATGAAAGCCCCAAGAGAAGAGAATTTCTAGGCTTTGAGCTGCCTTTAGTTTTCTTTAGAGCATACAATCATCCTTTTCTGTGAACCAGTGGGCAAAGCCAAGAATTAGTCCTGGGACACAGGAAATTTGGCAGAAAAGTGGGATAGATCTGGAAGTAGATACCAAAATATATATATATATATATATATATATATATATATATATATATATATATATATGATTAGTGGAATGGACTGCTTTCTGTTTTCTGTTTGTTGCTCACCAAGGCCTGACCCCAGGTCTCAGGAATATATTAAAGCAAAACTTTTCCATGGATGAAATAAGGGTCCTGGGATGGTCCAGGCATAGGTCTTGGAAGGAAGAGCAGGAATGTTATCTGCCCCTGGGCCAGTTCTCCTGAACCTTGTGCCCTTGGGTTTAAAAGCTGGTAGAATGTGAACAGGGATCCTAGTGATGACAAGCTCATCCTATGCTGCATACTGACACTTCTCCTACCTAAGCTAGAAGTGCTCCTTTTCTAGGGCCTGTCACTCTGACATTTACCTTTACAATTTTCTGGGGGAATTTATTTCATTTCTTTCATGTGTCTAGGTTTGTTTCCCATATTTCCTACTTTTCCTTGGTCTACTCCTCTGGTGTACATATTCACAATCAAGATTTGAGGGGCTGTGGTTGTGGCTCAGTGCTAGAGGGCTTGCCTAGCATACGTGAGGACTGGGTTTGATCCCCAGCACCACATTTTAAAAAAGAAAAAAAAAAAAACCTAAATAAACAAGATAAAGGTATTATGTCCATCTACAAATAAAAATACTTAAAAGATAAATTTGAGAAAGAGCTGAGCACAGTGGTGCATACCTGTAATACCAGTGGCTTGGGAGGGTGAGGCAGGAAGATCTCAAATTCAAAGCCAGCCTCAACATTTAGAAAGGCCCTAAGCAACTGAGCAAGAGCCTGTCTCAAAAAAATGAGCGAGAGCCTGTCTCAAAAAGATAAAAATAAAAAGGGCTGAGGATGTTGCTCATAAATGCACCTGAGTTCAATTCCTGGTACTCCCCTCTTTCCACCCAAAGAGTACATGCGAGGTAAATTTTGTTTATTTATTTTACTTGGATTGCCTGAAAATTTCTTTAGTCTACCTTCCTACTTGTATGATGGTTTGGTTGATGTTTTAGTCTGGATTCTCCTAGAAGCAGGAAACAGTGAAAAGCTGCCACACCCTTGCACTAGGGGGTGAAAACTCCCTAGAGTATAAGCAGGCTGGACTCAATGTGTACCCAATTTTGCTGAAAACTTAGTTATAATAGATATACAGAACTGGCTGCTCTTAGGTTACCAAGACCCCAGATGTCAAGTACTTTCCTAGTCCCTGGCAAAAGCAAATTGACCTCTCCTAAGGAGAATTTCCAGAGAGCTTTTTTCTTTTCTACTACAGCAAGAAGAATATTCCCTCTTCTTCTCTCCATGGTCCATTCCCTTTCATTGTCCCAGAAAAAAATATAAACACCCATTCCTTTGAGAGACATTTATGGGGAGGTGGTGAGAGAGAACTCCCACTCCAACCCACAGATTTCAAGGCTCAGGCAAAGCATTCACAACAGGCAACCATGTGTTCTCCTAAGTCCTGCTTGTTGGGAACGTTACCACCTGTGGGAGCACAGCAGTACAGTCTACCTACACCAAACCCAGGCACGTTCCTTTCCATATTCTTGTTTGTCACAGTGAAGAAACAAACATGAGGAACAGCCTGGTCTCACATTCTTCTTTGAATAAATTTTTGAAGAAAAAGATGTGTTTTTTTTTTTTTTCAAGAATAAATAAATAATACTTTTTAGGCACAGGGCAGCCAAGATTCTGTAAGATTTCTAGGGAAGAATGCTGCCTCTGAAGGGGAATGGTTCTGCTGTGGTACATTTAATTAGCAGCATCAGAACTCAGCCGAGAACATCTGGGTACAGGTTTACCAGACTGTGGCTTGTATGTATGTACACCACTCTTCTTTTTGTATTTGTTCCAATTAGTCATACATGACAGCAGAATGCATTTTGATTCATTCATTCCACGCAAATGGAGCACAACTTTTCATTTCTCTGGTTGTATGTGATGCAGAGTCACATCGTTCTTGCAATCATACATGTACATAGGGTAATAATGTCTGTTTCATTCCACCATTTTTACCACCCCCCCATACACCCTCCCCTCCCCTCACTCCCCTCTGCCAATCCAAAGTTCCTCCATTTTTCCCTTGCCACCCCCACCCCCCACCCATTATGGATCAGCATCTACATATTAGAGTAAACATTTGGCCTTTGTTTTTTTGGATTGGCTTATTTTGCTTAGCATGATATTCTCCAGCTCCATCTATTTACCTGCAAATGCCATAATCTCATTCTTCTTTATGACTGAGTAATATTCTATTGTGTGTGTGTGTGTGTGTGTGTGTGTGTGTGTGTGTGTGAGGTATCTTTATTCATTTATCTATTGAAGGGCATCTAGGTTGGCACCATAATTTAGCTATTGTGAATTTTGCTGGTAAACAAACATACTACAGTGATGTGGCTGCATCACTGTAGTATGCTGATTTTAAGTCCTTTGGGAATAGACCAAGGAGTGGGATAGCTGGGTCAAATGGTGGTTCCATTCCAAGTTTTCTAAGGAATCTCCATTCTGCTTTCCATATGGTTACACCAATTTGCTGTTCTACCAGCAATGTATGAGTGCACCTTTTCCCCCACATCCTTGCCAACTTTCATTGTTGTTAGTATTCTTGATAATTGCCATTCTGACTGGCATGAGATGAAATTATAGAGTAGTTTTGATTTGCATTTCTCTAATTGCTAGAGATGTTGAACATTTTTTCATATATTTGTTGATCAATTATATATATATTCTTCTGTGATGTGTCTGTTCAGTTCCTTAACCCATTTATTGATTGTTTTTTTTTTTTTTTTTTTTTTTTGGTGTTAAGTTTTTTGAGTTCTTTATATATTCTAGAGATTAGTGCTCTATCTGATTTGTGTGTGGTAAAGATCTTCTCCAATTCTGTAGGCTTTCTCTTCATGTTACTGATTGTTTCCTTTGCTGAGAAGAAGCTTTTTAGTTTGAATCCATCCCATTTATTGATTCTTGATATTATTTCTTGTGCTTTAGGGGTCTTGTTAAGGAAGTCAAGTCCTAAGCCAACATGATGAAGATTTGGTCCTACTTTTTCTTCTATTAGGTGCAGGGTCTCTGGTCTATTTCCTAGGTCCTTGATCCACTTGAGTTGAATTTGTTCAGGGCGAGAGATAGAGGTTTAATTTAATTTTCCTAAATATGGATTTCCAGTTTTCCCAGGACCATTTGTTGAAGAGGCTATCTCTTCTCCAATGTATGTTTTTGGCACCTTTGTCTAGTGTGAGATAACTGTATTTATGTGGGTTTGTCTCTGTGTACAGCCCTCTTAAAGAAGGAGACAGGGAGTGGCAGAGAAGGGAAGAAGAGGGGAGGAGGGAAGGGAAACCAATTCCTTATTGGTAAAATCTTAGCAGCTGTATTTGAAGTCTAAGAAAAGCCACAAAATTATATATCCCCCCCTCACCAAAATTCCTGTTCTCATACCTCTTATTTACCAAGGAAATGATGAATCACAACCTGTTATTACAGTTTGGATCTGGAATGTCCCCTGGAATGTCATGTGTTGACGACTTGGTCCCCAGCTGGTAGCACTGTTGGAAGGTGATGGAAACCTTAGGAGATAGGCCTCTTTGGAGGAAGTTGGTCACTGGGGATGTGACCAATCTTGGAGGCAAGGGCATATCTTTGTCCCTCACCCCTTCCCCCTGTCTCTCTCTCTCTTTCTGCTTCCTGGCTGCCATATGGTGAGTAATTTTGTTCCAACACGCACTCCCCTCCATGATCTTCTGTCTCACCACAAGCCCACAGTGACCGGGACAAGGACTGTGGACTAAAACCTCTGAAATTGTGAGCCAAAATAAATCTTTCCTGCTTTAAGTTAATTTTCTCAGCTATTATGTCACAGCAATGGAAAACTAACATACCTGTTGGACTATACCTATGTAGTAGTTAGTAGTCACTTTATTATTTCAAATGTTTCGAGATGTTTGGATAGATTATATAAACTACTAAAACAATGTTCATTTTCACAATAATGTGAAAATGAACAGTGACTTGAGTATTGCCATAGTTAATATAAATGATCAAGGATTGGTTTACCAAGCTTATCTTCAAGATACATTGCATTCAAAGTGCATCAAAACCTCAGTTTGTATTGTATTTCTACAGTGTCAATAGACCCAAATGCTTTATAGGAGAGTTTGCTTAACACAATCATTCCTGGAATTTTCTTCATAAAGCTCAAACAGTGTGAAATACTTCTTGTTTGGTAACAGCACTGTTCTTTCACATGACTTTGTCCAAGTACAATACTTCTTTGATTTTTTTTTTTTTTTCTGATAAAGTCTTCCTTTTTCTGTTGTTATGGTTTGTATCTGGAATGTTCCCCAAAGTCTCATTTGTTTAGAGGTGGGGCTTTTGGAAAGTAATTGGATCCTGAGGTGGGGTCTGACGTCATCAGTGGATTAGTCCAATGATGCTGACTGGACCTACCGGGAGGTGGGAACTTGTTTGAGAAAGTAGGTCAATGGGAGTGTGCCCTGAACTGGTTTTTATTTTATCTGGCTGCTTTGCTTCTTTTCCTCCTCCCTTCTGCCTCTCCTCCTCCTCCTTCTCCTTTCTCTTCTTCTTCTCCTTCTCTTCCTCCTCCTTTCTTCCTCTTCCTCCTCCTCTTCCTTCTCCTCCTCTTCCTTTTTCTTCTTCCTTTTCTCTCTCTATTTCTCTCTCCCTCCCTCCCTCCCCCTGCCCTTCTTGGCTGACATGAGCTGAACAGCTCTCCTCTGCCATGCCCTTCCACCATGATTTTCTTTCTTTTATTTGGCTGGGGGGGGGGTGTACCTGGGATTGAACTCAGGGGTACTCTACCACTGGGCCACATCCTCAGCATTTTTTTGTATTTTATTAGAAACAGGGTCTCACTGAGTTGCTAAGTGCCTCGCCATTGCTGAGGCTGGCTTTGAACTCATAGTCCTCCTGCCTCAGCCTCCCAAGTGCTGGAATTACAGGCGTGTGCCACCACACCCGGCTCCACCATGATTTTCTGATGCACCTCAGGTTCAAGCAATGGAACAAGGCAACCATGGACTGAAACCTCTGAAACTGTGAGTCAAAATAAAAATTTCCCACAACAACTTGCTTATGTCAGGTATTTTGGTCACATCAATGAAGAGTAAACAGCACAGCTGTTATGCACAAAATGGAAAAAAAAAAAAACTGCTACCAAAGTACATTGAAGTCTTTACCTCTATAAAGAGAAATTTGCTTATAACTCTTCAGTGACATTTCTCCATCTCTGAAAACAATTTAAAAAATAAAGCGAGGTACTCCATTGTTCCTAATACAGAATCAAGAGAGATCCTGTATGATCTCATGCAAGCCTGTCTGTTCAAACTCATCTCTCACCACCCGCTCTGTGCTGACCACCATGCTCAAATATTTGCTCTCCTTGGAACATGTTCATTCCCCCCCCCCCACCTTGTTGTCTTTGTTCATATTGCTTCCTTATTTTGGAACTCCCTTTCTTTCTGATCTCCTGGCAACCTTGTCATCCATCAAGATTCATCTTTCTCTTAAACAGGAACTACTCTTCCACCCTCCTAAGTGGTCCCCTCTGCATTCCATGATACTTCCCACTTACTACTGGATAGCCTCATTAAGTTTCATTTTAGTCATTTTCTTTTTTTAAACCTATGTGTTTCCCCCACTTACTGTGAGCTTCTTGAGGTCAAGGACTGTGACTCATATATTGTCTAATCATAACTAAATATCATTATCATATCTAAACATTAACAAGACTTCCTACTTATCATCAAATATCCAATGTTCAAACTTTTCTGATTGTCTCATAATTAAAAACAATTTCTTCAGTGTAGGAGTCAAAGAATATCTATAGATTACAATTGTTTGATATGTTTCTTAAGTTTCATTTCATCTATAAGTTAGTCTTCCACTTCCTTTACCTTAATCTTAAAATGTATTTGTTGAGGATCTCAGTGCTTTTCTTTTGACTTTACAGTCTGTGATTGTATTCATATGAAGTCATTTATTATGTTTCTGTGAACTTTATACTTCCTATAAATATTTAGTTGGATCTAGAAACTTGATCAACTTTGATTTTTTTGGCAAGATATCATGTATGACGTTGTGTAATTCCATCAAGAGGCACATCTTACCTGCTTACTTTTCTTTTGTGAGGTTAGCAGCCAAAGATGACCATTGCTTAGGTGTATTAGTTCATTGGGTGCTGCAAAATAGTGCTATTCTAATTTTTACATTTATTCTTCATTTGTTAGCTAGAATACTTGAACACAGAGAAACTTCGTAAAAGATTTTATAGTAAAGCTAGGATGTATGTTTGATTTCTTCCCTTTATTCACCACTTTTGGAAATAATGAGTAGGTTCCCTAGCAAAAGACTAAGATGTATCTCACCTCTGCCTAGCTAATGCTTAGTACAATGGCTATTACAAAAATGAATGTCACAGTAGTGTTTCATATGGGTCAATAGTCAATAAATTTATAAGTGAATTAATAAGAGAATGATGGAATTCCAGCAGTTGTCCAGAACCCTGTACACACATATGCAGTAGCACTGTAAACAGCTGCTTCTTAAGACAGAATGATCTGAGTAGGCTCTGAAGCAAGCCCTTCCAGACCGCAGTCACCCCATGGTACGTTCTATGGTCCCAGGTAGGATGGAGAGCAGGCTTCTTACACCCTGCCACAAGTATGTACAGTATGTGGCTTAATTGGCTCCTCATTACACTTTGGACCATATTATGCACTGCCTTGTGTTTCTCCATAATAGGACATTTCTTAGGCATGCCACAGACGTGACAGTATACAGTGAATTTTTTTTTTTTTTTTACTATAATAGCAGAGCGCTGTAGCACCACCACAAGTAATTTTAGAACATGGTTATTATCTCAGAAAGAAACTCCGTACTCTTAGCAGTTATCTCTGATGTCCCCGTCCCTTCTACTCCTTGGCAACCACTAATCTACCTTCTGTCACTGTGGATTTGCCTCTTTTGTGATTTTTTTGTGAATGGCTTACCTAGCAAAACATTTTCAAAGTTGATCCTTGTTAAGCCCTTTTTAATATTTTATTTTATTGCTGGATAAGATTCCATTTTGCAGATATACTGTGTTTTGTTTATTCATTCATCAGTTGATGGACATTTGAGTCAGTTCCACTTTTTGTCTCTGAATAATACTGCTATGAACATTTAGATAAAAGTTTTTGGGTAAACATGTGTTTTCATTTCTCTTGGGGATATACCTAGGAATGGAATTCCTAGGTCATACAGTAACTCTTATAATTAACATTTTGAAGAACTACCAACCGTTTTACAAAGTAAAGAAAGGAGACTGCAGAATTTTGCATTCTAAAAAGCAATGTATGAGGGTCCCAATTTCTCTGCATTTTTTTCTAACACTTATTATTACCTGTCTTTGATTATAGCCATCCTAGTAGGGGTGAAGGAGTACCTCATTGTGAGTTCAATTTACCTTTCCCCAGTGGCTAGTGACATTGAACGGCTTTTCATATCTTGTTGGCTATTCATATATCTTCTTTGAAAAATGTCTATTCAGATTTTTGCCCATTTTATAATTGTCTTTTTATTATCAAGTTCTAAGAGTTTAAATATATATCTGGATACAAGTCCCTTAGTAGATATTTTCAAATGTTTTCTCACATTCCATTGGTGTTGTTTTCACATTTTAAATATTATCCTTTGACACAGAAATATTTTTAACTTTGATAAGGCTTAGAAAACTTTGTCTAGTTTTTTCACCCTATTGTCACGATTTTGCCTTTGGTGGTATGTCTATGAAGCTATTTTTCCTATTGTCACTTTTTGCCTAAATCAAGACCACAGATTTATTTCTGTGATTTTGTCCAAGATTTTCATAGTATTATCTCTTACATTTAGGTCTGTGGTGTTTTTAGGTCACTGGAGTATGTGTTGCAGGGAAGGAGTCCTTCTTCATCCTTCTGCACATAGATATCCTGATGACAAGGCTATTCTTTCCTCCTCTGAATTCTTTGACCACACTTGCTGAAAATTAATTGACCATAAGTTTGCCGTTTTATTCTGAATTCTCAGTTCTGTTCCACTGATCAATATGTCTGGCCCCAGGCCAGGGCAGGACTATCTGGATTACAGTGGTTTTATAGTAAGTTTTGATGTTGGAAAGTATGAGTTCAAGTTTTTCAAGATTTGTTTTGGCTATTTTAGGTCACTTACATTTTCATATAAATTTTAGGATCAGATTGTCAATATCTCCAGAAAGACAGTTGAAGGAGAACAGGTACAGCCAGAAAAGAATGTGAGATGAGCCTTTGTGTTTATGCTATTTAGGTAAATTACATGGATAAGCTTCTTAATGTTGTATCTCTCCAAAAACTTTTTGTTTTATGTGAGTATATATATTAGGTATTTGTCTATATACATATAAGATTTTTTATAGTATGTACAACATATAAAAACGTAATATGCATACGTACACATAATATAATCATTTGCTGCATACCAATTACATAGCATGTAGAGTTAGCATGTGAAGGAGCTCTAATTAAGGAGATAGCTAAGATTGCGGTTAGCTGAGAGCCATAAAAGATGTTCAAGTTCCACCTGATATTCATACATTTATCAAAGAATCTTTGTATGCCCGTGAACACTGTGTGACGCACCTGTAAGCTCGAGCTGTAAGCACTTGTCTTTGTTAAGGCAAAATGTATATAACCAGGTGAGGTTAGTTAGAGTGTGTGGGGTGATTGAAGTTGGTGGTTGAAGTTGGTGGTCGGAGTTAGAGCGGTTGGAGTTGGAGAGGTTGCTGAAGCCGGAGAGAGAAGAAGAATAAAAGACCTTTTTTTATTTTCATCCTGCCTCCAAATTTTCTCCTGCGGCGTCGTAGCTGCAAGCAACAGCATCAGGCAGCTACAAGTGGTGACCCATATGGGGAATTCAGTTGGCAGGTAAGAAATAAGAAATTTATAAAAAATGGGTGCAAAAATAACAAAAAGCCAGATAATAAAAGCCATGGATGAGTTTTTCGATATCGCTGACTAAGTGGATAGTGAGGAAAGTGATCAAGAAAGCATAGCCTCTGAGTCAGTTAATACCAGTAAGAAGAGTAGTGGTGTAAATTCAAAAGTAAGAGCTGCAAAAGCCATCAGAAATTTATTGAAATTAGCCGAAGAGTATGTACTCTCCTTAGAAGCTGAAACTCAGGATACCGGTAAAAGTGATAGTAAGGAGCCAAATAACCATGAAAGTACGGCCTTCTCCACTAAGCAGGTTAGGAACTATGAAAGTAGTAGTGAAGAGGAATCAAAAAGTGATTCCGGGAGCACAGTCTCCAATAAAAGGACAAAAAGAAATTAAAAAGGAGAAAGGACCATCAAGCGGAGGAATATTCTGTGCCCTCATGGGTAGAATCCCTAACAGAAACCATGAGGAGTATTTCTGGATGTATGTGTGCCCTTGAGGCAGAGATTAACGGCTTTCTTTCTGAGCGCTTATGCGCCCTTGAACACCAAAAAACGCAGGAACTTTGGGACCTGCCAGTATTCGAAAATGAAAGTGGGCAAAGGTACCACCAATCCCTAGACTTTAAAACAATAAAGAATTTAAAGAGGCGATAATGACCTATGGGCCTCAAGCTCCGTTCACAATAAGTATGTTGGAGGCCCTTAACACTCTAACCTTAACCCCTTCAGACTGGAAGGGGTTATGCAAAGCGGTACTAAGTGGAGGACAATACTTAATCTGGAAGACTTGATTCCAGGAACTTTGTTTAGAAGCAGCAAAGAGAAATGCTGCAGCAGGTTTCCCAGAACGTAATATAGATATGCTAACAGGTAAAGGACAGTTTTCTGAACTACAAATCCAACTAACATACAACCCCGGTGTGTACGCCCAGATTTATACAGCTGCTGGTAGAGCCTGGAAGACCTTATCAGGAACAGGTGATTTGCAGAGCAGTCTATCAAAAGTGATACAGGGGCCTAATGAACCGTATCCTGATTTTGCAGATAGACTCTTAAGAACAGCTGGGACAGTATTCGCAGATTTAGAACAAGCAGTGCCTGTAGTCGTCCAATTAGCATACAAGAACGCTAATAAATATTGCCAGGATGCAATAAGGCCCTGGAAAAATAAAAAAGACTTATCAATTTATATCAGATTATGCAAAGACATTAACGAGGCTGTTATCACAGGCAACGTAATTGCTGCAGCAATGAGAGGTTCTTCCCCTAAAAATTTTACAAGGGCTCAACCTAGAAATCAATCAGGATATTCCAGACAAAATTATCATAATCAATATTCTAGGCAATATCCCCCAAGAGAAATAAGATTGAGCTCATACCCTGCCCCAGGCCGATGCCCCAGGTGTAAAAAGGGTAGACATTGGGCCAATAAATGCCATTACAGATATGATATTTATGGAAATGATTTGTCCAGGAATTCAAAAAACGGGGCACTGGGCCCAATGTCCCTGGGGCCCACAAATGTACAAGGCATTAGAGGAAGAATGTCCTCAAATCCAGATGATTCCTCATCACAATCCCTCCTACCCATTAACTCCCTTGTTAGAGGGACAAGAGGAAGTGCAGGACTAGACCTCTGTTCCACCGCCCGGATAGTGCTAACACCTGAAATGGGGGTTCAGCTGATTCCTACGGGAGTCAGGGGACCTCTTCCCTCAGGGACTGTGGGACTAATCCTTGGGCGAAGTTCTAAAAGCTTATCAGGCTTTCAAGTAACACCAGGTGTTATTGACTCCAATTACCAAGGAGAGATAAAAATAATGCTAAGTTCACCTAGAGGCATTATCTCTGTAAACCAAGGAGATAGAATTGCTCAGCTGCTTCTCCTTCCCAGTTTCCACAATTCTTTCAAAAGTATGCCACAGAATAGAAATAAGAGAGGATTTGGTTCCACTGGCTCAGGACCTATGGCTTGCTGGGTTCAGGATTGTTCATGGAGGCCTATGTGCAAAATAAAAATTCAAGGTATAGAGATGGAGGGGCTAATTGATACAGGAGCTGGCTCTTCCATCATAAATCTACAACAATGGCCCAAGCACTGGCCTCTGCAGAAAGCCTCAACCAGTTTAAGAGGCTTGGGATATACTAACACCCCAGCACAAAGTGCTGTAGTCTTAAATTGGGAAGATAATGAAGGGCATAAAGGAACATTCCAACCTTATGTTTTACCAGCTTGCCAGTTACCCTATGGAAAAGAGATATTCTACATCAAATGGGGCTACACCTAGCAACCAAGCCTGCAGGTGTTAAAAATAAAAATCATAAAAAAGGCAAAGGATATTTTTTCTAGGGGCCACTGAGAAAACAATTTAAAAAATACCATGGCTTTCTGATAAGCCAGTTTGGGTCCCTCAGTGGCCCCTATCTAAAGAAAAATTACAAGTGGCCCACCTATTAATTAAAGAACAATTAGAAGCAGGATACATAGAGCCTTCCACCTCTCCCTGGAATTCTCCCATATTTGTAATCAAGAAAAAATCTGGAAAATGGACCTTAGAGAAATTAACAAAACCATGCAAATTATGGGCCCTACCCAACCTGGACTTCCTAATCCTGTAGCTATTCCAAAAAATTTCCATCTTATAACTCTTGATATAAAGGATTATTTATTTTCCACTCCCCTACACCCTCTGGATGCCCCCAGGTTTGCTTTTTAAATCCCTTCTATCAATAATAATGGCCCTGATAAAAGATATCAATGGAAAGTATTACCGCAGGGAATGGCTAATAGGCCTACTATATGTCAAATATATGTGGACAAAGCTATCCAGCCCATTAAAACAAATATCAAAACCTCATGTGTCAGCCGGGTGCTGTGGCGCACACCTGTAATCCCAGCACTTTGGGAGGCTGAGGCAGGAGGATCGCAAGTTCAAAGCCAGCCTCAGCAATGGTGAGGCACTTAGTAACTCAGTGAGACCCTGTCTCTAATAAAAATACAAAAAAGGGCTGGGGATGTGGCACAGTGGTCGAGTGCCCCTGAGTTCAATCCCCAGTACCAAAACAAAAAAAAAAAAAAAAAAAAACCTCATGTGTCTACACTACATGGATGATGTTTTGCTTGCTCACCCTAACCAAGAAATCTTATTTACTATATTTAGTGAGATAACAAAAAATTTAAAAAAATACGGATTATATATAGCAGAAGAAAATTTCAAAGCAGATCACCCATATTATATTTAGGATTTAAAATCATGGATACCTTTGTTAGACCCCCCAAAATTTTAATAAATAAAGAACATTTGACCACCCTCAATGATTTCCAAAAACTACTGGGAGACATTAATTGGCTTCACCCTACACTAAGCCTCACTACTGGACAATTAAAACCCTTATTTGATATCCTTCGTGGGAACCCTGATCCATCTTCACCGCGAACATTAACTCCTGATGCTAGGGAAGCTTTAAAATTAGTAGAACAGGCCATTGAAAGATCCCATTGTGATAGATTTGATTTTGCTCAACTGCTAATATTGATTATTATTTCTTCACAATATACACCCACAGGAGTATTTTGGCAACAGGGACCTATATTATGGATACATCTGCCTGTCTCTCCTAAAAGTACAATTGAGTCTTATACCTCCATGGTGGCTAAACTTATTCTTCAAGGACTTAAGACTTCTACTAAAATATTTGGAATTCATCCTGCTACTATTATTACTCCCTATTCATCATCACAGGTTGAATATTTGTGCTTCAATGATAATGATTGGGCTATAGCTAGATGCTCTACTTCTGCAAATTTTGATAACCATCTTCCTAAGTCTCCTATACTATCTTTTTGTATCAATCATCCTATTATATTTACACAGGTAATAAAAAATCAACCTATTCCTAAGGCATTTAATGTATTTACAGATTGGGTCCTCTAACGGTACTGCTGCAGAACCGTTATCACTCAAAATGATAATATAATTCATATTACTGGTCAAAAATCAGCCCAATTAGTGGAACTCGAAGCTATTATAATAGCTCTGGAAAATTTTAAAGAACAGCCTATGAATATTTTTTCAGGCAGCCATTATATTGTACATGCTGTCCCTAAATTGGAGCTAGCAAAACCAATAGCACTACATACTCCAGCCTTTAAATTGTTTTCTCAAAATCAAAATCTCCTTTGGGAACGTAAAGAACCTTTATTTATAGGACATATCAGAGCTCATACTTGAAGGGCAAAGCATCACACCGGGGACAGCCATGCAGCCAAAAGATTTATTCAACAGCCTTCATGGCTGGTAGCGAAAACCGGAGAAGAGGTCCTCTGGTCGAAGGTCGAAGAGGTGGGAGAGGGGAGTCAGGGAGAAGGGAGTGTTCAAGCTCTGGACAGAAGGTGGGTGCTTGGTTGCACCGGCTGGGATCTCTGGAGCTGTCGGCTGGAGCAGCTGCTGTCTGGCTGGAGGCTGGAGCTGTCAGCTGGGAGCGGCCGTTGGGCTGAAGGTGGTCGGTCTGGAGCTGTTGGCTGGGGTAGCTGCCTTCAGCTGGAGGTGATGGGTCTGGAGCTGCCGGCTGGGGCAGCTGCCGTCGGCTGGAGGCGATGGGTCTGGAGCTGTTGCAGTGGCTTCCTCCTCTCTGCAGCGACGAGCCGATGTATCTTGTCTTTCTCCTCTCAGCAGCGACGAGCCGATGTTGTGTCCGTGTGTCTCTCTCTCTGTCTGTCTGAGTCTCTCAGACAGGGCCTTATATAGGGATTTCTGGTGGGGGGGGGTGCACTAGAGCAACCCCAACACCATTGGCTAGAACAGGGTGTCCTTTAAGCCTATTGGCTCTTGCCTGGGGAAAAGAAACATCCTGCCTGGGGAAGAAACATCCTGCCTGGGGGAAAAAACATCCTGTCCAGGGAAGAAACATCCTGCCGAGAATGAAACAAGGTTGCTTCTCTCAGGATGTGGAAAACTGTGAGGGCGGGGGAGGGTAACCTATCTATCAATACTAATCTGCCTGGTTCTCTCCATGAAGGTAATCAAAAGGCTGATGCCCTCACAAAAACAATTTTTATATTTACTACAGTACAACAGGCTACCTTATTTCATTCCCAGTTCCATGTCAATAGCACTACTTTAAGACAAATGTTTAAAATCACAAAGGAGGAAGCTTGTAGAATTGTGAAGGATTGTCCATCTTGTGTAACACATTTGCCCAATCCACATTATGGGGTTAATCCACGAGGTTTGATGCCCATCATTTGTGGCAGATGGATGTCACTCATGAGCCAAGTTTTGGAAAATTACGATTTATTCATGTGACCATAGATACATGCTCAGGCATGATTTTTGCTTCCTTACATTCTGGATAAAAAGTTAAAGATGTTACATCTCATTGTCTGCAAGCTTTTGCTGCATTGGGCATCCCCAAAATGCTTAAAACAGATAATGGCCCTGTATATACATCCACATCCTTCGAACAATTTTGTACAAATTCAATATAAACAATACAAAATGGGTATCACTTACAATCTTCAGGGACAAGGAATAATTGAACGAGCAAATTGGACACTCAAAAATATGTTATTAAAGCAAAAAGAAGGAAACTGGAAAAATCCTAAGGACAGATTGGCAGTTGCCCTGTTTACCCTAAATTTCTTAACTTTAGATTCTAATGGATATTCGGCTGGAGATAGACACTGGAACCCACACCAACAATATAAACCTTTGGTTTACTGGAAGGATGTTCTTTCAGGTACATGGAAGGGTCCAGACCCAGTATTAATTTGGGGGAGAGGATCTGTTTGTGTTTTTCCAAAGCACGAATCCTCCCCAATATGGATATCATCTAGATTAATAAAACAGGTACCAAATCAAAGGGATCAAGATGAAGTTGTTGAGGAATCAAGATTAAATAAACAAGTACAAAATCAAGAGGACCAAGATGAAGGTATGGAATGATTCCCTTAAAAGAGTCCTCCAATAAATTCACAATTTAAGTTTCATTCTTCCCAGCCGGGACAAAAAGATCTCTCTTTAGTGTGTACACAATTGTATTTTTTCTTCTTTTTTTATATGTCTTTTTGTCTGTGAATTTGTCTAAATTTCATGTTAATGTGATGTCACAAATATATGTTTGTATGTGCGTCTGTCCAGTGTGACGTCACAAATAACAAAGCGCTTATGAAAATTACTGTAAAAAATTATAAAAAAATAGATATATAGATAGATAGATAGACATGGATCCAAATAACTTTAATTCATTTAAGTTTAGAATATTCTAATTAGATAATCAATTTAAAAGTGATAATCAATTTTGATTTATAGGTGTCTCCGGGACTTCTCTTCAGCTGTGAATATGACTAATACTGTATAACCTGATATTTTGGTATTTGACATGGGATTGTTTATCTGTTATTAACTTCATTTGTTTAATAGCTGATTAATTTGAATTATTTCAACAGGTAAAGGATTGCTGTGTATACAGAGACTCGAGGGTTCCAGCTAACAAATTATTTTTCCAAAGTGCCTTTAGCTTTTCTTTAATCTATTTTAATGTAGTAACACCCTCAGTCTTTCTTTGATTTATTCTGAATGTGATATTTTGCCAGCTTATGTTTGTGGGAACTTAAGCAGCAATGTGTGTGAGCAGAAATCAACTTTAATTTTCTACTCTAATAGTTCTATTTTTAGTTTGACAGCTCACTTCTTGACTCAGTGCTGGAGTAGCACTGCCTTTCCTTTACTAATGGATGCTTGAGTTTCTAGGAAACGAGCCCTGAAGATTTGCCAGTGGCATTGTCTAGACATAAAAAGGACAGCTGCTGCTACAACTGCAGGGATCGCCGTCGCTGCAAGCATCAAACAACCTCACCAGCAGTGTGGCCTCTGCTCTGCATGCATGGGGCCTCCTAGATCAACGTGTTATAACACATGGACATTTTGATCTTTCATTGTTTGGGACATTACGGGACAATGCCTTGCAGGTATTTGTCTAGTGAACTCAGTGCGTTACTTAATGGAACTTAGGGCAGCTATTTGTGTAAAGAACTTGATACGCTATGGAACTTGGCTCGTCAGCAGAAAGCTTGCTGCCTTAAAACCGCAGAATCTCCTCACAATCGGACGGCTGTCAGTCAACACACACAGTCGATCCTGAAGGGCTCGATTGGATGGCTGGTTAGCCTATGACGGGTAAGATCCCCAGAGGGGGACAACCTAAGACAGGCACAGTCGCACAGGACAGTCTCATGTGGCCGACATATCAACCTAAGACAGGAGTCAAGGGCACAGCCTTGATTATCCGATGATGGGTAAGAATGTTGGTTGTACATAGACGTCCTAGAGTATCCCCTCTTTTAAAACAAAAGGGGGGAAACGAAGGAGCCCTAATTAAGGAGATAGCTAAGATTGCATTTAGCTGAGAGCCATTTAAGATGTTCAAGTTCCACCTGATATTCATACATTTATCAAAGAATCTTTGTATGCCCGTGAACACTGTGTGATGCACCTGTAAGCTCGAGCTGTAAGCACTTGTCTTTGTTAAGGCAAAATGTATATAACGGGTGAGGTTAGTTAGAGTGTGTGGGGTGATTGAAGTTGGTGGTTGAAGTTGGTGGTCGGAGTTAGAGTGGTTGGAGTTGGAGAGGTTGCTGAAGCCAGAGAGATAAGAAGAATAAAAGACCTTTTTTCATTTTCATCCTGCCTCCAAATTTTCTCCCGCGGCATCGTAGCTGCAAGCAACAGCATCAGGCAGCTACAAGCATGTAAATCAATTTTTATTTATATTATTTGCTTATGTAACATAAATGTGTATGACCTATAATTTTCTAGAATTCTTTTTGGTTTTGTATCAGGTTAGACTGATCTTATTAATGAGTTGGATATTTTCCTTCAGAGTTAGACTGACCTTGTTAATTGTGTTGGGTGATTAACTTGCCCTGTTTTCCTATTTTATGTTTATAAAACACTTTGTTAAAAAAAAAAAAAAAAAAAAAAAAAAAAAACGGGAAAATGTTCATTCCTGAAGTTTTGGTCAACATTCTGTATTCAATGGCCTAGGGCCACTGCCTTTTCGGTGTTTTCTGTGTGGGAGGGGTATAGTTAATGAGTATAGTTATAAATTCATGTTTATTGGTCTATTTTAACTACCAAACTTTAATACTTATAACATCTAATATTAAAATACTATGTGCTCACTGATATTTTTACATAAATTGGTACAGAATTTTATATCATATCGTCTTAAAAATGTTTTCAAAATCCTTTGTATCTATAGCTAGTTTTCTGTCAATGTCAAGTTTTACCTTATCTCTTTTTTCTTTATTATAACTTTCCAAAGCTTATAATTTCCAAGAGGTAGGTCTATTATTTGGTATCTGTTCTTATAGAGTATTATTTTAATAATATCTAGCTTTTATATTAATTCTTTTAATCTGCTTTCTTTGGACTATTTATTCTTTTTAGTGTCATTTAGTGAAATCTTATTCATTGAATTTCAACCCTTTTTATCCACAAGAAATCCACTTATGGCTCTACATTTCCTCCTGAGCACAGCACTGGTTTTATATCCAGGTTTTGATACAAGTCT
This sequence comes from Tamias sibiricus, assembly GCA_025594165.1. Taxonomy (NCBI): domain Eukaryota; kingdom Metazoa; phylum Chordata; class Mammalia; order Rodentia; family Sciuridae; genus Tamias; species Tamias sibiricus. Next base: position 105,995,495 of record CM046664.1, on the reverse strand, counting down.
TACACAGGGTACAGACTTAGGTTAACATGGCAACCCTGAGATTGCCCTGTTTAAAAAGAACTGCAGACTTGGAGTTGGCCAGCATCTGGGAATTTGACTGGTTAACTCACTGCTTCACTGATACAAACTTTCTTTGTAGGGTGAGGGTGGCTAAGTGTGACTCAACTATACAAATAAAGTGCTTTATACTAAATAACTGCTGCTTTGCTTCTGGGAGTCTGGAATTTTGGTTCATGCTAGCCAGAGCGTGCCTAAGTGATACCTCCCAACCCCCTGCAAAAAACCAAAACCAAAACCAAAACCAAAAACAACAACAAAAAAAACTTTGGGTGCTAAGTCTGGAATAGGCTTCCCTAGGCAAAACATTGTACACATGTTGCTGTTTACTTATTGCTGGGAGAGAAGTGCACTGAGTGCCTCCTCATGGGAGGGAGAGAGCATTAGGAAGTGTGCACATGGGTCTTTTTTCCCCTTATGATCTGGATGTTTATCTTTATCACAATACTGTAATACAATCTAGCTATGGGTACAACTCTATGCTGAGTCTCATGATTCCTTTAGTGAATCTCCAAATATTGGGATGGTCTTGGGAACCTGTGACACACATGGTTAACTAGCTCAAAATAATTTGAAACTATCTCTTTGATTTTTGTCTTTATCTGAATACTTATTTGAGAATCTGTTTTTTAAACTCATGATATATAAATATTCTGGCAACCTTTTTATTTTTATTTTTTTACAATGTCATAAATGATTATTAATATTTTAACATTTTAAGGAGTTCATCTGTGTTCTATTGCTCTTTATGTCTATTTTATGAAGATTTTTAATTATGTTCTCCAGTTCTTACTCCTGCCTACTTTTTGACTAATCTGAAAAATATGATGTCTCACACAATTATAAAGGACTTGTATATTTTGAATACTTATAAGAATTTCTACTAACCTGGACTTTATATATTTTGAACATACCTCATATCCATATTCATTAATGTTACATCTTCCTAGTAGATTGTTCCTTTTATCAATATTAAATATTTTTTTTGAGTTCCAGGAATTTTTACCTTGAATTCGGCTTTGTCTGATAGTAATATTGTTATAGAATCATCATGTGAGTACTTGGCAAATATTTATTTTTTATATTCCTTTATTGTCAACACTTCTATTATATTTTTTCAGGTTTGTCTCTGGTAAATAATAGATAGTTAGGTTTTAACCAACCTGATATATCTTTCTTACTAGGTCTGATAAATTTGTTTACATCTATTGTAGATAGAGATAGGTTTCTATTAGTTTTACTATTTTTTTATTTACCAAGTTAATTTTAAGCTTTCTTGCTTCCTGTGGATTAGATTGTATTTTGTAGTGTGTTCCTCCATCTGTTTTGATAGTAATATATTTTTATATTTTTATATATTCTTTAGTTTGGGGCTGTGTACATTTTAATTCATATACAGAAACTCATACTTCCTTTTTAAAATGTCGAGAATATTTATGTGCTATCCTTCTCTACAAAAAAAAAAATTTAGTATGCATTTATTCCCTTATATACTGGTCCTTGCTACCACACACCCACCCAACTGCTGTATTAACAATTTATGTAATTTTATTTCCAAATTGTTTATTTAACACATATACATATACACAACTAATTTCAATTTAGCAATATTTTTAAAATGATTCCTTTGTTCACCATGTTTCTTGTTAATTATTTCTTCTCAGATTTGGTTTCCTTTTTGCTGAAATCATCCTCTAATAATTTTTTTTTTGCATTTGTTTTGGTTCTTTTTATCCATACATGACAATAGAATTCATTTTGACATAATTATAAAAGCATGGAATATAAATAACATCCTCTAATAATTCTTACAAAGAAGGTAGATTTAACCTCTGTTTGAAAATGACCTTAATTTTGGAGAGAAACTAAACATCTAATTTATTCCATGGATGCTGGGAAGATCTGGCCTCACCTCTGCCTCCTTACCCTTCCTACTAAACTCAGATTGACTACCAGTTTCTGAAACCTTAGCTCCTGTCTTGCAGTACCCAAATCCTGTCCCATGACTAAGGCAGCTGAGTTCCTCATTCCTTCTGTCAATTGGACGGTGAACAGTTATCAGAACATAGTGGAATACTGACTGAACTTTGTCAGTGTAACACCTCAGATCTTCAGCCATCTGCTCCCAGCAACACAGCTGTCAAACTGAACTGTGTTGTGGTGGTCTTAATAAAGACTCAAGCTAATGGCTTTCTAGTTGGTTTCTTTATCCACAAATTCATCCTCATTGTTAAAAAATAGTTTGACTAAATATTATTTTCCTTAAAGAAATTTTTTATTACTACATTATTGCTACACATAATTGTGGGGTTCATTTTGTCATATTTATATATGCATGGAATATAATCTGCTATGTTTCAGTCCCCAGTGCTTCCTTTTTCCCTTCCCTCTTCCCTCCCCCTGTTTCCCTTCTTCTACTCTCCTGATCTTCCATTGATTGATTGATTGATTGTTTTGGTACTGGGGATTGAACCCAGGGACACTCAAATACTGAGCCACATCCCCTTTTTGGTGTTTTTATTTAGAGACGGGGTCTCACTGAGTTATTTAGGGCCTCTCCCTTGCTGAGGCTGGCTTTGAACTCATGATCCTCTTGCCTCAGCCTCCTGAGATTCTGGGATTACAGGCGTGTGCCACCATACCCAGCTATTTATTGTTTTTAATTGGTGCTTTGCAGATACATTAAGGTGGAATTCACTGTGGTATGTTCATATATGTGCATAGTGTAATTTGTTTAATATCATCCTAGATTTTCTCCCTCTTCCCAATCCTCCTCTCTCCCAATCAATCCCTTCCTCTACAAGACGGATGTCCCTTCTATTTTCATGAGATCCCCCCACCTTCTTTTCTTTCCCCTTATTTTGCTCTAGCATCCATATGAAAAAAAATATTTGACCTTTGACTTTCTGGGTCTGGCTTATTTCACTTAACATGATGTTCTCTTGTTCCATCCATTTACCTGTAAATTCCATAATTCCACTCTTCTTATAGATAACTAAAACATCATCGTGTATATATGCCACATTTTATTTTTTGTTTCCTTATCTCATGGCTTATGACCTTGCCACTGAGAGGCTTGCTTTCAGCAGTGATCAATTCTGTATTTTGGGATTGGCACTTTTCCCTGCTTCTGCAATTTCCTGCTAAGGCTGAGACTTATTGCTGTGGTTCCCCATGTACTCTCCTTTTTAGGGATCCATACAATTTATGGTCCACCAAAAGCCTTTCCTCTGTTTCACATAAATCCCAATATTAATTTTCCTTAAAATATAGCTTTACAAATCACACATAATGATTTTGTGTTAAAAGGGAGATTTCAGAATATGTACAAATTGAAGAGACATTTCTTATTTTTGTTTGTCTTGATGGGTCCACGTGAAACTAGCCCCCTGAGGTGTCCAGAGGAGGACTTTTGGTTTTATTCTAGATGTTTCTTTATTTTGGCTTAGTAGCTTCCTTTTGATTCAAAACAATGAAGCATACAATGTATTGGTTATCTTCCTTTTTTCCCTCCTAGGGTTCCTGCCAGGTTTCTTTACCTGAACAGGTGCCCTGAATGTGCTTCTTACCTGTGTGAGCAGCATCACAGGCTCCTAGTCCTGTTTTCCAGTTGGGTTTGCCCAATGGGAGGCATCAAAGTGGGTCAGACAGTGGGAGGAGAGTAAGGTTGGGATATTTATTCCCTGGTGTCCTGTTCTGCTGTACCTTCCTTACCTCATCACCTTGCCTTGGCTCCATTCCCTTACTGAAGACAACAGCTGCTAGGCAGCCCTCACACAGTGATCCTTCCTTACCCGATCCTCTGGCCTAGGGGTAGCAGTGGCTTCTACTAGGTGGAGAACTGCCTTTCATGGCTGGCTTCTCTGTGCCCTGCCCACACTTGGTAATTTGTTCCTTTATTAAAACCTCCTCAAATGACTCAGCTTGAATATCACTTATTTTCGCCCTGGACACTGACCAACATAAAAACAAAGACAAAACAAACAGAAAAAAAAAAAAAAAAAAGAAAGAAAAAAATAAAGTGTACAGGTAACTTAATTATATAGCATGGTCTTTTGGGTATTTCATAACAAAATAAAATATTTAAGAAAGAATGTAGGTGAAGAAAACTCATTTTATTTAAAGAAAATATGCCACAGAGGGGAAACTAGTAGTACATGTTTTATGAGTACAAACTTGAAGTTTCTCCCCATTTCCCTATTCAGGCTTTTGCTGGGTTTCTGGGCCCACAGGGAAGGCTGGCGTGAATGAGTTCTCGCTGATGCACGTCTTTATACAGCACTGTGGGATTATGCTGTGAAGATTTATAGAATCTTAGAGCCAGAAGGGGCCAAGGGGACTAGCTAGTGCAGCCATGAACAGCACAAAGCACTGCATAATTTGATATAGCTTTAGATTTGATTCGTGAGGCAAATACTTAAAAGCCACCCCCACACTGCTGCTTTTTCAGTGTGCCTGTAAGAATTTTAATAGCTAAAATATTGTATTAATTTTCTCACTGGTATTGCAGAGAGTAGCTAACAATGACAACAGGTAGCACACACCAAATACATACTGTGTACAAGAGACTATGTTCAAACTTCCCATAGTTCAGGCTTTATGGGTACCATGTCACTCAAGTAGTGGGTACTGCGGTTATTCTAATTTTACTGATGAGGAAAATAAGGAATAGGAAAGTTAAGGGACATATTCATCACTACAAGGTCATTAAGGATGGAGCCTCAATTCAAATCTGGATGGTTTGACTCCAAATGCTCTTATACACTACATTGTTCCTTTTGTCACAGCATGTATGCAGAAATATGCATGTGCGTCAAATAAGGAAATATTGCTTAGTGCCTAATAGCATATCATATATGCTGTTCCATGTTATTAAATACAACATAATGTCACCTCTTTTTTTTTTTTTTCCCAGTGCCAGGGATTGAACCCAGAGGCACCTAAACACTGAGCCACATCCCCAGCCATTTTTTTTTTTTTTTTTTTTTTTTGAGACAGGGTCATGCTAAGTTGCAGTGGGCCTCACTAAATTGCCAAGGCTGGCTTTGAACTTGCAATCCTTTTGCCTTGGCCTCCCAAGCTGCTGGCATTCCAGGAGTGCACCACTGCATCTGAGTCATATGTCATTTAAACGACTGAATCATATTCTGTTATATCAGTGAATGTTGTTTAATCAATTTCATCGTCAGATACGAATTTGCTCTATTTCCTATTCAGTGATTCCTTTCTGATCCCGACTTTTCTCAATATTATAATTTCTGACCCCACTTTTTTCTTAATCTTCATATTCTCATCTGTAAAATTATGATTATAATACTTCTGTCATTGAATGATTACATATATATATTTTAGCTATTATTTATATAATCATTATTATTCAACAGAATGTTGCTCTTTGGATTCCAAAATGCTATTTATTATAATCATTATTATACAATAGAATGTTGCTCTTTGGATTCCAAAAAGCAATTGTTTTCTCTACATATCATCTCATGTCAAATGACTTAGCAAAAAAAATATGTGTGGAGTTTACATGTGTATGGGTTATGTGTGTATCTATATATATGTGAGAAAGAGAGCTTGCATTTTAATCAGTACAATATTTCAGCTACTAAAACAGGTTGCTGATACAGTGTTAATGAAAGAATGTTACAAAATCCTTAATTTTTTCTTTTATTTAAAATGTAGTTGTCACAACACATCATACAATGAATGAAGACCTTAGAATCACATTAAAAAATTTTAAAACATCTCTATATAGTCACAAAACATGCTGCAGGGACACAAATGTAGTTTGATACCAAAGTCTCAGTACATTTTCACCATGAAAACAAACAGGGAAGCACAGACTGTACAGGGGTTTTCTCCCTTTCAGCAGGAGCTGACATGTCTGTCCAGTGGGGTTCTTTCCTTGGAGAATGTATCATTGACAGAATTTCACAATTTCATTGAATACTGTGCTTTGTTGAGAAATTACCACTGATTTCTACTTCTGAAGGCATCATCATGTGAGAACCACAACACAAGTTTGCAACACATATTGGCACAATATGAAAAATAAACACTTTTTTGAGTTTTCAGCTCAGAACAACAATTGTTTTTAAATAAATAATTATTCCTTATAGTGCACATTTTATTTTACCATTCATTTCCCATTGACACGAATGATGCTGAATAAATAATACAGTAGGTAATTTATTTACGTCTTCTTTCATAATTCTGCATTGCACTCCTTTCATAAGCCACTGAAAACAGAGGGGAAATAAAGTGTATTTTAAGAACATTCACTGAGTGAGTTAAATAATATTCAATGCACACAGTAAATTAGTTTAAAGTTGTAATAACTTTTTCCCTCCACTGAAGCATCACTAAGAATTTTATTTATACATCTTCTAATCCTGCCTCACTCTCTATTCTGATTCTAAGTGATCTAACCACAGAACACTTGGACTCTTTGGTATTATGTTATATTTGATGCTCCGAAGCAATATATTGTATTTCCATGATATATTGCAATACTGATCTTCAGGAGCTTTCTCTATGTATCATGGCAGAAATAGAGACATGCAGGGTGAATTATAGAAAGGATCATTCCTAAAGTAACTGGGAATATTAGTAGGATGAAAGTGAAGCATGAGACTTTTATTCTAGGACAAAGGCCAATAAACTACTGGCCATGAGGCAAATCTAGCTCACCCTTTGCTGTTGGAAATAAAGTTTTCTTAGAACACAGAAACTCAGTTTATTTATGTATTATCTATGGCTGCTTTGGCTTTAAAATGACAGATTTGAATAGATGCTATCAAGTTGGCATGCCTCACAAAGCCTGAAATATTTATGATCTGGTTCTTTTCAGAAAAATTTTGCTAATTTCTGTCCTAGAACCACATGATGATGTGAGGTCTCCTCCTCTCTTGTGGATACCTCCCAATGATGCATTGTTCTTGAGGTGGCAGGCAGTCTCATTTTCTGTAGGTAAGTCAGTTGAGCCCTCTAAATACAGCACAATTTAACTTACCTCCTAGCACCCTACTGGCCAGTGAAATATTAATTACTGCTTCCAAAGGTACTTAACACATAGCTAGTAATTTAAGTACTTTGACTCTCTGGACAGAAAATGCAAATGTTTTATTATATGTTCAATTTCAAAGGGATCTATAACCACAAATGGGTGAGGATCAGATTCTTGTAATAATATATCTAAGAATATTTTTCATCAACTAAGCCAATACTTCATATACTTAGATTTACATTATAGTGAAACTACTGTGCTTTTTGAAATTCAGTATTCCCTGTATAAAATACTGAATTTAAATAGAAACAGCAGAAGGAAGATCTGCACGAATCATAGAAGGTATCCTATAATTTCCTAGTGACAAAGATTTATTGAGAGAAAAGGTAAGTGGAGACACTAGATTTAGCACTTCCCCTAACACTGACCTCCAGTGTCCACCCTTAGTGAGGTGAACAATAAGTTGAATGTTTTGCATTGATTTTGTCTGCAATTCTGATGTGAACCAGACTAAGCCCCAAACTGGACAGTTGTGAAGGAAGGAAAAATTCCTTTCTCCACCTGGCTGTCTTTTATCAGGGAGATGGTGATGAGCACAAGCTCAGTCCCTGACAAGCTGGGGTAACTACCTTTGTTCCTACAGTTCCATCAAAGAAATGAGATGAATCCTAATTAAACTAACTACAGACAGATTAATGATTTAGCTGGGGCAAATGTCTTCTTTCATAGAAGCAGAGTTTCTTGCCTGCTCCAAAACCCTCTGAAGATGTATGCAAATTTTTGTGTGCTTGAGCTGGTGCAGGTTTATCTGGGAAAGGGCTTCTAGATCATCTGTGACTGAGAAAGACTAAGGATCAGGTGGTTGTGGAACGTGAGTATGATAACCTTGTCCCACTGACCATATGAAAAGGTTCTTGATAGACAATGGATTACTTTTTTCCTTTTATAATTTTTTAACAAATGGAAGAACAAAGATTTACTTAGAAGTTGATTCTGATTCATTGCAGTGGTTCTATGTATTTTTTACCTATAATTATTACTTTGGGCACATTTAATCTGTTCTAAACTGCAAGGCATCTATATCATTTGTCAAGCATTGTTCTGACAGCTACATAAAATATGGAAACAGAGAGTAGATGACTAAGAAAATCACAGTAAAGTAAGGACTAGTATGTGTGGATACAAATAAATGTCCCTGTGGTTTAAATTTCTATCCCATTTCGTAAAGCTGGAAGACAATACATAAATTAAACAATTACAAATTATTCATGAAGTACAGTTGTAACTGTATTCAAACCAAGATTTTATAACATAAAATTGAATAGCCCCAAAACTACTGGTGACAAAATACAAAGGTAGTGTCTAAATTTAGAAAGAGAAGCACCAATAAAAATACTAGGATAATTATTTTTTTCATGAATCTAGATAATTAAGAATTAAGTCAGCACAATTTAGTTATAGATTTTCTAGAAACTAGATATATTCTAAATGGATAGGACATCTGTTGAATACTTTCTAAGTAATTAGATGACTACTATTTTAATTTATTTTCATTCAAAGGAAAATAAAGAGAATATGAATAGCTTTTTCAAGGAGCCACAGATAAGGGCTAACAAGGCTTGAATGTGCTTGACAAAAAGTCAGATTCCATGAACATAATAAAGGAGTTATTTAACCTTGAAAATAGTGTGATGAAAGAATTAAGAAATAAGGGTTTTCAGATATACGTAAGTAGCATTTACATAGACAATGCAAACTCAAGAGAAAAAAGGAAATATGCAGCCTTTATATCAAGTAAAGGAGTTGTTCAGATTTAAGATGGGTTAGGGAAAGTGTGGCGTCTCTTCTCTCTAAGGGTTCCACAGCCAGAACTGGCTTATAACACTTAAGCATGATTTGACTGTGTTCCTTTTTGGAGGCATTGAAATGGATCACATCACTTTCATCCTTTCCAACATCCATCAGGACATTGAGATTTGAACTTCTATAACTTTATAATGAGCAAGTGATTTGCATAACATTTTTCTTTGTTTTATTATTTATTTACATCTGTTTCTCATCTCTCTCTGTACCCACCCTTCCGGCCTCATGAGGTTGAGTACAGCTTAATAAGCAGATCTAAGAGAATGAGCATGAGACCAGCCCAAAGATTCAGGCTGGGTAATGATTAACTGGGGAAGACTCTGGTAAAGCTCATGGTTTGAGAGAAGTCAACCAATACTATGGTGATATTAGCTTAATTAGCTATAAATCTATTCTTGGGCTCAGGTGCTACAGCTAAATGTTTTCACCATCATTACTCATTTTAAGTCTATTATTCCTTTTGAATATTTTGAAAACTATGCCTTATAAAAACAATAGAAGTAGATTTGAGATACTGTCTATTTTCAGTCATGATTTCATACATACCAGAATTTAAAGCTCTTTTACCCATTAGTCCAACAAAGGAATCTGTTTTATGCCCTGAAAAAAATACATTTAAGCATATTTTAATATGTATGTCTTTGAGGAAATAAACGCTTAGAACTAGTACAAAAAAGCAAACTTTTGAAAATATGCTTTTATAATAAATATGTATCTATTTCAAGTTTTGGCAAGGCTAAAGAAATGAAGGTTCCTTGTAAGTCATATAAATTACACTAAAACAATACAATGAAAGAACTGTTCTCAATTCTTTAAATAGTAGCAAGTACCTTTCACACATATTATGTTTTATATATTATACAAAGTTGTAAATATTGTTGATATTTGAGCCAGCCTTGAGTTTTTGGGGAGTCAATTTTACATTTGTGTGATAGAGAAATATCTAAGTTTATTTCTTCACGTTATTGAATATGTTACATTTTTTAGCAAGTGAACTTTAGTCAGTTCTTATCCTGATGATTGTAATCTTCTAAAAGGTCACTATTTTATTGAATTGAAAAAATCACTTTGGGAAAGTATATTTGTTTTTAAGTTAGTAGAGTACACTTATTTTTATTATATAGATTTTTGCTATATATAGACTTCCCTTGAAAGTCAAATCCTTAGAAAGTAAATATGAACAAAATTTATTTATTTTCAGAAATAAAGTATTTGGAAAAGGTTATTATTTCGATGCTAGTGTGAGAGTTTCTCTTGGTTTTTAGTGTATTAGTTGAGAATAGAGTTGGTACCTTATTAGGGCCTACTCTGCCACCTAGGGAATCAAATCCAAGACAGGGTGCTAACTGGGCAATATGACTAGGATGGGTCCTTGGGACTCCTGTTGACTTTGGTTCTATTAGCTAGAAACTAGGATTTACCACTGTTCTGCCATCTTCACTGTCCTAAGAAATGTTTCACTGTGCTTTGATAGAGCTTTCCCTTTCAATTATGGGATCAAATAATAGCATCTGTACTCATCTTTATGTTTAGTGTGGATTCTCTGCTCAGATATTCACTCACCCATTTTAGTTGGCTGCTACATGGTCCCCCAAAATGATGTTGTGGGATTCATCTCACTAAAATGAGTTAGAAAATATCTATAAATGCTTGGGATTTTTTGTTGTATAAGTGGGCATGAGGAGGGGATGGAGATGAATGTGTGTGTTGGATTTCTAAACCTAGTATTGAAATTCTAAAACTAACAATTTACAGTTGTTAAAGGACAAGTACCTTCCTGTTTGACATTAAAGGACATTTTCTTTTTTAATATAATGTATCTTTTCAGTAAGTACAATATGTCTAAATAACAAAGTTTATCAAATTAATTTTTCATTTAACCATAGTCTGGATGAGTCTCCTCCATTCTTACATTGTATTACATAAAGTAGAATTCAATACAATTAAAATTAGCATTTGATAAATGTCAAAATAATTTAGAACTTACTTTTGTGGGAGATCTGGCCATGTCCTAGAAGAAAGAAAGATAAAATTAGCAAACACATATAGTTTTGTTTTAAATAAGCTACACATTATCTTTTAGAGAGAGTTATAAAATAAATTGATTTTCAAAATATGTAAATTTTCCATTTATGTGCTATCCTGAAGAATATAAAATAGAACTAGAAATGCTAGTCAAGTTATTAATAAAACTAGATATTTTAATAAACAAGATGAATATTTATTAAATGACATCCATGGGTCACCAATTCAAACCCAGAACTATGGGACTCTTGAGGTTTGTTAGTAACTATAAATCTATGCCATCTACTATTTTCAAGAATGGCCACCCCTTTCTTTCTCTCTCTTTCTCTCCCCCCCACACCCCCCCCATTGGAAGGGTATGCAAATCTACCTCTTAATTAAGCAGGAATAATTAAGATCTTGTATTTCAGCCCATAAAAGATTTCTTCACGTTTCTCCTACATGTGCATTCACAATAGTAAAACAAAGATTTATAAGAATGTTTACCATAAAGAGCCTTTAACAGGGCCACTTGTTTTTCAATTGAGGAATCTGACAAGAGATGAATGGACATTAACTATTCACAAGTTCCAAGGATGGTGGGATGAACTCAAGGAAACTGAATATTTCTATCACGCAACAAGGGGCAGTCAAATCTAATCTAACCCCAGAGAATGTTCTGAAGTCAGTTTCCACATGCACTTGAACCATTCAGAGTCTCTCCCTGGAGACCCCATGCGTTCCCCTTCTCAGCGGTGGGATCTTTAGTCAAGAGTGTGCTTAGCTAAGGTTGGTTCCTGTTTTGGGTCTCCTGAATTCCATGAAGCATGTGAAACAGATCTTGCCTTTCTCGGGGCAAGTACTTATGTTAGGTGCGGGCCAGAATCTCGTCCTGAGAGTTACATCTCTATTAGGGTGGCGATCCCTATCAAAGAGCTAGAGACACCTGAATGCTCCAGGAACAAGCTAGCCGACAGGGCGGCTTGCAGGGAGAGACCTAGGGACCCTTGGTTATCTCACCAGCATCCCGTTTGCCCATTAATCCAAAGAACTGCTGAGGTTTGGGTCTCCGGGCGATTCTCTGCAGAAGATGCTCAAAGGGCTCCGGCAGCTCCTCCTGGGGGACAAAATCGGTGTGTAGATAACTAGAACGAGGCTCCCATTAACCCCAGCCATTCCCACCGTGAGCTCTACTACCTCACCAGCCTGGGCTACCGGCTGATGTGCTCAGCGGGGAAGGCAGCTTCGCCCAGAGAAGAGAAGCTGGCGGGCTCGCCGACGCCGAGACTGAATGGAGTCTGTCCCGGACTCTATCTAAATGTCTGCTTCTACCTGCCCGGGCTGCCTCCTCCCATAAGCCGACCCTGCTAGTTGGCAGCACCGCGGCATGTTCCAGCCCTGAGCACTTTCTGCTCTTTCCTCCTCCCATCCGAAAGAATTTTACTTCATCTACCGCGCTGCCACCTTCGACTGGCCTCTGGTGCCGGCTTTGGAGACCCCTCACTGCCCCAAGGTACACGGGTGTGCGGACGGAGGGGTCGGGGTGGAGAAGGGTGACAATGCTTTCAAAGTGACCTGCACCAACCACTCACACTGTTAGCACAACGCTCTCAGCCTCGCGCCAACTTGCGAGCCATCTAAAGGGAAACCTGTAGCTACTTTCTCAGATCCTCAAAGTAAGGCTCAAGGCAGGAAGTTAGCTTCCCACCCACTTCAGCCCTTCTAAGTCCCCCGAAGCTCGCCCTTGTCCTCGCTTCTGCCCGCGCCCGACGCGCCCTCTTCTGTCCCTGCCTAACATTTCCATTTCCAAACGCTCCGGCAGCGCAGCTGGACGGAAGCCCCTGAAATCCCTGTTACTAGGGAATGAAATCTTGTGAGGTTTCCAGGCTCGTGAGGGACAGGGGCTCATCAGAAAGGCGATCACACCTTCAGGGAGTTCCCGGACCGGACTGTGCAACTTAGATCGTGGGCGCAAAATCCCGAGGGGAACCTGGGGGTGGCGCCCCTTCACACTCCTCCGCGCGCTTCCACGGTCTCTGGTGGCGGACTTGGTGCCCGCCAGGCTAACTCGGGTGCTAACCTAGGGGAATGGTCACGGCTCCGAAGCCCAGGAAGAGTACCGCGGGCCGAGCCGGTATAGAGTCTCACCTTGATCTGATCACTGTCGGACCAGTCGGACCAATAATTTAGATCATCGTTGGCACCGATTTCTTCCGCAAACAGTTGTGTGGAGACGAGAAGAAAGACTGCCAAGGCCACGAGGATTTTCATGTTGGATTTCTGGGAAGAGTGCGGGAGAAGACACCAAAGAGAGGGAAGGAAAAAGACACGTATATAAATCTCCTAGAGTTAGGCGGCAGAATATTTGGCTCCACAATGTTACTCGGGTCCAGTTTAACCAAGATACAAAGTATAAGGGGCTAAATCTCCAGCCTGGACTCTTTAGGAAAGAGAATAACTACCCAAGGATTCTCAAATCCCCTTCTCCCCTGTTCTTAGCTCCCCAGACCCCTAACCCACTAACACATACCCTCGAGTCTGGAGGCTCTGCAGGTGGAAGACAAAGAGGGGCGTTGGCACTTAAGAAACAAGTCTCCTCACACTCCCTAGCAGCCGCCGCGCACCTTGGACAGACGCGCAGTGGGGGAAAGCCCGGCAGCCACAGCTGGCCAGACGCGGGTACTTACTGCGGCGGACAGAGCAGCAGGGATCCTGCGGCGTCTGAGCGCTAGCCAAGCGCTCAGCACTCTCGTTTGCCGCTGCGGTGGTGGAGGAGGTCCGAGCGCGCTCTTTTGCCTGCTTGGTGCTTCGCGGTATTTATCCCAGGCGTGACGAGCCTCGAGACACACGTGACACTCTCCCCACGCGACTTTCTGCTCAATATTTAATTAGCCGCCTCCTCTCCCTTCGCTTGCGTGATTGAGAGTTTCCGAGACAGTAACCCGTCGGTTCCCATAACATCTGGACCCAATTGGGTTCTAAATGACGCAATTTTAGGAAAATCCAGGTCTGGCCATCCAATCCAGATCAGCCTGTCTTCTTTCATCTGCAAATCTGACGCCCCCTCCCCTATCTTTCCGTGCAGGGACACCTGAGATTACTCATCAAAATTGAGCAAAGTGACTCATTCCTCGGACATCCACAACTTTTTTTTTTTTCTTTCCCCAATCTGGAGACGTCAGGATAAGTTGCACTTTTGAGAGCGGCCAAACAACTTTAGGCATTGAGATTCTGTCTTAGGAAATCAGGCTATGAAAGAAGCATCTCGGTTGGCGGTTGGATTTTTTTTTTTTTTTTTTTTCCTCTTCTATTTCTACCTTCCTGGAGTTTTTAGTGTTTCTGAGCTATAGTATTCTTCCTATGACTGCAACGTTCCTCTCCTAAATCAACCAGAATACTGTCATTTCTTCAGCATTACAAAAGGATTTTCAGAGGATGGAAGCAGGTTTATTTTCCCATTGGGAGATAGGGGAATTGAAATGTGGCACTGCCTGTAGAGCTTACTCTTGCATCAGTGCCATCTTAGGATGTCTTTTGTTTCAAAAAGTCCTATTCCTTAACACACTCAGGAGCAGGGGTGGGGTGAGGTGGAGGGGGGTAAATGTCCAACCTGTTCTTGCTGAAAACCCCAAACCAGCAAGACCATGTGAGGATGCATATGCCGTGTCACTAAAGAGCTTACAGATCAGCCATAGATTTCTCTGTATCTAAAAGTGTAGTGAAGGTGCCATCTGCATGGTCACTAGCAAATAAAATTATTTGACAAATAACGTCTGTCACACAAATTACATTTCTTTCACCTCTAAAGGAACTAAATGTTGTCACATCTTGGTTTGAGTTGTTCTCTCTTAGTATTATTTTTTTCAATTAATTATAATATATTAATGTAGTATGTGAAGGGAAGAGATTTTTGCAACTCAATTAAACCAATAACATTTTCCCCTCTGATATTTGTTCTTTCTTAACCCTGAAGTTATAAATTCCCATGTGTCTCATTTGTTTAAATGTAAAGCACAATGTGAGCATTTTATTTTTGTTTTTGAAACACTGCATATGGAATATTATAAACATACACAAAAGTAGGAAGAATCATCCAGTTAAAACAATTTTCAAGTTTTTATCTACAACCCTTCCTAATCCCCCCACTAGAATATTTTAAGCAAATTCCAGACATTTCATCATTTGCAAGTATAACTCTTTCAGACAATCTATCTAAAATTCAGGATTTTTTCCCCAGTAAAAACATAACCATGTTATTATTCCATCTAAAACAATATAATTTCTTTTGCCATTAAATATCCATCAACATTCAAATGTTCTCATACATATCATAAGTTCTCCTTACCTCTTATAATTTACTGGTTGAAATCAGAATTATAATGAAGTCCATACAACACATGTCTTATCTTTATCAGACCAAGCAGCTATAATGAAATACATGAGCTGGGTGACTTATAAACAACAGAAGTTTTTGTTTGTTTGCTTGTTTGTTTTTTGTTATTGCTGCCCTCCGCCCCCCCCGCCCCCCCCCCCCCCCCCCCCCCCAGTTCTGAAGTCTGCAGTCTGAGATGAAAGTATCAGCATGGCCTGGTTCTTTTCTAGGTTATAGGCTGAAATCTTGTCTCCTTTTTGTATCTTCTCCTGGCAGAAAAAGACAAAAGACTTCTCTGCGATTTCTTTTTTAAGGACACCAATCCCATTCTTGAGGACTCCACCCTCATGACCTAATTACCTTTTAAAGATCTGTTTCCTAATACCATTGCCTTGGGAGTTAGAATGTCAACAAATGAAATTTATTGGGGACATGAGCATTCAATTCATTGCATGTCTCTTAAATCTCTCCAACCAATAGTTCTTTCTTTTCTCCCCTTCCCTCTATTGTAGTTGTTGATAAAACAGTCAGGAGAGTATATTACATTCTGGAATCTGTGGATTTGCTTTTAACCTTTTTCCTGTGTCCTATTCCCTGTTAATTGGTAGTATCTAGAAACTTGATTTTGTTTTTATTTTATTTTTTAGGCAGGGCTACTTTTGTGTTCTGCAGTTCTGTTAGGATGCATCTGATATGTGTTTTTTTTCTCCTTTAGAGTTGTCACCAGCTATTGATAATCATTTTCTAAATTCTTAATTCCTTAGTAGTTTCAAAATAGTGCTATTCCTATTTTATCATTTATCAGCTGGCCTATTTCTTCCATATAAAGAGAAACATTTTTTTTTTTTTGTCAATAGCTATTTGATTTTTCCAAGATAATTAATACTGGGTAGATGGAATAAATGCTTGATTATGTCCTAACAACTTAAAAAATGAGTTGCCAAATTAACACATTGAAATATGACCTATTTAAAAAAAAAAAGAAATTAGGACTATTGTAATCTCATAGATTTAGACACATTTGAAACATTTTAATCCATGGTAGATAATTGGTGCTCCAATTATGCCATTCGTGGCCAGCAGGTAACTCTTCAAATTGACTCCTAGGACTTTTTATATGCCTTTAATAGGGTTTAATAGTGTTATGGTTTAGATAGGAGCTGTCCCCCAAAAGCTCATGTGTAAAACCATGAAAGAAAGTTTAGAGGTGAAATGACTGGGTTATGAGAGCCTTAACCTAAAGAAAGCATTAATCCACTGAAGGGAATAACTCTGTGATAAACAGGCAGGCAGAGTGTGGCTGGAGGAGGTGGGTCCTGGGAGGTGTGCCCTTAGGGGTTTTATTTTGTCCCCTGGTGAGGGGGGCTGTCGGTCTCTCAGTGCTTCCTGATTGTCCTGTTCTGAGCTGCTTTTTTTGTGCCACACCCTTCATCCATGGTGTTCTGCCTCACTTGGGTCCAGAGCTATGGAGTCAGCCATCTCTGGACAGAGACCTCTAAAACCATGTATGCCAAATAACCTTTTTCTCTTCTACAATTGTTCTTATCAGGTTTTTTGATCACAGAGGCAAAAAGCTGGCTAAAACGCATAGTTTTATTGGTCTTAGTGCAACAAAATGTTTCAAGTTTAATTTGTGTGTTTTCCTGCCTCAGAACTGGAATTTCCACTGAGAAGCCTTCATTTCCTCTGGATTAGAAATGATAATGAAAGGTCATAATCAGGGTACTAAGACTGCACATTACCATCACATTGTTTAGCACTTCAAGACCTTTTCACTGATGGAGCTGAGAAACATGTATGTGCACATATAAAATCATGAGTGTATACTGATGCTATTCAAATCAGGATCATAAAGTTTTTATTTAACTTCATCATTTTGTGTCTTTTTTCCTATTCCCAAAATCCCAGTTCTCAATGACATCAACATGATTCCTCATTTGCTGTATCTCTATACACAAAGCCAACATAATCAACAATATCATTATCAGAAACAGATTGAGTTTTGTTTGCGGTGTTTTTTTTTTTTTTTTTTAATTTGTAAGGAGACATATCACACTAGGTATATTCAATCAGATTACTGTATTTTAAAATCATTTGAAGAATTCTGTATATGGTTTTGCTGCCAACTCATCAGATAGGTTCATTAGCTCTTGACTTTTAGGACTTGCTTTTTAAACTTAAATTCAGAACTGTGTAAACTACATGACTCCAAAATACATGGCTTTTAATGTTCATGTGCTAAAAATTAACATTCAAAGAAGTATAGTTTCTTTGTCTCTTTCTTCTCTTCTAGTTACCACTTCTTTGTTGGGGGCTTGATTTATCCTGTGCTATAGTTTGTATGTGGTTTGTCTACCAAAGGTTTATATGCCAGAGGCTTGGTCCTCAGTGTGGCTGTGTTGAAAGGAGGGGGAACCTTTAAGAGAGGGAGGCCCAGTGGGAGGTCCTTAGTCATTGGAGGTGCTGCCCTTGGAAGAGATTAACATGGTTCTTGTGGGACACCAGGTTAGTTCCTAGGAGAGGGTTATTAGGACAAAACAAAACTGCTCTCACCTGTTTCTGATGTGATCTTTTCCTTTCACATACATTTCTATGTTTGTAATACCATCTGCTATGAGGTCCTTTGAACCTCCAAAACTGAGAAGGGAATAAACCTCTTTCCTGTACAAAGTAATCCAGCCTCAGTTATTTGTTATAACATTGATATTGTTGTTATTTTAACATAAGAAAATGTCTTCTTATCCCTCTCCACCTCATAAAATTCCATAAAAAAGTACAACATTTTACTCTAACTTTTTTGTTTCTAGGTGATATAGTTTTTGAGGGTGTAATAAGAATAGTTATTTCGTAACTTCTTTCCTGTCAGCTCAAGGTAAGCAGTTGTAAACTTTGTTCATACGCCATATGTTGTAAATATGTCACAAGGCTTAAAATAAATGTTATTTCATAAAATGAGTAATAAACAATAATGAGATAAAATATTAATTCAAGTATATATTTCCTACTTTTTGCCATGTCATTCACTAATTGCTATCTTAATGCTTTTAGTCGGACCATGTGCTTTCTGACAAACTTTTTTTTTTAACATAGCATGGTTTGGGATATTTGCACTCTTAATTACTTGGATCAGATAATAGTTCTAGTTTCAATTTTTTTGAGCAACTTCCATACTGTTTTTCATAATGGCTGTGCTTCATAAAGGAATCCTAATTCCCTGTGCATGAATCTAATTCCCTGTGTGCTATTTGCCAAGCATATATGGTGCTGGGAATATAGAGATGAATGAGTCATAGTCCAGGGCTCAAGAAAACCAAGGAAGCAGGAAACATATTAGAAGCTGTAACAGAGGAGTAAGCATTGCATTATGACAATGGGGAGTAGAGTTTGCCTACTTGGTAGTGTGTGGGTTAGAAGTCATTCCAGGGAGAGGGAATAGTTTAAGCAAAGGCAGAGAGGTAAGAATACACAGTGGTTATTCCTTAAAGAAGCTAGAGCCAAGGTGGGAAATGTTGGAGGGAGACAGGGATTAGGAAGGATAAAACAAGATGAAATCAACTGACATCAATTCTTTGTTTAGAAGAAACATCAGTACATTCTGTTATCTAGCAGAAATAACTTGCTCTGGAGGAAAAGGAAAGCTCACAGCTGTGTGTGTGTGTGTGTGTGTGTGTGTGTGTGTGTGTGTGTGTGTGTGTTTAATTTAACCTTATAAACTCCTAGTCACTGGTAGCTGTTCAATCAAATGATTAGGAGTGTGGTGGTTTTTTGACAAATGTGTTCTTTTTCCATTGTTTCTGGGTACAATTAAAAAATACACATTGTATATACTTGCCAGAAGACTGAAGGTAATCTTCTTACTCAACATGACTCTGCAATCTTTAAATAATAAGCCAGACTTATTAGTAAGTCTACTGAAGATACTCCTAATCAGATATCAATTTGGCTAAACTGGATCCTTAAAAGTCAAAAATTCAATTAAAATTAAATATAGCCAACCCAATTATCTTTGCAAAATGGCAAGTTTAGAATGCATCAGAAATACTAGTTAAGAAGTCAGGAAATAAATCACATTTAAGTAGATTAGTAATGGGAATGGTCACATTTAGAAGCAACCCCATTGTGGGTATAATAAGCAATGAGCCATATCTTATTGTCTTATTTCTGTAGGCATTAGTTTAATAGTTAATGCAGCTGACAGATTACTTGAACTTTCTTCCAGTTCAAGTATTAGCTACACTACAACCTTTCCTTCTTGATTATCAATCACAGTTGTTTTGTAATGTCTGGCCATTTAGAGTCTATAGCCACTCTGCTTTCCAACAAATGGTTTGCATCCTGTCTGGTTCCAGAATCTATACCTCTTTCACCCACTTTGTGGTCTGTAGAGTTGATATTACTAATGTTCTGGGTGTTTGGGGGTGGGAGGAAATGTCAGGGAACCACTAACTGTTCTTATTTTCTAAGCTTTATTTCTGAATCAAGCCAAGTAATTGTAAAACTCATTATCTGAACTTAGTTGCTCTTGCTTTCTGGAAAAAATACCATCTGAGGCCTATGATACAATGTCTTCAACTTTCATTGGGTATTTGGCATATAAAACATGAGAGTTTTCAATTTAACAAACTACTTATCAGGAGTATCTATATTTTAAGCAAATAGTTATTATGGCATGGTTTATTATGGTCTTTAATGTTCCCTTAATAAAAGACTATGAGATTTGTTTCTTTCATTATTCACTGTTTCTCCACTGGAAAAAAAGCTATATTTTCTTATGTCAGATGGGAGTTATTTAATCCATTTTCATCTCCTCCACCTTGGTTTTATTTTGTTATTTCACTTTATTTTTATTCTCTGTCAGAGAATTAACTCAGAGCTAGTTTGGGGGCTCAGTTGTATTAACTTGCCATTCTAATTACCCACTTTTACATTTAAAACCAGTCTTTTACTCCTCTTGTGTTTTATCTCTTAAAATTTTATTTTGTTTATTTATCTTAAATAGCCTCAACCAAAATCATCGAATGAGTTTCATAAATTTCTGTTAGAAATTGTTTCATGCATTTTCTGAATCAGCTTTGTGATCTCTATTTTATGATGTTAATAATTCCTTAACTTCCTATGACTCCTAACATTCCTCTTTAATCTACCTAACCTAAAACAATTTATTGTATAACTCTGGTCATATTATTCTCCTCTTCAAAGCCTTTCATTATTTTTCTCTTTTTCACTAAAACAAATGCAATTTACTTAAGATATTTCCTAAAGCAGATTCAGCTTAACTTCTAGGCATTTGTCTTTTTAGTAGTCCTCTTTGGAATTTATAATTTAGCCCCACTTAATTACCTATGAGCAATAAAATTGCTTTAGCTGAACTTAAATATCAAGGATATTTTTTGCTTCTCTTTCATTGTTATCTCCTCTTCATTCAGTCCATCAGTCAGGACCCTCATCACTAAATGTGTCTCAAATATTTCCTCTTCTACCCATTTTCATTGCCACCATGTGAATCCAGGTGATGACTATATCTCCAGAACTGCTTCAATAGTCTTCCAGTCTGTTTTCTGAATAGAAATAAAAATGAATTTTCATACATAAAGAGTATCATGTTATTACCCTACTTAAAATTTTAAGTGACTTAAATAAAATCTAATAAAATCCAATGTTCTTGCCACGAGCTGTAAAGCAGTGCATGATCTGTCTGCTGCTATCTCATCAAGCTCGTTTCATGCCCCTCTATTCCCACGTACTTGACTTTAGCCATACCAGCCTTCTATTAGTAGCTCGACACAGCAATCCTTGTCCTGTGTCACAACATTTCCCCAGGTTATACATCTAGCTACAGCAGAAACTAGAAAGGTATAGCTCATAGGTCAAACCTGGCCCACTGCCTTGTTTTTTTTTCAATAAAGTTTTATTGGAACACTGCCATGGCCATGGTTTAGGTACTGTCAATGGCCACATTCATACTCTGATGCCAGAATTGATTAGTTGCAGCAGGAAGCAAACGGCCTGTAAAACATGGAAATATTTACTTACTCTTTGTCACATTACAGAATGTTTGTGGGTCTCTATTTTGGAGAGTTCACCTTCCCTGTTCTTTGCAAGACTGGTCTTTTCTCATTCTACAGTTCTCAAGTAGAAGGTCTGCCCCACAAAGGCAGAAAGATCATGATATCTAAGGAGGCTAGCTTCTAAATTTTCTCTTTTTACCAAGTTTGTGAGTCCTTTACATTTACCAGAAGTTGTATTTGAATATGATCATTTTAAAATTGTGACTACATATTTTGGACTATATATTTCTTAAGGGCAGGGAACATGTCAGTTTTGTTCTTTATACTCAGTTCCTAAAATAATACTTGATCATAATAAGTAATAGCAGTTAATAAATGTCAACTGAACATAAGAACAAAAATATCCTGTTTCTCCAGTTCCATTAAAAAAATATTTCCTTTGCTTGGTGAGTACTTTGAGGTTTTTCGAGTGTCCCCCTTACCAATTTAATCTGCACTGGGTAAAGTCTTCCTGAGCACTGTCTTTGTGGGGCCCACATTTTGTCTTAATCTACTTCACGTTGACTAGACAATAGTATTTATGTCTTTATTCCACCTTGGGTTGGTGTGACACTGCATTTGCCTGAGGAGAAAAAAGTGGAAGTCCCAAGAAACATTTCTCTTATTCAATAGTTAACTCAATTAAAATAGATAAAAAGATTCTCTATATGTGTATTATGAATTGTGATGCATGCTACTGTTATAAATAAAACAACTTTGAATAAAATAATAATAAAAAATAGAGTAAAAGAAAACTATGACTCCTAACATTTCTCTCTAATCTCCCCAACCTAAAATAGTTTATTGCACAAGTATCCCATTATAGCCATTCCATAATATCAAACCACATTTGCTTAGGCAATTCTCTTATTAAAAAGTACAGAAACGTCTAGTCTTTAAAAAACAATAAGACATATGTAGATAAATTTCCCAATATACTTTGTCCTTAGTAATGAAATTAATTAAAAAATACTCTGGAGTACCTACTTTGATCATAGAATTAATAAAAATGAATACCATAAACTTTGCCTTCAGTCATTACAGTTTTATTAGAACAATTCCATAGGTAGAATCCAGGGATGTTTAATTGTTCTGCAAGTATGTGTTTTTAACTAAAAATCTGATAGTTTTGATGTGTTTGATGTATAAAGCTAATTAATTGATTGTGAAATCTTATTTAAAGAGTTATGCTTTATGATATTTTGAATAGGTTTGTCTGAAGGGAATGATGAGCAAGGAATAAGGAAAGTATAATGGGACTTAGAGACTCTTTTGTTAAAAGCACCGACTCTTCACTTGGGACTGCAGATGCCTCATAGGTAACTAAAAACGGGATAAAATCTTGACATCTCTGCCTTCATATTGCATCTCACTCCTTTTGCTACTTAAGCTTCTTATCAGATTCTTGTTCAACTCTGTACGTAGAGATGTTAATCACTGAAAACGTGTTCTCTGGATGGGTAATCCTTCATCTTCAAGTTGGAAACTATCAAGATAAGAAAGAGTAAATAAAATACTTTCAAGCTTTGAAAGGACATCATAATCAACAGATTATCACTTGTCAGATTTTACAATGTCCTGTTCCAGACCAGTGAAGTAGCACCTTGAAGTGCCTCAGTCATAGCCCTAAACCTGAAGGGAGGCTCCATCATTGACAGAACTAACTCTATCTTTCCTTTTTGGCTTGTTCTTTTTCTGAGTCATTCTCTTATACAATCACTTTAAATTGCAGAAAAACTAAACAATAAATATCTTGTGACAAGAATTGAAATTGTCCCCTTCCAGCACAGATTTCCTTGGTCTGACTCAGGATAGTGATCAACCAAATGATGACCTGTCTGAGCAAGATTGCTGTCTATGCAAACTCCCTCAATTTTTGCCTTTGTTCTTTCCATATTTTACCCCAAAGCTATTGTTGATACCCTGAAACACTTTAGATCTGTCTTCCCAGTGTGGACACACTAAGAATAAATTCCTTTCCTACTTCACCATCACTTTTTCCATTTGGTCTTAGGGGCAAGTGGTGGGTCTGTTAGGACCCACCCTTCCCAAAACCAGGTCTTTGGTAACAAAAGGACAATATTCCAAGGTATCTTATTAGAGTAACTGGTGAAAACATCAGTAAAAGGGAGAATTGATAAACCTAGGGAGATCTGGTTAAAATTATTAGTGGGTGGGTGTTTTCCCCCTAAGACCTTGGACATGAGGACATCTAGTTCATAAGCAGAAAGAGAAAGGGTGGGTTCCTGGGAGACTTCATTGAACTTAGATAATAAAAAATGATAGTCTGTAACATAACATTTAAAAGAAATGGTAAGTTCTTGTTTGGGGAAATATCCAGCACTATACAGTTCAAAGTATAAGGAAGCCTGAAGCCATTACTGCCTAACCATGGAGAAATCAGGTTCTTTGATCTAGATGCTTATTTTATAAACAGAAAGTAAAAAGGCCTGCAGACTTCTTACATAGATCATTAATCATTATTGATGATACTTAAAAATCAGTCATAAAGCTATCCCTGTAATAGAATTATTCTGGAAGCAATTGCCTGGGTTAATAATTTTATATAAAATAGTAATTTATTATTCTATATTTATGGTAGCCACAAGAAGAATCAATAACATTATGAGTAAATGGATTTTTATTTAAAAGGAAGTAATTTTAGTAGAGGTCCAATGATTACTCTTCCTCTCTTCTGGCTATCTGGAATCCAATAGATTTGGGATTGATTCTTCCAAAATTAGAAAATAACATTAATGGCAACTAGGAATTCAGAGAATCCTTTTAAAGGATTAATTACCAGTCTCTTTTCCACTGGCTTCAGTTTGACTTCTCCCATCATCCTTATAGTGTATCAATCAGAAGAAGACTTCATAGAGGAAGGAAAAGCCTAGTCACTTCTCATTTTTAAAAGTTGTTCTGGTGGTAATTTCATTTGAACTTCATTCTACCAACATTTCTTAAGTTTAAGCTAGGCATATGAAAGGAAAAAAAATCATTTCAGCTAATCCTTTGGTTGAATGGGATATTGATACTTTAAGCCATGCAAAGTATATATTTTAAAACTTTTGTGATTAATAGGTGATTAGTATACACATACTTAAAATTAACTAGCAATTGATAATGGAATGAAAAACAGATGGACCCAGTTTATAACCTGGTTCCTTTCATTTACCAGCTATTTGACCTTGAATATATAAGGAACATCTGATTCTCAGCATGTACATTTGTGTGTGTATGTGTGTGTTTAATATACCTACATCATAAAGTTGTTGTGATAATGACGTGAAATCACATTGCAAAACACATAGATAGTGCCTAGAAAACAACAGGCATTTAGTAACTTACAGTCATGATTATATCATTATTGTTCCCCTTAAATGTGACATTTAGGTATTGCAAGGGACACCTTCTGATTTCACTGAGAGACAACATCAGTATGGAAAATAGTTCTACAGAGGAGTTAGCTCTGTATATGTAGATGGAATTAGCTTACTTGACATTCAATTTCAGTAAATGAAACCATACCCAATGTATCTTTACTTTTCTTTATTACATGTCTAAGCCTGTGCCACGGGCCTGTATTGTGTGGATACAGACTTCCCAAGTTTAGATAGCATAATTAAAGCATAGCTTACTTTAAACAAATGGATTTGAAAGATACCTTGAAAATGAGATGAAAGAAAGATTTGCTTTAATATTAGCTTCTTGTATTTGCAGAAAGATCATGATGTGATTTTTGAGTTAGAAGGTATCTTTGGAATAATTTAGCTAATATTTCCTCCAGATGACAAAACTGATGAATACAAGGATATTCCTAAGGTCACATAGCTAGTAACCAGCAGAACCAGGATTCCTGACTTCTAACTAGCTCTTCTTCTTATGCCTGACTCTGCTTAGTTCAGAACAATTTTATAGGAGAGTTGACATTTGAATTGGTCCTGGATTGCAAGTTTTTCCAAATGTTTAAGATATTATTCTATTTATGAAATTTGATTCTTGCTACTGATATTTTGAGGGAAATATTGACATTAGTGGTGATAATGTCTAGAGGCAGGATGAGCCCTATCCCTCATCCCTTGGCATATTGATAGCTAATACTGCTTGGAGTTCAGGTAATTGCTGGTCTCACCACCACAGGGGAGCATAGGTAGGGTATATCAGCTATAGGCAAGAGATGCATTTCCTGGGAAAACAGAGGAGCTTTTTCACACGGTGTGCAAGAGGAACCCTTTTCCCTGTAACAATGCAAAATCTTTAGTAAAGTACTGATTTCTTAGTATTGCCTTTTATTCCTGTTACTTAGAGGTGTGTTGTGGGGGCTGAGAGGTCTACTATATGTTGAAGCACTGATCCTTGATATGAGCAAAAGGCAACACTAGCGATTGCACAAAGAGTGTTAGGAACATGGAAAATACTGATAGTTGTTTTCTTAGAGTGCTTACCAAGGGCTAGGCTGGGCTATGTACTTTACATGCCTTCCTTCATCATGGAGGATCATCATGGTGACCTTATAATGAGACTCCAGCTATTATCTAAGATTTTTCAACAAAGCAGCCAAGGCTTTGAGAGATCAACTTCACCAAAGTTCATGAGGGTGAACTTTGAGATATACAGATGTATCATCCATCTCAGATCAATTTATGCTTTATAATGTATTATCCTCCCTGACTCCAGAACTACAGCAAAGCCTCATTATATTAATAAAGATGCCTTGCATCAATACCAATTTTTGTATTCAAGGAGGGCTGAGGCATTAAATGATAATATATGTATGTGAAACTAGGCCAATTCATTCTAATAATTAAGATAATTTGAACAACAACAAAAATGCCACTCTTATTAAGCTACATTTTATATCCTTCAAGAAGATACCGGGGACCAGCTTAGTTTTGACCCTAGTTCACTGTCATTCCGTCCAACTTCTTCCTTTACCAATGTGTAAGTACTTTTCCTCCTCAGCCAGCCAGATAGGCAGATTGGGGAGGGAGACAGAGGAGGCCTCCATTGTCAGTTGTTCTCAGTCTTTTCAAAAAGAAGGCAGCACAGTCATTTAAACCTGATCCAGCCTCTTTGCATCTTACAACGTTAAATAATCAAAAGAAGTAAAATAAGAAGGCGATGATTGAGGAATGTACAATGCATTTTGGCATGCATGCCTCAATATGATTCATCTATTTGCCTCTTTAGTTCAATTGTTTCTTTTGAAGTCAGTGGATTCTTCTTTTGTATCTCCACTCTTTTCAGATTCTGCTTATTGAATCTCTCAATCTCAGCCACGTCAGCTTTGTCAGACATGGTTGCAGAGAAAGTGGAGTGAGGCCAGGAAGCCTGTGGGATTGGGTCTGTGCAATGGCTCCTGCCACGACACCTTTGATTTTTTTTAATTAATTTATTTTTTATTCTAAGTTGTTAGAAATGACAGCAGAATGCATTACATTTCATATTATACTTATAGAGCACACTTTTACATATCTCTGGTTGTACACAAAGTATATTTGCAGCATTTGTGGCTTCATACATGCACTTAGGGTAATAATATCCAACTCATTCTACCATCTTTTTTTTTTTTTTCTTCTTCGCCCTTTGCCTCCTTTGATTTTGAAGCATTGCTGCTCAGCCAGAAAATTGGAAAGAATAGATATAAATAATCTTAGGCAGTTTAAGACAATGAGCTGTCTTTGTTAGTACGTACTGACTCTGTACTGGTAAAGCATGAATGTCTACTTGCATAATGACTTCAATCTTTTTTTGTTTTTCTCAACAAATTCTCATCTCTTCACCTTCAACTTCATACTCACGGTTTTTAACCCAACTGACAAAGTCAAGGGCATGTGTTTTTGTTTTCATCGTGGAACATGACTAATGGCAACACAGCGAATAGGTATTAAGGTCTACCCTCAGAGTCCACTTGATTTGTTCCTGATTGTACAGGCAGAAGCAATAAAGTAAAGGTTATAAAGGTAGCATTAAGTTCTAACTTCCCAGAATTTGGTGATTATTTTAAAAAATCACCTTCTTTACCATCTTTGTAGTCCCTTATAAGTGGCTATAATGATATTTTTTAAAAAAGTGCTGTGTAGACATAATATCACCATCTGCAGAGGAAGCCTGTTTTTAGGGAGTTTGGCAAAATTTCCTCAAACCTTCATGAATGGTGGTATTGCTCTTGACACTACCAAGAAAGCGCCTAATATTTTCCTGGTTATAGTTTACTAGTCCATGCTTCAAGTTCATTTTTCTCGGCCAGATGTCAACATAGATGAATAGTCATTCAAGTTCTATTTATGCTACTTTGACTTCCATGAAAAGATAGAAAAAAAGCCTACATTGTCAAAGGCACTTGTGTGGGGAGACAGAATATTTACATCTCAGCGATAAAGTTGAATATTTGAAATTCTTGTCTTTGAAAGTTCTATGGCTTCCCTCCTGAATTATTTGACCTTCCTGCATGTTCTTTGAATCTTCACTCTCTATTGCTCAGGATTGAATTCTATTCCATTGTATTCTTCTCCCTTCATTATACAGAATAAGTTGCCTTTCCAGCCATTTCTAATCTTGACTTTCCTTCCACTATACCAAGCTTTTGTAATATGTTCTGCAAAATAATCACTAGACTCTAGTTTCTTCTGTTTAACGGCTAAAAGGACCTCTAAAGGATTTTACATGTTCATTTTATTTTCTTCCAGTACGAGTTTACCCATACACATTTTTAAGACAGTCAGGAAGCATGAAGGGAAAGGCCACAAGCTAGAGTATGTTGAGGATGGATTGAACAGAGAGAATCTGGCTGACTTTGCAGAACAGAACAAGACCACAGAGAAATTGGGAACTTGAAACAGGTATGACTAACAATTAGCATAAAGTGTGGGTTGAAAATGGATAATTAATTGAATGTCTATATGTAATATGGTCAATGTCCCCCAGACTGCCATGCCAAATGTTCAACATCAGTATTTATGGTACAAGCAAAACATATAAAGATCCTTCTTCAGGAAATTAATAAAAGACCCCACCCTGCAAAAAAATCAAAACTTTCACTTTTCATGCTCTTAAAGCAGTGGCTCTGAAACCCTCTGTGGATTAGAAATTTTTTGAAAACTACTTCATAGAATTTATAGAAAATTTATAGGAAACTAATGCCTGGTGCTGCCTCAGACCAATTAAACTAGATAGAGTTCCTGGGAGCAAGACCAGCATTATGTATTTTTAAAAAGCTTTCCAGCTGATTCTACATTGCAGTGAGAGTCCATAATCCACTACCCCAATATTCCATGTGACTAAGCTCATCTATATCGGAATTGGAAATTAGCATTTAGAAATATGAATAGCATTGAAATATGAATAGACAACTGAGGACCATCAGAAACTTGAGAAAAGCCTTCAACAAGAAGGAAAGAAATTAAGACAAACAAACATGAACAAAACAAAACAAATCAATGATTGATAGTACCTGCAGAGAGATTAAAAAAGTTACTGCATTCAAAACAAAGAACATCAGGTAAAAAAACAGGTATAACTATTTAGAAAACAGCTCTTAAAAATTAATAGGAGAGGTTGCTGGGGCTGGGGTTATGCCTCAGTGGTAGAGCGCTTGCCTAGCATGTGTGAGGCCCTGGGTTCGATCCTCAGCACCACATAAAAATAAAATAAAGATATTGTGTTCACCCCAAACTAAAAAATAAATATTTAAAAAAATTAAGAGGAGAGGTTGCAAAAATTAAAAACATTAAAAAAAAAGAAAGATAATGCAGGAGCCCTGTTTGGGGATTGGCTTGAATTGCAGTTGACTATGAGCCGTGGAGATTTGGGCATTGTCTCCTCCCGTAGTCTCACGAGACTTGTTGCGGGATCTCGAGGACTTGGCTGAAATTGCTGATCGGGTCAGCGCCATTTTAGGGTGTGTTTTGGCGTGTGTTAGTCGTTGTTAGAACCAGAGAGAAAAGTTATCAGAATAAAAAGCTGTTTGTCTCCCGTTTGCTTCTGAAGTTTTTCCCGCGGCTCCGTTGCTCCAAGCGCTTCAGGCGGCAACAAGATAACATGGAAAATATGTTCCATAAGTTGCAATGTAATTGTAACTTATGGAAAATAAAAAGAAAATATAGGTAGGATAAAGAATCAGGAACATGGTTCTAACATTGGGCTTAAGAGAACTTCCAGGAAAAAAAATAGAATGCAGAGGGGATAAACTATCAAACAGAAAATCCAAACAAAACAAAACAAGCAAACAAACCAAAAACAAAAACAAAAAACTTCTCAGAACTGAAAGACACAAGTCTCCAGTTTCAGAGAGTTCTTGAGTCTTTAGACTTCCTAAATATCTGTGATACAAATATAATCTTTAAGATAAAGGGAAGATAATTGAATTATCCAGAAATGAAAAACAGATGAGCATGGAAACAATTATATGCACAAAAACAAATAAAATTAGAAAAACACAAACTAGAATAACATCAGACTTATCATTTATCAGAAGCATTGGATACTAAAGATAGAATATTGAAATCCTGCTTTTCACCCAAATATCAATGAAGAGTAAGACCAGAATAAATACTTGTAAATATATACATGTAAATACATGTAAGTAAAATAGAAAATTTATTTTCCATATATCATTTCTTAGGAAGTCACTTGAGGATATACTTCAGAAAAATGAAGGAAACCATGGGGGAAGATGTGAGATTCAAGAAAAAAATGTACCAATCAACAAAATTAGTAAAATGAAATCCCAGGATGACATTAATTGTATTAGTGCAGGAAATGAAAATATAGACAGCAATGGAAGGATGAAGGGCATTAGGAAGTATGCTTCTGAGGGTGGGGGAACCCTAAAAGATTAGAGATTAGATGGAGATAGTGGAAAACTTTGAAAGTCAGTAAGTAGACTTAGAAACTGTGATCATATAGAGAAAATACCCAGAATTCAACTGGTTATGTCCTTAAGAGTTCTTTAGTCCTATAATATGATGTGCATAGAAAGAATATAGGCTTCCATCAAGTTTAAAAATCTTTTCACTCACACAAGACATTTCCGTACTATTCAAGCCAAAGAAAAGCAGTATCCAAACAAGGAATCAATTTGAATGAGGTTGCAGGTTTGTATGCATCAACTAAGGAATTAGATAGTATATTTAACTTGGATACATATATATGAACTGCTCACTTTCTGTGATGGTACAAATATGGTTCAGTGCTTCATATCAACACCCCCAACCAGAATCTGTGGCATCCCAGCCAAAAGCTGAACATTTAATAAGACAATCCACAAAGTCCATTGAGATGACACAATAGTTTTTAAGTGAGTAGTAATAATATTTACTGTGGATGTCTGTAGCATTGTTTCTCATGCCCAGTTAAAATGTTTGGTTCAAAGTAGCCGCAGTTAACCAAGAAATTGTTTCCTTAGGAAATGAATATTGTTTAACCATGGGAACAAAAATAATTAGGTAATGAACTGCTTAAAAGTAGTCTTACCTGAAAAGATAATTGTTCTCTTTTGTGGAAAAGTATCAGAAAAGAATCAAACCCCAGAGCACTACCCCCCTGCGTTAAGGAACTTATGCAAACTTAGAATTCTATCTGCTTGTGAGAGCCATAGTCTTGTGACACTAACTTGAAATTTATAATTGAGTAATTGAATTAGACTAATGATTTTTAAGATAAAAATTGCTTGGTAGTTGAGATTTTGTTTTAGGGTAGAAAACTGATATTTAATATTAAATTTATAAATGTAATCCAAATATTTAAGGGTCTAATTAGCTAAATTTATAAATAAAACAAGCATTTTTCAAAAGTGATTTTAAAAATAATTGCTCAAATATGCTAGATTTATAAATAGAAATTATGATTTATAAGATTTACTTAAGAACCTAAGGCAGAACTATGTTTATGGATTTTTAACTTTACCACTGCATATCAGCTATACACTAACTTTTAAAACCAACCAAACCAAACCAAACCAAACCAAACCAAACAAAAAAACCCCCTTGGCCCTCTAGTTGTCTTTTTTGTGAAATATATAAAAAAGAAAAGAAAAGAAACACCTCCAATGGCATAAAAAAATCTCACTTTACAAATGAAGGCATTTTTCTTAAAAAGAAAATAACCCATAAGACAATTAAACTCTGGAATAACACCCCCCCACACACACACACAAAAAAAAAAAGCACAAGAAAAGAAATGTTATGTTGATTGTTTTTCTGCAGTGGGAAATATGCCTATGGTCATAACAATGTAAACTTGTCCTAATTTTTAACTTTTCTAGAACAATTTATTGGCAGAACACAGAGGACTTGCTTATGGTTCGAATAGAATACACACTACTAATCTTGACAGTACAACATTAAGAGTAAGGATGGCAGTAATTGGAAGGTGAAGGTGGGTAGAAGACAGCCAAAGAGGGGAAGTGGAGAACAATAATTCAAGATTACTACATGACAACTAAACAATTCCAGGCAGTATGCAAAGGTAGCTAATGAAGAAAGAGGAAAGCCATAGGAATTGAGAAATGAGGAAGGAGAGCATTTAGAGCAATGTAAAACTTCATCAACCATTGCAGAAAGTTCATGGAAAATATCAAGAATTAAGGATTAATAAGACAAAGAATTGATAAGGAAAGAGCTTATGAAAAATATTAATAAATGCTTAATAAAATATGCATACTAAATAAAACATTAATGTATATAATATAAACATGAAATATAACTATATAAATAATGCATCTGACCTGAATTATGAATATAATACAAAATGTTATCAATACCTAGTAATAAAACATGCATATTAATAAAATTTTAATAAATAAATATTGAAAAATATGCTATAAGGAGAGATAGCAGGAACATTGGAATAAACAGTTGGAAACTGACTGAGTCTGTTGAAAGAAAGGGACAGACTGGGGAATGTTACTGCTTGGCATGTATATTTCTTACATTGATAAACAAGTAGTAGAAGTTAGTATTGAAAAAGAAATGTTATAGGAAAACATTTTAAAATTATTCTCTTTAAGCCTCTCTTGCCTCTATCGTTTAATCTTTTGGTATAAAGAAGTATGGGATTGCTCAGCAATTTGCAAGTTTATATGAGCTTGGAAAGATGATGCATGTCTAAAGAAGAGCAATGTTGTCATTTTATTATCATATTAGTGACAAAAATGTCACTCTGACTATATAGAGACAGCAGCGACAGGCCACAACCTGAAGTCCACCAGGTCTAGAGGCGCAGTGGTGATGAGGAATAGTGCTAGCTGAGGGTAGGGATTCAGCTGGCTCAGCATGGGGGGTAGGCACAGCAACAAGGAGCAAGGTGCAGACCAGTGAGGTGGACCTCAGGCAATGCCAGGGCTGATGACAGCTTTAGGAAACCCTCCCCACCTTCCCCACCAGAGATGCAAAACAAGGAAGCAGTTTTCAATTTGTTTTTTCCTGATAGAGGAAGAGAACCCTGAATCGATTGGAAAACAAACAAACAAACAAACAAACAAAAAAACAACAAAAAACTGGAATCACATAAATTATCTTTCTTTAGATAGAATAAGGGGTTGAAATAGAGATTGAGTTAAAGAATATTACACTTCTTGCACTCCTGATGGTGATACATGTGACAGCAGTTAATGGGGAGACAGGACTGGGGTTAGTAAGGTGGCTGCAGAAAGCTACTCATTAGTAGCACTGCACACCAGTAGGGGACCCAATCTGAGTCACTTGAAGGATCATTAGTATGGATGGCAGAAGGGGTAGTACCAGAAGGCCGACAGAGAAGTACCTTGGGCAATTTAAGAAAAGTATCATGAATTACCTCCACCTGGGGGGATGGGAAAAGATCTACTTCAAAGAGGAATTGAGTTTGGCCCTGAAGAAAGGGCAGGACTTAAAACTATTTAGGTTTTATAATATGTATGTAATATAAAACTGAAAGCCCAATTGACCTAAGCTTATCTCTCCCATGACTGGGATAATGATAGAAAAATTAAAATTGTAAATATATGTTTTATTTTAAATTGTCATTTAAATTTTACAAAATTGATTGGGGTACTATGTGACAATTTGATACATATATACAGTATGTAACGATCAAATCAGGGTGGTTAACACTTCCATTCCTTTAAACATTTTAAAAAATTTTTTGATTAACACATAATGATTGTGCATATTTATGGGATACAGTATGGTATTTCAGTGTGTGTGTGTGTGTGTGTGTGTATGTGTGTGTGTGTGTGTATACACAATATGTACTGGTCCAATCAGGGTAGTTAACATGTCCATCTCTTTATCATTACTTTGCATTTGGATGCTTTAAGCGCCTCTCTTCAGTTGTTCATAAAACATATACTAGGTTATTGTGGACTATAGTCCTTTACTGTGCTATAGGACACTAGACTTTATTACTTTTATCAATTGTGTTTGCTGGCCACTGTACACCCTTCCACTAAACCCCTACCCCCAACTCTTCCCAACCTCTAATAATCAGTTTTCTACATTTGGATCAATCAATCAATCAATCAATAAAATTTAAGTACAAGTAAGAATTATATATATATATACATACATATATATATACATACATATAAATGTGTGTATATGTATGTATATTATATATGTACATATATATAATATATATATATATATTAGTTGTTGATGGACCTTTATTTTATTTACTTATTTATATGTAGTGCCAAGGATCGAACCCAGTGCCTCACACATGAGAGGCAAGCACTCTACCACTGAGCTACAACTCCAGCCCTGCAGGTAAGATTTCTTAGGTATATTGTTATATAATACATGCTCCTTCCAAAGAAATTACTAACACATTCCTTACTTCTTAAAAAAATATTCAAAATTAGAAAATTGGAAATATTTGTAGACTACATATATCAGGACCTTTTTCACTGGTGGCAAATAGCACAACACATTAATAAATCCTTTAAACTTTTATAAGAAGCAACAAATTGGAAAAACTGACTTTAAATAATTCTTAAGATAAAATTCCTATTATATGTTTCTATTGGCCTTGTATGTTTCTGTTTACATCTGCAATCAAAATTTGTGTTTGTCAAAGCAGTCTATTTTTTAAAAAGAAGAAATTCACTGTTTCTTTTTTTTTTTCTTTGAGGAAGGTTGCTTTTGTTCAAGTAAAGATAAAAGTGATAGTTCTATATTTCATTTAGTGCACTATCTTCTGATTCACAAAAGAGAGAAATGGGAAAGTTAATGAATGCTGGAGAGTACATGTTTCTCTCTACAGACTTCTGAGTTGGTTCTTCTTGAAGTTTCTGGGTAATTTTCACTAACCTAGCAAAATTACATTGGCTTTTCTAATGTCATCTCTCAATCTTACCATGTAGTTTTAAATGTATTTAAAGTGACATCCTCTTGGAGGGAGAGAGGCTGGATTTATCTGAGGCCAAAGTTGTCAGGTAAGAGATAAAAAGATAATTCTAACCAAAGTAGGATGTCTTTTTACCTTTCTAGCCTCATTCATAATTTAGATACATTTAGGTTTTAAAGACTGGTGCAAACAGGTTTGGGTAGATAAGTATAGCCATGACCTTGCATGGTTGGCAATGTCTCTTCCAGTGTTTCCTTCTACTCAAGACCATATTGAGCCCCTATAGTGTGCTGGGAACTAGGGATATTACAAATGGACAAATATTGCCCTTATCTTTGTTTTTTAAATTTATTTTTTAAATTTATAATAATTACAATTCATAGTGCCCGTATATAGCATCTTTTTACATACAACTGTTTGTATACAAAGTATATTCATACAATTCAGGTCTTCAATCATGCATTTAGGAAAATGATATACGTCTCATTCAACCACCTTTTTTTTTCTTTTCTCCCCCTCCCTCCCCCCTTGCTCCCTCCCTTCCCCTCCCTTCCCTTTGACCATTCTAGTGTTCCTCTAATCCTCCTATGTACCCCCATCCAACAATACTGTGAAATAGTCTCCTTATATCAGAGAAAACATTTGGTACTTGGATTTTTGAGACTGACTAACTTCACTTAGCATATGTCTTCCAGCTTCATCCATTTACCTGCGAATGTCATTGTTTTATTTTCTTTTATTGCTGAGTAAAATTCCATTGTGCGTATATACCACATTTTCTTAATAAATTCATTTACTGAGGGACATCTAGGTTGGTTCTACAACCTAGCTATTGTGAATTGCACAGCTACAAACATTGAGATAGCTGTGTCACTGTAATATGCTGTTTTTAAGTCCTTTGGGAATAGACCCAGGAGTGGGATGGCTGGGTCATAGGGTGGTTCCATTCCCAGTTTTCCAAGAAATCTCCATAGTGCTTTCCATAAGGGTTGTACCATTTTGCAGTCCCACCAGCAATGTATGAGTGTGCCTTTTTCCCCACATCCTCTCCAACATTTATTGTTGTTTGTGTTCTTGATAGCTGCCATTCTGACTGGAGTGCAATGAAATCTTAGAGTAGTTTTGATTTGCATTTCTCTAATTGCCAGCGATGTTGAGCATTTTTTCATGTATTTGTTGATTAATCGTGTATCTTCTTCTGAGAGGTGTCTTCTCAATTCCTTAGCCCATTTATTGATTGGGTTATTTGCTTTTTTGGTGTTAGGTTTTTTGAGTTCTTTATATATTCTAGAAATTAGTGCTCTATCTGATGTGCATGTATTAAATATTTGTTCCCAATTAGTTGGCTCTCTGTTCACCTCACTGATTGTTTCTTTTGCTGAGAAGAAACTTTTTAGTTTAAATCTATCCCATTCATTAATTCTTGGTAGTAATTCTTGCGCTACAGGATTCTTATTAAGGAA
This sequence comes from Tamias sibiricus, assembly GCA_025594165.1. Lineage (NCBI taxonomy): Eukaryota > Metazoa > Chordata > Mammalia > Rodentia > Sciuridae > Tamias > Tamias sibiricus. Next base: position 105,959,351 of record CM046664.1, on the reverse strand, counting down.
CTTGGGGCCTAATCTGACATGTTGGAAATTGGACCTTACTTTTTCTTCTATTAGGCGTATTGTCTCTGGTCTAATTCCTAGGTCCTTGATCCACTTTGAATTGAGTTTTGTGCATGGTGAGAGACAAGGGTTTAATTTCATTTTGTTGCATATGGATTTCCAGTTTTCCCAGCACCATTTGTTGAAGAGGCTACCCTTTCTCCACTGTACATTTTTGGCGCCTTTGTCTAATATAAGATAGCTGAATTATATGTATTAGTCTCAGTGTCCTCAATTCTGTACCATTGGTCCACCAGTCTGTTTTGGTGCCAATACCATGCTGTTTTTGTTACTATTGCTCTATAGTATAATTTAAAGTCTGGTATGGTGATGCCCCCTGCTTCACTTTTTTTGCTCAGGATTGCTTTGGCTATTCTGGGTCTCTTATTTTTCCAGATGAATTTTATAACTGCTTTTTCTATTTCTTTGAAGAATGACATTGGGATTTTGATTGGAATTGCATTAAATCTGTATAATGCTTTTGGTAGTATGGCCATTTTGACAATATTAATTCTACCTATCCAAGAGAAAGGTAGGTCTTTCCGTCTTCTGAGTTCTTCTATAATTTCTTTCTTTAGTGTTCTATAGTTTTTGTTATAGAGGTCCTTCACCTCTTTCGTTAAGTTGATTCCCAGGTATTTTATTTTTTTTTTTTTTATGCTATTGTAAATGGGGTAGTTTTCATCATTTCCCTTTCAGAGGCTTTGTCACTGATGTACAAAAATGCCTTTGACTTATGGGTATTGATTTTGTATCCTGCTACTTTGCCAAATTCATTTACTAGTTGTAAAAGTTTTCTGGTAGAGTTTTTTGGGTCTTCTAGGTATATTATCATGTCATCAGCAAATAGTGCTAATTTGAGCTCTTCTTTTCCTATCTGGATCCCTTTAATTTCTTTCATCTGTTGTTGTCGCCGGAAAAGGATTGCAGCCTGGAACGGCAGCGCCGCGGGAAGGAGTCCGGAGACAGGATGGAGACGAAAATATTCTTTAATCTTACAAGAAACTACAATATATCTACACAATAGCGATAACCCTGTCTTTTCTCCCTCTGGTCTCTTCCCATGCGCCCGAGCAGCAATGGCGCTCGCTCGATCTGCTGAGTCACCGTTCAAATCTCTCGAGAGCCTCGACCAAGTCCCGCGAGATCCCGTCAGACTACGGAAAGCGGAAATGCCCAAAAATGTCTATGGCCCAATAGTCAACCGCAATCTTAGCTATCTCCCCAAACAGGGCTCCTGCATTTCCCCCTTTTGTTTTAAAAGAGGGGATGCTCTAGGACGTCTATGTGCAACCAACATTCTTACCCGTCATCGGATAATCAAGGCTGTGCCCTTGACTCCTGTCTTAGGTTGATATGTCGGCCACATGAGACTATCCCGTGCGACTGTGCCTGTCTTAGGTTGTCCCCCTCTGGGGATCTTACCCGTCATTGGCTAACCAGCCATCCAATGGAGCCCTTTAGGATCGACTGTGTAAGATGACTAACAGCCGTCCAATTGTGGGGAGATGCTGCGGCTTTAAGGCAACAAGCCTTTTGGTGACGAGCCAAATTGCATGGCATACCAAATTCTTTAAACAAATCAGCTGCCCTAAGTTCTATGAAGTAACACACTGAGTTCTCTAAACAAATACCCCCAAGGTACTGTCCCATGAAGTCCCAAACAATGAAAGATCAAAATGTCCACTTGTTATAACACGTAGATCTAGGAGGCCCCATGCATGCAGAGCAGAGGCCACACTGCTGGTGAGGTTGTTTGACATTTGAGCAGCAGGGATGCTTGCAGCGACCGCGATCCCTGCATCTGTAGCAGCAGCCGTCTTTTTTTATGTCTAGACAATGCCACCGGCAAATCTTCAGGGCCCGCTCCCTAGAGACTCAAGCATCAATTATTAAAGGAAAGGCAGTGCTATTCCAGCACTGAGTCAAGAGGCGAGTTTTCAAACTAAAAAATAGAATTATTAGATTAGAAAATTAAAGTTGATTTCTGCTCACACACATTGCAGCCTGAGCTCCCACAAACATAAGCTGGCAAAACATCATATTTAGAACAAAACAAAGAAAGACTGAGGGTATTTACTGTATTAAAGATAGATTAAAGAAAAACTAAAAGCACTTTGGAGAAATAATTTGTTAGCTGGAACTCTCGAGTTTCTGCATACACAGCAGTCCTTTACCTGTTGAAATGATTGAAATTAATCATTTATTAAACAAATGAAGTTAATAACAAATAAGCAACCTTATGTCAAAACACCAAAATATCAGGTTATACAGCCCTAGTCATATTTTTCTCTATAGAGAAATCCTTGGGACACCTGTAAAACAAAATTGAAGGTACCTTCACTTATAAAATTATTTACTCAATTTGAATACTCTTAAACTTAAATGAATTAGAGTTATTTGGATCCATATATATATATATATATACATATATATATATATATTCACAAGCGCTTTGTTATTTTTGATGTCACACTGGACAGACAGACGCACATACAAACATATATTTGTGACGTCACATTAACATGAAATTTAGACAAATACACAGACATAAACACATATATAAAAAAAGAAAAAAAAATACAATTGTGTGCACACTAAAGAGAGATCTCTTAGTCCCAGCCGGGAGGAATGATACTTAAGTTGTGACGTATTTTGAAGGACTCTTTTAAGGGAATCATTCCATATCTTCATCATGGTCCTCTTGATTTTGTACCTTTTTTATTAATCTTGATTCCTCAACAACTTCATCTTGATCCTTTTGATGTGGTACCTGCTTTATTAATCTAGATGGTATCCATATAGGAGAGGATTCATGCTTTGGAAAAACACAAACAGATCCTCTCCCCCAAATTAACACTGGATCTGGACCCTTCCATGTACCTGAAAGAACATCCTTCCAGTAAACCAAAGGTTTATGTTGTTGATGTGGGTTCCAATGTCTGTCTCCAGCAGAATAACCATCAGAGTCTAAAGTTAAAAAATTTAAGGTAAACAGGGCAACTGCCAATCTGTCCTTAGGATTTTTCCAGTTTCCTTCTTTCTGTTTTAACAACATAACTTTTAGTGTGCGGTTTGCTCTTTCAATAATGCCCTGACCCTGAGGATTGTATGGGATGCCTGTTTTATGGGATATGTTGAATTTTGCACAAAACTCTTTGAAAGATGAGGACGTATATGCGGGGCCATTATCTGTTTTAAGCATTTTGGGGATGCCCAATGCAGCAAAAGCTTGTAAACAATGAGATGTGACATCTTTAACTTTTTCTCCAGAATGTAAGGAAGCAAAAATCATGCCTGAGCATGTATCTATGGTCACATGAATAAATCGCAATTTTCCAAAACTTGGCTCATGAGTAACATCCATCTGCCACAAATGATTGGGCATTAATCCTCTAGGGTTAACACCAAAATGAGGATTGGGCAAATGTGTCATACAAGATTTACAATCTTTTACAATTGTTCTGGCTTGCTCCTTTGTGATTTTAAACCTACGTTGCAAGGTGGTGCTGTTGACGTGAAACTGGGAATGAAATAAAGTAGCTTGTTGTAGCGCTGAAAGTATAAATATTGTTTTTGTAAGTTCATCAGCCTTTTGATTACTTTCATGGAGGGGGCCAGGCAAATTAGTATGTGCTCTAATATGGCCTATGAATAGAGGTTCTTTTCTTGCCCACAAAAGTTTTTGTATTTGATAAAACAATTTAAAAGCTGGAGTATGAGGTGCTATTGGTCCTGCTAACTCTAATTTTGGGACGGCTTGTACAATATAGTGGCTATCTGAAAAAAATGTTTATGGGCTGGTCTCTAAAATTTTCCAGAGCTCTTACCACAGCTTCCAATTCCACTAGTTGAGCTGATTTGTGTGCAGTTATGTAAGTCATATTTTCTTTTGTAGTGACTACTGCAGCAGTACCATTTCAAGACCCATCTGTAAATACATTAAATGCCTTAGGAATAGGTTGATTTTTTATTACTGTGGAAATATAATAGGATGATTAATACAAAAAGATAATATAGGAGACTTAGGAAGGTGATTATCAAAATTTGCAGAGGTAGAGCATCTAGCTATAGCCCAGTCATTATCGTTGAAGCATAAATATTCAATCTGTGACGATGAATAGGGAGTAATAATAGTAGCAGGGTGAATGCCAAATATTTTAGTAGAAGTTTTAAGTCCTTGAAGAATAAGTTTAGCCACCATGGAGGTATAAGACTCAATTATGCTTTTAGGAGAGACAGGCAAATGTATCCATAATAAAGGCCCTTGTTGCCAAAATACTCCTGTGGGTGTATATTGTGAAGAAATAATAATCAATATCAGCGGTTGAGTTAAATCAAATCTGTCACAATGAGCTCCTTCGATGGCTTTTTCTACTACCTTTAAAGCTTTCCTAGCATCAGGAGTCAATGTTCGCGGTGAGGATGGATCAGGGTCCCCTCGAAGGATATCAAATAAAGGTTTTAATTGGCCAGTAGTGAGGTTTAGTGTAGGGCGAAGCCAATTAATGTCTCCCAGTAGTTTTTGGAAATCATTGAGGGTGGTTAAATGTTCTTTATTTATTAAAATTTTTGGGGGTCTAACAAAAGTATCCATGATTTTAAATCCTAAATATAATATGGGAGATCTGGTTTGAACTTTTTCTTCTGCTATATATAATCCGTATTTTTTTAAATTTTCTACCACATCACTGAATATATTAAATAAGATTTTTTGATTAGGGTGGGCCAGTAAAATATCATCCATGTAATGTAGACACATGAGGTTTGGATATTTATTTTTAATGGATTGGATGGCCTTGTCCACATATATTTGGCATATGGTGGGGCTATTAGCCATTCCCTGTGGCAAAACCTTCCATTGATATCTCTGATCAGGGCCATTATTGTTAATAGAAGGAACTGAAAAGGCAAACCTGGGGGCATCCAGAGGATGTAGGGGAATAGAAAAGAAGCAATCCTTTATATCAAGACTAATAACATGGAAATTTTTTGGAATAGCTATAGGATTCGGAAGTCCAGGTTGAGTAGGGCCCATGACTTGCATGGTTTTATTAATTTGTCTAAGATCATGTAATAATCGCCATTTTCCTGATTTTTTCTTGATCACAAATATGGGGGAATTCCAGGGAGAGGTGGAAGGTTCTATATGTCCTGCTTCTAACTGTTCCTGAACTAGTAGGTGGGCCGCTTGTAATTTCTCTTTAGATAGGGGCCACTGAGGGACCCACACTGGCTTATCAGAAAGCCATGGTATTTTCAAAATTATTTTCTCAGTGGCCCCGAAGAAAAATGTCTTTTTCCTATATGATAATTATTTCTTTTAGGGTTAAGCTTACCCTGTACTTTTTGATGATTTCTGATAGGGTTAAGATTACTCTGTAGATTTTTACATTTAACACCTGCAGGTTTGGTTGCAAGGTGTACTCCCATTTGTTGTAAAATATCTCTTCCCCATAAAGTAACCGGTAGATTAGGTAAAACATAAGGCTGAAACGTGCCTTTATGTCCTTCATCATCCTCCCATTTTAAAATTACCGCACTTTTTTCTGGGAGGTTATTATATCCCAAGCCTCTTAAACTGGTTGAAGCTTTTTGCAGAGGCCAGTGTTTGGGCCATTGACATAAATTAATGATGGAAGAATCAGCTCCAGTATCTATAAGACCCTCCATTTCTATTCCTTGGATTCTTATTTTACACATAGGCCTCCTTGTACAGTCCCGAACCCAGCAAACCATGGGTTTCGAATCAGTGGAACAAAATCCTCTATTGTTCCTATTTAGAGGCATATTCATTTTAAATGACTTATGTAAATTTGGAAGGAGGAGCAGCTGAGCAATTCTATCTCCCTGATTAATAGAACTTATACTTTGGGGTGAGCTAAGCATTATTTTTATTTCCCCTTTATAGTCTGAGTTTATTACGCCTGGGGTCACTTGCAAACCTAATAAGCTCTCAGGACTTCGCCCGATAATAAGTCCTACAGTCCCTGAGGGAAGAGGTCCCCTGACTCCTGTGGGAATCAGTTGAACCCCCATTTCAGGTGTTAACACTATTCGGGCGGTGGAACAGAGGTCTAATCCTGCATTTCCTCCTGTTCCTCTGGCGAGGGAGTGGATGGGTAATAGGGATTGTGTCGGGGAAGCATCTGAGTGGATGCTTGAGGATACTCCTCCTCCAATGCCTCGTACATTTGTGGGCCCCGGGGCATTGGGCCCCTTGCCCCGTTTTTTGAATTCCTGAACAAAGGATTTCCATGGATGTCAAATTTTGAATAGCATTTATTGGCCCAATGATTTCCTTTCTTACACCTGGGGCAGCAACCTGGAGCACGGTATGAATTTGGTCTTATTTCTCTTTTAGGATTTTGCCTAGAATAGCCTGATTGATTATGATAATTTTGCCTAGAATATCCTGATTGATTATAATGTTTATGTTGAGCTCTTATAAAATTTTGAGGGGCAGCATCTCTCACAGCTGCTGCAATCATATTCCCTGTGACAAAGGCATCATTTATATCTTTACATAATTGTATATATATGGAAAGATACTTTTTATTTTTCCATGGCCTGATGGCTTCCTGGCAATACTTATTAGCATTTTCGTACGCTAATTGGACAACTAATGGCATAACTTGATCAATGTCTCCAAAAACTCTACCTGCAGTTCTCAAAAGTCGATCAGCAAATTCAGCATATGGTTCATTAGGTCCTTGAATTACTTTGGACAAGCTACCTTGTAGATCCCCAGGTCCTTGTACAGTTTTCCATGCCTTTAAGGCAGCTGCGTTTATCTGAGCATATACTCCTGGGGTATAATATTTTTGATCCTGTACGTCTGCAAATTGCCCTTCTCCTGTGAGCATTTCTATATTATGGTCTCCAAACCCCGCATCTGCATTTCTTTTAGCTGTTTCTATACAAAGTTCTTGAAATTGCGATCGCCAAACCAAGTATTGTCCCCCACTTAATGTTGCTTTACATAGACGTTTCCAGTCTGCGGGGGTTAAGCTAAAGGTGTTAAGGGACTCCAGTATACTCAACGTGAAAGGAGCTTGGGGTCCATAAGTCATTACTGCCTCTTTGAGATTTTTTATTGTTTTGAAATCTACTGGCTGGTGGTCCCTCCGTCCATTTCCATATTCAAATACTGGCAGTTCCCAACGTATCTGTGAGTTACCCTCGAGAGCACATAAGCGCTCAGAAAGACTTTTTATTTCTGTTTCTAGGGTATGCAAACGCCTAGTGATACCCTTCATATTTTCTGTAATCGATTTCACCCATGGGGGAGTAGAGGACACAAGTTCCTCCACTTGATGATCCCTTATCTTGGTCTTCCTTAATTTCCTTTTGTTCATTTTCTCAAAATCACCTTTAGTTAATTCCTCCTCACTACTACTACTCTCATTGGTCCTAACTGACTCAGTAACATCCTGAGTCCCAGGTTCAATTGAGACCATGTATCCTTGAAGTATCTCTAATAAATCTTGAATAGCTTTAGCAGCTCGGATCTTTGTCATTTTGGGGACGCTTCTAATACTCTCCTTACTGGTCTTAGTTGACTCAGCGGAATCTACGCTTTCATGATCGCCTTCACTGTTTTCTAAATCCTCCTCGCTAACGACAGACTCATCTATATCAAAGAATTCATCAAGAGCCTTGTACACTTGGGTCTTAGATATTTTCGAACCCATTTTAACCGCTCTGACTAGAGACTCCTGCGAGGTTTCTCAGTTCTTACCTGCCGTGCTGAATTCCCCGTACGGGCCACCAACTGTTGTCGCCGGAAAAGGATTGCAGCCTGGAACGGCAGCGCCGCGGGAAGGAGTCCGGAGACAGGATGGAGACGAAAATATTCTTTAATCTTACAAGAAACTACAATATATCTACACAATAGCGATAACCCTGTCTTTTCTCCCTCTGGTCTCTTCCCATGCGCCCGAGCAGCAATGGCGCTCGCTCGATCTGCTGAGTCACCGTTCAAATCTCTCGAGAGCCTTGACCAAGTCCCGCGAGATCCCGTCAGACTACGGAAAGCGGAAATGCCCAAAAATGTCTATGGCCCAATAGTCAACCGCAATCTTAGCTATCTCCCCAAACAGGGCTCCTGCAATCTGTCTAATTGCTCTGGCCAGAGTTTCCAGTACTATGTTAAATAGCAGTGGTGAAAGGGGGCATCCCTGTCTTGTTCCAGTTTTTAGAGGAAATGCTTTCATTTTTTCTCCATTTAAGATAATGTTAGCTTGGGGCCTTGCATAAATAGCTTTTATAATGTTGAGATATGTTCCTGATATTCCTAGTTTTTCCAGTGTGTTGAACATAAAGGAGTGTTGTATTTTTGTCAAATGCTTTTTCCTCGCCTATTGAGATGATCATATGATTTTTATCTTTAAGTCTATTGATGTGATGTATTATGTTTATTGATTTCCGAATGTTGAACCAGCCTTCCATCCCTGGAATAAACCCCACTTGCACTATCTTTTTGATATGTTTTTGTATCCGATTTGCCAGGATTTTGTTGAGGATTTTTGCATCTATGTTCATTAAAGATATGGGCCTGATTCTTTGAATGGTTTCCTTAGTCTGAATTTCATTAATTTCTGCTCTGATTTTAATTATTTCCTGTCTTCTACTGCTCTTGGTGTTGGTCTGTTCTTCTTTTTCTAGTGCTTTGAGGTGTGATGTTAAGTCATTTATTTGTTGGTTTTTTTTTTTTTTTCTCTTAAGGAATGAACTCACTGCAATGAATTTTTCTCTTACTACTGTCTTCATAGTGTCCCAGACATTTCTATACGATGTATCTGTGCTCTCATTTACCTCTAGGAATTTTTTAATCTCCTCTTTGATGTCTTCTTCAACCCCTTGTTCATTCAGTAGCATGTTGTTTAGCTTCCAGTTGTTGAAGTAGTTTTTCTTATTCCTTGTTTTGTCATTGATTTCCAATTTCATCCCTTTATGGTCTGATAGAATGCAGGGTAGTATCTCTATTTTTTTATATTTGCTGAGAGTTTCCTTATGACATAATATATGGCCTATTTTGGAGAAGGAGCCATGTGCTGCTGAGAAAAAAGTGTATTTGTTTACTGAGGGATGAAATATTCTATATATGTCCGTTAGGTCTCAATTATTAATTGTTTTAAGGAGGCTTAAAGTTTCTTGGTTTAGCTTTTGTTTGGATGATCTATCCATTGGTGAGAGAGGTGTGTTGAAGTCCCCTAGAATAACTGTGTTGTGGTCTATTTTACTCTTGAACTTGAGAAGGGTTTGTTTGATGAATGTAGGTGCTCCATTATTTGGGGCATATAGATTCATGATTGTTATATCCTGTTGACGAATGGTTCCCTTGAGTAGTAAGAAATATCCATCTTGTCCCTCTTGATTAGTTTTGGTTTGAAGTCTACCTTATTTGACATGAGAATGGAAACCCCTGCTTGTTTCCGCAGGCCATGTTAGTGATAAGACTTTTCCCAGCCTTCACTTTCAGTCTGTTGATGTCTTTTTCTTTTTTTTTTTAATTTTTTTATTATTTATTTACTTATTCATCATGCACAAGTATAGTATCTTTTTACATACAACTGCTTGTATACAAAGTATATAAGTACCATTCAGATCTTCAATCATGCATTTAGGATAATGATATCCATCTCATTCAACCACCAATTTTTTTTTCCAACCCCCCCTTACTCCCTCCCTCCCCTCCCTTTCCGTTGACCATTCTAGTGTTCCTCTGATCCTATGTACCCCCTTCCAACAACTCTGTGAACCAGCCTCCTTATATCAGAGAAAACATTTGGTACTTGGATTTTTGAGATTGACTAATTTCACTTAGCATTATATTCTCCAACTTCATCCATTTACCTGCAAATGCCATTATTTTATTCTCTCTTATTGCTGAGTAAAATTCCATTTTGTATATATACCATATTTTCTTTATCCACTCATCTACTGAGGGGCATCTAGGTTGGTTCCATAACCTAGCTATTGTGAATTGTGCTGCTATAAACATTGAAGTGGCTGTGTCACTGTAATATGCTGTTTTTAAGTCTTTTGGGAATAGTCCCAGGAGTGGGATGGCTGGGTCATAGGGTGGTTCCATTCCCATTTTCCCAAGAAATCTCCATACTGCTTTCCATAGCGGTTGCACCATTTTGCAGTCCCACCAGCAATGTATGAGTGTGCCTTTTTCCCCACATCCTCTCCAACATTTATTGTTGTTTGTGTTCTTGATAGCTGCCATTCTGACTGGAGTGAAATGAAATCTTAGAGTAGTTTTGATTTGCATTTCTCTAATTGCCAGTGATGTTGAGCATTTTTTCATGTATTTGTTGATTAATCGTGTATCTTCTTCTGAGAAGTGTCTTTTCAATTCCTTAGCCCATTTATTGATTGGGTTATTTGCTTTTTTGGTGTTAAGTTTTTTTAGTTCTATATACATTCTAGAAATTAGTGCTCTATCTGATGTGCATGTATTAAATATTTGTTCCCAATTAGTTGGCTCTCTATTCACCTCACTGATTGTTTCTTTTGCTGAGAAGAAGCTTTTCAGTTTAAATCTATCCCATTCATTAATTCTTGGTAATAGTTCTTGTGCTACAGGATTCTTATTAAGGAACTTGGGGCCTAATCCGACATGTTGGAAATTGGACCTTACTTTTTCTTCTATTAGGCGTATTGTCTCTGGTCTAATTCCTAGGTCCTTGATCCACTTTGAATTGAATTTTGTGCATGGTGAGAGACAAGGGTTTAATTTCATTTTGTTGCATATGGATTTCCAGTTTTCCCAGCACCATTTGTTGAAGAGGCTATCCTTTCTCCACTGTACATTTTTGGCACCTTTGTCTAATATAAGATAGCTGAAATTATATGTATTAGTCTCTGTGTCCTCAATTCTGTACCATTGGATGTCTTTTTCTATGAGGTGTGTTTCTTGGAGACAGCAAATTGTTGGGTCGTTTCTTTTAATCCATTCTGATAATCTGTGTTTTTTGATTGGCGAGTTTAGGCCATTAACATTCAGGGTTACTATTGAGATGTGATTTTTATTCCCATCCATTTTTATTTGTATTATGGTCTTTAGCTTGATTTGGTTTCTTTTCTGGTTGGTATTTCCCTTAGTTTAATATCTCCCTTTGTTGATTTTTGTTGTTATTTTTCTCTTCTTCTTCATGAAAAATGTTGCCCAGGACGTTCAGAAGTGCTGGCTTTTGAGTTGTGAAATCTTTTAACTTTTGCTTGTCATGGAAGGTTTTTATTTAATCTTCTAATCTAAAGCTCAATTTTGGTGGATGTAAGATTCTTGGTTGACATCCCTTTTCTTTCAGAGCTTGAAATATGCTATTCCAGGATCTTCTTGCTTTTAAGGTCTGGGTTGAAAAATCTGAACACAGTCTGATTGGTTTTCCCCTATATGTAATCTGCTTCCTTTCTCTTGTGGCTTTTAGTATTCTCTCCTTGCTCAGCATAGTAGGCATTTTCATTATAATGTGTCTTGGTGTGGATCTGTTGTGGTTTTGTATGTTTGGTGTTCGGTAAGCCTCTTGAACTTGGTTTTCCCATTCATTCCTCAAGTTTGGAAAATTTTCTGTAATTATTTCATTAAATAAATTACTCATTCCTTTGGCTTGAAACTCTGACCCTTCCTCTATGCCAATCACTCTTAAATTTGGTCTTTTTATTTTGTCCCATAATTCTTGGATGTTATGTTCTTGATTCCCTATGAGTTTTGCTGTATAATCTAAATTCTTCTCTAAGATATATATTTAGTCTTCATTGTCTGAGGTTCTTTCTTCCAAGTGGTCCACTCTGTTGGTGATGCTTTCAATTGAACTTTTATTTTGGTTTATTGCTTCCTTCATTTCTGGAATTTCTATTTGGTTTCTCTTTAGAGCCTCTATTTCCCTGTTGAAGTAATCTTTTACTTCCTGTATTTGTTTTTGGAGTTCTTTGTCCAAATGATCTTTTGCCACCTGTATTTGCTCCCTCATCTCATTTTTGAGTTCATTCTTAAGTTCCATAAACATTTGGAATATATAATTTCTAAATTCCATCTCTGGCATTTCACCAACTGTTTTTGCCATGGAATCTACTGATGAGGTATTTTGATTTGTTTATGTCACTTTATTCCCTTGTTTTTTCATGTTGCTTGTGTGTCTTTTCTTCCTGCACTGTGGGACCTTGACTATTTCGAATTTACCTTAAAGCCTTATGTTGTTCCTGTAGTACAATGCTATCAGATCCCTTTATAATTCCTTTACACTTTAAAATGTAACACTTTCTACTCAGAAAATCTAAGTTTGATCACAATGTACAGATTTAGTTAACCGAGATATTATTTCCAATTTACTCTGTATGCTTCTGATGGGGTTTTATAGCTTCAAGTATTGGACACAGAGGTGCTATGTTTAGGAAGGAGGAAGTGAGTGTCTTGAATTGTTCTTTCTTAGAAAGTATGAAAAGAGAGTTCTATGGAAGTGGTTTAGTGGAAATTGTTTATTATCAGTAGATGAGAGAGGAAAGAGAATGGAGTGAACAATTAGGTGGAAAGACCAATTTTTATATAAACCTAACTTATGCAGCTGTTGAGAGAAGAAATAAAGTAAGATGGAAAATTAAAAAAAAATGACAAAAGAGTAGGAATTGGTGTAAGAGAGAGGAGATAGAGAGTCAAGAAAATAGAGAGTGAACTATATATAACACCGCTTTGCTATCCAGTTCAATTGCACCCGTTCTAGAAATCCCAAATTCTGTGTATATCTTGTTTTTGCCTCTGTTAAGTATGCACTGGCAGGGTGTAAATAGGAAAGATGAAGGAAGAAGAAAAGATGCAAAAGTGAGAAAGAAGAAAAGAAGGAAAGACAAGAGGAGCAGAAGCAAACAAACACACTGACAATGCAAAAAACAAAGCAAAACAAAACAAAACCCCCCAAAAAAAGAGAGAAAAAAAAAAACAACAACAACCAGAAAACCAACAAAACAAGCAAACTAACAAGAAAAAGTCGAACCCCAAGTCTCAAACAAAATGGACCCTGGGAAGCCCTCATTTTTTCTTTCCAGTTTAAGCCAATTGTATCGGATCGTGTCTAGACAGCGATCCTGTTAGTGGAGTCAAGGCTGCACCTTAGGCCAGTGGCAGAATGGCCCAGTGGAAGAGTGGCTCAGGGAGGTTGTGTGTCAGCAGATGAATGGCACTGGGAAAGGGACCCTCCAGAAGGCACCCTTTCCTCACGCCCACCCACAGTTGTAGCTTCTTGGGGCCGCTGCGCTGGCCTCAGACACGCCCTCCCCTGCTGGTTACCCAAGCCTTACCCAGGTGTGCGTTGTTCTCAGAGCATTGGCGGCTCCCTGGATGTCTGCAGCTGCTCTTCCTTTCTGTCTTTTTCCTTTGTCCGGGTCAGCCACTGTATTCCTCAAAGATGGCGGTGCTCTCCTCCCGCTCAACAGCAGTTCCGCAGACCTTTGTGTCACTCCAGAGCGTGCAGGATCGACTTGGCAAGTTGCGTGAAAGAGCTCTACGTGGACACCGCTTGCGTTTTTAGGCTCCTTTCTATCCCTCCTCGCTGATCGATTTCAATGCTGCTGTGTGGATCATCCCCTTGTTATTGGGCAGCTGCGCCCTTAGAAGCATCTTTCTCCTCTTTGGGCTTGGTCACATTTCCACTCATAGATCCCAGCTTGCTTGACAAGGTTCACCCAGGAGACTGAAGTCCTTGCCGAGGGGGCTGGACTTGGGAGAGTGCTTAGGGCGGCACGTCGCGACTGCGAGCTCTCCTCAGTGTGGCTTGGGGCAGAATCCGATTTTCCCCACCCTTGCCCTTATCTTGATTAGATTATATTTTAGTGAGGAGATAGGATTAAAAAAAGAGAGAAATACACACAAATGAAAAAGAAATGATTATAGATTGTGATAAGTACTTGTAGGAAATCAAAGGTGTTGTGTTGGTTCAGTGCTTAAGGAGGTTTACTTTGAGTATATTTTGGTTGGTATGTGAAAAATCAAAAGCAGACTGACACATAAAGAGTTAGATTATGGGCATTTTAGACAATGTTTGCACCTGCTGAACCACTAGTTTAAAGTGTTTGCACCTGCTGAACCACTAGTTTAAAGTGAAATCCTGGCACAAGATGGCTGCAGTGGTCAGCAAGAGCTAGGTTATATGGAGTCTTAGGCCACAACATGGAGTTGGGCATGACTGTTGGTATGATAAGAGACGTTAAAGAACCACTGTAGCAGATAGGTTGGTGCCTGTTCCCTCTTACCTTCTTACTCTCCTGCCCTGTGGTGTGCTTTCCCTTGTAACACACAGCTTCTAAGCCTGAACTGCTGTCAGGTTACTGGAGCAACTTTGCCTTTAAGCACATAGAGACACAAGCTTGTGCCTGAGATTGTGTGACTTGCTCATCTCCCAGTTCTTGACCCTTGGCCTTTGACCTCCAAATGAGGGGCCATGAAAACTCAGCTCCCTTGCTTTCTGTCTAACTAGGACTGCTCTGAGTTGAGGTGTTACTTACACTCCAGAGATTCCCTGTGGGCTGGGGTAGAAGCCACACTTGTGGGGACTTGCCTAAGATCTTGCCCCAGCTTGACTTCCTCCTTCCTTGCTTGCTTCCCCCGCCCCCTTACAGGTGTCTCCTGGGAGCTTTTCCCTGACCAACCTCCTGTATGTGAATCCCAGCAGCAGGGTCAGCTACAAAGCTCCACCTTTGACAGTTGCTCTGCTGCTATTGAAAGGATGAATTGTGATCATTTAAATCCCACTTCAACCTCTTACTGTCTGTGTGTCCTTGGACACATTTCCTGACTGCATTGTACCACAGTTGCTTTCACCCAATCATTCAATGTGATCTTTCAGTGACTATTTGCTGGATACCTACCATGTGTCAGGCATCATTCTAACACTGGAATGGAGCGGACTGTGGACTGGGACCTCTGAAAACATGAGCTCCCAAATAAACTTTTCCTTCTCCAAAACTATTCCTGTCAGGTCTTTAAATCACAACAGAGAAAATGCAGACTAAAATTTAGAGCAGAATTTACCAGATCTCTATAGCAGGCATTTGTGCCCCTTTGAGAGCACTTGGGAAAAAGTGATTTTGAGTCGAGGTGGAAAGGGAAATATAAAGTGCATTTGGGGCAAACTTTGCTTATTTCATTATTTTCTGGAGCAGGTGCAGTTTGAACAACCCAATGATTGAATTAGGTTTTACTTAGAAATTCCAAATTACTTGGAAGCAGATGACCCTTCACCTCTTGGGTAAAGAATTTCCCCTTGGTTTCTGAAGTAGATTTATACATAGTGGAGAGACTTCAGGCATGTACTATAAAATAAGAATGAAAATGACCTTACTTACTTTCTGAAACCTAGGCTTATGTTGGGGCCGCAGCTTCTGTGCTATGACATCTTACTAGTTGATTGGGAGAGTCCCTCCTCTGCCAAGACAAGAAGCTTCCAATAGGTGGCCAACTATCAAGGGGTGGGCACAAGAGTCTAAGTACAAAGTACAAAGGTGATTGAAGAATTACTATTAACTTGGTGAGACCCCAGACCTTGGGACTGGGGGCACTGAGACCTCAAAGAAAGTACATGTTGTGAAATCGAATAAATGTGTGTCGAGATGGGGATAAGTCACTCCAGATGATGTAAAGAGCACAGGAAAAGAAGGAAAAGGGGGAGTGGAGAATTCTGCACAAGGAGGACAAGGTGTATTGTTAGGTTTATGGAAGATATGGTTGGAGAGATAACTGGAAACTGACTAAAACAAGGAGGTGGGTGTCTCTGTAGCTAGTGTACTTGTTTTCAGTGCTGGGATTCCAGCATCAAGGGGCACTTTCTGGCCTGAGATTTTAAGCTTCACTTAGTAGACACAGTCTAAGGGATAAGTCCATTGAAATTTATGACATCTTTTCTCACTAAAATTAAAAGGAGGAGATGAGACAGTCTGAGAGGCCGAAAACAGAGTATGTCAAGCGCCATGGCAACCTCATGCTTTGTAAAGCACATTCTTGATTTTACTTATTTATGATTTTTAAACAAGTTTCTCAGGTTTCCACTTATTCTCAAACTCAACATTTATAATGTAAAATCCCTAGAGACAGAGAAGAAACATTGATAATTCTTTTTATTATCAAGAGTCATGTGAATGATCTGCTTGAAACTGAATAGGAAATGAATCCTTAGGTATCTTTCAGTTTAAAAAGCATTATTTTCTAAAATTCAGCTTCCTTTTTTTTTTGCCTCCTTAGCTAAAGAATGGTTTCTGAAATATTTATGAGGGAGCCCAGTTATAATTAATGGCAGTATACTCTGCTACAGCATCAATTTGTTACAGTCCTAGTGACACCAAATCCAATTAATATCCCTGAGGGGTTCATCAAGTGTCTGCTGCTCTGTCATCTAACTGAAGACCAAAATATATGATTTTTTTGTGATCTCTATGGGAACAAAAGTAAAACCCTATTGTTTGATGAAAAATATATTCTCTGTTACTGAGTTTGCTTTATTCAGCTCTACAGAGGGCTTTCAACAAATAGTTGTTGAATGAGTGAGCGATGGATACATGGACTACTGTATGAATAAATAAAAGCAATGGTGAGTAAACTCCCCATGAACTGGCTTCATTCCTACCTCCATCTGACTAGATAAATGGTTTATTCAGAACATCAACTTATATTCATTGTCTTTCTACCACATATCTCTCCTGACTTCTTTCCTTTGTTTATCTCTCTTACTTCCAACTTTTCTGGAATGCTTTGCACATAGAAGTCAACTAGAAAGTTTGATTACTTTTTATGGTTTAGATATGAGGTGTCCCCCCAAATTGCATGTGTGACACAATGCAAGAAAGTTCAAAGATGAAATGACTGAATTATGAGAACCTTAATCTGATCAGTGCATTAATCCACTTGAATGCATTAACCAGGTGGTGACTGTAGGTAGGTATAGCTGGAGGAGGTGGGTCACTGGGGCATGACTTTGGGGTTTATATTTTGCCCGTGGTGAGTGGAGCTCTCTTTGCTTCCTGGTGCCATGTTCTGAGCTGCTTTCCTCCTCCACACCTTTCCACCATGAGGTTCTGCCTCATCTTGAGCCCAGAGCAATGGAGTTGGCCATCTATGGATTGAGACCTCTAAAACTGTGATCCCCAAATAAAATTTTCCTCCTCTAAAATTGTTCTTATCAGGTCTTCTGGTTGTAGCAACAAAAAAGCTGACTAAAACACCACTTTTCCAGCATTTTCAAAGCAGGACATTTGTCTTCACCACAGGTATGGATATAAAAGGGTATAATATTTGCTAGGCAGAATTAAATCAGCTAAAAATATTTGTTAATATGTCAGATGTGTCTAAAACAAGAATTCTTATCCTTGGAAATTTTAAATGCTTCAACATACTCTAGGGTATTTCTTGCTTCCACATCCTCCCCTTCCTCCTTTTTCCTTTTCCTCTCTTCTTCCTTCCCCTCAACTTCCCCTTTCTTTCTTATCCAGTTAGACAGCTTTATTTATTTATTTATTTATTTATTTGTGGTACCAGGGATTGAACTCAGGGGCACTCGTCCACTGGGTCACATCCCCAGCCCTTTTTTGTATTTTATTTAGAGACAGGGTCTCACTGAGTTGCTAAGTGCCTCACCATTGCTGAGGCTGGCTTTGAACTCACGATCCTCCTGCTTCAGCCTCCCAAAGTGCTAGGATTACAGGCGTGCACCACCGCGCCCGGCTGACAGCTTTATTTTTTGAATGTGCATATTTTCCTCCAAAACATTTGTGTAAATGGACAGAAACAACCTTTAATAATGAGTTTCTCAAATTTAATAGTATTCCATATTGCATCGGTCCCCTCTGCATTTTAAATGATATAATATATTATGCTATTAGAATCTTGTACATTCTCTTTTCCTGAGTTAAGCGACTAACCAGCTCTTTGGAAGCAATTTCTTATCACATCACTTTTCACACTCAGGGAATCCAAGATGCAATAGTCTCTTGGACATGGTCTTGCCAAACAGCATTAAGAGAGGTGAGGAATGATTTGGTAATTATTATAACATTTGTTTTCCACATTATTTTATGTCATTGCAATAGTTTCCTACCGGTAGTAAAGTTGTAGGGTATATTATGTCTTCACTCTCTTCCATGAAATTTTTTCTTGTAGGGCCTTTCAAAACCTTATATCTCACACATCTTTCCTTCACTGGCTTCTCCTAAGGCACCCCAACACTGAAAAGTATCATCTGTTGAGTAGAGAGTTAAAGCTTCATGTCTGTGGGCAGAAACACAGCTTGTGGAGGAAAGAAAGGGGCAAGGGAATCCAACTGCCAGTTCAACCCATTGCCTCATTCTAGAATGGACAGTATGCAAATTTAGAATAGGAGGCATCCTTTGTAGTATGATTTCAGAGCTCTTAAAAGCCTGCATCACCCAGGTGTGGCTTCCTCCATCAGACTTCATACACAGGCTTGCCTCAACTCATTGGAGTTACTGCTGGGTACTTCAAGAATATGAGAGCCATGTGACTATCCTCTTGTATTTTGTTAAAAGTGGAGACTGATAGGCTCAGACATTTTATAAGGCACAAAAATGTTATATTTAAGTGCTCTGACAGCAGTAGTAGATAAAGAGAGTTCACCTGGGTAAATGGGGAAGACCATATGGGCTTCAGGCATTTCTCAATGAGATGCAACTATCCTAGAGAAGTAATTTATCAGAGCAGCATTTACAATTTACAAACTATCCTTCAATGTTGATTAGTTACTTAACTTTCTGAAGAGCAGAGTCAGTGCCTAAGGGAGTGGTTCTAAGGACAGAAAAGTGTTGATGGAGAGGGTGGAGAAGGCGGGGGATGTTACTGGGGATACCAGGGAGGAAGCAGAGCTGGATTTAGGTTGGTTCTCTGCAGGAAGGATCTGGGGAGGCCAACGGAATCATGTGGTGTTGAGTTGTGGAGGAGGGAGAAAGGCAGGAGAGAGTGGTGAGAAACAGGCTGTGCAAGGAATCAGGGAATACCATTCTGCTGAGGTACCTTTCTTCACAAGCTGTGTGACTCAGTGTTGAGTGACTCCTACAGAGCTGCTTCCTCTGGGAGAAGAACAAATGGATACAGCTCTTGGCCCTTTATCTAACCTCTTGAAACAACTTAAGCCAATCCCTTATCCATTCTATAGGAAGCAGACTACCCTAAAATGTGCTTGATGCATTTTCAATAAAAGTCATATGGTGCTCTCCATGACTATTGGAGTCATGTTTAAAATATCTCTGCTTTTGATTTTTGAATGAATGAATGATAGCTGAACAAATGTGTAAACATTTTCCTATACATAATATTCCACCTGATTTTTAAGTTGAAAATCTGTAACCTCCAAATGGATCTGGCAAATTGATCATGTCATGGACAACTATTTTTCTCCTGTTGAGACAGGATCCCAAGTTGGTTGAACTTTTGGTGCAATGAAGTAGAATTGAATAGTGTGTTTCCTGAAAGCTTTCTCATTTTCAGTCTTTTTTTTCTCTGGTTACTATACATATATTTACACATAAACATACAGACCTTTTAGTTATGTTATTTCTGATGGAATATGTTTTATTTTCATTGCTATTTGAGTCACCAATAAAAAGATGTTAAAACTTAGATAATTGTATCTCCTATGTCTGATAACTCATTTTGAACCAGTTTCCATTAATATGGATTTGAGGAGACCATGAACATGTGATAATACCTTGGAATGTAATAAGTTACACCATGAGAAATCATTTTATATCTATATTTAGATCAACATTTTGAAAAGTGTGGAGGAGAGGAAATCACCACGCGGAGGAGAGAATCTTTTTCAGAAGCATGTGGGTTGATGTATTTTTATCTTCTTTTAAAAGTCTATGACAGTGTAGGCTTGGTGAATGGTAATGAAAGAAACAATACATCACATATTCCTATGTGTTAGTGAAAACTATTGACAGAAGATTCATTTTGCAAAGCTAAGGATGTACATAAATATGGATGATGTGGACTCATTACTGTAGGACCTAAAAATTATATAAGAGGAACGATTCATCATTGAATATAGTATTGGCAATTGTTGCTACTGCTAATATTTCATGTCTATGACAACACATGTGTAGAGCAATATTATGTGCTTTAGAATACTTTTGTTTTTCTTTCAGGGCATTCAATATTTTGATCATCTTTCTCATATTTGGTAAATTCCAACTCAAATGAGCCTCTTCCTCCCATTATAGAGATACAAATCTTTCCCCTGCCTTCTTTTTCAATATAGTGCAGGAATTTGACCATTTAGCTTAGAGTATGCCAATTGGATGCTAATGATGAAAGAGGTAGGTGCCACATAATATCCACCCTGGCTTGCATGACAGTAGATATTGTTGCCTCTGCAATTTCTGTGTTGATGGTAACAGAGGTTTTAGTTGTAATAACCAATGCACAATTTTAGTGTCTGTGCTTGGTGGGAATAGAAATGGCACCTTGCTATTAAAGAAGCAGTGTGATATGGTGGTTAAAGGTGCTGGACTTTGGAGCCAAAAGTCTACCTGTAATTGAATCTCAGATTGACTACTTATTAACTGTCTGTGACTATCTTCTCTGTGCCTCAGGTTTATCATCAATAATTTGGGAATGATAATAATACCTACTATCTTGGGTTATGACAATAAATTAGTTACTATTTGTAACATGCTTAAGACAGTGGATCATAGTAAACACCTTCAACAAGAGAAAATGTCTCCATGAAAGTAAATTTTAAAGAATCAGTGAGACAGAATAAGATTTATTTGAGTTTACCCACAAGAGACTAGCCTATTCTATGTACTATTTATAGCCATAGTTCCTAAACTGTGCCAAGGTGTCCTAAGCCATAAGACCATGGAGGGATATTTTAAATTTGGGTGGGGGAACATGACCCTTGACATCTCTCAAACATCATGAGAACTCCTAACTCAAGGCAGTCAGAGCACCAGTGGTTTGTGCTGTATTTTTTGATAATGTTAGAGTGTTTTGAATCTGGACTTTTTGGTAGTTGCTGTGATCAAATGCTACTACTCTGTAAAAAATAGTGTGGAATAGGAAGTGAGAGTGGAATTTTCTAATTTGATTCCAAGATGTGAGAAGTCGTACAGTGCCCACAGATGTACACATCTTATTAAGAAATGGCTTTGTTTATTCAAGAATGAAATGCAAAGATATTTTCCTTTCAATAAAGAGTATTACTTTTTCAAAGAGCTACTAACTTGTTAGGACAAAATATACTTGTTTAAACTTAGCTAATTAATCAAATGAACTGTTAGATATTTCTTTTGGCCTGAGGGCACCATAAAAAAAATCACTGTAATTTCAAGGACATTGTACAACAAGAAAACTTGGGAAGTTCTGAGTTGCACATAGTTTCAACAACAAGTGGAATCCTTAGACCAGCCTGCTGATATATAAAGTAAGGAGAAAATAGTAAGTGACAAGTGAAAATCATTAGAGTTCCCCTTTGTTGCAACAACAGAAAATCAAAAACAATATCACTCTCTAGGGAGAATTGCAGAAGTTGTCACTGCCATAAAGACTTGACAAATGAGGGCTCCTGATGCCTGTAATATCTTAATTTATCTTACTTATTTGTTCAGTACAGGAGGCTGGCAGGTCATGAAGATGATGGCATGAGTTCAGAGAGCATTTGAGACCACCTCTATGGATTTCTGTGAACATTTCCACTTCAGAACCACATTAAATCAAATGTTCAACTGGAAGATTTTGAGCCAACATGAATATCATTATTAAAAGGAGGTGGTACAGCTAGATCATTTGCATTGGCTGCCATAGACATCGCAATTTCTATAGAGCTCTGCACAAATCATAGCTGAGAGGGATGTCACAGACATCTCCTGTGGCAGGTCCTAATATCCCAGTGGTTGTGAACTCCACAGATCTCTCTGTGAATTCTCACTTTGCCCTTTTGCTTTTTAGTGGCTCAATGCATAAAGCTTCTTAGACTTTGCCATCATCTTTGGCTTTTTCAATGCCAGTACTCCATACTCAAGTGATCAGTAACTGTTTCTCTTATCTAAAATCCCTTTTGCAGATCTTATTTTTCTATCACCTCTTGTAAGTCATGATTTTTATTTGAAATTTACTATTTTAGCAATGCTAATACTAGTTCTGCTTCCTTCACAAATAGAATTTCTGGGAAATATAGAATTGATTTTCTGATTGTCATTCCAATTGTCAGTGACAAATGGAATTCTGGTAGTCTGTGGCCAAACAAGTACATAAATGATCACTCTAGTCATCTAGAGTCAAATGTCTACCAAAGACTAGAATGACAAGTTAGTTGCAATAGGGGATAATAATAGAAATAAAGAGTATAGGATTTGTGGGTGAGCCAGTTACTTCTAAGTACACTAGATCACCTAGACATAAATAATAATGAGATTAGGGCTATGTATTTGCAGGTCAGCGCTTAAGTTAAAATTCTGAAAACTTTCATCATTGCCTTAAAAAAAATCTTTATCTTATGTGCTGCAGGGTCTAGATCATGCAAATGGTTAAATTACAACACACATCAATTCCATTGTCTCGTGAGGTATTGTATTTTAAAGTTGGGAAAGAGTGGTCCCCTGAAGAGTGAGATGGGGACATCTTCGCATATTTCAGATTTTCCCCCCAGTAGTAACAGCCATCTTTCCCCTGTCTGAGGCAGTCAGCTTTCCCTTAACTGAAGAATTTGTAATAAATTTGTCTGAGGTTTTACAGGGAGATGCTGACCCTTTGCTGTTGCTGCCTGAAGCGGAAACCGCTTGGAGCAACGAACGCCACAGGAAAATTCGGAGGTAGGATGAAAATGAAAAAAGGTCTTTTATTCTTCTTCTCTCTCCGGCTCCAGCAATCACTCCAAACTCTCTAACTCCAACCACCACCTTCTTCTTCTTCCCACATACACTAACTAAACTCACCCAGTTATATACATATAGCTTTAACAAGGACACGTGCTTACAGCTCGAGCTTACAGGTGCGTCACGCAGTGTTCACGGGCATACAAAGATTCTTTGGATAATGTATTACTATCAGGTGGAAACTAGAACATCTTGTATGGCTCTCAGCTAACCGCAATCTTTAGCTATCTCCTTGATTATAGGCTCCTTCACTTTGCCACTGTTCTTCCCCATCTCTCCCAATTTCTAGTTTTATACAAGCAGGTTCCGAGGAGCCGGTTTCAAAAGATGATCAGAGAGAAGCACATTAACACCAAATATGGCACTTTATGTAAACAGAAATGTGGGTGTGTATGGAAATGAATCATTTATTACATCAAGGTGGAAAGAATATTCTGTTGGATCAGACTGAATTTATCAATGTGAGTGTGTACCAATCAGACATCTGGCTTCAGCATGTTAGCTCAAGCACTTGAGAGTGGCTATGACAATTTGCTTGGTTATGTGACTAAAATTTGGACCCAACAATTTCATACATTAAATGAAGATGAGATGCCAGAATGTTCTTGATGTTTTTTGGAGAAAATTATTCAAAAGTTTAGGGAAATGAGAATCTGAATGAATTCAATATACAGCCTGCCTAGCTACTCCCTATGTCTCCCAGTTAGACCCCGGAGCTGTGTTTGGGTGTGCTGTCCCACCCACAGCCATCTTGCCTCCAGCTTCTGCTGCTCTGCAGAGCTGCCTGGGCCAGCTTTATTCAAGCAAGGTGTCACATACTCAGGTCCCTCAGAAATAAAGTTTTGTGTTACCCATCAAATGAAGACACCAATCAACTGTTTTGCTGACTTAAGGACCAAAATACACAATGTGAATCGTGAAAGAAAAACCATATATATCAACTATAGCTTTGTGCTTAAGATGTGACAAATAATATGTATATAAATAAATATTTTGACTTATTTTCCTTTTTTAATCATTTCCTGTCCCCTATACTTTTTTTAATAGAGTTTGCTGATGGCGATTTTAAAATCCATGTATTATATGTTATTTAAAATGGGATTAAGAAGTGAAGGAGGAATAAACAGAGCCCAGGGATCTTGGACATGGAGCTGGACACAATAATGAATAAAGTTGCTTGGGTGTTTATTAATGAAAGAAGGATATGTGAGGAGGTTAGGTGACAAAGGAGTAGGCTGTAATGGATATTTTTCATTCTTTTTGGCTTCTTCTTGGTTGAGCCTTTTTAAACTTGGGGAAATTGCTATCTAATAAATAGGGCTCTCATTATGAAAGCCAGAATCTCACTTCTCCAGTTTCATTTGCATAAATACAAAATTGAGATCCAGACTTCCCCAGTTGGACATGCCCATGCCAGTCTTTGAAGGTGACTGTATGCAAGGAACAAGGGCCATGCAAAATCCATTCTGGTGGGGTTGACAGAAGATTGACAGATAGATCCAGTTACTAGTGGCAACAGTGGCTGGGGTTGTGATGGCAGTATCCTGTTCCTAGTGATCATGATGTCAATGCAAACGACTGTGTCCAGGCTGTGTGGGAATAGCTGTCTCCCAGGTGCTTCTCCAGCAGTTCTACAGTCTGAGTTAGAGCACTGATTGTGACTACATAGCCTTTCCATGTGTTGCTCTGGTCTTCCTATAGCTCGTGTAGTTGCTTAAAAATATTTTTTTTTATTCTAATTTGTTATACATGACAGCAGAATGCATTACAATTCATGGGGGTAAAAAAGATGGTAGAATGAGATGGATATCATTACCCTAAGTACATGTATGAAGACACAAATGCTGTGAATATACTCTGAATACAACCAGAGATATGAAAACATGTGCTGTATATGTGTAATATGAATTATAATGCATTCTGCTGTCATATGTAACACATTAAAAATATTTAACAGATTGTATTTATGCTTACACTAGCTAGAGTAGGATAATGGTTTCTTACAAGTATGAATATTGTGAGTAGGTGATTTTCATGTTATCTCTTTAATCTTTCTAATGACTGTGTAGGGTAGGCTTGATCATCCCTATTTCTGTGATAAAACAAATTAAATCACTTATAACAGATTACATGACTATTAATAAGACTAAGGACCTGGACTCATGTACAAAGATTATAAGTTTGTATTTGTTAACTTTCACTTATAATCAGCTATAGAGATGTTACATAGACATATATTACTGCTCAATTATAAACAGTAGTGAAAATGCCAATATCTTAATTGCATTTATATCTTGTTTTAGTTTTCTAGTTATTTTAACTTATCTAACTTCTAACTTCTGCATAGTTGTGAGTCATGAAAGATAATTATTTGGTTCCATTATATTTAATATATTTTGTTCCCTGTTGCTTGAAATACACTCACTGTTCTCAATAGTATCCTTATGCAAATATTTAATTAAGCAGTCTCTTTGTACCATTCAATTTTTACTGGGATTCCTTTTCTTAACATTTTATTTACCTCTATATTTTTTTCCTCAAATAGATGTTTTTTCTTAGACATGAAGCATAGCTTTGAAAATGAATAGATTTGGAAATACAGCTGCCTTTGTATATAACAGGAGGCAATAAGAAAGTGTAAAAAAATGTGCTAAGTCCAAATGGAATGACAAAACAAACCCACAGCTGTGTTAATACTAAATCAGAAGCTGGTAACTTCACTCACAGTCAGTTGGTTAGAATATAAACATATTTTCAAAATTTTAAATTCTATTTTGCAGTTTCAGTAGTAATGGGAGCCATTTATATAAGCATAAATAAGGTAATGAATATACTTTGGAAAGGAACATAACATATAATCAAAAAGTTGTTTCTATATTGCTTCATTAATATTTATGCTTAAATACCCAATATTGTGATATTTCCAATGCATAAATACATATTGTGCATACACAATCCATGATGAGAGTTTAAGAAAATTAGAATATTCTCTTTAAAGTCCAGCAGAGCATAACTATTATTATTCACTTTAACAAACTTTCTTATGATTATGTCAAGCTAACAAGCGATAAGGATAAAACACTATGTTTGGTATAAAAGTTCTCTAACACACTGTGTTACTCTTATCTGCCTTATTTAGGTGAAAATTGCATTTGAGAAAAAATGTGACCATTTCAATCACCATTTAATTTACCATTCAGATGCACTATTAAAATTTAGTAGGTAACTTCAAAGACTAGTAAAATTCTTCAGATTCATCATTCATTTAGCATCTTATGTGTGTAAGGCACTGCGTCAACCATCTCCTGAGTAAACTGGGCAGAATGACTCACTGCAGCACTGATGGCAGGAATTTAGACCCCAAGTCCGCGTTAGCACAGCTAGGCCTAACAACTTCCCCTGCAGACTAAGCCGACGAGCTCAAAGAGAAGAGCCCAGAGGCCACACCAGTGCTCCCTCTCAGCCAGAAGTCAGTGAAATATTCACTCAGATTTGATTTTCATTTCTGACAGATAACTGATTGAAGATTCTTCACGATGTGTTATGATCCCTTCAAAGGCAGGGGCCAGTCATATGTATTTTATCTTCTTTGATAGAATTGCACTGACCTGAACTGTAAACCGCCAGCTGGTGCCCCTTCAGCTCTGGGAGCCAACACAACTCCTGGTGTTTACCTTTTACTAAGGATGAGCAAATGATACATTCTTCCGGAACTTCAGAGATCCTCTCCAGTAGATGACCCCTAGATTTATATATTTATCTTTGGTCTCTCCCCTGAGCAACTTAGACAACCAAAAAATGAAGTAGAAATTCCTTTGTCAAGCTTCATCTTAACCTTCAACACATAACAATAACTGGAGGCAGTGTAGGTTCAAAAGCTGGGGGCATGATGGATGGCAACCAGAGGGAAGCTTTTCTCTCTCTCTCTCTCTCTCTCTCTCTGGCACTGGGGATTGAACCAAAGGATGCTTAACCTCTGAGCCACATCCCCAGGCCTTTTAATTCTGAGATAGGGTCTTGCTAAGTTGCTTGGGGCCTTGCTAAACTGCTGAGGCTGGTCTCCAACTTGTGGTCCTCCTGCCTCAGCCTCCAGAGTTGTTGGGGTTACAGGCATGCTCCACTGTACCTGGCCCCTCATCTTTTCTTTACGTTCAGTGGGTGGTATATTCAAAGAGTATACAATGCTTTGGTGACAAATATGGAACGAAGGTATTCCTTCATTAAAACCAAGCTGTGAATTAGAGATGTCACCACTGCGGTTATGGTTTGAGGGGCCACAACCTCCGTTTTGCTGAGGTTGCAACAGAGGGTGGAAAGTTTCAAAAAGCTGTGATGGGACAGGGTGTTATTGCACAAGTTACAAGACACAGGTGGCCAGTTTGAGACCAAACTGAATGTAGAAGAGGAAGACAGACAGCCATGATACATTTGATTACCTTATAACTTGAGCTAAATCACCACCTTCCCATGCCATAACCAAGGGATAAGGGACTTCCACATGTTTGGCGTCTGTTTACTTTGGTTCATATGAAAGCTTGAGCATGTGGCTTCTGTGTTTTCCTATGGTCTTGTTCCTTTCTTCTACCACTTTTTCTTCCACCAACATCACATTTCTGTTTCTGCTTTTCTCTGTCTCAGGATCTTTGCTCAAGTGCCAAATGCCAAATGAAGACAAGCATTTTGGTAGGCATCATGGCAGAAGGAGCCATAAAAGGAGACATAGTTATGTCCTTCTTCAATCATATAACCTTCATTTTAGGTGCCCATTCATGTACTCACTCCCCTACCATGCTCGACCAAGAAGCCTCTTGTACAAAGTACAGAAGAGCAGCATCACATTTGCAGAGTTGATATTCCACTTTCAGAGAATTAACTTGGATCCATTGGTAGCATTTCTCTTCTTTGAAACTCTTTTATAATATGCTGCTAGTCATCGTGTGGCAGAGGTGGTGGGAAATTTTTCCTTTGACCCTTCCTATGGAGAAGGTGTGGACAATTTGTTCTGGGAAGGAGAATTTTGGAAAGGGGGTAATGATTTCTATGGGGTACCAAGGGAAAGAATAGATAAGGTCAATTTGAGAGGGCAATCATAGAAGTAAAGTGCTTAGATAGGAAAACATTTAAAAATCAATCATCAACTGTAGAAATAAGTAATAATGGCAATTTCATAGTAAGAATTTAGGATTAGAAAACTGTTGAAGAAACGGTTGAGGAAACCGAGACTTAAAGAGGTCAGGGAAGTTATTCAAGGTCAATCAAAGAGCTAGTGAGTGGTGGAAGAGAAATTCAAGCCTCGGTAGTGACAAGACAACCCTTGTTCTTTTTTTTAAGTTTTTTTTTTTTCCAAATTTATTTTTTATTCTAAGTTGTTAGAAATGACAGGAGAATGAATTACATTTCATATTATACTTATAGAGCACATTTTTACATATCTCTGGTTGTATACAAAGTATATTCACACCATTCATGACTTCATACATGCACTTAGGGTAATGATATCCATCTCATTCTACCATCTTTTTTTTTCTTCACCCTTTTGCCCCCTCCCTTCAACTCCCTCCCCATTGGCCATTCTAGTGTTCCTCTAATCCTCCTATGCTCCCAGTCAAACCCCACTGTGAACTGGCCTCCTTATATCAGAGAAAACATTTGGCATTTGGCTTTCGGGGATTGACTAACTTCACTTAGCATTATATTCTCCAATTTCATCCGTTTACCTGCGAATGCCATGATTTTTAAATTTTCTCTTATTGCTGAGTAATACTCCATTGTGTATATATACCACATTTTCTTTACACATTCATCTACTGAAGGGCATCTAGGTTGGTTCCACAATTTAGCTATTGTGAATTGTGCTGCTATAAACATTGATGTGGCTGTGTCCCTGTAGTATGCTGTTTTTTTTAAGTCCTTTGGGTATAGACCGAGGAGTGGGATAGCTGGGTCATAAGGTGGTTCCATTCCAAGTTTTCCAAGGAATCTCCATACTGCTTTCCATATTGGCTGCACTATTTTGCAGTCCCACCAACAATGTATGAGCGTGCCTTTTTTTCCACATCCTCGCCAACATTTATTGTTTGTGTTCTTAATAGCTGCCATTCTGACTGGTGTGAGATGAAATCTTAGAGTGGTTTTGATTTGCATTTCTCTAATTGCCAGAGATGTTGAACATTTTTTCAAGTATTTACAACCCCTGTTCTTATCCACTGCACCATGACTGCTTTGCTTTGAACATAGGAGTATTGGGCAGATATTATAAAGGGTTATCAGCCATTGGAGGAGATTGGATATGTCAGATATTTTCTTTTTTCTCAGATTTTTGTCAGATGCTCTGTGATTATATGTGTTTACCCTGCATGAAAGTTTAATGGAGTAGCATGGTGTCATCATCCTATGTAGGAGAGAAGACACTGGTCCTCACCACAATGGTTTTCCTCTAATGAGCAAAATCCCAACTTGAGCCTAATGGATAATATCCTCTCAGAAGAGGACTTAGATGGGGATGAGGATGGGGACATGCATCAAAATCTCAAGATATTTAGCAGTGTGACCAGAATGATAATAAATTATATCTTTGTTGAATGTTTTAAGTCTTACATCTTTAAAAACAGATTTATTAACCATGATAATATTTTATTACATGGCTATAGCATGCTATGTTGTTTTAAGAAACTCTCCATGTATAAGTGTTTGCAGATGGCTGTTTCAAAAAACTACTAAAAGTTAATTCCACAGCAACCCAGTTTCCCCTAGCTTCATAGATTAATTTGCAGGAAATTAAAGCATAAAACACATTTTAGAACAGGAATCATACGTGTCAGAAGGTCTGAAAATCTAAAGAGTTAGTATAAATTGCTTTGTTTTATACATGCTACATATGAAAATATTTTCATATAATGCATTCTACAGCTAAAGAACTCTATGTTCTCTCAACAATTTAAAACAAGGACATAAAATGTACCCAGAGGGGAAAAGGAATGTTATTTTATTGCTGCTGAATCCATGAATCTATTAGGGAAACTCATTTTAATCTTTAGCTTTCGTATGTCCTTTTTACTGAGAATGAGACTTTTCTTTGTGTCTACAATAGAAAAATGACACCAATTTAGTTCTGTACTTTGCCAATCCCCGGTTTTCATATTTCTTGAATTATCACAGTTGTCCATCAATTTTGCCAAGGAAGCACAGGAAATTGGGCTGTGGGTTGGGTCCTGTTAAGGATGTATACAGATTCCTGTAAAATGTTCATAAGGATATTGCTCTTATTCCCCCCTGTCCCCGTGTGTGTGTGTGTGTGTGTGTGTGTGTGTGTGTGTGTGTGTGTGTCTTTCTTTAACTTTTGGAACAATATAAACAGTTTTATACTCATGAACATTCTTTTATAGCCTTTATGCTCTTGGAATTTAGTTTGTAGTTCTTGAGCTGGGCTAATTGTCTGAGGTCATAGCACTTTATAGATAGTTTTGCATATATAAGTGGATATTCTGAATTCTGCCCAGAGTAATGTATTGAAATTAGCAGTTAATTCAAGATTTTAAAAATTAATATGATCTGCAATTTTAATAGTGCAAGGAAATTTAATGGTCTCTTAGTTCAACACATTTATTTTGCAGATGAGAAAACAAAGATCCAGAGAGCTGTTAGGTTTTTTCTGAGGGTCACATGGCTGGTTAATGGCAGAATTAGTATCAGAACAGAGCAGGTTATTTGCCTCAAAATACAAAGTATTTTCTTTTTTTAAGTTATAAAATGTTAAGGCATAGTGAAAAGTCCAGAGAATAATATGACTAACTACTATCTACCACATACTTTTTCATATCTTATATATAACTTCTTTTATTTTTTTAAAGAAATGAAACAGTAAATGCCCTGTGTAATTTACAATAACGTAGAAGTAGAATCACACCATATGCATTCTAGGGAAACTTGCAAGCTTTTATTTGCTTGCTGTTGCTTTCAAGATTTTTTAAAATCTTGAAATGCATAGCTATGATTCATCCATTTTTGCTGCCTTCCATATTGTAAACATGTTACATTCTGTTTATACATTTGCCTGTTGATGGATATATAGATTTAAAAAAAATTGTATTACAAACTATGCTGTAATAAATATTCTTTATACATGTCTCCTTGTGCACAAGTGCTAGCATTTCTTGGCTACATACTTAGAAATTATAATACCTCAATATCACATATTATTGCTAAATTACTCCACAAAGTGTTACACAACAGTGTTAAGCAATGTTAGTTCAATGAACAGAAAATGATTCATTACCACAGTTCTATCATTATTTGATTTTTAGTAAATAATGTTGAATATCTTTTCATATGTCTACCATTTAGCCACTGCTCCAATAATATTGGATAACCAACCACCCCAAAACCTAGAGGCACTAATTTACTTTTATGGGTTTGCAGGCCAACTAGTATGGCTCTACTTTGGGCTGCTGGTCTATAAGTCCAGGTCTGTTCCTGTGTCTCTTATCCTCCTTGATCCAAGACCAGCTAACAATGCTTTTCTTGCAGCAAATGCAAGAGCTCCAGAGCACAAGCCCTATTACTCAAGGACATTTCAAGTTCCTATTTGTGACCATTCTGCTTATGTCCCACTGCCCAAAGCTAGGCACTTAGCTGAGTCCACCTTCCATAAGTGGGGAAATAATTCACCCCCTGAGACTAGACAAATGTAACAACTACAAGGGAGGGAAGAAGTGTCACCAGTGGTTTAATTTACCAGCACTCACAATTGGCCTCTGGTTTTAAATTCTATGACTTGGGTTGCTTGTCTTTTACTCAGTAAGTTGCAAATATTCTTTGTATAATACAGATTCTGATTTTTAGCAATTACAAGTTTAGGAAACTCTTCTTTCAGTATCTGGCTTGATTTCAGTTTATGATTTTTTTCTTGTACAGAAGTTGAAAATGTAGCCAGGCATGGTGGTGCATGCCTGTAATCCCAGCACTTTGGGAGGCTGAGGCAGGAGGATCGCGAGTTCAAAGTCAGCCTCAGCAATGGCGAGGCACTTAGCAACTCAATGAGACCCTGTCTCTAAATAAAATACAAAAAAGGGCTGGGGATGTGACCCAGTGGTCAAGTGCCCCTGAGTTCAATCCCCAGTACCACACACACACACACACACACACACACACACACACACACAAAAAAAAAACAAAACAAAAAAAACAAAAACAAAAACAAAAAAAAAAAAAAAACAAGAAGTTTAAGAAGTTTAAAATGTTCCTTCAGTCTAAATTCTTATTGGTGCTTTCTTTTGTAATTTGTGTTTGCTTTTATTGATTTAGAAAATTCTCTCTATCTTAAGGTCATTAATATATTTTTCACTGTTTTCTTCTAAAAGTACTAACATTTAATTTTTATATTGAGGCATCTGAGTTTTATAAATGAATGATGTAGAAATCTTATGTTTTTCTATACTCATTCTAGTATATTGGTTGTTCTACCATTTCCTCATTTTTGTAATGCATTGTCTGTTGTATACTATTTATATATAGAAAGGTAGACAGACAGACAGATACCTTGCATCACTTTTGTGCTCATTGGAGTAATTGTGAAATCCAGTATTAATATCCCTTGTCCTACTCATTCTACTATTATAATAGCTCTTGATATTTCATATGGTATATTCCCCTATTTTTTTTTTTTTTTTTACAAAATAGTGCACAGTCTTGGCTCTTTGCATTCCATGTATTTTGATTTGAAAATTTCCACAAAAAAATCACTCTTTTGATTTTGATTAAAATTCTATTTTATGTGGATATTTATTAGTATGGGACTGCTATATTTATAATATTGTTTCTTTGCATCTTTATCCAAATAATTATAGCTTTCTCTACAAGAGTCTTGAATCTCTTTTGTTGTATTTATTCCTAGGTAACCATATAAGTTCTCCACTGTTGTATAATAATTATCACAAACTGAGAAGCTTAAAGCAATATCCTTTTATTGGCTCAGTTTGTGTGGGTCAGGAGTCAGGGTATGGCTGAGCAAGATTTTCTGCTTAGGAGGTCACAAGACTTCAGTCAACCAGTCAGACTGTGTTCTTTTCTGTGGAATTGACTGAGGAAGAATTGACTTTTGTTGTTCCTCAGGAATTCATCTTCTTGAGGCCTTTTCTAGATGATTATGGGCTGAAATCTGCCCACACTACCTAGAGGACCACCCAAGGTCCTTACATGGTCTTTCACAAAATGTTTGCTTCCTTCATCCAGCCAACAAGGAGAGTATCTAGACAAATACTGCTGCCGAGACAGTCTTAAAAATATAAACAGTTACCTTGGTCATATTCCTTTGGTTAAAACAAGTCAGATGTCCTGCCCACATTCAAGAGAGGAGGATTAGATACCGACGTAAGTATGAAGGGATCAGAGGCACCACCTCAGGTTCTGTCCTCTACTTCATTTTTGCTGGAACTATAGAGGGAATCCATGACTTGACTCACTCAACAACTATTCCTGTAGCATGTAATGGTTCAATGACTGAAAACTATGTTTTCTCAGAGACTGCTGTAACTAGAATTCCAGATGTGATTGTAGTCAGTTCTCATGAATATTACATTAACCAATACTGAAACACTGCCCTTGGGGGAGACATAGGGTCAGATTCCTGAGAGCTTTTTTATCAACCAGTCAATACATAACCTTGTTTTATGTGTGTTCTTTTTAAAGACACCCTATTTAATATATATCATTAATTCATTAATATTGAATGCATGGCCAACAGCACCATAACTCATTGCTGATCAAAGCTCATCTAACAGACTTTTTTTTTTTACTCCCTAAGGCTCATCATAACCTTATTTTTCACTTAGGAACTCTGGACAGTACTTCAGCACCATGCTGGGGGCCATGGGGCCAAGACAGTGTTTTAAATAGCAAAATCACTAATGAAAATGCAAAACCATGAATAGTAAATATACAATGAAAAAGACACTTGTTGACAGCATGAAAGTTGAAACAGAAAGGACTATTCCCTTTTCAGCCCCAGCTGGAAATGTGTGCACCTGGTGATTCTTCTTTTTCTTCTTCTTTTTTTAAAATGTGTACTGATCTGCTCATATCTGCAAATGACTGCAAAAGTGCCCTGATTGTTGATTTTGTGTTTACAAATAAATGAATAGGTGAATTCACAAGTAGATGAATTCACAACGAGGGAATCATAAATAATGAGGATCAAACATTATCCACTATCAATCAGATGTAGTCATGCAAAGGCTGATGATGCCAAACAGTTCTACTAGCCTCATCAGATACAACACTTAGTTCAATACTGGTCTACTAGGATCCCTGTTAAAAAAAAAAATCATTGAAACTCCTTTAGATTCCTCATTTTATATTATCCAACCTGATAAAACTTGGATCCATACCAAAACCTGGACAGTTAAATCAGCTATTTGAGAAGTCATATAGCTGTGCAAATTGGAACTTTAATGGAGTCATGGTTTCTGGGCTACATAGTGTCCATCTTATTCCATCTCTGTCCAATTTGTTCCCTGGAAGTCTGACCTTTATGAAAAGCACCCACAGGCCTCCTTGCCCTCTGGCTTCCACAAGAGTTCCACTGATGGAAGGCACCAGCAGGAAATCAGAGGGCAGGAGAAAGAAAGTTCAGGTTTTGCTTTGGCGATTTCCTCTCTTTCTGTTTGGTCATAGGTTGTCAGCAGCTACATTTTGCCACTAAATGTGGCACTTCCTGTCAAGGACCCCCTCCTCTTTCAACCTCCTCCAAGTTTGGGTAATTGCTGCCTCTCCTTACCCTTGCAGGCTGAGGAATGGTAATGTCTTCACTGCTGCTAGCCCTGGGAGCATGTTATTCATCATCTATGTTGGTTTCCTTTAAATTTTAACTAGATCTTTTTTTTTTTTTTTTTTTTTGGTGGTGCTGGGGATGGAATCCAGGGCCTTGTGCATGCTAGGAAAACACTTTACCAACTGAGCTATATCCCTAGTCCTTACCTCGATCTTTATAAAAAGCTGTGTTAGGATTCTCCAGAGAAACAGAACCCATGGAAATATATGGCTTATTATGAGGAATTGGCTCATATAATCCAAAGATCTGCACCCTGAATCAGCAAAGTGGATACCCAAAAGAGATGATGGCTTAGTTCTAATCTAAGTCTGAGGCCTGATGGAGTACGATGGTGTTGTTCCAGTCCAAAGGCTGGCAGGCTCAATACCCTAAAAGAGCTGTTTCACTTCAAGTAGGTGGACAAAAGTTGATATCTCCATTTGCAAAAGCAGTCAGGCAGGAAAAATTCTCTTATTCAAGGAAGGAAGTCTCTTTCTTTTCTTTTTTTTAAAAAAAATTATTTATTTATTCTAATTTCTTATATATGACAGCAGAATGCATTTCAATTCATAGTACACATATGGAGCACATTTTTTCATGTCTCTGGTTGTACACAAAGTAGAGTCACACCATTTGTGTCTTCTTACATGTACTTGGGGTAATGATGTCCATCTCATTCTACCATCTTTCCTACCCCCCTGGCCCCTACCTTCCCTCCCTCCCCTTTGCCCTATTTAAATTTCCTCTATTCCTCCCATGCTCCACCCTCCCCCATCCCCATTATGGATCATATCAGAGAAAACATTTGGCATTTGGTGTTTTGGGATTGGCTTATTTCACTTAGCATAATATTCTTTCTCCAACTCCATCCATTTACCTGCAAATGCCATGATTTTATTCTCTTTTAATTCTGAGTAATATTCCATTGTGTGTATGTATATATGTGTGTGTGTGTATATATGTATATATATATATATATATATATATCACAGTTTCTTTATCCATTCATCTACTGAAGGGCATCTAGGTTGCTTCCAAAATTTAGCTATTGTGAATTGTGCTGCTATAAATGTTGATGTGGCTGCGTTACTATAGTGTGCTGTTTTTAAGTCCTTTGGTTATAAACCAAGGAGTGGGATAGCTGGGTCAAATGGTGATTCATTTCCAGTTTTCCAAGGAATCTCCATACTGCTTTCCATATTGGTTGCACCAATTTGCAGTCCCACCAGCAATGTATGAGTGTGCCTTTCTCCCCACATCCTTGCCAACACTTATTGTTGTTTGTATTCTTAATAGCTGCCATATTTGACTGGAGTGAGATAAAATCTTAGAATAGTTTGGATTTGCATTTCTCTAATTGCTAGAGATGTTGAACATTTTTACATATATTTGTTGGTTGATTGTATATCATCTTCTGAGAAGTGTCCATTCAGTTCCTTGGCCCACTTATTGATTGGGTTATTTGTTTTTTTGGAATTAAGATTTTTGAGTTCTTTATATATCCTAGAGATTAGTGCTCTATCCGATGTGCGTGTGGCAAAAATTTGCTCCCATTCTGTAGGCTCTCTCTTTACCTCACTGATTGTTTCTTTTGTGGAGAAGAAGCTTTTTAGTTTGAATCCATCCAACTTATTGATTCTTGATTTTATTTCCTGCGCTAAAGGAGTCTTATTAAGGAAGTCAGGTCCTAATTAGACATGATGAAGATTTGGGCCTACTTTTTCTTCTATTAGGTGCAGGGTTTCTGGTTTAATTCCTAGGTTCTTGGTCGACTTTATGTTGATTTTTGTGCATGGGGAGAGATAGGGACTCAATTTCTTTTGTTGCATATGGATTTCCAGTTTTCCCAGCACCATTTGTTGAAGAGGCTGTCTTTTCTCCAATATATGTTTTTGGCACCTTTGTCGAATATAAGATAGCTGTATTTGTGTAGGTTTGTCTCTGTGTCCTCTATTCTGTACCACTGGTCAAAAGTCTTTGGTGCCAATATCATGCTGTTTTTGTTACTATTGCTCTGTAGTATAGTTTAAGTTCGGGTATAGTGATGCCACCTGCTTCATTCTTCTTCTGTAGCACAAAAAGAGGTCTTCAACTGATTGGATGAGGCCCAACCCAGTTAGAGATGGCAGTCTACTGATTTAAACGTTGATTTCATTCAAAAATGCCCTCACAGAAACATTCATGTTTAACCAAATAACTGAGTATTTTGTAACCCAGTCAATTTGATAGGAAATTAGCCATTTCAAAAGTATTTTTTTTCTTAAATCAAACCTACAATGACCCTGTTTGGATGTACTCTTTTTCTGCCAAGATTATGACTAATAATGGCTTCTGACTTTGGGTGAGCTGTCAAAGTTAAAGATTTTGTCTCTTGCTTTGTCCCCTGCTAATGCTTCTCTCTCTCTCTCTCTCTCTCTCTCTCTCTCTCTCTCTCTCTCTCTGTCTCCTTCTCATTTTTCTACCTGGCACATCTTTCTTTTCCTGTTCCATAACTACTAGTCTTTCCTAGGGTATCTTCTATTACCCACTGTTCTTCCCATTCTACATGTTCTCTCTGGGCAAGTTCATCAATTCTAATGAATCTGTTTCTACTGTATAGGTTGATATCTCCCAAACCTGCATTCCTCTTCTATTCCGGCCTCTGCTCTAATAATCCTTTCTGATTTACTTAACCCAGAATCTTGAAAAGTCTTATAGACTTCTTTCTGTGACCCTGTCACTTCAAATTGGTAAAGGCTGTTGATTTTCTCCTAAATATTTTATGTATCTCAATGCTCCTAGCCCATCTCTACTTCCATACTCTACTTCACGTCCTCTATTGCAATGACTGACTGGGGTTTTGCTACCTCTGGTCTAACTGCTTATATCCATATGTGGCCTTGGAACAATATCTAGTGCCCAGCACAGCTCAGCAAATACTGTATACTGTTGACATAGCTGATGATAAAAGAAAATCTTCCACACTTCTGTGAGAATGATTTTTCTAAACAAACATCTGATCATTTTGGTCTCCTCCTTTCAAATGATAAAAATAACAATTTTAAGTAAAAACATTAGCTTCTTAGCATAACATATATGACCTTTTGTCACTTGCTTCTTTAGTCTCTTCTTCTTGTACTCCCCAACTCTTAGACCGTGGTTATTTATAGAAAACAAAGCATCATGGGAGCCTCTCAAACTGTCTGCTCCACAGAAAAGGCACCAGAATCTACAGAGGGGCTATGCTATCCAACAGACTCCATTTTAAAACCTTTGGCCAAATGACTATGGGTTCATCCCTTAGCCTCTCTGAGCTTTGATTGGGGTAGATAGTTCCTACCTTGCAGGATCATTGAAAAGATTAGAAAAATATATATCTACCAAATTGATGAGAACATGCTGTCTGCTCTTTATAGCTTATGTTCCTTTATATCTTTCTTTCTCATCTTATTTCTAAAGTGATATTGTGATGTATATTGGTCCGCATTGTACTGCTCTGACATAATACCTGAGTTTGGGTGATCTATAATGGAACCAATCCTACCCATGAGAGTGGAGCCCTTACAGCCTAATCATATACTTTACAACAGCCACTCAATTTCAACATGAATTTCGGACAGAACAAACTTTCAAACCATAGCATCAAGCTTAGCAGCATTTATTCCCACTGTTCAGAATGTCCTTTGAAACTTTCTTTTCCTGATTGGTTCTACTTTTCCTTCAAGATGTAATTTGATATTTACCTAAGACAAAAAGCCTTCTCTAAATACCAGACTGGGCCAAATGTCTCTTCTCTATTGCTTTAATTCATTCAAGACACTTGGACAACTTCCTCACAGCTTGAGCAAACATTCACAGGAAATTTTGTGAATATATTAAAATCATACAGTTATATGACTGCTTCTCTCATTTGCTTGTGAGCTTTGGCAGCCTGATTTGTCTTTAACCTATTACTAACAGCACATATCACATATCATACATACTCAGAACATTTGCTGGACTAAAATGTAAAACTAGAAAACAAATGAAGAAATGAACAATGGCCCATTTAATTAAATGTTTACGATATGACATTTTAACATATGGGGGAAAAAAGGCAGATACATGATTACATCTGATTTTCAGTTTGCAAATAACTACTTAAAGATTGTTTTCAAAGCTTTTTGCTTGATACAGTGTGACGACATGGAGATAGGAAGCTTAGTTTAATAGTCTGCACTTTGTCTTGGGTTGACTTCAGAATACTAGAATGAAGTCCATTGGCTGCTGTCTGGGGACTGGATGATTGAGTAGAGCCAGGGATGTGTGGAGACCTGTGTTTTAAAGAAATAATAACTGATTGTGTTAGGAGATAAACAGAATTTAAAACCATTTTTTGGTTGCTCTTGCTATTTCATTATTTGAACAGACTGATTCTTGTTTGAGCTGTATTTTGAGTAGGACCTTCTTTTGTCTATATTTCTGATGTTATTCTCACATCCAATAAGAAAATGTTCAAAAGCCATGAATTATCTGTTTTATATGTAAGACCATAGTGTGACTTTATTTTAACATTTTTATTTATTGTTAACTGTAAAGAACACTGACTTGCAAAGGAATAATGTAGTTTTCCTTCTATTTTTTATGAAGGCTCCTTTATGACTCAGGCTGCCTTTAGCATGTGTCACATTTAACTCAGATACATGCTTGGAACTTAATGATTGCTGAGTCATTAGAATAGTCCAGGTTTATTAGATTAGAGAATTACACATAATCTTCAAAAGAACAACTGGACTGTTTACTGTTTTGGTTTCCTAGTTTATAACCTATTACTATTAATGGGTCTCCTATATACCTATTTATTAATATTTATTTTGATACCAGGAATTGAACCCAGATGTGCTTAACCACTGAGCAACATCCCCAGCCTTTTCTACTTTTTATTTTGAGACAGGGTCTCACTAAGTTGCTTAGGGCTTCACTAAGTTGCTAAGGCTGGCTTTGAACTGACAATCCTCTTGTGTCAGCCTTCCAAGCCACTGGAATTACAGGTGTGTGTGCCATCATGCCTGGCCCTATTATTTTAACTAAACTAGTATTTGACTGCTATTTTTTAATTGATGGGAGATATAATGATGGACTTGGGGTCCCATACATTCCATTAATGTTCCAGCCATGGGAATTATACACCATGATTAGATGACACCCTGATTATGTGGATCTGTAAACTGTACTGAGAACTTCCCTTCCAATTTCTTTCTAAGTATTTTAGTCAAATATCAAGAGTACTGTTCAAAGTGGCCAATTTACGTACCTCACTGGCAATGTAATGTAATCTAAGTATACACCTTGGAAAAAGTGGATAACATCCAAATGACTTTCCTTAACCAAATAAGTTAACTTAATATCTAAGATTATAGAGTCGATGAAAAATAGACTTTCAGTCTGTTTACACTTCAGAAGGACCGATTTTTTTGGGGTAACATATCATCTCTGGGTATAATATATACAGCCAAAGGATCAGCGGACGTTCCATTTAGAAAGTTAAGAAACCAGCTGATGTTTTCTTGGGGTAAAATACCATCCTACATCCAGAAATGGGTTGCAAAGGACCCAGCAGATGAAGACAGGAATTTTTTGTCAAGAAACATCTCTCAATGTACTTTTTAACATTTTGTCAGATGTCTGATAAATTTTATAGCATTCTATACTCTGTAACTTGAAGACTGTGTCTTGAAGACTTACCAAACAGTTGTGACTATAACAGAGAAAGAAACGCCTCACGAGTGGGTCATACAACACACTGGTGCCCCAAGTCACCTGCAGAACAACATCCCCAGCAGCCAAACATGATGAGCTGCCTTTAATGTCCATTGTCATCCAACTGAATGTGGAAATGTCTTCCTAAATCCGTAATTTTAAATATACTCTAAGATGCTATTATTTTGAAGTCGTTCTGAAGTTGAGTGTTTAGATTCAAAAGACCCTTTGAAAAATAAGGTAAATAAGATAAAATTGTTATTCCATCATTTTATAATTTATTTGATCTAATCTTGAAGACAAGATATACTTCAAATAATCCACAGTATTTTAACTGAGAGTTGATATGGCAAATACAGATTCTCTGTGAAAAGTATAAAATAACTAATAAAATGAGTTTCTTCAAGGAGGAAACTCCTTTCTTTTCTTGATCACTGAAATGCTTATTATAAAATTAAGTCTAGGTATCTTAAATTTTATAGCAATGCTTATACATTTGATTGCAGATCTAACATCCATATAGAATTTTTAATTTCTCTGTATTAGAATCACAAAAACTAATATAATTGAGAAATTGGAAATTACAGATGATAAATTAGATAAAGCAAACCGGTGCAGTGAATGAACTCATGAATTTTAGCTCGAGTTTGACATGATACAAAATATCTCATGAATTGACCCAAAACAAAAACACAGTTTGAATTACTTCCAGCAAGATAAAATGAGAAAAAGAGATTAAGAAATAAGTAGGAATGAGAACTATTATGTAGTATAATTTCATGTTACAGTTGATCCATATGAACTGTTTTAAACATACAGACTAAACACTTTTGCACATCATCCATCTCTAGCAAATTCTAACATCTTGTCCCATCTGGAACAGATGTGTGTAAGTGTGTGTGTTTGCATTGCGATTTGGGTTCAAGCTCCCCTGTGTCCCTGTTTTCTTGTCCAAATCCATCTCCCATCCTTGTTGGCCTGGCTCTGATTTGTAGAAAGTTTCAGTGCTCTTCCTCCTAATCAGAAGCTTAAGGAAGCCTTAGTCTCAGGCATGTGGATTTCCTCACCCTCCCATCCCCTCCCCTCCCCCATCAGTACTGGGGATTGAACCCGGGGCATGTGCCCAGAACACCACAAGGCAGCCAGAAGCCAAGGAATTGAAATCAGCAGGAAATGTAGGAGTCCTTAACACTTCCTTCTTAGGTGTGGAAGACAGTTGACCCTAGACAAACTGGATCTTTAGAAATCCAAGGTAGTAGGGAAACCCATAAGAGCAATATTGTGCTTCTTGTTCATCTGATAATGGGAATTTGATCTAATCTCAATTTAGTACAGAGGAGAAATATGGTCACATTAGATCCTGCCTGTTTACAGAACAATTTATTCTCAGTTACAATGCAAAGATTTGGTTTTCTCCTTCTCTGTCCCTCTGTTTCAGTTATCTTCTGTTACATAACAAAGCATTTCAGAATTTGGTGGCATATAACATCCATTTATTAGGCTCATTGGTCTGTGGGTCAAGAGTTTGGGCAGGGAACAAGAGGGAGTGTCTGTCTCTGCTCAGCAGTGCCTGTGGCCTCAGCTGGAAGACTCCAAAGCTGAGGGAAGCTCATCAGCTGGGGGCCAGGATCATCTGAAGGCTTGTTTACATTCACAGGTGTGGTGGTTGATGCTGGCTGTTGGATGGAATCTTAACTAGCACACCTGCATGTGGTGTCTCTCTATGACCTGGGCTGCCTCACAACATGATGGCTAATTTCCAAGGGTGAGAATCCCAGGGGAGAAAGCCAGGCAGAAGCTGTATCATTTTTTCCAAGCTAGCCTTAAATGTCATGTAAGCTACTTCCACAAAAGTTTTACTTTCTGGATAAATCACAAAAGCCATTCAGTTGCAAGGTAATGAAAAAGAGGCTCTGCCTCTTGGTGAGGAGGTAGGAAGGTTGGATAACAGCACATGGAACCAGAAATATTGCCGCAGCTATTTTCAGAACATACAACCTGTCACATCCTTTTCCAGCCCTACCTTAAATCAGTCCTTTTAACTAAAAATGAACTTCTTTGAATGATGGTAGTTAAGTAAATGAAATACTGAAAAGTATTAATAACATAAAGTGTAATGTGACATATATTGCTGTTCTATTCAAGTTGTACAACCTAATTTTGGAAATAATTTCTGGATAGAATACTTGGTGGTATCCAATAATAGATAACATAAAAATCAATGCAACAGTTATTGTTCTTGAATGCATAAATACTTAACATAAATTATAAACTAAGCCAGTCATTTTCCACAGTAAGTAAAAAGTAAGGGTGCAACAGAATAAAAAATTCCAACTCTTGATGTAGAGTAATTTTTTTTCCCCAGCTTTTTCATTTTGACATGGGGAAAGCTGATTTTCTTCCTTCACTTTGATAGCACTTCACTATTCTGTATCAATGGAAACTTGAAAGTCAAGTCTCTTCCGTGTAATGTAAAATACTTAGGTGTATTAACTTTTAAATTCAGGCAGTATGTTTTTCCTCTAGTTGTAAATTACCATTTATTTGTTAGAGTTGAACAAAGCTAGACAAGAGATTTCCAGAAAGGGTTACAGTGCTGCCCTAATCTAACCCCCCCCCCCCCCCCCCCCCCCCCCCCCCCCCCGCCAAAAGAAAGCACATCAGGGAGAGGACATTGGTGCTGAAGCAGAAGGAAAGTCCAAGCATGTTTGCAAAGGCTGGCAGGCATACGTCAGACACAGTCCAGTGCCAGCCAAATAAGAACACACAGGACTCAGCACCCAAACATGGTGGGGATAGGGGGAGCGGAAACATCACTGTATCACCAAGCCTTGCTTGCAGGGGCTGTGGTGTTTTATTTTTAAAATGTTTCTTAACTTTTTTTTCTTCAACTGACAGAATCTCTGGGGACACCAATATAATTCTATTCTGTCAACCCACTCTGTAAAATATTAGATATTAGATTATATTGATAGTGTAATTAACTCCCCCTCCTTCCTCACACCCTTATTTTCGCTAAAATTGGTGCTTAAAAGTAGACTCGGTCTAGATTGAGTTTGTATCTAGTGACAGGATTCACTCTGTCTTTCATGGAAACTACAGAACACACAGACTTTCTTTCTGTTACAGTAAAACCTTGATTTGCCTGAATCAAAATAATAGAAAACAAAACCTAGAGTAAGCAAATTCCTCTAATGAAAGAGATAGAATCAATAACTTAACAATTAGAAGGAACTTATTTTAATATTTCCTTACATGCTCCAGGAGATGTGATAAAAATCACATCCAGCCTAACCTCCTAATTCTTTTTTTAATCTATGGCTACTGCCCTACGTCATGAAAGCAGATGTTCCCAATAATACATCTTCGGTCATCAAAGATTATTATCCCCAGTCTGCTCTATTTATTATGACAAGAAAATGCCTAGTAGATTACATAAATTAAAGTAAATGAACTGGAACAAAGCTTCATAAGTATTGTGTTTAGCAACTTCCTCTTTGCTTATTGAGATATAATCATTCTGAAATGCAAATAACTCAACTTTTATGCACAAATGCGTGTGTGGGGGCTGGGGCTATAGCTCAGCAGTACATGCAAGGCACTGGGTTCGATCCTCAGCACCACACAAAAATAAATAAAGATATTTAACAAGCAAACAAAAGACACCCAAATGCATGTGTGTGCTCAGGTGTGTGTGTGCACGCGTGAGCGCGAGCACACACACACACACACACACACACACACACTCACTCACTGTCCTCACTCCAAGCATGTACCCAAAGTATTTCAGTCAGTTTATAATAGATGGCAGATATTGCATCTTAAGATATAGTAAAGTGACAAAGGTCATATTGCTGAATAATAATAGCAATAGTTTTTTTTTTTAAATCCCCTGTGTAACAATTTATAATATTCAGAAAAAAAAAAAAGAAAATGAAGCATATAAGTCCCTACAGCCCAAATTAGAGGCCACAAAGTTCTAATACCCCCAAATTTTACACTCCCAAGCA
Source organism: Tamias sibiricus (assembly GCA_025594165.1). Taxonomy (NCBI): domain Eukaryota; kingdom Metazoa; phylum Chordata; class Mammalia; order Rodentia; family Sciuridae; genus Tamias; species Tamias sibiricus. The sequence continues at coordinate 105,914,894 of CM046664.1, read as the reverse complement.
CATTCTGCTTATTTGCAGACAAGTCCCTCAATTTCAGTAACCATTTCTTTAATTTAAACAGAATTCTAACCAATTTCATTATGAGGCTTTTCCGAAAAGCACAGATTAGAAGCTAATAGATATATGGGGTGGAAAAATAGTGCATTTTAAAAAGCAAAGTGCATTTGAAAAAAATCAGACTCAAGCCTGCAAAAACATACAGTATGCTTACTTCTGCAGCCCCTCCGGGGTGTTACTGAATTAGAGTTCAATACTGATTTGAGATTCAGAAAGTAAGGCTTTGTGCTTGAAGATAAATGCCAATATCTGGAAAATTAACTAATTCCACAACAGTGTTGGATAAACCAATATTACTTTTCTTTATTTGGCCAGGCTCTGTGCCTATGAATATTTCAAAAGAACTTTCCTTACTCTTCTGCTATTTTATTATGTGCCTTTGAAAGTCGATGGATTTGTTTACAATGGGCATTTCTTAAAAGAAAGTAAAACAAGTGGATTTTAATTTAAATTATTTAGTCAGGCCTCTCTTAATTATAAAAAAAAAAAAAGATCTATACTGAAATTATCCTAAAAGAGTTTTACAGTTGTTAAGTGTGTCAGAGTGAGCTGAAAACTGGTACACTTTCTGAGTCCCCTTCCCCACCAAGGTAAGAGTAGAAACCTACCGATTAGTGAAGTCCTTTGTCATCATGAATTGGAAGAGAAAAAAAATGGGAAGCTGTGTTATATAATCCAAGGCAGGAAAGACAAATACATGTAGTGCACTAAGAGCAAGGTTTAACTTTGCATGAACTAGTCATATATGTTAATAGGAAGAAGATACTTTTCTCATGTGCATCATCTAGGAATATGAGGAAGATGGTTCAGCCTCATAGTAATAAAAATCCTGTGGTTTTTATTTGTCATTTTTAAGCCTCCTTTAGCATAAAACTATCGACAGTCTAGAGTGAAGCACCTGGCTCTCCTCATCACCACAGCCATGAGTTCAGTGCTCTCATCCTTACCTCCCTAGGAGATTTGGGAGATGTTGAGAAGGCAGCTGTGACTAGGAGAAAAGTCAATGACAGGGGCTGCCAAGGGTGTGAAATTTTTGAGTCTTAAGATGTTTGTGAAGCAGAGATTATTCAGTAGGAAGGTGGAGTACCGGAGGATACAAAGTAGGGTCAGGATGTAAGAAAGGGAAAGGATCAAGAATCGGTGTTGGGAAATAAGAGACAAAGAGTCAAGGAATAAGGGAAAAAAGTCATTAAATCCACCAATCTTCATTCCTTTTATTTCCCCATCTTCCAACACCATATATCCATAATGATTATAAAACAGTTATCTAATTGTTGGTAAAGGCAGATCGGTGATGATGATGTCCAAGGCAGGTCTGTTCTCACATGACAATGGATGCTGGCTGCACCTCACTGGTGGCAGTGACTGTCCACTCACAGATAATGCTCCAGGTAGAAAAATCAGGTGAGTCTCCATCACTCTACCTACTCTTCTCTCCTCAGAGGATAGAACTACCTTAGAGGCTAGTTCTCTCTGCAGCTGAAAAGAAACAGAAAACTCCCTGGAGAGTGTATAAAGATATACCAGCAATCAGATTGTTGAAAGCAACTGTGATATGTTTGGAATCAGTAAGCCTTCTGCCCTTATTTCTCTCACCTCTAATCAGAGTTAGAAGTTAGGAGGATAATGGAAGAACGAGATTTATTTATTTATTTATTTATTTATTTGCAGTGGGGATTTTCAGTTAGCAGTTTAAGGCTAATTCAACATACCCAGGTTAGCTATTGAATCTGAATGTTACAAATAGAATGATGGAAGTCCAGGCAAAGAAGAAAATTCAAGTGTTTTATGTGTTAAAAACATATTCAAAGGAAAAAGAAATTCTAGAGATCTGACTTTCTTAATTAGCTCAAGTGAATGAGTTAACTGCTCAAAGCTGCCCTCACTTCCCTCCTCTCTTTTTCCTCTTCTCTCCTCCCTCTCCTGGCTCTCCCCCCACATGATTTATAGCCAGTGTTATGATCCTTCAGTTCTTCTCTGTGGCCATGAAGAACATTCTTAGGTAGGTCCCTCTGAAAGGGAACTCTGTCTGGCAGCATGGAATACCCTGGAGCACACAGTAGACTGTAAGGCTGTGCTGTCCAGTGTGGTAGCCACTAGCCACCTGTGGCACTGGAGCACTTGAATGTGAGTACTTTGAGTGCAGATGTTCTGTAAGCACAAAAGTACACATTGGATTTAAAGAACTCGTGTAAAGAATGTAAAATATCTCACTAACAATTTTGTGTTGGTTGCATGTTGAAATGAGAATATTTGGATATATTGAGTTAAATAAAATTTAATGTTAAAGTTAATTTCACCAGTCTCTATTTGTAAATTTTAATACGACTACTATAAAAACTTCATTTACATATTTAGTTTGCATTACATTTCTATAGGACAGCATTGGTCTAGTAACTACTAAGTTTTTTTTTTCATCAAACCCAAAACAATGAGAAAAAATCAAATTTTGATATTAAATTCCAAGTGTCAATTAACATAATTTGGTTGTGCTTTTGATGAAAGATTTACTTCTCCTTGGAGAAGAACCTCCTAGTGATACCTTTTGGTCTTATGCTTATTGAAGGATCTAAACCTTGAGTGAAGTGCATCTTCAGTGTCACAGGTATTACAAATAGTGCCCCTTCCCACCCCTCAATAAAGGTTTGTAAAAAAAGAGAGAGAGAGAGAGAGAGAGAGAGAGAGAGAGAGAGAGAGAGTTTGTAAAGATTTTTACATTCTAGGGTAAATAGGTCATTCCCGTTCCTGAAATTTTCAAGGGCCCACCATTCTCTAGTGTAGAGTTCAAAACACTGAAGGAACTTTGCCACGCCTTGTCGTATGTCCATAGTCAGCCTCTTGTACCTCCTCTCTCCCAGCCATTTCCCATGTGCCACCTGGAAGCACACTCTGAGAGTTACTTTATATGCTCAACTTCAGATGAGGGCACAGCTCTGCCAAGGTACTGAATAATTCCACAGAAGAGAATAGAAGACTTAACTCTAACCTAGTTAAAGTGCCAACATAACCAAAGAAAGAACATGACCTACAAAGGGTTTGTGGTTTACTCTAGAAACACACACAAACAGGGAGCAGAAAGGCAGAATTTGACAATGATCATTCTGCTCAACTCTGGAGGAGAAGATGTCCTGCTAGTGCAGTAATTTTCGAAGCATGTCCGTTTTGTGGAGCTAGACATATAAAGTCATCAAAATGATACCTTAAAAAAAAAACAAAAACATTATAGCCATGTCACTACCTGACCTTGTTCTGACTTCTTGTATAACAAGCACTTTTCTTATGATAGGGCTTTCCCGTCAGTCAGCTTGTATCCTGGAGTGTGCAGACATCTGGTCTTTCCAACAGTTGTAATTCTTACTATAAAATGTTAAATTGCCATTTTGATTTATATACTTTAGACTCAAGAGTTTGGTATGAGTCACCGTCTCGAATCTGGTCAACTTTGGATCATTGATAAAATCAAATTCTGAAGCGGTGAGAGTGAGGGGCTGATCTGAGATGGTTGTCAATTAATCATAGTAAATGCAATTTGCCAAGGGAGACCTCAGTCCACGGCTGAACTTAACTCCATAGTATGCTGATGGCACTCCTGTTGGACACTTAATGTTGTCTTGCATTAATCAATTGTTCGCATGTCTATCTCCCTTGCCTGACAGATTTGTAAACTCCCCAAAGGCAGGAAATACGGACACATCTCTGTATCTGTAACAGTGCAACGTCTGCTCCTCAGAAGGTATGCAATAGACCAGTGTTTGTTGTGTGTGGTAGATGATGCCAGCTTGTTTTTAGGTATTTATTTTTGAAATGAAGCATATTTTTTCCTTTTAATGGTGAGAATATTATATAATGGTATCATTAGAATAGCAACTTGCAGCAACTTTGGGGTAGAAGTCCTCAGAAGCAAAATTATTCTTATAGGGTTTTTCTGAAAGTATTAGTAAACTGAAAATTTCATAGGCAGCTTTGATTTGCTTCAAATAAGAAATGATAATTTGTGGAAATAAGAAATGGGGACGATTTCCATGTACTTCATTTATTTTCAAAACTTTTTGTAAAATACTGAGTAGATGCAAATTAATCTTTTACAAATAAAGACTAGTGATACAATGAAGGTATGTCTATTCAATAATCAGTTTGAGAAGTAGCACATTATTATTATCTTTCAAATTCTGTGTTCTCCACGATTCTATCCCCTTCTTACTTCTACAGCATACCCGATATCCTGAGTCACATTGTTTCATGAAAAGGCAAAGATAAAAACAAAATTCACACACTTTTAACACTTGTAAACACTATGGTCAGCCTTAGTAGTCAAAGTTAATGTGATTTATGATTAATTTTTATGTTTATTGTGTTTCTATTATTTAATAGAAACACCGAGAAGTCACAATTTCATGGAAGTTTTATTAGGATTCGTTTTTCCTTCCAACATGATGCCTGGAAAGCAATATGAAGATTTCTTTGAAAACTTGGAATAGAACCACCATTTGACCCAGCTATCCCATTCCTCGGTCTATACCCAAAGGACTTAAAATCAGCATACTATAGTAACACAGCCACATCAATGTTTATAGCAGCTCAATTCACAATAGCTAAACTGTGGAAGCAACCTCGATGCCCTTCAGTAGATGAATGGATAAAGAAACTATCCATTCAAGAAAACTATCCATTAAAGAAACTGTGGTATATATACACAATGGAATATAACTCAGCATTGACAGAGAATAAAATCATGGCATTTGTAGGTAAATGGATGGAGTTGGAGAATACCATGCTAAGTGAAGTAAGCCAATTCCAAAAAACCAAAGGTTGAATGTTTCTTCTGATATGTGGATGCTGATCCATAATGGGGGTGGGGAAGGAGCATGGGAGCAATGAAGGAACTTTGGATAAGCCAGAGGGGTGGGAGGGTAAGAGAGGGGACATGGGGCCAGGGAAGATGGTGGAATGAGATGAACAGCATTACCCTAGGTACATGTATGATGGCATATACAGTGCAATGCTACATCTTATACAAGCAGAGGAATGAAAGTTGTGCTGCAATTGTGTACAAGGAATGAAAATGTATTCTGCTGTCATATGTACATAATTAAAATTAATTAATTAATTAATTTAAAAAGTCAAATAAACAAACCAAAAAAAAAAAAAAAAAAAAAAAACATTGTGACTGGAAGAGAACCTGGTGTCTCCAGAGGTGTTCTGTTATTTTATGCAGGAGGCAGTATGTGTGTGGCACAAACTTAAAAATCACAGATCTTAGGATTCAGTCTGTAGATTTATATCTAGTAAAGCAATTCATGAGGTCAATGTCTCTAAAATGGATGAATAACTGTCAAGACACATAAAGGAGATGTTTTCCCTGAACTGGTGTTAGGATAATATGAGTCTTATTAGCAGATTTCCCTGGGTGTCTTGTTGGGTTCTATACCAGTGGGGAAAATATCAACAAAAGTTGGCTCTAATTCTAGTTAGGTTTTATACTACCCCTGTTTTATGGAAAAGAAAAACACCTTCAAACCTAATGTATACCAAGTGGGTATGTCATTGTAAGACATATATTTTGCTTAGTTCTTTTTAAAGATCATATGCAATTTATGCTTTTCCTTTGAAAATGAACATGAATCCATTAATTAAGTCAGAATTTCTAATGGACTATTTGTGTGGGCATGCAATAATCTTAAATCCTGGCCCAAGGGACAGCAATCCATACTGGGAGGGTGGTAGGAAAGAACACATTATAGTAATGGATGTCAGTAACTTGCTTCAAAAGCAGGCATTTTAATGCTTCTGTGGGAAATCACAGTGTCATTCTGGAAGTACAGTAATGGAAATTCTTAAAGCTAAAGGGCTGTGGTTAGATACATTAGGCTCCTCAGAAAGAGCTACTGGTCATTAAAAAGGTACTGCCCTCTGAGTTTGCTACCCTCTGTGTTATGCCCCAGAAATTAAATAAAATTGGTTTAAGACTTTGAAGCAGCAAAATATATTGCACTTCAAATAAGCCTTTGTTTGGGGGGAATTGTTGGCTTGTTACTAATGCATTTACAGGACACCTAGGAAATGTTAAATCAGTGAAATCGGATTTGGAGGGAAAAAGGTTTTAGAATCACATGCTGGGTGAAGTGGTGCCTGAGATCAGAATTATGCTCTCTAGAGCTACTGTTCCTTAGTTCAGAAACTAGAGATGATGAATTGGTGACATTTTAAGCAAATTGAATTTCATAACTTATGGATTCATGAACTTGCTTCAGGGATTTTATCTGTGTAATTCCTTTGTTTTGTAAGACCTCTGGACTATAATTGTCCTTTACCCTGCTTATTACTCATTACTAAAAATGATTTGTGCATGTAGAAATAAAATGGACTGCACAATGAGAAATGACATTTAGAAAATAATGCTTAGATTAAATATAACTTCCTGAATTCCAAAAGTTTCCTACCCATAGATAGTGACATCTTTCTGATGTTTACTTCAAGATATGTGTGACAGGTTCTGTTGTCTACTCTTGATCTTGTTCTTAACTTATTTTCACTTGACACATGATAAATACCAGGAATCGGAAGATTAATGCCTATAGTGAAACTGCAACTGAAATTTGAGTCTTTTGTGGCAATGTTGCCCTTAAAGTTCCAAGGCAATACTGTTTTTCCCCCTATAAAATAAATATGATACGCTCCATTTTTCAACGTTTTTGAACTTAAGAAAATAACTTCCAGAATTTAGACCCTATGCTCTCCACTCCAGTTTGTGTAACCTATTTAATCACGTCTCAGATTAGTTCTCAGGAAACCAACACCTTGATTGGTTATTAGGTTAGCAGAAAGACTGTATCAGTGGCTTTTAAAAAGCAAGCCTGTTCATATCATTCCCCATTTAACACCCTCTGATGATTTCCTATTGGCATTAAGATAAGATCCAGAAACCTTAGCGTGGCCTCTGAAATTGGGCTGACTTTGACATTTGCCAGTTTCTCCAGTCTCACCACTCACTACACACACTGACCTTTCCCCATCCTGGAAGCCAAACTCTTTTGTGAGAAGCACAGACCAGAGGGTACTCTAGTATATTGGGACGGAGAGACAGGTTATCTTTACTGAGTTCAAGATACAATCTAGGGGAAAAAAGTTAAAATGGGGAATAGAAGACTGGTGAATATTAATATTTTGGCAACTACACGAGTTAGATGAGCCAGGATGACAGCTGTTGTTTCACCAAAAGGAGCAGTTGGGTTAGACTGAACAGCTGAGATGTACTTTTGCCTGCCCTGGTTGTAGCCCTCTTCTTCTGCCAGGGATGTTATAATTGGAAAAGCCATATGCAAATGAGGAAACCAGCAATTGAATAACAAATTGTGAACCTGAAACACAACTTCAAAACTGCAGGATCTCTTTCTTAACTGACTGACCTGGTGGTAATCAATGAATAAACCAGTCACCCAAGTACCCGTTGCTACTTGCTAGTTTGATATAACTTGTATTAATTGATTGGATTGATTCCTCACCCTGTGGCAGGTTCACTGCAGCAATGATAGGTAGGAGAAGGGGAAGCACAACTTTAGCCTCTACTTCTTCTCTACCCTTCACCTGGCCAACCCAAACTCCTTATCCAGACTAATATGTCATTTTTTCTCTTCCCAAATGGCTTTACATCTACTTACATTTCTTCATAAGAACACTTACTTCTTTTGTTTTCTAGAACTTATCTCAATTTTACTGGGGTATTTGTTATACCATCTCCTTTACCACTTAAGTAAATACATGAAGGCTAATGCCAACATTGTTTCATTTACCAAAGAATCCACAGCATTTAGCACAATGCCTGTCACTGCTTTGGAAATGGTTCATTACTAAATAAGCAGGTTCTTGTTTATCAGGTAAAAATGTTTCATTTATAAATAAAAGTAAAGCTAGTTAAGCAAAAAGGGGAATTCACTGGCTTCCATAACTGAAAACTCTGGGGGTAATGCTGGTGTTGAGTACATTAGTCCCAGAGATTCAGATGACAACCCAAAGAGACTAGTTTATTGATGTGCCTCTGCTCTGCTTTCTCTGGTTCTGTTTTCATCCATCAGCTCCAAAAGATTTCCCCCTTGCCTCTCCAGGCTCTTTATGCTCAACAAATAAGCAGGAACCTCAGCAGCATCAGGCCCCATATAGTCATACTTCATGTTCTATGTAGTCCAGTCCAAAAGAGGGTTTCTTCCAGTAGCTCCTATAAAAGAAAGACTGCATGTATTTTCTAGAAACCCTGGGATAGAGATTTTTTACTCTAGTTGGCTTTGATTTGTTAAACACACTTCCATAGATCAGTCAGCATGACCAGGATGATGAAATGCAGCAACTAGAATAAGCAATTTGGGTTCATTTGTGGATAGAAGGGTGAGGCTAATGCTACCCAAATCATAAGGTTAAGAATGGTAAGGGGTGGATTTTCCAAGGTGTATTTTGTAAGAGGGTTCTTGGTGGACAAAAAAGCAGGTGTCTGCTTTTTAAACTGAAGCTTAGTTTGGCTACTTGCAGTATTTGGTGGTTCCCTATAAATATTAGGATTTTTGAATTTCTGTTACAAATGTCATTGTAATTTTGATAGAGTATGCATTGAATATGTGAAATGCTTTGAGTAGTATGAACATTTATATTATTATTTTTTTTTATTCTGTGAACATGGTGTTTCTTTCCATTTACTTTTGTCTTTTTCAATTCTTTAATCAATGTTTTATAATTTTCAGTGTATAGATATCTCACTTTCTTTGTTAAATTTATTACCTAGTATTTTATTTTTTGATGCTATTGTGAGTGGGATTGCTTTCTTGATTTCTTTTTTTATTATCATTTATTGTTAGTATATAGAAATGCTACTTATTTTTGTATATTGTGTGCTGAGCCTTCTGTCTACCTGACTATATTATGTTCTAGTTGTTTTTAGAGTTGAGGTCTTTGCCTTGATCTTGTAAGTGCCCTTAAAAGCTGAGAGCTTGCTACTAACTGACATAGAATTAGGAATTTTGAGTATAAAACTGAGGTTCAAGCTTGGCTAAACAAATAAACAACCACATTTCACAAATTTGTTGACAGATCTTTGGGGAGAAAAAAATCTGATTGCTAGTTTTCGTAAAATAAGCAGCAGAGAGTTGTGACACCTGTATGTTCCAGTGGCCTCTGGAGAGTATCAACAAGCAGCACTTATGATTTATTTCTTTTTATTATGAATTATTTATTATCTTTAATGTTTATTCATTAATGTTTAATCTCATAGGAATGTAACATTTAACTGAAAGGCTTGTGATGAACATAAATGTTATAAACATATTTTTATAACAAATTGTATTTCCTTGAATAATCTATCCACTACAGTTATTCTAGATGTATTTATTTATATAAGCTGTAAATAAACCACCTTGTGGTAACTAACCAGCAATCTGTCAATGGACTCACTTGTTTTGGGTAAGTCAATATGCTTCATAAAGATTAGTGGGTTATCTTCTTAGGTGGATGTTTTTAAACACTTTTGGTTGAGCCTGCTTGAGGATGGCTTGAGATAAATGGTCAGTAGCAGATTTTATTGTAAATATCATGTAACACCTTGCATATGTGTAGTTATTGAGATTTCCCAAAGTCATGTCAAAACACCTATTTGTCTCTCTGTATCTCCAAATAGTTTTTGTTTGTGGTGCCCTATCACTGAATTTACTACCTTTGAGGGAAATAGTTATTCTCATAAATTCCTATTGTTTTATGTACTATCCCTTCCTAAAGGATTCTGTATCCTGACTGCTGAGCTGCACTTTCTTCATGTCCTGCCATTGGGTCTCTTCCTCCAGGTGATAGTACAACCCCATACCCCAGACTCTCCATCTTTCATTTCACTACTGAAATTAATGGGATAAGGGCTAATCATGACAGTTGAAAACTGTTACAATTTGCTTTCTTAAAACCTCAAAATAGGGATGGGGTTGTGGCTCAGTGGTAGAGTGCTTGCCTAGCATGTGTGAGGTGCCGGGTTCGATCCTCAGCACCACATAAAAATAAATAAATAAAATAAAGACATTTTTTAAAAAACCTCAAAATATAGCCTAAATTAAGGTGTTTTGTAACTGTGAGCTTCTTAATTGATCCAAAGTAATTGAACTGAGATGTTGCTCAATTGAAACAAACGTTATTATGCCTGCTTCTGTAGGGACTGATTGACAACCTTTAGCTTACCCGCTGTCAAATTTCTTAGGAAATAAGCTCACCTGAGAATCTATTAAAATCTTTCTACAATAGCAGTAGGGCTTGGCTGGGATGTGAGGACTTCTTTTTAACTTTCCTTGTTATTCTGTTTCAGGTAGTCTGGAGTCCACACATTGAGTTGTATTACTATTGTGAATTAGAGAAATCTACCAGAGCTCTTTCTAGTGTTTAAGACATAAAAATACATGTGCTAGATTATCACCAGATTTGATTGACTGAAAGACTGATCAAGGGAGTAGAAAGCATCTTCTCGGAGAGATATTAGATGTGTTAGTCACCTTTCTGTTGCTGTGACAAAATACCTGAGATAACCAACTAGGTTGTTTTGGCTCATGGTTTCAGAGACTTCAGTCCATGATGGTTTGGTCCTGTTGCCTTTGGGCCAGTGGTAAGGCATAATATTATGTCAACGAATGAGTGATTGAGTAAAACTGCTTACCTCATGATGATCAGGAAGTAAAAAGAAAGAGAGGAAGGGGCTAGGGTCCCAGTATACCGCTTAAGGGCATATCCCAATGACCTACTACCTTCAACTAGGCCCCACTACCTGAAATTCAAATACCTCCCTATAATGCCACCAAATTTCTACAGTGAGCTTTTGGGGGACATTTAAAATCCAAATTCTATCATCAACCATTGTTTTGGTGTCTCATAGAGATAAGTGTACAATGCAGATACTTAGTTGTTAAGTAAGAGAAACACAGTTGGCTTACCACGTGATGAGATGTCCCAATGTCATTGCCTTGAATAGCACACAAAGATTTTACTTTGTCTGTTCATACCATCACTTCTTGGTAGAAATTGGCCTGGTGCTTAATAAAAGAAAAAAATAAATAAAGCTCTTAAAAATAAAGATAATCTTCTACTTAATTCTTAATTTCAAATCACTCTTTGAGCTTTCTTGGATGTCAGAACTTACTGACTACAAAATGGTTCTTGGAAATAGCACTGCCCGGGCTGAGATTGTGGCTCAGCTGTAGAGCGCTCGCCTAGCGCATGTGCGGCCCAGTTTCGATCCTCAGCACCACGTAAATGCATTGTGTACAACTAAAACAAATAAATAAATATTAAAAAAAAAAAAAAAGAAATAGCACTGCCCATTCATCCTTCACATAATTATTGAGTATCTATTTTGTGCCACTTTACTAGCTAAACACAGGGAAATAGCTATGAATAAATACAATGATGTGATTTTGATGAGTACAAAGAAGATAAAGTAGATAATATTCCAAATGCAAGATCTAACTTAGGTCAGGGCTAGGGAGGATAAAGATTGGGAAGTACTTTTGAGGGATTCCCTAATGAAGTAGTATTCGAGCTTTGATCTTGAGAATATAGGGCTTGGGTTAACTGTGAGAGGAAGATTTTCCTTTCTTTGTGTGTTTGATGTGGGGAGAACCCAGTTTTGTTGAAGAACCAGAGAGGATAAGGATATTGGAAGAGAGTAGAGATGAGGCTAGAGTTGTACGTGGGGACAAATCCCCCTGACTGTGTGCATTACGGCAGTGAAATCACACTAAGCTGGCTTAAGGTGAGGAATGAGAGGATGGTGTTTCCTTTCAAAAAGGACAGATTGGGTGCTGTATGAAGAATGGATTGGGAGAGGAAGAGTAGCAAAAACGAAAGAAAAAGATGAATCAGGGAGTCATCAGTGACTCTGCGATTATTGATGCCATGGCATTGGATGGATTTACTTTGGGAGTAAAAAAAAAAATGGAACACTATTCAGTATATTGCTGAGAAGCGGGGATCCGCTGAACAGCGGGAAGAACTGATTTCTTTGAGAAGAAGTTCATTTTTTGCTAATCTGAAAAAGGAAAAGGAGAGGATGGGTCCCAGTCTAGGTAGAGTTGGAGGAATTTTTTTTTTAATTTATTTTTGAAAGGAAATTTTTTAAAATTTTTTTATTTTTGAAAGTCCTTAACTAAGGACTGGTTAATGAATTCTATGGTCTCTATGAGGTCAGAGGCAAGTTACCAGCTGAAAGAAAGGAAGATGGAAGATGGAAGTGAATGGAGGTTTGAGGAGAGAAGAGAGGGTTGAAATACAGTGCTCTGAGGACATGTGCCAATGCTCCCATTTTCTCCTTGAAAATGGATAACGGCCAGTTCCTCCTGGGCTTGGGGTAGTATGAGGACCGTGGATGCCAAGAGCAACAATTTTAGAGAAGTATTTGAAAGCATCGTGGTAATTTACTCTACTACTCTCAATTTTGTGGCTTTTTTTAAAAAAAGAAACTCCAGATACGCTGTTCCTTCACTTCCTAGAATGCTTTTAAAGACACTTCAAGGTTATAAAGCACTGAATTTAAGGCTTCTGAGAACGATCCATTTTGGAATGCCATACAGCTCTGGTCTTGCTGAACTCACCCATCCCAAGATAATGGCCTTTGACTTTAGTTTAAACAAGAGAGAGTCCTTGCAAAAGACCCAGTGAAGCCTTTGAGGAAAGCCACAGGGTAAACCCATCTTTGCAGACTAATGGTTTAATTTCCATTCAAATAATGGCCTATAGAGAAATCTATAAAGGACTTCTCTGTAGGTGTAAATTGTACCCAAAACTGGTGCTGATAACACTTAATTCAGAAGTATTATACCCTTTTGGTTTGGTTTCCTCAGCATCTTTTCAAGCTGAAGAGTTTTATAGTGAAACCTTCGATGGTTATGTTTAATAGCAACTCATAATTAGTCATGATGTGAATGGGTTTGCAGCCAAACCCTGTAAGTGGAATTAATGTCCCCATGTCTGTTTTTTTCCATCCCTAGTGCATATTTAACCAAATTATCTCTTGCTCTCTTGGTTTTATTTACTCATTAGCTGTGCCATAATGAAGATTCCACAGTGACTAATTCCTCAGACTCACGAGGAGTTTGAGATGTGTCAGTACCAAGGTAAGGCTGAACTGCAAACAGCTTTCTGTTCTCTCTCCAGCTGCCACCAGCCTGGTACCAAACTGCAACCTGGACAGGCCCCCTTAAGTCTGTAGTATAAAACACCATGGAAGAGACTACGGGAGAATACTGGCTCTTTAGTGCTATGAGCTCTGTAACAATTCTGAAGAGATGTAACAGAATTAATTTGCTGAAGACGAATTCATGAACAACTATTTAGGAATGGTGGGCATTTTCTTCTCTTTTCCTACATGTCTTATTTATTTATTTATTTTTGTCCACCACCCAACTTTTCTCCAAACTGACATAACAGGGAAAATCTTAATTTATGTGCTATTTTCTTCTTCCACTATAATTTATTTGGCTTTTCTTCACTACAGAGGCCCCAAAGTTACCCCAATCTGTTTTCCAAAAACCTCCAATGTTTGCTTCTCTTAGTATCTTTGGTTCTATATTTTGTTATTCTTCCTGGACACAGAGTACTCCTTCCTTCACTCGTTCTTTTTCCTTTTATTACAAAGTTTTTTTAAACATGCAAATCTCTTCCTAAGCAAGATCGTGGTACCTGAGAGGATGAAGAGCACCTTAGAACACATGAATCTAAATTAGCTGAACATGTTTATATGTTAGGAGTATTTGCCCTTTAAAACAAAACCACATTAAAAAGAACTCACAGCAATAAACATTGGCTGAATTTCATGTATTGGGGTCTTGAATTTGGATTTTTGGATCTTCCACCACACATACTCTTTATATTCAAGGTTAAAATAGGCTGCATCAAGAGACTTGGTGTCTGTTTTCTTCAACCCTCCTTGGGCAAACTATATGAGTCTTGGCCAAGAGTATTGTCTTTGGTAGGGGCAAGCCCTCCAACCCCTGTGTAATGTGGAATGCCTGTGAAGAGAAGAGGATCTCTGGTTTGGAAGCCTAATGGCCTGAACCCGATACAACATGGCTGTGACCTCTATTGGTCTCAACCTCCTTATTTTATTAAAGGAATGATACCTACTGCTTTTTCTCATAAGCAGTTGTTGATTTCTATGGCATATTTATTTCTTTTACAAAACTTAGCAAAATATAACATAGTCTTTTATTTTATTTATTTATTTGTTTGGCACCAGGGATGGAACTCAGAGGCATGTGACCACTGAGCCACATTCCCAGCCCTATTCTGTACTTTATTTAGAGACAGTGTCTCACTGAGTTGCTTAGCTCCTTGCTTTTGTTGAGGCTGGCTTTGAACTCGCAGTTCTCCTGTCTCAGCCTCTGGAGCCGCTGGGATTACAGGTGTGTGCCGCTATGCCTGGCTCTTTTCTTTTTAAATATGGCTGTCTTTCATCCTTAATAGGTTTAAGAATGGTTCTATTTTCATTGTTTTATATGCTTTTTCCATTGCCTCGTTCAGTGTTAAGCACATTGTAAGAACTCAAAACATTCTTTTAAGTAACATTAACTCAGTAGCATCTATGGTGATATTCTGCGTATCAAGTCTTTTCCTAGGTGCAATGGGGATACCAAAACACATAAGAAGTTAAACCCTGTTGGAGAGAGACACCAGAAAACATCCATGCACAGAACAGAGTGTGAGGGTAAGATCACAGAGATGCTGAAGAACTAGGAGAGGGAAATATTGATCATGCTGGGGGAAATCTAGGAGGCATTCTTCAAGGAGGCACATTTCAAGGATGAGAATAATATGGGCAGGTTGTTGGCATGAACCAAACTCAGGAGGAAAAACCTCCCTTTCATTTACTCTGCAGAGGAAAAAGTCAAGTGGGGGTGGGATCATTTGTAACAAATAACACTCTAAGCTGAAAGTTTGAAGGCTTGTCATTCATAATTAATAGAATAAGTATCAGAAGTTTCTCTTTGATCAGATTCCAGAGTTCAAGCAAAGATCTACTAAATAATTCATTGTCTCTAAGTGTTATCTTCATCTGTAAGTTTTTCCTAGATTTTGTATACACCAAAGGGAGCCATGACTGTCACTTTATTTTAATGGTTTTTATAAGGGAGATAACGCAGCTTGGAATGATCTTTCTGCTTAGAATAACTTGATTCTTATAATTTGGTTCATTATTTTTAAAAAACAGAGTGCCATATGGACATGAAGCGTCAAACTGTACTCAAACAGCCAATGGGCCTGGGTATTTTCCATCTATGATGGAATTATGGCTCTTGGCAGTGAGGGAAGAAGATTCACTCCAGCTTCTGTCTTGTCTTCCCTCCCAGACCTGAGCCAATCCAGACCCTAAGCTGGGGCTCTGGAAACTATGCAGAAAAGTATCTATGAGAGCCTCACGAAGCTATCTGGCTGCTCTCCAAACATTCAGCAGTGTATAAGATGTGTACATGCAGGACAAGTTTGGTCTGAAGACCACAGGTGTATCTCAATAAGCTTAATCCTCTTCCCTCTTGGTCCTTCTAGCACAACACCCAGGGAGCTCTCATCCTTAGGTTGTACAATGAGCTCACTACCTTTGGGTTGGAGAATAACCTTGCTGGTGTCCTTTGAAACAGATTGATAATAAAAATGCTTTATACTGTACACACCACAGACTGGAGATGATTCAGGGTTAAAGAGTAGTTTGAAGTTTAGAGTGTTAAATAGCAGATCTCAAAAGTGGGGGTCCTCAAAAGGAGATTGTACATAGTACATGGATCATAGATGTAAGAAGAAGGGAAACTTCTGATCCAGGTTAGAGTAATCCATTATAAATAGCCTCTTTAGCAGATGTTATGGTGCCCTGCTAGATGCCTCTGAATCTATCCTCCAGCTTCCTATTTATTGCTGGCAATAACTTACTCCTCAGGCCTTAAGAGGATTGCACTCGGGCAGTGGAGCCAGAAAGGAGAGCTGCTGGAGCCTGGAATATTCCTTTCACACATTGCAACAAATGACCAAGTGATGTGGGAGTATACAATATCTCTGTTGCCTCCAGATGGAGGAACTGGGAGCTGGACTTTCTGGTTGAGCTCCCTGCAGGATTAAGATGGTCCTTTGGGACTTCACTGTAATACACTCTGGCTTGTCTTGGTCTCTTCCCAGTTTTGCTTCTTGTAACTCCTTACTGCTCTATTCTGATCACACACTCTTGTATCTGATTCAGTATCTGTTTAGATATCATTATCACAGAAACTGTGAAGACATATCCCCTCCCCGCCCCACCTTTAGTTGTAAGAAAGAAGAAGGAGAGGTGTTTCATTGTTAGCAAGATGGACTGTGCTGACAAACAGAAAATAAATCAAAAGAATGATAACAAGACTGTTAAGTGAATAAAAAAGAATAGTGGGTATTACAATCTTTGGAAGCAGGATTTCAAGAACAAATACATCTTACTTCCTATATTGTTGATTAAGCACCATATCAGATTTTTCAAGTTTACTTTAAAACAAAAACAAATGGGCTTAAGGAATTTAAAAAAGATGGTCTTTCTATTCAGGTAAATATCATAAATATAACTTCTGTTGACTTTTGACAGCATAATCTCTATATATCCTGCCAATAATCCATTTAAAATTGGTCTGTGTGGTTGCTTCTATTGCCCACACAACTAAGATAGCAACCATCATAGTAACTGAAGTGTCCCTTGGTGGATGACAGAGTGATCATGTAGCAGGCTGAATATTAGCTAAGCCCCAGCTCTCTGTCAGCAACAGGGAAAAGAGGGAAGTGACTCAGGAAGTCAAAATGTCACTGTTGAGTTTGAATTAATCTTACAGAACTGTGGCCAGAAAGATCATCACTTAATAAGGGAAAGAGAATCTATACAAGAGAAGACTGCTTTCAGTTTCAGGTCTTAAAGACAGGGGCTAAAATGCATACATTTCCTCATGCTAGAAGGCCTTGGCATGGTTTCTTAACCCCTTTTATTTTCATGTAGGATAATATATATATATATATATTGATCAGTATTATTTCTGTAAGCTGTAGGTCTCCGATCATGAATTTTGTTGTTCTGCTTTTAATGCTTCATCGTGGTGTCTGTCTTATGTCTAGAGAATTGTTTCTTCTTCTTTCAAAACTCCCCACAGTATGCACTCCAGGAGTGTCTTAATCTCTCCTGTGAAATAGATAGCTTCTGTAAAATTATTTTTGCTTCCAAGTATATAATTCAAATTCATTCTTATTTGCTCAAGAACATTTTGATGTTTAAGGAAAGCCTGTAGTGATTTTATTTTCAAAACAACTATCTTATTGAATCATAAACAGTAGTTTCCAGGGACTTTTGTGTAACAATTCAGTCTCTCTCTCTCTCTCTCTCTCTTTTTTTGCACAGTCTGAATTTGATCAAGTAGGGAACTTGATTTTA
Source organism: Tamias sibiricus (assembly GCA_025594165.1). Classification (NCBI taxonomy): domain Eukaryota; kingdom Metazoa; phylum Chordata; class Mammalia; order Rodentia; family Sciuridae; genus Tamias; species Tamias sibiricus. The sequence goes on along the minus strand of CM046664.1, from coordinate 105,897,400 downwards.
GATGTAGTTAGGATGTTCTGCAAACAAATGCCATTTGAGTGCAAAGTATATATTATCTGAATCCTTCCCTATCTCTGGAGATCTAGAAATAATTGGCTGGGCCCCAGTCACTTCTTTAGTGTGAAAACTAAAGGCCACACATCAATTCTAATAACATGTCCAGGAGGGATGAAAATGACCACAGGGAATGTCTTTGATCCTCTGTGTCAACTTGTGTATTTAGCATCATCTGTTCACCTCAGATCTTTCTCTTCTGTGTTCTCCCATAATCAAAGCTGTCCCTCTTATCCAATTGTGATTGCCTGGAATTTGACTAATCTCTGATTTTCTAGTTTTAAATCTTAGTTTTAATATGCTTACTTTTGTCCAAAACACATAGACTAAACATGGAGGCTTAGGTATCATCTGGCAGATCTGATTTTATAATGGATTTTAAGAGAGGTATTGAGCTCTTTTCCCATCTCTCTTCCTGATTTCTAATCCTTAGGGGAGGGCTCTGTAATTTAATGAAGTAGGGATAAGTTCAGGAGATTTCTAAATGTAGCCCCTTGCTGTTTAGGTACAAGGATAAAGATAAAAAAGATTCAAGAACACCTGATCTTGAAATTCTTTTTCTGGGCCTGTATCCTAGGACTTTCATACAGCCTCCTTACTGCTCAAGTTAAGAGCTTGCCAGAGTTTTTCCAATGACTGCAGTGGCTTCTCAGAATTTAACATTCTCTGGTATTGCATCTTCTGTTCTTGGTGACTTCACAACGTTGCAAATTTGAGCTTCTGATCTTCCAAAACGAACTTCTGATCCATTTATACTGACAGTTGCTACAGGGATAGGGTTGGAAAGCAGTTGCCTGGGTTGAGGTTTGAGTACGGACTTCTGGGAAATGTGGCGGATTGAGAAAGATATTTAGTATATTTAAAATGGAGGGGAGGAAAGAGCAAATGAAAGATGTCAAGAGAATTTTGGAAGATAGAAAGTATGCAGAGAACTTCTCCCACCCTGTGCAGCCAGGTGATTCTGCTTCTATTCTAGAGAAGTTAAGCCAGGTAGGAAATTGACTCAGGTTGACTTGGCACAGCTGATGAGAGGGTGTGGGGGACATCTAGAGGACAGGATATTGAGTGAGAATCTGATATAGAACGGGGAATGCCATAGTCCCCTCTTCTGCTTAGTATCCATCTCTCTAGAAGTCAGATTACTACTTCTCAAATAGAAGATGTGAGGAAAGAGAGGGGTCCAAGAGAAAGATTTTTAGAGACTTACCTGAGGGGGTATCCCTATGAGATGGCCTGTTTCCAATTTGCTAATCTACAGTGGTCAGGTTCCAGTTGGCCAGACTTCGGTCAAGCCCACAAGTCAGTGAACTCACCCCCCAACCCAGCAGGAAGCTTCCAGTTAACATCGTTAAATATGAATGGACTTGCCAAAAAGCATCACACAGTTTGAGGAAGCCTCTACCATAAAATATATAGTTCCCATGAAAACGGAGGAGGGGAAATGCATAGGAAAGGAAGGAAATGCAAGGAGAATAGGAAAACATCTTCTTAAAAACCTCAAAGAGATAAAAGCAATTATTTTTATGAAAGAGGAGCGGGATGAGATGACAAGCTGAATACTCAGAGGAGAAAAATGCACCTGGAAATGGAAACAGGGATGGAAGATAAAATTGAGAAACTCTCCTGGAAAACAGAAACATTAACACCACCAATAAAGTGATGAAAACCAGAAAACTAGTCTTGGGTTGTTCAGGAAGAAAAAACATATCACTTGAAAGTAATAACTTTTATCTTTTTCCTTCTATAGAATTACTTCTCTTATTAGTTTTTCTCATCTTATTCAATTGCCTTGGGCTTCCTCTATGACACTGAAGTGTGACAGTAATATCAGGTTTCCTTGTTTAGCTCCTGATCTGAGTAGTAGGTACCCTTTATATTCCTGCACAATTCAGGTGTTGCCAATGTGACAGTATTAAAAGGTGGGGCTTTTAAGAGGTGTTTAAGTCACGAGGGTTCCTTCCTTGTTAATGGGGGTAAGGTCCTTATAAAAGAGACTTCACACAGCAGGAACAGCTTTAGAGTACTTTGTTTTCTTGACCTTTTGCTGCCTGTCATGTGAGGACACATCAAGATGGACTTCACCAAGTGCTGGCACCTTGATCTTGGGCTTCCCCAAACTTTGAGAAATATGTTCTTTATAAATTACCCAGTTTCATGTACTCTTGTTATAGCAGCACAAGCAAACTGAAACAAAGTGAGTGTTGAATTTTACAAAATGGGAGATGTGCAAAATGTCCATTCAGAAGATCATTTTCCCTTTAAATTGTTAGAACAGTGTTGTATTGGCCTAGGAACATAGTAAAGGATTAAGAGTGTGGAATAAAAAGACACGTTTTGCTTCAAATGAATCCTTCATAAAAATGATTATACTTAATATAAAAAATTTAAGAGAAGCATGCATTAATGACTTGTTCTCAGCCTCCTTTAGGAATGAGCTAATTTGGCATAGGAGAAATATTTGCCTTAAACTTAATTTGTTAACCTAATTAGTTTGTTTACATCTGTGGTAATATTTTAGTAGTATCAAAAGCACTGTTAAGACAAAAATATGAAAACTATCATAAATAATTGCATTTAGATAACAAAAAAGCAACATTGTGTGTGTGTGTGTGTGTGTGTGTGTGTGTGTGTGTGAATATAACTGGGCAGATAAAGTAAGCTACTGATTGTGTATATGATTGAACTTGTGCAAATTGATTGGAAAAGGGACACCAGCTCCTCACTGGGAGCTCTTTAAACATTGTAGAACAGAAAAAACTTGTTATTTTCTAGAGGAATAGAATGGTAAGCAAATACTAAATTTGTAGCAAAAGTTCTGTTTGTAGGATCCCTGAAAAGAAACACATTATTATAGTAAAAACCCTGGACTCTGGAACTATACTCCCTGAATTTGAATCCCAAATCTGTCCTATTGTCTTTGTGACCTTGGGAAAGTACTTGACCTCTCTGAGCTTGTTTCTTTCTTTTTAAAATAGGAGGTATTACGTACTTCATAGGAATGCTAAAAGAATTGAATGAATTAATATGTGCCTTAGAAGAGCACATATTACCATCAGGTGCTGGTAAATGTGAGCTGTTATTATCCACTTGTTATTTTTAAGTTTGACAACATGCATCTCTTTTTCTCTATAGATTACCAGCCAGAACAATTGAGTTTTCTCTAACTTAGGAATTAGTATATGCGTGTTCCTGTGTATGTACACTATGCTCCATGTTAGCCAAAATAACTCAATGAGTCATAACAGCAGAGCCCAATGTTGACAGTTCCCTATGTAATAAAACCTGCAAAAATTGGATTATGATGTCATTGAACAGTTGCCTCTATTTCCTATGACAGCAAGTTTTCCACATCCTGGCAAATCTCCTAGTGTGTTTTGGAACAGAGCTGGATGCCAGAACCCCTTTACTATAAATTTACTTCCTACCTTGAGCTGCTTGGCTTCAGACTTGGGCTTTATCTTTATGGGGAATATTCAGGATTTTAGAAGGAAAAAAAATCAAACTGTGATGTACAGAAAATAATATACTTTCCTCTTGAGCCTAATAAAACAGCAATCACATCCTTTCCTGAGCACTGGATAATCTTTTGGTTCCCCTTTCATAAGTGATGCTATAATTGTGCCCTTCCTTAAGGAACTCGAATTTCAGAACTTACAACCAATAGAAACAGAAAACTTTGTGATTTAGATAGACAAAGAGGATTTGAATGAAAATGTTCTGCGTATGGGTTCTCTGTCTTCTCCTAAATATAGGAAATAATTTGCTGCCAGAAAATATAGGAAATAATCTGCTGCCAAAATGATTGGAAGTTAAAAACTCCCTCCATTCCTTTACCCCATGACCTTGACATGGGGCTAGCTCTGAAAAGAACTGGGGAGTGGAATGGGTGTTGTCTTTCCCCAACTCTTTCCTCCTCCCACCAACTGAAAGGTTCTGAGGGCCCACTGTCCATACTCCTGGCTGCTGGCTAACACAGCCTGCTCTCCAGAGCTTTACCTAGTAGGACAGGGTGAGACCCCTGTCTGCCTTTGCAGTCTCTTTGCAGATTGCCTGTGATGTGCCTCACATTTTGGTTTAATGCTTATTCAATAATAAAACTATTTTCTTTTGTTACCAGGGGGCACAAGATCCCACCCAGGGAGGAAAGAAGCTAGGCCATAGTGTTCACTGTGCCAGAAATATTCAGAATCAAACTGGCAGGAATATAGGTTTTATTCAAATCCAGCTTTTAAGGAAGATAGAAGTAACTTAATTGTTTCAAAAGTTCCATTTCCAAAATCTCTGAAAACTAGCAAACCTTTTGAAAAAGAGTCAGAGACGTGACAAAAAGACAGGAAATACACATATGCAGATTTAGTTATCGTGTACTCAGCCTGAGTGGGCAATCTCTGATCCCGTCTTTGGCGCCTGTCAGGTCAGGGTGGCTGGTCTGGTTCTTTGGCTTCCTTTTCTCAACAGGAGAAATATTTTCCCAACTCGGGGGCAGATGGTGGCCCCCAAATTCAGTCTGTTCCACTTTCTACTTTATAGGAGAGGTTTTCTGGATTGGAAGATTTTTGTCTTTAATTGTATTTCCTTCCCCCACATGCCCATGTCTATTCCTTGCTAATTTCACCCTCATTTTTTTTAAATGGAAACTCAGGTATTGCTCAGATATGTGAGATCTAAATTTACTCTTTGTAAATGCATACTTCATTGTGTGGGAATGTTAACATTGGTTGAAAATTTGTAATTGTATTCATATTTAACTTACATTTAACTTAGGATAGGTACTTTCCTTACTAGTGGATGGGAATGGCCAGGCATTTGTTATTTATTTATTTATTTATTTATTTATTTATTTATTTATTTATTTTTTAGTTTCCCTTGTCAGATGGGTTTTTATTTGTATACTTATGTTCATTCTTAAGTGTTTTTTTTTTTAAATTAATTTGCACTCTCAGCCACACACAGAATTAAGAGGATGTGGCAACCAGCTGAAATAACTGCCAAATTTAATCGATTCCTCAACAGGTAACATGAGCCACAGAAACATAGCCTAAGGTTGGATTTGGAACACTAATACTGAATTATTTATGTTCCTCTTGTTGTAGTTCCCTATTTATATTTTCATCATGTCTGGGTAGAGGTACTTCCTGCTAGGTCCAACCAGGCTGAAAATATATAACTTTTCTGGTGAGTAAAAAGTCTTCTATTGCTTCCTTTAGTAGGAAGTAGCAATAAGAAAAGTCAGGTTTTACCTAGCCAGAACAATAATTATTTCCAACAAAAATCACTTTATTTAAGTCCAAAGTCCAACCTAGGAACTAATGAAGATCAGTGGGGAGAAGCCTTATGCTAATATGCATTTATTAACTAAATTCCATCTGAAGTTTAATCAGTCTTCCAAGTGAGACAATAGAATAAATGTCATGATAGCTGATGACTGCATTTCTGACTGATTTTCTACTTTGGCATTTATTCAGGAAAGATCCACTTAGAAGCTAATTTGTAGACATTTGCAGGCTTTCTATACTGTTAAGCTCCACCCTGTTTTATTAATGTTTGACTACAATTTGAACAAAATGATCTTCTTGGCTACATTTCAGGGTCTGAAAATTTCACTGCAAATTTTCTGAACATACTAGCATATCAAATTACTATACAAACTAAAACCACATTGCACTTATTTGTGTGTGTGTGTGTGTGTGTGTGTGTGTGTGTGTGTTTGAAATAAAATGGAAGATAGGAAGATATATTTGGCTGGCTAATCATATCTTTACCCTCTTTTTTATTGGAGTTATGTGTTACATAGTTCTACAATGACCATACTTTTAAATTAAATATTATTTTAAAATCTCCTTTAAATGATTTTTTCTGGTGAGCATAATTTAAAAGCTAGTGGAGTATAGTACAGCAACTTAATATTTAATCAGAACTGAATTTGAATTTTAGTTTTGGCATTTGTCATCTGTGAGATTTTATGAATCTCAGTTAACTCATCAGTAAATGGGAAGATCAATAATGCAAACTTCTTGAGGATTGCTGTGAAGATAATATGTATAAAGTGTCTACAAGTGCTCAGCATGGTAACTTAAAAAAATAGAATCTATTAATGTTGTTACAGAGAAAGTTGGCATATAAGCCATTTAATGATTCTCTGTAAAGCAAGTCGTTCAATTTCATGATAACCAAATATGTAGTTAAAGTAAGTAAGATGAATTTGGCCAAGGAAGTCTAAAAGATTTTAAAATCTTCAAGCAACTAAAGTGCTTCTCAAGAGGTTACATGCCTATTAATCACCTGGAGATCTTGTTCAATGCTGATTCTGACTTAATAGATTTTAGATAGAGATTCTGTATTTCAAATAGGCTCCCAGTGAGGATAACTTGGCTGGCCCTTGGACCACACTATGAACACAATGATTCATATGCCAGGTATCAGGCAAGCTCTTGAAGCAATTATTATCAAATCAAAGGTAGTTTCTGTTTAATTTGCTACAGAAACTATTGCACCTACTTTTTATTAATGCAGTTATTGGAAACAGGAAATATGTTTTTTATAACACTCCTTGTTTTAAAATTATTTTCCCTTTTGTCATCCATAAGTTGTATGTTCACAGAAAGTTTTAAATATACCAGAGACTTTATATCCTTGTCATTTGACCTAAATGTTTTTTTAATTGGTTCACATTTATATGGCTCACACCTAGCATAGAACCTGTCATATAGTAGGCAGTCAAGAATCAATTGTTATGATATATTAAAATATTTGTTGATTAGCTAGACTTAACCATTTCATTATATTTTTTTCCAAAATATTATGTTGCATAGTAAGTACATACAGTTTTATCTGTCAAGTTAAGAGAGAAAGAGCTGTTTGTTCATTTTCTTGAGGGTTTTAAGCAGTGTTAGATGTAGTGGTTTTCTACGCTGGCTAAGCAAGAATTACCTGAAGTTTTTTTTTTTTTTTTTTTTTTTTTTTTTTTTTTTTTAATAATACATACTCATGCTTGGTCCCTGCCCAAAATCTATTGAATCACAATATCTGCAAGTAGCTCTTGCTATATTTTTAAAGCTCCCCAGGTGATTATAATGGGCAGCCAGGGCTGAACCACTAAAATAAATATAAACAAACATTCAGACATTTTTCTCTACACATCCTACCTGTGAGTTCCTCCTGGTCATTTTTGATTTTCACTGCCCTGTTTCCTGCCTCTGGTCAGCATAAATGTTAATCATGTCCTAAAAACTTTCTGCTGTAAACTCTGAGCATAAAATGCTCTGGGGGAGATTTTAATTACTTAATCCCTTGCCATCCTGAGTTCTTTTTCTTCTTTCTCTCTGTTGAGCAGCTTTAACAGATCATTTTAATTTACTTTATTTGCATTACAAAAATAACACATGCTTATAATTTTTTAAAAAAATCAAGCAAAACAAAAGTGCAAAGAAATCAAAGTAAAAATTCTTCCTCCCTTTCTATCCTTTCTTTCTGCTCCATTTAACAAAATCACCCCTATTGCCAGTTTTTGTGTACTCTTCTGGAAATTTCCATCGCCTGTACTATCATACATATTCTTACATAAACACACACCACACACAGACATACTCACACAAACACAATCATACCAGATTAGGTTGGTAGCCTGCTTTTTGTTTAATGACAAATCTTAAGGAATATTTCCATTAGTACATATCTTTCTACTTCATTCTTTTGCAATACCACAATTTATTTTAGCAGACCTTATTAAGACACATGTAGAATGTTTCTAGTTTACAACTACTATATTAAAATCAATGTCACAATGAGCATCTTTTCTGTCTTTACATAATTTTGGCCCTGTATCTATTAAGAGATTTTATATATTTAATAATCTGATTTCCCCTCTCACTTGCTGTTATTGGCAGCAATTCCCTATCTTCTCTCTTGTAATAGCAGCACCCTTGGCCCCTGCCTCTGCCCTCAGTGTCTCATAGTAGGCCTTAGTAGTCCTCCCACCACAGGCTTGGTTCCAACCCATCTCTTAGATCCATACTAAGAGGAGGCTGAAGAAAAGTAGAGGAGAAGGAAGAAGGAAATGTTGGTTACGTTGTAGATATTGCCAGGACCAGTGGTCCTCAGAGCAATTATAAAAAGTGGCTATTATTACCTAGGTTTACCTAAATGATAAAAATGAGCAACAGAAATCAACTTATTTGAGCAAATAGGGATGGAACTAAGATTCAAAATCCAGGTTTGTATGATTTTAAGTCTCAAAGTCTCTTTTTTACTCAGGTGTCTTAATTGGGTCCTGCTCACTGTGAATGGCACTGGGGCAACCACTGGGCTCCCGTGTCATTTTGGGAATTGTACTGCCCTTCCCCCACCCCCTTAACTTGGAGCATCACCATTTTGGCAACTGGTAGGTATTACACTCTTTATGCTGTGCCTTGCTCCCATATGCAGGTTTCTTTTTCAGGACTTCATTTGATCTTCTCAATGTTCTGAGACTAGTACCATCTTTCTGCATCTCGCATACTTAAGAATAAGAAATTCCTGTCATTTTTCTGCATTGCATGAGGCTGGGGATGTTTATAGGAAGTGATTTCACCCCTGAGTCTCTGCTGAGAGGGGTTCTGTGTTCAGCACAGGTTCCCACAGGAAGTCATTAACCCAATAAGACCACGTACCATAAAACTTCCCTTCTACAAAGAGGAACAACAAACTGTGTTATAGATGGAGAGCTGTGAACCAAAGTAGATGATGAAGCAAATGAGAAGGGTACAGATTTTTCATAATAACACTAGTCACAGACATTTTGCAAATGGTTTTCTGGGAAGCTACGCTTTGCAATACCAAAGGTAAACCTCGAATATGTGCCTTGGGAAAACTAGGAATTTTCTGCAAATAACCAAATCATCAGTACCAGGGAAACAATGTTCCAGAACAGTATTTACAGCTTTACATAAGACTAGCTGAACACACAGAAGTGAAATCCATAGAAGTAAGAAACTTGTGTTTTTCCATGTTAGACCAAAGTTTTTATACGACTTCAGCGAAGTCGTATAAAAGAATAGAACATGAGAGAATAGAAATTGAATAGAACATGAGAATAGAGAATAGAACATGAGAGAATAGAAATTGAAGCTCAATACTAATAACTAACCCATTGTTAATTATTTACCTTTCCCCAAGAAGCCCACCTCCTTTAACAGTTACCACATTATTACACACACAATGCCTTAATGCTGTTTGGTACAGTTGAGTAAACAGAGTTTGATACAACACAGAGTTTGATATGACAAATTCTGAGTTGGCACATCACCATCGATGTCAGATTATATTTTTCAGGGATAACCATAGCAATCTCTTCCAACCCTATGTTCCAGAATGTTGATACTCAAATGTCAGAGGTGTAGTCTAATTATGCTCCGCTTGAAAATGAGTGGACTTGTGACCTTTGTGTAGCCAAATGAACATGGCAAAATGACAAGGTGTGACATTAGAAGCTAGACCTGAAAAGGTGAGGGGATGCTCACACTGCTTGCAGGAATGCTCTTACTGAAAAATCTGACCACCATATAAGCAACCCAAATATCCTGAGGCCACTATGCTATGAGGAAGCCCAAACTTACCCATGGAGAGAACATGTGGAGAACCTCTGAGACAATATAAAGACACAGAGAGAGACACACAGAGAGAGAGAGAGAGAGAGAGAGAGAGAGAGAGAGAGAGAGAGAGAGAGAGAGAGAGAGAGAGAGAGAGACAGCCCTTAACTTCCCCAGTAGGTGTTCCACTATAGGCAATGTCTTACCACAAGCTTATGAGAGTCCCCAGGACAGAATTGCCCAGGAAAGCCCTTCCCAAACATCAGTCCCACAGAACTCAGTAACCTAAGAACATGAGTAGTTATGACATTAAGTTTTGAGGTAGATTGTTATGTCACAATATTAATTGGACTAACATCTTGTTACCTTGAGCAAGTTACTTAAGAAAACTTCCTTGCTTACAAAACAGGGGTAATGATAAATATTTAAAGATGTAAATATTATACTAGTCCAAGTAAATTACTGCTAGTAGCAAACCCTACAGATGGGTTTGCTTCTTCCTAATCCTGCCCTACTGCCTGAGTTTTATATGAATAAGCAGTCACTTTTATTATCACTATGACAAGGTCGTTAAACTTCTAGAAATTTTGGATTCCCTACACAAAACACACTATGGTTTAAATGAAGTTAAACAGGTTTCTTCTCATTAGTTCACAGAGAGGAGAAGTGACCTGCTATGGTTTGAATAAGTGTCCCCCAAAAGGCCCATGTGTCAAAGGCTTTGTCTTCAGCTCATGCTGCTACTTGGTGTGGTGGGGATTTTAGAAGGTGTAGCCTAATGGAAGAGAATAAGTTCACTGATGGTATGCCCTTGGAGAGGTTATTGAGAACCCAGATCCTATTATTACCCTCACTTTCACTCCCTGACTGCTATGAAGTGAGTAACACATACTCTCTACCATAATATACTGCCTTTCCACAGATCCAAAAGCAAGAGGGCCAAGCCTGTTGGACTGAAGTCTCCAAAACTGTGAACTGAAATAAATGTTTCCTCTTTCTAAGTTGATTATCTCAGGCATTTTGTTACAATAATGGAAAGCTGACTAATACACATGGCCTAACTGGATTATGGCATGGAAGAACATAATGAACATGAAAACATATTATTTAAAAGAAGTAATACTTTTATACCCTATTAGCCACTGACACCTAGAATTAAATTATGTCACCAGATTAGTTACCAAGGAATTAACACCAACACAACAATTTTGCTTTGAGATTACAGTATTGGGGTTAGGTATCAAACACATACCAGCAGTAGAATGCAGCCAAATTGCTTCATGGTAGTAAGTATAAAGGCTGAATTGAAGGTAATTGCTGATCATCTTGCCTAGTGGATTCCTCCAATTTTGTTAGATCCTACTCCATATACTAAAATTCTATGTTGACTACTTTTTTAGTCAGCTTTTCTTTTTTTCTTTTGTCTTTGTGACCACAAGACCTGATGAGAACAATGTAAAAGAGGAAACATTTATCTTGACTCACCGTTTCAGAGGTTTGGTCAGCTAACTTCATAGCTCTGGGCCAGAGAGAGGCAGAACATCATGGCAAAAGGGAATGGTGGAGGAAAGCAGCTCAGAACATGGCAAGCAGGAAGGAGAGGAGAGAGAGACTGAGATAGAGAAAGAGAGAAAAAGAAAGACAGAGAACGCTTTGTTCACCAGGGACAAAATGTAAACCCAAAGCTACACTTCAAATGCTTTACTTCCTCCAGCCTCACCCTACCTGCCTAGAGTTACCACCCAGTTAATCCATATCAGTAGATCAATCCACTGATTAGGTTAAGATTCTCCTAACTTAATCATTTCACCTCTGAACATTCTCGCATTGTCTTACATATGAGCTTTTGAGGAACACCTCATATTCAACCCATAACAACCACCAATGTGCATGTATCCTCAGAATGTTTTGAAATAGAGCATTTCTCAGCTTTCTTCTTGTTCATAAAGGCTCCATGTCTCATCTACCATAGGCATTTTTCTTCATATGCAATAAAATTTCATTTCAAATTATGCAAGTGACTTCACAACTTCTTTTAGCAAAACATTTGGGGCACTCGACCATTCATCCCCAGCTTTTTTGTATTTTATTTAGTGACAGGGTTCACTGAGTTGCTGTGCCTCGCCTTACTCCTGTCTCAGCCTCCTAAAGTCTCTTTTAGCAAAATGCAGTTTTAAAGCTTTATTTTTCTTTGTGAAATTAACATGTTTGTGATTTTTTTTAAGAAATGGAAATCTATGTAATTAGATTTTTTTAAAAAAGCCTCAATTAGTGATTCAACTAACCAAAGACAGATATTATGAAATATTTTTGCTTTTATTTCCAAACTTTTCCTTTTATATGTATAGTTTTTAAAAGTTTAATTATTCTTCTGTCAGTTTTCTGGAACTTAATTCTAGGGATAACTTGAATTCTTAGCACTTGGACACTGAATGAAACTTTGGATCTTAGAATGATTTTCCATCCTGAACCAGAGAGGATCCCCAAGAGCTGTCATCCAATTTAGTAGCTACAAGTTACTATAGTTTGGTTATTTAAATTTAAATGAACTAAAATTAAGTAAAATTTAAAATTCAGTTCTTTGACCAAAGTGTTCAGCAGTCACATGTGGCTAGTGGATATTGTATTGGACAGTGCAGATGGACCATTTACACTGTCACAGAAAGTTCTTGTAGATAGCACTACATGTATAGCAGGGTTTTTCAACCTTCACACTATCAACATTTTGGGCCAAGTAATTCTTTGTTGTGGGCAGAAGGGGGTTGTGCTGTATATTGTTGGAGGTTTAGGAATACCTTGGTCTATACCCACTAAAGATAGCATCAAACAACATACTGTCAAAAAATTATCATGTTCTATATTTTTATGTATGTGATCATTTGCAAGTACAATCAGATAAATAATGAGAGCATCAGATATAGACAGGATATTTAAGAATGCAATAAAAGTCTAGTCTTGTAAGACTCTATAATCTAGTTACAGAAGTAAGACAAACACATTAAACACAAAAACAATAAAACATAGTAGATGTGTGTAATAAAAGACCAAGCTATATAGTGTAGACATAACTGTCATTGAACTTCAGGGAATGAGCTGAGAGAACAGAAGGAAAGCCATCTGATTGCATTGTCTCAGTTTACAAATCTAGGACTGCAAGGGATTATTAGCCAGTTGTATAAGAAGCAAAACAGGGTCCATTGATCTTAAATTCCAGGCAGGTGCTCATTCACACACTCACTCCTCTTAATAATTGAGTACCTATCATGCCTGGGCACTGTGCATGGGCTGACTTCATTAGGCACTAGTGATAGAGTGCCCAGGCTACACACGCACACACGCACACACACACACACACACACACACACACACATTAATTTATTTTAAATTGAAAAGAAAAATAATAATTTTTAGGGTGACAGAGAAGTTTTAATATGTGATATTAATATAGTTTTCTTTATATCAATATAGTCCTAGATATGATTTTTAAGACTTTTTATGGTGCAAAGCACCCAAGAAGACAAAAGTGCCTCAGGACCATGAAAGTCATAAGGCCCCATGCACTGGGGAAAGATAAAATGGTGAATAAGGCAGACAAGGCCCTGCTGTTATGGAACTTTTGATTTCTTAATGGGGCAAACACATAATGAGCCAATGAACAAATCAATAGGGAGATAATTTCAGATAGTGATAAGGGCTGTGAGAAAATAATATATAATTTGATAGAGAGCTGTGGAGTGGGGATGTTCCAAAATGTTCTTTATGAGGATGTGATATTAGAGTCGAGCTCTGAATGAGAAAAGACCTAAAGGAAGCACTTTCTAGACAGAAGGAACAGTGCAGGCAGAGGAGGCATTGAGTCAGGAATGAGCTTGGCAGAGTGGAAGAGCCCAGAGTCCAGTAGAGCTAAAGTATAGAAAGGGAAGGAAAAGACAAAAGTAGTTAAAGTATGGGGGAGGGGCTAGCATGGAGGCTGGGCCTTCTAGGGGCATAGAGTCTGGGTTGCACACAATGGCAACCCACTGGTGGTGTTCACATGGGGAAAGGCAGCATCTCACACACACTCCAAGATTGGCCTGGGCTTAACATGGAGAATGGCTTGGAAAGGTTGGGAAAGGAAGCCTGTGCATTAATGCAGGTGAGTGGTGAAGACCCTTAGACCAGGAGGGTAGCAGTGGAGACAGAAAGGAAGGGATGGATCTGGGATCTATTTTAGATGTAGAGAGGCAGGAATGGATGTAGGGAGGGAGGAAAAGAAGGTATCCAGTGTGGTAAGCCAGCAAGGTCTTTGTGAAGGAGATAATCATGCAATTTGAAGAAGAAATCACTTCATAGAGAAAATAAAACTATGTCTTTCACTAACTTGAGAGTTTAGATTGCTAGACTATAAAAAATATAGTGGAATTAATGTAATTAATCAATTGCAAATATTTGTAACCTATTGGTATTTGAAAGTTATTAAAGGAAGAGTAATTTTGAGGTTCACATCATTTGTAACTCATAAGATGCACTGCATTTATAACAGTACATTTTATTGAAACTATTTTGTGGATAAATTAGCCACAAGGGAAAGTCTACTTTTTAATAGAAAGAGTACTCAGAAACAAGTAAATACACAAAGAAATACAACTTAAATAGGTATTTCATGATACATTAATATAATTTATCTACATTAAATAGCTCAATAACAAAAATAGCATAATTTAAACCTATCATGTAAGAATTAAGCAAAATAGAACAGGTAATATGCTTAAATTAGTAGAATCTTACAAGTGAAACATGAAAATCAAATTGCAGGAATCTGTGATGAAGCTCAGAATATACTTAATGTTTCCAATACCCTGATTTTAAAACATAATAATGCCCAGTTCATAGAATAAGATTGAATAAAATAAGGTATAAGCAGGTTTCACAGTCTAATATATAAATTGAAGTATTACTGTACATGAATGTGGTTGAAAAATTTAAGCTAACTAGTTATAAAATCAGTTTTCATCCAATAAATTATTTAGGAGGATAAACCAGATTGCAGGTCAAGTTTGATCACCTATGAAAGCAATCAACCCTTAAGGAATGCTAAGACTAGAGTATTAAATTTTGGAGAAAAGTAAGTCATGCTCCTATTATACTTAATACGCTGATAATTCAGAGAAAAGATAGAATTCAGTCAATCCAATGTTTTCCTTTGTGATTCTACAGACCAGTAAACTTTCAGAAAAAAAAGGAAATAAAATGAGAGACTGACATAAGGCTACCAACTTTTCAGTTATTTGTATTAAAAGATAAAAATATAAAATGACTATCATCATCTATTATTCTTATACAAAAGTTCTTCAAAGACATTTTATGCCTTGTCTTTATTTTAAACAAGTTTATTCTATTGTTCCTATGTTTCTACCTTTTGACAAACTATTGAATATTTATCATGAACCAATTAGCAATTGCTGAGGTGTATGCCCATGTGCAGAGGAAAATTCATCCAGTGCTCAAGTTTCTCAAGTGATGGGAAGTTTACCAAGGACAAATCACTAGATGATACCTCAAATTTAAAAATAAAGAGATAAGTTTGCTTAAAATTGTAAAATTTACTACAGTAATCCTTATATAGCTAGCTAATTCTTTTTGAAAGAATAGATTTCATAAAACATTGATATAATTTTTATTTATATGCAAATATAATCATACCAAGTACAAATTGTTCTGTTTATTAAAGTGGTTTAAGAAGGATCTCATAGATCATATTATGTTGTTTTAGTCAGCTTTTTCACTGCTGTGACTAAAGGACCTGATCGGAACAATTTTAGGAGAGGAAAAGTTTATTTGAGGGCTCATAGCTTTAGAGGTCTCAATCCATAGACAGCTTTCTTTATTCCTCAGGTTTCTAGGTGAGGCAGAACAACATGGCAGAAAAATGTTGTAGAGGGAAGCAGTTCACATGATGATTAGGAAGCAGAAAAAGACTCTAATCACCAGATACAAATATATGCCTCAAAGCAACTGACCCCAACGCCCCAACTCCTCCAGCCACACCCCACCTGCCTTCAATTACCACTGAATTAATTCCATGAGGTGATTAATTCCCTTATTAGGTTAAGGCTCTTGTAACCCAATTATTTCTTCTCTAAACCTTCTTGTATCATCTCATGTGTGAGCTTTTGGGGGAAACCTCATATCCAAATCACAACATATGGTGGAATATAGAACAATGCTAGAGTTACCTTTTAAAAACCTCTAGATTTTTCCATAGTTGAGGAGAGTCTCCTGCCATGAGAATATTTTGTATTCAATTATTCTTTTAGCAAGCATCAATCCTTATTATTCTATGTCTCCCGGGCTACCCAAAACTGACATAACTAATCATTAGTGTAGGAGGAGAGTCAGGTAGCAGGAAGAGGATGCCTAGAGGGCCCAGAATCAGAGAAAATGATATGGTTAGCATGGATTCCACAAAATAAAATAGGAGGTGGCATTTTATCCAAATGTGAGATAAACAGGAGTAGTTCTGAATTTGACAATGGTGTTAATAGACTTGCATAATGAAGATACAAGCAGTAAAGATGTTGTGAGAACAGAGGCTTCTGGGAATGACTTTGAAGAGGACATTTAATCCTTATTACAAGTTCAAAACTAAAAGAGAGATTCTGAGCTTTATTTTCTCTCTTTCCTTTCTCTTTTCTGCTTTTACTCTTTAGCCCAGTTAAGGAAAATGTCTCCTGATATAAATTTGAGATTGGACAACTGAGATTTCAGAAACCATGATTACTCTAAATATTGCAGGTGAAAACTTGTAATATGATAGGCAATTAAAATACACAAAAATATTAAGATTTATTAACTCTGGCAAACAGATTGTAAGCAATTTTTATTATTTTCTGTATTTTTCAAATGTCCTGCAATAAACATCAATCACAGATATAAAAAAAAAAGTTACAAATGAGAAAAAGAAAAAGAAAACCCTGCAGCATGTACTATTGATGCAATTGAATATAAAGAATCTTGTAGTGAAAGTAGAATAATTTCCCACAAAATCTTATTTGAAACATCAATGGAATAGTGTCTAAGACTAGAACAGAAAGGTGCCTGGTATATGACATAAAATATTTACTTCATCAAAGGAAACCTGTGGAGTAATTTCATATAGTATACTAAACCCATGTAACATCATAAATCTTAAAAAAGGCAATGTGAACCATGGTTAGGTTTACTTTCTTAAGTGGAAATCATTTCAAGGAAAATTATGGGGAACAAGACCAATACAATGACCTTTTCAGTGACTTCTTTGGAAAATACAACTCTAGTATTAAATAGAATGCATCAGAGGCATGAAGAGCCATTAAGTTTGGATTGACTGGTGTGGAGGGAGACCTTCCCTCAGCAATGGGGAAGACTTTCCATGAAGCTCCTTCATTTTGGGTGCAGAACCTTGGTCAATGGATTATGTTTAGATCAACTGTCATTATAGCTATGTTGCTGCCTCTTCTATAGAACATCCTAGTCATTTGAAAATTATTCCAGAGACATTTATAACCAGACTTAAAGATGGATTGAACTAAATTGAATAACATACAGCTGATGTCTTCTGGAGCCCTATGGCTTATATTTCTTTAAAGTACTATATTAGATGTTAACATAAAAATGTCTTTTCCATTGAGTACCCCGAAAGACCCAGCACTATGGTTATATTTAATCTAAGTCAGTATTAAGTGGATGTGGAATTTGGGTGACTAACAAAATTATAAAAATTTTAAATGAAGCTAACATCAAAAATTCATTAATGTTTTCAATCTCTTTATTCTCAAAGTTGGTAGTTCATGACATGAAATGCCCCCATTAAAAACTTAAATTTTTTTGTACTTCTTTTGCAGCAAGATCATTAAGTGCTTAGCAGCTCTACTTGTATATGAGTCTGTGAAAGATGACTGGGCTGATTCGATTCTTTCATTTAGGAATTAATGTAACAGAAACCCAATGATCTCAAATGTAAAGGCCAGAAAAAAGTAATCACATATATCAAAAACATAAATGACAATTCTGTACAGAAAAGAAATAAATCCAAACTCATGGGATTTCATCCCAAATGGCAAATCACACAGGCTTGCTTCCACACCACAAGAAAATTGCTTTATCTGTAAGTAGCACTCACTTCTTCTGTCATTCTAAGGATTTGTGTGTGGTTTGGAATTATTGCCTTGTCATCTTATATAGTGTCAGAATTGGGACAGTCCTTAGTAAACTTTGTTTGAATGTTTTTGTTTTTTTGTTTTTAACAAGGAACCCCCCCCCACACACACACACACACTCACAAGAAAGAGGGAGATGGTAAAAAGAGAACTTGAAAGACCCCTGCTTGGTCACACAGAAAGTCAATGTGCTAATTATATAACAAGTATTTATATGGCTTAATTTTTTTTAAAAGACAATCATTAAAGACTCAGGTCCATCCCTTCCTTTTCTTTAGAGACTCCATGATTAGAATAAAACACTGGCTGTCACAAGGTAGCTACAGACTCATTGTGATTGCTAGTCATTAGGAAGCATTCATGTGTTCTGTACTGTGGAAGTCTTGCCTACAGACCATGCTATTTCAACATTTTTCTCTTGTGATAAACCTGAGTGGTTATGTGCAAATACATGACACACCACTGACCAGGGGCTCACATTTCCCATGAGCTGTTACTACCTTACTTTCTTTTCTGCTTAAGGAAAATGGATACAACATTTCTCTGTGGAGAACACTGTGAATCTACTCAAGATTATTTTTTAATTAAATAATTTACATTTTTCATACTTTAAACTATTTCTGGCCATATAACTCCAAACCAGTTATTACTGTGGGCACTAATAATCTCATTGAGAAGTATTACTTTGTGAAATAACTTCATTTGATATAATCTCTTGCACAATCTTTAGTAGTAGAAACCAATTTTATCTCTGTTTTATAGAAGAGAAACCTGAGCTCAAAGAAGTTAAACAACTTGCCCAAATATATGCAAATATCTTTTGCATAGTTTTTAAAACCTATTTTAATTGTGACTTTGGATTTCTTTTTCTTTCTTCAAAAGTGTATCAGAGTATTCAGTTTTGTCATCCAAGAATCCCTTTGGTCTGCTTGTCATTTAGTATTTTCACAAAATTTAGTCTGGCTAATTCAAATATTATACCAGTATTTTTATTTATTTCAAAAAGCAGGTGACACCTCCATGTTCCTAAAATGTGTTTGTTGGGTATAAATCTGCCTTTTCTAGTTTGGGCAGGTTTCCTCAAAGCTTTGCTGAATTATTTTGTACTCCTAAAACTTTTGTACTGGAGCAATTGATTTTGACATTGTTACAACATTAAATTGACCAATAATTATCTCTCCTCTTTTTTTTTTTTTAAAATTGAACAACATAGTTACATGTTTGTTATTATCCGTTAACTCTGGGCTAAAATTCAAAAGATAGTAGTAGTAGTCATTCCAAGCAAAGAGGCTACTATTGTCAAGTATTTCTTCCTTCATTTGGAAAAATAGAAGTTGATCCTGTTTAATTTGATGACTTTAGTTATGCTACCCTGGGTAATTAAAAAATTATAATTTGGAATCATAATATCTCTAAAAATTAATAGGAGGCAGAAATCTTGGGAGACGGAGCTTCAGAGCAGCTTTCAAGTATGTAGCAACAGTGCAGATATTAACACAGTCAGAGCTGCCTGGCATGTGAAAACCAAAACCAGTTCTATACTAAAAAACCTGTGAAGGATGATTTCCTTAGATTAACTACATTAGTTTGTGAATATGGGGGATGATTAACTTTGTTCATGGAAGACAGATCCTTTTTGTGAAATTAATAAATGTAGTAGAGCACATAAGTAGAATCAAGGATAAAAATCACCATGATAATCTCAATAGATGCAGAAATAGCCTTTGATAAGATTCAATATCCCTTCATGATAAAAACGCTGAATAAATCACATATAGAAAGATCATATCCCAACATGCAAAAGGCTACATATGACAAACCCAGAGCCAACATCATACTAAATGTGGAAAAACTGAAATCAGGAACAAGACAAGGGTGTCCATTCTCATCTCTCTTATTTAATACATACTTGAAATTTTATTCAGAGCAAGTAGGTAAGAGAAAGAAAGAAAAGGGATACAAATAGGGAAGAGATTGTCATATAATTCCTGTTTACAAATGGTATGATTCAATACTTAGCAAATTCTGAAGACTCCACCCAAATACTCTTAGAAATGATTTTAAAAATGCAGCAAAGTAGCAGGATACAAAATCAACACACAAAAATTGTTAGCTTCTCTATATACCAATAATGAACTCACTGAGAAAGAAATCAGAAAAGCAATCCCATTCGCAATAGTATAAACATAAAGGAAAAAAAAAAAAAAAAACTAGGAATAAACCTAACCAAGGAAGTAAGAGATCCAAAAGATAAAAAAAAAAAAAAAAAAAAAAAAAAAAAAAAAAACTGAAGAAATTGAAGACACAAGAAGGAGAGAGCTTCCATGTTCATGGATCAGAAGCATTAATAGTGCTAAAATTACCATATCAACAAAAGAAATCTATAGATTTAGTGTAATTCCTATCAAAATATTAATGGCAATCTTCACAGAACCAGAAAAAATAATCCTAAAATTCATATGGAAGCACAAAGCAATCCTGATCAAAAAGAGCAATACTGGAGGTATTGCAATACTTGGTTTAAAAATATACTACAGAGCTGTAGTAACAAAAGCAGCATGACATTGACATAAAAACAAATACATACTCCAGTGGACTAGAATAGAGGACCCAGAAATAAGCCCATACATCTACAACCAACTGATTCTTGACGACAGTGCAAGAACATACATTGGTGAAAAGATAGCCTCTTCAGCAATCGGTGATGGGAAAACTGACATCCACATGTAGAAGATTGAAAGTATACCCCCTATTTCTCACCCCATACAAAGATCAACTAAAAATGGATCAAAGGTCTTAATATAAGATCGGAATCTTTGAAACTTCTAGAGAAAAACACAGAAGAAACAGGTCAAGTTATTGATACAGGCAACAATTTCCTGAACAATGAAAGTAAGAATTAACAAATGGGGTTACATCAAATTAAAAAGTTTCTGAACACAAAGGAAACCTTCAACAGAGTGAAGAGACAGCTACAGAATGGGAGAAAATCTTTGTCAGTTATTCATTTGATAAAGGATTAATATCCCAAATATGTGAAAAACTCAAAAACTGAACAACAAAGGAAGAAGTAGTCCAGTCAAAATGGGCAAAGGATCTGAACAGATATTTCTCAAAAGAAGAAGTACAAAAGAACAATAAACATATGAAAAAATGCTCAATATCTTTAGCCATCAGGGAAATGCAACCAAAACCACACTGAGATGCCATCTCACCCCAGTCAGAATGGCTATTATAAAAAACACAAAAAATAACAAATGCTGGTGAGGACGTGTAGAAAAAGGAACACTGTTAATTGAAATGAAAATTAGTGCAGCTGCTATGGAAGACAGTATGCAGTTTCCTTAAAAAACTAAAACTAGAACTACCTTTCGATCCAGCTGCACACTCCTCCTTGGTATTTAATGGAACGAAATGAAGTCAGCATACAAAAGAGATCCCTGTGTACGCACACTTACTGTGGCACTATTCACAATAGTCAAGATATGCAATCACCCTTTGTGCCTGTCAGCAGATGAATGGATAAGAAAAATATGGTAAAATACACACTTGAGTATTATTCAATCATAAAGAAGCATAAAATTATGGCATTTGCAGGAAAATGGTTGGAAACAGAGGACATGATGCTAAGTGAAATAAGCCAGACACAGAAAGACAAATACTGCATGTTTTCTGTCATATGTGGAAACCTAAAAAAAAAAAAAAGAAAGAAAGAAAAGAAGAAAAAAAAGACCTAAAAGTAGAAGAGGGACTATTAGAGAAGAAGATTTGGGAGGGGAGGAGAGAAGAAAGGGCAAGAGGGAATACAAGTGAGGGTGGACATAAATTTAAAGTATGATATATGCATGTATGGAAACACCACAGTGAAACCCTTACATTTGTATAATTAATATGTGCTACTAATTACAACAATAATAACAAATCCTAACTGCACAGGGACATGGACTTTTTCCCCCTTTTAACTGTGACACCAATCAATTTTAATGTGAACTGTAATTCTTCATTGTCCTATAATTTTCCTAAAAGCTTCCAGATTGGAAAATGCTGCTCAAACTGACGGCTTCTTTCTCTCTTTGTGTACTTGCGCAGCAGGCAGATGTAGAAATGACAGAAATGTGTCCTGTTTCATTACTTAATCTTTTTAATGGATATCTTGCTAAAAAGATACTGTCTCTTTATTGTACAAAGCTAGAGAGAGGCCTTTCTTGCTGTCATGGTTACATGTCAGTGCTGGAATTTTAAATTAAGATGCATTATAGTTGGTAAGAGCTCTTCTATGATCTCTGCTTAACACTGTCCCTGTCATTGATAACTCTACAGAAGTCTAGGTCTATTTCAAAATGTGTAATCCAGTTTTCTTGAAGTGATTATGAAGTTGCTGGATGATCAAGAGAGGTATAAAATTCAGTCATTTGAAAATGAAGTTGTCTTCATTTGTTCTCTTCAGCAAGTACCACTTTTTTTAGTTCTTCAGAAAATATTAACTATTTCAGTAAATATTTCCTCAGAGGGCTCAATTAATTCTAAATCATTATTATTATAAACACTGAGATTCTTTATAAAACTGAAGCATTCACTGAAATGGCATCCTCTATATTATTAATCAATTGAATTCCTCAGTTTTTGTATAACAATATTTCTTAAAGTACTTGCTTTAGTTATTATCTACAATTCAATGAACTTTATCTATTGAGGCATTTAATAGATATGAAAATCCTAAACAATCAATTTGACATAATGGATCCAAATATATTTCTGTTTAGGTAAAAATTTTTGAATAACTTATCTGAAAGCAGCATTATGACAAAATTATCTTGACGTGTTTCTGAAGAGTTATGTTTATTACATCACCTATGACAGAATTTAGCATCTGTCAATCCTAATAAACAATCAGAATATGTTTTCTAACTTTAAGACTCCCATTGTGTCCCTTGAAAATGAACACATTAGCCCAAGGCTTGAAAGGAGGAAGTGAATCAGAAGGATTTTAGAAATGTTTAGATTCAAATAAGTGTCTATATTTTTGTTTATATGTACACTGCAATGATAATGCAGCATTTTGTTTTTATTTTCAAAATAAAAATGGAATTTTAGAAAGGAGAAAGCAAGATTAGCCCAATTATAACTATTATTCCCTTGAAAATGGACTGTAGAGTTATCTTAGGATTAAATATACTGCAACATTAAGAAATTATATTTTTATTTGAGTTGCATAGAACACAGTTAAAAACAATATTGCTTTGGAAATCTGATAAACAAAACTTTAAAAACTTGTAATGTGGATAGGTATGTTTCCTTCCCCAAAACTGGCAAAAACTTCCAGATAATCATTTGTGCTTCCATTTTTAAATTTTAAAGACAAAGTTGTACTTTGTTTTTCTGCCACTTTAACATACCTTATTTGTATGAAAGCTATGTTCAGACAAACTGGGTAGTAATTACATAATTCAGCAAGTTCTCCCATTGTGACTTACAGACTCCTGATGGTCATTGTCCTATTTCCATGGATTTTATGTTTGCTTATACATATTCGAAATAGTGAGACATGCCAGTCTTGGCTGCTTTGGGCAACTTCTCTCTGTTTCTTGTGGAGGGACAGGTAAAGTGGGGGAGGGAAGGAGGCATTTTTTTTTTTTCATTAGGCTCATAAGCTTCAAATTAAGACACTTTTGCCTTCTTTCTTTAATAGATTTCTTGAAAGGATAATCAATGAGTCGGGTTTTTTTCCTATATGTTATTCTGTAGAACAATTTTGTGTGTGTGTGTGTGTGTGTGTGTGTGTGTGTTAAATCCCCCAAAACATTATCATAACGGATTTATGTAGTTAAATTTCATTTAATTTATTCAGCTATTTGCAATTTTCATTATTTTTTGTTCCACCCTGCATCTCTGAGATTCATCTGGGATCTTGTCCTTTTGCTGAAAGATCTTTCTTTAGTAGTTTCTTCAACACAGCTTAATACAATGATGAATTCTCTATTTTTTTCTTTAGCAAGAAGATGTTTAAATTTTATCTTAATTCTGAATGATATTTTCACTGGCATAGAAATCAATTGTTTTCTTTTGGTCCACTCGAAGAGATTTTTATAATTTTATTTGATAAGAATTCATCTTTTATTCCAGTTATGCTGTGTTCATGTCTCTTCCTTTATCTTGACCTAGTGAATTGCACCTTATATGATACTAACAATTTCTCCCCATTTTTTCTAGATATCATCTGAGTAAATGTTGGTTTGAATTATTTTGTTTTCCATTAGTGAAAGTGGAAGTCTCATTTTCTTTTTTATTGTCATAATCTTACAGTGTGCATCACCTAATATTGCCATTTATTATATAGATAAGATTATAGATAGAATCATGATATTTTTCTTTATTTGTTTTACATTGGTAACTTTCATTTCCCAGTGAAACTAGTCATATTATATATTTTTAATACACCTACCTACTATCACCACCCACTTCACACTAATATTCTCAATATTCTGACTTAGAATGAAAATGTAAATTATATGAGTATTTAGTATGATATCATGAATTTCAGTCAATGAACATAGAAAGAATTGATTTTATCTTAACTTAAAATAAATTATTATGGTAGAGGTTAATTTGGTTTAAGAAAGTGATGTCCTTTACCAGAATTACTAGAAATAACCTTCAGGTCCTTATGTTGAAGCAAATATAATATTTCACACAGATATATCAGTTCATGTATTTATTTGAGCATCCCTAATTTAAAAAAATCCAAATTGCTTAAAAATGCTCTACTGGTTGGGTATCCCTAATTGAAAATCCAAAATACTCCAAAATTTAAAACTTTTTAAATATTTTGGATTTTCAAATAGGGATACCCAACCAGTAAAGTTTATGCTATTAATAAATAAATAAATATTCCAAATCTGAAACATTTCTGGTCCCAAATATTTTGGATAAGTGACATTCAGCCTTTATTTATTACTGTTATTTGGGGTGTTGCTGTTCTCACATGTTGTAATCACCTTCCACCCTTGCCCTTCTTCCATATTATATGTTCTGGCAATTTCACTTAATTAGTCATTCACACTGGCCAATTAATCTGTTCTGCCTGTGTCTGTGCAGTGGGTCTTCTCCTGGGCCTCTGGCATAGCTGGAAAATCCACCCCAACCACTTCTTAGCCATAGCTCACTGGACCTGGGGACATCTTCAGTCTTGTGAAACAAATTGAATCAACCAAATACTCTTTCCAGAGAGTTGGGAATAGATTCTCATTATTTTTTTTTAAGTAGTGGGTTTGAAAAATAACATGAAAATTACTGGGGCAGCATGTCTTTAGTAGACATAAAAAGTCAATCTGCAGCAAAAGAGTAAGAAAAGTAAAACAGATACCAAAAAATAAGCAAAGTAGTAAGGGATGCCACTCCAAGATGGGGCTTCCTGCTCACTTTCTGAGCTTGTTTATGCTATGAAAGCTAGCTTTACAAGGCATTGTGATATATTTTTTTATCCTTTCATTAAATTTTCCCCCACCCCTGACTATTATGAATGAGTTTTATTCCTTGCAACTCAAATAATTTTTACCAAAGCAAAATCATTTCTCAAATTTACATTTTGATCATTTGGTTTGTTTTTACTTCTAAAGTGGATTTTTATTACCTCTTTTTTTTTGTTGGGGGGGAGGTTCCTTAAAGTGATTGAGTCAACAACTCATTGGGTTTCAGATAATTCTTTCTAACATGTATTATTTTATAACCTTTTTTTTTCATTGTAAACTTTCACATAGAGACCCCAAGTGAGACAATATAAAGTGCTTTTGAAAATTGCCAAGAAAAAAAGCATCATAAATCTCTCTGATCTTGATTCAGCCTATCTTGCTTATGATTAACTACACATGGAATGAAGTCACAGAGTTCTTAATGCAATCATCTTCTTGAAAGAGCATTTTATAGAATGTCCCACTAAGGGATTTTAGAGATCACTCTAATGTCAAGTTTTCCTATAACTTGTGAAGACATACTAAAACAATCACAATAATGGGGGATTTTAGTTCATTTTAAATGCACATAGAATAAATCAGCTATACTTTTTAAAACATACTTCTTAGAAATAATTCATGCAACAACTTGAAAATTTGCTTAAAAGTGCCTGGAAGAAAAATTTGGGAATTTTGTGCTTTTAAGTAGAGATTTCAGAAAATGTTTCTTTTTTCCTTGTATACTTGTAAAACCAATGGTCATAAATAAGCTTCGACAGGCAAGGGCAATTGAAATTTAGGGTTTTTAATAAGTAAAAATGTACGTGGCATAGCCCCTTCTTTAATTTGCAGAAAGATGAGTTAGCAGACAAGCAGTTTACTATCTGTCTAGAAAAACAAACCAGAAACACATAAAATGAATAACAAAGGCAATATTTACTATGCATTCAGAATCACATGGTCATACGGTAAAATCTAAATTGCACCCAATGAACTAAGAACACATGAAGTTCTAACCATAGGGAGTGCTATAGCCAAGGAGAATGGGAAGGGCTGGGGAAAAGATAACCATTGTGACCGGGAGGCTTCTCATAGGCAAATGTCCTGGGGTAAGAGAAATGGGAATTAAACCAAGTGTGTATCCATCCAAAATACAATGTAAATAAATGACATTTTAAAAATCAAAAGTAACAGCAATCAAAAACACAAAATAAGAAAGGCTTTTAGGAATGCATAAATTTTGGAAAATCCAGGATGGGAAAGAGTAGAATAAATGATGCTTTAGAGGATTTGAATATAAACCATAGCAAGCGCAGTGCCTCCTGAGATGAACGCTGTGGGGCACAGATGTGTTAACCTCGTAACACACTCGTCACCAACAGTTCTCACCAGCAACCAGAATGAAGACTTACGTGTTAGGTTCAGGGAAGCATAGAAATACACATTCAAGAAAAGCTTGCTTTTTTTGAAAGCAGCCTATATTTGTATTTGTTTAAATTAGATCCTTTTCTTTCTTATGCTTTCCATTAAGATTTAACTATAAATCTAACAAAACACTTTTTCATAGTTATGAAAGAAACAGTATCGAGGCATAGTATAGACTTTCTATCAGCTTCTCACTGAGAACAAGATCTTCTATTCTGAATGCATCATCTGAAGAAAATCAGAATTCCGCATCATGGGAATATGGCTTAGAAGGCTTATTTTCAATATTCAGTGTGTGTGCATATATAATGATATTTAGACTGATGTTGTCAGTAGAGATACCAAACACTGAGTATTTCATTTTTAAATTTTGCAGCTGAATTGCTTTGTGGCTCTTTCCATCTCCTCTACTCCTTATCAGGCTGTCTACTGTGGTGGGTAAGGGGTGGACTTTCAAGGCATAAAAACATTAAATAGAACAAAGGGGAGGGAAGGGGTCAAGGGGATAGGAATAATGGCAGAATGAGTTAGGCATCAATACCCTGAGTACATGTATGAAAACACAAATTGTTGTGAAAATACTTTATGTAAAACCAGTGACTTGAAAAATTGTGCTCTTTATATGTCGAAAGAAATGAATGGCACTCTGCAAGCATGTATAACAAATTAGAATAATAATTTTAAAAAACTGGTCTTGAAACAGAAAAAAAAAAAAAAACTATAAATCTGATAGATTTCAGCCACTTGGACTTTTAGTACTTAACAAGGTGCCTGGAATGTAGTGGTTGCTTATTGAGTGTTTTTTTTATTCGTTTTTTTAAAATTCAAAGTTGCTGCATTTATAACAGTAGCATGTATTACAATTCATAATACACATATAGAACATCTTTTCACATAACATTGTTTGTATACAAAGTATATTCGTACTAGAAAGGTCAAAAGGGAGGGAGGGGAAGGGAGGGAGAAAGGTATGGAGGGGAAAAAAAAACAAGAAGGTGGTAGAATAGGATGGATATCATTATCCTAAATGTATCATTAAGTGTTTTAAGTGTTTGTTGAATGAATCTTCAATCTGATGGTCGATTAATTTTAATTGTCAGCTGGATTGGATTAAAGGATCTTCACATAGCTGGTAAAACATTACTTATTCTTGGTCCTTCAGTAAGCACTGAGCCCAGAGCCTTCCTGTTCTGCTGAAAGAGAAGCCCAGCTGGCTCTGCTTTGGGTGAGAGTGATTGGACTGCCCCAGGTATGTGTGAGGGTGTTTCCAGAGGAGGTTGGCCTGGGAGGGGGTGGACTGTGCGAGGGGATATCGGCCCTCAAGATGGGTGGACACCATCCTATTGGCTTGTGGCCCAAATATAGCAAAAAGAAGAAAAAGGAAGGGTGTATTTTCTCTCTTCTGGCCCAGTAGCCTTTCTCCTCCTGCCTTTGGATGTCTGAGCTTCATGTTTTCTAGTCTTTGGGACTAAAACCAGCACAATCTCACCCACCCCAACCCTATCCCCTCACCTTCCCACCTCTTGAGCAATGAGAATTTTGCCATCAGCTTCTCCAGTTCTGAGGCCTTTGGATTTGTACTGAATCACACTGCCCAATTTCCTCCTTCTCCAGCTTGCAGATGGCCAGCTTTGGGATTTCTATCTTGGGACTTCTCAGCCTCTGTAATCAAGTGAGTCAATTCCTCTAATAAATCCTTTTTATATATCTCTGCATATATCCTTCTGGTTCTGTCTCTGGAGAACTCTGACTAAAACAATGTGGTTTAAATTTGGGGAACCTGAAAACTTGAAACTCACCTAAATTAGTGTTGAGGTGAGTATAGCATTTCACACAGTTCGCTTATTTCATATAATATACCTCTAGCAACCAAAATAGTGGCAATAGTGTCTCTGATCTCATCCTTATATTCCACTTCTGAGGAAGGTGCAAAGCCACCCCAAACCCACCTTTGGTCCATAATTTGTCTTGGGCTACCTCTGAAGATGCTGGCTGCTGCAGATGGGGACATCATGTTTGCTGATGTCCTACCATTATTTTTTTTAACTGTTGCATTACAATATGTGAAGGCATTATAGTAATTTTTGAAGCAAATAAAATTCAAGCAGCTATATTGAAATTGAAATAAATGTGGAGATAGTCCCATCTTCCCTCTGTTCCCAAAGTTTCTACCTCAGCTTTGATTATTTTTATAATATTTTAACCTTATGCCCTGGAAAATTACTACATTGTCACTCTTCTTGTCTCTGTGTGGAAAATTTAATGAGAAAACTCAATAATATTTAAATGTGGATGTAATTAAATCATACAAGTCAGCACCCTATATAGGGAACATCCACGTCATGCTAATCTGTCTATAAAATGAAAATGATGTAAAAGGTCTTCAAAAAGGTGATCCATATTCTCTGCTTTACAGAGAACATGAACTTTTGCTAATGGTGCCTGGTCATCTTCTGTGTTAATTTTTTGCTTATAGTCATGCTAAATTGAATCTGGTTTGTGATTTTATGTGGCATCTGCTACTAAGCTTGGCTTTTAGACATTTGTAAGGAATCTCTCTGTAAGAGCCTTAATGAGGAGATAGCTAAGATGGCGGCTGGCTGAGAGCAAAAGAGGAGACATTTAATTGTTTTCTCCTGACCTTATTGTAATCTACTAAGAATCTTTCTGTGCCCGTGAACACTGTGTGACGCACCTGTAGTTGAGCTTGTGACACATGTATACTTGTTAAGGTGAAGAGTATTTAAGCAGGAAGGGTTGGAGTTGTGTGGGGTTGTTGTTGTTGGAGTTGGAGAGAGAAGTCAGAAGAGATAGCAGAATAAAGAACCTACTCGTTTCCAGTCTGCCTCCGAATTCTTTCCCGCGGTATCGTTGCTGCAGGCGGCAACATCTGTCGTTGAAGAAAAAATTGTACAATTTGGGGATAATACAAAATTTATCATTGTGTAGGTCAGCTTTTCATCACTGTAACCAGAATATCTGACAAGAACAATTTAGAGGAGGAAAAGTTTATTTTTGTCCATGGTCAGCCAACTCCACAGCTCTGGGCCCAAAGTGAGGCAAAACATCATGGCTGAAGGATATGGCAGAGGAAAGCTGCTCATCTCATGGATACCAGGAATTGGAAGGAGCCTGAATGTAAGGAGCCAGGGTTAATATAATCAGTCCCTTTGGGCACACCCCAAGTGAACTACTCCTCCAGCCACACTCTACCTGCCTAAAGTTACCACCCATTAATTCATCAAATAGATTAATTCACTGATTAGACAATTGTACTCATAATCTAATCTTTTGCCTTTGAACATTCCTGCATTGTTTCCCATATGAGCTTTTGGGGAACACCTCATATCCAACCCATAACAAGCATGGGACATAGATTTCTGCTACTGTATTTCAAAGGAGGACATATACTTTGAAGTGAATCAAATCATTCCTTAACTAATAATTAGGTCTTTTTGTTCCATTTTATTATTTATTTCCAATTTTATCTTATTATGATAAAAGAACATGACCTATAATTTCCTAGTCATGGACTTTTGAGTGGTCAATTACATGATGTATAAGTTTTGACTAAAAGATGTGATTTCTCTATTGGGACAACATATGATTTTACATACATACCCCAAACATATATACATGTATCCGTATAATCTAGTTTATTGAATGGATTATTAACATCTTTGAAATAATAACCGATATTCTGCCACCTACATTAAACCAATTCAATACAAATGGTTGTAATCAAGTTCTTTCTTTCTTTCTTTCTTTCTTTCTTTTTTTTTTTTTTTTTGCATCTAGGATGACTTCATTTTTGTAGGCTATGTTCTGTGTTTACTACATATGGGTACCAGCCTGAGTCAGGATCAGGTTTGTATTTCTTGGAGTTGCAGAATGAATACCACAAACGTCAAGATAAGCAGGTGAGCAGGAATTTTATTAAAAGTAAGAGAAAGACTTAGAACTCCAGGTGCAGTGCAACTGGGAGGGCCAGAGTCCATTTAAATGTTACAGTGTTCCTTCTTTTTTTTTTTTTCATTTTAGCAGTTTTTAATAAAAGTTGTAAATATGGTTACTTTATTCCTGCATCTTCTCAATTGTTTCTTCTTTATATTTTCCCTTTTCCTTTCTTACTTGGTGAGCCTTGGCCTTCTGTTCCAGGATTTTTTTTGCAGTCTTTGTCCACTTTTAGCCTGTTGATAACCACCTTGCTAGGGCGAATGCCCAAGTGGACAGTTGTGCCATTAACCTTTTCCCCGCTGCAGCAGTTCAATATAGACATATTTCTTCCTGTAAACCTGGACCACTTTGCCAATCTGCTGACCTTTATAGTGTCCTCACACAACCTGAATTTCATCATCGTTTCAAATGGGCATAGATTGAACATTGTACTTCTGTCTCAGCTCTTTGGAAAGAGGGGAGGACATAATCTTCCTGAGAATGTGTAAAGGTGCTTTGAAATGCCTTTGTGGTTCTTGCTTTGGTCAGAAGTCACAAAAGAATTGGACTTGATTTTGGCTGCTGCCACTTCAGCAATGGCCCCCAAAGGGGAAGAGTGGCTTCCTTCTTTTAAAGGGGCATAAGGAGAAGTTGATAAGCTCCTTTTGATTGGTTTTTGATATTTCAATTGTCCCTTGGTGGGTAAGGGCTGGATTATGGATTATGCTGTCACTTTCCACGAGATAGAAATTTATGTGTTTTTTGAGAAACAGGGACTGTCTTATAACATGTCAGAGCATGTTAAAGTAGCTGTCCTTGTGCTTGCCCTCTTGTCGACCTTTACTGTCCCTTCTCTACTCTCCACTGTGAATCCTTTTCTATCTCAATATCATTATCATAAATTATGACTTATCATTTAAAAGATCATATGTTTTGACTTTTCATACTGGTCCAGATTTGTATGTGTTAGTAATTGTAGATATCCTCTACAAGGTAGAAGTAGATACAAGTTACATGACTAATCCTCCACAATTTTCCCACTAGATAGCATATGATAATGAAAACAAGTTTTAGATCAAATCCTATCACAGTACAAATATTTGTCAGTATTGAGTCTCATAACACATCCCAAAGCAAAAACCAGTCTTGTCTTTGAGCTTTGTGAATTTTGGTCCTGTATCCTTTTAAGGACTTTATTGAGCACTTTGCCCGAGAAGGTCCCTCCAATGGAAAGCTGATGAATGTCTTAAGAAGACTCAGGTGAACTCTCCGATTGACTCTGGCAACAGAACGCTCTGTTGAGGGGTGAACTCAGGACTGAGTGGAACTTGGGTCTAAAGAGATTACTCCTAAGGTAGAAGGCTGGTGGACTCATCAGTGTCTTATGTTACCTTCATGCAGTGGTGGAGGTATATTCATGCAATATTATAAGCCATTTCATACCCTAACAGTTCTTAAATCAGTGGAACACTAATTCTAAACTTGATGTCGATTAATGAACTCAGTGATGAGGATCCAAATAGCAGTACTTCAAGCATTGATGGTGTTGAGTTAGGAGCGCTGACTTTTGATGTAGATAATTCAAAGGCTTGTTCACCATTTCTGGAGTGTGGATTTGTCATTAGCATCCCTCAAAAGTTAATTAACAGTTCATACTTACATAATGTCCATGTTCACAGATACATAATGCATCTGTGCTAAGTGGTTTTAAGAAATTACATCCAATATATCAACAGAAGGAGAGGCTTCTAGCATGCTAGATTTAGAGAGGATCCAGATAAATATGTCATTTCAGTGTTTACCTCACCATGCTCTTTCTATGGGCTTAATTACTTTCAGAACCATCGTAATGTCACACTCATATCCAATGCAGTTTGCCTGTTCTTTACCCAACAAAGGTCAAAGGTTATCCTTCTACATTGGTCATTTTCTTATCTTACCAAGGGAGACTGAAAAATGACTTCCCTTGTGTCTATCACTGAAAATATCATGGATTTTGTGCATCAAGATCATCAGTGAAGCTTGAAAAAGGGAGATGGTCTTATAACCAGGAGCCCTGTCCAAAGCCTGCACTGGAAGGACATGAGCTCCTTATTTTTCACTTGGAGAAGGTCTTTGGAAGCCCTTGACTAAAGTGGACCAACTCACCCCACAGTCACTGGCAGATGTCTGGACACATGCCTCCCAGAA
This sequence comes from Tamias sibiricus, assembly GCA_025594165.1. Taxonomy (NCBI): domain Eukaryota; kingdom Metazoa; phylum Chordata; class Mammalia; order Rodentia; family Sciuridae; genus Tamias; species Tamias sibiricus. The sequence goes on along the minus strand of CM046664.1, from coordinate 105,864,604 downwards.
TCAGTCCCAATGCTTACTCCAATCTCTTGCCAAATGTTTCAAAACCTCTCTAGTACTGTTTTGTTTCTGAACAGCAGTCTACCAGACAACTTTAAAATTTAGCCACTTCTATAATTTTTGAAATGTTTACAGAAAAAAAATATATGAGCAAAGGGGTGAAATGCAAGTGGGTGCAGAAGCAGACTGATGTCCTGAAAAGCACCCAGTCCCTGTTGCCCACTCCTCCACAGCTCTCCCTACGTGAGAATGTTTTCTTTCTGCAAACAATAGGATCCAGAATCTTATGAAGCCATTTCTAATTTAAAGGCTTCCTTTTATGGGAGCAAGGCCATTGCTGACTTCAGAAAGTACTTCATGAAAAGAAAACATGGAACAAACTTATAAAATTGCTTGAATTTCCAAGTAGAATTACAATAGAAGCCTGGGCCATGAATACCTCAGAATATCATATAAAAACAATCTTTATTTATAACTCAAGCAGTTTTTATTTGCTAAGCAAAGAAAGTCCTGGGTTCTTTTAAAATAAATTGCTTAATGTATCCTTACACTTTATTGAAAATTTTATTATAAATGCAATGAGGCACCACAGAATGTTGATATTAGTGGTCTATTTGCTATGGCCAACACAGCAGCTTTAAAAATTATTATGTACTTACTTCGTGGTTATAAAGGAATTGCTACTCTAAGTAGAAAATTTGGGGAATACAGACAATCACAAAGAAGAATATAAAAATGATCACATAATTGTTGATCTTTAGATGTGTTTCCTGATAATTTTGTATGTATACCAGACATGAAATTGTTTTCTTTCTGTTATATAATAGACATATTTAAGAATATATAGCTGTACATATTTATAAGCATAGTGATTTAATATGACAAACATTATTTGATATATTTTTTCCTTATGCTCTAGTTATCCAGTGACATTCTTCTATTTAGGGATTATGAAAAAAAGAGACAGAATACAAAATGTTTTTTAGCCCTTCCACATAAGAATTTTGGGAAAGATGTAATCAGTTAGAATCTCTTTTTTCCTTGTCATATCCCCTTTCTCCAGACTAGATAAAGATTCCAGTGGTTAGGGAAGAGAAGAAGAAGAAGCATTTAGGTTTTGGTCTGTCCTTGGTGTCACTGCTTCCCCTACTCCCTCTGTGGTAGAAGGGAGTAGATGAGGAATTGGGGGATGACAAAAAGGGCCTAAGGATAAGTTTGGGACCCCCAAAGCCTCGTGTTTAACATGCCTTTTGGTAAACAATGGACTCAAGGCTGTTTCTTGTGCTCCAGGTGTAGGAGTCACAATGTAGTAATGGTTGCAGGGGGAGTTAGGACAGAGTATGTGAGCTTCATTGCCCCAAAAAAACAAAAACAAAAATACAAAACAAAACCCATAGCTATAACCAAGGGTAGAGAACCCACTGGCTTCAGGGTGCTTTGGAAGCCTGATTAAGTGACTGAAAAGAGGAAGCAGAGTGCACTCATCTGGCCCTGCTACAGCAGACTGGCAGCTCAGAAGGGGACACAGAGGAGGCTGGTCACCTCTGCAGTAAGAGACCAGCACAAAGTGAGCAGAAGTGATGCAGAGGCATTCAACAAACCTCCAGAGGCAAGCCCCAACACAGGTGGAAAAGATCAGGGCCATCTTGAAGGACTGAATTTAAAAGTGTGTTTATTGCCTGAGAAACCACAGAAATTGAGCCCACCAATCAGCAACAACGTTAAACATTCTGCATTAGGTATAAGAGTTTGAGCCAAAGATAAAGACATGAAGAAATATTTAAAGAAACATATTTTTTTACTTGTATATATACAAATATATATGAACATACAAATATATACATATATATCCCACACCAGGGTTGGTGGAATGTATTTCTTCAAAATTTGTATTCATGTCATGTATTTCCAACAAAAACAAAACTTGTTGAGGAGGGAGAGAATAAAATTCTTTGTGGGTCCTTTCTTAGAGATACTGTAGGTAAAGAAGGAGCTCTGCCAATCATTTTCATGTGGGACCAGCTAACAGAGATCTCTGTAGAAAGATTTCTTTGTGTTATTAATAGTATGCCCGTTGAAAGCTTTTTAATAACAGAAACCCAATTTATATTTTCAGAGGAAGCTGGTATTTCATGCCTCCTTCCCTGAGTTAGGTGTGGTCAATGACTAAATTCTGGCTAATTTTAGGTAAGTGTTGGTTGGGATTTCAAATGGCTGCTTCTCAAAAGGAACAGATTTGGATTCAAGGGGAGGAGAAATAGACTCCACCTTTTGATGCAAAGAGACAGTTTTTTAAAGCAATCTGAGGCCAGAAATATCATCCTGGCTATTTTGAAAAGCATTATCTGACATAAATTTCCACAAATATGTTATAATAACTATTGAAGTGGTTGCAGTGGTTGCATTCTTATTCTTTAGTCCACGACTTGGTATATATACAACACCAATTGATCCCCCAATGTTAAAACACCTTATATTCTTGGAAAATGTTTTATTCAGCCCTGAGGGGCACTTTTTAAATAAAACCATTGTTAAATTCAATCTGCCTTTCTTTCTTTTTATTTTCTTTTTTAAACATTTTTACTTGAAATAATGAGAGATTCAGAAGAAGTTGCAAAAATAGTAGAGAGAGGTCCAGTATACTGTTCCCCTAGTTTCCCCCAATTTAAATATCTTTTTTTAAATTTAATACTTTAAAAAATATTTTTAGCTGTAGATGGACACAATATCTTTATTTATTTATTTTTATGTGGTGCTGAGAATCAAACCAGTACCTCACACATGCAAGGAAAGCACTCTAGCACTGAGCCACAAATTCAACCCTGAAATATCATAAATAATATAGTACATTATCAAAGTCAGGAAATTGACATTAGCACCATACTATTGACCAGATTTAGAGTTCACTGGGACTAAAACAGGTTGTTAAAACAACTTGGACACTGCTAGAGATAACTTGGATCATCTTCATGGTATTTATTCTGTGGCATGGTATAGGGAATTTGACCTTGCTATTATTAGATCTATATATTTTGGGTAAATTATTTAATATCACTAACCCTCAGTTTGTTCATTTTAAAAATAGAAATAATAATACCACCAAGTAAGTTGTTATGAGGAAAAGTCTCTAGTCCAATGAGGGCATACATTAGGAACCCCCAAAATTCTAGTTTCCTTCATTTCTTCATAAGAGCTGACACTTAAGTTCCTAGAGATTTTCTTTTCTTTCAACTCAGAATTTTGCATCTCTAAACAACCTAGCTGAGACCTCCTTTATTCTTGAAATCTGGGTAGGATTGCCTTTAATTCTTGGATTTCATGGTCTAGAGTAGTCTAAAACTCCTCCAAAATGTCTGCAGGCCTCCCCGATTCTTGGTCTCTGTTATTCTCATGTCTTCTGTCTTCATCTTATTGCCCCCAATAAGCTCATCTCCCCTTTCAGATACATAACAGAATGCCCTCAGACCTCACCTCCCTCATTGATGAAGTTGGTTGTTATCACTGAGGAGCTGTGTTGGGGATAAGGGGGCTCCCAGGAGAAAGGGGAGATGTCTCACAGGACATGACATGCTCCTACCATGTCATCCCCACTCCCCTGTCCATTCTGTCATTGCTACAGCCTCTCTTTCTGCACCGTGGAGAGGCATCCCTGTTTCCCTATCATCAAGAGCAGCTTATCCTTCTTCTGAAACATCCTCCATTCAGAGAAAGGGTTGGGGATGTACCTTCTACCTTCAGCCCTTATCAAAATGTTTTATATTACCAAAACAGATGCCTTCTCAAGATAAATTCTGGATTCATTTTTATATGTACATCTATGCATATGTGTGTGCTCTGTGTGTGTGTGTGTGTGTGTGTGTGTGTGATCCTAGTCTTCCTCAGACACTGAGAACAAATTCAGCCTACATTGACAATTACCAGCTTGATAACGTCATGGCCAGAAACAGATTTCAAAGGTCCCTTTTTCCATTATGGCATCTCAAGAGGTTCCTAGGACTCACATTGAATCTGTCTAGGCTGCTGCTCCTGCTTTCCCTGTCATTCAGCTCTAGCCATCAGCAGACTTATGAAGAAACTGGGAAAGACTATCAGATATATGCCAAGTTGGCACCCCCATGCCAGAGCTGCTGGGCTTGGACTGCTGGTGTGAAGGCCCCAGGCTCTGGCTCCATAGGGGCCACTCTGAGGAGCCCCACCTGTCCTCAGTCCCACCTCTGCCTCAGATTCTCACTGGTCTTCTTCTGTTTTTAGGTATATTAGGGATGCAGCTCACCTCACCTCGGTGTCAAACCTTCACCAGGATGCCTCTGCCTTCAGGTGTATATCAGAGGGATGGTTGTCCTGTTCAGAGCATGATTCAGGTAATTAAGAAACTTGAAAGAGGTTTGTGAGTGTGCTAAACCTTCTCTTTATTAAATTTTTTCTTAGTAACAATAGAAATTTATGTTTTGTTCCCCATAAAATTATAATTAAATATATGCATACGCACATACATACAAACACACACACATATTGTATAGCACTTTCCTGTTTTGGGAGGTTTTTCACATCTATTACTTTTTTTAATCTTTAGAACACTTGAATTAGGATTTAACTTTTTTTGTAGATAAGAGATAATGTATGAAAACCTTTTCAGTATATTTACAGTATATATGAGGCTAGAAGCAATCTGAGACTAGTAATATTTTATTATTCTGGTTGCTGTTCTTGGGTTTCTAGCAGTTACAGTAACTTCCCACAGGAACAGATTCACTACGATGCATATATGCTCAAGGTGGTGGGTCACTGTGAATGTTCTGGCTCTCTCTCTTTCTTTCTCTTACCATATGCCCTCTTATTTCCTTTATGCCGGGGCTGCTGAGTTATGAATGGGGCCGCGGTCTAAAGCTACCCCCCTTTTGGGCCCTAAAAGGGGGTTCCTTCCTGCCCGCAGAAAGGAAGTAACTTACCAGGCGAAGATGGGCTTAAGGACAAAAATAGCTGAGTGTCTCCTATTCGCCTGCTGGGCAGATACCACGCCATACCCAGGGAGTATTGTATAGCAAGCGAGAAAGCCAAAACTCAACTTTATTGGCAAGGTGCTGAACTTAAATAGGCCTAGAACTAACCAATCAGCCAGCAGGGCGGTTCGGTCTCTCACGCTACGTCATAGCCACACCCCTTTGCTTAGCCCCGGTCCTACTAGGGCGTGGTAAGCAGCCAAAGTCCTTCCCCTTGGCAGACATGAGTCCCAACACCTTTACATATCACAGATATTTTAATTTTGCTATTACTCTTAACAGTCTTTACTTTTTAGAGCAGGCTTATGTTCACAGTAAAATTGATCAGCAGGTAGAGATTTCCCATATACTCCCTGCCTCTATATACACAGCCTTTCCCTTATCAACCGCCACCATTATAATTTGTTATAATTAGTGAACCTACATTAACATATTTTTATCACTCAGAGATAATTTGCATCAGGGTTCTTTCTTGGTGTTGTATGTTCTATGAGTTTGCACAGATACACGACAGGTATCCACCACTGTAGCATCATACGTATATATTTTCACTGCAAAAATACTCTGCTCTACTTGTTTATCTCTTTCTCATTTAGCCCCTGGCAGCCATCAATCATTTTACTGTCTCCATAGTTTTGCATTTTCTACATTGTGGTAGAATTGGAATCATATGGTACATAGACTTTTCTTTTACTTTGTAATATGCATTTAAGTTTTTTCCATGTCTTTTCATGGATTGATGGCTCATTTCTTTTTAGCACAGAGTAGTAATGCATTGTCTGGATGTACTACAGTTTATTTATCCTTTTGCCTATGAAAGACATCTATATTCCTTCCACTTTTTCGCAATTATGAAAAAAGCTGCTCTAAACATCATGTCCTGGGTTTTGTGTGGAAATAAGTTTTCATTTCTTTTGGGTAAATAACAAGGAGCATGATTGCTGGATCATAAGTTAAAAGTATGTCTAGTTTTGTAAGAAACCACCAAATTGCCTTCTAGAATGTCTGTACCATTTTGCATTCCCACCAGCACTGAATGAGAGCTTGTGTTGCTCAGACCCTCATCAGCATTTGGTGGTGTCCGTGTTCTCAGTTTTGTATAGTGATGTCTTACTGTCCTTTGCTGATGACAAAGGGTGTGGAGCAACTTTTCATGTTTTTATTTGCCATCTACATATTTTCTTTGGTAAAATATTTGTTAAGGTCTTTGGCCTTTTTTAAATTGGGTTATTTACTTATTGTTGAGTTTCACAAGTTCTTTGTATATTTTAGGTAACAGTCTTTTATCAGATATGTCTTTTGCAAATATTTTCTCCTACTCTGTGGCTTGTCTTTTCATTCTCTTGTCAGTGTCTTTCACAGACAGTAAAAATTAATTTTAATGAAGCCCAGCTTTCCAATTCTTTTTATCATGGATTGTGTTTTTAGTATCATATCTAAAAACTTATTGCCAAACTCATGAACATTTAGATTTTCTCCTATGTTATCTTCTAGGAACTACATAGTTTTGAATTTTACATTTAGGTATGTAATCCATTATTACTTGATTTTTGTGTTACCTTCTATATGAAGAATACCCAGAGATGCATCATTTGTGTCAAAGTTGATCTTTGCAACAGAATCATCTGGAATGTTTGTTAAACATTTAGATTCTTGTCCCAGACCTTAGGGTTGGCTTTAGGGAGTCTTTCACATTTTACAAGCATGTAGTTTTTGTATACACCGAAGTTTATAGGAGTCTCAGGTAATTCTTGGGGCAGTTGTGATGTGATGGTATCCCTGCCAGGATTTCAGATTAAAAGTCAATTATAACTATGTGATTGAAAGCTGAATGGTGATTTTTTTTGGGGGGGTGGTGGTGCTGGGGATTGAACCCAAGGCCTTGTGAATGTGAGGCAAGCACTCTACCAACTGAGCTATATCCCCAGTACCTGAATGGTAATTTTTACTGGAGATGTCTGGAGAGTTGTTAGTTATGAGCATATTGTAATTTAGACTATGAAACAAGTACCTTCCAAATGTGTTTTCTTCACAGATAACAAAGGTGTGTTCTTTCAATTGCTTATGTAAATTTACCTGAGAGATCTAACATTTAAATGTAAAATATCACAAAATGCAAATAGACATTTTAAAAAATGCTTCAAATTCATTGCATATTTGGATTTATGCTTTTGGTTATGATGTATTTATAAATGGTTTTATCAACCATATAGAAACAATAATTTTAATAAATGGATTATAGCAATATTTTAAGGACTCTAGAGAAAGGACACTTAGAGGGATGCTTTAGTGCAATAGTTAATAGCATTTTAAAACACTGATAAAATAAACATGCTTTAGGTGATAAATCCTGGAAGAAATCAACCAGGCTAGCTGAATAGTAATGACAAAAATAATAACAGATTGCTGTCCTATTAAGTTAATTTTCTTATTAAATGATATTTCTATGAATCTCTTATTTTTTTTTTCCTTTTAGTTGTAGGATAATTAGATTCTGTCACCTAAGGCAGAATTCTGGAAGTTTTCATTTTTATTCCTTCCTCTTCTACCTACATCTGTTGTGGCTCTTTGCTTACAAAGAAGAGTGGGGGAAAGTCTATATCTTAAGACATAATGAAAAGTGGTGGTAAATCTATGCTAGACAGTCACTGTGTAAATCACAGAATTTATGAAGGATCTGAACAGCCTGAAGATCTCAGTTGCAGGAACTCTTGGCTTCCTTAGGACACAGCCATGGAAAGATCTGAGTCTGGTTGCAACTGCTCCACTTTTTGCTTACTACCCACCCCCTAGAATCTATTGCCCCATACCCTGTAATGGGGTAGGAACTGTAATTGATAGTATTACCAGAACCACTTAAATTCCCCATGTTTTCCATCTAGAAATAAGCAATATGCTTACATGTGTGAAGAAAACTTCAATGCCAAGAGAACACACTTAAAGTTATCTGTGTCTCCTTGCTGAGACACCATGTTAGAGAGCTTTTCATGGTAACACAAACCATTACACTGATTTCCAGCTTTCTTTGCCACACTTCCTGTTCTCTTACGTTCACCACCCTCCTTGACCTTATATCTCAGGATTTGCTTTTGAGAAAATTCAGGTTCTCGTTCAAACCTTCAAGTTCTCTGGAAGACTCCTCAACTTTCACACTCCTGCTTATCTGCAACAAGGCCTGAGTCAGGTGACCTCCTTGTGGCTAATCTTGACAAGACTTGTGTGAACTTCATCCATGGATAAAACAAGAATTTATTCCTAGGAAGGCTACAATTCAAAATAAAATTCTAGCCATGAAGGCTCTTAAAATAAGTGCATCTTAGACAAGCCAATAGCACAAATGAGAAGTGAAAACAAAACTGCATAAAACATCTAAGAGGAAAGGGAAAAGTTGTTTTGATAAGATTGGATCCAGCTCAGTGATGCTTTAGATTTTCAATACACTCTATTAATATGAAGCACTGCATTTCCACATGATAGAATTCCTTGAATTTTAATTAAAATGCTTTTTAAGATATTCTAGGACTTTTAAAGTTTTTTTTTTTTTCAAGTTGCTGGTTTAATATAAAGTATTTTTACAATAATTGTGCCTTCATACATGTATTTAGGGTAATCATGGATAACTCAGTCTGCCATTGTTCCTATCCCCTTGTCCCTCCTCTCCCTCCCCCTCTTTGTTCTATTTAAAGCTCTTTCATTCCTCTCATTCCCTCTCTCTTGCCTTTATAAGTTAGTAGCTTCATATCAAAGAGATCATTCGACCTTTGGTTTTTTGGGATTGACTAACTTCACTTAGCATTATTTTCTCCAACTCCATCCACTTACCTGCAAATGCCATGATTTTATTCTCTTTTAGTGCTGAGTAGTGTTCCATTGTGTATATATACCAAAGTTTCCCTATCCATTCATCTGCTGATGGGTATCGGGGTTGGTTCCACAATCTAGCTCTTGTGAATTGTGCTGCTATAAACATTGATGTGGCTGTGAATTATTTCCCATCAATAATTTCTAGATACCATAACCATTGAAAGCATTTGCATATTGGGATTACATTTGAAAACAACAATAGTAGAGATTCCTGGTGCTTTAGGCCACATCAGCTTTGATTCTTTGCAGCTCTAATTGTAATGTTGGTTCCAGTGCACCAGGAATCATCCCACATCAGAATTCCACGGCTTCCTTTTTCTGCCTTATTTTTCTCTGGAGGCTCCCTCAGCAAACACAGTAGACACATGGAGTTAATGCTTTCAGGAGCAATGCCCAAACTGTGGCTAAATGCCCCAAATCCCATACTTCAGAGGGATGTTTCCTCAGAGGGTTAAAACTAGCTCAATCACACATGCACTATTGGCTTCCTGCTTTTTCTATCTTTTGGACACTTGCTGTTGACTCCTGGTATCACTCCCTAAAACACCTTCAGCCATTCCTTGCCTCAGACCCTCCTTTGTGTGCAACCAAACTTGGATATGTGGAAACCATCAGAGATGGAGCAATTTCCTGAAAATTTACATATTTAAGGCAATTTGACCTTCTTAAAAATCAGGAATCCAGGAGGAAAAGGTAAAATTTACTGTTGGGCTTCTAGGGAGAAGTATCTTGTAAATGGAGTGGTGTGAGAAATTTTTAGAATACAGTCATTGAGTGGAACGAGAACTGATACTGAAGTCTCAAGGTTTAATTTTAGTTGTTTGATTGGAAATTGCAGGCCATTCTTTTCTAACTGTCTCAAAGAGATCTCTTTTCCTCAGGAGGAATAGCAGCATTTCAGTATTAGATCAAGGTCTTATGTTCATAGACTTGTAGGTTATAGCCAGGATAAGAAGAAAATAATGTGGTAGATAATTATGTGGCTTAAAGTGCTTGAATACAGAAAAAAAAGAGGATAGGGTAGGAAAGTGATAAATGGTAAAATATGAATTTTCTAGAGAAACCAATAAGTGCAGTTTAAGCATTCATGATGATATTGTGAGTGAGAGCTTCCTAAGACCTATCTAGGGATTCTCCAGGCCTTTGAGCTAGTCAACCATGCTAGCAGCATTGTTCTTGGTTCTGTGTGCCTATGGGACATATAAAGCCTCTGAGATGACAGCCAGCCACATGAGGGACATGGACTCTGACTCTATAGAATATCAAATAGGATTGCATTCAGCTGCATGTAAACCAAACCCTGCTTTCCCATCCCTGGGGTGTGGCTTTTGTCCCCTTGGCTGTCCCATCTTTAGGCATTCTACCTGCATTTCACACCGTAAAAGTGTATGGAAGGGGCTGGGGCTGTAGCTCAGTGGTAAAGCGCCTGCCTTGCATGTGTGAGGCACTGGGTTCAATCTCCACACCACATAAAAATAAATAAAGATACTGTGTGTTTATCTACAACTAAAAAAAGTTTTTTTAAAGTGTGGGGAAGGGTTGGGGGATAAATGGTGCATGCCAACAGCTTCTGTTCCTTTTCAAACAGGGAAAGAATAGCTGTTAGACCCACTCAACAGATATTTGCTTAAATCATTGACCAGAACTATGGACCTTAGGAAAGATCTGCCTGCAAATTCTAACTAAATTAAAAATCTCAAATTAAACTTTTAGTTCTGGCTCAATCTGCAAGGAAATGTGGAGAGGGAAATATTTTTAACTGGACTCACTGTTGTCCTAAAATCAGAATTTTAGTAATAAGGAAAAGAAAGAAGATTTGATAAGCAAGTACCATAGTGAGAAATGGTGAAAAAAAAAAACTGAGAAATTTTAAGAAATTTAACCTAGAAAAAGAAGAACAAGAGAACATAAGATGTGAAGGCATCAAGAGAAATTCAGATTTACAGAGACAGCCTCCTTTCACCAGCTCCCTCTCTCTTCTTTCTGCCTTCTACTTTATACCCCAACTCCTACCTCAGGCTCTAGCAAGGAAAGATAGAATAAGAAGGAAAGAAAAGAAGTCATGTTTTAAAAGATGTATAAAGATTAAAAAGGAAGGCAAAATCAAACTAAGGTTTTTATATGACATTAAGCTACCCCTTGAGCCATCCCCTCCACCCCCCACTTAATATAAACAGTTTTCTAAAAGATGCTTGACTAGCCTCAGCTAGATATGTTCATGTTTGAATTTTATTTGTTATTATCTTGACCAGCTAGCTATAGAGATATACTTTTCCCAGCACCTAATGTTAGCCATATTACTATTCCTGTTCTGTCAATTAAGAAATTAAGGTTTACAGAGTCTACATCCCTTGGAGACACAGGAGGTCAATAGTGAGTCTTGGATTTGAATAACATCTGAACTATTTCAGACTCCACAGAAGTTTTCATCACTCACCTTAAGCTGTAGGCTCTGAGATAAGCATCTTAGTTGCTTGGAAGCTATAACTTTTATGCTATGAGTGTCCTTTGCCAGAAGAATATCTCCAGAAAAACCTGAGATACTTAGCTGGTGGTCCTCCTATTACTTTCATTATTTTTAAAAACCATGGTCAATTCATAGTTAGCTCTGATAAGACTGTAAAGGTGACAAAAGTAGCATGTTTCTTTCCTGATCACTTTTCTTCTAGGACTGGTACCAACCAGAAAATGACTTGCAATTATATGCTGTCATTTAATTCAAGATGGAGAAGCAAAGTATTGTTATCTAACCAATGTGATTTATTTAATTGAATAAAGAATCTTACAACATTTGAAATTTTTATGTTAGAAAATAATACAACAGGGACAGCAAAAGCTTTGGTGGGTATCATACCACTGTAACAAGAAACCATGTTGTTCTGCAACTAAGTTTCTCCTCAGTACATAATGTGGCATGGTGAGGTATCCAGGGGTTGGCATTCACCTGTTTTCTTCTTTCTTTTGTCTCTGTCTCTCTTTTGTTCTAAGTTCTCTGCCACCCAACAGCATCTCTCACTGGCTTTCTGGAGCCCGGCCCAATCCACCAACATCACAGCCTGGATTTGGTCAGCAGCTCCAGCAGAATCCAGCTAGCGGCCATCTTGACTGCAGGCAAGCAGCATCTGCTGGATGGTTTTCTAGAATAATTTACTGTATTTTTACAAAGAGGTCAACAGCGTAGAAGCCAGTCATGCTGGTTGCAGGGTCAGGATGCACAACAGGTAATAATGAGATAGTGTTTCTCTTCTATCCAGTTTAACAAAGCTGCTTGTCATACAGCTGTGATCTGAATGGAGACTATTCTGTTCCCACAGTGAAAATCCAAGTAGGGAGTGATTCTCATGTGTATACCAAGTGTGTGTGTGGGGGGTGAGGGGTTGATGCCTCAAGGGGTAGCTTAATGTCATATAAAAACCTTATTTTGATTTTGCCTTCCTTTTTAAGACTCATGTTTCAATTTCCAATACCCACAACTATGCTATTACCCTTTTGGCAGACAGTAATTTAGAGAAAAGGCTTGGTATTTCCTGGTAGTAAAAGTATAAAAGCAGGCTGGGAATCAAACACAAGTTAGCAAAGATAAAATTGATGCATGAAAGGTGTTAAGGCTTACGAATTTTTATTTTAATTTTATTTTTTTTTTTACTTGTATTGGGTGTAGAATCTCCACTCAAAAGAAAAAGATTATAATTCTAGAATTTTGAAGCTGCAAGGGTCTCTAGCAATATCCAAGCCCTCCAAAATTACAGCAGATGCACAGAGATCCAGAGAGAAAAAGTAAGGGATTCAAGACCACAGGCTGTTGAATTGATATGCACAACAAATTGGATGTATTTCAAGGGAATTATGAGTAAAGAAAAAGTGAATCCTAAAGATGAGGATTGTATGATTCTGTTTATGTGTTTTGTAAGTTTATTTACAGTATATAATATTTTTAAAATGACAAAATTGCAGAGATGAGGAAGAGCTTCATGGGTACCAGGGGCTGGTGGCAGGAGTGAGGCTGGGAAGAGGGAGAGAGCTGCCAAAGGGCAACAGGAAGAATCCTGTGTGAAGAACTATCCTTTATCCTGACAATGTCAATGCTGATATGCTGGTTGTGATGTTTATATTACAGTTTTTCAAGATGTTACCATTGTGGGAAATTAGGCAAAAGTTACCAGAATATTTTTGACATCTGCATATCGGCCTACAATTATCTAAAAATAAAATTTTCAATTAAATAATTATAGAAAATACTGTGTTTTATAGGAATGGTAAAGACAGAACTAAATGACCTAATACGCTTTTTCCAATTTTTTAGAAGTCATTTTCCCCACATCTGGTGATGCCTCAAGTGGTCACTTTGTACCATATCCAAGGAGAATTTGTTCTATTTTCAATGTAACCTGTGAGCTGTGGTCTACTCTAGGCAGAGGCTGGAGCAATCATTGAACAGCCTGTGTCACCTCAACACTACTAATTGGACTATCCAGAAAAGATTTTAAAATTTTTTTATTTAAGAAAAATTTTGGTTCTCTAATTTGGCTGGTTTTAATGATTTAATTGGTTTGCTGAGATCTTCTCTATTTTCATATTTTTCAAGACAATTTATAATAGTTCAATCATTTTTATGATTGTTGTGTTACAGTTCTTGTTAGCTGATTATAACATCTGATTCCTGTTGGCATCAAAAACAAACATTCCTTTTTGGATATTATAAAAAAATCTGTTACAAATTTTTTCAAAGAAGGTATCATAAATAACTGTAGTTTTAGTAAATAGTTATTAATTTAGAAATGATAAATTTTCTAGTAAGTTAGGTTTATAACATACACATCAAAGATGTCTGTACTTCAAAGTACTGCTGGACAAAATATTTTGTGAGCATTGTAAAGAGCAATTCATTAACATTATATAAAGTCTTGTTTCTTACCTAATTGTTGACAGTATGAAAATGTTTTCTCTAGCTTCATGTACCTACCCATTCATCCTACTAAGCATCTGAACACCAATTGTAATTTAGTACTATATTAGGTGTATTGAGGAATTTGGAGATGACCCAACCTTTGCATGTCAAAGCCAAGCTTTCTAGCTATATCTTCTGCCACTCCTGACAGTGTCTACACCTGAGCCATACCACACTCACTGCACATGGATTCCCAATCTTTCCATCTTTTCATAGGAATAGATACTGGCTTAGGCTGTTCTCTCTTTGTAGAATGGTTTTCCATCTCATGTTTATCTATCAAATTCCTTAACCTATTTCAAATGTCACTGACTCTTGGAAGACCCCTCAATCTCCTGAAGCAGATTTAATCACCACCATGGAATTTTTTGTATCTTTATATTAGCAGGTGTGTAATGGTTGATTTTTTGTCGACTTGATTGGATTAAGACATACCTAGATATCCAGTAAAGCATTATTTCTGGGTATATCTGTAAGGGTGTTTCCCAAAGATATTGGCATTCAATTTGGTGGTCTAAGGAAGGAAGATCTGCCTTTACCCAATGTAGGCAAGCACCATCCAATCCTGTAATGGCCTGGATAGAACAAAAAGGAAAAGAGAGGTAAATTTGTGCTTTCTCGTTCTTTCTGCAAATTCTGGAATTGGGACACCTTTTTCTCCTGCCCTTGGACACCAGAACTCCAAGTTCTCTAGTATTCAAATTTTTGCACCTGCTGCCCCCCCAGGTACTCAGGCCTTTGCTCTCAGACTGAGGGTTACACTGTTGGTTTCCCTGGTTTTGAGGTTGTCAGACTTGGACTGAACCATGCTATCAGCTTCCCTGGTGTCTTAGTCAGTTTTTTTCACTGCTGTGATTGAAAGGCTTGACCATAACAATCACAGAGGAGGAAAATGTATTTGAGGGCTCACGGTTTCAGAGATCTCACTCCATAGATAGCTGGCTCCATTCCTCAGGGCTTGAGGTGAAGCTGAACATCATGGCAGAAGAGGAATGTGTGGTGGAGGGAAGCAGCTCACATGATGATCAGGAAGCAGTGGAAGAGACTCCACTTGCCAGATACAAATATATACTCCAAAGCCACACCCCCAGTGATGTGCCTTCTCTAGTCACACCCCTCCTGCCTTCAGTTACCACTCAATCCCATCAAGTGATCAATTCAGTGGTTGGATTAAGATTCTCATAACCCAATCATTTCTCCTCCAAACCTCCCTGCATTGTCTCACACATGAACTTTTGGGGGACACCTCACATCCAAACTATAACACCTGGTACTGCAGCTTGCAGACAACCTTTTATGGGACTTCTCTTCCTCCATAATTGCATGATCCAAATTCCCTGAAAACATCCCCCTTTGTCTTTATCTTTCCTCCTACCTTCCTTCCTTCTTTCTTTCCTATCTATCTATTTATCATTTGTCTTTATTGGTTCTGTGTCTGTGGAGAACCTTGATTAATACACAGGTATAACCTTTTATTGTACCCTATTTTATTATTTCATTAGTCTCTCCCTGTTAACCAGAGAGTACTTAGATTAGAGGACTTCAGGACCTGGTATAGGAGTGTCAAATAGTAGGCTTTCACTGTATTTCTTTTATTCAACAAATAATTTTCAGGGTCACCAAGTTTGGTTACTTCTCTTGAACACAAAGGAACTCTGGAGGGTGTCATTGACATAAGCTGTAGTGTACTTCAGTGCTGTTGTACAGCTACATGGTGAGATCTGTTTTTTGAGCTCCTACATTTGCTAGGCATGGTCCAGTAATACAGCAGTGAATTTAAGAAAAATCACAAAATTGTGTCTTATGTGAATAAATTTGCCATTGCTTCATCCCTGGGGCTTCAAAAGAAAGAGCGCTTTCTAATGTTGTACTCTGAACAGGTGGTACCTACTTGATGATAATCTAAATAACTATTAAAAGTTTTTGTTCTAACTTTAAAGTATATCACCTCAAAGTGAAAATATTAATTATCTCATACATATGAGGTATTTTTGCCAAGTAAATTAGCAGTGACTTATACTTTGTAGAATTAAATATAGCATTATTTGGTTCCTGAAGCTAGAACATGTAGGTTTTTTCTTTTACATTTCTTAAATTTACTCATTTATTGGTAAAGACCTAAAATGCAAACTTATAAAAATAAAGAAATAAACATCATTGATTGGAACTCACAGAATGCAAGACCCCCCTCCCATTGTGCACTGCAGGGACAGGCCAATTCAATTTCAAACACCTTACCACTCATTATTTAAATATGAAATTAAAACTAATTATTTGCTTTAAAACAGAATCACAAGCAATAACAAATGTACATTTGCCTACCTATATCTATGCATGATTTGTTTTCTTAAAAATTACCTTTTCCACTAAAAATAAAATAAAATAAAAATACCCATACCAACCCACTTGGGGTCTGTTTCAAGATCAATAACTAGTTTCCAAATTTAAACAGAAGCCATAGTCTCTCCTTTTGATTTAATTTTATTAATTACATTTTCTTCAACAGCAACACATTTGAAAGAAAAAGGCATCAATTAGCTGTTTCCACCAGGCATAGAATAGGAAACAGGCTCAGATTGCAATGAGAGCAATGAAGGCAACTCTTTGAACTTGTGTCTCTGCCTTGTTCAGAGACAGATGTAGGCTTCAGGGAGCCCAAATTTTATGCAATTTGAGGCATCCTCTTTAGGAAAATAGTACAAAATTAGACATGAACATGAATATTTAGAACGAGAAAAAAATCAAAACAAAATACAGTTTTACAAGCTGACAAATACTACAAACAACAATGAAGTAAAAAAAAAGAAAAGCCAAAATAATGTTAACTTCTCAGCATTTCTGTATGATGTTTCAACATTTTTTAGTTACCTCATTCCATAACAGTGCTCTTGTGATCTTTTCTTTAGAGAGAATAGAAATATGATCCAATCTTTCCTTTTCAAATAATTGATGAAGAAGATGCATAGATCTGTGACCTCCCCCACAGGCACAGTCCCTTTTCATGGGTGTGTTATAGGTTTGTTCCTCATACACATTGGAACTCTGATCAACTGTATTTCCAGAAATTTCCACTGGACTGAAACAAAAAATCTTACATATTTGCTACATTGCTGGATGTATTCCCAATAGGAGACAGTGTCCACTCTGACAAGATATCAAGGGGACTGTTCACAATAGTCCTCTTATAATCTGGAAGAATTTTCCATAGGTTAGCTTTGACTCCACCTGCCTCAAACCTTCCTTTGCCTCCCTGTCCATGTACTTTCCAGGCTGTGGAACGTGTTATTACACCCCCCCCCACCACCACCATGACTTAACCCCACCCTTCTGTCACGTGATACCAGGTGAAGTGGGGGCAGGGTAGGAATAATACTGCAAGTAATGACATCTCCATGCTTGGAAGTCATTGTGCCCCACACAATCACACCCCACCTCTGGCACACCAAGAACATCACCAAGTCAACTTTCCACGGCTGGATCCTAAAAAATGCTGATGACCATTTTGATACCACAGGACATGAGAGGAAGTAATACTCAAAGCTTAATCAGAATAAAAAGGGGCAATAGTCCTGAGTAAACGTTGTTAACATAGCGCACAGTTTCAAAATTCACAGAAACATATGATCATATGAACACTTTGGGAGGATCGCTTTCAGAGCCTTGAAGATTCCTATGCAAGCAAAGGGCCCTGAACTTCATTCAGGACTTTTAGAGTGAAAGTCTCTTGTTCTCATGACTTCCTCAAGGTAAATGGCAACTAAGGACCCTTATGGAAATCTGTACATAGCTCCAGCCAAGTCATCCTAAAGTCCTTGATTTATGAATTCACCTTCTCCTTTAATGTCCAAATAAAAGGACTTTAGTTCCTTTTGCATGTACTTGCAGTACATGAGACACGATTCCCAGGAGTTCTAGGGATTTCTGGTAAAAAGAGGATTCTTTATTTATTCTGATAATTATTAATTCTTGCTTCATATTTCTCTTAGTTTAAATTAATTTTGGATCATGTTCTACCAGCTTGATACTGCACTCTTGTTCAAAAGTGGTCAGAGCATCTTCCATTTTTCACTCCTTAACAACAACAACAAAACACCATATTGCAATGTTTAAAGGAAATAGGAAATTTCCTCTCTTGCAGTAAAGAAGAAATTGGTAAGAACTTTTTGGTAGTTAATTCTGTAGTATCTATAATGGTATGGATTTCACAAAGTCACAAAA
Organism: Tamias sibiricus; assembly: GCA_025594165.1. Classification (NCBI taxonomy): domain Eukaryota; kingdom Metazoa; phylum Chordata; class Mammalia; order Rodentia; family Sciuridae; genus Tamias; species Tamias sibiricus. Next base: position 105,846,577 of record CM046664.1, on the reverse strand, counting down.
AGTAAAATATCTTAAGTTTGTTTAGGCTGCTACAACAAAATTCTGGGTGGCTAAGAGCAGCATTTATTTTTCATAGTTCTAGAGGCTGGGAGGTGTAAACTCAAGCTGCCAGTTGATTGGATTCCTGATGAGGTTTCTCTTCCTGGCTTGCAGACAGTTGCTGCTATAGTTTGGATCTTGACTGTCACTCAGAGGCCCATGTGTTGAACTTGTCGTCCAAAGCCTGTGGAGTTAGAGGAAAGTGGTATAACCTTTAGGGGTGGGGGGGTGGGGGCTTGTGGAGGGAAGTTAGGCCATTCTGGGCAGGCTCTTGAGGAAGATATCAGGACCCTCCTCTTTCATTCACCTTGCTTCCTGGCTACCATGAGGTGAGAAGTTTGCTCTCCTGTTCTTGATATCCTGCCTTGCAACAGGGTTGCCTTGTCATGGACTGGAACCTCTGAAACTATGAGCCAAATGAAACCTTTCCTCTTTTTAAGTTTATTATTTCTGGCATTGTGTTATAGTAAGAGAAATCTGATTAACTTAGTCACTTTCTGACTAACATAGTTACTTTCTAGCATATCTTCACAAGATGAGAAGAAAGTTCTTGTTTCTCTTTCTAACTTTATAAGAGCACTAATCCCATCATGAGGGCCCACACTTATGACTTTATCTAAAATTGTCTCTCAAAGGCCTCATCTCCAAATATCATCACCAGATTGGGAGTTAGGGCCTCAACATATGAATTGGAAAGGAAACAATTCAGTCCATAGCACAGAGTAACTTTTTCATCTATGGCTGGAATTATTGCAGATCCTGGACTCATTGCTGATGACAGGAAAGTTCATCTTGACAATTTTACATAATGTAGTTACTCTGTTTTCAAAATCAGTTTCCTTTGGCTAAGTGCCCAGCCCAAAATGAAGATGCTAGTCCCAATTTTGCCACAAATAAACTGTGAAGTGCTGGACAGTTCACTTAATTTCTGTAAGTTTCTGGTTCCTCATTTTGAAATGTGGCATTTCACCTAAATTAGTGCTTAAGGTGGTGTATGCATACCTCTCCTAGTATACAAAGACGTTCTAAGGGATATGCAGGCTCAGTAGTTTTAAAGAAACTAATTTGCTTCTTATTCTCCACTTGTATATTTTTCTTGTACAAAGTATATTTGTACCTCCCATTGCATAATTGGCTTTTCTCTCTTTATGTGTATATATAAGATACACTCTTTAGCTATCTTAGTTCTTACTGTATTGCTTTGTCTCAGAGCATAAAGACACCCAGAACCCCAAATAGACTTACTTTGAAAATTGAAAATTTTTGTTTGTTTTTTCTTATAAGCCTATCATAGGGCATGTTGGGTTTGCTAGCTTTAGAGTTTTTTTGAAGTGATGAAAAATGACATTAGAATTGGAGTGTGTCACTCTTTGAAGGCTCTGAAATCAAACATGTGATATAATATGGGCAGAAGGGATAAGAGCAAACTTCTTTGGTAACCCATTGTCTGAGAACACAGCATTTTTGGCAGGATCTGGTGAGAATAAATAAAGGAGAACACTAAAAAACAGTAAATTCTAGAACTGATTTTTTTTCATGTATTTAAATACAAATAGTTTTACTTCATTTTCTTTATACCCATCTCTTGTTTCATTAGCTGTAAAGAAAAACAACTTCAAACTGCCAAAGTGGTACAGGTTAATAATGCTCTTTCTGTAATTGCAATTGTGATGTTTAGTGTTTATCCTGTTTTTCAAATTATGTTGGATAAACTAGAGATACGAATTGTGGATGGTTTCTTTTAACCATAGTAATAGTTTTTCAAAAAGGTATTTAAAACCCATTTTATCCAACTAATTGTAGTCAATCCTCTCATATCACCTATAAAATGTTAATATTTTCTATTTCTTGTTAATACAAAAGGTAGATAGAACCAATTAGTTTTCAGTAATGTGTATCTTGCTTTTTTCATTAAACACATAAGTCACATCATTTTTGTCTAAAAACTAGATAGAGTAATTTCAGAATTATTTTCAGTTTGAGCTCATGCACTCTCCTTTACTGAAGGAAAACTGCTTTTTTTCATACTCATCACTTTATGATGTATAATTTTAGCTTTCTGATGTCAGCAGTATAAGGGATAAAATGAAAAACTGAGGATACTATTTTGAGGTCTCTCAGTTTTGGTCCAACATATAGGGAACTTAGATGTTCTTGCAACAGGAAAAATGCAGAACAAAAGAAAGGCCACCATTTTTCTTTGATTCTTCAGAGTTCTGAGATCCAGGGCAAACTGCTGCCCTGAACTGGACAGATAGGTGGATAAAGAGAGTCGCAGCTTACAGGGAGCAGAAGCCCAGCAGCAGAACCCTCAACGAAGCCAGTGATGAACTGTGAGGGGCTCAGTGTGAACCAGTTAGAGAATTAAGTCTCAACAGGCCCAGTCTTGGTGGAAGAGGGTTGGAGGTCCATAGGAGCTGCAGGAGTTCTGGTGGTTCTTGTTAGAAAAATGCTGAACATAGTTAACTTAGCCGGGAACACTGTGTTAGTGAAATAAAAGGGTTTATTGGGGTGCCACGTGGGCAAGGGTAGGGAAAGGAAGGGAAGGGAAGGGGATTAGGGAAGGGGGAAAAGGGATGGACGGGATCAGGGACAGGCAGGAACAGAGGCAAGCGCGAACAGAGAGAGATTTCAGTCCGGGGCTGGCTTAAATAGAGTGGGGGTCATAAAGGCCCCCTTGGAGTGAGTCCTTGCCCTATAGGCTACCAGAGGTCAGGAGGTAGTGGACAGGGCACTTGCTGGTCAGTTTTGCTGGTCATGCTGAGGATCTTGGGAAGTGTAGTTTTTCACAAAGTACCTAGGGAGGTGTGGCCTTCTGCCTGGGAGGCGCAGCCTCCTGCCTGGAATCCAACAGTTCTCACCATAAAGATCTGGCTGGAAGAGTAGAACCCTAACCAGGCTGAAATATACCCATAACTCTCTGTTCTCAATAAGGCCTGCCATCAAGGGAAACTATTTTGTAATCGTGTAACTGACTAGGATTTGCTAGCCTTATTGTTGCTAACTTAACTGACCTAGGGGAAGAAAATGCCCTACTCAGTCATTAATGATGACTCAGTTGATAGAGCTGTATAGTATACTTGAAATTTGCGAAGACAATGGATTTTAAGTGTTCTCACCACACACACACCACACAGTAATCACATGGGGTAATGAATGTGTTGATTGGTTTTATTGTGGTAATCACCTCACATGTGGATGCATAGTAAATCATTATGTTGTATACTTTAAGCAAATTCAGTTTTTATTTGTTAATTATACTGCAGTAAACCTGGGGGGAAATCAATGAGTTTAAAGAAACATCAATAGAAACTTCCAAAGGGACATGCAAAAGGAAAAAGAATGAAGAAGATATAGTGGCATACCCAAGAATCATGGAACATTATAGAAGGTGTATATGTGCTAATGGAAAAGGAAGAAAGGAATAGAAGAAATATTTGCAGTAATAATGGCAGAGAATCTTCCAAAATTAGCATCAGATGGCAAATCACAGATTCTGGAAGCTCAGGGAACACCAAGCAGAACAAATACTAAAAAGCTTTCACCTATAAGCATATCATATTTAAACTACAGGAGATCACAGACAAAAAGGAAATCTTGACAGAACCTGGGGTGGTGGGGTGAGCACAGAAATGTTGGTGTAGGTAGTTAGAGATGGACAGGAAAGAGAGAAGGGGGAAGTAGAGAGGGGAGGGTTGTAAAAGGGTCTGTGACCAGCAGCTGATCCAGAGGACTCAGTACCCATCATGGGGCACCATAAAGACATAATTCCTACCCCTTGTATGGGTGGAACTATGGAGTAAACCCATCTTAGGAAGATGGGCAGCCTACTCAAAGCCCCCAGATGGCACCACCAGTCTCCCCCATATTCCAGAAGGAGGCCCAGTACTCTCCTGTACATTTATGATCACACATGCACCCACAAACTGCTCCAAGGGTTAGCTGACCATCATATGACCTTCTGACAGTGGTTCTAGGGCAGAAAAGGCCAAGTGATACAAGTACACAGGTGCCTGCCCTCAGTTTTCATACAGCACAGGCATGGTGGACTGGACATCTTCCAACCAGGCAGCAGCTGTGCAAGAGGCATGGCTTCCTGACACACCCCAAAGTCGTACACTACTGCAAATTATCAACCCTTGTTCTAACAAAAGCCCATGGCCTAATCATTTTGGTACATTTTGATTCCTCACCAATCTGCCCACCCTGTTCTCTGGGTTGTATTTCACTTTCTCTTGCCTTTCCCTTGCCTTGCAATAAACCTGCTCTAATCATCATCCCTGCCTTGCTGTACTTCTGTTTCTGCTGCAAGGTCATTGTCCTGATCTCAGGCATTACACTCAAGGACTGATGATCACTCCACAGTTATCTCAACCTCCAGTAACAGAAATGTCTTACCTGTAGAAGAACATGTGAAGATTACATTGGACTTCTTTCCAGGAGCCATGTAAGCAAGAAGAAGGTTCAGTGCATACTTAATGTGTTCAAAGGATACTATTTCTACATCAGTTTGAACTTTTCATGTGCTTTTTCTATCTTAAGAGAGGCTCAGAATGTTTTTGTAGTGGTCTCCAATAAACCATGCTTCCTAGGATTCTCACCATTTTGTAGACCTCTTCCATATTGACTCTGGGGTTGGCTACTAGTTTCAGTGTTGTTGTTGTTTGTTTCTTAGTTTTTAGTGGTGCTTAGCTTTTGGTGGATAGTTTTAGCCAATGAAACATTGGTACACAAGGTGCAAGAGGAGACTTAATAAATGCATACACACTGGACTTTGTCTTCATGGAATCTCCTTCAGGCAGCAGTTTTGCTATGAGAAGCCCAAGTAGACTCATGTAGAGAGGCCCACATGAAGAACAGGCACCCCTGGCCAATAGTCACATGCAGCACCCAGCCTGCCATCAGTACCAACCACCAATAATGACAGTGAGACCATTTTGAACATCTCTGTATATTTGGAAATATATAGACTGTTCTTCCTGTGTCTCATAGGGAAAAAAAAAAAAAAGAACTAGCTGATCAATGTATAGAATCATGAAAAATTATGGATTATTCTTTTTTTAGCCATTAATGCTTTGATATGGTTGATAGGTGGTGAAAAATTATCAAAACAAATACCTCATCATTTATTTCTTAGTACATTTTATAATACTCCTTGAAGCATATATTAAAGTCAGACTTTTTCTATAGCAACATGAGTCTGATTTGGCTAACTGCCTTCACCATGAATACTGGCTTGCCTCTAAATTGCCTCTAAATGATCATTTCATAAATCTTAGAAAAGTCTCTTTGGTAATTTCTCAGAAAGTGAGAAAATGAAAGATTTAAATGATTAACAGGATTCTTTTAAATATCATGTGGCTCCTCATTTTTTTCTTTCAACAAAACTGAAGGAGGATGAGATTACAATTGTTTTTGGAGGATAGAATATTTTTTGATTTTTTAGCATTTAACTCAGAAGGAATTGACTTAATTGAATAACATCGCTGTAACAAGAATTTTTTATTCTCTATTAACAAATGTGAAAAAAATTCTTATTTACAAAAACAAATAGAACTAGTTGGTTTGAACTACATATCATTCTCATAATATGTGATTTAAAAAAGTGTTGTGTTGTGATAAAAAAAAATGTGCTCAGTGGGAAAAAAGAATGCTCATTTATCTTATTTTAAAAATCACTTATATTCTAATAATTTTAGTAATAACTGAATTTGAAATAGTTATTAAGCTACTGAGTTTTGAATATTTTATTTTGGTCACAGAAAATTTTATTTTGGCTGACAAACACATTTTGGAGAAAAGTATAACAAGTGATTAATTAAATATTTTCAATTTTAAAAGTAATTTCCGTGGGGAAATGAAATGGAGGCACAAATTCAGGAGAAAATGAAAAATACTACCCAGTTTTCCAACTTTTTGAAAAACTTGTTCATGTGTTTTTCATATTTTGCCCCCATTTATGAAATTTGTCAATTGTGAAAGTTTCACATCTTTTAAATAGTTCAAGGTGCCCTTAATATAAATATACCAATTGTTCCAATTGTTAAAATTTTGCCACACTTAGCATAATTTTTGCCACCTCAGCAATTTAGTGAGATCCTAAGCAACTTAGTGAAACCCTGTCTCAAAAAAAAAAAAAAAAAAAAGAAAGAAAGAAAGAAAAAAACAAAGACTGGTGACATAGCTCCGTATTTAAGTAAACTTGGGTTTGATCCCTGGTTCCAAAAAAAGAAAGGTTGCCACACTTGCTTTTTGCTTTCCCATTTTATGTGTACATATTTGTATGTGCACATTTCTGTATCTATATTACTTAAAAGGAACCTTCAGACACTTTGTTTTTAAATACTTCAACATGTACCATATTACTGTCATATCTAAGAAAATTACAAAATTAACATTTTACAAAATATTCTGTATTTAAAAATCCATATTCAAATATCCCTAGTTTCTTTTATAGCAGTGGACTTTTTACCTATTTTAATCTAGCATTCACTGTACTGTATTTATTTATTATGTTTCTTTAGTATCTCACTTTAGAACTATTATGCCCCAACTTTTTATTTGCTTTTGTTTTCATGTATTTGTATGTCTTTATTAAATGGATGATAGATAATAGAATGATATAGTATTTAGATTCCTTTGGAAATATATAGAAGTGTGGCTTAATGATTTTGTTTTTAGGTCTTAGTATTTACACTAGGACAAAAAAATAGTTTAATATCTTCACAACCATTTAACTTGGAAATATAGTTAAACTGAAAAAATGTTTGATGGTAACTTCATTGAATGAAATAGCAAAATTTTATTTTAAAAGTTCTTTCAGGGAATAACAAGCAAAGAAAGATTTGAACACCATTGGGTGAGATGATTCTGAGATTATTCCCAAATCTAAAACTTGGGCATGTTATTTAAGTTATTTCACATTGTTCACATACAGCTTTGTGCGTGATTGTTACTAACCCATTTTGTAGATGGGTTCCTGTGTCTCAGTGAAGTTAAATAATGTACCAAGTCCATGTGGCTGGAAAATGCCAGAGTCAAGACCTGAACTTTTCTACCTGATGCCAAATTCCCTTATCTTCCTTCTCTGCATTCACCCCTAGAAAATCTAGGGGTGAAATTCTAAAGCAAAACAGCAAACCAAAAGAGTCTTATCAGAGGACCAATACGGAGAATGCTGAAGCTTCAATTTTACAAGTCTGTGGTTGCCTAGGATTCACTGGGCATTGATAAATTTAGAAGACACTTGATAAGAAGGAAGGTAACTTCTTTTCTTTGAAGCTCCTTGCACTGAACACACACACACACACACACACACACACACACACACACACACACACACACACACACACACACACTCCTTTCTCTTTCCAGAATTAAATTACCCTGTTCTGTTCTTTAATCTCTAGGTGTTTAGTTTGAAGTCAAATTCCTCCCAAACCCTAGCAACCACTGCTTTTTGCTATTATGAGTTTGACTACTTTAGATATCCCATACAACTGGAATCATTTGTCTTTTTGTGATTACCTAATTTCACTTAGCATAATGCCCTTAAAGTTCATCCATTCTGTAGCACAGGACAGTGTTTTATTTTAAAGCCTGGATGATATTCCATTGGGTGTATGTACCATGCTGTGGCTTGAATGTGTCCCTGCAAAGTTCATGTATTGGAAACTTAATCCCCAAAGTCAAATACTAATCATATTTGGAGGTAGAATTTTAGGCAGTAATTAGAATTAGATGAAGTCATGAGGATGAGCCCCCATGATGGCATTTGTGGCTTCATAAGAACAGGAAGAGAGACCCTAGTTTGCTTCTTTCTCTGTCTTCCCATGTGATGCCCTCCATGATGGCATGATGTAGCAAGAATATCCTCACCAGAAGCCAAGAAGATACCAGCTTTGTGCTGTTGGACTTCCCAGACTCTAAAACCATGAATCAAATAAAACTCTGTTCCTTACAAATTGCCTTGTTTCAGGTATTTTGTTGCAGCAATAAAAAAGTGGACTAAGACATACCACATCTGTCCATAGACACTTAGGTTAATTTCATATTTTGACTATTGTGAATAATGATGCAGTGAACATAGAAATGCAGATATCTTTTTAAGATCTTGACTTCAATATTTTTAGATAAACACCTAGAATTAAGATTGTAAGATCATATAGTCATTTAAATTATTTGGAAAAAAACCAACTTTGTACTGTTTTCCATAGTAGCTGCACCATTTTACATTCCCTCCAACTATGCACAATGGCTCTAATTACTCCATATCCTTATCAATGCTTTTTACTTCCTGTTCATTTTTCTCCCATAATAGCCATCCTAACAGGTATGGGTAGTTTCAGTATAGTTGTTATGTTGCTCAGTTCCAATGTCCCTTTTTGGTTCTTTTTGATATTTTCTCTCTCTTTCTTAAAATTCTATTTTTGTTTGTGTACCATTTTTATTAACTTATTGAGCATTTGCAGTTAATTTTGAATTATCTATCAGGTAATTCATAAGCTTCTGTTTTGGTTTGGATTGGTTTCTGGAGGCTTATCTTGGTCTTCTGGTTGACACATATTTTCCTGTAACTTTGTATTTTTTTAAAAAAGTTCTGTTGTTTTCTGTGTGTTTGGGGTGAAAACAAACAAACAAACAAAAAAACCATAGTCACCTCTCTTAGTCTTTAGCCACACACAAAGGAAAGGCTTTCACCAGTTAATCAGTATAGCTCCTGGGAGCCTACCAAACCCATGGTACATTTTCTCTGGACCTGTGAGGATAAATTCCTAATTAAAGGCTTTTACTTGTTTCATTTTTTACAATCGTATAATCTCTTGCTTTCTCTGTGTGCTATGTTGTGGGTCCTCTGGAGAAGCAGCACTTCTGCCCGATCCTTTTCTTTCTCTACAGTCCCCACATATTAAAAAGTATTCCAGATTCCACCAATGTGCCAAGACAATTGAGACAGATGTTGCTCTCAGGAAGCCCTCTCCCTTCCCTAAACTTCAGAATGGTGGTGCATTCTGAATTCTTTACTCTTGTCTCTCTCTCTCTTTCCCCCAGGATGTGTTACCCAGCTTTTTGTAGCTGTGATGAAAATACCTGACAAGAACAAGTTAAAAGGGGGAAAGTTTTTTGGGACTTACAGCTTCAAAGTCTAGTCCACAACTGGCTGAATTTAAGGCAGAAACATCGTGGCAGAAGGGGATGGTAGAGTAAAGTTGTTCAGCTCAGTGCAGATGGAAAGGAGAGAGAGAGAGAGAGAGAGAGAGAGAGAGGGAGAGGGGCCATGGACAGATATATTCCAGGCCACACCCCAGTGATCTACTTCCTCTAGCCACGTCCCATCTACCTATAGTTACCACCCATTAGTCCATTCAAATTATTCATCCATCAAGTGGATTAATCCACTATGAGGTTGTAGCTCATAATTTAATCATTTCACTTCTGAACACTCCTGCACTGCTTAACACATGAGATTGAGGGGGTGGGTATATTAAAGATCTAAACCATAACACAGAGAAAATCCAGGAGCTGAGATTTTGCTTCTGATTCTCATGGTATTTTTTCTGGGGAGAGAGATCATGATGAAGAGATGCCCCCAGTTTTCTTACTAGCTGAAAAGTGGGTTGATAATGCTCTTGCTTTGAGTACAGGAGACTTTTAGTTGGTTTCTGTGTTTATCTCAATGGGAATTGGTCTTTATATTGTTTTTGAATCATTGTGTCTACTGAGGGGAAGAAAATCTTGGGTTTCCTATTATGCCATCTTGTGATATCCTTTCCTAGCCTTATTGCTTGTCAAAATTTGTGTCCTAGTTTTTTAAAGGGATTCCCTGAAGGGAATGAATGACTAATGATGGTGACCTGCATGTAATACTAGTAGGGAGGCATTCAGGACAGGGTAGTATCCTCAAGCCCTCAAGACACACTAGGCAGGGTACATCTTATAAGACTGAGTTGACCCTCATCTTCATAGTCTATAATGATAGTTTATAGGTCATCTTATGTTGATATCCAGATTCTAAAATATTTTCAGGAAGGAATGGGGAATTCCTTCTGGGGAATTATATCTGTGAATCTGAAACTTTAGTGTTCCTCCTCCTAATATCTATTTTATTGTTGTTATATCATATCAAAACTTTATGAGTTTACCTTTTTAGGTGGTACTGGGAATTGAACCCAGAGTGTTGTGGCATTTTCTATAGCATCTTAGTAGCATCTTCCTTAAGGACAGGGCAAAATCGGTACAGCCTATGGTGGTCCACCAACAATATGCTGCCCTCAGCAATGCTGATTGGGAGCCCTATGAACTAGGCCACGATCCTTGACAGGATGTGGAAGTCTAAATCATCCATGGGAAGCCTTCCCAAAGGCGACTGTTCTGTCCCATGTCTTCCCCCCGGCCACTGCCGCTTGCTGGCCTTGGGTAAGTCCACCTGACGTCTAGAGTGGCAGTCAGGGGAGGGGAACCTAAGACAGACGCACTCTCGAGTAGGGTGGACTCCCATCAACAGAAAAGGGGAAAAGAAATGTTGGGGACATTGAGAAACATGTCAGCCAAAAACATGACTTCCTGATATATGGACTTGGCCTAGCCCAGGGGTGTTGCCCTGACATATGACGAAAAATCAAACCACCACAAGGATTGGCTAATGGCTGTTACTCCAACGTGATCTGCTCATATTCCCTATGCTTCCCTATAACCTTTCTGTTGATAAAGACCTCTCTTTTTTCATGAAAGACATCATGGTGCTGAAAGAGTTAACTTTGTGAAAGTTCTATTTACTTGCTGTTCAGTTCTTTATTCACATATATGGACACCAGGTATCTCTATTTCAATTATTTAGATCCAGACTAACTCTGTACATTTATCTTTTCTTGAAAAGAGTAACACAAACCTTTTTCTATAAGTACTTAATTCCTAGTTATTAAGCTTTAAGAGTCTTTTTGTGATTGAAAATAGATTTCTTTTACATTTAAAGTAGATATAAATCCCTTAGAGCAAAAAGTCCTTCATGAGCTAACATTCAGCCTTGCCTCCCCCCTTTCCCTGCTTCTAGGTTTTATAAACAACTGCTATAAAAGAAAAACAATAGTGCTTTGGAATCCCAGACAGAGAAAGTTGACTTTTATCAGACAGCCTGAATAGTGTGCAGAGAAAACAGTTTCAGGGAATCCGTGAGAAATAAATTTTCACCCAAACTAATTAGTTAAAAAATGACAAAATTATAATATGTCCAGCCAGTCATGTACAGGGCCTTGAAAAAGTATAAGTGACCTCAAACCTTGGAAAATATAGGATAAGAAATTTAATATGTCTAAAATGTAATCTATAAATTAAGTTATGTCTGTAATGAAATCACAAAAGAAAGTATAAACAATCTGTAATGCCAAAAATTATGCTTAAAAACCTACAACAAAGTGAAAGTAAAGAGAGAAGATTCAGCAGCCTAACTTGTTGTCTGTGTGTGCTGATTTCTTCCGCAACTGGCTGACTCCTTTACTTCGTGCTACGTTGAGCGCTGGCGTAGCACTCCCTGGCTGACAACCCACTTTGGCAGCCCCCCTGATAGATCGTGCTACATTGCACCTCTTGTGGAGTCTACCATGGACCCCCGCACCAGAGGTGCTCTATCTATACCCTGGGTCTTTTTTTTTTTTTTTTACTTGAAGATGGGGTCTTGTGAAGTTACCCAGGCTGGCCTCAAACTTGCAATCCTCCTGCCTCATACTCCCAAATGAATTACAGGCATATGCCTGTAATAAATGCCAAATCATTTATTCATTTTTATAACCAGATAATATTCCATTGTATACATACATACTATATTTTTATTAAAAACTTAATTGACACATTATTTGCATATACTTCTGAAGTACAGTACAATAATTTGATATATATTTTCAATGTGCAATGATCAAATCAGCTTAATTACCAGTTCCATCTCCTCAAACATTCATCATTTCTATGTGTTGAGAAAATTTAGGTATACTTTTCTACTTATTTTAAAATTTGTAACATATTGTAGACTATAGTTACTTATTGTGATATAGAAGACTAGAATGAGTTCCTTCTATCTAACTGTATTTTGGTACCTGTTATCTTTCCTCTCTCTATCCCTCCTCAACTCTGCCATACCTAGTCTTCAATGACCGTTACTCAACTCCTTTCTTTTATCAGATCAACTATTTAGCTTCCACAAATGAATTATAACATGTGCTCTTTGTCTTTCTGTGCCTGACTCATTTGACTTAACATAATGTCCTCCTGTTTAATTCACGCTGCCACAAATAACAGGATTTCATTTTTTATGGCTGAGTAATATTCCATTGTAAATACATACCACATTTTCTTTATGCATTCATTTGCTGATGGACACCTTTTTAACTTTCATTTCTTGGTTATTATGAAATAGTGTTTCAATAAACATGGGAATGCAGGTATCTCTTTAATAAAATTGTCTCAATTCCTTTGAATATATACCCAGTAGTGGAATTGCTGAATCATATGGTATTTCTATTTTTTGTTTTTTTGATAAATTTCCATACTGTATTCCATAATGCTATATGATTGTACTGATTTACAGATCTTCCTCCTCAACCTCCCAGAATTTCCTTATTTTCAGTCTTTTTGCTAATAGCCATTTTAACTGGGGTGAGATAACCTTATTTCAATTTTGATTTATATTTCTCTGGTGAACAGCAATGTCGATAACACCTTTTTTCATTTAGGCTTTCTTTTATTTAATTTGTTCTCATTAGTTATACATGACAGTAGAATGCATTTTGACACATCATATATTAATGGAATATAACTTCTCCTTTTGCTGGTTGTACATGATGCAGTCTCAGAAAATCTTTTCCAGTGAGCCCAATAATGTATCACAATTTTATATTCCATTTAGTTTCTTCCATCTTGTGTTTAGCCTATATCCTTGAAAACACTGGATGGTGAGAGAAATACTCTGGACTGTAGTTGTTGCAGTACTTTATGACTTTAATTTAACCACATCATAAATAGAGGTTGCTTGCTTACACCCTTGTGACTGGTGTAACAGTCTGTCTTGTAAGGCTACAAATTCTAGCCCATCCATCATCCTCTCCTTTGCACTAGGCCAGCTACACAAATTCAAAATCCCTTATTGGATTCGTGCTTTTGTGTGTATTTGTTCAATTGATATTTCTTTTTTTTTTTTTTAATTTCTTCTTGGCTCATGGTAATCTTTTTGAGAACACTAGTGTATCTACCATCTCTCTTAACATCTTGAAAAGTGCTATGCAGAGGATGGGAGCTCTTTAAATGTTTGTAAAACAGAATTGTTCTTGTATTATGAACATAGCTGTGCTGACTCACTTATTCTCAGACACTCAGAGAAGCTTTACTAGCCAGCAAAGCCTCAGCATTCTGAGAAATGAAAAAAGTTCCTGATCTTAATCATTTAAAGTAACTATTAAATGTCTGTGCACATTGTACCATGTGGTCTACAAAGAAAGAAATATAGATCCCATCTAATGTCCATCAATACAACAATATGGCAATTACACAGTTGGAATATAATGTAAAATGAAACTTGAAATTTGAGGACTTTATTGCTCAAGCCACTTATAGTACTAGCAGATTGGGGTCCTGGAAGGAAATCCAATAGACAAGGATAATTATTAACAGTGGAGGACTGTCCACAAATACAACCATGCTCTGTTAGGAACCCAACAATAAGAGCAGGCTTTATTATAGGATGCAAGAGTACAACCAAGCTTTTAAAGTATCAATTGCTATTTTGCAGCGTTTCCAAGTCTTGCATACTTGTTTACTTCGTATCCTTCTGAAAACCTCTTCCATTCTTTTTCTATTTCTCATGCCTGCAGCTATTGCTATAGGAGAATATTATGGTAACCAATCAACATCTGATTAAAAGTAGGAAACTTCATTTTCACTACCAGATGATTGAATTCCTTCTGCCTGAACAGCTAGTTTCTCTTTTATATTGCTGCAGCAGCCACTATCGCAGCTAATGAATCCTTCATTTATTTGGTGTTGAGTGAGCAAGTTATCTGTTTCCTCAGTATTATTCAGTGCTCATCAGAGAAGACAGGTTACTGTGGAATGGTTATTGGTCACTTCAGTTCTTCAATGAATGCTTGATGTCTTTTGCATCCCCCACTCCAAACACACACACACACACACACACACACATACACACACACACCTATTTAACACCCAGTTTCATGGGACATTAGTCATTCCATTTGAAAGTTAATGCATTTTCCAAATTTTTTGAAAGAGCATATTTCTGGCAGGAAAAAGAGCATGTGCCATGTATAGCATTATAAATGGTGTCTTTCAGGCAAGGTTGCCTTCCAGTTTTCACTGGTAAAGGACATGTGATTAAAAAAAAAAAAACTGAATATGTCAAAATAGTTTCCCATTGAAAAAATCTATAATTACATTAATATATCCTCTTTGTCAGCTTTTCAGAAGAATAAATTAACCTCATTTGTCCTGTATTTGTTCTGATAGGCAAACTTTTAATTAATCCGTGAAGATAGCCAGAAGTATAATAGAAAAACTAAAAAATAAAGGATGTGGATTTTATTATCTTTTGAGTAATAATCGGTTAGCTATAAATCAAACTTTTAACCTAATTTTAAGGAAGGCACTTAGTAGGATTGGCTCTTTTGTATAACAGAGAAAAAATAGAAATCAAACATAAAGGTAAGATGCTTCCTATCTTGTGTCTTAAAAACTAATGGATGTTTTTAACTTTTAGGAGGGAGAATATTTTTAGAAGTCTGATGGAAGCTCTGGCCCTACTTCTTAGAAAAATACATAGACATGGGGCCACTACACAAATAGCATGACATTCCCTGTGACCAGTGGCCCTAGAGTTGTACAGTTCTTAGTACCTGTAATATTTTCTATCCTAGGGATTCCAGTTTAGGTGGTCCTGTTATACTTATTCTCTGCTGTGACCATTGGCATGTCAAGTAAGCAAAATTCTATTCTTATTGGGCTATTATATCCACTACCCTTGTGAAAGAGGTCACTTTGAGCATGTGTAAATCAGTGGAGTGACAGTATTGCAGGTGTTATTAAAGCTAGAAGAAATTCTGTGACTTCACTCAGTACGTCACATTTACTTTCAAAGGGAACATCTGTTAAATAAACGCTGTTGCTATAGGTGACCCTTCCCAGCCAAAAAGAAACAAACAAACAAAAAATCTGTTGTCTTGATATGACTTTGAGCTGACTTTCAGTCTTCTGCAGCTGTCTTTATTGAACACTCTAAATTTTCCTGCATATGACATATTTTGAAAATGTAATTCGATTCTTGCTAACACAGGAATGAAAAGATGTGAGAAAATGGCTCTTCATTGAGATTTGCCTTTCTTCTTGATTAGATGAGCAGCTGTTGAACAATAAGCCTACCAAAATGGCAATCTGGCCAAACCAAATAAAACTCAACTGCATCAGACTATTAACTCCAGTTAAGCTTCTGAGAGAGCTTTAGATACTATGTCAGGAATAAGCACGCAGCCTAAAGGTGTACTGCTTCTCAGCAGATAGCTTCTTTTCTTCTCTTTTACTTCTAAGCTAACTACATCTGCTCACATATTTTCACATCTTTAAAATGCCTGATTCTATGCTTTAGCATATAAATTGAGGGATTACTGAAAAGAATAGTCTTTTCTTGAGTTTGCTAATGTACATATGGTTAAAAACTTAAATATATTCATTCCAATTGATATCTTTATTCTATTAAAATTTATTTTTAAAGCCTGCTACAAACAAGATACTCTCTTGGAATCTGTATTTGTATCTGACTTTCCTCATTTTTCTTTAGAGCCCCATGGTAACCTAATGGATGGGATGTTTTATAACTAAAGAGGCCATTTTAGTTTGTTTTCTGTTACTAAAACAAAATACCTAAATCTTGGCACTTTATAAAAAGAAGAGGTTTACTAAGCTTAAAGGTTCGGAGGCTGCAAATCTAAGATT
The DNA here is from genome assembly GCA_025594165.1 of Tamias sibiricus. NCBI lineage: Eukaryota > Metazoa > Chordata > Mammalia > Rodentia > Sciuridae > Tamias > Tamias sibiricus. Next base: position 105,830,551 of record CM046664.1, on the reverse strand, counting down.
GGGGCTGCTCTATCTGTTTGGCCTCTGGTGAGGGCCTCGTTGCAGATGGCATTTCAATCGCAGGAGTGTTTGCAGAAAAGATGACATGGTAAGGTGGGATGCCAGAGAGATGTAGGGGCCAGGCTTGTTCGTTGTATAACAACTCACCCTCATGGAACCAACCTGAGTCCCGCAAGGACTACAGCAATCCCTTTAGCACCCCTATGACCTATGACTTCCCACTAAGCCCCACTTGTTAAAGGTCCTACCACCTCAACACTGCCACACTAGGGACCAGACTTCTAGCACATGAACCACAGGGAACCACTCCAACCACTTCCGAACCATAGCAGGGGCTTAGCAAAGCGAGTAGTGGAAAGATGGCTTTGAACACAGGTCTCTGGATTCTCACAAGTTTCTTGATTCCCGCTCTGACGTGGAACCTTTTTCAAGGTCTTGGCTATTTCTATTGAGAAGTATATATAGATGCTTGGGATGATTTTGAAGAAAAATACTACTAATATTTTTAAACTTGTGGAGCTAGAGCACTCAAATTCCAATGTCTACTGATGCAGCAAATAGTAGAGAACGTATTTTTAACAGAATCCCCAAATTTTCTATCTGGATTGATCACAATAAATCTGATTTCTGATTCCTGATTTTTTCCTCTTCATGATTCTCATATGTATTTCCTTCCACTTCCCTCAGTGTCCTGAGGAAGAAACAGCATGTGGCGAACACCCTTGGTTTTCTCTCTCCCCATCTAGACAGCAATGCTTTCTTCATGGGCCAGCTTTGTCAAAATGTCTTGAGGAAGCTAGGCTTTCTTTAAATGCTAACATGAGAGTTGGGGTTCATTTGTAAGCTACATATATTTAGTCCAAAAAAAAAGGGGGGGATATTTTCCCTCTGCATGTTATTACCCTGCCTCATGCAGTAATACCAGATTTTTTTTCTTTAAGCTTGAACTCAAAAAATGCCTGAGCCATTAATTTCTTCAGATGGAAAAACACTTCCTTAAAGTAGCAACTCACTTAATAGAATGCTCCAGTCAGTTAGATCCACTGAGGAATACATAATGCACAAAGACAGAGAGAAAGGTGCGGGGGGCGAGGGGTCGGGGTAGGATCACTATTTTGAAATCATGAGCAGGTTTAAAAAAATGGACTATAGTAAGCCCAGTGTACCATTTCCAGTTTGTTGGTCTAAGGTTATCTCCAGACCCCAGGCCTGTGCCATCTCTAAGGCCTAGCTTGTCACTTCATTATTATGTTCATTTATGGACACTCAAAAAGAGACAAAATATGCTCATATCTCCAACTCCCCATACACCAAGATAGAGAAGATATGGATTCTTTGTTTATATCTTACTCTGTTTTTTGTTGCCATAACAGAATATCTGAGAATGGGTGATTTATGAAATCTAAAATGTGTTTATTACTGTTTTGTAAGCTGGAAGGTTCAGGATCCAGTTGTTAGCAGGTTGGTATCTAATGGAGGCCCAGTCTCCACTTCCAGTATGGAGCCTTGATTGCTGCATCCTCTGGAAGGTGTTCCTCAGGTGGCAGCAAAAAAGGAAGGGACCAATATTTAGAGGTGTTTCAGCTTGCCCATGAGGGCAGAGCTCTTGTGGCTTAATCACCTCTTAAAGGCCCTACCCTCCCATACCACTGCATTGGGATTAAATTTCAATATGAGTTTTGAAAGGGACAAACATGCAAACCATAGCAATCTACAATTAATTTTGTTTGCTCCCAAAGGTTAGTCCACTAGGTAGAGAAATGAAAACATTTGGTTCCTTCTATGGAATGAATTATGTACCCAATCCCCATTCATATGTTGAAGCCTGATCTCCAATATGACTGTATTTGAAGATGGGACCTGTGAGGAGGTGATAAAGGTTAAATAAGATTATCAGGTTGAAACCCTAATGTGGAGGGTTGGTGCTCTTATGAAGAGAGAGGAAAAACCAGAATGCTCTCTGTCCACCCTACGAGGACACAGTGAGAAGGCAGTCCTCTGAAAACTAGGAAAAGAACCCTTACCAAGAAATGAATTGGCCAGTACTTTGTTCTTGGAGTTCTCAGCCTCTAGAACTGTGAAAAAATTATTTTTTTTATTGTTTAAATCTCCCTGTTTGTGGAATTTTGTTACAGCAGCCAGCCTTAGCTTTCTGTTCCTATAACAAAATACCTGAGATAATCAAATGTTAAAGAGAAAAGGATTATTTTTGCTCTTAGTTTTAGAGTTCCAGTCTATGATTGGTTGGTCCTGTTGTTTTGAGCCTGTGGGGAGGCAGTACATGATGGTGGGAGTGCATGGTAGGGCAAACCACTTACCACATGATCAAGAAAGAGAGAAATAGAAAAAGAGAGAGCAAGGAGACAGGAAAAAGAGGCTGAGTTCCCACAATCTCCTTTAGGGAATGCTCCTGGTGACATAAGGCCCCTCACTATGCCTCACCTCTCCAAGGTTTAAAATCTCCCCAACAGCACCATCCTGGAAACCAAACCTTTAACACAGGGGCCTTTGGGTGACATTCAAGATCTAAGCCATAGTGCAGCCTGAAAAGACTAGCAACATCATTTAAGGTTTTTTTTTCCAAATTTATTTTTTGTTCTAAGTTGTTAGAAATGACAGCAGAATGTATTACATTTCATATTATACTTGTAGAGCACATTTTTACATATCCCTGGTTGTATACAAAGTATATTCACACCATTCATGACTTCATACATGCACTTAGGGTAATGATATCCATTTTATTCTACCATCTTTTTTTTTGTTCTTCACCCTTTTGCCCCCTCCCTTCACCTCCCTCCCCATTGGCCATTCTAGTGTTCCTCTAATCCTCCTATGCTCCCCATCCCAACCCCACTATGAATCAGCCTCCTTATATCAGAGAAAACATTTGGCATTTGGCTTTTTGGGATTGGCTAACTTCACTTAGCATTATATTCACTAACTTCATCCATTTACCTCTAAATGCCATGATTTTAATCTCTCTTATTGCTGAGTAATACTCCATTGTGTATATATACCACATTTTCTTTATCCATTCATCTACTGAAGGGCATCTAGGTTGGTTCCATAGTTTAGCTATTGTGAACTGTGCCACTATAAACATTGATGTGGCTGTGTCCCAGTAGTATGCTGTTTTTAAGTCCTTTGGGTATAGACCGAGGAGTGGGATATCTCGATCATAAGGTGGTTCCATTCCAAGTTTTACAAGGAATCTCCATACTGCTTTCCATATTGGCTGTACCATTTTGCAGTCCCATCAACAATGTATGAGCATGCTTTTTCTCCACATCCTCACCAACATTTATTGTTGTTTGTGTTCTTAATAGCTGCCATTCTGACTGGTGTGAGATGAAATCTTAGAGTGGTTTTGATTTGCATTTCTCTAATTGCCAGAGATGTTGAACATTTTTTCAAGTATTTGTTGATTGATTGTATATCTTTCTCTGAGAATGTCTGTTCAGATCCTTGATCCATTAATTGATTGGGTTATTTGTTTTTTTGTGTTAAGATTTTTGAGTTATTTATATATTCTAGAGATTAGTGCTCTATCTGATGTACATGTGGTAAAAATTTGTTCCCAATTAGCAGGCTCTCTATTCACCTCACTGATTGTTTCTTTTGCTGAGAAGAAGCTTTGTAATTTAAATCTATCCCATTTATTGATTGTTGATATTAATTCTTGTGCTACAGGATTCTTATTAAGGAACTTGGGGCCTAATCCAACATGTTGGAGATTAGAGCTTACTTTTTCCTCTATTAGGTGTAGTGTCTCTAGTCTAATTCCTAGATCCTTGATTCACTTTGAGTTGAATTTTGTGCATGGTGAGAGATAGAGGTTTAATTTCATTTTCCTGCATATGGATTTTCAGTTTTCCCAGCACCATTTGTTGAAGAGGATATCTTTTCTCCAATGTATGTTTTTGGCAAATTTGTCTGATATTAGATAACTGAAATTACATGTGTTAGTCTCTGTGTCTTCTATTCTGTACCATTGGTCTACCAGCCTATTTTGCTGCCAATACCATGCTGTTTTTGTTACTATTGCTCTGTAGTATAATTTAAGGTCTGGTATAGTGATGCCACCTGCTTCACTCTTCTTGCTAAGGATTGCTTTAGCTATTCTAGGTCTCTTATTTTTCAGATGAATTTCATGACTGTTTTTTCTGTTTTTATGAGGAATGTCATTGGGATTTTGATTGGCATTGCATTAAATCTGTATAGTACTTTTGGTAGTATGGTCATTTTGATAATATTAGTTCTGCCTATCCAAGAACAGGGTAGATCTTTCCATCTTCTAAGGTCTTCCATAAATTCTTTCTTTAGTGTTCTGTAGTTTTCATTATAGAGGTCTTTCATGTCTGTGGTTAAGTTGATTCCCAAGTATTTTATTTTATTGATGCTATTGTAAACGGGGTAGTTTTCCTCATTTCCCTTTCAGAGGATTTGTCACTGATATGTAGAAATGCCTTGGATTTATGGGTGTTGATTTTGTATCCTGCTACTTTACTGAATTCATTTATGAGTTCTAGAAGTTTTCTGGTGGAATTTTTTGGATCTTCTAGGTATAAAATCATATTGTCAGCAAATAATGATAATTTGACTTCAACTTTATCTATCTGTATCCCTTTAATTTCTTTCGTCTGTCTTATTGCTCTGGCCAGCATTTCAATTACTATGTTGAATAGAAGTGGTGAAAGAGGGCATCCCTGTCTTATTCTGGTTTTTAGAGGGAATGCTTTCAATTTTTCTCCATTTAGAATAATGTTGGCCTGGGGATTAGCATATATCACTTTAACAATGTTGAGATATGTTCCTGTTATCCCTAGTTTTTCTAGTGTTTTGAACATAAAGGGGTGCTGATTTTGTCAAATGCTTTTTCTGCATCTATTGAGATAATCACATGGTTCTTATCTTTCAGTCTATCGATGTGATGAATTACATCTATTGATTTCCATATGTTGAACTGTCCTTGCATCCCTGGAATGAACCCCACTTGATCATGGTGTATTATATTTTTGAGACATTTTTGTATCCGTTTTGCCAGAATTTTTTTGAGAATTTTTGCATCTATGTTCATTAAAGATATGGGTCTGAAGTTTTCTTCTTTTGATATGTCTTTGCCTGGTTTGGGGATCAGGGTGATATTGGCCTCATAGAATGAGTTTGGAAGTGCTCCCTCTTTTCCTATTTCCTGAAATAAATTGAAAAGTATTGGTATCAGTTCTTCTTTAAAGGTCTTGTAGAACTCGGCTGTGTATCCATCTGGTCCTGGGCTTTTCTTGGTTGGTAGGCTTCTGATGGCAACCTCTATTTTGTCGCTTGAAATTGGTCTGTTCAAATTCTGTATATCATCCTGCTTTAGTTTGGGCACATCATACAACTCTAGAAATTTGTCAATGCCTTTGGTGTTTTGTATTTTGTTGGAGTACAAGTTTTCAAAATAATTTCAAATTATTTCCTGTATTTTGGTAGTGTTTGTTGTGATATTTCCTTTTTCATTGCATATGTTAGTAATTTGAGTTTTTTCTCTCCTTCTCTTTGTTAGCCTGGCTAAGGGTCTGTCAATTTTATTTATTTTTTCAAAGAACCAACTTTTTGTTTTGTCAATTTTTTCAATTGTTTCTTTCATTTCAATTTCATTAATTTCAGCTCTCATTTTAATTATTTCCTGTCTTCTACCACTTTTGGTTTTGGAGTGCTCTTGTTTTTCTAGAGCTTTGAGATGTAATTTTAAGTCATTTATTTGTTTACTTTTTCTTCTTTTGAGGAATGAACTCAATGCAATGAACTTTCCTCTTAGAACTACCTTCATAGTGTCCCAGAGGTTTTGATATGTTGTGTCTGTGTTCTCATTCACCTCTAAGAATTTTTTAATCTCCTCTTTGATGTCATCTGCAACCCATTGTTCATTCAGTAGCATATTATTTAGTCTCCAGGTGTTGGAGTAGCTTTTATTTCTTATTTTATCATTGATTTCTAATTTCATTCCATTATGGTCTGATAGAATGCAGGGTAGTATCCCTACTTTTTTATATTTGCTAAGAGTTGTTTTGTGGCATAGTATATGGTCTATTTTAGAGAAGGATCCATGTGCTGCTGAGAAGAAAGGGTATTTGTTTGTTGAAAGATGAAATATTCTATATAAGTGAGTTAAGTCTAAATTGTTTATTATATTTTTGAGTTCTATAGTTTCTCTGTTCAGCTTTTGTTTAGAAGATCTATCCAGTGGTGAAAGGGGTGTGGTAAATTAACCCAGAATTATTTTGTTGTGGTCAATTTGACTCTTAAACTTGAGGAGAGTTTGTTTGATGAACATGGATGCTCCATTGTTTGGGGCATATATATTTATAATTGTTAAGTCTTGTTGGTGTACGGTTCCTTTGAGCAGTATATAGTGTCCTTCTTTATCCCTTTTGATTGACTTTAGCTTGAAGTCTACTTTTATTTGATATGAGGATGGAAACCCCTGCTTGTTTCCTCAGTCCATGTTAGTGGTAGGATTTCTCCCAACTTTTCACCCTCAGCCTATGGATGTCTTTTCCTATGAGATGAGTCTCTTGGAGGCAGCATATTGTTGGGTCTGCTTTTTGATCCTATTTGCTAGTCTATGTTTTTTGATTGGTGAGTTTAGGCCATTAACATTCAGTTATTATTGAGATGTGTTTTGTATTCCCAGCCATTTTCGTTTATTTTTGGTATTGTCTTGACATGGTTTCTCTTCTGATTGTTTTTTCCTTTAGTGTAATACCTCCCTCTGTTGATTTTCATCATTGTTTTTCTTTTCCTCTTCATGGAATATTTTGCCGAGGATGTTCTGTAGTGCTGGCTTTCTACTTGTAAATTCTTTTAACTTTTGTTTATCATGGAAGGTTTTTATTTCGTCCTCAAATCTAAACCTTAATTTTGCTGGGTGTAAGATTCTTGGTTGGCATCCCTTTTCTTTCAGAGCTTGGAATATGTTGTTCCATGATCTCCTAGCTTTGAGTGTCTGAGTTGAAAAATCTGCTGTGATACAAATTGGTCTCCCCCTATATGTGATCTGATTCCTCTCTTTTGTGGCCTTTAAAATTCTATCCTTATTCTGTATGCTAGGCATTTTTGTTATAATGTGTCTTGGTGTAGATATGTTGTAATTTTGTACATTTTGTGTCCTATAAGCCTCTTGTATTTGGTTTTCCAATTCATTCTCCATGCTTGGGAAATTTTCTGATATTATCTCATTGAAGAGGTTGTGCATTCCTTTGGTTTGAAACTCTGTGCCTTCCTCTATCCCAATTATTCTTATATTTGGTCTTTTGATGCTGTTCCATACTTCTTGGATGTTCTGTTCATGGTTTCTTACTATCTTCATTGTATGGTCAACTTTATTTTCAAGATTATATACTTTGTCTTCATTATCTGAAGTTCTTTCTTCCAGTTGATCTAGTCTGTTGGTGATGCCTTCAATTGTGTTTTCTATTTGGTTAATTGTTTCCTTCATTTCAAGGATTTCTGACTGTTTTTTTTTTTTCAGAGTTTCTATCTCTTTTTTGAAGTAATCTTTTGCTACCTGTATTTGCTCTCTTATATCTTTGTTGTAGTGGTCAATTTTTGCCTGTATTTGCTCATTTAGGTCATTCTTTGATTCACCAATTATTTTAATTATGAACCTTCTGAACTCCTTCTCTGACATTTCATCAACTTCACTGAGCATGGGTTTTGGGGTTTTGTTATTGTAAAATCCTGGTTTGTTTGGGATACTTTCCTCCCTTGTTTTTTCATGTTGTCTATTTTCCTTACTTTCTTGCAGTGTAGATCTGAGTTATTACAGTTTCTTCCCTATATTCTTATAATATCCTTGTATGTTGTCTGTGCCTCCCCTTAGTGTTGGCCTATCAGAACCTGCCGCTGTCCCTCAAAGTATGCTACCTGGGGCTGGGTCCACGCAGGTTGGTGTGGGTCGAACTTGTTGAGTCTGAGCTCCTGCAGTGGTCTGGAGCTGGCTGTGCTGGGCTGAAGGTCAGTGGGACTGACCTGGGCCTGGTGACTCTCCAATGTGTGTCCCCGGGACTTTCCTCAGCCTGCTTGAACTCAAAGCAGAGTTGGCAGGTCTATCCTTGCTTGCTCCTGCTCTAGGGCAGAGGTTGGCAGGACTGACTGGAGCCTGGGCCTGGCAGCACTCTAATGTTGGTCTCCAGGACTTCCCTGGGCCCACCTGAACTCAAAGCAGAGTTGGTGGGTTTGTCCTTGCTGGTTCCTGCTCTAGGGCAGAGGTCGGCGGGACTGACTGGAGCCTGGGCCTGGCGGCACTCTAACGTAGGTCCCGGGGACTAACATCATTTAAGTTTAAATTACTCATTAATTTAGGATATGCTCAGATTCACTACAAAAAAAAAAAAAAAAAGATTTGATTTTTATTTCCCTACATCCTTTCTCCATCTTCTCTCCAAGTAGTTCCTGGGTAAATATGAGTGTTCACGACAATGCAAGCTCATGATGGAGGGAAAGAGTTGGGTCTTCAGAGATGGTTTTCTTTGGCATCTTGAGACTCTGGCACATCTTCCTCTGCCCACCTGGGAAGGGGTGCCCTGCTCACAGTCATAGCTGACGCCTGTGTCTAGCATAACTATAGTTTGGCCCTCCCTCTTTAACTCAGCCTTACTTGGCTTCTCACTGGTGCTGTGGACTCCCTCATGTTCAGCTACATCCTCCTCATGGTGCCCACAACAGGCCTGTAGCTCTTAACTCATCCCTGATGCTTTCCCTTCTCTTTCCTACTGCAAGGACAACTTCTGGGTCCTGTCCCTGTGACACACAAACCATGAATGAGGCAAGAAAGACAAGCCCCAGGGCCTCCTTGCAGTCTGCCAAACTATGCGTGTACCATTTGGTTTACTTTGATGCAATTTGAGTCTGGCGGACACACCCTTAAATCCCATAGAGGAAGCCAGCACAAGAGCTTCTCACTTCTGAGGACATGTGACTAGTCATTCCCTCTCTTTACTATCTTATCTCATATTGTCTTTTTCTAAATTTCCTCAAACTCTTGGGAATAGGGGGGAAAAAAAACTCAAAGGATTTCTCTCTCACTCTGTCACATATCCTTCCAATAAAAAGAAGAAAGTTTTATAGCCTACAAGTGGAAGGGATATTTTCTCTATACACTGGGAAATTTCTATGAGATGAATCAGAACCTTAATGTATTAAAAGAGTTTAGAAAGGAATAGCAAATCCTTCCTTTCCTCGTTTCCTCTTCTTCCTCCTCCTATGTCTCTTTCCCTGAGGCCAAACATTTCAGAGATGTAAATCTTCAAATGGACATTCTTCTCAAAAGAAGGGTGAAAATGAATGGTTTTGTATCCACAGATATTTTCCTCACCTGTATGTAGGGATGTCCATTTGCTTGTGTCCTGATGCATAGTCTCAGCATCTCGAGGCAGGTGTCAGAGGTGGGGACGGACACCACTGTTGCTCACTGTGTCTGACATGCACAGTGAGCAGGAGTCCAGGGCTTTGGGATGGCTGCTCAGTCTTCCGCTGGCGTGTCCAAACCGCTCCTTTGAGTTGCTTGCCACCCCTCTGTAAACCCAGCACATCAGGGACACTTATGCAACTCTGCTGTTATATGAATAATGGGTTCCTTGCACTCTTGAAAGGATAACTTAATGAGCTAATCAAAGTTCCCTCTATTGTGTCCTTCCAGAGGCTTCATATTTCAACCTTCTGTTGGCCATCTCTTAAATGAGTCCACTTGTCATATTATATTTTTACTTCATATCAGCATCAAGAAGGGAGAGCTACTTTCCACAAATCTCCAGTTAAGTGCTATATTTCACCTCTCTACTCAGTGACTGCTTTCCTAACAAATTCAAGGGCTCTGAGAAGATTCCTTAAGTCCACAGTCATTTATGGATGCAAGATTTTAGATGTTTAAGTGATCATCATTCCAGTGATTTAGAACTTGGAAGAACCAAGAATATCTCTTGTCTTATATTTCTTGTCTTCCTGTTATCAATTTGCTTAATTAAGAGTATTATTTAAGTTTTTTTTTCAGGCTTAGTATAAACTGAGATGGTGAGACACAAAACTTATTTTTTAAAATTATATCTTTTAATGTGTAAATAGGATACTTTTTATTTTTTAGATTTTTGTGTTTTTTTTTTTTCCTTAAAGGTGAATTTTCCCATCAATGACCAAATTGATGAGAAGTAATGATACATAGACATGCACTCATAGGCAGTAATTTGGGGTTCCATCATATAGCGGTGACAGGAAATCCCATATAAAGATGTAAGTGGAAAATGATACCTGAGTGATGGGTTTGGGGGTTAAGCTGATTGGCACTGTAAGGATAAGACTATTTTGTTCCTTGATGGGAGATTAGTACAGAAATAGATGTGTGAGTCAATCCTCAGCACAGTAATGATTTCCTGACGTGTACTCTTTCCAAACCCAAAGTATATTAAGTTTAAATCCAAAGAGCCATTACACTTTAAATAGTTTCCTCAACTTTTATATAAATGGGGGTGGGGGGAAGTTTGCACTTTTAAGTAGAAATCTTAATGATTGGTTTGCACATAGCATATGACCTATTGTAGACTGTGATAACACTTAAATAGTAAGGGAAGCCACTGATTGGCTCATGGTGGAGTGCTGTGTGATGGAATGATGCACCAGGCTGTGCATTAGCTATGCAGTGGTTCATATTGAGTGCTAATATAATTTGGAAGAATTCCCAGCATAATAAAAAGAGATGTACATCTGTCCCTTCAATGACTCAGCACTGTAGCCATCTTTGGTGTATTACACATTTTCCCAACTTTGAATATTTTTTCCTTTGTAACTCTTAGAGAAATTTTCTTTTTTACTTCAACAACTATCAAGCTGTTAAAGTAGAATGCAATGAACTGATTTCAAGCTTATAGTTGCAATCATAAGCCCCAAGTGGACAATGTTACCCATGGCTTGGATACTGTATAGCTGACATTCAACTATTATTTGTCATCAAGTAACCAATAAGTGAACAACAATGTTTTGATCACCTTCATGTCTGACTTACTCTTTACAACCTCTCAGAAACCTTTTCTGAGTGATTTTTCCAAAAATTCCTTTATGCCCACGTCTTAAAAATGGGTCCTGTTAGTACATGTCAGACCCATTGCATAACCCTCCCTACACCACCCAGCAAAGAACTCAATGAAGAACCCTGTCACTGAGGGTAAATGCAATGCTTACAATGCAGTTCGTATTTCTGGTTGTACTTATACAGTTCAGATCTACAAATTAAACAATCCTCACTCTTGTGGTCACTTCTGTGCTTACTATAAATTGAACTGATCATGTAGATTTAGATTCCTGTAGATAATATTATTAACACAGAGTCTTCTTATTCCCAAGATGCACTCTTTGTTTTTATATAGAAATGAACATAGATCATCATCCAGATGATAAGAAGAAATCAGAATTCTACATAGGAGCACAAAAGAGATCAGGGGAGCCTAACTAAACTCAAGAGAGGAGATAAATCAGCTAAGACTTGGCAGGTTATCCTGGAAAGCTGGAGGAATGAGCAGCAGAAAACAAGTGGACAGGACAGGCAGAGCAAGACCAGAGATGCCACTGGAGAAGACGCTGGCACAAGATCCCTGGTGCTGGAAGAAGAGCCATGATTAAAATAGGAAAGCCACAATACAGGATAATGGTCATAATAGCTAATGATTACATCCAGGCATATAGTGCTATACATACGTGTCCTCCAAGGGCATTACAAGTACATACATGTCCTCTGTCATTGTTTTTCATGCCTCCATAAGGATTTCATGACAAAGTCTTCCTCAACCCCCACCCCACTGCAAGGTTTTCTCTACCCTCTCTAAATTGAGTAGCCACTGTGCCTTCCCATTTTCCACCCCTGTAAGAGCAGATATAACTGGTTTCTGGGAGGGAAATCTAGGAGTCTACAACTGTAGGAAGGTCAGGGATTTCTTCTGATCTTGATTTTTGCTTTGGCATGATCAGGAAGAACGAAATTATTATTCAGCATTCTTGATACTCTGAGAGAAAAATTAGGAGAGGGAATAAAAAAAACTTGAAACTTCAAAATGTACAGCATTAGATTCTTTGTTCTTGTCTGCCTCTTGCAACAGAGATCTGAGTTCAGTCAGATTTGATACCTCCTCTTCTAAGTCAGTGTTCCAGCCCTAGCACAGGCAACCTATACCTATTTGTTGGATAAATAAATGAGGTATGGGAAAATGTGAACAAGTGTAGGAGTGAAGATGCAGGTTCTCTTGGTGTTTTTTTGGTTGCAGTTCAGCTTAACTTCCTAGGCTATTTTCATGTAACTTTTACTCAAATTCATAGGCACAGAAACCCATAAGGACTCTTTTTTTTTAAATTCTAATTTGTAATAGATGTTTGCAGAGTACATTTCATTTCATATTACATATAAAGAGCACAATTTTTCAAGTTGCTGGTTTTATATAAAGTATTTTTACAACAATTTTGTCTTCATACATGTATTTAGGGTAATCATGGATAACTCAGTCTGCTATTATTCCTATCCCCTTGCCACCCCCCTTTGTTCTATTTAAAGTTCTTTCATTCCTCTCATCCCCACTCCCTCGCCTTTATAAGTTTAGTATCTTCATATCAAAGAGATCATTCAACCTTTGGTTTTTTGGGATTGGCTAACTTCACTTAGCATTATTTTCTCCAACTCCATCCATTTACCTGCAAATGCCATGATTTTATTCTCTTTTAGTGCTGACTAGTGTTCCATTGTGTATATATACCAAAGTTTCCCTATCCATTCATCTGCTGATGGGCATCAGGGTTGTGAATTGTGCTGCTATAAGCATTGATGTGGCTGTGTCCCTGTAGTAAGCTGTTTTTAAATCCTTTGGGAATAGACCAAGAAGTGGGATAGCTGGGTCAAATGGTGGTTCCATTCCAAGTTTTCCTAGGAATCTCCATACTGCTTTCCAGATTGGCTTCACCAATTTGCAGTTCCACCAGCAATGTAAGAGTGTGCCTTTTCCCCCCACATCCTCGCCAGCATTTATTGTTGTTTGTTTTTTTGATAGCTGCCATCTGACAGGAGTAAGATGAAATCTTAGAGTAGTTTTGATTTGCATTTCTCTAATTGCTAGAGATGTTGAACATTTTTTCATATATTTGTTGATTGTATATCATCTTCTGAGAATTGTCTGTTTAGTTCCTTGGCCCATTTATTGATTGGGTTATTTGTTTTTTTGGTGTTAAGGCTTTTGAGAGCTTTATAAATCCTTGAGGTTAGTGTTCTATCTGATGTGCTTGTGGTAAAGATTTGCTCCCATTCTGTAGGTTCTTTATTCACCTCACTGATTGTTTCTTTTGCTGAGAAGAAGCTTTTTAGTTTGAATCCATCCCATTTATTGATTCTTTGTTTTACTTCTTGGGCTATAGGGGTCTTATTGAGGAAGTTGGGGCCTAAACCAACATGATGGAGATTTGGGCCTACTTTTCCTTCTATTAGGTGCAAGGTCTCTGGTTTAATTCCTAGATCCTTGATCCACTTTGAGTTAAGTTTTGTGCATGGTGAGAGAAAGAGATTTAATTTCATTTTATTACATGAGGATTTCCAGTTTTCCCAACACCATTTATTGAAGAGGCTGTCTTTTCTCCAGTGAGCATTTTTGGCACCTTTGTCTAATATAAGATAACTGTAGGTGTGTGGGTTCATCTCTGTGTCTTCTATTCTGTACCATTGGTCAACTGGTCTATTTTGGTGCCAATACCATGCTGTTTTTGTTACTATTGCTTTGTAGTACAATTTAAAGTCTGGAATAGTAATTCCACCAGCTTCATTCTTCCTGTTAAGAATCACTTTGGCTATTCTGGGTCTCTTTTTATTCCAGATGAATTTCATGATTGCTTTTTCTATTTCTACGAGGAATGATATTGGGATTTTGATTGGTATTGCATTGAATCTGTATAGTGCTTTTGGGAGAATGGTCATTTTGACAATATTAGTTCTACCTATCCATGAACAAGATAGATCTTTCCATCTTCTTAGATCTTCATTAATTTCTTTCTTTAGTGTGCTGTAATTTTCATTGTATTGGTCTTTCACTTCTTTTGTTGAATTGATTCCCCAAAAAAATTTTTTTGAGGCTATAGTAAATGGGGTGGATTTCCTAGTTTCTCTTTCTGAGGATTTGTTGCTGATGTACAGAAATACCTTTGATTTATGGGTATTGGTTTTATATCCAGCTACTTTGCTGAATTCATTTATTAGATCTAGAAGATTTCTGATGGAATTTTTTGGATCTTCTAAGTATAGAATCATATCATCTACAAATAGTGATAATTTGAGTTCTTCTTTTCCTATCTGTATCCCTTTAATTTCTTTTGTCTGTCTAATTGCTCTGGCTAGGGCTTCAAGAACTATGTTAAATAGGAGTGGTGAAAGAGGGCATTTATGTCTTGTTCCAGTTTTTATAAGGAATGCTTTCAATTTTTCTCCATTTAGGATGATGTTGGCCTGGGGCATAGCATAGATGGCCTTTATGATGTTGAGGTATGTTCCTGTTATCCCTATTTTTTTTTTTAGCATTTTGAACATGAAGGGATGTTGTATTTTGTCAAATGCTTTCTCTGCATCTATTGAGATGATCATATGATTTTTATCTTTGAGCCTGTTTATGTGATGAATTACATTTATTGATTTCCTTATATTGAACCAACCCTGGAATGAAGCCCACTTGGTCATGGTGCACTATCTTTTTGATGTGTTTTTGTATTCAATTTGCCAGAATTTTATTAAGAATTTTTGCATCTATATTCATTAGAGATATTGGACTGAAGTTTTTTTTCTTTGATTTGTCTCTGTCTGGTTTTGGAATCAGGGTGATATTGGCCTCATAGAATGAGTCTGGGAGTGTTTCCCCTTTTTCTATTTTATGAAATAGTTTGAGAAGTGTTGGTGTTAGTTCTTCTTTAAAAGTCTTGTAGAACTCAGCTGTGTATCCATCCGGTCCTGGGCTTTTCTTGGTTGGTAAGATTTTTATGGCATCCTCTATTTCTTTGGTTAAATTGATCTATTTAAATTGTGTATATCCTCCTGATTTAGTTTGGGCATATCATATGTCTCTAGAATTTGTCGATACCTTCATTATTTTCTGTTTTATTTGAGTATAAATTTTCAAAATAATTTCTAATTATCTTCTGTATTTCTATAGTGTCCATCGTGATATTTCCTTTTTCATCATAGATATTGGTAATTTGTGTTTTCTCTCTCCTTTTTTTGTTAGCATAGCTAATGGTTTATCAATTTTATTAATTTTTTCAAAGAACCAACTTTTTGTTCTGTCAATTTTTTGTTGTTGTTGTTTCTCTTGGTGTTTTTTTTTTTTTTTGTTTTTTTGTTGTTGTTGTTGTTGTTGTTGTTGCAGTTCCACTTAACTTCCTAGGCTATTTTCATGTAACTTTTGCTCAAATTCATAGACACAGAAGCCCATAAGGACTCTTTAAAATATATATATATATATATTCTCACAGCAGAACTTCCTACACTTATACAAAGAGAGAAGGGAAGGATGAAGATAAGCCATGTGAAATATCAGGCTTCCCATCATTAAAACTCCATTTCCTTAAACATGTCCCCAGTTAAAAGCAGAAGCCAAATAATATCTTGTGTTGAACTGAGACTACTTTTTAGAAAATGAATTCTAAATTTTTTCTTGTTTTATTTTTAAAGAATATCAGCAGTGGGTGTTAAGATCCTTGGACTAGATCTTGTATGTTTTGCTGGTAAAATCAGAGCACAAATTCTGCAGCCAGACAACTGGGTTGGAATTCCAGTTTCCCCACTGGCCTGCTTACTAGAACTTGGGAAGTTTCTTAACCTTTCTCATCCTGTTTCCTCATTTGCAAAATGAGGATTTTGATAATGTCTGCCTTGTAGTGTGCTGAGAGAATCAGATAAGGTACATAGGAACAGTACTTAAAATAGTGCTTGGCACAGAAAAGCGAGTGTCAGTTACTGGTACTGTAATAGAAGGAGGAGTCCTTCCCTTATCAGTCAATTAAAGCATGCTTATCAACACACCTGACACACTAGCAAGCATGTGACACAGCAGGCAGGAAAGAAAGGACCTTGGTAAGGAGATGTGCAACTGTTAGGCTAGGTATTTTATATACATCATCTCAGTTTTCACATTGTAACCTTTTATAAAACAAGAACCAAAACATAGTAAGTAATCTTAGGTTGAATATATGTGTTAAGTTCCTACTGCTAGGATCAATGACAGAACCCGATTTTAGATCTGGATTTCTCAGATCTAAAGTCTGTTTTGTTTGAATGATTTAAGTACTGAACTACTTAGGAGAGCAATTTCAAGTTTAGAGAATGTTCAGCTATATTGTTCGGTGCTAAAAATGTTTAAGTGGCTATAGAACACCTAATTTGGTTTCCCAAAATAAGTAGATTATCTCTCTGGAGAAAGAATAATTATCTTTATAGGATATTATAAAAATTTATTAATATTTCACTGAGGCAGATAGGTACCTAAAATATGGATTTAAAAATGCAACTTTGATTTTAAAGAAATTTTAAAAATTAGAATGAGGATTAGTTTGGGGTTCTAGAAACACATTGATTATGATTTAAATTCACACAGCTTACTGTCCTTATTTGTGCCTAACCTAAAAAATAAATAAGGGAACCCAATTTTCAGTTTCTAGTGGACATACACCCATCATATTTCTCATAATTTTCTGTGTATTTCTCAGCCTAAGTCTGTCTTCTACATTTCATTTTACTTATACGGGAGTCTTAATGTGTGCTGTATTTTAACATGTAAGTATATGTGCATTTATCGGTGTATTTTTTCCCATCTTGTTACTTAGTCTTTATTTATTAACGTCACTGTCTTTTTCTCTCTCCTTACTTTCACTTTGTTTCTCATAACTGTCTCTTCTTTGACCACAATATATACCTGGATCTATTTTATTTATATATGATAAAGTTTTATGATCTCTTTCCTTAACTTAAAAACAGTAGATCTTTTTCCTTAAAGAGGCTGACACATGTGGTCTTATGCTATTTTCTTTTGTTAATAGCATGTATTTGTCCGTTTTTCATTACTATAAGGAAATACTTAAGGCTGGATAACTTTATAAAGAAAAGAGGTTGATTTTGGCTTACATTTCTGGAGTTCAAAGGTTGAGGGCCCACATCTAGTTATGACCTCCCAGGTAGCACAGGGTATCACATAGCAAGAGACAGGGTATACCTGCACATGTATTTTCTGGGTCTTATAAAGCCACCAGTATCAAACCATGAAGAATCTACCCTGATAACCTTATCTAATCCTAATCACCTTCCAAAGGCCCCATCTCTAACTATCATAGTCATAGTGTTTCCACTCTCCCAATTCCTCACAACACAGATTAAATTTCAAAATACAAACACTTGGGAGACATACTCAAAACTATATCCAAGTCTAAGGATAGCATAAAATTTGCCCATCTCATTTTAAATGAATATTGAATAAATTTCGTAAACCACATAAAGTAGCAACATTGAAAACATGATTTACATTTTTTTGCTACCTGGATTTGTTCTCTTATCTCTTTGTTGGTGTGATCAATGGTTGCCTGTATTTGATCCCTTATCTCTTTGTTGGAGAGATCAATTTTTGCCTGTATCTGTTCTTTCTTTTTTTTTAATTTATTTTTTATTTATAGTATTAGTATGTATTACAATTCATAGTGCACATATATAGCATCTTTTTACATACAACTGTTTGTATACAAAGTATATTCGTACCATTCAGGTCTTCAAACATGCATTTAGGATACTCTATCCATCTCATTCAACCACTTTTTCTTTTCTTCCCCCCCTTACTCCCTCCCTTCCCTTCCCTTCCCTTCCCTTTGACCATTCTAGTGTTCCTCTAATCCTCCTATGTACCCCCATCCAACAACACTGTGAACTAGTCTCCTTATATCAGAAAAAACATTCAGTATTTGGATTTTTGAGATTGACTAATTTCACTTAGCATTATATTCTCCAACTTCATCCATTTACCTGCAAATGCCATTATTTTATTCTCTTTTATTGCTGAGTAAAATTCCATTTTGTATATATACCACATTTTCTTTATCCACTCATCTACTGAGGGACATCTAGGTTGGTTCCACAACATACCTATTGTGAATTGTGCTGCTATAAACATTGAAGTGGCTGTGTCACTGTAATATGCTGTTTTTAAGTCCTTTAGGAATAGACCCAGGAGTGGGATGGCTGGGTCATAGGGTGGTTCCATTCCCAGTTTTCCAAGAAATCTTCATACTGCTTTCCATAACGGTTGCACCATTTTGCAGTCCCACCAGCAATGTATGAGAACTTAGGTCATTTTAAAAGCACTATACAGATTCAGTGCAATACCAATCAAAATCCCAATATCATTCCTCATATAAATAGAAAAAGCGATCATGAAATTCATCTGGAAAAATAAGAGACCCATATCTCTTTGATATAAAGATACTAACTTAAAAAAGCAAGGAAGATGAAATGAGAGGAATGAAAGAGCTTTAAATAGAACAAAGAGGGGGGAGAGAGGGAAGGGGGGAAGGGGATAGGAATAATGGCAGACTGAGTTATCCATGATTACCCTAAATACATATATGAAGACACAATTGTTGTAAAAATACTTTCTATTAAACCAGCAACTCAAAAAATTGTGCTCTTTATATGTAATATGAAATGAAATGTACTCTGCAAACGTGTATAACAAAGTAGAATAATAAAAAATTTAAAAAAGAAAATATGATTTAAATGAAATATCTACTGAAAATGAAGATTATATCTTAAGAGATATGGATGGAGAACCTAATGGAGTACAGGCAGTTTAATTATTCTGGAGCAAATACTGGCATTCATCCTTGTAGAAAACCCTTATTGCTAAGCCCTCTGGTCATGCAGACATAGGGAGTGTCCGTTGGTTGTTCTTGGAAATTCACATGAAAGCTAATGCTTCACATAGGCACTCATTCTTTTGAAGAATAAAGTTGAGTTAATGGTAAAAAATGAGCCCATATACAATAAAATTAATCACCTCAAGCCAGAAAGGCACTATGCGTTTTGGAAAGTATAAACAATTTTTGTATAAGTATTTCCTCTCAGGAGCTAAGACTCTGCTTTAGGAGGTGGGAGAAAAATTCTCCCCTTCATAGAAAATCCTGTGAAGAGGAGCAGACTGAATTGGCACAGTACCACCTACACTGGACTGCTGGTATCCCTGCTCATTTAAGGTCGAATAACCACATTTGGGAAGTATGCCACTTTGCACTAGACACGGCATGAATCTACATCATGGGTTTAGAATATTTTTCGTTGAAGAA
Source organism: Tamias sibiricus (assembly GCA_025594165.1). NCBI lineage: Eukaryota > Metazoa > Chordata > Mammalia > Rodentia > Sciuridae > Tamias > Tamias sibiricus. The sequence goes on along the minus strand of CM046664.1, from coordinate 105,811,180 downwards.
CATGCACACTTCCTGTGTCAGTCATTCTAGGACAGAAAATAAGCCTTAGGAATGAAGGAGCTCCCTCTTGTTTTCTGGCACCGAGACAGTTGCATCTGAGACTCTCAGGTGCTAAAGTTTCCTGTTGGTGGGAGTGGAGCTGACCCCAACCAGTGGAGCTGAAGCCTGCCAGACAGCAACAGGGAGGCTCATGGTCTCCTAAAGGCATCTAACAGTGGTCTAAGTTTTGTTTCTGATTACCAAACTTTCAACAACGCACTCCTATTAACAGTATAGTTAAGTCTCATCATGTGGCAGTTCAGAGAACTGAAACTATTAGTGGTGCATCAGAGGAAGACAACTGGGTCTACAAGTGAGATAGTAACATAGAAATCATCTGTCCCAGGAAAGATGCTGACAACAAGAGAAAAAACCAGAGCAGAGGAAAAATGAGGGACTTTTAGGTCAATGCCCTAGGAAACTTCTAGAAATCAGTGGATGAAGAAATCACAATTAAAGGAGGCTAAGTCCTGCCAAGAAGTTAGGAATGAGGGTTCCTGAACCCTACAAGGGCTCATGCCAAGGTATTTTGTTTGTAAAAAAGGAAGACTAACTTCATTGGATAGTCGTAAGTAAGGAGGCTGGCAATATACAGGATTTGAAAGAAAATGAGTAAAAATTCATGCTAAATAACTACAAGCTCACATAAATATAAATTAACATAAAAAGCAAATTTTAGCTGCTCTCTCAGTGCAGAGAGTTATATGAATGTGTTATTTCTGTTTGAGGGCTGTCACCTTTTTTTTTGACAAATTATTATTTTAATGTTGTAATTATTTGAGGTGATTAATCAGCCAGTCAGCAAAGCACATATTTTCCATCTAAATTAAATATGTTAGCATAATGATGATTTCTTTAATAAGTGTGTTTTATATTTTCTGCATGAATAAATTGATTCAAATCACTTTATCTTGTCTCAGTGTCAGCATTCTGCTCCCCAAAGTCCAATGTTATGCCAAAGTGTTTGATGAGGTTTTCTGAATGTAGACTAGAAGGAGAAAAAAACATGGAAAACTTAAAAAGTCAGTGAAATCTTCATGATTCAGAAAAACTGTAACGAAATATCACTGAAAACTTCTTTTTGAGTTCCTGGTTCTGCCATAATGTAGAAGTTTGTCTATTATCTGACTCCCCTGAGGCTCAATTTCCCTATCTATCACCCACATGATTGTTCACAAAAGTAAATAATAAAAGGCGCTTTGGCAGTGCTATGGAGTTAAGGTTGTACATAAAACCTATTTTGTTTTCTTTTAGTTCTTGGATCCTGGTGGGGGATAGGGAGACAGGGACAACTTCTTAATTAAGGGACATAAATAAAAGAAATCCAAACAGAGCTCAGTCCAAACATTTGAATTTTAAGATTATTAGTGATTTTGAGATTATTTGAGTAGCCTGTTGAGTCCAGTCCTGGCAGTTATTTAGAATAATTTGTACAGAATCTAGAGCTCTGAGCCCCACCTCTCATGGAAATATTGAGTGAAAGGCACAGAGATGGGGTTCCTTATCTTATTATCTAGTTTTCTCCTACCAATGCTAAGAGCCTGATTGTTTTTAAAATCGTGAGACTCCCAAGCTGATTGCTGGGAATTGATGAACAGACTTTTCGCTGTGTTAGATATTACACAAGAATGTTTCTGGATCAATTTAGGGCAGTTTTGTATCTTTCAAAATTGGTTACAATTAGGAATATACTGTAAAGTTGTAATTAACAGAATAAACTAAAAGTTCCTGGGAATCCAAGGAAATGGCTTAAATGATGTTCAAGCGCCAATGCTCTTGTTGAGAAGAGAACTCTTTTATCTAAATGGCTCTATGAGGGAAAATAGTGCTGTTTCATAAAGTAGCAGAAGAGAACTAGTGTTCATTGAATGACTACTGTGTGCTAGGCATTGTACTAGATACTTATATCAATTGTTTACTTCCCATCAGAATCCCAGCTATTAATATTATTTTTTAGTTGTGCTCTTGTAAGTTATTCAGTTTTTCCTGATTCTCCAAGGGCATGCAGCCAATGAATGGTGGTATAGGGACTTAGACTCAGATCTGTCTCTCTCTGAAATTCATGATCTCTAAATCACATTAAACTACCTTTTTTTTTTTTTTTTTTTTTCCCAGCACCTGAACAAATGTTTGGTTCTGTAGAGACTGTTAATATTTATCATCCAGATGATCTGTTCTTATCTACCCTATGGGAGTTACAGGCAGAACCATTGGGCAAAATGTCACAGACACCAGTTGTCACAGGTGCATTAAGCACCCTGCATCACATCTCTCAAGCCTTCTTCTGCTTTTAGCTGCAGCTGTGGTGAACAGTTCCTGAGTTCTTGCTGTCTGCATTCTGCACCTGCTTTGCTCTACTTTTTTGTTACAGAACTTTCTCCACAGCTATAGAACCTGCTGAGCTTGAGTACAGTCAGCCTGGAACTGTCAGAGAGTTACCCTGAAGAGCAAACCCTCAACCAATGGGGAACAAAAGTCAGCAGATAGATGTACCAATATCCTGTCCTTCAGAGGGACAATTCAGTGGTGCTTCTACATGCTTCCTTCATAGGTCTCCAACAGAATTGAGTCCCAGTTGTCCCTTTCAATGATGCATCTGGTGATGACTTCTCTTTCCCTGTTGCAATCTCTTCTTCACTGTTTCCTGATTTGGGGGGTGTTTTCCCAACTTTAATGGCCTTGTCATTTTTAAAATTTTATTTCTTTGAGTAACAGATGACCTGAAATGACTTGCATCAGATCCTGTTTCACTAAGGAAAAAGCAGTGGTTATGGTGGGGAAGCAGTGTAAGATGGACGGAGTACAAAAGGTCTGAAAAGCACCTTTTCTTCTTGCACTTCCCATCAGTCCTACAGGTCACAAGCAGAGGTTATCAATAGCCAAGCCATGGCAGCCAGATAGATGCATTGGCTGAGTCAGAAGACAAGGGCAGTACTGATATGGTTTCTAAGTACATGAGAGAGGCCATCACTCTGAAAATACCCTGAAGTACTTGAGGGAGGGAAATTCCATAGGTGTCTGGATTTACTATGTATTAGGAAGGACTGGAGTATATTGAAATGTGCACATTGATACAGATATAATCTCATGTGCCAGTAAAATTTGAAATTTTTCTGTTGCCAATTTAGTCCTCAGTAACTTATTAGCTTGCACAATTAGCATGCATTAGGGGCATTATAACAAAATATACAGAGTAAAAATTTCCAGTCAAAGAATTCCACTGGATGAATTTAGCTTTGTTTTCTAATCCACGGCATAAAGAAAAATTATTAACTTTTATACACTTTTGCTTCAAAATGAAGTAAACAAGAAATCATGGATCAATGATGACTTGATAGGAAAGCATTACTGAGGAAAGTTTGAGGTAGCTATTAGTACTCAGATAGTACCTATGTAACTGGGCCCTTTCTATCTAAAAACCCTATGTTCTTTCTCTCACCCCCAGTTTTCTCCTTGTCATTTTTGGGAGCCCACCAGAACATACATCTAGATTCACTTTGCCTCATTTCTCAGAGACCAGGAATTGGTCACAGTGTCCAAAGTAAGAAACAAAAAAATCAAATGAGACCATTGATCACTGCAGTTGCAGGCTGACCATAGGATATTCAATAAATACTTCTTGACTGCTTTCACAGAGGACAGAAAGTAATGGAGTCTGAAATAGATTTGACTAGTGTTAGTGCAGACCACTTTGTGAGTCAACACTACTGCTGTGGTTTGCATAAGGTTTGAGTGTGTACATAAAAGGCTCATGTGTGATATTGCAATGGAGATTGTGAACCTCCTTAAGAAGTTCTCATGGGATGTCACCCTTGAGAGAGATGAATGTAGTTCTCATGGGATCCTCATTAGTTCTTGCAAGAGTGGATTATTATAAAAATTGCAATCCTGGCTCCTGAATCCCTTTGGCTTCTGTCTTATTATGCAATCTTTCTTGTACACATTTCTACCATTGAGATTCTCTACCATGAGGCCTTCATCAGAGCTGAACAGATGTTGGCACCATGCTCTTGGATATCCAGAACTAAGGAGTTGGACATCAATATACCAAGTGCATGTATAAAAGCTCAAATGGTATCAAAATACTTTGTGTAAAACCAATGACTTGGAAAACTGTGCTCTGTATATGTAATATGAAAGGAATTGCACTCTAAAAGCATGTATAACAAATTAAATTAATTTAAAAAAAAACTAAAAACCTCTTTTATTTATAAAGTATTTAGCCTCAGGTATTTTGCTATATTAACAACAACAAGACTAAGGTATCTACAAACTTGAATTTGATTAAAATAACTTATCTAGAGCCTCAGTAGAAATGAAAGACCTAAAACGTTCTATGATTACCGTCTGAAATAGCTCTTACATTGGTGAACATTTTAAACAGACTTGGATATTTATCCATCTTTCATACACAGAATTTTAGTTTTATGTAAAAATGATTAATCTTTTTAAAAATATGTATTGAATTATGTTTTAAATGATCAAACCTGGACTTTCAAATGTCAGGATAAAATTTTTCTGAATGAAGACTGCATTGACTATTCTGGCTTCTAAATATGCACAAATATATACAAATATATTTTCACATGAATATACATATGAATGTTACACATAGATATTCCCTTTATTGCTGAAAATATCCTTTTATTGTTCTTTGCTTCATATTTCACAATTATCTTCACTCCATGCAAAATTATGTCATCGATTATATACAGTCCATCTCAAAGAGATTCAGATACTAAGCAATGGCAGTCTGGGAATAATAAAAGAAAATGTGTTTAGGCATGTGGATAAATTAAAGTATTCAGTCACAGGGCCACTGGTGAAGGAAGGAAATTAGGAGACATAAGATATTTTTGTTATTGAGTTTTGAAGAGAAGTCAAGAGACAGAAATACAAGAGTTTTCATGCAGATTGTAGAAATTTAGATAAGAATCAAGGTGCATTCTGCAGAGGTGCTAGGCCCATCAGATTGCAAACAGTACGTCAGGCACTTTGAACAGAGTGTGTGTGGGATGGGGAAGATATCATCAAATGGTATGCCTGGTATGATATGGCAATGATAGTCAAAGCCAGATGATATTACCTGGAAGATCATACACACGGAACAAAGAAAGACCCCAGATCTAACTTGGGCTACTTTGGAACTCTGGAAGAGAGGAAGCAATACAGGAGAAGTGAGATGGGGAAGAGAGCAAACAAAGGTGGAAAAAATGGACAAAATTATGGAAATCACTCCTGTCAAACGCTGCTGGGAGGTGGAATAAGATGAGAGCCAAGATTTGGCAATGCAGGGGTCATTGTGACCTAGTGCCAGGGAAATAAGGAGAACTACAGAAGTGAAGTCAGGAAGGGCCAAATGTTTCCTGCTATTTTGGCATAAAAGAAAATGGAGAAATAGAGTGGATGTGGGATCAGAGAGGATATTTTTAAGATAAGGGCTTTTATAACCCAACCATTTAGTTAATGGTGCAAACTTAGAAGAAAAACTCACAGTTGTAGAAAGAGCAAACACACACCTCTCAGATGGCTCCATGATAAAAGTTGACCAGCACTCTCTCTGATGGTTGGCAGATGAACAAATTTCAACTTCTGGCCCCAGTCCACCAGCCCTCCACATTTCCCTGCTCACACACAGTTTATAGGTAGGAAGATCAGAGTGACTATTTTAATTATCTACATGTCAATGAATTCCATTCAGAGAAGTAAATCCTAAAGATTTAGAAATGCAAATTCCCAAACCCATAGAATCAGACACCCTGGGGATAGACCCCTGGGGATGGGGCTTTTTAACCAGCTCTCTCTGTGAGAGGACACAGGAGCCAGCTTAGAGGGGAAAGCTCTGGCCAGATTTGAAACAACTAAGCATCAGAAAGAATAATGACAATAATGGATATCACATCTAGGAACCCAAAATCATATGTATCTGAGTCCATAACAATACTAAAATAAAGAAAAGACTTAGGAGAGAAAACTCATTATAGAAAAAAAGGTCAGAATTAGAATATTATATTGCATCCAAAAATAAAATAATAGATATAGCAAGGATCATTAATAACTCTCAAATCAACTTGAGTCAAAGTTTGTTGGGGAAGAGGACATTCACAAGCTCTGAAAGTGTTGCCATACAGAATACTTATTAATTGCAAAATTTAAACAAAAGTTCCTTTATAAGGAGAGATCTGGTGAACACTACCTTGTGTATTCAAATTAATGCTTCAGATTGTCCCATTGCTGATCAATTCTACTTTCTTAAAAATTTTTTAACAGAACGTCTGCACTGAGCAAGGTACTCTTTGAGACTCAGAATGCAATAGAGAACACAGACACAGTGGGGATTAATTTAGATTGGGCGGAGGCCTTTTTGAGAAAGTGATATTTCAAAGCAGGAAGCTAAAGGAGCCTTCCTTGCAAAGGCTATTGCGGGGGAAGTAGGGACAAGGTAGACCAGTTAGATGCAGGAGCCCATGCAAAGACCCTGACACGAGAGAGTGCTTGACTTGTTGGGAAAACTGAAACTGATGAGCCTAACAGATACATGTATTAGTTTTCTATTGATGTTATAATAAATACTACAAACTTTGTAGCTAAAACACAAATTTATTATATTACAGATCTGCAGGTTAGAAGTCTGGTACTGCATTCCTTGCTGAAAGCTCTAGGGGAGAACCTGTTTCCTGCTCATTTAGGTTATTGTAAAAATTCATTTCCTTTTTGAAATCACCCTTTCCATTTTTATTGCTCACTAAGGCTATTCCTAGTTCTGAGATCACCTCATCCATGGGCTCATGACCCCCTTCCTCCGTTTTCAGTGCTAGCAACAGCACTGGAGTGTTCTCAACTCGTATCTCCCACTGAAAGCTGGGAAAGTTTCTCTGCTTCTAAAGATGCATGTGGTTGAACTGGGCCCACCCAAATGATCCGGGATTATCTCCCCCTCTGAAGCTCAATAACTTAACCCACATCTGCCAAATTCCTTTTTCCATCTAAGGTGACAATAAACACAGGATCTGGGCATCAGGCCATGGACATCTTTGGAGAGCATTATTCTTCCTGCCACAGGAGAAGATAAGGAAAAGACCTCAGGATGGAATGCTTTGATTTCCCTGATGGTTCCAGATAAATTGTTCTTTTTAATCAGGAAACCATCAATGGTTCACTATTAAAGAATTAAATTCCAGCACACTTGCTTATCAGGTAGCCTAGGGATTCTCTAGGAGAGATTCCTGTGATTTCTTGCCTTTACACCTTTTCCCAGCTCATCCTCTCTCTCTTCTCTATTTCTCTCTCTCTCTTTCACTTCCATCTCTTGATATTTTACCATCTGTTGAGGCTCATCTCCTCCATTACTTATACTCACCCCTGCACACATGTGCACATAGTATCTTCCAGCCCATACGTACCAGTATCTAAGACACCTTGCTGGCTGGCTTGCACCAGTTACTGTGTTTTTCTTATTCTTCCTGTTTCACTCAACTTCATAAGGGTGACGACCATGGGCTGGAATGGGAGTTCTGGTTGCTTTTTATCTCTTTTCTGAGGATTGGGTGAGTGTGCCATACTGGTGGCTAAAAATATTAAATGTTGACTACTACTTATTTGCCTTGGAGTCTTCCACAGGGTTCATAGCTGTGTCTTCCCCCACCCACACTCAACAAAGTGAGTGAATTATCCTTGATTAACTGTATCTTTCTGGCTTCCAGCTCATCAAGATCATTGTAAATTTTGACCTGATACAATTTTTATATTCCAAATGCTGGACTTTATTTTTATCTTCTGTGAATATTGTTTCATGTGCTACACACCGAATGCATTCCTACTTTGCTCTTCTTTCTCCAAAATAGGAAAACTCACATACAAAATTTAAAAAGCAAACAAAACAACCAAATTAACTTTGTTGCCTTAAACATATGTGTTTAATTTCATGCTAGATTTACCATTGGTACCAATTTTCTTAACATTAGAACTTTTATTTCACGCTTCTTTTTTATTCCTTCAACATGCTCGGATCCTGAAACTTGATATATATGAGCTTGGAAATCATCATCTTGAGACCTCTCCATTTTTTGTGCTGCCTTTTGCTTGAGTTCTTTCTTTTATTTCTTCATTCTCTTGTTTGTTCTTATTTGGTTTATATGTAATTTTACAGTTGGAAGTCTGAAAAATCACAGAATAAAATAAAAGGAAATATAACATTACCTAAAATCCAACCACACAAAATAAATTATTATAAACATTTGAACTATTTGATTTACCTTTAATGTTAATAGTTTTTTAAATTACTTACAATACATAAATTCTCTTTGCTTTTTTTTCCAAAGAAAGAAATCTGATATAAATATTTTTCCTCTTAATTTCACTTCTAACACTATTTGGTTTTAATCCTTTGGGTTCTTTATTAATAGATTAAGATATGTATTAGTTCATTGAAATTTTTATTTTTATTATGAAATTTTACATGTAAATGGTGTCATGCTTTACATATAATTCCGAAACTTTTTTTTTCTTAACATGACTTTTTTTTTAAAAAAAAAAAATCCATGTTGTTATACACATACTAATTCATCCTTAAAGTCAAAATAGTATTCTGTATTATTTCATTTATACAACAGCTATTTGGTGGACATATATTTTGCTTCAAGTTTTTCTAATTCTAAAAACTACTGCAAAAGATTTTGGCCCACATGACTTTGTGTACATGAGCTGGTGTTATTGTAGAGTGGCAGAACAGTAAGTGAATGGACACAAGCGTTTGGGAGCCAGGCTCACACAGGATGTACTGGTGCTGCCAGCTGACCTTGGCCAAGGCTTTCATCTTTCTGCACCTCAGTTTATGCATCCATAAAATGAGAATAACAATAATTCCTATATCTAAGGTTCTTATGGGAGTCAGGTGAATGGCATAGGGAAAGGACTTGGACTCATGCCTTACCTAGTAAGTGCCCTAGCCTGTGAGCTGTGGTTGCTGTTGTTGCTATGTTGGGCTAATGAAGAATAAATTCAGGTTTTATCAAAACTGTCAAATTGCTCTTGGGAACAGCTGAAAAATAAATTTCCTCATAACCTTTCCAGTTTGTCAAACTTTCCAGTTTTTCAGATGTTTTAACTTTTTTTGTTTGTTTGGAAGGATAAAAAAATGAATAAAATATTTTTAGTGATCTCATTTGAATTTTTTGTATTACTAGTGAAATTGATTTCCTTGTGTATGTTTACGGGCCATTGCATTTCGTCTCCTCTAACTTGTCTGCTCACATTTCTGCTTAATTTTCTATTGGGTTGCCTTTTGTTGTTAACAGGATTTCCTTGTATAGTCTGAATTCTACAGTTTAGCCAGTTGTAGCACTTGCAGGTATGAGAAGAATCAGTGCTTCTCAAACTGCTAAAGTATTCTTACTCCTTCAATTTGAAATCTTTTCATAAAGACCTTCCTCCCCATTTTTCTTTGTTTTCATGTTTGTTTGCTCTAATTTTTGTCTTAATAAGAGCATTTTAAAAGATATTTCCTCTCTAATTTTACTGCATTAAGGTCAGAGAAGATATTTTGCTTACTAATTTTTGAAATGGGTCAAGACATCCTTTGTGATACTCATTTGTGTGTTAGACATTGGAAAGCATGTATATTCAGTACTCTTTAGAGTACAACACATATATTTATAAATGAAGCTTGTGTTATTCAATCCTTGAATATGCTTAAATTTTTTTGTCTACTTGATTTATGAGTGTCTGAGAGTCACATGTTAAAGTTTCCCATTATGCACATTTTGTCAGGATTTTACATACATTATCTTTTGCTATCTTGTTGAGGTTGTTCATCATTGTGTAGTTAAAATTTCATTTCTTAGAACATTGTTTCTTAGGGCATTTTAAATTCTAAAGTTTGATTCTATCCTGTATTCTCTTCATTTTCTCTTGCAAACTTGATGGTTACTTGCCATTCCTACTTACCCCCCAAGTTTCCATTAATGCCACTAACCAGACAGATTTTGTTCTTTATCTGTGTCCATGTAAATTGTTCCCTCTATTGTTTATCTACCTTCTGAGATGTACATTTATTAACAAGTCATGTAGATATTCAATAATATCCTCTCTTTTATCAGAATTATACTTTACTTCATAAATCTCTAAACTACATGGAGGAAGCATGGTATTTGGTATGTGGGTGAATAAGAAGAGAGAAACAGTAAAGAAAAGGAGAAAAATAAAGTAAATGATATTCCATGAAAATAGGCATTCCCCAGCTTAAATATAAGCTGTACTCTAAGATATCAGGTTTAAATCAATCATCTGGAATTTAGAGTATGCTAGTTGTCACAAGTCATACATAAGTTATTTGCCCAGTTGTCTTCAACTAATAATTTTGAAGCCCCTTGTCCTCTGTTATTACTTTTTCCTTGGCAACTATTTTCCTGGATATTATTCTTTCACTTCCCATAAATTGCTCAGGGATTTGTAATGATGAATGCATTGTAAAGCTCAATGGAGTTCCAGAGTTCATAGCTAAAAAAATTTTCCTCATTCAATTCCCTCTGCCTTTGCTAAGATCCATTGTTTTCACATGGCTGAAGTCTAGTACATCATATCTGTCTCTTCAGTACCAACAAACTGGAGAGCTGTTCATTTCTACCTTTTTCTCTCTGAAGGAGAGGGTCAGGCCTAAGGATGTAGATAACAGAAGGATGTGTTTGTTAGTCAGCTTTGAATTACTGTGGCCAAAATACCTGACAATAACAACTCAGAGAAGAAAAAGTTTCTTTTGGCTCATGGCTTTGGAGGTTTCAGTCCTTGGTAGGTGGGCTCCATAACCATGGGCCCATGGTGAGGCAGAATGTCATGGCAGAAGGGCATGGCAGAGGGAAATTGGGAAGCTCATGGCAGCTGGGAAACAGTAAGACCGAGGTGCCAGGGATAAAATAAAATCCCCAGCCGGGCACAGTGGTGCACGCCTGTAATCCCAGCACTTGGGAGGCTGAGGCAGGAGGATCGTGAGTTCAAAGCCAGCCTCAGCCATGGCGAGGCACTTAGCAACTCAGTGAGACCCTGTCTCTAATAAAATACAAAAAGGGCTGGGGATGTGGCCCAGTGGTCGAGTGCCCCTGAGTTCAATCCCCGGTACCAAAAAAAAAAAAAATAAAAATAAAAAAATAAAATCCCCAAAGGCAAGTCCCTAACACTTATTTCCTTCAGTCACATCCCACCTTCCTATCGTTACCACTCAGTCCATTTGATATCAGATGGCAGGATAAGGTCACAGCCCTCATAATCTAATCACTTCACCTCCTGCATTACCACAGGAGCTCTTGGGGAACACCTCATATCCAAACCATAGAAGAGGAAGAAAGACAATTACACTCAAGTGAAATCTACTAATAAAATACTACCTACTTTACCTAGTCTTTCTGCTTCATATAACGAAAGTCAAAGACTCTTGTATTGTCCTTAAAGAAAAGGGAACAGTAAAACACCTTGGCCCTGAATGCCCCCTTTGTGATTCCAAAAATCTAGCCAAGTTAAGGGAACAATGAGGGTAAGCCTGGGCAGCAAAGTCCAGATGCATATCATCTTGAAGGACACTGGCTTTCTCTTGTGCACATTGGGAATGTGGGCAAGATAGTGTTATCTCTAGAAAGCTACTTTCTTGCATGTACACCTGGACAATCATTCATTGGGTTGCAGGTCATACAAGCAAAATAAGCAAACAAAGCCAGCTAATGCTGATTATGTCACTGCTTCTGCAGCTTAACACATGAAATCCCTCTCTCAGTGGTGACTGGCATGGAACTGAGGACACTATGGAAAGAATATGTGTCACTCATCCAACCTGTTGTCACTGACTAAAATACCATGAAGAAGGGAAGGCACTGCTTGGCAAAGCAGAGAGGGACAGTGGTGTAATCTCCTTAGACTACCAGCACTGACTTCATGCAGTCACTGATCTTTTGTAAAATTTCCCCAGTAAATCTTGTCTGGCATGTTGTCTCCAGGCACTCTCTTTGGCCTCTCTGCAACTTATTCCACTTCCCTGGTACAACTGGGCTATGGATGAGACAACTTCAGAGACATATTGAAAGATCTTATGACTGCCAATCTACTCCATGTAAATTAGATGTTAACTTGGTGGGTGTGGGCAGTGTTTCTGTACAGATAGAACACACACTTTGGAAGGCAGTGTTCAGCATGTTAGGTTGTCTGTACCCAGATTTCTTCTTAAGTGTTCAGTGGCATTCTTCAGCAGCATGAGTGATTTCTTAAAAGAGGTAGGGGGATAATCTAAATCAATAGAATTCCTTCCACAAGCTGATTTCTATGAATCTCTTCTGATTCTATATAATATGAATAAGCATTGACATGGTGACTGTATTAGTTTGCTAGGGCTGCCATCCCATAGACTAGTTAGCTTTAAAAGAATTTTTCTCATAGTTCTATGAGCTACAGGTCTAATATCCAGGTAGCAGCAGGGGTTGGTTTCTTCTGAGGCCTCTCTCCTTGGCTTGCAGGTGGCTGTCCTCTTGTTCCTTTACATGGTCTTTCCTCTATTCTCACATATCCCTAGTGCCTCTGCATGTACAAATTTTTCTTCCTATAAGACACCAGTCAGTTTGGATTTGGAACCACTTGAACAGCCTAACTGTAGTTTGATCACTTCTTTAAAGTTTCTATCTCCAAATACAGTGACTCTCTGAGGAACTAGGGATCAGGGCTTCAATAAGTGAATTTTTGGGGAATACGATTCATCCCATAACAGTGACTTTAAAAAAAAATAGCAAAATGAATCTCAAGGAGCTCATGAGGAAAAAAGGTAAGCTGATTGATCACACCACATCCAGGGATTCTCAATAGATCCTCTAAACACAGGGAAAGACCAACAGGATTCTCACTGGGCCTCAGGTCTTCACATGTGCTCTGACCCTGCATTTATGCTCCAGCTTCTGTGTAACCCTGCTTTGATGTTAGCCTCAGTATACTTGCCCATCTCTGGCTTTTCATTTGGGATCCACAATGGCAGCCAGGTTTATCTGGATAGCTATGCTTCTCAGATAGTCTTTGCCTGGTCTTGTGTCTCTTCTGCTTAACTTCTTGGCAGCTCTAGCTCTCTTGGTTCTGATGCCTCACTCTTTCTCTCCTGTCCACCAAGGCCTTGAAATTCTCACCACCTACTCATTTCCAAAAGTATGCCCATATGCTTTTCCTCAAAACATTGCCCAGAATTCAATTTATTCCTCAAGATGCATCACTTCATTCATAATACTTCTTTTTAGAATGAGGTCTCAGCACCTGTTTAAGCTGTCTGAGAGAGGAATGGAGATTTAGAACTATTTTTACATGAAAAAGTTTTGAAGAGGACCAAATTTATGCTGCATAATTAAAATTTAGTGCTATAATTAAGTTTAAAATAACTTTCTAAAGGAACTTTGTCTGTTTAAGGAGTGTTGGGGCAGTAAGCCCTTCTAGTCAGCCTTTTCATTCAATAAATGAGGCAGGGAGTATATAGCCCTGGTCATGCTGAGATGAATGTCTTCAAAGGATTCACAAATAGTTTCTAATTAATAGTTGTATAGATAAATTAACATAGACAGCAAGAGATGGAACGGAGTCTGGAGTGATTATGTGACTGTTTTATTTTATTCATTGACTTTTCAAGGTACTGAACTCTGTGTCCCTAAGGCAATGAACACCAATAAGTTTAGTTTGCTTTTTAAGTTTCTGAAATCTTTGCTTCAAAAGGAAGCATGACAATGTATTGAAGAGAGAAATGATAAAGCATAAATATTGCTAATATAAAATAAGCTTAATACATGCTACAGTGAGTTGTTGACAGGAAATCTGATGGAGCAACAGGACATAATATGGGGATATGTTTATTTCATGTGTATTAATGTAGGTACAGAAGTATGTGTGTTTCTATCACAGGAGAATGGTCAGAGTTAAGGTTATTTATCCCTTAACACTTGTGTTATTTAAATAGTGTAGCAATAGATATCATTACATATTCTGAATAGACATTTTGGAGGACACAGATAGCAATCTTGAAATTAAAATAAATCATTGATGACCAAACAAATAAAAATAGAATTATTTCACTACGTGGGAATTATTCCACAGACAAAATAGTTATAAGTGGATCTAGCAGCTAAAACACATTCAAAGTAAAAAAGCAAATAAATCATGAATTATTCTCATATGTATCAAAGCTTTGATTTGCAAGAAAGACTTAATCTGAAAAACTTGTCTTAGTCTTGCATTTTCCAAGAATGATGCAATAAGAAATGTTACTGATTATGCAATAAAGATAACTCAAAGATAGCTCAAAACACTTAATATCTTCTCAGTAAAGCAAAACTAAAAAAAAAAAAAAAATCTATGCTTTTCATCTGAAAGGTGAATGCTGATTCTCAACAAATAATAAAAATTCCCCTCAAATGGAATGATAATTTCATTCTGAAGACCAGGGGACAAACTTGTAATAATTGGGAAATTGAATTCAAATAGTATGTACTTGAGATTTTGGTCAGCAGATTCTATAGAAATAGTTTTTTTTTATTATTTACATAATACTTCTATCACAGTTTTTGATAGCTGGAAATGGTTACTAGAATTGATTCACAATTAAGTTCATAGAAGAAAACTAAAGACAATGAAAGTGAATTATGAAGAAATGTTTTTTAATTAGTTGCTTATATTTGAGGTGATGTTGCTGCACTAGCATTTCAAATACATATTCTCTCTGTTAAAAACAATGTTTTTAAAGAAAATATATCAGACCTTATTTTTACTGATAGATGCCCATCTTCTCCAGTGAGAATGAAATTTCTTTTAAGTGTCTGTGGTATGAAATAATCAGCTTTCAAGCCAGTAGGTTTATTGCAAGGAGGTCAAAGAGAAGCTCTGTGGAAGTAGCACTGAGGTAGGAGAGCCAGACGCAGAGAGAACAGTGTCCAATGTATTCTCTCCTATGTGGAAGCCAGATTGGAAGAAAAAAATATATATTGGGAGTGGAATTAGTCAAATTATGTTTTTCTGTATGTGCAAATATGCCATAAGGAAACCCACCATTATGTTTAAAGAATATGCACCCATTTTTTTAATTAAAAATGAAAAAGACCTGAAAGGCCTCCTGTCTGGTGGTATGTGGGAAAAGGAATCTTAGAGAAGCCTGTAGTGAAAGCGGGGTCCTGGGAAGCAAAGTGGCGAGGAGGTAGCAAGAATTCAGCTGATCAATTTGCAGGTAAATGGATGGAGCTGGAGAATATCATGCTAAGTTAGGTAAGCCAATCCCCCAAACCCAAGAGAACAGAATGTTTTCTCTGATAAGTGGATACTGACCCATAATGGGGGGTGGAGCATGGGGAGAATGGAAGAACTTTGGGCAAAGGGGAGGGCAGGAAGGGGAAGGGGCATGGGGTAGGAAAGATGGTGGAAAGAGATGAACGTCATTACCTAAGGATATGTATGACTGCACATGCGGTGCAACTAACTCTACGTCGTGTACAACCAGAGAAATGAAAAGTTGTGCTCCATTTATGTACAATGAATTGAAATGCATTCTGCTATCATGAATAACTAATTAGAACAAATTTTAAAAATTCAGCTATCATTGCTTCCTGAGGCAGGGAGTATATAGCCCTGGTCATGCTGAGATGAATGTCTTCAAATGATTCACAAATAGTTTCTAATTAATATTTGTATAGATAAATTAACATCTCTCCATATGTAGGTATGTAATTTAACATATATGTAGTTAATACCTCATATCTGCTCAGGAGAAGGTTAAAGAAATTTAAAAATTTTTAAGATAAATTGCTTTATCCATAACCTCTAACAACTGAAATAATCCAAATATCTGTTTACTGATGAATGGGTAAAGAAACTGTGGTGTATCAAACCAATGGAATACAACTGTAAAAAAGAAGAGCTATTGATACACAATATGGATGAGGGTTGAAGCTTTATATTTGATAGGAGAAGACAGGAAGAAATACTACATAAGGTGTGATTCAATTCATACGACATTATGGAAATGCAAAGGCATATGGAAGGAAACTGAATTAGTGATTGCCAGAAGTTGGTGGTATGGGATAGTTAGGGGTTGACTGTAAAGGGACTTGAGCAAAGTTTTGGGGGATAATAGAAATATTCTGTGTAACAGTTGCAGTAGTTACAGGAATGTTCACATTTTTTAAGTACATAGCTCTATGTTCCTAAAAAGGGGGAGTTTGCTGTCTATAATCTATACCTAAAAAAAAAAAAAACTCATTAAAATTTAAATTATTTTTTTTAATTACATTCCTATGTTCATATATGAATACATGACCAGTATAACTCCACATCATGTTCAACCACAAGAATAGGATCCTAATTAGAATAAATTATACTCCATGTTTAAATAATATGTCAAAATACATTCTACTGTTATGTATATCTTAAAAGAACAAATAAAAAAAAAAGAATTGGGGGAAATACAAAAATAAATAAATAAAGCTTTAAGTTCATGTTCATGGGTAAGATTCTACCCAGAGCTCTGGATCTTTGAATATGACCAATAGTCTTCTGCTCCCTGAGTGGTATTTGTTTATTGGTTGGTTGGTACCAGGGATTGAACCCAGGAGCAACTTTACCACTGAGCTTTATCCCTGGCCCTTTTAAAAAAAAAAAAAAAATTATTATTTTTTTTTTTTTTGAGACAGAATTGCCTAATTTGCTTAGGTCCTTGTTAACTTGCTGAAGCTGGCTCAAATTTGTAATTCTCCTGCCTCAGCCTCCAGAGCACTGGGATTACAGGCATGGGCCACTATGCCAGGTGCCTGAGTGGTTTTTGACCTTGGAGCATTTTGGTCTTATTTCTCTACCAAGGATTTGACAAGCCCCATATGCATGTGTAAGCCTCTACACCAAGTATTAAAAGGTCTCTGAGAAGCCCTCTCAAATGCAAATACTGCAATATGTGGAAAAGTGTGATCTTGTAGATTGAAAGAAGAAAATGACTATTTTTCTTTTCCACCCTTGACATAATTCTTTTGTACTAGATTTTCAAACCTCTTGTCCTTGGGCCAATCCATAATCTTTTCAGGACACTGTTATATAATACAAAGATCATCTGTTCCTTATAGTCCAAAAGGCAGTATCAATAAATAAAAACACAGTACAGCTTACTCACCAAAACTTCAAGAGAGAGGGCTTTTTTCCTCTGCCATCTTGGTGCTGATTCAGACTGGAAAGTCTGCAGCAGGGGAGATGGTGAAGCCAGCCTTCCTGTACTCTTCTCAACTTCCAGCATGCCTCTTCTCCTCTTCCTTTCCCAAACCAGGCTGCCTTTGACTCCTCTCAGATACAGGGGAAAGGATATAGAGAATGGAAGAGAAGAATAAAAAGGAAGGTTGTATCCAACTGGCACAAACGAAATTGGACTTGGTTCTCTGTGGTCTGGTAGCCTCACAGTGAGAGATGTTTTCATGCATTTCCCAAAAGTTCTCTCTCAGAAGAAGATGTGATTACAGCTTCTTTAGAAGGACAACGATCCTCCTCTACTGTTCCCCAGTGCTGAACCACATACAGTTTATACTTCTAGTAGCATATCTTCCTTCTCATTCTCCCCACCCCCTCCCTGGAGGATAAGGAGAGGGAAAAAAATGACCTCTTGTCCAATTTGGCTCCATCCACTTGTTTTAGTCAGGTTTTTCTCTGATGTGACCAAAAGACCTGATGAGAGCAATTTTTGTAGACACTTAAATTTATTGAAATCATATTGGGTATCATACCTAAGCACACTGGCATTAAACTAGAAATCAGTAACAAGAGGAATTTTAGAAAATTAATTAATATGTGGAAAATAAACAGCATGCTCCTAAACAACCAATGGATCAAAAGAGATCAAAGAAATTATAGAAATAAAACATGAGTTGAACATATTTAGAAACACCATTATCAAGATTCATGGATCTCAGTAGAAGAAGATCTATGTAACAGGGAAGTATACAGCCATTTTTGCTTACATTAATAAAGATGGAGGAATTGATATAAATAACTTAATAATATAACTGATGGTACTACAAAAAGAAAAACAAATTAAAGCAAAGAACATAGGAGAAAGAAAAGAAGTGATCAAAGCAGAAATAAGTGCAATAATGACTAATAAAGCAATGGAAAAAAGTGTACCAATGCAGAGTAGTTTTTTCTTTTTCATTTCAGCATCAAGATTTTTATCACATCATCACGGACTAATTAAACACACGCTGTCTGTAATCTAATATCACAGAAATGATAAGAAAAAGAAATATACCACAGTCTCATGATTTTCTTTAAGTAACTTAGTTATTCTTGCAGAGGTTAAGTTTACAGATTGACAGTGCTGTTGTATCTTGGGGAAGGCTTAAGAAATAGAAAGAAAAGAACAAGTTAATTTGAGCTCTTCTTTTCCTATCTGGATCCCTTTAATTTCTTTCGTCTGTCTAATTGCTCTTGCCAGAGTTTCCAGTACTATGTTAAATAGCAGTGGTGAGAGGGGGCATCCCTGTCTTGTTCCAGTTTTTAGAGGGAATGCTTTCAATTTTTCTCCATTTAAGATAATGTTAGCTCTGGGCCTTGCATAAATAGCTTTTATAATGTTGAGATATGTCCCTGATATTCCTAGTTTTTCCAGTGTTTTGAAAATAAAGGGGTGCTGTATTTTGTCAAATGCTTTTTCTGCATCTATTGAGATAATCATATGATTTTTATCTTTAAGTCTATTGATGTGATGTATTATGTTTATTGATTTCCGAATATTGAACCAGCCTTGCATCCCTGGAATAAACCCCACTTGATCATGGTGCACTATCTTTTTGATATGTTTTTCTATCCGATTTGCCAGAATTTTGTTGAGGATTTTTGCATCTATGTTCATTAAAGATATTGGCCTAAAGTTTTCTTTTTTGGATGTGTCTTTGCCTGGCTTTGGAATTAATGTAATATTGGCCTCATAGAAAGAGTCTGGAAGAGCTCCCTCTTTTTCTATTTCTTGAAATAGTTTGAAGAGCATTGGTATTAGTTCTTCTTTGAAAGTCTTGTAGAACTCTGCTGTAAACCCATCAGGTCCTGGACTTTTCCTTGTTGGTAGCTTTTTGATGACATCTTCTATTTCTTTCATATTACAGTGACACAGCCACTTCAATGTTTATAGCAGCACAATTCACAATAGCTAGGTTATGGAACCAACCTAGATGCCCCTCAGTAGATGAGTGGATAAAGAAAATATGGTATATATACAAAATGGAATTTTACTCAGCAATAAGAGAGAATAAAATATTGGCATTTGCAGGTAAATGGATGAAGTTGGAGAATATAATGCTAAGTGAAATTAGTCAATCTCAAAAATCCAAGTACCGAATGTTTTCTCTGATATAAGGAGGCTGGTTCACAGTGTTGTTGGAAGGGGGTACATAGGATCAGAGGAACACTAGAATGGTCAACGGAAAGGGAGGGGAGGGAGGGAGTAAGGGGGGGGTTGGAAAAAAATTGGTGGTTGAATGAGATGGATATCATTATCCTAAATGCATGATTGAAGATCTGAATGGTACTTATATACTTTGTATACAAGCAGTTGTATGTAAAAAGATACTATACTTGTGCATGATGAATAAGTAAATAAATAATAAAAAAAGAGAAAAAAAAAGAAAAGAACAAGTTAGCAAATTTATTTTTGACAAAAACAATTTTAAAGGAGGAAGAGGTTATTGGGACTCACAGTTTCAGAGGTCTCTGTCCATAGATGGCTTGCTCCATCCTCGGGGCATGAAGTCAGGCAGAACATCATGGTGAAGAGTGTGGTAGAGGAAAGCAGCTCTGGACATGGCACCAGGAAGTAGAGAGCTCCTCTCACTATGGACAAATATAAACCCCAAAGACAATACCAATGACCCACCTCCTCCAGCCCCACCCTACCTGCCTACAGTCAGTTAATCCATTCAAGTGGGTTAATGTACTGATTAGGTTAAGGCTCTCATAACCAAATAATTTCACATCTATACTTTCTTGCATTGTTTCATTCATATGCTTTTTAGAGTATCCCTTAGAGTCCTAAAATCTAAACCATAACACCATGTATACCCCTGAAGAGAATGAGGTCTAAGGATGCATGGACTAGTTTCAAGTCTTAGGTACAGTTTATTTTGAGATAAGTACTCTGTACACTCTGCTTTATTCTATTTATTTAAATGTGACTGTCAGTTTTTTCACATGAAAACAAGGCAGGCAGATCAGTCCTATTTTAACTCAAATACATGGCATATGGAGGTAACATGCAAAGAGCATGGAAATGGAATACAAATGGACAAGGATTGGGAAACAATCAGGTAAAGAAGAAAGGAAAGGTTATAGGCAGCTTTGAGGGAACCCAAGGATTTGTTTCCAAAACATTTCAGTGGGAAGGTATGGAAGTGGCTTAGTGAAGAGCTGCAGAATGGCAAGTTCCAGGAGATGGGCAGAGCATTGATGGGCTGAGAGACATAGAGAAGCCCGGTGGCCTGGCTGGCCTGTTCTACAGACCATCTTTTAAAACCAGGGAAAGAGCACTCTTGTAGTGAACAGGGAGGAGCAGCCACAGACTATATAGGACTTGGGTTTTGCCATAGCACTGCTGGGTTTGCCTCATTCCATGGGCAATACTCAATAGAGGGAAGTACTTGTGTTTTGGTCTAGTGACAGGGAAGGCAAGGGAAGAAGGTGGATTCTTATAAAATGAATTGGGTCAAAATGATTTTCTGGCCAAAGAGATTTTTTGAAGACTAGTAATTTCAGAAAAATTATTTGCAAGTTTTGCTGAAAGCCCCCACTGTCTTCTGAAACCTAGTAAATAAATCAGTGCAAGGTTGTCTTGAGAGAAGTGATAGAGCTCATCGCTTTTCCTTTCTATTGGACTGAGCAGAATAAGGAAAGGGATGCACTAACCCAAAGGTCTCTTCCACATCCAATTCTTAAATCAATGAGCTCTCGTTCACATCTTCTTGTATTTTCTAACAATTTTGAAAATCTCTACTAGTGGAAAAATATTTTACGAGGAGATTGAAAGTAATTACAGTGTTTTCTCTTTTTTTGCCTAGAATATATAATCAATTTCATTTATTTCTCAAATAAAACATTCACTGCAGGTTCAGTCTTTGAAAGACAACTTGATTATCTGTTCCATAGAGCAAGTCAGGAGATATCATTCTCAGTCCTCTATCATAATTTTCTATTATGAAATGTTTATGCCCTAATCATTTCCCTATTGAACATGGGTCTGATTAACACATAGCACTGAATGTATGTGTTTCTTGGAAAACAATCTGAATAGGCAGCATGTAATGTCACTGGAAGTAAATTGCTGTACTTAGCACCTTCACTTTAAAAAATTATTTTTTTTCCTTTTTTAGAGCTGCATAATGTCCTGAATATTTTAAACAAAGTGCATTGTTTCACACTTCAAAACCAAATTATAAATGCTCTTTGAAAGCAGGTTAAATAACTTCCCACATACAGTTATTATCATGGTGCTCTTGGGGAAATAAAAGGACTAAGGATAAGACATAAAGATACACATTCTGTCGGAAAAGTCACCTTAAATTAACTTTATATTAGAAAATTAAAACCTCGGTTTTGTGCATATTAATGTCTTTTGTAAAAGTATAAATAAAGGGAAAAAATAGCTGACCTGAAAGTAGAATAGTGATTACTAGAGGTTGGAGGTGGGGGATAAAGGGAAGCTTGATTTGATTCATGCACTATGTGCATACAGTGAAATATCATACTGAACTCCATTAATATGTACAATTAACACATGTTATTCACAAATAAAAATTAAAACTAACTAAATTAAAATCAATGTACATGATGTACATTTTCCCTGGCCTTCTTAGTCTGGGCTTGCATTTGGGTAATAGTCATCAAACCCCAAATTCCTGGGTCTATCCCCAGCCAGCAAAACTGTTAAAACACCGGCTTTAAAATTCCTCACTTCCAATGTTTCCAGACTCTGCCAATGTCCCCTGTGGGGGAAACTGCCCCTGGTTGAAAGCTGCTCTTCTTTTCCTGTGACTGGAACAGCCTCTCTTCTGAAGCTCCAGCTCTGACTGGACTCTGGTGATACCATTCTCTCCTCATTCCCTTGCAGGTCTACTCGTTTGTACTTATCCCTGGGATGGCCACCTTTCTTTTTGATTCCCTTAAATATCCCTGCTGCCCTGTAAGTAATCCCTTCATTGCAGCCTCTTCAGTGAATCCTTTTAGTATGTGCTGCCTGTTTTCTGCTGAGCCTCATGGCTCCAGAAGGTCTGTGCAAATGGGTATGTTGTGATGAGCATGGTCCCCACTGTAGGGTAATCTGCACGAGCTATTGCCTTGGGGACCCACATCTCAGCATCTTTAAGCATTTTTGGTGGGCTGATCAGGGTCCTTGAGCACTTTTCTGATCTCCTGCTTAGAAGTGATATGGTTGGTGGCCAGATTCTAGGACCTAAGTGGGGAAAGAAGGCTAAAAGTCTCAATATTCAGTGTAAAACCCTTCACAAATCTTTTTTCGTGTGTAATATCATCACTCTGTACTATGCCTTACATTGCCAGGTCCAGAGACCCTCTCTGTGCACTCTCACTAGAGAACAAAGGTCATGACTTCTCCTCCAATCTGAAGGCTTGCCTTCAGAGATACCTGGGATTACCAATTCTGGCTAGCTCCTTTAAGTCCCTGTTTAGCAATCTCTTCCCCTAAAAGTTTTTCCTGTCCAACTAAGACAGTGCTAGGTACCATCTCTGCTGTCAAATCGTCCTCTGCTCATCCTTTCTGTCTCCCACCACTAACCCTGCACACATTCCAAAACATAAGAGTAAGTCAAATTTCTCAGACTTTGGGGAAACAAAATAGTTGTAGGACCTAGAATGAATGATTGTTGTACCCCATTTATTGTGTCTCCTTCAATAGCCTGTGGCTCCTTGAAAGTAGGAACGATGTCAGGATCAACAATGAATCCCCAGAGGTGAGCACAGTGCCTGTCACATAAATAAATACATGTGAATGGATGAATGTTCATTACTATTGACTTCATGCTGATGGCTCCCTCATTAGCATAAAACAGGTTCTGATTGAATGACAAATCTTCCAAGAGATCAGATTTGCTGAGATGATCTGATGACTGAAGGTCAGGATGAAAAAGAGCATCCCACATGCCCAAGAACAGAACCAGGTGGGTCCCCAGAGGTCGGAGCCATCATTTTTGAGTCTTTCACCCTTCCTGTTGTTCTGGGAACTGCTCCATGCATTTGAGATAATTGCTTGAGTATCTGGATCAACAGATGAGAAAATAAAACATGATCAACCCGTTTTAGGACAGACGTTTGTGTCTCTCTACTTAAGGATACATAAGGCTTACATAGATTGCTTATGCTTTTTCTATGAAGTGCTGTCAATGTGGTAATCAGGAAAGATTTGCCAGTTGGTGTCCCTAAAATGTCAGTACAAAAAGTCTGAAATCAGGATTTATTTATCCTAAACTCACATCTCAGCAAAATGGTAGGAATCTAGGTATTTTCAACTTAGTCAATGCACCTGGGTCTTGAAAAAGGGTCTTAAAGACTTTTACAGAAGTGTCTCCAGTTGGTCCATTGGCCATGAAGATTTCCCTCTATCTGCAGCCTTGGGCTGAGGTCACCTGTTGCCTTCAAACTGTAGAATTCTTAAAGCTGTTACCCCCAAACAATTATTTTTCAAATGAAAGCTTTTTACTCTCAATCCCCCACTCCCTTTCTCTCTCTCTCTCTCTCTCTCTCTCTCTCTCTCTCTCTCTCTCTCTCTCTCTCTCTCTCTCTTTCTCTCTAATGCTGGGAGTTCTGTACTTATGCTAGGTGTAAAATCAACTCTAATTATTGCCCTCCATCCTCTGGCCTCACACAGAGCCATGGCTTCCATGTTGCTGGCAGGAGCCAGGGAGTTCTTTCTTCAACCAGAAGCTTCTCCAGCTCTTCCTCCACCCTCACTGGACCTCTGCTGAAAATGGCTGCAGCTCAGCCCCTTTGATGACATTTCTGTCAGTTTATCTGAGGGACTATATGAAAGGCTATGGGAAATATCTTGTATTCAAAACACCATCCTCTTAACCATGTTGGAAGGGTTTCCAGGACAGATGGTCCGTTCACAAGGTTCTGATGCTCCACTCTCACGTCCCAGCTTGCCACCGTCAAGAAGCCTGTCTTCAGTCTTCAGTGAGCCTTCTCCTTATCTCCCTGATGCATGTCTCATCTGAATCACTTGTATTTTTTTCCTCCTGCAATATGTTGCAGTACCCTTGTTGCCTCTTGAGAGAAGCCATAGTAACACAGCCAGATCAAGTTTGGGAGCTCCATACGGATTCTCCTCTGTTTTGTCTCAGTGGGGCAGAACAGACTGACTAGTACAGGGCTTCACAGTTGGCACAGCTGGCAACCCACTTTAGGGACATGTCTTTGAAAGCTTAGATATGAATTTAAAATTAAAGAAATGAAGCGATGTATTTATCTTTGGCCATAGATTCTCTAAAAATTAGAGAAAATAAGGAAAGGAAATTAAAGAACTTATCTTAACTAAAAAATGATCCGCATCTAAAACAAACACTTAATCAAGTTCTATTTCAGCATTTTTGGTGGCAGGACAGGATGGCAAAACCACTTTCCCTAAGCCAGAACACTCCCCCCACATATTGGAACTTGTTTTCTTTACAAAAAAGATTGAGATTCACCAGTCTAAACAACATGAAAAGTAAACCTGGAATTATTGGAGTACAGATCAGGTGCAAAGCTCATTTACAGAAAAATCTCTGCTAAACACTTTTAGAGCAAAGCTTTGCAAACTGCATAATGAACTGAAGTTCAGCATTTTCGGGATTTACTAAAAATGAGACTATTCAATGGGCTAAATACCAGTAACTCCTCTAGTCCCCAGAGTTTATTTCACTTCAAATTCATGTAAGCATTGTTCCTTGCAGTAACCCTGACTAGTAAAAACATAGAAATGAAGATGAAACTGCAAAGGGGAACACAAAAAGTGTGCCCTGGAGAAACAGGCAATTTAATTTTAGTTTTTTATCAGTAAAAACAGCAACATCTCAAAGAAGGAACTTTTCACAACTCAGAAATAAATGTAAAAATAGACCCTA
Organism: Tamias sibiricus; assembly: GCA_025594165.1. Lineage (NCBI taxonomy): Eukaryota > Metazoa > Chordata > Mammalia > Rodentia > Sciuridae > Tamias > Tamias sibiricus. The sequence goes on along the minus strand of CM046664.1, from coordinate 105,786,011 downwards.
TTTTTAAAAGGTGATGCGATTTATTAATTGTACTGCTAACGTTCTCTTGTTCTACAAAGTGTTCTTATGTCAAGTGCCACCCCCACAGCCAAGTGAAAGTAACTGCTAGTGGCAGTTTGTGAGGTCACACAGAATCCCTTCTGAGTTGCAAGCCCAGACACTTGGTTCCAGGATAAACCATCTCTTTCTGCCCAAGGAGAACGTCTGCCTTATTCAGAGCAATTTGTCAATAATGCTTCAATTTCTGAGGACAGTGCTAGGAACTTGTGATTGATTGAGCTTCTCATCTGCTACTCTTATTTCAGAAGAACAGGTGTGATTGTCATGTTTAATATCCTGTAACAGGAAGGTCCCTGCCAAGAATGATGTAGGAAAAAAAGTTTCCACTTCCATGGAATTAAAGATTGTCCTAAAGAAAAAGCAGCACTTAAACCTAAGCACAAGGCAAATGTTCTGTGTTTTTCATTCCCTTTTGGTTAGATTTTCTTGGAATGCTTTGGTAAAGAATCAGGTAACTCAATGCCTTTGGCCAATGTTGTCTTCTGTGGGTAGAAGAGATGACTGGGAGGCAGCTCATATTGGTATCAACAGGCTTGTAGCCCTGACATGGCTAGAAAAATATTTACAAGAAAAGGATTCATTTTATTCCCTTTGCTAGAATCCCAGGTTATCCCTCCTCTCTGGGACTGATGTAATTCTCTCAATTACCAAGTTATTGGGGTTTACTGTTATGCATCGGATTCTGTCCACATAAGTAAAACATGAAAGTTAACAGTGAGTTGGTGCAGAAGTGTTTGGGAGGCCATGGAGCCCATCTCTCAGGGTTTAATATCAAAGTGCTGCTCTGTAGCTCTCTGTGATATTTTCAACAACTTTTCTAAGGCTCTATTTTCTCATCCATACTGTGGAGAAAATAATACTACCTATCTTTCAGGGTTATTGTATAGATTATTTATTTTTCCTCCAAAGATCCATGTCTCCCATATTCTCTCCATTAGCAAATGCCACCCCATCCATTAAGTTGTTGAAGTTAGATGATAAGGAGTCACTCTTGATTATTCTATCATTCATAATCTCTAGCTAATTTGTAATTAAGCCTATCAATTCTACCTCCACAACAAATTTAACATCTCCCCAAGGTTCTTGCATCTTAACCAATGGTACATGTGTTTCATCACTCCTGCTCCTCTGTAGCCCTCCTCCCCTGCCCAGCCCAGGTCTGTTACCTCTGGCCAGAACTATACAAGTCATGACACATGTCTCTCTGCTTCTACTTTTGCTCACTGCAATCTATTCACCATAAAGCAGTCTGAGTGATAGTTTGGAAATGGAAATCATGTCACGGTCCCACTTAGAATCTGCCTATGATCTATGAAAACAGATGTCCAACTTATCTCATGTACTTATTCCATTACCAATTATATGCTCTTCCAGAAAAAGGCTGGTGCTTCATGAGAATAGAAACCCAGTCAGTGTTGTTTAATAGCATCCTTCAAGGACCCAGAACAGTGCCTGGAAGGCCTTAGTAAACATCTTTTGAATGATTGGATAGAAAGTGGTAAATTAGTCAATCTCAAAAATCCATAGACAAGTACCGAATGTTTTCTCTGATATAAGGAGGCTGGTTCACAGAGTTGTTGGAAGGGGGTACATAGGATCAGAGGAACACTAGAATGGTCAACGGAAAGGGAGGGGAGGGAGGGAGTAAGGGGGGGGGTTTGGAAAAAAAATTGGTGGTTGAATGAGATGGATATCATTATCCTAAATGCATGATTGAAGATCTGAATGGTACTTATATACTTTGTATACAAGCAGTTGTATGTAAAAAGATACTATACTTGTGCATGATGAATAAGTAAATAAATAATAAAAAAAAATTAAATTATAAAGCATCTTTTTAAAATTAGTATTTAAAAAAAAAAAAAGAAAGAAAGTGGTTAGTACACAAGAAGTCCTTGACACATGTGACTTGATACTATGAAGATTTAAAAAAATATATATATATACATACATATATGTATATGCATATATATATTTGCCCTGATTGATTTGACAAATTTTTTAAATTTAAATTTGATTATATTTTTTCTAATAATAATATTAGTGGCATGGGGGAAGGAGAGCAAAGCAAAGCTCATTGATAGGGGTGGAGCTTTTGCAGTAGGCCCCGGAGGCTCCAGCATCACTGTTTTGCAAAAAGCATTTTGTTGGGATCTGAGAGAAAAAGAGCTTGGGTGCAGACAGCATGCACTAGTCTTGGGAAGGGTTGGACCAGAAGTCTGGGCAGTGTTGGCCTAAATTCTAGAAACATCAACCAGCAACTATGAATAATTATTCATCTAGATGAGTGATTCATTGGTATGCATCTGTTTTCTTGGATACAAGCTCAAGATTTTCTCTAATCTTTGGCAGCTCAAGACATTTAAATGCCTTTTGGAATTCTATACTGCCCTTGGCTCTTGGATCCTGGAGGCAAGCAATGCAGAGAATTTTTGTTCAACTGTTTATCAGATAAGCATCATGTGAGCCTTGCTCCTGACCACTGCCTCATTTACCCTGTAAGTGTGTACATGCTCTAGCCAAGGATCCTTCAATGAAGCAATCCTCTCAAAAAACAAGTTTTCTCTCTTAAACTTCATTTTCCCAGTGAAGGGATCCAAGTCACCACACTGTTGGGCACTCCAGGCTTTATGTGCACCTTCATGGACTCTGCTATTTGGCTTGGTCTGTTTGGATACATGTCCAAACTCTTGGCTCAGCTGGGTCTTTCTCTGAGTGGTGCTTGTACCTCATCATTCCACATTCTGCCTGAAACATCACTGGTGCTCAGTAGTGGCTGCCATTTGGGAGGCACTGTGCTATGTGCATTTTGGTATCATCATTAATCCTCCAAACTACATTCCAAGCTTGATTTTATCTATCCCTTTGCTACTAAGGATCCCAGCCCTGCTCCTTCTTTTTGGGAATTTGCTAACTTTATCCTGTCTTTCCTTGGATTTGATCCTTGCTCTTCCCTCCCAGAAAGCATGGTACTTAAAATCCTTACTTTGAAGACTTTGGACATTTAACTTAAAAAAGTAAAAATAAAAAGTACAGAGATATAGGAATCATTAACCCCTTTCCTTCCCCCAGAAATAAATTAAATGAGGTTTAATTTTCAGGTTACCCAAATAAATTATTTAATTTGCATCCCTGATTCAACTTATGAAATAAACTTTTACTATGTTAAAATACTTTTTTGTTATAGAGATTAAAGACACAAAATTTAAACCCCTCATATCTATTATCATTTTGGTTTATATCCTTGTTTTGTCCCATACATATAGAGTAAATATATATTAATATCTTTAATATGGCATGTTGTGGTGGGATGTTTTTAGGCCCTTCCATGTAAACTTCAAGACTTCAAGAAGTCACATAGGAGCACAAAGAGGATAACGACCTCAAACCTTTATGTTCTGCTTTTGGTTCCCCCGAACTTTGCACTAGATTATGAAACAACAAGGAAAGGTGTAAAGGAGGAAAATCTCTAGTGATGTGTGGAATTTAGTATCTGTGAACAGGTGCCTTATATTCTCCTCTATCACCTAGTGGTGTATTGGGTTTTTATTTTTTTATTTTTTTTTACTTTAAGAGAAACTATTATCTCCAAAATTCTTATACACTAATTTCTAAGTTTATCTAAGCTCCAAAGGATTTCATAGAATAGATGAGTTACTGTTTTGCAGGAAAATATGGAGTGGATGATGAAATTTGACTTTTTATCTTCGAATCCTAGCTCTGGCATTTTTCAGCAATGTGATCTTGCAGGAGTTACTCTCCTTTTTCTGAGCCTCATTTCTACCACATGCAAAGATTGATGATAGTACCTATCTTGAAAATGTGTTGTGGAAATTAAGGGAAAAGTGTGAAAGAAGCATCTGGCAGAGTACCAGACACATGAAAGAACTTCAATGGAAGCAGCTATTATTTTATTCCTTTTATACAATTCAAATCAAGATAAAGAGTAAATCCAATATTAAATGTGATATTTGGTGAGGGTCATTCAAGTATTTACTTCTCAATTCTAGATATGTTTTCAAGTTAAATTCCTTGACATCAAGAAAGTCAACATCAACTTATCCACTTTCTTCAGAGTGTGTGTGTGTGTGTGTGTGTGTGTGTGTGTACATGTATATATATTTCAACCTGTATTCAAAATTTAAGAGCAATATTCCATAAGTGACTAGGGTAACCTATTGGAAGAATTGTACCTTCTCAATTCCAAGGATAGAGCAATTTATGTTGAAATAATTCTAATAGAAGAAATATGGAATATTTCTCAATACCTTTTGATGCTTGATGAGTCAATTTATTTATCAAATTTAAAAATATATATACATAGTGTATGTGTGTGAGAGAGAGAGAGATAGAGAGAGGAGGGAGATAGAGGGAGGGAGAAATAAAACATGTCATTCCATCAAGGAGCTCCTAAGCTTCTGAAAGATAAATGTACAAAACAATTAAAGTCAAAACATTATTTAAAGTCAATTGATAGAACTCCCCATGAAAGGAGACAGAGAAACATTAAATTTAGTCGTGGTAACAGGTTCACAGAGAATAAAACGTAAGCTGAGACTTTAATGATAAATATCAGGGCAGGGCAGCTAGAGCAGATCTTTAGAAATGAACGATATGTTTGAGGGAGGGTGATAATAAGCAAGCGGTAAGAGCCAGCACATAAATGATTTATTTATCCTACTTAGAAAAGTGTGTAAGTTTTCTTTTAAGCAAACAGAAGCAATGTAGGAGCATATTTCCATTCAATAACAGGGTTGCCCAATAGAACCTTCTGCAATGATGGAAATGTTCTGTATCTGCACTGTCCAACATGGTGGCCACCAACCACATGTGGCTAGTAAGTGCTTGAAATGTGACAAATGGGACTAAACAAATGTGTTCTTGACTTAATTGAGCATATATTTTCATAGCCACACGAAGCTGGTAGCTACTGTATTGCATAGGACCATTTTTGAAAGATCCACCTTGGCCATATTTGTGGATAGATTGGAGACATGACCTAAATAGAGAAGCCCCTAAAGAGGGTTATATTTTAAAGTTTATATGACTGCACTATGGGTGGCTAGAACAAGGTCAATAGCAGCTGAGAAGTAAAGTAAGGGATGCCTATTAGAGATAGTTTATACCCCCAATTCCTGGCTCAATGACCAACCCAGTTGCTACAAGAAATTAGCTTTGAATGAATTAATTGGATATGGATTTAAAAATTGCTCAAAGTTTAAATCTCTTCTGGGATGGTTAATATCACATTTTCTTCTCTTCAAAATATACAGGTAAATGAGATGAAAAGATTAAGAGCTTGCTAAAGATTTGTGCTCTCAGTTTCCAAAGATTGGGAGAGAAGAAGAAAAGGGGCCCACTGAACCACTACCTCTGAGACTGTAAAGGGAACTGGAAGAGGAGTTGTAGAGGTTCCCCAAATAAACCGCTAGCATCTTTGTCTTTCCTGGTGCTGTGGTGAGCTGCAGGTCCTCAGATGAGGAGATGATAAATGTACCCAGGGAGGCCAACACTAGGTCTTCAAACTCTTAGTCTCAATGAAGACGTTATTCCTAAGTCTGACATAGAACTCAAAAATGGATTGGCAGGGCTCCTGCCATTCTGGTATGCAATTTCTTAGGGGAGAATTGGGGTTTTTTGCTTTTGCCTGCTCCTAGAAGTCAATACATTCCTTTGTAGCTCCTTCCTCCATCTTCAAAACCAGAAGCTAGCATCTCTCTGTTTCTCCCCCTCTTCTTCCCTCTCTCTTTTCCATTGTTAAATCTCTTCAGACTTCTACCCTTTTCTCTCTGTCTTATCTGAAGACTCTTGTGATTACTCTGGACCCATCCAAGTTACGGTAACTCAGGATACCCCCCACCCACCCACCTCAAGATGTTCAATTTAGCCACATTGGCAAAATCCCTTTTGCCATGTAAGGTGACATTTCACAGGTTCCAGTTATTAAGGTGTAAATATATTCAGGGGCTAGTATTCTGTCTTCCATGCCAACCTACACAGATACAATTTTATTTTAATGATGTATAAATTTTATGTTGTATTAAAATTAAAATGCATCAGTAAAAGAAAGAAAATAAACCCATTTTCTAGGATCTAAATGTTTCATAAATATTTTTTTCTTTCACATTTTACATTAACTAATTTGTGTGACTCTAAACAAAAGTCAGACTTCTCAAAGCCTCAGTTTTCCTTATTTGTAAGATAATGGAGTTGAATTGGCACGCCTCTAAAGTTGCATTCAGCTAGAATCTTATGTACAACTCATTATTATTCTACTATGCATTCAGAATTACATTTTAAAAGCAAGCTGAAGTTCCAGTTTCTCCCCAGAGCAGCAAAAAACAGACTCTGTTTTTATTTGGTTGTGCTTTTTTGTGTGTGCCTAAAGCCTAACAGAGTTTGTGGTTTTGGACTAGAAAAACAATGGATAACTCAATTTTACCCTTAGTCTCTCATAAACAATTGGTACAACCTTTGTAACTAGCCTAGTAAATAACAGCTCTCTGGGGCTTTTTTTCACAGCAAATAATATTACACCTGTCACTTATGGAAAGTAATAAAAGATGGTGTATTAGCATAAGTCTTAACGGTATGAATCATCATCCAAAATGTTTTATTGCTTCCCAGTTTTCCATAATGTCATATTCACTGGAAATATTTCAAGTGACTGTTCAGCATCTTACACTTCCTGGAAACTATTTAAGATGAAATACTAAGGGAAACAAACTTTTAAATTGTAGGGTTTTTTGTTTGTTGTATTTTGTTTTGTGTTGGTTGGGTAAGGAGCTCAAGTGGAGGAAAATCCCATATGAGGCATTTGCTATTTGAAGTCTCTAAGCTATTTGTATAAAACTGATAAATAGACGTCAGAATTCATTACATCCACCAAATTTATATTTATTGTGTTACTGTGCACTGTACTCTATGTGACTACATTTGAAGTATGTTTAACATGCTGTAATGCTATTATGCACAGGAAATCTGATGATGAATTTAAACAAGTGCCCTCAGCACTGGCCAGTATGAAGATATTGGTATTCTTATGATACCTCTCTTTCTTATTTGTTATCAGTTGTTGAAAGCCATGGGCCATTAGCCTCTTTCTAGGAAAACGTTACTGTGTTCACTTAAATTTCACAATTTAAGCAACCAAATTGTGGCAATTCTCTTTCTCTTTCCCTGGCAAGACCCAACACTATTTTCACTGGTATTACATTCTGTGGAAGGAAGGGAAGGAGACAGGGGAGGGACAAGTAGGAGCAACTAGATGGTGGATGCCCAGGAAGTCACTGAACATTTCCCTCAGAGCAACTTTTCATTATGAATTATTAGCTGATATTGCTGTGAATTTAAATGTTGTTATTATTCATTGCATGTGACCTTCTTGTCAGGTTCTAGTCATACACTCAACAAATAGCTATTGACTGCCTATTTTGTGTCAAGTTCTGTGCCAGGCTCTGGAGATACAGTGGTGGGGAAGCTGGGTAGAGCCCTGTTCTACAGTTCGCATGGTCCAGGGACAAAAAGATATTAATCGTACAGCCAAACAATTGCATTTACAATTGTATTAACATACTAAGAACAATATTTTGACCAAAACAATCACTAAATAAAGAATATATCAATTTATATCACTAAGAGAGCATATTTTATAAACATTGGGTCTTATGCAGGTATTCATGTGTGGGTATCCATGTGACTTCATTGAGAGTTTTTCTCTAATTATTTAAATGCAAAGGGAGTTGGCTTAACAGGGAGAATTCAACAGCTTTAGAAGCAGGAAAGGAAAATAATGATTAGTCAAGTGACCTTTGCCCAAGATTTAAATCCATTAAGTAGTGATATGTGGTACATTCTAATTAACAGCCTGAAATTGAAACTTCTAAGGTGTATCATGCATCATAGAATAGGAAATGTTAAATGTTGCCAGATATTTTATTGTAAATACAGGGAAATTAGGACCATACCTCATTTTCCTACCTACAAGCTTGTTTATATGGGTTTGTATCTGTAACCAAAGAGGACTTCGTCTAAATCCACATAGTTAGCTCTGGGAAACATGACATTTCATATTTGTTAGAACTACTTCTTTTTCTCTCTGTCTTGAGACGAAAAGGCAAGTGAACTGTTAACTGGATAATGTGAAACTTGTAAGATATTGGCAGGGTTTCCTGTGTTCCAGGGCAAAAGCAATTATATTTATGTCACAGCCCAAATTAAATTATTAGGACTTTTCATATTTAAAAACATAAATCTGTAGGTAGGTAGAGTCTTTATTTTCAATCTGAGTTCATTCTTATTGTATTCTTAGCTTCCTAGAGATTTAAAGCCACGTTCTTCTCTGGATACAAATTCCAGTCTCTCCTCCAAAGCCATTAGTGGCACTTGCCATCCCTGGACTGTTACTAAGTAAATTTCTGAATGGCTTGTGGAAGAGCACCTCTAGGCACTATTGCTGACAAGTGGGACAGGCAGAAAGGAAGAGAATTTGTACCTCGCGCTGTGTGTCAGAATCTCAATAGGAAGCAGATGGCACCCTTATATTAGGAAGATCAGAGGAGAGTTAAATGAACTATTTTCAAGTTGTGAACAGGAAATTTGGGATCGAGACAAAGGCATTCATATCACCAATCCTGAGCTTGAAGGATCTGGAAAAAAACTGAAAGGAGCTGTAAGGCAAGAGCCCTACGGAGAAGGCTGCCTTGAGAGGAGCAGTTACCCTCATCTGAGGAAAGAGCCAGACCAAGGTAGCCAAGAGAGGAGTGCCCGGAACTTAGTCTTCTCTCGCTCTGATCTGTCACTCAGGCTCTCCAGTTGACTGAACACTTTGGAAACCAGTGGTGAAGGGAAATCTATTGATGTATTCCATGTTGGCTAGACAGTTCTAATGCAAAGAGTGGGGCAGAAAGTACAAGGGAGAAGATGATGAGAGATACCCAATACATGGTGCCAGAGACCGATCCTTCCTTTCATCAGATATGCCATTATTAAATTTTGCAAAACGCTCAGCCATTGTCCCAATCCATTTCTAACCCTCCTACCTCTGTGAAAATAAAACACAACTTACGATGAAAATAACATTGAAAAAAACTTTTCAAAAATTATCATCAAAGGAAAAGAACTTATGCCTGATTAGAAGTGGCTGTGCACAAGTGCGGACTTTTGTTACTTTCTGAACTGAACAGATAGGCACAGTGTGCCCAGAGACTTGAGATGCTATCAAGAGATAATCAGACTCCTGTTTTATGAACATGTTTACTAATTAGTTAATATTTTTTAAAACTTTCATTAGTCACAGAGCCCTCGTCACACAGCACCTGTTCAGTTAAGGTTCCCCAAAGGAGAATTTCTGCTTCCTTATCATCAATATTTGTTTAAGATAAGCTCCCTGTTTCCTTGCCTTTGCTAGAACACTGATTTGAAGATATTTGAATCTCTATTGTCTGACTTGCAGTTCTCTGGCCTCAAATAAAGTGTTTTTGTTTCTTTCCACTTTTGCATTTCTGAGTTAAGATGGACCAATATCTCAGTTCTTGACCTTGGCAATAGACATCTGAATTAAGTAGTCCTCGTCTCATCTGTCCCCAACTAACAGCAACTCCAGATTAAACTTCTCCCTTCAACTCAGTTTCTGTAACCTATCCTAGATTAAAATACTTCTCCCTCCTGTGTTTCCCTGATACACACAACTCTGAGATGCTCTTAGAGAAAAAGGAAAAGGTGGTACTGAACAAGGTTTCTGATGTTAAGATTGTGGGATTTTGAAATCTATCTTTGTTCACCTCTTGGCTATGTGACTTTGGGCAAAATCCTCATTTATAAAATGGAAGTAATAATCGTATCTACTTCAGTTGTTTGCAAATAGAATTTAAGAGGAAAATTCGTGGGAAATCCTTAGGTTGATCCAAAGTAAGAACTGGATAAACATGAGCTGCAATGACCACTACTACTGCTCTACCACGATTACTATCACCTTTAGCTCTTTTATTCCATTTTTTCTGTTCAATTCTATTGGTCAAGACTTTGAGGGCAGGGTCATATTTTATGCATCTTTAAAAATCAGTTGCTTCTTCTTATTCCTCTTCTTTCTCCTCCTTAACATGGTCTCTTCCTGAGAATTTTCTAGTCTGGGGGAGTTAATTACATTCTGTGCCATCTTAAAAACACATTCAAGTGCCATGAAAATTTATAATCTGGCCTGTTTTCATATCCCTGGTTCTCTACTAGCTGTTCATGAGCTGAAATTATCACTTGAGGATGATGATAGCACTGAGAGCAGAAGTTTTTTGAACACTTGATTGCACATTCCAATCACCTGGGAAACTTTATAAACACCAATTGCAATCGCAGAGACTCACTCTCAAAGCTCCTGAGGTAATGTCAATGTGCAGGCAAGGTTTAGGAAGAGGGAAGGAATATCTTATACTGGAAAGAGGTCATGAGTGTGTGTCTATAAAAGAATGGTAGTTACAGATGTGACAATTTGTAGTCACCACTCCTAGTGCCAGATGTGGTGGACCATATTGCAATTTGTTCGCACCAATGTGCCTTTGTGCGGACACGTAATTACCTCCTTTGGCAGCCACATTCCCTTGTCATTATGGTTTTATTTATTTTTCCTTATATTGATTACCCATTTTGTGCTTCTTTTTAGAAACATCTCAAATATCAAAATTGGTTTTATTCATTTTTCAGGTACAAAACTCTGCAAAGAATTCTGCCAAGAAAGTAGAGCATAGCTCTCCAGTCCTTAAGTGTGGGCTGCCCATGGTTACTTCCAAAGAATATGGCATGGAAAGGTGGCAAAGACAAATAATTTCATGGTGGATAAATGTGACAAACTTCACCCCAGTCAGGTGATCAAGGTTAACTTCATCACTGATAAATTACGTTGCTAGCATATGCCCTTAATACGCTATGGTGAGAATATCCATAACCACAGTCTAATCATGAGAAAAAGCATCAGATAAATCCCAACTGAGGGATATTCTTATAAATACACTACCAGTACTCCTTAAGACAGAGTCACCAAAAATAAGAAAAGACAGAAATTGTCACAGCTAACAAGGAGGAGCCTAAACAGATACGATTAAATGTAATATGATATCCAGGATGAGATCCTAGAACAGAAAATGAACATTAGCCAAAATCTAAGAACATCTGATTCAAGTATAGGCTTTAATTAATAGTAATATGTCAATATAGGGTCATTAATTATGTCAAATACTACACTATGCAAGATGTTAACACTAGTGGAAACTGGGTGTGGGAGGTGTATGTGTACACGGGAATCTCTAGATTGTATTTCAGTAAATCTGAGACTATTTTAAAATAAAAGTTGGTTTAAAAAATCTCACACCCTTTTGAAAGTCATGGAATCGTGAAATTTCTAAGTTGTAACTCATTGCTGTAAAAAAAAAAATAATCTGATACTGTTTTGAAAGTCATGGAATTGTAAAATTTCTAAGTGGCAGATATTACTTTAGTTGTAACCCACTTCTGTTAAACCAAGGATTCTCAAGCTTGAGCATTTATTACAATCACCTCCAGGCTTATTAACCAGATTGCTCCACCCCTACCCCAGAGGTCCTGATTCTCTTGGCCTGGGGTGGGGCTTGAGGATTTGCATTTCTAACAAGTTCCCAGTTGATGCTGATCTGCTAGTCCACAGACCAAATCCACTGTGGTATACAGTAAGCCTTGGAATCCAAATGCAAGCCTTCACTCATCCATCTCTACCAGCAAAAACCAGTAAACTAGCTTTATTTGAATGTATTTCCCCTGTGGCAGCCAAGAGTTAATACCATAATGGCTGATATATAAGAACTTTATTATAATTCTAGTTAGTTTTTGAATTTTATTGCCATATATAGATTTTTCACAGTCAGTAAATGCTGTTGGTAATATCTGGTTTGGCTTTTGGAAAAGCTCTTTACAAGAGATAAGTTGGAACTTTCAAATGAAGTGGAGCTTTACCTGTAAATCTGCAAGAATGTAATAAAAATCCTAGAGTGGATTTAGAATTTCCCTCACCTGAAGAATGCATGCCCTTCAACTAAAAAGAGGAGAGGAAGTCCATGTTTGGATGTTATTGCCTGCGGTTTTTGTCTGTCAAGACAAATCGAGAAAGAAAAGTGTGGGAGGGCTTATCAGTTTGACAAATGTCAGAGGGTTCACAGCAGAGATCTGGATTTGTCTTGTTAGTGATCATGCTGTGAGGGGGTGGGGGTGAGTACCCCTGTGAGAGAGAGCACAGGGAGCCAGGGATGTCCTGATTTGAAGCATCTTCCAGAACTACTTGAAGACTTAGCTGGGAACAACAACAATATCATTTCTTTAAGTGGATGGCACAACTGTAGGAAGACAGTTTAAAAAGGGAATGTGTCCAGTTGGATTTAAAAAAACACCCTGGGTTTATGGCATTTCAAAATAAGGTGGGTTTAGAGAAGACAGATCATTGCAAACCTTTGACAGATTAAGTTCTTTTGTGTGCAAGGTGTTATTCTGTTTTAGATCTTTACTAAAATGTTTTGAAATTTAGTGACTTTAGTAATTACAGGGTAGAATCTAGTGTATCATACTGATATAGAACTTCTTTAAAATCATGTAAAAAGTTTGAACCCACAAGGCAGGTGCTAATCCTTGCCTTATAACCCAGGATAATAGAGGGCTCCCATCCCATGTTTGATTTGGAGTTGGTTGCCAGTTTCTGCCATATGATCTGTATTCAAATGCCATGTTACTTTGGACTCCAGACTTCGTTTTTGTTCATGCCAATAGACTCTGAGGACCCGGGTCTCTCTTGCAGCAGCATGTGCAATTTTCTCCCCTAGGACTGCAGCGATTGCTTCTCCAAGAGCAGCAGCTCAGGTGTAAGGAGGGAGCAGCCCGCACTGTGGGGGCGGAACCGCTCAGCTCATTCACCTACAAGATAAAGGGAGATGCTGGGAAGGAAAGAAATAGCAGTAGGAAAAAAATAGCACCTGTCTGCAGAGGGACTGACAGCTAGGATTGTCAAAAGTCCTCCCCCAGCCCTTCATACTCAAGCTTATTTAATAATAACAATCCAGAAAGCAATGGAGAAATATAACCCATCTTTCAGGAGAGTTGCTCTTTCCTACTGAGTACTTTTTGTCTTTTCCTGAACTTCCAGGATTCGAGTCTCCTTTTTCTATTCCTTTGGTCCCTCTCTGCTCTGTTTTACTTCTTTTCCACTTTGGTGCCATATCCCTAAGCCAGGAGAATAGAAGGATAATATAATGGTATGAATTTAGTGACTATTTTCTTCTCTTGTGCATTGTTGCTGTGATTCATGAGTCAGATTTAATTTTTGTTTTTTGTCTATCTTTGGTCCTTTTTGTTTCCTATGGTCCTTTTTATTTCATGCACAGTTATACTTGTCAACTGCCCTTATTTATGCTTTCTGATTCTCTAGTGGTTTTTCTCTATAACACTAGTTAATACAAATGTAACATTCTACTGCTGTCCAGGGTCTCTGGCTAAGCTCTCTTCCCCTACTCCTACCTCTTCTTTTTTCAAAATTATCATGCTACTTTATTTTTTATAATAACATAGAATTATTTACTTTATTCATTTTTTTTTTTTTTTTTTTTAGGCAGTGCTATGTTGCCCTAGAAGTAGGAGTATGGCATGGGTGAATGCCATCTTCTGGAAACGAGATAAAAACAGGAAAGTGGGAAGGCATTTCTTTTCAGGTCTCTAAAGTGACCAACACAGAGAACAGAAGTTTCTTAATATTAAAGGCAAATTTTGGTACAGGAACCAGAGAAAGAGGTATCTAATCCAAACTTTTCCATTTACTCGGCATGTAATCTTAATATTTCCTAACCTTTTAGAAGCTTTATGGACTTGCATCTGATAAATGGAAAGGAGGCTTTTCCTGCCACCCTCCCACTGTTGCTGTGCAGATCAAATGAAACTTTGCTTGTGAAAACAATTTATGGATTACAACTGCTTTTATCAGCATAAGTTGTACAGATGCAAACTTTATTCTCCTTTCATGAAGAGCTGGCTAGCTCACAGTTGGTGATGTCCTGAGTGTTCTGACATTTTGTTATGATGCGTGCTTCCTCCATGGCTGCCAGAATGCCCCTCTGGGTCTCTGTGGGTGAAACCATGTTAAGTCTTTCAGGTCTCCAGGAGAAAAATCCCAGGGCACTGAGCAGAGAGTCCTCAGAGAACAGGCTTGCAGGCCAGATGCACTTGGGCTTGAATTCCAACTTGCTATTACTGTGTATTCTTGGTCAAATTTCTCAATTTCTCAAGGTTGGAATTCTCATCTGGAAAATTGGGACAGTTGTTTTTTGGGGGTTCTTAAGAGACAGTCTCCAACTCCTCATAAGTGTTTCATTCATAGTCACAACACTGAACGAACAACAGTGTTATATACATGGCAACAACAAGGAAATTGTGAGATGTGAGACCAGGAATAAGATCAGACTCAGGCAGGAAGAATTGCTTGCTACACACCTTGATTAGTTAATCAGAAAATGTATTGAGAGCATCAGCTTCAACTTCAGACTCCTTACTCTCCTGGGCTGGCTGTCTGGTATGGTTCCCTGTCTCTCGTGGAGATGAGCATGCCTGACCCTTCAGCTTGTGGTACCCCTCTGACGACAGCGGGAAGACACACCATGTGGTGCAGTGATGTGGTGTTGAGTGGTTCTGAGATTCTGAACAGGGATTCTCAGTGTCTTTCACCCAGAGGCAACTCTGAAATCTTGGCTAATGCCTACAGCTGTCGTTACCATAGAGAGCTCTAACCCTACTGTAACAGGGGAGTCAAGATGTGCATTGTTACTCAGTGAAACAAAGAAATGATTTCAGGTGACAAATGTCAAAGAACTGTGCTCTTAATCAACGGAGACCAAAGGCCCTGTGACAGCAATCCTCTTAAGGAGAGACTGACAGTGCCAAATAATCCTCTTTGTCAAGTCTTGCTCTGTCAGTTTTAGGCAAATGAGCAAGTTCAAATAGATGGCAACCATACCTGTCTTTCCAGTTGTGGTGGTGCGTCTCAGGCTCAGTGTGATACTTCTGACTGCTTGCCTGATCAAAATGCCTGAGAGCCATGTCCATTCCTCCAGAGGATCATTAAAAGGAAATGGAAGTATATTCGCTGGTGCCTGCCAATCTTTCCCATCAAATGCTATGTTTGACTGGCATGTGACACTCAGGTTCACAGCATGTGGGAAGCTCAGAACTAGCCTCAGATCCTTATAGAAAATGTGAAGAGCACCAATCATTTTTAAAAGAAGCCAATTTTCTAAATAAGAGAGTCTGCTACTCATTCACTCTTCTCAATTTCCTTATGTTCCTGGAATCCTTGGCATCTATGGTAATGACAGCTGAAAATTTTGAGTTACTGTTGGGGAAATAGCATCCTAGGTTTCCTCTGCCTGGATGTCTGTCTGCATCTGGGACTGCAGAAAGAAAAAAAAAAAAAAAAAAAAAAAAAACTGAGAATCAAACTTCTTTATGGCAACCTTGGCTTTTATCATGGGTAACTTGATGGCTGAGACACATTCTTTGGTTTATTCATTATCTCCCTATTTCCCCTTTGGGTCCTAGCCAATGCTTGATTGCTTGTCTCATGAATATAGTGCTTGGATTTCTATGCTGATTAGACTAAAGTGAATTATGCAATGAGAGTTATGACTAGAAGCAAGAAGAAACCCTTCTTTTTGGGCTTTATGATGGCAAAGTTTCATCAGCATATGAAAACGTATAAGGACTTGATCTTCTTTGTAGTTAGATTATACAACAAATGCATGTGTGTATGTATATATGTATGAACTAGCCACATCTTAAATTGGTGATGCTTTTGTGGACTTTCTCCCTTCTGGTTTAAGACTTGTTGGTTGGACCTTTAATTCAAACTGCTACTCTGGGTGTTTTTATCCCTGACTGACCCTGTGATGACTGTTCCAAGATGTCTCCATTTCCTTCTGCCCTCCACCTGCATTTCTTAGCAAATAATCTATTTTCCTACTTTACTGAAAAGGCAAAGCCTTCAATTTCTTGCTTCTTTCAAATAGCATTGTAGTATACTCATTCTTCCTGTGGATTCTCCAAAGGGTTAACAAACTCTGTTCCATGAATAAAATCTGGCCTTTTGGTAAGTGAGGTTTTATTGGAACACACTTGTGTTTATTCATTTATGGACTGTTGACCTCTGTTTTCACAACACTATGTAGACTTGAATAGTTGGGATGCAAAACATAGGGCCTCCAAATTCTGAAATATTTATCCTATGGCCCCTGACAAAAATGTGACAATTCCTTCTCTAAAGAAAGCACTAATTCTCCTCACAGGCACCCTCATCCAGTCCAAGGATCGCTTGCTCCTGGTGCCTGAATTACTGTCTCCATCGATTCCTGCTCTTCCTTACATCTTTGATATCTTCACTAGTCATTCTTCTTTCAGTGCTCAACTTAGGTTGCTTTAATTAAAGATGATTCAATTCCTTATAGGTGACATAGACATTGCTGGGGGAACAGTGTCTTCAGAATAAAGAATAATGGCAGCATGTCTCTGAGGGCCTGTACTCTGTAAGTTTCTCCAATCCAGATACTTAATCATCACACTGAGGTGTCCAGGATGTTCCAACCCTCAAGCTAAATGACAGAATCCTCTGACACCTCCAGGCTCCTGCTTATGCCATTTGCCTGAGATGGCTTGTTCCCATTCTCTTATTTGCTATCCTAACCCTCTCTATTCTTCGAAATTGAGCCAAAATAACACCTTTCTGTATTCGAAGTCTTTTCTCATTGCCCCATACCTAATCTCTTTCTCTTTTCAAATACAGCACCCTCCAAACATTTTGTCAGTACCTCTTATGATATTTGCACAGACTGCTTCATATTTCCATTACCTATTTTCTGCTTCTTCTCACTACGGCAATGGCAGAATCTTTGCCTTTAAAGAAAACCTTTGATGTCTTTACAATAGATAGTGCCATAGAGTCTACCTAGAAACTATGATTGGGATAGGGTTTGCCCCAAAATGTTCATGTGCCAGAAGCTTGGTCCCCAGTATGGTGGTGTTCAGGTGAGAAACCTTTAAGAGGTGGGGCTTAGAGGGAGGGAATTTGATCATGGATGCTCCACCTTCACGAATGATTTAATGCTGTCTCTCTGAGTGGATCAGATCTTCCAGGACTTAGTTTGTTGTTATGAGAGGGGGTAATTCTAAAAGAGCAGACCTGGCCTCTCTCTGGTTTCTTGTTTCCTATCTCATCATGAGATAGCTGTCTCTTGCACACCATACTGCCATGGAATGCCAGGGACCATGTTGTGTTGTGGCCAGAGGCCCTAACTGGATACCAAGCAGATGAGTCTGCCCCATCTGGAAATTTAAGCCTTCAGAACTGTGAGCTAAGTATTTTCATTTTGCATTACCCAGTGTCAGGTATTTTGTTACAGAAGCCCCAGATTGACTAATGATACCAGATTCTATTGAATTGGATTGAATTTACCTTACCAAGAACATGAAACCCTTTGTGAATAACTTGGAGTTTCCTAAGCCTTTTTACCTGAAATAATATGTATGTAAGCCTGAGGAATAAATGCCTCAGGTTTTGTCTTGAATATTGTGTCAGCTTTTATAAATTTCAATCTGTATTTGTGGCATTTTAAGAAATATGTTAGCTTTGCTTGATTTTCCATAAGCCAATCCTATTCTCCCATAAATCTGTTCCTTACATGGAAATGCCAAGGTGATTATATACAACTGAACTTTTTTTTTTTTTTTTTTTTTTTTTTTTTTTTTAACAACTGAAGAGATTTAAGACGGAATTTGCATGATAATGTCTATGGAATTTCACTTATCCTTCCTGGTGCGAGCATCAGTTTCAATTCTGAATTGGGAATGAACACTGCTTCTTCAAGGGAATTAGTTGAAGAAAATATCAATGTATGTCAGAGTTCTTTTTGTATGATTTCAGAAAGATATTTATAAATGCTCTTTAGAGGTTTATTTGTGAAGGTATATTTTGTATGAAATTAAGCTCATTGGTTTAAATCTTTTCGTAGGTCTGCTGTTGGGTTGTTAAGTGACTTAATTCTTAATTGTTAGGTGTTGGCTTAGCAGGTGGCAGTCTGCTCAGGACTAGAGGCTGCAGTCCATATGTTATAGAGCTAGAGCAGCATGAAGTCCCCTCCTTTAAACCCCAGTGCTTGCAATCAAGTCAGAAAGGTTGTTGACATGTCGCTCAGAGTAACAGGAATGAGTTTATTGAAGGGATAAGAAAAAGGAAAGGGGATACTCCCAAAGGAAAGAGTGGGTCCTTTCAGAGAGTCAGCGTACCTCTCCTGCATTCCAGTTTTATTGGAGATCCCAGAGAACTTTTCAGAGTCCTGCCAGGTCCACTTCTTAACTTTTGACTGACAGCAAGATCACATTAGACTTTCAAGCCCCCGCTGCCATGACAATTCTAGGTCACTTTGGCCCACGCTGACCTGTTTCCATTAGATTCCTTTTTATTTTTTTATTCAGTGTTGTTGTATGTATAACAGTAGCATGCTTTACAATTCATAATACACATGAAGAGCACCTTTTTACATACCACTGTTAACATACAAAGTATATTCATATCTTTCATGTCTTCAAATATGCATTTAGGGTAATGATAACCTTCTCATTCTACCATCTTTTTTTTTTTTTCTTCCTCTCTTTATACCCCCTTGCTCCCTCCCTTGCCATCCCTCCCCACTGACCTTTCTGGTGTTCCTCTAATCTTCCTATGCTCCCCAACCCAACCCCACTGTGAATCAGCTTCCTTATATCAGAGAAAACATTTGGTATTTGGATTTTTGAGATTGGCTAACTTCACTTAGCATTATATTCTCCAATTTCATCCATTTACCTGCGAATGCCATTATTGTATTCTCTTTTATTGCTGAGTAAAATTCCATTGTGTGTATATACCACATTTTATTTATCCACTCATCACTGAGGGGCATCTAGGTTGGTTCCACAATCTAGTTATTGTGAATTGTGCTGCTATAAACATTGATGTGGCTGTGTCCCTGTAGCATGCTGTTTTTAAGTCCTTTGGAAATAGGCCCAGTAGAGGGATGAGTGGGTCATACGCTGGTTCATTCCCAGTTTTCCAAGGAATCTCCATACTGCTTTCCATAATGGTTGTACCATTTTGCAGTTCCATCATCAATGTATGATTATGCCTATTTCTCCACATCCTCTCCACCATTTATTGTTGTTTGTGTTCTTAATAGCTGCCATTCTGCCTGGAGTGAAATGAAATATTAGAGTAGTTTTGATTTGCATTTCTCTAATTGCCAGAGATGTTTAACATTTTTTCACGTATTTGTTGATTGATATCTTCTTCTGAGAAGTGTCTGTTCATTTCCTTGGTCCATTTAGTGATTGGGCTATTTGATTTTTTTTTGTGTTAAGATTTTTTTTTTAATGCATTTAGAATAATGATATCCATCTTATTCAACCACTTTTTTCCCCCTTCCCGCCTTGCTCCCTCCATTCCCCTCCCTTCCCTTTGACCATTATAGTGTTCCTCTAATCCTCCTATGTAACCCGACCCCTCAATACTGTGAACTGGCTTCCTTATATCAGAGGAAACATTCAGTATTTGGATTTTTGAGATTGACTGATTTCACTTAGCATTATATTCTCCAACTTCATCCACTTACCTGCGAATGTCATTATTTAATTCTCTTTTATTGCTGAGTAAAATTCCATTGTGTATATGTACCACATTTTCTTTATCCATTCATCTACAGAGGGACATCTAGGTTGGTTCCACAACCTAGCTATTGTGAATTGTGCTGCTATAAACATTGAAGTGGCTGTGTCACTGTAATATGCTGTTTTTAAGTCCTTTGGGAATAGACCCAGGAATGGGATGGCTGGGTCATAGGGTGGTTCCATTCCCATTTTCCCAATAAATCTCCATACTACCAGCCATAATGGTTGCACCATTTTGCAGTCCCACCAGCAATGTATGAGTGTGCCTTTTCCCCCACATCCTCTCCAACATTTATTGTTGTTTGTGTTCTTGATAGCTGCCATTCTGACTGGAGTGAAATGAAATCTTAGAGTAGTTTTTATTTGCATTTCTCTAATTGCCAGCAATGTTGAGCATTTTTTCATGTATTTGTTGATTAATCGTGTATCTTCTTCTGAGAAGTGTCTTTTCAATTCCTTAGCCCATTTATCGATTGGATTATTTGTTTTTTTGGTGTCAAGTTTTTTGAGTTCTTTATATATTCTAGAAATTAGTGCTCTATCTGATGTGCATATTTGTTCCCAGTTAGTTGTTCTCTGTTAACCTCACTGATTGTTTCTTTTGCTGAGAAGAAGCTTTTTAACTTAAATCTATCCCATTCATTAATTCTTGGTAATAATTCTTGCGCTACAGGATTCTTGTTAAGGAACTTGGGGCCTAATCTGACATGTTGGAAATTGTAGCTTACTTTTTCTTCTATTAGGTGTATTGTCTCTGGTCTAATTCCTAAGTCCTTGATCCACTTTGAATTGAATTTTGTGCATGGTGAGAGATACAGGTTTAATTTCATTTTGTTGCATATGGCTTTCCAGTTTTCCCAGCACCATTTGTTGAAGAGGCTATCCTTTTTCCACTGTACATTTTTGGCGCCTTTGTCTAATATAAGATAGCTGAAATTATATGTATTAGTCTCTGTGTCCTCAATTCGGTACCATTGGTCTACTGGTCTGTTTTGGTGCCAGTACCATGCTGTTTTGTTACTATTGCTCTATAGTATAATTTAAAGTCTGGTATGGTGATGCCGCCTGCTTCACTTTTCCTGCTCAGGATTGCTTTAACTATTCTGGGTCTCTTATTTTTCCAGATGAATTTCATGACTGCTTTTTCTATTTCTTTGAGAAATGTCATTGGGATTTTGATTGGAATTGCATTAAATCTGTATAATGCTTTTGGTAGTATGGACATTTTGACAATATTAATTCTACCTATCCAAGAACAAGGTAGGTCTTTCCATCTTCTGAGGTCTTCTACAATTTCTTTCTTTAGTGTTCTATAGTTTTCGTTATAGAGGTCCTTCACCTCTTTCGTTAAGTTGATTCCCAGGTATTTTATTTATTTATTTTTTTTGATGCTATTGTAAATGGAGTAGTTTTCATCATTTCTCTTTCAGAGGCTTTGTCACTGATGTACAAAAATGCCTTTGACTTATGGGTATTGATTTTGTAACCTGCTACTTTGCCGAATTCATTTACTAGTTGTAAAAGTTTTCTGGTAGAGTTTTTTGGGTCTTCTAGGAATATTATCATGTCATCAGCAAATGGTGCTAATTTGAGCTCTTCTTTTCCTATCTGGATCCCTTTAATTTCTTTCATCTGTCTAATTGCTCTGGCCAGAGTTTCAAGTACTATGTTAAATAGCAGTGGTGAGAGGGGGGCATCCCTGTCTTGTTCCAGTTTTTAGAGGGAATGCTTTCAATTTTTCTCCATTTAAGATAATGTTAGCTTGAGGTTTTGCATAGATAGCTTTTATAATGTTGAGATATGTTCCTGTTATTCCTATTTTTTCTAGAGCTTTGAACATAAAGTAGTGTTGTATTTTGTCAAATGCTTTTTCTGCGTCTATTGAGATGATCATATGGTTTTTATCTTTAAGTCTATTGATGTGATGTATCATATTTATTGATTTCCGAATGTTGAACCAGCCTTGCATCCCTGGGATAAACCCCACTTGATCAAGGTGCACTATCTTTTTGATATGTTTTTGAATCCGATTTGCCAGAATTTTATTGAGGATTTT
The DNA here is from genome assembly GCA_025594165.1 of Tamias sibiricus. Classification (NCBI taxonomy): domain Eukaryota; kingdom Metazoa; phylum Chordata; class Mammalia; order Rodentia; family Sciuridae; genus Tamias; species Tamias sibiricus. The sequence goes on along the minus strand of CM046664.1, from coordinate 105,764,152 downwards.
TGCATCTATGTTCATTAAAGATATTGGCCTGAAGTTTTCTTTTTTGGCTGTGTCTTTGCCTGGCTTTGGAATTGATGTGATATTGGCCTCATAGAAAGAGTCTGGAAGAGCTCCCTCTTTTTCTATTTCTTGAAATAATTTGAAGAGCATCGGTATTAGTTCTTCTTTGAAGGTCTTGTAGAACTCGGCTGTAAACCCATCAGGACCTGGACTTTTTCTTGTTGGAAGTTTTTTGATAGCGTCTTCTATTTCTTCACTTGAAATTGATTTATTTAAATTGTGTATAGCCTCCTGTTCCAGATTGGGGAATTCATACAACTCTAGAAATCTGTCTATGCTTTCAGTATTTTCTATATTATTAGAGTACAAGTTTTTGAAGTAATTTCTAATTATCTCCTGTATATATGAGGTGTTTGTTGTGATATTTCCGTTTTCATTACGGATGCTAGTAATTTGAGTTTTTTCTCTTCTTATTTTTCTTAGCATTGCTAGGGGTCTGTCAATTTTATTTATTTTTTCAAAGAACCAACTTTTGATTTTGTCAATTCTTTGAATTGTTTCTTTAGTCTCAATTTCGTTAATTTCAGCTTTGATTTTAATTATTTCCTGTCTTCTACTGCTCTTAGTGTTGATCTGTTCCTCTTTTTCTAGTGCTTTGAGGTGTGATGTTAAATTTTTTATTTGTTGTTGTTTTTTTTCTTTTAATGAAGGAATTCAGTGCAATGAATTTTCCTCTTACTACTACTGCCTTCATAGTATCCCAGAGATTTCTATATGATGTATCTGTGTTCTCATTTACCTCTAGGAATTTTTTAATCTCCTCCTTGATGTCTTCTTCAACCCCTTGTTCATTCAGTAGCATGTTGTTTAGCTTCCAGCTGTTGGAGTAGTTTTTTTATTTCTTTTATTATCATTGATTTCCAATTTCATCCCATTATGGTCTGATAGAATGCAAGGTAAGATTTCCATTTTTTTATATTTGCTGAGAGTTGCCTTGTGACATAATATATGGTCAATTTTGGAGAAGGAGCCATGTGCTGCTGAGAAGAAAGTGTATTCGCTTACTGAGGGATGAAATATTCTATATATGTCTGTTAGGTCTAAATTATTAATTGTTTTTAACAAGGCCTAATGTTTCTTTATTTAGCTTTTGTTTGGATGATCTATCCCTTGGTGAGAGAGGTGTGTTGAAGTCCCCTAGAATAACTGTGTTGTGGTCTATTTTAGTTTTGAACTTGAGAAGGGTTTGTTTGATGAATGTAGGTGCTCCATTATTTGGGGCATATAGACTTATAATTGTTATAACTTGTTGATGAATGGTTCCCTTAAGTAATAAGAAATATCCATCTTTATCTCTTTTGATTAACTTTGGCTTCAAGTCTACTTTATTTGATATGAGAATAGAAAACCCTGCCTGCTTCCGCAGCCCATGTGCGTGATAAGACTTTTCCTAGCCTTTCACCTTCAATCGCTTGATGTCTTTTTCTATGGGGTGTGTTTCTTGTAGGCAACAAATTGTTGGGTTGTTTCTTTAATCCAATCTGACAATCTGTGTCTTTTAAATGGTGAGTTTAGACCATTAACATTCAGGGTTATTATTGAGATATGATTCTTATTTCCATCCATTTTTAAATGTATTATGGTATTTAGCTTGATTTGGGTTCTCCTCTGGTTGGTAATTCCTGTAGTTTACTATCTCCCTTTGTTGGTTTTCATTGTTATTTTTCTCTTCTTCTTCGTGGAAAATTTTGCCCAAGATGTTCAGAAGTGCTGGCTTTTGAGTTTTGAAATCTTTTAACTTTTGTTTGTCATGGAAGGTTTTTATTTCATCTTCGAATCTAAAGCTCAATTTTGCTGGATATAAGATTCTTGGTTGACATCCCTTTTCTTTCAGAGCTTGAAATATGCTATTCCAGGATCTTCTAGCTTTTAAGGTCTGGGTTGAAAAATCTAAGCATAATCTGATCGGTTTCCCCCTGTATGTAATCTGCTTCCTTTCTCTTGTGGCTTTAGTATTCTCTCCTTGCCTAGTATATTAGGCAGTTTATTATAATGTGTCTTGGTGTGGATCTGTTGTGGTTTTGTACATTTGGTGTTTGGTAAGCCTCTTGAACTTGGTTTTGCCATTCGTTCCTCATGTGTGGAAAATTTTCTGCTATTATTTCATTGAATAAATTACTCATTCCTTTGGTTTGAAACTCTGCACCTTCTTCACTCTTAAGTTTGGTCTTTTTATGCTGTCCTATAATTCCTGAATGCTCTGTTCTTGTTTTCTTACTTCTTTTGCCGTGTCCTCTAGATTTTTCTCCAGGATAAATATTTTGTCTTCATTATCTGAGGTCCTTTCTTCCAGGTGATCTAATGTGTTGGTGATGCTTTCAATTGAGCATTTAGTTTGGTTTATTTCTTCTTTCATTTCCAGAATTTCTGTTTGGTTTTTCTTTAGAATCTTTATCTCCCTATTGAAGTTATCTTTTGCTTCTTGTATTTGTTTTTGGAGTTCTTTGTCAAAATGCTCTTTTACCACCTCTATTTGCTCTCTCATCTCATTTTTGAGTTCAATCTTAAGATCCATTAACATTTGGAATATGTAATTTCTAAATTCCATCTCTGGAATTTGACCAACTGTGCTTGCCATGGAATCAATTGAGGGGGCCTGTTGGTTGGTTTCAGCCACTTTCTTCCCTTGCTTCTTCATAATGCTTGTGTGTCTATTCTCCTAGCACTGTGGGACCTTGCCTATTTCGATTTCACCTTATAGCCTTATGTTTCTCCTGTGGTACAATGCTGTCAGGTCCCCTTATAAATACCTTACAATTTAAGCTCTAACACTTTCTTTACAGCAAATGCCAGTTTGATCACAATGTACAGATTTAGTTAACTCAGATATTGTTTCCAATTTACTCTGTATGCTTGCGTTGGGGTTTACAGTTTCAGCATTGGATACAGAGATGATATGTTTAGGAAGAAGCAAGTGAGATTACTGAGATGTTCTTTCTTAGGAAGTATAACAGTAGAATTCTATAGAAGCGGTTTAATATCAGCAGACAGGATAGAAGAGAGAATGGAGTGAGCGATTTAGAGGAAAGACGATTTGTATATAAACCAAACTTATTTAGCCTTCGAGAGAAATATAAAGAAAGATGGAAAAGAAAAAAGAAAAAGGAACAATGAGAGATAACAAAGAATTAAGAATTAGTGTAAGAGAGAGGAGAGAGAAACTGAGTCAAGAAAAATAGAGATTAAACTATATATAACACTGCTTTTCTGTATATTTCAATTGCCCCAGGTCTAGAAGTCCCAATTTCTGCATATACCTTGTTTTCACCTCTGATGAGTACACAATGACAGGGTGTAAGTAGATAAGATGAGGGCAGAAGAGACTAAAGTGAGAAGGGAAGAAAGGAAAGAGGAACACAGACACACAAATAATCCCACTATCAAACAGAACAAAAGCAAAAAACAAACCAAAACAAACAAACAAAAAAACATAAACAAACAAACAAAACAAAAAAACAGAGTTGGAGTTTAAGCCAGTTGTCCTGGACCACGCCCAGACAGTCACAGTGGAGTCTAGTCTGCAGCTCTGGCCAGCGGCAGATTGGCACAGAGGAATAATGGCCGGGGGGGTGGAGGGGGGGTGTTAGTACGTGAATAGCATCAAGAAAGCGTTCATCAAAAAGGCACGCATTCCCCATGCCCGCCCCCGGTTATAGCTCTTATGGTTGCTGCGCTGGCCTCAGACAGGCCCTTTCCTGCGGGCTGCCTGTGTGCGTCTCACCCAGGTGTTTGCTGTTCTCCGGGCCCTGGACCGGTCCTTGGATGCCTGCAGCTGTTTTTCTTCTCCATTTCTTTGTCCCGGTCAGCCGCAACCCACCTCCAAAATGGCGGCGCCTTCCCCTGTCCTGACAGCCGTATCCTGGTCCTGTGTGTCACTCGGAGGCTTGCAGGTTCTGTTCGGCGATTTACGCGAAAGAAGTCTGTGAGGCTGTTGCTCGCGTCTGGCTCTCTTTTTATTCTGCGCTGTTCGAGGCCGTGGTCTGCACTTCCCGTACTGCAATACTACCACGGGAGCTGTGCCGCTAATGCTGGTTCGGCCTGTGGGCCACTGGCACTGGACTCCGTGTGTCCACGGTCTGGAGTTCCTTGTATTTTCACCATCTAGATGTGCGTGGATGTCTCAGCTCCCTTCCAGTTGCGGGAGTGTTGCTAAGAACGCATTCAATCTTCCCGATAAGCCTCTTTTATTGCCGGTCTCCCGAGCGTGCTTCTCTGCTGTCCGCCATCTTTTTTCCCTCCTCTGGTGTTAAGATTTTTAAGCTCTTTATATATTCTAGAGATTAGCGCTCTATCTGATGTGCATGTGGTAAAAATTTGTTCCCAGTTAGCAGGCTCTCTATTCACCTCACTGATTGTTTCTTTTGCCGAGAAGAAACTTTTTAGTTTGAATCTATCCCATTTATTGATTCTTGATATTAATTCTTGCGAATTATAAGTCTTATTAAGGAACTTGGGGCCTAGTCCAACATGTTGGAGATTAGAGCTTACTTTTTCTTCTATTAGGCATAGTGTCTCTGGTCTAATTCCTAGGTTCTTGATCCACGTTGAGTTGAATTTTGTACATGGTGAGAGATAGAGGTTCAGTTTCATTTTGTTGCACATGGATTTCCAGTTATCCCAGCACCATTTGTTGAATAAAAGCTATCTGTGCAAAGCCCCAGACTAGCATCATTTTAAATGGAGAAAAATTGAAAGCATTCCCTCTAAAAACTGGAATAAGACAGGGATGCCCCCTTTCACCACTGTTATTTAACATAGTACTTGAAACCCTGGCCAGAGCAATTAGACAGACGAAAGAAATTAAAGGGATTCAGATAAGAAAAGAAGAACTCAAACTAGCACTATTTGCTGATGATATGATTCTATACCTAGAAGACCCAAAAAAACTCTACCAGGAAACTTTTAGAACTAGTAAATGAATTCGGCAAAGTAGCAGGATACAAAATCAACACCCATAAGTCAAAGGCATTTTTGTACATCAGTGACAAATCCTCTGAAAGGGAAATGATGAAAACTACCCCATTTACAATAGCATCAAAAAAAAAATAAAATACTTGGGAATCAACTTAATGAAAGACGTGAAAGACCTCTATAACGAAAACTACAGAACACTAAAGAAAGAAATTAAGGAAGACCTTAGAAGATGGAAAGATCTACCTTGTTCTTGGATAGGCAGAATCAATATTGTCAAAATGACTATATTACCAAAATCATTATACAGTTTCAATGCAATTCCAATCAAAATCCCAATGAATTTCCTTATAGAAATAGAAAAGCAGTCATGATATTTATCTGGAAAAATAAGAGACCCAGAATAGCTAAAGCAATCCTTAGCAAGAAGAGTGAAGCAGGGGGCATCACAATACCAGACTTTATACTATAGAGCAATAGTAACAAAAACAGCATGGTACTGGCACCAAAATAGACCTGTAGACCAATGGTACAGAATAGAGGACACCAAGACTAACGCCCACAATTAAGCTATCTTATATTAGACAAAGGTGCCAAAAACATTCATTAGATTCTTAACCATAAATTCTTAAATATTTTATGGTATGGAGGAATTGTCCTTATCTTCCTGAGTTTCAGGATCTGGTTTATGAAAAGGTCACGAAAGTCTCCTCCTTCAGGGTAACCTGGGTTCCTCCCATCAACATTATCTCAGGCCTGCATTTCTTCTGCAGATAACTGGCAGTTTGCTGAGGAATGTGACATAGTCTATCCACTTAGGCCAGGCAGAGCTACAAGTAAATTGCTTTTTGGAAAAGAAATCATGTGGGAGTCAGTACAGTGTGCCCATTTTATAGAATTATTCTGTTAACTGTGTGCTTCCACCATTCACGTCTGTCTGTTTCCTAGCACATAAAGGCCAGCACGCTCCTGTTTCATGGCTATCACCAGCAACCATAACCCTGACCAGCTGTCCAGAAATGTGGGCAGTCAAAGGAAAGGAAAACTGGTCAGGGGTGTAGCTGGGTCTCTGCCAATTATTTTGGCAGGGAGGACCCCACTTGGGACATATTCGTCACTATGAACATTATTAAAGAAGATGGAAACAAAGATCTCATATCTTTTTTAAAAAATATTTTTTAGTTGTTGATGGACCTTTATTTTATTTATTTGTATATGGTGCTGAGAATCAAACCTAGTATCTCACACATGCTAGGCAAGTACACTTCTACAGAGCTACAACCCCAGCCCGAGATCTTGTTTCTTAAGAGCAATATTTGTTTTATTTTACCTTTGTGTTAGGTTGTACTTTAAATTTTTTTTTGTTCTTGGACTTTCTGGTTTATAATTTGCTAGTATACTAGCATATAATATAAATATGGTTAAATTACTCTGGATGATTTTAAAGAACAGGGACACAAGGACCCAGAGTGATGCTTTAAAAAAATCTTAATATGAGTCTAATCAAAAAAACAGTGACATAAAAGCTACTTGGCATCAAATCATAGTTTTAAACAAGAAATAGCCCATAGAGATGAACTCTCCTTTATAAGCACAAAGCAATGAGTGCCTTGATCCCAGGTCACAGAGCTGGTGACAACCCAGGACTCAAATGAAGACCTCTTTCCCCCAAGTCCAGTGTTCTTTCTATTATGCCATGTAATTGTTCTCCTGTCCTTTGAGACTTGGTATTGAAGGTATGACTCTACCATGCATCCTTGGGATCTTCCTTTAGATATCTTTTAATCACCATATTAAGACATCATTCTTCTTGGATATTTACTCAGCATCCTCAATCCAAAATAGCTGACATTTACTGAGTGCTGACTATGGGGCAGGAGGCCTTGTTCTAAGGGGCTTATGCATATTAAACAATGTAATCCTCATAAAAGCCAGTGCCAGAGGTTCTATTATTATCTCTCCCTCTATTTTAAAACTAAGAGAAGATTTGGCAGATTCTGGTGATCTGACCTAGAGCACAGGCTCTGAACAATATCCTGCTGCCTCTTAAATTAAGCAATAGCATGTGCATCTGCCTCAAGGAGAGCTGCATAGAACCTGGGCTGATCCCATCCATTGTGGGACCACAGGCTCAATCCTTGCCTTCTTTCAAGAGCCATTGGAAGTGTGTCTTTGAACCTGTCCCCTTCCCTCTTGCACATGGAGCTCAGATTATCTCAAAGCACAGTAGCTAATGACCACCAGATTAGAACTGCCTCCCATTCGAGAGGGAGACTCTGCCTGCTGATTCAAAGTGGCATGCATGTGTGATCAGATGTTCTCCAAAAACTTGTGCTGCTAAAAATTGTCAACAACATCATGGGATATTCTCCATTAGACATCTGTCACCTTTGTTTGAGAGCTCATTTGTAAGTACTACAAAGCTATAGCAAGGTTCAAGAGCCTGGAGAATGCCTCTCTAGTCTGTCAGTTTCTTTCTTGTTTTGGTACCAGGGATTGAACTCAGGGGTGCTCAATCACTGAGCCACATCTCCAGTTCTTTTTTGTATTTTATTTAGAGACAAGGTCTCACTGAGTTACTTAGGGCCTCATTAAGTTGCTGAGGCTGGCTTTGAACTCATGATCCTCCTGCTTTAGCCTCCCAAACCACTGGGATTACACCACTGGGATTACAGGTATGTAATTCCAATTATTTCTGTCTACATTGCCTGGATTGTCGAATGAATGAATGCTCTGGGCATTTAAGATACTTTTGAATTCATTCTGCAGTCACTGAATTTGCTGTCCTGCTTGACTAGAAGGAAGATGCTTTGGGGTTTTTTTTTTACCTGTGATATAGTCAGTGAGACAGGCCTCAGGGGCAGTGGAGCAGACGACTGTGTAGATGTGTGTTCACAGGTCATCAGAGGCTTCATAAATGAAGGGGATCTGCAGGGTGAGAGAAACAGCAGTAGTGCAAGAGGCTGAGGCAGGCAGTGCTTCCAGTGGCTATCACTGAAGGCCCCACCACTGAGGGAGTGGCTGCTAGCCTGTGTTACACTGGGGCAGAAGCCTGTAAGCTGGGAAGATGTGATATAGTGCCTCATAGCTTAGCATCACAGAGTCGTGAGTTTCACAGAGGTTGATAAAATGTTTTAATTTTCCCCAAATCACATATGTTTATTAATTCCTAAATCAAGCATAGATTTGTGTGCTTTGTTTCTAGGCTGAAAATGTATGTTTTGAGACTAATTCAAGTAAATTATTCCATACCATTCCCATTTCTGGAAAAAATAAAAAAATAAACTTATTTAAATGAACATTTTGCCTCCATTCTACATGGTCTGAAACCCATTTGTTGGCATTCTCACCAGCCCTTGGTAGATATTTCCTCTCAACTGATAGATTATTCTTAAATGATTTCTCTTTTGGCCTCATCCCACAAGTCCAAAATTTCTCCATTAAAGGAAAATTCAACAACTATTGCCATTGTGAAGAAAAGGCAGAGCTCCAGAAAGAAGAACTCTCAGAACTGGAATAATTTCACAGAGATCCCCTTCTGACACTAAAGCTTGTGAGGATCTTCATGAAATGGTTTAGTGGTCAGTAGAAGTAGCCCTCCTGGAGAGAAGTGAACAACTGTGCTCCTGATGCAATTAACAGTACTTCTCAAGTTTATTAACAGATAAATCCTACTTATACATGCATGTTTGCAGGGGTGGCAGGACAGAGAGACACACAGAAATTTGGGCAGAATATGAAAAGCTGTTTTTCTTGGAAGTTAGAATGATACATCCCTTTTTCTGGAAAAAAACACATATTTTTGGATTGTTTTTATAAAATCCTTCAGATGGAGGCTGAGAGCTCAGGATCTGTAGGATGAGCTGGTTTTCAGATTAAGAGATGCCAACTGAGCTGCACTACTTGTGGTCTAATGAAGAGGACAGCTCCTGTAAGAGGAAGCAATGGTGGGGAAGGGACAGAAGGGAAAGTCCCAGGAAATTGCAGAGAGGAAACTGGTTAAAGAGAGTGTCTAAAGGGAATTTTATAATTACTTTTTGTAAGGAAAAAAATCAACTATATATGAGAGGATAAAAGCTATAGAGTCATTAGCTATCTTCAAAAATTATCAATATATTACCAATCTGACCTTCATGTTATTTTCACACTACTCTCCTCACTTTGTGGTGCAAATCTTAACCCATCACATTTCACCCATATATGTTTCAGTATATATTGCTAATATGACTTTAAAACAAACAAACAAACAGCATTTTCAATAGCAGCAACAAAAATAAAGAACCCAGCCCCAGCAGTTTCTTAGTAGCAACAGATATCAATGTTCACATTCTCTTATAAATATAAGAAAACATTTTATTTCATAGCCTAAAGAGAAGTATATAAATCATAACTTACATTTTGATGAATTTTCACAAATGAATGCATTGGTGGTATGGATATATATCAATATAGCTAGGACCCTGCAAAAGAGGCAGAATGTCACATTACACCAGAAGTACCCCTGGGCCCCATGACTACCCCATCCAAAGGCATCTATCTGATCTTTGAATTTTATATAAATAGACTCATGTAGTATATACTATGTGTTTGGTTGAACATTAAGTTTGTAAGATCTAAATTTTTAAAGTGCATTTGAAATAAGATTCATGCATTGAACTTAGTTGATACACTTCTTAAATATCTATTCATTTATATACCTCTCCCCCACACCTTTTTTCTTTTTAAACTTGCCATTTGTTCGTTTTAGAAACTTAGAATCTATCTTATAGGATATTTCACACACTGGATTTGGCTTATTCCCTTACGGGTACTGAACACATTTCTCGATCTCTATATTTCATGCAAACTGTGAGTTAGAAACAGAGGATTAATCACAAGTAAAGACGTTCAGAGAGAAGGATGCAAATAACAGATATTTAGGATATAGTACACATAAAGAAAAAAATATTAGCAATACATATGACAATGTTAGCAGTGTCATGTTAAAGTGAAGAGGTTATGGCTGTGTCATCAGGAGTGTTCTTTTATATGATTGTATTTTATAGTAGGAAAACTTAAAAACCAGTAAAAACTTGCATCTATAGCAGTTTCCCTGACACGCCTTCCAAGGCAGCCACAGTACCATGGCAGGAGAGAGCTGGGCAGGCAAGGTTCTCTGTCCTGCCCATCAGACCATCCAGCTCCCTCACTTTCTAAGTGTGTCCCATTCAACTGTCTAGTCTTCATTTGTTTTCTTGAATGGTTATCTTGGAAGAAGATACAGCATTCTGATCCACTTATGGGTCTATTTCCAGAATTCTACAATGTATTAGTCTGCCTTTGTGGGATTTTTGACTAATTTCTCAGGGCCTCCTATCCTTGGGTGATCTAATAAAAGCAATTTTGGGAAACTTTACTACTGAGGACCAGACTCTGAACCATGGATTCCACAGCAAAATGCTCTCAGGCCAAGAGTATTCTTTAAGAATGTCAATGAGCCTTCCTTTTTAAAGATCTTTTCACTGAAAGAATGACTTGTGTTCACTTCAGGAGCCATCTGATGAAAGATACTATGTTTCCTGCCTGCCTACACGGACACATCACTAGAAGCATCAAATTAGATATTAGTATGACTTTTCTTAAACCAGAATCTTTGATTATGAGTCCACAAACAAGAGGTCCTTACTTCTGGAAACTTCTGTGAAGAGAATATGCTAGCTCTGAAAGTCAGTGGTGTTTGACCCATTTGGGTGATAGGATTAAAGTAAAGGAGATTCATAATAATATTTACCTTTGTTTTTACTGTGTGTGTGTGTGTGTGTGTGTGTGCGTGCGTGTGTGTGCATGTGTGTGCGCGTGTGTGTTTCTCATAGAGAATCATTGTTTTGGAGTAAACCAAGCATTCTACAGGTGAGCTTCTTGAAGTACAGTAGTTTAGGGAGTTGATGCTATAGATGTAACAAGCATGCGGATTTTACAAAATTTTGTGTGCATGTATATTTTCCTAGAAAGAGCACCCGGAGATTTCCTCAGATTTTCATAGAGGTCTATGATTAAAAATAAAAATGTTAAAAACTTAGAAATTGCAGGTGTTCTTATCTCAGATTTATCATATGTAAATGTGGTATGAATAATGAAAAGGTAGAATTCTGTGGAATTTCCATATTGCTTCTCAGAGTGGTTGCACCAGTTTGCAGCCCCACCAGCAATGTATGAGTGAACCTTTCCCCCTACATCCTTGCCAACATTTATTGTTACTTGTATTCTTGCCATTCACCTATTGGGAGAAAATGTAGGCCCAACTCTCTATCATGTTGGCTTCCTCAACAAGACTCCTAAAGCACGAGAAGTAAAATCAAGAATCAATAAATGAGATGGTATCAAACTAAAAAGCTTCTTCACAGCAAATGAAACAATCAAGAACATGAACAGAGAGCCTATAGAATTAGAGAAAATCTTTGCCACCTGCAGCTCATATAGAGCATTAATCTCCAGACTATACAAAGAACTAAAAAAAAAAATAATAATAATAAATGGGGGAAAGGAACTGAACAGGTACTCCACAGAAGAAGAACTATGAATGGTCAACAAATATATGAAAAAAATGTTCAATATCTCTAGCAATTAGAGATATGTAAATTAAAACTACACTGAGATTCTATCTCAGACTCACTTTTGTGAGCTCAGTCTTCCAACTTTCTCCCCAAATGGTCACCTAACCCTGCTGTCTTAAGTCTTTGGTGGACATTTTTTTTCTTATCTGTTTTTATTGTGATGGCAGCCTGCATTCTTCTTGGAAGAGCATCCAAGAGATTTCCTCAGATTTTCAAAGAGGTTCATGATTTTAAAAAAATAAAATGTAGACATGTGATGAACAGGGCTGGGGATATAGCTTAGTTGGTAGAGTGCTTGCTTGCCTTACATGCACAATGCCTTGGGTTCAATCCCCAGCAACACACACACACACAACAAACAAATAAACAAACAAAAAAACTATTGTGTTCTGAGATGTGATGAACAAGAAACAAAGCAAAGGAAATAAAGAGCTTTATCAAAGAAAATGATTTTGTGCTAAAATTTAACGATTAATTTTATCATATAATAAAAGATGGGTTTTTGAACAAGAAGGCGGGGAGTTAAACATGTAACTTGCTCATTTCTCTTGGTTTAGGTCTTAGCAATGTGTATTCATTGTATGGTTTAACCAGCTGTGAAATCCCTAGACATCAGACAGATTCAGATGGAGTCTGATTTTTATCCCATTCTGTAGGCTCTCTGTTCACATTCGGGCTTTTAAAAAGGATCCAAAGTGGCCACCCCACGGTCCAGTCCACAGCCTTGAGATTGGGTAGCAATTTTAATGTTTAATTTGAAGAAAGCACATAAATTCAAATTCTAATGAAAAAAATGAATGCTATAATGGCACTGATATGGCCATGAGAGATGGGAGCTGTGAGCAGCCTCTCCCTTTACACAGAGCATGTTCAATCCAGTGTGCCCAAACCCACATCATTCCCAGCCAGCCAGCACCCCTCGTTTATATTACTGGGTTTCAGTTAAACCCTTTAGACTGTGGAGAAATCCCTGCTAAACTTGAATTTCATTCTGAAGGCAATGGGGAGTTATGAAGGCATTTTTAATTGGAGAAAGTGAAACGATCAGATTTATGGAGAATGGACAAGGGGCACATAAAATAGCAAGTAGGGAAATTAATTAAGGGAATTACTGTAGCAACCCAGATGGAAGCCATGAGAACTGAAGTAAAACAGAGGTATTGGGACCAGATAAAAGGAGACAACATTGACAGCTGTTACGAAGGTAGATGCAACAAGACTGAGTGACTAGATGGAAGATTAGGGGGAACAATGGAGTTGAATCCAGGAAGGCTTGAGTGACAACTGGAAAGGTGAGGCTATTCATTAATATAGGTAACATAAGGAGAAGGCAGTCTTGGAGATACTTGATATATTCTAGCTCCTTAAATGACAAGAAATTTCAAAGAAATGTAACCACAGTGTTTTATATGAAACCAAGGAGCAAGTCTACATAAAGCCCTGTCTCAACACGTGGCACTGGTCTTTCTTTGGGCTTCCACTCAGGCTGTTTGAGAGGGTGGACTAGAGATCATTATTTCTTAGTCCCTCTGGACTGCTATAACAAAGTGCCACAGATTGGCTGGCTTATAAACAACATAAATTTCTTCCTCACCATTCTAGTGCCTAGAAGCCTAAGTTCAAAGCTGCAGCAGATTTGGTGTCTGGTGAGGGTTTTCTTCCTTGTTCATAGGTGATACCTTCTCACTGTGTTCTCATATGGTAGACTTCTTTTTAAGGGCACTGATCCTATGCATGAAGTCTCCATCCTCATGACCTAATTTCATGCCAAATGCTCCATCTTCTAATGCTATCACAACAGTAATAAAGAGTCCTACATATGAATTTGAGGGGAGGGACACAAACATTTAATCCATAATGATTATTTTTTGCTATCTTTCAAACTAAGAAGTATTGTACTGCAAGAATATTATAGCAGTAGTTGTGTAATAGAAAGATGAACCAGAATTTTCTAAATTCAGAGAATGGAGACTTCAGCCTAGACACTCAGCAACTCCAAGGTGGGCCTGGGCATCTGCATCATTAAGGAGGCTCCTAGATGGTTACTATTGCTTCTGCAACTACTCCCACTAATTCTTTATATGACCTGCCACTCTTTCCTTGCTTTTTGCTACATAGTTACAATTATTGAGTGTTGTTTCCTGTCAATTTAGCATGCCTTCATCCCTACTATTTGAAACATTTCCCTTTTCATTACTTTTAACTTATCTTACTTAGATGACCTTTTTTTAAAAAAATATTTGTGGAATACTAGTTTTATCTAAGAAAAATAAAATGTATGCTTTTGCATTTTTATTATTGTTCAATTAGTGAGTAAGTTGATAAACATTGACAAAGGAAACCACAATTTGGTGGGGAAGAGGAAATCCATTGGCAAGATCAGTTTGACACTGATCCATTGTGACTCGTTTCTGGAAGACTTCCTTCCTGCGCTTCTCAATCTGATCAGAATAGTGCGTAATAAAAGAAGAAACATGACTCACTGGCAACACAATTTCAAACAGGATGCAAAGGGGAAGAGAGAGCACCTGTTTTATTTCAGTTCAGATATAGCTCTATGAATGTCTTTCTGCGGCTGTTGATCTTACAGGTAGAGAGGCAAGCTATGATATTATAATTCAGACTTAATACTTTGGGCCTAATAAGATAAGTGACCAAACTGTCTGCTTATATAATGTCCTGCTCCCTGAGAAAGCTAATCTTTGATACATCAATGTATCAAATGATACATCACTGGTGACCACAAGACTCTACTCAGAGATACAGCTTTTTGATTCTTTAGTAAACTATGGTACACTTAGCTCTTTGTGTTCATCACACATATTTGAAGCATCTAATGCTGAAACTTTTTTTTCATAACACGTGGAGTATTTACTAGGGAGAAAACTGAAAACTTCAGCTAATCCATGACTACTTCCAGACTTTAATGGCATCTCAAATAGGATTTGTAGCTGAGATTGTTTGCATGTGGAAAACACAAATAATCCTTTCAGCCCAAGCACTCCTTGCCTCTCTCTGGAAAAAGAAAAATGAAATGATATTCTTTCTGCATATAGTTTTATGTCTTAGTTCTGAAGCCTGCTAATTACTGCAGAAGCTGGAAGATCCCTGGTTGGTAGTATCTTGCTGTCTGGAAAAGTGCCACATTGTCTGAAAGAAAACAGAACTAAGGACCATGCTGAGCTCAGTGTGCTGAACTCACTTTCTTTTTTGGGAGGAAGATAGGCTCTGATGTGAAAGAAAATTTTGACTGTTCACTGCTATTTGATGTCCCATTGAGCCTGGGATAGTTCTTTCCTGCATATCCCTTTTCCAGGGTGAGTTCTCCTCCAGTACCCATGATCTGAGTGGAGCAACATATCACTTTGGGGGATGTGTCTATGTGAAAGTCTTTCCTAGAGGAAAATTTAAAACATGAATCTCACCTCACTCAATGTGATGTCTTATTTGAGATTATCCTAGAGTGTGCCCATATTTTTAACACTGAAACTGAAAACAGGCATCTGATCATCTGAACCACTGCAGAATGGATAGCAGTTTCAGAGCATAGGTCTGGAACAAAACTTCCTGGTTTCTAATATGGCTCTACCACTTACTCCTTGTATGGTCTTAGGCGGGTTGTTTAACTTCTCACCTCTGCTTCGATTTCCTCATCAGTAATACAGAGATGATGGTAAGTGCAAATCCTATAAAAATGTTACAAGGGACAGTGTATACATTACTATGGGCGATAAAGATTATGTAACTGTAACATAGTGAATACTCAATAAAATTTAGCTTTTATAAGAATTCAGATAATCAAAAATGATAGGTAACAAGCACTCATGAATAGGGAAGTGAGATAAGAAGTGGTTGCTCTCACATGAAGATGCTTGTTTTTATGGAACACAAAATCTGAGTGATACAGCACTAGATGCACACTGCTGAGGTTATGTGTAAATCAGACAACTGAAAATCCCTTTGAATAAAATGTTGAAGGGTTCCTGGAAATCATCTTCTCTCCTCCTCTCATTTTAGGCTAAGAAAAGAGAATTTCAGAGAGCTTAGATGACTGGAGAGAGATGACAAAATTAACACACACACAGTGCTTTCAGGAGAACACCTCACAAAAAGAAAGGAAGGTGAAATTATTAGCAAACATGCTTTTCACCCTTTACTCAAACTCTTCAGGATGTGAGCTGATTGTAATTAGAACCAGTAGATTAACACTGGAAATCTATCAAGAGAGGGAGGAGCCAGGGCTGGTTTGTTCCTCAAGCCCTTATTAGTCACTCATTTACCATGGTGAGGAAGCTTAGGACCACTTTTGCATACATAGGAACACTTGGGCCTCTGGCCCCTTCCATTGCAGTTCATGTCTTAAGGTATGGTCCGTCTGTTGTCATAGATTTAAGGGACCTCACTTTCCAGCCATGTAACATCATTTGGAAACATGGAATTGGGAGTCACCAGATATAAGTCTTGGCTCTGCCACTTAATAACTGTGTAATCTCAATATAAACCCTTATCATTTTATCATCTGTCTTTACAAAGTAGGGACAATATTGGATGGAGAATACATAACTGAAGTGAAATATTCTGAGAACACATTTCAAGGGACCCGTGGTGTTTATTCTTCACTCTTCAAAAAAAAAATGTATTTACTTACCTAGAGCTTGAGCCATTGCATATGCTCAAATGATGCATGTAGGTGTCCTGAAGTGAAAAACTTGAAGATTTAACAATGGAGTTTCTCTCTTTCCTCCAGGATAATAGGGAAGCCAAGTCTACTGAAAGAACAGGGAAGAATACTGTTTACCTCACTGGGTGGTAGTGCAGATTAAATAATGTAAGAAAAAGCACTGGAAGAATAATAAAATACTGCTTAAATATGACTTTGTATTAAAAATGAGATATTCAAAAGCAATATGTAGATTAGAAAAAGCTACCTTGTTTATACTACACATTTTAAGATTAGGAATATAATATACTTGATAAATTATAGATGCATATTAAATTATTTTAACTCATAAAATTTTTCTTACGTGGTCATTCTGGGTTTTAATTTAATGTTTGGACACATGGTTTAATTCTTTTGTCACATTTTTTTTTTTTTTTTGCTCTTGTTAGGAATGCATACATACATCAATACTGCATTTATTCTTTGTTGAGCAGAAGTCTACCTCATGTTTATTTGTTATATGTTACTTTGGGGCATATTATATACCTTGATCCTTGTAAGAATCTATTGTATACCCCAGGACAAGTGTCATCATCTCTGGTTTGCTGGCAGCGAAGCCATAATTCAGAGGATGAGTTATAGGTTGCTTGCCTAGGAATGGTGAAGTTCATAAGAAATGGATTTAGAATTTTCATGCAGACTTTCTAACTCCAAATATTCCTTCTACTATATATACTGTATTCTTCTTGGTACTTTTCCCTTGATGAATAGAAAGTTTTAGGTTTCTGGGTTGTACTAAGCAAGGCATTTGTCTGAATGAAACTGATCTGATTGACTCCATAATTCTGGACCTATTTGAGCTTATATGATTCAATAAATGGTCATCATTGTCATCAAATGCTATAGATGTGGAAAAGCAGCCAATTTTCAAAACATATCAAGTGGTATAATTGCAAAAGAACATTCACTTGCCTTAAGAAATACTGTAATTCCATGATTTTCAAAGCATGGTGCAAAGACCAATAGCACCAGCATTACCTGAAAACTTGTTGGAAATGCAGATTTTTCAGATCCCACCCTCAGATCTGCTGAATAAGAAGCTACAGGAGTTGAGCCCAGCAATTTGTGTTTTCACAAGGTTCCCAGGTGATTATGTGTACATTCAAGTTTGAGAATTGCTTCCATAATATATATACCGGTGGGAAAATCTATCATCCTATCATTAAAGAGATGTTACCCTAGTGTTTCCACCCTAGCCAAGTTTTGGATACAGAAATGTAGTTTCCACTGAATGTCATGCTCCATAACAAGTAAATCTGGGAAGAAAGGAAGAAATAGAATTTAGTGCCCATATTCATCTGGAAAGACATTGCATTTTTCTACCTTATGTGGAAAGGTGAAAAACAGCTGTGTATTTTTAAGAAAGTGGTTCCAATGTTAGAACTTAATGGTTACATTTCATTATTAAAGGCCTCTCTTCCTCTAGTTTTCTAAAGTTGTATTCACTTTAAATTTTTAACAAACAGGGTTTCTAGATTTTTCACGAAATTCACAGAGAAAAATCACACATCTGGAAATAAGTATTCCTTGTCCCCTCTCAGGAGTGAAGCTGTTGCACAGAATGTAATTAACTGTAAATTAGCAATCAGGAAGTTGCTGACCACTCCTCCCTGCTCCCTGCAACCCTTTTTCAACAGCAGAACCACAGTGAAAAAACATCTGGAAAGGTGTTTGAAATCACACCTCCCAGCCATTATTTTGGCTGAGTAGCAGCTATGAGTGCTTTTGCATGGCTTCAATTTTTTGTTTTGAAGAAAATTCTACCTTCAAGAGTATTTAAAAGAATCCTCTAACATTTGTATTTTTTTTTCTGAAAGAGTTGCAAAATATCTTTAGCCTTACTCAGTTTAATTTTTTAATTGTTATTTCCTTCACTCTTATATAACTCAGTTTGCAAATCCGTGAGTTCTTCTTTCACTGCTCATTATTGAAATATAAATATAAAGTGTTTAGCAGCTGTTCATTGCTTCCTGGTATCTAAAATAGAAATCTCATTTATTAAATAGGCTCACAAAAGAATATACCATGATTAAATTTTTAATAAGGAACAATAGGTGAATTATTTGTACTATTAAGCTTCACTCCTAGGAAAAATAAACTTTGGTCCTGAGCCACCACAATCTGAAGTTGTAATTATTTCAGAAGCAGGCCAAATGTCATAGTCATATCCTTGACCATAAATGGGAGTAGATTCATTGTGATTTTGCTATGCAGTTATGGTCCTATTATGTTTTATTGCAGCAGGAAGATCACCAATTTTAGTATCTGCAAATAAAACAACTAATAAGCACACATTTTAAGAGTCTATGTATTTCTTGCTTCATAATCTAGAGTCCGAGACAGCTAAAATATGCCACATGCAAATGAACAATTAGGGTGTGTGTGGTGAGATACTTATTTATATGCACTGTGCCACAGTCTAAGTGTGAAGAGTTGAAAAAATTGCTGTACTTTGAAATAGAAAATTTAGCTTCAGATCTCTGCACAAGACTCAATTTACTAAGTGTTCCCATGGGAAGAAAAAAAAATGACCCTCCTATCCTTCTGCAGCTATAATATATCTTTCAGTGCATGCCCAGAATCCCCCTTTCTAGCATGCCCACAAAGGGTAATAACATGGTTCATGTGTAGGCCAGATGTGCCAACAACAGGTTCCCAGTGACATCCTTCATGGAACCAAGACTTGTGTGCATCCCTCACTGTTTTCTTTGCTTATTCTCTGCTGGATGATTATTATAAGACTTTATTATTCCCTGACAATTGTTCTGCTCACCCTCCAGGTAAAATTTTCATCAAAAATAATGCTTATACCATGTACACTTTACCCCAAATGTGACTTCATTAATTCAGTAATGTGACCAGGATATCCTTAGATCAAGGAGGAGTAAAAGTAAAAACATCTTCTAAAAGAGCTTGTTAGCGGAATTGAACAGAGAAGTGGGTGTGGAAGGTTTTCAAAAAAGAGTTTATTGTGAACGATGTCATATATGCTTTTTCCAGTGCTTGGAACACAGTGAATAAAGACAATTGTGCAAGCCTGACACAACCTGGGGCCAGTGGATATCTTCAGAAGTAGTGATGAACGAAGGAAGTGGTGACTTGAAAGGATTCCATCTGTCAAATGAGAGAAAAATGATGTCTAATCTCCTTATGTATTCAAAAAATATACCCTCAAAGTTCTTCAATAAGCTGTAAGAAGTAGATAGTGAAGAAATTTTTGACATTGACCAT
The DNA here is from genome assembly GCA_025594165.1 of Tamias sibiricus. NCBI lineage: Eukaryota > Metazoa > Chordata > Mammalia > Rodentia > Sciuridae > Tamias > Tamias sibiricus. The sequence continues at coordinate 105,744,637 of CM046664.1, read as the reverse complement.
ACGACCTCAGTAGTTCATTTATTGATCATTGGTGAAATAACTGAAATGGTTCCAAATCAAGGTAATACTAGCAATAGGGACAATGAAGATGATGTTAGTACAGCAGGGAAAAAAAATGCTAACAGATGATACAGTGAAATTGCGTGATGGGCTTACTGAAGGACTGGAGCAGTGGGCGTTTGCACAGAACAGGGAATAAATGCCAATTTACAAAATTAAAGAGAACCTTCTGAAACAAAAACTGTTGTTAATGAGACAGAGGACCCTGGAGAAAACATTTTAAAAACAGGCAGTAGAATGCCTCCTCATCCCTAAAGGACCAACATCCTGGTCTGTCAACTGCTTTTGATGTTTCTTCTCACCTAACAAAAATAAAATAAAATACTCTGTGGCATCACCTTTGAAAAAAACATCATAATGGAGACTGAAGGATGTTGTTTGTTGTTGCTGCTGTTCAACAGCTAATGCAGAGCTTCCAGCGATGCTGCCATGTTGCTTAGTTGCACTGAACACATTTTTTTATTGTATTAATGGTATGTCATATTTTTTACTGTTAAGTACTTAAGTATGAGGAAGTATAGAAAATGGGCACTTTCTTGTGGTTCAATGTACACAAATTTTGCTTCATGAATAACATTTTTACAAATACTGTAAAAATCAAACCATGTGTGTACACACACACACACACGCAAATATTTCCAAATCTGAAAAAAAGTCTAAAACCTGAGATACTTTCATTCCCAAGTATTTCAGATAATGGATACTCAACAAAACATCTTTTGCTATAGGCTATATTAGATTTGTTATTCACATTATGAGTCTGCCTTCCCAAAGGAAAGTTAAAAACAACATACTTTCCACAGGATCTCTCACAACGAGAGTTGTGAGTATGTAACCTAGGTTCCAATAATTCAGTGTACCTGCACAAGGCTCAGGTGCAGTGGAGAGATGCATGAAGAGGTGACTGAGCCTGAGAGACCTATCATTTGGCAAGTCTGGAAGCATCTGCTCCAGACTTATCCTTATGGGGCTAATGATGTCCTGGGTCAAGTATGAATAGTACCTAATGGTGAACATAGTGTGAATGGTTTTTGCTGTAACTGTCTGCAGTGTATAGAATTCGGTGCTTTTCTGGCTCTTTTATTCCTGGCTGAGTAGTATCTGCATCTGATTTTCCGGCTCTTTTAGAGATAGATTCTTTTCTTCCATATTGCATTATAATTATTCATAATGGTGGGATCCGTTGTTCATGTTTGTTCACACACATGGTAAAACAATATAATTTGGCCAATATCATCCCCCAGTTTTCTCCCCTTTCTCTCCCCTGCTCCCTCTCCTGGTCCCTTTCCTCTTTTCTACTGACCTTCCTTTAATTTTTAAGAGATCCCCCCATTAACACTTTTTTAAAAAAAATATTTATTTATTTGTTTTTTAGTTGTACATGAAGCGTTTATTTGTACGTGGTGCTGAGGATCGAACCCGGGCCGCGCACGTGTTAGGCGAACGCTCTACCTCTGAGCCACAATCCCAGCCCCGCCCCCATTAACACTTTTCTTTTCCTTGTTCCTCTCTAGCATCCGCATATGAGAGAAAACATACAACCCTTGACTTTCTGAGTTTGGCTTATTTTTCAAAACATAATGTTTTTAAAATTCATCCATTTTCCTACAAATAACATAATTTCATTCTTCTTTATGGCTATATTGCATATATATATATATATATATATATATATATATATATATATATATATACCACATTTTCTTTGTCCATTCATCCATTGACAAATACTTAGACTAGTTCCATGGTTTGGCTATTGTGAATTGTGCTGCTATAACACATGTGTATGAATGTTATCACAGTAGTATGAGGATTTTAATTTTTTAGGATAAATACCAAGAAGCCAGGTCATATGGTGGCTCCATTCCTAGTCTTTTGAAGAAACTCCATATTGATTACCATAGTGGTTGTACTAATTTACAATCCCACCAACATTGTAAAGGTGTTTCTTTTTCTCCATATTCTCTCTATCATTTATTATTGTTTGTATTCTTAAAGGCTGCCATCCTAACTGGAGTGAGACAAAATCTGAAGTGTAGTTTTGATTTGCATTTCCCTGATTGCCAGGCATGTTGGACATTTTTTCATATATATTTTTGGCCATTTGTATTTCTTCTTTTAAGAAACATGTGTTTATTTCACTTGCCCACTTATTAATTAGGTTATTTGGTATTTTCAGTTCTTTCTATATTCTTCATGTTTCTGTCAGAAGAGTAGGTAGCAAAAATTTTCTCCTATTCTGGAGGCTCTGTCTTCACATTCTTAATTGTTTCCTTTGGTATGCAGAAGGTTTTTAATTTGAGGCCATACCATTTATTAATTCTTGGCATTATTTCCTGAGCTATTGAGAAAGCTGTTGCCTGCATCTATATGTTGAAGTCTTGGCCCTGTGTATTTTGACAGGAGTTGCATAGTTTCTAGACTAATTCCTAGATATTTGACACGTTATGAGGTGACTTCTGTGCAGGACAAGAGATAAGGATCTAGTCTTATTCTTCTACATAAGGATAACCAGTATTCCTAGCACCATTTGTTAAAGATACTCTTTTCTCCAATGTGTGTTTTAGTATGTTTGTCAAGGATCAAGTGACTGCATCTATGTAAGTTTGTTTCTGAGTCTTCTCTTATTTCATTGGTCTATGTGTCTGCTTTTATGCCAGTACCATGCAGTTTTTGCTACTACAACTCTGCACTACAATTTGAAATAAAGTATTAAGATGCCTCCAGCATTGCCTTCTTTCTTTTCCTTTTCCTTCCTTTTTCTTTTTCTTTCTTTCTTTATTTTTTCTTTTTTCTTTTTCTTTTTCTTTTTTTTTTTTTTTTTGCTACTCTTAGTCTTTTATTCTTCCAAATTAATACTAAGGATTTTTTCTAGTTCCATGAAGAATGTTATTGGCATTTTGATGGGGATTGCATTAAATCTGTATCCTGCTTTTGATAATATGGACATTTTCACAATATTATTTTTGCCTCTCCATGAACATGGGACATCTTTAAATCTTCTTGTGACTTTGTCAATTTTTTTCTTCAATGTTCTATAGTTTCCATTGTCTTTCAACTCCTTGTTTACATTTATTCGCTAATAGAATCTTGGAGTTGTCTAATATTCTTTGATAAATTCTATCAGGCTTAAGCTAGCCAGTATAAATTCCATTGTTTGCAATTGAAAGTTCTGATTGATAAAAAGTTATTCATATAGTTTTCTTGTCTTGTGCTTCTTGCTCAACTTATCTCTATAATGCTCTATAATACCTTTTCATGGCTTACAAAACTAATAAATTTTGACCCAGAAGAAATCTTTAGAAAACCCTCCTAATAACCACCTTACCAACTACCATTTTATAGATACACAATCTTATATAAGAAAAATGAGTTACCTTGAAAAATAGATCAGAATTCAGAGCCCAAACCCAGATCTCTGTAGTACCATTTTGGTGTTTGTCTCACTGTTCAACAGTTTCTACTAATGTTCTAAGTTTCAAAACAAAGGGAAGGATATTTCCCAGATAACTTGATACAAGAGTTTGAAGGGGTCTTTATTAAATATGTATTAAACAAAGCATTCTCGTAAATTAATATAAAATTACACAGTCTCAGTCCAGTGATATCCAACTTTAATGTTTTAATAAGCACTTTAAAAGTACATTTTACCCTAGAACTCTCAAAATGTTGAATCAGAAACCTACCCCTTTAACAATGGCAAGTGACAGCTTATAAAGAGTAGCAACCTATAATCATTTCTGAAATTACTCATGGTTTTCCAAATTAAACTCTGTGGTGCATTCATACTATGTGCAAAAGATATATCGTGATTGACTGATAAATTTATGGTGGCAAATCTTAATTGTAGGTTCATTCCAACTTAACAGCCAAACTACTTAACTACTTAATAATTTGCATAGTACAAACCTCAAAATTCTCCTATTTGCACTTAATAAGAGTTTTAGGTAAAAATCATTGCATTCTCATTGTTAAAAATTATGGAAATGAATAAAGCAACTATATCAAAGCCATCCTGCTATATAATCTCAGTTCTTGGACTGGTATGGGTCTCCCCCTGACTACATAATGCCTACTGCTTGGATGTTTCTTTAAAGGGGGGAGGTAGCCTCCTTCTGGCTTTCACTAAAGGTTACCTTCTTCAGTGCTATCAGGTTAGAATCTATGCCATCATTTCTCTGGTTCTCAGATTTTTGAGCTATACCACTGGCTTTCCTGGGAATCCAGTTTGCATACAGTACACTGTTGGAATTATCAGCATCCATAATCACAAGTTTATATAAGAAAAAAATGTAAATATGTGGGTATAAAATTAATATATATCCATATATATACACATATACATGAAATTATATTTTATATATGTGTACATATGTCCACATATTAAATTTCTGTTTCTATCTACATCTCTCTTCATTCTGTTTTTCTTTAGAACCCTAATAAACTTTTTTTTTTTTTTCACTTCAGAGTCTAGATTGGTGCTTAACAGAGAGCAGTACTTTAAGAAATGTTTCCCATTGAATGACTGTAAAAGAAGTCTAACATTAAAATCATCTAAAAGGTAGATTATACCTTGCAATATTTCTGACACAAATGTATGGGGGATTACTCCACACACATACAAACAAGTAACTCTCTAACTCTCTGGACCCCAAGTAGTATTCTTCAGTTCAATTCAGTTTTGATGCCATCTATCTGGAGTTTGCATCAGACTCCAGAAATTAAGGGTTGAGTTCCATAAAACTGCCTCCACCTCAGAGGCTAACCACAAATTCCAGGTCTCCCATACTTCTGACCAAATTTGCAAATCAGTTGTTCCCATCACTACATGCTCAGGCTGGATAATTTGCTATATCACCCACAGAACTCAGAGTAACACTTCACTTACATCTACTGGCTGATTATAAAAGATACAACTCAGGAACAATTAGGTTGGAGAAATGCATACAGCAAGGCACACTCTCTCAGGACACGTCACCCTCCTAGCACCTCCAGTAGCTCTGTAGGCCCTGTCATTTAGTGTTTTTATAGAGGCTCCATTATATAGCCATGACTGATGAAATCATTGACCATTGGTATTTAACTCAACCTCCAGCCCCTCTCACCTCCCCCAAGGTGGAGGAGTGGGACAAAAGCTCCAACCCTTTAATCACCAAGCTGGTTCTTCTGGCAGCCAACCCCCATCTTCCAGGAGTCACATCATTAGCATAAACTCTGGTAGGGTTGAAAAATATGCTCTAATCACCCCATCACGTAGGAAATCCCAACGGTTTTAGAAGCTCTGTGCCAGGAACCTGGGGCAGAGACCAAATATTATCTTTATGTCATATTACCATGATAAAATAGCCCCTGAATGCAAAAACAAATTAAATAGTCATTACTCAAAATGCAAAAAGCAACTATTATTTAAATATTTTTTCTTGCTAAACTTAAGAGTTTGAACTTTATAAAATTACTAATAATAATTTTGACCTACAAAACTTGTAATTTTGTATGATTCAGTTCTCTCTTTTACATGATACAATTGGATCTCCATATCCATGAGTTCCCTATCCATTATATTCAACAAAATTCAACAAACAATTCAGGGAAAAACATTGTACTGAACATATAGACAATTTTTCTTGTCACTATTTCCTAAACAATATAGTATAACACCTATGTACATAGCACGTATGTCATATTAGGTATTCTAAGTAATTTTTCAAAGTTCAAATCTATAATAAAAAATAATTTGAACTGTACTGGGCAATATATCAACACCACTTTGATTAGCAAACAATGCAATGTGTTTTGTTTTTTTGTTTAAACAATGTTTGAACAGTCTTCTAACTATAAGAGAGAACATTTATCTACTTCTGGTTTGGTATCCCAGGCTTTTTATTTTTTCCTTCAGTGGTCAGGGAAAACAGCTTGCCTGCAAGAGCCTTGACAGGTATGTTCAGAACTGGCACTACAAGGGCACTGACACTAAGTCTGTTTTCAAAGCACCTCTTGCAGCAGAGGTACAAGAGGTAAACCCTCCTGGTTAGTCTGTGAATCTAGAAAGGCTTTGTACACATATGTGTGGACCAAGTAAACATCACTGTTAAAAACAGAATGCCAGGGCATCCATTATGTATCATTTAAAAGCATATGTGACTTTTAAATGCCTAACAGCTTGAAAAGTTGGCAGGTTTGAAAACTGATGTTCTCCATCCCAGGGAAGGTCCAGAGTGAAATGTTTTCAAGTAACTTTCTTTCTGTCAAGTCCTCACCTAGCCAGTATCTTAAATTATACTCCTATTACATGAGAGATGGAAGTGATAATTTTAAGGATGTTACAACAAAACAACTAAAGTTATGAGTGATTCAACTCTCTGCTAATATTTGGAGCTCTTTGAAAGATGTGGCACAACAGATGGGAGAGACAGATGAGGAAAGCATCTGCCGTTTGTTCAGTGATTTAGTGGGCTTAGGATAAGTTGAGTCAAGTATTAGTAGTTGCTGAGAATAATGAAGAGACCAATGACGGGCCTTGGAAGATTCAGGAAAACTATGTAAACTAGTTTTCAAGTAGGGAATTTTACTAAAATCAAAGCAAATACTGAGAAAGAAAATAATTTTCTTGGGTTTTGTTTTATGATAAATTGAGCTATACATTATCATTACATAATGAGTATGTGGTGTTAGGAAATGTGCCCAATTATGCCTCTGTGACTCAGGGTGTGGAGCACTAGAGCATTGTGCTAGGGTTCAAGGAATAATGGCACAGAAAGCGGTGCAGTCTCTGCCTCTGATCAGCAAGAAGGGAAATGAATTTTGAAAGATAGACCCCCTCAGTCTGAAACACACACACACACACACACACACACACACACACATACGAGTTGTCTTTGGGTTGGGGTCCATATAAATTGCGCAAGTATTTATTTAGGGCCATGTTAGAACTCTAGATTTCAAGAGGCAGAAACACAACCTCAACCAGCCAAAGTAGGAAACAGCTGCAAATTCTGAACCATAGAAAAGGCAGGAGAGGAAATGATTTGAGGATAACTGAACCAGGACTTTCATCTCTCACACTCTCAGTGATTCTATCTGTGTGGGAATGGAAGAGGGTGTTAGTCCTCAATAGTGGCAGAATTTGCATAATGTAATGTTTACCATTTTAACTGCTTTTATATATGATTAAGTGGTGTTAAATATATTCACAATACTGTGCAACCTCTACAGCTAATGATCTTCAGCCCTTTCCAGCATCTCAAATGGAGATCCTATAGCCTTTGACAATCACTTCCCATCTTTTTCTTCTCCCAGCCCCTAGTACCCACTATCCTACTTTCTGTCTCTATGAATTTGAGTATTCTAGGTACCTCATAAAATTGAAATCAGTAAATTTTTGACCTTTTATGGCTCACTTCACTTGCTATGATGTTTTTTAAGTTTCTTCCATCATGGTATGTATCAGAATTTCATTTCATTTTATGGCTGAATAATATTCCATTTAATGTATATTACATTTTCTTTATCCATTATCCATTGATAGACATTTAGATTATTTTTACCATTTGGCTATTATAAATCATATTGCTATGAACACTGGTGTAAAAACATCTTTTATGGTCCCTGCTTTCAATTATTTTGGATATATACCTAAAAGTGGAGTTTCTGGATCATGTGGTAATTCTATGTTTAATTTCTTGATTCTTTCATTATATGGCTTCATTCTCTCAGAATTACATTTCCCCAAAGGTATTAATATTGGCTCCTAGCATCCCCAGGTTCATACATTCAGTGCTTACACCAGAGAGGAAAGACTATTGTCCCTTAAATGAAGGACTGAAAAACCTTGGAAAGAAATCAATGGCTAACTTGCTCTTAAACATTTACTTGTAACAGTCACTATTGAAGGTCAGGTGTTGCTTTAGTCATCTTTATGTTGCTATTACCAAGATACCAGACAATAATAATTTAGAGGAGGAAAGGTTTATTTGGGCTCACAGTTTCAGTGGTTCAGTCCACTGGTTGGCTGACTCCATTGCTCTGGGTCTGAGGTGAGGCAAAATATCATGACAGAAGGGTGGTGGCAGAGGGAAGCATCTAAGGACATAGCAACCAGAAAGAGAGAGAGCTCTGCTCACCAGGGACAAAATATGACACCCAAAGTCATGCCCCAAGTGACTTACTTCTTCTAGCCACACCCTACCTGCCAACAGCTACCACCCAGGTAATTCATATCAATGGATTAATCCACTAATTAGGTTATGATTCTCATATCCTAATCATTTCATTTCTGAACATTCTTGCATGGTCTCACACAGAGCTTTTGGAGGACATCTGATATCTAAACCATAACAAGAGTGATGTGTGAAGGTTTGATAATTGAAATCCCAAGGATTGAACTGATTTGACTAGGTGGGGTCAGGTTCCCACATATTGGCTGGGAGAAATGGAGTCATGTAAGCAAAGAACATTTCCAAGTTGAGACAAACCTCTAAATCTGGGAATGGGGAGATTCTGTTCCCAAAAAGAAGAGAAGAACAGTCTGGGCGTGGCTACTTGATAAATCTTTGTGAGCTAAGTAGTCATCACAAATCTGCAATATCCAAGTAGTTACTTTGGTTAGCTGTTATGGTTTGTAGTTAAGGTAGTCAGTGAAAGACGGTTAACTCACAAGAAGGAAGGGAACTGTCTGAATAAAGCAATTGGATATTTTATGTGGTAGACCATAGTAAATCTCTTTGAACACTTATTTATCATATACAGTGACATTTTTCAGGGAAAAAAAAAAGACTGAAAATCACATCAGGTAGATAAATAATTGAGGGTTAAATTTTTAAAAATCTGTGCTTTCCATCTAATCTTACCTTCCAGCTTTAGTGTCACCACTGGTACATTTTCAAACACATTAAACAGCATAGAATAAAGCTGTGTACCTTGACTTTCATCTATTTATTTTAGTTCTACTCTTAGCTGTAGCTGGGATTCAAATTAAGGATTAATCCACTAATTAGGTTATGACTCTCATACCCTAATCATTTCATTTCTGAACATTTTTTCATTGTCTCACACAGAGGTTTTGGAGGACATCTGATATCTAAACCATAACAAGGGTGGTGTGTGAAGGTTTGACAACTGGAATTCCAAGGATTGAACTGATTCAACTAGGTGGGGTCAGGTTCCTACATATTAGCTGGGGGAAATGGAATCTGCATATAAATATCCAGTAAGAATTGTATTACTAGCAATTTTTTACACCTCCTGGGTTTGGAACACAAAACTAAGAATTGGTGTGACTTATAATCAGTTGTTCAAATAAAATTTAGGGAAGCATTTATCCATTTTAAGATCCATGAGGTTTCCCGTGCTTTAAAACTTCTATTTTATATTAATACATTCAGCAAAACAGCTATCTTTTCTAAGTAAATTATACACACCAAAGAATATATCTATTTCTTATTTGTTTTCTAGTGCTCTATTGTAATTAATCTTTATTTCCTTCCTTAATTGTATTATTGCAACTATTTTTTTATTCTCTGCATCTTACATTTTTCATCTTAAGCATTGTTTCAGTTTTACGCTTCCATTCCTTTATTATCAATACATATCATGTCTGCTGTTAGTTTCATAGCTCATTCCTTTTGTATCTTAGTGATCCCCACATAGTAAAGAAACACAATGTTCAAAAGGATGCTTTAGTCATATGCATTTATTGGCATTCTAGAATGCAGCATTTTCCTGAAGGAAAGGGAAAGTTAACACAGTTTAGAGAAGGAAATCAAAGAGGCAAATTAATAATGGCTGTCCATTTCCTATTAAGAACAATACTCATGTAGTTATAAATTGACTTATAGAATTAAATTAGCTTTCATCTATCATGAACTGTTCCTCTCCTCTCCTCTTCCTTCTCTCTATCCTCCTTCCTCCACATCTTCTCACTTTTTCACTCTCCCCATCGCTTCCTCATTACCCCCTTCCAAATGTAAACACTTAAAATTTCTTTGAAAATTTAACAAAGAAAATTAAATTCCAAAGGTAGTTTTCTAAGTCTCTTCAGTTTACACAAACAGATGCCAAAGGAAGGATTGAGTCTGCTTTCTCCTTGGAGAGGTATCTGGAAAGGATGTGCTTTGCTTTTGTTACCCTGAATTTTTCTTGGAAATCACAAACCTATCACTAGATTACCCTCCACCTTCCCTAAAAGAATGCAGGGGAAGTGTTTGGAGAAAGGAACACAGGCAAATGAAAGATAGCTGTGAATCAGGAAGGCATGCATAAGAGAAGGGGAAAGGCTCTTCAATTTCTCCAACACTTAAGCTAACATTCTGTCCCTGTCCCAGGAGGTTTCAGTATATTTTCAAGTGGTAATCAATGTAATGTTAGTAGATAATTTCCATGGCTTCTCTTTCTGTCCTTGCTTCTCATGTTAATCACTTTTGTTTTCTCCCCTGGTTAACTTTACTGATCCTATTGGATTTCTTCTCAATTCCTAAATATAATAATTTTGAAATGTACCTTGTAAATGGGCATTCTGACCTCTTTCAACTGTTCAGTCATGGCATAGAGCTTATCCCTTTTCAATCAAGAAACACATATTGGGCTTTCTTTCTGATTGCTTTACCTCTACTTTGGTGAAGGAGAGCTTGTGTCCTACCATCAGTGCACTGAAAGTTCCCATAATCAAAGGCCCATCCATTCGAGAACAATCTCCTTTGCAAAACCGGAAAATTTATTGCCCAAATGCTGGTTCCTCATGTACTTGGTAAAAGCTATGAACTTCAAACTTTTTCTTGACAATTGAATCCAAGGCCTTTAACACTTTTAATGGATTCCATTTCCTAATATTTTAATTATTTCTGTTTCTTTCCTTTAAGATTTCTCATTTTTCAAGATAAAGAGCCAAAGTCGTACACATCACTCTAACAAGATTCTGGTCAAAGAGGATATAATGAGAAGGTTTCCACAACATTTAAGCATTAATCTTTTACTGTATTCTTTCATGAATGCTTTTTAAAATGTTACAGGAAGTTTGGATTTGTGGTTTCCAGTACTCCTACTCATAAGTTTCTTTCTGGACTCCCCAGACATCAATTTCCAGAGAGATTGTGGGCCTCTGTATGATCTCATGGCCCTTTATTCTTAATATCTCTTCATTAAAATGTTTCCTGTAGTTGAGCCTAGAGAGTAAGGCATCTTTGTTGGTTTGGAAGGAAATGAGATGTAAAGTATCAATAGGCTTGGAAGAGTAGTAAGCAGAACTGGCTACATAATTTTTAAGACATTTAAGATATGTGGGTTCCCTTATTCAAAAATAGTTTTTAAATTTTTATTATTCTAATTTGTTATACATGTTTTCAAAAAATAATCAAGAATTACAAGGTGGGAAAAGCAGAGCACTAAACCAAGCAGGCGGCTCCACTACACAAAGAGCCCTGTGTGACTCCATAGGTCATAGGCTCAGGCTCATGGAGTGAGGAGGCAAAGAGAAGCCCTGGGGAGAGGCCAGAAGTATTATATTTTATATCCTCTTCCTGATTCTCTACACACAAGTAGTTTGTGCTTTGTTAGTGAATGAGCAAATTTCCCCATTCAATAAAATATTAAAATGTATTTCCTCACTTCTAAGTCATGTTTAGTGTTTCTTTGGTAATAATTTTAAAGTATGCTTTCCTTTCTTCCTTATTATGGCCAGTTGGGATATATTTTTCCTATCTCAGTAGAGTGACCTGAATTTACTTTCACTGAACTTTTTTTCTTGGAAAAGACTATTCTTTCCTATAAATACTCATAAGTGCACAAAGGGGGTGACTAGAATGCATATAGTCTATCTATTACAAAGATTTGGATGCAATGTGTGTAAAAACCAGCCATTGCCCTCAAATGGCTCCCTCTTGCAGGCAGCAAGAAAAAAATAAATAAATGAAGACCTAATAAACTTTATTTAAAAATCACTGTAGCCGGGCACGGTGGCACACGCCTGTAATCCCAGCACTTTGGGAGGCTGAGGCAGGAGGATCGCGAGTTCAAAGCCAGCCTCAGCAATGGTGAGGCACTTAGCAACTCAGTGAGACCCTGTCTCTAAATAAAATACAAAAAAAAAAAAAAAAAAAAAAAAAAAAAGGGCTGGGGATGTGACCCAGTGGACGAGTGCCCCTGAGCTCAATCCCCAGTACCACCAAAAAAAAAAAAAAAAAAAAAATCACTGTAAAGGACAACTGTGGCATGTTGAGGTAGTGAGGTTACATGGACTTTGTTCAATTCTGTTTTAATCCTCAGTCATGCTTTGCCGTGATACAGTGAGGTCAGCCCCTCCCAAGCACTATCTTGTATGTGTTAGTACTTTGTTCTCAAGGTGGTAAGAGATAACTTAGGGATCAGTCCTTCCATTTCTTTGGTTGCTTCATCTGTCTTATCACAATATAGAGCAATAATGGGTGTTGTATCACAGAGCAGAAAGATGGCTAGATTAGGAATCTCAAGATCATGTTTAATCTGCCTCACCGGCCTACAGAGCTTAGGATACATTTCTTTCACCCTCTCCAAACTTCAGTTTCCTCGTCTACTAAAGTAAGATTAATGACTTCCTGGCTATATCAGGAAATTGACTGTGACCATCAAATGGAATTAATTTGGTAAGTATATTTTCGGAGAAATGCAGACATTCCCAAAGAGGGTCCTTGCCCCCAAGGTCCTTATAGTCTATAAAAGAAGTTGGCAACTACAGAAAACTACTGTAAAAGAAATAAGAAATTATCAATCCCATAAAAGAGTTCAGACTGGTTAATGAATTCAGAGTATAGAAGGCAGAACAGGCATTCTTAGAGAAGAGCAATGCTGTTAAACCTTGGATAGCATTTGTTAAAAAGGTGAGGGGTTGAGAAAAGATATTCTAAGGAATGGAAAAAATATGAGAAATGTTAGAAAAATGAAAGAATCTACAACAGTTGGAGAACTCAAAAGCCCGTTTTGACTAGAACCTAAGGATTATGAAAAGAAAAGAAAGTTAAAGTCAGGTCATGAAGAGTCTTAACCATCTGAATGTGGACATAGAAGTTTTTCAGTATACAGTGTAGAATCTTTGCAAAGGTTTGGAAAGAGAGGAACATTGTCAGATCAAATGCTTTAAGTGAAAGCAATTTTAAAGCAAGTGAGGTTATGGTATAGTAGGCATTCAATAAGTTCTTAGATACTATAAATTTATGACATATCCAGTCATGATGTCACTGTACCAGTTAGCCAAACAATCTGGTATTTGCCAAGGTAGCAGCTGCTACTGCCAAATAGGGTAGCATTTAATTCTGCCTCCCAAGGGTCTGGACAAAAACAATCTCATTTGTTATTTCAGGGACTAGAACATTGGAAAATAACTTATAGACACAAAAGTTTATGCCAGAACCTTGAGGAATGTGAAATAATTTCATAATGATCTTGGCAAAACAAGGTTGAGTCAAAGTTATTAGTGAAATTATGGTGACTAACAATAAAAACATAATAAAGAGCAACTGTCGTCTTTGGGACATTTGCATATAAATTTTTAAAAAATTGTGAGCAGTTTTACTTCTCTGTGGCCCTGATTCCAAGCCTAAAGTACTTTTGTAGAAATATAAGGTAAGCCTGATTTCTATGGGAATGGTGGGGAAGATACTGACACGCAGGGTTAGGCACTCTGCTTTATGTTATCTGAGAGTAGAGAAGGGTGAAGAACACTCCACTGTCTCTCCTTCCTCATATATTTCATATTTGTTAGCTCCTCCTGCCTCTTCCATGGCCTTGAGATCCCAGGCAGAGGAAGAAGAGCCAGCACATTGGAAGCCTTCCTCACTAGGGATCATTGAATGATCAGGAGAGCTACAGTCTCAAAGATGGTCTCATTCAATGATTGTCACTACAGATAAGGAAGCAGAATGACCTTCAGCAAGGTCAACAAGTAATTTAATGAAAGTTTCAACAAGTATTCTTCTATAATCTTTTAGACATTCAGGAATAAATACTGCAAGCTGAGACGTGCACACACTCAGTGGGGGACAGAGAAGGGAAGAAGTAGATTAAAATAAAATACCTTAATGTTGCATAAAATGAACTCAGGACTACTTGACATTTCATTCAGTTTGTTTGTGTGTTTGTTTTATAGACTCCTAGCCTCAAGGGAAAAAAAAAATTAAAGTTTCAATTTCCAGAAGTATACAAAGGTAGTGTATTTCTGGCATATTCAACTAAGATACAAGATATTTTTACCCCAAAACTTTATCTTTTAAAAAAAAGTCCTCTAAGTCACCTGCGCATGCTTGTTTTGTTTCTTTCTCAATGCCATTTTTGCCCGTCAGTCTCTGGTGGGCAAGTTGTCTCTGGAATCATCCTCCTCACCAACTGTCTCATTGATTGTCATTCGAGTCTGTTAGTCATAGATCCTCAGTGAATGGTGGGTGGCAATTAGCTGCTTCTCTTCAAGGTATCTCCCAGTACAGGTGGCCTCGCTGTCACTTTGTTAGGGAAATGATTGGGTAATAATCATCATTTCCTGGTGATCTGCATTTCTGAAAGCAGGAGCTGCTTTTCATTTCTGATTATGCTCATTAAAAGTTGTGTTTCCAGCTTACCTGGGAGAAGCAGCACTATCATCAGGCATGTGATCTGTCCCTATAATGTTCATTAAAGTCTCACTTTAGCTGAAGGAAGTCGCAACTTTTCTAATAAGCATACTAGAGAAACAGATGTGGAATCTGCAGATACCCGCTGTCAGAAAAGGATAAAAATTGGCAGCATCCCACAAAGAAGAATATTTTAGGCCTAAAAATACTCTGGAGCTCAAACTGGCTCCAAATTCATTGTTGGCATTCGTTGATCCTAGAGAATGGTCAACTACTAACTTGAATATTATTTGCAACTTTTCAAATTGAGATAAAATAATATTTCTCTGAAATTAAAACTTTAGGTATCTATAGCACTTTGATTTTTACAAGTAAGAATTAAAATAAAATAAGGTATTTTTATTATTATCAGGAGAAACATAGGATATCTAGAACTTTATATTTAGGACCACTTAGTCCTTAAGACTAGCTTATCTGTGTTAGAGCACAATGGGCACTTTAGCAGTTCAAGTGCTGACAAGGCTGTGGTTTGCACACTGACACCCAGCAGCTCTGCTTACTGAGATTTAACCATAGAGGCTTACTGCAGCTAACAGGTACCTATAACAGATAACCACAGTAGCAGAATAGGAAATGAAGCAACAGGGACAGAACAATCCCTTTTAGGCTTAGTTCAGTTAAAGTCCCTAAGCTGTATGAGTTAAGAGTCCCCAAGCTTGAACCCAGATAAGGAATATAAAATGTACCCTCCAATAGAATTATACCAACTCACTTGCCTTGATGTACCCAAAACTTACTTATGTATAAAAGTAAAAGCCCTGCTGTGCTCAGGGCTCAGACTTTGGGAATTATCCCTCTGGGCCGTGATGCCACTAATAAAGTATTGCTTCCAGATCTCAGTGTCCTGACCCTCATTTCACGCTACATATCTTCTACCTGATCCAGGGACCCATTAGTCCTCAAGGTATCACAACAATCTTTACATTTTGGTTCTTGGGAAGTATGTGAGGAAACAGGATTGATTTGCATTTCTTTTACCTTTTCAATTTATCTCCTCCTCTGAGCATTTAAGACAGAGACGTAAAAATCCTAGGTCCTCCCTGCCAAGATCCAGGCAATCTCTATTGTGTATGCTTCCATGATTAGATGACTACTTAGTAATTTGGCATTTCAAGAAATAAAAATAGGGGAGATTCCAAGATGGTGGATTAGGGGAAGGCGCTTTTCAGGGCTGCTCCGTGGAATGAATCCAACAAAGCAGACAGATAGCTTTTCAGCAAGTATATGTAGACTGAGAATGCTCAACTCGTGGATAGTTTGAATGGTGAGGACGGGGAGCCAGGGAGTGAGCAGGACAAGCTGACTGCAGTGCCTAGTGCCGGGTGGCTTCAGCAGCACCGCCTGGAGCACAGGCGCTGTGGAACAAAGCCAGAGCTGGGAGACCGCGGGAGACCGCGGGAAGGCAAGCAACATCAGATCTGATCCACACTAGGCCAGGCCCAACCTGCGGCAGCGAAAACAGTGCGACCATTGCTGGGAGACCACGGGAGACCACGGGAGGGCAACACCAGATCAAATCCACACTCAGATGGGCACGACCCTCAGCAGTGAAGCCAGAGAGAAAGCAGCACAAGAAAACCAGCGAACAGACATGGAGGAACTTGCAACTGGGAGGATCATCAACAGCCAACAGGGGAACAAGTATCCAAGTCCAGCGAGATGACCCCTTGTGACCCTTCAACTGAGGAAGAGCATGGAGAGTAGACGCCATCTGGATGGATCAATTATCAGGGCCAGCCACCTAAAACCCCATCCCCAGCATCACTCCTCCCTAACCAGGTCCGCAGACTTGACTCCACCCACAAATTCTCTGCATCAGCCAGGGCCAATCTGCTGGACAGCCAATTTAACAAGCTGAGAAAGGAAGAGAAAAGGCTGCCTAATTGAGACTTGTGGATTTGACTTTTTTCTTTCTTTCTTTCTTTTTTTCTTCTTTCTCTCTTTCTTTCCCTCTTTTCTCTCTTTTCTTCTTCCCTCATCTTTCTTATCTACACCCTGCCCCTGCATTCTCAACAGAGAAGAAAATAAGTTGTATAAAAGAATTAGGAATTTTAGAACTGGAGCAACTGAATAGTACATCAAAGCACTGTTATATATAGTCTCCTCTCTAATTTTTTTTGACTCACTGTCTTCTCGCTTACACTAATTCTTTTGTTTATTAAAAGTTGTATTTATAATAGTAGTATGCATTGTAATTCATAATAAACATATAGAGCATTTTTTTACAAAACACTGTTTATATACAATGTATATTTGTATCATTCAAATCTTCAATCATGCATTTAGGATAATGACATCCATCTTATTCAACCACATTTTCTTTTTATCCACTCCATCCCCCCTTGCTCCCTTCCTTCCCCTCCCTCCCCTTTGACCTTGCTAGTGTTCCTCTAATCCTCCTATGTACCCCGACCCAACACCACTGTGAATCTGTCTCCTTACATCAGAGAAAAGATTCGGTATTTGGATTTTTTAGATTGACTAACTTCACTTAGCATTATATTCTCCAACTTCATCCATTTACCTGAAAATGCCATGATTTTATTCTCTTTTATTGCTGAGTAATACTCCATTGTGTATACGTACCACATATGCTTTATCCATTCATCTACTGAGGGACATCTAGGTTGGTTCCATAACCTAGCTATTGTGAATTGTGCTGCTATAAACATTGAAGTGGCTGTGTAACTGTAATATGTTGTTTTTAAGTCCTTTGGGAATAGCCCCAGGAGTGGGATGGCTGGGTCATAGGGTGGTTCCATTCCCATTTTCCCAAGAAATCTCCATACTACCAGCCATAATGGTTGCACCATTTTGCAGTCCCACAGCAATGTATGAGTGTGCCTTTTTCCCCACATCCTCTCCAACATTTATTGTTGTTTGTGTTTTTAATAGCTGCCATTCTGACTGGAGTAAAATGAAATCGTAGAGTAGTTTTGCTTTGCATTTCTCTAATTGCCAGTGATGTTGAGCATTTTTTCATGTATTTGTTGATTAATTGTGTATCTTCTTCTGAGAAGTGTTTTTTCAATTCCTTAGCCCATTTGTTGATTGGGTTATTTGGTTTTTGTTGGAATTAAGTTTTTTGAGTTTTTTATATATTCTAGAAATTAGTGCTCTATCTGATGTGCATGTATTAAATATTTGTTCCCAATTAGTTGGCTATCTATTCATCTCACTTATTGTTTCTTTTGCTGAGAAGAAGCTTTTCAGTTTGAATTTATTCTATTCATTGATTCTTGATATTAATTCTCATGCTACAGGATTCTTATTAAGGAACTTGGGGCCTAATCCGACATGTTGGAAATTGGAGCTTACTTTTTCTTCTATTAGGTTTAGTGTCTCTGGTCTAATTCCTAGGTCCTTGATCCACTTTGAATTGAATTTTGTGCATGGTGAGAGATACAGGTTTAATTTCATTTTGTTGCATATGGCTTTCCAGTTTTCCCAGCACCATTTGTTGAAGAGGCTATCCTTTCTCCACTGTACATTTTTGGCGCCTTTGTCTAATATAAGATAGCTGAAATTATATGTATTAGTCTCTGTGTCCTCAATTCTGTACTATTGGTCTACCAGTCTGTTTTGGTGCCAATACCATGCAGTTTTTGTTACTATTGCTCTATAGTATAATTTAAAGTCTGGTATGGTGATGCCCCCTGCTTCACTTTTCTTGCTCAGGATTGCTTTGGCTATTCTGGGTCTCTTATTTTTCCAGATGAATTTCATGACTGCTTTTTCTATTTCTTTGAAGAATGACATTGGGATTTTGATTGGAATTGCATTAAATCTGTATAATGCTTTTGGTAGTATGGACATTTTGACAATATCAGTTCTACCTATCCAAGAACAAGGTAGGTCTTTCCATCTTCTGAGGTCTTCTATATTTTTTTTTTTAGTGTTCTATAATTTTCATTATACAGGTCCTTCACCTCTTTCGTTAAGTTGATTTTTGATGCTATTATAAATCGGGTAGTTTTCATCATTTTCCTTTCAGAGGCATTGTCACTGATATACAAAAATGCCTTTGACTTATGGGTATTGATTTTGTATCCTGCTACCTTGCCGAATTCATTTACTAGTTATAAAAGTTTTCTGGTAGAGTTTTTTGGGTCTTCTAGGTATATTATCATGTCATCACCAAATAGTGCTAATTTGAGTTCTTCTTTTCCTATCTGGATCCCTTTAATTTCGATTGTATGTTGAATTGGTCTAGCCAGAGTTTCAAGTATTATGTTAAATAGCAGTGGTGACAGGGGGCATCCCTGTCTTGTTCCAGTTTTTAGAGGAAATGCTTTCAATTTTTCTCCATTTAATATAATGTTAGCTTGGGCTTTGCATAAATAGCTTTTATGATGTTGAGATATGTTCCTGTTATTCCTAGTTTTTCTAGTGTTTTAAACATAAAGGGGTATTGTATTTTGTCTAATGCTTTTTCTGCGTCTATTGAGATGATCATATGGTTCTTATCTTTAAGTCTATTGATGTGATGTATTATGTTTATTGATTTCCAAATGTTGAACCAAACTTGCATCCCTGCGATTAACGCCACTTGATCGTAGTGCACTATCTTTTTGATATGTTTTTGTATTCGATTTGCCAGAATTTTGTTGAGGATATTTGCATCTATGTTCATTAAAGATATTGGCCTGAAGTTTTCTTTTTTGGCTGTGTCTTTGCCTGGCTTTGGAATTAATATAATATTGGCCTCATAGAAAGAGTCTGGGAGAGCTCCCTCTTTTTCAATTTCTTTAAATAAGTTGAAGAGTATTGGAATTAGTTCTTCTTTGAAGGTCTTGTAGAACGTGGCTGTGAACCCATCGGGACTTGGACTTTTTCTTGATGGTAGCTTCTTGATGTCGTCTTCTAGTTCTTCAATGGAAATTGATCGGTTTAAATTGTGTATAGCCTTCTATTTAGTTTAGGCAATTTGTACGACTCTAGAAATCTGTTGATGCATTCAGTATTTTCTATTTTATTAGAGTACAAGTTTTCAAAGTAATTTCTAATTATCTTCTGTATATCTGAGGTGTTTGTTGTGATATTTCCTTTTTCATCATGGATGTTAGTAATTTGAGTTTTTTCTCTTTTTTTTGTTATCATCACTAAAGTTCTGTCAATTTTATTTATTTTTTCAAAGAACCAGCTTTTAGTTTTGTCAATATTTGAATTGTTTCTTTAGTCTCAATTTCATTAATTTCAGCTCTGATTTTAATTATTTCCTGTCTTCTACTACTCTCAGTGTTGATTTGTTCCTCTTTTTCTAGTGCTTTGAGGTGTGATGTTAAGTCATTTATTTGTTGTTGTTGTTGTTTTCTTTTAGGAATGAACTCAGTGCAATGAATTTTCCTCTTACTACTGCCTTCCCTTCATAGTGTCCCAGAGATTTCTATATGACATATCTGCATTTTCATTTACCTCTAGGAATTTTTTAATCTCCTCCTTGTTGTCTTCTGCAACCCCTTGTTCATTCAGTAGCATGTTACTTAGCTTCCAGTGTTAGAATAGGTTTTTTGTTTCTTGTTTTGTCATTGATTTCCAATTTTATCCCATTATGGTCTGATAAAATGCAGGTTAGTATCTCTACGTTTTTATATTTGCTGAGATTTGCCTTGTGGCATAATATATGGTCTATGTTGGAGAAGGAGCCATGTGCTGCTGAGAAGAAAGTGTATTCACTCACTGAGGGATGAAATATTCTGTATATGTTCATTAGGTCTAAGTTATTAATTGTTTTAATGAGACCTACAGTTTCTGTATTTAGCTTTTGTTTAGATGATCTATCCATTGGTAAGAGAGGTGTGTTGAAATCCCCTAGAATAATTGTGTTGTGGTCTATTTTACTCTTGAACTTGAGAAGGGTTTGTTTGATGAATGTAGGTGCTTCATTATTTGGGGCATATAGATTTACAATTGTTATATCTTGTTGATGAATGGTTCATTTAAGTAGTAAGAAATATCTGTCTTCGTCCCTTTTGATTAGCTTTGGCTTGAAGGCTACCTTATTTGATATGAGAATGGAATCCCCTGCTTGCTTCTGCACCCCATGTGAGTGATAAGACTTTTCCCATCCTTTCACCTTTTTTCTATGAGGTGGGTTCCTTGGAGACAGCAAATTGTTGGGCTGTTTCTTTTAATCCAGTCTGACAATCTGTGTCTTTTGAATAGTGAGTTTAGGCCATTAATATTCAGGGTCATTACTGAGATGTGATTCTTATTCCCATCCATTTTTATTTGTTTATGGTATTTAACTCGATTTGTTTGCTCCTCTGGTTGGTATTTCCTTTAGTTTAATAATTCCCTTTGTTGATTTTCATTGTTATTATTCTTTTCTTCTTTGTGGAATATTTTTTCCCAGGCTGTTCAGAAGTACTGGAAAATTCAGATTTCAAGTTGTGAAATCTTTTAGCTTTTGTTTCTTGTGGAAGGTTTTTATTTCATCTTCAAATCTAAAGCTCAATTTTGCAGCGTATAATATTCTTGGTTGACATCCCTTTTCTTTCAGAGCTTGAAATATGCTCTTCCAGCTTTTAAAGTCTGGGTTGAAAAATCTGAATATAGTCTTATTGGTTGCCCCCTTTATGTAATCTGCTTCCTTTCTCTTGTGGCTTTTAATATTCTCTCCTTGGTCATTGTATTAGGCATTTTCATGATAATGTGTCTTGGTGTGGATCTGTTGTGATTTTGTATGTTTGGTGCTTGGTAAGCCTCTTGAATTTGGTTTTCTCATTCATTCCTCAAGTTTGGAAAGTTTTCTGCTATTATTTAGTTGAATCAATTACTCATTTCTTAGGCTTGGAACTCTGCACCTTCCTCCACTCCAATCACTCTTAAACTTGGTCTTTTCATGTTGTCCCATATTTCTTGAATGCTCTGTTCTTGATTTCTTACAATTTTGCTTTGTATTCTACATTTTTCTCTAGGGTATATATTTTGTCTTCGTTATCTGAGGTCCTTTCTTCCAAGTGGTCTAATCTGTTGGTGATGCTTTCAATTGAACATTTAGTTTGGTTTATTGCTTCTTTCATTTCCAGAATTTCTGTTTGGTTTCTCTTTAGAGCCTCTATCTCCCTATTGAAGTAATCTTTTGCTTCCTGTATTTGTTTTTGGAGTTCTTTGTCAAAATGATCTTTTACCACTTGTATTTGCTCCCTTATATCATTTTTGAGTTCATTCTTAAATTCCATAAACATTTGGAATATGTAATTTCTGAATTCCATCTCTGGCATTTAACCAACTGTGCTTGCCATGGAATCTTCTGAGGAGATATGTTTATTTGTTTGAGTCACTTTCTTCCCTTGTTTCTTCATATTGCTTGTGTGATTTTTCTTCTAGCACTGTGGAACCTCGACTATTTCATTTTTACCTTAAATCCTTATGATGCTCCTGTAGTACAATTCTATCAGATCCCCTTATAAATACTTTACACTTTAAAACCAAACACTTACTATTCAGATAATCCCAGTTTGATCACAATGTACATATTTAATTAACTCAGATATTGTCTCCAATTTACTCTGTATGTTTGTGATGGGTTTTATAGTTTCAAGTGTTGGACACAGAGGTGATAAGTTTAGGAAGAAGGAAGTGAGGGTATTGGGTTGATCTTTCTTAGTAAGTGTGAAGAGAGAATTCTATGGAAGTGGTTTAATATCATTAGACAAGAGAGGAAAGAGCATGAACGATTTAGTGGAAAGACCGATTTATATATATGCCAAACTTATGCAACCTTTGAGAGAAGAAAAAAGAAAGATGAAAAAGCAAAAAAGAAAAGAAGAAGAAAGAGGAAAAAAAGAGAGAGATTACAAAGAAGTAGGGATTAGTGTAAAACAGAGGAAAGCAAAAGTGATAAAAAAAAAAGAGAGAGAGAGAATAAATTATATAATTTAGTTGTCCCAGTTCTCAAAATCCCAATTTCTGTGTATAACTTGTTTTCGCCTCTGTTGAGAATGCAATGGCAGGGTGTAAATAGGAAAGATGAGGGAAGAAGAATGGAGACAAAAGTGAGAAGGAAGAAAAGAAAGAAAGAAAAGAGGAATAAAAGCGAAAAAACAAACCCACAATCAAACAACAACAACAACAACAAAAAGAATATCAAAGTCAAACCCAGGAACAGATCTCAGTCAAACAGCGCCCTGTGAAGTCCTTCTTTTTTTCCCTTCCAGTTTGAGCCAGTTGTCCCAGATCACGTCCAGGCAGAACCTGGGAAGCTTGCAGACCAGGGCATGTTCTCCTGCTGTCCTGTTGTGTGATTTCCTTTCTGTGGTTGGCGGGCTGGGAAAGTCTGCCGGTCGGGGCCTACCTGGGAAGCTTGCAGGCCGGGGCTTTTTCCGCTGGGGTCCTGTGCTGGGATGGTGTCTCTGCGGTAGGCAGGCTGGGAAAGTCCTCTGTAGGGCCTAGCTGGAAAGCTTACAGGCGGGGACTTTTTCTGCTGGGGTCCCACGCTGGTATCTGGCATGCATGAAGCACTAGGTTTGATCCTCAGCACCACATAAAAATAAAATAAAGGTATTGTGTCCACCTACAACAAGTTCAGGGAGCTAACAAGTTCAGAACAGGATTCAAATCCAGGCAGTCTTGCCCCAGAGCCACCTCTCAACTGCTATGTTGCTTCTGAACTTAAGCTTCTGGAGGACCATCCACTCTTCCTGGGCTCACAGGGAAGGCTTATAGCACTTCTCTTTCCTTGGGATCCTCTAGCATGGAAGTGGGGAGGGGCTTTCACTTACATGGTGCTTTTATTTATAAAATTGTTGTGCTGCAAAACTCCAAACCTAGCTCCAGCAGCCCTCCACCACCAGACTCGAGCCCCACCATAAGAGCCTCCCTCAGACTGCAAGATGGCATGGCGACTCTCACTAATTCTTACTACCCAGACATTTTCTAATTTTTCTCAACATTTGCATAAACGTGACTTAAATATACATCAGTCTTCACACTTAATTGTTCACTCCAATTCCCTTCCTCTCCTGCTATTAAACTACTTCCATAGATTTCTACTTTTACACTTCCTAAGGAGGGGAAAGCAATATCCTTCCTTCCTTCCCTCCTAAGCATATCACCTTTGTACCCAATATCTGAAATTATAAACCCCATTACAATCATTCAGAGTATATTGGAGACAATATCTAAATTCTCTAACTCTGTACATTGTGACCAAATTGTGATTAACTGAATATAAAATGTCTGGTTTTAAGGTGTAAAGTATATATAAGGGGAGCTGATAGCATTATATAACAGGAGCATCATTAGGCCTTAAGGTAAAATCAAAACAGTCAAGGTTCCACAGTGGTCAAAGAAAGGGCACACAAGCAATATGAAAAAACAAGGGAAGAAAATGTCCCAAGCAAATCAACATACCTCCTTAGCAGATTCCCTAGCAAGCACAGTAGATCTAATGTCAGAACAGGAATTCAGGAAATACATACTCCAAATGTTTATGGAGCTCAAGGATGAATTCAAGAAGGAGATGAGAGAGCAAATACAGGTAGTAAAAGATCACTTTGACAAAGAACTTCATAAACAAATACAAGAAGCAAAAGACTACTTCAATAGAGAGATAGAGGTTCTAAGGAGAAACCAAACAGATATCCTGGAAATGAAAGAAGCAATAAACCAAATTAAATGCTCTATTGAAAGCATCACCAATAGATTAGACCACCTGGAAGAAAGGACCTCAGATAATGAAGACAAAATATACAATCTGTAAAAAATGTAGAATACACAGCAAAAATGGTAAGAAATCAAGAACAGAACATTCAAGAAATATGGGACAACATAAAAAGACCAAATTTAAGAGTGATTTGGGTAGAGAAAGGTGCAGAGTTCCAAGCCAAAGGAATGAGTAATTTATTCAATGAAATAATAACAGAAAACTTTCCAAACTTGAGAAATGAGAAAACCAATTTTAACAGGCTTACTGAACACCAAGCAAACAAAATCACAACAGATCCACACCAAGGCACATTATAATGAAAATGCCAAATATACTGAACAAGGAGAGAATATTAAAAGCCACAAGAGAAAGGAAGCAGATTAAATATAGGGGGAAACCAATTAGACTACGATCATATTCTTCAATCCAGACCTTAAAAGGTAGAAGATGCTGGAATAGCATATTTCAAGCTCTGAAAGAAAAGGGCCAGGTGCAGTGGCGCATGCCTCTAATCCCAGCACTTTGGGAGGCTGAGGCAGGAAGATCGCTAGTTCAAAGCCAGCCTCAGCAATGGCGAGGCACTTAGCAACTCAGTGAGACCCTGTTTCTAAATAAAATACAAAAAAAGGGCTGGGGATGTGACCCAGTGGTCGAGTGCCCCTGAGTTCATTCCCTGGTACCACAAAAAAAAAAAAAAAAAAAAAAGAAAGAAAAGAAAAGGGATGTCAACCAAGAATCTCATACCCAGCAAAATTAAGCTTTAAATTCAAAGATGAAATAAAAACCTTCCATGACAAACAAAAGTTAAAAGAGTTCACAACTCAAAAGCCACCACTTCTGAATATCCTGGGCAAAATATTCCACAAAGAAGAAAAGAAAAATAACAATGAAATTCAACAAAGGTAGATATTAAACTAAAGGAATTACCAACCCGAGGAGAAACCAAATTAAGTTAAATACCATAAACATATAAAAATGGATGGGAATAAGAATCACATCTCAATAATAACCTTGAATGTTAATGGCCTATATTCACCATTCAAAAGAAACAGATTGTCAGACTGGATTAAAAGAAACAACCCAACAATATGTTGTCTCCAAGAAACCCACCTCATAGAAAAAGACATCAATAGACTGAAGGTGAAAGGATGGGAAAAATCTTACCACTCACATGGGCCACAGAAGCAAGCAGGGGTTTCCATTCTCATATCAAATAAGGTAGACATCCAGCCAAAGTTAATCAAAAGGGACAAAGATGGATATTTCTTACTGATTAAGGGAACCATTCATCAACAAGATATAACAATTATAAATCTATATGCCCCCAAATAATAAAGCACCTACATTCATCAAACAAACCCTTCTCAAGTTCAAGAGTAAAATAGACCACAACACAGTTATCCTAGGGGATATCAACACACCTCTCTCACCAATGGATAGATCATCCAAACAAAAGCTAAATAAGGCAATTTTAAGCCTCTTTAAAACAATTAATAACTTAGACCTAACGGACATATATAGAATATTTCATCCCTCAGTAATCAAATACACTTTCTTCTCAGCAGCACATGGCTCCTTCTCCAAAATTGACCATATATTATGCCACAAGGCAACTCTCACCAAATATAAAAATGTAGTGATACTACCCTGCATTATATCAGATCATAATGGGATGAAACTGGAAATCAATGATAAAACAAGAAATAAAAAAAAACTACTCCAACAACTGGAAGCTAAACAACATGCTACTGAAGGAACAAGGGGTTAAAGAAGATATCAAAGAGGAGATTAAAAAATTCCTAGAGGTAAATGAAAACACAGATACATCGTATTGAAATCTCTGGGACACTGTGAAGGCAGTAGTAAGAGGAAAATTCATTGCACTGAGTTCATTCTTTAAAAGGAAAAACAACAACAACAAATAAATGACTTAACATCACACCTCAAAGCACTAGAAAAAGAGGAACAAATCAACACTGAGAGTAGTAGAAGACAGGAAATAATTAAAATCAGAGCTGAAATTAATGAAATTGAGACTAAAGAAACAATTCAAAAATTGACAAAACTAAAAGTTGGTTCTTTGAAAAAATAAATAAATTTGACAGACCCCTAGTAATGCTAACGAAAAGGAGAAAAAACTCAAATTACTAGCATCCGTGATGAAAAGGAAAATCACAACAAACACCTCAGATATACAGAAGATAATTAGAAATTACTTTGAAAACTTGTACTCTAATAAAATAGAAAATGTTGAAGATATTGACAGATTTCTAGAGTAGTATGAATTGCCCAAACTGGAACTGGAGGCTATACACAATTTAAATAGATCAATCTCAAGAGAGGAAATAGAAGACACCATCAAAAAGCTACCAACTAGAAAAAGCCCAGGTCCTGATGGGTTTACAGCTGAGTTCTACAAAACCTTCAAAGAAGAACTACTACCAATGTTCTTCAACTTATTTCAAGAAATAGAAAAAGAGGGAGCTCTTCCAGACTCTTTGTATGAGGTATATATTACATTAATTACAAAGCCAGGCAAAGACACAGCCAAAAAGAAAAACCCCAGGCCGATATCTTTAATGAACATAGATGTAAAAATTCTCAACAAAATTCTGACAAATCAAATACAAAAACATATCAAAAAGATAATGCACCATGATCAAGTGGGGTTTATCCCAGGGATGCAAGGTTGGTTCAACATTCAGAAATCAATAAACATAATACATCATATCAATAGACTTAAAGATAAGAACCATATGATCATCTCAATAGATGCAGAAAAAGCATTCAACAAAATACAACACCTCTTTATGTTCAAAACACTAGAAAAACTAGGAATAACAGGAACATATCTCAACATTGTAAAAGCTATATATGCAAAGCCCCAAGCTAACATTATCTCAAATGGAGAAAAAAAAAAAACTGGAACAAGACAGGGATGCCCCCTTTCACCACTGTTATTTCACATAGTACTTGAAACTCTGCCCAGAGCAATTAGACAGATGAAAGAAATTAAAGGGATACACATAGAAAAAGAAGAGCTCAAATTAGCACTATTTGCCGATGACATGATAATATACCTAGAAGACCCAGAAACCTCTACCAGAAAACTTTTACAACTAGTAAATGAATTTGGCAAAGTAGCAGGATACAAAATCAATACCCACAAGTCAAAGGCATTTTTGTACATTAGTGACAAAGCCTCTGAAGGGGAAATGATGAAAACTACCCCATTTAAATAGAATAAAAAAAAATACCTGGGAATACCTGAAAGACCTCTATAACGAAAACTATAGAACACTAAAGAAAGAAATTATAGAAAACTTCAGAAGATGAGAAAACCTACCTTGTTTTTGGATAGGCAGAAATAATATTGCCAAAATTTCCATACTACCAAAAGCATTATACAGATTTAATGCAATTCCAATCAAAATCCCAATGTCATTCTTCAAAGAAATAGAAAAAGCAGTCATGAAATTCATCTGGAAAAATAAGAGACCCAGAATAGCCAAAGCAATCCTTAGCAAGAAAAGTGAAGCAGGTGGCATCACCATACCAGACTTTAAATTATACTATAGAGAAATAATAACAAAAACAGCATGGTATTGGCACCAAAACAGACTGGTAGACCAATAGTACAGAATTGAGGACACAGAGACTAATACATATAATTTCAGCTATCTTATATTAGACAAAGGCGCCAAAAATGTACAGTGGAAAAAGGATAGCCTCTTCAACAAATGGTGCTGGGAAAACTGGAAAGCCATATGCAACAAAATGAAATTAAACCTGTATCTCTCACCATGCACAAAATTCAATTCAAAGTGGATCAAGGACCTAGGAATTAGACCAGAGACACTAAACCTAATAGAAGAAAAAGTAAGCTCCAATTTCCAACATGTCAGATTAGGCCCCAAGTTCCTTAATAAGAATCCTGTAGCATGAGAATTAATATCAAGAATCAATGAATAGAATAAATTCAAACTAAAAAGCTTCTTCTCAGCAAAAGAAACAATAAGTGAGATGAATAGATAGCCAACTAATTGGGAACAAATATTTAATACATGCACATCAGATAGAGCACTAATTTCTAGAATATATAAAAAACTCAAAAAACTTAATTCCAACAAAAACCAAATAACCCAATCAACAAATGGGCTAAGGAATTGAAAAAAACACTTCTCAGAAGAAGATACACAATTAATCAACAAATACATGAAAAAATGCTCAACATCACTGGCAATAGAGAAATGCAAAGCAAAACTACTCTACGATTTCATTTTACTCCAGTCAGAATGGCAGCTATTAAAAACACAAACAACAATAAATGTTGGAGAGGATGTGGGGAAAAAGGCACACTCATACATTGCTGGTGGGACTGCAAAATGGTACAACCACTATGGAAAGCAGTATGGAGATTTCTTGGGAAAATGGGAATGGAACCACCCTATGACCCAGCCATCCCACTCCTGGGGCTATTCCCAAAGGACTTAAAAACAGCATATTACAGTGACACAGCTACCTCAATGTTTATAGCAGCACAATTCACAATAGCTAGGTTGTGGAACCAACCTAGATGTCCCTAGGTAGATGAATGGATAAAGAAAATGTAGTATATATACACAATGTTATTTTACTCATCAATAAAAGAGAATAAAATAATGACATTCACAGGTAAATGGATGAAGTTGGAGAATATAATGCTAAGTGAAGTTAGTCAATCTCAAAAATCCAAATACCAAATGTTTTCTTGATGTAAGGAGACAGATTCACAGTGGTGTTGGGTTGGGGTACATAGGAGGATTAGAGGAACACTAGCAAGGTCAAAGGGGAGGGAGGGGAAGGAAGGGAGTAAGGGGGGATGGAGTGGATAAAAAGATGTGGTTGAATAAGATGGATGTCATTATCCTAAATGCATGATTGAAGATTTGAATGGTATGAATATACATTGTATATAAAGAGTGTATTGTAAAAAGATGCTCTATATGTTTATTATGAATTATAATGCATACTACTATTATAAATACAACAAGTTTTAATTAAAAAAAAAAGAGAAAAAGAGTCAGGACCTTGTGCAATAATGTAATAATATATTCTAGCCGGGCGCGGTGGCGCATGTAATCCCAGCAATGAGGCAGGAGGATTGTGAGTTCAAAGCCAGCCTCAGCAATCTTCTCGGAAAATAAAAACAAAAAAAGGGCATGTGGCCCAAATCCCCGGTACCACAAAAAAAAAAAAAAAAAAAGAAAGACAGCACAAATTAATGCATGAAATTCGCAGGGAGTGTGGAATTCAAAGCCCATTTGCACACAGTGGATCTTGTTTAATTTTTATGGCTGAGAAAACAACATAAATAAAACAGGAACAAAATATTTTTTTCTTTGATTACTTATATGGTTCTAGGTATCTGTGATATAATCAGTATAGCACTGAAAGCAGACCACAGCAAAATCTAACAACTTCTTGGACCAAATCCAACTGGGTACCATTATTTTTCTTCTTTTTGAATATGTTTTGATGCCACAATTAAATGACCTTAGGAGTTTTATCTTGTTATACCACTTCACTAACACATACTTATTTCTATGACAACATGGATGACTTATAAATCTTTGACCTTAATGAGAAAGAAATTAGTTTCTGAAGTTAAAAATATCAAGAATTCTAATTACTTCTTACACATTCATCTGTAGCATTCAAATGACATTGATTTTAAACTTTAAATCAAAATAAAGAGGGTTTAGCTGGGTGTGGTGGTGCACACCTGTAATTCCAGTTACTCGGGAGGCTGGTGCAGGAGGATAGTAAATTCAAGGCCATCCTGGGTAATTTAGCAAGACCCTCTCTCAAAACAAAAAATAAAAAGGGCTGGGGATGTAGCTTGGTGGTAGAGCATCTCAGGTTCAATCCACAGTACCACAAATAAATTAATTAATTAAATAAAAATTACAAAAAAGAACTTTAGACATATCCTGATTATGACATTTAAATCAGTCATCGTGTGCTCTTCTCCCTAGATAGTCTTCCCTAATGGCAGAGACCGTGTCACTCTCATTTCTGTGTCTTTAGTTTCCTGTTCAAACTCTTAAAGATACTTCCATTGTAGTAGGAAAAAAGGACTTAAATTAGGAGATTATACAAACATAATACTGAGACGTGCTGGTTTCATGTCACCCTTTGCTAGAATATTTGCCCACATATTTCAGCTATCTTCCTATCTTATTACTGTCATGCCACTGATCCTTCTTTATAAAAGAAGCTTTCATATTAAACCTTCAAGGAGTCCAAAAGCAACAGGTGAGGAACTGCCTACTCTGAGTGTTGCAGTTTATAGGTTAACAGCTTCATAGGACCCTTACAAAGCTTGGAATGCTTGTCACCTCTACTACTGGCACACACCACTAAGGAGCACTTTGTCCTAGCTGGCTCTGTAAGCAGGAGCTTGTGGGGTGGGAGGGCTGCTAGCTGTGAAGTCTTGAGTTAGTGGATTCCTGGTGCTTTTCTGGGAGGGGGTAACCAGGAACATACTGTTACCTCATCCTCAAGACTGTAGTAGCCTTTGTGGTTTGTCCACAATTCTTTACAAAGTAGGAAAAAGCATACTTTTAAACACAAGCATTTCCTATCAGTGCTAAATCCTTGTGCACTTAAACCAAAATAGAGTTGTCCTATGCAGGATTCCAGAATCATTGACAGTTCAACAACAGAATTTAAAGAAGCAACTTTATTTTTTTTTTAACTTTACCAACTTTTCCTTGTTTTATTTTCTCAGAAACATAACCGCTATTGGTATTCCTCACAATGAACACAGCCTGACTCAAAGCATATATGCACTGAATAATGCATGAATCTACAGCAAGATGAGTTAGAAGTATACTAAAAAGGAACAGCAATAGTTGCAAGGAATTTTAAATCTCAGATTAGAGCTCGGAAGAATTTTATATGAGGACTGGGTAAGATTTAAGGAAAGCTTTATTCAGATTAGTAAATTATTTTTATTGTATTTTCTATGTATTCTTAGTCATGATTCTATATAGAGTACTCTCATAAGATTTTATTTTTTAATTGAATTTTAGATATGCAGGTTGGGAATTAATGAAGAAATCTCTGTACCCATACAGACCTAATTATCTAGACTCTGAGAGTAATGTGTATTTCTCTTTAAGACAGGTGAAATCTGTTTCAAATGTACTTGTCCAATTCTCTCATGTTGTTCCAGGATGCGAAGGCTTCTATAACTAATTTGCCTATGCAGAGATCTTAGGTCACTTGTCACTACTTCTGTTTATAAACTTCTTGTTTGAGCAGTTGTAAAAGCTTTCAGAATCTTCTTTTTTTTTTTTTTTTTTTTTTTTTTTTTTTTTTTTTTTTTTTTCTCTCTCTTTACCATTTCATAGAAATGACTTGGACAAAAAAAGAAGCAGCCATTTTCTACCAGGGAAGACCCTCAGGTGGCCTTATTTTAAGCAAGACTGTACCCAAAGGCAATTTTTCTTGGGATTGAAGATGAATAAAAAATTAGAAACGAAAATGATTTCCCTGCCTCATATCTCCATATATTGTGCATTATGTATGTTATATATGGATATACAGATGTGTGTAGTATGTCTGTGTGTATGAGAGAGAGAGAGAGAGAGAGAGAGAGAGAGAGAGAGAGAGATTATTCTATTTCAGAACCTTAAAAGCTTCCAGAAAGAAGAAAATACCAAATCAAGGATATCCCTGTCATGACAGACATGGAAAGACTCCTCTAAATAAATCAACCACCCCCAAACTTCACAACCCCTAAATTAAATAGCTTTTAATGTGGGATTTCTTCCTTTGACCAGAGCTCAGGGTAATGCCTATACTGTTACTGAGGCTTGCATGGTATCTTTTCAGTTTTAGGATAAAAGGAAAAGAAGGGTCACTAATCATGTGTGTGCCAGATAAGATGCAGCTCTGCTCCCATCCAGTGACTCACTTAACCCTGGAAGCCCCTGTGATCTAGTATGTTCAACTGAAGAGGCAGAGGGTGGCGTGACAGAGCATAGGTGTAGGAATGAGCTGCACCTAGTTTCAGCTCCCAGCTCCCAGTCACAGCTGGATGACCTTGGACAAGTTATTGAACTTCAGCAAACTTTACTTCCTATATCTTAAAGTGAAGATAACATCAATTTCATAGATTGAACCATTTATGTCTTCTGTATCATTAATTGCTAGTCCCCAAGGGCCCTAACATTGGAGAAATTTACTTGGTACCACAGTTGGATGGGAATACTTCAAAGGTAATCTTTCTCTCCAAATTATTTAGAATATGGAAAGTGATTAGGAACTCATGGTTGTGACTTTTAGAAGCCATAAAAGCATAGTTCATCTGATTTTGTGTTAACACTCTAATGAGATTTCAAATCGTTTGTGTCCCTGCCTAGAACGGTAGTATAGGAACCTTGGAGCACACCTTCTGAGACCCTAGAAAGAGCTCCAAGACAATCCAAGGAGAATTTGAAAGGACACACATGTCCAGAGATTTGGAAGCAAATGAACTTTTAACTAGCCCTCTGTTATGGTCCTGCAA
Source organism: Tamias sibiricus (assembly GCA_025594165.1). NCBI lineage: Eukaryota > Metazoa > Chordata > Mammalia > Rodentia > Sciuridae > Tamias > Tamias sibiricus. The sequence goes on along the minus strand of CM046664.1, from coordinate 105,711,741 downwards.
GACTGGTTGCAGGAACACTGACTTATTTTTACTAAGGCTTTTGTCCCAAATGCCAATGGGCAAAGGACACCTGCTAAGCAATATGTGCTTGGAAGAAAACCTGGAGATGCAGCTGCCATCTAGCAGCTGCCTAATATTCTTCAGTGAAAAAGGCAAGACTAGGAACAGGAGAAAGAGATGGGAAGCAGGGAAGGAAAGACAGCAAGAAAGGCAAAAACTATTTCTGCTAAATGAGAATGAGCTAAACGGAGACTTTACTTGCCCTTAGTCTTGTAAGTGGAAATTTCTTTTGTTGTTGTTGTTTGTTTGTTTGTTTGTTTTTTCTCTCACTTTTTACTGAACATAGGAGGAACCAACACTGTATCAGTTTAGCCACTTATTAAATCTAGATTCAACCCTGCACAGGTCATCCTAACCTCTCCAGATCTATTTCCTCATCTGTACAAGACCAGGGTAGACTGGGATTTCTAAATTACTTCTAATTAAAGTAAAGGTCATTTTGCTCAAGAGGTTTGAGAAGTAATAGTGTTTACGAGATGCTTTGAGTGGAGCATTGCCTGATGGTTTGAAGACAGAGTACCTGCCTTCTTAATCCTCCCTCTAACATGTATGGAATGCAGAGGGAGGTAGAAAAAGGCTGAATGGTAGAATGGGAAGGCTTCCAGGAGGAGGAGAGCTCTGAGACAATTTGATGAGGACCCTATTGGAATGAGCTAGAGAAGGGAGCTGAGGAAGAAAAACAATCAAACAAACAAACAAATAACAACAACAACAAATACCAGGACTGAGGAAATGCAGAACTTGGTAAGTGGAAGACCAAAAAGCCCAGATGGAGCTTTCTGTGATAAGTCATTTCTACAAACTTCCTCTGTGTCAGGAAGGATTCTTTTTGTATACTCATCTAATTGTTCCATAGCTTTTGAGTCACACAGTTTCAAGTTTGGGTCTCAGCTTGTGTCCTTGCCTCACAGAGCTACACATTCCTTGCTTCTAAAATATAGATAATAACACCTACTTGTATTATTGAAAAAGGAACAACATGAAAAACAGAGTGTGGCATGGTACCTGTGTTGCAGGAGAGCAGCAAACATTAGTCACTACGCGCCCCCCCACCCCCCGCTGGGGACATGCCAGATATTCTACTGGGAACTCTCCACACAGCTTTATTAGGAAAGGATACAGTAGTACAGGAGTAGGGGGACTGGGCTGGAAATTAGAACGGATTTATGACCACAGATGTGGTTTCTAATGATCTATGGTCGTCAGCATGGAATAAAAGTTGCTAAATTCCGTTTTCTTGTTCTAAAAATTCTGAGTTTGTGACACGTGATCCCCCAAGTGCCCTTATAACTCTAAAATCCTACACTTAAGTCCATGACCTTATGATGTCGCTAACATCCAAAGAAAGCATGCATGTGAAAGAACTTACTGCCCATCCAGGCTGAGAGAAACAGCATGAAACTGGCAAAGCATGTAGCTTTCCAGCTTAGGAATGTGAGAAAACAGAAGTCCAAATACTTCCTTTGAGCACATTAAGGGCATTAATTTTCATGATTGCTCAACAGGCATTCATTGAGCACCTACTGTATCACAGGCCTGGGGATACAGTGACAAATAGGACAAGTTTCCTCTCTAGGTTTCTCTCAATCTAGTGGAGACTTTGACCACTAGTGCTCAGTGTGATAAGCACAATGAGGTGTGCAGGGCATTTTATGGGAGCACCACTGGTAAGTAAAAAGGAAGAGAAGCTCTTGGAAATTTCCCAGATGAACTGAAAGGTCAACTGAGGTTAAAATAGCAATTGGAATTAGACATTTTGTGGTTTTGAGGACAGCAGAGCTTCCTATCAGGAGACCTGGCAGGGAGGCAGAACATCAACTCCTGGGGCTAAGGACCTCAGAGGCAAGTGGGTCTCACTCAGGGAGCTACTCTGGTTCCCTGAGCAGACTTTAGAAATTCTTCCTCCTTCTGGCACCAACTTCTTTCAACAAAAAATTTACACCAAAGATAATAATCTCAGATACTATGTGGCAGTCAAGGTTTGGGTTGCTAAAAATAAAAACCAACTCAGGCCAACTTAAAGAAAAAAAACAGAGTATGCCTTAGAATATTGGCTAGCTCATAGAATCGTTTGGTCCAGGCAGAGCTTCCTCCATTCTCTTCCTGAAAAGAGACACAGAGCAGATAAACAAGCATAACACATTTATGGAGCAAAGAAAAAGTACAGGAAAGTACACTCCAGAGACTGCTGAGTAGCCCATCCCAAGAGACGCAGGTGGCCTGGCATCTTCTGCACTGCGGGATTTTATGGCCTGCATGGTATCCTCCCATCGTGAATTATTTATTTGGGGTGGACATAGATGTTTTCACCCAAGCTAGTACATCTGTGTCAATTTCACCATGTTGGAAAATTTCCCAGCATTGACTGTATCCATTTTTCTCCCAGTTGACAAGCAGCTGTCTGTATAAGAAGGGGGTCTCTGGGGGGTCCCTAGGTGGTGTGAGAGCCAGTTGGGTGCCTTCCAGAAGAGGAGCCTGAATTTCTTTTCCCCACCTCCCTTCCTCATATCTTTCTAACTATCTACTCTAACATAATGAGGAGACTTGAGAGAAATGACGAAGAAAAGTAGGAACCAAGAGAAGCAAATCACAACCAAGATCACCCACCAAGACTAGTCTACCTGGAATACTGACCTGGTACCATCCCCATGGGACACTTGTGGCCATGTCCTGGACTCTGCTGCCCCCAGATGCCTACATTTACCAATAGATTCTAACTTCAGGCAAACTTATACAAATAATCTCTGTCCTCACACATTTGTTTCATTCCCACACCAGTGTCACAGTTTCCACGGAGCTTATGGGGAAACACCTGGTGGCATCTAGAAGGACTTGCCTCTCATCCATTATGGCTGTTGGACAGCCAGGGAGACACACACACACACACACACACACACACACTCATTCACTACATGTTGTCTTCTCCCTGGCTTTTAGAGATGTTTTGAGCATTTGTGAAAATAGACATTAAATATACTGAAGCAAAGTGTTATGTAAGTATAAAGTATTATTAACATCAGTGATTAACTTTAGTCAGTAAAAATTATAAATCATCCAATTTATGCTCTTTGTAACAAGGGAATGGTTGTCATTTTCTCTGAAATGATCTAAATTAGCTACATTTTGAAGTGAGGCTGAATGTCATTACAATATAATACACTAAACTCCTTCAAAAGGGACATTTACATATTTAAATTTAAATCAAGTCTGAATAAACCTATTATATCAAATGTTCTACATGAGTGTTATTATTATATAACATGTCTTGTACTGTTTACAGACATTATGCTAAGTATTTTGAATAATGTTTTTAAAAATTATTTCAATTTTTAACATAATATCAGGAAATAATCCTAAGGATAAAAATTATCATATTCATTGATTTGAGGAATTTGTAAAATCTAGTCTTCTATTAATTCAGAGTTTTGATATCAAATTATCATGAGAAACAATATCCTACTGTATTAAAGTACAATAGGTCACCTGCTATCAACAACCAGAAAAATCCCAGAGACTTAAAATGTCAAAGGAAAATTTCTTGCTCACATCATTTCAGTATAGACAACAGGACTGTCTTCTGCATACTAACATATAGAAACACAGGTGCCTTCTATCTAAAGACTCTGATTTTCCCTAAGACCTGAGACTCTTCTTTGGGATGCTGCATCCAATAGAAGACAAGGAAGCATAAGCATATAAATGAATCTCAAGTGTAGTGTTAAATGCCTATATTTATTTATTTATTTCCTAAAAGCAAACACAAAGTTTCTGGGTCAGAGCTCAGACTTTATACAATTGCTTATGGCAATATCTGAGTTGTCCTAATTTTCCCCTTGAAGATTTCTATGATGAAGGCAGGCAGACTTGAGAGATGAGGAAGAAAAAAAGAGAGCGTGGAGGCTGTTATCACAGGAGGAACTCCAAAATTCTGAAACTGGTAACTTCTATAGAAGCTGAGTGTGCACCCCACCTCCCCTCTATTAAATATCCCTTTCTAGTAAATATGGCACCTGGTAACTGCACACCAGTTTGGAGCTTAATGGCATTCTGAGTTATGCTAAGCACCATGCTTCCTACTTTCAGTTGCCCATAACAGAAGAGTTTCCATATGATGTCATTTTTTTCTTGGGAATGTGGAAAGACTCTCCTGCAGTTAAGTATGGTCCTGTAACTGAGTTTTGACCAAGAGAATGGGTTACAGTGACATATGACCCTCTCAAACTATGGTAAAGAAAGTTTTTTTTTTTTTAGTTCTTATTTTGAATTGATACATAATTGTACAAATTTATGGACTACCATGTAATGTTTTTATGCTTGTGTATATTATGTAATCAACAAATAAGAGTAATGAATATATTTGTCATCTTAAATATTTATTGCTTCTTTATGGTGAAACTTTCAAAATCCTCTCTTCCAGCTATTTTGAAAGATATAATACATTATTGACTATAGTCACTCTGCTGTACGGTGGAACTCCAGAACTTATTCTTCCCACTCAGCTGTAACTTTAGAACTATTGACTCACCTCTTCTCATCCCTACCTTGCCCCTACCCTCTCTAGCCTCTGGTTACCATCCTGCTACTCTCTACTTCTGTGAGTTGACTTTATAAATTTTGAATTATGAGTGAGGTCATATGGTGATTGTCTTCCTGTGCCTGGTTTATTTCACTTAACATGTGTCTTATAGGTTCACCCATATTATTGAAAATAACAGAATTTTATCTTTTTATGGCTAAATAATATTCCACTGTGTATATGTACCATATTTCCTTTATTCATTGATCTGTTGATGGACATGTAGGTTGATTCCATTTGGTGGCTATTGTGAATGAATTTGGGTGTGCAGGTATGTCTCTTTGACATACTGATTTCATTTCCTTTGGGTATACATCCAGTAGTAGGATTATTGAGTCATGTGGTAGTTCTATTTCTAATTTTTTGAAGAGTTTCCATACCCTTTCCATAATGGCTGTAATACATTCCCACCTATAGTTTGTAAGGGTTTCCTTTTCTCCACATTCTCATCAACACTTAGTATCTTTTGTCTTTTTGATAATAGCCATTCTAACTGAAGTGAAGTGATTTCACAGTGCGTTTTTTATTTGCATTTCCCTGATGATTAGTGATGATTATTCTTCCATACCTGTTGATTATTTGTATGTCTTCCTTTGAGAAATATCTATTCATATCTTTCACCAATTTTTAAAATCAGATTGTGTTTTGCTTTTAATTTGAGTTTCTTATATGTTTTGAATATTAACCCTAATCAGGTTTGTAGTTTGCAAAATATTTTCTCCCATTTTGTAAGTTTTCTCTTCCATCTGCCAATTTTTCCTTTGCTGTGCAAAAACTAAGAAAAAAATTTTTTTTTTTTTTTTTTTTTTTTGGTGAGGTGGGGATTGGTTACTGGGAGTTAAACCCCAGGGACAATTTGCCACTGAGTTACAACCCCAGTTCTTTTATTTTATTTTATTTTGTGTTTTGTCTTGAAACAGGAGCTTACTAAATTGCTGAGGCTGACCTTGAACTTTCGATCCTCCTGCCTTAGCCTCTCAAATTTCTGGGATTACAGATATGCACTACTGAGTTTGGTAAGAAGTTTATTTTTAAAAGAAATTTTCCTCCAAGATAAAGAAATCTTATTTTTCTAATGTAAACAAATCCTTTCTGGGACAAGGATATTTGTTTATTTTAGAAAGAGAAGTTTCACTGTGAGGAGGGTAGTAACTGTATAGCTTCTTGGAGAGCAAAGGTAAGAGAAATGGTCCAAGTCAGATTATATCTGGATTCCCTAAGCTTTTAAGCAGGGAATTGTTTCCCCAATTCTGAAACAGAATTTCCCATTTAGGCATTCCTCTGTACCTAGGGAAAACACATGTGAAGGTTGTAATTCCTGAGAGGGTGCTCACAGTGAAAAGCCCATCTTTTACTTTCAGTTGTTTCTCCTATGAAGAGAAGAATGAAGAAAAATTCCAATAAAATGCTTGTCTTGAGTTTCCAGTGGTCCAGGGGCCTGGCTTACATGACACTAATGTGGGGCAGACTATTAAGTGTGGCATCAGCAGAGAGAAAGCCTGTACCAACCAAAGGTTCTGGCAGGACCTCCACAGAGAGTTTACAGCCTGTGTTAATGCAGAGTGTCCCCTGAGCAGGCAAAGGGCAGCCAAAACCCTGCCTGCATACATCTCACCACGCCCCACACCCTGGCACATACATGTATGTACTTGGGGGAAGGGGAGCCTTTTGATTTGCTAAGATTAGATCCATTTGCCAACATGCGCTCAAGGAGTACATCAGCCCCAAATGGTGCCTTTTTATTTTGCCTACCCAGAAGAGATATGCCTTTTCCTAATAGTCACAAAGGCATCCTCTTGGCTAGTACATGACCCTGAACTCTAAGCAATATATGGGAGCATCCTGGGAGGTAGCAGCAGTAAGAACTCTATGGATTTAGCACAAGGGGTATCTGGTGGGAGAAGTGATAGACCACAAGAAGGAAAAGGAGAGTTCAGCAAAACAAAAGAGCAGGAGAAAGTAATTCATTAGTACAGACTAAGCTGCCAAATATTTGGTGGCTTTTAGAACAAGAACTTTCTTTCTCATGTGCCAGAGGAAAGTTATACACGACATGCTACCACCATCCAAACTATTTCCTAATCTTGCTGAGATACCACTACACAATCATCTTGTGCCTGACATTTGATTCTTACTTCCTTTTTAAGCACAGAGCTTCCATAGGAACCAGAAAAACAAAGTGCTCCAGCATCCAATAGAAAACATGTTAAGTAACATCTTGGCTTACCTTGAATTCTGATTATATCAAAAATTAGGAGTTTAGAAAAGTCAGCAAAGTATGGAATTGATAATCTATGTCAAATATGTCCCTTGCTTTGCAAAAAGCATAAAATCCAAGTGAATAAATGCATCCGTGCCTCCAACTCCAAAATCTTCCTGTTTCTTGCTCCCAAAAGAATGCCCAGAGCAAGCGTGCTTCTTCTCTTGCTGCTTTGTAGCCTTGTTTCATTGTGAGGAGTCTGCATCTTCATTTCAAAGTGTTCTATTGTTTCTACCTGGGAGAAAGCTGTTACAGCCTTCACAGATCTAATGCCCCAGGACAATACTGTCTGGATGCTGCCAGAGTAGTATCAATAGTTTTTCATCAGTGTAGAACTTTTGAAGAAAGGTGCTGAATAGATAAAGACAGTGAGCCTATAAACATTTTACCTAGTTTACTAGGTAAAATAAAATGATTAACTAGAAATATTTCAATAGAGTGAAAAGCTACACAACTTCATTTAAAATTCTGTTTGCTCTTTTTGGAAAATTAATTTTAAAAAAGCCAGAGAACTGAATTACAAGAGTCTTTTGTGTAGTCACCCATCTCTCAAACTGACAGAATATTTTGGTTTTACATAAAGTGGCCTGATAATGACTAGAGTTTAACTTCATTCCATCAAGAAATAATAAACAGTACATTGAAGAGAAAATATATTATAGGCAAGGTTGATTTGCTTCTTATATCTATTTTTTGTGTAACAATTTTTATATCTAAGAAGAATACAACTAGAAGGTAATTTGATTTTCTTTCATGATTATGAAGTATTTAGTTCCTAGGAAATTATGTCTAAAGGTAGTGCTACCACCTTAGTGAACAGTTCCAGCCCAATTGGTTTCCTTCTAAGCATAAAATAGAGTAAGAACTGATTCTTGTTTTTAACAATGTGATCCATTTGAAGTGAGAGCTATTTTGTCCAAAGATGAAGGTAAGTAATTTTAAAGTGCAGTGCTCTCAGCATGCATATGAGAGCAAAGTTCATATTTTAAGAGTTAATGTTAAAACAAATTTTGAAAAGTTAACTTTTTTATGGCATATTGTCTACAAAAGTTTTAAGGATCTCAGTCAGAAAAAGTCCTTTTTGCTACATTTGTAAAATGTAAGGCTAATGCAGTGAAGAACCAAAAGAGACAAGTACAGATTCATTTGCATTACTACCAGTTTTGTAACATCGAATAGAAAATTAGGGGCTGGTTTCCTTTGTGCTTTGAAGGTCTTGTTCATTGCTTTATAATTTCATTCCATATATATATATATATATATATATATATATATATATATATGTGTGTGTTGCTCCCCATCTCTCCAGACCACATCTGCCTAAGAGGTAAGAAAAAGAAATCCTGCCACTGCTGTGGTCATCTCAAGGTATTTCGTATCTTGTAACCCTCTCATTTGTGAAATTACTAAAATCCCAATCACACAACTATTTGCCTTCCTGCTCCAAGATCGTGATTTCTCCTAAAAAAGTCATTTCAATCCATGATGGTCTTGCATTGTCATCTTGGAACAGTGGCTGGTCCTATAAGTTAGCCAACAGAACACAACCTCCATCTCCAGCAATTTTTGGCTGCCTCTGCATGGAAGATCTGTGGTTCCTGGCCTGCTTTGAAAGACGGCATGGCTGTGCAACATAGTCCTGACCAAGGATATGTAAAGGGAATCCCCTATTTTATATAGTTACACACATATTATTATATTATATATGTGTGTATATATAAAACACACAACATATTTTATATATGTACATATATATGTAAATATATTTATGTGCATTTAAATACACATAGTTATTACACACACACACACACACACACACACACACACACACATATAAACCCAAACTATAGGTTTAGACTGTTCTAAAAAATATGATTATAAGGTTATAATGTATCACATATTACAACTTTAATCAGACTAGGTATTTTAGAATGACCTTTTTCATTTCTATCCTGAGCCCCTAACTTCATATGAAACCCCCTTAAAATATTCTTCTCTACCCACCTAGTTTCTATTGCAAGTCCTTATCATTCCCTGACATAACTGTTTTCTAACCTTTGAAAGATAAGGATGCCATTTTTCCCAGTGTCTTCAATATTTAATCCTGACAATTCCCCACCAGCCCTGGTCCCCTAAATCTCCTGCTGTTGTGCAAACTGAAGGCCATTAGACTTGGAGGAAACCTCACTTTACACTTTGGACTCTGGCTCCCTAACCACTGAATGGATTATTATGTGCAATACCTAGTCAAGAAAGTAGTATTTGCTCCACTATAGAAATGAAGAGACTCAGGTGCAACATTATAAAATTTTAGCTTTAGAAGAGATGTTCTTTAAGAGAGTCCAATGCTCTTATTTCTATATGAAAGAGAAGTGTTAGGGTTAGACTGATTGAGTTAATTTGGTTTCTTACAATGGCTACAACATTTCCAGCCTTGTGACCTGGGCAAAGCCCTTTACCTTTACTGAAAGTTGCTCACCGAAGGATGTAACTTTTGACCTACTTCACAGTGCTCATATTGTACATCAAAGCTGTACGCTATCCATGTTTAATGAGACTATGTAAAAACATGAAATGCCTTCATATGGGATTGATATTTAAAAAAACTTTAAAAATGCAAATTTCACAAACACAAATATTTTTTACAGTTTCAGTTTTTATGTTTTGAATTCTTTAAATTGCCTTGGTTTTATAGATTTGTTTTGTCTTCCCAAGATAGCAGGTCTGTATATTGCAGACCTTTTTTACCCCGTTGGATCTCTTCTTTACTGAGAAAGACTCATCAGTATCGGCTCTCAACTGACTTTGAATACCAGTTGTTTAATTCTCAAGAACACAAAGCATAAAGTTCATTTACAAGTTTTTTTATTCAAAATCTCCATCATGAACATATAACATTTTAGCAATGGAAAAATTGCTCATATATCAAATATTTCAAAAGAAAAATAGTTAAAAGAAGGCTGCTTGAGATTATAATTTATGGATAATAGACAAAATCAAAGGCTTCTAATGCTTATTTGTCCTCCCCTTAGGCTTTAGCTTAATCAAGGAATGTCACCATTTGGAAACTTATGCCTAAGGATATTTAACAAGGTTTTTGAGTGTAGTTATTTAATTGCTTTAGTAAATTCCCAGAAACTATGCAAACATGTACAAAATTAGTCTAAAAATCCTTTAGGATTACTCAATACCTCTAATTATAAAAGCTGATATAAGATTTTACTTTATATTAATCACAATAGGATATAGCAAAAATGAGCTTAATTTTAATTATGTAATTCTCTATTTATTTATTTTTATGTGTTGCTGAGGATCAAAACTAGTGCCTCACATGTGCCAGGAAAGCACTCTACCACTGAGCCACAACCCCAGCCCAGAGCTCAATTTTTTAAGCAATAGATAAATATAGGGATTGTTACAGTTCTCTTCTATTGGGTTCTCATCTTCCAATAAGCATAACAAATGCAAGGTCTTCTCAACACTACTCGATTCTGAAGACAGCTTTAGCGATTGCTAATGTCTTAATTTAGAATTTAATATTTTTCATTGCTTTAAAGTTGGAACCTCTGGGTGTGGGTATGTAAGGGGACAAAGCAGAAGTACGAAGCAGTTAGTGGAAATTTGTAATTCAATTCTTCTTGGCATCTTAGTCTTCCCTGAGAATCTATAAACTGATATTTTTATACCTCCATAGTGTTAACCAACTATGTCATCATCCTCAGAAGGGAAAAATGCATAGAACCCAGAAAAATGTTTGCCAAAGTTTCTGCAATGCCTTTGCAGTGAGAACCTAGACATTAGAAACATGGTGAGCTTCTCCTGGGGACTATCTTCTCCCCAGGTGACTGGGTTCTAAGAGGATAAAGAGCTAGCCTGAGGCCCTGCTACATTCTGTCTGGCACTTCCTACCTGTTTAACTGGTTCTGGTTTCCTCGGAGATAGAGTTTGATGTAACATTAGATCAAAAGTGTCAAGTATTTGAAAACTAGAGGCATTAGATGAATAATTTAAAAAGGCAAAATGTGTAAGCACAGTGCCTTGCTGTTTCAGTCAGCTTTTTGTTGCTGTGACCAAAGGACCTGACAAGAACGATTTAAAAAAGAAAAAGTTTATTTTGACTCATGGTTTCAAAGATCACAGTCCATGGATGGCTGACTCCATAGCTCTGAGCCTGAGGAAAGCAACTCTGGAAATGGCACTAGGAAGCAGAGAGACCTTCTGTCACCAGGGACAAAATAAAAACCCCAAAGTCACGCCCCTAGTGACCTTCCTCATCCAGCCATACCCTTCCTGCCTACAGTTATCACTTAATTAATCCATATCAGTGGATTAATCCACTGATTAGGGTACCAGTCTCAAAGTGTAATCATTTCATCTCTGAACATTCTTGTATTGTTTCACATGTGAGCTTTTGGGGGACACCTTATATCTAAACCATAACACTTGTACATTAAGTACTTCATGAATTTTAACTGTTTTGGGGTTTCAAAGTTATTTGCTATGGAGATCATGAAGTATTTATCATTTCCAAAATCCACAAATGTGGTCATTTCACATGCTACTTTTTCAATCTAAAGCCCAGCACAACTTTCTATCATGTTTTTACATTTGGTCATTTCCCTGCCACTGAAAGTAAGATCAATAACTTTATGCCAATATTCAAAGAAATCTTGTTAAGTAAAATTTCAATGACTTCCTAATTAGTAATTTTATCTGGCATCTAATTCTTGGAATTGTGTCATATATTTTTAGACTGTAGCAGAGGATATCTATCACCTTAATAAAATGCTGGGCATTTATAAAGAAAATATTGCAAGAAAAATGCAATTCTGTTTATAAAATTTGAGCAGTCTTAAGCAATTTTGTATGCAAAAGTACTGGAATTTCTTGCTAGGTGTGGTGGTGCACACCTGTAATCCCTGCAACTTGGGAGACTTAGGCAGAAGGATGATGAGTTCAAAGTCAGCCTCAGCAATTTAGCAAGGCCCTAAGTAACTCAGTGAGACCCTGTCTGTAAACAAAATACAAAAAAGGGCTGGGAATGTGGCTCAGTGGTTAAGTGTCCCTGGATTCACTCCCCAGTACCACAAAAAATAAAAAGCATTGGCATCTCTATGTACTTGTGAATTATTTTCTCATGTCACTGTTTAAAGATATCAATAATGTAAGTAGTGAAAAATATAGAGATATTTATTAACCTGAAATCAATGGTCATATAATTAGAAATCTAAAAAGTGAAATCTGTATTGCTTTGCTCAATTTCCATACCATTCTTTTCTGAAGGGAAGCAAATGTTGGTCATAGGCAGAAGAATTTTTTTTTTTTAAAATTTGTGTGCTTGATTCAGGCTTTGCTTGGCTACCGTCTTGGGAAGGTTTGCTGTTAGTTTTCATGTTTTTCTTGATCTTGTTTCTCATGTGATTGTAGATGTTTGAAATTACTATTGTTTTTGAGACTGATTCAAACTCTCCCCTTTATCCTCTCTTCCTCTATTTTAAATGTAATTCACATCTTTCATCCTCTCTCCCATTTTCCTCTCATCTTCCTTTTTCTCCCTCCTTCCCTTTCTTTCCTCCTCCTTTCATTCCTCCCACTTTTCTTCTTCTCTCCTTCTACCACAATGTGAAATTCTAGAATCTGATAATGTTAAAGTGGCAGCCAAACCCAACCAATAGAATCACCTTGATCCATTTATTTACTTATTTAGATGATTACATGAACTGTTTATTCATTTTTCCTTTCTTTTTTATTAGCTCATTATAATCATACATAATAGTACAATTCATTGTTACATACCTGTACATGCACACCACATAGTAGCATTCCTTTTAAAAGATAAATTTCCTGATCCCAAACCAACTGAATCAAAATCTGGAGAGGTGATGAGATCATCTGTTGGTTTAGTTTTCATTTCTCATTTTGTTTTTACAAGCTCCCCAGGCAATTCTAATGAACACTCAGGTTTGAGAGGCACTCAAGTGGTGGTGCTCAACTTTATAGAATGATCTTGAGAGCTTATTAAAACACAGATGGCTGGGCCTCACAGAGGTTCTGCTTTGTGGGTCTGAGGCCGGAGAACATGAATTTCTAAAAGATCCCCAGGTGCTGCTGATTCTGCATTCCTGAAGACCATGTACTTGTTGGAAATAACAGCTTTAGGGCATATGGCTGAGGTGACTTTCACTCTCCTGTGAGTCACACGTCCTTAGTGTAAGTTTAAGTTTTGAATTACTTCTTAAAAGTGACATCCTCAATTCTAAATATATAAGGCATTGTGTCAAGCATCAAGCCTACCAAGTAGATCCTAAAGATAAACACAAAAACCTGGTCCTTCATTGCTTAAACATTCAGCTAACAAGAAAATACACTTATGAAAGTGCCATGACACCATGAAAATGACTCTAAAGGCCATTCCAACCCAGAACTCTTCTGGATCTGAGTGGTGTTCACAAGCAGTTGCCCCCCCCCCCCCCCCCCCCGGGGCATTAGATCCTCTCACATCCTAAAGAGGGCATGGGAGTTTTCAGAATCAAAGGGCGGTAGCAAAGGAGAATTGATTTTTTTTTTTTTTTACAACTATAAGGCCAAAATAATCCAAAATATTTCCAGAAAAGAAGACTTCTCAATATGGGTTATTATTTTATATCTGTTGATGATTCTTTTAAATCACCAAGATCTCTCCCCTGCTCGAATTAAATGTGGAAAACAATCTCCAGAATTTGAAACATGATAGTTTCTTCAACCTGCTGTTGTTTTCATGGAGAGAGAGAGAGAGAGAGAGAGAGAGAGAGAGAGAGAGAGAGAGAAATTGAGATTTCTTTCCAGCAGAAGCTGGAGAATGAGGGACAATGAGGGACATGTGAGTGACCTCTATTTATCTCATTTAATATCCACAACAACTGTTAGCAAATGGTAAAGCAGCTAAGGCTCAAAGAGATTAAATCTCCAAGAACACATAACCAGTACTGCTGGATCAGGAGTTATAATCAGGCTGTACCCGCCTTGCTAACACATGGACTCACAGTTCTCCAATAGAATCCCTTGAAAATAAGCCCAAACAGGATTGCAGAGTGTCTCAGATTCTTTTTGACCCCCTTATCATAACTCGTCTTTATTTTATTTGAAGTACCTTAATTTTTTAGGATCTAGATAAATACATCAACATATTTATTCTCATGGATATTTTATATCAGTTCTAATTTTCAGTAGTAGGATTTTCTGCACATGCAGGAAGCATCCAGTTCTATAGAAATATATTTACAGACATGCTATTTCTTTTCCTGCTGAGCTATATTTATCATAGAGAAACATTTTTATGTATGTCATGATTCTCTGCCAAAATGTCAGAATTATCCCGTGTCCAAAAGCGCGCAAAAGTGGGAAAGGCTCCAAAAAGGCAAGGTAAGGAAACACCTGGAGGTAAGACAGAGGGAACCATAGGTGTGCATTGTAGGATAGTCAGCCTGGTGCATAGGGTGGAGCAGGCACTGAGGCCTCAGAGAGATTTGAGAAGGAGCCACCACTCAAATTCTCTGCACACCCCAGTTAATCTAATAAGAACACAGCAGTGCAAAGATGTTTTCAACTCATGCATTCTATACATGGACACCTGAGTGACTGGCAATATTAAATTACTTATTTCAAACTAACAACTCTAAGAATTTGAAGACAAGCTTCATTTGCTAGAAATATAGCTCTGGGTACCAAAAGACTTGTCTTCTTGGAATAAGAATTCAAGATTTGCCTATAAATATTTATCTTTGAAAAACCTTCTTTATGGGGTACATGATGTTTTGATCTATGCATACATTATACAAAGAGTCAAAGCTAAATAACTTATTCATTGCCATGCCAATTTATCATTTTCTTGAATTGAGAACATTAAAAATCCATTTTAGCAATTTTGAAATGTACATTATTTATTAACTGTGATCACCATGCAGTGCAACAGATCACTGAAACTTATTTCTCCAGTTTACCATGTCCCCGCCACTCTGCCACCTGAGCCTGTAGTAACCACTTTTTTATTATGCTTTGAAAAAACTTATTGTTTTGCTGAGTGCTCATTGTATCCCAGGGTTTTCTTGTCAAATGCTCTATACATATTACTTTATTTAATCCTCACAACAACCATGTAAATGTATAATTGTATTTGACAGATGAGGTCATGGAAGTTTAGCATCCTTAAAGAACTTCTTCAAGGTCAGATAGGAAATAGTTAATTTTGGATTTAAACCCAGGCAGTTTGAATCCAGGACTCACTTACCTAACCACTACACTATTTTGCCTCAATATTTATACCATCTTAGAGAAGTGGTTTTTGTTCTTAAACACACATTAGAATCACCTGGGACATTGTACTTGAGAGGAAAAAAAAAATGTGATGCTTGGATCCTACATTTAGGATTCTGGTTTAATTGATGGAGAGTTGGCCAGTCAAAAATTTGTTTGAAAGATTCTCCAGGCAATGCCAATATGTAGTGATTACTCAAACTTCAAATGTACTAATACCTGTGTCAATTGAATTGATTTAGGGTTTGACCTGGACTTTGGAATTTTGAAAATATATTCCTTCTACTTCACTGGACCTGGGACTCTGTGGATCTCAAACTTAATTAATTAATTTATTTATTTATTTTAGTTTTTCCTCCTTTTAGCTTTTATTTTTATATAATACTAGACATACAAAATATATTACAAAGAGTTCCTATATACTTCATCCAGATTTTCCAAATCATATTTTAATACATTTCATTTATCATTTTCTCTTTCTCTCTTAATATCTATTTTTTATGAACCACTGAAATAAGTACAGAGGACATGTCTCTTTGTCTCCTAAGAAAAACACTGTAATTCCTAAAAGCAAAGATATCCCCTTATGTAAATACTGCATGATTTTAAAAATTAGGAAATTAACATTGATACCATAGTATTACCTAATCCACAGATTTCATTGAGATTTCACTAAATGAAATAATAATGTCACTTTTAGTGAAAGAAAACCTCAGTTCATTATATATATATACATATGTATATATACATATACATATGTATGTATATATATATCTTTTTTTTAATTTCAGTCTTTTTAGGACAGTACATTTTATGATGCAAGAAAAACTATTATATATATATAAATACTTTTTTACTATTTTATTTTATTTCTTAATTATTCTAATTTGTTATACATGTTTGCAGAGTACATTTTTTTTCATATTACATATAAAGAGCACAATTTTTCAAGTTGCTGGTTTTATATAAAGTATTTTTACAACAATTATGTCTTCACATGTGTATTTAGGGTAATTATGGATAACTCATTCTACCATTATTCCTATTGCCTCCCCCCCTTCCCCCTTTGTTCTATTTAAAGTTCTTTCATCCCTCTCGTCCCCACTCCCTTGCCTTTGTAAGTTAGTATCTTCATATCAAAGAGATCATTTGACCTTTGGTTTTTGGGATTGGCTAACTTCACTTAGCATTATTTTCTCCAACTCCATCCATTTACCTGCAAATACCATGATTTTATTCTCTTTTAGTGCTGAGTAGTGTTCCACTGTGTATATATACCAAAGTTTTCCTATCCATTCATCTACTGATGGGCATCAGGGTTGGTTCCACAATCTAGCTCTTGTGAATTGTGCTGCTATAAACATTGATGTGGCTGTGTCCTTTTAGTAAGCTGTTTTTAAGTCCTTTGGGAGTAGACCAAGGAGTGGGATAGCTGGGTCAAATGGTGGTTCCATTCCAAGTTTTCCTAGAAATCTCCATACTACTTTCCAGATTGGCTTTACCAATTTGCAGTTCCACCAGCAATGTAAGAGTGTGCCTTTCCCCCCACATCCTCGCCAGCATTTATTGTTGTTAGTTTTTTTGATAGCTGCCATTCTGACTGGAGTAAGATGAAATCTTAGAGTAGCTTTGATTTACATTTCTCTAATTGCTAGAGATATTGAACATTTTTTCATATATTTGTTGATTGATTGTATATCATCTTCTGAGAAGTGTCTGTTTAGTTCCTTGGCCCATTTATTGATTGGGTTATTTGTTTTTTTTGGTGTTAAGGCTTTTGAGAGCTTTATAAATCCTTGAGGTTAGTGTTCTATCTGATGTGCTTGTGGTAAAGATTTGCTTCCATTCTGTAGGTTCTCTATTCACCTCACTGATTGTTTCTTTTGCTGAGAAGTTTTTTAGTTTGATTCCATCCCATTTATTGATTCTTGGTTTTAATTCTTGCACTATAGGGACCTTATTGAGGAAGTTGGGGCTTAATCCAACATGATGGAGATTTAGGCCTACTTTTTCTTCTGTTAGTTGCAAGGTCTCCGGTTTAATTCCTAGATCCTCGATCCACTTTGAGTTAAGTTTTGTGCATGGTGAGAGAAAGAGATTTAATTTCATTTTATTACATGAGGATTTTCAGTTTTCCCAAGACCATTTATTGAAGAGGCTGTCTTTTCTCCAGTGACCGTTTTTGATACCTTTGTCTAATATATGATAACTGTAGGTGTGTGGGTTCATCTCTGTGTCTTCTATTCTGTACCATTGGTCAACTGGTCTATTTTGGTGCCAATACCATGCTGTTTTTGTTACTATTGCTTTGTAGTACAATTTAAGGTCTGGAATAGTAATGCCACCAGCTTCATAATGCCTGCTAAGAATTGCTTTGGCTATTCTGGGTCTCTTTTTTTTTCCAGATGAATTTCATGATTGCTTTCTCTATTTCTATGAGGAATGATATTGGGATTTTGATTGGTATTGCATTGAATCTGTATAGTGCTTTTGGGAGAATGGTCATTTTGACAATATTAATTCTATCTATCCATGAACAAGGTAGATCTTTCCATCTTCTAAAATCTTCATTAATTTCTTTCTTTAGTGTGCTGTAGTTTTCATTGTAGAGGTCTTTCACTTCTTTTGTTGATTCCCAAATTTTTTCTTTTCTTTTCTTTTTCTTTCTTTTCTTTTTTTTTTTTTTTTTTTTTTTTTTTTTTTTGAGGCTATAGTAAATAGGGCAGATTTCCTAGTTTCTCTTTCTGAGGATTTGTTGCTAATGTACAGAAATGCCTTTGATTTATGGGTATTGATTTTATATCCAGCTACTTTGCTGAATACATTTATTAGATCTAGAAGATTTCTGTTGGAATTTTTTAGATCATCTATGTATAGAATCATATCATCAACAAATAGTGATAATGTGAGTTCTTCTTTTCCTATCTGTATCCCTTTAATTTCTTTCTTCTGTCTAATTGCTCTGGCTAGGGCTTCAAGAACTATGTTAAATAGGAGTGGTGAAAGAAGGCATCCCTGTCTTGAAAGGGAATGCTTTCAATTTTTCTCCATTTAGGATGATGTTGGCCTGGGGCTTAGCATAGATGGCCTTTATGATGTTGAGGTATTTTTCTATTATCCCTATTTTTTCTAGAATTTTGAACATGAAGGGATGTTGTGTTTTGTCAAATGCTTTCTCTACATCTATTGACATGATCATATGATTTTTATCTTTGAGCCTGTTGATGTGATGGATTACATTTATTGATTTCCTCATATTGAACCAACCTTGCATCCCTGGAATGAAGCCCACTTGATCGTGGTACACTACCTTTTTGATATGTTTTTGTATTCAATTTGCCAGAATTTTATTGAGAATTTTTGCCTCTATATTCTTTAGAGATATTGGTCTGAAGTTTTCTTTCTTTGATTTGTCTCTGGCTGGTTTTGGAATCAGGGTGATATTGGCCTCATAGAATGAGTCTGGGAATGTTCCCTCTTTTTCTATTTTATGAAATAGTTTGAGAAGTATTGGTGTTAGCTCTCCTTTAAAGGTCTTGTAGAACTCAGCTGTGTATCCATCTGGTCCTGGGCTTTTCTTGGTTGGTACGTTTTTTATGGCATCTTCTATTTCTTTGCTTGAAACTGACCTATTTAAATTGTGTATATCATCCTGATTTAGTTTGGGCATATTGTATGTCTCTAGAAAGTTGTCGATGCTGCCATTATTTTCTATTTTACTGGGGTATAAATTTTCAAAATAATTTCTAATTATCTTCTGTATTTCTGTAGTGTCCGTCATGATATTTCCTTTTTCATCATAGATATTGGTAATTTGTGTTTTCTCTCTTCTTTTCTTTGTTAGCATAGCTAATGGTTTATCAATTTTATTTATTTTTTCAAAGAACCAACTTTTTGTTCTGTCAATTTTTTCAATTTTTTTCTTTCAATTTCATTAATTTCAGCTCTTATTTTAATTATTTCCTGTCTTCTACTTCTTTGGGGGTTGATTTGTTCTTCTTTTTCTAGGACTTTGAGATGTAATGTTAGTTCATTTATTTGTTGACTTCTTTTTTGAAGGAATGAACTTCATGCAATGAACTTTCCTCTTAGTACTGCCTTCATAGTGTCCCAAAAATTTCAATATGTTGTATCGTTGTTCTCATTTACCTCTAAGAATTTCTTAATCTTCTTCTTGATGTATTCTGCAACCCATTGATCATTCAATAGCATATTATTTAGTCTCCAAGTGTTGAAGTAGCTTTTGTTTCTTTTTTTATCATTGATTTGTAATTTCATTCCATTATGATCTGATAGAATGCAGGGTAGTCTCTCTACTTTTTAATATTTGCTTAGAGTTGCTTTATAGCATAATATATGGTCTATTTTAGAGAAGAATCCATGTGCTCCTGAGAAGAAAGTGTATTGGTTTATTAATGGATGATATACTCTATATATGTCAGTTAAGTCTAAGTTATTAATTGTATTATTGAGTTCTATAGTTTCTTTGTTTAACTTTTGATTGGGAGATCTGTCCAGTGGTGATAGAGGTGTGTTAAAGTCACATAGAATTATCGTGTTGTGGTCTATTTGGTTCTTGAACTTGAGAAGGATTTGTTTGATGAACGTGGATGCTCCATTATTTGGGGCATATATAGTTATGACAGTTATTTCTTGTTGATATATGATTCCCTTAAGTAGTATGAAATGCCTTTCCTTATCTCTTTCCATTACCTTTGGCTTGAAGTCTACTTTGTTTGATATGAGGATGGAAACCCCTGCTTGCTTACGTAGTCCATGTGAGTGGTATATTTTATCCCATCCTTTCACCTTCAGTCTATGGGCGTCTTTTCCTATGAGATGTGTCTCTTGAATGCAACATATTGTTGGATATGTTTTTTATAATCCAATATATTAGCCTATGTCTTTTAATTGGTGAGTTTAGGCCATTAACATTCAGGGTTATTATTGAGACATAATTTGTATTACCAGTCATTTTTATTTTTTTTTTTATTATTTTTGGTATTTAGCTTGACTTGGTTTCTCCTTTGTTAGGTTTTTTTCCTTCTTTATAGTCCTTCATTTCGCAGATTTTCATTATTATTTTTCATTTCCTCCTCATGGAATATTTTACCAAGAATGTTCTGTAGTGCAGGCTTTCTTGTTGTAAATTCTTTTAGCTTTTGTTTATCATGGAAGGCTTTTATTTCATCCTCAAATCTAAAGCTTAATTTTGCTGGATATAAAATTCTTGGTTGGCATTCCTTATCTTTTAGAGCCTGGTATATGTTGTTCCAGGCTCTCCTGGCTTTGAGGGTCTGGGTTGAAAAATCTGCCGAGATGCAAATTGGTTTTCCTTTATAGGTAATCTGACTTTTCTCTCTTGAAGCCTTTAAAATTCTATCTTTATTATAGGTAATCTGACTTTTCTTTGTATGTATCTTTATTTTGTAAGCCTTTAAAATTCTATCTTTATTATAGGTAATCTGACTTTTCTCTCTTGAAGCCTTTAAAATTCTATCTTTATTTTGTATGCTAGGCATTTTCATCACAATGTGCCTTGGTGTGGACCTGTTGTAATTTTGTAAATTTGGCATCCTATAGGCCTCTTGTATTTGATTTTCAAATTCATTCTTCCTGCTTGGGAAATTTTCTGATATTATTTCATTGGAGAGATTGTGCATTCCTTTGGTTTGAATCTCTGCACCTTCCTGTATTGCAATAAATCTTATATTTGGTCTTTTGATGGTATCCCATAATTCTTAGATATTCTGTTCATGGGTTTTTTTTTTACCATCTTCACTGTGAGGTCAACATATTTTCAAGATTATATATTTTGTCCTCATTGTCTGAGGTCCTATATTCCAAGTGGTCCAATATATTGGTGATGCTTTCTATTGAATTTTTTAAGTGGCTTACTTTTTCTTTCATTTCAAGGATTTCTGTTTGTTTTTTTTTCAAACTCTCTCTTTCTTGAAATAATCTTTTGCTACCTGGATTTGTTCTCTTATCTCTTTGTTGGTGTGATTGATGGTTGCCTGTATTTGATCTCTTATCTCTTTATTGGAGAGATCAATTTTTGCCTGTATCTGCTCACTTAGGTTGATTTTTAAATCCCTTATAATTTTAATTATGTATTTCCAGAACTCCTTCTCTGACAGTTCACCTACTGTGCTTTCTATGGCTTCTATTGTTGTAGTATCTTGGTTTGTTTGGGGCATTTTCCTCCCTTGTTTTTTCATGATGTCTATGTGTTTTCCTCTCTTGCAAGGTAAGCCTGTGGTATTATAGCTTCTGCCCTTTTGTCTTATAAGGTCTCTACAGGTTACCCAAAATCTCACTTTTTAGGGAAAGATCAATATTAGAGCTTTTAATGTACCCAATGTATATCCATATATCAGTTTCTATTTTATATTTACAGTTTTGTCACTATAAACAGAAATGATGAGATCAGTTATCTTATACCATGTAGTCTCTATGTTTGCGTGGTGGTTTACAGTATCTAATGGTAGAAGGGGTGACTTAGAAGTTGGCTTAGATGTTTATGAGGTAAGACGTGAGAAAATAGAGGTATTAGATTGTTTGACTAGTGAGAGTGTAAACATTAGAATTTTCCTGTTAGTAGGAGAAGCAAGAGATAGGCATCACCATGTAATATTCCCTGTTAGTTCACAACAGCATAACTGGTTGCACCTTCTGGTGCATCCTGGTCCCCAGGGACCTTAGTGATGTCTTACCTGGACCTTTTTGTTGTTCCTTGGTAGTAGCCTCACTAACTCAGTTTTGTGGCAGTGGCAGCCTCAGGCCTATAATTATGTTGGTGTTGGTTTCTGTAGGTAAGGAATCACAGTGTGATGTGTCTCTCTGGGCAGACGTGGGTTGCCTCTCCAATTTGCAGGCGTGGAGCAGGCCTCTCTCTCCAGATCTCCTCCTGGCCTCCTCCTGGCCGTAGTGTGGTGGAGCAGGTGGTCTGGCTTTCCTCTTCCCACTCTCCTCCTCCTGGGTCTCTTCCCAGTCTAGTTGTTTCAGTGGGGGTTGGGCCCGTGGGCAGCAGGGCCCTTCCACAGAGCAGAGCCTGCTACTCCTGGTCCTGCTGGTGGTGTGAGTGGAGGTCGGGCGGGCTGGTGGCTGGGCCATTCCTTCCAGTGAGTGTCTACTGCTTGTTCTGGTCTAAGCTGGGCAGGTAGCAGTCCCCCAGGCGATGGGCGGGGCCCTTCCTCAGGTCTGGCCCTCTTTGTGACAGGGACCTGCTATTCCCAGCCCCTTTGGCGGCTTAAGCCCGGATCTCAAACTTTAATGTACATCAAAATCACCTGAAGAGATTGTTAAATAACAGCTTTCTTGGGAACCATTCCAGAGATTCTGATTTTTTAGGTCAGGGTGGGCTCAAAAAAAAACAAATTTTTTTTTTTTTTGAAGCCATAAAGGAAAGGAGATCTTATTTATTTTTTTCTTAGAATTTTTTAATATAAGCCCTAGAAATCCATTTGAAATACCCTTCAAAAATAGAAACAAATCTACAATACACTCAGGGGCAGAAAAAAAGAAAATTAAAAAATTTTAATGAGCTCAAAAGTGAAGCTATTGCTGCTGGTACAGGGATCACAAGGAAATAGATTTTTTTTCCTAAGGACATTTGTGGAGTGTCTGGAGATGTTTTGGGTTATCCCAACGCAGAGGGGGCACTATAAGCACCTCGTGGGTAGAGGCCAGGGGTGCTACTGAACATCCTACAATGTGCAGGACAGACCCCTTCCTTAAACAAAGAATTATCTGATTTGATTTGATTAAATTTGATTAAAGAAAACCTCAAAACTCTTGAATTATTGTCCATAATTAAATATAGAATTGACTGCATGGCTTAGATATGCATTTAGGTTGGTGAATATTGATCTCTGTTTCTAAACAGAAAATGAACAGTCTATTATACCTGCATAAAAAAAGGTGTTCTTTGACAAAATTTTTGCTACAGCATGAATTGTTACTGTAGCATCTCAGTGTTTTGAAGAGGGTTCCAGATCCCCTGTGAATTTGCCTTGAAAGCCTGTATACAAAAATATGAACTTACAAAGGAAACTATTAGAGGATAATTCTTTTTATAACACAAAGAGTCAACATAGAATCTCACAAAAAAAGCTAGCATTTATAGTATATTTTAAATGAAATTTACATTTTTTTATAAAATGTCCATTTTCTAAACTAAAATCCCTGAGTATTTACCTAGCATTTATTAAGTAGGTTTATTTTTAAAAGATTTACTAGATAGTAAGACTACAGGAGGTTTAAGAGGGGGGGGGGAAGAACTGTCTTCAGGGGGTTTCAAACTAAGGTATGTGTGTGGGTCTCTGTGATGTGAAAAATTAGTGAGAAGTGCTTTGGAGAGTACAAGTATGTTCTGGAGACACAGATGCTTTTGAGATCAGCCCTGGTGGAAAGACAACTTTGTGGAAAAGATGAAGTTAGCACTGGCCCCAGATCAGCCTGAGAAAAATCTAGAAACTAGACAACTAATTCGGAGGTGATGGGTCAAGACTAAAGACTCTGGGCATCCCATCTAGAGAGAATATGATCCTGAGGTAGCCACCTGCCCCATCTGGTGGTTCAAGCATGAGACCAGGAGCCAGTTGTAGGATATGCTTCTAGTGGCTTCTGCAGTGGAAGGAGGCTAGGGAGTGACTCTATGCCGGATTCGGGGAGTGTGGGGAGATTCTGACATTTGATCAATTGTGAACTTTGCTGTGAGTCTCAACCAAGATTCAGTGATGGACCACTGAGGGGATGTGACCAAAGTGAAGTTTGGACCTGCTATCTTGACTGGGGTCACCCAGGCCACTGCACTTTAAAAATAAAACACAAGCTCAGTGGCTGAGTGGAAATTTCAGTCAAAATTTCATTCTGCCTAAAAATCATGCAGAACATTTGTAGCCCTCTCCCATCATCCACTTACTGCATTATCCCTCCAACAATGTGCTATTTCAGGGTGTGTTCCATTGCTTAAGTGTCATAATTATATATCTATTTTAGTGATAGCAAATACCATCAGATGCTTCTCCATGAATTCTTTTTTCTTTTCCATCTCTCTATTGAGCTCTTTTCCAGATTTTTTTCAGTCTTTTAAGTACTGTGTTGATAATTATTTCTAGTTATCTCTTGTTTCCACTGAAATAAAATAGGTAAAATTAGGTGAAATGTATTGGCATGATTTTCTATTTGTCCAGGGTAAGCAAAGAGGGTATTCTCTACAAGCTTCATGATTGGCAGTGTTTCAGTAGCAACTGGGCTTTTCCCCCTCCTTATGATAAGTTTTTTTTGCATATATTGATTACATCTATTTCTGGGGATATAGCTCAGTTAGTTAGAGTGCTTGCCTAGCAGGCATAAGGCCCTGAGTTCAATCCCCAGCACCACCACACACACACACACACACAAAAAAAAAAAAAAAAAAAAAGATAAAAAAAAGTATAATTACATCCATTGATCATCTGAATAAATTTTTTCATTTTTCCCATAAATAGAAATGGATTGAAGGACAACTTTTTCTTCATGGTCAAATTATTTCTTTTTAATATAATTTGCAGGAGAAAGATCCTGCTTGGTATTTATTCTTGTTTTCTCTGTGAATACAAAGTTAAGTAAATCTGCATTCTTTGAAATCTACTGGCAGGGTTCTGACACTCACATGAGTAATGGAATCTCCAAAGCATTGGTTTGCTTTAAAAATTAACAAAAGACTTAAGCTAGTCAGCTGGAAATTAATAAATCCCTCCCAGTTTTCTCCATTGCTCTTGATGGGAATTGGTCTTCCTATAACCCCTGTAAGGGAAATGAGTTCTCCTTTCTTGATCTTTAGATTCAAGATTATACTGTCAGAGGAGAGAAGATGTCCCTGGAAAAGGGCCTTAAGAGTTAGTTCCCAGAGGGGAGAGGAAATTCAGCTCACAACCAACAAGGGTTCTTGACATACTTGATGGAAAAGAATCTCAGCACGCACAAAGGTATAGACAGAGGTTTATTTAGGAAGTAGATCCACATTCAAGGGAGAATATGGGCTATCTTGAGAGTGAGAAGCCCACCCTTGTGTTGGCGGTCCAAATAGAGAGACTATAGTTAGGGGCCAGACTGGAAGTGGAGCCAGAATGGAGCCACACAATTTTGGGCCAACTTTCCCTGCACTTGAGCTTTTCCCTCATTTTACAACAACCTGGGCCAAGGGCATGTTGCTCAAGATTCATAACAGTGCTTTCTGAATCTAAATGGCTGATGGGTGTTTCCTTTGAGGCTCAGTATACAACTCTCTTTATCCTAAATCTCTATTTCAACACCACACACAGAAGTTTTCACTGCAAGTGAATGAATTAGAAACATTGTTGTATCCATCACCCTTCCCAGCTCTCTTTCTCTTCAAATACTCTCCGAGCAACCCTGTGGAGATGTAAAGGTTTACGTTAAGGAGTTTTGGGGAAAAGTAAACACCTCTATTTCAGACATTCAACAAAATTATTGTTGACTTCCTTTTCCAGAAGCAATTTGGATCTTTTTTTTTTTTTTTTTTTTTTTTTTTTTTTTTTTTTTTTTTTTTTGGTACCGGGGATTGGATTGAACTCAGGGGCACTCGACCACTGGGTCACATCCTCAGCCCTTTTTTGTATTTTATTTAGGGGCAGGGTTTCACTGAGTTGCTAAGTGCCTCGCCATTGCTGAGGCTGGCTTTGAACTCACAATCCTCCTGCCTCAGCCTCCCAAAGTGCTGGGATTACAGGTGTGTGCCACCGCGCTGGGCTCAATTTGGATCTTTTGAAAATAGTCAGGGAGGCATAAAGTTCTAGAAACTATGGAGATCAAAGGGTTAATAGCCATCTATTGATACCAACATGCAAGTTTTATGGAATGAAAATGTAAATTCTTGAAGCACATAAACTCAAGTCCACAAATTACAGCTTTTAAATGTCTTGCACGTGAATCTAGGGACTCATAATAAACAAAAAACATGAGATACAAAGGTTTAAATGTATGGAATAATAAACAAAACGTTCTTTTCCCAGTAATAGGGATTGAACCCAAGGCCTCCTATATGCTAGGCAAGTGCTAAACCACAGAGCTTCATCCCTAACCCTTTCAAAAAAAAAAAAAAAAATTTCAGACAGGGTCTTTCTAAGTTGCCCAGGTTGGCCTCAAACTTGCAATAGTCTTGCCTTAGCCTCCAAGTAGCCATTTTTACTTTTAAAACAGTTAAATATCTTAAGAACTATATATGCATATATAGTTCAAATAGGTAACTATTTAAATAAGTATATTTAATACATTTTTTCATGCTGAACCTCTGATAAAATACACTAGAAAAATCTGAGTTCAAAGCCACTGGAATCTTACTAATAACATAAGTTGTTGCCAGCCATTGTGAGTTAGTTGAAGCATTTGTAAATCTGTGCATTTAAGAAATATGATGGATTTTATTTGCGTTTGTTTCGGGAAGCAGGGATTTTTAATATATTAAAATGTTTGATAGTTTTTAATAATGTGATTGTGGCAGGGAGCTTTCTCTCAGGAAGCTGTGATCTACCTCTTCCGGTAGTCTGCGTATTTTTGAAGCATTACTTTCCTGTAAGTATAAAGTAAGATTTCCTTCCTTGTCTTCATACATCCTATTTTAAAAATACAGAATAAACTCCTTCATAATTAATTGACAACATGGTTCAAGAAAGATCTATATGTCTGAAAGATCTGAGAGTTTCTTCCCCTGTTTCCTTTTACCCAAGCAAATCATATTTGTGAAGTTTGATATCTATAATGAAAATACAGCCAAGCTGTGATGCTCTGTGTGTCTTTGTAGGTTGTAGGTGTGTGTGTGTGTGTGTGTGTGTGTGTGTGTGTGTGTGTGTGTGTGTGTGTGTGTGTGTGGTGTGTGTGTGTGTGTGTGTTCATCCAGAACAGTAATCCCAGTTTGAATTTTTTAAGTCTGCTAACTAGCAAAACTGCAATAGTCACTACTTCCCATTCTATCCTAACTTCTACTGGTAAAAAGAGAATCTAAGAGTTATTTCAACCAGGTTCAGGTTTAGTCCACTCCAGCTGGCAGCTCAGTGAGCAAAACAGAGAGGAAAGGGCTAATCTTGAGTCCTATATGGTTGTTTGTAAGGGATCCACCTTACAGACAGATAGTCACAGGCTGAAAATAAAAGTATAGAAGGTGATATATACTATGAAAATGGAGGTCCAAATTAAGCAGGAATAGCTAGCCTCATATCTGAAAAAGCAGACTTCAAAATTAATCAGAAGAGAAAAAGAATGTCACTTCACATTGGTAAAGGGAACAATCCATCAAGAAGACACAATGATAATAAATATTCATGCCCTAAATTTTGTTGTACCTAATTGCATACAGAAGATACTACTCATAAAAGATACTACTGCACTGAGATAGACCACAGTGCAGTAATACTGGGTGGTTTTAACACAACTTTCTCACCAATAGATAGATCATTCAGACATAAACTCAGTAAAGAATCTTTGAATCTAAAAATATTATTAATCAAATAGACTTTACAGTATCTATTAAATATTTTCATCCAACAACAGCCAAAGTTACTTTCTTGTCTGTAGCTTATGGAACCTTCTCCAAAATAGACCATATTTTACACCACAAAGCAACTCTTAGCAAATACAAAAAAGTTGATATAATTCCTTTCATCTCATCAGATCATAATGGAAGAAATTAGAAATCAACACCAAAAAACTATCAAAACACATGGAGATTGAACAATACACTTTTGAATAATAAATGGGGAATAGAAGAAATCAGGGGAGAAACTTAGAAATTTTTAGAATTGAATGAGAATAGTGATACAACATACCAGAACCTCTATGACTCTATGAAAAAAGTAAAGTTTATAGCAATGAATGCCTACATACGACAACCAGAAATATTCCAAATAAACAACTTAATGGTGCATCTTAAGGCCCTTAAGAAAAAAGAACAAACCCATTCTAAAACCAGTAGATAGAAGAAAATAGGATTAGAGCTGAAATCAATTAAATTGATAATAAAGAAAATACAAAAGATCAATGAGTTGGTTCTTCAAAGAGAGAAAATTGATGAACTCCTAACCAAAGTAACCAAAAGCAAAAGAGATAACACCCAAATTAATAAAATTAGAAGTGAAAATGAACAATTTACCACAGACATATTAGAAATCCAGAGGGTCACTAGGGACTATTTTGAAAAAGTGTACTCCAATAGATTGAAAAACCTAGAAGAAATGGACACATTTCTAGACACATATGACCTTCCAAAATTAAGAGGACAAAGAAAACTAACAGACCAATAACTAGAAGCAGTAATAAAAAGCATTCCAACAAAGAAAAGTCTAGGACCAGATAGATGACTTCTCAACTGAATTCTAACAGACCTTTAAAGAAGAACTATTTGTCAAAGCTCCTCAATTTATTCCATGAAATAGAAAGTGATGGAACACATCCAAATTCATCCTATGAATCCAGTATCAAACACAGAACAAAATCAGATACGGACACATAAAGGAAAGAAAACTACAGACCAATTTCCCTGATAAACTTAGATGCAAAAATACTTAATAAAATTAGCAAATCATATTCAAGAAGATTGTACATCATGACCAAGTTGGTTTTATACCAGGATAAAAGGATGGTTTGGCATACTCATATCAACAAATGTAATTTATAATATAAATAGAATTGAAAGCAAAAACCACTTAGTCATCTCAACAGATTCAGAGAAGGCCTTTGACAAAATTCATTACTCATTCATGATAAAAATGTCAAAGAAACTAGGGATAGAAGAAACCTATCTCAACATTATAAACACTATATATGACAAACACAAAGTCAACCAGAGTGAATAGAAAAAACTAAATGAATTTCCTCTAAAATCAGGAATAAGACAAGGATATGTACTCTCACCACTTCTGTTCAATATAGTACTAGAAATTCTAGCCAGAGAAATTAGGCAAGAGAAAGAAACAAAAGGAATAAAAATAGAAATGAAGGAAGTCAAATTATCGGTTTTTAGATATGATCCTATATTTAGAAGATCCAAAGTTCTACTAGGAGACTGCTGGAACTAATAAACAAATTTGGCAAAGTAGCAGGTTTCAAAGTCAGCATACATAAATCAATAGCTTTCTTATATACTAACAATGAATGTGCTGAATAAAAAATTAGGAAAACAATCCCATCCAAAATAACCTTTAAAAAAAAATAAAAAGAAGAAAAAATCCTTGGAATAAATCTACCTAGGGAGGTGAAAGACCTCTGCAACGAAAACTACAGAACACTGATGAAAGAATTTAAAGAAGACACAAGTAGATGGAATGACCTCCCATGATCATGGATATGCAGAAATAATATTGTTAAAATTGCCATATTACCAAAAACAATACACAGGTTCAATGCAATTACCATCAGAATGCATTACCAATGCATTCTTCACAGAACTAAAAGACAGTCTTAAAATTTATTTGGAAGAATGAGACCCAGAATAACCAAAGCAATTTTAAGCCAAAAAAAAAAAAAAAAAATCAATTCTGGAGGCATCAAAATAACTGACTTCAAATTTCACTACAGAGCTAGTAACAAAAACTTGCATGGTACTGGCATAAAATCAATGGAATGAAATAGAAGTCTGAGAGACAAACCTGCACAGAGTCATCTGATCCTTGGCAAAGCTGACAAAACCATACATTGGAGAAGAGACAAACAGTGCTGAGAAAACTGCTTATCTACATATAAAAGAATTAAACTAGACCTTTATATCTTACCCCGCACAAGTGTCAACTCAAAATGAATCAAAAACCTAGGAATTAGATCAGAAACTTTGCAACTCCTAGAAGAAAACATAGGGTCAACACTTCAACATATAGTCATGGCAACAACATTCTCAGTAGAATCCCTAAAACTCAGGAAATACTGACAAGAGTGAGTAAATTGGGTTTCATCAAATATAAAAGTTTCTGAAGAGCAAAAGAAACAATTAAGAATGTGAAGAGAAAACCTCCAGAGCAGGAGATAAATTTTGCTACCTACTCTTTTGACAGAATATATAAAGAAACATATATATATAATGTATATATATACATATATATATACATAATATATATACATAAATCCCCCAAAGAAAACAAAAACAAAAAAAACCCCAATAACCTGATTAAAAATGAGGAAGTAAACCAAACAGTTCTTCTCAAATGAAGAAATACAAATAACAAATACATGAAAAAATGTCCAACATCACTGCCATCAGAGATGTGAAAATTAAAACTACACATCTCACTCCAGTCTAAAGAGCAGCCATCAAGAACATAAATAATAATAAATGCTGGAAAGGATATAGAGAAAAAGAAATACCTTATACTGTTGGTGAGATTATAAATTGGTACAACCTCTATAGAAATCAATATGTCAGTATGGAGTTTCCTCAAAAGACTAGGAATTGAACCACCATATGACCCAATTATAACACTCCTTGGTATTTATCCTAAAGAATTAAAGTCATCATACTACAGTGATACATGCATACCCATGTTTATAGTAGCATGATTCACAATAGCCAAACTATGGAATTAGACTACATGTCCATCAAAGGATGAATGGCTGAAATACACACACACACACACACAATGGAGTTTTATTCAACTATAATTAAGAATGAAATTATGCCATTTGCAGGAAATTCAATGCAACTTGAGAACACAGTGTTATGCAAAATAAGTCAAAAATCAAAGAGTCAGGGTTCTGTTTTCTCTCATATGTGAAAGCTGGAGAAGAAAAAGAAAAGGAAGTTTGGAAATGTCTCATGAATCAAAGGGGAATCAGTAGAGTAGAGGAAAGGGACCAAAGGGAGGGAGAAAGAAGTGAAAAGGGAAATTATATTGTCCAAATTGTTCTATTGTGTATATGTACAAATATATAACAAATCCCACCATTATGTCCAACTATTATGTACAAATAAAAAAGTGGAAAAATAAATAAAACCTGCTAACTTCCATGAAATAAGCACAGAATAAATGCTGTTGCCTTAAATTGTTTTCCTTTAACCCTTACCAAAAGAATCATACACAAATACAATATTGGCAAGGTCAGTATTTGCTATACATTTTTTCAGTTCTCCAAGCTTAAATCAGCTCCAGGATGTGTGTGCCCCAGCGAGGAACACTGAAGTTTTATTCTAGTCTTGAAGAATTCAGGGATCTCAAGTGTAAGAAATCAGGCAATACGCCTGACAAAGAGAGTCATCGGAAGGCTGTAGCACAAGCTCGTTAAATCTCCTGGGAAGGTGGCTTTCCTGGAGGGAAATGGGCAGACATTCTGATTTTGCATTTTTTTTTCCCCCAGAGACATAATCCTAGTCACAGCTCTTTCCACTTATGTACTTGTCTTATTCATTTTATTTTGGAAAAACTTCAGGTATATGTAAATACACTATATCTTTTAAATATACAAATAATTTTTCCTTACAACTCAAAAAATATAAGGCAAAAGTGACAGGGGCTTTGATTCTGGAGCTTTTCCTAATTCAGTCTACATGTACAACTACATACTACATTCCTAATTCAGTCTACATGTACAACTACATACTACATTCCTAATTCAGTCTACATGTACAACTCATACTACATTACTAAAGTAAAAATCCAGTTAACAAAATATTCTTAAACTGTATCAATCCAATGAATTGAGTTTAAAATTCATTCAATATATTCAACTGCAAAAAGAGCAAAAAAGAATAACATAAAAATGGTGAATCTCTTACTGTCCTTTATTAAGGACTTGTAATAAATGTGAATGTGAGGAGAAGTAGCTATTAAGATTATTAAACCATTTTTGACTTGTTACTCGTTATTTTCTTTCTGTTTGAATTTTCTTCAAAGAAAAAGATTAGACCTCTTGTGTCATAACCTAAAGTACATTCAAACTTTAATAAGCTGTTATTTTATTACATTAGACATTTGTACTTATCAAACATAAATAAAACTCTGGCCAGCTTGTTTTAACATTTTAGATGTTTTATGTCACAAATTCACACAGAAATCATGCATTAATAATTTGTGGGTGTGTTAATTTGAAAAACAATTGAAACAGGCCTTCCAGGATTACCAACTTCACTTAATTGAGCCAGACCTTGATGGGGAAATAACTTCTATGTCATATTGACAGTTGGTAAAGCAGCATCAGTGTAGACAGCAGTAGCCTTATCTGTCCACAATGCCCCATGTTTTCATTGATTTTTTTATTAATTGATTTATTTATTTTAGTTAGGTATATATGACAGCCAAATGCATTTTGATTAATTGTACACAATTGCAGCACAACTTTTCATTTCTCTGGTTGTACACGATGTTCATTGAATTTTTTTCACTGCTGGTTCTTCTTCAGATCCAGACCTAGGCAAGCCAGCATCAGGCCTGAGAATGGGATAGACAAACAGAGCACCTGAAAGAGGCTCAGACCTTAGTTGATGGGCTGGATGGCCTTGGGTAAACAATTCTGTGTTCTCTGTACTTGTTCTTCCATTTTTTTTTTTTTTTTTTTTTTTTTTTTTTTGTACTTACCAACTTTAGGGATTTAGTGTGAGTCATAAACGAGATGAGGCTCTGTGGTAGATGTTTCAAAAGTCCTCCAAACACTTCCCCCAAAACTAGATAAAATGTTTGAATTTTTTTTTCTTTTAGTGAATAGGCAAAATCAGTGATAGTTTTAGAAGCTTAAAACTGTGAAAACCTATAGCCATATATATCAGTGCAAATTGTGAGAGGCACAGCCAGGACCCAAGTTGGGTGGGGAGTTTAGACCAGAGTCCCCTTACTCCCCCAAATCCAGGGTCTCTGAAAGGAACCTTCTCTCAGTGAACTAGAGGGACATACACACAGAGACACACCCTGCCTGAAGTAAGATGTTAACTAAGACACGTGCAGTAGCTCTGGGTGCATGGAAAATTTCCCCTAAGAATTCCTAACCACAAGTCTACTTTTATGAGGACCTGACACACAAATTCATACAACAAACATGGATTGAAAACTCTGATAAAATACAGTTTAAAGTCCTAGGGCCTTGACAAAAGTTAACATTTAGGAGCCTAGAATTGTTCAGGGAAATTGTAACTATATGGGTTCAAACATAGATACTTAAATATCTAGAGTAACTCAAAAAGAACAGAAATAGACCAAAACTTCCAAACTAAAGGTAGAAAATATTTGATGAGGAAAAAAAATTCTTTAGTCTAAGAGAAGGCAAGAAAAAGAGAAACAGAAGTTGAACAATATTACAAAGTAAGACAAATAAATTAACACAAATATATCATAATCACAATTAATATAAATAGCCTAGGGCTCCAGGTAAAAAGACACCAGGAAAACACCAACCAAAGAAAGTTGGGATAGCTGAAGTGATATAAAATGAAATAGATTTTAAGTCAAACGCAACATTTAGAACAAACACAGCCACAGGTATATAAAATTTTCAATTCACAAAGAAGATGTAATAATTCTAAACTTGTACATACCCAATAACATACATAGCTTCAAAATATAGAGAGCAAATTTGGCAAAATTATGAGAATAAAATAAATGCACAATAGTGCAGTGAAAGATTATATCAGGCTGATTTCAGTAAGTGATTTAAAAAGTTGAGAAAAACACAGAGGATGCGAGAGATTTAACAGCACAACAAACAGGAATGGGAAGCAAAACCAGGAGCAGTTCTCTTCATTCTCTTGTCTTTGTGTCTCCGATTAGAAGCAATTGGAAGAAACTAATAGGGGACCAAATGGAAAGAAAACATGAAGTTGTAATGGATGTGGGGAAAGATCAGTCAATGGGAACAGAATTAGTTGGCTAGAAGGAATAAGTTCTGGCTTTCTACTGCGCAATAGGGTGACTATAGTTAACAATATCATATCATAACTTCAAAATGGTTAGAAGAGTTTGCATGTTCTCACCACAAAGAGATGATAAATACTTGAGGTGATAAGTATGCTTGTTTGATTTGATCATTATACAGTGTGAACATGTATTAAAACATCTAACTGTACTCAGTAAATATGGGAAATTATCATGTGTCAACTTAAAACAAAAAACATTTAAAATGTGTGAGGAGTGTCAGTCTCAGGGATTACAAAGCAAAGGAGAGAACACGGATTTAGGGGACAAGAGAAAATAAGAGGCTAGACTTGATCACTCGTATCAAAAAGGAAATTGATCCAGGCGCAGTGGCACACACCTGTAATCCCAGCACTTGGGAGGCTGAGGCTGGAGGATCGTGAGTTCAAAGCCAGCCTCAGCAATGGTGAGGCACTTAGCAACTCAGTGAGACCCTGTCTCTAATAAAATACAAAAAAGGGCTGGGGATGTGGCCCAGTGGTCGAGTGCCCCTGAGTTCAATCTCCGGTACCAAAACACAAAACAAAAAACAAACAAACAAAATGGAATTGAATAAATTAGAAAAAGAAAAGCAGGTTAAATCTAAAGAAATTAGATGGACAAAATTAATAGATGTAAAAATTAATTAAATATAAAATAAACATTCAATAGACTAAACTAAATCAAAATATACTTTTTCAGAAAGACTAAGAAATTGACCTACTGATAAGAAAACTAAAAAAAAAAAAAAAAGTCATAAATAAATAAGCTGGGGAGGGGATATAAAAGGAGGTCATGACCAAAGATGTTGCAGAAATCAAATGAGGACGTTAGGAATAATGGTATGCCAAAAACTTCATAAACATGTAAATGATCAAGTCACTAAAATAACAGACTCAAGAATACATGGGATATATACCTAATAAAAAATAATTAATTAATTAATTTTAAAAAGAATATATGGAAAATCAAAATTGTCTACAGCCATTAAAGAAACTAAACTGGTAGTCAAAAAATTTTTCTCACAAGTCATATGTGAGAGGCTCAGACAGTTTTATAGGGCAGTTCTACCAATTCAGGGAAAGATCATTGAAATTTTTTATAAATTCCTTAAAATATTCTAATATAAAACAAGTAATCTGCTTCCAGTTTTATGAGTGTAATTTAATACCAAAACCACAGGGGGTAAAGGGCAAAGGCCAACAAAAATAAATAAATTCTTTATATGAAAAGACGGTACAAACATGATTTAAAAAGAAAAAAGATGATACATATTCAGGAACGAAATGCCAAAAGTATTCTCTCTAAAGTAGGGTACAGTACAAGCATACCGAGTATCATTTTAGAGTTCAACATTGCATCAGAGGTCTTAAAATAATTTGGCAAGGAGAATATGGTATAAGAATGGGAAAGAAAGAGAAAAACTAATATCCATAGCTGAAATTACCAGCTATGTAGACAACACAAATCTATGTAAAAATTACAGGAATAATTATAGGAATTAATCAAAGTAGTAAAATATGAGGTTAATATACAACAGCTAATTGCATTTCTGTATACCAGCAGTAGGAAATTTCATATTTAAAAAGAATTGTACTATTTACAAAAGCAACTGAAAATAGATGGTACTTACATAAAAGGATATGTTAGCCCTTCTATAGAGAGAATAATAAAAATGGATCCAAAGATATTAAAAAACATTAAATAAATGGACATATATGCTATGTTTATGTATCAGAATAGGTAATTTTATAAAATTGTGTTTTCTCAAATTAGTCTATATATTCATTATAATTATAGATTAAAACAAACCAATTTTTAAAACCTAGATTTAAAAATTTATATAAAAGACTAAAGAATTAAGTCAATCTTAAAGATGAAGTAGAGAGAATTTTTTTATCAGAAAAATATACATTAACTTTTAAAACTGTGTGATTGGTGCCGCTATCAATAAAAAGAACAATAAAACAGAAAACAAGAAAATAACCTATCACATATGGAAACTAGAAGTAAGGCACATCTGCATTCAGAATTATCAGGAAAGGATAGATTATTTAATAAATTGTTCTAGAAGTTATACTAGTTTATATATAATGAAACTGCTTATCTATAAAGAAAAATTAAAAACAGATCCTTATTTTATACTGGGCACAAAAAATAAATTTCTGATATATTAAATATGAAAGGCAAAACACTAAATTTTTAGAAGAAAACATAAGTAGCTGACCTCTATCTCCTTAGGGATTTTATAAACAAACAAAAATCATGTAAATTATAATTAAAATATAAAGAAATTTAATTTACAATTATAACTATTCATTTTTTCCCTGGTTATATACAAAATATATTCACACCATTCGTGTCTTCATATATATACTTAGGGTAATGATGTCCATCTCATTCCACCATCTTTCTACCTCCAATAACTATTCATTTTTAAAAAACATAAGAAATGTTAAAAAAAAAACCACAAACTGGGAAAATACAGTTGTGATTCACATAACATAAAGCAGAAAAAGGACCAGTGTCTGTATGATATAAAATTTTATGTATCAATAAAAAACACAAATTATTAATTTTTAAATTTAATTGTCATATCTTTTGGGTAACATGGATAGCCAATAAAGATCAAATTTTTCTCCCTCTTGTTTTTATCAGTGAACATTTAAGTTTCAATGATGTACCACTTTATAACCACTAGACAGAGAAAATAAATAAAGTTTGACAGAACTGAATGAAGGAAAGAACATAGAACAGTAGAATCACTCAAAGCAGGTACAAGTATCTTGGGGAACATTTGAACGTGCCTATAACCTTTGCCACTCTGTTCCAGGAAATATTCCCTCAAGAGATACTTGCACATATCCACAAGGAAACACGTATAATAATATCCAGAGTAGCATTGTTCATAGCAGGAATAAACACTAGGAATAGCCCTTTTGTCTTTTGAAAGTGGAATAAATAAATAAATTGTAATACAATATACAATGCAATACGGTACAATGGTGAAAATTAGTGAATTACACCTATATGTATTAACATGAATTAACCTCAGAAAAAAATTAATTTTGAGTACAGAAGACAAATTGAAGAAGAATGCAGAGGTAAAGTTCCATTCACATAAAGTTCCAAATAAAGACAGATCTAAATAAAGAATTCTTCAGGGATGCATGCATGTAATTAAAATATAAAGAAATGTAATGGAGACACTATCACACATTCGGGGTAGTGATTGGCTCTGAAAGGAGAGAGGGGTATACTCTCATGGAGGGACATATAAGAGACATCAGAAATACTGGTAATTGGCCAGGCGCTGTGGGGCACACCTGTAATCCCAGCAGTTTAGGAGTTCAAAGCCAGCCTCAGGAACTTAGTGAGACCTTAAGCAACTCAGTGAGGCCTGATATAAAAAAAGGGCTAGGGATGTGGCTTAGTGGTTAAGAACCCCTGGGTTCAACCCCTAGTACCAAAAAAAGAAAAAGAAAAAGAAAAAAAAAGAGAGAGAAAGAAAAGAAAAAAGAAAGGAAAAAAGGAAAGAAAGAAATATTGGTCATTTTCTATTTCTTAAGCTCACTGATAAGCACTTGATTATTTCTTCAATTTTTTTGTATATATTATGATGAAGCAAGAGCTTACCCTCTTCAGGTCTCTGGCTAGACTTGAGAATTAAATTGATAGATTAGCAAGAGAAAAAAATAAAGTTTTTTTGCACATACATGGGTGCATCTATAGGAAAGTGAAAACCCCAAAATATGGCAAAACCTAAATGCTTATATTCTGGGTTGACAAAAACAGGGCAACTATGGAAAAGCAGCTAAAATATATGTGACCAAAAAGAAAAATCAGAATTATTTTAACATGGTCTGTTTGTGTAGAACTCTCTTGGCCTTGATTCCTCATCTCTGGTAAGTATCTTCACTTGGGACTTTTATAGCCTGTTTTTCTTATTGGGCTCACAACAGGCGAATTAAGTTGAGGGATGAGTTGTTACAAGGAAGATTAACTTTATGCAAAAATCTGACTGACCAAGAAGATGGAGGACTCATCCTAAATCTATCTTGCTGGGAATCCGATTTAGTGTGATTTATACAAGAATTGTATGATCACACACTGGTGGGTGCCTTTTCATATGTGTAGTTCATGGCCAAGTACGCATATCTGATCGTAATTGCTTAATCAGGACATGCCTTGCAGTTCTGCAAATCTCAAGAAGAAAAATTATTTCCTGTTTATTCTTGTCACTGATTAGTTAGCCCAAAGCAGTTCCTGACATATTACACAAAGGACAGGCCAGAGGGGTCAGGTGCCCCAAGGCCTTCTTGCTGATCACCATGCTCAGGGGAATGAAAGAAAACACTTTACCTGACTACTAGGTGAATACAAGATGAAGTTAAAGGAGTCAGATGGGAGATTCGGTCTCAATGTTGGCCTCACTTTTAAGAAGAAAGGGGGAAGTCAGAACACTCCTCTGACACCTGCTGTTTTTCAAGGGACTTTAGCCAAAATAATCTTTATGCCAAAGTAGCATATTTTGGAATTGTATATTCTGGTACCCTTCACTACCATAATTTTACTATGTGTGACATACTCATAATGAAATGGTTCATAAAATTCAATTTAAGCAATAATTAGCTTTTATATTAAGTACTTGGTTGACTTTTATAAGGAACTAAGGGATTTGCTTTAATACTTCTTGTCATAGTTTAATAATTTCCACTGCCTCTTTGGGTTGCAAAATTATATTTCTAATTACTTCCCCCAAAAGACTAAATTGTATAATTTTTGAGTGAACTATTTCATTTTGAAAAATTTTTTACAAACATATGTTCACTTGCAGGAATTTTTAAATGATGCCTATGAAAGAGTTTAAAGATATATACACACAAATTCAAGGTAATATGTATATGAATACATGTTCTACTGTTTTAACTAAGTAGAATGTGGTTAAAGATCAAACTAGATAACTGTCCTCTGAAATCTCAGCACGTCTACTTCTCTTTTGTATGTTTATGTTTTGACACTACCAAAGCAAAACCATTGAGGGGAGCAGAGATGGGAACAGAATGTCATGTATCTCTGCAGAAAAAACTAGGGTTCCCTGCATGTGACAAAAATGTTATAGGAGGAAAACAGAAACAGGTTTATTCAAAAGACACATAACTAAAGCACTTCTCACTAATTAAAAAGTCAAGATTTTACCCATCTTAATATTTGCCACCTCCCTATCAAGAATAAGATTTATCAGTCTGGGAGTATAAGAGTTCAAGAGACCATTCCAGGAAGAAGCACAAAACTGGTGCAGACAGATGCATCTAAGACAATACACGTGTTTAACAAGCAGTTCAGAGCATGACCAATCAATTAGAAAGCCTGCTGACTCTTGTGTTGTATAGGTGCATCCTCATCCTAATACCAAGATTGGTGTTACCTAATCTTTTGTTTTATAGAGATTTTAGGTTTTCTGTTTTTTTTTTTTTTTTAATTCTAGAACAATGCCTTATATATAGTAGTTGCTCAACAAATATTTGTTGACTAGAATGGCATGTCTACGGTTAAAAAATCAGAGAATAAAAATTAAAAGTGGTTTTGAATAAATATTTATAAAGGCCCTTTCATGTAGGCTAAGAATAACTCAGCAAGAGATGAAAAAACAGAAATGAAGTACCCCAGGGTGTAGCCTACAGCATCTGCAAACTGCATGGGCTTCAAATTGTGTAAAATGTTTGTTCAAACCCTGTCTCTGGATTTGTAACCTCAATCAGTTTGCAAAACTGCTCTTTAATTTTTTTGGCTATTTTTAAGATCTTCGTCTTTGACCTTTAGCAATTCTCTCCTAGATTGCTGTCCTACTTAGGACTGTACTTTCTGAGCTGAAGATTCTTTCTTTTCACCAGTTCTCAGCCATTTTCTAGAATTTATTTTAGATGCATATTGAACTTTCTCTTTACATCCTCCACATCCATTAAGCTTTCTTTTATATTTCCCTAGATTTATCTTTGCACTATTCTATCATTTCAATAATTTTCTAATTTTGGTCTCAACCTGCTGTTTGGCTTTTCCATTGAGACTTTAATTCCAATGATCACATGTTTCAAGTCTAGAAGTTTTATTATTTATTTTAAATCTTTTCCTTCACACTGTCTTGTTAATGTTTTATGTTTTTATTTATTTTTCAATAAGTAAGGTGTTATCTGTGAGAATCTTTTCTGGCTTGGTTGAAAAAATTTGTCTATATTGTGGGTTTTGTGTTTGCTTTTGACCATTGAAGCAGGCATCTTGCCATGTTCAAACCCTGTTTACACTGTTTTCTTAGTTGGAATTTCCCCTTTGTGTGGGTCATATAGATTTGATCTTAAATTCTAGAAAGATGAATTCTGTGGGCAGCTTTTTTTGTTTCTTCCACTTGGATCTAAGGTCAAGAAAGACAAGTTTCTCATAGCGTCCACACTGCACCATATAGGTACAGGCACCAACTTCCTTAACAAGACCCTAAACTAAGAAATAAAACCAAGAATCAATAAGTGGGATGCCATCAAATTAAAAGATAAAGAAATGATAAAGAGCATGAAGAGAGAGCCTACAAAATGGTATAAAATCTTTGACAGCTATCCTCTGACAAAGGATTAATATCCAGAATACATAAAGAGCTTAAAAAATTTACACACACACACACACATACACACAAATGACCTAATCAATAAATGGACA
The DNA here is from genome assembly GCA_025594165.1 of Tamias sibiricus. Classification (NCBI taxonomy): domain Eukaryota; kingdom Metazoa; phylum Chordata; class Mammalia; order Rodentia; family Sciuridae; genus Tamias; species Tamias sibiricus. The sequence continues at coordinate 105,670,979 of CM046664.1, read as the reverse complement.
AAGAACTAAGTAGACATTTCTCAAAAGAAGTAATACAAATGGCCAATAAATATATGAAAAAAATGCTCAACATCTCAGCTATCAGGGAAATGCAAATCAAAATTACACTAAGATTTCACCTCCCACCACTCTGAATGACAATTATCAAGAACACAAATAGTAACAAATATTATCGAAGTTGTGGGAGGAAAGTACACTCATACATTGTTGGTGAGACAGAAAATTAATACAATCACCCTGTAAAGCAATATGGAGATACTTCAAAAAATGAGGAATGGAGCCATCACATGACCCAGCTATCCCACTCCTTGGGATATTTTCAAAAGAACTAAAATCAACGTAGTAGAGTAAGCAGCCATGTCAATGTTTATAGCAGCACAATCCTCAATAGCTAAATTAATGGAACCAGCCCAGATGCCTGTCAACAGATGAATGGATAAAGAATATGTGGTATGTATGTATATGTGTGTGTGTGTGTATATATATATATATATATATATATATATATATGTATATATGTGTGTGTATACACACACACACACACACACAATGGAGTTTTACTCAGCCATAAAGAAGAATGAAATTATGTCATTTGCCAGTAAGTAGATGGAACTGGGAAAATGTTATGCTGAGTGAAATAAGCCAGTCTCAGAAAATCAGGGGTTGAATGTTTTCCTCACTATGTAGAAGCTAGAGCAAAGTAAGGGGGAAAGGGAGGAGATTTCATATCATAAATATATAAGGAAGAACAGTAGAGCAGAAGAAGATAGGGAGAAAGGTAGGAGGGACAGGAAAGGAGAGGAAATGTGGAATGAACTTAACAAAATCATGCTATGTGCATATATAAATATACCACAGTGAATTTCACCTTTATGTATATGTATGAAGAACCAATCAAAAACAAATAAATCAGTGGAAGGAAGATCAGCAGAGTAGAGTAGGAGAATGGAGTAAGGGAAGAAGAGAGGAATAGGTGGGAGCATCAGGAACTGAAATGGAGAAAATCAAATTCCATGCATGTATGATTTTGTCAAAATGAAGCCAACTATTAAGTACAATTATAATGCTTTAATAAAAAAAGGAAAAGACAAGTTTCTTTGTTGCCTATTAATGCTGAAGGGCAGATAATATTCTCTAGATTTCCCTTTCACTGGGGTGTAGTTATTCATGGTTCCCTGCCTTTTTTAAAAAATTTTTTATTGTTCTAATTTGTTATACATGTTTGTAGAGTACATTTCATTTCATATTACATATAAAGAGCACAATTTTTCAAGTTGCTGGTTTTATATAAAGTATTTTTTTACAACAATTGTGTCTTCATATATGTATTTAGGGTAATCATGGATAATTCAGTCTGCCATTATTCCTATCCCCTTGCTCCCACCCCTCCCTCCCCCCTCTTTGTTCTATTTAAAGCTCTTTCATTCCTCTCATCCCCTCTCTCTTGCCTTTATAAGTTAGTATCTTCTTATCAAAGAGATCATTCGACCTTTGGCTTTTTGGGATTGGCTAACTTCACTTAGCATTATTTTCTCCAACTCCATCCATTTACCTGCAAATGCCATGATTTTATTCTCTTTTAGTGCTGAGTAGTGTTCCATTGTGTATATATACCAAAGTTTCCCTATCTATTCATCTGCTGATGGGCATCAGGTTGGTTTCACAATCTAGTTATTGTGAATTGTGCTGCTATAAACTTTTTTTTTAATTTTTATTTATAGTAGTATATATTACAGTTCATACTATACATATATAGCATCTTTTTACACAAAACAGTTTGTATACAAAGTATATTCGCAGCATTCAAGTCTTCAATCATGCATTTAGAATAATGATATCCGTCTTAGTCAACCACTTTTTCCCCCTTCCCCCCTTGCTCCCTCCCTTCCCTTCCCTTCCCTTTGACCATTATAGTGTTCCTCTAATCCTCCTATTTACCCCGACCCAACAATACTGTGAACTGGCTTCCTTATATCAGAGGAAACATTTGGTATTTGGATTTTTGAGATTGACTGATTTCACTTAGCACTATATTCTCCAACTTCATCCATTTACCTGTGAATGTCATCATTTTATTCTCTTTTACTGCTGAGTAAAATTCCATTGTGTATATATACCACATTTTCTTTATCCACTCATCTACCGAGGGACATCTAGGTTGGTTCCACAACCTAGCTATTGTGAATTGTGCTGCTATAAACATTGAAGTGGCCGTGTCACTGTAAGGTGAAATCGAAATAGGGAAGGTCCCACAGTGCTAGGAGAATAGACACACAAGCATTATGAAGAAGCAAGGGAAGAAAGTGGCTGAAACCAACCAACATGTCCCCTCAGTAGATTCCATGGCAAGCACAGTTGGTCAAATGCCAGAGACGGAATTTAGAAATTACATATTCCAAATGTTTATGGATCTTAAGAATGAACTAAAAAATGAGATGAGAGAGCAAATAGAGGCGGTAAAAGAGCATTTTGACAAAGAACTCCAAAAACAAATACAAGAAACAAAAGATTACTTCAATAGGGAGATAGAGATTCTAAAGAAAAACCAAACAGAAATTCTGGAAATGAAAGAAGAAATAAACCAAACTAAATGCTCAATTGAAAGCATCACCAACAGATTAGATCACCTGGAAGAAAGGACCTCAGATAATGAAGACAAAATATATATCCTGGAGAAAAATCTAGAGGACATGGCAAAAGAAGTAAGAAAACAAGAACAGAGCATTCAGGAATTATGGGACAGCATAAAAAGACCAAACTTAAGAGTGATTGGTGTTGAAGAAGGTGCAGAATTTCAAACCAAAGGAATGAGTAATTTATTCAATGCTATAAACTTTGATGTGGTTGTGTCCCTGTAGTAATCTGTTTTTAAGTCCTTTGGGAATAGGCCAAGGAGTGGGAGAGCTGGGTCAAATGGTGGTTCCATTCCAAGTTTTCCTAGGAATCTCCATACTACTTTCCAGATTGGCTTCACCAATTTGTCCCTGCCTTTTTTGAGGGTTTGGATTCCATTTCCTGCCATGAGGAGCCCAGGGTCTTATCTCCTGGTCATTTATGAAAAGTATTCCTCTCACTTTCTTTGGGGGATTCTGGTTGGTTTTATTTCCCAATTTTTAGGACATTCTGGGGATTCCCTCTTACTTCAAGCTCAGCTCAGTTCAGGTGTTTTATACATTGAAGATTCTCAGGCTCTCTATTCCTTGCTGCAGGAAATGGAAATCTTCCACTTACCTAAAGGGTCCAACCTGTGACTTGTTGACATTTGACTATTTTTTTTAATTTATTTTCTTTAGTTGTACACAATGCCTTTATTTTTACGTGGTGCTGAGGATCGAACCCTGGCTGCGCACGTGCTAGGCGAGCACTCTACCACTAAGCCACAACCCTAGCCCCAGACATTTCACTATTTTGAAACACAAAAAATTTTGTGTTTCATAATTTCTTGTGATTCTTAAATATTTGATTTAATGTGAATATTTTCCAGTTTTCCAAGTTAATATGAGGATTAAATGAGATAAGGTATATGAAGTTTTTTTGAATTTTAGACATAGAGTAAACAAATAGTAGCTTAACATTATAAACATGTAGACATTAGCAAATGGAATATTACGTGAAAAATACAAACTACAAATACACAAACTGGTGATAAGATTTGCTTCCAAAGAGGGGAACTCAATTGCTGGAAATGGCAAATAGAGGAGACTTCATTTTTCCTATAAACTCTGTTACCTTTGGAATTTTGAACTAGATACATATATTTCTTATTCAGAAGCTATTTTTAAAAATTAAAAATTATGATTAAGTTTAATTAAAATAAAAAAGTTATAAAGCTACCAAATCTGGTTATGTAGCTAAATATGAGACAGAGCATGAGAGTAGAGATGATTTTCTATTTTTATGCCATATATATATAATAAATATATATAAATATATAAAGTTTTATAATAAACATTTTCCTGTAGAAATTAAAGCTCAAAAATTCACATGGATATATGCCCATATGGGTACAAAAATAATTAAAACTTTATTTTTACCTATGTATGATGGAACCAAGGTAGCATTAGCTTAAAGATAATCAGTGAGCAACTTAGTTTAATTTGATGTAAAGAGCAACAATAAAAAAAAAAGTTAAAAGAAGGCAACTTACTTTAAAAGCTGAACCTTAAAGATAGCATAAATACTTTATAGTTATCAATTACTCTCTGTGCTTTGAATATTTTAGAGGAGATATTTAGTCTTAGATCTGAATAAAATATTTGTCAAGACATGGCAGAAAAATGAGATATTGTTTCGTTTTGCAGATTCTCATAAAGCAACAACTGCTCTTTAAAAAAAGGCTCACATCAAAATTCCTTTGTAGGATGTGGTACTGATGCTATTTACAATAAAGATACTAATGTATTCTTAAAGTTGTACCATGGTTGGAATGTTTTCTTATGAAATATGAGGCTATTAAAAGGAGATATTACAGCAACATCCTAAATACCCAACATCCTTGCAGGGAGTCACCCGATACGGCTGAGAGGAGCCCACTGTGTATCACTGGACTATTGGAATTGGCATTTAGGTGATGTAACATTCTGTTGTCTTCTTTCCCTCCTCCATTTGACCTACATCAAGGCTTTTCAGTCTCTGCCCTGCTGATATTTGGGCTTGATAATTCTCTGTTGTGGGGTGCTGCCCTGTACATCATGAGTTGTAGCAGCATCCCTAGTCTCCTCCACTAGACACTGATATCATCCCCTTCTGCAGCTGTGACAGCTGAAACTATCCCCAGATATGGGAAAGTGTCCTTGAGGAGACAAAAATGCTCTCAATTTAGAACCACTGTTCCACATCTTGATAAATTCTTTGGTCTGATTCTGGATTGGTGCAGAAAGTTTCAAGACCGGGAAAAGATACTGCTATGTCTTGGCTATGTTTGTCCCCCAGAAGCTCATGTGCTGGAAGTCGGGTTCCCAGTGTAGCAGAGTTGAGGTGATGGAAACTTTAAGAGGCAGAGCCCAGTGGAAGATAATTAGGTCCTGGGGCCCCACTCCCCCTTGTGCATAGATTAGTGCTGTCTCTCAGGAGTGTGTCAGGTGTGGTAGGAGCAGATTAATTCCCAAGAGAGTGGGTTGTTATAAAAAGAGTGAGTCCAGCCCCTCCCCAGTTCCTCAACTCCTTTTTCTTCTGGTTCCCCTCAAATCATTCCTCTGGCTTACTCTGTAGAGAATAAAAAGATAGCAGTTAGAACAAAATTGAGTTGAAAAAAAAAATCAAAACTGACAAAACATGCACTCTTGATTTGGGGTTGCTGCACTGTTTATCAAGTAAAGTTACAAGGTATTATGCTTTCAGCTGCTCTCCTTTTCTTTCTTCTACTATCACTGTCCTAGGTTGTTTAGCAAAACTGACATTGGTTTTGGAAACTGAACCTCGATGATGTGTTTCCCAAAGGAATTTAACCAAATTTTCAATATGGAGGCTGGTTCTGGGATACAAACAATTAGACTGTAACAGCTCCCTAATGCTGGAACAGTATGTGACAGTCCCTCTCTTTCTGTTCCTTCCTCCTCCTGCTCCTGGTGAGGAATTGGCTTACAGTAGCAGAGCTGTATTCAGTCCGGACAGCCCCTGGGAGTTACAGGAGCAGCCCAGCCTCTACTTGCTGTGAGCATCCCAGAAACACCTACACAATGCCACCTACTTCCCTGACCCTTGATGACACTGTCAATTTCCCCATTTATTGCCATGTCTCAGTTTTAATTTCTTTTCCTTCACTGGCTTATATTTATAGCTGTCTCTTCCTTATAAATATGGAACTATTTAGTACAATTTATATTTATGTACATAAATATAAATATAAATTTATATATAAATACATATAAATATAAGTCATTAGTACAATTTATATATATATGTGAATTGTACTAATGTATATTATATATACATATAACTTATACACACACACACACACACACACACACACCACTTTTTTTCTCCCTCTTGCAGTACCAGGAGTACTGTACAACTAAGCTACATACACAGCCCTCTTCTAATTTTATTCTGAGACAGGATCTCACTAACCTACCCAGGCTGGCCTTGAACTCCTGTTTCAGCCTCCCAAGTTGCTGGGATTACAGGCATGTGCCACCATACCAAGTTTCATGTTTATATTTTTATATTTCTCTTAATACTTTCTTCAACTAAGGAAATATATGATGTTTCCTGAAAAAAATTTCAGTCTTTTTTTGACTTCAAAAAGAATCACATTCAGTTTTCAACCTTGTCCACCCGTTGGCACGGCCTCTGGTGCAGCGGCGGCGGCTCCCATTTCTGCCACATTTCTGTCCCCTTTTTCCCTCCCCGTCAGATCCTACAGTTGCCTGCTATGGCTTTACTCACTGTGGCCACGTGGCTCTTGGGAGCCAAGAATGCGTTCTGTCTTGTTCTTGCAGCTCAGCATGCCAGTACTTCTTCCACAAATTTGAAAGACATATTGGCCAACCTGATACCTAAGGAGCAGGCCAGAATTAAGGCCTTCAGGCAGCAACATGGCAAGAGAGTGGTGGGCCAAATCACTGTGGACATGATGTATGGTGGCATGAGAGGCATGAGGGGACTTGTATATGAAACATCAGTTCTTGATCCCAATGAGGGCATCCGTTTCAGAGGCCATAGTATCCCTGAACGCCAGAAATTACTGCCTAAGGCTAAGGGTGGGGAAGAACCCTTCCTGAGGGCTTCTTTTGGCTGCTGGTAACTGGACACATCCCAACAGAGGAACAGGTATCTTGGCTTTCAAAGGAGTGGGCAAAGCGGGCAGCTCTGCCTTCTCATGTGGTCACCATGCTGGACAACTTTCCTACCAACCTACACCTCATGTCTCAACTCAGTGCAGCCATTACAGCCCTCAATAGTGAAAGTAACTTTGCCCAGACATATGCAGAGGATATTAACCAAACCAAGTATTGGGAGTTAATATATGAAGATTGTATGGATCTCATCGCAAAACTACCTTGTGTTGCTGCAAAGATCTACCAGAATCTCTGCCGGGAGGGCAGCAATATTGGGGCCATTGACTCTAAGCTGGACTGGTCCCTCAATTTCACCAACATGTTAGGCTATACTCATGCTCAGTTCACTGAGCTTATGCGTTTATACCTCACCATCCACAGTGACCATGAAGGTGGCAATGTAAGTGCCCATACCAGCCATTTGGTGGGCAGTGCCCTTTCAGACCCTTACTTGTCCTTTGCAGTAGCCATGAATGGGCTTGCAGGGCCTCTAAATGGACTGGTGAATCAGGAAGTACTTGTCTGGCTAACACAACTACAGAAGGAAGTTTGGCAAAGATGTGTCAGATGAAAAGTTAGGAGACTACATCTGGAACACACTCAGTTCAGGACGGGTTGTCCCAGGCTATGGCCATGCAGTACTAAGGAAGACAGATCCACCATATTCCTGTCAGCGGGAGTTTGCTCTGAAACACCTACCTAATGATCCTATGTTCAAACTTGTTGCTCAACTGTATAAGATTGTGCCCAATATCCTCTTGGAGCAGGAAAAAGCTAAGAATCCTTGACCAAATGTAGATGCTCACAGTGGGGTGCGGCTCCAGTATTATGGCATGACGGAGATGAATTACTACACGGTCCTCATTGGGGTGTCACGGGCACTAGGTGTGCTGGCACAGCTCATTTGGAGCTGAGCCCTAGGCTTCCCTTTAGAAAGGCCCAAGTCCATGAGCACGGATGGTTTGATGAAGTTTGTGGACTCTAAGTCAGGGTAAAACTAGAGATGGGGGGAAAGTGACTACCAGAAGATGAGGAAGCTTAAAAAAAAAAAAAAAAAAAAAAAAGTATACATTTGTTTTGTTTCAGGGGGCCTTTAAAGATTTAAGATTAAATTGTATCGGAAGCACTGAAAATACATTTGAAGTTAAAATATAAATTAAGACTTTAAAAGATGAAAAGTAACCCCTTCTACCCTAACCAGCTCCCTTCCCTTCCTGGTACAAGTTGCCCATCAACTATAGGATAACCATCAACTATAGGATAACCCATGTGGTATGGGTTAGGTTTGGCTCCCTACCTTCTCTGGAGTGAGAATCTGACTCTACTTCCCTGAGTCAAAGCAAGTTGAAAAGAATCTGCAGTCACTCTGGAGTCTTTGCTTTTATTCTGCCCAGCCTTCTGGGCCAGCAAGCCAGGACTCTGCCCCTTCGATTTCCATAGGAATCATGTTGGATTGTCAGCTGTACCAAGCCCTAGGGCCCTCTCCTATGTATACAAATACTTCCAAGCAAAACCTATTGGTTAGCTAAACATACTTTGGCATTTTTTTTTTTTAACACTGCCAGGTAACCATAAAGCTATGACATTTGTTGGCAACTGATACCCAAAGTTTCTTTTCTAAAAAATTATTCCATTAAAATTAAGACCTGGTAGTATTTTTTCCCACTATTTTAATGCCTCCTTCCAGACTTTCTATAACTGCTATGCCTCAAGCTGAGGATGCTCTGGACCTTCCCTCCTTGTTCCCTACCAGAGACCTCTTTTAGCAGGTTTGTCAGATCTGTGGGTTTTTTTTTTCCCAGTCATTTGGCTTTATCAGTGCTTAATGTGAATTAAACGTTTTACTTTCACAGAACACAAGCCATTACAATGACCTCTGTTTCTTCTGTGTTAATACACTGTGGGGCATAGAACCACGGGCTCAGGAATGATCAGTTCCTTTATGATCTGGTCCCAGGGGTACTAGCATTTCTTTTTGAGCAGAGAAATTATTCAAGATTGCATATGATCTCCTTCAAGTATCAGGTCTTAGGGCTGGGGGCAGTCAAAAGAGTAGTAAACCATCTTCCTCATCCCCTGCCACAAGAAAATGTTCCCTTATTTATCAGTGTCTTTTCCTGCCTCATCCCCAAGAGCTTGCAGTACAGTGTTTGTTTTAGAAGCCCCATTTGCACAGGTTTTCAGTGACTCAGAATGCTCTACTGCCTTTTCTTTGAGAAAGGATTGAGATACACTCCTGCTGTGCCGCCTTCTTCCCTCAAAACTCCTGCCTGTGTTTGTGTGGATCCCCAAACCTCAGAACCACACTATTGAAATGGACACACTGTAACTCCCTGGGTGACTCTCAAGTCATGATGCAGACTTCAGGGTGTTCTGTGTAAAATAAAAAGATAAATGTTTTTATTAACAAAAAAAGAATCACATTCACAGCAATTTTGAAGTTCATCTGCCACATCAGTAAATTATGGACATTGGATTGATTATAGTATAGAGTTTCAGCAACCTGGTAATTTTCATATTCTAAGAAAAAGTAAATACACGTGAGGGAATAACAAATTTAGAGATCAAAACAAAATTTACAAGATTAAGCAATTGTTAAGGAACTGTTAAGCACTTGTTAAGGAATGAGTATATTCCAGTTATAATTTTTAAAGTCAGAGTTCCAAGACTTCCTCATTAAGCCTTGCTTTTAGCTTAAGTCAGGTTTCATGAACATGCACTGAATTTCAATTTAGCATTAGTTCTGTCATTAACTAAAATATCATTACCCCAGAAGAAAACTTCACTAATAACCCCCAGAGAAGTCTAGTAAACTAAGACTCTTAAAGCTCAGGCAAGTTTTTAAAAAATTATTTATTTACTTTATTCTAAAATTAATTATATTAGCCAGCAGAATGCATTTGACAAAATACAGCACCCTTTCATGTTCAAAATACTAAAAAAACTAGGGATAGTAGTAGCCTACCTCAACATCTTAAAAGGTATCTATGCTAAACCCAAGGCCAACATCATTTTAAATGGAGAAAAAATTGGAAGCATTCCCTCTAAAAACTGGAACAAGACAGGGATGCCCTCTTTCACCACTTCTATTCAACATAGTCCTTGTAACTCTAACCAGAGCAATTAGATGGACAAAAGAAATTAAAGGGATACAAATAGGAAAAGGAGAACTCAAATTATCATTATTTGCTGATGATTTGATTTTACACTTAGAGGATCCAAAAATCTCCACTTCTATAATTAATAAATGAATTCAGCAAAGTAGCCGTATATAAAACCAATACCCATAAATCAAATGCATTTCTATACATCAGTGATGAATCCTCTGAAAGAGAAATTAGGAAAATTACCCCATTCACAATAGCCTCAAAAAGAATAAAATATTTGGGAATCAATTTAACAAAAGAGGTGAAAGACCTCTACAATGAAAACTACAGAACACTAAAGAAAGAAAGAGAAGAAGACCTTAGAACATGGAAAGATCTCCCACATTATTGGATAGGCAGAATTAATATTGTCAAGGGGCTGGGGTTGTGGCTCAGCAGCAGAGCACTCGCCTCGCACGTGCACGGCCCGAGTTTGATCCTCAGCACCACGTAAACATAAATGCATTGCATTGTGTACAACTAAAGTAAATAAATAAATATTAAAAAAAAAAAAAGAATTAATATTGTCAAAATGGCCATACTACCCAAAGCTCTATACATTCAGGCAGGTTTTACTTCTCCTCCTGTCAGTGCCTTTGTCACAGAAAGGTGGGGAACTGAGAGGGGAGGAGCTACACCTCCATCCTATATTCTCTGTGATATGTAAGGATCTAAGTGAAGGAAGAGAAAGTGGGAAAACTGTTGGCCTGTGGTACTATATAATTGGTCAAAGAATCAAAGTCAAACATAGGAAAACATTTTGGTTTTCAGGATAAAATTAAAATTCATTTATCTTTCTTTTAAAAGGGGATAATTACAATTTATAAACATAAAACAGATGACTTGACCAAAAAAAAAAAATTCTCATGGTAAGATGTCCACAGATGGCCAGAGCTGAGCCAATTCCTACCAGGTATATAGAGATCTTGCAGACAAATCTACCTTTCAGTAAGTATGGGCACATGCTAAATCTAACTCTGTAATTCTCAGGTCTTGGACATGCCAGAAAACTTTTTAAAGTTTGCTTGTCAGCTCATGTGAAAAGGGGCACGTTAGCCCCAGATTCCAGGGCAAATTGTTAGGAAAGAAAGATGTTTCTCTTAACTCAGACCTTTGCAAAATATGCTTTTTTGAATCAGGTAAATACAATACCTACCCCATCCCCAGTGCCCTTGTTCCCACCTCTTTCTAATTAAAGGAGGGACAGTAGTGGGAAAGAATGTCGCCTCAGCTGTGTGGCTTCTCTCATCCTGACCAGTTGTGAACTCCATTATTTCAAACTGGGCAGAAATTAGGACATTAATCACACAGCAGTCTTGCTTCAAAGACCTCAAAACAATTTGCAAAAGTTTTCAAGTACTAACAATTTCATCATTTACATAGCTAAAAATACTGTAATTGGAGGTGACTGTAGTCTTCAGCTTCTAAGTAGAGAATGTTTGACCCTATCCAGGGAAAGTTGAGCCTTTTATCCAGGTAAAAGGACCAAGAGGACTGGTTTTCTCCAGAGGGAAAAAAAACCTTTAAGTTGAGCACAGTAAACACAATGATATTTTTTCTCACTCACTGTTCTCCTTGTCAAGAATCCCAAAATATAGTCTTTGCAAGAAGTGAATCTGGTCATCTGGAAGAGCCAGATTTGTAAGGTTCTGATAAGCATGTGGGATAAGAGCATATGAAGAACCAAAGAGAAATCTCTGCTGCTGCTGCTCTTTCTACACAATTTGCCTTCTCCTTCTTCCCATGTATCCCATCATTTTAAAGTTGGAGCTCAAAATCTATTTTATAGTTAGAAATTTTGAGGAAAACACAAAGAATATTAGGTATTTAACATGGGCTCTTTTCACAGAGGAACTATTTTGGAATAAAGAAAAAGTTTTCTGTATAAGAAAGGAAAAAGGCCAAATGATTCCCAGTCCAATGGGAGATAAAGCCCAGAGTACCATTTCTACAGCATTAAGTAGTTTGCTGTAAACTGTGATGTAGCTGACCTGGATATCTGCCCAGTAAATGTTATAGTTTTGTTCCAGATATTTGGCTTTAGAGAAATAGTTGATGTTTTCCATTATAGCAGTACTTAATTGTATATGCCCCGAGGGTACTACCAGTTGTCTCTGCAAGTTCATTGTAAATGATGTTGGCATTTTATAAGGTGTGGTGCTATGCATGGGAAAGCCACAAAGCCCAAAGATGTCAGAGTTAATCTGTCAAAGTTGAATTTCAAGTCTTTGCTGCAAGCTCTTTCAGCATAGGCAAAATCACATTCTTTTCAGAAGAGCAACAGAACCCAAAACCACCGGGTAACCTCGTGCATTGTTGAATTTTTTAATTTTAAAGATATTTGCATTCATCTTCACTAGTCTTGGTGGAGGTAAGTGGATGAATAATTTTTAACCTTTCTTCAAGATATAATTGTCCTAAATATATAAAAACCTTAAGAATGGATAATAAGAAAAGCATAAACATGCAACTTCATCTAGTTTCTGAGAAACAAATAGTATTTATACCACAGCATAATGGCACTGAGGTGATTTTTTTTTATTCTTTTCCTAAAACATAACCTAAACCATAAAATTATTCACAACATAAACTGAGCCATTGTTTATCAATCCTATCAGACACTTAAAATATTTCACTCATTTGCAGAATGTATCCATTAGGAGGAAAAATTATACATTCTGCTGTAACACTCAACATCATTTTTTCCCTGCTGCCAAAGATGAAGACAAAATTTACTTTTACTGCAGAAAACACATTATAATCTCATTCTATCAAAGGCCAAACTTCAGAACTATACCTCTGAGATAAGAAATTTTCTTTCATATATTTCAAATATACTGCAATGTACAGGAATAAGCAGCCAGGGTAATGCTAAAACTTCCACTGGTTTGTGAAATACAACCCTTAAAAATCTAAGAAGACCCACATGTCCAGCATGCTATCTGGGATGGATGCCAAAAAAAAAAGAAGAAGAAATAAAACTATAAGGCGACAGAGAACCATGAAAGAAACCCAATTATTAGGAAATTCATAGCAAAGTACTCCGAAGACTTCCATTTTCTCTTTTCCTTGGGACTGTGGAGCTTTGTGTCTGAATCAGGCCCAGGTTGACTGACAGAAGTCTTCTCTTGCCCATCGTAGGTGACCGGTTGCTGCCATTAGTCACACTGCTACTTTTTTTTTTTTTTTAATTTTTTTATTTTTATAATTTTTAATATGGACAACTCATAGTGCATATATTTAGTATCTTTTTACATACAACTGATTGTATACAAAGTATATTCGTACAATTCAGGTCTTCAATCATGCATTAAGGAAAATGATATCCGTCTCATTCAACCACCTTTTTTTTTTCCCCCCTTCCCTCCCACACTGCTACTCTTGTTGCATGTTTGCACGCTAACTCAACTGCTGATTAGGGTTCCACTCCTGTGGCCTCTGGTTGTGCTAAGAGAGCATAAATAGGAAAGAGAAGGGACAGACTGATCTTAAGGAAACACAGTGGAATGTCTGAGAGGTGAGCCTTTAGAAATTAAAATCCCACCTTCATTTGTCAGTCTCTTCAGACGTGTCATAAACATTCTCCAATTAGACGTTCTCCCTCCATCCCACAGGATCCTATAGACCTCAAGAGCAGCACATATCACACTTTGTGTTTCTGCTCATTTGCTTGCCTGCCTTTCCTACATTCATTAGGTTTCTTAAGGGCCCACCTGTCTGTAGTTCGTTATTGTTCCTTCAGCAACTGCAAAAGCATCTGCACACAGAAGTTGTTTAATACATACGGGATGAATGAATGATCAAGTGCAAAAATGAGTTTGTACCCAGAGGTTGGACTCATCCCTATTCTTCTTTGTACACTTAGTATCAGGCACAATTCCTGTTTTAGCAGGGTCTTAGTACAAACCAATAAGTAAGGAAGATCCAAGACTCTGATGGGACTAGACCAGAGTTTGAGTCCCAGTTTCCCTACCCATGAACTATGTGAACCAGAACAAAGTACTTTAAATCTCTGTGCTTTAGTTTTCTTACCTATAAAGTGGGTTGGTGACAGATTAACCAGGCCACACATGTAGTAAAGACCTTGGCACAGTCCCAGGCATGCTTAAGGACTCACTGAAATAGATGTAAAACTCACATTAATCAATTCTTCACTGTATATTTAGCTTGAATTTTTAAGGTCTAAAATTCTATCAGAGAAAAGCTGATGTGATAATAATATGCCTTATATGTCTGCTACATTATCCATGAAATAATTATGTAAAATGAATTATCCTAAAATCAAGGCACTGCGATTGACACACTTATTGACTAGATGTTCATTTAGCTTGCCCCACTGTTCACATGATCACTGTGCATTGCCTTAACCTCCTACCCACCAAATCCTTCCTATGAGCCAATGAAGCACTTTGTTATCATATCACAGTTTAAATTTACCTCTTTTTAAGCTTAGAGGAATTTTTCAAGTCTTCATACAGGGGAACATCAGCTTTACAATATCCTTGTACCTGACAGAAAAAGTGTGGATCTTTGTTCTTGTGGTTCAGAACCGCCAAGTTTAGGCTAAAGTAATCTGGTCTAAGATAGCAAATATTTTGGAAGGAAATATACAGAAATATTCAGAACCGCCAAGTTTAGGCTAAAGTAATCTGGTCTAAGATAGCAAATATTTTGGAAGGAAATATACAACTAGCAGTAGGATCATCCTAGCCCATGGTCTGGATCTACCTTAACTAGTTGGGTGTATTTGGGTTCAACTTCTGTGAGCTACAATGTCTTTATTTGTAAAGTGTTAGTTATAGTCTCTACTTCCTTTAACTCACATAACCTTTGTGAAAATCAAATGTAACTCACATAACCTTTGTGAAAATCATATGCCTGAAACAATTTGGGAAAGTATAAGGCAAATGTTGAATGTTAAATGCTACATCTAGGTATCTTGTTGTTTTTCTCTTTTAAAATATTGACAGAGAAAATGGGTATATATAAATAATGGAATATTACTCAGCTATAAAGAAGAATGAAATTATGACATTTGCTGGTAAATGAATGGAACTGGAGACTATCACGCTAAGTGAAATAAGCCAATCCCCCAAAGTCAAAGGCCAAATGTTCTCTCTGATGTGTGGATGCTAACACACAATAAGGGAGTGTGGAATAGAAGAAGTTCATTGGATTAGAAAAGGTGGGATGAAGGGAAGGGAGTGCGGGTAGAAGTTGTGGAATAGGAAAGACAGTAGAATGAATCAGACATAACTTTCCTATTTTCATATGAATACATGTATCACATACAACAACAAGAATGGGATCCTAAGTTATACTCCATGTATGTATAATCTGTCAGAATACACTCTACTGTCATGTATAAAAAGGACAAATAAACATTTTAAAAATATTGGCAGAACATAAACAAATGTTGCCCCGGTTTGCTTTGGTGAGATGTTTATTTCTCAGTTGTAGCAAAGATCAGTTCTTTAGGTCATCTAGCATAGTTCTAATGACTTAGCAAATGCTCCAAATTGCTCTAATCTCAGACTGAAGGCTAGGGTATCAGTTTCTATATGAAAAACCAAGCCTTTGTTCTTTGCACTAGCCACTGCATTAGGAAGCCTTTGCTCTGTGTGTGTAGAGAGAGAAATCCAGAAATGATGGGCTGACGCAAATAGGCCACCTCTTTTCTTAGAACTTGTAAGCTACCTGGTACCGAAAACCGGGAGGAAAACTCTCGGAGGCAGAGTTAAGCTTTTACTACTTTTACTTCTACTTTCTTAGAGCTTAGAGAGGGAAAGAAAGATTTCTTCTTGTCTTCTTAGCTTAGAGTCTTAGAGAGAAAGAAAGATAGAGCTTAGCTTAGTTAGAGAAAGATTAGAGCTTCTTTCTTCTCTCTTCTTTCTTCCTTCTTCTTTCTTCTGTCTTCTGTCTTCCTCAGGAGCCTCGGCCTAACTCTGACCAGTCATTACTTCTTCTATCTGGTTTCTCTTCTGTCTTCTATCTGGTTTCTCTTCTGTAACCGCTCTGCCTACGTTCTGGCCGCTCTGATTCTTCTGACCGACCGAGTGACTGCCCGGCTGACTGAATTCTCCGTTCTCCTAACTCGGACCGCTTTCACCCGGTTATATACCTTCAGCTTTGCGGGTGCCTACAGGTGCGTCACATACATATCAGGTGGAACTTATGGCTTCCAGCTAGCTACAACAGCCCTTCCTAATTAGGGCTCCTTCAAGAACTGAATCTCTAGAACATCCAAATTGAATAAACATGATTTAGCAAAGAGGAAAAAATAGAATTTACATTTATTAATGGTAGCATCAAAGATGAAGCTTTGTTAACTTTCCTTGAAGGAAGGATCTCTCTAGAAAGCTAGTGTTGAAATGCATACCGATCTCATGGAACCTCACATTCACATTGCTTTTGCCTGCTGCAAATGATGCCTGATCTATAATTGAGCCTGAGACTGTCATAGGTCCTAGAAGGGCCTTTATTGTCTGTCCCAGCCAAATGAAAACAGCAGCAGCTGAGAGAACATGGGAGAAAATCCAACAGCCACCCTCTGGCAGTGGCCATTAATCAGTGTCTCAGAGGCTAGGTATGCCAGCCGCCTACAGGCCTGCAAGTATTTCTAGCATAAATAGAGCTTCTGTTTTTCTCTCGGAATACCAGCAGGGACAAGTTATTAATTTATTGACTGATTAATGGTCTATGTTCAACTCTGTTGTCAGAGATAATCATTCAGTCATGTTTAATGAGATGTTCTGCCTTCATTAAAGTCATTAGGATCATTAATAAATAAAATGGATTTCACACAATTTTCACCTCTTCATAGAGATCTAAACTAAGTCAGCATTTCCTGGAAACAAAAACTTGGAAAGGAATTGAGAAAAATGGAGTTAATTCATCAAATTGTGATTTTTCTGTCCCCTGGAATTAAAAATCACTGAAATCCAAGAAAGGTATACATGATAATCCATTGGGAGATAGCATGAAAGTATGAGAATTTGCTTCTGTATTTCCTTTAAATCTAAAATATATATGTATGTGTGTATATATATGTATATATATGTGTGTGCATGCATGTGTGTGTGTGTGTGTGTGTGTGTGTGTGTGAAAGAAATTACCCTCGACACATTGATGTACTAGAATTCTCACTATGACCATGGAACATGGTCATTTGTCACAAGGTATACTGAGGTTTTCCATAATGTCACGTGTACAGAGTATCCTCATGTATTGGTTGAATTTCACATTTAAAGTATATTCACTGAGTTTCTTCTATATGCCAGATCTCATTCTGGGTCATTTAAACACCTCTACATTTCTGGTCAAATGGAAAATACATTCTATAAGAGCAATGGACTCTGATAGCTGGATGTAGGAATCATATTATTTAGTTTTAACTAGTTTAATTCTAGTTTAAAAATTGTCAAGTGAGTTAAAAATATTCCTGAAAAGGACATTTGAGGACAATGCTAACAACAAAGTGGTAAGTTTTTCCTTGTGGGGAGGGATCTCTATGTAGAAGTTCAGGTCTTAGTGCAGAATTTTAAATCAGTATGAGGTTATTCTGAAGAGGCAGATGTTACAAAAAAAAAAAAAAAAAATAGCCCCGACTCCCAATTCAAAATGAACAAGAAGACTATCCAACATATGGATTGATATCCACTTTTATTCAGTGAACACCATCTTACATGTATATTATCCTCAAGTATAAACTAGTATAAAGCTATTTCTATTACCAAGAAATTTAAAAAAACAAACATCCTAAAGATAAAAATGAATTTCTACATTTTTAGCAATGTTTAAAAACATGCAGTCTTAAAATTTGTTACTTACATAAAATACAATTCTTTGTGATTCATTCACAAGAATAGTTGACTTACAAAATAAAAATGAAAATGTACTGGCCACATTACAATAAAGCACTAAGCACAATTAGAGGATGGGATTGAAAAATTCATTTACAACTGTAAATTGCAGTAAATGAAAGTCCACTGTCACGCTGAGGCACTGTGGTTAATAAAGGTTTGGTTCCAATCAGGTATTTGTGAGATGTTTTCAGTTTGACATCTCTAAAACCAAACACCAACATAAACTAAACTTAGAATAAAGACCTTCAAAGTGTGATTTTAAAAATGTGTTAAACTAAGATTTTCAGCAAGAATGAAGCATATTCTATTGATTTATTGTCATTAACAATATACTAATTAGAGGTAAATATTTTGTGCTATTAATGAATAAAACATTGCTTTACATATATTGCTTAATTCATCTTTAAGTCTATTTTACCTGTTTTATAATATACCAAATATATTAGTTTTGACACTCCTTGCATGTAATTTATAAACAAGCAAGAGAATATAAATTGGAAATGCATACTTTGAGGTTTTTCCTTTTGTCTGAATAATCACAAAAGTTTGGAGACTCCCAGTCTCTCTGGCATCTACAGAGATGAATTTGTACATCATTGTTTCCTGGTATGATATTGATCTGAATACCAGGTCCCTGGGTGAACTCTCCTAGTACCATGGCTTTGAATGCCATCCAGCCACTCATGATCCTTAGTCAGTCCTAAACTTTCTCCTCACTCAGATTCAAATATCCAAGTGCTTACTTGAGGAAATCAACTAAGAGGCCTCTCTAAATAGCATGCTCAAAAGAAAACTCATGATTTCTATCTGCAGCATTGCTTTGTTCCTGTCATCTCCTCCCTAGTCAACAGCACCTCCATTCACCCAATTGGCATGTCCTTTAAGTGTTCTCCTTCCCTCATCTCCCATATCTAATCTATCAACAAGTTCCCTTGATTCCACTCTCAAACCTTGGTACTTCTTCCAACTTCCCTGCTGCTGCTCTGGTCCCATCCACCACCACTTCTCCACCAGACCAAGGCAGCACCCTCCTAAGAGTTCTCACTGTTGACCCTCAATGTCCCCACTCACCCCTAAATGTCGCCCTTATGCATCCTTCACAGCACCTTTAGATTTTGGTGATTGGCCTATTTCACTTAGCATGATAGTCTCCAGATCTATCCATTTACTGGCAAAAGTCATAAGGTCATTCTTTATATGGCTGAGTAATATTCCATTGTGCACATATACCACATCTTCTTTATCCATTCATCTGTTGAAGGGCACCTAGGTTGGTTCTGTAGCTCAGCTATTGTGAATTGAGCTGTGATAAACATTGATGTGGCTGCGTCACTGTAGTATACTGATTTTAAGTCCCTTGGGTATATACCAAGGAGTGAGATAACTGGGTCAATTTGTGGTTCTATTCAAGTTTTCTGAGGAATCCCCATACTGCTATCCAGAGTGGTTGCACCAATTTGCATTCCCACCAGCAATGTATGAGTGTACCCTTTTTCCCACATCCTCACCAACATTTATTGTTGTTTGTATTCTTGACTGTTGCCATTCTGGCTGGAGTGAAATAAAATGTCATTTGCATTTCTCTAATTGCTAGAGATGTTGAACATTTTTTCATACATTTGTTGACCATTCATATTTCTTCTGTGAAGTGCCTGTTCAGTTCCTTTGTCCATTTTTTGATTGGGTTATTCTTGGGGGTGCCAAGTTTTTTAGTTCTTTACATATCCTGGACATTAATGCTCTGTCTGAGGTGCAGGTGGCAAAGATTTTCCCATTCCGCAGGCTCTCTCTTCATGCTCTTGATTGTTTCCTTTGCTGTGAAGAAGCTTTTTAGTTTAATACCATCCCATTTATTGATTCCTGATTTTACTTCTTGCATTTCCTCTCACTTTGCTTTGGATTCTGCAAAATATTTGTCATTATCTGAAATTACTTGTTTGTCAGTTTACCTTTTATTACACAATCCCCCAATACGCTGAGAGCAGAGACATTTAAGCACATCGGCAGCACCTAGAACAGTGCCTAGCACATCATAGGCATTTTATAAATATTATTTGAATAAACTAACTCTGATAACAGATATCTAGCTGTTCCGAAAATATTTTCACTTTGGGTTCATTTAAAGCCAGTCAAACTTGTACTAACTGAAGAGTTTTTTGTTTAGGTGCTTATTTTTATTTGGGTGGAGGTTGTTTGTTTTGCAGTGTTGGATATTGAACCAGGTGTTTGTGCCTGAAGCTTATCTAAAGTGGATGGGCTTGCGTGATGGAAGTAGACAGGTTCTGCCCAGGAAACCCTGACAGGAGAGTTTGTGAATGCAGATGCTAAAAAAGTAATATCAGATAGCCTTCTGCTGTGGGTCACTTCAGGGATTGCTGCTTTGCAGAGGGACATCTGGCCAAAAGTCAAGTCCTTCCTGGGGTAGTTCAAAGCCAATGATTCCTGGAAGCAAGAGGTCTAGGAACACAGCCATTTCATCCCAATGCAGGCCAACTCTGAAGGGCAATCTTAGCTCCAGCTCAAGCCAGGACATCAGCAGCAGTCCTCAGGCCAGTCTCAGCTCCACTTCTCCCTTGACCCACACCTGCTTCCTCCCCTCATTTCCACAGGTTTTGATCCCAAAGACACTCCCTAATGAACAGCCTGCATCCTAAGCTCCAACTCAGCATTCACTCCTGGAACCCAACCTGGTACAGCTTGTATGCATAAGATGAATATGAAAGAATGCTTTTCCAAACCTGTCCCTGGAATTATAGATGAACAAACAGTTGTATCAACTTTGGTGAAAGCCTGAAACTAATCAGACACTTCACAGTAGCACTGATGGGGCTAGAGAGGTTTTGGTGGTGGCAGGATTTCCCCCACCTCAGAAGGGTTGTTCATGACCTTGCGGGTCTTAGGTTGTATTCATTTAATGAGTTATTGTATCTGTGTTATCCCTGTGTTGCACTCTCCAGTGAAGATGGGGATCATTCAATCTGCTGAGGGCCTGAATAGAATGAAAAGGTGAAGGAAGAAGCAAGTCATCCCTTTCTTCCTACATCCACACTTGAGCTAGAACATTGGTCTACTTCTTGGGCTGGGATGTACACCATCATCTCGCCTGGTTCTCAAGCCTTTGTTCTTGAGGTGGGTTTATATGGCTGGCTTTCCACTTGCACAAGACAGAATGTGGGCCTTCTCAGCTTCCATAATCATATAAGCCAATTCCTCATAGTGATTACACATGTGTGCATTTGCACACCTGCATGCGTACACACACACACACACACACACACACATACATACTACTTGTTTTATTTTTTCTAGAGAACTAATAGAGGAAGCTCAATTTCTGGGGACCTTTGCCTTTAAGCTTGTTCATGAGAATTCTCTACCATGTCATTATTCTTTGCACTAAGGACTTATAAACTGCTTTTCAGTCATTGGGATTCAGAGAACTGTCTGTCTCATCTGCCCCTTCAGTTTATGGATTCATTTCTGTTCTGTGTTGTTACATTATTGAATATTGCCATAGCAATTTATTTTTACTGTTACATTTACGTTACTATAGAATTTTATCTTTATCTTGCAGTTTATTTTCCTCATTAGTCTTACTGTCTTATTATCTTTTACTTTTAAAATGAAGAAAAGCTAGCACAAGGAAGATGATCTCAAGCACAGACCTGCCATGAATAAGAAAAGTATTTTCCTTCCTCACTTTACTCACTGGGGGCTCTCTCCGTGCAGCAAGCACAGCTGCTGTTTGTTAGTTTTGCAGGGAATCCTTTAGAGATAAAGTCAAATATCCAGAAAAGCCTGGTTTTGAACTGACTTTGAGACTTAGTGTGCACACATGAAAACACATACACACGCAGAAGCAAGGAAAAGTCTGTACCTTCTGTCACACCACAATCATTAGAACAAATTATAAATGCAGACATTCAAACTGCTGTCCTCCACCTCCATAATTAGATGCAATATGAACAATTTTTTCTTAGAGAAGGCTAACATTATTAGCTAATTTAGGAAAGTAGTTATATTAGATCGACCCCAAGTAAATCATGAAGCAGTCTGTTTGTTGGGCTAAATGTTTTCTTGAATAGCAAGTATTTGACATTTACTATATGCAGATAGAATAAAGCATAATTTCTGCCCTCAAAATGTGCACAGTTTATTAAGACATGTCAATCTATGTCAATCTAATTATTTATACAAAACCATGTGTATCTGGCACTTTAGCCCCCAGGCTAATGGCTTCTTAGATGCCTCTTCACTCATCTCTGTTGGTGCTCATTACTCACAGTCCGTCCCTGGCGTCTTCATTTCAAGTACCATGGAATGAGCTGATACTGATTCCTATATTTCAGAGAGCCATTCTTTAAATATTTATATTCCAAAACATTTTCTGTTATAGCCTTTAGTTCTATTTTATATTTGGAAAACTGTTTCCTAGAATATTAGTAACTGTCTTTTGGAGACCACACTTATTGTAGTTCCTCTTTATTTGAAGGAGATATATTCCAAGGGTGCCTGAAACCTCAGGTAGTGCTGAACCCTACCATACTGTTTTTTATCTTATACCTACTAAGCATAGTAAGAGATTAACAACAATAATTAATACTAAAATAGAACAATTATAACAGTGTACTATAATAAAAGTTATGTGAATGTAATCTCTCACTCTTTCTCCTAAAATATTATGTAGTACTGAACTGTCTTCTTGTAAGGATGTGAGATGTGATAAGATAAAGTGAGGTGAATGACAGAGGTACTGTGACATAGCATGAGGTTACTATGAAGGGTTACTTGAAAACAAGCACTGTGATACTGTGATGATGAATCTGATAACCAAGGTTCCTACTAAGTGACTAACAGGCAGGTAGCATATGCAGCTGGATATACTGAACAAAGGGAGGATTCACATCCAGGCTCGGAAGGTACAAGGTTTCATCATACTATCCAAAACAGTGAACAATTCAAAATGTATGAATTGTTCACTCCTTGAATTTTCTATTTAATACAGTATTTTCTGGCTACCATTGACCACAAATAACTGAAACCATAGAAAGTAAAAGCACAAAAAGGAGGACTACTGTATTCTACTTTTTTAACTATGTTTAATCGATTTCCTTCCTCTGGTAGTTTATCTTAAAACTTTAGAGTGATTTCCACATCATGTACACATAATATTGATTTAAAGGAGCAGTGTTTATTTGTGAATTGTATGCCATATTACCTTGAGAGTTCACACCAACTGGGCTTTGTTAATATGGGCTAGGTGTGATGGGTAAGCAAAACATGCTTGCCTTGCTCTTATTCTGAACTATTTCATTTATGTTTTTAAGTGCAGGTTGTAAAGTACCTTCATACAAAAACCTATTATGTTTTAACAATTTATTTGGCATAGGCATATTTAAAGGAAACACAAATCTAACAGAGAATTACACAAACAAAAATGTAAATTAAGGTGTATTTCTTCATTTTACATGAGAATTAATAATGGCATTTGGATAAGCAGCAGTTTCTCTTATATGTGTACAACATAAAACTACCCATTAAATCTTGGGCACTCACAGTAAGTCCTCCCACATTTTCTGAGTTGGAAGCCTCCATCATGTGCATGTCTTGGCCAAGGAGCTTCTGTGATGGTGAGTAGGTTCAAGAGTTGAGATAAGAAAGTAGGAAATGGAGAGAGAAGTATACACATAAAAGAAAAATCAGAGAGGAGCAGGGTGAGGCTGTTTCAAAGAGAAAAGTTTTCAGACAAGAAGAGAGGGAAAGGGAACAGAGAAGGGTACATTTGCACAAGTGCTGAAGAAATTTTTGTGAGATGGATAAAATAACAGCAACCCAAAAAAAAAAAAAA
This sequence comes from Tamias sibiricus, assembly GCA_025594165.1. Classification (NCBI taxonomy): domain Eukaryota; kingdom Metazoa; phylum Chordata; class Mammalia; order Rodentia; family Sciuridae; genus Tamias; species Tamias sibiricus. Next base: position 105,647,341 of record CM046664.1, on the reverse strand, counting down.
AAAAAAAAAAAAAAAACACAGGGAAAGCTTTTAATTGTGATGTGCTCTTAAGCCCTCCTGTCCTTACTTGATACATTTTTAGTGGAATTCTTTTTGTTTATTGCATACTTTTTGTGTTGATGGGATCAAGAAAGTAAATTGAGCATATGTCTTAACTCTCCTGTCATATATCCTTGAAAATATCATAAAATATACACTTGAAGCTGGGCGCAGTGGCGCATGTCTGTAATCCCAGCACTTGGGAGGCTGAGGCAGGAGGATCGCGAGTTCAAAGCCGGACTCAGCAATGGTGAGGCACTTAGCAACTCAGTGATACCCTGTCTCTAATAAAATACAAAAAAAGGGCTGGGGATGTGGTCCAGTGGTTGAGTGCCCCTGAGTTCAATCCCTGGTGCCAATATAAACTTCATATATATATATATATATATATATACACACACACTTGAAAATAAAACTTCATGATAATATTGGGAGAGTCTTAATATTTAATAACTTTTTAAATTAAAGTGATAAGTGATATAAATATATGGAAGTGGGTTAAGCAGGAAGTTAGTACACATTAGACTCCTAAACTGTTCAGTGAAAGGATGAAAGTAAGAATTCAGCCTAAATAACAAGATTAAAAAACAGATTCAACACTTGCCTCAAAATATTAACAGTAAAGGCTTAATAGAAATTGTTTTAGCTTTTTCACTGCTGGGACTGAAAGGCCTGATGAAGAACAATTTTAGAGGAGGAAAAGTTTATTTAGGGGCTCATGGTTTCAGAGGTCCTAGACCACAGACAGTTGTTTCCATTCCTTAGGGCTTGAGGTGAGGCAGAACATCGTGGTGGAAGAGCATAGAAGAGGGAAGCATCTCATATGATGGTAAGGAAGCAGAGGCGGGGGAGACTCCACTTGCCAGATACAAAATATAGACCCCAAAGGCATACCCCCAATGATTCACCTCCTCCAACCACGCCCTACCGGCCTCCAGTTACCACTCAGTTAATCCCATCAGGGGATTAATTCACAGATTGACTTAAGGCTCTCATAACCCAATCATTTCTCCTCTAAACCTTCTTGCATTGTCTCACACTTGAGCTTTTGGGGGACATCTTGTATCCAAACCATAACAGAAATACAGTATGTAACTTCAAAATCATTTGAGTAAAAGAAAATGGAATGCTCCACAATTAAAATAACAATAAACCTTAATTCAACAAAAACACAAGAAAAGAAACAAGGAGACACATGATGTACAAAGATTAAGTTTGGTTTCATATCACAGAAAACCTCAAATGATGGTGAGTTTAATATTTAAGAAATACATTAAGGAACAATAAGGCCAGGTACAGTGTTGCATGCCTATAATCCCAGTGACTCAGAGGCTGAGCCAGGAGGATCAAAAGTTCAAGGCTAATCTCATCAATTTAGCAAGGCTCTGTCTGAAAAAATAAAAAGGGCTGAGGATGTAGCTCAGTGGTAAAGTGCCCCTGGGTTCAATCCCCAGTGCCAAAGAAGAAAAAGAAGCACAAGAAGGAGGAGGGGGATGGGGAGAGGGAGAAAAACAGGGAGAGGGGTCACAAACAGAGATAAGTCTTCCAAAAATCACAGGAGTCCTGGCTTCTTCTACCTTGGATAGAATATTCCATCCACATGGCTTTAAAGGCTACTTTGTGATAGAGATTTCTGAAACTTACATCACAGACCAAAAGAAAAAGAAAAGGAAAAAAAAAAAATGAAAAAAATGTACACTTTTAAGTCAATAAAATTTCCTATACTCAGCTTACCCAAAGGAAATGTAAGAAGGAAATAAAAGGACTCAAAACACACATATCTCACATAGAATGTTCAGAACCATTACCTGGGAACCCAGGAAAATCAGTAAATTTTCCCTAATCATGGTTTCCTGACATCTATGTATTTACGAAACAGAGATGGTAGTTAGGCAAGGGCTTAATATGCAACCACTTTCTGACCTACTGCCAACTGACTCCAGTCGAGTGGGGAACAAATCAGGAGAGCCTAGAAGCTCACTAGCACAGTCAGTGCTGGGACTTATATAACCCTGATAGAACCATTTTATCCTTAGCCCTCCTGACATTTGTGTGTGTGTATGTGTATGACACAAACCTTTGCCAAACCCCGCCACAGGCCATCTATAAAAGTAAACCTAACGGGAGTCTGTAGCCACTCCTACATCCTATTACCACTCATCACACTTATATGTGGTCTAATTAGAATGTCATTATCATTCATTGGCAGTAGCCTTATTGCTAGAGCAATGCAGAATAGATTATGTAGATTATTGCTTATACCAAGAATTTTAATCTAGTTGGTCAAATTCCTTATTTGTTTTTTTTTTTTTTTTTTTTTTTTTTCCTAACAAATGACTGCAAACCTTTCCTTGGTTATCTTCTTGCCTTGTTTTAACTATTTACAGGTCTTGTTGACTTCCCCTGTATGAACTAAACTTGATGCTGCACCACCTCCATACAAAGCAAAGTCCTGTAATTCCCTCCTGGCTTCTCTCTCTGATAAACATTTTTCTTCCATCTAACATATATCTATGTACATTGCTGTCTCATTACTGTCCAAAGGCTGGCCAGAAATCAGGTGGGTGGTGATTTTGCATGATTAGAAAATAGAGTAAGATATCCATGCTCTCTCATGGAGCAAATTTTCTACAGTGGTGCGAGTTAAAGAGACCTCCTTTGATTCTTTTACTGTGTCCATAATAGTAATTGATCTTTAATGGTCTTTTATGCAGGGGGTTGGGGGAGATCATGGAAAGTTCTCATGACATAGGTAGGTAACTTTTGTGGCTTTAAAGGTAACCAGAAGCAACTTTGATAGAAGAAAATGCATTTTCTCCTGATTTCCAATTGTTTCATATTTTGGTCTATCCATGAAGACATACATAAGAAAAGGAAATTCCTCCCTTCCCACTTTTGAAGATTCAAGCCTTTAAGTTTGCTGAATAAACCGACAACAGACATACCAAGAAGTAAACAAGCATACAAATTTATTTAATGTGCACAAGAGCTATAAAAAATATGAAATTCAAAGAAAGGCCATATGCTTGAAACTTAAGCACCCTCTTCCTAGGAGAGAGAAAGGTGGGTGTAATTGGATGGTAAGGTAATTCTAGTAAATGATTTTTTGGAGGAAACAAATGGGCCACAAGAACAGAAACTGACCTAAAACACAGTTCTGCAGACTCTTAAGTGCAGTGTTTGAATTTCAGGCTCTTCTCTGATGGTTAATTAGATTTTGTAGTATTCATTGTATTCCTTCTGAGAAAAGAATTTCCCTTTATCAGATAAGGGAACTTCAGAAAAGGTCTTTCCCTGTACTTCAAGAGAGAGAGAGAGGATCAAAAACCATTGAGAGACAGAAGGGCAACTGGAGTAAACTACAAGGAAATTAACTTTCCTTCATTTCAGGAAATCCAGAGGTAAGATGGCTCTTCCACAGCTGGCTATTTTTGAGGGTTCAGTGGTCTCATTAGGAACATGAGTTATCCTGTTTTTCTGCTCCTTACATTCTTAGCATGTTAGTTTTTGCCTTTAGTAGTAGCTTCCTTTATGGTCACGAGAAGCTACCACAATTCTAAACTTATTCAATGGACTCAGGTGGAAATATATGAGGTTGTTTTCTCCTATGTGTCTCTCTTAAAAAACTATGAAAACTTTCAACAATGAAAACCCCTTTTGACAGACTTCTCTCATGTCTCATTGGCCAGAATCATGTCACCTTCCCACATCTAACACAATCACTGGTATGAGGTAATGCGATTACCTATCTTAGATTTGTCAAGGGCTATCGGCAGACTGAGTTATCCATGATTACCCTAAATACATGTATGAAGACACAATTGTTGTAAAAATACTTTATATAAAACCAGCAACTTGAAAAATTGTGCTCTTTATATGTAATATGAAATAAAATGTACTCTGCAAACATGTATAACAAATTAGAATAATAAAAAAATTTAAGAAAAATAAAGAAAGAAAGAAAATAGAATACAAAAAAAAAAAAAAAGTGCTATCCCTGAGTTAGGGAAAGGGTCATGCTCTCAAGACATAAGCACTATACAGAATTGAAATTCATGAAAAAAAAGGCAACAGAATTGTGGAAGAAAATAAGTTTCTGCTATAATGGCTGAATATATGGACATAATAATATTTATTAAACACACATGCTGTGTGCTTGGCACAGAGCTACCTAAGCACTTCCCATTAAATATCATAAGAACTAATTTATAGGTGTTAATATCACCTGCAATTTATAGATGAAATAATCTTAGAGAATGTAAATACCACATTCAACAAATAAGAAGAGGAAGAAATGAGCAGGATCTGTGCTCTTAATTATGTTACATTACACATTACTCTATTTTCCATTTGTTTGCATATTTATTTTAAGAATGTTTTGCCTTTGGTTTCACTGTGATGAAATCTTTGGAAGTTGCCTGTTAATCTCTATGGCAAATCAAAACTGAACTGAGAGCTTGAATATAATAGGTTTCCATGAAGGACACCTAGTGAGAGATGTGATAATGAATACCCTTCTCTAGCATATTCTCTTTCAAGTTCCCAATATTACTTCCTGTACAACTTTTTTATTCCATCTCACTTACCCCACTGCTTATATTTTCAATGTGAAGAACTTGACATAGAGATCTCTCTAATTATCTTTCTCCTTTCTTCTCCCCTTTCATCACCAGCATATTACAAAACATATCTTTTCACAGTAGAGTCCTAGTTTGGAAAAACCTAGAGTCTCCACAGAAGATGCTTAACAGAGACTTAATTGGCCTCCATCTGCTGTTAGAGCTCTTTCCAGGCTCCTGTACAAATGGAGCTGTGAAGGTCAGAAGGGGCAGATGTGGGGGAGGAGTAAAGAGGAAGTGTAAATTTCATTTTTTGACATTTTGTTGTCTGAGGCTTGTTATAGGCTGTTAAAACTTAGCAAATTACTACAAAGATAGGGTTACAGAAGCACAAAATATATTTATGTTTAAATACATTTAATGCACTCTTTAAGTCCATATTTGTTATTAATTCTTGGGACATGTTTAAGTTTCTGAGAAGGGTGGGTTAAACACTGCAGATTAGCTCAAATCTGATAAATATAGGTGGTTAATTATTGTATTGAATGTGGAAATATCTGAATGAACTTCAAAGTTAGCGATCAACTGCCTGAATGTGAAATGTTTAATATAGGAATTTCTTATAATTTAAAACTTTACAAATAGTTATGTGCTTAAGTTTAACACAGCTGATGAACCCAAACACTGAAGATCTTTTTTTAAGTATGCAATGTGATGAAGAGATTAGAAACTATCATTTAAAAATTACAGTAAATCTATATCCTAAGGATCAAACACCTAAGTATTTCTAAGGAAGTCTCTCATTGGATAGTGACAAAAGTTTATCTGGTCCAAATGCTCACTTCATTGGTAAGAAAGCAATTGAAGAGGCTTCCCCGTGATCACCATGGTAATCAGAATGAAACAGGAGGATAGGCTCCCTACCTCTCAGAGCAAGGTTTTTCCCTCACCCATACTACTCAATACTCCCCAGCTCAGAAGAGCCCATATCATTGTTCAGCTATGAGGCATCACCCCCAAAAGTTCATGTGTTAATGCAGGAATGTTCAGAGGTAAATGATTAGATTATGAGAGCTATAACCTCATCAGTGAATTAATCCATTTGATTTCTATTGGCTGAAATACTGAAATCATGAGCCCAAATAAACTTGTCTTCCTTTAAGTTATTCATGTTAGCTATTTTGGTCACAGTGCATACCTGTGAAATACCTGAAAAGCTAACACAGCCCAGGACATGGTATTTCATGCTCTGAAGTCACCATATCAAAATTTTATCTTTGAATTTGTAAGTGAAGACCAATGGGAAAATAGGGAACATACCTGGAGGCTCACTTCCTGCCGTCTCCCCGGGAAGGGATGCCAGCCACTTACTCCTCCATCCCCTGGTGCACAGGCTCAGCCCGGCCTGCCTCTACAATCCCCTGCTCAGCTACTGCTGCTACCCTTCACCTGGGTTTGACTGCTGGGATACTCTGGGTCAGGTACCTATCCCCCATGTCATCTCAGGATGCTTATCCCCACCCCAAATTGGCAGCAACATATCATGTTCAGAGAGTAATTCAGCAGGGACAAACCTCTTTTTCACCCACAAACCAGATCCACACAGAGGTAGCAGGGGCATCTTTCAAATTAAAAAAGGACTGATTGTTGTTTGGCCATAATTTCAAGTTGGTTAGTGAAAGCTTCATGCCTCTTGGGTTTTGTCATTAGAAGAGAAACAAGATCTTATAGTCATGGAAACAGAAACTAGAACTGAGATGCTCACATAAAGTCTTTTTAGAAAGTGAAAGGACTATCTACTCACTGAAAATACAGACTATAAAAAATGTCAGTATTTAAACCACGAAAACCACATGAAATCTTGTCAGAGTTGGAGGTCTCTAAGAAACTTTGGTTTTACCTTTATGCAACTGTTGGTTTTCAAATGTACATCAGTACGATTTGGAAATCCCCAAGTCAAAAACATAATCCAAAAACTCATACTAAGTAAAGCACACAGCATAATCTGTGAGGCACACCACAAAAGTAAATTCAAATTTTATCTGAAGAAATATCTTTTGACTTAGATCATGCAATATTTCTACAATTCAAAATTGGGGAAAAAAAATGGGAAAGGACAAAAGAATTATCAAGTATGCTTAAAATGATTAAAGATGTAAAATGAATAACAACGTAAAAAGACCAGGACTTTGAAAAAATAACAGATTTGAAACATAACTAAAATTTCTCAAGAAATGAAAAATAAAGCCATTAACTCATGCATTCATTACAACAAAGATTAGATAGAGATGGAGAGAAAACCAGTGACATGCCTTTCATAGGCATAAAAACCAACCTAGAAAAATGTAGTGGGTGAGTTCATAATGTACAACACGATTGTGTGATCTAAAGAAAAGAGAAAGGAAACTTTACTAGGTTCTAATATGCACATAGACAAATAAGCTAATGAGAAAATACTTCAAAAGAAATTGTACATAAGGAGTAAACCATGTTTGAAAATCACTGTTAAGAACAAGGCAAGTTTTATCCTACTTTTTAAAGAATTAGAACTTCAGCTTCATATATCTTATTGGGTATTTTACACTGTGTAAGCCAAGAATAAATAATTTCACCTATCTGATTAATAAAAACAAATTGAAGCCAGGCACAGTGTTGCACACCTGTAATCCCAACGATATGGGAGGCTGACGCAAGTGGCAAGTCACAGCCTAGCATCACAATTTAGTGAGGCCCTCAGCAACTTGGTGAGATGGAGCTCAGTGGTAAAGTACCCCTGAATTAAATCCCCAGTACCCCCCACTCAAAAAAAATCTAATGAAGTCTATCATGTAAAAGAAAAATCCTCCAGTGTTTTTTACATGAATGAATAATTTATTCACATTCTAATATCAGTAAGTTAGACAAACTGTATTCATGAGTTTCATATCTGAAAATATGGAATTATGATCAATTTTACACAGAAGATTTTCATATTTAGCATTTTATTTATAATGAACTTCACATCCAATGCATAATTTCATTCTACTGAATTTAGAATTTGTCCTTATTCTCCTTATTTTTCATAAATCCAGAAATAATGTAATATAAGTGTTGGCTAGTTTTTTCTTTAAAGATCAATTGTAGACTACAGACAGTCTTTGCAATATATTCTCTTTTTTTGGTATATGTTGCTTTATATCTTACAATCCTTCAAAAATGTAAAAGCTGTTCTTAATTTAATGGCCATACAAAATGAATTTGGCCATACAAGATGAATTTGGCCCACAGGCCACAGTTTGCTGATCCCAGGTGAGAGTAAAAGGTAATATCATCATCAAAAAACATAAATAAATAAATACTGTTTGGAAAAAGAAAAATGTAGTGATATAAAAAGATGGGAATATGAAAGAAAATTTAGGAGACATGGAGGATAATGTAACAATAACTTTAAAAGGGAATATATCATTTGTACTTTGAATGCAAGGTGTCCCCAAAAAAACTCCTGTGTTAATACAGAAGTATTTGGAGGTGAAAGGATTGAATTGTGCAACCTGTAATCTAGTCAGTCCATCCTCGTTTGAGTGAACTGAGTGGTAACTTCCAGGGTCCATCTTCCCTGTGGCCCCTTCCTCCTTCTCCTTCTGTTCTCTTATGACTATGCAGGGGATAGCTCCCCTTCACCACACCCTTCCCCTGTGGCATTTTGACTCACCTTGGGCCCAATATACTGCAGTTGAGAATTTATGGTCTGAGATCTCTGAACCTGTGAGCCCCAAATAAACTTTTCCTCTTCTAAGTTGTTCTTATTGGATTTTGGTCACAGTGACTCAAAGCTGGCTAACCCAAAGTCCAAGAAGAAGAAAGAGAATGTGGAAATAGACGTATTTGAAGGGAGACTGGTTGAGAATTTCCAGAACTAAAAAAGACATAAAATGTCAAAATTAAGAAGTAGGACCCTGGGATAAATAAAACCAAATGATAAATAAATCCAAATTCAAAGCTAGATTTAGTGTAGCAATACTGAAAAGCATGAGAGAGAGAGAATCTTTAAAAGTAGAAGAGAGAAAAAATACCTATAAAAAAACAACAGGTTTATAGGTCATTTCTGCACAGCCTCAACAAAAGCCCAAAGACTACAGAACAAAATCTTCAGAGAGATGAGAGAAAATAACTAACAACCTAGAATTGTACATCCACCTATGATTTAAATTATCCATATCCAAAGCCATTGCAGTTGTCAGAGAGGGTATGAGTGGAGAAGGGAAAGGAAGGGAAAATGAGAGAATAGAAGGATGGGAAAGAGAACAGAAAAGGAAAGAGGAAGAAGGGAGAAAGAATGAAGAGCTCCATTTTCTTTGTTGGAGAAGCTGTGAAGGAGCAAGTTTGACGGTTGCTGGAGGTCGTTTCTCCACATTAGACAGACAGCCCTATTTGCTTTCAAGTCTTCCATTTCTGCATTCCTAAAGCCAGTCTTATTTCTACCACCTCATCTCAGTTAATTCTCTTTCACATCTAAACAAGTTCAAGTTGGTTTTTTTTGATCCTTACAACTCTTACAACTAAAAAAGATCTGATATATTTTTTAGATCTTTATAGGAATAGGAAAGAGCACAAAAAATAGGAAGATCAAGGGCAATATTCATATAGAGTTATATTCCAGGATTATAGAAGACACAAAATTAAATGAATTAAGAATATTAGAAGAATTAAGATGTAGGAGACCTGAATATGATAAATAAAACCAAAGTCATACCTAGATACATTGTAGCAAAACTGCAAAGCATCAAAGATAAATAGCTAGAAAGATATTTAAAAGTAAAGAGAGGCAAAAAAAAAAAAAAAAAAAAACATAAAGAAAGGCCATGTTTACAGGTCACTTCTACACAGAGAAATATTCACATAGGAAGAAAGCTAGGAAATATTCATACAGGAATGCTTGCTAGGTACCTACTTATCAAATATTCCTATCTTCTGTCAGAATTTGATTTCAAGAAGGCAATACCCTTTGAGATTTATTGGCAGCACAATTTAAATTTTAGGATGGCTTCCCTTCCCTCTCCAGCACATTGGCGTGTAAGCTATTTCATTTTTATGTTAGAATTTCTATATTGCAATCTTTTTGAGATACAAAGCACTAGAAACCCAAATATCATCATTTATTCAGAATAAAATAAAAAATTTTCAAAGGGAGATGAATATTTGTCTTACTACTGACATGAGGAGCAATGCAATTGAAAGAAGAGTAGCTTCCATTGTCAGGGACAGACTGTGACAAATAGTGATTATCCTGATAATCTAAAGGAGTCAATAGTACATTGCAAACAAAGTCTAAGAAATAAAAATAATGGGGTGTGTTTATCTTCAAATAAGGAACAAACATTGCTTAAAAGGTAAGATGAAGCAAAATTAAATTTTGTTCAGAGAGAAAAAAGCTTTATGCAGGCTAACAAATTTGCTGGGTTTCCAAATCCATGCTGTTATCTATGCTGGTATTTTGCTCACAGACCCCTCAGGACACCTTATGCCCCTGAAGAGAGCCCTTGCTTTGTTCTCAAACTGGCTAAGCACTGTTGGGTATTGCCACCCTGGACTCCACAAAGCCTCAGATTCCTTTCTCTCCGGGTCCTAGTGGGTAAGCTTAATGAAACTGCCTGTGCCATTCCTCTAAGAAAGCAAAGGGCTGCCACTTTTCAATGCTTAGCATAAGCCAGTGCTGCACTTGCACTAACTTTCAATTCTTTCTCCTTCAATGTAGGTGGGTTTTTTTTTTCTCTCTCTCTCTCCATTATCTTCAAATTGAAAAGATTTCTATCATTTGAGCAGAATAAAAAAAATCCCTTTTATTCTTTATCTACCATAGCTCAGTACCGTTTTTCAGGTACTATAAGTAACTTCCAAACAAATGGAACAGTTAACTCTTTGAATGCCAAGAGTTAACTTTCTTGCAAGTACCAAGAAAGTCCAGGTTTCCTCCTTAGAATTTCCAAAAGTCCCTCTTGCACATAACCGTAAGATGGCACGTCATTTTTGTTCACTCCATCAATGTCCATTCACAATGCACATGTGAGTTAGTATAAAGAAGACTCCAGTCAGTGTTTGTTTAACTAATGAAAGTTCTTTTTAAAATATATTTTTAGTTATAGGTGGACACAATACCTTCATTTTATTTGTTTATTTATATGTGGTACCAGGGATCAAACCCAGTGCCTCACACATGATAGGCAAGAACTCTACCACTGATCCACAACCCCGGCCCCCAAATGAAAGTCCTTGATATATCCAATCACACATAACTGTTCAGTCACTAACATGGCTTGCTAGGTACTTCTGTTGACTAACTAAAGGAAGTGCTAACTTTTCTAGATATCATTTTTCTAATATCCCTGCCAACAGCACGCATATTCCACTTATTTATGGATGTGTGTGTGTGTGTGTGTGTGTGTGTGTGTGTAAGAAGAAGTCCTCTTTGATGTTTACTTATATTGGACATTAGCCAGTATTTCATTCTCAAAGAATATAAAATCTCAAGAAAACTTCCTTCTGTGTTTTTCACAACTTACCACAATTTCCATCAATTGTCAAAGGGCAAGAAGAATTACAAGATTTAAGATTCATTGTACAGCATCTGAAAGTTTCAAAGATAAGATATATCTTGATGCAAACAACATATTACACATCCTGGTATTACATATCCTGGCTCCCAGAGGAGAGCCAATCATAGAATTCGTGAGAAAGTTTATAAAAGTATTGATATAATTCCAGACTGACTTCTACTGAATAGCCAGCTTAGATTAAAATGACCTTGAAAATCAGCCAATAAATACTTATTAAACATTTATAGGGGTAAGGGAGGGGGCAAAAGGGTGAAGAAAAAAAAAAAAGATGGTAGAATGAGATGGATATCATTACCCTAAGTGCATGTATGATGTTACGAATGGTGTGAATATACTTTGTGTACGAGAGAGATGTAAAAATGTGCTCTATAAGTATAATGTGAAATGTAATACATTCTGCTATCATTTCTAACAACTTAGAATAAAAAATAAATTTGAAAAAAGAAAACATTTATAAGAAAGTACAGTGCAAATAACTCTGTTAACTGGAAATCTTATGCATACCACAGAAGGTCCTCATGAGTCATCTTGACTTCAGTGGGGCAGAGAGTCACCTCATTACAACAGTACACACCTTGCCAGAACACTCAAGAACACTTATGTCTCCTGGGGGCACAAAAATGGCCCTGTGATTTTATCCTAAAGAACTCCAGAATTCTCTGGCCAGCTACCTGGTCCAATGTGTCTAACGAATGGAAGAAGCCTCTGCACTTCTTAGTTCCCTGGCACATCATCCTCACCTCTTCTGCCTATTCTGCTTTCCAGAATCAAAACTCAGCAGGGCCAGTCAGGGGCACAATAGCTAAGCGGTCAGAGATCATCTTAGGTGTTGTCCCCTAGTTCATTCACCAACATCCTGCCAGGCCTGTTCCTCCTGTTACTTGCTTTGCATCCTGTTTCCTCTCTATAGGAAATGAACAAAATCTCTCCATGAGGAACCAACCATCTGTGCTAGTTAAGAACATTTTGATTATGAACATCCATGGAAAGGCTTGGTAAGATTTCTCATATCATTTCTGGAAGTGTGAAATAATGAAATGGAGTCAGAAAAACCTGAGTTTACGCTCCATTCTTGCATTTTGTATTTGAGTGATTTTAGGCCAGAAATCTAACCTCTGTTTTTATTTGCTTTTTTCCTATAAAATGGAAAATAATAGTATCAATCCACCTCATTTAAGATAATTTATGCAAGAGTGTTTTTTTAACTTTTCATTTTCAGATTATAGTAGATTTACAAGCAGATGTGAAATACAATACAGAGGGATTCCATGTAGTCTTCACTCTACTTTCCTTAAATGGTAAAATTGAATAAATATAGAATGATATTACAACCAGGAAATTTATAGTGATGTGATAGATTAACTTTATTCAGATTTCAGCAATTTTTCATGCATTCATTTTAAGGGAGGGAGGTTGTTCTATGCAGATTTTTCACATATGTAGATTTTTATGGTTACCACCACAATCAAGATACAAAGGACAAGAGTTTCTGTCAGTCAGCTTTGCATCATTATGACCAAAATACCTGAGAAGAACAATTTAGAGAAGGGAAAGTTTATTTTCACTCGTGGTTTTAGAGATTTAGTCCATAGCCGGCTGAGTCCATTGCTCAGGGTTCAAAGTAAGGCAGAACATTATGGGGGAAGGGTGTGGTAGAGGGAAGTTTCTCATTTAATGGTAGTCAGTAAGCAGAGAGAGAGAGGGAGGAAGGGGCCACAGGGAAGATGCACCCTCTCAGGACACACTCCTAGTGACCCTCCTCCTCCGACCACACCCACACCTGCCTACAGTTACCATCCAGTTAGTCCATCTACATTAAGATGGACTGATTAGGTTACATCTCTCACTGAAGAAAACAGTATGTGGTCTGAAGACACAAAGTGTAAGGTATTGTGATAGTATTTTAACTGGCTCTAACCAATGTTTATTGAGTAGCTACCATGAGTTAGCCAATTTTTAGACCTGGAGAAACAAAAATAAATAAGACTGGTCCCTGCTCTCAAGGAGCTCTAGATCAAGCCAAGAACCTGGTGCTAGAGCAGTATGAAAATTCATACACATGGCACTTAACCATAAACTGACAGTTTCTACAAATTCAATAAACATCTATGGAGTACCACATCCTAGACATTCTATCTGGGAACAGAAAGATGAACTGTACTTAGGCCCTGCTCCAAGAAGTTTATTTTCAATGGAAGAGCCATAAGAAATATACACAAGAAACAAGAACAAATACAGTGACAATAGAAAAAGCAAAAAGATGGGGCTGGGGTTGTAGCTCAGCGGTAGAGCGCTTGCCTAGCACGTGCGCGGCCTGGGTTCGATCCTCAGCACCACATAAACATAAATGCATTGCATTGTGTACAACTAAAGCGAATAAATAAATATTTAAAAAAAAGAAAAAGAATAAAGAATTTGAAGTCAGAAAAAGTTCAGTTTTGGCCTTTACTAGGTGTGTAAACTTGGACAAGTTACTTAATGTTTGTGAAAGTTAGAGTTAAATCTTACAAAGTGGAGATAATAGAAAATGTAAAGTTGTTATGTGTGTTAATCTGAGATACACAGATACTCTACATAAAGTCAACAGGATTTCCTAATTGATGTATGGCATGGTGGGAAAAATGAAGTGCAGGTTGTTCCCAGGCTTCTGACCTCTGACCAGATAAATGATATGCTGTCACCTTGTGCATTGTCCATGGATTTATTCTAGGTTTTCTTAGTGTACATGGAGCTGCCAACAGTCAGCATATACATCCTAGAGAACAACTCTGGTTGTTTGGTTTGGCAGCATGGGCACATTCTGCCAGGGGTAGAGGGAGATTAGAAGAAGGCATATAAGAAGATGGAGTTATTGCTGCCCTGACATCTACCAGTGGGGATACCCAGAAGACAGCTGAAAACACAATATGAGCTTAATTAAAGTTTAGCCTGAAAATAGTTATTAGCAAGTAGCTACTTATCTTGGAGACATGTATTACAAAGTTCCAAAATGTCTTCTGTCTACATAAGTAGGAATTAGAAATTTTGGAACTTTTCCATGTCTGGGATCTGATCTCTCATGTTTCAGTCTAGACCTTTAATTTTTTTTTTCTTTTTAATGCAACTACAGTTTCTTTTTGCCCTATTATAAGTCCACCTTAGAAATATGACGGTAACATCGAAATACATCTACTTCCACCCATTAAGAAAATTTCCACTGTGGATTATGTTGATCTGGACTTTATTCAATACACCATCACCTGGAAAGTCCCTTATAATTAGATGGTACTCTTCAGTTAGCAAAACCCTCTTCTATATGTGACATCATCCAATTCGAACAAAAAGTTCTTCCACATGAGGAAACTCATACTGCATTTGTTGATTTGACTAAACTGACCCAGCTAATAAGTGGAAGATCTGATATCCACTTCTCCTGACTCCTCAGTCAGTCATCACCACAACAGCCTCCAGATTATTCAATATTCTGAAAGCTTAGCAGAAACTCTACCTAAATAGTGAGGGGTTAGGGAAAATTGAAGATCCCTCAAACATAGTCAGATGTTAAGTTAGGGTGGGCTAAGCTACTGGTTTATGTCCCTAAAAGTCAGCATGGCACTAAGAAATTCTTCTATTCCTGCATGACTTAATTGGTATGTTTTGATCAATATTTTGTCTCACGTATATGAGAAAAGCATTGCCTGAGGCAGCTCATTTAACTGCCAAGCATATTCACTTTTTTTCATTTGTTCTTTCTTTGTTAAAGGTTAGAGTTAATCAAAGAATGTGATATCCATGATCAGTCTGAAATTGTTAAACACCTCAGAGATATGTGGTTTTGATCTCTGAACCGAAAAGCCCCCACTTATTCTCTAGGAACAAAGAGAAGATGAGTCAATTGACACTGTATATGGCTTGAATTGTTTTTTGTGGAGAACAATTTGTTATTATCTCTTGTCTCTGATAGCTGTCATCTGCCTGGGGATTTGATGAATAGAGTATATGAAAGTGTGGGCATCAGAGAATTAGCCAGTGATTCAGACCTATTGGAAGGTCACATCTCATTTTTCATGCTTAGTTTGAAAATCTGAAATGCTAACAGTGTTGGAAACCCAAAACAGCCTTGCAGCCCTTAATACAAATTACATTTTCAATCAGTAATTTAATACTGAATTTATTTTTCAATAATAAATGTATTCAAAACTTAAAACTCTAGTTATTTCTTAAGACTTTGTAAGTTCCTTATAAGGCTACAAATAAGACAAGGTTTAAAAATATTTCTAAAGGTCTTTGACTAATAATTGGTCCCAATTAAAAATGAATTTAATTAGATCTTTTAGATATTTTGAAATGCATTTGTAAATTTAGCATGTTGGATTAACAATACATACCATACTTTAATTTACATATTGTGGTTTCCAGGTAGTGCAGGGAAACTTGGGAAATATGGTCGCTACACAGGTGGTTGTATATCTGCCTAAAAAATAAATAGCTCCTATTTTTAAAGGGGAAATTAGCAATCTGCCACATCCATGTTGCTTCATGAGTTAGGCTGATGATTGGTCATTCTCAACCTTATTTTGTTCCCAGAAGCCGCTGTGATCCAGTACCTCCTTTGTAATTACTCCAAGAGACTCAAGCACATGTGTACTCCATATATACTCAGGTTACAGCCCCAGCCTCAGTATAGAATTCCTCATTCAAGTTTCCTGATTTCAGCCTAAGTGCAGCTTCCTATGTGATTGCATCTTATTAGTTAGAGATTAAAGGTCACGTAATAATACTGCAAAGGAATACAATTCTACCAGACAAAACAATTCAGTGTAGTGGATTATGTCCCTAGAGATTTTGACCTATATCTTTATAGGGTCTGGGATGTAGATTTTCAAACTTGTCTTCCTGTGATCCTCTGTAATCAGAATGTTGGTTTAGGAGAACTAAGGAGAGAAAATCAGAAAATTAATGCAAGGTCAACATTCAAAATTCATTCTTTAAAAAGCAAAATGCAATATTGGCCAAATTATATTATTATATTATGTGCATATATGAAAATATAACAACAATTCTATCATTATGTACAATTAAAATTCACCAATAAAAATATGGAAAAAAAAGAAAAGTCTTTATTAAAGCATTTTGGATGAAGACTATTTCTACTTGCTTGACTTGGTCTATGGAAGGACATTTACTTAGACAAGGGATGAATTTGATTTGTGCTATATACATTTAACAGCAAATCAGATCTGAACCAAAACAATCAGTTTTTATTTTCTTAAAGGTCTTTGATATTTTCCAAAGATCACATTTCCAAAAGACTGTTTAGTTTGGAGGATTTTTTCCCCTATCAATTTTGCTTGGCATTTGAAAAAGTTATTTCTTTTTGGTAGCTTAATAAATCTTTAATCTTTCCTCAATCAATAACCTGAGCTCAAATGTGGAAAAGGAAAAGCAAGTATGATTGAGAAAGTCAAGAAATAAAAACTTAAGGATAATGCAACAACCGAGTTTCTGTTCCTTTATCACAAATATGACTCTTTTCAAAGCACACATTTTTCTCACTCCTTTCCATTATTCCCTACAAATTCCTGGATCTGTCTACCATTTGAAAATCATATTTCAAACAAATATCTCCTGTCAGCATTGATATAGGTATTTTACATTACATTATTCTCAGAGATTTTGCTATTTAAAACTTTTAAAAGTTGTAATAATTAAAATTTTCAACTTTCTCTATAAAAAAAAAAAATGGGACCAGTTATTTTTGCATCAAGGCAGAGATAGAGAGAAATTACTTTCCATTTAGTTTCTTTTCTGCCTGGTTGAGCACTGCCATTCAGATTTATATTTCCCCGAGGACCTTTACCTGTTTTCTGGAGCTATCTAGTTCATTCGTGTGGTTAGTACAGCAGTGATAAGAACTAATCAGTGCCAGGAAAGAGATCAATCCAGTCTTACCCTGAACTTGCCTCAGGGAGTTTGGAAATTGCTGGTAGTGTTATCTGTATAACCGGATTACATTTCTCTGAGGAAAGGCTCCAAGAGTTTAGATTAGAATCTCAGAGGTATCTACATTTCCAAATGAATTGCTGTAACTTTAAGAAAGCTGTACATCCATTCTGTGCCTCCTACTTGTGGAAGGAGTGATGATGAAATCTGGGAGAAAGCTTGACAGGAAGGTTGTCTGTGCATAGCGAGGGGTATGCCCACCAAGGTAGTCAGGTCGTCCTACCTTGGGGTGCTTGCCTTTCTCATCCACCCTCAACTCACTTCATGACATCTCTCCACTCAGAGCTTCATGGTCCCTATTATAGAAGTGTTTATTTTGTGCAGAAAAACATACCTACTCCTATTTCATCAAAATATGTATTTTAAATAGCAGTTTGCATATACAAGTGTATTAAATTGTTAGCTTCCTGAGGATGGGAGCCATCTTGCCCCCCACTCTCTTGCAGAGCACCTCACATATAATAAATGTCCCATAATGATTTATTGAATTCAATTAAGGATAAGAACTAGATATGTTTTATGCTGTGTTTATCAAGTCACTTGGGATTTACATAAAATCCTATTTCTCTGATTTATTAAGCAAGTAAAATATCCTTTGGGCTTCAAGTAGTATACAAAATAACAAATTCAATTAAATCTACTAGCAGAATTTTCTGTAGACAAAAACATATATATATATATATATATATATATATATATATATATATATATTCATACCCACTAGGGAATCCTTTTCACTTCACATAGGAATTAACCCCATACATATTAGATCTCCCTTCAATTTAGTGAACCTAGACATGTGGGACATGTCCATGTCCAAAAAAAAAGAATAACCAACCCACAGAAAATGGCTAGCCTTTGATTTGTTGAGACTTCAACCAAGGGATATTTATGTTCTATTATTTTATTATTAGTTGTAGTTGATGTTTAACATGATACATCTACTGATGTTACACATGTAATTGAGTTTTGTTCTTGTAGCTTCTTTCCTCTTTGGAGTGCAAAGACTGTATGTAAATAAACTTTCAATTAAATATCTGACTCCCTGAGTAACTGATAAAGAGAATGCAAACAACAAACAGGTGAGCAAGAAAGAGAACAGAAGGAAATTAAAAGTGAAGGAAGTGTATGTAGTCCAAGTGCTTTATCTTATCTCCTGGGCTTTTATTTATTGCTTGCTGTTTAGGCAAATATTTGCTCAGCAGCGAAGTCAGGCTGTGTGCCAAGCCTAAGAAACACAACAATGAATAAGAAGGACCATGTCCTCAACCATTGTGGGACACAAACAAATCACCTTTTATAATAAGAGGCAAAAGAAAATGAATTCTAAATGTAGTCATGCACTACATAACAAAATTTCACTCAATGACAGGCTGCATATGTGACAGTAGTCTCATAAGATATCACCTAGTGACATTGTAGCTGTTTTGTGTGATTACACTGAGATGTTCAACAAAATCACTTAATGATACATTTCTCAGAATGGGTCCCCATGCAAGATCATAATTTTCAGCTGGCTATGCCACTGAAAGAATAATTAATTTGGATGAGAGAACTGGGTAAGTTTAGCAAAGGAGGTATGTAAAGTAGTAAGCTCTAATACTTCAGAAAAGAGGAAGATTCTTAATCCTCCATCCAGAGACAAGGAAACCTTGGCTTTGTGTGATAAATTGACCTTGGCCTTGACAGAGAAGATGCTTCAATCTCTCTTCTGCTGGAGAGGCTTAATGTTCAGTACCAGTTTGGAGTGGAGGTTCAGGGGATGGGTCAAACGAAAGGAAGAGAGGAGAAGAAAACTAAGTAAAAGCCAAATACAGACGGTCCCTGACTCACAATGTTTTAACTTATAATTGTTCTACTTTATAACAATGTGAAATCATACCTATTCATAGAAACCATACTTCCAATTTTGAGTGTCCGTCTTTCCAGGGCAACAAGAGACTCCCTTCTGAGGCTGGATAGCAGTGTTCAGTGGCAGCTCCCAGGAAGCCAGGGGAGTGAAAACAACCCCACTCAACAGCATGCTGTGTTGCTATGCTGTGGTGTTAGTAGGCTAGGTGTATCAGATGAATTTTTGATCTACGATATTTTTCATCCGTAGTGGTTTTATGGGGGGGAGCAGAGGGGCCAGCCCCATAGTAAGTTGAGGAATGCAGCACGAATACTTCTGCCTGAGGAGCACTCTTCAATTAAGAATAGGATTTATCTAATGCACCCTCAAACTCAGTATGTTAATTCTGTTCTGAATAAATCATATTTACTACCAACTAACCAATCCCAACTGCGCGGCGTGCGCATGCTCACACACACACACACACACACACACACACACACACACATCACACCTTGGATTTCATGTATTCATAAGTTTGCCTTCTAAATACTTCAAGCATTAAGATTTAATTCCATGACAAACTGCTAAAGAGAACCACTCTCACTCCTTACCCAGTGAAATAATTCCGCCCCCACTTCTCCCTCCTGGAAACGATGTAGCCAGGTATGCAAAACAGCCATGGGTTTCTACCTTCAGACACCAGCCAAGAGAATTTTTCAATGTTTAAAGTCTTAGGAAGAATA
The DNA here is from genome assembly GCA_025594165.1 of Tamias sibiricus. Classification (NCBI taxonomy): domain Eukaryota; kingdom Metazoa; phylum Chordata; class Mammalia; order Rodentia; family Sciuridae; genus Tamias; species Tamias sibiricus. Next base: position 105,627,591 of record CM046664.1, on the reverse strand, counting down.
AATTAAATTTGAAGAGAGTATATGCATGTTTATTCCTACTTTAAATTAAAGAGGAAGTTCACATTGCAGTAGAAAGAAAACCTAAATTTCCATCAATAGGGGAATAATTATATACTGATGCCTTCATATATTAAAATACTATGTAGCTTTATAAAATTATTTAGAAAAACAATGCTATGGGCAATATACAGTACACAATAAATTCAGTGAAAGAAACAAAATCACAAAACAGGACAGGTAGTACATGTGCATTATTTTTAATGTATGCATAATAATAGAAAAAAAGATTGAAAAGATAAACATTGAAATATAACATGATGGGATCGTGAATGATTTCAATTTTTTTTTATACTTTGAGGCATTCTCCAAATTTTTAAGCATGAATACCTGTGATTTTTAAAGTAATTATAAAGGTCAAAATTGTTTTTAAAGCAAAGGGAAAAAGCTTTTCTGCAGCCTACTCAAATTCCAGTAATCTTAAAAAAAAAATTGCTTTTGAATCTCACATTTGACTCAGAAATAGAATGGCTCTTGGGTGAGGTACAAGAGTTTAGTTATAAAACAATTTTTCCTCTTTAGACAAAATCCAGCATCCTGAAGAGGATTCTTTATCTATCTGCTAACATTACCCCTTTCCCTGCCCCTCTCTACTGTAGGTGGGAGGGAGACAGCTCATCCCAGTGCTTTCCCCACCACAGAACTTGTTGACATAACTGGCCCCATTGATCCCCCAGGGCCAATTTCCAGCTGTGTGTCCTTAGTCTAGATCCCACAGGGAACAGCTTTGTTCAGTTAGAGACAAAAATGTGTGTCTTGGGGTAGGGGTGAAGATTAATAAAATAAAAACAAAACAGGAGCCTCTGGGGTTTCTATGTGTCTCTAGGAAGTAAACAGTTATTGTGTAAGGTGAAACACTCCCATATACAGGGTCTACTTTATTCCACCAAAGACTCAAACCGCGAATGACAAAGTGCGTGTGCCTCTTTTTCATTAGTTCTGATCTAGGGCTTAAGATTTAAACATGTGTCCAAAAGTAAAATTCTCTTTCTGGTTTTGTTCTCCAGCTATCTCCTTTTGTTTTCTAAGCACTTAGTGATCAGTTTCTGCAGCCCTCCTAAAAGCTAGGGGTGAAGGATAGACATTTTCATAAAGTATTGTTCACAGAGAGATTATCTACTAGATACCCTGTAGAACAACAAATGTTACAATCTTATCTTGATTATTTCAAGAGAGCCTATAATAACATAACTTTAACTACACTATATTGTTATAAATGTTCTATTTTATTAATAGCTATTATTATTAATCTCTTACTATGCCTAATTTACAAATTAAATTATCATAGTACATATGTATGTATGAGACAATACTAGTGTATATAGGATTCAGTACTATCCAAGATTTCAAACATCCACTGAGAGTTTTAGAACACATTCCCTGAGGATTAAGGACACCACTGTACTTAATTTTCTCTCCTTGAGGGACCCTGGGATGCTTCTGAATTTTCCAAGAGTACTTCAACATAATCAATTTAAGTACAGTTTTCCTGTAACTTTGATTTAGATACAATGTAAATTATATCTTTAACCAAAGTAGTTGGACTACATAGATCAACCCTGACAATACATCCTTCTCTGTAAGACAAACTGCCCTATCACAGACCTCACATGGCACCCAACATAAGATCAATCAATCAGTAGGATACCCAGCGGCTGGTGTTAAGGAGAAAATTGGGATTTGTTTTTTTTTTATTCATTTGTTCATTTATTAAACAAATATTGATTGATTACCTATGATGGGTCAAGAATTATTATTATAGGTGTTAAGAAATTAGCAGTACAAGGCAGTGACTGGAGGTTAAAAAAAAAATCCTGCTCTAATGGAAGCTCTATCCAATGATGGGAAGCAGATGATAATAAGTCAATAAACTAGATATGCATTAGTTGTAGATAATTGCTATAAAAAATTAAAGGAGTAAAAGAGAATAAAGATATTTGTGTCTTGGAGGGGGAGAAGGTATGGCCAGGGAAAGCCTCACTGAAAATGTAACCTTCAAGACCTAAGGAACACCTGTAGCCACCTGGACAGAGGGCAATCCAAGCAGAGAGAACACAAGTACAATAGCCCTGAGGCAGGGCTACTTGTTGTGTCTGAAGAATGACAAAGAGGCTGGTGGTGGCTAGAATGGAATGAGCAAGAAGGAGGTCAAAGGGGATGTCAGGAAGGTCAAAGGGCAGGGGCCACATTACCACCTTGAGATTTAGGTTTTGAGATACAAGGAGCCAGTGAAAGAGTCAGAGCAGACTTATTCTGAAAGCATGACTGTTGGTTGTGGTGAGCATGACTCCAGGAAGACGGGGGAGAAGCATGGAGATCAGATGTAAGGTTTCTTGCAAAAATTCAGACCACACATAATATTGGCTTGGGCCATGATAGCAGCTGTGGAAGTAGTAAGAAGTCTTAAAACTATTTAACTAAACATATCACTTATTTTAAATTTTGATTATATAGGGGGGAAATCAGATGTTTGTTCCCCACCTTCCCCAACTTTGAGAGAATCTGAATAAGCTTGTATTCTGATTGAATTAAATGTAGCATGATCAGTGAAGCAACAGTGAAAGGGTTAACCACCATAATGAGTAAATTTAAATGATTTCCCATAACAAACACACAAGGTGATTTCCCATTTCCAGTAAGTAAACAAGCACCATAGAGTCAAGGTTAAGGGCTATATAACAATAAACCCTAATAGTTAAGATAGAATCTCTCAGGAAATTTCTTGCAAATTAACAAGCCAACATTTATTTTATGATAAGATACAGAAAAGATAAACTCTGAAAAGAAAGTCCCCTCTTTTCCACCAGACAAATGTCTGTATTCTGGGTATTTTTAAGGTAGCTGATTCAGAAAAGACCCCAAACTTCTTCCCTGACTTTGAAGGAGATCCAAAAGCTAGCTCTTAGAGCATACAGAACACTAGGTCTTAGAGTCTGTATTTCAAATATCTTCATCCAGTAGGGGATTAAGATTTGTCATCTCTGTCACCAACTCTAACTCTACCAAATGCTGACTCAAAGAATCTGGGGCTTAGTTTTTAGTTCCATGTTTATGCTATGTCCAGCTGTGAGGAACACTCATGAAACAGGTCTGATAACTGATGAATCCACTGAATTTTCTATGTGAGAATTAGAGTTGTGGAAACCAGAACAATTGGCAGCTGCAGAAGTGGCAGAAGAAAAGAGCAGTGAAGTTACATTCATGGATGAGGGGCAGGAACATGAATGGCGGTGTTGGTCCTGACCAGTCCCAGGGCCAGTCCTTGCTTTCAGATTCATCTGCCTTAGGAATCTGGCTTGAGGAAAGCTGAATGAGTTAGCTCCTTGCAACTAAAAAGTGCTTTTACACCAATAAAAGATAAGTGAGACCTACTTCTAATCTAGGATGGTAAGATGCTTTAAAAAAATGATTTGTCTTCAAAATTTCTCTCTCTTGCTAATGAACTGTGTGTATTAAGAATGCTTTTGCTGAGAAGGAGATGGGCTTACTCTCCAACATTAGTCCTTACACAGTGCTTTCTCTGGACAGAAAAACAAGTCTACAGCCATCATGGCACAAAACTAAGCAACCCAATGTTTATTGTCCTCATAAGCACTGTGAGAAATTGAACTGCACTCTATAAATGATCTCTTTAGTGAACCACATGGGCTTCTGAGTAAAGCTGTATAGTAATGGCCCATTCAGAAACATGTAATAAATAATAAGATGGTTAGCCACTATTTTACTAGCACTTCGTGTGTGCCAGGCCCTGAGCTAAGAGCTTTGTGTGCATTGCTATAATGAATCCTCACAACAAGCCTATGAGACCATTTTTATTTCCTTTTATGCAAGAGAGAGCATGGCTTATAGAAGCTGTGTGAGCTAACCGTCACACAGCTAGTGAGTAACAGCCAGGGTTGCAATCTGACTATGTCTGTGGGCCACGTCTTTATTTCTCATCACTAAGCTGGAGGAACACTGAAAGTGGTTGGTGAGAGGGCAGGGTCATGGTTCAGAGAACATGAGTGAAAACTTACCTGAATTATTTGTATCTTTTATGGATACAGAGCTGTTGAGGAGCAGGGACTCACCTCTATGTGCTGCCATTTAATATTTTGTCTCCATGCTCGATTAACTCTTAATATTTACATGCCTCAGTGTCTCAAGATGACCAGGCAAGGAAAGCAGGAAGACAGACACAGAGGGCACCCACCTGGTCAGGCCTGAGAGGACACAGTCACACTCTTCAGATCTCCCGGTGGCTTGTGCGGCCTCACGTGACTAGCATTTAACCTAAGAATTAGTTTTCTTCTATCTGCAAAACCTTTCAAAATGCATAATATTCCTTCCCTAAACTTTCCACTTTGTAGTCAATTCCACATCTAAATATACCTTGCCTCCAAGCTTTCTGAGTACAAAATCCCATGTGGAATATCAGAAAACATTGCTAAAGGTATTTATTCTTGAAAATTATCCTGCATGATTATGTTTTCACGAAAACAGCAAGAATGACACAAAGAGCTTCTTGGCTCTGAGTCCTAATTAGTAGCCCAGGGTCTTAGTTCTCAGGTAACATTCCAAGTTACTAAATTATTCATAGATAACTTCCCCAGATTCAAAGGCTGAGTGCAAACCCCAGGTGACTCCAGGAAAGTCCACAAGTTGTTCTCTGTGCACTTGGCTTAACTAACTATCTGAGCAAATGCACTTTACATTTGCTCATCAAAATTATTTTGTGAGGCAGAAGTTCAGCAAGTAATATAATTCATGGCCCCTAATAACTGCTCTGTCACCTGCCACCTCCTACCACTATTCCTCCAGCCCAGATACACAAGACAGGCTGTTTGTGTCAGGACCAAACTGGATGCTGGAAATGCAAAACAAAAAGTAAATAACCTGAAGCTGATGCATCATCACAACACAGATATGAAACACCTGAGCGGCTGAGACCAAAGGGAGTTCAGTGTTTGTATTAGAACACAGACGATGGGTAGCCTGGGAGGAGTCCATCAAAAGAGGAAGCCCAACACTCCCCATGGCCCCTTCTCCTCCTACCACCCCAGCTTCCTGCTGGTGAGCATCCAAGTCAGCAAACACTGGTGCCCTTTATCTTCCTTGTATGGCCAAACTGATTAAAATCCCTTTCCTGCTTTTCACCATTCCTTTTTCTGTTTGGTTTTTGGAGTGAGTGGCAAGACCTGATTTGTTGGGACACCCAGAGTCATGCCTCTGGCTTATATGACTCCCTTAATGGTCTTGGGAGGACTTTGCCCTTGGATCTGTTGTGTCTGATACTAATTTTAAGTAGTTAGTGTCAGAATGAAATTGTAGTAAACCCATCTGTGGTGGAAATGGGAGAGAGGCCAACTTATGCATTTGGCTTAATTAACTATCTGAGCAAATGCACCTTACATTTGCTCATCAAAATTATTTTGTGAGGCAGAAGTTCAGCAGTATAATTTGTGGCCCCTACTAACTGCTCTGTCATTCGCCACCTCCCACCACCATTCCTCCAGCCAGATAACACAGGGCAGGCTATTTGTGTCAGGACCAAACTGAATGCTATAAGAATGAAAGAGACCTATCTTTGGGGATACTGACATGAGCTCCCATGTTATATAAACAAGGGAGACCAGAAGTATACATAGTCAAGTAGTCTTGATTAAACTGTGGTCTGTTTGATTGTTATTTCAGGATTGGTCAAGCGGGGCCTTGTCTGCAGTGATGAGAAAGTTGTTGTCCCCTGGAGAGTTGTTCTAATTCACAAGATGCTTATTAATTGGACCTGTCATTCCTGGAACCCAAAGTGACTCAGAGCAAAGGAGACAGATGCAAAATGGAGGAACAGATGTCAAGTTTTTCTGTTTTGTTTTGTTTTTTTTTAATCCTGCTTCTACTTAGCCATTGGACATTTGCAGGCCCGAGCAAAAAAGTCAGTATTTTTACTTTATTTTATTTTTTTAACAAAGGAAACCTCTAAGTCCTTATTACAAGACTGCCCCTGCTGCACATACCAGCTGAAAGTTCCAAATGTCTTCAGGTTACCTGCATTTCTGACTGACTTGGCTATACATTCAAGAGATCCCATTACCTTCCCTAAAGGTTTGACAATTCTCTGGAACAACTCTTCAGGAGTCAGGGAAACATTATACTTACAATTTTGTTACAAGGATATACATAGGACAAGTCTGGAAAGGTCTTAGATCCAACATTTCCATGCTGTCTTCCCATGAGTCACTGTGATGCAAAGGAGGACACATACCCATAAAGCTGAAGCAGCCACAGGGAGTTCTCAGCCACTGGACACTGCAATCTTGCAGGAAGAAGTTATACAGAGTAACAGCAGGAGTTTATTAGAAAGATGAAGGGTAAGCTGGACACCCTGGTGCATGCCTATAATCCTGGCAACTCGGAAGGCTGAGGCAGGAGGAGTGCAAGTTTAAGGCCAGCCTCAGCAACTTAGAGAGATCCTAAGCAACTTAGTGAGACACTTTCTCAAATAAAAAAATAAAAAGGGATAAGGATGTGGCTTAGTGGTAAAGCACCCATGGGTTAAATCCCCATGATGACCCCAAAGAGAAAAGATGACGGGTACAGATGTTCAGGACAGACTGAGTGGGTCACCTCAGGGAGGTCAATGTGACCTGACAAAGTCAGGGTTTTTTAAGGATTTTGAGTCTCCTTATTCTTGCCTCCATTTCTCATACCCCCTTAATTAATGAGTTTATTACCCTTGAATAGCCCTCAGCAAACTTTCTCTGTGAAGGTCTTGATGTCCTGGTCACAAGGGGTGGCTGAGCAATTATGATGTAATTTTGGTGATAAGGGAGGGTTGTGGCAACCTGGTAACAAGTGACAGTGATGACATGGTATAGAAAGAGTAGTTCCCTTAAGGGATTATAATTAACTATGGCTGGGGCAGGTTCTGACATGTCAGACCTCATATTCTTGAAGTTTGTATACTTCAATTAGGTTCCCCATGATTTTAAGGAATAGTTTCCTTAAGGGATTTTAATTATCTAGACTTGGAAGAGGTTGGACATTTTGACTTCCATTGTCCAGATGCTTGCCTGCCTGATAAAAATCCTTGAGTTATGTGACTCATGGATTTTCTTAAAGCATATGTCTGACATCTTCCTCCTACATTACTGCCCTTCATTATCCTTTTCTCTACCCACCTGTCTCTACCTTACTAACCTGTGTAACAAAGGCATCACCCTCCCAGCACATCAGTGTATTCACCAACCAGGAAACTCTACCCAGTCTCCAGAAATGTCACTAATGTCTCATCACATAGGTAAAATTGATTAAATCATTAACCATGCGATTGAACTCAATCTCCAGGCCCTCGCCTCCCTAGAGGTCTGGCTGGCACAAAGTGTCAACTTCTGGTTGCATTAGTGGTTGGTCTTTCTGGTGACTAGCTCCCACTCTGAAGCTGTTCATCGGCCTACTATGAGCCACCTGAATTAGCATAACAAAGATATTCTATCTCTCAAAAAATTCCAAGGGTTTTTTTTTTTTTTTTTTGTTGAAACTCCGTGCCAAAACAAATAACCTGGACAAAGAGCAGGTATATTCTTGATTGTACTACAGCCTCCATTATTATCTACATTATTGTCTCCTGAGTTTATACAGTCTTTGATCCATCCATCCATCCATGTGTGTACATTTCCCTGTTTGGCCTCTTTATATGGCTATCTCATAGGCCCTTCCAATTCAGTATAGTCCAAATTAAATTGATCTTCCTCTAACATAGTTTATCAGCAAAGTTCAGTCAGAGAAACAGAAACATCAAATATGACAGATAATAAGAGATTTGTAAGCAGGACTTCACTCAATGTATTTGTGGGAATATGGGAACTGATTAAACCATCTATATGAGGTTGCTGTCTTTGTATCTGGTGCTGGAGCCTGAAGTCGGCAGAGGAGGAAAGAAGAATATAAAATAGGGATGATGTGAAAACCAGGAAAACTGAAACACTTGTAAACAGGCTGGAAGCCATGAGGATGGAATGGAACCCACGTTGTTTTCCTATTGCCTCCAAGTGTGGAGAGTGGTGACAGAGAATGGGAGAGCAGTGTCTGAGATTGGGGTCTCTGATGACCTCATGGCTGTGGTAAACCTTGTGCCTGGGAATGTCCCTGTGCAAGGGTGCAGGATGCCTTGCTGCTGTGGCAATGCCCTGCATGAGAAGTCTCTGTGGAAGAGTCTTATCACCCTTGACCTCAATCTCACTTGACCTTGATCTCAGGCACATAGTTCCTGGGAATAGAGAAACTCTCCGGCTAGATAACCACAGTGTTTCCCCAGCTCCACTACTTCCAAAGTTGCCTGCTTAACAGGAACTTTAAACAATGGACTTTCTTGAGAGCTACACAAAGCTCCTAACATTACACATTGCAACTGGAACCTGCAACTGCGGAAAAGCTACATAAATGTTTCTAGCTCTGTACCTTTCTGAATTCAAAGAATAATGCTTGCATAGTCTTTAACTGGATAATGAGACATATATAAATAAAGATTGGTGGTGTAACTCTTTAGATTTGCTTCTCCATCAGAGAGCAGTATTCCACATGATCCCAGCTATTTTATCTTCAAAATATGCATCTGTAAGTCTTTATTTTTCTAAGCCCCCATCGCCCTTTGCCGGACAGAACCTGCTAGATTGGCCATGCTGGTTGTGGCGTCCAAGTCTCTTATTTGCATGATGTAAGTGACCTGCCAGAAAAGTTGCATGGAATTACATGTACATCTTGCCCAGGAGCCAAAGAAGCAGAAGGAAGATCTGGAGGAGCTGAAGAACTGCAAGCCTGTCTGCTGTTCCCACACCAAGCAGTAAGACTATAAAAAAGCAATAACATGCGAAAGTTCAAAGACCCACTGGTACCTTCCCACCAGTCTTCTGGCATGAAAAAATATATATATATAGCTGATGTTTTGATTCCCTTTTCCCAACCATGTGAAATGTGGCTCTTGTGACCTCTGTTAATTTGGAACTATTCTGGGAAATAGATTCTGAAAAATGTAGTTCTAGGTTAGCTGAATTTATACAGTACAAATCAGCAGCACACAGCCCCCCAAATTATTCCTTCCTCCATTCTTCCACATCTCAATGAATGACCCCATCCTTTACCTAGATTTTTTTAAATCATAAATCTTGCGGAGTCATCCTTAGCTTCTCTTTCTCCCCCATAATCTACATCCAATCAATCACAAGTCCTTTCAATTATACCTTCTAATAATTTAACCTGTTGATAGTGATAGGCCCAAGTCACTGTCACTGAGGCTCAGTTTCTGCTGCCTCTAATAGCCTATTAACTGCATTCCATATGCCAAATGCAAAAAGAATAAAGTCTAAAATCATTTCCAAAATGTATAAGTCTCTTTTCTCTCCAGCTGTGGTTACCTTACTGCATCCTCTTCTCACCCTGGCCATACTGGGTAGCTTTCAACACTTTATAAGTTCGATGCCAGCTCCATTCTCAGGGCCTTGGCACTCTCTTTTCTGTCTTAGAAACCACTCTTTTCCTCACTCCTGTCCTAGTTAATACCCCTGACAGCGATATAAAAGATGAAATTACAAACCACTTGCAAATGAAACAACAAAACCTTTGCTTCTTGTTCCAAGGAGAACACCCATGACCTCATGCAATAAACACACATATCTTCTAAAGGGGAAAGTAGATCTGAGCCCTCTCTTACTTGTGGTAACCAGACATTAAATTGGTAGAATATAAGAACATTGGATATGGAATGAGAAAATAAATAAATAAATAAATAAAATTTGTGTTCCAATTTTACCTACCACGTGGGCAAAACACTGTTAGTTTTCTAAGCCCATAACCCCATTTTTTATCTCCTTAAAATAGAAATAATTACACCAACCTTATAGGGTGGTTGGCAGGATTAAATATATACATAAAACCCCCTGCAGTTAGTGTATGTCTGTTCATGGACTCTGACGGGAAAACAGACACACATCATGTCATATGCTGACTCTATCCCTTGTTATCATATTGAAGGCAATTCAGGAATTAGATTTAGCGGGCATTAGAAGCCCATCAGTTATGTCCCACTCCCAGTTTGTGGCTATTTCTTTGACTCTTCAAGAATTGACTAACCTATGATACTTTGGCAAGTATCAAAATGTAAAACTTCATAATAAGCCTCAGCCTTGAAAATTATCTCTGGACATTATCTTTCCATGTCATTATGATATATAAGGAGGTTTAAAAGAATCAAGACAATTATAGCATAGCTAAAGGCCAGACCCAGAAAAGAGTAACAAAAATTTCAGAATGATTATGAGTCAAATACAGAGAATTTTAATTTGTTTAAGACAGGTTCTATGATTTGATTATGGTGGTAACTGTGTGAATATATTGATTTAAAATGAGTTCTCACTGGTAAATTTAAGACATGAAATTTAACAAACCTAAAATTGCTGAGCATCTATCATGTATAAGGAATCACAGTCCTGAATTAGGGGCATTAACATTGATTGGCAAGCACCAGAGTCAAAACAAAAATGAGAAATGATGAATTTGTTATAATTATAGCTGACAATATAAGTGTTACATACTTGTAAGTAATTATATCACTGGACCTTAGCCTTGGGGATGTTGTCATGGAAATTTTATGAAGCCATTTTATTCTCAAGGACTCCTGCATATGCTAACTTTTAGTCAAGAAAGATAAGCCATAAGTTTCCTTTCCTCTACTTACTGTATCCCTGGATTCCCCTTTCATCCATATTTCCTCAGAAGTTTCAGTGAATATTCAAGGTGTTTGACATGGATTGAGAATTGCCATAACTTGTTTTCCCAGAATATTTTAACCTAAATTATCAGCCACGAAATATTAGTCACGGCTACATCAATGTTTTGGATATAACTGCAAAATCTATCAAAATAAAGTATAACAACTATTAACAAATAATCTTTATTGACAGGTTGAGGTATATACTTATGAAAATTGTAAAGATTTATTCAACTATACTAAGAAACTAAAAGCTGACCCATCTTTATTAATATTGTTATTTTAAAATTTTGTATCATCCCCTGCTTGGGCTTTCAATTTTGTAGGGAAGGAATAATAGCCTGTCAATTCACCAAACTCTTCTTTGAGCACCTGCCGAATACAATCTTGGTTACCTCTGTGGAGGAGTAAATCACTTTTTCTCCTCTCCATTTTATCATTGCTGCTCTCTGGAAATTCACTTTAATCTTACAAATCTGCTCACGTCTAGCAATTGCTCCAAAAGGAGAGGAAATTATTCTCCCGTATTCTTCATTCAGAATTATCTAAGGCTGGAACATGGAAATAAAGAATGCTGTGTCCTGCAGAATTACAGCATGGGGAACCAAAGAAAGAGGAGGATGCAAGTGGACTTCATGTGACATTCACTGGGGACTCCTGGCTCTGAGGACACAGGGCTACTCCTCCTTGGCAAAGGCTAATGATAGAAGTTTCCCCTTCTGGGTCTCTTGCTGTGTGCCAGAGACTTTGCTGGGGAATTCCCATGCTTTCTCACATTTAATAGCACCAGCAAGCCTATGAGAGGGGTCCTATTATTATGTCACAAAAGCAGTACTCAAAGACTTAGATTCTGAAGTCTCTAATTTCAATCACTATGCCATGATGAGGTCCCATATAATGTTAAAAATCAAAGCAAAAAGAAGTCCCCACTGTGCAAAGTCATTCATTCCTTTGGCATGTTTTGAACCTGTACTCTGTGCCCCTTTTAAGCCTATTCCCTCTCTTGCATGCTGGATCCCAAGTCCCTTCACCACTCAAGGGCGCCCTCTAACAATTCTGTCATCTGTCTTGTACACTTAGCATGTCCTTCTGTACAAGATCCCCTCAACACCCAAATATACTCTATGCCCTCCATCATAAAGCAACCATTTCTGGACTCTATATTCGCCTCCACCTGGCTTCCCATTTTCTCTATTCCCCTTTAGAGCAAAACTTGTCAAATGAATTGCATATTCTTATCTCACTGGCATTTAGTATTTCAAGCAGCTCTGTGTTCCTTCTGACTTCTGACTTCTACATCAGAATCTGAGGTTTAAATTATACAGACTTCTTCAGCACCTTTTACCCCAGGCCATTTCATTTTGCAGATTGAATCTTAGATTATACTTTATATTTCAAACATGGCTGTGTTTTTTTTTCTTTTATTTTCTCCATTCATTTAAAACTTAGCAACAAGGTGATATGAATTCAGCCTTGGAAGAATTCAGTTGACTTTTTGTCATTTTGTCAACATTGCTGGACACCAGAGTTGGGAATGTGGCTCCATCAATGGAAATCCATTGCCACACTGAAAGAAAGTATCTGAAGGAAGTTTCTTCCTCCTGATGGCTGAGATTTTTTTTATATAGATAGAGTATATTTGATGCAATATTTTTTTACAAAGATTGTATATAAATCATTTTTGTAATAAAATTGTGTTTTAAGCATAGATGGAGAGATTGCTATATAAATAGATGGATGAAACTGAACATAGAGGCACAAAAGAGAGCACTGTGTGAATCACTGTAATTCCCTTTGCAATCGGGAGAATGCTTCTGTAATGAAAAGCATTTATCTTTTGTATATTTCCAAATGATCACGTATCAGGTGTGCTTTAGCAAGCATGCCTGTGTAGGAAGGACAGCATTGTTTGTTATTCTTATTTTATTAATGTTCTTCTCATATTACATGGTTCATTTGAAATTCTATAATAAGCATGTATTTGGGAGTCCCTCTCTCCTTGCCCCCAAACGAGTTTTTAAAGCAGCTTTAAATTACTCTTATGAAAGATAGTGCTCAAAAGTAATAGCATAAGGTAGTTCTGATAGGATTATTGACATAAACTTGAGTTGCACTGTTTATGCAGATTTCTCAGGAAAAAAAGACTGGTGACTATGGACTGAGAACAAATTCTCTAAAAGAAACCCAGTATAAAGTTTTTATATAAATGTTAACTGTTGTGGAAGGAAGGAAGAGAGAAAGAAAGAAAGATTGAATGGGGGAGGGAGGGGGGGGGGAGGGAGGGAGGGAGGAAGGGAGGAAGGAAGGAAGGAAGGAAGGAAGGAAGGAAGGAAGGAAGGAAGGAAGGAAGGGGGAAAAAGAGAGAGGGGGAGGGAGGGAAGCAGGAAGGAGGAAAAAAATGAAAAGAAAGAGGGAAGGAGGGAGGCAATCAAGCCCTTTCCTAGAATAATTGCAGGGTCATCACTGACTACAGAAATGCCACATTTGTAAAAGGGGCAAGTCTGAAATTAACTGCTGAAAACACAACAATTTTTTAAAAAACAAGTTGCTCCTTTTTCAGCAATTAACAAGGTATTAAATACTATTCCTAGCCTTGGATATGAAGAAACTGCATTTCTAATTATATATAGATTAAAAAATCCTTGCAAAATAAACTAATGAGGTGCATTTATGAAACAGCTACAGATCAATAGGAAAAAAAAGATAACACAATTAAAATGAGCAAAAGGCTTAAACAGCCACTTCATAAAAATGGATAGCCAAATGTTTAACAGTGGCAGCCATATAGTATCATTCTTTATGAGAGAACTGCAAATTCAAATTGCTACAAAATACCAAAGCATACCCACCAGAATGACAAAGAACCTTAGATTGTACTTTTTATTTCAAACATGGCTGTGGTTTTTTTTTTTTCCCTCCATTAAGTTAGACAAAGAATGAAATTAAGATAAAGAATGAAAACACCACTATGCACCAACTGGAACTTTCATACACTGCTGATAGGAGCATAACTCAATAGAACTACTTTTGAAAGTTATTATCGAATGAAGCTGAGCATATACATAGCCTAGGCCCAGCAACTCCATCCCACTGTATGTATCCTACAAAATGCATATTCCTAGGCACCAAAAGACATGTACAGGGATGTTCACAGCAGCAAAATACATAGCAATCAAAAACTATAAATAACCCAACGTCTATCAGCAGTAGAATAAATAAATAAACCATGGTATGTGTAAACAATGGGAACAAATGAATTGTTGTTATATGCAACAATGTAGGTAAGTAGCAGAGACAAAAGGTTGAGCAAAAGAAGTCAGACCAAAAATAAGCAAATATGTTATGATTATGTTTATATGAAGTTCAAAAACAGGAAACACTAATCTGTAATGAAAGAAGCCAGGAAGGCGTTTATCTTTGAGGAATGACAGGGTAAACTAAGAAGGGTATTAATAAGAAGGCTTTTGAGTGCTGGTTATGTGAGTCTCTTCCCCTCATGAAAGTACATCAAACTGTACACTGATGCCTCAAGCTGTTTTTTTATGCATATTTCAATTAGAAAGTGCATGGGAATAACAGTAATTTTTTCTTCAACTCTCATAAATTCTTAGTTATGATAGGCCCCCATAACAAAAGACAGAATTACAAGAGAAAAACAGAGATTATTAACATGTATTTCATATATACATTGGAGCTTCCTAACGAATGAGTAGTTATCAATGATGTGGTTCCAAATTCTGGTTTATATACCATCTTCAAAACAAAGATCAGCAAATTTTAGAGAAGTGACAAGACAAAAGGAGTCTCTAGGGGTGACAACATTGAGAAAGGCAAATGACTGGCAGAAATCTGAGTCTAGTTAGTAAAGCTTACCAGTGTAGATTCCTCTGGTCTCATCTCCAGGCCAGTAGGGTCCAAAGTTGTGCTGACTCTTTTCTCCCTGGTAGAAAGTAGACCAGGATCCCTTTTGTCTTTGTAAATCTATGTCCTACTTATAGACACATAAAGTGAAGGCAAGGAGATTTCCTGTTTCTACTTCTTCTTTTTTTTATTCAAAATTGTTCTATATGACAGCAGAATGCATTACAATTCATATTACACATATAGAGCACATTTTTACATATCTCTGGTTGTATACAAAGTATATTCACACCATTCATGACTTCATACATGCACTTAGGGTAATGATATCCGTCTCATTCTACCATTGTATTTCTTTTTAATTGCATTCAGATCAATTCTTCATGTGGGTGGGGCATATTTTGGTCTTCTATGAAAGTTAATTTTAAAATGGGCAGCAATGGTAAGACACATTGGTAAGATCCATAGTTTGGTCACAGTTGAAACATATATCCCATCATCACTGCAATGTCCATCTTAATCCTCTCTTCTATCTTTCAGTACCTTTTTTTCCCTTGCCACTTCCTGGATCATTTGTTTGCAATGTACTTTTTCCAGCTTTCCTTCTCTGACCCGCCACTTCCTCTGGGGGGAGGGCTACACATCATGTTTGTCCATGCTCATGACTCTGATTCTCCTTACAGTATGTCCTTTCAGAAAGAAGTCCCCACTAACCTGCCTATGTTTAAATCTCTCTATTGTCACAGTGATCTCAGACAAGGAATTTAAAACAGGACCTCATTTCCTCATCTTCAAAGCAGGATTAAAACTGCAAAGTTTTGTTTTGAGAATTATTTGAGGATATAGGGCAACCTCTGGCTCACAGTGAGCATTCCCTAAGTGCAACTTGGTGTTGTTAATTGGAGGAGTGGGAAGGTGTTAGATCATGCAGAGCTGTGCCTTGGTAACACATCTGTAATTTATTTAGGGAATGGAAAAAACTGGGAATGAGTCCAGGTCAAGAGGCCTACACAAGGAGACAGATACAAAGACAGCTAACTCTGCCTCCCTTGAATTTAAGACTCAAGAAATAAGGAATACCTTGGATGCCTTGACAAGGAAGAGTTTTAAAGGTACTTTACTGATGCAATCTATTGGCAACAAAGTTTCTTAATCCATGATGATATACAGTTTTGATCCAACCTAGGACACTGCCAAAGAAATACCTTTCTTCCCACAAAGCTTCCCCATCATCTTTCTAATGATGTCTCTTAGCAGGAAAACCAAAACCTTGGAAAAAATGGCCATTTGGAGAGCAGAGAAGAGGCAAGGAGAAGCACTGGATGCCAAGAGTCAGGGATGAGGTCATTGAGAAGGAAGTAAAAAAGTGCTAAAGACAATACAAGACTTTTGCACCAATAAATCTTGCTTTTCTAGGAAGTTACCAGCATAGTCCACAGTGTATGTTACACTTCTGAAGACTCAAAATTCACTTAATAAATACTCAGATCTTCACACAGATAATTCTCAATATGTAAATGTCAATTTTCAAGAACTCATAATGGAAGACACTGAATTTAGGACTAATCCAGCTTTGAAAAGCCATTTCAGGCTCTAATTAACAAAATAGTATTGCTCTTTTTCCTCCCATGCAAAACACCTTGTTTTTCAAGTTATTAGCAATTATATCTTTGATACAGTAACATTCAAAGTTATTAAAAACCACAGTTAGGAACCACTATGTATGTTGGATACATCTGCATCAAACACCAAGTTAGACATTGCTTACAGGACCTCATTTTACCACTATAATACCACAGTAAGCAGTGGTACTCATTAGAACCCTTCATTAAATTTTCAGGAATTTAATGAGCCAGTTATATTGGAAAACTGAACTCTGTAATGATCAGAATATTTACACCTCAGAAATTGGCAAATGTCATGATCCTCCCCCCTATAGAGAGCTGGTATTTATGCATTTTTCAACACCCTATTGTAATCATATTGTAAATATGATTAACCTCATCTCATGAATAAGAAATTCCAGCTCAAACAAGTTATGTGCCCTCTCCAAAGTTATTTATCTGGCACTATGAAGTCAGGTTTTAGAGCTAGGTCCCCAACTTCAAAGTCCATGCTTTATCCCTTAAGTCTTGCTATATAATTTGAAATTATCACTAAGAATCCACTTCATTAAGGTATAAGTTATACCTTCATTAAGGTATAAGGTATAATTTGAGTTTAACTGAAAAGCCTAACTTGCAATTTAAACAATCATTTTCTTAATTTGTTACTACTTTATTATTAGAAATTTATAAGAGCCCTTCAAATGGCACAACTGAGGGAAATGTGCTTAATTATGTTTTCATTAATGTAATTAAGCCAGTAGGATGCCAATGGCTGCATAACATGGTCCCAGAAGCAAATCAATTGGATTGTAGGACCTGCTCAGAAAAAGATGGCTGCCATTGGATAAAAAACAAACAGTTCTCTAGTAATTATCACTGTTATTCAATATCAAGAGACCAGTGGCCTTTGGTAAATTATTTCCATGGAGAACACTTGTAAAGGACAGGGTTGTGATATAAATGATAACAAATCCCGGTGTTCAATAAATAAAGTTAAATCCTAAGGCAGTGAATTATCAATGCTGTGCATTATTCTTTAAAATGTCTGGGACTTATCCCAGATCACCATAATCAGAATCTGTGGAGATGGGACCTGGGCATTGGTATTTTTTATCAATCTCTTGGATGATTGTTTGCCTAAGACTAATTCCATCAAAACTCTCACTTTCTTCCTTTTCCACATCATCACACAGTGCCATTGTATCAACAGTTAGTTCTCTCTCCCCAGCAACTCAGGTATGGGGTGTACAACAAGCCCTGGCTTGTGTTTCAGACACCTCCTAACTGCACATTCTGTGCTCTGACAAACCCTGCCAGCAGACCAAACCTTCTTCCAGAGAGCTCAGAACTAAACAGATGAGCCCCCCCAGCCTGCCTGTCTTTCACCTCTAGAAAAAGCAGATTGCAATTCATACATGATTAAATCTCATTCTCACTTAAGATGAACTGCTTACCTTTATAATCTCTGTTCACTCATTCATTCATTCCAACCAGCAGTGGAAAGAGCATATCTTTTAATTCAGATGGCATTCCAGTCCTATATCTGCTTCTGACTCTGCTTTTTAGTAGCTGTGGACAATAGATAAGCACTTAATATTTCCAAGCCTCAGTTTCCTCTCTTGCAATATACACCTAACTTGTAGTAGATTTACATAATCTGAATGTGATGTTATACACAAAATACCTAGCATATTGTCTGGCACCTGACATAACTCATTGATGATATGATAATGTCATTAATTAATACTCTTATTCAATGCTTTGAGCTCTCTCTTTGTGCATAGTGTTATATGATGGACTGTTTAAAAAAAAAAAAACAGAAAGATGAATAAGTTAAGGAATAGCCCTCAAAAGTTTGCAGTTTAATAAGACAGACATGATGAACTCATGAATTACCATATGATAGGAAGTACATATGTCCATAAAAGAGGCAAAGAGGCATAAATATATGGAGAGAGTGTGTGGCATTTAACAGAGAATTGAAAAAAAAAAAAAGAAAAATTTTAGTTAATGCTCCAAATCTGCAGATGATGGGCTCCCAGGACTAAAGTTGTTCAGGAAAATCTGCTTTCCAACTTCAAATTTTACCTCTCTGTGTTTCCTAGAAACTTTACTCAGAAGCCAGCTGTTCTATCCAACAAACATTTATCGGACATTGATCTTTCCAGCCTTCTCAGTGCATCCTACCATGACCTCTATGCCTTATGATAAGCTTTCCTCATTGTGCTTTCTCATAGGGCTCATTCCAATCTCTAGGCTCCAGTTCATGATATTTTCTCCATTTCTTTCCTTTCCAGATATGAAAATCCAAGCCATGGCTTAAGATCCCTCTCATTCCTTCTTTAAGTCTTGTCTGACAGATCTTTGACCTAAAAATAGCCATTTTTGTGTACCTGCTCATAAGCTCCAATTGTAGTGTCACTCAACATGAATTATCTGGGGCTGGGGATATAGCTCAGTTGGTAGAGTGCTTGCCTTATATGCACAAGGCCCTGGGTTCGATCTGGAGCATATGCAAAAATGCTTATCCCCAGGTCTTATACCCACTGAACCTGAGTCTCTGAAGGAAGTCTAAGATTCTGTATTTTATATATATAGTAGATGATTTATTAGTGCGTATTAGTGTTTAAGAACTACCTAAATAGTCTATTCTGATTCATTTGTTTATGAGGTTACCCCAAAAAGATGCAGATTTTTGAATCACAGCCCTGCAACAGTCTATTTTGATCCCCTTATCACCACAAGCACCTAGTACTGTGCTTAGAATACAGTCCTAGGAAGACACAAACACACACACACACACACACACACACAAACTTGTGGCAGCCAGGTGCTATGGCATATAACTGTAATCCCAGCAGCCTGGGAGGCTGAGGCAGGAAAATTACAAATTCAAAGACAGCTTCAGCATTTTAGCGAGGCCCTAAGCAACTTAGTGAGACCTAGTCTCTAAAAATATTTTTAAAAGGGCTAGGGATGTGACTCAGTGGTTAAGCACCCCTGGGTGCCAAAAAAGGGGGGGCAGGGGAGAACAGGACAATCTTACTTGTTGAAGGCAATTTTTTCCATTTATAAAGAGAATAGATCTATGGGATGAAAATGTCAACCAAGTATAATTAAGGTAATAAGATTTTAGAATTATGACAACATCCTCCTTTGCTTCTATTAATTCACTGAGGTATGTTTCTGGGGAAAAAAAATTGAGGTGAGATTTGCTTAAACAAGTATCTTGGCCTTATAATTTCTCAGAGTCTCTACCTGTCAGGGCTATTGATACCTTAGAGTTTTCACCTCTAGCTACTATAACACGTATGGATTTGTTTTGTTTTGTTTTGTTTTGTTTTGTTTATTCCCTCTAGGAAGAAGCTTCTTTAAATAATATTCTGATTTATCTATTTTTCTTATGGAAACAGACAAATGTAAGCCTAATATTCTCAAGCTCAAACTTGACTATAAAATATAACTACACTTCAAGAAATTTAATGGGGGAAACAAAAGAATAGGAAATTTTACACATAAAATTTTCAAAAAAGCATTAGGTAGTTATTGTTTTAGATAATGGAAAGGTTAGAAATATTTACATACCAATTTCCATAAAATATTAAATAAAATATGAGTCTTCAGTCTTAGACTGTTTAGAAAGACAATGTGCTTCTCTGCAGTAATGAAAATTTTATCTTACTATTTCCAAAGACTACCAACTTATAACCTTGAGGCTAAGAACACGTATCAAAGGAAATATTCATTAAAATATTGTTGTTAAAAAATGCTTTCACTTAAAATTAAATTTACCCACTATCTTTGTCAAAATTATCCATTATATAAGACATTGGGGATCTAGCTGTAGCTGACTCAACAATACTAAAGTGAGGTATAAATTCCCTTTAAATTAGGCACATAACTAAGGCAGTCCTTTTCCTACAAATGAAAAAGAAATACTTTAAAACCCAGTACATAAACTCAATTTTACATTTCAAGCTTCTGGTTAAAAGATACAATTCCTATAAAATCCCAGTCAGACACAGCCAAAAAAGAAAACTTCAGTCCAATATCTTTAATGAACATAGATGCAAAAATCCTCAACAAAATTCTGGCAAATCGGATTCAAAAACATATCAAAAAGATATGATCGTGCATCACGATCAAGTGGGGTTTATTCCAGGGATGCAGGCTGGTTCAGCATTCAGAAATCAATAAACATAATACATCACATCAATACACTTAAAGATAAAAATCATATGATTATCTCAATAGATGCAGAAAAAGCATTTGACAAAATACAGCACCCCTTTATGTTCAAAACACTGGAAAAACTAGGAATATCAGGAACATATCTCAACATTATAAAAGCTATTTATGCAAGGCCCCGAGCTAACATTATCTTAAATGGAGAAAAATTGAAAGCATTCCCTCTAAAAACTGGAACAAGACAGGAATGCCCCCTTCCACTACTGCTATTTAACATAGTACTGGAAACTCTGGCCAGAGCAATTAGACAGATGAAAGAAATTAAAGGGATCAAGATAGGAAAAGAAGAGCTCAAATTAGCACTATTTGCTGATGACATGATAATATACCTAGAAGACCCAAAAAACTCTACCAGAAAACTTTTACAACTAGTAAATGAATTTGGCAAAGTAGCAGGATACAAAATCAATACCCATAAGTCAAAGGCATTTTTGTACATCAGTGACAAAGCCTCTGAAAGAGAAATGATGAAAACTACTCCATTTACAATAGCATAAAAAAAAATAAAATACCTGGGAATCAACTTAACGAAAGAGGTGAAGGACCTCTATAACGAAAACTATAGAACACTAAAGAAAGAAATCGTAGAAGACCTCAGAAGATGGAAAGACCTACCTTGTTCTTGGATAGGTAGAATTAATATTGTCAAAATGTCCATACTACCAAAAGCATTATACAGATTTAATGCAATTCCAATCAAAATCCCAATGACATTTCTCAAAGAAATAGAAAAAGCAGTCATGAAATTCATCTGGAAAAATAAGAGACCCAGAATAGCTAAAGCAATCCTGAGCAAGAAAAGTGAAGCAGGGGACATCACCATACTGGACTTTAAATTATACTATAGAGCAATAGTAACTAAAACAGCATGGTATTGGCACCAAAACAGACTGGTGGACCAATGGTACAGAATTGAGGACACAGAGACTAATACATATAATTTCAGCTATCTTATATTAAACAAAGGCGCCAAAAATGTACAGTGGAGAAAGGATAGCTTCTTCAACAAATGGTGCTGGGAAAACTGGAAAGCCATATGCAACGAAATGAAATTAAACCTGTATCTCTCACCATGCACAAAATTCAATTCAAAGTGGATCAAGGACTTAGGAATTAGACCACAGACAATACACCTAATAGATGAAAAAGTAAGCTGCAATTTCCAACATGTCGGATTAGGCTCCAAGTTCCTTAATAAGACTCCTGTAGCGCAAAAATTAATGCCAAGAATTAATGAATGGGATAGATTTAAGCTAAAAAGCTTCTTCTCAGCAAAAGAAACAATCAGTGAGGTGAATAGAGAGCCAACTATCTGGGAACAAATATTTAATACATGCACATCGGATAGAGCACTAATTTCTAGAATATATAAAGAACTCAAAAAACTTGACACCAAAAAAACAAATAATCCAATCAATAAATGGGCTAAGGAATTGAAAAGACACTTCTCAGAAGAAGATACACGATTAATCAACAAATACATGAAAAAATGCTCAACATCACTGGCAATTAGAGAAATGCAAATAAAAACTACTCTAAGATTTCATTTCACTCCAGTCAGAATGGCAGCTATCAAGAACACAAACAACAATAAATGTTGGAGAGGATGTGGGGGGAAAGGCACACTCATACATTGCTGGTGGGACTGCAAAATGGTACAACCATTATGGAAAGCAGTATGGAGATTTCTTGGGAAATGGGAATGGAACCACCCTATGACCCAGCCATCCCACTCCTGGGTCTATTCCCAAAGGACTTAAAAACAGCATATTACAGTGACACAGCTACCTCAATGTTTATAGCAGCACAATTCACAATAGCTAGGTTGTGGAACCAACCTAGATGTCCCTCGGTAGATGAATGGATAAAGAAAATGTGGTATACATACACAATGGAATTTTACTCAGCAATAAAAGAGAATAAAATAATGACATTCACAGGTAAATGGATGAAGTTGGAGAATATAATGCTAAGTGAAATCAGTCAATCTCAAAAATCCAAATACCAAATGTTTCCTCTGATATAAGGAAGCCAGTTCACAGTATTGTTGGGTCCGGGTACATAGGAGGATTAGAGGAACACTATAATGGTCAAAGGGAAGGGAGGGGAAGGGAGGGAGCATGGGGGGAAGGGGGGAAAAAGTGGTTGAATAAGACAGATATCATTATTCTAAATGCATGATTGAAGACTTGAATGCTGCAAATATACTTGGTATGCAAACTGTTTTGTGTAAAAAGATGCTATATATGTATAGTATGAACTGTAATACATACTACTATAAATAAAATTTTTTAAAAAAATCCCAGTCAGAAAATGTAGACCATTTAGAACAACAAACCAAAATAAATTCAATATAGACTTATGTTCCCTGCAACAAAGTGACTATAGATCACTATGTCCTCTGCTTATAAAATTCCAAGAATGCAAGAAGAAAATGGACTATGTATTATTTAAAACCAAATGAAGAACTTGGAGACAGTGAGAAAGCAATCCTCTGAAGGCAGAAACCAGGAAGAAGAGCAAGTAGCTCTGTAAGCATCTTTAACCATGTTGACCTCTAGGAGCACATGGCTTAGGAAGAGCAGTGGGGATAGGGTGGTGTTGGCAATAGACACAGAACCCACTTTGGTGGAGTGTTGGACCAAATATACCGCATGACAAAGATCCAGGTATCAGGAAAGGCTATATTCTTTAAGGACAATTCTCAGCAGAAGCCAACAGAACCAAGAAAACCTATAATTTACAGGAAAAAATTCACCACATATGTGATTGATGCAGGATTATGTTCAGGAATACAGAAATAATTTCTAAAAAGACAAAATATATAAAAATATAAACCAGACAGCAAGCATCTCATATATTCAAGTACCTCACTCTTCTTTCTGGAATTGGAGTGTTTATGTAAAATTCAGAGTTAATTAAATACCCATTCTAGGAAACCATTTAAATGGGCCTACTAAGTGACTATAAATTTATTTTAAAGATCTTACTCAAGATACATTAACTGAAATAACTTACACAAAACAATTTAATTTTGGCACAAATAGAAAACAAAAATACAGTTATTGGGATAAGACACTTAGGGGGAAAGAGTTAATAAAAAAGAACAATGAACCCCTTTGAACTGATAACTCCCCACAAAATAATGTGCCTGAGAAGAAAACAATCTTAGTTTTCTAAACTTATCCTTAGTGCCCTAAGTTTGACATTATAATTTTTAATCCTTTAAAAAAAATTTACTTCTGCAATTTATTTCCACAGAAAAATATGAACACTTTATATAACAGATGAAAGAGATAATTTAAAAGTTTCTCCTCATCCAGACATTATAAGTTATAAAGATACATTTAGGGAATTTTTTAAACTTTCTCCACAGCAATAATATAAAATTATATTATTTGCTGGTACATGATAATGGGTTCTTTAAAATGAACATTAGATTTTTGAATAAATACATTATTCTGCATTCATAACCTTTTCACACAAACGTGATTCACTAATATTAGGCCACTAATATTACTCTCATTCCAAGGAAAAAACGTTTAAGCTGATTTTTGTATTATTGTTCCATTTAATGGTTTTTTTTGGTGCCAACATGACTCTAAGACATAATAATCAAGTTTCCTTTTGCCAATTTAGTAGAAGAGAATCTATGTTGGACTACTCCAACAAGCCATGCTGTGCGTGATTTAGCACACATTGATTGGCCATCTGCAGATATTAAACACTAAGGTAAGTCCCATAGGGAAACCCTGATAAATTGTAAAATGGGGCTGGCATCAAACCACTCAATCTAGCAAGAGAATGAAATGATCTTAAGTGACAAAAATGTAAAGCATTGTCAGGAAAACGCAGCTACAGGAAAATAGACTCTGTGAGGAGAGATTACTTATATCCTATTTTGTGCACCAGGAAGAGGCCCTGACATTTAATGGGCATTCCCTGAAGAAGCAAATAGGTGACATGTGACCAGGGCTTGAAAAATATAATGATATATACAAGAGATGCTAAGGAAAGCATATTTGTAAAAATCTAAGTTCAACTTATAGGTCTTATTTTACTAATTTGGTACTTTTCCAGCTTGTGGTGAAGGGCACTGTGTGGTTCAGAAGCTTCCTCCTCACATTTTCCTGCCACCACAATTCAGGACATCATGTATAGGACTAAGGCCATTGAAGGGCTGGGAGAAATCATGGTTGATCCATCCAATGAGCATCTTCTCATGCAAAGGAATGACTAAAATACATTTAGCTCCATGATGCTCCCATTATTCAATGTATGCATGAAACTATTCTCTGTAAATCACCTTTGGAATCTGTTATTGCTTTTAAACATCCTCCTCATCCTCAGTATTCACAAAGGATCAGAAATCAAAGTGGCCTTAGACCTCTTTTTTTTTTTTGAAGAAAATTATAAACATTTACTGATAATCATAAAATAATAGTAATTTCTTACACCTGAATTGGAGGAAAAAGTAGTTTAAAAGAGTAAACTATTCATGTAAATGTTTGTCAATTTTAGAATCTATCCAGTTTTATATTCTATCTAATCCAGTCCAATACCAAATTCCACATGCGATCCCATGTTCTAAAATAGAACAGGGCCCAGGGAACACAGAAAGATTGTTTCTTAAGTCACAGACTCATTTATGGACCTTGGTTGACTATAACACACCCTGCAGAATTCAATGTCCTCCTCAAGTTGTATGCATGACACAGCCTCTCAGATGGGGAAATCTTATACAAAACAAGAGAAGGGAAAAGGCTAAGAATTTATTATATAGACTGAATTAACTCTGTACACTGTGGAGACACTGAGACAAGACTGAGATTAGTAGAGGAATCTAAAATATCATTGTTTATTTTTACTTCTTCTTTGACCATCTCTACCTTCTTTGCCTTCTGAACTCTCATCATCCACAGTGTCAATATGCATCCTTTTTTTCCCATTTTTTTAAATTCTAATTTGTCATACACATTTGCAGAGTACATTTCATTTCATATTACATATAAAGAGCACAATTTTTCAAGTTGCTGGTTTAATTTAAAGTATTTTTACAACAATTGTATCTTTATAGATGAATTTAGGGTAATCATGGATAACTCTGCCATTATTTCTATCCCCTTGTCCCCTCCCTTCCCTCCCCCCTCTTTGTTCTATTTAAAGCTCTTTCATTCCTCTCATTCCCTCTCTCTTGCCTTTGTAAGTTAGTATCTTCATATCAAAGAGATCATTAGACCTTTGGTTTTTGGGGATTGGCTAACTTCACTTAGCATTATTTTCTCCAACTCCATACATTTACCTGCAAATGCCATGATTTTATTCTCTTTTAGTGCTGAGTGGTGTTCCATTGTGTATATATACCAAAGTTTCCCTGTCCATTCATCAGCTGATGGGCATCTGGACGAAAGGAGCGACCCAGCCAACCAGTTCTCCTGGCCCCCAGCTCTGGCCTGGCTGCCGGCTCACGCAGCCATCGCCTAAGGGGCCAGGAATAGCAGCTCCCCGCTGCAGGCAGGGACAGTTTATAGCCTTCGACCTCTTAACAAGAGGGGGGAAAAGGAAACTTAAAGTGGAGAAGAGTGCGAAATTCTAAAGAAATGAGATTATGGGACACATTTAGTGTCTATACCATAAGTTTCTGAATCATTTTAGTCTTTTCAAATAGTTTATAATATATTAGTATTTAGGGAAAAGCAAATTTTGAGGGGAACAAATTTCCCTCTCCCTCTCTCTCAGTCCTATGGATGATTTAACAATATTTTTTGAACTCTCCTGGATTAAGAAACTGTAGTTATATTAACAGCTATAATAAGAAATAAATTATAAGCTCTTCATCTCGATAACTCTTATATGTAAACCTTTTGTGTTCAAATTTTGAAAGAAGCTGGGAATGGTGGTGCACATTTGTAATCCCAGCAGCTCAGGAGGCTGAGGAAGGAGGATTGCACGTTCAAAACCAATCTCAGCAACATAGGAAGACCCTGCCTCAAAATTAAAAAAAAAAAAAAAAAAAAAAATCAAATATAAATAAAAATTTTAAAATGAGCTGGGGATGTGGCTCAGTGGTTAAACTCCCTTGGGTTCAATCCCTGGTACAAAAAAAAAAAAAAAAAAAAAAAAAAAAAAAAAAAACAAAAATTTTTTAAAGAAAAAATAAAATCTCTTTCCCAAAACTGGGATTTTCAAAGCAACTGCAGGTACATTAAGAAAGCAATGATAACCAGCATTGCCAACATGTTTTCTGCCACAGCAATCTAGTAATTGTCCATTTGCACATACAGCAAGAAGAAATAAAGCAGTATTGGGAAGTTTAAAAGATAGAACAATGTAATTGTAGTCTGTCTCCTCTGCTGTATGTTTGTGTTGTGTGGTACACAAAGGGAGAATAGGGGATCAAAATAATTTGAACATTACAGAGACAGCAACTGGGCTGGAAAATTAAAATGAAAAAGATATGGACATGTCCACTAGTTTGATAGGGGTGACAGTTTCACAATGTATATACATTTATCAAAATATCACATTGTACACCTTCAATATATAATTTTTATTTGTTAATTATACCTCAGTAAATATGCAAAAAAAATACTAGGGCAATGACAACAAAAGGGTAATAACAGAGACTGTAAAACAAAAAATATTTTAAAGAACAATCCTTCCCCCCCCCACAAAGAGTAAAAAATGTTATGTGTAGTTTTAGAAGAATCAGCTGCACTGGTTTGTGAAAAGTTCTGTTAGTAAATACCATCATCTTTTCAAATCTCATCTACTTACAGACCATTTTGTAAACCTTCCTTTCTGCTGCTTCTTGTATTTTTATGACTAGCTTCTCCCTTTGCTCTCTACTATGTCTTTCACTTTTTTCTAACAGCTTCAAGGTGAATTAACCACTGACTGGTCCTGGAGATTGGGCTTCCAGGACTTTTCTTTCAGTTTGCTAAGTGAATAAGAACTGGCTTTTATAGTTCTAGGTAACCAAGAAACTTCAAAAGCTTTGGTATCAATTACAGTATTATATATGTATATACTATATATATATATATATACTTTTTAAAGCCAAGACTAGACTATGTGATGATTATTATGTTCATGTTTTTACATGTATTGTCTTTGCATCTTCTCAACAGTGGTATGAGAATTTTACAAATGAGGCTTAGCAAACTTAACTTGCCCAAGTTAACAACATCCTGTCAATGTTAAAAATGAGACTTGAACCCAAAGATGTCCAACTCCAAAATTTAAAATCTTAGTATTTCTTGATATCACCATAATACTCAGTTTACTTGTCTGATGAAATATAAAGGATATGCTGTTTTTATGTTGTTGATTTCAGTTAAAATAACACTTTTATGTATGTTGCAGAATAGGGATTGTTTACACCCAAAATATTAGCTTCCTGTTCCTTTCATTCTGTTACCAGATATTATTGTTACGGAAAACTCTTCCCATTTCATTTTGCTGTTGTTTTGCTACTCCTATCCTTAGATTTGCTCAAGTAATTATCAGAATTTTAAAATTATACTCCAAAAGATTTCATAATGTTTAAGTTCAGGCTGCTGTAACAAAATATAAAAAACTTGGTGACTAGCTGGGTGTGGTGCTGCATGCCTATGATCCCAGCAGCTCAGGAGGATGAGGCAAGAGGATGGAAAGTTCAAAACCAGCCATAAGAAAAGCAAGGTACTAAGCAACTCAATGAGACCCTGTCTCTAAATAAAGTACAAAATAGGGCTGGGGATATGGCTCAGTGGTCAAGTGCCCCTGAGTTCAATCCCCAGCAGCCCCCCCCCCCAAAAAAAAACTGGGTGACTTATAAATAACGGATACTAATTTCTCTCAGTCCTAGAGACAGGGAGGTCTAAGATCAAGACACCAGCAAATTCAGTGTGTGGTGAAGGCCTACTTCCTAGACCTTTTCTCTCTAACTTTACTGTAGAAGGGATGAAGTTCTCTCCTGGGCCTCTTTTATAAAAGTACTAATCCTATCCATGAGGACTCTGTCTCTATAATTTATTTACTACCTAAGATCTTGACCATCACCTCACAGGATAAGAGTCAACATGGGGCTGGGGTTGTGGCTCAGCAGCAGAGGGCTTGCCTCGCACGTGCACGGCCCAGGTTCAATTCTCAGCACCACGTAAACATAAATGCATTGCACTGTATACAACTAAAGTAAATAAATAAATATTTAAAAAAAAAAAAAAGTCAACATGTGGGGACTTGAAACATAGCTCGGTGGTAGAATACATGCTTAGCATGCACAAAGACCTGGGTTCAATCCCCAGCACCATGAAAAAAAAAAGAAAGAAAGATTTCAATATATGAATTTGGGGTAAGAGAGGACTCATGCCATAATTAATGAGATAAATTAAGTAATGTAGAATGAAAAAGAAAAGAATTTTCCTTAAAAATACCAATATTCCAGACCAAATGCTATTCAAAAACTAATATTTCAGACAACATTAATAAAATAAGTTATGTAGTGATTAATTAGACTAGGCAACTTATGCTATGCTCCCACTTATATTTCACAAACAACAAATTTTAAGAATTATTTATGTTTCCATGTCTGGGTTATTAAAATGGCAAGCATCACATTATTAGTAATTGTTAATTTAATAAATATTTATCCCATTTTGCATCAAAATATTGAAAATAGCTCTCTGGCAAAATGAAAATAAATGAAACTTTGCGTAAAAGGATTACACAGTGTTTTTTCCTCCTAATGTTAAAGACAGTATATCTGTGTTTCTAACTTGCATCATGTACAAAATGAATAGTTGTAATTAAATTGCTGGCTTCAAGTTGTATAAACGCCCTATACTATTGATAAGAACATGAATTAGTACAACCGTGTATGCAAGGCAAGTGGGCAGAATCAAAAGTTTAAGTGTCCATATATAACCCAATAATTCTACTTTTAGATGTTTAGACAAAAAAAATTTACATGACAAATAGCTAATGACTAACAATATATATCTATTCAGAAAATTACTGGTAGCATTATGTGTAATGAGCAAATGTGCTGAAGGAGCCCTAATTAGGAAGGGCTGTTGTAGCTAGCTGGAAGCCATAGGTTCCACCTGATATGTATGTGACGCACCTGTAGGCACCCGCAAACCTGAAGGTAATTCATTCGGTCAGTCGGGCAGTCACTCGGTCGGTCAGAAGAATCAGCGGTCAGAACGTAGGCAGAGTGGTTACAGAAGAGAAACCAGATAGAAGAAGTAATGACTGGTCAGTTAGGCCGAGACTCCTGAGGAAGACAGAAGACAGAAGAAAGAAGAAGGAAGAAAGAAGAGAGAAGAAAGAAGCTCTAATCTTTCTCTAATCTAAGCTCTAACTCTAAGCTAAGACTCTACTCAAAGCTAAGAAGAAAAATCTTTCTTTCCCTCTCTAAGAAATCTTTCTTTCCCTCTCTAAGAAAAAGCTTTCTTTAATCTTTCTCTCTACTCTAAGCTAAGACTCTACTCTAACTCTAAGCTAAGAAAAATCTTTCTTTCCCTCTCTAAGAAATCTTTCTTTCCCTCTCTAAGCTCTAAGAAAGTAGAAGTAAAAGTAGCAAAAGCTTAACTCTGCCTCCGAGAATTTTCCTCCCGTGGCGGCGCCGTGGCTGGCCGTGACAGGCAGCTTACAATGTGCAAAATAAGCTAACCACACATAAATAGGAGATTGATTAGAAAAGATACACTTTTTAAAAGAATTAAGTAGCTTTGTATATATCGCCATGAAAAATACCTATAATAAGTATTTGGGGATATTTATTAAGTGAAAAAGCAAGTTGTAGATGAGTATGTTTAAAAATGCTTAGAATGATCTCCATCTATGATCATTTATTTATACATATGTGAATATATGTATAATTATGTATGTGTGTTTATCTACATTACATAATAGTGAATGATTACAGAATCATATTTTCTTATAATTGATAGAGATGATTCTACCACTCCACCTATTTCTTTCTTCTCTCAGTTCTTGATGAAGATAAGGTCTTTGGTAAGGCAGGATAAAGAAAAAAAATTTCAGTGGCAAAGAATGAATGGTAGCCCACTGACCTTCACCCAAGCACGGCCAGGCTCAGGTCAGTCCTGCTGACCTCCCCTTGTGTGCAACCAGGCTCCAGTCAGTCCCTCCTACCTCTGCCCCAGAGCAGGAGACACAAGGGCAGACCCACCCAACTCTAAAGCATTTCTATATATCATTGACAAATCCTCTGAAAGGGAAATGAGGAAAACGACCCCGTTTACAATAGAATCAAAAAAAAAAAAAAAAATGCTTGGGAATCAACTTAACCTAAGACTTGCAAGATCTCTATAATGAAAACTACAGAACACTAAAGAAAGAATTATGGAAGACCTTAGAAGATGGAAAGATCTACCTTGCTCTTGGATAGGTAGAACTAATATTGTCAAAATGACTATACTACCAAAAGTGCTATTCAGATTTAATGAAACTCCAATCAAAATCCTAATGACATTCCTCATAGAAATAGAAAAAGCAGTCATGAAATTCATGTGGAAAAATAAGAGACCCAGAATAGCTAAAACAATCCTTAGCAAGAAGAGTAAAGCAGGTGGTGTCACTATATCAGACCTTAAATTGTACTACAGAACAATAGTAACAAAAACAGCATGGCATTGGCACCAAAATAGACTGGTAGACCAATGGTACAGAATAAAGGACACAGAGACTAATACATATAATTTCAGTTATTTTATATTAGACAAAGGCACGAAAAATGTACATTGGAGAAAAGATAGCCTCTTCAACAAATGGTGCTGGGAAAACTGGAAATCCATATGCAACAAAATGAAATTAAACCTCTGTCTCTCACCATGCACAAAACTCAACTCAAAATGGATCAAGGATCTAGGAATTAGACCAGAGACACTATGCCTAATGGAAGAAAAAGTAAGCTCTAATCTCCAACATGTGGGATTAGGCCCCAAGTTCCTTAATAAGACTCCTGTAGCACAAGAATTAATATCAGGAATCAATAAATGGGATAGATTCAAACTAAAAAGCTTCTTCTCAGCAAAACAATCAGTTAGGTGGATAGAGAGCCTACTAATTGGGAACAAATTTTTACCACATGCACATCAGAGAGCACTAATTTCTAGAATATATAAAGCTATCAAAAACCTTTACACCAAAAAATCAAATAACCCAATCAATAAATGGGCCAAGGAACTGAAAAGACACTTCTCAGAAGACGATATACAGTCAATCAACAAATACATGAAAAAGTGTTCAACATTTCTGGCAATTAGAGAAATGCAGATCAAAACCACTCTAAGCTTTCATCTCACACCAGTCAGAATGGCAGCTATTAAGAACACAAACAACAATAAATGTTGACAAGGATGTGGGGCAAAAGGCACACTCATACATTGCTGGTGGGACTGCAAAATGGTACAGCCAATATGGAAAGCAGTATGGAGATTCTTTGGAAAACTGGGATTGGAACCGCCTTATGACCCAGCTATCCCCCTCCTCGGTCTCTACCCAAAGGACTTAAAAACAGCATACTACCAGGACACAGCTGCATCAATGTTTATAGCAGCACAATTCACAATAGCTAAACTGTGGAACCAAACTAGATGCCCTTCAGTAGATGAATGGATAAAGAAAATGTGGTATATATACACAATGGAGTATTACTCAGCAATAAAAGAGAATAAAATCATGGCATTCACAGGTAAATGGATGAAGTTGGAGAATATAATGCTAAGTGAAGTTAGCCAATCCCAAAAAGCCAAATGCCAAATGTTTTCTCTGATACAAGGAGGCTGATTCACAGTGGGGTTGGGATGGGCAGCATAGGAGGATCATAGAGGAACACTAGAATGGCCAATGGGGAGAGAGGAGAAGGGTGAGGGCAAAAGGGTGAAGAAGAAAAAAAAAAAGATGGTAGAATTTGAGATGGATAAGTGCATGTATGAAGTCACGAATGTTGTGAATATACTTTGTAAACAACCAGAGATACATAAAAATGTGCTTTATAAGTATAATATGAAATGTAATGCATTTTGCTGTCATTTTTAACAGCTTGAATAAAAAATAAATAAATTTTAAAAATAAAACTTATTAGAAAACAACAAAAACAAAAAAGAAAGAACAGTGTAGTCAGGTTTTACATAATGTTTTATTTTATTTTATGGTCCTGGGGATCAAACCTGGAGCCTCACACATGATAGGCAAGTGTTCTTCAACTGAGGTATATACACATCCCCACATTTTATAATTTTTAACTTTTGATATCTAATTCAAATGAACAACAACATAAAAAATGTAAAAAGCCAAGAAAGCCACCAAAAATAAATTTAAAAACAAAACAGAAAATAATGTGGGCAGGTCAGACAAGGGCTTTGAATATTATGTGACAAATTCTGCCTTTATAGTATTGTCATCCACCGTTATTATTTTAGTTTCTGCAAAACTTGCTGACTGTGGGGTATAAGCCACAGACCTGAAGAGGTCTCCTATCCCAATGTATGTAACACTCCCAATGTCTATCCAAATCTTAATCCTGCATATTGACAAGAGTCTGAATCCATGCTATTAATGGCTGTTGGTGAAGTTAAGATAGAATCTTTCATTTTGAATCCATAGTTATAAAGTTTTCCCATAATCATTTTCTCTAATAAACTTTTCAATTGAACTAACCATATAGTTTGGGGGTGGCACCAGATGGAGTGGTTGAAATATCTGTTTTCAGTTCTAGTTCAACAGTCAACTTATGAGTAACCTTGAACAAGTTATTTGCCCTTTCTGAATCTCCCCTTCCTCACTTGTAATATGGAAGATTGGCTTCAAATGACCTTTGCAGTTATTTCCAGAGTGTAAATATTATAACCCTCAAAATAAATTGATAATGGAGAACTACTTTGCCCCTCCTGTGTTCTACATGATTTGTTTCTGGAATGTGGTGAGAGGATTGCCTTTCTATCTCATCAGGTAATGGAGTAAGCCTGAGCACTTTTCCATGTGGTAGGAAGCACTAGGGATATCTACCTATCGATTCTGAGAGTAAATCATTAATATCCCAAGGAATAGGATGGAGAAGATTACAGAATCCTTTTCTAGTGTGTTCACTTTTATATTTTTCAACTTTTTAAAATTAACACATAAATTATTGGGGGAAAGACTATTGCCAATCTTTTTTGCTTATTCTGTCTTTCCTTGGGCAAAGCATCTCAGACAGATAAAAATTTGGTTTTCACCATTTCATTACTTTCATCCATCTTTAGTAGAAGAGCATGTAACAATCAAACATATTTATAATGTGCATGTTATGTGACTAGCATTCTGCTCTGAAACGTGAAGAGAAAAATCTGTTAGACCTGGATCTGGGAAAATGAAACTACCCATAAAAAGTAACTGATACAGAGCAGAAATTATATGTCTTCAGATAGCAAGCAAGGTTTATGGACAATCTGACATGCTTGTGAAGTGACTCTATAGGCTGAGAGAGAGAGATCAGTATGACCTAGAGAAAGATGGTCAGGTCCCATGCTGTGAGTCAAAATCCATTTGTGACCTTGGAGCTGTGGGAGAGCAAATTGTGAATAGAAAATATTGGATCTAAATTGGAGGTATGTGAAGAACCTAGAGAAAGCTCTTTTCTTCAGAGCCATAGAACTTCAACAGTGGTGGAAATTGGATAAATCAGTCCCTCCTATTTATATGAAGCCTGGAGATGATCAAAATAACCAAGCAAAGGCCACATTGTTATCATTCATAAGAATTAGTGCCTATCCATGAAATCCAGAGAGCTACAGATAATCATTCTAAGATTTCTTAGAACCAAATTTACTGACAATGAAACTTCATTTCAGAGCCTACCAACCACCTTGCAAGTGTCACAGACACCTCTCAGAGTATTTATCCCAATTACATTTGGGTGTTTGGGAGGGTCTCAGTTGCCATCAGTGCTGAACCCTGCTTCTGCTGAGGATTTTAGCCACAAGTAGACAGAGCTCCCCAAGGTAATAGTGACAGTTTGAGATAAGCTATTTTTAGCTGTTCAGGCCATTTTTCAGGCAGATTAAAAAGGAATTCCTGTTACTGTTTTTAATGTCATAGATGGGTGTTTAGTGCTTTTCAGAAACTCTTTTACTGTAGCATTTGAAAATTAAAGATACTACTAAATCATATTTCCATCTCATACTCAAAACCTTTTGAGAATTTAGATAAAGTGTTTTATTGGAGGGAGTACTGGCGATTGAACCCAGGGGTACCCGCTGAGGTACATCCACAATCCTTTATTTATTTATTTTTTTTATATTGAGGTAGAGTCTAAGTTGCTGAGGGTCTCACTAATTTACTGAGGCTGTCCTCAAACTTGTGATCTTCCTACCTCAGCCTCCTGAGTTGCTGGGATTACAAGCATGCACCATTTCACCCAGAAAAATCCTTTATTTTTTTATAGATGGCTTAATGTAAACTGCATATGAACATTATTGTTTTTAGTTATCTTTCTTAGTGTTCAAAAATAATTATGAAAAAATAACCTGCTTATTAAGTATTAAAAGGTGGCTTTTTCTTCCTAATTATCAAGCTCTGGGGCATAGTGTTAAAATTACTATTAAGGGCTATATTAGGCAGAGTCCAATCAGAATACAGAAGCCACAGAGTAATTTGAGCAGGCAAGGTTTAATTTAAAGTCTAATATACAGAAGTATTAGTTGTGGCTGAAAAAAAAATATAGGAGATTAGCTAGGACAGACTAAAGAGAATGCTCAAGAATATAGGAATAGCAGTCATAAGGACAGCCACTGCCCCAAGGGCTGAAATACAGCGTCTCAGGCAGGGATAGATCTAGATAAGGTCCCCTCCAGGATCCAGACCTCATGGGAGACTGCACAACATGGCTTACCAGATGGCAGAGAAGTTCACTGAGGTTTTATGTGCTGAGGCTATGGTGGTGAAAGTTAGTCACAGGGCTTCTAGGCTGGCATTGAGTGGGAGATTCTAGAGAAAGAGGCCCATAGAGAGATCCCCTGTGCCGTTGGTCTCTGGCAGCTCATGGAGCCTGGTGTTGCAGAAAAAGCACCCACCACAGGAGCCTGCCTAGAGCACACTGCTGCCAGGAGGAGAAATTTCCTTTCTCCTCCAGCATCCCTCTCATATTCCCTCCTGACAAAGCTTAAGATCATGTCAGCTGGGAAAGGAGAACATTTCTAGGGGCCAGTTCCACTGTTACAGAGCAGAAAATGAAGGGTGATGTTGGGTGTGAGAGGCAATAAATTGGTTAGTAGTACAATTGTTCAAGAAGATGTTCTGTGTCGTATTATCTTTATCTTTCAATTTTATCTCTGTTAAAATCACAGACTCTTGTTTAACTGACGATCGTTGTTGGGTGTGAGGTTGGGTGTAAACATAACTCCTTTCCCTCCATTCATATGTCCATGGGGAAGAAAGTCTCCTTGCCTCTCTGCACTGCTTCATGCATCCTTAGAGAAAGGAGAGTGGGGTGTCTGGCTACTTTGGAAGAATGAATGGGAACATTTGGCTCAGCATCTTCCTCCTCCTCCTCTTTGGAAGCCACTTGCCTTCAGGACACCTACATTTGTCATCACCACGTAGGGCATTCAGAAGGATGCCCCAGCCAGCTTGCCAGAGTTTGCTGTCTGGGGAAATCACACACCCTGTTTTCAAAGGCTAAGGCTGAATGCCTGAACTGTCACATGTCCAGATTCCAAAGCAATTAAATTTGACACCCCCCAAAATACATGGCATGTTGGGGAGTCAATAACATCTGCATGTTAAAACTCTTGGTCAAATGCTAGGCACAGAATAGGTCTTCAAAACATGGTAGTCACTGTGAGCAATATTCTCT
The DNA here is from genome assembly GCA_025594165.1 of Tamias sibiricus. NCBI lineage: Eukaryota > Metazoa > Chordata > Mammalia > Rodentia > Sciuridae > Tamias > Tamias sibiricus. Next base: position 105,591,230 of record CM046664.1, on the reverse strand, counting down.
GAGAAAAGCCAGGTAACACGCAGAGAGCAGCAAGCATTGCATTTTACTGGAATTCAGAGAACTATAGGGAGAGAGAAGATAGGAAATTAAGTTTGGAGCAGATGGCAGAAGGCCTTTATACCTGACTAAAATGGGCAAACTTTATTCAGTTTATAGTATGGAACCAAAGATTTTTGAGCAGGAAAGTAACATCTTTTTATTCCTTTGTTCTCTCTCTCTCTCTCTCTCTCTCTCTCTCTCTCTCTCTCTTTCTCTCTCTCCTTCTTTTATTCTGTTCTTATTTCAGCCTTTTTTTATTCACTAGTGTCCTCCATACCCATTTACATTTCCTTCCCCCACATTGATCATATTTCCAATGTGGTTATGTTTTTAATTTTTTTTGGGGGGGGAATGTATATATCTGTATGTGTATGTGTATGTATGTATGTATATATCTCTTTGTTGACTATGTGTTATTGAAAATTACAGAAATACACCATAGATATTTTTATTTTGTTCTGGAGAGAGTTTTCTCTTTCTCAATCTACATTAATCCTTTACACCATAGAGGTCATCCTCTTTCCTACTCTCTGTCTCAATGCAGTCAATTTCATGGCTCAATGCACATCTAGTTTACTACTTGTGAATGATGCAGGCACTCCCCAGTTGCATCCTACAGTGCTTACTAAGCTGTCTCCCTGGTGATGGACAAATACATTGCCTCCCACTTCCTGCTATTATAAGCAGTGCTATAATAAATATCCCCATATACCCTGGAATAGAATTTGGGGGCTCGGTTGATGCATATTCAATTTTACCAACTTCTAGAAATCCTGTGCCAGTTTAAATGTCTACCAACAATGCATGAACTCACATTCCATATCATCCAGATATCATCCAGTTTTATAATATTCTTTTTTTTTTTTTTTTTTTTTTTTGGTACTGGGGATTGAATCCAGGAGCACAACCACTGAGCCACATTCCCAGTCCTTTTTTGTATTTTATTTAGAGAAAGAGTCTCAATGAATTGCTGGGGGCCTCACTGAATTGCTGAGGCTGGCTTTGAACTAGAAATCCTCCTGCCTCAGCTTCTGAGACCCTTGAATTATAGGCATCTGCCACCATGCCCTGCCAGTTTTATAAATTCTTTTAAACTGATGAATTTTAAGCGTCCACACATGGTTACATACACACTTATTTTTCTTGGGAGAAAATGTAGATTTTAAAATACTGTTAAAAATAACCAAAACAAAGTACTTTGGACATGCAAAGACTTTGAATAGATTATGTGCTTTAAAAGGCCTTATTATGATAGGAGTGTTTTAACAAAGAGCTTTGGGTGGCTGATTAAGTCAACTGAAGCAAGATGCTCATAACAGTAAATTTGACTATTTTTTGCCTTATTTGATGTAAAAAAAAAAAAAAAAATCACATCAAAATTTCACGGTGTTTAAATACCTGCAATGTAGTCTTTAAATTTTAAACCTAAAAGAAAGTCAGGGAAGATCATTTTTTTGTTTATCTACATGTTTGTTTTGTTTTTCCTTTCTTATAGGAAAAGTATATTCTGTTACCACCAACATGTTTTAAATGATAAACCAATATATTTTTCCATTTCAGTGTCCCCTTCTATGAAAGACCTGTTATATATCTTGCCCATATTTAATTGGACTTTCTTTTTTACTTCCTTGTTCACTGGAGTTTGTTGCTTAATCTAGAATAATTTTCATCTCTTGTTTTTATAGATGTCATGAATATCTTCTCCCAATGTGCCTCTCATTCTCACTCATGGCTATTGCAAAGTTCACTAAACAGAACTCCAAGTTTCAGACATGTTTGGTGCTCTAAAGTGTGGTTTAAGCATTTCTTACCCATAACTATGTCTCAGATATTCCCCTCATTTTATTTCATATGTTTTATGATGTTATATTTTATAATTAAGATTTGCATATACCTGGATTTTACCTGGGATCCAACTCTTTCCATAAAATACCCTGTTTTTTTCCAACATAAGAGTCATTTTCTGATTGATGTTTAAGGCCGCCCATATTGTAATATTGAGTTCCCTTTTGTAAAGGATTGTCTCTGGGTACTCTACATTATCCTCTTTATCTATTTTTCTACTCTGCTGATAATTTAAAATTTTTTTGTAACTTTTTAAAGTTTTGTTCCAAAATGTGAGGGGACACATCCCTTACCTTTTACTCTTTATTTTTTAAATTCTACTGATAAACCTATGTTCTTCCATGCTCTGTTGATAATTAAGCTATTGTCTCTCAACTTCTAACCAAACTTCTATTCTCTCTTTTGTGATACTAAGGCTAGGACTCCACAAATCATCCTTTCTTTTTCAAGTATCTTTCTGTTATGTTCTGTCATAAAGGGGCACTAAAGGGTGACTAAGGAGGAGGCCAGAGGACTTGTTCCTTTCTGCCTGCTCATTTTTCTTGTTAGCATTGCCCAGTCAAACTTCTTCACCCCAGCCGGGCGTGGTGGCGAACGCCTGTAATCCTAACACTTGGGAGGCTGAGGCAGGAGGATCGTGAGTTCAAAGCCAGCCTCAGCAGTGGTGAGGCACTTATCAACTCAGTGAGACCCTGTCTCTAATAAAATACAAAAAAAAGGGCTGGGGATGTGACCCAGTGGTCGAGTGCCCCTGAGTTCAAGTCCCCGGCACCAAAAAAAAAAAAAAAAAAAAAAAACTTCTTCACCCCAACCTTAGTAGACTCCATTTTGCAATGTTTTCCACTCTCCCCAAACCAGTCTTATCACAGTGCCTTAAAATGCCAGGATCAGCTGGTGAGTCACCCATCAAACTCTGAGGCACCAGCATCAGCCAAGCACTGCCCACTCCTAAAGATCTTTTTTTGTTGTTATTCTAATTAGTTATACATGATAGTAGACAGGATTTTGACATATTGTACATAATTGGAGCACAACTTCTCATTCCTCCGGCTATACATGGTGCAGATTCACTCCAGTAGTGAAATCATGCATGTATATAGAGTAATAATGTCTGTCTCATTCTACCATCCTTCCCATCCCCACACCCCACCCATCCCTTCACTTCCCTCTACACAAACAAAAGTACCTTCATCCTTCATTCTTCCCTACTCACCCCACACCCAGCCCCACTATGGATCAGCATCTGCTTATTAGAGAAAACATTCAGCTTTTGTTTTTTTGATTGGTTTATTTCACTTAGCACGATATTCTCTATTTCCATCCATTTACCTACAAATGCTGTAATTTCATTCTTCTTTAAGGCTGAGTAATATTATATTGTATATATGTAACACATTTTCTTTATCCATTCATCTGTTAAAGGGCATCTAGCTTGGTTCCATAGTTTAGCTATTGTGAGTTGAGCTGATATAAACATTGATGTGGCTGCGTCACTGTAGTGGGCTGATTTTAAGTCCTTTAGGTATAAACCAAGGAGTAGGATAACTGAGTCAAATGGTGGTTCCATTCCAAGCTTTCTGAGGTATCTGCGTAATACTTTCCACAGTGGTTACACCAATTTGCAGTCCCACCAACAATGTATGAGTGTACCTTTTGCCCCACATCCTTGCCAACACTTATTATTGCTTTTATCCTTGATAATTGCCATTCTGACTGGAATGAGATGAAATCTTAGTTTTGATTTGCATTTCTCTAATTGTTAGAGATAATGAACATTTTTTCATATGTTTGTTGATGGATTGTATTTCTTCTTCTGTAAAGTGTCTGTTCAGTTCTTTAGCCCATTGATTGATTGGGTTATTTGTTTTTTGGTGTTAAGAAGATATATGTATACACACACACACACACACACACACACACATATATATATATATATATATATATATATATAGAGAGAGAGAGAGAGAGAGAGAGAGAGAGAGGATTAGTGCTTGATACATCCTGGAGATTATAAAGCACTAATCTTTATATATCCTGGAGATTAGTGCTCTGAGGTACACATGGTAAAGATTTTTTCCCATTCCATAGGCTCTCTCATCACATTATTCATTGCTTCCTTTGCTGAGAAGAAGCTTTTTAGTTTGAAACCATCCCACTTAGTGATTCTTGGTTTTACTTCTTATACTTTAGAAGTCTTGTTAAGGAAGTCAGGTCCTAAGCTGACATGATGAAGAATTGAGTCTACTTTTTCTTCTATTAGGTGCAGGGTTTCTGTTTTAGCATCTAAGTCTTTGATCCACTTTGAGTTGATTTTTGTGCAGGGTGAGAGATAGAGGTTTAATTTCATTTTGCTACATATGGATTTCCAGTTTCCCAGCACCATTTGTTGAATAGACTATCTTTTCTCCAATGTATATTTTTGGCACCTTTGTCTAGTATGAGATAATCGTATTTATATGGGTTTGTCTCTGTGTCTTTGTACAACTAGAAAAAGCAATCATGAAATTCATTTGGAAAAATAAGAAACCCAGAATAGTCAACACAATCCTCAGCAAGAAGAGTGAAGCAGGAGGCATCACAATACCAGAACTTAAATAATACTACACAGCAATAGTAGCAAAAATGGCATGGTATTGGTACTAAAACAGACACGTGAACTCCTAAAGATCTTGCCACCTCCGCAAGACCCTTCCTCCAAACTGCTAGCCCCTCGCACCTCTCCCCATCCCTAGAGAACATTATTGCTCTGTTTGCCTCTTCCTTCTTCAATACCCTAACAACTTTATATGTATATTACATTTTCAGTATTAAAATAACTGCTATGGTTTTTAATTTCTGACTAAGTGTGCCCTGAGAGGTACACATGTAAAGTTCAGAATTTGCCAAGTTCAAAAAGAAATATTCTGTGATATTTTTATTCCAATTGCTTTAAATGTACAAATTAATCTGCAGATAATTTATTTTGAAACAACATCAAATTGACAATCCATCAACATATCTTTTCATTTTTTCAGATTATCTGTGCATTTCAATAGTTTTAAATTTTATCTTCACATACAGCTTGTGCACTATTTTGAAGGAAAGAGCAAATTCAGGTTTTATAAAGCCTGAACATGTGCTTCACTTAGAGAGCTGTCTTCTATAAAAACAATCTGAGATTACAAATAAAAATTTAGGCACAAAGGTGAATTAATTTAGAATGAGAAAAAAATAAAAAATAAATTATAAATTTTTTAGACATTATAATATTGAAGACGTGAAAAATTCAGAAAGATAACATAATTATTTTGTTATTTTATGAACAGTGCAACACTTCTCTATATAATTTCTTACTTTATCTTATGCACATTCATTAAAAATATATTCCTATAACAACATGCATAGGAACATAGATTTATAATATTTTTCTTCTTTTAAGTAACACTTTATGACGTACAGTCTTGGGGGGAACATTAGACACACTTTTTCTTCTTCACCATGCAGTACATGAGTCTCAAGGGTTTATGTTTCTTTGACAAAGAAAATAAGTGTGACAGGCATGGGGTCAGCCAGGACTGCCAGTTCTTTACCCTGACCTTGGGGCTGATGAAGCACCACACTGCTGGTGGTAACCCAGACCCTGCAAGCCAGGCAAGGGCCAGGGAAGCCATGGCCAGGAAGTGCCCTGCCTGCCCTGCACCCGCCACCTCAAGATGAAACTCTGGGCTTGGGAGAGCCCCCTGTACCCACCAACCCAACCTCTACTTCAGGATAACAGAAATGATTTTAACATAGAGCAAGGGGAAGGCTTGGAAATTTTTAGTGTTAACCCCCTACTATTTTGGAGCCAACCATGCTCAACTCTTCCTGGACTACTTTGTGAATATAGGTAAACTGAGGGAGTTGAAAGGAAAATGCAGTGGGCTTGTCGTGCCTTGGGACTTGTGTGATATTTTAATAGAATTTCTACAAAAAATAATTGAGTCTTTTTTATAGTGGATTAAAACTTGCTTTTCATTATTGATAATTTAGAAAATTTTGAGTTTAATATCTCATTCTTGGTTAAGACAAGGTTTTTAGGTTATTGTCAAATTTCAAACTACTTCTATCAAGACATTTTTTTTCATTTTACATAATGTACTTGAGATTTATTTGTGTTGCAAATTATTTTAGAAGTTCTTTCTTTTTTATACCAAACACTGAACAGTATTCCATTGCAACAGATATACTACATTTGATTTATCCATTCTTGGGTTACTGGGCATTTGAAACTGTTTTAAACTTTTGGCTAATATGAATGATGCTGCTATGAACATTCATGTATGTTCTGTGTGGAATACATTTTTACTTCTCTTTTGTGGATACCTAGGAGGAATTGCTGATGTATGTTAAATTTATTTATTCTAATTTGTTATACATGCTTGCAGAGTGCAATTCATTTCCTATTACATATAAATAGCCTATCAAGACTTTTTTAATGTAAGATTTCAGGACATTTCAATGACTGACCACTCTTAAAATACTTTTTAAATTAGTGACAATCAATTGTCATTGACAAATAGTAAGTAGCATATTAAGAATATTGTATTATATATGTGAAGGTTAAGTATTTCTTGTCAAGTAAGCACAAAATTTAATTTTTTTTCAATGTTTTCATTTGATTCACTCTCCCATAATTCTCTAATCACAACATTGATTCATCTCTTTCTCCACCTAGGTCCATTCATTATTGCTTTATATATCAGCAGCTTTTTTTTTTTTTTTTGAGAGTGAAAGAGTAGGAGTTAGTGAGAAGAAATGAGACAGAGTTCCTGCAGAGAAAGAAGGGACCCAATAGGTGTTGCCCTGAAGCAATATATTATGTACATATATGTTCTTTATCAAAACTTCCTAGTCTATTCTTTTGTAAAATTAGTGTCCTTGTCTTAAAATTTCTTTTGGTCTTAGTTTTGCCTGATGTTGAGCAGTACCAACACACTATTTGTTTAATTTCAGTGTGCATATGTGTTTTTTTATTTATTACAATGCATTGTTAGGTCCAAAGTTTTTGTAGACAGCATAGTAATAATCTTTTAATTTTCCAACTTCAGAGTATCTGTCTTTCATTGGCATTTGAAACACATTATATTAGTATCACATTAACTCTTCTTTCTTTATTTCTGTTTTCTTACTTTCTGTTTCTATACTTTCTTTTTGTATTTTTTATTTATTTATTTATTTTTGTACCGTGGATTGAACCCAGGGTTTTTAACCACTGAGCTACGGCCCCTTTTATTTTTTATTTTGAGACAGGGTCTCACTAAGTTGCTGAGGCTGGCCTTAAACTTTCAATCCTCCTGCTTCAGCCTCCCAAGTTGCTAGGATTACAGATGTGTGCCACCATACTTGGCTGCCTTTCTTTCTTTCTTTCTTTCTTTCTTTCTTTCCTTTTTTCTTTCTTTTCTTTTTCTTTCTTTCTTCCCTATCTTTCATTAAGTAGGATAATCTTCCTTCTGTTTGATACCTTAAGGCCCATATTGAGTTTCTTAGTAGATTTTCTTAAGCTTTTCTCCAAGGAAGATAAAATTCTTAGCATTTAGCTCTTAATCCCCTTTCTCTGCTTCTGTTGCAATTAAAAAATGATGGGAAAGGGGCTGGGGTTGTGGCTCAGTGGTAGAGCGCTCATCTAGCACGTGCACAGCCCGGGTTCGATCCTCGGCACTATCTAAAAAAAAATAAAACGCACTGTGTACAACTAAAGCAAATAAATAAATATTTTTTTAAAAATGATGGAAAAAAATGGCATAGGTCCTAGAAAAAAAAATCTAGGAAAACGATCAGTAAGTACCATTATAATTACAGTGTGCAGAAATAAGTAAAGTCAAGTAAAACTAAGTCTGGTAGACCACCTGGTAAAGATGTTATTGTGATAACACCAAACAATGCAATAAAAATTGACCAAGAATTGGGAATGGAAATGCAAAGAAGATAAACTGAGATTTGTAATTTATTAAATCTCAAATAAACTTAACCTCAATTTCTACATTATATATATATATGTACATATATATATATATATATATATATATATATACTCATGATAAAAATCACACTATACCAGATCTACTTTTCTTATATGGAAGTATTGAATTAACATGAATGAACCAGAGGGAAAATATCTGGTTAGAAATGAATTAAAGTATAGGAAGAAGAATTTGACCAGAACATCTCCAGCTGATGAAACAGCAATATTACCCTCAGAGTTCTAGGAAACTATGAGTCATTGGGACAGAATTATGCTAGGATGAAAAATCACTCTGAAAAAAACCCAAGTGACATACAGATTTATGAAAAGTGTAACAATTCAACCCATAGATGAAGCCTGAGGAAATACTTTTATGACTAATTCTGCCTATATTGGTTCTTGTTTCATACATGATTTCTCAGTGATTAATTCTTGCCTGGCTTAATTACTAATGATGGATAGCCAGCAGTTGGAATAAAAGTAAATCAAAATTTCAGAAGCAAAAAGGATGAAAAATACATTTTACTAATGAGATAAACACAGTGTACCCCAGAAAAAATAATGTAATTAAAATAAATTATATTTCTCTACTGCAATGGAGTCACTGTTTTGACCAACCTAGAAATAGTTTCCAAGACTGTCTCAGAATGAATAAACATTAACAAATTTTTAACTTCATTATTCCATTGTCACCATTAATCACTATTGATTAATGATTATACCATTAGTCACTTCCATAGAAGTAATATGACATAACACCTGAACAGTAGTTGGAATTTTAAGAAGGAATTTAAAAGGATTTTAAGTTTTGAGTTTCTTCAAGTTTCATAATTTCAGGTCTTTGAAATTTATTAAGTATTTATTAAGTTTCATTAATTCAACAGTGTTTATTAAGGTTCATTAGTTCACAAAACATTTGTTGAGCTCCTCAGGGGCAAGCATTATATTGGTTGATGAGATACAGAGACCAGTAAGACTGGATTCCTGCCCTGAAAGTCTTTAGGCACTGTATAGATGGAGATAGAAATGTATATGTAAATTTTGCAAGGGAGTGCACTGGGAATTCAAAGGTAAGAGTGATGAACTCTACTATGTATCTTGTCTGAGTCAAGTAAAGTTAGACAGATATAAGAACAGAGATGAAGTCTTAATTCTGTGAAACAGTCTTCCCCTACAGGAAAGATCAGGACTTTGACCAAAGCCACAAGTTACTAAGAAACAGAGCCAGGATTCAAACCAGACCCACTCTGTAAGCAAAGAAGAGGAAGTGTAATTTACCTCCAAACCCAAATGATGAGAACTCCACTGGAAGCTAAGCTCACTGCCTGACAACTCCCCTACCCACACATATCACACACATACACATAGCTCAAGTCAGACTTACTATCCAGTTCTTCATTTTTAAATATTAATAAACAACCAAAAGTTACCAGGCATATAGGAAAATGCTACTGCATGATAGAAAAAATGTCCAAACTACTAACTTTATATGTTACAATTATAGAAACAAAAGAGAGTGTAAGGGTATTGGGGGATCCTTAAGAAGTCAGAGAAGCTTAAGAAGATAATTCATCCATAAAACAAGAACAAGATGTTAAGAAAAAAGAGCCAATTACAGAATAAGGAAGAATTATAAAAGGCTTAAGTAATTGCTCTAGTTTAAAAAAAATCAATAAGAATTAACTAGGGGATTGGAGTTGTAGCTCAGTGGTAGAGTGCTCACCTACTGGGTGAGGCACTGGGGTCAATCCTAAGCACCAAATAAATAAATAGTATTGTGTCCACCTACAACTAAAATCAAATAAAGAGAATTAATTGGGGAACAGGGGGTGAATAGCTCCCAAACACAAAGTAAAAAGATAATAATATAGAATTTACAAACATATTAAAAATACCCTTAAAAGATGAAATCAGAAGTCTACCACATAACTAGTGATGACCCCATGAAAAGTGAATGGAGAGAACAGAGTAGAAGAAGTGACTATAACAATAATAGAAGAAAATTTCCAGGCCATAGAGAAAGCATAGAGTACCAAATACAGTAAATAATTTCTTAAAACCTACACATATACTCGTGAAATGAAGGACTGCTAAAGACAAAGAAAAGAGAGTAGAAGTTTCCAAAGAGGAAAAAGAAAATCAACAACAGAATCACATTGTCATTGGTGTCTTAAAATACAGTGCAATAGCAGAACTTGGTGGCTCACACCTGTTATCTCAGGGTCTCAGGAGGCTGAAGTAGGAGTATCACCAGTTCAAAGCCAGCCTCAGCAACTTAGCGAGGCTCTAAGCAACTCAGTGAGACTCTGTCTCTAAATAAAATAGAAAAAAAGGGCTGAGGATGTAGCTCAGAGGTTGAGTGCCCTGCATTCAATCCCCAGTACCCACACCCTCAAAAAAACACAGTGTGATGATGGTGGATTTCTACAATCCTAACTCTGTATTCCCACCACCTAAGGAGGACAGGTATGTTACAGGAATCACACCCTCCCCCATTTGACACACTCTATAAGTCCAGTGTCTTAGAGTACTTTTGACATTCTGATGAAAACATTTATCATTTACAAATTTTACAAATTAAAATCAGTAGGCACCTATTAATGCCCTTAGAAGTTCCATCACTATAGAAGCTTGCACGACCTCTTCTCAAGTTTCCTGGAGTCTCTAAATCACTTAAGTTGTCTCAGGGCTTCTGAAGCAAAAACTGCCCCTCTCAGCCTCATACTATATATTATTAGAACAACAAATGACTGGCTACCTTCCAGCTCTCCTGGAAACTTGAGCCTGAGACCTTCCATATCCACATATTAACGATGCTTTGGGTTATGGAAACAGTACTTCACAAACTCAGCTTGGCTACTGAAGCTCCAGCTACAGGCTGGAAGAAAACCTGGGACCTCTGGTGTACTCCACCTGTAGAAGAGGGTGACTTCCTTGTCCTCAGTCTCTTGCCAGAGGATGCTTCTCTTCCATGCCCCTTGACTGCCTGGAAAATACCTTGGGATTAATTGAGTGAATGGTAATCAAAGTTCATAGACTATGTAAATGACACTCTTAATTATCATATGTGATGGAGCTTGGTGAAATTTTGAGGCTTTCCATCCCCTAGCCAGGATGTCCCTAATAAAGGATGGGACCCAAAAATCAACACACTTAGTCAAACTTTAGGCATTTGTTTTAGTACCAGGCACTCAATAAGGACTGAATAACTTGGTCTCATCTCTTTTCTACATTTATTATAAAAATATTGGGCCATTACCAAACAAAAAAACAAAACAAGAACAACAAAAATAAAATACCCATTCTTTCAAAATAATCAACTCCAAGAATCTCTTCCCTCACCATACCCAGAATATAAATCAAAGTCATCACACAGGCCTCTACCTAGTCTGAGGCTATCAATGCAAGGTCTTTGTAGTTACAAACATTACTAGTAGTAATCAAAACATGCATTTAACTTGTTTAAATACAAAATGCTAGGTTTTTTTTTTCTCAGTTATTTTTTATTTTGAAAGAAGATTCTAAAACAGATGAAACATTGTATGGAAAGATCCAAAAATGAAGTGTGCCTTTCCAGATATTTGATATACTTCTTTTATTTTTTCCAGTTTTGTTCATAACTTTTAATGTTTTCTTTTTTTTAATAATTTTTAATGTGTACAACTCATAGTGCATGAATTTAGCATCTTTTTACATACAACTGTTTGTATACAAAGTATATTCGCACAATTCAGGTCTTCAATCATGCATTTAGGAAAATGAAATCCGTCTCATTCAACCACCTTTTCATTTTTTTTTTCCTTTTCTCCCCCTCCCTCCCCCCTTGCTCCCCCCATTACCCTCCCTTCCCTTTGACCATTCTAGTGTTCCTCTAGTCCTCCTATGTACCCCCCCCCCATCCAACAATACTATGAACTATCCTCCTTATATCAGAGAAAACATTTGGTACTTGGATTTTTGAGACTGACTAACTTCACTTAGTATTATGTCTTCCAACTTCATCCATTTACCTGCAAATGCCATTAATTTATTTTCTTTTATTGCTGAGTAAAATTCCATTGTGCGTATATACCACATTTTCTTAATCCACTCATTTACTGAGGGACATCTAGGTTGGTTCCACAACCTAGCTATTGTGAATTGCGCAGCTACAAACATTGAGATAGCTGTGTCACTGTAATATGCTGTTTTTAAGTCCTTTGGGAATAGACCCAGGAGTGGGATGGATGGGTCATAGGGTGGCTCCATTCCCAGTTTTCCAAGAAATCTCCATACTGCTTTCCATAATGGTTGCACCATTTTGCAGTCCCACCAGCAATGTATGAGTGTGCCTTTTTCCCCACATCCTCTCCAACATTTATTGTTGCTTGTGTTCTTGACAGCTGCCATTCTGACTGGAGTGAAGTGAAATCTTAGAGTAGTTTTGATTTGCATTTCTCTAATTGCCAGCGATGTTGAACATTTTTTCATGTATTTGTTAATTAATCGTGTATCTTCTTCTGAGAGGTGTAACATGTCGGATTAGGCCCCAAGTTTCAAAATGCTAGGTTCTTGAAGAATTTTCACATCCCTGGTGGTTCCAAAAATGTGGCTTTAATTGAGAGACTTATGATTTCTTCAAACAACTCCAAGCCAGTCAATAAATTTACCCTAAGTAAGTTTCTCTTTTGCCCAGACTCAGCCTATCTTCACAAATTTCTGATTTTGCCCTGTCCCATGAGGGCTGGAGCTCAGATGAAGAGCACATACTCTGTTGGGACTCATTAATGACAGATTTTTTTTTTTAAAACAGGCTAGGCAGCTACACATTTGTTATGGGATCCACTTAAACTTCCAGCAAAAATCAAAACAAAACTCCAGTAAGATGTAGCTGAACACTGTCCTGTTGATCTTATACTACTGGTTTGGGCATTTTGACTGCCTTACAATCCAGAGGTCCACCTCAGCTCAAGTGGATATACACTGAAAAAGATACCCCAGTGCTACATCCCAAACCTCAGCCTACATCCCACTGCAATGCTGGAGATGACACTGCTGCAGAACACAAAGCCCCAACCCAAGACCTCACTGTAGAAGGTGACCTGGCCCCCTGTGGTGAAGACCAAGTCACCCCTACACTAAAATCACTCTATGATGCCATGGACTGCCTCTCCTAAGGCACAAAATGAACACAGGGCATTTTAAAATTGTCTTCCTGAACTCGCATGTGCTTATCCCAAGATCCCTGTGCTCTCTTTGCTCTCTTCTTAAAAATACACACCTACATTTCCACGTCTGAAGGAAAATCTGAGAGAGGTTACTGAAACTAATGAGGAATACTGTTTTACTCAGAGACACCTGCATTGTGTGTCAGTTCTTTCATACCCTGGGAGAGAACCACCTACTCCACCATCTCCCCCACCCACTCCACCATCTCCCCCACCCACTCTAGATTTTCACCATGACCTCTTCTCCTGGGTTACATACAAGTCCTCTAATCTACAAATGTACTTACTTATTTATCAGTTCATAACCTCCCTTCTAAGATACTTAGTTTTTTGGTTAAGTGATATTATTCTCGTAGTCAATATGTCTACTGCTCTTAGAATTAAATAATACCAAGGGATGGATTGTCATAACTATTTGCTGCCTCAGCATTCAATTTTCAATTTTACGTAAGCTATGTTGAAACCTGGTAACACCAACCCCATGTGGTTGTTTGAATTATAACCCATTTGTTCTTCATCTCACTGAACCCAACATATTCCACAACTGTTGACCATGATAAGCCTAATGGCCAACACCAGTCTTGTAAATAAGTCCCTCATTTCACATGTGTTGTCTTTAATCAATCCACATGCTCTGAGGGAAAGGTCAAGGGATCACGCCCATGAGCCTTAATAAAAAAGACAAGTCCCTTGGACTTTCTCCCTGTCTCTCTCTTGCTCCTCACCTCAAGTTGAGCTCCCTGTGACCTCTGAACTTCCCATAAGCTTCCTTAATCTCTCTGGAACTTGTAAGTAATAAATTTCTTCTATTTTATGCATTTTAGTTCCACTTCCTCTTTGTGTCTCCACCTGATTTACAGGCCCAAACCAATTTTTCCCCTCATCCAGGCTCTCCTAGAAAGTGAGACACACTTGGTTTATGACCACTCTCAAGAGAGAGATCTCACTTTGGGAAAAAAAAAAATAGCAATGAAAATCATACCAGTAACTTTTGCTATCATTAAGTCCAATTTGCTATTAATAAGACATAATGTGATAGGAAACAATTATAACTCCTTCACCACCTATAACCATAAACACACTATGGCATATCAATCAGCCATTGGTGCTTTTGAGAAATTAATCTACACTAGCTTTCTGTCTAAAATCCCATGCCAACTCTTAGAAGTTATATAGCAATATATTCTGGGAGGACAAAATAACTTTATACCAATTAAGGACAAACATTTTCAGACAAGCAAGAACTCAGAAAAATTGACCTTTCCTCAAATCATTTAAGGATATATCCCTACCAAAAGTAGGGAAGGGAAGGATGAAAGCCTAGTTCAAGGAAAATGTAGTAGCTCCAGCCCAAAATAGCCACGAAGGTGGAATTCTGGGAAGACAGTGTACAGCAGGCCTAGAGAGGAGCAGGAGGTTTCTCCAGAGGGGAGGTTTCAGGGAAAGGGGACCACAGGAAATTGGTAAAATGTAGAAGAAGTAATTGCACATGTTTATGAAGTTGCAAAATTTTTCTTGGGTTGTGGATCACTTGGGGATAGTGACATGGGATCCCTGAACAAAGTCTGCACTACTTTTTCCAGATGACTTATAGATAATTTTCATAAGCATACCATGTCATTAATATAGACCAACACTTTTGTGTCTTTCCACAATGTCAGAATGTATTAAATAACAATAAATTTCACAGGCTACACCACTGTCATCAGTGGCAGTTCACTGAATACTTGTGGATCACCTGGTAGTTATAAGCTGGGCAATCACAGGTTCTTTTATTGCAATCTTAATTTCTAGTATCTATAACATTCAAGTCACAGATCACATTTTACATAATTATATACAGGTTATAGAAAAGAAAGGGTTAAGGTAGTAGCCACAGGGGTTCAGAAGGAGGAACTGAGAGCCAAAGTGGAGAGCAGATTTGAATGCAAAGAGTCACTGTAGGAGGTCACATAAGATTACTAACCTGGAACCAGCTGAAGAATTTGTTCAGGACACAGAACTGTCAAAGCAGGAACTTATTCTAGGCCAAGGTCCAGATGGACAGCAATTTCACAGTGTCATCTTGAGACACCAGCTTGGAATAGGACTTTCATGACTGTCAATGGCAGGAGAAACCACATTCTGCTAAAGCCTGAGAACAGAGATTCAGAGGTTCATTACTGTGGTGATTTTCCTGGGCAGGGATTCTGATGAGCAACCAGGTGATGGATGGGGTCAGGGTGTCACCATGTAGTCTCAGGATGCTTCCCCTTTTATGGGCCTTGAGTGAGGGGTTGCTTCATCTGGTGGTCTGGTATGTTTGTTAAGCTTGTGGGCCTGGTTTTTCCTATAGGAGTTTGATACACCCATGCATCCATGTGCTTCTGATTAATTTGATAAGTTCACAGGTAGTCATCCTTATTAGCACAATTAACTTATTTATTAATTTATGCCTTCTGGTCGTGCCAGGCAGATGGTGGTTGTTTACTTTTTTTTTTTTTTTTTTAATTTTTTTATTATTTATTTACTTATTCATCATGCACAAGTATAGTATCTTTTTACATACAACTGCTTGTATTACAAACAAGGTATGGAATCATTCTGCCTCAGCACTTAAACTCAAAATGGAGTAGCTTATGGCAAACTATTGATTTACAAAATGGAGAAACAAAGGTTTAGGCACAGCCTGAAAATGGTTGTTCTATACATCAAGGAGTAACTTGGAGCAGAGCATAGCTTGCTCTCTATAATAGTTAAATGTCCTAGCTGCTTCAGCCACTGTCATTTGAATTCATGCATGATACACAGTGGGTCTAGGAGAGAAATGAGGAGACAGGCTGTGACGTTTCATCTCAGATCTTTCATCATGTAACTTGACACCATATACATATATTGATTTTTTTTAATTGAAGATAGAAATCAACAGGTATGACATTATAGTTATTTTTAATAGGATCACTGTATCACAATATTTTATCTTACAAAAGCTTCACTCTGAACCTCACTGTATTTTTCCAACCTTAGTTATATTCATTCTTCATCATTTTTTCTAGGGAAAGCCATTTTTTCCTTTTTAAAGAAATTTACTTTGGCTTCTGTATAGAAAGTAAGGCACTGATTACCCATTCCCTCCTAGGAACTAACTTTTCCTAAAAGTCTAAAATAGTACTATTTCCTCCTGCCTAGAGTGAGTCTTACACCTAACCAATCCCAGCGACTGTAGATTGTATCCATATGCTGATGTCTCCGGTCCTAAATTTCTGTCCCTAATTCCTAACTTCTGATTGATTGATATCTTCATTTTATGTCACACTGAAAATTTACATATTGAACTCATTACCAATACTTTCAAAATTCTTCCTTTGTTTCCAGTTTCAGGAAAGGGTGCCTTCATCCACCCATCCTCAAGATTAGAGATCTCTAGAAGATATTATAGAGCTATCTTGATATTATAAGATATTGACTTGTTCATCCTCCTTTTACCCTTCTTCAGTACACTCTTCTTAAAATTTAAGTGCAAAAGTTAGATTAAAACTACATTTCTCACATTCTTTTGCAACCATGGCTCAAAACACACATTAGATTCTGCCAACTGGAGGAACTCACCCTATTTGGAAAGGCTGCCTTTTTGATCATATTGTTTTTTAATATGGAGACATAAGGTTCTGTAGGCATGAGTACATGTCCATTCTCCAACTTCTTGGGTATTGAGGAGGAAAGGTGATGGTTACAGCAGGTAGGATTCTGATTCTGCAGGCCAGTGACAGCTGAGGGGTAGTGTTGGCAGTTTAGTCCATATGGTGGGATGTCTCTGAGCTCAATAATTCCAGTGATGGCTTTGTGGAAGGTCATATCTGGGATCTAAAAATTAGCTTTGGAGACCTGGGCTAGATTCCATTCCTCTGGCTCTCCCATGGTTTTCTAAGTACTTCTTGCTATTAAATTTCTGTTTAATAACTGAGGACAGTAGCCATTTCCTGCAGAGAACCCCAATCCCAAAGTCAAGGTCAGTCCCTCCTTTCATTGTACCCCAAATCGAATTAGAAAACAAGTTCTGTCAGAGCTTCTGCCTTCATTTTCTTTGTGCTAAGTCACTTTCTTTTTTTCCATTGTTCAGATTTTCAGGATGTAAAAGAGCATCAACTTTGAATCCAGGAATCAGTTGATTGGCCCTGCCACTCCCAAGCTATGTTTCCTTGGATAAATCACTTAATCTCTCAGAATCTTAAATTCCATATCTGTAGAAGGAGATTGTTATCTAATTTATATGATTTTGTGAAAATTAGAGACACTATAGGTTGCTCTGTGAAAATAATCTAACCTAGTACTTGGTATTTAGTCTTAGCCACACTACCATTATTTAGCTCCTACCTGGTTTTCCTGTTTTTGGATGTCTTTCAATCTAGTTTTAGAAAGAACAGAAAAAGTAGTTTTTGGATTCAAGGAACTTTGGTTTAGAGCACAAATTTGAAGTTTTCTGGGAAAAGTGACTCATATTTGGAAATAGAAAAAGTACACTGAGATTGGTTTGGGAGTTCTAGACTAAGAACCTCTGCAATGATACCAATAGAGAAATCTTTAGGGATAGGTTGAGTCCATCCTTGGATGATACTGCTCTCTGCCTATTCAGTGACTGTATTATTTTCCTTCAGTAGCTTGGATAAAACACGAATAATTTTACCTCCCAATAAGTACAACTAAAGACTTTGGAAACTATATAAAAGCAAATATAAGATAATCTTTAAGCCTGGTATGGTGGTACACACCTGTAATACCAGCAACTTGAAAAACTGGGGCAGGAGAATGCAAGTTTGGGAGGCCAGCCTAGCAGCTTAGCAAGACCCTGTCTCAATTTTTTTTAAAAAGTGGGAGTTGCTAGGGTGTAGCTCAGCGGTAGAGTGCTTGCCTGGAACATGTGAGGCCCTGGGTCCGATCCTCAGCACCACATATAGATAAACAAAGTAAAAAAAATCCATTGGCAACTAAAAAATATTTTTAAAATGTTTTAAAAAGGAAATATTTAAAAAGTGAAGAAAAGGCAGAAGACTACTAGGGAATATAGGACCTAAAGAACAACATGGTGAAAATTTCTCTTGATTTTCCCTTTATCTCATATATTCCAGACCAGAATGAGATTAGAATTTGAATCAGTAGACAGCGTAAAGCAAATTGCCCTCCTTAATGTGGGCAGTTGCTTGAAAGCCTTAATAGAACAAAAAGGCTGATCTGTTGGAGAGGTTCTCCTCCTGTCTTTGAACAGATTCTGTTGTGCATTTCCCCATTTGATTGTTCTTTTCCTGCTTGGTGGCTTAAACTGAAATATGGGTTCTTCCTAGGTCTCTAGCCTGCTGTCTTTCAAACTGGCTATACCATTGGCTCTCCTGGATTCTCAGGTCATTGGACTGGTATTGGAACTCTCAGGAAGGAAGAAAAAACACAGTAAGCAAAACCATGGTTATATAAAATTCGTGAGTTTTCTAAATTATGTTTGATACTGGAATCAAAACATAATGCTATCTGTGGTTCTAATGTTATGTAAAGGAAATATTTAACATGATTGCATTAATGGTGCATGGTGGTGCACACCTGTAATCCCAGGAACTCAGGAAGCTGAGATGTAAGGATTGCAAGTTTGAGGCCAATCTCAACAACTTTGTGAAACCCTGTTTTAAAATTAAAAAAAAAAAAAAAAATTTAAAGGGCTGGGGGGTGTGGCTCCATGACAAATTGTCCCTGAGTTCAATTCACAGTACAAAATAAAAAAAAATTACAACGGGTAGTGGGAAGGGATTTAAAGGAGGTGAGGTTTCTATAATTGCACTAATGAAATGATGACGGCGGTAAACTGATGTTATGTACGCACAATGCCTTTAGCTACTAAACAGCTATTCAAAGAGATGCACTAGAAAAAGTGATTCAATGAAGGAACTACACCCTAAATATGCCCGGGTATGAACTATTAAATATCACAGCTTCGCTTTCCAGGTTTTTGCACTTTACACAAAGGAAATAGTCCTTCATATCCTTTGTGTCTGACTGCTTCCATTAACCATTGCTGATACAATTTCCATATCATTTTAGAAATTCATCCATGTCATTGCATCTATGCT
Organism: Tamias sibiricus; assembly: GCA_025594165.1. Classification (NCBI taxonomy): domain Eukaryota; kingdom Metazoa; phylum Chordata; class Mammalia; order Rodentia; family Sciuridae; genus Tamias; species Tamias sibiricus. Next base: position 105,572,064 of record CM046664.1, on the reverse strand, counting down.
GTTCCATGTGCTGGCAATTTGTTCATTTTTAATGCTCTATGGTGTTCCATTGTATATACAGCCCTCAATTTATTATTTGACAAATAAAATTATATATTTGTGGAGTATAAATTGATTTGATGTATTCATACACTGTGGAATGGCTAAATACTTCACTAGTACTTATTTTTCCTTGCTAGTTATTGTGGGAAAGAGACCCCCCACCCCAAAGGACACCACCATGACGTGGCAATTGTAAAGCCTAGGTTATATTCAGGAGCTTTAAAAGGTTTGTCCACTCATGGCTCTTAGAAAGGTGGCATCTGCCCCAAATCATCCTTTCCAAGGAGGTTTCTCCCTTCTCACTATCTTTTTCACCTTGCCTACTTTCCAAATCCACAGGTCAGCACTCCCACTTTAGCATTTTTATTGTCAGGAGTAGCCCGGGGCTATGCAAAGAAAAATAAGTACAGCCTAGAAACAGTGACAGATTGTTTCTTTAGATCCTCTTGGATTTTGAAGAACTTCCCCTCATGACTCCCTGCTAGGACCCTTTTATTTGTAGAGATGCCTGTTCTTCTCAGCCACTGGACTTTCGCTCACTGTATTTCTTTTGATGCATTATTCCCTTCTCTTCCTTTGGCCTTTATTTGAAAACCATCTCTCATTGCCTGAAAGCTAACTCAGAAGCTCTGATGACTCTGTGGAAATACAGCTACGAAGCCCTTTGAAGTCTGGAAAAGGTTTTCCATAAATGTAGCCATGAGATTTCTCATAGGCCCCTGCAGTAACATTTTGGAATATGATGAATGTTTTAACTGACTTTTTGTTGGCAACATAAGTGCTAATATATCCAATAGGAAATGTCTTTACATTGCTTGGATAAATTTAACAAACAGGTGAATTATCAAGTATAAGCAGAGAAGCAAGGGACTAAGTCATGAAAATGAATTTAGTCTTCAAATGAATAATAATTCCTTTTCACAGATTAGTTCTTATTAGCATGAAATCGGTACCCATTCTATATTTCATAGAATAAAAAGAGCTGTAAGTGATTTTGAAATCCTTATCTACCAGCAACTGATCCATCTTCCTCCCCTAGCACACATACACAAACAGCCATATATCTGTGTCCTTTCCAAAGAATGTTGAGCCATTGTGTTTTCTAATAATAAAAATGTCATTCTAATAATAAAAATGTCATGTAAGGGGCTGGGGTTGTAGCTCAGTGGTGGAGCACTTGCCTAGCATGTGTGAGGCACTGGCTTCGATTCTCAGCACCACATATAAATAAAAATAAAGTTCTATCAACAACTTAAAAATGTATATATTAAAAAAAAATTAATGTCATTCTGTAAGCAAAAATAACCAACACGGTTTTGGCACCACAAACTTTCCTTTATTCCGTGGTGGAGTCAATCAATCAAGCACAGGGGGAGCTTATTTTCTGGGTAGAAAAATGGCCACCGGTTACAGAAGGGGTTTGAGGTTTATAGTTTACAATAAGGGTGAATTAATCATTGGAGACTGAGGCAGAATGTATTGGTTTGGGCATTCAGGAAAAAAGTTGTAAAAATTTCAAAATGCGTTGTCACTGGGAAAAGCTCAGAACTGGGTGTTCACCGTGTATCTTCTTCCTCTGGGACCCATTGTTACCCAAAGATTTTTTTTTTTTTTTTTTTTTTTCTCCTTCCAGAACTCTTCAGCAATGGGAAAGGGTAAAAGTCCAGGGCCCATTGTTTCAGTATCTGCTTCCCCCCTTCAGGACCCATTGTTGTTGGGAAGGAATGGATGTTGGATTTTGGTGGAGATGCTGGGGATGGACCCGGGAAGGGATGAAAGTTTGCTCTTTTCCCTTGGGGACCCTTGTTACTGGGAAGGGATTTACTGGGAGAGGATTAACGATTGCCTTCCTCCTCCCTCTTCCTCTAGGTCAGACAGTTTTGGGGAGTTGTCACTTTCCATATCCTTCACATTCACTAGAGACCATTATGTTAAATAAAATAAGTCAAACTCAGAAGGTAAAGGGTCTTATGTTTTCTCTCATGTGGAAACTAAAGAGGAAAAGGAAAAGAAAGGTGGGATCAGATCTCATGAAAATCAAAGGGAGATCCATAGAAGAAAGAGAACAAGGGATAGAAGGTGGGAAGGGAGGGGAAATGTGCTCGGAAGTAATATTGGCCAAATTATATTATTATATTGTGTATTGTGTGCATGTGCATATATGTAACAACAGCTATAGGACTTTGTAGAGAAAATTTGATGACCATCAAAAATTTTTGAAAAATTATGCCAATAATTTCATTTTTTCATTGTATCCTCCACAGCCAGTAAAATCCTAAATTATCATGGTGGTATTTTTTTTCTTATTTTTGTGGGAGTCACAAGTCTTATTTATTCTTGCCATCTGTCAGTATGATTATATGATTTTTCTCCTGTATTTATTAACAAATATTTTTATTTTAGATGATATTTGCATTGCTAGAAAAAATCCTAATTGGTATTATTGTGCTATAATTTTGTTACAATGCTAGATTTAATTTAAATAGAATCTTTCACTTATGGATATTAGTCTACAGGTTTTTGACACTATTTTCATCAGCTGTGACTATTAAATGTTTATCTCTTGAAATGTTCATAGCTGCCTGGAATAGTTTAAATAGCATTACATACAACTGGATGTTTGTGAAAGCATCTGATTCTCATTCCTTTTGTAATCAGAAATCTTTATTCTCTTCAATTTTTTCTACTATGATTGCTCCATTCAAATTTTTAACTCATTCTTGGAATAGTTATGCTAATTTAAAGTTTTCAGTAAATCATCCTTTTCCTGTAGGTTTTCAAATCTATTGTCATAGAGTTGTAGATAGTACAATATTAGTTTAGTGTTTTTATTTCTGTGCTATTTTCTTGTTTTCTTATTCATAACCTTGTATAATTTGGTAAAATTAAAAATCAAAAGGATGAACAACAAAAACAATTGCTTACAATTAATCAACCCTCTATATAACCTTGTATAATTTGTCCTGTTATTTTTCCCTATCGGGCTCTTGATAATAATTTTTGTTGTTGCTTCTTATTTTTTAAATATGGATATAATTTTTCCTTGTCTTTTGTCTTTAATACTAAATGCCTTTAAAGTTATAAACTTTCTTCTGAACTGCTCTAGCTGAGTCCCATTGGTTTCATATGTGGTGTTTTCCATTTCATTGTTTTCTAAATACTTTGTCACTTCAGTTTTAACATTTACTTTGATTTAGAGATTATTTAGAGTGTTCATTAATTGTAAGCAATTGTTTTTATTGTCCACCCTTTTTGATTTTTAATTTCACCAAATAAGGATCAGAGTACATAGTGTACAGAAATCTCAACTTTATGAAAAAATGTTAGCTTTCTTTTCATCAAATGCAAAATTTATTACAAAGGATTTCATGATCTATGTGTAGGATTAAAAATTCTATGTTAGAATATGTAAATTCATTTATACTCCTGCTTATTATTGTCCAGTAGATCTTTTGTATTCTGAAAAAAAAAAAATCTCTCACTATTCTTTTTTCATCAACTTATTCTTGTATATCTAATAGTAGTTGCTTTATACAGTCAGCTGCTTTGTCATTGGATATGTATGATTTCACTATTAAATCATCTTCATAAACTGTACTTGTGATGCCACTTCTTTTTAAATTTATATTTATTGACAAAAGTTTTACATGCCTATGTTATGACACAATTTCATATATATATACATTGCAATGGATGCATTGAGCTAATTCACATATGCATTTTCTCATATTCTTATTTTTTGTCATGAGAAAACTTAAAATCTGTTGTAACCAATTTTTAATTATACATTATTATTAACTATATTCACCATGATGTATAATAAATCCCTTGAACATATTCTTCCTATCTAACTAAAATTTTGCATACTTTGACCAACATCTCCCCAGTGTACCTGCCCCCAACCCTTGGTTACCGTCTATTCTCTACTTCTATTCTCCAGGTTCACCAATGTTATCATAAATGACAAGGTTTTCTTTTTTAGGCTGAATAGTATTCTGTTATATATATTTCCTTTTTTATCCATTCATCCACTGATGGACCCTTAGGTTGTTTCCATTTCTTGGCTATTGTGAAGAGTGCTACAATGAACATGGCTCTGTTCTGTTGAAATCAGTATCTTAAAGATAGAGAGCATCTGTCTAGAGAGCAAGAGACCCTGGGTTTGATCTCACAGATGTGAAATGATATCTCATTGTGGTCTTAATTTGCATTTCTTTACTGACTGGTGATGTGGAGGAGTTTTTTCATATACCTGTTGGCTATTTGTATATCTGAAGAAATGTCTGTTACAGTTCTTTGTCTATTTTTTTTTCATGGAGTTATTTGTTTTCTTTTGGAGTTGTTTTAGTTCCTTATGTTTTGACCATTAACCCATTATCAAATATGTAGTTTGCAAACATTTTTTTTCTATTGATAAATTGTCTCTTCACTCTGCTGATTATTTCCTTTTTTGTACAGAAGCTTTTAGTTTTATGTAATACCATTTGTCTATTTTTCTTTTTGCTGCCTGTGCTTTTGGGACCTATTCAAAGAAATTACTGCCCATCTGGGCATGATGGTGCATGCCTGTAATCCCAGCATCTTGAGAAGCTGAGGTAGGAGGATTGCAAGTTCAAAGCCAGCCTGAACAACTTAGCATGACCCTAAGCAACCTGGCAAAGTACTGTATCAAAATAAAAAAATAAAAAGGGCTCAGGACAAATCTCAGTGATTAAGCACCCCAGGTTAAATCCCTGGTACTAAAAAGAAAAAGAAAAAAAATCACTGCTCTGATGAATGCCATAGAGTTTTTTTTTTTTAAATATATTTTCTTCAGGCAGATTTACAGTATTGTATGTTATGTTTAAGTCTTAAATTCGGAGTAGAGGGGTGATTTTTGTATGATGTGAGATGAGGGTCTAATTTCATTTTTGTGCATGTGGATACCCACTTTCCCAACAACTTTGATCAAGAGATTATCCTTCTCCTACTTTATGTCCTTAACTACTTCAGTGAAAGATCAATTGACAGTAAATGAATAAATTTGTTTCTCGCCTTTCTTTCATTGGTCTATGTGTCTGTTCTTAGCTAGTACTATATTTTTTAAATTGATACATATTAATTATTCAGAATAATAGCTTTCATTGTGGCATAGACCCATGCTGCTTTAGTCAGTTTTCGCACTGCTATGACCAAAATACCCAACAAGAAAAACTTAGAGAAGGAAAACTTTATTCGGGGCTCACAGTTTCAGAGGTCTCAGTCCATAGACAGCCAATTCCATTGCTCTAGATCCAAGGTGAGGCAGGATATATCGGGGAGGGGAGGCCAGGGGAAGAAAACTGCTCCCCTCATGGCAGCCAGAAAGCAGAGAGGGTAGGGGAAGGGGCCACAGAGAAGATATGCAGAGTACACTCCCAATGACCCACCTCCTCCAGCATGCCTCACCTGCCTACAGTTACCACCCAGTCAGCCTATTCAAACTAGGATGGACTGATTAGGTTACAGCTCTCACAAACCAATCACTTTACCTCCAACTACCCCTGAATTAACAGGGGCTTTAGTGGGACACCTCACATTCAAACCATAAAACATGCTGAACCCAGGTTGCTTAGGGTCTCACTAAGTTGTTCAGGCTGGATTTGATTACTATACCTTCATAGTAGGTTTTGAAATCAGGTAGTAGAATGCTTCTGTCTTTGCTCATTTTGCTCAAGATTGCTTTGGTTGTTCAGGGAGTTTGGTTCCATGTGAATTTTTGGATTGCCTTTTCCTATTTCTGTGAAATATCATTGGAATTTTGATAGGGATTGCATTGACTCTGGGGGTTATTTTGGATAGTATGATTATTTTAACCTTATTAATTCCAGGCTGCAAATTCAGGGTATATTTCTATTTATTTGTATCTTCTTAAAGTCCCTTCATTGATGATTTATATTTTTAGCATAAAAATATTTTAATTCCTTGGTTAAATATATTCTTAAGTATTTGGTTTTATTTTTGTAGCTACTATAAATTGGATTTTTATTTCCTTTTTGGTAGTTTGTTGTTAGTTTCCAAAAGTACTACTTATTTTAGGGTTTTGGTGGAGTCTTTAGGGTTTCCCACAGATAAGATCACATCATCTATAAATAGAGAAAATTGAATTTCTTTCTTTCTGATTTGTATGCCTTGTTTCTCTTTCTTGCCTAACATCTCTGGCTAGGACTTCTAGTACGTCACTGAATAGAAGTGGTGATGCCACTTTTTCTGGTAGTAATATAACTACTCCATGTGGGGAGCCCACTGCTAGTGCCAGAATGCCTTTTATGTAGAAAGCTCTTTTATGTGACATGTGAACACATTGACTATAAAACTTAAGATTTCTTAGATCATTCATTTACTGTCTTTAGAGTAAGCCTCTCAGATTTTCAGCCTGGGAATATATTTTCTTTTGTCTATAATTTGGTAGTTTGGGGATATGATTATAGAGGAAAATATCTTTTTTTTTTTTGGTGGTGGTGCTGGAATCGAACCCAGGGCTTTGTGCACGCTAAGCAAGCATCTACCAACTGAGGTATATCCCCAGCCCTAGAGGAAGATATCTTTAGTGGCAAATTAATCTCTTGACAGCCTCGCTTCATACTCCCAACTGCATTGTTACATCTGCTGAATCTGAACCAGAATCCATCTGGGGTTTTGAAATAGAGAAAAGAAAGGGAGAGGGAGGGGGGGAAATCAATCCAAGAACATTTATTTGCATTAAAAAAACCTCAAAATCTATTAGTCCAGAAATCTGTTAATATTCCTGAAATCACAGAAGACAAATGGCAGAAGATGAAAAGTTTGTCTGAAGAGCCAGGAAAACACACTTTCTTTTCACTGATCCATAATAAGACTTCTACAAAGATTACTAGTTGTCCCAACATAGCTGTTCCCATTGAAATCTTGGGATAAATAACAATGAGATGTAAGAGCATGTTGGTTTTCTTCAAGTTGTAAAAGTGGAAAGATAGAGACTTCTTATGGTTCCAGAATTGGCTAAGGGTACCTGATCAGAAATAGTACCTCATGGTTAAAGGCATGTGTTTAGACATAGGCTTTCTTGACACCAAATCCTGGTTCCATCATTTAGCAATTGTATATCCTTGGTGAAGTTACTTAATCTCTGCAAACTTTAATCCTCAATTTACAGAGGATATCTGTAATTATTCCCATCTCAGGATTAATGTGAGGAGTAATGATATAGTATTCTTGTGTTTAATACAATACCTGCCACCTAGAAACCTCTTAATAAGTGGTAGCTGTTGTTGCTGCTGTTATTAATATTGCTACCTAACATCATCACACTGCGATTTTCTCATCTTAAAATGCAGTGGGTGGGAGTTAATTTAATTGCTATCTCCTTAGAAATAGACAAATGCAGATTTTTCTCTGCTAGCCCTCCTTGCTTAGGTTTATTTAAATCTATTTTAAATGTGAGAACATATAGTTCTCATTGTCTGATGTGGTATTAGTCTCATCCCATCATCAGCTCCCCATGGTGCCGATGCCTAGCACTTACTAATGACTGTAACCCACCTCATACTCAGAATACCTCTGCTGGAGGTCTACTTTCTCGTCAGCAATAGGTTGTTATGCCTTTGAGTAAAGGGTTTACTTTATGTTTCTGACTCTGGGAGGCACAGGGAGATGCTGGGCTGGTGGGGGGTAATCTTTTGTTTTCTCTAAAGCAAAATGAAAATTTAAAATGAACTCTGAATTTATTCAAATCCCAAACAAGCATATCATAAAGTTGATGGGTTTTCCTAGGAAGGTGGAAAACCTTGTGTAACTATTGACAAAAATAGGAACATAAAACATTTCAAATACTAATAGTAAGCACTTAACTGAAATCTGGGAAGGAAGGAAAAAATGACATTCACATGAGGCTAAGAAAAGATATAGCAAAAATTACAAGGGTAGAACTTTAAAGCACACTAATACAATTTGTATTAGCATGTATTAACCTGTTACATTTTTTCTTTGAAGCTAATATTCATACAGGTGTGGCTAATGCAAATGTTCAGACTGATCTAAAAAATATGTTCACATGTAATTATGGGTAATTGGAATGAGCATCAGTCATCAGGCTTGTCTATACTTGGCAGAGTCCAGGGCAAATGTTTCCAACACAAAGTAAGGCCAGCTGCATTTCCGGGTACATGTGGCGTAACAAAAAGAGTATAGGCTTTGGGGTCTAACTGGCTCTAAAATCTGACTCTGACTTATTGTCTTCTTGATTTGGGGCATTTCTTCTTTAAGCCTTTTTTTTTTTTTTTTTTTTGTCTATAAAATGTCATACCAGTTACTTTAAAATGTTACTGTAAAGATTGGAGATAATGCTCACAAATGACCTAAAACATATTAACTTAAATAGTAACTATTACAACAAATGTGTTAATACTGATGTAAGGTATATTCAAACTTTTGTTGTTAACAGCAACGATTGCACTACTTCCTTTCCTATGTTTATAAATTTGTTCTTTTTAGATACACATGACAGTAGAGTGTACTTTGATATATTATGCAGACATGGAGCATATCTTTCCATTCTTGTGGTTATACATGATATGCAGTTACACTGGTTGTGTATTCATGTATGAACATAGGAAAGTTATGTCCAATTCATGCTATTGTCTTTCCTATTCTTGTATCCCTTCCCTTTCCTTCATTCCACTTTGTCTAGTCCAATGTCTTTGTCTGGTTTTGGTATCAGGGAGATACTAGCTTCATGGAATGCATTTGAAAGGGCTCCCGCCTCTTCTTTACCGTGGTATAATTTAAGGAGGATGAGTGTTAGCTCTTCTTTGAATGTCTGGTCCTTCTTTGAGAATCTATCTGGTCCTGAGCTTTTCTTTGTTGGTAGGCTTTTGATGGCATCTTTAATTATTTGTTGATGTCTTCAAGATTTTCTATTTTATTAGAGTATAAATTTTCACAATGGTTTCTGATTATCATCTGTATTTCAGTGGTGTCCATCATGGTGTTTCCTTTTTCATCACAAATTTTAGTAATTTGAGTTTCTTTCTCTTTTTCTTTGTTAACTTGGCTAAGGGTTTATCAATTTTATTTATTTTTTTCAAAGAGCCAACTTTGTTTCATCAATTTTTTTGTACTTTTCTTTTTGTTCTTTCAATTTCATTGATTTCAGCTCTGGTTTTAATTAATTCCAGTCTTCCGCTTTTGGTGTTGATTTTCTAAATCTTTGAGATGTAGTTTTAGGTTATTTGTTTGGTGACTTTCTATCCTTTTGAAGAATGAGCTCAATACAATGAACTTTCCTTTTATAACTACCTTTATAGTGTTCCAATGATTTTGAAAAGTTACATTGGTGTCCTGATTTACCTCTAAGTTTTTTTTTTTAATTTCATCCCTAATTTCTTCTGCTATCCATTAGTCATTAAATAACATATTATTTAGTCTCCAGGTGTTGGAGTAGCTGCTGTTTTTCATTTTATCATTGATTTATAATTTCATTCTATTATGATCTGATAGTACACAAGGTATTATCTTCATTTTTTTATTTGCTAAGAGTTGCTTTGTGGCCTAAGATATGATCTGTTTTATAGAAGGATACATGTGCTGCTGAGAAGAAAGTATATTAAGACATTGATGGATAAAATATTCTATACCTGTCTGTTAAATCTAAATTATTAATTGTATATTTTAGTTCTATAGTTCTTTATTTATTTATTTTTTGTTAGGAGGAGCTATCAAGTGGTGAGAGAGGTCTATTAAAGTCATCCAGTATTAATGTGCTGTTGTCTATTTGATTCTTGAAATTGAGAAGGGTTTGTGTGACTTAAGTATATGCTCCATTGTTTGGGGCATAAATATTTATGATTGTTATGTCTTGTTGAGGTATAATTCCCTTAAGCATTATATCTTTTAGTGTATTTGTCCCTCCTGATTAACTTTGGCTTCAAGACTACTTTATCTGATCTGAAGATTGAACCCCTTGCTTGCTTACAAGATCCATGTGAATGATATGTTCCCCCCCCCCCCATCATTTTACCTTTAGTCTGTGAACGTCTCTTCCCATGAGGTGAGTCTCTTGGAGACAGCATATCATTGGATCTTGTTTTTTTAATCCAATCTGCCTATGTGTTTTGATTAATAAGATTAGGCATGGGGCTGGGGTTGTGGCTCAGCGGTAGAGCGCTCACCTAGCACATGCACAGCCCGGGTTCGATCCTCAGCACCACGTAAAAACAAAGGCATTGTGTACAACTAAAAGCAAATAAATATTTTAAAAAAAATAAGTTTAGGCCATTTACATTCAATGTTATTATTTAGAAATGACTTTTATTCCCTGTCATGTTGATTTATTGCTGGTTTTTAATTTGAATTAGTTTCCCTTTGAATGACTATTCTTCTAATGTAGTGCCTTCCTTTGTTGGTTTTCACTTTTTTTTTTTTTCATCTTCATGAAATATTTTATTGAGCATGTTTTGTAGTGCAGGTTTTCTAGTTGTGAATTCTTTTAACTTTTGTTTATCATGGAAGGTTTTTATTTCATCATCAATTCTGAAGCTTAATTTTGCTGGGTGTAGTATTCTTGGCTGGCATATTTTTTTATTTAAGAGCTTGATATATAATTTTATTTATTTTTATGTGGTGCTGAATAATGAACCCAGCACCTTACAGGTGTGAGGCAGGGCTGTATCACTGAGCTACAACCCCAGCTAGAGCTTGGTACATATTATTCCATGACCTCCTAGCTTTGTGGGTCTGGGTTGAGAAATCAGTTTAGATCCAGATTGGTTTCTCTCTAAATATGACCTGTCATTTTCCTCTGGCAGCCTTTAAAAGTCTATACTTATTATGTATATTGGGCATTTTTATAATAATGTGCCTTGGTGTGGGTCTGTTGTAATTTTGTATATTTGTGGTCCTGTAAAGCCTCCTGTATTTAATTTTCAATTTCATTCTTTAGGTTTGAGAAATTTTCTGATATTATTTCATTGAAAAGGTTGTGCATTCCTTTCATTTGTATCTCTGAGCCTTCATCTATCCTGATGATAAATTTTATATTTTGTCTTTTCGTGTTGTCCCATATTTTTTGGAAGTTTTGTTCACGGTCTCTTAACATCTTTTCCCCACGATCAACTTTATTTTCAAGAATATATATTTTGTCTTCATTGCCTGAAACTCTGTTTTCCAAGTGTCTAGTCTATTGGTGATACTATCCATTGAATTTTTAATTTGGTTTATTGATTTCTTCATTTTGAGGATTTCTACTTGATTTTTTTTTCAGAATCTCTCTTTGTCGAAGTGATCTTTCACTTCCTATATTTTCCCTCTGATTTCACTCTTTACATCATCCTCTACTTCACAAATCAGTTTAACTATGTACATTCTAAACTCCTTCTGACATTTCTTCCACTGTGGTGTTGATGGATTCTGTTATTGAAGTATCTTGGCTTGTTTGGGGATGATTTTATTCCTTGCTTTTTTCATGTTGTTTGTGTGTCTACCCATCTAACATTATGGATCTAAAGCAGTGGAGTTTCTACCCTGTGGATTATCGTGTTCCTGAAGGTTTCCAGTACTTCACTGTAATGGTTTGGATGTGAGGTGTCCCCCAAAAGCGCACATGTGAAATGATGCAAGAAGCTTTGGAGGAGAAATGATTATAGCCTTAACCTAATCAGTGAATTAATCCCTGGTGGGATTAACTGAGTGGTAACTAGAGGAAAGTGGAGTGTGTGTGGAGGAAGTGGTTCATTGGGGCCATAGTTTGGGGTATGTATTTGTATCCGGCAAGTGGAGACCCCCCATCTCTGCTTCCTGATCATTATGTGAGCTGCTTCCCTCTGCCACTCTCTTCTGCCATGATGTTCAGGCTCCCCTTGAGCCCTGAAAAATGGAGTCAGCCTACTATGGACTAAGACCTCTGAAACCCTGAGCCATCAAATAAATTTTTCCTACTTTAAAATTATTCTGGTCAGGTCCTTTAGTCACAGAAGTGAAAAAGCTGACTAAAACAGAAATTGGTACTGTGAAGTGGGGTCACTGCTATCGACTAACCTGACCATGTGGTTCAAAAGCTTTTTGAGCTTTTTTTGAATTGGTGGGGGGAATTTTGAGATGTTTAGCAGTGCAAGCAGGAAATGCTTTAGGTTGTTGTACATGGACCTTAGGGCTGATTCTGCTGGGAACTCAGAAGACTAGAATGCCAGTAGGATCAAGGACAGTGAAAACAGGGATAGAGAGAGTTTAGAGAAGAAAGAAGACAATTGGTAATTGGACTAGAGGCCATTCGTGTTATGTTCTGGCTGAAAAGTTATCTGCATTTTGCCTGTGTCCTGGGACTTTCTGTGAGGCTCATTTTAAAAGTGATAAACTTCTTAATCTGGCAAAAGCAATTTCTAGGCATTATAGCATTCAGTGGCATGGATATTGTTGGCAGCTTTTAGCCAGATTTATTGTGACAATCAGGAGCAGAAAGATTTGGAAACCATAGACTAGAAAAGCAGGAGTAAAACTAGGGCTAAGGAAGTTGCATTACCACCACTACAGAAATGCTAAAGACCTTGCCTAGAGACAATAAGAAAGATAGTGTGAAGGCATCTCATGAGCTGACAAGACCACACCCAGCTCAAGCTCAAGGAAGTAAAGGTGAAAACTCTCTAGAGACGAGACCAGTGGGGCACCCTTCTCACACAAAGGAGCCTAGAAAGTTTTTTTCAACAAGCTCAGCCACCCAGACACTCAGAGGTTTCTGCAGCCATGGTCTTTGGAGGCTGGACTACTACTCAAGATGGTGGCAGACCTTGGTGTCAATGATGTGGTGCTGGTTTTTCAGGAATGCAGGATGTTGGAGTTAATGTTCATGGATGCTTCCACCAAGATTTCAAAAGAAGGCCTGGGAGCCAAGACAAAGTGCATCAGGGTCAGAGTCCCTGTGAGAACTCCCTGAAAAGACAAGTTGTAGAGATTCGAGTAGGAAGCCAAAGCTACAGTGGAGACCCCAGAGATTAAGAAATGCCAGTAATTTGGGACATCATCCCAGGAAAGCCTCAGGAATTGAGCACAGTCAAACCAACAGAAAGGCCACTTGAGCTACAACAAACAAGGCCACAGGAACAGAGCTACACAAACCCTCTGGGGAGAACATCATAATGCCATGTGCCCCAGATGCCAGACATGGAGCTATTTGCCCAGCTGGATTTTGGTCTTACTTTGATCCTATCCCTTCTTTCTATGCCCCTAATTTTGTGAATGGAAATATTTACTCTGTACCTTTATACATTGGATACTTGTAAATTCCTCTTAATTTTACAGAAGCTCAAATGTGATATTGCCTTGAGCCTCAGAAAAGACTTTGGACTTAAACTTTGAGCAATATTGGAACTGTTGAGACTGTGGGGACACTTGGGAATGGACTAAATGTATTTTACATTGTCAGATGAGTGTGAGCTTTTGTGGACCAGGGGCAGAATGATACAGTTTGGATTTGAGATGTTCCCCCAATACCTCTCTCTCTCTCTCTCTCTCTTCCTGATCATGATGTGAACAGCTTCCTTCTGCCACACTCTTCTGCCATGATGTTCAGCCTCACCTTGAACCCTGAGTAATGGAGCCAGCCTTCTATGGACTAAGAACTCTGAAACCCTGAGCCTTCAAATAAACTTTTCCTCTTCTAAAATTGTTCTGGTCATGTCCTTTATTCACAGCAGTGAAATAGCTGACTAAAACACCATTTGGGGGGAGACAAATACTAACAACAACTAATGCAGACAATATACAGCATTAAAACAAATAGTTCTTGCTATAACATCTACAATGTTAATTTTCACAATAAACAGAAATGTTCTGATCAGTTATTGTCTACATTAAAAACAGTAAGTTTACAAAAGTGTTTATGATGTCAAATGATGGGCAGGGAGAGAATAGAAATGATGTAATATGTGATGGTTATGAGGGAGGATGAGAGAAGATAGGTAGAAGTAAAAAATTAAAGGAAGAGTGAAAAGAATAATGGGAATTGGCTGTTAGTAGATGAAAAGAAAGAGAAACAGATAAGTGAGAGAATATATATATATATATATATATATATATATATATATATATAATATATTAGTAAAATATATAGGTAAAAATTTAAAAAGAAAAAGAAAAGAAATCTAAACTATACTAATCAAATATCATAGTCCTCAAAATACTGATCCATGAGAAATAACTGGCTTCAAAAATACTAGAAATGAGAAAAAAATATGAGTATGTATAAATGTCCATGAACCATTAAAGTCACAGAGAAAAGAAAAAAAAAACCTTGATGAAAAGTTAAAGAATTATTTCTATTAGAGTTCAAAAAATTCTCAGCTTCTCTTCTCAGAAGTGTGAGGTAGGTTGATGCTTGCTCAACCCTCTGGGTGGAGTTGCTGGAGTGAGAGGTAATCCCATAGGCAGAACTCCTAGAGGTGGGGTTTATGCTTGGCAGGCTACAGACTCTTCACTGAATGCCAGTTGATCTGGAGATTTTAAATCAGTGCACCTCCAGGGCCCAGCAATTGCCAGTCCACTCTGGAAGTCTGCATCACAGGAATCTCTCTCTGGGTTCCACTCATGTGGTGGAGGAGCCAATTCTTAGTCCATCCCATCATCTGTGAACCCCACATTTCCAGGTCACGGTCTCAGTCTCCAAACTCAACCTCTCCCACCCCTGCCCTTTCAAATTCCTGACCAGACAAGTCTCTCCCAGCTGGTCCTGCAAGCAGCCAAGTTGGAGGGGGGAGGAGGAAAGCCAAGTGGGTTTCCATGACCAGTATCCCCTGTGTAAATCCTTTTCCACATTTGATTTTCTCTTTATCACTTAGGCACACTCTTGTGCAGTATGGGTGTACCAGGCCTGTACTTTGGGCCAAACTCAGGTTTGCCAGGAATCAGTTCCCCTAGCTGCCAGCACCCACACCACAGCTGCAAAATTGTTTCTTCCTCTGTCTTCTGCACATGGCTGGGAGAGATGCAGCTTCTTTCCTGCACATGGATATTGTGCAGCACACCTTTCAGTTTAGTCTGGCAGTGTCTTTGATCTCTAAACTCTCCCTACCCAGATATTCCTCAGGCCTCCTAAAAATGTGACTTCCTTTAATTTCCTATCCCTCCACATTGTTCATGGAGCGACTGCTCTGGCTGGTGCCTCTAGATGCAGCATTGCCTGTGGCATTGGGGATTTCTTCCTTATTTTATTATATCCAACCTACTGAGCCCCCAATCTTCTTTGAATGTCCATATTAAATTCCAGTAAAGTCCACCTTTTTTTCACCCACCTTACTGAGAAGCTGTCTGTTTGCTTTTTGGTTTCACACCATGGAGCAGCCAAGAAAGTGAAGTTCTGTATTCTACCACTGAAAGAAACCCTCCCTTCCTTTCCTATTTTGGATGACTTTTATTTCTTTGTCTTAGGCAATTGATCTGGCAAGAACTTCCATTACCTTATTGAATAGAAGTGGCAGGAGTGGGCATCTATTATATTGTGCATGATTGTTTTAGTTAGCTTTGCATTACTACAGAAAAATATCTGGAGCAATTAATTTATAAAATTTTTTATTTGGCTCATGAGCTTGTGGTTTTGAAGCTTTCCATCCAAGACAGCCATCCCTACTGCTTTGAGCCTCTGGTGAGCATGCCAGATGACAATGGTGGAGGGGGGCGGGGCATGAATTAGAGCCAGGAAGTAGAGAGGAAAATTGGAAGTCCTGGGTCCCACAATCCCATTTGAGGGCATATTCCTAATAACCTAAGAACATCTTGCTAGGTCCCTTCTCTTAAAAGTTCACAGCACTTCCCAACTACCACCAGCTGGGGGACCACAGTTTTACATATAGACCTATGAGGGACACTCATTCAAACTATTCAACTTTTCATGTTTGAGTATAATGTTAGCTCTGGGCTTGTCATTTATGACCTTTATTTTGTTAATACACAGACCCTCTATCCCTGAATTATCAAGTGTTTTTATTATGAAGATGTTGAATTTTGTCAAATGATTCGTTTTGCATTTAATGAGGTCATCATTTAGATTTTGTACTTTATTCTGTTAACATTGTGTCTCACACTTATAGATTTGTTGGACTGAAGATATAGCTCAATGGTAGAACATGTGCTGGCATGTGCAAAGCCCTGGCTTAAATCCCCAGCACCTCAAATGTATTATTTACATATCATTTACATATGAAAGAGAGATTTTTATGAATTTGTATAGTATATGTTGAACTAGCCTTGGGATAAATTCCATTTGATCATGATAAATTATCTTCTTGTATTGTTGAATTCAGTTTGCTAGTATTTTGTTGAGCATATTTCCATTTTTGTTCATTAGGAATATTGGCCTGTAATTTTCTTTTCTTGTATTATCCTTGCTGGCTTTGATATCAAGGTAGCGCTGGCCTTATATTTTTGAAAAAAATATGGAAATTGTTCCTTCCTCTTCAATTTTTTGGAAGAGTTTGAAGGATTGACAGTATTTCTTAAATGTTTGGCAGAATTCAGCAATGAAGCAATCAAGTCCTGAACTTTTCTCTGATGAAATTCTTTTTATTACTGATTCAATACCTTTATTAATTATTGGTCTCTTCAGATTTTCTTTTTTTAACTGTTGGTAGGTTATATGTGTCTAGGGATTTTTCCATTTTTTCTAGGTTATTCAATTTGATGTCATAATTGTTCAGAGTAATATGATCCTTTGTATTTCTATGGTATTAGTTGTAATTTCTCCTTTTTCATTTAAGGTTCTGAGCCTTCTCTCTCTTTTCTTAGCAAGTATAGCTAAAGTTTGTCAATTTTGTTTATCTGTTCAACAAACCAATTCTTGCATTCATTGATTTCCCCTCCCCCATTTTTCTAGAGTCCATTTCATTTCTTTCTTCCTGATCTTCTACTTCTTCCCTTCTAATAACTTTGAGCTTAGATGTTTCTCTTTTCAATCTCTTTGAATATTTGGTTATTTGTGATTTTTTCTTTTTTTATATATAAATGTTGCTATAAATTTTCCTCTCAAAACTGCTTTTGCTACATCTTAGAGGTTTTGATATGTTGTTTCCATTTTCATCTATCTCAGGGTGTTTTTTGATTTTTTTTTTTTTATTCTTTGTCAAAAAGACTTGTTTTGTTGTGTAATATGATCTATCCTGGATAATGTTTTAGTGCACTTGAGAAGAATGTGCATTCTGCTACTGCATAGAATGTTCTGCATACATCCATTAGGTCCATTTGATCTAAAGTATAGTTCATGCCTAAGGTTTCCTTTTTAATTTTCTCTCTGGATAATTCATCCATTATGGAGAGTGAAGTACTAAAGTCTCCTAATGTTGTATTATAGTTTATCTTTTCTTTCAGATCTATTAATACTTATTTTATTTCTATTGACCTTGGCTTTATAAACCTGGTTAATTTACCTACTCCACTCTGCAACAATATACTTGTAACAAAGATGTAGGAAATATAGTTCAATTCAAATACAATATTTGCTAAATAACTATCATGTCTGGCTTATGGCAGACATAATGGGGATATCAACTTAGATAAAATAAGGGCAATCATGCAGTTTGTTGGTAGATACACACATACCAATAGCTATATAACAGATACACGCAACATAAGTACATTCCAGATGGAGTGGTGGAGGAGATAAGGGCAAGAGAGGGGAGTAGGGAGGGTGGATGCAATTAAGGCATGATATATGAATGTATGGAAATGTCACAGTGAAACCCATTAATTTGTGCAATTAATGAGTTAATATTTATAATTCAAAAAAAGATGGAGAGGTGGGACAAAGTATGGAATAACTATTTCTGGAATTAAACAGCCAGGGAAGACTATACAGATGACAAATGGGAAGGGCTTTGAAGAATCAAGTCATAAAAGCAGGCAAAAATTATAAAAGAAAGGAATCATATTTGAAATCAAAGACCTATGATACAGCAGGATGGCTACAGTTAATGATATATTTTATACTTGACAATTGCTAAGAAAGCAGATTCTTAAATGTTCTCACCCCCTCAAAAAAAAAAAAAAAAAAAAAAAAAACAGTGATAGGTACCTGAGGTGGTGATAGTTGTCTTGATTGTGGTAACCATTTCATAACATATACATATATCAAAACATCAAGTTATGTTCTGTAAGTATGTAATGATTTTATTTGCCAACCACACCTCAATAAATCTAGAAAATACATATATAACATACAACATTGTGCACATAAATATGCATTTTGTAATAGTAAGATGAAGTACCATAATTACTCAGAAACCACAATTATAGGTTTCAATTTAAAGTGACTCTGCCTTTGTTGGCCCTTATGCCTCAGCCCATTCAGAAGGCTACCTTTAGACAGCTCCCTTATGCCCTGAATGTCTTCTTTTTGTTTCTCTAAGGACCTTCTGGTGGCAAAAACATTTTTTTGGCCTGCATAAGGAACAGGGTAGAAATACCTAGCAGCACCTGGAGGCACCCCTCAGACAACAAAGGGAAATGGTAAGAAAACACTTCTGCTTCCTAAGCCTATAGGAGACAATCTAGGGATTTTCTCTTCACCTTCTTTTGGAGGTCCCAGAAGAGAGTCCAGCTGCATGAAGCTGTGACCCCTCATCAAAACACCTTCTGGCTGTTCTCTTCCTTTCTTCTCTATCTTAATTCTCCAACCTCTCACCATGCTTCTGGTGATCACCTGCCATATATGTTCTTGTGCCCAAATCCTTATCTCAAAATCTAGCATGTTAATCTACTCTGGGTGCTTTAGTAATGTTAGGAAGAAAAATCTTCATCTCATTTTATGTTCAATGGAAACTAAATATTTTCTCATTTCATGTATTCTAAGATTATAAATTATAAGATTTAAGAATCCCAATTTTCAGAGATGTAGAGAATAAAGAACCCTATAAAATTATCAGAGCATACATCTGGTCATCCTTTAGTACTGTGTTGCTCTTTGGGTAGAATTATTTGCCACTTTCTCTAGAATGTTCTTCCACACTCCTGATATGATGGCTCTATAGTTCACAAAACATTCGACCTTTCTTTAGTCCCAGTTTATTGTTATTATCCCAAATCACCCTGATTCCATGACCCACTTGGCCCCAGTTTTCTCTGGTAGACACCATCACCCAGTCTTAATTAGAGCAAAAATATATTTTATCCATGTATCAAAGTTCTAATACATTGATCTGTAAAGAATTTGTAGTCACAAGTATATTATCTCACCAACTACAAGCAGTAGGGATTCCTTGAATATCTGTGAGCAAAGGGAAGACATTTTAATTTTATTTTACCAAGATCATTCTGACACCCAAAGTGGAACAGGATAAAAATCAGGATAAAAAGTGAGGAGGTCTTTTGTAACAAGTTAAAATAATTAAGGCCAAGATGGGGGTGTAACTCAACAGTAGAGGGTATGTTTAGCATGCACTAGACCCTGGGTTCAATAAACAGCTACAAAATAAGAACAACAACTGTGGCCTGAATTCAGAGAATGCAGTGGTGACCAGAAGATAGAAATCATAGAGGAGGATTCTCAAAGCACTGGCCAAAAGCATGCTGGGTTATCAGAGACATGTGGTTATATCACATATGTGTTTGCATTCGAGGTCGTGAGTTCTACAAAATGAAAATTAATTACACTATACAGGAGTATATAGATGCCTTCAATGGTCTCTAGACCTGGGACTTGACTTCTGAGTGTTTTGAACAAGTTTTATAGACCCTAGAAACTACCGAACATACACTTGAAGTTATATGCACTTTTGTGGAGAAATGGGTTTGTACCTTCACAAATCCGCCAAGGCTCTAAGGCAAAGAGAAGGATTTCAAGCATTGTGGAAGCCAACTGTGGGGGAATGTTCTGCAGGGCTTGCTGAGAATAAGGACCAAGCAATGCACATCTGAGTTTACACTGTGAAGATTCTAGTCAATGGAGAAGACATGGTCTGGGTGATAGGAAAAGTCCCTGGAAGTTACTGATAAGCTTGAAGCAGAGATACAATATAAAGGCTTTTCTAAGTTTGTGTTATATACCTTCATCAGAGCTGCTTGTGAAAATAAACACAGTCTCCAGATTTTACAGAGTGGGCAAGGGAGAAGACAGCCATTTTCTAATAAGGGAGGTGAAGAAGAAAGTGCTAGTGGTTCAGGTTTTAAAAAAAAAAAAAAAAAAAAAAAGATCAGAGGAAATGCTCTTGGCCAAGGCTATTCTAGCCCATGTGGTGCTTTGTGGATTTTTAAAAGTCTCCATCTTAAGCCAGGGTCCAGAGCTTACTTAAGAGTCATAAAGACTAGGTCCAGATCCCCCAGTGCACCTGCTCAGCCAACTGTCCTAGGGCAGCCCCTTCCACACAATGCTCTGCCTCTGGCCCACATGGACATTTGGGTCAGTGTGCCAGCAATCCTCCTGCCATATCCTTGCAAACTTCACTGGTCATCCCTTTCTCTACCCAGCTACCCTAGATCCCCAGGCCCTCTCCTAGCCCCCCAGCCTCTAAAACCCACACTAGATATTCCCCCTTCTCATCTTCTAGACAAAAAGTATATTTTCACCATCTCTCCATCATGCTTCTTGGACAGGAGGCCTTAAAACATCTTCCCAGCCTAGCACTTCTCACGGTCACCCCTATCTAAACTGCTGTTCAGCTTATCCCTGATTAGTAATTTTGGTCTTCCTGATTTCCCTGATAACTTCTCTTTCCTTTTTTTCTTCTGTCATCTTCCCTTTATTTTTCCCTTTTGCCCTTGTACTGTTCATTTGTTTTGCCTCCCTCGGGCTTCTGGTGATCTTTGTTACTTGCTTTCTTTATAGAATCATGAACTTAGAGCTACTCAAGTCTGAAGGTAAAATAAGGTCTTCATGAATGTCACCACCCCTTAACAGTCTGCCTCAGCCTCACAGTATTCTGGCAAAATTCCAGAACATTTCTTTTATCTAATTCCTCCCAAATGGATTCTGGAACCTGAATCCATTTGGTGCTATTACAAGGCCTCTTTGCTAACTGTTGGTATCTGCAATTTCTTTCTTGGTTGCCCCAGTTTAGAATAGTGTTGTTTCCTACAACTGCTGGAAGCCCTGTGACAGGTATATTACCAGTGTCTGCAAGAGCCTCCATTTCTCCTACACAAGACTAGGCTGCCAATGACAAACATCAAAGAGGCTGATGCCCAGGGGACATCATCTGCCATTGATGCCAACACCCACGCTGTTAACATCTTAGGCTTTCAACATCTCATCATCCTTTTCAGTATATCCCCATGGCTCTCCTCAAGAATTAATTAACTTGCTTTTCTCTTGTTAATGACTAAAGTTAGTAAGCTGCCAATAGTTTGGCAATTTATCAAAGAAAGTTTGGTTAACCTGAATATTGATGATTCTAACATCAGGGTCAGACCTATATAAGGAATAAATAGTATTTCATTCCACTGACAGTTTTGAAGACTTCTATATAATTAATTTTAATTATATAAATATTAGCAAGGTCTAGGTGAGTGATATTTTACACAATTTATCAGATTAATGTATTACTAACTAAAATACTTTCACCTTTAATGTTCAGCTTCTGGCTGCTATTTATTAAAGCTGCCTGTGATTTTTATTTATAAATTTGGATTCATTTGTACAAAGATAGGGACCATGCCCACCATCATATTTCCCCTGTGATTCTTATTGTCTGATATGATTTGAATTGTGCCCTCCAGAAAGATATTAAAGGTCTAACCCCCAGTATTTCAAATGGGACCTAATTTGGGAATTGGGTCACTGTAGATGTGATTAATTAAAATAAGGTCGTACTAGAATACAGTGAGCCCTTAATCAAATATTGTTATAGGGCAAGGGCCTGCTGGGGATTTGAGGCAGCCCTGACAGTCCTTTCTCAATGGTTTTTGCAATCAGGTTGTAAAAATTTCAGACATGGGGCTGGGGTTGCAGCTCAGTGGTAGAGCTTGCCTAGCATATGTAAGACACTGGGTTTGATTCTCAGCACCACATATAAATAAATAAATAAATAAATAGATATAATAAATAAATAAAAAAATATAGGTCCATCAACAACCAAAATATTTCTTTTTTAAATTTCAGACATGTCACTCAGAGTAGTAGAAACAAGTTTATTAGAAGGGACAGGAAATGAGAAAAGGAGACACTCTCAAAGAATAGAGTGGGTCTGCTCCAAGAGCAGAAGGATGGTGCCCTTCTTCTGCCTTCTGGTTTTAGTGGGGAGTCCTAAGTAAATTTCCAGAGAGTCTTGCCCAGGTCCACCTCTTAACTTTTGAGTGACAGCAGGATAACATCACTTTCAAGTCCTCACTGTGCATGGTAAAGGTTAAGAACAACTCTGGGTCACTTTGGGCCATGCCTACCAGTTCTAATTTGAACCCAGTATTACAGACTTTATGATTAAGGGGGAATTATCCTCATCTCCCTGAGTTCTGGAACCTGGTCTATGTAAAGGTCACAAAAGATCCCTCTTTCAGGGTTCTTCTTATTGGCATTTCCAGCCTGCACTTCTCGTGCAGATAACAGGTCATTTGCTGAGGAATGTAATATATCCTATTGACTTAACCCTGGTTATGACTTTAGGTAAATTGCTTTTTAAAAGAAAGCATATGAGAGTCAGTACAGTGGGCCCAGTTTATAGAATTATTCCCTTAACCTCATGTTCCCACCACTACATCCATCTGTTACCTGTCATTTCCCCCTTCAAGGACTTTAGATCCCGAAATTATTTTTTTAATATTTATTTATTTGTTTTTAGTTGTACACAATGCCTTTATTTTTACGTGGTGCTGAGGATCGAACCCAGGTCGCACACATGCTAGGCAAGCGTTCTACCGCTAAGCCACAACCCCAGCCCCCCTAAATTATTTTAGAGTATTTGGATATTGATTCTATCTGGCAGTTTTCTGCTGAAAGAGGGCAAAGTTAGGGAGAGTGACCCAAAGCCCTTGTTTTCTAATAAGTGGGACATGGAAAGTTTAAGGGAATTTAGCATAAGGGCAATTTAGATGTCCTTGATGGCAGTTGGTGGGTGGATAGATGGGCAAACAGAGGATCATGCTAGGATAACAAACAAGATAGCAAAGTATTATTTTTCATAAATAATTTCACATAAACATAGTAACTCATTAAAGCTTAAGCCGGGGTTCAACATGGCATTGATTTATGAGTGGAGGCTATTTAAGGCTTTAAAAATATTAGTAGAGTTGTCAGGAAAAAAAGTGTATGCAGGTGCCCTTTTAAGCTATAGTTAAGATATCTAATGTAATCTAATTTCTGTAAAATAGCTTTTTCAATAGTGGTATGTCTGGTAGGGGAACCCTCTTATTGTGTCATTTAGGGCTCTCTTTTGTAGGGTTAGTTAAGGTTTTCATGTGCCACATTATATCTTTTAGACCAATTTGAGGGATAAATATCAGGATCATATAATTCATAACACTAAAACAGACCAACAAAAAAAAACACCCCAGATCAAGTCAGCCTGCATAGGGATTAAGAAGATTTGTAGGTCTGTAAGATCAAGCTCAAGTTTATTTGGGACAAGCTTGTGACACTATCAGTTGTTCTTTGTAGTTATTATCAGGATCTCCTATATAAGAGCTCTTCCTTCATAGCCTCTTGGCTTTACTTACTTTTGGCTTGGCTGACCAAGTGTATATCTCAAGTTCTATTCTCATAATAGCATGTCTGCCTTTGGTTATACTTTTCTATTAGGTGTTTAAGACCAACTTGTTCAAAATTGACCTTGCTCCTATCTACTGTTAAGATCAGCTGAGATTCCTCAGGAGTCACTTTTGAGAACTTGTGAGAAGCTTGTTGGCTCCTTTAGCTTTTCTTCTACCAGGATGTGGGATGTGTCAAGGTCTTGCTGGCCACATGTGACTTCCCTTGGAAGCATCAGGGACATTTCCCTCTCAAGGATACTTTTCTTTGCAGATTGTATGCTGATTGGCTTCCTGTTCTCTAGGGCCCTCATGATCACCTGGATTGGGAGGCTGGGTGACTCACTGGAGTTGCAGGGCCCTTAGAGGGGTCCCATCATCCCCTGGGTCCTGGATGACTTTAGAAGGCCAAAACATTGGCTGCTTTTTCCTTAGCCCTTTGACTATTTTAGCCTTGATTGCCAAGTTCATTTTAAATATACACCAGAACATTTTCACCAGTCTTGAAGTAGGAGTAATGGTTTTTATTTTAACGCCTATAATTTTACACTTACCCTTTCCATTTAATTAGGGTCAGCATTGGTACTGGAATTCAACATTTATCTTACCTGTCCTATAAGTGATTATGGCTCATTATCTTAAATTAATTTGGGTAGTTTTGTTAGAAGTAGTGATTCTGCAAAACACTAACAGGCAGCAGTTATAAAATTTTGCAAGGAAATACAAAATAGAACTAACAAGAACAAAAACATATTCAGTTCATATAATAGCTAGGAACCAAAAAACATAATTTCTATAATAACCCTGATGTATCTTCGATATATATTTAGCCTCCACAAACACACACAAATTATCAGCTCAATCAAATATAAAATACTTAACAAAATTTTCTTTAAAAAAAAGTAAAGTTTTAAAATAAATACTGAGGGACACACAATTCTCCTCCTCTCTGAGAAGGATCCACTGACTCCCTTGAGTGTCCCTTTTTCCCTTTTCCTGTCCCTTCTAATAAACTCATGTCTGCTACTCTGAGCAATGTGTCTGAAATCTTTCTGGCATGATTGTGATCATAAGAACCAGTAAGAAAAGACTGCTTTTGCTCCCTGACAGCCCTTTGCCGTTTAACAACATGACTTGTGTCATTATATGAAGAGGAAAATTTGGACAGAGAAAGCAAAGAGGGCCATGTAAAGACTGGGGTAAAAATCAGAGTTTTGCTGCCACAAGAACACCTAGCACTACTGGAAGCTGAAAAATGAAAGGATGGGTCTTCCCTAGAGACTCTGAATGAAGCACAGCCCTGATAGCACCTGAATTTCAGACTTCTGGCTTTCAGAACTATAAGAGAATATATTGTTATTGATTAAGCCACTCAGTTTGTAGTACTCAGTTATGACAACTCTAGGAAACTATATATAATCTAAGTAAAAACTCTACCAGTAATTCGGTGGTTGAAGTAGCCAACAAGACTTATTAGGTAGAGTGGGCCCTTAAAAATTATGATCTACTGCTGGCTCTTAAGGGTGAGTACTAGGAACACAGAAATGAATTCCATGGTCCCACTGTTCCCAGGAAATCACATTCCCAGGTAATATGGTTTAGATGCTAGGTACCTCTAAAAGCTCATGTATAAGACAATGCAAGAAAGTTTAAAGTTGAAATGATTGGATTATGAGAATTTAACCTAGTCAGTCCATTAATCCCCTGATAGGTGCCGAAGGCCAGCTTCAGCAGCAAGGAAAACGGTGCTGATGGGGAAAACGTCGGCGAATGGCAATGATACACACACGAGACAGGTTGCAGAAATCCTTCTACTCTGATTTTACTTTTCTCAGCATGGTTTTTTATACATCCCAACAAGCACAGTAATTCACATTTTCAACTATAGAAGGTTACATAAAAGAATTCCAGTAAAGAAGGTTACATTAAAGAATTCCAGTAAAGGAGGTTACAATAAAGGATTCCAGTAAAGGAGGTTACAATAAAGAATTCCAGGAATTAACTATAGGAGGTTACTTTAAAGAATTTCAGGAATTTCCAGGGGAAAATCAAATATTATCCTAAGTACATACTACTGATTAATCTTATCTATAGGCAGAGGGAAACATTCTAAAAATCTTAAAGCTAATGTTAAAAAATTCCTTAAATCTAGGATGCCTGCTCATAAAGTTATATTGCCCTAGTATCTTCTTTAAACTTCAACTGGGCCTAGATTTTAGCTGAAAAAACCTATCTTGCTGGTTTAGCTAGCTTCTGGCTAGATTCCACAGGGCCATAGAACTGGTTTTATTTATGATAATGTATTAGAACCTGGTGGTCATACAGCAGAAATACATCAAGAGCAGCAGAAATACATCAAGAGCATATACAGACAAAGTTAATTCCTCTATAGTCACATAAAAGTGGCATCTCATCAGCAAGGAGGAGCCAAGTTCAAACTTCCAGGCATTTATTAATTTTAACTGGAAGGAGCTCGGGCTCAAACTCATTTGCATAACCAAGGAAGAACTCAGATCCACAGCCCTGAATTAACAGGTGGAGATCCAGCTCAATTCCTGGTTTGGAAGAACTTAGACTCACTGCCCTGAATTAACAAGTGGAGATCCAGCTCAATTCTGGATGAGAAATGCCGCAGATAGGGTTTATTTGAGTGGTAACTGCAGGCAGATAGGGTTTGACTAGAGGAGGTAGGTCCCTGAGGGTGTGCATTTGGGGTATATATTTTGTCCTATTGAACAGAGTTCTCTCTCTGTTTCCAGATATCATGTCCTGAGCCAGTTTCCTCTACCACATCCTTCCACCATGATGTTCTGTCCACGTCGGGCTCCAAAGAATGGAGTTGGCCACCTAAGGACTGAGATTTCAGAAACTGCAAGCCCCCAAATAAACTTTTCTTTCTCTAAAATTGTTCTTGTCAGGTCTTTTGGTCATAGCAGTAAGAGAGCTAACTAAAACACCAGGGAAGGGGAGTAGGGGACAGATACATTAACAGGCAACACTAACCAGAAAGATACCTGATGTAAAACCTAGGTAAGAATCAAACATTACAAGAGCAAACACATGAACTGTGCCTTAGGTAATTGAGAAAGCATCACAAAGGTGACATTTAAGGTGGTTCTTAGGAACAAGTAGGAATTCTACAGAAGTTGAAGGATCAAGAGCTTTCAAGACAAGGGGAACAGCATTAGGAAAGGAGGAACTCATGACAATATCTTGCTGGCATGGCCAGTTGGATCACCATCTGCATGTAAATCCACAGAAATTACTTTCTATCCTGGCATTGTGAATACAAGCCATATAGACTCTGACTTCTGCTATTACAGGACTCACCCTGAAGCATCCATTGGCTTGATTCCTCAAGACAGGAAACCCTGTGGTAAAATGAAAGAAACCTTCAAAAATGCCTTTCTTTTTTTCCTTTTCTTTTTCTTTCTTTATTTCTTTCTTTCTCTCTCTCTCTCTTTTTTTTTTTTTTTTTTTTTTTTTTTTTTTTTTTTTTGTTAGCCTGAATGAAAATTAAGTGATTTTATTTTGGTATTAATGATTAATCCTATAAAAGAAAAATTTAAAGACAACTATGTGAAAAAGAGTCTCAATATATTGGTAGTTACATAAAAAATGTCTTTCTGATCAAGTCCAGTATAGATAAGGGGCAATTCTACTTGCTAAAGTGCTCACCTTAAAGAATGATTTTAGCATTACATGTCTTCTGGAAACAGTAAGATTCAAAACAGACACCAGTGCCAGGCATCCAGTTCCAGTGCTGTGACACATGAGCACTCTTGTGAATAACAGGATTGGAAGAAGACCCTCACATTTCTTTCTGTCAGAGGGAGTAGCTGACTAGAAACAGTAATTTGGACTAAATGAGAACAAAATTAGTTCATTTATGTGGTGTCAATCTGTAGCAGATTGATTCATTTGGTTCTTATGCAGAGCTCCAAGAGAGAATACTGCCAATTATTTCCACAAATAGAAAGGAACAATCCCTCCAGGAGTAACTTTAGCATGCCTATTTCTTTTCCCTATCTCTCTCCCTCCCTCTTTCCCTTCCTTTCTTCCTTAGGGAGAAGTATTTTGAAAGTTAAGAAGATAAAACTCTAACACAAGAAGTTCAAATTATGCCTAGGTCTCTGCTATCATTGACATTGTTAAGATCAATCCGTAACACTTATTGACTACTATTTGTTTGCCAAGTGCCATGCTAAGAGCATTACAAGCCTTTTCTCAATAGGTACTCCTAATGACCCTTTGAGGTAGGTATTCTCACTTACATTGTATTGCAAATAAAAAAAACTTTGACTTAGTGATATTAAGTAACTTAACTACAATGCCACAGTTAGAAGAGGGAGTATGATGGGACTGGAAAAAAAAAAAAAAAAAAAAAAAAAACACCATCTGACTTCAATAATCATGTTCCTGACTATTAAACTAATGTGCCTTAAACTTGGCATTCATGGGAACCACCTGAAGTCTGGCTAAAATGCAAATACTGATTCAGTACACCTCAGTGGGGAGAGAGAGAGTCTGCCACTCCAACAAGCTCCAGGTGATGTCAGGCAGTGGCATCCTTTTGAATAGAAAGTCTAGGCTATTTACTTGCATAATGATCTCTTACAAGAGAACAAAATCCCAGTTTTTTCAAATACCAAAATTTAAGATGAATGGCAGAATTGCTTGTTTGATTTAAATTTTAGGATAGTTTCTATACCTCTTTACTCTGCCATTTCATCCCTCTTTGCCTACCTCTACCCACCCACCTCCCAAATCCCCTGCATCCCTGCTAACCACTCTTTTTCTTGATTCTATAACTTGTCATTTAAAGGATGTCATATAGTTAGTTTCTCTCTATATAGTTGACAACTGGAATGTCCTGTTACTTTTTCCTGACATACTAGCAATAACAGACCTCTCTACCAAGGAAAATATCAGGACAATTCTTAAACAGAAATAAATTAGCAAAGGCATATTCTCTCCATGCATAGTTTCTTCATACTACCATTCTCCCAGGTACAACCTCAGGTTTTAGTCTGCACCTTAAAGTCTTTCCCCATCTTTTTTTTTGTTTTGTTTTGTCATTTGAGTTTTAAGTTGCTTATACTAGTCTTTTTAATTTTATCCAACCTAAAACTGCCCCTTTCAGTTTTTAATTTGTTAGAAACAAGATGCTACATAGTTATGAACCTGCCATCTTTTACACATGCAATAATTTTCTGTTAAAACATTTTAGGATTTTTGAGCCAAAATCATAGAATATGAAATATTTGCTCAGCCCTGGACTTTATGAAGTCGTCACTGTTGGATAGGGTCTTTCTGAGTTGCTAAGGGTCTCTCTAAATTGCCATGCTGGCCTCAAACTTGAAATCTCCTGCTTTAGCCTCCTGAGTCACTGGGATTACAGGCGTGTGCCACCACACCTGACTGGATCTTTGAGTACTAAGTGTAAAAGGAACAGACCTGTGGACCTCAGAAAGGATTGTTGATATGTCTTCATGTCACTGAAGTCAACAAATAAAGAGATTTATTTTGTAATTATTTTCCCACAAGTCAGTAAGGTTTTAAATGGCTTTTCTGAGCCGTGACTCTTCTGACCTCCCACACTCTCTCCATTCCCCAGTCAATAAAGGCCCTCAAATGTTTTCAGGTAAGAGTATGTTTTGGTCTGTAGCACTTCCATAAAATTAAGAGAAATGAGTCAAAGGAGCAAAAGGTCATCTTGAGAACAAAATAATTCAAGATCTATAACTAGTTTATTGTTTCAAAACAGAGCTGGGGATTAATGTGGCACATGGAGAACTTTGAAAAGAAAAATCCAAACACAAAACTTTTATTATTAAGAATTTCTTTTTTAGTTATTGATGTACATAATACCATTATTTTGTTTATTTTGTGTGTGTGTGTGTGTGGTGCTAAGGATTGAACCCAGTGCCTCACACATGCTAGGCAAGCACTCTACCAGTGAGCCACAACCCCAGCCCAAACATTATCAACTGTGTGTCTTCTTCAACAGAACTGGTTTTTAACTGCACAGGAAGTCAGGCATTTATCATTAGCATTTCACATAATAAACTGTGTATTCTATCATATTAACCATATACTATATTTGCCAGACATGACTGTTTTTGAAAATTAAACCCATCCCCAAAGAAAAATCTAACTACCCCAAGTATATTTATACTTGGCAGATTCTTTTGAATATGTAAGTTTTTAATCTTAGTTATCTTAGTTATCAGGACAAAATTACTTTTGTTATCAAAGTTATATTATCAGGACAAAATTACTTTGTTAACAAAGTTATCAGTTTTAATCTTAGTTATCAGGACAAAATTACTTGGCACAGTTAGGTTTTGGTCCATTAAGTTTGTTAAAATGTGCTTAACTGACTGGAGTTTCTTGGTAATTATTGCAATGAGTTGAATATTACCTGTCAGTAAGAGGATTTGTTTTACTTCTAAATTAATCAAAGCATCTTCCTCAGTTCTGCTTCTATAATGTATATGCCTCTTCGTTGTCTTTCTGAAGCTTGTCATTGTAAAGAGGTAATGAAATTAATCCCTTACCATTTTGAGGACTTAAAAAACAAATTTGTTATAAAGCAAAGCCAGACAGAAAAATCCCAAAGTAGCAAATAAATGATTAGTATATATCATTAATTCAACAATCATTTTATTGTTTCATTTTTGTTTGTGAACCAAAGTTCCTTTAGGGATTTTTGACTCAGACATTGATAATCTTACCCTTCTCTTCACCAGGACTTTAATACCCACCGAGGCAGTCCTGAGAAATGAATGTGGCCCATCCCAAAATTTATGTCAAGTCCTACCCCCCAAGATGGCTATATTTGGAGATGAAGCCTTTTACAGATACAATTAAAGTTAAATGAGATAAAGGTGCTGGCAACTTAATCTTATACTTCTAGCCTCTAGAACCAAGAAAATAAATTTGTTGTTTTAGAAAACAACTTTTACTCTGTTAACAGGTACTCTGTTATGGCAGACTAATGTAGTTTCACTTTTGCCTCAAAAGTTGATGAAATGCCACCAACATCATCTTTTTTGTATGTAGTACTACTTTCTTAATAAAATATATATTTAGAAATTGTGTCCAAAATAATTTAAAATATGCTTAGCAATTTTCATCTTCTAAAATGGAATGTTATAATTGTGAATAAAGCCAACTGACTTTTATACAAATCACATTATCCTAATAGCAGGGAAAATACTTCATAAATCTGAAAATAGCACAAAGATGTATAGAAGCTCAGGTTTTGACATAGGATGGGTTTTTAATTCAAAGACATCCGTTACTCACAATCTATCTAGTCATGTGTCCCCTGTGGTGCTGAAGCTCAGTGATTTGGAACAGATTCACCCTAAATTATGAGATTATATAATGTTGCAGCTAGAGTAACTACAAAGCAATACAAATCTCTCTTGTGGAAACTGAGGAAGCTGAAAGCCAAAGTGAACATGTAATTTGTCCAAAGTCACAACCTACAGTAGATAGCATTAGAGGCCTTTCCCTAGACTGCCATGCCAGGGATTTTTTAAGATTAACTCATTTGTGCTTTTAACTAGCCATACTCACTCTATTCTGGCCCACACAACATCATTCTAATCACCTTTTTTGGTTTCCTGAATTATGGATGCCAGGAAAAACACACTGCTGCAGTTCCCAGACTCCTTTTCAGCCAGTCTTCTATATATGAAAGCAAAGAATTGGCTGCCAAACTGTCAGTCTTACTGCAGCCTCTGGGGTGCTTGGACATCATTTGATCTTTAGTCAGACTTCTTGAAATATTCACTTTAGTGAAAAGAAAAATTCAAAGATGCTGCTAGGTATGTTGTACTTAGTTGTCAGGATTATTTATTGTAACGTGTAATGTATGGACTACAGTTTTACTGAAAAATGGGAGCTTAACATCCCACCTTTGGTATATTCAGTGATTGGCAGAGTGTTTAACCCTAGAAAACCTAAAACCTATGACTTTCCTGTGCTGGGTGATCTATGCTTACTTCAGCTTCTTGCCATTTCTTGGATCAAAACATGCTCCAGGAGTTTGCCTGGCCTCCAGGGCCCAGAGCAGCATCTCCCTGGCTACTGCACGCAGGGCCAGACCTGGGGAAGGGCCTCCTCCACTCCCAGGAGGAGTGCGACCTGCCCAGCTGGGACCAGAGCAAGAGGTAGGCACCCGCCCGCCGGAAGGAGAGACCCAGCCACCAGTTTGCCTGGCCTCCAGGGCCTAGAGTAGCATCTCCCTTCTGCTGCATGCAGGGCCAGACCTGGGGAAGGGCTTCCTCCACTCTCCGGGGGAGTGAGACCTGCCCAGCTGCGACCAGAGCAAGAGGTAGGCACCCGCCCGCCGGAAGGAGAGACCCAGCCACCAGTTTGCCTGGTCTTCACGGCCCAGAGTAGCATCTCCCTGCTGCTGTATGCAGGGCCCAGCTTGAGGATAAGCCCCTTCCACTATTCCACTGTGCCATTCTGCAACTGACCAAAGGTGCAGCCTTAACTCCACTAACAGGGTTGCTGACTGGACATGATCCGGGTCAATTGGCTTAAACTGGAAGGGAAAAAAGAAGGGCTTCCAAGGGTCCATTTTGTTTGAGACTTGTTCCTGGGTTCAACGTTTTTGTCTTTGTTTGCTTGTTTGTTTGTTTTGTAGTTTCTTGGGTTTCTTTTTTGTTTTTGCTTTGTTTTTGTTTTGATTGACAGTGTTTTTGTGTGCTTCTGCTCCTCTTATCTTTCTTTTCTTCCTTCTCACTTTTTATATTTTTTCTTCTTCCTTCATCTGCCCTATTTACACCCCACCATTGCATTCTCAACAGAAGCAAAAACAAGTTATATGCAGAAATGGGGATTTCTAGAACACGTACAATTGAAATATATAGCAAAGTGGTGTTATATACAATTTATTCTCTATTTTCTAGACTCACTCTCTCTCTCCTCTCTCTTACAATAATTTCTACTCCTTGGTCATTTTTTTTTCTCTTCTTTTTTTCTTTTCCAACTTTCTTTATTTATTCTCTCAAACGCTGCATAAGTTAGGTTTATATATAAATCGGTCTTTCCACCTAATCATTCACTCCATTCTCTTTCCTCTCTCGTCTGCTGATACTAAACCACTTCCATAGAACTCTCTTTTCATACTTTCTAAGAAAGAACAACTCTCTTTTCATACTTTCTAAGAAAGAACTCACTTCCTTCTTCCTAAACTTATCACCACTGTGTCCATTACTTGAAACTATAAAACATCATCAGAAACGTACAGAGTAAATTGGAAACAATATCTGGGTTAACTGAATCTGTACATTGTGATCAAACTGGGATTATCTGAACAGAAAATGTTTGATTTTAAAGTGTAAAGGAAATAAAGGGGATCTGATAGCATTGTACTACAGGAGCAACGTAAGGTTTTAAGGTAAAATCAAAATAGACAAGGTCCCATAGTGCAGGAGGAATAAACAGACAAGCAATATGAAGAAACAAGGGAAGAAAGTGACACAAACAAATCAATATACCTCCTCAGTAGATTCCATGGCATGCACAGTTGGTGAAATGCCAGAGATGGAATTTAGAAATTACGTATTCCAAATGTTAGCAGAACTTAAGAATGAACTCAAAAATGAGATGAGGGAGCAAATACAGGAGGTGAAAGATCATTTTGACAAAGAACTCCATAAACAAATACAGGAAGTAAAAGATTACTTCAATAGGGAAATAGAGGCTCTAAAAAGAAACCAAACAGAAATTCCAGAAATGAAAGAAGCAATAAACCAAAATAAAAGCTCAATTGAAAGTATCACCAACAGAGTAGATCACTTGGAAGAAAGAACCTCAGACAATGAAGACAAAATATATATCCTAGAGAAAAATCTAGATTACACAGCAAAAATGGTAAGAAACCAAGAACAGAACATTCAAGAATTATGGGACAACATAAAAAGACCAAACATAAGAGTGATTGGGGTAGAGGAGGGGGCAGAGTTTCAAGCCAAAGGAATGAGTAATTCATTTAATGAAATAATTACAGAAAATTTTCCAAACTTGAGGAATGAATGGGAAAACCAAGTTCAAGAGGCCTACCGAACACCAAACATACGATATCACAACAGATCCACACCAAGACACATTATAATAAAAATGCCTAATATACTGAGCAAGGAGAGAATATAAAAAGCCACAAGAGAAAGGAAGCAGATTACATATAGGGGGAAACCAATCAGACTATGTTCAGATTTTTCTACCCAGACCGTAAAAGCAAGAAGATGCAGGAATAGCATATTTCAAGCTCTGAAGGAAAAGGGATGTCAACCAAGAATCTTATATCCAGCAAAATTGAGCTTTAGATTGGAAGATGAAATAAAAACCTTCCATGAGAAGCAAAAGTTAAAAGATTTCGCATCTCAAAAGCCAGAACTTCTGAACATCCTGGGCAAAATTTTTCATGAAGAAGAAGAAAAAAATAACAATGAAAATCAACAAAGGGAGATATTAAACTAAGGGAAATACCAACCAGAAGAGAAACCAAATCAAGCTAAAGATCATAATACAAATAAAAATGGATGGGAATAAAAATCACATCTCAATAATAACCCTGAATATTAACGGCCTAAACTCGCCATTCAAAAGAAAAAGATTATCTGAATGGATTAAAAGAAATGACCCAACATTTTGCTGTCTCCAAGAAACACACCTCATAGAAAAAGACATCAATAGACTGAAGGTGAAAGGCTAGGAAAAGTCTTATCAATCACATGGCCTGCGGAAGCAAGCAGGGGTTTCCATTCTCATTTCAAATAAGGTAGACTTCAAGCCAAAGTTAAACAAAAGGGACAAGATGAATATTTCTTACTACTTAAGGGAACCATTCATCAATAGGATATAACAATCATATATCTATATGCCCCAAATAATGGAGCACCTACATTCATCAAACAAACTCTTCTCAAGTTCAAGAAAAAAATTGACCACAACACAGTTATTCTAGGGGATTTCAACATACCTCTCTCACCAATAGATAGATCATCCAAACAAAAGCTAAACAAAGAAATCTTAGGCCTCCTTAAAACAATTAATAACTTAGACCTAACGGACATATATAGAATATTTCATCCCACAGTAAAAAAATACACTTTTTTCTCAGCAGCACATGGCTCCTTCTCCAAAATAGACCATATATTATGTCACAAGGCAACTCTCAGCAAATATAAAAAAATAGAGATACTACCCTGCATGCTATCGGACCATAAAGGGATGAAATTGGAAATCAACGACAAAACAAGGAATAAGAAAAACTACTCCAACAACTGGAAGCTAAACAACATGCTACTGAATGAACAAGGGGTTGAAGAAGACATCAAAGAGGAGATTAAAAAATTCCTAGAGGTAAATGAGAACACAGATACATCAGATAGAAATCTCTGGGACACCATGAAGGCAGTAGTAAGAGAAAAATTCATTGCACTGAGTTCATTCCTTAAAAGGAAAAAAAAAAAAAAATGA
Source organism: Tamias sibiricus (assembly GCA_025594165.1). NCBI lineage: Eukaryota > Metazoa > Chordata > Mammalia > Rodentia > Sciuridae > Tamias > Tamias sibiricus. The sequence continues at coordinate 105,536,871 of CM046664.1, read as the reverse complement.
CTTAACATCACACCTCAAATCACTAGAAAAAGAACAGATCAACACCAAGAGCAGCAGAAGACAGGAAATAATTAGAATCAGAGCAGAAATTAATGAAATTGAGACTAAGGAAACAATTCAAAGAATTGACAAAACTAAAAGTTGGTTTTTTGAAAAAATAAACAAAATTGACAGACCCTTAGCGATGCTAAAGAAAAGAAGAAGAGAAAAAACTCAAATTACTACATTCATGATGAAAAAGGGAATATCACAACAAAAACCTCAGATATACAGAAGATAATTAGAAATTACTTTGAAAACTTGTACTCTACAAAATAGAAAATACTGAATGCATTGACAGATTTCTAGAGTCACATGATTTGCCTAAACTGGATCTGGAAGCTATACACAATTTAAACAGATCGATTACAAGCGAAGAAATAGAAGATGTCATCAAAAAGCTACCAACAAGGAAAAGTCCAGGACCTGATGGGTTTACAGCAGAGTTCTACAAGACTTTCAAAGAAGAACTAATACCAATGCTCTTCAAACTATTTCAAGAAATAGAAAAAGAGGGAGCTCTTCCAGACTCTTTCTATGAGGCCAATATTACATTAATTTCAAAGCCAGGCAAAGACACATCCAAAAAAGAAAACGTCAGACCAATATCTTTTTTTTTTTTAATTTTTTTATTATTTATTTACTTATTCATCATGCACAAGTATAGTATCTTTTTACATACAACTGCTTGTATACAAAGTATATAAGTACCATTCAGATCTTCAATCATGCATTTAGGATAATGATATCCATCTCATTCAACCACCAATTTTTTCCCTACCCCCCCTTACTCCCTCCCTCCCCTCCCTTTCCGTTAGACCAATATCTTTAATGAACATAGATGCAAAAATCCTCAACAAAATTCTGGCAAATCGGATACAAAAACATATCAAAAAGATAGTGCATCACAATCAAGTGGGGTTTATTCCAGGGATGCAGGCTGGTTCAACATTCAGAAATCAATAAACATAATACATCACATCAATAGACTTAAAGATAAAAATCATATGATTATCTCAATAGATGCAGAAAAAGCATTTGACAAAATACAGCACCCCTTTATGTTCAAAATACTGGAAAAACTAGGAATAACAGGAACATATCTCAACATTATAAAAGCTATTTATGCAAGGCCCAGAGCTAACATTATCTTAAATGGAGAAAAATTGAAAGCATTCCCTCTAAAAACTGGAACAAGACAGGGATGCCCCCTTCCACTACTGCTATTTAACATAGTACTGGAAACTCTGGCCAGAGCAATTAGACAGACGAAAAGAAATTAAAGGGATCCAGATAGGAAAAGAAGAGCTCAAATTAGCACTATTTGCTGATGACATGATAATATACCTAGAAGACCCAAAAAAACTCTACCAGAAAACTTTTACAACTAGTAAATGAATTTGGCAAAGTAGCAGGATACAAAATCAATACCCATAAGTCAAAGGCATTTTTGTACATTAGTGACAAAGCCTCTGAAAGGGAAATGATGAAAACTACCCCATTTACAATAGCATCAAAAAAAAAAAAAAATACCTGGGAATCAACTTAACGAAAGAGGTGAAAGACCTCTATAAGGAAAATTATAGAACACTAAAGAAAGAAATCATAGAAGAACTCAGAAGATGGAAAGACCTACCTTGCTCTTGGATAGGTAGAATCAATATTGTCAAAATGTTCATACTACCAAAAATATTATACAGATTTAATGCAATTCCAATCAAACTCCCAATGTCATTCTTCAAAGAAATAGAAAAAGCAGTCATGAAATTCATCTGGAGAAATAAGAGACCCAGAATAGCCAAAGCAATCCTGAGCAAGAAAAGTGAAGCAGGGGGCATCACCATACCGGACTTTAAATCATACTATAGAGCAATAGTAACAAAAACAGCATGGTATTGGCACCAAAACAGACTGGTGGACCAATGGTACAGAATTGAGGACACAGAGACTATTACATATAATTTCAGCTATCTTATATTAGACAAAGTCGCCAAAAATGTACAGTGGAGGAAGGATAGCCTCTTCAACAAATGGTGCTGGGAAAACTGGAAAGCCATATACAACAAAATGAAATTAAACCCTTGTCTCTCACCATGCACAAAACTCAATTCAAAGTGGATCAAGGACTTAGGAATTAGACCAGAGACAATACGCCTAATAGAAGAAAAAGTAAGCTCCAATTTCCAACATGTCGGATTAGGCCCCAAGTTCCTTAATAAGAATCCTGTAGCACAAGAACTATTACCAAGAATTAATGAATGGGATAGATTTAAACTAAAAAGCTCCTTCTCAGGAAAAAAAAAAAAAAAACAATCAGTGAGGTGAATAGACAGCCAACTAATTGGGAACAAATATTTAATACGTGCACATCAGATAGAGCACTAATTTCTAGAATATATAAAGAACTCAAAAAACTTAACACCAAAAAAGCAAATAACCCAATCAATAAATGGGCTAAGGAATTGAAAAGACACTTCTCAGAAGAAGATACGCATTTATTCAACAAATACATGAAAAAAATGCTCAACATCGCTGGCAATTAGAGAAATGCAAATCAAAACTACTCTAAGATTTCATTTCACTCCAGTCAGAATGGCAGCTATCAAGAACACAAACAACAATAAATGTTGGAGAGGATGTGGGGGAAAAGGCACATTCATACATTGCTGGTGGGACTGCAAAATGGTACAACCGCTATGGAAGGCAGTATGGAGATTTCTCGGGAAAATGGGAATGGAACCACCCTATGACCCAGCCATCCCACTCCTGGGTCTATTCCCAAAGGACTTAAAAACAGCATATTACAGTGACACAGCCACTTCAATGTTTATAGCAGCACAATTCACAATAGGTAGGTTGTGGAACCAACCTAGATGTCCCTCAGTAGATGAGTGGATAAAGAAAATGTGGTATATATACAAAATGGAATTTTACTCAGCAATAAGAGAGAATAAAATAATGGCATTTGCAGGTAAATGGATGACGTTGGAGAATATAATGCTAAGTGAAGTTAGTCAATCTCAAAAATCCAAATACCCAATGTTTTCTCTGATATAAGGAGTCTAGTTCACAGTGTTGTTGGATGGGGGTACATAGGATTAGAGGAACACTAGAATGGTCAAAGGAAAGGGAGGGGATGGGAGGGAGCGGGGGGTGGGGAAGGAAAAAAAAATTGGTGGTTGAATGAGATGGATATCATTATCCTAAATGCATGATTGAAGATCTGAATTGTACTTATATACTTTGTATACAAGCAGTTGTATGTAACAAGATGCTATACTTGTGCATTATGAATAAGTAAATAAATAATTAAATAAACAACAAAGAGATACTTGTCACCAAAAAAAAAAAAAAAAAGAACACCTGCCCCAGTATATGTGATTGGGGACATCAGAACCTGCATCCAAGGCCTCTGTGATGTTGTTATTCTATATGCTCTCTCTTCTACATCCTTTCTTAGAAGCTAAGTCCACATTGTCCTCAGTAAACCTGTTGTGCTTTGAAAGTTGGATTGATAATCCAAACTGGAAGCCTACTCTAGTGACCTTATGCCTAGATTCCCAAGTATATCCATGAGACAAAAGTAAGCACCCAGTAGCATGCCCATGGGCAAAGTCATTGAATCATTGTCAGTGTTTGGATTTTCTGGGGTAACTCTAAAGTCTAGTTTCCATCCTCTAGCATCATAGATGTAAGCAGCAAGCTATGGCAGCAGGAAAAATTTTCCCATTATAATCAACACAGGACTGGTGGGATGCATCCTAACTCTTTGCTCCTGGCTGGGTACAACAACTCTGTGGGCCAATCAATCCCTTTAATTATGCCTTTGTTTTATGTAGAGGGAGATTCTTTTGTAATTAAGAACTTTAATCAATAGAGTTAGAGCTTTTCCCTTTTGCTTTGAAGTGATTATTCTGAGCAACTTACTTTAGCTTGGCCTTAAGGCCTATGGAAACCCTGATCTGTATTAAAGTCATCCTACCCACATACTATAAGGCACAAGATTTGTTTTTATATGCATTTTCCTGAAAGTTATAAGTTCCACAAAGCTGCCTACAACTTGTTTATGATTTCTTGACCACCCACTTGTAGGTGGTGAGTCTGGGAGTTAGACAATCACTTGAAAAATGAAACTGAGATTCATGGTTAACTTCTGCTTGGGTCACCATGACTCTGAATTTTAAAAAATTTGGGAGGCTTCTCTTGCCTCATGAACATTAAAACAAAAACCCAAAATAAGTAATCTTTGGTATAAAATGTTTCACCAAAAGCCCACCTTGTTCACACAACAGAGGAGGCAGAAAAACCAGTGCAATGAAGCAGTCCCTCTCCACCTTACCAAGGTAAAAATGCTATACTTTGGCTCTTGCTGGCCATCACTTACCACATCAGCAAGGCCTAGGCTTCACTTGTCAATGGTATAATTGGCTAAGGTATGCTTGTAGGCCATCGCATATATCTATGTATTGAAATATCATGAAAGCTAAAAAGGAAAAAAGAATGGGACATCGTTTTAGAGAAGGAAGTGGGGAAAAGGCCCTCTAAACTGCAGGGAAATGGGTTGAACAAAAAATAGAGGAAATTCAAATGGCTGTGATGATTGATCCTGATTACCAGGAGAAAACTGGGTTATTATCAAATTCAGGGCCTGGAGTACTGTGTTTGAAAAACAGAAAAAAGTTAACCCAGGAGTAAAGGTTCAGAATCTAGGAATTTCCCTGCCCAAAAAAGGCACTGAAAATTTGGACTCCTTAGGAACAAAGGTTTAGAATGTCCCACCAGGAACAGTGGCTGAAGCAATGGCTGGGAACAAAGGGAACACAGCATTAGTGGTGGAAGAAGGGAATTATAAACTGGCCTTGTGACTAGTTCTGGAAATAGTTATAGAAATGATGACAAAACACCTAAATATATTTTCTTCTCAACTTGCGTAAATGGATGTGCATTTCTTGTATGTGAATATAAATTTTTTCCCTCACATCCTTTCCTTTATTATACAAATTTATTATCAGCGAGGTTTGTAATTTGGTGTTTAGGTGACTAAGTATTGAGATGGAACTGTACTGAATTTGGGAAATAATATCATCACTCAGAGAAAAAGTGTGACTACTCATGAATGCCAATGCATTTATGGTTGGGACTTTGAGAAAGGGCTAAAAACATCTTTATTTGTTCAAGGGCAGTTGAATTTCTGGTTGAGAACATAGAATTGTTTTTATTGTTTGGAAGACAAATATTTGTAGAAGCCTGGGTGAGTGTGCTGAAGAACAAAGGGGATGGATTTTGCCAGTTCTCTCTCAACTTCACTCACACTTCTATGCTTGTCTTTTTGATGCTGGGGCTGAGACTCCATAGATCACATTTCTGCTCTGCCAGATGGTTTTGCAAACCTCTGCTAACAGAGAGAACTAGTAGATTGAAGGAAGAAGAGCTTGCTCCTTCCTATCACTTTGTTTGCTCCTTATTCCTTTTTCTATCAGCATTACCCAGCCTCATTTCTTCATTCTAGAAGCAACAGCCCATTCCAGTGGTAGCAGTTGAAGCAAGTTTGCTATTTCTAACATCTGCAAAACCCACCCAACCTCATCTTAGACACCAGTGCAAACTGTCCACTGCTCTCCTCCTCAGAGTTCCAAATTTCAGCTGTACAGGAAACAACCTTTAAGCTTCTAAAGTGCAATGATTTCAATCTCATTCCCTAATTTCCTGAGATACTTCCTGCAATTGCTGATACTGTGTAATCTCAGGGTCCTCTTTTTGCATTGTCTGTTCTTCAATTTTTCATCTTAAATTCTCTCAATGAAAATAACTTGTGTAGTTATATCTCTGACTAGCCTCCTAGTGATATAAGAAGTAAGCAAAGGCTGCAAGTAAGCAATTAATTTGGAATTATCCCAAATAAGATCACACTAAAGGATTTTTAAAGCCAGAAAGTGACATAACCAGGTTTGGATTTGTGGAAAAGTTACCCTTACTGCCTTTGGAGAATAGACTAGCAGGGTCAATACAAATATGCAATTAATAAAGTCTTGTAGGAATCCAGATAAACAGTGGCTTGAACTAAAGAGATGAAAGTATGCATAGAAAAAAAAAAAAAACTGAATGAAGACAGATACCCAAGCACATGCCTATAATCCCAGCTACTCAAGAAACTGACAGGTGGACTGTAAGTTTGAGGCCAGTCAGGGCAACTAAGCGAGACCCTGTCTCAAAAAAAAAAAAAAAAAAAAAAAAAAAAAGGTAGGAAGAGATGCTGGGGATATAGCTTAGTGGCAGAACACCCTGGGTTCAATCTCCAGTACTAAAAATTAAAAAAAATAGAACACAATAATTATTAAGGATTTGTTGATATTAGATGAAGGAGGGAAAAGAACTTATTTCACATGGAAGTGAGGAAGAGGTACATATCAAGGATGATATAGTCTTTGGTAATTACAGCTTGGTGGTTCAACTCATAAAGAGAAGCCATACTCTGGAGGGTGATCAGTTCTAGGCAACTGAATGAACTGAGGTTTGAACCATGATCTTCAGGTCTTGGAGTAACTGGGGGTGGGTTGGATTCATGGGTATGGAGGTCACAAGGAAGAGATTTGGTCTACATAGACATTTGGGGATCATCAAACTACATGGTATAGGGAGCCAAAGGAGCTGACAGAGTACCCAGAAAGGGAATGGAGTGAGAAGTGGTCAATGAACAAAATCCTAGGAACAAAATGTGGGGGTATGGTGTAATTTCTTGAGTAAACAGATATATTCCTCTTCTTTCCTACATGGAATGCTGATATCATCTTTTGCCAGATTTAGAGCCTATGTGATATCAGGACCTTAGGAAATTAACAGCATAATCTTCTTTAGGAAGAGTTGCCATTATCTAATGTTCACTACCAAGTCTGCCATGTCTCCCTGCCCAAGGGACTCTAGCACAGACTACCCTATTTGTTGGCATCGTTACTATGTGGAAGGCAAGAGGCACTCTATGAGGATTTGGTATAGATGTACTGAAAGCAATGATGAGGAGGCTATGAACAACATCAGCACCTCTGAGTGGGTAAGACCACTGGAAAGCAAAAGTCTAAAGGGCTACTTGATGAGGACACAACTAACAGGTGCTGATCCAGCAGGTCACCTTTACAAATTCAATTACATCTTCCTTTGAGAGAAAGTGTGATGGTATTGTGGTTGAAGTCATAAATGCCACGCCAACTGAAAGGGTTGAAATCCTAACTCCTGGACCTCTAATCAGTTATTTCATTGCTCTAAGCTTCAGAAAATTCATAAGATGAATAGCAACCTAACTCAAGGAAGTTGAGGTTTAAATATCTATGTAAAATAATCTATGTAATGGTTATATTATATATAATCTTTGTAATAATCTATATGAATCCCAGTGCCCGGTATGTAAGTGTTCCATTAGCTGTATGTGCTAGACATGTTTGTTACCTCTTATTTCCACCCATTCTACATCACTAGCTATTGTAATGGAGATTTCGATGTTTCACCTTTGCAGTGAACACAGTATTAAGCTCTGCCCATGGAGTCTGGAAGAACACTGTAAAAAGGGATTCCTCTGATTCTGATTCATCTTGGTTTATCTTTGCTCCTGCTGCCTTGTGGGCAGCAGCACCTGTGTGAAGACATCCAGTGGTAATCTGCCCTAGTTACACAATTAGGATATATAATTTCTTGTTATGCTTGTAGCCTGGCCTGAATGAGGACCACCTCATATATCCCTCCTGATATGGACACTGGTCACCCCAGGCTTCATAGTATCCTGCCCATGTCCCAGTGCTGACTCCTTTGTCTTACCTAGATACTGGCCTTTTTCTGCACTCCCAAGACACTTCTTGTGTCCCTCCAGACATGGATACCATATACTAAAACACTCATTTCCTGAGGCCCAATACTCTTGTGTGCCTGCCACCAGTCTCAGCCTGGCTATAAGATTGTTTCTTAGAAAGGCACTCCAGATGTGCATACTGCAAAACACTTGTCTGCTTACCACTAAGCAGGATACCAAGAGCCCAACTTCCTCTGTAAGCCTGTCTGCTGGTATCGCTGCATCTGCCAAAGAGTAGCTTCCTGCCTTCTCAGCAGGGAGAACAGCAGTAGCCTGGACAACACAGCAAATGTCTCTGCTATCCAACAGAGCTCGGAATCTCAGCCTTGAGAAGGGCCCTTCCTTCAAGTTTGTTCATCCTTGGGTACTCTCTCAGAACTATCTCGTTGGGTATCTTTTATCTGGGTATGGTGGCACATATCTGTAACCTCAGGGACTTGGGAGGCTGAGGCAGGAAGATCACAAGTTCAAGGCTGGCCTCAGCAACTGAGACTCAAAATATATAAAGGGCTGGAGATGTTGCTCATTGGTAAAGCACCTCTGGGTTCAATCCCCAGTAACTCCCACCCCTCAAAAAACGATATCTCTTTACATCTTTATAGTTACTCCCCTATTGACTACTACTTTTATATTAAACTTTCCTTATTCCAATTAATCAGTTTTGTCTCCAGAATGAACCCTGATACACTGTTTTCCAGACATTATTTTATCTAAATATTTATTGAGTTCCTATGATGTGTTTGGCACTGTAATAAATAAAAAGGAAACATCAGTGAACAAAATTTCTGCTATGATGGTACATGCATTTTTGATAAGAAAACAGATTGGGAAGCAGTTAAAACAATGTGAGATGTCTCTGACTATAGAAGACAGAAGGTGTCCCGTCACATGTCATAAGGCTAAGCTTTGAGATCAAACTCAATCTTTTCCACTTTAGAAAATTGATTTAAAATATTAATTCAAAAACAGTTCGTTTTTACCATAATCTTTTTAGTCATATTTTTAAATCAAATTGTTTTTTAGCTTGTGGTACAGGTAAGATGTATATCATAATGAACTTTTAAAGTTTTACTATTCTTGTGGCCTAGTGCTTAGTTCTCCTTCCAGTTATCTAATGTTGAGTATCAGCATCCACTGGATATGCCATTACTATGCAGACAGTTATTTTCTTAAAGTTGCTTAGTAACAATTATTCAATATTCAGCTCCTTTCAGCTTTTGCATTAATTGAAAACCTGAAAAGGGTATACTATTTCAGGTTGAACACTATTGTTTCTTTACTAAAACAGCACAAGTTAATGTTATAATTTATATAAAAATAAAACACTTTCTAAAGCCCATAACTGCCAATTCATCTCGGCATTTCTGCATGTTTCTATAGATCAGGTTTAGAGATGTCCAAACATAAAACCAGTTGGAGTAAGTGAATCTGTGTTCCAAATTCACCAATCTTCAGATAGATGAGGGGGTAGATGAAAAATGTGATTAGCATAGATGAACTTATAAGCCTTTTTAATTCAATACTTTTATGAGAATCTAATTATATTATAAAGGTCTTAGAGTGTTTCCTCTATCAGGTCTCCCACCAAAAGAATCAATTAGGGACCAAAGGGAAAATGCAAACAACCCTAAAGTGTTGCTCACTGAAACAAGGTTTTTGAAACACAACATAAAACAGTACACCAAAGGCTAGAAAATAGTTTTGTGCTTGTTTATCCTATTTTTTAAAATAAAAGTAAATATTATGATTGTTTTCCCTTATTTACCTGACATATTCTTACAAATTGTATGTTGAACAAGCTTATGAATCTTTTCAAAATTGGGGTGTTGGATTATGTTTTTAAAGAAGATAACTAATTATGCTAAAAAAAATCTTGTAGTTGCTCCTTACTTGAAATAAAATAATTTCTACTTTATTAGTTTTATTCAGTCCAGGTTTGTTGTTTGGCTAGTTTGTTTTTAATACAATAGTAGAATTAAAGCCTAGAAACTCCTCAGAATTTCCTAGAGCTTTTTTAAACTAAAAATGCCTAGGCCTAGGCTACAGAGAATCTTTAAGATAGGTGCCTAGTACTTAAATCTAACATATCCAATGTTGGACCACTCTTCTTTAATAAATTTCAGTGTACCTCACACTGGGTGAAAGCAGTAGTTCCATATTAGACTCATTCTTACCTCCCCAAAGCCTTGTGCATCATCCATTTAGAGATTACACTTTCTCTCTCCATGCCCTTATTTTAAACAAATTCTTTTCCACTCCACAAATTTTTACTACTTAAAAATGTAAGTCAATGAGTTAGCTGCACATATAACTTGAAGAATGAAACTCATAAATATCACCAGTATGAAATATAAAACATTGCCACCCAGGACCCCAGAAGATTCCATGCACCCATTTCCCGTCATAACCTTGCTCACCCCTCTGGGGTTAACCACTCTTCTAATTTTTGTGACTGTCATTTACTTGTCTTTCTTTATAATTTTACCACTAATATCTGCATTGCTCACAAGTTTTTTGATTTTTTTTGCCTGTTGTTCTACTTTGTACAAATGGATTCATCTACTGTATTTATATTCAGCATCTTTCAGTCAGTATTGTATTTATGGAACCAAAAGTTCATTAAGAGTCTTTGCTATTATGACCATACCATAACTTTATCCCCTGTTGCATTAACATTGCTTATGGTGTGGAGCTGCTAAAATAATTCTTTTTTTTTTTAATATTTATTTGCTTTTAGTTGTACACAATGCATTTATTTTTACGTGGTGCTGAGGATCGAACTTGGGCCGCGCACGCGCTAGGCGAGCGCTCTACCGCTGAGCCACAACCCCAGCCCTAAAATAATTCTTTTATGCACCTTCTTGTACAAAATGTTCTCCACACTTGCACAAGATTTGGTTCTGTGGGTTGCAAAGTAATATTAGTAACAATGATACTGAACGCTACATAGTGTTTATTATGTTTTAAGTACTACTCTGAATATTCCACATGGATTAATTCATTAATTTTAACAACACAAGAAGGGCAAAAACTGGTTATTGAGGGAGAGGGAAACCAAGACAAAACCTTACTCTTTTTTATATATAAAGTCACATGTGAAAGGTAAGAAAACTATGAAGATGAAACTCAAATCCACGAATTTGACAGCAGAATATGTACTCAAACACCATAATGCAATAGTATTAATGCATTAATATCATAATAATATTCAGCATAAACATCTTTAAATTTACTAAGGAATGTCAGACTTTTCCAAAAGAGTTATATGATTTATATTTGCATATGTCTATTTCAATCGAGGCCAAAGATACTTTTCCTATTAACTGACTATGTGAATTTCCTTATTTGCAAATTTTTGGTTCGAGATTTTTGCCAATTTTTTGTTGAATTTTAATGGTAAATAGAAGTTCTTCAGACATTCTGTATACTATGCCCATGGGCCATTGTATGTATTACAATTCTCTATACTTAGAGGCTTGTGTTTGTATTCTTTTGCAAACTTACTGCTTCTGATGAAAGAAGTACCATGTTATTGTATTCATACTTACTTTTTCTTTATATGTAGTTTTATTTTGTCTGAAGTCCTTTCCTACTCCAATATTATGAAGAGATTCCTTATGTTATTTTCTTGAAGGGTTATAATTTTGCCTTTCATATTTTGATCTTTAAGAAACCAAACAATTCTATGGGGCTGGGGTTGTAGCTCAGTGGTAGAGTTCTTGCCTAGTATGTGTGAGGCACTGGGTTTGATTTTCAGCACCGCATATAAATAAATGAATAAAATAAAGGCCTATCAACATCTAAAAGATTAAAATTTTAAAAAAAGAAACCAAACAATTCTAAACACCAAAGTTTTTCCCCCCCCTCAAAAAAAAGTCAATTGTCACAGAACCAGCACCATTAACTGACAAGCAGTCCTTGCTTCATGGAATGCAGCACATGACTGCCAGAAATCAAGTCTCTGGGTGATGAAATGCCACAGTATCTTAATAACTAAAGCAATACTATATTTAGATGTCTGGTATGGTAAGATCTATCACACTGTTGTTCTTAAAAATGCCTCGGTTATTCTTGACCCTTGGCACTGCATAAAATTTAAAAAGTAAGTTTGTCAATTAAAAATACTTGGAATTTTGGCCAGGCACTGTGGTGCATGCCTGTAATCCCAGCACTTGGGAGGCTGAGGCAGGAGGATCATGAGTTCAAAGCCAGCCTCAGCAATGGCGAGGCACTTAGCAACTCAGTGAGACCCTGTCTCTAATAAAATACAAAAAAGGGCTGGGGATGTGGCCCAGTGGTCGAGTGCCCCTGAATTCAATCCCCAGTACCAAAAAAAAAAAAAAAAAAAAAAAAAAATTGGAATTTTAATGAACATTGTATTGGAACTACAGACCTTTGAGGACAATTAAGATATTTACAATATTAAATCTTTCAATCTTTGATCATGAAGTGCCCCTAAGTTATCTTTAGCATCTTGAAGTAAAATTTTACAATTTCCTTCTGAGAATTTTAAGCATCTTTTAGTAAACCGGTTTGTAAGTATTTAATATTTGTTGACAAAATATCTTTGAAAACTTTCATGCTGTTACCATTATGCAGGCACACAATTGATTTTAGTTTTTGTGTAGCAATGTTTGCATCTAGCAAACTATTAAATTCTCTTATTCTAATAATTTGTAGGCTCTTTTAGATCTTCCACATATACAATAATATTATTTTAGACTATCAGTTTTGACTCAAAAAAGTGATGACAGACATCCTTTCCTTTTTCCCCAGTCTCAAAGAGAAAGCTTTCAACAATTCATGTTTGCTGCAGATGTTTGGTAGAAATCCTCTAAATAGATTGAAGCACCCTTCATACCTAGTTCAAGAGCATTTTTACCACGAACAGATGTTGAATGTTTAGCAAACACTTTTTCTTCACCTCTTGAGATGATCACTATTAAATGTCCTTTAATTTCATTGTGATAGACGATAGTCACTGATAGTAAAACAACTTTGGATTTCTGGCATAAACATGACCAGATCACAATGAATCATCATTTCTGGATTTGCCTTGCTAATGTTTAGTTTAGGATTTTATATCTATGTTCCTAAGTAAAATTGGTCAGTAATTTTCCTTTTCCATACTTCATTTGGTAGAAGGTATATGCTGGTCTCACAAAATGGATTAAGGAGTATCCCTCTTTTTCTATTATCTGGAAAGGCTTTTAAGTTTGGGATTATGTATTTCATACTATTTGGCAATCTTCATCAGAGATGTTATTTAGGCTTGAAATTTCCTTGGAACATTTTAAACTATAGATTCAATAATTTTCATGGCTACTGAACCATTCTTTTGACTATTTTTGTCAGCTTCATCTTTCAAAAAATTTGTCTATTTTGCCAGGCGCCGTGGTGCCGTGCCTGTAATCCCCAGTGGCTTAGAAGGCTAGGCAGGAGAATTCAGAGTTCAAAGCCAGCCTCAGCAATATCCAGGAGCAAAGCAACTCAGTGAGACCACTGTGGCTCAGTGGTCCAATGACCCCAAGTTCAATCCCTGGTACCCCCCCCCCAAAAAAAAATTGTCCATTTCTTCCACAGGTTATACATTTATTGGCTTTAAATTGTTCATATATATCTATTCAATGATACAACAGAAAATTTTGTCCTCTTTTGTTCTTTATGGAGATTATGTATGCCTGCTTTTTCTTGATTAACTTTGCTGGGAGGTCTCTGAATCATTTTCAAATAATAAATTTTGATTTTTTAAAACCTTCTTTCTGGTCTAATTTTTATTTCCTTCTATTTTCTTTGAGCATATTGTGTGTTATTCTAACTTATTAAGATAGCTCTTCTCAGTAATATTCAGCCTTTCTTTGCTTCTATTAGACTCACTGAAGTCTATCAACTTCCTTCAAGTGCTCTTTTTGTTGCAAACCATAATTTCATTATGCATTTTCACCACTGTCTAGTTGTGCTTATATCCCAGAGTCTACTAGAAAGAAAGTTTCTTCTTTCACTCATGGGTTATTTGGAATCGTGTTAATTTCTCCAAATACAGGGCCACTTAATCATTTACTTACAGGTATATGCCAACTTAGCATTATCTTCCTAATGAATTGAACCTTTTATTATATGAAGTGACTCTTTTTACCCCTAGCAATGTTTTTGCTTTAATATTTTTTTCCGATGTTAATATTATCTATATTGACTTTATTTTGGTTTGTATAACTTCAATCATCATTTTACTTTAAAACTTTCTATGTATTGTTCTTTAGGTGTCATCTTTTGTAATGGCATATAATTGGTTTCATGTTTTAATCCAGGTAACAATTTGCCTTTAACAAGAAAACTTAGTCCATTTACATTTCATGTAATCACTGTCATATCTGGGTTACATCCCTAAGACTCTTCTACTACTATAATAATATATCACAGGTTGGTTAAGTTACAGAGATTTATTTTGGCTCCGTTCTGGTCCAAGGGTGGGGCTGCATACAGTGATGGCCTTGTGAGAACAGTCCCAAGGCAGAAGAGTCCCATTCACCTCCCAAAGGCCTCTCCTTTAAACACGATAGTTAGATTGTTTTCCACCCTCTCTTAGTAATTCATAGCAGGGATGAAACTCCCAACAGTTTCAGAAGAGGCAAACCACTATCAAACCATGGCATCTATCACCTGTTTTTTCCCCCTATTCCTGCCACTTCTATTTTATGATTATTTTCCTGTTTTTAACTTCTATTACACAGAAATTAATATATAGTTTTTGAGGTAACAATCATTTTAAGTGGTTATACTAGAAATCATATTTATACTTAAGGTTAAAGCTAACCAGTACCTTTATTCTCTCAGACCATGCAAATTTAGAGAACTTAGTCCAGTGACTACCCTATCAACTTACGTATTGCGATTGATAGGTATTTTAAATATCATTTTTTAACTCCATGAAACAGCATTATTGTTCCACATAGCAAATGCTCCTTTAGAGTCATCCATTATTCACAACCTTCTTGGTCTTTTATTCCATCTTTCACGCTCCTACTACATAAAGCATGCCTGTTAGAATTTAAGAGTCCTTAGGCAGCAAACTTGCTCATTTTGTTGTCTGAAACTGTCTTTATTCAGCCACCATTCTTGAAATATAGCTGCTGGATATAGTATTTTAAGTCAGAAGTTATTTTTCTCTCAGTCATACAACTGGTTTCTGGTTTCTATTATTGCTCTTTAGAAGTCAGTTCAAGATCTAACTGTGCGGAAGATTCACCGTGTACTGGTTACCACTTCAGCCCTCTGCATCTTGTACTACAATTTCTACTATTTCCAAGAGTGATGAGACAGAACATTCACACATCACAGGAAGTGTGTTTATTACTTAGAGATAGGCAGCAAGGACAACAGTAGCCTAGGGTTCATGACAAGCCTTTCCTCCAAGGGTCAGGAAAGCTGTCCAGGGCAGGAGTCTCATCTGCACATGCCCCAACTACACTGCAACTAAGGATCCCTACAAGGCACTCCACCCTGAGTTTTATATCTTGCTGGTGACCTCATATGCTGAGGACATCCCATTCTAAGAGGGATAGAAACAGAAACCACGGTGTTCTGGACATTCCTTCTTTATCTCGTGATCTTGCGTTACCAGCACATTCTGAGCACATATTTTTCCTGAGAACTACCAACAAGAAAGTGGGGTAGAGCTGGGTCACCAAAACTACTAGAGACTTGTCCTGCTCTAGGTGATTTTCCTTTGAAGGTTAATTGTGACTTCCGTTTTGGCTACTTTAACCAGTTTTTGTCTTTGGCATTCTATCATTTTACTATGATGTGTCTAAGTGAGGATTTCATATCTATTCTGCTGAGGATAAATCTGTGGACTGGTGCTTTTTATTTTAAAAATTCTCAGCAATTATATCTTCAAATATTGCTTTTGTCCCCGTTACCTATTTGAAACTATTAGTCATACATTTGATTTTTATGCTTTTTCCTATATTCTCACATTTTCAAGCTGCTTTTCTCTTCAGCATCCTGCATAATTTCTTCTGTCCCTTACAGTCACTAATTCTTTCAGTTCCATTTAATCTGTTAACCCTGTTCATTGAGGTTTATTTTTTTAGTTATTCTATTTTCCACTTTGAAGTAGTTTTCCTTTTTTTTCAAATATGCTAGTCATCTTTTATAATAAATGCCCTGTTTCCTGGAGACCTTTTAAGCAATCTTTCTTTCTTCTTAGCACATGTGAAATATTGTTTTAGTCAGCTTTTTTGCTGCTGTGACCAAAAGATCTGACAAGAACAATTAGAGGAAGAAAGTTTATTTGGGGGCTCAGGGTGTTAGAGGTCTTAGTCCATTAACAGCTGATTCCATTCTTTGGGGTGCAAGGTGAGGCAGAACATCATGGAAAAAGGGTATAGCAGAGGGAAGCAGCTGGGAACATCATTAGGAAGCAGAGACTCCCCTCACCACAGACAAAGGCACACTCCTAGGGACTCAGCTCCTTGAGCCATATCTTACCTGCCTATAGTTACCACCCAGTTAATCACTATCAGGGGATTAATGCACTGATTAAGTTAAGGTTCTCATAACCCAATCATTTTACCTCTAAGCTTTTTTGCATCATCTCACATGAGCTTTTGGGGGACACCTAATATTTAAACTATAACAATTATAAAACATATCTAGTTCTAATTTCTGAGTTTTTCTGGTGGCTTATCTCTATTGCCTTAGTTGCTGTGCTAATTTTCCTTGTGGAGTTTATTTAAACTTTAGGAAAATTGTGATCACAGCATCCCCCAAAAAACTGTTTAAATCTGTCAGGTACTTATTCTGGGGCCATTTTATATAAATTCATAACTTGTTGTTTGAGTACACAGATGACGTGATTTGGGATGCCCTGAAACTCTGCACAAGTACTGGAGCAGGTTTTTTCTTTTGGCTTTCTCTGATTCCTTAGGGTCCTGGCTTTGTGGAAAAAGTGTATCATATGAATCTCTACTTCAGCTGGGCTCTAAGCTCTGTTTTTTTGCCCACAGTGTTCCTAAGGACAATCAAAACCAAACCTGAAATTAACCCTCAGGGCAAAAGGGCTGTAGCAGTTTCATTCAGTAACAGTGGCCTTGGAATTACTTAATCTTTTAGAATACTGCCAACTCCCAGATGCATCTAAAAATGCTTTTTCTATTTTACCTTAAGTTTTTAGTTTTAGCACTGCTCAAATGAACACAGCCTACCATCTTACTAAAGAAATCTAGCATTTTGTAAAAATTCTATATACTATATATTCTCACTTATCAATATCAGAAAATTTCCAATGTCCTTTAAAATTCCTTGTAAACCTAAATTTAACTGGATTCACTCATGTGTCTGCTGTTGGCTGAAAGCCAGCTGGTCTAGGGTGGCTTTGGGTCAGATCCTCTGGATGGTCAGCTCAGGCTTAACACAGCAGTTGGGCAAGTTTCCAATAGTGCCAGTGGAGGTATGCCAGACTCTGAGGCCTAGACCCTAAATTTGCATAATATCACCACACCATTTTTTGAGCAAATCAATGGCATGGGAGCAAACTTTTTGTCTTTGATAACTGCTGCATCCCCCATATCTCAAACAATACTTGGCATATGCAAGATTTTATGTGTCTTTTTTAAAATTTATAAGTCAATCTAAGTATGAGAAAAAGTTACATTTCTAAGCTCCCCAAACATTAGGCAATAAATGAGACTATGAAAGTAACTACAAGCCTGGCGTAGTGGAGCACACCTGTAATCCCAGCACTTGGGAGGCTGAGGCAGGAGGATTTTGAGTTCAAAGCCAGCCTCAGCAATGGCGAGGCACTTACCAACTCAGTGAGACCCTGTCTCTAATAAAAAAATTCAAAAAAGGGTTGGGGATATGGCCCAGTGGTAGAGTGCTCCTGAGTTCAATTCCCGGTACCAAAAAAAAGTAACTACAAATTATTTGAAGGGCCATTTGTTATAAATACCACAGAAATATTATTATACTTTATATAATCTATGCAAATGATGATATAATACTGAATATTAAAGCTTCTCTTTAACATTTCATTGTGAATAAACAATGAGTCAGAAGGAGACATGCAGAATAATCATGTATGCAGTTATTAAAGTGAAATGATACTTTCAGAATGACATTATAATAAACTTGTTGGAACTCTACATTTGTCATTATGATACACTTAACTGATGTAGAAAAAGACAATCTCTAATGCTTGAACATCAGCATTTAAAACAAATCTGTATACAAAAAATTCTCAATATTTCATAGTTTGATCATTTCCGAGCCTTTCTTATTTAATACACAAAATCAAATTCCATTCAGTAAATACTGCTATTCCAATAATGTCCTTAAGTTTTCCAGTTGTCTGCTGGTGATCCTGATCCATATACACTACATTTATAAAAGCCAAAAATAAAATAATACTTAAGGCTGAAATAAAAACTTTATAAAGCCAATGATAGTTAAGAGGTTCTGAATTTTACATGTTTTGTCAAACTTTACGGTATTTACTACAATTTTGGTTTTGTAGACTCAGTGATACTAAATTGCCTGTTGGGTTTAGTAGTTTCTAGCATCAGCTCCTGTAACTGTCCAATTTGTTCATCACGAAAGTCATTAAGTTTTTCTTCTGGGAGGGAGGTGCCAAAACATGCTTTTTCAGTTGAATTTTGTCTGTATTCATTAGCTTGTTCCCATAACACTGCTGCATACATCTAGGAAAAAGAAAAATGAAAGTTATAGACATAAAATTAAAATAAGATTGATGTTCACATATTTAATCATGGAGAACTTAATGAATTCTAATTGTAAGTCACCTACTTTTCTCCATCACTAAATTTTCTGCATTTGCCTAAGATATAAACAATATAGTTATAGCTTTACTATTCAGTGATAATTTCAAATATAGCTTATTTTTAGCACAGGCTTTTTGAAAATTCTTCAGTTATAAATTCATGGTATGTGTATGTTGGGTGAGACCCATGGATGGGCATTAGAAGCATGCATGTACCTGCCAAAACCGTAAACAAAACTCTATAGACACACAGGTATGCACATATTTCTGGGACCATAGCTTTACTCAGAACTTCAAAGAGGGTCCATGGATCTCATAGGCTTAAAAGTGGGTCCCCAAATTGTCTATTTCCCTGTCTTCAATTAAAAATTTAAAATGTTAGAGAAAGAAACTTTTTATCCTTCAATATTTAACAATCATCTATGTCAGGGAAAAAAATTGTATTTTTCATGTTGTCATTTTGATCTTAACATGTTCAACCTAATAATATTCCAACTACCATTGTTTTCAGTATCACATTTGAAACAGACTCTTGATCAAAATTAATCTTTTAATCAGGCAAGAAGTACCCATGTATTCCATTAAGTTAAAGATTATATGTATATGCTGGGTAAGTGAATGAACTGGTTTATTCTGAACAATGCTACTACCCAAACTGGTTTAAGACATCTAAATTGTTTATAAATGCTAGATTGCTAGCACCACGGAAGCAGTTTTAATTCTAATTCCAAACTTTGGCTTGTATGGAAAAATCATATTTTCTTCATGCTTTCCAGAAATCTACTTCATAAAGTAACAATATTGCATATACCGTAAGGTTCACCATTTCCACTTCTAAGTATATGCTTCAAAGCAGCATGTCTCAATCTTGGCACTAATGAGTTTTGGATAATTTGGTATTCTTTGTTGTGGAGTAGGTGGGAGCTTTTTCTTTCATACTGTGTTTCACAGGATCTCTGTTCCCTAACAACTAGATGCCAGTAGCATCCCTCCCCTTAATCTTCATAATAAAAAAGGCCCCAAACATTGTCAATGTTCCCTGGCAGGCAAAAATCACTCCTGATTTGAGAACTATCCTAAAGTGGTTTTCAAACTTGTGAACAAGTGCCATGCACAAATATGTTCGGTATTTTGCTTGTTAAAGCAAAATTCTGAAAACAATCTGTCCATACTTCAAGAGGAGAAAGGACACATACCCTGAAGTTTATTCAAATAATGGACTACCAAGAAGTAACAGCAACTGAAATAAATATCTACATATCAACATGGATGAATCTAAAATTAGCAAACTTAATTTATTCATGTATAAAAATAAGGTTGATTAACAAATATAAAAGGGGCCTGAATAGACACAACAATCTTTAACAAAAACAAAATTGGAGGAGTCACACTTTGCAATTTCAAAACAGTGTGAAACGGGCATTAGGATAGACATACAACACTAAGAGAACTGAGCCAAGAATCCAGAAATGAACGTATAAAATATATAGCTCCACTGATTTTCAACAAGGATGTCACTTAACAGGGGAAATACAGTCTCTTTAACTAATGGTAATGGAAAAATTGAATTTCCACATGCAAAAGGGTGAATGAAGTTGGATTCTTTCCCCCATATAAAAATTAAATCAAAATAGATCAAAGGCCTAAATATGAGGAAAAATTATAAATCTCCTATGAAAAATAGCAAGGTAAATATTTGTAATGTTTGATTTGGCAATTGATTCTTACAAATGACATAAAGTCTGAGCAACAAAACAATAAATAAAATGGTTATCATCAAAATTAAAAACTTTTGTGCACCAAAGATATCAAAGTAAAAAACCAAAGAATGAAAAAAATAATTTTCAAATCACATATTTGCTAAGTTTTATATCCCGAATACATAAAGAACTGTAACTCACCAACAAGAAAACCCAATTAAAAATGGCAAAGGACTACAATAAATATTTTTCCAGATATCCAACATTGTTTGACATCAAGGAAACACAAGTCAAAACTACAATGAGATACAACTTCACATCCACTAGGAGGGCTACTATAACATTCCAGAATAAAAGTGTTAGCATGGTGAGAATGTAAAATGATATAGCCACTGCAGCAGAGAGTTTGGAAGTTCTCCAAAAGTAAAGCAAATGCACTCAGATAAATTCCAAATTTTTCTAAAGTAGGAATTCAAACAAGTATTTGTATAACCCATGTCAGAGCAGCATTATTCACAAGAGCCAATATGTAGAAACAAGGCAAGTGCCCATCAACAGATAAAAGGCGGACAAACATGGAATATTCTTGGAATGCAGTTCTGATACAAGCTAAAATATGGGTGAACCTTTAAATCATTTTGCTAAGTGAAATAAGCCAGATACAAAAAGACAAGTATTATCTATCATTCCAATTATATTAAATATCTAGAATAAGCAAATTCATAAAAACAAAGTAAAACAAAAGATTATCAGGCACTGGGAAGAGATGGAATGGGGTGTTATTGCTTAATAGGCACAGTGTCTCTCTCTGGGTGAGAAAAAAGTTTGCCATTTTAACCATTTTAATGTTTTTGCAATAGAAAAAGGAAATGCAAGGAATTCCATTTCTGTTAATGGTAGATTTACTTTCATCAGATCCCTCTTGCAGATAACATTATAAAATCTGGCACACGGTACATAATAAACCAATAATCCAAACACATAACTTGAACAGAAATTGGAAAGGAGTTGACTCTTTGAAGGACAGCAGAGGACATTAGGTTAGATTCTCATTCTTGTGTTTTTGTCTGAAGGAAGATTCCATTTGGTGCTGAGAGGAGACTAGAACTTGGATAGTGGCCTGCAGTGTCACTAAGGAGCAATCAGAGGACAGTTTGGAATACCCACAGCAATTGGAAAGTGAAAAGGGAAAGTGCAACTATGGCTAAATGGCAGAGAGATCAACAGAGGGAAGGGAGCAGGAGTGGGGAAAGGGAAGGGGAAGGAGAGGTATTGGTGTCTGAACTAGAACATGATACATTCCACGCTTTTATGATTACATCGAAATGGATTCTACTGTCCTGTATAACTAAAAAGAACCAATGGGGGGGGGGGCATGCCAGGGAAGAAAGCTACTGAAGGGGAGCCCCAAATTCTGCAAATAAACTCTGCCAAAATCTCTGGCTATCCCCTTAACTATGCATGCTCCAGATGGAGTCAAGCTGCTTGAATCTATCAGAATGTGATTTTAATGTACATAAAAGACAAAAACTGTCAGTTTAATAGTTACTTTACATAATTATTTTCCTAAGTAATTTATTTATTTAAATTTTGTTTGGGAAAATCATTAGCAAACTAATTTCTGTTGTACAGATTTTAAGAATAAAAGTTTTTTTAGCATCTGTAATTAATAAAATTAAACCATTTCAATGAATAACACAAAAAGAGAAACAACCAGATATTATGTGCCTCCTGACTGAAGTATATTTTACCTATACCCAAATAAACCTGCACCTATTAAGCTTCTACTCTGTTAATTAACAGGAAATGCAGAAGGCAGAATAAAGTATCATATATAACTGTGGGAGTGCAACCAGCAAAATTCAGATTATGGAAAACTAAGTTTTAAAGGAAAACTTTAAAACTATATAAAACTATATAAGTAATAAAAAAAATCAACATTACAATGAAGAAACCTAAAGCATACACCTCAACCAGATGATCAAGTTAAATATCACCATTAGTGATGTTGCTATCATAAGCCCCTGATCATTAGGCACTGAAAAGGGAGTATCATCTCTGTAGTTTTTTTCCCAATAATGTACCACTTCAATCTAAATCACAAGAAAACATAAGACAAACCTAAATTGAGAGACTGTAAAAAATAACTTATCAGTAGTCCTCAAAAGTTTAACATTATGAGAAATGAGGAAAGACTAAGTAACTTTCTCAGATTACAACAAAGGCAATTTGACAAATAAAGGAGATGTGAGATTTTGGATTAACCCCGGAACAGCAAAAGAGCATAGTGCAAAACTGTTGAAATCATATTTTCTAGTTTAAAGTAATTCATCAATGTTAATTTCTTAGTTTTGATCATCACACTATAGTTTTGTAAGTGATTAACATGGGGAGAAGCTGGCAAAGGGTATGGGAATTCTGTACTGTCTTTGCAACTCCAAGTCTAAAATTAACTCAAAAATCTAAAAATGAAAATTAAAAAAAAAAAAGATTTGAGAGTTCAATGAATTATAATGTGTCAGTTTAATTCTTATTCAATCAAAAACTTTTAGAATTATTATTGGGCTAAATTTGTAGCTCAATGGAAGACAACTTGCCTTAGAGGTGGCAAGATTCTGAGCTCAATCTCCAGTACTGCCAAAAACAAAAGAAATTACTGCTAATTTTGAAGTCATAATACATACTGAGCATCCCCAATCTGAAAATCCAAAATGCTCAAAAGTTTCAGGTTTTGGAACATTTAAAAATTCAAATTAGGAATGTTCAAACAGTTAAGTCTATGTAAACCAAACATGAAAAAAACATTGAAACACTTCTGGGCTCAAGCATTTCATACAAGGAATATTTGACCTGTAATGGTATTATGGTTAACTTTTAAGAGTCTCTGTTAGGGATAGATACTGAAGCACCTATAAATACAATTATGTTTCTGACTTGCTTTAAAATAATCTGGAGTGGTATATATACACAATGAAATATTACTTAGCAATAACAAAGAATAAAATTATGGCATTTGCAGGTAAATGGATGGAGTTGAAGAACATCATGCTAAGCAAAGTATGCCAATTCCAAAAAACCAAAGGCCAAATGTTTTCTGTTAAGTGGATGCTAATCCACAATGTGGGGGGTCGGGGTGGGGTGGAGGATGGGGTAAGTGGAGGAACTTTGGGTAGAGCAAAGGGGAGGGGAGGGAAGGGAACATGGAGATAGGAAAGATGGTGGAATGAGACGGTCATCATTACCCTTGGTACATGTATGATTGCACAAATGGTGTGTCCCTACTTCATGTACAACCAGAGAAGTGAAAAATTGTGCTCCATTTGTGTATAACGAATTAAAGAGCATTCTGCTGCCATGTATAGCTTATTAGAACAAATAAATAAATAAGAAAACAATAACCTAGAGAAAAGGGGTAGGGGTATAGATACAACAAGATTGGCCATGAACTGATAAATGCTAAAGTCAAATGATGTATGAATGGTGGTTCATTAAATTTTTCCCATTTGTTTTTTAAAAGTATGTACGTATATATACATATATGCACATAACTTAAAATCAGAAATACAAAATCAATAGAATTAACTATGTATAAATACTAATCTAAAACTATTTTAATCACTTCTAAACTCCAACTATGGGTTTGAAATTTCTCATCTAAAAACTTACCAAGTCCTGAACAGCTAACCTTCACCTGTCTAACCACAGGCATGTAAGTCTTTAATCATATTGCTTTGTAAATCTGAAAATCATAACTTTTTATTATTTGTTTCAGTAAGAAATACAAAGCATCTTCAAAGTAAAATTTTATTTTTGTGAATCAGCAAAGGAAAAAAGCAAACTGTTTCTTCAGAGTCAAATATTTTCTATTCTTTATAATCTCAACTTCTAAAATACACCTAAACAAATTTTTTTTTGTGGATTCATCAGGGTTCAAAGAATAAAACCAGTTAGTTTTGAGGGTATCTTTGCTCAGTCGTGATACTTTTATATAATGAAGTTATAATGGTTACCTGCTTTGTCTTGTTCTTAATTAATCTTCTTTGATCCTCATTCTCTCCTGTTGCCAATTAACCATTTCACTGTTTCTTCTGCCACTCTTAAAGTGTTCATTAGAAAACATATTAAGATTCTTTAAGAAGAAAAACTTCTGGTAAATTTAGACTTTCTTTATTAAATTCCCTAGTATGTTCCCTTATGTATATAAGACATAGCCAAATAATTTTAAATAGATCTTATGGGAATCTCCTCAGTAAAAGAATAAGATTTCAGAATTATCACTCTATCACATAATGAATCTTGATTTAGTTCAATTTGTGTGCCATTAAATTAGTATTTGTATTCATAATGTAAGTTGCTAGATTTGTGCTATTTTCTCTATAAGCTAGAATCAAAGTGGCATAAAATTCCTTATATAGCTGGTATTTTTTAAGAACAAATCTGTGCCATGAATTTTCCAGATGTCAATAAGGAAGAGAGTTGGCAACAATAGGATTTGAATGTGGGACAGTGATAGACAAATAGAAAATGAAAAAGTCATAGAAAATAAATTCACAGATTTCAGAAAATTGAGCTTCCAGGTATGAATAAAAGGAATATCAGGAAAGAAAAGCTACTGGCCCCATTCATATCTTAAATTTATCTATATAGAAAGATATGTAAAAAATTTATCAAATTAACAATGTTACATCTATATTATGGAAATGTATGTGATAGTTAAAAAGAGTAAAGTCAAGAATGTATTGACAGAAGCTCCCAAGACAAATTAGGAAATCAACTTACAGGATATTATGTAAATACAATGCTGTTTTAGGTTTTAAAATATGTATAAATTTACATATGCAACAACATATTTATGTGAAAGTAGGCTATAAGGATGGCCACAAAATTTGGGCAGACAGTCTTTCACATTTTGTCCTGAACACCTTTACCTCTGTGCTATTCTAAATTTTTAAATAATAAAGACTAACATAATTAAATGGAAGAGAAAGCTTGGAGAAGAGAAACTATAAGAGAAACTTTGAAATGAATAAGTTGAAGCTCTGGTTTTTCATGATTTGTCCTGATAAAAAGAGATCAAATCAATTTGCCCAACTAAAATTAATTAGTTTAACCACAAGAAATAACAAAACTCAAAGTTTCAATTTTTTAAATCACATCTAGTATTTGCTTTTCTTGAAAAAAAAAAAAAAATAACTACAATGCAATCACCCTAAAATAAACATTTTAATTGTAAAATCACAACATATAAACTGACAAACTGAGTAAATAAAAGGATAGTTGCTTCACACATACAAATTCATATTTAAAACAGCATTTTTTTCATAGACCTCCTTTTTATAGTTATGGTTTGCATCTGGAATATCCCCCAAAAGTTCACGTGTTGAATGCCTGATTCCCAATGTAGCTTTATTGAGAGGTGGAGCTTTTGAGAAGTGACTGGATCCATAGGGGCTCTGAACTTATCCATGGATTAGTCCATTGATGCATTCATAGTTTAATGGACTTGTGGAATGTGGTAGAAACTACAGGAAAGGGGACCTAGTTGAAGGAAATGGGTCATTGGGAGACATGCCCTTGGGAACTTTACCTTGTCCCTAGATCCTTCCTCTCTCTCTGCTACCCAGCTGCTGTATGTGAGCAGTTCTGCTCTGCCATGCCCTTGTGCCATGGTATTCTACCTCACCACAGACCCCAAAACAATAAAGCCAGCTGACCAAGGATAACAACCTCTGAAACTATGAGTCAAAATAAAACTTTCCTCCTCTTAAGTTATTTATTCCTGGTATTTTTTAACAGCATGGAAAGGTGTCAAAACCAATGGTTTTAAATATTTAAAATATGGCATTTTTAAGATATCAACTGTAGAGAACATAATTCAAGAAAAGTTCTATGTACCACCTGTCTCATTTAAAAACCTGACATTTTAAGCCAGGCACGGTGGCGCATGCCTGTAATCCTAGCACTTGGGAGGCTGAGGCAGCAGTATCGCAAGTTCAAAGCCAGCCTCGGCAATGGCGAGGCGCTTAGCAACTCAGTGAGACCCTGTCTCTAATAAAATACAAAAAACAAAATGGCTGGGGATGTGGCCCAGTAGTCGAGTACCCCTGAGTTCAATCCCCGGTACCAAAAAAAAAAAAAAAACCTGACATTTTGTTACATTTCAGATTAGGTCATAAAAATGCTACCCAAGTTTTCTACACATAATCAAGAATTTGTCTAAAGAAATCCATCTTTCTTTTAAATTACATAACTTCATTACCAATTTCCCTAAAAGAATAAAAAAGATTAAAGCATGTGTTGCCCTTCTCAAAATTCGCTAGAAAGCTAAAATAGTAGTAATTGTTTTCATAGATTAGATGAATTATTTGAAGTCCTTGAACGTAAACTCCCAAACAGAAGGACAACTATTAGATCTGGAAAGAAGCAAATACCTTTTTCCCAATTTTATTCAATTATTGTAGATCCTACTTAGCAAAACTGAACCAATGCGTTAACATTTGCAGCATTTAATCAAACTTTCCCTAGAGAACTGATTAAAAATGTCAGGCCTCCTTGCAGAGCAAAAACAACAAAAATACCCTTCACAAGAAAGCTGAAAGTTACCCAAGTTACAATAACTAAATTCAAAGACACTTAGGGTATTTGAAGCACATCTACCCAAGTCATTAATACAGAATATTCATATTCTAGAAAAAAGGAATTTGTTGTGATGAAATAAATTTGGTTCCTTGGCTTTTTTTTTTGACCAGGGTTTATGATTTTCAAGTCACTGAGGATAGATTATCTGTTTTTATAACAAAGATAGCAAATAAATGTTATTTCTCAACTCCTAAACACTTAAATCACATTGATTCATGGAATACAAACAAGGATAGAAAATGATACAAGTGCCACCAATAAGTATATTTCTCAGGTGACCATGAAGCAGGGCCTCTCTGGAGTCTAGTTCCCCAGGTTTCTATGCCCATTGCAGTAAACCAAACTCAGGCTTCATCTGTAAACCTAGTGTTGAGCAAGAAAGATGTTAAGAAAGAAAGTTAGTTGTTAGTGCTACTTAGAGCACCAGGGGTGAGGGGTGAGGGGTGTGTACCCACACAGAATAAAAGCAAGAACTTAAAAAGCTCCTGGCTAAGGAAACAGAGTAAGCAAATGTTAGAGAAGATGTAACTAACAAATACTCTTTACCCTTGTCTGCTATGAATTCTGTATGTCCTTGTCATTAGACATATACAAATGAAATATGCCTTAACGTAAAAAATAAGAAATCAGTGCAACTAAGTTCATTCTTATTCATGAAATTCATGCAAAAGTTCCTAGAAGCTTTTTTTTCTATTTAACTTTTCTTTTTTTTTAATTTATTTTTTATTCTAAGATGTTATAAATGACAGCAGAATGCATTACATTTTCCTAGAAGCTTAATATCATTGTAAAGGTAAACATTATATATAATTGTAAAATTATTTTATTTTTTTCAGTACCAGAGATTGAACCCAGGATCACTTAACCACTGTCATATTCACAACAAATTTTATTTTTATTATTTTTTTAAATTCAAAGTTGTTGTATTTGTAACAGTAGAACGCATTACAATTCATAATACACATACAGAGCCTCTTTTCACATAACACTGTTTGTATACAAAGTATATTCGTACAATTCAAGTCTTCAATCATGCATTTAGGATAATGATATCCATCTTATTATACCACCTTTTCTTTTGTCCCTCCCATTCCCCCCTTGCTCCCTCCCTTCTCCTCCCTCCCCTTTGACCATTCTAGTGTTCCTCTAATCTTCCTATGGTACCCCAACACCCAATACCACTGTGAATCTGCCCCCTTATATCAGAGAAAACATTTGGTATTTGGATTTTTGAGATTGACTAACTTGACTTAGCATTATATTCTCCAACTTCATCCATTTAACTGTGAATGCCATTATTTTATTTTCTTTTATTGCTGAGTAAAATTCCATTGTGTGTATATATCACATTTTCTTAATCCACTCATCTACTGAGGGACATCTAGGTTGGTTCCACAACCTAGCTATTGTGAGTTGTGCAGCTACAAACATTGAGATGGCTGTGTCACTGTAATATGCTGTTTTTAAGTCCTTTGGGAATAGACCTAGGAGTGAGATGGCTCATAGTGTGGTTCCATTCCCAGTTTTCCAAGAAATCTCCATACTGCTTTCCACAATGGTTGCACCATTTTGCAGTCCCACCAGCAATGCATGAGCATGCCTTTTTCCCCACATCCTCTCCAACATTTATTGCTGTTTGTGTTCTTAATAGCTGCCATTCTGACTGGAGTGAAATGATATCTTAGGGTAGTTTTGATTTGCATCTCTCTAATTGCCAGTGGTGCTGAGCATTTTTTCATGTATTTGTTGACTGATTGTATATCTTCTTCTGAGAAGTGTCTGTGGTAAAAGGGGGCATCCCTGTCTTGTTCCAGTTTTTAAAGGGAATGCTTTCAATTTTTCTCCACTTAAGATAATGTTAGCCTGGAGCTTTGCATAAATAGCTTTTATAATGTTGAGATATGTTTCTGTTATTCCTAGTTTTTCTAGTGTTTTGAACATAAAGGGGTGTTGTATTTTGTTGAATGCTTTTTCTGCATCTATTGAGATGATCATGTGGTTTTTATCTTTTAAGTCTATTGATGTGATGTATTGTGTTAATTAATTTCCACATGTTGAACAAAACTTGCATCCCTGGAATAAACCCCACTTGATCGTAGTGCACTATCTTTTTGATATGTTTTTGTATTCTATTTGCCAGGATTTTGTTGAGAATTTTTCATCTATGTTCATTAAAAATATTGGCCTGAAGTTTTCCTTTTTGGCTGTGTCTTTGCCTGGCTTTGGAATTAATGTAATATTGGCCTCATAGAAAGAGTCTGGGAGAGTTCCCTCTTTTTCTATTTCTTGAAATAAGTTGAAGAGCAATGGTATTAGTTCTTCTTTGAAGGTCTTGTAGAACTCAGCTGTAAACCCATCAGGTCCTGGGCTTTTTCTAGCTGGTAGTTTTTTGATGGCATCTTCTATTTCCTCACTTGAAACTGATCTATTTAAATTGTGTATATCCTCCAGATCCAGTTTGGGCAATTCTTACGACTCTAGGAATCTGTCAATGTCTTCAATATTTTCTATTTTATTAGAGTACAAGTTTTCAAAGTAATTTCTAATTATCCTCTGTATATCTGAGGTGTTTGTTGTGATATTTTCTTTTTCATCACGGATGTTAGTAATTTGAGTTTTTTCTCTCCTTCTTTTCGTTAGCAGTGCTAAGGGTCTGTCAATTTTGTTTATTTTTTCAAAGAACCAACTTTTAGTTTTGTCAATTCTTTGAATTGTTTCTTTAGTCTCAATTTCATTAATTTCAGCTCTGATTTTAATTATTTCCTGTCTTCTACTGCTCTTGGTGTTGGTCTGTTCTTCTTTTTCTAGTGCTTTGAGGTGCGATGTTAAGTCATTTATTTGTTCTTTTTTTTTTTTTTTTTTTTCCATTTGAGGAATAAACTCAGTGCAATAAATTTTCCTCTTAATACTGCCTTCACAGTGTCCCAGAAATTTCGATACGATGTATCTGTGTTCTCATTTACCTCTCAGAATTTTTTAATCTCCTCCTTGATGTCTTATTCAACCCCTTATTCGTTCAAGCTTCCAGTTGTTGGAGTAATTTTTTTTATTTCTTGTTTTATCGTTGATTTCCAATTTCATCCCATTAAGGTCTGGTAGAATGCAGGGTAGTATCTCTGCTTTTTTATATTTGCTGAGGGTTGCCTTGTGGCATAATATATGGTCTATTTTGGAGAAGGAGCCATGTGCTGCTGAGAAAAAAGTGTATTCGTTTACTGAGGGATGAAATATTCTATATATGTCCGTTAGGTCTACGTTATTAATTGTTTTAAGGAGGCCTAAGATTTCTTTGTTTAGCTTTTGTTTGGATGATCTATCTATTGGTGAGAGAGGTATGTTGAAATGCCCTAGAATAACTGTGTTGTGGTCAATTTTATTCTTGAACTTGAGAAGAGTTTGTTTGATGAATGTAGGTGCTCCATTATTTGGGGCATATAGATTTATGATTGTTATATCCTATTGATGAATGGTTCCCTTAAGTAGTAAGAAATATTCATCTTGTCCCTTTTGATTAACTTTGGCTTGAAGTCTACCTTATTTGATATGAGAATGAAAACCCTTGCTTGCTTCCGTGGCCCATGTGAGTGGTAAGATTTTTCCCAGCCTTTCACCTTCAGTCTATTGACGTCTTTTTCTATGAGGTGGGTTTCTTGGAGACAGCATATTGTTGGGTAATTTCTTTTAATCCAGTCTGACAATCTGTGTCTTTTGAATGGTAAATTTAGGCCATTAACATTCAGGGTTATTATTGAGATGTGATTTGTATTCCCATTATTTTTACTTGTTTATGGTATTTAACTTGATTTGGTTTCTCCTCTGGTTGGTATTTCCTTTAGTTTAATATCTCCCTTTGTTGATTTTCATTGCTATTTTTCTTTTCTTCTTCACAGAATATTTTGCCCAAGATGTTCAGAAGTGCTGGCTTTCGAGTTGCAAACTCTTTCAACTTTTGTTTGTCATGGAAGGTTTTTTATTACATCTTCGAATCTAAAGCTTAATTTTGCTAGGTATGAGATTCTTGGTTGACATCCCTTTTCTTTCAGAGCTTGAAATATGCTATTCCAGGATCTTCTAGCTTTTAAGGTCTGAATTTAAGGTCTGAATTGAAAAATCTGAACATAGTCTAATTGGTTTCCCCCTATATGTAATCTGCTTCCTTTCTCTTGTGGCTTTTAATATTCTCTAGGCATTTTCATTATAATGTGCCTTGGTGTGGATCTGTTGTGATTTTGTATGTTTGGTGTTCGGTAGGCCTCTTGGACTTGGTTTTCCCATTCATTCCTCAAGTTTGGAAATTTTTCTGCTATTATTTCATTGAATAAATTATTCATTCATTCCTTTGGCTTTGAATTCTGCTCCTTCTTCTACCCTAATCATTCTTAAATTTGGTCTTTTTATGTTGTCCCAAATTTCTTGAATGTTTTGTTCTTGATTTTTTACCAATTTTACTGTGTTCTCTGCATTTTTTTCCAGATTGTATATTTTGTCTTCATCATCTGAGGTCCTTTCTTCCAGGTGGTCTAATCTATTGGTGATGTTTTCAATAGAGCATTTAATTTGGCTTATTGCTTTTTTCATTTCCAGAATTTCTGTTTGGTTTCTCTTTAGAACCTCTATCTCTCTATTGAAGTAGTCTTTTGCTTCTTGTATTTGTTTATGAAGGTCTTTGTCAAAGTGATCTTTTACTACCTGTATTTGCTCTTTCACCTCCTTCTTGAATTCGTCCTTGAGCTCCATAATCATTTGGATTATGTATTTCCTGAATTCCTGTTCTGTCATTAGTTCTACTGTACTTGCCAAGGAATCTGCTAAGGAGGTATGTTGATTTGTTTGGGACATTTTCTTCCCTTGTTTTTTCATATTGCTTATGTGTCTTTTCTTTTAGCACTGTGGAACCTTGACTTTTTTGTTTTTACCTTAAGGCCTAATGATGCTCCTGTTGTACAATGCTATCAGCTCCCCTTATATATACTTTACACCTTAAAACCAGACATTTTATATTCAGTTAATCACAATTTGGTCACAATTTACAGAATTAGAGAATTTAGATATTGCCTCCAATATATTCTGAGTGATTGTAATGGGGTTTATAATTTCAGATATTGGGTACAAAGGTGATATGCTTAGGAGGAACGAGGGAAGGATATTGCTCCCCCCCCCCCTTCGGGAGTGTAATAATTGAAATCTATGGAAGTAGTTTAATAGCAGAAGAGGGAGGAAAGGAATTAGAGTGTACAGATAAGTGTGAAGACTGATGTGTATTTCAGCTAAGCTTATGCAAACGTTGAGAGACATTAGAAAATGACCAGGTAGTAAGAATTAATAAAAGAGAGAAGACAGGGTGAGTCAAAAAAGAGAGAGGAGACTATATAAAACACCCATTTGATGTACTATTCAGTTGCCCCAGTTTTAAGATTCCAAGTTCTTGTATACAACTTGTTTTCTTCTCTGTTGAGAATGTAGGGGCAGGATGTAGATAGGAAAGATGAGGAAATAAGGAATGAGAGACAAAAGAGAATGAGAATGAGTAAGAGGAAAAAAGAAGAGAAAAAAGAAAAACCAACCACAAAGTCGAATTCACAAGTCTCAATTAGGCAGCTTATTTTCCTGTTGAAGGTCCTCCCAGTCGCAGGTTCCTCCTTGCCTGTTCGCCGCTCTCCACACCACTTTTTCTCTGGCTTTACTGCCGAGGGTCGTGACCGGCTGAGTGTGGATTTGAACTAGCGTTGTCGTCCCACGGTCTCCCATGGTCTCCGCACACTAATCCCGCCAGCTATTTTTGCTGGTTTCACTTCAGAAGGTTTTGGCGTGCTGAGTGTGGCTGGGGTTGCAGTCACAGTGCGCGGTCTCCCATCTCTGGCTTTGTTCTGCACCGCCTGTGCTCCAGGCGCTCTAGCCCCTGCAGACAGCTTGTCTCACTCTCTCCCAGGTGGCGGTATTCAAACCATCCAGGAGATGGGTATTTTCAGCCTATATATATAGGCTGAAAAGCAATTTATCTGCATTGTTGGATTCTTTCCACGGAGCTGCCCTGAAGAGCGGCTTCCTCTAATCCGCCATCTTGGATCCCTTGTCCACAACCCTTTTTAGTTTGACAGAGTCTCCCTAAATTGATGAGGCTGGCTTTGAATATGGGATTGTCCTGCTTCAGCTTTCCAAGTTGCTGGGATTACAAGAGTGTACCATTGCTGCCTGGCATAAAACTGATTTTAAAAATACATTTTCCTGAAGCCAGGTGCAGTGGTGCACACTGTAATCCCAGCACTTGGGAGGCTGAGGCAGAGGATTGTAAGTTCAAAGCCAGTCTCAGCAATGGTGAGGCACTTAGTGACTCAGTGAGACCCTGTCTCTAATAAAATACAAAAGAGGGCTGGGGATGTGGCCCAGTGGTCAAGTGCCCCTGAGTTCCATCCCCAGTACCAAAAAAAAAAAAAAAAAATTCCTGCTCCTTTCAAAAACCACTGTGGTAAATGGACGTGCTGCACGCTTATTGCTTTATATAGTAACTTCAATTTTTCTCTAAAGATATGATTCACATAAGTTTTATAAAATTCATCATACCATAGATATTAAGCCTATAATACAATGATGCATTCACACAGGGTATTAAAAAAATGATAAAAACTGTTATTCAGCATTCTAATTATCAGGACATCCTTATTAAAACTACCAAACATTTACAGTACAATAATGAGATCTGCACTGCCTACCTAGGGTTAGGGTCAGAACTAAATTGTAAATTGCTGGTATTTTTAAAATTGAATCCACGCCATAAAATACCATGGAGTTCTAATTCTCCTTGCATTTATAATCTCTTTATGAGCACTTTTCCCCTTGCCTGGAATGTTCTCCTCATGGTTGGCTGCTGTTGTCTCAGGTTAAATGTCTCTTCCCTAGAGGCCTTCCTAATTCATCTATTTAGTCCTACTACTCTTTTTCAGTATCTAGATTTCCTGCCTAGTACATACCCTAATCAGACATTATTTTATTTCCCCCACTAGAAAAGTCCATGAAAAACAGAAATACATTTTCTTCATTATCAAATTTCCTTCATCTAGCATAGTAGTTGGAAACAAAGACGGTGCTCAGTTATTATAATTTTAATGATTAATAAATGAATGTTACCAAACAATTACCAAAAACCACTCCTAAGGTAGTAAAGGCATAATGTCAAATTGAAAACTACCATGTAAAATGGTTAATCTCCTAGATTTTTATAAGGATCCACAATTTAAGATTACATTGAATTTGTAGATTGTAAAGCAATGATGAATATAATAACTGCTTGTGCTACAGCCCATTTTTTGTTCTTTTGGGGTTTTTTTATTTTTGGTGCTGGTGCTCAAACCCAGGATCTAACAGTGATAGGAAACAAGCACTCTTCCACTCACTGTACCTCTAGCACACAGCCTCAACTTAGGCAAAGGTATCAGCAGTTTTATCCACTGCTGGTTTTGCATATCAGTTGCAATTCTAGAACATAACTTTTTCAAAGTATCTTTTAGGGAGCTCTAATCTCAGCAAATGTTCTTCCTTCTGAAAAGATAAGCTCCACTTACTTAGGTGTATGTGGAAAATACTATATACTATATTTCATCCTAGAGATTAATGAAGAAATTTTTCAAAGAACACAATTGAGAAAACACTTTAGAAATTTCATCTTTAGAAGAAAGATTTCAACTTACATCACAGAAGAGTCAACTCATTGATTTTGCATTTTTCAAATGCTTACTCTCAATGTCAATTGTATAACTGCTATAAAAATTGAACAAAAACTCTAAGAGCAAAACGAGTATTTACATGATTTCTTTCGAAGTGTGAAAAGAGGTGGTTAACATGAAATAATGAAGCAAATGAGTAAGAAATCAAGCAAATGAGATCAAACTATTGAAAAAAGGAATAATGATTATTCCCATAAAATTAACCAAGAAAACCTAAAGATTCACTAAAAATGTTAAAAATGAGTTGTTCAGTAAAATTAGTACCAAAATTAATTGCACTACATGTAACAAAAAAAAATTGAAAAACTTGACAAATTTTAGAATTAATTCAATAGAATGAAGGAAGAGTTGGATAGAAACACTAAATATCTACATAGAGATACTAAATTCTTAATAAGGGTTTCAATCCAATTACAATGAAAAAAGAAATGAAAGATTAAGTGTGAGATAGGGATTATCTCTGGTATCAGAGTTTACCTTAGTTGCTCATGTGTTTACCTGTCTCCAAATTACTGCCCTTCATCCCTATTCATAACACCTAACAAGTCAAGGAGTCAGAGCTTACAAACCAGGTCCTCCATTCCCAATTCTCATAGTTAAACCTTATACTAGGCGTTTGTCCCACATACCACTATCTCTGACCAGGAAGGAAATAATGTGCCCACTATCATTTAGCAGGGCTTGTAACACTTTCTGAGAAAGGCTGTAGACAGATTCTCTACACACAGATACAGAGGCAAGGAGAAAATGTCAATCTAGACGGGAAAAGGAAAGAAACAGCAATACTGGAGGATACAGCTGCCCCAAATGGCAAAAAAGTAAATACTCCATATATACAGATTACAAATATTGCCTTTAAAAAAGCTAAAATCACTGATAAACAGATTTTTCTGCCCATTTACCTATAATGTAGGATAATTCCAAATTTTAAAAAGGGAAAAAAACAGGTTATATAAAACAAAAAAAAGATATAATCAACTTATGAGTTTAGAAAAATCTTCAAAGAGAATTATCAAGAAAATAAAATGAGCAGTATATTTTCTAACAAATTATTAATTTATATTCTGGCATCTAAAAAGTCCATAGCAATCTACATAATTCTCAGACATTCTCCAGAGCAATCTATTAAAAGATCAAATGAGTTACTATATAAAACTAAGTATCTTTTAAAAAATTCCACAGAAACTGGGTACAGTGGCATATGCCTATAATCTCAGCTACTTGGGAGTCTCAGGGAGTAAGATCACAAGTTTGAGGCCAACCCAGGCAAGAGATCCTATCTCAAAATAAAAAGAACTGGTGAGAGGCTAGGAATATGGCTCAATGGTAGAGCACTTGCCTAGCCTTCAGGAGGTCTTAGTTCAATTCCCAGTATCACAAAAACAGGTGGAAAAAAAATTACATACAAAATTAACATGTTACCCCCCAAACTGATGTTACATGCCATGATCCAAAGCAAATTATTATTACATTCTGATACTTTGTTTCTGAAAGACAAATTTTAACAAAATTAAAATATACCATGTCCTTAGAAATTATTCTCTACATTTAGATTTTATTCTAATGAAACAAATGAGATACTTTAGCATTATCACAATCATGTTTCAAATTACTCAGAAACCATATATGTATAATCAAGCTAAAAAAAAAAAAAAAAAAAAAAACTCATTCACTAAGGACTATGATTAAGCATATTTTAACTTAATTTTGGACATTTACTGCCCTCCAGGGAAGAAATAAATCTAAAGAGACAGTGAAAAAATTTTGCCTTCCCTGCTTAGTACAGAGAGACTAAAGACAGTCAGGAACCAATATTAAACACGTTCTGTGCCACACTGAAAAAAAAAAAAAAAAATGAGAAAACATTCTAGAAATTATAATTCACAGATTTACCAATCTATAGAACACTAGTATGACAGAATAGTCACAATTGCTTATGTCCTAGTTCTCTCTAGAAATTAAGGTTACTCGGGGTTAAAAATTTCAAATTAATATATATCACTAAAATCATAAGGGAAAATTATAAGGGAAACAGCTCTACATTGCAAGTGTATTATAAAGATATATTTTGACAAGAAAAACTATAAGGAATACAAGTAAGTTTTGTTAAAATACAGAGTAATTTTTGTCCTAAAGTAAAAATTACTGGTTGTTCTACAATGAAAAATAAGTACAGGACAAAAACTCAATGGATATAAGAAAGTAGCAAAACTAGAATTCTGTTAAAATAAGGTTCTCTTAGTAGTACTAATTTGCCATGTAACTTTCTGCACATACCTCTGAAGTCTTTTAATTATCACTTATTAAATAAGCAAGCATTCTCCACAGTAACTTGCGATCCTATTTAATCAAGTGTTTTAACCTTTAGATATTTTTGAGAACTTTCAAAAATCAAATGCTAAAATAAGTCCTTTTGACCTGGATGGGCCCCTGGAATATCTCAAGAGAATTTGTTTTAATCCTAATAACAAGAGAAATGTTAAGCTAATTAGGTTTATTTGATGTGGTAAATTGCATAGGCAGCATTTTTAAATAGTAAGTAATGCTGAACCTTTTTCAAGTCATATTGTATGAGTATGGTATTAATGTATCAGAAATGGAATGAAATTCCTAGAAATCTGATAATCCTGGTATAATGTTATTATTCATAGTTGGTCATTATCTTAAAATACAGAAATATTTCTGTATGTCACAGAAATAAAACTTCAATATCAACTCACACTTTTTTTTTTTTTTTAGTTTATAAATAATAGAAGTTTATTTTTACAGTTTTGGAGGCTAGGAAATTCAAGGAGTAAGCAGATTCTATGTCTGGTGAGAGTCGCCTTCCTAGTTCACAAATAGCATCTCTGGTTGCACCCTCAATGTTAGAAGAAGGTTACTGCCACTCTCTGGAGCTAAACCATTCAGGGGACCCTGTTCTCATGCCCTAATCACCTTCCAAAGGTTCTGATTCCCAATACCCAATCACCTTGGGGATTGAGTTTCAAGATACAAATTTGGGGAAGGCACAAACATTCTGACCGTAGTAAGGAGCAAGGGCAAACACAATGATATCGTTAAGAGCCTGTTGTAACAATACAGAAATCTTGAAAAAATAATATACATATGGGTGCTTTTGATGAAGTCATTATTCTTTGTGATGAGAAAAGGGAAGATGATTAGAAGATATTAATATGCCAATTACTACATACGTATACAAGGCATTTATCAGATGTTGTTAAAGTCATATTTGTTTATGTATAATCTGCACCTCATCATCATTAATTTGAATTCTTGCCTAGTTTATTTGCTGAGATAAGCAAACAGCTCTCCTACTAAGTTCAAAGATTTAATAGTAATTGCTGCTAGGACTTATAATAAAGTGCAATTAATGAATATATGTTAAAGAAATTTGCATTTGTTCCTTATAGCTTATGTTCTGTATTTTTTTGTTGTTGTTGTTGTTGTTATTTTTCTCTCTTTTTTTTTTTTTTTTTTTAATTCTCATCATTGTGCTCAGCCCAGCTTATTTCCTATTGTTGTTTAGGGTTTTCAGCTCTTTCTTGGTGTTTTACCCCAATAATTATACATGATTGCTCACACTGTGTTATACTAAATGTATGTTTAGATTTCCAGTGTCTATAATCTTCTCTGCCTATGATTCCTTCTTAAGCTCAGTGTTGCCTTCATGGTTTGTTCATACTTTGTTAATCATGTTTCTTTATAGTTGTCTCAGAGAAAGTTTGTTGGTAGTACAGGCTCTCAAGTGAGTTTTGAAGGCATTTTATTCCATTGTATTTTTTATGGTACTTTGTACTCAACTCGAAGTGGATCAAGGACCTAGACATTAGACCAGAGACT
Organism: Tamias sibiricus; assembly: GCA_025594165.1. NCBI lineage: Eukaryota > Metazoa > Chordata > Mammalia > Rodentia > Sciuridae > Tamias > Tamias sibiricus. Next base: position 105,498,312 of record CM046664.1, on the reverse strand, counting down.
ACCTGTGCTGACTAGAAGAACATTTAGGCCCAACTCTCCATCATGTTGGCTTAGGAACCAACTTCCTCAACAAGACTCCTAAAGTGCAAGAAGTAAAATAAAAAATCAATAAATGGGATGGTATTAAACTAAAAAGCTTCTTCACAGCAAAGGAAACAATCAAGAACATGAACAGAGTGCCGACAGAATGGGAGAAAATCTTAACTACTAGCACCTCAGACACAGCATTGATCTCCAGGATACACAAAAACTCAAAAAACTTAACATAAAAAAAAAAAAAAAACATCAATTAACAGGCTAAGAAACTGAACAGGCACTTCACAAAATAGTCAAAAAAATGTGAAAAAATGTTCAACATCTCTAGAAATTGGAGAAATGCAAATTAAAACTACACTGAGATTCCATCTCATTCCAATCAGAATGGCAGTTATCAAGCATACAAGTAAGAATAAATGTTGGCAAGGATGTTGGGGGCAGGGGAAAGGTTCACTTAAATATTGCTGGTGAGGCTGGAAATTGGTGCTAACACTGTGGAAAGTAGTATGGAGATTTCTTAGAAAACTTGGAATGGAAACACCATTTGACCCAGCTATCCCAATCCTCAGTTTATACCCAAAGGACTTAAAATCAGCATACTACAGTGACGTAGCCACATCAATATTTATAACAGCTCAATTCACAATAGCCAAGCTATGAAATCAACCTAGCTTCAACAGATGAATGGATAAAGAAAACTGGTATATATACACAATGGAATATTACACAGCTATAAAGAAGAATGAAATAAGGGCATTTGCCCTTATTTGGATGGAAATGGAGACTATTAAGCTAAGTGAAAGAACACCAGTCCCAAAAAAACAAAGGCAGAATGTTCTCTTTGATATGTGGATGCTAATCCACAACAAGGGAGGGGAAGATTAGGAGTTCATTGCACTAGCAAGGGGGAATGAAGGGAAGGAAGGGCGGATGGATAGAGGAAAGATAGTAGAATGAATCTGATATATCTTTCCTAGTCTTATATATGAATACACAACCAATGTAACTCCAGATCATATACAACCACAGAATGGATCCTAATTGGAACAAGTTATATGTATTATTTTATGTATGTATAATATATGTCAAATACACTCTACTGTCATGTGTATCTAGAAAGAACAAATAAATTTAAAAATAAATCAATGACAAAATGAGACAGAAAAGGAAAAAAGAAATTTCAGCAACAAAATTCTGTATAACCATGGATGTATTATTTTACAAACCCCTTTATAAAACTACAATTTCCACCTGTGACTGCATACCCAAAAAGACTGTCAATTACTCTCATTTTTTAAAATGTGATGCTAAGGCTAGAACCCAGTGCCTCACATGTGCTAGGCAAGTGCTCTGCCACTGAGCTACAGCCCCAGCCCTACTCACATACAATTTTATAGCAGAAAAATCTCACACAAAATCCATTATAGATATTCATAAAGAGCTCTAATAATGGAATATTAATGATAATAGGGAAACTGCTTTATGATATTAATATTTTAAAGAATTTGAAAGCAATAATAAACATAGGGAAGTGCATATGACATGATAGCAAGAGAAATAAACCTAAGGTTCTAAATTACTTTTCAATCAGCATTTCCAAATTTGACTTTCTTCTTGACTTTTGGACCTCTTGACTGTCTGCTGCATCATTCATTTCTAACCACATGAGTATACAGCTACTCTCTCCTCTCTACAAATCTAGTGTTCTTTCTTTTGCTCCACAGAAAGGTGCCCAATTGTTGCTTAGAGACATTAAGATTTATTTCTCCCCAGATCTTTGACAAAGTCTATAAAGTTTTGTCATGGCAGACAATTGCTCTACTCTAGTAAACAGGTACTATCCTGAAAGAATTGTGAGCAACTATAAACCTGAAGAATTTTATCTTTAAAGGGATTCGTGGAAATGACTCTGATCGGTACAGGTTCCTGATAAGATTAAGATCATGCAATTGGACTGGTAAGAATTCCTAGAACTCTAGTCAAGAAACTGGTTTAGATGTAGCATCCCCCAAAAGCTCGCATGTGAGACAATGCAAGTAGGTTTGGAGGAAAAATGACTGGATTATAGCCTTAACCTAATCAGTGGATTAATCCCTGAAGGGATTAACTGAGTGGTAGCTGGAAGCAGGTGGGGTGTGGCTGGAAGAAGTGGCTCACTGGAGGTGTGTCTATGGGGTATATATTTAGTATCTGGGGAGTGGATTGTCTCTCTCTGCCTTCTGATCATGATGTGAGTTGTTTCCCTCTGTCACACTCTCCTGCCACAATGTTCAGCCTCACCTCCAGCCCCAAGGAATAGAGCTGGCCTTCTATGGACTAAGACCTCTGAAATCATGAGCCCTCAAACTTTCGTCCTTACAGTTGTTCTGCTTGGGTCTTTCAGTCACAGCAGCAAAAAAAGCTGACTAAAACACTGCTAAACCAACTTTAAGCAAAACAAGAAGTGTTTAAATAAAAAGGAAAAGCTTAGGCAGATTTTTTATGCTCAGTCAGCTACTAGTGAACCTGTCAGTACATATAGTTTCAAAAAAATACCTATAGCCCAAGTCTAATCACCAACAATAACCTATTTAATAAACAGTGCTATATGCCTGATTTGGGAAAACAAAGTTGGTATCCAAAAAGATATACATTTAATTTAAGCAAGGACTCATGGATGACTACCTGGTCCTTATAGTTTTCATTTTAAAAAGTTATCATGAAATAGAGAAAATGATATAAACTGTGGAAAAAATAGTACAAAGACTTTCAGAACTTCATAAAATGTTTTATAATCAATGCTTGATTTGTCAAACTTATAACCCTAGGAGGACAATAAAAACCTGGGGGATGGGGGTGGGGGGAGATACATTTCTACTACCTGCTGGATCACAAGACCACTTAAAAATTTCATTGCCATCTGCCATGGATATCAAACTGCTCTTGTAATTGTATGTTTTCTAGTTGAAAAGCTTTCTCATGGAGGTAGGCCAATGCTGCAATAGCTAAAAAGTTATTAGAGGGGCAGGGTTTGTGGCTCAGTGGTAGAACATTCCCTTAGCACGTGCGCAACCCTGGGTTCAATCCTCAGCACCACGGAAAAGCAAATAAATAAAATAAAGATATTGTGTCCAACTACAATTAAAAAAATAAATATTAAAAAAAAGTTATTAGAAAATGTGTTTCCTTTATGGAGCATTCCCGAAGAAATATTCAACAATAGAAGTACTCATTTCACTAGCTAAGTAATAAAACAAAGTATTACAAATACAATGACACTATCATTGTCAATATCATCCTCAATCTTCTAGGAAGTTTAAAAGGATGAATTGCATTTTAAAACTGAAATTAAGCTGCCCGGCCACCAGCCCGCCCAATGCCTGGCTCACGCCACCAGGACTAGGAGCAGCAGGTTCCACCCTGTGGAAGAGCCAGGCCACCCACCTGCCCAACCCCTATGGAAACAACTAGACTGGGAGGAGACCCAGGAGGAGGAGAGTGGGGAGAGGAAAGCCAGACCACCTGCTCCACAACACTGTGGCCAGGAAGAGATCTGGAGAGAGGCCCGCTCCATGCCTGCAAATCAGAGAGGCAACCTGCATCTGCCCAGAGAAACACACTGCACTGGGATTCCTTATCTACATAACCCAACACCAACATAATTATAGGCCTGAGGCTGCCACTACCACAAAACTGAGTTATCGAGGCTACTACCAAGGAACAACAAAAGGGTCCAGTAAGACACCACTAAGGTCCCTGGGGACTGATGCACCAGAAGGTGAAACCAGTTATGCTGTTGTGAACAGGGAATCTTTCAATGGTGAAGCCTATCTCTTGCTTCTCCTACTAACAGCCAAATTCTAATGTTTACACCCTCACTAGTCATATAATCTAATACCTCTATTTTCTCACATCCTACCTCATAAACGTCTAAGCCAACCTCTAAGTACCCACTTCTACCATTAGACACTGTAAACCACCACAAAAACATAGAGACTAAATGGTATAAGATAACTGTTTTCATTTCTGTTTACAGTGACAAAATTGTAAATATAAAATAGAAAATAACTGATATATGGATATACATTGGGTACATTGAAAGCTCTAATATTGATATTTCCCTAAAAAGTAAGGTTTTGGGTAACCTGGAGGGACCTTATAAGACAAAAGGGCAGAAGTTGTAATACCTCAGGCTTACCTTGCAAGAGAGGAAAACACATAGACATCATGAAAAAACAAGGGAGGAAAATGCTCCAAACAAACCAAGATACTACAACAATAGAAGCCATAGAAAGCACAGTAGGTGAAATGTCACAGAAAGAGTTCCACATACACATAATTAAAATGATAAGGGATTTAAAAAATGACCTAAGTGAGCAGATACAGGCAAAAATTGATCTCTCCAACAAAGAGATAAGAGACCAAATAAAGGCAACCATCAATCACACCAACAAAGAGATAAGAAAACAAATCCAGGTAGCAAAAGATTACTTCAAGAAAGAGATAAAGAGTTTGAGAAAAAAACAAACAGAAATCCTTGAAATGAAAGAAACAGTAAGCCACTTAAAAAATTCAATAGAAAGCATCACCAATAGATTAGACCACTTGGAAGATAGAACCTCAGACAATGGGACAAAATACATAATCTTGAAAATAACGATGACCTCACAGTAAGGACGGTAAGAAACACTAAGGCATGTTGTAATGAAAATGCCTAGCATAATAAAGATACAATTTAAATAATAAGGATAGCATTTTAAAATATAAAATAAAGATAGAATTTTAAAGGCTGCTAGAGAGAAAAGTCAGATTACCTATAAGGGAAAACCAATTCGCATCTCGGCAGATTTTTCAACCCAGACCCTCAAAGCCAGGAGAGCCTAGAACAACGTATACCAGGCTCTAAAAGATAAGGGATGCCAACCAAGAATTTTATAGCCAGCAAAATTAAGCTTTAGATTTGAGGATGAAATAAAAACCTTCCATGATAAACAAAAGCTAAAAGAATTTACAACAAGAAAGCCTGCACTACAGAACATTCTTGGTAAAATATTCCACGAGGAGGAAATGAAAAATAATAATGAAAATCTGCGAAATGAAGGACTATAATGAAGGAAAAAAACCTAACAAAGGAGAAACCAAGTCAAGCTAAATACCAAAAAGAATAAAAAAATTAAAATGACGGGTATTACAAATTATGTCTCAATAATAACCCTGAATGTTAATGGCCTAAACTGGCCAATTAAAAGACATAGGCTAATAGATTGGATTAAAAAAAAACCAAACACAACAATATGTTGCCTTCAAGAGACACATCTCATAGGAAAAGACGCCCATAGACTGAAGGTGAAAGGATGGGATAAAATATACCACTCACACGGACTACGTAAGCAAGCAGGGGTTTCCATCCTCATATCAAACAAAGTAGACTTCAAGCCAAAGGTAATGGAAAGAGATAAGGAAGGGCATTTCATACTACTTAAGGGAATCATACATCAACAAGAAATAACTGTCATAACTATATATGCCCCAAATGACGGAGCATCCACGTTCATCAAACAAATCGTTCTCAAGTTCAAGAACCAAATAGACCACAACACGATAATTCTATGTGACTTAAACACACCTCTATCGCCACTGGATAGATCTTCCAATCAAAAGTTAAACAAAGAAACTATAGAACTCAGTAATACAGTTAATAACTTAGACTTAACTGACATACATAGAGTATATCATCCATCAATGAGCCAATACACTTTCTTCTCAGGAGCACATGGATCCTTCTCTAAAATAGACCACATATTATGCCATAAAGCAACTCTAAGCAAATATTAAAAAAATAGGGATACTACCCTGCATTCTATCAGATCATAATGGAATGAAATTAGAAATCAATGATAAAAAAAGAAAAAAAAAGCTACTCCAACACCTGGAGGCTAAATAATATGCTATTGAATGATAAATGGGTTGCAGAAGACATCAAGAAGGAGATTAAGAAATTCTTACAGGTAAATGAGAACAACGATACAACATATCGAAACCTCTGGGACACTATGAAGGTAGTACTAAGAGGAAAGTTCATAGCATGGAGCTCATTCCTTCAAAAAAGAAAAAGTCAACAAATAAATGAACTAACGTTACATCTCAAAGCCCTAGAAACAAATCAACCCCAAAAGAAAAAAAATCAACCCCAAAAGAACAAATCAACCCCAAAAGAAGTAGAAGACAGGAAATAATTAATATCAGCTGAAATTAATGAAATTGAAACAAAAAAATTGACAGAATGAAAAGTTGGTTCTTTGACAAAATAAACAAAATTGATAAACCATTAGCTATGCTAACAAAGAAGAGAGAAAACACAAATCACCAATGCTACGATGAAAAAGGAAATATCACGACAGACACTACAAAAATACAGAAGATAATTAGAAATTATTTTGAAAATTTATACTCCAATAAAATAGAAAATAACAAAGGCATTGACAAATTTCTAGAGACATATGATATGCCCAAACTAAATCAAGATGATATACACAATTTAAATAGGTCAATTTCAAGCAAAAAATAGAGGATGCCATAAAAAACTTACCAACCAAGAAAAGCCCAGGACCGGATGGATACACAGCCAAGTTCTACAAGATTTTTAAAGAAGAACTATTTCATGAAATAGAGAAAGAGGGAACACTTCCAGACTCATTCTATGAGGCCAATATCACCCTGATTCCAAAACCAGACAGAGACAAATCAAAGAAAGAAAACTTCAGACCAATATTTCTACTGAATACAGATGCAAAAATTCTTAATAAAATTCTGGCAAATCGAATACAAAAGCATATCAAAAAGGTAGTGCACCACAATCAACTGGGCTTCATTCCAGGGATGCAAGGTTGGTTCAATATAAGGAAATCAATAAATGTAATTCATCACATAAACAGGCTCAAAGATAAAAATCATATGATCATCTCAATAGACGCAGAGAAAGCATTTGACAAAATACAACATCCCTTCATGTTCAAAATGCTAGAAAAAATAAGGATAACAGGAACATACCTCAACATTATAAAGGCCATCTATGCTAAGCCCCAGGCCAACATCATCCTAAACGGAGAAAAACTGAAAGTATTCCCTCTAAAAACTGGAACAAGACATGGATGCCCTCTTTCACCACTCCTATTTAACATAGCCCTAGCCAGAGCAATTAGACAGATGAAAGAAATTAATGGGATACAGATAGGAAAAGAAAAACTCAAATTATCATAATTTGCAGATGATATGATTCTATACATAGAAGATCCAAAAAATTCCACCAGAAATCTTCTAGATCTAATAAATGAATTCAGCAAAGTAGCTGGATATAAAATCAATACCCATAAATCAAAGGCATTTCTGTATATCAGCGACAAATCCTCAGAAAGAGAAACTAGGAAATCCACCCCATTTACTATAGCCTCAAAAAAAAAAAAAAAAAAAAAATTGGGAATCAACGAAAGAAGTGAAAGACTTCTACAATGAAAATTACAGCACACTAAAAGAAAGAAATTAACGAAGATCTTAGAAGATGGAAAGACCTACCGTGTTCATGGATAGGTAGAATTAATATTGTCAAAATGACCATTCTCCTAAAAGCACTATACAGAGTCAATGCAATGCCAATCAAAATCCCAATGACATTCCTCATAGAAATAGAAAAAGCAATCATGAAATTCATCTGGAAAAATAAGAGACCCAGAATAGCCAAAGTGATTCTTAGCAAGAAGAGTGAAGTTGGTGGCATTACTATTCCAGACCTTAAATTGTACTACAAAGCAATAGTAACAAAACAGCATGGTATTGGCACCAAGATAGACCAGTTGACCAAACGTACAGAATAGAAGACACAGAGATGAACCCACATACCTACAGTTATCTTATATTAAACAAAGGTGCCAAAAACGTCCACCGGAGAAAAGACAGCCTCGTCAACAAATGATGTTGGGAAAACTGGAAATCCTCATGTAATAAAATTAAATTAAATCTCTTTTTCTCACTATGCACAAAACTTAACTCAAAGTGGATCAAGGACCTAGGAATTAAACTGGAGACCTTGTACCTAATAGAAGAAAAAGTAGGCCCAAATCTCCATCATGTTGGATTAGGCCCCAACTTCCTCAATAAGACCCCTATAGCACAAGAATTAAAACCAAGAATCAATAAATGGGATAAATTCAAACTAAAAAGCTTCTTCTCAGCAAAAGAAACAATCAGTGAGGTGAATAGAGAACCCACAGAATGGGAGCAAATCTTTACCACAACTACATCAGATGGAACACTAACCTCAAGGATTTATAAAGTTCTCAAAAGCCTTAACACCAAAAAAAAAAAAACAAATAACCCAACCAATAAATGGGCCTAGGAAATAAACAGACACTTCTCAGAAGATGATATACATACAATCAACAAGTATATGAAAAAATGTTCAACATCTCTAGTGATTAGAGAAATGCAAATCAAAACAGCTCTAAGATTTCATATTACTCCAGTCAGAATGGCAGCTATCAAAAAAACAAACAATGCTGGCGAGGATGTGGGGAATAGGCACACTCTTACATTGCTGGTGGAACTGCAAATTGTTGAACCCAATCTGGAAAGTAGTATGGATATTCCTAGGAAAACTTGGAATGGAACCACCATTTGACCCAGCTATCCCACTCCTCGGTCTATTCCCAAAGAACTTAAAAACAGCTTACTATAGGGACACAGCCACATCAATGTTATAGTAGTACAATTCACAATAGCTAGATTGTGGAACCAACCCTGATGCCCATCAGCAGATGAATGGATAGGGAAACTTTGGTATATATACACAATGGAACACTACTCAGCATTAAAAGAGAATAAAACCATGGCATCTGCAGGCAAATGGATGAAGTTGGAGAAAATAATGCTAAGTGAAGTTAGCCAATTCCAAAAAACCAAAGGTCTAATGATCTCTTTGATATGAAGATACTAACTTATAAAGGCAAGGGAGTGGGGATGAGAGGAATGAAAGAACTTTAAATAGAACAAAAAGGGGGGAGGTAGGGGAGGAGGCACGATAATAGGAATAATGGTAGAATGAGTTATCCATCATTACCCTAAATCCATGTATGAAGACACAATTGTTGTAAAAATTCTTTATATAAAACCAGCAACTTGAAAAACTGTGCTCTTTATATGTAATATGAAATGAAATGTACTCTGCAAACATGTATAACAAATTAGAATAATAAAAAATTTTTAAAAAGAGAAAGAAATTCTCATGACAACTTAATGTGAAGGTGCTATTACTGTCATTCCCTTTTTATGGAAGAGAAACTAAGGCACTGAGAGAGTAATAACTTGTCCAGGGTCACACAGTTCAGTAACAGGGATGCAGCATTTAAAAACCTTTAAATCTCAACACTGCAACTAAAATCTGGCACATTGAACCTTTCTTATGGACTTAGAACCAATCAGAACTGGGAAGCTGGAGAAAACCACTTTAAACCTGGGTTTCTGTCATTCACAAAAACAAAGTGCAAGAAAAGGTTTGGTTCACAGTGAAAGGATGTATTCCAGTTTTGAACTAATTTTACATTCCCATTTTAAAGATGGATTAAATGGCCAATGATTATTATCCAATATAGCTACACAATGAATGTAGACTAATGTCTATAAGCAGTAGTTTTAGAAAAATCTTATGAATTCATGTCAGGTTATTTGCTTTTGAGACAAATCGATTTTTAAAGCAATTTGTTCTGCTTTGAATGAGATCATTAGGCACTGATGAGTATTTGAAAGTATATATGAAGTTTTACAAGTGTTTTTGAATTTCACTAGTTTTACAGTCAATATTTTGAGTGGACAGATAGGCTTAAACTAATAAGTGCTTGTTTTCACACTGACTCTGTAGACTGAACTCTGATTCATAAATTCATAATGGTTCTCTGAGTCTGTTGATTCATCTTTGAGTTATGTTGCTTAGCACAATCCCTCGTATACACTAAACAACTAATAAATATTCCTTGAATTATTTAAAAAAAACCTGAAACTGGAAAAGTTAACTGAATTGATTAGACTGCTTGGCCAAAGGTATTGCCATTGGCTGTGATGACATTAAATCCACCCCTATTGGATAATACAAAGTAACCTCTTATGAAATAGCTACTGGGGAACGCATGCTACTAATAAAAGTCTCTTGTCTCCTGCTCTATAAACTCTAATGTAACTTAGTATTACAAGGCTTTAACCGCATTATCCCAAAGAGTATTTTCACCAAGTAAAAGAAACCTTCCATGATCCACCAACTGATAACTACCTGACTTTTCAACAATCTAGAACCCAAAGACTTGGGTCTCTTGGAAATAAAACTAGAGTAAAGCTGCCTGTGAACCCTATTAGATGGGACCACACCCTTCTCACTTCCTACACTGCAGCAAAACTTCACTTCTTGAGACTCAAGGGGCCCTCTAAAGTTGGGAGATACAGACTTAAGATTCTTGCGACTATACAACATGGGCAACATCAATGTAAAATTCACAAGGGAGGTTTCTCCCCAGAAGCAAAAGACATCCTAGACATGAGTAACTTTCTCAAGGTAATAAATCAAAATTCCTGTTGTCATGAAACCTCTGTCCTTCCTTTCCTGTGCCTTCTATGTATGCACAAGAAAAAACTACCATCAGAATTTCATAGTTGATATCTTCTACAGATAATTTAACTGAATACTGGATATGTCATGTTAAACCTCAATCCCTACATAATCTTAGTGATCCCTCTACTCCACACTATAAACAAATTTCAATTTCAGGTACATTCAAGGTATGACCCACTGTTCAAATTATCAATCTGACTCTTTCTATAGGATTAGGCTTTTAGATCTTAGTATTTAGATTCCTTGCTTTTAAGATACCAGTAGTCAAAACATATAGTGAAGGTTTCTAGTTAAATTATGCCAGAAACTGAATAAGAAAACCAAAACAAAAGAAAATTCAGTAGTTCAAGTTCTCTGTTAGTAGCCTTTCAACCATGCAATAATTCAATAGTGGAGCCTTAGAAGGAATACTACCACTGCTTCTCTGTCGTGACTCCTACTGTATAAGGCAACTCACAGGAAACTGGTGCTATGCCCCAGCAAAATTTGTTATCTGTGGAGGACATAATGGTCAATCATATACACAGGCAATTTTCAAAGATTGAAATAAGAGCCCCGTGTGACTCCATAACCGAATGAAACCTGAACAGTTGTCTATACCTAGTATATCTAGCCTACAGAATAAACAGAAAATTGGCTTGCAGGTATAAATTCCTTTAAATGAGCATCTTAGCATACAATACTCCTTTCCTGGCATGGCACAAATGTAAATGAGGTTATTATTAAAAATTTCTCAAACATCAGCTACTCCAGCTGACTTGTCTGCAAAGGCTATCTTTAGCTGTCCAACAAAAGGGCTTTGGATAAGTGTTTTGGATAACAGGATTGCCCTTAACAGCATGTTGGCTCAACAGGGGAAGTATGCAATAGCTAACACTTCCTGCTGCATGGAAAAACACATGTAGTATTACACAAATTCAAATCACAAGAAATTGACAAATGGGCACTTTGATTGATTAAAACAAAACATTCCTTTTTCAGCTTATCTTTGGTTTCTCTGATTTTCATGTACTTGGTTCTTGGGGTCCTTGACTTATTCTTTTTGTATTATCCTCCTAATAGTCATCATCATAGTCTTCCTGGTGCACTAATCTTCAGAAAATAGAGGAAGAATATTTCTAAAAATACATATTCAAAAAAACAAGTATTCAACTCTAAATAGAATTTCCTTAAAATCTCTATATTTCATTAGTAGACATACAAATTGTTAACATTACTTAAAACAATATGTTATAAGAAAGGTTTTTGGTTTCTCTACTTTCAATAATATAGTCTATAACATACTGTCCTCCTTTTCCAATTAAAAAATATATATATTACTTTGGTAAAATACACTTAGGGAGCAATTAAAACTACCATGATCATATCCTTCCTTTTCCAGTCTAATTATGGATTGACTTTTAAAAGAAGAATAATTTACAGATCACTAAAGAGAAGTTACTTTGAAAGTCTCAAGAGATAGTGATTCAGTCTATTTTAAAACACACTTTTGAAATTTAGTGGTATTTTTTGTAGTTCCAAATAATTAAAGCCTCTACTATTCCACTGTGGAGGTACATTGTAATTTTCATCTTATTGCTTTTCCTAGAATATTTGTAGGTTGATATATATAGTGTTAAATATGACGAAAGCAAAGGCTGAAAGGAGACGGAGAAGAAATGGAGAATGGGATAAGATCAATTTGATTATACTTGAAGGATATTTTAGATAGTAGAACATATTTATCAAAATGGTTGTTCAAGTAAATTCAACAGAGATTAAAAAGCTCTGATCTTATAGTGAATAGAAACTAAACTGCCTGAGTTTGGAGAGGGGAAGGATTTGGCAAAGGGAAAGAAAAGCATAACAGAAAATAAAGGCAACACTGAGTAGAGTCATGTGAAGTAAAGTCTCACAGACTACACCATTTTTCTTTTTTAAGAAATGACAAATTCCAGCTGGGAATGTAGATCAGTGATAGAATGATTGCCTAGCATGTGTCAGCCCTGCATTCTAACCCCAGTACCAATCCCCACCCCCCCAAAAAAAACAACAACAAAGAAACTAGAATAAGTAGTAGCAAGTAGAAATTAATGTTAGTTTATCTAAATTCCACATATAGTTTTCCCACTCAGCCCACTCAGAAAAAAGAAAAGTCTTATTATAGTTTTCCCACTTAGGAAAAAGGAAAGTCTTATTTCACTGTTTTTACAGGTTTCTTTATACACATTGACCGTATTTGGTCTCCACCCTTTGCTATTCTTTCCACAAATTCATTTTCAAGTTCCAAAGTTCAGCATTGCCAAATTCAAAAACCTAATATCAAACTCAACTGTTAATTTTTTCCATTAGCCTTTGTTTTGTTGTTATTGTGTTTTTGTTTTGTTTTGGTACCAGGGATTGAACCCAGGGGTACTTAACCACTGAGCCACATCCCCATCCCCACCCCACCCCACCCCTTTTTTTTTTTTCATTTTGAGATAAGGTCTCACGAAGCTGCTTAGGTCCTTACTAAATTGCTGAAGCTAGCTTTGAACTTGCAATTCTCCTGTCTCAGCCTTCCAAGCCTCTAGGATTACAGGTTTGTGCCACTGCACCTGCCATTAGACTATTTTTAACACATCCTTGTCATTACCTTTCCCAATGTCATCTGGATAGAACCATTCTCAAACAAAAGTCAGCAAAAATGGCAGAGTATGGATCTCCAGTGAGCTATCCCTCCACAAAGCAACAAATAAACTGTCAAAACTTGGCAGACTACACTTTCTCCAAACTCTAGAATGGAAAGTTTACAGAAATCACGTAAACATTTAGTCAAGACAAAAAAAAAAAAAAAAAAAAAAAAAAACCAGCTGAATCTTGATAAGACAACTTTGTGGCATTTTAACTCACTCTGATCTCTTTCCATGCTCCCCAGATGCTCAATGGCCTTGAAGACATCAGCCCACACTCCAGGCACAGGTACCCAGTACCAGAAAAACTAAACTGGAACTTACTCTCAAAGAACTGGAGTTGTTCCTTGTGACTTGTTTGGTGAATGCCTGGAGGACCAGCTCAAAGGAACTGCCTTTATCTTGCTTTACTCTTCCAGTGCTGAAAGAAGCACCAGGGGGCCATTTGTGAAAGGAAGGCAAAAGAACTGAATGTACTAGTAGTTCTGCTACCTGCAGGGATTGAAATAGGGACAGACTAACTAAGTATCTTGGCATGAAAGGCAGCTGAATGAGAGGCTTTGGGGAATAAGGGCTTTGAAAAGCACTCACATATTTCTGGGAATCTAAAGGTCACCCACATATCCACATGTCTAAAATGATTCCAGTGTCACTTTTTAGAGGAGATTATCTCTAAGAAGTGCTTCTGTTCAGCAGCCTGAACAGAAACATCTACAATGTACTCTCTAAGAGTTTAACAAATTTTTATCATATTAAGCCACCCAAATTTGGGGATTATTTGTTATAGAAACTGGCATTAATTAATTACATAAACAATAGAGACCAAGAATCTAGGGAACCTAGAAGACATACATTCTACTTTGCTAGAAAATAAGACCTTGTTTAAAGAAAAAAATGAGTGACTTCTTTATATGATGTTTAATTAGGATCTCTCAGCAAGTATATTATCTCTATACTGAACTGCTAATAAAAGCATTAAGAGAAAAAAAACACAAAAATGGACTTTACGTAGGTGGACACATTTTTCAATAAATTATTTTGAGCAGTTGTACATACAGGCCAACCTCCACCAAATCTTAAATTTCATAATACAAATCGCTAAGAAAGTGAACCATATATTCAAATTTAAGTTTGCTAGAATATATTTATTTTTAAAAATAAGTTTTACCTGTGTCAAAGAGTTTTGGTATTACCATTTGGAAACAGTAATGTAGAAAGAATACTATGGACAAGTTTTAAGCTAAAAATGAATATAAGACACAGGTAATACCAATCTATCCAAATTACATTCAAATCCATGCAGTTATTCTTCTGAAGGATAATGCCTCAGATGAGAAATATTTGACTAAAGAATAGCTTTGAATAATAAAAAGATTCATTTAAAACAATGCAGTGATAAAATCATAGACAAATATGTGATTTTTAAAAAGTTTAACTGAAATGATCAAACCCCTAATCCTGCATTCATTCTTTATATTTTAAACATCACAAAAACAATAGCTTCACAAAATGTTCTAAAACATATAGCACAAAAAATATGAATTCATGAAGCAACATCTCACAATATGCCAAACAAACATAAAATATGAACTTCCTTGAGCATGTTGCCACATGCCACGCTATAAAGGATCATATTTATTCATCTCATGGTAGCATCAAAATACCATTTACTACATTGCAATTTACTGCTCTTAGCAATTTAGTATTATTTAATTTATGTTCAGATTTCCAAATTCTAAAATAAATGCATAGATGCTGAAATAAGTAAAGGTAACACAAAAAAATGGAATGTATTATAGACTAAATGCATATAGTACATGTTTTCCTTGAAAAGTTCATAACTACCCACCCACTGCCGATGACAAAATCCTACACTGAATTCATATCAGTAATCATTACATATCTGAAGAGTAGATTGTTCAAACATTGTTTTATAAAGACTCTATTAATTGTAACCAGTTAATATTAGCAATCTGTCAAAAATGCCTAGGGATATCTGCCTCACTTTATAATTCTAAGAAGATTCTATGAATCAGATTTCTACAAGTAAAACTACAAATAGTTTAAAACTTTTATGGTTTTATAACCATTTTATTTTATAAATTTGCAAAAGTTCATTTATTTGGAAATAATTAGTCCTAATTAATCACAGCCATAAGTTTATGTTTTGTATTCTGGGTTTCTTTAAAGTGATCCTAGACTATATTATTTGTAAACTGTTTTTTTCCAATGATACAGGTGTATGTTCCCATTCCAAAGAAGTCATCAAAAACTAGGGATACTGAGAAGGGGTTTATGAGTTGAGAAGAAAGGAAGATTTTAAAAACAAACAAAAGGTAAAAGGGTGAGAAGAAAGGAAGATTTAAAAAAATAAACAAAAGGTAAAAGGGTGAAAGCATTCACATTCTGCATTGCTAGAGAATAAAAATGCCAGCCTCCTATAAGTGCCCTCTCAATTAACCTACCCAGCACAAAAAAAAAAAAATTTAAAACAGGTAATCTAGCAATGACTGGATTTTGATAAAAATTCCCAGGTTCAGCCTGTAAGTATAAAGCAATATTTGAACAATATATTCTTTAGATACGTAATGATTACTTATATGAATTCAGGTTCAGGATTTTGTTGCTGTTGGAGGCAGATGGGTAGCTATGATCTTTTCAAGGAAAACACATACTATATGCATTTAGGCTATAACACATTTCATTTTTATGTTACCATTACTTATTTCAGCATTTGTGGACTTACTTTAGCATTCAGAAATTTGACTGCTAAATCTAAATGCTAAATCTGTAAGAGTAATAAATTACCAATAAGAACCAGAACTAGTACCCCTCCCATCTTTTTTGTCAGGAAATAGAAGAGAACTCTCAAAATGAGGACATCATACAAAAAGGAATAAAAATTTGAGGAAGTCTGGAGAATATGGAAAAGAATTAATTTAGGAAGCTAGTAAAATGACCTTTAAAATTATTTTAGTTCTCTATTAGACCATTAGTCTCCAGATTCATTAAATTACAGATTGTCCCCGACATCTTCATGACTACAACATACAGTCTAAGCTAGGTAGTATACAAGCAATAAATAATATGAGGAAAGAATGGGTGTTCCCAAACGCCACCAATGAGACCTCCCCCTACCACCACTGCATTTGCCACTGACATATGCTATTTGAGTATACCATAATTTGATATGCCATTTAAATGGATTTATAATTCATATTATCTAGTTTAATTAAGCTAATTAAACAAACCTATAAAATGGACAAGTAGCTTTAAAAGATGCCTCTAAAGAATCTTCTGAAGACAGTATGATTAATACAAACACAAGTAAAAGATGACGATAAGATGATGGATACTTCTCCAACTATGAATACAAGCTCATCAGCCACATTAATGAGGTAAAAATGATGGCAATTATATAGGTACTCTGTGGTCTTCCTCTCGAAAATCCATAACCCCAGTTTGGGGACAGACTACAAAATTCCTAACTAGTACTGCCAGGTCGTCAAACATAGGGAATGTCTAAGAAACTACCACAGTTTGGAAAAGGCTTAAGAGACATCATGACTAAATATAATGTGGCTTCCTGTATAGAATCCTGAAGCGGAAAAGGTCACTAAAAACCAGGCAAATGTAAATTTAAAAAATGAACTATAGTTCATAATAATGTATTAATATTGGTTCATTAGTTGCAACAAATGTACTGTACTATTTTAAAATGGCAATGTAGTCATATCTAAAAAACTCAGTCCAAATTTTTAAAAAATATCAAGACTACTTAGAATGAAAATTTACATTCATGAAACATGTTGTTAATGAACACTCCCTTCTAAGTGTTGTATATTAAGAGATATTAACTAATGGTAAGGCATTTTAGAATTTATAATAATTTTATATTCACATGAAAGATACATGCTTCAAAAGACTGGAGAACACAATTCTAAAAAATGATAGTCAACATAAAAATAAATAAATGTGAAACTACTATTCATCCATCACCAATTATTCATTTCATACACTCTAAATGTCAGGTGTTAGGGATACAAAGATCTGAGTTTCTGATTCAAAGCAGCTTATACTTCAGCTGTGAAGCAGACAAGTAAAAAGGCAATTACCACACAGTGTAATAATGAAGAGAAATGAGTACATAATATTGATATAAATAGAATGAATGTAGAGTTCAATTGGTGGAATGAGAAATGAGGAATAAAACAGAAAAGGTCTCCAGGAAAAGGTGACATGTCTATGCTGTTTATGCTGATCATAAAAGGACAAGTTGACCAGTTAAATAAAAGGAAGGTGTTTCACAGAGACCAGTATATACAGCTGTTTAGAGCTACCTTGTCCAACAGTGTAGTCATAAGCCAAAATGACTATTGAACACTTAAACTAATGAATACTGAGAATGATTGAGGAACTGAATTCTTAATTTTAAAACTGAAGTAATTTAGCATAGTAAAGTGTTGTCGCCGGAAAAGGATTGCAGCCTGGAACGGCAGCGCCGCGGGAAGGAGTCCGGAGACAGGATGGAGGCGAAAATATTCTTTAATCTTACAAGAAACTACAATATATCTACACAATAGCGATAACCCTGTCTTTTCTCCCTCTGGTCTCTTGCCATGCGCCCGAGCAGCAATGGCGCTCGCTCGATCTGCTGAGTCACCGTTCAAATCTCTCGAGAGCCTCGACCAAGTCCCGCGAGATCCCGTGAGACTACGGAAAGCGGAAATGCCCAAAAATGTCTATGGCCCAATAGTCAACCGCAATCTTAGCTATCTCCGCAAACAGGGCTCCTGCATTTCCCCCTTTTCTTTTAAAAGAGGGGATGCTCTAGGACGTCTATGTGCAACCAACATTCTTACCCGTCATCGGATAATCAAGGCTGTGCCCTTGACTCCTGTCTTAGGTTGATATGTCGGCCACATGAGACTATCCCGTGCGACTGTGCCTGTCTTAGGTTGTCCCCCTCTGGGGATCTTACCCGTCATTGGCTAACCAGCCATCCAATGGAGCCCTTTAGGATCGACTGTGTAAGTTGACTAACAGCCGTCCAATTGTGGGGAGATGCTGCGGCTTTAAGGCGACAAGCCTTTTGGTGACGAGCCAAATTGCATAGCATATCAAATTCTTTAAACAAATCAGCTGCCTTAAGTTCTATCAAGTAACACACTGAGTTCTCTAAACAAATACCCCCAAGGTACTGTCCCATGAAGTCCCAAACAATGAAAGATCAAAATGTCCACTTGTTATAACACGTAGATCTAGGAGGCCCCATGCATGCAGAGCAGAGGCCACACCGCTGGTGAGGTTGTTTGACATTTGAGCAGCAGGGATGCTTGCAGCGACCGCGATCCCTGCATCTGTAGCAGCAGCCGTCTTTTTTATGTCTAGACAATGCCACCGGCAAATCTTCAGGGCCCGCTCCCTAGAGACTCAAGCATCAATTATTAAAGGAAAGGCAGTGCTATTCCAGCACTGAGTCAAGAGGCGAGTTGTCAAACTAAAAAATAGAATTATTAGATTAGAAAATTAAAGTTGATTTCTGCTCACACACATTGCAGCCTGAGCTCCCACAAACATAAGCTGGCAAAACATCATGTTTAGAACAAAACAAAGAAAGACTGAGGGTATTTACTGTATTAAAGATAGATTAAAGAAAAACTAAAAGCACTTTGGAGAAATAATTTGTTAGCTGGAACTCTCGTGTTTCTGCATATACAGCAGTCCTTTACCTGTTGAAATAATTGAAATTAATCATTTATTAAACAAATGAAGTTAATAACAAATAAGCAACCTTATGTCAAAACACCAAAATATCAGGTTATACAGCCCTAGTCATATTTTTCGCTAAAGAGAAATCCCTGGGACACCTATAAAACAAAATTGAAGGTACCTTCACTTATTAAATTATTTACCCAATTTGAATACTCTTTAACTTAAATGAATTAGAGTTATTTGGATCCATATATATATATATATATATATATATATATATATATTCACAAGCGCTTTGTTATTTTTGATGTCACACTGGACAGACAGACGCACATACAAACATATATTTGTGACGTCACATTAACATGAAATTTAGACAGATACACAGACATAAACACATATATATAAAAAAAAATACAATTGTGTGCACACTAAAGAGAGATCTCTTCGTCCCAGCTGGGAGGAATGACACTTAAGTTGTGATGTATTTTGAAGGACTCCTTTAAGGGAATCATTCCATATCTTCATCATGGTCCTCTTGATTTTGTACCTTTTTTATTAATCTTGATTCCTCAACAACTTCATCTTGATCCTTTTGATTTGGTACTTGCTTTATTAATCTAGATGGTATCCATATTGGAGAGGATTCATGCTTTGGAAAAACACAAACAGATCCTCTCCCCCAAATTAACACTGGATCTGGACCCTTCCATGTACCTGAAAGAACATCCTTCCAGTAAACCAAAGGTTTATGTTGTTGATGTGGGTTCCAATGTCTGTCTCCAGCAGAATAACCATCAGAGTCTAAAGTTAAAAAATTTAAGGTAAACAGGGCAACTGCCAATCTGTCCTTAGGATTTTTCCAGTTTCCTTCTTTCTGTTTTAACAACATAACTTTTAGTGTGCGGTTTGCTCTTTCAATAATGCCCTGACCCTGAGGATTGTATGGGATGCCTGTTTTATGGGATATGTTGAATTTTGCGCAAAACTCTTTGAAAGATGAGGACGTATATGCGGGGCCATTATCTGTTTTAAGCATTTTGGGGATGCCCAATGCAGCAAAAGCTTGTAAACAATGAGATGTGACATCTTTAACTTTTTCTCCAGAATGTAAGGAAGCAAAAATCATGCCTGAGCATGTATCTATGGTTACATGAATAAATCGCAATTTTCCAAAACTTGGCTCATGAGTAACATCCATCTGCCACAAATGATTGGGCATTAATCCTCTAGGGTTAACACCAAAATGAGGATTGGGCAAATGTGTCATACAAGATTTACAATCTTTTACAATTGTTCTGGCTTGCTCCTTTGTGATTTTAAACCTACGTTGCAAGGTGGTGCTGTTGACGTGAAACTGGGAATGAAATAAAGTAGCTTGTTGTAGCGCTGAAAGTATAAATATAGTTTTTGTAAGTTCATCAGCCTTTTGATTACTTTCATGGAGGGGGCCAGGCAAATTAGTATGTGCTCTAATATGGCCTATGAATAGAGGTTCTTTTCTTGCCCACAAAAGTTTTTGTATTTGATAAAACAATTTAAAGGCTGGAGTATGAGGTGCTATTGGTCCTGCTAACTCTAATTTTGGGACGGCTTGTACAATATAGTGGCTATCTGAAAAAATGTTTATGGGCTGGTCTCTAAAATGTTCCAGAGCTCTTACCACAGCTTCCAATTCCACAAGTTGAGCTGATTTGTGTGCAGTTATGTAAGTCATACTTTCCTTTGTAGTGACTACTGCAGCAGTACCATTTGAGGACCCATCTGTAAATACATTAAATGCCTTAGGAATAGGTTGATTTTTTATTACCTGTGGAAATATAATAGGATGATGAATACAAAAAGATAATATAGGAGACTTAGGAAGGTGATTATCAAAATTTGCAGAGGTAGAGCATCTAGCTATAGCCCAGTCATTATCGTTGAAGCATAAATATTCAATCTGTGACGATGAATAGGGAGTAATAATAGTAGCAGGGTGAATGCCAAATATTTTAGTAGAAGTTTTAAGTCCTTGAAGAATAAGTTTAGCCACCATGGAGGTATAAGACTCAATTATGCTTTTAGGAGAGACAGGCAAATGTATCCATAATAAAGGCCCTTGTTGCCAAAATACTCCTGTGGGTGTATATTGTGAAGAAATAATAATCAATATCAGCGGTTGAGTTAAATCAAATCTGTCACAATGAGCTCCTTCGATGGCTTTTTCTACTACCTTTAAAGCTTTCCTAGCATCAGGAGTCAATGTTCGCGGTGAGGATGGATCAGGGTCCCCTCGAAGGATATCAAATAAAGGTTTTAATTGGCCAGTAGTGAGGTTTAGTGTAGGGCGAAGCCAATTAATGTCTCCCAGTAGTTTTTGGAAATCATTGAGGGTGGTTAAATGTTCTTTATTTATTAAAATTTTTTGGGGTCTAACAAAAGTATCCATGATTTTAAATCCTAAATATAATATGGGAGATCTGGTTTGAACTTTTTCTTCTGCTATATATAATCCGTATTTTTTTAAATTTTCTACCACGTCACTGAATATATTAAATAAGATTTTTTGATTAGGGTGGGCCAGTAAAAATATCATCCATGTAATGTAGACACATGAGGTTTGGATATTTATTTTTAATGGATTGGATGGCCTTGTCCACATATATTTGGCATATGGTGGGGCTATTAGCCATTCCCTGTGGCAAAACCTTCCATTGATATCTCTGATCAGGGCCATTATTGTTAATAGAAGGAACTGAAAAGGCAAACCTGGGGGCATCCAGAGGATGTAGGGGAATAGAAAAGAAGCAATCCTTTATATCAAGACTAATAACATGGAAATTTTTTGGAATAGCTATAGGATTCGGAAGTCCAGGTTGAGTAGGGCCCATGACTTGCATGGTTTTATTAATTTGTCTAAGATCATGTAATAATCGCCATTTTCCTGATTTTTTCTTGATCACAAATATGGGGGAATTCCAGGGAGAGGTGGAAGGTTCTATATGTCCTGCTTCTAACTGTTCCTGAACTAGTAGGTGGGCCGCTTGTAATTTCTCTTTAGATAGGGGCCACTGAGGGACCCACACTGGCTTATCAGAAAGCCATGGTATTTTCAAAATTATTTTCTCAGTGGCCCCGAAGAAAAATGTCTTTTTCCTATATGATAATGATTTCTTTTAGGGTTAAGCTTACCCTGTACTTTTTGATGATTTCTGATAGGGTTAAGATTACTCTGTAGATTTTTACATTTAACACCTGCAGGTTTGGTTGCAAGGTGTACTCCCATTTGTTGTAAAATATCTCTTCCCCATAAAGTAACCGGTAGATTAGGTAAAACATAAGGCTGAAACGTGCCTTTATGTCCTTCATCATCCTCCCATTTTAAAATTACCGCACTTTTTTCTGGGAGGTTATTATATCCCAAGCCTCTTAAACTGGTTGAAGCTTTTTGCAGAGGCCAGTGTTTGGGCCATTGACGTAAATTAATGATGGAAGAATCAGCTCCAGTATCTATAAGACCCTCCATTTCTATTCCTTGGATTCTTATTTTACACATAGGCCTCCTTGTACAGTCCCGAACCCAGCAAACCATGGGTTTCGAATCAGTGGAACAAAATCCTCTATTGTTCCTATTTAGAGGCATATTCATTTTAAATGACTTATGTAAATTTGGAAGGAGGAGCAACTGAGCAATTCTATCTCCTTGATTAATAGAACTTATACTTTGGGGTGAGCTAAGCATTATTTTTATTTCCCCTTTATAGTCTGAGTTTATTACGCCTGGGGTCACTTGCAAACCTAATAAGCTCTCAGGACTTCGCCCGATAATAAGTCCTACAGTCCCTGAGGGAAGAGGTCCCCTGACTCCTGTGGGAATCAGTTGAACCCCCATTTCAGGTGTTAACACTATTCGGGCGGTGGAACAGAGGTCTAATCCTGCATTTCCTCCTGTTCCTCTGGCGAGGGAGTGGATGGGTAATAGGGATTGTGTCGGGGAAGCATCTGAGTGGATGCTTGAGGATACTCCTCCTCCAATGCCTCGTACATTTGTGGGCCCCGGGGCATTGGGCCCCTTGCCCCGTTTTTTGAATTCCTGAATAAAGGATTTCCATGGATGTCAAATTTTGAATAGCATTTATTAGCCCAATGATTTCCTTTCTTACATCTGGGGCAGCAACCTGGAGCACGGTATGAATTTGGTCTTATTTCTCTTTTAGGATTTTGCCTAGAATAGCCTGATTGATTATGATAATTTTGCCTAGAATATCCTGATTGATTATAATGTCTATGTTGAGCTCTTGTAAAATTTTGAGGGGCAGCATCTCTCACAGCTGCTGCAATCATATTCCCTGTGACAAAGGCATCATTTATATCTTTACATAATTGTATATATATGGAAAGATCCTTTTTATTTTTCCATGGCCTGATGGCTTCCTGGCAATACTTATTAGCATTTTCGTACGCTAATTGGACAACTAATGGCATAACTTGATCAATGTCTCCAAAAACTCTACCTGCAGTTCTCAAAAGTCGATCAGCAAATTCAGCATATGGTTCATTAGGTCCTTGAATTACTTTGGACAAGCTACCTTGTAGATCCCCAGGTCCTTGTACAGTTTTCCATGCCTTTAAGGCAGCTGCGTTTATCTGAGCATATACTCCTGGGGTATAATATTTTTGATCCTGTACGTCTGCAAATTGCCCTTCTCCTGTGAGCATTTCTATATTATGGTCTCCAAACCCCGCATCTGCATTTCTTTTAGCTGTTTCTATACAAAGTTCTTGAAATTGTGATCGCCAAACCAAGTATTGTCCCCCACTTAATGTTGCTTTACATAGACGTTTCCAGTCTGCGGGGGTTAAGCTAAAGGTGTTAAGGGACTCCAGTATACTCAACGTGAAAGGAGCTTGGGGTCCATAAGTCATTACTGCCTCTTTGAGATTTTTTATTGTTTTGAAATCTACTGGCTGGTGGTCCCTCCGTCCATTTCCATATTCAAATACTGGCAGTTCCCAACGTATCTGTGAGTTACCCTCGAGAGCACATAAGCGCTCAGAAAGACTTTTTATTTCTGTTTCTAGGGTATGCAAACGCCTAGTGATACCCTTCATATTTTCTGTAATCGATTTCACCCATGGGGGAGTAGAGGACACAAGTTCCTCCACTTGATGATCCCTTATCTTGGTCTTCCTTAATTTCCTTTTGTTCATTTTCTCAAAATCACCTTTAGTTAATTCCTCCTCACTACTACTACTCTCATTGGTCCTAATTGACTCAGTAACATCCTGAGTCCCAGGTTCAACTGAGACCATGTATCCTTGAAGTATCTCTAATAAATCTTGAATAGCTTTAGCAGCTCGGATCTTTGTCATTTTGGGGACGCTTCTAATACTCTCCTTACTGGTCTTAGTTGACTCAGCAGAATCTACGCTTTCATGATCGCCTTCACTGTTTTCTAAATCCTCCTCGCTAACGACAGACTCATCTATATCAAAGAATTCATCAAGAGCCTCGTACACTTGGGTCTTAGATATTTTCGAACCCATTTTAACCGCTCTGACTAGAGACTCCTGCGAGGTTTCTCAGTTCTTACCTGCCGTGCTGAAGTCCCCGTACGGGCCACCAACTGTTGTCGCCGGAAAAGGATTGCAGCCTGGAACGGCAGCGCCGCGGGAAGGAGTCCGGAGACAGGATGGAGGCGAAAATATTCTTTAATCTTACAAGAAACTACAATATATCTACACAATAGCGATAACCCTGTCTTTTCTCCCTCTGGTCTCTTGCCATGCGCCCGAGCAGCAATGGCGCTCGCTCGATCTGCTGAGTCACCGTTCAAATCTCTCGAGAGCCTCGACCAAGTCCCGCGAGATCCCGTGAGACTACGGAAAGCGGAAATGCCCAAAAATGTCTATGGCCCAATAGTCAACCGCAATCTTAGCTATCTCCGCAAACAGGGCTCCTGCAGTAAAGAACATCAATTCTCCCTAACTTGATCTCCAAAGTTTAAAAATCAAAATCCCAAATATAGATCCACCAAAGGGGAACATGACTGTCTTCAATCTTCTTCCTGAAATTTCATTAACCAAACATTAAATTATAGAGAGACTAAAAATCAACTACTATACCTAGAATCCAGAGGAAGTTTGTCCTTAAAAATAATTTAGTACCCCTCTAAAATTGCCTAATGACCCCTCCCCCATGATAAGGGTATGTAAGTGTCAATCATCTAGGTCCTTCTTTGAATTTTCATATTTTTGATGACTCCTATGCTTATGTATACTAGTAAAATTGTATTTTTATCCTGTTAAACTGTGTACTCCCAGTTCATTTTAGCAGACTCAAATATCAAATATTCAGAGGGAAAGTTTAAACTTCCCTATGTTAACTTTAAAAATATATAAACACAATAAGATAAAAATTACAAACCTATTAGAATGATCCCAAGCATAGACACCACCGAGAACTGGCAAGAACATGTGCTAAAAGAATTCTCAATACTAATGGAAAATGCAAAATGGAACAGCCACCCTAGAAAATACTTTAGTGGTTTTTTACAGAAACAAACATACTTATGTAAGATCCAGCAATCATATGATTTGGTATTTGCCCCAAAGGGTAGCAAACTCATGTCCACACACAAAAAAACTATGTCCAGAGGTTTGCAAGAGTTTTATTCAAAATTGCCAAAACTTGGAAGAAACCAAGATGTCCTTTAGGTGAATAGATAACTAGCTGTGTAACATATAGGGAATGGACTAGCAATTAGTGCTTTAAAAACAAAACAAAACAAAAAAAAAACAAAGTGACCCACACCTGTCATCCCAGCAGCTTGGGAGGCAGAGGCAGGAGGACCACCAGTTCAAAGCCAACTTCAGCAATTTAGCGAGGCACTGAACAACTCAGTGAGACTCTATCTCTAAATAAAATATAAAACTGTGCTGGGGATGTGGCTCAGTGGTCAAGTGCCCCTGAGTTCAATCCCCAGTACAAAAAAAAAAAAAAAAAAACTGTGAAGACAGTATCTCTGACTCCATCATGCCCAATGTCATTAGTTATAGCCAAAAAAGCTATAGGGAAACTATACTATAGTGACCTTTGAAGGGCAAAAATCACACTGGGGACGGCCGTGTAGCCAAGGGATTTATTCACCAGCCTTTATGGTAGAAAAGGAACAGGGAGAGAAGGGGGGAGAGACAACAAGAAGAGGGAGAGACGACAAGAGAAGAGGGAGACAATGAGACAGAAGATGGAGACGGAGACGAGACAGCCACTGCACCAGCCTTAGACCCACCGTCTCCAGCCTGACAGCAGCTGCCCTAGCCAATAGCTCCAGAGACCGCAGCTGGCACGACCAGACCCCCACCTTCCATTCAGAGCTTGCACACTCTTCCACTAGAGCTTGCACAGTTCCTGAGATTGCACACTTCCTGAGCTTGCACACTCCCCTCTCCCTGACTCCTTTCTCCCACCAGAGCTTGCACACTTCCCTCTCCCTGATTCCTCTCCCTGTTCCTTTTCTACCCTTAACCAGCCATAAAGGCTGGTGAATAAATCCCTTGGCTACATGGCCGTCCCCAGTGTGATTTTTTGCCCTTCAACCTTGAAGACCGGTCTTTGAAAATATTTGGGAGGTGGGGGGATAAGAAAGAGTGAAGACAGTGTTCAATATCAGTGGGATACCATTAAATAAACACTCACATTTTTGGAGAACCCAAAAGAGAAGGAAAAAAAAAAAAAAAGATTAAGTGCATAGAAAACATATAAAATAAAACAAACAAAAATCCCTATTCTTAGGGAAGTGAAGGAGCCCCAATTAGGGAGATGGCTATTGCGGTCAGCTGGAAGCCATAAGTTCCACCTGATAATAAGTATGTATGTGACGCACCTGTAAATGCACGTGAGGCACCCGCAAAGCTAAAGGTATATAACCGGGTGAAAGCGGTCGGAGTCAGGAAAAGAATGAATTCATTCAGTTAGTCATGCAGTCGCTCGGTCGGTCAGAAGAAGAGTTCGGGTCGGAGAAGAAGAAAAGACAGAAGAGAAACCAGATAGAAGAAGTAATTGCTGGTCAGAGTTAGGCCGAGGCTCCCGAGGAAGAAAGAAGAAAGAAGAAAGAAGCTCTAAAAGCTAAGCTCTCTCTCTCTCTAAAGAAGAAATCTCTCTCTTTCTCTCTAAGCTCTAAGAAGATGAAGAAGAAAAAGCTCTATCTTTCTCTCTAAGCTCTAAGAAGAAGAAGAAGAAGAAAAAGCTATCTCTAATCTTTCTCTCTAAGCTCTAAGAAGAAGAAAAATCTTTCTCTCTCTCTCTAAGCTCTCTCTAAGAAAGTAGAAGTAAAAGTAGTAGTATCTTTACTCTGCCTCCGAGAGTTTTCCTCCCGCGGCGTTGTGGCTGGCCACGACAGGCAGCTTACAGGGAAGATATAAACACCCATATAAAGGAACCCCATATGACCCAAAATAGACATAATCAAGGATTTTTACCATGGCATATTATAACCAAACGGTCAAGTGTATAAGACAAAGAAAAAGATTGTCAAGCATGCATAAAGCATGGGTTTGATCCCCAGAACTGCTAAAGAAGAAAAAAAGGGGGGGGGGGGAGGGGAGAAGCCAATTAGAAAAGGCTACATTCTGTATGATTCCAATTATATGACATATTAGAAAAGGAAAAACTATGGAGACAGTAAAAAGAACAGTGGTTACAAGAGGTTGGTGAAAGAGATGAATAATAAGAGAACAGAGGATTTTTTTTTTTTAAGACAGTGAAAATACTCTATATGATGCAATACTGAGATAGAGGCCATTATTTGTCCAAATCCACAGAATTTAACACCAAGAGGGAACCCAATTACAAGCTACAGTGCTCTGGGTGATCATGATGTGTCAATATAGACCCATCAATGGCAACAAACATACCACTGTGGTGGAAAATGGTGAAAACGCAGGAAGATATGCATGTGTTGGAGCAGGGGATATATAAGATATCTCTGTACCTTACTCTTAAAGTTGCTGTGATCTTAAAACTGCCCTTTAAAAAAACTGTCTTAAAAAAAAAAGAAAAAAGCCGGACGCAGTGGCACACACCTGTAATCCCAGCACTTGGGAGGCTGAGGCAGGAGGATCTTGAGTTCAAAGCCAGCCTCAGCAATGGCGAGGCACTTAGCAACTCAGTGAGACCCTGTCTGTAATAAAATACAAAAAAAAGGGCTGGGGATGTGGCCCAGTGGTCAAGGGCCCCTGAGTTCAATCCCCAGTACCAAAAAAAAAAAAAAAAAAGAAAAAGAAAAAGAAAAAATCAGTTACCTGAAATCTGAATCACACATCCAACAACAAAAACAAAAAATTTGAACCAATTTTCAGTAGGATCTGAGTTTATATTGTGACCAGTTATGGCTTAGATTCTTTTTTCTTTTTTTGTGAGGGGGGTAGGTGGGGGGTACGACGAGTTGAACTCAAGGGCACTTGACCACTGAGCCACAAAAGTGAGTGCCTCACCTTTGCTGAGGCTGGCTTTGAACTCACAATCCTCCTGCCTCAGCCTCCCAAGCCACTAGGTGGCTTAGATTCTTGTACAAAATCAGAAAAAAATATTTTCAAATGGAGAGATGGTAAAAGACATTACTATTTTAGTTATGAAAATTTTATTAGAAAGCTATGAAGAAGATAAAAAAGATTTCACAAACAGTGAGAAAGTCAAGTCACCTAACAATTACCCATAAAATAGAAAACTGTTCTAGCTATAGGCATTTTCAACATACTAATCTGAAAGTCCATTTTCAAATCTTAAGTGGTACATATTCCAAACACAACAAATACAAGTGACTTGCAGCATAACTTTTTTTACTTCTTCCTCCACATCTTAATAGTTTCATGAGGACCTAAATCATATATTAAACAAAACCTTGAACCTAATAGTTACATAATAAATATTTGTTAAAGAATACATTGATTTCATCAAAATCTTTTTTTTAAATACATGGCCACTATAAACCATTA
Source organism: Tamias sibiricus (assembly GCA_025594165.1). Classification (NCBI taxonomy): domain Eukaryota; kingdom Metazoa; phylum Chordata; class Mammalia; order Rodentia; family Sciuridae; genus Tamias; species Tamias sibiricus. The sequence goes on along the minus strand of CM046664.1, from coordinate 105,469,302 downwards.
CTGGCATAAAAGGACAGACAGGATGACAAGTTGCCAGGAAACTCACTAATCTCTCCATACATAAATATATACATACTCATTTCTTTTTAAAATGAACATTGACATGAAATGAACTGCCGTGATTATAGATTGAAAATCTAAAAAGAATAGAAAAATAGTAAATGGGCTTCTAGGCAGGTAAAAAGGATGACATGCTTAGGTATCTTTAAATTACAACACATCTGGAATTATGAAAATTTTAAGTATACTAAAATGCAAAAAGCTGCTGGAGCAGTATGGCAAGTGTAACACGCATTAACAAGTTTAAAAGCTAGTAAAACTAGCTTAAACTTAAAGAATGTTATAATTCAATACTCAAAAGATGGTAGAAAACCCTCTAAAATGTACAAATCTGTGTACTTTAAGGTAACAGTGGGCTGGAGATGTGATTTCCCATTATGTGTACTTTCTCCCCACTTTTACTTCTGAAGTGCCTTTTAACTTTTAGTGTCCATATTAAAAATTTAAAAAAAAATCCTGACTTAAACATGAACCAGGTTAACCAGCCATCCTAAAATAAGACAATTATCTGTGATGTTCTTAACCAAAAACATTTCTAGTTCAGGTATCAAGTTAACTTTATTTGCATGATCCAATCTATTACTATCTAAGAAAGAATGTCAACCTTAGAAATACAAAAAGCCTTCAGGAAAAGCAAACAATAAGAGAAAAAATATTCATGATACTTGTTAAAACAGCAAGGCAGACCTTATTCAGGACTATGATAATAGGAATAGGGTCTGTTGTAATTGAGTTTTGCAATAGAGGAGAGAAATTAGGCTCACCTTCTAATACAATGAGGAAAAGTGAAATTATAGCCAAGAAGCAGGGTGGGAGTCAGTGGATAATTAGTAAGTAGAAAGGGTAATTCTTTGCTAAACTAATCTACTAAGAGTTTACAGAAGGCAGAAACCAGCATGATCACTTATTACTTAGAGAATGATGAAAGATAAGGAACCTGATCAGATTTTTTGAAGGTAATCAGATATCCAGGATGGAGGATTCTAGCTAAACCAACTTGAGAGCATGTTAAAACTGGGGTTTGGAGGATATGTCCAATGGGGCCTAGTCAGCTCATAGGATCCTGACTTAAGTTTGGTAAAGAAGAATATTGTTGTCAAATGCCAAACTAAACTTCCTAAGACAGACACTCAAAAGTAGAAAAAGGATTAGTGTTGATTTTCTGAAGTTCTAGATGCTACCCTGGCTCACTCATGGGTCAGTATCCTGGCACTGAGCTGCACATTGAGATTAGCTACACATGTTAAGTTGATCATCCCAGAGTCCCTCAGGAAGCCAACTGAGCCCTTGAGCTCAGTGGGACATTTACATTGGTGATTCTTAGGAGTGCTATATTGGTGGCCCTAATATTTCTCACTTCATAAGGCCAGTAATTTTGTTTTGTTTTGTTTTAAGAACTGAGGATTGAACCCAAGGGCATTTTACCACTAAGCTACATCCCTGGCTCTTTTTTTTTTTTTTTTTTTTTTTTTGGTACTAGGGATTGAACTCAGGGACACTCGACCACTGGGCCACATCCCCAGCCCTTTTTTTTTTTATTTTGTAGTACCAGGGATTGAATTCAGGGGCACTCAACCACTGGGCCACATCCCCAGCCCTTTTTTGTATTTTATTTGAAGATAGGGTCTCACTGAGTTGCTAAGTGCCTCGCCATTGCTGAGGCTGGCTTTGAACTCATGATCCTCCTGCCTCAGCCTCCCAAAGTGCTGGGATTACAGGCGTGCGCCACTGCGCCCGGCCCCTGGCTCTTTTTATTTTGAGACAGGATCTCAGTAAGATGCTGATGCTGCCTCCAACTTGTGATCCTCTTGCCTCAGCCTCCTGAATCACTGGGATTACAGGTGTGTGACACCACACCAAGATCCAATAACTATGTGAGGTTTAGATTTATTTCTAAAAGAGAATCCAAATGTCTTGCCAGGTCTAATTTGTTCAAGTAATATTTTCTCTCAAGTTTGTCTGAAGTAAGTGCTCTTTTTATTTGAAAGAGGAGAAATTGGGGAACAAATAAACTGAAACATGACAAAAGTAAAAGAGTAAATCAGTAGATACAGAACTAAAAACTCTTGACTACTGGCTAGGGCTATAGCTCAGTGGTAGAATATTTGCCTAGCATGCACAAGGCCATGGATTCCATCCCCAGTACTGCAAAGAAGAAAAACTTGACTAAATCCAACATTTTATTTATAAAACTATAGCATGCTACTTTCCTACCCAAACCATTCTGGTTTATGACTATTGTCTTGATAACTCAGTTTACACTGTGCCCTAAATTTGTCTTTTCTTTTCTTTTTTGCAGTGCTGCAGTTCAAACCCAGGTTCTCACACATGCTAAAGCTCACTCCATCACTGAGCCACACCTCCAGTCTTCTAAATTTTTTTCATTTTTACTAAAGTATTAACGGTTTCATTAGCATTGCTATACCTCTACTTTGTACTTGTACTTTCTGCCAGGGACTAGTCTAGCAGTGTTTAAGAATGCAACTAACACAAATTCTTGATTTAATAAGTGGTTAAATCTGGAAGATACCCATTGGTAACCCATCTCTCTTTCCCAATTATTTTCTGACTCAATGAAACTAACACCTTTCTTTCATGGACAGCACAGAAGATCTGGTTAATAAAGTTAACGTACTCAAATACAAGTGCCTCCTCTGGTATAGCATAGAATAGTCACATGAGTATTTGATCCTATTACCAACTACTTAGACTAGTACATATGTTTCAGACTAGTACACAAAACTTCCATTAAGCAAGCTGAGTAGGGACAAGGAAAATCATAGGAATTTAGTCATTTTTCATGCTGCAACCAAAAGACCTAACAAGAACAACATAGAAGAAGAAAGTTTATTTTGACTCACAGTTTCAGAGGTTCAGTCTATAGATGGCCAACTCTATAGTATGGGTCCAAAGTGAGGCAGAACACCATGGTGGGAGAGCATGCAGAGGAAAACAGCTCAGGACACGGCAAGCAGGAAGCAGAGAGAGTTCCACTCATGAGCGACAAGATATAAACCCCAAAGACATGCCCTCAGTGATTTACCTTCCTCCATCCACACACTATCTGACTATGGTTACCACCTAGTTAATCCCTATGAGTGGATTAACCCACTGATTAGTTTACACCTCTCATAATCTAACCATTTCACTTCTGAAAATTCTTGTTTTATCTCACACATGAGCTTTTGGGGGACACCACTCATCCAAACCATAATAAAAGGTTAGGTAAAATACATAAGGGAAATAGAGAATATAGAGAGCAAATACAATACAGTTTGTTCCAACAATACTGGTTTTGTCATTTAATATGTGGTACAAATCTATAACTATTTACTTGCTAAGTCTTTCTGGCACCAACTAACAAAAAAGTTTATCATGAATAAAAAAGCCAGTGTGGAATCTCCACTTCTCAAAACATTTGAGGATAAACATTAAACACACAGACCACTGCACTGACCACATGAAAACCAAAAGACACAATCTACTAAGCATAAGTATTTACTTTAAAATTATGAATTATTTTAAAACTGTACAAGACTACATATGTAGCTACAGATAATATATTTACATATTATGCTGAGAACCATGGTTATTTCTAGTGAGATCAAATAGCTACTCATCTAAATTAATTTCATTCATTTTTAAAGTGAAGTTAGCCAATCCCAAAAAACCAAAGGTCGAATGATCTCTTTGATATGAAGATACTAACTTATAAAGGCAAGAGAGAGGGAGTGAGAGGAATGAAAGAGCTTTAAATAGAACAAGCAGGAGGGAGGCAGAGGAGAGGGCAAGGAGACATGAATAATAGCAGACTGAGTTATCCATGATTACCCTAAATACATGTATGAAGACACATTTGTTGTAAAAATACTTTATATAAAACCAGCAACTTGAAAAATTGTGCTCTTTATATATAATATGAAATGAAATGTACTCTGCAAACATGTATAACAAATTAGAATAATAAAAATTTTAAAAATACATTAATTTCATTCATTTTTATCCTAAATATTTTGTGCACATATAAATAAATCAATAGTTGCTAAACTGTGAACAAAAGAAACATTTGGCAAAAAGTTAACTATATTAGCTTTATATCAGTGATAACAAAAGCTTTAAATAAAAAAGCAAACTAAATCTGACAACATTATGATTTCCTTATGAAATTCATAAAATCAAAGTAAAGCTATTGGAAATTAACTCTTTCAAAGATGAAACGTGATTTTACTATAAATGATACTATAAATTCAGTTTTTAAAAGTTTAACACTTAAGATTAGATTATTTGTTTTTTCAGTGATAATACAAACAACAAATTTTGGTAAAGCAGAATGCCAAAGTAAGAAAGAATGTACTTATTAAATTTAAAGACCCTTAAGAAATATCCTTGGGGGGCTGGGGCTATAGCTCAGTGGTAGAGTGCCTGCCTTGCATGTGTGAGGCACTGGGTTCACTCCTCAGCACCACATAAAAATAAATAAATAAAGATGTTGTGTCCATCTGCAACTAAAAAAAAAAAAAAAACAAAAAAGAAATGTACTTGGAATTAGTTGTGGTATGTATGCAATTCTTAACTACAGTCAGACTGTGATATTCTGATAATCAAAACAATCTGTTGTCAAATTGACACATTTTTTAAAAACATGTAGTTTTCAGCCTATAAACTACAGATTTCTATCTGCTATTGAGTGTATGGCAGTATAGTCTTTCCCTCTGCTTATCAACTACAGATTTTAAGAAATATTAGAGTCTTTATAGAAATAATTTATAAATCAACCTAAGCAGTTGCATTTTGTTCAAATCAGTAGAAATTTTTTAATTAAAGAAGTGGACAAATAAACCAAAAACTTAAGCTTTCACAAATGGTGTTTTTTGAAGATAAAGCTATAAACTGGAAGACAAAAATTTACTGTCAAGAAGGAAACAATAAATTTAATTATGAGAGCACAAATAGTGTACAAGATTTAATTTTGAAATTCTATAATTACATATCTATCTCAACTTCTGGAAACAATATTTTGAAAGAGCTTCTATTTATAACTGTATTATTTACATTAATAACAAAATGGAAGAGAATTGGAAAGATGTGATTTCGGAGTACATGAATTTGGCAAAACACTCAAAATAATACTATAATCAATCTGACAAGTTTGTCTTATAAAACTATGTATCAAAGAAAGCAAATTCAAATGAAGACAAGAAAGATCAGACCTTAAATATTTAATACACAAACACAAAAACTACCAATTTGAAAACAATCCTCCACTGAGCAGATTTTATCCTGAGCTTCTCTGCCACCTCAGCACCCGTACATATAAAGATCATTTTTCATGATCAGAGTTTTTTTATTGATTCTTTTTAGTTATATATAGTTTTAGGACATTTTGACATAATCACAAAAGCATGGGATATAATTTGCCCTAGCACTCCCCCTCCATACCCCCTCCCTCTACTCTACTGATCTTTCTGCAATTTATAGAGTTGTTATTTAATTGGTTTCTTGTGGATATACTTAATGTTGGATTCACTGTGGTATATTCATGTATGTACATACAAAGGTTCAGTCAGATTCATTCCACTGTTCTTCCCCATTCCTGTTCCTCCTTCCTTCCCTTCAATTCTCTTTTACTCTACTGAGAAATATCATTTTCTGTTAATCACAAATGTAACTTCAAAAAACACTGCAGGCAATTTAAAGAAAAATTTTAAAATAAAACTACAATGAAATATTCATATTTTTCAGAAAAAAGTGACAGTATTACAGAAGCAGCTAAAAACAAAGTACATTTCTATATCCCTGTTGGGGTTTTTAGCCCTGACTCCTCTTGACCCACAAGTGAAGGGGGAACACGCCCCAACAAGGACGAATCGGGAAAGGTAAGAGCCGAATGACCGCCTGCACCCAGCCCTCCTTTCAGAGGACAATCAGATGCGTCAGGGAGACCTGTCAAGGCATGAGCTCAGTTTATTGAGGAAGCTGGACGGCCTTTATAGAAGACATGGGCCAATCAGCAGAAAGGTTATAGGGGAGCATAGGGAGAACGAGCAGATCACATTGGAGGAACAGTCACTAGCCTATCCTACTGGTGGTTTGATGTTTCGTCATATGTCAGGGCAACACCCCTGGGCTAGGTCAAGTCCACGTATCAGGAAGTGGGAGACAGCCAGAGAGTTAGGTTTTCATTTCCTTGACTTAAATTTCTATTCTTTCGGCTGACGTGTTCTTAATGTCCCCAACATATCCCAAGAAAAATTATCTTAAGTTCTTTTTGTAATGTTCAAATAATCACAATTTTCATCTTAAAATAGATGTTTTACATTTTGAAAACTTATTGTTGATAACAATTATCATAAAATGGTATTACAATTGTAGCAATAAACCAAATTTATAAGTCAATGAATACACATTTCAATTATGTATGTGTATTGATTTTAGTGCTTTTTTCATTCCCAATAATGTTCCAGTTTTGACAACAAATTACATACTCAAACTAATAATAAGCATTAGCACATTGGAAAAGAAAAGCATATTAGAGGCCAAAAGTAAAAAATATCTTATTTCCGCCCCTTTAACTAGATCATCTACCATCTAGTTTCCAAAAGGAAAAAAATAAGTCTGTTTAACTTTCCATAGAACCTCTAAACATTGATTTTGAACTTTTTCAGTGAAATCACTCATACAATTCAAAAATCACACTTTTGCAATTAATCTGTTCCTATGTAAAAAAAGCTGTATATTGTTTAAAATTTCATGAAAATCTATTTGTCTTAAGAATCACAAACATTAAAACACAGCATGTATTTGGTGGCTATCTACCTTGCAAAACAAATGTTTTTTTTTATTTTCTCTTTTAACCTATGAATCATCAGTAGGGCAGTTTCTGAAACATGGTAGGCACTTAATAAAAATGTACTGAATGAACGAATTTCTTAAATTAAGACCAGAAGGACTGAGGATGTGGTGGCTCCATGTTGGAGCTCTTGCCCAGCATGCTTTAGATCCCAAGTTTGATTCCCAGCACCACAAAAAAAAAAGAAAGAAAGATTAAGAGAAACAGTAACAAAGAATGAGGCAAGAAACAAAATAGTAAAGAGACTGTGGATTGTCATTCAAAATTCTGGGCATGTTAATGCAAAAGAATACAGATTAAATCAATTCCTTAATTTCTAAAGTAAAGTTAAATAAAATTTCCCATATTAGGTTTCATATTTTTACCTATAAAGAGTAAATATCTGCCCTCTATTTCTCCTAAACTGACTTGCTAAGAAAAAATATAATTAGTAAAATTAAAATGCTATTCAGGAGAATACCATAAAGTCTTGAAAAATGGATGTATATAAGAAATAGAAAAAAATTTATTTCATTGTAAAATCAGTGACTACATTCAAAATATTAAGAAGGGCAACAACATACATATTACATAAGACAAACGTGAAAATTGTTAGTTGGTATATGAAAAGACAAATACTGCAGATTAAAATTGAAATATAAAGTTTTCTTAATTTCATTCATATATCTAGACACAAGGATCTTCTGCCATCATGTGGAAATTTTTGAAATTACACATGCATTTGAAAAACTACGTATATCACTAGAATATTAGTTTACCCCTAGTTTCCCACATTTGAAAAGATGAATCCAATTGTAACCTTAAAGCTAATATTACTAAAATTTAGTGAAAATGTTTGTGCACAAAGCTCCACTTTTTCCTGAGAAAGATGGTGTTTGCTGCAGCCATGAGGGAACTTCATAGCCAGCCGACACTACTGTATTTGTTTCTAAAACCTATACCAGTTATGGTTCTTCCAGGTCTCTTCCAGTTCATGATCTTAAATCCTTTAACTATTATCTCCTTAACTCTCCCCCACCTTAGGCACTTAAAATACTGTACTGAATAGAAAAGGAAACAGGAATATTAAGCTACATTAACTTATTCTTAATAATTAGGAACCACAGAGGCCTGATGCTAGTTTTATAATTAAAAAGTGAACCAACCAACCATACAATCACATGCCCATTAACTACACATCTATATCAAAATACGAACTAAAGTGCTTGGAATAAGCCAAGTGCCCAGTGAACTATAACAATGAATTCTTTTGTATTAATGAAATACAATTTTAAGAATTTAAGCCTTTGCTTAAACCACTAATCTTTATGAAGACTATAGTTCACATATTTGGTTAACTTTTTATTGAGATAGAAACATTAACATAATCACTCATTTTTCTTTGGGGGGGAGATTTACTGAGCATCTATTATACAAAAAATACTGTCTAATTTTAAAGTACACGAAATAAGAAAAACACATTTTTTTTTTTTTTTTTTTTTTTTTGGTACCGGGGATTGAACTCAGGGGCACTCGACCACTGGGCCACATCCCCAGCCCTTTTTTGTATTTTATTAGAGACAGGGTCACACTGAGTTGCTAAGTGCCTCACCATTGCTGAGGCTGGCTTTGAACTTGCGATCCTCCTGCCTCAGCCTCCCAAGTGCTGGGATTACAGGCGTGCGCCACCGCGCCCAGCTTAAAACATCATTTTATCCTCAGTGAATTTACATGTACCAGTGGAAAATAGTTCGTGTATACTCATAATATGATGTAGAAAGTAGTAAGTACCAAAACAGAAATAGAAAAATAATGTCTTAGAAAATTAGAAGACATTAAGACATTGAGATTTGCTTTTCACTGAAAGACTTCCTAAGAAAGATAAAAAAGGATTGGTGTTGTTTTGAAAGACATTTTAGGGTTTGGCCTTGTGGGAAAATGAAAAGATGTATCCAAATGAATGGCTACTTTCAGAGACATTCAGTGGAATGATCAGAAAAAAGAATTCATGACAAAGAATACTGAGATATAAGGTAGTAAAATGAATTTGGGCCAGATTTTGCACTTTTTTCCTTCTTTTTTTGGTACCAGGGATTTGAACTCAGGGGCACATAACCACTAAGCCACATCCCCAATACTTTTTTTTTTTTTTTTTTTTAGAGAGACAGGGTCTCATTGAGTTGCTCAGCACCTTGCTAAATTGTAGAGGCTGGCTTTGAACTCACAATCCTCCCTTTTCAGCCTCCTGAGCTGCTGGGATTAAAGGTGTGCGCCACTGCACCCGGCTTAGATTTTGCACACTTTTTAACTCCAAGTTAAAGAGAAGCTAATGGAAAAACAGAGATGAATTTTCATAAAGGCAATAAAATAATCAAAGTTGTGCCTTGTAAGACAACAATTAAGAGACTGAAGGTAAAGATTACTTATGAAGTTATTACAAACACTCAGAGGTAATGAAAACTGGAATGGAAGTGATAGATCAATGTTCTAATACTATAAAAGGAAAGAAAATCAGTGGGATTTGACAACTAAATGGATATGGAAGATAAAAGAGAATTTCATTTTTAAAAATGAAAATTACATAATTTGTTTTTAGCACCTTCAAAAAACACATACAAAAATCTTTCAACTTCTCATTATTAAGCTCCTTCCTATCCCACACTAGAGCTAAAATAGCTAATGTTTATTGAACAGTTACTATGTGCAAGGCACTTGGGCAACTACTATGCACACTATCTTATTTAATCCTTAATCTTAGAACTAAGTACTATTGGTATAGCCAATTTACTGATAAGGAAACTGAGGCTTAGAATAGTTCATCAAATAAGCCAATGTCACTTAGTAAGTGGCAAGATGATAATCAATGTCAGATAATTATTAATGTGTTAGCTTACAATAAATTTAAAATGGAATCTCTCAAAGGTTAACTATATTTTTAATAGAAACCGAAAAGACAAAAAGATCTTCAAAATGCAATGGAATGGAGCCATATGCAGGAATGGCAAGTTACAGGGCAGACATACTGAGGAGAGAATTACCTAATCATAAATTTAATAGCTAAAAGAAAAAGAAGATTTTCCTCCTGTACTCATACTCCAAATCTGTTTGCCCTGCTATCAAAAGACCAATATTCTCAACCACTATTCTTTAAGGTACAATGGTGGGTTTCATTTTATCATACACAGATTTATAAACAGATGCATAAATTCCTTAAAGTCACTAGCCATATATTAATACACCTCTCCCTTAAAAAACAGTAGGCAATGAGTGAATGAGTAAACAAATGAACTCTGTTGGACTGTTTCTGTCTAGACTCCATGGCATTGTGTGACAACACCCTCACATTGTTCAAACATTTTGAATAATTTCTCCATGTCCCACCCTGATCTCAATCTCAAAACCTCTGTTCCTGATCCTTTGTCTCCTTCCCAGGTTTGAACTTAATAATGCCCTGTGGATAATTCCTGACATTCAACTTGTTAAATCAGTAAACACAAACGTCCTCATATAGAAGTATTTCTCCTAAATCCCAGGACATTACCAAGGGTTTTGTGACCCACTAACAGAAATTCTTCCTCAGTTACTAAGGTCAGGATTTACTTTCCACAGGATCTAACAGAACCCATGTTTGATAGTGAGAAGGCTTCTCTTTTGATGAACAATCTAGTTGGCTGTATAGAAGATCTGAGAGATGTGTACAAGTTCCGAATGCTCTTAGCTGTAGGACTGACCCTTGAACAACATGGGTTTGACTGCACAAGTCCACTACATGCAGACTATTTTTTAGAACCATTTGAAAAAGCTCTCAAATTAACTGAATAACCTAGAAATATCAAAAAATGAAAAGTTGAGAATGTTGTGAATGCATAAAATATATGTAGATAATAAGATATAATTTATTCCCATAAAATAAACACAAATTACAAAAGTTAAATTTATCAAAACTTACACATCAACACTTACAGAACATATATGACACCATTTGCAGAGAAGAAAAATGCAAACAAATGTAAAGATGCAGTATTAAACTCTAACTCCATAAAATTAACTGTAATATAGACTATACAACTGTAATAATTTCACACCCACCTCCTGTTGCTATCACAGTGAAATCATGTTGACAGCATCCATCTCCACGTGAGAAAGAGACACAGTAAAGAACGTCTGCAGTAAAAAGTGCTCTCTGGCAATTCTCCTCTATTTTTCAGTTATACAATACATATAATATACAAATATGTTAGTCAATTATTTATGATATTGTAAGGCTTACATTCAATAGTAGACCATGAGTAGTTAAGTTTTGGAGGATTCAACAGTTATATGCAGATTTCTTACTCTCCTAACCCCAGTTTTGTTCAAGGCTTCCACAAAGTCTTGCAAAAGCAAAACAACAACAACACACACACACAAAATAAATAAATAAATAAAATAAAAACTTCTATTTAACCGACAGTGCAGTAAAATATTCAGAATGGCAATCATTTTTTATCTCATTTTTTCATTATAAAACTACCATGTTTTTGCTATATTAGGAAATAAATGCTGTTTTGGCTAATTCTAGTTAATATTTCAGTATTAAAACTACAAGGAGGATGAATTATCATTAGTGTCTTCCAAATATTAAACAGACCAATAAACTGACGGGTATAACCAAACTATTCCAAAAAGTAAGCCAACAAACATATTTAAAAATACCACATATATCCACAGGCTAGGATAAAGCAAAAATTTTAAAGAAAATAAAGCAATTAACATTTGGAATTCCAGTTATGCTTTTTAAAAGAAAAGATAAAACCACTAAAAAACTTTCCAAACTTTGCATAACTTCACACTAATCCTGCTACTATTTAAGAAGATAAATTACAAAAATATAACATGACTCAATCTAAATATATGCCACTCCTTTAATTTAGGGTGTTAAGCACATTTTGATGGCATTTAGTCAAAAAGAATGAAGATAAAATAATCTGGTATGTCTCACTTATCAAAAGTAAATTTGTTCTTCACATCAAACAGAAATTAAATTTTCTTCTTTTTAGACACATGCATCAACACTTGTAGACATAGCCTATTTAAAACAAATTTGATGTATGCAAATGCAGTTTTACACAAAGAAACAAATTATGGGCTGATTATTCACTTTACAAAAGGATCCACAAGATAACTCCTTTAAATAGCAAGTTTGCCAGTATGCTTAAAACATAATCACATTTTTAAAAAAAATCAATTTATAAACAAATTTTCAGAAATATACTCAAACATAAAATTAGTTAAAAGGGTACCAATCTTCCAAGAATTCTTATTATCAGTCTTTGTCCTAAAATCTTGACAAATACAGTAAATCAAACTAATGGATTAAATATGATAGCTGAAAGTGACATTGAAATATATATTTAATATAACTATTCTCATAATCACCAACCTACAAGATTACTTTAAAATATATTCAGGAGCCAGGTGTGATGGCTCACATCTATAATCCCAGTTACTCAAATGCTTAGCCTGGAGAATCACAAGTTCAGTTAACCTGGGCACTTTAGCAAGACCTTGTCTCAGAAATAAATAATATAATAGGGTTGGGGATGTAGCTCAGTGGCCGAGTGCCTCTGGGTTCAACCTCTGGTCCTGAAAATATTTACTCATATTAACAATAGAGTTAATATGAGTAAAGGTGATCCCAAGAAATCTAAGCTACTTTGCCTTCTTTGTATATGCAAGCAAGAAGTACGGGAAAAATTAAAATCCAGAGATTGACCATTGTTGCTATTTTCTAAGAAAACCTCTGAGAAGAGAAGGACAATGCCTGGGAAAAGAAAATCCAAATGTGATGATCCAGAAATGAAGCATTTAGACAAGCATTTAGAAAAGCAGGTAGAAGGATCTTAAAGCCCCAAAATACCAATACTGGTTCACTTCTTCCTGTTCTGTTCAGACTGCCATCTAAAGAACAAATTCACAAACACTGGCATTTCCACTGAAGACCCCAAAATAAGGTGAGATGTGGAGTAATGTGAGTGATAGCAAAAAAACCAGCCTTACAATAATAACATGGCAATGCTGAAAGAGAAATATGACAAAGACGTAGACACTTCATGAAAATTTGATGGTGCAAAGGGGATAGGTAAAGTTGCCTGAAAAAAAAAAAAAAAGGAAGAGAATGATAGGAGAAAGAGGAGTTTGGAAAAGGAGATATGATGAAGAAATGTTGCCCTGTGAATTCCACAAAGTAGAGAAAACACCACAATACATCTCTTTGAGGAGGTAGTGTTAGATTTCATTAAAGCTGGGTACAGTGTTGCATGCCTATAATCCCAAAGACTTAAGACCCTGAGGTAGGAGGATCACAAATTCAACACTAGCCTAAAAGCAACTTAGGGAGACCCTGTCTCAAAATAAAAAATAAAAAGCACTGGGGATGTAGCTCAGTGGTAAAGCACCCCTGGGTTCGATCCCTGTACCTAAATGAATAAAAAGATTGAATTACAAAATTAGAATGATCATATTGCATTTTCTAAAAGTGCTCTAGAAATATTAGGTATTTGCATGAGGTATTCCAGGGTGTTATGAGCATCTTGAAACTATATTAAAGTTTTATATAACTCCAGATATTTTATAATAATAATTTCTCACTCCATATTTTTCATTTTGTCTTATAAAGGCATTTAAAGATGCTCACAGATTTTTCCTTTAAAGTGGTGTAACTATGGTTATTGGCCAGAAATCCTAAAGTTATTAATTGTATATCTGTATCTATAAATTTTAAAATAAATTAAGCAACATAGACAAACTCGCAAGGACCAAGCTTGGTAGTGTGAAGTAGTGAGTATGATGCCTTTTAGAGGAGTCACAGTTCAGAATGTGTGCTGTGAAGATAGATAAGTATCTGTCTCATTCATGTGATTGTTGCTGTTTTTGTATATGTGTATCTGCTATGTCACCTACCACCATTCTTAGCTTTGGAAAAGTCATATGAAAAGTATATGAATTTTTTTAATTAAGTGAGATAGGTTTTAAACTACAGACCTATTCAGCAGCAGCAAAGTGAAGTCAGCGTATCAAAGTGCAGAAACGTTTGGTATTTAAACATAATATATAATACTCTGGTTTTAATTTTGTTCTGTATGTTTATAATGATGAAGTGGTTTGGGGGGAAATAAGTTGTATCATTAAAACTTATTTAAATAAAGTGTGAATATTTTTGTGTTTTAGAGCTTAGAAAACAAACATATTTTAGAAATGCTTCAAGTTGTAATGGTGTAGGAGACACGAAGAGCAAAAATTTATAAATATAAGCATTACAGTCCTACTTTGGTAATTAAGGTAATTAAATCTGTACACAATAAGATAAATATGAAATCTTTCAGGCCCAGAAGACTTAGACAGCTCAATCTATTAACAGGTATAATAATGAAGATGATGATAATGATGATGATGATGATGATGTCTCAAGAGAAAGAAGGTGGTTAACATAAAATAAAGAATTGGAGAGAAACTTGCAAATATGTGCTCATCACTGTCCAGAAATAAAGAACTGTGAAGCTAGAGGACCTACAAAAATGATAACTAAAGGGATGTTTTCTTCTGCAGACACAGGGAGGCCTAAAGAAAACTTTCTCAAGCCTACCTACTTCTCATTATTTTAATTCCATTTTTACCAGGCAAACTTCTAAGCACTAACTCAGTCTCCCAGAAAGCTTCACAGATATCCACAATCTCTCTCTCTCTCTCTCTCTCTTTTTTTTTTTTTTTTTAAGTGAGACAGGGTCTCCCTGAGTTTCTTACCACTTTGCCATTGCTGAAGCCGGCTTTGAAGTCCTAATCCTCCAGTCTCAGCCTCCCAAGCCACTGGGATTACAGGCATGCACCACTATTTGCAGTTTTGCAAAGTTCTCAAAAGCAAAAGCTCTTTGAGAATAAGATAAACCTGGCAGTAAAGCATGACCTAAATGGACAAGAAATCTTTATGAACTTTTCTGCAAGTAGTCAAATATTTTCTGAAGATATATTAACAATTACAGAATACCCACCCCCCCAGATCCCACTGGAGTGTTTCTTAAAATTCACTACATACCCATTAACTTTAGAAAATCTAAAAAATACTGAATTCTGAGTCACATATGAAAAAAGGGACCCCTGGAAGTGTTTGTAAATATTTGACTTCTAGAAAAGGAAAGCCCTCTTCATCAGCTCCCTCTCCCCTATCAGCAAGAAAAACCAAACTTGTATTATGGTTTATATTTCAGTATTATACAAATTTAATTAGCATAATACCCATGGCAAGAATCTGACCATCTATGGGAATGTTGGTTAGTCCAAGTGCAAACTTACAAGATCAAGATTACCAGGCCTTATTACCAGAACCCAGGATGGCAAATATCTTTCCTAAATCTCCTGGTTTCCATGCCACAAAGGGAGACTGTTTACTTGTCTTCCATCCTCCCCAATAACCTATCAGAAGATAAACCAACAATTAACTTCTCTTCCCTCCCAATCCTACAAGTCATCCTCATTCAATCTAATAAAACTTAGAAAAAGTAAAAAATAAATAAATGAAAAAAATTACAGTAGAATAGACTAAAATTATTAAGTAGCATTTAAATTAAGTCTTTATCAAACTGAGTTACTGGAGAATCACTGAATGTGCATGACCTCTAAGAAACTAAACATGAGAAGATCCCCCATACTACTTAAAAAGACCTTATACCAGATAAATGAACTTGATGACAGCAGGTGACCATAGTTCTTTTCTAATCTTAGTTTAGAATCTAGAACCCTTAGGATTCTAAATGTTTCTTCTAATGGTAAGGAAAAGTTTAGCTTTGATCCTATACATGTTTACATTTTCTTTCATTTAGAAAATTAAACAAGAGCATACAAAATATATAACTGACATTAATATTCATGAAACATGCAAAAGTCCAAGTTTAACATACAAGATTTAAAGGGAAAAATTAGTAAATAAATGAATAAGGTTTCTGGTATGTGATTCTAAATATGTTTCCCTCAAGTCCTTTGTGAAACAAGACTGGTGACAAAAACATTCAGTATATCCAACTCCAATTTTTCTTTTTTTTTTTTTTTCAGTCCCAAGGATTGAACAGAAGGGTGCTCTGCAACTGAGCTACATCCTGAGTCCTTTTTACTTTTTTAATTTTGAGACAGGATCTGGCTAAGTTGCCCAGGCTGGCCTTGAACTTGCAATCCTCCTCCTTTAACCTCCTATGAAATGTATTAATAAAGTGCTGGTATTTAACTCTGAATGTATCTGCCTCAAGTTCTTTGTGAAACTAGACTGGTAACAAAAATATTGAGTGTACAAAACTGATTTTTTTTTTTCAGTACCAGGGAATGAACAGAGGGACATTCTGCACTGAATTATATATATCCCCAGCCCTTTCTGTGTTTTTGGTTTACTGTTGGTTGTTGTTGTTGTTTTGTAACAGGGTCTGGCTAAATTGACCAGGCTGGCCTTGAACCAGCAATCTTCCTGCCTCAGCCTCCCAAGTAGCTGGGATTACAGGCGTGTACCACTGGACCTAGCCCAACTGCATTTTTTTTAATATTTATTTTTATTTGTTTCAGTCGTACACAAAGCCTTTATTCTTACGTGGTGCTGAGGATCGAACTCGGGCTGTACACGTGCTAGGCGAGCACTCTACCACTGAGCCACAATCCCAGCCCACAGCCCAAATGCATTTTAAAAATAATTCTTAGCCGGCACGGTGGCACACGCCTGTAATCCCAGCACTTTGGGAGGCTGAGGCAGGAGGACTGCGAGTTCAAAGCCAGCCTCAGCAATGTCGAGGCACTTAGCAACTCAGTGAGACCCTGTCTCTAATAAAATACAAAAAAAAAAAAAAAAGAGCTGGGAATGTGACTCAGTGGTCGAGTGCCCCTGAGTTCAATCCCCAGTACCACAAAAAAAAAAAAAAAAAAAAAAAAAAAAAAAAAAAAAATTCTTACTGGATTTCTTATAATTACTAAAGTAACATGTGATCTTTGTAGAGAATCTGAAAAACCTGAATTACAAAGATGAAAATTAAAAAATCATTCTTCAACTAATCACCCAAAGATTACTAGCATTTACATTTAATTATATCATGAGCAGTTATATGTCATTCATTCTTCTAAAACACCACTTCCAATAGCCTACAAACCTGTCCATTATATGGTTTTGTTATAACTTCATTTTTCTAAAACTGGATACCCACACTGCTTTAAATTTCTTACTTTTACTATATCCAAACAACATAGCAATTAACATTTTTGTACCTAAATCACAGAAAGTTCCAGTAGATGCCCTTTTACCCATTTTTTTAAGCTATTAGTGTTTTCCCTACCAAGCTAAATGAGCTCTCTTTATATAATGCTATCAACCATATATTCTACTAGCCACAAATATATTCCATTTGCCTTTATATTTTAACTATTTTTAAATTCAGGAAGTAGTAAATACTATATTATGTGTGACTCTATTTCAAAGACAAATGAAATACACTATTTTTTTTTTTTTTTTTTTTTTTTTTTTTTACTAATTCTATTGCTATACTAACATACCCATACAACTAACAGAAGAGATCAAAGGGGAAAACTGGGGTGTCAATAGAAAGTGTAAAGTAGGTTAAGTCATTTGATTCAATAGGTTAACCAATCTCACAATGTAATCATATGTTAGGGATAGAAGAATTTTTTTGTCCATCTGTAATTTCAGGGGCAATATATTATTTTCTCTACTAAGACAATTAAGGTCCAAGAAAACCTTTCAAAAAATTGTACAGAAAGTAAATATGTACCTAACTAATATGAAAATCTAACAGTTATATCCCAGCAATTTCCATTCTCCTTTTGTTGCTGGGGGAAAAAAACAAAAACAAAAACAAACAAACAAACAAACAAAAACTTTGAAATAGAAATGTAAGGCAAGTAGCATGTTAGGCTAACAAATATAAAAATAATTTTTTAAACATTGTTTGTAAGACACTACATTAGAAGTGAAGAAAATTAAAAAGACCATTGAGAAGCTTCCCTTTCCCTAAGGAATAATTATAAAAAGGAAGAATCAAATAGACAAATTGTATCTGGTAAAGAAGCAAGATTCAAAACAAAGTATGCAATCATTTTACACTTCAAAAGTTTGTTTGTTTGAAACATTAATTTCCAAAATCTTGAGTAGCCTTTCATGAAGAAGAAACACAAGCCTTTTGTTCTAAGAATCTATGTCATTTTATTTCTATAAGCCACCATCACCTTCTTTTTAATAGGACTTTTCATCTTTAAAAGGAAAGAATTTAGAGTTTTCAGGTAAAGAATGGCAGACTGGAGAAATCCTGTGATTTGAGTCTATTTCTTATCATCGCTCTCTTCTAAAACTCCACTGCACTGGTGGGAAAGGAAATTTTCAAAGGAGTGATCCATAATGACTAAAAGAACAAGAACAGAGCCATTAGCAGCCAAGAGACTTCAGCAAATTTCTGAAGATAGAAACTAGGCAAAAGAGTATAAGTAATGAAGCAGGTAGACAGAGGAAGCCACAGCACAAGGATATAAAGGAGAATGTAGCTGAAGAGAGTTACAAACCACCAGAACAACTGAACAAACAAACAGATAAGTAAGGGACTCTGAAGAGAAAAACAAACAAAAATGAGGTTTATTGAAACTATGTAACCATAAAAGTAACTTCCTAATCAACCACTCCTACCTACATGCAGAGTTCTCAGTTTCTGATTACTTCATTCATAAATATGAACAGATAACCAAAATTTACAAGACATTTGAAACAAGACTAAAACAAAGAGTGTCCCTACAAGAGATAAATTAAAAATCAGAAAAGAATATACTGCTCTGTATTATAAGCTCTTCTACACTAATTTTTAAACCATATGCACATATTATTGACTTTTTAAATTGTTGATGGACCTTTATTTATTAATTTATTTATATGTGGTGCTGAGAATTGAACCCAGTGCCTCACACACATGCTAGGCAAGTGTTCTACCACTAAGCCACAACTCTAGCACACACATTATTGATTTTTTACAAAAAGTTGGTGAGAATGGGGATATAGCTCAGTAGTAGAACACTTGCCTAGCAATCTTGAGGCTCTGGGTTAAATCTCCAGTACTGGGGAGAAGAAAAATGTGAAGTGTATATTAGCTGAAAAAAAAAAAAAAAAAAAAAGAAAAGAAAAGAAAAGAAAAAGGGTTTAACAGAGTAAAATGAATCTACCTTTCAATCAATTCTAATATTTCTGATGTAAAACTTCAGGTGTATTTCTCATTCTTATTAAGAGCCATAAACTACATAACATAAAATAGTTAAACAAGTAAAATTAATATTATTCTTCCGTACAAATTCTGCACAAAAACTTCAAATGTGTAAGACTGCATGTTGTACACATACATACACAAATATAGATGTTTCTATAAGAGGTGGCAGGACCTTTAAGAAATGAGTCCTACTGGAAGGTTCTAAGGTCATTGGGGGGCACTGCCCTTGGAAGTGATTAAGGTAGTTCTTCTGGGAACCTGTGTTGGTTCTTGTAAGAGCTAGCTATTATGAGAGTAACTCCAAACCCTGAATTTTCTGGCTTCCTGTCTCAAGATGTGATCTCTCCCTCCTAGACATGCTCCCACCATTGTAATTTCATCGACCATGAAGTCCTCAGCAGAGACAAGTCAATGCTGGCATAATGCATTGAGCTAGATAAACCTCTTTTCTTTATAAAGTTACCTAGCCGTAGGTATTTCATTATAACAAAAAGACTAAAACACATTCTATGTTACAAGAATATACTATTTCATATCTTCCCTATTATCATTTTATTCCTTTTTAGCCTACTAGTTAAGGACCACAGTATGTCTAGAAATTTTTAAAAGATAAACCTTGATATAGAAAATATATATCAATATGTGTGTGACAGATCCATTCAATAAACCAAAACAAACAAAAAGCTATAACATACAGAATAAACAATACAACTAAGAGATACCCAAGTGATCCGCTCATACTAAGTAGATATATTCTCAACACATAGAAGCAATTTTACTAAATAGAGAGGTAATTCATTCCTTTTCTCCCACAAGCTAAAATACAAACTTCAAATTTCAAATCAGAATGTTCCAAATAAACAAAATGAGGACACCAAATTAGGTACAAGAGGCATGCAATTACAAAAATTAGCAAAATACCCATTCAACTCTAATTACACTAAGTTAAAGAAACTCTAAATATGTGACATACAATTTAATCACACATTTTATCTAATGATCCACTTCAAAGTCATAAATAAGAAAAAGACATCCCAAATGAGTTACAAATGTATGGCTACATGACTTAGAAGCATTTCCTCATCTCTAAAACAAATTCAGCAAAACAAAAAAGCAAATGTCATATTATAATATCTAAACTATCACATGAATCTGAAGAATTAAACATTAATAAGGAAGAATGTTTCTTTGCAAAAGTGACTAGGAACAACTAAATACAATTTTAAACAAAAGAGAATGGTTCTAGCACTACATTACCATCTACTCATTCTCCTAACTCCTAAATGTTAGTTACTTTCCCCTAAATGTTAGTCTTCTATCTTTGATCACCTAACCTGGGCACTTTTCATCCACACTTTTGGACCAGCAACTACAGATAACGAATTCCAAATCTCTATCTCCAGGCACAATCTGTCTTCTCAGTTATCAGACCAACACATATCTTAGAATATCTCTACTTAACTGTTCTGCTGGAATTATTAACACAAAATGTACCAGACTCGTTCTCCCAAGTGTTCCTCCTATGTACCTATTGTGGTTATTAGTACCCTATTCTAAAATTTGATAGTTATCCATTCTATTTCCTCCCCCTACACTAAGCCTATGTTGGTCATCGTTTTAGTTTTTGTATCACTGTGACCAAAATATCTGACAAGAACAACTTAGAGAGCTGGGCAAGGTGGTGCATGCCTATAATCCCAGCACTTGGGAGGCTGAGGCAGGAGGATCGCGAGTTCAAAGCCAGCCTCAGCAATGGTGAGGCACTTAGCAACTCAGTGAGACTCTGTCTCTAATAAAATACAAAAAAGGGCTGGGGATGTGGCCCAGTGGTCAAATGCCCCTGAGTTCAATCCCTGGTACCAAACAAACACACACACACACACACACACACACACACACACACACACAAAACTTAGAGGAAGAAATGTTTATCTGGGGCTCATAGTTTCAGATTGCCAACTTCATTGCTCTGGGCCCAAAGTGAGACGTTTCCTCATTCTGAGTGGGGTCAGGAAGCAGACAGAGAAAAAGAGGAAGGAACCACAGGGAAAATGCATCTTTCCAGGGCATGTTCCAGTGACCTACCTCTTCTAGCCACACCCCACCTGACTACAGTTACCACCCAATTGGTCCATCCAAACTAGAATGGATAGATTAGGTTGCAGGTCTCATAATCTAATCATCTCATCTGTACATATTAACAGGAGCTTTTACCCTCATATCCAAACCATAACAGTCATTAAGTCAAGTCCCATTCTGCCTTGAAAGAATAACTCATAAATCTGTACCCTTCATTTTCA
Organism: Tamias sibiricus; assembly: GCA_025594165.1. NCBI lineage: Eukaryota > Metazoa > Chordata > Mammalia > Rodentia > Sciuridae > Tamias > Tamias sibiricus. The sequence goes on along the minus strand of CM046664.1, from coordinate 105,447,847 downwards.
ATGTCTCTGTCTTGGTTCAGGCAAGTCTATATTTGAGATTACTGTATCATCTCCTAAAAATTCTCTCTGCCTTCAATCTGGTTCTTTCTTGAATCATTCCACTCTACACTGTTGCTAAAATTATCTGTCTAAAATATAATTTGAATAATTTCTACCACTGTTTATAATCTTTCTATTCAAAATAAAAGCCTAAAATCTTTAAGAATATCTTGTCTCTTCTCAGCTTTATCTCTTCCTAATCTTTCATAAGACACTAAATTCCAAACATCAATGCTGGGAAAAGTCACATTGTTTCTTACTTCAATGCTTTACATGTTATTCCTTTTTCTAGGAAGTTCCTCTTTTTTTTTTTTTCCCCTGAAGTTCTGGCCAAGTTTCTTGAGGCTGGCCTCAAACTTGCAATCCTCCTGCCTCAACCTCCCAAGTTGCTGAAATTACAGGCATGGCACCCAGCTCTTATAAAATCCTTTTCTCAACACAGTAACTGATTTACTCAATACTCAGCTCAATCATGTATGTTGCCTTCAACTTCATTCCTCCTTGCTCCCATAGCATTTAACAGACATTCTTTGATACTGTGTTATAACTGTCTATTCTACTCTAAAAAACCTTGAACCTATGAAAGTAAAATATATCAACTGTTTATTTTTGTGCCCCATAATATGCCTACCACATTGCTGGCAATAGTAAGTGATTAACATTTATTTGCAGAATGCTTAAGCATTTTTATTTTTTTCCAGAAACAGAATTTCTACCTGTAAACATTCCCCACCAGACACTGAGCAAGGCAAATATTTAGGAAAAGCAAGAGAAGCCAGGCAAGAATGCAATCTGCATAAATAAATGGGGTAGATAAAGGAAAATTAAACGTATGGCTCTCTTTAGAGTAGATATAGAAAGCACACTACTTTTTGCTGTCTCACATTCTCTCACCAACATATTTTATTTGCTATTAAATCTTAACTCTTATTCTGAGTCCCTAGAAAATAAGTGGTAGACAAAAAAATGAAAAGCGTTACCTAAATCAGCTATTTTTCATAAAATGAACAGAGTCAGAACTTTAAAAATGCCATAAGATCCTGATCTACCAACACAATTCTACTTCTTGCCTCCTAAAAGACTTGGGAGTGAAATTATAATGAACATTTTATAAACCAGTTATCAAACATTCTCTTAACAAATTCTAAACATCTCTTCCTAAACTTGCATTTTTTCCTCTTAAGAAATTATATAAATTCTGGGGCTGGGAATGTGGCTCAGCAGTAGAGCGCTCACCTAGCACGTGCACAGCCCGGGTTCGATCCTCAGAACCACGTAAAAATAAACACATTGTGTACAACTAAAGCAAATAAAAAATATTTTTTTAAAAAAGAAATTATATAAATTCTGAATTTGCTCTGTAAATACACATTTACATGTTTACTCTTAAGCCGAAATAAAATACTTTCCTTCTCCTTCCTCCCATTGGTCCTGAAACAGAAACTTCTCCAGCTTAATTCTTTCTGAGATATGCCTGTTTTCCATGATCACAAATGAGGGGAATTAGAAAACTTCTCCAGCACTCTTGATCCTTCCCCTTTTCTTTTATCCAGTGGTACTCATACGCAACTTTGCCCAATGATACAAAACAAATTCAGAATTCATTCGGGTCCATAATTAATTTTAGAAGTATGTGAAGGAATCCTAGAGAACAAATTCCACATAATATAGTTAAAAGTCTGCAACAGGGATAGGACATAGCTTAGTGAAACACAGGCAAAATTCATCAATGAACACTAAAAATAGCTGGCCAAGTTTAAGGAGAACTTGGCCTCAGAGTCTCTGCCCTAAAATATGTGTTAATTACCAAAGGAAAAATACAAACAGTCTTAATCCATTTTTTGTTGTTGTTGTTATAATAAAATACCTGATGCTGTGTAATATATAAAGAAAAGAGAGATTTACTTAGGTCAGTGTTTTGGAAGTCCAAGAAAATGGTACTGGTATCTGCTTGGCTTTTGTGAGGGTCTTTTGACTATATCACAACATGGCAGATAGCATCATGGTGGAAGAATGTGTGAGATCACAAGCAGAAAGCAAGAGAGATTTAAGAACCAGGTTCACTCTTTTTATAACAACCCATCCTCAGAGGAACTAACCAGTGTCCTGCAAGAACTGTATTTTAATGTTAATGAAGCCAGGTGCAGGGGCACACGCCTGTAACATCAGAGGTTCAGGAGGCTGAGTCAGGAGGATCCCGAGTTCAAAGCCAGCCTCAGCAATGGCGAGGTGCTTAGCAACTCAGTGAGACCATGTCTCTCAATAAAATACAAAAACAGGGCTGGGGATGTGGCTCAGTGGTTGAGTACCCTGAGTTGAATCCAAGTACCAAAAAAGAAAAAAGAAAAAAAAACTATATTAATCATTTTCATGGATAATGCTCCCAGTGAGCTAATTACTTCCTACTAGGCCCCACCTCTTCAAGGTTTTATCACCTCTGCATGACCACAGTGGGGACCAAGCATCCAGCATATGAACCTTTAGAGGACATACTCAAACCTTATCCAAACCACAGAATTAACTTAACAGTGGAGACACCTGGCAGATATCACCTTAATCAAGTGATCACAGTTATCATCAATAATGTCATGTTGACATGTACCTTCTGAAGTGTTGAGGACACTTCATCCCTATAGTATTCTCAATAATGGATAACATCAATCCCATGATCATGAATAAATTTTTAAAAAACTCAAAATAAGAAACATTGCACAAAGTAAAAGACTAGTACTTTTCAAAAGAGTGTCAAGGTAGTGAAAGATAGGAAAAATGATCAACTGTCACAGATTGGAAGAGATTAAGGAGAAAAGATGACTAAATGCAACGTGGATCCAGACTGAATCCTGGACAGAATAAAACATTCATGGAAGTCCTGGAAAAATATGTGTAGTTACTAGTATTATAATACTGTTAAATTTCTTAGTTTTGATAAATGTACCTTGGTGATACGTTACCAGAAAGGGAAGCAGGGTAGAGATGTATGGAAACTCCATACTATCTCCGTACCTCAAGTCTAAAATTATTCCAAAAGAGCTAAAAACAAAAAAGCTAAATTCCTACCAAGGTTCCTAGGTTGTTCAACAATTTATCCAGTTCTTTTCTTACACCCTCTCTTCCCTCAGCCTATAACAATTTATTCTAAGTTTCCACTCTTTCCTACATTTTCCCTAACCTCATTTCCTCCCAGCACAGAACCAAACTCTCCTGTCTATCCACAGACTTGACTTAAAAGAGGTCATTTAACACCTTAAATATACAATAGCTTCAATGCAATTAACAATATTCAAAGTGCTTTTAAATACTTTTTAAATAATTAAAAGTCTGCAACAGGGCTAGGACATAGCTTAGTGGAACACACATTAATTTTCAGATGCATACTATAAATACTATTATTTTACAGGTGAGGAGAAAAAGACTAGAAAAATTAAGTGATCTGACCTTTAATAATATCTAAGCCTGAATTTGAATCTAGTTCTGGCTCCAAGACCAAATTACCTTATTAAAAGAAAATGGTCTGCACTTAAAAAGATTAAACTTCCCTGGCTTCAGGCAAGCAAATTGTATCTACTACACCATGATTTTTAGGAAGGTTCTAAAAGTCACCATTATTCTAAATGTCCGTCTTTAAAACTTTAATCGTTCTACAATCAATTCTGGAATTCAGTGAAAAAGTTCCATGTTTACCCTTGTATAACCTATATGATTTTTTTTTAAAAGCCCAATTCAGTCATCTCTTCAGCCATCAACTTTTTAGACATAAAACTCACCTCTATCATGCTTTCAAATTCCTGAGACGTACTCTAATCTCCAAATCCATTCATTTCTTAATATTTACAAATAAGAAGAGGAAATCCTGCAGGGCCCCCAACCCACGAAATATTATGAATATTTTTTTCCTTCGCTCAAAAAATAAAGTCTAGAGACTAATCCCTAATGCACGTGTCTGATCCCTAATGCACGTGTCTGCTCAAGAGTGCGCAGGAGCGCAGGGTAGTGTAACAAAGCCACGTGACTAGTGACTGGAGAGCCTAAAGAAACAAACTTTCACCTTGCTTAACTCCGACTAGCATTTTCCTCTTTCACCGCTTGTAATCCTCAATAGTCTTTTATCTGATTTCTGTATCAAGTAAGAAATTTACTAATACCCTGAGATTAAAAAATAATAAATCAGGAAAACAAACCTCTAAGTGTGGAGTCTAAGTTATGAAACAACCATAAACTTATTAACAGGCGTTTGCTACATGCAAAGGCGGTGGAGCGGACAAAAGCAGGCAAGCCTTCTGAGCGTTTGCCAGTGATTTAGTCAATTTTGTGACCTCCACCCTCACCTCTCGGACGACTGGTAACTGTAAGAGCTCAAAAGGCTGAACTCAATTAGACACTGGATCCGCTCCTGCCAGGAACCGGTGGGAGAAACGGAGGGAATCGGGATGTAACTTTATCAAGTGTTGTGTGAACAGCTTTACGCAGTTCAATTCAAACAGAACAGACTGCCCCTGTTTGATCTGTATGGGTTAGTGCACACGAGCTGGGTGGTATAGGCGGACTCTGAAAGGGGCCAACCGGGACACCACATAAAGAAACCCCAAGCCCTTGAGGCGAAGAAAAGGGGGCGTCACTTGCCTCCCATTCCTGCAAGAAACGCTGGGCCTCGTCAGAACCAACGGTCTTATGCCTCCTAAATTCGTCCTTCACGTACTGGTCACCCAGAGACTTGAGGTCCGGGGGCAAAACCCGGTGTAGTTGCAAGATCCTCCTATACAAGGCTCGGACACGAGAAACGTGAGTCCCAGGCATTGCGCCGCGCATGAACCGCCGACTGCGCCTGCGCAAAAGGTCGGCGCGTCCCCGCCCCACTGAGAAGTCGCCTCTGGGTGAACCAGAAAGAGGGCGGAAAAAGGCGGGCACGCGCGACCTCCATCCGGCTTGGTCCGCTCCTGAATCAGGTCCTTCCGGAAACCCTAGCTTTGCTGCGTGTGGAAAATGGGCCGGTTCCTTTCTGGTAGAGAAGTAGCTTTCGAGTAGTCGCGTCTGTGCTTCAGGGCTATTTCTGCTGGGTTGTGTTGCGTGGAGAGAGGCGAGGAACCAGTGTGCCAGTTGTCACCTCTCTCCGTACCACCCCCCCATCTTTTCCTTTCATGTTTGTCCTTTCCTTCTTTTTAAAAGTCTGAGAAAAACTTCGTCAGAATCAGGCTACTCCAAAAAGCCTTCCCGTTCCGTGGTTAACCCAACCCACTTAAGGTTTCTTAGAGTATTCCTGCATTAAAGTAGGATTAATCTTTTCCTCCACTAGCCCAACAGCCCATGCGCACTGCACAGTGCTGTGCTTGAGCTCGTAATATGTAACCCGTGGGTTTTGTTAGCCCAAGTTGGCTGTGGAAGAATCGTGGGAGGAGTTTTAAATGTACTGTATCCACGATCCTGGTGATTCTAGCTAAATAATCTGGGGTGAAAACTGGAATCTAGAGATTTTAAAAGTTCCACCTTTTACAAAGGTGATACTGAAAGTGTAACTGGTTTCCAAAGCTGGTAGCTCCCTGTCCCCATTCTTTCCCATCTCACCTTTCAGCAAATTCTTCAGCAAATTCTGTTGATCCCACCAATAAAATATATACAGAAATCAACCAGTTTTCTCGGCGCACGCAACTACAATTCTCTCTCTACTGAGTCTTATCGTAATTCCCTTATCTATATTCCTGCTTCAGGACATGACCAACTTCATTCGTGGTCCACCAAAATTACAAATCAGATCGTGTCACTCTATCCAACAAAATACTCCAGTAACTTTTCATCAGAATAAAACCCAAAGTCTCCCCACCCCTTAAAGTTCTAAACTTTCTCCTCTGCTCTTTCCCTGTGGTCAGTTCCAGCCACATGGTCTTCTAGCTCTTAGTTTGTCTTTGGAAAGGCCACCAACTTTCACAATTGAGGGCCCCGTCACTTGCCATTTCCTCTGGTTGGAATGTTCTGCCACCTGTATCTGCTTGGCTAACACCTTTATTTCACTCAGCTTATTGTTCTAAAACTCTGCTAATGAGATCCTCTCTGGAAACCTTGTTAAAACCTGTTTGAATTTGCAACATCACCAGTCCAAAAACTTCCAATGCTCCTCCTCTGCTTTTTTTTTTTATCCCCCCCTATAGTACTTATACATGATATTTCACCTAGTTATATATTCTGTTTCTCCCCCACTAGAATACAAATTTTGCAGAGGCAAAAATTTTTATTCTTTTCACTGGTGAGCCACGTATCAGTGATCTACACCAGACCGTAATTAAGAATGCAGTAAATATTTGTTCAATCAATGAGAAAAGTTCAGTGGTGTCAAGTACTGCATAGACTTGGTGGGAAAAAATACAAGAGTGTGAAAACTTGTGCGATTCTCTAACAGACCCCAGATTTCTATCTATGCAAAGGCTTTTGAAATTCAAAAAAGACAAATATCCCACAGAGACTTATTCATTTTAGTATGTTCTTCAGGGCCCACCACAGTGCTTTACAAATAATAAGCAGTCCAATATTTATTGCCTCGAATGGAGTTTTTCCTTTTGCTTAAATTTAAGGAAAATGTTTGTTTAAAATAACACAGAACATTTTTTTAAATGGATTTAATTTGGTATTGTGACAAACCACATTGATGGCAAGGATTGAAGGGCAGTGTGGTTATTTTATTTCAGGAAATTTTTTCTAACCATATTTCATCTGTTAATATCCCCATAAATTGAATATTAATTTCTTGTTCCAGTTTCCTTTTTTTCTGGTTTCCTTTGGGGTTAAAGTACATGTGTAATAAATACTTCTTTCAGAGCCAAAGCTCTCATAAAAATGTGGAAAAACATTCTGCCAATGAATTAATAATAAAAAAAATTAATTCAGTCTAAAGGGAACAGAAAAGTTCTGCAAAGCATTGAAAAATCAATGCTAAGAAATGGGGTTGATGGGCCAGAAAGAATCCAAGACATGGTGATGTGGTGATGTGGTTAGGCCTTGAGAAAAGGAATCAAGCAATAACAGCTTGAGAAATGACAGATGAACCTTTTTTTTAAGATGGGCTGGACAGTTAGCTAACTTTTGAGGACAAAACTTTCTGTTTCCCTAGCCTTCCAATTTATTCTAATTTAGTTTTCCTCTTGTGGTCTAAATAGTCATAAACTGAAAAAAAACTGAGTTGAATTTTTGGCAACTTATCCATATTAATACACTTTATGCAGGTTTTTCGTCCTTTCCATCTGTTTCTTTTTCCAGTGTGTTATCTAGCAAATCATTTAACCCCTCTGTGCCTTGATTTTATCACATGTCAATTAAGTGAGATTGGCTAATTCTCAGTCCCTTCCAGCTTTACTAATCATGACTTCTCCCATATTCCCTCCAATTTTTTTTAAGTAAAAAAGGACACATACCCACTCTGAAATAATTACTTTGAAAAAAATTTTTTTTGAAAAAAATAAACAAAACCGTATGTGGAATACATTACGGGAGCCCTTCACGGCACACAAAATATAAGAACCACATACATCCATACTGAAGCAGCTAGAGAAGGTTTTTAACAAGCAGAGAGAGATTTTCAGACCAAAAGTGATAGAGGGCAATAATGAACAAGAAAAAATAAACTGAAAGGAGAAAGGGAACACCTGCATGAAGCATACTGAACTGTTACTTTGTGTTATATCCTAGTTTTTACCTTACACTGTGGAAAGTAAGTCTTACTTGAAAATACTGTTGAAGCATTTTCCTTTACAACTGAAGTGAAAAGGATTGAGGGCTAGGAGAGGCTGGTGGTAAAAGTTTTGGAAACTTCTTTATGTCACTGGATTAGGAAACAATGCATTCACAGACTTCGATTTGATTACTCAAGTGGCTCAGTTTTGAATTAAGGCCACTCAAATTTCAAATTCTAAGTCATGGAGAATAATGAAAAGTCTGTGACAAGAGACATCTTTGACCCAAATAACCTTCTACAGAGATGAATAAGTCTGATCCATTCATGGTAACTGCTCATATCCCAGTAGACACCAGAAATGACTCCTCATTTCCCACCTTAAAATTTAGGTACATGACTGCACTGAAGTGACCAATGTAAGAAAGAAGGAATTATTTAAACATCTTACATTGTACCTGAAATTTCTATTTATTAAAATGCAATGGTAAGGGAAGGAGGATAATGGGGAAATGATTTAAGATTTCCAAATAACTAATGACTATTAGAAAACAGCTTAATTCACGCTGTTCAATTTAGATACAGAAGCTTTTAAAGATATTGCTAAAATAATCTCAATTCCCACCTCAACATACTTAAATTATTAATGGAGAATTTCTTTGGTTCTGTTTTCACATTTAATAAAAACATGGTTTTTTTTCAAAAAAAAAAGAAAGAAAACATCTTAATTATATAAGGTTGGCACTCTTAATAAAGATCCATAAAATCTCTATCATTGAGCCGGGCGAGGTGGTGCATGCCTGTAATTCCAGCACTTGGGAGTCTGAGGCAGGAGGATCATGAGTTCAAAGCCAGCCTCAGCAACCACGAGGCACTTAGCAACTCAGTGAGACCCTGTCTCTAAATAAAATACAAAAAAGGGCTGGGGATGTGGCCCAGTGGTCAAGTGCCCCTGAATTCAATCCCAGGTACAAAAAAAAAAAAAAAAAAAAAAAAAAAACTCTATTATCTGTATCTTCTCTCTTCCTGCTCTCCTCACACTGAAAACTTCCACCTACTAGTACCCTTGATTATATCCTAACTATTCTGAGAAGCATCTTTCCCTCTTTGTCATCTTCAGTTACTCTCTCCATGATATTATTCCAGTGATCGCATAAACTTTCATGAGAATACTTCAGTTAAAAAAAAAAAAATCTCCCCATCTCATCTGCCTTTCCCTTAAACTACCATCCTTTTACTCTGCTTCTTTTCATTGGCACATTCAAAAATATATATTCCCACATTTCCTATCTCCATGCTCATGCCCCATTTAATCCCTTTAATCTGATGCTGATATCGATACTCTTCTAAAGTCACTTTTTTCAAAATCACTAGTCAATTGCATCTGCTCACATGCCTACCAACTCCCAGGTTTTCTAGAAGCCTTTGCATCATGGACACATTGCTGCTGTGCAGGTCATCCCACCTTCAGGGGCCTACTTCCTCTATCTCCACAACTGACTCTCAATGCTCTCTCCTGGCCAGCTGTCTCCCGCGATTGGTGATGCTCTGCTGCCCCCACCTGGCCAAGCCCACCCTAATCACTTCAGGGGCCTTCACTGAACCTCCAAATGTCCCACACCCTCTGACCTCTCCACAGTTTCAGCTTTCCTGTGCAACCACTGGATTAGTCCAAATTCCATGCTCTGTCATTCCTTCAGAGTCCCTGACCCAAACTAAATTCATAATTTTTTTCCAAAGACTTTTTCCTCCACCATTCTTCAACCTACCTAGATTCATTAACTGATTAGAACCAAAAAAAAAAAAAAAAAAAAAAACCTGATTAGAACAAATTTTAAAAAAGAGTGGGTGTCATCTGTGACATCTTCCTTTTCTTCATTTAGCCCCCCTTTTAAACTCATTGACTTCTCGTTTAACCACTCTGGACCTTAATTTTTTTCCTCTTAAAATTTTTTCCTCTTAAAGTGTATAAGAGCCCTAATTGAGGATAGCTAAGATGGCGGTTAGCTGAGAGCCATAAAAGTGTTCAAATATTTTCACCTGATATTCATGCATTTATCTAAGAATCTTTTTATGCCCGTGAACACTGTGGCGCACCTGTAAGCTCAAGCTGTAAGCACTTGTCCTTGTTAAGGCAAAATGTATTTAACCAGGTGAGGTTAGTTAGAGGGTTGGTTGGAGTTGGAGTGGTTGGAGTTGGAGAGGTTGTTGGAGCCGGAGAGAGAAGTTAGAAGAAAGAAGAATAAAAGAACTTTTTCATTTCCAGTCTGCCTCCGAGTTTTCTCCCGCGGTATCATTGCTGCAAGCGGCAATTGCTGCAGGAGGCGACAAAAGTGTACCTCAAAAGCTTCTTACACAACTTAGTGATTTAAAATGTAAAAAGTATTTACACTAGTTGACCCCTGGCACACAAGAAGTGACAATTAGAATTAACTATGATGATGAAGAGGAGGAGGAGAAGGAGGGGAGAATGTAAGTTGATAGGAGAAACTGCACTCTGTTCTAAGAAATGAGATTTTAAACTTAATTCTCACTTTAAAACATAATAATTATTCCATGAACCCTAAGTAATAGAACCAGATTGTGACAATTTAAGTCCTTTTTATTTTTAAGGGTCATTTTTCCAATTTTATTGAGGTACAGTTCACAAATAAAAATTATATATTCAATAATACAATGTGAGGTTTTGATATGTGTGTACATTATGAAATTATTAGCACAACAAAACTAAAATATCTATCACTTCACATGATTACTTGTGTGTGTGTTAAGAATGCAAATCTATCTACTCTCAGCAAATTTCAAGTATACATTATTATTAACTGCAATCACCACATTGCATGTAATTTCAGAACTTATAACTGAAAGTTTGCATCCTTGGATGATGTTTCCCCAACCCCCCTACCCCCGCACCCTGACCTTTGGTTACTATTCTTCTAGTATTCGTTTCTGTGTGTTTGACTTGGAGAATCCACATGTAAGCAAAATGGTGAAGGATTTGTTTTTCCTCACCTATCCTATTTCACTTAGCATAACATCCTCCAGATTCATTTATATTAACACAAGTGGCAGGAATTTCCATTTGAGGACTGAATAATATTCTATTCAATTGATAGATGTATAAAATTATATGTGATATTTTCCTTATGCATTCATCTGTTAAAAGCCACAGGTTATTTTTACATCTTGGCTATTATGTATAATACTGCAATGGACATGGAGTAGAGCTATATTTCCAATTTAATGATTTATATCCTTTGAATATTGGTATGGCTAGGATCTGAAATGTCCCTCAAAGATCATGTGTTAAAGGCTTGGTTGCCAACATGTGGTGCAATTAGGAGGTGGTACAAAATGTGGGTGTGGGTGGTGGGAGGAAGGTCCCCCCAGTAAATCTTTGATGGTATGTTGGGTCCCTGGGCCCTTACTCTCTTTTATTTCCTGGTTACCAAGAGATGAGCAGCTTTCTTCTACCACAATAGACTGCCTTACAGTAGGTCCAAAAGCCACCAGGCCAAGTGACCATGGACTGAAGCCTCTAAAATTGTGAGCCAAAATATGTGTTATTCTCTAAGTTGATTTTCTCAGATACTTCGTCACAGCAACAGAACACTGACTAAAAGACATATGCCCATAAGTAAAATTTCTATATAAGTTCTATATTTAAATGTTTGAAGCATCTTCATACTGTTTGTATAATGGGTACATTAATTTACATTCCTACCAACAATGTACAGAGGTTCCCTTTTCTCCACATCCTTTTCAACAATTGTTGTCATTTGCCTTTTTAATAATAGCCATCCTAACATTATGGTTTTGAAATTTAATAGCTTATTTTCTTTGGAAAAAATCTATATTTAGGTCATTTGCCTATTTTTTACTTGGCTAGGTTTTTTATACAAATGTTTTATTACATAAATGTAAATGTATATAAAGTGAATATTTCAATATACCAGTTATGCAGATTCAACATCTACTTATTACATGCCATTTTTATTTCTTCTATGCTTCTATCCATTCCCCAACCTAGACCAGCCCCACTCTTTACATATTTATTTTTTGGTGAGGTCATATGTACATGCATTGAATGTCACAAATATTAACTGTACAGTTTTGACCAATACACTCATAGGACACTTCACTGCTTTTAAGCACAGAATATTTACATCATCCCAAGAAAACTGTTTTCTTTCCCACATAACTTTTTCTTCCCCAGAAGCAAGTTACTATAATGGACATTTAACCATACTTTCTTTGTTGTTGTTGTTGTTGTTGTTGTTGTTGTTGTTAAATTGGCTCTTCTTAGTTACACATGACAGTAGAATCCATTTTGATAAAATAATACAAGCATGGGATATATCTTATTCTAATTAGCACCCCATTCTTGTGGTGGGCACTATGGTGGAATTCGCTTAGGTATTTTCATATGTGTACATAGGAAAATCATGTTAGATTTATTTTACTGTCTTTCCTATTCCTATGCCTGCTCCCCTCCTTTTGTCCCCTGTTGTCTAAACTACTGAGCTTCTCTTCTTCCCCTACCCACCTTTATTGTGGTTTTGTATGTGGTTTTGTATGAGTTCCTTAGGTAGTATAGATATAAAAACCCCTTACATGATACAAGATTTGCAAATATTCCCCCCCCCATTTTGTTTATTTTTGGTTTTGTTTTCTGTTTTGTTTTTTGATATCATATCCAAAAAACTCATTGCCAAGACCAATGTTATGAAGCTTTTTCTAGAACTATTATACTGCCAAGCCTCATGCTTGAATCTTCAACCTATTTTAAGTTGATTTTTGTGTGTGATATAAGAGGTTTTTTCTTCCTTCCTTCCTGCCGTCCTATCTTCCTTCCTTCCTTCCTACTTTCTCTCCTCCTTCCTTCCTTCCTTCCTTCCTTCCTTTCTTTCTTTCTTTCATCTTTTCATGTGAATGTCCAGTTTTCCCACATGGCGTTCACAATGCAAATATTCCAGAATCAGCTGACCATATGTTTCAAGTAATTTCCAGGTTTCTACTCTGTTCCATCAAACTGTATGTTTTTATGTAAGTTCTACACTGTTTTGATTACCATAGCTTTGTAATATAATCTGAATCAGGAGGTGTGATGTCTCCATCTTTGTTCTTTTTGTTCAAGATTGCTTTGGGCGTTATGGTATTTTATGGTTCCATACAATTTTTAGAATTTTTTTTCTATTTCTTTGTAAAGTGCCATTGGAATTTTTATAGGGATTACATTGATCCTGTAGATTGCTTTGGATGGTATAAACATTTTTGACAATAGTGATGCTTCTAATCCATGAATATAGGTTATCTTTGCATTTATTTCTTCAATTTTCTCATCAGTGTTCTATAGTTTTCAATGCGTAAGACTTATTTATCTCCTCAAAAGTTTATTCCTAAGAATTTGGTTTTTTTCCTTTTTGATTAGTTTGTTGTTAGTGCATAAAACACAACTAGTTTTTGTATCCTGATCTTTATTCAATTTGTTTACTAGTTCTAATGATTGTTTTGTGGAGACTTTAGGGTTTACTAGATGTAAGATTATGTCCTCTGCATAAAGACAATTTTATTTCTTCCATTCCTATTTGGATACCTTCTGTTTCTTTATCTTGCCTGAGTGCTCTGGCTAGAACTTCTAGTATTGAATAAAAAATGGCAAGAATGAGTATCATTGTCTTACTTTTGATCTTAGAAAAAATTTTAATTTTTCACCCTTGAGAATGGTATTAACTATGGGCATGTCACATGTGATCATGGTGTTGAAGTACATTCCCTCTATAACTAATTTGTTGAGTTTTTCATAAAAGGATATTAAATTGTGTCAACTGCTTTTTCTAGATCTATTAAGATGATCATATGATTTTTATCCTCCATATACAAAGAATAAATCTCATTTGTCCGTGGTGTATGACCCTTTTAATGTGCTGTTGAATTCACTTTGCTATCCCTTTTTTAAGGAAAATTACATCTATAATTGTAAAAGATATTAGCCTATAGTTTCCTTTTCATATAGTGGTACTCTTGTCTAGCTGAGGTATCAAGACAATGTTGGCTTCATACAATGCACTGGGAAGCATTCCTTCATCCACAATTTTTTTGGGAGAATTTGAGGGATACTGGTATTAGTTCTTCATCAGATGGTAAAATTTAGTAGTGAAACTATCAGGTGTTGGGCTTTTCTTTCTTGGGAAGTAGTGTATTTCTGATTAGATCTCCCTGCTCGTGATTGGTCTGTTCAGATTTCCATTTTTTCATGATTCAGTGTTGGTAGTTCGTTTCTCAGAATTTATCTCTTTCTTCTAGTTTATCCATATTTGGCATGTAATTATTTATAATAGTTACTCATGAGCTTTTGTACTTATGTGATATCAGTTGTAATGTCTCGTCTTTCATATCTGATTTTATTGATTTCAGACTTTTCTACTTTTCCTTAGTTTGTCTAGCTAAGTGTTTGTCAAATTTTATTTCTTTCAAAAACCAACTTCCGCATTGGGGTATAGCTCAGTGGTACAGCACTGGTATATCATGCATGAAGACCTGATTTTGATCCTCAGCACTGCAAAATCAAAAGAAAAAGAAAAAAGAACAACATGTGATTTTATCTTTTCTATTGTTTTTCTATTCTCTATTTTATTTATTTTATAGTCTTTTTATTTTTTATTTTCTTTTTTCTACTGACTTTGGATTAATAATTCTTTTTTGCTTTTTCCACTTTTTTAAGGAGTAAAGTCAGGTTGTTTATTTCAGATGTATCTTTTTTCCTTATGAAATTATTTCTCCATGTAAAGTTTTCTCTTAGATGTACTTTTCCTATATCCCATGAATTTTGATATGTTGTATCCAATTTTATTTGCATTGAGATATTTTTAAATTTTCCTTTAAAGTTTTTTCTTTTACTCATTGGCTGTTCAGAAGTGTGTTTTTAATTTCCACACATTTGTGAATTTTCCAATTTTCCTCCTGTTATTTAAATTTCAAAAATTGTGGTTGGAAAAGATTCCTGATATGATTTCAATCTTTGTAAATTTGTTAAAGTCTTGTTTTGTGGCCTAGTATATAATCTATCTTCTACAATGTTCTATGTGCACTTGCAAATTATATGTATTCTATTGTTGCTGAATATAATGTCCCATTTTTGTCTGTTATGTCCATTTGGTCTACAGTTTTATCCAAGTCCAATATTTTGGCAGGGTGGGATGGTGTGTGCCTGTAATCCCAGCTACTTGTGAGAATGAGACATGAGAATCTCAAATTCAAGGCCAGCCTTAGGAACTTAATGAGACACTGTCTCAAACTAAAAAATAAAAGGGACTGAGATTTGTAGCTCAGTGGTAGAGTGCCCCTGGGTTCAATCCCTGATAATGCAAAAAAAAAAAAAAAAAAATCTTTATTGAATGATCTATTTATTATTGAAAGTGAGATATTAAGGTCTCCTCCTCTTGTTGTATCACTGTATTTTTCTCCCTTTGGTTAATATTTGCTTTGTATATTTAGGTGCTCTGACGTTGGGTACATATATATTTATAAATGTTATATCCTCTTGGTGAATTGTCACTTTTATTATTACATAGTCACCTTCTTTGATTATTTTTATGGTGTTCGTCTTGAAGTCTATCTTATCAGATTACATGAATATCTGCCCCTTCTCACTTTTTTTTTCTATTAGTATAGAATGTCTTGCCATCCCTTCACCTCTCTGTCTACGTGCATGTTTAAAGCTGAAGTGAGCCTCTTGTAGGTAGCTAATTGGTTCTTATGGTTTTATCCACTCATCTACTCTCTGTCTTTTTATTGAAGAACTCAATTCATTTAGTTCAAGGTAATGATTGGTAGACAAAGCCTTACTGTTGCCATTTTGTTATTTTCTAGCTGTTCTGTAGATTCTTTTTTTTTTTTCCTCCTTTACTGTCTTCCTTTGTGATTTGATGGTTTTTTATGGTAGCATGCTTTTCTTCCTTTCTCCTCACCTTTGTGTACTTTCTATAAGTTTTTGCTTTGTAGTTACTCTAAAGTTACATAAAACATGTTATAGTTATAATGGTTGTTTTAGTCAGCTTTTTTGCTGCTGTGACTATGAAATCTGACCTGAACAATTTTAGGGAAGAAAAGGTTATTTGAGGGCTCATGGTTTCAGAGGTCTTAGTCCATAGAAGGCTGGCTCCATTCCTCCAGGCTTGAGGTGAGGCAGAACATCACGGTGGAAGAGTGTGGCAGAGGGAAGCAGCTCACATGATGATCAGGAAGCAGAGACAGAAAGACTCCATTCTCCAGATACAAAATATATACCCCACAACCATGCCCTCAATGAGCCTCTTTTTCCAGCCATACCCCACCTGCCTCCAGTTACCACACAGATAATACCATCAGGGATTAATTCACTAATTAGGTTAAGGCTATAACCCAGTCATTTCTCCTCCAAACCTTCTTGCATTGTCCCACACATGAGCTTTGGGGGGACACCTCACATCCAAACCATAACAATGGTCTATTTTAAATCAATAACAACTTCACTTTGATTGCATATAACAAACTACAATTTTACACTCCCATAATTTATGTTTTTGAGGTCAAAATTTACATCTTTTTATAGTGTATAACTAATAATAAATTATTATATTTATTTTTAATATTTTTGTCTTATAAGCTTGTAAGAGTTATAAGTGATTTATATACCCTTATTCCAGTGTTTAGTATTCTGAATTTTACTACATACTTACCTTTACCATTAAATTTCATGCTTTCATATGGTTTCATGTTATTAATTAACATTCTTTCATTTCAGTTTAAAGAACTCCCTTTATCATTTCTGCAAGGCAAGTCTAGTGGTGATGAACTCCCTCCACTTTTTTTTCTGGGAAAGACTTTATTTCTATAAGTAATTTCTTTTTTTTTTTTTTTTTTGATATATATAAATTTTATTTCCTTACACATATTCATAAAATTTTTAATTTAATGTAATTTGTTATATATGCTTTCAGAGTGCAATTCCTTTCATATTACATATAAAGAGCACAGTTTTCCAAGTCACTGGTTTTACACAGAGTATTTGCACACCATTTGAGTTTTTATACATGCAGTTAGTGTATTGATGTCCAACTCATTCTGCCATTATTCCTATCCCCTTGCCCCCTCCCCTTCCCTTCCCCCCACTTTGTTCTATTTAACATTCCTTCATTCCTCTCATCACCCCTCCCTTGCTACTATAATTCAGTATCATCATAGCAAAGGAATCATTCGACCTTTGGTGTTTTGGGGTTGGCTGACTTCACTTAGCATTATTTTCTCCAACTCCATCCATTTACCTGCAAATGCCACAATTTTATTCTCTTTTAGTGCTGAGTAGTGTTCCATTGTGTATATATACCAAAGTTTCCCTATCCATTCATCTATTGATGGCATCCGGGTTGTTTCCGCTTCCTCAATAAGACCCCTATAGTGCAAGAATTAAAACCAAGAATTAATAAATGGGATGGATTCAAACTAAAAAGCTTCTTCTCAGCAAAAGAAACAATCAGTGAGGTGAACAGAGAACCTACAGAATGGGAGCAAATTTTTACCACAAGCACATCAGACAGAACATTAACTTCAAGGATATATAAAGCTCTCAAAAACCTTTACACCAAAAAATCAAACAACCCAAT
This sequence comes from Tamias sibiricus, assembly GCA_025594165.1. NCBI lineage: Eukaryota > Metazoa > Chordata > Mammalia > Rodentia > Sciuridae > Tamias > Tamias sibiricus. The sequence continues at coordinate 105,430,507 of CM046664.1, read as the reverse complement.
CAATAAATGGGCTAAGGAACTGAACAGACACTTCTCAGAAGATGATATACAATCAATCAACAAATATATGAAAAAATGTTCAACATCTCTAGCAATTAGAGAAATGCAAATCAAAACTACTCTAAGATTTCATCTCATACCAGTCAGAATGGCAGCTATTAAGAACACAAACAACAATAAATGCTGGCAAGGATGTGGGGAAAGGGGCACACTCATACATTGCTAGTGGGACTGCAAATTGGTGCAGCCAATATGGAAAGCAGTATGAGACTCCTAGGGAAACTTGGAAAGGAACCACCATTTGACCCAGCTATCCCACTCCTTGGTCTATACGCAAAGGACTTAAAAACAGCTTACTACAGGGACACAGCCGCATCAATATTTATAGCAGCACAATTCACAATAGCTAGATTGTGGAAACAACCCCAATGTCCATCAATAGATGAATGGATAGGGAAAATATGGTATATATACACAATGGAACACTACTCGGCACTAAAAGAGAATAAAATAATGGCATTCACAGGTAAATGGATGGAGTTGGAAAAAATAATGCTAAGTGAAGTCAGCCAACCCCAAAAAACCAAAGGTCAAATGATTCCTTTGCTATGATGATACTGAATTATAGTAGCAAGGGAGGGGGGATGAGAGGAATGAAGGAATGTTAAATACAACAAAGGGGAGGGTGGGGAGGGGAGGGGGCAAGGGGATAGGAATAATGGCAGAATGAGTTAGACATCAATACCCTAAGTACATATATAAAAACACAAATGGTGTGAAAATACTTTATGTAAAACCAATGACTTGAAAAACTGTACTCTTTATATGTAATATGAAATGAATTTCAGTCTGCAAGCATGTATAAAAATTAGAATAAATTTAAAAAATTAAAAATCAGCTTACTATAGGGACACAGCCACATCAATATTTATAGCAGCACAATTCACAATAGCTAGATTGTGGAAACAACCCTGATGCCCATCTATAAGTAATTTCTGAGGAACAGCTTTTCTTTTTTTTTTTAATTTATTTTTTATTCTAAGTTGTTAGAAATGACAGCAGAATGTATTACATTTCATATTATACTTGTAGAGCACATTTTTACATATCTCTGGTTGTATGCAAAGTATATTCACACCATTTGTGACTTCATACATGCACTTAGGGTAATGATATCCATCTCATTCTACCATATTTTTTTTTTCTTCACCCTTTTGCCCCCTTACTTCCCCAATTCTTGGTTAGCAATTTATTTTTTCCCTGGCATTTGAATTTATCAATCCACTCCCCTAGACTGCAGAGTCTGCTGAGAAATTTTGTTGATGGCCTTATTGCTTGGTATGCAATAAACCTCTTTGTTCTTGCTACTTTCAAAATTCCTTGTCTTTGATTTTTGACAGTTTAATTATAATATGTCTTGGTAAAGTTTTCTTTGGATTGAACCTGATTAGAGATTTTTGAATTTCATGTACCCACATGCTTGTATCTCTCTTTAAATTTGGAGATTTTTCAGCTATTATTTTTCTGGATCAGCTCTCTGTCCCTTGCCTTCTCTTCTCTCCTCTGCAATACTTATAAAACAAATATTAGCTGCCTTGATAGTGTCCCATAACTCCTATACGCTTTTTTTTTTCATCTTCATTATAATTATTTTTCTTACTGGGTATTTTTAAATGACTTGTCTTTATTTTCACAGATTCTTTCTTCTGCTTGATCAAACCTCTGCTGATGACCTCTATTGCACTTTGATTTCATTCATCAGATTCTTTAGCTCTAGAACTTCTGATTGGTTCTTTTTGATCATATCTATCTCTTTATCGTACTTCTCATTTTGTTCATGTATTGTTTTTCTGATTTCATTATGCTATCTGTGTTCTCTTGTAACTTCCTGAGAATCCTTTAAACAATTATTTTGAATTCTTTCTTAGATAATGTATTTATCTCCATTTCTTTGGAGTCAAGTCTTTGAATATCATTGTTTTCTTTACAGGGTTTCATGTTTCCTTGGCTTTTCATGTTCCTTATAGTCTGATATTACTGTCTTTACATTTGAAGAAATAGTCACACCCACACCAGTTCTTATTGATTGGCTTTGGGACAAAAATGTCTTCACCAAATAGCCTGACTAGGAATTCTAAGGCTCTCTAAGACCTTGTTTATGCATGTACTTGCTCCATACCTCTTGTTCCCTTCTGGGGAGAATTCTTAAGATTGTATGCCTTCTCTTGATCTTGCAAAGACAGTCCAGGTACTTAGAGTCTCCTGCTTGCTTTCCAGAGGGCAGTATCCTAAACTGCTCAAGTTCATGTGTCTTCTTCCAGTCACACAGGGTTGAACTAGCTGTCTTACAAGGTGCTTGCACTCACTATCTATGAGGGTGTGCCCAGCAGCCATACTGGAAGAAAGTAAGGTGCATAGAGTATTTGGGGGTACCCATGGACCAATTAGGGAGGGAGTTCCACAAGCAAAACATCCCAAGTGGCTCACTGGCAATCTTCACAATGGAGTCCACAGAGTGGTTAGTAGAATCTGTGGTCTCTTTTTCCTATTTCCAGCCTTATCCAACCACTCAGTAGTGCCTATTGCTTCAATTTTCTGAGTATGGTGATAAAGAAGTGGGCCCTTGCTAGCATCCCACATGGCTGGGGAAGCTGGGTACTTCTTCTACTCTCCCTTTCTTCTATGGGAGAAATCATGGACCAAGCCATTGGCACCTTGGTGGCAAAGTGACACTGATAAAGTGAAACTGTTCTTTTAACTCTTTCTTTATATCCATTTTGTTTTTATTCTGTTGGGGAGGTTCTTTGTTTGTTTTGTTGTTTTTGTTTTTGCTTCAATAGTGTTCTGGAATGTCTCTGCTATCCCAGACTCCAACAAATATATTTTCATTCATGAGTAGATGTCAAATTGCAATGCTTCTCCAGGGAGATAACTGTGGAAAGCTCCTATTCTGCCATGTTACTGATGTCACTTAACTATCTGCATTCTTAAGCCAGAGATTATACCCAAGCCTCCTACTGTACAAACGCATGAAGGCTTCCCTTTGAGTATCAAGAAAAGGTTTTTTTTTGTTTGTTTGGTTGGTTGGTTGGTTGGGGGGTTTTTTGTTGTTGTTCTTGTTGTTTTTGTTTTGTATCAGGGATTGAACCCAGGGATGCTTATCCACTGAGCCACATTCCAGCCCTTTTATTTTTTATTTTAAGACATGTTCTTACTATGTTACTTAAGGCTTCACTAAATTGCTGAGGATGGCTTTAAACTTGCAATCCTCCTGCTTCAGCCTCCCAAGCCACTGGGACTGCAGGCATGTGCCACTGTGCCCAGCAAAAGTTGTTCTTAAAATAATAATATCTTGTAAATCTACACTGAGCTTACTGATTCAGGATAAATCCTGTAGAATTTGATAGACTCTCAGCATCAGTCATGGAAACAAAACTTTATTTTTTTGTCTTGGACTTGTCCTGTGAAAGCATTTAAATTACTATTACTCATGCTGAATTATACTTAATGTGACTGACAAGTGGGAAAAAAAAAAGTATTTAGTTTCTCTGTACCATTCTATAGAAAAGATGATAAGAAAAAGAGATTATTTACTTATGAAATAAAGAGTAGAGCCTGAATAGGACTATAAATTATTTTATTTTGAAAGAGTAACTTCTTAAAATTATTTGTAGGACTGCACTAAAAGTAAACAAATAAGTATTTATTTTCCCTCTATAAATAAGACTCTGGCAACAAATGGTTATAGGATTTCTTCACAAATATATAAGCACATAAGGTCTTTGAATTTTAGGAAAAAATCACAGAAAAAATTATTTACTTTAATAATTTTATTTAATTGAATTCCAAATGGACTTTTGGGTGTACAATAAAGCTCTTAATAAAATGAGATTGTTTTAAAATGTAAGACTATCATAACATGTGCAGCCAGTGATGGAACATACATTTCAAAGTTAGGTCAAATAGGATCTATGTTAACAAAAAATAGAGGTGGAAGAAAGAAGAAGAAGGAGAAGGAGAAGGAGAAGGAGAAGGAGAAGAGAAGAAGAAGAAGAAGAAGAAGAAGAAGAAGAAGAAGAAGAAGAAGAAGAAGAAGAAGAAGAAGAAGAAGAAGAAGAAGGAGACAGGTGCTTTTTTCCTTTATGGATATATAATGGAATTATAGCACTTTCAATTTCTCTGGCTGAAGAAATTTTCTATATATAATCTATGTTGCCATGTAAAAGTACATATTATTAAAGAAAGTTTTTGTTCATCAGTATCCATTTAAATACATAAAATTCGACCCGACGCCCCCCCCCCCCCCTCGTGACATCATGGTGGCCTACTGGCGACAGGCTGGACTCAGCTACATTGGATACTCTCAAATCTGCGCAAAAGCAGTGAGGGATGCACTAAAGGCAGAATTCAAAGCAAATGCCAAGAAGACTTCTGGCAGCAGCATAAAAATTGTGAAAGTGAAAAAGGAATAATCAACCCTGACTAAAGCTTGAAATGCTACATTTTCAAGGTGAAGAAGTGTGGGCACATGTTATGGCAGATTAAAATCATCTCACTTCATGAAAAAAAAAAACCTTCTTGTTCATAAATTGACGATGCCAATAAATTGATGTAAGGTTCACTCTTAAAAATAAATAAATAGGGCTGGGGTTGTGGCTCAGCGGCAGAGCGCTCGCCTCGCACGTGCGCGGCCCGGGTTCGATCCTCAGCACCACGTAAACATGAATGCATTGCATTGTGTACAACTAAAGTAAATGAATAAATATTTAAAAAAAATAAATAAATAAATAAATAAATAAATAAATAAATAAAAATAAATAGAGTTTGCCTGGCCTGCAGGGCCCAAAGTGGCAGCTCCCTGCTGCTGCACGCAGAGCCAGACCTGGGGAAGCACCACCTCCACTCCCCGCAACCCGCCCAGCGGTGACCAGAGCAAGAGGTAGGCATCCGCTGGCTGGCTGGAAGGAGAGATCCAGCCTCCAGTTTGCCTGGCCTGCAGGGCCCAGAGTGGCAGCTCCCTGCTGCTGCACGCAGGGCCAGACCTGGGGAAGCACCACCTCCACTCCCCGCAACCCGCCCAGCGGTGACCAGAGCAAGAGGTAGGCATCCGCCCACCTGCGGGAAGGAGAGATCCAGCCTCCAGTTTGCCAGGCTTGCAGGGCCCAGAGTGGCAGCTCCCTGCTGCTGAATACAGGGCCCATCCTGAGGATAAGCCCCCTCCACTCTTCCACTGTGCCATTCTGCAAAGGGCCAAAGGTGCAGCCTTGACTCCACTAACAGGATTGCTGACTGGATATGTTCCAGGTCAATTGACTTAATCTGGAAGGGAAATAAGAAGGGCTTCCAAGGGTCCATTTGGCTTGAGACTTATTCCTGGTTTCAACGTTTTTGTTTGTTTGTTTTTTTGTTTGTTTCGTTGTTTCTTGGGGGGGTTGTTTGTTAGTTTCTGGTTTTTTTTGTTTTGTTTTGTTTTGTTTTGATTAACAGTGTGTTTGCTTCTGCTCCTCTTTGCTTTCTTTATTTTCTTCCTTCTTACTTTAGTATTTTTTCTTCTTCCTTCATCTTCCCTATTTACACCCTGCCATTGCATACTCAACAAACGCAAAAACAAGTTATACGCAGAAATTGGGATTTTTTGAACGAGTACAATTGAAATATATAGCAAAGTGGTGTTATATATAGTGTATTCTCTATTTTCTAGACTCACTCTCTCTCATACTAATTTCTACTCCTTGATCACTTTTTTCTTTTTTTCTTCCTTTTTTTTCCCCTTTTTTTCTTTTTCTTTTTCTCCATCTTTCTTTATTTCTTCTCTCAACCACTGCATAAATTAGGTTTATATATACATTGGTCTTTCCACCTAATCATTCACTATTTCCTCTCTCATCTGCTGATACTAAACCACTTCCATAGAACTCTCTTTCCATACTTTCTAAGAAAGAACAAGTCAGTTCAATCACTTCCCTCTTACTAAACATATCACCTCTGTGTCCATTACTTGAATCTATAAAGCCCCATTAGAAGCTTACAGACTAAATTGGAAACACTATCTAGGTTAACTAAATCTGTACATTGTGATGAAACTGGGATTCTCTGAATAGAAAGTGTCTGATTTTAAAGTGTAAAGAAAATATAAGGGGATCTGATAGCATTGTACTACCGGAGCAACGTAAGGTTCTAAGGTAAAATCAAAATAGTCAAGGTCCCATAGTGCAAGAAGAATAGACGTAAAAGCAAGATGAAGAAACAAGGAAGGAAAGTGGCACAAACAAATCAATATACCTCCTCAGTAGATTCCATGGCATGCACAGTTGGTGAAATGACAGAGATGGAATTTAGAAATTACATTTGCCAAATGCTTGCGGAACTTAAGAACGAACTAAATAATGAGATGAGGGAGCAAGTACAGATGGCAAAAGATCATTTTGACAAAGAACTCCATAAACAAATACAGGAAGTAAAAGATTACTTCAATAGGGAGATAGAGGCTCTAAAGAGAAACCAAACAGAAATTCCAGAAATGAAAGAAGCAATAAACCAAAATAAAAGCTCAATCTAAAGTATAACCAACAGAGTAGATCACTTGGAAGAAAGAACCTCAGACAATGAGGAAAAAATATATACCCTAGAGAAATATCTAGATTACACAGCAAAAATGGTAAGAAACAAAGAACAGAACATCCAAGAATTATGGGACAACATAAAAAGACCAAACTTAAGAGTGATTGGGGTAGAGGAGGGGGCAGAGTTTCAAGCCAAAGGAATGAATAATTAATTTAATGAAATAATTACAGAAAATTTTCCAAACTTGAGGAATGAATGGGAAAACCAAGTTCAAGAGGCTTACCGAACAACAAACATACAAAATCACAACAGATCCACACCAAGACACATTATAATGAAAATGCCTAATATACTGACCAAGGAGAGAATATTAAAAGCCACAAGAGAAAGGAAGCAGATTACATATAGGGGGAAACCAATCAGACTATGTTCAGACTTTTCTACCCAGACCGTAAAAGCAAGAAGATCCTGGAATAGCATATTTCAAGTTCTGAAAGAAAAGGGATGTCAACCAAGAATCTTATATCCAGCAAAATTGAGCTTTAGATTCGAAGATGAAATAAAAACTTTCCACGACAAGCAAAAGTTAAAAGATTTCACAGCTCGAAAGCCAGCACTTCTGAACATCCTCGGCAATATTTTTCATGAAGAAGAAGAGAAAAATAACAACGAAAATCAACAAAGGGAGATATTAAACTAAGGGAAATACCAACCAGAAGAGAAACCAAATCAAGCTAAAGATCATAATACAAATAAAAATGGATGGGAATAAAAATCACATTTCAATAATAACCCTGAATATTAACGGCCTAAACTCACCATTCAAAAGACACAGATTATCTGAATGGATTAAAAGAAATGACCCAACAATTTGCTGTCTACAAGAAACACACCTCATAGAAAAAGACATCAATAGACTGAAGGTGAAAGGCTGGGAAAAGTCTTATCACTCACATGGCCTGCGGAAGCAAGCAGGGGTTTCCATTCTCATTTCAAATAAGGTAGACTTCAAGCCAAAACTAATCAAAAGGGACAAAGATAGATATTTCTTACTACTTAAGGGAACCATTCATCAACAGGATATAACAATCATAAATCTATATGCCCCAAATAATGGAGCACCTACATTCACCAAACAAACTCTTCTCAAATTCAAGAATAAAATTGACCACAACACAGTTATTCTAGGGGATTTCAACACACCTCTCTCACCAATAGATAGATCATCCAAACAAAAGCTAAACAAAGAAACCATAGGCCTCCTTAAAACAATTAATAACTTAGACTTAACGGACATATATAGAATATTTCATCCCGCAGTAAAAGAACACACTTTTTTCTCAGCAGCATATGGCTCCTTCTCCAAAATAGACCATATATTATGTCACAAGGCAACTCTCAGCAAATATAAAAAAATAGAGATACTACCCTGCATGCTATCGGACCATAAAGGAATGAAATTGGAAATCAACGAAAAAACAAGGAATAAGAAAAACTACTCCATCAACTGGAAGCTAAACAACATGCTATTGAATGAACAAGGGGTTGAAGAAGACATCAAAGAGGAGATCAAAAATTTCCTAGAGGTAAATGAGAACACAGATACATCGTATAGAAATCTCTGGGACACTATGAAGGCAGTAGTAAGAGGAAAATTCATTGCACTGAGTTCATTCCTTAAAAGGAAAAAAACCAACAAATAAATGACTTAACATCACACCTCAAAGCACTAGAAAAAGAAGAACAGATCAACGCCAAGAGTAGCAGAAGACAGGAAATAATTAAAATCAGAGCAGAAATTAATGAAATTGAGACTAAGGAAACAATTCAAAGAATTGACAAAACTAAAAGTTGGTTCTTTGAAAAAATAAACAAAATTGACAGACTCTTAGCAATGCTAACGAAAAGAAGAAAAGAAAAAACTCAAATTACTAACATTCGTGATGAAAAAGGGAATATCACAACAAACACCTCAGATATACAGAATATAATCAGAAATTACTTTGAAAACTTGTACTCTAACAAAATAGAAAATACTGAATGCATTGACAGATTTCTAGAGTCATATGATTTGCCTAAACTGGATCTGGAGGCTATACACAATTTAAACAGATCAATTACAAGTGAAGAAATAGAAGATGTCATCAAAAAGCTACCAACAAGGAAAAGTCCAGGACCTGATGGGTTTACAGCCGAGTTCTACAAGACTTTCAAAGAAGAATTAATACCAATGCTCTTCAACTTATTTCAAGAAATAGAAAAAGAGGGAGCTCTTCCAGACTCTTTCTATGAGGCCAATATTACATTAATTCCAAAGCCAAGCAAAGACGCATCCAAAAAAGAAAACTTCAGGCCAATATCTTTAATGAACATAGATGCAAAAATCCTCAACAAAATTCTGGCAAATCGGATACAAAAACATATCAAAAAGATAGTGCACCATGATCAAGTGGGGTTTATTCCAGGGATGCAAGGCTGGTTCAATATTCGGAAATCAATAAACATAATACATCACATCAATAGACTTAAAGATAAAAATCATATGATTGTCTCAATAGATGCAGAAAAAGCATTTGACAAAATACAGCACGCCTTTATGTTCAAAACACTAGAAAAACTAGGAATATCAGGAACATATCTCAACATTATAAAAGCTATTTATGCAAGGCCCAGAGCTAACATTATCTTAAATGGAGAAAAATTGAAAGCATTTCCTCTAAAAACTGGAACAAGACAGGGATGCCCCGTTTCACCACTGCTATTTAACATAGTACTGGAAACTCTGGCCAGAGCAATTAGACAGACGAAAGAAATTAAAGGGATCCACATAGGAAAAGAAGAGCTCAAATTGGCACTATTTGCTGATGACATGATAATATACCTAGAAGACCCAAAAAACTCTACCAAAAAACTTTTACAACTAGTAAATGAATTCGGCAAAGTAGCAGGATACAAAATCAATACCCATAAGTCAAAGGCATTTTTGTACATCAGTGACAAAGCCTCTGAAAGGGAAATGATGAAAATGACCCCATTTACAATAGCGTCAAAAAAAATAAAATACCTGGGAATCAACTTAACAAAAGAGGTGAAAGACCTCTATAAAGAAAATTATAGAACACTAAAGAAAGAAATCATAGAAGAACTCAGAAGATGGAAAGACCTACCTTGCTCTTGGATAGGTAGAGTCAATATTGTCAAAATGTCCATACTACCAAAGGCATTATACAGATTTAATGCAATTCCAATCAAAATTCCAATGTCATTTTTCAAAGAAATAGAAAAAGCAGTCATGAAATTCATCTGGAAAAATAAGAGACCCAAAATAGCCAAAGCAATCCTGAGCAAGAAAAGTGAAGCAGGGGACATCACCATACTGGACTTTAAATTATACTATAGAGCAATAGTAACTAAAACAGCATGGTATTGGCACCAAAACAGACGGGTGGACCAATGGTACAGAATTGAGGACACAGAGACTAATACATATAATTTCAGTTATCTTATATTAGACAAAGGTGCAAAAAATGTACAGTGGAGAAAGGATAGCCTCTTCAACAAATGGTGCTGGGAAAACTGGAAATCCATATGCAACAAAATGAAATTAAACTTGTATCTCTCACCATGCACAAAACTCAATTCAAAGTGGATCAAGGACCTAGGAATTAGATCTGAGACAATACGCCTAATAGAAAAAGTAAGCTCCAATTTCCAACATGTCGGATTAGGCCCCAAGTTCCTTAATAAGAATCCTGTAGCACAAGAACTATTACCAAGAATTAATGAATGGGATAGAATTAAGATAAAAAGCTTCTTCTCAGCAAAAGAAACAATCAGTGAGGTGAATAGAGAGCCAACTAATTGGGAACAAATATTTAATACATGCACATCGGATAGAGCACTAATTTCTAGAATATATAAAGAACTCAAAAAACTTTACACCAAAAAAGAAAATAACCCAATCAATAAATGGGCTAAGGAACTGAAAAGACACTTCTCAGAAGAAGATATACAATCAATCAACAAATACATGAAAAAATGCTCAACCTCTCTGGCAATTAGAGAAATGCAAATAAAAACTACTCTAAGATTTCATTGCACTCCAGTCAGAATGGCAGCTATCAAGAACACAAACAACAATAAATGTTGGAGAGGATGTGGGGAAAAAGGCACACTCATACATTGCTGGTGGGACTGCAAAATGGTGCAACCGCTATGGAAAGCAGAATGGAGATTTCTTGGGAAAATGGGAATGGAACCACCCTATGACCCAGCCATCCCACTCCTGGGTCTGTTCCCAAAAGACTTAAAAACAGCATATTACAGTGACACAGCCACTTCAATGTTTATAGCAGCACAATTCATAATAGCTAGGTTGTGGAACCAAACTAGATGTCCCTCAGTAGATGAGTGGATAAAGAAAATGTGGTATATATACAAAATGGAATTTTACTCAGCAACAAAAGAGAATAAAATAATGACATTCACAGGTAAATGGATGAAGTTGGAGAATATAATGCCAAGTGAAATTAGTCAATCTCAAAAATCCAAACACCAAATGTTTTCTCTGATATAAGGAGGTTAGTTCACAGTGTGATTGGATGGGTGTAATTAGGATTAGAGGAACACTAGAATGGTCAAAGGAAAGGGAGGGCAAGGGAGGGAGCAAGGGGGGCAAAGGGGGGAAAAATGGTGGTTGAATGAGATGGATATCACTATCCTAAATGCATGATTAAAGACCTTAATGATACTTATATACTTTGTATACAAGCAGTTGTATGTAAAAAGATGATATACTTGTGCATTATGAATAAGTAAATAAATAATCTAAAAAAATAAATAAAATAAATAAATAAATAAATACACACATAAGTGTAAAATTAATTCACTTTTGAAGATACCTAGTCATAGTCCATAAGCATTATAAGTTAAATTCAGATATAAAGAAGAGGTTTAAAAATTTATGCTGTGATTGTTTTTATTCTACTTAACAATCTCTTAAGGTATGCACCAGATCATAAAGGATTCCTATGTAAAAAAATCTAACCTGAGCACGTGGAATGATTCCCATAGTGCTCCTATTGGGATATCTTAAGATGGTCCTTATGGAAGAATGGTTTGTACAGAAGGCCTTTATCCTAAATTGATGTTTTAACGTGCTCACTAGTCATCTAATTATCTTTTAAAATGCAGGTGCAGCTTCAGTTAGTCCAGGAATGGGCCTGATATCCTGCATTTCTAACCAGCTCAGGTGATGCTGATGCTTCAGAATTATAGATCACTTTATCATAAAGGACAGTCCTAAAACATGATCCATAAATAAACTAACAAAGTGACATGTTGCTTCCCCCAACTTTACCTTCATATTATTCATATGTATATAATGTGGAGGTTTTAGGTGATTTTTAAGTCATCAAAATTTTGTCCATTGAAGTTTCATTTAAAATCATTGAAGAAGCAGGGCGCAGTGGCGCACGCCTGTAATCCCAGCACTTTGGGAGGCTGAGGCAGGAGGATCACGAGTTCAAAGCCAGCCTCAGCAATGGCGAGGCACTTAGCAACTCAGTGAGACCCTGTCTCTAATCAAATACAAAAAAGTGCTGGAGATGTGGCCCAGTGGTCCAGTGCCCCTGAGTTCAATCCCCGGTACCAAAAAAAAAAAAAAAAAAAAAAAAAAAAATCATTGAAGAGTGGACCAAAAATACAGCTCAAGAATAGTCTTTTAATTAAAGCACTAAGCACTTGAGTGTGACCAGGCCCAGGGCAGTCCCACTGACTGCCGCTTGAGTGCAGTCAGGCTCATGTCAGTCCCACCTACCTCCTCACAAGCACAGGCGATGCAAGGACAGCACCCCCCACCCACCCCTCCGAACTCCACTTGAGCACAGGCGGGCCAAGGACAACCCCGAGGACCTCCACTTGAGTGTGGCCAGGCCCAGGTCAGCCCATCTGACACCTGTGGAGCTCAAGCAGGCCTAGGACAGCTTCACTGACCTCCGCTCAGAGGACTGCCTCTTCCAACCAGCAGACCACCACAGGAGCTCAGATTCAACCAGTTCAGCCCACACCAACTTGTGAGGGATCCAGCCCCAGGGTAGGTCCAGAGTCCACTACCCCACCCCCACCTGGGAGCACAAGCCTAACCCACTTCCATCTTGAGACACTGCAGACATAGCCATAGCCTTCCCCATGCAGCAGCCCCTCCCTTTTGACAACAGACAGGGCCTAAAAGCAACCACATTTCAGAGCAGGCATCCCAAAGACATTGTAAGGCCCACCCTTTCAGCCCCATCTCTGGAAGTCATTGCATTCATCTTGGGGCACCTTCACTGTTATCTCGAGTTACCTCCACTACTGCCGACACCACCTTTAGTTGCAGTAGCATATATTGAGGGACACCTGCAGGCTCTGAAAGCCCAACATTAAGGTGAGGCACAGACAATCTGCAGGAATACTACAAGAATATAGGGTAGAAACTGTAATATCTCAGATCTACACTGCAAGAAAGGAAGGCAAATAGACAACATGAAAAAACAAGGGAGGAAAGTACCCAAAACAATCCAGGATACTACAATAACAGAACATATGCTCAGCGAAGTTGATGAAATGTCAGAGAAGGAGTTCAGAATGTTCATAATTAAAATTATCTGTGAATTAAAGAATGACCTAAATGAGCTAGTACAGGCAAAAATTGATCACTACAACAAAGATATAAGAGAGCAAATACAGGTAGCAAAAGATTACTTCAAAAAAAGAGATAGAAACTGTGAAAAAAACACACACACACACACACACACACACACACACACACACAGAAATCCTTGAAATGAAGGAAACAATTAACCAAATAAAACACACAATAGAAAGCATCACCAACAGGCTAGATCAGCTGGAAGAAAGAACTTCAGATAATGAAGACAAAGTATATAATCTTGAAAATAAAGTTGACCACACAGTGAGGATAGTAAGAAACCATGAACAGAACATCCAAGACTTATGGTACAGTAGCAAAAGACCAAATCTAAGTGTAATTGGGATAGAGGAAGGCACAGAGTTTCAAACCAAAGGAATGCACAATCTCTTCAATGTGATAATATCAGAAAATTTCCCAAGCATGAAGAGTAAATTGGAAAACCAAATACAAGAGGCTTACAGGACACCAAATGTACAAAATAACAACAGATCTACACCAAGACACATTATAATGAAAATGCCTAGCATATAGAATTAAGGATAGAATTTTAAAGGCCGCAAGAGAGAGGAATAAGATCACATATAGGGGGAGACCAATTTGTATCATGGCAGATTTTTCAACTCAGACACTCAAAGCCAGGAGATCATGGAACAACATATACCAAGCTCTGAAAGAAAAGGGATGCCAACCAAGAATCTTATACCAGCAAACTTAAGCTTTAGATTTGAGGATGAAATAAAAACCTTCCATGATAAACAAAAGTTAAAAGAATCTAAGGCATTTCTATATATCAGTGACAAATCCTCTAAAAGGGAAATGAGGAAAACTACCCCATTTACAATGGCATCAAAAAAATCTTAACCAGGGCTGGGGTTGTGGCTCAGCGGTAGAGCGCTCGCCTAGCACGTGCGCGGCCCGGGTTCGATCCTCAGCACCACATACAAATAAACGAATTTTGTACAACTAAAGCAAATAAATAAATGTTTAAAAAAAAAATCTTAACCAAAGATGTGAAAGACCTCTATAATGAAAACTACAGAACACTAAAGAGAGAAATTATAGAAGACCTTAGAAAATTGAAAGATCTACCTTGCTCTTGGATAGGCAGAATTAATATTGGCAAAATGGCCATACTACCAAAAGCACTATACAGATTTAATGCAATGCCAACAAAAATCCCAATGACATTCCTCATAGAAATAGAAAAAGCAGTCACGAAATTCATCTGGAAAAATAAAAGACCTAGAATAGCCAAAGCAATCCTTAACAAGAAGAGTGAAGCAGGTGGTATCACTATACCAGACCTTAAATTATTCTACAGAGCAATAGTAACAAAAACAGTAACAAAAACACCAAAATAGACTGGTAGACCAATGGTACAGAATAGAGGACACAGAGACTAACGCATATAATTTCAGTTATCTTATATTAGACAAAGGCACCAAAAATGTACATTGGAGAAAAGATATCCTTTTCAACAAATGGTGTTGGGAAAACTGGAAATCCACGTGTAACAAAATGAAATTAAACCCCTATCTTTCACCATGCAGAAAACTCAACTCAAAGTGGATCAAGGATCTAGGAATTAGACCAGAGCCACTAGGCCTAATAGAAGAAAAAGTAAGCTCTAATCTCCAACATGTCGGATTAGGCCCCAATTTCCTTAATAAGACTCCTATAGAGCAAGAATTAATATCCAGAATCAATAAATGGGATAGATTCAAACTAAAAAGCTTCTTCTCAGCAAAAGAAACAATCAGTGAGGTGAATAGAGAACCAACTAATTGGGAACAAATTTTTACCACATGCACATCAGATAGAGCACTAATCTCTAGAATATATAAAGAACTCAAAAATCTTAACACCAAAAAATCAAATAACCCAATCAATAAATGAGCCAAGGAACTGAAAAGATACTTCTCAGAAGAAGACATAAAATCAACCAACAAATACATGAAAAATGTTTAACATCTCTGGCTATTAGAGAAATGCAAATCAAAACAACTCTAAGATTTCATCTTACTCCAGTCAGAATGGCAGCTATTAAGAATACAAACAACAATAAATGTTGGCGAGAATGTGGGGCAAAAGGCACACTCATACATTGCTGGTGGGACTGCAAATTGGTGCAGCCAATATGGAAAACAATATGGAGATTCCTTGGAAAACTGGGAATGGAACCACCTTATGACCCAACCATCCCACTCCTGGGTCTATACCCAAAGGACTTAAAAACGCATACTACAGGGACACAGCCACATCAATGTTTATAGCAGCACAATTCACAATAGCTAAACTGTGGAACCAAACTAGATGCCCTTCAGTAGATGAATGGATAAAGAAAATGTGGTATATATACACAATGGAGTATTACTCAGCAATAAAAGAGAATAAAATCATGGCATTTGCAGGTAAATGGATGAAGTTGGAGAATATAATGCTAAATGAAATTAGCCAATCCCAAAAAGCCAAATGCAGAATGTTTTCTCTGATATAAGGAGGCTGAATCACAGTGGGGTTAGGATGGGGCAGCATAGGAGGATTAGAGAAACACTAGAATGGCCAATGGGGAGGGAAGGAAAGGGAGGGGGCAAAAGAGTGAAGAAAAAAAATAGATGGTAGAATGAGATGGATATCATTACCCTAAGTGCATGTATAAAGACACAAATGGTGTGAATATACTTTGTATACAACCAGAAATATGTAAAAATGTGCTCTATAGGTATAATAAGAAATGTAATACATTTGGCTGTCATTTCTAACAACTTAGAATTAAAAAAAAAAAATCACTAAGGCAGTAGAGAAAAGAGACTGCAAAGGTGAAAGTCATTCAGCCCAGGCTTGGGAGCTTGGTCTTCAGGTCTGGGGACTTGTCCAACTGGGGAAGATGGCTTTTGTATTGGGTATGGCAGGGTGATTGAATTTTAAGTACTTAAGGCTAAAAGTATTCATGAAGGGTCTACAGCTGCCTAATCAAATTGCTTTTATGCCTTTGGATCGTCATTACATTACCCCACAGGGAATTTAAACACAACATAAACACGTATTTAAATGAACTTAGAAGAAAGCTTGTTGTCCCGTCTCCTGTTTTAATTAGATATGTTTTATATAAGAAACATATAAATGCAGACTCTGTGGTTTCCCTGGCAAGGCTACAGCACTGAGTAAATCCACTATAGTATTATTTTGTTTGCTTTTTTCCTCTTAATTAAGTTTTTTAAGTTTCCTTAGCTCTCTGTGTGGCTGCTTCAGCTTTGGCAGCTGGGTTTGTGGTGAAGGGTTGACAGAGCACATACCAGCCTCCCCCTTTCCTCCTAACTGTACCTCCTGTGCAGCTAGATAGGAAAGTAGAATAAACAGAAGAGGAAAACATTGCAACTGCACAATAGAGGCCCTTCATACAAATCCCCTAATATCATGTAGGAGAAAAGTCCATTATTTTACCTAACATTGACAGGGTGTGGGGGGGTACTCTAAACAACTTCTCCAAGTGTGTGGACAGCTTTCCAAGGCTTATGAAAAACAAGGATAGTGTCCAATTTTACAATGCCAGTGTATTAAAATATTTTGCTGGATCAAGTGCTATCTTCACCAAAGATCTCTGGACTGGAGGCTCCTCCACAAGCCAATTTCAGTGGCTGCTGAAATCCTGTGCTAGCAAAATAACCAACAAAAGACAACATATAAACCCTTAACTCTTCTCTTCCTTTTGTTAAAGCCCCAGAGAAGAAAGCTAGGGTTGGCAAGTGGCAAACACTGCTGTGTAAATGAGGAAGCTGAATGGTTTCAGAAATTTGTGTTTTTATCTGCCTTTTTGGATTTTTGTTTTTTGTTTTAATTTAGCATTAGTGAGGTCTTAATTGTATGCTGCTCGATTGAGAGCAAAAGGCATATATGCATAACATGAAGCATGTGAGTTGGTACAGCCAGCTCCCAATGTGTGTAATTCAGCTCATAATCACATAAGATATAGTTATATATTTGCATCTCTCTATTTATATGGCAGAGAAGAAAACTTAGAAAATCCATGTAGTATTCTTTGATTTATGCTTCTATTCTCCCAATTATGTACTTGGTGTAAATACATTAAAATTCATGCATGAACTAAGACAGAAATAAAAGAACAATTGGAAGAAATACACCTAAATGTTCACTGGAAAGTAAAGTTGGATGTGGTTCCTTTTTTTTTTTTTTTTTTTCCTATGTTTTCTTGATACTTTTCTTTTTACCCTCACCCCTAACAATTTTCCTGAGTCTTTTCAAACAAATAAAAAGTCTAGATTATAAGCAGAAGTATATTAATGATTATTCTTTTTTAAAAAAAATATTTATTGATTTGCTTTAGTTGTACATCACACGTTTATTTTTACGTGGTGCTGGGGATCGAACCCGGGCCGCGCCCGTGCTAGGTGAGCACTCTACCACTAAGCCACAAGCCCAGCCCCAATGATTATTCTTGTTGGCATTTGTTTCAGAGCTATTTTGCATGGATTACTTAGTTCAATCATTCGACATAATTTAGTCAGAATCACTTCTGTACCAGGTACTGTGCTTGGCCTTGGGAATGTTCTGCTAACATGCATCACAGGTTTTTATCAAATATCTCACTAAATACTCACTATTGACCTAAGTAAGAGTGCTAGTAATGCAGGTTCCAAGATACCTCTGCTCCTTTAATAAATTACTCCTTATCTTTCTTAATCTAACCAAAAGTAGAATTACTCTGGCTAAGCAAGGTTTTTGTTTGTTTATATATTTATTTATTTTCATGGTACTGGGGATTGAATCAGGGCCTCGCACATGCTAGGCAAATGTGCTACATCCCCATCCCTTTCCCCACCAACTCCCAACTAATTTTGAGGCAGTCTCACTAAGTTGCTCAGGCTGGCCTCAACCTTGTGATCCTTCTGCCTTAGTCTCCCAAGTTACTAGGATTACCATGCATGTACCTGGCTCTAAATAGGCACTTTTATCAGTTTGTTATGATCTTCAGTGAAAGAAATATCACCTAATGACTTAGGGGCAACCGCCTTCAGCCATAAAAGCACAAATATATAAGCTTTGTGTTCATCTTTTCAGAACTTTGTTCCCAGAACTGGTACTAGTAGAGCAGCCCCCACACTCCTCTGAGGCAGGGACAGGACTGGGGGTGGGGGGTAGCATTGAGCAATGGCTCTTTCCCCTCTGAAGACACTGTGTTAAGGAAGACCCAAGGAAAGCTGTGAGAGACCAGCCTCATCAGACAGAATAAACAAAAACTGATCAAACACTCAGAAGACCAAAGTCTATAAAAATGCTTAGCCAGCTAACTATAGATCTTCAAAATGGAACTTCTGTAGATGCCCTAGGTTGTAGAAGAAACCACTGTGATTAGCAACTTCCACCTAACATTTAAATTCTAATGTTGTAAAGTGGTGTTTCTTCACTGTCTAGGTGCAGTGTGTTATTTAAAAACATCTGCAGCCAGGCTCATCCTGTCCTTTCCACAATAGGCAGCACATTCAGAAGGTCTCTTGATGGGTATTCAGAGTCCTTTATGATCCCATTCCAGCCCTGTTCCTCCTATTTTATTCCTGCATAACCTTTTAGTCCAGTCATGTGGCATAAGTGGTCAGTCCTAGGAGATACCTCTTTTTTTTCCCCACTCTTGTTATTAAGCCCTACTATCTTTTCTCCACTTTATCCATCTTCTAGTGACAGGTGGCATTTACTTCATCAAGAAAATCCCTGAGAGGATTTCAACCCCAAGAATGTCCTCCATCTTTGAACTCCATTGTACTCTCTATAGAACTCATTGGGCCATGAATGGAGGTATACAGAGGTAGATGGTTTGGACTGACTGGGGTTATCAATCTCTAGTCTATGTGCTCTTAGGACTCCTTGCCATTTAGTACTATTGCTTTGGCTTTGCTGTCTTTTGCATGAGACAGCCCATATAATAGAGAGCTTCAATAAGTAATTGGACATAGGACCTTCTTATGTTGCAGAGCCTATAATGGGCAATTAAATGTTAAGTCATTACTTTGTGATCTCATTGCTCTTTAACTTCTCACAACTGAGTGTACCCAAGTTGACTTTGTGCTTTTTGGAAACAAGGATCATTTCATACTTTTTTTTAATCTCTCAGAGATTGCAAGGCAAAGCTTTGCATATGTTACGTGCTCAATAAATGTGTTTATTAATTTATATCTTATTCAACCCGAGCAATAATGAAGTGTTTTCAAAGAAGTATCTCCAAGCAAAATATGTATGTGTGTATATTTTTTCCTTATATATCTTAAGCAGGTCAGTTTTCCAGCTCCTTCCCCTTTTGGACTCTCAGCCAGACCCTTTCTATATTCTGGGTGTTCTCCAATGATACCCACACTGGATGTGGTTTCAGTGGCTCAGGTGAGAAGAGGGAGAGCAAGGAAATCATAGCGACTTCATCAGTTTCATCCCTCTACCAACAATTCTAAGTAGAACCTGAAACTCCATGGTAGATTGTGACAGAGACTATTTATTGTCCACTAGTACTATCATCACTTCTTCCATGTGCAAGTCCAATATATGGATACCAAGCTCGAGACTACATTGACTACATTTTCCAGCCTTCCCTGTATCTAGGCAGAAACATATCACTAAATTCCTCTTAATGGGGTAGGGACAAAAGTGTGAAAATTCTTCATCAAATCCTTTTAAGGGGGATTTACTTGCACTTTTTTGTGTCTCTCCTCTCTCCTTCTCCCCTGCCTCTCTCCCCATCCCCTGTTCCTTGTCCCAAATTCAAATGTATAGCACAAAATTAGCACATCACAAAACTTCAAAGATGAAAATACCCTAGAAAATGACATGGCAACAAGACAGGAGGAACCCAAATTGCTGAATTACTTTGTGTAGCAGAACCACCTTCATGCTCTGTATCACTCATTAATTCTGGACCGTTGAAAGAGAAAGATAAAAATTCTATTCCATTTGATCCCCCACATTTTCAAATTTATTTATGAAAGTAATTTAGCCTGTAATTAATACAGATATTTTATAGGAAAATAAGACTCCTGAAGCACAATTTCTGACCTTAGATTATATTACATTCTTTATTCCTCAGCATATGCAACGCACATGGTTTCTGCCTGGATTATTTTGGTAAACACTTAAGGATATACTAACAATATGGACATGGAATGACCCTGACCAACTGGTGTTTGAGTTACAAGTTGTAGTTTCTACAAGATAAGCATTGATTGCAAAACTTTGTCCTTTCTCACTTTGTGTTTATTTTGTCCAACACAGATGTAAATGTCACTTCTTTCCACGTGAATGCATGTATTCGATGCTTTTCACCAATGTCCCAATAGCTAAAGGCATCAATTTTTGTTCACTGGTCTGCCATATGACATGTTCTCCAAAAACACATCATGTCTAAAACCTGGGCCACAGCACAAAAGGCGTGATCTTTGAAAGAGACAATTCATAAACTGAACTTCATTACAATTTAAAATATCTGCTCTGGAAAAGAAACTATCAAGAGAATGAGAAGACAAGCCACAGAAAGGGAAAAAATTTTTGCAAAAGACATGTGATAAAAGACCATTACCCAAAATATTTTTTAAAAAATCTCTTAAAACAACAAAAAGAAAACAAATTTTAAAATTGCCAGAAGAGCTAGACACATAGAGATGTCAAATAAGCATATGAAAAGATGATCTACATAATATGTCATTAAGGACATGCAAATTAAAATAACAATGAGATATATCGCTTCATACCAATTTAGAATGGCCAAAATCCAGAACACTGTCAATACCTACTGTGGGCAAGAATATGGAACAACAGAAAATCTCATTCATTGATAGTGGGAATACAAAATGGTATAGCCACTTTGGAAGACAGTATGGTAGTTTCTTATAAAATTAAATATACTCATTACATGATCCAGCAATTGCACACTTGATATTTACCCAAATTAATTTAAGACTCATTTCCATATAAAAATATACATGTATATATCTAAAAAGAACCAAAAAATTAAATTTTAAAAGTATGCACATGCATGCTTATAGAAGCTTTTATTTATAATTGCCAAAACTTGGAAGCAACCAATGTGTACTTTAGTAGATAAATGGATAAGTAAACTATGATATATATAAACAATGAAATATCAATTAGCGCTAAAAGGAAATGAGCTATCCCCTTGACAAGTGAACAAAATTGCAACTGCTGTATATTTATATTGTTTTGGTTGATATGGTCAAGCAACGTTTGCTATACATGTCATCCATTCTCAATTTTTGCAAATTGCCTCTCACTCCTTTATTTTTCCACTTAGAAACATGATTTAAAGTAATTATGACATCTTATGTATTGTTGGTTGAATACACTTGTTTTTAATGCTTAAATAAAAAGACACGAGCTATCAAACCATGGACAGAAATGTGAGAAACGTGTTTGCATACTACTAAGTGAAAGAAACTAATCTGAAATGCCTAAGTTCTGTATGATTCCAGCTATATGACATTCTAGAAAAGGCAAAACTGTAGAGATAGTAAAAAACAACAACAACAAAAAAAAAAAAATCAGCAGTTGCTAGGAATTGGAGGGGAGGAAAGGAAACATAAATGGAGTACAGAGGATGTTTAAGGCAGTGAAACTCTCTGTGTGGTACAACAGTGATGATGGACATGTGTCATTACACATTTGCTAAAATCCACAGAATGTACAACACCAAGAAAGGACCCCAATATAAACAATGGACTTTAAATGATAATGTTATGTCAATATTGGTTTATTGATTATAGCAAATTTGTCACTATGGTTCAGGATTTTGATCAGGAGTGAGAGAAGACTAAGCATGCATATGAGAGGTAAAACATATATGAGAACTCTCTCTGCTTCCTCCTCCATTTTATTGTGAAACTAAAACTGCCCTGAAGAATAATCTGTTTAAAATGGGAATAGGAGGGGATTATCTAGGTTCTACGGAGAATCATTCCAATCACTGGAAGCCAAAGTTGCATATCTCTGAGGTTCCAGTCTCAGACACACTTCTACCTGGTTTGTTGAAATATTTCTGCACAACCCCAGGATGCCACCTTAAAAAGAACTGTCACTCTGAGTCTGACTTGCTGTAACAAAGCCCAAAGGAAGTCCCACAGACAGGTCCTATACCTGTATAAAGAGAGAGAGAGAGAGATGTCTGGTCAGCTCCCAGTGCTTCTAGCCTCCTCCTATTCTAGTTCCAGCCACTGACTATAATCAGATGATTATATATTATTGATGTGGCTGTGTCACTGTAGTATGCTATTTTTACCTCCTTTGGCTATATACCAAGGAGCAGTATAACCAGCTCAAATGGTGGTTCTGTTCCTACTTTTTTGAGGAAGCTCCACATTTCTTTCCAGAGTGGTTGCACCAATTTGCAGTCCCACCTGCAATGTCTGAGTGTACCAGAAAAAGGGTATTTCTTTTTTTTTCTTTTTTTTTAAATTTATTTATTTATTCTAATTTATTATACATGAGAGCAGAATGCATTTCAATTCATAATACGCACACGGAGCACAATTTTTCATGTCTCTGGTTGTACACAAAGTAGAGTCACACCATTTGTGTCTTCATGCATGTACTTAGGGTAATGATGTTCATCTCATTCCACCATCTTTCCTACCCCCAGGCTCCCTCTCTTCCCCTCCCTCCCCTTTACACTATCTAAAGTTCCTCCATTTCTCCCATGCTCTACCCCCCATTATGGATCAGCATCCACATATCACAGAAAACATTCGGGCTTTGTTTTTTTGGGATTGGCTTACTTCACTTAGTATGACATTCTCCAGTACCATCCATTTACCTGCAAAGGCCATGATTTTATTCTCTTTTGATGCTGAGTAATATTCCATTGTGTAGATATATCACAGTTTCTTTATCTATTCATCTACTGAAGGGTATCTAGTTTGGATCCACAATTTAGCTATTGTGACTTGTGCTGCTATAAACATTGATGTGGCTGTGACCCGGTAGTATGCTGTTTTTAAGTCCTTTGGGTATAAACCAAGGAGTGGGATAGCTGGGTCAAATGGTGGTTCCATTCCCAGTTTTCCAAGGAATCTCCATACTGCTTTCCAGATGGGCTGCACCAATTTTACCTATTCTGTACCATTGGTCTACAAGTCCATTTTGGTGCCAATACCATGCCGTGTTTGTTACTCTGTAGTATAGTTTAAGGTCTGGTATAATGATGCACCTGCTTCACTCTTCTTGCTAAGGATTGCTTTGGCTATTCTGGGTCTCTTATCTTCCAGATGAATTTCATGACTTCTTTTTCTATTTCTATAAGGAATGTCATTGGGATTTTGATTGGCATTGCGTTAAATCTGTATAGTGCTTTTGGTAGTATGGTCATTTTGACAATATTAATTCTGCCTATCCAAAAACAAGGTAGATCTTTCCATCTTCTAAGGTCTTCTTTAATTTCTTTCTTTGGTCTTCTGTAGTTTTCATTGTAGAGATCTTTCACCTCTTTCATTAAGTTGATTCCCAAGATTTTTTGTCATTGTCTTTGTGTGTGTGTGTGTGTGTGTGTGTGTGTGTGTGTGTGTGTTGTTTTTGAGGCTATTGTAAATGGGGTAGTTTTCCTTGTTTCTCTTTCAGAGGATTTGTAACTGATGTACAGTAATGCCAAAAAGGGGTATTTCTACAAAGTAAAAGAACCAATCCTTATTTCCTACGTGGCTCTTAGGAAGGCTTGGCAGTCAAGAGGACACAGTGGGAACAGTCCTCCCAAAGAAGGTATTTGGTAAACATAGCCTGTGCCTTAATTTCGTCATGCCTGCTCTTTTTCATGAAGGTCTTATAAGACCTGAAGCTGCAAGAAATGGATAATAACTCACCAACGGACTATTCTAGCACAACCCCAGAAGATATAATATAGACTCCAAAACATCTCAATTACCCTCTGACTTGTTAAATTACAGATGCAAAGCACTGGCTTCTAAGAGATTTGTGGAGGTTGCTACTTTCCATCCTAAGTCTCTGTTCTGTATCTCCACAGGGCCGATCCCTGTCACTTTTCAAAAGGAGAAACAGGAGAAAAGTTCTCTCTCCAAAAGCCCTCTTTTTATGAGCTTTACTCTCTGTGCAATCTCAGGGAACACATGTGGTCAGGATCATTTCTTCCAGCACCACAGCCATTTTCAAAATCTCTCCTTCGGCAGTCAGCAAGTCTCTTATAATCCCTTTGGAAATAGCTTTTCCCCGAGAATAATCATCCTGGCAATAAAGCAGGGAAGAACACATAACTATGTCCCAGGAAATCCATGTCTGAGGTCCTCATTTAATGCCAGTTCTAGTACAGTATGGCGTCTACTGAAGGAAAATATTGTCTTGGTATCGAAATTAGGCTCTGTGGCTGCTCAGCATGGGTGGCCTGACAACCAGCTGGGAAGTAACTGCAGGGACAGTTTTTAACCTAGGTTACTTCCAATGTTCAACAGTAAGAAGAAAGTACTGAAAATTATTTTACTGTCTATGCAGATATTTATCCTACCTCTAACCAAACAGAAGCAGAATCTGAAATAGATGCTACCCTGAAGACTAAAATCAAAAACATTTTGTTCAAAAAAAGTTATATGCTTTTTCATGTGTGCAATATAAATTGTGAATTTTGAGTGAAAACTTTGAGCAGGCTATTTATTAATAGTAAGGCCAACAAACCTCAATATTTTCAAAGAACAGAGAGATGGGCACAGATCATTGAACTACCCTGACTAGGATTCTGGAAATTTAATTAAATAGCTTTGTTGGGTTTAGTGAAATTGATTTTTATTTCATCAAGGTAACTAATAAGATCCCACAGGAAGATGTAAATTGTGAAGCATGAGTGGTATTTCATAAGCTATGTTTTAAGTGATATTTTCCTTATCTTCCAATTTGTCACCACAATTTTTGCCAGAATAGGAACACAAACATATTTTGCTTCTGGCTTGTGTAGGCTCCCTTCAATTTTTAGAATTCTAATGTGAAGTAAAACTCAAGTCTAAAGGCTACCTTGACTTATAACTTTAGAAGCATTAAAAAACACTAATTTGGGAACATATGAAAAGAGACATGTTTTTGAAAACATTAATACACTCAAACTACTAATAATTTTTAAATCAACATTTTTTCTACTATTACAATTTTTAAGTCTTTCATGCCTTTTAATGGAAGCTTTCAGGGCTCTATCCTGAGTCATTTAATTTCTGTTAACAGATCTGTCCTGGCTTCTTATTGGCATGTACTCCTGTGCCACCCACGTAGAGCTCCAAATGTGGATCCAAGGACTGCTGAGCTGTGAACACTCTATTTGTGTAATTCTGCCAGTGACCACCCTTAAACCTCAAAGGAATCAAAGGAAAGCAAAGATATGCTAAAATATATTTAAAAAAAAAAAAAAACTTGAGGACACTTATAAGAATGTGAGTTCTTCTATACTGTACCCTGTCAAATCTGGGTTCTGAAGCTCAAGACCACCTATGTACAGTTTTTAGCTGTTAGGGGTTCTGAGCATGATCTGTGGCTAAGTTGTATGTGCATATGTACCAGCCTTCCCAACGCACCACAAAAATATCAGGACTAACCACAGCCTGAAAGAGGAAACTCTTATTTGGTGCAAAGAGTAGATGAATTGTGAGCCCTGGGTCAAAATACCTTCTTGTACCTTCCTTCATCCTTAAATAAGATTTGTGTGTGTGCTCAGCTTTATACTTTAAATCAGAATGAACAGACATGAAACAGCAGTTTCCCCATCCAACAACTATGGATTAGGCAAAAGTTAAACAAAAAGAATATATAATAGTCACTTGAACTTTACTGACTTTCTTGCCAACATCGCCAACACTAAAAGCTTTGTTTCATCTTGACTTCAATTTGTAATTTCAATTTTATTCAGTGTTCTGAATTAAAGTGAGGGGAACATCGGTTAATTATAAGTTAATTTTGCCATAATCTGGAATAAATTAGATGATTGCTTAGTTCACATAAATGTTTTGTAATCATAAATTGGGATTTGAGACTTTGAAGGGAACTTTCAAATTACTTCCCTTCCAAACCTCTCATTTCAGAGATGAAAAAAAAAAAAAAAAAATGGGGATCCAGTGTGATTAAATGACCCGCCCAAGGTCATACAGCTAATTAAAAGCTAAGCAAGAACTAGGTTCCATGTCTCCTGGTTCCCCGTTGGGGTATTTAGTTTTTGTTTTCCCACCCCCCGCCGTTACATCTCAGTTTTTAATTAGTCATAATAAGAGGTAGCAGTGGTCTGGATTAAACAAAATCTTAAAAAAAAAAAAAAAAAAAAAACTCTTTCCTTTCCCCTTTCTTTGTTTCTTGGTTCCTTGAAAATGGGATTGTTTAGTTTTGTTTAATTATTTTTATAGTCTATGCAGCATCTAAGATGTAAGGATTTCAACAGAAATGTGTTGAGTAAATTTCTCTGAATAAGGGAAAATTAACTGATCTATTTTTTTTTTTCAGAACATCAGATTCATGTAAATATTAGCATATAGATGGGGAAGGCAGACTGCCAGCCAGGTGGAGAATGACAATAGAAATTGGCTTGGAATTTATATTTTTCCATTTCTATACCACAAAGAATGAACTACATGGAAGAAATAGAGACTTAGCAGGAAAATGAAAACAGTAATATCATTCACATCATGTGAATAAGCCATTTCTGTTTTCTCATTAGCCTGCTCAAGTAGCTAACGAATAGTATTCCAACATGTAAAACTCTTTTTCTTACCATTTTGTTCTTTTTTCTCAGATATAGCTAAATCATCTCCCCTTTATGTATGGTACAACCATACATAGGAGGTTTCAAAATAAGCTGCTAATTAAAACTTTAGGAGAAGCAGTATTGTGTATTAAAAAGGGCACTTGAACTGAGAATTAAGAGACATGGTTTCTAGTTTCTCCACCATTAATAATAAGCTGTTCGATTTTGGAGCAGTTGTACAAAGGCACTGGTTATCTCCCTTCTCCCTTCCAGGTTTAAAATCTTGTGATTCAATGTCTTAAAGAAGTCACAAATATTTCTTGAACAGCACTGAGGCGTCTATTTTCTAAAGAGGATAGCTGTCTCATTTGTAGAGAGAAAACTTAACATACATGTGTCTCAGTCCATTTTCCATGGCTATAACAGAATACCATAGACTGAGTAAATTATAAAGAAAAAAAAATTCTCATAGTTCGGGAGCCTGGGAAGTCCCAAAGTAAGGCACTGGCAAGGGTCTTTGTGCTGCATTATAACATGGCAGAAGAGCAAGCAAGCATGCCCAAGACAAAGAGAAAAGAGCAGCTGGGCGCGGTGGCGCACGCCTGTAATCCCAGCACTTGGGAGGCTGAGTCAGGAGGATCACGAGTTCAAAGCCAGCCTCAGCAATGGCGAGGCACTTAGTAATACTTTCAGTGAGACCCTGTCTCTAATAAAAATACAAAAAAGAGAGAGAGAGAGAGAGAGAGAAAAGAGCTCACTTTCATAACAAAACTACTCCCATCACTACTAGCCCACTCTTGCAATAATGGCAGTAGCATTCACTTTGTTCACTTTAGTACTGAGCCTGCTGAGGTTCTAATCTGTGTCTGGTTGGTTATATTTGGGTGATCTTTCTAACCAGACTAAATTAGGTGATCTAATCTTTAAACTCTATAAGCCTTCAGAGAGAGAGAGAGAGAGAGAGAGAGAGAGAGAGAAATGTGACCTAGACTAGAACCATGCACATAGCCTGAAACCGGAAGACTACAAGATTAACTAAGCTAGGTGCCTCCTTCACACAGGCAGGCAGCGAAACCAGAGCAGTAACACAGGCAGATTGGGGCTTAATGCTCTGTGGTTGCACTCTTAAAATGCTTTATAATGGAATCTTTGGATTTGGATGTGGTGAGTGAAGTCCAATGTACAATGGAGCAGAGCACGTACCTGGATCTTGGAGCCTCAGCTCCCACTTCATCTTGCTTCCTTCCATCTCCACAGGACTGGTTCTTCCTGAGCTGCTCCCTGCCCCCTGCCCATCACCCCACCACCCAGGTAATCTCCCCTTTCCCTGCTGCACAACAACTGCTCTCCTCTGTCCCTGTGTGTAACACAGAGAGGAATGGAGTTATGTTTCTGTCCTCTTGAGGCATTTCAGAATGGAGCATGGGGAAGCTCATTATACTGTACCATCACACAGAGGCTGCATCTGGGCAAGGTCAAGCTTCTCCCCTACCTTCACCTAGATCCTAAGCATATTCCTGCAGTGAGCTCTTAAGATCCTGGGGAACCACCCATTTCCTGTGGATTGTGGTGGCACCCTCAATTTCCCCAGACCCCACCTGCAGTTGCATGGATTACATTTTCTGACAGTTGCCAAACCCAGTAACTGATAGGTCCAAGCATATATGCCTTTATGCAGCTTTGAGGGTCTGTGCTCACCCCCACAAATGCCTTCACTGCCATGCTTGGGGCAATCTTTGTTTCGTCCTTCTTGAATATAATTTGTATTTGTCTCTTCGTCTTCTTGAGTATGATTTGTATTTGTCTCTTCTGGCTCCTGGAGGCAGGAAATTTCTCATTCTTTCTAATATTGTACTCTGATATTTGCATTTAAACTATACCACAATCCAAGAATAAACAGGAAAATTTTATGCTAAATATTTATTCATTTATTTTGGGGTACTGGGAATTGAACTCAGGGGCACTTGACCACTGAGCCACATCCCCAGCCATATTTTGTATTTTATTTAGAGACAGGGTCTCACTGAGTTGCTTAGGACCTCACTTTTGCTAAGGCTGGCTTTGAACTCGTGATCTTCCTGTCTCAGCCTCCTCAGCCACTGGGATTACAGGGGTGTGCCACTGTGCCCAGCCTAAACATTTAATATCTAATTATTTTCTTTACTTAGAATGATATTGAATAGCAAAAAAAAAAAAAAAAAAAAAAAAAAAAGAAAACACCATGACAAGGTCAAGAGAGAGCGAGAGAACATGGATACAAAATAAATTAACTTCATATGTACCTTTTTTTTTCCAGATCCATCCATTTACTGGAAAAAGTCGTAAAGTCATTCTTTTTATGGATGAGTAATATTCCATTGTGAATATATACCACATTATATTTTTTTCTGATTTGTTATACACATATGCAGAGTACATTTCATTTTGTATTACATATAAGAGCACACTTTTTCAAGTTGCTGGTTTAATATAAAGTATTTTTACAACAATTGTGTCTTCATACATGTATTTAGGGTAATCATGGATAACTCAGTCTGCCATTATTCCTATCCCCTTGCCCCCTCTCCTCCCTCCCCCCTCTTTGTTCTATTTGAAGCTCTTTCATTCCTCTCATTCCCTCTCTCTTGCCTTTATAAGTTAGTATCTTCGTATCAAAGAGAACATTAGACCTTTGGTTTTTTGAGATTGGCTAACTTCACTTAGCATTATTTTCTCCAACTCCATTCATATGTACCTTTAACAACAGTTTTTCCTCTTGATTTTTAGACAAGGGCTTCACAATTTTATTTTGCATTGGGCCCTAAAAGTTATGTAATTAGCCTGACAAACAGAATGAAGAATCTGGTAACTAAAAATTTTCCTGGAGCTGGGGGCAGAGCTCAGTTGGTAGAACACTTAGAACACTTGCCTAATACGTGCAAGATGCTGGGTTCAAGCCAAGTCACCCACCCCCCACACACACATACACATGAAGGGAAAAAAAATGTTTTCCTTACTGGCAGTTATCTTTATATGATTTCAAAAGTTGAAGGATCAATCCTTAATTCCTGATACTTTTTAATTTGTTCTCTAGCCATTTCTCTAAAGGCTCAAGTCTTTAGAGAAGCTGAGTTTTAATGTCTGATTCTTGGAAATAGTTGCTCTACTAACACACTTGCACCCCTTTTGTCTGCCATTGTGAATCAAACTGTTCACTGAATAAAAACTGCATTTCAGAGAGGCCCTAGAGGAATAAACAGCACCTGCTGTACAATACACTCTCTATTTGAGATAGAGAGCCTCGTGCTCCTTGGTCTAATGAATCTCAGTAGTTCTTGTGAGCTAAAAGGATACAACAGCACTTGGGGCACGGGGAGAAGATGTGAGAAGTGCACACCAGTGACTTTGTATAATGTATTTTAAAAATAAAATATGATAGAGACAAATATAACAAATCATTTATAAGATAGATGGCATTAACACATCAATGTTTATAGCAGCACAATTCTCAATAGCTAGATTGTGGAAACAACCCCGATGCCCATCAGCAGATGAATGGATAGGGAAACTTTGGTATGTATACACAATGGAACACTACTCAGCACTAAAAGAGAATAAAATCATGGCATTTTGCAGGTAAATGGATGGAGTTGGAGAAAATAATGCTAAGTGAAGTTAGCCAATCCCAAAAAACCAAAGTCGAATGATTCCTTTTCTATGATGATACTGAATTATAATGGCAAGGGAGGGGGAATGAGAGGAATAAAGGAATGTTAAATAGAACAAAGGGGAGGGTGGGAAGGGGAGGGGGCAAGGGGATAGGAATAATGGCAGAATGAGTTATACATCAATACCCTAAGTACATATATAAAAACACAAATGGTGTGAAAATATTTTATGTAAAACCAGTGACTTGAAAAACTGTGCTCTTTATATGTAATATGAAATGAATTGCACTCTGCAAGCATGTATAACAAATTAGAATAAATAAATAATTTGGGGCTGGGGTTGTGGCTCAGCAGTAGAGCGCTGGCCTCGCACGTGTGGGGACCAGGTTCGATCCTCAGCACCATGTAAAATTAAAAACGCATTGTGTAAATTCATGCACCATGAGTTGTACACATTAAAAATTATTAGAAAAAAGCATTGTGTACAACTAAAGCAAATAAATAAATATTTTAAATAAATAAATAATTTAGTTTAAAAAAAATAGATGGCAATAAAAGACTATCTGGTTATCATTTGATATCAGCATTCTTCACTTGATCTTAAAATATCACTTCAAATAGATTACTATAATTGACTTAATGTTTTCTTACCTTGGCTGTTAGTTGTTTCTGGTTTTGTGCCCCAAACGCTTCTTATTTAGGATTACTTCCTTAGAATTAATTTTCAATGATTGGAACAAAGAATACGACACTGATAAAGAATAAGTGGGGAAAGTGCTGGAGATGTAGCTCAGAGGTAGAGTGTTTGCCTAGCATGCACAAGGCCCTGGGTATTGGTAAAGTATTTTTAAGTTGCTTTCAAAAACTGTTAAAGAAATGTCTACCCCTACAAGCTCAAGCATTTCTCAGTATCCTTTCCAATACTTAAATTTGTCACTAATTAATCAATCAATTAATTAATCAATTAGTCATTTTCCAATTCAAAAAGTTGTTATTTTAATTTGCATTTCCAGTACAAATATGGCTGTTATTAAAAATGACTAATAGCCGTATTCATTAATACGGCTATTAGTCATTTTTAAATATCTTTTTAGAAGACTGTCTTTTTTATGTCCTTTTAATTAATGAGTTATAATGGCAATTATGGACAATATTATCCCTGGGCTTATATCCTATAAGGATAACAATCCCAGAAAAAAAAAATTTCTCTTTCTTAAACTATGAATGGCCCGCCTAGGATGACATATACATTCCTGAATTAGTCATGGGTAAAGGAGAGAGTAAGATGTTCACTTTCAAAGCCTGAGTCATGTGGCCACCCATGATGCCAGGGGAGGGAATGAGCCCCAGCTGAGCTGGATCCACAAATATCATTAATCCAATGCAAGTTCCTGATACTAACTATCAGAGCATCTGGTCTCCTGTATATTTATCTGCCTTCAACTGGGTATAAATGCTCCTGGGCTAAAGGGAACTGAGAAGCACATAATCACAGTGACCATTTGCACAAGGCAGAATGTACTTGCATATAGATAATTCATTATCAACCAACTTAACCGCCCACATACAAAAAAGAATGCACCCTCTCAGAATTAGACATCTGTTAAAGGCAAGTATTGGCGGAGGTTTATTTTACACAATATTTTAGGAAAATGTCAAGTCATATCCCTAATGCATATCCAAGCATACCTTATCTTGACTCATCAGCCATTATTATATTTTTCTCAGAGTAAGTATAAATTTGTCTAGAGTGACACAGAATAAACACTTTCGCAAAAAATAATAATGGAAACCTCTCTTTTCAGTTTATCAGGATCAGAAAGAGGTATACCATGAAAAGTCAATTGAACTGAATTTTGAAATCTTGGGGTTCAGCAATGCAGAAAAGTGTACAAATAAAAGGTTTCTCTGAAAGTATAAACAAAAGTAGCATGTTATATAAGGTTACCTCTTAGTTCATTGGTCGTCTTAATTATCCTTTCTTATATCTTTGTTCACAAAGATATCAAGTGTTATGAAGCATCCATTTATTTACTTACGTTGACCCTGAAAAGTAGGTTATTATTATCTTCCTCCCCCCTATTTTTCACTGCCCCTTTCATTGCTGGAAGAAAAAAAAAATGTTTGGTGGGTGGGGAGAGGATGCACAAAGACGCTAAGTGACTCGTCTGCAGGCACACAAAGTATCACTAACAGAGCCAGAAGCCAAGTCCTGTTTCCTCTAGTCTAATCCACTAAGCCTCTCCAACAAGCACCAGACCTCAGCACTTGGACTTTTCTGGGTGTGCATTCCAATGGCAAGAAATCAGGCAAACTGTAAATGCCACCAATAAGTGCTAAATATGAACTAGTGAGCACCCAGAGCTGAACCCAAATCCCAGCTCTAAACACACCATAGTCAATCCATTTTTTCACATATTTTCCTGAGTTCTCCTGGATATTATTATAGCTCTGGAAAGAGAGTTAGTTGGAAAACTTGGCATCAACTGTACAAATAAAGTGAAATGAATAAGTTTTTCTTTTACAAGAGTTTATTTCTTCAAAACATCGGTTCAGAAGCTGTGGAAGCAGCCGTATTTAATTAAACAAATGCTAAGAAACCTCATGTTTTCAGTGAAGGAGGCATGGTTTCTGCCATCTGTCTTTTTGCAATTGTAGAGCCTCCACATAGATGTGGAAAAAGAAATTATGATTGGTTTCTTCCCAACAAACATTTTTCATGAAAATTGTCATCATCTTAACTACTGTCAGAATGAACAAAATATGACAAAATAGATATAAAAGGGGTAGAATTTCCAAGTAGGATTTTGAAAAGGTCCTGATTTTGGTGATATGCTGTCCGTTCCCTCATTTAAAACACATTACAGTTGTCACCCATTCCAAAATGAACATCATAAAGTGGGGGAGGGCTTTTAGGCAGATGGCAGATGGATGAACACATGTTTTAAGATAGCAGGGTACCTGGACATGTCTTGAAAACCTATAGTTAAGAAAAATGCAGAAAAATGAGATGCTGCCTATGCTGTAACACAACATAAAAAAAAGTTAAGAATCAGCATGAAGACAGGATTTTTTTTTTTTTTTTTTTCGTCTTGGATTAATCACAGATATATGCAGGTCTTCTTTTTGTATTGGCAGAATTGGGAAAATAATATTACTCATACTTAGATTTTATTTTATTTTGAAAAATGTGATTGTCAGGTAAGATGATTATTAAAGCAAATGCTCATATTACTACAGTCATCTCAGAGTCTTGCTTCTAAAATTATTTACAATGGAGAATCTATAAAACTGACTTACAAAATGTCTGTTCGCTACATATTTCTCTTTGTTTCCTTTGTCAATATCCTAGTCTAAAGTGACATGATCTGACAACAAGACCACTCCAACTGTCTATGGTCTCAGCTCTCTGCCTCAACTTCTTGCTCAGGGCTGACCCTAGAGCCTCCAAATTAGGAAATGATTATAGTTCCCATGCCCAGATTCATACAGAATGTGAAAAAAATGTGCTTCCTATTTTTAGAAGATTTACCATGTGACCCTGAAAGACCATTTATCTGTGTCTGATTTTAGAGGTAAACATGTGACTTGTTTCATTGATTCAACACTATTATCTGCTTGAGAAGTGCCCCTTTGGATGCTCTGCATTTCTAGATCATATTAATTTGAATCTAGAATGAAGTTCTGATGGATAAAAGAGCCCTGAAGATCACAGTGTCATATCCATGAATCTTAATCAAAATGTCAAGTTCAAGAGTCACTGTGGGATGAGGTGTAATTTAGTGGTAGAGCACTCACCTGCATACACATGGCTCTGGCTTTGATCCCCAGCACACTGGGGAAAAAAAAAAATCACTGTGCAAGAAAAATGCTACTTACGCTACACTTTATATTTTTGTATAAGAAAATGTTTTGGAAAAGCACACATCTGTTGTTTTTGCCTACTAAGCTTCTACTACCTGTTCTTTGGAGAGCCATGCTTCTTGGCTATGACCTTGAAAGGACTTATATTAAGGAAATGAGCATGTGATCCAGAATAGGCCAATCACAGGCTTTCTTTCTGGAATCTGAATCTGGAATAACAAAGACTAAAAATTTTCAAGCTTATTTATCCTGTTATCAATGACCTAAAGAGCTATCCTCTGATTCCTTCTATCTATATTACTGAAATTATTATTTTTAAAAATTAAAATCAAATAAACTTTTATTTTCAGTGTTAAGATTCAATTTAGAATCAATTGCTTATGAAATTAAAACCGACAAATAAAGGCTCACTTGAGCCAAGACAATTCTTCTGACCTTGGACTTTGTCAAATAAACCTTTAAGTTTTTGCCTATTAAAGACTCAATTATCTGAGTGCTTCTGTTAAAGAAAAAAGTACTTTTAATTTTTTTAACATTTTATCTTATTTTTTATCAGCTTAAAAATTTATCTTTTCTTTGTGGTAAAAACATTGAAAACCCTCTTTTCTGCCTATTTTAAATATATAATAACGTATCACACATTATTGTTAACTGTATTCACCCTACTGTGCAATAGAACACCAGGACTTTTTCAGTGATACTTGTTAAAGCATGGTAAGGCAGACTTTATTTAATACCATTGCAACATATAGGGCCCAGTTCAATGGATTTTTGCAGTAAGGGAAGGATGTTGGGTTTAATTACAAATATAACAAGAACAAATGATAATATGTAGCCAAGGAGAAGGGTGGACTAGTGGATAGAAAATTATTAAGAGGGAAATCAAGGATAAAGGGTCTTCTGGCTAAACTGATTTAATAATATTCTTGCTGAAGGATGATCAGACATCAAGGGGGATGTTGGAATATGAGAAACCTGATCAGATAGTGAGGGTGATCAGGTATAGAGAATGGGGGTTCTTGCTAAATTGATCTAGCACAGTTCTTCCTAAAAGTGCATTTTACAAAGAAAGGCACATAGGGGCTTAGCAGAAGTTTCAGGAGCCTGACTAAGGTTTTTTTCTTTCTTTCTTTCTTTTTTTTTTTTTTTTTTTTTTTTTTTTTTTGTTAGAGATATTTTACTATTTTTTTATTTATAATAGTAGTATGTATTACAATTCATAGTGCACATATATAGCATCTTTTTACATACAATTGTTTGTATACAAAGTATATTCGTACCATTCAGGTCTTCTATCATGCATTTAAGATACTGATATCCATCTCATTCAAACATCTTTTCTTTTTTTTCTTTTTTCTTTTTGTCCCCCCTCCCTCCTCCCTTTCTCCCTCCCTTTCCCTCCCTTCCCTTTGACCATTCTAGTGTTCCTCTAATCCTCCTATGTACCCCCATCCAACAACACTGTGAACTAGCCTCCTTATATCAGAGAAAACATTTGGTATGTGGATTTTTGAGATTGACTAATTTCACTTAACATTATATTCTCCAACTTCATCCATTTACCTGTGAATGTCATTATTTTATTCTCTTTTGTTGCTGAGTAAAATTCCATTTTGTATATATACCACATTTTCTTTATCCACTCATCTACTGAGGGACATCTAGTTTGGTTCCACAACCTAGCTATTATGAATTGTGCTGCTATAAACATTGAAGTGGCTGTGTCACTGTAATATGCTGTTTTTAAGTCTTTTGGGAACAGACCCAGGAGTGGGATGGCTGGGTCATAGGGTGGTGCTTCCCCAGGTCTGGCCCTGCGTGCAGCAGCAGGGAGCTGCCACTCTGGGCCCTGCAGGCCAGGCAAACTGGAGGCTGGATCTCTCCTTCCAGCCGGCGGGCGGATGCCTACCTCTTGCTCTGGTCACCGCTGGGCGGGTTGCGGGGAGTGGAGGTGGTGCTTCCCCAGGTCTGGCTCTGCGTGCAGCAGCAGGGAGCTGCCACTTTGGGCCCTGCAGGCCAGGCAAACTCTATTTATTTATTTTTAAGAGTGAACCTTACATCAATTTATTGGCATCGTCAATTTATGAACAAGAAGGTTTTTTTTTCATGAAGTGAGATGATTTTAATCTGCCATAACATGTGCCCACACTTCTTCACCTTGAAAATGTAGCATTTCAAGCTTTAGTCAGGGTTGATTATTCCTTTTTCACTTTCACAATTTTTATGCTGCTGCCAGAAGTCTTCTTGGCATTTGCTTTGAATTCTGCCTTTAGTGCATCCCTCACTGCTTTTGCGCAGATTTGAGAGTATCCAATGTAGCTGAGTCCAGCCTGTCGCCAGTAGGCCACCATGATGTCACGGGGGGGGGGGGGGGGGGGGGCGTCGGGTCGAATTTTATGTATTTAAATGGATACTGATGAACAAAAACTTTCTTTAATAATATGTACTTTTACATGGCAACATAGAGTATATATAGAAAATTTCTTCAGCCAGAGAAATTGAAAGTGCTATAATTCCATTATATATCCATAAAGGAAAAAAGCACCTTTTCTTCTTCTTCTTCTTTCTTCTTCTTCTTCTTCTTCTTCTTCTTCTTCTTCTCCTTCTCCTTCTCCTTCTCCTTCTCCTTCTTCTTCTTTTATTGCTGAGTAAAATTCCATTTTGTATATATACCACATTTTCTTTATCCACTCATCTACTGAGGGATATCTAGGTTGGTTCCACAACCTAGCTATTGTGAATTGCGCAGCTACAAACATTGAGATAGTTGTGTCACTGTAATATGCTGTTTTTAAGTCCTTTGGGAATAGACACTGCTTTTGCGCAGATTTGAGAGTATCCAATGTAGCTGAGTCCAGCCTGTCGCCAGTAGGCCACCATGATGTCACGGGGGGGGGGGGGGGGGGGGGGGGGGGGGGGGGCGTCGGGTCGAATTTTATGTATTTAAATGGATACTGATGAACAAAAACTTTCTTTAATAATATGTACTTTTACATGGCAACATAGAGTATATATAGAAAATTTCTTCAGCCAGAGAAATTGAAAGTGCTATAATTCCATTATATATCCATAAAGGAAAAAAGCACCTGTTCTTCTTCTTCTTCTTCTTCTTCTTCTTCTTCTTCTTCTTCTTCTTCTTCTCCTTCTCCTTCTCCTTCTCCTTCTCCTTCTTCTTCTTTTATTGCTGAGTAAAATTCCATTTTGTATATATACCACATTTTCTTTATCCACTCATCTACTGAGGGATATCTAGGTTGGTTCCACAACCTAGCTATTGTGAATTGCGCAGCTACAAACATTGAGATAGTTGTGTCACTGTAATATGCTGTTTTTAAGTCCTTTGGGAATAGACCCAGGAGTGCGATGGCTGGGTCATAGGGTGGTTCCATTCCCAGCTTTCCAAGAAATCTCCATACTGCTTTCCATAACGGTTGCACCATTTTGAAGTCCCACCAGCAATGTATGAGTGTGCCTTTTCCCCCACATCCTCTCCAACATTTATTGTTGTTTGTGTTCTTAATAGCTGCCATTCTGACTAGAGTGAAATGAAATCTTAGAGTTTTTATTTGCATTTCTCTAATTGCCAGCGATGTTGAGCATTTTTTCATGTATTTGTTGATTAATTGTGTATCTTCTTCTGAGAAGTGTCTTTTCAATTCCTTAGCCCATTTATTGATTGGGTTATTTGTTTTTTTTGTGTTAAGTTTTTTTTGAGTTCTTTATATATTCTAGAGATTAGTGCTCTATCTGATGTACACGTATTAAATATTTGTTCCCAATTAGTTGGCTGTCTATTCACCTCACTTATTGTTTATTTTGCTGAGAAGAAGCTTTTTAGTTTAAATCTATCCCATTAATTAATTCTTGGTATTAATTCTTGTGCTACAGGATTCTTATTAAGGAACTTGGGGCCTAATCCGACATGTTGGAAATTGGAGCTTACTTTTTCTTCTATTAGGCGTGTTGTCTCTGGTCTAATTCCTAGGTCCTTGATCCACTTTGTATTGAGTTTTGTGCATGGTGAGAGATAAGGGTTTAATTTCATTTTGTTGCATATGGATTTCCAGTTTTCCCAGCACCATTTGTTGAAGAGGCTGTCCTTTCTCCACTGTACATTTTTGGCGCCTTTGTCTAATATAACTGAAATTGTATGTATTAGTCTCTGTGTCCTCAATTCTGTACCATTGGTCAACCAGTCTCTTTTGGTGCCAATACCATGCTGTTTTTGTTACTATTGCTCTATAGTATAATTTAAAGTCTGGTATGGTGATGCCACCTGCTTCACTTTTCTTGCTCAGGATTGCTTTGGCTATTCTGGGTCTCTTATTTTTCCAGATGAATTTCATGACTGCTTTTTCTATTTCTTTGAAGAATGACATTGGGATTTTGATTGGAATTGCATTAAATCTGTATAATGCTTTTGGTAGTATGGACATTTTGACAATATTAATTCTACCTATCCAAGAGCAAGGTAGGTCTCTCCATCTTCTGAATTCTTCTATGATTTCTTTCTTTAGTGTTCTATAGTTTTCGTTACAGAGGTCTTTCATCTCTTTCATTAAGTTGATTCCAAGTTTTTTTTTTTTTTTTTTTTTATGCTATTGTAAATGGGGTAGTTTTCATCATTTCCCTTTCAGAGGCTTTGTCGCTGATGTACAAAAATGCCTTTGAATTATGGGTATTGATTTTGCATCCTGCAACTTTGACAAATTCATTTGCTAGTTATAAAATTTTTCTGGTAGAGTTTTTTGGGTCTTCTAGGTATATTATTATGTCATCAGCAAATAGTGCTAATTTGAGCTCTTCTTTTCCTATCTGGATCCCTTGAATTTCTTTCGTCTGTCTAATTGCTCTGGCTAGAGTTTTCAGTACAATGTTAAATAGCAGTGGTGAAAGGGGGCATCCTTGTCTTGTTCCAGTTTTTAGAGGGAATGCTTTCAATTTTTCTCCATTTAAGATAATGTAGCTGGGCGCGGTGGCGCACGCCTGTAATCCCAGCACTTTGGGAGGCTGAGGCAGGAGGATCGCGAGTTCAAAGCCAGCCTCAGCAATGGTGAGGCACTTAGCAACTCAGTGAGACCCTGTCTCTAAATAAAAAATACAAAAAAAAAAAAGGGCTGGGGATGTGACCTAGTGGTCGAGTGCCCTTGAGTTCAATCCCCGGTACCACAAAAAAAAAAAAAAAAAAAGATAATGTTAGCTCAGGGCCTTGCATAAATAGCTTTTATAATGTTGAGATATGTTCCTGATATTCCTAGTTTTTCCAGTGTTTTGAACATAAAGGGGTGTTGTATTTTGTCAAATGCTTTTTCTGCGTCTATTGAGATGATCATATGATTTTTATCTTTAAGTCTATTGATGTGATGTATTATGTTTATTGATTTCCGCATGTTGAACCAGCCTTGCATCCCTGGAATAAACCCCACTTGATCATGGTGCATTAACTTTTTGATATGTTTTTGTATCCGATTTGCCAGAATTTTGTTGAGGATTTTTGCATCTATGTTCATTAAAGATATTGGCGTGAAGTTTTCTTTTTTGGATGTGTCTTTGCCTGGCTTTGGAATTAATGTAATATTGGCCTCATAGAAAGTGTCTGGAAGAGCTCCCTCTTTTTCTATTTCTTGAAATAGTTTGAAGAGCATTGGTATTAGTTCTTCTTTGAAAGTCTTGTAGAACTCTGCTGTAAACCCATCAGGTCCTGGACTTTTCCTTGTTGGTAGCTTTTTGATGACATCTTCTATTTCTTCACTTGTAATCGATCTGTTTAAATTGTGTATAGCCTCCAGTTCCAGTTTAGGCAAATCATACGACTCTAGAAATCTGTCAATGCTTTCAATATTTTCTATTTTATTAGAGTACAAGTTTTC
This sequence comes from Tamias sibiricus, assembly GCA_025594165.1. NCBI lineage: Eukaryota > Metazoa > Chordata > Mammalia > Rodentia > Sciuridae > Tamias > Tamias sibiricus. Next base: position 105,390,142 of record CM046664.1, on the reverse strand, counting down.
AAGGTAATTTCTAATTATCTTCTGTATATCTGAGATGTTTGTTGTGATATTCCTTTTTTCATCACAGATGTTAGTAATTTGAGTTTTTTCTCTTCTTTTTGTTAGCATCGCTAAGGGTCTGTCAATTTTGTTTATTTTTTCAAAGAACCAACTTTTAGTTTTGTCAATTCTTTGAATTGTTTACTTAGTCTCAATTTCATTAATTTCTGCTCTGATTTTAATTTATTTCCTGTATTCTGCTGCTCTTGGTGTTGATCTGTTCTTCTTTTTCTAGTGCTTTGAGGTGTGATGTTAAGTCATTTATTTGTTGGGTATTTTTTCTTTTAAGGAATGAACTCAGTGCAATGAATTTTCCTCTTACTACTGCCTTCATAGTGTCCCAGAGATTTCTATATGATGTATCTATGTTCTCATTTACCGCTAGGAATTTTTTAATCTCCTCCTTGATGTCTTCTTCAACCCCTTGTTCATTCAGTAGCATGTTGTTTAGCTTCCAGTTGTTGGAGTAGTTTTTCTTATTCCTTGTTTTGTCATTGATTTCCAATTTCATCCCTTTATGGTCTGATAGCATGCAGGGTAGTATCTCTATTTTTTTATATTTGCTGAGAGTTGCCTTGTGACATAATATATGGTCTATTTTGGAGAAGGAGCCATGTGCTGCTGAGAAAAAAGTGTATTCGTTTACTGAGGGATGAAATATTCTATATGTGTGCATTAGGACTAAGTTATTAATTGTTTTAAGGAGGCCTAAAACTTCTTTGTTTAGCTTTTGTTTGGATGATCTATCCATTGGTGAGAGAGGTGTGTTGAGGTCCCCTAGAATAACTATGTTGTGGTCTATTTTACTCTTGAACTTGAGAAGAGTTTGTTTGATGAATGTAGGTGCTCCATTATTTGGGGCATATAGATTTATGATTGTTATATCCTGTTGATGAATGGTTCCCTTAAGTAATAAGAAATATCCATCTTTGTCCCTTTTGATTAGCTTTGGCTTGAAGTCTACCTTATTTGATATGAGACTGGAAACCCCTGCTTGCTTCCGCAGGCCATGTGAGTGATAAGACTTTTCCCAGCCTTTCACTTTCAGTCTACTGATGTCTTTTTCTATGAGGTGTGTTTCTTGGAGACAGCAAATTGTTGGGTCATTTCTTTTAATCCATTCTGATAATCTGTGTCTTTTGAATGGCGAGTTTAGGCCATTAACATTCAGGGTTATTATTGAGATGTGATTTTTATTCCCATCCATTTTTATTTGTATTATGGTCTTTAGCTTGATTTGGTTTCTCTTCTGGTTGGTATTTCCCTTAGTTTAATATCTCCCTTTGTTGATTTTCCTTGTTATTTTTCTTTTCTTCTTCATGAAAAATATTGCTGAGGATGTTCAGAAGTGCTGGCTTTCGAGTTGTGAAATCTTTTAACTTTTGTTTGTCGTGGAAGGTTTTTATTTCATCTTTGAATCTAAAGCTCAGTTTTGCTGGATATAAGATTCTTGGTTGACATCCCTTTTCTTTCAGAACTTGAAATATGCTATTCCAGGATCTTCTTGCTTTTAAGGTCTGGGTTGAAAAATATGAACATAGTCTGATTGGTTTCCCCCTATATGTAATCTGCTTCCTTTCTCTTGTGGCTTTTAATATTCTCTCTTTGCTCAGTATATTAGGCATTTTCATTATAATCTGCCTTGGTGTGGATCTGTGGTGATTTTGTATGTTTGGTGTTCTGTAAGCCTCTTGAACTTGGTTTTCCAATTCATTCCTCAAGTTTGGAAAATTTTCTGTAATTACTTATTAAATAAATTACTCATTCCTTTGGCTTAAAACTCTGCCCCTTCCTCTACCCCAATCACTCTTAAGTTTGGTCTTTTTATGTTGTCCCATAATTCTTGGAAGTTCTGTTCTTGATTTCTTACGATTTTTGCTGTGTAATCTAGATTTTTCGCTAGGATATATATTTTGTCTTTATTGTCTGAGGTTCTTTCTTCCAAGTGGTCTACTCTGTTGGTGATGCTTTTGACTGAACTTTTGTTTTGATTTATTGCTTCTTTCATTTCTGGAATTTATGTTTGGTTTCTCTTTAGAGCCTGTATCTCCCTATTGAAGTAATCTTTTACTTCCTGTATTTTTTTTTTTTTTTTGGAGTTCTTTGTCAAAATGATCTTTTACCACCTGTATTTGCTCCCTCATCTCATTTTTTAGTTCATTCTTAAGTTCCATAAACATTTGGAATATGTAGTTTCTAAATTCCATCTCTGGCATTTCACCAACTGTGCTTGCCATGGAATCTACTGAGGAGGTATATTGATTTGTTTGTGTCACTTTCTTCCCTTATTTCTTCATATTGCTTGTGTGTCTTTTCTTCCTGCACTGTGGGACCTTGACTATTTCAATTTTACCTTAAAGCCTTATGTTGCTCCTGTAGTACAATGCTATCAGATCCCCTTATAATTTCTTTACACTTTAAAATCTAACACTTTCTATTCAGAAAATCCCAGTTTGATCACAATGTACAGATTAGTTAACCCAGATATTGTTTCCAATTTACTCTGTACACTTCTGATGGGGTTTTATGTAAGCTACCGGTACCGAAACCCGGGAGGAAAACTCTCGGAGGCAGAGTAAAGCTTTTACTACTTTTTTACTACTTTTACTTCTACTTTCTTAGAGCTTAGAGAGGGAAAGAAAGATTTTTAGAGAGAAAGATTAAAGCGAGCTTTTCTTCTTGTCTTCTTAGCTTAAAGTCTTAGAGAGAAAGAAAGATAGAGCTTCTTCTTAGCTTCTTAGCTTAGAGTCTTAGAGAGAAAGAAAGATAGAGCTTAGCTTAGAGAAAGATTAGAGCTTCTTTCTTCTCTCTTCTTTCTTCCTTCTTCTTTCTTCTGTCTTCTGTCTTCCTCAGGAGCCTCGGCCTAACTCTGACCAGTCATTACTTCTTCTATCTGGTTTCTCTTCTGTCTGTAACCGCTCTGCCTACATTCTGGCCGCTCTGATTCTTCTGACCGACCGAGTGACTGCCCGACTGACTGAATTCTCCATTCTCCTAACTCGGACCGCTTTCACCCGGTTATATACCTTCAGCTTTTCGGGTGCCTACAGGTGCGTCACATACATATCAGGTGGAACTTATGGCTTCCAGCTAGCTGCAACAGCCCTTCCTAATTAGGGCTCCTTCAGTTTTATAGTTTCAAGTATTGGACACAGAGGTGATATGTTTAGGAAGAAGGAAGTGAGTGTATTGAATTGTTCTTTCTTAGAAAGTATGAAAAGAGAGTTCTATGAAAGTGGTTTAGTATCAGCAGACGAGAGAGGAAAGAGAGTGGAGTGAACGATTAGGTGGAAAAACTGATTTATATATAAACCTAACTTATGCAGCCATTGAGAGAAGAAATAAAGAAAGATGGAAAAGTAAAAAATGACAAAAGAGTAGGAATTAGTGTAAGCGAGAGGAGAGAGAGAGTCAGTCAAGAAAATAGAGAATAAGCTATATATAACACCGCTTTGCTGTATAGTTCAATTGCTCCTGTTCTAGAAATCACAATTTCTGCTTATAACCTGTTTTTGCCTCTGTTGAGTATGCAATGGCAGGGTGTAAATAAGAAAAATGAAGGAAGAAGAAAAGATACAAAAGTGAGAAGGAAGAAAAGAAAGAAAGAAAAGAGGAGCAGAAGCAAACAAACAAACACACTGTCAATCAAAACAAAAAACAAAGCAAAACAAAACAAAACCAAAAAAGAAAAAAGAAAAAAAAAAACAAAAAACAACAAAACAAACTAACAAAAAAAAGTCGAACCCAGGAACAAGTCTCAAACAAAACGGACCCTGGGAAGCCCTTCTTTTTTCCCTTCCAGTTTAAGCCAATTGTCTCAGATCATGTCCAGACAGGCAGCGATCCTGTTAGTGGAGTCAAGGCTGCACCTTTGGCCAGTGGCAGAATGGCACAGCAGAAGAGACTGGCTCAGGGGAATTGTGTGTCAGCAGATAAATAGCACCGGGAAAGGGACCCTCCAGAAGGCACCCTTTCCCCACGCCCACCCACAGTTGTAGCTTCTTGGGGCCACTGCACCAGCCTCAGACACACCCTCCCCTGCTGGTTGCCTGAGCCACACCCAGGGTGTGTGCTGTTCTCAGAGCGCTGGCAGATCCCTGGATGTCTGCAGCTACTCTTCCTTTCTTCCTTGTTTTCTTTGTCCCGGTCAGCCACTACTTTCCTCAAAGATGGCGGTGCTCTCCTCAGGTTCAACAGCAGTTCCACAGACCTTTGTGTCACTCCGAAGCATGCAGGATCGGTTTGGCAAGTTGCGTGAAAGAGCTCTATGTGGACACCACTTGCGTCTAGGTTCCCTTTTATCCTTCTTCGCTGTTTGGTTTTAAAGCCATTGTCTGGATCTTCCCCTTGCCACAGTGTTATCTGGCTGGCTGTGCTAGCAGCACTGATAGCACTATTTCGGACTGTGGACCACTCCAACTAGGCCCCCGTCCAGAGTTCTTTGTATTTCACTATCCAGAGGTGCACGAATGTCTCAGCTCCCTTTCAGTTGCAGGAGAATTGCTAGTAACGCGTTCAAACTTCCTGCTAAGCGTCTTTTAGTAACTATGTCCAGAGAGCACCTCCCTCATGTCCGCCAACTTGGAATCCAGAGATATTTTATTCAAGGTTTTTTCAATCAGAGACCAAACTTCATTTCTTCTCAGACTTTTTAACCAGACTCTAAAACCAGACTCTTATTGTATAATAAAGAATTTGACTGGCCTTTGTCCCTGGCTTCTGGGAAGGACTGACTCCTTGGAATTTTCCAAGTAGTTCAAGCGCTTTTGGTATTGGTGAGCCACTTGGATCATACCTGAGTTTATGCTAAGACATGATATGACTCATAATCAGGGATGGTCAGTAGAATGATCAGTCATGTGTTAGAAGGTTGGAGCTTTGAGCTGGGTAGAGCACAGAAGCTCTGCATTCAGAACCTGCCAAACCTTTTCTCATGTGCCATCTTTACCTGACTGTTCCCGATTAGTATCCTTTATGATAAAACTTCGGTTCTAAGTATATCATTTGCCTAATTCTGTAAATGTTTTGAGCAAATTATTTGAGGACACTTGTAGGAACCCCCAAATCTGCAGTCTGTTTCAGAATGCAGGTGACTCGAGAACTCCACTTGTAGCTGGCTTCAGAGATGGGGACATTCTCATTGTGGACCATGCAATTTAACCTGTGGGTTATGCACCAGCTCCAGGTGGTTAGCATTAAAATTACATTGCAGGCAATATATGTTTAAAGCCTAATCAAATTTTTCATAGCAATGTAAAGCGTAGGCTTCAGATTCTTCACTTTGGTGCTGAACAAGGCTTGCCCTAGTCACTACACTATCAGAAGGATCCTGAATACCAAAGTGTCTTTGATGAAAGCCCAAGTGTGAGAAACATTCATTCATTCATCCAACAAACATACCAACTCTGTGCCAAACACAGTTCTGGACTCTGAAGCTGACAAAACAGCTGAAAATTCTACCTCTGGGATTTCCATTCTTTTAAAGCTCATCTGTCAGCCCTGAGACTCAAAAGGGCTCCATGTGTTCATGTAATAAGTGAATGAGCACTTCTTACCCCCAAGAAAAAAGCTGCTCTCTCTGCAACAGAAGCTGGCAAACACCTACAACCTGTGCCTTCAGAACCTCACAACACAGAACACTTCTGCCACCAGATGGATGGGGTTTCCCCCACACCCTAAGCAATTCTCCAGCTGACACCAACTGGGTTTCCTATGACTCATTTCAGTTCTGACACTATCTACATGGAGATAGCACCAAATCCCACAGGTGAAGTACTCAGTCCCACAAGACTGCCCATGCTTCAAAAGGCAATCTCTAATCCCATCTTGTAACCTGTGCTTCTCACAGATGGGCCACAAATCAGAGGTCCCATGACCCACCTTCCTTGAATTCATAATCTACTAGGAAAGCTCACAGAATTCAGAGAAACAATCTATCCACACTTTCCTGCTTATTACAAAGGAATTTGTAAGGGATATAGGTCAATAACCAGAGGGGTACATAGGGCTCAGTTTGGAAGGGTCTCAAACACAGGGATGTGCTCATTTATCTGGAAGCTCTTCTGAAACTGTTCTAATTTCCATCCTTTTGAAGGTCAGGATCTTTGAGATTTGAAACAATATCCTTTGAGAAATTTTCTTTTCTTTCTTTCTTCTTTTTTTTTTTTTTTTTTTTTTTTTGCTTAAGTTAGTCAGAATTGATTTTTGTTTGCCACTTGCAACCAAATTATTCTACTAAAGCACAGCTTTTGTGTCTTTTTAGCTTAAATACTATCTTTACTACTTAACAGTACTTAATTTCACAGGAAGGAAAGCTATGAAATAATATACCTAAAAGGAGAAAAATTTGTAATGCATGTAGTTTTGGTCACTCCTTTTTATTCTTTCCTTCCTTCTTTCTTTCTTTCTTCTTCTTCTTCTTCTTCTTTTTTTTTTTTTAGCTCTGCACACATACACCTCCAATTTGTAGCATTTGAACTTACTCTTAGTCTAAAGTGAGACAGCTCAAATACACATTTTTCACTGATGTTATGAGCATCTACAAATAAGGAACCACTCCCTAATGACTCCAGTGTGCTGAGATTTCTTCTTATAACCCTTTCCATAACTAACTGAATACCTTCTACCAGGTCACTATAGTGCCTTTAGGTGGAGAGATGCAGGGGACTGTTGATAAAGTGATGGCCACATCCAACTCAGTTGTCACCCAGTCAACACGTTTTCATTATCTTCTGAAAAGCAAAATTCTTCTAACTTTACCATAAATTTTTTAAGTAAATATTTCACTTTCCAGATTATTTGCAATATCAAAGTTTACAGAGACTTTGAAGAGTGAGCACTAGTAAAATACATAGATCCAAAAAATATTATTTAAAGTAGACATCTCAAGATACTATATATTTATGTCAACAGTCAAAAAAATATTTTTGTAAAATTTTAGAGCCCAGCATGGTGGTGCAAACCTGTAATCCCAGTGGCTCAGGAGGCTGAGGCAGGAAAATTGCAAGTTCAAGGCCAACCTCAACAATTTAGTGAGGCCCCAAAGCAACTTAGCAAGACCCTATATCAAAATAAAAAATAAATAATAAAAGCTGGGGATGTGATAAAGCACCCCAATGCAAAAAGAAAAAATAAACTTCTTTTAGAATTAGCTAGTCTTGTTATATTTGTGACCATCAAATGACCTAGTGTCAGATGACTATTTTCAGTTCTGAAAATCTAGTTTATTTCCAAAGAATGAAAATATAGTTCTTTTCTAAAGACTAAAAGTCCAGTAGAACATCTGTAGTAAAGTCCCATTTTGCAAAACCAAATCAAGTGGAGCCATTCCTTGATAACTAGGGGGATTGGTTCTAGGACCACCAGAGTATACCAAAATCTACACACAGCTGTTCAAGTTTTTATATAAGATGGTATATAGTTATTTGCATATATCCTAGGTACATACTCCCATATACTTTCAACCTTTTCTAGGTTACTTATAATACCTAATAAAATATAAATGGTATGCAAATAGTTGTTTGGGAAATAATGATGAGAAAAAAAGTCTGCATGTGTGCAGTACAGATATAACCTGTAGGACTAACAGCATGTCAGCAACAAAGTAACATTTTCCCCCAGTATTTTTCATCTGTGGTTGGTTGAATCTATAGATTTGAAATCCAGGAATAGAGAGCCAACTGTGTGTTCAAGATACATCGTTTCCCCATTTTATTGAAGTGTTTTCAATGCTGAGAAGTTATTATTAAAATAATGGTTCATCACACAATCATTGGCATTTTAGAAATGAACAACATTATAAGGAACCTAACTGTTCTCAAGTCTCCCATCCTGCTTTAATATTCCTGTTCTTTAGTAAATGCCCCAAATTTCTATCCAATTTCTGCAGGATACAGCACCTGTCCCCAAACCTCTAAGGATTCCTTAGTGTCACTAACGTTATGTCTCAGTCCTAAAACCTGCTTCAGCTACAATCTTGATTTATATTCATTATCTCACTTCCTTTTCTTAAGTGACCACTGGCTTTTATGTCCCAAACATTATTAACATAAAGTTTTAAGGATTTTTAGAATTTTACCAGAATTTGCAGAAAATAGAGACATATTGCAGGCCAGCAGAAAATAATACATAATGTGAAATGGCATTTTTAAAAATATTTTTACCTATGCTGGACCTAAAAAATTTCTTAACAGCGGGCCCCACCCCACCCCGCCCACCTGGGTTCCACTTCCACCATATTTTGGGGAAGTGTCTACTTCTCCTCAATGTATGTATCTCTTTCACATCTCTTTTTTCAGGCCTCAGAGGGCACCTGAACGCCTCTCTCCCCAGTAATAGAGGAAACTCAGTATTTCTAACATATATTATGCAGAATAATTGGCTCTTAACTTACACTCCAGAGCTGTCTCAGAAGATGTTATTTCATACCAAAAACACAAAGCCATTTACTTATTTACTTCAAAGCAACTATAAGATGGGGGGTGTGAGCGAGGTACATAGATGGAATGGATTGGACATGCATTGATGATCATTGAAGCGAGGTGGTGAGTTCATATTAGTGTCTGTACTTTTACAGATGTAATAAAAAGGTTTAGTTAAAAATACAAATAGATAATACTTGTGGAGTAAATGTCAATATGAGGTTTTATGGTCTTTGCTTTTTGTTTTTCTGCAGAGGTAGTGTTTTCTCTTTAAGAAGCCAGTGAGGGCAACTCTTACAAATGGCAAGAAGCTATATAGAAGTAATTACTGCCCAACTGAACTCTTTAGAAAGGTCCGGTAAGGTAGTTTCATAAAACATATACATTCACAGTACCATTGCTTGCTCTCTCCTTTCTGAAATTCTGCACATGCCATTACTTCTATCTGGAATACTTGTCTCTTCCCACGTTTACTGCTAACTTTTATTTGTATATCATATCTCATTTCCTTGCTAAGGTGGTGCCTGCCTGTTATCCCAGTGGCTCAGGAGGCTGAGGCAGGAAGATCAAGAATTCAAAGCCAGCCTCAGCAACTTAGCAAAGTCCTAAGCAACTCAGCAAGACCCTGTCTCTAAATAAAATATTTTTAGAAGGGCTGGGGATATGGCTCAGTGGTTAAGTGCCCTTGGGTTCAACCCTCAGTACCAAAAAAATAAAAAATTAAAATTCTCTAGAGTAAACTTAATTTGTCCTGCTATCTCTCCCAAAGCATCCTTTACTTTCCCGTCTCAATATGCATCACACATTATATGCATTTGTTTATGTCAAACTGTTCACTCCATGAGGACAGGGGCAAAATACATCTGGTCCTCAGCTACAGCCAGAGTGTTCGATCACAGTGTCCAGGATGTGGAACACATTCAGTACATACTCATGAACTAAAAGTTTGAATGACTGAATGAGGGACAGGTTAGAAAATGGTGAGTAAATGACAATAAAAACAAATCACATACTAACAAACATTGTTTCTTTTCAGATCTATTGTGCATTTTAAATCTGATTCTTATATTTAATACAGGAACAAAGGGCACTGATAATATATTATCTTAACATAAAACCATTTTTATCTGTTAGTCCTGTGAAAGAATAAGTCAAAATGGTGTAGAAATGGATAATTAATTGTCTTTCTTCATTGATAATTTATGGGTTTGTACATCTTTCTGTGTGTGTGTGTGTGTGTGTGTGTGTGTGTGTGTGTTTGTATGGCTTTTGGTAAAAATAACTGCCTGATTGGTCTGGAGTGATGGATATTATGTGAATGTTAAAAGTAACATCACAGTTTCTTCTTTTCTTTTTTCCTTAAGAAGTACTGAGTTGCCAAGGTTTTCTCTGATAATTTTCTGATATTCACCATACCATCAGAGCAGGACTGATTTCTTCATCCCTAAGTCAAAAGGCCTATCCTTGAAAAGAAGGTTTTCATAATATTCAATCTTTTTTTTCATCTTCCTTTGCTGCAGCTAAAGTCTCATTACTCCTGGTCCTGTCCTTGTTGACTAATGAGGATAATTGGTCCCTTTCCTCCTGAAAACATCCTCTTATGTGTTTTGGAGAGTTATTATGGCCCCTTTCAGTCCTCTCTTCTCTAGGAAGAGCAGGCCTGATTTCTCTTAACCTTTCCTCACAGGGCTGATTTTCCAAACCTTTGATCATTTTTGTTCTTCCCCTCTGAACTCTCTCCAATTTGTCTGTCTCTTTCAAAATGTGGTGCCCAGGAGAGAATTCAATCCTTCAGTTGAATCTTAACCAATATGGTATTAACCTGGTCAATGCTTAGTGGATATGAAATAGAATCTTAAATATTATTTATCCAAATTCTGGTACAGAAGTTCCTTTTATTTAAAAACACAATAGAAATTAGGAATTTTAATTTGACACTCCACGTTCCTTACATAATCCACATGATAGTATACAACAGTATTTGAAACGCAGTGAGCTGTCAAACAATAGTGAACAGAATTTGAGTTGGAGAGATAGAATAACATTTTAGAGTAGATGAGTTTCCTAAAGGAAGGCAAATAGAGCCTTTCAAATGTGAAGAAAGACTTCCATACTGTTCTTATGTCATTTTGCTTTGTTATATAGTATCTATCATTTGTAAAAGGAATTTATTCTATGTTTTTGTTGCCTTGAAGATCTCCTGGGAGTAAGTTTTCACAACTCCAGTTGACATAAAGCTTATTTTTTATAAGGCTTATGTTTTTGTTTTGCATCTCAGCTTTAAATTATACCAGCAGTTACCAAAAGCTACAATCTACACACTAGTCAGAAAAGAAGAGATAAGGCTTTTCACTGAAACTCGAGGAAAGATTAAAGAATAGTCTTTAAAATAATGTTTTACATAATTTACACCATTAAAAAACTGTATAAGATACAGAAAGACATATAAGATATCAACCTTGGATTTTCAGGGTTTAAACACTAACATGTAAGACAAAATCAAGAAGCATGAAACATTAGGAAAACAATTTAATGTTTCACTGTGTGGTTCTAAAGATGAATAAAATGGTGATTCAGAGAAGAGAGAGATCAGCAGGGACTTGAGGTAGTAAGACATGGCTCCATGAAAGAGATGGATGTTAAATGAGCCTTGAAAAATAGGCATCAGAGAAGAAGGAGGAACAAAAGCAGGAAAGGAGAAATTAACATGGTATGTTCAGGGACAGGGAGGAAACCACCTTATCCGGAATAGAGAAATGAGTTGAGGAACTGTGAGATAGAAGAAAGTTGTATGATTCTCTGGAGTGGTTTGAAAGGCAGGCAGGCACATGAATCAGTGGGGTGGATACCTGGGAACACCCAAAGGACTTATCGACATTCCTCTTTGGGGAAATTAATCCAGTGGCTGCCTTTTCTGGGGCAGCGGGGGCAGGGAGGGCAGTGCTAAGGCCAGTAAAGCACCTGTGAACATTCTACTCATCACCAGGCGCTTTGGGCTGTCAAATGTGTCCTCTTAAATAAGTGAGCCCAGTTGCTAGGTGACTTTCATGCAAGTCAAAAAAATACTTAGGGGCTGGGGTTGTGGCTCAGCGGTAGAGTGCTCGCCTAGCACGTGCGGGGCCCGGGTTTGATCCCCAGCACCATGTAAAAATAGAGGCATGTGTACAACTAAAACAAATAAAAATTTAAAAAAATACTCTTGATCCATCAGCATGTGTATTTGAAGTGCCTTAGAGATGCAGAAAGGCCATTTAAGGTGGACATTAGTAGAGATATTCAACTTTAAACACTGAACTCTGATACCACTCTTTCTGAGGGGAGAGAGAATATGGAATCCATGTGACCACTAGATGTCACTGTTGTTAGGCCACTGCAAGGTTAGAAGTTCAGTATCCAGGGGGCTTAAAATGAATTGAGCTTTTGGTACAATAGAAAACATTTAAATCCATAATTCTTGCAGCCAAAATGATTCCCATTCCAGCTATCCCCCACATACATCCCCTCCCTAAGAGGCAAATTCAAGATGCTTGTCTGAGGGCATGTTATAATTTCTAAAATAGGTAGGACACCATTGTTGCATTCTTACTTTTTATAATAGTTTCCTTCCTCAGCACTGGGTTCTCTAACCCACTGTATGTAGGGCTGGGCTCTTGCCGAATGTGGGTCTGGGCTATCACTTCTTGAACAGGTTTATTGTACACTACAGCAGAATTCCAGAGTTCTCTGTGTCACTGTTTCATAATGCATCTTTTAATACAGTGGATAATTTGGAAGCCCAGAGCATACTTTCTCATGTGTTTACAGAGTCCTAATTATCATATCACTTAAGATATTTTGGATATTTTAATTGCTTTACATGTTTAGGCTATATCTTATGGTCTGAACATACCATCCTATAACAGCATGTTTTGTGTACCTAATAAAGGCTCTTAAGTAGCACTGTGTGTACTCTTTGTAAACAAATACTACATAAAATGCCTTATGAAATATTTAAAGACCATCTTCTATAGTAACTAAATTGTACTTAACCAAAATTCTGGGTTTTCCTCCCCTAATCCTCAAAGATACTTACTATTTAATTTAAAGTGATAGGAAGCTAGCTACATCCTAATGTGGAAGCAAGGTTTCATAAGCTTGCAATCTTAAACATCTGGATTTTTCCCATTGCCTGCTTTCTTGGGGTTTCAAAAACATTCCCACTTCTGATTTCACCTCTGACTATCATACCACAATGATGCTAAAGATGGGGACACCACAAAACACTTCTATTGAATTAAGGTGATTAAGAAAAAGATGCGGAAATCATTACTAGAACCTATTAAAATGTCCATTGAGTTTTTGATATTTTTGGGAGAGAGAGAGAGAAATTCTTATTGGGATTTTTAAAAAATTATGCTTCCAAACATGGTTAGTTCCTATTCCTGAACTTTGGGATATATAGACAAGTCTCCAGTTCATAATCTTCTTCTAGGCAAAACATCTCTGGAGAAATAATTGGTCACTTCCCAAGAATACAAAATTGGTGAGACACATCTTACACCATCATTTTAGCACATCAAACATTCCAGATTCAGACAAATATAAACAGCCCAAATGATTCTGAGAGTAAAGACCTTCAAGATCCCAGGCAGGATGCGCTGGTCCAGAAGCAGTTCTCAAGCAGCCAGCTTTGTGAGGACACAGGTAATGTACAAGAGGAGGATACTCTCTTCTCTCCCCTCCTCCTCTCCAAAGAAGATGTTGGTTTTGTTTTTTCAAATTAACTCACCACCAGGGACAGATTCAGGCTGACAGGTTCTTAGAGCAGTATCCATGCTATGTAGTACTGAATGACAGAAAAGCTTCTTTCCATATACATATTAAGAAAATGTGAAAAAGTACATCAAGCCCTATTTTAAATGCCCTGTAGAAACTTACTTCCTGAAAATATCATACACTATGATGAGTTCTAGTGCTGATTTTAGATATTCAGATTTTTTGACATTAGTTTCTTCAAAGAAAGAACACATTTCTTTGTGTAAGTGAAAATGATGATATAAAAATATTTATATTGACAAAATAAAATGAGGCATTGAAACAACAGGATTCACTTTTTAAGAAATGTTGACACTAAAGGAAAAATAAAAGAATTATAGGATTGTTCTATTTGTCATGAACTATAAATCAGAGATTTATAAACCTCAGATTAAGCCCTAAAACATTCAGTTATCTTCATCAATTCTTCTGCAGCAACAAGCCAGAAAGCTCAAGCAATCTGAAAAAAATCTAATCCTGTGGGATCCATATTTTATAAGTTAAAATGTTTACCCGCTGATATTACGTAGTCCCTACTTTTTAAGTTATAAAGTTTACCCACAAAAAAGTTTACATATTTTCCATTAAGAATCATGTTAGTAATACTTTGGGGAGTTGGTTAAGTCATTTATAGGATACTTCAGAACAACCAAAGAGCAACTGCTAATTATTCCTCTATTCTATCATAAGCCATGCGAATATTTCCTAATTTATGTGATGCAATAATATTTGTAATGAAGGTGGTTATTTCCATGTGAGGTCAAATATGGTAACAATAGAAAATGAGACTTTTAAGAAATCTTAAATCCTAGCTTTAAGATTTCTGAAACAGAAAAACTGATCACTAGTAACTTGGGAAAAAAAAAAAAAAAAAAAAACTTTGTGTTTAGTTTTATGAAAAAGTCTTTCAAATTAACAATTTGTTATTGGTAGTGAAGTTTAATGGAATATTTTAATCCAAACAAAAATTTAATAGTTCAGATGGAAAGCCTCTGAGTAAAGGGGGAAAAAAGAAATTAAAACTCTGGGCAAAGAATCCCAGGAGAGATTTGCTCTCCACGATGACTTGTCTGGCGTGCGCTTTGGAAATGCTTTCTCTCCGGATGCTCCCACACTCCAACATGGGACCCGTGCCAGTTGCACACCACATCCGAGCAAAGAGCAGAGATGTGAAATCAAGAGCTTGGCTGGTCTTTCCCAAGTCCAAACCCTGCACAGTCAATAAAAAGGGAGAAGGAGCTAGTGCTGAACACAGGGCAGGTCTCATAAATGGTTTCATGGTATTTAAAATATATTTTCAAATATATTAATTCCTAGCCGGGTGCGGTGGCGCACGCCTGTAATCCCAGCACTTGGGAGGCTGAGGCAGGAGGATCGCGAGTTCAAAGCCAGCCTCAACTATGGTGAGGCACTTAGCAACTCAGTGAGACCCTGTCTCTAATAAAATCCAAAAAAGGTCTGGGGATGTGACCCAGTGGTCAAGTGCCCCTGAGTTCAATCCCTGGTACCACAAAAAAAAAAAAAAAAAAAAAATATATATATATATATATATATATATATATATATATATATATAAATTCCTGTATTTATGACTACCCTGTAGGGTATTAGTTGCTGTTTGAAGGTGTGCAAGGGGTTACCTCCATAAAGTCACCCAGACAAGGGGGATTAAGTGCAGGCAGGCTGTTCACACCCACCAGAGCTGTGGGCCCCAAGTTAGACCCTTTTTCTAATTAGAACACGGCTCCATGTATGCTGACAGCAGCCTCCTATTCTTTTTCTCTAACACATCCCATGTACGAAGGAGAAGAGGCAACATTACGTAATTATTTCCTTTTATCAACTACAGCTGTTTGTTTTCCTTAGGAAATAAGTAAATAGATTAATAATACAACAACTGTGATTAAACTCATGGGCATTTGACCACTGAGCCACATCCCAGCCCTATTTTGTATTTTATTTAGAGACAGGTTCTCGCTGAGTTGCTTAGCACCTAGCTGTTGCTGAGGCTGGCATTGAACTCAAAGTCTTCCTGCCTCAGCCTCCTGAGCTGCTGGGATTACAGGTGTACACCACTGAACCCACTCATTCTTTTATAAATTGCCTCCTGCCCTTTCTTCTTGTTCTTACTTTCTTGATAATTAGAGATGAGAGATAAAACACACACACGATTTTCTGAAGGACTTAGAGCACTATAGCCATGAGAAGGCCAGATTATTCAAGGTTGAGCTGTAGTCACTGAAAAGACTCTCCAAATAAGGTGGATGTAAACACTGTCAGAAAAATGCCCTCCAGAGACAGGATTGGTTGGGAGTGGCATAGAGCAGAGCACACTGAGCATCCCAGAACAGAATTCTCAGTTTGGGAAGTAGCTCCCAGGATATTTGCAGGATGACTGCTACTACAGTGACAGAGGAAAGCCAAGAAGTACTGGGAGTTACAAGGAGAAGAAACCACCACAGGAAATACAATCAGGGAGCGATTTGGTGTCAAAACTATTGTTATGTTGATCCTTAGGGTTTGCTGGTGGGTGGGTGTGTGCAGAAGACTTGACTAGGCACAGAGTTACAAGATGGTAAGGAAAAGGAAAGAGCTGGACGGTAAGAAGATAAAGTAGTTATTGTAACACGTGACAGAAAGAAGAGAGGCAGTACTTCTGTAGGTGTATCAGTTAGCTACTGCTTCAAAAACAAACCTCCCCAAAATTTAGTGGCTTGAAACAATACTTGCATATTTATTCTAATAAATCTATGAATTGGCTAGGAGATTCTGCTCAGGGAAGCCATATGTGGCTGATATTAGCTGGGCTCACATATGAATCCTGTTATATCAGTTAGAACTAGCTGGTCTAGGATGAGAACATCTGGGATTTGAATACTTACAAGGTCTCTCTTCTCCAGCAACTTAGCCAGTTTGTCTTCACAGGATAGTTGAGGTCCCAGAAATCAAGAAAAGGCTTCCTGAGGTCTTGACTTGAAATTGGTGGGTCATTATTTCCACTGTTTTTCTAGCCAATGAAAATACAGCCCAGTCAAGATTAAAAAAAAAATATACTGCACTTCTTGATGGGAGAAGCTGCAAATTCATGTTATAAAAGACACAGAGAGAAAGATGGAGAATTTGGGCCATTGTTGCAAGCTATCTTGCACACAGAAGGAAAAATGTAGCAGGGTTTCAACTGCATAAATTAGGTGCATGAAGAAAAAATCCCATTTCTTTATCTTTTATAACCTGTTATCTTCCTCACAAGTTCTCATTACCCTAAGTATGGATCACTAAGCTTAAAATTTCAAGTCTTATTCTCTGTGTTTTATATTCACTTTACAGTAACTCAGTCTCTTTTGAAAGCTGCTTAATCCTGTGGACTCTCTCTACCCCTGCTCCTCCCCAAAGTGATGTCTCCTCTCTGGCAGGGCTCATGTGACATCATGGAAGTGCTGGGTTGGAGCCGCTGCTCTCTGCTGAGGTGTGGCTTGGCAAGTTCCTGAACCAATAACACTCAGGCCAACTGAAAAATGACCAAGGAACCTTTAAGTCATTCTCTTTACTTGATTCACACCTGTGGTCCTCCTTTGCTAAATCTATTCCATTATAACTATAGCCATTGATGAAATCCTTTGTTGAATTTCTGTCACTCTTTTCCTGCTCTGATCTCTCCCTGCAACAGTCCCCACTACAAGACTACCAGCTCACTAATTAGCTATATTTCATGTACAACCATGGAGCCTGCAAAAATTTCTAGATTTCCCAAATTATATGGGAGCTGAGGGAGATGAACAACAGCCATTTCCTTAACCATACATACCAACATCTCCTCTTGTGGCCACTCCATATTGGCATAGGACCACTTTGCATTGTAGCCTCCTCTGGACATTCCAACTAGAAGCACAACAAAAGCCTTTCTCTTCAATCCAGCTAATGATCACTCCCTATACACGCATCTGCAAATCTGAGCCCAGACTGAAGCTACAACTCATGCCTCTCTACTTTACTTCCTCTACATCTCTTCCCATTCTTACCAAGCTAAGGGCAGTAAGGCCAGGCTTTTCCCTCCTGATGTGGCAGATGTTACCCCTACCTCATATCCAGCTCCATTAATGAAGCCTACTGACCTGAACTTCGTCACAAGTTCTGCCCCACCCCACTGAAGAGTGAGGAAAATCAGACTTGCCTAGTGACATTACTTCATTTTTCTTTAGCTTTAAATAATTCCTGTTTCAAATAATTCCGTCTTTTTTAGGCTTATGGCTTAAATTTTTATTTTTTATTTGTTGTTTATAGATATATGTGATAACAGAGTATTTTTGACCTATTACACATACATGGAGTATAACTAATTCTAATTAGGATCCTATTCTTGTGGTTGTACATGATGTGGAGTTACACTGGTCATGTATTTTTATATGAACATAGGGAAGTTATGTTCAATTCATTCTACAGTTTTTCCTATTTCCATCCCCCTCCCTTCCCTTCATTCCCCTTTGTCTAATCCAATGAAATTCTATTCTTCCCCTCCCCACTCTCCTTCTTGTGGGTTAGCATCCATATATCAGAGAGAATACTCAGCCTTTGGTTTTTTGGGGACTGGCTTATTTCGCTTAGCATGATATCATCCAGTTTCATCCATTTACTGGCAAATGCCATAATTTCATTTTTCTTTATGGATGAGTAATATTCCATCGTGTATATATGCCACATTTTCTTTATCCATTCATCTGTTGAAGGGCACCTAGGTGGGTTCCATAGCTTGGCTATTGTAAATTGAGCTGATATAAACATTGACATGACTGTATCACTGTAATATGCTGATTTTAAGTCCTTTTGGTATAAACCAAGGGGTGGGATAACTAGGTCAAATGGTGGTCCTTTCCAAGTTTTGTAAGGAATCTCCATACTGTTTGCCATAGTGGCTGCACCAATTTGCAGTCCCTCCAGCAATGTATGCATGAACCTTTTCCTATCCTCACCAACATTTATTGTTTCTTGTATTTTTGATCATCGTCATTCTGACTAGAGTGAGGTGAAATCTCAGTATAGTTTTTGTTTGTATTTCTCTAATTGCTAGAGATGTTAAACATTTTTTTATATTTTTTTGACCATTTGTATTTCTTCTTCTGTGAAGTTTTGAGTTCTTTGTATAGCCTGGAGATAAATGCTGTATCTGAGGTACAGGTGCTAAAGATTTTTTCCCATTCTGTAGGCTCTCTCTTCACATCCTTGATTGTTTCCATTGCAGTGAAGATTTTTAGTTTGATATCATCCCATTTATTGATTCTTGATTTTATGTCTTGTGCTTTAGGAGTCTTATTGAGGAAGTTGGTTCCTAAGCCAACATGATGGAGAATTTTTCTACTAGTAAGCACAAGGTCTCTGGTCTAATGCCTAGGTCCTTGATCTACTCTGAGTTTTGTGCAGGGTGAGAGATAAGGGTTCTATATCATTCTACTACATATGGATTTCCAGTTTTCCCAGACCGCTTATTGAATAAGTTATTTTTTCTCCAGTGTATGTTTAGAGCACCTATGTCTAGTATGAGATAGCTGTATTTATATGGGTTTGTCTCTGTGTTTCCTATTCTGTTCCATTGGTCTTGATGTCTGTTTTTGTGCTAACACCATGCTGTTTTTGTTACTATAGCTCTGAAGTATAATTTAGGGTCTGTTATTGTGATAACTCCTGTTTCACTCTTCTCATTAAGGTTTTGTCTATTCTGGGCCTCTTGTTTTCCCAAATGGATTTCATGACCATTTTCTCTATTTCTATGAAGAACATTATTGAAATTTTAATGGTAATTGTACTAAAAATGTATAGCACTTTTGGTAGTATGATTATGGCTTGAATTTTGAGATTTTCTCCCCTTTCCTCTGCTGCATTCCAACAAAACATCTGGGAATAAGGTCCAAGACTGGGAAGGGAGTTATGTGGCCTAAAAGCAGTGAGAGGGATGAGGCCTCAGATACACATATGGCCTAAGCTGCAAAGATGGCTGGGCAGGTTCCTGTGCCTTTTGTTAAATGAAAGATGTTTGTTGGGCTTGTGACTTTGGCCAAAATAAATCACAGATTTTTTTTTTCACACTCTAAGTATCACAGTTATCTGTGTATGTCATTTTGTCATCACTTTTTGGAATTATGTTATTAGCCATGCCACCACATCTTGTAATTTAATGTATTCATAAATAAGAGCATTTATTACTATATCACAAATTTGCTTTTTAAGATACTTGATTAACTGCATTTCAAAATAATTGAGTTTCCTCATGATCTTTTGGCTTTATTTTATGCATTTCACAAGTACTATTCTAAAAAAGAGTGCATAGGTGTCACTAGACTGCCACGTGGATCTGTGATGGCTCAAAAGCTGTTAAGAACTCTTGCCTGAAATCCTCAGAGCTCCCCACTGAATTTGAGAGCAGGTGGCTCACACTGAGGGTTTCAACAACCCACCCTAAAAGTGGTGAGGCCATCAGCTTTGCCATATTTCATTGGCAAGATCTTAAACATGTGGCCCCACCTGACTGCAAGGGAACCAAGAAGTGTAGTCAAAGCATCTTCCAGGAAAAAGTAAGTATGGTGAGTTTTTAGACAGCTCTGCCTCCAGGGCAAAAATTCTCTGTTTATGGTTCCCCATGTTATTCTTAACTCCCACTGTAGACCTTAGTGCAAAAGAGAATCTGACCACTTGCTCCCTACCATTGAGTTGCTCCTTATCTTCCGCACACCTTCAGAAGCATAGCATTTTCATTTTTTCTCTTTCTCTCAGCTTAAGCTCTTCTATGTCTTTTCTCTCTTCTACCTAGGACAGAACTTAACAGCCTGCCTGTCACAGGCAGAAGGTGAATGTTCCTCAAACTATGGGGAAAACTCCATATATAAGTTTGGCTCTGGATGTGAGTCCTGTGGGGGAGCTACTAATTAGAGATTGTCAAAGATAAAACATACCAGTTTTAATATCCTCCCATATAGCTCCCCTGTTACATAAATAAGAGGCAAAAGGTAGTCAAGATTGATCACCACCTTTACAATCAGGAGAATCCTGGACTCAGTGAAAACAGAAAATCCAAAGCATGATGACTAAGTTGGGAGCAATTATGGAATGAATAGAAATGTCCACTTGAAGATATTTAACTGAAATTCAGGGCAGAGGTTTGCAAAAGAGAAGTAAAATCTGGGATCGTGAGCATTAACAGGCTCATGGGAAGAAAATTGCAACACTGAATGACTTATTGCAGGCATAGGACATGTCCTATCTCTCCGACCCACCCTTCTGTATTTAAGGGCTTATACATTAGACTGAGCCCATTCCAATAATCCAGAATAATCTTCTCATCTCTGGTTTATAAACTTAATCACATCTACAGAGTCCCTTTTGCTATTTAAGGTAACTTATTTACAGGTTCCAGTGAGTAGGACATTGATACCTTTGGGTGGATACTATTCTGCCTGCCACACTTGGCTTCCATGCCACGATCACTTCCTGATCTAGTTTTCTGTAGTCAGAAGCATAGGAGAACTGCCGCATAGTAACTTGAAGTCAGGGGCCATGCCTTTGTCATTTCCATATCCCTAATAACCTATCAATATACCACTGGAATAGATGCTCATTAGTGTGTTAAGAAGGCTAAAAGGAGAAAAGGAAGGCAGAAAACAAAAAATAGAAAACTAGATCAGGAAGAGATGATAGCATGGAAGCCAAGTGTGGGAGGCAGAATAGTGGCCACCCAAAGGTGTCTAGGTCCTACTCACTGGAACCTGTAAGTAAGTTACCTTAAGTAGCAAAAGGGACTCTGCAGATGTGATTAAGTTTACAAACCAGAAATGAGAAAATTATTCTGGACTATTCGAGTGGATCCAGTCTGATCGTATAAACCCTTAAATACAGAAGGGTGGGTTAGAGAGGAGGTACATGAGGACCCCAGTCACTGTGGCTAGCTCTAAAGATGGAGGAAGCATCCCAAGAGCTAAGGAACCCAGTGACCTCTAGAAGCTGGGGACAGCTTTCAACTGACAGCCAGAAGAAAAATAAGGACCTTGGTCCTACAGCTAAAAGGAAATAAATTTGACAAACAACCTCCTGAGTGAGAAATAGATTCTTTCCTAGAGTTTCCAGAAGGAACCCAGCCGACCAATACCATGATTTTAGTCTGGTGAGACCTATATCAGTCTTGTGACCTACAGACTGACTATAAGATAATAAATTGTATTATTTTAAGCTTGTGGTAACTTGTAATGGCAGCAATAGAAAACTCACAGGCCATGTAAAGGCAAATAAGGAAGGTCACTAAGACAGATAATATTGACACACAAAACTCTCATCATTTCATGGGTTTTAGGCAAATAGCTCAAAAAAGTGACAGATCAGTGCTCTGAAAAACTGGAAGATGGTAAATGAAAAAGTTCTACAATATAGGGCAAATTCCCAGAGAGTAAATGCCCATGGGAAATTTAAGTATCCCTAAGGCAGTCTTGGGAAGCCAGGGAAAGAAGAAAAAAAACAAAACAAAAGAGGTTAAACACAGGAATTGACTGAGATAGATTTCACCTATTTGCAATTTTTCTCAAAGTTGGACTTGGAAACAAAAAGCAACACTATAGTTTCTAATCTTAAATAGATGTTACTTTAGTGATTTGGAATTATTTCCTTGACAGAAAAGAAAATAGCAAAGAGAAGAAAATTTCAGTTACTAGGCTGGTGTGGTGGTACACGCCTATAATCACAGCTGCTCAGGAGGCTGAGTCAGGAGGATTACAAGTTCAAGAACAGCTGGGAATTTTAGCAAGATCTTGTCTCAAAATAAAATTTTAAAAAAGGGGGATGGCCAGGGATGTAAGTCTGTGGTAGAGGGCCTCTGGACTCAATCCTCAATAATGAAAAAAAGAAATAGTTTCTAAGGTTCAATTTTATACGTTGGATTTAATGATCAATAATAAAAAGCATGAAAAATTGAAATAGATGTGTTTCTAATTCCATCTTGAAGTGTAACATTTGGTTATTAGATAAAATATTATATATTATCCATGTAACCTTATAAATTTACTTAAGTTCTCTCAGCCTTGGTTTATTCATTTTTAAAGCCAGGTATAATACCTTTCACACCTACAGACAATGAGCTATACCAGGTTATCTCTTAGAGCCCTTCCCAGATCTAAAATGTGATGATTCAGGAACTATTTACTCTTCCCCACGAATTCACAGGTGTATTTTTTGCAGACCATCAAACTATTGCAGGGAACAATAATCAAGTTAGAATTTCAATCTAATGTAATCCAAGACTGACCTGACACCCAAAACATCAATATCAGGGATGCAAACTGGGTTTATCTGAAGCATCATCTCTAATCAGTTGATTAAGGTTGACCTGAGTATTGTGGTAAGAAGGATTCTGAGGCCAATTCCAGGCTGAGTAAATCTTATGCTTTAATCTTGAAATTCAAGGGGATGACTGTCGGTGGCATGATAGGGCGTGGCTATGTGAACCACTTATTTACCATCTCAGCAATGTGGGTTAAGTATAAATAGGATGTATAAAGATCTATCACTAACACTGCTTGCTATTTCTTGGAGCAGAAGACATTTGGATTGAGGTTTGAAATGGACAAATAAAATTTTTGTGGACAGAGAAGGAAGAGGCAGACTTTGGGGATGTCAGCAGGGACTGCTGTTAAAACCACAGACTAGCTGTCTCAAACGCCACTCAGACTTCTTTGCAACTAGAATTCTGTCATACAGAATAAACTGCACGCCTTGTATTCAGTGTAGGAAAGAGAAGAAAGAGGGGAGACCATTTTTATATTTCTTTTGGCTCTTTGCTGACACTGATAGGATATGGAAATATAAATTTAGGGAGGGTTCCCCCAAATGTATTCTAGTGTTTTTTTCTCCAGCTTCTTTGGTTGAGAGGCAGCAGCTCCTGATTCTTGAGTCTAGCAGCATGTTACAAAATCAATCTTCCTGGCACCAGCTTTCTCAGTGCTCCAGGAGTCGTAACTGGAGGCCCAAACTGGACTCTTCCTCCAGTCCTCCTGACACTTTTAAGCACCCAATCCCCTGTATAAAATCCCCTTCTGCCTAAAACTAGAATAATATCTCCCTCTGACACTGATTTCTGATATAGATAAGGTAGAATAGCCAAAGATGTAGAGGTGGAAAATATGATCAGCAAACAAGGAGGAAATCAACCAGAGAGAACAAATGAGATTGGGGAGCTCAAAGGACATGGAGATATGCTGGTTTGACAGGCTTGGACAGATTCTGGAAGACTTTAGTGCCACAATGCGGAGTTCAGACCTGATCTCATAGAAAGTAGCTATCGTTGGTGAAGTGGCTGGAGTAGAGCACAGGGAGAGACCAAAAGTAGGAGCACCAATTGCAGGCCACTGCAATCACGGGGCATGAGATGGCCTGAGAATAAGGCACTCAGGTTGGGAGTAAAGAGAAAAGAGGAAATTCCAAGGTGTAAGGAAAGACTGAAGGCTGTGCCTAAAATGTAAAAGATGCAATATTTCTGATCTCAGCATTCATTTGATTAAAAATACTTGTTTGTTCCAAAATTAGTATGGCTGTAAGTGGGCCAATGGATATATGAGAAATTCCATGACTTTATCCAATTAAAATGAAAATAGTATTCTCATTTGGTTTCATCCTTTTGCAAGTGGGTAGGGGAAGATTTGGTAAAATAATATTACTCAAAGTTAGATAAACTGGTTCTTTTTTTTTTTTATTTTTAGTACTAGGGATCAAACCCATGGGCACTCTACCACAGTACTACATCTCTAGTCCTTTTTGTTTCTTTTGAGACAGAGTTTCTCTGAGTTGCTGAGACTAGCCTTGAATTTGTAATCCTTCTGCCTCAGCCTTCCGAGTAATGGGGATTACAGGTGTGCACTGTAGATAAACTGGTTCAGATCCATCTATAAGTTCCATCCAGTGGCACAACCATATTTCATTGCTGAATCAATGCAGAAGCTGTCCAAGGAAAAAACCCTGAGACTCTAGAACAATGCCCTATCCAGCAGAAGTGCCAAGGGTGAGAAAATGTCTCTGTTGAGTGCCACTCTCAAGCCACCAGTTTCTGTCCTAGTTCCCAGACCAATCAAGATCTCCTGAATTTTAGAAATTGTTCCTCCTTTTTGAGTGTCTGTGTCCAAGCCCAAAGCCAAGAGTTTACATCTGTCATCTCATTTTACTCCAATGATAATCCTATGATGAATGTTTGCTTTATAAGTGTATAAATGAGAAAACTGAGTCTCAGAAAGTTTATAAAATTCTGATCAATTCATACAACTCCTTTATTTCGTTATCTTAAAATTGGAAATTAGAATGAATGATAGAATTTAGGGAAAAAAATGAATTAGTTCATCCTGTCCTATCCAAATACCATGTCTTCCAAGTCTGGAATGTTATTGGTAGGCCATAATCTTTGTGAAACATTTTAGAAATAAATGTGAAGAAAGTATCAAGGTTCAATTGTGAAGTCCTAAAGTTGTTTATCTATCATCCTTGAATTGCCCCATTTCCTGCAGAGCTATACTGAAATTGAATTTTTTTTCCTCAAACCGAATCAACTCCATTTTGTTAAGATAGATCTTTTAAATAATTCCAGATTATTTATCTACAAAAACCTAGAATTGACTCTCACTCATTGCTGTGACAATCATGTAAAAGGAAATTAGGAAAAGTAGACTTCCAAAATTAAGTGGAGTTTTCTCATATGTATGGCCTTTCAAGATAGTGATTAGTTACTATAAGTCCTTATACCCAACTGTCTTAGGCTTAAAAAAGTCAAAGAAGTTAAGAAAAGTTCAGTCACTGCCCATTCCTGTAATACTGTCTAAGTTACTCCCTTTCATTATCCTACTTGGTAAAAAAAGAAAAGTTAAGTTTCACTGGATCCCAGAAGCTTGGGCAGACTAATTAATAGCTATAAAATGCTTTCAAACGCAGGATTCTATATCTGTATGTGCTTACTTCTTCAGTGATCGTGTTAATACCCTATTCATTTCACTGGTAATTGTATAACGCCATCACAATGTAATGATGTGCGCCACGCAAAAGTCAGGTGAGATGATCTAATGATGTCGAGATGAATTGCTGTCAGTGTAAGTCTATAAAGATAGTATAACACTGTCAAAAGTGAAAGGAAATTATGGCATTGTAAGTTCTACTACCATTAAAAGATGTTAGAAGGAAAGGGTTCCACAATCTGGGGCAATGTCTGTTATGACAGATCTGCTCAAGCAACTTATAAGACAAACTGGCATTCCTCATCTAATTTTCTTTATCCAAAGAGTTTTTATTAAAATTCTGTTAATTTCCTACATGAATGTCTTCAAGCCCAGAATAGGACTATGATTCTCAAAAGCAATTTGTATTTGAAATATTCATTGTTCTTTGGGTCTATGGTCCAATGTTAATTACACCAGATAATCATTTCTCTTGCAAGGGCAGGGAGTACATTTTAAAAGTTCTGTGAAAGGTAATAGTCCTCAAAGTTTCACTCTGTGAAGAAGGCTTGGCAGTAAGAGAGATCTTTGTTATACAGGGCACTCCTCACAGAAAAAAAGAAATGCAGCCCTTTAATGCATGGTCAGTTTAGGCACATTTATCCTTTCTATATATACTGGATTTTGAAAAGCCTTAGGAAAGTTGAAACTTGAAAAGAAAATAAAACCTTTCAGTATAATTTTGAGTATTTCAAAACCTCAGGTTTCAATCCTCTGAAGTTTTCTATTATGTGGGGGATTTAAATTAAGTGATTTAAAAAATATATAAAGGCATGATTTCTGCCAAGACTATTAAAAAGATAATAATGGAAATGAAGGAAGGGATATAGAGACAACACTTAGGAAAAGTTTGAAAAGGGATTGAACTTTTTTTATACTCAGGGATTCCATCAGCCTCTGTGGTGCCTTTGTGTGAGTTAGAAACAGATGCTCCTTTCTCAGAGCAGATGCAGTCCTTTACCTGGGCGTATGGTAGATTTCAACTCCCATTACCCCATCAAGGTGGCATGCTTGTGCAGTGTACAACCTGCTCAACCATAGGTGGTGGTCCTGACCATCCCTAATCTGCTAAGTAGATCAATCTTCAGGCATCTAGAAAACTTCTGCTCTTCCAAACAAATTTCCATGATGCCAGGCTACTGGACAGGAAATGGCCTCCTAAAGGACTTTGGAGTATTATAAAAAATACCACAAAATCAAGATTTGGCCAGGACCATTCCAGTTTACTTCTGCTGTCATAGTACAATTATTACCATCTTGCTTTCTTTTCTTTTCTTTTTTTTTTTTTTTAATTAAGTACCAGGGATTGAACTCAGGGGTCACTTAACCAGTGAGCCACATCCCCAGCCCTTTTTTGTATTTTATTTAGAGACAGGGTCTCACTGAGTTGCTTAGCACCTCACTTTTGCTGAGGCGGACTTTGAACTGGAGATCCTCCTGCCTCAGCCTAACCAGTTTTCGATATGAAATTACATGGTCATCCAACTCAACTTGGATAAGAAACAATGTGAAAAATTGCCAGAATAGTGTGTAGATAGCTGTGTGAGATATGTGTGTGAGTGTGAAGAGGAAGGGTAAGGAAATAATGGAGGCTCATGGTGAGACAGGATGTTCTGCTTAGTTCCCTGTGGATTTGTCCTCAGTTCCAGGGGCCAGTTGCTCACTGACATGTAATATCAGTTATAAATTAAGCTTCCTCTTTTTAAATATATTGTGGTTTTTGAGTGACACACATAGCATTGTACATGTTCATGGGATATGGGATACAGTGTGACATTTCAATACATGTACAGAACATCTAATGATCAGAGCAGGATGGTTGGAATATCCATACCTCAGACACTTATCATTTCTTTGTATTAAGGACATTAAATATTCTCTCTACTAGGTACTTTAAAGTGTATGGTTGATTGTTGTGTGCCATAATTATCCTATTGTGGAAAACAACATTAGAAATTATTCCTCCAGGTGCATGTCTGTACCTCTTAACCATTGTCTCTCCACCTATCCTTCCCAGACTCTAGTAACCACTATTCTATTCTCAATCCCTTTTAGATCAACTTTAGTTTCCACATGTGAGAACATGTGTTTTCTTTATGTGCTCGAGTTTAGTGAAATTAAACTTCCTGTTGAAAAACTTGCCCCCTAATTTCCCGTTTTCCAGTGCTAGAGACTCCCTATCCCAGATACACAGCATATTTCAAATCAATTTGCTAAGACGTGGATGCTTATATCCAACAATCGGATTCTAAATAAAGATGATACTCATTAAAGGAAAAAGAAACTATTGATAATCATTACAACTAAAGGAGACACTATCGCATATGTCTTTAGATCTACAAATACAAGATAAAGAAAATGAGCAATGGAAATATTATTCTGGATTAGCCATAGGATCATCATTAAGTTTCCTGATCTTTCTGTATAAAATGGTATAATCACAGCACCTCCTTACAGGTTGTTGTAAAGAGTAAGTGAAATAATGCATGAAAAACATTTTGCACACAGTAAATGCCTAGTGAAGGTGGTTATTTTTTATATTAAAAGAGAAGAGGGTTTGCTTCAGTCTATGACCAACTCATGCGTGTATATACAAATCACCTTTTGATTATGGAAAAATTTGACAATTCTTAGGTAAAACACAGTTTTAAATAGTGTATTTCAAATAAGACATTAGAAAATCAGGTTTCTCCCTGCATTATTTACCCTTTAAGAATAAAAAGGTGAATATTCTTAAATATTAAGTATTAAATATTAAGAATAAGAAGGTGAATATTAAATTGTATAAGAATGTCCTGGGGTTTTTAAAAAGTGTTTAATACTTTAAGCAAATTATGATTTTTATTATTAATGTGAACTTTTGGGGCCTCAGTGTATTAATCTGACAAATAGATATTCTAGAAGAACTTTTTATTCAAAATGAATGTATTGAATGTAGATGTCCATTCCCACAGAGCTAAATTAATATATAATCCCTAACTGTGGTTCCTGTCAGTGCTACCTCCCTTTGTCCCAACCACCTGGAAAGCAAGTGAGGTAGCTTATCTTTCATGGATGTGAGAGAGGTAAGTAGACACATCCCTTTCTCAGGAGCACATTGGCCCACAGAGACGAGAACTGAAGGTTAGGTCTAGCCTCCATACTCCTAGGGAGAGTAAGGATTGCAATGATGGTTATAGGGAGGAACAGAGACTGGCTAGGTGGGAGGACATGGCAGCCCTACATCAAGCCAGCAAGTCTAATGCTAGATATTCCTAGGCCTATGAGAGGTGGGGGGACACACACTTGGCAACATTCATACCAGTATTCAAAGACCAGGCTCTTTACTCTCAACAGCAGTGGCTGGCAGCAGTGCCACCACATCATTGCTCAAAACCACCAATAAAGGGTGGGGGAGGAGTGCCAATATGGAACATGAGCAAGTTCAAGTTAAATGAAAGGCAAATATATAAAACTTGAGGACCACCCATAACAGCCTGACATAGCTACTTCTCAAGGCTACTGTGAAAGTAGAAGTGAGTTATATGTGAAATCCCTTTGGAAAATACCATTTAATGGTCTATAAAATCTGCAAAAGACATGCCAAATGTTCACCATAATACTGCAAAGAGGAATGGAGCCCAATAATGTAACAGAAAAATTTAAAGAACATTTTTCCTAATCTGTGGCATTCGGAGCCAGACTGGAGTTGAATGTCTCTTATAAAAGAAAGTCACAAAGAAGAGAACTATCCCTAGAACCTGCTACTCCATTCATTCCAACTTCTTTAAGAGGTGTTCCCCCAAAGACAATCTTTGGGAGCACAATTGCTTTTTCTTAAATGTTAGCCCAATGATTACTCTAGTTAGGAGAGAGCAAGATGATTCCATTATCTTTTTGCCTTTTTTCCTGCTTATTTCTCTTCTAATCTCTTCCATGGTTCTTAAAAGTCAGGAAAATTTACCAGGCAATTATAATTATTAGATATCAGTTTTATGCCTATTTGACAGGCTTCAAGAGTAATTCTATTAGAAATATTTTCACTGTAGCAAAGATGATCTCTTTGATTCATCTATTCTTCAATGCAACAAAATTCTCCCATCCTCTCCAAGTTTATTATGCATGTTAACTGCCAACAACCTAGCACAGTTACTCTATAATGTGACCCTGAAAGTGTCTGAAACTCTTAAATGGCAAGTGTGAAAAAGCTGTAAAAACACTATACCCTGAAGCAGTGACTCAAATAACCAAGAAGGTAAAGGGAAAGTATAGGGAAAAACAGTGCATCCATCCCATAGTATATACAGAATTTTTCCATATATGAAAACAACTATTCTTGCCTGTATCTCTCACATGTTTATTTGATTTGTTGATTCCCACCCTCACTTCTTTTTCTAGGAAAGTATTTATTGTAATGTCTGTATATATTCTGTGCCAAGCTAAAGTTCAGTTTCATCTGAAGTATCTCTCCATTTTATAGCTCCAAGGATTCCTGGAAAAATTCTGGATATCCTTAAATCCCATTTTAAACTAACAATAGTGAATGCAGACACATAGTAGGTTACCTGTGAAATAAGGTCTGTTGAAAAGTTGTAGCAGCAACCAAAGTGTTCTTTGATTTTGTAAGTAACCAATTGAAAATGCATGCATCAGTTGGGCTGGGGGCTTCAAAAATGCATACAGAATTGGGTATCTGCAATTACATATCCAAAATTATACACCAGGATGCAGTAATAAATTATATAAATGTGTATGTTTACAAGTACATTACTACATGCATTGGCAGAGAGCCTGCTATACTGAGACAATGAAATAAAATAAAACTGAAGACTCAATGTTGAAAAAGTAAAATTTTGCTTAACTCCCCATAGGCTATTTATTCATTCCTCTGTATTCCAGGAACCACCACCCCCATCCTTAATACTAAAATCCATACACCCTCAAGTCCCTTATATAAGATGGCACAGTATTCCCATATAACTACCCACATTCTCTCTATACTTTAAACCATCTCTAGATTACTTATATTACATAGTACAATGAAATATTATATTAAAAGTTCTTATATTGTTTAGGGAATAATACAAGGGAAAAAAGAATTATGCTCAGCACAAATGTAATTTCCCCTCAAAATATATCAATCTAAGATTGGTTGAATCTGAGGATGTGGAACATGTGGATACAAAGAGCAGACTCTATAAATTGAATCTTACTAAGATCTGGCTGCCAGCAAAGTATCTTTTCTGCCCACGATTTTTTAAAAGTGACTCCATTGCAGTGTCAGCTGCACTTTCCTTGGAAAGCTATTGACTTTTCCTTTCTTTGCCTTAATTTTTCTTCTACAGGAGCACAGAGGGATGCAAGTCCAGGTGGGCACTGTGCCTGATTATGCTGTGTATCACAGCAGGGGAACCTCTTATCTCAGACTGGGGTTGCCTGTTTAAGAATTTTTTTTCTTCACAAAAGGTATAAGGTAGTAAACACAGCTGTGGAAAAGGTTTTGTGTTTTCTTGCTGTTTGTATTAAAATGATATAATTAAGGCAGAGTGCAAAAAATGCCCATAAAATTATACTATCTGCCCTTGTGCATATATGTTCTGGGCCAAGTTTTACCTAGCTCTTGGTGTTTGAATAATCTGAATGGGTTTGACTTTAGAAGTAGCTTTCTACACTTTTGCATGGTCTTGTCAGATCATAAAATACAGAGGCCTAAGATCAGTGAACTTTCAAATTCCAAATTGATCTTGGAATTAGGATGTTATTAAAGATGACTTAAGCTTCACTCCTGTTATTTTCTTGCCAGAGCTGGATCATTACACTGAATTCCTGTCTGCTGATTACTTTTCTTTTAATTCTAAAAGGGGAATTTTTAATTGGAATATTTATATATGTTTAAGAAGAATAAAGATTTTATAAATAGGATCACAGCCAAACTTTCCTTACAGGAAGATGAAATCTGAGTTTAGGATGACGAATATGCCTCAATTTCAGTTTGCAAAGACATATAATAATATAATCCCATTTACTTCCTACTTAGATGAACTTGAAGTGTTTTCAGCTGTGATATATTAAAATCATCTCATAGAGAATAGATTTGAGTGGATACTTAAGGCCTTTTCCTAGCTAGCAATGTTTAACTTAAGTGAATAAACATATTTTAATGTTCTTAATTATAAAAACAAAATGTGCAGAAATCTATGATCTGCACTATCATTTGGAACAAAGTGAAAAATTCTATTAGATGGAATTAAGTGGAAAATAGTTTTCCCCTCTGGGGATTTTTAATTTATTCAGAATATTTATATAATTGCCTAAGAGTGAATCCTTTGAGATTACTTTGTTGGAGATGCTCTTTAACTCCAAACAAATTTTTCTTGCAGGCAAGGGGGTTTGTAATTAATTTTGGTGTGGGAAGAATCCTTTACCTTTATCCTTTTCATTGCCTCTTTATGGTTTTTCCTCTTCTCCCTTGATGAATTTGCTTATTGTTGATTCATATGGGTTTCTAAGCATTTTGGCTTAGGCCTGGTTAGTTAAGCCTCATAAGAGCATTCAAAGGAAAATCTTTGAATCTAGGTGAGGAAGTAAAGAGTTTTTCTAACCCAGAGGATTAACCACCTGTCTATGTCACTTCCAAACCAGAGTGCTTGGCCCTGTGCTGGGAGACAAAGGCCAATCGCCTACATTGCCCAAACCAATGACCAACAACTTGTGACAGTTTTGAAAGCCTTTTATAATCTTTTACAATCTTCACTCCTAAATTTTTATATCATCCCAATACATGGGGTGATATAAAAAGAAAGACATATTTTTCTTTTCTGTAAATAACTATCATATTGAATATTTCAGGACTATTGCCTTAAGTTATTAAATGGTCTTAGTTCCCTAACTCAAAGATAAATATGACCCTATTGTAAATATAATGATTACTTAGACCTACCTCCATAGAATGTATGACTTAACCAGTTTTGTTTGTGTTTGAGATTTCTGGGATGAAAATCACACTAGATGGATCATGATCAATAAAAACATAATAAGAGTAAACTGCTCTGACAGCACTTTTCACTGGACAAATACAGAAAAGCACTGGATAAAGCATTACAAATAAAAAGTAAAATAAACCTATGCCCAAGAACAGAAATTTAAAAAGACAGTTAGTTATGCCACTGATAGAAATTTTAAACCCCAAAAGCATAGTTTATGTCAAGTGTGCTTATAAATAATGTTAGCATCATACTATGTAGTTATTTATTTACATGAATTATGTGAATGATGTATAAAATGTATTAAATAAATGAAAGTTTAAGTTCATAAATTAAATATTTCTAAGTACATTGGATTGACTGAGCTACAAGTCCAAAGGAAGGAATGCTGTACCTTTGGAACCACATCTACAAATAGATTTCCAAAAGGGTCAGAAAAAATGGAGTTATTGCTGTTGTTATCTCCCAGTTGCCCTGTAGCACTCATCTGTAATCCCCCAAATTCAGGGAGCTGAGACATAAGGATTAAAAATTGTAGGCTAGCCTCAGAGGTTTAGCAAGACCCTATTTCACAATAAAAAGTAAAAGGGGCTGGGGATGTAGTGGCTCAGTGGCAAAGCAGCCCAGTACTGAAAAAAGGAAAAAAGTAAGAAAGGATTCTCCCCATCCATCCCTTCCATATAGTATTCTCCTTGTAAACTCAGAGTGGCACTATCCCCAGGCAAGAGGCAGAGAGTGGGGAGGGCAGAGACAGAGACAGAAGTGAATGACCACTGGGAGTGAAGACTCCCCAGATCATCATGGAGACAGGACCTATTTCTTCAGCAGAACAGTCTAGGAAAAGAAGGTCACCCTCAATGCCTTCCAGTCACCCCAGTTGAGAAGATTGACCAAAGCACACACGAATGGAAATAGGGTGCAAGAGGGGATCACTCAAAAAATGGAATGCATGAATATGTAAGAAGTAAAAGAATGAAAAGAAAGGGTGAAGGGATGGGAAGAAAGATTTACTGAAAGTTGAGAGAAAGAACCCCACCTGGTATTGGGCTCAAACCTCAGAATGCTTATGAAGTTTGCCATTTGCACTCTGCTCCTGGAGGACACTGGGTGGCGCTCGTGGTAAAGAGTTGCACTTCTCTTAGGTCTTCTCTTAGGGTATCCCCTATTCACACACACACCCTTTGCAAATTTCGGCTACTAAAAGATGAAATTACTTGCATTTTTCCTACGTATCTCAGTGGGGAGCACACTGCTGGAGGAGTCTGATGTCGTGAGGTTGTTCCTCCAAGGCTGGATCTGTTGATGGGATCTGAGAGGTAGCAGTACCGCCCACTGGCCTTCAGGACAAAGCTCCAGGCCTTGGTGTTAAAATCACCCCACAACACCGGTAAGAACTGTAGCCTCGACAGCCCAAATACCCAGTGTTTGTGCAGCCCAAGTGTGGGTCCGAAGCCACTGCCAGGCCCACAGTGGGGCAGCAGTGCACAGAACCACAATGACTATATTGTAAAAAAATGAAATGATGCTACCTACACATATTGTGAACAGACTCCTGCAGCTTTTAACTTGGCGCCTGCTCTCTCTCCCTCCCGCTTTATTTAAGGAAGGTGTGCATGTGTGTGTGTGGGGGGGGGGGGGCACGCATGTGCCCAGGGAGCCTGAAAAAGAAACTGTCAAAAAAGTTGAGAATCTGGACCTTCAGAGACACACCCAGATTTGGTCTCATCCAGAAACAAACTTGGCACAAGTGACTCAAATCTCCATGAGGGGCAATCTAATGCTTTAGGAATCCAAAGAGAGAAGTTAAGTTCTTCTCTCCTGCCTCA
This sequence comes from Tamias sibiricus, assembly GCA_025594165.1. NCBI lineage: Eukaryota > Metazoa > Chordata > Mammalia > Rodentia > Sciuridae > Tamias > Tamias sibiricus. The sequence goes on along the minus strand of CM046664.1, from coordinate 105,356,099 downwards.
CTCTTTTACATAATGTGGGTGAAAATGTCTTTTGACCACAGAGGAGGGGAGGTAAGAGGTAAAATTAAACAAGACCTAGAACTAACATTGAGTTCAACCAGATCCTAAACTTTAAAATTTTTTGCCCCAATTCTATCAATTTCCAATCCCATTCTGCCTTCTCAGTAAGGTGCAAGGGCACTGCTAGGAATATACTGATTAGTATAACCTTATTAACCATATTTCCCTCCATGTTGCTAAGATTAAATCTCTATTAAGCGATGTGTTGGGGTGGGAGGACCAATGGGAAGACAGCCCAGCTCCTTGCACCACTTGACTTTGCTGGGAGGCGCTTTGACCTGTTTCTGGCATTTATTTGGGAAAAGCGATTCTTGCAACCTAGGCGGGTTGTGTGTGAGGTGATAGGAACTGAGAGCCCAGGTTCGCAGCCCAGTAGGGTCGACACTGTTTCCTTGCCGCCTTGAAGCTCCTCAAAACCTTAAGTCAACCGGTGAACACCAGCGCAGAAATGAATAGCGCAGGTTCAAGGCTGGCTGGAAGTAAGGGCTCTGTTTGCCTCGACGACTGTCTAAGAAGAGAAATCCAGGGCCACATCACAGCAAGAAAGCGACTAGGCGGCGGCGTGGGGGTGGGGCGGTGGGGGTGGGGAGCAGAGTGGTGCTGTGGAACTCCTGCTTGCTTCCTTGCGTGCACCCCGCACTGAAGTTGCCCTCCCCCACATCCACCCACCCACCCACCCAAGGAAGCACAATAACTGTGCTTTTGTGGTGCCCAGACACCACGGGCAGGAGTTGATGCATGTGCTGCTGCTCAGAGTTGGAGTTCCAAGCGGAACTGGCATCTTGCTCCGAGTTCCAGGCACACTCTGCCGACTTGTTCTGGGTCAGGTAGCTCCATGGCCAAAATAAGGCTAACATAGGCAATGGTTCAGACGCTTAAATCTTCGGTTGGGAGAGAAGAAGAGGAAAGGCCTGACATTCTCATCCTAAATACCTGGTAGGGCTCCTGGGTTCCCGGCCTTGGGCACCAAGGGGAAGATGCAGAAAAGACCCCAAGCAGAATCCAGCTACTAGAGTTTCCTATTCGAAGGGAGAGGAAATGGAGAGCCAGAGAGTCTTACCTTAAACTTCTAAACCCCCACTAGATCACTATTAAAGCAAAAGTAGCACATAATAAAAAATAAACTTTGGATTGTGTGTATCAAGCATACATTCTTGATCTCTTTCTCCTTTTGTATGTGAACTAAGACGTTCCTTCTCCCTACGGGAAATTAAGGAGAGAGGGTACAAGGAACCTGGACCTGAAGAATGGAGAGGTGGGGCCTAGAGTGCAGGGTCCAAGAAGTCAGGAGGTGGGCATCTGTGGGCATCTTCTGTCTTCCAAAAAGGGCTTTGATCCCTATCTACTTTCCCATGTTCTCCAAGTGAGTTCCCATTTGGTCAGAAGGCATGACAGGTCACACGTGGACCCACTCACTTTTGCAAGACTCTTTGGTTACTGAACAGAGTTACAGATTCTCTCATTCAATGGATTCCAAAGAGATAAGAATATTGAACAAAAGTTGGGTTGCCCAGCTCTTTTTGGAAGCCAGCAACGAGGATTTAGGCGTCATTATGTTACTTATGAGTAAAACAATGATTTTTTTAAGTCCATGTAAAGACTTAGGTTACAGGAACTCTTCTGCCTTTAACAGCTTTATGGGCAGCGGGCATTCTCAAGCATCTCTGTGCAGCTGTATCTAAAAGACTCAATTCATGCAAAGGAAGTGCTTTAAAAAAGAAAAGGAAAAAAAAAAAAAAAAAAACTACTGTTCCACGTTCTTTCTCTCCTTGGTCTAAATTTCTTTTCCTTGACTTTCCATTTCAACGTGTGTTCAATTCTATACTCTTGAGCCCTTGGTGGAGCTCACAGGGGCGGGAAGGTGGGGAGCAAGGAGAGACCGTCGCCGACCTCATCCTTGAAACATGTGCACTTTTGAGGCTGCTGATTGGAACACAGCGTATCCAGACATCACAGAGCTGGGTGTTGGGCCTCTGCCTTGTCTCTGGTATTCACTAAAAACAGATTGACGGGGACCCCCCCTCCCCCAACCAGCAACAACACAGAGACGCGTGCACACACTCGCGCGTGCGCGCACTTCCCCTTCCCCCCCCCCCCCCCCTTCTCTTTTTTAAGCAATGCTTTGTTGTGCTAAAACTAGTTGGACGAGTTAGGGTGTTGCTGCTGCTCCCGAGGCCCTGGCCAATGGAACCTGATCCACCCCGCTGTGCGTAAGCGCGCAATTAAGGATTTAACCAAGGCAGTGCTGCGCCTCAGCCAGCAGTCAGCTTGCCGGAGACAGAGCCTCCACGACTCCCAGCCTCCTCCTCGTCGCCGCCGCCACCGCCTCCTCCTACTCTCCTCCTCCTCCTCTTCCTCCTCCTCCCTCGCGCCCACAGCCATGTCTGCTTAGACCAGAGCAGCCCCACAACCAACTCGGGCAGCAGTCGCCGCCACAGCAGCTAGGACAGCCGCCGCCTGTGAGCGATGACAGGAGTGTTTGACAGAAGGGTCCCAAGCATCCGATCCGGTGACTTCCAAGCTCCATTCCAGACGTCTGCAGCCATGCACCATCCGTCTCAGGAATCGCCAACTTTGCCCGAGTCGTCGGCCACCGATTCCGACTACTACAGTCCCACGGGGGGAGCCCCGCATGGCTACTGCTCTCCTACCTCAGCTTCCTATGGTAAAGCGCTCAACCCCTACCAGTATCAGTACCACGGCGTGAACGGCTCCGCCGGGAACTACCCAGCCAAAGCTTACGCCGACTACAGCTACGCCAGCCCCTACCACCAGTACGGCGGCGCCTATAACCGCGTCCCGAGCGCCACCAGCCAGCCAGGTATGGGGGGGGGGCGGGGGCGGGGGCGGGAGGCAGATATCCGGGACAGGACTCCGGAGGTGCGAGGTAGAGTGGTAGATTGGGGGCCACAAGTCCACAGCAATGGAAGGCACAACCGGCAGAAGGGAGTGGGGACCCGGACTCTGCAAACAAGAGAGGTTCTCGGGCCAGCACTTTAGGCGCTGAAGTTTCCCCCTTAGTGGAAAAAACCCTGCGGAGGTTTAGACTAGCGCCTCTTCCCTCCGGCACCTTCTGGGATCCCTCAGTCGCTGTATTCCTAATTCGCCTGGCCAGAAAGCCAGCTAGGCTGAAAAAAAACAGTAGGGGTGGAGAGAAGAAACAAGCAGCCCTAGTAGCGTTTGCGTAATAAAAAGAGGTTAGTTGTTAAAATTCTTAGCAAGTGTGCTGGATTGGTTCGAGTAGGAATGGAAGGCTGCCTCAAACTGTCGGGATTAGTCTGGGAATCGCCAGGAGCCAGCGTGGTGCGGGTGCCCGGAGAGCGCGATATTGGGGGTGGGGGGTTGGGGAGCTGTGGCGCGCCGGAGAGGAGCGAGGCGAAAGCTTTGCGGCTTATCCAAGGCATTTCCAAAAACAAAAAGCCTTTTAAAGGTGGAGGAGGGTTGCTGAGAGGTCACGTTGTTGAAGGGATTGCTGGCACACTCTCTCTCCCTCCCTCTTGCTCTCTCACTCTCTCTGAGCCTAAATTTGCCATCTCCTCCTTTTTTGTCCACCTCGAAACTTACTTGCAGAGTTCAAGAGGGTTTGTGAGCTCGGCGGTAAGAGAGGGGTATTAGGTCTCCGCGGATAGGTTTTACTGGTCGAGTTTGATCTCTCCCCACCAGCACATTAATAATCCTGCTAATATTAGTATCCCCTACTTTGGCTGAATGGAGACCACAGCCCTCATTCTCCACCTTTCCTCTCCCAAGACAGACAGACAGACAGACAGACAGACACACACACACACACACACACACACACACCCTGAAGAGGTTCTCCACCGGTTTCAGATAGGTAGTTACTTTGGGAGAAGGGACTTGAGTCTTCAGGGAATGTTCGTAAAACAAGCGTTGGGAAAGTCTTTCCCCTACCCCCACCGGGATCTACATTCATGACATGAAAAAATTCATTCTGACCTGCCTCCCCTTTGCTGCGAAAATGTCGCACCACGGATTTCTTTTCACTGTGACTCTTGCTAAACTTTTTAAAGAGATCGTTCCTTTCACTGTCCCTCTATTTCGGGCACAAGTGGAAGACATTTTTTTTTTTTTTTTTTTTTGGCCAAGAACATATTAAGTCTATTTGTAAAAGAAACCAGACACATCTGTGCCTTCGCAGATCTGTAGTGAGATTATGGGGGCTGCATAATCGGCCCTCTGTCTGCGGCGGCCCCGACCGCTTGCAGCTGAAGTGAAGGAGCATAGTTTACTTGTGGGTCTTTGAACTTTGGAGACCTTGGTTAGCGTCTTCCCCTGCCCATGCGTCTGGCCTCTGCGGGCGCCCGAACAGACGCCGGCAGAAACCGGGTCACGGCCCAAGGCCTCCCGGCTTTTAGCCCCAGGAGGGATTGTCAGTTTTTGTCCCAGAAACCTGGGGAGCACAGGATGGGCATAAAAACAAAATTAGGAAGCCGGGCGCGGTGGAGAAGTAGGAATCCCCGAAAGGGCGAGTTCAAAGCCAGCCTCAGCAAGAGGCACTTGGCAATTCCGGACGCCAATACTAAAAAGATGTGAAGTGGTCAAGTGCGCATCGAAAAACCTGAAGTGGGCAGAAGCGTAGAAAAATTAGTCAGAGACTACCGGGGTCTTCCATAATTCGAGGGAAGTCCGTATTTCTCTGGGTTTTGGAAAGCAAGGGTTGTGGCCTGGAGATGTGGCTCCTTGGTACAGTGCTTTAGCGTGCACGAGTCTCTGGGTTCGATTCACAGCATGGGGGACCAGGAGGTGGTGATAAGGGGAAGAAGAGTAAAGATCAATTGATTAAAAACAACAACAAAAAAGCCTCAAGGACTATGCCTGAGGCCCTTCTGCGAAAGGGCTATTGTCTGCCCCAAAGCGCTAACCTAGTCTGTTTTGATTATTTAGAGAAAGAAGTGGCCGAGCCCGAGGTGAGGATGGTGAATGGCAAACCAAAGAAAGTTCGTAAACCCAGGACTATTTATTCCAGCTTTCAGCTGGCCGCGTTACAGAGAAGGTTTCAGAAGACTCAGTACCTCGCCCTGCCAGAACGCGCCGAGCTGGCTGCCTCGCTGGGACTGACGCAAACACAGGTAAATCCCGCGGCGGTCGCCTCGCCTGCAGGCCTGGCTGGGCCGCACGGTTCGGTCCCGACCGGCTGGAACCGATTCGACGGTACTCGCGAGAAACTAAGATACACCAGCCCTCGCACCCTTCCCTCCATGAGTCAGGTTGGCTGTTGCCAACATGTAACGGTGGGGACGGGATTCGTCGTTTGTCCCAAGATGCCCCCATGCAGCAGGCCTCCAGAAATGGGGGTTATTTCTAGGACGGTCTTGTAGCCTTTAGAAGTTGATTGTCTTCGCGATGTGAAGCCTTCCCGGGGTGAGCAGGGACTGGGGCCGCGCGGTGGTCTCAGGCCCAGCAAAGGCCGAGAGCATCGCCTCGGGCGGGAGAAACTTAAAAGAATCATCCCCCACCCCCTGTTCTTGCGGGAGCTTTAGGCCATAGCAACCTGAGGGTCGCGAGGTGGGGGGCGCTGTTGTACGGGGAAATATTCCTGGATCGTCCCCTTCCCTTCATTCCCACTCCAACCGCATAGGGCCTATACAAGCCTAAAGAATGTTCAAGTCGCCACCAGAGCTGCAGGCGGATTCTAGCCACACGGAGTGGAGGAGAGTGGAGGGAGTTGTGCGGAAGGTTGGGAAATCGTTCATTTTCCTCAACAAAAGCGCGCGTTTAGCCGGGCCCACGCCCCTTCCCCGCCGGGCTCGGGCCATTGTTCGTGAAACCTTCGCGGCGCCGCCATCTGGGCGCCCCGCGCAGGCCTACAAGTGAGCGCACACCGCTGCGGACCTCCGGCACACGCACACAAAAGACAAAAGCCTTGGGGGTAGTTCCCTTACAGCCGCCGGTGCGTGTCCAGCCGGCCAGGGCGCCCCCTGAGGCCAGCGCTCCACGCTTTGCCTCAGGCCCAGCCCTTGGCCGTAGGCTGCGAGCCCTCGCTGGGAGACGCCCGGGCTGGGCTGCCTAGGGGCCCGAAGATGCCTCCAGTCGCCGCCCCGGGGAAGGCGCGGGCGACATCTGAGTGTCCCGGTAACGTGTGCCTTTGTTCCCCCACCCAGGTGAAAATCTGGTTTCAGAACAAAAGATCCAAGATCAAGAAGATCATGAAAAACGGGGAGATGCCCCCGGAGCACAGTCCCAGCTCCAGCGACCCTATGGCGTGTAACTCGCCCCAGTCTCCGGCGGTGTGGGAGCCCCAGGGCTCGTCCCGATCTCTCAGCCACCACCCTCATGCCCACCCTCCGACCTCCAACCAGTCCCCTGCATCCAGCTACCTGGAGAACTCAGCTTCCTGGTACCCAAGTGCAGCCACCTCAATCAATTCCCACCTGCCGCCGCCTGGCTCTTTACAGCACCCGCTGGCGCTGGCCTCCGGGACGCTCTATTAGATGAGCTGCTCTCTTTCTTGCTCTTTTTTGGGACTACTGTGTTTTGCTGTTTTAGAAAATCATAAAGAAAGAAATTCATATTGGGAAGTTTGGAAAACGAAACAAAAAAGATTCATGTGTAAAGCTTTTTTGCATGTAAGTTATTGCATTTCAAAGGAACCCCCCCCCCTTTTTTTAACAAACGAACTTTTTTGCGCAACTGTGGACACTATCAATGGTGCCTTGAAATCTATGACCTCAACTTTTCAAAAGACTTTTTCCAATGTTATTTTAACCATGTAAATAAGTGTAGATAGAGGAATTAAACTGTATATTCTGGATAAATAAAATTATTTCGACCATGAAGCAGAATGTTTCTGAGAATCACACCTTTTGCCTTCTTGATAATGAGCTAGTGTAGTTTTTATGCAGGCAACTAAAGAAAGACAAGCTCTGTGGAGATTCAACAAAGCAAAAAAGAAAACAGAAGTCAGGGGGTTTCATGGACACAGAAGGCTATGTGTATATGTTGGATGTTGTACTTTGTCTATATACATGTGTGAGCTGTTTCTAGTACTGTCATATAATATATATTTAGGTATTTTTGGCCTAACCACAAAACCGTTTAGATAATGTTAAATTGAACCCCAAATTATTTAAGGTAGAAAGTAATGCTAGAATCTAAACACATCTCTCTCACCCTAGGTGTAAGAAGGCAACAGAAATCCCTCAATAACCCCTCTGAATTCTAAACTCAATGTAATTATCTTGGAGAACTGCACCCCCCCTCTGTATTTCCAGAGCAATTAGACAAATTACACTCTCTTCAAAGAGAGCTTCCAGAAATGAGTAAAGGAAAGGGGAGAAAAGAAAGGGGTGATGAAAAAGAAATTTCCTATAATTCCTATTGCATTTTTTTTTTAATCTGAAATATATGGGGCATAGCAAAAGGTAGAGCCTTGGACTCCTTGTGTGTATGATTATAAGTTTGTTCAAGCTTCTTCAGAGAAAGGAAAAGACCACAAGGACTGAGAACAATGATGAACCTAAACCACCAGGCCAAGCATGGAATATGGAAGGGGGGCTCACTTCTTCATCCTCCAATAAAGGGTTTTGCCAAGACAGGGAACTTCCGGCTGAGAGAACGGAATGAAAGCATAGTGGCCATATATAGGTTTCATTTCATTTGAGATAATGTTCTTATATAATTTCCCCCTACATTCTCTTTACCACTCTTCTTTTTTTCAGGAAGGAGCTCCCTCTACTTTGCTTTTACTTGTAATACAATGCACTGCAGGTTTTAAACCAAGGGAAATGGAATCTATTTGCTGGGATTTCTTCTTCCTGAAGCTTTCTTTGGGGCAGACACTAAGGACTTGCAACCACCAAGGCCTATCTCCAGTCTTTCTTCTCTTATCCCTTCATGTGGCTATTCACAATGTGACAGAGCAGGCCAGGTCCAGAACTGTACTGCCAGGCCTGAATTGTAGAAATTTTTCTGGCTGGCTGTCTCTTAGTCCACCTGACTCTATTTCCTTAGAATACCAGGGGAAATTGTGTGTTGAAAATTGCCACATGTATGTGAAATATTTTATAGCTAGGAAGTCAGCAGCAATAAATGTGACAAAAAAAGAGACTTCTTAAAGGGGGTGGAATATAAAAAATTACATCCTGTCATCTGAGGATTTCTGAGAAGGCTCTTCCAGGGTTGGGAGACTAGACCTGAAAAGGCATGCTGCAACCTGGAGGGGAATTTACCTGTGTGTTCTCTCTCTCCCTGCCTCCCTCTTCTGTTCTCTCCCCTATTTCTTTCTTCTTTTTCCTTTCCCTTTCTTTCCAGAAGGGACACCAAGTCCATCAGTTTGGAACAGCTTGGGCCTCGGGGTTGTACCCTGCCTGACTCCAGGGCAGCTTCGGCCTGGGGTGTGGACCTCTCTTCCCCCACCCACAATTACCAAAGCAGCCCTCTCCCCATTCCGGTCCAGTCGTTCTTTCTCGAAGAAGTAAGGGGTGAGGGGTGGCTAGGCACACTGTGGGGTGCTTTTTTTTTTTTTTTTTCCCAATGTTGGCAGAGAATACGGGGAAGAATCGAAGGTATCCACTTCCTGCTTTTCTTTCTTTGCTTGCAAGGATTTCGGTAGTTTCCATTACACAAAGCCAGCGCTTTATTTCTGGCGACTCAGGCTGGGAGAATTCCCCTCGATCGATCGTGGTTTGTGAGAGCCTAGCTTTCCGCTGTCCTGGCGCCTCTCCCTGCGTGTTTGGGAGGACTAGTGCGGGGGGGGGGGGGAGGGGGCGCATCCACTGGACACCTCTAACATTTTCCACCAACTGGTTGCCCAAAAGTGTCAAGAATGCTTGCATTATGCTTTCCCTTTCTGCACATGGAGAGGGTAGTTTTTTTTTTTTTTTTTTTTTTTTTTTTTTTTTTTTTTTTTTTTTTTTTTTTTAACCTGTCACCGTCATTACCCGCTTTCTTGGAGGAAAAGGAGGGATCCCTCCACCCCTCCAATCACCAGGCACAGCCCTGCTGAGGGATGGATGGTAGATTCGGTCTCTTCTCGGAAAAGAAGAGCAAAGCTCTTTAATGACCACCCTCACCCCTAACTTTGATGCTGCTTGTTGTTAAAGACTCTAAAGCCTGGTTGCAGAGCGTCCAGACCCAAGGATTCGCGGACGCAGACTTGGTTTCAGGATTCCTTCCCTGTGCTAACCTCACTTGTTCCACTCTCAGAGTCCTCTTCTCTCCCGAGCGTTTTTGTTATTTTTTCCCCTTGGTCCGGGAGCCGTGAACAAAAATATTCTGGAAAGCCAGTCTTTAGCGGGCTTTCCCTGGCACCACGGGGTTTCTCCCCGGGGAATTTAACTCCCTGCAGTCCCGCGCCCAAGGATGTAAAAATAACAGATCCTCAGCAAAGTCTAAAAATATCTGTGATGTTTCTCTCGCGCGCCCTCCCTCCCACCTTTCCTCTTTCCCTCCATTGTTCCTTCTAAGATATACGCGTACTGCTCCCTGGAATATTCCCATACTGGCGGACCCCACTCTCCCGGACTTTGCGCAGGTCGTCCCCTCTGCCTGACCCTTCCGGTTCCCACTTGCCTAACTCTCAGCCTTGTGCTCCCAAGATGAATCAAGTCCACTCGAAGATTAATTTTTTTCCAGTGGGTTTCTTCATCTCGAATACTTTCAACTCTCCACCCCGGTCTTCAGACCTCCTGCCAAAGCCCAGGAGACCCAGGGCATGCGATTCCTCGGTGCCCTGCCCACCTCCCGGGGCCTCCTGTAAGAGAACCGATAAATTGGCCTTTGTTTGAGGCTCGGGTTGAGCTAGGCGGATTTCTGCCCCCTTTCCCCCCTTTTTTCCTGGCGGCCACCTCCTTGTGGGACAAGAGGCGGCTCGGGGATCCGAGAGAAGCCGCATTCCTGTGGGTGCCAGGCGGCTCCAGTGCTGAGCCACAGGGCTTGAGACACACACACACAGAGGAACCCGCAGACCTCGCTGCCCTTGATCTCACTCTCTCTCCTTCCCGTCGGGGCACCCACCCGGGAGCCCGTCCACCCACACTCGGATCCACCCAGGGCTTGGCCTCAGGCAGGAGAGCATTGACCCACACAAAGATGCACACGAACCCCCTCCCAGTGACACAGGCAAGGCCAGCATCTCCCCGCCCATGCCAATCCTCTTTCTCCCGCCCCTTATCCCACAATCCCAGACGCGCCGGCTGGCCTCCTCTGACTCCTTTGATCCCACCCGACGCCCCACGGCTCGCGGCGTCCTGGCCGCACTGTCCTGGGAGTCACCCACAGCGAGCCAAGGCCAGGCAGCTCTCGCCTCCCAGCACGCCCTATAGCTCACTCTGGCCAAAACACTGCTCAGTCTCTGGAGCTCCCCAGCCCGAAGCGCAACGGATGCCCGCTGAAACACTGTCCTTGCACTCCCACTCTCCTCAGAAATTCCTTGTATTCCGAAAGAGGGACCTTCAGGACCACCCAACCACCCCTCTCCGCGCCCCATCCCCGCAACCCCTAGGATCGCGCGCCTCCCACTGGCCACTGGGATTTCGCCAGCCTAGAGCTCTCCAGCCCTCCTGAGAGGCACACCCTGAGGGCAGAAGCTCTGGGGCACCTCTGGGAAGCACGCCACGCCAGCGGATCCGCCTGCGGTCGCCCCTCTTCTCCTCCCTTAAGCACCCCCTCCCACTGAGGCTGGGTGGAGGCTCCCACCGCCCGGAATTTGGGGAGGGGGCACTTCGGCTTGCCTTAGCCCTGGGCTCGCGTTCCCGTGTTGCCCACGGACCTTGCACATGGTATTTGGTATTTTCAATCCCAGCCTGGTCACAGCAAACTTTGGGCCTCGAAAATAGTCCAAATAGCGGTGGCACATGTGGGACTGTTTAAATCTTTTCTATGTAGTCCTGTCTTTCCCCCAACCCTGTCGTTTTCTTTTTCCACTGACAGCCTTTAGATTCCTCAGTGGTGCCGGGCAGAAGGGATACCTTGCATCTACTGCCGGGGTAGGAGGTGGGTAAGGGGAGGGGGGGGGAACCTTCCCTTTCAATCATGTAGGGCTGCCGGCTGTAATGTAATAACCTGTTTTATAGGTCAGGATCTAACCGTGAAGATAGGAACTGAGAGAATTTACATGAATTTCTGTTTAAAGGAGATGAGAGTCCTGTTTGTAGCAATTAAATGTTTCTGCTCTTTTGTTCGCTTGGATTTCTTACTTACTTCTGATTTATGGGGATCTGAAGGGGTCTCTTTGCCAAAAGCACATGTATTATCGAGTCTGTTCCACACCCTAAACCAAGATTTACATAAAACCGTGAAATACCACACATTATGACCTTTTACCAGAGGAAATAAAAACAATGGCTCATAACACCATCCTACACAAATCATCATCATCATCATCATCATCATCATCATCATCATCATCCTGGTTTCAGTAAGAATTCTCTGTGAAATCTCAACTGTATACAGTCCAGTGTATTTTTTAAGTGGGTGGGGGAAAAGGACAGTAAACAGTTCCTAAGCTATGATTTATTTTTAAAGCATTTTCCCCCCAAAAGGGTCGGAGACAGAAACTGCCACTGGAAGCTTATTGTCATCCAAGAACTATTTCTGCCACTTGCCATTTGCAAGGTGGAGGAGGAGGGGCGGGGGAAGAAGCAGGATATGGACTCAACTTTCATCTATAAACAGGGGTCACTAAACAGGGGACATTTCATTATTGCCCTTAAATTCACAGGAGCTAGAAAGCCTGCTTGCCACCCGGCAGGGTGGCCCTGGCTGGGCAGCTCCCTGGTTGGTGAGGTGGTGGGAGGAGGGAAAATCAACACACACTGGCCTAGATGCTGGAAAAGATGCCCAGGAAATTCTCTGTGCTCACTGCGGGAAAAATTGAGCTCCTGGGGATGTAAGGACTTTAGGTATACTTGACCAGGAGGTCCCCACCAGGAACCAAAATGAAGACTGGGGAAGTCTCCACCAAGGCAGGTTCATCCTCCTAGAAGCTATAGCTAGAATCCCTAGAGAGCTTGGACTCTGGGTCCAGCATAATCTCCCAGTCTCTCTCATTCTAACTCTCCAACCCCATGTCTCTTTGGTCCTTACAATATTAAGGAAACTGACCTTATTCTTCTAGGCATATGATGACATAAATTGAAAGAAGCAGCTGGATTGGTTTATATGGAAGGATGTTAATAAACGTTAATGATGGAATTAAAACCAATAACCAGTCAAGCCAATTGGAGAAGACAGCTTCCCAGCCCGCTAAATTCAATTAGCAGCAATTAATATATTTTCTGCTAATATCTTCTAGGACTCTCCATGACTTTTTCTCTGTGAAAGAAAGTGGAGATGGAGCACAGGAACACTTACAAGCACCCAGGGCATTTTGCTCTAATGACAAGAGAGATTGCAAATTCACTTAAGAAAATGTTCATAAACAAGTGACAGGCACACTGAGTGGCTTTGGTGGAAACAATAGAGAAACTGACAAATGTTCTTTGCTTTGAGGGAAGGGCACTTTTTTATACTAGAGAAATGCTTTGGGAAAGAGAAAAAAAGACGGGAGGTTTAAAAAGAAAGAAAGGAAAGGAAAAGAAAAATTATTTCAGACTCCAGGCAGCAGCAAACACTGTAGCCCTTACAAACACATCAGCCCTACACTATTGAAGATTTGGACACGTAATTCTTCAGACCACTGATTTGCTATTTTCTTAATTCCCGCTCTTCTTTTTCCATATGAATCAAACAGTCTTTTGTCCTTCAGGGTTTGATTTGATCGCTACTGTTCACATTTCACTTTTGTATTTTCCTCTTCCTATACCATTACTCATTGAGTGCCCCGTGAAATTACAATCGTACATTTTCAACTCAGCAACCCATTTGCAGTGCAAAAATAGGGTCTAAATAATGGCTGAATTAGCCCTACTGGACAGTTTCAGATGTAACACTCTGTAATAATTATATTGCAGGCTGGATTAGGATGCTATTATCATAATCTGGACGTTTACAATTATCTGTAATTTGCAAAGATGCGCCAGGTCTTGATTACAGCAGTTTTTTTTTTTTTTTTTTTTTTTTTTGTATCACGCTAACCATCACTAAACAGTGACAGTAATAACAGCTAATTTTGCTGGCAATATAAGAGGTGCCGGGGTGTGCAAACAATTTCACACCTGGATGTGCTCACTCAACCAAGAATATAGAGAAAGAGCTTCTGCCCTGAGACTCAGAAAAATATTCTCCTCTGCTTCGGTTCAGTATAGATTTCTAGACCTTGATCATTGCTTACGAGATATTCACTGGGGGTAAGTTTTTATTTCTTGCATACTTCAAGGCACAGTTCATATTTCTCTTCTCACACTTTCCAAGCTGTATGTGTTGTTGTAATTTATCATGGACCACAACTTTGCTTTATAGATTTTTCAATTCTGACCCTTTAGCCCCTTTCATAGTGAAAGAGTTGTTCTGGTGAGTAAACCGATTCGGGTGTGAATGAGATCCTGAAGAACCTGAGTTGTCTTTCTTGCTTTCTGTGCTGTTGATGTGTTTGGTGCCAGTGTGTGACTGGAGACTGAGAAAAGGACCAGGTTTCTCTAAGGTGTGGAGGGAGGCTGAGATTCCAAGCTAAGATCTATTTGAAAACTGCTACAGCATAATCCTAGATGAATCCATGTACATGTGGCCATGATTTAAGGTTTTGAGGCATCAAGAGATCAAACGGAGCTCCCGGCAGGACCCCTTTAGAATCACAGGTATGCTATAGTTTGCAAAGGCAGGTGTAGCCTGAATCTCCAGACGGTTAGCCTGTGCGACATCTTTCTTCCAGTTGGGGAAAGTTTCTGTGACAACTGTCCTCTGCAACCCTTCAAGGCTGCTTTACAGGGCCTTTGCCTCACGCTGGTGTGTGTGTGTGTGTGTGTGTGTGTGTGTGTGTGTGTGTGTGTGTGTAGGGGGTGGGGGTGGGTTAGGTTGGTGAGGATACCAGGATCTTGGAGCTTATTTTCCACCAAACCCAAAAGCTGTGACCTTGGAGGTGGAGGGGATTGACTGGCTGAGATGCAGAATCAAGCTGCAGAGCCAAGGAACCAGTCTGGTTTAGGAAGACACCAAGATTCAGGAAAGAAGCTGTGCTGTTCTATCTATAGATGACGCTGTTTCCTGACCCTGTGTTCATTATAAATAGTTAGAAAAGTACAGAAGTCTGAGAAATCTTTGGCTTCCCTACCCCACTGCAGAAAAGCCTTTCTTCTGTGGCAGAAACCTTTTGACTAAGTTGTGTCAAAAGATGATGAGATGCTTATTGATGCTCCGGAGAAATAGTCTCCTTCACCCTTACCCCCTGCAGCTATTGTTCTCTTTCTCAAATGGGAAATAAGGTCAGAACTCGGCTTTAGAACCCGAACTGTGCAACCTCCCAGGAAGTTTGAACCTAGGGAGGTGTGTAGTAGGCATCAGAGACTGGGCAAAGCCTTTTGCCCATGCCCCTCCTACTAGTCCCTCCCTCAGGAATCGGTTTACTATGGGGTCAATACATTCCAAAGAGCAAAAATATTAACCCTTGAGGTTCAGAGGACCCAGAGAAAGCCCAGTTCCAAGGACAGTTCTAGGGGAACTGCTTGGAAGTTTAATTAAACTCATGTTAAGAGATAAAGAGATTCATACAGAGGCATCCCTGACAACACCTCCAATATGTTAACATACGTTTGCTGGGTTTCAGAATTCCATGCACTCACAGTGGTTTGGCATATATCTGGTGAATTTTTTTTTTAAGAAAAATTAGTGTTGGTTTCGATGTATGGTAGCTTTCCCTCTAACGTAATTTGAATAATTCAGCAAAGCCCCACTACCAGCTGTACTTCTGCAGCCTCTTCCATTCTTTTCAGCATTATAATTTTGGTTAATTTTCAATTTTAGGTCCTACGTCTCTGCAATTTGTGTATGAATAACAGAATAATTTCCCTCTTTTGTTTCGCCTTTCCTGTTCCTGAATCTAAATAAAGATGGCTTTTTAGTATTAAAAGTGGAAGAAAATTACAGGTAATTATCTTTGACGGTAAAAACGCTGTAATCAGCGGGCTACATGAAAAATTACTCTAATTATGGCTGCATTTAAGAGAATGGAAAAAAACCTTCTTGTGGATAAAAACCTTAAATTGTCCCCAATGTCTGCTTCAAATTGGATGGCACTGCAGCTGGAGGCTTTGTTCAGAATTGATCCTGGGGAGCTACGAACCCAAAGTTTCACAGTAGGAAGGGGGAAAAAAGAAAAGAAAACATTTTTCCTAATGTAACAATGCGAATGCTAGAAAATGACAAGACTGATCGGTTTTAAACCATTCTGAAGACTGACTGAGCGTGGAAGTTGCTCAACAAAAAAAGGAACGGGTATATTGGTAAGTAGTCTTTGCTTTGTGTCTAATTATAGTGACTGTCCTTTTGCACGACTGTATGTCGCTGTCATTATATGGAGCACTCTGAGTATCTCTATTGACTTCTGATAAATGGCTCAGTGGTTTCAAGGTTCATAATTTGAAGGATGCCCAGGTCTGTAGCCATTAATTCTCGCAGTATGGGGCTTCCTGCTTGTATGACGAAAGGACTTTTCATTTTCATTATTTCTTTGCTTTCCACAAGATCGGAAGGATGTGTTTCATCCAGGATAGTACATTTTCCTACCTACCTAGCTTTCAGTGGGTTCTAAACATTAAGCAGGTATAATTGTGCACTTTACTTTCTGTTTTTTTTTTTCTTTTATTCTTTCTTCTTTTGGTGAAAAAAAAAAATGCTTCCAAACAAAGGCAAATAGAGCTGTATTATTTTGCTGGGAAAAGGGAAAAGAAAATACTCAGTTTCAGCATTAGAAATGACTGGCTGTCTAGAGGTTAACCTGGAGATATATCATGCTAATATTTAGAAAAATATAGATAAATGTGTAGAAATCACAACAAAAATTATGTAAAGGAGGCTGAAAAAATATCCATGGTTAATGTTAAAGTACTTAAGACAAAGGCTAGTGGTGCAAACTGACATCTTTGTAGGCACTTGCCATTTATATAGAAGGCTTCCCATATTAGGAAACAGAAATTCTTTTAAGAGTGATAGAAAATATAATGGGGGAGGAAGGAGGGAGGGAGGGGGAGAGAGACAGAGGCGCACAGAGAAATATACAGGACACTCCGGCATTTTGTGGCTTTTACTCCATATATGAAAGAAGACAAAAACATACAAAGTATATATACAACTAAAATTCAACAATATATACAGAAATGTTTCTTGATATAAACGTCCCTATTAGCTTAGTGAATGCCACCAATTCACCTAGCAAAGGTGTCAAAGCAATAGAATGGTGATTTTGGTTGTTTCCTCTGTCTTTCCTGATTCCAGTTCAGGATTTGGGAGTGGGGTAGGGAAAGAGCATTTTTCTTGTTGTTGTTTGTTTGTATTTTAAATGAATCATCATCATTCCTGGTCATTGCATTTTGATAAAACATGCAGCATTCCCTTTGTGGCAATGTTCTAATCTTACAGCCAATTCTTCCTTTTTCTTTAGAGAAGGCTGTCATGTGAGGGTTTTTCTTCTTTTCTTTCTTTCTTTCTTTTTTTTTTTTTTCCTTTTTTTGTCAGTCTGGTATTGGTAAATAAAAATTCAGGAATCCGAGATGCTTCTCTTTCATCATGTAATGTCTTAAGCTCATTAAACAAGTAAAAATGCTGCCATGTTTACGCAGATTCTTCTGGTGAGGGGCAAATGTCTGTTTAAAAAAGTCATTTTGATGGATACTCCAAAGAGAAGAGGAGGCTCAGAGCCTGTATCCCAAGGGATAAGGGAAAATATCCTTATAGTGAAGGTTTTCCAGAATGCTAGCATAGAAGCCAGTCTTGAGCGCTCTCTCTCTCTCTCTCTCTCTCTCTCTCTCTCTCTCTTCCTCCCTCTCCCTCTCTCTCTCATGTAAGATTGATTACTTCAAAAGAAAGTGGATAAGGAAAAGAAAACAATGAAAAGGAGAAAAAAGGTGGGAGGGAAAGAATGGAGGAAAGGTAAAAGGGGGGTGAAAAATAAGGAAAGAGTGAGAAAAAGGAGAGGAAGAGGGAGAGAGAGAGACACACATACACAGACATGAGTGAGCGCCCAGACAGCTTCTGGCCATCCCCATATGGAGCCTGCTTCTTCGACTTGGTTTGGCAGATGCAAGCAGGTCCTGGATCCTCCTTGCCTTTTTCAGACGTTCCCCTAGGATGTCCCCTCAGACAACTCACATCATCTGTGGTCTCTGCATCGTGTCCTGGTGTGGTGAGGAGTACCAATGCGAATAGCCAGGCATGTAGCTGTTGGGGGGCATACTGACACCCTTAGCTGAGGCTGAAACGTCCCACACTGGAGGCAGAGCTGGTGAGCGTGGTGACAGGGCTGCCGAGCCTGGGAGGGGATCGCTCTCGTGAGGGTTACTGCCCTGCTTCAGCAGTTTCTTAAACTTAGAGCGCTTGTTCTGAAACCATATCTTCACCTGGAAGAAATGCAGCAATCATTAGGCCTGGAGAATATTGAACTGAAGCCTCTAGCCTCACTTCAGGCTCAAAAGCAATATTAAAAACAAAACAAAACAAAAACACCCACCATTACACCAAGAAGCCAAGTCCCGCCTCCTTCCACCTCTTTCTAGCCTCCTCCATCCCTCCTCCCTTCAACCTACTAAATATCTGCACCTAAACTCCTTGTGATTCTTGAGTTGAATGCTAGCCTGGTTTTTAAAACAATGGCCTAAATAAGAACAGAATAAGAACATAAATGAGATAATTGGATCCAAAATTTGATGAAGAAGGATTTTTAAAAGGAGTTCTTTTTGAATGCATCTCCTCTGATTTTATATTTGCCACCCCCAAAGCTAACATCCCTATGCATGTACAGTGAGCAAATGACTATGAACACATTAAAGCCTGTACATTTATAATCAAATAAATATATACCTATGCATTTAGTATACATGTCATAGACTATGTTTTAAGCATATCTTTCCAGACATATATATGCTCCCACAATCCTGCAGGATTAAAGATGGCACCTCCCCCCATTCCCTACTTGGAGGGATGCTTAAGTCAAACTGTGGTCAACAATCATTACATGATTGTTAGTGTAATCACTAAAAGTAAAAGGCTTCTCAAAACTAAATGCGAATCAGGAATCTGGAATGGAAGCACTGCTAGTCCGACATTCCAGATCTACCTTATTTGAAGAAGGAAATTCTATAGTGTAGCTTCCTTTACCTTTAAAATTCCTGGAATTTGCTTTCCCAAGAATAATACAAGTCACTGAGTAGCTGGGACCCCCTCATATTAAACATCAAACATTTTTGGTTGTAATAGGGCAAGAGAAAGCAGGCTAAACTAAAAAGAAGAGTTTAAAGAGCATCTGTCTTAAGGTACCACACTATTAGTCCCCCAGCAATTGTCTCATAGAACCTGAAGTCCCTTTGCTAAATAAAGGCCATCCATCTCAGATGAGGTCTACCACCCCATGCAACTAAATTAGTTGACAAGAAAAACTGCAAGTGATTGCAGTCTGACTTTATGACCAGTGTCCTAATATACCCACCTAAGCCCCTTTCTGTAAAGTCTGAAATATCCCATATGTTTTTCAAATTAGTAGAAGCAGGGAACTTCAGCAACTATACTTAACTGTGGCTTCACCTGCTATCATTTGGAGTGTATTTCTTGTTGATCTTCAACTCTGCTATTGCCCCCACATCCAGGATCACCCTCCATCAGCTTGCCACCCAGGATGATTTAACCCATGAACTGAGGATAATCTTCAGAAAAATCCACCTTACCTATCCTAGGATAAATAGTTTCTAAACTAGTGCCTTCACTGAATGCCATTGGAGTTTATGCCTACCTGACTTTCCCTACCCCATTTCACTTCATAATTTCTTTCTATGTCAATGAGTTGAAATTCTCATTAGCTCTCAGGGCCCACAAAAGAATCCTCTAGAAAGGTGGGCTTTATTTTGCCTTCTGGCCTTACACAGTTTTCTCCTACATGATTGTTCTCTTTCATGTTGTTCTGCTCTGGAATAGGATTTGCTTGAATTATGAGTTTGGTCACCAAAGGATGCTAGGCTGGGGTGGGGTCGCTGTGGTTTGAGTGGATGTTCAAATCCAATCCAGTATTCAATACCAGGTCATTTATTCCAAATTGTGTGATCCCAGGAAAGCACGCATTTGTCATTAAGCTCCTTCCATCCTTGGTTGACTAGGCCAAGAATTCTTCCTGATGTGCTCCCTGCCCCATCTGCAAGTGGGGCCAGCATTTCAGGGATACTCGGGCTTCTCGGGAATTACCTGTGTTTGTGTCAGTCCTAAGGAAGCTGCCAGTTCGGCTCTCTCGGGAAGGGCCAGGTACTGAGTCTGCTGAAAGCGATGGTTTAAAGCCTGCAGCTGCAGGCTGGAATAAATGGTCCGAGGCTTCCGAATCTTTTTCCCTTTTCCATTAAACCTGATTTCCCCGTTTTCAATCACTGTAGTTTTTTGTTGATCTGTAAGCAAATGATACAGAGATGCGGTCACCCGTGAGGCCACTGCTGCCGTCTCCCTGCGCGTGGCAAGATCTGTGTCAGGTCCCCCCCACCCCCCGCCTAATAAGGGTTTCCTCGAAGTATCCCCTCAACGCCCTAACCTCTCCGGGTCCACTGCCGGTGTGTACCCAGCGGCCCTGTGTCTGGCCCTAACAGTGAGCGATAAGCGCCCGAGGCCCTTGGGCAAACAGCCTCGCTCGCCAGAGCAGAAGCGGCGCCAGCCGCTTTCTAGAGCGCGCGGCGCGGCATTGCAAGGCGTCTGCTCTCTGGGACAAACCGGGTTCACTGGCCTGGCTTTAGAGCGCCCGAGGGTTGCTTGAGCCACCCGGGTGTTTGCCTGGTCAATAGAGTTGATGTCACCAGCTTCAAGCCTGGTGTACCAAGCTCCTCTGGCGTGTTCGAAATGATTCTGCTGAGAGGGACCAAACCTCCAAACAAAACATAACCAGGTGCTTAGGCCTGTCCTGCGTCTCTCACCACAACTTTGGCCCCTCGGGTGCTGAGAACCGCCAGCCCGAGGTCGTCTGCTTTGCCTCCACGAACAAAGGAGCAGTCAATATTGTATCGAAAAGGCAGAGGAAAGGGGCCCGGACAGTGGTAGGGGTGGGAGACGCCTCAAAGCCCACAGGAAAAAGCCCAATTATCACTAGTTTAACCAGAGCCACAGGCCACACCAGCTTCCCTCCAAGTCACCGAGACGCACCGGGCAAAGTAGGCCACTGCCTGTCCAGTGTGGGCTGAGAAACAAAACACGCTCCCTTGTCGTGGCCCAGTAACGTTCTCAGTCCAGGCAAACGCGGGTTACAGCCCGGAGAGAAGGAGCAAGGCAAAGGGCGCACGGACTCAGCGGGCTGGAGAGCGCAGTGCGGATCGACTTGTAGGTAAAGCGAAGCCTACGCTGAGCCTGGGGCTCAGCCCGAATCGCGCGCCGGAGGCCGGGGAGCAAGGCGGGCCGCATCGCGAGGAAGCCGGGGGTCCGCGGCGATGGAAAGGGGCCGGGCAGGGAGAGGCCGGCAGGCAGGCGCCAGGCTAGCGGGCGCGCACGGGGCCCGACTGGGGGCGCGCCGGGCCGCCCGGGGGAGGGGGCCGGCTGAGGCCCGGGCGTTGAGGAAGTGAACCGGACGGGCGGGGTGGGGGGCAGTTGGGAGGCGGGAGAAGCGAGCTGCCCAAACGGCCTCTCACCTGTGTCGTCCCCTCGCGTCTGGGCGGCCGCGCTGCTGTTGTGGTAGGACTGGAGGTAAGGGCTGTGCTGCGAGTGGCTCATGTAGGGGTAGGCGGCGAGCGAGCGGTGGTTGTAGGAGTTGCCTCCACCCGACGCGTAGGGCGAGCCGTGGTGGTGGTGCTGGTGGTGGTGGTGGTGTGAGCCGGCCGCCGCCGCCGCCGCTGCCGCCGAGTGCAGGCAGTGCAGAGGGTAGTGCGCGCCTGCCATGGCCGGGGAGCTCTGCTGCGAGTGCGGCTGCGGCGGCGGCGGCGGCGGCGGCGGCTGCTGCTGCTGTTGCTGCTGCTGCTGCTGCTGCTGCTGTTGCTGTTGCTGCTGCTGCCCGAACTCCATGAAGGCGGATTTGGACGAGTCCTGGCCTTCCAAACCGTCAGCCATCGTAGTCATGGTCATCATCAAAACTTTGGGGGCTGGAGAAAGCCTTCTCCCGGGTTTCCTCCACCCTCCCCCACTTGGCTCGTTCCGCTCTCCCCTCTGCAGCCACCTTAGCTCTTGGGATCCTTGCAAAAAATAAAATAAAATAAAATAAATTTTAAAGAGGGGGCGGAGGTGGTTCTCCTTCTCCCTCGCTCTTCTCTAATATATATATTTTTAATATAAAGAGATATAGTGAGCGGGCCTTGTTAACCCAAAGGGAGGAGGAAGGGGGAGGGATGGGAGGAGAGGGGGAGGGGGGAATCTGCTCTCCCCCCCTGCTTTCCCCCCTTGGATTTTTTGGGGGCTGGTGCAGTTTAAGGCAGAGATTTTAAGGTGGATTCTGCGAAAGTTGCGCGTCTGCTTTCAGACTTGATGCAGACGCCACGAGTCGAATGGTTTGTCTCCAAAGGGCAGCGCCTCCCCATTGGTCAGTAGCTCCCTGACGTCACAGGCGCACGGCTTCTACTGGCGTGTGCGCTGCTAGCCGAGTTCTTCGCCTACCTTCTGCAACTCCAATCCCAACCCGGAGCTGCAGCCGGGGGCCGCGCTGCGCGGCACCCAGGGCCGCCCGGGAGGGAGGTGCCTCCTCCCGGCCCGCCGCCGACGCTTCCCTTCGAAGCTCGTGCCCCAAATCCTGGAGCCCCAGTTTTGAGTATCGCAGCCTTTGAACAGCCTGCCTAGAGACTGCTCTCTCTCAATTCCCTTGCACCCTTGAGGGCTTGCAAGTGCTCTGAAGCAGTGCCCCTTACATTTAAATCCAGACCCCCCTCCTTTGACCTCCCCCACCCAACCTCAGCCCGACTACACTCCCGCGGGAGCGCCCTGTCACCGTGGATTTTTCTAGACGTACTTTATCGAAACCACAGAGGGAAGAAGAACCCCCACACCTGGGCCCCACCCCGTTGGGGGTGGTGGCAAAAAAAAAGAAAGAAAAAAGAAAAAAGAAAGAAAGAAAAGGAAAGGAAAGTCAGACCCTATTCTGGCGAGGTTCCTGCCATTTCAGGCCATATTTCCTATATATTGGACAAAAAAGTGGGGGGCGTTTTTTCCCCCCAGAACGCAGCAGCCTGTTTTGAAAGCGAATCGTTGGAGGACTGACAGTAATGCATTTTTTCCTATTGAAAACAGAAGCTACTGTAATGCTTTCAAATATATGCAAATGATACATGCGGTTAGTGGTTTGGCAAATCTTGATTACAATATAAACTACCCAAGTAAAAGTGCCTTCGTCCTAAATTTGTCTCTCGATTACAATTCCAATTGATTTTATTTTATTGTCAACATTGTTAATGATAAAAATAGAGTCGTTTTACAGTTATTTTTACTTTCTGGAAGGAGGCAATTAGAGTTCTAATCAGGAATACACAAAAATCTCCCATGATTAACTGCAGTACTTTGTTCAAATTGCTGCTATAAAATTCAGAACAATTTGCCTGTAATGATTATGGACTGGGTTTATTTTGGGAGGTGGAATAAAAGTGGATATAGCATAAATTATCCTCTAATTATACACCAGTGTCGCCTCAATTATCCTCTTATCAAAATGGTTGTCTAACTGCCGCATTTAGTTTCAATTCTCTCCTTTTTTTTCTATAAAAAGAACTTCATACCTTGTTATTATTAATCCATTTATTATTTGCAAGGGGATTTATATCCGCACATCCAGGTGGTAGAACCACTTCTCTTTCAAAGATGGACTGGGGAAAGACATTAAGTTTGGAGCAGCCCAGGGCTGCGGATCTAGCCTTTTTCTCTCCGGTCTCCAGACCCACTTGGGTCCAGGCAGCCAGGCACAGACAGCGGAACACAGACGCGCAGCTCAGGCCCAGCTACCAGGTAAGAGAGCCGAACAGGGCACTAGGCGCCAAGGAGGGCTAGCCGGTCCGCTTCAGGCTCCTGGTCCCGGGACTGCTGGCAGGCTCCAGGAGCCGGTACTGCCAGAAGATCGGGACTGGGTGGGACAGACCTGTAGACCCCCACAGGCCTCGGTGTTGGTTTTCCGTCTGGTCTGAGCAGATACCTAAGACTCGAGCCGTTGAACTCACGGAGAATTGTACAATCTAACAACCCTCTGCGTCGTCTTGTCTGGAGGTTGTGAGGACGAGTTTGCCTTGGGGAAACCTACTGGAAACTTCGTAGTATCCGACTTCGCCTATACCCCATAAGTTATGGAACCCAAGGGACCAGAGAAATGGAATAATTCAGTGGTGCTGCTTGCCCCTGCAACTCTAGAAAAGGGTCGCTGCAGACGGAGCTGCTCGGACTCTGTTTACACGTTTCGCAAGGGTCCCTGTCAGCGGCTTATGCTAATTGATTTTCCCGCTTCCAGCCCTGGGTCTGCAGGCATTGCCAGGCGAGTTTGCCTCCGCATCCCCCCGCTCCCCCCAACCCCGCCCGCCACCTTTTCTTTCTTTCCTTTAATTTATCCGAAGACCTGAAATTTGCTGCCCGCGGGTTTTCACCAGAGTTCCCAGGACAGCGACGTCTGCTCTCCTCTCTCCCCACCTTTCCCCAGCCGCTGTGCTTAACTTCTTGAGTCTCGGGAGCCGGTTCAGTAACTCTGAATTCATTTTTAAGTGGCGTCCCTTGTCCCTTTCCTTTTAACAAGAGGTGCACTTTAACACGCGAGCCAGAAACCTGATCCATGCGTTTACAAGTTGGCAGTGAATTAAAACAACAATAACAACAAAAATCTTCAAGAAAAATGAAAGGTGGGCTGGGTAATGGGGGAAATGCCTGGGTGGTGGTGGGGGGACAGAAGGAGAGGTCAGGGAAAGAAAGGGTTCTCTCCACACACTCCTGGTGCGCTCTTGGTGCACCCGGGCTAAAAGCCGAGCTAGTTTGTAATGTCCTTAAAGCCCGCAGGTCGATGTGGCAGTTTTATTGCTTTATACCCTGCAGCTTGCTGTTAACACGGTGAAGGCGTTTCTCCCCCAGAGCTTGTCTATGTCTCTCCCTTTATGCTCGCAGGTGCACAACTCTACCGGCATCGCGAGCGGGATGGATCTTGGCGGGGCCCAGGTCCCCGCACTTCAGCACCAGACCTAGGGCACAGCAGCTGTTTATTTGCAAAAGGATATCCTCGCTCCCCTTGGGTTTATTTAATGCCTGATAAAGCCCGGGCAGGCTGGAATTGTCCTTCTGGGTTGTAGCTTAAGAACATTTATCTCTCTCCCACGAGGTATGGATAAAATCCCTTCACTCTGTAGCAGGGATACAAGTGTGTAGCTGCACCTGGGTAATAGTTGTGTGTGATAAAGGTCCTGCTGAAACCTGCTAGGGGGCCCAGGCTGGGCTCTGAGAGAGTCTGGGGCAGAGGCAGTATAGCGAACAAGGGATCTCTCCAGGTTTCTTAGCGGTCTCTGTGTGCACTGGCGGGACAGAATCCAAATTGCAGACTTGACCGTCCGATTTTCCCGCCAGTCTTGGGCGTAAGAGAGGGAGAACTAGTGTGTCCCCACGAAGCCTTGGCTCGCTGCGTAAGGTTGCCACATATGGCCTCTGCCACCAGCGACCGCGCAGAGTTCAGCGGGCAGAGACCGAGAAGCCGCTCCCGGCGGTCATTTTTCTTCCATCGAAGCCGGCAGCTTGCTTTCCCAGTCCTTAGCCCAGTGTCATGGGCAGCGGTAATGAGGCGAAGCGAGGCAGTTGGAATTACCCCTGGTTTGCCCTGGTCCAGCCCGCACCTTCAGCCCTTCTATAAGAAGCAAAAAGGTCGTGTTATTTTTTTACCCCTCCCAGAGCCTGGCAAAAAGGCACACACCTCAGGGACTCCCGGGCCCCAGCGCCGGGTTCGCCGCCAGCGAAGTCCGGCTCCTCTTTGTCTTGCCCGCCGGGAACCCTAGCCAACCCTGGGGAAGAGGAGGGCAGCCCAGGTGGGCGAAACCTTTATCATTCAAAATAGAAGGAAATCCAACATTGCGGAGTCCAGGCCTGAAGACTCTTTTAGGGCCCAGGTGAGGGTCGTATTCGCTAAAGTTTTAAGAAGCAGGATTTGAGGCCTAAATTGAATTTTGCTCCTTAAGGTACTGAAGCGTTGGGGTTTGTATTGCGGCTGTCAGTGTCACTTGGAGAAAAAATACTTGCGTATTGCCAACACAAGACCGCTTGGTCTGTCTGCCAAAGGCCACTGTTAGGGGAATGCCCTCATTGGATCTGAGAAACCCGGCTATCCAGTTCTGAACGGGTGTTTGAACACACATATAGGCCTGGGAATGCCTGGGTGCTCGAGGTGGGTTTGTAGCCTCGGTGGGGGGAAGTGGAAATACATTCAAGCCGGCCAGGACTTGGCTGGGTTTGGTTGCTAAGTTGGGCTCAGTTATCACGTTAATTCTAAAGAAATTAGACCTGGATAAATAGCCTTTGAATTCAAAGAAATAACTCGGTATTGATTTACATACCCATGCTAAGAACCCCCTTCTCAACAGGAGACATTGGTGGAAAAAAAAAAAATCCTGCTAGTCTTTTCCTCATTCAATGTAAAATTCTGTTTGTGTATGTAAGGAAAGGGTGCCTGATATCCTGGAAACTCAGACACCCTTCTTCTGTCCCCTGACACACACCTGCAAAAGCTCCAAGACACAAGAGGGCTGCCTTTCTTAAACCCAGGCTAGTTATGATAGCTTCAGGGGTAACCGAAAGAATTAGTGGAAGCCAAAAGAAAAAAAGAAAAACTCTTGAAATTTTGGTGACATTTTTTCTGGTGATAAAACTTTAATCCTTTTGTTAACACAGTCTCCTCCCAGGTTCCTCAAAATCCAATTTGAAAGTGGACTTTGTTTTCCTCACATCCAGAAAGCACCTCACTGAACTTTGGGGCATTCCCCTCATCTCTTCAGTCCTGCAGTCCAAGAAGAGACTAGTAGGAAACTCCAACAAGGCACTGACCCACCAGGGGGCTTCACAGAGTTTTTTAAGTGTCCTATTTGGAGAATATCAACTAAGCATGGTCCCAATCTAGAGGTTCCTGTTCCCGGCATTTTTAAACCTGGAATCTAGTGGAGTTAATGAAAACGAAGCCAACTAGGTCCTCAAACACAACCCTGTTTGCCTCCTCTCTGACTTCATTTTCAGGTATGCTAGGACCCAAAGCTTTCTTAATACAGAGAGCTGAAAGACAATAGAGTTGAGAACAGCTCCCCTAAACTTGGAATTGTATATAGAGGCCTTTATGCCTGTTTGTCCTTCTTCCTCCTTCTTTTCCTTCCTTTCTTCTGTCACTATCTCTCGTTCTCTCTCTCCTTCCTTACAGATATAGAACACTACTCCCTAAAACACCCTTCTTTTTCTTAGCCTGGAAAAAAAAAAAGAACCCCATAATGTTTAAACACTGAGTTTAAACAGGATAAGTGCAGATGTTTGTCTTTTCAATATGCAGGCTAAACCAATGTTAAGTGTGCCCCCCTTCCCCCATTATCCCTGCTGGGAAATGTAGCAAGGCAAAGGGAGGAGGGAAGGGGTGTTAGAAGTCAGCTTTCATCAAGTCAGTCTTTGGAAAGCAGGACCCCCTGACCATTGGAGGATAAATGCAGCCTTAGAGTGGCAGGGAACAAGCATCAACAGGAAACGACAGACTATTTTTAGGCATAATAAGGAGTTAATATAGCTGCCCAAGCGTCTTCCGAAATGCCTTGAAGCATCCTCTGTTTAATTCTTTCATCCCTTCATCAGTAGTAACAATAACAACGTCAGAGCAAATGCCTCAACATTAAAGAAGAACCAGGGTTGGGACAGCTTTTCAGGAAAACCTGGGATGAAAAACATCCTCTTGCTATCATGTGAGCTCTTGGTTCTCTTGTTGCAACAGAAAAATAAATGAAAACCATTTTTCAGTGGGGAGGGGGAGAGGTGTTCTGTTTCTGGCTACACTTGTAATATAAATGCAATGGTAATTTTCACAGTTTTACCTGTTCATAGGCACTTCTTATCACCTTTATTTTGTAACATCCCAAATAAATAGGAAGCCAATTTATTAATTTTTAAGCAAAACTTTCCTTGGAGGGCAACAGATTTGAAAGCCCTTAGAAGAAACTAAGATTTAAAAAGAACCCAACTGTGAGTTTTTTCCTTTGTACAGAAAAAGATCTTTTCTTTTATACAAATCTAGGATAGGAAGCCCATTCTATTCTACCCTGCAAATGAAATGGTGACCTCCCCCCACCTGTAGGTTTTACTAATTTTATGCAGGAAGATGTTCCTTACCCATTTTACTCTGTTAAACTAAGCCCCTTCCCCTTGCACAGTGCAAAGCCTTTGGTTCTTAAATACACACTAAGAGGATATGTTTATTATTGGTAAACTTATATCTGAAGTCATCATCTTTGGGAAGCTGAAAGTGGAAAAGAATTAAACATGGGGGAAAGAGGGGTAAGAGAAAGAATATTAGAGTGTGGGCAAAAGAGAATGAGTGTGAATCTGCTTGTATTGGGAGTGCCTAGTCTTCAAGTTTTCTTCCTATCCTGTTCACCAAGTACCATTGCCCCACAATGTTAGTAGCATGAGTACAAAACTAAAGCTGATAAATGGGGCCCTGCAGAATCTGCCACAGTACATATGTGTTTGGAGACCTGAGGGGTTTGAGGCTGGAATGGGGTGAGCTGGACCAAGCAAACTGTGCTCCTTGGCTAGTCTTCTAGTATCTCCTCCCCTTAATGCTCCTCCCCACTCCTTAACCTGATTTCCCCTCAAATACCCAGGGCATCAAGTTGCCCACTCCAACTGCAAAGTGGTAGTAGGAGAACCCTTAAAAAAAAAAAAAAAAAAAAAAAAAAAAAAAAAACTACAAAATAGTTCACCCTTCCAGGACAAAAGCCAATTTAAGAACAAGGCTCCAGAAGCTCCAAAGCTTTGGGCCCGAGAGTACAAAAAAAAAAAAAAAAAAAAAAAAAAAAAAAAAAAAAAAGAAAGAAAAGTAAAAGAAAGAGTAGAAGGATGTATCTCCAGCAGTCCCAAACAGTCAGGCAGGCATTCAGGGGTGTCCATGGGTCTAGGATGAATGAAGGGGCGAGGGACAGGAGCCCGGAAGGCGAGCAGAAGGCGACAGGAATTCTCGGGCCCACAGCTGGCTCCCACGCGCCGACGTCTGCGGGGAACAGGGACCCGATAATGGAATTCAGGAGGCAGGGATCCTCCGAGAGCCAGCCACTGTCTTGTACAGATTTGTAGAGAAACCCTCACTGTAATTAAAACCGTACAGTCAGATTAATTCAATGTGTTGCTCGGCAGCGTTTTTAATAGTAAAAATCCGCTTTAAAATTGAATTAGGGTCGAAGAAAATTTCTGCGAGACTCGCCGGATTTGCCAGCTTTCATTGAAGCCAGCTCGGTGGATTTAGGCGGTGACTGCACTGGGAAGAGGTGGAGGTGGGGGATGGGAGGGTGCTAATCAACATGGGGTGTCAGGTCGGGCGCTAGGCTGGCCTAGGCAGAGCGCACCTCCTGGACTTAACCCTTCTGATCTTGGGGGACTGTGCCAGATTTTTGACACCCAGGACACCCCCTCCCTTACCACCCTTTCTGCGAAGTTCTTGGCTCAGGAAAGGTGGGGGGTAGGGTTGGGGGTAGGGTAAGAAGTGAGCCCTACTGTATCTTGAAGCAATTTCTCACTGTGTGTTTCCTTGTGAGCTGAAGGTTGGAGCCCTCTCTGGCCGCTTGAGTGACAGCCAGGAGAAAGTTGTGGTTCTCTCACAGACCACCCCCACCCATCCTTCTTTTCTTGAAAATCTTCCAAAAGTTAAGGGTAATATTTCAAGCACGCTGTCAAAATGTCTCCCAAGCTTTGATTTGGCTGGCCGCCCCTCTTTTCCCTCCCCCTCCCTGCTCCACCCCGAATCCTTTGCATTTCACGTGGTTGTGAAATAGAAGTTAGTATTATTGTTTTCCCCCTTTAAAGTCAGACACCTTGGATCTGAAAACTTGCTCTCAAAGTTCCTCCAAGGAGTGGCGACTGAGAGCTAACGGATAGGTACTCACTTGAGACGGGCCTGAGGGGTAGGGTAGAGAGCAGAAATGGGGTTTCTCATGCTAACGGCTTTTTAGGGCTCAGAAGCCGTCCTAGGCTCCCCATTCCTCACGGATCCCGACATTGCACAGGCTTCTTCTATGCTGAATACACACACGCGCACGCAAATTCCCTAACAAGTTAGTCACATCACCAGGCCTGGGAAAACAAAAACCGCTGTGGGTCCTTGTTCCTCCGGCAACAGCGCACAGACGCTTTAATTGCGGCAAATTGTCACTCTGTCCCCTTTTCGTTTTCTCGCTCCTTCGTTTATTTTTAGTACACTTCAAATGCCTACACACTTCCCTGGTAAAGAGAGCGCGGAGCAATTATTGCCTTTGCCTTGAGGGCCTGCTTTGCCAATCACTGAGTGGGAATGGAGTAAACAGGGCGAAAAGCCAGGCGCGTTATTGGTCTTGCTTATTTCAGGTGGAGAGCGGTAAATAATTCTTCCTACTGCGCCACCCCCGCCCTCATTTCTTGGGTACCAATTATCTGGAAGAAAGGAGATGTGCTTCTCTCCCCTGTGCTCCCCATCACACCCCATCCCATGTGCACCAAGTTTTACTCCGAATTCAGCGAATCCCATCAGAATTGGCGAGTTCCTCAGAGAGTAGTTAAGAGATTTCCACAAGGACTCAGCCCTTAATTCTTAAGTAGAAGATGCGCTATACCTTCCCTGCCCCCATGCTGGGAAATAGGGTCCTTTTACTCCGAGGGCTACCTGGGGGATAGATGCCCCCAGGCAGGAGACAGTGAACCTCCAGAGGCCCCTTCTAAGTTAAAGCAAGTTTTTAGATTGGTTTGGAGCAGTTCGGACAGTCTGTTAGGACCGCTTTCGATCGAGATTGCTGTTCTAAATATTAGCTAGGAATTCTTAAAACAGAACTTTACATTTCGAGGTGTGCTGTTTTGAATATTGCAAAGGTCCATTCTGCACCTTATATCTCTTCGTCTGTCTTGGGATAAACACAGCAGTCTGGGATCACAGGGAGGCAGGTGTCTGCAGCAACAGTGGGGGGTGAGAGGGGTGGAGGGGTGGGGGTGGTATAGGCGTCCTGCAGATGGATCCGAAACAAATCAGCGCTGGATTAACTTGTCTGTCTGTTGAATTGTCTCCAACTGCTAAAGCAACGCGGGCCGCGCCTGCCAGGGCGGGTTCGGGTTACTTGCTTGTCCTGGGCAAGCGGAATCGCCCTTGTCGGGCTGGCGGACCGGCTTGGGACCTGTCGGGCGCCGAGGCCCGTTGGTTGGACATTTTAAAGGAACCAAGCTAGTATCAATTGCTCCATTCTCACATACATCCCCCTCCTGTTTCCTTCCTTCCTTCTTTCTTTATGAAAACATTTACAAGGAACCTAATTTCAGATTGTGGAAGTAAATTTCATGCTAGGATATATTTTACAAAACATGTAATCTTTCAAGGCCGGAAGACGTTTAATTAAAACCATACTTTGACAAGTTGAGTTTCAAAGTGAAGTCACACCAGCGCAGAAGGCTAATTCATATTCAAGATGTAGCCTGTAATTCAAGTTGTTTGAAAACGCCGGCCAGGGCAACGCGCTGCTCGCCCGGCTAGTTACCTGCCCAAGGGCTTCGGGACTCCAGAGTCCCCACTTGGACTGGAGCATCAGTCCACCCCACCCCCCACCCTGCTCAGATGCTCTTCTGCAACTGGTTTGGGTACACTTCGTGGTGAGGGTGGGGGGTAGGGAGTGGGAGAGAGAGAAAGCTCCCAGGAGCACTTTTAGCGTCCTTAGCTGTAACAGTCAGAGGGGCCCTAGGTGCCCAGGACCCGCAGGAGAGCGGACAGAGGCAGAGTGACAAAGCACCTTCTGGAAGCACAGAGGGACTGATGAAAGTCCCAGGCCCCCAGTCTTCCTAGTTGTCCCCTGGCTGACCTATGCTAGAGAAAGGGAATCTATCACACTATCCTGATTCCTGACGACCCAAACATGAGGTGGGGGAGGTTTGTCCCCTGCGGATGATTAATGGGCACAACCTTCAGAGTCCTCACAGAAGAGCAAGTGTTGGTTCAGAAGCCTCTACTGCATTTTTGTCGTCATAATCCTCAATAGTTCCTCTTTGTAACCTCCTTTGCTGTTTTCTTCTAACTTGACCAGTTTCAACTTAAACTTGAGGAGGTTAACCCCACTCCCAGAAGACGGAAATGCTTTCAGCTCAGTTCCCCCCCCACCCCCAAACCAACTAGCCTTGTTGATACAGAGTACTAATGGCCTGCCATGCCTGCTATGGATGGGAAGGAGCTAGTAGGTACCCTGAGGCCTGCACAAATATGAAACAAAGAAATTTTGCATATCTCCCTGGATTGAGTTGAGTGATTGTAAACAGCAGCTCCAGAGGCTGAAACTGTAGCCAATGCTGGGTTCCATGTCATGGTCCTAAGCCCATACCTCAGTGGCCCTATCCAGATCCTCAGCCTTCTGGTCTTGTCCCAGAGATGACAGTGAGTTGTTATCAAAGTTAGCCTCATGGATGATCTGAAACTTGCCTTAAAAAGAGGCCAGGATGTGAATTTGCAACTTATGTTGGTTCAGTTTTCCCCAGAACACTTAAGAAAAACCTTTTCACTTATCCCAAATGAGGAGAGAAAATTTTGCTTCAACTGGTGGCAGTGAAAATTGATTGATTGATGGACACCCCCCCCCCAGATCTGTGTTTCTTTTCAAAGGCACTATTATTCTATTATTTTCATAATTCTTTTCTTTTGTTCTGGGGAGAGAATCCAGGGCACTTAACCACTGAGCCACATCCCCAGCCCTTTTTTGTATTTTATTTAGAGACAGGGTCTCACTGAATTACTTAGGGCCTCACTAATTTGCTGAGGCTGGCTTTGAACTTTCTATCCTCCTGCCTCAGCCTACTGAGCCATGGGGATTACAGGCATGCGCCACCATGCCTGGCTTATTTCCTTATTTCTTTTTTTTAAAAATATTTATTTATTTGCTTTAGTTGTACACAATGCAATGCATTTATGTTTACGTGGTGCTGAGGATCGAACCCGGGCTGTGCACATGCTAGGTGAATGCTCTACCACTGAGCCACAACCCCAGCCCATTTCCTTATTTCTTAAAGTATAATGATAAGTCAGTTACAAGAAAAAGTCTAAAATTCAAAGTGCTCAAGAAATATTTTAGGCTGAAGGTGTAGTTGTAAGATAGAGTGCATGCCTTGGATTCAACACCCCCTCATGCCCTCCCCCCCCATGAAAAACAGACAAAATTTTTTTTTTTAACTTTTGCAATGATAATTCCAAAACATGATTGTGAGTAAGTTTGTGGCTCTTTATATAGATTACCAGCTGGCATTTCTGAAGGTTCAGTGTGTGTTCTTTGAAAAATACTTATTGGTCAAATAATGATTTTAGATGAACAGGTAAGACCTTGAGATTGTTCTATATTTTCTTACATTTTAGAGGGCTGGAGTGGGACTTAGGGTCTCTCTCTCTCTCTCTCTCTCTCTCTCTCTCTCTCTAAAAAAAAGGAAAAAAAAAGCCATGTTATAATTGTGGGCCTGAAGGGTGAGAAAGACAGACAGAGATACTGATGGGGTGGTTTTAAGCATGGTGTTGTATGAGCTGAGAACTAAAAATATGTACTTGAAGCTTAATCCTATGTTGAAAACTTGTGAATTGCAGAAAACAGAACAGGGATTGCAAATAATGATTCTCAACTATTTTATTTCAGTGATAAGAATAAGCACTTTCTTGTCATAGGGTATGAATTCTCTTAGGGTTGATGGAGTCCCATTTGTGGGCAGCATTGCTGGCAGGGATATATGATGGGAAGAGTACATGTTGGTTGATAAAGGTCAGACCAGTACTATACCCAGGACAGGCAGCAGTCTTGTGCAGAAGGAGCAGGATGGGTAATATTTCCCAGCTGGCCCACCCGTTTTGTAGCCTCAGAGAATAAACCTCATTGTTTCCAGCCCCTGAGCTTGGGTAGAGGCTGAGAGGCCCAGACAGGGTGGAGATCATGCCACTTATCTACCTTTCTAGTTTCCTCTGCCTTTCTATTATTAGCCCCATTTTGCAGATGTGGGAGTTAACACGTGGGTCAACATAAAACATGGACCTCACCCCAGAGACCCCTTTGGTGTCTGGGAAAAGCAGAAGGATGGAACACAGGTGTTCCAGCCTCTGTCTCCCTGGCAACCATGTGTGGCTGGGGATGAATGAAGGAAGCTGGCTTTGAGGTTGCTTTCCCACGTTAGGCCCCTACAGGTGATTTTCTGTTTTTGAGGCTCATTTGGTCAGTGAAGGAAGTGTGATTTTCGTGTGACAATGAAACTCAGATTCAGCGTTCATCCAAGCCCGGGGGCTTGCAAGGCAGCACTCCCAGGATTCCTTGACTTCCTGCCGCTGCTCTTTCAACAGCCTCCTCTCTCCAGCCTTCTAACTTTTTCTTAAACTCTGAATACTTTAACCCTTGCTTGTGGTAAATTTATTTGTAGTTCTGAAATGTGTCTATTTCCTACAGAAATCTTCAGTGCCTAGGTGAAAATCAATACTAAAACACTCTTTATTTTTAAAGTGGGTTTTAAAGGCCTATTGTGGGAGAACCGAGATGTCAATGTGACCTGGAGGCGCAGTAAGAGCCAGATTCTATTGGTCAGGGCGGGTTGGGGCTGCGCCAGAGTTGGCTCACGTGTGTGCCTTATCATGCAAATCTGAAGACTCAGGCATGCGCACTGCTTCCCTTGAGTACCCGCCTTCGTCGTGTAGTTGGGACCAAGACTTCCAGATGCGCAATAATTAGATTTCCTCATTAAACAAAGGTTTCCTCGTCATTCCCCTCCTCCACCGGAGCTCGACACCAAACCAAGCTGCTTACCCATTCCCATCGTCCCTCCCCTTTCTACCTCCCAGTTTCTTACTATCCAGACTTCGGGCCACCTCCCCTATTTCGTAAGGTCCTGGATTTTAGGGTCCTCCATATAACACTCCATCATTTATTTTCTTTTGATTGACTTTCAAGGATATTAAAATCTAGTGTTCTCTTCGTTGTAGGTCCCCTTTCATGTCTCTTAACGAGATTAAAAAAATAAAATAAAATAAAAAAACTAAACTAAAAACAAATCCCTACCCATCAATCGAGGAAGACAGGGTGTCAACACAGCGGCACCCCATTCCATAGTGCTTTGATTCCTTCACCCTTCCTGGCCCTGAGGATTTCAGACCAAAGCGCTGGATGTGGCCATCAAAGAATTCGATGGTCACTGGCCAAGTCCAATCCCCACCACTAACAGGCGTGAACCCAGGCTGCTAAGAAACCCAAGCCGGGCATGTGTAGTTTTCTCTGGGTGTGTGGGGTGCTGCTCTTCTGCTCTCGGTAGAGGCGCACTACTCAGGGAATGCCTCCGGGGTGTCCTCTAAGCCCCTCCAGGACCCCTCTATGCGGGCATGGGGACCTCAAGGGTCCATCTCCTGGAGCAGGAGAATGGCCTTTTGCGGAAAGGCATCTCAGTAGGCGAGAAATAGCCACCATTACGTTCAAAGCTTCCCGCGGGAGATCTCCGTGGCTCAGCTATGAGTCCTGCCCCACCTGCGAGCGCCGTCGCGGCTACGACCGCGCCCACACGCACTTAGCAGAATCACAGTTAGCTCGTTCTCCTGGGTAGAAACAGGTATCGCTCTTCTGGCTTTCAATTACTCTCAGCTTACCTGCAGGGCGAACGGATTTGTATTTTTCCACCAGAAACCTCCTGCCCCAGATTCCCCCTTCCCCCTCACTCAACCTTAACCTGAGAAGGGCGAGATTGGGGTTTGATTCTCTGATATGACACGAATAATTGTTGCATCATGTAACTCCCTATATCTTGGTTTTAATTTTCAGTGAACCAAACAAAGATATTTGCAATTTTAAAATAAGCACTAGATTTAATAAATGAGAACATTGTGCAGGAAAGACTGTGCTCCCCCCTCCACCCCCTTTAGAAGACGTTATTAGCTCTGACAGCATGCCGCTCAGGTTTGCGGAGAGGATTTTGTAAAGGGATGACAGACAGGAAGGCCAGCAATCATGGACTCCTTGGCTGAAGCTTTTTTTCCCCCCTCTTTCTTTTTTTTTCTTTTTCTTTTTCTTTCTTTCTTTCTTTCTCTCTCTCTCTTTTTTTTTATCAGAATGTTCTGTTCGATGCCATTTATCCTTGATGATAGAAAATTGCGCTGTTGCCAGGACGCTGCTGCCGCCGCTGAAATAGAGGGCAGGAGCCACATTTCCATTTTCTAGCTTGAAAGCTATTCAAATGAATTTGTCGAGAGGGGGGAAAAAATCTACCGATAAACAAATGAGAATAAATCGAGTTCCCCTTTCCATTCTTTTCTTTAAATGGGTAGCTCTACATTTCCCATGTAAAGATTTTTGTTCATCAGTGTTTGGGAATACCTGGGAGATCGCGGAAGCCAACGCATGATTTATTTTGATACTCTTATAGTGACTAACTACATAAAGATTTAAAAAGAAGTATACATATAAATATATATAAAGTATAAGAATTATACACACATAGATCATGTACATTCCTACCATCATACAATTCCAAACTACAATGAAAGATAAACTAAGCAGTGGTTCAATTGAATATAATTTGCAAGCAATGCCAGCTGTTGATAGATATGGACTTCTCACTACTTGTGTATATGAAAGCATTGCTAGGTGGGATAATTTTTAAAGCCCTTCCTCCTGTGTTATGTATTTCAGCACACTACGTAATTTAATTGTTCCCTAGTCTTAACTAACTTAAACACCCTCTTAGCAATAAAATAAAAAGAAAAGTCACTATCTGTTATGTGTTCAATTAACATTAATTTTCCAAATTTATCTTTAAAGTTTTTTTTTTCCCCTAAGCTAGGAAATGCAAGTTAAAAAGAATTGGCATACTGTGCCTATAAAAGATGTGAAATAAAACAGCCTACATTTCCCTTGTTTAAGAATTAGATTATTTGCTAGCTTAAAATATATGTATTGAAATTCAAGGAATCATGACCAAAATATGACATCTAAAAAATGAAACCTTAAAAAATGCAACCTCTAGACTCCCCCCCCCTTTAGGGACCCCACCGTGTTTGAATAATCAAATAACTTTTATTCAATTCTAACTCTAATGTTTTGTTTCAGTCATACAGGCAGTCAGAAAATTTCCAGCAAAATAAAGGCCTTGATAATATAGAAAGTAATTATGTTCTAGATTACAGCTAGTACTTTAAACTTGAAAGAAAAAGTGCCTGACAACATTTTTTAAACTTCACATTTTTAAAGTGAGCCATAGTTCTCTTCAACTACTGTGCATTTAGCTACATGGCTGTCTGGGAATGATAGGCCAACGCTGGGCAAAACAGGGCTGCACAGTGTGAAAGTATACAATCAGAAAGAGAAAGAAGTTGATACTGATATTACAAACTTTCCAATAAAATTTTCTGGTGACTCCTTCCACTCAACTGCATGCCTAGTAACCGGATTAAGAACAACTCTTATTCAGCTAAAATTATCTCTCTTAACATTAGCATAATAGTGAGAAAACCACACCATCAGGTAAACTAACAAAGCCAAGAAACACCCCTAGAAAGTCCGATTTGCTTGTTTTTATTGGTAAAAACAATTGGAGGTGAGCTTAGAGTTTAGGCATTGAGATTCCCAGTCCCTTTTTCTTGGCTCTGGGAATTGTGTTGTGACAAAAAGCTTCACTTAGCAGGCTGCTTTCCCAGTTGAGGCTACTTACAAGGTTCTTCAGGTCAATTTCCCCTCCAGGTACGAGCTTGGGGCAGGCTGCGAGAGTCCGGCGCCAACGGGACGCTCGGCTAAGGCTCCAGCCCCTGGGAGCCCCTTTCCCAACCCTGAAACTCCCTGGAAAAAAAACCTGACTCTAAGATCCCCTTCACCCTTGTGCTCCGTGAAAGACCAGCATGAGGGATGTTACACAAGGGAGGTGTAACCTCCCTGCATTCCAAGAACCTGGAGGGGTATTCGCTGGAAGGACAGGGGTCTCTAGGTGCGGGTCTGATCGAGATCTCTCTTTCTGAACTATCGTGGGGCCTCATCTTAGGTCACTTCCTGGACTTTGGCCACACAACGTGGGCCGTTTTGGAGTGTGGCCTCAAGCCAGGGGTGGGAGGAGACGTGTGGGTGGAGTGGGAGAAAGGTGGTGAAAGGAAAGATGTGGCCTTTGAGTGCTAACCTAAAGGAACTTATAAGAGGGGACATGATGAAGTTGGAATGATATACCCTGCAAAAAAGCAGGGCTCATCTGGCTGAAAGGCTGTAGGTGTTGGGACTTGTCTTTGTGGGACTGGGTGTGCAGACTTGCGGGAAAAGTTGAGCTTTGGGTGGAACTGTATAAGCTAAGAGTGGAGACCCTGGGTCTCATCACAGGCTGAGGTTGAGATACCCTCCATCCCCATCCCACCATCCTGTTCTCTCAGGGAGTACTGAATCCACATAAAACTGTACATTGAGCTACTTACTGTGGCGCTCCCTCTTCCAGGTAATGCAGCTAAAATCACAGTCAAGTTTGGAGGAACAGAGCTACCCCCACCAACCCCAAGGGGTGTATACACTAAGCATTACACATGAAAGTGATTTTTTCTTCACCTTCTGAGATCCCAGGAATATGGACTTGCCTTTTTCTTCAACAAAAGAACAAGCAATTCTAAAAGGCTGCAGAAACACTCACCCTTTAGGGGTTCCAGTATCCAGGAATGTCACATGCAGTGGAAACACAAAAGCTCAACATTTTGATATTTTAAAAGATTTTCTCCTTTTTTAAATCCTCCTTGTAAATGCCTGGTTGTAGCAACGTGAAAGTACTTTCGTGTGAAAACATGCAGCAGGGTTCCCTTCCCTTTTCATGTGTACTAGCAGCTGCAAAACATTCCAAATGAGCTAGAAGGTCATTATGGAGACTATTAATAAGATGACATTCAGTGCTGGCCTCATCAACTAGCCAAAAGCCTTGCCCCAGAAAATGAGAAAAGAGAAAGCAACTGTGCTTACAAGTACAAAGTACTGTAAATTCTCTATTGCCTCTCCAATCCCAAATAACTTTTCATAGTTAGCTAGCCCTTGTGCTGTTAGCCCACCCCACTCAAACTCCATTTCTCCTTGTTCCAGGGTTGCATTTATACTTATTTCTTAAGTCTCCAGAGTTTTGAGATGTGCAATGCAAACACTAAAGAGTCGCATTAATCCTGCTTTGATCTCAGAAGGGAGATCATAACAGAATTCAGGTCATCACACAGATAGGTGCTGCTGTGAAAATCA
Organism: Tamias sibiricus; assembly: GCA_025594165.1. Lineage (NCBI taxonomy): Eukaryota > Metazoa > Chordata > Mammalia > Rodentia > Sciuridae > Tamias > Tamias sibiricus. The sequence continues at coordinate 105,317,613 of CM046664.1, read as the reverse complement.
GCTCCTTTTTCTTTTTTCCTTTCTTCTTCTTCTTCTTCTTTTTTTTCCCTTTTGTTCCTTCAACATATCTCATTTGATTTCAGAGTATCCACTGCTAGATGACAAACTAAAACTGTCAATATGAAGTGTGAATAACTTGTGATTTAAAAGCAGGCCAATTAATCTTCTTAGGTGGAATCTTTTTTTTAATTTTTATCTTTTATTTTTTGTCTTACAGATCTAGATACTGGAGTTAATGTATTCACTGTATTTGTGAGGTTATTTACATAAATACATTGGACCATGTTCCAAATACATGCCCAAAATGCCCCAAATACAACCTCCATAGCAACTTAATTGTCTAAAAGAGTTGTATTTCTTTTGCTTTTTTCCTTTTTTGTTACCCTGAGTCCTGTAAGCATAGAATAATGATAGTTAATCTGCTTAAATAATTTAAGACTTAAAGATTAGAAGGCCTATATTGACAATTTCAAAATTCAAGTCTGAGTACTTTGGCTAAGCAAAGCTTAGGAGATGACAGATGTGATAAAAGAACTGCCAAAAAACTAGACTTTATTAAAACTAAAAAGTGTGCTGTTTGTGCTTTGAAAGAAATGATTGTTATAAAGCTCATTCAATCCAAATGTGCCCATAAACAAATAACTACAGGGATATTTTATTTTCTACTACCTGATATTTATACATACAATGCAATATTTCACTCTGCTTGCATATACACAGATACATTTTATATTGCTTTTCAACCCATCTCCCATATATACATATAAATATAGTTAATCAGTTGGTATAGTTAATATAGCTCAGCTACATATTCAGCTGATGTGTACATAGTCATAAGCATTTGTGCTATATATCAGTTCTTCCCCTCATTTCCCATTTTTCTATCATAGCTTCAACATTATCTTTCAAGAGGCTGCTTATGAAGGCTATAGTTGCCACACAGCTTTCTTCAGAATTTGTAGAATGGGAGGAACATATGCAAATATCTGAATTGTTAAAAATGCTGTTCTGCTTCAAGTCATCTCTATTAGAGTTGGTTTCCATTTAACCTCAGTGGCCAGTCTTGTTGACAATCCAAATCACAGTGACATCAATGCTACCCAAATGCTTTTACAAGCAGGGCAAAGTACATTAAACAGCTTTGCATCAAATATCTCCTTTTAAAGTAATTTTAGCCCATTGGTTTGGGAGCACAACTTGGAAAGATGAATAGAGTGGAAAGAGGGAGTTCAGGGAGGAAAAAAGCAAAGAGAGAAAGTAGGTGAAAGAAGGAGAACCACATGAATGATGATTTAGGCAAAGGAATATTTTGTGGCTATAAATTGTATTGGATAAATTGTTGAGATTATTTTCAGATTCAGTTTTTTCTCTCATGTTAGTAACCTCCCTTTTCCTGGATCCATTCCTCTAAATCTGGTTCTAGAGAATATGTAGTGGGAGCTACAAAAAATTCTTTGATAGGGTGTTGGGTACTTTTTATTGGATGCAGACACATAAAGCCTCACCTTAGGCATTGCAGGAATGCTCATTTTGGTGATATTTAACTGAAAACTGTACTGTACATATGAGCTGATTTGTGCGTTATCTTATTTGTGACTTAACCTGATTCTACAGTTCACTTTATAAGCTGACTTTACACATATTTTGAACTCAAAACTATTTTCTCTCTGGAAAAGCAACAATGTTGGTTACTGGTTGATTCTTAAAGATGGCAATAAACATTCCATCTTAATTATATTTAGAGTTTTGTTAAAAATTGTAATCTTTTCAGTCTGTTCTTTCCTTTACCAGCATCCCAAGAGTCTAGCATGTCACATGTAAGGACAGAGAATAGATCTCCTTGTCTTTTTAATTAAAGTTTATACAGCTTGTAGAAAGTAGTAATTTTCTAGAAAGTTAAATCATTTTAGATCACTATAGTTCCACTCTTCTGCTTTTAACATGGTTCTAAGCAGATCTTGCCCTTTAAAAACCATCAATTAGGAAGCAAAAGTTGCTGGAGAAGTATTCTGCGTTTAAAGTATTGAGATTTAGAAACGTGACACCACTTCTATGAGGGTAGGTATAGATGATGGATTCAACCATGTATATCTGGTGTGACAACTCCATTGGCCTTTGTATGACATATTGGAGTGATACAAGACAGTTCCGATCTCTGCTTGTTGTAAACAGCATCATTGTTCTCTCTCTCCTCATTCCGGGATTGTGATTCACATGTACAAAACAGCCTTGTTAAGTCACACTTTTTCTTTTCTAAATAAGATGCAACCAAACTTAACTAGGATATAATCAAAATTTTGAATCAAAGGTTTGAAAAAAAAATGACAAAGAATGGAAGTCATTTTCTCATAAAAATGTTATGATTACTTTTAGGAGATTCACCTAAAATCCTTAGAGGCTCCCCATTGCCTATCGAACAAAGATGAGCCTCTTGTGGAGGCACACCTGGGGAGGCATAGAGCTTAGTGGTGAGAGTAGGCTCTGGAGTTTGATGGTCAGTCCTGAACAAGTTGTTTTACTTTTCTGAGCCATAGTTTCCTTTTGGTACAATCATAATAATAGAAGCAACTTATAATGGTAGAATTAAATGAGAGAAATGCTTATAAAATGCTTAGCAAGATATTTTGTGAAAAGTAAATGCTCAAATAATACCAGCTAATGCTTAACATTAACTTTTCCCTTAACAAGACCTTTTAGTTTCTGCTTCTGTATATGCTATTTCCTTATTCTAGAAAGCCCTTTCTAATTCAGCTCAAGTGACACCACCCCTGGGTAATCTCCTCTGATATTTGAAATTGGGTGCCTGTCTTTATGTCTTCATAGTACCCACTGCTTTTTTCTTTTATAGTATTTTAAAGGTTTTATTGTAATTACTGTTTTACTTTTTTTTTTTTTTTTGTCTTATTTGGACTATAAGTTGTAGTCCCACTTAGAGCTCACAACTGACCCTGATAACTAGTAAGCAAAATATGTATATTGAATAAATAAATATTCATTTTTTCCTTTCTGTTTTGCTTACTTTATAAGTATGTTATACTTGGATTAAATCTTCTACCCTCAAGTTTTCTCTACTTGTATTTCTTAAGAGTGCTAAAAGAAACCTAACTATTACATCCATAAGTAACTTTATGAAGAGTTTTCATTGTGGTTCTGTAATGATTTGTTGGAATTTTTTGGGACAAAGTACATTTGGTGAAATTTCCTATTTTAATTGAAGAATTCATGGACAAGTTGGATTACCTGTCTAGTCCTTATATATTTGACAATACTAATCAATATATGGCTCATGCATATCCCTTGGGTGGTGATTTGTATTATCTATATAAATGTGAATAGGTTTCAACTCCACAATGCCCTGGCCAAGTAGACTTCCAATGAATCCTATTGTGTCATGAATTTAAAGGTCATGTGTATATGTAAAAGTAGTTAATAGGGATCAGAGGGATCATAAACATTTCAAAAGACCATTTAAATTCACTTCATTGGCTTCTTGGGTTCATACAACTCTTGAACAGAAATGCCAGGAAACCTTCAGTGTGGCAGGCTAATTTGAAGGAAGACCAGTATAAAATGATGGTATGTTGGAATTGTAGAATATTGTAATCTACTGTATAGAAAATATTTACATAAGTCAGGGACCAATACTCTGTGGCTGAGAGTCATAACTGGATCTGCTTAATAAGTAGGCCAGATTCTTTGTAATTATTTCATTAATCGTCAGAAACAGTTGTTACTGGAGTGTTTGAAAGCAGTTTGTTTTCTTAAGAAGATTAATCACCCCCTGCAAAGCCAATTTAATTAGATTGTAAACTCTTTTTCTTCCACTGGAGGAAAAGTTAAGCCAATTCCCTATCTTGGAATTATCAAATGTTTCAAAGTCACAAGGTCCAAATTAACTATATTTCCCTGGAATAACTTAAATAATATATGAGTTAATGATAATAACAATAATTCCTGCTGTTTTGCTTATGTAAACTATAATTAATGTTTATCACCTTTATCCTCACCCCCTCAAAAGTAAAATAAAGCAATGCAAAATTACAAAAGAACAACAACAACAAAAAAGGAAATTCCACTTCATTGTGAGAATACAATAGAATTTCCATTGATGATGACAGGATATTAAGGTCATCAGATAAAAGAATGAAATAAATATTTTGATTTGGTTGCAGGTCCAGAGAACCAGCTTCACAGAAAGCTGCCAAAAGGGCTTAGGATGAGTCATGCCATCTATTTTCTTGCACTGAGCCAAGGCACTGCTAAGCCATCTTAGTGCCATATTGCTTGAAACTCCAGACAGGACTACACATCACACTCACACGTTCCCATGAGGCATTTCAGTTGCCTGCTCAGATAAAGGCAATCAAAGAAAGCAAGGGAATGGAAAGACAGGAATTGTATTTTGCACAGGTCATTAAGAAATATGATATGGAACTCTAAGATCAGGAAATGGTAAATAGCTAGTAAGAAAAATGGTAAGTTTTGCCATTCCAGTGGATCTTTCCATCTCTGCCACTTCTTTTGTGGCACTTCCTATTTATTTATTCCCCACATCTTTCCATGAAGGATTTGAAGTGGCTTTAATAACTGACATGTAAGACAAAACAAATACTTCACTCTGCCCACTCTCACTTCAGATTCAAGCTATGGAGTTACTCACAGCAGGCTGACCCAGAAATTTCTGCCAATGGAACTATTCATTAACTAGTTTTATTATTAACACAATGACATGCACAAAACCCCTTACTTTCTTTTTCCTATGTAGATAATATTGGTTCAGAAAAAGACAACCTCCTTTACTCTCTCCAAATATCAAAATTAGTTTTTGTCACATAACTATGGGATACTGGTCCATCTATGAACAGTATTGAAAAGACATTCAAACAAGGATTTAAAGCTTCTCTTGGCAACATATTCCATGTGGTTGCTGAAAGTATGGTGTGAAAACTTTTATTGTTTCAGATTGGACCTCCCAAGCCTGACTGCAAATTTTTATGCCTGAGTACCTAAAAAAACTCCAAGAAAAATATAGCTCAAACCACCACATTTTGCTTTCTTTCAGGTTCAAACCCTGTAAAACCACCACATTTTGCATGGTTTCCACCCCAAACCATAAATTGGAATGGGATCTTTCTAGATCCTCTGCTGAGGTCTGATTGAAATGTTTACCTCCTTGACAACATTTTTTGGTGAACTTGTCACTAACTTGGAATGTAGGTGACACGGGTGAGTTCTCAGCAACAGTTTCTTCATTTTGATCCCGTTACCCTACCCCTGCCTCCCAACCTGGGATGTGGAACCATTCTGTTGTCCTTGGTCAATCATTGTTATTCTGTGACATTTTACTCATGTTTGTCTTGCCTTGTATTTTTTTCTTTTCTACCCCCCAAAACTTACCTTTTCCATGTAAAACCCTTAGGTTTTACACTTAGGGGATAGTCACATAGATCAGTTTTTGCTAAGGTGTTAATGGGTTTCAGAATTCTTAGGGAATTAATAGGGCACTAGATAGCATGTTCTTTGTGGTCAGGCATGATCTCTTGCTGAAAATTTAGGATTACAGGTAAAATACAGAATTTTTATTTGCATTTATGACAACCCTATGCTTATTGTACCTTCATCTCCTAGTAACGCATACATAGCAGGTACTCAATAAATATAGGTTGAAGATGAATAAATGAAAGTTTTAGGGGATGTATGTCTTTGAATCTTTCAATCTCTAAATTTTGTAACATAGGGAGCTGGCTCACCCTGTAGATCTGGACTTATTTCATATGACCTCAGGCCTCTAAGTCTTACTTTTTATGAAGTTTGGGGTAGTTATGGTAGTTATGGTAGTTATCCAGTGTTTTGGTGTGGCTATGGTTCTAAAAAAGCATCTTTTCTTGGAGGAGCCTGCAGGATAGAAAGCACTAAGGGAGGGATGCTTGCTGTCATCTCATACATCACTAACGGAAGAATAATCCTGGTATTGGGTTGGTGGGGTTTGAGAGAATGGAGAAGCTAACCAGTTGTATCTTGCTGTCATTCTTCACCCACACAGAAGTGGGTGCTCCCTTGATAATTATGAATAAGAGACTCCTGGGTGTTCACTGGTGCTAGGAAAGAAAGTAATAATAGCAATTTGGACCAGCTAGAATCTTTTATAAATAGTCTTAATGCCCCCATAGTCATCATCATGAGGATTCTAAAGGCCTCTGTGGAAGGGAAAACTGTCTCAACATTTTATTTTATAATTATATTAAATTATCAATTACATTTATTATTGCAACTGGTGTAAAATTATAAGAGTGCTCTTACTTTAAGTGCCAAAGCCCATTGGACATAAAGGCAGTATTGACTCTGTCATCATTTATCACATCTATTGTTTTCTTTCCAAAGGTCCCAGAACTTTCCAAGTACTCTATTGTGTTTTTACTTGGTGTGGGGCAGCCAATATCCTTCAAAATTAAGAATTTGGTGGTGAAGTTAACCCATCATATGTTAGCATGTCATCTGTTAATTTAGAGCTATGACTGAAGTCATAGTAGACATGTTTTCAGAACATCTCATATTTTGGCTGTTCCTGAAAGACAAGAAAGATGCTTAAACCTTGAGTTCTGAGCCAAACTGAGTCCAGCATGTGTACTCTGCCATCACTCCTTCAAATTCTGTTTTATAAGTGAATTATCTCTGCCTCTTGTTTGTCTGAATTCTTGAATCTACTTCTGACCTTGGGCACATTGACAGACAAACTATGTGCCCTCTTGGTATTGAATTCTGTTCCTCCAACAAAACAAGGCCAAAATGCCTTAAAGGCCTATCCAGGAAGAATGCTTTCAAAGGTGTAGAAATTTGATTTTCTATACAACATGGTTACAAATGTGGGTTTTGGATTTAACTTTATCTGGAATGAAATTCTGGATCTGTATTTAACGATTGGAACCAAGTTATTTTAGCCTTCCAAGTTTCAGTTTTCTAGCATGTAAAGGAGAGATAATTATAGTACCTACTGAATGGGGTGGTTGTTAGGACTAAATGACCTATTACATAGAATGTCTAGCTCATACATAGTAAGTACTCAACAAATAACAGTCATTATTGACTGTCCATATCAAACTCTACAACAGAAGATTTACTTTTTAAACAGAATCTCAGAATGTTTCTTCAAAAGACACAACTATGTGGCTTGGGTCTTGCTCTTGGGCCATGATAGGAACTGTGGCAGTAATGTCCCTGCACCTGGCTAGTCACATTCCTGGCCCCTCCCCTGAATGCCCAGCTTCTGGTTTAACTGGAAGTTAGGAGTCCGAGTTAGGACACTCTGGCACTATCTCACATAGCCAGGGTTGGAGCCTAGTGGAAGGTGGGTGAGGTCTCCTTGGTGCCAACCCAAATTACCTTTGACCTTCCTAGCTACGCCTCCTACTCAACTTTCCTGGGGTTGTTTTGGAGGCTGTGCATTCCCAGTACTGCCAATGTGGTGGCTGGGCTGACTGCCTGAGGCTCTACTGGGTTCCTGGCCCTGCCCCCAAACTTCAAGTGCTCTTCTGGCTCAACCAGAAGTTCAGGTGTGAGGTGGCCTGGTGTGTGTTGGCCTGGGAGAGTGGGTGGGGTGCAGTGGAAAACACTTGAGCAATGAATGCACAGGCCCTGGGGAAGTTCTGTGTATGTGTACAAATGGAATTTTACTTCATACCACTGTCCCTTCTACCTACTCTGGGTTCAATCCACTAGAAGGATAAAGGCCACTGCAGGAAAGTTGTGGAAAGAGGAGACTGGGAAAGAAGAAGGAAGACCTTGAAACCAGTTCCTCTCATCAACATTCTCTCTCCTCCCAGCATCTCTTTCCTTTTAATTTTTCTAGAATGTGTGTCCACTTCTGGCCATTACAGAGAGAAGCAGCTGAGACTAATAGGCTTAGGAGCTTCAAAATTCTTGTTTGTTTTTTTCATCTTTGCTCACTCTCCAGCCCTATCTTCCTTTCTTCCATTTTTTTTTTTTTTTTTTTTTTTTTTTTTTTTTGGTACCGGGGATTGAACTCAGGGGCACTCGACCACTGGGCCACATCCCCAGCCCTTTTTTGTATTTTAGTAGAGACAGGGTCTCACTGAGTTGCTAAGTGCCTCACCATTGCTGAGGCTGGCTTTGAACTCGCGATCCTCCTGCCTCAGCCTCCCAAGTGCTGGGATTACAGGCGTGCGCCACTGCGCCCGGCTTTCTTCCATCTTTTTCTTTTTCTTTTTTTTCACTATTCTTTTTGCTTAGAGAACAGAAAGTGGGTGCTCTTAAATTTAAAGGATTACTGTACTGAAAACATGAAAAAAATTGTTTTCAGAAGCAAGTAAAACAGGGAAACCCAGCTGACAAAGTAAAGATGATAGAGAACAGGAAGATGAGGAAGGGTTAGCCCCTAAATTCCAAATTAACAAGAAATGGTCTCAAGTTAATACAGAGCAGGCAAAGACTCTTGTCCTACTTAAATTTCAGAAAAGGATTTGCTAAAAATTGACCAAAATGGGAAGGAAAATCCTGGGGAAGGAAAACCCCAACATATTAGTGATGACATTAAACAACTCAAAGTGTTGAGGAACTCTGGTCCTATGTCTGCACATGGCTCATCCAGCTAGATGAAAAGGATTGATGTTGGCAATAATTACTGACATTTTGCTGATACTGGTCATTTAAATTTTAAATTCATTTTGATGACAGCTACAAGTTATTTTTTACATAAGTTTTATAATTATGGGCTTGCTATGATAAGGTTTATCTTTTATTTGGTGTTAATTTAGTTTAATCTTACTTAGTTGATTTTTAGAATAGTTGAAACATTCACTAATTCTTGATAAGTCATAGCACAAAAAAAAAAAAAAAAGATGACTATTGTATGTTTGGAAACTGTGATTTAAGGAGGAGTCTCCCAAAATATGAAAAAGTCAAATAACTTGAGTCATAATTGTTGAAAAAGCTTGTTCTCCTTTTACAGAATGATACTACTTATATGGATTTGCCTCATAAACTTTCTAAATGTATTGCAGTGGTAAAAGAATCTGTCTTTGAAAGACTCCCAGAGTGTTCGTATCTTCAGCAGAGGGGCAGTCCCTGGCCACAGTCCTCTTTGTGAGTACAGTACTGGTTCAGTGTTAGGCACATACAGTATCTTTCATGCCAAAACAAACTTGGGGTGGAGAATAATGACAAGGAAATTCAGAGGAAAAATATGTATTTTTATTTTCACTTATTATAGCATCTTTATTCCTTGGTTATAGTCTGGTTTGGAAACCTACTCTGATTTTTCTCCTGAGAGTAAGTGCCCAGAATATTGTAATTAAACAAAAAAAAAAAAAAAAAAAAAACAACATTTTGCTCCTGTTTTCTGAATGTCTCTTAGATATCAGGCCCTTAAATTTCCTGGGTACTCAGGATGCCTCACAGGTGATGTCAATTCATGCTCCCGTTGCCCAGTAATGGTGGATCCTGGCTGTTGTTCATGGTGTCTCACACATTGCCAGGGCTCAGTATATCATAAACAATAGCAGCAGCAGCTATGAGAGGAATCCAAGGACCAATTTGTTGGAATAAAGCAAAACAGGGCTTTGCCATATGGGAGATCTACCTAAGATGGGTTTATTAGATGTAGGATGCTTTTTCTTATAGCCTAAGGGCTTTCTGGAGGGAATCTGAAATCTTTTCACTATGTCCACATCACTGCCAGATGTGGATAGAATAAAATAGACCTTATCTTCATGTGTGTGTGTGTGTGTGTGTGTGTGTGTGTGTGTGAGAGAGAGAGAGAGAGAGAGAGAGAGAAAAGAGCATGCATATGTGTGTATGTAAAAATGAACAATTCTGACTCACATACCAAATTTCAGTAAATCTCACACTCATTTACTTATGCAAGAATTTCTTTATGAACCTTTTAAATATGTAGTGAGACGCTTCCCCCTCCCATATCTGAATAAATTCATGCTCACCAATACATAAAGCCAGTGGTAGCAAAATAATGATAAAACATGGTTATTTAATAAAGGGCCTTGTTAGTTTTGTGCTGTAGTAGTGGGATGTAATGGAAAACTTAAAAAATTCACCATGATTATTGACACCATTAATCAGAATTTGCCTTGTGAACAGCTCAGGGATCTGCTGTATTAAGCTGTCATGTGGTTGCAATCATACCTTTTAACTGCCATCAGAGGTAACTGTCAGCAACACCATATCTTCTCTCCAGTCTATTACGGCTTCAGTTCCCCAGGGTTCCATTCTGAGTCCAGGGCGATTTGTATGGTACACTAATGACCCGCTGATTGTCTGCACAGAAGTGAAATCATACGCTGTTCAGGCAACACAGTGATTCCACACAAAAGCAAAGGACTGTCTGGTGTCAAAATAATAGCATACTCTAACTTTGATAAAGGTTTTTTTAACTGACTACCAGGTACTATTTGGTGATAGTGTGGTAGAAATAATGTTTATTCAAATAATGAGTTGGCAGCAGGTAAATTCAAAAGTGTGTCTGAGTCTGTGAGTGTGTGTGTGAGAGAGAGAATGGATGCTGTTTAGACACTATTTCTGTTCAAATTTTTGGTTCTAATTTTGAAAGGTATAGTAACTAGCCAAATGTCTTTGTTTCATTTGGATATTTATTCATATTGGTGATTATTAATATACATTTTAAATAGTATGTCACCAAAGAGTTTTCTTAGTATGTTTTGAAAATGTGTGGTGAAAAATACATTGATCTCATCTGCCTGTTTATCTATTGATCTACCTGGATGCTCTGCCTCAATGAGCAGAATGGGGCTGTAAGGCCCAGGTGAAGCCATCTCAGTCTCTATGTGGGTGTGCCTGCCCCACAGTGTCTCCTCTGAACCTGAGGACACAGAAGAGAACCTGGGCTGGTGCTGCCATCATCAAAAATCCTGCCCTGCTCCACTTTACACTGCCCGCATACTCTACTGGCTCTGTAATCTGGTGTGCGCGTGTGTGTGTGTGTGTGCGTGCGTGTGTGTGTGTGTGTGTGTGTGTGTGTGTGTGTTTCTCTAACGGGTTGATTTTCCCTATGGTACTTGTCATTGAGTCATCTATCTGTTTAGTGATAGAGAATTCCTGCTGAGACTCTGACCCAGATTCCAAAGCTTTATTCCAAGACAGTCTTTTTGCTCGTTCAATTCTTCATTTATTCATTCAAGCATGTTGTTATATACCAGGTACTATGCTAGGCACTGGAATGATAGTGAAGAAGATTCAGTCTCAGATCTTAAGCCTACTGTAGACTTGTAGGAGCTGGTGATCATTCAGTTGGTAATTATCAAATGCTCCATAGACTATCAAGGATCCTTTGTCCGCTCAATCCTGAAAAGATTTAAGGAAAATGTGAATTGCAACATTGGCAAAATAAAGGCTCCTCCACTAGACTGTGATCTTGTTTAGGGCAAGAACTGAGTTTTATCCCTGGAATTATCCATAGCTCTGAGCATAGGAAATACATAGAGTATTTAAAATGCTAGTGATATAGCCGGGCATGGTGGCGCACGCCTGTAATCCCAGAACTTTGGGAGGCTGAGGCAGGAGGATCGCGAGTTCAAAGCCAGCCTCAGCAATGGCGAGGCACTTAGCAACTCAGTGAGACCCTGTCTCTAATAAAATCCAAAAAAAGGTCTAGGGATGTGGCCCAGTGGTCGAGTGCCTCTGAGTTCAATCCCTGGTACCAAAAAAAAAAAAAAAAAAAAAAAAAAAATGCTAGTGATATATATATATATATATATATATATATATATATATATATATATATATTTGAAATATCCAAGAAAAGTCTTTGGCAATGGACAATAACAAATTCCTTCTTTCCTTCCCTTCCCCTCCTCCTCTCTCTCTTCTTCTTTTGCAGTGCTGGGGATTGAACCCAGGACCTCACATATCTAGGTATCTGAGCCACATTCCTAGGCACTATCCATTTCAAAACATATGTGTTTAGTACCTGTGATAAATCAAGGTGTGTGCTAGGTGAAGTGGATTCAAAGGTGAACAAGACAGAAAGAGGATCTTTCTTCATATAGCTCACAGTAGAGTGGGGTGTATGAATCTCAGAACAGGTAGAGGATTTCAATAAAATGTGCTATGTTTTGTGAGCAAAAAAGACTTTTGCTGTTTGGATTGCCCAAGGGAAGAAATTGGGAAGTTAGAAGAAAGAGTGCTTCAGGCTTCACGGACTGCTGTGCAAAGCCTGGAGGTGACAGTAAACATGGTGCATTCTAGGGACTCATCAAATTGTCACCTGCAATGATTGAGATAAAGTTGGAGAGATGAATAGGGTCAGATCCTGAAGGAGGGCTTTGTAAGGAATGTAATTTTGATTCTATCTAAGATCAAAAGGAATTTATTCAGGGGATTTGAGAAGGGCAGAACCATGATGAAATCTGCATTTTAGAAAGAATGCTTGGGCTACATGTTAGATGAGGGGATTGGAGAGGGTGAGTTAGAAAGGTTTTTTCAGCGTGGCCTAATGGAAAATATGTAAGCATGAAGTTGGACATAGGGGTGCACACCTGTAGTTCCAGAACTTAGAAGTCTGAGGTGAGAGGGTCACTTGAGCCCAGGAGTTTGAGACCAGCCTAGGAAACATAGTGAGAGCCTCTCTTTAAAAATTTAGCAAACACACACACACACACACACACACACCCCACACAGATTGAGAATCCAATAAGGTTTGGCTCTAAAACTTAGTACCTGTGTGACTATTAGGAAGTAGCCAGTTTGATATAGCCTCCACATTTTTTTTTAATTATTTCTGCAAAACGGATTACCTTTCTCTATCTGATGTGGGATTTCAATGGAATAGAGTATGTAAGATGCCAGGCATTACACTTGAGTGATAGTTCCCATCCTCTTCCTGTCCATGATACCTCTCCAAACTATCTTTTTGTGTTTCCCCCCTTTAATGTAAAGCTTTATGCTTTTAAGTAGGATATTTAATTACTGTTGGCAGGGATCCTTTTTTGTCTCTGGACCATGTTGATGGTGAAGGCTTCTCCTTTTTTCTGTCTTTCTGCCTACTGTGGGTCCCCCAGAAAGCTCTGGCCATTAGAAGATTACCTCAGCAAAATTCAGTTCTGTTGAGCACTTTATTCAGGTTTGGGTGATGTTGTAACCAATGAAAACCAAGCTTGGTGAAGACTAAACTCTGCTTCCTTCCCTTCTGGGGCTTTCTGGCAACTGCATTCTCTTCCTCATGCCTTCGGAATGTAGCTTTGCTGTTATCTTTGGCTCTCCTCAGGCCTGCTTCTGAAGCACTTGTGGGGAGAGAACTTTGTATTTTTTACAGGATAGACCTTATTTTTGCTCTGAGAATATTCCAAAATCCTGTCATATTTTCCTTTCTGACATCTCTAAGACTCATCTTTTCCCATTGGTCTCTAATAACTGAAATCCTTTTCCCGTATTTTGGCCCCCTTTGTCTTCTATTCCTTACAAACACCTCCATGGTGGTCTCTGTTCTTGAGTTCTGTCTCTGTTAAAGCAATCTCCTTGGTGCCTTCATTACAACATCTTTTTAAAATGCCCTCACTGGTTTCTCTGATCGGCATTAAATTTGGACTTTTGGGGCCTTCCTTGATTACTTTTTTCCCTTCTGGTTTCCCATATTTCTTAATTTCTTAATACCTGACTTCCTTATATGTATTCTTTTTATTCCCCTCATTCTCTTTTGTTTTTCTAGGCAGTTTTAAAGCTGTCTCCTCCCTAGCCAAGAACATTTTCTTTCCTTTTTAGATGCCAAACCCAGCCTCAAACAAGTTGTAGTCTGAAACCCACACTGTCCTCTTGCTCTCTTCCCCACATTTGCTAATGTCTCACTCTTCATGATGATGGTATTTTTTTTTTAAATCAAGTGATGCTTTAGTTATATAATAAAGTGTATGTGTAAGTCCTGATCTAAACAAATCCAAAAATATTGGGGAAGATCTTTGCCCTTAGCTGACTTGAGCTCCTTCTTTTGCCTCCATTGCCATCACCTTTGTTTGGGGCTGATGACTTCAGTGACCTCCCCACTTGGCTCACTGCCTCAACTATCCTTCTGAGCTATTTTGCCTGCACAGTGACTTCAAAAATGTCTTTCTGATCTGGTCCCTTTCCTTCTTTAATAAAATGAGAGAGCCAGGCATGGTAGCACATACATGTAATGCCTATAATCCCAGTGGCTCAGGAGGCTGAGGCAGGACGATTGTGAGCCTCAGCAACAGCAAGGTGCTAAGCAACTCAATGAGATCCTGTCTCTAAATAAAAAAAAATTCAAAATAAGGCTGGTGAATGTGGCTCAGTGGTCAAGTGCCCCTGAGTTCAATCCCCAGTACCCTGCACCACCCCCCCCCCCCCAAGAAAAAAATCCAAAAAACCCCAAACAAAAATGAAATAACACATTTCTGGCTTTCCCTGGCCTGTAGAAGAAAGTGTGCCTTCTTGAATTGTGCATCAAAAATCTTCACACCCTCTCCCGCCACCCCCTGTTCCAGGCTCACCCTGTTGCTTTTCATTCCAAATCCTAAATTGCAGTCACACAGAATTGCTTCAGGAGTTCTATACAGAACTATGTGCAGAGGTCAAGAGTGGGCTGCTATGGGCCAAATCTGGTCTGCAGAATTGTCATATTTTAAAAAGCAAAGCAAAAAATTTCAAGTAAAAGTCTGTTTTGTTGGTTTCATCTCAGAAAATATGGTAATACTGTATGATAGACCACCCAGCAGCAGAGGGTGGGAATTGAATAATGATGGCCCCTTTTGATGAAGTGGGCTTTCTCTCCAATTTGCCATGGTTTCTTCTATGTCCATTTGAGGGTACATTTATTGTTGCTCTTGTGCTTGGTTTTATTTTATTAACAGAAATTGTGCCATGTCTCTAAAGGTAAATAAAAAATGGCAGACACCATTTTGTATTTCAAGAAATACATGGCTTCCACTTCAAACTTGCATTGTCATGACCCTTGTAGGCCCCTTGAGTTTGGATCATTGACTAAGTGTCTTAGCATTAAGTGTCTATGTTAAAATTCTGGCTTCCTTCCTTACTAACTTTATGGATTTGTTCAAATTTCTTAAATATTATCTACTTCAGTTTCCACATCTGTAAACTGGGGTTGACAACAGTGTGCACCTCAGGGAGGTTTTGTGAAGATTATATGAGATAATCCATGTAGATAATTTAGTGCAGGTATTAGTAAATCTTTTTTTTTTTTTTTTAAATATGTATTTATTTGTTTTAGTTGTACACAATGCCTTCATTCTTACGTGGTGCTGAGGATCGAACCCGGGCCATGCACGTGCTAGGCACGCGCTCTGCCGCTGAGCCACAACCCCAGCCCAGTAAATCTTAAGTTATATTGTTATCACCATTAATATTATTCTATTATCTCCAAATCTAATGGTGAAAATGTAGATCATCAGGGATGTCCTTTAGGTCAGAGGGCCTTTTGTTGCCTATTAAACCACATCTCTCTCGCTCTGGGCAGGGTCAAATTATTTAACCTCACTATGCCTTTATTTTAAGATCTTTAAAATCTTAGCAATAGGCCAAACATGGTGGTGCATGCCTGCGATCCTACCTACTCAGGAGGTTGGGGCAGGAGGATCACCAGTTCAAAGCCAGCCTGGAAACTTAGCAAGACTCTGTCTCAAAACAAAAAATAAAAAGGGATAGGGATGTAGCTTAGTGGTATAGGGTGCCTAAGTTCAATTCCTATTACCATACACAAAAAATATTAGTAATAACAGTATAATAATAATATTATCCACATCATCTGAGATAACCATGTACTCGGGCAAATGCATACCATGTGTAATGGGTATCACCACGTCATAACTATCCAATAAATAGTAGGTGTTATTGTCATCAGCTGCTCTGCCTCTTGCCCAAAGGATGTCACCTGATAGTTGTGAGGATCCAGGAAGTCAGGTAGCCCACCTGCATGTGATATGTGTACCCACACTGTGTATGCATTTTTCAAAATTTCAGATATAATTTACAAACCTTAAATTTCATTTTTTAAAAGTGAAATACTCCAGTGGTTTTTAGTATAGCCACAAAGTTGTGTAATCATCACCACCAGAGGTATCTCCTTTAGCACTGATGTCTGGACCTGTAGAGAAGCCTCCTAATAATATCAATGGCATGTCTATACCTCTGGGTGCTCTGAATAGGACTATTTTCTCAGACTAGGATTAGCAATGTCGTTGGAGGCAAAGTTGCTGAAACCTTCTGTTTGTAGGTTTGGTGGTTGATGTGAACAGTCATGAGATTAAATTAGCAGCCGTGTAAAGACCCTCCCTCTCTCCCCTTTTCCCCCCATATTCTAATGACTCAGAGGTTCATGTATACATGTTGCATTAATAAATTGCAAACATCTCATGGGAGTGTTAATGTCATCAATTGTTAATGCTCTAGTATGAATTGGAAGACTTTGAGTCTTTGTCATTTCCATAAAGAACCCAGACCCGTTAGCAGTCATCCCTTATTCCTCCTTCTCCCTGGTCCTTGGCAACCAGTAATCTACTTTCTGCATCTACGGATTTGCTTATTTTAGACATTTCATATAAATGGAATCATATAATGCATGTGAGATGTGGGCTTTTGTTTATGTATTTTCCTGAGGAATAAAGCTATAGCTATTCCTAGAGAACACATTTTTACTGGGAAAATGGAGAAGGCCCTAAGTGGGAAGACAGCATGGGCCAAGACTGTCCATAGGAGCAAAACCAAACAGCCAGGAATTCAAGGGGGCCAATTTGAGTAGGTTAATACAGAGGAGCTGCAAAGCACTAGTATAATGTTACGTTCCCTTGGATTCTTCACAGCCTGGCTCTCAACACTCCAGAAGTGTCTTAAATGTCCATTCATGAATTTGCTTCATAGGATTCACCTGGGAGCTGGCTGAAACTACAACTACTCAGGCTCGTTGAATTAGAATCCCAGGGGTGGGGTTTAGGACCTGACACAGATGATTCTGCCAGGCACTGGGTTTGGAAATCACTGAAGTACGTGGGATATGCCTACGTGACACTGATCTGTGTTATGTTCCCTTCTTGATGATACTGCTCTGTAACATTAATATGCTTCTTAAGTGTACACATCTTTTTTTTTTTAAATTTGTGAGTGTACACATCTGATTTTAATAGACTATTTACAACTTGGGCTTACTTTTCTTTGTCCATCTTGGCACCCTGCATATGATCTCGCACAAAGTAGGGGCTCAGTACATGTTGGAAGACTGGTTATACAGAAATCTTGAGAATATCACTGGGATAGTGCCAGTCACAAAATCATTAAACCAGTTTGCTTTCCAGGCTCCAATTTGTGACCCATAGGCAGCAGCCTTTTCATATTTGGGCTCAAGAGGATGCCCCTAGAGCAGCCCTTTCAGCAAGACCTTCCTGCTCTGCATGATGCCCATAAGTATAGAAGACCAAGTGTAGGGGTGGTTCTCACCCTTAGCTGATCAGAGTCCTGCAGGTAGCTTGTTATCATGCAGATTCTCATGCCTAGCTCCAGACACCAGAGTGTTATCCAGGAGGGGGAAATTACACCCAGATACTATCCAAACACTGCCCTAGATTTTGTGGAAGGTCATCTTCCTGCCTGGGTCTGGAGAAAAAACACTGCATTGTGCAGCCCTGTGGACTGGGGTTTGGGAGACCTGGACTTAGCCCTGGCCTTAAGTTTTAGTCAGTCACTGTGTGATGGTGGATAACTCAATAACTTTTTAGTTTGCTTTGGGAGTATAGACGTGCCACTGATATTATTAGAAGGCTTTTCTGTAGGCCCTTGCATCAGTGCTAAAGGAGATACCGATGGTACTCTGAATGGGACTGTTTTCTCAGACTAGGGTTAGCAGTATCTTTGGAGGCAAAGTTGCTGAAACCTTCTGTATGTAGGTTTGGTGATTGATGTGAATAGTCATGAGATTAAATTAGCAGCTGTGTGAAGACCCTCCCTCTCTCCCCTCCCCCCCCCATATTCTAATGATTCAGAGGTTCATGTATACATTTTGCATTAATAAAATGCAAACATCTCAAGGGAGTGTTAATGTCACCAATTGTTAATGCTCTAGTATGAATCGGAAGACTTTGAGTTTAGCTGCTTTTCTGTTAAGAGAAATTAGAGTGGGTCAAAAATAGTACATATTCCCTGGGTTCCTGAAGCCTAAGGAAGGGGACAGCAAGAGAGGGGATGGCAGCTAAAGACAGTCATTGATTTGGTGGTTTTGCCCAGATTTTCCCAAATCCCTGACCTGTGATGCTTTTGACAGAAAAGCCTGAAACTAGTGATGCTTCATCTCAGACATCTTTGGGTGGACTTCTTACCATTCTGTTTAATTTGATAAAGACTTTCAGAACCAATCATATTGATTGCCCGGGAATTGGATAAGGCTTGGGTTACTATAATTCTGACTTTTTATGAGATCTGAAATTCAAATTTGCCTCCAAATATGATTTACTCAGCTCTCACTCAGGTCTTATGATCACTACTCTTTTAGTTCAGCTCTGTGCAACACTCGAAGAAGTGAAAGTTTCTGGATTCTTTGGATTCTCTTTCCTTTTTCTCTAATAGGTCCCACCCTGGCCCACTGGTTCCATATGCTTTATGCTTGCAGATTCACCTGTATTTAATTATAATTGCAATTATAAAGTATCCATTTTCTTTGGTGCTGCAAAATTAATGAAGGAACAGAGAATCCTTAGGCATCCTTTGCTGTATTTCAGTAGTTTCTAGGCCCCATTGTTTGGAAAACCGCAGGATTCATTTAAAAGTCAATGAATCTGTCATCCAGCTTTGTTTAAGCCCAGTATTTACAAAGATCCTCACTTGTGCAGTGGCTTAACTTTATAATCTTTCATTTGCAATTTTGCAGTTGCTGAGACAGAAGGAAAATCCACTCCTTTGGAAGAACATGGTTTTTTCTTATATTGCTTCCCCACTGCTGCGGAGATCCTTGCACCCTGGCCCCTGGAAACCATCATCGGGAAGACACTGTGAATGGACTGCCCACTCTCCTAAAGAAGAGGAACATCAACTACAGTTTCTCTCTAGATTGCCTTTTTCTGATCAAATAATGACTGTCACCAGGGTCAGATTAAATATAACCCAGTGAGACAACTTTTTGGAGGGCTATCTGCTAATGGCATTTAAAATGTTAATAGCATACTAACATATCCATGGAAATACAAGGAGAGGAAAATATATTCATAAGCCCTTCTCACAGGGAGAATTCTGCGTAGGATTGGAAGGAATGGTTTAATAAATTATTTAGGGGTAGGAGACAGGGAATAGTCAGATAAGGCTGTTTTACTGCAGGGTTCCTGTCGCTGCCTGCAGCAATTGCCACTTGTAGCAACGATACCGCGGGAGAAAACTCCGAAGAAGACTGGAAATGAAAAAGTTCTTTTATTCTTCTTTCTTATAACGTCTCTCTCTGGCTCCAACAACCTCTCCAACTCCAACCAACCCTCTAACTAACCTCACCTTGTTAAATACATTTTGCCTTAACAAGGACAAGTGCTAACAGCTCGAGCTTACAGGTGCGTCACACAGTGTTCATGGGCATAAAAAGATTCTTAGATAAATGCATGAATATCAGGTGAAAATCCTTGAACAACTTTATGGCTCTTAGCTAACCGCCATCTTAGCTATCTTCAACTAGGGCTCTTACAGGGTTCCTGCTTTTCCTACTGGGTGTGTTAATTGGGTGTTCCAACTAAATTGCCTATCATCACAGAGGGTGGATTGAGTGTCCTAGTGGTCCTCCTGCTCAGTTCTTTTCCTCTAGTAAAGATTAAACAAGTAGTAGTTTGAAGGAGACACTAATTTATTAGCCTACACTAGTACTCTAGGGCTTAAAGATGAAGGCATTGTCATAGACCATCTAGTTCTAGGATGTGAGCCCTTAAAGTGTCTTTAAAAACTTGAGGGTGAGGGTCATTGCTGACAGAGTACTTCAAGTCAAATGAAGCTTGAACTCTTTGTCTATAGGTGAGGTTCCTCCACCTCCCTACCCCCCACCCCCGGTGTTAAATGAATTAATGAAAACACCAGATGGAGTTGGGAACTTCAAATATATTTGGCTGAAGGGTGATATTGCTGGATATTTGTAAAAGAGGACATCATGGAACATGCTTGGAATCATGAAATATGGAATTGATGGTTGCATTTAATAACTCAACAAATTGTCAAGCATGGGAAGGACTCTGTAGAGACTTACAGGCAAAATAGACATGGTTCCTACCCCATGGAGCTTATACTCTAACTTCCCCTTAGGTGTGAAGAGCAGTGGTTATAATCAATTGGTAGCCACAAAGGTATTCAGGTTTCTGATCAAGAGGGTAGGGCTTGGGATGTAGTTCAGAGGTAGAGCACTGCCTAGCATGCACAGGGTCCTGGTTCTGATCCCAGCAACCCACATACGAGTCTATCAATAGGGTAATTTCTCTTGCCTTAATCATGTCCAGTGACTTTGCTCTCTAAACCTGCATTCTATAAATGCTCTATGAGCATGGGCTGCTTTCAGCAAGCTGTGCAAAGACTTGTGGTGCCAGGCAATATGCTTGGGGTTAGTAGGCCTTCTGGGGAGAGAAATATGAAGTGATTTGGGTCAGGAAATAGGTAGGGATAGAATTCAGAGCTAACTATCACTTCCGTTCTATGTAGGAAACAGCAGTGTGAGAAATGTTGGGCTGGGAACCTGAAGACCTAGGTTTTGGTCTTTATTCTAACACTAACAAGCTATTCTTCTCTCCTTCATTCCTTCTTTACCTGCCTTTCTCCTGGTCCTTTAGTTCCTCACATTTCTATTAAGCACATGCTATGTGCCCTGTATCAGCTGTGTGCTAGGTTTGGAGGTACAAGGTAATGTTTCCCAGATTCCATATGCTTTCACAGAAGAGCCTTTGGAGGGAATCATCTATGTCCCAGAGGAGTATGCTGGTGGTAATCCCAGGGTAACCACAACAAGCAGGTGCCTCAGCCTGCTCAAGCAATTTTGTTGTGCCCTAAGATACATAGAGGATAATCATTCAGACCCAGGGTCATCCTTAAAGAACTTTCTTCAGGTTTAGGAAAAGAACATTCTTTAACTTTTATTGGTCTTGTTGGTAGAGAGACAATTCTCTATGTAGTGAGGACCACAGACTACTACACACCTGGAACTCATCCCTGCCCAGGTAGGGAGAATCTAAATTAAAAAACAAAAACAAAAAACTTCTCAATAAATAGACATTAAAAAAAAAACATTTATTTTTTAGTTGTAGGTGAACACAATACCTTTCTTTTTTTATTCTTATATGGTGCTGAGGATCAAACCCAGTGCCTCACACATACTAGGCAAGCACTTTGCCCCTGAGCTACAACCCCAGCCCTAAATAGACATCTTTCATATACACTGTGCTTTACATCTTCTCTGTGTCTGATGACTTCTTTTTTTTTAAAAAAAAAAAAAATGTATTTATTTGCTTTAGTTGTACACAATTCCTTTGTTTTTATGTGGTGCTGAGGATCGAACCCGGGCCGCACATGTGCTAGGTGAGTGCTCTACCACTGAGCCACAATCCCAGCCCCTGATGACTTCTTTTAATTGCATACTTATTTCAGCACTAGGGATCAAACCCAAGGCCTTGCACATGCTAGTTCGCAGTCCACCACTGAGCCATATCCATCGTGACCTCTTTCAAAAGGAAAGGATAAATACCAATCAGACAAAAAATTTGCTATGAACTCCTACCTCATTGGAAATCACATATAAGCATCTTTTGCTCCTCATCATTTCTTCCATCATTAGCAAATAAATCTCTGAGTCCACATATTTTATGGAAAAATAATTCAATGGAATTTGTATTTAGGTTACTGACACAAACTATTTGGTTTAGAAATTTTATCACGGGAACTACTTTTAGGTATTTCAGTTTATGGCTTAATTGGGAGAATGAATTACTCTTGACTCATTTTATTTCTCAGTTGAGGTCAAGGAATAGAAAAGACCTACAGGTAAGGTATATACTTCTCCATGACCAAGACCTTTAGTTTTCTCTATTGCCTCTTTTATGCAGGTATATATTATTATACCTGAATTAATTAGAGTTTTATTTCCTTGCCTTGTCCATAACTCTTCCTGGTAAATCTATAAGTCTAAAGTTAATGACATTGAATGCCTAGTAGGACTTTAAAGAGAAACAAAGGGACTGAGTAACTCAGATAAATGAAAAATTGACTCTGCAATAATTGACAACATATTCAAATATTTCAGTCCACTATTTCTCCCATTAAGCAGAAGCAAAAGCAGTGAATCTATATAATTTTAAACACTCCAATGAAAAGGGGAACATTTTTTTTCTGTCAATCATCTTCCATTCCCAAATATCTGACTACTGGCCATTGTGAAGGCAGAACATACAGATGATAGACTAGTGTTTCTACTTCTAATCTGCATGATCTGGAGTCTTATAGCTCCCACCATTGACTCTGAGGCAATTTATTTTTGTTTTCTCTGTCCTTCCTGAGAGAAAACAAAAATCTTATTTTTCCAAGCAATTAAAACTCTTCTGCTTCAGCTAGGATGAAAGAATTAGGAGTTCTATCTCCTTGTATATAATTGCATGTTTCATTTTTCTTGTTTTAGTGATTGACAGAAAACTGATAAACTGAGACATCTCTGAATTAGGGTTGAATGTACTCTCTTGGTGGCCCCATTGCTAATTTGTTTGACTATTTTGCAGGGTTTCTTACTCTGTAATGGAAAGGTTTATTAAATATGAGGGGTGCAAAGCTTTCTGAATACTAATGAACTTATTTGCCAAAATTGAAATGTTCTTCTTGTCAGTGAATGCCTGTCTCACTTAACAGGATCCAAATTGAATAATGGGGAAAATTAGACTTTATCGTACCCTCAAGAGAAATCCTGTGTGAATTAGAAGAGAATACTGAGGGGGAAAGGGGTCACATTTTAGAAAAAAGAAGTAGATAATTTAGATTATTTTTTTAAAGAAAAGAATTAACTCAGGGAAACTCAATTCTTTTCAAAGAAACATATGCACAGACATTCAAGGAGCAGGATTTCCCACTGCCCAAGCAATATGCCTTTGGACAGTTTAGAATGAAAGTAAAGTCATTGTTACATGGAAATGCATGCTACATTTCTGTGCTAACAATTTACTAACCCTATTCCTGTATAAGGCCTTTATATGCCTGTGATGGAAAGGAAAAATCAATAACCTTGGAAAATGAGCTCTGTTCTTCAGAGAAGTTCAATAGGGAGATAGTTAGAGTTTGGGAAATTGCTGCAATTCTTCCTTTAAGCATAATGTAATGAGGCTGTTCCTTGGTAGGCGTGTTTACTTCCACTGCCCGAGTGTTATCACTAATAAAGTCGATGATCACCATGCCTTTTCTTTGCCAGCATCCAAGGGCATTATGGGAACAAGATGACTGTCTTCTTGATCTGGGAAAACTTCAGCACCCACACCAACTGCAGAACATAAAAAAAAAAAAAGTCCAAAAAGTGTGTTATGGAGTCACATAAAGGGACAGAGGGGAAGTGAGGGAGATCATGAAGGTGAGACTGTGAGAATTTGTCCCTGTCATAAACTTGAAATAGGAAAGCATCCACTGGAAAAGGACCAGATCAGGAAGAATCCTGAGGCAGAGAAAACAATGGCAAGGAAAAATGTCTCCAATGTTTTTAAAAAATAAATCTCCCGAGAATTCAGGAGGAAGAGAGGAAGGAAAAAGGGGAAAAAAAGCCTCAAGTCTGTGGAGTTTCCAAAACAAAACACACGAAAACTTTAGAATCTAAAAGTATGGTCTTCTAGGAAAAGAGACTGGACAGGAAGAGAAAGCTTAATGATATCTAGATTTGTATTTATGGATTTACTTTCAATCCCTGAGACAAAAGGTTTGTGTATGACAAAATTATCCTAAGACATTAATGTATCTTTTGGACACGATACCAAGCTTCATTCCCAAATGAGAAAGAGGGTGGTCAACACAGCTCGGATTAACACCAAGCAACTGTGCTGTATTTCCTCTGAGAATGCATTTCCTTCATATCCCTGATGAAATAAAAAAAAGAGACCTAGTGTATTAGATTGCTTCTATGGGAAGTCTTGAGAATTATAAACCTAGATTTCCCCCCTTGGAATGATAATTGGATTTTAAAAGTTATGTAAATAATCAGAAGGAGATTCAGATTCATTTCCATGATATCAAATCATGACCTGCACCTATGGAAACAAAGAGGAACTTGGAAAGTAGGAAGGTAAGGGAACAAGATGACCAAAGAGGGGGAAATACTGCAAACCAAATAGGGCTACACAATTTGTGAGGAAATTAAAGAACAATAGAGGTTGAAGGATAAGTGTGTAATAAAGAATATGAGATAATAAGATATTTAAAAGTCAGAGATTACTTGGGAAAGTGAGGATGAATGATGAATTACAAGGGAGATGATTAAGGGATTCGGGAAGGCAGAGAAGGGAAGAGATAATTGGGATGGGAAACAAAACGTGATTAATGGCTGTAAAAGGGCAAGTTTGAACTCTCAATGGCATATCCCCCAACCTTTGGAGAATGTGCACAACCTAGAAATAAAGGAGGAAAAGATGAAAAGAGTTCATGGTTAACATGAAATCATGAGGACAATAGAAGAAGCAATAAGTGTCATTAGTCTTCAGAATGAAAGCATTTCTAGAGAAATGGATTAGTCTATGTTCTCCATTCATTTATGAGTAGAATAGTCTTCATCTACCTTTACAAAAGGTTGATTTATAAAATGAATGCTATTAAAGGAAAGAAAAGGCAAGCATTATTAGGGAAGTTGAAAAAAAAAAGATTGCATCTAGAACAAACTGAAGTAGGCAGTATGCAAGCAAGCCTGCTCATAGCCTTTTTTATAATATATGAAATGCAGCATCTTATGAAAGGACTGGAGATCATTCATCAAATAGAAATGTGAGTAGTGGTGAGGGAGGAAGTTTTAGCTGTTGTAAATATTTTAGAATATGTTCTTCCACAACATTTTTTCCCTATCAAAATGAATGAGATTAAGTTAAAAAGTTTCTGATTATTGCTTTAAACACTTGGGCGAGAGCATTTATAGCCATGTAAAGTGCTCCTAGTAGTAAAAATAACATTAATTTTTCAAAAATGTTAATATTTGGAGCAGGTCTAAATGCCTGTGATCATCCTTTTTGCTTTCTTCTCAGCCTGACAGTACCAGACCCCCTTTGGAGGGAAGCTGATAAAGTAATTTAGCTGGAAGGGCTTAATGAGATAATGATGCTCGGGCCAGTTAACACCTAATAGGAACATAACCACGAGGGATGATATTGTTGCTTATTAATTACAATGATGATGCTGAGGAAAGAGACAAGGTGGCACTCATTTAGCAGAGAGTACTCGAGAGTGTGGCTGTTTCCCAAAGGGGCAGTTGCAGTCAGAGTTAGAAGTAGGTCAACATTTACCAGAGTTAGAAATTTATGGCCTTTGGGTTATACTGGCGACCACAGAACTGGAGCCAATGCAGGAGGTAACAGATGCCTTCCTGATGGTGGCCAGGGCTGGAGTGGAGACCGCTGTGGTTGCCCAGCCATGCACAGAGTGAGACTTCAGGTCGAGTTTTGGGGGCAGTTTACTTGACTGGGATTCAACAGTGGTCATTCGTGGGCAGACAGGCTGGTGTCCAGACTTGGACTGGGTGTGCTCCCAGTTCTGTGACCTTCCCCTCTGCTCCACTTGATCTGGTGAGTCAGACACAGAGGGTAGAGATCCAACCAGCGTTGGCATCCTGCCCTGGAGAGGGAGCCCAGAGGATCCTCTGCTCCTGCTTTCAGAGGCCAAGATCTAGCCATTATCTGTTGACTTGGATTTAAGGATTTTTTGGTTTTAGCCACTGCCCCCACTTCACTTCCTGTTTTCCCTGGACAGGGGAATTGTAGTATCAACTCCTTGTAGATACACTAATGTGCACATTAGTTAGGTGGGCAGGAGTAGAGAATGTGAGGAAGTAGCAGCTATGGGAAAAAAGAAAACATGGAGCTTTTGGACATCTTATGACTTTTCAAGGGGGGCATGGAAGCTTGAAACACAGGACTAACTGGGAAGCTGACGGGGGTCCTGGTAAGAATGTGCAACTCATCTCATTTCCCATTTTCCTCTCACACTGTGGGCCTCTGAGGGGTCCTGGAGCCTAGGCTGTTGCTCACTCCTTTAGGACCTTTTGATATCACCTGTGCAATGAGGGAGTATTTTTCTGCACCTTTTTATACTATTACAACTGGGGGCTAGGGCTGGGGCTATGGCTCAGCGGTAGAGTGCCTGTCTCGCATATGTGGGGCCCTGGGTTCGATCCTCAGCACCACATAAATAAAATAAAGGTATTGTGTCCACCTACAAATAAAGAAGTATTTTAAAATTTTTTATTAACTGGATGAGGGCCATCTCACAGAATTTTTCTTGTCGTACATGATGATATCACTGACCCCTACAATTGAAAAGAAATTATAGTCTCATCATTATCTTTTTAAGGCATATTTTATTTTTTATTAAATGTATAGTTTAGGAATGACAAGAAATGGAAAGTGCTGGATTAGGAAAAGATATGGCTGTAGTCCTGACCTTTATACCTGTCAGACAGGTAACCTTGGGCAAACCTCTTGCCCTTCTGAGCTTCATTTTCCCCATTCATAAAATGAGTGGATATTAAGTATAACTTTATGGATTTAAAGCCATCTTTAGCTTTAAAATCCTTCTATACACAAATATTTGTAAGAACCCTATACCTATCAAACCTTTATGAGAGAAATCATTGATAAATTCATATGGTAACAAATATTACCTTAAATCCAGGGTCCAGAGAGGTTAGAGTTAGAAGAGAACCAATGGCAGAACTATTTCTTGAGTAGTAACTGTCTGACAACCAAACACCAACCTTAAACATAGGTGCTCCATAGGTGAGGAAATTATGCTTTCAAGACTGAAGTTGTTTAAGACCATATAGTCAGTAAGACCAATAGTCAATAAGAAGTGGAGCCAATGTTCAAACCCAGGTCTCTCAAACTGAAGCCCTTGACCTCAGTCACCACTGTATGTATCTCTCACTGCTTAGAATCCAGGGCGAATGTCCCATAACTTGTAGCACCAGCCATTGAAGTTCTCTTTAGTCCTCATGGTTCTCAACTGGAATGGAGGGAGGATACCAGGCAAACAGTTTGAAAAATCTCAGTTGACTCTGATACGCCCTTCTCTCTGCTTCTATACCCACCTGGTCCTTGGAGCCATTGTTGGCCAGAGTCATATTAACATGATAACATGATAAGCATCTTGTTGAAAACTTTCTGCCATGTGCAGGTTCACATTTCTATTTCTTCCAGCATGCTGAAGGTACCTTGCAATTATTCCTCTTGATTTCCAAATGGGGAATGGAAGCAAAGAAAATTGATACAACTTCACTCCCCTACCCAGTGTTCATAGAATTGATAACCCTCTACACCTTAAGACTCTAGCCACCACAAGACATTGTCTTTGTAGCCAATTCAGTTAATAATATATTTTATATAGAAGGAAGGTATCACTTTTCCCCCCAGAATTTACCTGGCAAATGCACTTCTATGGTATTAATTTGTAACATCTGTGAAACCAGCTTCTCTGGAAAGCAACTATTGACAAATGCTACATGGAGAAGCATGGTTTCTTAACCAGTCATTTCTATGAACAAAAATGGTTGTCTAAACATTCATTGTCTGGTCTCAGAAAAATGCTCCATCAAGGTCAGTAAGAGGGTTTGGGTGTCCCAAACAGAAAGGAGTTCTTCATTGTATCTTTGAAAGTAATTAATAAAAACAATTAGTTTCTTTTTGAAAATAAGAATATTAGCACTTATAACTTAAAATTACCTTTCAAAGATTAATTTTAGTATCTCATAGTCAAGGCCCTAGACTTAGTCTTTAAAAAAAAAATTTTTTTTAGTTGTTGATGGACCTTTATTTTATTCATTTATTTATATGTGGTGCTGAGACTTGAACCTAGTGACTCACATGTGTAAGGCAAGTACTCTACCACTGAACCACAACCACAGCCCCTACACTTAGTCCTTTTTTTAATATTATATTTTAGTTATAGTTGGACACAATACTTTTATTTAATTTGTTTATTTTTTTATGTAGTGCTGAGGATTGAACCCAGTGCCTCACATGTGCTAGGCGAGTGCTCTACTGCTGAACCACAACCCCAGCCTTAGACTTAGTCTTAATGCAAAATTCTTTACAATCTTAAATACCTTTTGGGGGGGTTTCTTCTTTCTATTTTATTTACTCTCTTTGCTTTTGATGAATAAATTCTGAATATAATCAGTATGGTTGTAGTTCAGCTAATTATAAAAAGTTAGAAATATACAGATGTGGGATTTGATTAAATAAAAATACAATAGAATACTATATTGCCATTTAAAAGAATGAAATAATTCTCTATATGGAA
This sequence comes from Tamias sibiricus, assembly GCA_025594165.1. Lineage (NCBI taxonomy): Eukaryota > Metazoa > Chordata > Mammalia > Rodentia > Sciuridae > Tamias > Tamias sibiricus. Next base: position 105,289,137 of record CM046664.1, on the reverse strand, counting down.
TAATCTCCAGGGTATATAGCTAAAATTTAAAAAGAAGGTATATGCTATCATTTGAGTAGATACATATGTGTTGTGTACAAACAACACATATAAATTCATACATACATACCTATGTCTATTATGTTTATATACATTGCCTAACTGTGGAAAGACATTTAAGGAACTTGTAATAGTGGTTGTCTCTGGGGGAAAACTGACTGGCAGGGAGATTGGAAGAAGACTCCGTATATATCGTGTTATTCCTTTTATATGGTGTATCATGTTCATGTATTACCTATTCATATTTCTTGTAAAGGAGACAGAGCTATTTTTACTGAGGTAGAAAAATACAAAAGACATATTGTTATATATAAAGAGCAAGTTGCAGAATAGTGTAAATAGTACATGATCCAAATTCTGCAAAGTTATCATACATATATACATATATGTTTATACACAACACATGCAGACACACATACACATGCATACACACACACCTGTAAGGATATACACCATATTGTTAAGAGTGGTTCCCTCAGGTAGAAAGTGCTGTGCATGTGTGTGTGTGTGTGTGTGTCTGTTTGTATGTGTGGGTACTTTCATTTTTCTATCCTATATACTTTCTATGTTATCTGATTTTTTTTTTCACAAAAGTACACACAAATTCACGATAATTCATAAAACCTAAACCAAATTGGACTTTAACCAAACTCCCCAGATCGACTCTTCTGGTCAGCCTATTTTGTTTATTATATCTCATGGATTCACTTCATATCTCTTCCTTGACCACTTCTCTGAAGCTTCCTGAATTTTCTATTCCTTTATCTTCTCCTATACTCACCATTATCAATAGGCCCCAGTTGAAGTGATTTTCCAGGAAATCATAGTAATAGTTCCTCTCCCAACCAATTTTCTTTCTTTTTTAAAAATTTTTAAAATTTGTTTTAGTTGTACACAATGCCTTTGTTTTTATGTGGTGCTGAGGATCGAACTTGGGCCATGCACGTGCTAGGTGGGTGCTCTACTGCTGAGCCACAACCCCAGCCCAATTTTCTTTTTAATTAATACAAAATGAGGAAACTAAAATCCTCATTTATACTTTAGAGACTTCAACTCCCTTCAATTAGGAAGTTAAGCTCCCTGTTTATTTTATGAAAATATCTTGGTTTTCTGGATTATTCCTATCAGCACTATGCTATATTTCCAGTCTCAAACAATAACAAAAGTCAAGAAACCTCCCTCAATTCCACACTCTCTTCAAATTCTGCTCCATTTTTCCCAACTCCTTTACAGTAATTCTTCTTGCAAAAGTTGCCTTTGCTTTTGGAAAGACAACTCCTCTTCTCCCATTCATTCTTAAACCCAGTCCTCTGGGTTTTCAGCCCTGATCACTCTTCCTAAATCCTCTTGTCAAGGTCACCTATGGAATTTACTTGCCAATTCCGATTGTCCTCATTTTCTCTAATCCTCAACTCTTCGGTCATAGGTCATAGTTGATCACTTTCTCCTTCTTGAAATTCTTTTTTCTCCTGGTCTTCTGGACTTCTCTCCCTATCCCCTTGAACTTCCTGCTACTTGACAGATTGTTCCTTCTGGTTTCTTCTTTATCCTCTTCACTTTGAAATGTTGGACTGCTCAGGGATCCTGCTTTCTTTATTTAAATTCATCTCCTTGATGGTCTCATCCAGTCTTTAGCTTTGAATAGCAATCTCCATGCTGAGGTCTGTCCAAATTCCATCCTATACCTAAAGCACAGACTAAGTCTTCTTGAAACCACTATTTAACTTTTAAACCGGCATCTTAAATTTAACAAGTTCAAAACAGACCCACCATCTCCTCCATCCTTTTCATGTTGATAAATGACAACTCCACTGAAGCTCTACTTTGAAAATATGTCCTGACTCTGATTACTTCCATTACCTCCACCAATGAAACCTTAGTCCAAGTCTCAGCATTACTCTCCTGGATTAGTACAACAGACTCTTATCGGCTTCCTTGCTTCCTCTTTTTCCTTAAAATCTGTTCACTAATAGTAACCAAAAGCAATTTTTAAAAAACATAAATCAGATTATGTCATTGTTTTGTACAAAATCCTCAAATGATTTCCACCACACTCAGAGTAAAATTGAAAGACCTTACCACAGACCTTAAGGGCCTCCAGTACCTCTGGTGTTCACTGTACCTCTCTAAACTCATGCCCACTGTTCTCGTGCCACATTGATCTCCTCACTGCTTTTTGAACATGCCAGGTGTGCTCTCACCTCAGAGCCTTTGCATTTGCTATAGCATCTGTCTGGAAGATTCTTTTCTCAGGTATGCACATGACCCACTTCCCTTCCTCATTCTGCCCAGATGTTACCTTCCTTGAATGTCCTACCTAGAACAGCACTTGCCTGTGTTACTCTGCACCTTTGCTGATCTTTATTTTTACCATCATCTGATGTGTGGTATATGTATTTGATTAATAATTGCTTATTGTGTATCTGCACTAGAATATAAAATCTATGAAAATAGAAACTTTGTCTTATTCACTGCTGTATCTTCAACATTTTAAAGAATGATTGTTACAGAGAGTTTTAAAGTGTTCTCTGAATGTTGAACAGACTGTTGAGAGTTTTGCTATTGCTTCTTCAGCATATTCAAGTTACATGAAATTGGTTTATTTCTCCATCTCAATTTTCTCTTGTCTTTAAAAAAAAAAACAATTTGTTTTAACTTTCCTTAACCATACAGAGAGTTTCCACTATTCTTCACCCAGCTTTCTCTGAAAGTAACATCTTCCTTAACTATCTTTTAAAGTTCTTTCCTTTACTCCAGTTTCTTCTTTCTCCCATAAAAGATTTTAAGACTCTTCCATCTCTTATTTCATAGCCAAGCAGTTGATAAACTTTCTTCACCACCAACATCAAATTGCTTTTCCAAGATGATGTCTTTCTAAAGAGCCGGTTAGAATACTTCAATTAAATGAGAGAAAATATCTTTAATCCAATTTTTCATACTAACAACTAATTCAAAAGAAAAGAGAGACTTTCATCGTTTAAGCTTATAGTTCTATACAGATACTCTTCTACTAGTTCTGTAGAGCAACTTGTTTGCTGTGATTTCTAAAGACAATTTGTTGACTCTCCTGTATATTTTATCTCATATGCAACTGTTTAAGAAGAGGGGAATAAAAACAAATCTGTAATTTTATACATATTTGTATTCTAACATGTTTTTTTAGTGCATTATAGTTATACATAGTTGTGGGGTTCATTCTGACCTATTAATACATGTATGGGATATAATTTGCTCCATTTCAATTCCTAGTACTTCCACTTTTCTTCCCCTCCTCCCTCTCCATGTCCCCTTTGCTCTACACTCCTGGTCTTTTTTCTATTTATTTATTTTTTGTTGTTGTTTTAAAAATTATTTCATATTTTTTGAAAAATTATTTATTCTGCTGAATCCATCTCATTCATTTATTCAAAAAATATTTCATGTGTATTTACTATATGCCAACTTCCATGCTAACACTGATTTCATATCCCCCAAGCTGATTTGGGATGAAAATCACTTTTTTAAAAAAACATTATTTATTTATCTAATTTGTTATACATAGCAACAGAATGCATTTCAATTCATAGTACACATATAGAGCACAATTTTTCATGTCTCTGTTTGTACACAAAGTAGAGTCAACCACATTCGTATCTTAGTATATGTACTTAGGGTAACGATGTCCAGATCATTCTACCATCTTTCATACACCCATCCTTCCTCCCTTCCTCTCTCTCCCTTTTGCCCTACTGAAAGATGGAAACCTCCTGTCTTCAAGGTAAACTTACCTTCCATGAACTGTGCATTCATGTTTAGGCGACAAGTACATTATTATGGTCAAGTAACTGGTCTTCAGTGTTTTTTTTTTTTTTTTTTTTTTTTTTTTTTTTAGAGAGAGAGAGAGAGAGAGAGAACTAATGTTTCTTCAAACATGTCTGACATACATAAGATAACTTGTCATTTGAAATAATCAGGCTTACTGATTTAATAATCAGTACAAAGAGGACATAACTGGAGTATCACTAACTTCTATAGTGAAAGTGAGCATAAATTAAACTCCTTATAAAACCCCTCTATGTAGTAAACATTGATTAGAAAACTGTTCTCCAACAGTCTCATTTCAGTATTAGTAGACTGACCCTGTGCCCTGTTTATCTAAACTCTCCTGGTTCACACCTGTTGTTCCAGCGTAATTGCAAACTGTAGTCCCTTTCTCTGAAAAATCCTGGTTTGGATGATAAATTATATGATCAACTGAAGTATGAGGGTCGCTGGGATAAACGATCAAGGCGCCATTCCTATTTATTGGCATTACTTTGTCACAAGCTGTGAAAACAGTTTTCCTTTTGATTGTTTCTTCCTGAGTTGTCACAAAGACCTTCACATAAAATCACTCTCTCCCATTATAGTAATTATTGAAACCCCCTTCTGTAATGACCACTTGTTTTAGTTTTCCTCCTCAGATTCCAAAGACCAAATGTAGAGATTGCTTTTGCTGGGTCAGGATCAAAATTGTTCAGAGGCACCAGCCCTGTACAGGAAAAATTTTGTCTGACTACCTAATCCACAAGCATATTAAAGAGACATTTCTCCTTGGAAACATTATCTGGTAGAAAAAGCCTGAAATGGACTGCTAAGTTTAGCCCAGAGAATGGAAAACCCACTATGGTATACATAATTTCAGCGAGACACGTGCATTTCTGGACTGAGATGCCTAATGTCTCTAGAGTTGATATTTGGGAACAAGTAATTGAAAGGTGAATTTGGGTGGCCTCCTCAGGGGTAATCTCTGTTAAAACTAGTTAATCTCTTTGACTCACAAAGAAAGATTTTCTTGAGTTGCTGAGTGGAATGACATTTCTGGGATTACATGTTTCTACAACTATATTCTTGGCTGACGGCAGGACCGGCACTGCCATTGACTCATTATTTAATTTTGGAAAATCAATCACAACTTTTTCACCTATGACTGTGTCCTTATAGTACTGAGTGTAAGAAAATCAATGTTAAAAAAAAAAAGTCTTTTGTAATGCCAGATCATGGAGACAAAACAACTAGTGAGGAGACAAAAAACTGAATTGTCTTTTATCAAATTGTTCTGCTGTTTTGTAACCCATATGTAAACTATGAAAAATGCTGCTGTCTTTTGCCTTCCTGAAAGAGTTGCTATGAAAATAAATAATATACTTAGTAAAACATGGTGAGCATTTTGGGATAATAGATGTGGAATGACTTTATCATTCCTGTTTATAGCTTGCTTGAAAAATTAAATCAAATGAGACAAAGAATCTAAAGTGTTTTTCTCCTATTCTCTACTTAAAATGAAAGCACATTAAATATATGGTTACTTGAAGAGTCAGCTTCATCATAGGATACTGATGGGCCCTGAAATATCAGTTGTACTCCTCTGGTGTTGATTTAAACAAGTTCCATGCTTTTGTCAAAATTAAGAAAGAACCAGGAAGACCAGGCTGTTAAATCCCTTCTTCACCCTAGGAACTGGGTTGGATACCTAAAGGAAACTTGTAATGGTTATCTATCCCCTTTCCTATTTCAGGCATCAACTCTATCCTCTTCACCCTACTTCACCCACCCTTCCTAGAAAACCCATAACAAATTCTACAGAGAATCCTCCTGTATTTATCAAGACAGCTCCCTTTCTAAGAGTTATAGTGCCTATTTATGAAACATGCCCTGAGCAATTGCCCCAAGAACTCTTCAGTGCCTGAATGGATAGGGAAGTTCCATGATATGGCATAAGGTGGTTAGGGATGGTGGGCTGATACTTTAGGCCTCTTGTCTTCTGGGAAGCCAGTTCGATTTGGATCATCTTAGTAGGTCATATTATATATTAAAAATGCCTACAGTTCTCTTAAAGAATAAAGACTTTCATGAAGGAGGTAGAGACTACATAAGATAGAAAAAAAATCTGTTTTTTTTTTTAATGGAATTAAAAATGATTACCTGTTTTTTAACCATGAAATGGATACTACCCCAAATGTATTATAGCTTCTTTTTAGCAGGGTTACTGTGAGTAGTTTGTACGTGTCTCTGCAATTCTCAAGAGATTCACTCATTGTCTTCCGCCCACAATATGACAAGGTTCTATTGATGTGCTAAAGCCAGGGCTTGGGTGTTAGAATTGAGAAATATGGAAAATGATCATTTGGTTAAAGAATTCCAGGTTCCTTGAATATTTTTGTGTCATGAGTTTTTCACAGTAAAGCTTCAAGTCTGCAATATAGCAGCTGTAAGCCTCACAAATGGGACAGATTGGGGTGGGGTATGTGTTTTTTTAACAATGTATTTTTTTGTACGTTTTTTTTTCACAATGTATTTTGCTAGAAGATCTACTCACTAGGAGAGCTTACCTAAAGAAAGGTTGGGAATGGTTCTTTGGTAACATTTACCTATTTTTGAAGGACTCTTCCTCTTTCCTACTTCCCCCTGCCCCATAGTGCAATTTCATAATCTGGTCACCCAAATTCCCTTCACTGTGGCCCTTACTTGAGTTGATATGCTCTGAACCTTGTCTGCTCACATTGACCAAATTTCCTATTATAGCTACCTGGCTCATGCTGTATTCCCATTGGATGTTTACTTCTGCCTTCCAAAGGAACAGGAAGTGATCTGTTAATCTGTTTAGAATAAGAATAGAAAGGGGAAATGACAATTTAATACACTGTCCTTCCTAATAAGGGAGTGGTAGGTAGGGGGCTTACATCTCACAGGGGGCTTACATCTCACGGGTCACTGCAAAGCAGCAGAACTTTAACTCAAAGATGTGAATTTTCATTGCTTAAATTCAGGAGCCCTGTTTCAAATTGGTGGAAGCAATATTTTGGGGACAAGGACATGTTTATTAGCACCATTAGAGTTATGCACATACACAACCACCTGTTTTGAGTCAGGAAGGCCCAGCCCCGCAGCCAGGGAGAGTCCCAGTATCTGTTTTGCATAGCCAGGTCTCTTTGCAGTTGAGGGTGGAGGTGCTGGCAAGAAGTAGACAGCAGGAGAACATGCCTGACTGCTCTCAACAGGAAGACCAAGGACCATACATCCCTTTCTACTCCCCAGGGGTTGGCACCAAGAGAGGGTACTGGCACCCCTCCCACGTGTACAGGCATCCTCACTGAGGCACTCCCAGCCTCACCCTATGGTTTGCTTACAGGCTGATTCTTAAAAGATCAGACAACTGATTCACAAGTGCCTGCAGCTGGTTCTTGCTTAGAACGTCATCTCACCATCCACACGGTTTTCTTTTAAGTGTTTATATGCCACAGATCAAATCTTCACGCCATTCTCCACTGTCTGTTTGAAAACAGCAGCAATGCTTTGTTCCTGAATACATAATGAATTAAACCAAAGAACTTTTTAAAAGAAATGCCCACCGCAATTCTGATTTGATACTGTTTGTATTTCATTTTGCTCTGCGAATCCAAGATTTTCTAAGCATCTTCAGAGCCTAGCCAGAACATATTCACTAAGTTGACTAGGCAGGGCTCTAATTTAACTTTAAACTCAGAAAAATTTCTCATGCGACTTATAGTGATTTCCAGTGAGAATCGAAAGCACCATTGCTGGTTCCTTTTTTTTTTTTTGACTCATTAACTTTTTTTAAAAAAATTGTTCTTTTCAGATAAACTTGACAGTAGAGTGTATTTTGACATATTATACATACATGGATAATTATTCTAATTAGGATTCCACTCTTTACAGTTTCTGCAAGCAAATGCATGTCTTTCACACACATAAATGCAGATGGACATCACGTGTGGATCTCTGATCTTCATTTAACTAATTGTTCACCCATTTGAATTAACTTCTCCACTGCTCCTCTACTATTAAATAATAATACCTACAGAAGGTTACTTAACCAAAACAACCTAGAATCATAATTTTTCAGTTTTAAGAAAGAATTCTATTGAGGCTACATGCATGCAACCAACAGGAGATTTCTCTGGGAAAATGATGTGGTCACAGAACAGTAATAAAGAGCATCTGCTTTATTAGTAAAAGAGTAAATAGTAGTTTTTAAACAATCATTCCTCTAAGTGGTGATAATCTCACCATGTGAGCCCATACGATCCTTGATGTTTCCTTTCATGAAAGCCACAGGAACAACACTGCCAAGAGATTATTACAGTGGAGCACCATACTGCACTGATGCCAAGTTCATATAGATCCTGGTAAACCTGAGCAGGAAAAATACATATGAGAAAGAAAATATAGAAGCAATTATAAATAGGGTCAACTCTAGTCCCTCGAGAGAGGAAGTTCTCAGTCATCATTCTTTTTTTTTTTTATATTTATTTATTTGCTTTAGTTGTACACAATGTGTTTATTTACGTGGTGCTGAGGATCGAACCCGGGTCGCGCATGTGCTAGGTGAGAGCTCTACCACTGAGCCACAACCCCCGCCCATCAGTCATCATTCTTGCACCACATTAAACCAATGTAAGTCTTTGGATGATAACAGCAGATCACAATTTTTTTAGGGCTGATTCTGTTTCAAGCCCCATGCTTAGCACTCTACTTGCGTTGTTCTATTTGAGCCTCATAATTACTCTAGGTAGAAATTATCATCATGCCCAACTCACAAATGTGTATTTGTTTTGGAAACGTGTGCATAAAAGTCAATGCCTAGAACATGTACATTTGAAATTCCCCTCAAACAGATCTGACTTGCTCAGGAGCTGTGTTAGGATACACAGACAGGTCATTGTTTTTTCTCTTAAGCTCACTATTCATGTGCTATGCTGGACTGTGATGCATCTATGCATACCCATGTGTGCAGCACACATTTGAGTATTTGTCACTTTTTTTTTTTTTTGCTTTACTATTACTTTCATTTTTATTATGGACAAATCTACCCACTTTGATGTCTCTTGTTGGGGAATATCTTTTCCAGTAAAATTTCATGGAATTTCATATCTCCCAGGAAGTCACCTCTAGAACTTTCAAGGGATATTAACTTTCTAAAACACAAATATGTATAAAGTATTTTTTCCCATAGAATGTATTTTATTTCTTAGAATTTATTTAGGCAGATATGTACACAACTAGAATGACTAATATAATGAGCTCATATGCCTGTTATTTTGACTTTTTTTTTTTTTTTTTTTTGGTACCAGGGATTGAATTCAGGAGCACTGGACCATTGGGCCACATCCCCAGCCCTTTTTTATATTTTATTAGAGACAGGGTCTCACTGAGTTGCTAAGTGCCTTGCCATTGCTGAGGCTGGCCTTGAACTTGCAATCCTCCTGCCTCAGCCTCCCAAGTGCTGGGATTACAGGTGTGCGCCACCATACCTGGCTTATTCTGACTTTTTTTAATTTAAAATTTTGATTTGAAATTTTTTTTATTTGAAGTTCTTGTATATATAACAGTAGCATGCATTACAATTCATAATACACATATAGAGCGCCTTGCTACATATCACTGTTTGTATACAAAGTATATTCATACTATTCATGTCTTCAAACATGCACTTAGGGTAATGATATCCATCTCATTCTACCATCTTCCCCCCCCCTTTATACCCCCTTGTCCCCTCCCTTCCCCTCCCTCCCTATTGACTTTCTAGTGTTCCTCTAATCCTCCTATGTTCCCTGACCCAACCCCACTGTGAATCAGCCTCCTTATATCAGAGAAAACATTTGACATTTGGATTTTTGAGATTGGTTAACTTCACTTAGCATTATATTCACCAACTTCATCCATTTACCTGTGAATGCCATTATTTTTTTCTCTTTTATTGCTGAGTAATACTCCATTGTATATATATACCACATTTTCTTTATCCACGCATCTACTGAGGTGCATCTAGGTTGGTTCCACAACCTAGCTATTGTGAATTGCACTGCTATAAACATTGATGTGGCTGTGTCCCTGTAGTATGCTGTTTTTAAGTCCTTTGGGAATAGACCCAGGAGTGGGTGATTCCATTCCCAGTTTTCCAAGGAATCTCCATACTGCTTTCCATAATGGCTGCACCATTTTGCAGTCCCACCAGCAATGTATGAGTGTGCTTTTCTCCCTACATCCTCTCCAACATTTATTGTTGTTTGTGTTCTTAATAGCTGCCATTCTGACTGGAGTGAAATGAAATCTTAGAGTGGTTTTGATTTGCATTTCTCTAATTGCCAGAGATGTTGAACATTTTTTCATGTATTTGTTGATTGATTGTATATCTTCTTCTGAGAAGTGTCTGTTTAGTTCCTTGGCCCATTTATTGATTGGGTTATTTGTTTTTTTTGGAGTTAAGATTTTTAAGGTCTTCGTATATTCTAGAGATCAGTGCTCTATCTGACGTGTGTGTAGTAAAGATTAATTCCCAATTAGTAGTTTCTCTATTCAGACCCTTACCCATGCTAACGAAAAAAAAAAAAAAAAAAAGAGAGAGAGAGAAAAAGCATGTATAAAGTCTTAAATTTACCATATAAGAAATGCTATGTGCCATCTCCCTATATGTCCATAAAGGCTAATGCCATTATAGCTTCAACCCCACCCTGCCCCTTTTCTGTCTTTCTTGTGGCTTGGGGCCTTTACAGCTTTTGAATCTATTTGCCTGGCTCTGGGATCAGGCTCCCTGACACTGTACCTCTGTGTAGCTTGGAGAGGCAACTTAAAATATACAATCTCCAGACGGGAATGATTTAACAAAATTAAAAACAGACAGGGGCCAGAGAAGGCGGGAGGTGTCAAATGTTTCCTCTACCCCACTATCAGTTTGATGTGGTGGCCTTGTTCCTACCTAGTCCCCCTTCATGCTGTCCACTACCCAAAGTTAAAATGTCTGAAATGTTAACAGAATACACATGAATAGAGGTATGTAAGCCTGGCCTTCTCCCTCAACACATGGAGTTTTAATTGTGGCTTATTTCAGCTTAATTTTGCTTCACCTTTAGGATGAAAGAGACTTGTTTTAGTAAGTCTCAAGAGGTATTGTAAAACATAAAAGTACTAGCAAGAATCTACTCAGCCTCCTCAAAAGAAATCATCACTTTTGATAGATTATTTGATTTGGGAGTGAATGTCCTCTTTCTAAACACAAACATGGTCATATTGGTGAGCTGATAGTTAAGTTCCTGACTTCAATAATGTACACACTTATTCAATATTCATGTACATGTCTAATTAAAATCTCTGCTCTGGTTAGAAAAAAATCTAACAGGAAACATGCCAAAAGAGCTATGTATGAAGGAAGCAATGTATGCATGTACCCTTTTCTTAGTCTCTGCCTGAGTGTGGCAGCGTAATAGTTCCTGGAAGTATAATTACAAATGGAGAATTTCCCAATTAGCCTAGATCCTTTTTTTTCTTTTTGAGAAAGGGTCTCACTATGTTGCTGAGTCTGGCCTCAAACTTGCGATCTTCCTGCCTTGGCCTCCTAAGTAGCTAGGATTACAGGCGTGTGCCACCACACTCAGCCAATTATCCAGATCTTAAGTCAGCATGGTTCCACATAACCCATTAAGCCATCTTTAGGCCCAAGATGATGAGTCAGGTTGGGATGAGATGACTATTATTGAATGCAGGGCTGGTTAGTGAGAAATCCATGAGGGTCACCATTCTCTTCTCATCACTGATGCACTGTTTTCAGATCATATGTACATGTTGAACTCCATAGCAGGCAAAAGGCTACTGCTAGTTAAGTTTCATGGAATCCCTAGCACGCCTTCTGATCACAGCCCTCCTATGAACTTAGAGATGTTTCAGGCTGTGACCAACTGTCAAAATGGTTTCAAGCACAATTTCTGAGCTCTAGTGAGGATGAAAGCCCTTGTACCTCCCTCTTGTTTCTTGTTAGTGCCTTGCATGGCTTTCTGTAAGATAGGACCCATGGATTTTTACAGTACAAAAAAGATAAGATGTTTGGTATCTTTCATTTCTGCGAATAGTCTGTATTTACAATACTACTCCAGTGGTTTCTGACTACCGCTTAGGGCAATTTTGCTTAGCCTAGCGGAATGTCCTGGAAACTACTGGCAATGATTTAGCCTCCAAAATTGGAACGCATTTAGTAGAGACAGAAAGCCTATGAACAAATAGTGGGCATGTGCCAGAGTAAATAAGTGTGGTTCATGAGCTGCGGTCAGAAATGTCTCTCTTTCAGTATGCAGGGCAAAGCTTTTGCCAGCCATTGCCATAAAGCCATCACACAAAGCAGTTTTTCCTCTCAGTAAGACAGATTCAATGAAAGGAGGCTGCTAGTCTCACTATCTACTATTGGGACCGTAGTCACAGGTCATGCCAAAGGAGACCTGAGTGGAAGGGTCTTTTTCTCCTATTAGCCTTTTTCAACCAGCCTGCCAAGCATCTATGAAAAAAGAATGAGACCCACAAGGGAGTGGGAGGAGGCTGGAAAGGTTGGAAGCGGAAAGACTCTTTGTAGCACTAAAAGCTCCTCCCAGGATCTCATAACAAACCACAGAGTCAGTGTGCTTCCCCTTTTTTCCAAACCCAAACTTTGGCCCTTATTGTATAACTTCTTCGAAGCACTCAGTGAGGTGATCCTTGCTGGGTGAAGTATTAGGACACGATAAGATGCTTTGCTGCCACCTTCCTTTGCAGAGACCAAAAGAGACAGACACATGTGGTTTCCACTTTAGGCTGTTTGCATTTTCCTTTAGAACTTAACTCCTTGACCACATATTACAGAAGGATTTAGTACATTTGGATTGGACTAGCATGATTTCTGGTGCAGTGTGCATGCTTGCCCTCTGAGCTTGGAGTTTGGTTTCATGTAGTTTTCTATTCCTCTGTAGACTGTGCAGTCTTAGCAACCACTGAAATTCAAGAAGGAACCATTTTTTTTCTTAGACTGAAGAAACCATCAATCAATACCTGGTAAGACTCATTCATTGTGGGGATATTGTCACAGGGGCATTTATAGTTCACCTTTAAAAGAACACATAGTAAGAGATGTCAGTTTCTAAAGCTTTCTTAGAATCACCATAAAATAGTAAAATATGGATGAATGTTTTAGAACTACTGCAGATGTGACAGCTTTCACAATACAGAAACCCCAATCCCTATTTCTATCCCAGGGAACACATTTCCTAATTAATTCCCATAGCTAAATTAAACCAATATTCATCCAATACCCACAATATGCCAGGCATTATGCGAGGTACTAAGAACACAAAGATGAAAGAAATAAACATATCAATAAGTGTTGACAATAGGCACTTCTAGATAGTGGGATGTAAGTGTTTGCACTCTGTTCAATTTAGAAATTTAAATAAGATATCTTTTTATTTTTCTATGAGAAAAAGAAAAAATGACAGTCTCTTATTTCAAGGAGCATGCACTTGATAGATATGAAGATGAGTGACCCAATCACTTAAATAATGTGTGACGCTTAAGCAGTGTAGTAGAGGGATACTCAGGATGACTCCATTTCCTTAGGGTCTAGTGCTAAGTAGGAAATGAATCTCATATTCCACCATGAAGGAGCAAGAACTAGCTTAGGAGTTTAGAAAATGAAGCTGGTTTTAGACTCCCATTTCTTGTTTATCATATACTCATCCTCATAGCTTCTTACCCTGTTAAATGGGAACAGTTTTGTCTCTGTCTTGCCTATTGTGTTTTTGGAAGGATAAAATGTGAAAACACATAGGAAAGGGCAAAAAGAACTGTGCATGTAATATAAATATAAGATGCTATTATATAAAAGCCTGATTTGCTGAACAAACCTATGCAATCAGTAGTAATTTATCCTTATCTCTCTAATTGATAACAGAAAGTTACGTTTCACTTTTTCTTTATCTGAATATCTCCAATTTTTTTTCCCCTCAAAGCCTCATAATTAAGGACTGATGTCCTAAAGTGAACAATGACTAGAACAGTAAGTTTTTGCTAGAGTAAGTGAAGCTGGGAGGTAGACTGTCCTAATGGAATGAGCAGAGGCTTTGAAGTAGATAGATCCACTCTTTTTAAATTCTTATCTTTAAACTCCACCCCCCCCACACTGCAAATAGGGTAAAAAATCTCTATCTCAAGCATTTACTAATATTAAATGAGGTAAAGATATGAAATGTAGCCCTTTTCTAAGCACCAATGACACTGGCACATAATGATCTTCTTTTTTAATTTATAATTCCCAAGGCTCTTACGAATTAATGCTAAGTAGTAAATGAATATGCCAGTATTTCAATATAAGAACTAAAGTGATAATGAATAGAAAATGAAAAATCCAAAAAAGAAAATGGAAGGAAATTTGTACTCACCACACAAAATTAGCTGATCTGGAATTTCTGGCTTGGTCTGAATATTAAATGTATGGTGGAAGTATGAAATGCCAGGAACTAACTAGCATTTGCTTAAGCTGAAAACTGGGCATTCTAATCTCACTTGCTTACTTTTTTGACTCCCAACTCATTCCCCCAAATCTCACCTCAACAAAGACAATCGCATTTCCCTTCCAGTTTCTTGGCCCTTTCGAGTCCAACTGATGCACCCAAGCTTGTCACCCAAGCTTCTGCAAGGACCCCTGCCAATCACAAAAAAAAACAGGGTGACATGGATTCAAAATACACAAGCAAAAAAATAACAACCAGTTACTGGAAGGACAGAAAGTGTATGTGTCATTTCTACCCAAATTTCTGAAAAATGCTGCCATATTGTCAATGTCCCCAGCACGGTTCTCCACAACTCAGGATGAAAGCCTAACTTAAGGATGGGGAAATGCATTCCACACAAAGATCCTTTAATTCTTTAAAAAATACTTAAGTTTTTGATCTTTCTCAATTTAGTGATGTTTTTAGCACTAGAAACACCTTTTCCTTATTCCACTATTTTGTAAGAATTTCACTCTGAATTATGTATTAGCAAAGAGTTGTAAGGTCTGAGAAAATATGGCAGAACCACAACATCAGTCACATCCAATGATCATGTTTTAAAAAAATTGATTTTTAAATTTTTATTTCCTTAAAATTTTCTCAAAGTTACAGCCAGGTGAGGAAGAAGGTAGCATAGGACTTGGTGGAACAAAAGCATCAGTTTAAGTTGGAACAGACTAAATATCAGGCCATTGATCTGGTCAGACTAGAGAAAGAAAATCAGATGGTTTTGGCAAAGGATAATTCAAATACATTACAAGTACACACACACACACACACACACACATATATGTGCGCTCACACACACACACACATACACACACACTCGCAATGCATGCACAGGGCTACAAACTGAGTTTCTTTACCTGCATTTGTTTCTCCTATGTCCCCTGTCCTTGCCTGACCTTGCATACTTCTAGTATATAGAATATCTTACTCTATTTATTTTGGTTTTTTAAAAAAAACAACTACTAGGCTTTTGAAAAGCCATGAGAAAAACACAATTGAGAAATGGTGTAAATCAAACTGATCCACCTTTCTGACTTGTGATTTGGTCAGGGTATCTGGACACTGTCAGGGCATTGCAACCCATATCCCAAAGTGACTTTGTTATATGAGAGGAGTTTAATTTTTTTCCTCTTTGTAACCTTGTGAGATTTCCACATTAAAAAGCAATCACATCCTTCAAACTAGAAATGATTGTGTTTGGCACCACAGTCTCTGGTGTAAGGGGTTGAGCTTGTTTTCACTAAAACGAAATCAGCTTTCAAAATAAATCATCTGTAACAACATTCTACTCCCCAAATCGTATAATCCTATTAACAGAGTTTCTTTTTTCTTTTTCTTTTTTTTTTTTTTTTTTTTTTTTTATTGTCACTGGTCTGACAAGATTGGCCAAGTTTCAACATGGAGAAGCGGAAAACTTTAGAGGACCTGGCCAAGGCAAGGAGAGCTACCCAGTTGCAGCCTTACCAGAGCTTAATGAGCCCTTCATTATACTCACCTGTGCTTCATCTCTACCTAACATGTGCTATGGATAACATGGTTATCCAGTCACTCGGCAGATCAAGCCACTGAACAAATGGTCCAACTGGGACAACTGAAGCACAATCATCCATGGTCATCCCCGTGAATAAGACCTCTATCAAATCATGGGAGTGCCGGTGCACTGAATGAGAATGTATCCCAAGTGACTGCTGAGACACTCTTTGCCAGAAGTGTAAATTATGTGGCAATATCTAAAAGAGCACCTTATAATTTCAGATTTCTTGGGAAAGCATGTTTTTCTTTGGTGGTAAAAAGAAAAAGAAATGTCTTATAATAACCAAGTAGATATTTTTTTTTATGCCAACAGGAAGAAAGAGCTCCAAGAAAATATTTAGGGAGTTCCCAGTCAAAATGTACTGCTCAGCTCGCTCTGACCCTTCTAAACAGTCGGAGACACTATTTGCATTTGGATTCATTGGTCAGGCAACTGACAGCCTAATGTTCTTATTAAGGTAACCTAGGTGAAGCAGCTGGAAGCTGTGGTCAATATATACTTTTCCATCCTAAGCAAGGGGTCACAGAGCGTTGTTAGCCAGAGCCTGTTTCTTGTGGATGAGCTGATCCCCTTTGGGCTAGTCAGACAATTCACCTCTTCTCCCTGGAAAGTCCTTCTTCATATCAGTCCTTGGGGGCAACTTTGTCCATGAGCCGACAATTTGTATCATAACATTTGTATGTTGGCTGAAGAGCAAATCCATTCTTTGGAGTCAGTACAAACTTGGCCTTGATCTGATTTTTAGCCTTCAGAAAGATTTCCCTAGGTCAGAATCTCATGTCAGACTCCTTGATTTTCAGCTTTTCTTACTCTATTAACAAGTAACTGACTCTAAAATCAGTCTTGGGCTTGAATTCTGTTATTAGCCTACTAAACTTGGCCAAGGCATTTAACCTCATTAAGACTCAGTTTCTTAATCTATTCAGAGGGTATAGTAATATTACATAGCTCTAAAGATAATTGCATGCATCAACTAATAATTGGAAATTATGGAAATTAGCAGTTAAGTTCCCCCCTTAGAATAAACTACGGGACCATTGTGCATAACATTAATTTTATATAAATGAGCAGTTGCAAATAGTAGGAATAAATAATTTCATAATCTCAAGCTGCTGAAAACATTTTTCTCAAACTTTTGTTACAATAAAAACGGGTAATTAGATAAAATGGAGGGTTCTAGGTGTTCACCATTTGCCTTGTTTGAATTCCCTAGAGGTGGATGTTTTCCTTACATTGCAGATTAAACAGTACTTCACAGCTGATGGACTTCCTAGACCACAAGAAAAGCAGCAATTTTCTATGGGAAGTTACTTTTGGGTCTGAACTAGTTTTAGATAAACTGTCAAGGCTCACAGAGCTTGAATGAATGATAACTGGCTTTTGTAAGGTATCCCACTGTTTAATTTTATGGTCATTATTTCAAACCTGTGAAAATAGAAGTTACATTACAGAAAGAATATTTTCTTTTCAGCAGTTTAGTAGTTATGCTAAATGGGTGAAGACCTGTCCTCCGCCCCATGTAAGGCATCCAGCCATACAGAAACAGCCATATCGCATACTATCTTCTTACGAAAGAGTATTTATGTGTATGATTTTATTGGGATATCAGACAATTAAAGGGATGCTTATGACATTCTTTCTGTAATTATAAAGTTTTTCTTTATTTCCATTCTTTACCAAAGAATATTCATCTTATACACTGTGTAGATTCAAAACATACTTTTTTATAATTCATTGTATGCCGTGTGTTGTTGAAAATGATGTGAGCCAACAGATGTCTATTTTGATTTAAAATGGTTAATTGTATATAAAACAAAATACATTTTGACAAATCATTTCTCATAACAAATTGGAGCTTAGAAACTCCACTAATAGCATATTTCTTCATGAAAGATTGGGCTAGACATGAAGTTGATTCAACAAGTTGTCAAAATATCACAATGGCTATTTATTTAACAATATCTGTTGCTTATTATAAAGATTATTTTTGTGTATTGAGGCATATCTTATACACTATAAGCTGTCTCATTGTAAACCTACAATTTACTGTTTCAAAAGTAAGTATATAGAGTTGTACAACCATTGCAAAGATCCAGTTCTATAACAGAATGAGCAATTATTGATCCTGAATTTTAGCTTGTTTGGACAAAGCCTGCAGGATGTGCAGCCAAAATGGAAGGGTCCTCAAACGAGTTTATCATTCTCAGGTTGATTTACTAACTTTGATCATACTGTGATAAAATAATTTATATATACGGTTGTCCCTCTCACTAGTTCTTGAGCTCTCCAGAGATGAGGATCTGGCAGAAATAAAAGCTTTAACACATTTCCAATAATATTGAAATTTGAGAATATTGCTCTGTGGATGGTGGATCAGGTACCAATACCAGTCCTAATGTTTGGTTCCTCAGGCTGTCTACCTTTTGTTTTACATTACTTTGACGTTAATGTGTAACAAACTACAAGTGTTTTCTTTTCTTTTCTTTTTTTTTTTTGTTTTTGTTTTGTGTGTGGTGTGGGGGAGTACCTGGGATTGAACTCAGGCACTCAACAACTGAGCCACATCCCCAGCTCTATTTTGTATTTTATTTAAAGATGGGGTCTCACTGAGTTGCTTAGCGCCTCAATTTTGATGAGGCTGGCTTTGAACTCGTGATCCTCCTGCCTCAACCTCCCAAGATGCTGGGATTACAGGCATGTGTCACTGTGCCCGGCTACAAGTGTTTTTGTTAAATGTTAATTTTTAAAAGGCTGCACTTAACTTTGCTTACTTAGCATTTTCCCACAGCAGGTGCTTTTGCCTGTAAACAAAAAGACAGTGGTCTGATGGGCAGGGGACATTTCTGAACCCCAGGTCAGTGGTAATTTGTCAGTGTACCTGCTTCTCTGGAGCCATTTCTGTCCTGGGACTTCCCCCGGAGCTCCACTTTTGCTCAGGCAGTATCTTCACAGAACAAGGAATATTAGGTAAATATCAATACAAGTTCAAAATTGCTA
Source organism: Tamias sibiricus (assembly GCA_025594165.1). Lineage (NCBI taxonomy): Eukaryota > Metazoa > Chordata > Mammalia > Rodentia > Sciuridae > Tamias > Tamias sibiricus. The sequence continues at coordinate 105,270,231 of CM046664.1, read as the reverse complement.
CTCCCACGCAATGATCATTGTGCTTCCAAGCAACCAGATATTGAATATGGCATTGCAGTTGTTGAAGCTGGCATGCTTCTCTCTGATGACAGTAGCTTCTAACTGGGGACTGATAATCTGACCCTCTCCTTCAGGCTGTCCAAACAATTGTTGAAGGGTGAAAAACGCAGTTAATTCACTTCTTGGAAATACAATGAATGGATACCCCCTCATCCCCACCCTACGAGACCAAACTCATCTGAATGGCCTTTCCTACAGAACAGGCAGCCATTCTGGCAGTTTGTTGAGAGTCTTTGTGGAGAGTGGAGTGGAGCACTTCTGGCCTCATGCAGTTGGAGGATTTAAACATCGTGCTGCTGTTTCCTGGGTGAAGCAGGGCTGCAGCCAGGCGAGCTCATCTCCTACACAAATTTCTCTAAACAAAGTAAAATAGGCCATCAGCCAAGAATTGTTACATCTTTGTCCCCTACACACACACACACACACACACACACACACACACCGCCCCCACAGTGGTGTCTTGGTAAGGAGAATGTGTTATCAGTCTGACAAAAAGAGGAACAAACACTCCATGAAACATTAAATCCTCAGTTCCCCTTCAGAACATGAAATCTTGACACCTACAGACAAAAGACAGAACCTACACTCAAAGTTTATGAAGTTAATTTAACTCTGAGCTGGAGTAAGCAAGGATATTACCCTATTAACCTTGGGCAGACAACTGAGCTTATATCATGGTCTGGAATCTTGCCATTAAAATCCACAATTGCTGTGTATTACATGATCACTTGCCTGCTAACAATTACTCCCATGTGGTAGGATGACATTCTTTTCCTGCTCATAATAATGTGTCCCTGGGGCACAGGTGTCATCCAAAAAAAGGCCCTATTTTCTACGTAATTTTTTTTTTTCTAGAAGTTTGTTTGGCCAATTGGCTAACACTTACTTCATTGCCTTTAACATTTTCTGGTCCAAGCAGAAATATGTAAAAGAAAAACAAAAGGGGACATTGGGCTTTTATCACCGTGGTAGGGTGGTCAGGTCAGAGGCCAAAGCCATGTAAACAGATTTCTCCATTTATGAGAATGACATGAGTTTTGGACAGTTCAAGATGGCAGACTCTCTTTTGTGTGTGTGTGTGTGGTGGGAATTAAATGCAGAGCCTCATACATGCTAAGTATGTGCTCTACCACTGAACTACGTCTTCAGCCCCAAGATGATAAACTATTAATTTGAATATACAAAATTCCTACATTATTAAAAAAGACTGTTGGTGTTATGCTGGCTGGTCTGATTGAGGTAGAACAATGAGGAGTTGAGCTAAACCAATAAATCTTAGAGCCTTAGACTATATTTGTGGCAGATAAGATGAAACAGAATATTTCCCCTTAGTTCTTATCTCATATTACTCTATGACACAATGATGGAGATTGGGGTGTATTTAGATGTTGTACACAGCTGTATTCTGTATTTTTTTGTGTGTGTGTGTGTGGTATTACTTTGGTCACATACTTCTGTGGTTGTGTTCTTTATTAGGCTGTGGCTGTCTGTGAGAACAAGAACTTCATCTTTGTCATTTTTCAGTTTGTTTTTAGCCCAGGTGTTTAGTAAATATTTTGTGAATGAATGAATTTGAGCAGACACTAAAGGATATATTTTGAATGACATGATGCTAAGCTTAACCACAATTCTGTGGTTGGGGATTTCCTTAAGTCCAGATCATTAGGAGAAAACTAATTTATCTGCTAATTTGGGCTAACTTAAACCTTCAGACAGGCAGCTATAACATGTTTGTCTTCCTTTATAGAATCTGGATTAAATATAATGTGAGGTCACTCTTAACAGATAATAATAGAAAATCAGATTGGCTAAACATGTTAAAAAATGTGCTTTTGGTTTTCAAAATCAGCATGGAAAGCTAGAGACCCCATCAGAGATAACCTCTTTTAGGTGAGTCTTCCTCTACTGGATTTGTGTTTAATGAGTACCTTAAAAATCTGATTGTATTTATCCTGTTACTAACTTTATATATATATATATATATGTATACATATATGTTTTACCCCAAGAAGCTCAGAATGGCATGTCAGATAACATCTTGTTAATCCTAGTTGTATTTAAATAAAGAGGCAAATGTTGTGATATTGTAGCTGTGGCCCACGCCTGTAATCCCAGCACTTGGGAGGCTGAGGCATGAGGATTACAAGTTCAAAGCCAGCCTCAGCAATGGCGAGGCACTTAGCAACTCAGTGAGACCCTGTCTCTAATGAAATGCAGAAAAGGCCCTGGGGATGTGGCCCAGTGGTTGAGTGCCCCTGAGTTCAATCCCCAGTACCAAAAAAAAAAAAGAATTGAAGTTGAAGATAAGTTAGATTACTTTTGATAGGTCAATCAGGTCAGGCATTAATCCATTTAGTATTTTAAAACCATATTTGATATGAGTCCAGTCAATATCAGAATAGAAAAGAGTAGAAAAAGAAAACAAAAAAGTATTTAAAGTGCATGTGCTCTCTTTAGCAATATTCATGTATCAAATATTTATAACTTGTACTAGTTAGGATAATGCTAGTCATATTCATTAGGGGAATGTTGACTGTTGTAACAAATGATAAAAAGGATAAGAGCTCACATACAACTGTCTATTTCTTGCCTGTAAAATGTCCTGAGTCATTTAAGGTAAGTGGGGAGTGGGAAGGAGGGTATGTTCCGACTTGGCTTTGCCTTGCAATTTGCAGCATGTAGATTCCAAGGTCACTGCAATTGTCTCTGGTAGCTAGAGGAGGATAGTATAGTGAAGAAAGTTTAGGAAGTTCTACAAGCTGGGCACTCATCACTTCTGCTTCTATCCCATTGACCAGACCAGGTATATAGCACTGCCAAGATGCAGAGGAAGGCTTAGGAATTATATTCCTAACTAAATAGCCTATTTTGCCACAAGTCTGTACCATGGAAGGCAAAGCACACAGATTTGGGAATAGATGACTGTCATTGCCATATGACCTAGGTAGACTTTTCTGCTTTAATCCTTTACAAGCTTTTCACCTGTACTGCTTGTCCTCTCCTATTGAGGTCATCAAGGTGATGATTTGATGTCAGAAGAGAGCAGCACACTGAGTGCCACCGTCTGCATGTGCTTGCTACTGGATCAATTTCAATTATTTAAATCTGAGCTTTCTCAGTTTCAGCTGGTGCTAATTCAATGCCTGGGTCTATATAACTGGGATTTAAGTTTACTCTGGTGACTCTGTTATTCCTAAGGTGTCACCATCAGCTCCAGTCTGGCTTGCATTTCCATCTATATTGTGGTATTGGACTCAATGCTGCTATGCATCATTTAAACTGTTTTATAAACAGCTGTCTCTTACATAAAGTATAATCACCTACTTGCTGTTTATTGTTATAAAGTCTTTTGGGAGCTGGAAAATAACAGTTCTTCATTTAGAAAAATGATTTTTTTCCTACTTCTGGCTCTGTTTTATCCCTTTCTCCTACTATATCTTCTGAGGACTTGATGGTATCTTGAATGTGTCTAAAGGGTCTGATTTGATTATATTCATAAGCCCAAAAGGAGTTTTTATAAGATGCTAAATGGCTATATATATATATATGCATATATATACACACGTGTGTGTGTGTGTGTATGTGTGTGTGTGTGTATTATAGAAGAAAAAGCTCTGATTTAGTTGTCTGTAAAAATGGTTAGCATATACTGAACACCTAGCATTTGCCAGTGGGGATGGTTGATCTTATTTATCCATTTGATTGGGCCTCTGAGGTGCTCAGATTAAACAATATTTCTGGGTTTGTCTGTGAGGGTGTTTCTCTCTCTTCATATGTGCATGTCCTATTGGTTTTATTTCTCTAGTGATTCCTCACACATGAGACAAAATGCCAAACTTTCTTACAGAAATCATTTAATTTAATTCCCATGACCACTTTTGGAGGTCAATATATTATTCGCTTTTTTTTTTTTTTGGTGGTGGTGCTGGGGATTGAATCCAGGGCTTTGTGCATACGAGGCAAGCACTCTACTAACTAAGCTATGTCCCCAGCCCATATTATTCCTACTTTTGTATATGATAAATTTGAGATAGAGATGGATAAGTATCATGTTTAGACTGCCCCAGTAATATGGCAGTACTATAAATGGAACCAATATTTGTGTGACTGCAGGTCTGTATTTGCCACCTATTATGGTTTGGATATGTGATGTCCCTCCAAAGATCATGTGTGAAACAATGCAAGAATGCTTAGAGGCAAGATGATTAGATCATGAGTAATATAATCAGTGAATTAATCCACTTGAATGGATTACCTGGCTGGTAACTGTAGGTAGGCAGATCGTGGGTAGAGGAGACAGATCACTGGGGGCATGCCTTTGGGGTTTATATTTTTGTCCCTAGTGAGTGAAACTCTTTCTGCTTCCTGGCTGTCATTAACTGAGCAATTTTCCTCTGCTACGCATTCTCCTTGTGATGATGTGCCCCCTCACTTTGGGCCCAGAGCAATGGAGTCAACCAACCAGGGACAACCTCTGAAACAATGAACCAAAATACACTTTTTTTTCCCTTTAATTTTTTTTTTGTCAGATATATTGGTAATAGCAATGAAAAGCTGACAAAAACCCCACCATGTAAGAGTCTTGCCCATGGATTGCCTTCCCCAAATTCCTGTTTTCCATGGATCCTCCATATATAAAATCTACATATACCATTAGTACTCTTGGCGAATAAATGGTACACTAAATAAAAATAGACATTCCAAGATATTTTTTTCTTGATCATTTTGTTCCTCCCATTAAATTACATGCACTGAGGAAGGAACAGGCTTCTTAGAATCCAGAGCACATTTCTCACCAGATCAGCCAACATTTGCAGCTTCAACTGCAGCACTTGACAGCATTGCTTAATAAAGAGATTTAAATCCACCTACAACTTTATACTCAAGAACAGATTACACCACCCTTTAAAGGCAAAATAGTATAATAAAAATCATAATGTAACTCTTCCCTGGTGTATATTGATTAAATGTGAGCAATTTGATTTCATTACATTGGTTAATTTTGATTGGTATGGTTAACTCAAGTTAAGTTTAATTTGGCACTACTGAAAAAAAAGTCAGGAATCTGAATGGGAAAAATAAGTGACACATACTAGCCATAATAAAATTTCAAGCCTTGACATATGTTAAAGATATTTTTAGCTTATTCTCACTGACTTATTCTAATATTCACCTGGATTTAGAGAGATCTGACACTGTGCATGACTTTGGGCATGTTGCATATCCCTTCTAAGCCTCAGCTTATTCATACATAAAGTGGGGATAATAATAGTGCCTACCTCACAGGATTATAATGAAGATTAAATAAGATTGTGCACATAAAGCACTTGTGGCTCACCATGCAACAGTAAGTGCTTGGATTAGTCAGCTTGGGCTGCCATACAGAATATTACATACCATCTAGCTTCATTAACTTTCTCAGTTCTGTGACTGGAAGTCCAAGATGAAGGTGCTGTTAGGATCAGTTTCTGGTGAGGCCTCTCTTACTGGCTTATAGGTGGTTGTATTCTTGCTGTGTCTTCACATGGTTTTTTCCTCCTGTATGTGTGTATATGTGTGTGTGTGTACACACATGTGCATGCTCACATGTGTATCTAGAGAAAGAGTTTCTAGTTTCTAGTAGCTCTTCTTTTTCTTACAAGGACCCTGCCATGGTTTGGATATGTGGTGTCCCCACAAAGCTCATGCATGATACAATGCAAGAATGTTCAGAGGTGAATCAATTAGATTATAAAGGTATAGTCTGATCAGTGGATTAATGTATTGATATGAATTAACTGGGTGGAACTAGAGACAGGTAGGCTGTGGCTAGAGAAGTTAGGTCACCGGGAGTGTATCTTTGGGGTTTATATTTTGTCTCTGGTGAGTAGAGCTCTCTCTCTCTCTGCTTCCTGGTTGCCATGTTCTGAGCTGTTTTCTTCTGTCATGCCCTTCTGCCATGATGTTCTGCTCATGTCAGGCCCAGAGCTTTGGAGTCAGCCCACTGTGGACTGAACCACTGTAATCATGAACCAAAATAAACTTTTCCTTCTCTACATTGTTCTTGTTGGGTCTTTTGGTCACAGGGATGAAAAAGCTGACTAAAACCAACACCATTCCTAGTAGATTATGTTTATGACCTCACTTAACTTTTATTATTTCCTTACAGGTTTTATCTCTAAATACAGTTTCACTGTGGTTTAGGTTTTGACATGTGGATTTTGTGTGGACACAATTCAGTTTATAATACTGCTCAAAGCTAGTATAATTTTTTTCCCATTATTTCAAGTTAACTGTCCTTTCAGCACACAGTTTTTTTCTTACATGGACATGAAATTCTACAAGTGTTTTTAAAGTTAAGTTCAAATTACATTTTTTGGGTGAATCTCCACAACAAAAGCAACTTAGATATTGGATGCAGTTACTGGTAGTGGGAGATATTAATTTGATCTCTGGAGACATATGGTGGTGTTGGTGGTCTGTTTAGCTGGGTGGGCAAATGCTATCCAGAGAGTACTCTGCAAATAGAAATGGCTATGTCTTGAGAATATTGGCTTACTAGAATGAAAATATTGAGCCATCTTGCATGATTAAGGCTTTTTTGAAAAACTAATGTTTCTTTCTTTTCCTTTCACCATTTTCCCTCTAATTAAAATGAATCCAGGACTGTGAGTGCCCATTTTGGCTGAATTGGAAATCTGAAGTCAATGCTCAGCTAAGTGCATTTTCTTCCATTTTGTGCACTGCCATTTACTTTCTGCCTCATCCCATTCCAAGCATCTGACAGGTGGTAGGAGTTTCTATCTTGAAGAATCAAGCATCTATTCTAAAGTTCAATGCCTGAATTATTCATTTGATTCTGGTATTTGGGGGTCATTTTGCTGACCACCAAAGATTGACAACATAGAGCAAATGTTAGCAAGATGAGAGGCTGGGGCTTCTTAGATGAAACAATTTTCAAAGTAAGTCCCAATCTTAAAAGAGCTCTTTCCAAGGCTTAGAAATGACAGTCTGCTTAGGGTGGGGGTGATAGGGAGGGATTGTACTGCTGGACAGAGCCATCTGCATTTCCCTGGAGAATAATAATTCTGAAAGGTTTTTTTTTTTTTTTTTCCCTCCCCCTCCTCTCTCTCTCTCTCTCCCTCTCTCTCTCTCTCCTCTCTCTCTCTCTCTCTCTCTCTCTCTCTCTCTCTCTCTCTCTCTCTCTTTTTTGGTCAGGACATTAGACATAATAGTAAAGATCTGGTATTTACCAGATCGTTTTAAAACAAATAATATGGAAGCAACAGGAGGAAATCTGTAATAATTCTCAATCAGCTCTTAATTTAGAGCTGTTTAGATTTTTCACAGTGTGACTGAAATGAGTGATGTTTATATGAAGTTCAAGACTTCTGCAAGCAAATCTGTGCTTCTGAAGGTGCTGGTTTGCTCCTGGCATTCAGAAAATAAGGCCTGGGGTTTCACATCATGTTTGAAGTTCAGTGTCTGGGCAGTAGGTCTACAGCTCTGTGGAGGGCTTATGGGGAAAAAGAACTGCTTTCCCCCCAAAGTTAACATTTTTGTTACATAAGTTTTAGCACTGGGAGTTTAGGAAAAGCAATGAGTAAAAATTGGACCCCTAATCCCAGTAGTACACAAATGAAGTAAGATAACATGATTCATCTGAGCATCAGGGCCACACAATGAAGTGCTGCAAAATGTGAATGTAGACCTCTATGTGCTCCAGCAAGCCAGAAAAGGCAACAATCACTATGGGCTGAAATGGAGATGGTGGGACTTCAACAAAGTTTTCATATATTAAAAAATATTTATCAAATATCTCCTGTATCTACCAGTCACTGAGCCAAGTGGAAGATGGAGATAAAGAAGATATTGTCTCTAATCTAAACGAGCTTGTATTAAAACAGGGGAGAGAGACAATAAACAACTGAAAAAGAATTGCAGATTAGAAAAAGGCAATGAGGGAAATAAAACGTAGACAGTGTTTCCAAGGAGGGTTTCTATTGCTAGGTGACAGTTTACATCCTGTGGATGAAAGGAAAGATCCGTCCATAAGGGCATCTCAGGGAAGGACACTGCTGGCTGTCAAACCACCTGTATGAAGGGCAAGGTGATGAATCCACAGATGACTGAGCTTGACCTATATTGTGAGAGATGACCCAGAATTACTAATGCTGGGGGGATGGCAGTGGGAGTAGGGGTTCGAGGGAGGTTCATGGAGAGGGGGTAATTTTAAGGTACTGGCATCCTCCCTGCAGAGGTAGGGTAAGTATCATGTTCAAAACTTCCTAAAGCATAACAAATAGGTGAAACAGAAAACTGATTGTAGCCATCACCCGATCATTCACAGACCATTTTCACATTTGGGAATCCATGTCTCTGCTCTTGTTGCTTCTAAGGAGATTTCATCTTTCCCATCTCTAAGACAAAAGAAGGCAATTTACTGTTACAATATTTGCATATCATTAACATTTGAAATGCACGTTTCTAATGACCGTTACTCTGTGTGTGTGTGTGTGTGTGTGTGTGTGTGTGTGTGTGTGTGGTATGCATGCACATACATACATAACAGTCTTGTATCTCTGAAGTGTGACTTGGGCTGAGCCCCAGTTTCTTTCCTTGCCTTGTCTGTCTTGCTTGCGTGTCAGTTGAGATCTGCCAGAGCCCCTTACTGATGGTTCCCAGGGCTGTCCTTGGGGCCATGGAGTCAGAACAGACTTTTTCCATGGGGGTGCACCACTGGAAGTGCTTTCTTTGCTGATCTGTTAAAGTATGACTTTGTTTCTGGCTCCCATTCTTTGGAAATCATTGTGAAGGGCTTTCATCATAGCATTCAATACTGGCCACCCAACTTGGCACTGCATCAATGGAAATTCTGCCCCTGAAAGAAGGGTGGTATATTATTACAGATAGGCCAATAACCAAAAAGACTCCAGAATTCCCCTCACAGTGCTATCCTGGGCAGAATGTCATTTTGGTCTGTGTTTATTTGTAAACAGCCTCAGACTCTGAAGTAAATACAGGGCTTGTGCCCATTAGACTATGCAGCATGAGACCCATGTATCCTCCACATCTTACCCTGCAAAGAGATCCTTGTCCTTTTTACCACACAGACCACAATATCTGCTGTTGAACAAATTGCTGTGAACTGCTTTCCTGCAAGCCATTGTATGTTTCAGCAAAGAACCTTCTGTTGTTTTTGTTTTTCCTAATGGAAGAGGAGCAAAAATAAAATAAAAGACATGAGAAGCATTTATAAAAAGTAACTCCTTCATAATAAAAAATTATTTTTGGTACTGGGGATAATAAAATCTTTATAAAATAAGCCTTAAAAATGAGGTAAGTTGAATCATCTGATTTCTCCAATTCCTGAAAGTCATGCCATGTTATCAAAAGGCTTGAGACAAATCTAAACTCATAAATACTCAAAATGATAAATGTAAACACCCAATTCCAACTGTGGACAATTTGGAAATATAACTAAATTATATATAGTCAACATTTTTTTAGGAAGGTGATATTTTATGCCTCTCTGCTTATAAACATAAATTACTTTTTGATGAAAATTAAATTTATTTATTTATTTTTAAATATATATATTTTTTTTAGTTGTAGGTGGACACAATACCTTTATTTTATTTATGTGGTGCTGAGGATCAGACCCAGGGCCTCACACATGCGAGACGAGCGCTCTGCCGTTGAGCCACAGCCACAGCCCCTAAATTTATTATACTATGATTATTTAGTTAAGTTCTCTACAAATATTTATTTCTCCCAGTGCCTTTTTAAATTCTGAGTTTGAAACTCACATAATTCTTTGAATGTCCTTCCTTTAAGGGAATTCACATATTTGGGGATATTAACACACCTCGGGGGTGAAGAATAGAAAGGGAATTCCGTTTGACTTCTCAGGTGAGATTTAGTGAAGTGTTTATGACTCACCTGAACAATCACCTGCTTTAGGGACAGAATTGGATAGGAATTGGAAGGTCCAGATCAGGGCACCAGTCCTTGGTCAGAGAGGAGCTGAGCAGTAAGTCAGTGCAGCCAGCTCCATGAGGAGGGGCAGATGGGGAAGGTGACCCAGGCTGTGACCACGCTGCCCCACTCAGCTCTGGATTGTCAATTATGGCTTCCTGCCGGGCACTTCAACTGCACCCAGTATCTAATGGTGTATACATGCTTTGTTCATCACTGGGAGATTACCGGATTACCTGGGATAAAAAAAGGGAAGGTCATCCGATCAGCTGACATCAGATCCAATTTAGGCTTTAAAACTATAACAACGTCTTGGCTTTTAAACAAGCCCTATCAGCAACTTTTCCTTTTTCAAGGCTAAATCCATCTTTTCAAGGGCTTCTCAGAGTTGGAAGGCAACAAACTTACAAGTTTTTCTAAAACTCCACATAAGGTAGGTAGGTATCAAAGTTTCTGTTTCCTTATCTGTAAAATCAGGGTAACAATATCTACTCCTTTTTTTTTTTTTTTTTTTTTTTTGGTTCAGGGGATTGAACTCCAGGGCACTCTACCACCAAGCCACATCCCCGAAAATATTTTGTATTTTATTTAGAGACAGGATCTCTCTGAATTGCTTAGCATCTCGCTGTTGCTGAGGCTGACTTTGAACTCACGATCCTCCTGCCTCAGCCTCCTGAGCTGCTGGGATTACAGGTGTGTGCCCCTCACCCAGCTGTGATATCTACTTCTTTTTTTGGTACCGGGGATTGAACTCAGGGCACTCGACTACTCAACATTTAAGTAAAGATCAGAATCAGGCACTCGGCCACATCCCCAGCCCTTTTTTGTATTTTATTAGAGACAGGGTCTCACTGAGTTGCTAAAGTGCCTCGCCATTGCTGAGGCTGGCTTTGAACTCACAATCCTCCTGCCTCAGCCTCCCAAGTGCTGGGATTACAGGCGTGCGCCACCGCACCCAGCTTGATATCTACTTCTTAAGGTTGCTGAAGGAGTAAGTCAGATAACTAAGACCCCCATAATACAGTCTAGAGTATAGTGAACCCTCAATAAAAATAAGTGATTATTATATACCAGGAAAATTTGATACTTTCCACCATCATATTCTCTCTCTTTTTTTAAAAATATAGATGCTTTATAAGATATTAAACTTGACCCTACTTAATTTGTTTCAGACCATGCTATAAACAGATAACTATATTCATCCATCCATCCATGCAGTGAATATTTATTGAGTCTCCATTATGTTCATTTTGTGCCAGGCACAGATCCAGGTGGTGGAGCCACAGTAGCAAAGGTGCTGGACCAAGTCTTTGCTCCCATCAGTGTACGCTCTTGTGGAAGAGATAAACTGAACAATAAAGATATGTGAAATGTCTGGTAATAGCAAATGATCAGAGGGAAAGAATAAGGGGATAAAGACTGACTGGCAGAGGTGGGGGTTGACATTTAAGTAAAGATCAGAATCAATGAGGGAATGAAGCAACAGATGACCTGGGAAAAGTATTCAAGACCAAGATACAGTAACTGCAGAGTCTTGAGGTGGAAGGAGACTTTGAGTTTTCAAGTAAAAACAAGAGCACCTCAGGGTCTTTGTTCACCTCTTTTGCTGAGTGTGTGTGTGTGTGTGTGTGTGTGTGTGTGTGTGTGTATCTTTTTGTTTGTTTTGTACTGGGGATCGGACCCAGAGGTGCTTAAACACTGAGCCACATCCCTGGGCCTTTTTATTTTTTAAATATATTTTTAGTTGTAGATGAACACAGTATCTCTATTTTTATGTGATGCTGAGGATCAAACCCAGTGCCTCATGCATGCAAGGCAAGCTCTTTACCACTGAGCTACAGCCCCAGCCCCCTCAGGCCTTTTTATATATTTTTTGAGACAGGATCTTGTCAAGTTGCTGAGGACCTCACTAAGTTGCTGAGGCTCACTTTGAATTTGTGATCCTCCTGTCTCAGACTCCCAAGCTGCTAGGATTATAGGACTGCACCACAGCACCCAGCTCACCTCTATTACTATAGCAGATTCCTAACTGATCTCTTTGTTTTGTCTCTTGCTCCAAAGGAGCAACCAGGGTGCTTTTGAAAAAACTTAGATCATGTTCTTTTTTAGACCACAACTCTATAGTGTTTTCCCATTTCACTGAGTAAAAAGTCCAGAATCCTCTATGCCTTTTAAGAGCCACTCAGGATTATCTGGCCCTTGCTACCATGCTCTGATAGGTTACTCTTCTATAGGAGGCAGTGATATGAACATGTTAAGATGCCAGTTAGGGGCTGCCATAGTTGACGTAGAAAGAGTAGAAGGCTTGAGTGGTAGTACTGGGGAGGGCAAAGTGGTTAGATTGGGATATATTTAAGGAAAATGATGACAGGTCTTGCTGATGGATTGGCTGTAGGCTCTGGCTTTATAATTCCTTAGCTTCTCCAAGTTGACAAGGGTTGTTAATGGGTTCTCCTAGGTTAAGTCTCCTGTTTTCCTGGAGGCATTATTCTTCTGTAGCAAACTTAAAGGTGACAAATGTAAAACTATACTTTTTAAATGATCAGATTTTCCCAAGGGGATGGGGATGTAGCTCAGTGGTAGAACACTTACTTAGCATGTTCAATTCCTGTACTACAAAAAAAAAAAAAAAAAACAATAAAATTTACCTTGAAATTTCATTTTAACATGGCTTCAAAGTTGAAGCCAATTCTCTAGATTTAAAGTGAAACACTAGATCCACAGTGTGTGCATTCTACCAGTGGATTATTCAGGGCCCTGAAAGAGAGTTTGGGAAGTGATGAAAAGAGATGAAATTCAAATCACTTTTTTGAGCATAATTTATACATCACTGTTACTTTCATTGAGGCAGATATCAAGACTCTTGGCCAAAAAGGGGTTTGGGATTATCCATGAATATATTATTTCTACTGCAGATCTTATTTTATAAGACTGAGATTATTGAGTGATGAGAATGAATTTTGCAAATAACAGATGTCCTAGGCCAGGTAATGGCTTGCAAGGCCCCCAAGTAATCTGGCTCTAATTCTCTCTTTGACTTGCCTTTCATACTTCCTCACTGTTGACTTTGGTTTCATTGCCATTTCTAGGACATGCCTCCTTAAGTATTTTGCACTGGCTCAAGTATTTTTCCTCTTCTCTGATATGCCAAAAGGCTAGTTCACTGACTTCACATCTTTTTCAAATTTTTGCTCTGTCAGTAAATCCTACTCTGACCACTGTATTTAAATTTGCACCCTGTTTCCCAACGCTATTTCTTTTTTTTTTTTTTTTTTTTTGGTACTGGGGATTGAACTCAGGAGCACTCAACCACTGGGCTACATCCCAGCCCTTTTTTGTATTTTGTTAGAGATAGGGTCTCACTAAGTTGTTAAGTGCCTCGCCATTGCTGAGGCTGGCTTTGAACTCGCGATCCTCCTGCCTCAGCCTCCCAAGTGCTGGGATTACAGGCATGTGCCACTGTGCCTGACTCCCAACGCTATTTCTATTCCCTGTCTCCTGATCCCAATTCTATGCATTTTACATCACAGACTCTGAACTACTGCATAATTTGTGCATTTTGTTTGCTTACTGTTTGTCTCACTAGGATGGAGCTTCACAGGGACAAATATTTTCAATCTATTTTGCTCTCTGATATAGACCAATGACCTAGTATGTGAAGGAGCCCTAATTAGGAAGGGCTGTTGTAGCTAGCTGGAAGCCATAAGTTCCACCTGATATGTATGTGACGCACCTGTAGGCACCCGCAAAGCTGAAGGTATATAACCGGGTGAAAGCGGTCCGAGTTAGGAGAACGAATTCATTCGGTCAGTCGGGCAGTCACTCGGTCGGTCAGAAGAATCAGAGCGGCCAGAACGTAGGCAGAGCGGTTACAGAAGAGAAACCAGATAGAAGAAGTAATGACTGGTCAGAGTTAGGCCGAGGCTCCCAAGGAAGACAGAAGACAGAAGAAAGAAGAAGGAAGAAAGAAGAGAGAAGAAAGAAGCTCTAATCTTACAAGAAGAAAAGCTCGCTTTAATCTTTCTCTCTAAAAATCTTTCTTTCCCTCTCTAAGCTCTAAGAAAGTAGAAGTAAAAGTAGTAAAAGCTTCACTCTGCCTCCGAGATTTCCTCCCGGTTTTCGGTACCAGGCAGCTTACAAGTATGTGCTTGTCACATACTTGGTACTCAGTGAATATTCACTGAACCAATGGATGAGCTGATGATGAGGGGAAAGGCATAAAAAAGAACCTCAGGATGAGGACTTAAACTGTATGTCCAATACACATGCGGATACATAATCCCATGATCTGTGTTCCTAAGTACCAAGAAGAAGTCTTATTGGAAGGAAAAACTGCTGGACAAAGCTGCACAATTGATCCTTAGTCTCTGTCCTTAGATTGCTAGAAGTTAAGGGTAAACCTTCAAACCCTGCTACAGTGTTCTAAATAAGGAAGTAACTCATCCTGGGAAGAAGTTTCTAAAAAAGTGCATCAAAGGAAGTTGTCATTCATATTGCCTCTAACCCCTCCCCTTTCGGATCAGAGCCAGAGTCCTAGGAGATGGGACTGGAAAAATGGTGGGGCTAATAAAAAGCTAAGTCACAAGCCTGCTCTGTTTTGTGGCCTAATAGCAGGGTGTGATGCTGTGGGGGGGGGGGGGGGACGGGGAGGATATTTCCCTACACACCCACATCAGTTGGGAACTATTGGTATGACAAGGAAAAATGGCCTCATAGGAAAATAGCAGAGCAGTTTCTCCAAGAGTATCTTCTGGTAGCTGGGTCTTATGGAGAACTGCAGGTGATTAGTGCAATTGCACAAGGATTCTTCTCTGTGCCATAGTGCTGGGTCAGGAGGCCAGTGCTTAAAGAAGAAGGATTTGGAGGAGAGGACAGTCTCAGAACTGGTATGTGATTTATATTGCTATTACTTTGCTACACCAAGACTCGTGGAGGTCACTCTTATTGCTGTTGGTCACTGTCAGCATGGGGGAAAATGAGAGTTCTGGAGTCACTTTCAATAATGGATTTCCAACCCTTTCCAGGTATTACCCTGCATAGTCTCAGCTTCTCTATATATCAGTGAAGGAAATGAGCTCCTTCTCTGAGGATATGGCTAGAATTCCTGGTCATACTGCAAGAACAATAATCCAAAATCCCCAAGCACTTGGGAATTTGGGAAAGGAGTCGGGGTTGAAGTCCATGATCATGCTAGGTCTACTGGATTTCCTGGGCTAGTTGTATCTACACTGAGTTCAAGGTGCTGTAGTGGGGATCTTCCCACTGAACTTTGGAAATCGTATTTGCAAATAAGGCTGATGGCATCAAAAGAAAGATAAAGAAACTCAAAAGAAAGAGAAAGAAACTAAGAAGTCCCATTTCTCTGGGATTTCTTAACTTTTCCTTTTCCAGTCTGCCTGAAAATAATAGACAGCAGCATTTTTTTTTCTACAAGTTTGGTTCTTTTGTTACTTTTGAAGAAAATAAAAAAGGAAGTAATGAGACAGCATCCAAAACTTTTTGGGATTTCACAGAGTATACAAGTAAAACTTCGCTTTTCCTTTATTCCCTTGAGGAAGGACCCGGGGTGGGGGTGGGGGTTGGGGAGTTTGAAATTTAACTCTTTCTTGAGTGCTCATGTAGCAAATTAAAATTGACTTCTGGGCCACGGGTAGAAGACCCAAACTAATCTTATTATTTATTTATTTATTTATTTATTTATTTATTTATTTATTTTTGTGGTACTGGGGATTGAACTCAGGGGCATTTGTCCACTGGGTCACATCCCCAGCCCTTTTTTGTATTTAATTTAGAGACAGGGTCTCACTGAGTTGCTAAGTGCCTCACCATTGCTGAGGCTGGCTTTGAACTCGCGATCCTCCTGCCTCAGCCTCCCAAAGTTCTGGGATTACAGGCGTGCGCCACCGCGCCCGGCTAATCTTATTATTTTTTAAAAAACAAATACCACTTTATTTTGTGCGGCTATAATTATGAAAGGCAACCAAAGACCAAATCTAACTAACACTTAAAAAACTCCTGCTACTCCTTACTGGTTCTAGGACTTTTCACTCTTCTTGTCACAACCCTTTTGCCTGACTAGCATCGTATCAGTGCAAGTGACATCTCAGAAATGCAAACTGACAGTATTAAAAACTGCTGAGTTTCCTCAGGAGCATCATGCTTCCCAAAGTCAGACAACTTCTTGAAGAGCGTCAGGGAAATGAGATGTGATGCTGTAATAAGACCTGCTGTACAGTCACAGGAGATAATTTTTTTTTATTAGGAAGTACTGGTCATCTGATGGATATGGACTTGGTGAGTTTCCATATTTTTCTATTTGTTCACAGATTGCTACCATCCTAGGGCATCCTGAATTGTTCTGGAGTAGTGTGAGGTATAAATAAGAATATAAATAAAAATACAATTTTTTTGTTTTGTTGTTTCCTCCCCTGGCAATTGCAGCATGCCTGGCTTACAGCTGGGTGCCCTCTGGAAGGAGTCACAGACTGAATGGTATTTCCTTTTATTCTTTGGAACTATAAATTTGACCTGTGGGCAGCAGCTTGCAACCTTGGCAAATCTGCTGGATTACTTTGGGGATGGCTTTGGAAAACTATAATCATTGGGTTCTACCCCAGACTTGCTGGGAAGATTGGACAGAGACATCTGTATTTTACCAAGCTCCCCAAGTGACTCTTGGGGAATTTAAGGTCCAAACGTCTAGAGGGTCAACAGAAGGGCGGGTGGGTTCAAGAGACCTCACTGAGATGTTAGAGATACTTTATGAGACGTGGGATGTATGAGTGTTTTGTGTGTGTGTGTGTGTGTGTGTGTGTGTGTGTGTGTGTGTGTGGAGGTGGGAAGGAAGACAGTTGGAAAATAGTTATTATCTTCAGATATAAAAGATAAAACATCACAGTATTTCCTACAGAACAATTACCACTCCATAAACCCCTTGATTCTGAACTTGACCTGAAAAAGAAGAAATGGAAACAAAACTAACCATCAAATGCCTTCTATATAGTTGAGGACATTATGCTAGGTGTATGGGTTCATTCATTCATTCATTCATTCATTCCTCCACTAACAATAATGAGGCACATCCTACATGTCAAGCACCTTGCTAGGTTGTTGGGTTACAAAGGCAAAAAAGACAACTCTTATCCTTAGGGAACCTTCAGATAATTACTACCTGAAAAACACGTGCTAGATGAGGGATGCCTTGGAAGACTTTGGGAATGGTTCTAAACAGACTGCATGGAATGAAGGGATGATTATAGGAAGATTTCTAAACCTTAAGTGTTGGCACTTAGACTAAATATGAAGTAGTTCTGATCCTAATATTTACTAAATCAAATAGTGCAGTATTGTTGGGGCAGGGCAAGTTCAGGAAGAGAATGAAAGGGATTGAAGTAGGAAGAGATAGAGTCAGAGATGAAACTGGAGAGCTAGGCATGCTGCAGCCTGGTAAGTAGTTGCCTTCACATTTCCCCAGGGGCAGCAGAGGACCCTGGAGGGGTGAGAGCAGGCAACAACAGGATCACATATGTAGTTGAGAAAGCAAAATGGTGTAGAGAATGCCTTAGGAAAGAGGTGAGTTGAGGGATCCTGGTAGTCTGAGACAGAACAGTGGGCATGAGCGTGGAGAGGAAGGGATTGGTGGGATTGGCTCACAGCTTGTAAGTTGGGAGCTGAGATCCAAACAAAGGTTATCCTGAAGTCTGGATCTGTGCTATCTGGGGAGAGAAGGAGTTAGGGAAAAGTCAAGGATTACCGTCAAGTTTCTTTTTTGGCAGCTGGAAGAATCATGGTACCCATTCAGCATTTGCTATTTGCTTTAACATGGATGGCTCTTCTTTTGGCCTTGGTAATGACTTAATGTCATTTTTAATAGATCAGACAGAAGGTCTCTGAGAGATCACATAGAGAAAGGAAAGAAAGTCCAAGTTCATCAGCTTGTACGCTGGGAGCTGAGATCCAAATGAATGTCAACCCGAGGTCTGGATCTGTGCTTCCAGACAATTCTCCAGGCAAATGCAAAACTTAATAAGGCTTAAAAGGAAGAATATGCCTCTGAGTAGGCTACATTCACAATAGGAACAACATGAGCTAAGATCTGAACAGTAGAATCCCAGCACTTGAAATTTATTCTTGACTGCAGTTAGCATGGTGAGATATGACCTCCTTTTTGACAAGGTAGTTGGTGGTTTCTTTCCTGGGCTGTGCAGCCTTTTTATACTTCACCAGTGGCAAACAGGATTGAACTAAGATTTATGAAGGGGAAAAATGACTTTTAAAAATGCCCTTACCAAACAACAACAACAAAAAAGTGAAATTAAATGCCTTAACCTTTGTTTCAGAGACTTGCTTATACTGCCTCCAGGAGTAATTTTTTCATAACAATCACATGTCTGGGGTAGTTTAATAACAATTTTAAAGATTTAATGGAAAAATAGAATCTTATATGGTAGCAAGGTGTCATGAGACTAGAAAAGAGAGTATATTGAGTATCTAAGCTCTCTGAGACAAAGGGTCATATAGAGGACCTCATGATGTCAGGCTGTGGGCAAAGATTTCACTATTCAAACCTACATGGTCAACATAGGTCACCCCTGCAGCCATCAGTACACATTTGGCTGTTTTATGGTGGGCTCTGACCTTGAACTTCTGTTGTTTCTTTGGCTGAAATTAAATGTAGTCTATGTGTCTAACAATGTTGAACCTATTTTTGCCTCAGCTTTGGTGGACGCAGCTTCCTTATTCATGGACTGGGCTATTTTCCTTTTGTGACATTACAAGAATCCATTTATTTGTGCTTTGAATTGACTGCATATTAAAATTGATTCGATTCAGATCTACCTCCTATATATATTTATTTCCCCAAACTTATCTTTATCCATCTTAGCTCCCTCATTATCTTTTCCCCTCCCACTCAAAAACACATAACCCCCATTCAGGAGCTGAATTTGTTAGTTTGAACAGTTTGTTGGTTTGTCACTTCACTACATGGGCTTCGTCTTGCTGGGGCTTGCTCCAGGGCTCCCAACACTTTAGTTTCCCCATCCGTTGGATTGTCTTCACTCACCTTGAGAGATTACTGTGAGGCATAGCTCATAAATGTCATCATAAACTGCTTTGCAAAAATGTCTCAAGGTCTATGATGCCAGATTCAAATGAGCCCAACTGTGTGTATCTGGTCAAAAGAAAAATGAGTTGGCCTTTTGATGCTGGACATGGTGAGAAGCTGCCAGTCTTTAAGTTTCCAATGGTGGTCTGCACTGCATTTTCAACAACTGTTCTTGCTAGCTAGAAAGTGTTCTAGCATTCTTTTCTACAAACAGCATCCAGCAGGCTTGCAGGTCAGTTCTTTTCCTTTTCCTTTAGTTAGCTGGTAGGGTTCCATACCCCAGTTTTCAAGAGCAGGGATTTTGAAGCAGTAACCCCACCCTTTCATAGTAGGTCATGAAAAATGCCTAGGCACTACCCTTCCCCCATGGGCAGCAGGCCCGTTTATGCAACAGAACAATGAGGAGATGGTTCCTTGGCTTCTGCTTCTTTGGCAATGTGAGAGTAGGAGGTGGCTGAAGCCAGACACATTGGCTCCACGCACATGCCCAAGCCTTTTTCAAAGTCTCACCCTATTGAGCAATAAGAAGGCAACTGTCTCTATATTAATATCACCAATGACAATGTTGAAACTGGATTGGCTAGTTTTTTTTCATTGAAACCTTGGCTTAAAGGGTGTGTCTATGTGTCTGCAAAAACATGAATGTAAAGCACTAAAAGGGAAGAGAAGCAAAAGTGAAATCACTCCTTTCTTGGCAATAAAAGAAAAAAAAAAACCCAAATTCCATTTTAGAATGAATGCAATTACCACTACAGCTGAACAAAGAGCTAGTTTGAGATACCAATGAATCACTTAAAGAATCACTTAAATATAGGGGTCTTTGGGCCTGTGAAACTCAGTCATGCATAGACTGAATTATCTAGGTAACTGATAATTTATCATTCAGGCCAAATGCACTTTCTACCATCATTTCAAAGTTCTTCTGAGCCAGAACTTTGCCACACCTACTAAGACAAGCACTTTCTGCCTTTTTGCCTTTAAGCCTGCTGTTCTCTCTTCTGGAACTGCCCTTCTAGTCTTTTCACACCTGGGAAATGCATATTCACTTTCTAAATTTCATCTCAAAGGTCTTCCCTACTTTTTCTGTGCCCCGGGGCAGAGCTGGTTGCTCTTAAGGGACTCTGTTTAAATTCCAGCTAGCACTGGCTTATTTCTTACCCCACAGGATTGTGACTGTCCTATGTAGGGACTATTTCTTTCTCATTTCTGGATCCTTAGTACTTTGTATGGTTCTGCACCTTTGTAAGTACAAAGTTACTTTTTTTGCTAGCCATAGGATGGAAAATTTTTTAGTTGTTCTTTTATTTGTTATGATGATGTTTGTTAATGATAAGATCTGATTTTTAACGTCCTGAATTTTTGGCTTCATACAGTTTTTCCTGTTTCCATACAATCTAAGGGAGGCAAAGACATTGCTTAAAAAAAAAAAAAAAAGTTGTATTCAAAGTTGAGTAGAAAAGAAGACTTCTGCCGGGCGCGGTGGCGCACGCCTGTAATCCCAGCACTTTGGGAGGCTGAGGCAGGAGGATCGCGAGTTCAAAGCTAGCCTCAGCAATGGCGAGGCACTTAGCAACTCAGTGAGACCCTGTCTCTAATAAAATCCCAAAAAAGGGCTGGGGATGTGGCCCAGTGGTCAAGTGCCCCTGAGTTCAATCCCTGGTACCAAAAAAAAAAAAAAAAAAAAAAAAAGAATACTTCTGGTATTTACCATGTAGGTGAAGGGAGAGATGGGTTCAGAGATGTCCAAGAAAGCCAGTGTAGTCTGAACTAAAGAAAGAATGGAATCAAAAAGAATGGAATCAGGGCTGGGATTGTGGCTCAGCGGTAGAGCACTTGCCTAGCACGTGCGAGGCCAGGGTTCGATCCTCAGCACCACGTACAAATAAACACATTGTGTACAACTAAAGCAAATATATATATATATATATATATATATATATATATATATATATATATATATTTAAAGAATGGAATCAAACTGTTATCTTCAGGGAAATACTATGTTTTTAAAAATTGGGTGTGTGAACCAAAGCTGCAGGTTTCAGGCAGGTTTCATTTGTATAACCTGCATATATTCAGAATCCAGAGTTTTGACTGACCTTAGTTTCAAAGATGGGTATTTTTGTGTGATAATTTTTTACCCATTTATCAAAATAATCAGTAGTTTTCTTATGATTCCAGGCACATTTATCTCTCTCTGTTTTTTTAGGTACAAGAAAAGAAAACTAGGACTCTGAATTCATTTAGTTTCTCTTGCATTTTAAAAATATTTCCTTAAAATTAAAAAAAAAATGAAGCCATGTAATTTGTAGGAAATTATAATGTTTCCTGCAAAAAAAAAAAAAAAAAAAAAAAAAACACATGCAATCACCTATAATACCAATACCTGGAGATAATCCTTAGGCAAATTTTTATTTATTTATTTATTTTATTTTTTTCTTTGTTTTTAAATTTATTTTTATTCTAATTTGTCATACATGTTTGCAGAGTGCAATTCATTTCATATGACATATAAAGAGCACAATTTTTTTAAGTTGCTGGTTTTATATAAAGTATTTTTAAAATTGTGTCTTCATACATGTATTTAGGGTAATGATGGCTAACTCATTCTACCATTATTCCTATCCCCTTGCCCCCTCCTCTTCCTTCTCCCTCTTTGTTCTATTTACAGTTCTTTCTTTCCTCTCATCCCCCCCTCCCTTGCCTTTATAAGTCAGTATCTTCATAACAAAAAGATCATTCGACCTTTAGTTTTTTGGGATTGGCTAACTTCACTTAGCATTATTTCCTCCAACTCCATCCATTTACCTGCAAATGCCATGATTTTATTCTCTTTTAGTGCTGAGTAGTGTTCCATTGTTTATATATACCAAAGTTTCCCTATCCATTCATCTGCTGATGGGCATCAGGGTTGGTTCCACAATCTATCTATTGTGAATTGTGCTGCTATAAACATTGATGTGGCTGTGTCCCTGTAGTAAGCTGTTTTTAAGTCCTTTGGGAATTGACCAAAGAGTGGAATAGCTAGGTCAAATGGTGGTTCCATTCCAAGTTTTCCTAGGAATCTCCATACTACTTTCCAGATTGGCTTCAACAATTTGCAGTTCCACCAGCAATGTAAGAGTGTGCCTTTTTCCCCACATCCTCGCCAGCATTTATTGTTGTTTGTTTTTTTTTGATAGCTGCCATTCTGACTGGAGTAAGATGAAATCTTAGAGTTGTTTTGATTTGCATTTCTCTAATTGCTAGAGATGTTGAACATTTTTTCATATATTTGTTGATTGTATATCATCTTCTGAGAAGTGTCTGTTTAGTTCCTTGGCCCATTTATTGATTGGGTTATTTGTTTGTTTGTTTGTTTGTTTGTTTTTTTTTGGTGTTAAAGCTTTATAAATCCTTGAGGTTAGTGTTCTATCTATCTGATGTGCTTGTGGTAAAGATTTGCTCCCATTCTGTAAGCTCTCTATTCACCTCACTAATTGTTTCTTTTGCTGAGAAGAAGCTTTTTAGTTTGAATCCATCCCATTTATTGATTCTTGGTTTTAATTCTTGTGCTATAGGGGTCTTATTGAGGAAGTTGGGGGCCTAATCCAACATGATGGAAATTTGGGCTTAGGCAAATTTTTAAATGAAAGAATTTTGGTTGAAAAAGAAAAAGCATGCCATTTTTAAAGGTTTTGGAGTATTCAGCTAACAAAACACTCTGGAGAGTGCCTGTTTTCCCATACCTTTACCAATTTGGCTTATTATCATTCTTTAGGACTTTTGCTAACCTGATACTTAAAACATGATATATCATTTTAATTATTAGTGACTTATTAACTATATCGAATATGTCTTTATATTTATTGTACATTTGAGTTTCTTCATCAATTGCCTGTATATATATATTTTTTGCCCTATTTTAAAATTGGAACAATTTAAATATTTTCTCATCACATTAAAGCCATGGAGCTCACTATATAATAAAGATATTTACTTTTCCTTTTGTGTACTATTTTTACTTCTTTTATTTATTTTTTTGGGGGGTGCCAGGGACTGAACTCAGGGGCACTTCACTCACTGAGTCACATCCCCAGCCCTATTTTGTATTTATTTAGAGACAAGGTCTCACTGAGTTGCTTGTTCATTGAGCCGCCTTGCTTTTCTGAGGCTGGCTTTGAACTCAGTGATCCTCCTGCCTCAGCCTCCCCAGCTGCTGGGATTACAGGTGTGCGCCACTGTGCCTGGCTTCTTTTATTTCTTATTTAGAAGGGGAAAGTCATAATCTTGCTTGTAATGTTGATTTGTCTTTCTTTTTGAAGGCTTCTGATTGATATTATATCATTTGCAACAGAATGGATAAAACTGCAGGACATTATGTTAAATATGTCAGACACACAAGACAAATACTGCATGTTCTTTCTTGCATGTAAAGATTTTTTTTTTTTTTTATCAAGATAAGTGTCTATACACCAAGAGACTATTCCTACAATTCCACAGTTAGTTGTATTTTTAAGAAATGAGGCATGGTGATAAACAATTGATAGGGTTATAAAGGAAGTTTTCTTTGTAGCTCTGGATTAGGAATGTGAACCCAAGTGGTACTATAGTCTATGTAGAGCAATGGACTCTTCTGCTGAAGGAGAGATGACTCTGGAGCAAAGGCTTCACCTAACAGGCCATGAAATATGTGTGGATTTTTAAAATATTATTTTTAATCTAAATGAGATATTATCTTCTCATCTCAAGAATTTGTTTAAATTAATAAATATTCTCTTTCATTCCAGTTCTTTGTTTCCTAGACAGGGACATTGCTTCAGCTTAACAGAATTATTAACATATTGAGCATAATTGCAATAGGGATAGAATTTTTAAGAAGTATGTATTGCATGTTCTGACCTTTACAAAAGCTAAACTTGCCCATCATCCACCTTTGGAGTAAAAGCGCGCTTGGGGAAACCCCACGGTGTCTGAGCAACACCTGAAGTCCTAAAGGAATCCGCAGGGAAAGGTGGTTTTGTTTCTTCACCTTGGTGGAAGAGCTGGTAGTCTATGTATCACGGTTTAGATATAGACTCTCCATAAAATCTTGTGTCAAGAAAAGTAACTATGAAAAAGAGCAGAAAAAAATACATGAAATGGCTGGGTGTGCGGGTAATACCTAGCTATCTTTCTGCAGAAGTTTGGTTATTCTCGATAAAATCTGCTTTTAGTTCTTCAAACTACTTCTAGAAACATTATTACTATTATTAAGTAATATTATTATTACAAATTTCAAATTAGTAGGGTTATAGTGAGTGTAATATAAAGAGACTTTAACCTTTTTCCTCTTTATAAAGTTTTTTTTAAAGTTAGGACATGAATTTATGCAGATTGGATTTATGTCCTATCCATAACTTAAATCTAGTGTTCCTAAATTCCCATCAGATCATAATTTTTAGTATATGGGAATGAAAGATCAAAATCCCCAGGAAGTCTCAGGAATTACTGAAATCATAAGTTGTTTTTTGTCTTTAAAATACTTCCAACATTGTTTATATTCTTTATATCTATTTTATGGACATCTAAACATCTTGTTTAACAAATAAGTATTATGATTAATAGTATTTATAAATAATTTTGATTACCCACACCAAATATTTAAATGCTGTAAAATCTCAAGCAAACATTATTGGTTAGTATTCAATGATGTAAATTCAGATCTCTCTGCACTACACAGATTCATGTGTCAAAATTGCCAATTTAAAAATTTATGTTGCTTGCCAAACTTGTTATTTTTTAGAACACCACTTACACATTTGTTTAACGTATTCTATGTAATAAACATTCTAATACTTATTATGTTTGCAAACCTGACTCACTGTTAGCACTACCCAGACCGGTGAACATTCAATTAAACCGTAGCAACAGCTACAAGCAATACTGACCCCTTAGATGGTGACTACTTCTCTCCTCTATGCTTTTCTCCCTAGTCCCAGAGATGCTGGTTGACTTTGACTTTGACTCCATTGTTTGTATTTCTTGCCCTTGCTTTCAACCTGTTGTCAGTGGAGCCCTTCAAATCAGCAACATCTCTGTATTGATTACCATGTTTTAATTATTGAAGGAGAATTAGAAAAAAATTTCAGTTTTCTTAATTTCTTGCCAGATTTTCCTTAGGATTTAGAAAAACACAATAATTTCCCCCAAAATACTATGAAGACCTACTCACATGGAATCAGTATCCAAGCCTGACCTCTCCAGGGCTGTCCAGGACAGCTCCCTTGCAGACTCAGCCTGGAAAGAAGGCTAGTGATTGACAGGGCACTTGGGATCTGAATTCAGGAAGCGTGACTGCTCCACTCCTTGTAGTTGTGATTTCCTAACTTCCCAGGGCCTTTATCTGAATAGCTTTAAAATTAAGAAGCTGAAAGTTACATATCAGCATTTTATAGTTTTCAGTGTATAAGTTTTGGTTAAATTTATTTGTTTGGATTACGTTTATTCCTAAGTACTTTATTATTTTTATGTTATTATAAGCAAGATTGTTCTCTTAATTTTGTTGTTAGTATACAGAAATATAACTGATTTTTGTATATTGATTTTTTTTTATCTGTAACTTCACTGAATTCATTTATTAATTCGAATAGGGTTTTTTTGTTGTTGTTGTTGGGGGGAGTACAGGGGTTGCTAGAGGTAAGATAATGTCAATTTCAAAACAGAGGTAAATTTCTTTCTTTCTTTCTTTCTTTTCTTTTATTCTGATTTGGATGCCTTCCTCCCACCCCACCCCCACCCCCCAATTGCCAGGACTTCCAGTACCATGTTAAATAGAAGTGATAAGAGTGGGCGTCTTTGCCTTGTTCTAGATTTTAAAGGAAAATCTTTTAGTTTTTCACCACTGAGTTATAATGCTAGGTGTGGGCTTTATTTGTTTGTTTACTTATTTTTATGGGCTTTATTGTTTTGAAGTAAGTTCCTTCTAGGGCTGGGGTTGTGGCTCAGAGGTAGAGCGCTCGCCTAGCCATGTGTGAGGCACTGGGTTCAATCCTCAGCACCACATAAAAATAAATAATGATATTGTGTCCACCTATAACTAAAAAATAAATATTAAAAAAAGTAAGTTTCTTCTATACCTAATTTGTTGAAAGAATTTATTATGAAGAGGGGTTGAATTTTGTAAAGCACTTGTTTCTATGTCTATTGAGATGATCATATAATTTTTATCCTTTATTTTGTTACTGAACAAGCTCTCACAAAGGAAGAGTATAGGATAGCAGTGGCCCGAGGTTGGGAGGAACAGGGAAATAGGCAAGCATTAGTGAGAGGGTATAAAGTTTCAGTTATACAGGATAAAAATATCTAGAGATCCACATACAACACAGAGCCTGCAGTTAACAATACCATATTAAATTCCCAAAATTTTGCTCAAAGGGTCTTAAGTTAAGGGTTGTTATCACAAAAATTAATAATAATGAGTAAAGAAGGTGAGAGGAAACTTTTGGAGGTAATGGATATGTTTATAGATTGTTTCATGGGTATACATTTGTTTCCAAACTCATCAGAGAGTATACATTAAATACTTTCAGTTTTTGTATGTCAATTATACCATTGTTAAGAATTTTTTAAAAGAGAAGCTGAAAATGTATGAGAAGAAATAACCTTTTATTATTTTAGTCCTGTGAGGTGTCAAGGTCACTGTGATGGGCAGAAGAAAGCTCTGTCAGGAAGTCTCCCTGGGTGGGAAAGTGGCTTCTGACAAATCCTCAGAGGACAGGCTGGTGACTGGGCTCACTCTCTTCTGTCTCAGTGAGGGGCCTCAGCCAACTGCGCTGATGGGAACCAGGGGACGCAGGCAGCAGGAGACCCTAGCATACTTGACTTTTATTTTCCACTTGCCTTTGCATTTAGACATTTTAAGATATTTTGTGTTAAACCAAATATGAAAATGTTGTTGGTTAGCATATGAAATAATGATAAAATAAAAACAAAAATGTATCATTAAGACAAAATTCCAAACCTAAAACCAGCAATAGCTACTATTACTTCAATAGTTTTTGTGGATTTGACAGGACTGGTGTGGGGTGGGGAGTAGCATTCTTTTCTTCATAGGAATAAGGTCTTGGGGTTATCATAGTTAAATGCATATTAATAATAAACGTGTTTGTTTTCTTCTGGAATCAATAAGTGTTCTTTAATAAAACAAGGCACTTTTGCTGATTCTCAGTTTGTCAAGTTATTTTGAGTAGGAGGAGCCCTGGACAATGTGGGAGGAGCTAGATTAGACAAATATTTTGGGAAAGAGCCATTTGTTTATGCCACATTTGAATGTTTAAGTTGCTATAAAACATTTATCATTCTCTCTGGAATTAAAACTTCCTAGTGAACAGTATCAACTTCACATATGCAACTAGAGCAGATTATGTAAATCATAACCACACACATATGCATACCACCTCCCTCAAGTGGCCTACTCTTTCCCATCCTTCCAGTCTCTGGAGGATTCCTGCAGCTTTCAGGTTCACATCAGATAACACTTGATTTTCCTGCAACAATGTCTCTGTTCATAGAAGCAGAAATGCCCGTAGGCTGCATACTGTCTCGGAGTAGGGTGCCCGTGGCTGTCTACTTCATAGTTGTAACCTCAGCAGCAGGCACAGAGATTGATGTAGAGAATGAAGTCAATACATATTTACCATGGGCCAGATGCTGAGCCAGATACTTCACACACTGAACCTTATTCAATACTCTCAGTAACTTTAGAGGATAGTGATTATCTTCCTAATATTACTGATGGAGAAATCAAGATAGTAACTCACTTAAAATAACAGAGCTAATGAAGTGCTGGAGCCAAGCTTTTTTTTTTTTTTCTTTTCTTTTCTTTTCCCCCCAACCCCCGCCCTCTCTCTCTCTTTCTCTCTTGGTGTTGTGGATTGAACCCAGAGACAGCCTGTTTTGAATATGTTCCATTGACTATGTGCATGCATCTTCTGCACAAATTTAAGGATATGAAGAACACATTGACTGACCTCCAAAATCTTAGTGGTTTCTTTGCTGCCTTTTTTTTGGGGGGGAGGGTATTGGGGATTAAATCCCAGAGGCACTTTACCACTGAGCCACATCCTTAGTTCTTTTTACTTTTTATTTTGAGACAAGGTCTCACTATGTTGTTTAGGGCCTCACTAAATTGCCGAGGCTGACCTTAAACCTGCAATCCTCCTCCCTCAGCCTCCCAAGTCACTGAAATTGCAGGCATTTGTCATTGCACCTGGATCAAGAGCTTATTCTCGAGTGAAAGAGATTATACCTCAGTATTCTGTCAGTCAATAATTCTTGGGAATAAAGTGCAACACCTGCTTTGTTCCTGAGAAGTTTTTCAAGAGATACTCACTAGGAATACTTTGCATAATATTTTTTCATAAGTTTCCCATAGGTTAGGTAACTATTGACTTTGTATTTAAAAAAAAAATTAAGAGGATACTCCTATACTTGGGCCTGATTAATGGCTGATTCTATATAGCTCATTGACATTTTACAACTATTTCTTAAAATTAGTGTCTTTCAACTTTAATTTTGCTAAAACTTGTTCAAACCAACTTAAACTAACAAACTTAGAATAAATAACTTGTCTAGTTACACTAAAGAACACATGCTAGTAACCACATTAGTAGATGAATAGTTATCTAATGGTTGTTTTTTGTAGTAACTACTCAAAGTAGCTTTTAAAGATGCTGTATTAAGTTACAGAAGGATGAAATCAACAGCATTTTGGAAAGGAAGAACTTTAAAGAAAGCAGGTATGGAGGTTTATAGGTTCAAGAATCCAGAGCAAATGGAAGAGGGTTTAGAAATAAGCCTATTTCTTGAAGAGGCAAAAATAACCTCTATCAGGGAGAAGAAGTGACCTAAAATATTTGATTATCCAGAAAAGGTGGGAGAAAGAGATAGAGAACTAAGTCAGAAGAAAGAAGTAAGAGGCCATTCTGAGATGAAAAAAGTCAGATCGTTGTGCCTTTCAGAGGATCTGTCTTTTGAACATGGGGCAGGAGTACTGAGCTTCATAAGTCTTCCTTCATGGCAAGAGCTGTGCACGTTGACTTGCCATTTGTCCTTTGGTCCTAATTACTGTCCCTTGCTTCCTGTAAATTTATGTGGTTTTTGGATTGGACTTCCACTCACAAATTTTCTTTTAGGGCTTTGACACTCTAGGCTGTTTGGAGTTGAATTGTCCTTTTGATTTCACCTGGTGTGGTTCATTAAGGCCACCTTGATTGCCAGGACTATGTTTTGTCAAACCATGATTGACCTCAAGCAGCTGACCCAGGTCTTCCTCTGTGTCAGGCTCGTTTTCTGCCATCCTATAGCAAATAAGTTTTGAGGTATTATATTCTCCCTTGTTGGTCATGATGGAGCAGCACAAATCTTATGTTTACATAACAGGATGGTAAAAGGGCAGGAGTCCATGAAGGGAACAGCTAAACTGGTGAGATATGAAAGAAGAGAACCCAGTGAGGGCTTTGTAAGAGAATCAAAGGGAAATACAACGTAGATTAACTACTCAAGAGCCAAGAACTGCTGAAAACTTGATTGGGAGGGGAACCATTGTATCTACTAATGAGGAAAGTGCTGATCACCTGAGGAGAGCACTCTTTGCAGAGGGCCTGCCTAGTTTATTGATGCCCTGGAGGAGGAATTGGCTCTTATAAGGAGTAGAGGGAGGATAAGAGCTTAGAATCCTATTACAGAAGACTAATATGGAGACTAACTTGCATGGCCATGGACAATGACGGTGAAGAGGGTTGGCAAAACATAGCCATCCTTGAAATAGAAAGCCTCCAATTCTGAGGTTAGTATGTAAGCAAGATAATGAACACGACATTTGGAAATCAAAAGGGAAATTACAGTGTTTTGTATTATAAAATTAGCCATGCACATTTATTGTTACAAATTTAACCTTTATTTTAATCCCACAAACATCACACTTATGAGAATTAGCAAAAGTAATTAAATATCGTTGTATGAAGGCAAGATCCAGATCCAGAAAGAATAGGCGTGATGACCTCAGTTTGAAAGGACAGTGAATACAAATGTTTATGATGAATGAAAACTAAGTGCTCTTAGCCTGAGATGCATTTCTTGGCCTTTCCTGTACTAATGCTATCAGTGATCTGCAGCTGCCATGGACTGAAGCAGCCACACCCAGTAGCAGTTGATAAGAAGTCTATATCACTGTCTATAATATGCAAGCTTGCTGATAGGCACCAACATCAGCTGCATTTATATTTTGACTCTAATGAACATAGGTAAAAAATTGATGGCTACAAAAAGGTACCCTTCCTGAAGAGGCAAAGGGGAGTCACATGGTCACTTAACCTCTCCAGGTCTCATTTTTCCCCTCATCAGAAGAATGAGGGGGATACGTGATATGATCTCTTGTCTCCTTCCTGAAGTACATTTCTATGATTGTTTGACTCCAAGATTCATATTCTTATATCCACTAAAATATTTAAAAACTGAAGATAAAATGCTAGCTGAGCTCTTGATTTATTTAAATTTGAGACTAGAATAAACTACTGCAAGTTTTTCAGGCAAATATTTGTGTAAAATTGTAGTTATCAAAATTCTTATTGTGTACTTCTATTATTAAAAATTGAGCATTAACTTCTAACATATGCATATTTACTTATATACATATACCATATGACTTATACATGGATTATAAAATGAACACATAAGAAAAAAATGGAAAAGTATGATATAAGAAAAAAATTCTAAAGCACTTTACAGAAGCACATCCCACTCTGGAGACCATTTTGAGAAAGATGTTTGCTACCTTATACTAAGGACGTAGTGTGGAAATAAAAAGTTATTACCAAATGACCAATTATTTTATGTGATAAAAAAATCTCCCTAAGATCTAAACATGTTAAATGAGTAAATAAATAGAATTAATAAAATATGGTCATCCCTTGCTTTTCAAAAAGACAAACTATTCTGAGCAGCATTTTTTGAGTTAACATTTGGAAAACAAATCTGACGTTTACAAAGTGAAATTAGCAGAAGCACCTTCATTCACATGAAGAAAAACCATGACAATAACAAAACTTCTCCCCACATCTCACCTGTTAAAAACTATTGAGCAAGAGATGTCCAACTTTACCACATCTCAGGTGGACTAATCACTGTTACTCACCAGAGGGTTATTTTCATTGCCAGGTCTAATTTCTTACTAGACATTAACTTTCCTTGCCACATTGACTAATCAAATATCAACTGAATGTGGTAGAAAAAATGGTCTGGTCTATAAGTCATTTCTTTAAGTAAATTTAAATAACTTGACTCAGTTTAGAAGAACTGATTCTTGTCTACCACAACAAACATAAGACAGAGATTTATGCCACCTCAGGATCTCAGAAGTGCTTTAAGACATGAAACCTATTGGCCTTTTATTTTAGAAAATGGTAGTTTAGTACTTGCTCCATTAAAATAATTTACTTTTCTTTAGCTATATTACTTTTTTAGTTTTTTCTTCTTTTTTTATTTATAATAGTAATATGTATTACAATTCATAATGCATATATATAGCATCTTTTTACATACAACTGTTTGTATACAAGGTATATAAGTACCATTCAGATCTTCAATCATGCATTTAAGATAATGATATCCATCTCATTCAACCACCATTTTTTTTCCTCCCCCCCCTGCTCCCTCCCTTCCCCTCCCTTTCCTTTGACCATTCTAGTGTTCCTCTAATCCTCCTATGTACCCCCATCCAACAACACTGTGAACTAGCCTCCTTATATCAGAGAAAACATTCGGTATTTGGATTTTTGAGATTGACTAATTTCACTTAGCATTATATTCTCCAACTTCATCCATTTACCTGCAAATGCCATTATTTTATTCTCTTTTATTGCTGAGTAAAATTCCATTGTGTATATATACCACATTTTCTTTATCCACTCATCTACCGAGGGACATCTAGGTTGGTTCCACAGTTTAGCTATTGTGAATTGTGCTGCTATAAACATTGAAGTGGCTGTGTCACTGTAATATGCTGTTTTTAAGTCCTTTGTGAATAGACCTAGGAGTGGGATTAACTATATTACTTTTTGAACTAATAAGTTAATTCATTTAAGCACTTGCTTCTGTATATTAAGGTTTATTCCCAAAGTCTGGCAACTTCCTTGCAGGACCACAGAATTGATGAGAGGCTGGAACTGGTCCAACAGGTACCCTGAATCCTGGGTTGCGGAGACAGGGAAGTCCATTAAGGAACCATAGGGACTCCCTAGCATTCTGACCTACCCTGACCCATCCTTGCCTATTGTGTCTGGCATCACCCACTGTGATCCACCCTTCTCCTTCTCAGTTAAGAAGATGGAAAGGGTTATAATAGGTCCAGCACCTTCAACTTCACTTAGGATTGATTTAGGAGCTGAAGAAGGGGTAACACATACCCATAACATTTTCTGGACAGACTACCATTTTCCAGGTTCTATGACATAGAACTTGAAAGTCACAATTGAAGATCTGTCCAAGTATGTGAGAATAGAAGCTCATTGGAGAAGCATGCCATTTACTGTCTTTGGGCATTTGGTATCCACATGTTTGTTGCTTTCTCTCTCCCTTTCCTATCCTGAAAGACTGGGAGGATGACATTTGCATTTCTCAAATTCCTTTGCAGCTAGGATTCTGGATACTTGGTGTTTTGTGGGCTTTGTTGTTGTTGTTGCTTGTTTGTTTGTTTCTGTGGTTCTGAGGATCAAACCCAGCCTCACACTGTGTTAAGCAAGCACTCTACTGCTGAGCTACATCCCAGCCCTTGGACACTTTTTTGATATGCACTGAAAAGAGATTTGTAAAGTGGAAGGGATTTGAAAAGTGGAAGCTGTTTTTTGTAGCAGTGGCAACTGACAATGAGACTCTGGACTCTGTGTTTCTATATCTAGTCAGCAGCTTCATGACAGGGAGACAGCAGTGTTTACAGCAGCAGTGTTATCACTAGAAGCAGTAATTTCTTAAAATCTGGTTCACAGCATGCCTTGAAGCCAAAACTCCTGTGGCAATCCCCTGACTTATGCCTTTCTGGTCATCCCAGTTATTGAGTAACAACCTAGTTTACTGTATTAAATCTCTTTCTGCTGGAAATCCCTGGTGTGGTTCTGTTTCTTATATTAAATACAGACAGAGACAGAGATACATTTGACCCTATGCATAGATATCCCTGAAAGTCATCTCTGTAGGTTAGAGTGTCTCTCTTTGGTCACAAGTACAAGTCCATTAATTTACAGAGCAAATTGTTGATTCTGCAACGTCAGGTCCTCATTAGGAACTTAATACCTTGGTGCATATTCTTCAGCACATATTAAATGCCAATGAATGAAATAGATACCTGAGAAAGATATGTAAACTCCTCCTTCCTCTGCACCACTTAGGCTCTAGTCCTGCAATGTAATTTCAACTGGAGTTATTGAAAGTTACATAGGGTCATTCAAATGACCCTTAAATAAGAATCTAAGTGACCAGTTCCATTTAGTGTTTATTGTCAGAAAAAGATTTGTTTGTCTTGGTAATGTCATTAATATGAAAAATAGAACACATTTTCTTTCCCTCTTTTTGCTCTGGTTATCAGAAGTTCAATGTCAAATTAGAAGTTAATTGTAGCATCTTCTGTGGAAAATTATTTTTCCCTCTTTCCTCTAGGTTTCTGATAATTTAGTTCTAATTATTGTGTGAATTAGGAAATGCATATAGAATTTACTTCAAATAAGATATAGGTGTATAATATAGAAATGAAAACGGAGCCATTTCCTCCCCACTTTGTGTCAAAAACTGCTGTTAGACTCAGTGCTGTTCTTTATGTATGTTCTGACATCTCTAATTTTATATTTCATAGACATGGATGGGAAACTTCTTGAATGAAATGAGAGCTCCAAAAAAAATCTTTGGAAAACTTCTTATACATGAAATGAGAGCTCCAAAAAAAATCTTTCTCAAAACAATTATTTTTTCAATACAATAGTCTTAAAGCTGATTCACAAAAATGAGTGTGGTCAAAGGGAAGCAAACAAGAATATTGTAAACAACAAAGAGTTAACTTTCAAAGTGAGAGTAAAAACAAAACACAAAAATCCCTCTCTGCGTTTTTCTTTCTAATATTCTCCTCACACAATTTCCTGTTAGTCTTTCTGACTTTTCTGAGAGATATTATTTTCCTTTCCAGTACCAATTTCAGCAGTGATGGCCTAAAAGGTTCTGGTGCCCCAAGTGAGACTAGATTATAGGACTCCATATGGGGTCAAAGATAGGAGGGTTCTTAAGGATTTTTACCAACAAAATAAAAGCGGTGGGGTTTCACTTCACTTCAAAGTAAAGATACCAATACAAGCAAATTCTCTTCTTGTCATATTGATAAAGAAGCAGAAAGAGCTCTTCTGTCATGCTGGTGGGAGCACTGACAGTCTGAGTGGGGAATTGAGCTATAAACTGGGGTGTTTTGTGAAATTCTCCACATATATGTATATACATATATGTATATACACATACACATGTATATATACATACACACATGTACACACATATAAACACACATGCACATTCACTATTTGAGATTGCAAAAGTGATTTTCATGCAGTCAACAATATGTGCCTTGCCCTTTGGTGAACATTTCTTTATGCACTGCAGATCTATAGATCTCTAGGAGATGTAACACAAGCACTGGAGACTTCTGGGAGGAAAATTCCATTGTGTATATATACCACATTTTCTTTATCCACTCATCTACTGAGGGGCATTTGGGTTGGTTCCACAATCTAGCTATTGTGAATTGTGCTTCTATAAACATTGATGTGGCTGTGTCCCTGTAGTACTCTGTTTCTAAGTTCTTTGGGTATAGGCCCAGTAGAGGGATGACTGAGTCATACGCTGGTTCCATTCCCAGTTTTCCAAGAATCTCCAAACTGCTTTCCATAATCGCTGCACCATTTTGCAGTCCCACCAGCAGTTTATGAGTGTGCCTATTTCCCCACATCCTCTCCAACATTTATTGTTGTTTGTGTTCTTAATAGCTGCCATTCTGACTGGAGTGAAATGAAAGGGGGTTCAACATCAACCTCAAGTTTCCTACCTATGGAGACACAAGGAATTGAATGATCCTAAGGGGGAAATTAGGAGCCATGGGGAACACATTGTCTCTTGCCCATTTTTTTCTTCTTGAGAATAATGCTGTCTGCAAGTCCCAGTGTCCTGTTGTCTAGGGACAAGTAAGCAAAGGGGTTCATAGTTCTTGTGTGATTTTGTCTTTATACCTGTTGTCTTCATACATGCAAGCCACTGCTAATGGCTTATTGGTGGTCACACTGGTTAGACCACAGTGGTCTTGAAGGAGGGAGTAAATAATTAGTGATCTCTAGGATGTTGGAGAAGGGCCACAGAATATTTGTATTCATTTTCTCACTTTAGTTTCCTGAAAGTCAAAGGTGAGTTCTGTTAATGAAGAATACTTAGCAGTGTACTTCTGAATTCCCTGGTAGGTAGAGACAACACTGGGTCACAGAAGGCTTGCTTTCTTCTAAAAACACTGTCCTATTTCTTTGGGACCAGAAGGAAATGATGCTCAGGACTATGACCGGAAGCTCCTCTTGGTTATGCTCTTTGCTGACATTAACCCAGGCTTTGTCCTGTAATCAGCCAGAGCTTGAGTGGAGTTCTGGCCACTTCAAATCTCTAAACCTCAATATTCTCATATGACTTTGAGGATTAAATAAAGTGATGCACGTTAAGTGTTTAACCCAAAGCCTGGTACACACCAAAACTCATTAAATATGAGGTACTGAGACAGCTTTAGGAATTAACTCTTCTACGCCTTTTCAGTGGCTCTC
The DNA here is from genome assembly GCA_025594165.1 of Tamias sibiricus. Lineage (NCBI taxonomy): Eukaryota > Metazoa > Chordata > Mammalia > Rodentia > Sciuridae > Tamias > Tamias sibiricus. The sequence goes on along the minus strand of CM046664.1, from coordinate 105,234,261 downwards.
GTATGGTGTTTCTGGTTCTGTCTGCACATCTGTACCATGCTCTTGTCACTACTGACTGGACAGTTCTCCTGACAGTCCATTTATTTATTTATTTATTTATTTATTATTATTATTATTATTATTTTGGTACCAGGGATTGAACTCAGGGGCACTCGACCACTGGGTCACATCCCCAGCCCTTTTTTTTGTATTTTATTTAGAGACAGCGTCTCACTGAGTTGCTAAGTGCCTCGCCATTGCTGAGGCTGGCTTTGAACTCGCGATCCTTCTGCCTCAGCCTCCCAAAGTGCTGGGATTACAGGCGTGCGTCACCACGCCCGGCTGACAGTCAATTTATTTTGGTATAGCAAAATGCCCTAGGACTGAGTAATGTATGAAGAACAAAAATCTATTTCTCACAGTTCTGGCAGCATGAAAGTTCCAGATTAAGGTGCCATCAGGTTTGGTGTCTGGTGAGAGTCCTGTCTCTGCTTCCAAGATGGTACTTTGTTGCTGCATTCTCTGAAGGGGATAAATGCTGTGGCCTCACATGGGAGGGGACTGGAGGTCATAAAGAGCCTAAGAGAGTTCTCTCCCCATTTAGAAAGTACAAATTCATCAATGAACAAGAGCTGTCATGACTAGTTATTTCTCCAAAGGTCCCACCTCTTGATGTCACCCTCAATAAGGATTTAAATTTGGGGAGACATTCAGCCCATAGCATCTTTCTATAAGGTTTATTTAGCATTCAGAAAGGAGCTAATATAAATTAATTAACTAAGCTAATTGCAATCTTTATACTGTGTAGAGCCCTTTCAGATCATCTGTCACCTAAGGGTACCCACAAAGGGAAAAATAATATGAAAGACCTTTTATTGTAAGATACTTTATTCCAGGGCCATTAAGGAATGCCAATCAGTTGTTATTAATACTTCCATGGCCTCCTGCATTAATTAGAACAGATGTGCATATTTAGGACTGGATTAGGATTATGATTTGTGTACTTGCCTTATTTTTAAGACAGGCTGAAAGTAATTTGTTTCCATGGGGTTGTGCCTTATTTCAGTGAAGATCAGAATGTTCTTCGTTGAGGCTAAGATAGTCAAATGTAAACTAAGGAGGCCAGATCTTTTATAAACTGCCAGATAGTCTCTCTTTAGGACTAGCTCCCACCTAACACTTGAGGGGTGAGAAGGCCAGACTCCGCTTCTTAATCCTGTGTATTTCTAATTATCTGCAGAATTCTTTCCACTCCAAATGGCCTCAAGCAGCCAACAAACAACAGTAATCCAAACTAGCTTTTAATTTTTTTTGGAAATCATGCTAGTAAAGTTCTTGTTATGTCATGTGAAATGATACCCAGCTGTTTGCTGGAGATGTTTAATGCTGCCTGTTACTTTTGGGGTGGTTAATACCTGAGGCAAAATCAAGGAAAGAAACACGAAAGTTCTTGTACTGCTCGAGGTTAATTACCTGCGTGGTAAAGCTTAAGCATCAGCTTATGTACAATACTGATCTGTTCATCTCCCCGTTCAAATGGGTATAACTTGAACCAAAGGCATATTATTGTCAGTGGAGTTTTGGATACAGATTTCTATAAGTGCATGTGGTTGGGTGCAATTTAGGTTTATTTATTTATTTATTTATTAGGTTTATTTTTAAACACAACAGTCAAGTAGCAGACCAGGAATCAGTGAAATTTCATTTGGTGGAAAATCCCAAACATCTTCATAGTAGGGCAGGATAATTTCCATTTCTCTGTAAGCAAAAAACCTAAATAAATGTAACTAATATTTTTACATAATATTTTTGAGAGAACTATAGAAACAAATAACAGTCACTGACATTAATTGATCTTGATTTTTTTTCATGAGATATGCATTGATTTGTTTTTGGTGACATTTACGAGTTTAAAAGTTGAAATAGCTACATTGTAGCTTTCGTAATGGGACAAGAGTTAATGCACAGCTGGGTATCTGTGCAATCAATTTGAGATAGATTATCAGGTGGCAGGACAATTATGAAACCAATAAATATTTTCATAAATCAGATGGAGATTATGTTCTCCAGTGGAAAGTTATAGACAAATATCATTAGGAAGGTTCTGAATCATCTATGGTGAAAGTGTTAACCACATTAGCCCAGAAATATGGTTTGCTCTTTTTACTATGGGGAACTGAACTGGGGTTGGAGGTCATGTGAGCAGACTGGCCCCTCTACATCCTCCACCCATGGATGATAATCTACAGAAAATACAGAAAATATTCAAACAAAACCAATTATGGTTGGTAATGATCATTTAGGTCCCATACCTTGGATGAAATTCTCGGTCAATTTAGAATAAAATGGTCCACATATTGACTTTGCAAAGATAGAAGCAGAGGTACAGAACTGATAACAATTAGGATTATGCCAAGTATTCAGAACCTTCAAGGATTATACTGGGGATATGTTGCTTTCCCAGCAGGGCATGACATGTCATACCATCTGAATTAGAATTTTTTTCCCCCTGGTACTGGGATTGAACCCAGGGTGCTTCTACCACTTCACTATATCTCCAGCCATTTTAAATTTGGAGACAGGGTCTTGCTAAGCTGCCCAGGATGGCCTCAAATTTGTGATCCTCCTGCTTCAGTCTCCTGAGTAGCTGAGATGACAGGTATGTACTCCCCCGCCTAGCTTTGAGTTAGATTTTAAACGTACAATTTGGGTATTTGAATCCTCTTAGTCTGGATATGGATCATGACAATGTCTCTGATTTGAATGAGGTGATAAAAGCCAGGGCTCAGAATGCCTGTTGTTTTTCATGTTTATTGTAGTACACACAATAACTTCCCATGCAAGTGGGTGGAGGGATGGACATAATTTCTGTGAAATCCCACTGATCATCTCTGCGGACACTGGTATCACCAAAACATCAAAGCTCAGATGAAGTGATTGTGGAAAATAGCTGGTGCAGTGTAGGCAATAGGTCTTGGTCAGGAGAGACAGCAGAGCGTAATTGAATTTGTTCCTGTGGCCTCCAGAAATCTCAGTCACCTGAGGTCTTCAGTGTTAACTTTTCCATTCTCTCTCTCTCTCAAATAAATAAAAAATCAAACCTGAGAAGAACAAATTTAAAGATGCTCCTTTTAGTAGTGATTCCTTTGATGAAATGTAGAAGTTTCTCGACTATAAAAGTGTGGAATTGGGTGGAGGGGCAGGAAAGGGAAGGGAAATTATTAGGTATGTCTTTCTGATCCTTCTTGAATGTTGTGAAATAGTCATTTGGATAGAAATAGTAAGAAACCAGCTTAGCAGAAAAAACCAACTGAACCCCAAATAATACACATAAACATTCAGTTCCAAGTATTCGTTATTATTTTTTAATGCATGTGAAAATAATGTGAAACAAGAAGTCAGCCAGCCTGATGGTATTAAAACAACAACAAACATGAAAATCCCACAAAACTATCTTAAAGAATAAATTAAAAGTAAAATACACAGGGCACCCATAGGAATTACAGATTCTCCTGTTTATCTTTTGTGTGCCTGTCCTGGCTGCCACTACAAAGAGGAGTATCTTGTCTGAGACTTCTGCAGCTAAGCTGAAATGATGACTCACATCACAAAAGGAAAGTTTCTCTAGTCTGTTGTACAGGATTTTAATTCCCTCAGCAGAGAAGGAGCATAGGAGAGCCAACTGCTTGACATAGTCAACCACCATCAATTGTTAATGGTTTTTATACAGTCTCTACTGGAACTCTGGAAAGAGTCAATCTTCTAGAGGTGTGTGTGTGTGTGTGTGTGTGTGTGTGTGTGTGAGAGAGAGAGAGAGAGAGAGAGAGAGAGAGAGAGAGAGAGAGATTCAGGGAACTTAAGAATTTACATTATAGAATGCATATTCACTAGGAATGTAACTTCAGCCCAATTCTCCTTCCTTCTGCTGTTGCTTCCTCCACCATATTCCCATCAGTGTCTGTTGTCCCCACACTCCTCCAGCTCTTAAACCAGTCTTCACTGAGATATGGATGACCACAGCAATCTTGTAGTGGGGTAAAGAGGCTTTGTAAAATTCAGTTGCCCTAGGATCTTGTGGCCCAGACTTAGACTTACTTGTTATCAACCAAGCTCCCTGTCCCCCTTGACCCTCAGATCCATGCAGATTGTGGTCATTGAGCCTCCTTCCTGGTGATTACATGTAGCTAATGTTTCCTTAGGCCTGGAGCCTCATCTAAACTCAATCTCATTTTGAAGATCTACTACTCAAGAATATATCACCTGTTGAAATGTTCCTGTTCTCCTGACCACAGTGAGACCTCCCCCCTTTCTTAATAACCACGACACTTGATTTTTTCCTTTCTCATGGAATTTGTCACATAATACTTTATATCATAACCACTTACATTTCAGAATCTCAGTTCCTTAATGGCAATACTTTTCTCATCTTTGATTTATACATAGTGCTACAAAGGAAGAAGCTAAAATTCTCCAATTCTTCTCTGGGCCTAGTCTGTGTCTCATGTGAATAGAAATGTAAAACAATAATTGCTAAGTAAATGATGCTTATATCCCATAGTCTCTTCAGCTGTGACCATTACCTGTGGCTTTGGAAAGATAGTCGCTTCTTCAGGGTTCTAAGGATACAATTTGCTGTTCAAATGTATACAATGGAAATGAAATTTTACATTTTTAAATTGTTCAATCAGGGATGATCTTGAAGGATTCAAGAGTGAGTGAATGACTAATTGTAGGAAAATAAATATTAACCCTGATATTTTGTTGGAATTTTTGCAAGAAAAAGCCAAAATACTATAAAACTCATTGTGGTATGTATGCAGTCATTCATTCACAAGTTTCTCATGAAAAAATAGTTGCTTATTATGCAGTATATTAATTTAGCACTTAAAAGAAATGTGAGTAATTAAATTATTCTCCTTGTGGTGCATATGCCAGTTTTTTTCTTAAAATGATACTTTTTGAACTTAAATATGCCTACATACACATTATCTGGGTGGTCTGGTTAAAATGCAGATTCTGATTCTGCTGAGATGAGAACAAAATCTATGTCTGACAAACTCCCAGGGTGTTTTAGTCAATTTTACATTGCTGTGACCAAAATACCTGACAAAAACAATTAGGGGAGGGAAAGTGTATTTGGAGCTCATAATTTGAGAGGTCTCAGTCCATAAATGACTGACTCTATTGCTTTGGGCAGCACATCATGAGGGGAAAGCGTGGAGAGAAGGAAGCTGTTTCCCTTATGGCAGCCAAGAAGCAGAGAGAGGGGTAGGAGTCATAGGGAAAATAAATCCTTCCAGGGCACACTCCCAAAGCTCCGCCTCCTCCAGCTATACCCCACCTGCCTACAGAGAGTCCACTCAAACTAGGATGAACTGATTAGGTTACTGCTCTCATAATTCAATCATCTTATCTCTGAACATCCCAGCATTAACACAGGACCTTTTGGAAGATACCTCATATCTCATTTCCAAACCACAACACAGGTGGTGCTCATCCCGCTTGTCCCTGGACCAGACTTCTTTGAGAGAAGGCCTTAGAATATCTTGTTTTTGCTGAACGATTGCTTAAAAGGTCAGATCTAAGGGAAAGACTTGCCACAGTCTAGGTCTCCCTTCCCAGGATAATGCCTTGAGCAAAGAAGTTTCAACATTCTAGCATCTTTAAAGTGGGATTATAATACCAACTCCACCTCTCTTCAATGAATTGTTCAGATCACATGAGATGCATGTGAGAGCACTCTAGAAATAAAAGAAAGAAAAAACCATCATGATTAAGATTGATAATGATAATTACTAATTTCACATTTGAGTGGAAATGTGGAGTCTCAAGTAATACGAATTTTAAATGGGAAAAAGACAAAAGCTTTTAGAACACAAATATCTTGTTGGTCTGATTTCTTGACCAACAAGAGAGCTGAGTGGCATGTTAGAATGTAAATTTACCCTGCCTCAGGGTGGTGCCAGGGAGAAAGATGTTAAAGATGGTTTTCAAAAAGCTGTACTGTTGGGTTGGATAGGAGCAATTCTCCCTTGCTGCCACTTACATGGGACTCATTAAAGAAACAAATTCCATGCATGCAAAGGCTCTGGTATTGAATTTTGAATTTATATCTTTATCTCATTTGACTTGCACATCTACCCTAGGTAGTGGTATTCTCCTTTTAAAGTTAAGGATCCACAAAGGCCAAACCTGTATTGTTTTGCTTGTTGTACAACCTTAGCAGTAGCAAAAAGAAAGTAGGCATCCTAAACTATGTGTATAGTGAATGAATCAGACTCAGAAGCTATATTTCTCTTAAGGTCACACCCAACTAAGGGGTAGAGTTAGGCATCATCCCAGATTTACTTGGCTTCTAAACCAAATAAATGACTCAACCCTAAGATGGCACCTGAAGTCTTTGTTAGAAATACAGGTTCCTTGGCTTCTCCAGATCCCTGGAGTTTCTCATTCAGCAGGTCTAGGCTGAGCCCAGTTATCTGCCATCAGCAAACAAAACAGACAAGAATTCTCGTTACTGAGCTATCCGGCCAGTTTGAGAAGCCCTGCAATAAACCAATGATTCTGACTTCTTTATTAGGTTAAAATTAAGATCCCAGTGTGATTTCATTCATCCTTTCACTTGACTTTGTCATGAAAAGGAAAAGCATCCTGGGCAGATGAAAACAATTTCAAGAGGTCCTCTTTTAAGAAGGAGCCAAGGCTTTCGGGGAGGGAAAATTTTCATTTCATGGGCTTGTTTGGCATTCCCAGTCCCTGGCACTAAATGTCATCAGCACTCAATCACCCTTGTTGTGACAAATGATAGTGCCCCAGCTCCTCTCTCTTCGCCCTTTCCCTGTTGAGAATGGCTGAAGGACTGAAGTAGGAATGTGGAGGTAGGAAGATACTCAGGCTGAGCCTCAGCTCTACCACTTGAGGGCTGTTCAGCCCCTAGAGAGGATTTCTTGATTCCCTTTCTAAGGATCAGGCTGTATTTAATTGCATGGAGATACTTTATCAAGACAATGTCGTATTTTAATTTTCTGTAATGCTCCTACAGATCATTCATTTCAGATTTTTGAACTATTGCATGAAGGGTCTTGATTGCTATCATTTAACATGCATTGCCCCTCTTTTATTTTTAAATCATGAATAGAAATTTCAGGCAGGTGAAAGAAGGGGGCAAATGACTCCCTGCGTTTTTAAGTGTCTGCTACTTTAAAAACCTGTAGTTGTTTATTCACTTAAATGAGTAACCTGCATAATTGTCATATTTTTAGTCCTTAAAAATCTGTTTTTGCAATGGAAATCTTCATGCAATCAGTATAATCAATTGCAAAATTAATAAACTGGGGTGATCTTCAATGCAGCCTTTTCTGCTTTGAGAAATGAGGGAAAAAATACCTCCATGTGTGGTTTAGTCCTGAAAGACTTTTAGTAACAAATTCTGAATTGTATGGCCTTACTTTAAAGTTGCTGATGACGCTCATTTTTCTGTCATTTTCTTAAATGTTTTCTGTGCCAAACTCAGCATTTAAAATGGGCAGAAGGCAGCAACTTAGGGAAACTCTTATGGGGGAAAAACAATTTCTGAAAGAATTTTGCATAAAATTTCAGTATAAACTATTCCCTATTTTAGAAAAATACCAAAGCTAGTTACATGTTCATGGAAACATGTGGAGACTCGAGATTTTCATCTTGTTAGACAAGAAGCATGCTTCATTTGTTATAATATCAGAGACAAAATTAATGCAGCTGCCCTACAACAATATAGAAAGTTCAGATTGTTAAGGACTATGACTTCCCATGTGCAAATTGAGAAGGCTTTCAGTGGAGTTTTTACTGGGTGGTGGCAAAATTGTCTGCTTCGTGAATATTCTATTTTTTTTATTACATGATGTAAAGTGCACATGTCCATTATGAAATGCTCCATGGTCTTGATGCACTAAACTTTGCTAGCTCTCAGACTGGAGTCTGAACTGGTCTTCCCTGCCTGAAGTTATCCTAGGGAAGGTAAGTGGAGTAATTTGAGAGTCCATATATAGTCTGAAATCAGTGTGCAGAGAGTTTTAGACATCTACATATTATAAATAAACCTAATCAAATTATATAACATGTTTTAAAGGCCTTTCTTGGTCTCCAGCAAAGCATGGTATCCAAATGTACGGCACTGTAATGTCTCTTTTAAAAAGGCTTGTTTTACTTTTAGTCATTCTCTAAACTAAATAGATCAGGGTACATTTTCTGTCCATAATGAGCCTTATTTTGTTTTGCATGTCATGGAATTCTGTTCCCTGCCCGCCACCTGCCCCGCTCCAGTTGAGGTTTTGTTAATAAAAGAGCAATGTAAAAAGCGAACTTAGGAGTAGCACGCTAAGGAAAATCAAAGTCAAAACTGGGTACATCCAGAAAAAAAGTTGGTCTTCATTTTGTTTTGTTAAGGTAGGAAAAAGACTTAATGATGCAAAATGTAAGCTCAATTGCTACTAATAATGACATCATACAAGTATTAATTACCTACATAGATATTTACAATAAATATATATGTAGTTCAATATATTTTGTATGGTTGAAATCTAATTTTGAATCATTTTTCTGTTTGATGCCAAATTGGAAACAGCAATTAATAGATAGAACCTTTTGAAAAATCACCCCTGTGGATTTAAGAAAAAAATCTGTTCATAACAATAAAATATTTTTCATATCATTGAAAATGTGAGAGTAAAAAGTAAGGTTTTGTACTTAACGGTTTATTTCTTTATTTCTTTCACATCCTTGAAAGCAGAATTGTTTTTTAATGAACAGCAAAGACACAGGACACAGTGAAATACAGGCAGTGTGTAAAGACAGACATCCTCATTTGACAACCAGCTGCTATAAAAATAAATTATACAGTATGACTCAGGGAAGTTGCTAATAATTCTACTTTGTTTACATTATGCTTAGAAAGCATCATAACTTAATGAGATCAGATATTAAGCTAATGGTGTATCTTGGAATCATAACATTTTCAAGCTCTGCCAAAACCGTAGGCAGATTGAATGTGGGTAGTTTTTACTGATAGAGTTTTCAAAAGAGGAAATGAATAAGGCCCTGCAAGATGTAGAAGCTATGCATTCATTACCTAAGAAAGAGTAGTAAGTACACACGAATTACTGAGCTGCTTTGAAAGGACACAAACAACTCAACAAAAATGGGGAAATGCTCAGGAACCACGGACGTATATTTAAGAACTGTGAATAATAATAATAATAATAATAATAATGAACCTACAGAAAGCCCATAATAACAAGTGACCAAATATCCAAAAAATCTTGTCAGATTTTAAAGCAGGTGAACAGTGTTTAGAATTTCAATTGTCTGCAAAATAAAGTTTCTTCCTTCTCCTCAAGCTCTTTGGTTACAATGAAGGTTTTCATTTGGCTTATAAAAGCATTAGCCTTAACCTTGGCATTGCCTACTTGATTTTAAAAATGAATGTAATGTTCAAATAGCTAATACTCACTCTCAACCCCCTTTTATTAAGGAGACTACTGATTGTGAACATGGTAGCGCATTGTCTCATGACCTCAATGGAAACTACAAAAGTGAAATTTATTGATTGTGATTTTAGTTGCTACCAACCTGGATGTGGCCACCATGCAATATTTAATGAGCACCATCATCCCAGCACAGCAGAATATCTAATAACACATTCTTTGTAGAAATCCTTGAAGATTGTTGTTTCTTCAAAATTGACTTTGTGTTGCTTCTTCTTTCTCTCTATACCCAAGCTTTGTGAAGTGCAAACAACAACAATAAAAACAAACAAACAAACAAACTCAAGCAAAATGGAAGCAGCCAAATACCCACTTTGCCAAACTAGTGAGAAGGCAGGACCTGTGAAGTGTGGAATGATCTACTGTGCCCCAGTAGAACATGTCGGCTGAATATCTGGCATATGCACTTTTCCTCAGAGAAGAGTACAGCATGTGTCAGTACCTTCAGCTTCTTACAAAAATAAATACATTTCTAAATAAGTAAGACCAGGGAAACAAAGAAAATATATTTTGCAAAGCTTATTGCTAACTAAAAAGGAGATGATGTGGTGCTGCTTTGTTCTTGCATCTAAAAAGTAACAGTATTTCTAGGGTGGGAAGGAGCACACATAGTATACTTTAAAGGAGTTCTAGATTTACCACTGAAAGGAAATACATACCCTGTAGATGATGCTGTTAGGTGAGCATAAATTGCCAAAAAAACTGGTGCTGTAAGATGCATGTGTAGGTTAGTAAGCCATATTATTTTCCAATTCTTTTTATGAGACAAATTCAAGATAAAGGAGTAAAGGGAGGTATCTTGGTTGCCATTGAACACAGAACTCTCAGACCAGCAAACTCACAGACTGTTTCTTCTATGCCATAGTGGAATAGTGTCTGTTCTGGATATTGCAGCAAAACAAATCACCCCCAAAGTTACTGGCTTAACACAACAATAATCATCCTATTATCTCATAGTTTCTGTGAATCATGAGTTTGGGACAGACTCAGTTTGTTAGCTCTCTCTTGGAGTCATTTACATGATTTTAGTTTAAATAATAGCTGCTGCTGAAACAGTGGTCTGGGGCAGCTGAGGGCTGGTCAGGCCCTTCCTTCCTTTTTCTCTGATTTGTCATCTACATATAGTCTTAGGACTTCTCCATATGATCTCTCCTGGTGGACTGCTCTGGGCTTTCTTATAAGCAACATGGCCTCAAAGAAGTCTAATTTCTTATATGGCTGCTCAGGACTCCATTATGAATAATCCATCAAGTAAGGTAGAAGATATAACATTTTTGTTTGATTTAAGTCACATGGACTTCTACCACATTTTATTGCTTATAAGGAAAGAAGAGCATTAGACTCCTCTTTTTAAAATGTGAGTGGCAAGGTTTAGAAGATCTGTTGGACCAAAGATATTGGCAGATGGTCATCTTTAAAAACTGTGGCCTCAGTGTCTTACTTGAAATTGTTATCTTTGTGAAATTGGCAATGATATTTTGAGTAAAAATAATACTCTGTTAATAGATGACTTGGGAGGGGCTGGGGTTGTGGCTCAGCGGTAGAGCGCTTGCCTAGCACGTGTGCGCCCCGGGTTCCATCCTCAGCACCACGTAAACATAAAAAATGCATTGCATTGTGTACAACTAAAGCAAATAAATAAATATTTTAAAAAATAGATGACTTGGGATAAAATATCATGGTCAAAATATAAAATAAGAAAAGAAATATAGTAAGTAGTCTCTGGACTCCTTGAAGGAAGATATCTTATTTGTCACTGATAACTACACTTCATGGAAATTCCAGTAATTTCCAAATCATCAGTAGAACTTTGTTATCTCTTCAGCCTGCAAGAAGTTCTTTAGTTAAGATAGATTCCTTTTTTTTTATTGTGAAAATCTAGTCTATGAGGAGAACTGAAAAGTGGTGATGCTTTTCCTCTCTAGTGGGAAAGGATTTCTGTTGAGTCTTCCACATTCCTATTGGTTTTCCTCTCCAACAATGGAAAGTCCTTTTCTTGGTGACTGGTGGAACAGGGGTAGCTAAACCTCCACATAGAGGAATAAAATACACTAACTTTTGTGGTAATTTAGCCGATTAAAAGCAAACTATAAGCAAGTGAGAAAAGTCTGATCATAAGTCTGCAAAATCTCTTACATAAATGTTTATGGAAATCTGATGTAAATTTTTGCGACTCTGCAATAACCTGCAAGAATCTGCACTCCACACTGGAAAACAGAAGTGAAAATGTGATGGTATAAGCAGCAGATTTTCAGTTCACGGGCATTGAGATTTCACATGGAAAGGGGAGCCCAAGAGGACAAAGACTGTTTCACAGGAAGAGCTCACTCTCTGCAAAAGGGTTTCCTGGGTGCCTGGTGAAAGGACAGCTCACTGACTACCTAATATCATAGAGCATTTGAGTTGGAGCCACATCTTCAAGATTAGTAGAGCTGGCAAACTGAAGCCTTTCTGAAAATGATCTTCTGAGATGAATTTGTTCCAAAATTCTAGATCTATGGGACATTTAAGGTATGTTGATTGCAAAGCCTCCTGGGCAGGTTTTGGTAGAGCACACCTCCATGCTATAAGGGTAGGAAAGATAACATTTCTTGGAACTTAGATGAAAAGGACCATTTATTTTTAACCCTTTTACCCGCCCTTCCCTTCCCATCAAATAATTCCTGACTTTGAAGATACTGGGAAGGAATCAAACCCCAGCTGATTTTTTTTTAAAAAGCAGATTAGAAGTATAGCAATTATTGCCCGGATAAGGAGATAAGGAAAGTTTCTAACAATCCTTTAAGTCAAATTATTTACTTTCAAGAACCTCACCTGTATGGCAAGCACAGCGTGACGCTTTTGTAAAGTCCTCTAACTCCTTTCTAAAAGAAGCCGTATTTAAGTAATCATCCATTTATACCATTTATACCGGCAGATAACTGCACACCAAGCAACACTTTGTACTTCTCTGAGAAAATTTGAAAGAAACAGATTTTCCTAAAATGGGATTTCAGTGATATTTTGGGTTAAACACAGTGCTTCTATTGTTTCTGTAATTTAGAGTCTTTACTACCAGTGAGCAAAGAAGAGCAATGATTTCAGAGATTTTTGTAAGGCAGATAACACAGATGGTTTTTCACACTGGTGCATTGTTCCTGGTGAGTAACTTCCACTGGGCTAATTAGTCTTGGAAAGAATTTCAACTCTGTGTACTAGGGTTAAGAACTGTGTGTGGTGTTGACAACTAGGCATACAAGCAAGTGAGCTACCCCTTCAATGAGTAGTATTTCCTGGATTCTAGATGCATCAAGGAGGTATAACCTCAGACTGAAACACTCTGAATTGAAAATTGATATAAGATGTACATGACTTTGAAACCAAAAACCTGTCTTTTACTTAGCAGTTGCTTACTGTGGTTTCTCAATGTGAGCTTTGTATAAACAAATTAACTTTGTTTTCTGAATGTTTCCAAAAAGCCTAGAAAGTAAGAATTAAGCACCGCTTCTGCCCATTCCTCAAAACCAGCAAACCCTTTCCCAAGTTCAACACCTGTTGTTGAAAATTGACCACACAGTGGCCTTCATCTTCTATGCCAACAGATGTGAAGATGCCGAGAGGTCCCTCAGATGGATGTGCTTCTGGGTCTTGTGGGGGCACCAGGAAGTGGAGGGAAAATGATCCTGGAATTTCAAAGGTCACTGCTGGACTGAAATAATGAAAATTACCCATATGTCAAAAAAAACTCAGATGTGGTTACTGAAAAGTCTGGCAATCAGACCAAGAAGAATTAACCAGGCTAGAATTTCATTTATGCTTCAGAAAAAGAAGAAAAACAGTAAATAAAAGGAAGGTGTGCCAGAGTAAAAGAAATAATTATTATGTTCCACAGCCTTCAGGCTACCACAATTAGCAAGTTCAAACATAAAATGGAAGAAATATTTACCTGTACTAAGAGTGATCACATGGTAAACTCTCAACTACCTGAGCACTCATTTCTGAACACAAACCTTTGAATGTAATGAAGTGATTAAAGAAAGTGAAAAGTAGACTAATGCTATTTTTCAGCAAAGGAAGAATGAGATATATACTTGAACTTTATTTTGAAGTACTGATTGTGTTGAAATACTACTTCTTTGTGACTATTTTATTTTAAGGATATGTTTTTCTTTTTGATGTATCTCTCCCTATTATTTTGCCCCTGGAACTCTCTACACAGTGATGCTAAATTATACATAAGAAGCATTTACATGCAAAATATGTTTTTAAAAGCTGCATTTTCTGCATAAAATATAGTTGGCAATTATGTAAGGAGCTCTGCTTTGTAATCTTTCAACTGAAGTTTATTTAGCAGGGAACCTAGAGGCAGCATGAGGTAGTGGGGAGCCCCAATTCTTGGGAGGTTGGGTCAGAGCTGGGCTGCCACCTCAGCTGCATGGTCTTGTGTAAGTTATTCCCTTATAATATTTATTCACTTATTCGGGAGCTACAGGTACCTAGGAAGTGGCAGGCTCTGCATATGTGTTATATTTACACAGAGGTTAGCAACTCACAGCCACTCTCACAGAGATTTCAGTTCAGTGTTTTTGGTTCGAGGATAGCAGAAGTGCAGCACTGAGGGTGGGACAAGGTGGGGGTAGAGATGAAGAAGTACTCCAGGAACTGTTAAGACTAGGGCCAGGCTCATGAAGGAGTCAGCTATTGAGGGAAAGCATGAAAGACTGCCTCAGACAGATGACCCACAAGCGAGACCAGAGGCACATGATCTGCAAAGACTGTGGAGTGGACTTTCAGCCCCATATATATTTGTTTTTAGACAATGCAAGATGTGGAATTTTTTTTTTTTTTTTTTTTTTTGGAACTAGAATCTTTGGAGACAAACTGCAGAGATGATAAAGTTATGAATCTGAGGAGGTTCTCATTCACCTTTCCTCTGAAAGCCCAGAGGGTTCCCAAGCAGAGCATCCAGGTGGAGAGCTGAGGCTTTGCTCAGAGTAACAAGGGGAAATTTCTTAGGTTAAACCTGTTTTCCTGATGTTAGTAAGTCTGTGCACCCAGGTTTCCCCAATCTTAGAGGCATCTTCCAACATAATCACATATTATAGAGTGATGTGCAGAAAATCACCTGGGGACATTGCTAAAATGTGGATTCAATTCAGCAGGTCTGTGTGGTTATGAGAGACCCCACTTTAAGTTCCCAAGTGATGCTGATTATTGTGGTTCGAGGACTGCTCCAAATAGTAATGTCTTAAAGCATGGAAGGAAGATCCACTTCAGGGTGATCAGTCAAGGTGCATCTGAGGTTGGGGAAGCCTGGGTATGCAACCTCACTAGCTTCAAGGAAGCTGGTATAGCCTAAGGGTAATCAATTTCCTGAAAGTTTCAGTATTTTGAATCATTTACTTACAATACACTCTCTCATTCATTTGTGTGTGTGTGTGTGTGTGTGTGTGTGTGTGTGTGTTTGTGTGTCTACGTCTCTCTGTCCCTCTCTGACGCAGGCATATAAGCACACAGGTGTACATAGTTTAAATTCATCCTGCTAGCCATCCACAAATGTGTTACAGCTGACTGACCAATGGCATATATAGCAACTTTTCTGGTTACCATCAGTCCTACAAATGAGTTAAACAGCTATCTTTTCCACCATCACCCTTTTGAATGACTTGTGCACTTTACTTTTTTCTCAGGTATGTTCTTGAGTGCTACTGAAATGTCAGAACAGCACTCATATACCTGTTGGCTTTCAGAATCCTGGTGTTGTACCCTATTCTTTGTGGTGGGAAGCCCAAGGCACAGCAATATATTTCTTCCTCCTCCTCCTCCTCTTCTCCTCTCCTTCCCCTTCCCCTTCTTTTTCTTTTTTGGTTACTGGGGATTGAACTCAGGGGCATTCAGCCAATGAGCCACACCCCCAGCCCTATTTTGTATTTTATTCAGAGACAGGGTTTCACTGAGTTGCTTAGCATCTTGCTTTTGAGGCTGGCTTTGAACTCTGGATCCTCCTGCCTCAGCCTCCTGAGCCACTGAGATTACAGGCATGTGCTACTGTGCCTAGTGGTATTTCTTCTTGGTAAGCGTTAACACAGTATGTTCTAGAATACTGGACTCATGAAATTTCCTCATGGCCAGGCTCCTGAACTTTCATGGGTTTATTTTTTTCTCTCTCCGGTACACATCATATTAGAGCATTTGAGGTGTTCACTTTTTTCACTCATCAGATCTAACTAGTATAATGTCATCAAGTAATGGACTGGGGTGATGTTCTGGGGATAATAATTCAATCAAAGTCCCTGCTAAAATAATTTAGAGATACCTAAAGCTTCAAATCTATATCAGTCTTGCCTGTGTTTTCTCAAATATTCCACCCTAATCATCAGAGCTGGAATCCTTCCCAGCTGGCCTCCATTTGAGACAGTCAGGAAACATCATAGTGGGACAAAAGTCTGAGACAATGAAACAAATCCCTGGGCACAGTGAAGTATCACCCTTTGTAGCAGGGCATGTTGGTTCTCTTCCTTGTGCTCTGAACAGACTCATGATAAAACCACAGAAGCAGAATGTTTATACAAGGTAAACTTGTTACCAGGGCTAAACCAAAGAAACCCTCTAGTCTCACTTGTTCTTAGTCAAGTGAAAAATCACTAATTTTGGAGGTCACACACATCTGGGCAACACATTATTAGTTTTCTACTAGCTTTGTTATAGATAATACCTGCTGATTGCTTGTTAGAGAGTGTGTGTTTTCTTGTATCCTTCTCTTGGGTTTTTTTTTAGCAGCTATAGCAGCCCGAGCACCCCAAATCTTTCATCCCTATCCTAAGGCCCAGATGAAGCCACAGGATGTGAGCACCCACTACATTGACCGGAACTGCCTCCTAGTCTGAGCTTTGCACAAGAAGAAGCATCTTTTGGAGTCATGCCCTGGCCAGTGGAAATTATCAGACTTCAGTGCACCCTGGCCAATCTATAAAGGATGTATCTACTGTTGTTCAGAGAGCAGCAGCCTGGTCCAATGATCAGTGCTTGGTCTGAAGCCCCAATTACCTACTTCAGCTGAAGTACCCTCCCACACTGCTGCTGCACCCCCCCCCCCCCCCCCCCCCCCCCCCCCCCCCCCCCCCCCCCCCCCCCCCCCCCCCCCCCCCCCCCCCCCCCCCCCCCCCCCCCCCCCCCCCCCCCCCCCCCCCCCCCCCCCCCCCCCCCCCCCCCCCCCCCCCCCCCCCCCCCCCCCCCCCCCCCCCCCCCCCCCCCCCCCCCCCCCCCCCCCCCCCCCCCCCCCCCCCCCCCCCCCCCCCCCCCCCCCCCCCCCCCCCCCCCCCCCCCCCCCCCCCCCCCCCCCCCCCCCCCCCCCCCCCCCCCCCCCCCCCCCCCCCCCCCCCCCCCCCCCCCCCCCCCCCCCCCCCCCCCCCCCCCCCCCCCCCCCCCCCCCCCCCCCCCCCCCCCCCCCCCCCCCCCCCCCCCCCCCCCCCCCCCCCCCCCCCCCCCCCCCCCCCCCCCCCCCCCCCCCCCCCCCCCCCCCCCCCCCCCCCCCCCCCCCCCCCCCCCCCCCCCCCCCCCCCCCCCCCCCCCCCCCCCCCCCCCCCCCCCCCCCCCCCCCCCCCCCCCCCCCCCCCCCCCCCCCCCCCCCCCCCCCCCCCCCCCCCCCCCCCCCCCCCCCCCCCCCCCCCCCCCCCCCCCCCCCCCCCCCCCCCCCCCCCCCCCCCCCCCCCCCCCCCCCCCCCCCCCCCCCCCCCCCCCCCCCCCCCCCCCCCCCCCCCCCCCCCCCCCCCCCCCCCCCCCCCCCCCCCCCCCCCCCCCCCCCCCCCCCCCCCCCCCCCCCCCCCCCCCCCCCCCCCCCCCCCCCCCCCCCCCCCCCCCCCCCCCCCCCCCCCCCCCCCCCCCCCCCCCCCCCCCCCCCCCCCCCCCCCCCCCCCCCCCCCCCCCCCCCCCCCCCCCCCCCCCCCCCCCCCCCCCCCCCCCCCCCCCCCCCCCCCCCCCCCCCCCCCCCCCCCCCCCCCCCCCCCCCCCCCCCCCCCCCCCCCCCCCCCCCCCCCCCCCCCCCCCCCCCCCCCCCCCCCCCCCCCCCCCCCCCCCCCCCCCCCCCCCCCCCCCCCCCCCCCCCCCCCCCCCCCCCCCCCCCCCCCCCCCCCCCCCCCCCCCCCCCCCCCCCCCCCCCCCCCCCCCCCCCCCCCCCCCCCCCCCCCCCCCCCCCCCCCCCCCCCCCCCCCCCCCCCCCCCCCCCCCCCCCCCCCCCCCCCCCCCCCCCCCCCCCCCCCCCCCCCCCCCCCCCCCCCCCCCCCCCCCCCCCCCCCCCCCCCCCCCCCCCCCCCCCCCCCCCCCCCCCCCCCCCCCCCCCCCCCCCCCCCCCCCCCCCCCCCCCCCCCCCCCCCCCCCCCCCCCCCCCCCCCCCCCCCCCCCCCCCCCCCCCCCCCCCCCCCCCCCCCCCCCCCCCCCCCCCCCCCCCCCCCCCCCCCCCCCCCCCCCCCCCCCCCCCCCCCCCCCCCCCCCCCCCCCCCCCCCCCCCCCCCCCCCCCCCCCCCCCCCCCCCCCCCCCCCCCCCCCCCCCCCCCCCCCCCCCCCCCCCCCCCCCCCCCCCCCCCCCCCCCCCCCCCCCCCCCCCCCCCCCCCCCCCCCCCCCCCCCCCCCCCCCCCCCCCCCCCCCCCCCCCCCCCCCCCCCCCCCCCACCACTAAGCCTAGATGTATATTTGTGCTCACTTAACTTGATTTTGTTTCTACTGCCACCAAGTCAAAATTTCCTGTCTCTGGAATCACAGTTTTTGCAAGAGAACTTGTGGCCTGGTATATTTAAATAAAACACCAATTCCAGCTCTTATAATCAAGTCTTGGCCTGACTTTCAGCTATATCTGTACCTGTCCTGCAGCTGCACAAGCTAAGGCACTCTATAAGGCACCCAAGAGGATTTCTGATTCTTCTCCTCTGCTTTGGGTTGGAAAGTCAAGGTTTATGCTTATCTTCTTGTTTACATATACTTTTCAGAGCATTCCACCCCATCATCTCAGTGATCTCATAGTCACCACAGCACTGAAGTGCCACAGCCACTTTATCTGCCAAGGTCTTAGTCTCTTTCTTCATTAACTGCCCCATTGGTGGCAATCTGAGTGCCTGGGAGCCACTGCATGGCATGGATTACCAGTCTTTTCTCTCTTTCTGGCAAGGAGGTTTTCTGTACATCTACACTCTTCAAATAGAAGCAATGCAATCCTAAACACCATTGGGCGGGGGGGGTATTAGGGATTGAATCCAGGGTTGCTGAGTCACATTCCCAGCCCTTTAATTTTTTTTTTTTTTTTTTTTTTCTTTGAGACAGGGCCTCGCTGAGTTGCTGAGGCTGGCCTTGAACTTGCGATCCTCTGGCCTCAGCCTTTGGAGTCTCTGGGATTACAGGCATGCACCATCACACCTGGTCTAAACTCCCATTTTGAGAACCTATTTTTCACATCACATACCTGGTATCAATTATAATTTTGGTCAAAGTCCAAGAAGATATCAGAGAATACTCACAAACTCTAAGGATAGTATAAAATAGGATTAATCCATTTGTCTTAAAAGATGTCCATTCAACATGTGCAAGCTGGAAAGAGTCTATATTTTCTTCTATTAATCATAAAATATTACCTTCCACAGGTTAGTTTTATCAACAATCTGGAATAAACATTTGCAAATCATGCAGATTTCTTTTTCTCCAATGAAGAAGCGAATTCACTATCAACCTTGCTAAAAATCTATTACTTCTTGACTCTTTTGTAATATACCAAATTCTCACGTAGACAAGTGTTTGTTTCTAGGCCCTATATTTTATTCCATTGATCCTGTTTGTTCCTACATTGCTTTCGTTATTCTGGTTGGGTAGTATCCTTAATCTCTGGTAGGCTGTTTGTGTACCTTATGTCTCTACATATGTTAGATTCCATTTATTAAGTTCTGTAGGCAATCCACCATGTTCAGTTGCTGACAGATGATTTTAAACTGCCACCCAGAGACAGTGAGTCTGGTTATCCTCAGGGCTTCTGTTTTGCTGAGCAAGACATGCAACTCAAAGATAAACTAAATTACTCATTTGTCACTTGTGATTTTCCTTCTCTACATTTTCTCACACATTACTCTTCTCCTCCTCTCAGTAAACATTGACCAGTGTTACTGTATGAATTGCACTATCTCCCAAATTTGTGTGTTGATGTACCCCAGTATCTCAGAATGGGATCATATTTGGAAATAGGGCCTTTAAAGAAGTAACTAAATGAGGTTATTAGGATGGGTCCTGATTCAATAAGGCCAGTGTTCTTATATGAAGAGGAAATCTGAGCATAGAATGTACATAGCCGAGACCACGTAAAGACACAGGGAGGAAAAAACCTATCTACAAGCCAAGGAGAAAGACCTCAGAAGAAATCAACACCTTGAACTTTTAGCCTCCAGAAGTGTGAGAAAATACATTCCTATTGTTTAGGTCATCCAACCTGTGATCCCTAGTTATGGCAGCCCTAGCACACTAATATCATCAAACACTGAAAGCATATTGATTTAAAGGGGTATGACAAATTGTAGCCAAAGTCTCATGTCCATGTGTCTGAATCTGGCCTTTTTAAATCCATGGGTCTAGTTTTCTTGTTTTCTTCTGAGAAATAGACCTGCTTGTCAACTGTGTTTTTTTGCCATTTCCCCATGGATATCTATCTGGCACCTGGGCTCAAATCTAATTAGTGATATTTTTAAAAATTGGCTAATCTCCAATGACCTCTATACTATATAATGACTGTGGAGTGACATAGGGGTTGCCTTACACCTCTGCCTCTAGCACCATGCATCCCTTTGAAAACATATCAAAATAATCCATTTACTGAGATTATTTCAATCTCTGAAAAGTCTCTTGCCCCTGACCTCTTCCCATCCTGATTACCACCATGAGGGCTGGTTCAGGCCCTCATTATTTTGGCAAAAATGTCTAATTGTATCCCAAACTCAATTTCTCTCCATTTCTCAATCCATCCTGCATTCTATGCCAGTATCTTCTAAAACATGTCTTTGATGGTTTCATTATTTAAATAACCAAGTTCTAATTATTTAATAAGACACTTAAGGTCCTTTCTAGCTTGAACCAATTTACTAGTTCCACTTCTTTACTACCATACCTTTCTCTTGTCAAGGACCCTTTGTTCTTGCCACACCCATCTACTTATACTTCCTGTGATATAAAACACCTTCAGGGTCTTGGTCTTATTAATCTCCATCTGCAATGCCTTTTACCCACCCCATTTTATTGCAAAAACCCCACACATCTTTAAGGCCCCAATAAATGATATTTTCTCAAGGTAACTGCCTTTCATATCCTTAATTGTGACTGATAGCTTCATACTTTGTGACCTCTCCCCATTACATGATACTCTTCAAATCCCACTTTCTTTGTATTTATTACATTTTGTTCTAGTTTTGTATCACTGGGTTTCTCCATCAGTTGATGTTATGGTTTAGATATGAGGTGTCCCCCAAAATCTCATGTGTGAAACAACGCAAGAAAGTTTAGAGGTGAAATAATTGGGTTAGGACAGTGTTAACCTAATGAGCACATTAATCCCCTAACAGGGATTAACTGGGTGGTGACAGTAGTCAGGTAGGATGTGGCTGGAGGAGGTGGGTTGGGTTGATGGAGGTATACCCTTGGGGTTTGTATTTTGTTCTTGGTGAGGGGAGCTGTCTTTCCTCTGCTTCCTGGTGCCATGTCCCCAACTGCTTTCCTCTGCCACACACTTCTACCATGAAGTTATGCCTCATCTCAGGCCCAGAGGAATGGAGTTGGCTGTTTATGAATTGAGATCTGTGAAAATATGAGTGCCAAATAAATTTTCCCTCCTCAAAAATTGTTCCTGTTAGGTCTTTGGTCACAGTGATGAAGAAGCAGACTACAACACTTGGTAAACTCTGTGAAGGAAAAGACAATATTTTTCTTTACTTTTCTATATCTACCTACTATGTTCAATGGGGCTTTGCACACTATAGATGATCTATAAACATCTGGATGAATTAGGAGAATTGTCCAAGTATTAATCCTATACAAGTTTTGAGTTTGGAAGCATGTCACCAATTTGTTTAGTTCTAATCTACTCATTTTGTAGAATATGTAGCTGCTTATTCAGAGACCCACACATCAAAAGGCTCATGTCTTTTTTGGCTACAAAATAGGTTTTAGAAAATGTTATGTAAGCCAGGCTTGGTGGTGCAATCCTATAATCTCAGAAACTTAAAAAGCTGAAGCAGGAGGATCGAAAGTTCAAGGCCAGCCTCAGCAACTCAGTGAGGCCCTAAGCAAATTAATTAAATAAAAATATAAAGGTCTGGAGATGTAGCTAGTTGTAAGGTGTCCCTGGTTTCAATCTCCAATAACCAGCTCTCCCCCCAAAAGGAAAGAAAATGTTAGGTAAAAAGAAGTACAAATTAATCAGAGGAATGAAAGTAGAAATTTCCTTTAATTATCCTGAGAGTGATTTGTAGAGAAATCATTCAGAAGTCAAAAATTTGATATCATTTTTTGAATTTAAAATGTTTTTAGCAATATTTTATGGTGAGTATTAACTGTCTTGGGGCTCAGACACATGCTGTGCAGAACCAATTTTCTGAATCTATTGGGAGTCAACAGTGGCCTCACCATCTGAGAGACTGAATAGCAGAAGTGGGAAGCGGCCAACACTAAACAGACTCAAATCTTTCACTATCCTTTCCTGACTTCCCAGCTATTCTTGAAATCAAGGCTCATGTGTACCTTTTGCTGCCAGGACAGGATCTAGTGATGTGATAGTCTAACTCATTAAACACTCCCAAGTTGTGGAATCTTTCTGTCTTAGATTTTGTTGTGGTGTTTTGTCCTCCCCAACCCCAACCCATTCCACTTATTTTAGGGTTCAATTCAGGTTGGAGAAAATAGACCATTGAAATTTAAATATCTTAGATAACTATCATGTTTGCTTTCTTTTTTGGGAGTGGGAGTACCAGGAATTGAACCAGGGGGTGCTTAACCACTGAACCACATCCCCAGCCCATTTTATTTTTTTATTTTGAGCCAGAGTCTCACTAAGTTGCTCAGGACCTCGCTACCTTGCTGTGGCTGGCTTTGAACTTCTGATCCTCTTGCCTCAGCCTCCAGAGCTTCTGGGATTACAGGTGTGTGCCACTGTGCCCAGTCCATGTCTGCTTTCTAAGGACTTCCAAAAAGGTACTTTGTAGACCCCTAGGTCTTCAGATCCCAAAGCTTGAAAACTTCTAATTTAATGAAATTAATTCAACTTTATGGAGGAAACAATATTTATCTTTCTCTGACAGCATGAGGTCTGAATGTCTCCACTTCTTAGTAAACGATAGGGTACTTCAATAGATTTCCTGAATCTTGACAAGGAGAGTATTTTTAGTCCTGGTTAAATGAAATCCAACAAGAAAATCTGACAGGAGAAGGTAAAATAAAACAGTTGGCATCCTCCAGTTCCTCAGTGTTGCAGGGTTCCATTTGTTTCTCCTGTGCTCATATTAACTACAGAATGAATAAGGAAGATCTTATGGATGAGAGAAAATTCAACTAATGTTCCTTTTTCCCATGATGCTTATGGGGTAGATATCATTTGGTAAAACCAAGTGCAATTGCTATTTTGTGGGTCAACAATGGTTGATACTAGCAATTTCCTATGCTTTAAATTTTATGAATAACATCTCCATTTTATAGAATAGAATCCCAAGGTTTAGTGGTCAAATAGCTTAATGAGGGATATTGAGCTGTTAGGTAGCAAAGTCATACCTGAAATGTAGAAACCTACGTTTGCCTCTGAAGCTTGCTCTTCACCATGCTATACTGCCAGAAGAACACGACTTAGCTAAAGAAGCACACCTTTCTTTTTTCCTGCTCATTGATACAGCAGAGAGAGGGATAGCAATTTTGCTGTAGTCATAACATGACTCACAAAGACAGATTTAGACTTGCATAAGTATATACATTCTAGTTTCCTCCCTTATGAGCTTTAACTGTGCTAAATAAACAATGGCAGTCCAGTTCTTGATCCATGGATAAGACATGGATAGCCATGTTTTCAAAATTCACAATGTATTGAGTCACCAACTGGCTGGAAGACTGTCACATTGATCTTGGGTTGTCCCCTATGTTTCCCTTAGATTTTGTTGTGGTATTTGTCTTAGACTGTAAGATGGTCAAATATGGACACCTTTTGCCTGAGATTTCCCTCTCATTCAGTGTAAATAAGTGATAACTGACCTTTATAACAATGGGTATCAGGCTAGAAGTGGTGATGGCCTTACTACACACAAAAATATTGCAGCTCAAACAAAACAAAATAGAGCAGCTCAAGCAGGTTATATGCTTCTAGCTGGATAATGCCCCTGTTTGGAGTAGGGCCTAACTAGCATACTTCATTTCACTAGTTTTGCTTTTCTTTTTGGAGTGCTGCTTTTAATTTCTTTTTCTTTTAGTTGGGCAGCTTTGCAAATGCAGTCTTCTCTACCCGTGCCCCAGTTCTACTAGAATAAGAGACGTTGATTTATGCACAAAAAGTCTAATAGTATATAGAAGGTCATTCATGGAGAACTAAGGGGCCTGTTTAAACAGTGGTGGTCATGCAAATTAGTGTGATTGCTGGCCCAGGTCCTGAAAGAAATTAAGTTAAACTGAATAGCAACCAAGCTATGAGAGAGTTTGATTTTAAATAAGGTTTGAAAGCATACGTTTCTACTCTGGCACCAGATTTTTTTCATGTCACTATTGGGCATTTCTACTAGTTGCATGAAATTAATAAATGCATATAATAGGGCTATAGAGATTGGTTCTGGTTGGGGAGGGTGAGCTTTTAGTAGTAGCATTGTTGGCAGAGAGAGATAAAGAGATGTTTTATTTTCATTGTTTATTAGGCAACATGAAATGACTTTGAGCTATAACCTTACTATTTACCTTTTTCCCCCTAGCTATCCTGCATCTGCCTCACACCATGAGGCAGCCTGAGGCCAAGAGAAGGAGAAATGAGGGAGGACTTCTCTGGGCCAGGATCCCTGTGACCTTGCTCCTCTGTACTCCTTTGACCAAAGTTATTTTTAAGGGTGCCTATGGATCACTTCCTTTTGAACCCATGTTTCTCTGCCTTTGGCTCTTCTGCCCCACCCATTCCAACAATGAACAACTTGGGCAACAGATAGGGCGAAGCTCAGGAATTTCTGGACTCGGGTGGTGAATAACAGGAAGTGGTGCAAGATACCTTTGGCTAATCCCTCTCAAGTCCACCCCTCTCTGCCATTCCATTAATACCTCTGTCCCATTTCTACTGGCAGCCACTGCTCTGTTTCCCAAAGAGATGGTAATTGGAGTAGTGGGATTTCTCTAAATCTCAGTATGATAGTGTAATTAGACTCTCATGATTTTATTTTCACTGATATTTACTCTCTGTTTACACATATAGGATGAAACTAATAAATAACATTAAGGCAATCTTTTGTGTTGTATCAGCTCTGAATGATATGACAAAATAACATGTAAAGCTCCTACTGGATATACAACTTCCTTTAAGGTGGCTTTTAAATTTTAAATATGTAGAGAAAAGTGTATACAATGTAAATGTACAATAAAAATAATAAAATAACAATCACATACCCATGACCCTGCTTAAGAAATAGAACACCTTAGAATTTCCCCCATGGTGGGCCCTTTCCAATGCCACCCCTCTTGCCTCTCAGAGGTAACCATAATGCTGAATATTGTGTTAATTTCTTTGCTTTTCCTTTATGGTTATACCACATACCTGTGGATATGTAAGTAATAAGTCACTTAATTTTGTAAGCTTATGAACTTTATGTAAATGGAATTGTATCTACATGTGTGCTTCTATGTTTTACTTTTTTTTATTACTGTTTTGAGATTAACTTGTGTTGTTATGTGTATCTGAGATCTGCTTATTCTTATTGTTGTCTAATATTCTGTTGTTTGACCTGAATTTCTCTTCTTTTGATGGATGTCTGGATTGTTTCCACTTATTTTGATATTACAAACAATGATACTGCAACCATTCATGAGCTCTGAATTTTGGGGGCACCAGAGTTTCTTGAATGTATATTCTTAAGAATGGAAATATTAGGTCATAGATACACACATTCTAAATTTGACTAGGTGGTGACAGTATTTGCTATAGTGCTTATATGATTTTACATCCCCTTCAGTAGTTTATGAGACCTGTTGTTGTCCACACTCACGAACAATCTTTCTAATTTTTCTCAATCTATTGAATGCAAAACATTATCTCCTTGTGGTTTGAATTTGTACCTTTTTAGTTAGTAATAATGCTAAATGTTTTTGCATATGCTTATGAGTCATTCATGTTTCTTTTTTTTAAGGTATCTATTCATAGTTTTTGCTCATTTTTCATTGGGCTGTTCATTTTATTCTTATTGCCTTACATTTTCAATACTGTCCTTGGTTGATCACATTTGATAAAATTCACAGATTATTAGAATAAATAAATTTAGAATGTTGCTACATAAAAGGTGACTACAAAAGTCAGTTGCATTTCTATATAACAGTGAGAAAAATTATTGAATATGTATGTATATGGCATATGGCACACACATGCTTATGTGTATTTATGCATAGATATGTACAAAATATATAGTCTGACTTGACTACCACAATGAATATCCTATCAACTTGTACATGTTTGGGATTGTCTTGTCATTTGCAAATAGTAGCATTAGAATTCTTCTTGTCCCATCATTGTATTTTTTATTTATTTAAAAAATCTTATTGCATTAGCCTGGACTTCTAAAAAAATGGAGAATAGAAATGCTGGTAGCATAAACCTTATCGTGTAGCTGGTCTTAAGAGAATGACCATGAGTTTGATGTCTATTAAATTTTTATGCTTTTTATCAGGTAAAAGAAGGCATATTCCAGTTTTTAGATTATTATTTTGCATCTATTAAAGTGATAATTTTTTCTTTCAATTTTCTAGGGGGATGGTGATGAGGCATACTGATACATTTTTATCATGTTAAAGTAACTGCATTCCTGGAATAAGTCAAATTCATTCATTTTACATTATCTTTTAAATACACTGTTGCCTTTACTGATTTTTTGTTTAGAATTTTTTTTCATCTTTGCTCATGAGTGAGATTGGCCTATTATTTTCCTTTCTGGTATTTTTTTATTCTTATAAAATTCTTATTTTATAAGTCTTATAAAATTCTTATTTTATAAGAATCATATTTATTTGATAAAACATTTGGAAGAACATTCATTTCTTATTCTCTGGAAAATTTTATGTGAAATTAGTACTATCTATTTCTTGGACATTTATAAACGTTCTCTTTGAAATAATTTGGTTCTGATATTTTCTTTTTACTACTGATTCAATTTTTTTAATGGTTGTATCAACACTTCACAACTTTTTCACTTTGTAATATACAGAATGATATTTTTGCAACACAGTGAAAAAATTGGATGGAATTTTCGAGTGTCTTTATGTACTTGTTTTAAACATTTATCACAATTTAGTTAAATAATTATAAATAAAGTACACATAAGGAATTAAAATCTGGAGTAAGAAAATCTATGTTGAATTTCATATTAATACTACAATGAGTATTTAAAAGAAAATTTCTAAACAAAGTATTTTTAAATTATTTAATCAGCTTTTACTTTTTCATGAAATGGCTACATGTAATTCTTAATCAAGACTTTAAAATTATAATCCCTTAAAATTCTTGGTAATCATCACCACAAACTTTGTTCATTTAATTTAAAAACAAAAACTTTTAAACTGTATTTAACAATGTTGTTTAAACAACATAATCAGTATTCATTTTCTTTCATTGACATGTATAATATTAACATTTTTTGTTAATTGTGGTAGTGCAAAGGGAATTCTAATTTATTGGAACTTTAATTTGTAGACTGGGCTTATCACAGTAGACACTTTGAAAGATTATAGTGATATGCCGCTAAAACATTACATCAACCAGACAGACAGAAATACTCTCTGTAGTGGGTTGGAAAAGTGTCTTCCCCAAATCCCTGTCTACTCAGAACCACAGAATGTGACTCTGTTTGGAGATTGTGTCCTTGCAGATATAGTTAGGATAAGGTCATTGTGGATTAAGGTGGGTTCCAAATCCAATGGCTGATATCCATAAGAGAAGGAGAGGACACAGAGACACAAGGGAAGGAGGCTACTTGATGATGGAAGCAGAGATTAGGGTGGAGCTACAAGCCAAAAAAACGCTAAGGATTGCTGGGAATTCCCAGGAACTTGCAAGAGGCAATGAAAGGTTCTTCCCTAGAAGATCCAGGGTAAGCAGGGCCTGCTGACACCATGATTTCAAACTTCTAGCCCCTAGAGCCATGAGAGAATATATTTCTGCTGTTCACCCAGTTTGTGGTAATGTGTTATGGTAGCCCAAAGAAACTAAAACACTCTCCGTAAGTAAAGACAGATGAGAAGAACTTCGTGGAGCTCTGCCTTGGAGGAGACCCTGCCTGATTTCCATCTTCCACATCCCTCATGGTTAGTCTGCAGGCTGGTGAAATAGACGTTCAGGCCATTCTGGACATTCTTGATAATCATCACCAACAAACTTTGTTCATATAATTTAATGATGAAAATGTTCTCCTCCCATTTCACCCTATTCTGGTTAAAATATAACTGGACATGCCCATCTAAGCAGGTCTCTGTTATTCTAAGCTGAAATCAGTGACAACCAGTACAGGAAAGCCCACTCCATGCTAATCACTAGGCAGCGTTTAAGTTGAGCCCAGGTTGTGAGTGCTTTAATTAATGCAAGTTTAATATGATAGTCATAGGCATGCAACAAAGCCCTTGTACTATGAATTTTTAGGCAGGGGAATTTTTCGTATCATGAAGTCATAATCCACAGAAGATGAACAAAAATGAGTTAGTGTATGAAAGGGCAAATGTACACTACTATTATTCCGATTTTACAAATGATAAAAAATGGAGTTTATATACACATGTGTAGCTTTCTTAAGTTACACAGATATTCAATAGGAAGGATTTGCATCAGCTCTCTTGGCTCTTGCACGTTAAAACGAGTAAGCATAAATTAGTAAGTGTGCTTGGGAGTCTGAACCAAGCCCAAGGCACAATATGAGGAAGAAGGTTAACAGCAGCCATTGCAGCAGAAATCCTTGAATAATATTAATGGGCTGCCAGAAATTCAAAGGGTGTTTAGGAAGCCATTTATTAATCTGTTATCAGCAAATAATGTTTTGTAGTGGAGGGACAACTCTGTGATCCAAGAATGGTACAGAAGGCAAGTGTAACACTGAGACTTTGAGCCTAGGTACAGGGACTAGAAAAATTTAGCTGTTCTTGGCAAGGAGGTATTCATTAGTGATTAACAAAGAATCACACATTTTTTAAGATTATACATGTACATACACTGTAATTCATGGGCTGTGTTCATTCTTTAACTCAAGAGTCACCTTTACAGGCAAGCTGGTGTCCTAGGTGCTCTTTGGAATCTAAAGATAATAGAATTGGCATACATCTCATAAACTATATACAAACCAGCTCTCTGGTAACTTTGTTTATGTTTTACCCCAATGTCATTCTGGACACTAATTTCTTTGATTACTACTTTCAATAAAAGCTGCTCTCAATTATTGATAAAGGAGACACATCTAAATCTGCCTGTAGATTGAAATGATCTTGATGTATATAAATTTGGGATTGTCGTGACTAATCTGCCAGTTACTGTAGATTTCTGTAAGAATGAAGTTTTATTCAGTCATATGGAAGAACAGAATTGTTGTTTGCAGGAAAATGGGTGGAACTAGAGAGTATCATGATAGGGGAAATGAGCCAGGCTCAGAAAGTCAAGAATTCTGTGTTCTGTCTCATATATGGAAGTTAAGGAGAATAAAAGGCAGGGGAGTATCTCATGAAAATAGAAGGGAGACCATTAGGAATCAGTGGTTAGACTTGGAGGAAAGGGTGGAAGGTCGAGGGGAGATAGTGGGGAATGACATTGATCAAAGTATGTTACAGGCATGTATGAATATGCCACAACAAAACCCACTATTCTGTATAATTATTATGCATCAATAAAACAAAAAGAGATCTGTAAGAGGGAATGGCTCCGTTTTAGGTGTAGTCAGGTAGCCTAATTCATGGAAGTTTCCTTTTGCAATCATAGGAAATGTAAATACTGGCTCCAGTATTCCTTTTGAATATTATATCAAAAGTGATTTGTAATGGGATGTACCATTCTTCAGTTGTTTTAACAATAATAAGCCATGCTATTGCTAACATTACAGAAATGAGCTAAGTTGGAAATTCTTGTTTTCTTAATTGAGCATCCACGTTGAATAGAGAAATTAAAGCCTTCTTTTCTCTCTCCCATCCTTCATTCCAGCAGTTTAACCAGTCATTCAGAGATCAGTCTCTGACTTTCAAGTCCTAACATTGCAACTTTCTTGCTGTGTCATGTGGCATGTTATTTCACCTCTTTAAGTTTAGATTTCCTCATGTATAAAGGTACAGTATTATATTTTATAGGATTAAGGAGTGACTGAAACTAAATGAGAATGCATGAAAAGAGATTAATCTGTTATTTGGTATTAGTTTAGTGTTAAATAGATATTGATAAGAAGCTGTGACCCATTGGTCCAGTCAATGATAAAAATATTGCCTGTCAATTTTTTAAAAATCCCATGTGTTCAGATTCTTCACATACATGAAGAAGCCCCTTGGAGAGGATGCATAGCCTTTGACAACACTTTTTTTTTTTTTTTTTTTTTTGGTACTGGGGATTGAACTCGGGGGCACTTGACCACTGGGCCACATTCCCAGCCCTTTTTTTTGTATTTTATTAGAGACAGGGTCTCACTGAGTTGCTAAATGCCTCGCCATTGCTGAAGTTGGCTTTGAACCCACAATCCTCCTGCCTCAGCCTCCCAAGTGCTGGGACTTCTTAATCCACCTTTATTCAGTCTCTTGAGTCTCCTTTAAAAACTTTTCTTGCACTTCCTCGGCAGCCAGAGACAGCCTCCTATCCCTTCATTCTTCCCTTTTCTCCCAATTCTGAATCAAAAAGTCCCATGGAAGACACTTTTTGGGAGACATAGAAAAGAAATTCAGTGGGCAGACTCAAAATCCTTACTATTTGGTCATTCTTTGTTAGATTGTGATGAAACAGTCAGCACATGAATACACAACACACCACTTTCTCCCATGTACTATCGAATTTTATCAATTCTAGTGCCCTTTTAAAAACTGTCATTCATTCACACATTATTATAAGGTTCTCCAGACAGATAATTGAATCAATAACCAACAAAGGAAGTTGTACGTATGGTCCAAAGGGCAGGTAATTTTCCAGTAGTGTGCCTCCAATGTGGAGTAATAGTGATAAAAACAACAATGCCATTTAAATAATTTTGTATATTTGTACAGTCCTTTTCAATTTTATAAGATTCACATATTATTATTTCATCTGATTCCCTGCAAAAATCCTGAGGTTAGTGAGGTGAGTAAAATTATTTCCCTTCTATAGGATGAGGAGACAGAAGCTAAGGAGACTGGTTTCCCATGAGGAACTGTGGGGAACAAGGGGGCCTCAGAAGACTCCCATCATCTTGCGGGAGACACACCAACTAGAGGTGGCAAACAGGCACAGGAAGGAAGGGAGGGCTTCTTTCATTCTACCCTGCCATTGACCCTGGGGAGAGCATCTCATTTGGTAATGATGCCTTGGCTTGTTGATTCTTTCCATATAGCCTTCCAGTCACTCTGCGGTCATAATATGATGTTGACACCATAATAGAACCTTATCTGCAAAACTCATTAGTCTAAGAAAATTTTATGCCTGCTGCCTTTCTGCTACAGTGATATAAAACATGTAAGTGAGTTGAAAATTTATCTCTCCTTTTCAAGAAACAGGAAAGATTTTCTTAGGTTGATTTTTAATAACAAAGGATTGTTAACTATGTCTATTGTGGTTTTAGAACACAAGGACGCCACAGCCAAGTTAGACCTTTTATCCCCAAGGAGGGAGCAATGGTAAGTTTTATTCAATACATTAAATTACATAGACATTAGCCACAACATGTTGATTCAGCTTCACAGGAAATGAAAATCAATACCATCTGTGTGCATAGCCACTCCACAGCACCATAGCACTCTGCAATGTGCTCATTGCATCTCAGCTCCAAACCTCACTTCATTAGAACAACCTCATTGTAAATTTTTTAAAAGTCTCTTTAATATGCATATAAACAATCTAATTCAAGAAGTCAAGAAATTCTGAATCCAGGTTTCTGCAGCAATACAGATATCCCTCGGTATCTTGAGGAGATTGGTTCTAGGAGCCCCAGAGATTAAAAAAAAAAAAAAAAAAATCCATGGATACTCAAGTATTTCCACATAACCTTTGCATATCCTCCCATTTAAGTCATCTATAGATTATTTATGATACCCATACAATGTAAATGCTGCATAAATAGTTGTGATACTCTATTCTTCAGGGAATAATGATAAGGAAAAAATCTGTACATGTTCTGTACAGACATATTTTTTTAAAAAAATATTTTCCATCCATGGTTGGTTGAATCTGTGGATGTGGAGCCCAAAGACACAGAGGCTGATTTAATTCCCCCAACAGTTTTGATTTTTCTAGTATTTGGTAAATTCTGGAATTATAATGAAATCTACATCTTCAAGCACTGTGAGATGTTGCCCAACTCTCTAGTGCAGAGTTTGGCATACACAACGTGCGTTCAAAAAAAATATCTTTTGATCTTTTGAGAGAAACTAGCTCTCGGTTTGTACTTTGTTAGCATTCTCTCAGAATTCCAAATAACTCTGATTTGGGGAGAAAACAGGTGTCTCACTTGAGTTTTGGGCCCCTGACATCTAATACTTAGTCCTGTGCCTTTTATTTAGCAGAGAGAATTGGTAAAATGAATGATATTCTATTTTTTTGGAAGATAAGCATAGAAAATTTGAACCTTTCAGGGAAAGTCTGAATCTTTCAAATCATGTTCAAGCACTTTATCAGTCTCACCCAAGGAATTTGTTGAGGGAGCATCTTTTCCTGGCCCACTCCATAGCCACAGTGTTAGCGTAGAGCTTAGCTTTGTGTCAAACATAAAAGTCAGAAGAAAATCTGAACTAGAGTCAGGAGCTTTCCAGTCCCAGCAATGCCTTTGCATCATATACTCCAGGTTCTAGCAAAAGTCACATGGAGGTTCTCTGTGTATTAATATGGATGTTCTTTGTGTATTTTTATATGTTCTTTATAAATTAATATATACCTTAATATGTCCCTTTTGTGGGTTTAGAAGTTAAGGTTGTTTAATTATATTGCATACCTTTAAAAGTCAGATGTATACATAAAGTTGAGTTGGGGGGGGGGCTAAGTTTTGACCCATCTTTGAATCATGTACTCAGCTGGTGACTGTTGTCACATGCCCATGTCAGATGGTTGTGATGGAGGGAGTGTGCATTGGCTTTTGTGTAATTACAGGCTATAGAGTCTCATCACTTCTGGTTTTTCAAGCCAAATTTCTTAACCAACTCTTTTTGAATCGAATCTTCAGTACAGTCATGCCAATGCTACAGCTTCAAAACAAAGTAATTTTTAAGCTATTTGAACATGAGAAAAAAATCTGAACAATTTCTGAAAGCACAAAGCAGGTATTTTCTTCAAACTCAAGTAACTGAAATAACTGAAGAGATTTAGTTCAAATTGCAAATAAATTCGCCTTTGGATTGAGACGAGGCAAGAGAAATATCAGACGCAAAGGTCAAAAGGAACATTTTGGAGTAAGTTATAAACAGAAAATAGGGATTTAGGATGGAAAAGCTGAACTCAACAATAAGATGGGGTCATGACACCTTGGCAAGTATATTTTGTTACTTTTTTTTAAAACTCACTGTGTTAACCCAGAACTTTATTTTCACTGACTCTAATTGAGAGTATTTTATTATTTTTTCCCCTGTCTCTCTTTGTGTATGATTTTTTAAAGGATGGGGAAGTAGGACTTTGTACTCTGTTATGTCTTAGTTCAGAGGACCTTAAAGCCTATAGATATATTGGGCCAGTTCTCATCTGTATTCCCTGTCTTTCCCTAGAACACGCATTCCCCAAATTATTATTTCTTAGTGGGATTATCCTGTGACTAGCATGGACTCAAATTCCCAGGGAAAAGTCACTCGGAATACTAATTTTCCAAGTGCCTAAAGTTCCCCAGTCCAAACCAATTTCGATATAGATAAACCAAAATTATAAACCTTTAAAAAACAAGTAAAATTATGAGTGTGCCCATAAGTAATTAGCACAAACACATGCAAGAGTTGTTAGAAAGCACAGGGCAATTGGAACAACTTTTGTTATTTAGCACTTGTATATTAGAATTAAATTCTGTGTTTCCTAGAGCCGCAAAAGTTTTACTATGATACCATTATTATTTTAAAAGTGCTTAGTGAGTGGGAGTCCTCTAGATAGGAATT
Organism: Tamias sibiricus; assembly: GCA_025594165.1. Taxonomy (NCBI): domain Eukaryota; kingdom Metazoa; phylum Chordata; class Mammalia; order Rodentia; family Sciuridae; genus Tamias; species Tamias sibiricus. Next base: position 105,200,278 of record CM046664.1, on the reverse strand, counting down.
TGTCCTCATATCAGTATTTTGTTTCTTTGGACTGCTATAATACAAGACCATATACTAGATAATTTATAAACAGCAGAAATTCATTACGGTTCTGAGGCTGGGAGTTCCAAGATCAGGGTGCCAGCAGATTCAGTGCCAGGTGAGGGCCTGTTCCTCATGGATGGTGCCATCTTGCTGTGTCCTCAGATGGCAGAAGGGGCGAAGAGGCTCCATCAGGCCTCTTTTATGAGGGCACTAATTTCATGCATGAGGGTCCTACCCTCATGACTAATCACCCCCCAATGTCCCACCTCTTAATACTGTTGCTTTAGAGATGAGGTTTTAACAATGTAAATTTGGGGAGCTATGGGTTCAAATTTAATTTTTCACTAGCTACTTGAAGATTTCCTAAAGCTATTTGTACTACAAAAATGATTTAGGAGAACATCGAAACCTATTTTTTCTTTTGTTTAAATTTTTTAGAAATTTTATTTGTTCTCTTTAGTATTGAATTCAATATCTCGGTGAGTCTGCACTGTGTCAAGAATGAACTTTATCACTCTCGGTGGGGGTGGGGTGCTCACACTACAGTCATCAGCAATGCCTGTGTCTCCTGATACTTTCAACTGCAGTCCAGGTTCTAGCACAATCAGGTGGCCTTCCTTTCTAGAAACTGCCTGCCTGCGTATAACTTCTGTTCTTTCTGTGTCTGAAAAGTTCTACTCATGAATGTCTTGGGAAAGTCTTAGTTTCAAGTCAGGATTTAATTGTACTTCCTGAGTAAAGTGTCTGGACAGTCACTCTCCTCTTGCCCTTCAGCATAATCAGGTAATGCAGTCTTCTCCTTCTATTTACAGGTTGGTTTGCAAGTCTGCCTCCTCAGGAACTAAATGATCATCAAGGGCAGGTGCCTGTGTATCTGCGTCTTTATAACCCTAACCCTGTCAGAGTGTGCACATGGCATGTGCCTTTGCAACATTTACTGAGTAAATGGATATATTTTTGATATAACTCATAATAATAGCTTATACCTGGCTATACATCCTGTTAGATTTCTCAGATCTATCCCTTTTGGTGTAATTTTCTTTACATGGAAAATATAAATTTCTTTTAATTTTATTTCTTGTAACTTTTTTTACATAAAAATACATTGCCTAAAATGTATTTTTAATTTTGAGACAATAATCACAATTTAGATCCATGCTGTATTATCCAATATAATAGCCACTAGCCATCTGGGGCTATATGAATTTAAATCAATTAAAATTAAATAAAACTAAAAATTCATTTCATCAGTAGCACTAACCACATTTTAAATGTTCAGTGGCCACATACAGTAGACATGGTATCTACTGAATGGCATAGAACAGAGAATATTTCCATTATTGCAAAAAGTTCTGTTGGATGCACTGTCTTTGAGAAACTGGCTATAATTGGTAACATTTCAAATTATTTGTAATGTAAGTAATTGCATGTAAACTAACTACCTTTGAAAATCTGTATGGTAACAAAACCTGGTTATTCAATTAGTCTTAAAAATATGCTCTCTGGTTCAACCAACCATTTTATAAATACTTTAAATTGTCTATATTAATTGTAAACATGTTTGAAAAAATATTGAGACTAATGAAGCAAGAGGATTATCTGGGTACACCATTTTATTACCTATCCCCATTGAAACACAAATAAAAACATAGTGAAAATTAAAAAAAAAAAATTTTGTAGTTGTGTATGGATAGCATGTCTTAATTTTATTGCATATTTTTATATGGTGCTAAGGATCAAACCCAGTGCCCCACACATGCTAAATAAGTGCTCTGCCACTGAACAACAACCACAGCCTGTGAAAAATGTTTTAAGTGTTATATATTCACAATTTGAGAGTGGACAAGGACCATCAGTGGACAAGGGAATTAAAATAATTCTGGAATCTAGAAAGTAATTAAGCAAATTGGAGAAAGTAGTAATCTATGCTATGTCTATTGTACCTTGAAGGGTGGAAGACTCCAGAGCAGAAATGAAGGAGGTCAGGAGTGCGTTATGTGACAAAGTGGAATGATTTATTAAAAGTATGTACACAGAATTGTCACTTTGAGAAGGCCCACTCCATATTTGACGCAGCAAAGGAAAAATTATCTATATGTATATCCTTTAAGTATTTGAGAATAACAAGGTAAAGGAAATAATGAGAAAGAAAAAGTTATCTCAATAAGAAAAAGAAGCAGCCTGGCAAAAAAACTTATCAGCAGCTCTGGATGCTAGAAGATAATGGGACAGAATCTCAAGGTTCTTTGTCAGGTGTAAAGGCAGAATAAAGAAATTTTTTACGTGTACGATTTAGAAAATGTAACTACTACATACTCTTTCCAAGGAAGTTACTATAGGATGTTCTCCAGCAAAACAAAGGAGTAAGAAATTCATAAGCTCTTGCAGTAGATTAGATTATTGTTTCCTATTGTCCCACCTTTTATATGTATATATATCCATGCCTTTTCCAGGGGCCTTTGCACTGCTTCCCACTAGAGAAGATGGACTGCTTTCCCTTACGTTTTTGGTGTTGGGTTGGCCATGTGATTTGCTTTGGCTAATGGAACATTACTGCATGCAACATGAGCAGAGGATTTAAATATTTATTTGACTTTTCTTGGTGTCACCCCTTCTCTTCATCTCTTTCTGCCTCCCTCGGTCCCTCTCTTCTGTTATCTTTCATGACAAGACCATGCCTCAAACAGCATTTGGAACTGAATGAAAAGCACATGAAACAGTTTTGAACTCAACCTATAGTCTGTAGGAGAGTGAGAAAAGTAAATAAGTTGTCACTGAAATTTTGGAGATGTTTGTTATGCAGCATTCTAGCTACATAGTAGTTTTGTAGCAATAGCTGACTAGGCTGCTTTCTACAACAATCTGTCTAATCTATAAAAGTAGAGATATCCTTTAGAGAGTTCGGCCTGCCAGCCCTGCGGCCTCGGGCGGAGCTCCCAGTTTGGCCTGCCAGCCCTGCCGCCTGCAGGTGGAGCTCCCAGTTTGGCCTGCTGGCAGGAGTTCCCAGCTAGACCTCCCGGAGTGAGGTCCAGCTGGGCCCCCTTCTGGCTTTCCAGCTCTGCCCGCCCACCTCAGAGAGGCAATTCCTGCTAAGGACAATGGGGGAATAAGCCCCGCCCACCTGCATCTGTTCTAGCTCGGCCCACCTACTAAGGAGCCACAGTGACAAAACTGTTAACATAAAAATAGAAACTAACTGATATATGGATACACATATATCATTGGTACATTGAAAGCTCTAATAGTGATATTTCCCTAAAAAGTGAGGTTTTGGGTAACCTGGAGGGACCTTATAAGACAAAAGGGCAGAAGCTGTAATACCTCAGGCTTACCTTGCAAGAGAGGAAAATACATAGTCATCATGAAAAAACAAGGGAGAAAAATGCCCCAAACAAACCAAGATACTACAACAATAGAAGCCACAGAAAGAACAGTAGGTAAAATGTCACAGAAGGAGTTCCATATATACATAATTAAAATGATAAGAGATTTGAAAAATGACCTAAGTGAACAGATACAGGCAAAAATTGATCTCTCCAACAAAGAGATAAGAGATCAAATACAGGCAACCATTGATCACACCAACAAAGAGATAAGAGAACAAATCCAGGTAGCAAAAGATTACTTCAAGAAAGAGATAGAGAGTTTGAGAAAAAAAAAAAAAAAAAAACAGAAATCCTTGAAATGAAAGAAATAGTAAGCCACTTAAAAAATTCAATAGAAAGCATCACCAACAGATTGGACCACTTGGAAGACAGGACCTCAGACAATGAGGACAAAATATATAATCTTGAAAATAAAGTTGATCTCACAATGAAGATGGTAAAAATCCATGAACAGAATATCCAAGAATTATGGGATACCATCAAAAGACCAAATATAAAATTTATTGCAATACAGGAAGGTACAGAGATTCAAACCAAAGGAATGCGTAATCTCTTCAATGAAATAATATCAGAAAATTTCCCAAGCAGGAAGAATGAATTTGAAAATCAAATACAAGAGGCTTATAGGACGCCAAATGTACAAAATTACAACAGACCCACACCAAGGTACATTATAATGAAAATGCCTAGCATACAAAATAAAGATAGAATTTTAAAGGCTGCAAGAGAGAAAAGTCGGATTACCTATAAGGGAAAACCAATTCACATCTGAGCAGATTTTTCAACTCAGACCCTCAAAGCCAGGAGAGCCTGGAACAACATATACAAGGCTCTAAAAGATAAGGGATGCCAACCAAGAATTTTATACCCAGCAAAATTAAGCTTTAGATTTGAGGATGAAATAAAAACCTTCCACGATAAACAAAAGCTAAAAGAATTTACAACAAGAAAGCCTGCTCTACAGAACATTCTTGGTAAATATTTCATGAGGAGGAAATGAAAAATAATAATGAAAATCTGCAAAGGGAAGAACTACAATAAAGAAACAAATCAACCAAAGGAGAAACCAAGTCAAGCTAAATACCCAAAATAACAAAATAAATAAACAAATAAAAATGACTGGTAATACAAATCATGTCTCAATAACAACCCTGAATGTTAATGGCCTAAACTCACCCATTTAAAATACATAGGCTAATAGATTGGATTAAAAAAACAGAGCCCACAATATGTTGCCTTCAAGAGACACATCTCATAGGAAAAGACACCCATAGACTGAAGGTGAAAGGATGGGATAAAATATATCACTCACATGGTCTACGTAAACAAGCAGGGATCTCTATCCTCATATTAAATAAAATAGACTTCAAGCCAAAGTTAATCAAAAGAGATAAAGATGGACATTTCAGACTGCTTAAGGGAATCATAGATCAACAAAATGTAACTGTTATAAATATATATACCCCAAATAATGGAGCATCTACATTCATCAATCATACTCTCCTCAAGTTCAAGAATCAAATAGATCACAACACCATAATTCTAGGTGGTTTTAACACACCTCTTTCACCACTGGATAGATCTTCCAAACAAAAGTTAAATAAAGAAACTATAGAACTCAATAATACAATTAATAACTTAGACTTAACTGACATATATAGAGTGTATCATCATCAATGAGCCAATACACTTTCTTCTCAGCAGCACATGGATCCTTCTCTAAAATAGACCATATATTATGCCACAAAGAAACTCTAAGCAAATATAAAAAAGTAGAGATAGTACCCTGCATTCTATCAGATCGTAATGGAATGAAATCAGAAATCAATGATAAAAAAAGAAGAAAAGCTACTCTAACACCTGGAGACTAAACAATATGCTATTGAATGATCAATGGGTTGCAGAAGACATCAAGAAGGAGATTAAGAAATTCTTAGAGGTGAATGAGAACAACGATACAACATATCGAAATCTCTGGGACACTACCAAGGCAGTACTAAGAGGAAAGTTTATTGCATGGAGCTCATTCCTTCAAAAAAGAAAAAGTCAACAAATAAATGAACTAACATTACATCTCAAAGCCCTAGAAAAAGAACAAAACAACCCCAAAAGAAGTAGAAGACAGGAAATAATTAAAATCAGAGCTGAAATTAGTGAAATTGAAACAAACAAAAAAAAGCAATTGAAAAAATTGACAGAACAAAAAGTTGATTCTTTGAAAAAAATAAATACAATTGATAAACCATTAGTTATGCTAACGAAGAAAAAAGAAGAGAGAAAACACAAATTACCAATATCTATGATAAAAAAGGAAATATCATGACAGACACTATAGAAATACAGAAGATAATTAGAAATTATTCTGAAAATTTATACTCAAATAAAATAGAAAATAACGAAGGTATCAACAAATTTCTAGAGACATATGATATGACCAAACTAAATCAGGAGGATATACACAATTTAAATAGATCAATTTCAAGCAAAGAAATAGAGGATGCCATAAAAAATTTACCAACCAAGAAAAGCCCAGGACCGGGAGGATACACAGCTGAATTCTACAAGACCTTTAAAGAAGAACTAACACCAATACTTCTCAAACTATTTCATGAAATAGAAAAAGAAGGAACACTCCCAGACTCATCCTATGAGGCCAATATCACCCTGATTCCAAAACCAGACAGAGACAAATCAGAGAAAGAAAACTTCAGACCAATATCTCTAATGAATATAGATGCAAAAATTCTTAATAAAATTCTGGCAAATTGAATACAAAAACACATAAAAAAGATAGTACACCACAATCAAGTGGGCTTCATTCCAGGGATGCAAGGTTGGTTCAATACAAGGTAATCAATAAATGTAATTCATCATATCAACAGGCTCAAAGATAAAAATCATATGATCATCTCAATAGACACAGAGAAAGCATTTGGCAAAATACAACATCCCTTCATGTTCAAAATTCTAGAAAAAATAGGGATAACAGAAACATACCTCGACATCGTAAAGGCCATCTATGCTAAGGCCCAGGCCAACATCATCCTAAATGGAGAAAAATTGAAAGCATTCCCTTTCAAGACAGGGATGCCCTCTTTCACCACTCCTATTTAACATAGTTCTTGAAGCCCTAGCCAGAGCAATTAGATAGATGAAAGAAATTAAAGGGATACGATAGGAAAAGAAGAACTCAAATTATCACTATTTGCAGATGATATGATTCTACACATAGAAGATCTAAAAAATTCCATTAGAAATCTTCTAGATCTAATAAATGAATTCAGCAAAGTAGCTGGATATAAAATCAATACCCATAAATCAAAGACATTTCTATACATCAGCAACAAATCCTCAGAAAGAGAAACTAGGAAATCCACCCCATTTACTATAGCCCCCCCCCCAAAAAAAATATTTGGGAATCGACTTAACAAAAGAAGTGAAAGACCTCTACAATGAAAAACTACACCACACTAAAGAAAGAAATTAATGAATATCTTAGAGGATGGAAAGATCTACCTTGTTCATGGATAGTAGAACTAATATTGTCAAAATGACCATTCTCCTAAAAGCTCTATACAGATTCAATGCAATACCAATCAAAATCCCAATATCATTCCTCACAGAAATAGAAAAAGCAATCATGAAATTCATCTGGAAAAATAAGAGACCCAGAATAGCCAAAGCGATTCTTAGCAGGAAGAATGAAGCTGGTGGCATTACTATTCCAGACCTTAAATTGTACTACAAAGCAATAGTAACAAAAACGCCATGGTATTGGCACCAAAATAGAGACCAGTTGATCAATGGTACAGAATAGAAGACACAGAGACAAACCCACACACCTAGAGTTATCTTATATTAGACAAAGGTGCCAAAAACGTTAACTGGAGAAAAAACAGCCTCTTCAACAAATGGTGTTGGGAAAACTGAAAATCCTCATGTAATAAAATGAAATTAAATCTCTTTCTCTCACCATGCACAAAATTTAACTCAAAGTGGATCAAGGACCTAGGAATTAAACTGGAGACCTTGCACCTAATAGAAGAAAAAGTAGGCCCAAATCTTCATCATGTTGGATTAGGCCCCAAATTCCTCAATAAGACCCCTATAGCGCAAGAACTAAAAACAGGAATCAATAAATGGGATGGATTCAAACTAAAAAGCTTCTTCTCAGCAAAAGAAACAATCAGTGAGGTGAATAGAGAACCTACAGAATGGAAGCAAATCTTTACCACAAGCACATCAGATAGAACACTAACCTCAAGGATTTATAAAGCTCTCAAAAGCCTTAACACCAAAAAGAACAAATAACCCAATCAATAAATGGGCCAAGGAACTAAACAGACACTTCACAGAAGATGATATGCAAACAATCAACAAATATATGAAAAAATGTTCAATATCTCTAGCAATTAGAGAAATGCAAATCAAAACTACTCTAAGATTTCATCTTACTCCTGTCAGAATGGCAGCTATCAAAAAAACAAACAACAATAAATGCTGGCGAGGATGTGGGGGAAAAGGCACACTCTTACATTGCTGGTGGAACTGAAAATTGGTGAAGCCAATCTGGAAAGCAGTATGGAGATTCCTAGGAAAACTTGGAATGGAACCACCATTTGACCCAGCTATCCCACTCCTTGGTCTATTCCCAAAGGACTTAAAAACAGCTTACTACGGGGACACAGCCACATCAATGTTTATAGAAGCACAATTCACTATAGCTAGATTGTGGAACCAACCCTGATGCCCATCAGCAAATGAATGGATAGGGAAACTTTGGTATATATACACAATGGAAGTCTATTCAGCACTAAAAGAGAATAAAATCATGGCATTTGCAGGGAAATGGATGGAGTTGGGGAAAATAATGCTAAGTAAAGTTAGCCAAACCCAAAAAAAAACCAAAGGTCGAATGATCTCTTTGATATGAAGATACTAACTTATAAAGGCAAGGGAGTGGGGATGAGAGGAATGGAAGAACTTTAGATAGAACAAAGAGGGGGGAGGGAGAGGGAGCAAGAGGATAGGAATAATAACAGACTGAGTTATCCATGATTACCCTAAATACATGTACGAAGACACAATTGTAAAAATATATAAAACCAGCAACTTGAAAAAATAAATAAATAAAAGAAATGTCAAAATTCTAAAGGGAAAAATGTATTATAACAGGATTCAATGGTACTTGCTGTGGAACATATAAACACATCAAAATGTACACTTAAAATGGTAGATGAATGGATAAAGAAAATGTGGTATATATACACAATGGAATTTTACTCAGCAATAAAAGAGAATAAAATAATGACATTTGCAGGTAAATGGATGAAGTTGGAGAATATAATGCTAAGTGAAATCAGTCAATCTCAAAAATCCAAATACCAAATGTTTCCTCTGATATAAGGAAGCCGGTTCACAGTATTGTTGGGTCGGGGTACACAGGAGGATTAGAGGAACACTATAATGGTCAAAGGGAAGGGAGGGGTAGGGAGGGAGCAAGGGGGGAAGGGGGAAAAAAAGTGGTTGAATAAGACAGATATCATTATTCTAAATCCATGATTGAAGACTTGAATGCTTTGAATATACTTTGTATACAAACTGTTTTGTGTAAAAAGATGCTATATATGTATAGTATGAACTGTAATGCATACTACTATAAATAAAAATTTAAAAAAATAAAATGGGTATGTTTTATTTTATGTAAATTTTATTTTGATAAAGTTCATTAATAGAAGAAAAAATTAACAACTATAACAAAACAAAACAAAACAAAACAAACTGACAAATTGTCTTCGGAAGAGATTGCCCAAAACATGTTTCCCCATACCCATATCAATATCAAGTACTATAAAATTGCCTGCCTACATTATAATAGGTGAACAATGGTAACTAATGGTTCATTTTCATTTTCTTAACTAAAAGCAAAACCATATTTTTGTATGTTTTTTAGACATTGTTACTTTGTTTCCAATGAACTATATGTGATCTTTAAAAAAATAAAAATAAAGAGTAGAGATATCCTCTTCCAGAATGATAGCCATGCAATAAGCTATCTAAAAGCAACTGGTCCTAGCCCTGGCAGGAACTCCAGGAAACAATTTAAAAAAAAAATTAGTAGAACAGAAAACATGATTGAGAACTTAGGAATGTAGTAAAGACAATTGGAAGAGCATAGAAAGTGAAATCCATTCCTATTAGATTCTAGGAGCATAGAAACCCTGAGAGTAGAACTTGTGGAAAGATGTCTTGATTCTGTTGCTTAATTAGTCTGCACTGAAACATATTTACGTAGAATTAATTAAGTTCCACTTATAGGCTTTTTTTTTTCTTTTAGAATTAACTATTGGTTATAACATTGTAAAGGTTTGAAAAAAAACATAAAAGTAGAAATAGCACTGATAAAAATTTCAGGAGTAGGGACAGTGGGAGCAGGACGAAAGTTTGTACACTCAGAGAATGGGAGTCAAGGTGGCAGAAGAGAAATTGAGAGCAGGAATGCCATGGGAAGGAAAGTGCAGTGATAGCTAGAAGAATGGGGACAGTGCCATAAACCAAAACTGTGAAAGACTTAGCATCAGTTGTGACTGAAAGCTAAAAGTCAGTATCTAAAGTTGATAAACCAAGAAAGAGTAATATCAATATTTTATTTAAAGAAGTAACCACCAGTAGAAATAAAAAACCCTGGGTGTTAAGGAAAGAATGGCACAGGAGACTATTTCTTCCTAATTGCGTGATATTTTTTTTCTGTAGAATCGTCCCCATTCTCCTATAAATACAGAAAAAAGGGAGGGGGGTGGGGTGGGGGAGAAGAGACTGAGAAGGAACTGCCCTCAGAAAAATAGTTCAGTCTCTGAAATTTCACCCAGGTGGGGACAGATGAGCTAGCCTGCTGCCAGGGCAGCCCCAAGTGGCTTCAGGAAGTCCTTTGGAGCTTAAGCTCAGCAGTTACCTTAGGAATAATGCTTTGGAAGGCCATGAAGTTGCCAACATCCTCTTAATGGAGGATGGAGAAAACCCAGGGAGTGTCTTGCTCACCTTTATCCTTCATTAAATAAAGTCCTTCTGGCCTGGTGCGTTGTGTGCTCACAGTAGGGTGCACTTCTTACTCAGCTCCTGCCCACAGCTGTTTCAATCTTCATCTGGACTACCTTCCACACCATCCCATTTGGGCTCCATGGAGCTAGGATCTTCATACTCCATGTGAAGTGCAGGGAGCACAGCTTCACTTCACATTCAGTCTACCCGGTACACTAGATTTGGTCATCTCCATTCTGCTTCCTCATTCATGCCCGTACTTTCTGGCTGACTTATAACACACAAGTGTGTGGATGAATGTGAAGAACCTGCGGGTGGCCCAAGAAGCTGGGATCACTTCACTGAGTGAATTCCATTGGTCAAGCACCAGTTCATATTGCCCAGTGGGGTAGGAAATTTTTTGGAGGATACACCTTGGGGGAAGTTGGACCTCTCTGGGGCTCTATTGCTGCTGTTGGTTGTAGGTGGAGAGAAAAACCATAGGACCATGCTGGAGGTAGGAGGAGCCTGTGCTACAGGTTTGGTTTGGTTTCTGTCATATGCTTTTTATTGTGAAACTTCAATCAGATTTATGTTTTAAAAAACATAATATGTAAAACTCGTATACTTTAAAAAAATAACTATGGTAGTTTCTTTCCAACCCAATACTATTTCTATAACATATTTTAGATTATTTTCCAATCTTTTTAATGATCCCCTTCACATAAATAATTACATAAACTTTCTCATTTTGGGGGGAAAAATTATTTATCCAAACTTTCACAGTAGTCGTTTGAGCCAGCATTTCTATTACAGAGCATGCTTTTTTGCTATTTTTCAACAACCAAAAGCAACAACAACAACAACAAAACAAAACCTCCCCAGGCTTAACTTTGACTTCAATTTATTTTAGTTGCAAAAGAGCAAAAAAGAAAAAAAATATGCTGTTTTGTGCCAGGAAAATTTGAAATTTCATTAAAATCAAATTATTCTATAGTTTTAACAATTATTTTCAACTTTTCAATAGTTAGATGATGAGCAGTTCATAGGAGCAGATATGTGGAAGGAGAGAAACAGGCTCTTGTTTAGATCCAATTAAAGGAAAATCACCTTTCTGAGCTTTGGTTTTCCATCTCTAAAATATGTATCATGTTCATTCTGATTGCCTCCACAGAAGGAAATGTAAAACTCCCAAATTTTTGGAGTTGAACTAGTCCTGAGAGATCATTTTGTTCTTTCTGACAATAAGATAGAAACAAAAGTGGGTTGAAAAACTTGCTAAAGGTCAAATATCAAAGGGACACATAGAATCACTATGTTTACATTTGGCATTGATAGTACAAAGCTAATATATTTATTTTTATAAGTTCACAGAATCCCATGTAAACTCATTATAACAGTATGAGCTTTGTGGGCCACTTACATTACAATAACATTTCTGGGACAAAAATCTCCTGTTGGTACAGAAAATGCCTGCTTTTTAAGCCGGATCAATGCCCATTTCCATAACCTGTCCAATAACTGCATTATCAGTTCCTACATCTTTCCTTCTCTGATGCTATGTGTGTCATAATATCTGTAAGCTGAGTCAGGTTTTGTGAGCTGAAACTTAAAAGAAGTAGGAGTTAGCAAGAATGCTAAGAAGGGTATTCTGGACAAAACAACCCCAGTGGAGGAAGGTACCAGGATGAAAAAAGGGGCATTCACATGACAAGTGAGTTAATTAGACTCATCCTCTCCCTGCCAAAACCATTCATCTGCGTTCTCCTTCCTAGATGCACAGGGACAAATCTGGCAGATGGGTAAAGAGGGACAAGAACATCCTTGATTTCTTACTTTTCCTTTATCACATTTAATAGATTCTATTAATTTCTATTAATTAAATTTCTATTAATTTTCTTAAGTGTTTCTGAAATGTGTCCCCTGTGTTGTGAGACTTTGCCACAGTTTCAGTTCAGGTAATCATCACCTAGGCTTAGATAACTATTTGTCAAATTAAAATTAGCCTCTTAACTAGCTCACTGCCCTTACCCAATTTACTCTCCACACTGGAGCAGAGTGGTCATTATAAAATGCAACTATTACCATGTTTCTCAGCCACATGAAAGCATTTAACCTAAGGATGAAGACTAAATTCTTTCAGGTGGCATTTAAGGCTGAGTCCCAACTCCCTCTCTGATCAGTGCTCTCCAAATACCTGGGTACTTGTGCCCTGAGCAAGCACATTGCTCCAGTCTAGGGCTCTTCAGAGTCACGAGCTCTTCCAGGGATGCCCTCCTGGTCTTCCCTTCTACTTATCTACCTAATTAATATTTTCCTCTCTCCTTTTCTGCTTCCCTTCTTCCATCTTCCTTCTCTCTTTCTCTTTCCTTCCTTTACTTTCTTTACTCTAAAAATATTTATGGAGATATTAAGAAGATATCTTAATGAACAAAACAGGCAAAAGTTCTGCCTTCATAGAACTTATTTTTCACATGTGTATATTTGTGTGTTCTCAGTATGTGTATGTGTTGGAGGTGACAGAAGGTATGTGTGATACATAATGCTTTAGTCCAACTATATGTCCCCAAATTCATATGTTGGAACTTAATCAACAGTTGTTAGTGTTAAGAGATGGAACCTTCTGAGTTGACTTAGTTATGAGGGCAAAGCACTTGTAAATGGAATTAGTGACCTCATAAAAAGAGACACCAGGGATCATGCCCCTTTTTACCCTTCCAACCCTTCTGCCATGTGGCATTTCTTCCCACCAGTGCCATTTTGGCAGAATAGACTGGCTCTCCACTGGGCACCTTGATCTTGGACTTCCCAGCTGCCAAAATAAAAACAAATCTCTGTTTTTTTATAAATTATCTAGTCTCAGGTTTTTTTTTTTTTTTTTTTTTTTTTTTGTTATAGCAGCACAAATGGAATAAAACACTGGATATAGTATTTTAGAAGATAAGTGCTATGGAGAAAAAAATCATCTGTAAGTGGGAGAGGGAGACTCAGGAAGAGATGCATTTTTAAATAGTGGTCAGGATAGGTCCCTGAGAAGATGACATTTTAATGAAGAGTTCAGTGAGGTGGGTGAGGAAACCATTTGGAGGAAGGATGCTCCAGGCAAAGGGAACAGACAATGTGAAGGCTTAGCATGCTCAAGCAGCAGCGAGAAAGTTAAGGCAGCTGGAGCACAGTGAGTGGGGAGGACTGACCCACTATGGCTTAGGCCATGGAAAGGCCTTAAATTATTTTCTGACAGAAATGGAGAGCTGGTGTAGGTTTCTGAGCAGGAAAGTGACATTACTTGACTTATGTTTTCAAAGGATCACTCTTGGTTGAGAATAGAATGTGTGGTAGAAAGGGAGGAAGTAGGAAAGGGAGGAAGTAGGGAGACCCGTTAGAAGGCTATAGTAATATCACTGCTGAAAGAAATTGTGGTGGCCCTAACCAGGGAAAATTGACTGTTTGGCGTACAGTTTTATGAATATTAATGGATGTTTAGATTTATACACACACACACACACACACACACACACACACACACACACACACACACACACACACACACACACACATATATATATATATATATATATATATATATATATATATATATATAAAATCAGTATATGGAATTGCTCCCCAAACTCCCAGCACTCTCTCAGGTTGCCACTTTCCCTCCCTTCTTCCAACCGTAGCTCTTATCAAGTACTTCATTCTTTTCATGATGGTTCAGTATGTTTCAGAATGTCATGGAAATGGAATTATATAGTATGTAACACTTTTGAGTTTTTCACCTGATATCCTGTCTTTGAGTTTTATCCAAGTTGTTGCTTGTGTCAGTGTCATTTTCATCTTAAATGGGTGTTGGATTTTGTCAGATGCCTTTTCTGCATCACTTGATGTGTTTTTCTTTGGACTGTTGATATCATGGATCACATTGATTACTAAATGAAGCCTGCATTTCCAGTTTAAAACCCAGTTTTTTTCTGGTACTTTAAATCCTTTTAAATATTGTGGATTTAATTTGCTAATGTTGAGGACTTTGTGTCTGTGTTTATGGGAAGCTAGCTTTGGAAAGCCATTTCATGTTTCTGAGTGTCAGTCTCCTCACTTTTAAAAGTTAACTTTGTTGCCACCAATATGTGGCAGCATAATTGTACAGACAAAATAGAGACCTACTAAATGGTGATGTGCTTTGAAATATGTGAAGCACTACCTAAATGAAAAAAATGAGGTTGGCTCATTCAGTCTTTGTCTCCTCAGTTGCATGGCAAGCCCTTTCTAGTAGTCTCCTTAGGCCTAGCAATATTTATTTTTGTAGAAAGGTGCCCACAGAAGTGATAATCTGCATAAACTTCTTGGGAAATCTGAGATATTAGATCAGTTCACCAGGAGCTCGGAGATTGTTGTAGAGAGATCTGGAACTCTGGGAATGATACTCCTAAATAAAGTGGTTGCTTGACCTTCGGAGTGTGGCATTGCTGCTAATGTAGAAAAACTTACCTGGAATCAAGAGAAAGGCAACGATGGATGCCTTGGTGTGGTACCTGGGATGGCTCCTAGCAGGAGTCATATGAAATATTAAGAAGTGCCTATTGAACATGTCCAAGCTAGTGTCTGTGGAAAACTTTTGATCCTGATCCAAAGTGATCATAAAAATTAGCATATGATGCTATCTATGGTGAATGCCTATAATTCCAGTGCCTTGGGAGGCTGAGGCAGGAGGATAGCAAATTGGAGGCTAGCCCAGGCAATTTAGGAGATCTTGTCCAAAAACCAAAAAGGTCTGTGTATGTAGCTCAGAGATAGAGTGTCCCTGAGTTTGACCCCCAGTACTGGGGGGAAAAAATAGCCAGAGACATGATTTGATGTAAGCTCAAGAAAGAGATCAATCACTGTGGGAGCCTGGACAGGGCTCAGTGTAGTAACAGGAGTTGCTCATACTAAAAACCCTCTATTTTCCTCCTTTTGTCAAAATCAAAACCTTTTATGAAATCAATACAGACAAATCAACTCCTCTAGGCCTTGTAGCACTGCAGCAGACGGGATTCTAGTAGCTACATCTACAGCCATTACTAATAAGGGTAATGCTCTGCTATAACCACTTTTAAAAAATGGTAGAATGTTTGCTACATTGACTAATGTTTGTGTATGTTATCATTGTTCTTTCTTCCTTTAAAATGATCCTAAGTTGGAACTTAGAGATTTATGCCCTTCACTAATCGAACAGGGAGGGCTGGTGTACAATCTTTGCAACACCATTACCCACATTATCACCAGGAATTTAAATCTAGTGTCATTATAACTAAAAAAAAAAATCAATAAAATGTTCAAGACATAATCTCTGAAGTTTGTAGAATAAGGTAAGAGAAGGTGAAAAAACATGCAAAGTTAAATTTGCCTCAAGTTTAGTTGGGATGTGTCCCTTTCTGTTTGAAAATGAATGACCTATACCAAAATTGGATCTTGAAAGAGAAAATTGAGTTTAATGTTATTATAATTGTTGGAAAAACAATTTTAAAACTACTTTTATCAGTGTACTACTGCTAGAAATAATATTTCTTTCTCCTTTCATGAAAAATACAAAATTTTATAAGTAGCTATGTATTGATAAGAGAATTTTGAGAAGAGGATACACATTTTTTCCAACTTCTCTGATTATTAGCTAGAATCTATATCTACATTTAGCTGTCTTTCTTTTTAAAAACAGAAACAAGAATTATACTGCTATGTCCTTCATTTTTTATTAATTTTTTTTTTTTTTTTTTTTTTTTTGGTGGTACCAGGGATTGAACTCAGGGGCACTCGACCACTGGGCCACATCCCTGCAGGAGCCCTGTTTGGGGAGATGGCTTAAATTGTGGTGGACTACGGGCTTTGGCTTTGGACATGTTTGGGCATTGGCGCCTTCCGTAGTCTCACGGGACTTGGCCGGGATCTTGCGAGACTTGGCCGGAGATCTCGAGGGACTTGAGCGAGATTGCGGAGGAGGTCTGCGCCATTTTGGAGGTTAGAGGAGCATGGACAGCGTGTCGGGGGTGTAGTTAGAGCCAGAGAGAAAAGTTATCAGAATAAAGAGCTGTTTGTTTCCAGTTCGTCTCTAAACTTCTTCCCGTGGCTTCTTTGCTCCAAGCGGCCATCGCTTCAGGCGACAACAGGTGGTGGCCCGGACGGGGAATCGACACAGCAGGTAAGAACTGAGGAACCTGCAGGAGTCTCTAGTCAGAGCGGTTAAAATGAGTTCGAAAATAACTAAGACCCAAGTGTACAAGGCTCTTGATGGATTCTTTGATATAGCTGAGTCAGTTATTAGTGAGAAGAATTTGGAAAAAGTGAAAGTGATCATGAAAGCTTGGCCTCGGCTGAGTCAGTTAGGGCCAGTAAGGATAGTATCAGTGCGGGCTCAAAAATGACAAAGATCCGAGCTTCTAAAGCTATTCAAGATTTATTAGAGATAGTTCAAGGATACATGCTCTCAATTGAATCCGGGACTCAGGATGTTACTGAGTCAGTTAGGACCAATGAGAGTAGTAGTAGTGAGGAGGAATTAAGTAAAAGTGATTCTGAGAAAATGAACAAAAGGAAATTAAGGAAGACCAAGATAAGGGACCATCAAGTGGAGGAACCTATGTCCTCCCACTCCCCCATGGGTGGAATCTATTACAGAAAATATGAAGGGTATCACTAGGCGTTTGCATACCCTAGAAATAGAAATAAAAAGTCTTTCTGAGCGCTTATGCGCTCTCGAGGGTAACTCACAGATACGTTGGGAACTGCCAGTATTTGAATATGAAAATGGAGAGAGGGGCCACCAGTCAGTAGATTTCAAAACAATAAAAATTCTCAAAGAGGCAGTAATGACATATGGACCCCAAGCTCCTTTCACGTTGAGTATACTGGAGTCCCTTAACACCTTTAGCTTAACCCCCTCAGACTGGAAACGTCCATGTAAAGCAACATTAAGTGGGGGACAATACTTGGTTTGGCGATCGCAATTTCAAGAACTTTGTATAGAAACAGCTAAAATAAATGCAGATGCAGGGTTTGGAGACCATAATATAGAAATGCTCACAGGAGAAGGGCCATTCACAGACTTACAGGCTCAAAAATATTATACCCCAGGAGTATATGCTCAGATAAACGCAGCTGCCTTAAAGGCATGGAAAACTGTACAAGGACCTGGGGATCTACAAGGTAGCTTGTCCAAAGTAATTCAAGGACCTAATGAACCATATGCTGAATTTGCTGATCGACTTTTGAGAACTGCAGGTAGAGTTTTTGGAGACATTGATCAAGTTATGCCATTAGTTGTTCAATTAGCATATGAAAACACTAATAAATATTGCCAGGAAGCCATCAGGCCATGGAGAAATAAAAAGGATCTTTCCATATATATACAACTATGTAAAGATATAAATGATGCCTTTGTCACAGGGAATATGATTGCAGCAGCTGTTAGAGATGCTGCCCCTCAGAATTTCACAAGGACTCAACCTAGACACTATAATCAATCAGGATATTCCAGGAAAAATTATCATAATCAATCAGGCTATTCTAGGCAAAATCCCAAAAGAGAAATAAGACCAAATTCATACCGTGCTCCAGGTTGCTGCCCCAGGTGTAAAAGGGAAATCATTGGGCCAATAAATGCTATTCAAAATTTGACATCCATGGAAATCCTTTGTTCAGGAATTCAAAAAATGGGGCACGGGGGCCCAATACCCGGGGCCCACAAATGTACGGGGCATTGCAGAAGGAGAATCCTCAAACATCCACTCAGATGCTTCCCGACACAATCCCTACTACCATCCACTCCCTCGCCAGAGGAACAAGAGGAAATGCAGGATTAGACCTCTGTTCCACCGCCCGAATAGTGTTAACACCTGAAATGGGGGTTCAACTGATTCCCACAGGAGTCAGGGGACCTCTTCCCTCAGGGACTGTAGGACTTATTATCGGACAAAGTCCTCAAAGCTTAGTAGGTTTGCAAGTGACCCCAGGTGTAATAAACTAAGACTACAAAGGGGAAATAAAAATAATGCTTAGCTCACCCCAAAGTATAAGTTCTGTTAATCAAGGAGATAAAATTGCTCAGCTGCTTCTCCTTCCAAATTTACATAATTCATTTAAAATGCGTATGCCTCAAAAAGGGAACAATAGAAGATTTTGTTCCACTGATTCGAGACCCATGGCTTGCTGGGTTCGAGACTGTACTAGGAGGCCTATGTGTAAAATAAGAATCCAAGGAATAGAAATGGAGGGACTTATAGATACTGGAGCTGATTCCTCCATCATTAATTTACGACAATGGCCCAAACACTGGCCTCTGCAAAAGCTTCAACCAGTTTAAGAGGCTTGGGATATAATAACCTCCCAGAAAAAAAGTGCAGTAATTTTAAAATGGGAGGATGATGAAGGACATAAAGGAACGTTTCAGCCTTATGTTTTACCTAACCTACCAGTTACTTTATGGGGAAGAGATATTTTACAACAAATGGGAGTACACCTTGCAACCAAACCTGCAGGTGTTAAATGTGAAAATATACAGGGTAATCTTAACCCTAAAAGAAATCATTATCAAAAAGTACAGGGTAAGCTTAACCCTAAAAGAAATAATTATCATATAGGAAAAAAGACATTTTTCTTCGGGGCCACTGAGAAAATAATTTTGAAAATACCATGGCTTTCTGATAAGCCAGTGTGGGTCCCTCAGTGGCCCCTATCTAAAGAGAAATTACAAGCGGCCCACCTACTAGTTCAGGAACAATTAGAAGCAGGACATATAGAACCTTCCACCTCTACCTGGAATTCCCCCATATTTGTGATCAAGAAAAAATCAGGAAAATGGCGATTATTACATGATCTTAGACAAATTAATAAAACCATGCAAGTCATGGGCCCTACTCAACCTGGACTTCGAATCCTGTAGTTATTCCAAAAAGTTTCCATGTTATTAGTCTTGATATAAAGGATTGCTTCTTTTCTATTCCCCTACATCCTCTGGATACCCCCAGGTTTGCTTTTTCAGTTCCTTCTATTAACAATAATGGCCTGATCAGAGATATCAATGGAAGGTTTTGCCGCAGGGAATGGCTAATAGCCCCACCATATGCCAAATATATGTGGACAAGGCTATCCAACCCATTAAAAATAAATATCCAAACCTCATGTGTCTACATTACATGGATGATATCTTACTGGCCCACCCTAATCAAAAAATCTTATTTAATATATTCAGTGACGTGGTAGAAAATTTAAAAAATACGGATTATATATAGCAGAAGAAAAAGTTCAAACCAGATCTCCCATATTATATTTAGGATTTAAAATCATGGATACTTTTGTTAGACCCCCCAAAATTTTAATAAATAAAGAACATTTAACCACCCTCAATGATTTCCAAAAACTGCTGGGAGACATTAATTGGCTCCGCCCCTACACTAAACCTCACTACTGGCCAATTAAAACCTTTATTTGATATCCTTCGAGAGGACCCTGATCCATCCTCACCGCGAACACTGACTCCAGATGCTAGGAAAGCTTTAAAGTAGTAGAAAAAAGCCATTGAAGGAGCTCATTGTGACAGATTTGATTTAACTCAAGCCCGCTGATATTGATTATTATTTCTTCACAATATACACCCACAGGAGTATTTTGGCAACAAGGGCCTTTATTATGGATACATTTGCCTGTCTCTCCTAAAAGCATATTGAGTCTTATACCTCCATGGTGGCTAAACTTATTCTTCAAGGACTTAAGACTTCTACTAAAAAATATTTGGCATTCACCCTGCTACTATTATTACTCCCTATTCATCATCACAGATTGAATATTTATGCTTCAACGATAATGACTGGGCTATAGCTAGATGCTCTACCTCTGCAAATTTTGATAATCACCTTCCTAAGTCTCCTATATTATCTTTTTGTATTAATCATCCTATTATATTTCCACAGGTAATAAAAAATCACCTATTCCTAAGGCATTTAATGTATTTACAGATGGGTCCTCAAATGGTACTGCTGCAATAGTCACTACAAAAGAAAATATGACTTACATAACTGCACACAAATCAGCTCAACTAGTGGAATTGGAAGCTGTGGTAAGAGCTCTGGAAAATTTTAGAGACCAGCCCATAAACATTTTTCAGATAGCCACTATATTGTACAAGCCATCCCAAAATTAGAGTTAGCAGGACCAATAGCACCTCATACTCCAGCCTTTAAATTGTTTTATCAAATACAAAAACTTTTGTGGGCAAGAAAAGAACCTCTATTCATAGGCCATATTAGAGCACATACTAATTTGCCTGGCCCCCTCCATGAAGGTAATCAAAAGGCTGATGAACTTACAAAAACAATATTTATACTTTCAGCGCTACAACAAGCTACTTTATTTCATTCCCAGTTTCATGTCAACAGCACCACCTTGCAACGTAGGTTTAAAATCACAAAAGAGCAAGCCAGAACAATTGTAAAAGATTGTAAATCTTGTATGACACATTTGCCCAATCCTCATTTTGGTGTTAACCCTAGAGGATTAATGCCCAATCATTTGTGGCAGATGGATGTTACTCATGAGCCAAGCTTTGGAAAATTGCGATTTATTCATGTAACCATAGATACATGCTCAGGCATGATTTTTGCTTCCTTACATTCCGGAGAAAAAGTTAAAGATGTCACATCTCATTGTTTACAAGCTTTTGCTGCATTGGGCATCCCCAAAATGCTTAAAACAGATAATGGCCCCGCATATACATCCTCATCTTTCAAACAGTTTTGCGCAAAAATTCAACATATCCCATAAAACAGGCATCCCCATACAATCCTCAGGGTCAGGGCATTATTGAAAGAGCAAACCGCACACTGAAAATTATGTTATTAAAACAAAAAGAAGGAAATTGGAAAAGTCCTAAGGACAGATTGGCAGTTGCCCTGTTTACCTTAAATTTTTTAACTTTAGACTCTAATGGTTATTCTGCTGGAGACAGACATTGGAATCCACACCAACAACATAAACCCTTGGTTTACTGGAAGGATGTTCTTTCAGGTACATGGAAGGGTCCAGATCCAGTATTAATTTGGGGGAGAGGATCTGTTTGTGTTTTTCCAAAACACGAATCCTCTCCAATATGGGATACCATCTAGATTAATAAAGCAGGTACCACATCAAAATGATCAAGATGTAGTTGTTGAGGAATCAAGATTAATAAAAAAGGTACAAAATCAAGAAGACCAAGATGAAGATATAGAATGATTCTCTCAAAAGTGTCCTTCAAAATGTTTCACAACTCAAGAGTCATTCCTCCCAGCCGGGACGAGGAGATCTCTCTTTAGTGTGCACACAATTGTATTTTTTTTCTTTTTATACATGTCTTTATGTCTGTACATTTGTCTACATTTCATGTAAATGTGACGTCACAAATATATGTTTGTATGTTTGTTCGTCTGTCCAGTGTGACGTCACAAAGAAACAAAGCACTTATGAAAAAGAATATAATATATATATATATATTCTTTTTATATATATATATATGGATCCAAATAACTTTAATTCATTTTAGGTTAAGAGTATTCAATTTCGGTAAATAATTTTATAAATGAAGGTACTTTCAATTTTGATTATAGGTATCCCTGGGACTTCTCTTTAGTAAACAATATGACTAGTGCTATATAACCTAATATTTTGGTGTTTTGACATAAGATTGCTTATTTGTTATTAACTTCATTTGTTTAATAGCTGATTAATTTCAATTATCTCAACAGGTAAAAAATTGCTGTGTATACAGAGACTTGAGGGTTCCCGGCTAACAAATTATTTCTCCAAAGTGCCTTTAGCTTTTCTTTTAATCTATCTTTAATACAGTAAATACCCTCAGTCTTTCTTTCTTTTGTTCTCAATATGATATTTTGCCAACTTCTGTTTGTGTGAGCTCAAACAACAATGTGTGTGTGAGCAGAAATCAACTTTAATTTTCTAATCTAATAATTCTGTTTTTTAGTTTGACAACTCAACTCTTCACTCAGTGCTGAAATAACACTGCCTTTCCTTTAATAATTGATGCTTGAGTTTCTAGGTAGCAGGCCCTGAAGATTTGCCGGTGGCATTGTCTAGACATAAAAAAAGACGGCTGCTGCTACAGCTGCAGGGAACGCAGTCACCACAAGCATCCCTGCTGCTCAAGCATCAAACAACCTCACCAACAGTGTGGCCTCTGCTCTACATACATGGGACCTCCTACATCAACGTGTTATAACAAATGGACATTTTGATCTTTCATTGTTTGGGACTTTACGGGACAATGCCTTGCGGACATTTGTCTAGAGAATTCAGTGTGTTACTTGATGAAACTTAGGGCAACTAATTTGTTTAAACAATTTGATATGCTATACAATTTGGCTCGTCACCAAAAGGCTTGTTGCCTTAAAGCCGCAAACATCTCCTCACAATTGAACGGCTGTTAGTCATCATACACAGTCGATCCTAAAGGGCTCCATTGGATGGCTGGTTAGCCAATGACGGGTAAGATCCCCAGAGGGGGACAACCTAAGACAGGCACAGTCGCACGGGACAGTCTCATGTGGCCGACATATCAAACCTAAGACAGGAGTCAAGGGCACAGCCTTGATTATCCGATGACGGGTAAGAATGTTGGTTGCACATAGACGTCCTAGAGCGTTACCTCTTTTAAAACAAAAGGGGGGAAATGCAGGAGCCCTGTTTGGGGAGATGGCTTAAATTGTGGTGGACTACGGGCTTTGGCTTTGGACATGTTTGGGCATTGGCGCCTTCCGTAGTCTCACGGGACTTGGCCCGGGATCTTGCGAGACTTGGCCGGAGATCTCGAGGGACTTGAGCGAGATTGCGGAGGAGGTCTGCGCCATTTTGGAGGTTAGAGGAGCATGGACAGCGTGTCGGGGTGTAGTTAGAGCCAGAGAGAAAAGTTATCAGAATAAAGAGCTGTTTGTTTCCAGTTCGTCTCTAAACTTCTTCCCGTGGCTTCTTTGCTCCAAGCGGCCATCGCTTCAGGCGACAACAGGTGGTGGCCCGGACGGGGAATCGACACAGCAGGTAAGAACTGAGGAACCTCGCAGGAGTCTCTAGTCAGAGCGGTTAAAATGAGTTCGAAAATAACTAAGACCCAAGTGTACAGGCTCTTGATGGATTCTTTGATATAGCTGAGTCAGTTATTAGTGAGAAGAATTTGGAAAAAAGTGAAAGTGATCATGAAAGCTTGGCCTCGGCTGAGTCAGTTAGGGCCAGTAAGGATAGTATCAGTGCGGGCTCAAAAATGACAAAGATCCGAGCTTCTAAAGCTATTCAAGATTTATTAGAGATAGTTCAAGGATACATGCTCTCAATTGAATCCGGGACTCAGGATGTTACTGAGTCAGGACCAATGAGAGTAGTAGTAGTGAGGAGGAATTAAGTAAAAGTGATTCTGAGAAAATGAACAAAAGGAAATTAAGGAAGACCAAGATAAGGGACCATCAAGTGGAGGAACCTATGTCCTCCACTCCCCCATGGGTGGAATCTATTACAGAAAATATGAAGGGTATCACTAGGCGTTTGCATACCCTAGAAATAGAAATAAAAAGTCTTTCTGAGCGCTTATGCGCTCTCGAGGGTAACTCACAGATACGTTGGGAACTGCCAGTATTTGAATATGAAAATGGAGAGAGGGGCCACCAGTCAGTAGATTTCAAAACAATAAAAATTCTCAAAGAGGCAGTAATGACATATGGACCCCAAGCTCCTTTCACGTTGAGTATACTGGAGTCCCTTAACACCTTTAGCTTAACCCCCTCAGACTGGAAACGTCCATGTAAAGCAACATTAAGTGGGGGACAATACTTGGTTTGGCGATCGCAATTTCAAGAACTTTGTATAGAAACAGCTAAAATAAATGCAGATGCAGGGTTTGGAGACCATAATATAGAAATGCTCACAGGAGAAGGGCCATTCACAGACTTACAGGCTCAAAAATATTATACCCCAGGAGTATATGCTCAGATAAACGCAGCTGCCTTAAAGGCATGGAAAAACTGTACAAGGACCTGGGGATCTACAAGGTAGCTTGTCCAAAGTAATTCAAGGACCTAATGAACCATATGCTGAATTTGCTGATCGACTTTTGAGAACTGCAGGTAGAGTTTTTGGAGACATTGATCAAGTTATGCCATTAGTTGTTCAATTAGCATATGAAAACACTAATAAATATTGCCAGGAAGCCATCAGGCCATGGAGAAATAAAAAGGATCTTTCCATATATATACAACTATGTAAAGATATAAATGATGCCTTTGTCACAGGGAATATGATTGCAGCAGCTGTTAGAGATGCTGCCCCTCAGAATTTCACAAGGACTCAACCTAGACACTATAATCAATCAGGATATTCCAGGAAAAATTATCATAATCAATCAGGCTATTCTAGGCAAAATCCCAAAAGAGAAATAAGACCAAATTCATACCGTGCTCCAGGTTGCTGCCCCAGGTGTAAAAAGGGAAATCATTGGGCCAATAAATGCTATTCAAAATTTGACATCCATGGAAATCCTTTGTTCAGGAATTCAAAAAACTGGGGCACGGGGCCCAATACCCCGGGGCCCACAAATGTACGGGGCATTGCAGAAGGAGAATCCTCAAACATCCACTCAGATGCTTCCCCGACACAATCCCTACTACCCATCCACTCCCTCGCCAGAGGAACAAGAGGAAATGCAGGATTAGACCTCTGTTCCACCGCCCGAATAGTGTTAACACCTGAAATGGGGGTTCAACTGATTCCCACAGGAGTCAGGGGGGACCTCTTCCCTCAGGGACTGTAGGACTTATTATCGGACAAAGTCCTCAAAGCTTAGTAGGTTTGCAAGTGACCCCAGGTGTAATAAACTAAGACTACAAAGGGGAAATAAAAATAATGCTTAGCTCACCCCAAAGTATAAGTTCTGTTAATCAAGGAGATAAAATTGCTCAGCTGCTTCTCCTTCCAAATTTACATAATTCATTTAAAATGAGTATGCCTCAAAAAGGGAACAATAGAAGATTTTGTTCCACTGATTCGAGACCCATGGCTTGCTGGGTTCGAGACTGTACTAGGAGGCCTATGTGTAAAATAAGAATCCAAGGAATAGAAATGGAGGGACTTATAGATACTGGAGCTGATTCCTCCATCATTAATTTACGACAATGGCCCAAACACTGGCCTCTGCAAAAAGCTTCAACCAGTTTAAGAGGCTTGGGATATAATAACCTCCCAGAAAAAAGTGCAGTAATTTTAAAATGGGAGGATGATGAAGGACATAAAGGAACGTTTCAGCCTTATGTTTTACCTAACCTACCAGTTACTTTATGGGGAAGAGATTTTTTTACAACAAATGGGAGTACACCTTGCAACCAAACCTGCAGGTGTTAAATGTGAAAATATACAGGGTAATCTTAACCCTAAAAGAAATCATTATCAAAAAGTACAGGGTAAGCTTAACCCTAAAAGAAATAATTATCATATAGGAAAAAGACATTTTTCTTCGGGGCCACTGAGAAAATAATTTTGAAAATACCATGGCTTTCTGATAAGCCAGTGTGGGTCCCTCAGTGGCCCCTATCTAAAGAGAAATTACAAGCGGGCCCACCTACTAGTTCAGGAACAATTAGAAGCAGGACATATAGAACCTTCCACCTCTACCTGGAATTCCCCCATATTTGTGATCAAGAAAAAATCAGGAAAATGGCGATTATTACATGATCTTAGACAAATTAATAAAACCATGCAAGTCATGGGCCCTACTCAACCTGGACTTCCGAATCCTGTAGTTATTCCAAAAAGTTTCCATGTTATTAGTCTTGATATAAAGGATTGCTTCTTTTCTATTCCCCTACATCCTCTGGATACCCCCAGGTTTGCTTTTTCAGTTCCTTCTATTAACAATAATGGCCCTGATCAGAGATATCAATGGAAGGTTTTGCCGCAGGGAATGGCTAATAGCCCCACCATATGCCAAATATATGTGGACAAGGCTATCCAACCCATTAAAAATAAATATCCAAACCTCATGTGTCTACATTACATGGATGATATCTTACTGGCCCACCCTAATCAAAAAATCTTATTTAATATATTCAGTGACGTGGTAGAAAAATTTAAAAAAATACGGATTATATATAGCAGAAGAAAAAGTTCAAACCAGATCTCCCATATTATATTTAGGATTTAAAATCATGGATACTTTTGTTAGACCCCCAAAAATTTTAATAAATAAAGAACATTTAACCACCCTCAATGATTTCCAAAAACTGCTGGGAGACATTAATTGGCTCCGCCCTACACTAAACCTCACTACTGGCCAATTAAAACCTTTATTTGATATCCTTCGAGAGGACCCTGATCCATCCTCACCGCGAACACTGACTCCAGATGCTAGGAAAGCTTTAAAGTTAGTAGAAAAAGCCATTGAAGGAGCTCATTGTGACAGATTTGATTTAACTCAACCGCTGATATTGATTATTATTTCTTCACAATATACACCCACAGGAGTATTTTGGCAACAAGGGCCTTTATTATGGATACATTTGCCTGTCTCTCCTAAAAGCATAATTGAGTCTTATACCTCCATGGTGGCTAAACTTATTCTTCAAGGACTTAAGACTTCTACTAAAATATTTGGCATTCACCCTGCTACTATTATTACTCCCTATTCATCATCACAGATTGAATATTTATGCTTCAACGATAATGACTGGGCTATAGCTAGATGCTCTACCTCTGCAAATTTTGATAATCACCTTCCTAAGTCTCCTATATTATCTTTTTGTATTAATCATCCTATTATATTTCCACAGGTAATAAAAAATCAACCTATTCCTAAGGCATTTAATGTATTTACAGATGGGTCCTCAAATGGTACTGCTGCAATAGTCACTACAAAAGAAAATATGACTTACATAACTGCACACAAATCAGCTCAACTAGTGGAATTGGAAGCTGTGGTAAGAGCTCTGGAAAATTTTAGAGACCAGCCCATAAACATTTTTTCAGATAGCCACTATATTGTACAAGCCATCCCAAAATTAGAGTTAGCAGGACCAATAGCACCTCATACTCCAGCCTTTAAATTGTTTTATCAAATACAAAAACTTTTGTGGGCAAGAAAAGAACCTCTATTCATAGGCCATATTAGAGCACATACTAATTTGCCTGGCCCCCTCCATGAAGGTAATCAAAAGGCTGATGAACTTACAAAAACAATATTTATACTTTCAGCGCTACAACAAGCTACTTTATTTCATTCCCAGTTTCATGTCAACAGCACCACCTTGCAACGTAGGTTTAAAATCACAAAAGAGCAAGCCAGAACAATTGTAAAAGATTGTAAATCTTGTATGACACATTTGCCCAATCCTCATTTTGGTGTTAACCCTAGAGGATTAATGCCCAATCATTTGTGGCAGATGGATGTTACTCATGAGCCAAGCTTTGGAAAATTGCGATTTATTCATGTAACCATAGATACATGCTCAGGCATGATTTTTGCTTCCTTACATTCCGGAGAAAAAGTTAAAGATGTCACATCTCATTGTTTACAAGCTTTTGCTGCATTGGGCATCCCCAAAATGCTTAAAACAGATAATGGCCCCGCATATACATCCTCATCTTTCAAACAGTTTTGCGCAAAATTCAACATATCCCATAAAACAGGCATCCCATACAATCCTCAGGGTCAGGGCATTATTGAAAGAGCAAACCGCACACTGAAAATTATGTTATTAAAACAAAAAGAAGGAAATTGGAAAAGTCCTAAGGACAGATTGGCAGTTGCCCTGTTTACCTTAAATTTTTTAACTTTAGACTCTAATGGTTATTCTGCTGGAGACAGACATTGGAATCCACACCAACAACATAAACCCTTGGTTTACTGGAAGGATGTTCTTTCAGGTACATGGAAGGGTCCAGATCCAGTATTAATTTGGGGGAGAGGATCTGTTTGTGTTTTTCCAAAACACGAATCCTCTCCAATATGGATACCATCTAGATTAATAAAGCAGGTACCACATCAAAATGATCAAGATGTAGTTGTTGAGGAATCAAGATTAATAAAAAAGGTACAAAATCAAGAAGACCAAGATGAAGATATAGAATGATTCTCTCAAAAGTGTCCTTCAAAATGTTTCACAACTCAAGAGTCATTCCTCCCAGCCGGGACGAGGAGATCTCTCTTTAGTGTGCACACAATTGTATTTTTTTTCTTTTTATACATGTCTTTATGTCTGTACATTTGTCTACATTTCATGTAAATGTGACGTCACAAATATATGTTTGTATGTTTGTTCGTCTGTCCAGTGTGACGTCACAAAGAACAAAGCACTTATGAAAAAGAATATATATATATATATATTATTTTATATATATATATATATATATATTCTTTTTCATATATATATATGGATCCAAATAACTTTAATTCATTTTAGGTTAAGAGTATTCAATTTCGGTAAATAATTTTATAAATGAAGGTACTTTCAATTTTGATTATAGGTATCCCTGGGACTTCTCTTTAGTAAACAATATGACTAGTGCTATATAACCTAATATTTTGGTGTTTTGACATAAGATTGCTTATTTGTTATTAACTTCATTTGTTTAATAGCTGATTAATTTCAATTATCTCAACAGGTAAAAAATTGCTGTGTATACAGAGACTTGAGGGTTCCGGCTAACAAATTATTTCTCCAAAGTGCCTTTAGCTTTTCTTTAATCTATCTTTAATACAGTAAATACCCTCAGTCTTTCTTTCTTTTGTTCTCAATATGATATTTTGCCAACTTCTGTTTGTGTGAGCTCAAACAACAATGTGTGTGAGCAGAAATCAACTTTAATTTTCTAATCTAATAATTCTGTTTTTTAGTTTGACAACTCAACTCTTCACTCAGTGCTGAAATAACACTGCCTTTCCTTTAATAATTGATGCTTGAGTTTCTAGGTAGCAGGCCCTGAAGATTTGCCGGTGGCATTGTCTAGACATAAAAAAGACGGCTGCTGCTACAGCTGCAGGGAACGCAGTCACCACAAGCATCCCTGCTGCTCAAGCATCAAACAACCTCACCAACAGTGTGGCCTCTGCTCTACATACATGGGACCTCCTACATCAACGTGTTATAACAAATGGACATTTTGATCTTTCATTGTTTGGGACTTTACGGGACAATGCCTTGCGGACATTTGTCTAGAGAATTCAGTGTGTTACTTGATGAAACTTAGGGCAACTAATTTGTTTAAACAATTTGATATGCTATACAATTTGGCTCGTCACCAAAAGGCTTGTTGCCTTAAAGCCGCAACATCTCCTCACAATTGAACGGCTGTTAGTCATCATACACAGTCGATCCTAAAGGGCTCCATTGGATGGCTGGTTAGCCAATGACGGGTAAGATCCCCAGAGGGGGACAACCTAAGACAGGCACAGTCGCACGGGACAGTCTCATGTGGCCGACATATCAACCTAAGACAGGAGTCAAGGGCACAGCCTTGATTATCCGATGACGGGTAAGAATGTTGGTTGCACATAGACGTCCTAGAGCGTTACCTCTTTTAAAACAAAAGGGGGGAAATGCAGGAGCCCTGTTTGGGGAGATGGCTTAAATTGCGGTGGACTACGGGCTTTGGACATGTTTGGGCATTGGCGCCTTCCGTAGTCTCACGGGACTTGGCCCGGGATCTTGCGAGACTTGGCCGGAGATCTCGAGGGACTTGAGCGAGATTGCAGAGGAGGTCTGCGCCATTTTGGAGGTTAGAGGAGCGTGGACGGCGTGTCGGGGTGTAGTTAGAGCCAGAGAGAAAAGTTATCAGAATAAAGAGCTGTTTGTTTCCAGTTCGTCTCTAAACTTCTTCCCGTGGCTTCTTTGCTCCAAGCGGCCATCGCTTCAGGCGATAACACATCCCCAGCCCTTTTTTGTATTTTATTTAGAGACAGGGTCTCACTGAGTTGCTAAGTGCCTCGCCATTGCTGAGGCTGGCTTTGAACTCACAATCCTCCTGCCTCAACCTCCCAAAGTGCTGGGATTACAGGCGTGCGCCACCGCGCCCAGCTTTTATTAAAATTTATCTTTTCCTTTGCAAATTGGCAAAACAGATATCACTTTAATAAAATTATGAAAATTGTCTGTGAGAAACTAGGAACCAACAGAGAAGGCAGAGTGATTAAATTGAGTAGAATTTGATAGAGAAAATGATTTCAGATTCACCTCACATGAGAATGTCAATTCATGGCCTCCCAACTGACTGACTAACCTTTTGCTAAGAACTCTTATCTTAAAATTCCATCTTAATACATGAGCAGCTCTCTGGTTTCTGGTTGCAATGGTCAGTGTGACTTCTTCCAAAGAGTGGAGAAGGTTACCTATTCTGATGCTAACACCTTGCAAACCAACACCTTCTGGTAGGAGATCATAGTTCCACTGGTGTGGCAAGAGAGTGCTAAGGATGTCAGGCAGACCACCAGGCTCTTGCAGGATATAAGGGAATTCAGGCAGTTCTCAAAAATGTGTAAAGTACAAACTAAGCAGAGGAAGCTGAGTGAGCACAAAATTCCTTCTGTCCTTTTCCTTGTAACTACAGGAAATGTAGAATTTGCAACAATTCTCTTCTAGAGACTCAAGATTCTTAAATGCAGGTTGAACATCCCTAGTCAGAAAATCCAGAACCAGAAGAGCTCCATATTCTGAAACATTTTGAGCACAAATATGATGCCGCAAGTAGAAAATTCAACATCTGACCTATTGTGATGGGTAACAAACAAAACATGAGTACACTAAAAATATTGTATAAAATTGTGCACATGAAATATAAATGACTTTTGTGCTTATAATTGAGTGCCTTTCTCAAGATGAATCTCATCACGTAGATGCAAAAATTCCCAAATCTAAAGCACATCTGGTCCTAAGCATTTTGGATAAGGAATACTCAATTTGCACAAGTAAATTAGAGAGAGATGAGAGGAAACAACAAATTGATAAAAGATTTACACATAGCCTCTAGAATTCAGAAGGTACAGAAGGCTGGACGGGTTCACTTGAAAAAAAAAGACTGAAATGAAGCATGATAATGGTCTCTAAACACATATAAGAATGAGAGATTCCAATTGCCCTCATTAGTCATTAATGGGCAGAAGGTTTAAGATAGTCACAAAATGGCCAGGCGTGGTGGCGCATGCCTGTAATCCCAGCACTTGGGAGGCTGAGGCAGGAGGATCGTGAGTTCAAAGCCAGCCATCAGCAATGGAGAGGCACCTAGCAACTCAGTAAGACCCTGTCTCTAACAAAATACAAAAAAGGGCTGGGGATGTGGCCCAGTGGTCAGTGCCCCTGAGTTCAATCCCCAGTACCAAAAAAAGAAAAAAAGAAAGTCATAAAATGTAGGATATTTGAAAACAATTCTCTTCTAGAGACTCAAAGACATTTTAAAAAAATGTCCTTCAGTTCTCTAATCAAATGAGCAAAATTGGAAGCAAGACATCTAAGCTTTGGATGTTTTCAACACATGAGATGAGAAATATTTAGGTTCACAGCTTACACCTAAATAACCTACTTGAATGAATAGGCATTGTGTTGATAAAAATCACAGTTTGGAGGAATGAAAATTACAAATCTTCCTTGGGGTTGTCTTAAAATCTTAGAGGCATAGAAAGTAGGATAGTTAAAACAGAAGCCAAGAATAATGATATATTAGTGCACACTAATACATCAATATATTGGTACAAACTAAAATGAAAAAGGTTAAAAAACAAGAAGCATAAAGACCATATGATTTTGAGCACTCCCATAAAGGACAAGAGACTTCTGTTCACTGTGAAAAAGAGAAATGCTTAAAAACCCACATAGGCAAGTCAAAAGTTAAAGATGCAAAAACTTAGGTCTTTGCAAGAGTTCTCAAACCCTGTGATAGCTTGAAACTCACACTGAGAAAGCAACACCAATCATCTACAGTAGTCTGGATTGTGGAGGAGTCAGGAGAGATGAATAAACCAAACTGACACTGCTGAAGTAAATCTTAGAAACTGAGCAGAAAGTACATAAAAAAAAAATGATCTTGACAGATGTGTCAATCAGATTGGAAGTATCTAAACAAGTGCAGAATGGAACCATAAGAAAATCACAAAAGAAAAGCTAAAAATCAAAAGGTTTTGAAAACCCTACAGGACGCTATAGAAAGAAAAGGATATTAATACAGACCATTACAAAGGACGAGTCTGCAGAGCTGACCAAGATTGCAAAGAAAATCTCTCTAGAGTGATAATGGTGAAAAGGGGACACAAAGATGTGAGCATGTGGGCTCAGGGTATGCAGTCAGGGGACCTGGAGCCAGCTCACCACATGCAGGGAATTAAAGAGAGGGTGGTTGACAGAAAAGAATGAGACGTTATTAGGGAATGTGTCTCTTTGTGCCAAGTGCTATCTTCTGAATCCAAACAAGTGGATGAGTGAAGGGAAGATTTGCGGTTGGATGAAGAGCCTTTTAAAGGCACATCCCTGAATCACAAAAATCAGACCGTGGCAAATGCCTGTTGGGTGACGGAGTTCACCATCTATCTCAGTGCACTGTCTCTCCCCGCAGGTGGCTGGCAAATGCTGAGTCCAGTCGGGTTCCAGGCTAGCAGAATCTTGTGCACAGCAGGCAACTTTCAATTACTATATAAAAACCAGGACGTTAATACTCATGTATTAACCATTTTTGACAGACAGAATAGAAGTTTAGGTCCTTTGGAATAGTAGTAGTCTCTGGGAAAAGAGCTCGAAGGAACAGTGTGCTCTTACTGCAACTGGAAATGAAAACAAATAAAAGGTTAAAAGCCAGGAATGGAGGAGGATACTTGAGGGAATGGCAAGAAGGCTCTGACAGTCTCACAGGATCTTGGTGAAACTTTAAGTGGGGCAGCAGAAGCTACTCCATCACCATTGGAAGCCACTGGATTGGAAATTTAAGCAAAATAAAGTCTCATCTGGGATACTGATGAGTTCCCTAATAGCTAGTCCATGCATATTTAGTATTGCTAAGGAGGAAGTATCAGGCCTAGTGTCTAGTTAAAATGATAGCAGGGCAGGGTGGAATTCTAAGTTTGCTCTAGTCACCACTAACTTCTATTTTGCACAGGGAGAACACAGAAGGAACTGGTAATAGCAATGCTCAAAGAAAATTTAAGGAAACAAAGACAGTAGGCATTCCCAGCCAGTTATGTAACCAGGGTCAGGATTTTTCTGAGGAAGTTTGAAAGAAGCAAACATCCTTTAAAATACTATTAATAGATAATCCTTGTCTCAAGGAGACTTTGAGCAACTGTAGCTTTAAGGACTGTGAAAACCCACCAATATTACAGGAACCCCCATATAAAGAGAGATTGGGAAACCCCAGAAAAAGAGAGAACTCAGATTCCAGAGCATCCCCTTAACCACATCTAGCTGAGTTTCACCACTTCCTTGGCAGCAAAGAGCCCTGGAATGATCAGAATCTCATTCTAAGTGAAGTTTTTGAAAAATATTATTCGTAACTCTATAGTATAGCATATGTGTAGTTCTCATTCCTTAGGATGGTTATTCTTGCTGCCTTCATGACAAAGTCTTCTACTGTTGAAAATAAATATCCAAGCTGGGCAGATTCAGATCATGGTAGTCAAAATTCTAATAGTTGCCGGGCGCTGTGGCGCACGCCTGTAATCCCAGCACTTTGGGAGGCTGAGGCAGGAGGATCGCGAGTTCAAAGCCAGCCTCAGCAATGGCGAGGCACTTAGCAACTCAGTGAGACCCTGTCTCTAAATAAAATACAAAAAAGGGCTGGGGATGTGGCCCAGTGGTCCAGTGCCCCTGAGTTCAATCCCTGGTACCACAAAAAAAAAAAAAAAAAAATCTAATAGTTGAGGCGAGGTGGAAAAGCTTACATATGGTTGAAGCTAAGGGTTATGCTGTGACACACTGTGACTAAACTCACTATTTTGCCAGAGGGAAGTTTTCTTTTTTCTTTCTTTTTTTTAAATTTTATTTTTATAATTTTTAATATGTACAACTCATAGTGCATATATTTAGTATCTTTTTACATACAACTGTTTGTATACAAAGTATATTCGTACAATTCAGGTCTTCAATCATGCATTAAGGAAAATGGTATCCGTCTCATTCAACCACCTTTTTTTTTTCTTTTCTCCCCCTCCCTCCCCTCTTGCTCCCTCCCTTACCCTCCCTTCCCTTGACCATTCTAGTGTTCCTCTAATCCTCCTATGTACCCCCATCCAACAATACTTTGAAATAGCCTCCTTATATCAGAGAAAACATTTGGTACTTGGATTTTTGAGACTGACTAACTTCACTTAGCATTATGTCTTCCAACTTCATCCATTTACCTGCAAATGCCATTAATTTATTTTCTTTTATTGATGAGTAAAATTCCATTGTGCGTATATACCACATTTTCTTAATCCACTCATTTACTGAGGGACATCTAGTTTGGTTCCACAACCTAGCTATTGTGAATTGCGCAGCTACAAACATTGAGATAGCTGTGTCACTGTAATATGCTGTTTTTAAGTCCTTTGGGAATAGACCCAGGAGTGGGATGGCTGGGTCATAGGGTGGTTCCATTCCCAGTTTTCCAAGAAATCT
This sequence comes from Tamias sibiricus, assembly GCA_025594165.1. Taxonomy (NCBI): domain Eukaryota; kingdom Metazoa; phylum Chordata; class Mammalia; order Rodentia; family Sciuridae; genus Tamias; species Tamias sibiricus. The sequence continues at coordinate 105,165,222 of CM046664.1, read as the reverse complement.
CTATACTGCTTTCCATAACGGTTGCACCATTTTGCAGTCCCACCAGCAATGTATGAGTGTGCCTTTTTCCCCACATCCTCTCCAACATTTATTGTTGCTTGTGTTCTTGATAGCTGCCATTCTGACTGAAGTGAAGTGAAATCTTAGAGTAGTTTTGATTTGCATTTCTCTAATTGCCAGCGATGTTGAACATTTTTTCATGTATTTGTTGATTAATCGTGTATCTTCTTCTGAGAGGTTTCAGAGGGAAGTTTTCTCAGCATAGGACAGCATAGGTTTCTTGGGACTTTATTTTTACTTTTATCTCTATTAATAATCATTAGAGAACAATTTAGAGACATAAAATTTCTCCTCTCAGAATAGAGCTTGGAGCAGAGTTCTGTTGATCATCCCTTATATATTTGTGCTGCTAGGTCTAATTGACCTCACGCCTTTCATGGAGACAGTGGTCACAGTTAACTGTCTTGAGTCATCTGATCATAGGCTTTATCTTTGGCTGTACTCCACACTCGCTACACAATGCATGAAAAAGAATTTAAGTGTGTGCCTTGGTTCATGTGTTTGCTCACTAGATGTAAGAAATTAGATATTTCCCAATCTTAGATTCAGCAAAGACCAATGGGTAAGTATAGAATACTGTGAAACAGAGAGACAATAACAACCATCATAATAGTAGAAACAACCTTGTGCCAAAACAAAACCAAAACCCAAAAGAGTATTATAATGTTGCATTTTTTTCAAAACAACAGGGAAGAGAAAGATTTCTTTTCTTTCCTTTTCTTTTTTTTAAGCAAAGGGGAGTGTTTCATCCTTAAAATTATGAATGTTTTCCCTGCAAGATTATCTCATGACTTGTAGGCTGGAAGAGTTTGCTACACTATTACACTAGCAATAACAAACCAAAAACACTACAAAGTCTCGTCTTGGCAGCTAAGGTGATTTCACAAGTATCTGATGAATATTCTGCTGAACTGGGCAATCCTTCTAAAATGTGCCGTATCGTTGGTTGGTTTCTAATTTCACAATAGGTGACTATAACTCACTTAGTCTATTTAGCATTTTTGCTAATGTTATAGCAAACATTGCTGAAATGAGTCATCAAAACATAATGATAGTGTCTTGATTTGCTTCTTCATTTTTTTGTACAGCATCAATCAACTTTAGACTTCTGGATACCAACATATCCATTCACACTATTTTGAATATTAGGGAACAGAATATAGCTGGCTTTCACTGACTGGTAAATCCATCCTCAATTGGGAAGTAAAAAAAACTAACACTAATAAAGATAATAAAGGCCCTCGTACAATCTGATTAGTTGACAATTCTGATCTTAAACATGCTGTCACATTATGCCACGACACTATTCATGTTCATTCAACAAACTTCACATTTTATTAGTGTTCTCATTTATAAAGTGCTCTAAAATCAGTAAAAAGGTGATGGGGAAAAGCGTATTTTCACAAAAAACTAAAACTTCAATTAACAGTTTTCTTTTGTTCCCAGAAAACTTGAGGATGGCAAAGGTAGGTACAGCAAGACAACACAATTTATTGAGAAAACTAAGACAAAAAGAAAATATAGTAACATTAAATGAATCCAAGAATGAACTGGAACCCAAAACACATCCACTATTAAGCCCTATCTTATTGGGAAAGATGGGTTTCAAATTAAGTTTCATGCTTTTTAGTGGCCAGTGCAAAAATAGAAATATGCTCAGTTACAGGAGCCTCAGGTCTTTATGGTAAATGTAAATATATTAGAGAAGTAAAAATATTCTGGACACTAAGACTAAAAAGAAATTTTTCTCTCCGTTTTATTCCCCTATAGTACTGGGGATTGAACCCAAGGGAGCTCTACCACTGGGCTACATTCCCAGTCTTTTATTTTTTATTTTGAGACAAGACCTTGCTAATTTGCTGAGGGTCACACTAATTACCCAGGCTGGCCTTGAACTTGCAATCCTCCTGCCTCAGGCTCCTAAGTGACTGAGATTACAGGTGTGTACCGCTGTACCCAGCAAGACTACAAAGAAGTTTCTCAAAGTGTTTCCATAGAAACTGCCCTGAACAACATGCTTACATCAATCCCAGGGACAAGTTTCACAGAGCTATTCCTTAATACTCCTCAATCCGAATCAATTTGGTAAAAGCAAATTTTATAGAGAAGATGAGGAATGAAGTTTAATTTACTGGGTTCTACTTTTTCAGTGCTGTGAAGATTAAAAAAAAATTGCTGTGTAAACATAAGGATATGAACTCTCACTAGAGAACTCCCATAAAATAATAGTATAATAACATCTTATGCATATGAATTGTATTTAATATTCATTTTAAAACAGTAAACACTAACATTATTGTTCTTAAAAAGCTCAAACATGAGTTTTGCTTTTTCATATATAATCTTTTAAGGAATTGTTTGTAAATACCTTAAAAAATAAAGAATTCTTATGACTCTTCTTGATTAAGAAAATCATCACCTTTTCCTAAATGTAAAGAAAATAAGGTTTAGGTTAAATAATCTTAAAGGTCTTTTACTTCAAATATTTAATGGTTTCAATATATGTCATGATATTACTTTTTTAAAATTAAAGAACCTTTCTTACTGTCTTAGAAGTCTTAAAGAGCAAAGGAAAAATCAGTGTATTGATCCCTACAATGGATTCCAATGTTATTCTAGCTTCAGAAGGTGTTCAGTTACAGAGAAACATTTTAGTAATCGTAAAGTTCAGACAGACCTTATGTGACCCTATTCATTCCTGACCAGCAAATAGTTTTTGTTTAACTTCGAGAGAAACCAGACAAACCCTGCAAGGTTACTTGTAATCATGACACCATTTTTAGAATTGCCATGTGCTGGGAACATGCCTTCTCGCTTCCTCTTTCTATCTACAGTATAAATCTGAAGGACTTTGTTATGGCTCTTATACTTGGCACATCTTAGGCCTATTTAGAACATCAACACCATCAATCACATAATATGGGGCCGACCAGCTGGATGAACCCTGGCTATCATGCAGGGGTTATTTGTCATCTGGGCATGTCTGTTTGGTATATAACACTCCTTCAGTCCCAGAACAATTTTCCCGCTCCAAAAATATTCTCTTTGATTCAGGAAACACGTGATTAATAAAGGACAAGGGTTTAAAGCTGGAGGTCAAGGCTAAAAGTCTTAACCAAACAAGTGCATTGCTTACTAACGTTTGCATCAGCAGTCAAAAATTCCCTTGAAGAGCTCCCGCACAGAAGAAACACACATCTTTAAATGCCATGAATTTCAAGGGACTCCAGCAGCTATGTTCATCTTGAGGGATTTATTTTAAAATAATGTTGTACATCTGAGAAATGTTTTGCCACAGAATAACAACATTGCATCAAGCATTTAAAAGGCCCATTACAAACATTTACAATTTAATATAAAAAAATTAAAGTTGAAAAGATGTAGTTTAACCAATATAATATGTAAAGGAAATTTGTACTCTCACATAGAACAATTTGCATTAAAAATAAATTGTTTTCTAAAAAGTCTATTTATACTAAAATGGATTTAAAAGCAACACTCCTTCCCTCATACTTCTTATTTATATGCCAATCTACAATACTTTATAGTACTTTTCCATTAGATATGTTTTCTTTTATCTTTGTTTTCTCTCCTTGCACCAAAAGAACCTTGTTTCATGTTTATAGAACATCGGGTTGTCTTTTAAAGCTATTTTATAGTTCTATACTATAATGGTATTTATAGCATTTGATATTTATGAATTGTTTTTGTTTGAATGAAAACAACAATTTTTAGCAGCATAAATTAAAAAGACTTGGTCAAAAGTTCCAATTCGCCTCAACTGGAAGTAACTCCATTTCTAATTTTATTTATTTATTTGTATGTGGTGCTGAGGATCAAACCCAGGGCCTTGCATGTGCTAGGTGAGTGCTCTACCGCTGAGCCACAACCCCAGCCCTACTCTATTTCTTTATCTAGAAAAATGGATTTAATAATGTTTATTTCACTAGAATTATAAAGGAAGTCACACACTCCCATTGGAATTCTAAACAATTCCTCTGAAGGTGATAAGGGAGTTGTATTATAGTGTTGATGATGTTGAGAGGCTTAGGAGCACGTGTCAGTCATCACTTTACTGAACCCATCCAGGCTTCTAAGGTTTTGAACAGGGTCACTTTAACCAGACTTGCTGGAATTCATTTTTCTTTACCTCTCACCTCTCTGCCCAATGCCAAAGGAAGAAAAATAGAAACTAAGTATAAAAACCCACTGTATTAAAAATAAGTTATCGAAGTTTGTACCAGCAATGTGTTTAGCTCGTGCAATGCTTGAGTATCACAACTGCGCAAGTGCAGAGCTGCTTTTAATGTCATCTGGCTGGACTCCTCTTGCTATTGCCCTGGAAACAGCCTTCAGCAAGGAACTGATAGAGGTGAGCCTAGAACCTTAGTCTCCCTTGGTCAGCGTGCCTGTGTCGTGGTATAAAACCTTTGAATGGCCTAACTGTTGGTGAGGAATCTTTGGGTTAATCTCTTTGCTTTCTGCTTCACCATCTGTTGCTCTACTACTTATGCTAATAGGATAACATTATATATGTGACTGTTGATGGGGTCTGCTTGGCACTGTACACGCATAATGCTCCCAGTTAACTCAGTTGACCCTGTTAAACAATGACAATGTCTGTGAGGCTCTAGTTTGTTGGCATTCATTGTTACAAAAACAGGGTTAATGACCTTGTCATATTTAAGTGTTGAGCAGACACAGCAATGTAGATCCTGAGGGCAAATAAAGAATTTCCATTGGTGATGTAAGAACTATGCTAATTAGTCTCCCCCTCCATTCTGTTTTCAGGCACTGAATAACTATATAGTTCATCTAGAAGGCTCCCTGCATCCAGAACTAAGAAAACCCGTGATTTTTAAAATAAATAATAATAAAAAATGTGTTTCAACATGCCATCTTCTCTTGGAAAAAGAGTGGCTTCAATAGAATAGTGTGCTTGGGGAGAGTGATCACACTATTTTTGCTCTTGCATCTTCCCACATAGAACTGAAACAACAAGGTAGATTGACAAAGATAAAATGTATCATCTTTTAGATCTATGTTCCCTTAAAAATTATCTGCTTAGCTTCAGTTTTTTAAAAATATGCTACCGAAAGTGACCAAGACAGGAACTCTTATTTGAGGCCTGGTTCATATAACTAAGCATTTGAATATGAGTATTCTTGTTTTAGTAGAAAAGCAAGCTAATTTTTAAACAATGAAATATTACATTGATACATCTTGTTCTCTCTTTCCCTCAGGGTCTTACAGGAATGAATCAGAAAATTGCTCCCTTATGTTAAGCCTGAGTCTGCACCTGTGTTAAATTCACCGTGTGGAACTAGAATTGGGGATGTGGGGGTGGGGATAAATGTCAGCAAAACTAATAGGATGATATATCTGAGTTTGAATTTTCAAATGGTCTAGTGTCCAATGCAAAAAGCACCAAAGAGAAACATTTTTTAGGCATATTGTTTCACACCTAGAACTGGAATTAAGGATATAATCGTGTTGACCAGTTGTCCTCAGTTTATGATTAGAAGCATCTGGCTCCAGATATTAATGGAAATTCAGTTTATCAAATATTCTGAAAACCTTGGCATGCCAAAATTCTTACTTTGCCTTCTTTGGATATCCTGGATCATCTTTCAAGTATTAAAATAATTTCCATGTCTTAGACATCCTAAGAGAGGTCGTGAAAGTAAGCAAGTCATTAAAGCAAATATAGAAAGCAATGAAGGGAAGAGATTAATGATGTCTAGATTTGCAAAAGCAGGCTGACTGTGATGACTTGGACAGGTGGGTGGATGGGAGGTGAAAAGAGGAGTAGTAGATATAACAGTGAGAGGAATTAAATGAGAATTATATATGAAGAGAGCTCTTTTAAAAAATTTAATGTTATAAGTCTCATTGCCTTACAATGAAGCAAAATTGTTAATGAAATGTCATATCTGCTTGATTTACATTGTCCAGGACAACAGGGATGTTTTAGGCAATGTTGGACATCAAATGAGATGCATTCTAGATGAAAACATTTGTCTGAAAGATTTTGCTATCAGAGGAAAAAGAGAAATAAGGGAGATATTTGAGAGTAAGACACCCCAGTTTTATCACCTATGAAGTATACACTGAGGAGGACAATTATTTGCATGTTTCAATGGAGACTGGTTAAAATCCAATCAATTGACTCCAGATGTGGGTTTCTTCTGAGTTTTCCTTTTTCTTTTTCTTTTTTTTAAAGTGAGAGTTGCCAAAACTTCATGGGAGCAGAGACCACAAGTTAATATAAGCCAAGGGACTCAAAGTACAATGAAAGTTTTTGGCTTATAAGAAATCCTACATCTATAAGCTTGGTGACTAGAATAATAGAAGAAAGTGGTCTATAATAAATTAGTTTAAAACTATTTACAAATGGCTGATCCTTGTCTAAACAAAATCTTTCCAAACAACTCTATGAAGAGTTCTTGAGATGGTGTCCAATCAGATGCTTAGAGAACACCACAACTGCTACTTCATGCTCTCTTGTCAGAAAGTAAACTCCAAGAAGCAAAGCATGAGAAACTACCTCCTGGCACAAAGGGGTTATGAATTGTTATGGTTTAGATGTGGTGTCCCCCAAAAGCTCACATGTGGGATAATGCAAGAAGAAGTGATTGGGTTCTAACCTTAACCTAATCAGTGAATTGATCCCTGATGGGATTAACTGAGTGGTAGGTGGAGTGTGGCTGGAGGAAGTGGTTCATTGAGGGTGTGGCTATGGGGTACATATTTTGTATCTGGCAAATGAAGACTCTCTCTCTGTGCTTCCTGATTATCATGTGAGTTGCTTCCCTCTGCCACAGTCTTCCACCATGATGTCCTGCCTTACCTCAAGCCCTGAGGAATGGAGTGGGCCATCTATGGACTAAGACCTCTGAAACCATGAGCCCTTAAATAAACTTTTCCTCCTCTACTGTTGTTCTGGTAGGGTCTTTCAGTCAAAGCAGCAAAATAGCTGACTAAGACATGAACGGAATTTGGATAAAATGTAAAGGTGTTTTTAAGGAGATGAAAATGTCTATAGGAATTCCAGTCCCCTTTAGATGCTAACAGGAAAATCTTTAGTCTTAGGAATTGGTTAGTTATAAGAACATTAGGAAATCATTTTGTAGGGGAGTTGTGTTGTTCTTGTGCTTTCTCTCTGAAGGTGACTAATTTTGATTATTCAAAACTTTCCCTTGGAAGCAGTATTCTTGAAATAACCATTTCAGAAATAAAGTAGGTGTCACTATGGGTAGAAACATTTTGTTTTAGTTTATTTTCTAAGTGTATTCTTCTGGTGGACAAGTAGAACCATTTGAAGGAAAAGTTGAGCTCTAGGCCTCTTGTTATGGCCGAATTGTTTTCCCCTCAAATTCACATATTAAAGTCTGAATCCCTGGTACCTCAGAATATAACTGTATTTGGACATAGGACTTTAAAGAAGTAACTAAGTTAAGCTGTGGATCCTAAGATGTACTATACTCCAATCTGAGTGTGTCCTCATAAGAAGAGGAAATTTGGACACCTTGAAGTACCAGCAATGTGCCTTCAGAGAAGAAGGACCAGGGGAGGACATGCAGAAGATGGTCATCTGTAAGCCAAAGAGAGGCCTCAGAAGAATCAGCTGTGTGGTAGCTTAGTCTTGGACTTCCACCCTCCAGAACTATGAGAAAATAAATTTCCGTTAATTTAGGTCATCCAGTCTGGCATTTTGTTATGTGAGCCCTAGCAAACAAATATACCTCCTAAGACTACGATATTAATCCATCACTTTTCTGTTGACCTAAATGGTATAGCAATACGATCTACTAAGTGTTACAAAAAACAAAGATGTATATGAATGTATGTGTTTGTGTGTGTGCCCTTTGAGTAAGTTGTGACAATGCTGTAGGACAAAAAGCCTATAACACAAGGTTAGGAGAGTAGAGAGAGAGAGAGAAAAAAAAAAAAAAAAAAACAGGATGAGGCAAGAAGAAAAAAATGTAGGATACCCTACATAAGGAACTACTTAACTGTTGCCCTTTGTATTCATTTTTTAAAAATATAAATAGATTATGTATGAATAATATATGTTCATTAAAAAGAAACTTAAATTAATGAAATAAAAAAATTAAATCTCTCTCCATTCCACATCTTACATCCACCTCAGAGGTAATCAACCATTGATTGATAGGTACATTCTTTAAGACCACTTTAAAAATGCATTTAAGGATGCATATTTATTTTAATATATGCTTAATTTTGACTATTGGGAAGAAAGCTATTATATAATATTATTTTTTGTGATTTGTTTTTCCATTTAGCCATACTTACTAGGGATTTTTCCACATCTGACACATAGCCTTATTTTATTTAATTTACTATGAGATATATGGAATTCCAGATTTTACAATTTATAACCACTACCTTACCAATAGACATTTAGTTTGCTTCTATTTTCTTATGATTATCAAAGTACTGCAAGTAACATGTTTGTTCATATGTATTTGTGACAGTTAGATTTCTAATCACCCTATTTCTGAGTCAATTCCATCATTACACCTTTGTGTCTGGATTCATTTTAGGAAGTTATGGCTAAGACTGTCTTTGATGATTTGAATTAGGCATGTGAAAAAAGCCAAGACGCTTTTTCTTTATCATCTACACAATCAGAGTTACATATGATTTCCTGTTTCCTCAGTAGTACACAAAGGAAATGTTGTAATGATTAAAGTTATGTAGCATGCTCGGTCAGGTCCAGGAGCACCTAGTATTTTCACAAGTAAAGTTAAATCTATTGAGCTTCATGTGTGACCTCTGCATAGTTTGGGATGGAGAGAATAAAGCCATGAACGGGGTCTGACTCAGAACCAGAAGACATCCATATCCCAAAAGGATGGTTCTAACTCAGAATGACTCTGGGGATTCTGTCTGGAATGGACATGCGTGGTATGGTCTTCTCTACAGAAGAGGTGAAGAAATGACCCCAACAAAATTGGGCATTTCCCCCATTTCTAGGTTCAGTTCAAGCAGCCCTTGCCCAGTAAATTATGGTACCACAATGTTATGGTTAAATAAGTTCATTATATATGCTCCTCAACATGTGATGAGGTTATGTCCTGATAAATTCATTGTAAGTTGAAAATGCATTTAGCACACCTCTCCTGTGAAACATCACAGCTTAGCAAGAGTACACCATAGAGGGTCAGTTGTTTCTGCTTGTGACTGTGTGTCTGACTGGGAGCTGTGACTTGTGGCCACTGACCAGTATCATGAAAGCATGAAGCCCAGAAAAAAAGATCTAAGTTCAAAACTCAGAGTATGGTTTCTATTGAATATCTCTCTCTCTCTCTTTTTTTTTTTTTGAACCATTGTAAATATAGAGAATCACAATTAGAACCTTCATAAGCCAGGGACTATCTAAATTGTTTTTTGGTTAAAGAAATAAATAATGCATGAAGAGATGGACATACTGAAGGGCATTATTTAAAGATTGTATGCAAAAGTGGGTTAAATATACCATATCACTGGATTTCAGACCTTCCTTCTTAAGTCTAAAAAGCAGTAAGTTTGAATCCTTTCCTAGTGTCTGAAATCTTCCAGGTTCTGTTCTCTTTGGCAGAACTTCAGGCCTCTTGGCTTCAGGTAGGCAATTTGTCAAGAAAACTTGCCACTGTGGCTTGCTTCACCTTTATTTCTCCTTTCCTCCATCTGCTCAGGCTTCAAAAGTTTCTAATTAGCTGTTTACCTTGATTATTCCAGTTAGAACTTCATATGGTGTTAGGTTCTTCCACTTCTGAAGATTCAAATGGCCTGTACCTTTCCTCTCAGCAGAATCTTTCTACTTTTCTGAAAAAGACATTCCCTCACCTCTACTCTGTGTCTTGTGGCTTCCATAGCCAAGGGAGCAGGGACCTGGCAGTAGTCTTAGAAGTCTGATTCTGAATCACATCTATTCCATGTTAAAGAAAATAACATTTTTACACAGCCCCCAGCAGAACAAAGGGCTTCAGCTCAGGCCAGAATTTTCAGACTAGTTACACAGGGCCTCAGCATAGTCTGGGCTTAGCCCAGATGTTGGAGGATAGTGCAAGACACTGCACTGGAAGACAGTGGGGTAATGTGGATGTCATTTTTTCCTTATCAATTGTCCTTATTTATCATGTGTCTTAACTCAGGAGCACATAAGGTCAAATTAAGATCCTGTGTAACTTGAGGGCCATGTCTAGTAGTTGTGAAACTGGCTTAGGTCAAAGCATGATGAATCTTATGAAGAATATGAAGAGATTCCCTGGGGTGACACCAAATAATGAAACACATGATTTTGGGTTTCCCTCAGGTAACCATAGAATCCAGATTCATAATTTTACATAGATGCTTTTGATGACTAATGCACGAACTGTTAGCACCTTGATAAATAACATTCTTTGTATTTGAAATTTTACCAGTGGAAATGTGTTGGCAAATGAAATTGTTACTAGTTTGAACTCTGAATAACCCCAAGAACTACCTTCTTATTAGGTGTAGTCCTAAGAGTTGAGGTGGCCTGGCCACACTCCAGCTGGACTCAAGTAGAAACAGAAGTGTCTACCGTGAAGCTTTAGAACATTTTGGTATTAAATTCAAATTTGGAATTGACCAAGTCCCAGGCTTTCCAAGCCTCACAAAATAAAGTATGAATGCATCTCTTAGACCTCTTCAGGCAATGTAGCTCTGGACTTCTATTTTGCTACCTTTAAAACAGAGCTACCTTCTTGTCCCACTGTAAGACTGTCCAGCTGGAGCATCCTGATGGGTAGTCTGTCAATAACTCAAAAAAGGAAAGATTCTGAGGATTATTTTAAGCATGATGGTTTATTTTCCTTGGAAGTTTTGCACCATTAAGTTCTTTAAAAATCCTCATATATTTTTAAATTTATTTAAAATTCAGATTCTCTATTTCTCATTTATCACTGCTTTAATTAGGCATAACAGATTGAAATTAGGTATCATAGAATAACTTTGCATGTTGAGACTAACAATACTGCAATTTATTCCACATGATGATTCCTCCTTTCCCTGTACCTGTCTGAGTCACCAGGCATATATGAATATGCAAAGAACAGAACTTCATACCTTTGGATTCTCAGATTCTGAAATTTTAAAAGAAAATGGTCATCTATTTCCAGGACTCATGAATGAATCCCAAATGTAGAATTCTTTAGTTTGTGCCTAATAGCAGAAAAGCAAGTTTTGATGTGCTGCTGGAGAAGCACTCCATTAAATAACTGGTGCATATAAAAATAAATAAATAAAAGGGAAATATGCCACAAACTATTTGCATATGATAATTTCATAAAGCATTCCCTTTGGGAAATACCTGAGTGAAATTAATTCATAATCAGTAGGAACCCAGTGGGAATGAGTTCATCGAGATAAATAATCCAAAATTATTCTTGGGCTGTGAAGTTTGTTTACTGCCTTAACTGAAGTGTGTATCAAACATAAGTGCATTAGCATTGGCTGTGAGTTAGGGGAGTGAGAAACAGCCTTTACCTCCTGTGTTTTTCATCCATTCTACTGTTTATGTTTCTTGGCAAAAGGTCCAAACCACAAGGGGGTGTTGGTCCCAATCCGGTGTGTGTGTGTGTGTGTGTGTGTGTGTGTGTGTGTGTGACAGTGATGGCCTAGTACCTTTCCAAGAGGAACCTCAAAAATATGGTTGAATTCTTGAAAACTGCTTAAGAATTTGCTAATTTGAAAAAGTTATTTGAAAAGTACAGACACTTCTCAGAAGAAGATATACAATCAATCAACAAATACATGAAAAAATGTTCAACATCTCTGGCAATTAGAGAAATTCAAATCAAAAACACTCTAACATTTAAACTCACACCAGTCAGAATGGAAGCTATTAAGAACACAAACAACAATAAATGTTGGAGAGGATGTGGAGAAAAAGGTACACTCATACATTGTTGGTGGGACTGCAAAATGGTGCAGCCAATATGAAAGCAGTATGGAGATACCTTGGAAAACTTGGAATGGAACCACCTTATGACCCAGCTATCCCACTCCTTGGTCTATACCCAAAGGACTTAAAAACAGCATACTACAGGGACACAGCCACATCAATGTTTATAGCAGCACAATTCACAATAGCTAAACTGTGGAACCAACCCAGATGCCCTAGAGTAGATGAATGGATAAAGAAAATGTGGTATATACACACAATGGAGTATTACTCAGCAATAAGAGAGAATAAAATCATGGCATTCACAGGTAAATGGATGGAGTTAGAGAATATAATGCTAAGTGGAGTTAGCCAATCCCCAAAAGCCAAATACCAAATGTTTTCTCTGATATAAGGAGGCCGATTCACAGTGGGGTTGGGATGGGGAGCATAGGAGGATTAGAGGAACACTAGAATGGCCAATGGGGAGGGAGGGGAAGGGAGGGGCCAAAAGGGTCAAGAAAGTAAGATGGTAGAATGAGATGGATATCATTACCCTAAATGCATGTATGAAGTCACGAATGGTGTGAATATACTTTGTATACAACCAGAGATATGTAAAAATGTGCTCTACAAGTATAATATGAAATGTAATACATTCTGCTATCATTTCTAACAACTTAGAATAAAAAATAAATTTGGAAAAAAAAAGAAAAAAAGTAACTCTATAGGTGAAGAGCAATGAGTATACTTACTTACAGAAATAAAGAGGGTTTCTCCCTTCTTGGAATTCCCAGGGCTGATTACCACTCTTCAGAGTGTCCCTAACTGTGCAGCTCTCTGCTGTCACCTTTCAACAATGTGTAGTGGTTGTTACTGCTGACATTGTTTTAAAAGTTTAAATTATACAATGCATTGTAAACTCAGGGCAGCTTCTGGCACACATTTAAAAAAAATGTTAGGACTGTTATTAAAGTTCTGCCAGCATCAGGAAAGGGGTGCAGGTAATATATTGGTTACCTTGGGGTTATCCTTGGGAAAGTTTTTGTAATAGATAAGGATATGCTGGTAAACAAAATAAGTTAATATTGAGGTCCTGATCACAAGTTGGAAAACTTCTTATTTTTCCAATGGATACAAGAGGACACAATATTAGAGAACACCTTGATCTTGTTTTTACTTGAGAGCAAATTTTCACTCTTTTCAACCATGGATGGTGTAAGACTACCAATTGGTCATCTTCTATCCCAGTGTGCTACTTTAGGACCTGGACAATAGAGATGATTTATTAGGGATTTGGGCTTTTGGAGATATAGATTGAGGTAGACATATGGAGGAGGGTTGACAGTCTTTATTCAGGCCAGGGAATACTGGGAGTTAGAAAGATAGTGATTGTAACTTGCATCTATTTCTAAGATTCCTCTTTGGTCATGGTCATTCTGGATGTTTCTACCTGTGACAAACCCATGTGTCAGTATATTTTGTTCAATAAGCACATAGTACCTGATGATGGTCTTCAAAGAACTTGACAGACATTATTTGCACTGGTCTCACAGGTTTTAAATGGAAGAAGCAGGATTTAAAACCCAGGTTTGCCTGGATTCCAGAGGCTGTGTTTATAACCACGATATACTACTACTCTCTTTGTATGCTTCTCAGGCTTCAGTATTCTCCTTGTAGAAATATTTCCCTCTTGACTGCCCCTTTTCCCTTCAAGCCTGCCTTTAATGTTCATTCTAACCATATTCCACTTGTATAAAATGTTGCTGGGGGAAGGTCTTACCTACATGGAAGATCATATGGATCTTAGATCAGAAAGGATGAAAAGAAGGATGCATGGATGGCCAGACTTACTTTTTGGAACAGAGTGGACCAGGAGTTAGATGAGGATAATATTAAATTTACATGTACTGACTAATCAAAAGGACAATCATGGCAGATAATAAGTAACTTCTTCAAGATATTGAGGGAGAAATGTCGCAAAGAGTGGGTTGTTCCAATAAAAGATACATTCTCTAGTGATTAAAGGTTTGGAGCCTGGGTTTAAGTCTTATACTAACTTAAGTCCAATTGATGTTGGACAAGCTATTTATTTTCTCTCTGCTTCCATTTATAATCTGTAAAATGGGCATAATAATTGCACCTACTTATGAATTGATGTAAGGAATATGAATAAGTATACTCAATGCCTGACATGTAGTTTGTGCTTTTAAAGGGTTTCCTAGTATTAGCAGTCGTGTGATTCTTTGTACTTGATCGTTCCCCTCTTCTGAGATCTGGCTGTGGTCCCAGGTATCCAATACTCTACTTACATATAACTCCTGGTACCTCTTTAGGAGAGTTAGTAGAATTTGAAGGTTTCCATCCAATTCCCCTACTATCAGCCCACAACCTAAACACCCCAATGATAGACTGAATTTGGGACTGATTGATTTAAAAATATCTGTCAACAAAGCTCTCCTATATCCCCAAACTTCAAATTATCTTCAAGAGCTAAAATATTTTCACCCCATATAAAGTGAAGCAAAAAAAAAAAAAAAAAAAAAAAAAAAGGTGGGGGGGTGTAAAAGAAGAAGGAAAGAGAGAGAGAGAGAGAGAGAGAAAAAAAGGGCCTGTTGGAAGGAAGGGAGGAAAGGAGGAAGGAACGAAGGAAATTATATGGCAGAAGGCAACTTACAAAAAGATTACAAGGAGAGAGGAAAGCATATGCTTATGTTTGGTTGATTGGTTGAGCGTCTATAACAGTCTTTAATATAAGATAAAAACCAACTGCCTCAGACATAAAATACCAGTTTTCTTTCTAGCAGAAGAACCTAGCAGATTCCTCCCCAAATCATAAACTTCCATTCAATCTAATGAAAGAACTGGAGATTTTGTTAAATAAACAGACTTTGCCAATTTAAAAAGTTACCTAAATTTGAAGTTCCTAAGTCTTGAAAGTATCAGAAAATTTACTCCAGATACTTTGCTCTCATTAATATTCAACTAAAATTCAACACTGTGAGGGCTTTCTAAGAAAATCCCATTAATATATTTCTTACAAATGTGATTGTTCACAAACATCAATGGATAACTATATTTAAACAAATTATTCACAAAATGGCTCTCTTTTTTTCTGGTACTTATATGAAATCTAAGTAACAAATATGGGGGGAGGATGATGAAGGACTAAATAGTTTCTTTTTAAGACAATTGCATGACTAGACTTTACACTTAATTTCTGTAAGACTGCACAAAGAAGCTTTCTCAGTTAATTCATGTCTCTGTGTTGTAGCTTTACTCGATCATGTAAAAAAGCAACATCATTAATTACACAAGTGAAGGGAGACATTGAAAAAAGAATGCATCCTTTCATTAACTTACAAAAATACAATTAGTAATTATTAGTGATTTCCTGGAGAAAGTCCAGAGCTGAATTAAAAATATCACTAACCACAGAGATCTTCGTTGGTTCCTTAAAGGAAAAAAATGCACCATGAGGCTTATCCATTGTACTTGCTTTTAAAACATTAAAGGACTAATTCATAAAGCAACCACACAACATTTGTAATGCTTTTCATTTTCTTTTTCACTCTCTGGGAAATGTAAAGAATGTTCCTTTTTCTAATAAAATGCCCTGTAGCATTTAGTCCAGGAGGAGAATGGTTATTTCTTCATTCAGAATTCATGAATATCCTGCCAAAAATGAGATCGTTTTCTAAAAAGTCATATTTTTCAATTTTGGCATATTTTCTTTTAATAGGCAACATATTTACATAATTCCAGAAATATGGAAAAAAATTCCTAAACTATCAACAATCTCTGTGCCAATCTTACTCCCTGCATCACATATTATTCAGGATCTTGCTATCTAAATATGTAAAAATTATTTAAAAGGAGGTTGTTAATTTCAAATTGCTGGGCAATAGCCCCCAACAGTTTTGGAGACAGGCTCCCAGGTACCAACCTCACCTGTTGATGTTTTGGGACTGTTCCTTCTTATGTCCTGGTATGAAGAGATGCACAGTACTGACCTCCCCAGGATATGGTGAGGGATGAACTCTGTCTCAAACATATGGCTCTTTGAAAACAGGTGTGTTTTGACTGGGAAGACAAAGGGTCAGCAGAGCTCTCTGCTGGCATCAGGAAGAAGGAAAAGGGGGCCCAGACTGGGGAGCATTTGGAGCAAGACCCCAGAGGATTCAATTTCTCGAGTTCATCTGCTTGCTATTTATACAAAATTTCAACCTGTTTGACGGTTGCTCTTGTTCTCTACTGCCCTTTGTAAAAATGTTGCACAGTGTTGGGAATCTGCTGAACAAACTTCAAAATTCAGTCAACTCTTGATTTTCCAGAACACAGATGACCTGATTTGCTGTTCTTTAATGTCAGGTTTTATTTTTAGTTTATATTCTACAGTTAACTGGCTTTGCTGATCTGTTGCCGGTTAAAAGTTTAAAGTTAGACTAGCATGGTCAGGAAGTTAAATTTGCTTCTCAAGGAAAGAAAAAGGTATATGACAGAATGTCCTCCTATGCCCTTCACCCATTCCCATCTTCCTATCACCTTTGTGAGGAGGGACCACTTGGTTTTATATCACATGAATGTGATCGCTGGAAGAGCTGACAATATTAGGAAGGAAGATCCATCTTGTAAATGCTTCACTCAGGAATTTGAAAGTTCCAGGTTCCACTACCCACAAGGCTATTTGATATCATTATTGCTCCAGGAAAAACTCAGAAATGCTGGTTTCTGTGGTCTTGAGTGTGTGAGGCATCCACAGGAAGGAATTGGGCCTATCCCAGTTAAGGTCCAAGGTGTAGAGGTAGGAAAGAGAGAGGAGATCAGGGAGGGTGGCGTGTCTGGGGCCAACATGGTCTGAACCTGAAATAAAGAGATGGGAGGTTCTACACTATCCTCTGTGTCTTTTCTGAACTTGGGATTTGATAGTAGAAATGTTTTCTTTCTACAAAGAGGTTGAACCTTTATGTCCTTCCAGATATTTGGGGGCATTGACATGAGTACAGATACATTTTCAGCCTTGAATTCATAATACAAGATTTGGTATTATCTCTCTTTTTATTTGCCTTTGTCGTTAGGGACTTTAATAACTAAGTTAAATTTGCGCTAAAATACATTACATATACACTAAGACAAAACAGAACACTGAAGGGTCATGGGCGGGATTCCACAGTCAGACTGGAAGGCTAGGCATCACCAACTGAGCAGGAACACCTCCCTGTTCTAGACACAGTTGCTGGCAAACTAATAGGAGAGAGTCTTGTAGAATGTGTTTAGAACAAAGACCTTTCTGAAACTGCAGGTTTTTCCCCTTTAATTCCAGGGACCAAAATTAAGGCTTCCTTAGAGTAGTTACAATTCTGAAAGAACTGATTGTTCCAAAGCCACACCTTAGTTACTTCCTCAGCAATTATTACAATGAAAGATCATTGTCAGATGCATGTTCAGGAGGAGGAAAGATACTAAGATTGTAGTTTGCCTGGATTCCATAGGAAGGAAAGAAGAGAGCTAGTTCCCTGAGGCAGCCTATCTCACACAGGCCTGGCACAGTCCTCTCAGACATGGCTCACAGCACTGCTGCATGGTTCAGGGGGTGAGTAGACATTTAGTGTCATGGGCAAGAGTGTTTCAGTTCCATAATGGGAAAGTAGCTCAGGGAGATTTCAACCATCTCCCCTCCCTCCTACACACACACCCCTCATACACATTTATGAATATCTAATTGCTTTCAGTAGCAAAAACATTTTATTTTGATCATGTAATACTATGGTTTGTATGTGACTGCACATCCATGATAGTTTTTAAAAGGCTGCTAAGAGAAGAATGCACATGCAAATGCAAATGAGTTTTAGAAGAGAGGACAGAGAAATAAAAGGGAAACTGGGATAGCGTGTTGTCAGAGACACCAAAGGAAATGAGTGTTTTGAGACACAAAACAGTCATGTTTCCTGCTGCTGAGAGGCTAGGCAAGGGAGACCGGAACCCCAGCCCGTGCTTGATGATTGGGTTGGTGCAAAGATGCTTCTTGGAGGCAGGATTCTACAAGAAGAGTATTAGGAAGTTTTCCTGTGATGACGAAGGCACCTTACCTGGAAAGTGAATGTGTACTAAATGTCAATCTTCTGCCAATGAATGGGTAATATGTTCAAAAAGTCTGAACGGTGCCCATCCATGCCTCTGAACAGCAGGAAAAGCACTGCTCAGTTCTGGAGTGTTGATCCACACATCTCTGCAGGCCAGGCCATCTGGGTGATTCCTGCTCAGCCACTGTGGGGAGGTTCTCTGAATCACCATTAAGTTTAGAGAGTCAACTTGGTTATTCACACCTGAACTAACTGTGTCTTTCCTAAAAGGCACAACATTCATGAGAAGTAAGTTCTTGCCTACTATTCCTTGTGGTCAGGAACATATCAACTTTCACTGTTTCACCTACACCTTATTAAATTCTCTTATTTTCTCAGGTGAGCCCCTAAAATTTACTTCTAGGGGGAGGAATATTCTGGATCACTAAATCTCAGGACAGAAATTAATTCCCTAGTTTACAAGAAAAACCATGATAAAATTCTATTGCATAATTTCAGTGAAGGGATTAAATAAGAGAAAATATATTTTAGATTAATCCTTTAAATTAAATGGCTGTGGAGATAATTTGCCCATTATAAAAGTGAGAGGTGGAAAGATATTCAGACATGTTGAAAGACATCCATACATGTGCTCATTAAAGTATATAGTGCGATACTTTAAAAACCTGGAACTGAAGGTGACTTTTCTAATTACCTATGACATGTGAAGTCAATTGTCCTTAATACATTCAAAATGACACATTACGAATGAATAGATATTAGAGCTTTCTGCTCTGCTGCTCACAGAAACATCTGACGAAGGACCAGCATTGGATATGTCACCTTATGTCATAGGAAAAAAAGAATGAAAAGATGACGCTAGGAGAAGGTAGAGTCGTTTGATGCTTCACGTGTTTACTAATTCCAAACATGAAAGGATTCTTTGAAGAAAAGTTTCATGTTTTTTAACCTAAAGCATGTAATGAATTTAAGGTACAAAATTAAAAACCTTCAATCTTACTTGATTCGAAATGCTTATTAGTTCCTGGCAATTAAACAGCATACATGCTATTCATTTGAAGGTAATTTATCTCTAGTTTCTTATGAACCTATTTAGAAAACCATATAGAATTTAGCAGTAGGAATTTTTTTTTAAAAAGTCCATTCTCTTAAGTCTGCCTATTCATTACATATTATTAAGGCTTAAAACATCTATTTTCTTTCATGATCAACTCTATGAAGTATTTGTATTCATTATTGATGAACAAATTAAGGGAACATGCACATTTTGAACAATGGGAGTTCTGCAGAATTCCAAGACACTCGTGTGTTCCCTAACATTTTGAATGGATTACATACAGAGTTATTTTGTTTTTATACCCACACCACAAAAACATGAGAAAATCATCATAATGTTATCAAGGGTATCTTCAACCTGAAAAAAATGAAATATTTATATTTGTAGATTTTGTGAATATCCTGCACATTTGGTTAGAACTTTAGTGTCAGGCAGCATGACATGAGAGGTAAAACCATGAGAATTGGTTGACTCTAGTCCTGAAACACACACAATGTTGATAAATAGGTTCATCCTCTAGAATCTACCTCACTTCATCTCTCTTGAAATGGTTGCCATGGTCCACTTTGTACTCTTCTTAATGCTGAATGTTCTCTCTCTCTCTCAAGCATGAGCTCTTCTAGATGAGCCTGTTTTATTCCTTCCTGTGTACCCCAGATTCCCTGTATGTTACTGGCTTTCAGCATATTTTTTGCTGAGTAAATGACTTCCAAGTGATCTAAAGCATATTCTACTTTGTGCTTTTAAAAAAATTAACAGATACAACTAGTTTTATGTATGGATAATTTCCAATGATTTCCCTAGCAGATATATTAAAACAGTGTTAACAGCCCTAATAAATTGGACTAAGAGCAAGGGGGTGATCTCCTGGTAAATAATTAGGTATTATAGCTTTGACACCAGAGAAAGGAGAGTTTACATAGGGCTATAGGTGAACCTAAATCACGGAGCTGGTTTTTGTCCATCCATTTCCACACTGGTCTTTAGAAAAATCATAAATAGGTTTGCACAATAAACAGAGCTGCACATCATGATTTGTAGTAGTTTCTCTGAATTTTTTGCAAATGTATTACTGGTGTTATACATGCCTATAATAATATGCAAATGTTTTATTTAATATAATTCCTTCCTGTTTTTCTTTCTTTTCAGTCAGAATATGTTTCTGTCTCTATCTGTGCAATTGACTTTGTGAGCCTTCCTCCTCCCCCACTCCAATGTACCTCCCTGTACTTTCTGGAGGCTTCCTATAAATATTGGAATTAATTAACTATGCAAGAAGGCTTCTCAGATATTTCCAGTCTGAAATATAACTTACTCTTCTTATGTTCTAACATGCTTGTTATAACACTCCTTCTTGTAGAATAGAACCACATATGATGTTTTTGGGGACACATACTATATAATAAGGTTCTTCCTTAAACTTCTTACAAATAACAGTCACTGGATGAGTCCCAATAGAGGTGTGATCATGTTATGGCAAATTTCATTCTGTGATAATTATGTCACAGTAAAACTTTGGTTTTTCCTCCATAAAACCATTGGGATTCTTTCTGCATAATTGGAGTGTTGTTGTGTTGGTGGCCTTGAAACTACTTTTCCTCAACTAAGTTAGTTGTAAGGTCACCCTACATGAGTCTAGAGTTGAGCCTCCAAGAACATAATTACTTATCAATATCTGTGAACCATTCTCCCAAAGAACAGCTGGGAACATCATCAAGTTTCAGACCCGAATGGAACTTTGAAGGACATAGTCACCCCACCTGGAGCTTGAATAATCTAGTCTCATCTTTCAAATATTGAAAGACGTCATTATGTCATGCTACCCCTCCCACCCCCCTCCTCCAACTTAGATTAAACTAAGGTTAAGTTAACACCATGTATCACCCTCATGTGATATAGATTTGAAGTTCCTTACTCATCTGGATTACTGTCTCTGGGGAGTTTTGTAGTTCATGTTAAAACTGAGCACAGTTTGGACAACTTTTAGTTCCTTCACTTGTTCTCTATGCCAAGTTCATTCTTCTGCCCAGAGATGTTGAGAGTACAGTACCAGGCACTATAGTGAGACTTTGGCCACACAGTTGAGTACAAGCCACAGCATCTGTCCTCACTGAGAGCTGAGCTGTTAATAATAGGCAAGAAGTAAGTCACATTTGGCCACTACAGAAAGGTAGTTTGGGGACAAAATATTAAACATAGTAGAAGAAAAATCACAGGCCTTAGAGTCAGGTAGACCTGGATTTGAATGCTAGCTCTCTGTCTATATATATGCTTTAAACCTCAATATTTTTAGCCTGTAAATTGAGGATGATAATATTTATCTCATGGGGTTGTTAGGAGAATTAACCCAAATAATCAATGTACATAGTTGGTGCTTAGAAATTATTCATTTCTTTACTACTTTTTCTCAGTGATTTTTTTCCATGAAGAATGGTGTGATCAAATTAATTAGAAAAACGAAAAGATTTAAGTAACGCTACTTCTATTTAATCATATAACTCTTCAGAGCTTTTAATATGCTAATGTGCTTTGTGAATCTCTTAAAAAGAATATGGTTTGTAGCATTTTCCAAATTTATTTGACCACAAAACCCTTTTTGGGTAGTACACAGAATAACATCTTGTGTTTTCTCTGAACATGGTGTGAGAAACATTGTCCTAGTGGGATCTTTGGATGTGTTGCTCTGCCCCTTGGGCATGTCTGAAAGTATGATTGTCCCTCTGGGTCCTAGGAGTGGCCCATGCAGGAAAATTAATTCCAAGCAAACACAAAAACAGCAAATAATTTCCCTCTGCTTCAAGTAAGAAAGTGAAGTGTCAATGAAGCAAAAGCTTAAGTCTTCAAAAAAAGTATTTTCATTTATGAAGTTTAGGTATAGGTCTCTTGTTTGGAAAACCCTAAAGAATTACTAAAATGAAAATACTACGAGAAATAAATTACTAGGAAGGAGAGAAAATTGAAGATATTATGCAATGGGTTGTGTATAGTCAAACATGCTGTCCCCTTTCATGAAATTAAATATTTCTGTTTATATGATGGAAAATCTTGTACTGATTCATTCTCATTAAGGCTCTAGAAAGTTCATCAGAAAAACTTTATAGAGACCTTAGGGAAAACTCAACAGGGGGGAATTTCCTGTTGAAGTCTGGAGGTGGGGAGAGAGTATTTTTCCTTTATTGGGGTTTGCTTTGTTAATTGGTGTTTGAAGAAACCCCGTTTCTTTCATAGTTGAAGCTAAACAGAATTAATGTTAATTAAAAAATGATGTTAGTGTTCCCAGAGCACGTTCAAGCTGTTGGTTGGGAAAAAGCTTATCCAAAACACTTTCTCGTGGCTTTGTTTGCCTGGGGAACTGACTAGTTTGGAGTTTCAACAGGGTGAGAGAGAGAAAGAGAGAACTGCCAGTTTATTTCTGGAACATAGGAAGATGTGTTTCAAATGACACTCAAAACAAAGAGCACACTAAAAAGTCACCAAAAATGCTTTTTTTTAAAAAAATGTGTTTTTAGACCCAAGCTTGAGACCTGTAAAATAGGATACTGTACTAAACTGTGCATGGTCTGGGGATGTTGCTGGAAGGTGTGTCTGTGCATGTAATTGACAGTATTCTAAAGAATGCATAGTTTTTAAAACTCTACTACTTGAAGTAGACTATCTTTTCCTATGCTTGTAAAAATCTGTACTGGGGTCTTTCTATTTAATATACTTTAAGGACTATTTTCCTTGATTCACTGAGGACTTCAATAAATAGATACATTGCCATCAAATCCCTGAGGTCTGTGTACTTCCTTCGGGTATAATTAACTTGGATGGCTCAGTAGATCTAAACAACTACCTCAGACAGTAAGGAAAGGAAAAAGTGAAATACTCTAGATATTTTTTCTGGGATTCTGGAGCCCTTTGGTTATTTTTTTTAAGGTCTGAGTTTCATAGTATAGAATGAGAATGTTAAGTTACATTTAGGTAGAAGTAAACTATTGCTAACTGAAATTCTGAAACTTGAAATGACTTTCAAATTCAATGAAAATAATTATTTGATTATTCATTTATATATTCCTAGTTTCTTCCTTAAAACATCTGTAATGGTTTATAACTAAGATTGTATATAAAGTAAGTTTGATAATATAAACCCAGGAATTGGAAATGGGATCTGTGGAAAGAGGTGGAAGCAAGTCTACTAACTTCATGGGCTGGTACAGCTGTTCTGAGCATCATTGTGATTCTTAGCGTCCTGAAAGGCAGACCTAAATGAGAAACATCTTAAATTATTTTCATTAAAAATGAAGAAACATACAAAATTTCTTTGAAGCAATTTTTTTCTAGCACTAAATTCTAAAATAAAAATTCTTCTCATGTGCTTTTCTTTTAGCATGTGATTTCTCTTTTGAAAATGATTATTTAGATATACAAATGATTTGTGAATGTATTTGAATACAGAAATATGTAGATTAAAAGTTCAATTTCTCCTTCCCCCTTTCAACCTCACCTTCCTTCCTATTGGTATGTATCAGTCTTGACCTTTTTCTAAGATCCCCTCTTATTCCTATATCCTGCCTCATGTATATCATACACAGGGATTGTATATATAGGGATTATTCTCCTGCTTACTTTTATTTATTTATGTCTTGAAGTTCATCCACACCAATGCAAATAATTCTCTTTTGTAAAACTACTGTAGGATCATCCTCAAATGTATCAAACATTGTTTGAATTGTTTGCAATTCTTCAATATACAAATGATGCTATAGTGACATGTGCACATGCTTAAATATTTTGTGCAGCAGATATGATAGATACCTGGAAGCAGAAAAATGGGCCAGAATACTTGCGCACACACACACACACACACACACACAAATGGCATGGGGGAGGGCTGTAAATGCAAAGAACCCTTAAGATCAGCAATTACAAACTTTTGGTGTGGTGGTATTCTTTCAGGTCCTCCATCTCTCTTTCAAACTTCCTTTCCTACCTGGAGTCTGGTGTGTACCATTCTTTTTTTTGTTTAATATTTTTATTAGTTGTTGATGGACCTTTATTTTATTAAGTTATTTCATGTGGTGCTGAGAATCGAACCCAGTGCCTCACACATGCTAGGCAAGCGCTCTACCACTAAGCCACAAACCCAACACTGGTGTGTACCATTCTTGACCTTTTTCTAAGACCCCCTCTCATTCTTTACATCATGCCCCATGCATATCATTTACGTGGTGTAGGATGATGCTCTGTGGAGAAACTTCTTACAAACTGCTAAAGATAATTCTATCATATGAACACTTTCTCTGTCAAATTACTTGACATTTTGTGTATGTCAACATGTGTATGTGTATGACACACTGTAATCTCAAAGAGGCCAAGTTGGCACACAAGGACAAGCTTTTCCTGAGGAATTTTGTTTCCAGTATCTTGTGACTTGTTCATTTATTTCTTGACTATTAGCATTCATGAGCAGATAAACAGTACCCATAAACAAAAAATTAGGAAGAAGTTGAATAACTTTCTTCATCCAGAGTGAAAAGATGCCTGTTGCTTGATTATTAGATGAAGGAAAATGTAAGTTCAGCATGTTCCAAGGGAAAATTATTGAGAACTAATTCTCTAGATTAAGTCAATTAAAAAATAAGAATTATCATACATAATACAACTAATGCAAGACCTGTGTTAAAATTTTAACCAGTACCCATTTGAAAAGATGTGCTGTCCCCAAGGACTTCCTAGCAAGTTTTAGGTGAATTCCAGGCTGATAATATCTTTAATCTTTCTTGATGTTTATTTAGTTCTGAAATTTACTTCCTGCTTCTGAATCCATTCATTTGAATATATACAAGTATGGTTTGCTTGTGCTTAGAAACACTCACGTCTTTGGCTGCTACTTCTGACTTTTTTGAAATTGAAAAGCAGAATGACTCCTTCAAGCCAAGGATTCAAACAATTCTAATGAAACACTGAATAAAGACAGAGCCACTGAAGCAAATTATAGTGTGCTTTAAAATCTTACAGTTGTTTCTAGTACAACTTGAGCATAAAAGAAATAGAACTTCTATTTCTTCCAGCATCTTCCAAATACATACTTCTTACCCTCCCTGAATTTTATGTCTTCTTAAAGAGAACATCCAACATGAATTGTATTCTGCAGAAGTCTTTGATATTTAAGTCATTGAACAACTCCTCTGATTTCAGTTCTTCTCTTTTAGCCTCCTTATTCCAACTTCCCAGGTTAGCATCAGTCACTACGTATTCAGTTCATACTTTAAGCAAAAGAGGAGAAAATGCAATGGTGATCAATCACTTCAGAACTATAGGTGTTACAAAGGAGACAAATGAGGAGTATCCCCATAAGGATATTTGTTCAAACACACACAATAAAGGAATATCTCTATTATGGTTTAGGTATGAGGTGTTCCCCCAAAGCTCATGTGTGAGACAGCACAAGAATGTTCAGAGGTGAAATAATTAGATTATGAAAAATGCAACCTAATATGAATTAACTGGGTGGTAGCTGTAGGCTGGCAGGGTGTTGCTGAAAAAAATTAGGGCAGGCCATTTTGTCCCTGGTGAGCTGAGATGGCTCTCTGCTTTCTGATTGCTATGTCCTTAGCTGCTTCCCTCTGCCATGCCCTTCCACCATGATGTTCTGCTTCACCTCAGGCCCAGAACTATGGAATCAGCCCACAGTAGACTAAACCTCTGAAACCATGAGCCAAAACAAGCTTTTCCTCCTCTGTTGTTCTTGTCGGATATTTTGGTCACAGTGATGAAAAGCTGACTTAAAACAATCTCCGTTTGCCCTTAGTTTTTTTTTTTTTTTTTAATTAAGTATGCAGTTGATTGGATACTTTAAAAGTTTTTAAAGCTTAATAGGAATGTACACACCTTTCATCCTTCACCCTATTCACATTTCCACAAGATATTCTCAGAGATTTTTGACTTGGGGGACTTGAGGGGGAAATTCTCATGCTGGGTCCAAAGACTTTGACTATCTTTGCCTAGAGGGTACATTAATCCTTAGATCTTTGACTTCTTATAAAAATCACTCTCTTCATCTGGCCAGTTTTTAAAGATCAGAATTTAATGATGATCACCAACAACCAACAAGAGGGAATTGGGCCATTAATTCCCTTTCTTCCAAGTTTTCCTTGAATTAGAATTCTAACTTTATAATTGGAATCCAATAGCATGACATTCCTGAAACTTGGCTTTTATGTCTGTGTAAGTATTAGCTAGGATCCTCCCCTGGCTACTACTGACCCATGTACATGGGCAAAGCTGCTCTGGACCTTATTCTGGATTCATCATGAATTCTTGATCATATTTTTTACCAGAACCATGGCACTGAGACTGATATGGATCCTAGAAGGTTCTGTATGTTCCCTTATGGAACTCACCTATGTAATGGAGCTACTACTGACATATTCTCCAGAGGTGTTGTAAGGATTAAATGAGGCAATATATACAAAGAGATTACCATAGTGCCTTAAACCAGGGTAAACATCCAACAATAGTTAACTAGGAGGGGAAAAACCAGCTACAAAACAACTCCTGAAGTTCATTGAGGCAGATCTTCAATGAAGGCTCATTTGCCCTTCTCTCTCCCCTCTTGAGTTCTGACTCTTCATGTTATATAAAAGCAGGCAAATGAGGTCACATAAGGGCTAATGGCTAACACCAACATCATCTAAGGCTCTCATGAATCATCGGCACTAAAGGACCTGGGGTTGGGGGCGCACAAACTAGTTTGAATCTAGTGTGAAAGAAAACAAAGCTACCTTCAGATTCCATAGTCATTAATGAGTGGAATATAATTAGGAATGATGCAATAGACTGGCTTTTCTCCAGTAATTTATAAAAGACCACTTTGATATTATCTTGAGTTACAGGACCTGGTCCAGCATATTGTACACATCTGCATGGTTTCGGCCAGTCCTCAGCAGTACAAACAGTACAAGATGGACTGGAGAATTGTTTACTTGACCAGGCAGAAGTCCAGTTCTGGACACAGCATTACCCTGCTGGCCATACAGTTGTATCCCATAAGACCCTTACCACCAACAACTTAAGGCCTAGGATACTCCAACATGCTGATTCATTGACTAAGGCAAATAGTTCCATTCCTTCACAATGACTGCATTCCTCAGTACAAGAATAATTACGCCCTTTCTTGGCAATTCAAGGCCTAACACATCTGAAGACCTAAACAAACTGTTTGCCTTTACCTCATTCCTTCTTTACCAGGATCTGTAAGACTTCTTCCTGGTAAAAATTGATCATTTTAACATTGTAGCGTGGCTACTCTTAATACTGAATCTCATTTAGTTTCAATCTTCCTCTAAGTTCTATTTCTACCATACTTCCTTGAAGAATGGAAAAGCAAACTGGAAAAAGATATTCTTGGAGATTGACATCATATTGGAAACTTGGCATGAGCCATCCCATACTTAAGCTCACCAGAGCTAGATATTTCATCTATTGGTTGTTGAATATGTTGCTGCCTCTACTTTGCCTGCTTTCACTTTAAGAGTCTATACATCTCAAACTTTTAAAATCAACAGTTTCATGTTCATGAATAAACTCTTCTATCTGTGAGCAGTGCAAAATTCAATGGAGAATGGAGACAAAATTTCAAGGGTTTCCTGGGTCAGGATTAGATCTGTAAGGTCCTTTATGATCAGGAGTTAGAGGTTCCACCTCCACTGTGTAATCTATCCAGAGGTAGGGCTGAAAGGACTGGACTACTTAACACTTCATGCCTTTGCCCAGCAATTTCTTCCCTAAACCTACCCTGAGTGAAGGCCCAATAGCATATAAGAAGACTGAGACCAGAAATAGCACAGTGAATTACTGATGAAGAATAAAGTACCAGGAACAAGTAAAACAGAAGATGCTGGAGAGGAGGCAAGGGCCAGATTGTGGAGAGTGGTTATAATGTAACCAGCTTACAAGTGACTCTGTAGGCGTCAAAGAGATTTAATCAGAAGAAGAAAAAAAAAATAGAAGAAAAAATAGCCAGTGTAGGTGTGATGGTGTGTGTTTGTAACCCCAGAAACTCAGGAGGCTGAGGCAGGGGGATCACAAGGTCAAGGCCAGCCTCAGTGAATTAGTGAGACCCTGTCTCAAAATAAAAAAGAAAAAGGGCTAAGAAATGTAGCTCCGTGGTAGAGTGCCTCTGGGTTCAATCCCCAGGAGAAGGAGAGGAGGAAGAGATGGAGGGAAAATACACATTGACACTTGTATTTTCAAAGGATCATCTTGGTGACCACTGGAGAATAAATTGGAAATGAGGGAGATTAGTAAGCTGTCATGTAGAGGGAAGGAAGAAAGAGAGCTTTAACTAAGATAGTGGTCTAAGGAATAAAAAAAAAGAGAGGGTACCTTTGAGAACATTTAAAAGTAGAATCAAGACAATTTAGTGACTGTTTTGATGTGAGCGATGAAGAAGAAGAAGATTATGATGACTTTAACTTGGGGTAAATTTGGATATTAGTTCTAAAACACAGAACAGCTCTGCAAGAACTGACAGAAACCAGGTGTAACTAATCACTTGGTAACTTTCGTGCTACATGACCTAGTAAGGAGTTGAGTAAACCCACCAAAGTGGGTATTACCTAGGATACCCACTGAGTACAAGTTTTCAACTTGGCTGCATACTGGGGACACTTTAAAAAAATATTAGTACCAGGTCTGTACCCAATTTCTATAGGAAAGACCTAGACCTTCTCAATGACTCTAAAGCACTACCACAGATGTAGTGGTTTCCTTAGACTCAAAAATGTCTACT
This sequence comes from Tamias sibiricus, assembly GCA_025594165.1. Taxonomy (NCBI): domain Eukaryota; kingdom Metazoa; phylum Chordata; class Mammalia; order Rodentia; family Sciuridae; genus Tamias; species Tamias sibiricus. The sequence continues at coordinate 105,136,333 of CM046664.1, read as the reverse complement.
ACTTATTTCAATGATTACTCACCTAATTGTCCATTCACTATACATTCCTCTTACACTAGTAAAATATGAAAGAATTGGACATATGGGTATCTGTGGCTCTTGGTTTTGAAGGAGAAATATCTTGGCCTTTATAACCCAGGAAAGATGTGACCCGGAAAGCCAACCCCGAACTTTCTAGTCTACCTAGAAGTCTCCCATGACCTGAGCTCCCAGGAAACCTGGCTCTACCAGGGGATTCCCCACCTGGTGGAATAAAGGGGTGGGGCCTGAGGTGAGTGTAGTGCAGGGACCTGGACTGCCAAGACTAACTTGACTCATAAACTTGGAAACCACACAGTTGAAGGTCATCTTCAGAGAGCAAGGCATTTTAGATTCCTGGAGCTGCCATGACAAAATCTCACAAACTGGTTGGTTTATAACAAAAAACTTAATTCCTTATAGTTCTATAGCTACAGGTCCAAAATTGAGGTCTTAAAAGTGTTATTCTTTCTCTGAAGGTTCTAAGGGAGAATCTCTTAGTGGTTATCAACAGTCCTTGCTGTTTCTTAGCTTGTGGCTGTGTCCTTACAGCCTCTGCCTTGGTCTTTGCATGACTCATGTGTCCAAGTTTTGCTGTTCTTATATTTTCACCTTGTGAGCTCACCTAATCCATTATGACTTCATATTAAACGGATTAAATCAGCAAAGGTCTTATCTTCAAGTAAGATCACATTTACAGGTACTAGGGCCCAGGACTTGAACATATCATTTGGGAGACACAACTCAATGTATAGTACAAACACTAACTATGTAATCTGTCTTGGGCAAGAAATCCCTCTGCTACTGCTAAAGTCTTCACTTTTCAGGTTTTAACCTCTGATTGCCAAATACATAATTGCCTACCCTGCCATCTCTCAACCCTATCAGCATCTCTATGTCTAAGATCAACAGAGCCACAGATTTTTCAGAAGTAGACATAAGAGAGTATGTCCTTTTTATGTATGCATTTACAACACACACACTTTAAAATGAGGAGAGGGTTGGAACCCTTCCCCTCCTGGCCTGTCTATTTCCAAAAGGAGTCTAACTTTATTTTTGCCTTTATTTTTGAAGTTTCTAACCAGAGCATACCACAGATAACTCCATCTTAAAGTCTGACCCATTAGGCCACCTCACTCCCCTTTTCTGCTTTACTATCTTTCTCCCTTTCCCTCATATCCCAACCAGTTTGATACCAGTGCTTTTCACCAACACACAATCTTTGCTTCTTACACTTACTGGCAAAACTCATGAAACCCTAAGTTGAAAAAGCTGGGCCCACCTTGGTCTCCGACTTAACCCCTGCTTTTTCTACAATCAATTTAGGAAAAAAATTCCAAAGATAAAAAGCCATACTCCTGTGCTATTTGGGGAACCTTTATGCTACCAGCTTGTTTTTCTGCACAGTCATAAAACTGGACCTCAAAGATGTGGACCATTGTACAATTTGTACTCCTTTCCCTTGAACCCAGGCTCCCACCCAGCCAAACCCACTTCCTCCTTGACTAACCATTTTAAACCTCTGTGCTGCTTAGAAAATGATTAAAGAACTTGGGACTAACTACATGAAAGACAGTCTTCTATTTTTATGTTTGTCCTTTTGCATTAGAAATCCTAAGGGATGGTTTGTTCACGCCTCACTGGGCCCATAACTGAAATACCACTGGGAGCTTTCCCCGTATTTACTGACTATTAGATTAACTGCTGTCTATTTCTGGCCTTGAAATAATTTTTTTTCCTGTGAACTTGAACAAATAACTTAACCTTCATTTCCCTTTCCTTATAAAATGATACGCTTATTGCCTATGGATGTTAATAGGCTTAACAAGGTTTTTACCAAGTGATTATGTATCAAGCTAAATTATAAAGCATTTTATGTTTATTTTTATTGGTTGTGCTACAGTACTCTTCAATGTAGGAGACATTTATTTGATAGTACATTTATTTGTGTACCTAGCATTGTGCTATAAGCAATTATAGTCTATAGCTTGTTAGGAAAATAATAAATGTCCAATACATATTTGATTGATCAATGTAGAAGTTATGGTTCCTGCTTTCAAGGAATTTAGAACCTCTGTGGTTAGGAGTACTTTGCATATTTTTAGGAAAAAGCAATTTGCTTAAATAAAATTGTTCTTGGGCAAGTCTAGGCATTAGCAAGGGTAGGGCTAAAGAAAGGAGAAGAGACTAATCTTCGTTAAGTACTTAATAAAAGCTAAATACTTCACCCACATTATTATACTTTAATCCTTACCACAAACCTGTAGGATAGGTATTTAACATTCCCATTTCCAGAGGAGGAAACTGAGGGTCAGGGAGGTTTGGGGATTTACCTAAGTTTACACCTCCTAAGTGGGGAATGAAGGTTCAGTGTCAGATGCATTGAATGCAGATCTGTTTGACTACAAAGCTGGTGCTTTCATTACTATGCTAGTTTGCTAAGGCTACATGCCAAACCCTGGGGCATGGATCCCATTGTTTAATCCTCTTTATTGCTGTTGAATTAGAGGTCTTCAGATTCTCCTGCCAATACATGACCAGTCTCTGGGAGGAATCACTTAGCATACCTAAAACATGATCTAATAAGCATCCACTATTGCAGTATTGTAGTGCTCGTATTATAGAATTCAGAACAACCTATGGTTTCAGGGATGCACTGGAGGTCTTGGAACACATCCTCTGAGAATCAGGACTACACAAAAGATCTCTCTCTTTTCTTCTCTTTCTCTTTCTCTCCAAACTTCCCAAGTCCCTCGTACTTTCATAGGATCATTCAATAATGCCTAGAATTCCCACCGAGCATGCTTTCTTGGTATGGGATCCACAATTCATGAATCTTCATCTGATTTCTTTTTCATCTTCTAAAATTGTAGCAAAATACACTTAACATAAAACTTACCATTTTAACCATTTATAAGTGTTTTAGTTCAGTGACATTAAGTACATTCACATCATTGTGAATGCCACCCCACCGTCTATCTCCAGAACTTCTCCATACTCCAAACCAAACTCTGCACTCATTAAACACTATCTGAGAGTCATCCCCTTCCTTCACCCCTTGCAACTACCATTCTACTTCCTGTCTTTATGAAGGTACCTTATATAAGTGGACATATGATATTGTCCTTTTGTATCTGGCTTAGCATAAAGTCTTTAAGGTTTGTTCATGATATATCATGGGTCAGAATTTCATTACTTTTTTAGGCCGAATAATATTCTAGTGAATGCATGCACCACTATTCTGATTTTACCTTTGTCTTCTTTCCTCATGTACCAGCTGGGTGACTGCCTAACCAAACAAATACTGCAGCATTAACAACCGATACAGGCTTAAGATGATGGTCCCCAGACACAACACTTGTTAGGAAGGACAATGGGCCAGGAATGCAGAATCATGAGCTCTGGATCCAAGTCTGCTGGGTGTCAGCTAGATGGTCTTGGAAAGTTACCTTAAATTTCCAAGCATTACTTGTCTAAGAAAAAAAGAAAAAGAAAAAGAAAAATCACAGCCTGTCATTCTAAAAACCTGTGGTTTTAGGAGTGTCTTCAACGTGTTGACTCAAAGTCAATATGGAAAGTGGCTGTAGGAAGCATTGTAGCAAAGTGAGTAAGGGAAACATGGGGGAAGAATCTTCTCAAACTTTCCAATTACACACACACTAGAAAGGCAGCGCACACTGTAAGGCCATACTACATTAGACTTTTCAGCGTCTAAAGTTTCCCCGCCTAAAGTTGAGGGCTGAATCTTAGAGAAATCTTACCTATTTCACTTAAAATTTTCAACTTCTATTAGGCCTCTGGGATCTTGTAAATCTTTTTTTTTTTTTTTTAATATTTATTTATTTGCTTTAGTTGTACACAATGCGTTTACGTGGTGCTGAGGATTGAACCCGGGCCGCACACGTGCTAGGCGAGCGCTCCTCCGCTGAGCTACTACCCCAGCGCCGATCTTGTAAATCTTGTGTTTGTTTGCTTGTTTCGTTTCTTTTTTCAAACTTAGTTATATAGACTATTTCAAAAGAGAAAATACATTCAATATTTTTGTATATTATTGGGTTTCTTTTGCATTATTATTATTATCTAGTTCATATTCTTTTATGCATGATTCTCTAATCGTTATTCTCTGTAGTGTGTGTGTGTTCCCAAGCACACTTGAGGACTGCCCCAGAAAGTGAACAGCAGACAATGTGGCCACAACAAGGGCAGGGATCGATTACATCCCTCCTACTGTATTCTGCCTGGGGAATGACATGGAAAGGAAGGGAAGAGTTTCGAAGACCCCATCTTCCCACACTTCCTCAATTTCATCCTCAGTTTTATGTTTGCTTGTGTTGTCATTGTTGTGGTTTCTAACTACTCCTTCCATGGATTCCTGGCAAAATAAACCAACACCTATTTTTTATCCCCATTTTCTTTGTGCTTTGAAAATTTATCCAGGTGGACACATGTGGCAGTAATTCATTAATTTTAACTGCTGCACAGTGTTATGTTTTATGAACACAGTACAAGTTATTTACCTGTCCTTTCATTGGCTGTTAGCCTGGTTTCAATTTGCCATTGAACACGTCTCATGAACTTGTGTGAGGTGCTCTCAAAACCTTGCTGCCTCATCCAGGTTTAGGAAACCTATTTTTCTTACTTTTTGATGCAAAATTTCTATGAACACCAAAGAGTTCATGAGTTCAACAGAAATAAACTGAGTGCTTACTGAATACAGAGATACTAGGAAAAGCAAAGACAAAGTTCTTGTCCTCAAAGAGGGGCTACTAGACTAGAAGAGCCATCAAATAATAATGCAAGTAAATATAACAATACTAGTAAAATAAGTAAATTGAGAGAAAGGTTGTTGTCCTGTAAGAGAATAGAATATCATTATCCTAAATGCATGATTGAAGATCTGAATGGTACTTTATATACTTTGTATACAAGCAGTTGTATGTAAAAAGATACTATACTTGTGCATGATGAATAAGTAAATAAATAATTAAAAAAAAAAAAAAAAAGAGCATAGAACAGGAAGACCTGCCCAGCTCAGGGTGTCAGGGTTGGTTTTCCTGCCGTGATGCTTGGTCTGAAGGGAGAAGGAAATGAATGACAGCATGGTAAGAAAGTTAGGGTTTAGGTTGGGCTAGGGTGAGGAAGCATCAGAAGTAGAGGGAACATCAAGTGGACAGTTCTGGGACTGTGGATAATGAGGGGAGAAGGCCCCTGCACCTAGAACAAAGAGTGGAGGGAAAGAGGTGTGAGAAAAACTCAGGAATTAGATGGGCCAGAACATAGGGAACAGTTGGCTTTTGTTCTAAATAAGGGAATGCCATGATTAAGCTGGAAATAAATATTATTATTATTATTAATGAGAAGAAATAATGTCATATTTGGGTTTCTGGGCAACAAACTCACTGGCCCCTGGATGGTGAAGCTTTGTTGGGAGCCCCACACCAATTTATGCTGAATCCTTGTGGTTAATGTGAAACATCCTGTGGTCACTCTCACTCATTCTCGTGAAGAGTATTGGAAACGAGGAAACCCTTGGAAGTAGGAGCATCTGCTTTCATGGCAGGTTGCACAGCAGAGAGAGGAAGAGGGTTGATGGAGTCCAGAGAGTGAGAGTCTGTAGAGAAAAGGAAAATGGAAGAGGAGTCAAGGTAAGGGAGTGTCTGTTTGTCCACAGAATAGAAAAAGGACGGGGGCTTGGGGAAAGACAAGCTGAGAGCTTGGCTCCTAAGTTGTCCAGTAGGGACAGAGATCAGGATGAGCCAGGCAAAACACAGGGACAGGGCATTAGCAGAGACTTCAGTTGAGATCTAGAAGGAAAACAGTTATCCAGACAGCCCAAAAGAGACCAAATAGCTCACATATCGCACAAGACAGTAAGCAAAATTCTATAGTTTCTGGGAAGACTGAGTGCTCCTAGATCCAGCCCATAGTTAACCCTCTACTTCTTAGGAAACTAAAGTCATGATCTGCGACTTGTGGCACCAACATTGTCCTACCGGTAACTCACAGGTATCATTCCATGCTCCCTGGGCTCCAGCCCCTGCCCTAGCTTCAAAAATCACACTGAACACACCACCATGACTCTGAGAGAAGCTGCTCTCACTTCCCCCATTAGTTAGCAGGGTGCTTTCCTTTCTCCCCCCCTTCAGTGATCTTTAGTTTCTAAGACAAGGGGGAAGGAAAACAAAGAACTCTGAGACTCCACTTTGCAGTGGGGGAAGTGCATCCCTATCAGAGATGGGGAAAGAACTTTTCTGGAAAACAATGATTTTATTTGGCTTTTCCAGAAAGTATGTATTACCATAAGAAAGATTTGGATGCTAACAAAAATACAGTCTCAGAGAAGAGCCTGATTGAAGTATAATTGATTATGTTGGACAATTACAAATGCCCTTATTAAATAATTGCATTTAAACCACATGATAGTTTTATAACTGATTTATAAAAACAAAATTGTGAAAGTTTAAGTGACATAATTGTTCTCAGTATCACTACAATTTTCAAATGAAGCAATTTCGCCTTAGAAGCAATTTCACTTTTCATTGTGATGTTATTTTGGTGTCAGGCTGCCAGCTTTTGTTCCACTCCAGAGTTCTAGGAATGATGATTAACCCTTCCCTCTCCTTGGCTGAGGCAATGAGACATCTTTCTAATGCACCCGTTCTTCACATTTTGCTTGCTGCAGACCTGGTAGGTTATAAAAAGACTGTTTTGCAGTCCTCTGAATATTTACATGGTTTCCATTTAATGAGATGTGGTAGCTTCTGCATGGGTATGGGAAATATAAATCTTTTTAGATTGGGGATATTTGTGAATGGCTAGAACAAAGTGTCTTGGGTTTGAGGGTATTAATAAATAATGTTAAGACTTTGCATAGCTTCTCTCAAAAATTACATCACTACCAGGAACAATATGGGAAATGGTCTGGCTTCTCAGGCACATCTTCAAGGGCTATATTTCCAGATGTATGAATAAAGAAGCATTTTAACAGATAAAAGCCAACACCATTAACATTCTTTTTTTTTTTTCTTTTTTGTAAATTAAATAGTTTTGTATAAATACTATCTCTATATCACATACAAAACTCCCAAGGCATGTTCTACACTGGTAATAAGAGCTAGACCTGCTGTATTTCATTTCAGTCTTGCTGATAGCATTTATCAGCAAAATCTGTCTAAAAACAGAATATGCAACTTAAGCCTGATCATAACTGGGCTGCAGAGGAAGAAAGTGGGGGATTATCTGGAGACTGGGAGCACAAATATAAGATTGTATTGTCATTGTATGCTATAGGCCTTCTGGCAAACTGTAGTGTAAGCCCCGGCTGACAGGCCTTTTCACAACTGACAGAGGAAAATATGAAACTTAAATTCTTCATGACAGATAAATCTGCTGAATGAAAGAAGACCAATAGGATAACAGTGGGACCAAAAAAATATTGCTTCTGGGTAACTCCCTGAAATTTACTTCTTTTGTAAATATACAAAATAGGTATTCAATGAATATCTTCTAAACTCCTACCTATCAACTTTGCTAAGCAAGCTGTTAAATTGGAATGATAAAATAAGCATCTTTTCTTCAGCACATGAATACAAAGTCTTATAAAACAGGGTGGCAGATTAAATTTAATATGTGGGCATGAAAGACATTTCCTGGATGACTATCAACTGGAGTGGATTTCTTGAACCAAAGTTGACATGTTACTATTGTAGAAAGCTTATTAATTGAGATATTAAATGTACCTAATCCACCATGATTGGGATCTTTGTCAAATTTTTTTTTAAAAAGCATGACTATAAGTAATTGCTCTTTTCTGTCGATGGGCCGTGGGTCTGTGAAATATAACCAGAGACCATCTCTTAGGATTAATATCATTGACCTTTCCATATATATTTTATATATTTATATATACATATATTTTATATATTTATGTATATATACATATATTTTATACAATATGTATATATTCATATATACATATATTTTATATATTTTTATATATTTATATATACATATATTTTATCCTTGTCATGGGCTCTGCAGTCTCTAGTAGTCTAGGGCTCTTTGCTTTTTCCATGCTGGTTTGACACTGGCATGTTTTCATGCTGGGAAAATTTTGTCCTGGTTGGCTCTACTAATTCTGTCCATTTCTAGTGTTAGCCTATAGAAAAATACCTCAAACCAGAAGAAGCCAGATTAAAATGAAAAAAGTAAGATTTCTTGCATAATTTTTTAAATTACTGTGCAACCTCTCTGCTCTTTGGCCTCTGCTGGAGGAAGCCCTCTAAGCTATACTAGTTTTGAGGGCCTACAGGGATGCATACAGTATCCTTACACAGACCACTTCTTTTATTGGCGAATGACTGGTGCTTTGGCAAATCCCAGGTCAAGTTGACAGACAATGTCTGGTTGATAAAGCCTGAAACCAGTTTCAGGACCCAAGAGTAGATCTTCCTTGAACTGTCACTTTCTCTGGTTGCCATGGCAATTCATGGCTAATCTCCAGCACAGAAATCAAATAGCAATGAGAGAAAGGATGAATGGGAGAAAGGAAAGATGAAACAGATAAGAGTGATGAGGGTCATTTTTCTCCTGAGCCTTCATGCCCGAGTCAGAGTGGGTTCTTACCCCAGTCAGCCAGACAGTCCCAGAATGTCTGGCAGCAGGCTGAGGCCAAAGTCTCTAGCCATGGGAATCTCCCACCCAGGTACAGGGAGGAAGAAGAAAGACAGTGAGAGATAGTTAGAGAGACTATGAAAAGGAGGAGGAGGAGCAGGGGAGCCAGGCTGGAGTCTGAGGGAAGAATCCAGGCGCCACAGAGCAACAGCTGCTTCAGGTATGCCAGCCAGTCTCAGCTCGTTCTCAGCCCTTTCTGGCAAGCTCCAGGCTCCAGTGTGCACACACACACACACATACTCCCAGCTGTGTCTGTTGTGCAGAAGCCGCTGCCTGTCCACAACAGTGTCTTTCAGATACTCGCTGAGAGACCAGGGCTTGCTGGGCACTGCTTTTCATAACTGTGGTGAAATTGCCTAAGACCTCAGTAAATAACAAAATCTTCTTCTCAAATACAAAGGGATTTAACTTACTCTAAAGATTATTATGTTTTGTCTGATGGATTAAAATTGCTTCCAAAGTTATCAGAGAAACTCAACATTAGCATTTGCCTTTCTATAAAGAAACAAACCACACACACACACACAAAGGTGCAGCATTATACGGTAATTATCCAAAATGCTACCGCTTGGAACAATAAGGATGCTGTGTGTTTACATAGCATCTGTCTTCTCCAAAGAATTCAAATAGCTACACCACCCATGTCCCATTATTCCTATCAACAGTCCTCTATAAGCTGTGCGGGTGGCAAGGATAATTATCTGCGTTACATGGGAGTGGTGATAGGGCACAGAGAGGCATTCAAGATCACACAGCAAGGAAATAGCATCTCTGGATTTACTGTGTAAAATATTTGCTCTCAAGAAGCTTTCTGTTTAAGTAAAATATATATTCCTTTTTTTTTTTTTTTAAAGTCTTGACGCTCTAAAAACAATTTGCCAAGTCTTTCCCCTTTCAGGACACTCTTCTGAACTTTGTAGTCTTTGCCTCAGAGTTTATAGTATGTTGTAATAGTTTATTTCTATGTCTGACTCTTTCCTGATATCATACTCTTCTTTAGAACGGGGACTTATTCATCTTTATGTCTCCAGTGCCTGGAATATAGTTGCTGCTTCGTAAATGTCTGTTGGTTGAATGAATGAAAGAATGAATGAATTAATGGACAGTCTTCTAAGAAGAATTTCTGACAATGTAACAATAAATGTAAATTGAGATTTAAACTAAATATGTCTCATCTGATTTTATATTTGCTGTGACAAATATGTCCACCTCACAAGCTTTCTTTTAAGAATTGTCTGAATATATTTAGAACTAATTCTTTCCTCACCTGGGCTATTGAGTTTATTGTTTGGAACAATAAACTTAGGCTTATAGAAACACTAGGGCTCCAAATGGTCTATTGTAATTATTTTACACACACATACACACACACACAAATATATTTACACTCACACACACACACAGACCTATCAAAGGGAAGGCATTTAGGTTTGGAGGTTTTGGGGAGTGTTAATATATAGTTATTATGCTGTCCCAAAAACACTTTCCTCTGCATATTGAATTTTAAAGGCAGACTGTTATTTGGGGGAGGAAGTACAAACCCCAAAATAACAATAGGAACAATGATTGCTCTTCAAGGAGACTACAAATTTAACTCTCTTTTATACATTTTTCAGTGATCGATACAAAAAAAGGCAAGGTAATATATGTTAATCTTTACCAGATGTACTTTATGTATCCCCTTACGTTGGAAGCCTAGCAGGAGTAGAATGTCACAACAGACATTTACTGAAATACCTGGGGAAATGTAACAAAAAGTGTTAGAGGAAAATGGTCTTTCAGCTAAATTACCTAATATATTTGCTAATGGTATCTGATTTAAAAGCCATAAAAATACCAAGTTAAAAGCACATTAGAAGATGTGTTATATTTATAAGTGTTTGTCACCTTGGCAACAAAAGCTATATTCCAAATCTAACACTAGCTATGATGGGCCAAGACCTTTTAATATTGGTAAATACTTCTTCATGGCAATGATCTGCTTTCAGCTACTGAATGTTAGTACTAGAAAAGGCAAGTTCTTCATTGCATAGCAAGTTTTTTGCTAGCTTTTTACGATGGGTAAGTTTTTTTTCTTTCTATTAGTTACTATGGTTTATTCTTAACAAGGAAAACTGCATTTTCAAATAAAGGATCAATCTTAATTATTCCCTTCTTGCACTTAGAAATGCAGATATAATGACTAGAAGATTTCTAAAGATAGAGTTTTATTAACCTACACTTCATTCTTGGTTAAAATCACAGATGTATGTTATAAAATCAACCTTATGCTATAAAAATCTATACTCCTGAGCAGCTAGTTAGTAGGCATTCATACATGAAGGAAGTTTCAACATACATTTGGCTGTCAAGTTAGCTGTACGAGGACTGACAATTACCTTTCACAGTATCTCACTAAAATTTTGCTTCCTGCTGTTACATCAGTAAAAATGGATGATGGTGGTGGGAAGCCATGTTTGAAAAGGTAGATTTCAGGTGGACTCAAAGAGCTTTAGATGTGGATTCTTTATGCTCTTCCCTCATTTTTCTAAGTTTCAATTTGATTTTCAAATCCTATAAAAATATGTTTGGGTTATGTACCAGTCAAAGATTATAATTCCAAGAGTCTAACTAGATTCCCATGTGGTCGAACCAATTTTCAGAAGTAAACCATGGAGAAGGTTTGGGTAAACACACATTCTTTGTGGGCTGTGGCTATTCACTGGGAGCCTAGACAAGTCGTCTCTGCAGCCAGCTTGGGAAAACCAAAGCCCAACTCGTGATTTGTAATCATGCTCAGCAGGTCCTCAGATGGGCAACTTGAAGGCCCAGGACCATTACTCCCAAGTAATGCTCCCTAACATGAGGAAAGTATATCTCTCTTTTATCCTGAAGAAATCAGTAAAAATTCCTGACCACATCAGCCTACATTAAACACATTAAACATTGCTAGGATCTTTGACTCCTTTTTATCTACTGAGGAAGAAGTTCTGCTTCATGAGCATAAGAAATAAACTTCAGTCTATGAGACAGTAAAGTTAATGATGTACAAGGAGAATTTCTAGAAAAAGTATAAGTACCCATAACTAATAAATCAAGGTAGTAGCTTTGAGTTCAAATATAAACCATGAACACAAAGCTGACAAATTGTATTCAAACATATTTTAACCAAGTTTACTGAATTGACTGAAGACAAGGAATCACATGGATTGACAAGTATTCTAGTACTTAAACACACACGTTTCATTTGATTGATAAATGTAACTCACCTCTTGAGAATGTTCTGGTTATGTTGCTCTTATTTAACTCTTAATGAGTCAATTACCAAGCCATAAGCTGTTGGCAAATCATCTAAAACTCCAGTTTATTTTTGACTCCATATGTAATTTTATTAATATTGTTGTTATTCTTGTCCTTGTTTTTCAGTACTGGGGATCAAACCCACACATGCTAAGCATACAACTCTCTCATTGAGCTACACCCTTAGCCCCTCAATATGAATTTTAAATGGTCTAGATTGAAAATTATAGCATTTTATTTAAAACCACACCATACTATTTAAAGCATTAACTCCATAATCCAAATTTACTATCCAGAAATACAAGCAAAAGCTATCTATGGCAAAAATTTTACCAAATATAAAGACACAAAATACTTTGTAATAACCATCTTAGTTGAGTGAAAAATAAAATATGTAACATTACTGAAGTTTCTTCTTTAAGGGACTAATAACCCACCAGGAAAAAGAACCATTCTTTTTCAACTTTATATCCTCTGCATAGTAGACAAGCAATAAATATTTGTAAAAACTGAAAATAAGTGTGCATAGATGAACTTCAGCAAGTCTATTTTATGTGTACTATATGATATTCACAAATTAAGTAAACGTCTACACAAATGTGTAGCCAAGAAAATATATTAAAGTTAAGAGTAAAATAAATTGACACAATTCACCTCCATTTTATTGATACTTATGTGTAGCCGTGTTTGCCTTCGTATATCTGAAAGAGGAGTAGAATTAGACTGAAAGGGATGGGGCTATATATATACATATATATACACAATGGAATATTACTCAGCCATAAAGATATTTGCCAGTAAATAGATGTAACTAGAGACAATCAGGCTAAGTGAAATAAGTCAATCCCCAAAAACCAAAGGTCGAATGTTCTCTGATATGCAGATGTTAACACACAATGAGTGGGGGAGAAAAGAATAGAAGTTCATTGCATTAGACAAATGGGAATGAAGGGGAAGAAAGGGAGATGGGAATAGGAAAGACAGTAGAATTTTTCGGACATAACTTTCGTATGTTCATATATGAATATACAACTAGTAAAACTCTACATCATGTTCAACTGCAAGAATGGGATCCTAATTAGAATAAGTTATACTCTATGTATGTATAATATGTCAAAATATACCCTAATGTCATGTATATCTAAAAACAGCAAATAAATAAAGTTTTAAAATAGCAGGAAAAAAAGGGGGGGGTCACAGTATCATAAGTCAAGGTAGCAAGTGAGAATTAGCATGACAGAAAACTTAAGGAGACTGTCTCGCTGGGGTGAAGCTTGTGGATTCACAAGTGAGTAGGAAATGTGGTTAAGTAGGTAGGGTGGGGCCAGTTGTGGACCAAGAAAGGAAATTAACACTTGTTAAGTGCCAAGCCTTGCATAGAAGTTCCCTCCGGTTATTCCTCATGACAAGATTGTGAAGTAGGCATGATTATCCTTACTTACAGATTGGAGAGAGTCTCAGAAAGTTTAAATGACTGACTCAATAGCTCTCTGCAAGTGTGGTAAAGATGAGACATAATCCAACATTCTTATCACACTATGATCCTGTATTGAAACCCAGGCAGAGACATAGAGATTAACTCATAGAAAACAACACATATAAACCAGTTCTGAAAAGGGAAATCTAAATAAGCAACTTAAAAATGCTAATAGCTTAATAGGACCCCTAACTGCTCCAGGACTTTTTCATGTGTACAATGAGCAACATTATCATATAATCATGTTCTTAACCTGAACAGGGCCAGCTAGTTAATTTTTTGTTCTAAATTTCAAAGTAATACTGATGAAGATGTTGCTGCTCATTGTTTCAGAAAACTCTGGGTCTGTTTTGGAAAACATAAAATATTCTAAAGGCAGATCTGGTGGTGGGAACGTAGACACGTCTTTCATTGGCGACCTGACAAATCTGCTGCTCCAATCCTCCTGTTGTGGTTGACATGCTGCTTCCATGCGCGACACTGGCACCCTATTCGGAAGTTGATTGTTGTGTTTGGGGTTATGTTTCATACAACAACTGCCTTGAGCCACTTCCAAGAGGGGATAATAATGACAAATTTGAAAATTTCTCCCCGGGAAAGGAGGCTGTGGTGAAAACAAGAGATGACATTTAAGCAACTACCATTAAAGGCCTTTTAATTTTCTGTTGACAAACATGATTTTCCAAATGATTTGCACTGAGGTTTCTGGGCTGACAGCCATAAAGTCTGCCTAGGACAATGTTTTCTGGTTCTACACAAGTGCTAATGAAATCTTCATCCTTCCGTTGGTTACTTTAAGCCAAAGTCTTAATGGCTTGAAATTAAGATACTATTTAGGTTGCTGTTCCCAAGTCTCTGCTCCTTGTCCTATCCCTTGGACCAGGCTCTCTTGATCACAAGTATCAATCCGTGTACGACTTGAGACAGGAGTGCTAAAGGAGTTCCATGCTTTCTAGAGCATTGGCCCACGTGCAGCACTTTATCCACTAGGGAATGCATTCCATGACCCCAATGGATGCCTGACACTGGATAGTACTGAACTCTGGATATACATGCTTTTTCCTATACATACCTATGATGGAGTTTAAATTATAAATTAGGCACAGTAAGAGATTAACAACAATAAATAATAATAAATTAGAAAAAATATAGCAATATACTGTAATAAAAGTTATTTTAAACTTATGAATTATTTATTTATGGCATTTTTTCATGTAATATTTTCACATTACAGTTGGTCATAGATAATTTAAGCCGTAGAAACTTAGACACCAAGAATAAGAGAGGACTACCGTACACTCTTTCAGTGATAGCAACGTTGTTCTTAGATCCCAGTTCTGCAAAATGGAATTTTATCTTGCTTAGAAGATTCAATCTCCACTCACTAGTGAATAAATTTCTGCGTTGGAGGCTAATCTTTGACCTTGCTGGATAGATACTCGGCTTCTCTTAAGAGTGGAGCCCTGTCACACTCTTGTTACTTTGTCCTCCATGGTCTCCTGTTACAATTAGGGTCTAGAATTTTTCTGTTGCTCAATGCCTATCTTTCTGGATTTTCAGTTTCCTTTTAATTATCCTTTTGTACAATACCCTCATTTTACAGATAAGAAAATCAGAATATGAGAAAGTAGAAATTTTCCCAAGGTTTCAACACCAATTATTGAACCTCAGATCTATAAATTTGAGACCTATGTGCTTTTACATGGTTAGCTAAGGTTATTAGATGCCTCCTTTTATGAGATCATTCCTAGGGCAGGGGGCAGTACCCTCAACATGCCTGCCTTATTCTAAGACAGCTGTGCAGATAAGCACAAGCTTTCAGGCCTACAGCCATTCATAACAGAGCTAGCCTGTTATAGACAAGTGAAGAGGCATCTTTTTTGTGTATGTTAGTCTACAAAAGACATGACTTTTATTTTAAAGAAAATAATTTATTGGTGAGAGAGAATGGTTAATAGCCATGGAAGAAACATTTGATGCTTGGAAATGGTGGAAACCAGAGCAGCTCTGAGGATTTAGGTAATGGAAATAAAGAACTTTCTTTCCCACTGGATAGTTTAATTCCATCTGCCCTATATATATTCACAGGATTCTACCCCTGTGTATCACTGCTCAAGATACAAATGTCCAGGAGTGAGGGTCTCATTGCCCCACACTAGGGTCAAATGATCTCAAGTGTCAGGAAGGCAGGATCCCCTGATTGCCAATTCCTATTTCCTACAGTCCAGAGAAAAGAGTACTGGGCAGACCAAAGATACCAACTGTCTATTCCAGAGTGTCTATCTAATCCTTACTATTGCCTAGAAGTCATATATCTCTAGGAGTAGTTACTTGTGCCCCAAAGCTTTCGTAAAAAGTATAACATATTTAGTTCTTGTCATAGTTATATACCTAAATATTTTAGCATAGTCGTATAGGTAAATTTTGCCATATGGTTTAAATATCTCATTTTACCGGCAGAGAAAATGAGGTCACTCCAGGAGGATAAAGGGTTTCCTTTGCATAAAGCCACACAATGGGTACAGAACCAGACATAGGGACCAGTCTTCGGGAAGTGTTCTTACTGACTCAAGTGCTCTTTGTCTCTAAGCAGACTTGTTATATATGAGGTATATTTTGGGTCCTTATCCATATATAGCACTTATGCACAGTGCATTTCAAAGAGCAACCTGACTTCCACCTACCTGCCTCAGCTGATGTTTGCATCTGTAAGGCCCCTGAGCTGTCACGATGACAGCACGATTCAAAATTAATGACAAATGGAAATTCACAGGCCCCAATAAAAGAAACTTTTATCTACACGTCTCAGAAAAAAAAAAAAAAAAAAAAAAAAACCTCCATGCCAATATACTGGGGAAAAAGTTGCTTCTGATGTGGGACTGTGGCCTTCAATAGAATGTGTCCTCCAAGAATCCTTCAAAATAAGTTCTAATGATGCCCCCAACAACAGAAGTAGCCACACCTTGAAAAGTCAAAATCATCACCAAGATGAGTTTTTCATTTGCTTGGCCACAAGTCAAGGAAGAACTGAAGGGAGCTGCTGGTGTTGTCCCTTGTGTCTGCCCCACTCTCAGGCTCCCTTCCCCTCTCTCACCCTGTGAGGATAGAGTCACTTCTCATGGTTCTTTCTTGCCTGCAGAATCACGTACACTCTCACCAAGGTCTCATGTTTCTCTGTTCCACTGTCACTGGGGCCTTGTGACTTCCTTTGACCAGTGGGATGTTACAGATGTCATCCATGCAGAGGCTTGAAGAGCATTTAGGTGATTGAGCTTTCTCTCTTGCACCCCTGTCTTTGCCATAGGAAGGACTTGACCCAGGTAGTCACTAATCTGAAGGATCATGGGGAGCAGAGCCCCCTGGCTGACCTGAAGACCTGCACCTTGAAGCAGAGATGCCCAGTAGATTCAGCCTCCCCAGGGCAACTCCAGTTATCTACATATGTATGAGTAATCCTAGCAGAAATCAGAGAGCTGACCCACAGATGCATGGTAAATATAGTACCTATTAATTGCTGTATGACACTGAGAGTAGCTTTGTTTACAATTGTGTATTACTTGATCTTATTGCAGCAGTGGCTAACTGATTTACTCTTAACCCCCTTTCTCCTCTTCTTTTCTCTCTACCTCTGAAGTATCCCTCTTCAGCTTCTGCTGGGTTCTTAGTTTATATTAGCTGGTTGCTAATATAGAAATGTAAATCCTAGGTTTTCTACTTACAAAGTTTATCACTACAAAGGAAAGGAGTCCATACAAAAGGACATGAGTAGACAATGCTTGTTAGTAATGCCTCTTACAGAAGAGTCATTTCGGAAATGTTTTTATTATTCACTGGTGTCTGTCATTACCATTATGAGTAATTTTCCCTGTAACACTGTGTATTACAGATTGAGGCATAGTAAAAACAGTTTTGAGGGCAACTCTGACTTGCAAGCCATTCATCATTCCAAAGTATGTGATTTCTCCAGGAGATAATCAATAGCGAGAGGACTCTCAACGACCCTCACCTCCACTCCCCACAAAATATATGGCATCTTTTCTTTCTTGATCTCCTGTTTGCCCTTTTCTTCCTTTTCTTTTTCCCCAGCCTATTATGGAGTGACACACTAGGCACAGTCACAGTTCCCCTTTTCTCCTTTACCATGTAAATGTCAGCTGAAAATATGCTCAGTTCCAGATACAGTGTAATCATAATACTACCACTGTGTTTCTGGATTAATTAATCATAATTAATGAAATTTTCCTTGATTTTGTGTGCCAAGCCTGGAAGCATAATCCAATTTCATCTTTGACTTCTGTAGCCTGAAGCAACCACTTAAATTCAGCTGTCATAAAGCTATTGGAAGGAGATCAAAAAACATTAGATTTAAAAAAAAAAAAACTTGAAAAAAGGCATAAGGGGAAGCAGGAAAAATTATCTAAATATATCAAAAGGAGGGCATGTTCATATGCATAAAAGAAGGGCACAGTAAAATATTGTTTCCAAATATGATCGTTTCCAATGTGATGACACTGCTTTTAAAAATATCTTTGTGTTTTTCCCTCTGAAGTCATCTGATAACAATGTTAGGCACAAGTAAAACACACCATGTAGTAGTGAATGGCAACAGTGAAAACAACTAATTTGAAATCTATCAGAACTTGTTTCCACTTTCAGAATCAGTAAATCATTATGAAAACCACTAAGTTGTTCCTTTTGAAATTACATGGCTATAATATATATAGACTTTGTTTTGTTTGCTTATTTCTCATGTAAATCCCATCCCCTTGAGGGCCCTTCATATATGAAGTCAAACTGCTTGTGGTTTAATTCATAATACATAACATTGTTTTCATTCACTGTAAAAGTAAAGATGATCATAAAAAAAATGTGAGACTCTTCTGTAATCCTAGCACTTAGAGATATATCCCCAGAAAATATTTAGTTGGTATTTGATTTCATTCTTTGAATGGGCTGTGTTTTAGCTTTTTCGCTGCTGGGACTGAAGGATCTGACCAGAACAACTATAGAGAAGGAAGAGTTTATTCGAATGCTCAAGGTTTCAGAGATCTTAGTCCATAAACAACTGGCTCCATTCCTCGGGGCTTAAGGTGAGGCAGAACATCATGGCGGGAGAGGGTGGTGGAAAGAGGCAGCTCACATCATGGTGATCAAGAAGCAGAGAGAGAAACTCCACTTGATAGATACAAATATATGCCCAAAGCCATGCCCCAAATCCTACCTCCTCCAGCCACACCCTACCACTTCAGTTACCACTCTGCTAATTCCTATCAGGGGCTGAAATCACTGATTGGGTTAAGACTCTTACAACCCAATCATTTCTCCTTGCATTGTCTCACAATGGGAATGCCTCACATCCAAACCATAACAGGGCGGTGTGTGTGTGTGTGTGCACGCATGCACACACACATGCACATGTGCACACACATGTGTTTAATAAAATGCAATCACACATTACATTACATTTAACAGGATAGCAGGAACATTCTTCCTTGTCACAACGTTCAACCCTCTCCTTTAAATGGCTACACATTTCAACGATTTTCACTGGACTCAAACCTGAGTTTAGACTCAGAAAGACAATACATATGATATTGCTGGATATGAGGCAGAGAAAAGGGGCCTGGAATGGCCTCAGACATGATCTCAGTCTGTGCTGAGAATATATCTTGATGTGCTTGACTGAGAATATATCTTGGATGTCCAATATTCCTTGAAGGACAATTACACAATCTTAAACTTCAAGCTCATTCACTATGATTGCAAGTCCCTGGGCTCTAGAAATTAGTAAGTCTGGTATTTCTGAGAAAATGTTTCCACACTGAGAAGGCTTTTTCTGTACCCTCTGACAAGGGCATTGCTGTATTCTTTCCCACTTTGCTGCTGACACAAGTTAGACACAGCCTTCAGTATTACTCAAAGCATCCGCCCCACTCCAGGCATCCTTTCCATTGTGACATGACAGAAGCCTAGCGATTTAAATGAACATCTCCATGTGCTTCGTAGTGGCAAAGAACTGGAGAGAGGCAGTAATAAAGCAGCTGACAATACACAAAAAACACACTGAACAGTCAACACCTTCTATTCACATGCAGAATCATTCCCAGGCAGATTACTAGGGAACAGACAAGAGAATGTGCATGCAAGTTTAAATCTGCATCAAAAGAGATGATGCAGAAGAAGCATGAGCAAGATGGGATATGGGAATAATTATTCAATCAGAATGATGAAAATGTAACACAAAGCCACAGGAATCTGTTGGGGTTGAAGAGGTAAAGTGTGAAAGAACCAAATGAGTTACTTTGTAGGAAAGGACCCCACTCCAGAGAGTAAAGATGCTCTGGTGGTAACTGGGGAACCCCAGTGAAGCAAATCCACTTGATCTCTAATTAGCACTTCTAGCCACAGTAAAATAACTGTGGATTTAATTTTAGGTGGAATCTGCACTTTCAGGAAAAAGTTTTTGCCTTGAACATTCACTCCATAAAAATTTTTGGCAGTCATCTTTCAAAAGGGTGCCACTCCTGCCCCAATCCATTCTTTACTGCTACTGGATCACAAACGCTATATGTAATAGACATTTATTCAGATTTTTTATATAAAAAATATAAAAATAAAGCTAGTCATAGCTACATGTGTATTCAATTTTATATGAAAAAAATTCTTACTGGTTTATAAGTTGGGAAACAACCACTGTGATGACATTTCCTGCCCCCAAGTAGTGCGAACTAATTCATTGTCCATTGATGTAGCAATTTTCACCATCTAGAATCCTCTGGCAATCTGAAACTGGTTCCCAGTGATACCCACCTTATGACTCCATGTAAGTACTAAAACAAGCTCCAAGAGACATCATAAGGACTAGGAATATCTTCCTCTGTCTCAGGATGAATTATTTATTTATGCTGAGATTTCAATCAGTTTCCAACAAAAAATAGCAGCAGCCAATAGTGGTGTTGACCAATTAGCTAATTATCCACATGCAAGTTCTTTTTGCCATAGCACTAGGATGGCATTTCTGAAGATCATACCCATAACTGAATGGAAAACTTAGGACAATATTTTGCCCAACACTGCATGTCCAGTAGCACCTTTGGTTCTGTGGTCCCACAGACTAGACAACAAAGTCTGCCAACAAAAAATATATCCTGGTCTCATGTAGGGTGTCAGTGGCTACTTCTTCCCCATGAATAAATCTACAAAGGCCTCTCTCTTTGGAGTTTGCAGAAAATTGGACTTTTTATTCTACTTCATTTGAAATGGAATTTCACTTGTCTGAGTTCTTCGAGGACAGGTGCCATAGTATAGGTTTTCCAGCTACAATGGTTAGCGTGGGCCGACTTACAATGTACTCATTGTGATTACTCAATGATGCTAAGACTTACATGCAATGCTTCCCTTCAGCATCCCTTTCTCAGCCCATTCTGGGAAAAGAAATGCTTGTTAGATTCTAGATAAGTTGCTCTTTACTGTTTCTGTCAGATATCATTCACTGGGGGACAGTAATGTGCCTTATGGAGATACGGTGAATTGCCTGTTTCATGGCACTAATCTGAAAGCATCCTTGAGTTCAATTCAACAGCCTGACTGTCAGACAGTGCTTGAAACCATGTAAGAAAAAAGAAAGAATGGGATCTTATCTTGGAAGTACCATACTGTAAAACTATAAGCATGGTGTGCTGACTGACCGATGGGTAGGTGGATTACATTATAACATGAAAAGCAGAAGCAGCCTTGTTGGGAGGGGACAAATCATCATATTAAATTTGCCCACTTTTATGTGTCCTACTTTTTCTAATAGATTTTTTCCATATTTGTTAATAAGATAAATGGTTTATCCCAAGCAAAACTATAAAGCAGTTGAATTGATCTCTGTCATTTATCTTCTTTCTACCTATTCACTCTCCCTCTCAGAGAAGCCACTCATCCACATCATGTTCTTTGTGGTTCTCCAATTTTATCTATTCCCCTCTGAGTTAAATGTATTGCTCAAGAGAATAATTTGATGCCTTCAGTCACACTGGATGCAAACTTCACCAGAATATGCACTTCACAAGGGCAGAGGGGTTGGAGACTGTGTCTCTTTTGTTCATCAGCACATCCCAGTGCCTGGTACATATATACACTCAGCAATTACTTGTGTTAAATAATACAGCTCAATGCTTTTCCTGATGCAAGAGTAAATGCATTTACTATTATTTTTATTATATATTCATGTATGTGTGTGTGTGTGTGTGTGTGTGTGTGCGCGCGCGCGTGCGCACATGCATGTGAAGAGAGAGAGAGAGACAGAGATCATATGTGCCACCATTTGATCACTTGGAACCAGTTATGTCTGAGATCGCTCCCAGGATGGCTCGTTTTTACATAGTCACCTCACAGCTGCATAGGGTGTGTACTGCACAATCTGCATAATCATATGTGGCAGTCTTGTTTATATAAGCCAATAGATGGCTTTTTTTTTTCTTTTGACAATATGTAAAGTTCAAGGTATACCTAAGAAATGAAAATTAGAGTCTTATCCTTTTAGTTTTGTCTTCACATTTGGTTAGGTCAAATTCTTGAGCAAAACCTTTCCTCTCTCTTCCCACTAACCTTCATTCTTTCCTACTTCTCTAAGAAGAGCAGTAAAATAACTCTCTATTCAAACAAATTTCCAGAGATTGAGGCAAAGAATGAACAATCTCCTGAAATATCCATAGTTTGGGTGCTATTCATATTTATAGGACCAAAGAAGCAGCTACTGATAACAGAGTGAAGAGAAGTGAAGATCCTGCACATCTGACACTGAAGTCAATTCCAATTTTAGAAACGATACCTGATAAAATAAGTATCTATTGAGCTTCAGTACATAATATAGGAAATTGTGATTTGGTCAGTGTATTTAGTCAGGATTCTCCAGAGAGAGCCAATATAAGATAGATAGGTGGATAGGTAGAAAGACAGATAAGAGGAGGTATAGGAGAAGAATTGGTTCGTGTGTTTGTGGAGGCTGAGAAGTCCCACACAGCCCATTTTCAGGCTGGAGAACCAGGAAGGTTGATGGTGTGACTCTCAGTGCAAAGGCAAGAGGCTGAGAACTCAGTGGCTTCTGTTGCAAGTCCTGGAGTCCAAAAGTCAGAGAAGATTGAATTCTGGTGACCAAAGGCAGAAAAAGGTTGCCCCAATTTCAGGAAAGAAAGCCCAAGCAAATTGACCTTTCTTCTGCTCTTTTGTTCCTTCTGGGTGCTCAGAATAGCAGATGGTACCTGCCCTCATGGGGTGAGGGCGGATCTTCCAATGTTTATCCCTTCTGGAAACGCTCTCACAGACATAACAAGAAATAATGCTTTGTCAGCTAGTTATCTGGGTATCCCTTAATCCAGTCAAGTGGACTTCTAAAATTAACCATCATAGTTAGTCATTTTAGCCAATTGTTTACCCTAAGGAAAGATAGATGGGGAAGACAAAAAGCAGTACCACCCATATCACAAACTCTTAACTCCTCCCATTCTTAATCAAAATCCCTAAGAACATTATTCTCATCTCTGAAAACTTCAACACGGAAATCTCAGTTTTCTTTCCACAGAAATGCCACTCAAATGGACTTCTCAGGATTCTTCCTATTCTGACGAGTCAAGAAAGCAAACTTCTAAGGTTACTTTTCTTAATTTTGGGGTAAGGAACTATGGCTAGTTGATCTGATCATTTTTCCCACTACCCAGTGCCATACCTATAATAGAAACTCAATAATACTGGCAGATGAACAAAAAAAAATTACATTTAGTTACACAACTTCTTGTATGACCAAATGATTTCTTGAAACATTTACACAATCATCCCCCATTTTTCTTAATTTTATAAGAAAAGCACCTAACTTTGGGGAGTCAAATCCCTAGTCTGAGCAGGAATCATCCTTCTCTGCCAGATACAGAAGGGACCCAGAGTCAGGCATTTGTAGTTACAAACTAATATGAGCCACTTAGTGTTGAAATATATTTACACTTGGCAAAGCATTGCTTCTTGTTTTTAGAATAAAAGTCTCTTTAAAAGGCTCAAAAAGCTTCTTTGACATCAACTGGCTTGTAAAAAAAACACCATTTTGATTATTTAAATTTAAGTAAATCAAAAACACATGGGTTAAATTTCCTCTAAAATACATATGGCTTTTAAAATGAGAGGAAAAGGTGCTTGGCAAAAAGCAGCTTGGGTTTTATTGAACCCAAACTTTTCAAAAATAGTTTAAGCTGCTTGATGAGCCCAAACCATGGTTATTTAAAATATGGTTTAAAAAAATGAAGGGGAAAAATGATATTTAATAAAATACTCAAATTCTAACTTTCTATAAAATATTATTAATAAACAGTTTGACTTTCAAAGAGTTCATATAATTCATTTGATAGATTCTCCAGACACATAGAATTGTTTGAAATTGTAACCCAAGAGGAGTATATGTGGCCTAATGCCATTAGTCCTGTTCTTTTTGTGAGGTACGGACCATCTTCAGCCTCTTCATAGTACGCCAACATGCTTTATTATTGGAAATCTCCCTAGACCATCTGGGCACTTTGCGGAACTGTCTGCAAGGAGCTAGTAAGTGTTATGTTTCGTTGTCTTCTACAACGTCAATTGGCTTTATCCAGAGACACATAATGAATCCAAATCCTTTGGATGATACCATCAAGCTCTCCCTAACTTTTCCCAACTCTCCCTTTCCCATTCTGTTTTTGTTTTTGCTTAATTCCCCTGTAGATATTCCCTTCAATAATATACGCATGGTGTTAATTTTGTGGTTTCATCATTGCTCAGGGAGGAAACTGCCCTGGTTTTTATGATTTGCCCAGGCATAACTAATTATGTTCTATTCTCAGTGCTAGACTAGGCCTATTTGTTGTACAAAGATAGGTACAGTCCTTCTTTTCTTTACTGGGCTCACTTAGTAATATTTAAATGAACCACAGTTCCTCAAAAGTGGCAAAATTTTTAATCTGTAAGTAGAATCAGAATTCTGCTCTTTTTCATCAACTAGCAGCATCCTTTCATTTACTTTGCCTTGCCTCTCATTCTCCCAATTGAGGTTATGGTTGAGGAAAAAAGAAGCTTGTTTTTCTTTGAGACACATAACCCAATGGGTGGCCAAGATATACCTCATTTTCCAGAGAACATTACTATCTATATATGTGTAGGTGTGGATATGGGTGCATGTGAGTGTGTGTGTGTGTGTGTGTGTGTGTGTGTATTGTATTGGATTAGATTAAGTTGTGCTAAGGATAGAGCACTAATTTCTAGAATATATAAAGAACTCAAAAAACTTTACACCAAAAAAACAAATAACCCAATCAATAAATGGGCTAAGGAATTGAAAAGACACTTCTCAGAAGAAGATACACAATTAATCAACAAATACATGAAAAAATGCTCAACATTGCTGGCAATTAGAGAAATGCAAATCAAAACTACTCTAAGATTTCATTTCACTCCAGTCAGAATGGCAGCTATCAAGAACACAAACAATAAATGTTGGAGAGGATGTGGGTAAAAAGGTACACTCATACATTGCTGGCGGGACTGCAAAATGGTGCAGCTGTTATGAAAGCAGTATGGAAAATTTCTTGGAAAACTGGGAATGGAACCACCCTATGACCCAGCCATCCCACTACTGGGTCTATTCCCAAAGGACTTAAAAACAGCATATTACAGTGACACAGCCACTTCAATGTTTATAGCAGCACAATTCACAATAGGTAGGTTGTGGAGCCAACCTAGATGTCCCTCAGTAGATGAGTGGATAAAGAAAAATGTGGTATATATACACAATGGAATTTTACTCAGCAATAAAAGAGAATAAAATAATGGCATTTGCAGGTAAATGGATGAAGTTGGAGAATATAATGCTAAGCAAAATTAGTCAATCTCAAAAATCCAAATACCGAATGTTTTCTCTGATATAAGGAGGCTAGTTCACAGTATTGTTGGGTAGGGATACATAGGAGGAATAGAGGAATACTATAATGGTCAAAGGAAAGAGAGGGGGAAAGGAGGGAGCAAGGGAGAATGGAGGAGAAAAAAAGAAAAAGTGGTTGAACAAGATGGAAATCATTATTCTAAATGCATGATTGAAGACTTGAATGCTACGAATATACTTTGTATGTGAAGGAGCCCTAATTAGGAAGGGCTGTTGCAGCTAGCTGGAAGCCATAAGTTCCACCTGATATGTATGTGACGCACCTGTAGACACCTGCAAAGCTGAAGGTATATAACCGGGTGAAAGCGGTCCGAGTTAGGAGAACGGAGAAATTCATTCAGTCAGTCATGCAGTAGCTCGGTCGGTCAGAAGAAGAGTTCGGGTCGGAGAATCAGAGCGGCCAGAACGTAGGCAGAGCGGTTACAGAAGAGAAACCAGATAGAAGAAGTAATGACTGGTCAGTCAGGCCGAGGCTCCTGAGGAAGACAGAAGACAGAAGAAAGAAGAAAGAAGCAAGAAGCTCTAAAAAATAATCTTTCTCTAAGCTCTATCTTTCTTTCTCTCTAAGCTAAGAAGAAAAAATAATCTTTCTCTAAGCTCTATCTTTCTTTCTCTCTAAGCTAAGAAACCAGATAGAAGAAGTAATGGCTGGTCAGAGTTAGGCCGAGGCTCCCGAGGGCTGGTCAGAGTTAGGCCGAGGCTCCCGAGGAAGACAGAAGACAGAAGAAAGAATAAGGAAGAAAGAAGAGAGAAGAAAGAAGCTCTAATCTTTCTCTAAGCTAAGCTCTATCTTTCTTTCTCTCTACTCTACTCTAAGCTAAGACTCTAAGCTAAGAAGCTAAGCTAAGCTCTATCTTTCTTTCTTTCTACTCTAAGCTAAGAAGACAAGAAGAAAAGCTCTTTAATCTTTCTCTCTAAAAATCTTTCTTTCCCTCTCTAAGCTCTCTCTAAGAAAGTAGAAGTAAAAGTAGTAAAAGCTTTACTCTGCCTCCGAGAGTTTTCCTCCCGGTTTTCGGTACCAGGCAGATTACAGTATGCAAACTATTTTGTGTAAAAAGATGCTCTATATGTGCAGTATGAATTGTAATACATACTACTACTATAAATAAAAAAAAATTTTTAATAGAAACTAGAAAAAAAAGATTAAGTTGTGCTGCAATAACAAACAACTCCAGAATCTAAGTGATACAAAATAAAAACAAACAAAAAATTAAAAAATCCTAAAACAAAGGAACAAAAAACACTAGGTTTCTTTCTTGCTTATACTATTATTCTCACCGACTACCTGCTGCTCTGCACCCTATTGTCCTCATTCCAGGACTCCTACTAAAGGCATAGTCTGAGACATTGCATGCTCATCATGTGGCACTATGACATGAACTTTGGTTCACAAATGGCACATGTAATTTTTTTCCAATTTTCATTGGCCAAAGTTAGTCACCTCACCAAGTTAGATATCAACATGATAGAGAGAGGATATTTTAAATAATGATTTATCTACCATACCATATGCAGACCCAGTTATGTTGTCAGAGTTAGAAACTGATCAATGATGTATCTTAGGTCTATTCTTTAAAGGGTTGACTAACCCATTATATCATAATCTCCTTTTAATTTTATTTGAATGGAATGCTATTGAATTGGTTCCTGTATGGGAAAAGATTTCTTCTTGGGCAGCTAATTTCTCACTAGTATCTTAATTTTTCCATAGCATAATGTTGCTGTCTGAGATTTTCTTTCTGTCATCTATAATACCTTATCTTACCACTTAATTGTATTCAAAAGCTTAAATGTAATTAATATAGGGTCAACAAAATCCTAGACTCTAAAAACTACTTTCCCAATCTTGCTAATTTAAATTTTCTCCTTGAGAATCACTATACCCAAACCGAACTTATGTTTATATTAATTTTTAGATACTTCTATGAGGTTCTTTTTCTAAAGCAATGAAAAATATTCCTTTTCCCCCTTTTCCCACAACTCAGCAAGGCTTAACTGATTTTGTTCATTTGCCTAGAAAAAAAAAATAATCTTTTGGCTTAAACCAAGCATGGAAAATTTTAGCCCCAAAGGAATATTTTGGAAGACAGTTGTATAAACAAAGAAAAAAGGATTTGGATTAGTAAGGCTTTCTCACATTTAACTACAACAATGCCAGCTAATTTAAGGCCACAAAATAAATATAGGAAATATTGGTTTGTTCTTAATGATAATAGTAATAATGATAGCTAGCAATATATGCAACAGTAAGAATAACAAAGTAGCATAATTTTACTGCATACTTAACTTTGTCCCAGTACTGGATATACTGTATCATTTTACTTCTCATGTCAGTCATGAGGTAGGCATCATCATCATTCCTGTTTTACAAACAAAACAAAAGCAGAGGCTATAGAAGTTAAGAAGTACAACCAAGATCATAAAGTTAACAAATTGCTAAATAGTTCTAACCAACTTTATGATCTAAAACTAAACACCGTCTCTAGTGGTTCTCAAGTGTGATCCCTGGAGCAGTATCAGCAGCAGAAACACCTGGGAACTTGCTTGAAATCTATATTCTCAGGACTCAAGTAGATTCTGTAGACCCACCAACGGGGAGCAAATAGAGCAACTGTATGAGCTAGCAATTCCACTTCTAGATACATACTCACAAGAATTAAAAGCAGGGTCTTGAAAAGATTTTTGTACAATTGCGTGCATAGCAGAATTATCTACAATTGCTAAAATTTGGAAGCAAGCCATTTGGCCATCAGCAGATGAATGGATAAGTGAAATGCAGTATATGCATGCAAAAGAATAATATTCCACCTTAGAAAGGAAATTCTGACATATACCATATCACAGATGCTCAATATCATCCCTCTTTAATTGTTAAATTAGAACAATATATTTGCTTTAAACTGAGTGTTAAAACAAAAATGATTGACAGCACCTAATGTAGACAGGTATGTAGGTAACTAGGACTCTCATATTACTCACAGAAGTGTAAAGTGAAACAACAGCTTTGGAAAACTGTTTGTCAGTTCTTTAAAAAGTTAAACTTACATTTACACTGTGCCCCAGTAATCCCGCCTTTAGGTATTTACCCAAGAACAATGACTGCAGTTCCTCCCCCACCCCAGCAAGGGATATTTTGCAATGTCTGGAGACATTATTTCACTATTGCAATGGGCAGTGCTCCTGGCATCTAGTGGTAGAGGCCGGAGGTGCTGCTAAACACCTTGCGCTTCATGAGTCAACGCCATACAAGAAAGAATTTTCCACCTCAAAAATTAGTAGTATTGAGGTTGAGAAACTATGGTCTACATTAAAATTTGTAATTGTGTGTTCTTAGTGGCTTTACCTGTAGTAGCCCTCAACTGGAAAATTTTAAGTATCCATCAATAGGTGACTGGATAAACAAATTATGGTATATTTATACAATGTAATAGAAATATAAAATACGTAACAATATGGATAAAAATTTAAAAAAAATTGGCAGTGAAAAAAGCAAAGCATAAACAAATATGTGTTTGATCCCATTTATATGAATGTCCAGGAAATACAAAACAAAAAGAGCAAATCAATGGCTTCCTAGAACTGAAGACCGAGAGTGGTGACTACTTGCAAAGGGCAAGAGGGAACTTTTGGGAATTATGGTAATGTTTTCTGTTTTAATAGTGGTTGTGGATACACTGGAGTACACTTTTGTCAAAATCCATTGAAATGATCTCTCAAAATGTGTGTATCTTATTGCATATTAATTTTGCCTCCATAAAATTGGTTTTTTAAAAAGGTCTGCTGTGATTGCGTTATGTCTGAAGATAATTTTGAAAAGAATGGATACCTCAAAAACATGGAGTCTTCTAGTCCACAGGGATGGCTTATCTCCGCCATTTAATTGGGTTCTTCTTTAATTTCTCTCAGCAAAAGTTCTGTCATTCTTAGTGTATAAGTTGTTATATTTACTAGGTTTTTGATATTTTATGTTGCTATTGTGATGGTATTTTTAAATTTTCATTTTCCAATTGTATGTTGCTATGCCTACTTTTAACTTACAGATCTAAAAACTATTGATATGAGGGAAAAGCTTTAAATAGGTAGAACAGCACCATTTCAAAAATATGGATAAAGGGACCTAGTTTGATTTATAAGATGTGTTCCAGAAAACTTTAGGCATTGTATTTTTTATAATATCTGCTAGGTTTCCAGCACGTTGACTACCACAGTGTACAGCTGACCCTTGGTTTGCATAAGGGATTGGTCCCATGAATGTTGTGAATACCAAAATCTACATATGCTACATTTTGTACATTATACAAAATGATGTAGTATTTGCATATATCCTACACTCTTCTTCCTGTATACTTTAAATTATATTTATATTATTTATTGTATCTAAGAAGATGCAAGTTTTACATAAATAATTGTTCTAATGTATTCTTTAAGGGAAATGTCAAGGAAAGACATGGGGTACTATATCAGTCAGGGTTCTCTAGAGGAATAGAACCAACAGGAGGTATGATTATAAAAAGGGGATTTATTAGATTGGCTTACATGACCAGAAGCTGGATAGTTCACAATAGCTGTCTGCAGGCTAGAGAACTGGAGAAACGAGTTAGCTGCACAGTCCAAGAGGCTGAAGCTTTAGACCAAGAGGGATCAACGTTGCTACCCCAGTCTAAGACTGAAGGCTTCTGGAAACTCCCTGGATAATCACTGGCAGAGTCCATTTTGGAAGAGTGAAGGAGTGAGAGTCTGATATCCTTGGGTGATCACAGCAGCAATCAAGAACCAATTCAAGAAGAATCAGTTTGCATCTGTTGCTGCTTCCTTGTTCTTCTAATTTTTATTCCATTAAAGCCTCCAACCTATTGGACAGTGCTGCCCATGCTTAGGGAGAGTCTTCACCTCAGATCCCTATCCCACATGCCAATCATTCCTAGACACACCCTCATTAACACACCCAGAAACCTCTTAATCTTTGGCAACTCTTAATTCAATCAAGTTGACAATTCAAGTTAACCATTATAGGTATAGACAAAATTTTTTGGAAAAATATTTTCAATTCATGATAGTTGAATGCATGGATATGGAATCAGCAGATACTAAGGGCCAACTCTATTAGACCACTGCGCTAACATAGTGAAGTGCCCTCATAATTTAGGATGATTACATCTTGTATAACAGCTTTGCATTCATCTGCTGAGTGTGCAGTTCTTTGACAGCTCATAGCTGCTGAGTTTTCAGTATCCTCTACAGTTTTTGAGCTCAGTCAGAGGTCTACCTAAGAATTCGTCAGCCAATCATGAAGCATAGCCTAGGTACTAAGGTCTGCAATTTTTGTCCTGTAGGGTCTCCTCTAACAAGTTATCTTTACTCTGGAACTCCCTGTTGATTGGCCAATACTTTCTTGGATGTCTGTCCTGGTCTGTCCTCTTCCTGCTAAGTTCTTCCTGGACACCTTTTCTTCACAGATGTCAGAACCATATCTCAGGCTGTAGGCTTTCTCTGCTCGATTCTGTTTCCTCTGCCTTTCTCTTTCTTGGGTGTACCTAATCCTCTCCACTGTTCCTAGTAAGCCACTTGCACTCCACTCCACATCAGCATCTGCTTCTTGGAGGACACAACTGAAAACCTTGCAATATACTGGAAGAAACTGGAATCTTTTCCTCAATTACCCTTACCGTCATGCCCATCAAATTTTAACAATGCCTGTCACATTCGCAAGTGACTTTTCTTTGAAAGTAAGAGCTCTTTCTATCCTCAAACATTTGTATCCAGCCCAGACACATCCTACCTTGATTCCAAAGGCTCCTGTCTGAGATTCTGCCTTTTTTTCCAGAAGGGAATTCTGAAGGGTCCTTATGCATGGATGACAAATCCCATTGAAAGTCTTTGTCTTGCACATGGATCCTTAGCTCTCTTCCCTAAGACCACATTGTGTTTTACCCATGAATCATTTACAGCTGCACGGCCCCCAGATTAATATATCTGCCCATCATGCTGCAAACCACTCTCTTGTTGGCTGGGAACACTGTTGAGCTTTCAATCTCTCATCGTAGGAAGGCTTTAAAAAAAGAAAAAAAAAAATGCCAATTCTTTATGCTTGGTTTGAGTTGCAAGGCTGAGATTAGGAAAGGGGAAAAAAAAACATAGTATTTTTCTTTTCAAATGTTCTTTCTTTAATGGAATATGTTGTGAAGGCTTTTGTCCAAGTCTCTGGGGTCTATAGCAGTAAAGGATTTCTGGATTTCTCATCTCTCCTTGGTTTTCTGGAAATGCCGAGACATATAGTGGTTCTTATTTAGACTCTAAAAACATTGCCATGCTCTCCTTCCATTCCTGTGTGGTCTTTTCAGGAAAGGGTAATTGCCCTGTGGCTTCCCCACTACCATTCATTCATTCAACAAATATTTATTCAACGCCTACCATGTGCCAGGCATTTTAATGCATATTTCATTTTATTAGACAAAATAAAACTAAAGAACAAAATTAAAGAAAAGCACAATCATCATGTGAGTTTTAAAACTTGGAATCAAAGAGGTTTTTTGTTTTGTTTTATAGCAATAGGTCAATGGGAGGTTGTATAAAGTGGGTGGTAGGGAAGAGGAATAGCTAGATAATCTGTTGTTCTCTTAATACTTTTTAGTAGAGAAGTATTTATACTAAGCTACATCTCAAACTTTATCTTACCAAAATTGAGTTTCTTGCTATAAACCACCTCAAGTCTCTCATAAAATCCCCTGGGGTTTTTGGTACTAGGGATTGAACTCAGGGGTACTCGACCACTGAGCAACATCCCCAGCCCTATTTTGTATTTTATTTAGAGACAGAGTCTCACTGAGTTTCTTAGCACCTCACAGCTGCTGAGGCTGGCTTTGAACTCATGATTCTCAGCCTCCCAAGCTGCTGTGATTACAGGCATGCGCCACCAACGCCTGGCTAAAATCCCCTGTTTTTTTTTTTTTTAATTTTTATTTATAGTAGTATGTATTACAGTTCATACTACACATATAGAGCATCTTTTTACACAAAACAGTTTGTATAGAAAGTATATTCACAGCATTCAAGTCTTCAATCATGCATTTAGAATAATGATATCCATCTTATTCAACCACTTTTTCTTTTTCTTTTTTCCCCCTTCCCCCCTTGCTCCCTCCCTTCCTATCCCTTGCCTTTGACCATTATAGTGTTCCTCTAATCCTCCTGTGTACCCGACCCAACAATACTGTGAACTGGCTTCCTTGTATCAGAGGAAACATTTGGTATTTGGATTTTTGAGATTGACTGATTTCACTTAGCATTATATTCTCCAGCTTCATCCATTTACCTGTAAATGCCATTATTTTACTCTCTTTTATTGCTGAGTAAAATTCCATTGTGTATATATACCACATTTTCTTTATCCACTCATCTACTGAGGGACATCTAGGTTGAGCTCCACAACCTACCTATTGTGAATTGTGCTGCTATAAACATTGAAGTGGATGTGTCACTGTAATATGCTGTTTTTAAGTCCTTTGGGAATAGACCCAGTTGTGGGATGGCTGGGTCATAGGCTGGTTCCATTCCCATTTTCCCAAGAAATCTAGAATTAATGAATGGGATAGATTTAAGCTTAAAAGCTTCTTCTCAGCAAAAGAAACAATCAGTGAGGTGAATAGAGAGCCAACTAACTGGGAACAAATATTTAATACATGCACATCGGATAGAGCACTAATTTCTAGAATATATAAAGAACTCAAAAAACTTTACACCAAAAAAACAAATAATCCAATCGATAAGTGGGCTAAGGAATTGAAAAGACACTTCTCAGAAGAAGATACACGATTAATCAACAAATACATGAAAAAATGCTCAACATCGCTGGCAATTAGAGAAATGCAAATCAAAACTACTCTAAGATTTCATTTCACTCCAGTCAGAATGGCAGCTATCAAGAACACAAGCAACAATAAATGTTGGAGAGGATGTGGGGAAAAAGGCACACTCATACATTGCTGGTGGGACTGCAAAATCCCCTGTTTTAATAAATGTCACCCATATTCTTTCTATTGCTCACGTTACAAATCCTTGGAGATTTCCTTGACTTTTGTTTTATATCCATATCCCATCAATCCAGAAATTCTATTGACTCTACCTTCAAAAAATATTCATAATCCAAGCACTGCTCAACATATTTCTCGTTATACTCTAGTCTAAACTACCACCATGTCTCACTGGATTACAGCAATAATCTCCTCCTGGGTCTCCTGCTTCTGAACACCGAAACCTACAGTTTACTCTCAAGGGTTCCCACAGTGCATAGAATCCATTGTCTCTCCATCTCTAAGTAAAACAGATGTGAAAGCCCTTCCAATGATATTGAAGGTCCTATGTGATCTGCCATTGTCACCTTTCTCTCTTATTTTTCTTTTATTCATTTGATCACCTCTACCACACTAACCTCCCAGCATTTTTCTGTCTCAGGGCCTTTGTACCTGCTAATCCATCCTCCTGAAATGCTGTTCCCCCAGAGTTCTGCATGCTTTCTCACTTAATTTTCTG
The DNA here is from genome assembly GCA_025594165.1 of Tamias sibiricus. Taxonomy (NCBI): domain Eukaryota; kingdom Metazoa; phylum Chordata; class Mammalia; order Rodentia; family Sciuridae; genus Tamias; species Tamias sibiricus. Next base: position 105,102,413 of record CM046664.1, on the reverse strand, counting down.
GTTTTATTCAGATTTTACCTTTTGAATGATGCCTTCCTTAGTCACTCTATCTAAATTTGTACACCCCACACCTCTCCCAACACACACACTCTCACTCACATTTATCTCTTTCTCCTTTAATTTTGCTCGTTAGCACTGACATTTATCTATATCTTATATGTTTTATTAGTTTACCTCAAAATTTTTGATAAATAAGATTATAAGCTCCATGTAGGCATAATTTTTTATCTGTTTTGTTCAGTACTGTATGTCCAGCATCTAGAAGAGTTTCTCTGTGTGTATACAACTGTGCAAAAAGTATTTGTTGAATGAATGAATCTAAGATAATATTAGCAAAATATCAGAGTACAATGTATTTTGCCTTTTTTGTTGTTGCTGCATTATAAGTTCAAAATTATCTTTTTATTTTTAAACAAAATCAAAATCAAAGCTTTAATCTGGATTTCTGTAACACAGCACAAGCTTGTTGCCATATAAACAGCTAAAAAAATAAAGCTAATCTTTGCTTCTGGGGGAAAAATCATTGCTTTAGTTTATATGCATAGGACCTTATTTTACATATTACACATCTGTCTTTTAAATGGTCTCACTTCCACCATACAATACAGTCAGACATCCTACTTTTAAAGGTCTTTGTAGAGGGAGATGCCACAATTCTCAGTTACTCCAATGTTTAGTTCTCATCATCAAAACCTTTCATTATTCCAGCCCAGATAAGATTTTTAGGCTTCTGTTTAAACCCATTTTATCATGTTTGTCTTTAATGACAATGGGTAGAATTGCCACCCTTGTGATTGTTTTTGTCCCTGAATTGAATCATTCCAATTCCCCTAACTTCCTACAGTGTTGGTTTTGCCAACTCTTTAGTCAACAACTCTATTGCTTTTCTGTCAATCACGCACAGCTTCTGTATTTTTTTTTTAATTTTTTTTTTAGTTGTCAATGGACCTTTTTTTAAAAAATTTATATGCTGTGCTGAAAAATCAAAGCCAGTGCCTCACACATGCTAGGCAAATGCTGAACTACTGAGCTACAATCCTAGTCCCTATGTATTCTTTTTAGTGAGGAATTCTTTCTTGGGAGTGAGCTTTGATAACTCAAAAAGCCACTTCAGTGAAACCAATGGGGGGGGGGGACAACAAAGGAAACTCCTTCCCTGCCCATTCTCATTTTTGACCAGAAACTTGCCTTGTAATTAACACAGCGGATGGAGTTTGATTTGGATCAATTGGGAACAACATGTAAAGCTTGTGCCAAAAGTACACACATAGGTATCGTATAAATAGCTCCATCGATACCACCACTACCTTTACTGAGGGTCCATCCTTTCCTGACCTAGCATCTGTACTAGCCACTTCAACAGTCTTTTTGTCTTGCTACAACCTCTTCAGGTTCTCGGGTTCTCCAGTTCTTCTCCACACTGACCCATGGTTATTTCAGAAAATATCCAGATTCCTCAATGTAGCATGGAAATCCTTTTTTTGACCTAGTCTTTGCCTCCCCATCCAGTTTAACTCATCACCTACTATTCCAAGGCCTTGCAATTTAGATTTGCTTCCTGAACTACCAGGAGTTTCCTGAGTATGTACAATCTCCTTATTCCTTGTTTCTGTTTATGATGTGCCCTTTGCTGAGATTATATTCTCCAGATGATCTACCTGACTAGCTGCTAATCATCTTTGGGGGGGGGTGGTCTTTGAAGGGACACTATAGAACACCTTCTACCTCATCTAAGTTCTGAATAAATTGAAAAATAAAATAAATAATGAGGGGATTAGGAAACCAAAATAGCACTTGGATGAGGACTGGCACCAGTCATGGCCTCAAGGTCTTTGAACCCAGTGATGTTAATTGTCGCTGCCTGAAGCGATTGCCGCTTGGAGCAACGGCGCCTCGGGAATAAGTTCAGAGGCAGACTAGAAACGAACAAGCTCTTTATTCTGCTAGCTTCTCTCTCCGGCTCCAACAACAACTCCAGCACCATCCACACTCCTGCAACCACCACACAGTGGCGCCGACCCAATCCACAATCCCCAGGGCCAAGTCTTGCGAGATCGTGCAAATGGCGCTGACCCGATCCGCAATGTCCTGGGCCAAGTCTTGCCAGACCATGCAAGGTGGTAATGCTTGAACATCTTTATGTCTCACAGCTAACCGCAATCTTAGCTATCTCCTTAATTAGGGCTCCTACAGTTAATAAAGAACCCCAGAATTGGCAACTTACCAGCCAGTGGCAGCAGTGCTGAGTGTAGATAAACCGCCCCCCTTTCTGAGTGGGGATAAAACTGAGGAGACCCTGGAAAAGAGATGTGCACACTACAGGTAGCCAATCCCAAGAGAAGTATCACCGGAAAGTCCTGTGATCTTGTGCAAACTTACATTAGGCAAGTCATCTTATTTTCATCGGAACAGAGTGACAAAAGGAGCAGGGAGGAGCCAGGAATATACTTGAAAGAATCCTTCCATATGGACACCATAATTGGAAGAAAGGGAAAGCAACATTCTTCACACCTTACTCCTTTGTGTATCCCTCCCTAACTTATGTGCTTTCCTCTAGTCAGTAGTTCTCAGCCAGGTGGGGTTTTTTTTTCCCACCAGGTGACATTTGGCACTGTCTGGGAACACTGTTGGGTGTCTCAACTGTAAGAGAGGGTGCCACTGGCATATAGTGGGTCTCTACCAGCAATGCTGCTAAACACCCGTAAGTGCACAGACACCCCCCACAAAAAAAGAATCATCTGGCTTAAAAGGTCAATATTGCCAAGACTCAGAGAGCTTGCCCTAGGCATATACTGACTCTAACTTTGCTTTCTCATTCTCACTTCTCAAGAGTCCCGAAAGGCAGGAATTATGTATTTCAATTTTGGATTTCCAGTCTAGAAGATGACCAATGTGCATTTGTTGAAGTATTGAGTGAATTAATTAATTAATTAATAAACATTAAAGCATGTGATAAACATTAAAACGATGGGAAAAATAGCTAACCCTTTGCATGACATAGGTGCTAACTGGAAGGCTGAATTTGGTGGTCAATGAACTTCTAAAATTCCATGTAAAATAATGTATGCTCATATTTGCAGGATTTTTTTTTTTTGGTAGAGGGCTTGAGTTTTATCAAATTTTCAAAGAAGTTTTATTATTACCCCAGTAATACTAAAAACCACATTTAAGACACCAGTTAAAAATTGTACCTTGAGAATTAGAGCATCTGCTTCCCTTTCTAAAGGAGGTTTGTCTGTCATGAAAGGATTACTTTGTGCTTCTGACTCATTAACCTAAATTGAAGAACTCTTTTTTAAGCCTAGAGTCTCCTGAATTTGACTTTTTGTCCTGATACATTGATGAGTTTTTTGGCATGAACCCAACTACTATGTATAACTATAAAGCTCTAATAAACTAAAATGTCCCATGAGAAAGGAAGCATTTCTCAAAGTTGACCCCTTTTTATCATTTTGACCATGTAGTAGCTGGGCAACCTTCAACTAAATACTTTTTATCTCTAAGGCCAGTCTCCTCATGGATGAAAAGATAATCATAATACCAGAGACCACCTCACAGGGTGCTTGTGGGATGCTTAGCAATTGCCTGAAATCAAGTGAGCTTTTAATAAGTATCAACCATTAACATTTGAATATTTTAATGAGTTTATTTTGAAGTAGAACAGTACTCCAGCTAACTATTATGTTTTTATACTTTCTTGGGAAGCTAATGAATAAGAAACCAAGCTTTCCCTTTCAATAATTTAGATGAAACCTCTCCTTGACATTTCTTCTTGAGGATTTTACCATTGAGCAAGGGAAGAGCTTGGTTTAACTTCATGTTGGCAAACTACAATCAAAATTGCTGCTTAATCACCACATTCTCCAATTAATCTGCAAAGAAAGTTCAGTACATGAAGTGGATATATTTTTTGCTAAATTAATTTTAATTATACCTTAGTTTTCCAAGTTACTTTTCAGCACTTGATATTATTGATCCTCTAAAACTGTGGAGGAGTAAAGTGATGGGCGGATACTTAACTGCACTGAGAAGTCTGCATAAGGAGAGGAGAAAAATAAAAAAGCATAAACCAGCTCAACTGCATTCATTGATTTGACTGGTGGTTAGAAAAAATTGTGAACTCTCCCAGTAAAGGCTTTAAAAGCAAATTTGCCTGACTCGACTCTTTCAGGGTATATGTGTATATGTACATATCCCACATTTGGGGATTATGGGAGAATTTGTATGAACAATCAGACAAAGAGGCATTGCTTTTGTTTTTATGCTTTTCCTTTTGGACACTAGAAGACAATTGTGTTCATAACTCTTTTGGACCTCTAGCAGTATGTAAGTCTTCTGTCTTGTTTTATTTTTAAGTTTTTCTTTTTCAACTCCAATGCCCACTCTACCAATTGGCAGTCACTCCAATAGACAATTAATGTGTTTAATTATGTCCTTAGATATACACATATCTTTGAAAACTGTGTTAATATGTGCACTGCCTTGATCACTCAGCCCAATGATTTTAAGATCTATTCATATTGCTAAATATACAACTAATGTATTGCTTCTAACTGCTGTGTGGAATTCTAAATTACATACATATGATACAACTTATTTATACATTCTCTGAGTCATTGGTCCTAGTTGCCTCCAAATCATACTTACCACATACCACCTCATGTGAACATCCTCTCCTATGACAACTTATAAATCTATATAAATATTTTTTTTCCAGGGTATAAATTCTGAAGTGGGACTGATAAGTCACCAAATAGAGAGAAAAATATATCTACATGTAGAATTTATACATACACATACTTTTTTCCTAATGTAAGTAATGACAGGTTATTTATCTAGAATCGCCATTCCTATATCAATCTCTACCAGCAGCACACTAAGATCTGTTTCTAGCCAGATCTTACTGGTGCTTGATGTTATCCTACTTCTAATTTTACCTCTCCAATCAATAAAACATGACATTTCATTGTTCTCTTAATTTGCGTCTCCTCCTCCAACTCTCACCCCCGAGTGCGAGTAAAGCCGAGCATCTTTTCATATACCCACTAGCTCTTCAAATTTTTCATTTTGTGCATCACTTCTATAGCCATGGATTTTGGGTGCTTTATTTCCATTTTTAAAATTTATTGGACATGTCTGTTATTAAAGTTTTAGAGCTAGTGCATATTTTTTTTTTCCAATGACCTCTTTGACAGCCTTATCTTGGTGCCCTTCATTGAACAAAAATCCTTAATATTTTTAGTCATAGCCATCAGTTTCAGGAAGTATTGTTTGTGCTTTGATTCAAGAACAAAATCCTCTGGATGAAATTAGAAAATATTCCTTTACATTTTATTTTATCAGCATTATAGTTTTACCTGGCACTTCTTGGTCTTCAATTCATCCAGAGTTCACTGTTATGCATGTGTAAAGTAGAGGGTTACTTTTTTGTTCTCTGTATGGCAAGCCAGCTCAGACAGTATCATTTATTACAAATCTATGTTTCTTTTCTGATTGGTGATGCTTCTGCAATGATATACCAGGTTTCATACCACAGGGGTCTGCTTATAAGCCCTCTGTTCAATCACAGTGGCCTATTTGTATATTTATGTACAAACACCAAGTTGTTTGTATTATTATGAATCAGTGGGCATTGTCTAAGTGTACCCACCAACTTTGCTCTTCCTTTTGCAAAATTGTTCTAGCAAGTTGGAGACTTCTATTCTTCCATATACATCTTTTATTCAGTTGGTTAAAGCCTGAAAAACATCTGCTTAAATTTTTGCGAACACTTTCAGGTCAATATTAGGCGAAATATGTTATACCATCATGTGATAAATAGGCATTATTTATTTACTCAGATTTTCTTCCGTATTTTAAAAAATTTGAACATTTTGCATGCAGTTATATATTTAAGTTAGTTCCTAGGCTCTATAGTTTGGATTGTTACTGTAAATGCTACTTTCTTTCTATTAATGTGTTTGGCTAAATATTTTTGGTTAAGAATTAAAATTTTAAACAGATTTCACTGGGCCAATTTGCTAAACTCTCTTAACACTTCTAATATTTTGTCTGCTTATCCCTATGAGTTCTTTCTTTCTTTTTCTTTTTCTTTTTTCTGTAGCCATGAAAAATGGCAGTTGTTTGTTCTTTCTATACTCCTATCTCTCTCTCTCTCCTTTTTTTTTTTTTTTTTTTTTTTTTTTTTGGTACCGAGAATTGAGCAATTGAGGGGCACTTGTCCACTGAGCTACATCCCTAGACCTATGTTGTATTTTATTTAGAGACAGGGTCTCACTGAGTTGCTTAGTGCCTTGCTTTTGCTGAGGCTGGCTTTGAACTCTCTCTATCCTACTGTTGCAGTCTTCAGGCCGCTGGGATTACAGGTATGGGCCACTGCGCCCAGTGAGAGAGACAGGGTTTTGTTATGTTACTGAGTGGTTTTTAACTGTGGGCTTAAGCAGCCCTCATGCCCCAGCCTCCCAAGTAGCTGAGGCTACAGGTGTGTACTACCACACCCAGCTCTTATTTTGTTTTTTAATGTTGTTGTTTGGCCAGCAGTTCTCATATCACATCAAACTATCATGGGTCATAGTAGCCCACATTCAAAGTTTCTTATTAAGTATAATATTGGCTGTAACTTTTTAATTGACAGATTTTTAGTTAGGGAAAATAGTTTCTTTCTAGTAACATGGTTTAAAAAAAAAGCACAGTTATCAAATTTTTTCCACAGCTAAAAGTCTGCAGATGTTTTCTTCTTTATTTCCTTAATGTGTAGGTTTTATGTTAATACCTTTGCATTCCCAAGATAAAACTTGCATGATTACAATGTTGTTCCTAAAATACAGGTGGTCCCTACTAGAGTTTGGGGTTCAGTGTGTCCCAGAGGCCTGTGTGTTAAAAGCTTGTTTCCCAGCTTGGTATTTTTAGGAAGTGGAAGAAACGTTGGGAGCTGGGACCTGGTGGGAGGTCCTGAGGTCACTGGAGGTATACCCTCAAAGGTGGTAGTAGGATCCTGGTCTCTTTTGCTTCCTGGTCATGAGGTAAGTAGATTTTCTTTGAACTTTGAATTTTGACTTTTCCCCAGGCTAATGATGTGCAATGTGACATTCTCATGAGTAGCAGCTCCCAGTCAGCCATGCCATCACTTGGGTAAACAACTGACACTCTACAGGTTACTGTGTTGCTAAACTAAGATGTATGGGTAGGTTTGATGCATTAAATGAATTTTCATATTGCAATGAGTTAATCAATGTCAAACCTCACTGTCAGCTGAGGAGCATCTGTATCCATTAGCTAATTGTTTTATTTAGATTTTTCTCATCTGTGCACATGGTGAAATGTACCAACATTTTTTTTTCTTGCACTATTTTCATTTGGATTTGAAAGTCAAGGTATTACTAACTTTAAAAATTACTTAGCTTTCCCTCTTTTTTCCTCCCCCCTAGAATAACTCATATAAAGTATAACAGTTTTTTAATAATTTAGTAAAACTCAACTCTAAAACTAAAAATGCTTTGATTACCATAAAAATTTAATTACATTAGTCTATTAAACTTTCCTATTTCTTCTTGTGCCAATTATACATTTAATAGTTTTTATAAAATTTATATATTTTACTTATTTGAATTTTTAAGCTTTTTAAAAGAAAATTTTGCTTTGAGTTTACTTCTTATCCCTTTTCTAGCTTCCTCTGTTGAATTATTAGCTCATTTATTTTCAGACTTTCTTGTTTTCTGAAAATGTTTTTAATTTTCAAAAATCTCCTCTATATTCCATATTAGCTATATTTTGATTGCCTCTTATATCCCCCATTGGTGAGAGAGGGATTCCTCTGCCCTAACTAGCACAAGATGACCTAACATAAGAGCATGATATTGGACAGAAGAGATTGAAAGCATCATTTTAGTCACATATAATCTCAGCCTGGGAGAGGAGGATATCACAGGTTGTGCAGGGCACAAAAGGTTGCACAAGGGAATGGAGAGAATGAGCAGGGCAGTGGGAGGCAGGCTTTGTAGTAGCAAGAGGGTGAGTGACCCCTAGTTCCTGTAGGAGGATATGAATGGCTTGTTCAAAGAATTTCCTGGGTTGACAGAGGAATGAAATCCATGGGCTGAAGACCAGATGGGATTCAGGATCAGCTGGTCAAGCAGATTCAGGAACCAACTGAGGGGGATCCTTTCCCAGAGTGGTAGTAGCATCATACCTGGGGAGAGCAGGGGAACTCCTGGTTTCTTGTTTCAGTGCAGCACATAAATACTGACTCTTAATTTCAAGCCTCACACCACAAGTTATATCCTAGGAATTTTGATATAAAGTATTTTATAAATTTCCTTATGATTATTGATTTTTTTTTTTTTTTTTTTTTTGGTACCATGGATTGAACCCAGAGGTGGTTAACCACTGAGCCACATCCCAGCTTTTTTCATTTTCTATTTTGAGACAGGATCTCTTTAAATTGCTTAAGGCCTTACTAAGTTGCTGAGGCTGGCTTTGAACTTGCAATCCTCCTGCCTCAGCCTATGACTGACACTTTAATTTAACCTAGTAGTTGACTCTGTGTGTGTGTATGTGGGTTTTTTGTTGTTGTTGTTGTTGTTCTTTTTGAGAGAGAGAGAGAGAGAGATTACTCAAGGTTCTCTAGAGAAAAAAAAAACAATAGAATGTAGATATCACTATAAGAGCATATTTATCAGATTGGTTGAACTGATCAGAATATCAATAGTCTCAAAATGGCTGTCTACAGGTTGAAGAGCTGGAGAACCCTGTAGGTGCTCAATTCAAAAAGCTGAAAGCCTCAGAACAAGAAAAGCCAATTATGCAGATCTAGTCCAAGGCTGAAAGCCTGTAAGCTCCCCAGAGAGCCATTGATGTGAATCTGATGTCCACAGGTAATGGCAGCAGCAAAAGACACATAGCTAAAGAAGACTCAAACTTGCATGCAAGTCAGACTTCTTCCTTGTTCCACTTTTGTTCCATCAGGTTCTACTGGATGATATAGCCCACATTCAGGATGGGTGCCTCCCACTCAATTGTCCCCACTGTCCCACACCAGTTGTCTCTGGAAACACCCTCATAGACACACCCATAAGTGTCCTTTGCTAATTTTCTAGGCATCTCTCAATCCAATCAAGTTAACAAGATTAAACATTAAATACATACATACATATATAGAGAGATTTTATATATACATACATATGTATATATACATATACAAAGACAGAGATTTTATATCTAAATTTATTCCATTTGTTGAGGAATTTGCTTCATTTATGGCATAATTGTTTTTTGTGTTTCTTTGGGCTTTAAAACATTATGCATTTTTGTTTGTTGGCTCTAAACTTACATAAATATTAGTTTAAATTTTTGTTTAATCTTTTAAATCATTGTTTATTTTCGACTCTTGGTGGGTCAATTACTGAGAGTCATCATAGCAACTCCAGTTTGCTAATCCTACTTTCAGTGGTTTCATATTTGTTTGATAGGTCCTCTTCCAAGAGGTAATAATATCTACAGTTGCTACCCTTGTTCCTCCAAAAAACAGGGGTAACTTAATATATACTCACTTTTCTCAGTCCACCTTGCTCCTGGCCATTTGGTAATTCATATAACTTTAATTCAGAATTCTATTAGTTAGATATACATGTGTCCCTTTCTACCCTTGCATTTTAACATGAAATCAAACTTTATTCTTATATGTCTCATATCATATATTCCTCTTTTGCCCAGAAATGTTTGTCCAAGCATACATTTTAAAAGAATCATAAGTTAAAAACTTTCTCACCCTTACATCACTCTGAATATCATAAAACACTAAGTCCAAAGATTTTTTCCTTTAACACTTTATATTAACTAGTAACATAAAACTCTATTGTCTTCTTCCATCTAGGGTTGCTGTTGAGACATTTGATAATAATAGTTAACACGGAATGCTTATTGTGTGCAAGGGTGTATGCTAATAATTTACATATAAAATTCATTTAATTCCACAGTGGCAGTCTCATCCTTGTTCCTTTGTAGTTAAAATCCCCCCTTCTGTCTTCCCACACCCTTCAGTTTGGAAGCTCATAAATTTTTTCTTCTCTTTTTGTTGATCTTAGTTTATTATGCCTAGGTGTGATTTTCTTTTTTATTTTATTTATCAGTCCCTGAGTTTTTAAAATCTAAAGTCTTACATATTTCTTTAATTCTGGAAACTTTTATTCACTATTTCCTCAAATATTTCCATTTCTCCATTTACTTACTCCCTTTTCACAATACTCTTATTATATAGATCATATATATGTTGTGGATGAACCTTTATTTTTACTTATTTATTATTATGTAGTGATAAGAATCAAACCCAGTGCCTCACACATGCTAGGCAAGTGCTCTACCACTGAGCCACAACCCCAGCCCTAGATCTTAACCTTTTTTTTTTTTCTTTTTTTTTAATTTCTGTCTTCTGTGTCTTTTACCTTCTTTCTTTTATGTTCTCTTGCCTGATGCTTCCAGGGAAAGATCCCTATCTAATCATCCAGTGCACTAGTTCCTCTTTGAATATATTGATTTCTTTATTTCAACTCTCATATTTTGATGCCCCATTTCTTTCACTGATTCATTCTTGTAATGATTTGTATCTCTGTGTTCCTGATAATTCCTCTTATTTCCTTGAGGATTTTTGTTATGCTTTATAAAAAAATTTTTTTTTGTTCTATCTGGTATATTAACAGTACTTTATCTAGCACAAATTGTTCAGTTTGTCATGTTTCATAGTTCTTGTACCTCAGAGAATTGGTACTTTGGCTGGTAATATTTCCACTCTGAAGCAGTGAAAGCCTAGGCCTTATCTCTACCCACCACAGTGGATTTGGCATTGGGGAGGGAATGCTCCTTGGTGTTATAATTCACTCTCTGTCACTCATTCTGCTATTCTCCCCACCACCCACTAGCCAACCTTCCTTGAAAGCTTCCTACGGTTTAGCTGATGGAACTACTCTTTTTTCAAGAGCTTCCTTTCTGAATCACAATCATCTATTCCACAGGGTGTTGAAAAGAGAAGGGAAAAAAGAGGAGAGAATGCTTAAGAGTCTGGCCTCCCACGTGTTCTTATTGCTCTCCTAAGCTCTTAAGCAGCTGACTGATCCAAAGTGCGGGACAGCCTTCTGCTCTGGAGGGCCTTACACCAGGACCTGATGCCCTCTGCCTCCCCAAGACCACAGTTTCCATGTGAGGTTCTCTGATTCCTCAACAACTCTATCTCCCTTTTGGTATTCTGGGGGTTGGTTAGGAGGAAATCACATCTAGAGTTAGTTTACTTTTTTGAGAGGACCAGCCAATCACTTTCTGGGAACTTCTAGCTTTACACCAATCCTGGCCTACAAAACATACCTAAGAAAACACATCTGACCAGAAATACGTTAATACTGGGTCTTCAACCCAGAAAGTCTTATCTCTATAATGATAGAAGAAGGCATTGCACAGACTTATGGTAACAGCTTTGTGCCAAGATTTGAGAAAGAACATAGCTAGGGCCAGACAGCAAGACAGTCCTCCACAAGTTTATATACTTCAGCCACATTTGTTGGCTTCCAGAAACTCTATAGAATATTTTCATTTATTTCCTCTCTCTTTCTTTGCTTGTTCTCTCTACTCTCCTCTCCTCTTCTTCTACCCCTCTTCCTTCCTTTCTTCTCCTTCTCCTTCTTATCCTTATCCTTCTCCTCCTCCTTCTTCTTTTTCTTCCTCTCTCCCTCTCTTTCTCAGCAGGCAAAATAATCAGTAACTACTCACCTATAGAGATGTGAATCCACACAGTTGGGTGCAGGTAAAAGCAGATTCAGCAATAAAACAGAATAAAATAATGGCATTTGCAGGTAAATGGATGAAGTTGGAGAATATAATGCTAAGTGAAATTAGTCAATCTCAAAAATCCAAATACTGAATGTTTTCTCTGATATAAGGAGGCTAGTTCACAGTGTTGTTGCATGGGGGTACATAGGAGGATTAGAGGAACACTAGAATGGTCAAAGGAAAGGGAGGGGAAGGGAGGAAGCAAGGGGGGAGGGAGGGAGAAAAAAAGAAAAAAAAGTTGGTGGTTGAATGAGATGGATATCATTATCCTAAATGCATGATTGAAGATCTGAATGGTACGTATATACTTTGTATACAAACAGTTGTATGTAAAAAGATGCTATATATGTGCGTTATGAATTGTAATACATACTACTATTATAAATAAAAAAAGGAAAAAAAAAGCAGATTTGCAGCAGGAAGTTTGATGGAAGGGTAAAGAGAAACAGTTTCCTCCATGGTCAAAGGATTATGTCTGGACGATTATGTTATGACTGATCTGACTCTGAAATTAAAATGCTGCAATGCAATTTTCCAGCAACAAAAGGCGATTCTTATAAGCAAAACATTATTTGGTTTTTCTTTGCTTTTCTAATTATAATGTCCCCTCTGATTTCTACCACTAACACACCTTTTGCCAGAAGCAAGCCATGAAATTGAATAAAGACAGCCAGATTAGTCACTCCAAATTACCTATAGTCTACAGAAGAAAATAAATTACCAGAAATCTACAGTCAATTTTTATTTTCTTCCAAAGTGAAAATGTGCTAGGAACTATTCAGAAAATGTATTTTATTTGCATTCTGCATTTATGTAAATCCACAAGAATAAGTGCTTTTCAATGACATCATCTTTCCTCCTTTGTAAGTAGATAATTAACTGACGGGTACACTTTCCAAAAGAAGGATTTCACCAAATTAGGGGCTTTGCGAATGCAAATGCACAAAGTGGCAAGCTGAATAGAAAAATAAATTTACCCCCAAAAGGGAAAGAATATACCTAAGTAACTGCCTCAGGAATAATAATGTTACTCATTCACTTAAAATTTTCTTGTTCAGATATTTCCAATGGAGTTATAAAGAAAAATGGTTTTCAACCCCAGGTCCAACCTAATAAATTTGAAATGGGAATGACAGAGGCCAATAATCCTTGCTTCTGCTAAGACCTCTGCCTGGTATCACTCCTCACCCTCCATCTAGACTCTTCCATGGGTCAGCCAGGAAAATGGAGTTGTCCATCTATAACTCATTATGTGAGTCTCCCTGGGCTTCAAAATGCACCAAATAGCAGAGACAGATCCAAGAAGCAAACAGCAGATCAACAAATTGTCTGTCAAGACAGAATAAACACTAGGGACTGTTTATGCTAATAGGAGCAATTTTTTCTAGTGTTACAAGGAGCTAGAATCCAAAGCTTTATGAGCAGTTTGGCAATAATGATCTATTGATTTATCTTTCCCTTTTGCCATATACCTGTGTTTCCACTTTCTTAATAAAAGTCATGCCAAAAATTTAGCTACCCCAGCTGTCCCTTCAGCTTTTATTCCATGGTGTTTTTACTGCATGCACCCTCATTTCTAAACTCTGATGGTACCACTTATATCACTTTGCTCACACTTTCTCTTTGCAAACTGGTGTCCTTTTCTTCCTCCTTCCACATACCCACACACACACACATATGCAGACTTAAGCTTTTTGTACTGAAACACTCAATGGTCACCAAAGATTTGTCTTTAGTAGAATCTAATAATAAATTACTTCATTATCTTTTACTTTGACCCATCTGTAATATTAGATACTGCAAATACATATCATATGTCCTGAAATAATATCTGCTATTATAACTAAGAGTTAACTGCTTGCCATGCATAGTAGTTAGCATTTTATATGAATTAATTTTTGCATATTTCAAATGGCCACATGAGGTGGGGAACTTTATTACAACCAGTTAAAAAATAAAGTCGTGGAGACTAGAGGGGTTAAGTCATTGTTCAAGGTTCCCAGGTAGGGAGAAGGGATTCAACCATAGGTCATGTTGATTCTAAGTCTGTGCTCTACACCCCACCTGCTGCACACTGATACACTCAATTCATACCATGTGTTTTTGGCCCTTCACATGTATGACCCCATTTTTCTCTGGTCCACCTCCAACCCATACACATACTTCATTTTGGACATTTTTGGACACCAGCCTTGGCCCTTTGCTCTACTTTCTCTTCACTCTTCTTCGGGCTCTTTCTAGAATTCTATCAGGCAGCTCAAGCTGCCACCACAAAATACCTTAGACTGAGTGGCTTAAACAACAGAAATTCATTTTCTCTAAGCTCTATCATCCAGGAGTCTGAAATCAGAATCAAGATCTGAGGTGAGGTCTCCCTGGCTTGTAGACAGTCACCTTCTCACTGTGTTCTCACATAGTCTTTTCCTCCCTGAGTCCTTGTGGGGGTTTGGGAGAGAAAGAATCAATCTCTGGTATCTCCTCCTCTTCTTCTAAGGCCACCACTCTTTTGGATCAGGGTCCCACCCTTATGGACTCATTTGATCTTAATCATCCCAACAACCCTATCTCACTTTGGGACGGGGCAAGTCTTCAACATATGAATTTGGGGGAATGCAATTCAATCCATAGCATGTCATGACTGAAAATATCCCTCTGTCCTCTAATTCAAGCTTTCTCCTTATCTCTAACTTCCTACTACATCTGCCCCTTTAAAGCCTCCCCCATCACTTCAAATTCAATAACTGTAAAATTTGGCCTCTTATTTTCTCTGTCATGGAAATATAACTGTTCCTCTTCAGAGATTAAAACTGAGTAATCTTTGAACTATTTCTCATTCTACCCCAGTATCTGTTATCACCAAGAACTATTAATTTGTCCTTCAACGAACTCCTCATAATTGTTCCCTCCCTTATTTCTATATTACTATTTCATCCTTATCCCTGCAACAGTTACCATTACTGAATAACAAAACACCCCACAACTCAATCTCCAAACAATTATTTAGTATTTACTATGTATTTGTGGGCTGGCAGGAGGCTAGCTGATCATGGCTGGGTTTAACTGGGGCTTAATGGTTCCTCAGCTCTCTCCACAGGTTAGCCCAGATGTGTTCTTCTCTTGGTGTTGGCAAAAGTCAGCCCAATCACACAGACACACAGTGCTTCTCAAGCTTTTTATCACTTCAACCCCCTAATATTATATCAGCCAAAGTGAATCACATGACCAAATCCAGAGCTAAGGACTACAAAGCATGGGATGGGAGAAAAAGTAATAAATATTTAAAACAGTACTTTATCCTACCACATCCTTTTATTCAGATATTACAGCACATCAGCCTCTTGGTAGTTTCTGATGAAGCTTCCTTATCCATTGTCTCCTGTATACATTTCCTGGATTACTCTTCCTGAAACATCACTTTTATCATGTCATGTATCTGTCCTGAAGTCATGAATGAGTCACTACTTCCAACTATAATCATGTTTAAAATCTTTCTCCTCTTTCAGAACCCTTCAAATTTGACCATTCATTTCTTCAACATATCCTCCACTCTAATCAAGCCATACTCTTCATTATTTCATAACCATATTTTATCTATCCTCGTCTTGTTACCAGTTTCTCCAGCCCTAAACACTCCTTTCTCTCCTCAGTTTTAATTACTTCTGGTCCATAAAATTTCCCTAGGTTATTTCCCTAATTTATCTCCCTTTTGTGCTACTGAATCAATGTATTACTTGTCACAGGTAGAGATTTTCCTCTTCATTTATTCATTCAACAAAGTTCTTCTTAATATTTACTAGACACCAGCATTTTACTAAATGTTGGAGATAACACAGTGAAAAGAACTCAGTTTGTGATCACATGCTGGTTGACAGGTCTCTTGAAGAAGATTACGATGTGATAGTGCTGCATGAGGTGAACATAAGTTATGCAGGAGGGGATTTAATCCTGTTTTAGAGAACTATGAAAAGATAGAGAACAAGTTGTCTGTGGTTAAATCTGTGAGATGAATGAACGTTACTCCAGTGAAAAAGGATTAGTGGAGAGTATTCAGGGTAGAAGAAGCTAGAGAGAAGAGAAAGAGCCAGCATGTTTGGAAAGCTGCCCATGTTTCAGAATGGCAGTGTTCCATGTGAGATGGAGTGGGTAGATAGGCTGGAGAAGAATGCTCAGTATGAGTTGAAACTCACATCAGGGAAGCAGGGAACTCCTTTTTATGTTTAAACAGGATCACATGCTCAGATTAGTGTTTTAAAAGTTCACCAGCAGGCAATGGATAAAAGAGAATCATGACAAGAAGCAAGAAGACTAGTTCAGGAGGCTATTATAACAATGCAGGAGAGACATGAGTGTGAATTAACCTAAGGTAGTTGAGAAAAAGTAGATGACTTCAGAAATATTTGGAAGTAGATTTAAATGAAATAAAGACTTAGTTATTAAATGAAATAAGTATATGAGAGAGAAAAGTGGTAAAGTATATCCAGGTTCCTGGTTCAGGCAAAGAAAATAGTGGTGCCTGAGAGGGAGAGGAGGCGAAATGGGTAAGTATAAAGAAGGAGAGGATAGGATGAACAGGGAGATGATGAAGGGAAGAAGGGCATTGCAGCTTGATGCTAACTAAAGAATGATACTTGTTTTAGACATCACCAATAAAACAGGTAAGGAGTATCTTACAGCATCCCTGAAATCACCCTACTTAGGTAGCCACCTATCCTACCCCCATAAAGGGGATAAGTTCAAACCAGATTGGGCCTGGGAGGAATGATAAGGTCAATGTTGTCTGAGATCCAGATAAGCCCAGTTGTTGTAACTACAGGTGGAATTCAATGTTGCTGAAGATGGAACTATGAGCCTCTGAGTTCTCTCTTTATAGGATTTAGAATAGTGATAGTTATAACAGTTTCTTATTACATCATATCCATGGGAAGGGGTTCTGAGAGATATAGCTTATTCCTGCTCATTTGATGATGCCAAACTAATAGTGCTTGATCTAGCAAGACATCAAAGAGTGAAATCTAAAAGAGTTAAAGTCAATTTTGCACAAAAATTTCAATATTAAATTTTAAAATTTAATTTTAACCAATTTGAGGAAACTAAAATTAGTATTTGTTTCTAATGTCTTGAGAAAGAAAACTTCCTGTGCTGGTAGAATGATCAACATAAATATTGGATCTTAAAAATGAAAGCAGACTTGTATGGTTTTTATATTAACATCAGTGATATCAGAAGGTTCAGCCCAAAAGAATAGTGCCATAGGAAATGACAGTTACATTCTCGAGGGAGAGAACTGTGTACTTACTGGATGGTTTGCAATGTATTCAATTACTGGGTAGATCAGCAACTCAAGGCCCTTAGCAATGCAAAAGGTATTAGATCACCTACCACTTCCCCACCCCCAACTAGGGTAGGATCCTTCTCTTTGGTATGTTCACTAGGACTCTGTTCAGTCTAGTTTTAAAGGCCTTAAGCTTGGAAGCTTTAATCACCTCCTTTAGAAGACTCTTCCCTACTATCATAGGAAGTATGTCCTTAAGGGAAATTCACTGATACTTAACCCATATTTTACTTGTTATAATTTCCTATTACCCTAATTAATACCTTTCTCTGAGCTGTTCCCTGTGACTCATCCACCATGTATCACCTCTTCCTCTGCAGTGTTTTTGCCATTCAGATCCCTTGCATGTGGACAGTTATCCTGTGTCTCTAGTCAGTGTTAATAGGTAGGAAATGTTTAAGCCTGTAGTGCTAATAAATCAGCTCAACATATAATTAGAGGCTTAACTCTGCAAAGAGAAGATGTAACCCATTTGTTAATAATATCACTTAGGTCTTTGAAAACATTCTTGCCTCAAATAACTGAGTCAAATTAGGAACTAGCCTTAAACAAAAGGCTTAGTAGGATATTATGAGCTCCAATTCCTTCACCAAAAGTGCAGAGCTATGAATGCTATGTAGCTTTCTGCCAGTTGTTCTAGAGGCAAGACTCTTCACTTCTCCAAAGTTTATTAAAATTCAGATTGAATTAATATCACCAATGTACTAGATGCATTCATTTATCCCCCCAATTATACCCATTTTATAGATGACTATGCCAAGACTGAGAGAAGTTAAATAATGTGCACAAAACCAAGCAGTAGAAACTGACGGACTCAGGAAACACCCCTAGGTCTTCTGATCTCAAATCTTGAGCTCTTGAAATGTCATTTGCCTGATTATGACATGATACAATGATTACTTAGTGGGCTTGAGTCTCTCCAACACACTGCAAGGCCCTAGCAAAATAACTGCTTTCTATTTTCTCTTGTGCCTTGAAGAATATGGGCATAAGAACAAGCATGTTCACGAATATATGTAAGAGTCACAGAATTCATATTCTCCACCCCGTTGTAATCCATGTGTATCACCCTTTTCTCTGTTTTTGTATATGTTCTTACTTTCCCCTCCAGTTCTATCATAACCACTTCACTAGGTACCACCTTACTGTGCCATCCCAGGATAAGAAAAGATGAATGAAGACAAGGTAGGAATTGATTTCTCTGCATTCTCTATTATCATCTCTGGCTAAGCTTTTCCTAGTGTCAGGAAGAGAGAAAATACATCCAGTTCTTCACACAGCACAGAGAAGAATAATCTTCTTTACCTACCCCACAGGTATCCCATAACTTTCAGAGAACTATCCCTCCTGCTTCTCTGACTCCCAGCAGAATAGAGATTTGTTCAGTTCAACCTTCCTTACATTAATGCAGGAGGAGAAAAGGGGTAGGGTCCTGGCAGCTCTTCTCCTGTGGCTCACATTGAGTCCAGGGTGGAGGCTCAGAGCCAGGATGATGCTTCACCCTTAGCATCCAAGGGGTACATAACTATGTTGTACTGAGCTCATGTGCCCCATGGCAAGGTCGGGAGATATTTAAGCAACCCTAACCAGGGGAAGCCATTATTTGCCTGGGTGCCAGGAACCAGGTATACTATAAGGTCTGCACCAATTCAACTAAATTTATTCTTATCAAATAACTTCCAAAAGGGAAAAAAATTGTATTTAAATATAACTTAATAATAGAAACAGTGGAGTTGTTTCTTATGTTGGCATTAATTTCTAAGGCAAGTACATATTATAAGGCAAAGTATATATCACACTTTTTTTTGGGCTGGGGTTGTGGCTCAGCGGCAGAGTGCTCGCCTCGCACGTGTGCAGCCCGGGTTCGATCCTCAGCACCACGTAAACATAAATGCATTGCATTGTGTACAACTAAAGTAAATAAATAAATATTTAAAAAAAAAAACAAAAAAAACCCCCACTTTTTTATCATCAAAATTGGCCATTAAATTACTTCCGTAGCCCACATTAGAAATAAAAAATTCTTACATAGACTTTCCATCTTTCGATCATATTTCTTTTTTTAATTTTAACTTTTTATACATGTTTACAGAGTACATTTCATTTCATATTACATATAAAGAGCACAATTTTCGTTCATATTTCAATTTATTTAATTTAATATCCAGATGAGTCATTGGCTTACATCTAGGAGACTTGTATGAAAAATGTATACCTTTAAGTACTAGAATAGCACAGGGTATAGCAAGGCTTGGAAATTGTGAGAGGTATGAAAGAAGTGAGGCAACCTGCGGGAAGAACATGTTCATGGTTTAGCTCCTGCTTACTTGAAGGCCTCCAATCACTGAGGAGAATGACAGATGGAATTGCTCTTTCTCCTTCCCTTTCTCTCTGTATACAATTACCTCTCTATATCCGTGGGTTCTTCATCCATGGTTTTCACCAATCATGTATTGAAAGTATTTGAAAAAAATCATTGCATCTGGACTGAACTGTAGACTTTTTTCTTGTCATTATTTCCTAAACAATATAGTAGATCAGCTACTTACATAGCATTTACATTGTATCAGGCATTATATGTAATCTAGAGATGATTTTAAGTATATGGGAAGATGTACATAGGTAATGTGCAAATGCTGCATCATTTTATTTAAGGTACCTGAGTAACTGTAGGTTCTGGGGTCCTGGAACCAGTCCCCTACAGATACCAAGGGACAAGTGTATTTATTTTTGTCCTGAATATGTAAGTTGCCTTAAGTCCAATGCACACATTATGTAACCTCCCTACATATAATATGGACTCCCATTATTGCTGATCACAAAAAACACCATATTAGGGTAAACTTAACAACATAATAGCATAAAAATTAATATTCAATATTCAAATACTCTATGGTATTTGGAGCCTTACCTTTTTTTTTTTTTTCATTATTTATAAGGTAGAGAAAACTTTTAGTAGGACCTGGAAGATCTAGAATTGTGACAAAGTACCACTGGAAATTGTGGTTCCCTCCTGACCATGGTGCTGGTATTCTACTATCAACTCGGTTGACACAGGAACTGAGTTCATCTATTCCCACAAGATTTCCACAAGTTTGAAGTCAAATATTTGCTTGTCAAACACTTGTTTGACATTTGTATGTTTCATTAAAACTGATGGTCCCAAATCCTTAAGTTTTTATTGATAATTTTAATGAATTAGAAAAGGGAGAGAAAGGAAGAGAAATGGAATCAAGACTTACTGAATGTCTCATGTATATTTGAGAAGCTTGGTTAAGGTGTTCCATATATTCTTTACCTATCAGGTTTGTATTATTATGCCCATTTTATAGATGAGGTGCTCCAAAGGCTTTTCCAAAGGTCAGGCAGTAGAAAGTGGCTAAGTTCAAAATCAAATTTAAGTTTCTCTGCCTTCAAAGTCTGCCCTTATCTCCTGAAAGAAAGGAAGCTCTACTTTGCTTCTTCATAGTGAGTTGGGAAAAAATTACCAAAGAATTATTGCATCATGTTTTGAAAAGTAAAATATGGTAACGAAGAACTGATAGTATCAACCTGTTCCATAGGAATTGTACACATAATGAACTTTAAAACTGACTAAACCAGTTTTCCTGTGTTTTTAATTCCTCCTCCTGTCTCTCTCTTAAATATGCAGTGTCATCCCTTAAATATTACAACCTGTGCAGTTGATAGCTCATTCTAATGCTACTGCTGCTTGGATAAATCATGCTTAAAATTAAATTTAATATTTTTGATGAAGAGATTATGCTGAGTAATCGAATTTCAAGAGAATATTTAACCTACAGGCATATCTACAGTCAGGTGATGGAGGTCAACATCAATAGATAAGATGTGTTGATATTATCCTTGATATAATGAGATAAAAATGGCACTTTATCTCTGTTGTCTTCCTCCCCAAACATAAAGACCCAGTCTATTTATGAGAAAAACACCAAAACAACCTCAGTAGAGAGATTGCCTGCAGGTTACTATATGAATATATACCTCAAAAATACTAGTGCTTCTCAAAACTGTCAAGGTCATCAAAAACCAAGAAAGTCTGAGGAATTGTTATACCTAAGGAGGCATAATCATGGTGACCAAATGCAATATGATATCCTGGAGGGAACCCTGCGACAGATAAAGGACAGGGAAAAACTGAGAGTTTGAATAAAGTATGACTTTTTAGGATAATGTATTGATACTGATTTGTTAATTATGAAAAATCAGGTGTGGGGCATATGAGTCTCTGTACCATCATCATAATTTTTTAAATATCTAAAATTATTCTATAAAAGAAAGTTGTTTTGTTTTAAAGTAAAACCAAAGGGCATGTAAGTAGGAATTTGCTTTAAATAAATTTCTTAAAATGTGTATTTTCCTTTCCTATGCTCATATTTCTTGAAACATCTAAAGACAGAGGAAGAAAAGCGTTTTTTAAAAAATCCATGGGAAGTGTGTGTTTATCAGTGTGTGTAATAGGTGTGTGTAATAAGTTATCCTTGTCGCATCTTGTTTTCATAAATAGAGATGAAGAAACTCAGGGCTATTTTTCTTTAGTTTTGTTGTTAATCAATTATGGTCTTAAAAAAGTCATTTTACATTTGTAAAACAGATAAAATCCTACCTTGTGGGAGGCTTACAAAGTTCAATGAGATGAAATAGAGAGTGCATAAAAATAATTACTTTAGAGCTAATATTCTAACATAAGAGATTTTAAAATAAGCAATGTTAATCAATTTCAAACGTAGGCTGGATTTGACTTGCCTGTCAATGAAGAGGCCTATAATGATTTTATTTCTTTTTAAAATTTTCTTCACATAAATGAGCATACATTGGAGCTTTGCTTTAATTCCAGGACATGCTAACACAAGTCGGGGGCTGAATTGCATAGACGGTCCACACCCTGGCTCCACTCAGTCCTCAGAATCACAGGACACAATGTGACCCAGATGTACAAGCCTCTGCTTCATGAATCATCCCCTCCATATGAAGGAAAACAGCCTTGGTGACCTGGCCATGCTCCTCCAAGGTGAGAGAAGTGATTACCTAGGGAGAAGACATCAAGGCCACCACACTTGCTGATTTGCTCTGTCCAAAATATAAAGAATTTTACTTTGCTTGGAATTAGCCCCAGAATTCAGAATTAAGCCAACTATAGCTTGCTTTT
Source organism: Tamias sibiricus (assembly GCA_025594165.1). Classification (NCBI taxonomy): domain Eukaryota; kingdom Metazoa; phylum Chordata; class Mammalia; order Rodentia; family Sciuridae; genus Tamias; species Tamias sibiricus. Next base: position 105,080,100 of record CM046664.1, on the reverse strand, counting down.
CTAATATCCCAACAATGCATGCTTTCCCTAAGACCCTAGGTACTGGCTTTCTTATTTGTGCTAGCTTTGTCTACATACACCACCACTGAGCCCTGGCTACTAACACTGTTGTTACTTGATCTCTTCAGATAATTTGAGGTAAAGTGAGGCAATCAGTTGTTCAACTCAGGCATAAGTGTGTATGTAAAAACAACTCCAGGTGAAATCAGAAAGAGTTCCAAGACAGCAAGGGTGACTGCAGGTTCTGAAAGGAGATGTGGATGGGGCTATGCCAGAACCTAGGCAAGGGTAGAGTGCGCTTATCACTACTGTGATGTCATTGTTCTTAGGACTTTGGCCATTGGTGCTTGGTTCAAGAGAACTTCAACCTGTGTTAGCAACAGGAAACAGGAATGCTACTCTTCTATGGGAACTGCTGGGTCCAGGCTCTGGCCCAAGGTAATTTTCAAGTGCTTTTTCCCTTCTCTCACGTAGGCCACAAGAACTCATAGTGATGAAGACTTATGACTCATGGTTGCGACTGACAAGAATTTTATGGGGCATAATTTAGTCAGGTTCTATGGCTTGACTTCAAATACTATGTGACTTGAAAGTTGTATGACCAGGTTCCACAGTCTGCATTCCTCCTCTTTCATAAACTGTCTCTATTGCTTCTGTTCCTAGAGATTCTACTGTGTACTCAATTCAAGATGGCTGCGTGGATGGCAGCCCTAGTCCTTCATGCCTTCTTGCTAAGTGTAGAGACAAGCATGCCATTCCCACTAAGTACCATATGAATGCTGACATCAGAAAAGAAGGGAATAAGCACTGAAGTTGTAAAGACTAAAAAAACTATATAGAATTCTTTCAGTCATAGTTCCTAGCCTGAAGTTGTGGGATGCCAGACACCCTTTGGCTTTCAGTTCTTGTTCATAAGTTTGAAATTCAGGATAAATAAGGGGAAATATTGACCAGGTTCCTATTTGCAGGTAACATTTATCTTTCAGGAACTTCCAAGTGTGTGTTACTCAATTCAGTGGGCATTTTTACAACACAGGAATCATTCCCCGTGCGTATATTGTTGGATTAATTACATCCCTATCCAGTATTATGGAGTTAATTGATCTAATCAATATGTAATGAAAAAGAAGAATATGACTTTAAATCTTATTTCTAATAGCTGATTTGGAGTCTAACTACCTAGAATTCTACTAAGTGTAAATGTGACTCTGGAGCACAGTCATAAGGCTTTGTGGCCTTGTTTCCAATTTCATTTCCATCCCTTTACTCAGCAACGTTTCTTGGACTCAGTGCTGGTCCAAGATTTCTGCCCCACTCAGTCCTCAGGTCAGAAGTCATTCTGACAGTTTAGGCTTATATTATCTACCATAAAGTTATAAGAATTGTTTATGAAATTCTGATGCAAAGTATTTATACTAAGAAAGTTAATTTTCTTTTATCCCCAGATAACAACTTCAGAAATGAGCACAGGACAGCAGTAGGCTTAATGCCTATGGAGCCAGGGATAAAGAAAAGAGAATGTTTTTGTTTTTTAAATTAAAATCATTAACTCATATGAATTGTACAAATTAATGGGTCCACCCTCATTTCTACCCTCTTATGCCCTCCCTGCTCTTTCCCCCTCTCCCAGGTCTCCTTCCCCTTCCTCAATATTTTCTCTTCTATTTTCACATCTCTCATTCTGCTACATTTTCCAGTTTCCACATATGAGAATTAATGGGTGATACTTCTCCTTCTGTATCTGGCTTATTTCACTTAATATGATTATCTCCAATTCCATCCATTTTCCAGCAAATGACATAATTTTATTCTTTTTTATTGATGAATAATATTCTGCCATTATAGTTTAGATGTGATGTGTCCCCTAAAAGCTCATGTGTGAGACAATGCAAGAACATTCAGAGGTGAAATGATTGGGTTATGACAGCCTTAACCCAATCAGTGAATTATCTCCTGAAGGGGATTAAATGAGTAGTAACTGAAGGCATGTAGGGTATGGCTAGAGGAGGTGGGCATTGTGGGCACGGCTTTGGGGCATTTATTTTGTATCTGGCGAGTGGAGTCTCTCTGTTTTCTGATCATCATGTGAGCTGCTTCCCTCTGCCACACTCTTGTACCATGATGTTCTGCTTCACCTTGAGGAATAGAGCCATGGACTGAGACCTCTGAAACTGTGAGTCCGAAAATAAACTTTTCCTCCTCTAAAATTGTTCTTGTCAGGTCTTTTAGACATAACAGTGAAAACGCTGACTAAAACATTCACCATGTATATATACCATATTTTCTTTATCCATTCATCCGTTGACAAGCACCTAGACTGATTCCAATCTTGGCTATTGTGAATATTCCCACAATAAACATGGGTATGCAGGTATCTTTTTTGTATGCTGACTTAAGTTGAGAGAGTTTGCTGGAGTTTTATTCCTATAATTGTGTCATCCATGAGCCTAAATATTACTGTCACAAGTCTGGATGCCCTTAGTTTGGGGACATAACGATATTTTTTACCTTAGAACTATCAGTTTTCTGGATGTTACATGATTCCACACCTTTCAAATTCTACATGTTCACCCCTCATTGCAACTCTTTTACAACATTTGGGCAGTGTCTCCATTGAGTTTTATGTTCCACTTACCAACTTCCTATGGAAAGGAAGAATTCATGTACATAATTTACCAATGGTTGTCATTCCCAATCAGATACGATTTACCTTTTTTTTGTTGTTGTTGTTTTTGTTTTTTGCTTATTTTCTACCATTCATCCTATTTGGGTCTGTTATGTATAATCCAATTACTATAATAGTATTTGGGAAAATAGCTTACCACATATTAAATTTGTATTTATAACACCAGTTGACCAGGTTCCATAAACACAGACAACAACAAAAATCATAAAGGATTTATGATTCTTGTAGGCTAAACATTCCTTTGTTTCTCATTCTATTCATGTGAAGGGGAGAATTAATATAGGATGACATAATGGTAAGGACCTTGGCATTTTGTATTATATAACAATAAATGAAGGGGTGCATTTGAACAAGCCTACCCGTGGTCAGTCATTATTAACTTGAGGTTTTAATTCAGAAGACATTTATTTTGTTATAATTACAGTGCTTAAAAAGGTTTGACAGCAGAGCAGGTAATATGTGGAGGGAAAAAATAGTATTCTAGTTAGCATTTATAAACTATTAATACAGTCTATAAAACATCCTTACCTAAATTTCAAATGGATCCTATGATTAAGAAATGGTGCCAGAACAATTGGATAGCCACATGAAAAAGAATAAAGTTGGACCCATATCTTATACAAAAATTAACTCAAAATGGACCACATATAAGAAATACATTTTCATACTAAAAAATGCAAGAGTAAAATATTCATTATCTTGGATAGCAATTTGCGTGTGTGTGTGTGTGTGTGTGTGTGTGTGTGTGTGTGGTGCTGGAGATTGAACCCAGAGCTTTATGCATGCAAGGCAAGCATTCTACCAACTGAGCTATATTCCCAGGCCAATAGTAATGTTTTTTAGATGGGACCCAAGAGCCCAAGTGATTAAAGAAGTAGATATACTAGACTTCAGCAACATTAAAAACTGTTTTGCTTCGAGGGACACTATCAAGAAAGTGAAAAGACAACCCATAAAATAGAGATATTATTTGCAACTCATTTATCTGATGAGGGACTTGTATGCAAAATACATAAAGAACTCTTAAAGCTCAACAGCAAAATAACCCAATTTAAAAATGAGCAAGAGCAGCGTGTGTTGGTACAAGCCTTCAATCCCAGTGACTCAGGAGGCTGAGATGGGAGGATCTGATGCCAGCGTAGGCAATAGCAAGACCCTGCCTCCATATAAAATAAAAGACTGGGGATGTAACTCAGTGGTAGTTCAATCCCTAGTACCTAATAAATAAATAAAAATAAAAATGAGCGAAAGAATTGAATGGACATTTCTCTAAAGGCAATATACAAATATTCAATGATCACGTAAAATTAGTCATTAGGGAAATACAAATCAAAACTACAATGAAATACCACTTCACATTTAGTAGGATTGCTATAATCAAAAATGGACAATGACAAGTGTTAGCAAGGATGTGAAGAACTAGAACCCTTATACATTATTGATGGTAATGTAAAATGATGTAATATTTTGAAAACAATCTAGCAGTTTCTCAAAAAGTTAAACATATTTCCATAAAAGCTAGTAATTCATTCCTACTGAACACCCTCATAGGTTATATCTTAACAGAAATTAAAACATGTTGTGCAAATTCATAATAGCCAAAATATGGACACTACCCAATATGTACAGCAATTGGTGAATAAACAAAATGTGGTATGTCCATACAATTGTATATTATTTGGCCATAAGATGGAATGAAATATTGACATGTACTGCAACATGGATGAAACCTGAAAACATGCTAGGGAAAGAAGTTAGACACAAAAGGCCACATATGACTTCATTTATATGAAATGTTCAAAATAAGCAAATTCATAGCGACAGAAAGTAGATTAGTGTTAGCCTGGGCCTGATAGGGGGGTAAGAGGGTAGGGACTCATAATCAGTATTAGGTTTCTTTTTACAGTAGTATAAATGCTCTGTAATTAGTCATTATAGTTGCAAAATTGTAAATACAGTAAAAGCAAGTAAGGTGTATACTTTAAAATGGCAAATTTTGTAGTACATGATGTAGGTATTAGAACTAGTCACACTTGAAGGCAAAGAAACTGATTCAGGTGGGCTGAGGATTTATATTAAGATTGAAAAGGGATGGTGATATGGTACATTGATTAGACCAATGGTTCTCAAAATGTGGTCTAAGGTCAGCAGCAACAACATCACCTGGAATTGTGTTAGAGATGCACATTCTCAGGTTACATCTTTTTTCTGAGTCACAATTCCTGGGGCTGGACTCAGTGATCTATGTTTTAAAAAGCCCTGCAGGTGATTCTGATGCACATTTGGGTTTGAGAGCCACTGGGTTAGTTACACTTTTAAGAGCCTAATTGTTCTTCCACTCACTAGATTTGCAGCCTTTGGCAAGTTTCTTGATCTTTCTATGGCTTAAATCATTCATCTGGAAAAATGGTTCCTAAGAGGGTTATTGTGAAGATTAAATGTTTTAACACAGGTAACATGCTTGGAAGAGGGCTGGCCATTTAATGAGTATTCAGTAAGTGTCATTTATTATTATACAACAGTTCTGAGTTGATCTGGGAATCAAGTACAGATCCTATAGCTTGGTGGAATGTAACATACTACACATTTTTTTTAAATGTAAAAAGAAGAAATTTATTCCAATAATTTTATTTAACCCTATCAAAATATTACCATTTCAACATGCAATTGACATAAAACATTTTGAGATATTTTACACTTTTTTAGGCCAAGATAGCAAAATCCGGTGTATTTTATAGTTTGGAATAGTCACATTTCACTTGCTCAATCTCTTCGTGTAGCCAGGGGCTGTACTTCTATTTTCCCTTTCTAAAGTTACTTTCTAAAGTTAGGGGTGTAGTCTCTGCCTGAGGATTTGGCCAGATGGGGATAGGTCATGAAGCATTGTTTCCTGACCACCTTAACAGGTGACTCTGGGTTGCAAATGAGCCTCACACTGACCCACTTCCTCAGCTCTATATTGTCATACAAGAAGAACTGGTGAATTACTTAAGAGGAATCCTAATGGAGTTGCGTATTAGATACCAGACTCTTGTGTGTTGCTCACAGTTGTTTCCATAGGGCCTTAAAAATCATGCAAGGCCCATAGCAGGCACTCAACAAAATTTTTTCAATTATGAATAAACATCAACAGTGATTTTCTCACTTAATCTTTAATAATCATTTTTTCAAATATTTGATAACACCTAATAACTCCTTTAATATTATCATTACATCTCACAAGAAGATCCACTTTGTTCTTCTAAATTGATTTTTAAACTCCTAGTTACCTTTAAATATTTTTACCTTTTACTAAGCCCTTAGTAAAAGATTAGGTTTCATAGGACATGAACCTATAATAAAATATTATTATACTTAGGAGTTTTCTGTGACAGAATATATATTCCATACATTTATAAGCACCTATAGAGATCACAAGGATAATTTGGATTTTTTTTTGTTGTAGTTGGTATAAGAAGAAATGGAAGCAAATATCTAGAGTTCTAATATTTATGATTTTTTCCCATGTTTTCAGTGGCAATAACTAAACTTCATACTTATTTGGTTAGGGCCCAAGATACTGGATCATGCTGACATTATTAAAACTTACCTCTTGAACAATCTGAAGGGGCACACAGAAACACCGCTGGTATGCTGGAAAGTGGTTTTCCAGGGAAGCTGACACTTTACATGAAATTATTTCTTCACTGAGTTCCTTGGATTCTTGCAGCTAGAGATATATTTTGGGTAGTTTACTCAGAGTAAAAGACAAGGTCATCCTAAATAGCCTAGAAAGACTCTTTGACTTCATTTTTAAATATTCTTCTCCGTGCTCATTCCCCCTAGCAATTCCAGCCCCCTTTTTATTCCTCAAACATGCCAGTTGGCAGGTTTTCTTTTCCTGGAATGCTCTTCCCCCAATATTCCCTTGGCTATCTCTTATTACTTCCTTCAAGTCTTGCTCAAATGTCTCTCCTCTGTGAGTTCAACTCTGGTTGCATTATTAAATAACTTGATTTCATACCTACCTCTACCTCCCTGTTGTTTATCCTACCTCTTACCTTCCTTAGAACTCACCTCACCACTTCATCATTTAAGATTTGGCATACATGCACACTACCCGAAATATATCTCAGCTGATAAGTCGTTAAACAAAATGTGGTGTGCCCATACTGTTCCTTACACTAGAATATAAATTCCAAAGATAGATCTTTTTTTTTTAAATGGGGGTTTTTGTTGTTCAGTTATGTACTCCACCCTAGAATAGTGGCTAGAGATAAAAAGCATTTCATAAATCCTTGCAGAATGAATAGATGAATTAGTTTACTGATAAACCAGTCTCTGTATTTCTTTTCTCTTTCACTTTTACCCCAAGCTAGAATTAAAATCAGCTGGGAGTTTCCACAAGCATGTCAAACTCTCCCAACCTGTTGGTTGGGCTTGCTCAGGAAAGGATCTTGTCTTTGGAATTTATTACTCTGGGCAGGTTGCCAGAGACTGAATTTGTCATCTTTGGGGTATGATGCAAGATTTAGGGCTTTTTATTTTTTTTATTTTGAGGGGCGTGTTTCAATTTTGGCTGACTTTATTGTTTTGTCTGGGGTTTTATTCTTGTGTTGAGTTCTATTTGTCTGGGTTGATCAAGCAATTTAGCAACTATTCTTCACAGGGCTAAGGAGAAGAAATCAGAGCTGGAAAAGTTCTCATGGTTGATCCAGGCCATCCCCCTTGCCATTAAGTCTTGCTCTCCACAATACAATGTCCATGGCTTAGTTCAATGAGGTTTTAAATGTCTTCAGAGATTTCTTTGGGCGCCCACTCAACAAACCTAATACTCCTGACAATTAACAAGAATTCTTGGTGTTTTGTCTAAATTTTTCCTTTCTTATTTTCATTTTATTTCTCCAATTTATAGTCCAAGGTAGCAAGCCTTTTCTCTTTTGGCATTTTATACCTTTCAGAGAGTTGTGGACTTATATTTCTGCTCTCTTGTTTTTTTGTTTTTTGTTTTTTTTTTTTTTTTTAGCCAAACTATACATGCCTTCCTAACTTAATCTTTCTTCCTTCTCTTTAATTTTGTTATTGGTTATTGGATTCCTTCCAACTCCTCACCTTGATTTGCAGTATGTGTAATTTCACTAGTCACCCATTGAACGACTGTAACACAATGCTGTTCCTTCTGAAACCTTAAGACAAAGCACTGCTGTATGAAGTAGAGAATATAACCAATCTGCTGCCATAATCGACCCAGGGTGCTTTTATTTTATTCATCAGAATATGAAGTAAGTTTTCTATGCAATGCTGTTCACTTAACTTGACTTTAAAATTTTGATGGTAATTGTGTAATATCAGACAATGCACTTAAGCCTTTTGTATCTTTGTTTTTATATCTGTAAAAGGAGAGAACAACATCTGCTTCAGTCTACTTGGCTGTAATCTTAAGAAAATAAATATGTTATTCCAGGGCTAGAAAGAGATTTCAGAGATAAAAACACCTCACTTCCCAGCTTTCAGACAGAATCACACAGGATAAATCATTCTCAATAATACAAAGTTCAAATGACACTTTTTTCCTGGCTTACAGTAATTTGTTAAATCAGTGCATCTATATTTAGTAAAGGGTAAATTTTTTAAAATTTTCAAACAATATGGACTGATTTTTATAAAATACAAAATCGCAGGGTTGGATGAAGTGCAGTGTCAAACTATTATAAAAGTTTCTAAATACTTATGTTCTACTTTTTGTAGTAGTGTTAGATGTGTACTGGATTATCTGTGGACCCCACTTTGAGTAGCTCTATACTAGAAAATTACATTAAGATTTAAATATTTTGGCCAGTCATGGTGGCTCACGCCTGATACCAGCAGCTCAGGAAGCTGAGACAGAAGTATTGCCAAGTTCAAAGCCAGCCCCAGCTATTTAGCAAGGCCATAAGCAATTTAGGGAGACAAAAATGGGCTGGGGATGTGGCTTCGTGATTAAGTGCCCAAGGGTTCAATCACTGGTACCTATATATAAATAAATAGACTTAAATATTTATCAAGATAAGTCTTTCTCTTCTAAAGAGTAACATTAAACTTGGTTGTATTTTTTTGTGTGTGTGTGTGGTGCTGGGTACTGAACCCATGGCGTTTTGCATGCGAGGCTAGCACTCTATCAACTGAGCTATATTCCCAGCCCTTGCTTTTATTTTTCAGTTTGTTTTCTACTTCAATTTAAAACCAACTTAAAAAATAGAATAGCCAATCAATTAATCATTTCCCCCAAACATCTGGTTACCTGTATCTCATATATTTGTCTTCACCAATTCCAAAGTGAGGCAATCCCTAATTTATCTTATAAAATAAAATCGGACTGAAAATACTTTTTAAAAGTTTATTAAATATTATTTTATTGTACCTATTTATAGGGTATTGTATGATAGTTTGATATGAAAGACACTGGAGCTTCCATCTGGCCTATGAATTACAGAACAATCTTTTGGTCACAGTGATGACAGCGACTTTGCTTCTCAAATGGTCATGAGTTTCTGGTAATCCAAAGTCAGCACTAGGCTGAAAGCAGGCAGAAACCCACTAATCCAAAAGAAGACAAAAAGAACCCAGTGCTTATTCCACCCTGGCTGGCACTCTGCCATCAACCTGTACTTTCTGAATTTAAAATACAGATTATATATCAGTAATAACTGGAGTAGTTATTACATAAGCTGCTTATGGGATGCCATGTGCTTTCAACTGGCATCTTTTATAGTTTGAGTAGAAGAAAAATTTCAAGTTTTAGTACTCTTTTCTGAAATAGGCTTCTCTTATTTTTAGTGGATTTTAATTACTTTGAGAGGGAATTGAATAAAAATATACTGAAATTTCATTTTTCCAGGGAATTAAATAAAGTTTATGGGAAAACATGAAATGTGGGGAAATATTAAATACAGCAAACTGAACAAATGTAATGCATAAGTTACACATTGGGCTTTTTATGATCTAAAAACCTATTCCAAGAAAAAGAAAAATGGAAATTTGAAGACTTATGAGCTTGTTTTAAAAAATAGTAAAAATAAGTTCCAGCTGGTGTGAGAACATGGATAGAGTCCCACCTCACAGTCAAGGTAGAACATGGTACCGGGATAAATAATAGCACAGGATGGGTGAGGTGTTGGCAGAGGGAAACTTTAAATGCAGAACATTTTACACTGCTTTTCTAATGGATTTTTACAAAAGTAAGAAAACATAAATATACATGTATCAATAGCAGAGAAAATGTTTTGAAACAATATATGAGGTTTCTCTTTACACAATTTTTTCAAGAGCAAGCACATGGCCATTGTGGATTAATCACTAATGAATTTAATACAGTGAACAGATTATTAGCTCCTAAAGCTAGTTATTTTGTTTTTGAAATGTTTCAATATGCCAGATGTTTCATAAAAACAATTTTTATTATTTAAATCGATTTATGAAGCTAGAATGCTCAACTTTTATTTCAGTGTTAAAATTTAAGTGTTACAAACCTTTAACAGACAAACAGAATTTACAGTTCAGTTAGCAGTCACTGAATGTAAAAAGAGTTCTTAAAACGCTCCTCTTCAGAGCCATTCTTGTTCCCATAGAAACCAATGTGAGATCCTGGAAAACAAGGTAAGTTCTAAAATAATCACCATTATAAATACCCATTATATAAATGTAAATACAGGCAATTGAAATGATTTAGATGATTTTGAAATTGCATATCATTTCCCAAACCATAATGATTCCTTCAGAGTGGTTCTTGTCTGTCATATAAATACAGCATTTACAAAATTTTAAAAATTCTTATGATTTACTTGTGAGACCATAATCGCCTTTTCAAACAAGTCTTGGGCATACAAATATCGATTTTTAAACATGTATTTTTGGTGCAAGATGGGTCTTTTTTGGCTGGGTTTTTACTATCTGGTAGATTAAGTACTTCTCATTATTAGCATTTGGATTTTATATAACAGATTCTTTATTCATTACTAATTGTTCTACAGTAAGATTTAGATATTGTAGATGGTTATTTTACAGTTATGATTTTTCAGGTTATTTTACAATTATGATTTTTCATATTTTATTTGTCCAAGCATCTTGTCATGATAAAAGATCCAAAAAAAGGCTTCTTTTACTGGAAATTTGATTCTTCTCCAAAGTCCAGAATCAATCATTGGATACAGAGTGCTCATAATGTTAATGAAGATGTGCATGTGAGTTGTTTGCAGGTGTGTATATATGTATGTATATATGCATACCATAAAGAAGATCTAAGGTTCCCATTTCAGCAGTAAGAACATCTGGTGAGAAGCAAATATTTATACTTATTATGGTTGTTGAAAGAACCACAAGTTATAGATTAGTCACACAGTATTATTAGCTGAAACGCATAGATTTTCTTCTACTTTGATTTACTCTAAATCCTTGCTTTACAACGTGTAGTCTGCAGACCAGTAACATCAACATCATTTAGGAATTTGTTACATTGTAGAATCTCAGGTCATACATAGTCTCACTGAATCAGAATCTGAATTTCAATAAGATCATCAGAGATATGAACACACATTAAAATTTAGAAGCATAGCTAGCCCCAAATATTTGCTTCAGAAATATATTAGAAGCTTATTCCAGATAGGATGATGGGAACAAACAGAATCCACTAGAATGTAAAATCTAAGAGGGAAGAGATCATGTCTTCATATGGCATCTGCAGTGTATAGCTAGCAGCAGAATCCACAAATAATGTTTACTAATTCTGGGAACAGATAAGAAAAAAATCTCTTTATTTCAAAACTGACATATTTTAAAGTATTATGTTTTTTTAAAGAAAACATTCTTACATTTTAACTGCCCCTTTCCCATAAACCAAGCCGTTAAACACATTATACATCCCAAACAACCCAAAATGAATAAAAAGCTTAACTTTAAGACCTGACACCTAGAAGGGAACATAGGGGAGAAATTTTATAACATTGATCTAGGCAAGGTTTCTTGGATGTAATCCCCAAATCATAAGCAACAAAAGCAAAAATAGGCAAGTCGGATCACAAACTCAAAAGTTTCTGCAAACAAAATAATCAACAGAATAAAAAGGCAGCCTATGAAATGGGAGAAAATACTGGCAAACCATATATCTGATAAGGGGATAATATATAACATACATAAAAAAATTCCTACAATTCAGTAGCAAAGAAAAAAACCCAATTTTTAAAATTGGGCAAATGATTTGCATAGACTTTTCTCCAAAGAAGGCATGCAGATAGCCAAGCAGTATATGAAAACATTCTCAACATTGCTTAATCATCAGGGAAATAGAAATCAAAACCACAATGAGATAATTCTTCATACCTGTTAGAAGTAGTCATCGCTATTATTGGGGGAAAAAAGATAACAAATGTTGGTGAGGATGGAGAGAAATTTGAATATTTGTACACTATTGGTAGAAGTGGAAAATGGGAGAGTGTCTACAAAAAAAAAAAAAAAAAGAAATTCTCAAAAATCAAAAACAGGACTATAATATAATCCAGTTATCCCACTTCTGGGTATATAGCCAAAGAAACTGAAATCAAGATCTTGAAGATATCAGTATACTGCCATGTTCACAGCAGTATTCATAATACCCAAGACACAGTAACAACCTAAATGCCAAATAAGTTAAGAAAATGTGGTATTCACATGCAAGAGGAGATTATTCAGCCTTAAAAAAAAAAAAAGAAAATCCTGTCATGTGTGACACATGAACAGACACAGAGGACATTAGGTAAAATAAGCTAGTTATAGAAAGACAGACATTCCGAGATTTCACTTAAATGAGATGTGTTAGATTTCTGTTGCTATGACAAAATACCTGATAAAGTTAATTTAAAAGAAAGGTTTATTCTGTTTAATGGCTTCAGAAATTTCAATCCATGGTCACTTGGCTCTTTTGTTTTGGAGCCTCTGGGGAGGCAGACAGAGAGTAGGTAGTACAGCAAAGCTGCCTACCTCAAAATTGGGAAGGAGAGAGAGAAGGGACCAGGGTCCCAATATTCTCTTCGAGGGAACACTCCTAGGCACTATCTCTTAAAAGATTCCATGACTCCCAGTAGCATCACATTCTGGCAACCAAGCCTTTAGCATAGGGGATTTGGGAGGACATATTAGATCCAGACCATAACACAAGGTACCAAAAATAGTCAAACTTAGAAAGTAGGAGGGTGTTTACCAGGGGATGCAGGGAGAGGAAAATGGGGAGTCATTGTTCAGTGATTATAAAGTTTCAGTTACACAGATGAGTAAGTTCTAGAGATCTGCTGAACACAGTAGTTCCTATAGTAAACAATATGGTGTTGTGTACTTACAATTTTAAGAGGTTAGATCTCATGCTGGCTTCTTGCCACAATATAATAAATGATAATAAATATATAAATAATAATAATAATAACCTAAAACACATCATAGTAGGGTTCAGAGCTAGCTTCACATATCCACAGTCTACCTGCATAGCCATAGTCCACTTTTCTTAAAGTCCTCAGGATATCTTCAGGGGAATGTAAGTAAATTTTAAAGATCCAGAATGAAAATTTGACCAGGAAGCTATGGGTTTGCATGAAATAAGAGATTTCCTATAAAAGATAGCATAGACTCTATTTTCTGATAATCCTTCCTTTATATTCTTCCCTTTCTCATTCCCATGTCTGTAAATTATATGTAGATTGGTTTGCCCAACCCTTACAATTTCAATTTGCCCCTAACAGAGTTACACTTTCATTTATCACAAATACATATGGATTCTGATGGTAATACTGTCAGTTGCCTAAATTCTGTGATCTAGTGAGGAAAAGAGATTTTCAAAAAGCGTTCTGCTGACCAGTTTTATGGATATAATCTCATTGAGGACTTGTCCTTTGGAGACTCAGAAAGAAGTAACAACAAATGGTTGTATTCTGGGGATTCCACAAGGCAGAAAAATGGTAGCTATAGTATTCACCAGAGCAAACGTTCAGTACTTCTTAATGACAAGAATCAAAACTGTTGGAAATAGTCGACTTCCCTTCTAAGTTTGAAGAATTTTATGCATAGCTGCAGAGTGGGAATCAGTATTATCATTTTCTTTCTTCTTCAAGCTACAATTATTGTGTTGCATCATATGCTGGTCACCATTATGAGTGTTTTCAATGTGGTACCTAATTTAATACTCATAGCAACCTTATGAGGAAGGCAATTTTATTATTTCTACTTCAAAGATTGGAAAACTGAGGCACAAAAGGAAAATTTTCCAGGAACACACAACCTAGGTGACTCTGAAGTCCAAGCTTTTTAGATATTCTGAAAAGTCAGCTTTCATAAGTCTTTATGGCTAATTAGCTCTATCCTCCTGAAGTCAAATTGAAGGTACCTTTCATATCAGTTTGTCCTTAACACATAGACTCTTTAACAGCTTCTCATCATTTTTCCTTGGATAGACATAGGCACAAAAAAGTAAATCTGATATGTTCTATTCTTCCTGATTACTAAATGGTCTATTCCAAATTTAAGGATTTAGGTATCTGCGATGTAATTAACATAATGGGAATCTCCAATGAAATTTTCAGTAATAAAACAGATTTACTTATAACAAAAAATTATAACATATGCTGCTAACTTGATTTCCTAACTGTAAAGTTAAAACTGTTTGATTACAGACATTATATACATAAGTAAAGACAAGTTTTGACCAAGAATGCTTCTCATGATAGTTTTAGGTTGGGCATGGTGGCACACGCCTATAATCCCAGTGGCTGGGAAGGCTGAGGCAGGAGGGTTACAAGTTCAAAGCCAGCTTCAGCAACTTAGTGAGGCCCTAAGCAACTCAGCGAGGCCCTGTCTCAACATAAAAAATTGAAAAAGGGCTGGAGATGTGGCTCAGTGTTTAAGTGGCTGGGGTTCAATCCCTGGTACCCCGCCCCTCGGCCCCCCGAAAAAGGAGAGAGACAGAGATAGAGAGTGTTTTGGAGAGTTTCTACCATGAAAAACTTGTCTAGGGTTTGATTTTGTTATTCATCCTACCTACCTCTCTGCCTTCTGCATTTCTGCCTGCATTTATGTGGTTTTCTTTTGGTCATTGTCCTTCATATGAATATATTTAATGGTATTAGAAAGAAATGATTCTGGGTGTTCTTGTGACAACATTCTGCCTCTTTCCATATTGGGTTTGTTTACTATCCTTTAGGAAAGCCCTCCACCACTTGTTAGCATTGTGATGTTGGCTACATAACCAAGCTCTCTGTGGTTCAGTTCGAGTATAAAAAAGGTTTTAATTGTATTCACTTAATAGGGCTGATGTGCAGAGGATTAAATGAGTAAATACACAAACACCCAGTACCTGATACAAAGCAAATTCTAAATACAAACTATTATTATTATTAATTATTATTAGAGTGGGAAGGGACTAACTTCCTCATAAAGTATCATCAAGATTGTATCCAGGAAACAAAACCACTTGGTAGGAAGGATCTGAGATTTAAAAAATATAAATCCCTTATTTAATAGCAGTTATCATGTATTGATCTCTTAATACTCACCAGGCAGGCAGTGAGATGGGAATGTTATGACATAATCTCACTTAATCTTAACTCTGGCACTGAAAACACCAAAATATACTATAGAGAAGTTAATTTGTCTAAGTCCACTCTTTAGAAGGAATGGGGCCTAGATTTTTAAACTGCTCTACAAATACATATTCTTACATGCTTAATTTAACTAAGCAATAATGCCTCTCACACTTTAATATCTATCATTTCTCAAAGTTTTTCCATTTGCCACAGTAATTAAAATAAGAAGTAATTTCAGTGGTTCCCACAGTCTGGATTTTAGGAACTAGTACAGTTGTTGGACTGGGAGGTGTGGCTTATTGTTATTGCCCAGTATAACAGGACAGCATCTTACTACATATTGTTAGTCCAGAAAAGGCCAAAATTTAAATCTCACAGTATAATTTCTACTGAATGCATCTCACTTTAACATCACCATAAAGTTGAAAATCATTAATTTGAGCCATCCTAAGTCAGAGACTACTTGGATATTTATGGTGTACAACACAATGTTCTGAAATATTATGGAATGGCTAAATCAGGGTAATTAAAACATGCAATTCCTCTCACACTTATATTTTTATTTTTTTGGTGGTGAGATACCAATATTTTCAGCAATTAATATAAATCAGAATAGTGTTATAAGGACAATGTTACTTTTCAAAAAATTATATCAAATTGTAGTTCTCATCCAAGTTTGTTCTTTAGTTGATTCACTCTCTATTCTCCCATACACTCTGTTCATTTCTCCAGTAATTTTAAGATGGAGATTCAAATAGATTACTATGTTTCATTATCATTCCAAATGACACATTTTGAACAATATAAAATATGTTATACCTTATCCATTTTTACTTATTGTTTTATAATAATCTTCAAACTAGAGTCCTACACACACCCACAAACTCTATTAATAGACCATTTGCCAGGAAGTAATCCCCAAGTTTGGAGATTGGAGTCAGGCAAAGAAATTTGCATTTGGATTTCCTAGCACTACCTGAGCGACTGTGCCGGTTCTTGACTGTTCCTTTTTGAACCTGGGTATTCTGTGATGTGGAGATACTTAACACCAAGTTTAGGGTATTGGTTCAAAGACCGGAGTAAGGCACGTTAAGGGTCTGGCACTTGGAAGGCTGATGAAATGTTAGCAGTCTCTACATCTTTACAGAATTCCTTTCTAAATCGTAAACTAAATAAAGGTGTTTAATAGTTTTTGCACATTTTAAATCTTTTCCAATCAAGGAAATCTATACTGGCGTCAATTCTGGCAATTCAGAGTCCGACTAAGACGGAAAAAAAAACAAAAATAAATCTACCTAAATAGGAAGCCCAGCTAAACCCGCAGGAAGCGCGGGGAGGACCTCCAGTATCCCAGCATCCCTCGCGCTAGTCTGGTAGTTCTTTCCCCGAGTCTCTGTGGTAGCGCCGGCGTCGACAGCGGCGGTAGCGGCATCCGTTGAGGAGTGAGGGTTCCAACTTTTGTACCACTTTGAGCGGTGTTGGGCTTGGCGGGTCGCGATGTCAGAGAAAAAACAGCCGGTAGACTTGGGTCTCCTAGAGGAGGACGACGAGTTCGAGGAGTTCCCCGCCGAAGGTAACCGGCTGAGTGCGCCGGCTTCTGGGCCACGCGGACGGTGACTCAGGCGTCCAGTGGGCTCTTGGGCCTGCCTCTGGGGCGCCACAGGAAGTGTGAACCCCACGGCCGGCACTGGAGCCCCTGACGCGCGACCTGCCGTCTGCCATGGCTTCGGTCTCCGGGTGTCACGATAGGACTAAGCGGCGAGACCCTCTGGCTTTTGCTTTCTCCCTGGGAGGAACCGCGGTGAAGCTAGGCCCCTCACCGGGGGTCTGGGATGGTTGGGTCCTTTACTTTTCATCTTGGTTACTACCACTTCGTTCATATCACAACCTATTTTCCTTTGGTTTAACAGCCTTACTGTACCTTTAAACTTTTCCAAAATTAAATTGTCGTCCCTAGTCCTGTCAGTGCTACTTACTATTAGGACGTTACAAATGAAGCCTGTTAGGTAGGATGTTGGGATCCTGTGTTGGGTGCATAATACGCGTTGTTGCTGTACTCCTGTTCCTCGTCAGTTTTGGTCTCTTTGAACTGAGAAACGTTTAGGCTTTCTAAGGCTCTAAAACTTAAACATTTTTTTTTATTAACTTCAAAACTAAAGAGGAACTTTTATTTCTCTCATTGTAGGTAATAACATATACTTAATATTGAGTGGCTGCTCTGTTCTCAGAAACGTAAGTGCTGTGCTCGTATTAACACTCCACTTTTCACAAATATAGGAGGTAGATGCTGGTATTATCATGTTTTTTAGCTAAGGAAACAGAAGCCTGGAACCCATTAAGAAACAGGCCCACTGTCTCGGGACTGGCTAGAAATGATCAACCTGGAATTGGGATACCTGTTCAAACTAAAGCTCTTACACCTTCTGTTTCCTAGATTGCTTTTTCCAGTTAGGTTTTAAAATTTGGCTTCTTTATTGGCTAATGGTTATTAGTAAGATTTCCATATATTTATTTTACAAGAAAAGGAGGTTGCTGTTATGTAGGCTTTCTGAAGGTGATAAGAAGAGAATTGTGGTTGCTCTCTGGAGTAACTTATAGTTAGAACCTGTCACATAAAAATTGTTATTGAAATTGTGTATTCATGGTTTGACTAATGGATTGTCCAACTTTAGGGAGTATTGTTGCTACATCTTATCCTAGATAAGAATGTGTTTGGTAGGATGTCAATTTAGGGATTTTAAAGAAAGGGAATTTTTATTTTAAAAAGGAAACTAAGAGAATATGTTTTTGTTGAGGCCTCATTGTTTGTTCTGAATAGCTCTTTTTCCTTGTAAAGTATAACATCTGGAATGATTATCTAAAGGTACAAAGGAACAAATGTTCCTTTTATTTTTCCCCTCCATTATTTATTCTGAATCTGTTACATTGGCAGTTTCTCACACTAATGGAGGGGGGCATGTATATTGGTCATTAAGCAGGAGCTTTTAAAAAAAAAAAAATCATGTTTAGGAATGTGAAGTGCATTCTCCAACTTCTTGACTATTTCATTAAACTGAGAAAAGGCTTTATTAGGGAGACATTCAGAGTCTTGGGAATGATTGATATTTTGGAGGCTTTGACATAGTTAGGATTTTAGAACCAGAGGGCAGCTTAGTCTAGAGATTCCATTTTTTATTATACAGTTTGTTAGGTTAGTAGCAGAATGGGGCTTAAAACTGAAGTACTCCATAATTTTTTTTTTGTACTGGGGATTGAACTCAGGGGCACTCGACCACTGGGCCACATCCCCAGCCCTTTTTTGTATTTTATTAGAGACAGGGTCTCACTGAGTTGCTAAGTGCCTCGCCATTGCTGAGGCTGGCTTTGAACTCGCAATCCTCCTGCCTCAGCCTCCCAAGTGCTGGGATTACAGGCATGTGCCACCGCGGCCTGGCAGTACTCCATAATTTATTTGACACTTTGAATACTTTTTCATGTCAGACAGATATTGAAAGAATGTAATAATATTTTTATTAATTTCCTTTTTCTGACAATTAGACGTGGATGAGAGTAAAAGTGGAAAGAAAAACAACAAGTGGTCCTTTAGGTTCTTTTATTTTCCTCTTCTTGTGCCAGCAAGATTGTCTTGCTTTGCTTTTTTAGGATATTTAAAATGAAATTGAGTTTACCAAAGGAGCACTAGTATTTGCAAGAGAGTGCTATTATAAAGAACTCTATTATTTTTATATAATCAGTAAAACTACTACATAATCTGAAGAAATCAGGAGTAGAATGCTATCCACCTCTCCATCTACCCCCGACCCCCTTGATAAGACACTATTATTTTGGGGAATTTTTTTTTTTTTTTTTTTTTTTTTAAGGTGGACAACAAGCTGGTGGTCCCTAACAACAAGAAGCTGCCAGTTTTCTGGAATAACTAAGGCCCTCTCACTTGTCCCTACCAAAGCAGGACATCTAACAGTGGTCTAAATATCAGGGTGGTGTTTTGCAATGTCACATTCACTTGACAGTGGGAGTGAAAAAACTGCCAGCATTTAGTGGGTAGAAGTCAAGGAATTTCAATATGTGCTCATGCATAGACAGTCCTGCAGAAGGACAAATTGTCTTAGGAGCAGTGCCATTTAGAATTATTTACATGAACATCATATACTAACTGGAATAGACAATCTATAAAAGGGTTCTTTAGAATCATATAGAAAGTAGACAGGAACAATATTGACTCAGATACTGTGCCAGTTTACCTAGTGCCACTGGGGGCTTTGCTGTTTGCCATTATTAAATGTTATAATGTGGACATATAAATAGTATCCCAAACATTTAAGTTAGTTAAATGGAGAGAATTCAAGTCAATAAAAAATTTAAAGAAAAAACTAGTCATTATCATGAAAGACAAGTACCTATTGAATGTCTGTTATTGGTAATTGTATGAAAGAAGAAAGTTTTTGAACCCTAGGATGGAATAATAAGCATGATAAATGTAGATCAGACCTATGTTCAAAATCTGTTCATAAATTTTTAGTTCATCAACTCATGCTAATTACTTAGCTACTTCTGTAAAAGTATATTATATAGGATAATTGTACATTTGAACATGAGGGAATCCCATCGAACTGTCAACTGTGTCTCTTTGACATGTCCCCCTCATTCTTTCTGCATTTCCTAGCATTCTGACACAGGTGTTACAAGCTAATCTTGCTTTCTCTGCTTCAGCCCTACAATCAGCTATTTCTGCAGAGCAACTACCTTTTAGTAGAGAATAGTATTTAGAAGACAAGATCTTAATACCAGTTATGCTCACTGCTCTCAGGAAATTCCTGCTTCCAGACCATCTAAGTGGAAGAAACTAGAGAATATATAGCAATGTGTGTGTGTATGTGTATGTGTAAAACCATGAGTTCACACAGTCATCTCTAATTTCATATTAACACCACAGGGTTCATTTTGGTTTTTTTTCCCTTTTCATTTTTGTAACTTCCTTCTCCAATGGTGAGAAACCTGGCTACTGTTTTCTTAAATATATCGTCTCTTTGGTTATCCTCCTCTTTACTTAGTTTTTGCCATGCTCCTTACCTTACTTAGGCTCCGTATTCGCCAGGCCACCCTTTCTACCTTCATATAGTGTGGATAACCTCTTCATTCTCTCCAGGTTCTTCACACCACACCATGCTGCCCTCCACAGGAATGCTCTCTTTGATTGGCTTGGGCTCTGACACATCATCTGGAACCAGGCACATTTTAAATTTTGACATATATTCTCAAATTGCCTTCGAGAAGGATTATGCTAATTTACATTTCTATCTACAATTCACTTTTTCTCTCTAGCATTCGTACACATTTGAATTATTGCCGACCTGGTGGATGAAAGTAGAAACTGCATCGTTTCAATTTGGATTGATTTGAGATTGATCATTGTATTTCTTCTTTGAATCACTACCATCTCAATCTTGTTTCTTCATCTGTTATTTATGGGTAATAATGTTTGAGTCATGAAAGGATTATGTGATTGTGTTCATCTGCTTGGGCTTCCATAACAAGATAATATAAATAGGATGGCTTAAACAACAAAACTTTTTTTTTTGTCTTCATCACTCATTGTGGAGGCTGGGAAGTCCAAGATCAAAGGTGTCAGCAAATAAAGTTTCTGGTAAGGGCTCTCTTTCTTTTGCCTGTAGAAGATTATCCTCTTTCTGTGTTCTCTCATAAGGGAGAGAGAATAATTTCTGTGATGGATCTTCTTACAAAACCACTAATTCTATCATGAAGGGCCCACCTTCATGGCTTCATTTAGTCCTATTACCTCTCAAAGGTCCATTTCTAAACACCATTACATTGGGCGAGGGCTGGCTTTAGGATGTGAATTTTGAGGTTATACATTCAGTTCATAACAATTGATATATGTAAAATATATAAAGTGCCTCACACAGAGTTTGGCACAAAGTGTATTCAATAAACTCTAGTGCTCTTCTCTTTCTTATAATGTGCTTAGGAGTTTGGATTTTGCATGATGTTTGGTATTTATTTAGAATTTGAACTGTTTATGACATATTTCCTTTACTAATTTTGAGTGTATCCAAAATTAAGTTTGTTGATTTTATAGGTTATTTGATAATTAATTTTTTAGTATTAGAAAATTCTAAGTTAAAAACTGGAATACTGCCATTAGATGTTTTTCCAGAAGTACTTTAAACAGTAACAATAGTGCAGTTATTCATATAGCATAAATACACATAAGATATATATGTATATAGCATGTATTGTTTAGGGATGCATACAGATCAAAATGAAAAATTCCCAGATGTAGATTCTGATGGTTGGGAAGGGGTAGTGAGTTATTCATTAAGTTGTAAAAATTCCTTGAAAAACTACTTGATTAGCTATTTCGGTGGTTCTGTGGAATGAGCAAGTGATTGTGATTTAAATAGTGTTTGATATTACTGCTTGGTTATTAAAGATTATTCATTGAAAGATATGATTGAACTGTGAAAACAGTGAGAGGAAAATAAAAATTTCAAAAAACTACATAGCTTTTAAGTATTTAAAATTCACCAAATACATTTTTCCATTTGTGTGCTCTTGTAATGTTTGGATGAACTGTTACTGTATTTATTCCAGAACATGTTGCTCTAATATCTTCCTCACCTCTTAAATTCCTTTGTGTAGTAGTTAGTATATAATAAGTGATTAATTCATTTGATGTATATTTGTTTTGTTTTGTTGTTTTGGTACCAGGGATTGAATCCAGAGGTGCTTAACCACTGAGCAACATCAAAAGCCCTCTTTTTATATTTTATTTAGAGACAGGGTCTCACTGAATTGCTTAGGGCGTCAGGCTTCTGAGCTGCTGGGATTACTGGCTTGTGCTACCACTCTTGGCCTCTTGTTTCTTAGAAATCTGGTACTGAGGGATGCAGAGAGAATATTAGCTGCCATTTGTCAATACCAATTGCTTTAGATACATAGTCTAATTTAACCCTTACAGGAGCTCTCTGAGGTATAGGTTTTATATCTGGACACAGCAATAACAACAACAAACCTCATCTGAGGTCACAGTTAACTAGAGGGTGTACTGAAGCAAATTTGGCTCCTAATGTATTTTTTTGAATTTGATAAATAATATAAGTGTTGAGGAGATAAGAACCAGTGGTTTTCACACCAACTGAAGATCTTTAGTGTTTTGAAAGTGGTTGTCCTGGATTGGGACTCTAAATCCTTCTCTTCTCACCCCAGTTAAAACAGTGCAATTTTGCATTTGTCCATCTTATCTGTTGGGCTTCTGAGTACTTTGGTTTTCTGTGTGTGTGTATGTGTGTGTGTGTGTGTGTGTGTGTGTGTGTGTGTGTGTTTGGGAGGTAGAAGTTAAACACCTGATGGAAAGTTCAGCAGCAGCAGTTCAGAAGAAAGAGAAATTATTTCCATTTATTTAAAATGTGAAACAAAGCTTGTGAAAAAATAAAAACCCAGGAAAGGGGGTTCCAAAACAAGGGAGAAGTAGCTGTTTGGAGGTGGAAAATAAATGCATATTTTAATTAATTGATTAATTTAGCAAGTGCTAGGGATAAAACCCAGGGCCTTGAGCATTCTAGGTAAGCACTTTACCACTGGGCCACATTCCCAGCCCCATGTATCTATATTTTGTTTGCATGTGAAGTAGTTGCAAATGTGGGTAATTAGCGATATAATCATGGAACACTAGATGACCACTTTAGTCTTCATCTTTATAGATGAGAAATGAGTTTTGTTTATTTTTGTTGTTGTTTGATTGTTTTGCTTATGACAGTGATATGTGTGAGTTTTCTTTGTTTAGGGAACATTAACCCAGCAGAATTAATTTGAAAAAGTAATAGACCAGAGTCCAGTAAACTAGTCAGCATATTGTTGAAATAATTCAAATGAGGTCTGAGGTTCATTTGAAGTTATTATGAGGAATGAAGTGAAGAGAGTAGTGCGAGAAAAACAAGGGAGGTAGAATTGATGGACCTTAGGCATCTAGCTTCATACGGTGTGCTGGGAATAAGAAGAAAATTGGGCTGTGATTTTGCACTTGCATGTCTAAGTATAGGGATGGTAGAGTTCAGATTGGATACCTTTGAACAATGTGAAGCAGGGTCAGAATGAGGCAACAGATGGAGTTTAAGGTATAAAGACATGGAAAAGATGAGAGTAAGGGCTTTTGCCACTTTTATTGAATTAAAAATGAAAGGACTAATTTAATACAGAACCAAAAATGTGAAAACATTTATAGCGTATATATATATGTTTTTAATGATGAAAAGAATTGGTTTTTAATTTTTTTAAATGTAGAAATAATTATAAGTGGTTATGCAGGTTATTTTGAGCCTTGGTTTCAGACTATTTGCCACAAATAACTGAAAACTTACCAATGGCCTGGTAGCGACATCATTTATCATTTGGTTTCTGCTTGTTTACTCTGAAGTTCCCCACTGACATTTTGGTCCTTATTAGAGAAAATATTGTAGTACAGTTGTGCTTTGCTAAGTGCTGATTTCTTAGCTACTAAATAGTTACTATATATGTAGGGTATAGGTGTGTTTGCATTGGGATTACTTACAGAAATGAAATCTTAGAAAAAACTAATCTGTTTTATACTTTAAGCAGTAACAAGTGTATATTAATCTCAGAATGGTCAGATTTGGTTTGGCTTTATTGTCATACTAATGAGTGTAATTAATACTGTTTGCAACTGTTGTTTTCATGCTTTTGTATGATGGTATTTGGTTTGGTGTATTTCTCTTCATGTAATGTTCTGCATATACATGCACATTTTTATTTGAAGGAAATTGATTTGTTTATATTTAGAGTAACTTTACTGTTATAGAATGGGAGATTGCTTCCGAAAATTGATATAGAATTTTACATTTGCAACCCTATTATAATAAATAGAATTTCCTCTACTTTTCTCTAGAGTGCTATACTTCTTGCCTTTAAGAAATGTGAGGATGAGTATTAAAAACAATTTCTAAGTTGAGAGAAAACCCTTTTTATGCTTAAATGTCAAGGTGATACTTAGATGAAATATGTAAGAGCTTTGATAGCTTGGATTTTTGAAATTTAAAGCTAGTCACAGATGTAATTTTTCACTGGCAGATGTGAAGAAAGCTCAGTTTAGAGCTAAGTCTTAATTAATTTAGAATTACTAGAAACATATATTAGGTGTCTGGTTATTTCTAATCTGACTTTAAAATATGGTATTTTTTTTTCTTACCAATACATATCTGAAAGGCTGATGCCTTGAAGCTAACACAGGTGTGCTTATTTAATTGATCATCACAACTCTGGCAATGCATTTAGTGTTAAAGATAAAGTATGTATTTTATAAGGTCCTCTACTTATTGAAGGACATCATTAGACATGGATCACGGAACAAGCTATTTCTGGACCTACGGCTATAAAAATGAGTGATTAAATAAAATTACTTTTATCAATATTGTAATTGAAAATCAAAACAAAATTTAGATATTTTGAGATGTCAGCTAAATTCAATAGTTAAAACAGTCATAACTTTTTATATGTTATGCACTTGCTTAGAGTTTAGATGTATTATAATTTACATATATTATGATATTTGTACAGTATGGAGAATTGTTGGATGTGTTAAACTCACTTAAGCTTTTTATATAATAAGTTCAGTATATAATCCTAGTTAATAAATTAAGCAGGATATTTAAAGTTTCCCACTAAAGTAGATAACAGGTTCTGATTTAATATGAACATTACTTTTCTTAATAATAAGTATTCTTTCTTATTAAATAATTTTAAATGCTTAATAAGTGGTCACTCATAAAACAAAGTTATTTCTTGGTTCTTTATCTATGGTAATTGGAAGGATGGTATGGTATTACTGACTATAGTGCATCTTATTCCTAGGAGAGGTATTAAGGTTAAAAAGCATATTCACATTTATAAGATGATTAATGCACAGTTTAATCTAGCATTTTTATATTTAAAAAATAAATAGAATCATAATTATGACATACTGTATAATAATGCCAAAGAAGTGTAGAGCTATTGTCATAAATAATTGTGTGTGCATTCTTCCTAAAACCTTGCCCAGTGTTTTTCCCCCTTTCATGAGCCAGTTTTTTTTTTTTAGAACTTAACTTCTACCTGTTCCTTTCCTTTCCCTGTCATAAAAATAGTATGAGATTGTTGTTAAAGGAGGAAGAGATGCTTTATATTTATGCCAAATGATCATCAGAATTCAGCTTGATAAACTAAAAATTGCAGCAATCTTAAAAGGGAAGAAAAGGATGGGGAGAGAATAGAGAAGACACTCATTTTTATATTGTTAAGAATTTTGACTTTTTCAAATTAAGAGTAGGCACTCCATAAAACAAGTTATTAGCTCAATTATATTTCTTTTTTGGTACCAGGGATTGGACCCAGGGGTGCTTAACCATTGAACTATATCCCTAGCCCTTTTTTTAATGTTTTATTAGAGACAGGATCTCGCTGAGTTGCTTAGGGCCTTGCTAAATTGCTGAGGCTGGCTTTGGGGGGGGGGGGGGGGGGAAATCAAATCATGATTAGATTAAAAGTTTCTGGGACGTTATGATTTCATTGTTTCCAAAAAGGCAGTTACTTTAAAAGACAATTAAGGCTCTACAGTATTTTTTCAAAGACCTATAAGATTAGCAGAAAATTGTCAAATATACTTCTAATTCAAATCTTTGACACGTGATCATTTACTTTTTATGTATCAGTGCAGATAGGAAACTACATAATTTGGGGAGCCTGTTTAGTTGGAAGTGGTTTAGGTTGACTTAAATGCTTGTTGACTTCCAGTCTTAAAACAGTTCCGTTCTGACTGTATCATCCCTTTTACTCAAAAACATAGAATGCAGTCTTTATTCAAACTATTCTTTGAACATTGGACTCCTTTAGATATCTTTGTAAAGACTCCTTAGATAGCTTTATGGAGACTTCCTATTTCTAGGCTGAACCCAAGTAGCATATTTATATAAACCTGGGGTTTGAGAGTGGGAAATGATGGTAGAAAAACGTTAATAAAATGTTTTCTTATCTTTTTTCTCATAGTGATAATGGTGATAGTTTAAAAAAAAAAAAAAAAAAGAAGCATGATAGAAGTCATCTTTTAAGTCTTTCTCTGCGCCCCCCCCTCCCAATCAACAGTATTTAAACAATCCTCATTTTATAAAAACTTGACATATAAAGCCAAACTTTACTCTAATGGCAATATAATGGAGTAGTTTCATATGCACTTTCTATATAGGAAGACTTTAGTGTCATTAAAACTAAAAACATGCAATCCTGAGCTGTCCAGTAAGATTATTAGATGCAAAACTATAGGTTACCGCAAGACTGGAGGAAATTAGGAGAAATGGTATCATAACTGCTATTATCATAAATGCTGTTTTGCTAAAGGCTTAGTAGTTCTATTACAAGTTTGACATACAAGAATCTAGTTTTGTTCTTTTGTTTTGTTTTGTTTTTTGTTTTTTTTTTAGTAAAAAATAAATTTGAGGGGGCAGGAAAGATGGTGGAATGAGATGAACATCCTTACCCTAGGTACATGTATGACTGCACATGTGGTGCAATTCTACATTGTATACAACCAGAGAAATGAAAAGTTGTGCTCCATTTGTGTACAGTGAATCAAAATGCATTATGCTGTCATGTATAACTAGTTAGAATAAATTAAAGAAATAAATTTGAGATTATTTGAAATGCTTTATTCATTTTTAACTTTAAAAATTAAAATATCTTGATTTAATGTTGCACAGAAATACATCTACTGTCTTAAATAAGGCTCCTTCTTAATTTAAAATTTCATCTTGGGCTGTACCCCCATACTGCCTTTACTTAATGTTCCTCTTACATATACTTAAAATGGAACAGAAAAAAGACCACACAAGGGAATAATCTCAAATTGATACAGTAGCAGTAAGAACAGAGATGAGGTGAGAAACTGGGGATGCACCTCAGCTAAGCAACTCAGTGAGACCCTGTTTCTAAAAATACAAAATAGGGCTAGAGATGTGGCTTAGTGATCGAGTGCCCCTGAGTTCAATCCCCAGTCCCCCCCCAAAAAAAAGAAGAAGAAGAAATATAATTGATTGTGGTAGTTGAAGGGCTTCCAAAGTTTCTCTTTTCTGGCTTGGGAGACCAGGTAAATGGAGATACTTTTCTTCTATTTTTAAATAATGATAACGATTCCCCATTTTTTTTATTTCTAGCAAATGCTATTTATTATTTGTGTACACAGTTTCAGTACGCAGTTTCCCTTAACATTGTTTCACATTTTAAAAGGAGATACATTGGGGGGGGGGGAACAAGATCAGTGACAGTATATAGATGGTGTAGCTACTGTAAAAAAACAAGTATTAAATTTAGGCTAATTGTGGTCAGTGAAATAGAGAAAATTGAAAATATGGTAATAGTACATATTTTTTCTCCCTCCTTTTTTCCTGTAATTAAAAAACATAGATATTCTTCATGTTGAAAATTTGACATTTTTCTCTTTTCTGCTATAGTTTTTACATTTTTAAATGTCATTTATATTTTTTCTTTTTCTTTTTTTATTTATAATAGTAGTATGTATTACAATTCATAATGCACATATATAGCATCTTTTTACATACAACTGTTTGTATACAAAGTATATAAGTACTTCAGATCTTCAATCATGCATTTAGGATAATATATCCATCTCATTCAACCACCAATTTTTTTTCTTTTCTTTTTTCCCCCTCTCTCCCCCCTTGCTCCCTCCCTTTCCCTCCCTTTCCTTTGACCATTCTAGTGTTCCTCTAATCCTCCTATGTACCCCCATGCAACAACCCTGTGAGCTAGCCTCCTTATATCAGAGAAAACATTTGGTACTTGGATTTTTGAGACTGACTAACTTCACTTAGCATTATGTCTTCCAACTTCATCCATTTACCTGCGAATGCCATTGTTTTATTTTCTTTTATTGCTGAGTAAAATTCCATTGTGCATATATACCACATTTTCTTAATCCATTCATTTACTGAGGGGCATCTAGGTTGGTTCCACAACCTAGCTATTGTGAATTGCGCAGCTACAAACATTGAGATAGCTGTGTCACTGTAATATGCTGTTTTTAAGTCCTTTGGGAATAGACCCAGGAGTGGGATGGCTGGGTCATAGGGTGGTTCCATTCCCAGTTTTCCAAGAAATCTCCATACTGATTTCCATAGCAGTTGCACCATTTTGCAGTCCCACCAGCAATGTATGAGTGTGCCTTTTTCCCCACATCCTTTCCAACATTTATTGTTGTTTATGTTCTTGATAGCTGCCATTCTGACTGGAGTGAAATGAAATCTTAGAATAGTTTTTTGATTTGCATTTCTGTAATTGCCAGTGATGTTGAGCGGTTTTTCATGTATTTGTTGATTAATTGTGTATCTTCTTCTGAGAAGTGTCTTTTCAATTCCTTAGCCCATTTATTGATTGGGTTTTTTTTCTTTCTTTCTTTTTTTTTGGTGTTAAGTTTTTTGAGTTCTTTATATATTCTAGAAATTAGTGCTGTATCTGATGTGCACGTATTAAATATTTGTTCCCAATTAGTTGGCTCTCTATTCAACTCACTAATTGTTTCTTTTGCTGAGAAGAAGTTTTTTCAGTTTAAATCTATCCCATCCATTAATTCTTGGTAATAATTCTTGGCGCTACTGGATTCTTATTAAGGAACTTGGGGCCTAAGCCGACATGTTGGAAATTGGAGCTTGCTTTTTCTTCTATTAGGCTTATTGTCTCTGGTCTAATTCCTAGGTCCTTGATCCACTTTGAATTGAGTTTTGTGCATGGTGAGAGATAAGGGTTTAATTTCATTTTGTTGCAGATGGATTTCCAGTTTTCCCAGCACCATTTGTTGAAGAGGCTATCCTTTCTCCACTGCACATTTTTTGTGACTTTGTCTAATATAAGATAGCTGAAATTATATGTATTAGTCTCTGTGTCCTCAATTCTGTACCATTGGTCCACCAGTCTGTTTTGGTGCCAATACCATGCTGTTTTTGTTACTATTGCTCTATAGTATAATTTAAAAGTCTGGTATGGTGATGCCCCCTGCTTTACTTTTCTTGCTCAGGATTGCTTTGGCTATTTTGGGTCTCTTATTTTTCCAGATGAATTTCATGACTGCTTTTTCTATTTCTTTGAAGAATGACATTGGGATTTTGATTGGAATTGCATTAAATCCGTATAATGCTTTTGGTAGTATGGACATTTTGACAATATTGATTCTACCTATCCAAGAGCAAAGTAGGTCTTTCCATCTTCTGAGTTCTTCTATGATTTCTTTCTTTAGTGTTCTATAATTTTCCTTATAGAGGTCTTTCACCTCTTTTTTTTTTTTTTTTTTTTTTTTTGTACTGGAGATTGAACTCAGGGGCACTTGACCACTGGGCCACATCCCCAGCCCTTTTTTGTATTTTATTAGAAGCAGGGTCTCACTGAGTTACTAAGTGCCTCGCCATTGCTGAGGCTGGCTTTGAACTCGTGATCCTCCTGCCTCAGCCTCCCAAAGTGCTGGGATTACAGGCGTGCACCACCACACCCGGCTACTCTTTTTCACCTCTTTTGTTAAGTTGATTCCTAAGTATTTTATTTTTTTTTTTGATGCTATTGTAAATGGGGTAGTTTTCATCATTTCCCTTTCAGAGGCTTTGTCACTGATGTACAAAAATGCCTTTGACTTATGGATACCCCATTTTTTAAAATTTTTGTTAAATATATAATGTAACTGAAATAAAATGCCCATATTATGAACCATGAAGTACTTAAATTCTATATGTATATAATAATAAAAGCCTAAATCATACCTTTTGTTATCTAGTTATTTTTCATTTAACATTGAAATGTTTAGCTGTGTTTCTAATAGGTAACTACTAATATGAAACTGATGGCTTAGCGTATGTAACTCATAATTACTGGAGGGAAGGGGAGTCAAACAAATATTGCAAGATCTGATTTTATGGTTAATTGTAATTTAGCCATCTTTAACTACCATGGTGTGCATGTGCTAGGTACTGTTTGTAATTTAGAATTCCAAAGATAAGATAGAATTGTTACTCCTAAGGAACTCAAATGGTAGTGATGAACATAAACAAATTAATTGATAATTATGATTTTACAGTATTATCAGTGTTGTGATAGAGAGATACAGAAAACATAGAGGGAGTGGTTTCCAGGCTGATTTTTTTTTTTTAAAGCCAATTTTCCCATATTTAAAATTTGAAACTTTTAACATTATATAAAAGTTAAAGACAACTAACACTTAGAATCATAAATTTTTGTTAATACTTTGCCATATTTTCTCATGTTAGAAAATATATACAATGAAAAATGTTTTATATAATGTGTATGATTTATATATAAAATGTACATATTTGAGAACTGTTTGCCAAGTAAGCTGTTAACAAAATGACACTTGTCACATATTTTAGCATGCATACTTAGAATTTAGAACATTCTTCTTAAAATTATTTCACAATCATGTTTAAGAAAATTAACATTAAATCATTAATATCATCCAAATATACACAGTCCATATTTAGATTTCATTAATTGTTAGAAAAAGTCTTATCACTTTTCCCCTAGACCTGTGATCAGTTAATTTGCATACATATTTGGTTGTTATATCACTTCATTGCTTTTAAATCTTAATAGTTGCTGTCCTTTTTGTTTGTTTGTTTTCTTTTTTCATGACATTGACTCATTTGAACAGGCCAGTTGTAGTAAGTCCCACCTTCTGGTCCCATGGTTTCCTCATGATTAGATTCAGATACAACTTTGTTAGCCAAAATATGACAGAAGTGATGAGTGTTTCTAATTACATGACATCAAAGACCAGTGTCGAGTTGTCCCAGTTATTAATGACGCTAATAAGTTCACTTGGTTAAGATGATGACCACTATGCCTTTCCATTTCTGCCTTTGCAATGAGTAAGCAGTCTATTTAATTCTGTCACTCTTAACATTTGTAGTAGCTGTAAAAAGAGCAATCCCATCTTCTCTTTGTCTCAAGTATTGCTATATACTCATGAATATTTAAAAAAAAAATTAGTGTGTTATTCCTTTAAGTCAGTTTCTGTGCCCTTTGATGTGCTTTCTGGCATTAAAAAGAAATCTTTGACTTAAGTAGTGTTTTCCATTTCCCACATCTGAAATCCACTATTTCTTCAGGGAGCTAGGGTTCCATTCAAAGGGAGAATGAATGAATGTTGTTTAAACTAAATTCAAGATAAGTAATAAGTCAGGTCAACTAGTAGATTCAAACAATGACACATAGACAGATGAGGAGCAATATGAAGTGCTAGATGAATAGAAAATCATAAGCAGTTTTAAAACCTGAGGTATAAAATTAGGACCTAAATAAAAATGAAGGTCTTGTGGGTTATTCTTCATCACACAGTTTTCAAGAATGCATATGAGAGAGTACCTGAAGTCACATAACTATCAGGAAGTTATGCAGCTGGATTTGAATGTTAAACAAGTTAAAATAATCTTTATTTTGAAACAAATAGTATAGGATGGTGGGGTGTAAAAAAGCTGTGTCAAGATCTTAGCAAGTTGGTCCATCTAAGAAGAAGAAGAGCAGGCTATGCAAAACATCTTTTGTTTTGAGGATGGATTAATTTAAAATGAAGAGAACATAGTGACATTGCCTTGGAAGCTAAATTTTTATCAGAATCAAGAGAGTAGAAGCAAGAACTGTTAGAATATTGCCATTATGTATGCGAGAAAGGATAATGTGAATGTCTAATCTAAAGCAGAGGTAATGGGGATAGAGAGACAGGAATTCATTTGAATATGTTTTAGGGAATGAAATGGGCCAGACCTGGTCATGGATAGAGAAGGAAATTTGGGATGACTTTCATGGCACATGGTAAGACTGAAGGGATGCTTCTGTGTTTTTCCAGGGAAGTGTATTTGTCACATGTGAGGATAACTGAAGAAAGTTAAGTTTTGGTTCTGTTGAACTTGTGTCCAGTGAGCAATTGTATGTAGAATTGCAGCGTTCATAGGAGGGTTCTGCATTCCAATTTGGAAATCAAACATGTAGTCTTAAACTGTATTACTTAGGGAGGCACTGAGGGAGGACATGGACTGGGAATGCATGCCTAGTCCAGGCATTCTGTTATAAAGAATTAGTGTTAGCCGGGCGCGGTGGCGCACACCTGTAATCCCAGCACTTTGGGAGGCTGAGGCAGGAGGATCGCGAGTTCAAAGCCAGCCTCAGTAATGACGAGGCACTTAGCAACTCAGTGAGACCCTGTCTCTAAATAAAATACAAAAAAGGGCTGGGGATGTGACCCAGAGGACGAGTGCCCTGAGTTCAATCCCTGGTACCACAAAAAAAAAAAAAAAAAAAAAAGAATTAGTGTTTAAGAGCATAAGGAAAGGAATACTGGGAGACAATTTATATTTCCCTATGTGCCCCTTGGTTGTTTGTTTTTTGTTTGTTTGTTTTGTTGTTGTTGTTTTGGTACTGGGGATTAAATCAGGGGTGCTCTATCACCAAAGCAAAACCTCTATCCTTTATTTATTTTTTGAGACAGGGTCTCACTAAGGTGCCCAGGCTGGACTCAAACTTGAGATCCTCTTGTCTCAGCCTCCTGAGTCATTGAGATTATGGGTATATGCCACCACATCCAGCTTGCCCCCTTAGTTTTTTATATAAAAGTAATAACTAGACATTAGGTTGTAGGAGAACTACCTTATAGATATTTCCTTTCTTCTTGTGTATCTAGTGGTTGAAAACATCTGTGCTCTTAGTGTTACTTTCCAATTAGATATTCCTTATTTACATCCTAAATTCCTGAAGGTGTTAGTTTACATAGTATTTTCTGACTATGAAGAAAAGCTAAAATCTGAATCTGAATCACTTCTACCACCAAAAGGGAAGAAAGAAAATATAGATAACTGAAAACTGCAACATTTCTCTTTATTCATATCTATATTTTTCCTTCCTTTTTAAGAATCTAAATTTTGGGTTGTGGTTGTGGCTCAGCGGTGGAGCGCTCCCCTGGTGTGTGCATGGCCCAGGTTCGATCCTCAGCACCATGTAAAAATGGATGTATTTTGTACAACTAAAGCAAAATAGATAAATATTTTAAAAAAAAAGAATCTAAATTTTATATTGATGTTAATTAGTTAAATACTAGTGATGGCTTGTAATTTTACATGAGTTGTCCCTTTTTATGTTGAACAGTTTTAAACTCCATGCTGGTATCTTCCTGCTATTAATGTTGCTTTGGGATTGTTGGTACTATTTTGAAAGATTGTAAAATAGGCCTTATAAAAATGAGTTAAAATAAAAATCAGTGAAGTAAATATCCTCCTGAAATTAAAAGTTTTCATGGCAAGTAGAATTTTTTTTGGATTACCTGCAAATTTAAGAATTGAGAGAATAAAAGCAAAAACAAATTTTGAGCTTTAAAGAGAAATACTCCCATTTTTCATTGAAATGTTACTAACATTGTTTAAAATATTGTTTTAGTTGTAGGTAGGCACAATAACCTTTTTATTTTATTTTTATGTGGTGCTAAGGATCAAACCCAATGCCTCACACGTGCTAGGCAAGTACTCTCCCACTGAGCCACAACCCCAATAATTTTTGAATTGCCAGAATGTCCAGTGACACACTTTCTGAAGTTTTTGTTTTGTGGAAATAATGTATGAGAAATATTTGACATCTGTTTCTGTTTTTAGACTGGGCTGGTTTAGATGAAAGATGAGGATGCACATGTCTGGGAGGATAATTGGGATGATGACAACGTAGAGGATGACTTCTCCAATCAGTTACGGTAAATTTTAAGCCAGATTTTTATTATAGCTCAGTATTAATTGTAAGTATAGAATATATACTTACATAGATAATTGACCTTAAAAGATGCTGAATCTTTAATATAAAGTAAGACATGTTACCTTCATCTTCTGGGTTTCTAAACATAAAGACTTTGTGTAATTGCATACAACTTTTGTTCCTCCTAGTCTTTACAAAGGTAGTTAAATAGAAGCATATTTACTATTTTTTATTTTTACCAGTCATCTGCCAATGTTAGTTTTCTACAAGTATTGAATAACTTGGCTGAAATTAGAATCATAGAGTGCTAGTGGACCAAATAGTTAGTGATTCTGAAATTAGAATGGATATTAGGATCATTGGAGTGTGCTTTTTCTTATTCATACACAAATCTACGTAATTTCATTTACTTATTGAGGTAAATAAAATTCATATAACACAAAATTAACTTTGAAGTTTACAGTTCAGTTCATTTAGTACATTGACAATATTGAGCAACCATCACCTCAGTTTATTTAGTTCTAGTATTTTTAGCATCCCAAAAGAAAATACCATACTCATTAAGCAGTAACTATTCAGAGTTCCCCTTCCTCTACCAATTGCTGATCTGTTTTCCATCTGTATAGATTTGCCTGGTCTGGACATTTCATATAAATAGAATCATACAATGTCTTCTTGTGTTCGGCTTTTTCACTTAGGAAAATGTTTTCAAAATTCATCCACATGATTGCATATATCAGTACATTATTCTGTTTTGTGGTGGAATAAATACTCCATTGTATGGATATGCCATATTTTATTTATTTATCAGTTGTTGGAGATTTTCTACTTTTTATTTCTTATGAATAGTGGCTGCTGTGAGCATGGATGTACAAGTATTTATCTGTTTTCAGGTTTGGAGGTATATACCTAGAAGTAGAATCATTGGGTTTTATGGTAATTCTAGGTTTAACTTTTTGAAGAACTGCCAAACTGTTTTCTACAGTGGCTGACAATTTTACATATCTGCTAGCAATGTATGAAATGTTCCAAATGTTCCACAAAAACTTGTTGTTTTTAATTTCTTAAAAAAAAAATTACAGCCATCTTATAAGTGAACTCAGGGACACTCAACCACTGAGCCACTCAGAGACAGGGTCTCACTGAATTTCAGCTTAGCACCTGTGGTTGCTGAGACTAGCTTTGAACTCAAGATTCTCCTGCCTTAGGCTGCTGGGATCATAGGCGTGTGTGTGTGTGTGTGTGTGTGTGTGTGTGCGCGCGCGCACACACACACACACACACACACACACACAGACCCACACCTGGCCTCATTGTGCTTTTGATTTTTATTTTTTTTTGGTACCGGGGATTGAACTCAGGGGCACTCGACCACTGGGCCACATCCCCAGCCCTTTTTTTGTATTTTTTTTATTAGAGACAGGGTCTCCTGAGTTGCTAAGTGCCTCGCCATTGCTGAGGCTGGCTTTGAACTCGCGATCCTCCTGCCTCAGCCTCCCAAAGTGCTGGGATTACAGGCGTGCGCCACCGCGCCCGGCTTTTGATTTTTATTTCCCTAAATGACTAAGCTTCTAGTGTGTTTCTTGACTATTAGCATGTTTTTGGAGAAATGTCTATTCAAATTATTTTCCCATTTTAAAATTGGTTTATTTTTTGTTGAGTTGAAAGACTTCCTAAGTATTCTTGGTACTCAGAGTTTATCAGATTTGTGATCTGCAAATACTTTCTTTCTGTTAGGTAGTTTTTTTACTTTTGCATAAGTGTTTCATTTTGATGAAGTCCAGTTAATTTTTTCTTTTGTTACTTGATGCTTTTAAGAGTGTCCTATTTAAGAATTCATTGCCAAATTCAAGGTAATGAGGATTTATCCCTTTTTTTTTTTTTTTTTTTTTTTTGCAAAAGAGTTTTAGTTACATTTAGAGCTACAATTCATCTTGAGTTAATTTTTTTAAAATACTTTTTAGTTGTCAATGGATCTTTTTTACTTATTTATTTATTCATTTATTTATTTATATGTGGTGCTGAAGATTGAGCCTAGGGCCTCACTCATGCCAGGCAAGCCCTCTACCACTGAGCTACAACTCCAGCCTTTCAGCTAATTTTTATGTATGATGTGAAGTAGAAGTCTCATTTTCTTGCATGTGAATATATTTGACTGTCCTCACACTATTTGTTGAATAGACACTTCTTTTCTTCTAATTTTCTTATGATTCAACTCATATTTATCTCTCTTGACCACAAGGATATCTAAATCTGTCACATGCTCTGCTCAAAGCAAAATGTAGAAGGCCTCTTGTTTGTTTGAAAGGAAAGTAAGATAACAATTAATTTTTAAAAGTAATTTAATTGATTAATTTATTTGTGGTACTGGGAATTTAATCCAGGGGTGCTTTACCACTGAGCCACATCCTTAGTTCTTTTGAGATTTTTATTTTTAAACAGGGTCTTACTACATTGTTAAGCCTGGCCTCAAACTTGTGATCCTTCTGCTTGTCTAACCAGTCTCTGGGATTACAGACATGCACCATCATGCCTGGTTTAAAATTTATTTTTAGTAGTGATACCATATTGCCTTTTGTGCAGTGCAGTTTTTTGTTTTGTTTTGTTTTTGTATGGGTTCAAAACCCTTACATTCTAAAGGGTTTTTAGAATTTTACTGAAGACTAATAACAAATTTACCCATTTCCTTTCTTCTCTTTTTGGAAATAGTACAATTTACTTTGCACTGTTATTCTAATATGTTTATAGTTCTTCATGATTTCTCAAGGATGGCTAACTCAAGTTTTTAGTTTTATCTTTTGATTCTGCCGGTATCAAGGCCTTGGGATTTTAAACTACTTTTATACAGTTTGGAGTTATTGCACTTTGGTTTTCAATTTTGTCTTAATGATGTTTTTCCTTTTATAATTTTATGGGCAAAATAAGAACGATAGCTATTGAACAGTAATCCTGCTTACACCATCTATTCCAATCATTGGACCTATCCTTTCTCATTCTCTTTGATCAGTATATGGCTCTTAAAATAGCTCTTTTTGGTCTTTTTATGAATCTCAATCCATTCTGAGCTAGAGTTAATTCTATATATAGGAGTTGAGATGCCTTCTTTTTGCATTAATCTTTGTTTTTATATCTTTTTAAAACTGAACTACATTAGAGAATGCCTTGCCACTTTATTCTTGTACAGTAAGCACCTTCCCACTTGGAGTCATATTATCCTGTTAGAATGCTTGTTTTGAGGCTTTCCAATACTGTTAAGCTGTATTCGTGTTCTTAATTATGTAGCAGTTTTTCTTTCCTGATAACTTCTAGAAATTTAAAAATTTGAGGCTAAATAACTTTTTCTTCCTTTGTCATTCAAAAAGATCAGATGTCATGAGTTTTTGTTTCTTTCCTGTCTTTCATTAGTCATTTAATAGCATCTTTCATTTAAAAATTTAAGACTGGTGAATATTATGATTTTTGATAGGGGGGCTTTAGTAGTAAATGTATCAGTGATCGAATTTTTCATCATTACCACCTCTTGCCTTTTTTTTACTGGCTTAGAAACATTATCTATATATTCTTATTCTTTATGACTTACTGTTTTTATAATATGCCTCCAGGTGCTCCTATTTTCTCTGTTGTGTTTTTGCCTTTTGGTTTCTGGATTTCCATAAGTATGTAAATTGTGATATGTCCATTAGTGATAGTGTTTTTATTTCCCCATTTGAATTATGAGTCGTCCCCCCCAAGGTTATTGATATTAGTGCTTTCAGGTAGAACTTACTTATATAGTAATGGTTTGTTCTTTGAGCTACACAATCTAGAACAGGAGCTATTAGTCACATATGGCTATTGTGCACACAAAATCTGGCTAATACAGATGATGAACTAAATTTTTAATTTAAATAGTCACTATGACTATTATATTAAATAACACAGATAGTCTTTGTTTTAAATTTTTGTATTAATTAAGAAGTCTCCTGCAAAGTGTTATTTCTGGTCTTTGTAAAATGTATGGAGAACTTCAATGTAGTATCATGAGCCATGGTAAAGAACACATTTTACTATTTTCTATCATTGTTGGGTCCTAATCCCATCTAACTTTGGAGAGGCAGCTTAGACTTTAGATTCATTCAAACTGCCTATATTTTCCTTTTCTGGATCTGCCTCTTATTTAGCTACATGACTACATGGACCCTGATCAAGTCATTTAGATTGCCTTTGACTCAACTTTTCTCAAATATAAAATGCAGATAATAATTACTACTTCACTCATTGGTTTATTATAAATTAGTTAATGTGTGTAAAGTGCTTATGTTTGTTAAACAAAAACTCAATATAGTAGGCTGTCCACTTTCCATGTTCCTTTTCCTCTTTCAGTCTGATGACCTTTAACAAATAGCATAAGGCCATCTCTATCTCCAAAATAAGAGTCATTGTATTTTTTTTTTTTTTGCTCCTCCTGACCTGATATAATTTCTCTACGTATCAGTAAAAATAGGTAGTATCATGAAGTTATTTCCAGTCCTCTATCACATATAAAAATCCCAAGAAGATTCATAGTTCCTAAATTATCAGATATAGCCACTATAATAAAGCTGAAAACCCAATTGTTGTTATTAGTCTTTTTTCATGTTTGGTTTGCAAAAGGAATTCTATTAGTGCTTGTTTCAAATAGTCTATATTCACTGTGTGTTCTGTAATATTCCAGTTGTGTAGGTTTCTTTCCCCTCTTTTTGGTCTTTGCTGGATTTTTCCATTCAGCATTCTCATGCTGTTACTGTGTTTTTGTTTTATACTTAGTGACCTCAATTTTTTTTTCTTTTGGCTTTTAATACTTTTAAGTTCTTAAAAGAATTTTGCATCTTCTCTAAGAATTTCACTTATAGAGTTTTCTCGTTTTCTGTGTTCATAAAGAATTTTATAAATGTAATTGATGACCACCTCCTATCAATAAGGCAGATATACATGAACCTGAAGGATATATTTTGTGTACTTGTTATTTAAGTCTTAGGTTGAACTCCCAGAGCTTTGTTGTTATTAAAATAAGAGAAAGTGATTAACTGATAGTGATTTTGTTAAAAGGGAACAGAAAATTTAATTGAGTCTTAAAATTATTTAAAATTATTTCCATTTTAAGTCAGAAAAATATTAAATTTTAGAATTATATAAAATTCAAAGACAATCACATTCCTTATAGAATGATAACAATAGTCTTGTAGGAAACATTTGAGGAGCTTTCTGTGATGAACAAAAGTAGAAACCTTTGGCTTTTTCCTTCAACCTTAGGTTTTATGTTAATGCTATATTATATTTGTATTTCTCTCCTTTAACCCTCAGAACAAAGGAGATATAATGTTATATATAAAGGATAGGTATTATAATTTTCAGTTTCTAATGGAAGGGGAAAGAACCCAAATGAAGCAATTTAGTTAAAACTTCACAAAAGTAGGGCCAGAGTCAGAGTCTTGCACTGGGCTCTTGATTTCTAATTCAGCATTTATGTCACCTGCTCACACTGTACTGTACACCTAAGCAGAAGACAAGGATCAATCATTTGAATGATCTCTGGTCTTAATATAATTCATGGAATAAGGTTGTCATTTGTATTATAAGTAACTAAAATTTTTAAGTAAAGGAGTTTGGGAAAATGAATAACAAATATTATACATCATTTCTACCATGTTTTTTTTTTTGTTGTTTTTTTTTTTTTTGCATTGTGGTTACATTGGATAATATAATAATATCTAAGCCATGTTATACAAGTTTACAATTTTTTTGCTTACTGGGTATAATGATAGAGAACATTATCCATACTTTACATATACAGTTTATATCAGATTGTTTCTCCAATAATTTTTTCACAAAATTTTATAAAATCTGAATTGTGATAGGAAAGTTGCTGATTATACTTGGAATGGTCATTTAAATAATTGAAGTTGATTACAGGGTTTAACTTTTTTGTGCAAATGTTTTATAGAAGGCTGATCAACAATTGCAGTTGATGTTTTCAAAATGACTGATATGTCAAGTTAGATAAATTAT
This sequence comes from Tamias sibiricus, assembly GCA_025594165.1. Taxonomy (NCBI): domain Eukaryota; kingdom Metazoa; phylum Chordata; class Mammalia; order Rodentia; family Sciuridae; genus Tamias; species Tamias sibiricus. The sequence goes on along the minus strand of CM046664.1, from coordinate 105,040,020 downwards.
TTAAAATGACAAACCAGACATGGTGGCACATACCTGTAATCTCAGTGGCTCAGGAGGCTGAAGCAGGAGGATCACAAGTTCAAAGCCAGCCTCAGCAACTTAGCGAAGCCCTAAGCAATTTAGTGAGACACTGTCTCAAAATAAAAAGGGCTGGGGGTGTAGCTCAGTGATTAAGTGCCCCTGGGTTCAATCCCCTGCTACCAAAAATAAATAGATAAAATGACAAAAAATGTCTGTCTTTAGTGTATATTCATTTATACCAATATAAACTTGAGATTTTCACCCACATTTAAAATTAGGAAAGTCAAGTCTTAACATTTTATGACATTTGTATACAGAAAATTCTCACACCCTTTAATTTGATTAATTTTCGTCTATATTAGAACAATAGATATGTCAATATGGAAAGCTGTGTGTTTATTCTCACTGTGTGTACAATTTACTATGATTATAGGTTAATGATTCTCAGAATTTGTTTAAAGAGCTAGGAATGTAGTATTTATTAGAAACAGAATATTTGTGTGGTATTTTGAAGATATTTAGAGGATAATAATAAATCCCTCATGTTTCTCCATAAATGACATATAAGAAAATTAAGGAAGATAACATTAACTAATAGAAGTAAATTTTTATTAGTATTATGTGATTCACATCCAATTTCTTTCTTATAGGTTTATTTTTATGAACTAAAAAAAGCAATTTGGTAATATTTTAAGCTGATGCACCATTTTAACTCAATTATTTATAAATGGTATTATTTCTTACCACGTTTCTTTGATTTATCATGAAGAATGCCTACTGATGTGTTGTTCTTTGTGTTCTGTTATAGAGCTGAACTAGAGAAACATGGTTATAAGATGGAGACTTCATAGCATCCAAAAGAAGTACTGAAGTACCCTACACTTGAACTGTATACTAAATTCTAAAACAGAGAACCTAGGGTGGCATACTTTTAAGAAAACGTTTATTTCATTACCTGCTTGAATTTATTTTTGTTTTTGTAACACAAAATAAATGTTTTGATTTAATCTTGGTTTGGTTCTGTTATAGAGCTGAACTAGAGAAACATGGCTATAAGATGGAGACTTCATAGCATCCAAAAGAAGTATTGAAGTGTACCCTACACTTGAACTGTACACTAAATTCTAAAACAGAGAACCAAGGGTGGCATACTTTTAAGAAAATGTTTATTTCATTACCTGCTTGAATTTATTTTTGTTTTTGTAACACAAAATAAATGTTTTGATCTAATCTTGGTTTGGTTCAGACTTCTTGGTGTTTTCACTGTAGTCGTGATTTTTCCAGAACCTTATTATTGTATTGAGACATTAAAAATTCATATTATGAACTTAAAAAAGAAATTTGTTCACTGAGAATCAGGTTAAATGAATTCATCTGATTCCCATCCAGTACTTTCCTTAAGCCACATCAATTAAATGTTAGTCTGATTTTATGAAGTACTTTTTACACATTACATTAAAACTTAATGTGTTCTATATTTTGATAGTTTAGGCAGTATTCACTGGCATTTATAAGGTGACCCTTCAGAACCCATGTTTTTAAAATATTAATCATTTAAATTGCCATAATTTACATAGTTCCTGAGCCATCAATATTATTAATGGTTGAGTATTTTTAGTATTTACAATCCATTGAATGTTTGATCACAGTTGTAAGAATAGTATCTTCTGTTAAAATTTGGGAAATGGGCTCAAAATACTTTATCAACATATGTATATTCTCAGGAACTACAGAGCAGATTCTATAAAGTGATTGCTATTACTATATCTACTATTGTCAGTAGGATATTCAGTTTGAAAAGGATTTTTTTTTCCTGGCAAAACTCAGAATAGCACTAATGTACAGAGGTTTTTTAAGGAACATTATCAAACTTATGTTACTTAAGTAGAATTACTCACTACTGTTGAGTGATATCAAATGTAAAGTATATGTAACACAATGCAGTAAACAGACACCAAGATAGGACCTGAAAATATGTTATGCCTCAAAATGATTTTGAATATAAATATGTTTTCTCTTAAGATAGAATAAACCTGCCTTGGCTCCCTGACAGAACTGCTAGATGATCAAGTGGAATGTGGAACACAAAAGAACTTTGAGAAGTATAAAAGTCCCGTATAGATAAGTTATGTTTTAATAAGTATAGTGAGGCACACAGTGAGTCATGTTAATGTAGCAACATTCTAAGAAATATTTTGATGTCTATTTTCTTGGTGTTCTGTTTAGCTGCTAATGTCACTGTTGGATCTCATAACAGTGGTCACCTTGACAATGTCAGTTCAGGACCCAGAGTGATGGTTACTTCATGTGACTTGAGTTTAACTTGATGAGGTGCAATTTTGAAACCTCATAGGAATTAGGCAGAGACTTTAATGGGTTATCTGTATTTATCCAAAGTGTTTTGTCCATAATATAATTTAGTTTCATCCATTTTCTTTGTTAAGGATTGGGTACCTGGAAATTGGTATTTGGCATCAGGATGGTGAAGCACATCAGAGGTAGGAAGTGAGACTAGTCTGGCATCTGAAAAAAATTATGGGATTTTACAGTTTATAGATTTCTTTAACTTTTGATCTTCACAATGACCCTGTGAAGCAGGCAGGAGGAACCTATTATTTCTATTTTAACAAATAGAAAACAGTCTCACAGACACTAAGTTAGGAAGTGAAAGGGCTCAGGATTGCCTAGTTAGCAACCCTGCACATACAGAACTAGAGTCCATGTTTCCTGAATATTTTGGAAAGTACAAGAGTTCTGATGTTACATCAAGATTGAAGACATAATGAGGCCACTTATTAGCTGTGTGTTCTGTTGAACAAGTTTCAAAACAACTGGTAACAGTTTTCCTGTTCTGTAAAGTAAAATACCTGGGTTTAACTACAGATTAAATAGTTAAATGTGATGATTAATTGATTGGTAAGTTCTTTGGAGTTTTTTTGTTTTTTCTTATACTGATCCATGTTACTGCTTATATGGAAGTTTCCTTACCTCCCCATAGGAATTAATGCTTTTATGGTGTTTACTATGTATCAGGCATTGTTCTAAGCTTTTTATATGTCTTAATCTTCACAACTCTGAGATAATGTCATCTGTACTTCACAAATAAGGAAATTGAAGCACCAAGGTGAGTAGTTTGCCCATAATCTCACTCAGCTATGAAATGGTTAAAAACAACCTCAAGGATAGTGACTATCCTATAAATTTTGGATTTCTCTTTCAACAGCATTATTGTAGTCTCTTAAACATAAGTGCTTAAGTTTTAGCTGAGTGGATATAGAAGAAATGTTTACTGCAAATTTTCTCCATTGTAGAACTTGTTATTGATGCAGACATAAACGTTTCTATTAGTGATGACTCCCCTTTTGCCTTATAATTTTTCTAATCACATCCCAATAATTGCCTGTAATTCAGTTTCATCTAAAATCTAATTGTAGATGAAGTTATTGCCATTTTCTTACAGTCGGCTTATAGTTGCCAAAGGATGCTATATTCCTTTATCCATTCTCACTAAATGTTTAATTTAGAGGACTACCCATTATAAGCCAACTCCCTTTTGAAAGATTATTTGATATTCTACTAATGTCTTGCTTTTTATGATGTTTTTGGTCTACACTGAATTTACAAAAGATAACAAGAGCCTTTCTATCCTACACTTTCAAGTTGAAAGGAGCAATAAATCCCACCCTTTTAGCAGAGAGCTGACAATTTGCACCACCCTCCTTCTACCCACATATATGATACTGTGGGATTGGTCTTGGGTTTTGTTGTACTTTGGAGTGTCCTATTGTATTCCACCTCTAAATTTTTACTCTAGACTTGTTTAGACTGTCCTGAGTTTACTTCTTGCTTTATCCATGTGTTCTATAGTCATCAGTATCAATTGCTTAAAAAAAACATATATATGATTTCAAATCCATCTTCTCAGTTTTGGCCTATCCCTGAAACTCCAGACTATATCCAGCTAATAACTTTGATTGCCTCTTCAATGTCTAGTGAGTATTTTAAAGTTAGCTTGGTGAAAATAGAAATGATTATCCTCAAACCTGATCTTTCCTCTGGACTTCCCCATGTCACCTTTTTGTAAATTTTATTTATTCTAATTAGTTACATATGACAGCACAATGCATTTCAATTCATATTACACAAATAGAGCAGAATTTTTCATGTCTCTAGTTGAACACAATGTAGTCACACCATTTGTATTTTCATACATGTACTTAGGGTAATGATGTCCCTCTCATTCCACCATCTTTTCTACACCCCCTTCCTCTCCCTGCCTTTGCCCTATCTAAAGTTTGTCTATTCCTCCCCTGCCCCTCCTCCCATCCTCATTATGAAGCAGCATCCTTATGTCAGAGAGGACATTTGGCATTTGGTTTTTGGGATTGGCTTACTTCATTTAGCTTTCTATTCTCCAACTCCATTCATTTACCGGCAAATGCCATGATTTTATTCTCTCTTGATGCTGAGTAACATTCCATTGTGTATGTATACCACATTTTCTTTTTCCATTCATCTACTGAAGGGTATCTAGGTTGGATTCACAATTTAGCTATTGTGAATTGTGCTGCTATAAACATTGATGTGGCTGTGTCCTGTAGTATGCTGTTTTTAAGTCCTTTGGGTATAAACCGAGGAGTGGGATAGCTGGGTCAAATGGTGGTTTCATTCTCAGTTTTCCAAGGAATCTCCATACTGCTTTCCATATTGGTTGCACCAATTTGCAGTTCCACAAGCAATATAAGTGTGCCCTTTTCCCCACATCCTCACCAACACTTATTGTCGTTTGTATTCCTAATAGCTGCAGTTCTGACTGGAGTGAGAGGAAATCTTAGAGTAGCTTTGATTTGCATTTCTGTAATTGCATTTTTTCATATATTTGTTGATTTGATTGATTGTTTATCATCTTCTGATAAGTGTCTATTCAGTTCCTTAGCCCATTTATTGATTGGATTATTTGTTGTTGTTGTTGTTTGGTGTTAAGATTTTTGAGTTCTTTATATATCCTAGAGTTTTGTGCTCTATCTGATGTGCATGTGGTAAAAATTTGCTCCCATTCTGTAGGCTCTCTATTCATTTCATTAATTGTTTCTTTTGCTGAGAAGAAGCTTTTGAGTTTGAATCCATTCCATTTATTGATTTTGATTTTAATTCTTGTGCTATAGGAGTCTTATTACAGAAGTAGAGGCCTAATTCGCCCATGTCACCTTTTATACCTAGTTGTTGAAACAAAAAATGTAAGAACCGTTTTTTAATCCTCTGTTCTATTTTTTCGTGGGGTGGCGGATTATGAGGGAATTGAACCCAGCTGCACTTCCCCACCAAGCTACATTCCCAATCCTTTTAATTCTTTGAGACAGGATCTAAGTTGCTAAGGCTGACCTCAAAATTGTAATCCTGCTGTCTCAGATTACAGATGTTCCCCACAGTTCCTGGCTTTCTCCATTTTGTTTGTATCCAATCCACTGGCAAACTCTTTCAACTCTTACCTCCAAAGCATATTTCTTATAGTTAATAGCACCGCTTGCCTACTCAGCATCCATTGCCCCTTTCTTTTTCTTAATCTTTTTATCTACTCAGGTATCTGTCCTTTCACATAGGCCACATGACTGACACAAAACCATTCCCAGGTCTGGGTGGGACCTACTTTATCTTGAGCCAGTCCTGACAACTATTACCTCCCTTACAAGTGTTTGGATAAGGGATGGAGCAAAGAACAGATTCAAATAACTTTGGGCCAATGCAACTAAAAGAAGGGTTAAAGTCATTTGGCAAAAAGGAGTCCTACCTCATAAAATAGCTACATGAAGCCAACCTCTCCCTCTAAATGTAAATATGGGGGCATTTAGTCTTAATTGTTAGTAGTATATCATCTAGCAGTTCTCCCAGGTTGACAATGAGAATGATTAAAAAGTTCAGAAGTGCAAGATTCTTTGAGGATGTCATTGAGCAGGCTCTATTTCTTTAAAATATATAATACCTTTAGGTTGGATATTTGGTTATTTGTATCCAGAAATATTTTATCTGATATATCCAGAATCAACCCCTAGTACTAGTATCCTAATCTAACCATCATCACTAGGTTCTACTCCAATGTTCCAATGATCACTTAACTCTCCCACTTCTCTCTCTCTCTCTCTCTCTCTCTCTCTCTAATCTGTTCTGGGGGAGGGGGAAGGTGAGGGTCTTTCTGAAATTTAGACCATGTAACCCTTTTTCTTAAATGTTGTCAGTGCTTCTTAAAGCAATAGAAAATCTCAACTGTTTATAGAGTCCTATTCTGGCTTCAGACTTTCCATACTGTCATAGTTGGATCATTTCAGAAGAGTAAAACAAATTAGTAAATAAATCACCTAAGCAGAAAGTGAGTAAAACTCAAAACAACTCAAATACCTAGTTTCTTGAATCAGCTTTTTGCACCAGTTGTTCCCTGGAATGCCTGCTGTCCTCATCTAGTCTAAGATGCTACTTCATGACACATTGTTTTCTGAGAAATGTTCAGCAATACTACCTGATTTTTTTGTTCATTACCGTTGCACTGTAAATGAACTTCCTTCAGTGTCAGAAACCAACAGTTGATGTTAGGTTATTTTTTAAAAAATATTTATTTATTTGCTTTAGCTGTACACAATGGGTTTATTTGTATGTGGTGCTGAGGATGGAACCCGGGCCGCGCACATGCTAGGCGAGCGCTCTACCGCTGAGCCACAACCCCAGCCCATAGTCAGGTTATTGATTTCATTTTGTCCTTCATATAGTAGCATTGGGGACTGATGAAATATCAATAATTTGATGTAAGGAAAATTTTCACTTTATAGCACTATAGTGTGAGTTCTCTAATCAGGTAGAATCACTATATTATCATTTTGGTTTTCCCTTTTGTTTCACTGCTGTCATGAAATTGAAACTTACCATACTCCTACCATTGTTGTTACTTTTTTGCTATGGTCCAGTATTCTGGAAGTATTAAAACAATATGGCATGGCAACAAGGTAAAATGGCTTCTTAATAGAGATAACTGTTAAAGGTAGTCTTACAGCTTTTCCCTAGTGAGAATATCTAGAATTACAGGAAGGAATATTAGCCAACATTCCAGTGATACATAGGACATTTAAAGTTGCAATATTATTATTATCTTCAACTGGGCTAGCACATCTCTTATTTACAATGTTAAGATTGTGTAGTTCTTTTATTATTTTTTTTGTTGGTTTATAGTATTTGTTAGTGGCCTCCTGTTTCAGAGTGAAATCCTTAAAAGCAGAAACCAGATTGTATTCATCTTTAAGTCCCTTTGTCTTAGCGTGGATTCTCTTAGAAGCAAACTTAGAATAGAGATAGGAGTCAATGTTTGTAGTTTTTTTTACAGAGGTGATAGATGACTGAGGAAGGCATGAAGGAAAGAGAAAGAAGCTAATGTGTATCAATGAAGCAAATTACCATTTTAGGCAATTATACCTTAATTCCACCTGGGAACTCTGGAAGGCCATATACAATATATCTTAAGAGTTATTCCATCCAAAGGCCAGAGTATTTACCAACTGCAGTCAGTCATTGGTGGAGGGTTACTCTGAAAAGGAAAAATTCCCTAGCATCTTCTGGTATGGCCCATGTAAAAGCAGACTATGTTCTAGCTACCAGAGAAAGTGTTCAGCAGAATCTTAAAATTGCTGACAGTTAAAAGTGGAGCTCCTCTGCCCAGAAAGGGTAAATGATGGAATTGCGGCAGGGCATTAATACCATTTGTATATCCCAAGGATATAGTTGGTATATCCTGAATATTTGTTCTAAAGTGAATCTTAAAACCATGAATCAGGAGACCAAGAAAGTTTTTGGCAGAATTAGCATAGACAGGAAAACAGTGAAAAGATGGCTTTTCCCTTCCTTCTTGTTTGTAAGGTACATATTCATATAACAAGCCATTTCATATCTACTTGGTTGTACCTAGATAATTCAAACCTTATGTCTTGCCAAAAGAGGTTACTAGGATTAATGACTATGAAGTATACTTTTGTTGCTGCCTGTGGTGAAATGTCTCAGAGAAAAATCATAGCTTTTTACTTTGACCAAAATATGGCATCATTAAAGCTCAATAACTATTCAACAAATTGATCACATGGTTCTTGTTTATATTTTCAAGCTTAATCCCTTAAGGTAAAACAATGTGCTTTTATGTACATTAGTATCATAAATAAAGATGACTTTAACATGGATAAGACTTTAACAAGGAACAAAGTTCATTCTCAAGGACTCATTGGTGTTTTGTATGAAATCCATAGTTCAAGTTAGTAGTATGGGTCTTAATGATTTTGGTGAATGGATAGAACACTGATTTTATAATCAGAACAAGTATTCATTTTTGCTAAGGCCAAGAAGGTCCTAGCCATGAAACAGAGGTCATGTCATTTAATAATTTTTAGAAGTTCTGCCTTGATGATTTTAAAAAGGCCACATATGAAACTACTTTGGCTTCAGAGACATATGCATCATTTCTCTGAAGTAGGACTGTAGAAAAAATTATATAGAATATGATTTATTAAAATCTCAGTACTAGGATTGAACCCAGGAGCATTCTACCATTGAGCTACATCCCAAGCCATTTATTTATTTATTTATTTAGAGACAGGCTACACTAAGTTGTGGAAGCTGGCCTTGAACTTGCAATCCTTCTGCTTCAGCTGTACAAGTTACTGGGATTGCAGGCATATGGCACCATGCCCGACTTTATTTACTAAAATCTATCAAAATTGTAAGCAAAATTTAAAAGCTGTTGTTTTATATGTTGCAGAGTTTTCTTCATATTTTATAATGTGTTAAATAAGTATTTGTAATTTATGTTATTTGTTGGGATTTTGGAACCGAAATCTTAATAGTCTACATATTACTAATCAATAATGTAGGGGTTTAACTAATTGTTGTTAGATTTTACTTTGTTTTTCAAGTTAAAATTGTTGATAGATTCACAAAATTGGCTCTACTTTCCCATAGAAAGCTTTGATTTAATTTTTCTTTTCTGAATGAAATTGATAACCTCATCTTAAAACTATTTCACAGTACAGAAAAGTCTAGGGATGATCAGGAATTAGATGAATGATGATAGCAAAGGACGTTGCCCAGAACCTGTAAGAAAAGGTACAAGAATAGGACTTCAGGCACCCCTCCTTTGTTTCATTCAGAGTACTTTGACCTTTATTTGTTTTAGACATTGGGATTCAATGTAAGATTTCATTTGAAAAATTGATTCTGCTGACATTCTTTTAAAGTTTGATAACAGTGATCTAGATTTTCTACAATATTGGCAATTTCTCCTAACTACCACCAAGAAAGTTAGGTTTTACTTTCTTTCCAGATTCAGGGTAAAGCTACTTCATACTGTGAAAATTATAAACATTTTTTCTAAGTTTGTAAAGTCTCTGTCATCTATATATTTGTAACCGTGATGTTAGACTTATAGAATTTGGCAGATTCTTTAAAAGCATCTGCCTCTACCACTTTATTTTATAGATGAGGAAATAAACCCAAAGTGGTTGTGACCCATTCCCAGGGTCACATTGGGTAGAAGCAAGAAAAGATTCTAATATAGTACTCTTCCCACTGCATTAAGCTTTGTCTTTTAGTGATTTCTATTTCATCATTTTTGAATATCTATTTCCTAGATATTAAATAGAAATGGCATACAGGAAAGGATGAGAATAATACCCGTTCAACAAATACTATGATGCATCAAGTATTATACTACTTACTGAAACTTGTTTGGTAGTTTACACATGAAAAATCTACATGTGATTTATGTGGTGTTAATGCTGAATTAAGTAGAAGACTCCTGGCCTTTAGGGTCAAAACAATTTGTTTTGATACCATAATGAACATTGGTTTCATCTTGGCCACCAGGGACTTATGTTGATAACAACACCCCCAATTTCCTTATGAGTAATTAACACTTCCTCCCTTCCCCATTCTATTCCTCAACCCCTTTTCTTCAGTATTGGTGAGGCCGAAAATCAAGATCTTTTATCCAAACCTGACCAAAGAATGAAGGCTTATGGATGCTAGGCCAATTAAACTTTATCATGGGACTTTCTTTCTCAAATGGAAGGATTCAAATATGGAGGAAAGTGTCAGAATTCATTCACCCCAGGTCACTGAATAGTTTCAGAGCCTTTCCCCACCAGAGCATCTTGCATCCTATTCTTTTCAAGTAGACTCTTTAACCTCATCACCAATTCTCATAATTCTCACTTGCAATAAGTTCCCATCTTTTTTTAAAATATTTATTTATTTGCTTTTAGTTGTACACAATGCATGTATTTTTACGTGGTGCTGAGGATCGAACCCGGGTCGCGCATGTGCTAGGTGAGTGCCCTACCGCTGAGCCACATCCCAGCCCCAAGTTCCCATCTTTAAAAAACATTTGTAAAAAAAAAAAAAAAAAAAAAAAGTATTGCTTGCAAATGGTTAACCCTCACAGATCACCTATATCTGTCTGCTTCTGCAACTCTTTGTTGGAAATGACAACACAAACTGCTAGAGAAGAACAGGATCTGTGAAAGTTTAGGCTTTTTGTTTCAAAGTCTCAAACCTGAGATACTGTACCAAGAAAAGATAACCATAACCCCCAAGTGAACCTTTTAGCTCTTTGTTAAATTAATAAGCTTAGTATCGGGAAACCTGTTATGCAATAAAGATAATTTCCTTCCCTCGCTTATCTTCTCTTCATTTAGAGACAACTTCCTAAGAAGCTGTCCTGGGCCTCTTAGGACTGTGAAGCACTGTCATCCTGTTCCCAGTGTTCATTTTGATCTGCTAAAGTACCATTGCACTGGCCCTCTGCTGAGTGCTGTTGACCTTGTTCACTGATTGCTTTTAGTGATTCCCTTCAATGATTGATGGAACAGACTGGACAGTAATGAAAACAGAGCTGATTCACTTTATCTTAGCAGGATTAAAGCCTGAAAACAAATCTAATTTTCTTTTATAGAGAAAGGAAATAGGAACAAAAGATTTTGATCAGTGTCTTAAAGTAACATGAAAGGAAGACTGGAGGATTTAATATGGTAAAAGGAAACTGTGTAAAGGAAGGGAAGCATAACTGTTAGATTCCTAATGGAAGGAGCAGTGACTCTCTGATTTCCTTTTTAACAATAAATGTGTTCACTGCTAGGCATGGTATATACTAGCCCACATTACCTCTGGATAAATTTGTCATCTAAATTGGGAGAAAAGGACAAGAGAAATATAAAACAATCATGAGAAAACTGAAGAGGTAGGAATAAAGTACTGGGTAGCATAATTTGAGATCTTTATCTTTCTATAACATCTCTAAAATTGGAAAATATAGCTTGAAGGAAATTAAAGGAAAGTTCTTATGTGTTTTTCTTAAGCTAGTGTGTAAATGTAAAGGGTTAATTATTTAAAACTATAGCATAGCACCAGCTATTAGATATTTATAAAGACTTTTTAAATTTAATTTCCAACTCAAAAATAATTGAAGGCAAAATATAGGTACCTGAGACTGTGGTGGGCCCTATCATAGGAGAATAAACTGTTGCAAGAACATTCCTTCTTCAATTACATTTTCTTTGTAGGAATATCTAGGTAGTTTAATCATTCAATCAATATGCAAAGAAACAGGCAACAGAATAGCCCAATGCCATTTCATAGTTATTATGTTACTGTAATCATAGTTTAAGTGTCTGTGACTGAATCTTTAGGCCTTTGTTTCACAGCTAGAAAGTGGGGATGTGTCAGTAGGGGCAGAGCCACTTCCATCCTATGCAATGTTTCTCTGTACGTCAGAATATGCCTTTCCTTCATTTGGGAAAATGTAGTCTACTTGAACTTGGCAAGTAGAGCTATGATAGATTTCAGTCCCTATGGATTTTTTTGTTTGTTGAGTTTTTGCTGGATTCTCTTGTACAGAGTACAACCTTCATAGCTGTGTATAGTAGCTCTGGTAGGATCTACTTAGAAAAATGACCAGTAAGCTTCTCTGAGGAACAGAGAAGTCATAATCTCAGATTAACAAGAAACCTGTCAGATAAAAGGGATGGGACAGGTGGAAGTTGGAGAAGGGAGAGGCAATGTGGAGGTGCAGGTGGGATTTAAGTGCTTTATACTTTTCAGGATGGACCAGCATTATTCTGTGGTAAAAAGCAGCACCCATATCATGGTGGTATTATACCTTAAAGTTTATTGTTTACACAGTCTCTTCTAGGTAACTGTGCTTTTTTTGTAACTTAGTCCAATACAGGAACCCCCATCTCCACATATGTCTACTTAGGTGTCCTTCAAAAGGGAAGGACACGGAATGCTTTTCTGTTATTAACAGACCATTGACATGACTAAATTCATGGTACCACATAACTGCAAAGGACTGGGATGCACAGGGAGGAGTTACTTAGCACTAGTCGTTTCTATCTCAAAGTGCATGAGAGTGAGTCTGCAGGTAGGATTATGGTTAGCATACTCCTGGGTCATAAAAGGTCATGTCACTTCCTGCAGCCTGTGGAAGAGGGTTACTTGCAGGTGATGCCATTTATTGTTCCAGTCACCAGAGTCTAGTAGAAAACCATATCTTATTTAAAAACAATAATAATAGACTTCCAAATTTTAGAGTCCTACATAGAAGGCAGAGAACTAGTAACTTTTAATTATTTATATGTGTAATAACTGTGGCATATAGTTATATAGCATATGTTGCTATATATAACAGTATATACTATCCCACATTACCTCTGGATAAATTTGTGACCTAAATTAAATTTCATTTAATTCTAAGTATTAATATCCCCCTTTTACAGATGAGGAAGCAGACAAACAGATGCTAAGTGATTTAATTCAAGTCACACAATTGGTAAGTAATGAAGCTGGTATTGAAACCCAGGCAATCTGACTTAGGTGAACCAAACTTAAATTCCATAATCGAGCCATTCCAGAAAGTTAAATAAAAGGCACCAAAGCTGGACTTGGAATCTTATTGCCAACTTTCACTTCTCACTTGTTTTAAAGCAGTTTGTCTATTCAAGGTGTCTTAGTTTATCTAGCTGCAAAATAGCTATGAATATTGTATTTGTGGAAATCCATAAGTCCTGATATTCTTAGTGTTTGTGGCTTAATCAATGCAGAAATGAAGACCAAAAGCCTTGGAGCAGTTGAACTGATTTGACATTTTCCTGGAATCAACAAGGAGTATGTATTTCCATGTGGCAAGCTACTGAATTCCCTCCCCTATATTTCAAGTTATAAACACATTTGCCCCATTGACATTTATTAGAAAGTAACACAAAGCAGATTGTTAGGTTTGCGTTCTGTGAACATTGTATATAGTACATACTGTATGCTCTCCTTATGCCAGTCATGATAGCATCTTTGCAGGTTAAGCCCTCAAATCCTGTTCTACCATTTTAATAATTTTTTCATTGACTTAAACTTTATATAGATTAAGTATAATTTCCTCAAAGAATACTTTGCTCCTCTGTGCGTGCTGAAAGAATTCTTTAGGTTAAAAATTCAGTCTGATCTGTCAGGTGATGATATAAAAGGCTTAACTTAAACACAAACACTAGGTTACATAGGGACAGGATCCAGATGGTTTTATATTTGATTACACCATCCTCCATCTCCCTGACATCTAGATCCTTTCTTCTCTTTTCTGCCATCTGTCAATACATCTGAATGAAGACTTTAATCACCCATGCTATCAACAGGTTTAGTGTTTTTTTTTTTAACATTCTCTTTCATTAGGTGTTAAGACAAAAGTATATTATAAAACAGTATCTAGTTTTACATTGTACTCTGTTTTCCTCAGGGCTAAGTAGTAGTATAAGACTAGGTTAGGCCATTCGCTCATGTAATTCCAGTATTTGTGACAAATAAATAAAAATTTTATTTGATCTAATTTAATATTAGAATGTGTTAAATTTTTCTCTTATAGTTATACATTGTAGATTCTATTAATTATTAGTAATAAGGTTGTAGATTTTATTGTTAATTTTATGTTCCTGATAGTGGAAATTTAAAATTAACCCTAAAAAGAAATTAATAATAGTATAGATAATGGTTTTTATAATAAACTGTGAGGTCAGAATCATCTGATTCATTTCTGGCTCTTTTATGTACTAGTTGTCTGGCCTCAGGCACATAACTTTTCTAAGCCTCATCAGTAAAGGAGAAAGGGGCTATGTAACTTGTGGGTTGTTGTAGGATTAATGAGATAATTGTGCACAGCATTTAGCAGAATGTCTGTCACTCCATAAATTTTCAATAAATGGTGATCCTTTTGTTATTCATATTTATGCTACTATAAACTTTGAATGCTAGAGGTAAAGTAATGAAATGAAGTTTTTAAAGACTACTAATCTTGAATACATTTGGAAATATGATTTCAGATGTTTTTATTTTAAAATGTTTTCATTTTAGAGAGATATCCCTCAGTAATACAATAATTATCACCTACAATGAGTCAGGCTACCTAACTCAGGCATCCTTAGTAAAAGGCTGCATACTGCTTTTCTGTGATGATTTCTATTAAGTGTATCAAACTCATCAACAACTTGGAAAAGGGTTCGACAAATTTTACCTGCAAACCAAATCCAGACCCCATTCTGGTTTTGTGTGGCCTGGAAGCTAGGAATGGTTTGTACATTTTTTAAAGTGGTGGGAAAAATATTTTTTTAATTAAATTTTGTGATTCTGGAAAAGTATATGAAATTCAAATTTTAGCATCCAAAAATAAAATTTAAGGGAACACAGCCATATTCATTAATGTATCTATTGTTCATGGCAAGTTTTAATTAGCAGAGTTGAGTATTTGTGACAGAAAATGCATAACATGCAAAGCCATATATATATAAAATCTAACTCTTTAGGGAAAAAGTTTGCTGACCCCTGAGATAGAATAAAAATATGTTTCCAGATGAGGCTTTAATAGTCCATCACTTTCAATTGAAAGATAGGTGCTTTAGTTTCCTAGGTCTGCCATAACAAAGGATCACAAACTTAGGTACCTCAAAACAACAGAAATTCTGACAATTCTGGAGACTAGAAATCTGAAATTCTAGAATTCTGAAGTCAAGGTATCCTCAGGTCCATGCTCTTTTTCAAACCTGCAGGGGAATCTTTCCTTGCCTCTTCCTAGCTTCTAATGGTTCCCTGGCAGTCCTCAACATTCTTGGCTTGCTGCTATGTAAGCCTTTATTATCACATGGCATTCTCCCTGTGTGTCTCTGTCTTTACATGAACATCTTCTTATAAAGAAAACAGTCCTTACATTGTATCAAGGAACCAATCTATTGCAGTATTACTTCATTTAAACTAAGTATATCTGCAAAGACCCCATTTTCAATGTCTTAAACATTCTGAGGTACTGGGGTTAGAATTTCAACCTACCTTTTATAGGTAAGGGGGAAGGGAGGAAAACAATTCAACTTGTGTTGATGAGAAAACTGAATCACCCAAATATTAGGTGACTTATACAAAGTCACACAGAGTTAGTAGCAGAACTAAGACCTTGGGATGCTGAGCCTGTAACTTATCAATGAATAATGTTTCTACTACTCCACACGAGTTCAAAGTGAATTCATATTTCCATATCTAATGTTCACTAAATACTGAGTCCTTTATAGACATGACTACTATTTAAGCATTAATAAGGGAACCCACTATTTAAATTTGTGGACTATAAGTGGCTAAAATCCCCAGTACTGTAATTATTTACAGCAGGAAAGAATGAGTACAATGAAGTTTCTTTCCTCCTCATTATTTCTTCTTCTTCTTTTTTTCTATTTCAGTTGTCAGCAAACTATTCTAAAAGCAGAATTGAACATATTAATAATTTACATATGTGGCAACACTTTAATATTTTACTAAACTGTCAAGAGCTTACATTCTTATTCAGAATGACATTCACAAAGCAATACTAAAGAGGAAAAATCTAATATAAATAATAACTTGTTTAAGCACCTTTAAATATATCTGATAATGGAACAAGTTTTTTTTCTTTTCTTTAGCTATAAAAACTCAAACTTAGTTATTTCTTAAAGCTACTCCAAAGTAGTATTTGTTTCCCACTTCCATTAGGTTTGTTAATAGTTGTATGCAAGAAGCTAATAGAAATTCTCAGTGTTTAAATATCATTAAAATATGGAGTGTAAGTAATAGAAACATGTCTGATGAAGAAAGATTGGTATTATACAAGGACAGGAAGAGGAAATGGAAAACTTTTAACCAGCGTTGTGTACCTGTGAATCCCAACCTATATTCTTTTTTTAAAAATTTTATTTATAGTAGTAGTATGTATTACAATTCATACTGCACATATAGAGCATCTTTTTACACAGAACAGTTTGTATACAAAGTATATTCGTAGCATTCAAGTCTTCAATCATGCATTTAGAATAATGATATCCATCTTATTCAACCATTTTTTCTTTTCTCCCCCTTCCCCCCTTGCTTCCTCCCTTCCCCTTCACCATTATAGTGTTCCTCTAGTCCTCCTATGTACCCCGACCCAACAATACTGTGAACCAGCCTCCTTATATCAGAGGAAACATTCGGTATTTGGATTTTTGAGATTGACTGATTTCACTTAGCATTATATTCTCCAACTTCATCCATTTACCAGCGAATGCCATTATTTTATTCTCTTTTATCGCTGAGTAAAATTCCATTGTGTATATATATCACATTTTCTTTATCCACTCATCTACTGAGGGACATCTAGGTTGGTTCCACAACCTAGCTATTGTGAGTTGTGTTGCTATAAACATTGAAGTGGCTGTGTCACTGTAATATGCTGTTTTTAAGTCCTTTGGGAATAGACCCAGGAATGGGATGGCTGGGTCATAGGGTGCCAACCTATATTCTTTACAGAATTTTGCAAATGGCAAATGCTTATTTTATGGGGAAGTCTGAGTGGTTGGAACTAAAGAAAGCCGCCAGTGTGATTCAGCAATGTTGTTCTCTTGGGCTGAATCCAGGCTTTTCGGTTTAATGTTTTGGAAGATGCTCTTGCTTTCCTCAGCCAGTACTAAGGCAGTTGGGTATGTGGCTCAGAGACCCTAAAGAAAAACACCCCTGAATGAAACTCCAGCTGTGACAGTCAGCCATCCAAACCTAAAATAATCCCAAGATTAAATGATTTCACTGTGAAGGAAAAAGCTGTCAATAGCATTGACAAGTTCCAAGTTTATGTGGCTATGGGGTAATTAATTGTCTTAACATATGCCTTTGAAGTAGATGGAAGGAAGGAAAAAATTACCCCATTTGACTGATAGAAAAACTGAGACAAGGGCAGCTAACTTGCATGTGGTTACCCAGGGAATAGTTGGCTGAGACTCCAGGATTCTTGACTCCAAATTCATTGCTGAAACCACCAGACTGAAACCAGCCGCCAAAGGCTATAATTTGGTCTTGAGGCTGTGGCCATACTTTAGAACCACAGTAGTGAGAGAAACACACTTTAAGGAGGACCTTGAAAATCTCTCAAGAGAATTATGCCTCTTTATCTATATTGATTATACAATGATTGAAATAAATGAGGATTCTGTCCCTACCACATATGTGGTTTTGGGTTAGGCTAGGTCCCTCAGAGGAAACTGGGAATGTTTGCCTTACTCTTCAGCCCCAATGTTAAACTAATTGTGTTGAGTTTATGATGCACAAATCAATGTGTTAACGTTATGCTTTATACTTGGCAGAAGTCATAATATGTGTTGTGATGGAAAGATTAAGTTGGGCCAGAGAGGAGAGAACTGGAAATTTGGAAACTCAGAGAGCATTCTTCTTGGGGCCACCTGGGTGATCTGGATAGGTCCTGAGGTGGATGACCTGCAAGTATCTAAATGGACATAGCCCCTGCATCAAGAAATCCTCCAGTGTCTCTAGGAGGCAAGCAGGTGGAGAATGATAAAAGAGTGTGGATAGGTAGGGTCTGACTATGAGTATCAGGCTGCCATCCTGAAAGGAAAGCCTCAGGCATCACAGGGGTTGGGCTGTACGTCTTTGGAGTTAAGACTCAAAAATTAGGTTTCAATGGCAGTATTCTGGCTATTTTCAAAACAGTAAAGCAATAGTCTACTTCTCTGGAACAGGACACCAGGTAAAAACACAAGCATTAATTTTTAAAATCATACTGCATCTACTTTTTTTTTTTCTTTTTGGTACCAGGGATTGAACCCAGAGGCACTTAACCTCTGAGCCACAACCCCAGCACTTTTTAATATTTTATTTAGAGACAGGATCTTGCTGAGTTGCTTAGGGCCTCACTAAATTGCTGAGGCTGGCTTTGAACTCACGATCTCCTGCCTCAGCCTCCCAAGCCACTGGGATTATAGGCATGCACCACCACGCCTAGCTGCATATACTCTATTGAGCATGCTATGATCTGGATGTTATGTTATTCTTTTTCTGTTTTTGACCTTTTCATTACTCACTATAACTCTGCAATATAGGTTTTAACTTTTACTTTTTATAGATGTGGAAACTCAGAGGGGTTAATCGACTTACCCAGTGTCATAGTGATGTATCAGGTGGAGAAGAGATTGGGACTCCCAATTCCACTGCACATGTTTTATGTTCATTCTTACTAAGTTATGGAGCATGTCAGGGCCTTAGTTCAGGGGCATAAGACAAGAGTTCAGTTTCCAGATCAAAGGTTTAATGCTGATAGGTATACTGAGTAAACTTTTAATGTGGCTTTCAATGTCAAGATTGGTCCTAGAGATTAAGATTTGGCTGTGTCTTCAAGTAAGAATGTAATGGCCCTGGATTGGGAAATTGAAGTTGCTAAGCAGGTCTTTATCCATGTTTAATTTTGTCCTTCCCCACAATACAGCTTTTCCTCACTTACTAGTGGTTAAGTGCATGGACTTTGAAGTCATATGGACTTGATTTGAAATCCCGTTTCAGATTCTTACTAGCTGCATGGTTATGGGTAAATTACTTAACCTCTCTGGGCCCTAGCTTCCTCATCTGCAGTGCTGGCATCTCATCTGATAGTTGTGAAGAGTCAGTGAGGACCTATGTACACATATTTAGGCTAATGACAAGTTGTTAACAGTCTTCAACCTTAGCACATTAGAAGCACCCAGAGTGTGCTAAAACTCCTGATGCTCAGACATATTTGAGAAAATTAATTCAGAATGTTTAGACACAGGATCCATATTTGTTAAGTATTTGTTTAAATCTCCTTTTATTAATCAATGTGCAGCCATTGTTAGGGACCAACACATAAATACTGCTTAATATTTTTCTCTTGTTTGGGAGGAAGATGATTTTGATCCTCCATCTAACAAAGAATTGGAGAAATTCCTGAGTAAAAATAGCTATCGTAAATCTTAAATATTAAAAGGTATTTTCCTGTAATCCCAGATGCACGGGTGGCTGAGGCAGGAGGATCACGAGTTCAAAGCCAGCCTCAGCAAAAGCGAGGTGCTAAGCAACTCAGTGAGACCCTGTCTCTAAATAAAATACAAAAAATAGGGCTGGGGATGTGGCTCAGTGGTTGAGTGCCCCAGTACTCCCCCCACAAAAAGTATTTTCCTATTTATAGAGAGTTAACTGTTTATATTTACTCTCTCCAAAATTCAAAGCTACTATATTACATTTCCAGTTTAGCTATAATTTGAGCAGTGAACAAAAACGGGAATCCAAGTGCATGATTTTTTTTTTTTTTTTTTTTTTTTTTTTGTACCAGGAATTGAATTCAGGGGTGTTTAGCCACTTAGCCACATCCTAAGTCCTTTTCAATTTTTTTTTAAATTTAGAGACAGGGTCTCACTAAGTTGCTGAGGATGGCTTTGAACCTAAGATCCTCCTGCTTCAGCCTCCTGAGCCACTGGAATTACAGATATACACCACTGCACCCAGCCCAAGTGTATAATTTTAAAGTGGGTATACACATTTACAGCAGATCATCTTTTATCTCTTTTTGCCTGAAACCCCACAACCACATACACATTTTTCACCCTTCAGTAAGCTCTCAGGTTGCAGAGAGGTCTGTGATAGAGTTATGTCTGATTCCACCTCTGCCATTTGGTGGGCCAGGGGGCTGTCCAAACTGAGGGCTGGGCCAGCAACTGGCTGTGAGAGGGAGGTTGGGGGAGAGGTGCCTTTCTGAGGGAGAGGATTGTGTGGACAGCCAGAGGGAAGATGGAAGGCAACACCTATAAAGGCCTGAGGGTTCAGAACTGAGAGCTCAGATGCCAATGCTGAGTCCACAGAGCAGATGTCAAATTATGGGATTACAAATGTGGGATACCTGAAGGGAACTGGGTTGAACAGAGAGCAGGTTGCAAGTAAAGAGGATGACAAATGACTGTTTCTAACACCCCCATATGTCCCCTGGTCCACTTTATAGGTGTCAGTTTGGCTTAATGGTCAAGGTGGGCTCTTCAGGAAAAAAAGACTTATGTCATGATCCTAAAATCTATGATCAGTACTTTTAAAAAATTTATTCTAATTATTTATACATGTCAGCATAATGCATTTCAACTCATTTTGCACATATGGAGTGCAACTTCTCATTTTTCTGGCTGTACATGATGCAGAGTCATACCATTTGTGCAATCATACACATATGTACACGTTTGTCTTATTCCATCATCCTTCCCACCCCCACACCCCCTTCCCTCACTCCCCTCTGCCCAATCCAAAATTTCACCATTTCTTCTGTAGCCACCTCCACCCCATTATGGACCAGTATCCACATAATCAGAGAAAACTTTGGCATTTTTTTTTGGGGGGGGGATTGGCTTATTTTACTTAGCATGATATTCTCCAGCTTTATTCATTTACCTGCAAATGCCATGATTTCATTATTCTTTAAGGCTGAGTAATATTCCATTGTGTATATATACCACATTTTCTTTATCCATTTATCTGTTGGAGGGCATCTATGTTGGTTCCATAGTTTACCTATTGTGAATTGAGCTGCTAAAAACATTGATGTGGCTGTGTCACTTGGTGTCCTGATTTTAAGTCCCCTGGGTATAATCCGAAGAGTGGGATAGCTGGGTCAAATGGTGTTTCCATTCCAAGTTTTCTGAGGAATCTCCATACTGCTTTCCAGAGTGGTTGCACCAATTTGCAGTCCCACCAGCAATGTATGAGTGTACCTTTTCCCCCACATCCTCACCAACTCTTATTGTTGCTTGTATTCTTGATAATTGCCATTTTGACTGGATACATTTTTGAAAATGTCAAATGGCCTAGAAATAGTTGGCATAAGTGATAGAACAAACTGATTATAAAAAGAGCATAGAATGGAGGGAAGGGAAGGTGAACATTCATCCTGGATTGAGAGGCATTTTAAGTAGGGTTCCCTCTCACTCACAAAGGCATCCTGATTTAGGATTTTTTAAAAATTACATAACCCCCTATACATAAGTGCCTTGGAGATCTCTCGTCCCCTAAATTGGAACTGGCTGCACTCTCTCAGTGGATTTAATTAGAATTACCAAAATGAATGTCTGACTATCCTTGGGATAATATAGCTAAAGATTATCCAGCAAAATTATTTGATATTTCAGGGAAAAATGACTGCACCAGTTGAAAGCTTTTAACAGCAACAATCCCCCAGCAAGGTAGTAGGAGAAATTAAAGAAATTTGTTTGTGAAACTAAACTTCTTTGAAAGTATACAGTTAGTTCAGACTTCAAAGAATTTTTACTAAGTTATGAAAGAATTTGTCATATTTATTCATTTCTAATGAGGATATGGGCAGATATCACACTTCATTAGTTCATAACACAAACTGAAAATGTGCTATTTTTTTTTCATTTTCAGTGTGAAAAAAAGTAAACATGATGGATGCTTTATTAACTCATAGAGTGAACTTTTATATAAGTTATAATCCTGCACTTAACACTGGCTAATAAATACCAAAAAAAAAAAAAAAAAAAAAAAAAAAAGTCAAAGGACCAACAAACACACAGAAATGGCTTTTTGTCCAGGGTGTATTTAAAAATCCACGTAGACTAGAAGTCCTTCTCATGCTTATTCTGTGGGCTCCTATCTGGCTTTTATTCTGGATCATATAGGAGTGGGTAGGCAGGTGGACTGGTCAGACCAGATGTTTAAGAAAGGTCCCAGTAATAGGTTATGGGAGGAAGGGCTCCCTGGGGGCCAAGAAAGGAATTGGGCAGTGGGTGAGAGTCCATCATGGAGGAACATCATGTTCTTTTCATATAAAATTTAAAGTCAATTTGTTGAATTTCTAGCAGAAATCTGCTGGTATTTTGATTGAAATTGCTTTGAATTTGAGGAATAATTTAGGGGGAGAATTAATATATTAATGAAATGTAGTCTTTCCAATCAGAATACATTATTAAAAGATATTTAGTAGGTGTAACTGTCTTAAAATAAGGCTTTATAGATTTCCCAGAGATCTTGCACATCTTTTGAGAAATGCATAATAATGATTAGTGGCAAAGAATGCAGAATCACTAGTCTGCCTGGGTTTGAATCTTGCCATTTGCTAGTTGTGCAAACTTATGTAACTTCTCTGAGCCTTTTCCTTAATCATTAAAATGGAGATCATATCTATATCACACTAAAGGGCTGTTGTCATAAATAAATTAATTAATATATGTGTGATATACAGAAACAAGTCAGTAACTAGTAAGAACCATGTAAGTTTTTGCTGCTAGAATTACTTATTCTTAGCTTTCTTTTATTATTCCATTCAAATAAAGTAGGATTTAGGATTTACATTTTTCTATTTCTGAATACATGTAATTGATTTTTATATACAGATTTTAAACTTAATTCTCTTGTGGTCAGATACAATTTGTTTGAAATTTCTTGAGAATTGCTCCATTTGGTCAATTTTCATAAATATTCCATGAATTCCATAGAAGTATGTGTATCCTTAAGTTATTGGCTACAGATTTCTCTATATGTTCATTAAATCAAACTTCTGAATTGTGTTATTCAAGTCTTATGTATTACTATATTTAAAGTATATAGATTTCACCAGATCAGGGGATGAAATTGAGATAGTAATGTAGAAAATCCCTAAACAATTTTAAATTTCTAAATGTATAATGAAAATTATATATACAACAACAATGTGGCTTTTTGGCTTAAATAAAGCATAAGATTTCTTTGCTTTTTCTTGGAATTAGATCAATTCCTTATGTTCATAGTGGTACTTACATATATTTTTATTTAAAAAATGAAGTTATTGAACAACAAAATATCTCAATATCTCTACTAATGTTTAAAAAATCTCTTTGCCCTACCAAGTATTGAGAGAGGCATTTTGAAGCATCCCACTATGAGAAAGGATTTGTCCATTTCTCTCTGTTTCTAACAACTTTTCATTTATATAATCTGAAATAGTTTTTATTAGTTACGTGTAATTTTAGAATTGTTAGATCTTCCTGGGGAGTAGAAACTTTGCCATTATGTTGGGACACTCTCTATCCATAAGAATGGTTTTTGTCTCAAAGTCTATTTTGTTTGCCATTATTATAGCTTCCCCAGCTCTATTTTTATTACTATGTACATAGGATTTTTTCCTGTCCTTTTATTTTCAACTGTCCAGGTATTTAGATGTATTTTTGTTGCACTGATGATAGATAATATGTAGTGAGTTTTATTTTTCATCTAGTCTGATAGTCTTATTTTTAACTGGCAAGTTTAATACAATTACACTTACTATGATTATCAATATATTTTGGCTTTTTTTTTTAACATCTTACTTTGTATCTTCCATTTAATTTACATTTTCTATTCTGCTTCTATTTGTTTTCCTGCTTTTTGAAGGAGTTGATTAAGTATTTTGTTTGTTTTTTTATTTCAATTTTTTCTATTGATTTAAAGTTATTTCTCTACTTCTGTTTTAGTGATTGCCCTTGAAATTTTGCAAGTAAATCTAACAAAATCAGTAATCGATACTTTATCTCTCTGAGGGAATACATGAGAAATCCCTAAAATAATTTTAAAATACTTTAGATACTGTAATATTTAAAGACTTTAATATTTAAATTATTTTAATTCTAATTACCCTTTCTTCCATTTTGAATGTTTCTGATTTTTTAAAATAATCAAATTGAAAATTCTTTTTCTTTTTTTTTTAATATTTATTTATTTGCTTTAGTTGTACACAATGCATGTACTTTTACGTGGTGCTGAGGATCGAAACTGGGTCGCGCATGTGCTAGGCGAGCGCCCTACCGCTGAGCCACATCCCAGCCCCTCTTTTTCTTATTATTTCATGCAAATGATGATGTTTAGATTTATCTCCATGTTTTAACATTTCCTGTCCACTTTTCTTCTTGTGTCTCAGATTTTCCTTCTGGGATTATTTTCTCTCTTCCTGAAATCACCCTTTGGAAGTTTCGCCAGTAAAGATCTCTTAGTGATGACCTGAAACTTTGTTTGCCAAAAATGTCTTTGTATTGTTCTTGTTCTTGAAGGATGATTGTACTGAGAATGTAAATTGGCAGTTATTCTCTGTCAGTACTTTGAAAATATTATTTCACTGTTTTTTTGGCTTCCCTTATTGCTGTAATGAATCTCTACCTGTAATTTGTGGATCTCTTT
This sequence comes from Tamias sibiricus, assembly GCA_025594165.1. Taxonomy (NCBI): domain Eukaryota; kingdom Metazoa; phylum Chordata; class Mammalia; order Rodentia; family Sciuridae; genus Tamias; species Tamias sibiricus. The sequence continues at coordinate 105,015,456 of CM046664.1, read as the reverse complement.
CTTTCCTGTGCTTTAAAAAAATTTCCCTTTGACTTTGGTGTTTCACCATTATATCCAGGTGTGGAATTTTATTTATTATCATTCTGCTTGGCATATACCATGCTTCTTGTGTCTGTGAGTTCATGTTTCCTCAATTCTAGAAAACTCTGGGCCTTTAATTTAGAAGTTGTATTTCTCGATATTCTTTATGTCTATTTCTGGGGTTTGCTCTGGTATAACCCTGCCAAGCATTTTCAATGAAGTTGTTATATTATTTTAAGTACTTCAGAGACATCCACAAAAATGCAGCTATATGCAACTACCAGACCTATCACACCTGATAGGTCATATGATGTCTTTGTGAAAATTAGAGAAAGTCATCCCCTTCAGTTGAATATGGAGCATTTGATTTAGTGAGCAATGGTCATGGCTTAAGGAGTCAGTCAGTTTTAGGGTTGGCCTTTACTCTTCTCTTATGCCCTTAACTGAGTTTCTTTTAGCTGAACACATTGGAACAACCATTTATAGCACCCCTGAAATGATAAGACCTGTAGTAGCTGTGAGACACCGGACACTGTTAGAATAAGAAGCACAGGGAGGGAGCCTAGAAGGCTACAGAACCACAAGAGAATCTTCATGTTGTGTGTTAGGAAAGACCACTTGGTCACAGGCTGGTCTCCTTTTTAACACTTATGCATAAACATTCTTCCCCTGTTATTGGGGCATCTTCTAATACTGGGAGGAGTAAAGGATATTATCTCCTAGGGATTGTGTGACTCCCATGCCTTGATTTAGCTTTGTTTCTTTGTTTCCCTTTGCATTCTTTATCAAAGGAGCTCACAGAATCACAAATTAACTGATCATTTTTTGTTATTAAAAAAAATACCTATGTGGTTTAGAATTTGGATCAGTAATTTAAAATATATATTAGACATCTTTAGTATCTTTTCATGATGTCAAATGTGTACACCTAGCTCTCCTGGTCTCCCAACTGCTTAAATACCAACCAAATCCAGGGAAAAAAGAGGCACTGAGATTTACACTCTGACAGAGTTAATGAGGCACTCACTCTGTGCCCAGGACTGGGCTGGCACTAAATGCTGCACTTCACCAGTACTATAGGAATATTAGCAAAAGACTAACCTGAAAGTTTCTGGGCCCTGAAGACCAGAGAGTTGTAGGCCATTAAATCACACATCCCATCCTCTGATTTCACTTGGGATACATCAGCCTAAATAACCTAATTGAGTGTCATAATTGATTTGGGAGACTCATTTCCTTCCCTGGAAATCATTAAAGGTGGCCAAGGCATGCTTGAAGCAGCATTTTCTCTAATGGAATCCCTTGGATTCGTTCATAGAAAAAAGGCCCTGTCGGCAGGTGGCTGCTCAGCCCTGCTGGCCCATGGCCTGCCCAGACCTGCCCTCTCCACAAAGGCTGCCAGTAGCTCCTCTGGCCTCCCCACTGGGCGCCTTTCAGAGTATACAAAAAGGGTATATTGCCATTTCTAATGGAGGCAGCCACCCTGGGCAAAGGGCTGGCCATTGGCGTCATCTTGGTCATCACTCCAATTAGCAAGACACACTCCATGCCACTGAAGAATTTTTAGCAGGAAACTCTTTTGTGAGTGGCTCAACTTCTCCCCTCTGTGAAATACCTAGATACTGTGACTTCTTTTTCGAAGCCAATGTTAAATTCCTAATTAAATCCTCACTTTGAGGTTTTCCAACCAACTGAGAAAACCCACTAGAGGTGGCCCTAAAGAATTTGGAATTCTTTTCCGTTGAATTTCACTAGTGAGAGGAGCAGCCACTTTGCTCAGAAAAAACATTGGAGTCACAGGGGGTGGTTGTCCTTTCCCTCCATTTTAATCCCTCTTCTACTTAAGGTGGAAATAGCCTGAACCAAAATCTGAAAGAGTATCATCAAGTCTGAATAAAGATACTGAAGTTTAGGATCACAGATTGAAAGCATGTGAAATTTAATTTTGTGACATCCATTCATCCCTGTAAATACCTTATTTTTCACTATACATCTCTGTCTACAGTATAAACTCCCATTTGATATACACAGCCTACATGTGTAAGCCCACCTCAATTTATAACCATCTCCCAAACTCTGATAGCCTTCAGTTTACAAATGGCATCTTTAAAATTATCTAAGAAAAAAGGCTCATGTCATCAGTGAGACTCTAAGATTCTCCTAACCTAAACCACCTATTCCAAAGTTATTCCAAAGTTATTTAATGTAGCCAACTTAAATGTTCTTGCTGCCATTAAAATTTCTTGTCTCTTTGGATAGGAATAACAGATGTTTCATATTTTAAAGGGCTTTTAAAGACAATATTTCTTTAGGATATGTAATCATAATATATACCGTAACTGCATATTTTTATAGTCATAGCTATAGTTCAACCTTTAAATTGGCCCAACTTATAAATAAGCCCAACTTATACATATTTTTAAAATATATATGTATTTTTAATGAGTGCATTCTTTTTTTAATTTTGTTTATTTATTCTAATTTGTTAAACATGACAGCAGAATGCATTTCAATTCATAGTACACATACAGAGCACAAATTTTCATGTCTCTGGTTATGCACAAAGTAGAGTCACACCATTTGTGTCTTTATACATGTACTTAGGGTAATGATGTCCATCTCATTCCACCATCTTTCCTGTCCCCATGCCTCCTCCCTTCCCTTCCCATCCCCTTTGCCCTATCTAAAGTTCCTCCATTCCTCCCATGCTCTCCCCAATCCCCTTTATGAGTGCACTCTTCAAATGGGCCATTTCAGTCCCATTCAAGAGTGCACATATACAAAGTGCTAGAGCATGGCATTCTTCTTTATTCCATTCTCACTTCCAGAATTAATGGCATTCATCTTGCATCACTAACTAAATAAATGTAGATGATTCTGTTGTACAAAGACAGTTTTCCAAACACTGATCCTGAATTTAGATGGAAAACTTATTTTACTAGGTTCTAAACCTAAACTAGGTTTTTACTAGGTTCTAAATTCTGAGGACTAAAGAAAAAAAGTTTAATTTATCATGGAGGCTGCTTAAATACAAAATTAATAAGGACATAGGAGGAAAGACATGGGGATTAAACTGTAGTGCTAGGATTTTGAAAGTCTGACCAGATAGGCTGGGGAGGCCAGGGTAGGGTGGGTGCTGATGTTTTCTGCATATCAGTGGCTGCAAGAGTGAACTCAGTGGAGGCAGCTGTGGCAAAGGATTCCAACTCAGGAAGAACAGCTAAGCACTGAGGAAAGAATTTTCAGGTGGTAGGAATGAGAACTGTGGCTCAGAAACTGGAGACTAGTGGGTTTGAGCAACTAAAGGCTAAGAACTGAGACCAGAGAAATCAGGCAACATCTGTTGGCTGGCACCAACAGCAATAATGAAATTTAATTTTGAGTTCAGAATTTGGGTGGAGAACTGTTCTAGTCTCTTCCTTCACTACCTGGCCTGGAAAGGTAACATTTAAACTTTATTAATCTCTGGCACCCTTAGTTTACATCTCAGGAAGAAAATGGAATAAGTACTAAGGGTTAACTTATGCAAGATTGAACGCCTGCTGGCTACCCTCCCTAAAAAGGAGTTGGCTTCCTGAAAAGTTCCATGGAAACAGACAAGGCCCTAGTGCTTACAGCAATCAATCATCCTGGTTAACTACTAGTCTTGGAGGCTAACCTCTCCTTGTCCTGCTAGGGATGGGAACAGCACTTCACAGCACTAACACTGCTGTGTTGAGTGCTGCATACTTACCATATTGTACAACTGTAACTTCAAAGTGTGGATCTCGACCCCTACCACAACAGAGAGGAAGCAGGTAAGCTCCCAGTTATGAACCCTGGGCAGGCAGGAAATACCCACACCATTGTCCCATCACATTATGTAAATATTCTATTAGCCCCTGATTATACCAGGGGAAGGACAATGCTTTCTAATGAAAATCTTGAAAGCTTCAGATGCCAAAATTCAGGTCTTTCTCCTCCAATTGGAAACCTTCCCCTGCAAGGACCCTAGATGATGCTATATAATTAAGTGAGAGGTAGGCACCTATGTCTCCTGTGTCCATGAATTTTACCTAGTAAATTGCTCTCTCAGTGCTGCTTTCCCAGTGTCATCATTTGTGTAGCATACAGTATCTGAGTACGTGGATGGGTTCCATTACAAACAAAAGGTTTCCTTCCTCATCTACAGTCTTGTTGCTCTGCGGACCATTTAAAATCATTCTTCTTTAGTCAGCTCCTAGCTGGATGTGAATGTTTACAGCTCTCTTCAAGTCTCCCATCCAATCATGTTCCCTTATTTTGGGCAAATAGCCTACCTTCCCACTGTATAGACACCAGTAAGTATAATTTCTCTCCCACAGAAAAAAGTATATCATTCCCCACTACTCCTTCATTCCTTCCTTTTTCAGAAGAAAAAGAGAAGACTGTGCTGCATAATAGTTAAGAGCAGGTTGTCTGGGATTCCTGACTTGCTCCAATGCTTGCTAGCTTGCTGACCTTGGGTCAATTACCTAACCTGTCTCAATTTACTCATCTGTAATGCAGAGATAATAATAGCCTACTGGGAGGAATAAATGAGAAAGTGAATGTTTAACACAGTATCTGGTTGGTAACACTTTATACAGGATGGTATCTGGTACACTTTAGATATGAGGTGCCCCCCACAAAGCTCCTGTGTTAAGCAGGAATGTTCAGAGATGAAATGATTAATTGGATTGTGAGAAGTGTGACCTAATTAGTTCACCCTTGTTTGAATGGACTACCTGGGTGGGTAATGTAGGCAGGTGAAGTGTGGCTGGAGGAGGTGGTTGCTGGGGGCATGCCCTGGAAGGATACATCTTCCATGTGGTCTCTTCCTTCTCTGTCTTTCTGCTTCCTAGCTGCCATGAGGGGAGCAGCTTCCCTCCACCACACCCTTACCCCATGACACACTGCTTCACCTCTGGCCCAGAGCAATGGAGTCAGCCATCTATGGACTGAGACCTGTGATATCTTGAACCCAAATAGACTTTTCCTCCACTGCTAAGTTGTTCTGGTCAAGTGTTTTGGTCACAGTGAAAAAAACTGACTAAAACAGTATCAATGCTATAACAACTCCTCTGTAGGCCTAAACACCATCTGTCCTCCTGACACCAATTCTGTTTCCATTGCTGGGTCCTCACTAGAACTGTCACTCCCCCCCACCACCTCTTCTTTCCTGAAAAGTCACTTCTTTCCTGGAAAAATCTATTTATTTATGTATCTGTTTCACCTGTTAGAATCTGAACTCAACAGCCAGGTAATCATCTCCGAGAATCCAGATTCTTAGATGCATAATTTGTTAAGCATATTAGATTTGGAAAAGTCTGATTTTCTCCCTTTTTTTTCTATGAAGAGTATTTCCTGTGTTAAAAAGCTGAATATAATATCTCCCTTTTTTTGTCGTTTTGTTCTGTGTTGCACCATAATTGTCACTACATGGGTCATTAAGGCCTGTGTAGGAATCATGACTCCATTTACTACTGTGTGAGCTTGGTCAAATGACTTTGAACCCTGTGGTGTCTACACTTGTTACATGTAAAATGGAGAAAATCCCAGCATAGAATTGTATTAAATCAGATAATGTTCAAAAAGCATGTAACTCCCTGCATGGCACATTGGCCATTTTTATCACCATTGTTATTAGAATTGAGGAATCTCCAAAACCATGGTGTTGTAGCTGCTGAAGAATCCAACCCAATTGTGCTCGTATGACAACACTAATGGTGCTGTCAAAACTGCAGAAAGAGTGGAGAGAAACAAAAAGAGAAAAAGGGGAAACATTTTTTATTCTGTTCACAGATTCGTTTCAATGCATGCTTGAGTGATTATCTGTATGAGTATGTGTGTTTTAAGCTTAATTCACACAATTAGCTTTTCATTTCACATCTCAAGCAATTTGAGAACAAAGAGGAAAAACTAAACTTTGTTCTTTGAGAAACACAACTGAAGATTTAAAAAAAAGTTTTTCTAAGATAACTTAGATTATATTTGGGCTTTTTTTTTTTTAAAAAAAAAGTATTATATACAACATTTTATGATTCCTAAGTTTTAAGAATTTATTTTTTGGTTACCATAAAAATTAAAATAACACAAATAATGGATTGGATTATCTATGTAGCATATATTTTAATACCAGTTTAAATTTTTAAAAATTCCTATTCATTTTGGGTTGGCGATTATTTTCTATAATTTTCCTCTACATTTTAACAGAAAGAGGAGATATTTAATATGTTGAATATGCCCAAAATAGTGCACTAAAATATATACAGCATATATAGAAGAGAAAGGATTTGTACTTTTAATATAGAAATAGCCCATAAAAATCAATAATAAAAATTCAAACACTTTCATATAACAAATGGGCAACAGATATGAACAGGCAATTCACAACATAAATACAAATGACCAGGAGACAAAAAGCAATAAATTTTATTTTAATATAAAAAGTTTACTTGACTTGAGCATGTATTTAACCATGAAATATGTGATTTACTAGCATTTAAATTGAACCTGCAGCTGGGTACAGTGGTGTACACCTGTAATCCCAGTGACTCAGGAGGCTGAGGCAGGAGAATTGCTAACTTCAAGGCAAATCTCAGAAATTCAGCAAGGCCTTAGGCAACTTAGTGAGATTCTATCTCAAAATAAAAAGAGCTGGGGTTATGGCTCAGTGGTTAAATGTCCCTGGGTTCAACCCCCAGTACCAGAATAGTAAAAAATAAAAATAAACTGAACCTAAAGATTAAGAGGTATTCTATCTTTTCAATCAATGTTATTATCTTGAGTTTACATACTATCCAAAACCAGTGGTGGTAGGGGCAGGGGATAAACAGAGATGGAAAGAAGTATGAAATAAAATGACAAGTGGTAACATATTAAATTATATTCAAACAGAGGGCCATCTGTTCTGCTCTGAAGTACCTGGATACAGTAATTTCCAGACTCGAATTTGGTAGAACTTGTGATTTATCATCTTACATCTTGAAACCCTTTATCATCTTGCTCTTCATCCACTCTGCAGGTTGAATTTCTAATAATCACAAATGCCATTACTCATGAGCAGAGATCCTGGCTCTGACTTTGGCTTGGTCTTGACTCTGCCTTTGGTTTTTTCTCTCAATGGGTTGCATTTGATGGTGTGGATATTCCAGAATGACCTCCTCATTTGCTTTCTCATTTAGTTTGAGTAATAATAGTTTATCTATGAAAAATGTCTTCTGCCACTTAATAAGATATGGAAAATCGCACTTGCAAAGAGTATTTCAGCATGGAATTTTAAGAGCTCTTGAACTCTAAGTTATTACTACCCTGGTTCCCAAAGGTGACATTTTCTATAATGCTTAGCAAATTTATGGCAATCCTAATAAAAACCAATCCCAGACTTGCTACCCATGTGCTGTTTAAAGCTATTCTTCAGGAGGAGACTGTGGTGTCCTAGATTAATGATTTTTGTTATTCATCTATCACCCTTCATTTTTTCCTTGAGTAACTGCTTTCCTCTGTGTCCTAGTAACCTGGAGGCACAAAGTCCAAAGATAACAATCAGGTGGGAATAACTCCTAAAAATACCATAGGCAAATTAATAGCCACATTAACTCTGGGAAGCAGTTGCTATCAAATTGCATAAATGTAAACTTAAACAAAAAATAAATTTGAAAGAAAAGAGAAATTGAGAAGCTATATTTCTCAAATATATTTTGCGAATGGTTGTTGGCATCATAGCACTTCTTTACCTGGTGAGAATTTTGGATTAAATCCGCAGCTCCGAGTTTGTGTGCTTATGTGTAAATCCTTCCATTTGCTTTTTTCATTTAGCAGTTAGTGGTTCTCACTGGAATTCTAAGCAATACCTTCCAGAGACAGAACAAACCTGCAATATTGTTACTGTTATTTATAAATCTGGTTTTCTTCAAAAATTTCTACCTTTCTATCCTTTTGTGTTAAAGCTTCCTAAAAAAGCACTGAACTCAATCTCCCCAGATGGTTATGTCTCCTGGCATTGCCTTGGTCCAACTAAGTCAGATAAAGGACTGCTGGGTGAGGTGACCCATGATGCTGGGAGAACATGCCTAAGAGGCTGGAACCTATTCCCTCTCAGGGATGAAAACCCATCTTCAACTCAGCAATAATATAACTCCAGACCAAAGAGGACTCTCCTAACATCTAGCTGAAGGAGGGTTGTTTTGAGCCTTGAGAGCAGAATTTCCCATAGTTTGTTCTGTGGATCCTTAGTTTTGCAAGATGCCCATAGGAAAAAAGATTTTTGTGGTTAAGTCAGTTTTGGAAACCTCTGCCTTTGAGCTATTTATAGATTCACAGGGCATATTAGCATGAACATGTCCTGAGACTTCCTGTGTCTAGAAAAAAAAAAGAACTCTGTTTAACTTTGTTTAACTTAGTGATTTCCAAATTTGTTTGACCACAGAACATTTTTTGGGGGGGGTGGACATTATTAATATTTCATGGAATTAGTGGGTTATAAAAAACACACGGACATAGTGATGAATGGATCCAGTGTATAAAGGGAAGAACAATGGATGTGGATTCACAGATTTTTACTTTTACCTCTAATTATTTCTCATTCTCCATTTCCTCATCTGAAAATTGGAAATGATAGTAATTACTACACGGAGTGCTGGGGGAAGGGGAACAAAAGGAGGCAATGGGTGAGAGAACATGGGACTAGTACTTGGTACCACTTTGGTTGAATGAGACTCTTCTTGACAAATGAACCCTAGGAACTAAAAGAATGGAATATTGGCACAGAAGTGATTTACAGAAGTCCTGTGCTGCTGTCTTACATGCATAGGTATGCCCTTTGGCATCATAACATGTTGGAAGTAGCACCTTACAAATGAACTGAGGTGAGCTGGAAAGGATATGGACATTTCCATGCCACAAAATCAGTTAAGATTGGCCATCTTAAAGTCAGAAAGGATTTAACTCATTGGATACTTTCTTATACAAAAAAAAAAAAAAAAAAAATCTTAGTTTTATAACGTCTCCAAATTTTACTACCATATCTTTTTTGGGGTGAAATATCATTAATATTTCATGGAACTAGTGGGCTATGAAAAACAGGCTGTACTGATAAAACAGTAGTAAGACACATTTTACAAGCTATCTCTAGACTAAACTATCTGTATACATGTAGCTGCATATTGGTAATTCCTCATGAGTCTATTGTGAGATCTCTTTGCTCTATTTTCCACTCACCTTCATTAATGGGTGTTTTAATTTGGTGTTCTCAAAGAGCTTTACAAATGAATTGGAGATGTGCAACAGCACTGCTCAGAGCCCCTTTAAGGATGTGCTGTTGTCCAGTAGTGAGCAGGCCCATCCACAGCGAGTCTTTAGCTCTCAGGCCCCGGAGGCTCCATCTCAACTGTGAGGAGCCACCTTGCTGGAGGTCACACCCTTCCCAGAATGGTTTATATCATTTGACTGATCCAGACAGGAGTGAAAAGGTAACCATTTGGGCTCAATATGAGAAAGCTCTGAGAGCCAACACAGTTTCATTGCGCTATCCCTCAACTGAGTGGGCCAAACCTTTGTCAGTTCTGCAAAAACACTGCAGTTTGATCTACGTTCAATCCTACTTCCTCCACTTCTTTTCACAAATGCAGATTCCAAATTTTGTCTAAGGGTCTGCTTTTTGGAGAAGTCAACCTATATCCAGAGATCCATGCTTCCTCTCTCTTATTTCTGAAATGTTTATTCATTGCTTCATGAATACAGCATATTCTAACTTGATTGAATGTTCTTTGTAGGCAAGAAATATAGAAAGGTTTCTACATATATGCCAGGTTCTATTGCTGTGTCATAGATATAGAAAATATAGCTGTTATATATTATGAATGAAAACATATTCTTTTTATGCAGATGGAGAGCAAACTTCTATTATAAAGTGGTCACAAATTAGGAGAGCCATGTTAGAACTAGAAATTCTGTCAGTCTTGTGCAACTTTGTTAGTGGCTCTCTCAATGTCCACTTAATCTATGGAAATTTCCATTATGTTCTTGGCACCTTTCTTTCTTCCTTTTCTTTTTGTATCAAGAGCTAATACTGATATCCAGAATTCCTCTGCCTATATCCTTCCACTTCTTCTATGATAGTTGAAATGATATTTTTCTTTATGAATTGTTATTCCCAGCAACCTCCTTGGCTAATGCATTCAAAAATTGTGAATGCCATTTTCCCCTTAAATAGGCCCCTTTAGACAAATAACTGCTAAGCATTTTTTCCTGTGAATATGTAAATAGGTTAAAAATGAAGATGCAGCCAGTGTTGTGTGAATATTATTCCAACATTACACTTAAGATCCTTTCAGCACCATTTGCTAACATTTTGTACTCCTAGCCAAAGTGCCAAAAATTGCTCTCTCCTTGTGCAATTTTCAAAAATTTCGCTGGCACAAAATGAAGTAAAATCTCTATCTGCAGGAGAGAGCAAACTTCATTTAGCGTGTTTTACAAAGTGCTAAATAGGTTTTCTATTTTGGGAGCAGAGTGGCAGAACGTGTGCTTCCTGCTATCCTGATCAAACATTTGCAATTCTGTTCCTGTACAGATTGCACATTCCAGGTTGTCTTTGGCTACATTAACATAAGACTTGTTATTTTATTCAAAAGAGAAGAAATATAATTGCAATGTGTTTATGAGATGTGATGTCAGTGCTGGAAGTTTATTTTTCATTGTCTTTAATTTTGTATTATTTAAAATAAAATAGGGATTAGAAGCCCACTGTGAGAGGCTTTTGTATTCAATGGGTTCAAAGTAAGAGCTCTTATTTCTTATTTCCTAATGCATCAACCAAAAGGACCTTGGATCACGAGCGTCATTTCAAGTGTTCATCAAACCTATGTCTGAAAGAAACTACACATGACTAAATATTCACTGGATAGATTTTCTAAGAAAAAAGTACTTTTCTCATAATATTATAAGAACAACAATAAAAATAACTAATATTGATTTATTGCTTATACTGTTCCAGACACTAATCTAAGCCTGATGTGTATTATCTCATGAAGTCTTTATAACCACCCTCTAAGATAGTACTATTTATTTTTACTTCAGAGCTGGAATTCTTTACCACTCTGCAATACTGTTTCACCAATAATAATATACAGTGTTAGTACTTCACACCCCTAATATAGTTTACTATTTAGTCCACGAGCAAGCTTAACTGAAAGAGCAAGGAAGTACAGAATTAGAGAATGGTGGAGACCACACCAGAGATTGAAACATGTGACTTCCTTATAATTTTCTGAGTACTTACACCATGCTTAGAGTATTTGCATACATTTCCAGTTTTTCCTGATACTTAATATGTGACCCTACCTATAGCTTGGTAATTTCTTCAATGCCAATGATGGTTGGAGAATTGACCCAGACAATTTTTAAAGCAAAGTGTAATGATGCTAGTGAGCATTAATCTTTACAGATATCTGCTAACTCATCTTTTTAAAATATGCCTTTTTTTTTCTTATTTATTTTTATGTGGTGCTGAGGATTGAACCCAATGCCTCACATAGGCTAGGCAAGCACCCTACCACTGAGCCATAACCCCAGTCCTTAATTCATTTTTTTGAATAAAGCTGTTAATAAAAGAAGAGATAAACCTTGAGATTCTTGTATATCCTTGATTGGAATCCTACTGCAACTTTAATCTCACACAGCTGTCTCCCAAGTGTATACTTCCATTGTGGCAGGTATCTCAAAATTGTGTAGCTTATGGCACCTGGAGAGAAAATGGTGACAGGGAGTGGAGGTGGGAATGGGCAAGCAACTGCAGCAAGGAATCCAGCGGCATCCCCCACATCTCCTAGAATTATGCTTTGCATACAATCAGCATATCTGGTCCCTGTTTCCAAAAGAGCTTACATTTATAATGATTACATTAAAAAAGTCTATGTTTATAGGAAGAGAAGAAACTTAAGTTGTATATTTTATATATTCTTATTATATAAGATAATATATATTTATATAATATATATGAGAATATATATTATATAAGAGAATAATACATATATATAATACATATGTATATAATAATAATACATATATATATATAAGAGAAGAATACATATTCTCTTATATAATAAGAGAATTAAAATAATGTGTGGTCTAGACAACAATGATACTGATTCAGAGTATAATGAGAAAGATCATTGTGGTTTAGGAACTCAAGAACTTTGAAGTGTACTTTTAGTGATGAGCAGGCTTTGGAAAGATCTATAGAGTACAGGAGGGGTCTGAAATTTTTTCCTATAAATATCCAGGTAGTAAATATTTTAGGCTTTGTGAGCCACATATCTATTGCAACTACTCAACTTTACTGTTGTGGTACAAAGCAACAACAGACAGAGGTAAATGAATGGGCTGGGGTGTGTTCTAATAAAACTTTGTGTTCTATGTAAAAATTATAAACTTATTTAAGAAGAGGCTGTAGGCAAGATTTGGCATGCAGGCTATAGTTTGCTGACTCTGGTCTAGACTATGGTGAATATTACAGGAAAAAGGATTTTTCAAAGTTACAGGGAGGGATATATATCTGGGACAGTGAAGGGTGGGCCAGAAATGATGACTCCACGAAACACTATAATGTGTGAAAGAAACCCTGTGTGGCTATTCACAGAATATATTTTCTTCTTGAGAAAGGTAGCCATAGCAGCATCTCTGCCCATGAAAGATGACTTTCTGCTGAACTGAGATAATGCTCACCTCCATTCTCTGAGTTCAAACCTTCATAACCCCCGATCAATGTCTTGTTCCTACCTGTCTCTAATCCATGGTCTGGAGGGACCATGTATAGTACACATCTGAGTTTACTCCCTCTCCTAAACTTGTTCTGTGGCTCTACGTGGGCTTCATGATTAAAAACTAAGCTTTTGTGTATGGCACGTAAACTTAATCCCTCAACATTGTGCCCATACCTTGTGCTTCAGTCATCCCAAACTGTTGGCACTTCCTTGAGCCCATTTTTGGCTCTCTTTCATGCTTTGTGCAAGCTGTCCTCTTTACTTGGAATGAACGTCATCCCTATCCTCCCATGACCTGGCTTATCCACCCATGACCCTGCTTATCCACCTGAAATGTTCTTAAAGACATTGTCCAAGTTTTCTGTCCTCAACCTGAGGGCCTGGAGGTTGGGCCCTCTTTCCTGTTCCTAGTGTTTTTTGTACCTGTCTCTGTAATAGCACATATATCATAATATACTGTATTTACTCTTTGAATTCTTGTCAGAATTTGAATTCCCTGAGGGCAAAAAACATCACATTTTTTTTACTTGTTGTTTTTAGGCATACATGACACTAGAGTATATTTTGACATGTTATATAAATATAGAGTACAGCCCATTCCAATTAGATCCCATTCTTGTGGGTGTACATAATGTGCAGTTATACTGCTTGTGTACTCATATATGAACAAAGGAAAGTTATGTCCGATTCAGTCTACTATCTTTCCTATTCCCATCTCCCTCCCTTCCCTTCATTCCCCTTTGTCTAATCCAATGAGCTTCTATTCTTTCCCTCCCTACCCTTCATTGTTGTGGGTTAGCATCCACATATCAGAGAGGACATTCAACCTTTGTTTTGGGGGACTGGCTTATTTGACTTAGCATGATATTCTCTAGGTTCATCCATTTACCAGCAAATGCCACATTCCATTCTTCTTTAGGGATGAGTAGTATTTCACTGTGTAGATATACTACATTTTCTTTATCTATTCATTGACTGAAGGGCACTTAGGTTGGTTCCATAATTAGGCTATTGTGAATTGAGATGCTATAAACATTGATGTGGCTGTATCAGTGTAGTATGCTGATTTCAAGTCTTTGGATGTAAACCAAGGAGTGGGATAACTGGGTCAAATGGTGGTTCCATTCCAAGTTTTCTAAGAAATATCTACACTGCTTTCCAGAGTGTTTGCACCAATTTGCATTCCCACAACCAATGAATAAGTGAACGTTTTCCCCACATCCTTACCAACATTTATTGTTATTTTATTCTTGAAAATTACCTTCCTGACTGGAGATGGAATCTCGGTGTAGTTTTAATTTGCATCTTTCTAATTGCTAAAGATGTTGAACATTTTTTTCATATTTTTTTGGCCATTTGTATTTCTTCTTCTGTGAAGTGCCTGTTCAGTTCCTTTGCCCATTTATTGATTGGGTTATTTGTTTTTTTTTTTTTTTTTTTTTGTGTGTGTGTGTGTTAAGTTTTTTGAACTCATTGTATATCCTGGTTGTTAATGCTGTGTCTGAGGTGCATTTTGTAGACTCTCTGTTCACATTCTTGATTGTTTCCTTTGCTGTGAGAAGCTTTTTAGTTTGATAACATCCCATTTATTGATTCTTGATTTACTTTTTTCACTTAGGAGTTTTTTTGAGGAAGTCATTTCCTGAGCTTACATGATGAAGAGTTGAACCTACTTTTTTTTTTTCCTAGTAGGCACAGGGTCTCTGTTCTAGTGCCTAAGTCTTTGATCCACTGTGAGTTGAGTTTTGTGCAGGGTGAGAGATAGGTTTTCAATTTTAGTCTACTACATATAGATTTCCAATTTTCCCAGCACCATTTGTTAAAGAGCTATCTTTTCTCCAAGGTATGTTTATGGCACCTTTGTCTAGTATGAGAAAACTGTATTTATGTGGGTTTGTCTCTGTGTCTTTTATTCTGTTCCACTGGTCTTCATGCCTGTTTTTGTGCTAATACTATGCTGTTTTGTTACTATATCTCTGTCTGGTATAGTGATGCCTCCTGTACCACTTTTCTTGCTATGGATTGTGTTGGCTATTCTGGGCCCTTTATTTTCCCAAATTAATTTCATGACTGTCTTTTCTATTTCTATGAAGAACATTATTAGAAACTTAATAGTAATTGCATTAAATATGTATAGCACTTTTGGTAGTATGGCTATTTTGACAACATGAATTCTGCCTATCCAAGAATATGGGAGATCTTTCCATCTTCTGAAGTCTTCTTTAATTGCTACTATTCTATGTTAGTTAGAGAAGAGGGTATGGCCAGTGAAAGGTTACACTTTGGAAGTAGACTCACTACAGAGAAATGGTGAGCAGGGATAGAGACTTTAACACCTGGGATAGGAATTGGGAAGGTAAATGTCATCACTCAGGGTTCTAGCTGAAGATTTAGATGTTTGCAGTTAATAAGGGTAAGGAAGCAGAGCAAAAATCCTTTATTGTCAAACTTGAGTTATTTATTGTTCTTATCTTCCTTAGTGTAAAATAAAAGAAAGGAACTGTCATGCTGAGGACTTGGAATAACAGAGACTGCTTATCATTGGGTAGAATCCTGGGGAAAGAATTTAGACAGTTGTATGAAGTTTTCAGTAAAAATGAAGAAAACATAGCCTCTATAAATGGGGATGGGGTTGTGGCTCAGTGGTAGAGCACTTGCCTAGCATGTGTGAGGCCCTGGGTTTGATCCTCAGCACCACATAAAAATAAATAAAGGTATTGAGTACAACTACAACTAAAAAATAAATTAAAAAAAAGAAATCTAAAAAGTGGAGGTAAAAGTAGTAAAGAAAAAACACACTTAAAAAAGATATAAAAGTAGATGAATATAAGAATAAGTTATAAAAACTAAAAGTGCATAGTAGGATTAAAATCTGTATTGTTACAGAAAACATCATAATTAAGTACACAGGAAATGAACTCAATGATGTGAAGGACTAACTTGAGAACTTTTCTTGGAAAGGTAAAATAAAAGACAAAAGTGAAACACACACACACACACACACACACACACACACACGAGGAAGAACAGAAATGTAAACCAAGGTAGATGGTAGAATAGCTGGAGGAAAGAAAACAATTTTTAAAAACATAATTGAATAAAGTTTTCCCAAGTCAAGAATACTCTGAGCCGGGCGCGGTGGCGCACGCCTGTAATCCCAGCACTTTGGGAGGCTGAGGCAGGAGGATCGCGAGTTCAAAGCCAGCCTCAGCAATGGCGAGGCACTTAGCAACTCAGTGAGACCCTGTCTCTAAATAAAAAACACAAAAAAGGTCTGGGGATGTGACCCAGTGGTCAAGTGCCCCTGAGTTCAATCCCCGGTACCAAAAAAAAAAAAAAAAAAAAAAAAAAAAAAAAAAGAATACTCTGAATATGCAGATTGGTATTCTAAACTGAAATCTAAACGATTACAAATGGAAACTTTGATATTCTATAACTCTAGGTAGGAAAATCTGGTTCTTTTATAATTGAATAAAAAAAACACATGTCTTCAACCTTCTCTGCTCTCTGGGAAATGGATCGAAGTGTAGCCCAATGGCTGCTGTCTAGTAAAACTTGCTGTGATGATAGAAATGTTCTAGATCTGTGCTGTACAATGTGGTGGGCACTACCCACATGTAACTGTCAAACTCTTGGGATGTGACTAGTACATTTAAATTTAAATAACTCCATGTGGACAGTGTAAATTTACAGTTTTGAGATTTATTCATTTTATTAGAGTATTTTTCCCACTGAGGCTGTCTTTTTCATATGAAAGAAATGGGCCATTTTGAGTGTTCAGGACCTTAAAAAATATACTACTCATGAGCTTTGCTTGGGAAAAAAAATCTTCAAAGATCAACTCAGAGTCTGAAAAAGACAAATTAAGTGTAAAATCTAAACATTTGAGACAGTGGTCCTTGCCTTAACTTCCAAATAATATTAGCAAAATGGGAACGGATAGGAGGCAGGGGTAGGAAACATGCCTAATTCTCTTTCTTTCTCTTTTTTTTCCTAAAAGAGTAATTTGTTTCTTAATTAGACTTGACGAGAAGTATAGAATGCTTTTACACATGTACATGTTGAATTTAAAACACAATATATCTTCTATGAAAATGAGAAGATAATAGAAGTACTATTCTGTGCTCAAAATCCACTGGCTTCAATGCTCTCATTATTAAAGTAAAGAATTGAAATAATTTAAGCATTCAGCTCAAGAAGTTAGGGAAAGTACAGAAAAGCAAACTTAAGAAAAGCAGAAGAAAGGAACACAAAATATTAAAGCAAAAATTAATATATTAGAAAATAGAAAGATTGCAGGATAAAAATAAACTTGAGAATTGGTTGCTTGGGGCAAAATAATAAATACATTTCTAGCTAGTCTGACCAAAGAATAAAAGAGAATAAACACAGCCAAAATTATGAGTGGGAAAGGAAATATATTGGTAGACATAAGGTGGTTTTATTTTGAATGAGAGAAAATACTACAGAAAAATCTTAAAGATGAAAAAAATTTCAGGAAAGCATAAAGTATCAAAATTAACCTAAGAAGTATAAAAATTTATAACTACAGAAAAAAAAGTTTTAATATTTTTAAAAGTTACTTTGAAAAAAATCTTGTCTTGGAAGTTTTGAATGAGTCTTTTCATACCTTCAAGGAAGAGATTACTTTCAAGTGTTCTTTTTAAAATACTTGTTTTAGGAACAGTTTTGGGTTCATGGCAAAATTAAGAAGAAGTTACCCATTTACCTCCTCTCCCCACGGAAAGACTCCTCCATTATCAACATCCCTACCAGAGCGGACAGGTTGTTGATAGATGGGTTAGCTACAATTATGAACTGACACTGACACATCATCATCACCCAAAGCCCATAGTACATGAGGGCTTACTCATGTTGCAACTGCTGTGGGCTTGGACAAATGTATAGTGCATACCACCATTCCCATACCCTACAGAGAATGCTTACTGTCCTAAAAACCATCTGTGCCCTACCCATTCATCCCTTCCTGTCCCAACCCTTGCCAATCACTTCACAGCCTTGCCTTTTCCAGTATGTCATATAGTTAGAATCAAACATTATGTAGCCTTTCAGATTTTCTTCTTCTACTTTGTAATATGCATTTAAGTTTCCTCCATGTGTTTTCATGGCCTGGTAGCTCATTTCTTTTTAGCACTGAATAATATTTAATTTTTTTGGATGTACCACAGTTTATTTACCCATTCTCTTATTGATGAAAATCTTGGTTGCTTCCAAATATATGGAAATATGAATAAAACTGATATAAATATCTATGTATGTGGGTATTGTATGGGCATAGTTTTCAGTTCCTTTGGTGAAATACCAAGAAATGTGATTGATGGATCCAGTGTAAGAGTTTGTTTAATTTTGTTAGAAACCACCAGTTTTCCAAAGTAGCTATACCATTATGCATTTTTAGCAGTAAATGAGAGTTCCTGTTGCTCCACATCCTCATCAGCATTTAGTGTTATCAGTGTTCTGAATTTGGCCATTCTAATAGTTAGGTAGTGATATGTTGTTTCCATTCGTATTTCCCTGATGATTTGATGTAGAGTATCTTTTCATATAATTATTTGATGACTATGCAATTCTTTGGTCAGGTGTCTGTTAAGGACTTTGGATCCTTTTTAAATCAAGTTATTTGCCTTCTTGTTGTTCTGTTCTAAGAATTCTTTGTATATTTTGGATAACAGTCTTTTATCAGTATACTTTTTGAAAAGTGTTTTATTAGTCTGTGGTTTGTCTTTTTATTCTTTTGACAGTGATTGCTGTTTTATTTTGTTTGCAGAGCAGAATTTTTTATTTTAATGAAGTTCAGCTGATCGATTCTTTCTTTCATGGATTATGCCCTTGATGTTATATCTAAAATTATCATCAAACCCAAGGTCATCTAGATCTCCTCTTATGTTATCTTCTAGAAGACCTGTAGAAAACAAACAGAAGCATGTGCTTGTATACATTTTTGCATTCTACACTTAAGTCTGTGATCCATTTTGAGTTAATTTGTGTAAAGGTGTTTTGCATGGGGATGTTTAACTGTTCCAGCACCATTTTTTGAAAGTATTACTTCTTTTTTTAAAATTATTTTTTATAGCCGGGCGCGGTGGCGCACGCCTGTAATCCCAGCACTTTGGGAGGCTGAGGCAGGAGGATCGCGAGTTCAAAGCCAGCCTCAGCAATGGTGAGGCACTTAGCAACTCAGTGAGACCCTGTCTCTAAATAAAATACAAAAAAAGGTCTGGGGATGTGACCCAGTGGTCGAGTGCCCCTGAGTTCAATCCCCGGTACCAAAAAAAAAAAAAAAAAAAAAAAAAAAAAAAAAAAAAAAAAATTATTTTTTTATTCTAAGATGATATAAATGACAGCAGAATGCATTACATTTCATATTACACATATAGAGCACTTTTTTTTTTTACAAATCTCTGGTTGTATGCAAAGTATATTCACACCATTCGTGACTGCATACATGCACTTAGGGAAAGTATTACTTTTTTATTGTGTTGCCTTCTCTTCTTTTCAAAGATAAAGTGACTATATTTATATGGGGCTATTGCTCAGCAATCTTCTCTGTTGCATTGATCTATTTGTCTATTCAATTACTGAGGCTACACTGTCTTAATTACAATAACTGTATAGTAAGTCTTGAAGTCAGGTCATATCAGTTCTCTTTGTTCATCTCCAGTTCTTTTTTTTTTTTAATAATGCTATTGTATTTTTTGTACTTTTATTTTATTTATTTATATTTATGTGGTGCTGAGGATCAAACCCAGTGCCTCACACATGCTAGGTAAACACTCTATCACTGAGCTACAGCCCCAGCCCAGTTCTTTTTAATTGTTCTAGAGCATAGGAAACAATAAAAAAAAAATGTAACTTACTTTTTAAAGGCCATATACTTTGATACCTAACCTGACAAAGTCAAATTAAATATTGAAAAAAATGTATATCATTACTAGTTCTAAATCAAAATGGCAAAGTTACTTTCAGGATTTAAAAACAATCCCAAAGGCTTTGCTTTCTTTATATTCCAGGTGGTGTCCTAAGATCTGCTCATGTATTAACTCACTTAATTCTCACAAGAATACATTGGGTGGGTCCCATTGTTATATCCCTTTTACTGATGAGGAAATTGAAGTATTAGAAGCTTAAACAACTTTGCCAAAATCACACAATCAGTAAGGACAGTGCTAAGTTCCCATCCAGATAGTCTGGCTCCAGAATCACTCTAACCATTAGCTATATTCCCTTTATGCCAATAGATTATTCAAAGAAAATCAATGTACACATCTCAATAATTGTCAGAAAGCATATGCTAATATTCAGATTCCATTCCTGACTTTAAAAGAAAGCACTTAAGCTAGGAAAGAAGGATATATTATCCTTAATATGTTAAAATGTGCCCCAAGTAAGAACCTATTAATATACTTAGTATTTCTGGGCATGGTGATGCACACTTATAATCCCAGCAACTCAGGAAGCTAAGACAGAAGGATTGTAAATTCAAGACCAGCCTCAGCAACTTAGCAAAGCCCTAAACAACTTAGTGAGACACTGTCTCAAAATAAAAAGTATTGGAGATATGGCTCAGTGTTGGGGATATGCCTCTGGGTTTAATCCCAATACGTACGTGTGTGTGTGTGTGTGTGTGTGTGTGTGTGTGTGTGTGTGTGTGTTTAGTTAGTATCAATAAGAAATACGCCAAATATTTTTTCTAACACTATGAAAACTGAATAAAAAATACATACTGTGTTCCCAGATCATTTGGACAATAAACAGGTGATACTACACCTAGAATAAAATCTATGTAAAATCACCACCTAAGAACATAATTAAATTTACAATAAGGTCATGTGGGAGGCCAGGATACCTGTCATAACTTAATATAGCTATGGTTGTTCTACTGAATGCAACCAGACTTGGCGGAGTGAAGAATAAAGGGTTTAATCCTATGAAAGTTAAGAAACAAATAATTGTTATTTGATAATATAGCAGATGATATTATATTCTTCCTAGAAAATTAAAGGATAGTAAAGATCCTCTAAAACCAATGAAAGAGTACAGTATTATATAGAAAATAAACACAGAAATTTTAGTTTTTCTTATATCAGGAGACATAAACTCAAATGACCTTTTATAGGCACAAGGTAGGTAACCTAAGTGCATAGGCTCTCCTCATGTAGAGAATATTGCTTTTCACAGTAGCAAAAATATACCAAATAGCTAAGGTTTATTAAGAAATACACATAATTTCTATACTGAAAAATATGAAAAATAAATAAAGTAATATACACTGTGTCCCCAGATCATTTGGACAGTAAACAGGCAGCACCAGGCTGGCATATCTGGGATAAGGAGAGGAAGAAAGAATAACTTTTACTATTCCTATCAGATATTAAAATATATGATGTAGTAATAGCAATTTAAATGGTATGCTTTGGAAATAATAATGAGATTTGGGATACGTTTTAGAAAAACAAATAAGAAAATTGGAGCACTGAGGGAAAGAAAGGAATCAAGGGTAATTCCTGGTTAGAGGCTATAGGAAGACTGGAGGGAGACCAGAATTGGAGTTGGTAGAGTCAATCAAGAGCTTCGTATATAGTAAGTTTTAGATGTTTTTCAGGCATTTTGAGGAAGTGGCAATGGGCTACACAAATGTGGTATTCTGATGAGAAGTTGAACTCACAATATCCATTTTGGGCAAAATCAGTACATTGATGATGTTTAAAGCCAGGACACAGATGGGAGTGTTAAATAAGCAAGAGATCTAGAAAGGCAAGTCTGATATTTGGAGGGCAGGCACAGGAACAAGACAGTGGGAACAGGAAGTTGCTGATGAGGCTGGAAGAAAATCAGCCAGATGCTGAATGAAGCTGAAAGAAGGGAATAGCTCATGGAGTGGGGAGTATTGCAACTCTACTAAATTCTGTGAGAGTTCAAGTAAGATCAAAATGGAAGTCATTCCCTAGCTTGAAAATACCAATCTAGGTGAAGTTGGTGGACACCAGATTCCTATTGAATAGGAGGTAAGAAAAAGAAGACTAGTACCTTTGACAATCTTTTCAATAAAACTAAAATGTCATTTCAACTATTTCAATTCAAAAAGTATTTCAATTAGTTAAAAATGACAGTTCAAAGCAGTTGGGAGAATAAAAATTATAAATGATCTTGGTATGATTTATAACTTACTTGGAAAAAAACAAATTGAAGCTTTAGAAGAAAAGAAAGGAATACTTTCAAAAGAATAACCAAATGACCTGCTAAAAATCGCTCTTTTACATTAATACTTTTGACTAAAAAAGTATATTAGAGAAAAATTAGAAAGTCAAAAGTATTAATATAAAAGAACCATTTTTTAGCAGGTCATTTGGTTTAAAACCAAATTAAATCAATTCAACGCAACACGTTATTGTCATTGCATTGGGATCCTACAATCTGGAAAGGTGTTAATGTGAGAATGCTGAGAGTTATAACATAAGGTGGTAAGGTGAATGTTTTGAACAAAACACAAAGCACCCAGAAGTCAAAAGAAGGGCTTATAACTGCTAGCTCCTGCTTAGAGTTTCAGAGTACAACTCTGAAAATGAAAGGGCTGACCAAGGGAAGGTCATGGTGATTGGATCACGATGAGCAATGTCATTGGAATGGTAAGGCAGAATTTGTTCCTCATTGAGTAATTCTGTGGGTGAAATCGACAGGACATAGTTACCATCCTGTGGTTACAGTGAGAGCTCTTCCTTATAGGTAGAACTAGGGGCAACCCTACAGACTCCCCTTCCTTTTCCCTCAGGAGTGCCTGCTTATCAATTAAATAGAGAATAGGCACAGAGCACATGTAGTGCAGGATCTCTAACTGTGTGGTCTTCAGTCACCACAGGAAATCATAGTTAGCCATTCACAAACAGCCATGGATTCTTTCTTGGTCTTGTGTTGAGTGCTTAAGTAGCTTGTATGAATCCAAACAAGGAAGGCTCTGATGCAGTTTAAAGAAATGTGGTTAGTGAAAGAGAGGTCATAAAATGAAGACTTTAGAATGGGGGTTGGGTGGAAACCCAGCTTTCTCTGTTACATGGTGCCTGTCATTTCTGTAGGTTTGGGGCTGGTCTTTGCTCAATCTGAAGTCCACCTGGTCCTGCATGTTATGAATATGAGAAGGATATGAATTTCTACTTCTCATTCAGTGCAGGATAGGGTAGTACCTCCTTACAATTGAGACCAGTATTTGCTAGGTGAGAAGGAAGAGTAAAAAGAAAAAGGGTTACAAGCAAGAGATGATTCAAAATTATACTCACGTCTGACTCAGAAACAATGACTCTAGGGCTATTGTTAGCTACTGTCCCTGGCTTTCCATATAGTCCTTAGGCAAGTGTTGCAGAGGAAATGATCTGATGAGGAGAGGGTATGACTATGTTCCTTCTATCAGGAAACCGTGAAATCTCCCAGGGTGTACTGAGATACAGAAAAAAAATTTTCAAATGTCAGCAGCATTACTCACATGTCTCTTCTGTCTATCTCAGTGTGTTCTTCACCTTCACACAGAGATTGACACAAGTTTCCCCTGTCCCTGGTCAAAAATAGAATTCTCTTCTCATTTTAGCGCTTGCAGGCTGTGGAGCACCATGTCCCAAGCTCTCTCAGTCTTCAATTCATAATTGAAGCTGATCCAAGCAAGGTGTCTAGGTGCCTCTCAGAACTTCATCACATAAATTGTTTTCCCTTCTCATTACTAGAAAGTTCTGTTTCTCTGCTTATATTGCTGTTTTATTTAGTTTTGTTTTTATGCCAATGGATAAGGTGCTTGATTCTATTTTCTGTTTAATTTCAGTATATTTGGCTCTTAGCAAAGCATAATGGGGAGCCTAGTCGCTCTCAATTCAAACCCTCAGAATAATGTGCTTCTGCATGAGATGAAAGACATGCCTCTCCTATAGCAGCTCTTCGGCTGGTTATTCTACTGCCCATGAACCAGGTGGGCAAGAGCAAATGACCCCTGTTTGAATCAAGCATTCTCTTCCTTTCTCTGATTGTCATCTTCTTTCCTCTGATCATCCTGGCTTTTCTTACTCTGAGTCCTAAGGTGCACCTTGGGCTGTCTCTGTTATTGGATCTATTTAGACTTTCTTCTACAACGTAATAGCCTCCCTCTTCTCACCATCACCTATCCCTGATCTTCCAAGGAAAATGGTAAGCTCATTTATGGACTCCTGTAACAACCTGGTCACAGTGACCACAGTTAACAACTACTGGTCAACATCAAATTAGCAGATGCTGCTTGCATTTAATGGATCTGGTACTTCAATGTTTGCTAATTTTAAATAACCTCAGGTGGCATTATTTTCACACTGTTTCAAATGAGCCCTCCTTAGCTACATTTTCCTCAATTCACCAGTTTTGAGATGATTTTTGATAAAGGTTTTTTCTTAGCACCTTTCAGAGAAGACCAAAATCAAGAATTCATACTTAAGCCAGGCATGGTGATGAACGTTGTAATTCAACAATTTGGGAGGCTAAGGCAGGAGGACTGCAAGTTCAAGGCCAGCTTCAGAGGTGAGTAGAGGGTCAGACCCTGGGAAACAGATTTGGGATCCAGACAGGTAGAAGAAGATGCAAGACACAATTGGGATAGTAGACATTCTTTAATCGGAGGCAGTAACGTCCCTTAGCTGGCTCCATTTAGCCCCAGCCATTTCCACAAGCCTTTTATATGCAGGCCAGAAAAGAAGGCACAGTGCCAACAGGTTACATAAGTGGGCACATGCTTATAAGCAAATGTTTATGACCTTGAGTACACACACTGAATTAGGGTGTTCATGACCTTGGCTACATACTAAACACAGCCTGCCTCAAGCCTCGGCGAGGGAGTCTAACTATAGCCATTTTGACCTGTCCTACACTTGGCCACTTAGCAAGATCCTGTCTCAAAATAAAAATTCAAAAAAGGGCTCTGGATGTAGCTCAGTATTAGAGTACCCCTGAGTTCAATCCCCAGGACCACGGGTAATGAAAAAATGTATCCATAATCAGAACTTACCCCCATACCTTCAGCACCCCCCTTGCTTGTCATTCTTTTTTTTAAATTTTTATTTATAGTAGTATGTATTACAGTTCATACTATAGATATATAGCATCTTTTACATAAAACAGTTTGTATACAAAGTATATTCGCAGCATTCAAGTCTTCAATCATGCATTTAGAATAATGATATCCATCTTATTCAACCACTTTCTTATATGGTGCCACAAATTCTCCTCTCTTCAGGGCACCAGAAAAACCTCTTATTGTTAGAAGGCACACCACATATTCTTAATTTGGGCTTTCTAATTCTTACTTTACATTTAACTAACCATATTTTTCTCTTCAAACTTTGCTTTGTGAACCATGCATTTTTAAAATTATATAATAAATGCATGTGTGATAAACTAAAAAAATACAGAAAAGCTCCAGTGAAGAGAGATACAATCAATTATAATCTTCCACCCTTATTAACCATTTGATTTTTACTTTTCTCACCCCTTTTCTATGAAGTAACTGTTATGAGGATTTTTTTACATATTGTTTACATCTCATTTTCACTCATCAATCAATAGTTAATAGTTTCCCATAGCAGTAATATTCTACTGAAGTATGTTAATAATGCAACCATTAGCATAATGTATAATGTGACCCAACTTAACAACTATGTGCATTTAAAGTGTTTGAAATGTATTGGCTTTCTAGATAATCCTTCAGTGACCACCATTTCTCCATTTCTACCCCCCAGCTCCCACCCCCATATATATATATATGTACTGGGGATTAAACCCAGGGGCACTTTACTACTGAGCTACATCCCAGCCATTTTCATTTTTAATTTTGAGACAGGTTCTCACTAAGTTGATTAGGGCCTCACTAAATTGCTGAGGCTGGCCTCAAACTTGCAGTCCTCTTGCCTCAGTCTCTCAAGACACTGGGATTACAGACATGTTCCACTATGCTCAACTCTGCCCATATATTTTTGCATTTATCTTTAAAGCCACTATCTTTTCATGGAGTCAGGCTCCATGCTGCCCCTCTGTCATCCTCATTTGTTTGCCAGTTAAATGGGACAGTATTTCTCTACTAGTGTTTATCTTCTTCAACTAAGGAATGCCTATTTTAGAGGAATACCCTAAGGTTGTTTTAAAATTTTCTCCAAGATTTCATATATATTTTCCTGATAGCCACCTTCTCTTGTATTTCACCTATCCAAAACTGAGTAACTGCATAATGAATTTTTTAAGTTTACTCCTTGTTAGAACTTGATGCTAAAAGAAACATACCTATTTTTTACTTATAACATGTCTGACAGTAGTATGTTCTACCCTACCCCCATACACATACACTAGACAATTCTCCAGTTCTTTGTGGACCTGACTAGAAGTCCAACAATTCAATTCAGTTCTGACACTAGTGACCCAGAGTTAGTGCCAGACCCCCCAGGTTAAGGGTTCTGTCCCCAGACTTCCCTTCATTTCCCTCCAAATAGCAAGTAGTGGATTTCCAGGTTGTCCATACTTCTGGCAACTTGGCTACAAATTGGTGATTTGCACAACTCCTTTCTCAGGTGCAAATATTGGATAAAATGGCTCATAGAATTCAGGAAACACTTAACTATTATCCATTTATTATAAAGAATTATTATGCATACAAGTAAAAGTCAGATGAAGTTATACTACATAGGGCGAGGTCTAGAAAGGTTCCAAGTGCAAAAGCCTCTGTTCCCACAGAGTTGGGGTGCACCGCCCTCCTGCACATGATGCACTCACCAACCCAGCTCTTCAAACCCCATTTTTGGGGGTTCTTATGGAGGTCTCCTTATGTAGGCATGATTTCCTCAATAATTCATCTCTGGTGATTAAGCTTGATCCCTGGACACTTTTCAAGTCAGGAGGTGGTACTGAACATTCCAACCTTCTAATCACATATTTTATCTGACAACCAGCCCTCATCCTGGAGCTATGTAGGGTCTTTTAGTCCCCAGTTATTTCATTAATATACAAAAAGACACTCTCAGCACTCTGGAGATTCCAAGCCTTAGAAGCTCTGTGTCAGGAACCAAGGGCAAAGACCAAATCTATCACAACATCACAGGTACTTATGCTTTTCCTTATTATTGATCATAACTACCAGTGGCTTAAACAGGAGTTTCCGCTGCACTATTCCTGCCCCTGCCTTAGAACCACACCCAAGTGTGTTTAATACATTGTTCAAAAAGCATTTTCACCAAGAGACTGTAATGCTTTCTCTTCCAACCTCACATCCACAGCTTGTCTCGTGATCTCTCCAATCTAAACGTGGATATTCATCAGCACCTAATTTTGCAGCCTCCCAATGTCATTTAGTGTTCCCAGGCCTGTCTCACTTTTTTGCTTCATAGCTATATAGTATAATGCATCCTTGTCACTGCCATATTTTGTTTCAGTATGGAAGCCACCCAAGCAAATATTATAATATTGCCTTTATCTAATGTATCATTAAATGCTAACCTTGAACTAACTATGTGCAACACACTGTGCTATTTTTCACTCTGCAAATAAGCAGATTAAAAGGAGGATTTATATGTGGATGTGCTAATTCAAAGACCCCTGCTTAATACTACTCCAATCCCCATCATCATCTACCAAAAAGTTAGATTTGTTAATCAAAATACCAAAGCAAGTAGTGGCTGTACTATGTATGTATGTTTAGAGTCATCATGTTTTCTTCTCTAAGCTTTTTTTCCTATGACAAAGATGTTTTCTACTTTCCTCTTGCAACGTCTTAAATACTTATTCCTAACCTGGATGCCTAGAAGAATCAGCTGAGATGTGAAATATTGCAATGGATACCCTTCCCTAAACCAATTAAATCTGAACAAGCACAAGTCAGTCCCAGGCAATTTATTATTTAAAATTGTCCAAGAAACTTCTAATATTTAGCCAGTAGATTCACCTCAATGTTGAACAAAACACTTTCAGTCTAGCCCTCCAGGATTTTGAGAAAATCAACAATATCTCTACTAGCAGTTCTCAAGCTTTGCTGAACATTAGAAACACTAGGGAGCTTTTAAAGCTTCTGTTGTCCAGATCACACTTCAGAGCAAATAAGAATCTTGGCGGCATCAGTTTTGTTTTTGTATGCCCCCCAGTAAGTCTAAAAAAGTATGGCCAAATTTAAGAGTTGATGTTCTATACCCCTCTAACTGCAAGTGTGATCTGTGATCCAACAGCAGTAGTATCACCTGTTAGAACAGCCATCTTGGGTCTATACTGTCTGCAGATGATGGTTTTGTCAGGTTAAAGTTTTACTGCTACTGTTTTGGCCTTGTAGGTTAGACCATAACCTTTGAAATTTGTTATTTTGTTGACTTTAATTTAGTGGGGGTAAAAAGTGCCAACACAAAGGAATACTTTTAAATGTTTGTTTTTTAAAAAGCCCATAGATCTTTTCAGGGAGCTGCATGTCCCTGCAGGGATGTCATTTTATCCCTTTTGCTTTTGCTGGTTTCATCTTTAAATGTTTGGTCTAGTCCTTGCTTTTGTTCCTGGTCCTGCACATGTTTGGTGACTGCAGGAGCTTGAGGGAAGGGATTATACTAAGTGAGATGTGAAGGAGGCAAAAGCCTTCAAGCTCTTCATCTAAAAATGAAGTGACACCCTAACTATGAAATGTGAATTGCTTGGCGGTGCGCTGACACCCTGAGGTGTGGGAGGAGAAGGCGGCAGCCACACTCCACCTGAGCAGGCTAGCTCCATTCTGCGTTGGAACAATGGGGTTCCCTGATGGCAGGATGATACCACAGCCTCCTCCAGCACTCCCAAAGCAGCAACCTCCTTGTGAGGCAGAGGGAGTTGCTCTTCAATAAGAGTTTTAGCATAGATGGAGTCCTGCTAAATAACATTTCCATTTAGGTTGAGTCATAGTCAGTTGGCATTGAAGCAGCTTTCTAGTTATGATAGGCATTTTGAGAATCTGCATTAATTCCTTAGCATCATGACTAAGAAATGGGTGCTGAACAAGAACTGTTAGGGAACTGCCTAAAAGTTTGCAAGGGTTGCCCTTGTTTGCTGAAGCTCCTTACTTCCCCAGTCACTGCCACTGCCCCAAGCCTGTCCTGTGCTCCTACGCAACTAACTTCCAGTCAGTACACATTTCTGTTCCCCACTCACACACACACACACACACACACACACACACACACACACACACACACACTCTGCATACCTCCTGTGTCTCCTTCCTACAAGTTTTCTCGACCAATGGTGCGGTGTCAGGAGGAGGAGATCCTGGGATTCTCAATATAATAATGAATATAGCTAATAGTGTTGGTTTCTTTTGATATGCCAGTACTTAATGAGCACTGTTTCATTCAATCCACATAACAACTGTCTGAAGATAGTATTATTATCCCATTTTATGGGTGAAAAACTAAGCAACTGAACTAAGATCCCACAACTAGTCAGTGTGTCAATCGAGGCTTTCCTTCCCCGGAGTCCATGCTCTTACCCTTACACTGAAACAACTCCCTAATGAGGTTCTCTTCACAGAGGGAAGGACTTCAATTTGGTTTATTATGAAAACATTAAGAAAAAAGATTTAGAATAGTACAATAAACTCTCACATACTGTACTTACTATCTAGATTCATCAATTCATAACCTTTTATCTTATTTCACCCATATTTACTTCTATTTAATTATTTTAAACTGAATTTCAAATCTCTTTATATTTTAGATAACATTACATTTCTGTAGTGGGTGGAATGGTGGTCCCAAGAAAGTTTGTCCATGTTCTAATCCCCAGCACTTGTGAATATTACTATTTGTTAGAATATGAAATATTACCTTATTTGGGAAGAGGGTCTTTGCAAATGTAATTAGGATCATGAGTTTAAATCCTACTGGATTTTCCCAATGGGCCCCACCTCTATAGACATACCCAGAAATAATCTTTAGCCAGTTATCTGGGCACCCTGTGCTCTGGTCAAGTTGACATATTAAATTAACCACCACAGATGTCAAGACTGGCACTGACCTCAAAACACTTGTATACCATGTAGTTCTCACTGAGGCTGAAATGCTACCTTTTGAAATGCCTATATTTACATGAATGTTACCTGCATCCTTTGAAAAGGATACATCTGTAGGCATTTGGACAGGAAACGCATTGCTAAACAGTGGTATGAATTGATTTCATGATACACATAGTTTTCCCACTGATTGGACGATCAAAGAAGATTTGAGGCTGATAGATTTTTTAAAAATATTTATTTATTTGCTTTAGTTTTACACAATGCGTTTTATTTAATGAGTTTTATTTGTACGTGGTGCTGAGGATCGAACCCTGGCCACGCACGTGCTAGGCGAGCGCTCTACCGATGAGCCACAACCCCAGCCCCCAGGCTGATAGATGTTTAACAAAACAAAACCCTTCACCTACTTTTTAGCTTTGCCTAGGGCTGGATACAGAACTGGAGAACTGGAGGGGAGCATTCACTACTTTGGAGTCAGGCTTGACATTGATCAAGTAGCTGCTGGGAAGGAAGGCTAAGGTGCACAGACCCTGGACTTAGGAGAAGTCCCGTTCACTTTGAAAGAAACAGAAGGGACAATAACACCCCCTATTTAGAAACTGCCATGGGTGTCTCTGGACCAGCCAGATTACTTCTAAATCAACTACTATTTTCCCCCAGTGATTCAAAGCCAAGGAAGCATTTTCTTACCACTGTGTGTCCCAAAGTTCTGAAATGAGTTATTCTTTCCTGTCTTTTATTTGATTTAAGGTCTGCTTCAGGCATTTATTGAGCTGATTAGCACATTAGTTTTAGTGTTTTCTTCCATGTCCTTTTATGTTCTGTTGAGTTTATTAGGTGAGGCCAGTTTCCTTCTGAACGTTTAATCCAAAGGCCTTTAATAGAAGGCTGGCATATTTCCTTTTCTCATAAAGATAAGAAAACATCAATAGGCACAACAAAGATAGCAGACTGTCTGAGCCTAAGTTATAGGCAAGACTCCACGACAAACTCCCCAATGAACTTGACTGTAACACTCACTGGCTTGCTTCTCCAGAGAGTTGGTTCTAGCTGAGACAAGTTAGCCCCTCAGGGGAACTGGTCATGTTCCTTTGCT
Organism: Tamias sibiricus; assembly: GCA_025594165.1. Classification (NCBI taxonomy): domain Eukaryota; kingdom Metazoa; phylum Chordata; class Mammalia; order Rodentia; family Sciuridae; genus Tamias; species Tamias sibiricus. The sequence goes on along the minus strand of CM046664.1, from coordinate 104,984,546 downwards.
TACTCTGGGGTCATTTTGTCACTAAAAGCTTGACTGGCTCTGCGTAGCATTTCATGTGTGAGGATCTCTACCTGAGCTATAGGGAAGAAGAGACAGAGTTCTCTTGGTAAAACATTTACAATACGGAAAGTCAGGCCATAACGAAGGATACATGGAGAGTCTGCTTTAAAAGAGAGAAAATCTGAATTTATTCTACTCCTAATTAGAGGTTCTTCTATCCAAATTAATTTGCTATCATCATTTCTGGTGCTTTTTCATTTCTATAATGTATATATTCAGTGGTGTCTGATTAATGTCTGTACTTAACTTGTTTTGTTTTGGTACATTTATTCATTCATTTCTGCAGGGGGTAAGTGTGGAGAAGCACTGGGAGAGAGAGGAGAGGGTAAAATTATGAGGTCCCTGGAGCTGGAAACATACACTCAGCCTCTTCTGTCCTCACCCACGGAAGAAGTTCAGCTATTCACACATGTTGATGCTTCTACATCTGTCTCCCCTTGGGCTGCCCTCTAATCCTTTACTATAAAGAATGAGATGGATATCACTATCCTAAATACATGATTAAAGATATGAATGGTACTTATATACTTTGTATACAAGCAGTTGTATGTAAAAAGATGATATACTTGTGCATTATGAATAAGTAAATAAATAATCTTAAAATAAAAAAAAAAAGTTGAAGCTGGCCTTTTAGAATGAGAAAGGATTGAAAAAGGTATTCAATGATCCAAAACAAAAAGACTTTGTCATTCTACTAAAACTTTAATCAATTATTTAGATGCTGCAATGACTAGTTTTTTTTCAAGAATACTTTATGGATGTGACTTACTTATCCTTACTTATCACTTATTTCTTGTTTGTGCTTGTGCTTACTGTCATTGAAGAAAAAGAAAGCAATATTTCAAGCTTTTCTGGATAGCTCTTTATCAACACACAAACTGCTGCCTTTGGTCTGGGTTTTTTTTTTAATTTATTTATTTTGTTTTTTGTTTTTGTTTTATTTCAGCTACAGTAGAATACCTGACTGGGTGATTATAATTAATGAAAAGGTAATTGCCTCACAGTTTTGGAGGCTGGGAACTCCAGAATCTAGAGGACATATCTAATGAAGGCCTTTTTTTTGCTGTTATCCCATGGCAGAAGGTATGGAGGGGAAAAATAGGAGAGGGAGGGGAGGTCAAATTCATCCTTTTCTCAGAAGCCTGCTCCTAAAATAGCTAATCTGCTCCAATGATGACATAAATCTATTGCCCCCATGACCTAATCACCTTTTAAATATCCCACCTCTCAATGCTGCTGCACTCATTTCCAGAACATAATTTTGGGGGACACATTCCAACTGTAGCACAAACCATATAAATTTACCTCATATCCTAGATTTTCTTAAATGTAATGAGACAAAATTGTGCATAGCAGATTCTCATTAAAATGGGTGGGAACAGCAATGAATAAAAATTTAATACCAGTCATACCTTCTGTGTTCATATAAGACAGGTCCGATCTGGAGCAGATTTCAGAGGGCTTTCCTCTGAGATGATGGCAAGTGGAATGAACTAAATGCCTCCCCTGGGACAGGAGATGGATTTAGATGGTGTGTGCTATAGTAGAGATGTGTCTCCAAAGTTCATATGTTGGAAACTCAATTTTCAGCTATCCCAAAACATAGAAAAGTCCAAAACTACCAACATGGCTCAACAGATATCCAAAAACATAAAATAAAAATGTAAACAGGCAAATGAAAATGTAAATAAAAGAAATATAACATAGAATGAGTATAACAGATAATAGAATCTTAAGAAAGATATGACTTGAAAAAAACAAACAAAAACAGCCAGGAGGTATGATGAAAAGGTATCAGGAACTGAAAAATGCAATCAAGTGCCCCTTAGCAATCAACTAATTAAATCCTTTCATTTCAGAGTTTCTCAGAGACTAAGGGACTCATCCAAAGTCTAAAAGGCAGTTAGTAGCTACACAATTCTGCCCTTATAGTATGAAAGCAGTGACATGTGAGACATAAAACTAATGGATATGGGTATGTTCCAATAAGACTTCATTTGCAAAAGCAGCCAGAGGACAATTTGGTCCACAGGTAGAGAGGTCAAGCTCATAAGAAGGAAAAATCAGATTCTAAGCTTCAACTTTTAAAAACTCTCTTCCTCTCCAAACAAGGCAATGATGTCTGCACAAATGTGTGTGCATGTATTTCATATTTGTGTAAAAGACAAGGTGAAAGTTTATGTGGACTAGAAATAGTAATGGAACAGACACCTAGAGTTGAGTAGGGCTCCACCACAATCACTGTGTTTCATATGCAGAAACAGAAAGCCAGAGTACTGTAACTATGAGATTATAGAGAATCCAAAGCTTGCAATATCTTGGTGAAAGACCTGAGCTGTACTCCACCTCAAACCAGGAGCTGGTCAGGGCTTCCCTACCTAAGAAAAGAAAGCTGGAAAATCTGATATTGCTGCCTTTGACTATGGCATGCATAAAATAAAACTATGGCAAGAAGACAAAAAAGTTATTTTGAATATCCAGGGTCTGGACAGAGCTATCTGCTGGCTGAATGAGTATATTTTTATGCTCAGATTTGTCTTGAAACTGGAATTACAAACTGTTAATTTAAGACCTGATTCTTCTTCTGGAGAACTTTATTGGAAAACTGCTTGGAACAAGAATGAAATAAAGACCAGGAACAAAAAGCAAAGAAGAAAACTTTCCATTCAAAGTGAATTTACAAACCAAAATTTTAGAGAATATTAGGAAATTTAACATTAATAATGAAACCAACAAAACAAAAATCAAGAGATAAGTAGATAAATTCACACATGACAAATTATAAACAATGGAATCATCTCAATGTAATTTTAAGTATGGTCAAGATCTTCAAATGAACATAGAAAATAAAGAGAAAAAGAATCATGAAAATAAATGAGAGTCAAAAGCCAATTAGAAATCCTAAAAATAAAAAATATAGTATTTGGAATAAAAACCTTAAAGAGTAAAAATAATTTCTAGACTTGACTTAGTTAAAGAGAGAATTAAGAAACTGAAAAATAATATTGTGAAAATCACTCAGAATTCAGCAAAGATTAAAAAGATGCAAAATATGAATAAATATTCAAAGACAAAGTCATTGAAATATTTCACACTACACAATAGATATCTCAGGGAGATAGAAGAGAGGGAATATAGAAAAATAATATTTGATATATCTTAAGTGGAAAAATTCCAAAAGTGAAACAAAATGAGTTTCCAGAATAAAGGTGCACACCAAATGCTAAAAAAGGTAAAAACAAAATTGCAACTTGATTTGTTATACTGAAATTAAAACCTGAAAGATTAAGGAAAAGAAAACCTCAAAAGCTAACAGAATAAAAATCAAATGATAAAAACTACAAAGCAAAGCAGTTAGGCAAAAAAGTTTTTTCTCATAAGAATAATAGTTACTTGAAGACAATGAAGTGATATCTTCAGAGTGTTGAGGGAAAATAACAAGTAACCTAAAATTATATACACAACTAAACTCTTAGGAATGAGAGCAAAGTAATGATTTTTTTCAAACACACAAAGACTAGCACAGACTATTGTAAAAAGCATGTGCACTTTTAGCAAAGATAAATGAGGACCCAGAGGGAATAAGATACAATGCGATGTGAGAAATTATAACTATAAAAAGGAGAGCAACAATCATAATATTTGATTTATGTTTGTGAACGTAAAAGTTTAAAAATAAAATGACATAACAACTTACACTTAACTGACTTTATATAGTATATTTCATCCTTCAACAAGTGCATACACTTTCTTCTCAGCAGCACATGGAACCTTCTCTAAAATAGACCATATACTAGGCTACAAAACAACTCTGAGCAAATATAAAAAAGTAGGAATACTACCCTGCATTCCATCAGACCACAATGGAATGAAATTAGAAATCAATGATAAAATAAGAAATAAAAGCTACTCTAACACCTGGAGACTAAATAATATGCTACTGAATGAACAATGGGTTGCAGATGACATCAAAGAAGAGATTAAAAAATTCTTCGAGGTGAATGAGAACACAGATACAACATATGGAAATCTCTGGGACATTATGAAGGCAGTTCTAAGAGTATAGTTCATTGCATTGAGTTCACTCCTCAAAAGAAGAAAAAGTCAACAAATAAATGACTTAAAATTACATCTCAAAACTCTAGAAAAAGAAGAGCAATCCAACACCAAAAGTGGTAGAAGACAGGAAATAATTAAAATCAGAGCTGAAATCAATGAAATTGAAACAAAAGAAACAATTGAAAAAACTGGCAAAACAAAAAGTTGGTTCTTTGAAAAAATAAATGAAATTGACAGACCCTTAGCCAGGCTAACAAAGAGAAGGAGAGAGAAAACTCAAATTACTAATATATGTGATGAAAAAGGAAATATCACAACAAACACTACGGAAATACAGGACATAATTCAAATTATTTTGAAAACTTGTACTCCAACAAAATACAAAACACCGAAGGCATCGACAAATTTCTAGAGTCGTATGATCTGCCCAAACTTAAGCAGGATGATATACATCATTTGAAAAGACCAATTTCAAGCTATGAAACAGAAGATGCCATCAGAAGCCTACCAACCAAGAAAAGCCCAGGACCAGATGGATACACAGCTGAGTTCTACAAGACCTTAAAGAAGAACTGATACCAATACTCTTCAATTTATTTCAGGAAATAGAAAAAGAGGGAGCACTTCCAAACTCATTCTATGAGGCCAACATCACCCTGATCCCCAAACCAGGCAAAGACACATACAAAAAAGAAAACTTCAGACCCATATCTTTAATGAACATAGATGCAAAAATTCTCAATAAAATTCTGACAAAACGGATACAGAAATATATCAAAAATATAATACACCACGATCAAGTGGAGTTCATTCCAGGGATGCAAGGATGGTTCAACATACGGAAATCAATAAATGTAATTCATCACATCAATAGACTCAAAGATAAGAACCATATGATTATCTCAATAGATGCAGAAAAAGCATTTGACAAAATACAGTACCCCTTCATGTTCAAAACACTAGAAAAACTAGGGATAACAGGAACATATATCAACATTATAAAAGCTATATATGCAAAGCCCCAGGCCAACATTATTCTAAATGGAGAAAAATTGAAAGCATTACCTCTAAAAACTGGAACAAGACAGGGATGCCCTCTTTTACCACTTCTATTCAACATAGTAATTGAAATGCTGGCCAGAGCAATAAGACAGACAAAATAAATTAAAGGGATACAGATAGGTAAAGTAGAACTCAAATTATCATTATTTGCTGACAATATGATTTTATACCTAGAAGACCCAAAATATTCCACCAGAAAACTTCTAGAACTCATAAGTGAATTCAGCAAAGTAGCAGGATACAAAATCAACACATATAAATCTAAGGCATTTCTATATATCAGTGACAAATCTCTGAAAGGGAAATGAGGAAAACTACCCCTTTTACAATAGCATTAAAAAAAAATAAATATTTGGGAATCAACTTAACCAAAGACGTGAAAGACCTCTATAATGAAAACTACAGAACACTAAAGAAAGTAATTATGGAAGGCCTTAGAAGATGGAAAGGTCTAAACTGTTCTTGGATAGGTCAAAATGACCATACTACCAAAAGCACTATACAGATTTAATGCAATGCCAATCAAAATCCCAATGACATTCCTCATAGAAACAGAAAAAAGCAGTCATGAAATTCATCTGGAAAAATAAGAGACCCAGAATAGCTAAAGCAATCCTTAGCAAGAGAAGTGAAGCAGGTGGCATCACTATACCAGACCTTAAATTATATTACAGAGCAATAGTAACAAAAACAGCATGGTATTGGCACCAAAATAGGCTGGTAGACCAATGGTACAGAATAGAGGACACAGAGACTAACACATATAATTTCAGTTATCTTATATTAGGCAACGGTGCCAAAAACGTACATTGGAGAAAAGATAGCCTCTTCAACAAATGGTGCTCGGAAAACTGGAAATCCATATGCAAGAAAGTGAAATTAAACCTCTATTTCTCACCATGCACAAAATCCAACTCAAAGTGGATCAAGGATCTAGGAATTAGACCAGAGACACTATACTTAATAGAATAAAAAGTAAGCTCTAATGTCCAACATGTTGGATTAGGCCCCAACTTCCTTAATAAGAATACTGTAGCCGGGCGCGGTGGCGCACGCCTGTAATCCCAGCACTTTGGGAGGCTGAGGCAGGAGGATCACGAGTTCAAAGCCAGCCTCAGCAATGGCGAGGCACTTAGCAACTCAGTGAGACCCTGTCTCTAATAAAATACAAAAAAAGGGCTGGGGATGTGACCCAGTGGTCGAGTGCCACTGAGTTCAATCCCCAGTACCAAAAAAAAAGAATACTGTAGCACAAGAATTAATATCAAGAATCAATAAATGGGATAGATTGAAATTACAAAGCTTCTTCTCAGCAAAAGAAACAATCAGTAAGGTGAATAGAGAGCCTAATAATTGGGAACAATTTTTTTACCACATGCACATCAGATAGAGCACTAATCTCTGGAATATATAAAGAACTCAAAAATCTTAACACCAAAAAACAAATAACCCAATCAATAAATGGGCCAAGGAACTGAACAGACACTTCTCAGAAGAAGATATACAATCAATCAACAAATACATGAAAAAATGTTCAACATCTCTGGCAATTAGAGAAATGCAAATCAAAACCTCTCTAAGATTTCAGCTCACACTCGTCAGAATGGCAGCTATTAAGAACACAAACAACAATAAATGTTGGCGAGGATGTGGAGAAAAAGGCACACTTATACATTGTTGGTAGGACTGCAAAATGGTGCAGCCATTATGGAAAGCAGTATGGAGATACCTTGGAAAACTTGGAATGGATCCACCTTACGACCCAGCTATCCCACTCCTTGGTCTTTACCCAAAGGTCTTAAAAACAGCATGCTACAGGAAACAGCCACATCAATGTTTATAGCAGCACAATTCACAATAGCTAAACTGTGGAACAAACCCAGATGCCCTTCAGTAGATGAATGGATAAAGAAAATGTGGTATATACACACAATGGAGTATTACTCAGCAATAAGAGAGAATAAAATCATGGCATTCGCAGGTAAATGGATGGAGTTAGAGAATATACTGCTAAGTGAAGTTAGCCAATCCAAAAAGCCAAATGCCAAATGTTTTCTCTGATATAAGGAGGCCAATTCACAGTGGGGTTGGGATGGGGAGCATAGGAGGATTAGAGGAACAATAGAATGGCCAATGGGGAGGGAGAGGTAGGGAGGGGGCAAAAGGGTCAAGAAGAAAAGAAAGATGGTAGAATGAGATGGATATATTACCCTAAGTACATGTATGAAGTCACGAATGTTGCGAATATACTTTGTATACAACCAGAGATATATAAAAATGTGCTCTACAAGTATAATATGAAATGTAATATATTCTGCTATCATTTTAACAACTTAGAATAACAAATAAATTTGAAAAAAAAAATAAAATGACATTACAGAGTCTAGAGCAGAATTCAGCAAAGATTTTCCACTAAAAGCTAGATAGTAAATAGACTTTGTGGTTCATATGGTCTCTATTACAACTATTGAACTCAGCCATTGCATCAGGATAGCAGCCATAAATAACACATTAACTGAGAGTGGCTGTGTTCCAGTAAAATTTTATTTAGGAACAATTAAAATTGAATTTTATATAATTTTGTTGTTATTGTTCCTACTTGATTTAAAAAATATTTAAAATATAAAAACCATTCTTAGCTAATCAGCTGTAAACAAACAGGTTGCAGGCAGGGTTTGGCTTGTTAGAAGTTTTCTAACCTCTAGTCTAAACAATAGTAATAAGAATAATGGGTAGTGTGAGGGGTGGAGAAAAGAATAATGTGTAGTGTGATAGCTTGAGAAGAACAGAGATGCTAAGTGTACATAGTCATTTTTAGAAAAATGAAGTTAAACATGCTCATTAAAATTTTAAGAATAATTATTAAAATAATATAATCTACAGGATAAAAACTAGAAGGGAAAAAAAAAGGACATAAAGAACACATTTTTAAAACCAAAAAAAAAAAGAAGTGATATAAAAAGACAAAACAAAAACTATAACAAAGAAAAACCAAAAAATGAATAGGTATTTGTAAGTCTAAATATATTGATAGTCACTTTGAATGTAAATAGACTAAGTGCATCTACAAAGGAAGGTTACATGATTGGATTTTTTTAAAAAAGATAGCTATTTTCTCTTTATAAAAATCACACAAGATAAAATGACATATAAAGATTGAAAACAAAAAATATGAAAAAAGGTACATAAAATACTAAAACAAGCTGGGCGTGGTGGCGCACGCCTGTAATCCCAGCACTTTGGGAGGCTGAGGCAGGAGGATCGCGAGTTCAAAGCCAGCCTCAACAATGGCGAGGCACTTAGCAACTCAGTGAGACCCTGTCTCTAAATAAAAATACAAAAAAGGTCTGGGGATGTGACCCAGTGGTCGAGTGCCCCTGAGTTCAATCCCCGGTACCACACACACACAAAAAAAATACTAAAACAAAGAAAGTAGAACAATAATATTAGATACATCAGAATTTAAGGGAAAAGCACTAATACCTCTAATAGTATTAATTTTAAAAGAAAATAATTATATAATAAAATAATAGTATATTAATAGATGAAATACCCACAAGCTCATATACACTTAGCAACACAGCCCAGAAAAACTGACAAAATTACGAAGAAAAATATATAACTGTAGTGGGAGATTTTAATACTTGTCTTTCAAGTGTCTCAAGTAAACAAAAAATTCCTGTCTACTCTTTTGAATCAGTATCACAGTTCCCAACAACAATGCAATTAAATCACAACTCATAAGTAAAATACTATCAAAACCTGACCTACATATTTGGAGACTAAACAATATGCTCCTAAAGAATGCATAGGGTTAAGCAAGATATCAAAACAGAAAAAATGGCAAAATATTAGAGTAAAACAATAAAACATTATATCTGAAAACATGAAGGATCAAAGCTAAGGTAATATGAGAGAGAAATACACAGTTTTTAATGTATTTATTTGAAAAATAAGAAATACTGAGAGTAAGTTGGTTCAATACTTTTTACTAAGAAGCTGAACAATGAAATAAAGTAGAAGGAAAGAAATAATGACGATAATCACAGAAGTTAAGATGAAAAGTAGGTCAACAACTTCAAAAATAATAGAAGAAATTAGCATACCCAAGCATTTACTCCTAGGGAAAGAAGTAGAACAACAAGAAAGAGACAAATGAAGGAAACAGAGAAGACAAAAGACAGCAATTTAAGGAGTGAAAAATATAGGCATAATTAATCTATAGTAGGGAAAAAATTCAATTCACTTGAAATTTTTGAGGTCATATAAATTTGGGAAACAAAAAGAATGGACATTTTGGTTTCCAAAAGAAATAGAAAAACCCAATAGACCACTAGCTATTAAAGACATCTATTACCTAAAGCAGCAGGAAGAAATCTCAAGTGTTTATTGTTGAGTTAAAAAGTAAGTTGCAGAATGCCACATTGATATACTAGTTAAGTCTATTTTTTAAACTTACAGTTTTTGAACATGTATATATTTAAGAAAAGCATAAAGCCACCACTTGAATCCATATGAAATTCATGACAGTGATTGCCTCTGAGGAAAGGAAAAAGAGAGGAGGAATATAAGACCAGAATGGAAAAATCTAGCATGTTGTAATATTTCCCTAAAGATTGTTTTTTTAAACACCTAAGAAAACTGACAAGATCATTTTTAAAAATCCTGACTGTCATATAGACATTAAACGAACTAGCTGATCCAACTCTATTTTTAATATAAATTACAATCTTAGCTATATTATTTGGGTCCTAAGTTGATCACAAATATTATCTAACAGTCAATTCATGACTCATAGATTTTGCTAGATTATTTTCAAACATTTTTATGCTGACTGGAGAGGATTTCTTTTTTATTTTTCCTTTCTCTCTCCTCCTACCCCACAAAATATTATAGTACTATTTCTACCGTATCTTTAATCCCATGTGCATACTGACAAATCTCCTATGCATACTGGCAAATAAATAAATGATTTATCAAAATTATGGCTATTATTAACAAGCATGCATTGCAACATTTTATAGTTGTATAGTACTTTACAGTTTATAAAGCAGTTCCAAATGCATTTTTTTTGTGTGTGTGTGTGGTACCGGGGATTGAACTCAGGGGCACTCGACCACTGGGCCACATCCCCAGCCCTTTTTTGTGTTTTTATTAGACAGGGTCTCACTGAGTTGCTCAGTGCCTCACCATTGCTGAGGCTGGCTTTGAACTCAGGATTCTCCTGCCTCAGCCTCCTAAAGTGCTGGGATTACAGGCGTGCGCCACCGAGCCCGGCTCCAAATGCATTCTTTTAGTAGCCTATGAGATTGACTTAGAGCAATTAATAGACATGCCCAAACATTGTACCAAATGACTATTATCCTAATCTTACTTAACATTGTTATAAGTGATCAAAGAAAAAAAATCCCTGCTAGAATAAAATTTTCCACAAAACTCTTCTGTATAGTGACATACCAAGGCAATAAGAATAAACTGTAAAAGAAAATAACTTGGCCATAAGTGTGGGCAGAAAAATGGCAAATAATCTCCATGCAGACTGATGTAAGATGATAACACATTATGGGAAAATGGAGCAAATGTGCCTATAAGATAATGGTTCCTGGCTGTCAGACAGGGACCAGGAAAGAATCCAAAGGAGTTGTTGAATGCAGACTACTTTATGCCCAGGGGTTACTCTTCAACTTCAATGTAGTGAAAGAAATAAGTCCACATTATTTTAATTATGCACCTCTGGACTTGGATGGAAAATACCTGTAGAAAATAAATAAATCTTATTCTAATGGTTATGTCACAATTTTCTCTTCAATCTTTCTATATCCCCTATATAAGCCTGTTGTCTATGACTGTGTGCCCATTAGTTCTCACCAAAAAAGGCAGAAGTAAACTCAGTTCAGAAGGAAGAGTTTCTGCAGCTTTTACAATGGTAGGCTCAGCTTCTCTGACTATATATATACACATATGTATATATATATGTAGATATATAAACACACATATATATTTATATATTTTTAAAAAATATATTTTAAATATATGTTATTATATATTATATACATACATATATATAGCCAGGTTACATATACATATTTATATTATATATGTTTATATTTATATTATATATTATATTTATAATTATATATATATATATAATTGCAGTCTGAACAGTATTTACTATCCATACTTTTCCCCTTGTGCCTGTATAAATCTAATTTAAAGTTGGCTTGACTAGGTTTCTATTTATTGCAACAATCAAAAAAAAATTTATCCATAGGAAATCTGTTTTAAGAGAGAAAAGAATTCCCCTATCTTATCCTGTATATAGATGGATATAAATTGATTCAACTGGTAATAAAGCTTGGAAGGAGATTCTGGAAAAGAATGAATAGTTTTCCCTAGTTGGAAGCAGTCTCAATCCCAGTGTACCTTAGCTTATATCTGGAGAACTTTTGGATAGCACCAGGCATAATGAGGTGGGAGGGGACTCCTAGCCAGTTCCCCAAACATTGCTATATAATCTTCAGTGGGGAAAAAGAGAGCTAGTTTTATTTCAATAGACTGTGATCTGCACAGGTATATGATTTTACTCCATTCCTCTGTATGATTTTACTGTTTGTTTTTTTATCATTGACTTTCCTCGTATGTATTTGTTTTGGAAAAAAGATCAAGACATCATAGCTCATTTGGATTTAGTTTTGGCCTCTGTACCTCATGAATGATTATATGGAACTGAGAGTTCAAGAGCAGCTAGAATGACTGAAGAAATTGATGATCTTCCATTCCAGGTTAATTTTAATTTAAATTAGGAATGTAACATGGAAAAGCAAAGGGGAGAGGTTATTAAAGCCAATTAATTCATGAATTGTAAGTAATTTACATATGTTAACTTATTCAATCCTAAAATGATATAAGAAAAGTACTATCCTCACTTCACATATGTGGAGGTCAAGTAAGTTGCTCAGTGTCTCACAGTGGCAAAACTGGAATTGGACTTTATCTAGTCTAGCACTAAAGTTTATTGTCTTCATCACCACTCTAGATGGTCTGTGATGTATATGGAATTAAGCCCAACTGTTGAAATACTCATAAAACTGATACACTTATATGCTTCTAGAATTCTTTAGATGGGGTGTGTGGTGGAACATGCCTGTAATCCCAGTGGCTTTAGAGGCTGAGACAGGAGGCTCAAGAGTTCAAAGCCAGCCTCAGCAACTCAGCGAGGCCCTAAAGTAACTTAGAGAGACCTTGTTTCTAAATAAAATATAAAAAAAGGGATAAGTATATGGCTCAGTGGTTAAGTGCCCATGGGTTCAATCTGTGGTACCAAAAAAAAAAAAAAAAAAAAAAAAAGAAAATTAGGAAAAAAAAAAAAAAAAGAATGCTTTAGACCAACACGTGGCAAGTAGGCATGTCAGCTAAATTCATGAATGTTAAATCCATAATGTAACATGAAAGAATGCGAAGACACTGGAGGGTGCCATCCTGGGGCTGTTGATGTACTGGGAATAGCCATCATGTCTTCCCAAACTCAGCTTAAAGACCTGTTCCAGACAAACCAGAGATGTGTGGGAGTGCAAAAAAGTTTCATGCTTACATTTGATGTCATAATAGCTATAGAAAGAATATTTTAGTGCTCTTTAGGAGTCTTCCCACAGCTTCCCAGTGCTGGTGAATAGATTTGAACATTGAATAGATTGGGGTATTAAAATGTGTTCAAGCTGCTTTACCTGTGTGCTAAGTAAAATGGATATTTGTTCATGTCATAGTTTTTAAACTCCATCTGTCCTCTATGAATACTTCATAAACAAAATTAAAATGGTAAACTCAATGTAAAATAATTTTTCTTCAATAATTTAAAAATTTTACTGTTAAAATTTCACGTGCAAAATTGATGGCACCTGGGTGGGCCTGAGGCCTATATTAACAAAGCTTTCCTGTAACTTTTAATGTCCATAGTATGTGAGAATGGTAAGTATAGTGAATGAATTTTAAAATCTGTCTATGGGAGATTTTACCAAAACATACTGATGTAATATACTGGAAAGATTTTTTTAAAAAAGCATTGAGGTGGGGTTGGAGGGAGGGAAGAGAGCTGTCAGGAGAGATTTCACTTAGTGACTGTTGCTATAGGAACCATTTACCAATTGCTCAAGATATCAGTTCCCAAGGAAGACAGGAGTAGCAAACAAAATAAACACAACAAATGGAGAAAACAAAGGAAACTTGCACCAGAAAAAAAAAAAAAAAAAAAACACCTTTTTATGTGCCTGCATTTGAAAAGATGGTAATTTTGGGGACATTTGGAGGGTAGATGCCTAAGACATGGTGACCATTTCTCTATCAAAGATCAGGTAGTAATATGTTAGACAGGAGGGAGGTCCTGGTTGGCTACCCACATCTTCCTCCAGAGCTCACTACCACTCCATGAGTCAGTCTTGAGAATGATCATAAACCTCAACTACAAACCCTTTTCATTCTTTTTTTTTCTTTCTTTTAACTACCCTGAAGAACCACATAGTAGGTATTTAGTATGCTTGTCATCCATTCTACCACTTAGTAGTTTCTTAACATTGTCTTTAATAACACAGAATCTCAGTGCATGGGGAATGTATTTTTAAGTCTGAAATGAAAAAAGAATTTTTGCACAAAGCCTGACAGTCCAGTACATTTCTTTGAAGTTATGGCTTATTTGCAATTTCTTATTCATGCAATACATGGGGCCACATTCCAAGTTGAATTGTCAAGTTAAAATATAAACTCATTATTTTTTATTTTCCAAGTACACTTTCATGCTACTATGAAGGCACAGTAATCATGCTTGATACCTGGGACTTGAACTCTTCAGATTTAACTGGACACCTCATTGTTATTATTTCTTAATCCATTCATTTCCCTTTGAGTTTTTTCCTTCTAACTGTGCATGACCTCCATTTGATCATTTCTAAAATGCTAGCTGCTATTTCAAAGCTGACCAAGATTGAGGTAGTACTTTGAATTCTTAAAATGAAAGGAAGGATAAAAATATTCTTTCTTTGATATGAATTTGTTTTTCATTCTCTGTACCATCTTTCCCCTTCATTCTTTAGGCAAGAATGTCAGATTCAGATTTACCAATGGGCCAGATATCATCTCATGATAAGGCTGGTTGCATTTCCCAGATACAATAAGGGGAAAGGCTAGATTGTTTCAAAGTAGCTGTTATTACCCATGGGTGGAAGGTTGAAACATTGGCACCATCTATATGCATGTGTCTTTTGCAAGATTGGCAAACGCCCATTCCCTGTGAGTGCAAGCAGGTGATGCAAATAAGTAAACGCAGTCTGATGGTGACGTTAGTGAGGGGGGTGCATATAGCCTGTCTGAATGTGTCAGGCTAGGGGAGGATGGAGGAAGCATAGGGAAAAGAATACCCATCAATCATTCAGCACCAGCTGATTGATGCCATGCAGAAATGTGGGTTCATATTTGCCACATCGTTCCATTTTCAAGAAATCTGCATGTTTTGATACATTCCTTATTTTCCAAATTTCTTAGCATTAAAGTCTTTGATTCTCTTTCTCTCTCCACTCATTCTTTGAAAATGCTATTTATGCTCATATCTTTGAACACCATCATTGTGCCAAGGGCTCCCAAATTTATATTCTTATCCAAGAAATTTTCCTGAACTATGACTTGCATATCTGCCTTTCCTCTGGCATCTCTGAGACATCCAATGGACATTGCTAATGTGACAGTAATAAAACTGAACTCGTGGCCATTCCTGCAAACCCTGCTCTGCCCACAGCTGTCCCATCTCACTGCTGGCAACATGCTTAGGCCAGAAACTCTGCAGTAACTTTGCACCTCTCTTTCCCCATGCAATCCGATAGACCTTGTTGCATTTACCGTCAAAACATATTCACGCTCTGATGTTTCCTAACCTTTCCTGGTACACCCTCACCAGCACCATTTTTCATCTTCAGTACTTCAGATGACTCCCAACTGGTCTTCTTCATTTCCCTTCTTATTTCCTTCTCTGTAGTCTATTTTCAACACAGAAACCAGAGTATTTATTTTCAAATATAAGTTAACTCAGGTCACTCCTCTGCTCCATCCCTTAAATAGTTCCCCATTTCAATCAGATAAAAGTTAGTTCTTACAAAAGCTTGTGAAGCTCTACAAATCTAGTCCCCCTTTAACTCTTTCCCTATTGCTTCTTTCCTTGTAACTTGCTTACTCTACTCCAGACTCACTGGCCCTCTGATTACTGCTCAACCATCTATGTTCCCACTTTAGACTACCTATTCCCTCATCCTGGAACATTCCTCACCCCCAGGTTTACAGGCTGACTCCCTCCTCTCCTGTATTGTTTCTGAATGCTGCCTTTTCATAAGGCCTCTCTCAATACTCCTTGCTTTCCTTCTAAACCCCCATTAACCTAATTTAGTATTTCCCTTAGCTCTCACTTCCTAAGATATTATTTGCTGATCGTTTATTATATTCATTATTTGACATTTGCCTCCCCTTCCAGAATGTAATTCCACAAGACTAGCTTTGTCTGATTCCTTGGTGAATCCCAGGTTCCTACAACAGTGCCTGACACTGCCCAACAGATAGTCGTTGAAAGAAGTTTTAAATGTCAGTAACTACTTAAACAAACACCGTGTGGGCCAGCAAAACAAGCCACAGGTCAAGCCTACCGACAACCTATTGGTGCCCTTGGTCAAGAAGAGCAGCCCTTGCAATCCCCAGCTCCATTGTCTCTGATCTACCCAGACCGTACAAGCATCTCTGCTGTTGCAGATTTCAGATGCAGAGAGTTCACAAAACTTGTGTGTGGGGAGTGTTGACCCAAGACGCATCCTTGACTTCCTTTCTGCCTTCTGTTTCTTTCACTGCTCTCTCCAAACTCACTCCATCCAGAGGACAACGTGGAAGGTTCCTACAACTCCAACCTGTAGACAGAGTGCTGAGGAGGTATCCAGGAAGAATGGACAGGCCCACAATGATTCCTGGCTTCTTACACCTTCTGTAGTTGAAGCTGGAACTAAGCATCAGAAGCCAGAGCACTCATGACAAGATGACACCATTGTTCCTTTGAATATGCTTTATAATAAAAGTTGAAAACTAGATGATATAACATGGTGAACTGAGTTAAAATTCTTGCTTGGGCTGGGCGTGGAGGCACACGCCTGTAATCCCAGCAGCTCAGGAGGCTGAGGCAGGAGGATTGCAAGTTTAAAGCCAGCCTCAGCAGCAGTGAGGCACTTAGCAACTCAGTGAGAGCCTGTCTCTAAATAAAATACAAAAATAGGCTGGGGGTGTGGCTCAGTGGCCGAGTGCCCCTGAGTTCAATCCCTGGTTCCCCACCTCCAAAAAGATTCTTGCTTAGTTACTTGCCAAGCTTGCTAAGCTCTAGATTCCTTCTCTGTAGATAGGAAGTCATTATATTTGAGAATTAAAGGGGATAATAAATGCCAAATGTTTGGTGTGGGGACAGGTGCTTCATTAATAATCACTTGCTTTCCTTTCTTCAAGCCAAATGTTTGCTAAAATCATTTTTAAAAATTGGATTCCTAGAGCTGGGGTTGTGGCTCAGTGGTAGAGCCTTCATCTAGCACGAGCGTGGTCCGTGTTCGATCCTCAGCACCACGTAAGAATAAAGCCATTGTGTACAACTAAACCAAATATATATATATACATATATATATATATATATATATATATATATATATATATATATATATAATAAGCAAGCACAGGAGCTGGGATTGTGGCTCAGTAATAGAGCGCTTGCCTAGCATGTGTGAGGCACTGGGTTTGATCCTCAGCACAGCATATAAATAAATGAACAAAATAAAGGCCTAAAAAATAAAATAAAATTGGATTCCTCCCCTTCTCCTAAATCACTTCCAGCATTATCCTTACCCTTTTAAATATATGTACTAGTGACTGTGTATGTGTGTGTGTATATATATGTATATATTTAATTATGTATATTTAAAATATAATATACTAGTGAATATATATGTGTGCATATATATATATTTTTTTTAAATTATAGCTTTCCTTTAGTATGAACCATTCCTACTGTTCATACTTAGCCATATTTCCTAGATTTTGGAGTCCCTTCTCACTCTCTCCAAAATTTATATTTTATGGATCAAAGACTTAAGAATTAGACCAGAAACTATGAAACTCCAAGAAAAAAAAATCATAGAGTCAACACTCTAGCATATAGGCACAGGCAATGGCTTTCTCAATAGGACCCCTAAAGTTAAGGAAATAATGTCAACAGTCAATAAATGGAATGGCATCAAATTAAGAAGCTTCTGCCTGGCAAAGGAAACAATTAGGAATATGAAGAGAGAACCCACAGAATGGGAGAAAATCTTTGCTAGCTACTCTTCTGATAGAAGGTTAATATCTAGAATATATAAAGAACTAAAAAACTTAACACCAAAAAATCAATTATACCCAATTAATAAATGGGCAAATAAACTGAATAGACACTTCTCATAAAAAGAAACTACAAATGACCGACAAACATATGGGGAATTGTTCAATATCATTAGCAATTAGGGAAATGCAAATCAAAACTACAGTGAGATTTCATCTCATTCCGTTAGAATGGCAATCATCAAGAATACAAAGCAATAATAAATGCTGTAAAGGATGTGGAGGAAAAGAAATATTTTTACACTGTTGGAATTCTAAATTAGTACAACCATTCTGGAGATCAGTATGGAGGTATCTCAAAAGACTAGGCATGGAACCACCAAACAGCCCATTCAGGGTTCAAGCGGAGAGAAGAGGATTTGGCAGTCCTTAGTATTATCCTGAAGAATTAAAGCCACCATACTACAGTGATATATGCACACACCCATGTTTATAGCAGCACATTTTTAAAAATTTATTTGTTCTTTCTAGATATATATGACAGTAGAATGTATTTTGACATATTATACATACATAGAATAAGTATAACTTGTTCCAATTAGGATCCCTTTATTGTGGTTGTATATGATGTGGAGTTATATCGGTTGTGTATTCATATATAAGGATAGGAAAGATATGTCGGATTCATTCTACTGTCTTTCCTATTCCCATCCCCCCCTCCCTTCCTTTCATTCCCCTTTGTCTACTTCAATGAACTTCTAATCTTCCCCTCCTTCATTGTAGGTTAGCATCCACACATCAGAGAGAACATTTGCCTTTGATTGTTTGGAACTGGCTTATTTCACTTAGCATGACATTCTCCAGTTCCATCCATTTGTAGGCAAATGCCATAATTTCATTCTTTATGGGTGAATAATATTCCTGTGTGTGTGTGTGTGTGTGTGTGTGTATCACATTTTTTTAATCCATTCATCTGTTGTAGGGTACCTAGATTGGTTCCATAGCCTGGTATGGCAGCACAATTTATAATAGCCAAAGTATGGAACCAGCCTAGGTGTCCATCAATGAGTAAAGAAAATTTGATATCTATACACAGTGGAGTTTTATTCAGCCATAAAAAAAATGAAATTATGTCATTTGCAGGCAAATGTATGGACCTGGAGACCATTATGTTATGTGAAATAAGCCAAGCTCAGAAGGTAGAGAGTCATATGTTTTCTTTCATATATGGAAACTAGAGAAGAAAAAAAGAAAGGGGGGATGGGAATCTCATGAAAATCAAAGGGAGATCAGTAGCAGAAAGGGACCAGGGAGTAGAAGACAGTGGGTGGGGGGAGTGCTGAGGAGTGATTTTGGCCAAATTATATTGTTTATATCATGTGCATGTTCAAATATGTAACAACAAATCCCATCATTATGTGCAATTATAAGGCACCAATAAAAAAATGTGGAAGAGGAAAAAAAACCAAAATCTATATATTTTAAAATTGTTTTTCTCTTTTAAAAAATGTTGCTGTTCCCACGAGAGTTTATCTTTTCAAAGACTTACAGTTTCTGTGTATTTTGCTATTAAGAATTTAGCAGAAAAGCCAATTAATAAATTGTTTGAAATCAAACAAAATTGAGAATGGCATTTAAAAGTATGTAAGCACTTGTATTTTAAGTTCCTTAAACACAAACTCATTTTTAAAACATTCTCTGCCTCACCCCAAAATGTTTGGTTACTGGTTTTTGTCTAAATGAATCCAGTAGCAACAGACTCTGCTGTTCTGTGTGACCTGGAAATTCCCAAGTAATCACTTTCGAAGAGCAGATGTTTAGATAAGCTAAGATGTTCTTAGGGAAATAAATCCCTTTATGATTATTTCAGAAGGGATCTGTATGTTTGGCTCAGTTCTTTAGAGGAACTGCATTCTCAACAGGTGAAAATAAATACATGCAGAGCAGGGTTCAAGCCGAGAGAAGAGGATCTGGCACCTATTTTCTAGTGACTATATAAAGACAGGCCAGGGCGCTGACCCCAGGATGGGTGTGGGTCAGGAGGGCAGGAAGGGAATCCGTTAGTCCTCTTGTTCTCTTGTAAAGTCTTGTAAGAGCAAAACACATGCCGTTTTTTCAAAGAGGGCTTGGGAAAGTAAGCTTTGTTAGAAAGCTAACTTAATATTTATGATGATCATAAAGATGGCATTATCACGTCATGCGTAAAGCCAAGTGGGGAACTAATACAACCTGCCATTGGTGCCATCCAGAAATATTTATTAGGAATTCCTGGGAAGGAGGTAGGCAGTAGATACGCACAAATGAGTGCCGAGGTGGCCACAGATCTGGGTGGATGTGGGCCCGGAACTATTTATCACTCCTCTAGGTTTTGTATTATTTGTTGTTCTGTTTTTTGCTAGTTCACTGTCTCTTCAGTTTCTAAAAAGGATTTGAGTCACCAATACCTTTGCTTAAGAAAGAGAGAGGGAGATAATAAATATTATTCATTAGCATTTTTTCCCTTCAGGCAAAACAAGCGCTTATATTTTACCCCTCCACCCCACAAAACCCTAAATCTTCCATCTTGACAGGCAGCGAAGACAATCTCAGCAACCACAGTACTAAAGAGTTTCCCTCCCTTCCTCCCTCCTTCCCTTCTTCCTTCTTTCCATTTTTCTCTGCTCTCTCTCTCTCTCTCTCTCTCTCTCTCTCCTTCCCTCTTCTTTCTTCCTCATATCTTCTATTTTTCTCTTTGTTTCAACTTTTCTAATACTCCAAAGTTATGCACAAACTTCATATGATTTTAACGAAGAGAAACACTAATTTCAATAAAAGATTGCACATACCTACACAATTTTGCCCACACTGGGTTGAAGGTTTAAAATTTTTTTCATTCTAATTTTATTGAACAGGAAACAAAAACTGCAACCAAGATCATAGACCCCATGTTTTCCACATCCTGAGCATGTGTACTCAGTGGTCTACGGCCCATGGTCAAAAAGACCTTGTAGTTCTGGTCTCTTCAGATCTTTCCAATTAGAACTTGAAAGCCCAGTTTCCTCCCAGAGAAATGCCAGATGCATTCTTCTTTAATGAGCTTAGGACCAAAACTGCAATATGATCTCTTACTTCAGGTGGAACATGGATAACAGCTTAGAAAGAAAGGAGAAAGGGGTCTGGAAGAGGATGTAGATTGAAGGATTACCTTAATTAAATGTAAAAGTAGGATCAGAGAGGTAGGAAGGCCTTAAGGAAACTCTAGTTCTGTGGTCTGAGGGACAAAGCCATGTAGGGCAGCTGTTCCCATATTTGGGGGAAAAAAAATCAAAGTAAGTCTGAATGTTTATACAATATTTAAAAAAAAATAAGATGAGTTTGACAAACACCCCGTAGAATGTATTCAGGACAAAACCTACCAAGAGCTAATCACGTCTAAATGTTTTTAGTGAAGTCTGTGTTCTAATTCCATACATTTTATGCTAACTCATAAATGGGGTTATTCATTCAAATAATCCCTGATGACACGGGTCCAGTAGATTTTTCCAGTCTTAAAATTTCAGACTACAGACAAATAAAAATTTAATTCAGAGTTTAATGCAAATAAAAGTACTTAAAGTTTGCCACATCATATTTTTGTGATATTTTTAAGAATGACCAAGACTTGAAATACTGCAGTTTGAATTCAATAAGTTATAATCCATTTGAACAAAGAGAAATTATGCAGCTATAAACATGAGTGAGGAAATAATGTACTGAGATAAAAATAAGTCCAAATAAAATTTTTTATTTTTATTTTTGGGGTACAAGGGATTGAACTCAGGGGCACTCGACCACTCTCAGGGGCACTCCACCACTGGGCCACATCCCCAGCCCTTTTTTGTATTTTATTTAGAGACAGGGACTCACTGAGTTGCTGAGTGCCTCGCCATTGCTGAGGCTGGCTTTGAACTCGTGATCCTCCTGCCTCAGCTTCCCAAGTGCTGGGATTACAGGCGTGCGCCACTGCACCTGCTTCCAAATAAATTATTAAGTGACCCACAGAAGAGTAACATGGGACAGTATGCCAACTATGCAACTTTTGCATAAATAGGAGAGAGCAATATCTGCCCATTTACTTGGATATACAAGAAGAGACCTAGGAACAACACATAAGAAATCAATAAGTGATTAAGATGAGTGGGCAGGAAATGACCAAGGAGATTGGGTACAGAGCTGAGGAAATATTTTACTATAGAGAGTTTTTATACTGCTAGATCCTTTAACCATGTGTATATATGTAATTTATACATAATTTTAATGTCCTTTCTTTTCCCCACTTTGTTATTGGGGACCAAATCTGGAGACTGGTGCATGCTAAGCAAGCACTCTGCCGCTACATCCCCAGCCCATAAAGTTCCTTATCATGCCAAAAGGTTGAAAAGGCACCAGTCCAAAAGAAAGTTGCAAGCTGATGAATCTATACAGCAAATCAATAATACTGGTCTGTATTTGATTTACATGATTGCATCTTGTGTCTTGCTAATATCTCAAGGATAAGCTACCAAATACCTATACTTTGACCCCTAGGTAAAAAGAGAGATCAGGAAACGTACATGATTGCATCTTGTGTCTTGCTAATATCTCAAGGATAAGCTACCAAATACCTATACTTTGACCCCTAGGTAAAAAGAGAGATCAGGAAACGTCAGAAAACACAACCACCTGATAATCTTCTTAAAGGCATTCGGAACTGTTCAGTGATCCATGAATGTCAAGGCAAACCTCCCATATGCCTCTTCCAAGTTCCACATAAATCTCTTTATCTAAGGTAAATAGAAATACCTGTGGCCTTTGTTTTATGCCCCTTAGTGTTTCTGAGGCATTATTTTACCTATGCTCCTAACAGCTCAAGAAGCATACAGCATTTCTAATATATTTTCATAAGCAGGGCACACGGCATTGAACAATCCAGCCCTGGCCATGACAGTATGCTTGGTGGTGATGGGCAGCATACATTTGTTTTGATCCCTATCTGTAGAATTATAAAGATTCAAAGACTTTGCTCTTACCCATTTCTGTATTATCCCCTCCAAACAGTCCCTAGACTCCAATTGCAAAGCCAGCTCTAGTGTCATTTCTAAGCTCATTTCTTTATGTACCTAGATGCCTTTCTTTTCTTCAGATGGCAAATGTGCCTCTATCTACTATCTGCGGAATGCTTATATTTGGAATTATTAAATGTACAAGCTGACACAACAAACCACCAATTTGTTATTTTGATGAAAATATTTTTTGTATTTTCAGGAGATGGCTCAAAATGTTGCCTTTGTTGTACAGTCTTTGTTTTGACAAAGACAAAAAAGAGAGCGAGAGAGAGAAAGCTCTGGATCATTTTTCCTATGAAACTTAATCTAAAACCAAACAATTTGGCACGTGACTTCTGAGTGTGTTCCACGTTTCATTTCTAGAGCCCATTTCCCTGGCAACCTCCACCCTCTCCCAGCTGTAGAGGTCAACACAATAGACTTGTCACAGGTTTTAAGTCGGGTAACCACTTTTAATTTGGAGAAATTATTACCCGGGGAGAAAATAGGCTGGTCCTGTACTTCAAAGAAAAAAAATAGAAATCAAGATGCACGCTACCTCCCGGATTGGATTGACTCTTAATGTTGCTGTGTGCCTCATAAGCAGCTGTTCAAATAAGTAGCTGCCCGGAGGAAATGTATATTCAAATGCTCCTTGTCATTTGCCTC
Source organism: Tamias sibiricus (assembly GCA_025594165.1). NCBI lineage: Eukaryota > Metazoa > Chordata > Mammalia > Rodentia > Sciuridae > Tamias > Tamias sibiricus. Next base: position 104,961,279 of record CM046664.1, on the reverse strand, counting down.
TCCTAGCTTCACACCTAAAAGCCAGATGCAAGCTTTTCCAGGGCTAACAAATAGATGCCTTCTGGTGGCTCATTATGGTAATTACTGGCCATATATTACTGCCATGTGAACAGGGTTGTGAGGCAGGCCAGCCCAGGGGCATTTACAAGTGGTTTATTTGTGTTGAGCTATTAAGAATCCTCCAGTTATCAGATCAACTACTGCTCTTTGAGTTTTACAAGCAAGTTGTTCCCTAATAATCTGATCCTTCATCTGCTACCTTGGTGATCTATTTAAGCACCACTTAAGGACATAACACTCTGCTTAAGAAAGTTACTTTACCTGGTTACAAAGAGTTTTCCAAGTTACTGTATCCTATGAACATGCTGTACGCTTTTCCTTCCCAACTCCCTCCCCTCCAATTCTTCCAAATCTGTGAGGCTTTCTCCATTCTTTGATCATCAACTGTGCTACATACCTCTTTGTTGGCTGCAAACACCTTCCTGGTGTAAATTAATGTTGATGCAACTGATCTTTATAGGTTTGGACAACCTCAGGGTTGAATCCAGGTTATGGAGGTTCTAAACTTCTCAGAAGTTGTGGGGAGGCTCTTAAAAAAAATAGATGGAAACTTTATGAATATAAAATTAGGCACAAAAATGAATTTTGGAATGAGAAATTTTTAAAAATTGACAAATCTGAACACATAACAAAATCTAATCAGTGGAATAGCACAGCTTTTAAAATTAACTGCCTAACTCTCCTATCATTCCATTTTTCTTACTTGGGGAGGTAATAGTCTGATTGCCTCCTCATATGACAATGGTTTTATAATATTTTTAGAGAGAAAAGAAAAACAATTTAGCTTTTCTTTTAGCAGCATTGATTAAAAGAAGTTTTATTACATAGTTTAAGAAAAGTTTCAGTATCACAACTTTTTTATTGTAATGTCATGTAAGGTTTTAGAATCTTTTTTTTAAATTTGGGGAAAGGTTTACTAAATGTCTTCACAGTTGAGCTATATTTCAGGGTATTTCAAGCTTTATTTTGCAGTGAGTAATCTTAAATATACTTTGAATTGAAATGCATTCATTAACCACAGCTTGTTGCAAATGACATCTTTGAAATCACTTTCTTAATTACCACTTTTGTTTTAATCTGAAATTTTTTTGTTTATGTTGTTTCTATAGAAGTAATTTCTATTGATATCATCACTCATCTTTATTGCTTTTGTCTTCATGTTCCATTCATTTTTCTGGATTTCCTTTTAGTTCTTTAATACATTTATAGATGATAAACATGGTAGCCCTTGTAAGCATTCAAATCTGGAAGACACTGAAAATACATTCTCACTTGTTTTACTGAAGCATTTTGAAACATCTTTCCAAATTCATTTCTCAATGTCAGAACAATTTTGCAAATTAAAAAAAAAAATGACCATAATATTCAGAAGTTACTGATACAAGTAAAAGACCACGAATTAAACCTTATTAGAGTCATGAAGAATTTGCTTTGGGGCCTCTGAGAGATGGCCCCAAGGCATGGCACATTCCATTGTGTACCCTGCTAAAAGCAGTCTATTGCTGAAGGCATAGTTATTACATTTAAATATACAGACAGATTTAAATTGGGGAGGAGAAGGTTGGGATCCCAAATCCCCAGAATCTTCAGAGAGTGAGGAATGGGAAATTGAGTGGGAAAGAGTTCTTGATGTGGAAAATAGGGAAATGAGAAGAAGTGGCTCTAAGGGACTTGTCTCTCTTGTCTCCCTTTCAACCTGTTGTCAGGACCCGCAAGCTGACTTACAACCTGTGTCTAATGGCAGGTATTTTGGTTGCTATCATTGCATGAATTTGCTTCACACACAAGAGACAGACCACTCAGCAAATTCCTTTTGGTTGACAACATTATCTCACTGATTATAATGGCAAAATTGGAAATAGCCTACATATTTAAAAGTCAGATGTTAAACACCTTATTATGCATTCATACAAAGCATGCGTACATCTTAAAATGTTCCATAGTTGTATGTTCGTTGATTTGAAATTTAGTTACAATATGTTTTTATATGAAACAAACAGAATATAAAGCAATATAAATGGTAACATCCCAGTTTTGCTTTTAAAATCTCTTTATTTTCATGTATAGATATGTATATATGTAGCAAAGTGTTGAAAGTAGTTATCTCTGGGCAGTTACAATTTTTATATGTGAAATTTAAGAAAAAAAGTACATCTTTAAAAATTTTGTCCTAATGACCATGTTTTATTTTGGTAATAAGAAAATATTTTTAATGACAAAAGAGAGAATATCATTTTTACATTAGATTTCTTTAGCCTTTCCCAATAAAATAATGGTCTGAAATTGAAATCTATATATGCAGTTTAATATTCATGTTAAAACCCCATTTTTAAGAAACAATCTATTCCTAAGAAGGGTCACTCTCTGGGACTTACTATAACAACAGGATGCAGGTCAATCTCACATATGGCATACTGGAATCTACAAATTCCATCCCTGTGATTGGGTGATAGGCCAATGTATCAAATAATTAGTTCCAGGTGATTCAAGAGACATGTTTTATGTTTAATTGAATTTTTTTTTAGAATGTGTATATATATGTATATGTATGTATATATATATACATATGTGTATATATATATTACATGTATATATATACATATATATGTGCACACACATATATTTAAATATTCCCTGGAATGGCTTATATTTAGTCCTTCACACTTACATGTATAATTAGAATAGGACAGTACCTCTTAAAAACTGTGTGGGGTGTGTAAATATTCTGCATTAATTTGAGCCACCATCAAGCAATGCTTATTGTTGTGAATGCAATGTCAATCAGCACTTAGAATCTATGAAGCACAGAATGCACTCATTTACATAAACTCACTCCATCTTCCTAAGACAATGGTTCTCAATCCTTGGCATGTAAAGAAACATCTGAGGAAACTTGGCAAAATTCACATTCCAAGCCCACACTCCCAGAAAGTCTTAGTAAATATGGGAGGTGAACTGAGAACTGGGTTCCTACTTGGACAGACATCATTTTAAGAACATGTGCCTCTTTGAACACAGGGGACAATATAGCAGAGAGCAAGAAAGAGCCCTTTTTACAGGTCCAAAGACTGTGATGTGTGGGAAATAGACCAGAAACATTTCTTCCCATCCTGAATACTTTCTCCATCCTTCCTTCACCAGCTGACTGATGAACGTGCCCCCTCAGTTGTATAATGTGAACCCTGTGACCAAATTAATCCTGGCAGTTAACGAAATCATACTGTGTGGAAAAAACAATCCTTTCTTCCTCAGAGTAGCTTGAAACCCTGTTAAGATAATGACTTGGGCCTCACTTAAAAACCTGCCACATTCAACCTTCAGAATCTCCGCTCCTACAGATTGCTGCCGGGAGTATACAACGCTTTGTCTCCGCTTGTGCTAATGGTTTTCCACGCTCTGTTCTAGACACGTGACCACCCGGTGTCATAGTGCTGCTGAAAAATGCATTCTCTGTGCCCAGGAAGAACCTGTATAAATATTCTCAATAAATAAATAACAGTTGTCATTTTCAGAATATGACAATCTCCAGCTGCCTGTGCTTAAAGTGAGCGACGTGTCATTTATCCTAATAGATGTGAATGCGTGTATTGTACATACCAGTGAGTCACCTAATTCTTATTCACTCCAGCCTTGGTCTCAGTTGGGGGCAAGTGCCTCTAACAGGGTTTGGCTGGATCAAATCACAAGCTGAAAAATCTTGGTCAATTATAGAAGCCCGAGGCTAAGGAGGGAGTTGTCTTTTCATACCTCCTCACAGACCCCTCCTCTTCCCAGGCTTACCTAAGAGGCCAGTCAACCTCCCATCTGTGGAATTTCTGGGAATCTTTCTCCCCCTGTAATTTACTGTGCCTCAGTTGTTCTGTGTCCTGATAATACAAGTGGTGAGAAAGTCGCCTAATCCCACTGGCATCCCCTCTTGTCAGCACCTCTTTATTTCCCTCTTTAAAGGCTCAACATGTTTTGATTTACAAGGTGCACCAAGATAACTGCAGGTGCCCCCTCTAAATAGCAAGGTTAACTCACCTGAGATGAATTCTTTCATTACAAACAAAAGCAACACATGAGCAGGAAATACAATTAATACAGGTGCTTCCCTGAAACTTAGCAAATGCCTGTTGTCTTGAAAGAAGGGGGGAAAAAAATCTTCACCATCGCCTAGAGGTTCCTTTCAGGCTATTTCAGTGAAGGAAGAATTTGAATTAGAATAAGTTTGAAAGAAAAAGGAAAAGTCCTCTGTGCTCAGAAGAAGCCCCAACAAGGACCCTCAGATAAGGAGGTGTAAATGGTTTAAGGACTCAGGTTATTCAGGGGTAAGTAAAGTGTAGACCAAAATTGACCCTAACATTGAAATTTGGGGAACAGCCCATCCAATGAAATCATCTGTCTTAATGGGGTGCATTTTGAGACTACAGTCATGCTGAATAGTTTTTTTTTTTTTAAGTACTCCAGTTAAGGCAACCTTTATAGAACCTGTCACTTGATTCTCCTTGGAAATATATAACGCATATATTAATTCAAGGAAGTGTTCGATTCTGTTAGACGGAGGCAGATGAGCTAACTTTCTCTTCAGTTTGCTTGAAGTTCAGAGTTCACTACTCCAGTGGTTGACAGTTCATTACTTTAAAATCTCAAAAGTTAACTGAGTCTTTTATCATAAAGTGTAGGTAAATCTTTTCTGGTAGTTGTTGAAGATATTTGCTTTTTGTGTTAAGAAAATATCAAAAAGGAAATCAAGCAAAATAAATGCTGCAGTCCTACCAAACAGCTCAATTTTAAGAATATGTGTAAAGAAAATTAAGATGAAAAACCCTGAAAACAAAAGGAGAAATTGTAGAACTAACAAGAACACCTGACAGTTACATTTAAGTTGCCAACTATATTACATCTATTTCTTTTTTTATTTTGATCACCTTTATAAGCAAGTAATGTGTCTTTTATCTTTTTAAACTACTGGTCCTGACATTCTTTAATTTGGACATGTTTGTGAGGTAAAGTGTTACTTTTTAGCCTTGGTTGGGGTCCTCTCCGATATTAATTGACCAAGGGGGCCACATTCCCGAGGTTGCAACGCCCGTCTTTCTCTGACAATCTCCTTCTCCCCAGAGCACACACACAAAAATAAGGTTTCGCCTAATGCTTCTGACCTAACCACACATCCTCAATGGTGAATCTACCTGCTTCTGGAATGACAGGGTGACAAGGCTGCATGCTCAATTACACCTGCTCCTCTTTTTAAGTAATTGCCTTAGATCTTGCCAAATTGCAAGCTAGTTTTCTCAGGCACGCTAATTTGAATTAGAATGAAGGTGCTAAACTTTTTTCAATTACTACAACCTAGTTGTTTGAAGCAATGTCTTTGTTTTCCAGAATTCTCTTTCAGAACCCAAATACAAATAGCTAAATAATCCTTCTATTTTGAGCCCCAGCATATACTATCATTGTTTCCTTCTGCACAATCTGTGTATGAAACTGGTTTTCCTATATACCGATTTTTATGCAACAGAAAAGAGTACTACTTTGTGGACTTTTCTATGACTGGTAGGAATAAAAGCAACAAAAGAGTTAAGTAAGTTTGCCAGATTTAGTAAATAAAAATTTGGCATGCTCAGTTGAATCTGAATTTCAGATAAACAATGAATTGTGTGTTGTATAAGTGTGTCTCATGCAATATTTGGGACATAATTATATCAAGAAATGGCTTTTTTTTTTTTTTAATCAGAAACTCAAATTCACCCAGTCTCCGTATATTTTGTCTGGCAACCTTAGAGTTGAATAATGCCAAAATTGATTTATATCTGTGTGTTTCTATGAATAACATTTTATTGGGAAACAAAGGAATGAGTTATATTTCAATTTTGGTATTGGGGAAATATGAGAGGATTAATTTAAATAATATGTAAAAATAAGATACTGGCAAGAAATATTAACCCAAATGGGGATTTCATGCCTTTTTTCACATTCTAGTAAAATATAAATTTTCTCTGTGTGTATAAATATGAAAACTCCATTGTTTTCTGCCTGAATTAGCATTTGTTATTTTTGTGCATGACCCTCTAAAACACTTTCCATTATTCAAGTCATCTGCAGTCACTCAAAACTGGTGAAGCCTTGTGAGAATAGCAAATGGAGAAATAGTAGTCTGATTAAAATTAGCTCAGCTCAAGGGAGTAGGGATTCTCTGCTTTAAATTAGACTGTCATAAGCAAAATATTAGGAAACAAATACTTTATATAATTTTATTTATGTATATAAACAAATACTTTATATAATTTTCAGTCTAAGAAAACATACTAAAGATAATTTCTTTTACTTTTATGATTCATGATTATTAGCAAAATAGTTACAAAATCAATCAAATGAGTCTTCTTATGATTTCTTTCATCACAAATTTTATGCTATAAACCAATTTAAAAATATTTGTCAATACAGTTAAGAAATGTGATGTAAATTATTTTATTAGTATTAGAATTTTATAATATATATGCTAACATTCACCCATGTATGAAGTGAAATATTTCTTATTTTATAATTAAATTTCTTTTTATTTCATTACCTTTCACATCAGTCTCTTCATGATTTTGTGTTTTTCTTCCTTATTAAAATAAATAGACTGGCAGTACTTCTGTTCTTATGATAAAATAACTTTAATTTTTAAATAGTACGCCTATCTGTATTAAACCTAATGTTATCATAATCTGAAGTTCCACAAATAAAATGCCTTGCTTTTTAATTAACTTGATTAAAACTGAAACAATGACAAGTATTTCTTTTTGGTGCTCTAAGACACAAATTCTGTTAGAATATACAATACTTTTACATTAATGTGACAAAGTGTAGGTACTTAGTCTACTGGTTAAAGTTTTCTTAACCATAATTTTATCTAGCTTTCTACAGTGCTCAATATTATGTAATCAATGTCTGCATGAAGATGTCAAATTTATTGTGTCAGCTTCCATTATAAGTAGACATAAGCAAAAAATGCATGTTTGTATATGTGTGCATATTCTAGTATAATTTAAAGGGAATCTGTTATTTGCTATATAATTTCCTGCTCTCTCAACATCAGTAAAATAACACATTAGTTTTAGAAAAGTTCAGAATATCTATTTTTCTGGGGGGAGAGGGGACCCAAGAAGGTCTTGGTCCCAATTCACAGAAAAAAAAAAAAAAAATAGCCCCAAAGAATCCAAGATGCACCGTGAGAACAGACCTGTGGTCTGGCTATGTGCCAACCAGATGCAAGATGCACACTTAGCGCTTGCTGAGGCTGTGGAGTCAAACCTATTCTTGCCAAAGTAGAGAGTCAAAAAGAAATATTCTCATAAAGGGGAAGAGAGGAAACAAGAAAGAAAAGCTGAAAGAAGACAGTTCAATGAAGGGTGGTAATGGACCAGAAGCAGCAATAGCACAAAATCTAGACTGCTCCAAAGGAGAAAAAAAGCATCTCCCAGAAAAGAGAGTATTATTTCTCCAACTTAGTACTAGAAATTAGTGTCTAAAATGTGAAAAGTGTGCCCTGGGGGAAACAAAGATTCTGTTGTCAAATATACTTGAGAAATATCTATCTACCTACGTACCTACCTACCTATATTTCTGTTTTGGAGATTTATACTGCAAAATTGAGTATTGCAATTTCCAAGATCTGCTATTTTTTTTTTTAGAAATCTCTTTAATCTGGTTAATAAACATATGCATGTTTAATATTGATTTCCTTGAACTTATATGACTATGGAATTAATCATGTTAGACCACCTGGTACCCTCCCTATTGTATGAGGGGTCTGTCTTTGAGTACTCAAAGACATTGCTTTTATTTTATCTATGACCCCCTGGTAATAATCAGAATAGCAAAGTGGTTAAAAGCAGGAACTTAGATTTGGAATCATTAATATGATTGTACCACGACTATGGGGCTTGAGAGGATTCAGGGAAGATCACATATAGAAGGGACTTAGTGGTTTGATGGACAGTCTCAGGTATGCCTAACTGTGGCAAGGATGAACTGACAGGCAAATCAAACAGGGTGAGTTGCAATAGCTAGGTTGTGGAACCAACCTAGATGTCCCTCAGTAAATGAGTGGATTAAGAAAATGTGGTATATACGCACAATGGAATTTTACTCAGCAATAAAAGAAAATAAAATAATGGCATTTGCAGGTAAATGGATGAAGTTGGAAGACATAATGCTAAGTGAAGTTAATCAGTCTCAAAAATCCAAGTACCAAATGTTTTCTCTGATATAAGGAGGCTAGTTCACAGTATTGTTGGATGGCAGTACATAGGAGGATTAGAGGAACACTAGAATGGTCAAAGGGAAAGGAGGGCAAGGGAGGGAGCAAGGGGGGAGGGAGGGGGAGAAAAGGGAAAAAAAAAGGTGGTTGAATGAGACGGATATCATTTTCCTAAATGCATGATTGAAGACCTGAATTGTACGAATATACTTTGTATACAAACAGTTGCATGTAAAAAGATGCTATACACAGGCACTATGAATTGTAAATATTAAAAATTATAAAAATAAATTTTAAAAAATAGGGTGAGTTGATTTTCTTGTCCCTTCATGTTGCCCCCTTTACACGTTTTCAATATCTGCTTTGCTGAGGCATGGTGCAGGCTCTGGGAATTTTGTCAGTGAGCTCAGTTGGGAAGAATCCTTACAGCTAGCAATTAGCATTGTAAAGGAAAGATGTGGGAAAGGTATGAGCTCTCAGTATGAAGACCAGAAAGTGGAGCTTAAAGTGCATTTCCCCCTGGGTCAGTGAAAAATCCCTATCTTCATCTTTTCTAAACTCAAGAGGTAAAGAAATAGATATATTTTTTTTAACTTTAAATTTTTACTATTATTTTTAAATTTGTTCTAACTAGTTACACATCACAGTAGAATGCATTTTGACACATTGTACACAAAATGGAGCACAACTTCCCATTCCTCTGGCTGTACATGGAGCAGAGTCACACTGGTCGTGAAATCATATATGTATATATGGTAATAATGTCCTTCCAACTCCCACACCCCCTTTCTTCCCCTCGATCCCTTCTGCACAATCCAAAGTTCCTTCATTCTTCCCTTCCCTACCCCATTATGGATCAGCATTCACTTATCAGAGAAAACATGTGGCTTTCAGTTTTTTGGGTTTGGATTATTTCACTTAGTATAATATTCTCCAGCTCTATCCATTTACCTGCAAATGCCATAATTGCATTCTTCTTTAGGGCTTAGTAGTATTCCATTATATATACGTACCACATTTTCTTCATCTATTTATCTGTTTAAGGGCATCTAGTTTGGTTCTATAGTTTAGCTGAATTGAACAAATTGAATTAGTTAATTGAGCTGCTACAAACATTGATGTGGCTGCCTGACTGTAGTATGCTGATTTTAAGTCCTTTGGGTATAAACTGAGGAGTGGGATAGCTGGGTCAAATGGTGGTTCCATTCCAAGTTTTCTGAAGAATCTCCATTCTGCTTTCCATAGTAGTTGCACCAATTTTCAGTCCCCCCAGCAATATATGAGTGCACCTTTTCCCCCACATCCTTTTAAATAAGTATGGTTCTATATGAAAATTCAGGATGCTGAGATTCATATAAAGGGTATATATAGTTCTAGGTCATTCTATCACATGTGTAGCTTCGCCACCACCATTAAGATATAAAACTAGGGCTGGGGTTGTGGCCAATGGTAGAGTGCTTTCCTAGCACCTTTGAGGCACTAGGCTCGATCCTCAGCACCCATAAAAATAAATAAAATAAAATAAAATAAAATAAAGGTATTGTGTTCATATACAACTAAAAAATACTTTTAAAAGGTATTCAACTAAAGACTTTGTTTTACCTTTTCAAGAGGCAGTCTTTTCTTACAATAAAAGAATTAAGCATCACAACGAACATTAACCAATTTAATTGATTCTATTTCAACTTTCACAAGGTGAGCATGAGTAAAAAGGTAGTGACTTGAGGGTTTTGATATGACAATTCAGCATTTTAATAGTTCTTCTATGGTTCAAATGTGCTTACCCTTTGCTCTTTGTAAACCTGGTTGTCAGATGTGAATACTTTGAGAACTAACTTTACATTTTAATTCAGTTCTTCATTGTCATCATTTATGATTGCACTGGCGCAAATATATGTGTTTTACAAAAGGTAAAATGTGCTGAAGAAAGAACCAAATGGGGAAACAGATCCCATTTAAACAGCCATAAACAAGCTTACAGCAGTAAGTGGTGACATGAATAAATTGCTTTTGCAAGAAAATTCAGACTTAATATTATTACCAAGCCACAGCTGAAAGGCATAACCATATTTGAAACAGTAGCAAAGGCCAGTACCACTGGATTAGAAATGATCTCATGATGGCATCATCATGGCTTATTTAAAAAGAAAGGAAAAGAAAGCCTTGGAATCTCGTCATGCTAGTTAGGGAAGTAAAGACTCAGTGATGATGACTGGTTTTATACCATATTCTTTCTCCTAGTCTCCTTTGGTCTTTAATACAAATAGGTCAAGATTGAAGAGACCAGTTGTCATAGTTTTGCCATGGCTACAGTTCTTGGTTAGTTGTAAAGCATAATCATGACATGCATAGTTCAAAAAATTGTTGAACTTATTAGATCTCCACACTGGTGAATGCTATTATAACCAATAATTTTATCCATAAATGAGTTCTTTATGATAAGTGGTGAACGAAATTTTGTTGAAATTGGAGGCTGGGCAGGCATCTGTATTCACTAACACTACCAGCAAGGAGACTGGCTCTGGCTCTCTGCCTCACATTAATTTAGAGCATTTTGCTAAGTGTGTTTTGTCAAATCAGATAGTCTCTTAAAATGCTGTCTACAAAATCTATTTTTAATGTCTCCACGAAGACATTATCATTGTCAATACAGACTTGCCTATAGGTTTACCAATGTCTTTTCTTAGCATTCTTCCTTGCGTCTCAGGCCTTTTGGAACATAGAGCTTTTAGTTTGTTAGAAATGTGCAAATTTCACACAAGAAGACATTTAACTCCAGGCTCGCGGTTGTTTTCTTTTAGCATGTTGAAGATGGTACCCCATCTTTTGATAGTCTCAAAGTTTTATTCCCTTTAAGTTACCTGGTGTGTGTGTGTTTCTCATTCCTCTTCTAAGAACTTCTCTTGTCTTTAGCAATCTGCACTTTCATTGTATATCTAGATGACTTTTCTTTGTCCTTGATCTTATTTAAGTTTTATTTGGATTGTGAATTTAAGGGTTTGTGTTTTCATTATTTCTGCAAAATTCTCAGCCAGTATTATTTTGAATATTGTCTTTTTCCAACTTTATTATCCCTCTCAGGAAAGTTGATGAGATCTTTTATAGAGCTCCCTAATCTTCCTTCTATGTTCACTGATTTTCTCTTTACTCTGTTCATTCAGGTTTGTTGTTGTTGTTGTTGTTCTGTTGAGTTTTTCTCATGGTGGTTTATTTCCCCACCAAATATGATATTGGTGTTTTTCCTTCTGAAAACACATTCCTTGGAATTTTAGCTGTGGGAATTTTTTGAAGCTCAAAATTAAAGTATTCTAGATATAGTTTTTTTTTGCTTCTATTAGTGACTTAGAGGCACTTCCTAGACAGTACCAGTTCAAATTAAATTCTCTAAGTTTTGCATTTTTCAAGGTCATTGAATTCTTTGAAATCCATCCCCAAACCCATGTAAAGGCCTACTTGTGGTTTTGAGTCCTCAGAGAAATAGTCTCCAAAATTCTCCCATCAAGAACCAAGTCTAAGACATCTGTTTCCTATTTCTATTTCCCTCTGTTGGCTGTTTTGTTTGATTAATTAATATGTTTAATTAGTTATAATAAATTGTATAATACAATTATAAATTTTTTGTTTATCTTTTAACCAAAAGAGGCACTTTGGGGAGTTCTGGATTCTGTGGGTTCCTAAACAGATATGGCCTATTAGGACCCAGGCCGTAGGCCACCAGCAATTGTTAGATGCCCCCAGGCAGCTGCCAATGAAAGAAGTTTTCTAACTCTCTGGTTAGAAAACCATACTTTCTCCAAGTTAGGGCTCCATGTCTTGCCAGTTCAGTTATTCACCTCAAGATCAAATATGTCTAGTACTTCTTTTTGTATTGTTTTTTAGTTTAGTTGTGCTTTGATTGTGGGGATTGAACCCAGAGGTGTTTTACCATTGAGCTTTTACCCAGCCCTTTTTATTTTATTTTTTTGAAACAGTCTTAGTAAGTTTCTGAGGCTGATCTCAAACTTGCAATCCTCCTGGCTCAGCCTCCCAAGTAACTGGGATGACAGTTGTGTATCACCACATTCAGACGTCTCCAGTGCTTCTAATTGTTCTATACTAGGAAGGTTTTTATGGTAACTTCTTTGCCATATTACCTAGAATAGAATTCAGAATGACATTTAAAGCTAGAGTAAAACTAGTATAAGAACTAAGGATAATAACATAGCCAAGCAAATTGGATGGTGGAATAGAGGGAAGAGAAGTAGAAGGAACTGAAAATATATTTATTTATCATTCATTGTGAAAATTCAAATACCATGTCTTAGAAATAGAATTAAACATCTTACATAAGATCATAAAGGTAAACACTGTAACATGAAAAAGATAGTAAACCTTCAAATTATTAGAAAATGCATGTAAAAAGCAAGTATAACAGACCACAAAGTAGAATGTAGAAGACAAAAAGAGACATACATTTAAGAAATTGCATGCATAAAATAATGCATCGTAATTCCAGACAATGTGCTAATATATAAAAGACAAACGTGAAACTAACCATTGGAAATAAAATATGATGGCAGAATGCAAACAAACACACACTGAAGGCGAGTGTTACAGACTTTCTTGTGAAACACTTTCAGTTTGAATCACAAATAGAAATTCAACTATATGCTAAACACATAAGCTGCTAATAAAAGGAAGTGTCTCAGAATGGATAAAAGGAAAAGATAAATACATTGCAGCATGCAAATAACACAAGAACCTGTGATGTCAGACAAGGTTTAATTCACAGCCAAGAAGCATTAAATAAAACTAAGAAGGCATAATATAATGACAAATGCCATACTTCACAGAAAGGTACAATAGTCATGCACTGAATAACAGGTATAAGGATTCCTGAGATGAAGTTGAACATATATGCAGATAAATGGGTAGACAGAGCTCACAATAATAAAAAAAATATTCATTTGTCTTCTTCAAGTAGAAAACATAATATCAAAAAATTACTGGAATTAAAGTAATTCATATATACTCAACTCCATACAGGAAATATACCTTTTTTTCAAATACATACAGAACTTTATAAGAAATAGCAATTTATTATAATACAAAAATTTAATGTATTTCAAAGAAAGTAAAACTTTAAAGTTTTATTTATAAAACTAGTTATAGTGAAATATAACTAGTAATAAATACTTATATTATAAAATTTTTAGGGGTTGGGGTTGTAGCTCAGCAGTAGAGCGCTTGCCTACTACGTGTGAGGCCGTGAGTTTGATTCTCAGCACCGCATAAAAATAAATAAATAAAATAAAATTTTTTAAAAGTCTTAGGACCTAAAATAAATAATCTCTTTTAAAACACGCAGGTGAGAAAAGAAATTAAAACAAAAATACTGAAGACAGTATGAACTGAAACCTTTAGGACACACAAAAAAATTATCACATAAGAAGGAGTAAAGATAACTAAATTAAGCATTTGAAATAACAAATTGTGATCACCATTACAATAATCTAAGGAAATCAGAATTAAGAAACTAGTAAAATGTGAAATTCCTGAGTGGCTCACAACAACAAAATAGAGTGAAATTAACAAGCTCAAGATATTGTCATTTTAAAAATTTCATCTAGTAGATGAATCATTCACACAGTGTTTAAATGGTGAATGATAGAGAAAATACAAGAAACTAAAATGAGCAATTAAGTTGAGGACCTGAGCATAGATATTGAGGGAATTAAGATGTGTCTTATATATACAATAGAATATTACTCAGCCTTAAAGAAGAATGAAATTATGGCATTTGCCAGTAAATGGACAGAGCTAGAGAATATTATGCTAAGTGAAATAAGCCAATCCCAAAGAATCAAAGGCTGACTGTTTTCTCTGATATGCAGATGCTAGTTCACAATAAGGGGGTGCTAGGGAAGAATAGATGTACTTTCGATTAGACAGAGTTATGAAACGAGGGGATGGGGTCTAGGGGCAGAAATGATAGTAGAATGACTCAGATGTCATTACTCTCTCTATAAATATATATGATTATACAACCAGTGTAACTCTACATCATGTACAATGAGAGGAATGAGAAGTTATACTCCTCTTACGTATGATGTGTTAAAATGCATTCTACCGTCATGTATAACTAATTAGAAAAAAAATTTTAATTTGCTTAAAAAAAAAAAAAGATGTGTCTTTGCTCAACTCCATGCATATGAATTGGAAAAACCTAAATAAAATAGGTGATATTTCTAAGAAACTTAAATCATTGTGACTTCAGATGGGATAGAAAAATCTTGATAGATCATTTTGGAGAAATGATAAAAGTTGTCAAAAAATTGCAGGTATCAGACCCAGACTATATTTACCTGAAGTCTGCCACAAAATTCAAGGGCCAGAAATTCCATGATATTGAAGTGGTTCTGAATCAGAGATTGAAGAAAAGTTTCCATTTTTGTATGTATGTATTCTAATAATCACATCAACACTTCACAACATAGAAAAAGAAAATTACCAATCTTTATTATGAATATTAATTTAAAGTAATGTATTATCAAACAGAATCTAACATTACTTTAAAAGAATACATAATGACCACGAAAGAGAATTAGGAATATTATCAATATAATTTATGTTTCTCTCACCCATGTCCCGCCGGGCAGTGGAAATGGGGTTCTCCTCAGTGGAATGGGCTGGCTGAGAAATAAAAGCTAGGAAAAATAGAACAATGCAAAAAAAACCACAGGACACAAAAAATAGTTTCAAAAGCAGGGGCAGGATGGGCAAGCCAATCAGATAGATTGAGCTTCTAGACTCTGGCCAAATGGAGCCCGCATCTGCTTTATTTGTATCAGGAAACATCAAAGGCCTTCCATAGAATGTTCTCCAAAAAATGCTAAAGTTGGGCTGTCTAGTTCCCAACGGGTTACAACCATCTCCGGAGCTACTATGAGGTAACTTCCTAGCAAAGCAGAGATAAAGTTCACGTGCAGTGGGCAATCTATTGCCAAGGGAGAGCCACAGATAGTTTGCAATGCCAAATCTAAATCTCCTTGGCTACCATATGGAGAGAAGATCCTCATGTAATTCACGGAAGACCTCCCACTCATTTCTATTATATTAGAAGAAAAATATTATATGTTATTCCCAGGATGAGTATAAGGTTCAAAGGGTATATTTAAGTTCAGAGTACATTGCTGACAAACTCTTGACAAAACTATAATAAATAGGTATTTACAATATCTGAATGATTTAGTGAAAACCTTACATTGTGTTTAATAGAACTACTCAAAATATTTTTAACAAGAGACAGATAATAACAGCTACTATCACAATCATCATTTATCATTGTTTTTAGAAGTCATAGGTATGCAATTAGAAAGGAGAAATAATTAAATGCAAAGGTTTAAAGAGAGAACATAGAATCATTATTTACATATATGATTAAATTATATAACTAGTTAACAAAGGAGAACCTGCCAAGGTCATTACGAACAACAAGTAAAACAACATTAATTCATACCAATCAGCTATTTTCTTTTGTATTAGTGAAAGTTATTTTTAAATATAAAGAAACAAAAGTAGCATTTATTATAGAAACAAAATGGTATGATGTAATATGAATAAACTTATAAAAATGTTTAAGGTATATGTAAAGATACTTTAATAAAGAGGAACAATACAAGAATTGAGCAAGATAATGAAATACCATCTTATTGTATAATAGTCAATATTTCAAAGACAGAAAATCCCCATGTGTTAATCTATACATTAATATTATCCCAATAAAATAAATCACAATTTTTAGTCGAGATGACAATTTAGAAACAGATAATTTCTAAAGTTACATTAGTTCCACAAGATATTAAAATATATTGCTACATAAGTTAAAACAAAGTTTTACTTGCACATAAAAACAAAATCTAATAGAACAAATGAAGAGTTGAGATGCATATCAAAATCCTCATGATAATGTGGTTTAGAAAAGAATTTGAAGTTCATGCCAAAAAGGAAAAAAAAGCTGTGGAGAGTTTACTGCAAAATTAATGATAAACAATTGCCTAACCTGCTGAAAATAATTAATTCCTACCCAAGTTCTTATACCAAGATGAAATCCAATAGGACCAGAGATTTAAACATCATAAAAAGAAATTCTACAGGTAATAAAAGAAATTATGTGAGAATTTTAAAGTTAATCTGGGAAGGAGAGAAACCTTTCTAAACATGTCACAAAACTTAGAAGCCATAAAAGGTGATATGTCACACACACACACACACACACACACACACACACGATGACTGTCTACATAAAAATTAAACATTTTCTGCATAATGAAATATAATACCTAAAGTCAGTGGTGAACTGGGAAGAGTATTTATAACCTCCTATATATAATAAAGGGGTAGCTTTCTTAATATAGTAAGAGTTCTTAGGAATCAATCAGAAAAATATTTTAAAACC
Source organism: Tamias sibiricus (assembly GCA_025594165.1). Taxonomy (NCBI): domain Eukaryota; kingdom Metazoa; phylum Chordata; class Mammalia; order Rodentia; family Sciuridae; genus Tamias; species Tamias sibiricus. Next base: position 104,944,552 of record CM046664.1, on the reverse strand, counting down.
ATCAGGGAAATAAGAAAGAGGACAGAGGCAGGCAGTTTATAGAAAAGTAAGTTCAAGCAACTTTTAAGGAATTCAAGTTAAATGAAATGAAGACATTTTTAGCTTTGTCAATCATTACAGAAATGTTCATTAAAACAGCAAGAATATATCATTTAAAACTATAAGTTGAGATACACTAAGATATGTTGTGCATGTATGATTGTCTCTGCATGCTCTTGCTCTAGGGTAAACCATCTCAAGATGCTAATGGTAGTAACCTGTACAAAGGACAACCAGGGAGCAAGGGCAAAGTGAAAACATGTTTTTACTCCATACAATATTGTGTCATTAATTTCTTAAATTATGTGTATCGCTTTTATAAAATAAAATAATTTAAAAACATAAATTGAATCCAGAAAAATTAAATAGATCAATTAATGTCAAATAGTTAACAAAAAGTGGATGTTTCATTCAAGCCCAGGTAGGTCTATGATTTGGACAAAAATGAATAGATGTATGTTGACATTAATTTGCATTGGTATTTCTAAACATTTTGTCAAGGAATTAAGTTTGACAAGGATACCTCTGTATATGGGCTATCCCTTGTGGAAGGTATAGGTAAAGACTTATTGAAAGGTTGATATTTTCACTCCCTTCATACTGTTCTTTCTTTCTTTCTTTTTTTACTAATAGATATAAAAAACAACTGTGACACTTTTGTGTTTAAAAAGCATCTCTAGTAGACCTAGGGTTTCTTAAGCCTTTTTTTTTTTTTTAACTTTTAAAGTCTCTTCATTTATAAAATGGACACTGTGTGTGTGTGGGGGGGGGGGTCATTACTCAAGCTTTACACTATTAAGTTGCAAAACCTAGATTGAGAGTAAAAATCTATCTTGATGTCCTATTTGGCTATAGTGAAAGACTCAAGGAATTTATCTCTGGAACATTGTAGAGTCCTTCTGTAGGAATTGAACTAGAAGAATTTACTTTCTTCTTCTTTCTTCTCTTTTTTAATCACATAATCCACTTACTAAAATTGTGCCTCGCAGAGCACTGACCTTTAGACTATAATGGTATCCTCAAGGCCATTACAACTTATAGGGCAGACACCTTCCAATCTTTCAACCGACTAGTAAAGGTTACAAAGTTTTAGAGCACAAAGTACTTAAGTCTCTACTTGTAAATTCACTTTTCCCACCAAAAGCCAAAACCATTAGCCTACTTTGGGGATTTTAAGTGTATGAAATGATATTCTTAAAAATCAAATTTATCTTTGAGTAGAAATGGGAGCTTTTTAAAAAGTCTACTAGCCTAAGATAATAGGTTTTGAAACCCTAAATGCCACCAAGTAAAACCTCCAGCTCTCATCAGGCTTCCTGGATTAGTTCCTGAAATGTGAAGAGAGGGTGAGTTTTGCTTAGTGTAAAAATATACATAAAAATTAAATTAATTTGGGTTAGAGATATAGCTCAGTGGTAGAGCACTTCTCTAGCATGTTCAAGGCCTTGGGTTCCATCCCCAGCGCGCGCGCAAACACACACACACACACACACACAAATTAAAGTAATTGACTCAGTAATGAGATTATCATTGATCTTTCTTCTCTTTTTGCTTATTATTTTAATGTTCAAGTCAATAAACACCTATCAGTTATGCCTAAACTTTAAATGCAACAGTGATTGTAGAATTTGGAAAATACAAACATGAATAAGGATAAAAAATAAAATCAACAAGTCAGTTTAGGTGTTTGTCTTATCAGCATTTACTGTATAACATATATACGTGTGTATGTGTGTGTATATGTATACGTATATATATATGCATATACGTATACATATACACACACGTATATATGTATTGTGATTAGATTAATCAGCACATACTTCTAAAACTCCCAGTAGCAGTGATGTACAAAGGATAGATTTTTCTTTCTCATGTTAGAATCCAGAAAGGGGCAGTCCAGGGATAGATAGCATCTCTGTTCCATACACTTCTCAGGAAATTGGTCCCTTCCAACTCTCTGTAGGTGACTCCATTCCCAAGGTCACCTAATGATCTGAGACAGACTTTCTAGCCATCACATTCCCATTCTAGCCAGCAGGATAAAAAAGGGGAGGAAAATAGAACCTGGCCCTTTCTCTTCACAAGTATTTCTAAAGTGAAACATGCCACACATCATGACTACATCCTTTCATAAGGATGGCTACAAAATAGATTTTGGGGTGAGGGGAGACGACATGGCCAACTGAAAATCTCAGATTTTTAGCTTAAGTCCCATTGCTTCTTATAATGGTGCACATCTTCACACTACTAACATGGAAGGTAAATTTTGAAGCTTTATCTTTGCTCTATCCTGTTTTATAAAACCATGAGATGAAAATCAGCTTTAAGGCAAAAAGTTAGATTGAATGGGAAAATTTTTAGAAAAATGTAAATCATCAACATTGACTTAAAATGAAATAGAAAATGGTAAATGACTTCTAAAAACTTCAATTTATCATTGCCTCTATATCACCAATTTTCTTCTTTTATCCAAGAAAAGACATTCAACTCAAACAGGCAATTTTACAAAATTCTTAGATTTTAATTAATCTCTATTTTATACAAACTGTCTCAGAGGTTAGGAAAAGAGGAAAGTTACTGTGACACTCATTTAATGAGTCTAGTAAAACCTCTACAAAAGATCTTGTTAAGAACCTAACAAAATGAAATCAGAGCCAAAAAGCAGTTATAAATTTGGCTAAAACTTATGAAGGAAATGTTAGGAAAAATGTGGGATTTTTTTTCTGGATTTATATTGAATTTATAGATTAATCTGGGTGGGTTTTTGCTTATTTATAAAGAGGTGTGCATTGTCATTTTGGATTGTGGCTTGAGTTTCTTCTCATTTCAGTTTTTCTTCTCCACTATTTGGAAAGTTAACCATTTTATGTCTCTTTATTTGGTGGTAACACTTACTGTTTTAACATAGATACTGAACAAATTCTAATATTAGCAAGTGTATTTATCCTCTTTTCTAATGCAAAAAACTTAGAATGCCTTATCTATGATTACCGCCCCTAGTATGATATATGATAAGTTGGCAAAAATTTTAGTTTTTCTTCTATAAAGTTGATGTGATTATTTGTAGTATTCATAGTTTGATTAGTGTTACGAGCATATTCAATAACATACTTCTGATAATATTTGTACCCCAGAGATTCCTTTGGGATCACTTTCTTTCTACTTGAAGTATATTCTTTAGATTCTTTTCTTCTCCTTTTGCAGTATTGAGGATTGAACCCATGGGCACTCTATCACTGAGCTATGTTACTAGCCCTTTTTATTTTGAGACAGGATCTGGCTAAATTGCCCAGTCTGGCCTTGAACTTGTGGTCCTTCTGCCTCAGTTTCCCAAATAGCTGGGATTATACACATGTGCCTGGTTTAAACTTTAGACTTTCCTTTATTGCCAACCTATTAGTGGTGTGTTTTCTAGGAGACTGGGTAAATTCTTCTTAATTTCTTCATCTTATTTAAGAACAGATTTGTTGGGTATAACAATTATAACAATTTTGGGTTGACTGTTAATTCTTTTCACATGTGTAAGATTGCGTTCTACTAAGTTCTGCTTCCACAATTGTTTTTGAGAAGTCAGCTTTTAGTCTAAGTGCTATTTTTGTATGTGATCTATCTCCAAGCTGTTTGCATATCTTGTGTGTTTCCATATCTCATGTGTTTTTGTTTTTTCTTTTTGTTTTTTGTTGTTATTGTTTATAATTTGAATGTAATCTATGATATATCAAAGCTTGGATATCATTTTGGTTTCATGTGTGGGATATTTTGGACTTCTTTGTTCTCACAAGTGATATCTTTTCACAGTATAATCAGCCCTTTGTATCTTCAGGTTTAAGCTACTGTGCATCAAAAAATATTTTTAAAAAAATTGGATTTGTACTAAACGTATATAGACTTTTTCCTTGTATTATTCCCTAAAAATACAGTGTAACAACTATTTAAATAGCGTTTATAAAGTCTTAGGTTTAGGCTGAGTATGAAAATATTCCAGAATAAAAAAAAAATACAAAATCTAGAGATGAGGTTGTGGCTCAGTGGTAGAGCTCTTACCTAGCATATGTGAGGTACTGGGTTCGATCCTCAGCACCACATTACAAAATAAAGGTTTAAAAAAATACAAAATCTAAATCACTTCAAGTCCCAAACATTTTGGGTAAGGGATACTCAATTTGTAAGTCATCCAGAGATGATTTAAAGTATGTGTAAGGGCATGCATAAATTACATACAAATACTACTTAATTTTATGAGAGAACTGAGCATCCTCTGATTTTTGTATCTGTGGTGGGCCTTGGACCCAATTCCCATGGATACAAAAGAATAATTACACTTTTCAAAACTTCTCTTGGGAAATATTAAGCATTTTATATTGTGTATCTGACAATGTTAAACTCTAAAATCTTTCTACATCTATTCTCTTTTCCTGTTAGATTTCTCTCATGAGCTTCTGATTTCTTGGATGGTTTGTAATTTTTGTCATGAGTAATTTATTTATTTATTTATTTATTTATTTATTTATTTATTTATTTATTTTTATATTTGAGTGCTAATTCTTTGAACTGGGGTTGAAATTAATTTCCTCAACAGAGATTTTACATCTTCTTCTGACAGAACCACCCTAACATTAACTTCTGAGCTTTGGTTGTTGTTCCTTGTGGATTCAGTTAGCTTGGTTAGTTGTTGTTTGTTGTGGTGGTTTTGCTTTGTTTAATTTGGTGTTTAATGTGGATGGACCAATACACCTTCTTATAACAAAGATTCATAATAAAAATAAAAGTAAGGCACACTTGTGGCTAGGAATTCTCAAGAGAGATAACTTTTCTCTCTCTATCTAATGCTGGATTCCAGACAGACATGTTTTCTTGTCGCGACCTGTGGTGGGATTTAATCACGCACACTTGTATGGAAGGAATGTATTGTGGAGCCTTCCTTTTGGATCCCCACCCGGCACTGGCCTTGGGCTTTTGTTCTAGTCCTGCACTCCTTGTCCCCATGAACGTGGAGGCTCAAGGCACCCAGGGTATATCAGAGAAGAAGGAACTCAAATTTACTCACCTCCAAGAGTTTGTGCTTTCAATTGCTCTGCAGACACATTCCTTGTTTTCATGTTAGCTCAATGGTTCATTTGGAAGGATTTTTAAGAAAATTTCCCAATCTTTTAGCTGCTTCTTTTGAGATCTGATAGTCATATTTCTGGAAATAGAAGTGATTCTATCATGTCTTTACTTCATGTTTTAATTAGTTGGCTGTTTATCAAGCATATAAATTATATGTATGTCCATTCTCTGTCTCATGATCACTTATTTTTCTTGATTTACATTGCTTTTCTTTTCCACAGTCTTTTGTTAGAGCAGTCTATTCTTGGCAACTTTAATATCCAGATGGAAGATCCTTAGTACTATGACTGTCCATTGCTTACCATCTTCTATTCTTTGCCTCAGCCATTCACTCCCATGGTTATATCTTAGATCCTGTCATTACCAATGAGTAAAATTACTCCATAATCTCAATTTCCACATTCCACTCTGCCATAAACTCCCATTTTTTCTAGTTCACTCCTGAATTCCAATTCTAATACTTCTTGGATTACACCAAGGTCTAAAATGAATTATGCAATTATTTACTGTCTCCCATGCTCCACTTCCCACTACAGTGTCCTCACTCCAGTCCTTTCCTTATCCCATGCCCCATCACTAAAATCATTGTCTTGAATAAATCCTCAACTCCCTTGTCCCAAAGCTGGTAAAATCTAATTTTTCCATATTCTTTAAGTATCTCTGAATCTTGTCCCATTTTCTGCATATGTATATAACCCTGTTATATACATAGACTAGAAAGGGTAAGGCATGGTGACAGTGTCTGGCGATGCTTTTGCACTGTGTTATCTCATGGCAGAAAAGTAGCAGGGAAGCCGACATGTGCAGAAGAGACAGTGCCTGCAGAGTGACTCACTTTGCAACAGCCCACTCTTAAGATATGAACCCATTCCCAAGGGCTCCTCCCTCAAGACCCTGTCACCTATCATAAAGCCCCACCTCCAAACCCCAGGGGTCACCTGGGCATCAAGCTTCCAACACATGAATCTGAGGGAAAGCATTCTGGATAGCTGAATGTGGCTGGAGAAAAACACAACCATACTGATTGATCTGTTTAGATTTATGATGATTGGTCTTAAGAGTGTTTTTTCTAGCTGGGCGTGATGGCGCATGCCTGTAATCCCAGCACTTTGGGAGGCTGAGGCAGAAGGATCATGAGTTCAAAGCCAGCCTCAGCAATGGCAAGGCACTTAGCAACTCAGTGAGACCTTGTCTCTAATAAAATACAAAAAAAGGGGGGGCTGGGGATGTGGCCCAGTGGTCAAGTGCCCCTGAGTTCAATCCCTGCTACCAAAAAAAAAAAAAAAAAAAAAAAAAAAAAAGAATGTTTTTTCTGCTGCCTGGGAATCATATTACACTTCCCATGATCATTCTATTAGAGTCCTGTTTTACATTTTCTCCCCTTTCCTCAAACTTTTGGCACATGCTTCTCCATCCTATCTCTGCAACAACCATACTTCCTATTTCACTGAGAAAACAGAAGCAAGAATAGACCTTCCAATCTCACCTACTGCCAAACTACCTACTTCCTTGTATCTGGCAAATCTGTTTTTCTTCCTGTCATGAATGAACAGTCTTCTTTACACAGGAACATTTCTTCCACAGATTTTCCCAAGCACAGCATTGTCACGTACCCTTTCCACTACTGTGTCATTTCAGTCTTGTCCCTCTTGATACTCTGCATAGCACCCAACATGCTGAAAATGTAAATCAGAAGACCTCGATCATCATCTAATAATCCTCCAATGATTTACACTCATACTTGGGGTACAATCCAAACTCCTTAACCCAGCTTATCAAGTCCTCTGTGAACAGGCCTCTGACTCTATATAAACTAACCTGTACTACACTCTCCTCTTGTTCACTATTTACCAGTCACTGTGACTTCTGAAAACTCCAAACTTCTCCACACCCTCTGATATTACTCCAGTCTTCTTATCCACCTGTAACATTCCTTTCTTGATATTACAGATGTCTCCCTGTGTTCATTCACAGAGAATTTTCTACAACCATCCAATCTGAAGGAGGTAATCTCTCATATCTCACTCTATTTTAATTCTTAGTATAGCATTATCACTTTGTGTCTAATATTTTTCTTATTTATTGCTTATTAGTTTAAAAAAAAATCCCTTCCTGCCTAATTTTCAACTCCGTGGTAGTATAAATTTCCTCACTGCTCCAAATCCCTGACACTATATCCTTAGCACATGGAACAGTACTTTGTATTAGACATTCAATAATTATTAATGAATGAGTAATGAATGAACGGGAAGTCTTATTATCTACTTCTAACAAACTTCAATAAAGATAATCTCATTAAGATTTATGTTCCAATCAGTGAGGTGAACAGAGAACCTACAGAATGGGAGCAAATCTTCACCACATGCACATCAGACAGAACATTAACTCAAGGATATATAAAGCTCTCAAAAACCTTTACACCAAAAAAACAAACAACCCAATCAATAAATGGGCTAAGGAACTGAACAGACACTTCTCAGAAGAAGATATACAATCAATCAACAAATATATGAAAAAATGTTCAACATCTCTAGCAATTAGAGAAATGCAAATCAAAACTACTCTACGATTTCATCTCATGCCAGTCAGAATGGCAGCTATCAAAAACACAACAATAAATGCTGGAGAGGATGTGGGGAAAAGGGCACACTCTTACATTGCTAGTGGGGCTGCAAATTGGTGCAGCCAATTTGGAAAGCAGTATGGAGATTGCTAGGAAAACTTAGAATGGAACCACCATTTGACCCAGCTATCCCACTCCTTGGTCTATACCCAAAGGACTTAAAAATAGCATACTACAGGGACACAGCCACATCAATTTTCATAGCAGCACAATTCACAATAGCTAGATTGTGGAAACAACCCCAATGTTCATCAATAGATGAATGGATAGGGAAACTTTGGTATATATACACAATGGAACATTACTCAGCACTAAAAGAGAATAAAATCATGGCATTTGCAGGTAAATGGATGGAGTTGGAGAAAATAATGCTAAGTGAAGTCAGCCAATCCCAGAAAACCAAAGGTCAATTAATTCCTTTGCTATAATGATTCTGAATTATAGTGGCAAGGGAAGGGGAATGAGAGGAATGAAGGAATGTTAAATAGAAAAAAGGGGGTGGGGAGGGAAAGGGTCAAGGGGATAGAAACAATGACAGAAGGAGTTTGACATCAATATACTAAGTGCATGTATAAAAACTCAAATGGTATGAAAATACTTTGTGTAAAACCAATAACTTGGAAAACTGTGCTCTTTATATGCAATATGAAAGGAATTTCACTCTAAAAGCATGTATAACAAATTTAATTAATTAATTAATTAATTTTTAAAAAAAGATTTATGTTCCAGGGCTGGAGCTCAGTGGTAAACACTTGCCTCACATGTGTGAGGCACTGAGTTAGATTCTCGGCACCACATATAAATAAATGAATAAAATAAAGGTGCATGAATAAAACAGTTCTCTGATATAAGGAAGCTGATTCATAGTGGGGTAGGGAGGGGGATCAAGGGAGGAATAGACGAACTCTAGATAAGGCAAAGGGGTGGGAGGGGAAGGCTGAGGGCAGGGGGTTAGAAATGATGGTGGAATGAGATGGACATCATTAGCCAAGGTAAATGTATGAAGACATGTATGGAGTGAATATACTTTGTATACAACCAGAGATATGAAAAATTATGTCCTATATGTGTAATATGAATTATAATACATTCTGCTTTTATATATAACAAATTAGGAAAAAAATTTTAAAAAGAACAGGTAGAAATAAACATTTTAAAAAGATTTATGTTCTATTACATTAAATTTTAACAAATTAGTGACTTTTAATTTGCATTGTATGTACAAGGGAAAAATGACTTTTCATTTAACTCTCTCTAAACTTAAATGTGAATAAATGAATAATATGTGGTCATAGGAATTATACTTAGTGGAATGATTTGGATCTACAGGGCTAGAATGTGTGTTCACCAGATAGTGATTATTCAGACCTTCTTTGCTCTATGCTATGGTTGTAAAAAGAAACCAGTGTGAATATTTCACCCATTTTAGAGCATGCATAATGATAACACAAATGTACCAGACACAGTAAGAAGGTAGGATTCCCAACTTTTCCTTCTCAGATGCTAGGGACATGTAAACGTAACTTGAGATATACAGACCACCACAGAGCCTTCTCCTTTTACTCAGAGAAAGTGAGTCTCCAATGCTTGTCACTTCTCCATCTATAGCACATCTTTAATGTTTCCCATTTTATATTCCCTTCAGCTGAGTATGGAAATGGTTAGCTATTTAAATGGTTCCAAAGCTACTGTTAAGTGAAATACTTAAATGTGGAACAGATGTTGAAGTATTGGGGCAATAAAGATATTATTTATGGCAGCTCAAAAGCAGATAAAAGGGTAAGGAAGATCAATTCACGGTGGATGAGCACCTGCAGCCAAAACAACTACAGTGAGAAGGTGATGGTAATCTAAAGGTATGGGAGTCTCTGCCATTTTGTGAGAGGTCTAAGGCATCAGAATAGAAATATAGCAAAAAAAAAAAAAAAAAAACCACGAGTTTCTGTTTCTGGTTGCCCCATTGTGTTTGATAATGGGACAGGATGTCCATTAGAGCAAGAGGAATCCCAGAGAAATGGTTTCCCAAATTGTTCGGGGAGGGGGGGGGGGGTTGGTGTCAGTGTTAAAACAGGGATCCACTAGGTGGAGAAGTAGGTGGGACTTTAGTCCCCTACCCTCCACTGCTATTGTTTTAACCTTGGCAGTTCCATGGATTTCATTTGAAAGAATAAATATCCTGTTTTATGGAACTTTACAAAATTCTTCTAAGTATCTTGAAAAATTTAGTAGCTATGAAAGTTCTAATTTATATAAAAAAGAATAATGGAAAGGGGTATTTGCAGTAAATTTAGTAAATTCTAAACCTATAATAAATAAAAAGCACACGCTGGTTTAGAAATAAGCATCTAGAGCAACTGAATGAAGAGTGCACAAATATTAAAAACATAAAGAATTTATTATATGATAGGGTGTTATTTCAAATCAAATGAAAAATGAAGATTATTCAACATATGACATAAAAGCTCTATCACACAATGTGAGAGGGATTAATAATTTAAGTGTAAAAAGGAAAATCATGTAATTACTTCAATAAAACACAGGCAAATGTTTTTTAAATTTTGAAATAGAAAGTATTAGAAATCTGATTAGTATTATCAATTTTGGTGTCCTGATAAATTAGAATTTTGTCAAACATGTATAATAAATGGCATTCTAGTATACTCTGGGTGACTTTACAATTTGGGTACAACCTTTGTGGGAGAGCAATTGGTCCACAGGTATGAAAAATTAAAGTGTGCCTACCTTTAGACCCATAAATTCTATTTTAAGGAGTTTGTTCTAAGAAAATAATTGGACACATTTACATGCATACAAAAAATAGTAAAGATGTCCATTGCAGAATTGTTTCATAATAATGAAACATTTCAAACAACCTACATTCCACATATGGAACATTACTCCATGTGTTAGGATAAGTTAGACTACATTGATGTAACAAACAAATCTGAGTTCATGAAAACTTTACATTTCAAAGCCGGGCGTAATCCCAGCACTTTGGAAGGCTGAGGCAGGAGGATCGCGAGATTTCAAAGCCAGCCTCAGCAATGGCGAGGCACTTAGCAACTTAGTGAGACCCTGTCTCTAAATAAAATACAAAAAAGGATTAATCAACTTCCAGTCAGAATGGCAGCCATCAAGAACACAAGCAACAATAAATGTTGGAGAGGATGTGGAGAAAAAGGCACACTCATACATTGCTGGTGGGACTGCAAAATGGGTGCAACCGTTATGGAAAGCAGTATGGAGATTTCTTGGAAAACTGGGAATGGAACCATCCTATGACCCAGCCATCCCACTCTTGGGTCTATTCCCAAAGGACTTAAAAACAGCATATTACAGTGACACAGCTATCTCAATGTTTGTAGCTGCACAATTCACAATAGCTAGGTTGTGGAATCAACCTAGATGTCCCTCAGTAAATGAGTGGATTAAGAAAATGTGGTATATACGCACAATGGAATTTTACTCAGCAATAAAAGAAAATAAATTAATGGCATTTGCAGGTAAATGGATGAAGTTGGAAGACATAATGCTAAGTGAAGTTAGTCAGTCTCAAAAATCCAAGTACCAAATGTTCTCTCTTATATAAGGAGGCTATTTCAAAGTATTGTTGAAAAAAAGGGCTGGGGATGTGACCCAGTGGTCGAGTGCCCCTGAGTTCAATCCCCGGTACCACAAAAAAAAAAAAAAAAAAAAACTTTACATTTAAAAGTTTGTCCCCCTGGCCAGGCATACTGTCCCATGTTACTCTTCTGTAGGTCACTTAATAATTTATTTGGAAGCCGGGTGCAGTGGCACATGCCTGTAATCCCAGCACTTGGGAGGCTAAGGCAGGAGGATCTCCAGTTCAAAGCCAGCCTCAGCAATGGCAAGGCACTTAGCAACTCAGTGAGACCCTGTCTCTAAATAAAATACAAAAAAGGGCTGGGGATGTGGCCCAGTGGTCGAGTGCCCCTGAGTTCAATCCCTGGTACCAAAAAAGAAAATTAAAAAAAAAAAAAAACAAATTAAAAAAAGTTTGTCCCCTCCCCCTTTTCTCACACAAAGGTCACTGAGTGTCTGTTGATCTCTTCAGGGTGGCCCTTTTGTCTGGCTGTTTCCATTGCATAGCTCTATCCTTTCTGTATAATGCCACTGTGGTAGGGCCAGGCTATGCAAAGGCAAATCAGTGTCTCAGCCAATGAGTGACATATCATTTTCCACTTAGAGTTAAGTAGTCAGAGCAAGTCCTATGGCCTTGTCTAACTTCAGGGGAGGGAGCAGGGGTACATATCCTTCTCTGTGCCCAAGAAGACAATAGAGAGTTCTAGTAATCTCTGCCACAGATGGCCACTTAAAGTGCTATAGATCTTTATTTACCAACACAAAAGTTTGTCCATAATACATTATTCAGGGAGGAAAAACTCTCATTTTGGATACTTTTTTAATCTAGGGGTGAGGGTAAGAAGGCAGCACAAACAGATAAATATGCAAATATATATTTCTACATACAAATTTTAAAAATATGGAAGAATTTATATGCTATAAAGTTAGTAGTAATTGGTTTTGAGTGATAGGATTATGGATACCTTAAATTGTTTGACTCAGGTTTAGATGATACTGTTTGTCTCCATAAAGCATAGTAACTAACACTGTGGATCACACCAGAGTTTACACTGTGGATTAACTTTACCGGCTCATTTAATCCTCTCAATAACTCTGACATAAAGATTTTATTATCTCCATTTAACACATGGAAATCTAAACACTCTACCCAATATTAGTCAATAAGTAGTTGAAAGTTGTCTACCAAATACCATACTTCTTTTTAATTATTTTAATAAATGCAATAATTTTTTTTTTATCCTAAGTGAAATAATTTTCATTTCAGCAGAATAGAACCTCCTGGATTCTTGCCAGGTGAATCATGGTCCGGGCAGGTCTGTAATAACTAAGGAGATATATTTTTAAAATAAAATAAACATGGGTTCAGGAAGTACTTGTTGCCTCTTTCTGGTTTAGTCTACCTTTCCCTTGATACTCACTCCCTTCCTTGTTGACTCCCTTCCTCCTTGATTTCTTTCTCTTCTTGTAGAGAGTTTTTCAAGAAACAACTAGGTCAAACTCCTCACTCTCTTCTTTAACTTTCATGTGGGTCCTTGGCTCTGTGCCCTCACACCCCCATCCATTCTACTTCCTGTGTCTTGATCTGAATGTGCCACTTTGTGTATCTAAGAAGACTTCCCGGGATTCAACTCATCACAGGCAGGACTTTGGATAATTTTAGATTTTCCCAGATTTTATGATAGAGTAGTAATCCTGCTTTCTCATGTGCATACTTACAGTCCCATGTGTGCAACATCTATTGGTTTACCAACTAAGCTCCTGGAAGTCAGACTGTTCTCTGCTCTTTGCTTCTTTGATATTTCATAAGTCATGGCCATGCATCACCTGAACTCCTCCAAGAGAAACTCTTGTAGGAAGCCTAGTTAAATGGCAACCCCAGTTGCCACCTTCTGGAACTACTGCCCTCTTCTTGGGGAGGCCATGCATCCCTGGGCTTCTCCCCGCTAATGACTGAACATGACCTTGTGTTGGTGCCAGCCCATTCCTGTGGGATGCAGGACCCCTCTAATGAGCAACTTCAGCTCAATGTACTAGTTTTCTGTGGCTGACAAAACAAATGACTGCAAACTGGTGGATTAAAGCAACAGAAATATATTCTCTCATAGCTTTGGAACCAGAGGTGTGAAGTCAATGTGTTGGCAGGGTTGGTTCCTTTCAGAGGCTCTGGGGAATAGAATCCATTTCATGCTCCTCTCCTAGTTTTTAGGGCTTCCAGCAGTCCTTGTTGATGCTCATAGCAGCAAAATTGCAGCATCTGCCCTTGTCTTCACATGACCCCCTCGGTTTTTGCATCTCTTATGAGGACAGTTGTCATTTGATTAGGACCCACCTGGACAATCCAAAATTATCTCATCTTGACATCCTCATTTACATCTGCAACATGTCATTTCCAAATTAGGTCACTTTCACAGGTCTTAGGTGAACATTTCTTGAATCTACTATGTTCAAGGGCTTCTAATTAGCGTGCCATAACTTTTTTAGAACTACACTGTGGTCAGAGACCTTCCTATATAATCCTTTTTCTCTCCCTCCTTGGACGTGTGTCAGACTTGCATGTTCTGAAGGCATTCCCTGTTTATTTCTACTCCCTTTCCTCATATTCTTCATAGGTAATTCCCCCAATAAACCTCTTGCATATCTATCCCAAATTGTGACTACTTCTTAGAGGACCTAAACTGATGCATATAGTATCTGATGAGCACTTAATACCTGTTTTTGACTGAATAGTAGTACAAGGCTTTCTTCTTTCTCTCACACTTCAGTACAAGAGGAAATTTGATTTTATATATGACATGCTAATTTTCATGGATCATTATTCCTTATTTTTTGGTAGTATAGTCCAGTCATTCTTCACATTTTTTCTACCATCCCATGTGTCATACTGTAATAAACAGAGTGAGCAAGTTATGACCAATCCTGGCTTGCTAGCTCAAACCTCATTCCTTTTCTTTTTCACTCAAGGAAATGCAACTTTAAGAAAAATGACTTGGATAATCTCGAGCTACTCTAATTTATTTTAAAAAGTAAATAATTTGTAAACTTTGGACTCTTTATTATGACTAGTACAACTTCTTTCATACTTTATTCTGACTTACCCCTGTGTTGCAACATCATAGTTAAGAATATTGCTGTAAATACAAGAACCCACAGCTCATAAAAATGTCCATCAGATGAGTGCAAAGAATAAAATTATGCTTTATGAATGGAATCATAAACCATTTTGCAATCAAAGTAATAAATGCAGTTCAGAAAATATTAATGCACTTCAGTTGGTAATTGCATTTGCCATTATTGAGTGCTCAGTAATATAGTACTTAGCTATTCTGAAGTCACTCAGGTATGTTAAACAATTAAACATGAGTCTGGGGAATAGCTTTATTTAGCCTTCTTCAATTATAGAACCAAGTATCATGTTCAGTGTTTTCTACATCAAGTCCCTGAAACAATAATATCTTATTTCATTTTTAAAAGTTTATTAATCCTTTTGACTGACAAATCATAATTGTACACATTTATGGGATGAAATGTGAATGTTTTGATATATGTATACACTGTGGTATGATCAAATCAAAGTAATCAACATATCCATCACCCCACTTACCTATCATTTTTTTATGGTAAGACATTTGAAATTTACTCTTAGTCATTTTGAAGTATATAATGCATTGTTATTAACTATAGTCACCCTGCTATACAGTGTATCTCAAAACCTATTCATCTTGTGCATCTGAAACTATATACACTTTGATCAACCACTTCCCCATTTCTCCCCCACACCTCTTTCTTTGATAGTCATTATTCCCGTCTCTACCTCTAAGAGTTGGAATTTATTAGATTCCACCTATAAATAAGAAAGATCCTGCTGTATTTGTCTCCCTGTACTTATTTTACTTGATGTAATGTTCTCCAGATTTGTTAAAAATGACAAATTTTCCCCTTTTAAAAGGTTGAATGCTATTCCACTGTTTATATAAGACTACAATTTCTTTGTCAATTCATTCATTCATTGATGGACATTTAGGATGATTCCACATCTTGGATATTGTGAATAATACTTCAGTGACCATGGGTGTGCAGGTATCTCTGTGACATATTGATTTTAGGGTTTGTTTGTTTGTTTGTTTGTATGTTTGATATGTAATCAGAATTAGGAGCACTGTGTCACATAGTAGTTCTCATTTTAGTTTTTTAAGAAGCATCCATACTATTTCTCCAAATGTCTGTACCAATCTATATTCCCACCAACAGTGTACAGGGTTCCTTTTTCTCAGCATCCTCTCCAACACTTGTTATCATTCATCATTTTATCAAAGCCATTCCAACAGATGTGAAGTGACATCTCATTGTGGGGTTAATAGCCATCTCACTAGTGATTAGTAATGCTGAGCATTTTCTGATATACCTACTGGCCATTGTGTGTCTTCTTTTGAGAAATGTCTGTTTAGTTCCTTTGCCTATTTTTAAAACTGGATTATTTGTTTTCTTGCTATTGAGTTGTTTGAGTTCCTTATATTTTTTGGATAACAACCCCTTTTCAGATGTATGACTTACAAATACTTTCTCCCATTCTGTGGGTAGTCTCTGCACTTTGTGGCTTCCTTGCTGTGTAGGAGTCTTTTCTTAGTTAGAAGTAACCCCATTTGTTTTCTTGCCTTTGGTGCCCGTGCTTTCTGGGTCTTAGCCAAAGTATCATTGCCTCCACCAATGTTGGGAAGATTTTCCCGTATGCTTTCTTCTGATCATGTTATTGTTTCAAGTCTTATAGTTAGGCCTATTTTGAGTTGAGTTTGTATATGGTATAAGATAAAGGTCTAATTTCAATTTTCTTGGTGTGGATATCTCATTTTCCCAGCCCCATTTATTGAAGTGATCATCCTTTAGGCATTGTGTGTTCTTGCCAACTTTGCCAAAAATCAGTTGACTACAGATGTGTGTGTTTATTTCTGGGCTTCCTACTCTGTTCAACATTGGTCGATGTGTCTGCTTTTATGACAGTGTAATGCTGTTTTGATCACAATCCCTTTATAAAATGCTTTGAAATCAGGAAGTGTGATGCTTCCACCTTTGTTCTTTTTGCTCAAGATTATTTTGTCTCTTTGGGATCTTTTTATGGAATTAAATTTATAGGAATTTAAGGATTGCTTTTTCCATTTTTGTGAAAAATGTCATTGGAATTTTCATACAGATAATGTCAAATCTGCAGATCACTTTGGGTAATATGGACATTGTCACGGTGTTCTTTCATTCCATAAATATAGGATATTTTTCTATTTATTTGTGTTTTCTTCAAATTCTTTCATCAGCTATTATAGTTTTATATCCTTGGTTAAATTAATACCTAAGTATTTATGTTTTTATTATTATAAATGGGATTGTTGTCTTAATTTTAAAAAATATTATTTTCAATCTCTTTACTTTCAGTCCATGTATATTTACAAGTGACTCAAGTAAAAGCAGCATATGTTTGGATTTTTCCTCCCCTTCCCCTCCCAGCTACTCTATGCTTTAATTGAATAATTTAATTCATTTGCATTTAAGGTAATTGGTAGGTAAGGCCTTGTTACTGTTATTTATTTATTTATTTATTTATTTATTTGACACTGGGGATTGAAACCAGTGGGGAAGTGTAACCACTGAACCACATCCCCATCTCCAGTTCTTTTTATTTTTCATTTTGGGACAGGGCCTCACTGAGCTGCTAAGGCTGGCCTCAAACTTGTGATCTTCCTGCCTCAGACTCTTGAGCTGCTTGGATTGTAGGCATGCACCACCACCACATCCAGACACTGCCATTGTGTACTTTGTTTTCTGACTTTTTTATTGGTTCTTTGTTTCTTTCTTTCTCCCTTGTAGTCTACCTCTATGGTTTTATGATTTACTGTGCTTGCATGCTTTAAATCTTCATAAATTTTGTTCATCTATCTTTAAACAGCCTATTAGAACCTGATAATGACTTCTCTTTATTTGTATTCTAGAACTATAACTATTGCTCCTTTTTATGGTTTTGGAGTCAAAATTTATTTGTTTTTTTGTAACTTGCATCCTTTAATTTGTTGTAGCGATGGTTGTGTTTTAACGGTTTTATCTTTTAAGCCCCCTATTTGATATAAAATTATTTTATATGCCCCTCTTACAATATTAGAGAATTCTGAATGCGACTATGTATTACTTATGTCATTTAGGTTTTTTATTTTCACATGTTTTTGTTATTAATTATCAACCTTTTATTTCAGCTTAATGAACTCCCTATAGCAATACCTGTAAAGCAGGTATAGTGTTGATGAATTCCTTTAGGTTTTGTTTGTCTGGAAAAGTTTCTCTCTCATTTCTAAAGGATAGCTTTTTTGAGTATTCTTGGTTGGCAGTTTTTCCCTTCTGTGTTTTGAATATATCATCTGTGTCTCTTCTGATTTTTAGAGTTTCTATTAAGAAATTCATGTTATGGGGCATGGTGGCACATGCATGTAATCCCAGCAACTTGGGAGGCTGAGGCAGGAGGATCACAAGGTCAAAGCCAGCCTCAGCAATTTATCGAGGCCCTAAGCAACTTAGTGAGACCCTAAACAATTTAGCAAGATCTTGTCTCAAAATTTAAAAAAAAAAAATTTTTTTTTAATTTAGAAAAGGGACTAGGGATATAAATCAGTGGTTGAGTGCCCCAGGTTCAATCTGGATAACAACAACAAAATGTACTGAAATCCATACCAGGGCTCCATTCAATAGAGTATCTCTTGCTGCTGTTGTTATTTTGTCTTTGTCATTGATTTTTGATAATTTGATTATGCTAGATTTTGATGAATTCCTCTTTGGGTTAAATTTGTTTGATGACCTCTAAGTTTTATGTGCCTGGTTGTTGTCTTCTTTCCTCCAGATCTGGAGAATTCTTAGCCATTATTTCCTTAAGAGCAATTTCTAGGCCTTTGTCTCTCTCTTCTCCTTTAGAAACTCCTACAATGCAAAGGTTAATCCACTTGGTGATGACCCATAGTTCTCATAAGCCTTCTTCAGTCTTTCTCATTCTTTTTTCTTTTTGACCCTCTGGCCCTGAATTTTCAGGATACTTATGTCTTTTTGTTGATGCCTACACATTTGAGGAGATGGTCACCCCTTCCATCCTTGGCAAGGGTTCTTTGGTGGTAATAGACCTTTGCTATTTAGTCTAGACTGAGGTTGTGAATGGGCTAACCAGTATCAAGTCTGAATGGGAAAACCTTGGTTCTGAGTTCTATAGTTAGACCAAGTTACTTCCTGTACTCTGAGGTCAAATGGTAATGCTGATTATTATCCAAGGTCTTATGAGACCACTGGCTGGATACTACTATAAGGAGGTTGCTGGCTGAAAATGGTTTTTGAAATCTGTAGTTGGATAGTACCGTGAAATGGGCTCTGAGGCTGGGTGAGGTCTCTAGGGTGGCCTCTTAACCACATGGGAGAGGCAGGGATAGATGCTATACTCCACAGTGGACTTCACTTGCCTCTTGGCCTAGGGTAGTCTTAAGTAGAATACCAAGGTGTGGTGGGGCTGTTCTACAACTGAGGCCAGATGCTTCCTCTGTAGATAATCACTGTCCTGCAGTGGTCTTCTGACTTGAGGAAATCTTAGAGCACCAGGGCTTAGTTGGATCACTTTTCCCCTGCTGGGTTGGGCAAGGCCAGATGATCCCTTCATAGGTAGTTGCTGACTTGCAGTTGCTTTCTGGTCTGGGAAGAATTCAGCACAAGCACTGAATTTTAGCTGGGTTACTCTTCCATGCTAGGGTTGGGTGTGCTAGATGATCCCTCCACAGGTAATTACTGACCTGCAGTTTTCTGTAGACCTGGGAAGACTTAATGAGAGTACTCAGGCTGAGTGGGGACTCTGACTAGAGATTGGTGCCTGGAAGCCCCATGCACTGTGTTTTCTACAGCAAGATGCTGTTGGCTAGTTTCTCTGCTGTGGTGATTCCATTGGCCAGAAGGCAGAGCAACCATGAAGATCTGTATGCTGGTTGCTGAGAGTCCTATTAGGTAGAGATAGGTAAGTACCATTCCTTAAGGCTTTCAGCTCCACCTAGGACCCTCAAGCCCAACCCAACACCCTGACTGTATGGGAAAACTGAACCATCATGCATGTAAAGGAAGGAAACTAGAGGACCACAAGGCAAACTCAAGCCTCTAAAAGGTAAGTTCCAGTCTTGGGCATGCGCAGTAGCCTGAGAGACTGACCTAAAATCTACGTCTTGCTAGTTAACATATTATAAGTTTGCTCCCCCAGTGAATTTTCTGAGGGGGAAAAAAATTTAGGGCATGGGCTTGTCAAATTCTGCTGTCAGTCAAGGTGCCAATCAACCCCAGATCCACCCAAAGGGGAGAACTAGTACAGCCCTATAAAAGTGAGCTCCACTGTGTAGACATGACCTTGAGCTACTTCAAATCTCAGTCCACTCTGTTCTCGCAGAGTGTTTACTTTCGCTTTCAATAAACCTTGGCTTTGCCCACCATCCTCTCGCATCTTGCTCAATTCTTTGCTCAGTGGCCAAGAACCTGGACCCTGGACCCCCTGGGAATCCTTTCCCTTTTCACCAGTAACAAGTCCCATCTTCATTCTTTATTTACAATTGATCCCAGATGGTCTAACCCTGCTGGTACTTCCAAGGTTGCCTGTGGTTAGAAGACTTGAACCTCCTGTGAAAGATCTCAAAATGGTGGGGAAGCTGAAAGTTGGCTTCCAACTCACTTTTCCCACTGCAGAAACTGTGGGTTCAGGAGAATGCTGTGTGTGTGGCCCGTGTTTGCTTGCAGGAGGGGCAGCATGTTAAAGAGAACTGTTTTTCCTGTAATTTAGTCACAGCTTTTCTCTGCAGTCTGAGGGATGGCTCAGCCTTACTCCTGGGTTCTAAGGTATTCATAATGGTATTCTTGCCTGGAGATAGATGCTAGTTGGATTTCTGTTGGGGAAGAGTGAAGCAGGAGAACTCCTGTTCTACCACCTTGCTGATGTCATTCTCTCTGTAAATAGTATTTTAGAGCAGAGATTTTGATATATACCAAATAAACATTGAATTACAACAGTTGTAATAAAACTGTATAAGTTTTATACAGTTATATGGTTTATACAGTTTATCTCAGAATAATCATATTAAATTATTTACCTTTCCCACTATTTCCCAAACTTTCTATATAATATCTTTCTGGACTTATTTTAAGGAATAAATTAAAATATTTGAATCCTAGATGGTTTTCATTGATTAAAAAATATGTATTTGAATCCAGGGAAGTCCAGCTTTGATCCTGTTCTTTAAATAGTGACCACTGACCACCATGATAATAGCTTCATGGCAAATATGCTGATCTTAGACCATTTAGAGATTGTCATTAAGTAACAACATTTAGGAAAGAAAACTACAGACCAATATGAACTTGGACACAAAAATCCTTAATAAAATATTAGCAATCTGCATTCAAAAATCCAGAACAATCTGTCAAAAGAAGAAATTAAAGGGATATGAGTAGGAAAACTAAGAAGTCAAATTATCTGTGTCTGCTGATGACAGTAGCCTATACTTAGAAAATTCAAAAACTTCCACCAAAAGACTACTAGAGCTGATAATTAAATTCAGCAAATAGGAGGATTCAACATCAACATAAAAAAATCAATAGCTTTCCTATACTCCAATGATGAATCTGCTGAGAAAGAAATCAGCAAAACAATTTCATTTACAACAGCCTCAAAATAAAATAAAATATTGAGAATAAATCTATTCAAGGAGATGAAAGACCTCTACAATGAAAATTATAGAACACCAAATAAGGAACCTGATAAGTTCTCAGAAGATGGAAAGATTTCCCATGTTCTTGTATAGGTGAATTAATATTGTCAAAATGGCCAGATTGCCAAGAGTTACATACAGATTCAATGTGATCCCAATCAAAATTCCAATGACATTTTTCACAGAATTACCAAAAAAAAAAAAAAAAAAAAAAGTCCTTAAATTTATATGGAAGAATAAAAGACCCAAAATAGCCAAAGCAATACTGAACAATAAGACTGAAGCTAGTGTCATCACAATACCTGCTTTCATATTATATTGCAGAGCTATAATAACAAAATCAGCAAGGTATTGGCATAAAAATAGTCATGAAGAACAATGTGATAGAGTAGAAGACACAGACAAAAATCCACATATATCCAATCATCTGATCTTTGATAAACATGCCAAAAACATACATAGGAAGAAAGATAGCCTTTGTAACAACTGGTGATGGGAAAACTGGATATCCATATATGCATAAATGAAAATAGATTCCTTCTCTCATCCTGCACAACAAAATGAACTCAAAGCAAACCAAAGACCTAGGAATTAGACTGGAAATGCTGAATTGCAGGAAGAAAATGTTAGGGAAAACACTCCAACATATTGGTACAGGCACCTACTTCCTTAAGCTCAAGAAACAAACCGAGAATCAATAAGTGGGATGACTTCAAATGAAAAAGCTTCTGTACAGGAAAGTAAATAATGAAAACAAGAGCCAACATAACGGGTGAAAATCTTTACCAGCTACTTTTCCAACAGGGCATCAATTCCAGAATATATAAAGTATATGTACTTACCACCAAAAAGATCAAATAAACCCAGTCAATAAATGGGCAAATGAACTGAACAGACATTTCTCAAAAGAAGAAATACAAATGGCCAACAAATATATGAAAAAAAAATTCAACATTCTTAAAAGTCAGAGAAATACAAATCAAAGCTACATTGAATTTTTGTTTCCTGTTAGAATGAAAATCATTAAGAACATAAATAACAAGAATAAATAACAAGAAACGCTGGCAAGGGGCTGGGGTTGTGGGCTCAGTAGAGCGCTCACCTAGCATGTGCGTGGCCCAGGTTCAATCCTCAGCACCACATAAAAATAAAGGCATTGTGTACAACTAAAAAACAAATAAAAAAAATTTTTTTTAAAAAAAAAGGAAATGCTTGCAACAAGAACCCAAAGTTATTTGTAGGTACCTTAAATTTGAGAAACACTAGTTTATATTCTTTTTGCTTTATTAGCACAATTAACATGGAGTCTAAACTTTCAAATTCGGGTTCTTGTAAATTGTTTTTATGTAAGTACATGCAGCTTTTTATAATCTGTAATTAGTATTTGGACTTAATACCTTTGAATGGATAGAGAGTTAGGGTTTGAGTGAATTTAGTTAAACTATCTTTTCATCTTAGTTGAACTATATAGAACTATCTATGAACTATATAGAGTTAAAACAGCCTCTCTTCAACATTAAAAAAAAAAAAAAAGAAATGCTGGCAAAGATATGGGTGGGGGTATATTCGGACAGCTATCCCACTCCTTGGTATTTATTCAAAAGAATTACAATTAGCATACTGTAGTGATATATGCATATCAGTTTTATAGCAGTGCAATTCACAATAGCTAAGTTGTGGAACCACCCTAGGTATTCCTCAATAGATGAATGTATAAAGAAAATGTCAAGTATATATACGATGGAATTTTACTTAACCATAAAGAAGAATTAAAGTATGTCATTTGCTGATAAATGGATGGAACTGAAGAACATCATCTTAACTGGAATAAGCCAGACTCGAAGTCAAGGGTCAAATGTTTTATTTCATATACAGAAGCTAGGGAGAAATAAGGAATTTTTTTAAGGGTGATTTCATGAAAACAGAAGGGAGAACAGTTCAGTAAAGGAAGGAAGCTTCTGGGGGAGGAAGGAGGATGGGAAAGGGAAGGAACTATGGAATAAATTGACCAAACTATGCTATGTGCATGTACGAATATATCACAATGAAGTCCACTTTTATGTATAACCATAATGTATCAATTTTAAAAATAAATTAATAGAAGGAAGACCAATGGAGTAGAGGAAGGGGATCAGGGGGAGGAAATAAGGGAGAGAAGGGGGTACTACTGGTGATTGAAATGGAGCAAATTGTTATATGTATTTATGAATATGTCAAATGAACCCCACAATTGTATAAAAGTGTAATGCACTAATAAAAACATAAAAAGACAAAAACCAAAACATTAGTGTGCATATGGAAAAGTATTCTAATTGAACCAAAGCATTTTTCAGTGTAATAGCTTGATCCTGATTTTATAACACCACAATCCTATGACTTCAAAATGTACTGAATGAGTACATTGAAAAATAGCAGTCAAAATTATTTCTGCAAATACATGTAACTTAAGATAACAACCCACATGGCTTAGTGTGTGAAGGCAAGGTATGGCTCAGGTCCTGTATCTCCAAGATGATTGAAATGTTAGCACCTTTACGACAGCATTAGATAAAAAATACCAAGATTTCTAAGGTAGTGATTTAAGAGAGCCATCCTCTTTTGAATAAAAGATCTGTTCCTGCCCATATTAATCACAAGGCAAAATTAAAGGACTCCTTTTTGAAGGTGATGGGATTTAAGCAACCATCCCATGGGTGGGCTTTAGAGATCTGCCTTAAGGTAAATTTCTGCTTTTGGACATTATTGGCTGATCACAAAAGTGCCCTAAAAATCTAAATGTCATTCAAAGGTCCCAATTTCTCCACCCTTTGACAGGGGCTTTCAACAGGTATAACATTCCAGCAAATCTTTAAGTAGGGTGACTAACTGGCTCAATTTGACTGGGACTAAGGGGTTTCCAAAAACATAATATGAACAGTCATAAAACCAGAACATCCCAGGCAAACCACAGTAAATTGGTCACCCCACCAAATCTCAGCCTCCTCGACCCCACTGGTAGCTTCTCCAAAAGTCTAATTGGGAGAATATTCTCAAGGAATGCTTGGCTCTACTAGAATGCATTGCATCTTTCAACAAGATAGATAATGCTGCCATTCTTCAAATATCAGGATCTGCCCTTCCCTGGTCAGCCCAGGTTTCCTCTATGGCTATCAATGGCTCTGGACTTCTATTGTACCTGTCTCAATTTCTCTCATATGCCCAACCCAGGCACTGATATAATAAGATTCTGAGTTAATCCATGAGATTATGGAACCTGATCTGTCTCCGTTACTGAGCACACATTTTATCTACAGTGGATCATTTGTTCACTTGTTTAACTTAACAAACATATCTTGAACGTTTAAACATATAGTAAGCACTGTTCCACTTGCTGTAGATACTATACTGAACATAACAGAGGAATCACCTTTTCTTAAAGAGCTTGTATTTTAGAGGGATACAGAATAATAAAAACAAAAGAACAACAGATTTTAGTTGATCACAAATGCTCTGATTTTAATAAAATACAGTGATTCTCATTAGCATCTACTAATAAAGTAGCAGTCAGGTTCTCTGACATAACAGCTATTGCTTTGGAAAGCAAATGATAGTTCTAAAGCACAGCTTTTCACACTTTAATATATATAAAAATTATCTGTGGTTCTTATTAAAATACAGATTCTGATTCAGAAGGGCACGGGTGATACCATATATGCTGGTTTGAACAGGCTTCCAGGTTTAATATTCCTGTCCAGAGAACATACATTGAGTAGCAAGGTTCTAAAGACATGATAATATACTCAGAAGGGAAAGCTCGGTCATTGGCCCTGCAGCCAATGAGGGGAAGACAGCCTCAATGTAGACATTGTTCTATATCTACAGGAAATGCTGGGTGTCAGAAGAGACTTGAGATTGAGAATAAAAAACATGGGAAACTCCTGAAAGAATAGGATGCTCATTCAAAGAGCAGAGAAGCCAAAGTAATCACACCTAGCTAATCACAGCTAGCTGCAAACATGAAGTCCAGGTCTTTTATTTTTTTTTTTTTTTTATTTATTTATTTATTTATTTTTTTGGTACCAGGGATTGAACTCAGGGGCACTTGTCCACTGGGTCACATCCCCAGCCCTTTTTCGTATTTTATTTAGAGACAGGGTCTCACTGAGTTGCTAAGTGCCTCGCCATTGCTGAGGCTGGCTTTGAACTCGCGATACTCCTGCCTCAGCCTCCCAAAGTGCTGGGATTACAGGCGTGCGCCACCACGCCCGGCACTTTTATTTTTCATATACTGGTATGTACTGCATTTAGGCTTCATCTTGGTTCTTAAAATAAATCATAGCTCAATGTTTAAAAGTGCATGAAATGCAACCTTTTTATTCTGCCTACCATACCTCCCCACCTCAACTTTCATATAATGTATTGCTTACGAATAGAATTTTGGATTATAAGGGTACAAATGGTTGGCTCACCAATCTCTGCTGGGCGTGTGTAACCAGGGACAGCTTCCTTTATGACTCTTTTCTTAGCTGTGGAAAACATCATTAGAGGCAGTGAGAAAACATGAATCCTGTTTGTGTAGAGAATCTGGGCCCACAGTGGCTCATCTAGGTACCACTTTACAACTCCCATCATCACATCAGCAGAACCACAACAAGCTCTGTGCAAGCCAAAGGGGAAAGTGCCATTGTAAAACTGAAGACAGCTGCTTCCATAATAGAACTAATTGCACAGTGCATCACAGAACTAAATTAGTAGTGAAAACAGTTATAAAAACCGACAGACAGTGAAACATGACTCACTTAGGAACTGCTGCCAGTCAGGCACATTGTCCTTGGCCACTGATCAAAAACCCACACCTGCATTTTTTGAATAGTAAACACAGAAGATGTAATTACTAGGAAAACATATGCCACTTTTCCAAAGTGACAACACTGCATTTCCCCCCTCCCCCTGCCTTGGGACCATGAATGGCATGGAGCTAAACTGACCACAATACTTATTCATTCCCAGGAGTCTTCACAGAAACACTAAAGCATAAGCAAAGTTTACAAGCTCCTCTTCATACATTAGAGGCTATCTTCAGCTTAAACAGTTGTAAAAGATCTGTTTTGCTGACAGAGATTCCTAGATGTCTTCTAGACAATCAATCAAGGAAAAATTAACATTGGAGACATAAGAAATATTAATTCCAAAATGCATGTATGTCTCAGCTCAGATATTAAAGCTGTAGTGAGTTGGGGTGTCTTCCCTGCCTCCCCTCTCAGCTATCCAGTAATTGCTGTCTCAATAAAAAACAGATGTGCAGAGAAGGCTTCATCTGTTCCTGCAGCCTGAACATACTTCTGTCTCCTCAGCTGCTACCTGCTATAGAGAATTTGCAGGTTTCCCATTTAGTACAAATAGTTTCTTGTCAGGTACAAACAAATGATAATGCTCTCTCCCTCAAATTGGGTAGGTGATTACCAGCGATAGCAGACAAACTCTTTGTCTTCTAACCAACTAGGTGTAGGGTAATGACCACTGAGTAAACCTGAAATCTGCTTTGGGCTAGAGAATGACAGTTTATCTTAAAATGGCATCTAACACCCTAATGTGATGTTTTTAAATATTCAAATGTGTTGAACAACATTTATCAGGAAAAAGGTTGAGTAGAAAATTCATTCTGAAACACATGACAGAAAACCTGTTTAATATCCTGGTGAGGATTGTGCCTATGGAATGTTCCAGCTCTAGCTAATGGAACCCTGGAGTTGCTGATGAGTTGTACAATTGTGTACTGACTAATCCATCTTTCTCCTGCTCAATTAATTAGTCAAACCTATACACAAATCCAGAAATTCATGAGAGAACTCTGCTGGGTTTTGTTGGTGCCTAAAATGTAGGTACTAAAAATGATCAGTGTTTTTGTCATGTGAAATATGGTGAAGGATTATGTAGATACATTTCAAAGGTCATACTACTTTGTAAGTTCTACAGATGCTTGTGTAAGCAAAAAAGGAGGTGATAATTAGTTTAGGAGTGTGAGGTATGTGTATCCAGTTCTAAATGAGGAAACTGTAATTGCTTACTTATCTGCCTCCCCTCAAATGGTGAGTTACTCAAACACACAAAACATCTTATTCATTTTGAATACCCAACATTTAGCAGTATGTGTCCAAAACAGTCTTGCCTTTTGTAGGGTTCTTCTTATCTGAATTGGCTTCTTTGGTCCCTCCAAGATTCAGCATGATGAACATGCTTGGCTGAAGAAAAACCAAAGCATGATTTTTCTCCTTAAATAAATGCCTGCAAACAGTTTTTTATCCTATAGGCTGCTCAAATGATGGGGTGCAAATGTGCAAGTGAATTAGATTATCAGGTCTCATTTATCATGGGTCATTTCTGAAGGAGGCCGTAAGAGCATCTGTTAGGCTGAAGTTCAGTGATTGCATTGCTAGACCAACCACTGGAATGTAAATAGGACAATTTGAATCCCCAATCTCTTTTTAGCTGTAATTGTTGCAAAGTCAAAATATTAAACTGAAAGATTTAGAGTAGAAGATAAAAGCATTCATCTTATTGTTTGCATTTGTCTGCATGGGTCATATGTGAATAGCTTTTGGAACATATATTAAATAGCAAAACTTCAGGAATGTATGCATGGTTCAAAAATAAGCAAGATTTATGTCTAAGAAATCTAGATTTTTTTTCTTGAAATATTTACAGTTGAAGTACAAAGAATTAAGGAATAAATATATTTTTCAAGCATTGAAAATCTTTCAGAAATCATGTTATCAGCTTCTTGTTAGCAATAACATAAAACTTGTTATCAGTCAAGTGCTAACAAATCATCTTTTATTCTGGCAGAACTAATTCCTTGGTCCTAATTTTTTTCCCTCATATGGCAATGTTTTAGCAAGTTGTTGAGTTTTACTGCTTCAGCTTTAGGATTTGCTACTTCTAAATCCTCAGGAGTTCTGAACAGTTTATGATTTCCTTCATTTAAGCTATGTCCCCTGCTACCGCTCTTTAAATAAAATTAGCAAGAAAATTAGAATACATTGTGCTAAATTTCAAGATATCAATTTAATGAAAGAACAGCCATTAAACTCTGCAACTCCCAAAGCTGGTAATCATGTTTTCTTCTAGTTCATTAAGAAGCCCCAAATGCCATAAATGGAAAGGCCTGGAAATGGGTGCATCCTCTTCCTGATTCTCCCCAACTCCAAAGGTTCAAGTAGGGTCAGGGAAGCCTTACTAGAAGAGAATGAGCCAATGATAAATTATGAAATGTAGACAGAAAAGATTCTATGACTAACTGGGATGGAGCTGGGGATGGGCCTGATCAGGCAACAGAGTCTCTGAATCAATTTTCTCCACTCTGTAGATCTGTTGTCACTGCCTTATAAGAGTGAAGAGGTCCTTCTGTCTCACTTAAGATCGCTAGCTTGGCCTCTGATCTTTTCAATGCCACCAAAAGCAATTCTAAGCATGTCTTCTCCTACTTTAAAATCATCATGGTCCACATTAGGAAAAGAAAACTTCTAAGCCCATGAGCACAGTGCAGGACTGTTCTAGGCCTGGTGTAGGCTTTCCCTCCCCCCAATGCCTAGGACCTCTATGCTTCAGGTCTGCAAGCTACCCCACACACTTGTCCTACATTTAAGGGTTTTAGGGTTTCTCAGGGCTCTCTTCCTGCCTTCCCCAGAAATCCCTCAGGAATCAGTTCCTTGCTGAGAGGCACCCCCTTTCCTGTCCTCTCACCCCTCCTCTTTTTCCCACCTAATTAAACTAAACTCCACCTTGATTGTACTTTCTCTATATGGCAAGGGTCCAACCATTATACCATTCACATTATTATTACTGCTACTATTGCCGTTATTATGAGTTGGTTGTCCTTTTCTAGAACAAGTGCCTTGAAGGCAGGTTTGTTTCTTGGTCTTCCCTATGCATCACCATTCTGCCGTGATACCTGACACAAGGCAGCTGCTCATTACATGTTTAAATACATGAATAAGAAAGGTCCTGGCATATCTCCATAGTAATCAGTCATCTAAAGGAATAATCTGTAGAAAAGTTTAGGTAAATCTTATTTTAGAAACTAAGCTTACATTTCCTTTCATTAACATGCCATCTAGATCACAGTGTGTCTTTGTGAAATCTGACTGTCTGGCTACTCAGCTGCTCAATCACAGTAACTTTCTTTCTCCAAGGTTTTCTTGTTGAACAAACCCATCTTTAGCCCTTTATCCCCTGATTCTTCAATCATCTTAACTATTTGGCACTTGTTTTACCCTTATTTGATTGGAGTTTATTTTATGTATTCTAGGTATGTATTATGACATCTTAAATATTTTTAAGGGAAATCATAAATCTGAGAAAAGAAGAAAGAAATTATGTAAGACTTTATAAAATTCAATTTATTTTCAAGTACATGGAAAATGTGAGCAATAAAGAAGACATAGGAAATAGAGTTGAACAGGATGAGGAAAGGGAGGGAAAGGAACATGGAGGAGAAGAGGAGGAAAGCAAAATATTTAATATTCAGAATGTGAATGTTTGCCTTACATGGAGACAGTCAGAGGAGACTATGAAATAAACATGACACAGCAATCAAATGTATTAAGCATCTCGTAGATAGAAAATACCTAGAGCTGGAAATACAAAGATCTTGATTGTGCAGATTCCAAATAATGAATACAAGGAAATTTATTTTTCATCTTTGTCAAACAGATAGCCTATGCTATGGCTAGAACTATAGGGTAGTTTTGTTCCATTCATGAAATTCAGGTCTTAAAAAACTGGTGAGACAGCCGGGCGCGGTGGCGCACGCCTGTAATCCCAGCACTTTGGGAGGCTGAGGCACGAGGATCGCGAGTTCAAAGCCAGCCTCAGCAATGGCGAGGCACTTAGTAACTCAGTGAGACCCTGTCTCCAAATAAAATACAAAAAAGGGCTGGGGATGTGACCCAGTGGTCAAGTGCCCCTGAGTTCAATCCCCGGTACCACAAAACAAAAAAAAAAAAAAAAAAAAAAAAACAAAAAACGGTGAGGTTGAATAATTAGGATTTTATGGGGAAGTGGTTAAGAGTAAAGGATCACAAATAAACCTTTAGAATATACTAATATTTACCAACATTAAACATTGTAGCCAGTTTACTGAACAAAACAGGACACAGTGCTATTTTTAAAGAACATACTAAGGGTCTAAGTGAGAATACATTGATATTCTATCTAAACAATGACTTGTTCCTCTACAGCAGTTTATACTTACATTATGCTCATCTGATCCTTATAAAATCCTATGAAAAAGGGGAGGGCAGATGTCAGCAAATATTACAGAGGCAGAAGTGTCAAGATTCTGTTATTGGTAGAAATGACAAAAACAAAAAATAGGTTTATTTGTAACTGAAGTATTTCTGTTAAATGTGGAAATTTTGTAATCCTGGAAATATGGGGACAAACATGGCTGTGGGATTGTGTTTCCTAGAAGACTAAAAATGTAATAGGATCTCATTTTACTGTGGTGGATTAAAACTGATAAACCTGAAATACAGGAGCTAGGTGTAAATTATTTCCCTGGGTTTGTGCTATGGTGCACAAACCACTATATTTTGGTAAAAGCAGCAATAAAAATATTAAGAAAATGTGCAAGTTAATGGAAACTACAAATATAATGTTAAATGTTTAAAGACTTAACATTAAGTAAAAGAAAATACATACTTTATGAACATTTTACACATTGGTCTAAACAGTAAAAGATAAAATAGTAATTGCCTGTAATTTGACATTCAAAAAAACACAGCAACCTTTTGAATTTTGGAACATTTCTTTGCTGTGACCTCTGAGTTTGTGTGTGAAAGATAATAAGATGGATGGATGGATGGATAGATAGATGAATGATAGATGGAGAGATAGAAAATCTGTCAGGTACATACTGATTTATTTGTACTGCTGTTATTGTTAGGATTATTATAGTTTCACAATGTTCAGAATTCTTTTAATTTTTTTGTCATCTGAGTTGCAAATAGATCTTCCTGATGGATTTTAAAATTAGTTTTATAAAATCTAATTCAAAATTTATCAAGATTATATTAAACCCATGAGATCATTTAGAAAGAATTTATTCATGAATATACACATGCAAAAAATCTCTACTTCTCATCCCCCTCTAACTCATCTTAACATTGTATTGTAAGCATTTTTATATCATCATTGAAAACATAATTTTCAAAAGATATAATGTCTCAACAAATTTTTTAATCATTTCCAGATTCCTGGAAGTTTAAGTTGTAGGATCATTTTGGCATTGTTTTATTCATTTGTTTTTCTATAATAACACCACTAACATCTTTGAGTACAGATCTTTGTCCATATAAACTAACCTAACTTAATCAAAGGGTATTTGAGTTTATGAAGATTCTGATATATATATAGACATATATATATATACATACATATATATATACATATATATAAATCTCATATTTTCCCCAAAAAGGTTTGTAGCAATTTAAACTCTCACAAAGCATATATGAAAGCACAGCTCCTGCACTCTCATTAGCATTAAGTATTACCATGTGTGTTTTCTTTAATTTTGCCGAATTCAGAGGTAAAACAATGCTACCTCGTTATTTAAATCAACATATCTTTTATTGGTACTGAAATTAAACTTTCTCAATTTTAGTTTCCATTTGCATGTCTTCTATTATGAATCATCAGTTCATGTCCTTTTTTCCAATTTTGAAATCAAGCCAATAGGCGTTTCCTATTGATTTACAAAGAGATCTTCATAGGTGAAGTTTAGCTATTCTTGTTATCTTGGTATAAGTATTTGAGTAAGTTTGAAGTTTATCTTTATGATGATTTTTTCTCATGTTCAATAATATTTCATTTTTACAAAGGCATAATATTAATCATTTTTCTATATTGCATTTCATTACTTATTTTACTAATTTTATTATTAGAATGTTATTGCACATACTGAAATCAGATAAATGTTTATCTAGTTTTAAAAATGTGTTTTTTATGTTTAATTACTTAATCCACATGAATTTTATCTTGGTGGATTGTGTGAACTTAGGATTTACCTTGATTTATTTCCCCCAAATATCCTATTTCTTCAACACTCAAATGTAGTCTAACCTATTAATTGGTGAGGTTCTTTATCATAATTATGAGATTGATTTCAAAATTTAAGCTTCATCCAATTATCTGTCTGTTGTTACTTTGGACTAATATCATTCTAGATTAGTGTAGTTTTACAATGTTCAGAAATATTTTTCAAGACTATTCACACATGGTTATAAATACAAACTTCCTAATGAATTTTTAATTATTTTTATAAAATCCAATTGGTGTTTACCAATATTACATTCAGTCCATGAATTCATTTGGGAAGAATTTATTTCTTAGCCTTTCCTTTACTCAGTAAGTATTTATTGAGCATGTACCATGAGAGATGCCCTGACCTGAGTACTAAGGTCCTGCCCATGAGGCTTACTTCTGACTTCTCATCCAGGAACACTGAATGGCTCTCAACACATTATTTTAAATAATCTTTTATATGCTTTAGTAAATTTTTTTTGGCAGGGATATAACTGTGCATATGGACCCCATCATTTCCAGTTGGAGTTAAGTCTAGGACTTTATAGTGTGTCTGTTTCAGCTTACCATTTTATCTCAGTGCCTTGCTCAGTGATCTGGCATATTACAAGAACAAAAACAACAAAACAAAACCTTGTTGAATGGATAAATTCATATGTCAATTAAACATGTAAGTGATTTTTTTGTCTAACTTGTTATTTCAGGTACATATTGTATTAGTAATTTATTGCTGCATACCAAATTATGCCACTAACAGTTCAAAACAACGTACAAGTATTATTTCAGTTTCTGTGGTCAGGAATTGGCCATGGTTTAGCTGGATCCTCTGCTTCACGCTCTTCAAAACTTCTGAAATCAAGGTGTTGACCCAGAGTCTGTAGTCTCATATGAAGGTCCTACCACAGGAAGATCAACCTCCAAGCAGATTCAGATGGTTTCTGGAAGGATTCAGTTCTTTGAGGGATATTTGCTGGAAGTCACATTTACTAAATTACCAGATGAGGGTCTCCAACAGGGTAGTTTGCTTTACCAACAAAATCAAAAGAAAGACTCTGTTAGTATGAAGGAAGCCACAATCTGATGTCTTAAAGGGACTGTGGGTTTATTTTTAAGAACACTACCAGGTTCTCATAGTAAAAATGAGAAATATCTTTCATGGTTCCCACAGGAAAAGAAGACTAATCATTGTGATATGATCAGAGTGATCTCCATAGCCAAAAAACTACTGTCCAGGGGAAAATCTTTATCAAAGCTTTATCTCAGATGAAGGAAGGGCATTTTTTCCACTCCAGTTTCCTCCAGTCTTTCTATCTCACCAAAGAAGGAGGTGCTGTGAGGTTCACAACTCAACATTTCTAAAAGAGAGGAGTAATCATAAGATGTTAAGTGCTCCCTTCCTCCATACCACAGCACCACACCAACAGGTCCCCATGGTAAGAGTGGACTACAGCTGACAGCTGCAAGACACAGATGCTTTCTGAGGAGGAAAGCTCAGGGAGACCCGCAGTCAAATGGGGAGATGAAATCAGGAACACTGGAAGTAGAATACAATTATAGCAACAGAAAACATTAAACACAGCCAAACTCTTAGGCAGATGAGCATGCATCCCCATACTAAGGGACCAGTTACCTCAATTCCTATTATGCATGTCTGGTTTTCAGGAATAATTCTAAGACATATTAAAAGGCAAGGAGAAGTAGTCTGATGAGACAAAGCAAGCACTAGAATCAGACTCTGAAATGACAAAGCTTTTGAAATTGTCAGAGAGGGAATTTAAAATAGCTGTGACATACTGAGAACTCTTATGGATAAAGGAGATACTATATAAGAATATTTGAATAATGTAAGTAGAGATAGGGAAAGTCCTAGAAAGAATCAAAAGAAAATTCTAGAAATGAAAAACACTCTAACATAAATTATAAATGTCTTTGATTGGCTCCTCAGTATATTCAACATCGCCAAAGAATCAGTTAACTCAAAAATAAGTCAGTAACAACTCCCTAAACAAAAGTACAGAGTAACAAGAGTGAAAATAAAACAAAAAGCATGACAGAACAGAACTTCCAAAAACAGGGGGAAATTTTCAAAAGGTGTAACACCTATGTAATTAGAATACCAGAAGGAGAAGAAAAAGAGGACAGGGCAGAAAAGTATCTGAAATGATAATGGCTGAGAGCTTTCCAAAAATGACAGACTGAAAACCACAGGTGCAGAATCTCAGAGAACACCTAGCAAGAGAAATACTAAAACAAACAAAAGAGAAACCATAAGAACATTTTTACAAACCTACACATGGCATATTCAAATTGCAGTACATCAAAGAAATAAAAAACTGGAAGAAGTCAAAGGGCCTAGGAGGAAACACCTTCTCATACAGGCATAAAGACAAGAATCACAGGCTGTCTCATCATAAACTATCCAAGCAAGAACAGAAGTGAATATATAAAGTGATGAAAGAAAAAAACAAAACCTGTCTAGAATTTTTTTTTTAAATCTAGAATTCTATGTCCAGCAAAAATATCCTGCAAAGTGACGGAGAAATACTTTCCCAAGCAAACAAAAACTGAGAATCAATCACCCAGGGACATAACCTGAAAGAAATGTTGAAAGGAGTTCCTCAGGAAGAAGAAGTTAATGCAGGTATGAAAATTAGATCTATAAAGAAAGGAGAAGTGTCAATGGAGGAAGAAATGAAGGTAAGATCTTTTCATTTTCTTACTTGTAATTGATCTAAAAGAAAAGTGTTTGAAGCAACATTGTTAATAATGCATCGGTTGTAAGAGAAATGAAGATCAGCAATATCACAAAAGACAGTGGAGAGAATGTGGGACTAGTCTGTCATGAGACAACTGTACTGAGTGATAGTATTCTATTTGCATAAGCGGCATTGTAAATTCAGGGGCAACTATTAAATATTTAAAAGAAGTAAATTGATACACTAATAGGTGAAATTATATAAAATTTAAAAACCAAGGAAGGCAAAACAAGAGGTGACACAAACAAAAGAAAAAGCAATAAATAAGAAAAGTATAAGTATAGTAGATAGCAATCCAACTATATCAATAGATACCTTAAATGCAATTGGTTAAATACAGTCTATGTAATCTATGGATTAAAGACAGAGATTGTTGAAATGGAAAAATAGGGATAAAGCTATTTAATCTATGAGAAATCCATTTTAAATATAAAACGTCCAGTTAAAAGTAAAGCGTTGAAGAAAGATATGTCTTAATGACCTGGTCAAAAGATATTTGGAGTAGTTAAATTCATTTCAAATAAAGATGACTGCAGAACAAGGAAGATCATCAAGAATAGAAATGAGCATTACATTGTGAAAAAAGGGCCTTTCTCCCAAGAAGACATAATCCTTAATTCTCACAAAAATAACTATCAAAATACATGAGGCAGAACTAGAATATATTCTCAAATATTTGGAAGTCAAACACAATCCTGAATGGTACATGAATCAAACAAGTATCAAGAAACATTTTTAAATGTTTTAAATTAGATGAAAATGTGACATCAAAATTTGTGAATATCTGCTTTCCTTAATGCTTTTTGTTTGGAAGAAAGATTATTTTTAAGGTACTGAAAAAATTTAGTGGTCTAGGACAGAAGTTCCTGAGTTATACAGCCCAAGATTTAACAAATTCGTCTTTACATAACTTATTAATTTAAAAAATTTTTAGAAATTTAGTCTATTTTGCCATGTGTGCAAATACAAATGTGTGTAGATGGCTAGGAAGTAAGACCATGAATTAGACAATAGCCATCATAATTTTACCATTCATCGGCAAAGTAGCAGGATACAAAATCAATACCCATAAGTCAAAGGCATTTTTGTACATTAATGACAAATCCCCTGAAAGGGAAATGATGAAAACTACCCCATTTACAATAACATAAAAAAAATAAAAATATCTGGGAATCAACGAAAGAGGTGGAGGACCTCTATAATGAAAACTATAGAACACTAAAAAGAGAAATTATAGAAGACCTCAGAAGATGGAAAGACCTACCTTGTTCTTGGATAGGTAGAACTAATATTGTCAAAATGACCATACTACCAAAAGCATTATACATATTTAATGCAATACCAATCAAAATCCCAATGACATTCCTCAAAGAAATAGAAAAAGCAGTCATGAAATTCATCTGGAAAAATAAGAGACCCAGAATAGCCAAAGCAATCCTTAGCAAGAAAAGTGAAGCAGGTGGCATCACCATACCAGACTTTAAATTATACTATAGAGCAATAGTAACAAAAACAGCATGGTATTGGCACCAAAACAGATGGGTAGACCAATGGTACAGAATTGAGGACACAGAGACTAATACATATAATTTCAGCTATTTTATATTAGACAAAGGCGCCAAAAATGTACAGTGGAGAAAGGATAGCCTCTTCAACAAATGGTGCTGGGAAAACTGGAAAGCCATATGCAACAAAATGAAATTAAACCTTTATCTCTCACCATGCACAAAATTCAATTCAAAGTGGATCAAGGACCTAGGAATTAGACCAGAGACAATACACTTAATAGAAGAAAAAGTAAGCTCCAATTTCCAACATGTCGATTAGGTCCCAAGTGCCTTTTTTTTTTTTTTTTTAATATTTATTTATTTGCTTTAGTTGTACACAATGCGATGCATTTATGTTTACGTGGTGCCGAGAACTAGAACCCAGGCCACGCACATGCTAGGCGAGCTCTCTACCGCTGAGCCACAACCCCAGCCCCCCTTAACAAGAAGCCTGTAGCGCAAGAATTAATATCAAGAATCAATGAATGGGATAGACTCAAACTAAAAAGCTTCTTCTCAGCAAAAGAAACAATCAGTGAGTTGAATAGAGAACCAACTATTTGGGAACAAATATTTAATACATGCACATCAGATAGAGCACTAATTTCTAGAATATATAAAGAACTCAAAAAACTTAATTCCAAAAAAACAAATAACCCAAGCAATAAATGGGCTAAGGAATTGAAAAGACACTTTTCAGAAGAAGATACACAATTAATCAACAAATACATGAAAAAATGTTCAACATTGCTGGCAATTAGAGAAATGCAAATCAAAACTACTCTAAGATTTCATTTTACTCCAGTAGAATGGTAGCCATTAAGAACACAAACAACAATAAATGTTGGAGAGGATGTGGGGAAAAAGGCACGCTCATATATTGCTGGTAGGACTGCAAAATGGTGCAACCGTTATGGAAGGCAGTATGGAGATTTCTTGGAAAACTGGGAATGGAACCACCCTATGACCCAGCCATCCCACTCCTGGGTCTATTCCCAAAGGACTTAAAAACAGCATATTACAGTGACACAGCCACCTCAATGTTTATAGCAGCACAATTCACAATAGCTAGATTGTGGAACCAACTTAGATGTCCCTCAGTTGATGAATGGATAAAGAAAATGTGGTATATACGCACAATGGAATTTTACTCAGGATTAAAAGAAAATAAAATAATGGCATTTGCAGGTAAATGGATGAAGTTGGAGAATATAATGCTAAGTGAAGTTAGTCAATCTCAAAAATCCAAATACCGAATGTTTTCTCTGATATAAGGAGGCTGATTCACAGTGGTGTTGGGTCAGGGTACATAGGAGGCTTAGAGGAATGCTAGAAAGGTCAAAGCGGAGGGAGGGGAAGGAAAGGAGCAAGGGGGCATGGAAGGGAAAAAAGAAAAGGTGGTTGAATAAGATGGATGTCATTATCCTAAATGCATGATTGAAGATTTGAATGGTATGAATATACATTGTATACAAAGTGTTTTGTAAAAAGATGCTCTATATGTTTATTATGAATTATAATGCATACTACTATTATAAATATAACTTTGAATAAAATGATAATAATAATAATAATAATTTTACCATTCAAACCACTGCAGGAGGTAGAACAGAAGTTCTTAAGATTATTGGTCTTAGAATTTCTTCATGCTCTTAAAAATTATTGATAACCACAAATAACATTTTATTTATATAACTACTTCTGTAAATATTTATGTATTTATATTAATTATAAATATTTATATCAATATTTGCATATTGATACTTAGGTTTATATAAATATTTATTTGTATATTGATTATCTATATTGGCAACTACTATGTATTAGAAATTAAAACAGGTGTATTAAAAATAATTATTTGTTGTATACTTAAATAACAATAATAAAAGCACAACATTTTAAAGTAACACTTGAATGCAAAATGACTCTATTTTCAGAAATAAAAACATTTAGTGAAAAGAGTGACTTCTTATTTTGGCAAATCTGTTGGAAGTTTGGCTTAACACAAGATAAATGGATTCTCATATAATCTTCCACAATTCGCTGTGATATATTACTTTGATTAAAGTATATGAAGAAAATCAGCTTCACACAGATATGTAGTTGGAAAAGGAAAGAGGATTTTAATACCTTTTGATAGTTCTGATTATTCTTTGATATTACACCAAAACTCAACAAGTGGCAGTTTGTTAATGAATAATTGCAATATGTAATTGAAACTATCAATGAATGTTCTCTGTTCTTCAAACCAACACATTAAAATCAACTGTTCTGTTTTACACTTTGAATCGACTCTTTATTCATGTCTGATTTTGTAACATCATGCAGTGGTCATTTAGAAAATGTCTTGCTGAGTTATACAGATTTCCCCAAAGTTGACACATTTCGTAATACATTATCAACAATCACATTCATTAATATCAACCCAGTCTTATCAGAAAAGCCTTTATATATTGGGAAGCTGTCAAGCTCACAGTGGCAAATACAAATTTCCCCAAATTCTAATTTTTGCTTGATAGCTTAAATTTTATTGTTGGTAACAAATACTGTCAGTTGTTTTCCTTGAAGTGACAAGCTCACTTTGTTCGTTTTTTTTGACAAAATGTCTGCCACATACCAAAGTATGAATAACCATAGTTTGTCAGTCATTCTTTCAAATAAAATGGCTTTCAGTGAAAAAAAAAAAAAAAAAAAAAAACAGCAAGTTCAACTCTCAACTCAAATACCTGCACACCTGCAGCATAGATGCAATTGTACTTCAATATGCGCAGAGGGCTTTACACACACCTCCCATTTTATCACATTCAAGAATTGAGATGTATCAAAATTCATAATTGTTACTGCTTCATCAAGAACAGTCTTAAGTGACACTGGGTTATTTTTTCCTGTGAATGCATGGTCTTTTGTCACTGCCTCAGTTGGACTAAGGTGTTGGCACCTATATTTACCATCAGATTAAACATCAACACAGTGATAAAGGTAGATAATACCTTTGTATTTTAATAGAAAATAGTTTTGACTTCATGAATGCTTTGGAGGTCTGGGGGATCCCCAGCAGACTCCCAAGAACCTTGAAAATTGTAACATCAAGACATCAATGAGGAGAATAAAATCCTTCTGTCAGTCATGTTAGATAATCAGTGCCTCCTGCCTCTGTCGCCAACCCCTGGAAGTTCCATCTGTAAATGTGGGAGAATAGAGAAGCTGAGGGAGAAGTAACCTTAATATATAAAGGTAAAAGATTCTAATTTTACTAGAGAGAAATTCTATAAATTAATGCAAAAACTAAACAGCTGATAGATCTAGAGTGATTTTGCAGGTGACTGTTCTGAAAGGTAGTAGCAAGTAATGATCACCTTTATACTGCTGTAGATGCTGGGGGGAGCAAAGGGCTCTTTGGGGACATGTGAAAGCTAAGGCCAGCACAGGTCCTGCTGTCCGGGACTATGCACAAAGCTAGCAGTCAATGAGATGTTGGGAAGTGCTGCATTTTAATGACAAAGAAAGGAGGCGAGCACATCTGGGTTGACATGACAGTGTTCAGAATGTGCTTTGGGGTATCAGCTTGTTTTGCCCTCCAGTTACATGTGGTGTCCATAAGAGTTGTAAAGCTCTCTCTGGAAGGAAGAGTTACAGGCAAGTAGAAGACGTGGTGCATTCTGGGTGTTTGAGGAGTCCCTTAAAACAAGCGTCCATGGC
This sequence comes from Tamias sibiricus, assembly GCA_025594165.1. Classification (NCBI taxonomy): domain Eukaryota; kingdom Metazoa; phylum Chordata; class Mammalia; order Rodentia; family Sciuridae; genus Tamias; species Tamias sibiricus. Next base: position 104,904,357 of record CM046664.1, on the reverse strand, counting down.
TGGAGTAAAAGCCTTTTCCTGCTAGCAAACATGATTCCAGGGGATGTTAGCCAATAACACCACAGCATCCTCCAGCGAACTGTTTTCATCCTCTTCCTGAATTTTATGAAGAAAAACATCTTCTAGGGGCTGATGTAGAAACAGAAGTGGATGTAAACAAAGTTAAAAAGTCAATTTTTTTCAGGCTGTATGTGTAATAAGCTTTCAGCTGAAATGAAATGTAATTAGCAAGTACGATAATGCAGTTTGCTTCATTTAGCTCTTCAGTGGGTTTATAAACAAATTCTGTCGGTTAACTTGTAAAGCAGATGCATTCACTACACCCTGGCTGAGCACGTTACAGAAGAAAGACTCACACAGGTGCAAGATATGCAACAGGATGACCCTTTTTTTCATTGATTCACCCGTCAGCAGTGTTGGCAACAATGAGCAAGCATGCACAAGTTTAAAATGCTCTCCAGTAAAGAAGGTTAAGAAATAGTTCATCTGAGGGACTAAAATTGAAAAACTGAAAAGCCACACTCAGATTCTCATAGTAAATATTATTTATTTTGTAATGCTCCATGAAGACAGCATCAAAGTGTCATTTGGGGTCCAAGACAACACTGAATGCTTATTATTCCTACCAAAATATTAGTCATGACTCTTAAGGTGAGATCAAGGATTTTTTCCCTAAAGTTTCTGCACTTTTATATTTTACCTATACTACCTTTATAATATAAAACATTAATTTGGAAAAATGAATAAAAACAAAACTTTGAGCCCATCATGAGTGGATTATTCTTTAAACATATAATTAGCAAGTTTGGATTTGAGAAAACCAAATCCCACATTCTCTGTGCCATATATGCCAATTTTTAAGTCTACAACAACACAATCCCTGTTTGAAGGAGCTCAGAACCTAGGCAAGACAGACAGAAGGTAAATAACTTAAGGACCAAGCAGGGGCCATGAGATTCCCAATAAAGGACAGACTAAGTTCCTAGAAGAATTTTAAAAGTCTTCACAGAAAAGTTGATGATATTTCAATTCAATATGGTAAAACACTTAATAGGGACAAAACTCCAAGGTGATAAAAAATACATGTAGGATTTCATTCATAATATGTCCTAGAGATGCACATAGAAATACTGAAATGCCTAGTCTCTTGCCATATTAACTATCAGTAATAATGAGGAAAACGTTCAAAATTTCTTTAACTCTGAAGACCTGTGTGTTCTGACCCTGATCGTGTCTTCTTATTTCAGGAAGTTTTCTTTCAAAGATTAATAGGCATATGAATAGTTATTGCGCTTTTGCAATGCAAAGCCTTTAGCCTTGATCTCAAGCATATTTTTCCTATCAGAGGATGAATTCTCCTATGTGCATACATACATATTGATGATCTTCAAAATGCTCTCATATATTATTTAGTCATCTTTCTATTTCTTATAACTACTTCATCAACAATGATACATCCAACAAATACTAAAATTTCTGAAATATGGGATCTCTTCCCAGCCCCTTCAGATAAATCCAATGATATAGATGCAGAGTAAGCCAACAAATGTTCCTTTCCCCTTCCTTCCACAATTAGCATGTTCTCTAAGATGTTGCTCCAGTTGGCAGAACTTGGAATCTGCCTTATCCCACTCCATCCCACATGGGTTGTTCTCCTCATTTTACACAAAAACCTAGGCTCTTCTCATAGCTTTTGCTGGTTCTCTGTCCCATCCTAGCCTTTCTGAATCGATTGTTAGGCCTTAAAGGCTCTATGATGGACTAACATTTCTCCAACTCCATAAGTGCCGGTAGAATTCAAGAGTGTGCCACCTGCTTGGGAAAACAACACTAGATTATTTTCTGGCCTTCAGCCACTGCAGAAAAGGCACCACTGGATTCCTCGTCCCTTGTTAAGATCATGATATTGACTGAGCATGGGGGCGTACAACTGTAATACCAGCGACTTGGAAGGCTGAGGCAGGAGGATCATGAGTTCAAAGCCAGCCTCAGCAAAAAGGGAGGAGTTAAGCAACTCAGTGAGACTGTGTCTCTAAATAAAATACAAAATAGTACTGGGAACGTAGCTCAGTGGTCAGGTGCCCCTGAGTTCAATCCCCGGTACCCTCCCCCCACCCCCCAAAAAAGATCCTGATACTAGAGGGGTGTGACTTATGACTCCAAAATAAACATCTAGAGCTTATACCCCTTTTAGTATTCACCAGGCCTCAAAGTAGGACTGTTCCTGGTGTCTTCTCAGCAGCCCTCTGAGTTGCTTCACCTGGGGTTGTTGTTTTCCATCAGTTTTCCTGGAACTGGTTTCAGTTCCCAGGTTCTCTAGATGACACCTCCAGGGTGCTGTCACCTATGATGGATGTGGACAAGCTCTACTACTTGCAGGAGTTGTTTTATCCTATGGACTTCCCAGCCCCAATGAGGGGCAGCAACTCTTTCCTTATGCCCCCTTAAGTTCTAGCTAATTCCCCCTCTGCTGCCTACCCCCACAGCACCCCCACCATGACTACCCTACCCAGTCCACACAAGCTATGGCCTTTCCTGAAATCTTGCACTTCCTCAGTCCTTGCGCTAATGCCACAGTCATCTCAGCTTTTCCTCATTGACTGGCCGCCCACGTAAGATCAGCTGGAGTCACAAAGAGCAATCACCTTAGAACCAGCACTAAAATAAACCAAATCAAGACATTCTCAGATAGCCTGAATTTTATCAAAGTTTTGCATTAGTTAAGTATCATCTTCTGCAAAGTGCTTTGGGAAGGAAGTAGAGCAACTATTTTTATGCTAGTAAGAGTAGGGATTCCCGGAGGTCCTCCACAGTAATTCAGAATGCATTAATACCACAGTAAAGGCTCTTCCTGTACACCTCACCAAGGGAATTTTTAAACCCAAAGCGCATATTTGTTTTTAGAAAAGAATCACAGTTTCTATATATATGAATAACATTTTATTTGTATGTTGAAGTGAGTGTAAAACACATGGAAAACTATTTCTGTAAAATGATCGTCCTTTTTAGAAATGCTACATTTCTGTGCTCAAAATAATTCCAAAGTGAGAACCCTTCTCCAAGGATCTCCAATTCTTTTTTGTCAAGAGTTGCAGCAGTATTCGTATATTCCTAATGCAAAGAATTTTACCATACTTATAAGTACTAAAAGTCTAATTACTTTGTATAAATATTTTGTGAGTGAGAGAGATAACTGATTTTTAATTTGAGATAAAATTTAAAAGAGAAATATTATCATGTGCAGAAGTACTTTGTACTTGTTATCCATCAAATTCATGGACAAGGGTGTTATTAGTAAAATAAACTGCATGGTATGAAATTCATGGAAGTCTTCACAGTAGGGAAGAAAGCAATTTCAAATTGAATTTTTGTTAACTTTACAAATTAGCATTTAAATTTATTTTTTTATGTCACGCCATCTTTGCCCTTTCTTTTTCCTTTTTGTTTTTAAAAAATAGAGGGTGGAGGTGAAAGAGTTTCTATAGCCTGCTATATCCTGAAGAATTTTTCACTATACAAAATTAGCCAGAGGGTGACTCATGGCATAAGCTGGTGATTGTATCATGGGGATGAAATCAGTTACCCAGTGATCATCCAACACACTTCATTCTTTCCTCCAAACCAGCATGAGCTGCAGAATAGAACATGTTGGCAATAGGTGTTTCATTTGTGTTGTTTGATTTTTTGAGATAGATATTGTATAAATTGCATTACATTTTTTCAGTATGGGAATGTATTTTAGAATATAATTTTTATGTTTGTCAAATAATATCTATTTCAAGGTTTGGTGCAGGATATCATGGTTGTAGGATGCTGCTTGTGAGAGTGGGATGAGAAGACATCTCTCTCCATACTCCAGCAGCTCGTCAAACTTTAATGTGTTTCTGAATCCCTTGGGGATCTTGATGAAGTGCAGATTGATTCAGTATGTCTGTGATGGAGCTGAGATTCTGCATGTTTAACAGACTCCCAGGTAATTCCAATGTTGTTGGTCTAGAGATCACACTTCAGTAGCAAGTTTTATAAGTCAAATTGCTTTATCCCAGATTTGGGAAGGATTTTGCAAAACTTTGGTAGGCTCTTCTTGAATCAAGAAGACTTGGAATACTTGCACAACATATTTTACAGTTAAGTTTTGCTCATTTCAGTCAAGTCTTCTTAAATATGTTCAAAATTATTGGGCAAATGAACATATACACAACTGGCAATTGATATTTAATACACAGGGCCATTCTGGCTGCACAAAACTCCTATGCATATACCATAAATTGTCCCTGAGAGACAAAGAGCAATTCTGATTTCACTGAATTTGAACCTGGGAGTCTGAGGTTTACAAATCAGCTAAATGCAAGAAAATCACCCTGCAAGGAACTGACATCATGAACTATACATATTCCTATTGTAAGAATTACTGGCAAAAGCAAAAGGAAAACAAAAACCCCTTGCAGATCTTAATTATTTTCAAAGAGTTATAAACAAAAATGACTCAGGACATGCCATTCAGAGATGTGGTACTTAGGACAAATGAGGCTTGCTTTCTAAGAATGGTACTCAGGAGAGAAACCAAAAGCTAAGTATGGTATAAATGAAAGCCAATAGCCTGCACATTCTGCTATCTCATGAAAAGCATAATTTACCAGTTGTGGTAATAATAACAATGATAACGATGTGAATTAATAAACTTGCTAGTGAAACCACTATTCAAATACGTGTTGGGTAATTTAATTAGCCTCGGCTGCACTTTCTCTGTCAATCCTAAACTTACAGGGATTGAATTGTTAAGTACATTTTTCACTCTATGATTCTGAGAAGTTTATTTTTACCTGGCAAATTATTTTAAATGTGAAACAAAGCAGGGCAGCAGTGGTGAAATCACATAGGAAGCCTGCGTCCCTGTTCCCCAGGCCTGGGCCCTCGCCGCCCAGACCCCAGTGCACAAAGAGCCGGTGTGAATTTCAGATCCCGGGTCTGCTCTAAATCATGGGAACTGGAGAAATTAGAAATGACATCGTTTACCCAGGGGCCTTTGCCACGGAGTATTTTTTTTGGAACTTTTACATCAGTCTCAGAACTCCCTGGCTTCATTAAGTCACGTGTGTCATTGTGTTAGGGAGGAAGGCAAGAACATGCTATTAGCTAGGGATTTTTCCCTCCACCTTTCTCATTTCACTTCATGGCTTGTGGTATTCTCCTTCCTCCCTCCACTCTGCCAACCCAAGATGTCCGCTATATCTTTCTTCTGAAGATTCTTTTTGCGGCAACCTGGGTGAACTTTCTTGGTGCACACTCCGAGGAAATACATTTCTTTATGTGCACAGTTTTGGAAACAGACTCCGTGGGGCCAGTGGAGGGAGGATGCTGAGGATCTTCATTTTACTTTCCTGTCAGTACATTCTTATCCTTTTACTTACCCACATCTTCTTCCTTTCCCTTTAAAGCTTACATTCTTAGAGCAAGGGAGGAAATCATGAGAAATAACTTTTTTTTTTTTTTTTCTTTTTTGGAGAAGGATGATTGTCATTGAAACTGATATGTCTACTTGATAACAAAAACTGTCCTAGCCTCCCACAGAACACAAGCCCTGGGGGCTGGGAAGAACAAAGCCACATTCTGAGAGGAGTAAAGAGGTGGGGGGGGGGGGGGGCGGGTCATGTGCAGCCTCTCATCCCTGTGGCACCAGCCAGAGCCCACAAACCATTTTATCATCCTCTGGCCCTGGGAGATCAAGGGAGGCACTGTTTGGAAAGATGCCTTCAAGGCTGAGTTGAGCATTCTGCCTTTGTTTGTCCTAGTGGCTTTCCTTGCCTTTTCCTAGGATACTCAGCATGGTCTAAGGCCAGGGAAGCTGCTGGGCCCCACTTTTTTCCCCTTTGGTCTGTTGGGGGAGAGGTCTCCGTTCCAATTTCCTTGCTTGTTTCTGTGACCCCCACCCCACTGTGAAAACTGGGAAATGTTTATTGGTAATCAGGAATAAGAAGAGATCATTTTCTTTTTATATTGAGGAACTATTTCACTTCGAAGTCAAAAGCAATTTTGACTATTGTTGGCAGAAATTTTGCATACTCTGTGTATTTTGAAAACTAAAAAAATTAATAAATAAAAATCAAAGTTTTAGGCTCAGGGAGAGATCTGTGACTCAGAGAGTTACTTAGGCATTGTCAAATTTAATATGAATGTCTTAAAAATGTGTTTCACCTAAATATATGATGGTTGGTAATATTATTTCCTAAATTGTTAGTAATAAATGTTCATTTAAAAATAATAAAAAGTCTGGGGGGTAGCTGGGGCAGTGGGAGCGACTACTAATGGTATGAGGTTTGGTTGGAGGGTGATGAAAACGTTTTAAAATTGATTGAAGTGATTGCTGCACAACTCGGAATATACTAAAAAAGAGTGAATTTTGCACTTTATAGGACCACCTAGAGGGAGTTTAAATTATACTGAGGTCTAACCCAACTCAAGACGAATAAAACAAAGCAGGAAAAAGGCCATCAGTATGCTTGAAATGTCCTCTTCTTTCTTAAGTTCAAGTAGAACATTTAAACTGTTCAAAATCATCACAATGTACAAAATCCTCATTTCTACCCTTATCCATCCTACTTGTCCCCTGCTCCATCCTGTACAGAAGCTACTGTTTTTATTAGTTTTAATTTACCTCTTCAGTGTACTTTTCTCTTGAGTCAGTGATTCTTATATTGTAGTAGGCATCAGGATCCCATGGAGGGCTTACTAAATCAGAATTTCTGATTCAGTAGGCCTGGGGCTGGGCTAAGAATTACTTTTCTAACAACTTCCCAGGTGATTGCTGATGCTGCTGGCTTGTAGAACAACAACAACAAAAGTGAGGGGGAGGAGGCAGGACAAGAAGAGAAATCTCAATGACATGAATTAAAAAAAGGGGTGAAGTAATAAACAAGATTTTGAGGTTGGCAGGCAGGGAGAGCCTAGATGAGGATTGGTTAAGGAAGAAAGCACTTGAAATGTGAACAAAGAGACTAAGGAAGTAATTTTTAAAATTTTATTTCATTTAGTTTTAATTTAGTTGAAACTGAATTGAAAGACTAATACTTGATCCATTTCGTGGAAAACTTTTTAAGTGTGCTTAACACAATTTGATGTGTTTTCAACTGCAAATTTTGTGAAATTTGAATACAGATCAAATATTTCCCGTGAAAATCTAGTGTCTGGGCTGGGGTTGTGGCTCAGCGGCAGAGCGCTCGTCTCACACGTGTGTGGCCCAGGTTCAATCCTCAGCACCACGTAAACATAAATGCATTGCATTGTGTACAACTAAAGTAAATAAATAAATATTTAAAAAATTGTTTAAAAAAAATCTAATGTCTGAATTGAGATCCTCTAGAAGGATAAAATATATACCAGATATTAAAAGTATAGCATGAAAAAAGAATATAAAACCTCATTAATAATTTTATGTATGCTACACATTGAAATTATAATTTTTGATATATTCAGTTAATATATATGAATTATATAAAAGTATCATCAATTATATCAAGTTAATTTCTCCTGCTTCTTTTTACTTTTTAATGTACTTACCACAAAACCTAAAATTACATATGAGACAACTGTATTTCTACAGTATTTCTGGACAACACCAGTCTCTATCAGTGATGTCCAATAGAATAGACACTAGCTATATTTTGCTATTTAAATTTTAATTAATTAAATTAAAATTTTAGTACCTCAGTCTCAGTAGCTACACTTTGTTTTTAATAGTTATACATGCCTAGTGCTGATGTATTGGACAGTGTATATACAGAATATTGACATCATCACAGGAAATTCTATTGAACAGCTTTTCTCTATACCTTTTCAATGAATTATGAGGCGAGGGCCTTTCCTAAGGATGATGGTGAGACTGTTGAGGAGAGCAGTAAAGGCCTGAATCAGGAGATTTGGGAATGTGTTAGGTAATTAAGAGATCAGCAGATGGATTAGAAATGTAGCTATGAAGTTCTCATGGAAGCATGGCAGTTGTAGGTCGACAAATGACATCATGTCAAGGAAGTTTACCTGGGAAGCACATGCATTATTTAATAAATAGCAAACCAGAAATTCTAGGCTAGAGAAGAAGGTAACTAAAGTCAAAATGGTAGTGGAGGACATGGAAGATCATAAAGAATCGAGGGACAGATGAAGATCATGATGGGAACAAAGAACAAAAATAAGTTTGTTAAATGTAAGATGACAAGAGAAATGGCAGGGGGTGAGGGGCATCATCCAACAGAAAACAGGTTCTAAGTTAGCATTATGGGAGTGGACCCATTTCAAGTGGTGATGAAAGTTAAGGTCTGACTACATCAGTGGGTAGCTGAGTCTGGAGCTGATAATGGGTAACATGATAGAGTTTTGGAGGATGATAACTGATAAAAGGGACAAGATCCACAAGGTACGGAAGATGGAAGAATGCCCAGGGTAACTGGGTGACTGTGAAAGAGAAAGGAAAGAGAAAGATTGAAATAAGCTGATACTTGGAACCCTGATAGAAGATGTGGAATAAAGACAGGGGAACGATGCTCCCAAATGTTGTGGGGAAGAAAGTAATAAGCTGTTTCATAAAGCAGCCCTGAACTTTCTCAATCAGACGTAATCTTTCCCTCTTTTTAACCCAGAGGCAGTTTGCACTTCTGTGGTAAGCTTTAGATATGTGTTAAACTATGACTATTTATATACTCTTAGAACCCCCCTCTTACTCCTCATCCCTGTATCACTCTATATCCCCTACCCTTGTCTCATCTGATACATACATACTCTCATCAGATTGGCAGTCCTTTGAAGTTTAAAACAATGCTTCCTTCATTTATTCCAGTTTCTGGATCTCAATAAATTCATGTTGGATTAAGTTTAATATTCTTGTAAAGAAACAAAAAGAGAAAATAGAGAGAGATTGGAGCTACTTGTTAAGGTGTTGATCAGGACACTATCCATAGTGAAACATCACAGAGCTGTGCCCTTTTTGTTTTCTTGTTCTTTATTTTGGTCAAAGATTTAAACGAAGGCATCCTTAGGCATATATCACAAAGCTGAGTCACAATACATCAATACACTACAATACACTACAAATTTTTAAGCAGAAGTCTGGACAACAGGCAGGTTAAATTCATGATAAAAATCGGACCTAAGAGAACGGTAGGGGCACCTCAGTGTTGTTCACTCATCATTATTTTTGCACACAGCATTGTGCTCAGCTCTGCACATGTGCTTGGCCATGGCAATACTCTTAAGGTGGAATGCTAATGGAAATACCAAGGTAAAAATAGAGGGCAGCATCAGTGAATCCCAGAGTCCTGGTGCTCAGGCCAGTGCCCATTAGCTGACTGGAACATTGCATTATTAGAGCAGACTAAAAGTCTAAGGACAGAGAGAGGCAAATAAGAGGAAACTAACATCCACCTACATAAAGACAACTGTTTGAACACCGTGACTGATATGTTAATCCCTCGGCACCCAGAGGTCAGGGATTTATGTACCAGGAATGGATCAGTTACACAAATATAATGGTAACGTAGAGCATATGCCTGGAGCAACATGTCAGTCTGTGTCATCTTGGATGTCCCAGAGACTGCACATGATACATGCCAGGATATCCAAAATGCTAACATCGACTTCCTCCCTAGTGCTTTTTACATCCTTTCAAGGCTAATTAACAATTTAGCAAAATTGATTTTGAAAAGAGGGGAAACAAAGACCAAATTTTATTTACTTTCTTCTTCTCTTTCCCTGAGATCTATTTCCCTCTGTACTCCTTACAGTTCAAGTTCATTCTGTAAACAATTGAGCCTCATTTTGTTCTTGAATTCTGGGTAACTCTATAGTTTAAGGGCCATCTGGACACATTCCTTGTGACACTCCTATCTACGTTTGTGTAACCTGGGCCATCAGCAGGAAAATGCAGGCTGAATTCCGCACAGGACTCTGGAAAGAGCATGGCAGCCCTCTGCAAGTGAAATGGAAAAACTTAGTCGGCTCGGGAAGGCCTCCATTTTGGGCTGCAAATCGGGATCATTGGAGCCAAATCCTCATTCCATGTGACTCCAGGGGAGCTTTGGTCAGCATGTAATTCGGTGTGGGTTGGGCAAGGAAAAGACAGAAGAACATGAAACTGCCAAGTCTGAGGCCTATTACGCAGTTGTGACCTGACCTAAAATGCGGTGCCGAGTTGTGTGTGGGTAACTCAACCATAAAAAGGCAGCTGTGGTCTTATTAGTTGTGAACTTGAGATCGTTTTAGTAGAAGACGAATTGCTCCTAAATGATTGATCTGGTATTTGGAGGAAATGCTGTTCTCTCTGCTTCTTCCAAATGGAGACACTAACCAGACGCTTGTCCCACACCCAGATCGGGTATTTGTGGTGGGGCTTGTACCATGGCCTGCAGGGGAATGATGACCTTGGACTGACAGTTCCCCTTTAAGTAGCAAACTTGTGTTTTTCATCTTAACATGATATGCCAGAGGCACTGAATAACAACCTACATCCTTTCACACACCACATGTCTGTGCCAGGTTTAAGCTGATAAAAGCTGTAGGGAGTGTTTTCTGAGTGGCCTGACTGAGGCTGGAAATGGAGATATTCAGTAAGAAATGGCAAGCCCTCCTTTTTTGCCCTCAGGCCCCCTCGAAGAAAAGCTTAGAGAAGCTCTGTGAGCTTGGACTCAAAGTGGCTAAAATTTCAAGCCAAGGGAAATGTCCCTCCCCTTTCTTTGTGAGGTTTTGCAGCAAAATAACCTGTTTGCTTGAGAGATTAGATTTGTCAGTTCAGCATTGCATGGGAAGGTCTAACCTTGAGAATTACGGGGCTCTCAGGAAAATCAGCAGTGGAGAAGCAAAGCAAGCTGGTGGGCTGGGAAGAGGTGGCCAAACTCACGTCTGATAAGAACCCAGAAGGAGAGATAGCTGGGGTATGGGTCAGTCCACAGCCTACTGGCCTCTACTTCTTCTTCTGAGCCACAGAAAAATCAAAACTTGGGAGCAGAAGCAGAAAGATTTCCCACAAACAAAGACATGGCACCCTCTTACTCCTGTTCAAAATTAAAAAGGGAGCATGGATTTTCTTCCTATGCTGTTTTCTAACCTATATCATGGGGTTAAGATTTCTTGGAACCTTCTCCCAACCTTTGGTCTTTCTAGCCTTTGTTGGGGGAGACATAACAGTAAACCACCAGGACTGAGCTGACTTTGGTCTCGAACATGCAAATTATTTGCAGGTGTAAACTTAAGGGAGTCAAGTGTTACATCAGCTATTTGATGAGAATAAAAGCCGTGAGAATCACATCTCCCATTTGTATAGCATTTGATTACTTACAGAACAATTTCTGCTGTTACCTCAATTGATTTTCACAAAAGCTCTACGAAATAGGTCAAACAGGTGTTATTTCTCAATTCTACAGATGTAGAAACTGAGCCCCCAACTGATTCTGTAACTGGCCAGGAATCACTAAAGTAAGCAGCATGGTCTAGGGATTTGGTCATCCTACCCTGTCCCCTGCCAAATTCTTATCTCCGGTCACAAAGTACAATGAATGACTCATGGCATCCTTTGGCATCATCCATTCTGGGACCTCTGCTTCAGCCATGGTAACCTCAACTGCAATGATTATAATAGTTTTTCTTTTGGCTCCTCAAGTTTCACTCTTTACATCAAAATCCTTTCTGGTAGGATCTTCTTGGCAGAACATTTCAGAATGAAATGAGTTTCACTTTGCATGAGACAAATGCCAAAATGCTAATGAAGAAAAACCTTCAAGAAACTCTTTCTTCCCATCCATCTCCTTTCCTTCCAAGTACACAATCATGAGGTGGTCCTGTTCACTGTCTCTCAACAAATGAGCTTGCATGTGATCTAAAACTCTAGAACTAGCCATTACCTAAGTGGATAAGCGTACACCTGTACACACCTTTATCTTTTGGGACAGTTTAGGAAGATTTTGGAGATCTTTTTGGAATACACGGTTTTATTTTGTTTCAGACACCGGAAATTTTAACATCTCAGATATTAGAGGGCCTTGTGTGGTACCTCTCTGCCTAGAATGTGCTGCCTCCAGATAACCAAATGGCTCTTTCCCTCACCTCCTTTAAGTCTTTATTCCAATCTTCTGAATGAGCCTTCTACCCCATTGCCAGCTATTTAACAACCTTTGTCCACCCACCCCTACTCCACACTTGTGATCCTGCTTACCTAGCTCTATGATTCCTTTTGCTATAGTGTGTACCACCAAAAAAAAAAAAAAAAAAAAAAAAAAAAAAAAAAAAAAAATTACATGTTATACTCTAATTTTTGTTGTTTGTTTCTTCTTTCTGGAATTAAGTCCTAATAGGGGAGGAAGTTGGATTTTTATTAAATGCCTAAAACAGTGTGTGACTCAGTATGTACTAAGTGCTCAAAAATATTTTTGTTGAATCAGTAAAATTTTCCTCCACCATGTATCTTATCTTCCTCTTTAGCCTTCAAGATTGCTCATTTTCCTGTCTTCACCAGTCACTAATATTTTATACCAAATTACCCCAAATCACTGATTTACTTCCACTTGTGAATATTTGCATTGTATTGCCTACCGTGCCGATTAATCACTGTACCTTCGGTACTGAATAGAGCCTTTATGGGGCCAAAGAACCAGTTTCATATCTGCAGGTGTAAGAATTTGTTGTTCAACCACATTTGCTTAGTTCTCAGAAAAACTGCTTATGGAGCTCTAAATCGCATGAGGCCAGGAATTATTTCCAGTGCATAAAAACTAGGTGCTCATTTTCATATCTTGATAAACTATTAAATGATCACCCCCTCTGTCCTTTGTGACCCTTCTCCCCCTCTATTTTCTGTCACAGTAATTGCCAGCTGTGTCTTACATGGAATGCCACATGTAGGTCAGCCGATACCACTAGGTAAAGGTGGTAAGGAAAATCTTTTTAGTGTTTGTTGGCATACAGACAGAAATAATATGTGATAGAGATGTATAGATCATGGAGGCACATAATGGTCCAAGTAGGCCATTGCACATATAGCTTGTAAACTTTCCCTGCCAAGTGAACCAGTCACTATAGGAACAATTGAGGGGGGTGGGTATGAGGAGATAATGCAAAATTTCACCTCTTCACTAAAGAACTCAGATAATTCAGAATATTGGTAGTAGTTAATTGAGCATTGACTGCTCAGTAGGGCAATCTATATGGGAAACTAAATTACAATCTAAAGGATACATGATGAATATAAATTCAGAGCAAAGGAACTTGGTTGTGTCTGACTGGCACCGGTGATAACCCAACTCCAGTAACTAGAGATACAGCCATGGGACCAGACACTCACATCATCAGTTGCACGGTCTCCACTGCAGACACAAGGGCATGCATGGGCTATCAGCCTTAACTCTTTTCTTGACTTAATAATAACAGAACACTTTTCCTGTACTCATCACTCCATCCCCTTTCTCATTGTAGTATGTGCATGGACTTCACATATGAAAGTGATGTTTTTTTTTTTTTGGTTTTTTTAAATATTTTTATTTATTTGCTTTAGTTGTACACAATGCGTTTTATTCAATACATTTTATTTGTACGTGGTGCTGAGGATCGAACCCGGGTCGCCCACGTGCCAGGCAAGCGCTCTACTACTGAGCCACAATCCCAGCCCCTGAAAGTGATGTTTTGTGCTGGGGATGTGGCTCAAAGGTAAGAGCTCTTGCCTTTTTACATGAGGCCCTGGGTTCAATCCCCAGCAAAGACAAATAAATAAATAATTTTTTTAAACAAATGATAGAAATTCCAAAGTTTAAAGGCATGTTTCAGTGTATAAGCTTCTGGTTTACTATAGAGGCCAGTTATACTTTGTGCCCATTGCTAATTAGTGACATTTGACAGGCTCTTTCCCAGCCCCCTATTTGAGTAAGGAGACTAGGGGTGACTTGCCCTTACTATGTATATCTTAATATATGTATCAAATGACATTAGAGAATGGATTGCTAAGATATTCTATACAGATTAGGTAAACTCTAAATTGCCTCAACCACCAAATTCACCAGTCTGGCACCAGCCAAAACTATGTCTTCACTTAATTTCTAGTGATGTCCTACATGACTATTATTTCTGTACCATCTGGCCTAATGCCTTCTGTTCATAAAATATAAGTAAACACACCTTTTAAAATATATGCAATTGTATCAGTTGCCTACATATATGTGCATACATGTTAGTATATATATATATATATATATGTATATATACACACACATATATATGTATATAATATCTTTAAAGCCTAAGTGTAACATGAAAGGCAAATATCACAAATGAAAAGATTGACAGATTTGACTACTGTCAAATATTCTAGAAGCAGAAGACACTATACAGTAATAAAAGTTAACAAGACATACACCATACTAGGGAAATACATTTGCCACATATTTAAGTAGAGCAAATTTTATTCATGTGGGAGAAAGTATTCTCCATGACTCTTTATTACCACCTCAATATACAAAATACTTATGTCAATATAAGAAAAGACAGCTGTCAGAGAAGGGCAAAGTACTCAAATGGGCAACTTTCAAAACAAGAATTTCAAATGTACAAAAATATGAAAAGTTTCTCAATCTCTAGTGGGCCATGGAGATATGTGTTAAAAGTAGTGAGGTTCTGGGATTTTTTTTTTTTAGCTTTCAAGTTAGCAAAAATTATAAGAGATTAATAATATATATTTCAAAAAAGAGTACAGAGAAAGGAATAATCTTATACTCTTTGGCTGGAGCAAAATATCAAGATTTTTTAAATGAGTTTATTTTTTCAAGAAGTTTCAAGTTTACAGCAAAATTGAGAGAAAAGTACAAAGATTGCTCATATGTCTCTTGTCCCCACACATGCGTAGTTTTCCCACTATCAACAGCCCTCACCAGAGAGGTATGTTTGTTACAGTTGGTGAACACATGATCATCCAGAGTCTATAACTTACATCAGTATTCCATCTTGGTGGTATGCATCCTATGATTTGAACAAAAGTAGAGTGACAATATCCATCACTGTAGGATCATAAAAGTATCTTCACTGCACTGAAGATATTCTGTATTTGAACTTTTTGTCCCTCCGTTCCACACCCTCTTGTGCCCCCAATCCTGGAAGCCACCGCTCTTTTACTATCTCCATAGTTTACCCATTTCCAGAATGTCATACAGTTGGAATCATACAGTATGTAGGCTTTTTAGATTGGCTTCTTTCATTTAATAATATGCAACTGAGTTTCCTCCATGTTCTTCTCATGGCTTAATACCTAATTTCTTTTTAATGCTGACTACTATTCCATGTCCGGATGTACCACAGACTGTTTATCATTTACCTACTGCAGAATAACTTGGTTCCTTCCAAGTTTTAACAACTGTGAATAACTGCTGTAAACATCTATAAGCAAGTCTTTGTGTGGATCTGTGCTTTCAACTTCTTTGGTAAAGACCAAGGAGTGTGATCACTGGATCACATGGAAGAATGTTTAATTTCATAAGAAACTGTCAAATTGTCTTCCAAAGTAACTGTACCATTTTACACTTCCACCAGTAACGAATAGGAGTTCCTGTTGCTCC
Organism: Tamias sibiricus; assembly: GCA_025594165.1. Lineage (NCBI taxonomy): Eukaryota > Metazoa > Chordata > Mammalia > Rodentia > Sciuridae > Tamias > Tamias sibiricus. The sequence goes on along the minus strand of CM046664.1, from coordinate 104,888,779 downwards.
ACATCCCCTTTAGCATCTGGGTTGCCAGTGTTCCTAATTTTGATCATTCTAATAGGTTTGTAGTGATGTGTTATTGTTACATTTCCCTGATGGCATATGTTGTAGAGCATATTTTTATTTGCTTGTCTGTTATCTACATATCTTATTTGGTGAGGTGTTTATTAAAGTGTTTATTGTTTATTTTTAAATCTTGTTTGTTTTCTGAGTATTGAATTTTAAGAATTCTTTGTATCTTTCAGATAACAGTCCTTTATCAGATATGTCTTTTGAAAATACATTCTCAATGGCAGCTATCAAGTACACAAACAACAATAAATGTTGGAGAGGATGTGGGGGAAAAGGCACACTCATACATTGCTAGTGGGACTGAAAAATGGTGCAACCGCTATGGAAAGCAGTATGGAGATTTCCTGGAAAACTGGGAATGGAACCACCCTATGACCCAGCCATCCCACTCCTGGGTCTATTCCCAAAGGACTTAAAAACAGCATATTACAGTGACACAGCCACTTCAATGTTTATAGCAGCACAATTCACAATAGCTAGGTTGTGGAACCAACCTAGATGTCCCTCAGTAGATGAGTGGATAAAGAAAATGTGGTATATATACACAATGGAATTTTACTCAGCAATAAAAGAGAATAAAATAATGGCATTTGCAGGTAAATGGATGAAGCTGGCGAATATAATGCTAAGTGAAATTAGTCAATCTCAAAAATCCAAATACCGAATGTTTTCTCTGATATAAGGAGGCTAGTTCACAGTGTTGTTGCATGGGGGTACATAGGAGGATTAGAGGAACACTAGAATGGTCAAAGGGAAGGGAGGGGAAGGGAGGGAGCAAGGGGGGAGGGAGGGAAAAATAAAAGAAAAGGTGGTTGAATGAGATGGATATCATTATCCTAAATGCATGATTGAAGACCTGAATGGTACAAATATACTTTATATACAAACAGTTGTATGTAAAAAGATGCTATATATGTGCATTATAAATTGTAATACATACTAATATTATAAATAAAAAAAATAAAATATAAAAAAAGAAAAGAAAATACATTCTCATATTCTGTGGATTGTCTTCTCATTTTTTCATCCTATCTTTTGCAGAAAAGAAATTTTTAATTTTTGTGAAGTCCATTTATCAATTCTTTCTGTCCTGAATCATGTTTATGGTGTCATATCTAAAAAGTCACCAGTCACCTGTGTTTTTTCTCAAAGAACTTAAAAACAGCATATTACAGTGACACAGCCACTTCAATGTTTATAGCAGCACAATTCACAATTCTCAGTTTTATATTTTTGCAGTTTACATTTAGGTCTGTAAATCCATTTCGAGTTAATGTTTGTGAAGGGTATAAATTCTGTGTCAAGATTCATTTTTTGCAGGTGAATATCCATTTGTTCCAGCTCCATTTGTTAAGAAGACTGTCTTTTCTCCATTGTATTTTCTTGGCTCCTTTGTCTAAGATCAGTTGAAAACACACACATACACACACACACACACACACACACACACACACACACACGTCTGTTTCTGGGACCTCTACTTTTTTCTCATAATCCATTGACCTGTTTGTCTATACTTTTACCATTACCACAGGGTCTTGATTACTATAGCTTTATAATGTCTTGAAGTCCACAGTCTTAGTCCTTTAATTATATTCTTCTCCTTCAATATTGTGTTGACAATTCTGGATCTTTTGTCTCTCCATAAAACATTAGAATCAGTTTTTCAGTATCTACAAAATAACTTTTTGGGTTTTGGATTAAGATTGCCTTGAATCATTGAATCTACATATCAAGTTAGGGAGAACTGACATCTTGACAATATTGAGTCTTTTAGCAAGACCCATAGATTTTTATCAATAATGTGAATTTAAAGCATCTGCTCCACTTCTAAGGTAGCCAGTCAAGAAATTATACATGTATTCTAGATCCTGTGAAAGCTTTACCCAAGCCTGTTTCTCTTTTCTCACTAATCCTTCATAATACCCCAGTTTCATAATGTGATTTAGTGAAATTAAACTCAAACAGCCCCCAAATTATATAATTAATTACATTTGGCTTCAATTACATTGACTAATTGATACAAGCCTGCTCAAAGGCTACCTGCAGCCTGAGGTGGAGGAAAGCAGGTGGTGAAGGCCCATTAGCTTAGCAGTTCATGTGTGTTAGCTAATTTGGTTTTTAAAATTGTTCTAAATCTCAGATGGCTCATACCTTAAGACAGGTGAGTCTTATTAATTTCAGGTTTCTGCAACTACTCCTTATCAAAGAGCCTTTCCTGGGCTGGAGTTGTAGCTCAGTGGTAAAGCGCTTGCCTCGCATGTGTGAGGCACTGGGTTCAATCCTCAGCACCACATAAAAATAAATAAAGATACTGTGTATTCATCTACAACTAAAAATATATTTAAAAAAAAAAAAAAACAGCCTTTCCCATCTCTAACCTAGATTGTAGCTTATACCACCAAGCTCTCCCTACTCAATTTATTCTATCAGAGTCCAATTCATTTCCCCAATGTGGAACCCTAAACAATGGCAGTCCTGAGCTGGGAGTGGTGGGAACAGTTGTGGGTACAAGAGAAATGGAGCAAAGAAGCATAGTTTCTAAGAGTAGTGTTTTTAATCATTTAAAAGGGGTTCTTTGAACAATGGCAGAAGGAGTTGGACATCAATATACTAAGTGCATGTATAAAAACTCAAATGGTATGAAAATACTTTGTGTAAAACCAATGACTTGGAAAACTGTGCTCTTTATATGTAATATGAAAGGAATTGCACTCTAAAAGCATGTATAACAAAATAAATTAAATTAAAATTTTTTTTTTAAAAGGGGTTCTTTGATGCAATGGCTTTGCGAACTTAAGACTTTCAAGCCTGGCTACTTACATGTCCTCCCAGGAACAGCAGCACCTTGGAGCTTTCTGAAATGCAGACTCCCAGGCCTCATCCCAAGCTGCTGAATCAGAATATGAAATGTAACAATATTCCTAGGTAACCTGGATGCATTTTAAATTTTTGAATAGCCTTGTTTTAAAGGAAGTTTTGTGAAAGAAAATGTCCATCCATCCAATATGTGATTTTTTTCACATCAGTGGACAGTGATACCCAGATAGAAGGCAGTGAAAAAGAGTTCACTTCATTCTATGTACTTACTCTCCTGCTAGCACCAATTCTTGACCCTTCTTCTAGGTTTGCCCCTTGATATAAGAACGTGGCAATTCTGTGCTTGTAATCACTGCTCTTTTTAAAAACTATGTGTGTGCTGGGCGTGATGGCGCATGCCTGTAATCCCAGCACTTTGGGAGGCTGAGGCAGAAGGATCACAAGTTCAAAGCCAGCCTCAGCAATGGCTAGGCACTTAGCAACTTGGTGAGACCCTGTCTCTAAATAAAATACAAAAAAAGGGCTGGGGATGTGACCCAGTGGTTGAGTGCCCCTGAGTTCAATCCCAGGTACCACCACAAAAAAAAAAAAAAAAAAAAAAAAAAAAAAAAAAAAAAACTATGCGTGTTCCCCGCAAAAAAATTTTTTATTATTTATTTACTTATTCATCATGCACAAATATAGTATCTTTTTACATACAACTGCTTGTTTAAAGTGTCTTTCCACATCATATCCCCAACCTAACTTTCTAACCACCATATTACCCCTTCCAATTGGTACAGTATACTCCAGTCTAACAGTTGTGTTTGCTATTCCTTTGACAAATACCATTCATTCCTACTTATTGCTAGTATAACCTTTTCACACTCATTTCTAATTGCAATGTCCATTTCTATGAAGCTTTTTCATAATTCTCTGGTCAAAAAGGATCTCTCTCTCCTTGGAACCCTTATAAAATTTTATACCTCAGTAAAACAGGTTATTTTGTTTTACTATATCCATTGTTTACCCACTATATTAGACCAGCACAATGCCTCATACATAGCAGGTAATTAATAATAATTGAATGACTGAGTGTCCAAATGAATGAATGAACAAATTTATAAAGTCATGACTTTGCCTGATTATTCCTTGAGGACTAGTTAAGTTCTAAATTATGAATCTATTCATTTTCTAGTTCCTGCAGTGGTGGTACTTAGCTCTTTTCACATAACTCACAGTAATTAAACTCTACCAAGGACATTTGCTTGAATCAAAAACACAAGATAATGTCAGTCTTTCTCATATTAAGTCCAGACTGACAATGGCTCTAGTGGCTATAGGGATGAGGACTTCTAGGCAGAGGCAGTCTCTGCATGAGATCCCTTCTAGCCTACCTATTACTCTGAGTCAATTAGCCTTTAGACATAGTTTCATCCAAATAGTACATTTATGATGCTAAAGATTGAACCCAGGGCCTCACATTTGTCAGCAAATGCTCTACCACTGAGCTACATCTCTAGTCCCCGAAAATATTCTTCTTAGTACAGAAAATATCCTAAAGAAATATTGATGGGAAGGAGATGAGATGTTAAAATTAAACTATATGTGATAGCCGCTTCCAGAATGTCCCATTTGGACTTTAAAAATAGCATTTCTGGGCATAAATCTCAGAAGCAGACTTTGCTTTATAAAATTATATCATGTTAATTAGATTATATTCTTTGATATTGAAATGCTGTGTGGTAGTTCAGATTATATCATTTGAGTTCTGACCCAACACCCATATATATCTCTTTTGAGATATATTTACAGTCTCAAATGTTATTACTAAGAAATAATTGTATTACTAAGAAATAATTGTAATTTGAATAGTGACTAATAAAATGTGCTTTAGGTTTTTATTGTGGTAATCTATACAAAACATAACACACATCTTAGCCACTTTTAAGTATATGATTCTGTAGCCTGAAGTATATTTACATCTTTATGCAACCATCACTGCCATCCGTTTCCAGAACTTTTTCTTCTTTCCCAACTGAAACTCTTTACACATTAAACACTAACTTCCTATTTCCCCAGGCCTCAGCCCCTGGCAATCACCGTTCTCTTTTCTGTCTCTGTGTACTGGAATATTCAATGTATCTCATGTAAGTGGAATTATACATATTTGTCATCTTGTGCCTGATTTATTTCACAAGCACTTTTGTGGGGGGCGGATACTAAGGATTGAATCCAGGCTTTTGTGCATCCTAGGCAAGAACTCTACCACAGAGTTACACCCCCAGCACATGTCAGGCTTATTTTACTTAGCTTAGTGTCTTTAAGATGAACCTTATTGTAGCATGTATCAGAATTTTCTTCCCTTTTGAAGTTGAATAGTATTCCACTACAGGGGTATGTCACATTCTGTTTATCTATTTATCCACCAATGTACACTTGGATTGCTTCCACCTTTGGACTATAGTGAATGCTGCTGTGAATATAAGTGTACAAATTACAGTTTAGGTCTTTAAAACAATCAAGCATTTTGAACATGAAGTCATTGTGTTTGAAAGAGAAGCACAAGCTACAGTGCTTATTATTCCACTAATTCGATGTCAAAACTTGCATTATGCTGATCACTCATCATGCATCAGAAAATACTCTGATCATCAGGTCTCCAGTCTATGTAGCATATAGTACTCATTAATGTGAAAATAGAATCTAAGCAGGGTCAAGGGAGATTGTGGAAATTTCACTTGAGCATGGTCAACAGTAAAGACTTTTATCTCTTAAAAGATTGGCATTTAATTTAAAAATAGTTCCCTAATCAAATCATGACACTTAAAAAAAAAATCCCACCTGATTTAGTTACCAAGGCTGAGCACATCTTTTTTTAAAATAAAATTTCCCAGCTTTTCCCTTAGGCTTCCTGAAGATTCCCCACAGTAGCACTACCTGAAAGCTTTTCTTAGGTCTTGTGATATTAGGAATCAGGGTGATTTTCTTTGACCACATTATATATTGTATTTATCCACCTTATGCCATTAGATCTGTAGCCAAAAAGTGAATGTGGTATTAATGGGATGCAGTCTTATTGACAGTAATAACAGCACGAATTGCTAACCACATGATAAGATCAAGATGCATATTTGAATTGGCTGTATTTATGTTCCAGATGCAAGATGGTTATCTGACAGCAGAGGCAACATGATTTAATACATAAGGCCCAGGGCCAGGAATTGGGAAATCTTGGTTTTATTCCTGGATTCATCACTTAGGCCATGTATACATGAGTATAGTATTTTGTAATTGCTCTGTTCTTCTTGACCCCAAACTGCTTCCCACCCTGCCACCTAAAGTGTTTTACTATGTTCAATTATGATCCCATTGCCTTGCTTTTATTTCCTTCTATTCACTCTTTCCTCACCTTCCCTATTTCTTAGTAAGTTTTATTAAATATGTGTTATATGTGCAGTATATAAATAGATCTCACTTTTTTAAGCTACAGAGAATATTGATTCCCCCTTAACTTTGGTGTTTCCAATCCCAGGAACCTCCTGTCTCTTATCCCTAATCTTGTTTTCTTATCTGCTTCTCTTTCATTCATTTTCTGATTATAGAGATCCATCTCATTCCTTTTCCACCCTCTTTTTTTATAACTACATCTGCTTGAGTTCCACATAAACTATTCTCATCCTAAAATACTTTTTATAAGATACACCATAGCAAATGGAAAAATATGTAAATGTGCTATTGAACACAAAGAACTAGCAGAGAAACTATAAAACTGGAGGAGTCACAAATGCCTACAGGATAGGATTCTAGGTAAACTGAAAACTGCTCTCAATACATCCTATTTTTACCAAGAAGTTGGTTAGACAGCAGAATTCTCCTGAATAATACATTTCCTTGAGAATTAAAGATCTTTGCATTTCTGAGTTGGTGTCATCTCATGGTCACTGAGGAGATGCCACCCCGGCTGATTTCAATTCCACTGAGATACTCTTCTGCCTTATCTAAACTCCTCAGGAGTAACTTGGCAGTAAGGAATGGAGAAGGTAAAAAGACTCAATTATGCTTTTAGGAGAGACAGGCAAATGTTATCCATAATAAAGGCCCTTGTTGCCAAAATACTCCTGTGGGTGTATATTGTGAAGAAATAATAATCAATATCAGCGGCTGAGTTAATCAAATCTGTCACAATGAGCTCCTTCGATGGCTTTTTCTACTACCTTTAAAGCTTTCCTAGCATCAGGAGTCAATGTTCGCGGGATTGAGGATGGATCAGGGTCCCCCTCGAAGGATATCAAATAAAGGTTTTTAATTGGCCAGTAGTGAGGTTTAGTGTAGGGCGAAGCCAATTAATGTCTCCCAGTAGTTTTTGGAAATCATTGAGGTGGTTAAATGTTCTTTATTTATTAAAATTTTTTGGGGTCTAACAAAAGTATCCATGATTTTAAATCCTAAATATAATATGGGGAGATCTGGTTTGAACTTTATCTTCTGCTATATATAATCCATATTTTTTAAAATTTTCTACCACGGTCCACTGAATATATTAAATAAGATTTTTTTGATTAGGGTGGGCCAGTAAAATATCATCCATGTAATGTAGACACATGAGGTTTGGATATTTTATTTTTAATGGGTTGGATGGCCTTGTCCACATATATTTGGCACGTTATGTGTGGGCTATTAGCCATTCCTGTAGCAAAACCTTCCACTGATATCTCTGATCAGGGCCATTATTGTTAATAGAAGGAACTGAAAAGGCAAACCTAAGGGGGCATCCAGAGGATGTAGGGGAATAGAAAAGAAGCAATCCTTTATATCAAGACAATAACATGGAAATTTTTTGGAATAGCTATAGGATTCGGAAGTCCAGGTTGAGTAGAATCCACAATTAGAACTGGCAGAAGTCTAGGGCTGCTTGAATAGCATTTATTGGCCCAATGATTTCCTTTCTTACACCTGGGGCAGCAACCTGGAGCACGGTATGAATTTGGTCTGATTTCTCTTTTAGGATTTGCCTAGAAATAGCCTGATTGATTATGATAATTTTGCCTAGAATATCCTGATTGATTTATAATGTCTATGTTGAGCTCTTGTAAAATTTTGAGGGGCAGCATCTCTCACAGCTGCTGCAATCATATCCCCTGTGACAAAGGCATCATTTATATCTTTACATAATTGTATATATATGGAAAGATCCTTTTTATTTTTTCCATGGCCTGATGGCTTCCTAGGGCAATACTTATTAGCATTTTCGTACGCTAATTGGACAACTAATGGCATAACTTGATCAATGTCTCCAAAAACTCTACCTGCAGTTCTCAAAAGTCGATCAGCAAATTCAGCATATGGTTCATTAGGTCCTTGAATTACTTTGGACAAGCTACCTTGTAGATCCCCAGGTCCTTGTACAGTTTTCCATGCCTTTAAGGCAGCTGCGTTTATCTGAGCATATACTCCTGGGGTATAATATTTTTTATCCTGTACGTCTGTGAATTGCCTTCTCCTGTGAGCATTTCTATATTATGGTCTCCAAACCCTGCATCTGCATTTATTTTAGCTGTTTCTATACAAAGTTCTTGAAATTGTGATCGCCAAACCAAGTATTGTCCCCCCACTTAATGTTGCTTTACATAGACGTTTCCAGTCTGCGGGGGTTAAGCTAAAGGTGTTAAGGGACTCCAGTATACTCAACGTGAAAGGAGCTTGGGGTCCATAAGTCATTACTGCCTCTTTGAGATTTTTTTATTGTTTTGAAATCTACTGGCTGGTGGTTCCCTCCGTCCATTTTCATATTCAAATACTGGCAGTTCCCAACGTATCTGTGAGTTACCCTCGAGAGCACATAAGCGCTCAGAAAGACTTTTTAATTTCTGTTTCTAGGGTATGCAAACGCCTAGTGATACCCTTCATATTTTCTGTACCATCTACCATGTACAGAATTCTTCACCCTTAGAAATAGGCAGTTACTAAAGAGATCCAATATTGGGGTTTAAAGGGACTACAAGCAGTCATGTTGCTTGGATAAATCTTGATGTTTTCCTAGGTCATGTTGGTGAAGAGGCAAAGAGGAGAGGGTTGGAGGCCAATTATGTTGGCAAGATTGTGCTATTTGGGGTTGTGTTTTTTGTTCCTTTTAAGTTCCAGTAGTTATATGTTGAGTGATTCAGAGTAAAGTTAGCACTCAGTAATTTTTGCAGCAGTAAAATATTATTGGCAAAAATAAAGATCCATTTTTTTCTTGACCTGGATACTGCTACAGAACACAATACAATTTTGACAATAAATACAGGTCCAATTCTTTTTTTTTTTTTTAAACACCAGGCAGTTAGTAATTCTCAACTGTGTGAGTATATACACATACCCACACACTTGAGAATATATATAATCTCCACCTTGAAAAATGGAGCAGGCAGGCTGAAAACTTAAAATTACTTACTGCTTTGCCACATACCAAATAGTTTGATAAGTTAACCTGCTTCCTATAATTCATATATTCAGAGGCTTCTACACTACCTTTTTCTTTTGTCTTTTCTTCTTTTTTTCTGTTATTTTTTTTTTTTTAAAGAAAGTGCCACAGATATAACTGAAGTTCTTTGGCACTTCTCCCAATCTCCCTCTTTTCTAAGAGGTAACCAATAATCTGATATTGGTATGTCATGTGGTGATTGTGTTTTAACTGCATATGTGCCCATTCTTACCTAGTACATAATATTGTTGAATGTTTTAAAGTTTACAAACATCAATTCATTCAATGTATAACTGTCTTATATGTGCTTTCTACACCCAGCATAGCTTTTGAAATTTTTTTCAATATTTACACCACTTCACAATACTTCCAGTTGTACATGAGCATCCCTAATTCACTTTCCAACCTTCCTATTCTGATTGAAAATGTTAAAATGGGTCGACTTTTCTTGATCCCGTGGGATTACAGAAGAGGTAGTTCACAATAGCATCGCTAGACATTGTCAGTGTTTTAAGTAAATTTTATAAATGAGATCTGTTACAAATGGCATTTGTAATAAATTATCACACTGGAGCATCCTCTAACATTTGACTTTTGGCATTTCTTTAGATGCCATCTTGAAGTTGTCTAGCAGTATTTCTAGAATATATGGTCATATGAAGTATGACATAATGTCCCAAGTAAAGGGCATACTATTTTAATTACATTGCAGAAAAGACAGGAATGTTTTATCATATAAACATCACTCCAAACATTCTTGCCAATTATCAGAATGTTAGAAGTCCATAATCAAGAGTTGGTTCAATCAGAGAACATATCAGAATGAAGACTAATGTCTCCAGTTGAAATTTTCCTCCAAAAAGAACCATAGGTCTTTGGAGAAGTTGTTAATTCTAAAACAAAAATGTACAAAACAAGCAAAGGAAATCTTGTCATGTAGATGTCAAGTAAACCATCAAGACTTCTCTGGTCATTTCAAAGTGATTCAGGAGACAAGTAGAAAAAGTTTCCACTAACTAAAAATAGACAATTTGAGCATAAATTTGGATAAAAACTGCAACAGATTAAACTCACTGAAAGTATTGAAATCCAGGGTCACCTTGGAGGATATGATTCAACTCATAATTTTGAAAATATTTCTTTTTAAAAAGAAATAAAATAATTAGCCCACCTTCCAAAGTATGCTACTGGGTAACTGCTATGATCTGAATATTTGTGTTCCCCCCAAATGGCATGTGTTGAAACCCTAATCCCCAAAGTGATGGTATAAAGAGGGCCTTTGAGAGGTAATTAGGTTGTAATGGAGCTTTCTTAATCGAGACTAGTGTCCTTACAATATACTACATCACAGAGTCCTGAAGGAGCCCTAATTAGGAAGGGCTGTTGCAGCTAGCTGGAAGCCATAAGTTCCACCTGATATGTATGTGACGCACCTGTAGGCACCCGAAAAGCTGAAGGTATATAACCGGGTGAAAGCGGTCCGAGTTAGGAGAACGGAGAATTCAGTCAGCCGGGCAGTCACTCGGTCGGTCAGAAGAATCAGAGCGGCCAGAACGTAGGCAGAGCGGTTACAGAAGAGAAACCAGATAGAAGAAGTAATGACTGGTCAGAGTTAGGCCGAGGCTCCCAAGGAAGACAGAAGACAGAAGAAAGAAGAAGGAAGAAAGAAGAGAGAAGAAAGAAGCTCTAATCTTTCTCTAAGCTAAGCTCTATCTTTCTATCTTTCTAACTAAGACTCTAAGCTAAGCTCTATCTTTCTATCTTTCTAACTAAGACTCTACTCTACTCTAAGCTAAGAAGACAAGAAGAAAAGCTCGCTCTAATCTTTCTCTCTAAAAAATCTTTCTTTCCCTCTCTAAGCTCTAAGAAAGTAGAAGTAAAAGTAGTAAAAGCTTAACTCTGCCTCCGAGAGTTTTTATCCCGGTTTACGGTACCAGGCAGCTTACAGAGTCCCCTCACCCTTCCACCAAGGGAGGTTATGACAAAAAGTCAGCTGACTATGAACCAGGACAAAGGCTTTTACCAGACAAGGAATTTGCTTTTTCCCTAATTTTGGACTTCCTAACCTCTGGAAATATGAGAAATAAATTTCTACTCTTTGTAAGCCACCCAGCATATATAATTGTGTTATACAGAAGCCTAAACAGACTAAAACAACAGGAGATAAGGGAAAGTTTCTCTTTGAAGAAGTATTTTATCTAATAAAGAAGATAGATTTAGTATATTATATTTTGTAACCCTTAATGAACTAATGAAGTAGCAACAGCAGTTAACATCCCATAAATAGAGACAATTCCTTATGGAATGCAAATTGTCATCCTGAAGCAATACTGACAAATCAAACTTTAATCCAAGAAAACCTTAGGTCCAGTTACTAATTTATGGAAAATATATCAGAAAGAAAAGCATTAAAGAAACATATAAGCTACACCATGAAGATGCAACCAGCAAAACCCCAACTCAAGGAAACTACAAGACAAACAACCTATGTTTCAATAAATAAATTATAAGAGGAAAGAAATGGAGAGAGGATTTAGTAGATTAGAAGATACTTGAGAGACACAAAAACCAATTATAGTCAAAACTTTACTTGAATTCTGATATAACTTATTTGATTTCTGATATAAACAAACAATCATTAGAAATGTGAATTCTGATTAGATGTATATTGAGAATTGTTTAATTTGGGAGGTTGACAATGGGACTGTAGCTTTCCTTACCATTTTCTTGTCATGTACATGACTTCTTATGCAAATAATATCAAAATATTTCCAAGCAAATTAATATATTATATCAACTGATTGAAGATACTAAGAGACATATGTCATACTGCAACACCTGGTTGGTTAATAATACAGGAAGGAGAGTAGGTATGGCATAAATGAGAGAAGACTGGCCATGAGCTTTTGTTGAATCAGTTCATGAACACTCAAGGATTTCTTATACTTTTCTCTGTATTTTTATACATGGTTGAAATGTCCCATGATAAAATTATTTTTAATGTACAATATGCTTTTATTATTATTTTTTAATATTAGCATCAAAAAGAAAATATAATGTTAATAACTTCACATATCAAATTAATCACCCCCCAGAAAGGAACAGCAGTGCAGGCCATGGTGGCCTCCTGTCCTATTCCAACATGATGAGCACATGAGGGCTACATTCCTGCTTGCCTGGGAAGGGTGCATCTTCCCCACACCCCTTCCCCTTCCTCTCTCTGCTTCCTGTCTTCCATGAACAAAGCACTGTGCCCTTCAGCTATGATGGCCTGGCTCACTTGGGCCCAAAGCAATGGACTCAGCTAACCATGAACTAAATCTCTGAACCCAAGAACCAAAATAAATATTTCCTCCTCTAAATTGTTCTAAAATGATTTTCTTTAAACTTATTTGGAAGGAAAAAAAAGAAAAAAGAAAAGAAAAGGGGGTGGGAAAGGCATTCAGACACAAAAACTTGCTCAGGAGGCTCTGCTTGTGGTTTTTGAAGATGAGAGTTGTGAGTTGCAGATTCTATAAGAAACGGGGTCACTTAGGAAAGCATGTGATTGGAAAACCATTGAAATGAAGTTCAGGAACTGTTCCAACAGCACTACTTGTGATGTTTAGACCCCAGGGGGTGCTGACATGGACTTCAGAAAGTCTTCAAGTTCCCTACGGTTGTATTTAAAATAATCTCTGTAAAGGGATCCCTTTCCCAAAAAACTTTTAAAAACTTTCCCCTAAGTGGGAAACTGTGAAGGAGGGCTCCATGGCAAACCCAACAGGAAGTGAGCAGCTGTGGACACTATAGGACCACTGTGAATTTGATACTGGGGCAGTTCCCACAGTATCTGGGTTGTACGTGTGGCTCTTGACCTTCGCACTCTTCTTGCTAAAGAAAATCTCAGTGAAGCCTGACCCGTTCACCTTACCAACCACCACTGTCTGAGCTCATGTGGCTGTGACAGAAGCAATCCTCCATTAAAGGAATTCTGAGGTGAGCACTTTCAGTTTAGAACATCTACTGGCACTGGAATTTTCTAATGCATCATGAAGGCCCTGCTCATTAAGGGTCCTTATGATGCTAAAAAATGAGGCAAAGAATTTAGGGAAACTTGCGTGGCTTTAGCAGACCAGATATTTCAGAATAGAGGAAACAGATACCCTCAAGGGTGTTTCCTTTGCTAACCTATCTCAATAATTTATCCATCTCAATGAATCACACAATCTATGATATGCAGTCTCCAAAATGAAAACAAAAGTGGCATGTTTTCTTAGACTAATAATCCTTTTTTTTTTCTCCTACAAAATGTAACCATGCTCTTCACCTATGAGATGAAGAGTTGCAGAGGTAATGTCGGCAACCAGCAAGAAAAGCTGTGCTACAGTTCTGTGCTATTATTTTCAAATGGACATAGTGTTCCAGATCTCACTTGAGAGCCAAATACTCATGCTTAAGAACAAAATAACTGTAAAACAGAACAGTATATAGTTTGGTAGGTCCTTGGAGATTATAATGGATAACAAAAAGTTCAACAACTCGCCAAACAGGCATATTTTTAACAAGTGAACTGAGTAGAGCCATTTGGGAGATCTTTCTTATCTAAAGATAAGCTTGTACTTATTTCTAGTAGAGAAATAATGGCCAGTGTGTTCTGTTACTAACTATCCAGGGTTATTGCATTCAGCACTTGATCAATGATTGGGTGTTAGAAAGCTTTGTGAATCCATTATTTAAAGGAATCAGCACTACAAGGTCATAGCTGGACCTGATAAAGGGGGAGGCTCCTAGAGAAACTAAGAAATCCAGGCCATTTCTAGGATTGAATTGGAATGGATCACCTACTGCACAAGATGTCTTTTGGGCAAAGTCGACTGACTAGCCCACATTCATTTGGCCCCAAACACAGAATGAGACAGCAAGCGTCAAGTACAATGCCTTATACATAGAAGGAACTCAGACATGTGTTGAATGAATGGCTGAGGTATATTCAGTATGTCAGTAAATTCAAGCATGAAGTCATTGGCTAGAGAGCTTTCTTTCTTTGGAAAATAAAGGACTGAAGAATATATTACACTAAAGGACATAATCCAAACAAAAATAACTTGTATTTTTTTTAACATTTACAATCAAGTTGTAGTCTCAACATTTGACATGTGTTAATTCTCACAAGAAGCCTGTGAGTTATCATGATAAATTTTTACAGATAGAAAATTAAGGCACAGGGAATTTAAGTCATGTACTTAAATGGACTAAGAGCTGTCCCGTTGCTTGGATAAATCTTGATATTTTCCTAGGTCATTATACCTGTAATCCCAATGACCCAAGGGGCTGAGTCAAGAGAATCACAAGTTTGAGGCCAGCCTCAGCAACTAAGTAAGGCCCTGTCTCAAAATAAAAAAATAAAAACTGCTGGTATATGGCTCAGTGGTCAAGTACCCCTGAATTCAATCCCTGTTACCAAATAAATAAATAAATAAATAAATTTCTAAAACCTGAAGAAGAGTTTGCCTGGATTGCAGGGCCCAGAGTGGCAGCTCCCTGCTGCTGCAAGCAGAGCCAGACCTGGGGAAGCACTACCTCCACTCCCCGGACCCGCCCAGCAGTGACCAGAGCAAGAGGTAAGCATCCGCCCGCCCTGGGGAAGGAGAGATCCAGCCGCCAGTTTGCCTGGCCTTCAGGCCCAGAGTGGCAGCTCCCTGCTGCTGCACGCAGGGCCAGACCTGGGGAAATACCTCCTACACTCCCCGCGACCTGCCCAGCGGTGACCAGAGCAAGAGGTAGGCATCCGCCCGCCGGCAGGAAGGAGAGATACAGCCAACATTTTGCCTGGCCTGCAGGGCCCAGAGTGGCAGATCCCTGCTGCTGAATGCAGGGCCCATCCTGAGGATAAGCCCCCTACACTCTTCCACTGTGCCATTCTGCAAAGGGCCAAAGGTGCAGCCTTGACTCCACTAACAGGATTGCTGACTGGATAAGTTCCGGGTCAATTGACTTAATCTGGAAGGGAAATAAGAAGGGCTTCCAAGGGTCCATTTGGCTTGAGACTTATTCCTGGTTTCAACGTTTTTGTTCGTTTGTTTTGTTTTGTTGTTTCTTGGGGGGGGGGGGGGTTGTTTGTTAGTTTCTGGTTTTTTTTTTGTTTGTTGTTGTTTTGTTTCATTTTGATTGACAGTGTGTTTGTTTGCTTCTGCTCCTCTTTGCTTGCTTTCTTTTCTTCCTTCTCATTTTAGTATTTTTTTCTCCTTCCTTCATCTTCCCTATTTACACCCTGCCATTGCATACTCAACAAAGGCAAAAACAAGTTATACGCAGAAATTGGGATTTTTTGAACGAGTACAATTGAAATATATAGCAAAGTGGTGTTATATGTAGTGTATTCTCTATTTTCTAGACTCACTCCCTCTCATACTAATTTCTACTCCTTGGTCACTTTTTTTTTCTTTTTCTTCTTTTTCTTTTTCTCCATCTTTCTTTATTTCTTCTCTCAACCGCTGCATACATTAGGTTTATATATAAATTCGTCTTTCCACCTAATCATTCATTATTTCCTCTCTCATCTGCTGATACTAAACCACTTCCATAGAACTCTCTTTTCATACTTTCTAAGAAAGAACAAGTCAGTTCACTCACATCCCTCTTACTAAACATATCACCTCTGTGTCCATTACTTGAATCTATAAAGCCCCATTAGAAGCTTACAGACTAAATTGGAAACAATATCTAGGTTAACTAAATCTGTACATTATGATCAAACTGGGATTCTCTGAATAGAAAGTGTCTGATTTTAAAGTGTAAAGGAAATATAAGGGGATCTGATAGCATTGTACTACAGGAGCAACGTAAGGTTCTAAGGTAAAAGCAAAATAGTCAAGGTCCCATAGTGCAAGAAGAATAGACGTACAAGCAAGATGAAGAAACAAGGAAGGAAAGTGACACAAACAAATCAATATACCTCCTCAGTAGATTCCATGGCATGCACAGTTGGTGAAATGACAGAGGTGGAATTTAGAAATTACATTTGCCAAATGCTTGCGGAACTTAAGAATGAACTCAAAAATGAGATGAGGGAGCAAGTACAGATGGCGAAAGATCATTTTGACAAAGAACTCCATAAACAAATACAGGAAGTAAAAGATTACTTCAATAGGGAGATAGAGGCTCTAAAGAGAAACCAAACAGAAATTCCGGAAATGAAAGAAGCAATAAACCAAAATAAAAGCTCAATCGAAAGTATCACCAACAGAGTAGATCACCTGGAAGAAAGAACCTCAGACAATGAGGACAAAATATATACCCTAGAGAAAAATCTAGATTGCACAGCAAAAATGGTAAGAAACGAAGAACAGAACATCCAAGAATTATGGACAACATAAAAAGACCAAACATAAGAGTGATTGGGGTAGAGGAGAGGGCAGAGTTTCAAGCCAAAGGAATGAATAATTTATTTAATGAAATAATTACAGAAAATTTTCCAAACTTGAGGAATGAATGGGAAAACCAAGTTCAAGAGGCTTACCGAACACCAAACATACAAAATCACAACAGATCCACACCAAGACACATTATAATGAAAATGCCTAATATACTGAGCAAGGAGAGAATATTAAAAGCCACAAGAGAAAGGAAGCAGATTACATATAGGGGGAAACCAATCAGACTATGTTCAGACTTTTCTACCCAGACCGTAAAAGCAAGAAGATCCTGGAATAGCATATTTCAAGCTCTGAAAGAAAAGGGATGTCAACCAAGAATCTTATATCCAGAAAAATTGAGCTTTAGATTTGAAGATGAAATAAAAACCTTCCACGACAAGCAAAAGTTAAAAGATTTCGCAGCTCGAAAGCCAGCACTTCTGAACATCCTGGGCAAAATTTTTCATGAAGAAGAAGAGAAAAATAACAATGAAAATCAACAAAGGGAGATATTAAACTAAGGGAAATACCAACCAGAAAAGAAACCAAATCAAGCTAAAGATCATAATACAAATAAAAGTGGATGGGAATAAAAATCACATTTCAATAATAACCCTGAATGTTAACGGCCTAAACTCACCATTCAAAAGACACAGATTATCTGAATGGATTAAAAGAAATGACCCAACAATTTGCTGTCTCCAAGAAACACACCTCATAGAAAAAGACATAAATAGACTGAAGGTGAAAGGCTGGGAAAAGTCTTATCACTCACATGGCATGCGGAAGCAAGCAGGGGTTTCCATTCTCATTTCAAATAAGGTAGACTTCAAGCCAAAACTAATCAAAAGGGACAAAGATGGATATTTCTTACTACTTAAGGGAACCATTCATCAACAGGATATAACAATCATAAATCTATATGCCCCAAATAATGGAGCACCTACATTCATCAAACAAACCTTCTCAAATTCAAGAGTAAAATTGACCACAACACAGTTATTCTAGGGGATTTCAACACACCTCTCTCACCAATAGATAGATCATCCAAACAAAAGCTAAACAAAAAAACCATAGGCCTCCTTAAAACAATTAATAACTTAGACTTAATGGACATATATAGAATATTTCATCCCACAGTAAAAGAATACACTTTTTTCTCAGCAGCATATGGCTCCTTCTCCAAAATAGACCATATATTATGTCACAAGGCAACTCTCAACAAATATAAAAAAATAGAGATACTACCCTGCATGCTATCGGACCATAAAGGAATGAAATTGGAAATCAACGACAAAACAAGGAATAAGAAAAACTACTCCATCAACTGGAAGCTAAACAACATGCTACTGAATGAACAAGGGGTTGAAGAAGACATCAAAGAGGAGATTAAAAAAATTCCTAGAGGTAAATGAGAACACAGATACATCGTATAGAAATCTCTGGGACACTATGAAGGCAGTAGTAAGAGGAAAATTCATTGCACTGAGTTCATTCCTTAAAAGGAAAAAAAAAACCCAACAAATAAATGACTTAACATCACACCTCAAAGCACTAGAAAAAGAAGAACAGATCAACACCAAGAGCAGTAGAAGACAGGAAATAATTAAAATCAGAGCAGAAATTAATGAAATTGAGACTAAGGAAACAATTCAAAGAATTGACAAAACTAAAAGTTGGTTCTTTGAAAAAATAAACAAAATTGACAGACCCTTAGCGATGCTAATGAAAAGAAGAAGAGAAAAAACTCAAATTACTATCATTCGTGATGAAAAAAGGGAATATCACAACAAACACCTCAGATATACAGAATATAATTAGAAACTACTTTGAAAACTTGTACTCTAATAAAATATAAAATACTGAATGCATTGACAGATTTCTAGAGTCATATGATTTGCCTAAACTGGATCTGGAGGCTATACACAACTTAAACAGATCAATTACAAGTGAAGAAATAGAAGATGTCATCAAAAAGCTACCAGCAAGGAAAAATTCCAGGACCTGATGGGTTTACAGCCGAGTTCTACAAGACTTTCAAAGAAGAATTAATACCAATGCTCTTCAAACTATTTCAAGAAATAGAAAAAGAGGGAGCTCTTCCAGACTCTTTCTATGAGGCCAATATTACATTAATCCCAAAGCCAGGCAAAGACACATCCAAAAAAGAAAACTTCAGGCCAATATCTTTAATGAACATAGATGCAAAAATCCTCAACAAAATTCTGGCAAATCGGATACAAAAATGTATCAAAAAGATAGTGCACCACGATCAAGTGGGGTTTATTCCAGGGATGCAAGGCTGATTCAATATTCAGAAATCAATAAACATAATACATCACATCAATAGACTTAAAGATAAAAATCATATGATTGTCTCAATAGATGCAGAAAAAGCATTTGACAAAATACAGCACCCCTTTATGTTCAAAACACTAGAAAAACTAGGAATATCAGGAACATATCTCAACATTATAAAAGCTATTTATGCAAGACCCAGAGCTAACATTATCTTAAATGGAGAAAAATTGAAAGCATTTCCTCTAAAAACTGGAACAAGACAGGGATGCCCCCTTTCACCACTGCTATTTAATGTAGTACTGGAAACTCTGGCCAGAGCAATTAGACAGACGAAAGAAATTAAAGGGAACCAGATAGGAAAAGAAGAGCTCAAATTAGCACTATTTGCTGATGACATGATAATATACCTAGAAGACCCAAAAAACTCTACCAGAAAACTTTTACAACTAGTAAATGAATTCGGCAAAGTAGCAGGATACAAAATCAATACCCATAAGTCAAAGGCATTTTTATACATCAGTGACAAAGCCTCTGAAAGGGAAATGATGAAAACGACCCCATTTACAATAGCATCAAAAAAAAAAAAAAAATACCTGGGAAACAACTTAACAAAAGAGGTGAAAGACCTCTATAAAGAAAATTATAGAACACTAAAGAAAGAAATCATAGAAGAACTCAGAAGATGGAAAGACCTACCTTGCTCTTGGATAGGTAGAGTCAATATTGTCAAAATGTCCATACTACCAAAGGCATTATACAGATTTAATGCAATTCCAATCAAAATTCCAATGTCATTTTTCAAAGAAATAGAAAAAGCAATCATGAAATTCATCTGGAAAAATAAGAGACCCAGAATTGCCAAAGCAATCCTGAGCAAGAAAAGTGAAGCAGGGGGCATCACCATACCGGACTTTAAATTATACTATAGAGCAATAGTAACAAAAACAGCATGGTATTGGCACCAAAACAGACGGGTGGACCAATGGTACAGAATTGAGGACACAGAGACTAATACATATAATTTCAGCTATCTTATATTAGACAAAGGTGCCAAAAATGTACAGTGGAGAAAGGATAGCCTCTTCAACAAATGGTGCCGGGAAAGCTGGAAATCCATATGCAACAAAATGAAATTAAACTTGTATCTCTCACCATGCACAAAACTCAATTCAAAGTGGATCAAGGACCTAGGAATTAGATCTGAGACAATACGCCTAATAGAAAAAGTAAGCTCCAATTTCCAACATGTCAGATTAGGCCCCAAGTTCCTTAATAAGAATCCTGTAGCGCAAGAACTATTACCAAGAATTAATGAATGGGATAGATTTAAGCTAAAAAGCTTCTTCTCAGCAAAAGAAACAATCAGTGAGGTGAATAGAGAGCCAACTAATTGGGAACAAATATTTAATACATGCACATCAGATAGAGCACTAATTTGTAGAATATATAAAGAACTCAAAAAACTTGACACCAAAAAAGAAAATAACCCAATCAATAAATGGGCTAAGGAACTGAAAAGACACTTCTCAGAAGAAGATATACAATCAATCAACAAATACATGAAAAAATGCTCAACCTCTCTGGCAATTAGAGAAATGCAAATAAAAACTACTCTAAGATTTCATTTCATTCCAGTCAGAATGGCAGCTATCAAGAACACAAACAACAATAAATGTTGGAGAGGATGTGGGGAAAAAGGCACACTCATACATTGCTGGTGGGACTGCAAAATGGTGCAACCACTATGGAAAGCAGTATGGAGATTTCTTGGGAAAATGGGAATGGAACCACCCTATGACCCAGCCATCCCACTCCTGGGTCTGTTCCCAAAAGATTTAAAAACAGCATATTACAGTGACACAGCCACTTCAATGTTTATAGCAGCACAATTCATAATAGCTAGGTTGTGGAACCAACCTAGATGTCCCTCAGTAGATGAGTGGATAAAGAAAATGTGGTATATATACAAAATGGAATTTTACTCAGCAATAAGAGAGAATAAAATAATGGCATTTGCAGGTAAATGGATGAAGTTGGAGAATATAATGCTAAGTGAAGTTAGTCAATCTCAAAAATCCAAATACCAAATGTTTTCTCTGATATAAGGAGGTTAGTTCACAGTGTGATTGGATGGGGGGTACATATGATTAGAGGAATACTAGAATGGTCAAAGGAAAGGGAGGGCAAAGGAGGGAGCAGGGGCGGAGAAGGGGGGAAAAATGGTGGTTGAATGAGATGGATATCACTATCCTAAATGCATGATTAAAGATCTGAGTGCTACTTATATACTTTGTATACAAGCAGTTGTATGTAAAAAGATGATATACTTGTGCATTATGAATAAATAAATAAATAATCTAAAAAAAAAAAAACCTGAAGAAAATAGTAGTTGCCTCAAAGAGGGTTTCTGAAGATTAATATAACTCATGTAAATATAACCCATTTAAAGTGTTTAATATGTTGGACACATATAGTAATGATAAGTACTTATACTAATAACTTACATCTATCGAGTATTTACTATGTACTTACCAAACATTCAATAATTTTTTTGTTAAAATAGTTCAGGGTGCTCAATGATACTCAATATCCACCACATTTGGAGGGTTTTTAATCAACAATGGGGAATTTAATTATCATTATGATATTTGAGGACTTTGTGGAAAATTTTTTATCAGCTGCAAACTTTTATGGTTAATAAAAAAAATGGTTCTTTCTGTAAAAGGTCTATATACCACTAGGATGTCTTGATCAGCAAGTTGAAGAAGGCTAGCCAATTAGATGGTGCTCAGACTCACTTCCTGTTAATGAGTTAAATTACTAAACGACAGTGAGGAAAGAAACATTTTAGTGCTGCTTGACCATTCCCTTCCACACAGTTAAGTGGACTTAATGTCAACTCCAGGTATCATCCTTTCTTTCAGGCATGCTGAAATTACTATGGTATAAGGCAAGATGGAAAATGGTATAAATCAGGACAAGATGAGCACTATCAAGTAACTGAGGACCTTGACCAATCCTTACACCTAGAATGTACACAGGAGTGAGAGTGACCGCAGATCAGATTCCAACTTACAGTGGTATCCAAAAAGTATGGTCTCAGAGTAGAAGCACCATGCCAGAAGTCTTTAGGCAGCAGTAATATGTAAGGTCAACTGATGTCAACATCTTGGTTCTTGGAGATTTCATAAGAGGAAGACTGTTGTTTTGCATCATCCAGCTGAAACTGGATATAAGCCTGTGGCAAGGGATCAGGGAACAAATCCAGATCTCAAGGAAAAGAAATTTTCTGCAGATTTTCCGCAGACCAGGGCTGGCAGGGAACTGGAAGTAAAATTTAGGAGCCAAGATGAAAATCTAAACTCCATGTGTTAGGGGATATGAGAGAAGGCTGCTGCAAAGATACTAATCAAGGACTTCCTGGACGTGATATAGAAACTAAAACAGAATGAGGAAGCCCAAAGAACTTGCAATAATAGTGGTGAATACTGAAAATCCCTTTATACACTAAAGCATAGATCTCTTAACTGGGATACATTTTTGGGGTTCAGGTATTCTCCTGGAATATTTGCAGAATATTTATATGTATATGCATGTGTGCAGTTTTCTGGGCAGGGGTGGATGAGGAATCCTAGCTTTCATCTGATTCTCAAAGTAGCTTCCTATCCAAAAAAGTATACAACCACTATGAGTAGGCTCCGTGTAGACTTTATAATTTGGTAGTTACATTAACAAGACATATTTACTCACATTTTAAGTCTGTAAAGAGCGCAGGTAATGAATCACTAAAAGAAAGTATCTGGACATGTTGCCAATCTTCATGTTCAAAGAAGCACCCCCTCCCCCGCCCCCTGCAACCCCCTTTGGTAATACAACAAAGGAGATGCCTGCCTGAGCAGAAGGCCTAGCGTCCTCTTTGTCAACACTGCATCCTTCAAGACTGCCCCCTGGTGTGTGGCTGCCCCTCTCTTTCCCTCAGACAATGTTGTTTATACCACCAACACTAAAATTTGTCCACAGAAAGTCTCTTCAACTCCTGTTGGCAAAAGAGTCCCAATCTGACAAAGTTTTCCCTGGAAAAGGAAAAAGCAAACAGTTTTATTTCACAAACCTAAATTTATTTAGTTTCAATAACTAGCCTTTCTACTGATTTAAAAAAAAAAAAAAAAAAAAGGATTATTTCCTTACTACTTTATGTATTGATGCCCATAGTCGATGGTGGTTTTTCTTTGGTTTTAATTCTACTTGATCTAAGTTGGTTCCCAATTGGTAGAAAACTTGTTCTAGCTCATGAAATCAGAATGGTGGAAATTGGTTCCTGATCTCCAAATTGCAATACCTCTAGCTGCCAAGTAAATGCAGTAATCACATCATTTGTTGTTTTTGTACTCTGTTGCTGCCTGAAGCGATGGCTGCCTGCAGCAACAAAGCCGCAGGAATAAGTTTAGAGGCAGACTGGAACCGAACAGGCTCTTTATTCTGTCAGCTTTTCTCTCCGGCTCCAGCAACACCCCGACACGCAATCCACACTCCTCTAACCACCACAAAATGGTGCCAACCATCCGCAATGTCCCAGGCCAAGTCTCGCAAGATCATGGAAGGTGGTAATGCTTTATGGCTCACAGCTAACCGCAATCTTAGCTATCTCCTTAATTAGGGCTCCTACGGTACTCTATGCCCTAGTCGCTACTCCTATGACTTACTTTCAAAGGTGACGTTGGAACTAAAACAGGCACAGTAGTCTTAATAATCTTGTGCATTTATTTGTTAAGTAGACACTGGCTTAGTCAGCTAGGAGAGTATCTAGAACTTTGCAGTTCCATCTCCAGCTTAGACTGTGCACAGCATTTGATAAACACTGGTCAATATGGAAGCCATTTGAATTGTTCAAGGTGTAGAAGCGGCTCTAAAGCTGTTCCCTCTTGACCACTATGAGCCACAGTCAGCCAACTGCCACCCAGCATAGGGACTACAGACCTTCTGGGACCAGAAAGCAGCTTTAATAAAATGATGAGCTATTAGAGCAAAACTCCATTTGATAGAGTCTGTCCCAATTTTATCACTGACTTATCCTGTGACCTGTCACAGTCTCTCAAGTGGACTTTGTTTCCTACTTTCAAGGAGTGAAAAAGTGTCAGATTGCCCTTGTTGACTAATCATCTTGCCATAAGGGCATTATGTGTGTGAGTACTATACAGGAAAAGCATTCCCTGACAGTATTATGGACTCCAGGAATTGTGAAGCTGAAACATTTTAATCTCAGGATGGTAAGCAGACCATTTTATTTTAATTAATGTATTTTTAAATATATATATATATATATATAATTACTTCATTGATGACATTCATATTGGCATTTGAAATATTTGTGTTTTTAAAAATCTACTTGCTTTCACTCTTTATCAGTTAGATAGCATGTTAATTATAGTTAAAGCTAGTTTATTAAATGATCATTCTATAAGCTCATAGAAAAATCATTAAAATAAATGTCTTATACATAAAAGTTGTAATGGGACAGAAATTATTATTAAACTCAATTGCAAAGATTATTCTATACAAGAAATACTTTGCATTACCTTTGTCCATGTAACTTTGGGCAGATCAGATGACCTCCCTCAACTCAATAAATAAGAGTAAGGCTTGTTGTAAGGATCAACTGTGGTAATGAATGTATGTAAGCACAGGACATGACATATAACAATCATCATCAGCTTTACCTACTACTATATTATTCTTAGTATTACTTTAACTGAAGTACCAGTTGTTGCATACTTTAACAGCAAGAAAAAGAGCTACAAAGAGGTTACATCTGTTTATTTTACTATTAAGTTGCAAGATTCCTTCAATTCACCTCTATTGTATCTTTCTGAGAAAATGGCAGGATGTCAATAAGTTCAGTCATGGTCCATTTCAACAATCTTACAACAATCTCTGAAAATCCTATCTGCTCTCCAGCAAATCTACATCTAGGTCATGCACCCATGCATGTGTACACACACACACACACACACACACACACACACACACACAGAGAACAAAGTGTCATTTTTAACGAGCTCCTTTAAAAATTTCTGTAAACATCCTCAGATGAGGCTCATTCTTTTCTTAAAAAATTTTTACTTGTTCTTTTTAGTTACACATGACAGCAGAATGTATTTTGACATATCACATATACATGGAATATAACTTCCCATTCTTGTGGTTATACATGATATGGAGTTACACTGGTCGTGTATTCATACATAAACATAGGAAAGTAATGTTCAATTCATTCTACTGTCTTTCCTGTTCCCAACCCTCCCTTCCCTTCATTCCCCTTTGTCTAATCTTCATTCTTTAAGCTGGGTTATATTGTATTGCAAACAGTGCGATCAATAACATGGAATGCTTTTTAAAAGCATGAACCTAGAAGGCTGACTGCCTGCTTTAAAGTTTCAGATCTATGGTATATGATTATTTATCCTGTTGAATCCTCAGTATCTTCATCCTTAACATCTGTTTTACGGGAGCAAGTTTGTATTAAATGAGATGCTGCGTGTACAACACAGCCCCGTGCCTGGCACCTTGTAAATGCTCCAATTAAGCTTTAGCTATCATTATTCTTAATAACAGGTGAACTTTGTGTTTCTAGAGGGTCTATTTGAGATTTTTAATGTCTTCTATTTCTCTTCTCCTCATAATTGTGTTTCCCTCTACATACTGAACACATGGAGAATATAGCAATTATTCAAAGTCCCTATTTGCTAGTTCTATCATCTTTGTTGTTTCCTAATCTATTTCTACTAATTAGTATTTCCCTATTTATGAATCATATTTTCCTGGCCTTTTTTTTTTTTTTTTTAATGCCTGGTGCTATAGATTGGATATGGTTTCAGGGTATCCCCAAAGGTTCATGTGCAAGAGGCTTGGTCCTCAGTGTGGTGGTGTTGAGGTGAGGGAACCTTCAAGAGATGGGACCTAATGGGAGGTAATTGGGTCACTGGAGGTGCTGCCCTCAGAAAGAAGCACTATAGTTCTTTAAAGACCCCAGTGAGTTCTTGTGAAAATGAGTTAGTATACAAGGAACAAGACTGGTCCCTCTTTAATCTTTGGCTTCTTGTATCTCCTTGTTATCTCTCTCTTACATGTGCTCCCACCATGATGCCATCTGTCATTTTGTCATACAACCAAAGAGTCCTCACTGAAGACCAAACCAATGGGGCTGCCTAATCTTAGATTTTCAGGCTCCATAACTGCAAACTAAATAAAACCATTTTCTTTATAAAGCATCCAGCCTTGGCTATTTTGTTATAGCAGGAGAAAATGTATTAGTACACCCAGGGAATTTTTAAAACATTGTGAATTTTGTCTTTGATTGCTAGATATTGTACTATTCCTTTAATTAATGTTGGAGTTTAAAAAATTTGTTCTTTTTAGTTATACATGACAGTTTAATGTATATACACAGAGTATAACTGCCCATTCTTGTAGTTGTACATGATGTGGAGTTACACTGGTCATGTATTCATATATGAACATAAGAAAGTTATGTCTGATTCATTCTACTGGCTTTCCTATTCTCATCCCCACACCCTTCCCTTCATTCCCCTTTGTAGTTTTGGGTTTTGATCTGGTATACAGTCAAGTTTCTTGTCAAAGGTTGAGATATTCCAAAGCTTCCTTTTCAGCTTTGTTAGGTGGGTTCAATGAGCCTATAGGATGTAGCTAATTTCGTCTTCTACTGAGGCAATATCTTTGTGAGGATTCTACTGGGAAAACCTTGTGTTACAGTTTCTTTCCACTGATAGTGGGAACTTCCACAAAGTATCCCCATCCCTGTTCGCCACTCTAATCCTTTCCAGTGGTTCTTTCCTCCTGTCAAGTAGTTTACTCTCATGTGTGTGCAGATCAGTTCTCAGTCAGAAACTCAAGGAGACTGACTCCCCTGATGTCAAAGCTTTTAGATATCAATCTCTTCATAATTATGCCTTCCAAATCTAGATAATTGTTTGCACACCTAATACACAAATAATGGGGGAAAAAACATGTTCCTTTTGATTGGGAAGAAGGTGTTAAGATTTAGATTTTTTTCACTATGAAAAACATAGCCTTCTGTCTTCTCTTTCTTGTCTCCATTCTCTTTCCTCTTTTCCCATTTCTTTCCCTCCCCTTCCCTCTTCTCCTTTCTTCCTCTCTCTCTTTACTTGGATAGTTCCCTTTCCAATACTTTGCCTTACAAATTCTGTGTCTTGGTCTCTCTGAATACCAGTACACCTTCCTTCAGCTCAGCTACACCACCAACACCAGCTTGCTTCTCTCCAGTTCCATCTGGAAACACATTTCGCTGGTGAGGTCATTGGACTCTCCTGGTTTGCTTCCCTTCTCCCAGGGATGACAGTCCATCCTGCCTGCTGTTCAGTGTCTCCAAGTTGCTGTTTCACATATTTTGTCTACTTTTCTAGTCGCTGTAGATGAGAGAGTGAATACAGTCCTGGTTACTCCATCCTTGCCAGAAGCTGAAGACTTTGACTATTATTATTTCCAAATGCCAGTCTTAGGTACAACACAATACTCCATAAGTCCAAGTAAAAGGAGTCACAAATGTGATTCATTATGGACTATGCAGGTTTATGTATATGATTATAGGATACTATTTAATACATCCACCAATCTAGACATGCACCATGTTATTTTTCTTTTTGTTTTCACTTCTTTAAACATTTGGCTTTTGGGTTCCTAGCACGAGGCCAATCTTTATGTAAAAGCCACAAATTAGAAAGCTTAGGTATAATTCAAAATCCTGTAGAAGGTATGATTAAGGCTTTTAAGAATGATTTGGTAAATTAAAATTTTCCCTAAAAGAAAAAAAAATTGACTTTGATTTTTGTTTTTCTCTGAATATTGACATCTTATAATCCTCTGACTATTGAAAGTTAGATTTCTCTTATATGTATACATTGCAGCAACAATTTAACCTACATATGAATCTAAAGTAAGGAGAGCCTGTCCAAGCAAGATTTAATTTTTATTGTATAGCTGCATGCTAATACTAAGCACTATCAAATTGTTCAAAATTAGATGAGCTTATGGGGTAGGGGTGTTTGTGTGTGTGTGTGCACATGTGTGTGCGCACACATGCACGTGCACACGCACATACAAGAAATAAAAAGAACATGCATACATGTTTAAGCTAAATTTCTTGCTAAAATATTTTATACTTGTTAATACAGTATTTAAACTATCAACCAAGGATCATAAATCCATGGTAGGAAACTGAAGAATTCAGAGTTAACAAAAATTACCCTCGAATTTAATTACTACATTTTGAGGCATATAAAATGTAGTACAATGTGTAAGAGGGCTCTATGAAATTTTCATTGCATATACATTGTTCAAATTAGAAACATTTCCTAGATCCACAAATCGTATATGTCTTTTAAAAATTAATTTTAAATCTTACATTTCCCTTTTGAGACATTTATTGTTCCTGGAGAAAGCAGTATGTTTTTCTTATTCCTAAGTCTGTCTTCTATTAAACTAGAGAACTCTATAAATCAATAATAACCTTTTAGATATCAACCTCTTTATAATTATGCTCTCCAAATCCAGGTAATTGTTTGCATATTTTATAGAGAAATAAATGGGGCAAAACATATGTTCCATTGGATTGGAAGAAGGGTATAAAGATTTAGATTGTTTTTCAGCATTTGTGAAATGTGGCTTTATACTCTTTTATATATTACATTTGAAAATTAATTTATTTCACACAGAGAAACAAATAGATCAAGTTATGCTGTACAGATCTGAAAGAAAAAAATATTGTCTGTTAGGAACTGATATGAATTTTATCAT
Source organism: Tamias sibiricus (assembly GCA_025594165.1). Lineage (NCBI taxonomy): Eukaryota > Metazoa > Chordata > Mammalia > Rodentia > Sciuridae > Tamias > Tamias sibiricus. The sequence continues at coordinate 104,859,919 of CM046664.1, read as the reverse complement.
AATATGGTTTTAATTAAATATAATTCTACATAACCAGTGAATTAAAGGAGCATTTGATTTTAGTCAAATCAAGCTCTGGGTATCTTTCTGTTGCTTCTGTTGTATGTCCCTACAGGAAGTGACTAAATGCCCAAACAGGAGTGATCTCAGATTAAGAAACAACACTGACGTCTTAAAGGCGCTCTAGTCGTAGAATGAAATGACAGCAACTACAGAGAGGCCTGCGGCTGTTTTCCTAGATGCCTACTCTGGGTGCCAGCCATCTGTGTTCATTTAGATTGTGTGTGTGTGTGTGTGTGTGTGTGTGTGTGTGTGTGTGTGTGTAGGTAGGTAGGTAGGTGGAGAGGGCAGTGAGGGACAGCTCTCAGGTTGCAGGTCTGAGTGTGGGCTCTGATACAGAATGAAACCTTCTGCCTGGTGCCTCTCAAACAAGACCTCTCATCTGCAGGTCCCTCCAGAGAAGTAATTTCACCAATACCAGCTGCAGGGGGAATGTTTTGTGTTTTCTTTATTCAAAGTGAAAGATGTTAAACAGCAATTTTCAGAAGCACTTTTGTTTGGAAAAGGGGAAAGGAAGATCAGGGAAACTGGAAAGCATCCATGAAATTAGCCCTAAATCACGGCCAATACTGATCATTTCCTGACAAGCTGTCTGTCAGCCAAGCCACAACAATAGTTTATTCAGGGCCTTCTGGTGCTGACAGTGCTGTAATATTGTTAATTAAGTATTGGGATGATGGTGGGTATTTTTAAGTTTTATCTTTCATAACGGCAATCGTGGATACAATAGCACTCCCCAAATGCTTTGTTAATATGCCTCTCTTACCGACTGCATTAGCAGGAATCAGAAGAATATCACTTTAAAGTAAAGGCCCCCAAGTGCCTTTGTGACTCAACTAAGAGGGAAAGGATAGTGAACAGGACCTAGGGATGCACTTGATCTCCTTGGCTCCAAATGTGGTATTTATTTGTGGAAAACCTATCTAATGCAATGTGTATAAATAGGAGATAAAAATAAGCTTCTTTGATTTTTATCTATTTATTATTCATAAGCAAAAAATCCTGGCTGCCTTTTTTTATTTGTTTTTTTTTTTTTAGATATACATGACAGTAAAGTGTATTTTGACCTATTATACATCCATGGAGTAAAACTTATTCTAATTAGGACCCCCTTCTTGTGGTCTGGCTGCCTTCAATGGATGTACTTATCTATAAAATTTTACAATATTCCAATGGCCTAAAACATCATTGCAATATTCTTCCAATGGATGCCTCTCTGTCTTCCCCTGACTCTCTCTCTTTCTATCTCCATCTCCCTATGTCTCTCTCCCCTGCTGTTCCTGTAGCTTTTATTTGTCTGAACTCCTTTGACATTCTGTTCTTAGACATGCTTTGGTCAATGTTACAATTCTAACACCCATATCCTAATTCAAGAGGAGGGCATGCCAAATTCTAGGGTTAACTTTCTGAATGTCACATCTGCTTATAGTAGAATGATTTGCATTCCCAACTTAGTGTCAAATTATCCATTTATGAAACTATTATAAGGTGTGAAACTGTCCTTTCTAAATCCTGCTCAAGGGGAAAATTTTTCTGTTTATTAACTGGACTTAAAAGCTTTTCAAAAGCTATTTTGAAAATAGCTCCCAAATTTAATAGTAGGAGGAACATTTCATATTTCCCAGACTGGTATGTTTCTAGGGTTTGGACATCATCTGAATCCTTATGAGAAGGGCAGGAATACTCTGTGGGCATTTCACATATTTTGAGAATTATTTAAAATGAGAAACAGACTCACCTGGGTAGCATTTCGCCTTGGAAATTCACCGGCCCAAGTTTGCATACCACAATGTAAAAGATGCATAAGGAACTATTTAAATAGCTGCACTCTTGTTATTCTGGTATTTGACAACAGCTATGAGAGATTTTTTCCTGGGTGTAAAGCAGTTTTGTCCTAAGGGCTCTGATAAAATCTGTCTCCACATTTTGCAATTTGTGTACTCCTGTTACTTTGTCTTATTTCATGAACCAGCAAGCATATAACTGCCCAGAATCACTGGATTCTCACCAATTATAGGACAAAGATCCTGTACTCAAGAAACTTAGCATGTGGCCAGGGGGAAGCAAAAACTAATAAAAGTAGGAAATAAATGGAGGCCATATATGTTTTGAAGTGCAATAGGAAATGGTTTTGTGAGAGGATTAGGTGAGTGGAAAACAATGATATAGTTCTGGGGAAAGCTTAGTTTGTAACACTAACATTGAAAAGAGCCCTTGCAGCACAGCAGAAAAGAATGCAAGGAGGAAGTTTAAAATAATGTTACATAGAAGAGGGGAAATCCAGTAATTTACTACCATTAAAGGCAGAAAGGTAGCCTGAACTTAATACCACCGTACATTCTTGAGCAAGGCGTGACTTGGTGTTTCAGGAAGATCACTCTGAAATGATGTTAGAGGGTTAGGAGGTGAACACTGTGGAAGCATGAGCTAGCTATCTCAGACCACCACTGGAGTGATCCACAGAGATCAGACCTGGGTGAAAGTCAAGATTAATAGAAGGAACCCAATCTGAGGACACTTTGAAGAAATAAACAATGACATATGACAGACTAGATGTAGGAGATCAGTGGAAAAGAGTCCCAGGTGACAAGAACACCCCTCACTTGGGAAACTGGAAGACTGCAACATCACTCAGAGAAATGAGAAAGCTAGGAACTTGGACAAAAAATGCATTTTTTCATTTTACAAAATATTAAAAATAATTGTTAAATACATCAGTTAGCACTAGTGTGCTTAAAAACAACTAATGGTCCATTGTTCCTACTTCATGGATATGTACAAAGAGAACTTCAAGTAGGGACTTGAATAGATACTTCTATGTCCATGTTCAAGGCAGCATTATTCACAACAGCTGAAAGGCAGAAGCAACTCAACTGTCCACCAAAAGATGAATGCATACACAAAATGTGGTGTATACATACAATGGAATATTATTGTTTCCTCTTTTTTTTTGGCACCAGGGATTGAACTCAGGGGCACTCAACCACTGAACCACATCCCTAGCCCTATTTTGTATTTTATTTAGAGACAGAGTCTCACTGAGTTGCTTAGCTCCTTGCCTTTGCTGAGGCTGGCTTTGAACTAACGATCCTCCTGCCTCCACCTCCTAAACCGCTGGGATTACAGGCATGCACCACAGAGCCCGGCTTATTGTTCCCTCTTAAAGGAATGATGCCCTCACACACGATCCAATATGGATGAATCTTGAGAGCATGATATTCAGTGAAATATGCCAGATACAAAAGAAAAAATATTGTATGACCTCACTCATCTGTGATCCCAACAATAGTCCAATTCATAGAGATAGAAAGTAGGTAGTGGATACCAGGGGCTAAGGGGAGAGAGGAATACAGAGTAATTGTTTAATGGGTACAGAGTTTGGGATGATAAAAAAACGTTCCAGATTTGAACAGTGGTGACAGTTGCACAATATGAATGTACTTAATACCACTTACTAGCTGTGTACCTTCTTTTTATCATCTGTAAACAGGGAACAATGTTAAAGATTAAAAGAAATAGAAAAGCTCCTTTGCCCTTAGTTCCATAAATACCCATTTCCTTTTCAGTTAAAAAAAATCACCCATCAATTCCCACTTTTTCCTCCAACAGAATTAGACTTCAAATTTATGAATGTGCATCTTTCATTGCCAAACAGAATAACCAAAGAAGAGATGGAGGGCTGGCAGGAGGGAAAAAAATGCCCAAGTTCAAGTAGGAAGGGTTCCCTCTTCCTCATGCAAAGACTAAAAAACAGAAACATATGTCAGTAACCATGAGCTTACCTTTGACTAGCAACTGTCCCTGCTGTCTAGGCCTCCAGACCAAATCCCAGAAACTTCTGTCACAGAGACTGGATTGTATTTGCTTTTTACCTTAAGGAATCTTTATAACAAAGTGGACTATTAAGACATGAAAATTGAAGTAAAACTTCTAAGTTCTCAGACAGCTGAGAGTATCTGCTTAGAAATGGGCAGAGCATTTCAATCTCTCTCAGGAGACTTCATTAACAAAGATGGTTCAAGGGAGAAGTCAGACAACGTTGTGGTGAAAAGTTATCCCCATTATCAGTTAAAAAAGAAAATTGGAAATTACTGTAACAACTGAGTGTATGGTTATACAGATTTCTAAAAGCATCATAAATGTTGCAAAAACACTTAGATATTTTCCTAACTTCTAAATATTGTGATGTTCCTGCTTAATGTAAAAAGAAATTTTCTATCATAAAGGGTGTCAAAACCACAAATACACTCATGGAAAAATACTTCCAAAAATCTAAATAAGTGACCAAATCTCTCAACATTTTTAATAAAAGATACCTACATAAAGCAAATGCAACAAGGCAAAGCAGGGTTTTTAATTACAGTATTTTAATTATACTTGTATTCCACACATCAGTATATTTAAAAACTGCAAAGAACCTCAGAGATTGGGCTGGGGTTGTGGCTCAGTGGTGGAGTGCTCACCTAGCATGCATGAGGCACTGGGTTCAATCCTCAGCATCACATAAAAATAAAGATATTGTGTCCACCTAAAACTAAAAAATAAATATTAAAAAAAAAAGAACCTCAGAGATCAACTCTGGAGGAGCTGAGACCCCAATGCACTATTGCTACTCCATAGTGGGAGGGGGGAGTCACAAAACAGTCTTCAAAGAACCCCATCAAATTCCCAAATCCAATATTTGGATAACAGAGCCAGCAGAAAGCCATGTAGGCAGTTCTGATTGTGGTCCTCAGTAACCACCCCTTCCAAAACAAACCTCATTCACTTTCTGATTTCCAATCCACATCACACCTTCCCACAGGTGACCTGACCCACATACTGCTTGGCCCTGTTGCCTATTTGTGAGCACCCCCACCCCCAATCTCATGAATAACAGCCTCTCCAACTCTCAAGTTCAGACAGCAGGCATTCTGCCACCTGCTTTGCATCACAGGCATTTTAAAGAGATACCCCTGTGGTCTTCATTCATGGAAAACAATCATTTACACTGTGCAAAATTCAAAACCCTAGGGAGGCAGTTTAGTAATTTAGCATTTTTGTTTCATGTGAAAATATTATTTCTAGTTCATAATGGGAAGTTCAAAAACATTGTTTCTTATCATTAAAAGCTTTCAGAAGTGTGTAATCTCGGCTCTTTATAGGTATATTCCCTATAAAATGCCCTGAGGAACAGAATACAGGTCTTTCTACAAAGAAATACCTTCAGTATCTTCAGTTGCTTGAGGAAAAGGTCTTTAATTTAGAGCTGAATTAGTCATACATATAAACACTTTAAAGTCCTTGGAATCTGCAGTTAGTTTTAACAAGCTTTTAACATAAACTGGGAGTGTGTTTTATCTGTTATGTTGTGCTGACTGTGAATTAGAAAAGGGGAACACAAGAGATCATCCATCCAAAATGTTTTGTCCATTATATTCTTATTTTATACCTTTACTTTATTTATGTGGTGCTAAGGATCAAACCCAGGGCCTCACAGATGCAAGACGAGTGCTCTACCACTGAGCCATAGCCCCAGCCCCTTTGTCCATTATATTCTGTGCAGGATTCTTAATAGAAGTTGAGCAGCACAGGGATCTTGCCCTTAGGCACCTTATGATCAGGAGAAGGCTCTGTGCAGGATTGAATAGTGACCCCTCCAACCCTTCAAATTCATTTCCACCTAGAACCTTAGTAGATGTAATAAATACATAAATTAAGGAGAGCTCATACTGGAGTGGGGTGAAACTTAAATCCAATCATTGGTGTCCTTACCTACAGACAAGAAGGCCATGTGAAGGTGGAGGCAAAGATTGGAGTAATGTATTTTATAAGAGAAAGAATGCCAAGGACTGCTTGCAATGACTAGAAGCTAGAAGTATGTCTGTCCCTAGAGTTTTTGTGGGACACTGTACCTGCCAACACTGTGATTTAGGACTTCTAGCCTCCAGTACTGTGAGAGAATAAATTTCTATCATTTTTAGCCACCCAGTTTGTGGTGCTTTGTTATAGCAACTCTGGGAAACTAGCACAGACCCCCATCTCCAAACTGTCTGATTGAATTGGTCTGGGGTAAATTTGGGCATCAGATGATTCTCATGTTTGAGAACCGTCACTCTAAATAGGTGGTATTCAAAGTCTGCATCAGCATCAACTGGGAACTTAGTAGAAATGAATGTGCTCAGGCCTCACCTAGACTTCCCAAATAAAAAAACTCAGGGGACAGGGCCTAACAATTTGTAATTCAACAAGCTCTCCAAGTGATACTGATACCATGAATGCTTGGATATTGCTTTAATTGATAAGGGAGCTACAGAACAATTTTTTTTATAAAGAATATAAATTTATTTCTTACAGTTCTGGAGACTGAGAAGTCAAAGAGCATGGCACTGATATCTGGCAAGGGCCTTTGTGCCATATCATAACATGGCAGACACCACAGATGGCATTAGAGGTATGCAAACTCAGGTCTCTCTTCCTCTTCTTAGTACTAAGAAGAGCAAAGTCCACTCAAGATAAAGACAATTTTTGAAGACAGATTGTTTTCAAATTTGCATGGCTGCCTGTGCAGTTTTGTTGCCATTATGGTATTCAATATGGCGTACACCCAGACTCTACATGCAGAGTCAGTGTGTATCCATGTACCAGGAGGCAGAGAACCAGAGCAATGTGAACACTGAGTTCAAAAGCTTAATTGTGGCCAATTTCTTTTTGCTTCAATTATTAGATAACTGGCTCCCTTTGCCACTTCTTTTACCCACAGCTCAAAGAACAAAACAAGCCAATAAATTTCATTTTGGAGTGGAATCCTGCCCTTTGCCATAATCAAGCTATGTGGGACTACAGTGAACCGCTAAAGACAGGGGTAACTGGAAATTGTGTTTGTACATGAAAAGCTTTGGTAAAATCCACATGACTAGCACTTGATAGAAAAGAAAATATTAGCAGTTATTTTTTTTTTCAGAGATGAGTGGTTTAAGAATCCAGTTTAAATATATTTGTTTGTTTGTTTGATTGTCATGCTTCTGACCTCAAACAGAAAGCCTTCCCTGGCAACATTGACAAGATTCTTTATTTGAAAGTTGCTTTCATTATATCCAGATACTCAGTTCAACCTTCTTTTGTGGCTCTGGCAATGCATTTACATCTCAAGCACCATTTCCATGAGCAGTAAAAGTAAAAATACTGTTTTTTTTAATACTTTCTCATTCAATTGAGATTTTAAACTTCTCATCTCTACCAGCACTGACAAATTTAATAAATAGACAAAGTTTGCTTTTGAGGTACTATCCCCTCTTTTAGGGTGCTCATCCCAGGTACCCAGTAACCTCAAGCAAACCCAGGATTGCCCAAGGAACCTCATTGAGAAGAACGGAAATTTCATCTTTCAATTTTTCTTCTTCTCACATGCCTCAAAGTACATCAACTTTGTGGGTTAAGACCCTGCTTTCCTTTAATTAATAATAGTGATGAGGAGTTTGGGGTTATTTGTTAATTATCTTGAGGTTAACGTAACTAGATAAAGTAATGTTCTAATCTACATTAACTGAAGATATCTTCTTTCAGGAAGAATGTTAATGATAAGAACTGTAAGCTCTTGCTGCTGTGTCTGTCTAGTCATACCCTAGGGACATCTGTCTAGAGTCCTTACAGAGTTGCCCAGTGTTTGGTGGCCCACTGAAGTCAAAATCAACTCATGTCATCTTTGAAGAATGCAGATTCTTGTGTTCTACCCCAGACTTTCTGAATCAAAGTTTCTGTAGTTAGGAATCAGGAATTTGAATTTTTAACAATTCTTCTAGATGATTTTTGATATACAGGAGATTGGGAATCTCTGTTGTCATGCCTGGAGCCCCACACTCAGTTCACTAGCCTGATTTTAATCTCTTTTCCAGCATGCACAATGATCACAAGCAGTTCATAACACTTCTTTGGGGACTTAGTTCCTTCACTGTCAAATTCAGATAACTCTGTACTTTTCTTCCCACCTGACAGGACATGCATGAGCTTCAAAGGAGTTCAGGCCTCCGATTTGCTGTATGTACTGTATGGCTGGCCCTAAGCTGAGGCAAAAGCGCAGCTTACCTTGAGGAACTGAGTTTAAGGAAGTTCCAAGAAACTCCATAAACCACAATAAGTAACATTTTAATGCAGTATGTTTTTAAAACATAAAAATTCAAAAAGATCTACAATGAACAAAACAAAATTTTCAGTAAAGATAAGATCATTGTTACTGGTTGTTTCTTGGGCCTTGAGCTCTCATATAATATAGCACCACATTGCTACTGAGTTTATTAAAATTTTGATGTTTTGCTCATTATGGATTTTTGCGTTAACTTTTATTTTTTAAAAATACTTCCACCAAAATAGTGTTTTTCTTGATTACTTCATCACTGAGGGCACTCGCTTAAATTTTACACCTGAGGCTTGTAACTTACAGGCCTCACCTGTCTTGCCCTGGTCCTAGCCCTACAAGTTAGAGTGGCTTATACAGATGCCAGTTGTCATTTTTATCTGGCACTGTCTCTTCAAGATCCAAAGTTTTCTCACATAGTTGCACACAAATGTCTAAAGGCTCCACTGGCATCCTAGCTAAGTTCCACCTATTGAATGGTGAGAACTGGTCCTAAGAACAGAAGGCAGAATGCCATTCTTTTTTATTTCTCCAAAGTACAGTTAGAGGACAGGAAGGAGTTCTAATGTTCTCTAGCACAGTAGGGTAACTCAAATCTACTACAAATAATCATACATTTAAGAAGCTAGAGGAAAATGAAGACTCCCAACATAGAAATTTGGAGGAGATAGAAATGGTTATTACCCTGTTTTGATCATTACCCATTGTATACATATAACAAATTACAGTACTTTACACCCCATAAATAAGTGTAAATATTATATGTCAATTTAAAAATAAATAAATAAATTAGAAGAACAGAAAGCAGGCATTGGGATGTGTACTGTTCTCTTTAGTGTCTCTTCCCAGCATATGGAAGAGTTCTTTGCTGAGATGTTTGGTATAAGAACCAGTCTAACTTGTGTAACTGGAAAATCTGCCCTGGTTTTGGGGAGAATAGTTCCTGCAGCTCCACACCCACCCCAGGGAAGTCTGGATTTGCAAGTTGACTCCTCCATAGCTTTCTATTTCAGAGTAGTAGATACCGAGGACTGGCTTCATTCAGTCCCCTAGCATGGGAGGCAAAATTAAGTGACACCAAGCCTGATAGCCCCATCACAAAATGAAGTGATAAGTAAGGGGCCAGAGGGTGAGGGAGAGGGGCCTGTGATCTCCTGAACAGGAAGAAGCTCCTTGCTCTTCATGCTGCTATCTCTGGGGTTTCTGCACCAAAGAGGCAGCTTAAAATCTAGAAATGAGAAGACAGGGCAAGGTATACTTAGTTGCCTGCTTTTTCTGCTCTTGCTAGCCTTAAAGGCCTGGGATAATGCCTTCAGCTTCTCTTGCAGGACCACAACATTTGTGCAGTGTTTGATGGAAATAAGGCGGAAATGATGGTATAAAAAGTGAGAAGACCCAACACGGGAAGCCCAGCCCAGCAACCCAGAGGACTCTGAATCCATCAGAGTCAGCATCCAGCCTTGGCAAAGCAGCAGATAAACTTGAGATACCCAACTCCAGAGCCACAGCTGAGTGACTATGGATCTACCAGCAAGCAGATGCCAGGCCCAAAAGGAAAGGGAAAAGAAAACCAGCTCTGTGAGTCCTTGACACAGGTACTAAAACTAGAGACCAACAATATTATAACATTCTCTAATGTGACCTTTACATGTGATATATATATATTTGCAATGGTTCTCTATGTGTAATGGTTTTTGGAATATAAGTTGTATAACATTAAAAATCTGAAAAACTCTGATGGGTGAATAATGCTTCCTCCCTGTCCCCAAAGTCCACATCCTAATCTTTGGAAACTGTGACCATGCTGCTTTATGTGGTAAAAGGGATTTTGCAATGTGATTAAGTTAAGGACGTGGAGATGGGGAAATTGGCTTGGTTTATCCAGGTGGGCCCAATGCAATCACAGGGTCTTTGGAGAGAGAGGGAGGGGGTCAGAGTGAGTAGGAAGAGCTGTGAAGATTGAGGCAAGAGGTTGGAGGGACAGAGGAAGAAGACTTTAGAAGCCGGAAAAAGTCATGGAAATGAATTCTTCTCTGAAGACTTTGACAGAAATGGAGCCCTACTGACACCTGTGCTTTCAGACTTCTGACTTAAAGAGAGTGAGTTTGTCTTGTTTTAAGCACTAAGTTGTAGTAACTTGTTATAGCAGTGATAGGAAGCCAATACAGTGGAAAATGTGTTATCACCATTCTGGTTTATAAAAATTGTTTCTAGTAGCAAGCAGCGATGTCTTACAAGTAATTTGGAAGTGAACATTGAAAGCGAGTGAAATGTTTATTTTGCTGCAAATTTGGAGGACCTCAAAACTTGTTTGAGCTGATAGAACCCAGGCCAATGCTCCAGATACAATTAGGCATTAATACAGGCTTTCGTCAGTCTTAATAGGAATAACAGCTGGGTATGGGTTCTGGAGTTCCCATTTGTGTCTGAATGAGGGAGTTTAGAAGGTTAGAGTCCAGATACTTGAATCATGAGATCTAATGCTGACAGCTGCATCTCAAGAGAAGTGGGCAAGAAAATGGATCAATGAGATTTAGAACTATAATTTTTCTATATAGTCACAGGGCCTTCTGTTGGTTTTGTTTTGTTTTGTTGTTTTGTTTTGGTACCAGGAATTGAACTCAAGGGTACTCGACCACTGGGCCACATCCCCAGCCCTTTTTTGTATTTTCTTAGAGACAGGGTCTCACTGAGTTGCTAAGTGCCTCGCCATTGCTGAGGCTGGCTTTGAACTCTCGATCTTCCTGCCTCAGCCTCACAAGTGCTGGGATTACAGGCATATGCCACTGCCCCCGGCTTGGTTTTGTTTTTTAAGGCACCAATAATGCCAACAAAATGGGGTCACTGGGAAGAGTTAGTTTTGGGGGGGGGCACTCTACAGTGAGTTGAATGATTTTTTTTGTGGATTCCACAGTGGCCACTTCATCTACTTGTGTTCATGATATAGTTAAGGCACTGACTTCTGTCTTCCAATGGAACCGGAATCATTGAGGTTTATGTATACATAAGTGATTCAAATCAATAACCATAACTATGATTCTCTTCATCATGTACTTGCTGACTTAGAGTGAGGCACTTGTAACCACCCTGAGCAATTTACAGTACATTTTACGGCCCTTCTCCCTGGTTCAAGTAAAAAGCAACAAACTTGTTCATCTTCACACTTAGAGAGAGCCCATACTTTTACATGCCTTTCAAAAAGAACATTATTAAACATTAAAATCATTGTGGTAAAGACAGAGTTGAAAATAGGCCCAGGCTTATGATTTTTGGATCCCTTTTTGAGCAGGGACCACAGGCAGGAGAATGTACTCAGTGGCTAAGGGCATAAACTCTGGACCCAGTCTGTGAGATTTCACATCCCACTCTGCCACTTACTAGCCATGTTTTCTAGAGCAATTTACTTAACATTATTAAATTATACCCCCAGTTTCCTCATTTCTAAAATGGGAATAATTGGACCTATCTCATAGGGTCAATATGAAAATTAAATAAGTTAATATGCATGAAGTGTATTCAAATGGTGCCTGGCCCGTATCTGTTAGTATTATCTCCAGGACCCTGATTCCCCCTGATCTTCCACTAATTTCTCACTATCCTCACAGCCACCTTTGTGATGACTATTGCAAGGCTGCCATTCAAGTGCCCTTCACGATCTGGCTGAAACAGAGAACTTGCTACTATCATATCAACAGTAGGAAAGGAAGAGTCTGACCATGTGGTGCCCTTGTCTATTGAATGCTGATATCAACCATTTATGGCTGTCTTCTAGGCACTTAGTTGACTTGTACTTCCTACCCCACCTCACCATGTGGCTCAGGTGAATTACATGACACTTTCTGACCAAGGAGTTATATTTAGATGTCTTTGATTGTTGAGAGATATTCTAGTGCTCTTTTCCCCTTTGAGAGTACAACTGACAATGTTTCCAGTTGTGGCTTCTCCATCAACTTGGTTCCAGAGTAAAACTAAAGCCCAGAGAAGTCCTCAGCTGGTACAAGATGGACACATAGGATGAATGAGAAATGTACCTTTGCTGAAATGGACTCTCTCTAAGTGTGAAGATGTGCAATTTGTTAGGTGGTTGTTGTTACTTGTAGGAGCCCTGTTTGGGGAGATGGCTTAAATTGTGGTTGACTATGGGCCATGGAGATTTGGGCATTGTCGCCTTCCGTAGTCTCATAGGACTTGGCCCGAGATCTCGCGGGACTTGGCCCGGGATCTCGAGTGACTTGGCCGAGATTGCTAATTGGGTCAGCGCCATTTTGGTGGTGTGTGTGACGCGTGTTAGTCGTTGTTAGAGCCAGAGAAAAAAGTTATCAGAATAAAAAGCTGTTTGTTTCCAGTTTGCCTCTGAACTTCTTCCTGCGGCTTTGTTGCTCCAAGCAGCCATCGCTTCAGGCGGCAACAGTTACTACAGCATGATCTTGGCTATTCTGACTGATAACAATGATCATTGACTAGCCTGGCAATAGAAGAGTCACCCTGCTCCTGCAATAATAAGGAACAGAGTTTTACCTGTTATAACTTCCTACTGGAGAGCAACAGCATCATAACTGGAAACAGTTACATTGCTCCACTTCCCCATGAACCTAAAGCCAGATATTCAACATCACCAAGCTTCAGTTTTCCCTTTTTAAAAGTGCAAGGAGGGCTGGGTGTGGTTCAGTGGCAGAGCCATTTATTTGCATATAATAGAATCTGGTTCACTCCCCCAATGCTGAAAAAAAAAAAAAAGTTGAAGTGAATAGAATCTTCCTCATGGGATTTTGATCAAATAAAATAATTAATTAAATAAATAAATAAAAATACGTAAATTTGTATTCAAATTTCAAAGGAAATAATGAACATAAATCATTTGTTTTAGTCCATGATATCCCCCAATAAACAGTGGCTCCTCTTGACCAGCATGAGGAAAACTAAGTCAGTTTCTTGGCCCATTTATCTCTAAGAGATCCAACTTTCCATTGTTAGCTTGTGTCTAAGAAAAGTAGATAATTTGGCTGAACAGACAACCCCTCCAGTAGCCTATTAATTCTTGCTTAGAGTTAGTTATCTCATTTTCTAAGAACAAAGCCAAGCAAGCCCCCACGAGGACACTAACTCTCCTGTTTCTTTCAATTTCCTCTACTGAGATTATCTAACACTGTGCCTTGGGTATATTTCTGGATTTTTATGTATTTAGTTGCTTTGGTTTCTGACTGATGTTTAATTTCTACCATTCTTTCCATGAGACCATGACCCCCCAATGCCAACAGTGTGAATGTCCATTACTGGGCAATATGTGCCCTTGAAATATTCAAGGAATGTAGTTCTTTGGCTGGATGCCTATCTGACAGGAATTCCTGCACAAGCAAAAAATCCAACCAAGATCTCTTTTCACTGATACTTTATCAAAAAGCAAGATACAAGGTTGTACCACATATAAGGCATATTCTCATATGTCAAAACAAGGTGCAAAAAATAACTGGAATGACACATTCCAAAATGTTAGCAGTAGATATTCCTAGAAAATGTGATTATGTGCAATACATGCAATACCTTTCATAGACCTGGGCAAGAGAGATTTTAGAGGACTCCACATACTCCACATACAATCATAGTCTTAATCTGGCACTCCGAGCTGGAACAGCTAGCTCAGTCCATAACACATACTGCCTACTCTCACAACCACAGTATTCAGGCCCCAAGGAAGTTCACCTCCACATCTTCTGCAGGGTAAAGAAAGTTCCTTGGAAGAAAAGGAAATCTAACACAAAGTTGAAAAAGATCATGGGTTACGATGATATTGCTTTGGAATGCTTGGAGGATGTGAGAGGAAGAGTGTTGAGTTAAAAGAAAAGTCAAACTTCCCAAGTTCCCCCTTTGAGGTAATGCAAATGTAGTAGATTCATTTATAACTCAATAATGCTAAGAGGCTTTTTTTCCTATTTCTCTTTCTTGGTTTAATTCTTGATTAACACAATATTCAGAAAAGTTATAAATGGTGGCTTCAGAACTTTTGGCAATATAAACATTTCATAGTGCTCTTAAATTTCCATGGCATGTTTCTTGGACAATTCTTTATATTAGTAACTGGATATACATAAAATTTTTACAATGTGAATCATTTTACCTTTACAAAAGTAATATTTAAAATATTAACATTCTAAAAAAATTTGCCATTTCTGATTATATAATTTTTATTTTACCTTTAAAGTTGATGATTTTGAATATTTTAAAAGATAACTTTTAGAAACAATATTTTTTCTATTCATATGTTTTCATAAAAGATGCTTAATTTTGTGAACTTCAAATATAATTTCAATTTTACCCTTTACAGGATTTCAACTATGAGTTGAAAATTATGTAAATATCTTGATTATAATAAAATTAGTTATTTTGCTGAAATAAAGGGAAAAATTAATTTTATGGAACAAACACAAATCAATAATTTTTGTAAATCTTATTATTCATTCAACTACCTCTAGCCCATAGGTGGAAGAGTTAAACATGTGCGATAATTATTAAATTTAGATACCTTGTTGATATTTTGCCTGCCCTCAGACATATAGCAACTATAGCTTTATACATATTCTTTGTTTTTGTCATTGTAAGGGTACATCTGTCAAGTTAAGAATATAGAATATATTTTGTTTTGTTTTGTTTTGTTTTGCAGTACTGGGGATCAAACCAAGGGTCTGGTGCATGCTGGGCAAACACTCTACCACTGAGCTATACCCCCAGTCCTAGAATATATTTTATATACCCATTTGCAATAAATAACTAAAATCCCATATAAGTGCTAGCTTCAATAATCCCCTTGGGTCTATTTGTTCATGGAGTGTCCATCTAATCTCATGTGCCAGAAAAAATATAAATCAGAGCCAACATGGATTGTCCCCAAACAGGAGTGTCCCTGAGCTCATGGCAGAACAGGAAGAAGGCAGCCCGGAGGAAGTGACTGATTGACCATGAAACAGTGGTTTTACCAAAGACTGCCCAGTAGCTCCAGGCCAGCATTATGTAGTATTGTAGAAGCCAGTTCCACACAGAGAGAGCTAATTTTGTCCCCAGATTGACAGGGTAAGAAAGAGTAGCAGAAAGATACAGAGATGGGCTTTATCTTGAGCTTCACAAATAATATTTCTGGTGGTCAGTTTCCTTTAGTTTCCTCAGCCTCAACACTCGGATGTATTTAAGATAAAAAGTGCTTGAACTTGACAGACAGCTGAGAGCACTGATTGTCTCAAGAGCGGAGATTCTTTGGAAATGATAAGGTGCAAACACTGTCAAATGGCTCCCTTTGCATTGCACTGCAATCTCCAGCCTTAAAGGCTGCCAGGACCAGCAGGGGCAAAGCTGCCCGCTATCCCTCAAAACACCAGGCTTCGGCTCTCCACGGGCTCCCCAGACTAGTCAATGATAGGGCCTGAGCAGCCCGGGTTTGTGTCTTGTTTGTTAGAGGGAATCTCTGGCCGTGGCTCTCCCTCCCTTGGAGGGAGAAGCAGCACCTGAGGATGCTTGTGTGGGCCACTTCAGGAAGGCTCTAAGCAGGGAAGCCCTGAGATGAAGCCAGCTGAGCTTCTCTAGCTGTTCCACCCTCCGTTCATGGAGCTGAGCTGGGCAATGGCCTCATTCCTGGAGTCAGGGTCTGTGGATTTGTACCTTCTTCTGGAACCATCCTGCTGGGACATAGCTCCCTTCAGAGAGATTATCAGGTTTTTCTGGACTCCTCAGGATCCCAGATAGTATTGAAGGGAGCCGTGAAACTTGAATGGGTTCACCTTCTTTGGTGGCTGGCATTAAAGAGGATAGGATTACAGGACCAAGGACTCAAAAACTCAGGACCACACAGTTAGAGAGGGCTGGCATACTCTACCCTGACACATTTTATATATATATAAAATACATATATAAAATATATATAATATATATAAATATATAAAATACATATATGTAAAATATGTATATAAATATCCCTACATATATTTATATACATATATATTATATATATATACACACACACACATACCCATACACAAAATATCAGATTCTGGTTGTTAAAAGAATTGTTATTCAGGGGTGGGGTTGTAGCTCAGTGGTAGAGTATTTGCCTAGCACGTAGGAGGCATTGGGTTTGATCCTCAACACCACATAAAAATAAATAAATAAAATAAAGGAATTTTGTCCATCTACAAATAAAAATATTTTTTTTAAAATTGTTATTCAAGGGATCCATTGTTGCCCTTATTTATCTAACACTGGGTTTGAACCAGCTATATGTCAGGATTAAATAATCTTCCATGTGAATTACCACAATAATATTGAACCTTTATATTCCCCTAGAAGTGTTCAAATAAGGGCAGGTTCCCCTCTGGATGGAAGAGTTAAGGTGCAATTCAGTTTCAAGGGGAGGAGAGAGTTTAAACTATCTCTGTGCCCTAACCCATCCAGTCTACTAAAGTAATGTTCTAAACTTTCACATGGAAATGTGGTCTTTTTTTTTTAATATTTATTTATTTGCTTTAGTTGTACACTTTGTGTTTATTTGTAGCATTTATTTTTACGTGGTGCTGAGTATCGAACCCAGGCCGCGCACGTGCTAGGCGAGCGGTCTACCGCTGAGCCACAACCCCAGCCCCTGGAAATGTGGTCTTGCCTGATTCTCTTCCTTGTGCTACTATTAAATCCTCCTTAGCAGCACAGAGCATTATTCAAGTGCATGTGTTTGAGGAGTGCATGGAGAGAGGAAAGGGGGATGTTAAGGTAAAGTGTCTGCAAACCCAGTCTTAACAACATATTTTCTCAGTCAGTGCTAGCAAGAGGCACAGCTATTTTGTGTGTGTGCTCTAAGTTTCTGATGTTCCCAAATGCACTGACTTTTCCATATACAGGTTGCTCTGGTCCTGTCCTGTGCCTTTGCCCATATGTTTGTCCCCCCAGAAAATGTCCTACATTACCTCTCCAGTTGCATACCTGTCCTTGACATCCTGTTTTATATCAAAACAACAACAACAAAAAAGTGAAGTTGTTCTCAAATGCTAATGATTAAAAAAAGCAGTAAAATTCTTGGCTATTGTTTTCCTGTTTTACTTCCTATTTCAATTTATATTTATAATCTATCATTATTGTTCCAATGAGTCACTGAGGTCAGGAAACTGGCCCAATGTTACATTACTGGAACACAGCAGACCTCAGATCCAAAGCCACATGTCTTTGACCCCATCTATACTCTGAGTTAAAATGCTTCATGGCTTTCTCTAAGCCCCTGTAATGTTCTGTCTCTGGTTAGTTCCCCCTTTTCATTCCTCTTTTTTTTTTTTTTTTTTTTTTTTTTTAATTTTGTGTGGTCCTGGGTATTGAAACCAGGGCCTTGTGCATGCTAAGCAAACACTCCACCACTAATCTACATCCCCAGTCCTTCATTCCTAATATTATCTGTCTCCTATTCTTTTTCTTAATATTGGCAGCCAGACTTTTACGTGTTTTCAAAGTTTCATCAGAGAACAAGACTTAACACTTTTGATGTAGATCTCATTGATTTTTCACTCTTTTATTTCCTTTCACCTATTCTCTTTAGGTTTACTCTGCTTTCCTTCCTTCTGATGATTGTCTTATTAATCTTTACCTTCATCAATATAAACACTTAGGCAACAAGTTTCTTTCCAGCTACAGCTTTTCTACAAATTCAGATATTTGGCATTGTTAATTATCCAGTTTGAAGTATCTCCTAATTTCTATTGTATTCTATGATGCATAAATTACTTGGTGTTCTTAAACTTACATTCATTTTTCTAAATTAATCGTAAGATTATCAAAGACCATATAACTCTGTGTCCTCTGTGTCCTGGCATGTGTCACTTTTCATCAATTTTTTTTGTGTGCTTAGAAAGAATGTATATTTGCCAGTTTTTAAGCACAATGTTCTGTACAGGTTCATTCTATAAAATGTCTTGTTTCTTCCATATTCTTTGTGGGGTTTTTTTGTTGTTGTTGTTGTTGTTGTTTTTGTTTTTTTTTTTTTTGTCTTTTCATCTGTCAGTTACTGAAATAGGAACATGTATTAAATTTCTCACTGGTGATAAATTTAGCAATTTATCCTTGTAGTTTTATCAAAATTTCCCTTCAGTGAACTTAATTTATGTTTCTAGGTCCATATATATTTAGAATAATCAAGGTTTCCATTAAATTCAATCATTCATCATTAAGTATAAAACTACCTCCCACAATACCTTTTGCCTTAAGGTCTAATATGCCTGGTATGAATATAATTTCACTGGCTTTCTCTTAAGTAGTATTTGCCTACCATATGTTTTTCCATCATTTAACTTTCAATGTTTGTTGTTTGAATGTCTCCATGTTTTAGTGGTATCTTTTGAGAAGACATCACTAAGCTAGATTTTATTTTTTAATTTAGTATGATTATCATTATCTTTCAAGTAGGGAATCTAACCTATCCTTTTTAATTTTAGTTAATTTTTTCCACATTTTTATTGATGCATTATAGTTGCACATAATTGTTTGATTTTTTTTGGTTATATATTTATATATATGTACAATACAACAATATAATTTGGCCAATATCGTTCCCTAGTATTTACCCTTTCTTTCCCTTGCTTCCTCCCAACCTCTGTAACCTAACTACTCTTAATTATGAATTGTGATATATTTAGTTTAAGTTACTATTTATTCCACCATATCATTTGGGCTTATTTGTCTTTTTTCTGCTCTTACCACTTCTTTCCTACCTTAATTTAAAATTTTTTCCACTTCCAATTTTCTATTAGCATAAAAGTTGCAACTTCTTTTCTATCTTCCTAATGATTTTCTGTAAATATTGACATAACATTTAACTTAGGTCAAAGTTAATTAGTACATATATTATCTTGGAACATAAGGGTCTTATAATGCTTCCATTATAATGAAACAAACACTCCACAAATAACATGATTTTGCTCCTTATTTTTTCTTTATATGTATAAAATAACAATGTCATATAAAATACAGTTCATTTATTTAGTTTTTTTAACATGCTTACCATTTCTTCTTATTTGGGGGCTACCTTATGGAATCATATTCTTTTCTCTCATGTATTTTTTCTAGAAGTTTTTTTTTTTTTTTTTTTCTGCAAGATATTGGTGGCATTTTGGTCTCAAAATGTCTTTAATTCAAACTTGTTCAAGAAAAATACTTTTACTGGGTATACAGTTATTTTCTTCTTGAAAGATAATTTTGACTTTCTTCTTGAAAGATAATTTTACAGGGTATATCATTATTTTCTTTCAGAGATTGTAGATAGTGTTGCACTCTCCTCTGATCTTACTACTGCATTTAAGAAGCCCCTCCTATGTAAGTAATAATAATAATAAGGATTAAAAAACAGTTAAAGCCCTAGTATTACAATATGCCAGGGACTACTTTTGGCTCTATTTATGTATACTATCATTTAATCTTCTATACTATGAAGCAGGTGCTATTACCATTATTTCCATTTTATAGTTGAGGAAAGTGAGGCAACTGGTTAGCTATAGAGCCCAGATTTGAACCCTTACAATGTGGCTCAAGTATAAGAGTAGAGCTTTTTGTTTTATTTATACTGCTTGGGATTTATGTGACCTCCCACATTTTATGTGACCCGTTCCTCCATAATTTTGGAAGGTTACCAGATGCTGTCCTTTTGACACTGACTTTTCTCTCTCCTCTGTCAGAAATCTCCAGTAAGCACTTGTGAGAACTTCTTCACTCAATCACTCATATTTTTCATAATGCTAACCTCATAGTCTTTTCAGTTGGAATTTCTATTTAATGATTTTCCCTTCAGTTTTTTTTTTCCTAATCTACTGTTTATTTAATTGCAATCTGCTTACATACTATTATAGTCAAGAAATTTTATTTTTTTTCAAAGTTAGCTTAGTAGTTTTTAATAATTATTTTAATGAACTCTCTATATTTAAGTGTATCTCACACAATTACTTTACACATTTACTCAGTAATTTTAACACCTTTGGTTTTTGTCATTTCTGCTAACTTTCTAGTGGTAGCTGGCATATTTGCTAATCTTGTGTGTGCACCTGTATTTCTTAGGATGGTAATTATTTAAGACCTTTCAGGTGGGCTTCTTCAGAGTTCATATTGACATGTGCTGGGTCCCCATTTAAAATATATCTCCATGTCTACAGTACCTATTATGTTCCCAAATATACTTGAAGATAGACTTCTGTTTGTGAAATTTTAGAACATGTATTTTATCCCCTCAAACTACAACAGAGAAAAAGATGTTTGCTCACTTTCTTCCTCTAAGAGAGGTCCCCCATCATTCACTCGATTTTTAGGGCTCCAGGCCTTTAACAGCTGGGGTCTGACCTTGCCTCCCTCCTTAGGTGTGCCCTTGACTTTGTTACTTGTCCCTCAGCAGGGGCTTTTGAAACCTAAGCTTTAGCACCCTCAGGCAGCTACCTTGTCCTCCTTCATGTCTGGATTCCTGCTTTCCTCTAAGATTTTCCTTGACAGTCTTCCAGTTCAACTATGTATTTTAAATCATTTCCTTTTTAATATTGTAGTTAATATTTTTAGTCATTATTACAACTTTTTAAGATGCCTATATCTACCATTTTATTATCAGCAACAGAAAGCAAGAGTTCGTTGTTTTACCTTTCCCTTCCTATTTTTTTTTTTTTTTGCTATCTTAATAGTACCTTATTTTGTGTCCTCATTTTTTGAATATTTTTCCACAGTTTACATGCAAATAAAACATTTATACTCATACAGATGTTTTTCAATGACCTGTTTTTTCCTTAATTTTGTTTGCGCAAAGATTCACAAACTTTTAAATATTCTAACCCAACATCTAGAACCTGAATATTAATCTAGTCTTCACAGAGTCTCATCTCTGAGCAATATTACACAAAATGTTCAGTCTAGTTTCTACCTTTCTAAACTCCATTCTCCTGCAAGCTGTGTCTATTTTAAAACTTCCATATTTTCCTAAAGCAACAATATCCTATACAAATCAAAAAATTCTTGCATCAAGTGAGAAAAAAAAATATATATCTGATCAATAATTCCTAGTCAGACTTGATACAATTGATCCTGCCCATCAACCCATGTGTCCCAAAATTGAAAACACTTCCACAAAAATCTGCAGTGGTATATTAGTCAGGTTTTTGTTACTATGACCAAAATACCTGACAAGAACAAATTAGAGAAAGAAAGATTTATTTTGATTCAGTTTCAGAGATCTTGGTTCATGGTTGGCTGACCCCATTGCTCTGGGCCTGAGGTGAGGTAGGACAACATGGTGGAAAGTTGTGGTGGAAGAAAGCTATTCAGCTCATGGACGCTGGGAAAGCATGAGGGAGACAGGACATGGAAAATAAAAACCCTTCCAGTGCATGCCCCAGTGACCTACTTCCTCCAACTATGTCTCCCCTCTCAGTAGTCCACTTAGTTATCAATAAATCCATTTGATGGATTAACCCATTGATTAGGTCAGAGCCCTATGATCCAATCATTGCCTAAAAGCCCCACCTCTAAACCTTCTGCATTGGGGGCCATGGTTTTAATGCTTTAGGGGGACATTCCAGACTTAAACCACAACAAGTGACTACACAGACATCTTTCTAAAGAGTTATCAGATATTATCTATGTCCACAGATGGGGAATAAATAGGTTTCAGATAGAGAAATTACAATACAAAAAGAGTTTCAACTAGATATAAGATCACAAAATAAGCCAGAGGAGTCATGGATTCCCACATGATCTGGGAAGTTACCATGTATTTTACCTTTTTATGCTACTCCTGATGAATTTCAGAGTCATATGAACAATACCTGTCAAATGTGAGACCATCTGACACTGGCCAGGTACTTTTTCTACAGAAGTTATATTACTTATTACAAAGTGATGTGTGTGTGTGTGTGTGTGTGTAAACTTTGTTGGCAACATTTTAGAGATCTAAGACTTGGCTCCTTCTCTTTTTTAGCACTTACCTCACTTGCGAGCGGTTGACAGAATAGGCAAGCATGACATTTAATTTGCAAATACAGCATCCACTCAGTAAACATTTTATAAGCATTTGGGCTACAAAACAGACTGAAACATTTTTCCCCTTGAGATGTTATAGTGTACTGAAAGAGCATGTTAATAATTAAATTACAGTGTGGTTAGAAATATAATCTAGAACGATTCTAGGTAAGATGAGAATAGAAGAAAGTGAACAAAGAATTGGAGTAAAGAGTAGACACAGAAGGCATCAGAGTCCTCAAAGCCAAGTGGATCTAGTGATATAGGAAAGGTAACCTGGGCAGAGAACATAAAGAAACATAGCATGTGTATTCTGAAATTGCAGATATTTCTATATGACTTAGGCAGAAAGGGAAATGGAAGGCAATCCGGTAAAGAACAGCTCTCATAGAAAACAGGAGGAACAGAAAAGCTTAAGTTTTAGTAAGATGGAGAAAACCAGTTCATCTGGAGAAGCTGGGTTGGGAAAGGAAATAGAGAAAAACATGTTAGAAAGGTAGATGAATGGCAGAGAACATGATTCTTGAGAAATGCAAACTCTCCTTGCCACGGATTTATTATTTAGATCAATGCTTTCAAATGTTTGTGTGCATACAAATTCACCAGGTCTTGTTAAAACAAAGATTCTGATTCAGCAGTCTTAGATGGCCTAAGATTCTGCATTTCTAATAAGCTTTCAAATGAGGCTGATGCTGCTGGTCCACAGACCACACCTGGAATAGCAAGAGTCTAGAATATATCATGGTTTGCCCCAAGTCATCTATGTGATTTTTAAAGGTAGTCTCAAGTACCATTATTCAAAACCTATCCAATATATATTTTGGAAATGCAGATAGTTCTATATGGCTTAGCTAGAAATGGAAATGGGAAGGCAATCCAGTAAAAGAGCAGCTCTCGCAGAAAAGAGTCAGGAAAGAATCTATTTTTAAGGCTTCAGATAGTATGTTCCATAAATATTTTATTACATTGAAGCCCTAGAATTAGAGAAGGAGAAAAACAAATTCCATTTCTTTCTCTTCTTTTAGGAAAAGAAACACACAGTTCTGGGATCTCATTTCCTCTTACCAAATGCAGCATCTTTTCCAAAAGCACATTTTGTAATCCAGTTCTCCCATTTTATGAGCATTTTTTGCCTATATCTTGTAGTTCCTTTAACAGAGAAGTCCTACAACTAAGACTATTATAAATTACTTGAAATCTATAACTAGGTTTCAGAAAGTTTTCAATCTCCAATAGCAATTAACATAGGACCTTGTAATAGCAAATGCTTATATCTCTCTACTGAATAACCCACAAACACCCTAAATGATTTCAAAAGAATTTCATGACTACATGGAAATTGATTGTACACATAATCTTTTTTCCTCATGTGCATGTAAATTTTGCATTTCAAAATACTGGGCTTCGTTCACTTCCAATGGTAGTTTTGCACACAGTCTATAAATCTTGCTGTTAAGACATTTTTCCTTCATTATCCTAAATTTATCTTAATTTCAATCCAATTAAAAACTGTTTACTAGAGTTTCCCCTTCATATAATTGAGCGCAGTATAGTTGATTTTTTAACTGTAAACATACATCTGTGAATAATTCCTAAATGCCACAGAATATAGGAGATCCTGCAGCAAAATGGAAGTAATTTATTTCCAAATTGCTCCCATTTCTCTTATGACTTGCTTGCAAAGCTTTATTAAAATCAGGTCCAGCAGGTAAGACAAGAGTCTGACCTTGTTTCCTAAGTGTTATGTATGCTGCCTGTGCAAAAGACTCCTGAGGCTTTTGCATAGCTCATAAATTCATATCTCTCCAAAGCAAAGAGTAGTAATAATACAACATAATGGTTAAAAGCATGGAATCCAAAGTAATTCTGAGGTTCAGATCCCATCTCTACCACTCTCTAGTTGTGTGACTTTAAGGGAGTTGTTTAACCTCTCTCTGTCTCAATTATTTCATCTGTAAAGTAGAAAATTAACAGTAGCTGCTTTCTGGAATTATCATGAGAATTAAATGAATGAGTACATAAAGAACATGATCTACCTATTAATATTTATTATCCATATAATTGGTATTTGGTTATTTTTCATTCTTAACAAACGTGATAGCAGCCAATTTTCAGGAGATAGATGGAGTTGCTACATAGAAAGTAAAAATTAAACACCCCTGTCTGTAAAATAATTACAGTAGCCATAATGTGGTCTATTTGTTATGGTCATCTTAATGACCAGATGTCATTGATCAGCCAATCAAATCCATTTTTTTCAGCAAATAAGCTTCGGATAGTTCCTAAGTCAGCCAATTATGTTACTCTGTGTCTCAACAGACCTTGGTTTTTAATCAATTTGAACAGTGTGTCAATTGGATCAAACTCATCAAATCGGTATTCAACATTCACTGGGTACAAGGCACTGAGTCACAATGTGTGCAAGATTACAAAGATGATCATTTACTCAATACAATTCAATGGCTTTTCGTTAGGCCAGGCCCTGAATTAGGCAATGGAGATCTAAAAGAGAGCCTGGCTCAGTGCCCCACACTGTAATCCCTCAGCTCAGGAGGCTGAGGCAGGAGGATGACAAGTTCAAAGCCAGATTCTGTCTCAAAATAAAACATTTTAGAAGGGCTGGGCTCAATGATTGTGTGCCCCTGGTGTGTGTGTGTGTGTGTGTGTGTGTGTGTGTGTGTGTGTGTGAGAGAGAGAGAGAGAGAGAGAGAGAGAAACAGCATACAGTTTCTGCCCTTGGGGAGCTTCTAATCTGGGGAAGGGGGTCTATAGGAAACAATTAGTGCTGTAGCAGGGAAGGGCAAAATCCTATGTGACCAAAGAGAAAGAAAGGAGGAATGAGGAAGGTATCCAGGTGGAAGGGGCATCTAAGTTGAAAATAAAGCATGGGTGGGAGTTAGCCAGGTAAAAAGACAGGAAAAGTACTAGGAATAGCATAGGCAGAGGCCCAAAAGCAAGCAAAGGCTTCCTAGGCTTCACTGGAGAAAGCAGTAAGAACTGTGCATGCCTGGAGTGTAGCATCACCTGCAAGAAGGGGAATGAGGGAGAGATGTTGATGAAACCCTATAATCCATGGTAAGGAGTTTAGCTTTCATCCCAAGGGCAATGGGAATGTGCTGAAGGTTTTAAGCAGGGGAATGAGATTATCAGACACATGGGCATTGAAGAAAAACCACTGGCTACAGATTAAGAAATGAGTAGGTAAGAGGAGAGGCACACGACCTGAGTCAGGAAAAATAATTTGAGTTTTGTGATGACAAAAGCAAGACCTGGAGATATCCTGGACTCAGAGAGGGCAGTGGAACTATACAGAAGTGAGTGGTTTTAAGAGATACTGAGAAGAGGGAATCAATATGGGTTAGTGATTGAGATGTAGTGGGAGCAGAAGAAAAAAATATAAGATGACTTGTGATGAGAGAGGACAAAAAGTACAAAGCTTCCTGCTCCCCTCTGGGTGAAATAGGAGGTAGGACATGAAATAGGAGGTAGGAATATGATCACTGACAACAGAAATGCAAAGATGCAGAAGATGAGTGAACGGGACAAAGGGTTCAGAACCATCAAGATTAGGAGGACATTGGGGTTGGGTTAAGATTATGAGGACTGCTTGGTTAGAAAGGTGGAAATGATATTTCCATTCTCCAGTGATGTCAGACCTGTAAGCCTGAATCTTTTTCAGTGGCCAGAGTCCTCAGCGCAGAAGAGGCATTGGGGAAAGGGCCCATTCAGTTGTCCATCAGGGCCCGGAATTCATGCCTGAGAATGTCTGCAGCTCCAGTCATATTTTGCAGGCTGCAGACATCTGAGGTCATGTCCAGATCTTCATTGGTTTGGGAATTGCTGCTCTGAAAGTGTATATAGTGATAGCCTGCCAAGTTATTAGAAACACTTTCCCCACCCCCTTAAAATTTTTTTCTTTTTTTTTTTTTTTTTTTTTTTTTTTTTTTTTTTTTTTTTGTACCAGGGATTGAACTTAGGGACACTCGACCACTGGGCCACATCCCCAGCCCTTTTTTGTATTTTATTAGAGACAGGGTCTTACTGAGTTGCTAAGTGCCTCACCATTGCTGAGGCTGGCTTTGAACTCGCGATCCTCCTGCCTCAGCCTCCTAAGTGCTGGGATTACAGGCATGCGCCACCGCGCCCGGCCCAAAATTTCTTTCTTTTAAAAAAGGATACTAAGAGACAGGATCTGGTGGTATAAGTCAATGGTAGACCATGTGCTTAGTGTGTGCAAGGCCCTAGATTCGATCCCCAGTACAAAAACAAAGATGAATTTTGAGATACTTCTTCAAGGCTTTGCATATCAAACTTTGTCCTAGAATTTATTCTGATGTAACATCATACCTCAAAAAATAAGCATTTTCATTAAAAATGGAAAAAAAATTAAATAAACATTTCTCTCAGTCTGTGTTTTGAAGAGAACTTTCAGCAGCACCATGAAGGCTCAGAGAGAAGGTCTTGTGCCTTTTCAATTGCCAGCCCAGCACATGTGGGATGCATCTTTAACTACAAAATATGTTTTCTTTAAGGACTTTCCTCAATTGTAAAAATTTAAATTTAATAAGGGCTGAGGAAGCTTATAAATCAAACACAATAAAATATTAAATTATGCACCTTATTCTAAATGGGGTACATATATTTTATCATGGAAAAGTATAGGTCTGGATGTTCTGCAAACCCTGATTTCTCAGTCAGTCTGGGGGTTGGGAACAGGCTGCATTAGTTTTCAATTTACAGAACATGATGTTAGTGATTACATTAACTTAATCTAATATTATTTCCCATATTTAAAGATAGAATGAGAACCTTGTGTTTAGGTTGTTGTTGGCTTTAAAAATATAAATGGGAATGTGCATATGTGTGTGTGTGCGCACGCGTGCACGTAAAGAAATAAGGGCTTGACTGGCTTTCCATATAATCGGTGGAGTTATTAGTACAGCTGCACATTCTGTGTCTCGGGGGATTAGAAGCTCAGCCTGAAATCTCATTTAATTACAGAGCATTGACTACCATGGATCTCTTGCATCTGGACCCAGGAATAATAGAGAGCATTTTCTCTGAATGGTTTGTAGTGTTCAGGATAGAAACACGTGTAGTTCAATTTTTAACATTTGGTTAAGAACAAAAAGCAAAAGTTCACAGATGGCTGGCTCAGCCTATTAAATAATTTCACTAAAGTTCCTTGACTCTTTTTTTTTTTTTCCCTTTGGAGGCTTAAAAAATGTGATCCCTTTCTCTTTAGGGTGTAGAGGTGAAAACGTACAAAATTACGTTGTTCATCCATAAATGTACCCAACAATAACATCTACCTCGCAAGTTATCATGGGGATGAAACCAGGTAATGTGAGTGAAAAGACACCATAAAATATCAAATGATGTGTTAGTTAAACATAACTATTATTATCATCATTACTCATGCATTCCTTTATTCATAAAAATGAAAGTCCTTTTGAGCACTCACTGGGTACTGAGCCTTGCTCTACAAGAAGGAAATGGAGTGGTTAATAGGACAGACATGCTTTCTGCTCTACTATGGTCTCTAGTCTAGTGAGGTAGACAGGTGAACAAATAAGATGTTCCAGAGAGTAATAAATGCTGTGAGAAATATAAAGCAGGGTAGTTTGACAGTCAGTTACTCGATGGGGTTTCTTTAGTAAAATTCCTCTGAAAAAGTAACATTTGAGCTGGAGAGTAAATGAATTAAGTGATAAAAGGAAGAACAGTCCAAAATGAAGGGAAAAGAAATGCAGTAGCCCTAAGCTAGGCCTGTTTGAGGACCAGAGAAAACCATGGTACCTGGAGAGTCATGAAAAAAGAAAGTAGCACAAGATAAGGCTTTAAGGAAAGGTGGTGCCCAGCATGTAGCACCAACTTTGCCAGCCACAGCAGGGTTTGAAACTTTAGCCTAAGGGCTGTAGGAAGCCATTGGAGAATTTTAAGCAGGGACAGGGTATGTTCTGAATTATACTTTAAAAAAAAAAAAAAATCACTCTGCCTGCTGTGTAGAAAAATGGATTGGGGTTGGGGTGGTGAGGTGGAGAACAGCCAGAGTTGTATTGGAAATATCAATTAAGTGGCAATTACAGTAGCTGAGGTGGGAAGAATAATGGATCCACTATGGGGCATGAAGACAGGAAAACAGGTAACATATTAAAGAGGGCAAGCAAGAAGCTGCACAAAGTTTAAGGAGGAGGTCTAGGATAAAATTGAAGATTCATTGTCATCCCTAGCAAAGCAATAGCAGATAAAAGCTTAGGCTGAATTGTCACATAGAGTGGTTATAAAATGAAGAAAAGAAGGTCAGGACTGAGCTTTGGATATCCCAACATTCAGAGGAAAGCAGAGGAGGAAAATTCAACAAAGAAGCAATGAACGAGAGGCAGGAAATCTAAAAAAGTATATTCTGAGAGTCAAGACAATAAAGTGTTCTGAAGAATCACTGAAGAAGAAGGTGGTGATCAGTCAAGTTCCATTGAAATGAAAGAGATGAGTACCCAAAGATTTCTTTGGATTTATCAATGTATAAATCATGGATGGCCTCAACAAGGGAACAAAATCCTAATTATAGTGAGCTGGGAAAAGACTTGAATCTGAGGAATGTAGTGAATAATTTTAGGCAGCTTTTCTGCAAAGTATTGCTATGAATGATCAGAGAAATGAGACATAGCTCTAAAAAATATTCATTTTGTCACTAATACTGGTTACTAGCTACCATCTTTTGTCCATTTACTATGTGCATTGGCTCAGTGACATTATAATATTAAAATCCTATCTAATCAATAACATAACTTGCTCTTTTACGTACTAGTCAACAGAGGCAGAAAGCTAGGTAACTTACACAGACCTGACAACAAGTAAGTAGAAGAATCAGGATTGGAACTCAGATATCTGCAACTTTTTAAAAATATATATATTTTTATTTGTTTTAGTTGTACACAAAACCTTTATTCTTAAGTGGTGCTGAGGATCAAACCCGGGCTGCACACGTGCTAGCCGAGCGCTCTACCACTGAGCCACAACCCCAGCCCAGATATCTGCAACTTTATAGCCCTTGGTTTTCCCATGAAGCTGCAATGGCTATATGCCTATACACTCAACCACATTCCTGTGCGAATGTATATAAATCTGAAGCCCTCAATATTGACTCACAGTATTAATAAGAATATTCTTTAGCTACCTGAAACCCATCTGATCCCCATTTACCATGGCTAATGACCCCATATAACTGGAATCCCAGAGGTGGGGTAGACTCAAGAACAGTGTAAACAATGGTGTATCTTATCACCCCTTCTCTCTGTCTCTCCACTCTGTGATTCTTAACATCAGCTTCATCTTTGTTTGGTTTCCCTGACACACACTGGATACCTTCTGGTGTAAATGTGCCACATTCTCCATTGTTCAAATCCATAAAAGATGGCCTCTCTCATACATGAAATTTTAGCCAGTCTACCTGAGGCAATGGAGTCCATGTTCATCCCTGCTTCAGTCATCAGGGAATTCTTCCACATAAATTGGCTTATGCTCAGACTAAAGAGCAAGATGCCAGAATAGAAGCTGTAGACCATCCTCCCCCACCCCCATGAAACACCAATTCAACAAACCATGGATAAATTCCCTTTGTGAAAAATTCAATAATGAGTTTAAATTCTTTTACACCCTCAGTAAGGGCAAAACCAACCACATCAAAGCCAGTTGGGAAATTTGAAATATTCTCCTTAATCCCTACCCCTGGAATAGCACCATACAATCAGGACAACACCCATTGCATATTCCAGGTTCTTCCTGGGGAGAGAAAGAGGTGCAGCATGTGTCCAGTGCCCCAGCTCTTCCAGAGCTATCCAGAGAACTGGCTTCTATCTAGCCTATCATGTAATACTGATGAGAAATGGCATACCCTAGCTGCCAAGGACCAGAAAGAATTGAGATGGCACTTTTGGCTAGCAGTAACCACAGTCACTCCCCCCAGGTCATCACACTGAGTAGATGAAAACACTAACTCCCAGCTTCTGCTTGGAAACTGAAAGATATGTACCACACATACAATATCTCAATGCATCTGGAGATTGCCTGAGGAATGCCTTCACTCTTACTTGTCACAGAACACTGATTGGACACAGCATACTCCAGGTGCCTAGAACAAATGAAGTTGATGAACTTGCAAAAAGTTTTGAGAAGCCGGGCGCGGTGGTGCATGCCTGTAATCCCAGCACTTTGGGAGGCTGAGGCAGGAGGATTGCGAGTTCAAAGCCAGCCTCAGCAATGGTGAGGCACTTAGCAACTCAGTAAGCCCCTGTCTCTAAATAAAATACCACAAAAAGGGGCTGGGGATGTGACCCAGTGGTCAAGTGAGTTCAATCCCCAGTACCCACAAAAAAAAAAAAAAAAAGTTTTGAGAAGTCCCCAGAATCTTTCACTGGGCTGATTGGTGAGTGTTCCAGGCCAGTCTGTGAGGACTAAAGGAGGTTGCTGTTATTCTAGTGCAGAGAGTCAAGGACAATGAAAATTCAGGCAAGGATATTCCAAACAAAGGAACAACATGCATTTGTAGAAACTGACCCTAATTTCCCAGAGATATATTATTTGACTGGCAGAAAATTTTTTTACTTGCTAAAATTATTCCCTTTAATGAATTATTTCAAAATTATACAATCATGCAGTTAAATATATTTGATCATTTTTTGAAACCTGGAAACATGCTATGAACTTGAGGATACTCTGAAAGAGAATTTTAAAAGCTCATAAAATGCCCACTGAAGTCAGGAGAATACTACATAAACAAACTGAGAATTTCAACAGAGAGAAAACGTTAAAAAGGACCAAACAAATCATACAGGTGAAGAATTCAGTAACTTAACTGAACAATCTACTAGAGGCATTCAACAACAGACTAGATCAAAAAGAAGAAAGAATCAGGGAACTCAAGGGCAGGTTGCCAGAAAGTAATCAGCCAAAAAATGATAAGAGAAAATAAAGCCTATAGGGGGCTTTTGGAACATCATTAGCAATATGTGCTTTATAGAAGTCTGAAAATAAAGAGAGAGAGAGAGAAAGGACCATAAGAATGTCTATACATTTTTTCAACAGAAATCTTGAAGACAAGATCAAAATCGACCTGAAAAGCTATGGAATAGAATGGAAGACACAGAGACAAACCCACATATTTACAGCCCTCTGATCCTTGACAAAGATGGGGGAAAAATATGTTGGAGAAAAAAAGATACTCTTTTAAACAAATGGTGCTGGGAAAACTGGATATCCATATGTAGAAGAAAAAAATCAGAGCCCTATTTCTCACCCTGCACAAAAGTTAATCAAAATGGATCAAAGACTTAGGAATTAGACCAGAAACTTCACAACTGCCAGAAGAAAGCACAGGGTCAACAGTCCATCATATAGGTGCAGGCACTGATGTCCTCAACAAGATCCAAAAAGCTCAAGACATATAACCAAGAATCAATAAATGAAAGCCCATAAAGTTAAAAGGCTTCTACACCAGCAAAAGGAATGATTGAGAATGCAAAGAGAGAGCCTACAAAATGGAAGAAAATCTTTGCCAACTGATCCTCTTGCAGAGGATCAACATCCAGAATATATAAAAAATTCAAAAACTCAATGCCAAAAAACACATAATCCAATCAATAAATGGGAAAAAGAACTAAACAGACCATTTATTGATTGGGTTATTTGTTTTTTGGTGTTAAGATTTTTGAGTTCTTTATATATTCTAGAGATTAGTGCTCTATCTGACGTGCATGTGGTAAAAATTTGTTCCCAATTAGTAGGCTCTCTGTTCACCTCGCTGATTGTTTCTTTTGCTGAGAAGAAGTTTTGTAATTTGAGTCTATCCCATTTATTGATTCTTGATACTAATTCTTGTGCTACAGGATTCTCATTAAGGAACTTGGGGCCTAATCCAACATGTTGGACATTAGAGCTTACTTTTTATTCTATTAAGTATAGTGTCTCTGGTCTAATTCCTAGATCCTTGATCCACTTTGAGCTGAATTTTGTGCATGGTGAGAAATAGAGGTTTAATTTTACTTTCTTGCATATGGATTTCCAGTTTTCCGAGCACCATTTGTTGAAGAGGCTATCTTTTCTCCAATGTACATTTTTGGCACCATTGCCTAATATAAGGTAACCGAAATTATATGTGTTAGTCTCTGTGTCCTCTATTCTGTACCATTGGTCTACCAGCCTATTTTGGTGCCAAATGCTGTTTTTGTTACTATTGCTCTGTAATATAATTTAAGGTCTGGTATAGTGATGCCACCTGCTTCACTCCTCTTGCTAAGGATTGCTTTAGCTATTCTGGGTCTCTTATTTTTCCAGATGAATTTCATGACTGCTTTTTCTATTTCTATGAGGAATGTCATTGGGATTTTGATTGGCATTGCATTAAATCTGTATAGTGCTTTTTGTAGTATGGTCATTTTGACAATATTAGTTCTGCCTATCCAAGAACAGTTTAGACCTTTCCATCTTCTAAGGCCTTCCATAATTTCTTTCTTTAGTGTTCTGTAGTTTTTGTTATAGAGGTCTTTCGCGTCTTTGGTTAAGTTGATTCCCAAATATTTTTTTTTTTTATGCTATTGTAAAAGGGGTAGTTTTCCTCATTTCCCTTTCAGAGGATTTGTCACTGATATATAGAAATGCCTTAGATTTATGTGTGTTGATTTTGTATCCTGCTACCTTGCTGAATTCACTTATGAGTTCTAGAAGTTTTCTGGTGGAATATTTTGGGTCTTCTAGGTATAAAATCATATCGTCAGCAAATAATGATAATTTGAGTTCTACTTTGTCTATCTGTATCCCTTTAATTTCTTCTGTCTGTCTTATTGCTCTGGCCAGCATTTCAATTACTATGTTGAATAGAAGTGGTGAAAGAGGGCATCCCTGTCTTATTCCAGTTTTTAGAGGTAATGCTTTCAATTTTTCTCCATTTAGAATAATGTTGGCCTGGGGCTTTGCATATATAGCTTTTATAATGTTGATATATGTTCCTGTTATCCCTAGTTTTTCTAGTGTTTTGAACATGAAAGGGTGCTGTATTTTGTCAAATGCTTTTTCTGCATCTATTGAGATAATCATATGGTTTTTATCTTTGAGTCTATTGATGTAATGAATTACATTTATTGATTTCCGTATGTTGAACCATCCTTGCATCCCTGGAATGAACTCCACTTGATCGTGGTGTATTATATTTTTGATATGTTTCTGTATCCGTTTTGCCAGAATTTTATTGAGAATTTTTGCATCTATGTTCATTAAAGATATGGGTCTGAAGTTTTGGCATTGCTAAGGATTGCTTTAGCTATTCTGGGTCTCTTATTTTTCCAGATGAATTTCATGACTGCTTTTTCTATTTCTATGAGGAATGTCATTGGGATTTTGATTGGCATTGCATTAAATCTGTATAGTGCTTTTGGTAGTATGGTCATTTTGACAATATTAATTCTGCCTATCCAAGAACAAGGTAGATCTTTTCATCTTCTAAGGTTTTCTTTAATTTCTTTCTTTAGTGTTCTGTAGTTTTCACTATAGAGGTCTTTCATGCCTTTCATTAAGTTGGTTCCCAAGTATTTTATTTTTTCTGATGCTGTTGTAAATGGGGTAGCTTTCCTAATTTCACTTTCAGAGGATTTGTCACTGATATATAGAAATGCCTTAGATTTATGGGTGTTGATTTTGTATCCTGCTACTTTGCTGAATTCAAATGGCCAACAAATACATGGAAAAATGTTCAACATCTCTAGCAATCAGGGAAATGCAAATCAAAACTACACTACAATTTCATCTCACTCCAATTAAAATGGAATTCATCAAGAGTGCAAATAGGGATGGGGTTGTGGCTCAGCAGTAGAGCGCTCGCCTGGCATGCGTGGCCCAGGTTCAATCCTCAGCACCACATAGAAACAAAGGCATTGTGTACAAATAAATAAATAAATATTTTTTAAAAGAGTACAAATAATAAATGCTGGCAAGGATGTGGGGGAAGGGTATACTAATACATTTTTGGTGGCTCTGTAAATTAGTACAACCACTCTGGAAGCAGTATAAAGATTCCTCAAAGAACTAGGACTGGCCAGGCGCGGTGGTGCACACCTGTAATCCCAGAATTTGGGAGGGTGAAGCAGGAGGTTCACGAGTTCAAAGCCAGCCTCAGCAATGGAGAGGCACTTAGCAACTCAGTGAGACCCTGTCTCTAATAAATACAAAAAAGGGCTAGGGATGTGGCCCAGTGGTCAAGTGCCCCTGAGTTCAATCCCTGGTACCAAAACAAACAAAAAAACTAGGACTGGAATCACCATATGGTCCAGCTATTCCACTCCTTGGTATTTATCTAAAATAAGAATACTATAGTAATATAGCTACTTCATTGTTTATAGCAACACAATTCACAATAGCCAAATTATCAGTAAATGGATAGAAATGAAGAACATCATGCTAAATGAAATAAGCCAGGCTCAGAAAAATCAAGGATCAAATATTTTCTTTCATGTGGAAGCTAGAACAAAAGAAGGAAAATAAGGCAGTGAGAGTGTAAATATCATAAGTATATAGGGATGATTAGTGGAACAGAAAAAGGAAATCAAGAGGGAGGGAGGAAAGATGGGAAAGGGGAGAAAATGTAGAATGAATTTAATAAAATAAGACTATATGCATATATAAATATAACGCAGGGAATTTCACCTTTATGTATGTGTAGAAAATGCCAATCAGAAATAAATAAGTTAACAAGATAAAGGAAGATTAGTAAAGTAAAGGAAGGAGAATAGGGGAAGAGAGGAAAAATGGAAAGCAGGAAAGAATAGGAATTGAAATCAAATTCCATGCATTTATGATTTTGTCAAAATGAACCAAACTACTATGTATAACTATAATGCTCTAATACAAAAGAAAGGAAGGGAAGGCAGGAGGGAAAAATCTTTATGGCCAGAAGGGAATGAGATAATATATTCATGGTACAGGGGGATGGGGATTGCCAAACCAGAATACTATAACCAACAAAATTGTCCTTCAAAACTGAAGGTGAGTTAAAGATTTTTTGAGATAAACAAAAGTTGAGGAGTTCATCACCACTAGACATGCTTTAAAAGAAATATGAAAGGGAGTTCTTAAAGTTGAAAAGGAAGAGCTCTTAATAGCAATATGTTAGCTTCAGAAAGTCTGAAACTCATTGATAAAGGTAAATACATAGTCAAATACAGATAAAGTGTTGTAATGGTGGTGGGTAAATCACCTTGAATTCTAATATACAAGTAAAAAGGCAAAAGTACACAAGATGAGTATGTTCCAGAGATCTGTGGTACTACATTGTGCTGATAATTACAATATTACTACTTAAAAATTTGGTAAGAAGGTTGATCTCGTGTGACCAAAATAAAATCAAAAAATAAATTTTTAAAAATTTAAAAATACAGATGCCCCTACATGACTCACATATATAGTGAAGTTTGAGCGCCACTGCCAAAGAATGTTTCAATGTTTGTCTTCTATTACAGTATCATTGTCTTAGCCCTGGCATTGAGTACTTCTCATGTTTGTGCAAGTGATTAAATAGATGGGTAGGTACTGTGTCCTTCTTTGTTCCTGTTTTTCTCTTTTTTCATCTTTTCTTGAGTTCTCTTATTGATCTGATTTTGATTATAGCCTCTCCTCAAGTATTTTCCTTAGGTTTGGTAGAAAGATAACATATTTAGTAATTCTTTGTATATTTGCAAACAAATTTTTACATATCAACAGATGAATCTCAAAAACCTAAAGAGCAAAAGAGGGCAGACCAAATGAGTAAATGCTAGATGAGCTTCTATAGAAGCTCAAGAACAAACAAAACTAATATGTGTGATGGAAGTTTGAATGATGTTCACTTAAGGGAGAATAAAAAGAGCCTACTGGAATGCTGGAAATATTTGGATTTTTAAAATTTTATGTGGTAGTTACACATGCTTATACAAACGCAAAACCATCCAGCTACATCTATGCTTAATTTTTTTTTTTTTTTTTTTTTTTTTTTTTGGTACCAGGGATTGAATTCAGGGGCAGTCAACCACTAAGCCACATCCCCAACCCTATTTTGTGTTTTATTTTGAGACAGGGTCTCACTGAGTTGCTTAGCAAAGGAGGCTGGCTTTGAACTCACAATCCTCCTGTCTCAGCCTCCCGAGTCACTGGGATTATAGGCGTGTGCCACCACACCTGGCTATGCTTAATATTTTTGCACTTTACTGTATGTAAAGTATACCTCAATAAAAAGAAAAGAAAATGTTAAAGGAGGATACAAAGTTAATTCACAACTATGGAAGAAAATTGAATAAAGAAGACCAAGAATAAGCCCTTCCTGCATAAGAAACACTAGACCAAAAACTTAGAGGCAACTTCTAGTGAAATTCTCAGGAGTAAATATGTTTAATACTATTTAAAAGGTTTACAGTTTTTTAAATAGAATAATGAAAAGGATCCCAAATCATTTTACAACATAAGAATATTACCTCATAGTTTTGGAATTAAATTGGCCAAAATAAAGAAGCACAAATGCCTACTTCCTAAATAAAGCAACAAGGAGTTGGTGACTTGAACTTGGGAAAACTCAACTAGCCTCTTAAACCAACCTTGCTTCCCTTCACTTTAGGGTGTCCAAGGGAGGGAAAAGTTGAAAAGGCAGCTAAGCCTTTTTTACACTCACTCCAGGGCCCTTCAGCTAGCTTCAGGCCAAGCTTGATCTCTGAGAAGGGAAGCAGATTTAAACAATGAGGAATGTATATGGTTGACACCTATCCTATGAGCTTCAGTCACTAGGGTCCATAAGTCCCAATTATAATTTCTACCAAAGAGTATTCACCATGCTACAAAGTCAAGAGTTAGTGAAAAGAATTATTTTAATTAAAATGTACTCAAAAGCTAGAAATCAATGGAAAACATGATACAACCAAGTATATGCTGCTCTCTGACAGCCTATTAACACAAATTTTAAGGAAAAAAAAACTCAGGGCCATATTGATTTATATTAGTCAGTCTCCTATTATAGAAAAAGCATCTGCTACAACACGTTTACATTTCTTCACAAAGGGCTTACTTTCACTCTTTTTTTTTGACCTCTGTGCAAATGAAATTTGTGAAGCAATCATTGCATCTACTAGAGCTGAGAGTTCCTTTGCATTTCCATTCATCTCCCCCTTTCTGGGGTTCTGCATTCAGGCATATGGAAAGAAAAAAGCTAATAGAGCAGCAGGCCTTGGTCTGAAATCAGCACTCAGAATATCAGCCCACGTAGAAACAGATCTTTTTGTAAGGTTGAATGGGGCTGATAAAATAATAGATTGTCCTGCTGTGTGGAAGCTATGGGAATGCAGCTAATGGGACTCACACAGGTCCCAGGGACCCACCTAGCAGTTGCAACAAGAAACTGGTGAAAAAGCAAGATGTAAGTAACATGCTACTACAGGTAAATCAACCCAATATGTAAATGTGTCTGTAGGGTCTGTGTGTGTGTTGGAAGGAAAAATTAACCATTAATACACATGCTGGTTTGATATATTCAGTGTCTGCTATAAATCGTAGCATTGTCTAGAAGTTCTTCTGGAAACATGCCCCATATTTCAATCATACTCCTGCAGAGAAAACAGGCTCTCATGGAATATAGGGGTGTGTATGCCATTAAAACCAATCAATTGTATTGTTAAACTGTACAAATATTTCCATGAAATTATCAACAGAAATATAATTTTCTGAACAGTATCACACAAATAAAACATATCTTACTGCTAAAGTCAAAATGTACATTTGGAGTCCTCACTTCTTAGACTTCTCTTTGTGATTTTCTAGCTCATGCAGCATCTTACAAGCCAAGCAGGCATATTCTGTAGCTGGTACATACCAGGGCGACTTCAGCCTCTCCCCTCAGGCCAAGGTCATCCTGTGCCTTCTGGCTCTATTCCTCCTGGTCAACAGAAAGAATGCATAGGGAATGTCTCATTGAATTCAGAAAGTGAAGGTGACGGTTTGAAGAGCTGATAACCATGAACTGAGGAACCCATCAGCAAAATTAAAGTATGTGTGTCCAGTATGAGAGCCCAGAGAGACAGACCAGGGGACACCTGCTTTAATAATAAGTTGTTCTTTCATGGGAGAAGAGAGGTCTCCAAAGAAGGGTCTCAGGAGTTCCCTCAGAGAAGGGGAAACTTGACTTAGCAGGTTCTTGGCATGTGTGATGGAAAAGAATTTCAGCATGCACCAGTCAAAGGTTACAGGTTTATTTAGGGAAGTAGATAAATATTCAAGGAAGAATGGGGACCATGTCAAGAGAGAGATGCCTTTGAGGTTAAAGCAAGGAATATGCATTCAAGAGAGAATGTGAGCTACCTCCAGAGAGACTGAGAGCAAACAATCACTGTGTGGTGTTAATATTTATAGAGGGACTGTTGCTAGGGTCTGGCCTAGAGGTGGAGGACAGTGGTGCTACACAATTTTGTACCAGTTTTCCCTGCACTTGCACGTGCCCTCATGTTAAACAGCACTAGGTCAAGGGTATGGGCCAAAAAGGCTAGTTGCTCATGAGTTGCAGCTGTCCGTGGATGTTTCCTGCATTTCAAAGTTTTATGGCACTTCCTTTGACACTCAACACCTCTCCTTTATTTCCAAATTCCTATCTCAGTTATTTCAAAGGTATAAATGATAAATATGTCTGCACATGTTATTTCTTTTTGTAGGATTTGCAGTCACTTCCCAGAGCTGTTTAGATTTTTACAAAGAATAAAGTTTTAAGATAAATGAAAAAGTGATATAACATGGCATCTTGGACTTACTGAGCTTAAAAAAAAGATTGCCCTTCTGGGGACCCTGGGGGAAGGGAAGCCAATACATTGGGGCTTTCCTACATCCCTGAAAACATAGTCATTCATTTTTTTTAGGTCTTTCCAGGAGGGAGGGCTCTGTGTGCTGTACTGATTTTTACATGAAAAAATTAGAATATTAGTAAAAATTCATCATCCCAGTGCACTTATGTTAGGTTCTGGAAGGATCAAGCATTGAAACCATTGAGGAGACAACCTGGGACAATCCAGCAGTCCCTAACATGTCCCTGGGTGACCATGTCACAATCAGCCCACAAGCCAAAAGAGTTTGAGTGTATACAGAGCTGGGGACAATAGGGCAGACTAGGGAAACTTGGTCTTGCAACAAGGCTGTGGGTCACATTCAATATTTGCTTCCTTTCTAATCTGGTTGCCTAAAAAAAGTATGATTGAGCAGGATCTGAATGTTAGAAGGTAATTTCCAGGGTCTAACTGAGTGCTCCAGCACTTTCAACCTGTTCTCTGCATCGTTTCTATACCCTTACAATGCGCTATGACCAAACTCAGA
The DNA here is from genome assembly GCA_025594165.1 of Tamias sibiricus. NCBI lineage: Eukaryota > Metazoa > Chordata > Mammalia > Rodentia > Sciuridae > Tamias > Tamias sibiricus. Next base: position 104,820,378 of record CM046664.1, on the reverse strand, counting down.
TCCTGCAGTGGACAGTCCTAAGTCACTTTGGTAGTACTACTTCTGAGAGTATCTTGCTACCCACAGAAAGTATTCAGTAAGTGTGCTGAATGATAATATTCCTTCTATGTTGCTGAGGTTTTTAGCTCCCCCAGACCCGGGATTAGCCCTCTCCGACCAGCGGAGAAGGCTGGGGGAGCACGCCCCAGTGGTGAGGCTGAGTCGGGAGGAGGCAGGAGTCGGCTGGTGGCCCACACTCAGCCCTCACGGGGCAGAGGACAATCAAAGACACCAGGGAGACGAGTCAAGCAGGAACTCCTTTATTGAGGAAGTCACACAGCATATATAGGGTGATTCAGCCAATCAGCTTTACGATCAGCAAGCCATGGGAGGGGACACGAGCTGATCATGATGGGGGACTGGCATGAGCCAATCAGGGTGTTACACTCTCTGCGGGTCAAGTTCCCTCAAAAGCAAGTGAGCCATTGTGCTGAGGTATCCTTTTTCCCTACACTATGTTGTTTCTGATCTCTTCTGCATTCCTATATTCTGTATCCCCACAAGGATTATAAAAAAGGACAATATGTTGTGCTTCACATCCCTCACCAATTCTCAAAAAGCACCATACTGTGTAAAATCCTGTGCAAAGTCATTGCATCCTCCGTGCTCAAATATAGGTGGGCATTTTCTATTTATGTTTGTTTCATTTACATTATTCCATACAGCATGGTCTTTTAAACTTTCACCTGCAAACACAGACTATGAGTAAAACATGCTAGCCTCTAAGTGCAATTAGTCCTTCCTAATCCTGGTGGAGAGCCGCAAGAGACAGAACATATGATCAGTCCTATAGGATATTTTGATCATTTATGTCCTATTACTGAGAATTAAAAAAAAAAAAATCAGGAACATTGTTAGTAGTAGATAAATTAAAAAATTTTTCTCATTCTTGGTATTTATCCATTTTTAAAGACCATTTGCTATTTCCCTTTTTGGAAGCATTTCTGAGGAAAAGTAAAAGAACAGTTCCTTTGAGGCAGTCTGTTTGGAATAAATTATTCAGAAGGTGACCTAGCAATACCCATGCTTCCTCAGATAATATGGCTGTCTACCACCTTCAGGAAACACAATATAAACAGATGAAGTAGTTAGCAGGGAATTACATGCCTTAAAGATTTTCTACTTTCCAAGAGAGAGTTGCTTCCATGTTACATTTGAACTTTTAGACTTTGATTTGCATGAAACTTATTAGAACAGAGGTATGCCTTTAACAAGAATTTCTCCTACACCAGGATTGAGAGTAGGGCTACACAGTCTCTGTAACTGGCAGCAGATTTCCATTTCAAGACCTTTTGGAAAATATCAACCTCACAAGGAAAAACCTATAAGAAACAGCAATTAGAAAAACCAAACCTGCAATGAACATGCCTGCTAATTATAATGAGGAGGCCTGAGGGAGAATCTTTAGCCCTGGCCACTAATCCAGTCAGATTGCATCTACATTTGAATGAATGATGTCAGGCCCCTCTACAGCTGTGACCCACTGGGGTCGCTGGCCAATCAAAGGCTCTAGGCGCAGCTGGGCCTGGCCATTTGTTCTCTCAGATCTTATCAAGATGGTCTCCTTTTCCCATTAGGACTCTCCTTTCTCACTCTGTCTCAGTTTTCCTCTACGCACAAATACACAGAATAGGAAGGAGCTTAAAGTTCTTCTAAGCCACTGATTTTCAAAGTTGTTGGTGTTTTTTTTTTTGTTTGTTTTTTTTTTTTTTCCACCAAGGAATCTTTCCTTCAAATTAAGACTCACCCAGAAACCCAGGAGGTAAAACAGACACTTGAATGTGCTTTGGTCATGGAGGGGAAGGTGGCCAGCCGCGCACCTGCTGTACTGACCTGTCCCTCCCAACAGGGATTTCAAGTTAAAAACTCTTCCTTCCATGTCTGGATGAAGAATCTAGAGGTCCTACTCAGACACTCAGTGGGAGTGTTGTTGGCAGCAGTTTTTGCTGTGCAGAATTGACAGTCCTTTGGCTTCTCTGGTCCACATCTGAGTGCCTGCAGTACCCTCCCATACTTGTGTTAGCCAAAATCAACTACAAAGAGAGAAGGATTCTGATTTTACCTGGGTGGAGAATCAGACATTCCTGTATGATTTGCCCAGAGTGAGTCAAAGGGCAGAGCCAAGATGAACCCAGGTTTCCTGATTCCCTGCCTGGTGCTCTTTCCCCACCAGCATGTGGATTTTCCTGATAGTTACAAATCTTTCCTTTCCTAACCCTCCTCGATCTTTGCACAAATGGTCAGGGCCCTGTTGAAAAAATTCAGTGTCTACTCTGAGTGGCTGTTTTATCTTATCCCTTCCAATAGGGCTTCTTTGTGAGAAGCATACGGAGTTTTCTAGCTAAGAATGGAGTTCAATTCAGACAAAGAAAAAACATCCTCCAGTACTTTCTCTATTTATGGTGAGCACAAACATAACCTTTCTGACCAATACAGCTTCTCCATGAGTTACAATTTTTAATTCACCAACTCAGATGAACTGATTTTCTTCTCCGCATGTTGTCTGAGTCTGGATCATCTATATTCTATACAACCACAATTAGAATAGATAAATTCTTGGCTGTCATCATGGTTTTGAGCCAGAAAGTCCTGGATTTGATTCTGCCTCCTCTATGGATCAGCTCTGTGACTCTCTAAAGGGAACCCAGTTTTTCTAAGCCTCAGTTCCCTCATTTATAAACTTGAAATAAAAGAAAACTTGTCTTGCAAGGATCTTCATATGGATTGAATGCAATTATGTATGTCTAGTAGTTATCACAAGCAGTTGATCAATAAAAGGTGCTGCCATTGTTGGTACCACCATCACTATATTCTTGACTTAGTGTCACTAGTGGGAATAAATATCCCTACGGGCACTTTCATAGAGTTGGCTGAGAACCCCAGTTCTAGATTCTTTGCTCAGAGTTTTCCCTTGGCTTTCAAACTTGTTCAATAATGCAGCCCATTTGGGAAGAGAATGATGGACTCCCTCTTCCTTCTCAGATAAGACGAAGAGAGAGACACCCCTGTAGTCACGTGAGAGATCTTATTTCCCACTGATAGGAGGGTCGGCAAATATCCAGACCTTTTCAAATACGTTTTTACTAACAGTCTATCAAGTCTCCAGAGGGGACTATCATATCTGAGATAGTTGGAATCTTTTCTCACTGACAGTCTGAGCTGTGTAGTTGAAATCATCTTTGACAAGAAAAAAACAGGCTAAGTCCAACGAAATCATAGACCATCGTCCACAGTGACCAATTTTCAAACTTCAAAATCTGTACTACTGCTTAATTATGACACACATAAAAAAATTTCCATGAAATTTTGATGCAAATTTTTGTCTTTTGCACTCAGGTAGTAAAAAGCCAGTTGAACAATTTCAAAAATCACAGCTATTAGGTCAAATTAAACACCTTGTTCTGAGATATTTGGCAAAGTTGTTTCAGAGTTCAATTTGCTTTGCTGAATCAATTAGTTTTTGCTAAGTTATATATGTGTGGAACATCTGTTAGATGGCTGTTCAAAACCTATCCATATGGTTAGTATTTTAAACAATATGTACAGATGTAATATGAAAAAGTACTTTTTATATATGAAAAAAGTACATTTTAATGAAAATCGTTAAAGACAAAATAAATCATAACAAGTTCAATATTAAATTCCACATTGGGATTCTTTTGAAAGATGAGATTCGGCAACTCTTCTTAACAGAAAGCTTTTGTGTTTCCCAGGAAATCTTGCCCAAGAAAAGACTGGCACAGATTCCCTAGCTACATTTCCTTGCTCTTTTTATTTTCAATGAAACAATAATTATTCAATTAATCTTGTCAACAAGTGGAAGCTGGTTTCATTTCAGTTGTTTACTAATTATTATTGGGTAGATCTTTAGATCCTTGAAAATGTTGTCCAATTGCGACAAACTACTAATGAAGCAAGGCTCAGTTAATTAGGGAATAAGAGCAATTAGCTTGTCAGCAGTTAATTCTGACAGTCCCTGGAGAAAAGCTACATTCAGGGGATCCGTATCACAGGAGCTATTGACCTCTAAACCTTCCTCCTTTTCTGTCACTGCTGTTTAATGGAAAGTCACTTATTTTGTCAGGCTAATAACTGAGGTAATGAAGTAGCCTATGGCTTCGGCTTGCTGTTCTGTTTTTCTCTTGCTAATTTTAGAAAGTTTAAAAATAGATGAATGGGTCTATTTTGGACATCATTAAAAGAGGAAACCCAAGGTAGGACTTTAGGGCGACCACAGAGGCTGGTGGGCCACCCCACAGCTATCTGGAGCTCATTAGCTCACCAAGCCTCCTCTGCCAAAGAAAAGCTTGTGAATTTTTTAAGTTACACGATTAAGAGTCAAGCCAGTTTTGTCTGAGAATTTAATTTAATCAGACAAGGAAGAACAATTCTTAAACTTATTCTTTCATTCCCTCTTTGCTGTCTTTAAAAAGCAATGGAATTAGTTAATTCATTTGTAGTCACTTTGGTAGAGGGACAGTGATTGAGACTGGGATAAGAGTTATTTTAACATAAAGATTTTAGAAAAAAACTCTCAGGATAACTTGATATGTTTGCCAAGGGTGATCATTTAAGCCAGGGTAATCTGATTGTTCTTATCTTAGATCTCCCATTTTCAGTGTAAAGTCTGTACAAAATACACACACACACACACACACACACACATACATCTATACAATTGCTGGGTATGATGAGACTGGAAATATTTCACTGGACCAATTTGCATTTTTTTTTTTTTTTTTTTTTTTTTTGTGGTTACTGGGGATTGAACTCAGGGGTACTCGACCACTGGGCCACATCCCCAGCCCTTTTTTGTATTTTATTTAGAGACAGGGTCTCACTGAGTTGCTAAGTGCCTCGCCATTGCTGAGGCTGGCTTTGAACTCGCGATCCTCCTGCCTCAGCCTCCCAAAGTGCTGGGATTACAGGCATGCGCCACCGCGTCCGGCTCCAATTTGCATTTTTTAAATATTGAATTGGTCCATTATAATTACACATAATAGTGGAATATGTTGTACCATATGTGTACATATGTAACATAATTTGATCAGTCTCCTTCCTCGGTACCAATTTGTTTTTTCATGTCTCCCTGTTCCTTCAAAAGGCTGGGGCAGGAAAGTGTCAGCCTTGGTTTTGGAAGATCAGGAATGTCACCAGGCTACAGTCTGTCTGCCTCGTGGCATGTGTCAGAGCTTCACTTACCTCACCTTTACTTTTTTCCTTGGGAATATTGTGAAAAAACTTTTTCTAAGCTTAAGTCATTATAACCAAGACATAGGATGTAAAAGGAACACAAAAGTGGAAATGAAAATGTAGGCAACCGATCTCATCTTACCCTGGGGTTTTGAAACAACACAGGAAGAATAGAATAGAAAGTGTGGTCTTGTGGAGCTGTTACAGTATTCCCTCCAATCTCACCACCTCCACTACGCAGACCTGGATAGAACATGCTTACATTGTACTTGCTTTGAGTCTTGCTGAATTCCCATACATTGCAGGTCAGCCCGAATTCTATGCTCCTACAGCATTGCAAATGCTGTCTGTAAATGGGGCAGCTAGCCATTGAACGTACCTCCTCTGCTCAGGTGTGAGTTTGATTGTCTCACTACGCTTCATTTATAAAACACAAGTTCAAAGATAAAAATTATTAAGAATTTCCAAACAGTGACAGCAGAGCTGTTGCTTTCTTTGAGCACAGCGTTCCACACAATGGCACAGGTCACATGCCCATGAAGTCAGCCCTGGGTAGAGGTTTAGACCCAAGGGAGTTTGGGCCACAGATTAACAATAAGAAGGGCTGAATTCCAGTAGAGTGGACTGAAAGGGAGGGACTGGAGGTGGAACAACCCCTTTTTCTTGTTCCCAACAGCAGATAGGCCTTGTACCAACAGAATACCAGGCTACATGCTCTTGCTAGTCAGAATACTAGGGATTATTTATCCCTCGATTAATACAAAGTCATTCTTAAATTGTTGTTCAGAGTTTTATGGACCCAATTTAGCCTTTGTGTTAAATTACCTTCCACAGAGCACAAAAGTATGTAGAGCTTTTGCTGCATTTTTGTGGCCATCTGGCAACAGCCAATCTGGTTAAATAAAAGTTTATTATAATTTTTCAACTGATTTAATAAAATTGGTTTAAGTATGCAGGTTTGGTATATTAAATAGCTTTTAGTCCTTCAGCCCCATAACCTTTGTGACCATGTTAGTCTTTACAAAGTGTTTTGGCCTGCAGAATCCCTGTAGTTCGACCCCTGTGGAGCAGCAAAGGCAGACATTACCCCCATGTGTGGGTGTGTTTGCCAGACCTGCCTTCCAGGGCTCTGAATAGGACTGCAAGAACCTACATCCCATGCCTCAGCTGATAGCAACGATGGACATGCAAGGGAATCAGAACATGAGCTAGGTAAGGACCAAATGTGACCAACTCTAAAAGATGGACTAGACAAACTGATGTACAGGGAATGTGATTTGCCCAACACAGACCTCTTTATATAGCTCATACTGAATTCTAACATTCCTCTTTTTTCCCCCCAGTACTAGGGATTAAACCCAGGGGTGTTCAACCGCTGAATTACATTCCTAAATTTTTTAATTTTTTATCTTGGGATAGGATCTCACTAAGTTGCCCAGGCTGGCCTTGATATGCAATCCTCCTGCCTCAGCCTCTGGAGTCGCTGGGATAACAGGCATGTGCTGCCACACCCAGCAGAAACTTAATATTTCTAAAATAGATCAAAAAATAAAATAGATCTAGTGAGATACTTTTCCAAATCATTTTTTTCTTGGCCTTCTTCGTCTTAGTAAAAGGCACTTCCATTTATTCATTTGCTCAGCCAAAACCCTAAGAATCACCTTTGAGTCCTCCTTTTTCCTCACTCTGATCTCTCAACAAGCTCTTCCAGTTCTCTCTCTATTTGAGTCTATCTGCTTCTTCTCATCACAAGACTTTCTCTGGTCCAAGCAACAATCATCTCTTGCCTAACTTTTCAACATCCTCAAAGCTGGACCTTGCTTCTCTTCTCATTCCTTTGGTAATCCATTCTCCACACTCTAGACAAAGGAGACTTTCTCAAATGTCAATCAAACTATCCCATTTACATACTTAAAACTTTTTGGATGTTCTTCATAGTTCAAGACCTCTCTTCACCGACAAGGCTCCACATGGGATGGAATTTGTATACTTCTCAACCTGACTTGTATCAACCCTTTCAGCTATACCAGTTTTCAATTAGCACCTGGAGTCCAAAAGCCTCTCTCTATCTCAGGACCTTCACACTTGCCAGTCCCTCTGCCTAAAATTTTCTTCCATTAACTCTTTGCAAGGCTAATTGTGAAATAATTTTAGGAGGAACTAACCTTCACTGATGAGCTTCCAGAAGTAATTCTCTATCCTAGTTACTCTCTATTCAGCTCCCAACACACAGTGTACCACAGCCTGTCTTATTCATATCTCTGCTTATTTATTGACTATTTCTCCTCCAATGAAAATGCAAGTCTAATGAGAGCAGGGACCTTGTCTAAATTGTTTATCATGATATCCCTAGCACATAGAAGGATAACTGGCACATAATAGACACTGAATAATCGATTTCAATGAAGTCTAGGAAGAAGGACAATTGAAATTACCTGATGTAATCCTAACAGCTCGGGAGGCTGAGGCAGGAGGATTCCAAGTTTTAAATCAGCCTCAGCAAGATAGTGAGGTCCTAAGCAGCTCAGCGAAACCCTGTCTCAACATGAAACATCAAAAAGGGCTAAGGATATGGTTCAGTGGTTAAGTGCCCCTGGGTTCAGTCCCTGGTACCAGAAAAATAAACAATTACCTGATGTAGAGGAAACTAGGACAACTCAAGAGACTGTGTACATGATGAACAAGTGAAAAATTACACAGAAGGAGGTGACAGGAACAGGATTACAAAATTCAAGAAAAAGCGGATATGGGCTCTCATGCTGCCTCCAATGGGGACAGTGTCCCAGATCTAAATTCAAGACAATAAACTCTTTTGCCAGATACCAACCAAAGTCCAAAGTTTTTATTTTGTTGTTTGTTTGGTTTTTGTTTTTGGTACTGGGGATTAAACTCAGGGGCACTGGACCACTGGGCCGCATTACCAGCCCTTTTTTTTTTTTTTTTTTTTTTTTTTTGTATTTTATTAGAGACAGGGTCTCACTGAGTTGCTAAGTGCCTCATCATTGCTGAGGCTGGCTTTGAACTCGCGATCCTCCTGCCTCAGCCTCCCAAGTGCTGGGTTTACAAGCCTGCGCCACCAAACCTGGCTAAATTCCAAAGTTTTCATTAAAAATCTGAAGGTTATTCTGCATTCTGTGTTCCACCACTGTGCCATTTTTTCATCAGGATTCTTTTAACCACAAGTAACAGACATACATTTCTGTTAGCTCAAAGGGGGAAAAGGGTTGTTTTTAGACACATAAAGCAAAGAAGTTTAGGGAAGTGACTGGTTTAGGCATAAGTGGACACAGTGCCTCAAGTTCTGTCATTTGGTATCTGTCTACACACACACACACACACACACACACACACACACACACACACACCCTCATTCCCTCATTTCTTACACTTGCTTCCTTCAGTCCTATGGATTCATTAACAGGCAAGTTCCTACCCCTTGGCAGGAAATGTGACCACAGTCACTGCAAAACCCCAATTCTTACATCTCCCAATGCATAAGGATCAGGACCTCCTCCCTCCTGGTATGTTTAAGTGAATTTCACAAGACTGTTCTTGGTTGCTCTCAGAGCTCTCCCCGTGTGCTTCCTCAAAGCTGACTCACTGCCCCCTGTTCATTATATGTGTTTACATGTCTGTCTTTGTCAGACTGTGGAAGACTAGATTTCAGGGACAGTGAGCAGGTACTCAATACAATAGGTGCTGCATGCAGGATAGGTGCCTGATTATTTCACTATCAAAGGTCACACAGCTAATGAATCACAGAGCCAAAATTAGAAACCCAAGTCTTTCCCTTGGCCTGTTCTTCAAAACTTTGGTATTACAAAGGTACAGGATGCTCATGAAGAAAAGCTGTGACTTTCTTGACTATTGCAGCAAAAGCCCTTGTTTGGGGATTAATGTTGAGAATAAATAAATAAAACAATTCTCCACTGAATAAATACATACAAAAGGCCTCAGAATGTTCTACTGAAGTAAATTGTTTCACCGGAGTCGTGATAGCTCAGGGAACTTTTCTATTTTTAAGTTCTTTTCATAATCCTTTCAACAGTATTCCAGGCAAACACTAGACAACATTCAATTATTTAATGGATACTGCCTACACAAGTGGCTGGGGACAAAATGGTAAATAAGACATGTCCCCTATCCTTGAGAAGACATAGTCAATAAAAGAGTCATACACAGCAGCCTACATGATCTTTTAACATTGGGTAAATCACGCCAATTTTCTATCCCTTCTTATTCCTGGTAATCTCCAAGGGATTTACTATTACTGATATGATCCCACAGCATGGCCTTCCCATACTTTTTTGACCTTTTCCTCCACGACTTCCATACTCCCAGATCTCTGCCTCAGGCCCTTGAAAACTTCCATTTCCCTATCTGAAATGTCTTTCCCCCAGATATTCATAGTTCAGTTCCTTACTTCCTTTTGTTCTCTGCTCAAATGCCTTCTTACCTGCAAGAGTTTTCCTGTCTAGACTCTACCCCTAACCTCCCAACATCATTCTCTAACCCCCATATCTACTCTCTCAAGCACTTACTACTGATTTAGTATATGCTTGTTTTTATTGTATGTGTATATATGTGTGTATGTCTCTCATATATATGTGTGTGTGTGTGTGTGTGCATATATATATAAAATCTCTTACACACATACTCAATTATAAATACTCTATATAAGCTCACAATCATAAATTCCAAAATAGTAATTTTAATCATATTCAACAAGTACTTGTTGAATGAACTGAGAGATCTGAGTACATTTCACTTGATATGGGGGAAGTAACTGCAGATGTGGTGCAAAGCTTCTTGCTGGTGGAGGATCTGGCTTCCATGTTGATGGCTGCTGACTGATCAGGGTGGTGGTTAGTGAAGGTGGCTGTGGAAATTTCTTTAAAATAACAATAATGTTTGCAGTTATTGTCCCTTTCCATCACAGAAATTCTATGTAGCATATGATGCCATTTGATAGCATTTTACCCACAGTAGGACTTCTTTAAAAATTGGGGTCAGTCTTCTCAAACCCTGCCACTGCTCTATCAACTAAATTTACATATTAGTCTAAATTCTCTGTTGTCATTCAACAATGTTCACAGAATCTTCACCGGGAACAGTTTCCACCTCAAAAAACAACTCTCTTTTCTCATCCATAAGAATTCCTTATCCATTAAAGTTTTATCATGAGATTAAAGCAATTCATAATGTCTTCAGGCTCTACTTCTAATTATAGTTGTCTTTCTGTTTCCACCACATCTGCAACTACTTCCTCCACTAACATCTTGAATTCTTCAGAGTCATCCATGGAGGTTGGAATCAACTGCTTTCAAACTCCTGTTGATGTTAGTATTTTGACCTCCTCCCATGAATCACAAATTTTCTCAATGGCACCTAGAGTGGTGAATCCTTTCCAAAGGTTTTCAATGTCCTTTGCCCAGAGTCAGCAAGGAACCACCATCTAAAGCAGCTATAACCTTAAGACTTGAAAGTTGAAATTACTCCTCAATCCATGGGCTCCAGAACAGATTTTATGTCAGTAGGCATGAAAACAACATTAATATTTCCATACATTGCCTTCAGTGCTCTTGGGTAACTAAGTGCACTGTCAATGGGCAGTAATATTTTGAAAGCAGTATTTTTTTTTTCCTGAGCAGTAGGTCTCAACAGTAGGCTTAAAATATTAAGTAAACCATGTTGTAAACAGATGTGCTGTCAGCCAGGCTATGTTGTTTCACTGAAAGAGCACAGGCAGAGTAGATTTAACGTAATACTTAAGGGCTATAGGATTTCTAAAATGGGAAAAGAACATTGGCTTCAACTGAAAGTCACCAGCTGCATTAACCCCCAACAAGACAGTCAGTCTGTTCTTTGAAGCTTGAAAACCAGTCATTGACTGGCTATAAAGTCCTATGTGGCATCTTCTTCTAACAGAGGACTGTTTCATCCACATTGCAATCTGTTGTGTAGTGTAGCCGCCTTCATTAATGATCTTATTCAGATATTCTGGACAGCTGGCTGCAGATACACCCAAGCACTTGCTGCTTCACCTTGAACTTTCATGTTATGAAGATGGCTTCTTTCCTTAAACCCAATGAACCAATCTCCACTAACTTCAGACTTCTCTTGTACAGCTTCCTCACTTTTCAGCTTTCATAGAAGTAAAGAGAGTTAAGTTCTTGCTTTAAATCTGACTTAATCTAATATTTTGGTGAATCTGCCCTCCATACCACTGAAACTTTTCTTAACAGCAATAAGACTGCTTCACCTTCTTATCATTCATATGACCACTGGAGTAGTACTTTTAATTTCTTTTAAGAACTTTTTTTTTTTTTTTTTACTTTCACTATGTAGCTATCTGTTTAGTACAAGAGGCCTACCTACCTTTGGGCCTTTCTCATCTTTGGACATTCTTTCCTCACCAAGCTTAATCATTTCTAGCTTTTGATTTAAAGTGAGAAATGTGTAGATCTTCCTTACACTAGACCACTTAGAGGCCACTGTAGGATTCTGAACTGACTTAATTTCAATTTTGTTCTATCTCAGGGAAAAGGAAGGCTCAAAATGAGAGAGAGAAATGGGGAACAGGTGGTCAAGGAGCAGTCAGGACATACAACCTTTATTAAGTTCCTAGTCACATGTGGGCACAGTTCATTGAACCCCAAAACAGTTATAAGCGTGACATCGAGATCACTCATCACAGGTCACCATAAGAGATATAATAATAATGAAAAAGTTTGAAATTTACAAGAATTGCCAAAATGTGACACAGGCACAGATGAGCACATGCTCTTGTGAAAAATGGCATCCACAGACTTTCCTTAAGCAGGGTCGTCACAAACCTTCAGTGTGTAAAACTTCAGTATCTGTGAAGTGCAATAAAGAGAAGCACAATAAAATGAGGTATTTGAAAGTACTGCCACATATTATGATTCACTAGTACTGATTTTTTTTGTTTGTTATTCAAAGATAGTATGGAGACATAGAAGCAATTTAAACAGAGGAATGACAATCAGAGCTTTCCCTTACTGTCAAATTACCTGAGAGGCCTGGTATGATTGGGCTTCCCTTTGAACAGGTGTTTCTGAAATACCACATTCGATTTCCTATTCCTCTGTACATCAACCAAGTATGTGATGCCATTAGCCTTTTCTTTGTATACATGCCACAAGATGTAGTACGAAATTTGGCCCACTGCCTGCTTATGTATTACCCAGAAGCTCAGAATGTCTTCTCAATATCTCTGAATGGTTGAAAAAAAAAATCAAAACAAGAATAACATTTTGTGATACATTAAAATTATTCAAAATGCAAATTTCTGTGTCTATTCATAAAGTTTTATTAGGTCATGGCCACTCTCATCCTTTTTTGTACTGTTCATGGTTGTTTTCATTCTACAATAGCAGAGTTAAGAACAGAGATTATGTAGCATGCCAGGCCAAAACTAGTTACCACAAGGGTAACGGTAACTGTCTGTTGTTTACCCCCAATCTACTAGCTTGTAATAAGGTTCTAGTTGGAAGGAGCTCTCACAGCACTCAGCCAGGTGATTTCTACATTCTAGAGAGTTGATAAATGTCTCTTGCATTAACATCACTGTAAATTTTTTAGTATTCAAATGTGTGCCACAGAATTCCTGCTTCTCTATGCTAATAAAATTGAAAGCACTAATTTCTTTATATTTTTACAAAGTTTGACACCTAGTTTGATATTTAGCATATGAATTCTATAAAAGACTTTTTTAAATCAGAAACTCCATGCTGCAATGAGAATTTATCATACCCAAAAAAGAGAAGTAATTTTACAGTTTTTTAAAAAATGAAATAGATGTTCATGTTGAAATCTTGAAAATTACACTAATGTACCGTTCAAACTTTTAAATGTCAGTACATAAAACTATGTTGGTTTTCTAGCACAAAAATAAATTAAGGATTAAAAAGTTCTAATCCCTGGCATTGCCACTCTTGAGGATAAATTCAGAACTTGTGTAACAGTCTTTACAAACTTCTAAGCTTAATACTTAATGTATTGGGACAAATAGAATTCCATAATATATTTTTAAAAATGAGATACTGCATAAGTTTAAGATAATATAAGTAAAAATGTAAACATTAAACAAACCTGGAGTAGATTTGGGGTGAAGGGAAACCTGGAGGAGATAATTATGATTTTCCCCTGAATATATATGATGCATGAGCCAGAACTTTTATAAAATAAGATACCAAGCAGAAATCACTTCAGTTTATTTAAAAAAAAAAAAAAGTTTCTTTTTTAGCAAAATTTCCTCTTTCTCTCATTCTAGAATCTGTCATTACTTGTCTCTCTCTGTTTTGCTAAGAGATTGTCTGGGTTAAATGGGACTGTTAGTATTATCAAGCAAGCATCAATTCAGTAAAAAACAATGTCTTGTGAAGAGCACCCTGTTGTGAGTCCAGAGATCTTGGCACAAAGCCAATGATATTGATTGGTTCTCTCACCTTTCCTTATCCATGATGAAGAAGATGACCACAAGGTTTTTCCCAGGTCTTTCCCTTCTAACATTCTATGAGGCTAAATAATATGTTAAATTCATTTTAAACATTTGAGATTGACTTTTTGACAGAGTAAAGTGAATTACATTTTTTTAAAAGAATGTATAGAATTGGGCCTATATTTTTCTTCTTTCTCACATATTCCACTAGTGTAGTAACCTTATATTAAATAGGACTATATGAAAGTTTTGGAAAAGTTGTAATGAAGATATAAATGTAAGTTGTTATTAAATAAAACCACATAATGTTAATATTAGGGCCAGCAGGCCCTGGAGAGGACCTTATATTACTTCATTTCACAGACCAAAAAGTCAGGTCCAGAGAGGTGATGTGCTAGAGATCAGAGCTCTTCTGTTACTCCATGGTACCCTATTTCTGGCTAAGAATCACATTCAAAATCATTACTGTCCCTACATTTGCCTATATTGGCTTTCTCAATTTTATTTTTTGTATTCTTTTCAAGAAATAATCTATGTTCTTACACTTTTATGTTCCCATGGCTAGATTTCAAGCTAGTTTCTGTGTCTGCAAAACATTATGATCTTCTAGTTGGGTTTATCAAATAAGGTATCAAAGTAATACATTTGTATCCATTTAAACAGAACAAGTATATAGCTCATTAGAATTCAGGGATAATAATATAAGATGAAGAAAGAAAACCAGAGATGAAATAAGTGGGAAATTATTGCCTTATCTGAACCATTTTACACCAGATTCTTCTGCAAAACTAAGGTTTTATAAAGGGACATACATTATTAATGAATATCTTGTTAACCAAAAAATCAATAGCAGGGAGATCTTTCTGGCAAGAGCTCATTTATTCAGTTATTCAACAAACATTTATAAGGCACTATAAATAATAAGGCATTGTAGGAGACCCTAACTAAAAGGCACAGATTGATGAGTTCCTTCCTTCCAAAGAAGGAATTTAAAGAATAATGACAACCCATGTTTATTGAGTTCTGTGTGCCACTCCCTGTGCTAAGTATCTGACATGAATTACCTCTTTTGATTTTTACAGAAATATGAGTTATGTACTATTATATGGATGTGAAGTTTAAATATCCTACATAAAGCTAGTACAGTGCTTCGAGCATATTGGATGAGACACTCAACAAAATATTAATTTTCTGTCTCCCTTTTTTGGGAAATGTATTTATTTTTTGGTGCTGGGGATGGAGCCCAAAGCCTTGCACATGCAAAAGCATATTCTCTACCACTGAGCTCTACCACCATCCCCCATTTCCTTTTATTTCACAGCAGATAGCACCCTTTTTCCTTCTGGAAGATATATCCTAGATAGTAGTGGGTTTCCAGACCTGAATGAATGATGCAACCAAAAGGACTCACCAATTGGACATGAGGATTCCCTCCAGGTCCAAGGCATGGCTTAAAGGAATGGAATGAAACTCACTGAAGGTGGAAATGAGACATCTGCCTCTCTGCAGGAGCTCAGAGTGGATGCTTGGAGGTGGGCGGTAGGGGAGTAAATAGGCTCTACCAGAAAGAACTGGATAAGAAAGGGTCTGGACTCTCCTTAGTGGAGTAAAGGATCATGCAGGGGAGCAAGGCCCAGTTCCAAGGAACACAGTGAATGAAGTGTGGGCAGAGGCGCAAATGACAGATTGGAGCCTGTCTCATGATGCTGTAGCCTAGAGCCTTCAGAGCATGGCTTCCAGAACCACAACAGACTCCAACAGACTTTCCACAGAGATGGGGAGGAAGTTGCTAGAACAAACACTATCCTGAAACTTGCCCCAAATCTGAACCTAATCAAACCCCAATGTTTTTTTGAGGTTAGAAAAGGCCTGGCTTAGCATTTTTAAGACAATATCTATTTGCCTTTTGTCTCCCATTTGCAGCCAGGAGTAGAAACTCTAAAAACCCATTACAAACTTTGGGTTTTATTTTTTATTTATTTCTTTACTATATGCTTTGCATGGCCAAAACCAGAGAACGCTGGAATGGCACAAGCTCATTCTCCTGAGATATACAGATCAAAGTCGTTTGGAGCTGCCTTGGCTAAGCCTCTGAATTTTTCCATTCTTATCCAAACCAATGCTTCAATCCCTTGCAATTTACTCATATGCACCCACCTTCTCAAGTGTTCTGAGGCATTTCTTTCAGCACACACATTGGCCTTCAAAGAGTAGCAAGCAATAGAATCCTGGCAACAGTATTTTTAAGTTTATACCTCCGTGCTATCATCCAACAGAGAGAAAAAGAACTGCTAGCTTGTTATCTACTCTCTTTCACACAGAATAGAAGTATAGGAAAGGTGATGGCAAATACCCTCTTTCACAGAAATTTATGTTCTAGCAATATACTTCACATTGCTAAATTATTCTCCCTTGTAAGTGTACAGTTCAGTTTGGCCAAGTAAAATTTTAAGGCAGCTCATGAAAATCCAATGAGCAAATTTACTGGGAAACTGATCTTGTTCCTTTTTTTTTTTTTTTTTTTTTTTAATTCCCTGGGAGATCTCCTTTGGGAATCATCCAAACTTACTCTATCAGATAAATTTTATCTTTGTTGGGTAATCCCAAATTTACATACATTTATCTATATGTTACCATTATTCTAGTGACTTTCATCCATAGATGCATTGCCTGTCAGGAAATTATTAAAGAGTATTATCCATTGCATGCCACAATCTTAATTCTGTTTATAAATTTTATTTTCAGTTTATTTATAGTAGATTTTTTCCCGTGGTACTGTTTATGTTGGTTTTTTTCAATGGGCTATAATAGAATGCTAGAGTTTGCTTTGTCAAAAGTCAATTCTCAGAGAATTCTTCTGCCTTTTCAATCAGATGAAGAAAATTTACTATGCTGTCCTCTGCAAACCTGCTAAAAAAATATCATAGTAATGCTCATCCTTGCCTGTGACATGTTTTAGCCTTTGTTCCTCTTTGGGTACTTGGGTATTTCTTCAAGTAGTCTGTATACCCTTGACTATTGAAAGCTGTATGTTTGAAGCCATGTTCATTAGCATAATCTTTCTAATGCCAAATGGAAAACTTTTTTTTTTTTTTTTTTTTTTTTTGATCAGACAGATAAACTTCTAAGGTCAGCCACCCTGTCTCAGTTTCTGATGTTTCCAAAATATATAAGAGATTCTTTAGCTTTATCAGCCTCCACCTGCTTCTTCCTTTCATGTAATTCGCCTTTGTTCAGTTATTTTGCACCACCCCCGGAGTGTTTTCAAATACATTTCAAACCCCCAAGCAACCCCATTTCAGCTGATTGACTTCAGGGAGCTCGAATGCTGGCCAGGCATTCTGCTGCAACCCCATTTAGACTCAGCAGGAAGAGCAGATTTAAAAGGCAGATTACGTTTTTAGCTTTTTAAAAACTGCTTTATTAGAGAGGCTAAAAGCCACAGAGGTGGTAAGCTGAATTCTATTGAAATACAAGCAACTTCAAGACATCTAGGGAGCAGTTCCTCACCCGTGGAGCTCCTCCCCTTGGGTTTCAATGATGGCAGGGACCAGCTGGCTCCAAGTATTTTTCTGAAGGGTCCTTGTGACTCCAACAACAGAATCCCTAAAAGCACCAAAGGGGTTTCATTTAAGGGTTGGAGACTTTTGAAAAGTAATTCACCCCTGGACTTCTGGCAGGCCATTTTGTGTGAAAGGGTTGGTTACATACTGGCCTCCACTGAATTATAAGGAATAGCCAAGGGGCAGTAGGTAGAGAACCATGAGGAGAATGTGAAAGCCACTTAGAGAAGAGGAGAGAATACCTGCAGGCTTGGCTCCTATAGTAGGCAGCTGGGAGTCCCAGGAAATGGCTAAAAGGAAGGATGGACAGACAGACCAATGGACAAGGAAATGAATGGAAGAATGCTTCACATATCATCTTAAAATGTGTGCTACAATTAATCAAGGTAGTTCTCTTTTATTTCTTTGAGGCTTTATTTGAACTATACCAGGATCTGCTTGTGAAGTGTTTGAAGGTCCATGAAAGAAGGTGAGTGGAATGAGATGTATACAGAGTGAATGAGATTTTATCTGGGAGATTTTAGTATTGGTTTAGAGATTAAAGGAATACTTCCAGATTTGGAGAGTGTGTTGTAGAAAAACTGTGCTAAGAAGCAGGCTGGATCCTATTTAAAGGCAAGATGAAGACAGGATTCATCACATAGGGCATCATTTAGGGAAGTACAGAGCATATGTGCTACTATTACTTCTTCCTCTGTGCCCCGAAGACAGCATCAGCAACTGAGTATAACTCCACACCATACTCAGACACAGCCTCAGCATTCTTCCCAACAGGCTATTACAATTCTGGATTAAACAAGAGATGCTCCTAAAATGTCTATGGATCAGCTTAGAACCCAATAAATATCCCCATGGACGGGCCAACAGATGACAGAAGCAAGTGGGATGTCAAGTGCATGGTACTCGGTTTCAGAAGACATCACCCCACTGGGATCTGTGCTATCTGAATTTTGCAAAAGTAAATAAAAATAAAACCTTCACTTGGAATCTGTTGATTTTTAAATGTTCCATCCAAAAAGAAGGGGGGACAGTTAATGCTGTGTAGGCCAAACAAAATACATATGCAGAAAAAGAAAATACAAAACAGGCCTTCAGGTTAATATAGCCTCCAGGCTAAGGAAAATTGAAGGAAGATTACAATTTCCTCTTATCTTGCCTGAACTACCTTGCTACCATCCAGGATGCAGCTTAAAAACAAAAGGAAACCATCTCACCAGGGCTTAAAGAGGGCATGTGACAAATTGCAGAAAATTATAGCCAACATTTTGTGGTTGCTGATCTTCCCTGGGTTACACACTAGCAGAGTCTTGAAAAAATAGGCAAACTTCAAAGATCAAAGTTTCCAGGCTGCCGAGGGGACTTTTCAGCCAGCTTGCTTTTGTCTGGTTCCTCCCACCCCCGACCCCTTTTTGTCAATCACAAAGCAGTTGTCCCAAAGTTCAGATTCTGACATTGTCAGAGGCTAATGATGCCTTTTGCTCATTGCTTATTTCAGTATTCCAGCCCTTTCCATCTCAAGCTCCCTTTGAGCTGTTTACATACAATTTCCTTCTGGGTGGAACTTTGTTTTTCCTTTCCTTCTTTTGGGGCTGTTGTTTTTTCTTAAAATAGGAGGTCATTTCAGGCAGAAATGTGTTTTCGCCTCTTTGCTTCCTCTATGGCTGGGACTGCGGCCCTTTTGGAAAGAAGGAAATTTCCACTTTGTTTACAAGGAGAGGTTGGTTTTCTTTGGATATCCCATTGATTTGCTGGGTAAGGAGGATGGAGTTCCTAGGATTATCTAAGGAGATCAGGAAAGTCATTTGAAAAACATTTCTTTGGTTGGTTTGTTTTTAATGTTATGGATTTTGCTTTTCCTACGCTTTTTTTTCTTACTTGCTCACATTTTCCCAATGAATCTAAGCTTCTTCTATATCTGTCTCTGTGTTCCAACTCTCTACTTTGTCTTCCCAAGATCTCTTAGCTTTAGTTGTCAGTCTGGATTATTTGACCGACATTCTGGACCAATGCCAGCACGAGTCATAGCATTATACCTTGGGATGCAAAAGTATAATTTTCCCCTTCTCTTAAAAATGCAGCCATGACCCATTGCTGTGACTGGAAAAGACAGACTGGATCATGCCACCTTTCTCTACCCTATGCCCCCATCTTCACAGGTGCCACGTAAAGTCCCATGTGGAGTAATATCAATATTCACCCACATGGGAGTGAACTATTCTATGTACCATTAAGTTTACCCTGGACCTCTGCAAGAATACATTCTAAAAAGGTAGCATAATAACTGGAAAAGAAAAAAAAAAAGTTTCCCAGAACATGTGTTCCAAAGCCAAGCAGAATCCAATTCTGCAAGGTCAATCTTATGATTATTTTAGTAGGCTTGAAACAAAAGAAATATTAATTTTTAAAACAATTTAATGAAGGCCACTCCCACAGCACTCAAAAACCTCAATTAAGTGGAATTAAGCAATCAAATCTCTAATTTCAACTATTCAGTACTGTTCCATCCTATAAATGTTTACTATTTATTCAAACACCAAGAAAAGGGGTAAAGAGAGGTGATAAGGACTGAAATCAGGAAATACAAGACCAGGTAGTTTAGGATGGTGGTTAGGACAGTGGATTTGGAGTCATGCAGATGCAAGGTAAGTTGTCAGCTCCATGAGAATGAGTTAAGTGGCCTCAGGCAAGTTACTCACTATGTCTATTCTTCAATTTTCTATGTGTAAAATAGGAATAATAATAGTACATGTTTCCTAGAATTTGTCAAGAATATGTTAAAGACATACTAAGTTCTCATCACAACCAACAATAGCAAGCATTCCTACCTTTGCAGGGGCTAATGCATCAGTCATTATCTTTCCTGGAATAACTCTATGAAGTAGGTGTTATTATCTTCATTTACCAATGGAAAAAAAAATAAGAACTCAAAGAAGTTAAGTAATTTATCCATAGCCACAGAGCTACTAAGTAACCAAACCAGGATTCCAACCCAAGGGAACTGGCACTGGGCCTGAGCCCTCAACCACCATGTAGCTTTAACCCCCTTTTAATGTGTAATGAGTCTTCACTCCTCCAGGTGTTGGTCTAGGGAAATTTCATGTGTAACTCAATTCCTATGTTGCCCACAACTGCAAAATTGTATACAATGTTGTACAACTGTTTTGAGCAATGGTGCTCAAAATGGCAATTCTGTTCTCCATGAAATAATTATATGTGTCCTCATGGACATACACATTGTTAGGATCACTAGGATTTACCTTCTAAATCAGAGGAGTAGCCAATGAATTTCAAAAATGTCTTCTACAGTATAAAAAGAGAAAGAGATTTATATATTCATTTTTGCTTTTTAGTTAGCCAAGAATTAGTTATTTAAAATCCCATTCCTCCTAGAATGACTAAGATTATTTTGTACAACAAAATAAATACATGTGGTAGAAATTACAGTCAAATAGTTTCAACTTCAAAAGATACAAACTGCTCTAATTTATCTAGTTTCCAGAGAATGAAGTTTTAAACTGTTGGTGAAAATTCAAGAAATATTTTTATTGTCCTGAGAAATGAAATTTGAAGAATTGGAAGGAATAGGAGGGCATGACATCAGAGATGGAAATATAAAACAGGGCCAGAAGGTTGTTACAGTAATATATTCTAATAACCAAGAAATTAAACATCACAGGAGGTTTGCATATTTATAACAACAGGCTGTGATCAAATATAGCTTACATATTACAATTTACATTATCACGTATGACCTTATTTGATTTGCATAGGAGAAATGACATTAGGAAAGGGAAGCAGTAGAAATATTATCAATCCATTTTATGTAGGGGAACCTGAGGATCAGAGACCCAACAGCTTGGTCTAGGTCACACAGCTGATGATTTGCAAAGCCACCACTTACCATTTCTTCTGTTTCTACTAAGTCACAATTTCCACAGGCACTTTTGCCACTTCCTTAAACCAAGATAGCCGTTCTCCAAGAGTTAGGAAACAGGAATGATTTTTATGGAGGAAGATCCAGAACAAGAGATGGTAATGCATGGTTACTCCCCTCCCAAACAACCTCAGAAGGCTCTAAGCAGGGAGGAGAACAGGTTCAGGGGCAGAAGAAGGAGAAACCGCAAAGAGCAACCAATTTTCTCACGTCTAGCTATGCTCATTCCTCATTTTATTTTGTACTAAAAATACTGGCTCTCAATTCAAGTAGGGATTGAATCCTGATGTCACTCTCCCCTAACCTCTTTTTGCCTTATTTCCTTGGTGGTCAAATAGGATGAATAATCATACTGATGTTGCAGGGTTAATGTGAGAATTAAATAAGAGAGATCATGCAAAAGGCTCAGTATTTTAACTGACACATTGTAAATACTTAATGAATACCAACTATTACCTTTATTATTTCATGCAGAGATATATAATTGACAGAGCCAGGATTTAAACCCAGCCAGCTAAATTCCAGAGTCCAATTTCTTAACCACAATCCTTCATTGCCCTTTACTTGCTTTGTCCATCTGTCTGACACACACTTCCTCTAGATATCCATCTCCACAGCTCCCTGTCTGCATTCAGGCCTCTGCTGGAATGCCACTTCCTCCAAATGACCTTTCCTGGTTGCCTGATCCAGACATGACTCTTGTGCTTCTCCATCCCTTCAATCTGCTTCATTTTTTTTTTTTCCATAGCATTCATAGCAATAAATACAATACTGAATACTTATTTGATTATTCATGAATTGCTTTCTCTACCACTAGAAAGTTAAGTTCCATAAACGTGGGAGCTTGGATGGGCTCACATCAGTGCCTTTCTCATGCAGAACACATTCAACTGTTTGTTGTATAAATGTGTATATTAACTTACTAACAGTGTCACACATATCAAACCAGCATCAGCAGAAGAACCAAATTATGGTAAGTTGTAGTGCCTTGTGCTTCGGGGACTTGCCCTTTGATCAGAAAGGGGTTCTGGAAAGACCCATAGAAACCCACCTAACCATATGATGGGGTATGCTGAAGCTGAATGAGTGGGCCCAAGCCTCTGGCATTCTCACCCTGAGTTTTAGCAACTGACTTCTGCTCCAAACCAGTCTGACATTCTGCCCTTCCCTAATGAAATGTTCTAGAAGCAAGTACCATCAGTTCAAATAATAAAACTTCAGAAATCCATTTGAAGATAACTTAAATGCTCTCTATGAAATTGAACATAGCTGTCTTGGTGGGGTGACATTGTCCAGAAGGCTGGAGAGATAGTACAGTAAGTTCCACTCGAAGTGCAATTTTTTTTTTAAATCAGTATAATCTACTCCCAAAAGTAAACTGGGGGAAGTAGATACTTTACAACTGCTAAAGATCTTGGGAGACTGCAAAGCAAACTAGGCACTCAGCCTCATGCAGCCCAAACTACTGGACTGTGTCTCTTGTGTGAGTCATTAATCAATCCCATTAAGTTATAATTCTTTGCCAAGCTAAGAAAACATAACCAAACAGTAGTGAGCATTTCCTCCCCTTGCCACTTACCCCTAAATATGAAAAACAGCCTTCTAAAAACTTCAGTCTTCCTGAGATTAGCAGGTCTGCAAAATGTCCACTGGATTTGTCCAGAGAGAAAATGTGCCAAATGCGATGAAGTGAGAGAACATGGCTTGATTCTGACCACTCGCACTCAACGCTATTTCCACAGCCCAGATAAAGCAATGCAGAGCCACACAGGATGACAAGACTAAAATAAAACAAATCATTTACAACGTGATTTCCTGCTTAGCAGTGTTCTAAGCTGTCCCTTGGTGGATAGTGGCTCACTAACACAGAACAGACCCTAGGACCTTGAAGGGCAAATCCTTTTATATGACAAATGACATTGTATGTGTACTGATGAATGAGGACCGCAGGAAAACAGTATGATATAACCACCCTTGGTTATAGCAAAGGAGGAGTAAACTGTACTTCATCAGAGTTGCGCATCTTGATCTGGTATGATGGGATGAAGGGATAAATGGCCTCTGAGACAATCAAATCCACACTTGTAAAAGAGGCCATAGCAATGCCCAATGTTGCCTTATTTAAAGGGCAACAGAATTGAATATAATTTACCAAGTGCCTGGTATGCACAATGTTATGGGTTAGGGGTTAAAGAGCGAAAGATTCATAAGATATACTTGCTGTTAAGGAAAAGGAAAATACTAACCTAAATGTGATCTTGTTTAATTGGGTTCACATAAGAATCCAGTAAGTAAGCAGAGCAGGCTCTAAACCCCATTGCACAGAGGGAAGCCAAGGCTACAAGTGATAAGTGTTGGGTGGAGGCTTCGTGTGAGTGAGTGCTGGAGCTGGGGCTTGATCCCAAATCCTGGCTCTTACCACACCTCACCCTGCATCTGGCTCCACCTTTAGAAAGAAGCCTTTCTTCAAACATATTCCTGAGATAAATTCGAATTTGACCACTCCAAGCTTTTAATCACTTCAATATGCCATTGAAACCATTATTTCAATTTCTTTCATAAAACCATGATTTGACTGCATGACCAAAATAGTCAGATACTCTCAGGACAGAAGTTCTGCTTTACCCATAGAACAACTCAGGAACTAAAGGTGGCAGGCTTGGGCCAAAGTGCCCAGGTCAGAGGGTCTTTAAATTCTGTTATTGCTTAGGCGGGGAACCTGACAGAATGAGTATATTTCTTCTCTTTGGTTTGCAGTTTGGCTACCTTTTCATCACCTTCACCCAGCCTGCCTTCAGTGAGTTTGGATTGCACTTGGGTTCACGTGCCATTTCCTGACATTTTTTGGTCACTTGAAGGTGTTATGCTCTAAACATAATGACACCATCCTACCCTTCAGTATTTTGAATGAAACTTCATGTTTTCTACCCTGTACATGTATATATTTTTATATCATCTTGAACTTAAAAGTTCTTAAAGACACTATCTGTAATGGAATGTTAACTCTTAACTAACCAGCATGAAGCCTTGAACTTGATAAGCACGGAGTTTCTTGAATAAATGAATGAGTCTTTCTCTGGTTTCCACTCATCGCTTCTTATTCAGAGGATTTCTGCTGGACTTCAACCCAGTCTTGTCTCTACAGGGTCATTTTCACCAGTTCCTTTTATTTCTCCAGCTCCATAGTACTTCTCTATTTAAACATTTCTTGAGTCCATCTTGAGGAAAACCTCATAGAATTTTCACTTCTCTCAAAACTGCTTTTGATGGTCCAGTCAAGTCAGGATGATCATGGATAAAGAAAAATCATCAATGGATATTTGAGGGAAAAATTATTTTATCCCCCAGTCTCAAAATGGCCCAGTGAACAAAGGTTTAGATTCACCTCAGTCTGACTCTTCAGATCTACTGGCAAATTGGAGACCTCCTCATAAAACACACCATAATGAGAGAAGGCGTGTGGGGGAAAGAGAGTAGATCATAGAATTTAAGCTCTTTGTCTTACCTATGAAAAATGGAAGCTCAAAAGTTGATGAGATTTGCCAAAACTCACCCTGCTTCTCAGTGAAAGATCTAACACTAGAGAGCCCAGGTGACCTATCTTTGTAGGCCTTGGAGGTAACTTTGTTTTTTCCCTCACCATTTCACATTGTTGGGCTTTAAAAATGTAAGTCCTACTGATCCCTTAGGTCCTGCATTGATTAAAATGCTTTGATTCCTTGGCTTCTTCTTCCACTCTCAGGCCTGTTGGAAGCACTGGACTACTCTGAAGATGAATCTCAGGCCCTGTGGCTCATTAGGCCGCCTCAGGAGAGAGGTACTCTGTCCTGCCCACCTCGTTGGCAGTTCCAATCTCTGCTTAGACAGGCAGGAATCCTTGTTCTGAAACCGTCACCCCAGAGTCCTTTTGATATCTGGCAGACAAGAGACCACACCTAGACTTAACCTGGACAGGTTGAAAACAATGTACCATCCATAGCTCAGGTGACATCACACTTGCTCTAGCATACTTTGTTAAGAATAAAATAGTTTTATGGAATCCTTTGTGGTTATGCTAGTGACTTATCAACTTCATTGTCCTCTAGTTTCTTTCTGCCTTCCTTGTATCTCATATTTATCTGTTTTGAGATGTGACTGTTTTATAGAATACTACTTAAATTTTTTTCATATTTTTAGTTGTTGACAGACATTTGTTTTTATTTATTTATTTTACATACGGTGCTGAGAATCAAACACAATGCGTCACATATGCCAGGCAAGTATTCTACCACTGAGGCACAACTCCAGCCCAGGATATTACTTAAATTTGAAAGAAAAACACAAAAGAAAACTTCATATAAAAATAATAAGTGAGCTGGGCCGGTGGTGCACGCCTGTAATCCCAGCACTTTGGGAGGCTGAGGCAGGAGGATCGCGAGTTCAAAGCCAGCCTCCGCAATGGCGAGGCACTTAGCAACTCAGTGAGACCCTGTCTCTAAATAAAATACAAAAAAGGGCTGGGGATGTGACCCAGTGGACGAGTGCCCCTGAGTTCAATCCCTGGTACCACCAAAAAAAAAAAAAAAAATGATAAGTGATTGAAATTCAATTTATGGAAGCCGGGCGCGGTGGCGCACGCCTGTAATCCCAGCACTTTGGGAGGCTGAGACAGGAGAATCGCAAGTTCAAAGCCAGCCTCAGCAGTGGCGAGGCACTTAGCAACTTAGTGAGACCCTGTCTCTAAAATAAAATACAAAAAAGGGCTGGGGATGTGGCCCAGTGGTCAAGTGCCCCTGAGTTCAATCCCTAGTACCACAAAAAAAAAAAAAAAAAAGAAAAAGAAATTCAATTTATGGAATAAGTTGTCAAGGAAAGAGCCCTAGATATGAAATCAGAAGATTGAAGAGCAAATCCAGCCTCTTGCCTGCTCTCTGACTTTTGTCAATGGTTGAACTGTTCTGAGCCTCAGTGCACTGATTTGTAAGACAGAGATAAGAATCTGACCACACATTCAGGGGAAAGCTGAGTGAGAAGTTATTAAATGAGTTACAATGATGTGTTACAAAAGGTGTCACACCAAAGTGGTTTATGACACAGAGGCTCCCACTCAATATTTACTGTCACAGACCAGGTAAGAAGCTGGATTTGGACTCTAGTCTCCTAATTTCAAATCTAGGGCTCTTTCTGTAATAACTTGTTCCATAAATTGAATTTGATGCAGCTATCTTTTCTACATGAAGTTTTCTTTTATGTTTTTCCTTTCAAATTTAAGAAAGGATCCTCAGGGACATTGTAAGAGTTTTGTTTATCAGTCTGTTTCACTGGTTTCTCTCTTCTTAAACCATCGGCACTATTCATAGTGTGGTTTCAAACACCAAACTAAACAGAGTGCGGTGGTACCAAATGTAATTCAGCCTACCCGGCAGGCTGAGGCAGGAGGATCGCAGGTTCCAGGGCAACCTGGGCAACTTAGTGAGACCCTGTCTTAAAAGAAAAACAAAATAAAAACCACAGGACTGGAAATGTTGGCCAGTGGTAGAGAACTTGGCTGGCACATGTGAGTCTCTGGATTCAATCCTCAGTATGGCAAAATAAATGGAAAGATCACAGTATATGATATTGTATTACTTATTACGTATTCACCTTTTAAGATCTTAACTAAGTATTTATTCAACAGAAATGCATGAAATATTTGTTCAATTCAGGCAATGCTGCATTTTGGAGGACAGCAATAGTGGAACTTTGGATATTCTCCAGACGAAAACATTAAACAACATGATGAAAAAGAAGCTTTCAGCTTATGCTAGAAAGTTAAAAACCTGCCCTGAGATTAAAGAAGTACTGTGTTTTTTGTTGTTTGTTCATTTGTTTTTTTGCTTTTTTATGGAGATCATAATGACAGTCAGAACCACCATTATTTTTAACTGGGAAAAAAAAAAAAGGAGTATTAGTGTTTTAAAATACAATTCAACCAAGGTGTGGTGGTGCACACCTGTAATCCCAGCGGTCTGGGAGACTGAGGCAGGAGGATCATGAATTCAAAGCCAGCCACAACAAAAGTGAGGCACTAAGCAACTCACTGAGACCCTGTCTCTAAATAAAATATTTAAAAGAAGCTGGGGATGTGCCTCAATGGTTAAGCGCCCCTGGGTCCAATCCCCAGTACCAAAAAAAATTTAAAATAACAAAAATAAATAAATAAAATACAATTCAAAATCAGAAATGAAACTAATAAGTTATCAGCAAGCACATGACTGTACTGCACATTTTTTCTTTCTGCATTTTACCTTCCTCTTGTACATAGATTCCAGATAATGTACAATCCTATTTTGAATTCCTACTCTTCCTTACATAGTATTGTAAACATTTTCCATTTATTTAAATGATTGCCGAATAGTTAATCATGCTGCTGAGTATTTAACTAATTATTCCCCTGATGCTAGACTTTTATTTGGAAGCTGAATGAAATGTGATGATTAAGAGGTTTTTAAATAGCTTCAATAGTTTTCACTACAGAATTCTCTCACATATCCAGGTCCAGTGGCCACTTCATTTATGCAGAGCATATCAAAGATGTGTAAAACAGAGGGGTGGGAGGTGAGTGCTCACAAGGGCTCATGTGGAGTAGGTAAGGGAGACACAAAACCAACCCAAACACCAGGTTTTAATATGTACCTTCAATTATTGGACTGAATGATTATTTGGTTCCCCTATTTGGATTTACTTTACTAGTCGGTTATTCTAATTCTGTATTCCCTTTAGTCCATAGAAATAGCCTAAAAATATGTGCTGAAAAGATTTCTGGACTTTCTTCAGTGTGTGTTTATCTGCATTTGTTGATGTCCTGTCTTTTCATAAAAAGAGTTCAAGGCAGCTCACTTAGGGGACTTTCTGAAGGACTTAAGGTCTTTAATAACACAATTTTTTCCCCTTTTTTTTTTATTCTTTCTGTCTGCTGAATTATATTTCTTACTCTTACTTTCTATTACAAGTATACAACATCTTTTTTTTTTTTTTTTTTTCGTACCGGGGACTGAACTCAGGGGCACTCGACCACTGGGCCACATCCCCAGCCCTTTTTTGTATTTTATTAGAGACAGGGTCTCACTGAGTTGCTAAGTGCCTCGCCATGGCTGAAGCTGGCTTTGAACTCGCGATCCTCCTGCCTCAGCCTCCCAAGTGCTGGGATTACAGGCCCGGCTAAGTATACAACATCTTAACTCTTACTTACTCTATTTTCTGTAGATATCAGTTTGCCATCAGCATTTAGATTTATTACAAATGTCTCCTATTTGTCTTTGTTATAATTCTTCTGTAAATACAACCTGGATAGAGTATTATTTGCTGAAAATTCTGAGGACACAGAGCAGTCTTTTCTGGTTTGTATCTATGCTAATCATCTGGGAAGCAATAGCAATGGAAAAAACTAAATGTTGAGGATTTCTGGATTCAGGGCTTTACAATAACCAGCAGCTAGCTGGGTTTTAAGAACACCAACCACATAGGAGGGAAATAAATCTGAACATGTCCCATTGTTCATTGAGTCGTAAATTAGTCTATCATGATGTGGCTCAATCATCACATGGGTCTTTGTTTGTTATGCATCTTTTTGAATTCACCATGTAAAATTTCTGTATTCTATGCTGAGACATAGGGGCATTTGAAAAATGGGAGGAAAAGGATCTGCTCTCTAGCAAATATAAATCCTCAGGCTTGTGTGGAATGCTGGAATTGACAAACTGTTTTCCACATGTGGCCCTTACGGCAACTTATGAGGGAGATAGGATGAGAATAAGTATCCACATTCTGTGGGGATAAAACTGAGATTCAGTATACTAAAACCTGTCAGAACTAGAAAAAGGAGGACTCAAGACTCAAACCCAGAAATTTCCATCCCTAACCAACTTCCCCGCCCCCCAGCTATGATTAAGAATTTTCATTAAGTAGTTCTTTTCTTTGAGAATTTTCTGTAGTTCCTAGTTGCACGTCAGTTTTACAACAATCAAAGTCAAGGAGAATTTATGTGTTATGAAATGACCTCTTTTTTTGATGTGGCTTTTATTCTCTATGGAATGGAACCAACAGTTAATTCTCTCCCAGACTAAAAATCTCATTTTATTTCGTGAGAAGTTACTCAATAGAGAGTGAGATTTCCAAAATAGCTAACGGATTGGGGCTTCCTAAACTGCTTCTTAAGAGACAAGGAACATCACTCTCCCTGGCTGGTGGTGGCTTCTCTCTGGGTTCCCATATTTCCTCTCCTCACTCTGCCAAAGTCCAAATTCTTTTCCCTGTCAACAACACAGTTTGACCTTAGGCCAGAGTGGCATCTTCCTCGGTCCCTTTGAGGTCACAACCAGTGCTGCCCTGTGGATTCATTGGCACTGGGCATTTGGGGACAACTGCTGCCCAAGCGTTCAGCAGCAGCCCCTGAACCTGCCTTCACAATGGCCTTGTGTACTCCCCTTGGGAGGACGACTCATTCTGCTCAGCTCAGGCCTCCCACCAAGTTTGTTACTTGAGGCCCTCTACCAAAACAGGGTGGCGGTTGAGCGTTGGAGGTTATTTGACCACCATTGCATCCTCCTCGCCCCTAGCTGCTTAATGCAGTCCCTCATCCTAGGGAGGTTTGAGTTGTTTCCCAGAAAAGGAAAAACATGAATGTTTTTCTTTCTTATATTGATTTGTAAAGACATAAGGGTAAGGCCCCTGCACAGAGATATTTTTGCATCTAGTTTGGGGGAGAGGGAGTCTTTACCCAAATGTCTGAGAACCTTTTTATTATGAAAACCTGGGATGAACCACTGAGAAGAATAAAGATGGCATCGTCAGCAAGGTTGGAGTACAACAGCGCCGTCTACTGGACATAAGACTGAGCTCATTGTGTTCTACAAGGCCATAAGAAAATGTGGCTATTACTGTGGGTCCCTGTGAGGAAGAAAAGCCATAAAAGACGACCCGACCCTCTTTAAACTCAGCACATCTGGCAAGAGGCAGTGGCTGTGGGTCACTGTTTCCAAAACAAATTCCAGGCTTTGAGAGTTGCTCTTAAAAAATTTTCAACAAATTTACTCCCTATACACCCGCACCACCCCCATCCATCTACTGTCATTTTTATGAGACTGTCCCCACCATCAACGCTTATTAAACACCCTCTCACCCTGACACCCATACATTCATCCCTTTATTCATTCATTCAGCACCAGACCCTGCTCTAGACCTTTGGGACATCATAAGTAAGACCTAGCACCCTCAAGCCACTTTCTGGGCTTCTAGGACTAGTCCTGGGCAAGAACCCCTGTTCCTAGTCTCTCTTGAATGATTTCCTTTCAATTTTTGTCTTTTCCTTCAACTCGCCTCTGAGTCTTGTTCTCTGCTAAGATATAAGGGCATATAGGGACGTCTGCATAAATTAGTCAGGTTACTGTATTAATCAGGTAATATATTTCTTCTCCCAAGTAAATCCAAGTCCTTGAATCCTTAAGATGGCTGTTCAAGATTGATTCAAATGTTAAGACCTTTAGGCAATCTGACAGATAAATGAAAGGCAAAGAGTACTGGGCTATGGATATATGTCCTTAACCAATTATCATAGTCAACAGTTGCTTTTTTAAACACATGTAAATGGTCAGCTCTGCCCAACAAATTAGAACACAAAGAAAACTTGAATGTTTTTAGTCATAATTATTTTGCATAAGTGAATTATTTTCCATTGTCAGTGAATAAGTATACAAAATGTGAAGCCAAATTTTTAAAATGAGTAGATCACAGTAATATCAGGAAGAAAAAATAAATGATGGGCTGGGCTTGTGGCTCAGCGGCGGAGCGCTCGCCTTGCACGTGCACAGCCCGGGTTTGATCCTCAGCACCACGTAAACATAAATGCATTGCATTGTGTACAACTAAAGTAAATAAATAAATATTTTTTTTAAAAAAAATAAATGATGTTAATAGTGACACAATATACCTCTCTGTAGATGTCAGGGGAAATGGAGGAAAATAGAATTCTGCTCTATATATACTCACTATTAGAACAAACATTCTCTACCATTGAGATTATTTGCAAGGTGACAGAGGATACCTACCTAGGACTTCCTAACACTCAGATGAAGCAAAGTCCAAGTATAATCACAGATTCAAGGGACTGAAAATTTTATGGATCCCCTCATTTTAAAACCCATTCAAATCAACCCAGACAAATTATAACAATCATAATATTAAAAATTGTGTAAGTTTGGCACAGTGGTACACACCAGCAACTCAGGAGGCAGAAGCAGGAGGATTGCAAGTTCAAGGCCAGCCTCGGAAACTTATCGAGATCCTGTTAAAAATAAAAAGAAATGGGATGTAGCTCAGTGGTAAATCATCTTTGTATTCAACCCCTGGTGCAAAAATAAATAAATAAATAAATTGAGTTTCTGTGCTATTTTCAGTCTCATCTCAGTAGTTAAAATACATTCATCATCAGAAAAATTTTCTAGGGATTAGGATTAAACTCAGCGGTAGAGCACTTGCCTAGCAAGTACGCAGTCCTGGATTTGATTCCAGTAATGTGAAAAATATTTTTTCTACTGATAATTTAAAGCTCTAGATTGAACTTAAGCCTGTGTTCTGGAGTGTGGGGTGAGTAAGAAGAAGTGAAATAGAATAGAGAGCACCAATTAATCAACTTATTCCTTAGAATAACACTTGTATTCCTGAAGCCTGAGTCTACTTCTCTTTATAGACATTTCTTCTCCATTATAAGTAATTCTAGATTGATGGGCTGTTTCAAATGAGCCATAGTCTCTTCAATTTTTCATTAAACATGTTAATAATTGCTCACAGTGGCATGGCCTCTTATAGTCACAAGACAGCTTCTTGAGCTATATCTGTTGTCCCTTCTATTTATTCAGAAGAGAATGATGGGTGATTTGAATATTTGTGGGTAGCTATTAATCAATGCTTGTAGAGACTTCCCTTACTAAAAGAGTCACAAGTTTAAAGCTAAAGAAGAAGGCCTTGGTTTAATATTTCCAATTTCTACAAAGGATGTGAAATCTTAAGGTAATAACAGCAGTGTTGCTAGAAATGAGAAGCAGTTGTCTCCATATCTCCAACGATGCTTATCATGCAGAAGATCCATTTCTGCAGAAGGTGCCACTCCCACTAGTTTCCTTCCTGGCCTGGAGTGTCTGTGTTCCAGAGCCTGGAATAAGGACTCTCTCCTCCACACTGACTCCTGCATTACAGCCGTAACTTTCTAGAGATCAAAGTAGGGCCCCTGTCTGGGTTGTCACCATGAGTGACAGGCCAGCATTGTGTAGTGCAGTAGATCAATTCACAGTGCAAAAATAATAGTATTTCTTCTTCAGCTGGTTGAGTAAAATCAAAGTGATGGTCTCAAACAAGTTAATTTCATCCTTCAGGGGTAAGTCCCTCTTGAGCCCACTGTAACTTAAGAGGGATAGGGTTGTGGTATAATTGCTTCCTGGTTAACCATTTTCCTGCCATACATCAATTTAGCCTTACTTTTGTCTGCATTCAATCACTCTTTTTAAAATAAGGGTCATGTATTTTAAAAATAAAAATGATGAGAGAAAGGGAATTATTCTCCATGAATAAGGATAAGGGGTCTATATTCCTTGAGTTTGAAAATCATCATGAGGGCTGGGGTTGTGGCTCAGCGGTAGAGCACTCGCCTAGCACGTGCACGGCCCGGGTTCGATTCTCGGCACCACGTAAAAATAAACATATTGTGTACAACTAAAGCAAATAAATAAATATTTTTTTTTTAAAAAATCATCACGAACCTTAGAAACCCACTGTTTCACCTGGGGAGCCAATCATGTGGTTGCTTAACCATTTTTCTTCAGTCAATTATACTCCTTTCAGAGTATTCAGTTTGGCACTTACCAAGAAAGACTGCATTTTAATGTCCATCAACAAACATTTACAAGAGGCAGTGCTATTCTGTTTTCTAGTAGAAAGGAAGAACTTGTCAGTATTCCTGTTTTACTAATATAGATCATACCAACCTTTCTGATGACCACTATTAAAATTTTTAATGTAGGTACAATTTGACAAATAAATATACTCAATAGAAATAAGTGGACATATGTACTTAATATGTACTGAAATGTACATATGGAGATGTTCAATTCATTGTTGTTTATAAAAGTGAATATTAGTAAAACTAAATATTCATCAATGAAAAAAATTGATGATGGCTTCATGAGTTGGAATATAGCATAATGATGGAAAATTATAGAATCTATCTGCTACATATAGTCAGCTCTGTGTGTGTGTGTGAACACATACACTTTGAGAATACATGTCATATATATGTATACATACATATATATAGTTATATAAATCAGTAGGCCATTTTTTTAATGTATGAGCCCATTTTTAAATGTTTTATATGGTATGTAAGAAAACATGCATAGAAAAAGCTTTTGAATAAAAATGTCAAAATATTAACAGCAACTATACTTGATTACTAGGATTACAGGGGAAATTATCCTTCTACTTTATGTTATACTTTTTTTTAAAGTAAGCATTGCATATCTTTCATAATTTTAAAAGTCTATTTTCACTGAGGAAAAAGTAACTTCAGAAAACACTTTATCAGGGTTTGTTTTCTTTAAATGAAACTACTCATGTAAGGAAAAAATTCTATGCATAAAAATTTATGTAACAAGAACGATTAAGGAATGAGGTGTTATAGTTAACTGGGAGTGTGCAGAGTTTATGTGGGCACAGGGCAAGGGCACATCAAAAGGAATGCTACAAAGTGGCTTTCATCCAAACTTTTAAAACCTTCTATTTTTAATGACTGGACCAAAACCAAAAATAGGCATCTCTCAATCCAGCACAGTAGTCACTAACCCACATTGCTTGGCTGTAAACATACCCAATTCCTCCTCCCTGCTCTTACCCACAGTCTCCCTTGTATGTGAATATGACTTGAAGAATTCATAAAGTTGTTAGCCAGGCTTGTCAGCAGAAGGTAAAGGGGCTAAGTTTCCTTTCCTAGAGCTTTTTAATCCTGGAACAATGCATAAAGCTTCTGGAGAAAGGATCCATAGCATTAAAAATGAAAAAGCCATGAGACATACCCAAATAGGGAAATAGGGAAACCAATTTCTAGAGACAAAAGTACTTTTTAACCAGAATGGAATAGCCAGGACCACAGCGCAATTTCCTGACTTTTACTCTGTCATTTCCTGTCTTCACAGCACCATCCAGATTCTTCTCAAGAATCCCTAGTCAGGTGTGATGGCACACACCTGTAATCCCAGTAACTCAGGAGGCTCAAACAGGAGGATTGCAAGTTCTCAGCAATTTAGCAAGACCCTGTCTCAAAATAAAAAATTAAAAAGGACTAGAGGTGTGGTTCAGTGGTAAAGCACACTTGAGTAAGAAAAAGAAGAAGAAACAGAAAAAGAAAATGAAGAATCAATCCGTATTGGACAAAGAACAATCCAGCTTGATGAAGGATGAGTGTCCTCATCTCAAATCCCAGGTATTTGTTTTCTGGCTGAAGAATGCATGTAACAGTGTTTCAAATTCTTAAGGTTCTAATGAAAAGTAGCAAGCCAGATTTTAAAAGTCTTTAAAACATCTAAAGCAAGACCTCTGAACAGCCATTGTGTTAAATGTCACAAGAGATTTTCATCTCAGTATTTAGTGGCTGGCAGGAGATGACTCAGTGCCATGGAATTTAATTTTAAATTGTTTTCAAATAAACTCAAAGGGTCCAAGAGCATGAAACTTTGGAAGGTGACAAGGTGGCTTTGGAGAGTTGAGAGTCTTTAAAGCTATATATCAAAGTTACCTCTGACAGTTGTGGGGATTTATCATGCTTTCTACCCTAAAATATTTCTAAAAGCTCTCAACCATGCTTTCCTGTGTGAGAAAATTAAATTTGGAATTCTTGTCATCTTTGCCGGCATAGGACCTCAGAGTATGGAGGCTCAGATGCCTAGAAACTGCTCAGACCTTCCTTTCTGGGGGCTGTCATTAAATCCTGCTTTCTGGATACTGATACTGAGGGTGCAGCTATTGGTCAAGGTCACCCAGTGAGTCAGTGGCAAAGCTGGGAATACAACCCAGACTTTCTGACTCCCTTGCCTGTCCCCTGACCATCAAACCACATGCTCCTGACCAGGATGAAACAAGCTTGTCTGTCTCAGCATGAGGAGTGAGCTGAGGGAAAGAAACTGCAATTTCTCCATTTGCTTTTCCAACATTCACATATCATTTATTTCATCAGCTAATGGGCAAAGAGCTCCAGATCATTCTTCACACTAAAAAAAAAACTTATTTTTATTAATTTGTCGAGGAAATGCTATTTTCATCTGAAAGAGTAAGAAAAGCCACTTTCCCCGACATCACCTCACATTGTGTAACACTGGTGGTATGGCCGTGGCAAAAACCCACAGAAACTGCTTCCTGTGCTGTGCCGATGGCTGGTTCTCCTGCCAGCTTTTCCATGTGGCCTTCTCGTACTGGGGTCAGGCGTCCCGTGGTTCCTGGCAAAGGAACGTCCCATGGACAAGCCAGACCTTGACGTGGCTGTTCCTTCTCCTGCTCTTTTGTATGCCCCTTGACCACAAGAGAACCCAGTTCTGCGGCTAGCTGTACCCTACATGCCACTTGAAATGGAGTCAGTGGCGTCTGTCCACCAGGGCGCCAGCCAAAGTCCAGGACAACTTTACTAGGGACAGGGGAAAAGCAGTACCACTCTCTTCTGCCAACGAGCACAGTGGGGAGAAAGGCTTTTAACACCGCACAGCACGGCAGGCCCATGGGTAAACTGCCCCACTTTTTCTCATAGTCGTAAAGTTGTTTCTCCATCATTTTATACCTGTCATGTTTGGTCATAAATTCTTCTTTCTCAAAATGAGCTCATTTGTTTACTCTCAACAGCTTCTTGCCATTTGGGGGACGACTTTCCAAATCCCAGGTTAGGGCTTTCAACCAGCCAGTTTTGTCCCTTTCCCTCTGCGGGCTGTTAGTCATCATGTTTTGTGTCACGTTGGTCCCAGAAGCTGTCAACAGAAGCACAGAGCAGCAGAGACGTGGAATCAGCAGAGGGAGAAGTGGTGTTCTTACTCTATCAAGGCTCCTCTCTCCAGCCTCCTGTGCAATTTATTCAATCTTCCCAGTCCAGGCCAAGCAAGCCTCCGTCTGGTGAAGAGTCCCCAAAGTCACCTGAAATTTTAGCCCTGCCTCCCCATGCAGTGCCCATCTGCCTCTGCCACCCTAAATGCCCCTCTTCTTCCCATGAGGAACTCTGAGGGCCAGGTCCATCCCACTGACATTTTAGAACAAAGTCCCCACTGACATAGAGGTGGCCCCAAATCAGTTTTCCTACAGTTCCTAAAATTACAAACACTTAAAAGGCTGATCCCACTTGTCTTTTCCATCACACATGGCTCCAAATACAACATGTTTTCTTTTCTTCAGCTCTTTCTGCCTGCAGAAGCCATCAAGTGCGGTGTTCCCATGAGAAGAAATGTTTGCTTAATGTGACAGCACTGGATGTACTCCAGGGAGAGTGACAGCATAATTTTGTTTACTATTCACTCCAAGTTCTAAAGAAGTAAACTTCATTAACTTTTCTGAAAAAAAAAATACAAAGACTCTATTATTTGCCTTACCTACAAAATTTTTAAAAAACTTTGATGTCCTCAAGAGGTCAGGTTTTTTTTGAAGTTTCTGTGGCACTACCCAGGTGATCTGGAGGCTGATAGACTGATACTGCTTCTGTTGGCCCCTGACGTGTGGTGGAAACACCTAGGTAGGCAGTTAAGATACGTAGTGTACATTTATAGCCCATCTGGGTACATTTAATACCTGGCAGCTTGTCTATCAGAACAAAGAGCATTATGGCTATAGAGTTATGGAGATAGACATTTTTCATTCACAGAGTAGCAAAACTATGAAGACCAATATCTCATTTTAAGTAATCTCTCTCCCAGAAAATAAAGAGACTTAAAAATACTATACAGTCCATGGCAGCCCTGAGTTCAGTCATAGATGAGACTGGAGAAGTCCAAGCTCCACCCAGGGTCAGGATAAGTGAGGAGATAGTGGGGAGAATGAATCCTTGCCTTCCATCTTCCCAATCCAGTGGAGGGGCTGAAGGATTCTCCTTAAGCTTATGTCCTCTTGATACTCTGTCTACATGGTAGAAATCTGTTCTTAGGATGAAATATCATAAAGAAAAGGCCTGGAAAAATGACAATATATTTAAAGCTGCTTTTAGTTAAAAAATCTAGGCCAGGTACGGTGGCACATACCTACAATCCCTGCAGCTCCAGAGGCTGAGGCAGGAGGATCGCGAGTTCAAAGCCAGCCTCAGCAAAAGCAAGGTGTTAAGCAACTCAGTGAGACCCTGTTCCTAATAAAATGCAAAGTAGGGCTGGGGATGGGGCTCAGTGGTTGAGTGCCACTGAGTTCAGTCCCCGGTATCCCCACCCCCCCCAAAAAAAATCTAGAAACACAAA
Organism: Tamias sibiricus; assembly: GCA_025594165.1. Lineage (NCBI taxonomy): Eukaryota > Metazoa > Chordata > Mammalia > Rodentia > Sciuridae > Tamias > Tamias sibiricus. Next base: position 104,782,710 of record CM046664.1, on the reverse strand, counting down.
CCAGACCCACATGATCCCACAATTAGATATTGGAGCAGATTACCTTATTTTTTATGATCTTATCCCCCCACCACTAAGAAGGAAATGGCCTGTGTATAATTGTATCAGTGAGCACAACTCCAGCCACTGACTGCCCAAAGACTGCTTTCATATGGAATCAGGAAAGACAATCCAAGAAAAGGAATCTAAGGCCTTTTTAAAAAATATTTATTTATTTGCTTTAGTTGTACACAATGTGTTTATTTTTATGTGGTGCTGAGGATCGAACCCAGGCAGCGCACGTGGATAATGATAAATCTTCCATATGTGTCAAATGGTCATCTTTTCTGCTTTATTTTAAAAGTAGCATTTGATGATCTGGAGTCAACAATGACATGAAAGTTTCCTACGCAGCACTTGCTTATTATTTATTCGCTCTAATAAAATGGTGTTTTTGGTGTAAGATACAGAATTGGAAAGAAAGGATGTGAATAGGAAGGTAAAATGATGTAAAACCTACAGATTCTAGGAACTGAACTGTATCAGGAAGCTAAGATTTTTTTTAATATTTATTTCTTTGCTTTAGTTGTACACAGTGCATTTATGTCTATGTGGTGGTGAGGATCGATCCTGGGCCGCACACGTGCGAGGCAAGCGCTCTACCGCTGAGCCACAATCCCAGCCCCTGAAGCTAAGATTTTTAACAACTCTCTAGGCTATAATCCCAGCTACTCTGGAGGCTAAGAGAGGAGGATCACAAGTTCAAGACCAGCCTGGGCAACTTAATGAGACCCAGTCTCAAAGTTAACAACAATAACAATAAAAAAGGATTGAAGTTGTAGCTCAGTGGTAGAGTGCCCTTGAGTTTAATCCCCAGTATAGGAAAAAAGAAAAACCAAAAAGGCAAACTTTGTTTTTTACCTTAATATTTTTATTCGGATCAAATAGGCAATAGTATTTAACATTGAAATTGTTCTTAAATGTATAATTTAGTGGCATTAAATACATCCACAATGGTGTATAACCATCACCACCCCAAAACTTTTCTGTACTCATTAAACAATACTCTCCAATTCCTCCTTCCCCAGACCCTATCAATTTTTTTTTCCTATTTTTTTCTTCTTTGAGTTTGTCTACTTTAGGTAACTTGTCTAAGTTGGAATCATATAATATTTGTCCTTCTGTATCTAATTTCACTAAGCATGATGTTTTCAATGCCCACATATGTTACCAGCATGTAGGAAAATTTCTTCTTCTTCTTTTTTTTTTTTTTTTTTTACCAGGGATTTAACTCAGGGGCACTCGACCACTGAGCCACATCCCCAGCCCTATTTTGTATTTTATTGGAGACAGGGTCTCACTGAGTCGCTTAGCACCTTGCTTTTGCTGATGCTGGCTTTGAACTCACGATTCTCCTGTCTTAGCCTCCCGAACTGCTGGGATTACAGGAATGCACCACCATGCCCAGCAGAAAATTTCATTCTTAAAAGAGGCAAAATTTAAACTGTAAAGAATCAGAATTTTGATATTTTCTTCCTATTTATAGCCCTTATTCTTTGGAGTGTGGTAAATCTCCATAGAGGAAAGTAGAGATCTCTTTGCTCTTATCTGGCTTTGCCTAACTTACAGTCTTCTCAGCACTTGGAAACCTATCCCTGTTGCTTGAGAAGCCTGAAGAAGTTCTGGGTTTTGTTTTTGTTTTCTCTTCAGGTACTCAGGTATTGTAAACTGGCATACTCCTGTCTTAAAACCAAAGAATTAAAAATCTTACACTGAGGCATTATAGTCAACCCCCCAAATTTATTTGTTTTGGTTTTTGGTCTTTTTTCACCTAAATATTTGTTGTAATTATCTTCCAACTGAATCAGGGAAGGGGACAATGTGTTGGTAATGGGCATTTTATACAAGCCATGTTCCTAACTCCTGCTTTTTCTGTCACCTTAAATCTAAAAAGTGTTTCCCAAGCCCATCAGACCCAATGTCACCTTTTTCAACAAATATTTTGTTAAGCCCCTTTACTGTCCTTATATGAGATTAGTAGTCAATATAAAAATTTTTAAGTCAAGGCAATACCTTAATCATAATATAAATTAGAACAAAAACAAGAATATGATTTCAAATAAAATAATATGCATTCTAGTATATAAATGCTTTGAAATAACTACACTGGAAAATATAATGAAATAAAAGCTACATTTAGATGTAGAATGGCCTTTGAATTCATCAACAAAAAATATAAACCAAGATGAAGGTGATATGTAGACAACTAAATTCTTTGAGTAGTTTTGCAATTTTCTAACAATGTTGCAAATCTCCCAAATGATGAATAATGTTTTTAAAAAAGTTCTAAACAAAGCTAAAGCACAAAGTTTTATTCCTAGAAAATTTAAGAAGTATTATTACTGTATAATAAATACATTGTGTTTGCATGTAACATGTAGTTAGGATTTTATTTTAAATACATAGGTTTCTCCAAATTCATGACTGCCCAATTGCAATAGAATGACACCAGGCCTGGAGCAATTCTTGATTGTGCAGGTCTCTTGTACCTTGCAAGTGTTCACATCCCCAACACTGCCAGGTAACAGTCCTGATCCCCCAATCAGTGTGACAATTGACAAATAAACTCACAAATGTTTTTAAATGATGCACAGGAGAAATATAACTGGGCTAGTCTTTTAGAGGTAGAAGCCATCAGATAATGAATTCTAAGTGTCTCTACAAACTCCTAAACCAATGCCCCATTTCCAGTATAGGATATGGAGAGGGAGAGGCCCATGGACAAATCAGGCAGGGAGGCACCTTCGAGGGTTTCATTTTTGGGGGTGAGTTTTGTGTCCTTGCCCACACCGTGGGCCTAAGATCTGATTCTCTGCCTTTCTTTCTGGTTGCTCCACCTCTGCCAAGCTTCCTGAAGGTCAGGAGGCACATAAATGATTCTACGGTGGCGTGGTAGAAGCTCATGAGCTAAGCATGCAAATTATGTCATTACAGATTCAAAAAGGGGTCAGGCTCTCTTCCATTTCATTTTTTCCTTTCAAAGTTTACCCTTAATTGCAGTCTCTAGACCAAAGCTGCAAGTCTTGGCATAGCTCCCATACTGTTAGAAAGAAATCATAAGATTTTTTTTCTATCTGTGTCTCCGATCCACTTCCAACCTGGTTCCATGCCCATATTGCTCTCTTCAGAGTTTGCCTGAACCAAACCTGGTGGCTTCCTGCATTCTATGTGTGCCACAACCACCTGGAACTGAGCTTTCCAGCCTCCGACACCTCAGCCTCCTGATCACTGCTGGTGAGTGGCCAATCTCATCACATCAAAAATATGCTCTGGGCTGGGGTTGTGGCTCAGCCGTAGAGCGCTGGCCTAGCATGTGCGCGGCCCAGGTTCGATCCTCAGCACCACGTACGAATAAACGCGTTGTGTACAACTAAAGCAAATAAATAAACATTTTTTTTAAAAAATATGCTCTAGGCCTGGGGTTGTGGCTCAGTGGTGGAGTACTTACCTAGCATGTATGAGGCACTGGGTTCAATCCTCTGCACCACAAATAAATAAATAAATAAATAATAAAGGTCTATCAACAACTAAAAAATAGTTTAAAAAATTATGCTCTAAAAATGCAAGTTGTCGGGCTGGGATTGTGGCTCAGCGGCAAAAGCGCTCGCCTCGAACATGCGCGGCCCGGGTTCGATCCTCAGCACCACGTACAAATAAACGCATGTGTAAAACTAAAGCAAATAAATAAATATTAAAAAAAAAATGCAAGTTGTCTTCATGAGTCTATAGAGTCCATCCCTGTCGTGTATGCTATAAAAATCAAGAAGATGACATTGTATCAATGAGGTCACTGGGGTACGGAGAGATTTGTTGATTTGCCAATCAATTATTATTCTGACACAGCTAACAAGCAGCGGCACTGGGAAATAACACAGGTTTTTTTTTTTTTATTGTTGTTGTTGTTTGCTTTTTTAAAATTTTAATTCAGTAAGCTTTTCAGTCATCTGTTCACTAACCCCATCAAAATAAAAATCTCTTTGGTGAGCTAATTCGTATTTACCTTTTCCACACTCCTTTGAAAGTTGCGCTAAGTCTCTCAAAATGCATTCCTGCTTTTCTTTTTGTCAGTACAGTTAGAAAACCCCTCATTTTCTAGTCTATCATCATATCCCCAGAAGTGCCTCTGCCCTTCTGATGGTTTAAGGTGCCCTTCCTTTGACCTTTTCCAACATTATTATTTTTTCTGAATATACAGAAACTAGATTTGCCACACTAAGAAATATGTATGTCCTGCATTTGGGCACATAGGAATGATAATATTTTCCATTTTATTTCTGAGTACTTTGGACTTGAGACTTCTCAGAACACCAGTCATTCTCTGTTCACCACCCACCGAGGACCCAGCTTTTCGTGCATTTCACCCTGTTCCTTCAACCACTTCTCCAACCTAAAATCCCATCAAACTTCAACCATTCAAGGCCTAGCTTGAATGCTGCCTCCTCTATTGTATTAGACAGTGTTCTCTGGAGAAATAGAACCCATAGAAGATTACACAATGCTATGGTTTGGATATGAGGTGCCACCCAAAAGCTCCTGTTAATGCAGGACTATGAAGAGGTAAATGATTAAATTAAGAGAGTTTTGACCTAATCAGTGCACAATAGTCTGAATAGACTGGGTGGTCACTTCGGACACACCCTAAAAATGTTCTTGTATGGTAATTTGGTCACAGGGATGCAAAAGCTAACTAAACACACACACACACACACACACACACACACACACACACACTTCAACTTATTATAAGAAATTGGCTCACATGGTTCTAGAGGCTGAGAAGTCCCATGACCTGCCCTCTACAAGCAGGAGATCCATGAAAGCAGGTGGTATTGTTCTAATCTGAGTCTGAAGCCCTGAGAACCAGGAGAAGCAGTGGTGTAAGTTCTGAGTCAAATCCAAAGTCCTAAAAACTGAAGTGCCTCTTGGCCTAAGCCCCAGCCCAAAAGCAGGAAAAGACGGATGTCCCAGCTCAAGTAGTCACGCGGAGAGAGAGAAAATTCTCCTTTTTCCCACATTTCTGTTCTATTCAGGCCCTCAATTGAACAGAGCAAATTAGATTATTTGATGCCCAGTCACGTTGGGGAAAGCAGTCGTCTTTATTCAATCTACCAATTCAAAAGTAATCTCTTCCAGAAACATCTTCTCAGACATACTCAGAAACAATTATCTGGGCATCCCATAGCCAGTCAAGTTAACACATGAAATTACCCATCACATCTATGAAGTCTTTAAACTTCCAACATAATTCCTCTGTTTCTCCCATAGCACACTCTCTAAAATCCATGTAGCACTTATTTAATTTTGCTAGATATTATAGTTAATTGCTTACAAATGTTTGTGTTACATTCACTTACTTATTCTTAACCCTAAGTTTTACTGGATTCCTAGTACACCATGTTCTTTAATCTCATCACTTCTTCCTGAATTAATTTTTCTTCTTCCTGGAATAATTTCTGCAAGAGGGTCTGTGGATGATCATTTTTAAGTTCCATTTGTTTCAGTTAGGAAGCTTTTGGCTGCAATTAATAGAAAAGTCCATACTCAAATGGTTTTGTTGTTTTTGTCTTCAATGCTGGAACTCAAACCCAAGACCTCATGCATGCTATGCACGTATTCTTCCACTAAACCACATACCCAGCCTCTCAAATAGATTCAAAAATCAAAGAAACTCAATTATTTCACTTACCAGGAGGTCCTGAGATAGACCCACTCCATGTCATGTAAAGGAAAGGTCCTTCTCACCATCCTCTATCTTTCTGTTCTACTCTAGGGTTAACTTCCTTGTGGGCAATGGATGCTACAGTCCCAGGAATTAAGGGCAGACCTGTCAATGTCTAAGAAAAACATACTCTACCAGTTCCTCTCTTAGTCTGTTTACAGGAATGCAGATCTTTTATATAAGCCAACCAGCAGACTTCTCTCATCTGATTTGCAGGACTAAGTCACCTAGCCCTTTCAATACCAACCCCTGTCAAGGAGAATGCTTATGCAGTTGGCATAGACCATCAACTTGGGAAGGGATAATGGTTGGTTTATCAGAGAACACTTTTAGCAAAGGCACTCCAGTGTGCACTTGGTCTCCACAGAGGTGGAGCCTTGGTGATGCAGCCTTGGTGATGGCCTGGGACTGAAAGCTTGTGTCTGTGCTACTTTAGCATTTCCCGGGAAACCCAGACAGCACAGGAACACTTTGCCAGACCTGCAGAAGCTTTCAGTTGGGAATGGCCTTGCTGGTGAGAGAATATGTGCAACTTGGAGAGCAGCTACCTGGGAGTGTTTCCTGTCTAGCTCTGGTGTCCCTGTAGACTTCATAGTGCCCCCTGGTGAGCCAGGCTATTGCTAGGTCATCTAAGGGAGCAGAAGGCAGATCCTGGAATATATGGCAGAGTTTGTTTTGCCTGAGTTTGTCATCCCCGAATCACCTGGGCAAAGAATGCACACCTCAATCAAACAGGGCTCTGCCCACTGAGCAGCTGTGGCATGTACCACACCAGGATCCCTTGACACCTCACCAACTCTGCCTAAACCTTGACTCTCAACTCAAACTTATTTTCTTCAACACTGAAGATTTTACTTGATTGCCCTCTTATCTAGTATTAGACGGAAGAAAGCTGAAGTTATCTGTTTGGTTTTCTAGAGTAATTTTTATGTATTTTTTCTTTACCTTAAATAAGCCAGAATGTCATAATTTCATGTGAATTTGTGAGGTTGCTTCATCTCATTGGCACATGCCTTTTAGTGTGAGATCTCATTTCTGTCTTCAGTATTATTTATTTTGTCATTTATTTGAGGATTGTCTTCATTATGTATATTTTATTCCATCAGATCATTAAAAAGACTTTGTAACTTTCAAGTATTTCATCCAAGTCTCTCTACTTCTCAGGTATGTTTTTCATCTCTTCATTTCTTTGTGTTCTATTCTGTAGGGATGGTTGGCTCCATTTTCCATATCACCAGGTAGCTCTTCGGTTTTCTCTTTTCTGCTATTCAGCCTGCTACTGAGGTTTTCTTAAAAAATAAATAAACTTCATTATTGAAATGTAATATGCTTACAGACAAGTGTACAAACCCGAAGTGTAAAAGTTGATGAAGAATCCCCAAATGAGCATGCTTGTGTAACACTAATGGAGAGGTATATCAGGAAAGAGCGTACTCCTTTAATATATATGGTGTGTGTTTCCAATATGGTCACCCAGTAAAGTGAAAGAACAAAGAGAAGATGCAAAGTACTGCAAGATTCATCTTTAAGTTAGTTTGCAGTTAAATTGAGTGCACATTCTAAGAAGATTTTTGTTCATATGGGTTAAACGTAAGGTCCTCTATCTCTACAAAGATCTAAGTCACCCATACTGCCCACAACATTCCTAATCATCCTCTCTCATCTATATGATCATTTTTCTCACTCTTCTTCCTTCCAGGAGAAGATGGTAGAGAAGTAAACTCTCTCCCCAGTTTGGTGCTCTGCCTATTTCTCTTGAAGTTACTGTCACTCATTCTTCTTACTGGGGACTAATCTTAGCAGAAATTCTCAGTAGGAGAAAGATCTCAAGAAAATGATCACAACTTTCAACTATTCAGTGGGTCTCAGGAAGTCTCAAAAATACCTAGATCCTTCAACAATGAGAAAATGTTACGATCAGTTCAATGTAACAGATGCCTATTGATGTAACTATTGAGTAACTTTTTGAAGTAACTTATTGAGGGACTTTTTTGCTGTTATTATTCATTCAACAAATATTTATTGATCACCTATTTTGCTCCAGGCTCTAGTTTTGGAGACATCGCTCCAAAGATGACACCTTATTTTAGAGGAAATTCCCACTTAGTTAAAAGGGAAAGGAATATAGAAAGAATGAAAGCAAATAACAGAAAAAGGGATAGACTCTAGAGCAGTATAGACAAATGACATTGGGGGTAGGCCAAAGGAGGGGACCACACTCAGATCAGTCAACCAGGATAGCTTCATAGAGCATTTAAAATGAACTTTGAATCTTGGTAGGAATTTGACAGAAATGAGGGGGAAAGAATATTCTAATAGAGAAAACTGCATAGAGAACAGGGTAGAACTAGGGTATGTTAATTAATTGGGTGTAGTTGTAATGAAAATAGAGACAAGTAGAAGTGGATTGTGTAAAAAAAAAAAAAAAAAAAAAAAAAAAAGACATGGTTCCTTCTATTTCTCTCTGCTCCCCCCCACACAAAAAAAGAAGTTGATCTTTGTGCACAATACTTACAGATCTCAACTCAAATCAATAGCCAGTGGAGGCTCTGATGTCCAAAATAAGTTATAGAATAGTAAAAGTTTCCTGAATAAAAATAAAAGTCCAGTTTAACTGGGATCAGATGCTTTAAGTCAATGCAAAGTGTTAGGATGAAGCCTTTCCTTAAGGATCCTTTTTTTTTTTTTTTTTTTTTTGTGGTACCGGGGATTGAACTCAGGGGCACTCAACCACTGGGTCACATCCCCAGCCCTTCTTTGTATTTTATTTAGAGACAGGGTCTCACTGAGTTGCTAAGTGCCTCGCCATTGCTGAGGCTGGCTTTGAACTCGCGATCCTCCTGCCTCAGCTTCCCAAAGTGCTGAGATTACAGGCGCCCGGCTAGGGATCCTTTCTTTTAATGAATGGTTTGGAGGAAGCAAAAACTTGCCCAGAGTTTTCCTAAATAAAAATATAGATATGCTAAAGTAAACATTGATGATTACAGAGTTAGTTCTGGCTGAAAGGAACATGGAAGACTTTGTGGAAAATGTACATTCAAGCAAGGGTGTGAGTGGTAAGGCCAGAGCTGGAGAAGATGGTTTGGAAAGACCAAGCCCTGATTTCTTTGTTTGTTTTGGTCCTGGGGATTGAACCAGGATCACTCTACCACTGAGCTATATCCCCAGCCCCTTTTTTTGAGACAGGATCTCACTATGTTGCTTAGGGTCTCAGTTAGTTGCTGAGGCTGGCCTGGAACCTGCAATCATCCTGCCTTGGTCTCCTGAGTTCCAGGGATTACAGGAGTGTGCCACCATGCCCACCCTGCCAAACTCTGTTTTGTTTGTAACACTCTGGAAGAGAGAACCAGCAGGAGGTGATAGGGCCATTGGTTCCTCCCAGCCACTGGCCCTTTCTGATGCATGCAATCTGACCTAGCCAATAGATTGTGGGTGTTACCAGAACTTCTATAGCATGTCAAAGGACAAAGTTAATATAAACTTTGTTTAAAGATCTCAATTGCCTTTATTGAAGATTCTAGAATGAAGAATTCCCTTCATTCCATAAAACAGAGTAAATGTTCTGATGGGTGGAGCCAAAGAGATTTGTTTCATAGTCAGAAAAAGACTAAAGAAAGCAGAAACAAAGAACTGAAAGCAAATTAGTCGTTTCAAAGTTTTTTCCCCTTTTAAGGAAGTGACAAGGAGTAAGAACAGTTGAAAACAACATCAGTTTACTTCAGGTTACATTTTTAAAGCTGAAGCAAGTTCATTATTATGCCAATTAAAACTGACCTCTTTTGGGAAAAATACAGTTGTTACCTCTTTCTCCTGATTTCTGAAAAAGTCAGAGAACTGTTTCATTTTAGTTTGGTGATGTGGACCTTGGGTATGAGTGACTCCATTTTTATTTGAGTCTAGTTTGTCAGGGCCCTTGTGCAAGAGGTTAGGCCAAAAACAATGGCCTGCTCTAAATTTTATGTACCAAGCATAAAATTGCTATGATAAATAGAGAATTTATGAATCCTGTAAAACTCTTTAGCCATTCAGATAAGAACTTTATCTTTTAAAAGAATTATTACTACTAAAATATTGTATGTGATTCTGATCCCCACATTGTGGGGGAAAGAGAGAGGCTGGGGAAGGCATTTGGGAGAAACAAATGATGACTTTGAAAATTTGTTTTTTCTTTTTTGTACCAGAAATTGAACCGGCGGGCACTTAACCAATGAGCCACATCCCCATTCCTTTCTTATATTTTATTTTGAGACAGGATCTCACTAAGATGCTTTAGAGCCTTGCTAAGTTGCTGAGGCTAGCTTTAAACTTGTGATCCTCCTGCGTCAGCCTCCCAAACCTCTGGGATTACAGGTAGGTGCCACCTCGCCTGGCTGACTTTGAAATTTAAATGCAAGATGGAAATATAGAGAAGGCCTCCCAAATGGTGAAAGCTGCAGGTGAAGGTGGTAAGAGGGCATGGGATGGAATCAAAACACCAGTAACTCTGTAACTCTGAGGGACTCAAGTATAGGAAGACTGAAGGAGGGGAGTCACCATGATAAGCTATGGGCCTTTTTTTTTCTTTTTTCTTTTTGCTCCAAGTCTTATATACCATGCTCCCATTCTAAAAACAATGAGAATCATCCAAGCATTTGAAACAAGGAGTGGACACTTTAGAAAAAGCACTGAACAGAGTTGAGTGATAGGGTCATGAAGGCAGAGAGACCAGTCCACGTTCCCTGAAGTCAGCAGGCAGCGCACAGTGGGACCCATCTCACAGTGTGGGTGACCGAGGCGCATCACAGAGAGCCAGAGAAAGAACCTGTGTTTGACCTGCCTGCTTATGTCATTAAGATCTCTCACCACCCTGTTTGTCAGAACATTGCTCAAGCCAATTCTTTAAACCAGAAGGTTCAGGAATAAGAATATCACATACGTTGAGGAAATTTTAATATAACTTGCCTGAGAACTGGAAAGCCACCTCTTGCAAAGTTCAGCACATTCCTTAAAGCTGCTCTCACTTCCCTGCCTGGCTTCTTGCTAAGAGGACTCCATCCTAGGCCTCCACACTGCGCTGCCCTCTGCTGTGCTCTGGGATTGCTTGGGAAATCACAGACTCAAACTGTGAATGCTACTTCTTCACTGTGCTTTTGCAGAAATCTCACTTCCATATTCCTTTCTATCAGCCATTTTATTTGTTATGAGTTTCATCAGCCCCAAACTCTCTCTTCTCTAAAAAGGAACCTATGCTGAAAAGGGAATCCCTTTCCAGTCCAATTTGATATTATTTTCTAATATTTTCAGACTCATTTGTTCAAAAGTCTATCAAAGGAAGGAGTGGGAAGGGAGGGCGAAAGCCTGCATCTGATCTGATATATGCCACTCAAGACTAGGTGCCATGAGGCACACAAGTTCCAAATCTAAACTCATTTCCTTGTTAAAACATATGACATCATATATAACATAACAGCAATATGGTGCATCTGGATTTCAAAAAGGTATTTGGCAATGTTTCACGACAAGAAACACAGGGAAGCAATGGGGACTGGATAAGTTTGTGTGGTTAGAATAATTCAAGTCTGACAACACCCAGAAGATGTTGATAATGAATTGCCCCACATTTTGTAGGAAGGGCTCTAATTTTAACCCTGTCCTCTTTATCAAATTTATAATCACTTGTAGTGATACGTGATATTCATTTTGCAGATGACCCAGTTCATCTAGTGCAATGCTAGGCGCTCAGTAATTGCTCAATAAATGTTGACTCTAATCAAGAGGAAACTGTTGATGCCTTCCATGATGGAATCACAATTGTAAATTAGTTCATTACACCGGAAGAAAGTAAAAATATGAATACAATAATATTGAAAAGGGATAAATGTATTTTGGGCTCTTGGACTCAGACAATCAATGATACAAGCATAAATTTGGGGAAGCCCAATTTAACATATTTTAAAATGTCCAAGAAAACAAGACTACAAGCAAAATAAATATGATTAATAGGTTGCTTTCCTCCCCTTACCAAAGTAATACAACTACAGAGCTCATGTACCAATCAAGGGAGATAATAGTTTGTTCACCTCTGCACTGCACAGACAACATCTGGAAACCATGTTTCATGCTGGGAACTGCATTTTAAGAGGCTCATTTATCAAGACACCAAAATGTTCAGGGAACTAAGATTGCAGGTCAGCTGACCTTGCAAGGAGGGAGATTATCTTGGATTATCTGGGTGGACCTGACATAATCACACGTGTTTTTAAGTGTGAAAGAGAGAAGCGGAAAATAGAGGACCAGAGTAAAGGCAGTTTAAAGGGACTACGCTTTTTTACATGGTATTTGTATAGTGCTGAATTTAGAACTAAAAAAGACATAGTGCTTGGCCACGGGGAGTTTTTAGTCTTATGATGGAAAATGACCTGAATAGATGAATTCAATGTTTCCTATGATGGCCTGCACACTAGTATTTGTTTCAATTGCTACTGTCATAAGTTCCCAAATTTCAGTATCTTTTTTTTTTGTGTGTGTGTGGTACCGGGGATTGAACCCAGGGGCACTCGACCACTGGGCCACATCCCCAGCCCTGTTTTGTATTTTATTTAGAGACAGGGTCTCACTGAGTTGCTAAGTGCCTCGCCGTTGCTGAGGCTGGCTTTGAACTCGCGATCCTCCTGCCTCAGCCCCCCAAGTGCTGGGATTACAGGTGTGCACCACCGCACCCGGCTTTTTTTTTTTTTTTTTTTTTTGGTGTGGGGTGTGCTAGAGATTAAATGCAGGGCCTTATGCATGCTAAGCAATACCCTACCATAGAGCTATACTCCTGGCCCTAAAATTTAGTATCTTAAAACAACATAATTTTATTGTCATACAGTTCTAGAGGTGAGAAGTCTGAAACAGGTTCCACTATGATAAAATCAAAGTGTTGGCAGATAGTTCCTTCTGGAAACTCTATGGGAAATTATCTGTTTCCTTGGCTTCCCCATCTTCTAGAGGCCACTCCTATTTCATGGCTCCATTCATCCAAATTCAAAGCCAGTTGCCAATGTCAGGCATAGACCTTTTCATGCTGCCATCTCTGGTCTTCTATTTCCCTTTTTTTTTTTTTTTTTTTCTTTTTTTTTTTTTTTTTTTTTTTTTTTTTTTTTTGGTACCAGGGATTGAACTCAGGGGCACTGGACCACTGGGTCACATCCCCAGCCCTTTTTTGTATTTTATTTACAGACAGGGTCTCACTGAGTTGCTAAGTGCCTCGCCATTGCTGAGGCTGGCTTTGAACTCGCGATCCTCCTGCCTCAGCCTCCCAAAGTGCTGGGATTACAGGCGTGCGCCACCGCGCCCGGCTTCCTATTTTCCTTTTTATCCAGCACTGGGAATTGAACCTATGGGTGCTCTACCACTACTCTATATCCCCAGTCCTTTTTACCTTTTTTTTTTTTTTCTTTTGAGACAGGGTCTTGCTAAATTGCTGAGGCTGGCCTTGAACTTGCAATCCTCCTGCCTCAGTCTCCTGAGTCTCTGGAATTGTAGGTGTGCACCACTGTGACTGGCTTGGTCCTCTATTTTCTGCCTCCCTCTTCCACACATAAGGACACTTAAAGTAGATCAAGGAAAGAGTGGGCGTGGGCCCTGTGACCTGTGACCTGTGGGAGGAGTCCCAGTTCAGCGGCTGGCTTGAGTTGCCAGCTCGGCCTGCCCACATGAGATCCCGGTTCCACCTACGGGCCTGAGACCTACGGACGGAATTCCCAGTTCAGACTGCCAGTGCACCCAACCTGAAGGAGAGACCCAGATGCCAGTTCACCTGGCCTCCAGGGCCCAGAGTAGCAGCTCCTTGCTGCTGCACACAAGACACGACCTGAGGAAAAGCCCCCTCCGCTCCCAGGGGAAGTGCGACCTGCACAGCTGCAACCAGAACAAGAGGGGAAGTGCGACATGTCCAGCTGTGACCAGAACAAGAGGTAGGCACCCGCCCAGCCACTCTTCCACTGTGCCATTCTGCAACTGGCCAAAGGTGCAGCTTTGACTCCACTAACAGGATCACTGACTGGACGTGAACCAAGTCAACTAAAAAAGGAAGGGCATCCCAGGGTCCAGTTTGTTTGAGACTGGTTCCTGGGTTCAACTTTTTGTTTGTTTGTTTTTTGTTTTCTTGTTTTTTTGGGGGTTATTTTGTTTGTTTTTGCTTTGATTTTGTTTCGTTTGACAGTATGTTTGTTTGCTTCAGCTCCTCTTTCTTTCTTTTCTTCCTTCTCACTTTTGTATTTTTTCTTCTTCCTTCATCTTCCCTATTGACACCCTGCCATTGTATACTCAACAGAGGCAAAAACAAGTTATATGCAGAAATTGGGAGTTCTAGAACGGGTAAAATTGAAATATATAACAAAGTGGTGTTATATATAGTTTCATTCTCTATTTTCTTGACTCACTCTCTCTCTCTTCTCTCTTATACTAATTTCTACTCCTTTGTCATTTTTTTTCCCTTTTCCATCGTTCTTTATTTCTTCTCTCAACCACTGCATAAGTTAGGTGTATTTATAAATCGGACATTCCACCTAAGCATTCACTACATTCTCTTTCCTCTCTCGTCTGCTGATACTAAATCACTTCCATAAAACTCTCTTCTCATACTTTCTAAGAAAGAACAATTCAATATACTCACTTCCTTCTTCCTAAACATATCACCTCTGTGTCCAATACTTGAAACTATAAAACCCCATCAGAAGCGTACAGAGTAAATTTCAAACAATATCTGGGTTAACTAAATCTGTACATTGTGATCAAACTGGGATTCTCTGAATAGAAAGTGTTTGATTTTAAAGTGTAAAGGATATATAAGGGGATCTGATAGCATTGTACTATAGGAGCAACATAAGGCTTTAAGGTAAAATCAAAATAGTCAAGGTCCCACAGTGCAGAAAGATAACACAAACAAGCAATATGAAGAAACAAGGGAAGAAACTGACACAAACAAATCAATATACCTCCTCAGTAGATTCCATGGCATGCACAGTTGGTGAAATGCAAGAGATGGAATTTAGAAATTACATATTCCAAATGTTAGCGGAACTTAAGAATGAACTCAAAAATGAGATGAGGGAGCAAATACAGGAGGTGAAAGATCATTTTGACAAAGAACTCCATAAACAAATACAGGAAGTAAAAGATTACTTCAATAGGGAGATAGAGGTTCTAAAGAGAAACCAAACAGATATCCCAGAAATGAAAGAAGCAATAAACCAAAATAAAAGCTCAATCAAAAGTATCACCAACAGAGTAGATCAATTGGAAGAAAGAACCTCAGACAATGAAGACAAAATATATATCCTAGAGAAAAATCTAGATTACACAGCAAAAATGGTAAGAAACCAAGAATAGAACATTCAAGAATTATGGGACAACATAAAAAGACCAAACTTAAGAGTGATTGGGGTAGAGGAGGGGGCAGAGTTTCAAGCCAAAGGAATGAGTAATTTATTTAATGAAATAATTACAGAAAATTTTCCAAACTTGAGGAATGAATGGGAAAACCAAGTTCAAGAGGCTTACCGAACACCAAACATACAAAATCACAACAGATCCACACCAAGACACATTATAATGAAAATGCCTAATATACTGACCAAGGAGAGAATATTAAAAGCCACAAGAGAAAGGAAGCAGATTACATATAGGGGGAAACCAATCAGACTATGTTCAGACTTTTCAACACAGACCTTAAGAGCAAGAAGATCCTGGAATAGCATATTTCAAGCTCTGAAAGAAAAGGGATGTCAACCAAGAATCTTATATCCGGCAAAATTGAGCTTTAGATTCGAAGATGAAATAAAAACCTTCCACGACAAGCAAAAGTTAAAAGATTTCGCAACTCGAAAACGAGCACTTCTGAACATCCTCAGCAACATTTTTCATGAAGAAGAAGAGAAAAATAACAATGAAAATCAACAAAGGGAGATATTAAACTAAGGGAAATACCAACCAGAAGAGAAACCAAATCAAACTAAAGACCATAATACAAATAAAAATGGATGGGAATAAAAATCACATCTCAATAATAACCCTATATGTTAATGGCCTAAACTCACCATTCAAAAGACACAGATTATCTGAATGGATTAAATGAAATGACCCAACAATTTGCTGTCTCCAAGAAACACGCCTAGTAGAAAAAGACTTCAATAGACTGAAGGTGAAAGGCTGGGAAAAGTCTTATCACTCACATGGCATGCGGAAGCAAGCAGGGATTTCCATTCTCATTTCAAATAAGGTAGACTTCAAGCTAAAGCTAATCAAAAGGGACAAAGATGGATATTTCTTACTACTTAAGGGAACCATTCATCAACAGGATATAACAATCATAAATCTATATGCCCCAAATAATGGAGCACCTACATTCATCAAACAAACACTTCTCAAGTTCAAGAGTAAAATAGACCACAACACAATTATCCTAGGGGACTTCAACACACCTCTTTCACCAATGGATAGATCATCCAAACAAAAGCTAAACAAAGAAACTTTAGGCCTCCTTTAAACAATTAATAACTTAGACCTAACGGACATATGTAGAATATTTCATCCCTCATAAACAAATACACTTTTTTCTCAGCAGCACATGGCTCCTTCTCCAAAATAGACCATATATTATGTCACAAGGCAACTCTCAGCAAATATTAAAAAAAAAAGAGACACTACCCTGCATGCTATCAGACCATAAAAGGATGAAATTGGAAATCAACGACAAAACGAGGAATAAGAAAAACTACTCCATCAACTGGAAGCTAACAACATGCTACTGAATGAACAAGGGGTTGAAGAAGACATCAAAGAGGAGATTAAAAAATTCCTAGAGGCAAACGAGAACACAGATACAACGTATAGGAATCTCTGGGACACTATGAAGGCAGTAGTAAGAGGAAAATTCATTGCACTGAGTTCATTCCTTAAAAGGAAAAAAAAACAACAAATAAATGACTTAACATCACACCTCAAAGCACTAGAAAAAGAAGAACAGATCAACACCAAGAGCAGTAGAAGACAGGAAATAATTAAAATCAGAGCAGAAATTAATGAAATTGAGACTAAGGAAACAATTCAAAGAATTGACAAAACTAAAAGTTGATTCTTTGAAAAAATAAACAAAATTGACAGACCCTTAGCAATGCTAACAAAAAGAAGAGAAAAAACTCAAATTACTAACATTCGTGATGAAAAAGGGAATATCACAACAAACACCTCAGCTATACAGAAGATAATTAGAAATTACTTTGAAAACTTGTACTCTAATAAAATGTAAAATACTGAATGCATTGACAGATTTCTAAAGTCCTATGATTTGCCTAAACTGGATCTGGAAGCTATACACAATTGAAACAGATGTATTACAAGCAAAGAAATAGAAGATGCCATCAAAAAGCTACCAACAAGGAAAAGTCCAGGACCTGATGGGTTTACAGCAGAGTTCTACAAGACTTTCAAAGAAGAACTAATACCAATGCTCTTCAAACTATTTCAAGAAATAGAAAAAGAGGGAGCTCTTCCAGACTCTTTCTATAAGGCCAATATTACATTAATCCCAAAGCCAGGCAAAGACACATCCAAAAAAGAAAACTTCAGGCCAATATCTTTAATGAAAATAGATGCAAAAATCCTCAACAAAATTTTGGCAAATCGGATACAAAAACATATCAAAAAGATAGTGCACCACGATCAAGTGGGGTTTATTCCAGGGATGCAAGGCTGGTTCAACATTCGGAAATCAATAAACATAATACATCATATCAATAGACCTAAAGATAAAAATCATATGATTATCTCAATAGACGTGGAAAAAGCATTTGACAAAATACAGCACGCCTTTATGTTCAAAATACTGGAAAAACTAGGAATAACAGGAACATATCTCAACATTATAAAAGCTATTTATGCAAGGCTCAGAGCTAACATTATCTTAAATGGAGAAAAATTGAAAGCATTCCCTCTAAAAAACTGGAACAAGACAGGGATGCCCCCTTTCACCACTGCTATTTAACATAGTACTGGAAACTCTGGCCAGAGCAATTAGACAGACGAAAGAAATTAAAGGGATCCAGATAGGAAAAGAAGAGCTCAAATTAGCACTATTTGCTGATGACATGATAATATACCTAGAAGACCCAAAAAATTCTACCAGAAAACTTTTGCAACTAGTAAATGAATTCGGCAAAGTAGCAGGATACAAAATCAATACCCATAAGTCAAAGGCATTTTTGTACATCACTGACAAAGCCTCTGAAAGGGAAATGATGAAAACTACCCCATTTTCAATAGCATCAAAAAAATAAAATAAAATAAAATACCTGGGAATCAACTTAACGAAAGAGGTGAAAGACCTCTATAAGGAAAATTATAGAACACTAAAGAAAGAAATCATAGAAGAACTCAGAAGATGGAAAGACCTACCTTGCTCTTGGATAGGTAGAATCAATATTGTCAAAATGTCCATACTACCAAAAGCATTATACAGATTCAACGCAATTCCAATCAAAATCCCAATGTCATTCTTCAAAGACATAGAAAAAGCAGTCATGAAATTCATTTGGAAAAATAAAAGACCCAGAATAGCCAAAGCAATCCTGAACAAGAAAAGTGAAGTGGGGGGCATCACCATACTGGACTTTAAATTATACTATAGAGCAATAGTAAGAAAAACAGCATGGTATTGGCACCAAAACAGACTGGTAGACCAATGGTACAGAATTGAGGATACAGAGACTAATACATATAATTTCAGCTATCTTATATTAGACAAAGGCGCCAAAAATGTTGGCACCAAAACAGACTGGCAGACCAATGGTACAGAATTGAGGATACAGAGACTAATACATATAATTTCAGCTATCTTATATTAGACAAAGGCGCCAAAAATGTACAGTGGAGAAAGGATAGCCTCTTCAACAAATGGTGCTGGGAAAACTGGAAATCCATATGCAACAAAATGAAATTAAACCCTTATCTCTCACCATGCACAAAACTCAATTCAAAGTGGATCAAGGACCTAGGAATTAGACCAGAGACAATACTCCTAATAGAAGAAAAAGTAAGCTCCAATTTCCAAAATGTCGGATTAGGCCCCAAGTTCCTTAATAAGAATCCTGTAGCGCAAGAATTATTACCAAGAATTAATGAATGGGATAGATTTAAACTAAAAGGCTTCTTCTCAGCAAAAGAAACAATCAGTGAGGTGAATAGAGAGCCAACTAATTGGGAACAAATATTTAATACATGCACATCAGATAGAGCACTAATTTCTAGAATATATAAAGAACTCAAAAACTGAACAACAAAAAACCAAATAATCCAATCCATAAATGGGCTAAGGAATTAAAAAGACACTTCTCAGAAGAAGATACAGAATTAATCAACAAATACATGAAAAAATGCTCATCATCACTGGCAATTAGAGAAATGCAAATCAAAACTACTCTAAGATATCATTTCACTCCAGTCAGAATGGCAGCGATCAAGAACACAAACAACAATAAATGTTGGAGAGGATGCGGGGAGAAAGGCACACTCTTACATTGCTGGTGGGACTGCAAAATGGTGCAACCGCTATGGAAAGCAGTATGGAGATTTCTTGGAAAACTGGGAATGGAACCACCCTATGACCCTGCTATCCCACTCCTGGGTCTCTTCCCAAAGGACTTAAAAACAGCATATTACAGTGACACACCCATTTCAATGTTTATAGCAGCACAATTCACAATAGCTAGATTGTAGAACCAACCTAGATGTCCCTCAGTAGATGAGTGGATAAAGAAAATGTGGTATATATACAAAATGGAATTTTACTCAGTAATAAAAGAGAATAAAATAATGGCATTTGCAGGTAAATGGATGAAGTTGGAGAATATAATGCTAAGTGAAGTTAGCCAATCCCAAAAATCCAAATACCGAATGTCTTCTCTGATATAAGGAGGCTAATTCACAGTGTTGTTGGATGGAGGTACATAGGAGGATTAGAGGAACACTAGAATGGTCAAAGGAAAGGGAGGGGAAGGGAGGGAGCAAGGGGGAGGGAGGGGGGGAAGGAAAAAAAAATTGGTGTTGAATGAGATGGATATCATTATCCTAAATGCATGATTGAAGATCTGAATGGTACTTATATACTTTGTATACAAATAGTTGTATGTAAAAAGATGCTATATATGTGCATTATGAATTGTAATATGAATACTACTACTACTATAAATAAAAAAAATAAACAACAAAAAAAAGAAAAGAGTGGGGAAAATATTATGTGTCATACAGTCAAATGCTCATATTACAAATAAAAAATTAAGGTTCAGGGGGCTTAAAAAATGTGATGTAGAACTTAGGTCTTCCTGCCCATTGTCTAGGGCCAACTAAGTCCATCAACACTTGGCATACCACGGGGAAGTAGTGCCCCCGGGACAAGGCAATGATAACAAACAATAGGTGTTATACAACAGAAGAAATCCTCCTCGTCAGACAAAAGCATCCATTGGGAATTTGGGGAACAAATTATATGAAAACTCTCTGTTCTATATGAAATGAAAAGCTAGACATGGTGGGAGATTCCTTTTTTCCCTCATCTGCAAAATGGAATAAGAACAGTTTCTTCTTCATAATATTATTTTCATGTTGGAATGGTTTTTACTAGTCTCTATTCTTTTTTTTTTTTTTTTTTTTTTTTTTTTTTTTTTGGTACTAGGGATTGATCTCAGGGGCACTTGACCACTGGGCCACATCCCCAGCCCTTTTTTGTATTTTATTAGAGACAGGGTCTCACTGAGTTGCTAAGTGCCTCGCCATTGCTGAGGCTGACTTTGAACTCGCGATCCTCCTGCCTCAGCCTCCAAGTGCTGGGATTACAGGCATGTGCCACTGCACCCAGTTTACTAGTCTCTTATTCTCAATAAATATACAACATATAAATTATTATTACTAGCTTTTTTGTTGCTGTTGCTGGAGACCTAACACAGGGCCTTCTGTATGCTAAGCACACACTGCTACTGAGCCACATCCTCAGCACATATAACTAAAAGTTTTGAATGCAGTTATTGTAAAACAGCATTGGAATACCTACCCACTGCCTGGCACTAAACTGGATACTCAGACACAGAAATAAATGAGATGGTTTCCATAAGTGTAGACTTCCATCTATGCTGGGGGTCATAGGCTCAGAGCCCACAATGGCCCCATAGGTGATACCTGTGAAGGAGGTGAGCCAGCTGGGTCCATTAGCACAAGGGCCCACATCCAGTGTACACAGACCAGCTGCTATTAATTTCCAGCCAATTTTTGCCAAGTAGTATTTAGCCCAGTGTTTTAGTCAGCTTTTTCGCTGCTATGACTTTAAAAGATCTGACCAGAACAACTGCAGAGGAAGAAAAGTTTATTCAAGGGCTCACAGTTTCAGAGGTCTCAATCCATAGACAGCAGGCGCCATTCCTCCAGGCTCGAGGTGAGGCAGGACATCATGGTGGAAGAGTGTGGCAGAGGAAACCAGCTCACACAGTGATCAGGAAGCAGAGAGAGAAGGAGAGACAGAGGGAGAGAAAGAGAGAGACTACACTAGCCAAATACAAATATACCTCCAAGCCAGCCTCAAGTCCCACCTCCTCCAGCCACGCTCAACCACTTCAGTTACCACTCAGTTAGTAATCCCTATTGGGATTAATTCACTGATTGGGTTAAGACTGTTACAACCCAATCATTTCTCCTCTGAACCTTCTTGCATTGTCTCACATGTGAACTATTGGGGGATACCTCACATCCAAACCATAACACCCAGTTTAGTCAGATATTCTAGGTTTTCAAGAAAAGGCACAAATCAAGGTATTTATACAAAATGTATCAAAATGTGATGTATCAAAATGGCAACTCCTCTTAAACAAATTTGTGGGTCAGATTTGGTTTATCATATACCAGTTTGTAACCTCTACTGTAAGATGAAGAAAATAGTTGTTTAATCCATTAGCAGTCCTTAGCTTGGGGCCCAAGATAAAATTATGGATCTGTGAGTCATCATGGGGGGAATTTTTTTTCCATTTTTATACCCGTGTAACATAATTCATATGTCTTTATATAATCCTCAGAGTAAGAAGTAGAAACTAAATGATATTCTTGCTATATTTTGAAACCTGAAAATGCTATAAAGGTCCATGTGTGGAAGGCTTGGTCCCTAGTCCCTGGTGCTATTTGGAGATGATGGAACTCTTAGAAGGTGGGACCTAGTGGCAGGAGTTAAGTCATTAGTGGTGTGCCCTAGGGATATTAGGACTCTGGTCCCTCCCTCTTCCTCTCTCTTTCCTGACTGTCATGAAGTGAACAGTTCCTTTGCACACAGTCTCACCATTATGTACTGTGATAACACATGCCTAAAGACAGTGGGGCCAAAGCACTGTACTCTGAAACTGTGAACCAAAGTAAACCTTTCCTCCTTATAAGTTGTTCATCTCAGGTATTTTGTCACAGTAATGAAAAACTAAATAGCTAACTAACACAATATTTTTGCTAACCTCTAATAGAAATTTAGCATTTCTTTTTCTTTTTTCTTACACTGTACTGGGGGTTGAACCAGGGGTGTTCTGCTAAAAAGCTACATCCTTAGCCCTTTATTATTTTTTGAGACAAGATCTCACTAAGGTGCTGAGGCTGGCCTCAAACTTGCCATCCCCCCGCCTCAGCTTCCCCAATAACTAAGGCATACACCACAAAGCCCAACCAGCATCTTCCTATTTATGAGCTTCAGCAACAGACTGGAGAACCTATAAATAACACCCATAGAAATCACAGATATTTTTATACCACATTACTGTGCTGCAGCATCACAAAATAATTTCTATGCTCATCACTACTTTGAAATGCTGCAGTTTGTAGATTCGTCCTAGATCATCTTGTTTCATGTATTAATAAAGACATACACAAAATACCATATCATAGATTTGCTTTTGTGGGGGCAGGGTACCAGGGATTGAACTCAGGGGCACTTGACCACTGAGCCACATCCCCAGCCCTATTTTGTATTTATTTAGAGACAGGTTCTCACTGAGTTGCTTAGTGCCTTGCTTTTGCTGAGGCTGGCTTTGAACTCATGATCCTCAGCCTCCCCAGCTGCCAGGATTACAAGTGTGTACCACCATACCCAGCATAGATTTTCTTTCATTTCAGTATTTTAATAACCATATTTCATCATATTTGGTTACCTTTCTATTGCTTGTTTTATTTCATTTGTTCATTCATTCATTCATTGGCATTGGAAATTGAAAGCAGGAGTACTCTATCACTGAGCTACATCCCCAGCCCTTTTAATTTTTTTCATTTTGAGACCAGTTCTTGCTAAATTGTGAGATAGCCTTGATCTTGTTATCCTCCTGCCTCAGGTCCCTGAGAAGCTGGGATTACAGGCATTGGCCACCATGCCTAGATCTAATGCTATTTTATTTAATGAATTTGGAAAGATTCTTTCTTTTTTTTTTTTTTTGGTACTGGGGATTGAACCCAGGAGTGCTTTACCACTGAACCACATCTCCAGCACTTTTCATCTTTTATTTTGAGAAAGGGTCTTGCTAAGTTGCTGAAGGCCTCACTATATTGCTGAGTCTAGTCTTGAACTTGTGATTCTCCTGCCTCAGCCTCTTGAGCCTCTGGGATTACAGATGTGCACCACTATGCCTGGCTATAAAAACCCTTCTGAAAAGGGTTCCATATGCTTCACCAGACTGCAAAGAGGCCTGTGGCATACATCTCATGTATACACCAAGAACTTTTATTTTCCTCTACCAGGGATTGAACCCAGGCACTAGATAAGCACTCTACCACTGAGCTACATCCCAAACCCTTTTTTTTTTTAATATTTATTTATTTGTTTTAGTTGTACACAATGTGATGCATTTTATGTTTACGTGGTGCTGAGGATCGAACGCGGGCCGCGCCCGTGCTAGGCGAGCGCTCTACCACTGAGCCACAACCCCAGCTCCCCCAAACCCTTTTTATTTTTGTTTTGAGACAGAGTCTCACTAAATTGCCCAGGCTGGCCTCAAACTTGGGATCCTCTTAGATTAGCTTCCTGTGTAGCCAGAATTATAAGTGTATGGTCCTACACTTGGCTACACCAAGAACTCTGGAACCCATGAAGAGAGTGAAGGAGAAGGTAAGATGAAAGACTATTCCAAAATCTTTGATAAGTTGTTTGGGTATGGCCTTGAGTCACTTATGGGTCCCTACCTGTCATGCAGGCCCTCTCAGTCTGCTCAGGTACTGCAGTTAAATCCAATTTCAGCAAGCAGGAGGGATTGAGTCTTGATGAAAACTGCCTGCTGTTGCCAAACTCTACTATTCAAGTGGGCTACACTAGGAACCACATTTTCTTCAGGAAATAGGTCATGCTGGAACTTAAGCTATACTGTTAAAGATGCAGTTCTTTTGTTTGAGCTCTTGTTGCACTGAGAAGTTTCTTCTGGCCTGTTTCTTTTCCCATTTAACTGAAGACTCTCTCTGCTGGTGGATGATCCCTGCTTACTTTGCAGGTCTGGGAAATGTGTTTGGCCAGCTCCCCATCTGGGTTGCCTGCTCTGCTTGCTGGATTTTTCAAATTTGAGCTCCGTTGTGGGTTTATATTGTTCCAGGATACTGGGGTTGGCTTTTCACATTCCTAGAGTTTATGTGTCTGAAAACCTTCAGACTGGCTTTACAAATGATACTATGGTGTAACTCTAGCTCCTGAATGGCAACATAAGTTTGATAATGATACCAAAACAGAAATAGGGAGCTACCAGAGATTATTAGCATGGGCATGTGAAGTAAGCCATGTTGCAACAAATCTGTTTCAAGGGTAATAATCTTAGTTTGGACAGAATTGAATTCAAGACCTTGGTCTTGATGGCCTTTCCCACATCCACTTCCTCTAAATAAGAGGCTTTCCAGATACGTACTTAAATGTATTCCCAACTTATGCTCAGATGGTCCTCTAAAAGGAAATAGTGCCTACCAACCTCTTTTTCCAAATAACCTGATATCTTTGAAGTTCTAGATAGCAGAATACTCCCCAAGTTATGAACAGAAGGGTCCCCATACCTCTCTATAGTCCCCAAGGACACAGATTTTTATCTCTTTTCTTCATAGTGTTCATATTTCCAGCCTGGTAGTTGATAAGTTTTCAAAACATACTAGTTGTTTTAATAAATGAATTAATTAAATACAAATAATTACAATGAAAATGCTTACTTCAAAGGTAACTGAAAGGATTATATGAGATACCATATGTGAAAACATTCATAAACTCCTAAGTCCTACTATGTAAGTGAATAAATTGGATTCACTAGTGCCATAAACCACAGTTAAACACAGCATCCCTTCATGCTGTATCTCAAAAAAAAAAAAGTGCAGAAGCAAATTTGTACCAATTCTAATAGATTTGAGTTATGTAAATGCCTGTCTCTAAGCAAAGTCCATAATTGACATGTTCATATTTGCTGCCATTCATCCTCCTTTTATTAATGCTATTCTAGTTGGGGTGGAGCCCAACTCCCAGGGGCCCATCACCCTAACCCCATCTTGTGTGGCACATTTTACATAATTAGTTTTAAAGATTCTTTTATCCTTGCTGTACTCGAGACACTGACCACTTCCTAGCATGCCTGTCCAACATGGAAACCTATCTTTGCTGTTGTATCTCCCCTCTCTGCCTTTCAAAGCTAACCTGAACAGCTCTATGTGTGTGGGCATCTTTCCAGCCGCTTGCTGTGTGATACAATATCTTCCCTGGGTGGTGCATGCACCTTTCATTAGCAGTAGCTACTTCAGTGATCCTGGCAAAATGGCAGGGGAATGTCGTCCCTTTCTAGGTCACTTCATATTGTACCACATTAGTAGCATCTATTTTATTTGTGCATAAATTCAACCCCAGTAACACATTCTGAGGCTTCCCCCCAACCACCCTGCTCCCATCTGGTGCACTAGGAGACTTAAAAAAAGAGGAAGGGAGTGCCTCTGGTAATCTAGTCCTTTCTGCATCTAAAAGAGCAATGGTTCTGGGGTTTTCTATAAGATGCTTCATATCAAATAAATTAGGTTAAAAGGGAAATCCATAAAAGATGCTACTGTTTTTCTCATTCACAACTGACATCTGATTCTTAAAGTAATTTAGGAGCCAAAAGCTGTAATGTGTGAGATGGTGATGATGGTGATGGTGATGATGATGATGGTGATGATGATGATGATGAAATCTAGGCTTTATGAAAAGAACAAAGTAAGCCAGGCACGGTAGTGCACACCTGTAATCCCAGCACTTGGGAGGTTGAGGCAGGAGGATTGTGTGTTCAAAGCCAGCCTTGACGAGGCACTTAGCAACTCAGTGAGACCCTGCCTCTAAATAAAATACAAAAAAAAGGGGGGGGGGTGGATGTGGCCTTGTGGCCCCCTGAGTTCAATCCACAGTACCAAAAAAAAAAAAAAAAAAATAGAAGAAAGTATTTTTTGAAGAATGCCAAAATCATGTTCTACAAAGATGACTATATAAATCTTACTCAACTATCAAGTTTACTTGATACTGTACAGTGCATTCTGATAACTGTCTTTATTTCCTCCATTCTCAGGGTCTTGTAACATCTAGAATGATTCTTCAAGTCACTTATTTCTGGTCACACGGTTCTGTTGCAGGTTTTGATATGTCAATATGTTTTCAGCATCATCAGAATTATTGTCATCTCTATGAGAAAGGAAGGTCTAAATTCCCTTTATTGTGTGTGGCGAAATTACTTCTTATTTGGTTCTTCCAGTATGGAAAAACCTGGACACCACTATACTTACTACTAAGTAACACTAAGTGTGTCTGTCACGGATGAACTTGTAATGTAGTCATTCAGTCACTTCATGTCCTGCATAGGGTAGACACAAATACATATACGTGTTAGTTAGGGCAAAGCTAAACTGAGCATCAAAGTGCCACTCTACAGAGCTTAGTGACTTAATGAACAAATAAATTGACTCCTTGACCATGTACCAGCCTGGCCATCCCCAGTATTGCCAATGGGTAACTCTGTTGTATGGTGATCTTCCAGAAGCCCAGGCCATCAGCAGTTCAGTTGTCTTCATATCTGCTCCCTAATAACAGCCTAAATGCTGCTTATGAACGTAAAAGTAGACCACAAGCTGGTGATATGATCATCTTGTACTTTAAAACACGACCCATATATCATCTTACCTCTTACCTTATGAATTTATCTTTTCTCCCTTTAAATCACAACATGCTGACTGTTTTCACATGGTCGTGTGTAATAAGCAAACTGTTTATAAAATATAATACAATTCTCATCTTGAAGCTCTGTTGAGGACATCAATGAATCTGAAGGCTTGTTCCTTGCATATGTGATTCTTCTGTTTAATAAAAATGCCAAGGGCTGATAATAAAGGTCTCTGTATTTAATGTCTTATTTGCAATCATGTTGATTATGCCAGTGTCAGACTATCCTTTCTGCAGAGAAAACTAAACTTCAAAACACAAACAAAGAAATGTGTTCTTTTGTGTTCCATTTCTGTTGACACCGGATTTTTTTTCTGAACAAATATAAAGCCTTTTTTTTTTTTTTTTCGCAAGTAATTACTTTGACCAAAAAAAGGAAACATTAAAAAAAAAAACAGCAATGTGTTGGCATAAGCCAGAAGACAGTGGCGACTTTTTATTTTCATACTGCATTGTGAAAGATGGCTTTTAAAAATATTTGAGAGACTGCTAAGAATAAAATACTTCTAAAGGTTCATGATTCTTTTTAAAAATATGTCTTGAAGAATGATCAGTGTTTATCTCTGAGGACAAATAGAAAGTTTAAAACAATGGTTATAAGTGAGCATATTTACCAATAGAGAAAGTAAAAAAGTTACACTCTTCACATTCATAGAATGCAAGTCTGTTTACTGCCATGGAAAACCAAGATGTTTGATTGGTTAAAACCGCCACGTGGTTTCTCCATTAAGCTAGGTTTCTTGAGCAAGGAGACCCACAGCAGCTGAGCAAACACTCTGGAGTTATATGTAGCTCAAGACCACAGCAAGGGCTGAGGAGGTGGGGAGGCCAGCCACCCCGTGGGATCTGAGGGAGAGCGTTCTGGGAAACAGACCATCTCGGGCCCATCAGGAACTAAGCTAAACACATCACCTTCACCTGTTGATAGGCCCCATGCTAGGGCCCTGAGGCCCCCAGATGAGCGGAGCCCCAGACTCAGTGCTCCCCACCCCAAGACACTTGACTCTTGGTGCTAAATCCCAGAGAACTGCTTCTCAGGCCTTCTTCCATGGCTGTCTCACAGTAGTTTTTTTTTTTTTTTTTTTTTTTTTTTTGTGGTACTGGGGATTGAACTCAGGGGCACTCGACCACTGGGCCACATCCCCAGCCCTTTTTTGTATTTTATTAGAGACAGGGTCTCACTGAGTTGCTAAGTGCCTCGCCATTGCTGAGGCTGGCTTTGAACTCATGATCCTCCTGCCTCAGCCTCCCAAAGTGCTGGGATTACAGGCGTGCGCCACCGCGCCCGGCTTTCACAGTAGTTTTGGCCCCAATTATTTCCTGCTACATTTCCTTTCTCCATTGCCATGAAGAAAATTGTGATGGGGTATGAAAAATAGTTATCTTGAGCCAAAGAATACATTCTTTTTGAAAAGACTGTTCTACTGTCCTTCAGTAAAAAGCAATTTGACTTATAATTCCAAGTGCCAGCATACAAACTTGCAAACTACTCAAAAGACCATAGCGTGGAATGGGACAGACTACGTGGTAGAGAATAAAGAAAAGAGACCTCAGAAGAGCTGGGAAGAAAAGGTCCCTAATACAGAAGATGGAGGGTTAATGATCTGCTGTGAAGACACTCAGCTATGCCAAGGCATTTCCATGGCATAGAAGCATGGGGCAAGGTTGTTATAGTCTCTGCATATGTCAATCTTGAATATTCATAATTCATTTGTATTACTGAGGATAGTTACAAATCAGCCTTACATCTTGTTAAGACACCCGATATTAACAAAATAGTTGTAAACGAAGACAGTCAAATATATGAATATTTAATTCACTTAAAAGATTCTTGGCATGCAATTCAATTGGAAAGTGATCATTTCCCTTTCCTATCACGTGCACACACGTGCACTGGCTCCCACAGACACATACAGCACTCGAGGAAGGACTGCAAAGAGAAAGATGAGTAACAAAAAAATAGCTAAGGAAAAAGGGGGCAGAATTGGAAATCAAAATAAACTTACATCTGAAATGATGTGATTAATAAAGTATCCAAAGAATGATCCTCAAACATCAAAGTAATGTAAGAACAGGGACGTTTTCCAAAGCTCCATGTAGAATAAGGGAGTCATTTCACAGTACCAACTACAACAATATACACAAAGCTAGTCTTCCTTTCTAGCCATAACAAAAATTACTGGAAACATATACAAAGTGAAGGAAAGAATTTTGGTTTTGAATATTGAGAATTTAAGGAGAGAAGCTATTTCCTCCAAAGGCTGAAAATCTACTAACTGAATATGTGTGTGTGTGTGTGTGTGTGTGTGTGTGTGTGTGTGTATATATGTATATATGTATATGTATATGTATGTGTTGTGTCTGTGTGTCTGTGTGTCTATACACACACACATATACATAAATGTACACATATTCTGAAACTATATAAGAAAAATATTTTTTTCTCCTTTTCACTTTGAGAACCTAAAATAATTTAATTTTCTTGCAAATTTTTAAGAAAAGAAACTGTAGGCCGGGTGCAGTGGCGCACGCCTATAATCCCAGCACTTGGGAAGCTAGGCAGGAGGATCATGAGTTCAAAGCCAGCCTCAGCAATGGCGAGGCACTTAGCAACTCAGTGAGACCATGTCTCTAAATAAAATTTTAAAAAGGGCTGGGGATGTGACCCAGTGGTCGAGTGCCCCTGAGTTCAATCCCTGGTACCACAAAAAAAAAAAAAAGAAAGAAAGAAAGAAAAAAAACTTATATGCTCACATTATTAGGCATATATTTAGTGGAAACAAAAGAAGAACAGAAATTTAACTGATACTTTTTTCCAAGAACAGTTCTCCTGAGTGCATCTTGTGATGATGGCTTAGAAAGAACAGAGTAGGGTGTATTCTATGTAAATTAGTTCTGTTTGGAAAGTTACGGACTAGATTTTAAAACTGTTTTCTGATAATTACATTCACTTCAAATTTTTTTTATTATATGTTGTTAATTAAGATAAATAAAATCAAGTTCATAAAATGAACTTTCCTTCTTTTACTGTAGAAACACCTGGTAACTACCACTTTAGCCAGGTGAACAAGTGTAGCGTCCTCAATAATGGGACAGATTGTCATGATGTTACTCTCAACTGATGCTACTGGAAGTAGATGATATAGGTTATATAATATTCTCACCAAAATCTTTCATCCATTAGTAAGCATAAAGAAAAAACCCAAACATTCAACTTGTGGAACTTTCTCTAAGGCAAATTGGCTCTGACCCTTTAAAAATGTCAATACCATGAAAGACAAACAAGAAGAGACTTTCTAGATTAAAAAACTCCAGGAGACAACATGACAATCGTATGTATTACACAATCCTTGATTCAATCCCAGATTAAAAATAACTGCAAAAAGGACATTTTGAGAACAATTGGAGAAATCTGAATATGGATTCTATATTAGATATTATCGACTCAACAATAAGTTACTTGGGTAGTTTTATACCAAATTATCTTCATTCTTAGGAAATTCATGATGAAGTATTTAGAGATAATGTTTCATGATGTCTGTAAGTTGCTTTCAAATGTATATATCCATATACACCCACCTGTATCCCGCATACACAAATCGTGCATCTGTATATATAGAGAGGCAGGCAATAACAAATGCTGCAAAATATTAAGAATTGGTGAATCTATGCCAGATGTAGTGGTAATGGCACACTCCTGTAATCCCACCTACTTGGGAGGTTAATTGCAAGTTCAAGGCCAGTCTGGGCAACTTGTGAGAACTTATCTCAAAATGTGTTTTAAAAGGAGAGGAGCAGGACATGTATTTCAATGGTAGACCACTTTCCTAGCATGCCTGAGCTTCTAGGTTCAATCCCCAGAAACATAAAATAAATAAACTAACTGTAAACCTGAATTTTTTTTTTTTTTTTTTTTGTACCAGGGATTGAAGTGAGACGGCACTTAACCACTAAGCCACATTCCCCAGCCCTTTTTATTTTTCATTTTGTGACAAGATCCCTCTAAGTTGCTTAGGGCCTCCCTAAATTGCTGAGGCTGGCCTTGAACTTGTCATCCTCCTGTCTCAGTCTCCCCAGTTGCTGGATTATAGGTGTGCACCATTGTGCCCAGCTAAATCTGCAATTCTTAATAGAGTCACTGATTTATTTTATTCTTCAGCAAAAATATTTTTATCCTCACTTCTTTTATCTTCAATTCTCCTGTCTAGCTGCTGCTGCTTCTTTTTTAATCCTCTCTTTTTTAGCTGATGACTCAACTTTTGAAAATATGAGATGACCATGACAATTATTTGTGTGGTTAAATTCTTTGTGTTGGTGCCAGCTTAAATCTCTTCTGAATCCAGGGTATGTGTATGTTGATTTCCTCATTATTTTGACATCTTAAGTGTCAAAATACTAAAACATCAGACACACCCATATTCAATATGTTTGTTTTAATTATAAGTGAAATATCAGAAATTAGGGCTGGAGATGTAGCTGAGCGTAGAGCACTAGCCTCACATGCACAAGGCCCTGAGTTAGATCCTCAGCACCACAAAAAGGAAAAATAAAAACTAGTTTGTATTAGTTGTGAAAATATCACATGTACAGAATCTATAATGAATATACAGCTTAAAGAGTAGCAATAAAATGAAGGCCTGTGCATCCACCATCTGGCTTAGGGATCAGTACCCTGGAGGCTCATTGTGTACCCTGTTTAAATCACTCCCTTTCCCCCACCCACTCTGATAAATTGTGTACCAATTATTCCTTTCTAGAATTATATGGGTTTTTGGTTTGCTTGTTTTGGGGTATCGGGGATTAAACTCAGAGGCACTCAACCAATGAGCCACATCCCCAGCTCTATTTTGTATTTTATTTAGAGACAGGGTCTCACTGAGTTGCTAAGTGCCTCGCCATTGCTGAGGCTGGCTTTGAACTAGCAATGCTCCTGCCTCAACGCCACGAGCCACTGGGATTATAGGCGTGCTTCACCACGCCCTGTGAATTATATGGGTTTATTGCCTAACACTATAGTTTTAGTGTTTGAAAAACTGTATAAATAGAATCACACCATACCTGTTCTTTCGCTTGTTATTTATTTTACAGTTTTACCATCATGTGTTTAAGATTCTGCCATATAAATATGTGGACCTGTAAACCATCCATTTTTATGCTTTCTAGTGTTCCCTTGTACAGGTATTCCAAGAGTTCTCAGTCTTTATGTTGATGGATCTCTTAACTCTTCCTTTCCAAATTTTCAACCTTCTGATATGATCACACTGTTACCTCCATTTACAATGTTACAGTAGAATAGAGAGAGACCTGACTTTCCCAAGTCTGCTCTTCCTGACTTAAATGGAATACCTCAAGTGCTTCCCAGTAGGCATAGCACCACTTCCAGACTGAAATATACACTTACATCCTATTAAGGATGTAAATATACACTGAAATATACACTTACATCCTATTAAGGAAGTATCCATATATTCCTATTTCATTGTTTTTGTCAAAAATTATTGCTGAATTTTGGCAGATGCCTGTTCAGCCTTTATGGAGATGCTGACATGATTTTTCTAATCAGTTCCTCCAATTTAAAAATTTTTAATATTGAACTGTGGTTGATTCATGAAATAAATTCCTAAAGTTAATGGTGTTTTAACTTTAAAATTCATTTCTAGAGAGATTATTTAGGACTTTAGCATAAATATTTACAAATCAAATTGGTATATAGCCTCTACCACCATTAATTTACACTTTGTCAGATTTTGGAATCAATGTCATATTCACATCATAAAAAAAACTTGGAATAGTACTTCTTAAAATCTTGCATGCTGTCTAAATAGCAGTAGTATTGTCTTTCCTTTAAAGATTTAATATAACTCTGTGAAAACAAATAGACCTATAACTTTCCTTTATTATTTTTATTTCTTCTAGGAGGTCATTTTGTTTAGATCCAAGTCTTCTGACGTCAGTTTGGGTGTATTTTTTTCCTCATAAGAATCAGTTATTCTTCTCTTCCAGATTTTCAAATATATTTTCACAGAGTGGAGTAAAGTGAGTGAAGTGTCCTTATGATTTATTTAATTTTCTGTTTATGTCTTTATTTCCCTACTATTTTATTTTATTTTATTTTATTTTTACCAGGGATTGAACCCGGGAACAGATAACCACTGAGCCATATCCCCAACACTTTTTCTTTTTTATTTGAGACAGGGCCTTGCTGAGTTGCTTAGGGCCTGGCTAAGTTGCTTAGGCTGGCCTCACACTTGGAATCCTTCTACCTCAGCCTCCTGAGTCTTTGGGATTACAAGCATACATCACCACACCTGGCTATCCTTTTTTAGTTAACTTACCTGTATCTTATCTATATATTGTTGTTTTAAAGAATATTTAAATTTTAATATTAGAACTGTATTTCCTGTATTGTAAATCACTAATTATTTTGTTATTAAGTTTTTTCATTTGCTTTGCTTCATTTTTTTCTTTTTTAGCCAAATGCTAAAACTTTATTAGTTTTTCAATCTTTGAATTCTCCCAATAATATTATTTAAAGCTATTGAATTTTCTTCTGCAGGCTGCTTTTGCTCTATCCCTTATGTCTGGTTATTTAGTATTTTCATTATTGTTCTTATGTAGAAATTCTGTGATTTTAATTTGTTTGTTTGTTGACCTGGAAGTTGTTTATAAAGAAAACTTTTAAAATTCTAGACAGATGAATTTTTTTCATGAATTACTTTATAATTTATGATTTTATGTCATTATATCAAATCATGTTATTTCTGTATTTTGGAGTTTATTGAGTTTTTGTTTTAACTGGCTTGACATATAGATGATTTCTGGCGAATATTCAGAAGCATCTGAAAAGATGAGTGTTCTATTTTCAGAGTAAAGTTTCTGAGATACACATATATGGGCAAACGTGTGTGTGTGCGCGCGCGCAAGTGCGCGCGTGCACATGTGTGTCAGATCCACCCTATTTAAAAATATTTTATACCCTTACTCATTTTCAGTTCATTTGACCTGCCTGTCCCTGACTGCTTCTCTGCTCCTAGGAACACAGTAGAAATGCTCCACTGAAACCCCTTTATATTAGAAATGGATATATAAATTGCTTTTAATGATGAAATATGAGCAAAAGTAGCATGCATTACTTCCAGGAAGAAGTCTTTAAATGATTATGCATATGATTGCTACAGCACTCAGAAGGGAACCACCAAATGAAGGAGGCTTCATCAGTCTGCATCCCTTGGTAAAGAAGACGTTGGGATCAGACCCCTGATGACCCATGATGGAAATGTAAGATGAGCAAGATTCAGTTTAATCTACTGAGATTTGGGAATGGTATGTTATCCAGCAGGATAGGAATAACCTAGTCCATCCTACTACCAAAGTAAGAGGAAGAGCAGGATCCAAGATAAATTGATTCAGCAGCTCAATGATGCAATGAGGGGCTCAAGTTTCTCCACCATTCACTTTTTTTTTTTTTTTTTTTTTTTTTTTTTAAGGAAGAAAAGTTTATTTTGGGCCTCATGGTTTCAGAGGTCTTGGTCCATAGATGGCTGACTCCATTCCTCAGGGCTCAAGGTAAGGAAGAACGTCATGGCAGAAGAATGTGTAGAGGAAAGTAGGTCTGGACATGATCAGGAAGCAGTGAGAGAAAACACTGTGTACCAGTATGAAATATAAATCCCAAAGGCACACCCCCAGGGATCCACCTTCAACAGCCACACCCTACCTGCCTACAGTTACTGTCCAGTTAATCCCTGTCAGGGGACTAATGCACTAATTAGGTTAAGTTTCTCATGACCCAATCATTTCACCTCTAAACTTTGAAGCATTGTCCCACACGTGAGCTTTTGAGGGACACCTAATATCTAAACCATGACATTCGACCCCTGGTCCCCAAGAGCTCATGCCCATCTCACATTGCAAAATACATTTAGTCCTTTTCCAAGAGCCCCCCTAGTCTGAACTATTCCAAGACTACCCAAAAGTCCAAGTCCAAAGTCTCCTTGAAACAAGGCAAACTCTCAGCATGAGCCCCTATAAAAATCAAAAGCAGGCTACATATATCCAATATATAAAGATACAGAGTAAACATTTCCATTCCAAAAGGAAGAAGTAGAGGCACAGAAAGAAAGAATGGAACCAAAGCAAGACCAAAATCCAGCTGGGCAAACAAGTCCTATATGTAGCTCCACATCCAGCGTCTGGGGCATGTGGCATCCTGATGTTCTTTCCAAAGGGCTTGTGTACCTTTGTTCCTAGGGTCTTACTGGCTACAGCCCACATAGCCTCTCTGTTGGCTTGTCTCTGCCCAATTACTTCAGCTTTCCTTGGCTGGCGTCCCATGTTATTGGCCTTTCTTAATCTTGAAGTTCTCTACTACAGCTTCAGTTTTTTCCTTGCACCTCCATGTATCACCCTCTCAAGAGCTACCTGCAGGGACTTTGCCTTGCTGCACTTTTCCTGGCCTCCCAGGTCTTCCTTTGAAATCTCAGTGAAGCCTCCATGATGCCCTAACTCTAGCATTCTACAATCCCACAGAACCAGCAGTATATGGTTGATGCCAAGATCGGTTGCCATCTTTAGCAGTAGCCAAGTCTCCAGGGACCAAGGTTGCAGCAGCCTGAGTGAAACAACTTTCTAGGCTGCCCTGTGCAAGCATGGCACCACACCGGTCTTTTCTCAAAGGAACTTTTACTCCCTTGAGCCTGAGATGGGTGTGATCTTGCCAATTTCTGAGATGTTCTGAAGCCATCTTTGCTGTTGTCTCTGTTCAAAGTCTTTAGGATTTCTTGAGTGGCTGTATGTCTTTAACAACTGCAACTTCCTTAGCCCCAGTTTTAACTCACAGTTTTCTGTCTTAACTGCAAGTTTTTCAGACCTTTCTGCTTTGCTTTCTGCTCCTGATGATCACAATAAATTTGGCTGAAAGCTGCCGGCAATATCCATGCCACTGCCTGAATTCTGTGCTGCCTAGAAATTTCTTCTGACAGATTAAGAAACCCATCACCTTTTAATTCAGCCTCACAGAATGTCTCAGGACACAGGTAAAATGGAGGAGGCCGTGCTGATGTGGTAGGCAAAGTGTATTTGAGGGATCTTTGTACCTGCCTCTCAATTTTGCCATGAACCTAAAACCACTCTAAAAACTAAAGTCTATTAAAAAATGTATAAATTAAGCCAGTCACAGTAGTGCATGCCTATAATCCCAGCAGCTGGGGAGGCTGAGACAGGAGGGGTTCAAAGCCAGCCTCAGCAAAAGTGAGGTACTAAGCAACTCAGTGAGCCCTGTCTCTAAATAAAATACAAAATAGGGCTGGGGATGTGGCTTAGTGGTCAAGTGCCCCTGAGCTCAATCCCCGGTACCAAAACAACTACAAAATGTGTGTGTGTGTGTATATATATGTGTGTGTGTTTTGTGTGTGTGTGTGTGTACACACACACACATATATATATGACACAACGATTGCTACCAATTTTCTGTGTATTTTTACAGAGAAAACGTGCATATAGGCATGTGCCATTTGTTTACAAATGAAAACATGGTATACTGCACCCTTCTTTCACTTGGTAAAATATTTTAAAGACTGTTTCCCATAGTTCATCTTTTTTGCATCTATACTGAATATTTTTATGACTACCCCTTAATTTAATCTGTCTTATTCCCCCATTTACATGTATAGAAGTTATTTTCAGTCTTTTCTTAG
Organism: Tamias sibiricus; assembly: GCA_025594165.1. Classification (NCBI taxonomy): domain Eukaryota; kingdom Metazoa; phylum Chordata; class Mammalia; order Rodentia; family Sciuridae; genus Tamias; species Tamias sibiricus. The sequence continues at coordinate 104,746,031 of CM046664.1, read as the reverse complement.
TGTAAACAATATTTGCATAAGCATATATTTTTGCACACATATGTAATTATATCTGTAGGAAAAAATTTCAAGAAGGGAAATGTGTGTTCCCACCAATTTACATACTAACCATGTGTAAGAATCAGACTTAACATTTTTAAGACATCATCCAGAGTGTTTATCCTCAAATGAATAGCCCTAAAATCATTTAACTTATTAGTAGGAAGAGATAAATATTGAGTGACCTCTATCCTTGTACAAAAACATATCTCTATTTTTATTTCACCTTTTTCCTGGTAAGTTCAACGAGCTAACATTACCATGAAATGATTTATTCATGATTTCCTAAGCAATGTAATTAATTTTTTAGGGTTTACAGTTATTTTATAGATTTTGAAACTGGAGAATAAATGCCTATTAAAATAGAATAAATATTATCAACAGAAATTTATGAGAAAAAAAAGAGTAGTTTGAAAAATGATGCTTTCCAAATTTCCTCCCATTTAGCCCAAGACATCTCTCATTCACATTTCCTTACTGTGTTTTAAAATGTTCTATGGGTCCTTTGTGAAATACTGAAGGTTACTAAATGTCTGACTTATTTTTCAAATCAAATGTTTCTTTAAAATTCAGCAAATTTTCAATGAGGTTTAATTAGGCAGAGAAGTGGTTCAGAACTCATTTTAAAACGTGCATGATAATTAGGGAACATCAAAGAGTATTGTTACATTCTAAACTATAAACAACTGACTGTTAATGATTTAAAAATTCCAAATATTATCCCACAGTACAGAGAACTAAAGCTTATTTTTTTTAAAAAGCAAACTGTATACTTTGGTTTAGGAAACTGTATCTTAAGCTAATGATTTACTCTATACTTCTTCTCAAAAAATAGTTTCACCAGACACCCCTTGTATCATTGCAGGGGTCAAGGTTCATGAAATTTTAGAGCCAGAGGAGACTAAGTATCTTCCCATCCCCAACAGATGATTTTGCTGACTTGGCAATGTCACACTTGGTTACTCACAGACTGGACCAGGACACAGTTTTCCTGGTGTTCAAGCTAGATCACTTTCTACCATATTTTGCTGTATCTTTATTAATATGTGTGTAAAAGCACTCACAACACTCTCTAATAAAAGTTTACCACAACATAATTTCTCATTGACATTTAGCAGAAATCTTTCCATTGAGTAATCACTATGAAAAGTCATAGGGATACACCAGTGAACCAGGGGAGCATAGTTTCTCTCATTCAAAAGTCCCTATTTTGGGCTGGGGTTGTGGCTCAGCGGCAGAGCGCTCGCCTTGCACATGCGCGGCCCGGGGTTCGATCCTCAGCACCACGTAAACATAAATGTATTGCATTGTGTATTAAACATAAATGCATTACATTGCATACAACTAAAGTAAATAAATAAATATTTTTTAAAAGTCCCTATTTTGGTGGGGAGGCAGCATTCCCATGAGAAAGTGCTCTCAGGCAATAATGGAGATCTTGCTAGCACTGGTCATCCTTTCTCCCCTGGGCTTGCTAGGTGGCATGTCTGTCCCATATATGTAATCACAGCCCTAAGACTTACCACACTTTAATTATAATCATTATTTGCACTGTGTTGCCCTTTACAGATTTTAAAACACATATGCACCACAGAGTCTCTCCCCATAGTAACACATGAGGCAAATCATGTCTCCATCTTCCACTAAAGAACCCATAGCTCAGAGAGAATGACTTGCTGAAGCTTCACAGCCAGGAAACTATAGAACTAGAAGCCCAGGCTAGCCTTTAGACCAAGGCTTTGGTCATAATATTAATCAGTGTCCCAAATTCCAAATATTTCATTTTCTGGGAAATCTGAGTTCACTGTAGAATGGCGAGCCTTCAGGTGAAGTTTGGGTAACTTAAAAATCTGAATTATAGCATGCTTTCTTGGAAAAGGAAAATCGTAGTGCCCAAAAATTCCATGGAAGTGCTTGTGGCTGTTACTGAACTGTGAGGATAGCATTTTGCTAGAAGCATGAAACCACAGACAGCTTTGAGTTTCTTGGTTTGTTTGTTCCATTCCTTGTCATGGGGAATGAGGAAACTTGAAAATAAAATATCACTGAAATTAAATGTGTCTGAAAGAAGTACACCAAAATATCACCAGTCTCTGGGTGGTTGGGTTATTTGTTTATTTTATTTTCTTTTTTGCATATTCCACATTTCCTAGAGTAATTTTGTTACTTTTATAATCAGAAATTATATAATTCATCTAAATTTGTACATAATTCCCAACCTAGTACAAAGGGAAAGAAATTCAAACTGTCTCAAATCTGGATACTTATATGGATAAATATGTGGAATGTCCTGTAACAAATGTACAGCCTTTAAAAATATCAGTCTATGAGTAAACTGAAGAATTGATTTAGGGGCTGGGCTTGTGGCTCAGTGGTAGAGCACTTGCCTCGAACGCATCCTCAGCACCACATAAAAATACATAAATAAAGATATTGAATCCATCTACAACTAAAAAAAATAATGAAAGAAAAGAATTGATTTAGGTTAGACATGGTGGTACACACTTATAATCCTAGCAGCTCAGGAAGATGCGGCAGGAGGATCACACATTTAAAGCCAGCCTTAGCAACTTAGTGAGGCCCTAAACAATTTAGTGAGACTCTGTTTCAAATAAAAAGGGCTAGGGATGTAGCTCAATGGTTAAGTTTCCCCGGGTTCAATCCCCAGTACTAAAAACAACAACAACAAAAAAAGTTCAGCCGGGCGCGGTGGCTCACGCCTGTAATCCCAGCACTTTGGGAGGCTGAGGCAGGAGGATCGCGAGTTCAAAGCCAGCCTCAGCAGTGGCGAGGCACTTAGCAACTCAGTGAGACCCTGTCTCTAAATAAAATACAAAAAAGGGCTGGGGATTTGGCCCAGTGGACGAGTGCCCCTGAGTTCAATCCCCGGTACCCACAAAAAAAAAAAAAAAAAAAAAAAAAGTTCATTCATTCATTCATTCTTTTAACACATATTTATTGAATACCTACTATGTGCCAGGAAGTTTTAGGTACTAGAAATATAGCTGTGGGGATGGGGTTGTGGCTCAGCGGCAGAGCACTCGCCTTGCAGGTGCGCTGCCCGGGTTCGATCCTCAGCACCACATAAACATAAATGCATTGCATTGTGTACAACTAAAAGTAAATAAATAAATACTTTAAAAAAAAAAAAGAAATATAGCTGTGACTCAAAAGTCTTTGACTGAGCAACTAAAAATTGGGTGATTATTGTCTTCGAAGAAAGACTATGGAAGAAGCAGATTTGATGTGGATGGAATCAGGAGCTCATTTTTGGATACACTAAATTTCAGATGCCTGTCCTCTTTCAAGTAGAAATGTTAGTTTGACACCTGGATATATTCAGTGGGAGCTCAGGAGAGTGATTTGACCCAGAGATATAAACTGGGGACTCATGAGCATGCAGATAACATGGACATTCATGAGACCAAACAGAAGCAACAAGGACAACATGAGAGTAGTTTAAAAAGAGCAGAAACCCAAATGCAGAGAAGTCCCACCTCTTTACATATCAGGGAAACGTGAGTAGTCACATGACAGAAGATTCTGGAAGTCAAATAAAGAATGCATCTCAAGAAAAAGGACATGATCAGTTGACTGTAAGTCAAAGGCAGCTGAGGATGTTTGTACCAAAGACCAAGCATTTCTCTGATAATTTTGAATAGTGTTTGTTTCTGAGTTAACTACTTATAATAACTATGCCAGAGGACAAGTCTTTTAGAAGCTGTAGTAAAATGGAAAATGAGAGTTGGAAACATGGGCATGAGGGCCAGCTCTGCCACTCATTGGCTGTGTGATCTGGGGAAAGTCACTTGACCATTTCAGTCTCAGGTTCTGCATCTGTAAGATACAAGCAGCCCTTGATCAGCGCCTCACTCTGCTGCTCTGATGAATAGCAGGAATAAAATCTTTGTTCCTAACAAACAATAGGCACTCATTTTTTTAAAAAATATTTATTTATTTACTTTAGTTGTACACAATGCAATGCATTTATGTTTACGTGGTGCTGAGAATCTAACCCGGGCCGCGCACGTAGGAGGCGAGCGCTCTGCCGCTGAGCCACAATCCCAGCCCACTCATTTTTATTAAATGGGATAGTTCTTGAGGTCAGCATAATGGATAGAAATGCAGATAGACTCTATACTTTGAACTCTATGAAACTGGTCCTTAGTAACTGAACTCATTTTTCCTTGTTTTTATTTACTTAGGTGCCAAATAAGTGTCCCTTTGTTAAACATGAATCCAACTTCCCAAACTAAAAATATCCAAGCTGAGGAAAATTTGTCAAGTAACTGACCTGTGTTCTCCAAATTCTTTTTTTAAAATATTTATTTATTTACTTTAGTTGTATACAATGCAATGCATTTATGTTTACGTGGTGCTGAGGATCGAACCGGGGCCGCACACGTGCGAGGCAAGCGCTCTGCTGCTGAGCCACAAACCCAGCCCTCTCCAAATTCTTAATGTCAAGAAAGCTTAGGAGGGGCTAGGGATGTGGCTCAGGGTAGGATGCTTGTCCAGCATGCATGAGATCCTAGATTTGACCCCCAGCAGTGGAAATAATAATAATAAAGAATGGCTTGGGAACTGTTCCATATTAAAGTAGAATAAAACAATAAGACAACTGAGTACAATCTGTTATACTGGACTGGATTTGGTATCATTGGAAGAAATGCTCTAAGGACATAATAGGAATAGTTGACATACGAACTACATATGGAATATATATGGTTAATATGTTAAATGTCCTAAACTAGATCCCTGTGTATGGCTGTCTAGGGAATATCCTTGATTTAGAAAGTAAAGACTAAAGCATTATGGAATAAGAAGTCATTCAAAATACTTCTATCCAGGAGAGAGAGACAGAGACAGAGACACAAAGAGGAAAAGTAGCAAAATATTAAAAACTAGTTCACCGGAATAAAATATCTCTGGATTATTCTTACGATTTTTCTATAAATTTTGAAATGTTTTCAAGATTAAAAAAATTGAGCCGGGCGCGATGGCACATGTCTGTAATCCCAGCACTTGGGAGGCTGAGGCAGGAGGATCGTGAGTTCAAAGTCAGTCTCAGCAATGGCGAGGCACTTAGAAACTCAGTGAGACCCTGTCTCTAAATAAAATACAAAAAAGGGCTGGGGATGTGGCCCAGTGGTTGAGTGTCTCTGAGTTCAATTCCCCGTACCAAAAAAAAAAATTGAAAAATATGATTCTCTGGGGTATGTTCTTTTTTTTTTTTTAATATTTATTTACTTTAGTTGTACACAATGCAATGCATTTATGTTACGTGGTGCTGAAGATTGAACCCGGACCACACACGTGCAAGGCGAGCACTCTGCCGCTGAGCCACAACCCCAGCCCCTGGGGTATGTTCTTAATGCCTTTATTCAGAAAGTTCCTTTGCTAGACCAGATTTGGGGCAACTTTACTTTCACATGCATTTTATTTTAGGTTGTTTAATTAATTAATTATTAATTTTCCCATTTGCTTATTTACTTACTTTGCAGTACTGGAGACTGAACTCAGGGGCACTTTTTTTTTTTTTTTTTTTTTTTTTTTTTTTAAGTTGTAGATGAACACAATAGCTTTATTTTATTTATTTATTTTCATATGGTGCTGAGGATAGAATCCAGTGCCTCACACAAGCGAGACAAGTGCTCTACCACTAAGCCCCAGCCCCAGCTCAGGGGCACTCTATTACTAAGCTACATATACCCCCATCCTTTTTTGGGTCTCACAGATTTGCCCTTGACTTATGATGCTCCTGACTCCATCTTTTGAGTAGCTGGAATTACAGGTGTGCATCACCATGCCTGGCTCTACATTAATTTTTTTTTTATATTTTTATTTATTTGCTTTTAGTTGTACACAATGTGTTCCATTTGTACGTGGTGCTGAGGATCGAACCCGGGCCGCCCACGCGCCAGGCGAGCGCTCCACCGCTGAGCCACAATCCCAGCCCTCTACATTAATTTTATATAATTTTTATTTGTATGGTAAATCTTATAACAACAACAAAAAAGAAGTGTCTATATGTCTGTATTTCATTGCTAAAAGAAAAAAAGAACTTGCAGGCTGTTTCTTTTAGTTAAAGAAACATGTATCATATACATACAGACACAGTCACACCCAAGTTATATTTGGTTAATGTCTGAAAAGTTACAAAAAAAATTTAAAGTGATTATCTCTGGGCAGTCCAATTTTAGTTTTGTTCTAGAGATTCCTTTTCTGTTTAAACTTTTTAAATGATTGATTTTCTAATTCAAAATGTATTTTAAGGTGGATAATAAATGCTACTGTTAGAATCAGAGAGCTGAATGACACTGTTAGAATTTGTGATCCAATAATGAGGGAGTGGGTTTGAAAGAGAGGAACAGGGAGTTTCTCCTGCTGCAAATAAAAAGATAAGGATAACTAGAATTCTGCAGTCTTTATCATTTAGGACCTCACTGTGCAGGGAGTACAATTATGACTAAGAAGATGCAGCTGTAATCGAGGACCTCACAGGACTTTTCATATTTAGGTAAATTACTCTGAACCGTCAATTTCCTGGTTTTTTACCAGTCCAGAATCTCCCTGTGATTTTTTTCTAACATCTGACTTTAGGACCCTCATCGTACTTTTTCCTGCTTCCCTATCATCCAAAGCCACTTTGCTTCCTGTTCTGCTGCATTGCACAAGAAATCTCAGCACACTCATGGTTTAAAATGGAATAATTTAAAGAAATTCTTGAAGAGTGGTACAAACACCTTCACCAGGTGTTGCTGATCCTCCACCATCTCCCTCCCTCTCATTTCACTGCCATCCAAAACTATGTGCCTGTAATTCTGCAACTGTGTATATATCCTTGGAAGGGCAGTCAAATTCTCTCCTGCAATTTTATCTCTCTGTTGGACCAGCCAGATCAGACTAACCTCCTTGATGGGGGGAAAAAAAGTGATCATAAATAAAAATAAAAGTTTTAATCATTTGAACAATAAAACATTTGATCAGGCAAATGGATGTCACTTATAAAAGAAACAAGCACAATTGTGGCAAAAAGTGGAACTAAATCATGGAAACCAATAGGTCTATGAGTTATCATAAAATGCCCAGATATCCCTTTTCATCCTACTTTTTCCCTTTTATTTTCTTTTCTTTTCTTTTCTGAGATGGAGTCTTGCTCTGTTGCTGGGACTAGTTTCAAACTCCTGGACTCAAGTGATTCTCTCCTGTCGCTGGGATGACGGATGCACACCACTGTGCCAGGCCCTCTTCATGTTTTAAGAATGTGGTCTGAGGTCACTTTCTCATGGAATCTTTTTGTAACTTCCCCCCTTCCACAAGCTGATCATCTTTAGACACATGCTAATTGGAATCACTCAAATAAGACAGTTCAAAGAGAAAAAACAGAATAATAACAATAATAAATAATAGTGGTTGGAGATGCAGGTTAAAGAGCCCAGCTGCCAACTTTCAATCTTGAATTCCCTACTTAATAGCTCAACTACCCAGAAACCTGCTAGACCTAGAAAAGGGGAAAGAGAATTATCCATATTCCTTTGAGGATTGTGAGGAATCCACTTGATTTATTTTTACATAAATGAGGGTGTGCAGGGAGGTGGGGGAAGTTGATAAGAATTTCTATTGGCAAAGATTAATAAGTCTTCCAATGAATTTGCTTTCCTTGTTATCCATTCTTAAGTATTCCATACCTTTCTTTTTTTAATTATTTATTTGAATTTGTTATACATGCTTGCAGAATGCAATTCATTTCATATTACATATATAGATCATAATTTTTCAACTCACTGGTTATACACGAAGTATTTTCATGCCATTCATGGAAGCAGAGTATATTTTGACATATTATACATACATAGAGTATAACTTACTCTAATTAGGATCCCATAATTAGGATCCCATTTTTTAAAAGCACTCCACAAGTTTTTATGAAAGAAATCGATAATCCATTAGGAAAAAAAGCAAAGGAAAAATTGATGGTCTCCAAGAAAGAAAATATAGTAACTCATAAACATAGGAAAAGATGCTCTACTTCATCATCAAAGAAAAGCAAATTTAATACTGACATATAATTTTTCACCTATCAGATTTGCCTAATCAGTTTGGTATAATATTATACCATACCATTTCTTTGTTTTTTTTTTTCCCCAGTTAAAGTCATTGATCAAAATATGCTGTCACACACACACACACACACAAACCCAAACAGAAAAAAGGTCATGAAAGATCTTTAAAAGAACTATCTCAGTAGGAGGGTTATAGCCAATTGAAATACAAAGTAGAAATGGTCACCACCAAGTTGACATCTGTCCCGCCCACCAGTGGTGGTCCTCATTGTATCCTCCTCAAAATCCCTCAAGTTGTAAATATGTTGCTTTACATGGCAAAAACAACTGGATACACATAATTCAGTTAAGGATCTTGAGATGAAAAGATTATCCTGATAACCTAGATGGGCTCAGTGTAATCAAAGTGGTCCTTATAGGTAGAGGCAGGACAATGGGAGTCAGAGAATTTTGAAAATGGTATGCAGATGGTTTTAAAGAAGGAACTAAGAACCAAGGGACACAGAAACTGGAGAGGTAAGGAAACAGACTCTCCCCTATGCAAAGGTTCTCTTCAATTGCATGAGCCTAGTGAGACAGACACACACCAGTCAGGAAAAGCACACTTTTTTTTTTTTTTTTTTTTTTTTTTGGTGCTGGGGATAGAACCCAGGGAATGTGAGGCAAGCACTCTACCAACTGAGCTATATCCCCAGCCCCAGGAAAAGCACACTTCTCACCAATAGGCAGCAAGGATAAGCAACAGCCTAGGATCCTTGTGAATTGGTCCCCCAGGGCCCAGGAAAGATGTAAACAGCAGAGCTTTGCTTACATGTGTAGTAAGTTACACTGCAGCTGAGGGACTCCAGAAGCATTCCATCCTGGGTACAAACTGACTTGCTAAGCTTAAGCATTGCAGAACATGTTGTTCTAGAAGGAATGAGGATACAGCCTGATTGTTCCTGACATTTCCTCCTCATCTCAGGATGTTGCATTCTTTGTACAATCTACATAGAGTTTCAAGCAAGGGTGGAAAAGCCGGTTCAGCCAAGGTCATCTGGGGACGTGACTTCCTGTACCCTAGAGCCTTCACCAACTTTTTGGTTTTAGGCCAGTAAGATCCAATTTGGACTCTTCAAACCTCCAGAAACAAAGAGTAATGAATATGTGTTATAGCCAAACATGGTGGTGCACATCTGTAATCCCAGCTACTGGGGAGACTGAGGCAGGAGGATCACATGTTCGAGGGCAGCCTGGAAAATTTAGTGAGACCCTGTCTCAAAATAAAAAATAAAAAGTATTTGGGATATAGCTCAGTGGTATATAACCCCTGGGTTCAATCCCCAGAATTTAAATAAATAAATAAAAATAAATTTGTGTCATTTTAAACTGCTAAGTTTGTGGAAATTTATGACAGCAGCAGGAAGACACAAATATGCCAAGTCACTTAAACAATTTTCTTCTCATGCTTACCACTACCTAAAATAAAATTCTGTTCGTTTTATTTGATTATTGTATTCTCACCACTCCACTCCATCCCCCAGGAGTATAAAATGCATAAGATGAGGTACATCCACAGACTGAGCCCATTCAAATTGTAGACACTCAACAAATACTTACATTTTTATGTATTTGCAGGAATGCATGAGTTGCTAAAATGTTGTTGAATTTTTTTTAACATCAGTCAATATAACCAGAGATCAGGAACACAATATTTATTTTGACCTGTTCTTGGGACTGTATTGTGTGCTGGCAACATGAGAAACCTTTTTTAACCACAAGTATTTATTGATGGGTCAAAGAATGTAACTGCAATATGATAATAAAGTACAACTGTGGATTAAAAGTTTGCTATACAGTCAAAGGAGAGGAGAAACCATAATCTTAGGAACTATAAACAGGCAAATCAAGGAGCCTCTGAAGTACCTCTCTAGAGAGGTATTATCAGTATCAGATAATTCTTCCCTTTTTTTTTTTTTTTTTTTTTTTTTTTTGTGGTTACCGGGGATTGAACTCAGGGGCACTCGACCACTGGATCACATCCCCAGCCCTTTTTTTGGTATTTTATTTAGAGACAGGGTCTCACTGAGTTGCTAAGTGCCTCACCATTGCTGAGGCTGGCTTTGAACTCGCGATCCTCCTGCCTCAGCCTCCCAAAGTGCTGGGATTACAGGCGTGCGCCACCGCGCCCGGCAATTCTTCCCTTTTATACACTTTTTATACAATATATATTACAGTTTTTCTACAACATATATTACTTCATCACAAAGACTGATAATTCACAAAGAATTCCTCATTCTTTACACTTGAACCATCCAGCTTGGCCACACTCCCCTCTCCCTTTGTAGTGACATTTTTTTTAGGAATTCTCTTCCTAAAGACTTTTTAACACACCTTAGATAGCCTTCAAAGCAAGAAAACAAGCAAACAAGCAATGAGTCAGAGGAAATTAGCAGGGGCAAACATACACACAGACATACAGAGGATGGCATCAGATTCAGTGAAGTATAAATTAAGCTGACCTTGGCAGAGAAGTTGCTCTGGTTCATTCAAAGGCCTGTGATGCCACCTTACATTGTCTCTTGTTTCTAAGGGATTAGCAGTGGCCTGTACAAGGAGCTAGGAAGATAATGTAACCTGGCTACTAATGATACAATATACTCCATGCTTTAAATCTGTGTTAGGAGCTGACTATAGTTTCCAGCCTCAACATTTGTACATGGGATATCTTTATAACAGAGACAGGTATAATTGAAGATCCAGATATTTCGGATATCTCAATCCAAAACAACATAATATTGTGTGACAACATAATATTGATTGTACTTCTGAGAATTTACTAACTGTAAGATTGCCTTTGAGCAATTAAAATGCAAATTGAATAACAATATTTCAGAAGTTAGTATCTTAGAAGAGAGGCATGTGTGGACATTATGGGTTAAGAGCTGCAACTTTGGACTCAGGGGACTTAACTAAGAACCCTGACTCAGTGACTACTTTGCCATAGGGTAATCTGTGATAGTTATTCAATTCCCCTGGACATTATGTCCTCATCAATAAAATGGGAAGAATAAGATCCCTGCCTCAAAGTTGCAATAATTCAATGAGAAAATGTATAAAAGAGAGTTTAGTGTAATGCTTAATACAAAACAACAGCGCAATGAATGACAGTGTAGACTCTCATTCATTTCTCCATATACAGAGGCAATTTTTATGAAACTAGATGGTTGGTTTCCCAACTTTCCTTCACCAGGAACCACTGGAGCTGAGTTATCTTATTTTGAGGAGCCTCAGTTCCCACATCTCTCCATTCCTGTTCCCACTCCCAAATCCATAATTTCTGCTCAGTGCCGAAATGCTTTGCCAAACCAGATTCTGTCAGCTAGGGTTTCCCTTTGCCTATTTTCCATCAAAGAATGGATGCCAGCCAGAAAAAGGATTTCGGAGGTTAGTTAGGAGTCATTCCAACTAAAAACACAAATATGGTTTTCGGGGATATGGTAAGAAGGCAGAAATATAAGGACAAAATGATGCTTTCTTTGTGGTCGAGATGGATCAGCTATATTTGTTAAGGCAATTTTGTTTGCCTGTGTGTGTGTGTGTGTGTGTGTGTGTGTGCGCGTGCGTGCGCGCGCACAAGTGCATGTATTTTAACACTATACATCAGCATAGAATCCCTTATTTTTTATTTTCTTCTGGGTTTTTATTAATATGATTTTCACTGTTTTCTTTCCAATAAATACCTCACTGCTAAGCAGACCAGAAAGGCAATATGTCCCAGAGATTAAAATGGTGAAGTTATACACATACACTAGATTTTCTCTTTATCAACACGTAAGTATGCTCTGGCTTATTTCTCTTCCATGTAACTCAAACACACACACACACACACACACACACACACATACACACACACACCCCTCATTCTCATATTCTGAATTCTCACTGGTTAATAGGGATGGGGGAGAATAATCAAGCCCCTTGATTCTCTGGAAGTTAAAGTAGGATGTTATTACAATGTGGAGAAAGATGTGTCTCCTTACCTTTGTTTCCCAAATATTTAGAAATCTCATTCATGAAGCTGGAGCTGTGGAAGAGGGTTATCTTCTGTAATCTCATATACTGGAATATTTCATAAAATCCAACCTTTTCACTGTACAAAGGATTCTTCCCACTGAGTTAAAGCTTTCAGCAAATAGGGGTTCTCTCCCCCATGTATTATAGCACCCACCCAGAAATATAATAGGCCATTTTCCCTTTGGAGAGGTGGGGAATTCAAGGGGGGTAGTCTTGTGAATTCATTCTTGGAAGGATAGACCCAGGCAGAGCTTGTAGGATGTGTGATGACAAGGGGTGGGGCTGCTTTTAGTCATTGCACATCCTCCCCTGGGAGATGACAGTGACTACCTAGTCTATCTTTCTGGTCACCCACATGGAACCTCGGGAGTACCTGAAGCTTGATGTAATTCTTGGGTTTTCAGAAGGCAACAGAAAGCAACTTCCAACTCTTGAGAAAGAATTCAGGCTATTTAACCATGGGGAATCTTCCAACCAAGGCATGTGAATAAATGTCAGCCTCCCTTATGCAGAAATATAAACCCTGGTATACCTTTTTCCAAGTGTCTGAAGACTAGAATCTGTCCTCTCTCAGGCTGCTAAATGCAGTTCAATTCTTTATTGAATGTCTTATTTGTGTCTAGCTCTGTGGTAAATACAAAAATAAGCATAAAGGAAAGGATGTTTGTAATGATAAAGACTGTTCTATATATTTGCTTTTTTTTTTTCTTAAACATTTCTTATAACAACTCTGAAAGAACTGTGAAGTTTAGATTAAAGGTCCAGCTTCATGTACTAGAGAGTCAATATGCTCTGATTTAAAGTAGAAGAATTTCCCCCTTTGACATGTAGGAATCCAGAGGTATGTGGCCCAGGACTAGTGTGATGGCTGTGTTCCAGGGATGCAGGCATCTTCTGTCTTGTTGCTGACCATCACGTGGCCCTTAATCACATGGTTCAGGGTGGCTGTCCATACTTCTACCATCCCTCTCCTTTCACACATCACTTTTTCTCACAGCCTGTTTGCACAATCAAATCTACCTCAGAAATATAGATTTTATACTGGGCAGCTACATGCCCAGCTAAAAACAGAAATTCAAATTGAGATTCCTGCAAGTTAAATAAGCTTGCAAAGATTACTGGGTTTCCCTATGCTGTACATTTTTCTGTAATGCTGGTGCTTTTGTTGCTGTAGGCTTTTGGCTAAGCTACTTCCAGCAGAACAGAACCAAAATGTGCACTTCCACCCTAAGTTCTGTATCCTTAATGTAGAGGGAAACAAGGCAGTGATGAAAAGCTCCTTAAGGTAGAGAATTTAAGAGGCTCAAGAGCTTTCTACTTAGCATAGAAATAAGATTCTGGGTAAGTGGAAAGTCCACTGAACCAGGAAAGAAGTTCTGCCCACTGAGCAGCCAGGCTGGCAAGGGGCTAAGACTGCCTAAGCAAAATCGAGGCCTGGCCCTCCCTGTCCCTGCTTCCAAATGCTTAGTGGGACAGGGGCCCTCTTCCAACCACTCCATTCTGTAGCTATAACATGAAAGTAGCCATGGAACACATAATATGTGGGCATAATCCATATTACAATAAAACCTTTTTTATGAACACCAGACTTGGGATGTAATTCAATAGTAGAACACACGCCTAGCATGTGTGAGGTGTGAGGCCCTGGGTTTGATCCCTACCACAACCCCCCCCCCCCACACACACACACACACATATACACACACATATCTGCTAAAAGCAGGATGGGTACATCTATACCACAAATACTGAAAATTTTAAAAAAGCAAACACTTGATATAAGCAATAACTTGGACAGATCTCAAGCACATTATTACATTGAGTAAAAAGAGCCAATCTCAAAGGTAACATACTCTATTATCCTATCTAACATTCTCCAAATGACAAAATTATAGAAATGGAGTGATTAGGGGTTAGGCTTGGTTGGAGATAAGTACATGACCATGCCCATTAAGAGGTGGCATGTGGGAGATCTTTATGATAATGGAGTCATTCTGTATCTTGATTGAGTATCTTTGATAAGGTGGTGGCCACATGTATCCATATGTGTGATAAAATGCCACAGATGTACACACACATTGAATCAATATGAATTTCTTGGCTACAAATAATATTGTACTATTAATTATATAAAATGTAACCACCAAGGGGAAATATGGGTGAAGAGTACATGGCAACTTCATGTAAATCAATAATTGTTTCAAAATAAAGAGTTAAATAAAAAACAAAAAATGAGGAACAGACAGTAGATCAGATATGGCTCATGGTCTATAGTTTTCAACCCCTGGAAAAAAGAAAAGAGATATTTGTAGTATTTGTAGTAGGGAAAATTAGTATGCCTCAAAATTAAGAATATGCAAGTTAGTAAGGAAATGACAAGCCATATTTTAAAGAGGTTAGAGGATATAAATAATTCACACAGAAATTAGACAATACAAATATTATTTAAATAGCTAAAGTGATTCAAAAAATTAACCATAACATTTTCCTACACTATAAAAACATATCATGTTAACATTATCAACTATTGACAATATTATAAAGAAATATATAATGACATACACATAAGTAGGAGAATGCATTGGTTAATTAACTTTGAAAACAATTGGGTGGTTTCTACCAAAAATTTAGGTTAACAATCCTTTGGCCCACCATTCCACACCTCAGAATTCATCTTATGAAATATATATACAGTTATGTTTAGTTTATTTTTTAAAATAGCTTTATTGGGGCTGGGGCTATGGCTCAGCGGTAGAGCACTCATCTCACATGTGTGAGGCACTGGGTTTGATGCTCAGCACCACATAAATTAAAAAAATAAAGGTATTGTGTCCACCTACAACTAAAAAAATTTTTTTCAAATAGATTTATTGAGGTTTAATTTACATACCATAAAGTTATCTCATTATAATTATACAAGTCAGTGATTTTTAATAAACTTACAGTCATACAACCATTACCAAAAATGTAATTTTTTAAGAATATTTCCCTCACCTCAAAAAGGTCCTTTGTGTCTATTTGAAGTCATTCCCTGTTCTTACCAGTAGCCCTGGGAAGTCACTAATTTACTTTTGTTTCTACATATTTGCCTTTCCTGGATACTTCTCAATATCCAGGAATGCATTTTAGTTTTAATTGGGATATGCCCAATCCTCATCATCATAAATTCTTTACTTTTTCACAAACACTCTAGTGTCAGCTATGGACATGATGTAAAATCATGCTCAAATATAGTTTAAAAGCATCAAGAATACAGGTTCAATAAAGGGAGATTGAAGGATATAAAATGGCATGTAAGAGAAATTGGTATTAACACATTTACATGTATACTGTCTTTCTTCAGAATTTGATAAGCAAAATCAATTGAACTTTGTCACAGAGTAATGCCATGCTGCTGTTATACTTCTCCCCGTCCATAGGGTGATACAAAATTGATCTGTGCATTTTCAAAGCAGGAGGCATTGGTACTTTGACAGAGTTCTATTACAGTGACAGTATTCCTATTATGCCAAATGTCTAATGTATACCTAATGATTGTATTAGACACAGAAAGCTGTTATGCACTGATTACCAACTGCTGTTTATAATGTTTTGAATGCATTTTTCTGATGCTGAAAAAAATGATGGAAAAAGTCACAAGAGGGAGAAAATGGAAAAGAAAGTGATCCATAAACAATGGGGCTTCATATAGCTCCATGTGGCTGCATCAAACCTCATGATGTCTGAGAATCACTGACAAGTTTGAGGAGCATAATAAATCTTCAAGCCTAATAGCAATAAAGCAAATAGTAGCCTCTGTTTAATATGCACATGGGTGTCAGGAGTGTGGTAACACTTGATACCATGAGTCCTGTGCTGCTTGGGCTGAGTATCCACTCTTGAGCTGACTACTCCCCATCCATAAATGATCAGTCATCCTGTCAATCAGAGATCAATTTTCCCATGGGGAAACTGCTGGCTTAAATGTTCAGAGCTATTTTCTCTGTTGGTTATGATCCAATTATGTTTTCAAATATTGGGAGGTTCAGTAGAAAAGAAAATAAAAGAACTTGGTTCCTTTGAGCAGGGTGGATGTTGTCAAAATTAGGAAATTGAAGCATCCTGATGAAAAGCAAAAAGTCATGGAGTGTTCCCGAATGGGACTAGGTCCTGAAACTCTGCTACCTTCTTGCTACATAGCATTAGAAGGTGACCATTTTGGAAGGAAAGTGAGCAAGTGAGTGGTAAGAATGGGTAGGCCAGTTCCTAAAAAGTTAAACATGAAATTGCCTCATGATCCAGCCATACCACTCCTAGGTATTTACACAAAAGAATTGGAAGCTGGCACTCAAATAGATACTTATACACCAAAGTTTGTAGCCATATTATTCACAAGAACCAAAAGATAGAAACAGCCCAAGTGCCACCAACACATAACAAATAATTGAAAGTAAAATACGGTACATACAATGGGTGTATTAGGGTTCTCTTATGAACAGAATCAACAGGAAGTATAACTATAAAAGGGGACTTATTAGGTTGGCTTATGCAACCAGAAGCTGGGTAGTCCACAATGGCCGTCTGCAGGCTGGAGACCTAGAAGGACCAGTAGCTGTGCAGTCCAAGAGGCTGAAGCCCCAGAACAATAAGGATCAACAGTGCTATCCTAGTCCAAGACCAAAGGCTTCTGGAGAATCACTGGCAGAGTCTGCTTTGGAAGAATGAAGAAGTGAGAGTCCGATATCCTCAGACAATCACAGCAGCAATCAAGAACACATTTAAGAGTTTGCCTATGCTGCTGCTTCCTTGTTCTTCCAACTTTTATTCCATCCAAGCCATCATCCTATTAGACCATGGTGCCTATGCTTAGGGAGGGTCTCCATTTCAGTTGGCTATCCCACATGCCAATCATTCCTAGACACACCCATATAGACACACTCAAAGCCCCTTAATCCTCAGCATCTCTTAATCCAATCAAGTTGACAATTCAAATTAACCATCACAATGGGATAGTATTCATTCTTAGAAAGGAAGGAATCTCCAATATATGCTGCAACATAAATGAACCTTGAAAATATGCTAAATGAAATAAGCTAGACATAAAAGGACAAATATATGATTCCACTTATAAGAAATACCTAGATTAAAGCAAATTTAGAGGTGGAAAGTAGAATGGTGGTTGCCAAAGACTAGAGGGACAAAAGAATAGGAAGCTGGGCTGGGGTTGTGGCCCAGTGGTAGAGCGCTTGCCTAGCACGTGCGCAGCCCGGGTTCGATCCTCAGCACCACGTAATGCATTGCATTGTGTACAACTAAAGCAAATAAATAAATATTAAAAAAAAAAAAGAATAGGAAGTTATTGTTTAATAGATGCAGAGTTTCTATTTGGGATGACTGAAAAGTTCTGGAAATGGTTGTAACAATGATAGTTGTACAACATTGTGTGAATATATTTCCTGCCACTGAACTGTATACTTAAAAATGGTTAAAATGGTATGTTTTATGTGTATTTTACTACAATAAAAAGGGACAAAAAATAATAATTGGATGATGAGAGGTCAATTATGAATGTTAGAATTAAACATTTTGATGCCTGATTATCCTATTTTTTTTTTTTTTTTTGGTACCGGGGATTGAACTCAGGGGCACTCGACCACTGGGCCACATCCCCGGCCCTTTTTGTATTTTTATTAGAGACAGGGTCTCACTGAGTTGCTAAGTGCCTCGCCATTGCTGAGGCTAGCTTTGAACTCGCGATCCTCCTGCCTCAGCCTCCCAAAGTGCTGGGATTACAGGCGTGCGCCACCGCGCCCGGCCTGATTATCCTATTTTAACCTTCTCTGAGGTCTTAAGGCTCAAAGAAATTGAGTCGGTTCTGGCCATTTATAATCCTACTGGGAAGCAAAAATTAGCAGCTTTAAAATTCTAGATTAATTAATTAATTAATTTCTTCCATCATTACTTCAGTAAATAATTATTTTTAAAAAATATTTTGAGTTGTAGGTGGACACAATGCCTTTATTTTGTCTATTTAGTTTTTTTATGTGGTGCTGGGGCACAAACCCAATACCTCACGCATGCCAGGCAAGCGCTCTACCACTGACTCACAATCCCAGCCTCAATAAATAATTATTGAAGCCTCACCACATGTCATGTACTGTTCCAGATGTTAGTGAACAGGAAGAAAAGGCTCTCCTAGAGCTTAATGGAAGAAAGGTAATAGACATGAAAAGGTTTAAATGTGCAAGAGAAACGCTAATAGTGATTTCATGAGAAAAAGCCAAAAAGAGTGACAGGGAGTGAGAGTAAGGGAAGAAGGTTGCTACTTTTGAGAGGAGAATCAGGAACTATTAAGACCAGAACGATTGGAAGGAAGAAGCAGAACCCAAAGCTGCAGGAGAGCATTTCTGCTGGAGAACAAATTCGTAGAGAAGATTGAAGATGGAAAATAGATTGACATTTTCAGGAACAGAAAGGAAGCTCTCGTGATGAGAAAAGGGAGAGAGCCAGGAGATGAGAATGGAAAATTAGGATTTTGTGTACTTTATCAGGGGTGTGCTAAAAGAAACCTCTGGAGGGTTTTAAGAAGCATAGTGATATGATCCAATTCATGTTCATAGTGATATGATCCATCTCTGGCAGCTGCATGGAGAATGGATTAAGACTGAGTCCAAAATGGAAATGTGGACATCAGCATGGAGATCAGGTATGTACTATCTAGGCGGGAGGTGGTGTTTTGGAAAGTGAGGTAAAGATGCTAATGGAAGGAGGTGAAAAAATGAATGGCAAACCAGGGGTGGATGCAGTGGTGCATCTCTGGAATCCCAGCAACTAGGGAGCCTGAGACAGGAAGATGGCAAATTCAAGGACAGCCCTGGCAATTTAGCAAGAAACTGTCTCAAAAGGGAGGCTGGGGAGGGGTGTAACTCAATGGTAGAGTGCCTCTGGGTTAAGTCTCAGTAGCACAAAAACAAAATTAAATTAAATTAAATTTTAAAAAGAAGAAGAATGGCTACTGAAAATAAATTTCAAAGCAATTTAGAAGATCATTTTATTTTCTCTAATTTATAATCTGATACTGCACTTTTTTTATAACATGTTAATTGGCTAATTTTCCATGAAAGAAAGCCTACACTTTCAAAGAAAGGAAATAAATAATTGGGCATAGTAAATCTACAAGGCTATGTGATCTCCTTGCTATATAATTTAATGGTTCAACCCTAACCAGTGACAATCATCTAAATGGCATTCATAAGGCCATAAAGAAATATTGGATAAATAAGAGAATATGCCTAAATAATTGAACTCTGCTTCAGAGACTTAAATGTCATATTATTCATTTGGTTGAGATGAAAGACAATTCAGTTCCACATACGTTTCTCTTGTGTCCAGCTCTACACTAAATGCTAAAAATGTAAAATTTAATTAGCAAAAGATTTTCCTTTTAGGCTCTATGGTCTTTGCAGATCATATTCTATAATGATGATGTTGATTCAAGGAGGCTTTTATAGGACTGATTCCCAATTTCCTTTTTCACTTCAGGTAAGTCCCTTAATGCCTAGTTTAAAACACTGTATTTCCAGAACTGTTATAAGGCAATTCATTCATTGTCAAATATGTTTAGGAAGTATGGAGTAAAACAATGTTACTAACATTTAACTTTACCAAAAAGATCTCAGCCTGTAATATGTTAATGTGCAAAAGGATATAATATATATGTACTTACTTTACATTATAACTTTCACAAGATATTTTTTTAACATTCATCCAAACAGTGTTCCAAAGAACCCAGTTGAGGAAGTGTAACTTTACACAGTCTTTTTTTCCTCCCACCAGGTGTACCCTTACCCCATCCTTCACTTCTTTTTTTTTTTTTTTTTTCCTTCACTTCTTGACCATCTTGGGCCATAGTCTCTATTCTTGAGGCTATCGGTAACTAGTTCTACTTTCTCTTTCATGAGTCATTTTTCTGAGTAAGTTTTGCTTTTTAGTAACTAGCTTCTGACCTTCACAAGTTAAATATAACCTACTTGCTGGATTGGTCAGTTGTCATTATATTATTGGGCTTCAATAGACTCCCCTCTGGAAGAACATGCTGCTTCTATCTCTGTAGGATTCATCTGACCAAGGAAATTACCCGTATTTTTCTCTACACTGACTCATGAGGACCATATCCTTTCAGGTCAGGAAACATGGTTTAAGTCATCACTCCTCAAATTTGTCTGTGCTTCTGAGTCATCTGAAGAAATTTAAAATAATACAACTTCCATGGCCCTAACTCCAGGCATAATTGAATCAGAAAACCATTCCAAAGTGATTCTAGATATCAGACACTGAACTTGACCTCAGACAGTCTTTTATTTTTGCTGTCTTAAATTTAGGTGTAGAGGCAAGTTTAATAATAAAATAACTTGTAGTTGTTTATCATTTTATAAAGTTTGAAATTCTTTTTTCAAATATCTCCAAAAACTCTGAGATGCAGGCAGGGGAGGAATTATAATTCCCATTTTATAAATGATAGTCTATAAGAGGTCTGAGAGCAGCCGATCAATAATAAGCAAGGTTGAGTTCCCTGATTTCACTCTTCGCAATCTACCAGTGAGGAGAGACAGCAGTAATCATAATGAGTGAAAAGTGCCATGAAGGTAACTAAAGGAAGCTAGAACTTGGAGAAAGTACAGAGCAAAGATAGCTATGTGGGATATGGGGATGTTTACAGGAGGCTCCAGGCTCGAAAAATGAGTAGAAATTAGAAATTGGAGAGGAGGGTGTTCCCCAAGTTGGAATGAACAAAATTTGAAGAAGGAAAGAGCAAAACAAGAGTTAAAGAAACAGAAATAATTAGTTCAGATTGACTAAATAGCAATTGCAAGGATGAACGTGGCAAAAGATGAGGCTGCAGGGGTAGCCAGGAACCAGTGAACATCTTGGGGATTTACCTAAGGACAATGGGGAGCTTTTGGAAGATTTTGGGCAGGGGAGTGGCCTGATGAGGTTGAGTCTTCCAGTGCTCATTCTGGATACAGGCTGGAGAACGGATTAAGAATGGAAGTGAGGAACCCAGTTAAGGGACTCTGTTCTTGAACTCTTTAGGAGACACCATCATGCTTGCACCACCTCAGTGGTGAGGCTGAGAAGAAGAGATGCATGGTGGGACTTGAGCAACCAATCATTGAGATAGAGATCAATATGGGTTTTTGCTGGTAGGATGGTGTCCAATTTGGACACATAAAACTTTAAATGTTCAGAAGGCAAATTGCATACATAAGTATTATGAGTCTACAGTTCAGGAATAGAGATAAGAAAAGAGGAAAATAAAGATTTGGACATCAGCCGGGCGCGGTGGCGCATGCCTGTAATCCCAGCACTTGGGAGGCTGAGGCAGGAGGATCGCGAGTTCAAAGCCAGCCTCAGCTGTGGCGAGGCACTTAGCAACTCAGTGAGACCCTGTCTCTACTAAAATACAAAAAAAAAAAAGGGCTGGGGATGTGGCCCAGTGGTCGAGTGCCCATGAGTTCAATCCCCGGTACCAAAAAAAAAAAAGATTTGGACATCAATGCCAGATGTGGTGGTGCATGCCTCTAATTCCAATGACTCTGGAGGCTGAGGCAGGAGGATTACACATTTGAGGACAGCCTCAGAAACTTAGGGAGACTCTGTCTCAAAAATAAAAAAGGGCTGGAGATGTAACTCAGTTGTAAAGCAACCCTGGGTTTAATCCTCAGTATAGCAAAAACAAACAAAAAGATTTGTGAGCCAGACATATGGGGAAACTAGGATAGAGTAAAAATATCAGATAAGAGTGAAAAAACAGTAAAAATATCATAAAGATAGTATTATATTATTGGAGTTGAGATCAAAATCAGCTTTTTTTATAGTGATCTTGCCTAAGAATTATAAGGGTAAACCCTACCTAGCATGGAAAGAGCCCTGACTCAAGGAGAAGACAGAGCCAAGTGATACTCAGCAAATGGCCTAATCTCTTTATGCCTTATTTTCCTAACCTATGGTAAGGGCATGATAATAATTGCAGCCTTGAGAACGTTGTGGACATTAAATGAGAAAGATATAAAGCTTCCAGATTAGTGTCTGACATATTGTAAGAATCCATAAATGGCAGTTCTTACTATTATGTTCAATAAATACAAGGAACATGTTTCTTTTCTTGGGGTGGGGGTACTGAGGATTGAACCCCAGGGGTGCTTTACCACTGAGTTACATCTCCAGTCCTTTTCATTTTTTATTTTGAGACAGGGTCTCACTGGGTTGCTTAACACCCCACTTTTGCTGAGGCTGGCTTTGAACTTGTGATCCTTCTGCCTCAGGCTCCTGAGCCGCTGGAATTACAGGCGTGTGCCACCACGCCCAGCAAAGGAACACGTTTCTTAGAAGATCATTACATGGAGATTATATTGAAGGATATTAATTTTAATATTTAAATTTACATTTAGTCAACCTGTCACATTTAACTTTCACTTTAATGCTTAGTATTAATTTACACAAAGATCACTTGTCCTTTAAATAGTAGTTATACTATTGGGGACAGTACAAAGATCAAATTTGATGTGGTTGGAAATAACCATTTGTGTTCTATTTCAGAGTAGCTCTGCCTAAGGCAGAGGAAGACATGAGAGCCACTTACAGTCACATTTATTTATATTTTGGGATAATGTTATTATATGTAAAAATAGTGAACTTCTCTATAAAGAGTAGAGTACCATATCTGGAAGGAAAATTGCCTTCAGCATGGGCAATACTGTGTAATCTATTCTGGGGAGGAAAGATCCCATACAGAAAGAACATGATAAATATGCTAAGTTTATACAATATGTGCTAGTGATAAATATTCTAAGCATGTACTTCAATAATTCTCTCATCAGAGCAGCCTTGTTACCCCCACCATCAGCAGATACTGATAATTAATCAACTGAAATGAATCTTTACAGAATAAACAAATCTGTTACACATGAATGATGATTATGTCTCTTTCAGTTGTGAAGGCTTTTCATAACTTATTCATGCCAATGTTATGAAGATTTCTCCCTTAGGAAACAAAATCTTCTCTTTGGTAAGATCTCTTTTTAGACTGTTTTTGGCAATTAGCGTCATTTCAGCCATAACCAGTGGGTGTAGGTTATTGTAGGAAGCAAGTGGGATTCTGGGGAGTTCTTTCCCTTTCATCTTCAGGAGTGAGAGAGTGGGCCTCTTACTCTGTCTCAAGTACATCTGCAGTCTTGCTGGCAGAGTAAGGGTGGTTTGCCCTGACTTTACTCATGGAGGTGGACCTGGCACTGTCTGAATGGGAGCAACCAGCTCCACTGATAAATCTCTGTATAAGCTGCTTTGCAGATTATGCATGTAGACATTAACCTCTATAGCTACGGAATATGGAAGAAAAGTAGAATATGACAGACAAAAAAGGGCCCTGGGCTGGTGAAGAGGAAAACAGCATCATACTGAGTGTGGTGGTGCATGCCTATAATCTCAGCCACTTTCGAAGCTAAGGCAGGAGGATTGCAAGTTCTAGGCCAGCCTCAGCAATTTATTGAGAACCTGTCTCATTTTTTTGTTTTTTGTTTTTAAAAAGGGCTGGTGATGTTGCTCAGTGATACAGCATTTCTGGGTTCAATTCCCAATACCACAAAATAAAAAAATAAAAATGATAAATGATAACCTACCCATTAGAGAACAGTTGAAGTGTTGATAAATTCTTATGAATGACATTGGGTACCCATTTGTAATTGTGTTTTTCAAGAATACTAAATGACATGGAAGAACACTTATGATATAGTTAAGTTGAACAGTAAGATTCAAGAATTAGTTATAGGGGCTGGGATTGTGGCTCAGTGGTAGAGCGCTCGCCTAGCACGTGGGCGACCCGGGTTCGATCCTCAGCACCACATACAAATAAAATGCATTGAATAAAATGCATTGTGTACAACTAAAGCAAATAAATAAAAAAATATTAAAAAAAAAAAAAAAAAGAATTAGTTATACCAGTAATAGGATGCATCATTATGATATATATTTGTACATAGAAAGAAAATAACTGGGAAAATATTTTAAAATATTAAAAATAGTTACAACTGGGTTAAGGGTAACTTTTATTTATTGTCTTCCTTCTGTGTTGTCAGCATTTCTTATAATCTTAAAATTTAAAAAAAAAATTACCCCCTATGCAATAAAACAAAATCCTATTCCTCAATAAATAACTTGCACTAAAGTGAGAAGGCTCTATCTTTGTTGAATCCACTATGTGGATTATTTTAGCCTTTGTCCTCTCCATTCGTCACTCTCTACCAGTAGGCTAGTGCACTGTAGTTTTGAGGGGTGGCAGGGGTTTAGAATCTGATCTAATTCTTCAGCCTTCTCCTCCATTCTGGCACTCTACTGGATTCATCATACCCTAGCCTCACATGAAATCACAAACTGGAAATCCCTAGAATTTTTATCTCTAGTAATTCCAGCCAGTTCCATGTTATTGTGGAACTGTTCTAAGCTTGCTGTCTAATGGTGCAATGAAGTCCAAACTGGGAACATAGTAGGCAAAGTGTCTTCTTCCATCCCTCCATCCCCTCCATCTGTCTCCCCCTTGCTATATCAATCCCTCCATCCTTTACACACGTGCATGGGCTCTTTCTCTCTCTCTCTCTCTCAGATCAGCACCTATTCAATAGGAAAATATTGTGAGTCACTAAGGAACTTAAAATTTTCTAGCAGCAGAATTTAAAAATGTTAAAAGAAACAGATGACATCGATTTTTTTTTTTTTTTTTTTTTTTTTTTTTTTTTTTGTGGTACCGGGGATTGAACTCAGGGGCACTCGACCACTGGGTCACATCCCCAGACCTTTTTTGTATTTTATTTAGAGACAGGGTCTCACTGAGTTGCTAAGTGCCTTGCCATTGCTGAGGCTGGCTTTGAACTCGTGATCCTCCTGCCTCAGCCTCCCAAAGTGCTGGGATTACAGGCGTGCGCCACCGCACCCGGCTGACATCGATTTTTATATATTTTATTTATCCCAAAATATCTAAAATATTGCTACTTCAAAATGCAATCAATATAAAAATTATTTAATAAGATATTTTACATTTGACTTTTCATACTAGATCTTGGAAACTCTGTTTATTTTACATTTTCAGCACACTTCCATTCACACAAGCCACACTCCGAGTGCTCAGTATCAACCTGTGGTCAGTGGCTGCCATATTGGACAATACAGGTCTAGAGAGATTGACCACTTCTATTCCATATCTCCATTACCGGAGGATTCTTAAAAAATGAAAGGCCCTGTGGTACCTTTGGGGCTGGCTCAAGCATGAGAGCTGTCTACCTTTTACCAGTGACTTTGGGGAAAATCGCTTGTCACAGAGTGTGACTACGCAGGGGGATACCAAGTAACATTTTATTCTGTTACATGGAGTAGGCAGTCACCTATCTAACCTATGAATCTAGTCTGGCTAAGTGATGGGATCAAGTGGAGTTCTGCCCCTTAATAAAGGATAGTTTGTAATTTAAGTCCAGGGGCCATCACTTTAGTACATAGCACTTTATCCCCCACAGTGAACACCTTTCCATTTCACCTCATGTCTGAAGTTGGCTGGCTAAGTAAATACAGAAGAAGAAAATAGAAAGTTAAAAATCAATCTCATCTAATTCATTGGTGGAGAAACTGAGTCCTAGAGCAGAGAAATGATTTATCTACAGTTATGTAGTTGGTAAGTGGCAGAATTGGATTGGAACTGGAATCCAGGTCAGTTTATTATGTCGAATCTCAAGTCATTCCTGGCTTTTTTAGGGGGAGGGGTACCAGAGATTGAAACCAGGGGTGCTTAACCACTGAGCAACACTCCCAGCCACTTTTAGTTTTTATTTTGAGACTGGGTCTCTTTAAGTTGCTTAGGGTCTCCCTAAATGTCTGAGGCTGGCTTTGAATTTGCACTCCTCCAGTTTCAGCCTCCTAAGTCGCTGGATTACAGGCATGTGCCACTGAACCTAGCATTCCTAACAATTTTGAGAGAGTTAATGAGTCAGGTCATTTACCAACAGAAAGTATGTGGGCCATTCCAGAGGTACAGACCATTCACCTTCCCCATAGAACCTCAGTCTTGCTCTTCAATGTCATCTCCTGACAGCAATACTAAGAAAACAACCCAAAATACTCAATTTGGCAAGTGCTATAAAGGGCAGAGCAGGACACAGAGAGAATGACAAGGAGGCTCATGCTTTTAAAGGGAACTTAGGGAAGGCATGAGAAAGAAGACAATCTGGAAGAGGGGCTGAAGGAGCTTCAGGCAGAGGGGACAGAAAATGCAGAATCCTTGGGGCGAGAAGAGCTTGGTATATAGAGGAACTGAAAGCAGCCTGCAGGTGAAGGATGAGGAGGGCCTGAAAGGTAGCAGAGGCCGCATTATACACCTTCTTACAAAGAAGAGCCAGACATTCAGCTAGGATTTGGTTTCCCCTGTCTCTTTTGATATATGGTAAGTTTCACTCTAACCATATATTTTGCTGATCTTTAGATCTTTGTTCCATTGCACCTTAAAGAGAATTAGCCCTGCCACCTGCAG
Source organism: Tamias sibiricus (assembly GCA_025594165.1). Taxonomy (NCBI): domain Eukaryota; kingdom Metazoa; phylum Chordata; class Mammalia; order Rodentia; family Sciuridae; genus Tamias; species Tamias sibiricus. Next base: position 104,719,322 of record CM046664.1, on the reverse strand, counting down.
GAGTCCTTGGAGGCTGGATGGCTCCCTCTGTTTCCAGTACTGGATCCCTAATGGATTTAGGCAGCAGCAGCAGGAAGTAAGTTAAAGCTGCTAATGCTGGTGGCCCTGAGGCTGAAGCTGTGATTGTATCCACCTGACAAGCTCAGACAGTAACAGTCTGGTCCAGTATTTTCAAATTGGAAACCTAGAGCTAACACTAATAGGCTGTTCTTAAATACTCAAGTACTTTCATGTACTCTACCTTATCTGAGTTTAAATTTCCAGCTTAAAAGTAGATTTAGGGACTGGGGGTGTAGCTTAGTGGTAAAGCATGTGCATAACATATGCAAGGCTCTGGATTTGATCCCAGCACCAAAATTTAAAACAAACAAACAAGCAAAAAATAGATTTTAAATTAACCTACAGTTTTTTGCATCTCCTAACCCCCTCCTCTCCCAGTATTTCCCTGCCTTTGAAAGGTCCCGAGATAGCAAGCTTTAGGCATAACTTGTCTTCATCTGTATAACAGAATATTAGGAGATTAGGTTCAGAGGAGACTTAGAACAGCCACTCTGACCCTTTCATTCTAATATTAGTATTACTACTAAAATATCCATATGTGCCAAATGATTTTTATACGTTCAATACTTGTGACGACCTTGGAAAATGAGTATTTTTTATCTCTGTTTTACAAATTAGAAGACGTATCAGTTTTGCTTACCTCTCATCACCTTTCCCCATGCCTTAGACCACCCTGCTTCTTTATCCCATAAATACCCCTAAACCCTATCCTCAGGGAGGCGGATTTGAAGCTAGCTCTTCTGTCTCCACTGGATTGGCAGCTTCATGAATAAAGCCTTTCTCTTTTGCAAACAAAACAAAACAAAAACTAGTTTGGGTTAGATTATTTTACCGAGCATCTAATTATTTATAATATTGTAGAGCTCTTAATAAAAGAGTTTCAGGAATTGTGCAAAAGAACCTGCTGTACTTAGAAGAAGTGCTCCACGCTATGGGATGGCCACAGCAACAGAGGGTCCAGTTTCCATATTACATCACTCTGAACTCACCTTCTGTCTTCCTCTTCTATATTTAAGGACCCTCAGGTTACACTGGGATCACCCAGATAATCCAGGATAGCCTCCCAATGTTAAGGTCAGTTGACTATTATATTAATTTGTTAGAGTTGCCATAACAAAATACCAGAGACTGGATGACTTAAACAGCAGAAATTCATTTTTTTTCCAGAATTCTGAAATCAAGTTATTGGTAGGATTCACTCTTTTGAAGCCTTTTTTTTGGTAGAGCTCTTAATAAAAGAGCTGTGTGCATCATTGGCTGCTGCTCCTTCTTGCTGGTCAAACCCTGAGCTGCTGAGGCACCTGCTTGTTCTGATATGTGCCTCTTGAGTGCACTGGTGGACCAGGAGGGCCTAAGATGGATCTGTCACTGCCTCAAGTGGCATTGCTAGGCTTCAGAGGGCCTTAGCTGAATTCAGAAATGCAGACCTATGCTTGGTATAAGACCAAGAGGTATGCTGGTTCTAGGCTGTAGAAACTGGGCTCAACCCCTATAGCCTTTTGATTTAATTACCCTGAGCAGATACTTTTGCTCTTCTAGGATCATATAAGACTATGATTAAAGGTACAAAGTATTCCACTCTAAGAGCTAACTGTTCTGTAAGATTTGTTACACAGCAATAACATTTTCAGGACAAGGTATGTTAGACAAAACTGTGGCTCTTTAAACTTGTTTGTGTGTCCCATGCACTGGAAACTATGGATATATTATATCAAGTAGTATAGGAGAATTGAGGTAGCAGATGAAATTAAAGTTGCTAATTTTTATGAATTGTGTCCCTTCCCTCATTACTATCTTGAAGTTCCACCCACTATACTTCAGAATATGCCTATATTTGGAGACAGGGTCTTTAAAATGATAATTAAGTTAAAATTAGGTCATCATGGTGGACCCTAATCCATATGACTGGTAGCTTTATATAAAAAAATAGGACACAGACATCACATGAGAAAATACTAGCTGAAGACGATTAACCATAAGCTAAGGAAAAAGGCTTCAAAAGAGTGAATCCTGCCAATAACTTGATTTCAGAATTCTGGAAAAAAAATGAATTTCTGCTGTTTAAGCCATCCAGTCTCTGGTATTTTGTTATGGCAACTCTAACAAATTAATATAATAGTCAACTGACCTTAACATTGGGAGGCTAACTGGATTATCTGGGTGATCCCAGTGTAACCTATAACATTGGATGGATTATCTGGGTGATCCCAGTGTAACCTGAGGGTCCTTAAATATAGAAGAGGAAGACAGAAGATGAGTTCAGAGTGATGTAATATGGAAACTGGACCCTCTGTTGCTGGCTTTGAAGATGGATAAGGAGGGCCATGAGCCAAGAATCATGGGTGGATGCTAAAAGCTAAAAAAGGGCAAGGAAGTAGATGCTATCCCAGGGCCTCCAGAAAGCAACAGCCCTGCTCTGCTCTCAGGAACTAACAGTTTAAGACCTTGCTCACAGAGCATAATATCTTAAAGCTTTGGGGATTTGTTTTCAATCACGCTTTCCCAAGGTGTCTTATGTTTCCTCCTCCTGACTCATTTCCTCCCTCCCCCTCTTTCCTTCTTAACTCTAAAAATGTTGACACAGCTTTCTCATTTGGATCTATTTAAGAAGCTGAGTTATATTCATTTCTGACCTACCCTCAGCCCACTCTTAGGGAAGGCTGGTCATGTGGTGATCTTATATGTGTTAAAATTCCACAACAGAGGGTCTTCCTATGTCCTTGAGTGGCCCAGTCTCAGTTGTAAAGCCAGAATTTAGGACATCTCATTTCCACGGTGCTCTTTCACTCGGTCACACCATGTCCTTTACCAGCCCTGCTATTACCCTTGCAAAATGCAAACCGTAGAAAGGATTATTATTGCAATTTGTAGTTATATGCCTAAAATTTCCTGCAGATGATGTGCTTTGCGAGCATTCTGGCAGAATAACTTTCCTAGCAATCAACCTGGGAGTATGGTGGCTGTGGTAGTGATGTCTTTTGTTTGCTTGTTTGTTATTAACAGAACCAAAGAAAATCAGATAGTTTAAGAGCATGGTCAAAGGGCATGGGTGCTCAGGGAACGGTGAAAGCTCAGAACTGGCCACACTGTCGGTGTTTTGAACTCTTGGGCTTGGACTTATGCTCATGCTGTGTGCCTTGTTAGCCCATGAGCTTTCCCCATGATTTGGGTTGGCGGCTTTCCCAGCCGACAAGGTTGGCAAAATGTGCTATAAAACACAGGTGGTTTGGGGACCTATATTAGTTTCCAAGGGCTGTCGTAACAAAATACCACAAACTACGTGGCTTCAAACAACATAAATTCATTCTTTCACATTTCTGGTGAATAGAAATCCCAAACCCAGGAATCAACAAGACCATGCTTCCTCTGGAACTCTGGGTAGAATCTTTTCTTGCTTCTTGCTAGCTTCTGGTGATGGCTGTTGATCCTGAGCACCCCTTGGATTGCAGCTGCATAGCTCTAACCTCTGCTTTTGTTCTGAGCAAAGGTCTGCTCAGTGTGTCTCTGTGTCTTCTAAAAACACCAGGCCCTTAGAATAAAGGCCCACCTTACTCTAGTAGGTGGAACTCATTTTAACTCATTGCATCTTTGATTTCCAGATAGGTCCCACTATGGGACACTGGGGTTAAGGACTTTTAGGGAACACAGTTGAACGGGACATTTTTCCATCAAAATTAAGTGACAGCTACTTTTTTTTTTTTTTTTTTTTTTTTTTTTTTTGTGGTAACGGGGATTGAACTCAGGGGCACTCGACCACTGGGTCACATCCCCAGCCCTTTTTTGTATTTTATTTAGAGACAGGGTCTCACTGAGTTACTAAGTGCCTCATCATTGCTGAGGCTGGCTTTGAACTCGCGATCCTCCTGCCTCAGCCTCCCAAAGTGCTGGGATTACAGGCATGCGCCCACCGCACCCGGCTAAGTGACAGCTACTTTTAAAAGGTAGGTGGAACAGTGGTCTGGGAACAGAGGGGATGAGCATGAGACAAGTCACTTACACTTATAGCAATCAGGAGAGCACTTAAGCCTATCAGGATAAGACAATGTGGCAAAAGGCAAAATGGCAGGTACCCCACTAGCTTATACTTTATCTCAGATGGTTCACGTCCTTTTATTGTTTACAGGTAAAGTGAAGCCAAAGAGCAAGGTTTCTAACAGGTTCACTTTTAAGAAATTTCATATTTTGGGGACTTCTACAATGAAGAGGGTAACTTAGTTAACTGAGTATGATTCCAAATGTAATTAAAATACACTTTTGTATTTTTTTTTTTTTTTTTTTTTTTTTTTTTGGTACCAGGGATTGAACTCAGTGGCACTAGACCACTGGGCCACATCCCCAGCCCTTTTTTGTATTTTATTAGAGACAGGGTCTCACTGAGTTGCTAAGTGCCTCGCCATTGCTGAGGCTGGCTTTGAACTCGCGATCCTCCTGACTCAGCCTCCCAAAGTGCTGGGATTACAGGCGTGCGCCACCGCGCCCGGCCACTTTTGTATTTTAATTACAAAAGTGTTGTGGCTCAGTGGTAGAGTGCTCATCTATTACATGTGAGGGATTGGGTTCAATCCTCAGCACCACATAAAAATAAATAAACAAAATAAAGGTATTTTGCCCAACTACAATTGAAAACAATATATTTAAAGAAATACTTTTGCAATCTGTATCCGTGGTGTGGCAGGTTTGGTATGTTGAATGATACTCCCCCTAACTCCCAATTCTAATTTCTAGGGCCTATGAATGTTACCTTGCACGGCAGAGATTTTACAGATGTGATTAAGAATCTGAAGGTGGAAAGATTATCTTGCATATTCTGTGTGGCCCCTAAAAAATGCAATCAAAACTGTCCTTATAAAGGGAGGCATAAAGAGCAGGGAATGGTTGCACATGCCTGTAATCCTAGCTCCTCAGGAGGCTGAGGCAGGAAGATCATAAGTTCCAGGCCAGCTTGGACAGTTTAGAACCTGTCTCAAAAGAAAATGAAAAGGGCTGGGGAGGTAGCTCAGCAGTAAAGTGCTTGGCTAGCATACTCAAGGCTCTGGGTTCAATCTTCAGCACCAATTAAAAAAAAAAAAAGTAAATAGAGACAGAGAGAGCTTATAGAAATAAAAGAGGCCACATGAGAGAAGCACAAGTCAGACAGATAAGATGCTATGTCCACTGTTTTTCAAGATGGAAGAAGTACAGTAATCCTCTGGAAAAGGCAGAGAGAAACCATTTCTCCCATAGGGCCTCTAGAGGAAAACTGCCTTCTGATACCTTGATTTTAGCCCTGTAAGACTTGTTGCAAACTTCTGGTCTCCAGATGGTAATGGAATAAATTCCTGTTGTTTTGAGCTATCAAGTTTGTAGTAATTTATTGTGGCAGCTGTAGGAAACTAATACATAGGATGATTCATTGTATTTAAATTTAAAAACATAATGTTAAGCTGGGTGTGGTGGCCCACTCCTATAATCCCTGTGATTTGGGAGGCTTAGGTAGAGGATCACAAGTTCGAGGCCCTCCTTATAAATTTAGTGAGAACCTGTCTCAAAATAAAAATACAAAAAGTGATGCGGATGTAGTCCAGTGGAAGACCATCCCTGGGTTCAATCCTCAATATCAGAAAATAATTAATTAAAAAACAAATAAATAAAAAGTTATTAACAAATAAAAGTTAATGTTTTAATGGGATAATATTGAACCTTAAAAAAGAAGAAAATTCTGCTAGGTATGATGTTTTACACCTGTAATCCCAGTGATGTGGGAGGCTGAGACAGGAAGACCACAAGTTTGATGGCAGCCTTAGCAACTTGGTGAAGACTGGGATTCAATCCCCAGTACCATTAAAAAAAAAAAAAAAAAAAAAAAAAAGGAAATCTGACACGTGTTATAGCAAAAATGAAGTTTAAGGACTTTATGCTAAGTGAAATAAGCCAGTCTCTCTCTCTTTTCCTCCACCCCCCCCTCTCTCTCTCTCTCTCTCTCTCTCTCTCTCTCTCTCTCTCTCTCTCTCTCACGCACACACACACACATACCAAAAAATAAATATTATATGATTCCACTTATTTGAGGTACCTGGAATAGTCTCATTTATAGAGGCAGACAGTAGAATGGTGGATGTTTGGGGCTGAGGGAGGCAGGAGTAGGAGTGGTTGTTTAATGGGTATAGAATTTCAGTTTTACAAGATAAAAAAAAAGTTCTGAAGATCAAGTGCATAACAATATGAATGCATTTAAAACTTATGAATATGCACTAAGAAAGGGTTAAGGTGTGGTAGTTTCTATGTTATGTACATTTTACCAAATTAAAAACAATTAAGCGCCATTTACACGTGAAATGAGAGTTTTAGTGATACTTTAAAAATCAATATGGAGAAAAAGCACTATGCCACATATGATGTGATTTTGTTAACATGAGGTTTTCGGTTTCTCTGCATTTTAAAAATCCCTTTATAGCACCCGGGGCCACCTCTCCACAGCTTTAGAATCTATTCCTGCAATACTTTTCTCTACCAATTCTCCCGTTTTTTGCTATTATCTTTGTTCTTTCACTCTTTGCTGGTCTTTTTGCTCAGCCTATGGACATGTTCTGAGCTTTATTGGACCACTAGGGAGTAGGTTAACTAGTGGATCCTTTTTGAAATATTGTGGTTTGAACCTGGAATGTCCCTCAAAGGTTCATGTGTTGAAAGCTTGGTCCCTAGTGTAGCAAAGTTCAGAGATGGGGCTTTTGGAAAGAAAATGGATAATGAATGTCTGGAAAGACATCTGCGATCCGGAATACAAGAGGTGTGTTTAGAGACATGAATCCATCGATGAATTTGTAACTGAATGGACTACTGGGATGTGGGGGAAACAGTAGGAAGCAGGACCCAGTTGAAGAGAGTGGGTCCTTGAGGGTGTGCCCTTGGGAGCTATATCTTGTTCCCTGGCCCCTTCTTGTCTCTCTCTCTCTGCTTTGTGGCTAAAATGAGGTGAGCAGTTTTGTTCTTCTGTGACCTCTCCACCATTATGTACTGCTTCATCATAGGCTCAGAAACAGTGGAGCTAGCAGACCATGGACTGAAACCTCTGATACTCTGAACCAAAATGAATCTTTCTTCCCTTGTTTATCTCAGGCATTTTGTCACAGACACAATAAATTAACGCAAAATCTTTTTTTTTTTTTTTTTTTTTTTTTTTTTTGCTTTTGTAACAAAATTTGTCTGTTGTACATACACTCCTTACCTCCAAAACACTCTTGTATTACTGATCTCAGGTGTCTTTCCAGACACATACCATAGGTCTATGTGCAATATATAGCCACTCCTCTTTCCCCTCCCAACCTCACATATAATCAGTGTCTATGGCCAACTAATTATATGTTTTATTTATTCCTCTAGACGTAGCCCATCCCCAGCCTGTTTTGCCTAGATATTGTGGTAATCTTTACCCATCCTCACAACATAAGCTATAGCACAATTCCTGAGATTAGGTAAGTTATAAGCAATAGAAATCTATTTCGAGTTCTAGAGGCTGAGGTGTCCAAGATCAAGGTGCCAGCAGCTAAGGCCTAGTCTGTTTCCATGATGGCAGAAACTGTGGGAGGACACCTCTAATTGAAGGGAGTGGGTCCTGAATACTGTGCCCTCCAGAGAGGGGAATGTTATGTCCTCACATGGCAGAAGACAAAAGAGTGAATTCACCATGGAAAGCCCTTTTCATAGTGGAATTAATCCATTCATTAGTGCAGAGGCTTCCTAACCTGAATGTTTCTGCAAAGGCCCACCTCCTCACACTGTTGCATTGGAGATTTAATTTGTAACATATAGATTTTCAGTGCACATTCAGACCACAACACAGTGAGACTCATCACATTGGAAACTGAGTCATGCTGCTTCTCGCCTTAAACCCCTTCAGTTTAGGTGTACATCCTTCAGCATGGCACCCAGGACCTTCCATGACATCCCCCTACCAGCCAACCTGGCCTAATCTTGCACTAGTCCTATAGCTCAGGTTAACTTCCATGACCAACTACTTGGATTCCCCAACGATTTCAGGGCCTCCTGCCTGTACTCATTTTCCCTGGATGGAACACCCACTATTCCTTCATTGGACTGATACACAGCCACTTTCCTGCATTCAGTTCAGGCATCATCTTTAAGAGGCTTCCCCAGTCCTCAGTGTTCCCATGTTGCCCTGGGAACAGGTTGTTGCCTTAATAAGTTATATGGAATTAGCATTTATGTGTCTGCCTTTTCACTAACCTTAAGATATTTAAGGACCATAACTAGCTTTTAAGTAATTTTAGGGCTTTCAGCACTGAGCATAGTCCTTAACACATAGAAGGCACCCAGTTGATTAATTAAACTGATCAGTAATAGAGGCTTTTGCTGATATATTCTATGTGCAATACAAATGTTAAAAGACCTTTTCCTTGATCACCATTTTATAAATTTTGATGACAAGGACAAATGAATGATATCCTGATGGGGGCATAAGACTTCTGGAGGTCATACATTTAATTTTTCAATTAAAAAGGAGAGCTGGTCTGGAGTAGACCCACAAATATGATTTGCACTATAGTCACCTGTTGGGGACTTGCAGCAATATTTGCTGTCTCCCCTTCCAATGCTTTTCGAGTAAAGGCTTTTTGGATCCACTATATGGTAGCGCAGAGCAGCTCCTTTGAAAGGGAACAAAGAAAGAACCTGGCTATACCGGGCCCTGGTGTAGTTTTCAACTGCCCCAGGCTGCGTACCCATTAGTCTTAATTGCTCCTTCCACGGCCCAGAAGTAGCTCCTCGTACCATCCAAGCCCGCAGCTTCCCTCACCGGGTCACCTGTCCTTAGGTGACTAGCTTGCGCTGGGCCTGAACCCTCCGACCTGGCCGCTGCTGGACAGCGCAGCCGGAGTCACGTGTTGGTCCCCTGGCTGCCCGCGGGCCTGGGCCCTCCCCGGCCTCAGGGCAGAGGCCGCGGGATCACGCGCGCCCGGCGGCCCCCGCCTGGCCCAGCCAATGGGCGGGCGGCGCCCGCATGACCCGCGCCGGCGGGAGGGCGTGGGGAGGCAGGCCGGGCGCGCACGCTGCCGGGCCGAATCGCCGCCCCCCGCTGCTGCCGGGACGGGAAGTGAGCCGCCGGGGTCCCCAGTAAGAGCGAGCCGGTGAGAGGGGCCCGCAGCCGCCGCGCCGGGGCGAAGCATGGCGGCCGCCAAGGTAAGCATCGGCCCGAGCCGGGGCCGCGCTGCTCGGGCGCGCACGTGCCTAGGTTGGTGCAGCTCGGGAGAAAAGCGGGTGTCCGGCAGCTGCTCCACCTTGCAGCTGCGGAGGCCCGAGGGACTGCCTCGCCCGGGCCGCTTGCGGCCCGTGTGGGGACCGAGGTAGGGTCAGAAACTTTGCCAGCCGGACACTCCCACTTGGCCTGGGATAGGAGTCGGTGCCCGGCGGCGCAGCGCCAAGGCCCGCAGGAGCAGCGGGCGCGATGGGGGCCCGGTTCCCCTGGGGAAGGAAAGGGCTCAGGCCAGTGATGTCCCCTCGGCCACCCCGGGACTCTCCTGCTTCTGAACCCGGTCTTCTTCCAGGGGTACTGCCCGGGCCAAAGCCTTATCCGATTACGTTTCAAGGGCCCCGCCTTCCGCGAGTGAGGAAGTCACCTTGACTTCCGTTTTGGAAACTGCCTGGGAGACTTGGCCTGCCCTTGTATGTATGAAGAGACCAGGAACCTTACCCGTCTCTCTTTCCCATCACTCCTCTCTCCCCATCTGACAACATTTACAAACCAGCCTCGGAGCGTTTGAGAACCTTTTTGGAAATGACAAAACAGATTGTCCTGGGAGCTTGTCACTCCTGTGAAGTTATACTTAAAAGGAATTCTGTGCAACGTGAATCATTCACTAACGCAGAGGAAAGACAACTCCGACCGCTTGACCTTTCCTCTTTCACCATGTCTTGAAACCTGGACACCATTTCAGTCTCTTTGGACTGCATTTCAACTTTCCTGGCAGAATACCATATTTAGTTCCAATCACTCGAATCATTGGAATTTATTGCTTTTAATTTTAAGTTCACGAAGGCAGTCCTTTAATCAAGTCTATACAACTTCTTAGCTCATTTTAAGTGCAGTGAACTTAAATATACTAAACATTTCAAACATTTGTCCTTAATCAAAACTCTGTGATAACCCTCAAGAGGAAAACATGGCCAACACATCATATTCCTATTTATTCAAGCAAACTAATCACATTTGCAATGGAAATTGTAAGCAGACAAATATATTTAAATGCTGTTCTGTGACTTAAGACTCTCCAGGCTCCCCCAATCCACAGGCTTCTTCGTTTTCCCAGACTAGGTGGCCTAAGTGGCCTCTTTTTAGTAATTACTGAGTTTCATCCTTGGGATTGTGCCCTGATGTGTGCGCTCCTGATTGTGTGTGTGCGCGCGCGCGCGCGCACTCACTCACATGTGTTTATTTTTGGAGGCTCCATTAACTGACTCTTTTAAGCCCAGTAGCCCTTGGCCTTTTTTTTCCAGTAAGTTTTCATGAAGTTAGAGCCCAAGAATTGGGTGTGAATTGGTTGCCCTGAGAAGGTGGGAGTAAATACCCATTCTTTACTGTTACTTTGTATATCTGTAGGCAAACTAAATAAATTTACTTTATTTAGAAATGAAGTGATTGAAGAAACTAAACTGAGGTGTGTGTTTAAAGATGGAGTCTATGACTAACATGAAGTAAAATAAGTGAATAGGAACTTTTTGGTTGTATTTTTTATTAAAATGTCACATCCTACCAAGAGCAATTGATTTTTAGCCATGTAGAGAGAATTATGGAAAAATGAAACATTCATTTCATTTTTACTGTTTGGGAACTTGTATTTTTGTTTATTCATTTAATCTCACCTCTTTTCAGGATTTCTAATGGTTTACCGCATATATACATACATTTAAAATCTAACAAGACATATCAAAATCCAGTCTGAGTAGATGAGAAACCCAGGATAAAGAGAAAGTAAGATGAAGCCAGGACCAAGGTTAGTGCTCACTAGAGGTAACTGCATTTTCTGGCAGCTGAAGCAAAGAGGAAATAATCAGAAAGTCAGTTACTTGGGGGAGAGGTCTCCTGGTACTTATATCTGAGAACAGTTTCTCCCCATGTCCTTTTATATGCCATGGGTGAACTGCATTTGAAACTAATTCAGGACCATAAGTACACATTTGTGGGTCTATAAGGTCATTTCTTATGATGTCCCTCATTGGGACTCACGGGCAATGTAGTAAACGTGCTCTTAAAAGGTCTTACAGTGAAGCTGTGGCCGGTCTTACTAGGTCCAAGAATGAATGTCCCTTGCTGAGTTGCCTTTGGGCACTTTCCTTATGGATTGCTGCTATTGGCTGCTGTCCATACTGGGTTTCCTGAGTTAAATGTGGTGCTCCTTGCTTTTTCCTTGGAGTATAGTTATTCCGTGTTGTCAGTTGCAGAGGCATAGACTTGAAAATTTCATCTGGGTGTAGGATGGACCCAATGAAAAGTTGAAGAGCCTGAGAAGAGAAAGTCCACCCCAATGGAGTGTTAAGAAATTGGGCTGTGAACCTGGGGACTCTGCAGTTGCAGGATCCCAACATTTACTCTACTCACTGGGATGAATTGTTTGAATATCCAAGCCAACTTTATTTTCCAGGTAGATGCAGTTTCAACTAGCCATTTCCTAGTCTCATCTTGTTTTTTTGATCTTTGTATTGATTCAAATGTAACTAGTCATTTATATCTTTCTTCCTTTAAATAAACAGGAAGACTGAGAATCTAGTTTGATCTGCTTTTTATTTTGATATTTACCAGGAAAGTTGCCATTTAATGATGCAAGAGGTATTTGTTTTTCTTAATGCAATAATGTTGATCTGAAACTCTTAGTTTTTTTTTGTTGTTGTTGTTTTTTTTTTGTTTTTTTGTTTGTTTTGTTTTTCTATACTGGGGATTAACCCAGGTCTTTACACATGCTAGGCAAATGCTCTATATTGAGTTATACTTCCAACCCCTCTTAGTATGTTTGAGATTAACTCAAGCAACTTTCATTTTCTTGCAGATATAATCCTCATTGTTTCCTTGTTATAGTATCTGTCTATACAATTTGTGCTGTTTTGAGTATTTCTTTTAAAAACTTTCAAAACTACTCAGTGTCTGTTAAGATAAAAATGAGTTTTAAAAATAAAAATTCTGTTTTACATAGTGCCACAAAAAATGGATTTTTTTTTTTTTTTTTTTTTTTTTGTGGTACCAGGGATTGAACTCAGGGGCACTCGACCACAGGGTCTCACTGAGTTGCTAAGTGCCTCGCCGTTGCTGAGGTTGGCTTTGAACTCGCGATCCTCCTGCCTCAGCCTCCCAAAGTGCTGGGATTACAGGCGTGCGCCACCGCGCCCGGCTAAAAAATGGATTTTTAAAAAGTAGTAATATCTTCTCTGTCCTTTTTTGGTTGTAATGGACATTCCCTCTTTGTCATTGTCAGGTTTATACATTAAAAATGATGAAATTAATCTGGGCATTTTGGTGCGTGTCTGTAATCCCAACTACTCTGGAGGCTGAGGCTGGAAGACTGAAATGGGACGATCCCAAATTCAGGAAGGCCCGGGCAATTTAGCAAAACCTGACTCAAAATGAAACAAAAAAAAGGGCTGGGGATGTAGGTTAGTGGTAGAGTGCTTGCCTAGTGAAGCCTTGGGTTCAATCACCAGTACTACAAAATGGGGGAAATGGTGAAATTAAACTACGTGAAACTGTTTAAAATTAGAGAGTGTTCATAGGTGACAGATGTTCGAATATAAAATGACATGGACCAGTAATTTGGGTGAAATTAACCTAAAACTAAAAAAAAAAAAAAAAAAAAAAAAAGGGATAAATTAAAGCATTATAATAATGAAAACCTTTTTCTGAAGGACTAATGACTTTATTGATTTTCCATTCTTGGTTGGGTCATTGCTGTGACATTGATGCATTTGGAATTATGTATTGTATTCTTTCTAGTGTTGCAAATGGGACTAGACTGAGGATACTAAAATGAATCAGACGTCAGGCCTTCAAGAAAACCAAACCCATACCAGGGGCTGAATTCAGTGATGAAAGCCCATATTTCTGCATGAGGGCAGACTTCTCAGAAGTGGTATATCATAAGGAATAGACTGGAAAGAGGAAAGATCCAACCCAGTGATGAGAAACAGCATTAAAGGCAGGGAAGTGAGAGCACATGCTACATTTAGGGAACCAGCAGGTAATAGAGCGTAGAAAATCAAAAAGTAGGGAAATCTTGTAGAATGCTTACTAAGATAGTGGATTCACTTCCAGGGCTTTATAATATTTTCACTGTTAGTTCATTTAATGCCTCTAACAGCCTTTTTTTTTTTTTTGTATTGGGGGTTGAACCCAGAGGTGCTTAACCACTGAGCCACATCGCCAGCCCTTTTTTATTTTTTTATTTTGAGATAGGGTCTTGCTAAGTTGTTGAGTCTGGCTTTGAACTTGTGACTCTCCTGCCTCAGCCTCCTGAGTCATTGGTATTACAGGTGTGTGCTACCCTGCCCAGCCTTCTAACAGCCTTCTGAGCTAGATTCTGTCATCCCTGTGGTATAGATGAAGACTCTGAAACAATAAGAGGTTATATAAGTGGCCCAAGACCTGACAGTCAGGAAGCTGTGGAACTAGAATTCAAATCATGCCATTCTGTCTCAGAGTCTGTCCTCTCAGCCTGTGCACATTATTGTCTGCAGAGTAGTACAGCCCCTGGAAGAGAAGGCACATGGGACAGTGTAGGAATTGGATTAGGAGGGGAAGTTAGGTGCCCCATATAAACCAGGCTTTATTTAAGGATTGCTTACATAGTGCTTACTGTGTGCTGTGTGCCTTCACAAGTGCTTCACAAATAATAAAATCAGTTTTCATATTACCAAGAAACAGGTGCTTTGTTTCTGTCTTCATTTTACAAGTGAGAACCGTGGGTCTAGGGAGGTTCAGTAAATTCTCAAGGTTGTACAGGCTGGGTTTGAGCCCTACCCATCAGTCTTCAGAGTTGCACTACCTTAACCCCTACCCCGTCTTTTCCTCCTCCCAGGCCTTAAAAGAGGGTTCCACTTACAAAGGTACATGTGTGAGAATTCATAAGGCATAGATTAGGGACATGCATTTATCCTTGATCCCAGGACAGTATTTTTTTGGGGGGGAGGTGGGGGACTACCAGGGATCAAACTCGGGTACACTTGACCACTGAGCCACATCCCCAGCTCTATTTTGTATTTTATTTAGAGACAGGGTCTCAATGAGCTGCTTAGCGCCTTGTTTTTGCTGAGGTTGGCTTTGAACTCTCCATCCTCCTGCCTCAACCTCTCGAGCCACTGGGATTACAGGTGTGAGCCACTGTGCCTGGCCCAAGACAGTAGTTTTTACCTTAGAACACCTTTTTGTCACACAGTAGAGACTTCACTGCAGTATTTGTTAGGTGTGGTTTTTCTTTCCAATAGGATTATAAATCCCAACAGGGCAGGAATTGTCATATACCTTTTTTAAAACTGCTACATTGAGATATAATTCATATACCATACAGATCGCTCAAAGAGTACAATTCTTTGGGATTTAGTGTATTCATAGAGTTGTACAACAGACACCATTGTCCTAAATCTTTTAAAAGATTTTAATCCAGTTTCTACTACACAGGTTTTGACCTCCACCTCCGTCTTTTTCTTGTAATCTCACCTATAAGAAAATTCTCCTTTGAGGTTTTTTTTTTGTAAAGATACCTGTGCTTGAGGTGATTAAGGATATTCTTCATGTGGCAGGTTTTTTCCTCCCTTATGGTAAAATAAAGTCTGCTAAGTATTCGGTAATATCCTAGTAAAGCAGACCAACTTTTTTTCCCCATAGGAAGGAAGGAAAGAAAGCCTGAGTTCTTTTACTGTGACCATGATGGTTATTAAGACAACAAGCTTCCATGGTTCCATTAATGTTCAAGTTTTAGGGTTTCTTTAATTGCTAGAGCTGGATGGGCATTAGAATTCATGTAACAAAGTGATCTTCACTCTTCCCCCACCTCAATCCTTCCTCCCTTTACCAGGTGAAGAATTGGAGTCCTAGAAATTACCTATTTGTAATTGGTCCCAGTTCCTTTGAACTCCTTTGCTTTTCTCTCCCTGGTTCCCAGACACTAGAATCACCCAGGCAGGTATGAAAGAGTAATGTGTGTGGGGGTGTGGTCTCAGCCACACAATCTGATTGATTCATCAGTGTGGCCTGAGCCTCAGAGTTTTTAAAAGCTTGACAACCCTTGATCCAAACTATTTGCCTCAAGTGATCCTCTGCTGGCTCCCTGGGATAAGAAAGGAATGCAACCAGATAAGTGAGACTAGCCAGCAAAAATCCCTGGTGTTATTAATTTAAGGGAGGGATGTACAGAGGTCACTCCAAGTTCTCTTCTTCCTTGAAAACTTCTTGTCAGTTCTTCTTCATTTCCCCTTGGTGCTTAAACATCAAGTTTTTACAGTTTTGTGATTGTCCTAGAATATAGGCTCTAGCACCAAAATTGACTGGAAGTCCCATTTGCCTCTTGAGAAGACTCAGAGGTGTTCTATGAACAGAGAACATATGGTCTTAGAGCCCTTTCCCTGGCTCTGTCCAGTGGTGTGGGGTAACGTTGTTCTCACACTTATTTGCAGGTATTAATCAGCAAGTAGGGGATGGGGGGGGGGGGGGGTGGCGAGGGATGAAAGGCAATGTGTAGTATAAGGTAATTAGGGTGAAAGTCTTTTTGGATATTGAGTTATTTTAGAAGACTGCCAGAGGAGTAGTGACTCTTTCCTAGTGTTTTTGCCTCTTAGACATTTTGCCCTGTTGACAAGCCTCTGCTTTTGATGAGTTCTTATGGGAAGTCAGTCCTTCCTTTGTTCTAACTGTGAGGATCTGGCTTGCTGAACATTGCCCTCCCTCTCTGCCTGCCTGGTGCCTGCTGCCTCATAGACACTATTCTTCATGTTTCCTTGGTTGCTTTAGGGTGTGTCTTGGAACTGAGAGGACTGTGTGAACCGGTAGTTGTGTGTTTGTCGAGCTCCAGGAGGAGGTTGTGCCCTGTTGCAGTAAGACAGTTCCTTAAGCAAAGTACTTAACAGCAATTGAACTCATGATATTTTAAATCAGGCCCTCTCACTCTTCCAGGCAACTCATTTAAATGCTGGTTTTGGTCTAAGAATTCTGCTATTTCAGAATTATTCTTAGTGGTTCATTCGTGGAGCCTTAGTCTGTTTTGTTGGTTGGAAATGTTTAACAGAGTATTCTGACTCACCTTTTCCTTCGAACAAGTGAAGAAAAGGGTTGGATGGTTCCTTTTGGCTTTTGATCCTGATGATATAGCATAATTAGCAGTATTGAGATTCTTAGCAATTCAACTGAAATAAGCTACTCTTATTTAATGGTTCTTTCTAGACTGGCAGTTTTGTCTTCATTTCCACATGTAGCCACAGTTTCCACATGTTATCCATGAAAACTGTTGACTTGATAAGAGAGTCATATTTCCTGGTACACTTGCTGTTTTGTGATAAGATATCTTTTGTATAAGTTGTGTGTGTGTGTGTGTTTATTAGTTTTTTGGGCTTCGACATGATGTGATTTTCAGTGTTTCCTCCTGAACATTGGTCATAGTTATAGGTGGAGGTGCAGAGGACCCTGCTGCCTAGTGTGCTCTGAACCACTTTCTTGTGTGGGAAGAGGCTTCCAGAACTGTCCCCCCAGTCCTTATGAATAGCTCTGTGTAGTTAAAGAACCCTGGACCAGAAGGTAGGAGAACCCAGGTCATTGCCCTTTGCTGCCACTGAGGTAGAGAATTTGGACCAGTAATTAACTTTTCTGGGTGCTCCATATCACCCTATGGGAAACAGGACCATCCATCACATCTGCAGTGAATCACAATAGGAAAGGCCAAATGTGTCTGTCGGAGTCTGTAGAACACTTCCACATAACTTCAGATTAGTGGACGTGGATATGATTTGACCTACCTGAACAAAACATGGTGTGGTTTGCTAAAGCTCATGATCTACCATAATGGCTGCTTCAACAGGCACCTTCTCCAAGTGGTCTGCCTGGAGACTTGCCATTGGAAATTTTTGTCCAGGAGCTGGTAGTGTTGGCTTTACTTTTTAGAAATGCAGCTGATCAGGCCTCACCCCAGGCCTGTTGCATCAGCAACTGCATTTTTACAAGATCTCCAGGAGATCCTCAGCACATTTATGTTTGGAAACTATTGATCTGGAACTCTTGTTACCATGTAATTAAGTGTAACTGCCTTTCTAAAACAAGGGTACAACACCTTTTGGATTCATTGTAAATTAGCCCAACTTTTTGTAGAATTAAATACATAGTGACAAAATCCCGTATAAATTTTAGGGTGCTTAGGGCTTCTTTCGATTTCACTGGACCCAGAGTATTATTTTAGAGCACATCTCTGAACTATTATTTAAGGCTTTTTGTTTGTTTGTTTGTTTTGTTTTGTTTTTTACTACTCTGCTATACTTAAAATTCTGAGGATGAACTTCTGCCTGTAGGCTTTCTTTCTTTTCTTTTTTTTTTTAAATATTTATTTATTTACTTTAGTTGTACACAATGCAATGCATTTATGTTTACGTGGTGCTGAGGATGGAACCCAGGCAGTACACGTGCGAGGTGAGCGCTCTGCTGCTGAGCCACAACCCCAGCCCTGCCTGTAGGCTTTCTACCATTTTCTCCCAAAGGCTGCCATTGACTTCGCTCCTAAATCTGTTAGCCTGTTCTCTTCATTTCTGGCCTGCTAACTGTGTCCCGCCTGCCCCTTTCTTCCCTGGAACTCCTACCATCCCTGGAACTCCTACCATCAGCTTCCATGATGCATCCTTTCGCAGCTGGCATCTTACCTCTCATATAACTCCTTTATACTTCTTTGCAGGCTTCTCTTCATCCTTCTGCTTACCCTGGAATGTTGGTGTCCCCCAAAGCTCTGCCCTCCTCCCTCTAGCTTCTGTGGCGACACTTGCCTTCTGAATGGAGGTGGTGGCTTGGCTCAGCTGGGGCAGCTCTTTTGAGTTTCAGGTTGAGTTTTCAGATGTTTGTTGGAAGTGTCAGCTGGTCTGTCTCAAAGATATTCCAAATTCTGCTCATCTAGAATTCATCTTCTTAATTTCTTACTGTCAGCCTGAAGCTTAACTTTCTCACTGAAGTTTTTGGTTAATTCAATTAAATGCCTGTTACAGCAGTGAGGAAAGACACTGCAGGAATTTGGATATAGGGAAAGTGATGGGTCAGTGAAATCCTTTCATTTCCCTGGAGCACATGCATCCTGCCTTTTCTGTTTAAGTTCAGATCCTTATTACTTTTTTTTTTTTTTTTTTTTTGGTACCAGGGATTGAACTCAGGGGCACTCGACCACTGGGCCACATCCCCAGCCCTTTTTTGTATTTTATTAGAGACAGGGTCTCACTGAGTTGCTAAGTGCCTCGCCATGCTGAGGCTGGCTTTGAACTCGCGATCCTCCTGTCTCAGCCTCCCAAGTGCTGGGATTACAGGCGTGCGCCACCGCGCCCGGCCCTTATTACTATTTAGCTGTATCATTTCCATAGCTTCCACTGTGGTCTTCTTGCCTTTGGTTTCTCCCTGTCCATTCTGCCCAGAACTGCCAAGGGAATCTTCTAAGATTGACTTGTTGCCACGATAGTAGCAGTACTGTGTTCATGGGTATAACAATTAACAGTTTTTAAAAGTGCACTCAAGCATGTAGTTGACTCTACCTGTTTGTCAGCCACTGTTTTAAGTGCTGGGCTTCCAAAAATGAGGAAGCTACTGGACTTGCTTTCAAGAGCTCACAGGCTATAGGGAGTAAGGTAACCAGAAAATATGAAGATCCAAGTTCCATTATTTGATCTTTATATCATTTGTAAGGTGGCAGGGGAGGCATTCCTAATGTCATTTGATATGGAATTTAAGGCTTAGAAAGGTATACAAATGAAAATAACATTAGCTTATTTTTATTTAACACCTTAAAAGCCAGGCACTGTTCTAGGCATTCTGTATTATAATCAAATAATTTAATCTTTATAGCAATCACATGACATGTGACTGCTCCCTTATACAGATGGGGAAACTCATCTGTACAGAAGAGTTAAGTTCTAAGAGGAACAGAGAAACTTAGTAACCTGTCCAAGGTCACATGGCTTATAAGGGGCACAGCCATGGCTTGAGTGCAGGCAGCCTGACTCCAGAGCCCATGCATATGACCATTGTGCTGCCCTACCCTCTTTAATTTGCCTTGCTACATAGTATGGCTTGATGCCTATAAAATAAAATTTATTATTTCTGGTACTGGGGATTGAACCTAGGGATGCTCTACCACTGAGCCACATCTCCAGTCCTTAATTTTTTTTTTTTTTTTTTTTTTTGTGGTACCGGGGATTGAACTCAGGGGCACTCGACCACTGGGTCACATCCCCAGCCCTTTTTGTATTTTATTTAGAGACAGGGTCTCACTGAGTTGCTAAGTGCCTCGCCATTGCTGAGGCTGGCTTTGAACTCACGATCCTCCTGCCTCAGCCTCCCAAAGTGCTGGGATTACAGGCGTGCACCACCGCGCCCGGCTTCCAGTCCTTAATTTTTATTGACAGGGTCTCACTAAATTGCTGAGGCTGGCCTCGAACTTGCCACAGCTGCTTCAGTTGCTGTGATTACAGGTGTGCATCATCACGATCAGCTTAAATGAAATTTAAACTCTTAGAAAACTTACTCTGCTTTGGTATTGGCTGTATATTAATAACTTCTCCAATATCATCTCACACTCATTCCTTCCTCATCCTTTCCAGTGGTTTCAGGGGACATAGCCAACCCTTGTTCAAATTCCTTTCAAAAAAGCCATGACAACAGAGTAGCAAGAAAAAAAATGGGAGCTTGTTTATTTTTTTGTTTATTTAGCTCAGAGCTCAGCTAGAGATAGGAATGTTTCCTGGAATTTCTCTGTAGGGTTGGGCAGATTTTCGTTTACAAAGTTCTTCCTATTCCAAAGTTTTTGGAAGGTGTCTTAGTTCTATTTCCTGGTTTCCTGAATCCAGTAAAGATGTTCAGCCTGTGTCCTGAGTTAGTTTCCACAGTGGGTTTGCTGTAATCAGGATTCAAACATACTGCACACGTGGCCTTTGGTTAGAAGGCCTTTTGCATCTTGTCAATCTTTAATTTTCCCCTCTTTTGTTGTTTCCTTGCAGTTTATTTGATGAGGGAATTGGGTCATCTTTCCTGTAGTTTCCCACAGTTTGGATTTTGCTGCTTGCATCCCTGTCATGTTGCCCAAGTTGCTCATTTTTTCCTGCCAAGTGATAGATCTAGAAGCTTTATCAAATTAGGGTCTTAGTTTTTGTTTTTGGCTAGAATACTTCCTAGGTGGTGCTGGGTGCTCCATCAGGTTACTGAGTAATTGGTATGGGCTGCTCACACTGGGAGGCATATCATTTTTGGTAGTTTCTGTGATCTTATGTTTGATCAGTGGGTTCATATGTTGTCATTTGGGTCCACCAGCTTTTTGCGTAATGGTTTATTTTAGTTGACCAAGTTTGAATATTAACAGTTGTTCCCTGTGGAACATTAGAAGTGACTTTCATTCTTTAAATACACACATTTATGTGTATGCATATATATTTTGTGTATTTATGGGTATATATATGTGTACACATATATATGAGTATATTGTAATTATTAGAAAAAATGGTTGTTAAAAACCATTTGGATATTAATCAATTAAAATAATTTGTGTTTGGGATGATAAAATGGGTAGTGATGATGGTTCTACAACATTTTGAATATTCTTGATGCTACTGAAGTGTACACTTAACCATTAAGTGATAACCATTAAGTGTTCCCCAAATTCATATGTTGAAGTCCTAACCCAGTACCTCAGAATGTGATTTGCCTATGTGAAGGGTATTTAAAGAGGTTATTATTTTCTTTTAAAATTTAAGTGATAAATTTTATGTGTAGTTTACCAAAATAAAAACAAACCAATTGGAAATGCATTTTAACACATAAGGCCTGAGCTCGTAATAGGGGATTATTGTCACTTCCCATGGGAGTCCAAGTGCAATGGAGGACAAAGACATGATGTTTTCTTTATCGAAGAGTCACCTATAGGTGAAAGAGATGCTACAATTAGGAAAAGGGGAAAAAGTCATTTTGCAACTTGCTAGTAATTATAGACTCAGGCAAGGGTGGTCAATAGATGCTAAAACTCTTTGGTAAAAGATTGTTAGAATTTCCATTGTCTCAATGTATCTCCCTATAAATTACTTACTACTTGAAAAAGGAAGAAAGTACCTTTGCAATGGAGAGATCTGCTTTGACCAAGTCACCATTAACAATGGAACAAACTATCATACTGTGCCTCCTGATAAGAAGCAATGGAGGATATACAACAGGACTTTAGGAGCGCTTTTCCCCGAATTACTTAATCTGGATCTAGTCATGAGGAAACGATTGGACAATGCAGAAAGTGAGACAATCTCTGTGACTCTGGCCTGACTTAACAATGTCAAATTATGAATAAAAAGGGCTGAATTTAAGGACGTGCCCAAAGAGACATGAGGATTAAATGCAGTACTTGAATCTGGATACAAAAAATGAAGGTAGACCAGCTCTATATGAAGTGACATTGTATTAGTTTGATAGGGTTTCCACAATAAAGTACCAAAGACAGGGTGGCTTAAATGTAGCAGGAGTTTGTTTTTTTTCATAATTCTGAGATCAAGATCCAGGCAGGCGGATTTCTTCTGAGGCCTCTCTCCTTTGCTTGTCACTGGCTGGCTTTCTTCTTCCTGCGTGTTCATGTGGTTCCATCTGTGTCTGTATCCTAATTTCCAGTTCTTATAAGGACACCAGTCATATTGGAGTAGGGTCCCCATTACTGATCTCAATTTAATAATCCCTTTAAGGGGCTGGGGCTATGGCTCAGCAGTAGAGCGCTTGTCTCGCATGTGTGAGGCCCTGGGTTCGATACTCAGCACCACACAAATAAAAATAAAAGGTTTAAAAGAAAATAATAACCTCTTTAAATACCCTTCACATAGGCAAATCACATTCTGAGGTACTGGGTTAGGACTTCAACATGAATTTGGGGAACACAATTCAGTTCATAACAAATATCGAAATATTTTTAAGTTCTCTTGGATAAGATAATGATATTGAGGTTTTGTAGAAGAATGGTCCTTGCTCTTTCTTTCATTTTGTGTTTCCTACTAGATTTTAAGTTCCCATGGACAGGGACCTTCTCTAAACCCAGGTATCCCATAAAGTAGCTGTTCCATAGCATTTAGACACTATTCATTGACTTGTTCTTTAAATTAGTGTATCAACCTGTGGCAAAGCGAAAGGGGAACATTTTCTATTGCATTTTTATGGTTTATTGGAGACTTTTTTTCTTTTTCTAATAAACAACTTACCCAGTCCCCTCCATCACCCACCAAAATAAGTCCCTTGGTAATGCGGGAGAAGTTGCACATGGCACTGGTAATCTCCAAGTGCATGCCCTGGAGATTCAACTGCTGAGCAGACCTTGGCTGGGAGAGGTAGGCCCAAGGTAAATGATTCTCTGACCACAGAATGACTGCTTCTAAAGGAGGTGCCTATAGAAATACTTTCCCTTTTGATTAAGATATCCCTGCTACTAAATAAATAATACAAAGAAAGCCCAGCTACATTACAGGGCAGAATTCCCAGCAAGTCCGAACAGTGTGTCCATTGTAGCTGTTTCAGACCAGCCAGTCCCAAGGATATGCTCGGTGGCTTGAAAGTATGCTGGTGACCTCAGGTCTCTGACTTTGCTGTGCCCATTGGCAAAGGATTTCATTCACTTCTGAGGAGCCACACACTTGTTTTCTTGCCAATTGATGTTGACTCAACTGGAGGATTCCACCTTCTTGTCTCCCATCTCAGTTCTCGAAGTCAAAGCTCAGCTCCAGAATCCCTTTTCACAGTGATTCATGGAGATTTTGATTGGTCCATGTTTCATGATCAGTAGCAGCTTGAGTAGAGTCTAATTGTGACCTTTGCCTTATTTTTCCACTGGGCATTGATTTTTTTTTTCCTTAGAGGACTTTTAAATTAAGAACCTTGTCCCTTTGCCCCATTTGTTTGCGCATGGTTTTTTCTTCAGTGGTTTGATGTTTAACTGGTTCATATTCACTTTATGTTACTCAGTCTTTTCCTTTATGGATTCTGGGTTACATGTCATATTTAAGACCAGCTTTCCAACTTACCATTACATGAGAAACCAACCAAATGTTTTTCTGATACTTTTTAGAATCCTTCCCCTTTCTCCCCAGTCACCTCCTGTCTACCCCCCCCCCCATCTCTCTTTCCAAAGAAAGGTAGGGAAGAGGTTCAATTTTTGTTTTTGTTCAGTCCTGGAGTCCATGAACCTTCG
The DNA here is from genome assembly GCA_025594165.1 of Tamias sibiricus. Lineage (NCBI taxonomy): Eukaryota > Metazoa > Chordata > Mammalia > Rodentia > Sciuridae > Tamias > Tamias sibiricus. Next base: position 104,695,854 of record CM046664.1, on the reverse strand, counting down.
CTAGTGACACATCATCAGCCAGCCTGCTCCACTGCCATTCCAACTGAATCTGCTGGTTCAGAGTCTTATATCGCATCAGCTTAGAAGGCCCAGAAATCCTCTTTCAGAGCTCAGGTATCCACTGCTGACTCAGTCAGCTGGGCTGCTCTGCCTAGGGAAAGGATGCCAGTAACTGGGAAGCAGGCACTGCTAGATTCCGTCCTAGGTTATACATTTTCATTCAATCCTGATTCTCTTTTTCTTTCCTTTTTTTTTTTTTTTTGGTACCAGGGATTGAACTCAGGGGCACTCGACCACTGGGCCACATCCCCAGCCCTTTTTTGTATTTTTTTAAATTTAGAAATAGGGTCTCACTGAGTTGCTAAGTGCCTCGCCATTGCTGAGGCTGGCTTTGAACTCGCGATCCTCCCGCCTCAGCCTCCCAAAGTGCTGGGATTGCAGGCATGCGCCACCGAGCCCAGCTCTTTTTCTTTTTTAATGGTAAAAAAAGTAAGAGGTCGTGTTGTTGGTTACCTATATCAGAATTTAAATGTCCCATTGCAAAATGTATGAAGTAGCCGTAAGTAATACTTTTTCAAGAGACTGTATTTAGAGAATCTAGAAAATCTTCCTGGAGGAAGATGCATTTGACTTAATTCTTCAAAGAATAGTAGCATTTTAAAAATTACTTATAATGGAAGTTTTCCATTATGTGCAAAAATCAAATAGTGTGGCAAATCCTATTTTATTATCTAGACAGAAGTAATTATTCGTTTATGAACAATATTATTTTATTTGTAACATACTCTCCCTCCATTTTTTTCAAAGCACACCCCAGGCATTATATCATTATATACAAAAAGTTTAGTATATATCCCTAAACAAAATTTCTTAAAAACATCATCACAATATCACTATCACATCTAAAATATCATAGTAATTATTTAATATCTTCAAATATCTATTCTATATACATTTTGCTCATTTTCCTTATAGTGTTAGAAATTTTAAATGATTTTCTAATTATTGTGTAAATAATAATTGGTTGATGTGTCTTGGTTTTTTTTTTATCTCTGAGTTCTCTTGCTTTCTCAATCTCAGGCTCTCTCTCTGTTCCTTTGAAAGGCAGTGTCACATAATGGTTGAAACCATGCATTTGTGTTCATGTTATGGCTCTGCTACTTACTGTGTAACTTGAGCAAGTTACTCAGCCTGTCTGTATTCATTTCAGTTTCCGTATCTGTCAGAGGGGTGTAGTTGCACCTACTTTTTGGAACTGCTGGGAGGCTCAATGTGCTAATGTTTGCAAAGCTTAGAGTAGAGCCCGTGACATAGTATGCTTTTAGAGGTGTTAGCTATGGACTCTTGAGTCGGAGAAGTTGCTTCAAGGCATGCCAGTAGTTCCTGGGCTCAGGAGGAGAGTACAGGGGGGCTCAGCCAGGTGAAATGGTGCCATTGTTGGGCTCCTTTTCTTCTTTTTGCTCCTTCTGTGGTCTTGACTATGCTTCAGTTAGATGAGTTGATAAGTAGCAGAATTTGGAACAGGTAAGATGTTATTTAGTGGAAGCAACTTCTTTATTGTCATTTCTGTTTTTCTCTTTTCTCTGTATTTATTAAGTTAGCTATTCTCCCTGGAAGCCATTTTAACTTTTTATGGCATTATCTGGGCTCTAGCAACTTGTGATCTCCTAAGTAGAGCCTTTCAGCACTTTATAAATATGTCATATACTTTTTATATTTCTTTGTTCCCCACCAGGAACACACATCCCGGTCTTCAGAGCAGCACAATCAGTTTTTATTCATTTAAGAAGCAGTAGTAATTTGACACTTGCTAATATGTAACAAATTATATTGGGAGCCGTAATTACAATTGCAGCTGGTTCCTAATTATACTGTAACCTTGATGGTTTAAAAAAAAATGAGACTTAAGTTCAGCATGTAATACTGGAAAGTAATATTCTACATTAGGCAGGTCTGCCTTCTACTGAACCATGAGCATTTATGAATCATAATGCCAAATCAAAAAGACTGTTTTAAATTGGTTTCAGTTACAATGTTGTCCAGTGGCATGATTCATCAGGATAGCTTTAAACTATGCTTGCCAAACTCTGGGCACATCCTGCATATATTATAATTAGCATCCAGATGATTCGTGCTCTGGGGTCACTTCTGGGTCTGATTTACAAGTACTCATTGAAGACTCTGAAATGCCTCAGCTTCCTCATCTAAAAACAGGAATGTTAGTGACTCTTTACCTTAAAGAGTTTAAGTAATGTTTAAATGAGATCAGCTGTAAAACCTATAGCAGCAGACCTGGCATAGATTTAAGGGCCCAGTAAAAGTTAGCTGGTGGCTGTTGTTGCTGTAACTGATAATTAACAATACAGCTCGAGAATTTACCTCTGTGTACCCCAACTCCAGCAGAAGTGTGATCATAGTTCTGCCACCTCTGTACCTTGTGAGAGCATGCTTTATTCCAGTCACTCATACATAAGTTAGTCCTTCTCCTTGGGGCAGGGTCTCTGGATTTTTTTTTTTTTTTTTTTGTTGTCTTAGAGCCTGGGCCTGGCCCTATGCTCTGCAGCCTTTCCCTAGGGGTTGTGCTACATGTGTGGGCAGTAGAGTATCACCCCCTAAGGCGGCAGTTGTTCACTGGAGGTGGGGGAGGTTTTTCCTCGTAGGGGATATTTGGTGATGTCTGGAGACATTTTTTTTTTTGGTTATCACAGCATGGTGGGGATAGATTGCCACTGGCATCTATTGGGCAGAGGCCAGGATGCTGCTTAACACCCTAAGTGCACTGACACTACAACAAAGAATGATCACTGGACCCTCCACAGATGTTGTAAAGCACTAGTTTAAGGCATCGTGACTGCCTGGACTGTGATCCTGTGGAAAAGGCAGGACCTGGGACAGATAACCTGTTTTTTTTTTTTTTTTTTTTTTTGGTACTGGGATTGAACTGAGGGGCACTCAACCACTGGGTCACATCCCCAGCCCTTTTTTGTATTTTATTTAGAGACAGGGTCTCACTGAGTTGCTAAGTGCCTCACCATTGCTGAGGCTGGCTTTGACCTCGGGATCCTCCAACCTCAGCCTCCCAAGTGCTGGGATTACAGGCGTGCGCTGTTTTAATCTGCAGTTTTCTCACCTGTAAAGAAAAAGAATACTACTTTTGAGGTTTGAAAAGAAAGGGAGATTTATGCAGGCATGTGCCTAATGCCTCTGACTAATCAAGTTCATTTTCACTGCTCCAGTGATCCATTGTGCTCTGACTGGCTTCTCTGTGTTGGAGGGAATCTCCACATTAGAAAGCTTCCCCTCCCCATCGTAGCCCTCAGAACTCAGTGCCCATCTTTCCTTAGAGGCAGGACACAGTGAGTGACCTAGGTTCTGCTCATCAGAGGCTCACATGTAAATTTCAGTTAGGAAGTAGGCACCGTGGGAGCCAGGTTGTGTGTGATGTTTTCACTGCAGCTTATCTGATAGGCAGCCAGAACAGCCCGATTTTTGGTGTGAAACTGAGGTGGATTTCTTAATAAGCCATTCTGGGGTAGTTTTGGGCATCATTAGTGAACCCTCCACCTCAGGCTGGTTCTTCAGATTTCCTAACAAGAACCTAGTCATCCCATAACATTTGAATATACTCTCCTTTATTGCCTAGTTCTAAGTTCAGTATATGTTGGACCTACTTGCCTTCCATTCATTTTTAGAATTAGAAATGCCACAGTCTTGTTCTCGACTTACTTAGATTTTATTATGATTTTTCTCATCTTATAAATGAAGAAACTAAAACTCAGATGTAATGGACTTGCCCAAGGTCACCATGTTAGCAGCAGAGCTGGGCCCCACATCTTTCTTGTAAAGTTGCTGCTGTCTACTGTCTGATATCAGTGGGAGCAAGCATCTCTCTGTCTCTGTAAGGGGCTGAGATTATAAACAGAAAAATATGTCTATTTTGGAAAAGGTACATACCACCTCTTGTCAGATTTTTACTCTTGGGGACATTTGCCAGAATGCTAGCTTTAGCTTAATGATGATAATAGTGGAATCCAAAACTAGTGTGTTTAAAACTTTTTTGGCAAAACAAGACCCACAGCTAAAACACCACCATTTATTTCTTAACTGTTGTACTCTGCTCTTTTTTTTTTTTTTTTTTGTGGTACTGGAGATTGAACTCAGGGGCACTCGACCTCTGGGCCACATCCCCAGCCCTTTTTTGTATTTTATTTAGAGACAGGGTCTCACTGAGTTGCTAAGTGCCTCGCCATTGCTGAGGCTGGCTTTGAACTCGCGATTCTCCTGTCTCAGCCTCCCAAAGTGCTGGGATTACAGGCGTGCGCCACCGTGCCCGGCTATGTACTCTGCTTCTTAATATCAGATTTTTAATGATGATGGTTTTACAGTTGTTTAATGTTTGTCTACAACAGAACAAGAGTAAAAGCCAACATACGTCACAACCTACTGAATGTTCTGATAAACATCTCCAGCACCCCTGAAATGACCTGCTTGTGTAATTACCCATGGGTTAACATGTGGCGCCTGATGCTTTATAAGTCAACTGTTGAGTGATATGAACTTTTGAGGTTTGATTACACAAAAATGTTGTGGTTTGAAGAATGCTTAACACGGCATCTTGTCTGTATACTAATTTATACTTCAATAACTTTTTGCATAATTACTGCTGTTCATTTATTAGAAATTAGGGAAACTAGCATAAGGGACGAATGACTAGTGGTTTCAATAAAAAATTATTTTCTTAAATTTGGTGAGACACCTCTTTCTTTCTTCCCTCAAGTTAATGGCAACCGTGTGGTTTTCAGGGAATTCCAAACTTTCTTTTGCAATTACAGATTGTATCAGTCAAGGTTCACTTGCAGAGAACAGAATCTACTCTAGCTGGTTTAAGCAGAGGAAGATTTATTACAGGGTATTAAATGGCTTACAGAATTTGTTGGGAAGGTGAAGAAACAGACTTGAGGTTGAATTCTCAGGAACGACTTCCAGAGCCTCACAGAAGAGCAGGCCACCAAGGGAGCAGTGTCGTCCTGTGATGTCAGGATGCTGCCTGCCAACTGGGGGATGTTTCAGGACCATGCTGCCACTGGTGTGGGAGGGCGGGAAGGTGCCACAGAAAACTCAGACACTTCCAGTGATGGTGCCTGCTGGCAGAAGCAGTAGGAGTATGGCCCCCAACTTACAAGTCTTTGCTTTTCAAATTTGACTCCATTTTGTCTGATTGATGGTACCTGGGCCTCATAGCTGCAAGGTAGTCTGGAAAGTATACTTCCTGTACCTTTCTAGTCTCTTCAGTACGGGAAGATGGAGAAGGAGGGTGGGCCCTAGCTGCTTGGTTATTGGGTCCTACCTGAGAATATCTTACAGTGGTATTCAGGTCTACCTACACTTGGTTCCTCAGGTGTGGAGGGTATGGAGCATGTTTCTCCCTATCCCTCTTTTCTTGTCACTGAACGCTTGCTTATACACATACATGCGGTAGTCTGCTTTTGATGAGTTGCCTCATCTCGTTTTTGTATCTTATACAAATAATTGTGACATGGAATTTTCCATGTAAGCCTGTGCTTCTCTTGACTTACAGACTTTTCTAGTTTGGGAAAAGGACTGAGAAAATCCTGTGAAGGGAAAGCTCAATTGGTGACTAGCAATAGAGGCTTGGGACCTGGATTCTAAGCTCTCCTCCCATCCACACATTGTAATCTTGTGGGGGAGCTCTAAAGATACCCATTCCAGAGATTTCATTTCCATTCCCCTTGGTTACTGCTTGGGTTTTGTGATGGGCTTTGAACCTGAGTCCTAATCCACACGTTAGAACTGGATACTATGTAAATCTATGGTTCTTAAATAAATTTCCTCCTTGTCGGGACCATCTGAAGGGCCCAGGAACATCCAGACTGGTGGGCCCCACCCCCAGAGTTTCTGATTCCATAGGTCTGGGGTGGAGGGTGGAGGGTGAGAATTTGCATTTTTTAAAGTTGTTGGGTGATACTGGTGGTATGGTCCCAGTCCTGTATTTTAAGAACCAGAGATATGAAGGGAGCTCCCTATTTTCATTGTAAATATCTGGCTTTATACTTCCCTACATTTAACACTTCAGTCAACACTTAAGGAGTGTCTGTCTGCTTAGCTTCTCTTCTTTGCCAAGGCTGGGATGGTCTGAGAAATAAGAAGCCTTCAGGGAGATCAGGGTCTCACATCTCTAGAGCATTCCTGCTTCTCTTTGCATTTGACTTTGATTTTTCAAATGAGTCTTATGTAGGCTTTCAAATACTCGTCCCCACTGCCCATGGTTAGACCTAACAACTATTTGGAGAGCACGATTCTGTACCACCGCCATTTGTTAAAGTAATGAGCCTGCAACTGTGACTTTATTCCAGGATAAGAAAGCCAATTTTAAACATATTCCTACATGCAGGAATATTTTTTTCCTATCAAGCCTCTATCTTTGGCTGCTTTAATTCACATTAGAATGAGAGTAAATTTATTTGGACTGGAAAATATCTTTCTGGTTCTTCTTGTCATATTTCCCTCCTCCTCTTATCTGCCTTAAAAAAAAAAAAAAAAAAAAAAACAGTTATTGAAGTTGTGTTATTGGCTGTTTTTTAAAAAAATTTTAAGATATGCCTAGCTTATGTTTTGCAAATGCTATTGATGACCTATTCACATAGGTGTAGCTAGTTTTTATCTTGTCACAAAGCTTTCCAGATTTAGTGATCCTCAAATTTTGCCCCATGGAATATTGATTCATGGAATTGACCTGAAATTTCCATTCTAAAGTTGAATAATGGTAGACTTTTCCCTGTTTATGGGAGAAACATTAGTGCACAGAGTTTTTTCCTATTGTAACAACTCCTTCATCTCTTTTTATCTTCAGTTTAGAATTGATATGTTACCTGACTGTGTATAAAATTCTCTATTGTGCTGATTTAAATACCAAATAATATTTCATAGTCATCCGCAAAGAACTATTCTCCTTCTTAGTGATTTACTTATTACGTTTGAAAGCCAGTTTATTTTAAATTATTGGTATAAAATGTTTGTTTTAATGTTGGAATCTGTTGCAAATTCAGAAGAAAAGGGATACAATCAGGCAATTAGATTTTAAGAATAGTGGCTGTACGTATGAATATGAACATGCTGTAAGTATATTTAAAAAGTACATAGCAGCCTTCTGGAAACAATCTAAAGTTTGATGAATCTTCTGAAGCCCAAGAATAAACTAAGTCTAATAATTCCAGGCTTGTGTGATGTAAAGTATGCATGTTGAACAGCTGTTCTGAATTGACTTAAAAAGGGCAGCTACATTTCTGTGGCTCTTTTTTCCAGCTCGTGGAACTTCCTGGGTATTGGTTTGGTCACCAGGTAGAATCCATCTAAATACACCTCCAGAACATGGGCACTTCTCATTGCAACATTATGTAGTCTTCTGTGAAATTGTACAAGTGTCCTTCCTTCACTGCCCATGGCATGTAAACAAGAAGATAAGAATGGGGGTGGACATTCAAATGGAAATTCCAAATAGCCACATGGCATTTGATTGGTGGGGAGTAGATGGAATTAGTACAGAGATGAGGCCCAGGAGGCTGGTAGGAATTTTTCTGAATCCATCCCCCACTGAACAATAGTTATCTGTGCTTAAATCGAATGTGCCCAGGACCTCACACAAATTTCAGCTGGCCTCAAGGAAATTCCATAGCGAACATTAACCATTTACTGCAATTTTGGGTCTGTTTTCAAGAAGGAGCATGATACCCAGCTAGGAGAGCAGAGGGGACGATGAGTTAGAATGGCTTTAGTGTTTGCTCAGTGGTTTGTTGAGTGTTTTTGAGGACCATGAGTTCCCTTCCCTTCTCTCCTCCTCATTTTTCCCCTCAAAGTTGTGAACCAGGTGCCTCATCGATTAGGGTATTAAGAAGTAAGCATGTGACGGGCTGGGGTTGTGGCTCAGCGGCAGAGCGCTCGCCTTGCACGTGCGCGGCCCTGGGTTCGATCCTCAGCACCACGTAAACTTAAATTCATTGCATTGTGTACAACTAAAGTAAATAAATAAATATTTTAAAAAAAAAAGAAGTAAGCATGTGAGACTATATATATATATTTTTTTTTGATAAATAATCCAAATAATGATTGATATCATTTATTAAGCTCTTTAACTCTCTGACCTTTTTGGTGCTTAATATTTTATGTAATTATTTCATATGGCCCTTCCAAGTCTCCAGTACTTCCTGTTCTAGAGGTGAGGAAACTGAGGCTGAAAGTCAAGAGCACTGGGGTTGCACAACCAGCGAGCTCAAGAGGTCAGGCCTGCAGCCCCCATGTACAGATGGTCTGACACTGAAGCCCCTTGCCCCCAACTTCACTTACTGGAATTGAATAGCTAAACTCAGGGGTAGTCTACCACTAAGTCACATCTCCAGCCCTTTTTATTTTGATACAGTCTTACTAAGTTACTGACTAGCGATCCTCCTGCCCTGGTGTCCTGAGTCCCTGGTATTACAGATGTGCACCACCATGCCCAGCTAAAAGCCATGCTCTTTATAGCATTGGATGGTATTAGGAGAAATTGGGAGAGTCTTGATTTCTATGCACATGCTTTGTGGTGTTCCCAGTTAGCATAAGTCAGGGTCACACTGAAACAAGTAAGAAAAATTCAGGAAATATTTAGAAATGTAGGCACGAATTGGCTCTTAATCTGGCTTTGGGGGAAATATATGAGTTTCAGTTTTCCCTTCTGTCAAATGGGGGCAGTTAGATCTATCCTATCTAACTCTCAGATTTGCCCTGAGAATCCAAGAAGAGAACAGTCATGCTCTGAACACTGTCCAGTGTTCTCTACATTCTGGGTGATGTGACTTGTAAGTGGTGATCACTGTATGAATTGTTTTCACAATGTTCTAAATCCTGGGCGAGTTACAAAGTGAACACTTGCTTTCTCTCACAGAGGTGTGGTTCTGGGGAAAAGCACTGAATGTACATTTTGAGATTGGTAAACAGACTGTGCTGTGGGGATTTAAGGAAAGGGAAGTTCACTGAGATAGCATTGCCCAGGGAAGGCCTTACGAAGTACATGGCATAGTGAATTAAGTAGTTTTAAATGATGTGGTATTCAGATAGAATAGGAATAGTTACTTGTGTGGAAAATTCCTTTGGCTTTTAAGAGGAAAACCAACTAAAAATTTAAGATACTGAATTTTCAAAATGTTACTTCTGGACCGTCCTGATGATACCGCCGTTTACTGATGATGAGTTCTGCTCCCCCAAATGTTGAAGTTTGAACATTGGAGAAGCACGCCGAGGCAAGCATATAAAGCAGGGCTTATTTAAAAGGGGTAACATAGACTTCTTCTGGGAGGAAGAAGGGGGCCATTGTTGGTATCTGATATCCCAAGAAGCCAGGCAGTTCTGCCTGTTTTATATGTCCTGGGCTTCCTTTGTTGTTCTCCTGCTCTCTTCCCCTTATCTCTCTCCTTCAGGTGTAAGTGACCAGGCCTGGTGGGATGGCCAAAAGCTGAGAAGCAGTTGGGCTGAGGGGGGGGGGAGGGCAGGGTGGTACAGCCCTGGACACATTAATTAACAACTGTATAGCTCTTGTAGGGAGGGGCAGTTCCTGGGATGGGTTACCTTGGCAACAGGTTGAGGCAGGGGCAAGTTCTTGATAAGGGTGGAGGAAGGGCTGTGAAGGAATTAACATTCCAATCCCTCAGGGGACAGTCTCCAACTTCCTGGGACTCACTCAAAATTGGCTTTTTTTTTTTTTTTTTTGTACTGGGGATTGAACTCAGGGGCACTCGACCACTGGGCCACATCCCCAGCCCCCCCACCCTTTTTTTTGTATTTTGTTAGAGACAGGGTCTCACTGAGTTGCTAAGTGCCTCGCCATTGCTGAGGCTGGCTTTGAACTCGTGATCCTCCTGCCTCAGCCTCCCAAGTGCTGGGATTACAGGCGTGTGCCACCACGCCCAGCTTAAAATTGTCTTTTTTGATCCGACCTGACTTGATTTACCTGTTTATACTGATTGCCTGTCAGATTCTAGCTTCACTGAGGTGCGGTACTCCTGGCTTGGAGGAAGGCATTTTCCTGCTCTGAGGGTGGAGGGTGGAGTGCTTTTATGACCTCTCTAGGAGTGCTTGTCCTGTCCCACCTTTTTCAGAGTAGAGACCCCACAGGAGGAATCCTCTTCAGGAAATTTTTAGGTCAGTAGGATCGTTAATCTTGGGTAAGTTGGTTAGCAGTCTATTTTTTCCTCTATTGAAGAGCAGAGACCACCAAGAAATTCTTGTGAGTAAAAATAGAATTGGTGGCTATAGGTACTGAGCTAAAATTAAAAGAGTTATCAGTCTTTGGGAAACATGGTGACTAACCAACTGGGTTTCAGAAAGACTACCTCTCCCATTTCAGTGATTAGTTAATAAAATTATTCCTGACAGTGAAGGGCCAAGGAGCTCAGCAGTTCCATATTTAGAGACAGAGAATTCATTGTCCCAAGATCTCAGAAGAGTCCTTGCAAACACACAGAAGGGATTTAGAACAATTTGCATAAATCTCTCCGTGGATAGTGACATGGCTCCAGTGTTGGGGTGGTTCCAGGAGCCCCTCCTTGCCTGTATCTTGGGGCAACGCTGTGCTTGGTGAGAATTCAGTCTCATGACAGTTTTTGCCAGCAGGATTGGGTGATGGGATGCTGAATAAGCCCACTGTTTGGTTCCACATAAGGGCTCTTTTGTGTTGGCCTGGGGCAGTCATGTTCAAGTTTGTCTTGCTTTTCCCCAGTGATGTTTTTGGACTTTGTGGCCTGGAGAATTAAGCACAACACCTATTCTGAGCTAATCTGTCAAATTTTACTCATGGAAGGTAACCACAGCCTCTTGTATTTCTGGATGTGGAGAATAATAGTGATACCTTTGGAGACTTCTGATTTATTAAATTAGAAGTTGGGGAAAGGACAAGTTCCTTTACATTGCCAGGTAGTTAGGTATACATGCCTGTTCATGGTGGAACCGTGGGAAGTAATTCCCTTAGGTTCTTTAATATGATTTGCCTAGTTCACTGGCTTCTTTAAGAAATATGTTCCCTTGCATAGTTAGCAAACAGGTTGTACTTTAGTATTCCCCTGTGAAAGGGCATGGGATACCCTTGGAGTGTAGTTTAATTAAGAATGCCAGGTGTTTACAAATCTTTTTCAACTTTTTTGTTTATTTTTGTTCTTTTTTAAAAAACAATGTACATTAAACACTAGATATTATGAGCTTTAACTGGTTTCTTGCACAGAATGTTATCATTCTAGAAGCCACAATTAGAGTCTAATTTAAAATCTGGGGACTCATTTATGCACTGGGGCAATTTGATGTTTTAAGTACAAAAGTGTAATCCACTTATTTCTAACCTGAAGTTTATTTTCCCTTAGTCTGCTAGCTTGATTTCTCAGCTTTGTTCTAATACTATAATAAACATTTTTATGTTTATTTATAGGTGGCTTTAACCAAGAGAGCAGATCCAGCTGAACTTAGAACAATATTTTTGAAGGTCAGTATAAAGGGAATCTATTTTGTTTTTTATTTGGTTTGTGTTCTATAACTTTGAAAGATTATTTTCAAACAACTATTTATTTCACTTAGTTTTTTAAAAAATTCCCCAAAGCATCTTTATGTAGGATTTGAGAAAGAGTTGTTTTACAATTCTATTTTTAACTATGTATAGGAAATGTGTGGCCAATTGTTTTTGATGGCAAATGGTGATATTTTCTTTTTCCTTACATGGTGTCAAGTGCTTAAAAGAAGTTGGCTGAGTAGTCTTGCAACTTATTTACCTCTTCAGGCTTGACCTGAGTAGGACTAGGTGAATGCTTTTACTACTAAGAAGTTTAAAGGTCTTTGTAAACATCTCTGTAATCCCGTACTCTTCCAGAGGGGACTGTCTGGTCTCTGCTTGGTAAAAGCAACCCATTTTTGTTGTTCTCATCATCATAACCACTGTCATTTTATTACAGCCGTGGAGCCCTGTGAGAAGGCCTCTGGGGAATAATACTGGAGCACACTAGATACTACACGGGCTCTGTTTTCTTCGTTTCTTAGGCTTCTGCCTACTTGGTGGTGTTGGGCAGTGAATGAGTAATGTAGTAAAAGTCTTCTTTAGGTCTCCAACAGTGAAGCATATTTATGTTATTGAACTGAAATTAAAACTCAAAAAAGGAAAGGCCACTTTTGTAACGATAATAAAAGCACAATATGTGGACTTTTCTAAATATTGTGAGAAGGTAGCCAATGCTGATTGGAATGGGGAGCCAGGGTATCAAGTTGGTACCTTGATGTGTACCTGTGTGAGCTAGAAGGTTACTAATTCTCTGAGCCCCACTTTTCTCATTAAAATTCATTAGCTTAAAAAAGAAAAATGAGGGCTGGAGTTAGAGCCCTTGTCTGACATCTGTAAGGCCCTGGGTTGGATCCTCAGCACTGCAAAACCAAAATAGAACAGCAAGAAAAAAAAAGATGGAGACATTAGGGAATTCAAATACTGCAAGGACAACTGATGCTAAGGAATGTAATTAATTGATTTTTAAGTGGAATAATGACATTCTGATTCTGAGAAATACACAGAATATCAGAGATAGACACCAAAGCATTTACAGATGAGATCATGATGTCTGAGATTTGTTTTTAAATAATCCAATTTTGGTGGAGTGGGAAGAATGAGTGGGCAGAATGATAATTTTTTACATTGTAAAGTGGGATATTGGTCTTATACTATTCTCTGTACTTTGCATATGTAGGGACATTTTCATAGTTAAAAGTTGCAAAAACTTGTGAAGATTCAGTGGGGTAACTTGTTTGCCCAGCAGCTGTTTGCCTTAGATATTGATTCAGTCAAAATGTGAAATTAAGTAATTCAAATACAGGAATGGTAGGTTCAATGGAAAAATGATTAAAAATAGGGACAGTTTTGGGAGAGGAAGAAAGGTATATTTGTAAGGAGGTTTGGATTATATAGAAAAGAACAGGATTCTCTTTATAAGAATCTTTGTTTTTTTCTAGATAGCACAATACAATATAGAGATTCTAGAAGATGAAAGCCCAGACAACAGAAAAGCATTCTTTTCTTTCCTAAACTAATGTCTGTGTGCATATTGGGCCCACCATGGTTGGGATCAGGTGTATGAAGGTCTATGGCTATTGTAAAACTCCTTAATGATTTAATTTTGAAAGATACTTGCAGAAGAACATCTAAGTGTGCTGCCAAGGAGCCTAGAGAAAGGATGAACTCACTTGAGCCCTTGAAGTTATAATCATTCTTTCAACTCAGGGCATACTACTTCAGTTTTCTAACAAGTGTTAAGAGCCTCCTTCTGACAGAAACTGAGAACAACTTAGAGGCTGTCTCAGTAAATGGTGAGGCTCTGATGCTCACTGGTCTGTTGACATGATCCATTGGAAAGAGTTCATTTAAAGGCAGTGGCCACTTGAGGCCATGTGGCAGCTGGTGAGGCTAGGTTGAGATCTCAGTTTGGAATAGCATCTTTGCCAGCTGCCATGTATACTCAGTCTTGGGCAGGTCTAGACTTGGGGCACTCCTGATTTGCCACAGTGGACTCAGGGATAGCAGGAATTCCATGCAGAATTCCAAAGAGTTACCTGTGGGGTTTCTGTGGCCATGGACCCAAAGGCTGGGGATGGAATCTTTGAGACCAGATAGGAAACTTGGGTGGCCAGGACTTTGTGGCTTTTGAACAAGAGTTTTTTTATGCCTTGGAGTCTGAGTAGATGGGGTGGGGGTGGAGGGGGGTGGTACCTGAAGAAAAGAGCATCAGCAGTTTGTGGAAGGAATTGCAGATCTGGCAAAGGTTCTGGTGACCTCACCAGGCCTGGATAGTGTGGGACCAACACAAATCCACCTTGGCTCAGCGAGCTGAGGAGCTCTTGTTTACTATCCACCGCAGACAGCATTGTGGTGAAGGGGGGGAGAAAGGGGTATGAGGCGCCATGGGGGCTGCCAGGCCAGGCTTTTTAGTTAAGTACAGATCAGCAGTAAGCGTTCTGTAAACCTGTCGACTTTGCTGATTTTCTGTGAATTTTTTCTGACTTGATTTTCTTCCTAATAAAAATTCTGTGTGGAATATCCTGATTGTCTCCCTGCTAAACTAGGTGGAGAGAGGATTCTTCTGTAGTTTGGGGGAGGTGGAAATGAGCTTCGCTGTCTCCTTCATACCATATGTACAGGGAGTAGAGGGTAGTAGAGGAGTTGGCAGCTGCAGAGATGAGAGAGAACCTGTGGAACTGAGCCACATGAGGAAAGGGTCCTGGGGGACTGAAATGGGTGCAACTCAGGTTTTTTAGTTTATGTCTTAGAGAACTCTGAGTTAAAATAAACTTCCCTCTCTCCTTCTTTCTCTTCCTTCCTTTCTTAACATTGCCTACTGGATGTTAGGTTAAGTGTTAGGTGTTAGGTATTACAGATGCATAAATCATAACTCCTGCCCTTAAATATCTCACTGTGTGTATATATGTGCAAGAAAACAAAAAGTCACAATATGGTTGATAAATGTTATACAGCATAAAAGGAAGATAAGGTGAGACTTATTACCTCTTTCTATAGAGGGTCATCAAAGTTATAGTCAGGATGTTTGAGCCATGCTTGAAGACTAATAGGTATTTATCAGATGGAGAAGTAGAGGAGGGTTTGGGGTAAAGGAAGACTATTCCAAACAAAGAAAACAGCATGTTTATAAGCAGAGAACTGTAAGTGCCAGTTGTGTGGAGGGAATAGCCAATAGCTTGGATGGCCTGGAGCGCAGGGTCTAGTGAGTCTAGATTGGTAGGGAGGGAGACAGTGCAAAACATGCCAGGCAAAAGCATCTGAGTGTATTGTACAGACTCTTGTGAGAAGATAATACATTACATTTTATCTGGATGCAGAAGTTTGAGTCTCGGTAGACAATTCTACTTTTTTTTGGTACCGGGAATTGAACTCAGAGGCACTCGACCACTGGGCCACATCCCCAGCCCTTTTTTGTATTTTTATTAGAGACAGGGTCTCACTGAGTCGCTAAGTGCCTCGCCATTGCTGAGGCTGGCTTTGAACTCGCGATCCTCCTGCCTCAGCCTCCCAAGTGCTAGGATTATAGGCATGCGCCACCACGCCCGGCAACAATTCTACTTTTAACCTCTTTGTTGACAGGCCTTTTTTCTTTTTGGTCCACCTAATGCTTTTGGTGTTGTTTCATATTAATTTAAACAGATGTGTATTGATTATTTGCAGTTTAAATAAAACACCATGAAATTCTGCTGCGAGTGGGCTGAGCAAAAGAAATGTAAGCAATAATTGTGTCTCAAAGGAGTTCAGATTTTATACAAGAGACCAGATTTGTAGACTAGCAGCAGCAGGTAAAAAGAATCTTAGTCAGCATACTTGAAGGTTCTGCCTGTGTAGTTGCAGCAAATACCACAGGAAACGGAAGGAGGGAGCAGTTGCCATTGTGGGCAGTGGTCAGGGAAGGCTGGTGGAGAGAATGTGAGGAGCCCCTGGGATGGTGGGAGAGAGGAGAGGAGGACCACATGGAAGGAAAGCCCAGAGGTGGGGTCAGGTTGAAGGATTCTTGTTCATTTGTAAAATGTTTATTTAAATACAACTCTGTGCCAGGGGAATCTGCTAAGCATTACAGGGGTGTGGGTAACAAACTTGGAAAGGTGATTGGGAATTTGGCATGCCACTGAACAATAGGAGGCCATTGAAGGTTTTCTGAGTAATCCAGTGACTAGATGAGTTTGAGATTGAACTGGTGCAGCAAGGCTATGAGGTGAGTGGCCTTGGGAGTGATGGTGTTGGAGGCCGTCAGAGTTATTAAGGTCATAACACCAGGAGTGGGGATTGGGCAAGTCAGAGACACTTTTGAAGGGATATTTGGTGAAAGTGACTGTTGTTTTATTATAAATGAGAGAGAGCAGGGAGGGAATGTGTATACCCTGGGTGCAGAGAGATGCCAGTTGTGTGAACAGAGAAATAGAGGAGGGAAGCAGTGGCTCATGGGAGAGGAAGGGAGGTGATCATGGGCTGCTCAGAAGCCTAGAGTCTAGAGTGACTGCATGTCAGAAGTGGAAGGTGGGAAAACTGGGGGAGGGGGCTGGGCAGAAGTGGGATGTGTTAGGGAGTAATGGTGAATTGTATTTGGAGCTTTAGAATTACTCTCTCAATAAAAGCATGATGTACACTTTACACATTTTTGTGGGAAAAACAGTTAATTCCTTATTTGAAAAACTTTCTTAACAACAAATGGGTTTCTGTCATTGATGAAGAGCTAAAAGATAAAGTAACTTGATGTAGGTATAGAGATAATAATCTCTCTTTTATTTTGTGTCTCTGTATATGTACACATATTTTTTCTTTAACATGAGGAAAAAACTGTTTTTTATCCAGTATTTTCCCTCATCTTATATATTATGAACACCTTTTCTTATAATTGAATGTGTTTCTACAATACTTTAATGCTGTGTGATGTTCCTATATATGGCTAGTCTACCATATTTATCTTACCACAATTTACCTAACCATCCTTTCTGATTGGATATTCAATTGCCAGCTTTACTTTGCTATCAAAAGAGCTTACATATTTGTACATAGCTTGCATTATTTTTTTAGTAGGAATTCCTAGAAGTAGCATTGTTGGGTTAAAGAGTGGGTTTACAATAGATTAAGGCATTTGATTGCTCTTAGCAAACTATATATTTTGGGTGGGAGTGTGGAAGTGTACAATTCCCACATAATGTTATCAATTCAGATTATTATTAAGTACAACAGCAATAACAAAAAACCTTTCAGCCAACCAGTTAGTTGAAAAATTGTATCTTACTATAAATTTGCATTTTTTTAAACAAATAGTAATACATTCAATAGAACATTTGTGATTCTTAATTACGTCTTTAATTTTTATTGTGACAGTATTCAAACATAGAAAATAGAATGGTAAACACCTACATAATAGCCACTTAATTTAAATTAATGTTTGTCAGTTTATATGCATAATACATATTACTTATTTATTTGAATGTAAGTTATATGTCACTGTAATTCACCTTAAATACTGTAGCATACAGCTTCAAATAATATAAGCATGGCTTCTTACATGATCATAGTAATATTGTTTGCCTAGTAAAATGAATAGTAATTCCCTAATAATATAAAATGCCCAGACCCTATTCATATTCTTCACCTGAACATGTCCAAAAGGCTGAGAAGTGATCCATATTCATATTCTTTTTATTTTTTTTTTTTTGTGGTACCAGGGATTGAACTCAGGGGCACTCGTCCTCTGGGTCACATCCCCAGCCCTTTTTTTTGTATTTTATTTAGAGACAGGGTCTCACTGAGTTGCTAAGTGCCTCGCCATTGCTGAGGCTGGCTTTGAACTCGCGATCCTCCTGCCTCAGCCTCCCAAAGTGCTGGGATTACAGGCGTGCGCCACTGCGCCCGGCCATATTCATATTCTTAATTGTATTTTATTCCATCCTTGTAACAGGGAGGTTAGGTGAAGAATGGTCAGATGAAGTGACCTGGTATGTTAGAGGGACTCTCAATGGTTGGAAAACAGTCAAGGAGAATTTGCCTTTCAACCCCAGGATATGAATGACTTGTGGCAGGAACAGGTAACTGAATGACTATGTTTCTGACCTGGCTCATTCATGGTTCACACACCCTTATTAAATGGCTGTGAGCAGGCTGGAAAGGACCCCTGTCCTCAGAGCATACGCTGTAGTGACAGTGTCCTGTTCTGATTCTCTTGGCTGCCATCTTCATGGCGTGTGGGGGTGTTTCTTGTTGTTGTTAGTATTATACAGGGTTATGCAAGGAGTCTAAAAACCTTCCCATTTTGTGAGCATATGCTTAATCATGTTAAAACTCTCCGAAGTTGTAATAAAGGGAGCAGGTCACTTGTAAAATCTATTCCAAAGAAGGATTAAATGATATTCTAAAGATGGAGTAGCTGTAAGAATTAGTGCATTCTCTTGACAGGGACCGTCTGTTCATTGCTGCAAGGACAGCGAGCTGCCTTTGTTAGTAGACTAGTACCTACTCTTACTTTGGTCTGCCTATGCCCTTCAGTCTGAGGAACAACCTTTGACTTACCTATCTGAATCACAAAGCCGGCCACTTGGCAATGAGCTGATTTTGGCAAACTGAAGAAAGCTGTGTTCTCTTTTCCCAAATGAACATGTTTTTATATTTTAAAGATGCCTTCTTTATCACCTCTAAACAAATGAGGCTGATAAAATATCTTAATGATTTTTTAAATGTAAACTATTAAAGTGTAAATCAAGTGCAGGGATCATAAGTGTACAGCCCCATGGGTGTTCATAAAGTGAGCAAACCTGCATGATCAGCCCCCCCACCTAAAACAAACAAACAACAGAAAAACAACGTTCTGATGTCCCTGCAGTCAGTATTCACCCCTCCCAAGGTAAGTTGTTGTCTGACTTCTCTCACTGTCTGGTAGTTTTGCCACTTTAAAAAATGTAACCATATAGTGTATATTCTTCTGTCTCGCGTGTGTGTGTGTGTGTGTGTGTGTGTGTGTGTGTGTGTCTGTCTGTCTGTCCGGGGATCAAACCCAGGACCTCATTCATGTTAGGCAAATGTGTTACCACTGAGCTACAGTCCCAGCCCTGTCTGGTTTCTTACCTTTATTTTAAGTTTCATCTATGTTGTGTATAGTTGGAGTTAGTGTATTCTTATTGCTCGTGTTGTATTCTGTTGTGTTCCTATACCATAATCTGTTTATGTATCCTGTTCCTAATTAACATGAGTTATTTTTTTGGTACTTTTTGCTACTACAAATAATGTTGCTATGGACCTTTTGGCATATTTTTTTTTTTTTTTTTTTTTTGGTACCGGGGATTGAACTCAGCGGCACTAGACCACTGGGCCACATCCCCAGCCCTTTTTTTGTATTTTATTAGAGGCAGGGTCTCACTGAGTTGCTAAGTGCCTCACCATTGCTGAGGCTGGCTTTGAACTCGCGATCCTCCTGACTCAGCCTCCCAAAGTGCTGGGATTACAGGCGTGCGCCACCGCGCCCGGCGCTTTTTGGCATATTTTTTATACATGCAAATTTCTGTTGAGATTTACTTATGATTGAAATTATAGAGTCTGTGCTTATGTTCAGTTATAGTAGATACTGCCTAGCAGTTTTCTAAAATGGTTTATCAGTTTATTATAACACCCATATGTGAGAGTATTTGCTCCACATTTCTGCCAACATTTGTTATCCTCATTATTTTGTGGGTGAGGAGTGGCATTTTATTGTAGTTTTATTGTGCATTTTCTATGGAACTTTTTCTAAGGGGGAAGCAACTTGACATTGATTCTGAAAGTCATTTGGGGAAAATCAAGGAGTGTTCATCAGGTCAAGAAACTTCTAAGAGCAAAGTAGTACAACATTTTTTTTTTTTTAATCTTTCATTCATTTGATAAATACCTGTTGAACATGTTTCACTATCTGCCTGGCAGCCTGGCACTAGTCTGGGAATTTTAGGACACACCAGTGAAAAAGACAGGAAAACAATTCCTGTTCCAACAGAGCTTTCCCTCTATTTGTAGCAGATAAGATGTACATAATTTTGCAAGAGTAGCCAGGTCCATTGAGAGGATGATCCTGAAACATTTCCCATTGCAGGGATGACAAGAACTCCCAATCCATGCTTGAATTCTCCTGTGAAGTTTGGGGCAGATTCAGAATAGTATTTTCCCCGGGAAGCCATGGCCAGCTCATCAGACCTGTTGCTGGAGGTAGAGCCTGCTTGTCAGGCTTTCCCTGGTGATAATTTAGTATGTGCAAAGCAGGTGTCCTAAAGAGCAGGGAAGGAAGAATGATTTCATGTGTGGTTCTGAAAAAACCAACCAAGATTAAGTGGGAAAAACAAAGTTGGAGGATTCTTACCTTCAGACCACACATACAAATAAAGCACTGGTATACTAAAACCTAAAGGAAACCCTACTTTAAAAAACGCCAAGAGGAACTGTGTGTGAATATTTAGTCTTGTGACGAAGAAAGACTAGGTTTTAAGCTTAGAAAAGTAATGGAAGAAATTGCAAAGGAAAATAAATCTATAGACTCAATTATATAAAAATATCAAACTGGAAAAAATATTTGCAACAAATATGATAGACAAAGGGGGGAAAGGGCATGTTCACACACTGCTGGTGGGAGTGTAAATTGGTACAATCTTTTCTGGAGAGCAGCGTGGTAATAAGTACCAAGAGCTTTAAAGTTCCTCTCCTTTGACTCAATAATTTCTTTTCTGGGAGTCTAGCTTTTGAAAATTGCCAGGAATTTGGACAGATGTTACACACAAAAATGGCTACCTTAGGTTTATTTAAAATACTCCAAACTGGAAATAATCTGTCTACTGGTAGGAGAAAAGTTAAATTGTGTTTTAAAATAATCATTGTCATAAGAAAACAGTCATAACTCTGAATCATAGGATTGCTGTAATTAGTATTGGCATATCCTTTATATTTCAAGTTTGTTTTGCCTCAGTTAGAAAATTAAAATATATTCTTTGTTCTACATGTTCCAGAGGCTGAAACAAATTCTAACTGAAGAATGGTAGGATTACTAGGCCATCTTTTCTTATACTATGCTAAAAACATGTTAATTGAAAACAGTGAGCCAGCACAGTGGTACACACCTGTAATCCGAATGGTTTGGGAGGCTGAGATAGGAGGATTGTAAGGCCAGCCTCAGCATCTTAGAGAGACCCTAAGCAACTTAGTGAGACCCTTTCTAAAAAAAAAAAAGAGTTGTAGATGTAGATCAGTAGTAAAGTGACCCTGGGTTAAATCTTTAGCACCCACCCCCACTCAAAAAAAAAAAAAAAGAAGAAAACGGTCATATTCCAGCACATTCACAGGTCCTCCCCTGGGCTGTGGGGCCAGGATTTGGTAGCTGGTGCTGAGAGAAAACCCCTGATTGATCCTTGTCCTGGTACTGTACCAGTGGTAGCTGTCACTCAGTGGGACAGATAGAAAAAAACAATAATCTAGAACTTTTTTATAAAGTGCCTATCATGTGTAGAGCATAGTACTAAGTGTTTTAAATGATTATGTCATTTGTTCCAAGCAGCTGCCTAATGAAACCAGTAGTATTGTTATACTTACTTTTCAGATAAAGAGGCAGAGGCCCAGAAAACTTAGATGTTAGATGAGACCATTCAGGTAGTGAGAGACACAACCCTAGCTCAGGAGGTTTTAAAGCTTATTACCAAGTATCTAAGCAAGGGCTTAATCTGCATTGGACTTAAAATGTAGAAATAACAAATGACTTATAAAAACAGTTTTGATCAGACTTAACTCTGGGGTTCCAGAGGAAGGGGAGATGCTGTCCTCGTACCTCATTCCTGTGCACCTTGTCACTGTGACTGCTACTGTGGTTCCCATCACCTAGCTAGCCCTGCTCTCTAGCTGTACTGTCCTCTCCTCCCTCAACGTTAATTTCTTAGCTCAGGGGGTCTTCTGCTCCATGAGGACACCTTGATTGGCACACTGCTGTCAGCATTTCCTACAGCCTTTGGGGACCCATGGAACCCGAGTCAGTGGGTTCCCCTCTTCTAGCTGGAATGTGTCCCACTAAAGGCAAGACCTGGAGGAGAAGCATTGCATGCCAGCTGATTTTTTTTTTCTTTTTTTATTCTAATTTGTTATATATGACAGCAGAATGCATTACAATTCATATTGCACTTATAGAGCACGATTTTTCATGTCTCTGGTTGTACACAAAGTAGAGTCACACCATTCATGTCTTCATACATGTACTTAGGGTAATGATGTCCATCTCATTCCACATCTTTCTTGCCCCCATGCCCCCATCTTACTCCTCCCTCCCCTTTTCTCTATCTAGAGTTCGTCTCATCCTCCTATGCCTCTCTCCCAACCTCACTATGAATCAGCATCCTTATATCAGAGAAAACATTCGGCATTTGGTTTGTTGGGATTGGCTAACTTTACTTAGCATTATATTCTCCAACCCCATCCATTTACTGGCAAATGCCATGATTTTATTCTCTTTTAATGCTGATTCTTATAGACCATCTCTGTGTAGGGCTCGAGGGTGGAGAGAACATTAGCAGTTGATACCTGCATTGTCGCTCAGAGTTTGCATTTCAGCTTAGTTTATCATCCTTTCTTTTTTTTTTTTTTTTTTTTTTTTTTGTGGTACCGGGGATTGAACTCAGGGGCACTCAACCACTGGGCCACATCCCCAGCCCTTTTTTGTATTTTATTAGAGACAGGGTCTCACTGAGTTGCTAAGTGCCTCGCCATTGCTGAGGCTGGCTTTGAACTCGCGATCCTCCTGCCTCAGCCTCCCAAAGTGCTGGGATTACAGGCGTGTGCCACCCGCGCCCGGCTTATCATCCTTTCTTGTAGTTGCTACTTCTGGGACTTCTGGTGAGAGAGAACCTATCTTATAGACATTCTTTGAGCACTCAACAATTTCATGATTTGGGCATCATCATACCACAGGGCTCCATCGGGGGGCATGAGCTTTTATAAAGTGTTCAGGGAAGCAAGACAAAGAAAACATTTGATTGGTTAAAGTGGAAAACCCCTAGTTAGAGGTCAGTTTGGCATTACACTTTGGTTAAGCTTAAGTTTTGCTTCACTGTTTACATTGAGTTGGGTTTGTATTTCTTATGTAGGAACCCAGGGCACGCAACCATCTCATCCTACTGTCCCTCAACTAGTTTTATAATACTTTATAATTGTAATACTAAAAAGTGTAATCACACTTTTTAGTCTTTTGCTAAAAAACAATACATAATTTGTCTTTCTGAATTTCTGTAAATCAGGATTTCTCAGCACTGTTCACATTTTGGTCTAGAGAACTCTGTGCATTACTGTAGGATATTTAGCAGCATCGTGGTCTCTACCCTATAGGTGCCAATAGCATTCCTTTCCTACAAGTTATGACAATTAAAATTGTTATCAGACATTACCAGATGTCCCCTGTGGGGAAAAATTACCTACAATTGAGAACCACTGGTGTAAGCACAAATTTGACACGTTTTTAATGTGTTTTGGTTTTTCTTTGAAGTGATGGAAGATAACTGTGACTGTAAAGAGTATATTTTCATATCTAATAGTTTATCCTTCAAATATTTTCAGTCTTTTCACATGTTGATCCCATGATTATATACATTTGAGAATCAAGTATATAAAATAACATTTCTTTTTTCCCCTTTTCTTAACAGTATGCAAGCATTGAAAAAAATGGTGAATTTTTTATGTCTCCTAATGACTTTGTTACTCGGTATTTGAATATTTTTGGAGAAAGCCAGCCTAATCCAAAGACTGTGGAACTTTTAAGTGGCGTGGTGGATCAGACCAAAGATGGGTATGTTTACTTTTGTTCAAAACAGATTTTTGTTGCTTTAATAATCAGAAAGTTATTAAATGTATACTTTTCTACCTTTTAAGAGCCTTTTCTCTACCTATTACCATTAACACATTCTTTTATAAATATTACCCTTAATATTTCCTTCAGTGGTCATTTCACAATTAGTGATTTCATATATTTGGTTTTTGACTAGTTGAAAGACCTCTCTATGGTTTTACAAAACAATTGTAATCGATGAGGTGGTGTGAAGATATATGAGGGTATTTGTATGTACACTGGTATTTTTCAAGGCATTTGTAGAATTATGAGTAAACTTAAAGAGACCACTGTGTTCATAACTTCTCTATCATCTTTCCCTCGCTCTAACCACCTTTAAAATTTCATATGTGATTAAATGATATGAATCTAGGAGACAGAATATGGTGATTCCAAATCACCAGAAAAGGCATTCTGCAAGGTGGAGGACAGAGACTATACCACACAGAATTAAGTAGGACACTTTGCAAAATGACTTTGGATTTTTCCCCCTATGAATTTTCTCTGCCTAATCCCTGGATCTTGCAAATTGTATCTTATGTGGAAGAATGATCTTCCCAGATGTGATGAAGTTAAGAATTTTGGGATGAAAAGATTACCCTGATTTATCTGGGAGGGACCCTAAATTCCCTCACAAGTGTCTTTATAAGACAGAAGCAGAGGGAAATTTGACACAGAACAGGGAAGAGGAGGAGGAGTGTGAACACAGAGGCAGACGCAGGTGATGGGGTCATGAGCCAAGGAATGCCTGGAACCATGAGCAGCTGGAAGAAGCAGAAGCTTTTCCCCTAGAACCTGTGGGAAGAGACTGGTGTTGCTGACACCTTGATTTAGGACTTTGGGTTCCCGGAACTGTGATAGAATAAATTCTTCTGTTTTAAGATACCTGGCCAGTGGTAATTTGCTTTACTTAAATTTAATTGACAAGTAAAGATTACATATAGGATTATATATAGTTATGGTGCACACCAGGAAGTTTTGAAATATGTATGCATTGTGGGATGGCCAAGTCAAGCTAAGTAACATCTATTAACAATCAAGCTCATTTCTTTGGTGTTGAGAACACACATAAAATTTCTCTTGGTAATTTTTAAAGTGTACAATATGTTGTTATTAACTATAGTTACCACGTTGCACAAAGAGTTTCTTGCTTATTCTTCCTGTGCAAAATTTTGTGTCCTTTGACCAGCACCACCTTAGTATCACACCCCCGTGCCAGCCCCTTGTAACTTCCATTCTGCTCTCTGCTTCTATGATTTTAATTTTTTTAGATTCCACATACAAGTGAGAGCATGTGGTATTTGTCTTTCTGTGCCTGATTTGTTTCATTTAACATAATGTCCTCCAGGGTCATCCATATTGTCACAAATGACAGAATTTTCTTTCCTAAGGCTGAATAATATTATGTATAGACACCACATTTTCTTTTAAGCACTAATCTGTTGATGGACATTTGGGTTGTTTCTGTATCTTGGATAATGTGAATAATGCTTCAATGAACATAGGAGTGCAGACATCTCTTCAATATAATGATTTTATTTCCTTGTTATTTTTATACAATTGTAGAAAACTAATACACTCATGTAGCTGATCCCTCCTCTCCCCCTTTCCCCTTCCCCTGGGAATTAGGAAGCTGGGGAATGGTCATGAAGAATTTTCTTTGGTCAAAGACCATTTTTATCCAGGAAACAAAAACAAAACAAAACAAAAAACAACAACAAAAAACTTTTCTGGTAATAGCACTTGTCTGATGTAGACATTTCCCAGGGAGTGACCCCCTGCTGTGAGCTGTCTCCCTCAGAGACTGGCCCCTTCCTGAAAACTTCACCTGTGTCTAGATTTGGGCTGAACCTTGGGCAAGAAGTTAGGTGCCTCTGCACTGCATGAACTTAAGGTTTCATTTCCGGCTCATTGGCTAAGGGATCCTGTTTGCTGGAGCTCTCTTGGTTCTGATATACTGGTTTATGAAGTGGTGACTTGGTCCGCCTTCCCTGCTGGGAGCTTCTCCCTGGGTGCTTGTCCAGCAGTCATTCAGCAGCTTGAGAGTCTTGTCTCTGTGCCTGACACTATTATGTGTGTTGAGGAAACACAGCAACTGGAAAAATGAAGTGTTTGTCCTCTTGGAGCATCTACTTTAATGAAAAAGACAGGTGTTAATCAATTTAAGAGGTGTTAATCAATTTACCCAAGTAAATGTGGACTGTTGGGATGAAGAGATTACCCTGGGTTTTCTGGGGTGAGTCCTAAATTCTATCACAAGTGTCTTTATAAGATAGAGGAAGAGGGAGATGTGACCCAGACACAGGGAAGAGGAATAGGCAGAATGATCACACAAAGAGAGACATGGTGTGAGGGACAGTAAATAGGGCTTCATTGGGACTGGGAGGTCAGGGAAGACTTCCTGTGAATGACCTCTGAGCTGTAGGAGTGAGGGGTGGGGGCACTGAAGACAAAACATTGCAGGCAGAGGAACAGTGACTACAAAGTCCCTGCATTCTGAAAAGCAGAGGCTGGCATGGGCCTGGAGGTAGGAGAGGTGGGCCATGTAGGAATTTGTACTTCATGTTAAGGATAGGGGTATTTATCTTTTTTTTTTTT
This sequence comes from Tamias sibiricus, assembly GCA_025594165.1. Classification (NCBI taxonomy): domain Eukaryota; kingdom Metazoa; phylum Chordata; class Mammalia; order Rodentia; family Sciuridae; genus Tamias; species Tamias sibiricus. The sequence continues at coordinate 104,669,845 of CM046664.1, read as the reverse complement.
TTTTTTTCCCTGAATTGGTACATTAGAGTTATACACAAGACTGGGGTTCATGTTATATCTGTACATGTACCTAACATAATGTGATCAATCTCCTTCCCTTACCCTTCCCTTGTGCATGCCCTGAGAACATGTCTATTCTGCTGATCTCCCTTTTATTATTGTTATTAAATATTATATTAGTACAAGTGGGATTCATTGTGGCATATTAATACATGAATATTAGCATAGTTTGGATAGATTTTGTCCTCCAATACTTCCCACCCCTCTTCCCTCCCTCTAGATCCCCTTCCTGGTTTTTTTTTTTTTTTTTTTTTTTTGGTACCGGGGATTGAACTCAGGGGCACTCGACCACTGGGCCACATCCCCAGCCCTTTTTTGTATTTTATTAGAGACAGGGTCTCACTGAGTTGCTAAGTGCCTCGCCATGGCTGAGGCTGGCTTTGAACTCGCAATCCTCCTGCCTCAGCCTCCCAAGTGCTGGGACCCTTCCTGTTTTTATGAGCCAACCCCCGCTGTTTTTTAAAAAATTTCATTTCTATTTCTCTCCATCCCCTTCTTCTCCTGTAGTTTCCATATATAAGTGAAAACACTTGACCCTTGTCTTTCTGAGTCTGGCTTATTTTACTTAGTATGATGTTCCATCCATTTATCAGCAAATGATAATTTTATTCTTCTTTATGACTGAGTAAAACTCCATTGTGTATATATACCCATTTTCTTATCCATTCATCTAATGATGGACTTCTGGTCTGGTTCTGTAACTAGACTCTTGTGAATTGCATTCTATAAACATTGGTATACATTTATCAGAGTTCTGATTGCGGTTCTTTTGGATAAATACTGTGGGGTAGGATAGCTGGAGTGTTTACCTTAGAGAGCAATGGAGAGCCATTGAACCAGAGGATTGGCTTGTTTTGCCTGTGTGACAGTATAGTCCTTGTTAATATTCATTGTTATATTTTAGATTTCCCTGTATTCCATTATTCTAATTGACTTAAAGATTGGCTTAATCAGTTTATAAAGTTCCTTGAGGGAGGTGAAAAGACACTTTGAATACCCAGGGTGAGGGTCTTTTGCTTGGTGAGCTTCCTGAGTGAGGAAGGCTTGTCTCAGCATCTGAGGGGGAGGAGGAGGTATGTCTTCAGGGGCTTCTCAGGGCCCATACACTCTGATGATATCAAACCATGAATGTGTGGACTGTTTGCTGTTGGCTTTGTTTGAATGACTTTTGATGTGTCTTTTAGATTCAGTTGTGATTTTGGTTTTCATTTAAAATGGGGATGAAGCATTGAATATCACTGAAGTGTGACTTTTATACAATGTTCACACAATTTATTAAGAGCAAGGTGAAAATAAATTTCATTTGGGTCTCTTTGAGATTTGCAAACATGTTTCTGTTTTTATTATTAACTGTTGTCTCATCAGAGGGCTCTAAGGCTAAAAAACTGTTTTCACTAATGTCAGACCTTCTCACCTAGGAAGACTAAGTAGCATTGGGGATTAGCTGGAGTTGTGGAGTTCCTGGCTGCCTGGCTGCAGGGTTCAGGTACTCACCCCTGTCTGTGTGTGTGGTGGGGCCACCACTGGATGGAGTATCTGATTGGCTTGCTAGGATCACAAATACATTCACCACATACATTCGTTGCCAAGTATCCTTGAGGGATTGGTTCAGGAACCCCAGAGGATTCTGCTATTCCAAAATCTGCACTTGCTCAGGTTCCTTATGTAAAATGCTCTAGTGTTTGTATATAACCTGTGCACATCTTCCACCGTACTTTAAATCATCTTTAGATTACTTAACAATACCTAATACACGTAAATAGTTGTTATACTGTATTGTTCTGGGAGTGTTGACAGGGAAACCAGAGTTCACATGTGCAGTGCAGATGCAACTTTTTTTTTCCTGAATATTTTCTATCTGTGGTTGGTTAAATCCGTAGATTTTGGGACCTAGGGTTGCAGAAGTCCCGACTATGTTTGTTTTTCACCTCAAGTGTGGAACCTCAACACACCCTTCAGGGACACGCAATGTACAAACCAAGTTGGCTCTTTGGCAAAGGAGAATGTCAGACATCCTGATGTGTTCCTGATGGGCTGATAGGTCCAACTTACTGCCTTGTCATCCCCCATTTTGTTGAATCAAAATGATAGCAGTATGATCAGAATCTTCAAATGATTCCTTTCTGTTCAGAGTGTAGAGAATCACTCCTGGGACAGTTCGGATTTTGATGCCTGAGGAATAAAGGTGTCAAAAAAGAAAAGATGAAAAAAGAATTTAGGCGTTCAGAATGTGTAGCCTGTATAAACGAAGTGTGTTCTCGGCTTTTCCTGTGTTCCCTATTTATCCTTCTGAGGAATGAAAGTACAGCCTTTTAAATACTTCACAAGGTGAAGGAGGATATAATAATGTTGATGATAAAATCATTTTTATATACCTGTTTTCACTTTGTGAGGCTGTAGTGAAGAAATCCAGGCCTTGGCCACATGCTGGGAGTTAATGAGGTTTACAATTGGCAATGCTTAAAGAGTATTAGGGTAATGTATTTAAACATCAGCAGTTCGCAGCCTGAAATGCTCATCATCTGTCAAGTACAATCCCAAATCAATAAGAGGAGTTTTTTCAGTTTGCTAATGAGGAAAGTTTTCTACACTATTAGGGTGGACACAGATTTGAGGTAAACACCTGAAATTCATAAACTGTAGAATTAAGCAAAGGCACCTCTTTAATTAAAAAAAAAAAAGAAAAAAAAAAGAAAAAAAAAACTTGATAATAATCAACAGCAGTCACCTGAGAAGCTTAAATGTTCTTAGTAGTCATCAGACTCCCAAATTAATCTACCAAAACAAAAAGCCTCATTAACAGCTCTCATTGAATCAGTGTTATTTTCTTTTTCTTTCACTGAAGATGTCTGATTAACCCCCTTTCTTTTTGCATTACTCACTTTGTGTTAATATTTGATGTCTGAAATCATAGGGGGGTACGTGCAATGTGGTGGCTAGACACTGTCTACGACGAGTAAATTAAAAAGAATTTTTAAAAAGGTTGGTATTATGTTGCTGATGTATTAGAAGATCTTTAGGAATGTCAGGTGCCTGGGTTTTATTTTTGTTTTTAATTCCAGAAAGGGTTGATTAATGACTAGGTACTGATTTCACATCTCATTCATATGTACCAATAGCCTTCCACCTCTTCTCCCTTCTCCTATTTACCAATGTAAGCCCTCTTTTGGAGCGTTTTTGCTGGAAAGGAAAGATGAAAAATGGGGCTATAACCAGAGCAAAAAGGGAAGTCACTGGAGGGTGTTTTGTAGGTGGATAAATAACATAATGTATGTTTATGGACAGGGCTTGGCGGAGAATGCAGGAAACTGACAGTGTAGGAGGATGGGAAGACATTCTGGTGGATTGTCTAGGAGGTTGGCCTCTTGTGAGAACATGTAGAGTTCATCCAGAACAGCTGCCCTCAAAGTGTGGTCACAGTCCCCTGGATGTCCCTAAGACCACTTCAGAAGTCTAGGAGGTCAGAACTGCTTACATAATAATACTGAATACCAGTACAATACACAGTTTTCACTTTGTTGATATTTTTAACTAAAAAAACTACTTAGGTAAAACTGCTGGTACCTTAATGCCAGATGCTGGTGTTCCCCCAAATTCATGTTGGAACCTAACCCCCAGAAGGATAATATTCATAGATGGGATCTTTGGGAGGTAATTAAGTCCTCTGAGGGCTCTGTTGACTTAAAATCTCACTGTTGAGTACACATCATTTGAAAATTGAATTAAATGGGAAGTATACAATAAGAACTTCTGCTTACTCTCATATGATGGTGGTTTGCAGAAAAATGCTTGAGTTACCAGCTGAGATAGTCTCCCTATGAAATACTGCTTTTATTCAAAAGAATTACTTATTTAAAAGAATTAAAAATTTCACATGACGGCTTCCTGGTACTTTAGGACTTTTCTGAAGTCACTGATAGCAACACTAATGAATGTGGGTCTTTTAATATGATGTAATGAAATGTCTGAACATTTGGAAGATCAACATAACTTAGCGAAACAAAAAATTTCAGCTGACCAGTGGGTGTTGTAATGGAATCATGCGTGTATAAATGATATTTTCAAAGTGACCTATGAATTTTAAAGTTATAAGGTATGGAAAAGTTCCTTGATATGATTTCAGGTTCCACATTGCAACTAATCTTTATTCAACTCTTATTTGTTGGGATTTGTTGTTGTATCAAAGAAAAGTGCCTCCAGTTATCCAAAAAGTTAATTAAAATACTCCCATTTTTTTTTTTTTTTTTTTTTGTAAACTACTCCCATTTCTAACTATGAATCTGTATGAGGGTGAAATTCTTTATATCCTTCAACCAAAAAAACATATTACAGCTGATTGAATGCAGCTGTCTTCTATTAAGTGAGACATTAAAGAGATTTGCAGATATGAAACTGCATTTCTCACAGAATTTTTAAAGAAAATACTGTTATTTTTTCATACAAATATTTACATTACTGTATAATCGATTTATTCACTTTTTCATGAAATAATATTTTTAAGATTTTTTCAGTTTTAATTTCTAATACAGTAAAGTGTGATAGAGATAACCCACATGAATAAAAACTCCTGGGATCCTCAGTAATTTATAAGCATATTAAGGGGGTCTAAAATTTAACACTAAGTTTAAAAAGTTGAAAGGATGGCAGAGATGAGGGTGAAGATGTAGTGTAGTATATGGATGGTGTGGTGGATTTGGGGACAAATTTTCCTCTTGTTTCTTTGATCTTTCTCCAGGAAATAGAGGAGTGGGAGGTACCAGTTGAGGTATTAGTGGTTTGTGGAGAGAGAATAGTATAGTAAATAGTCATCTGGAAGTTGGGAGGTTGAATGGATAAGGGAGCATCAGGACTGCTGCACAGACCCCACTTGAGTCCACCAGAGGTTTTGTGGTCATAAAATTTACTTTGAGACCAGTTCATATGGCTGTGTTTTTTCCCGAAGTTTAGCTGCTCGGGTCCAGGCATGGAGTAGGAGGGGCTGGATAGAACCAGGGTTGGAGGTCTTGGCCATTAAATAATACAGAGTAGGAAAGGTTCCAGGGAGGTATGGGGCACACAAGGGAGTAATTACAATGATGGACTCTAGATTTAGAGAGTTGCTGTGGTAGGTGCAATGAGACATGGTAGGCTTAATGAATTGTAGGGTTCAGTGTGGTTGAAGATTGTTGAAGTTGGGGTATAAGAAGGAGCAGGCAAGAAGACTAAAGGACTGGTCCAAAAGCAAGATGAGTGAAATTGAGAAGAAAGAGCTATTGCTAATGACAACAGTTTAGAATCTTACCATGTAAAGGAGTAGTTGAGAAAGGATAGAGAGATCACTGGAAGAGGGGCTCTGAGAGGATTCTCTTTATGGGAGGGACTGAGGAGGTGATTTTGCCTACCCTGCACTGTGACTCTAGAAGGCACAGTGGAAGTGTGTCTGGGAGATGATGACAGAACAGGAAAAGTGCACAGCCTCATGGGATTAGATATGGGTGGGAGGCCACCCTCAAAAGCATAGAGGGAGGTTGTGATTGATCTTGGTGGATTCCACTTTATACTGGTGGGAAGATAGGGATCTTTGCAGAGAGGCAGGGAGGGTGGGGAGGTGCAGTTTTACTACTTAAAGAATTTTTAAAACAAAAATACTTTGTGGGTAGGAGCTCTGCTACAGTGTTTCTTCCAAGGTGGTTAGACCAAGCAAAAAGATGAAAGAAACTATGGTTTCTGAGCATGTATATGGGATTGCAGATCTGGTGTTAGCAATTTCCACCTGTTTTATTTACTCTTCACTCAGGTCGGTAAAATAATTTTTGTCATCCTCTTACAGAGGGAGGTGGAGAATTAGAAAGGTTAAATAATTTGTCCATAGTTTTATAACTAGTGCATGGGAGAACTAGAATTTGGACCCCATTTTTTTTCTGGTTTATGTCCAATCTACCATGAAACTCTGTGCATAAAGAATAATATTTAAAACTGAGCTTTGCATGAGAATTTTGCATATGTCTTTACCTAGAAGTTCTGATAGATACCCCTTACAAAGTTCTTAGAATCTTTACCATTCAGTCCTTATATTTGGCCCACATAAAGTGGACCTACAACCTCCACAAGAGATTCTCTGATTTTCTGCCATAGATTAAAAAACTGGCCTTACCCTTCTGCATATTTTATTTATATATTTACACACACACACACACACACACACACGTACACACACATACACAGTGAAAGAAAGAAAAAGAGAGAAAGGAAGAAAAAAAAAGATCTGGCCTCATAGCCTCACATTCTTCATATATATATTTTTTAACTCAAGAATAGTTTTTGGAATCCTTTTTCCACTTTTCCTATTCTTATGTTGAACCTTGAGCTATCATTGCATAACGAAAGGTTTTCCAGGCCAATTTAAAATACCAGCCCTTCTTTTATATTATTCCTATCTTATCATGGTACTCAGAAATTGTTTGAAAGACAAATACTGTTTTGGCCTCCTTTCTTTCTTTCTTTGGTTGTTAATGTGGAGAGACAGATTGCACTAATTATCAGATTTTGTTTTACTTGGACCATACATGTTTAAAACTCAAACATGAAATTTTAAAGGAAAGTAAATAAAATTTAACCTGTTTCCTAGCTACTTGCAAATCTCTTTGTCTACCAATGTTGGAATCAGAGGCAGAGGATGTGACAATTGCTTAAATTAAAACTATCTTATACTAAGCTGTGAGGAGTTCTATCTTCCTTCCTTCCTTCCTTCCTTCCTTCCTTCCTTCCTTCCTTCCTTCCTTTCTTCCTTCCTTCCAGTGCTAGGGATTGAACCCCTGGCCTTTTGCACATGCTAGGCAAGCATTTTACCACTGAGCTATACCCTAGCCCTCATGTGATGATGCCCTTTGCAACGTTAGGATATAACAGGAAGGCCCTCACCAGATGCCAGCACCCTGATCTTGACTTCCCAACCTTCAGAATTGTAAAAAGTGAATTTGTTTTCTTTATAAATTACCTGATTGTAGGTGTTCTGTTATGGTAGCACAAAATGAACCAAAAGAAAAACGTTAGATTTGGTACCTATTAACTTTCCCATTGATAGTGGTGTAATTGTCTATGAGTTACTTCCCAGTAAATACACTAAATCTCAGATTTTAATGAAGGGTTTGAGGTAAGACTTCATTTGCAATTTAATGGAAAGGTTTTGAGAACTTCAATCTGGAAAAAAGCAAGAGGTAAAAGAAGACAACTGGTGAAAGAATTTAACTCTCAGAAATGAGTGAGAAACCTAATCTCTATAATAAAGGATATATGGTAACATAAAGTGGCCATTTGTTACAAATCTGAGAAAACGCTGATATTTGAAAAACAGAGGGTAATTTCAGATAAATTAATTTGTTTAACAAATATTTCTCAACACCAGCTATCTTTTAGCCATAATTTCTAAACAAATCAGAAACATTTGTGCTGTCACATAGCAAACAGGTGATATAATGTATTATAGGTGTTATAGAGATGCATAGCAGTCCATAACGTTCTGTAGTTGATAGGGTGGTCAGGGAAGATCTCGCTGAAAAGTGACATTTGGGTAGACTCTTGAATGGCAGAGTCACCTATGGGAGACTTTAGGATTGAACCTTCTAGGGAGAGGGAGTAAGAGCAAAGAACCTGATAGGAGCGAGTGCTTGGCTTGTTTGAGAAGCAACAGGAAGACTACTTTGGCTAGAAAAGGGTGACAGGAGGAGAATGGAAGAAGCCAAAAAGCTATGTGGGGACAGATGGTGTAGCTTTTGTAGATTTTTGTTCCAAGAGCAGTCCAAGTCATTGGAGAGTTTGGAGCTTGGGAATGACATTGTCTGCGTTATTTTTTTTTTTTTTAATATTTATTTATTTGCTTTAGTTATACACAATGTGTTTATTTTTACGTGATGGTGAGAATCAAACCTGGGCCGCACACATGCTAGGTGAGCGCTCTACCGCTGAGCCACAACCCCAGCCCATCTGTGTTAAATTTTAAAAGGATCTCCCTGGGTGATTTGTAGAGGATAGAATGAAGTGGTCAAGAATGGAAGAAAGGGTGTCCATCAGGAGGCCCCTGAAGCAATCCATGTAAATGGCGATGACAGGACTAGGGAGTTGGTTTTGGAATGGGAAGGAGTGCTTAGATTTGGAATTTTCTTGATGAATTGGATATGAAATACAGAGGAAGAAATTCGAGCAACTGGGATAGGAAATGTTAGGGGAGGAAATTTGGAAGCAAAATTAAGAGTTGTTTAAGACATGTTTGTATTGAGATACCTATTAGATATGAGGTTGGAAAGGTAGGCTGTTGGATGTGTAGGTCTGGATTTCAGGGGGAAGACTGGGTTAGAGATGGTTAGACCTGATTACTTCCTTGGTCTGAGCCAATTTCATCATGAGGAGTTGGTCCTGTAATGGCTCTCGATGGTTTAATGTGTTGAGTTTTTTTTTTTTTTTTTTTGGGGGGGGGGCGTGGTGGTGGATAGGAATGGGGTCCCTTTTAGATATTAAGAGTTATGAACTCATGGGTCCCTTCCCCTCCCCTTTTTTTCTTTATCTTTCTTGTTCTAGTTTTTTCTTCCTTGGTACTAGGAATCGAACCCAGGGCACTCTACCACTGAGCTATATCCCCAGTCCATTTTATTTTATTTTGAAAAAGGGTCTCACTAAGTTTCCCAGGCTGTCCAATTTATGATACTCCTCTCTCATGAGTGTATATATGGTATCTATAACTTATATAGCTGTCTTTTGTTGCACCTCACCTGTCTTTTGTTTGTCTTTTGTGCACCCCACATGGCTCCTTATTCTTTTTGATGAGCAGTTATTTAGAGACCACAGTCTGGGTATTAGGTGTGTTTTTTACTTTTGGGCTGTAATTAACTTTGAGGTCTTATCAACGAATCAGGACTTTTCAGTGGGTGTGGGGTCTTCAGTTCATATTGGCATTTCCACTTCAAGGATAAACTGACAACATTCAGAGTATTTTTATTTCTTTGATTTTTCTATCCATTTCTTTTTTTTTTTTTTTAATATTTATTTACTTTAGTTGTACACAATGCAATTGCATTTATGTTTACATGGTGCTGAGGACTCGGGCCACGCACGTGCGAGGCAGGCGCTCTGCTGCTGAGCCACAACCCCAGCCCCTATCCATTTCTTTATTCTTCATTACCAGCAACAATCACATAATTTTGTATTGTATTATGTGACACCTGTATTTCTTTTAACAGCTACTGAATGAAGTTTAAGCTCTCTTTTCAGCTCTGTTTGTGCTTACACTGTGCTCTGTGAAATACATATAAGTTATTTGAAATAATCCATTTTTCTGTGTGGTTTTGCCACCAACTTGATATATGGTTAGGCTCATTCGTTTCAGTTTGTTTTCAATTTTTAGGGATCGCTTTTTTCTCTTTTAGGCTTAATTGAATTTTTGAATATGTGAAACACATGTTTCTAAAGTCTACAACAGAAGGGATGTGTACTTAAAGAAGTCTGATGTACACTTGAACTTCACCCCATCTCTTCCCTCCCCTTCAGAAGTCATTCTGTTTGCTTTAAGTTTTTAGTTTCTCTTTTCACAGAATATTTCTCCCCCAAATACAAGAAAATTAGTATGGATATTTGTGTTCATATTTTGCTCACTATTCATAACAAAAGACAGCTATATAAGTTATAGATACTATACATACACTCATGAGAGAAGAAGAAAGAATGTGCATGTGTGAGTGTGTTCATGTTCTCCCAAGAAACAAAACCAGTAGTATATACATGAACAAGTTAATTATAAGGAATTGGCTCATGCAAATACGAAGCTAAGAAGTCCCACTATCTGCCCTGTGCAAGCTGGAGACCCAGGAAAGCCAGTGGTGTAGTTCCCTGTCAGTCCAAAGGCCCAAGAACCAGGGAACTGATAGCATAGTTCCCAGTCTGATGGTGGATGATTCCCAGCTCTAGCACTCAAGCTGAGAGTATATTTTCCCTTTCTTCACCTTTTCCTTCCATTCAAGCTTTGAATGCATTGGATGCTGCCCAGCACACTGGGGAGAGCAATCTCTTCTACCCAGTGCACCTATTAATTAATCTCAACCTGAAATACCTTCCTAAACACACCCAGAAGTGGTGGTTAATCTGGGAACCCAGTGTCCGTGTCAAGTTGACCTGAAGTTAACCATCACAGTGTATGTAATATTAGCTCCAGGGAAAAGATACAGACACACATGCATACACACATGTTCTTGCATTTACTTTTACCTCTTAATCATACATCTAGAAGATCATTCAATAAATATGTAAACTTGCTAATTCCTCTTTAATGGACTGTACAGTATAACAATATGCATTTTTATACTTTCTTCAGTTTATTCTAATTCCTGTTCAAGTTTGCAGGCCGATTCTTTTCTTTTTTCTTTTTTTTTTTTCATTTGTTCTTTTTAGTTATACATGGCAGTAGAAAGTATTTTGACATATCATACATACATTCTTGTGGTTGTACATGGTGTGGAGTTACACTGGTTGTGTATTCATATATAAGCATTGGAAAGTGATGTCTGATTCATTCTGCAGTCTTTCCATTCCTATCCTCTCCCTTCCCCTCGTCCTCCCCTGTCCAATCTAGTGATCCTCCATTCCTCCCTCTCCTAGCCTACAGTGAGTCAGCATCCACATATCAGAGAGAACATTTGGCCTTTGTTTTTTTGTGAATGACAGGCCAGTTCTTTTTTTTTTTTTTTAAATATTTGCTTTGGTTGTACACAATGTGTTTATTTTTACATGGTGCTGAGGCTCGAACCCGGGCTGTGCACGTGCTAGGCGAGCGCTCTACCGCTGAGCCACATCCCCAGCCCAGGCCAGTTCTTTTTAAGGCTTACTTTATTCAAGTCTTAAGTCTCTTTTCCCTGACCATCTGTTAGGGCAGTTATCGAGAGAACTGGACATGCCATAATGAATAGATGAACCCTAACTATCCTCCGAATATCATTTTGCCTGCTTCTGTGTTCCTCCATTTCCTGCATCAAACAATTCTTAGGCTATCTGCTTCCCTTGTCATTCAGGGAAGGGACTTCTGTGTTATACAGCTCACTTATTCCTTCTACTAATTGCTGCCTGCAGATACAGTGGATCTTTCACATGGGAAAAACATTGGCTAGTGGAAGGAGCACTAATAGTGTTTGAGAAAGCATTCACATCATACTAGGTTTCGTTAAAAGCCATAAGACCTCAGACAAGTGTACTGATCTTTCTGAGCCTGTTTTTTTTCCATCTGAGTAAATGGTGTTATTCCTTGATCTGTGAATACTTGTGTGTTATTACTGGGCAAAATAACATTTAAGAGATAGTTTAGTTAGCTTTCCCATCTCAATTGACTCACGGATAATGTGCCCACATCCCTTCCCTGTCTCCTTCCCTTCTCCTGTCACCTCCCACTTCTCCCTATTCCCGGGGTCTTTCCTGGCAGCACACAAAACCTGCTGATATTTCTTCCATATTAAGAAAACCTCATGATTCCACTTTCCACTTCAGCTTCTGCCTTCGTTCTCTTCTTTCTACAGCCCTCATAAAAAGATTTGTCTCTTCTGGCCCTTGCAGTTAGCTCCTTTGTGTCCATTCATTCTTCAATCTGCTCTCCTCAGCTTTTCCCCTTTTACAGTACTAAATTTGTCCACACAGTAGAATCCAATGATAATATTAAAGCTCAGATTGGCACAGCTGCTCCCTCATACCTTCTTGAAATACTCTCTTCAATTTCAGTGCACCGTGTTCTTTTTTATACCACACTGCCTGCTCTTTCCTAGTCCCCTTTTCTGGTTCCACATCTCTCTTGTTTTCTCTAGCTAATTCTTGGTGGTCTCATCCTGTGCCATGGCTATAAGTACTTCATCATGTCTACTTTTACATCTTCAGAACTCTTCTCTCTGATGATCTCCAGGGTTACATATTCATCCAGCTACTTCTGTGAGATCTGTCATTTGCCTGTCTCTTAGGTCTCTCAAACCTCAAGTGCTGTAAGCTAGGCTTCTGAGCCTTTTCTCTTCTTTCCTATTTGCTGCCTGAGGACACTTCATCTTGTAGTTGTCAGGCTCCAAACTCTGGAGATGTCCTTGCTTCCTTCTGGATCACTGTAACATTTCATGCAGTTCTTCTGTTTAACAGGTACAAAAACTCCTAGCAAACCTTTTTTTACTTCCTGTCTTTACTTTTCTCCAACTAAGCTAATTCTACAAGAGTTTAGAGCTGTTTTAGTTATTGTAAAGTATTCTGAGGGATTCTTCATGTTGAGAACACCACCCATAGGATCAGCTTCTGTGTTCTTTTTGAGGCTCCTGCTCCCCAATCCCCTGCAAGGGACTGCCCTTGAGAAATACATGCTCAGGTATTTGTGAACTTGACTCCTTTAGGCACTTTCCCTCTGCCCCTCTCAACTGTAGCTCTGGTTTGATGAGTTTCTGCTTTCTGCACTGGAGCTAAATAAATGGAATCATGTCTCTTCTCTTTTCATACATTTTAGTTGTTTACATTACTCTTCAGGCTGTTAATTTAAAAGATTTACAAAAGGGAAAACCCATCCTGAAGCCTGAGGTTTTTGAAGCCTGAGGATGTGCTGAATATATAATTCATATGGGAACCCTCTTTCTGTCACTTTATGATTTCCTGATTCAGTGCTTGCTTGATTCAGTGTTTTTTGTTTCTTTGTTGTTTTGTTTTTTAAGTCAGGAAAAAAAAGTCACCAACTTCCTGAAGGAGAAAAGCATTAAAATCCTGATGTTGCTTTTCTATAATAATTGTGCCCAGAAAAAGCAATAGAGTCTCAAAAGTCTTATACTTTAATTTGCTTTTGCAAAACTACAAAGCACTCCCAACAGTGTCTAATTTTGATTATCCTTTACAATTGCTGTTCTCTGTTGTAACTGCCTCCTTTTATAAAAGCTTGGAATTATTATGAGACCTTTACACATAGGACTTGCTAAAGAATGCAGAGATAGTGTGGAATAAGATGGGGGAACATGATGGATCAATTGGGACTGATTTTCTTTCTTGTTTTTCAGCACTTATATAGATTCTTCCATAGAATAAAATAACATATAAACCTAAATAGAACTAGACTCAGTCATAATAAATTCTTTTGGTTATTCTAATGAAAATCTATATTCATGTGTGGTCTGTGTTAATAGGTGAATTCATTGTAGTTTGTTGTGATTATTTGTACAACAAAACATAATATGAAAAATTTTATATGTTTTTCTTTACCAGATCCCAGATCTTGTGCCAATTCCTAAGCAAATTATGTTCACGTAATAAAATTTTAATCAGTATTAGGGCTAGAAGTGGGGATAGTATTCTCTTTATTGCAGATTTTTAGTAAAATCTAGAAATACCATTTAATCAGAATATAAACAAATCACTTTTTATTTCAGTTTTCCTTTATAATGTTTCTCAGGTTATTAGGCTACTTTATGTATGCATTACAGTTTGTACAACTTAGCTTTATTTTTAAACATTTTATTTGAAATCACAGTGTGTCTTAGGTAATTATTTAGGATATGAATTATCATAGTGGCATCAGAGATGTGGTGGAGTCGCTACGGATCCCAAGACATCTTGAAAATGTTTTGCTTAAAGATTTATTTGTCCTTGCTGTGCATTGGTTTCTTATGATTTGCCTCATAGAAACATTTCATTCAAAGGAGATTGCTGAAGCCAAGATGCAATATACATTTAATATCAAGTAACTTTTTTCCCTGCCAACTAACTACTTCTTGGCCCCTGGATTGGACATGTGCTTGATGTTTTGTTCACCTTTGCCGTTAGAGGGATGTTCTTGGAGCAGTGGAGGTGGAAGCAGTCCATCCAAGGCAAGGTCACAGCATTTTGTGCTTTTTCTTATTTTGGATTAGGAAGCAGGTGTGGAATGGTGGGCTCTCACTTCCCACAGTTAAGAACTCACTCACTCTCAGCAGAGCTTTCTTTTCAGTTATCCTTAGGTTGATTGGACAATGTGGATGCTGCCATTGAACCTCCGTCAGTCCCCTGACCCTCACTTCCAGGTTTTTGAAGCCTGCGTGTCCTTTTTACTGGGAGAGGTATGAAAATAGAATGGGGAAGAAGTGCCATTTGATGATTCATTTTCTTCTTAAGTGTGCCCTTCAAAATTGACATTGAATATTTGGAAGGCTTTGTAATATGGATGAGAGAGGAAGAGTCCTGACTGTAGTAGGTTAAGAGTTTAGGTTTATATGGAATTATGATATGTCTCAAAAACAACGTAGTTCCATGATTTAGGAGGGGTAATCCAATTGGGAAAGTGAGGGGATTGTCTGACTGTTGTGACTGTTTGTACAAAAAGCATGGATGCTTTTTTAGTCATGGATGCTTATTTGGATGCATGTGGTACAGGGCTGATGGAGATTATTTCGGATGGCCACTAATGCAGGCATTCCTCTAGAACTCCCTGCATAAACTATATATTGATGTAATATAAACAATATAATCCTTCCTTAAACTTTGAATATTTAAACTGCTTTAAGTGTGAGATGACTACGTGAGGTGAGGTAGTGGATATATGTAAATTACCTTTATTTAAATTCATTTTGTTACTGAATTAGAGTATGTGCCCCTCCTCCCAGTTACAAAAGAAGGTGAAACAAGCTTTGGTCCGAGATGCAATGGATGTAATTATTTTAGTGTTGAGTAAAATTTGAAAGCCTAATCTTTCTTTGTTTATATTGACTGTCATGACCATATTGATGAGAAATGCTATCCTTGGAACTTGGTCTGAGTTCTCATATATTACCAGAAATTTTTGCAAGTTCAGTTTGGAATCAACATGTGGGTACTTTTTCTTTTTTCATGTTCTTAAATACAGAAAATCATAATCTATTTTAAGCTTATTATAAATGATGGAGCACTTGTTTACATGGGTAAAATGACTCTATCTAAAGTAGTATATTGAAGTTCATGTTAATGTTTGCTATTTAATGACACCTAATGATATTCAATGAAGGGTTATGCTAAACTGGAGAGAAAATGTGTTACCCAGGCAACTGCCTCTGGCAAACTAGAGATTCAGGCATATGGCTCTATAGTACACATTATTTCAGCATCTTTAAGCATAAAGAACCACACATGTAATTGACTGTGAAAAATTACTGCTCAGTTACTGTATTGTATGGTCATAATAGAAGTAAATGAATACGTCATTGTTGTTGGAACAAGTCTGTTGGGAATCACTTGTAGACTCTACTATTTAAGAAGCAAAAATACAATAAGAAGAAAATAGCTGGTTTAATTAACATGTAAAAATCGGGTTAATTTGAATTCAGCTGGCACAGCAGATATTAATGTTGGCTGTTTTTTTTTTTTTTTTTTTTGGTGATATTCTGGCTGAATCCTGTGTACTTTTATTTCTTCTTGCCTACACCATGAATAATTTTATATTTTTAAATGATAAGGGCTATTTTTCAGTCATTTAATTTTTGCTTTGCCAGGGGGGGGTTTATGTTATAATCACATCAAGAGAGGTTTTTGTGTACTTTATACAAAACCTAAGAATTATAATTGAATGAAAGAAAATGCTAAAATGTGCCTAAGTAATTGATCATGTTTCTCAAAGAGGAATCAGTATAATTTGATTTTATGTATATTTAAAATTCTTAAAATTTATTTTTTATATTGTATTCTTTATTTTCTCTCTCTATGTAAATTATATATATGTGTATATATACACATATATACACACACACATATATATATATTTAGCAGAGTGACTAACTGGAATTCATCATTGGCAGATGCAAAAATGTAGCCTACTTGCTCTTGTCACTTTTTGTGTGCGTGCACTTAGATACATTTTATTGTTTTAGAATATTATTTTAATCATTACTTGCTTTTGAGATTTGAAAAAATGCATTGAGAAAGATATCATGTTTCAATAAAAAAATCATTTAAAGCTCAGTCAATTTTGGTGTTTTAAAATGCTATTTGAATAAAGAACCAACAGGTAATAAGGGCATCTTCAGCAGGATGAAGTAATTGTTCCTCAGGCCCTGCTTTAGAATCCTCAAACTGTGGACTGTAATCTGATAAGCAAAGGGTTTGGCAGTGTTTGTCCTGCATGCAGACTTGTCTGTGTGTCCTCTGTGCATTTAAACTGGTTATCTAGTGTGAATCTGGGCAAAGCAGCCTGTTACTTTATGCCATGTTAGGCCAGTGTTCAGTGGTCACTTAAAAAAATGCTGATTGACAGATTTGTTTGCCTGCTGGCTTTTCAGTGACTGAATTTTGTGATTTGTCTTCCCATTATTCTTCTTTATTTGCCATTTGAATAAAGTTGAACCTTCTTATCCAGCCTTAATTAGAAGAACAAGGAAAGATATAGGAAAGCTAGAGAGTTTTTTTGGTTTTTTGTTTTTTAATTTTCTGTGTTTAACTCAATTTTCCAACATGGTTCACAGATACTTTTCCCTTTTCACCCCATGATCTGTCTTGAGCCCCTATCATATTTAACTCCTCTTTAAGGGCAATATTCGATTTAAATGGAGTTGTTTATGTATGGTGGGTTTTTTTCTTTTTAAACTTAGTACACTTTTCCCTAGAAAAAAGTCTTTGGATCTTTAAATACCTGTGATATATATACAGAGCAAACGTTTGTGATACACATTTATAGTTCTGCCCTCGGTATTGGTTGTTATACAAAATAGGAACAATGTTATATGATAAGATATCATTTCAAGATTTTAAAAAATGATATTTGTAGTATTTAAGAAACAAAGGATACTTACATAAAGACTTGCGGAGATAGAGCACTTGATGTGTCTCTATTTTTAAAGAGCTTGTAGTGTTTTTTTTTCCTTGGTACAGTATCATTCTGTGGGAATCAGCCACAATTACAACTACTTTATGGCTGTGAAGTTGAAAAGAGGTGGCAAGGACATGGAGACAGATTCTCCTGCTGTCAGTGGGCAAGGCAATAGTTATTTAATGGGAAAGGGAAGAATGGATGGAATATAAAAAGATGTATAGGTGAAAGACATTTTTTACTGTTAATTATTAATTACTAGCAAAGCACTAGAAAGGGATGACTTATGCCCATTAAATGTGCTTGATTCCTCTGATAAGGAAGAGATGTTGGGGTACAGGGGGCATAGGAATGCCCTCTATGAATCACCCTGGCTGGCACTGTCAATCTTGGCCCATAAGTGCTATTTGGAGTAAATGACAAGGCTGGTGGCAGACAGGTAGGGCTGGCAATATAGACAGATCACTTACTGAGTTAAGCTCACAATAACGAGAGCCTATATATTTATTTTCTTTTGCCAATATGGAGGTAGTGATGTATGCAGAGGTGATATTTATAGGCCAAATTCATGATAACAATATAGTAAAATTGCTAATAAAATTTTTAATAGGATTTTAAAGCCAGGCGGTAGCCTGCTTGTTTGAACAATATTCAGTCTGCCAGGTTTCATTGGAGCCAATGAATTTAAATAGGCCCTTGGCAAATACTGCAGTGAGATTTGAACCAGAGCACATAGCAGAGCTGAGAGAGCCACGCTGGCCTCCAAACAGATGCAGTCCAGGGTCCGCCAAGCCCAAGCTGGAGGCAGGGTGGCCATGGAATGACTCCCTGTAACTGAAAACGGAAGAGAGCAGGATTTCAGAGTGAAAGGTATGTGGGAGAGCATCTTCCATGGAATAGGAGACAAAGTCACTCTGGCAGTTAGGCACAGGTAAGACTAGAACTGGGCTTCTTTCCACCCTATTCCTGAAGCTTTAGCATAGAAAACCAATAACTCATTGTCTTTTTACAGCTCATTATAAACAATTAGGATAAATTTGCATAATTAGGGCTGGGAGGCCTCCTTTGTATGCTCACTGACCATCAACTGGCATTTTAAGTAAAAATCTTTATTTATGAGCTTCTTCTTCATCTGCCTAACTGGGAGTTTTCATATCCTCGATGAGCTCAGGGCCTTAGTCTGTGTTTCCTGTGGCTGTAGCCCCTGTAGCCACAGGTCTCCAGGCATCCTTTTTAGGGGTCTGACTGGTTGCCTGGCTTTTAAAAACTTCTTGCTGGGCTGGGGTTGTGGCTCAGTGGCAAAGCGCTCGCCTCGCACGAGCGCGGCCCGGGTTCGATCCTCAGCACCACATAGACATAAATGCATCGCATTGTGTACAACTAAAGCAAATAAATAAATATAAAAAAAAAAAAAAAAAACAACTTCTTGCTGTGACTTGTAGGATGGGCCCCATCAGACCCTGCATTATTAAGCTTTAACAATTGTCTAGAAAATGGATTCTGGTTTTACCACTTCTCCTTTCACCCCGATCTAGCTTTGGCTTGCTGACCGTTGCCACACTGTCCTGAGAGTTCTTTCTTTTTCATAGGAAAGTCCAGTTCTGAGGGTTCCAGCTCTGTAGGGAGCCACATTACTTCCCTGCACAAATCTGACAACAATGCTGTTTACACAGATACCAGAAATAAAATCTTCGCATGCCCGTTACCTTCTCTTACCTTCTCTTCTCCAGCCTTCTCGACCATCTCCTGTGCCAGGGAACTTGCCTTGGCTGGTCTGTGTTGGACCCCTTGCATAAAGTTTTCATCTAAAAAAGACCCTACCTCCCACTCTTCTCAGTGCTGCTGCTTTTTCATCTTTCAGGTCTTACTGCCTTCTCTCAAGAGGCTTTCCTGAACCCTCTGAGGCAAAGCAGCTCCATCTCCCATCCCCACAATTCTCCCCTTGTTGATTCTCAGCCTGACAGCATAGTAGAGTCACTTGGGAAGTTCAGACAAACAAATGAGTGCTCAGGTCCTTACTCAGACCCCTTAAATAGAATCTATGGGGTTGAAAAGCACTACTTTAATGCATTCCTCTACTTTATCCTCTGCACACGGTTACCTGTCTCTGGAATTATCTTTATGTATGTTTGTGCTCTTTGCCTGCTCACCTCCTCATGCTCATGACTAGAATGTGATTCCTTGAGCACACAGATTCTGTCCATAGTATTCATTTTTATCATATCTAACTGCCTAAGGCATTGCCTGGCATAGATTAGGCACAGGGTCCTTATTTGCTTGGCTACCTGAACAATGCATATATGCAAAGCTTTGGGAGGAAAAGATAAGAGCTGGGAAAGCCAGATAGCTATTTAAAGATATTAAAATGATGGAGACCAGAGCTCTTTTGATAAACTGGTGGCCACAGGAAAGTCCAGTTCTGGATTTTTTTCTTAATATCCACAGATAATTGAATCTGGGTGGTCTTGGAACCCTGTCTGTGGAGTTAGAATTTACTTTTATCTCTGCCAGTAATCCTGCACAATTGCTTGGCTTCTGTTGTAATACAAAGAAGAGGGTAGTAGGAGAAGTTATTTTTGCAAAGCACTCCTGTGGTTAGGAACCTTAAGTAAAAGTGGTAATTGGATTTTGATATGGTGCATTGTCTACACCCACACTTCCTGAAGTATGAACAGATCAGATCCTTATGTGCACTCACTCAAACTTTCGTAGCCACAGAGTTGGCCTGGAGATAGGAGCCAGGCTGAGATGAAAGGGACCACATGGGGTCTCAGCCCCTACTGAGTAGGAATGAGCACCAGCAGGGAGGAAGAGAACTGGAGGTTATCCACCTTGGGTATCAGGAGTTCCTGTGATGCTTTCAGAGAGTTTGTTTCTTTTTTTCAATTTTTTACTCTCCAACTGTGTCTCTTATCCCCTTCTGCTACCATCCAAGTTTAGGTCCTTGCTATTTTCTTTTGCATGAATTTTTCTTGTTATAAAAATAACAGTGTGTGTACTGTTGAAAAAAATCAGAAAAGATGAGCAGGCAAACAAACAAAAAAACCCACAGAACCTTAAAGTTTTAATAATTGAACCACCTGGAGATATTTACTGCTAACACTTTGGTGTACACTTTGGTGTACAAGCTTCAGAATTTGTATGTAAAATAATATTTGTTTTCCATTTTTCATAAAATGGGATCATTTTCTACATACCATGTATTACTGAATTTTTTTTTTTTTTTTTTTTTTTTTTTTTTTTTTTTTTTTTGGTGGTGCTGGGGATTGAACCTAGGGCCTTTTGAATGCAAGGCAAGCACTCTACCAGCTATATCCCCGGCCCCTGAGTTTTTATTTAATACCATGCATTTGCTTATAACATATACGAATGTTCCTTTATTCAATCACAGTACATATTGAGATTTTTTTTCACTACTGTGTACAGTGCTACATCCCTGTAGATAAATGTTGGCATACATTCATTCATTTCTTTTTTAGGATAAATTCCTAGAAGTAGGATTGTGGCATCAAAAAACAAAGACTCTTACTTTGAAGATTATTGCTGTGTTGTCAGATTGTACTGAGGAGCCATGATGCATATACCCCAGCCACCTGGTATATGGAGCTCTTTCTGACTCAGACCTTCCTAGCTCTTCCCTTTGTTAGCATGTCTCCCTAACTCAGCATTTCTCCTTCCAATTCACTTTAGTACTCCTGTCAGATTAAGCATTCTGAAGCACAAATTGATCATGTAGTTAAAAATTTTTCAAAATTTCAGGCCTTTGCCTACCATGATGGGTGCTCATGACCAGGTGTGAGTACCATATTACCACGGCACTTGCCCTCCACAGAGCTGCACTTGTGGTACTTTGTCTTTAGTTCTCCCTTTTTGGTTCTTGGCTTACTTTATGTCTCTCTGGCCCACCAGTTCCGGAGGGCAGAGATTACACTTCTTAGCATTGGCCTCTGCCTGGTGCACAGAGAAGACACTGAAGCCAAACTGCAGTCGGTGTACCTCCTTCCCCACCTCCCATGTTTACTGGGTCATGTCCCTGCTGAAGGACAGATGTGATATGTTCACTTGGTTACATTTTCCCTCTGTGCCAAGACTGATCTCATATTCACTTAATCACGTCTTCCCTTGGATGTCATATGTTCCTAATTCCAGTAAGACTTTCCTCATCTCCCCCTTGCTCTCAATATAACAACAATCTTTCTCTCTGAATTCATTAATTTATTTCCAGTTCCCTGATGTTACATACTACTTTTTCCATAGTAGCATGGATAATATAGTTTGTCTGTGTTCTTTGTTATTTTTTAAGTATCTCCAGGCTAAAAAGCTATCCCTTGCAAAGTTGAGAATGGGCTAGAGGGACCTAAAGTTACATAATGATAAAGAAGCACTATCCTCATTTTGGAATATATCGTTCTAGTGTCTTTCTATGTATGTGTTAGGTATATGATCATTGTCATAAACCTAGTGTATAAATGCAATCCACTTTGAATCCCTTTCCTCTTTGATTCAGTATTTTATAGTAGTATTGCAGTATTTAGGCTGTCTAAAGGAGTTTTGAAGTAGCTGCTATTGTAAATGGCTTCCAAAAGGAGAACAATAGCTCCAGTGCTTTGGAAAATATAAAAGACTTGCTTGAAAACTATTTCTGGTAGCATCAGAACTGTGATACAGTAGTTAGAAACCTGCTCTCCCTGATCTCAGAGCAGTACAGGGCTATGAAATGTGACTTCTGATTTGCTTCCATGTTTGCTGACCCATGTCCTTCTGTTAGTTGCTGCAGGTTAGTGTTGGTGTCAAATACTCTTCCTTACATACTAGTCATGGAATTGATCAGAATTATGTGATTATCTTTAAAGGCATCTGACATTGTCAAAGAGTGGGCGTTGGGAAAGGAACTAAGTGAGCTCCCCAGCTAGGTCTGAACTTGATTAAGCTTGATTCTTTGTTGCAACTTATGCTAATACCATTAAATCTGTAAAGCAAGACTCAAGTACTGTTTATATGAAAAAATATAGATGTTTTAAGATATCATATTTTAAATGAATATAGTACTATATAATTATTCTCATAGCTTTCTAGTCAGATTACCTTGAAAATCCAAAATGATTTTGATGAATAGTAATACATTATGATTTCATGGTTCTATATACCTCCTACATAGATGTATAATACTTATATCTAACAGGATTACCAAATTACATACCTTTTTAGTATCAGTAACATGCCTAAAATGCCAGAGTATTCACTGACCAGTTATGGTTATAAAACCACATTGAGATTGCCAGAAGAGGATTTCTTCACACACATATATGGTTTTCAGGTTTTTCATACCGTTTTAAGAGAGGTAAGATGCTCTTTTTATTGTATTTCAAGCTGTTATTCAGGCCATGAAGTGAAAAACATCTTTTCTCTAGATCACACATAGTGTAGTTGTTTTTTAAACTAACCTAATGCCTCTGCAGGGGTAAGTTAGCAAATATGGCTGCTTTCTGCCTCCATATGCTGCCCACAGGTCACCTGGAAAGTGGTGCGGTGTGACTGTGTGGCTGCTGCTGCCTGCTGGTGCCTGCTCACCGGGGTGGTGGGCCAAGGAGTGGTGATAGCAGGACACAGACAGTCAGAAACACACTATTCTGTAACCCTGCAGTCACCCCAGGCATGGTAGACCTGCTGGGCAGTTTCTCATGGTCATCCTTCATGAGGGATGTTTTGGCAGGAAGATAAAACATCTCCGGATGAAGTGCTTAGGGACAGTTTCATTCACAGCTTTAAGTAGTCATTATTTAAAAAACTCCCAGATCTGTGTTTCCAGTCTTGGCCTCTGTATTAGTTTCCTCAGGTATTGTAACAAAGTACCGTTAACTGGGTGGCTTACAAAACACCACCTGTATTATCTCAAGTTCTGGAGGTTGGAAGTCCAGGATGAAGGGGTCAGTGGGGTTGTTCTTCTCAGGGGGTGTTCCATGCCTCTCGCCTAGCTTTTGGGGGTGTACTGGCAGTCCTTGGGTTTCTTTGACTTGTAGAAGTCTCACCCTGACCTCTGTCTTAATCCTCACATCATGTCTCCTATATGCATGTCCATGCCCAAATCTCCGCCTTTTTATAAGGACTCTAGTCACACTGGATCAGGTGACCACTCTACTCCAGTGGATTTTTGTCTTAACTAATGACATTTGTAACAACTCCTATTTCCAAATAAGATCGTGTTCTGAGGTACTGGGAGTCAGGCTTTTTTTTTTTTTTTTTTTTCCCGTGGGGGGACACAATTTAGCTGAACCAGCAACTCACCTGAGTTACGCGTGGGGACACCTCAAATTCACATGGTCATAACTGGTCCCATGTTCCCCTGAGTCTCTCCTTCAGTGTTTTCCTTTTTGTTCTTTTTTGTTGGTGGTATATCATCATCCCACTCAGCTATGCAATGTAGAAGTCTTGGGAGCATCCTGGTCTCTGTCCTTGCCCTCAGCCTCAGCAGTGTTGCCATTTTGGCCTCATCTGTAGTTCTCTAGCCTCTTCTATCCTCCACTTCATCCCTAGGGCTCCCACTCTGGCTCAGACCCTCTCCCCTAGTAGAGCCTCCCCATCGCATCTCTCCCCATTCAGGTTCAGCTTCCACACCCATTCTTTTTCTAAAACAAAGGTTTAGCCCTGTCATTTGTCAATCTGAAAACCTGGAGTGATTTCTTCCTGCCTGTAAAAGCATAGCGATTCTGTAACCTGGCCTCTGAGCTCCCGCGGGTGGCAGACATTCTAGCTCAGGCCACTCTTATCCACATGACCTGTTGGACACAGCACTGGCTTCCCTTTTCCCCTCTGTTCAGTTCTCTGTTGCCTCCTCAGTGTGGAATGCACTCTCTCCCCGTCTCTCTCTTCTCTCTCTCTCCTCACACCACAGTAAATCCACCCAGTTCCAACAGAAACCGGGAGACCCATTTTGTAAGCCAAAATGCTAGAAACTAGTTATTTCCCCCTAACAAAGTCATTTTTTTTTCCCAGCTTCAAAAGTAAAAGTGGGAGCTTGAAGCAGATGATCTCTTAAGATCCATTGACCTTCAGAATTTATCCTTTCAATGCCACACCTTCATGGACATTTCCCCAACTCTTCCAAGCAGAGTAAATTCTTCCTTCTTTGTGTCCCTTAGTACTTTATTTCTCCTTCTATTTTTTTTATATTTATTTATTTGCTTTAGTTGTACACAATGCAATGCATTTATGTTAACGTGGTGCTGAGGATCGAACCCGGGCTGCGCACGTGCGAGGTGAGCGCTCTGCCGCTGAGCCACAAGCCCAGCCCCTTTATCCTTCTATTTTCATACTCAGTTTGCACACTATGGTGGTTATATATGCTCATGACTATCTCCTCTCCTACCTCACCGGGAGAAAGCCCCTTGAGTTCAGCCAAGAAGGTTTGATTCATCTGCTTCCCTTCCCATCCCTACCACCCCTGGTCTCACTTGCACATAGATTCTTGGTGAGAGAGACTATGATAGAGAGTGAACATTCCTGGGCAAGTGTTCTCCTGAAACCCCTGTTCCTGAATGTCCCATGCCTCCAGAAGGACGTGTTTTGGATGGTGAATTGATTTGGAGATGCTATATCGGACACATCATGCATTTTCCCTTTTATTTTATGGCATTATTGTAGTCAGGTGACACCCTGGCAAAAAGGTAGCTTAACTTTGTAATGCTTTGTATGGAAATATCTTTATTTTTATAAGAGGTTTGAAATTATTAAGTGTCATGTGAAACATAGGAAAATGTTTATAGTTTCTCCTTCTATACTCTCCAGTAACCTAGACTATCTCAACATATTATTCAAATACTTGGAACATTAAATACAACATACTGACAAAAAAAATTCTTAGGAAATCCTTTATGGACTGTTTAATTTTTGGAAGTCCAGCAGCCCTGGCTGTTCATACTATTCCTAAAGCATGAATTTGGTCATATTATTACTTTCCTTAGAAATTTTCAGGCAGTCCTTTTTCCTAGAGAAGAATAACTGGGTCCTTTTCTTGCCTTCAGGGCCATCCCTGTCTTCTCTGTCTGATCTCATTTGCAGTCTTGTCTTTTGTGCACTCCATGTCCAGACAAATCAGTCGTCACTGTGGCCCTCGTGCACTTGGTGACTTTCCTCTTCTGCCTTTCTGCCCGAGGAGCCTTGCCATCGAGCCCGTCACTGCACATCTGGATTTTACTCAGTCCTTACATCCCGACTCCACTTCCATTTCTGCCACAAAGCCACCCTTGATTTTCTTCCAGAATTCTGCTGTCATTGTGCTGGTCCTTACCTTCCCATTTGTCTTTCTTGTATGCTGCTATTTCTAGACTAGCGTTGCCTCCCTTGCCTGACTGGAAGTTCCTTTGGGTCACATTTGGTGTCTGATTTATCTGCATTTCTCCTTGTAATGTCCCGGGTACAATTCACATGTGGTCAATAGATGTCAGTAATGAATGCGCATCTGTGAGTCATTTTTACACAGTGTGTAAGGGTATTAGTGAATAACAAAGCTGCTCTGTCTTGGCTGTAATGCAGTCATTTCTTAACCTAAAGTCTCTAAGCTTTAATTATAGAATCTAATAATGTGCCTGAGGGAAGATAGAGGTAAATCAACGTAAATGGTGTTGGATAAAACTGTCTTATTTGAAATTATAATGCATTGAGTGTTTCACTATTTGCTCAAACCTGCCATATTTTTTAGGTTCTATATATTGTTATTTCAGTCCATACAATTGTTCATTGTATGTAAAAGGAAGTGCTAAGTGTTGATAAATGTGTTTAGTTTTGAATTTTACTTTTTCCACCATTTTTCCCTCAGTGTGTATTTGTGTGTGCTTTTATTTTCCATAAGCTACTGACTTTGTGCTTTGTGCTTGTTTTATGTTGCAGGTTAATATCCTTTCAAGAATTTGTAGCATTTGAGTCTGTCCTGTGTGCCCCAGATGCTTTGTTTATGGTCGCCTTTCAGCTGTTTGACAAAGCTGGAAAAGGAGAAGTTACTTTTGGTAAGGAGTGTGAGTGTGTGTGTAGCTGCACATGGTTGGGCTAGTGAGCATCCCCTTCCCCACCCCCCAGGAACAAAATGAAGTACATGGACATTCTTTTAAGAAGTTAGCATATCCCTTTTAACAAAGATGACTTGGTGTTTGGGGCTCCATTTCAAATGTCTTCCTCTTTGAAGCCTTAGTAGTTTTGATCTCTGGTTATCTTTCCCATGATGCAGCATGACTTTTCACAGTGGTAGAATGTGAGAGTCAGTTGGGACTTCTGTTCCTTCCCTCCCCCATCAATAGCACTTTTCTCTTGAGAGAATATAGAAGTTAGCAAACTGCTCGTGACCAGAAGTTATCCAGGCACCTAGACTTCTTATTCTTCTTGTTCTCATGCAGTGGTTTGCTATCAGAGGCATAGCACATGATGTGGCTTCACAGTGGTGCAGGAGGGACCCTTTTCTTATGATCAGCATGGCCTGTCACTGCAGTGGCAGTACCTATATGCTGCCACCTTTTATATGAAAGATAGAAATATTTTCATGGGGATAAGCTGCAAAGCTGCAGGAAACCCTGAGGTCTTTTAAGTACTTGAAAGAAAGGGGAGCAGTGGGGCAGTGATTAAGTTCTTTAAAAGAAGCTGTCTAATGAAGGTCAATGCAACAGGAAGCACCATGTTTCCCTTGGACTGTGTGGTGCCCAGCATATGTAGTCTGTGTGGTGAACCTGTGGTACCATTGCCCATGAAGAACTTGGTGCCCTTTGGATGTATTGATTGTGCTTTTAGAGGAAGTGGCTAATGAGCCCATTTTAAATGTCTTTATTCTTAGTTTTCAATTCATTCAGACTTCTTGAACTTGTCTTCTCTGACATATTATAGGAAATACACAGATGCAGGACAAACAGAGATGATGTAACAGAATCATGTAGGTTTTAAAATCAGGGAGACTCAGCCCTTCCCTGCCACCTTTGCCTCTGAGCCAAGTTGATTATCCTCTCAAGTCCTCATTTCCTTATCAGAAATGAAGATCATAACTACATAAAGCATAGGTAGATGATAGGTTTATGATATAGGTATGATAGGTTTATTGTACCCGCCTTCTCCTCTACCCCTATGCCTTCATGCTCATGTAACATGACGAAATTATTCAAGATGGGATCAGCTGGGGCCAAGGCAAAAACGATGTGCTTGTTTCTTCTAGAAGCTCAGATGGTTTCTACTAACAATTCAGAAGGATCATTTAAAGATCCATAAGGGCTGGGGATGTAGCACAGTGGTAGAGCACTATCTTAGCATGCACAAGGCCCTGGGTTTAATTCCCAACACTGCAAAGAAAAAAAGAAAAAAGTCCCATTAAAACCTTCAGATGATCAATGAGCAGCTAGCTTGTGGTGTCATGGAAGCCAGTTTGATGAAAATGATACTACAATATGAACTTGGGTTAAATTACAAAAGCCTGGGAGGAGTGGGAGAGAGTTGGGTTGGGGATGGCAGGGCTGGGAAATGGGCTTCCGTAGTCTTCCTTGATGTGGATGAGTCATTTCTTCATGGGTCTGACATGGCAAGGGATGTTGGTGGCACCAGCCATACCACTGTAGAGGAAGGAAACAGACCTTTACCAGTACAGAAGGATGTGTGGGTTAGTGAGAGTTAAAAAAAAAAAAAAAAAAAAAAGATAGGTGGAGAATCAGGGTGTAGGAGACAGAGTCCTCTGTGAATTTAGAACATGCACTGGTGTGAGAAATCCCTTGCTGTTTCTTACTAGTTCTTTATTGACAGACAAAGCATTTCTGCTCTCTGAGCCTTATTTTCCCCATCTATGAAATTGGGGTAATATCTACCTTAAAGGACTGTGTTAAAAGATCCACCACATATATAGTGACTGTCTGGAAAGTAAAGGCCTTTACAGAAATAACAGTGCAGAATGAAATCATCCAAGAGAAGAAGAGATTTCCTTTTTTACTTTTCCCCCCATTTAAAAAATCTTGTTCTTAGGAAAACTGTTTCAACATGCAGTTTAATCTCTGGCCTGTTAACCAGAAGTTTGCTTTTGCTTGCCATCTGGCTTTGTATGTTCAACACTGCCACATTTCTCAGGTAGATGGGTTGGAAGCCCCAATTTCCAGAAACCACTATTCTGATTATATCATCCATTTCGTATGACTGTTAAAGAAGAACATACAGCCCCTCCACCAGCACCCTGTGTTCATGAATTGTTTATTGGTAGAGTTTGCATATCTCATCAAACAGGAACGTGTTTTGTATGCCCTGTTCACACTTATGATCATCCTACGAGGTCCTCACCCTTTGAGTGTCATAAAATGTAGGCTAGACTTTCTAAACCTAATTAGATTAAATTAAAAGAAAAATGCATAGTACTATGAAACCCAAATGACCATCAAATTGCAAATTAATAGCTGACTTCTGACATTTTTCATAAGGTAGGGTAAAGTCATCAAATGCAGGCCATGTGGGTGACTGCCTTTTGGCCAAGTGAACAAAATCATATTGGAGGAGAGCTGTGGCAACCTAAGAAGGGTTTTTTTGTTTGTTTGTTTTTGTTTTGATAGTAGGTACTTTTAGGAAAAACTAGCAATGTTTTTCAAAAAACTTAATGTAAAGTAGAAGATGTGAAAAAACAAGCAAAAATTCACAAAAAAAATTAATTGGACCAAATTAGACGACCTAACCTTGTCAATCATGGGCTCATAAACCCAAAGTACTCAGAGAGTGAAAATCCAGACATGAAGCTGGCTGTCTGCCTACTTGAGGCTATTTTGAGATAAGCAGTGGCAATTTCACTTGTTGCCTTAGCTCTGTGTAAATGCTTTATCTGAGTACCACCCTCCAGCGTGTCTGAAGACTGTCCACCTTGGTGCATTTTTGGGAAGAGTGGTCTTGGAGTGTTGAGAGGAAGGAGGCTCTTTCTTTTTACTTCCCAGACTGGCTTGGCAGACAGCTGATCGCTGGTTTAAGCATTGTTTTCACATTATGATTGTCACGTGGGGCCTTCCCCTGGGCCTCTGGGAAGGCTGGAGAGTACTGCCTCAGGTCCCCTCTGTCCCTCAGCTTTGCATTTCCCGCAGTGAGAGCAGACAGTGTTCTTTATCTATTTACATATTTGGTTGCCATGGAAGAGTGTTTGAAGCAGGCTTCTGCAGCTAAGCTCAGTGCACACAAGTGTTTGTCAGTAAGCAGCAGTATTCCTGCTCCCACGAATACTGAGTCTGACACACACTCAACAAATTCAGATGGAGTGAGGGGCAGATAATCAAGTGTCACATTTCAATGAAACCTTGCCCTGTTTCTCTGAGTCCTTGTTGATGTTTACCATATTTTCATGTCTGGATCACTCCCTGTGTTTGCTACCATGAAAAGATTTTGATTAGGCCAATTTTGTTCCTTTGATATCCAGTTCATTATATTCTCCTGTTTCCTTTGAGAGAAAACTTACCTCCAACATTCTTGCTATCATCATGTTTTCTTATTTTGATACCTTATGTTTATAAGTAGCATTTTGAGATATGAACTGGTAGATGCTAGGATGTTGGTATAAATGGTAAATTTTTGTTAATAATTTAGGAGTGTCTGTGTGTGGAAAAAATTTGTTCTAAATTCTAAATTTGTTCTAAATTTTCTTTACATTTTAGTCTGTTTTATATTATAGTTTTTGAACTTGCCTTTAATTTTTAAAAGTATACCTTATTGGTGTATAGTATCCATCATTACATGGAGAAGAATTCACAAATCGTAAGTGGACGTTTTGATGAATTTCATGCAGAATAAATACTCATTTACCACCATCCAGATCAGAAGAGAATGGTACCAGCAGTACAGAGGTTTGTCCTCCCATCACAGGGTAACTATTGATATCAATTGATCTTACCTATTTTAAAATGTAATATCAGTAGAGTGGTACAGAAAGTACTTTTTGGTTCAACGTCTTATTTGTGAGATTCGTTCACGTTTTGGTGTGTATTTTTACTTCATTCTGTTTCTTTATCATATGGTATTCTATTATGTGGGTCTATCCTCATTTATTCATTCTATTGTTGATGTTCCAGTTTTGGCTGACTAATACCAGTAATGTCATTTGAACACTCTTTCACATATATTTGGGGGTTGTGTATAGGCATTTTTAGGGATAGAATTCCTGACTCATAGGAAATGTGTCTATTTACTTTAGTGGATCTTGCCAAACTGTTTTCTAGAGAAATCATACCAGTTATTACTTAATTACTACAACTTAAGATTATCTTGGCAACTTTTGGTCCTTTTTATTTTCACACCAATTTTAGAACGAGATGTTAATTTCCCAAAATAGCATGCTGAGATTTTGAATATTATTGCATCAAATATGAATAGTAACTGTATGTATATCTCTATGAATAAATAAGTTCTAATTCCCTAAAGGTTTTAAAAGTATTTAAATAAAAGTTTATGTAGTACCAAATAGTCTTTCAGCTGTTTCATCATTATTAGCAAATTTTGGTGAAGACTGTAACTTTTGAAAAGAAAAGGTAGCATATCTATGTCATTCATCATCTAAAGATAGCAGTGTACCTGCACTATTTTGCAGTAGGAGTTAGGGCTAAGAACTTCAGAAGGAAAAAGTTAGGAACATGAGCATGAATATCTGAGATGAAGAGTATGCGTTGCCTTTTTTTTGAAGTTCATGAATATTTAAGTAGATTTATATTATGCCAACATATATTTGAATATTCTAGATAGAAACTTGGAAGATTCTGAATTGTAATGACACTGATATAATCAAATTTTCCCACTACAGTGGGAGAGAGGAATGTATAAAGGGATTAAATCATTACTCAACTTTTTCATTGCTGTGATGAAAAGATCTGACAAGAACAACATAGAGGAGGAAATGTTTACTTGGGGGCTCACGGTTTCAGAGGTCTCAGTCCTTAGATGGCCTATTCCATTCCTTAGGGCCCTAGGTGACATTGGACATCATGGTGGAAGAGTGTGGCAGACAAAACAGCTCAGGACATGGTACCAGGAAGCAGGGGTGGGGTGAGATGGGGTGGGAAAGGGAGAGGGAGAAAGAGAGAGAGAACAGAGATACTGTTCCCTTCTTTGTGGGTAAAACATAAACCCCAAGGGCATGCCCCCAGTAAGGCACCTCCTCCAGCCACACCCTGCCTGCCTATAGTTACCAACCAGTTAATTCCCATCAGGGAATTAATGTACTGGTTAGCTTAAGGCTCTTAATCACTTTATACCTAAGCTTATTGTCTCACAAATGAGCTTTTGGGGGAACACCTATTATCTGAATCATAACAATCTTGGTGGTAGGTAAGGAGGAAGGAGAATATGATTTTTGTTGGTTTTCTAGTCATTTGACCAAAGGGGGGAAAAATGAGTGGAGTACCATTATACTAATTGTAAATCTATGCAGTTTGTGAGAAGATATTATAAAACTCCCAGATTAAAAAAATCTAAGGCCTTATCTCATTAAACATATTTTTTGAGCCAGATGTGGTGGCGCATGCCTGTTATCTCAGTGGTGCAGGGGTCTGAGGCAGGAGGATTATGAATCCAAAGCCAGCCTCAGCAACTTAGTGAGGCTCTGAGCAACTTAGTGAGACCCTGCCTCAAAATAAAAAGTACTAATAGGGCTGGGAATGTGGCTCAGTGGTTAA
Organism: Tamias sibiricus; assembly: GCA_025594165.1. Classification (NCBI taxonomy): domain Eukaryota; kingdom Metazoa; phylum Chordata; class Mammalia; order Rodentia; family Sciuridae; genus Tamias; species Tamias sibiricus. The sequence goes on along the minus strand of CM046664.1, from coordinate 104,638,363 downwards.
TAACCTTGGGTTAAATCCCCAGTACCCCCCCTGCCCCAAAAACATTTCCATATTTTTTTGAGTGTCAGCATGATTGTTTCTCTTTTTAAATAATGTTACTTTTTATGCAAGATAACGGACAGCAAACTTAAAACTTTTTTATGTAGAGGGTCAAGTAGTAATGTTTTAGACTTTTGGGATATAGAGTCTCTATTACGACTACTCTGTTATTGCAAGGGAAACTAGCCACACACAATATGTACATGATGAGCGTGGCTCTATTCCAATAAAACTTTATTTACAAGATCAGTTATTTGGCTAAAGAAAAAGAAATTGGCCGGTCTTTGTCCCAGGGACATACACATGTTGATGATGTTAAGACTAGGGAATAAGAATGGGTATTTTGTGATATTTGGGTATTTTCTATAGCCATAAAACAAAGAGAGTTCTTTGTTTTAAGGAAACAGACAAATGCCATATGATCTTATTTGTATATGAAAATCAAAATAGTGAAACTATGTTGCCGCCTGAAGCGCTTGGAGCAACGGAGCCGCGGGAAGAAGTTCAGAGGCAAACTGGAGACGAATAGCTTTTTATTCTGATAACTTTTCTCTCTGGTTCTAACAACGACTAACACACGCCACACACACCACCAAAATGGCGCTGACCCGATCAGCAATTTTGGCCAAGTCACTCGAGATCCCGGGACAAGTCCCGTGAGACTACGGAAGGCGACAATGCCCAAATCTCCACGGCTCATAGTCAACCACAATTCAAGCCATCTCCCCAAACAGGGCTCCTGCAAAACTATAAAAACAGTAGAAAGTTGGTTATCAGAGGTTGGGGGGCAGGGAATGGGGAGATGTTGGTCAAAAGGTACAAATTTTCAAGATTAATAAGTTCTGGAGATCTGATGTATTGCATGGTCACTTCAGCTAATAATAATATATTATGTACTTGAAATTCGCTGTAACAGTAAATTTTAAGTATTCTCACTACAAATTTCAAAAAGTAATTGTGAGTTGGTGGGTATATTAATTAGCTTGTGATAAGTTTTGCAGTGTATACATGTATCAAAACATGACATGCACACACACACATACACATATTTTTGGTCAATTATATCTCAATAAAACTGGAAAAAGATTAGGAAAATGTAAGGAAAAAAAAACAGTTTCTTCTCCTTGTATATAATATGGTCTAGAAAGCTTATTTATTAGCTTAAATGCCTCTTAGAAATTTAGAAAAATTTGGTTCATAAAAAAACCCATCTGTCAGGTTTGTAGCAGATGAAACTTTAACAAAGAAACTGAAGTTATTTAAATCTTTATTGCAATTAAATCCCATTTGTTTTTCTTTTTAAATAATTGTAGATAAGATTCTCTAGATGTAGGTAGTCAACGTGGGTTCTCCAATCGTTTGAGTGACTTTTGTTGACATCATATGGACAAAGAAGAGATGAGTGTGCAGCCAACCTAGTGGAAGCTGAGACATGTGCTCTGTGCTCTGGGGACTGCTTTTTTGTTTTTACAGTGATCAGTGGCAACTTTCAAATACCTGTGTGTGGGGTGCTATCACCGTGCTCAGGTCTGCTGTTTGTAAGAGGAAGTGGGCTGAATTATTCCAAGAGCTTGTTTTTCCAATGGTGTGGCCTGAACTAACCTGAAAGACTCTTGGCTGGAATTGGAAATGAAGAAATTTTATCTTTCTATATCCCTGAAACAGTGAAGACATGCTTTCCTGATTAAGCATGCTGCCAGAAGCCCTTTTGCCAGTGATAATAACTGGCCTTTTGTCAGGAGTGATTACTGTCATTTATTGAGTACCTACTGTATGTGAGGCAGTGCAATAAGCATTTTACACAGTCTCTCATTTAATCCTTAAAACAATGCTAGGAGTATTCTGTCCAGGAGAGGAAAATGAGAATCCTGAAAGTAGTGGAAAATTCCATTTCTGGAGTGAAAATGGGGACTCAAACAGGCATTTGTGTACTCAGGTTCTAAATAGCAATCAAGGAAGTAGCCATAGGGTGGAAGCAGTGCAGGTATCTAGTGATGAAAATGTGTATACACACACAATGCAATGTTATTCGGCCTTAAAAAAGGAAGGAAATTCTGACACATGCTACAACATATAAATGAACCTGGAAGACTTTATACTAAGTAAAACAAGTCAATCACAAAAAATATTTATTGTATGATTGCATTTATGTGAGATCAGTCAAATTCACAGTGGCAGAAAGTAGAATGGTGGTTAACAGACTTTGGGGAGAAGGGAAAGGAGAGTTAGTGTTTAATGGTTACAGAGTTTCAGTTTTGCAAGATGAAAACATTTTTTGAAAGGAATGATTGTGATGGTTGCACAACAGTGTAAATGTACTTAATGCCACATTATCTGCCTAAAAGTTAAAATGATAAATTTTATGTATTTTTACCACAATGTTTAAAACAGTTAAAAAAAAGTAATGAAAGTTTATGTTCCCACAGTCACTAGAGGAGATAGATTTAAATCCAGCTGGGCCTGACTCTAGCTGCCTGAGTGGCATACCCATGTAGGAATTCGGGACACCCCAGGAGCTTTCTGCTGTGATAGAATATGGAGCCAGAGTGTGATTGGCAGGGTCAGGTGAGTGGGTGGTGTCATGGAAGGAGAACTCGGTTGGGACCCAGGATCTATACAGATCAGTGAGCTTATGTCTTCACCATTGGACTCTCCCTCTCCCCATCTGTCAAATGAGGTTTTAATTCTGTCATCACCTTTTGAAGGAGCCCTAATTAGGAAGGGCTGTTGCAGCTAGCTGGAAGCCATAAGTTCCACCTGATATGTATGTGACGCACCTGTAGGCACCCGCAAAGCTGAAGGTATATAACCGGGTGAAGGCGGTCCGAGTTAGGAGAACGGAGAATTCAGTCAGTCGGGCAGTCACTCGGTCGGTCAGAAGAATCAGAGCGGCCAGAACGTAGGCAGAGTGGTTACAGAAGAGAAACCAGATAGAAGAAGTAATGACTGGTCAGAGTTAGGCCGAGGCTCCCAAGGAAGACAGAAGACAGAAGAAAGAAGAAGGAAGAAAGAAGAGAGAAGAAAGAAGCTCTAATCTTTCTCTAAGCTAAGCTCTATCTTTCTTTCTCTCTAAGACTCTAAGCTAAGAAGACAAGAAGAAAAGCTCGCTTTAATCTTTCTCTCTAAAAATCTTTCTTTCCCTCTCTAAGCTCTAAGAAAGTAGAAGTAGAAGTAGTAAAAGCTATACTCTGCCTCCGAGATTTTTTCCCGGGTTTTGGTACCAGGCAGCTTACAACCTTTACTAAACACCCATTTTGTATCAGGTCCTATGCTAGATGTGCCTGTGTTCCAAAGGTTAGGAAGACTCAGACCCATCTTTGAAGGAGGTGAACATCCTAGTGGGATACAAAGGAAGTTCATGAAATATGCCAAGACTCCTCTAGAAAGAAGTGCTAATGTTCAAACTGGGCCTGCGGGTCGGGGAGAACAGAAGGTTTGAAGTATAGGAGACCATGTGAGCAGAGGGTTAGAGTGGAGGAGGAACGGGCAGTGGGCGATGGGCCTCACAAAGTTCATCTGAGAGGAGCTTAGGGAAGAGGGCAAGAGAAACTGTAAAGGTAGATTGAGGGTCCTATTGATGATGACTTGAAAATCTCGGGGAAGAGATTGATTATTTAATTCTTTCATTTATTCAATAAATGCTTTCATTAACACAAAAAATAATAATTTAGCAGAGACTTATTGAGTCACTATTATTTGCCAAGCCTATTTTAGTCACTTAGAATACATGAATAAATAAAACAAATTCCTCTCTCTTGTAGCATGCATTCTACTAGGGGTATAAAAATTAACAAATGGTATAAATACAAAAATTATAGAGTTGTAGTAGTTAGAGATGAGTGATTTAGAAAAAAATAAGGAGAGCCTGTTAAGTCTCGGGGTAGGCCCAGGACTACTGGAAATTGTCGCCTGGGTTTTTCAGGGTGGATTTCATTGTGAGAGTGACTTTTGATCACATGTTAAAGAAATGAAGTAAAAGACAAGTGTTGGTGAAGAGGTGGAGAAACTGGAACCCTTGTATGCTGTTCTTGGGAATACAAAATGGTGAAGCCACCACAGAAAGCAGTGTGGAAGTTTCTATAGAAAACTAAAATAAAAATAAAACAGCCAGAAGATACAGCAAACACTCCTGAGTATTTATCCAAAATAACTGAAGTAAGGATCTCAAAGAGATACTATCCCTCTTCCATTCATTGTCCAACTATTTCCAATACTTGAAGTGTGGAAATGACCTGAATATTTACCAACAGGTGAACAGGTAAAAAAAAAAAAAAAAGTGGGCTATATAGTGAAAATAATATATGGTCATAGAGTGAAATCCTGCCATATGCCTCAAGAATGGACTATGAGGACATTTTGCTAAGTGAAATGAGCCAGTTTCAGAAGGACAGGCATTGCATGATTCTACTTAAATGAGTTACCTAAAATAAAATAGATAAACTCATAGAGCCAAAGAGTGGTAGCTTCCAGGATTTGAGTGAAGGGGAAAATGGTAAGTTATCAACAGGCATACGGTTTCATCTAAGCAAAATGAAATGAATTCTGGAGATCTGCTGTATAACTTTGTACTTACAGTTAACAATACTGTGCTGTTCACTTAAAAAATCTAGGAGGGTAGATCTCATGTAAAGTGTCCTTACCATAGTTAAAAAAAAAAAAAAAAAAAAAGGTGAGGGAATTGGTCATATAGATTTGGGGTGGGTTGGGGGAGATGTTCCCTGGAAGAAGAAGTAGCTACAACTCAGATTCTAGGGATGGAGTGTGCTTGGCTTATTTGAGAAACAACAAGGAGGACCCATGTGAATGGAGTGAAGCAGGAGGAGCCCAGTAGGAGAGGAGCTCAGATAATTAAAAGACCTGGTCAGGTAGGGCCTTGTAGGCCAAGGTTAGGACTTGGACTTTGCTGGTAATTGTGGTGGGAAATGTGTGATTGCCTACCTGGTAGAGGGGTGACAGAATTTGATTTGGCTTAACAAGGTTGTTCTGGCTTCTATGTTGAGGATAGACAATAGACAGGTCAGGATACAAAGAGAATAGTTAGGAGGCTATTGCTTTAATCCAGGTGGCTGTACCAGGGTAGGGTTAGAGATGGCAGCGGAGATGGGGAAGAGGACATACAATTAGAGGAAAGAATCAAGAGTCTTGCCAATAAATTGGAGTACTGAGAGGCGGGGCAGGGGGTGTTGGAGGGAAGAGAGGAAACAACAACAACAGTGAAGTCCTGGGGAAATTAGGAAGGAGAGAGGTTATAAAAGTCTGGCCAGATCAACTAGAAGGGTGGAATTATCAACTGAAACAGAAAGGACTGAGGCTTGCTGGAAGATGGGTGGGCTGGGGAAGAACAGAACTCAATTTTGCAAATGTTAGTTCACTGCCTATTGAATGACTAAGTGAAGCTGTACATGCTCATATATGTAAGGGTGAATTTTGAGAGGTATCAGCAAATAGAGGTGTTTGAAGCCATTGAACTAGATAGATAGATAAATAAGATATCAATAACTCCTGAATGCATACTGAGTCAAAGGACTGGAGTTTGCATTTTATGGAGAGAGATGGTAAACATGGAAACTATATGCTACAATGTCAGCATATACTATCTGTAAGTGGGTAGGAGGGGTGGAGGCTGAGTAGTTCCAGAGTCATAACTAAAGAAGTATAAATACCAGACTGGTATGCAGTGGGCTGTATGTTCCAGAAAGTGTTGGCCTATGAGCTCTGGAGGTGATGGTTACATAGAAAGTGCTGCTACAGCCAGGGCAGTGGAAATGGAGACCTGGATTAAATTCTTGCCCATGACCCTGCCAGGGCCATTCCCAAGAGTGAATCTTTGTGGCTCGGCTTCTGATTGGCTATGGGAGAAAGAGGGATCCAAAGAAATGAAGAAATCCAGGGAGTTGCTCCTGGTCTGGTTTTGCTCTCAAGACACATGGTTTGTTGGGTTGCTGCGAGTAGTGGCGCACACCTGTAATCCCAGCAACTGGGGTGGTGGGGTTGAAGCAGGAGGATCACAAGTTTGAGGTCAGGCTGGGCATCTTTATGAGACCCTATCTCAAAAAAATAGAAGGGGCTGGGGATGTATAGATCATTGGTAGAGAGTCACCCAGTTGTTAGGTACTGAGTTCAATCCACAGTACCATGAGGAAAAAAATATATTATGTGGTTTACATGATCTTATGAGAAAATGAAAGAAACTGGCATTTGTATCTTTTTTTTTTTTTTTTTTTTTGGTACCGGGGATTGAACTCAGGGGCACTCGACCACTGGGCCACATCCCCAGCCCTTTTTTGTATTTTATTAGAGACAGGTTCTCACTGAGTTACTAAGTGCCTCGCCATTGCTGAGGCTGGCTTTGAACTCGCAATCCTCCTGCCTCAGCCTCCCAAAGTGCTGGGATTACAGGCGCGCGCCACCGCGCCTGGCTTGGCATTTGTATCTTTATGTTATTGATCACTTGTTGTATACCAGCCACTGAAGTAAGCGCTTTATTTATATACTTATCAAATCCTTGTAACAGAGGAAGCGTCAGTTTTTATGAGGAAATGGGCATGAGGGGAGGGTGAGTACCTTGGCCAGTCATGGAAATGGGTACCTGTGGCAGAGCCAGGAGAGCAGCCCTGTCCAGGCAGACTGCTACTTCCTCTGCCATACTGCCTCCCTCCGCTGGTGGTCATACTCATGCCACAAAGGGTGTGCCCTTCATAATCTAGGGAGCTGTCAAGTAGCCCATTGTGGTCTCAGTCTATTTCAGACAGTAGGAGAATTTAATATTTTTTCATTGAAAAAGTAAAGAAAAATAAGTAAATGCATTAGTTAAGATTTTGTTTCACTCTGGTGGAATGTAATTATGAGGAAGAGAATGTATCTGGATCAGAATTCTCAATATACATTGAAAATAATGTTGTTAAGCATGATACAGATTTAATGCAATTCCTATTAAAATTCCAATGACATTCTTTGTAGAAATAGAAAAAGCAATCATGAAATTCATTTGGAAAAATATGGACCCAGAATAGCCAAAGCAATCCTTAGCAAGAAAAGTGAAGCAGGAGGCATCACAATACCAGACGTTAGACTATACTACAGAGCAATAGTAACAAAAATGGCATGGTATTGGCACCAAAACAAATATGTAGACCAATGGTACAGAATAAAAGACACAGAGACAAACCCACATAAATACAGTTATCTCATACTTGACAAAGGTGCCAAAAAAATACATTGGAGAAAATACAGCTTCCTCAACAAATGGTGCTGGAAAAACTGGAAATCCATATGTAGCAAACCAAAATTAAATCCCTCTCTCTCATCTTGTATGAAATTCCGCTCGAAGTGGATCAAGAACTTAGGCACTAGAACAGAGACCCTGCACCTAATAGAAGAAAAAGTAGGCCCAAATCTTCTTCATGTCGGATTAGGAACTGACTGACTTAACAAGATTCCTAAAGTGCAAGAAGTAAAATCAAGAATGAATAAATGGGATGGAATCAGACTAAGAAGCTTCTTCTCAGCAAAGGAAACAATAATGTGAAGAGAGAGCCTACAAAATGGGAGAAAAATCTTTACCACATGTGTCTCAGAGCATTAATCTCCAGGATATATAAAGAACTCAAAAAACTCAACACCAGAAACCACAAATAACTCAGTCTATAAATGGGCAAAGATACTGAACAGACACTTCACAGAAAAAGAAATACAATCAATAAGTATGTTAAAAAATTTTCAACATCTCTAGCAATTAGAGAAATGCAAATCAAACTACACAGATTCCATTTCACTTTAGTCAAAATGGCAATTATTAAGAATACAAGCAACAATAAATGTTGGTGAGGATGTGGGGGAAAAGGTACACTCATACATTGCTGGTAGGACTGGAAATTGGTGCAAATACTCTGGAAAACAGTATGGTGATTCCTCAGAAAACTTGGAATGGAACCACCATTTGACCAATTAACAGTGTACTGCAGTGACACAGCCACATTAATGTTTATGGCAGCTCAATTCACAATAGTTAAACTATGGAACCAACCTAGGTGCCCTTCAACAGATAAGCGGATAAAGAAAATGTGGTATATATACACAATGGAATATTACTCAGCCTTAAAGAAGAATGAAATGGATGGAGCTAGAGAATATCATGCAAAGTGAAATAAATCAATCCCAGAGAAAACCACATATTTTCTCTGATATGCGAATGCTAAGTCACAATAAGCAGGGGCGAGGGCTAGGGAAGAATAGAGGTACTTTGGATTAGACAGAGGGGAGTGAAGGGAGGGAAGGGGTTAAGGGGGTATAAAAGATAGTAGAATAAATTGGACATTATCACACTGTGTGCATATATTATTACACTGGTGAATTCTACATCATGTGCGTCCAGAAGAATGAAAAGTTACACTTCATCTATGTATGATGTGTCAAAATGCATTCTACTATAATGTATAACTAATTAGAACAAGTATTTAAAAAAAAGAAAATAGAGTTTTTTACACAGATGTCTAGGTTACTTAGAAAATGTGCTTGATGTGGGCTTACCCTGGGGAGCTTTGTCTGGGTGTGAACAGAATTCTGAGTTGGTGGGAGGACCACATGGCAGCGGACAGGGCTGGGGTGGTGACCTTTGAACAGGTTGAGGCAGAGAAAGCCCTTGGCTGAGGGGTGTAGCTTTAGATATGTGGGGGAGGGGCACATCTGGTGGAGCTCCAACCACAGGGCCCAGAGCAAGAGTTTTAATTTCATATGAGAGGCAGTTGGGAGCCAGTTCAGGTGGTTTGGAGGACAAGGGTGGGATTAGAAAGATGCTCAGAAGAAATGATTTTGGTTGTGTTGATTAGCGTGGGGCAGAGCCAGAGGCACATGGGCCTGTGACACTGCTTCCCAGTATCTATGCGCAGCAGGCACATAATCATCCTATCTTTTGAGTGGTGGTGGTGGGGGGGGGGGGTTAAAAGTGTTTGGAAGGACTTACCCATGCCTGAGCAGGGTGGTGCCAATGGTAGTTTCATGGAGACTTCCTTTTACCATAATTCTTATTTAATGATGCTTGGGAGAAGAGCATTTTCACTGTGGATTTTTAGAAAGTGTGTGTGTGTAAAATGAAGCCATTATCTTAAGTGTTTGGCACATGCATCAGTGATCAGTCTTATTGAGATGCTAATTGAAGACATCACCTGTTCTTATTTATTGTCCTTTCCTTAGTGGTGATTCTGCAGCAGACAGCATTAGTAGCCTTGCTCAGTAGTGGTAGAGGACTTGAATCCTTCTTTTGTCCAGTGGACTTCTTGGAAATTTAAACTATGTTCTATACCACAGCACTTCCTTGAGTGAAGAGCTAAAATTTTAATTGCATAATACCATTACATGCTATTCTCTTTCTTTGACATTTTAAAATTTATATTTTTATTTATTATTTAAATTATTTATTATAATAAATAATATAATAAATAAATATATAAAAAATATATAATGTATTATAATATTAATATAGTAATATATAATATTGTATATGTATTATAAAATAATATATAATATATAATAAATAATATAATAAAATTATTTATTATTTAAACATATTTTTTATTACAGTGAACAGAATTTCATGAAATGTATTTTTATGTGCAATTTCAAAGTTAGTCTGTGAGCACAACCCAATTTCATTATGTCAGTCTTGGTGGTGGTGGCAGTGATGATGATGATAAAGAGGAGGAGTGTATGTGTGTGCACACATGGGGTGGGGCGGGGAGGGGAGGGGAGACTGTTCCAAGGTTTTAATTGAACTTTAGTACAGGGGTTCTCAATGTGGGGGATCTAGACAAGTGTCAGAGAGTCCATGAATGATTATCATGGTTTCTAATATTTTGTCTAATAGGCTTTTCCCCATCCCCAGAGAGAAATTGCATAGCTTTTATCGAATCTTAAAGGGGTCAGTGATCTGTCAAAGAACTGCTTTTCATAGAGGGCCAGTTGAACTAGTGGACATATATCTTATTTTAAGTCTTTTTTTTTTTTTTTTTTTTTTTTGGTACTTGGGATTGAACTCGGGCACTTGACCACTGGGCCACATCCCCAGACCTTTTTTGTATTTTATTAGAGACATGGTCTCACTGAGTCGCTAAGTGCCTCACCATTGCTGAGGCTGGTTTTGAACTCACGATCCTCCTGCCTCAGCCTCCCAAGTGCTGGGATTACAGGCGTGCGCCACCGCGCCCAGTTTATTTTAGTAGTCTTTACGAACATTGCTATTAAAAATATCAGCTGTAGTTGATGTATGTAATGATGATTGGTTTGCGGTGCCTTCTTTTTGGGACATACAAGAAAATGAAATGTTTTTGACAACCCCATTATATGCAATATAAGAAGCAGATTTGAAAAGACATTTTTTCATAACTAAGATAAGTGTTGAACAATTAATGAATTATGAAGAACACAGAAAGAGCTATTTGTTGGCTGTCTAATAAAATTCCTTCAAGAGAATTGGTTCTGATTTTCATGAAATGTGGAATGGAAGAAACTGGCCTGCGCTTTCTTTCACAAGCCTGTCAGTTAGCCTGGAGTCCGAAAGAAGCCAGTCCAGTCTTGCCCTTTTATTGGAAATGGTAGTGGCCTTTTGTCCTTTAATCTGTACGTGGAAAAATAATGTTTTGTTACTTTATAGTAGGGATTCCTGTTTTTATTAGTAAGTGTTGTGAAAAAGGACTCTCCAATTAGAGAATCATAAAGCCTAAAATTTTTAGTTTATTCAGGCTCTGAGAAGTCCTGCAGGAAAATAAGTCTATTTGACTCTGTTCAAACTAGCACTCAGCAGACTTAATTTTAACAGGACCTTTCTTTTGTGTGTATCATACTAAATAAGATCCACAGAACTGAGGTGATTTTTAAACTAGTTAATTCTTTTTTTTTTTTTTTTTTTTTTGTGGTACCAGGGATTAAACTCAGGGGCACTTGACCACTGGGCCACATCCCCAGCCCTTTTTTTTTTTTTTTGTATTTATTAGAGACAGGGTCTCACTGAGTTGCTAAGTGCCTCGCCATTGCTGAGGCTGGCTTTGAACTTGCGATCCTCCTGCCTCGGCCTCCCAAAGTGCTGGGATTACAGGCGTGCGCCACTGCGCCCGGCCTAAACTAGTTAATTCTTAATCCTAAACTATTCCTTCTCAGCTAGTTAATTCCCTAATGTCGATGATGTTTGAAGGGGCCCTTTCTGGATTTAGTTAGATTGTGTCCAGGAATACCTGCTGTGACAGAATTGACATTGGTGTACTTTGGCAAAACAGGCAGGCTAGACAACATGAGGAAATGTGTGGAAATGAGAAGTTTCCAAGGCAAGCTCTCAAGTCTAATACTAAACACAAAAAGCTAGAGGGTTGCCTGAACTGGAACTAGGCTTCAACCCTCATTTATTATTACCTTTGTAAAAGACCTTTGGAAAATAAAATACTAAAAAAAGATACCTGAAGGGGAAGACTATTTATAAAACGGAAAATTATTTGGGAAATGTTTGTTTGTTAATACTGATTTGGATTTGGATGTTTGACAGAAATAGTGTTTCCTTTTGAGGAAGAAACTTCCTGCCCTACAGATTTTATGTCCACTGTGTGGTACCCAAGCATATTTTCTTGTACACAGTCAATTCCAGTGGGAGCAAGAATTCCCAGTAAGAGCAGCATGAGCTTTGAAAGTGAACACCTCCACGTTGGTAACGATTGTGGCATGGCTGCACACCCAGCATTCTTGTCAGAGATCCTAGAGACCGCTCAGAAGCTGTTCCAGTTCATTGGGTCAAAAATCCACTATTTACGAAAAGCTAAATACGGATTTGCACGATTGACCATAATGGCTTCAATTTTGAAAGATAGTGGTATCAGAGAGCACTTCCAGTTGGTGGGATAATCTGAGCATCGCCCATGCTCAAATGGCTAAAATATTGTACTTTTTGCTACTTCATCACTCCATTTTAAAAATAGGGAGGGGGGAAAAAAGGCAGGCTTGTTGAGAAGGTGGAAGAATGTCAATTGGAGAGGAAATCATGAGAACCGTGTGAAGCCACTCCTTAGTTAACTACGGTCTGAAGGTTAACTGCTTTTAGAAGACTGTCCTGGTGTGGAGAGGCCGCACAGGGGGCCCTCTGGGTACCTGTGCATGTGTGTGCGTGTGTGAGCACGACGGAGGGCAAAGAGGATTTGTCAGTTGGACAGAGGGTGTGGGGGGAGAGCTGCTAGCAGTGAGTCCTAAGACTTGGAGTCCTGGGAAAATTTGCCTATTTTAAACTGTACAGTTCATTTAAAAATAGTAAAATTATACCATTATTCTTTCAGTATGAGAGAGAGAGATAAAAATACAGTTTTTTCTAAATTGGAAAATTTGCTGTAATCTTGCTGCTAATGACTGATTTCTTCCAACAGTTGCAAGGCAGTTTTTGCTCTGATAGGTTGATAAAGGAAACAAAATCAAGAACATATTGGAAGTTCTCAGAGAAAATTACAGTTTAGGTATATGTTGGGGGTGGATAGTTAGACATTTTAATTGAAATAAAACAGTTTCATACTAATATGGGATCACTGTGGGTGTGCATTTGTAGTACATCTGCTCTTGAAGCATTTAAGGAGGGTTAAATGTATGTTAATGCTTTTGTAAGAAAATTATTTTTGATAACATCCGTCTAAGGAAACTAGCTTAGGAAATTGGTTTTTTAAACAATATGGATATTATACTTGCATTTAGAGAATGAATTAGTATTCTTTGTGCTGCTTTAAGAATTTCAAAGCTTTGGAGTTTTTTGGTTGTGTTCTCTAGTGGTGATGAAAGTTAACAATAATTAACACAACAGATGATTAAAGCAGGCACATCTGGAGAGTGACCACAGACTGCTGTATGCTTCCACACACCATTTTAACTGACCTACTTTTGATGTCCTGAAGGGCTGCTAATGATTTAGTTTACTCAATTGAAAATACTTTTTTCTAGCAGATAGATTGAAGACATCTCAGTGGGCTTTTCTGCTGTTGATTTAGTCAATGCAGAAAGTGTCATAGGTGATGAATATCTTAGGCTAAATATTGATTGACCTTGAGCCTTTTCCTTGTTGGTAACCAGCATTCTTTATGCAGACTTGAATGGTGTATTAATCTTGAGGATTTGTAGGTCCATCTGATGTTGGAATAGGATTCTCAATGAGGCAGTCTGTAAGGGTTCCCATTGTAATAGCATGGGAGTGTTACCACTCTGGACACACTGGCTCCATCTCAAATCTGCTGATTCAGAATCTTTGGGCGTGGGTCTTGGGAATGTTTTAAACAGGCTCTCCAAAGGAACATAGTTCATACTTCACTTGCACAATGGCTAGTGTGGTTTATGGTTTTCTTTCACGCGTGAGGGAATAGGCCTGGGGGTGGAAAGGTGACTGGTTTCGTAGGAACCACAACTTTGTCTTCTGGCACTAGAACAATGTTCTTTCCAGGATGCCACATGACTTTAATAAGGGTGGTTCCTTCACTCTGTAAGTATAGAACTGGAAGAGTTTTAAATCTTAATTTTTATATGCACCAACATCGTATATGACTTCATGTAACATTCAGCTCGGCTTGGTTGTATGTGCTTATTTTTTGAAAGACACTTATCATCTCTGTTCTTGCATGATCAGAATAATAATCATCAAAGTTTGCAGGGGCTTATGGAGAACTCAGTTTTAATGTGAAGTACTTAGGCTGTGCTTACTCTGTTTTAATGGCACCCATTTTCCTCCTAGAACTTCCTAGAGCGGGGCTGAATTGTAGTCAGAATACTTCTTTCCTCTTCAGACCCTTAACTGTGATTAATATAAAAAGGCACTTGTCAAGAGGGTTTGAAATGGCAACCTTGATATTGGAGCATGTGGTAGTAGATAAGTCTGCATCCACTTACTCCATTATGTTATTTAACTTACAAATTCAACAATCTGTCTTTTGCTCCCTGCAGACGATGGCCATATCAGCTGTTGTTAACCATATCAGCAGGGTGGAATATTATTTCTCTTAGGGCACAACCACAACTTTTCTCTGAGGATTTAGCAAAGTTAGAAAAAAGTGTGAAGCTGTTCAAAGAAAGTCTTGCCTCTTGCCTCTTAGAGGGGGTACTTTCATGTTTAACAGAAACATCCTTTTTTGTGTTTATTGTATTAATAGAATTTTTGGAATCTGTGAGAGAGAGATTATGGCTTAGTGTTTGAAATAATATGGCTTGATGAACCTTTTTTATTTGAATGGGAAACTTGTTTTCATTGATTTGCAGCTTTGAAAAGTAAATGTTTTAGAAATTAAAGTGCATTAATTTAGTTATTCTGTATGGAAACAAAAATGTAGAAAGTTAAAATTTGCATAAGTGAAGACCTTGATGATTTCAGATTATAGTGTGGTGGAGGTTCAGGAATAAGGGCCCATAGAATTTGTAGAAACAAATTCAGTCTAACCACTTAATGGCATTTGCAAGCAATTTGCCAATTAAATATTTTTAGTATCTCAAAGATCTTCAAAGTAAAGAGTGGAGGTTCTTAATCTTTCTTAATTTTGTACTTTAAGAAACATAATAGAAAATTACTTAATTTTGATCGTTTTCCATTTAAAATTTTAGTACATGAACTCAGGGAAGGATGGATTTTAAATATTTGAGGAAAATTATGGTCTTTTGAGAGGTGCATAAACTGATATTCCCAAATAACACTGTGCTTGATTTCTTTTTGTATCATTTGTAAATATTTAGTTCCCAAATAATAATGTTTAATATAATTAAGACCTTAGATTTTAGAGTTTTACCATCTTAATGCTCACCTACTGTGTATGGAACATCGTGTAAGGCACACTTAGTTCCAGAATTACTTTCTAAAATAGATATCTTATGCCCATTTTAAAGAGTGAGAGAATTGAGTCAGCAATTTGGCCATGTTAGTCATTGGTAAGAGGTGGCTTTGGCAGTACCAGGTTTTTGAAAACTTAGCTTTGTTGAGATATAACCCCCTATTTACCTCTTTAGCTGTATATAATTCAGTGGGTTTCAGTACATTCCCAGATGTGTGCAACCATCTCCACTTTCAGTTAGAATATTTTTATCACCCTGACAAGGAGCCCCGAACTTCAGTGGTCATACTGCCCTCAATACCCCACTCTCTATTTTCGTAGGTCCTTTCAGTCCTGGACAAGCATTAACCTACCTTCTGTCTGTATGAAGTTGTCTACATTTCACATAAACATAATAATAGAATATATGGTCTTTTGTGACAGACTTCTTAGCATAATATTGTCAAGGTTCATCCACATATTAGCAAGCATGTTATTCCTTTTTTATTGATGACCAATAGTCCATTCTGTGGATATACCACATTTTGCTTAATCCTTCCATCAGTAAGTGAGTGTATAGGTTGTTTTCCACTGTGGGGTAAATTACGAATAATGTTGCTCTAAACATTCGTGTACAACTTTTTGTATGGACACGTGTTTCATTTCTCATGAAGATGTATATGAGAAAAGAGTTGCTAGGTCATATGATAACTCTGGTTAACATTTTGAGGACCTTTTTACCGAAGTGTCTGTGCTATCGTGTATTCCCATTAGTGTGTGAGGGCTTCAATTTCTTTACATACTCATCAACACTTACTTTCTCTTTTGATTATAGCCACCCTACTTGGGTGAAGTGCTTACTATGGTTTTGATTTTCATCTCCCTGATGTCTAATGATATTGAACATCTTTTCATGTACTTAATGACTGTGTCTTCTTCAGGAAAATTTCTACTCAGATCCTTTGCCCATTTAAAAATTGGATTGTCTTCTTCTTATTGTTGAGTTGTGAGAATTTTTTGTATGATCTAGAGTTCCTTATCAGATTTGTGATTGCAAAGTTTTTATCCTATTCTCTAGGCTGTCTTTTCACTTTTCATGATGGTATTTGGGTCACAAAAAATTTTGATGAAGTCCAACTTATATATTTTTTTCTTTTGTTGATTTTATTTTGGTTGGCATATCTAATCAACCATTTATTAATCCAAGGTCACAAAGATTATGCCTATGTATTCTTTTATAATTTTCTGTAAAATATGCTTATGTTTTAAAGTTGTTGACAGTCTTAGCTCTTACATTTAAGTCTTTGATTCCTTTTGATGAAATTTTTATATATGGTAGGAGATCAGGGCCCAATTTCATTTTTTTTCATGTAGATATCTTGTCCCAGCACCATTTGTTGAAAAGACCATTTTCCTACTGAATTATCTTGTTACATTCGTTGAAAATTTGTTAACCATAAATATAAGGATTTATTTCTCAACTCTTGTTTGTATTCTAACTCTAATTTGTTCTAATTTTATTGTTGGTCCATAGGCCTGTTATGGTTTGGATGTGCGGTGTCCCCCAAAAGGCCATGTGTGAGGCAGTGCAGGAACATTCAGAGGTGAAATTATTGGGTTAGGAGAGCCTTACCCAGACAGTGAATTGATCTCCTGATAGGGATTAATTGAGTGATAACTGGAGGCAGGTAGTGTGTGGCTGGAAGAGGAGGGCATTGGGAACGAGCTGCTTCCCTCTGCCACACTCTTGCACCATGATGTTCTGCCTCACCTGGAGCCTGCAGGAATGGAGCCGGCTGTCTGTGGATTGAGACCTCTGAAACCATGATTCCCCAAATAAACTTTCCCTCCTTAAAATTGTTCATGTCAGGCCTTTTAGTCATAGCAGGGAAAAAGCTGACTAAGACAAGGTCTGTCTTATGCCATACCACATAGTCTTTGACTTTGAAATCCAACTTTGTTCTTATTTTCCAAGATTATTTTGCCTCTTCTGGATTCCTTAAAATTTTATATGAATTTTGGAATCAACTTGTCATTTTCTACAAAGAAGCCAGTTGGGATTTTGACAGTGATTACAATGATTCTATAGATCATTTTGGGATCATTCTATAGATCATTTAACATTAACAAGTGTATTGCCATCTTAACTATATTCTAGTCTTCTAGTCAACAGTTTTTTGTAGTTCTTAGAAAATATACTTTACATGCCTTTTATGAAATTTATTTCTAGTATTTTATTCTTTTCAAGGTTATTAGAAATGGAATTGTTTTCTTAATTTCACTTTTAAGTTGCTTATTTCAAATGTGTAGAAATACAGTTGATTTTTGTGCACTGATCTTATATCTTTCAGCCTTGCTGGGCTAATTTATTAGTTCTAAAGGTTTTTTAGTTGAATCCTTAGGACTTTCTGTACATAAGAGAAAGTTTCATGTGATCCAGAAATCCCATTTTTTTCTACTGTATGTATACCCTGCAGCCTGAGATATTTATTAACTTAATAGAAATTAGTTGACTTTTTGAAGTTACCTTTTGGAAGAAACAGCTGCCACTTTGTTATTATATTTTTATCATGTTATAAAATATAGCTGTCAGATGTGGTGCCACATACCTATAATCCCAGCTTGGGAAGCTGAGGCAGGATTGCAAGTTTGAGACCAGCCTGCACAACTTAGTGAGACCCTATCTCAAAATAAAATTTAAAAAGGGTTGGGGATGTATTTCAGTGGTAGAGTACTAACCTAGCATATGGGAGGCCCTGGGTTCAATCTACAGTACCAAAAATAAATAAATAAAATCAAAACCCAGCAGACTTTTACACAGGAAATATTTGTGGAGAAAGCAGAGTCCCATAAATAAACCCAGAGCAGTCCTTGAACTTATTTGGTGAAGTCTTGCCTTAAATAATATCATTATTACTTGGTTATCTTATGGGAGCAGTAGGCCTTCCCGACATAGTTTGTTTGGCACTGACTGAAATAACAGTGATTATACTTTTAGAGATAAGCATTCTAATTTGTTTCGGGAGGAGTGGCTGAACCAAGAAAAACACGATTTTATATGTTCAAAATTTATACGTAGTGCCTCATTCACTTTCTAGTGCTAACTTATTTTTGCTTCCTAATCTGTATGACCTAAGTGCATGGGTAAGTTTTTAAGGCCTATGTTTTAGACTAGGAAGAACCTCCTTCTGATTCTTCTTAAGTTAGTGATTGGTCATTCAAAGGGTGCTTATTTGAAAGCTCTCAGCTGGGAGGTTATGGATTATTTTGGTCCAAGCAAGCAACCAAAAAGTCTAAAAAGTCTTGGGTCTTTTCTTCCCTCTCCCAAACTGCAGAGGAAAGATCTGAAAATGGTGAGGGCTTAGTGATAGGATGATCTTCAGTTTGCTGAAGTCTTTAGTGGTGAAACTCATTAAATTGCTCATGGGAGCTAGAGTACAGAGCAGAGTTGGACTTGAAAATTGCTCTGTGTGTGTGTGTGTGTGTGTGTGTGTGTGTGTGTGTGTTTGTTGCTATTGTTTTTCTTTCTGGTTTTTCCAGCTATTGGATGAGAAACATACTCTTATCTGTCATTGCTTCTCAAGGCCTGGAGAAATCTTAAACAACGAATTGTTATGTGAGAAAGCTCTTTGTGTCTCCTCAAAGGAGAAGAGAATATTAACTCAAGGTGGCATTTTAATGTCTTACAAAGTGAGGATAGATGCCAGGAACCATTGCAATTATTTATTTTGTTTGTAGATGTTGTTTCCATTCAGGAACCTGCAAGCAAGTACTTTAGAAAATGAGTGCCCCAGAATGGCTTATGAGGCAGAATAAAACATTCAGAGACTTAAGAGCCTATAAAATGTTTTTGGAGAAAATATATGAGTTTTCCAGAGTGGCAAGATTTAATATTTTAATTTTTTAAAAACAGTTTATTAGCTGTGAAGATGAATAGATACATTGGTAGATAGCTTCCTTTCATCTTTTGTATATCATTGGTTTGTCTGATTAGAATGGCTTGGCAGTCTTAGGATATTTGAATAATGATCCTGCTAGGTAGGTCAGGAGAGTGAAAAGTAAGTTCTTTAGAACTGTGCCAAGTGGCAACAACTCAAGGCCTTTTTTTCCCCCTGCAGAGTCCCATGGCCAATTCTTCTTCCCATAGCCAACTTTTCTTCACAATAAATGTTGCATTAAGTCCTAGGGTTTTAAAAATAATATTTGTAGCTGGCAGGTGATGCCAATGTCTGTGGCTACATGGAGCAAGATCTGTCATATCTCAGAAACCCAGGTGGCTTTGGGCCAAAGCACTATGACTGAACCCTTAACTTGCTTCCAAAGAAGCCAACCTTTCTTCATGCCATTGCTCTCATTGAAAAATTCCTCGAAGGTCCATATGAGTAAATCTTTGGCAGCCTTCAGGACGCAGTTCAAGTCTTAGTTTCTTAAGAAGCCTTTCTCTCCCTCTTCTTTGCCTTCCTTTTTAAAATTCTATTCCCTTTCTATGGGAAGACCCTGCATCTTAGTGCTGATGGAGAATACTGTTTGCATCTGCTGCTGGATTATTTCCAGTGGGGGTTAGATCTGGATACAGCATGTTTCCTTCCATTCTTCCTCTTCCTACAGAACTTAGTCCCGTGCTCACAAGCTGTGCTGCTTAGGAGTTGGTAGCTAGCTAGCTGAGAACTGAAATGAAAATTTCTACGTGGCTGGTACAGTAGAACAGCCAGGAAACTGATTGGGCCACTTTCTCAGGGCCACAGAGTTTGTACACTGCCCAACTCCGGGGAGTACTAGTCACCTGGTCCATGAAATGAATGCCATCCACTGGAGTTGGGCAATATGGTAGCCCTGATTGACCTCCAGGACCCATGCATGACCAGTGTTTACACAGTATTGTGTTCTGCTGGCTGGTCTGGAGACTCTGCCTTACCTCCTTCCTTTCATTGTTTTGTTTGTTTCAATGGACGGTTAAAAATTAGTGAGGTATGAGTCTAACCTCCCATAACTCTTGAGATCCATTTTTGTAAAATGAGGTCCCCAACTCTTGTATCAGGAAAACCTGGAGTTCTGCTTAAAATGTAGATTATTTAGCTCTTCAGTCAAGGATAGGGGCTGGTAATTTCAATAAGAAAGACTATTACTTATTCAATAAGTTCTCAGGGAAACCATAGTGCCTTAAAGGGTTAATGTCACTGCCTTAACCTGTTATACTGTCTCTTGTAAACCTTTTCTGATTCATTTAAATTAAAAAGCTACTTAGGGGACAGTTGCTCTATGCTCACCACTGTGCCAGCCACATGGGAGAATCAAATGTGAAAAATAGGGACTTTGCTATTGAGGGGCCAATAATCCATTTGGAAATAAAAGATATATATAATAAATACAAACAGTTTGTGTGTGTACATACAAACACATACCATATAAAGATATCTTTTTAAAAAACAATTAAGATTTTCAGATTTTAGAGTTAAGAGATATCTTAGAGATACTGTGTAGCAATAAACCTAGCTATAAACCGAGCGACTTACTGACAGTACTTCAGGCAGGCATTTGCAATAAGAGAGACCAGCTCTGTGGAATAGTGGGAAAAGGTTCAGAGTTTTGGACTTAAGTCTGACCTCAAGCAGTAAATGTTACATTATAGTTGGTTAGAATGAAACCCATTTTAAATTCATTCACAAATGTTTTAGCAACTTAAACTTATATATAATAATCTAAAGCCATATGAATATTAAAATGATAATTGTGCTACATGCCACATATATATATGATTTATACACACACACACACACACATAAATATAAATACATATAAAATTTGGTTAATTCTATCTGTTAGTTTGTATGGGACAAGAAGGAGAGGTCAAAAAGAGGAGAAACCTCAGGCTGAAGATGTTATTCAGAAGAGTGCCTGCCTAGCTTGCTTGAGGGCCTGGGTTCAATCTCCAGCACCACCAAAAAAAAAAAAAAAAAAAAAAAAAAAAAAAGAAAGAAAGAGAAAAGAGAAAGGATCTTATTTTTGACAGCTGTCCAATGATGATTACATTAAAATTGTTTTTTTTTTTTTAATATTTTAAAGCTGTTGATAGACCTTTATTTAATTTATTTATATGCAGTGTTGAGAATCAAACCCAGTGCCTCACACATGCCAGGCAAGTGTGCTACCTCTGAGCCACAGCCACAGCCCCTGATTATATTAAAATTTTGCTTAACCAGAGTGCTTGATGAAAAGCAATCTTCAAGTTCAGTAAGGATAAACTGGAAAGCTACTTTTGCTTGCTCAATATTTCTCTGAATTTTATCATGGCATAAAGTTTTATTTAACGTGTAAAAATTGCATCCTTTGGTCATGTCTTTATCACTTGAACATCGTTTCTCCTTAGATAACTTACTGGTCTAGATTAGAAGGCAGGAAGGCCTGTGGAGTCTCTTGTTGGGCCTTTTCCACACAGAAACATAGACTTGAGAACTGGAAAGGAGTTGCAGAGTGTCTTGGTTGGTGTATTTTGCCTCTGGAGGAAATCAGGCTTCATGCTATTTTGGGACTTAGAGTTATTAGAGTAATACCTAGCACATGACAAGTGCCCAAGAAATTTTGGCTGCTGTTATTAGAAGAATTTGAACCCAATTTCAGTAATTTATTCTCAGGTATTGAAGAGAGTCTACTGCCTAATTATTTTATTGGTCTCTGATCAGACCCTCTAAGAGTCCCCCATGCCTCTATTTTCTTTTAAATCCCAATTCTTGATTCACTTCATGTTCTTTATATCCTGCCTCCTTTTTTTCTTAAAAGTGAAGAAGACAGAATAAATGCAGAGAAATTGGAGTCACACTTTAAAGCTTTGATTTTATTGTCCACACTGGGGCTGGCCTGAGGTTTTCTGCCACCTTTTATAAAATCTATGCCCAGCATAATTCTGATTTTTATTGCCTTCTCTGTGTAAATGCACACCCTTAGTTATGCTGATGGTGGCACTACTGTTTCTTCATGGCAAGACTGTAACATTTTCTGGAAACTTTTAAAGCATGGAATAAAAATTTTGTGGATATAATAGGGGTGGAAGTAGGAAATTTGGGGGAAGGAAAAACATGTGCCAAAGGTTTTGACACCCTGTAGAAGACTAAAGAACTTTTGTCGTCTTCTTTTTTTAAATAGAAGCAAAAGGGAAAAAGGTATCAGGCACAGTTTGCTCATAAATATGAGCAAGTTTGGTGGGTATAGTTAAAAATATGAAAGCCAGGACAAAATTTATTAATCAAATAATTTGTGTTTCCCCCACCCTCCAAGCACACATTTTCTTGGGAGGAGAAGGAACTAATAAAACCTTCAAGCTTTGAAAAAAGTTATGTCTTCATATTCCTCTTTTCTGTCAGTCCTCTTACAGTTCTGTAGGAGAGGCTGAAAAGAGGTGATGTGTCAGTATGGTACATTTGGAAGCCTACTTGAAATGGGATTATTTGGACAATTTGAAGACTTCAGTAAAGTCAAAAAGAGAGCACAAAGTAAAAGAATCAGGCTGCTGCCTTTCCTTTCTATCTCCTTTAAGTGTAGCTAGATAATTTTTGACTCTTTTTTAAAGCTCAAATAGAGTCTTACGGGTGTTGAATAAGTGCTTCACTCCTTTAAACTGGTATCTAAATCCTCCAAAAACTTTTTAATAACTAGGTAAAGATTCTATTTGAGACTGTATGTTGTATATAAGTCTATTATGTGTTTCCTATCAATGAAGATTGAAAATAACCAATATTTCTTGAAACAGAACAAATGAGATGATCATAGTTTTAGCCTTTTACTTTGGGTTCCTATTGCCTTTAGGATGTCTATGTGTGTGCATGTGTGTGACTTAATTTTTTTTTTTTTTTTTGCACCTTTGTTTGGTGGGATTACTAACTTTGATTTCTTGACTGATTCTATGAGGATTTTTACTTTTTTTTCTGCCAGTTTTTAAATTTCTTTAATATTTATTTATTTATTTATTTTTGGTAAGAAGAAAAGCAATATGTGTTTAACAGTTTTTATACAAAAGGACCTGACTTGCTTTGTTTTAATCGACCTTTCTTTTCTCTTTTCAGAGGACGTTAAGCAAGTTTTTGGACAGACAACAATTCATCAACATATTCCGTTTAACTGGGATTCAGAATTTATGCAACTACATTTTGGGAAAGAAAGAAAAAGACACCTGACATATGCAGAATTTACTCAGTTTTTGCTGGTGGGTCTAACTCTTAAAACATTAAGAAGAGCAGTTAAGTAAAACATGGCATCAAATTGTGGGTAAAAGATACTGGCTTTGACTTTACCCTTGAATTTTGATTCACCACAACTTTGAAATGCTGACAAGACTGTCCCATTTGGAAGTGTTTCTTTATTAGTATGTTTAAATCATTAAATGGGCTCTTAAATGATTATATAGAACGCTTTTCTGTTTAAAAGGAATACATATTGAGTCCCCACAAAATCAGATGATTTCCTCAAGGTCACTTAGGTCAGGAGAGACAGTTTGAAATTGAATTCAGGACTTTTGAGTGGCTCCATCATTGTGTACTGTTTTGTATTTTTTCCCCTCCCTAAGAACTGAGATTCCATTGTCCATATCTAACTGTAGAGTCATTTCATCTGAGGCCTTTTGTAGATTTAAGCCACTGTTCTCAAAGTTGACTGCATATTAGAATCACCTGGGGAGCTTTGAAAACTATTGTTGCCTGGCTTCCATCTCCAGAGATTTGGATTTGATGGGGTTGGGGGCATTGGGATATTTGAAGCTTCTCTGGTGGCCTTGATGTGCAGCCAGGCTTGAGAACCAGTGCTTCCCATGGGCATCTCAGGAATTGTCTGCATTTCTGGGTGCACCTTCCTTGGCCTAGTCCCTTGTGCCCTTCATTCTTTTTTTTTAATTCAAAGTTGTAGTATTTATAATAGTAGTATGCATTACAATTCATAATACACATAAAAAGCATCTTTTTACATAACACTGTATACAAAGTATATTCATACCATTCAAGTCTTCAGTCATGCCTTTAGGATAATGGTGTCCATCTTATTCAATCACCTTTTCTTTTTTCCCCCTCCATCCCTACTTGCTCCCTTCCTTCCCCTCCCTCCCCTTTGACCATTGTAGTGTTCCTCTGATCCTCCTATGTACCCCGACCCAACACCACTGTGAATCAGCCTCCTTATATCAGAGAAAATATTCGGTATTTGGATTTTTGAGATTGACTAACTTCACTTAGCATTATATTCTCCAACTTCATTTACCTGCGAATGCCATTATTTTATTCTCTTTTATTGTTGAGTAAAATTCCATTGTGTATATATACCACATTTTGTTTATCTACTCATCTACTGAGGGACATCTAGGTTGGTTCCACAACCTAGCTATTGTGAATTGTGCTGTTATAAACATTGAAGTGGCTGTGTCACTGTAATATGCTGTTTTTAAGTCCTTTGGGAATACACCCAGGGATGGCTGGGTCGTACGGTGGTTCCATTCCCAGTTTTCCAAGAAACCTCCATACTGCTTTCCATGACGGTTGCACCATTTTATAGTCCCACCAGCAATTTATGAGTGTGCTTTTTCCCCCACATCCTCTCCAACATTTATTGTTGTTTGTGTTCTTAATAGCTGCCATTCTGACTGGAGCGAAATGAAATCTTAGAGTAGTTTTGATTTGCATTTCTCTAATTGCCAGCAATGTTGAACATTTTTTCATGTATTTGTTGATTAATTGTGTATCTTCTGAGAAGTGTCTTTTCAATTCCTTAGCCCGTTTATTGATTGGGTTATTTGTTTTTTTGGTGTTAATTTTTTTGAGTTCTTTATATATTTTAGAAATTAGTGCTCTATCTGATGTGCATGTATTAAATATTTGTTCCCAATTAGTTGGCTCTCTATTCACCTCACTGATTGTTTCTTTTGCTGAGAAGAAGCTTTTTAGTTTAAATCTATCCCATTTATTAATTCTTGATATTAATTCTTGCGCTACAGGATTCTTATTGAGGAATTTGGGGCCTAATCTGACGTGTTGGAAATTGGAGCTTACTTTTTCTATTAGGCGTCCTTGATCCACTTTGAATTGAATTTTTTCCATGGTGAGAGATAAGGGTTTAATTTCATTTTGTTTCATGCCCCTCATTCTTTACACCTTCTTCCATTATGATCACATCATTGGGCCACAGATGATGACACCTGAAGAGTATTTGTAAAAAGGTATATGATTATAGTTTAAGTTTTCCTTTGGAAGTATCATCTAAAAATGTTTCAATTCCTGTGTTAACATTTAGTCATTGAAGTACCAATATGATATATAGATCTCTATGATGAACCACCCTTTCTTTCAGATTTTTATGTATTTGTTTTATTTCTCAATCTGATTTTATTAAATCTTAAATCCCATTTAAGAGTATTCTTTTGATATGTTTAAATTCTAAGCTTTGAGGATAAACTTGCCAGGGAAGTCAGCTTTGGTTCTTGGTTACAAAAAATGTTGTTCATAGCTCTCCTGGTGCCCCTGGTTCTGTTGTGTGCCCCAGACATTGCCAGAGCCTTCTAAGCAGAGGTTGAGGCACAGCTGGGAAGGAGATGGAGGGAGGGTACACAGCTGCACATGGACACTGAACAATGGTGCTGCTTCCTCAGCATTTTTCTGGCGTCCCCTTTTAGGTGATAGTACCTACAATTGGTTAACTTCAAAAGGTGCCTCTCTTTTTGACTTTCAATAGTACTGCTAGTATACATAGACTATATTGTGCTTGCCTTAAACATACCTTGGTATTTTCTTAACATGTTAATATGTATAAGTCCTTATTCTCAGTTCTATATAAACATAAATGTACTTGAGTAACCAGGTGGAGAAGGGAATGTGAGTTGGATTTTTGCTGTTGTTTACCCAGGACATTGGCACGCTGTAGGAGGCTGTATTCATTTTGATGAGGAATAATTACAATAATGCTATTGAGACAAATGCCTGAAATTGACTTTATGGAATACAGCCTAATTAACTTTTAGTCTTAATGGGATGTTAGCAATAGTAAAGATGATCGCATTTCCCCCTTTAAGCAAGTATCAATTATGCTGAATTGCATAGTAGCTTCTAGGCGAGAATGGAAGATATGGGAAAAGCCAGAGTACAGGGCTGGGTGACTCACGGATTACCAGCTATGTTTCCAGCCGCAGCTTGTAGGGTGTCCATTTAAATTTGACTTTGTTCCTTGCTGATAAATGGAATCATCCCTCAGTGTCTTGGATGGGATGATTTTGACCTTGTGGCCAGAATGGAAGCATTAAACTTTTATCAGATTAAAATGGCTAAGGTGGTTAATGATCTTGTCCAGGTCCTGCTTTTGTGTGCAACTCCAGACCCAGATTTAAAGAAATTAGTAGACATATCCTGACAGGCTCTGCATATTGCCTAGGAATGCCATTTTGATGTCTTCCTTCCCTCCATTTCAGTAGTTCTGTTTACTTCCTGTGAACTCTTTTCTGAATGCAGGTAGAGCTTCTGACCTCTTCTTCAAATCCTTTGTTTGCTTCCTTGGGGCTTGTTGCTGGATGTGGAGAGCTTCTGAAAGATACAAGTGAATTTTATCTGTTGTTTCAGGCTTGTACTTCGTCAGGCATGCACCGCTTTTCTGCTGTAGGGCAGGGCTCAGAAACACAGGCCCCAGCTCCCTGGTTGGTGCCAAGGTTCTAAAACCAGATGCTTGGCTGTTTAAGGTGTGAAAGAGCTGCCACCATGCATGCTGCTACCTGTCACTGATGAGGAAGAATAACAGCTATAGGGACAACTGAGAAGTGCTTGTGGTTTCTGGAGGCCTGACTGCAATGTAGAGACAACACTGCTCTATTCCACTGAGGTCCCTAGAAAGCAGTAGACCAGGTTGGCTCCAGCCATCATGTGGTACCCATGCTCATGTATGTATGTAGGAGCCCATGGCGGCAACATATGTACATGTGTGTCATTGGTGGACAGTGCCATTCTTTGCAAGTTCCAATTTTTTTTTTCATGCAATAAATGTTTTACTATAAGGAAATATGAGTTATAAACTACCATGTGACTATGAGAATCTTATTTGGTTCATGTGCTCATCTTTGTATGGTCTAGGTCAGGTCTCCTACCCACTAAGGTAATGACAGGCAGGGACATTGCTTAAATGGTGAGCCAGTATCTTTTTCTGTACTTTGTGTATAAAATTCATTAAATGGCAGATCAATTTGATAATTCTTTGAGCTTTTCTTGCCTTATTTGTATTGTGCCTCTAATTAATAGCGCTGAAGCAAGCACGAAGTCCCCTTCCTATAGTCTTGTTCCTCTTTAGTGTGAAAGAACTTCAGAAGGCAGTGGGGCCACATTTCTGTTACCCCTCCATTTATACTATTGCACTGTCTGCTGATGTTTTTTAAACCCCATGTCTTTAATTGTTAATTTGTGGATGATTGTGTGTGAATGTAAATACAATTATATAAGTGTACAATTTTTAGGTGTGTTTGTTGTTACTTGTGATGCTGGGGACTGAACTCAGGGTCCCACACCCTCTAGGTAAACTACCACTGAGCTACATCCCCAGCCCTATGTATGTGTATTTTAAAGTATTTTGTAAACCTCTCCATGTACCTCTACTATGAGCTTCTAGAACAAAGCTCTAATTTTATAATTGTTAGTATAAAAGTAATTTTTAATACACTGAGATTTTTAGAAAACAACTTGGAAAGTTTTTCCTATTTTATACCTGGTGGAATTCCAGTTCACAAATGATATTAATCTTAAACTCTACCCCCGTTTGAAAGTTTCTTTTGTGACTCTACAAAGAGAACTTGCAAAGAATGGAACTTGCAATTAATTACTCATATCAGGCAAACTATTCACTTCAGCAATGTTTGTTGAGTATGCAGGGTTTGTCAAGAGGCCTTTGTGCAAAGGGCCAAGCTGTGCAAAGACAACAATTCTTGAGACATTTATAATGTACAAATCTGTATAGGGCTGGGGTTGTGGCTCAGCGGTGCAGAGCTCGCCTAGCACATGCGCGGCCCGGGTTCGATCCTCAGCACCATGTAAAAATAAAGGCGTTGTGTACACATCTGGAAATTGTTCCTATGTGTGTCCACCTGAGAGTATAAAAAGAGAAATTGCAAGCAGGTATAGAATGTAGACCCTGTGAGTTTGCTCTTTTTTTAGTGAAAACTCTTACGGGTTTGTAATATAAAGACTAATAGCATTCAAAGTATGGGTATACAGCAGCCATCTGAAGTATGAACTTAAAGAGCCAGGTATGAGCATAAGCTCATCTACTTAACTGCCCCATTTTACAGATCAGAAAACAGACTTGAAACTCTTACAATGACCTTATGTGTGCTTTTGATTCCCACTTTTCTAATAATAATGTTGAGTGTCTTTCCAAGTTGTCATTGGCACTTACATGTCTTCTTGGGAGCAGCGTCTATTCCTTTGCCCATTTTTTATTGAACTGGTGTCATAGGATACTTGGGGCACAGAATGAAAGATCTTTTAAACTTTCCTGCCAAATTATTCTTTAGAGTCAGTACTAAGACACTTTTTCAAAAGAAGTAATAATGGTGACTAATATCTGTATGATCTTTATAATTTACAAAGTGTTTTAAATATTGTTTTTCTGATAATAGCATCCTCCAATGCCCTAAGATGTAATTATCATTATCCCCTATTATATGCAAAAGAATAAATAGACTCTAGAGTAAAATTTTGCATTTACAGGTAATTTTCTGGGGAAATGACCCGTAGCTTTCAGTAAGTTCCCAAAGGAGTATCCCAAAGCAGCAAAGAGCAGCTGCTCTAGAGCTTAGCTTCTTCAGTGAAATTAAAGACATTTGAGGGATTCAAAACCATGATGTTACCACTGTAGTGCATTTTCTCCAGGGCCAAGGCTGTGATTTGGAAGGAGCCTTACTTTTGCCATGCATTGCTGGACATTGAACATTCCTGACCCCCACCTTTAGTCACCAGATTTGATCCTTAGTGGAGTGCACGTTACTGTCGTTTTCAATTATTTTCTGATACTGTTTCATAATTGTGCCTGTATTTCACATATAATTATTAAAATTTAAAAATAATCTACACATAGGGAGTTTCCTGTGGCTCCAACCTCAGGTTTGAAAAGTCTAGGATTGCTGCCAAATCCAATATTACTGTTAACTAGAAAAACATTGCTATCACTACCTCTCATGCAGCATTTTCCAGCTTAGAGAGTGCTTTCACTTTTGCTTGTATTTGTCCTTACAGTCACCTTAGGTATTAAGTTAAGTAAGGCACTTGCTGTTGTTTCTCCATGAAAGAGGAGCTCTCAGAAGCTTAGAGAAGTTTTCTGGATTTGTTCCAGATCAGACAGGTAGAATCTAAAGTGAATCTAATTTAATTTTCCTAAATCTCTAGCAGAGTTTTCCAAATTTTAGTGTAAAAATTATCTGAGATGCTTATTTTAAAATGCAGAATCCTGGTCCTCCTTGTCTCCAAGACTCTGAATCAGTATTTCTGACTAGGGGTAAGAAACTGCCCTTCCACTAAGCATCTGAATTGTAATGCTGCAGATGATCTGGGAATTACATTGGTCTAGACTTCTCAAGCCTAGATGTTTAAGAGTACAGAACTTGACCGTAAGTCTTCATCTTAAGGCTGATGAGAGGATTCTAGGGGCAGACATGATCAGATTTGTACTTCAGAAGAATCACTCTGTCTGTTGTGTGTATAATCAAGTAGAGAAGGACTTCACTGAAGAGATGGGAGACCAGCTGGTCAGTTTCTAATCCTAGAGTGAAACAACTATGGCCTAGGTTGGATGGTAATAGTGATGGGCCAAAGTGAAGAAAATTCAAGAAAAGTTAAAGGGGTAGTTCTGACAAGGCTCCATGATTGAATATGAAGGAGATAGTTAAGGCTTTTACAGAACTCAATGTTGACTCCTGAGTTTTAGGCTTGGCAAGTGGGAGGATGGTGGGGCTTTACTGAGAATGGGAACACAGGGTGAAGAGGTGGTTTTACAGCAGGGCTGCAGAGCAGTGCTTCACACGTAATAGTCTAACACATGCATGTTGGCATTTGGGCTTTCCTCTGCTCCTGAGAATTACAATGATATTTTCTTAGAAACCCTTCTAGTGTAATTTTGGGTTTTTTGAAGGATTATTCTCCATATTTTTGGAGCCAGGAAAATTTTCTGTATCCAGGGGCTTACCACCCATCACTATAGGTAGAGGCAAGAAAAGAAATCAGCAGTCTCTGAATTGGCAAAAGCCAGATTCTGAGGCTGGCATTCCATTAACCAAGAGACAGGATAATTGACTTGAGGAAAGATGGGTCTAAAAATCCTCTCTAATGTCTTAGCATCACATAGAGCATAAGAATGAAGTTACCTGTCTTAACAGAGGGTCCAAATCACACAGGTGAGTTTTACCACGATTGTATTCAAGTCCTCTTTTTGTTGGAAGAACATGATGAGAACCAGAGTGGTGAATCTTAGTTGAAAGAACTGAAAGAATGTGGGTATCAGAGATGTGTCTGGTGTCCTAGACTGGTCATTCATATTGGTAAGGATCCTTGTCCTTGGATCACATGAGCCCTGTTATAACCCAGTTGGACTTCAAAGCTTACTCATGCAGCTGAACACTTTTGGTTCTTTTTGTTAAATCAGATTGACCAAGTCAGCCCAGATAGTCCAAGTCAGTGTGAATGGACCATTTAGTTATTCAGGTTCTGAGCCCTAGAGAACAGACCTCTGGGAGTCTGTTGCACCCAGGTGCTGATGGTTGTCACCTATTACAATAGAAGTCAGAGACTGACTGCTGCTAGTCAGCTCTGTTTTGGGCTTTATAGAGTTTGCTACCTTATTTGTTATAGCATCCTGGTATAAGGCAAAAATTTCAACACAACAGGTTACATATGTTAAAAATGAAATTACTTTCTGCCACCACCCCCAAATAAAAGACATCATACCTTCAACATGGCACCGATAAATTTTCAAGCTTTGGTATTAATAAGGGATTTCAGGTGTTAACAAAAGAATCAATTGTTGAACTTGCTGAAGCCACCACTGTTTAAACCAATTAGTGGACAATTAACAAGTCTTTTTTAGTATTGAGTAACCAGAGCCATTTGTATTTCCCTTTTGTCCCCCAACTCTATCTGTATTAGTGACATATCTAAACCATGGGTCTTTTAAAAACAAATAAATAAATGAAACAACCATGGGTTATTAATAGCCAGAAATCACATTGTGTTTGCATTTTCAACTTTTAAGTGCCTTTCATGTTGATTTTAAGTTGGACCAGACAGGTTATATAATATAACTTATTCCGGTTTAATAAATATAGTATCACAGCCAGGTGCTGTGGCTGAGGAGATAGAGTATCAGGAGACAAGACAAGGATTGCAAATCTGACACCAGCCTCAGCAATTTAGCAAAAGACCCTGTCTCTGTAAAAAAAAAAAAAAAAAAAAAAAAAGAAAAGAAAAAAAAAAGAGGGGGTGGGGGAGGAGAGGAGGAGAGCTGGAGATGTGGCTCAGTGGTGGAGCAACCCTGGGTTCAATCCCCAGTACTGCAAAAATGCATACACATATAACTTGGTGTTCTAAAAGGAAATGATGAGAAAGTCAGCTAATGTCGTTTACCCCCAGTTCTTCCAGCAGATTAAATTCTGTTTTGTGTCCAAATGGAAACCATTGCTAGTTTGGCTATGGATGACCAGAGCTGTGATCACTGGTCACTTGTACAATTAGATGCAGGATATGGTCTATTTATATTGCACACTTTCTGTACTCTGGGCAAAGGAAATCAGGATTCATTGTGCTGTTGTGTCCGTGGTATTTTGTCAGCTTGCTGTTTTGTTGAGCAGCCTGTTGTGCAGGCTTTTACAGTAACATCCTGCTAAAAATGAGCACTCTATACAACATCTCCCCAGCCGTTACCCACTGTGAAGTTTAACGTTAAATCAGAAGAACAAGGAAATTGAGGTGGAAAAGATCTGTACTTGGTTTCTGCCAAGGTGTTGCTGTGTATGCAGAGCCATGGGTGATGTTGCTTCTGACGAATATTAATTAAAGGCCCCTCCCAGTGAATTATGGGTGAAATTTTAAGCTGAACTATGAAAATCTGACTGCATTGACAAACAAGGAGAAAATGCTGAGAATGGAAACTACTCAACTGCTATGTGTTTCATTGCCAGATTCCATCTTTACGTCATCTAACAATATGTAGATCTTAATTAAACTGTTCTCCAAATTAGTGCAGAATTATGAAAACAAAGTAGGTACTTATATATTAAATTGTATACAGGTATAACACTTGATATAGAATTTGTTGAAATAGGAATAAATGTGATACATTTTTGCACATCATTATACCTTTTTGTTCTTTGTTCGGATAAACATTTAATCTGCATTTTGCCCAGAATTATTCTACAACACCCCAAAGTTGAAGTCTGAATCACTTCCTTAACTCCCTGCTTTTATTAAAATTTTAGATTTTTTAAAATTCCAGAACACAAAAGTGTAAATATTCCAGAATTTAAAAAAAGAATGTTCTTGGCTTTATAATATAAATCATCTAGAACTGCTGCTTGTTTTGAGGGTCTCTCACCTTTTTTTCCCTTTCTTTCTGATAAAATATTCTCAGGATAAAGCACAAACTTTATGTCTGAATAGAGGTAGAAAGAATTTTTTTGCATTAGAAATATACCCACTTGAAAATTGGAGATTATTAAGGAAATGACAGGCCTGGAACTATTAGAAGAATGAATGTTAGACCTAAAGCGGTATAACCCCTATATATGTTTATTTCTGTACAGCTAGCAATTTGGAAGAGTTTGACTTTTTTTTTTCCCTACAGCAATCTGAATGGGTATGTTGAAGTAGTTCAAAACTGCTACAATAAAAGGCTATTCCATTAATCACCATGCACTAGAATAGAGGGAACAGAAAACAGTTCATTGGCAAATATTACAGAAAAATTGGGCCTCCTTTCACATGCTTGAGCAGAACTGCCTGAGAGGGAGCTGTAGAGCTTCTTGCTCTGGGACCTCTGGTCTTGTGATGGGAGGTGCTTTTCTCTTCCTGGAGGAAGGCCTGCACATGCAGCAGTTAGCAGGCACCCCTTGCTTGCCACCATTGAGAGCTCCTACAGAGGTTGCCGTCTTCCTGGTGCTCTGGGTTTTCTGTACACTCTCAGGCCCTTGGCATTACTTTCTGCACTCCCTCGCTCATGTAGGTACCTGTTGGATTTTTGTTGCCTGCCCTTTGTATGTACTGTGGGACAATCTTTTCTCTCTCTACAACTTCTTGTTTTCTTCTGGTGTTTGCTGGGCCTCTAAAATGAGAAAGCAGTCTCAGTGTAGGTTAAGATTGTGACTTCAGAGCCTGGGTACATGTTCACCTTTGTCCTTAGCCTCAAGTGACCCTTTCTTCACTTCATTTTTTTCATCTACAGAATGAAAGCAATGGGGAACCCACCTCAAGGTGGTTGAAGTAGGAAAACCACAGTCCAGGGAGTGTAGCGTACAATCAGCACTTGGTAAAGTCTAGTCTTTTGCTTTCCCCCTAGGAGATCCCATTATCTGAATTTTCCAGATTTACTTCTACATGAACATCAAGCTGTCTTTTGTAGATAGATTAATTTTTGTTTATAACTTAAACTTGTTTCAGTCCAAGTTTCTCATTATGGTCAACTATCTCATCTCTTTCCCCTTAAATATTTTGTGTGTGTGTCTGTGTGTGTGTGTTTGGGTGTGTGTAGTAGATTCTCTACCTCTCCCATCATCCAAGATGAGAATTCTTTGAGATTGTCTGGCTCTGTTTTCATAGCATTCAAGTTGTCATCAAAACTTTTCTTTAATTCTCTTTTCCTGTTATCTATCTAAACCTACATATGATCTCCTCACTTAAGATTTTGCCCAAGGCAGCCTAAGTCAGCAGTTAAGAATCTTAGTTTTGAAACCAGATGTTTCTTGGTAGGGATCTCAACCCAGCTATTTGTTTTTTTTTTTTTTTTTTTTTTGTGGTACTGGGGATTGAACTCAGGGGCACTTGACCACTGGGCCAAGTCCCCAGCCCATTTTTGTATTTTATTAGATACAGGGTCTCACTGAGTTGCTAAGTACCTCGCCATTGCTGAGGCTGTCTTTGAACTCGAGATCCTCCTGCCTCAGCCTCCCAAAGTGCTGGGATTACAGGCATGCGCCACCACGCCCGGCTTCAGCCCAGCTATTTCTAAGCTGTGTGACTTTGGGTCATTTACTTGTCTTTTCTGAACATTAGGTATCGCTCTATAAAGTGAAGATAATGATTGTTACTTCACAGAGTTATTGCAAGGCTTAAGTGAATGTCTTTGACATTCTTGGCATAGCATCTGGCCTGCAATAAGTGTTAATGCATTCCTACCAAGATTAAGGACTTCTTCTTTCTATTCCTGTGGGTAGTTCAGAATGACTTAGCTAGCAAAGCCACTCTTCCATAATGAAGAGGACTTTAGAGGTTTTTAAACCTTTAACTTTAACCAAAATCAGTATGTATGTGTGGTACTAGGAATCAAACCCAGGGCCTTGTGCATCGTGGGCAAGTGCTGTATCACTGAGGTACATCCCCAGCCCTCCGAGCTTCCACTTATTAAATGGCTGACACGCATGATCTTTAGATCACATAGTGGGCATTGGTTTGCCATTGAAGGCAGACCTGGGGTCTGATATGCAAACATGACCACTGTGTGCTCCCCAGTAGGAGAGTCATAACTGCTGTGGCATTCCTGTTCCAAACGTCACAGCATTGTTAGGACAAAGTGCTTCCATGGTCCTATTAAGATAAAGTAAGATCCTTGCTGAGCACAGTGGTGCAAGCCTGTAATCTGAGCAGCTTGGGAGGCTAAGGCAGGAGGACCACAAGTTCAAAGCCAGCCTCAGCAAAAGCAAGGTGCTAAACAAATCAGTGAGACCCTGTCTCTAAGTAAAATACAAAATAGGGCTGAGGATGTGACTCAGTGGTTGAGTACCCCTGAGTTCAATCCCTGGTAACCTCCTTCCCCTCCCCCCAAAAAAGATAAAGTGAGATCCATGACTTGTATCCCTTAGCCCATAGATCTCAGTAACAGGGAACCTGCTACTTTGCAAGGTAGCGCATTTCACTGCACAATAATTTTATAGGTTAAGGACTTCAGTGTTTGTGTCAAAACCTGACCCAATACCTCCTTTACATTGACTTCTTTATAAAGAAATACAAAGAAACAATCTAACATCTTTTTTTAACTGGATAATCTTTTTAACATTTAAATATTTGAACCTGATGATTTCTTCTCTATAGTTCTTCCCTCCCCTGTACATAAGAGTTGTTTGTCCATTATGGTCCCCTTTGCTTAGGGAATGAATATTATTTACATATGTTGTGTTCTGTGCACACTAAAAGCTCTTTGTCTCCATTTTATTCCTTCTGGGTTCACATTTAGAAGCCTTTGGTCTCTTGGAGGCCCTAAGTGTTAAGTTTTCCTTAAATAGTTATGGAAGTGCCTAGAGAACTTTAATTTTTTTTTTTTTTTTTTTTTTTTTTTTTTTTTTTTTTTGGTGCTGGGGATTGAACTCAGGGGCACTCGACCACTGGGTTACATCCCCAGACCTTTTTTGTATTTTATTTAGAGACAGGGTCTCACTGAGTTGCTAAGTGCCTCGCCATTGCTGAGGCTGGCTTTGAACTCGCGATCCTCCTGCCTCAGCCTCCCAAAGTGCTGGGATTACAGGCGTGTGCCACCGCGCCTGGCTGAGAACTTTAATTTTAAGTCAGTGTGTCATATAGGAGAAGAAGCCTGGTCATTTATTTCAAAGATAAGTCATTCTTGAATTAAATGTTTATAGAGAAACTGATGTATTAGCTCCCACAGGCCTCTCGGTTTTTCTGTCCTCAGTTTCTTTGGGCTGAGAAAAAGAAAAAGAAGAAGAACCAGAGAAGGACTTTTAGATTTGGTTCCCTCCCCACGTTCTTTGTGACTGTTGGTAAAACTACCCTGGCACTCTGGATGCACAGGCTTTTCCTTAATGGGAAACCTTCAAGAATATTATTGTTTTCCCATGAAAGTAGGCAACAGAAAAATCTAGGGAATTTAAAAGTCAGTTTAGTTTTTCTCTTTCCAGAGCTCTTCAGATTACAAAGTATCAAATGCATTTTAAATCAAATTTCTGTCATTTGAGTTCTCCAGGCTCCCCAGGCAGTGTGGTGGAGTAGTTGGAGTGTTGTCAGTGGAGTGAAGGTGCCTGGGGCTGAGTTCCAGCCTTCCTGCTCCAGTCTGTCCAGGAGACCCGAGTTTCCTCAGTGAATGGAGGAATGAATGATCTACAGGGCTGCTGTGAGCATTAAATTAGTTGATTTTTATAAAGTGCTTTACAACGGTTTCTGATACACACCAGGTCATCGTGGCAGTTGCATTGGTAGAGAAAATAGTTTCATTTCTTCACCCAGAGGAAGAAGCAGCCACTTTGTAGACCGCAAGCCACAGAAGATAGCAAGACTCACATCTCCAGTGATCTATGGAGCCAGCTGTTTTCACTCTCTTCTGCTATTGAGAGAACTACATGGAGCTAGCTTCTTGTTCTGCATGGAATTCTAATATCTCCAGTTTTTAAAAGCTGTTGGAAATGGATTCTCAGGTTGTTCATCATCCAGGTGGAAGAGCTTTTTTATCACATGATCATAGAATCCCTTCTAGTAAATGTTCAATTAAGGAAGTGTAGGCACAGAAACGGGTGGTGACACTGTACCCTTCACAGTCACTTGCTCTGTCCTGCCATGGGAATGCTCCCTGCTTTGGCATTCCTTTTTCCATTTGGCATTCCAGCAGTCTGGTCTTAGAGTTCTGCCTTCCTGCTTCCTGGGGTGACGGGGTAGCCAAGGAATGTGGTGCCATTTTTGGTGTAATGTTCTGAGGATCCCTAAGACTGGAGTTATAAACTAGGGCAAATGGTAAATAACTGAACATACCTCCTCCTATTGTTGAAAGTAATCTTGGCTTATGATAGCTTTAGCAGTGGGTCTGACAATTCGAAGGAGACTATGTTCATTTACTTTCAATTGAATACATACTGTGGTCATTTTATCACTACAGGGTGTTTAACAGTTGGTTCCTTCCTTTTTCTTAAATCAGAGTCACTCATACAGAGAACCCCGTTTTGTTCAATAGATGGTGATTTGTTCATCTGGTTGGTTTTATAGACTTCTATCACTGATGATAATGCCTACCAGGTGACTCTATACCTAACTCATCCTGCCCGGCAGTATAAGCAGGATAAACATAAACAGGACCCAGTATCTTTTCCCAGGCCAAAGGAAGGACAGGATGTCAACAACTGATTCTAATATAAGATGTGGTAAGACAGGTCTTATAATTGAAGCTCAGGAAGGGCGGGGGTAGCCACAGGAACTCAGGTGGCTGATTTTCAGTTAGGAGGTCTACTT
This sequence comes from Tamias sibiricus, assembly GCA_025594165.1. NCBI lineage: Eukaryota > Metazoa > Chordata > Mammalia > Rodentia > Sciuridae > Tamias > Tamias sibiricus. The sequence continues at coordinate 104,601,093 of CM046664.1, read as the reverse complement.
GTGTTTACCAGATATGTGGAGGGTCTGGCAAAGCTGCATGGGGTTAGCAGGAGAAGCGGCTGAGAGTAGCTCCTGTAGGTCTTGAATGCCCTGATGTGGAGATGCGTCTCTGTGGTCAAGGACCATCAGCTTTCTGCGGAGGGAGGTGGAGGTCAGATCTGTGATTACAGAAGGCAACTGGATGCCACGCCAGGTGGACCGCGGAGGTCAGAGAGAAACTCCAGACTGACAGTTGGGGCCGTGGTGGTAATTTAGTGCAGGTTTGAGGAGGCCTTGAACCATTAGCACCAGAAGGAAAAGGAAAAGATGCATTTGAATGAACTTTCAAATGCCCAAGGGACATAATTTGGTAACTGATTTATTCTTAAAAGAAGCTTGAAAGAATTGAAAACAATAGCTTTCTAGGTGAGATGACCAGAAAACGAATATGCCAATAATTAGGCTTTAAACATAGAAGAGAGGGACCAGGTTTGAGTGCTGGGTTGGGGCAGGTAGTAATGGATTTAGTGATGTTTAGTAATTTTAGGGCCTTCAGGAGATACTCACAGGGTATGTTCTATAAACAGTTAGAAAGTTTGGTCTAGCAGATGGAGTGGGAGATTTAGATGTGGAAGTCACACCTTGGCTTATAAGAAGCCCCTGAGGACATGGTAGGGAGCACTCTGCTCAGGAAAGCAGAGTGAGAAGTCCTGAGGATAAAGGACTGAAACCTCCCATTTAAGGAAGGGATGTATTCAAGTCCCAGAGAGTTTCAGCAGGGACAGGCTGGCTCAGAACTGGCAGATGCCATAACTGAAAAAAGGTTTTAAATAGAATAGGAACTCTGATTCTTACGTATTGTTTTCTCTTTAAAGTCTTTTAAATTTATACCAACTACAGGAAAGTAGAGAGAAAGGTTTTAAGGACCCTCTCTGTACTCATCCTCCAGCTTCAGTCGTTATCAGTGTCAATCTTCTTTCATCTCAGTTCTCTGGGGCAAAGAAAGGGAGTTGATACTTTCAAGCAGTATCAGACGCATGCCATCTCTCTTACATTTTAGTTTGCACTAATTCATGAGGACAATTAATTTTTGCACAAGTCATTATCTCACCCAAGTTAAAAACAGTTCTGTAATATCACTTAATAAAACCTTATTTCATGTAAATACTTGGAAGTCCTTGAGAGCCACTTCAGTGGTACTTTTTAATTTTGTAGAGATTAGCTTTCTTTTCTAAGGGCCCATCTGAGATGCAGGCAGAGTGTCCTGAGGAAGATGGCAAAATACTCTCTGCAGGAGGGATGCCTCTGCCATATGGTGCACACTGAGTGTGGATGGGAAGCTAAGTTTTATTTTGAGTATACACTTATTCCCTGGGAATAGCAATAGAAAGCTGTGATTAGACCTCCTGACTTTAGATCATATGACTTTAAATATATGTCCTGAGGTACTACCACAGATCTACCTGACCCACATAATATCTAGCTTCTCATTCTGGAGTGGTGGTCCTCAACCAGGACATATGGCACTGTCCGGAGTCTATTTTAATTGTCATAACCTTGGGGAGGATCTAGTAGAAAGATGGCAGGGAAGATGCAGGACAGCCTTGCAGTCATTACTTGCCCCAAATGTCAGTAGTTCTATATTAGAGAAATAGCATGTTCCAGAAGAGAACTGCACTTTTCAGTCTGCTGCTAGAGCCCACATTTGGGTACCAGATCACAGTTACACATTGTCCTTCTTTGAGAGAGGTTAATATCCTGGTATGGGTTTTTCCTTTCATCTGTATCACCAAAGCTGGGTCTGGCCAGATCTTTGAAACTACCAAACTTCATTCCAGTTTTCATTTTCTTGTGTCTCAGACTCTAGCAGAGCACAGAAGTGATTTGGTTTCTTTGTATAGGAAATTTAAAGTGGAGTTTATATCCTGGACATATTTACTGATCTGAGCAAAGTTCTCTCTCTTAAAGAAGATAGTAGCTTGGGGCACTATTAAACAAGCCAGTGGGGGCCTGTTAAATCAAGATGTAATTTATATTTCTTCAGCCAGATTAGAAAATGAGCAGTCATTTGTAGTAAGTAAGAAGTATAACCTGACTATTCCACCATCTCTATTTATAGGAAATACAGTTGGAGCATGCAAAGCAAGCCTTTGTGCAACGGGACAGTGCCAGAACTGGAAGAGTCACAGCCATTGACTTCCGAGACATCATGGTCACTATACGGCCCCACGTCTTGACACCCTTTGTAGAAGAATGTCTAGTAGCTGTAAGTTGTAACTTACCTTAATGACATAATTTTTTCAACCTGGTTTAAGCTTAGTAAATATGAGCTTATGAAGAAAACTATAAATCATGGTTTTTTCCTTTTGAAAACACTAACATTTTCTTAATGTGCTTGTATACATTACCAAACTTAGAAACTAGTTGGCTAGTTACAGTGGGAAGGTTAATTTGTTTGCTGGATTATATGGAATATCCTAGAGAAATGCACAGGCGTCTCTCCTTATCCATTGGGGATTTCTTCCAGGGCCCCCTTATGAATACCAAAATTTGCAGATGCTTAAGTTGCTTTTATAAAATGGCATAGTCTTTCCTTATAATCCATGCCCATTGTTTTGTTACTTTAAATCATCTCCAGATTACTTATAATACTCAATACAATCTGAATGTTACCTAAATGGTAGTTATACTGTATTTTTTGGGAAATAACAATGAGAGAAATGTTTGCATGTGCAGTACAGATGCAAATTTCTCCAAATCTTTTCAGTTTGGGAGTGGTCGAATCCATGGATATGGAACCCATGTATATGGAAGGCTGGCTGTATTAACTTTTTAAAGAAAAAAGGAAAAACCGGCTTGTGATCTTGTGTTAATTTCACTTTTTATTTTGAGTTATGTCAAATGCTGATTTTCTTTTTTCTTATCTAAGGGCAAGAAAAATGGTGCGTGCATTTATTGTTTGTTGGAATAGTGGGCAGAGCAGAAACTCTAGACCTTAGGTTTGCTGGTTCACCCAGTGTTCGTGTATTGAGGCTATGATGGCACATGTGGCAGGCAGACCCCTGCCATCTGTATCAGGGAGCTTCCATCCCAGAGGGTATCCAGCTGCTGTCCTGACCTTACAGGCCCTGAGGGTGTCCTGCACCTTTCAGTGGTGGTGGTTCCTAAGCTCTGGTTTTGGAGCATGAGAAGCACCAGGGACAGTTATTGGAAATAAAGATTATAGGTTACTTTTAGGCCTGTATTTCACCATCTCTAGGTCATGAGGTCTTAGAATCTAACTAGTACAACTTCTAGATGGTTCTTATGATTGCTCAGATTTGGGAACCACTCCCAGTGGTAGCTTTCCTTTCGCCAATCCTGGGCAAAAGACTTTCAGTGTTTTCACAACTTACTGGGGGCAGGTGTTTGGGAACCTTTCAGTTTCCCTCTTCGCAATGTGTCATTCTGGAGATGGGCCTTCAGACAAGGCTTTTCCACTCTGGCACTGTATTAATCTACCCCACCCCCATCCCCATCCCTGCCACCACCACCTCCCTTTCCATACTAAATGCTCATGTCAGCTATTTTAAATGATTACTAAGAGGAGATTTATGTGGTTGTTACCTTATAAAGAAGTGCTTTCCTAATAAAAACATTTTGCCTTGTTAGGAAGGGATAGAATTTGAAACCCTACACTGAAGTTCCATTCATAATGGACATGCTTTCTGTTTCCCTTGTCCCCTGTGAAGAAATATGCTTTCTTAAGAACTGTGATTATCAGAATTCTAATGAGTATTAACCCCCATTCAATCACATGACATCTCATGATTTTATCATGATATGCTTGTTTGTTAGAAATCCTACCAATTTGAAGTCTGTACTTAAATGATGATTTATTACTAGTTATAAGTAATGTGACAAATCTCGTATTAATGTTAGATTGATCACTTTCCATAGTATGTTTATGTTGACATAATACAGTTTTGCATGTATAAGCACATAAATGTGTGTATTTGTATAATATAATTTTTGCATGTACAGGCCTTTAAGATTTGCTCATTAGATGAAATAAGCCAACTTATAAAACATTTCCAATTAAAATTTGAACTCTATAAATTATTGCTAGTTCCATTGTTATGATCTTACACATGTATTTATTTAGTTTTCTAAGAGTTGTATGTGGAAAGTACAAGGTTCTGGTCATGATTAGTTGCAGTTACTTCTAAAAATCATTTATGGCTTTTTTTAAATGTGAAAGAAAAATGCATGTGGTCATTTGTTCTTATACATACATTCTTGGTTAATTCCACACCAGTATCAGATATATGTACTTCTGAATCTTCCTCACCTATAAATCTTTTGTTTTTCTTCTTCTCTCTTCTTTTCAACTTACTGAGGCTGCTGGAGGTACCACGTCTCATCAAGTTAGTTTCTCCTATTTTAACGGATTTAATTCACTTCTTAACAACATGGAACTCATTAGAAAGATCTACAGCACTCTGGCGGGCAACAGGAAAGATGTAGAGGTGACTAAGGGTGAGTGAGAATGTATCTGAATTTTTGCCTGGAAGCATCTTGGGGAATTGTTATCAGGGTGAAGAATGCAACACAGTTACAGATTTCTCACCCCATTCTCACATATTAATCATATGGTACTCGTATGTCCTCCATCTTTTGATCAAACAAAAGCAAACAAAACAATCTTTACCAAATAAAGACAGCTTTTGAAAAAAACACGTATAATTTCTTAAATATTTTCAAGTTTTGCTAGAACTTGAGCTAAATTGGTTGCCTTTAAAGGACTCTTCTTCAGAAGTAAATGAGGAACTCTCCACAAATTTGTGTTGGTGACGATGTGAGTTGATCTATAAACTTGAAGAAGGCATTATCAGCTTTTTAATAGGATTTTTCTAAAACAGTGGCTTCCCATAGTAATTCCACAGCTTCATTAATATAACTTCTCGGGACCAGACCTACGCATATGAAGTTAATATATGCTTCCTCATTTTCCTTCACTTGTAATTTGAATAATATCCTGTGTCATTTATTCAAAGCCTTCAGATGGCACCATGCTTTTAAAGTAAATGTTGGAGAAAGTATTCTGCATACTCTTTCCAAGTGCGGGAAAGAACTACAGAAATTCTTGCCCTATTTGGATTGACTTGAATTCTGTGACTGTAATAAAGTTCTGTGATGTTCACCCATTCCAGTGCCTTGAGTTAATGCTGAATGTAGTGCTATTCCTTCTTGAATCTTTTCCCTTTCATTTTTTTCCCTACAGAGGAGTTTGTTCTGGCAGCTCAGAAATTTGGTCAGGTTACACCCATGGAGGTTGACATCTTGTTTCAGTTAGCAGATTTATATGAGCCAAGGGGGTAAGTTGGCTTTTTTTTTTTTTTTTTTTTTTTTTAATTAGCTTAATAAAAGAATGTTAGGAGGTAGGAGTAGGGGGAGGGCAGCAATCGGGAAAGAAAGAAGCCAAATGAAAGGCAACACTGAAATATGGAAAATGATAGAACACTGTAGAATTCCATCATGAAAGTGTAATAAACTGATATTTTTGTTGTTGCTTGTACTTTTCCCTCCAGACGTATGACCTTAGCAGACATCGAGCGGATTGCTCCCCTGGAAGAGGGAACTCTGCCCTTCAACTTGGCTGAGGCCCAGAGGCAGGTGAGTGAAGAGGGACAGATGTGCATATGGTGTTTCCCCAGCTCCTTTTCACTCACATTTGCCTTTCTGGCATTGGTACTTGACTTAACATTTTTTCCATTTTACCCCCCAAATCCAGACAATTTCAGAAGGCTGAAAAGAGAAATTACTTAGAAACCTTCTGATGAACACACTTTGGCATCTGTTTATTTTTTTCAAAGATGGGATGATTTCCCCACTGCACTGGTAGCTGCATACTTTGTAAACACATAGATCTTTTCTTCTTCTTCCCTAAATCTCACATTGAGGGATGAGAGGAAGGCGCTCTGGGTTGGTGTCACAGTCCCTATCGCAGCTGTATGTTGCTAAATGAAAGCCATCTTTGCTGTGCACAGGGGGACCCTGTCAGCTCATTGTCTAACTGCCATGCCTTCCGTTTTTCCGAATATCAAAATGAGATAATTTTGTTTAGTCTGGAGTCGTAGTTTGAAGGCTTTTAGACCTATTTTCTCTGTGAAAGGATTCATAAGTTATGTGGAAACAATTTTAGGAATGCTAAATTTTATTTTATGGTTAACAGAAACCAATCTCTTAAAGTTGTGGGAGTCAGAAACTTAAGACAGGACCTCCTCACTTAACTCTTACTCGACTCTCTATAGATCAGGCTTAAGAGAAGAAAAGCCTCATAGCGGGTGTTGTGCTTGCATGGCGTTTGTAAAATAAATCCACTCACAGACAGAGCGTCGTTTTTAGAAAAATACCTCCTTTAAGGCAAAGCCATCTCTGAATCCTGTGAGACTTAACCGTTTTTGGCTTGGAGCTCTGGGTCTGTACTAAGACGCCAGTTTGACCACAATGGGTTGATGCGGGCTACATTTTTTAGGACTGTCAGGCCTGGAGCCAGGACCCCCTCCTTTTAGCTCCTTCCCACCCAAAGGCAGCGGCGAGTTTTGTGTGCAGCATGAAAGTCAAAGTAGTGGGTGTGTGCTCAGTAAATCCTAGTGAGGCACCTCTGGAAAACCAGCTGGCTGTGGTTAAAAGAGGAAGCCGCTTTCCCTCAGTGTAGGAGAAAGAACTGTATAATCACGTGCAGAGGTGGAAGCAACGTTGCGCTCCCTCCCTTTGATTTTAAACACTGCTCATGAGATGATTATCTCTTCATCTCTATGCCACCAGCTATGTAGAAATGTGGGGATTAAGAAAAGCAGAGACTTTTTTTTAGATCTCTCTTGCTCTCCAGCTGGCAGTGGTAGCCCACCATTTTCCCTTTATGCCCTTTTCAGCTTTTGAGAGTTTATAAGGGTGCTTGTTGATACTGGCCATGAAAGGGTTAGGCTAGTTTGATAAGATTTACAGCAGGAAATGATTGGCTGCTGCTTAGAGGTTTCTAGCAATTCACAGTAGCCTTGCCTGGCATACAGTGTTCTTTTTACTGTATGAACCCCACTGGGCCTAACAGATTCAAGCAAGGGAGGTCATCCACCTGTGGGCAGATGTGCCAGTCCAGCACCATGCAGCCTTTGGAATATTTGTCCTACACGGAGGAGCAAAGGAGGAGCTTTCTTATATCATTTTAAGAATGCACTACATTTCTAGTTTCTGAAAAGTTTAATGAAAGTCTGGGATTTCATTTGTCTTTTAGATGAACAATTAGTGATAATGGTAGGTTATTCCCCCTCATTATTTTCAGAGTATTTTCACTCATTATTTTGATGCCAGGACATTGCTAAGTGTTGCATATTTTTATCTATGTAAATAAGATAGTGCTTCTCTTTTGGATATGTCTGTCAAAATGAAGGTACTATTGATCTCCATCTGTTCAGGGATAGAGGTGGAATCAACCCATGGAATTTGCAAGAAATGTTTTCCATTCTTACAGATGCATATTTCTATGTAAAGCTATTTTCAGTTAAGTGACTTTGAAGGAGATTCCAAATAATCTCATTGTATTAGAATTGTGTTGCATTGACAGCAACTGAAATTCAGTGGGTTGATTGCTGGGGTTGCTGATTATTTTCATTGTTCACTAATTTTAATTATCGTGGCTTTGAAAAACAAGTTTTATTGAATGTATTTATTCATTCAACAGGTATTTATTAAGCACTGACTATATGTCACCCTCATTTGACAACTCAGTGTGACATAAATTTACTATTTTATGTATGCAGGCAGAGAAGTGCAATACTCGAAACACTATAAAAAATAGCTCAACAGAACAGCAGCTGAACAACTGGCTGACCTGAAGTATGAATTTAGGAAAAAGGACAAAAAAGAGGAAGAAGTAACAATTACCTGTAATATGGTCCCCTAGTTATAGCCACCATAATATTTTTAATAACCAAAATGTTAGATATATGTTTTAAAAATGACTTCATATTGCAAAGTCTTAATAATTATTTTAAAAATGTTATCATGAAATATTTCAAACATTTAAAAAGGTAAAGAGAATCAGAACAAATACCCATCCACCCACCATGCTCTTTTCAGCTTATGTTTTCTTATATGATACATTATGAACATTTTTGCTAACATCAGCTATTCCTTTACAATATAATTTTTTAATGACATACTTAAATTTTTTTTTTTTGTAGTTGTAGATGGACAGCATGTCTTTATTTTACTTGTTTATTTATTTTCTTTAATGTTGTGCTAAGGATCGAACCCAGTGCCTTACATGGGCCAGGCAAGTGCTTTGCCAATGAGCTACAGCCCCAGCCCATAATGACATGCTTTTTTTTGAAGTTATAGTGTTACATTTTGAACAGTCTCCTATTACTGGTGATTTAGGATATTTCCAGGGTTTTTGCTCTTTAGAGAGTACTACTTTTTAACATTCTTGTAGCTTGATCTGTATTTACTTGATTATTTTCTAACCTAACTTTTTTTTTTTGTGGTACCGGGGATTGAACTCAGGGGCACTCGACCTCTGGGCCACATCCCCAGCCCTTTTTTGTATTTTATTTAGAGACAGGGTCTCACTGAGTTGCTAAGTGCCTCGCCATTGCTGAGGCTGGCTTTGAACTCGAGATCCTCCTACCTCAGCCTCCCAAAGTGCTGGGATTACAGACGTGCGCCACCGTGCCCGGCTTCTAACCTAACTTCTTTTAAGTAGAAAAGTGTCATGGGTTAGGGAAATTTGAAATATTTGGATGTATATTATCACAGTTTCCCTCAGTTTATACCTGGTTTAATGATAAGTTTGAGAAGACCTGTTTTTACCTATTCTTGCCAGTCTGGGCATTGCCATTTAATTCAAAAACAAAAATTACAAATTACCGGATTGATTTATTAATGAAGAATGAGGCCTCATTGATGTTTTTAAATATGCATTTCTTTGATCACTAATGAGACTTGAACATTTGAAAGTAGGTTCACAACTTTTTTGGTAATAATGGCTTTTTGTTCAAATTGGATTGAAAACATTAATAAGAAGAAAAACTTTTTATTAATCAAAACTCATAAAACCTAACCTTGCTTTCCTCTTTGACATTTTAGTTATATCATGGATTGAGAACCCAGTGAGTAATTCTTTAATATGTGCTCGTTTTTTCCCTATCCTTTCCCCCTGTCTGCCTGCTGCCTGTACCCCGGGCCCTGTGCATGCAAAGCAGAAAGCTTCAGGTGATTCAGCCCGACCAGTCCTCCTCCAAGTTGCAGAGTCGGCCTACAGGTTTGGTCTGGGTTCTATTGCTGGAGGTTAGTCATGGATGAGTACAAAATTTTCGCTTTTATTATTCCTTTTATCTTTTCTCTGATTCACCACCTTGAGATATTACACGTCAAATCCTGCCTAGTTGTTTCCCCAGCCAGTTACCTGTCTGTATGAGGTAGGACCAGGGCACAGGGAACTCTTTTTCATACTTGCATGTGAGCACTCTGTCTTATAAGTGACATTTTGTCTTACTTATCTTCACGCAGCCTTTCTAAAAACAGGCTAATAATGTGGTTAGGCTGTAGTGATATGCTTTTAATTTAAACTGTGCCAATCTTTTATCAGGAGATACTTGAGTGAAAATCCACAGTGCTTTATTAAGGGTATGGAAGGGCACAATTTTAAAATCTGGACATGCAGGATTTGTTTATTTTCTCAGCCTTTTGTTTGATTTTGTCCACCTCGTCTGTTTTTTTTTTTTTTTTCTACCTGACCCTAATTCCCTCTAAAATGATGGCATTCTTTAATTTTAGCTGTTGGAGCCACTGCCGTGTATCCTATCGATCTTGTAAAAACTCGAATGCAGAATCAACGATCAACTGGCTCTTTTGTGGGAGAGCTCATGTATAAAAACAGCTTTGACTGTTTTAAAAAAGTGCTACGCTACGAAGGCTTCTTTGGGCTATATAGAGGTTAGTGCTGTGCACTAAATTCATGTAAGGTGAAATAATAGCCAAGGGTTTGGTTTCTCATCTCAGTTCCTGAAATGAATCAGAGAAACTGTGTTAAAATGGAAATGCAGCAGATTCTCAATTATCCATGCTAATGGGAGTAGGCTGGAGGCATCTGGGGCATGGCTAATCAAAACAGCCCAGAATCTGAAAGCCATTTATATTGCTGTGTTGTATGTTATATTTCCTAAAATAATAAATTATTTTTTATAAACATCTTCAGCAAGTTTTTAAAAGGATCATTGTGTTCTTAAAGTATTCCACTCACCAGCTAATAGGGAAAGGTATCCTAGGGACAGGACAAAGCCTGCTCAGGATTCATGTTCTGGAATATATCACTGTGTTCCTTATCCAGGGTTTCAGTTACTTGTAATTGACCACGATCTGAAAATATCAGGTAGAAAATTCCAGAAGTAAACAATTTATAAGTTGTAAATTAAGCTCTAGTACAAGTACAGTGATGAAATCTCACACTTGCCTACACCAAAGTATGATTTTCAGGTCAGATGTAGCTTTCCACTAAATCACCTCCTTTCTTCTCATCTCCGAGTCATTGCTCTTCTCACATCATCACAAGAAGAAGCTTTGGGTAGGTGGGATACGCTAAGATATCTTGAGAGAGAATATAGTCACATAACTTTACGGTATATTGTACAATTGTTTTATTAGTTATTGTAGTTAATCTTTTGCTTTGCCTAATTTATCAGTTAAAACTTTATCATAGGTATGTGTATATAGGAGAGAATTGCATACATAGGGTTGGACTATCCAAAATTTCAGGCGTGTACTGGAGGTTTTGGAATGTGCCCACCGTGGATGGTGGGGGACTGTGGAACCACATAAAGTCTGTCAGGCAGATAAGCACAAGGTCAATGCAGCACTCCTTCCTTGCCTCTTTCTGAATCAAACTTGCTCCTTTCCTTCTGACTCTCTACCCAATGGAGTTGATTCACACACAGTGTAGCCTGGCCGTCACGTCTCCGAGACGTGTTCCTCTAATCAACTCAGGGTTGTGAAGCATGGTAACAGAAGCAAAAAAGAGTATTTCCCACAGACCCTCTGCTTTCCTGTTGGCATTAGCCTAAAGATGCACACCTTGACTTCCCAAGTTTGTTTTTATGCTCATCTCTTGCAAATAGGAAAGAAATGCATTTGTATCAGCTAAAATACAGAATTGCAAGGCAGTTCCCACCAACTGCTTTGCCATTTGGCCAACTGCAGGTCTCTCCTCTTTTCCCTCCCAGTGCTTGCTCTATAAGAAGATAGTGTCTAGTGCTCTGCTGAGGCATATGATAAAACTGGCAGCTACATAAAGCATGCCTCTAGGCCTCTTCTGCCATCTGCTGACTCTAGTCTCCAAAGTAAGCACCCAAGTTAAAAAACAAAAACCCTCTCACGTTAGAAGCTAGGAGGTTTCCCACTACAGAGAAGTTCCATTTTGCAGGTCCTAATATGTAGGTAGATAACCCTCATCAAAGGCCTTTTGATCTTCTCTCTGCCCTCTATCTTTACCCCCTGCCTCTTTTTACAATTTGGAAGGTCTTTGACCCCAGGTGATTGATGATGACCCCTGTAGGGTCACCGCCTTCCTTTTGAAATACTTTTTCTCCCTGATGACAACAACCTTGCAAATGAAATGGCTCCTACATAGTACAAGGTTAATGTCACAGTACCTGCTTTGCAGTGAGTTAGGCAGAAGTGACCACCTTAACTGTTCAGGTGGGTGGTTTTTTGAAAGGACAACTTTGAACCTCTAGTCTGGACAATGTCAGAGCCTTGGCATTGCTTCACCAACTACTTTCATGGGTTTTCTTTTATGGGTGCTAGATTGAATGTCGGGGTGCCTTTAGAATTGTGAGAACCCTGTCCAGCACTGCTAAGTGTCTTCAATTTGTTGTGTTGACCTAGACGGTTTTTAATTTTTAGTCCCTTCTCTCTTCTCTGTGACCACACCTGCCAGACCCTCATTCTTTTCTATCCCTACATTTTTTAATTGGTGCATTATAGTTGTACATAATGGTGGGCTTTGTTGTTACATAGTTGTACATACACATGATATAACTATATAATTTAGCCACTATTACTCTCCAGCACTTCCCCCCAGATCCTCATTCTTGGTTATATCTACATCTCTCTTCTGTGATCCATCTTTTGACCTGATAGTCAAAAGAGCTCAAAGCACACCTGAGTACTGAGTGCTGAGCTAAGGTGTGCCTTAGAAAGTGATTTATATCCCTTGCCTGCTCAGTTATCACATGTGGAAGATGGGAACAACTGCTGTTAGCTTCTCAGAAGGGAAAATGAGCTGGCATATTGGATAGAGATAATGTTCAACTGGGAATAGCCAATAGACAGCTCTTCACTCTATTCTAGGATTATAAATAGACATTTATCTATCTGCTTGGGTGTCTGAACCCTCAGGGCAAGGGCCAAAGTCATCTGTCTGAGATGACGAGTAGAGTGTGAATATTGGAAAATTAGCCCTGGGAGTCACCTATGTTCATTTTGTCCTGAGTTCTTTTCTTTTCCAGCAGACAATTTTAAAACAAAACATTTACTGTAAAACTCTTGTTTAGTTCCAATCTGTAATTTGGATCTTGAGAGCAAAGAGATGATAGACAGTTCAGGTTAAAAATAATAATAATGATTTACAATCTTGCCATGAAAATGACTTCTTTCTTTTCTTGCTTGATCAGGGACTAATTTCCTTTAGTTCCTTGCACATAATCATTAATTGTGTATAACTGCATGTTTATAAGTGCTTATCATTGGGGAAAAGAGAGATCAGATGCAAATGTAGATAACTTATGGGAAACTATCATTATTAAAAGAAATAATAGAAATTAAAAAAGACCTAAAGTATTTCTGAGACTTAGTATTGTAACCTTTATATACAAAGTCAAGATTTAAAACATTTGCCAGTGATCCTTTGTTCATTTCTCATTAAATGTAATTTTATTGTTTTAAAAATTTTATCATTCTAGGGGAAAATGGTTAAATTTGAAATTTGAGAATATAAATTGACTGTATTAATGCTTTCACCTTGCAATATGTGAGAGGATGGCGGAGTGCATTTCTAATTTATAAACATGTTTCAAAATATTGAACATTTTTTTCATATTTAAAAATTTTGCATAACATGTAATTTTTCTCCATCAAGACATATATAATTGCTCATATTCCCTCAATAGGATAATTTGAGAATGTTGCATAAGTGAGGTCTCTCCCCTATTTTAAAATTACCTTTGTGTATATATTTTTTTAAGTCGGCGAATGACTCTTGAAAGAAGGTGCTTTTGCAGCATGTATTCTTATTATAAGGTTAATAACTATCTTTCTCTGTCACAGTCTTTTTTTCTTACACCAAGAATACAGGAAGCTGTTTTTGTGTTTAAAAGTCGTTCCCTATGGAACTAGAATGAAGATTATTTTTAAATAATTCTTTCAGCTTTAGGATGCTCTGTTTCGCCTTTTCCTTTCTCATGCAGCTGCCATCATTTGCATACAGTCCTGGAAAGTTATCCTGCAGTAATCAGAGAGCACATTTGAATCCTTGCCTGTTCCTCCATGGAGACCATAACATAGCTCTTGGGACTGCTAGTGATGGCCTTTCTAATAGACTGCCTCAGGGTCAGAAGAAATTTTAACATTGTGAGCTGGTATTTCTTACTCTCATGTCTCTCTGAAGATTCCTGTTTTTTTTTGTCTCTAGGACACTCTTATTTTTTGTGTAAGTTTTGATTTCTGGAAAAGATCCCCTTAGAAGTTTTATGACTCTGGCTCCACAAACTTGCTCTATAATAAGATAGACTACTTTCTTTATGGGGGGAAAACAAAAAGACTGATTTTCATAAGTTTTTTGTAATTTTTGAAAATCTGACCCCCAGGGCTAAGTTTGTCTGTATGAAGGGAAATAATACCTGACATACCCCAGACCCAGTGAATCCTCCCAGGTGTTTGAAACCCTTAATGAATTACCTGACAGTTCATTTGGTCTGAATGAATTGGATGACCAATGAGTTAGTCATTGGCTTCTATTATAGAGCAAGGCACATTTAAGACAAATAATTGATTAAATGCTCTGAACTTTCCAGGAATACCTAATTTCTGCTTTTCAACTTTAGGGCATTCTCCTATCTCAGGTGCTTCTGGTGCAAAGATGAGCAACCTCAGAAATTAGAAAATGATTTGGGAGGACCTTTGGGGAAAAGATGTATTCAAGAGAAATCAGGATCCATCAGAAATACTTCTTAGAGGAAGGTTTATGTTTCCATTGGTGCAAGAAGCCCTAAAGAAAATTTTCCAGAAAGAGAAATTATATCATTTGGTGAATTAAACTTAATTTGGAGTAGTACTTAATCTTTGAGGTAATCAGCCAAAAAAAGAGGAAAAAAAACTAATGAGTTCACTGATCTGGGTTTTCAAAGTTTAATTTTGTCCGATTTCAGGTAGTCTGTGTAGCACGAAGCAGTCATCCTCCATCCTGGAATGTTCTCAAGGTGACATCTAGAGGATGTTGTGGTGATATATCAGGAAGTCATTGATCTGTGTGGAAGGAAGTTTTATCAGGCAGCTAATTTGTGCCAGGTCTCTTCTTGTGGTTGATGGAACTATAGAAGGGAGTATCCAAATTGTGTGGCCCTCAGTGAGAGTCTCTCTCCTTGCAAATTTCTTTTGGGCAAAAGCAGATTTTTAAAAATCCTAACACTAAATTAAAATGAAGTTTGCATGACTCTGGATTACATTAGTTAAGAACATGTGCATTGTGGAACAAACTATGGCTAATCTATAAACTGTCCCGAGCCATGGGTCCACCGTTGTCCATCAAAACTTTTGTATGAGTACAAAATAGTTTAGTTTGAGTTTTATTTTCTTGGCTGATTGCTGTATATTTTGTTAGGGTGTTAAAACTTAAAAAAAAAAAATCTATATATCTATATATCAAAAGACAGATATCAAACAAGAAGGAGCAAAAGACTTGGACAGTTCCTATGTTAGGTTATCACATCTCCAGGAATCTACTAGGAGCCAACTGTAGTGAGCATATGACCGTATTGTCTGAGATCAAGGTGACAGAATCTGAAACTGAGGTAGGTGTGAAGAGTTGTTAGAGGCTTATGAGGGAAGTGATGAGCTTAGAAAACTGGGAAAGGTGACAGAAACATGCACTTACAGGTAGCCTGGAGAAGAAAAGATTAATGAGTGAATTAATTTCAGGCCTCTGGAATGGTCATACATAACCAGCTACTGGCCTTACTGAGACTGAAACGAAGGAAGTAGATTAAACTTCAGAGTTTAGATAGAAGAAAAGATAACTAGAATCCAAAATTGTCAGGAATTGGGATGAAAAATGGAAGGAAACTATATGATCCTTCCCAGTGATCTTCACTTCCGGAAAACCCTAAAGTAGAGGAGTCAGAGGTGCTGATTTTTTTCTAGGCCCTACTCAGGACCATTCATTTTTATGCTGGGCCATAACTTAAACAGATGGTGTCTAAAATTTTGAGTAAAGCATTTAACCCAGGTAAGCAGGCATTGAAATCTTCATTGCTTCCTTGGCCCCTGCCCTTTCCTCAGCTCTACCGTCCAGCCACCTCGGGGCAGCAGCCCAGGAGCCTCTGGAGAGCTGGCCTGTAATGAGGGCTTTGAAAGGGATAGTGTGGTTGGGAAGGTGGAAGTGCCTCATGCCCCGGGCAATACGAGTCAATAGCAGACAGACAGATGGGAGGAGCGAGGAGGAAAGAATGCTTGAACAAGTGAGGAGAGAAGGGCATGGAAATAGGAGCAGGAATAAGAGCTGTAAGACAGGGCTCACAGGGCACTGATAGCTCCAGAATAAAGGTTAATCTGATGTTGAAAGCAAGGGGGGCAAGTGTAGCGGCCTCAACAGTGAGGTCAGGAGGGTAAGAATTTAACATAGTAAGGGTCGTTCCCAGGTTGAAACTAGATAACACAGCCGCGCGCTGCTGTGGCTTTAGCTATGGGAATAGGGGTGTCTTGTGGAATCATTTCTCCTACCAAATTCTGACTGTTGCCTCTGCTCTGAATGCTTTTTCCACCCCATTTTATGTGCTCTGCATTACCTTTCTCAAGGCTGGCCTGGCCCTTCTCAAAATCTTTTTTTTTTTTTTTTTTTTTTTTTTGGTCTGAACAACAGTAGCATTGCCTTCGTTTTTGACTTTCTTCCCTGTTAGCAGCCCCATGGTTCTGCATGTCTTATCCAGCATGCTCTTTTGGAACAGCAGCTGTGTACAGCTACAGTGGCTCATGGACTGTCATCCGAGCTTTTGAGCACTACTTTCCCAGAAAGCCTAATATTCATGACGTGGAGACAGACAGAGGGAGGTGTGATGTGATGCCCGCCTCGGGGCCACCCTCATTTAGTTGTATGAAAGGCCCAGTCAGTGCAGGGAGCTGGCGGCATGAGCTGGGAACCCATAGAAACATTCCAGAACTGTCTGTCCTGGAAGAAATGCCTTTCTGAGACAGAGAAGGAAGTTGGAGCAATAAGTTCACTAGAGGGACAAAAATCTAAGCATTAGGGGGCCGAGAACCCACTGTGGGAACTGGTGGTGGATTTGGACTTGATTCTGAGTGCTCCTATAGCCAGTGAATAGGCCTGGAGCAAGCTGCTTATCCTGCCTGGATTCCAGTTTCCTTGAAGGAGGGAAAGGAAGAAGAAATGGTAGTAATGATGATAACGTTAAGGTAAAAATAAGCAACAACAGAATCCATTTTTGCAGAACTTTCTGTGTGCTTGGCACTGTTCTGAGGGACTTGTCTGTATTAACCCATTTCATCTTCACAAGTACACCATGAAGATGATGTGATACCGCAATCATTCCCATTCCACGGGTGTGGAAGCAAAGGTATAGAGAGATGCGGTATCTTGACAACACTTACACAGCTAAAACAGCACAGTCAGAGTTCAAACCCAGTGACTGGGCTTTATACACATGCATTTAACCACTTGGCTCCCTGCCACCAAGTAGAAAGTACACCGCAAAAAGTTGCTTATCAGCAGAGGACTGAGAAATTTTTAAGTTCTTAAAGATTTTATTTTAACTTCAAAGCAGTTGAAGATGTATCGTTACTTCTGTGTTCCTTCATTATCTTTGCCTGTAGAAAGGAGGGCCCTGGACTCTGACCAGATAAGCCCCAGCTGCTTAGGGACAGCTCTTCTAAGTGTAGGCATAAAGTCATAGGGGCAGCATTATAGTCCTTACCTAATTCTGGATTGTGGACATTATTCAGACTGAATTGCCTCTTGTAAACAAGGAATGAATCAAGGATATGCCTTGAGAAGATATGGAGAAAGGAGCATTACATTTTTTGACTATGTAAAATAGGTGACGAAGAATATCTGGCTCTTTGTATACATTTATTCATGTAATTATCAAAGTAAACCAGTGAACAGTAATTAGCATCCTTGTTTTAACAATGAGGAACCCAGAAGTAAAAGAATAACTTGCCCAAGATCACTCATCATGCAAGAGGTACAAACCAAGGATTTTAACCCAGAGCCCTAACTGTTGATTTTGTTGCCGGGCCACTGGAAATAAATGACCTTAGTTGGGCCAGCATCAGTAGTTTCTTCCAGCTCTGAAATTCTAGAATTTTGAAAAAGTTCTTAGGAAAATAGTATGATAGCCTTCTAATCTAGCACATTGCTTACAGGATTCTCCTTTTGGGAGGCTAAAAGAAGCTTAAGTTGGAAGCTCCTTATGTAGGCTTAGATCCCACACCTCCAACTCAGTTCTCGTTGGGCTGTTCAAGGGACTGGAATCAGGAGAGACAGTGTGATTTATATCTCCAACCCATGAAATTTGAAGACAAAATACCATATTAATTCTGTACCCTGTAAATCTTTTCTCGCATTAACAACCTTCTGGTAGAGTAGAGTTTGCCAAGGAAGCATTGCCATATGTGCTGATGGAGCTGAACTAAAAAGAGAAGATTAGAAAACTAACCACACTAATAAATTTCACTTGAGGCAGTTGGAAAATGGATTGCCGTTTTGACAAGTTAGAAACAACACACACATCCAAGCTGTGTTTTGAATGGTTAAAATGGATTTCCAGTACCCAACAGAAACATCTTATGTTAATAACCTGATATTTTTGCTGAGTTACCCAGATGTTCAACATATATGCACTTGCCACTTAAATGTGACTGGGATGAAGCACCCTAGCTAGAGCCTCACTGAGCCACATAGCCCTCCTCCCTCTGAGGTCAAGGCCTAAGGAGGGTTCCTGGAATTCCCGCCTCCTACAGATCTTGATGCCTCCTGAAGAGCATTTACCCAAGGCTGGTGGTGTCAAGGCCCTCAGCTGCGAGGCCTCAGGTTTTAGCCTACAGCCACCTGTGTTTTCCTGTTTAGCCTGGGTCATCACCACAAGAACAGTTCTTACCCACCAGCCCCCTGAGTGCCAGCATTTGGCCCAGCTCTTACGAGTTGATGTGTACGTTAGTTTTATTCTAAGTTTAAATTCTTCGTTTAGTATAATGAAACTCATGGCCTCTGATGATATTCTTCTAATCTACCTCTTCCTGTCTCTGATCTCCCCCCTTGCTACGTGTCCTTCAACTGCCTCTGGAACGTTTTTACTTTTTGACCCTTAGTTTTTACTTTAAAACCCACCCATGTGTCTACTGAATTAGGTCCATGCTTCTTAGTGTGAAAAACATGAGGTAAATGCTATAGTATGCCAGGTAGGAGCCAGACTGCCTGGGTTGAATCCCGCTTTCCATCTAACAACAGAGTAACTTTGGTCAGCCTCAGTTTCTTCATTGGTTGATGGAAATAAAAAGTAGTGTGCCCTGAGTAAGGTTGTCATGTGGCTTTATTTAGTGTTCACCTAGTTAGTACCTAGTGTGTAGTAAGCGCACAGATATCATTATTGTGTGTAAAAAGATTTCTGATCCAACCGGTGATCTTGCCCCAACTCTTGAATGGGCCATGATCTTGAGCTTTGGGTGCTTTTGCACACAGGATTCACTCAGCCAGACCAGGTTGCCCTCCCTTCTACTCACATCTCTTGTCTACGGGAACCTGTTTCTAGGGCACATAGCTCTTTGTCTGGTGCATCCTCCTTCCTGCAGGAAGAATAACTGGTTCTCTCCACTGTCTCCTGGTACTTTGGTGACCCTGGGCTCTGGTGCTTATCAAACTATCTCCAAGCGTTTTGTCCCTTGCTGGTACATGCACACAACTAGGGTTCCCTTTCCTTTTAAACGAATAAGGTTTTTGAAGGGAAGACACCAATCTCACTGTCTTCATTCCGGTTCATTCTAATACCAGGCACAGAGAAAAGGTAATCAGTAAACGTTTGCTCCATGAATAAATATTTGTTAATCTCATTTTAATCATAAACATAGGGGTTTTTGTTTGTTTTTTTAACTGTTCACAATGCATCACTAAATTTATAGTGAGAAAGACAAATTTCAGTAGTTTACAAGGCTGGCTGAGGTGATTGCATCTAATACTCTGGTCAGTGGACTCTGGAGACTTTTATTAGTTTTTTTTAAAAAAAATATTTATTTATTTGTTTTAGTTGTACACAATGCAATGCATTTTTATGTTTACGTGGTGCTGAGGATCGAACCCGGGCCGCGCACGTGCTAGGCAAGTGCTCTACCGCTGAGCCACAACCCCAGCCCTTTTATTAGTTATTTTAAAGACTGTCACAGAGTAGTTATGGAGGCAAGAGATCATCATTAAATCACAGTGCTTTCAGCCCATCCACAATTTGGGTCTACAATTTAGTAATGAGAAAAATACATCTACCAAGTAAATGTCTAAACATTTTGGTTTTGACCTAAACACAGAGAGTAAAAATAGAGATTTTACTTTTAAATCTTAACATCTGAAATTTAAACAGCTTTTTGCCCACATTTAACTAATAGAAATTAATGTTTTTCATTGGTTAGTAACTATGCTTTTCTTCTCACATTATGGGTAACTTCTTAAAGGTTGATAAATGAGTGTTTTAGGAGGTGAGACTGCCTTCTTTGAATGAGAGTGCTTGCTTCACCCAGGTGGTTCCTTATTCCCACTTTTTCTTCTGTGCTGCTTTGGCTTATTCAGATTATAAAAAAGCACAGCTCCATTCAGGCTAGCTAGTGCATAGGGAGGCTTTCTGTTGAGTTCATGCAAGAAAAAAGGCAGAAATCTCATGGAGTAACAGGAGTTACCCTAGAGCCTGGCCTCAGTGGGACTGGAGAGTGGTGGAGACCATCTCTGTGCCTTTGAGCTCTGTTTTCTCTTTGGTATCCCCTTTGTTTTTGTTCTACATTCTCTTTCAGCCAACCCATTTCCTTTGTTTATTCGTGGTTTCTGCTTCCTTGTGACATTAGCACATGCAGAGCTTCCAGCTGGCCATTTCTCCTGCTCCACCCATGGCATCTTTTCAGTTTGTGCCTCTGTGCTAACCAGCACCATTGCCTTAAAGGACTCTCAACCATGCCTGTGAGAGAGAACCTAAGTGGAGATGCACTTTGGTTGCCGAGGGCTTAGGTTGCTGAACTATCTGGTTGCATATCTTTTAGGTATCTGCCCATTGTCTTATCAGCTGTAGCCTCAGGAAGACACAGGCTCTGAAAATACAGCTAATTAGAGAAGGGGTTGCAAACTCAACTGCTTGTAGGATCCTGGAAGCTTATGTAAGGGAGCATTTGAGGCTGAGAAGAAATGCCTGTTACACACATGACAGAGTTGAGTGGCATCTAAGGGTGTAAACTCTTGAGTAGAAGGGCTTAGGTTTGAAATCCCCATCTCACCGCTTACCACCTGGATAACTTAGAACAAATTACTTAATCTCTGTATGCCTTAGTTTCCTCTCTGCAGGGTAGTTATAAGGATTAAATGAGTTAGTAAAGTGCTTACAGTGGTGCCTGGTACCTAACAACCACTATATAACTGTTTTAAAATGTTTCATTAGCATCAGCATCTTCATTATTGTTTAATTCCACAATGAAATGGACTTTGACCCATTTTCCCTAAAACATGAAGCTGTCTTGGTCCATTTAGTTTCCCCTTTTGTGTAGCCATGAGCAAAAAGAAACATCTCTCTATTGTGTGGATATCAACAGAGCAATAAAAACAAAAACTGGCACTTGTCCTCATTGAGGTGTCAGCATTCAGGCTGGGAGGGACTTTGGACAATTGGACATCTGGGTCCTTGTCTAAAGGACAGAGCCTCACCTACCTGGAGCAGATTGCTGTGATATCAGAAGGAGGCCCAAGGCTGTCAGATCTGTCGGTCTTTGCAAGGAGCTTAAATTATGTTTGAAAACTTGTGTTCCTCAATCACAACTACAGGCTGGATATATACAGCACACAGGCTAGTGACCTCTGACCTCAGATTGCTCCTTAAAGATGATGTATGGGTGGGGCTGGTCCCTCAAGAGAGGCTAAAAGTGGACCTTTTCATACAGATGAATTAGAAAATTGTACTTCCTGTCCAGGGAGAGTACAGTGAAGCTCCTCTGAAGGACAGCAGTGTGGCACAGGGGATAACTGATTCTTCCCCTTTTTTTTTCTCCAAGAAAAGGCATTTGTTTTTTATTTTCATTTGTTAGAACAAATGAAAGCCAGACATGGTGGCACATACCTGTAATCCCACCTGTAATTCCAGCAGCTCGGGAAGCTGAGGCGGGAAAATCGCAAGTTCAAAGCCAGTCTCAGCAACTTAGCGAGGCCTCTGGCAACCCAGCGAGACCTTGTCCTCTGAATAAAATATTAAAAAGGACTGGGGTTGTGGTTCAGTGGTTAAGTGACCCTGGGTTTAATTCTTAGTACCCCAAAGAAGAAAAATAAAATGAAAATGACATTTTTTAGTTCAGGTATGTAGATCCACTACTGTTTAACTATCATTCCTGAAAGTGGCCTTTCCTGTTAAAGGCACACCTCCCTGTACTCTCCAACCTTGCTTTCCTCCCACCTGGCTGAAATGTGTCCCATGGTCACCACGAACTCATCTCTTTCCATAGGCTTCCTCATTCCTTCTAGTTTTCTTGCTGAAAATTTATTTCCTGTTGTACAGGTCCA
Source organism: Tamias sibiricus (assembly GCA_025594165.1). Taxonomy (NCBI): domain Eukaryota; kingdom Metazoa; phylum Chordata; class Mammalia; order Rodentia; family Sciuridae; genus Tamias; species Tamias sibiricus. Next base: position 104,579,048 of record CM046664.1, on the reverse strand, counting down.
CTAGTAATGAACTCTTTTTTTAAATCAAGGAATGTCTTAATATGTCCTTCATGTTTGAAGGATAGTTTTGGTGGATATAGAATTCAGGGTTGGATTGAATTTACTTTGAATACTTTAAATTGATCATCCTACTGCCTCCTGGCTTCTGGGGTTCCTGAAGAGAAATTAGCTATTGATCTTAATAAGGATTCCTGTATATGACAAAATGCTTTTTTCTTGCTACTTCCAAGAGTGTCTTTTGTCTTTATTTTTGACAATTTCACTGTCTTGGACAAACCTCAGTCTCCTATCCTGAGACACATACACACAGAGTCAGTTATGTCCTCTTTTCCGCACAGCAGCCAGAGTAGCCTTTCACATACATGAATTAGCACATCACTCTCTTGCTTAAAACTGCTTACTTCTCATCTGAGAATGAATCAGGCTCAGAATCCTGGCCCATGTGTGGCTACAGCATCTGGCGCCCACCTGTGCCATTCTCCCTGTGCCTGCTCTACAGGGGCCCTGCTGATGTTCTCCCTCATTCTAGAGCATGCCAGGCTTGGGTCTCCTCCACTTTCTTTAACCCATCTGTTCCCCTTTTTGGAATGTATCTTTCTTCAATTGTCACTTCCCCAAAAGGTCTCTCCTTCCATGTGAGTCATGTAAGAACATAATCTGATTTGTTTTATGCTTGTCATCAAGTCACAGTTATTCAGTGAATGAATGAATGAGTAAACTCGGGGAATTTGGGAGGAATGAATATATATATAATATGTGTGTATCAGTGGACTTAATAAGGAATATATATATGTATGTGTGTATATAATTATATATATATATCTTTAGTAAAGAATATGCATATGTACATTCGTATATGTAAATATATATACACATATCTTCAGGAAAGACTGTATATGTATACATATGTATGTATATTTTTACTACCAAGACATACGTATATATTTTTATATACTCTTTAACTAAAGGTATATGTACATACACTTTTTTACTGAAGCTCTTTGATCCAAGAGGCAGGAGGGAAAGGAAGAGACTTCCCTGGAATAATAAGATTTCCTGTATCACTAATATTGTTGATTTACTCAATGTGCAAACGATCCAGAATGTGGAAGGGAATTTACTTGGGCCTGATGTGGCTGGTAGAAGTTAGTACTTGAACATTCCATTTCAAGTATTCTCATTAAAGGTAATAGCAGAAAATTGCAGCAAAGATTGCCCCAGTTTTTAAGTGGTGATCCCCTGTACAGAGCTGTTGATTTGTTTAGTTAATGCTAATTTATTTAATATGCTTCTTACTTATGTTGATTTTTAGGTCTGTTGCCACAGTTATTGGGAGTCGCCCCAGAGAAGGCCATAAAACTAACAGTAAGTCTTTTGAGTTGGTGCTCTTATTAAGGGGATCTGCAGAGACTCAAGGATCTAGCCGGTATTCTTCTGTGAACCAGCAGGCTTGTGGTTCCTGTGAGGTGCTAACTAATTTGCAGATGGGGTACTGAGCATACACAGCTTTTCATTATACCCTGTGTAACACTGAACATCCAAAAATGTGGTAATGAATTTGAAGGTTGTTGTTGGTTGCTGCCATCATTATTTCATCATTGCAGCAACAGCAGCATTACACACTTAAAGTGTGTGTAATTTCTCATTGTTTTAATTGCAAGCAAAATATGACCCATTGTGTACAGGTAAGGAGAGACCCACAGGGTTTACATAACCTGCCTGCATCCACATCATTTATGAGCAGGAAAACTAGAATTCAAAATCAGATTTTATGACTTCAAAGCATGTACTTTTTCAGTTAACACCTGCTATTTATAGACTGTGAGTTTAGGATTTGTTCTGTAAAGCCCCATCTTGAGGGTTCTGTGTCCTAGTTGAAATTGATCCTTCATCACTGTTTGCCCAGTGACTGGCTCATGTTGACAGGTGGTTGATATTCAGTTTAACTTTGTGGAATACTCATAGATATGACATGTAAATCATTAAGGTCACAAAATCCCAGAAAGTTAAACTCTAGTTTTGAATTGGGCCATGCAGCCTTGGTCCTTGAAGTTCTTCTGATGCCTTATATGATGTGACCTCAAGATAACTAATCTTCTCTGGACTGTATTTGCCAAAGACACATGATTGTTCCCTAGGATTGCTTGTTGTACATACCATTTGAGAATATTATACTTAATTAATTAATGCAATTGAGGTTCTTTGAGAATCCTTGAGGAATTTTTAGATACTGAATTTCTACTAAGCTAAAAAATCTGCACAGCCAAATTGGTCTCAGTGAAGAGTGCTATTTTAGATTAAATCTTGTTAGAAGACTTGAAAGTGATTTTTAATCAAACCTTATAAAACAGTTCTTAAATTATAAGACATACGTTTGTATTTTGTCTCTACTGTCCGTATGCCTTTCTCTTCATGTAGTTATAACTGTAGGACATATTTGAATTTGGGGCTTGTAAGCCAACATATCTTTAATTCTTCTCCCTGCAACATCAGGGGTGTGTGTGTGTGTGTGTGTGTGTGTGTGTGTGTGTGTGTGTTAACCTTTTAAAAACTGCATATATGTTGGGCGGGTAGTTCACACCTCTAATCCCAGTGACTTGGGAAGCAAAGGCAGGAGGATTGCAAATTCAAGGACAGCCTCAGCAACTTTGTGGAGACCTAAGCAACTCAGAGAGACCCGGTCTCAAAATAAAAAATGAAAAAGGCTGGGGATGCAGCACAGGTATAAAGTGCCCTGGGTTCAATCCCCAATATCAAAAAAAAAAAAAAAAAAAAAGAAAGAAAGAACTGCACGTATGCTATTAAGAGTACCTCTCAAATTATTTTAAGGTTGTTAATTTATCCAATGGACTGACAGAAAAAAATAGCATGTTAACAGATGTATATTTATACGTGTTTAATGACTTTCTTTATATTTTTCATCAGCTTCTATAAATATTTTTCTTCAAGGTGAATGATTTTGTGAGGGATAAATTTATGCACAAAGATGGTTCCGTCCCACTTGCAGCAGAAATTCTTGCAGGAGGCTGTGTAAGTACCTTTCACTACATTGGGAAGATGTGTTTCACACACTTATCACTGCCATGATCAGAGTGGACTAAGGCTTCTGTTTAACCACAGATCCTGTACAAGGGCAGAGTCTCCTAGGGCAACTCTACCTGTCCTACACAGGCGACCATTCCTGCGGTGGAAGGGTAAATGTTTCTGGTCGTACTGCCTGTTAAGTCGTGCCTGTGCAGTGCATCATTGCTTGTGGTTAGTTCTGCAGTAGAAGTCATTCATGGCAGAAGTGTCTGGCCTTTGAAATATCTTTGCTAACCTTTTCTAAAGTTAATTTGCAGTCCATTCTTTCCTCATGACACCCTCTGCTGGGTCAGGAACTACGGTTTGTAGCTTGAAGTCAGCAGCTATGGCTCTTTGCTTTGCTTTTCCTTACAAGTGGCAGCAACTCTTCAAGCTTCCAGTGCTTCTGGGGGAATGATGCTGGGGAATAATTGGCTGAGGGTGCTCTGCATTGTCAAAACTGTGGAATGATAGCTTCTAGATGTGGATGAACAACATGCATCCTTTTCTGAAGCTCTGCAAAACATTGTGTCTCGCTTTATCTCATGTACTGGTTTGTTCATGTGACTATAAATACTTTTAAGTAAATTAAACTCTTATACAAAGACTGGTGCTATTTAAAGATAAGGTTGGTTAAATAAATAGGCTTTGATCACTCAAGCAGTACAGTAGTGGTGAATTTTCTGCCTAACCTGTGTGTCTTTTAGGAAAGATGAGGTCACATTCTTTTTAATTGTTTTTTTCTGGGCTGGAAATTATTTTATGTCATCATAAAATAATTTTCTTCTTGAAAATCTTTGAGTTCAGAAGTTGGCCAAACACCTGAGCATATGAACATTTGTATAGAATGGACTCTCATCCTAACATTGAGTAGCCCCTTCAGCATAACATGAAATCATGGCTTCTGGTGATTCTTAAAGGGATGGATGGAATTTGGCTTCTGTCTGACTCTGTTTGATCACTGACCTGTCAGAGATGGCCAGGTAGGATCCCCTTGTTCTGTAACTTTAGTAGCATTCAGGATGGAAAAAAGGGAGCCTTTAATGTCTTCAATAAAAAGGGCACACAATAATAATCACAGAGAATGACAAGAGTTGCAGAAACTGCTCTTCCCCGTAAGTACTCTTCATTTCAAAAACCTCTATGGCTTCCATCTGAGTAAATGGATTTTCTGATTTCTAAATAGGTGTTTCCATAGGCTGTGTCTAGCCCAGGCCCTCAGGCCATTGCGAGGAATTCAAGATAGCAAGGCATTTATTTCAGAAAGTCAGATTGAAGGGGTTTGTTTGTTTGTTAGCTTTTAAAATTAGATTTTTAAACCTGCTTTAAAAAAACACAATTATAGATCTCTATAAGAATACAAAATGTAAAATGAATTCTGTGATGCTACTCAAGATTTTGGCAGTCATCGTGGCTTGGTGCCTGGAGGTGTATTTTCTTTTCAATGAAAGCATTTTGCCGACACATGCTTCTGGGTGCCAAGGAGATTGGTTGTGGCACGTATTGTCAGGGTGCCATCTGTAGGTGGTCTTGTTTTCACATGTGGTCACCCATTTCAAATGCAGAGCACAGGCTGGCATCAGATGTGGTGTCTAGTTATTGTAGAGAAGTGTAGCCCTTTTTCAAACCTGATCTAAACATAGGCTTAAAATTGGAGCCACTTGGGCTTTACAGCTACTTAAAATATCTGTGAAGTTTGCCACCCTGCATCTCAAAGGCAGGTAGACAGTAGTCCTCAATGTTTCATGTCCCCCCGCCCCCCAGGAAAGCAGTCCTGTGGGAAGCAAAGAACTCCAGGCATCTTTCGATCTCTGAGTAGAAAGATGAGTGATTCCATCTTGTGTGTGTGTGTGTGTATGTGTGTGTTTAAGTAGTAGCAGCAGCATCTCTCCCTGCAGTCTTTGGCAGAGTTTTCCCTTAACTGGAACCAGTGTGAACCTTAGAAAGACACTATAAGTTGTATAGCCTGGTCTGTGCAACAGAGGGTTTTGTGAGGTTGTGTCACATGAGCAGTGTCCTACCTTGGTTCAGCCAAGCATTGCTAGGCATTGACTTGTAAGTCCCTGGGGAGTTCACCTGGCTCATTATTACTAAGAGTCAGTACACATGGCTGACTTTTGCACTTGTAACCAAAGCTGTTCATTTCTTTGAACAAGGCTTTTTCTGTTTTATAATCTGTTTTCTATAAAAACAGGGAAAATATGCAGGGAGATCTTTGTCTCATAACATCATAACTTCATAGTGCTTAGCCAGTCTGTTTTACTTATTTATTTTTTGGAAATATGAAAGTGATAGTGTATTTGAAGGAAATCAATCATTGGCACGTAAAAGGAATAAAATCTATCCTATTCCTTAGCTTGATATTTTTGATATAATAATATCTGTAACTGACGAGATAAAAAACATTCTTTGGTTTTTCTGACACATATGAAAGGGTGAATCTGACTTTATTTTTAAACTGATTTTTCATACTGAGATTAGTTTTAGTTTAGAGCCTCGTCAAAAATTTGACTTGGGTTTTCTGAGCATTTTCATAGATTCACACTTCACAGTGATGACATATTCAGTATAATTCAAGACTAAACTAGGTGGCTGAAACCAAAGTTTATAAACTCTTTTTTTTTTTTTTTTTTTTTTTTTTTGGTACCAGGGATTGAACTCAGGGGCACTCGACCACTGGGCCACATCCCCAGCCCTTTTTTGTATTTTATTAGAGACAGGGTCTCACTGAGTTGCTAAGTGCCTCGCCATTGCTGAGGCTGGCTTTGAACTCGCGATCCTCCTGCCTCAGCCTCCCAAAGTGCTGGGATTACAGGCGTGCGCCACCGCGCCCGGCTATAAACTCTTAAGTCTGAAAGAATTCTTTGCGGTTTGCATTTTCTCTTTGAGTTGGATTTTCTACATTCTAAATTAAGTCAATAGTTGTGGGAGCTGTGACAGCCCTGGAACCTCAGACTTCCTGGTATATGTACACACACACCTGTGTCTTCCATCCTTCCTGGTCTCAGTAAGTGGCAGAGGAGAGGCCTGTGACCACTACAGATTCCCAGTTAGGTTCCCAATGACTTTGAAAACTGATATACTATCTCTGTGTATGTTGTTGTCATTGCTTTCTTACTATCTTTTAAAAAAAAAAAATCCTGTATAATTCCTGTGATCTGTAGGTTATAGTCCTTCATTTTCTATGTGTCTAGTGGAATAGAGGGTTCAAGTCCTGACAATCTGAGATCTTTAGCTTTTGATCCATTTATCTTCTAAAGGACCAGCTAAGCAAAAGTAGTACTATGACTGATTTTGAGGAAGAAATATAAATATAATGATTAATTTAATCAGGCATGAAATAAATCTAACATTCACCAGGAAAAAAAAAAGTATAAACTTCTGTTTTTTAAAGTCCATTTAGTAAAACTTATTTACATGCCAATAGAAAATAGTAATGTTCTAAAATAATTTTTGGAAAAATAAGTAAACATGCTTTTGAACTATAATTTTTTAGTAATGAGTCCACAATAGTTTCCTATTGTGATGCTCATGTGTGTATTCATATAAAAATATATCTGCTGTTTATGGAAATTTACATTTATTTTGAGTGAGCAAAATCACTGAGGATATGCTCCTGTCACTGGTTCTGAAAGGAATTGTGAGACTATTACCATTGGAAAAACTTGGAATGAAGAGCAATCTTCCCGGCCCACCCCACCCACCCCCTGCCTTCAGGTACTAAGGATCAAACCTAGGGCCTGGTACATGCTAGGCAAACACTCTACCACCAGTGCTTTTTTATTTTATTTTAAATCAAGTTCTTGCTAAATTGCCCAGGCTGGCCTTAAATGTGGGATCCTCCTGCCTCGGCCTCCTGAGTAGCTGGGATTATAGCCATGCCCCCTGTTGAAGAGCAGTCTTTTTTTTTTTTTTTTTTTTTTTTAATATTTATTTATTTACTTTAGTTGTACACAATGCAATGCATCTATGTTTACGTGGTGCTGAGGATCGAACCCGGGCCGCGCACGTGAGAGGCGAGTGCTCTGCCGCTGAGCCACGACCCCAGCCCCTGAAGAGCAGTCTTAATTGCTCTCCCTGGCAAGTAGGCAGCACCCTAGTGCTGTCCCTGTCTACTTTCTCACTATCATGGGGACTCCCCTGTGCATGATATTTTAATACCTGTTGTATAGCCATATGTCAGATGTCATTTTTTTGCCTCATTCATCTTTTTTACATTACATCCAATTGTGGTTGATGTTTATTTTGAAAAGTTTTGGAAAACACAAAGATACATGAGTGTACCTACCACTTAGCTAAAAATGGCAAACTCATAAATGTAGCAGGAGGCCCTTGTCCCAGTTGCTTTTCCCTTCTTCATCCCCAAAGAGAACTGATATTGAAATGGGTGTTTTTCATTCCCAGGCTCGTCTTCCTGCTTTGCATTACATACGAATGTATCCCTAAGCAATACAAATGTTAGCTTTTGAATGTCTCATTCAAACCTGGTGCTGTAGGAACGACTCATATGATTTCCAGATTGAAGCCCTTGCATTTTCCCATCAGTGCCATTCTTGTGCTTTGCTTGTCAGAAAAGAATAGTAAATGGGCGTATCACTTTCAAATGTTGTAATGTGGCATATGCTGCGTGTCTGCTTCAGATGCGTAGATTTATAGGCATGTATATAAATATACTTATGGTTGGAACAGTACATTCATTTAACCAAGTTTTGATTTCTTCCCTAGACTTCAGTCATTCCTTCAGTCTTACAGTTTACACTTACACTCAGTACTAGTAAGTTAAAAATTTTAACCATCCCCACTTCAAAAACACACCCTGCCTGTCTGCCTTACTATTGGTCCTCCCTCTCCCCTTGTCTTTCTTTTTCTCCCTCTTCCTCCATCTCCCTCTGTCATAGCTCTTACCACCTTTTAACGTTCTGTATAATTTTACATATTCACCAAATCATGTCTGTTTATTTTCTGCCTCTCTTATTACAAAGGTTAAGTTCCACAGGAGCAGTGGTCTTTTTATTCATAGATGTACCCTCAAGGACCTCAGGTAGTAGATGGTAAAGCAGACTCTTTGTAAATGTTTGTTCAATGGAAGAATTTTTTAAACCAAAATGGCTCTTAAAAGTAAACTTATTAAATCTGCAGTTTAGCCATGACAGATCTGGTAATGGGCTTATACATATATATTTTCCTTCATGTTAGTTACACTTATTTCTGTCCTTAATAAAATTTATCATCCTCCTCTCCAAGCCGTACTTTATCATGATTCCCAAACCATAAAAAGTAGAAAGAATATTGGTAGATATCATTTTACAAAGTGAAAGTGTTCTTAAAACCTCAAAAGTCTAATTTTTGAGAATTTGTGGGATGTTTTTATTTATAAAATTAATCCTTTTGAAAATTGTAACCATTTGTGCCTGTAATCCCAGCTCAGGAGGCTGAGGCAGGAGGATCTCAAGTTCAAAGCCAGCCTCAGCAAAAGTGAGGTGCTAAGCAACTCAGTGAGATCCTGTCTCTAAATAAAATACAAAATAGGGCTGGGGATGTGGCTCAGTAATCGAGTGCCCCTGAGTTCAATCCCTGTACCCTCCTCAAAAAAAAAAAAGAAAAAAGAAAAGAAAGTTGTAATCATTTGTAATAAAAGTAATCACATCTAACAGCAAGACAGTTATTGTCCAGTGAAGAGCCTGGGCTTTTAGTCAGTTTGGGGTCTCAAAGGCTTCACCTACAGATGGGAGTCAAGGAATAGATAGATAGCTGATTTGCCTTCTCTGGGCCTCAGTTTTCTTGACTGTAATATGGAGATAACAACTTCCTTTCAATTATCTATTATGTATAACAAGCCGCTCCAACACTTAGTGGCTTAAAACAGTGATTTGTTCTTTCTCATAATGACAGGAGAGTTCTTCTGCCTGTTGGCTGTGGTTTCATATGGAGTGCTGGGCTGCTAGAAGATCCAGCATGGCCTCACAGAAATAGCAGCAGGCTGGGAACTCAGAGGGGCTGACGCCCACGGCCTAGGGTTCTGCAGGTGGACTTCCCCAGGTGGCATGGCTGCCTAGGCTTCCTGAGCATCTTCTTACCATAGTGTCTGCCCCTAAGTGGTGGCGTTCTCAGAGCAAAGTGAGGAGCTAGGTCTCTCAGGCCCACCTTCGGTAGGTAAGTGGCATTGATTTAGCCACATTGTGTTTGTTAAGCAGCCAGATCCAGTGGCAGGGGAAATCCACTTCAGACTGGAGGAGGTGGCAAAGATATTGCAGTCATCTTTAACCCACACTCTTACCTCTCGTGGCTGTGGTGAAAATTAACAGAGGTTAAAAAATGTACAGTGATTAAAACATGATTCAAATTCTAGTCTCCCTCCTCTTCCAATACCTGCTTTTAAATTTCTGATATATGTATTTTGGACTCTATGAAAATAAACATTTCAGTTAGGCTTCCTAGCTGGAGAGGAATGCAGTCACACTCTGTTACCTTGGGTGAAGGGGAAGTTTATTAAGAGTTTGGATATGGCTTGTGGAGGACCTGAGGGCTCTTGAGATCTCTGATCTTTTGTTGTTATTTGTTTTCGATGCACTGCAGATGGAATCCAAGGCTTAACATGTACTAGGCCAGTGCTCTATCACTGAGCTATCCCCAGGCTCTGATAGTCTTGTCATTTCTCAGTGGTTGGTTTCCTCAACTGGGCAGCTGAGCATCCTTCTTCTAAATATGATTTTTATTTCATCTTAGCTCACACTGCATTCAATCCTGGTCCCAGGGTTTGCTTTCTGGTGGGAGTGGTTTTAGTGTTTCTGCATCACTGAGGAGGAGCAGAGCTCTGATTACCCTTCTCTCTATAACAAGTCATCTTAAAACCTGGTGGCTTCAAACAACAATTTATTGTCTATTATGATTCTCTGGGTTGACTGGACTCAGCTGGGAGGCTCTTGTTGGGATATCCACATGGCTATAGGCAGACAGCAACCAGGGCAATATTCATCTGAGGGCTCACCTGAGCTGCCTATCCAAGGTGGCTCACTCTCATGGCTGGCCATAATGTGCACTGTCAGCTGCCAACAGCAGGAACTGTTGTTCTGAACATCAACTATGACTTTTCCGTGTCACTTGGACTGTGAATACCTTGCCAGATTGATTCTGAAAAGAGCCTCCCGAGAGCAAGCATCTGAAGAGTCCTGGCAGAAGATGCCAGACTTCATGTGGCCCACCCTTCCATGGCATTTTGTGGGTCAAGCAAGCCAGTGAGGCCAGAGCAGATTCAAAAGGAGAGAAATTAGACTCTGCCTCTGGGTAGGAACAGCAGCAAAGAATCATTGAACCACTGGTGGGTGGTTCAGTAAGCAGAAGCACCCTTGTTGCCGTGCACCTTGAGAAGGCTTGAGAACCAGTCCCATGTCTTCTCACAGGTCTGTTGCTGACTCTGGAACCCATTCTTCTGTTCCAGAATGCCAGTGGCCACAGGGGGCAGAAACTCACTAAAGTAGCAATAACAAGGCCTGCTTTCAGGGCTTCATGAAATGAAAGGTGCTGGAGAAACGAGACAGCTCTGGGAACAGGCTCCTGTCTTCATTTTTCCACTTGGCCTTCTTGGTCTCTCTCACAGTGACTTTGCATTTCTCCACACATCTTTTTTACTTTTGGTCCATTTCTTCTCTTCATGGCATTGACTTTTTTCAAGGATTCCCTCCATGTTCTTGCAAGCTATCTGCCCTATCTTCAGTATGACTTTTCAGCCTCTCTTCATCCTCCAGCTAATTAGCAAAAGTTTCTCAATAGTGTTTTTTAGTTTTCATTTAATTATTAAGAGGAAATTTGGCAAATCTTATTTTAGGTAAAAGGCAATGGCAGCATGGAATCACCCTAACCAGGTGTGAATAATCATGCTTAATAATTCATTTTTCACCATCTGTGTGTCTTCCAACCTTTCTTGTACTGTTTTGTTTTAGCTCTGAATTCTGTAAGTATTCCTTGAATAATAGTATGGGTTCTTCCTTTATAAGATATACTAAAAGCCATCTTCCCTATGATTGAGCTTGAAATCCCTTGAGATTTTGGACCCAATCATATCAAACCAGAAAGAAAATTTCATAATGTAATGAACACACATAGGCTCTGGCAATCAGACCTGGTCAGGCAGGTTGCCAAAACTGGATTTAAGTCCAACTTTGGTGATCTTTTTCTTCCCAGGGCTTCCTGCGGAGACATGGCTTCACAGTGTAGTTTTCTTAAGGCAGAATTTTTATTTCACTGTACAAGTTTCTGCACATATCCTACTTGTAAATAGAAGGTGATGTGAAGCTCAGTCATTAAGTTGAATTTCTGTGAAGTCACTCCTGTGTGACATGTCAAGTAACCAAGATGATATTATGGAAATAAGTTTATAATTTTTAATGCATACATGTTTATAATTCATTTGTAGTTTAGTAGAAATCTAATGGTTGTTACACTATTTTGAATTTTTATTATCTGGAATATTTTCTGTAAGTATTTTTTGCATACCCCCACCTGTAAAATGTAAGAACATATTACAGATTTTCTTAATTTGTCCTTGTGCTTTACACTGTCACCTGCTATTGATTTAAGGCTTAGAGACTGTGGCAGGTGTTATGTAGGACCTGCTGTCTTTGTCAGATGCAATCACTGCTTCACCACTTGTGAAGATCTTTTCCAACTCTGTGCTGTGTCCCTCAGAACCTAGGTAAATGCTGAGGAAACCTAGACATCCATGTGATAAGCAGAGGGCACAAGTCTCACTGCTATGTGTGCCTAGTATTATGTCTGATGTACAGGAGATGCTTAAAAAGGTCTGTTGAATGAACAAATGTTTGACTAGAAGGTGTTGGTGATGAGGACAGTTGTGGAATTGGAAAGGAAAGGTGGTCACTTCATATTCCCTGTTACTATTAACCTAGAGGGAGATGGCCAGTGAAGAGGTGTTAACTCCAGGGAGGGCAGGTGAAGGAATTGATGGGCTTTCCCTAGAAGCTGTACCCATGTCCACATATCCACTATGCAGTATGTTTCACAAGAAAATATTCCATGAACATTCAGTGGTAGAGCAAGCAGCCTTTTTAAAAAGACTGTTTATTTTACTTGACTTCATTCCTAAAAATGTCAAATAACCCCTCAATATATTCAGAACCCTAAGAACAGGAAGAAGATAATAACATGGGACATTTGGTATAGTTTATTTATTATAGCTTCTCTTTTAAGTAGAAAAGATTTTTATTGAATGGTTAACATGTGAAATTATCTCAAAACCATGAAGGAATAATAAGGGGGGGTGGCTTAAAAAAGTAGCTAATGAATAACAAAATATGTTAGCCGTGGCAGTATCCAGATTTGAAGATACCTGAGAAGCTGAGAAGGCAGCTCCATCATAGTTCACCCAAGAAGTGTCCTATGTGATGGAACTGAGACCCTGCCTATGACAGAGTCCCTCTGCTTGCCTGCCTCTGTGAGGGGGGGAGAGGAGAGGATTTTTCTGCAGATGACTTCCACTTGGACTGGGAAAAAATAAAAGAAATACCTGATGGTACTAAGGGTTTATCTCCATTAAATATAGACTTAATACGTATTTATACATTGAAACTTAACCCCCAGTGTGATTGTATTAATGGGTTGGACTTTGCAGATGTGATTTAGGTCATGAGGACAGAACCCCTCACAAATGGAATTATTACCCTTATAAAGGAACCCCAGAGAATTACCTCATCCTTATGCCATGTAAAGACACAGCAAGAAGATGGCTTGGACCCTGACTTTGGACTTTCAGCCTCTAGAATGCTAAGAAAGAAATTGATGCTTTTTGTAAGCTGCCCAGTCTCTGATATTTTGTTATAGCAGCTGAAGAGACTGAGATGAGGATGGCCTACCTGCCTAAGGGCTGCTTCGGAGGTTCAGCAGTGCCACCTTAGTGGGGAAGTCCACCTCTCATAACAGACAGAGCCAGTCAGATGACTCTTTTCTGCTTTCCTCCCTTCCCCTCTTTAGAAAAGTCTCAGAAGTCAACATACTTCAAAACATTCGACCTTCCTTCTGGATTTCTAATAAATTGGGAAGGGGAGGTTATGATATGAAAAATTTGAAGGAAGATTGGGTCACAGCTTTCATGCAGTTAAGGTACTTCAGACGTGGAAGGTCTGTGAAGCATTAAGTGATTCTGGTGGTACTAGTCAAAATAGACATGTGTAACAGGCAGACCCTAAATGTTAACATATTTGACAGGTCTGTAACTTAATTGCTTTTTAATGTCAGTCAAATAGATTCTGCTTTGGTTTCTTGGCCAGGCTTCTGTAGACCTATTAAAATCCTATGAAGCTGAAAATACGAAACTTAATATTTGTGAAATGTGTAAACAGAATAGACTTTTCCTGCCTTACCATGTGGTTGAGAAATTAAGATATTTCAGTTTGGTATCTGTCTCAAGAAACAGTTAAATGGTGAGAATCTACTTTATTCTCTTTTCAAAGTTGTTAAGAATCTAGTGACAGACTTTTTACTAAAGAACTAAGTTTACATACCAAATTAAAGGAGAAAAATCTTACGTTGCTTTATTTTAGAAATGTGTCATTAGTTGGACACTCTAACTCAGTATCTTAGTTTTCTAGGGATGCCATAACAAATACCACAGACTGTGTTACTTAGCGACATAAACTTATTTTCTCACAGTTCTGGAGACTAGAAGTCCAAGACTGTATTGTTGGCAGGTTTAGTTTCTCTTGAGGCCTCTCACATTTGCTTTCAGGTGACCACTTTGTCCCTGGGTCCTCATGTAGTCACCCCCCCAGTCCATGTGCTGTTGAACCCTAATCTCCTCTTATAAGGATAGAGGATTAGGGTGCACCCATATGATTTCATTTTACTTTAATTACCTCTTTAAAAGTCCTATTCAAAATACAGTCTCATTCTGAGGTTCTCATTTTGAGATCCTCATTCTGAATCCTTTTGGAGTTAGGACTTCCAGGTACTGAGTTTTGGAGGGATCCAATTCAGCCCACAACAACTAGCATAAGAAATACTTTCTCAACTTGCAGTGAGGACTTAAGTTCTTGATTGCAGGAGGATGGCATTTCTTGTGAGGATACTGAGCCTAACACACTTTCCCTTCAGAGCTAGATAGAGTGAATGGCTTTGGACTTCATGCAGCCTCACATTTGCAGCAGCTTTGTGAGGTGCTACATGCCTGCCTTCAGTTCTTGGGAATAGTAGTTGACTGCTAGTCAGCAAAGCATGTGAATTTAATAAATTCACTGGTATTTGTTGAATATCTGTTTTTTACTTGTGATTTTCATACACAATAGTACTACTTGTGTTGTATACAAATTATCTTCATGTGTGTGAATAAAGTTTGTATACAACCAGAGATGTGTAAAAATGTACTCTATATGTGTAATATGAATTGTAATGCATTCTGCTGTCATATATAACAACTTAGAATAAAAGAAAAAAAAACAAATTATCTTCATGTCTCCATTTAACATTGTGTTAGTAAGACAGTAAATGGAAAATAGTTGAAGCTTAAATTTCCTAAAAACCTTTATTTTCTTATTTATTCAAATAGCAAATACTGTCATCACTTATAGTCATTTTAATGTAACATAAAACATTAGGCATTTACTAGTATAGACCTTATTTATGGTTACAATTTTGTTTGTATCTAAATAATCAAAATAATGTATTTGGGTTTTATTTTTTAAAAAAAGTCATATTCCATAACTTCTTATTAATCTATTTTTGACACATGTAAGCACATATTTTAGAATGTCAGTGTGCAATTAGATATTCTTAGCACATGTCATTTGTGAAAAGCACTTTAAATCTAAGTACATTCAATTGAGCATAATTAAAATATCAAGATACATATTCTTCATATACATTTTGCCACTTAATTTTTTAAGTAGCTATAAGTATGTACCATGTGAATTCAAATTAAAGGAAAGTGATTAAATTACAGTTATATTTAAGGCTTTTAGTTTAAAACATAGCAGAAATTACCCAGATTTTTAAAAGTACACTGTGTTTTCCGTGGACTACAGACTGATCATGGTTTTGATTGTTTTTAAATACAAGACTATGAGCATTCTCTGAATATTCTTCAGACTATAATGGTTTGGCGGGGGGGAAATAAGAAAGCATGCTTTTTTTCATCTTAAGTGTGTTTTTGACTTGACCCCTCAGGTCCTAGGAAAGAATGTTTGAGCATGCTATCTCAGTAAAGCAGCATTGGAGAAAGGTTTGTTTAGTTCACACAGGTGAAAGAAATGGATTGTGAAGAAACAGGAACTAGAGCTCCTGGACCAATCCTATAGATTCATTGATGTAGCCTGCTGATATTTCTTATAGTTAAAATAATGAGCAGGCAGCCTTGGCCCATCACTTTGAAAATCCATGTTTAACTGTAAAACCTACTCACCCATACCTTAGACCTAAAGAATATTATCCATTTAGTGAGGGTCATTTCATTGTTCTTGGACTACTTGGGGAAAATGGGATGGGTATATTAGGATTCTGGATTATATTGCCTTTCTAAACATTTCTTGAGCTTCTGTTTTTTAAAAAAGAGCTAGCTGTACCAGTCCCTATCATAAAATGCAGAGTTAGAAATGTCAACAGTGAAGTAAATAGTTATATAGCATGGCAAGGGGAATTTGGGTCACAAAACTGAGGAAGAGAAGAGGAAATCACACTTGGAGAAGCATCTGGGCATGGCCTGAGAGAAGCCATGCTAGAAGGTACACCTAAGGTTCTTTGCAGACTGTCCTTCTAACCCACTTCAGAGAGGAGCATTCAAAGAACAAACCTGTAACTTTACTTTGTACCATGCGAACCATCTCATGTGAAAAATTAGAGCATTTGGAAATAACAATGTTCTGTGTAGATAGAGCCTCTCCACTTGGGCTTCACGCTGGCCCAGTTGGAGCTCTGCCCTCCCATTTCCCTTTCTGGTTGCTCTCAGCCTCCTGGACATACAGGAATCACAACAGCCAAACTATCGCATGGAGATGTGAACTTGGGCTTGTTGGTTGAGAGGCAAGACATCCATCGCTCCTACCTTGAGCCACTATGCTATATTTAAGTAAAACCTCTACCTTTATAACCATTTTGCAAGCTCATTTGAATAAAGTAAAATTTATCACCAGTTGTACATTTCTGAGTCTAAAGCCTCAGATTTAGCATTGATTTGGGGATTTTACTACTCATTAGTTTGGCTTCCTCAAGATTTATTTACAAAGAAAAATTTAATGCATCTGATGAAAATCCAATTATACTGTATGTAAAGAAACATCTCCTCTCCATATCTCTTGATGTGCATTAGTGTCTGTGAGTCATTTATTTAGCTTATGGACAGAGGTTCACCAAGACATGGGAATTCCAGTCCATATGACTAGATTAACCAAAAATGCAGGCAGATACTCCATTCAAGCAAGAAAACTGAAAATGAATCTGTTTTAAAGCTCATTTTCTTTGACAGTCAGCAAATAAACATAAACGTTCTGAGCTTTGGTTTGAAATCAGGCCACACTGGGTTCTGCCTTGGGCAGAACTCTGTGCTTCTGTTTCCTCATCTCCAAAGGCAAGAACACCACAGCCTGCATTGGCGTGATTGTGGGGATGTGGGAGAGCACATGAAGAGTTTAGCACGGTGTCTGCTACTTGGAAAGTGTTCCACAAATGTCTGGCCCTGGTTTCCTAAGGTGGGGCGGGGGCGTTGCAGAGGGCCCTAGTCTTTCAAAGAGTTATAACTATGTTTTATTTCTGGTCACACTGGTAGAGTTTGCTGTTGAAGAGTTGAGTCTCATGGTGACTACTTCCACCTGATTGCTGGGAAAACCCATCCATCCACAAAGGGACCTTGGTGGGCAGACTCAGTGTTCATGGACATTGTTAGAGGGCCGACTAGAAACAATCAGTACAGAAATCAATGTGCAGAAGGCTGCGTATTAGAGGAAAGGGTACAGCCTGCAGGTGCCGTAGAGAACAGAAAGAGAGGTGCATTGGCACATGAGAAAGCTGAAGAAAGCAAGGAAGAGGAAAAGTTCCTCATAGGAAGAAGCAGTTGGAGTTCACAACTGGGCTATTTTTCCCTCTGCTGGGAGAGCCCTCAGACATAGGAAACCAATTTGAAAACTAGACTGCAAAATAATCCTTAACACAAACGGTAAAAGATAATTCCCATACCAGCCCTGAATGTTATGCTGCAAAATCTTGACCTTCTTGCACTTGGTATACTTTGATTCTTTTAGATTCCTCCGGCACATAGGACCTCTAACTATATTGTCTATAAATAAAGAGAAAGGAGAACCCTGGGAAGCAAGAATCAACAGACTCTGGATGCTATCCCAGAAAGATTGAGCTGTATTCCACATCAGCCCATAGGATTGATGATGAATGCATCCTACCCATCCATTTTAAAAGAAAAAAAGATTAGCAAACCATAGTGACTCATTAGGAGGCCACCAAATAATGTGCTTTGGGCAAAGGGATTCCTAACTACAAATAGAAGGGCCCCACCCTACCATTGACTGTGTGGCCCAGCAGTACTTCTTGTCTGGCTTTTTGAGGTACTCAGTGAGTGACCCCCCCCCCCCATTGTGGATCTTTTCATTTATCTGGTATCCTGTTACACTTACAATTTTTCTGACAGTATAAAAGTTTGTGAATGTGTATGGACACAAAATTACCTGATTATTTAGAACATTGCTGTCTTTAAACACTTTTTTAGAAAACCATATTGGGATTTTATTTAGAAAATTGTTTTGAATTTTTAATTAATTTTGGGGGAAAACGACACCTTTATGATGTTTGACTATTATATTCATTTTTAAGAAAACTGATGTTTTACATTTACTTTTAAAATTAATTTACAAATAGACATATACCATTTAATCTCTTGAACTACAGTGCTTGTTTTTCTACTATTCAGATACTTCATGTCTCTTTTTAAAAAAAAAAAAAAAAATAGTTTTCTTAATTTTGAAAGTTCTTCTAAAACAAGTGGCATTAGTCAGAAATAACAACATGAAATATATAGGATCAACATAAAGAAAACTTTTTTTAAGAGACACGAAGTATCTGTATAGTAGAAAGGAAGGGACGGGACGGGAGGGGACATGGGGATAGGAAGGATAGTAGAATGAAACAGACATTATTACCTTATGTATACATATGACTGCATGACTGATGTGATTCTACAACATGTACAATCAGAAAAATGAGAAATTATACCCCATTTGTTGTATGATATATTAAAGTGCATAAGTGCATTCTACTGTTATGTATAACTAATTAATTAAAACAAATTCAAATTTTTTTAAAAAAAAGAATTTAACATGTAAGGTTTTTTTTTTTTTTTTTTTTGGTGTACCACTTCCATCGTTCTCCTTTAAAGATAAATGTTTTTGAATGTCAGGATCCATCTTCTTAAAAATGCTACAAAATTTTTTATTATGCCCATGCCACTATTCAGTATGAATAGAGTGAGTTAATCAAATGTTCTTGTTTAGGACCTGCCAATAGCCAGGGTAAGAATCTACATGGCACTGAACTTTGTCATTGCTCATCTACAGTCCTATGTGTACCTAGTAGGCTCCTTGTAGAGCACCCATCATTGGGCTACGCTGGTCCTGTGTCCCCTGCGGCAGGTGCAGATGCAGAGCCCTGTATGAAAAACAGGTGGGGGCCCACTGTGTCTCCCAGTGTGTTTGGGCTGAGGAACGGACTGCATGAGCAGTTGCCTGTGGACTCATCTTTAGAGTCATTAGCTACTTCATCGCAGAATACAGATCAGACTGACTTTACCATAACTTCTTATGGAGAGCCAGAATATTATCTTATCATTGATTTTCCAAGGGGATCAATTGTTGTTGGTTGATGCATCAGACCTTGACTTGTGTCTCCTTGTGCCAAACCCTGTTCCATTTAGTTCTGTTTATATTCGAAGCACAAATGGGACAATGACCAGTTGTCAGTTTTGGCCTTATAACAAAATTGTCCCCCAGTTCTATGAGTGTCAGAAAGCAAAGGCTTCATATTTTTATCTTCCACCTCTCCTATTCCTCTCCTTGGAACTTGTGCTGTTTTGCTAAACCAAGGAGTTAAGTTAACCCTAGCTCTATTTCATCTCCACAGTCTCCTCCCCCCCACCCCAGGTCTATTCTCCCTAACTACTCTAAATAAATTTTCATTTGCTCTCACAAATCACGATCATCTTCTCACTTCCCTTCCTCAGAAGGTGTAGACCACACAACTGTCTAAATCCTCAGCTTCCACTTTGCCATTGCTGGTCCCAGTGGGCTCCACTTAGCCTGCCTGTGTTAGCAGATGCCATTGGCCACTTCACCACCTGCCTTCTGTAAGCTTGTCTCTGGCCTTCTGTGCCCAGATGACCATAACACTGCTGTGTATCAGAGGCTTCTTATCCCTTCTTAGGTCTCTTTTTTTCCTTCCTCCCACTCCATATAAATTCTTCCCTTTAGTTTTTTTTTTTTCTCCATCACTCCCCTGCTTCTGTTTAATGTGGAATCTGCCCTCATATGTCTCCATTCTTTTCTCCAAACTCACTCTTCCTTGCCTTCTAAATGTGTCCTATTTCTCTTTATAACCCTTTGTTCCTCTTAAGGAGATGCAAAAATGTGGGTCCTTCTTTGTCCCATATTCTGCAGCCAAACCCTCTCTATTGCATTTATTACCCACCTCCAAATTCATTACAGATGTAATTGTTCCAATTGTGGCCTTTAAGTTCTCACCTACTTTGCTAAAAACCCTGATTGTTAACCCTAATTGCTATCCCTGCCTCAGGGCTCTCTTTCCCTAAAACGCCCTCTCCCTCTGCTGCCTAGGCACCTTCCTGATGTGTAGATGACTACTCGCCAACTCCTAAACTGCGTTTAACTACTGTCTTCCTACCACAAGCTCACATGCACCAGTGAGGAGCCCTGTCTTTAAAGATGGTGTCACAGACCATCCATGATTTGGCCCAGCAGAGGGATTTTCAGCTGTCCTCCTCTTTCATACCACTTCCATAGCAGTAGCAGTATGAGTGCTCAGGTTGTGGTTTCAGCGGCTTCAGTGTAAAATCCAAGTCCTATCTTCCCAGCTGTGTGACCCTAGGCAAGGTAAATAACCTCCTTTACTCCGCTCAGCCTTAGTTTGTTCACACATATAACATTGGGGTGATATTATTACTCACTTTATGATATTATGAAGACCAACCGGGGGGTGGGTGGCGGGGAGATCATAAACTCTTAGTACAGTGCCTGGTATAGTAAGCACTCAGGTGAATGCTGGTGGATGATGATGTAGATCTTATCATCTTGATAAAAATGTTAGTTGACAGGCATCGTGCTGGGTCTGTTACCCATTTAAGTCACTGAGGTTTTGTGCCATTTCTGTATGGACTACCTAGGCCCTCAGCCCTCTTCCGTAGCCACCATGTTATCTTCTGTGCTTTACCACTTCCCGGAACATCCCGGCCAAAACTCTTGCCCTCCTTTGAACTGTCATACCAATTTGTCTGGACCTTCACATTTATCATGTGGAATAGTTACCTTTTCTCACATACCATTTCCTATACTTGTGAGTCATGTAGTTTTTGAACTCCACAGACAATTCTTTCTTCTGCTTGCTTTCCTGATAGCCCTGGGTAAACTGCAATACTAGTTTGCTGGGACTGTCAAAGTGAAATACCATAGACTGGGTAGCTTAAACTATAGAAATTTATTTTCTCACATTTCTGGAGGATGGAAATCCAAGATCAAGGTGTTGGCAGGGTTGGTTTCTCTGAGGCCTCCCTCCATGGCTTAGAGATGGCTGTCTTTTCCCTGGGTTCTCACATGGTCTTTTCCCTATACCCTTTTATGTCTGTGTGAAGTTTCCTGTGCTTATAAAGAATACCAGTAAGGTTGGATTAAGGCCCACTTTAAAGACTTCATTTTGACTTAATTCTCTTTTCAGAGGCCCCATCTCCAAATACATGGTCACATTCCGAAGTGCTGGGGGTTAGGTGCCTCAGAGGGGTTGGTCATATTCAACTGTGACTTATGGTACAACACAGTTCAGCTCATAACAACTGCTTTAATCTTTCTCCAGTCTCCATTTACTCCTATGTAAAATCTGGAAAAAAGCACCTCTTGAGTGATTAAAGATTCACAGTATATGTAAAGTAATACCTTAGTACCCCCTGATGGACAGGAATGCTTTCTTGTCTTGTGTCCTTGCAATTCCTGGCACAACCTTTGTACACGATTGCTTATAAATATTTGGTGAACGAATACATGAATGAATGATGGAGCTGTAGAAGTGGTCTGTAATAGGTGTGTTTCTTTCTAAGATGGATTCAGTGACAAAGACTATGACAGGAAACCTGTAGAGAAGAAAGTGTCCCCACTGTAAAAACAATATGCCACACGGAGTTCAGTATGGAAAATCTCCCCATCTTCCTTGCCACACTCCAGAAAGTCATGGGGAAATGATTTGTGACAAAATTGCATGCACACACACACACACACACAAAAAAACCCCAGTATCTTCACACAGCCAGAGCTCTCAAGTGATGAGAGACACAAAGACATTGCACACAATAGGTGTTCCTGTTCGTTGTCTGCCGATTCAGCTATCTTTGATCTCTG
Organism: Tamias sibiricus; assembly: GCA_025594165.1. Taxonomy (NCBI): domain Eukaryota; kingdom Metazoa; phylum Chordata; class Mammalia; order Rodentia; family Sciuridae; genus Tamias; species Tamias sibiricus. The sequence continues at coordinate 104,557,362 of CM046664.1, read as the reverse complement.
TGAAGGAGCAACATGGCTAAGGTACTGTGAAGGGAGAATAGACCAGGAGTTGGATGAGCAGCAGGCAGAGTGGTCAAGCCGCGGTGATACTGAGACACTGTGCATCTGATGATAAGCATCTTCTCTCGGTGCCTAAGAGTCTCGAATTTCCTTCCAGCCTGACTCCAAAGGACCTGTTTCATCTTTGACACCTTTACAATGTGCCACTTTGAGTCTGTAGGTTCTTTCTTCCTGAGTCCACCAGGGGTTATTTTTTTTCCTGGTATTACTGCACTACTTCCCCAACAAGCTCTCTGAAGTGGATTTGCCTCTCGCATCATTCTCAGTGATGAGAACTCACTTGGCTGTTCTGAAAGAATTGGTATCTGTCAGTTGGCTTGGAGTCAGGGAGCTGAATGTTTATATTTGACTATATATACATTGTTCAGAACTTTTACAAGGAGGAGTAAATGCTGAAGGTAATACGACAACAATCTGTACCTAAAAATTGTACCCTTTAATAATGGCAGCATTTGGTTATGAGATCAGAGGTAAAAATAAAATTTACTCTCTGAAATAATATGGAAGACTTGAGACTAGAAATCATAGTCTTAAGGAGGGGTTAGTAAACCGACCCTCGGAATTAACAGTGATTAGCAGGCATGGTGGCACATGCCTATAATCCCAGCTAACTGGGAGGCTGATGCAGGAGGGCGGTGAGTTCAGGGTCCCCCGGGCAACTTGGTGAGTCCTCATCTCAAAAAGGGTTGGGAAATAACTCCATGGTAAAGCACCCCTAGGTTCAATCTCTAGTATTTATCCCCCACCAAAGAAAAAGAAAGAAAGAAAGAAAGAACAGTGATCCTAGAGCGGGAGTGCTTGAAGGAACTCTCTCAAACCTCATTGCCCAGAATAATTACATAGGAATTTTTTTTTTTTTTTTTTTTTTGGTACTGGAGATTGAACTCAGGGGCACTCGACCACTGGGCCACATCCTCAGCCCTTTTTACGTATTTTATTAGAGACAGGGTCTCACTGAGTTGCTAAGTGCCTCACCATTGCTGAGGCTGGCTTTGAACTCGCAATCCTCCTGTCTCAGCCTCCCAAGTGCTGGGATTATAGGCGTGTGCCACCACGCCCAGCTGGAAATTTTTTAATAAGGGCAAATGCAGAAATTATTTAACTGTGTAGAGTGGGGTCTAGAAGTCACTGCTTTTCACAAGCTCTTCAGGTGATTGTGATTTGCAGACAGGGAGGAAAACCAGCCCATTAGGAGAAGGGGAAAGAAACCTGAGTGTGAGGGGCCACCGTGCTGTCTTGGGCACTGTGGCAGCTGGACATTTGCAGTCTCTGCTCTCCCTGGCAAGCAAGAATTTGATAGATACTGGGGCTGAGGCTGGCTGTTAACACAGGGTGCTTAGCTGCCTCCTTACCTGCTGTTGGCCGGGCTTGAATGTGGGTGGGTTGCACTCCTCTTCTTCAAGAAGATGGGTATGCTCTGATTACACTTCATTTTATCCCCAGTAGACATGATCTTACCATCGTTGGCACTTTGAGAAATCGGCTCTCAAGCTAATTCCATCCAGGTGAATCTTTCTCAGCAATTTTGCCCCATAAGACATTTTTATATTTTAAATTCTTGTTTATTTTTGTGAGTCTTTTGATACCATTTCACTTTTTTTAAAATTTATTTTTATTCTAATTTATTATACATGCTTGCAGAGTGCAAATCATTTCATATTACATATAAAGAGCACAATTTTTCAAGTCACTGGTTTTACATAAAGTATTTTCACAACAATTGTGTCTTCGTTTCACTTTTATATGCTTCATTTCATTTCACTGTGTGCTTCTGGTCCAGAAGCACAAACAGAATGCTTGTCATACACTTAGTGTAGTTACCAAAGTCTGTTTCATCTCTATAACTCCCTTCTTGTCCCATTGAAAAGATAGATATAAACCCACAGGACACTAAGGGTGGTAGGCAGGGGATTGTTTTTACCATGTAAGATAGTGGCAGCAGATAAGCCAGGCAGAACTGTTCTGAGCCATGGAGTAGGGAACAGGCTGTCTGTGTGGACCAGGGCACACCACCCTCACGGCTGCCATCCCACTCTCTGCTTCCTCCTTTATGAGGGCCTCCTGGGTCTTTCATGAGCCCAATCCAGGTTGTTCCTACCAAGCTCATTTTGCTCATCCCCTTAGAGCTGAAGGCAAGGAGCAAAACATGATAAAAGCAGCCAAGAAGAGATAGTCTGCAATTGTCAAAACACAGGTGAATGCTGTTCCCCTCTAAATGTGGAGAGAGGGGAAACCCTTGTCTGTTTTTAAGAATTGTGTCTTGTTATGATATCAAGTTGGTCAAAATGGAAAAACAATTTGATGTAGAGTTAGTGAATGAACATTTTTCTTTGAAGTTACGCACAAGTATTTATTTTTCTTTATTGAAGTAGCACGATATCTCCCTCTCTCTCTCTGTATGTGTGTGTATAAATACATATATGTATATATGTGAAAAAAATAGAAGTAAACTATTTGAAATCTTATTACCTTCAAAGCACTACTTTGGTGTATATCTTCTATGTGGTAGTAAGGTATATCAGGGGGAAAAGCTTTACATATATTTTAAACATATTTAATGTTTAGAGTTTCTACTTAATAGTATCTATTGAACATTTCTCCACAGAATTATTTTTTTTAACTGCATAGTATCTCAATATATGGACATGCTCCAATTAATCTATCCCTTGCCACTGTATATTTATTTTGTTTCAAACTTATTGTCATCTATTATAAATAATACTTCAGTGACCATCTTTGTAGCCAGTTCTAATCAGTCTGGACCATTTTGTGAGGCTGCATACATTGGGGACTGGGAGTAGAGAAACTACCAAGAGGTTGTTTGGTGTGATGTTGTACCAGTTGCCCTGATGACATCTACTGAGCTGTAAAATGGCAGCTCTGTGTCTGTGGTCTGGCTTTGGTGACATTACTATATAACAGGTATCCTGAACTGTGCTACATAGTAACCTTCCTTTGGGTGTATGAAATTTAGTATATTCGTGACAAGGAATAACAAGTTGAAGTACACTAAGAAAGAATATAATTGCTGATAATAAGCATAGGCTTAGCTTCAAAATAGCTAGCTTAAAGTTTCCTGTATGGTGCACTTTAAAGATTTCACTGATGTTCTTGGAGGAGTGGCATCCAGCCATTTCTGGAATGAAATAACACACATTGTTCATAGTTTAGACCATAATTGATTTAATGCATATTTTTACTACTTTGACATACCATTTATCTTATATGAAAAGAATAATTCTCTCCACAGGTAATATATAAATAAAATTATAATTCCATGAAATGGTATTTGATGACCCACAAATTTTTTTAAAGTTTTTTTTTTTTTTTTTTTTTTTTTTTTTTTTTTTTTTTAACCTAAGTTGACATGTTCTCTGGCTGTTTTTTGCTACTGTGACCAAAAGGCCTAACAAAAACAATTTGAGGAGGAAAAGTTTATTTTTAGGCTCATGGTTTCAAAGATCTCCATCCATAGATGGCCAATTCCATTCCTCAGGGCCTGAGGTAAGGCAGAATATTATGGCAGAAGAGTGTGGTGGAGGAAAGCAATTGGGAGCATGGCACCCAGGAACAGAGAGCGAGAGAAAGAAAGAGAGAACTCCCCTCACCAGACAAAATATAAACTCCAATGGTATGTCCTAGTGCCCACCTCCTCCAGCCACATCCTACCTCTTTTTAGTTACCACTCAGTTAATCCCTATCAGGGGATTAATTCGCTGATTGGGTTAAGGCTGTCAGAGCCCAGTCATTCTTGCATTGTCTCACACATGAGCTTTTAGGGGACACCTCACCTCTAAACTCACTGGTGAGTTTTGAATCATCACTAGAATCACGAAATCCATTATTCAAGAACGTTTGTCCTCTTTGGTCCCCTCCTATTCTCTGTGTTTGGGTAATATATGATTTTATTTCTCCCTCTTCATCCATGACTTTGAGCCCTGTGTGGCAGTTGCTTGTACTTCAAGGAGTCTTTGTTATTATACAAGGATTCAAGTGAGGCTAGCTGAAATCTTCTGGTCTTGTTGCTCTCACAGCCTCCACATTAAGGAGGCAGGATCACTACCTGAGGCTTCTAAGCAGTAACTGTTTTGATTCAAGTTTTTGATCGACAAGTTGTTTTAATTGATGGGACGAAGACTGAAACTAGAGTTTCTTTAGCACAGAGCTTTCTGAGCTTTATTGAGAATAATTGTTCATTTCTTTCTGATCCCACCTTACCATTTCCCAGCTTTGATCCTAAATCTTTTATTTTTCTCTTTAGGCTGGAGGCTCCCAAGTGATTTTCACCAATCCTTTAGAAATTGTCAAGATCCGTTTGCAAGTGGCTGGAGAAATCACCACTGGACCCCGAGTCAGTGCTCTGTCCGTCCTGCGAGATCTGGGATTCTTTGGCATCTACAAGGTATCTATTAGTCATTTGTTTGATTTCTTGCTCATTTCCTAAACTAGTATGAAATTGACTTTTCCTGTGAAGAAATGTTCTCCTGGATCCCATAGGGGGGTACCCCTCCTACCATCTGCCAAAAAACTGCCTTCACAGATACACCAATTCAAGCTGACTATGATGTGAATGGTGTCCACTAGAGCTGTTAAACACAACTCTTTATTTACAGCAACACTGGCTGGAGCTTTATTTTGATTTGTTATTGATATAAAAACCTAATTCTTGGTACCCTCCTTCATGAGGGATGTATGCAAGGATCCTAGGGCACCATCTTTCAGGAGGCATCCTGAGCTCAGTTAAGGAAAAACCCATCCCAGGGCAAGAATTTTATGTTCTGATCCTACACATTGGCCCTATTTGTGTTTTCTATGTCTATGCCACCTCTCAATTATTATAAATCTTAACCATTTTTCATTTAGAAATGGCTTTTCAGAATTATTGTAAAACTAAACTTTCAGAGGATACTTGAAATTTCTCATTCACACCATTCTACCACAACGTTGTAATGAAATATACTAAAATCATTTGCACATATGCCCTGCTCTAAACTATCAAACAAAAGGTGTACACCATTTTTCAGTAAGATTCCAAAAAAATGTTTATACCAACTTGAATAAGTAAACCTTTAAAAACATAGAGGGAGAAGTCAAATGTAGTTTCCTGTGTTTACACAGAAATCATAAAAATTATATGAAATTAATAACAGTTTGTTTCTATGGATAATATCAAGAAATGTCTTATTCCAATTATTCATGTAAATTTTAAACCAGTGTCTTGATCACTACTTAATTCTTTTTTGAATCATCTGTTAATGTGGTTTTATAGAGCATACTGTCTTCATTTCTACCCTCTGCAAGATATAGCTCTGCAAAATAAGCATTTTTTATCTTCACATACAATATTGTCCCTGGAAATTTTATCCCACAGACGTGTAACAGTGAGGGAGTTGATTTCTGTTTTCCTAGTCTCAGTTCATCCTGAGTGGATACAACTGATCCCCATGAGTTTCAACTTACCATATTGCTTTTTAGAGAACTTTTTAATAACTTGATTTGACATTCAGCACAGCATTTGTGAGGTCCTACCGCAATACCCCCCCCCCCTTTTTTTTTGACTACCCAGAGTTCTGCAGGTGACCTCACTAGATATCCAGAATTAATAATAATTGAGGTCATTTTAGGCAAATCTACATTCCCTAAATGATACTTCACTTCTCATGGTCAAGTGGATAGAAAGAGCACGTCATAAGCTGAGCCTTTGTAAGAATCAAATACAATGTGATATCCTCTTTAATGAGATTGATCTGGGGAGATGGGAACAACTTGCCTTATATACTTAAGCATATGTGGTTTTTAAGAATAAAAATGCTGATTTTTTTTTAAAAGCAGCACTTAAGTTGCTTAATCAGGGATTGTTCAGAGATCGGCATTCTATAGCTGTTTTCTTTACTGGTTTGTTATCCAGCTATAAGAAATAAATAGTATTGTCATGAGGCATAGCATAGATCAGTTTGAAATCATCTTCTTTTCTAAATTTTTAGGCTCTTGCGGTGTATAACACCATGTAGCAGCTTGTCATTTTGACGGGATGCCAAGCAGTCTTTCATTGGGGCTGTCTGGTAAAAAGCACTTGGGTACTCTGGCGGTGACTGTCATCAGAATGTCTAGATGGATAAAATGGTAAAAACTTGTTTGCTAATACAGAAACAGGGCCTGTTAAATCACCTGCAGATGCTACGAGCCTGGGACTTCGTGCTTTTCATCTTCACATTATTTCATAATCTTAATCCCCTTTAACACTCTTTGGAAGTAGTTGGTATTCTGATTTTGCATTTGTGAGAACAGAGGCTGCCAGCCTTGGTATTTGAGCTGAAACAGAGGCTCAGAAGTTGCTTGTTTCCACTTTTGTGCTAAAATTGCTTTCCTGAAATGAGCAGGATTGCTCAAGTTTGAGCACGAGAACTCTCCCATATAAAGTTAGTTTAATTACTAGTCTAGTGGTTTAATCTAGTTCAGAGGCATTCCACAGAGCTTGGCGCTGTCTCACAATACACTTGGTTTTGGTGTGTTGATAATTACCAAGTGAAGTCGCTAGCGCTTTGGGCTGGAAACTTGGTTTCATTGCAAGAGAATGACCTGTCAGTCTCCACCTTTCTGCTGGCCATCCTTATCGACTAAATTCCTGGAGGGAGACTGTGAGTCTTCCTTGGGCCGACATACACCTCTCTGTGGTGCCCACTCCTTTCAGTCAACTGGCTCTTTCATTACCACTCTAGCTAATCCTCATTTATGGTATCCTGGTTTCCAGCCTTTCCTGGTCAGAAATCATTTCAGTAGGTTAAGCTCCATCCGTTTAGGGAGCATCACAGCTTTAGTATTGCTGTGAATTTAATGTGTTTTTGTTTCAAGGTAACTCTTTTTAGCAATAGTGCCTTTCTCTGTTTGTTGTCTTGGTTGGGTAGAAAAATGCAAATGACAAGAAGAGACCTAATACTTTTAAGACTGGTTTGTGTCCTTCCCTGTGGGTCTTTGAAAAGACCACTGTCATAGCTTTTGTTGGGACTGGTAATCTGCCTTCTCTTCCCCTGGGCTCTTTTGTTTGCTGTGTTAACATTACAATGGCGAGCACAGGAGGAGTGAGAGGTTGGCTCTGTCTGTGTGTCTAGGCCTGCTGAGCTTAACCTTACCTGAATTGGACTTAACCAAGCTTTCTGTTTTTCTCCTGAATTGACTTGCAAAATACCTAACTATTCTGCAACTTCCCAGTAAATGGCAATTAGAATTCTTGCTTTAGAAATACATTTGCAACTGAAAAAGAGTGGATATGGTAAACATTTCACATTCCTGAAATTAGAAATAGAGCCAATATAGGGAACTATGTAAACAAAGCCCCCCTCTAAAATAGAGAAATTTAGAGAGCATGCAGGAAATAGGTGGTTGAAGTAAAGGCAGAATAAATCATTGCCTTAGTTGCTGCCTGATTGTGATGTAGTTAAGAAAAAAATCTATAACGTTTAGGACATTTCTTAAGAATGTATGAGGGTTGGGGCTGGTAGAAGAGCACTTACCTACCATGTATAAGGCCCTGGGTTTGATCCTCAGCATTGAAAAACAACAACAAAAAACTATATGAGGATGTAATTCCCTTTTCCTGGAAAGCTTTTCTTTTATGCATAATCCCCTGGAATATAAAATAAGTCAGACTCTGTCATGGGAAAGAAAGTTGCCTCCCTCTACTTTTGAGTGTTACCGATTCCATATGAGCTCTCAACTTATAAAATAAAATTTGTTGTTGAACATTAAATGGCAGCAGAGCTATCATAGGTCAAAAGATGCTTCCTTAGGAAGCCCAGAAGAGTTCATGCCTCTTTTCGAAGACAAAAATTGGTCAGTGAGGGGCTGGGGATATAGCTCAGTTGGTAAAGTGCTTGCTTCACATGCACAAGGCCCTGGGTTCAATCCCTAGCACCAATAAATAAACAAATAGATAGATAGATAGATAGGGGCTGGGGCTGTGGCTCAGCGGCAGAGCGCTCGCCTCACACGTGCGTGGCCCAGGTTCGATCCTCAGCACCACGTAAACATAAATGCATTGCATTGTGTACAACTAAAGTAAATAAATAAATATTAAAAAAATAGATAGATAAAAGGTATTTAAAAAAAACTGGTCGGTGAAGCAGTGACAGCTAGGATCCGTCAAGCATTGTTCAAAATAGTTTTCAAATTTCATAATCACAAATTAAACATGGACTTTTACTAGAAAGTCGCTTAGAAATATGGTCTGTTGCGTTCTGATCAAAGGCATTTGTTTCACCCACTGTATTTGACAGTTTTCAAGTGTTTCTTATCTACCTGCATCAGTGTGTACTTGAGTTCATTGTGTCTATATAAATATTGAAGCTGTTGTCCATATCTTGCAGAAGCAAGCAATGATATATCTGTACATTCTTGTTTATTCTGTTACTTTTCTCAAAGGTTTGGTTTTTTAAATTTTCAAAAAAAAAATACAAGTTGATATTTTTAAAACTTCAAACTATTGAGAAAGGTATATGGAGGGAAGTAAAATTCTCTCTCCAACCTTTATTTTTCCATTCTCTTCAAATAGTTTTTTTGTAAATCCTTGAAAATTTGTTTCTACTTAGATCAGTATTTGTCTCCTCATCCCTTTCATTCTTTCTTTCTCTGTATACTAAAATTTACCAATATCAATATAGCTTGTGTGTTTTAATACAAATAGAGTGTTTCTACGCACAATGTATGTTAAAACTCTTTCCTTCTTTGTTTTATTTGATAGCATATACAATTATTTAAAAGTTTTTTCTTACTTCCCACCCCCATGCTGGGTGTAAGCTTTTTTCTTTTTCTTTTTCTTTTTTTAACTAATTTACTCTTTAAAAAAAATAGTTTTAGTTGTAGTTGAACACAATACCTTTATTTTATTTATTTATATGTGGTGCTGAGGAGCTAACCCAGGGCCTCGCACATGCTAAGAGTTACCACTGAGCCACAACCCTAGCCTCCTAGTTTTCTCTAGGTGAGTACTTAAGTTTCTTCCAGTGTGGAAATACAAGCAATGTCTGGTGAACTCCCCGTGTTTTATTTTGATAAAAAATTTTTTGTGTTTTTTTTTTAATTAGTGCATTATATACATGATAGTGGCATTTGTTGTTACATATACATACATACACACTATGCAACAGTATAACTTCAGTATAATTTAGTATTTTGATATTCTTTTATGACTGTATACAAAGAATAAATTCCTAGGAATGAAGTTGTTAGGTCTAGGGGCATGTGCATTTTTTAGTTTTAATAGATCTAATCAAATTCCATCAGTTTAATTTCATCCTGATAACATATGTATTGATAGAAATAATTCCTCAGTTTATCATCTTTTATAAATTTCTCTTTTTATGTGAACATGCCCCATATGAGGAAAGCAATTGTTTAATTATTGCTTTGAGAACACATTGCACACTAGTTTTCTGGCATCAAGGGGTATGCGTTGGTTTTACTGCCACCCTAGTGGCTGCTCTCACCCTTCCACTTGTACTTCTGTCTTCATCTGGACTTTATTCTGACTTTGACTCCCTCAAATTCATTGTTATTACAGCAGCCAGAACAATCTATTTAAAATGTAAATCAGATTAATTCACTCAACACACACTTTCTTAATGTGTATAGCAACTTTATTCACAATTGCCAAAACCCAGAAGCAACCAAGATGTCCTTCACTAAGTGAACGGACAAACAAACTGGGGACATGCAGACAATGGAATATTATTCAATGCTAAAAACAAACAAGCTGGGTGTGGTGGCGCATGCCTGTAATCCTAGCACTTGGGAGGCTGAGGCAGGAGGATCATGAGTTCAAAGCCAGCCTCAGCAGTGGCGAGGCACTTAGCAACTCAGTGAGACCCTGTCTCTAATAAAATACAAAAAAAGGGCTGGGGATGTGGCCCAGTGGTCAAGTGCCCCTGAGTTCAATCCCTGGTAAAAGAAAGAAAGAAAGGAAGGAAGGAAAGGAAGGAAGGAGGGAGGGAGGGAGGGAGGGAGGGAAAAAGAAACGAGCTCTCAAGCTGTGAAAAGACATGGAAGAAATTTTAAGTGCATATTACTAAGTGAAAGAAGCTGATCTCAAAAGGGTACATGTTGCATGAGTCCAAGTACATGACATTCTGGAAAAGGCAAAACTGTAGAGACAGTAACAAGATCCATCAGCACACTTTTATTGGGAGTTAACTATGTGCCTGGTGCTGTTCTAGCCATTTGGGAGGTGGCTGGGAAAAGCCAACTGGCCACTCACAGTTTGGTGTATAGGAAAAGTTTGCCATCAAGAAAACAAATATATGACATCAGGTGGTGCTGAGAACTTGGAAGACATAAAAGTCAGGGTAAGGGGATGGAGAAGGGCCAAAGGAGGCTGGGGGGTACATTTTAATAGGGTGGTCAGGGAAGTCCTCTGGAATGAGGTATCTGGGCAGAAACCAGAAGGAAATGAGAAACTAGTGGGCTCTACAGAAACTGCTCCCCCGTGGAAAACCTTGCAGCAGCTTTCTCCTGCAGTTAGAGCAGATCCCCAACTGCTTGCCTGGGGGCCTTTCCTCCTCACCCTCCATTTTGTAGCAGCATCCTGTGGGCTAGCTCTGCTGGCTGACTTTGCTTTCTTCAGATATTTCGCGCTTGCCCCTCTTGTTCTTCAGTCTACCCAAAGACTCTTCCCTTGAAGTCTTAGCTCAACAGATGCCTCCTCAGGAAGACAGCCAGGCCACTTAACCATCATGGTCCCCTTTCCAGTGCTCTAGCAGCGTGTGTCACCATCTGCTGTCTTTCTTTGCGTGACTGTGTCTCCCTTATCTAGAGTGTATTTGAAGCAGCAACCTTTCTTCTTCACTGCTGCTTTGTAACTTTTCCGGCTCTTACGTAGATACCTGATAAATACCTGTTGAGCACATGAGATAACTAAAAGCCAGGTGTTTTCACATTATATGTGAGGATATTAGAGGAGAGAAAGTGGATTGGTGAATAATGACCAAAAAGACCATGATGTTGGGAACGTCAAAGTGAACAGGGGGCTAACTGTGTCTAGTTTCAAAGGCACCCATTTCTCCGCCCAGTAAGCTCTGCCCTAGACCAGGGATGCAAAAATAAGTGTGGTTTGTAAAGACTTTACCGTCTGTGGTGGCACTTAGCCAAGTTCACAGATCCACAGAAATTATGTGCATGCAGTTGAGAAGAGCTGTTGAAGGGAGTATGCACAGGCTATAAAGGAAGTGCAGCTGACTCACAGAGAGACGGCCAGGAAGGCTTTCTGAAGGAGATGGCCTTGAATGATGAACAGATGAACCAGGTGGAAGGCAGAGACAGATGGCCTGAGCAGCTTTATGTTTGAGAAAATATAATTTGGCTTCAGTGGGGGAATGCCATGCAGCAGGACGAAACTGAACAAGACTTAAGGCAGGGAGGACAGCAAGGAGGATGTAGGGATGTAGACTGGAGTTGGTGATGCTGACCTGGACCAAGGCAGTGGACAGTGGGACCAGAACAGGGTGGGGGTGGGGGATATATTTGAAGGATGCTTTGGAGTTAGTCTCGCAAAGCCCTGGAAAGTGATGAAAGTGATGAAAGATAGAAAGTAAAGGAAGATTGAGCACCTGGATAGATGGGGGTAATGTAAACTTTACAATTTCAGAATATTTGAGGAGCTGTGAGAAAACTTTAAAGGACCTTTCATCTACTGTTATTTTTCTAATTGGGGAATAGAGACCCAGAAATATAATAGGGTTCAGCTATGGGACTAGGTAGGCAGGAGCAGATCCCTAACTCCCTGTTAAGTATTTTCTTACTGTAAAGATATTTAATGGAAAACCAGAGCCCTGCAGACATATGGGTTTGAAAGGTGTTCTATGAGAATCATCTGCATGCGTGAAGCCATGAGTAGGTAAAATTTCTAAGCCAAGAGAAATCAATAATGGAACTCAGAGACCAGGCTTATTTATTTCTTTACATGTGTATTTTTTGGTTTGGTGTTATGGAGCGAACCCAGGGGCACTTCACCCTGAGCTGCATCCCCAGCTCTTTTTATGTTTTATTTTGTGATTGGGTCTTGCTAAGTTGCTGAGGCTAGCCTAGAACTTAGGAACCTTCTGCCCCAGCCTCCCCAGTCACCGGGATTGTAGGCACACCGCACTGCAGCTGGGTGCAGCCGTCAGGTGAACAGCCTGTGGTGCTAGTAGAGGAATGAGATGTGAGGGAGGAGGAGCCATGAGTATTACTAGATGCCACAGAGACCAAGAGGGACAAAGGATATGAAAAGGTTTTCAAACTAAAGATGGAGGTTGGTGATTATCTTTAAGAAATCAATTTATTCAGAATGGTAGAAGCAGAAACCTTTAAGAAGAAGCAAACAGAAACCATTCAACCTGAAAGTTTTACTGTGAAAGAAAACAGCAACCTGAAGAAAAAAAGAGTCCAGGGATAATGTTTTGGGGGGGCGGAGGGGATAGGTTGAGAGATTACTATTTGCTTTCATTTTGTTTGTTTGTTTCTTGTGTTGCTGGGGATCAAACACAGGGCCTTCTGCATTCTAGGCAAGTGCTATACCACTGAGCTACAACCCCAGCCCACTTGTTTTTATTCAGAGAACAATGCCTGCCTCTAGATAGGACTGAAGAGTCACTGAAGATGGAAGGGTTTGGAGCATCTGAAGGTGGCAAGATCAAACACAGTACTAGACTCTCAGGAGGCAAAGAGAGTGTGTCCTGGCTTAGTTGTGTGTGTGTGTGTGTGTGTGTTAAGCTCATTTGTGCTGATGTTTATTGAATAACTCAGCTGGGCCCCAAACTTAAGGCTGTGTATGCATCACATCATTTAGTCCTCACTTCAGCCTATGAGACAGGTTCTATTCTAAGCTCCAGCTTACAGCCGAGGAAAGGGAAGCCTGATGGATTTAGGTAACTTATATAAGGCCACATACCTTTTAAGTTAAGTGGTGAGGCTGGTTTTCAAACTCCATCCAATTGCTTTTTGAAACCTAACCTATAACTTAAAGATACTTGACACAGATAGGAAAAAACACAGGCATAATAGATGCACATAGATTTCCAGGGAAATAATCATAAGGTTATTGTGGGGATTTACAAAAATATATACATGCAAAGAACACAAGGTAGAGCTTAGCACATAGTGCATATGATGTGCTAGTTATTATTAATTTTTAATTATAGAATGCCAACTAAGGGATTGCAAAAATACCTAGTTCTTCCCCAGGCCTAATTTCTAATGCTGCGTAGTCAACAGCCTCCTCTAAGCTAGGCATTCAACTTTGGACTTCAGAATAACAAATAAAAAGGAGATGTCTTGAAAAACATTGTTTCTGTAAGACAGTTCCCAAAGGAATTAAAAGTGTTAAAGAAGCCAGGGTAAAAGAGATTCTTAAAAAGAGGGGAAGTGAGCCCAAGTGTCCATACTCAGATGAGTGGATAAACAAAATTTGGCAAATACATATAAGGGAATAGTATTAATCCTGAAAAGGAGAGGAAATTTTGACACATGCTACAATGTGGATGAACCTTGAGGACATTATGCCAAGAGAAATAAGATAGTCACAAAGGGACCGTATGACATACATCCACTTGTATGAGATATCTAGAGTAGTCAGATTCATACAGACAGAAAGTGGGATGGTGGTTGCCATGGCTCAGAGGGAGGGGAGAATAGGAGTTAGTGTTCATGGGTACATAATTTCAGTTTTGCAATATGAAAAGGTTCTGGAGTGTGAATGCACTTAACCCTATTGAACTGTACACTTAAAAATGCTTAAGACAGGGGGCTCCTCGGTAGAGGGCTTGCCTAGCACGTGCATGGCCCGGGTTCAATCCTCAGCACCACGTAAAAATGAATAAAGGCATTGTGTACAGCTAAATAAATAAATATTTTTTTAAAATGCTTAAGACAGGGCAGGGGATATAATTTAGTTGGTAGAGTGCTTGCCTCTCATGCACAAGGCCCTGGGTTCAATCCCCATCACCCTCCCCCCAAATGCTTAAGACAATAAATTTTAAGTTACATGTATTTTACTACAATTTTTTAAAATAAAAGTAAAAATTCTAAAAGGTGAGGAAAAAAGCAAATGATTAATATTTTACCATTTTTTCATTTACTTTTTTTTTTTTTTTTTTTTGCATGCAAGTACTCCACCAACTGAGCTATATCCCCAGCCCCTCATTCACCGAATATTCACTGTGTGCTAGCACTGCAGTAGGTACTGGAGTTTCAGAGATATATATAGTATCACTGCCTTCTGTGTGATCGGTGTTGAGGGCATGAGAGAATATAAACATAAAATTCTAGTGACTTAAAGTTCTTGTAAAAGTTTATTTTAATAGACAGGACAGAAAATTCAGATAAGAAGGGATATCTAACAAAACATATGTTCCTAGTCCCAAGCTTCAGTAACCTATCTTTCCAGAGACAAACATTTTTACCAGTTTTTGTTCTAGTATTTGTTTTGTTCTAATTTTGTTGTTTCTTGCTAAGTGCCCACAGGATTAGTTTTAAGACGGATCTTTTATCTTAACTTTCAGACAATAATATACTGCCCTTCATGGTAAAAGTATATAAAACGATGCTACTAACCCACCGTTCATAGTGGCTCTGAATATATTTTCCAGAAGTGATGGATATGTTTCTGTTTCCACTAAGTCATCCTTATATTCTCTGGTTTCCAGTTGTGACCAAGGTATGCATTTAAAAAATGGCTGGCTTAAGAAATGTTATTTGCAAAATGAAACAGATAAATGTCTCATGGTAACTAAAGAGGCCTATGGGTTCTGATCAACTTAGCAAACTCTTATAAACTTATTTAGTAGAATTGGGTCTTTCACTAAATAAAAGATTGTATCATAGCCTGATAAATGTCAAACCCTACAATGTTTCAGGTATGAACTTCCATTTTCTGCTCCAATAGGACAATGTGCTTTTCACTGATAATAGTAGTTATCATCATCTTTTATTGAAGATCCATGCCAGATACTATACTAGGTACCTTATTCTAATCATTGGATTTAAGTTTAGTGTGTCTGTAAAAATTTTGCATTTTATGGATGAGAAAGTTGAGACACTGAGATTCTGAGAATTTCACCCAACATCAGAGAGATGATCTGAGGCCAGGTCTCGGATTGCAAGTCCTGTGTTGTATTCTTGCTCCTAAAATGTACTATTTTTGGTATGAAGAAGCAGAATTCAGATGTAGTTCCATATTTAAGATGACACATTTTTAATTTTTTTTTTTTTTTTAAGTGGGGGACTTCTTCTCTAAGAAGTCATCCTCTTCAGGGAGGGAGCTTTCAGAGAGTTGCATGGAGTGGTAAGGCACAGAGAACCCCATCTCAGTTAGCTAAGTAGCCATAATCATTGATATTATAGACAGATGGCCTCATTGATGTACTAAGAGGGATTGGGGGAAAGCCCCCCTACCCGCCAATTTGGTGATCTAATATATAAGATCAGAGGGGAGGAAGAATGACAAATGCCAGAATTCAGATGTAGTTCCATATTTAAATGACATTCCATGTTTTAAGGTAAGGCACAGAAACCCCGTAGTCATTAAAGACAGATGGTGATGTCATTGGGGGAAAGCAACCAGCTTAAAGAAATCTCCTGCAAAAAGGCATAAACTCTCTGTAGGGTTTATAGCCATTGGCAGATCAAAATGATCATTCAGTTAAAACAACTTAAAATGTTGCACAATGTATTTTTTAATATTTATAGGTGTAGATGGACACAATACCTTCATTTTATTTATTTATTTTCATGTGGTGCTGAGGATCAAACCCAGTGCCTCACATGTGCTAGGCAAGTGTTCCACCACTGAGCCACAACCCCAGCCCCTGTGCAATGTATTTTTTTAAAGCCTTTTCAAATACATAGCAAGGAAATAAGGAATGTTTAAGCCTAAAATTAGGTAAATTCAGCAGAACCATAAAGCTGACTTTTGCCTTGAAGACATTTGCCAAACACCTGATGGGGAGCATTAATTTTTTATTGTTAACTTTGGCATATGCTAATGACTTTTTAAGAATTTGTTCTAGTTAGTTATACATGACAGAATTTTTGAAGCTACAGGGGACAACTACGTATTGCCTAAAGAACTAAATCTAAAAAGAACAGGGTGGGGGACTAAGATGAGTCAAACAAAGGACCTCAGTGACAAAATTTAAGGCAATAAGGGAACATTTACTTCCAGGGGCCAGCCCTATGGGTGCACAGCCTTGATAATGAGGGTCTCCTCAATGTGTCTATTCTAGGCATCACTAGTCGTAACCCTACCTCTGGTCCTAAAGAAAATCATCCCCCCATAAAACAGACCACAAAGAGCTATATACCCCATGGATGGGTAAAATAACAGTGCCTCTTCTACTTTAGGTTGCAAAGAAAATTGCCTTACTTCTCATTGGAGAAGGAGAAAAGGGGTAGGGAGGAAACCCTCTCCTAAGAATCAGAAACCCTGAGCTGGTCTCACATGGGCTTACAGGCTGAATTTCTATTTCTTTGGTGATAAGAAAAATATCAAGCTGGTAATTTATTTCTAGACAGTCTTGAATTTATGGTACTCGTTTGTGTCTGACAAAAGCAAACATAATCCTCTCAAGAGGAACCCACATTCAACCCAGGCCTCAAAAATTTTTCATAGATTATGTTACAAGAATATGAACAAGTCACATTAGAAAATCTCAAGTCATACAGGCAGTGAGGCCCTTTGAGCAGAGATAACAAAAACAATGGAAGCCAGGCACGGTGGCGCACGCCTGTAATCCCAGCACTTTGGGAGGCTGAGGCAGGAGGATCGCGAGTTCAAAGCCAGCCTCAGCAATGGCGAGGCACTTAGCAACTCAGTGAGACCCTGTCTCTAATAAAATACAAAAATGGGCTGGGGAGTTGGCCCAGTGGTCGAGTGCCCCTGAGTTCAATCCCCAGTACCACCAAAAAAAAAAAAACACACACACACAATGGAGAAGCATAATAAATCTACAAAAATTTAATGATTGGGGGATACTAGGATCGAATCCAGGGTCTCACACCTGGTATGCAAGTGCTCTACCACTGAGTTATATTCCCAGACCTTTTGTAAATTTTATTTTGAAATGTGATCTAGTTAAGTTGCCTAAGCTGGCCTCAGACTTGCAATCCTCCTGCTTCAACCTTTCAAATAGCTAGGATTTCAGGCATGAACCACCATTCTTGGCTATAAATTTTAAAATTATCGGAAATATTAAGTGAATGTTTTTTAAAAATCAAAAAGTAAAAATATTTATAATGATTAAAATTTAACCGATGGCTTTGACAACAGATTGAACACAGTCAAAGAGAAAATTAGTGAACTGGAATACATGAAATTATCCAGTATGCATTTTTGAAAGACATAGAAATTGAGGTGGAGAAAAGTGTGAGATATAAGGTATAAAACAAAACTAGAAAGAAAGGAAAGATGATAGCTGAAGATTTTCCAGATCTTATAACAGCCATTAATCCACAGACTCAAAAAGTACAACAAATTACAAGTGTGAGATAAAAGTAATCCAAACTAGATACATCAGACTAAAATTGCTGAACATCAGAACTAAAAAGAACCTATTAAGTAGCCAGAGAGAAAGGCAGATTTGCTTCCAAAGGGGCAACAGTTGAACTGACAGTTAATTTAGTAATAATGACAGCCAGAAGACTGTTGAATTGTGTCTTTAGTGTTTATAAGAAAAAACCTTTCCACCTAGAATTCTATACCCTGTAAAAATGTATTTTAGGAACAGACAAAAAATTAAAACATTTTTAGACTGGAAAAACATCACCAGTAAAGACTTAGTAAAGGAAATTATAAAATGTACTTCAAGTAGAAGAAAATTGATTACAAGTAGAAATGCAACAGAAATGAAAAGCAAAGAAAGTAATAAATGTTTACTCTAAACAGCATTGCCTTAATTAATTTATATATGTATGTATATGTTTATACGTGGTAATTATAAATGCTTAATGTTTTAAGGTAGAATTAAAATTCATAATCATAAAATGGGGATTGCTTGTAATTTAAGTAGGCTAAAGAATCTGTGTTTATACAAGAGGAAAGTGAAGACAGCCAAGACTGTAATACATTAACCAGGCATATTACCATTCTCAGTGTAAACACCTAGATAAGAAATAGACTTTGCAGGTACGATGTGGGTGAGTGGGGAGAGGAAGGAAAGATAACAAAAATTGAAAAGGTGGGACACATGTCACGGATTGGCTTTGTGAAGGGTGAAGGTTGCAGGACTGGCAGCTTGGAGACTATAAAGCTAGACTGTAAAAAAAAATTCCAGTCCATCTAAGTGATGAACATCACGAATGGCAAAGCAACATACAGTAGTAGAACAGTAGAGAGCTGGGACTGACAGTGGCATTTACTCAAAAAGAATAAACAAAAACACCTGGGGTTCCCAAGATTATTTTTTTAGAACTACAATGAAATTAAAGAGAAGCTAATGTTTTAAAAGACCATGAACAAGAAACCAAATAGTAAACTACATTTTATATTGAAATGGATGTCATTTCGATGTTTAGTAATATCAAGTATTCATTTATTGCCTAGCTTATTTGGTTTCAACACCACTGACAACAACATAACGGGTCTTGGCACTAGTGATGTTTCTCAGCAAGATGCTGAAACTCACCCTGTTCAAGTCCCAGGCACCTGAGGTCCAACCATTCCTTGATTGGGCAGAAGGCATGCTGCCAAGCTGTGTATCTAAGGGTTAACTCATTTAGGGGAAATCACAAAGAATGCTAAGGGATCAAGACATGACATGCTGCCCATTGTTTGTAGCTCCAGGATCAAAATATACAATTATACATGCCAAATAAATTCTAAACCTGTAAGGTAGGAAAAGAGGGGTGGCTCTGACGACAGGTGCCAGAAGCATTAAATAACCTTCTCAGACAAGG
Source organism: Tamias sibiricus (assembly GCA_025594165.1). Classification (NCBI taxonomy): domain Eukaryota; kingdom Metazoa; phylum Chordata; class Mammalia; order Rodentia; family Sciuridae; genus Tamias; species Tamias sibiricus. The sequence goes on along the minus strand of CM046664.1, from coordinate 104,538,384 downwards.
TGCACCACTGTTGTCTTGAATGCTGCAGGGTCCCTCAGTCTGGCATTTTCCCCCATGCTAGACAATGTGTATTCACTGCTGGAGTCTCTGTTAAGCCTCTGTCTCCCAGACCTGCTGGCTCCTGGTGCCCAGCCCAACACAGAGGTGCCTTTGTGAATGTAATTACCTTTCCCTGTATTAGAAATAGTCTGTTTAGAGCTGTGTTTGCAGGTACAGCTAGAATAAGCAGGAATTAGCATGCAAAAAGACCTGCCCTGGCCTGGACTTCTTTATCAGCACCACCCTTCAGGACTGGCTTTTTTCCCAACTTTGGATTGATTGGGCAGGTGTGATACCATTCAAAATGAAGAACTTTGAAAGAAACAGAAGAAAGGGAGAGAAAAAAAAAAAAGTGAGAATTGGAGATAGCTCTAGGGGTGGGAGTGCAGGGAAATCCTGATGTGTTGTATCTTTTGACAATCTCATACCAGATAGCTGCCAGAGTAAACCCAAATGGATGATTCTAGAAGCTTAAGAATTGATTAAAGCTCCTTGGGGTTTTCAGCACAGTGTCCACATCAAAAAGTCAGAAGAAGCAAAATAAATGGTTCTTCTACCATGATGGTACTGTGGCCAGAGCCTCTAAGCCTGTCTAGTTAGCCTGTGTTGGTTATGGATGATGAACTTTAAGTGAAATTAGAGTACCTTTAAAGTACCTTCCTAGACCTCATATGTGATGACTGTGGAGGGCATTAGAATGATTCAAAATTGGAGAGGGCCAGAGTTCAACACTGTTTATGTATAGGTCTACCCAGAGATGCTTTTTGTTGTTCCTATCTGTCATAGTGGGCCTTTTATTTAAAAAAAGAGAAAAAAAAAAAAAAAAAACAATAATTTCCCCCTTTTTTGGAGACAGTACTTTAATGACTAGTAAGAGATTAGAGATGGGCTGGGACTGTGGCTCAGAGGTAGAGCGCTCACCTAGCATGCGTGAGGCACTGGGTTTGATTCTCAGCAACACATAAAATAAGATATTGTGTCCACCTACAACTAAAAAATAAATATTAAAAAGAGAGATTAGAGGATTGTATTTTGCATTTGGTAAAATTTTCCCAAATGATTTTACTTGTGTGTACAAAGGAAATTCAGGACCAACCAGAGAATGTCTAAGAGTAGAGATGCCCAGAGAACCAGGAAAATAGACTCCAGGCCAGAAAATGTGAGGATTTTTCTATGGGGCAGAAAGATTTAGAGATTTATTTTAAATGGCACACACTTTATAATTTTATTAATTTTTAATGGCCAAAGTAATTATTTTTGTGTTCCTGATGCAGGCCGTGGGATGGCAGAGAATGTTTTCCTCTATTGCACAGTTGCATGTTGGCTGATTACTTAGTAAAAATTATGCATGGGGCAAGTAGAATACAAGTTAAACAGGTTTGTGTTTTGATGTAGGACTAGAGAATGGGTGTTCAGGACAAAGTGAAGGATTTATCAAGGAATCTAGGAGAGAAACTTTTCCACCCTTGCAACTTTAAAAGCCTTTTTAACATCCTGCTTCTCTTTTCTTTGTTGGGGAGCAGCAGGTCAAGGATTGCCTAAGGCAGCCTTGCAAATTGGCACCTGCCTTTGTGCCTACAACCTGAAGGAAGCAGTGAGGAAAAGGAGGCCAGGGAAACTTAATAAGTGTGCCTGTTTCTCCAGCCTTTTGCAGAATTAGCTCTCTTTGGGAATCGGGCTTTGATGCCTGGAGTGTAAGGGAATCGAAGGCCACCTCCTGACTCAACCAGGGTAGTTATTTGCTGCAGGGAGATACCTGAGCAGGTGCTGGACTGGGAAGCAATACCAGGAGAGGCAGGGAGACAGCCCTCTGGTCGCATTTGTCCCTTACATGTATACTCAGTGCACTGGGTACTTTACAGAAGACTTTCACAGTAATTACCTCATTTATTACTAAAACTCCAGTCCCTCCCCTCCCCAGAAGACGGTGACCTTTGGTGTTTTTGTAGTTATTGTCATTGTTTTTTGCTACCATGGATTGAACCCAGGGGCATTTAACCATCTAGTCACATCCCCAGACCTTTTTTATATTTTATTTAGAGACAGTGTCTCACTAAGTTGCTTAGGTTCTTACTAAGTTGCTGAGGCTAGATTTGAACTCATGATCCTCCTGCCTCAGCCTCCCGAGCTGCTGGGATTACAGGGGTGTGCACCACCTCACCCAGCACCTTTGATATTTTTGACAGGAAGGTTCCTGGGGCTCATCAGATGTCTACCCAGCCATGCAAAGGAGGTAGGAGGTGTGTGATCTTACCATGCATTCTTTTTATCTTTTTAATGGTTTGAACATCCCCTCTGTAGAACAGGGATGGTGGCTGCCCACAAGTTCTCTCTCTTCTTGGACTTTTTTTTTTTTTTTTTCAGGTAATTTGAAACCTAAGTCCTCTTACATATCCCAACATTCACTCTGGTTTGCATAATTTCCTTGGCCTGATCCCTCTATTAAAAATGCAACATATTCTACCACTTTCCCTTCAGCGTTGCACTATAAGGTTTCACCTTTCCCCAGGTTTGTTCCTTTTCATTTGTTTGTTTGATTTTTGGCCAAGTCATTTTTCCTGTCTGCCATCCAGTGTTAGTGTCAAACATCTCCTGAATTTCATCATACCTCTTCCCAGGCTCTTCTCACAGGGATGCATGACTTACCATCATGATTTCATGAAAGGAGGAAGAGGGTCTGCTGCTGGGGTCCCTTCTTGAGGCACCCAGCTGCTTCTTTCATGTGGCTTCACTCTTCCTGTGTCTTAGGGATGTTTCTAATTTCAGGTTCTGTCTTCCCATACATGTCCTTTTGCTCATATTGAAGCCACATAGCAAAAGACAAATTAATCTAACTCCTCCATCCCTTTTCCCCCCAAACTTTAGCATTCCAGTGCAAAATCACTCTTTTCTCCTAGGTTTTGTAGTATCCCTACAAATGACATTTCTTTGCTCAACTAAAAGCTTGGTTTGTTTTCTAATATTTTTTTTGCAGCACAAATTATTGTCCTTCTGGAAATCTGACAAAATATCTGAAAGCCTTTCATGTCTTTTTTTAGTTGTGATTTTTTTTTTCCCCCTATGGGAATTGGCAAAACAAAATCAGTATCTTCAAGAACATATGTTAGGCCCCAGCTAACGTAGATTTTACAAAGTGTTTTATAAATTAAATCAGATTATAGTTCCTGGCCTCTGGTTGCTTACATTCTGAAATGGGCAACACTGACATAGGTAGATAAAAGAACATGAAGAACACTCAGAACAGTATTGAGAAGGTATAGATAGTGTGGAACCATGTGGAATCCATCCCTGTCTATCTTCTACTTAAAAAGTCTTCAGTGGAAGCTGGGCGTGGTGGCACACGCCTGTGATTCCAGCACTTGGGAGGCTGAGGCACAGGAGGATCGCGGGTTCAAAGCCAGCCTCAGCAATGGCGAGGCACTTAGCAACTCAGTGAGACCCTGTCTCTAAATAAAACACAAAAAAGCGCTGGGGATGTGGCCCAGTGGTTGAGTGCCCGAGTTCAATCCCTGTTACCAAAAAAAAAAAAAAAAAAAAAAGTCCTCAGTGGAAATGTGGCATGTGAATGAAGTTGTATTTAAGAGGTTGGCACTCCTATCTTAGCAATCATAAAAGAAGATTCAGTGATAGATGTACCTTGACTTATCAGGTGAATGGGGCATTGATAGATTTACCTGAGAGGCATCAGGATTACCAGGGAGAGGAAACTGGGAAAGTGAAGGAAGTCATTATAAAGCTTTGACAAGGGTGAAAATATTCATCCAAATCCACAGGACAGCGCAATACCAAGGATGGCAGTAGAGTTTTGGAAACAAGAAGTAGGAAAAAAAAAAAAAAAATGTAGGCAACATGACTAAAGAATGAAGGAAATATTAGATCATGCCTGGCAAAAACAAAACAAAAATCATACACTGAATTTAAGGAGAAGAAAAGGCATAACCCAGAGCCGCTCCAACATGATCTCAGCTCTGGAATGGTTGGTAATATTTCTGCTGACAGAAGGCTGCAAAACACTTACAGTACTTGCAGTGGTTCTCTCTGGCTGGTGAAAATTAGGAGCAGTTAAATTTTTAATGCTTCTCTATATTTTCCATAATAAACACTTACTGTTTTATAATCAGGAGAGAGAAAAAGAAATCTTAGAAAATATTACTAGCAGTGATATGAGGAGAGCACAGATTGAAGTCTGTCCTTAAAATGTGAACATTGGGAGATGTAGTTAAAGATAAGAGCTAATAGATGTAGTAAGAAGCAAAATTGGTGGGAAGAATTATACCAGTCCAAAAAGTTACTCCAAATGGTCTGTTCAGAAAGTCAGTAATATGGTGATATTTTTTTTTACCACATCGAGGGAACCAGACAGGAAGATTTAACTGATCTTTATTTGAGTTGGTTATTTGGTGTCTAGTTTGAGTATGTTTTGGACAGACTCAACATGTAAACAAAAGAGCTGGCAGAACTTACAGAAAGACACAAAGGCAAGAAGGGAAAAGGAGAGAAAATAAGAACTGCCTAAATCATGACTTTAAAAAACTAATCATAAGGAAAAGAACTAAATCATAAGGAAAAGATTTTGGATGCTACATATGAATATTGACATTATACTTTACTTTTTTCACCTTGAGAAAGCTGGGAGAGATGGGGGAAACCCTTAGAGACCTGAGTTTTGGACCTGTCTCCAGAGGTAACTCCAAGATATACCCTGAACAAGCCCAGGGTACATCCTTCAATAAAAGCACAATTGATAGATTACCCTGGGCATCAGTGTGCGCATGTGTAAAATGAACAGCTTGTATGTGCAGGACGTCATGGTTCTTAATTTCAGTTAGACACTGAACAGTTTGGGAGTGGACAGGATACAGAAGCATGTGCTGATTGTGAGATCGACTGGTCCTTTTTTGAATACCCATTTGCAGAGTGAACATAGGCATGAGACATGCTTCAGGCATCCATGGGTGAATCGACTGAGGAACAGACAACATGACAGAATCCAGATTCCAAGCATTTGTTCTGGTTGCAAGGATGAGCCAAAATTTAATGGGATTAAATACAAAGTCCTACTTGTATTACTTCACTTCTGTACAATAACTAAGTTGCAGTAGAAGTGGATTAATAGTTTATATGAAAAAGACTAAGGGTTTTGTAACCCAAAATCTCAGTTTGAGTTAGGAATGAAATGTAGATGTCAGGGGGGGAAGAAAACAACAAAGCTACAATAACAGATGTGTGGTATTAAAGAACTTTGACAGATTGGAGCAGCATCAGGAAGAAATACCCACAATCCGGCATTACTAGACCTCAGTAAATGTCACTGGACGTGGCTAGATCTGTTGAATCTGGATGGATTCGTTATTTTCTTTTGGGAATCTTTATAGTTGTTGGAAATTTTTAGGTATTAGAAATCTGTGAAAGAAATGGTATTAAATCATTAAGTGTTGAAAAGGGGTGATTTCCTTCCTGTACAGCCTACCCCAAACACAATATATGTGTTGTGGTTTTCATTATAATATTATATCGTATTTCAGGGCACTCATCAGTTCTCAGGATCTCTCCATGGCATGATTTTGGCACTAGAAATTATTTATTGAAGAGGTAGTTCTAGCTAGGAGCTAATTATTTTACCACTACTCTTATGTGTGTCATAATTAGCGTAAATATTTTAAGGCCTATAAGCAGGCATTTACCAATGTTTCATAAACCATGAATGGTGGGTAAGTATGTGAATGAATTAGGGGGATCCATGAATTCCTAGAAAAGATACATAACTTATTTGTGTACATGCAATTTTTTTCTGGGAACACGTCCAACACTTTCATCAGATTCTCAAATAATACAAAAATTGGACCCCTTGTCCCTCCACCTGTATAATTTGTCTGCTTGCTATGTGTAAGCAAAAAAAGCATCTTGAGTATTGCCTCTCATCTTCTGTTGAGACCAGCAAACATATCTTCCTTGATATGGCGATGACTTGCCACCAGTAGGGACTTGAAAGGATGTTAACAGGCAGAGTTCCAAAAATGCTTAAATAGAAATTTTAGCATTAGAGTAAATGAGAATTCCCCTCCCACTTCCTCACACCATACAACAAAACTAATTTTATTTTTAAATACAAGATTCAGACTTGTTACTTTCAGAATTTGGATGATGTTTTACTGTTCCCCTTTCAACTTGTGAGTACAAATTTGGTCTTCTCCAGGAATATTTTGTTCTGAGGTGAGTTCCAAAGAAGCCCGATCTTCTCAATGGGTTATGTGTTTCATGTGGTTTTTCTTCCTTTGCAAATGCACAGGGTGCCAAAGCCTGCTTTCTGCGGGACATTCCTTTCTCGGCCATCTACTTCCCGTGTTATGCTCATGTGAAGGCTTCTTTTGCAAATGAAGATGGGCAGGTTAGCCCCGGGAGCCTGCTCTTAGCTGGTGCTATAGCTGGTAAGTGTTCTCCACAAAGTTCTCTTATTTCCCCACCACCCATCCCCAGGCTTTAGTCCCCATCCCCCCCACAAACCCCTACTGCATGCTACAACACTGGAATTTTTTGCTGATAGTTCTTGACAGGGTACATAACAGATTTTTTTGGATACCTACTGAAAAGAGAGGGTGAGAAAATAATCTTCATTCTGGGAGATTCGATTATCAGGTAAATTAATAATTCTGGAAAGGGCTCCTTAAATATTGGTTCATTCTATGGTCTTATTGGATTCCAATTCAAGTTACATATTATTTAATTATTTCACTTTAGCCATAAGAATGGTAATGTTTCAGCCGGAAGTTTTTACAAACTTGAAAATTTGTGCCCTGAAGATGTCTAAACAAAATATTGCATACAAGCTTGTCTAAAATTGAAGCAATAGTTATTATCATATAGATATCATTTAGAAAAAAGAAACATAATAAGAACCATAACAATCAGGACTGATTAGTGGCTGGGTACCCCACACTCCATAAAGTTAAAGGAGTGGGATTGTGTTAATTAAATCACAGAAATAATTGTCTTCTTTTTTTCAGTGCTATGGTGAAAATACCAACAGAAAAGTATAGATATTGATTATAGGCACAGCAGGGATCAGTTTGTGCTTTTGTAAGCCTCCTTGTCCTAAGACCCTAAAGGCTGGAACAATCTGGATTAGCTCTCCAGGTGGTAACAAACATTTAATGAGTTAAAAAACCCTAAGGCAGTCATGGAATTTCTGACTTCAGATATTTTTGGTATGGGGGTTGGTCTCATCAGATACGTGGTTAGCACTATTTCCAAAGACAGCTGGAGAACAATCCCCAACTTTGAGTTGTTTGCTGTTTTGGGTCTCCCCTCTTCTGCAAGTAGCCTGCATGGACCCCTGGAGGCTGAAACTCCTCCTTCATTCTTAATCTCTGCTTTTTCAAAGGGTTTGACACTGGTTCTTTCCTGATGGCTTAAGGACCCTAGTTCTTAAGAGTAGCAACAAGACCACTATGACATTAAGGAAGCATGATTTCAAGTGTGGAATGTAGAATTCCCAGGTTTACTTCCAACCCAGCTAATAATTCACTATGCCCTGTGTAGGTCATTTACATATGTATAAATTTTTGGAAATGAATATAATACAATTTATTTCAAATTACTTACTTGAAACAAGATAGGATCTAATGAGGATAACTAAGTACAACTTATTAATGTGTGACCTTAGGCAAGTTAACTTCCCTTAATCCTTGGTTTCCTCAACTATAAATGGAGATCATACTTGTATCTACTGTGAGTGTGGTAGTGTTATCTCAGATGGCAGCATCTGCGTGAGGGACTTAACATAGTGCCTGGCATATAGCATATGTAAATCACTCCTGGTATCAGACGTGCAATTAAAGATAAGCAGTAGAGTTTAGATCAAAGTCTAGAACCCTTTCCTAAGCCTTATTTTCCTTGAACTATAAAAATACTGTATTTAACTCTTATTGTGAAGAAAATAGGTACCAGGAAGCAATTTCATCTGTGGGTAGAAGTTTAGTAAGTAATCCGTGCTACCTGTGCTATTAGAAATTAACTACTGGGTTTTCTTTTTTTTTTTTTTTTTTTTTTTCTCTTTTAGATTTGTTTTCTTCCTTCTATTTATATTTCCATAATTATGAAAATATTGCTCATTGTAGAATATTTAGAAAGCACAAGAAAGGGTAAATTAGAAAATATTATCCATTGTTCTACTGTAATTACTATTAGTATTTTTGCTACTTTTCCTCTCCTTTGGTGACTTTTAACAGAATTATATCACACTATAAATGTGGTTTTCACTTAATCTAGTACCTTAAGCATTGTTGGCCGTGACAACAAAATGGTGTATACTGTGGAGTGAGGCTACCCAGGTTCCATCTCCAGTTTCCTCACTTAGAACAATGTAACCAGCACAAGTTACTTAATCTTTCTCAGCTTTTTCTCTATTTTAGGGGATAAGAATAAGCCCGGAGCGGTGGCGCATGCCTGTAAACCCAGCACTTTGGGAGGCTGAGGCAGGAGGATCGCGAGTTCAAAGTCAGCCTCAGCAATGGCGAGGCACTTAGCAACTCAGTGAAACCCTGTCTCTAAATAAAATACAAAAAAGGGCTGGGGATGTGGCCCAGTGGTCGAGTGCCCTTGAGTTCAGCCCCAGGTACCACAAAAAAAAAAAAAAAAAAAGGAATAGTCCCAGCATTACAACATTATTATGGGAATTAAGTGAATTAAATATTTCACTAAAATATTTCCTAGCATATAATAAATATTCAAAAGTGTTCACTAATAGTAATTTTGTTGAAATATCACTTCAAACTATCTAAGTATAGTTTTTAATTGCAGCATACTTATATATTCCTTAGTCTTAGAGTCTTAAATTTTTTTCCAAAAACTTTAAATAAACAATTTTGTGCAAAAAGAAGTCTTTTGCCTCTAGGGCTTTTCCTCTATTTCACATCATTCTTTTTAGAAAAATAAATTTACTGAAGTGAGTTTGTTTGTTAAAAGTATGTTTTTTAAGGCATTGCCATAACAGTGTTGAACGTTTGAGTAACTGGTATCATTCTGCTGCTAATTTAATCCTATAGCCATCCTGTTGTCTTTTCAGACACCTGGATTAGTTATCTATTGATGCATTCCAAATTACCCCCAAATTTACCAGCTTAAAAGAAGAAATATTTATTATCTCAAGTTTCCGTGGGTCAGGAGCAGCTTATTGGATGTGTCTGTCTTAATCTCTGTCATGAATTTGCAGTGAGGCTGGGAGCCGCAGCTCAAAAGGCTTGAATGAAGTTGGAGGATCCACTCTGACAATGGCTAAATCACATGGCTATTGACAGGAGGTCTCAGCTTCTTGGCCACTTCGGCTTCCCATAGGGCAGCTTGGACATCCTCACAACATGGCAGCTGGCTTCCCCAGAACAGGCTCTGAGAGAAAGCATGGCAGAAGCAACACTGACTTTTATGACCTCCCCTTGAGATATACAGACACAGGTGTGTGAATGCCAAGAGGCAAAGGGCATCAAGGGCCATTTTGGGAGCTAGCTGGTACACTTACCACAGAACATTTACTTTCATACTGTTGCCTATCTTCCTTTTGATCTTCCCCTTCCTTGTATGATGGGAAAACATAAGATACATTATATCATATTGGTTTTATGCTCAAAGAATGGATTAGTTACAAACTTGACAGCCTTATATATTCTACAAACCTATTAAAATGAATAAGAATTAAGTAGTTTTCTTCATAGGATTTCAGAGGCCAATGGCAAATGCCGTTAAGTACCATCTCATTAAAGTTAGGGATAAGGCAAATGTCATTTGCATCCTGTGATTCACCCTTCTTTTTGAGGTTCCAATCTGGAAAATAAAAAGTCAGAGGCACACATATTAGAAAAGAAGAAATGAAGCTACCATTATTTATTAACAATTTACCTGAAAATCCAAACTGCCTAAAAATATTGGAATTAGTAAAAAAGATTAGCAGTCCATTTTGTTGTTAAGATAAACATTAAAAAATGCATGTCCAGTGATATTAAGTAAGTGGACACCATGGAGGAAGCAGGGTAGCCAGCTGCTGGGCAGAGCCTGGCTGGCGTGCTGGCCCAGAGAGCCGAGATAGTTCAGAGTGGGGCAAGATATGTTCAAAAGCGTGCCCAGTGCTACGCTGCTGAGGAGGCACACCAAACCCATCTTGGATTCAGGCCCCCATGTTCCCTTTGTGGAGATCAGTAAGAGTAAAGGTGTTCCTAGGCAAGGACATGAAGAGTATGCAAAGAACCCAGGAAGGGGCTGGGGTTGTGGCTCAGCGGTAGAGCGCTTGCCTAGCACGTGCGCAGCCCGGGTTCGATCCTCAGCACCACGTAAATATAAATGAATTGCATTGTGTACAACTAAAGCAAATAAATAAATAAAAAAAAAAAAAAAAAAAAGAACCCAGGAAGACGTCCCAGGACAAGAGTGATGTTTGTTGTCTTTAAGGGGAAAAGCTTATCTCAAAATACAAAAATCTTCCTATTTCTTTGGAGCTCCAGACAACTACAGTGAACAGTTGTTGGCCACTAACTATTTTTTTTTTATAACAGAAGTAGCTCTTTACTCTTTCTTATAGGTACTATATTAAATTTGATGGCTTACACAGAATATATATGTGTGTGTATTTCTAACAGTCCTATTATAATTAAGGTGGATCTGTGTTTAAATGAATGTGATCAAGCTTTCTTTGTTTTGATAATTTCACTTATTTAGTAAGTACTATCTCACTTTCTTAATATAATTTCATCAATCTTAGAATTTTTTTTTAGTAATCTGCAGCTTTTTAATAGGTTGTTCTTGGTATCTCCCTATCTAGAGAATATGGTTTTAAGATTCTTTTTAATCTAGAGTCTTATTTTTTTTAAAAAAAAAAAAAAAAAAGGTTTTTGGAACTGTCCATATCTTTAAATACTGGGAACATGTACTCATTATATCACAGGATAGAGCAGATTAACCAATATGTGAATTATGTTCATGGTTTAGAGTGCTTCAGTATGTCAGAGGTGAGAACTAAAGCAAAGAGCCTGTAATTAAGCAACCAAATTCTGATTCCCTGTAATTAATGAAGGGTATTTCAGTGCAGTTCATGGGCAATATTAAATAAAGGAGATATAATACTTCTTGAGTTTTATTATACCAGATGATTTCTGTTGTCAGAGTAATAAGATGCAGGAAGAGCTCAAACCAACAATCCCCTTGCCTTTGTATTAATTAGCTTAAATTTTATTTCAGGATTATCTTTAAACACTGTCCATTATTTAGATATGGACATGTTATATGTGTGTAATTGTTTATGGTGCTTTCACCAAAATATTAGAAGGATGTTAAAAGAAAAACTTTAGACATATAAAATTTAACAGAGTTTAATTGAGCAAAAAATGATTTGTGAATTGGTTAGCCCTCAGAACAAGAATAGGTTCAGAGTAACTCCAGGGCTGCCACTTGGCTGAAGAACATTTATAGACAGGAACAGGGAAATGATGTACAGAAAACGGAATTGAGATACAGAGATAGCCAGTTAGCTATTTGGCTGCTTTGATTGAGACTAAGCGCTCTGTGTGTGTGTGTGTGTGTGTGTGTGTGTGTGTGTGTTCCTAAATTAGATTTTCAGTTTATTTACACACTGGATTTGGTTGCCATTTCTTACTGAGGACTCTAGGGAGGCTTCTGGGGCCCAAATTTACTTTAACAGTTATTCCTTTTGATTACATCAAATAAATCCTCTTGTTATGTATAAAAAAATAAATAAAAATTTATGTTACCTAAAAAGAAAAAAAAATGATCCCCTTTTGCTCAGCCTCTCCTTTTGGGGCATTGATCACTGATGTCACTCTCCATTATCATCAAAGAATAACTTACTTGGTTGGCTTTCGCTGGGTGAAAGAAAGCAGAACAGTAGATTTCATAAGGTGAGAACAAGGAAGCATTGGTGAGAGAGAAATACTGTTGGCACAAATGTGTTAATTATGTGGACATAAAGCTTAAGATCATTTAAATACAATTCTTAGATCCTTAAAAATGAAAGGTAAAGAAGATATTGGATCATGCATTTTTTCTCTCTTCTAAAATACCTTAAAATGTCAGAAAGTACATTTTTAATACTCATTATTATTAATATTAAATTAGCCATATTCAGACTCTGAAACTAGACTGAATGATGCCACAGCCCAAAACCCTGGCAGGAAAATCTCCTCATAATGTAATGGCTAAAACTGAGCATTTTAACCTCTGAGTGAACATTCGAATGCTTGGAATGGAGCTGAGGATGCAGCTCAGTGGCTGAGCACTTGCCTCATGCTCAGAAGCCTAGGTTCAATTCCAGTACCGAAGGAAAAAAAAAAAAAAAAAAAAAAAAGAATGCATGGGGTGGAGGCACAGGTGGTAAATCACACCTGCCTGGTGTGGCCATTCTCCCCTTGTCATCCAGAGCTTCAGGCAGCACTTGTCTGCAGGTTAGAAACTTAGAACTTCATTATAAAGAAAGGGGCCTAGAGTGGGCATGTGTAAGAACAGAAAGAAAGCAGAGCAAAACGTAAGGTAATTCCAGACAGTGTTGCAGATGCAGAAAAACATAAGTTAATGGCAGCTCTTTCCCAGAGAAGTAGGAAATAAATTCTGCCAATAGCGAGACATCTCCACATTTCAGTGGTTTGAAAGGTTTCTGTCCTGCCAGCTTGATAAGGCACCTCACACAGAGAAGATGCTTTCATTCAGGAGAGTGTCTGTGGGTGAAGCCAGCCCAGAGCATGGTAGATGATACCCATGACTGCATATAAGGCACTAATCAGCATAGCCTTTGAACTTGAGTATCAGTAAACAGCCAGAGGTCTTCAGACAGGAAGGAGCAACAGGCAAGTGAACTGAAGAATTACAGAGAAAACAGGCAGTTCAGGGAACAGAAGAGAACTTTTAAGAACTATAATTAGGGTCCTCAGAGGGATTCGAAGGGAATAATCAGTAAGGAAGCTTTCTTGAAAATTAATGAAAGGATCATCAAAATTAAAAATCAGAAGAGCATTCTGATTGATAAAATGAATGGCTGTGATCAAAGACCAAGCTTAGACACCTGGAAAATAAAGACATGGGAAGAACTCTAGAATGTGAAACAAAAATACAAAGATGGGAAAAAAGAGAAAATTTAAGAGACCTGTAGAATTAACCCAGAAGATCTAACAAGTATTTAATGGGAGTTCCCTGGGGAGAAGGAGTAAGGAAAGAAGGACAGAAATTAATAACAGAAGATGGACTTCTCATATCTGGAAAACTGAACACCTTCGAAATGCCAGGGAGAGCTAGGTGTAGTGGCTCATGCCTGTGATCCCAGCAGCTCAAGAGGCTGAGGCAGGAGGATCACAAGTTCAAAGCCAGTCTCAGCCACGTAGTGAGACCCTGTCTCAAGATAAAAAACATAAAAAGGGCTGTGGATGTGGTTAAGTGGTTAAGCACTCCTGGGTTCAATCCTTAGTACCAAAAAAAAAAAAAAAAAAAAAAAGCCAGGAAGAAGGGGTCTTACGCTGTGATTATGTTCCCAGGTGCTTAGTTTTTTGTACATGCAGTCACTCCAAGGTTACCCCTCACAGACCTTTTCTGCAGCCAGATGGGGAGTGAATTTGAGGAGGAGGACAACATGGGGTATTTGAAACAGAACAAACAGAAGTTAAGTCTGCCACAGGCCTAAATTAGTACAGACTTTGGTATATGTGTTTGTTTATACAAGAAGGGTTGTTGGGAAACAGATGAAGTAACAGAACTGGAGTGAAAGGACTGAATCCTCCCTTTGTTGGAGCAGGATGCAAACACTGAGGGTTGGTAGACCTTGTGATGGACATGTGTGTGATAGATGCATGTAGTACTTAAATAAATTTACTCAGGAAAGGTGGGAAATCAAAAGGTAAGTAACTAGAAGCAGAGAAAATAGAAAGCCTAATATAGGATATCAGAAATGAGTCCAATTGCCACAATAAATGGGAATGGATTCAGTGCCACTAGGGGAAAAAACAGCATTTTCAGATGAGTTTTGAAAGCGTCTAGTCATCTGAAACTCGAGAGAACAATGACATGGAAAGATTGAAAGAGATTGGATTGAAAAATATGTTCCAGGCAATTGCCAAAAGTAAGCAAGCATAGGAATATTAACGTCAGACTGTATAGAATTTAGGGGTTAATATAGCATTCAGAAGCAAAGACATATTATACATAAAAGGATAAAATCCACTACAGAGATACCATCATCAACCTCTGTGTATTATCAGCATAGCAGATCTTAGCTTAAAAGTTTTCTCATTCCTAAGTTCCTAATGAGAATCTTCATCACACTGCTCTGAACCAGACATAGCAGGTAGATAGGTAATATAGATAAGGATAGAAAGGGGATTTGGAAAACTCTTGTCCTTGACCTAAAATAAATGCATATTAAATTTTTAAACCATAAACACATTCTTTAAAATATGAATAGGATATCTATGAAAATTAAAGTTTACCCAGGCCTCAAAACTGTACTTTCCAGGCACATTTTCTTCCACTCCCCAATTGCTGGCCCCCTGGAAGACTTTATTAGCTGAGGAGCACCCACATTGTTCCTGTCCCAGAGATGGTGGTTGGCCATCTGGGCTGCACATTTGTCTCATCAGTGAAGAGTCAGACAGGCTGCCAGTGTCCTCTCTATTGAGGATCCTGGAAGAGGTCACCCTGTCCCCTAATCTCTCTGGTTGCCACATTTCCAGCATCCCTGAAACATCAAATTCTGTCTGACAAGCTTGTTAAGTAGCCAAGGCATTTCTTTGCGCATTTTTATTCTAGTAATCAATATCTTTTCTCCCTGTTTCCCCCTCCCCCATGCTTACTCCTCTTTTCATGACAAGGAACTGTTTATGAGAAGTAACAGACCAGGAACTTTTTATCCACTTCACTGCTCATGTGCATTGCATAGCAACACTCGGACATGCATGCCCACCGTTGTAAGAAGGATTTTGTTGCATGTCTAAAGCTGACTGCTAAACTCTTTCTAAACCAGGAAGTAAGGCAGAATCAGCAGTGTGAGCACAGTGGGTTTCTAAGCATTTTTCATGTTTCCTTCCATTATGCTAGAGGATAAATTCCTGGCTCAAAGTTAAAATAATTCCTCCAAGCTAATAGGAAACTCAGTGTGACTTACTCTGTGAAGCATTGGATATAAAGTGGGCTTTTCACATGTAAAATTGTGGTATGTTTTGTAACAACTGTTACCTAAGATTAACATGGGAGGAGCTGAGTGGAGGTAGAAGGGGAAGAGACTGCTGTAGTAACATGAAAGGAAACACGGAGTACGCAGATTTACCCAGACACACACACACACACACACACACACACACACACACACTCTTTCACACTCATGCTATAACTTTAAAACTGTCTGTTAGAAGGATGAGATATTGTTATGAGCCAGACCATGTTGGTTTGGACAGAAATTCTTACAGAATTATTAAGCCTTAAAAAAAGCAAAGGAGATTTATGCATCTGCATTTGACCAATTTGGTTTGGAATAGGTTCATAATGGAAAAGTAATAAAACCATAAGAGACAGTGTCTTCTGAGCACAGTCTGGCTTTTAAAAAATCTAAACATGGGCTGCCCCATTTTGGATAAAATGACTGTAGAAAAATTTCTCATTGGTAATTTTGGGAGGGTTTTTGTTGTTGTTGTTGTTGTTCCTTTTTCATTGATTATTAGCCAGTATAAATTTTAAGCCTTCTGTCAAATATTTTTCTAGAGATGTCAGTCTTTGGAAAAAGGAGTCCTGAGGGGTTATCTGTGGAGTCTCCCCCTCCCTTCCCCCTACCCACATACACACACACATGGTGTTTGTTTAGCTATCAGCAAAGTCTTTTTCTGGTATAAGGGAGAGGTTGGGGTTTGGAAGGTAGGGTGGTTGAATGTGTGAAAGAAGGAAGGAGCCTGCTGTGATAGCCAGCTGCCAGAAAGCTAGGTAAATACAGAAAAACCCCACCCCTGAAAAATCAGCCCTAATAACCTTGTGAGGTTCAGATTTCAATAGGAAAGCAAAAATACTTTAGAAATCACTTTCCCCATTCGTTCTAGACCGCTTGAAGTGTGTTATTGATAGATGATTCCTTGGTAATACTAAATATTTAAGGATAAGAACATAACAAAAGCAGCCTGGGGGAGGGGAGCAGGGGGAGGCAGGTGCACAGGCTCAGCTATCACTGTAGATAGGACTGCACGGCTGGCCGTGCTGCCCAGAGAGGACAGCGAAACGGGCATTTTATTGCCTCGGCCTCTTAACTTTCTTTTCACGGCTAGCAGTTCAAAGCACAGTTATTTTTATATAGTGAGAATGTGACCAGACTGAGATGGTGTTGCATGTCTCCTACAGGTATGCCTGCGGCATCTTTAGTGACCCCTGCTGATGTTATCAAGACTAGATTACAGGTGGCCGCCCGGGCTGGCCAAACCACTTACAGCGGAGTGATAGACTGCTTCAGAAAAATCCTGCGGGAAGAAGGCCCAAAAGCTTTGTGGAAAGGAGCTGGTGGTATGGAAGTAATTGGTTCTTAACTAACCCTTTGGTATCAGGTAAATTTTTTAAAAATCTGATGATATCTGTTATGTCCCTGTTTTTTCCCAAAGCTCGTGTATTTCGATCTTCACCCCAGTTTGGTGTCACTTTGCTGACTTATGAATTGCTACAGCGATGGTTCTACATTGATTTTGGAGGAGTGTAAGTATCATGCTAAATCTGTGGCTATATCAAATCCTCAGTTGTCATTGACAAATGTGCATCAGACCCTATGGTAAAACAGAGAAGATTTTTTTTTGTGTGTGTGTGGTACCGGGGATTGAACTCAGGGACACTTAACCACTGGGCCACATCCCCAACCCTTTTTTGTATTTTATTTAGAGACAGGGTCTCACTGAGTTGCTAAGTGCCTCGCCATTGCTGAGGCTGGCTTTGAACTCGTGATCCTCCTGTCTCAGCCTCCCAAAGTGCTGGGATTACAGGCGTGCGCCACCACGCCCGGCTTAAAACAGAGAAGAATTTAAGAAACATTTACAAGGTCATTCCAAAGGGCTGAAAAGAATTCAATAGCTCCTTTATGTTGCATGTAATAGGTTTACCAAATTAACAAATATTAGCAAATAAAACAAAAAATTCAGATTTTTACTCTGTTTATGCTTCTTTCAGAAAACCTGTGGGATCTGAGCCAGTTCCTAAATCCAGGATCACACTGCCTGCTCCTAATCCTGATCATGTTGGGGGTTATAAGCTAGCAGTTGCAACGTTTGCAGGGATTGAAAACAAATTTGGACTTTACCTACCTCTCTTCAAGCCATCAACATCTACCTCAGAAGGGTTCAGTGGAAGCCCATAGGGTGACTGACCCCAGGATATTGCTGTTTGGTTGGTACAGCAGTAAGAATACCCCATCTTGGATTGAAGCAAGGCTTCATTCCTTTCACATCCATCTCCTGTTTGAATTCAGGTCGAGGCTTTCTATAAAGCAAATTCATTCATTTCTGTGTGTGTTCTCAACCAGATCATAGTGGAATTATTCCTAATTATTCTCTGGACCTCTGCCTACAAACCTTGGTTCATATCTGACATGTGCTCAGATTTGGTCAACCCTAACATGATTCAAAAGAAGGAGAATAGAAATTAGGGCCCCCCTTCTTGGACTGAGATGATGGTCCCAGAGAGGCAGCTGAGAGGCAATCATGGTTCTCAGAGCAAAGGGTTCCGAGGATGTTTAAATTGGTAGGAACCTGCGTGCATATTTATAAAAATGAAAAACACTGGAAGAACTGAAAAAAAAAATATCAGAAATAGCCTGGATTCAGATTTTAAACATGCACAAATTTTGTCTCTGGATTGTATTATGAAGCTTTTATGTGAAACATGTTTTTTGTAATGAAAACCACATTGGAGATGTTTAGTAATCATATTCTGTTACTAGATTGCTAGGGGAAAGTTTTTGCACTTTAAGGAAGTGCTTTTGGCATTTGATTATATAGACAGAGAAACTGAGACACAGTCCCGCTCCTGGATGTGCTAATTATTTTGGATAACTGTTCATATGATGCACTCACGCTGATCACTGCCTGTTTCAATAAACACTATAGAAAAATTCACGCACCCTATTGCTGGTACTGGCCCTAATCCCCTCCCCATCCCAATAGTTGGCACCCATTTGCTTTTAAAATCCACTTTCTGTCTTAAATCATGTCAGACAAATATATTCTAATATAAGTTTTTATTTAATTTGTGGTGCCTTGCATAATGGTCAGAGGCTCATGCGTTAAGGTGGAAAATAAACTATTTTTAATGCTACTGAACCATTTTCTCTTGTGTGTGTGTGTTATGCAGTGAATGACTAAAGCAGTTGTCATTAGTGGACTCAATTCCACATATTGTATCTTGAGGAGGATTGGGTTCATGTTGGCATGCTTTCTCAAGGTCATGTGTACCCTCATTTTCCTGATTAGGAGAGAACAAGAGAAACTACATTGACCCTAGATAAGCAAAGAACTAGCGAACTAATATTTTTGTTCTAGTCACCCCTGACACTTTTGGCAGTTTCTTATAACAATTAAAGTAGTATAAAGTTTGAAGAGAAGTTGGACATGAAAACTGGGATGAAATGGCATTTGTATTTTCTAATCTGACTCCAGATTAGATTACTCCAAAACTGTATGCTACCATATCTTATATTTGCTATTATTTGGCTAGCACTGTAATGATTTGGGGAAAGAAGCTCACCTTGAACAGAACTTAGAGCCAATCCTCTTTAGCTGCCATCTTGCTACCAAAAATGCTACAAATCAATTTATCGGTGGTTTGTACAAACATTCTCAGTCTCCAAAGTTTTTCTCCATACAAAACAGCCATTTTTCAGTCCCTGTTCTTGCAGGTTGACACACTCAAAGTTATAGTTTAAAATTAGAAAGAATCAACATCATACATAAGCCTATTATGTGAGAGTGTGTGTGTGTGTGTGTGTGTGTGTGTGTGTGTGTGTGTGTGTGAGAGAGAGAGAGAGAGAGAGAGAGAGAGAGAGAGAATAGGACAAAAGCATGCATGGGGGCTGGGGACATAGCTCAGTTGGTAGAGTGCTTGCCTAGCATGCATAAGGCCCTGGGTTCAATATCCAGCACCACCAAAAAAAAAAAAAAAAAAAAAAAAGCATACGTGGCTCACATCATGACTGTTTGGCAGAGTCAATCCCTCCATTTCCTCTGCCCTATGTGATAAGCTATAAATACCAATATTTTAATCTAAAAGACCAGTCATAAAACTCCAACTATGTCCCGGAAATGTGAATGGTGTTATGGTGACAGGGTACTTTAACTTTGGGCTTTTGAGTATGGAGAAAAGTCCTTGGATCTCTGCATTCCTTTTCTTCACTTGCTTGAAATTTTATAGCATATCAAATTTTCATGGCAAAAACACTGACCTAAGTCTCATAAATGGTGCACCGCCCCTGCCTGCTTCTTTATGAGCTGTGGCATTTAACGGGAGAGCATCGTGGCTTCACTTAGACTTATCCCGAACTGAGGGTGATTCCTTTCAGAAATGAGAAACCAGAAGTCCCAGGAAGCCAATGGAGATAGGGCCACGTTGTCTGTGTTGCTTTAAAATCCCTGGCTTATTCTGCTCGGGGAGAGGCAGTGACTTAGAGACCTTGACGGAGGCCTAATTTCCTTCGAGTTCTGTGACATGCCTTGAATAGGACTGCAATCACCACGTGGCGAAAACCACGTGAAATTTGTTCTGGGTTTCCCTTCTTCCCAAAGTGACAGCACAACATGTCGGCAGTGGTGTGGCAGCTGTCAGTACCTTGGCCATTGTCCCCCCTTGAGGCTGAAGAACTGAAGGCGTGTCACTGCCACGTGCTTACATAGCCAGCCACCCAAGGGGACCAGGCTCCCTGCTCTGCCAGGCCTGGAGTCTTTCAGCTCTGCTCTTGGTCCACCTCATGATTACTTGAGTGGTGGGGGACAGGCCTGATTTTTTGTAGCAGCTTTTTTTTTTCAAAGAGGGGAAAAAAATGTGAAGCTGACCACAAAGTGAGCACACTGATTCTTGGGTTCCAGTCGTGGCTGGGTTTCTTGAGGCTGGGTGGCACACTGTCGCCAAGCCCCTGCTGCACCTCATAACCCGCAACCATTTTCCAAGCTCCCTGGGGTCGCCTTAATCCCAGCAGCCAGGGTCGCATGGGGAAAGTAAGAATTCTGGCACAGAAAAGAGTCATTTAAATGCTTATTGCATTTCAAGCTTCAGTTTTTACTTAGCTAAAATATTTACCATTGCTGGAAAACAATGTTTAAAATTTTGTGCTTATATGTTATTTAATGGTGTGGCCTATGTAAACCTCGGGATGCTTACGTTTTGACAGTCTCCTGGCAATGTTTAACAGCACATAACTCAGTGAGCGGGGAGTAAAAATGGGAACAAATTGTGCTTGAAACTGTTTGTAACCTCCTCCGACTAGAATGCAAGTCACGTTGGAATTGTCAGGTAGAGGGAGGGAGATCTCCAGTGATAGAATTGGATGTGTCCTGTCTTACCGCCCCCGTTTATCAACCTTCTAGGTAAACCCTACTTCAAAGTCATCTTGTGCCTTTAACCACAGAAGCCATACTTGTGGGGATGAACTTGTATCCTTGCCACTGAGCAAAATCCCATTTTAAAATTCAGGGTAATCAAATGCTTTCAGGATGTGGATTTTTCCAAAGATTTTTAAAAGACATGTTCCCTAGTCAGAACAGTGAAATGTTCTTTCCACAAATGGCTTTTCCCGCAAAGTGGTGTGTGCCTTTTGTTTTACCTTTGGGGAACAATCCTCACCAAAGAGTTCTGCTTGGGTATTAAGAAGACCACAGGTGTTGGTAAATTCAATTTCTTATCTTAATGTCTGAGGCATCTGCCAGTGTTGGTTATCACCTCTGTTTTTCACAAAAGTGGCAGTTTTCAATATCAAAGTCCAGATAGAGATCCAAAAGGGCAGGGACGGCCTTTAGTTCTCCTCGTGTCCTCCTGTTTCTGATCTTGAAGGAGTCATGAATAGGTGGATGGATGAATTTCTGAGAAGTGTATTTTTTGCCCATGATGTCCTTTACAGGTCTTTTCTGTTGCTAGAGTTAAAAGCATAACTGACAACAATCATAGTCTTATGTTTTGGTCACTTAGTTTAGAAATCATAACTCTTATTACGGCAACCATAGCTATTTCAAATCTGTTTTAATTAACTGGTTACTTTAAATCAGGAATTGTAATATAAACTCTTAGATTTTAATTTCCCTAGTAATTCTGAAAAAGGAAGCTTTTAAAAATATCACATCCTTTGAGGTGAATGTTGCATTGGGGCTGAGATGTATCATGACAATAGTTTTTCTTATCCATGAATACATACGAATATCTGTTTACAGCTCATTTCTCTGTTCCTCAAGGTTTCTCTTAGAGGCTGCTGAGGACAGCGGGAACTCTCTTTCAGGGGGTTTTTTACCTAATGCATTAATTGACTCCAAAAAGAGTCCAAATGGAACACTCTGCTTTCATCTGCTGGAGAAACCTAATAAAATAATGTTGTTTGCTTTGAGATTCCCGGCTGTTAAGGGGGTTTTGCTCAAGGCAAAACCACAGTCCCCTCGAATAACTTTAGAAGGAAAATTAAGAAGACACAGTAATTGTGCTTGTCTGAGACTCACTTCTTCTGGGTTACAGACATACCCCCCAACACACTGGTTTGGCCACCAAGGCTCCAGTGCCCACCACTGCTTTGGACAGGACCTTAAGAGGATGCTGCATTTTGCAAGGAAGCAATTCTTAATGGTGATTTTGAGTTCTCAAGACAGACTTGTGCAATAGTCTGTCCTGACAGGATGGGAAAAGGAAATAGAGCTTAATGAGAAAAGAATTATTTAAAACATCCTTCCACAACTTCCATCACCGCTCCCTCACCATCCTTACCTACTAATCCCAGGTCTTGCTGTGGTCTCTTCATGGGCTGCTTTCAGATGAGAGAGGAGCAGGTAATCCTGCCTCCACCCCAGAGTTCTTTGACCTCTAAGAACCCATTAAAGATGAGCGGTCCATGGCAGCCATGATGTTATTTAATCCTCTCCACCACCCTTGAAGGTAGGTACTATTCTTTTTCCCCATGTTAAAAACGAGGAAACCAAGACTTGGATTAAGTGTCTTTTAAAAAAAAAAATTATTATTCTAATTTGTTATACATGTTTGTAGAGTACATTTCATTTCATATTACATATAAAGAGCACAATTTTTCATGTTGCTGGTTTTATATAAAGTATTTTTACAACAATTGTGTCTTCATACATGTATTTAAGGTAATCGTGGATAACTCTGCCTTTACCACAGTCTTTTGGTGGCTAGAGATGAAGCTGAAACTTGAATCCAGGACTCAGGGCTGCCTGCCCTCCCTGTGAAGATTTCTCAGTAAAACTCGATTTAGAACATCCTTATGACAGTCTTTGTCCAGGGTTTCTTGTTATCCCCAGTTCTCAGTATCAGATGCATCATTCCTAGTTTAAAGTAGAAGGAAGAGTGAACTCTGATTATTTATCATAGTAAGTACATTTGCTACCTCAAAGAGTTCCAGGGCCTGAGGACCAGGTGAATCCTGACAAGCCTTTTGAGGTTCCTCTTAAACTATTTTACAGCCTATTAAAGTCAGTAAAGAGAGGATTAAGGTAAACTTAAAGCATTTGCCCCACGGGTGTAAAATTGAAGGTAATGTGGAAAAAGCAGAGGTAAGTTTACAAACTGTTTCAGTGCAACGTGATATGATGCAAACTGAATTGTATCATCTTAAAAATCTCTACTAATTAGAAAATGCCGTTCGTTCTTCAACAAGAGTTGGGAATAATGGAAAATCAAGTTAAAAGGTTAAAAGTAAATATCTATGGATACTTGGCCTCAAAGTGTGTCTGGAGGGAATGGAGACAGTTTACAGGATGTGGATTTTGCTGGAATTACTTTTGGATATGAAATCTCCATCATCACTAATGGTGGAAAAGTCTTATTGTACTTGCAACAAGTTTCCTGCTAGCCCTGAAGTTAAGAAAAGATAGCTACCACTGCATTTGTCTCCCCCATTCTTAAATAAATGAGAGCAGATTACTAACTGACCCATACCAAAAATTTACACTTTGTTCCATTTTGGGCAAAATTTATATGAAAACATTAAAAATGTAAAATTCTCACTCTATTCTCTATGGGGTGGTATATTTAAGAGGGCAAATTTCTACATTGAAGGAGAATTTACCTGTGTAAATTCTTAGTACTGTAATATGCTTTATTAATCAGAATTTTTTTTCTCCCAACAATTAGCAGCTAAGAGGTCACTTTTTATGATAAACTCTTCATTTGGGTGTTACAATAGACTTACTATTATAGTAAAATCAGGAGAACAAAAAACAGGAGAATGAAAAAGTAAAAAAAGGCATTCTTGTTTTCCTCAGGAGAGAACTGAAGCCAGTTTTTTTTTTTTTTTAATTCATTGCCAAGAAAATAGAGATTATGCACAGTTCAGTCTCAGCCCTCGTCCTGTCCCACAAGAAGAATGTGTATCTCATTCATTCCAATTGAAGAAGCAGGTCACACCTAACCTGAAACTTCAAGTTACCCTTTAACCACTACTTACAAAATTTAAAAAATTTTTCTTCTTCAGTTTGCCTGTGTGAGAATGAAGGTAGAGAAACCACCAATTCTGTCTCTATTTGGTAAAATTAAGCATGGCATTATTTCCTTTCACTCAACTTAGTGTCTTGTTTTGGTTTAATAACTAAGCCTTCTAACCACACACATATCTGGTTAAGTTATAAAAATTAGGATACTAATTGCATTGGCATATTGTATTTGAAGGGTAGCTGCTCTGTTTTAAAGGTGTTCAATTAAAAAAAAAACAAAACACTGTAGCAATGAATTATTGATGCCCCCAATGTAAATATTCAATGTTTTGGCAACTATAGACGTTGAGTTTTAGTTTTCTTTCTTCTTTTTCATTTTTTCTTTCTTTCTCTCTTCCTTCTTTTTCTTTCCCTCATCACCCCTCTTTCTTTCTAATTCTCCTCCTTTCTCTCCTGTCTTAAAAATTATATCTTGGGGAGATTTCTGTATCTGGACATGATGGAATAGTAAGGAAAGCTAGAAAATGACAAAACTATGTGGTACAACGTTTTCCAAACTTTGGGTATGAGGCAAAAATAGCATTGTGAGTTTGGGGAGAAAGAAAACAAGATGAGACCTACTGTGGCATCAGCTTCCTACCTGAGGGCAGTTCCATACTCTCGGTAGGGAAGGAGAATCCAAATAGCCCAGCAGGATCAAGGAGACCAAGGTAGCTGAATTTGAAAGATGAAGTGCCCAACACATGGGATCTGGTCCAAGAGACAGCTCTGGAGTTTTGCAGGGTTTCCTCTAGCATTTGGTTAAGTGCTGATCTACTCATTTGTGAGAAGAAACTATCCAAGGTTTGGAAAGGAATCATTAGAAGGAAGAAGGAAAATTCTGGAACTTCCAGACAGGAAATGGTTTATATTCTTATCAGCTAGAGGGGGAGTCCATATAATATGAAAACATCAAGTCGAATCTTCAGAAGAGTGTCATATTATAAGTACAGCCAAATGAGCCCTGCAATAAGGGCTGCACTGCCCTGAAAGCTTAAAGCTAGTCTCACAAGAACTAGCTGATTCCAATTAACTTAACTGTTGGTCAGAACAAAGTTCAATACTACTTAAATGAATACAACAAAATCTTAGTGTACAAGATAAAATTCACAATGCCCAAAAAAAAATATAATAATTATTACCAATAGTAAAATATAAACCATAATAAAGCAAAAATCTTTGGATAAATCAGTATAAACAGATCCCAAAATGACAGTTGATGGAACCATCAACAGCCTAATGGAAAGCTACTATAAATAATCCATACAGTCAAAAAGGTTGGGGAAGCTGGGGGTGTAGTTCAATGGGAGAGTATTTGACCTAGGATGCATGAAAATAGAAGGAGAGGAACACCTTCCCGACTCATTTTAGGAACATAGTATTGCCAAATCAAATAAGACATTAAAATGAGAACAGAACAAAACAAAACTACAGACTTATGTCCCTTGCAAAGAGAGACGAATATTCTTGAAAACATTTTTGCAATTTGAATGCAACAACATGTAAAAGGGATGATCCATGAGATTCCAGTGGGTTCATCACAGAAGTGTAAGTCAACTGTAACACTCAAAACACAACTAATGTGTGGTTGGGGTTGTGGCTCAGTGGTAGAGTGCTTGTCTGGCACGTGTGAGGCACTGGGTTCCATCCTCAGCACCACATAAAAATAAATAAACAAAGCTATTGTGTCTATTTTTAAAAAATAAAACAACAACAACGAAAACTAATGTAACACATTTGTTGGCACATCCTGTGGCTTGTGAGGTGAGGCAGGAGGATCACTGTTTTGAGGGCAATATGGGCAACTTAGCAAGAACCTGTCTCAAAAAAAAAAAAAAAAAAAAAAAAAAAAAAGAAAGAAAGAAAGAAAGAAAAATGTAAAAGGGCTGGTGATGCATCCCTGGTTCAATTCTCAGTACCAAAATAAACAAACAAAAACTATATCCTGATTAAAAAGATAAGCCATGCCAGGCACAGTGGCACAAACCTGTAATCGCTGTGACTCTGGAAGCTGCAGCAAGAGGAGTGCATGTTCAAGGCCAGCCTTTGCAATTTAGCAAGACCCTATCTCAAAATAAAAATCAAAAGGGCTGGGGATGTAGTTCAATGGTAGAGTGCACCTGGGTTCAATCCCCAGTAATACACATACACACACACACACAAATCAAAAATAAATAAACCATGATTATCTAAATTAGATTCAGAAAAGACATTCAGTGAAATTCAAACCAAAATATTCTCACTAATCAGGGTGGAAAGGAAGTTTGACCTGATAAAGGGTATCCACAAAAACTTACACCTTATATCATAGTTTATGTGAAAGACTGGATATTGTACCAATGCAGTAATATAAAGGAAAGAAGCAAAATGCATGAAGATTGGGCAGAAAGCAAACAGCAATAGAGAAGCAACTCTTCACACACAGGGGATCCTCCCTAAGGTTAAGCATTTGATTTCTCATTAGAAAAATTGGAGGCCAGAAGGCAGTGGGATAGAATATTGGAAGTGCTGAATGAAAAAATAAAATTGTCAATGAGAATTCCATTACTGATAATATTATTCTTCAAAAATGAAGGAGAAATGACATTCCAGATGAGCAAAACTTGAGTGTGTGATTAGCATACCTGTCCTGTAACATGCTAAGGAGAGTCCTTCAGGCTGAAATAAAAGGACACTAGAGGGAGATACCATGATAATTAAAGGATCAATTTGTCAAGAACATTCATATAATCACCTAAATATGGATGTATCTAGTATCAGAATGATAATGAAAAAAAACTCATAAATTAACAGAATGATAATGAAAACAAACTCATAAAAAAAATGGAGAGAATGAAAGGATTAAGTAGACAAATTTACAACCACAGTTTGGTATTTTAACATTGCCTTCTCAGTGATGGATAGAATATATAGAAAATATACAACATTTTAAGAACCACATACCCAACATTTGAGGAATTTATCCTTTTTAGTACACATGGAACATTTACCAAGCTAAACCTTATGTAAAACCATAACACAAATCTTAAGAAATTTTAAAGGATTTGAAATACAGGCTATTTCTTATTCTGTGTGTTTTCTTACCAAGCAGAATCAAACTAGAAATAAAAACAGAGATATCTGGGAAGTTTTCCAAATATTTGGAAATTAAACAACACTCATTTATAAAAACCTAAAAGTCAAATAATACATCACAATGAATATTAGAAAGTGTTTTAACAGAATGATAATGAAAACATAACATATTAAAATGTGTACGATACAGTAAAAGCACTATTAAGAAGAATTTCTTTAACTTCAAAGACTTATTTTAGGGGAAAAATGTGCTTATAATCAATAATATATTTTTCTACTTTGTGAAGAAAAAAGAAGAGCAAATTTAATGCAAAGAAGAAAATATGAACAAATAACAGAAAAAAAACATACCAACTCCAAAACCTCATTCCAAGAACAGATAAATGAAATTGATAACTATCCATAAAGATAACACAGCTTACCAACATTAGGGATTATAGTGGAAATAGCTCTATAATTCTATTTACATTAAAAGGTAAGAGGAGATACTTATGGGCACCTTTATGTTATTAAATTTGACAATTTCATTGAAATGAATGCATTTCTTGAAAAGCAGAACTTATGAAAACAACTTACCAAAATGAAACCAAAACTAAATAGAAAACCTAAATAGACTATTTTTATCCAATAAATTAATTTCTTAGCAAAAATCTTCCCACAAATAAAACTCCAGAGCCAGATGACCTCACTGGTGAATTCCATCAAACATTAAGGAGGAAATAATGTCAACATTATGCACTTTCACAAAATAGAGAGTGTCAGAACATTTCTCAATTCGTCGTATGACCATAACATGTTACTAAAACCTGACAAAGACAGTAGAAGAATAGAAAATTGCAGGAAAAATAATGGGGAAATCCTTAAGAAATAATGAACAAATAGAATCTAGCAATATATTAAAAAGATAATGCATATTGACCAAATGAAGTTTATCCTAAGATAGCAAGGTTGGATTATCACTTTTAAAGAGTCAATGAGTATAACTTACATTATCAGAATAAAGGAGAAAAATTATATGATCATATCAATGGATGCAGGAAAGAAGCATATGATAAAACCCGGTGCATACTTAAGATAAAGCCTCTCAACAATCTGAGAATAGAATAGAATTTCTTTCAGCTGGTAATGGTGAAACACTGAAACTCCTTTATACTATCAAGGTAAGTCATTTCACATCTCTTCAACAACACTGAGCTGGAAGTCCCAGTTAGTGCTACAAAGAGGGAGAGATGGAGGAAGGAGAAAGAGGAAAAGAAAATCAGATAAAGATCAGGAAGGGGACTGGGGTTGTGGCTCAGCAGCAGAGTGCTTGCCTTGTATGTGTGAGGCACTGGGTTTGATCCTCAGCACCACATGAGAATAAATAAGTAAAATAAAGATTGGGAAGGAAGAAGTAAATGTTTTACTATTCTCAGATGGCGTACATGTGTACATATAACCAATGGAATCTACAAAATTCATAAATAATAAGTATATTTAGCAAGGTTGCAAAATAAATGATCAATATCCAAAACAAATTTTATTTATACAAACAAGCAAAAAATTTGGAAAATAAAATTTGGAAACAATATTTATAGTAGTGTAGATAAAGTAAAAATAAGTCTTTTAAAAAATATATCCACATATTGAAAACATTGGTGGATTCAAGAAGAATCAGTGAATGAAAAGTTATACTCTGTTCATGTATTGGAAGAATCAACATTTTCAAGATGTCCATTCTTCCAAATTGAAATATACTTTTAATGAAATCTCAAAGTAAAAGCAATAGGCTTTTTAAAAAGAATTAAAACAATGCTTCTAAAATTCATGTGCCAACACCAAAGACCTAGAAGAGATCAAAAAAATTTTTTTCAGGATTAATAATAAAGTCATAGTACTTACAATACTAGATGTCAAGACTTGATAAAAAAAGTTTATTGTAGTCAAGACAGTGTAGTAAAGAAAGACAAGTTGGTCAATAATATAGAATTGAGGTTTCATTGGTATGGCTTTACATATATGGTCAATTGGCTTTTTACCAAGGATGCTACTTTAATTAATGAGTAAAAAGAAAATGATCGCTCCAGTAAGTATTGCCAGAACTACTGGATATCTGTAGGTTAAAAAAATCAGCCTAAACCACTATTTCATTCCATAAACAAAAATTAATTTAAGATTCATCTTAGACTTAAATGAAATAGATAAAACAACAAAATGCCCAGAAAAAAACACAAGGTAGTATCTTTTTAAAATATATATATATATATTTTTTAATTGTAGGTGGACATAATACCTTTATTTTATTTTTATGTGGTGCTGAGGATCAAACCCAGTGTCTCACGCATGCTAGCCGAGTGCTCTACCACTGAGCCCCAGCCCCAGCCCCACAAAGTAGTATCTTTGTGAATTGTGGCAGGCAAAATTGACTGTGGAAGGATCATAA
Source organism: Tamias sibiricus (assembly GCA_025594165.1). Classification (NCBI taxonomy): domain Eukaryota; kingdom Metazoa; phylum Chordata; class Mammalia; order Rodentia; family Sciuridae; genus Tamias; species Tamias sibiricus. The sequence continues at coordinate 104,509,173 of CM046664.1, read as the reverse complement.
CACTAACTTACAGTTACTCTTTTATAAAGAGTAAAACAACTAGATTTCAACAAAGGTGAAAATTTCTGCATATTAAAACATTCTATAAGAATGGCCCCTAAGAACAGGAAAAGCTGCTCAAAATCATTAGTCATCAAGGATATATGAACTAAACCTGCAGCTAACTACCATTTTATATTTCGCCAGAATGAATAAAATAAAAATCAACAATGCCAAATTTCAGAGACACTGTGGACTACTTGGAATGCTAATGTTTGTTGGGAATGCAAAAAGGTACACAACCACTCAAGCAGAACTCTTTTGAAGTTTCTTTTCTTAAATTTTTATGTATGTATGTATGTATGGTATTAGAAATTCTCTCTCTCTCTCTCTCTCTCTCTCTCTCTCTCTCTCCTCTTTTTTAATTTTGAGACAGGATCTCACTAAATTGCTGAGGCTGGACTTGAACCTGCGATCTTCCTGCCCCAGCCTCCCAAGTCACTGGGATTATAGACATGCGCCACCACGCCTGACTCTCTTTTGAAATTTCTATGTTAACCATTCTTCAAATATGACCCAGAAATCTACTCATAGTGTTTACCTAAAAACATTTGCCTGCAAAAAGAATTGTACAAGAATGTTCCTATTGATGTTAGACAAAAAAGCCTTGAAGTGGAAGCAACAGTAATGTTATCATCTGGTTTGGTGAATGAGTGAGTTGCAGCATAATTGTAAAATGGACTACTAATCTGTAATAAAAAGGAATATGTTACTGAAACATTCAGCACACAAATGAATGTAAAAAAATATATCAAGCAAATTAGTGTCATATAATTCAGACACAAAATAGGACACATTGAATGATTGTGCTCATGAGGTTCAGGCATGACAGGCATGACAGAAATCAGAGCAGCTATGGGAAAGAGCCATGAGAGAATTTTCTGTGCTGACTAAAATGTTCTGTATCTTTTTTTATGTGATAGTTACGTGAGTGTATGAAGTTGTTAAAACTTGACTAGCAAACAATATGTGTGCATTTAGTGCACTGAAAATATAAAACATACTTTTTCTCATTTTAATTCTACCTATAAGTTTTAATTCTCTCCGTGCTTTTCCTGCTGGGGCTCATCAGAGCTTTTTAAGCTCATCTTCTGTTGTTTTTGTTGTTGGTATTGCAGTTTTAAACTACAGCTTTTTCATATTGACATTGACCTTAGGCCTTCAGGCAGCTTGCTGCTTTCACAGATTAAAAAGTTAATTGAAAAATCAGTCAGAGGAATGACCTTAGTTATATTAAAGGGTGGAATTTTGAAATACATGCATGAGGATTCATAAACTCAATGCTTTCAGCATTCCAGATAGAAGAAACAATTAGTGCAGAGGCCCTGTGATGGGATGTGCTTGGTGTATCAAAGGAAGAGTGAGGAGACCCAGGTAGTTAAGATTAGAGAGCTAGGATACAAGATCAGAGAGGAGTTAAGGTCAAATCATACAGGGACTTTGGGGCATTAAAAGGATTTGACTTTTACTGCAAGTGACGTGAAAGGCACCTGCGTGTTTTGAGCAGAGGAGTTCAGTGTCTAACAGCATCACTCAAGTGGCTCTATCCATGAGGGACTGGTGGGGTGGAAGGAGGAAGCAGGGAGACCAGTTAAGAGGCTATCTCAAGAACTACCACAGAGATATGATGGCTTGGGCTAGCCTGGTAATATGTGAATGTTGTCATTTCCGGCCATCTCTTCTCCCATGCAAACTGGAAGATTGGGATGCACAATGCAAAGATCTGTTCACTGAGAAATTGTCCCTCTTTACTATCTTTCAAGCCACTCCTGAATGTGGCTATCGTGTAGCCATCATCCATTTTGAACTTTCACCACAAACTGAGCCAACCCATTTTTTTAAAACTTTTTTTCTTTTCTTTTTTTTTTTTTTTTTTTTTTTTTTGGTACAGGGGATTGAACTAAGGGGCACTTGACTACTGGGCCACTTCCCCAGCCCTTTTTTGTATTTTATTAGAGACAGGGTCTCACTGAGTTGCTAAGTGCATCGCCATTGCTGAGGCTGGCTTTGAACTCTCGATCCTCCTGCCTCAGCCTCCCAAGTGCTGGGATTACAGGTGTGTGTCACCACGCCCGGCTTTTTAAAAACATTTTAAAATTTGTTTTAATTAGTTCTACATCACAGTAGAATGCACTTTAATACGTCATATATAAATGGGATGTAATTTCTCATTTGAGCCAACCCATCTGTAAACTAAACTCTGACCTTTATACCTCTTCTTTTGTCTGGTCATACAGAACCTGCCCTCCTCACATGTGACCATTTATACAAGCATGAGGGGGTGCTGGTAAAATTCTGTTTAGTGATATTGGGCTTCTGGACTGTTTTATCATGCAATTTACTCATCTCTGGTTCTGTTCAGATGTACCTCTCAAAACACAATTTCCATATTACAAAGGAGTTTCTTCTAAATCTGCCTAATTTTGTCAGTTGGTGGTGCTGACATGCCAACTTATAATGGGCCATTTGGATGCTTGGTAATTTCATATCCTGTTGTGAAGGGCCCCATTTATACCAGAACCTAGTAAAAAGAGTGCTAATTTTTTTTTGCTTTGGATGGCAAGTCCTCCCTCCAGAATCCCATAGGCCATTTGTGATTTCCACACTACATCTTTTCTCACCATTGACACTTCCAGTTCCGTGGCACACATTGGTTGTATTGCCCAAGCAATAGAGCTCTTTGTGCTACAGTTTGGACTTGAAGAAAAGTCCTTTCCCATTCCAATCCCTGCCCCCCAAAGTATATGGACTAGAGCAGTAAACTTAGATATGGAAGGTGTTGACTCCATAACCTAAGAAGGCCTACTGGGTGCTGTTCTTTCTTCTGTGTTAAGAATTCTAAACTGTAGCAGTTTAACTTTGGAGGAGATAGCTCAGCATGCTCCTAACCATTAGGGACGGTGGGATTCCAAAAAGCTTCACTGAAGTAGCAGGTCCCTAAATCATCCTTGAATTTATTTTCCACACTCTAGAGCGCATCCCTTTTACCAAGATTTCTGGTGCATTAAGTAAATTTTGCTTATCCTACCTGATCACTGTGGTGCAAGTAATGCATGCAACAGTGTAATGTATTCTGAATGTGAGGTAGTTCTGACCTCTTTGGGAGAAGAGGAGAGATTAGCATATCCTTGAGGCAAAACTGAAAATGAATATTGTTCTTTCCATGTGAGTGAAAACTATTTCTGATCTTTTTATATAGTTGTAATGGAAAACAATGTATTCATCAATCACCACAGACCATACACTAGAGATACATTAATTTGTAAATTAATTATTCATCTATTCTAAGAATGACAGCACATCTGGATCAGCAGGGGCAAACAGAGATACTGCTTGGTTGAGCTTATGGTACTCATCAGTTATTCTCCAAGATCCATTCAGCTTCTGAAGGGCTAGACTGGTATAATTAACTTTATATATTCCAGGGACCACCAATCTACATCTTTTAGGCCCTTAGAGTGGCACTAATGTCTTCCATCCTCTGCCTCAGACCCTGAGATGTAATACTTTTTACTTTCTTTCTTTGCTAGGGGATGTGGGAGTGTGGCAGTTTCAGAGATCTTCAAGTAGCCTTCCCTCCAGTGAGAGCTCTAGCCCCAAAGGCCAGGAAACTTCTGCAGTCATATGAATTTCAATTGACCCCCTCAAGGATTAGGGAAATGACTACCAATGAGTCTATATACCCAGTGGGGCCATTGTGACCCTGATACTTGTAAATGCTCCATTATATTACCTGGTCACCATAAGCCACCACTCCAGTACAGTTTCAATGTAAACTCAGATTCCATATCCAATATAGAATTCAGGACTCATATTCAATATCTAAATATCTGGATTTTTCTCATCTGCATTGTATGTTCACCTCAATCAATGGCCATACCTCCCTTTGGAGAAGGACTGGGGGGGTCATCATAATATATATTTGCAATAGTATCCTTCTTTCTAGCTACTTAGCTCCTCACAGTCAATAGGTTCTAGCCTGAAATATTGGTCAGGTCTGGGTAATAAACACAGAATTTTGCCTTTTTATTGAGGTAACAGTTTCAGCCTCCTGCTCTTTCAATCTTGTCTTTATGGTTTCCATTGCAGACATCAACATCCTTTTCACTGCCTGTCTATTTTCCCCTAAGCATGCCATGTCCTATTAATTATTCCCACAACTTCCTATGAGAAAAAAAAACTCCTTGGCTGCTCCTCTGACCTAGCTCCCCATTATAGTGATGGTGGCTTCCTGACTTCTGCTTGTTAACTGCCATTACCGGTCACTGTTACTCTGAGTTCCTATTGTCCTCATGGATTTTAACCACTGTGTCACCTCCCATCAGCCCTAGCCTGCAGAGGCAACCACCACTCCCAGGGATGCAGATGCCTCTTCTGCCAGCTAATGGCTTTGGTGAAGAATGCGTGCTCTGGGTATCCTGTGTAATCTAACCCTTGGATATATCTTCTGGCCCTATATAATATATGCATTCTAACATATCCATTTCCCTCAACTTCTTCATTCTCTCCTAGACTATCAGCCAGGGCAACTTGGGCATTTTCACTTTACTAAATGTAGGCTAAAGTTTTTCTAGAGTTCTAAGAGTCACCCTGTCCCATAGGGTCCTTACTAAAATATAAAATCACATACCCCCCCCCCAAAAAAAAAGCCTCAAAGTCAAGGAATTTTTACTTATCCAATCTAAACTCTGCCCTCCTTGATCAAATATCTCAAAATACAATCTCAGTGCTAGGCCCTTGCCTCCTAATGGCACATCCCAGTTCTTACAACTCTGTGTGTTTGGGCACCTGGTTACTGGGGATTGATCCCAGGAGTGTTCTACCACAGAGCTACCTCTCTAGCCCTTTCCATTTTAAATTTTGAAACAGTCTCACTAAGTTGCTTAAGCTGCCTTGAATTTGAGATCCTCCTGCCTCAGCCTCCCGAGAGCTGGGATTAGTCTCTATTCTTTTACCAGGCTTAGCATATCCTTAGCCAGATTATGCTGGAAAATGATGTTAGTCAGAGCCTGAGAGAGAGACAGGAAGGAAGGAAGGAAGGAAAGAAAGAGAGGGAGGGAGGGAGGGAGGCAAAGGGAAGAGGGAAGGAGGGAGGGGAAGGAGTGAGGGGAGGAAGGGAGGAAGGAAGGAAAGAACTTAGACATAGTCTTAAATTGCCACACAGTTCAAAGAAAGTTTTAGCTGTGCTGACAGGGAATCCTTGAGCCAATGGTACATAGAGAAGTCTCATGTCTTCCTGGTACAGGCCCACTTTAGTTCCCTATCACACTGTCTTGGCTGGAAGCCTGTGGGAAGATGCATGGTGTTAGTCATGAAATTCATGGTGATAGATTTCAGAGTAAAGCAGCTTGAATTGTTCATCAGTTACATTCTGTGCAATAGATCTGAAAGACTCATTTTCATGGCCACCACATTTCATCTGAGCCATCAGCTGGGATGACTTCAATGGCTGTGAGCTGGATCAGGGTCCGAGAGTGAGTGTGCCAAGCAAGCTGTAAGGAAGCTGTAAGTTCCCTTAAACCTTGTCCTGTGCTGTGGACTCAATGTTTATCCCTCCCACCCCCCGCTGTGCCTCAAGTCACAGCCTAAATCCCCAAAGAAATGGTTTTTGGAGGCAGGGTCTTTGGGAGGTAATTGGTTATGGGGTTGGAGCTCCCATGAATGAGATTTGTGCCCTCATAAGATGTGAGAGATGATCTCTCTACTCATACAATGAGAAGATGCCATCTGCAGTGCAAACAAGAAGAGGGCCTTTGCCAGTCACTGGATCCATTGGTGACTTGATCTGAGCTTCCCCGTTTCCAGAACTATGAGACATAAATTTCGGTTGTTTAAGCTATGTCATCTAAGCCCTAACTGGCTAAGACATTCTGAAAATCATGTAGCATCACTTACCCCATGTCCTATCAGTTATACAGGGTCAGCCCTGGTCAAGGTGGGATTTGAAGAAGCATCCTGGAGACTAGCTAGCATAGTGGGATATAGAAACACATAAAGGCTTGTCACATTTCATGTGCCTCCTAAAAGTGACTCTGGTCTTTGTGCTTTTCACAGGCTTCACTCATTGAATCATAGAGAGTTTGGTCCACAGTGACAATTCACAGGCTTTTGATTTATTCTTGGGTATTTTAATATATGTTTGAGAAATTTCATGCAACACTTTCCCTTAGATTGCTTTAAAACCCATTTTAGACACTGTTTTTTAAAAAAATATTTTTAGATGTAGATGGACACAATACCTTTATTTTATTTATTTATTTTTATGTGGTGCTGAAGATTGAACCCAGTGCCTCACATGTGCTAGGCAAGTGCTCTGCCACTGAGCTATATAGTCCCAGCCCTAGACACTCATTTTTTACCCACAAAATTTCATTTTTCATTTATAAAGAATTTAAATATGTAGATGCTGTGGGGCACTTTGTGAAAAGTGTATTGTAATTTTGAAAAGAAAAGAAATTTTAGTTCAAGGAATCCCTACAAACAAAACACAATGAAACCTTTCTTCTTAAAATGCTAAAACCCTGTCTTCAATGTTTAACCACTATTTAATTTCATGCTCTCTAGACATGAAGTGACCATTCGAAACAAAAAGTCATTTTAGACATATTTCCTAGTTTAATAGTAATAAACATCATTTTCTAGTGTGAATTTTTTTAGAAAAAGAGAAATGTGTGGAACATTTGGCATTAATCTTAACTCATCTTCTTATTCCACTGTTCAAAATTGTCTTTGGGCAAGGGTGATTTTGGTGTTGGAGACAAGGGAGAGTCTCCCCGAAAAACCACACACATTCCCTCATAAAAGTAAAACTAGGAGTCTATGTTTAAGACCAGCCAGGTCGGCTGCCTATAAACTCATGATCAATCTTTAACATAGCCCTAATGTATCATTCCCACCCCTTGTCACCAGAGAATTCAAGTCAGCTTTTCCCCAAGCAAAGGATTTACCCACACTGGTGCAGACCTGGTTTGGAACATTTTATTGGCAATACTGGTGTCATATTTAGGAACCACAGACTTTTGTTGGACTGTATTAGCTTGAATGACAAGTATCAATGGTCAACTATATTTGAAATATTGTTAAAGTACCTAGAAATAATAGGCATTAAAATCCATTCCGTTCACTACAACAAACCTCTAAAGACTTCGTGTTTTCAGTGGAACTGGCATACTGTAATTGTTATTTGGAACTTAATGTAACCTCAATAGCAGCAGAGAGAATACAGTCCTCTCATTATGCACATGCTCTAGGATCGTTTATTTTAATGCTTTCAAATAAATATGTTCCATGCAGCACACTACAATAAATAAGGAGCAGCAATGTTCTAGTAAATCCATTCATAATGTGAGTCACCATGTAAAACACCACATCTCAAGTCTTTGGCCCTGTACCATATCATGAGGCACACCACATCTGCACCCAATCATATCTGGCTTCATATGGATTTAATAGGACTATACCAGAAGTGCATGTAAGCACAAATTTAACCAGAGGTTTCCAGCTATTAAATACAGCTACTAAGTAGTTAAAAGGCAACAACTAAACCCGTAAAGGTCCCTCACCCCCCTCATTTTTGAGACAGAAATATAAAGGTAGAAATGCTCTGGTGGATTTCAGGTCAGTGGAAAGAATGGTGGGATACATTTGGAATACTTGGAGCAAAGCTGGCACAATATGGCACCCAAAATATCACGGCAATACTGATACTGAATGGACACGGATACAGTACAATGGGCTTGACTGGAGATGCTGAGCTCTCTAGCAGGGGAAATGGGTGCTCTGGGGGCGGCTCATCCCACTAGGTAGATAACTCAACAGTGCCTTCCTCCTCGCTATCAGCTCTGTTAGCACGAATCTCCACCAGGGTCCTGGCGAATCGCGTCCATTCATCATTGTGGGGAACTGCCAGCTGCAAAGCAAATCAATGGAGAAATGATGAACAAGATATCTTTTACATCTGCAAACCTTGCCGCCTGAGTGGCGGCTCCTCCCAAAGCAGACATTTCCCTTGGAATGTAAAGGAAACCAAATATTCTTCTTCTTTGAATCAAGTGGCAACTGAAGTGTTGCTCTTAACCTGAGAGAATAATGTCACTCTTAGAAGCAAAATCACTCATGGAATTTATCGAACTTTTAAAAACTTACATTAACTATACAATTACAGCAGCCCCATTAAAGCATTTTTAGTAATGAAACTTCTTCATAAGAAGGTCAGACTTACATCGAACTCAGCAAATAAAAAATGCATCATTAACCAAGATTTTGAAATTACTGTGGTATTTTCTTTCTAGTCAATGCTATCGATCTTTTTCTTAATGTGTTAATATACATGGCAAAAGAATTGCTTGCATATACACAGAAATTTTTCTGCTCTGAAGTAATGCTTGGGCGTTTCCAGCAAGACTTAATTTAATGATAACTATGAATAATTGTACTACAAACCAGCATTTACCAGGAGTTCTGTTTTAAGTACTTTACATATATTAACTCATTTCTCACAGCAATCCTGGGGATGATAACTTTACCCTACATATGTAGAGTCAGATAGCTGATTTTACAGAAGAAGAAATTGAGGCACAGAAAGATTAAATAATCTTAGCAAGATCGCATATTTAGCAAATATCATGCCAGTGTATTATGGTTCCAGTATCTGGATCTTAGCCATTTTGCTATACTGATTTGCCAAAAAGGAAGATTTAGAAAACTTCCCCAATAATATCTTCTACTGTGTATAATTCAGTGAGGAGGGAATTAAACATCCCCCCCCAATGAAAAGTGAACGTATGAAGTTTTGTAAGATGTTTTAAAAGATAATGATTTCTCTACATAACATCCAGAACTGAATTGCTTAAAGATATCAGGCAAGTGTTTGCAATAGAAAATTATTTGAAGATGAAAAATAGAATTGAATAGAAGTCTGAAGGATTTCATATAGAATAAAATTGATTTGGACATTATAGTCATTTTCTTGGAGTTTTACCCTATAAGATGGTATAATCAATCCATCTACATACCTGTACCACACATACTATCTACATATTCCATAAACATTAAAAACATATTCACTGCAATCAACATCCATTTTTAAAAATTAAAAAAGGAAGAAAATAAATCTGAGCATTTTGATCACTTCTACAGCTGGGAAATTACCCACTACACAGAGACAGATGATTGGAACTTTAAGTTTTATTAGAAGGAGTTATAGTCTCAGATACTATCTGTCCAAGGAAACTTACTGGAGAGTGGCGATGTTGTTATCTAAAGTATGTCCTTAAATTAGTGTTCTAGTATGAAGGTTAAATGTTTCAAGAATATAATTCTGGAAATGATACACAGTTGGGGAAGTAAGTTCTTGGACCTATTTTGAGAAATTCTATACCAACAAGAACTCTCATTTAGTCATATGAATAAAGTTTTTGAAATGATTAAATTCTTCTCTAGTTATTGAAATAAATCTAAATTTCTTTTCAGCAATGACAGAAATTTACAATAATATTAAATGACACTGTTAACCTGTTTGCACATTCCATTTCCCCCACTTTGAGTTCTTTTTCTATGCTTCACTATTCTTCATTTTTGTCTTCAATTTTAGATAATACTGCATGCACTGGGGAAATGAAGCTCCCCAAATAAAAGAAAAGAGCTAACCAAAACATAGGCAACCAAGGGTTGGTATTATATTTATATGAAAGAATAGGCCCATGATTTCTTTTTCCTTCTCCAACACCTGACCAAGTCTTTCAAAAAGAACAACAAAACAAAAGCCTAGGGAGAGACAAAAGTCCCATCATAACACATTTGTAACCTTTTCTCATAGAAGGCAAGAAGAAAGCAAAATGCTAAGGTACCTCAGATCTTCATACAGTTTTAAATATTAGGAAAGGGTATAATGGTAACTGATACACATAGCATAAAGAGCTGAGTTTGGTTCCCAAATATGAAACTCTATCACTGGTTAACATGCAAGAAGTTTAAATCAACATATGATACCCTGTATAATGTTTTACCCATAGCAAGGTATAGAAACTATACCCTGAAACAAGAAAATGGCTAAATGTGTTTACATAGTTTCATGTAGTAGTAAGGGCTGGACTGTTAACAAATGACCCTAGTAAAGATTATGAAACACTGAGGCTTGACTATGTGCCCAGATACGTTGTGGGACAGAACTGAATATCATTTACGCTATATAGAAGTGTACATCTAACTTCTCAAGAGTAAACATTATCAAATTCAAATGTCTCTGTTTAACAAAATAACAACAACAACAACAACAACAACAACAAAAAACAACTACAGAAATAACCCAGAAATCAAACTATAATTTGACCTTTTCCATTGGGGCAAGACTGAAAATATTCTACCAACAAATGCCCTTAAAAATACAGGTTCATTATCACAAACATTTTCACAGTATTCAAACATGTCTTCTTTTTGATTTGCTAAAGTTTCATGTAGCTTGTCAATATATTGAAAGCTTGTTTTTTCTAAGCAAATTTGTGTTGCCAAGTCTTTTCCTCTCTAGAACATCATAAACTTCACAAAAAAATGTTAGTTCACACACACCCAATTCTAGAATGGAACATAAAGAAAACACTCTTGCTTCTAGAAACTTGGAATACATTTACTACCTCATCCTATTACGCTTTTTCATTTAGTTGACTATAAAAATAACCCAAGATGATTGTAATGTTAGATTTAGAAGGTGAACTGCAGACTTCTCCATTTTTAGAATTAAATATCACCATCAGGAAGCACTTTAAGTATAATCATAGCTTGAATGTGTGAATGTGCATTCACAGCCTGTTTCCACACTCAGAGTAATAATTTTTGGCATTTGAATTACTTGTAGGTAAGGCCAAACAGGTGTCCTGACAAACAAGAAGGCCGTTCTTGTCACTTTACATCTATGGCTGTGAAGGGAATCTGTTCGGACAGAACTGTCCTTCTCGCTCTCGGCAGCTCTTCCGGCCTGGTACTCTCTGGTTAGAAAAGTGAGGAAGAGATTCAAGGGCATAAATGCACTTTCCCTAGGAGTCTTTTAATCCAATAGTACCTTACTCATCAGATAGGAAAAATCTTTGCTCATGTTAAAGAATGAGACTGCTCTTGTGTCCTAGTTAGCACACAAATATATTCAATACTCAATCAGCAGTGATTGAGCACCAATTATGTGCCAGGCACAGTGTTAGAAGTAAAGACATAGCAGTAAATCCTTTCAGAATAAGATAACTATGAAATACAGGTGAAAACTCTGATGTTTTTGTAGGTCAAATTGTAGGTCAAAATGTATGAATACTGGCATAGATTTTTTTTTTTTTTTTTTTAAGATTCTCTGATGCTCAGAAAATGAATTGCCTAAAATGTGCCTTCCTATGGTAATGACTACAACATTTCCTGATATCCGTTGTGTACCAAGTAGCAGGAAGGGAAATGGCATGCTAATCTCACTGTTTCAGCCTCTCTCCAAGTTTCTATTAAAGCATGAAAGCTGAAATCTAGAGCATCCAAGCACGGCTATGGATTTTCCCCACCAAACATCATAATTCAGAATAATTTCTAAACAATTTACATTTGTGATAGGAAAAATATTCACAAGCTTCTGATGGTGATGAATAATTTCAATCAATCAAAAATAGATGTGAAGCAATGGGAGGAAAATGATCCATAGTTAAATCAAAGAAACACCATTAAAGAAAAGGACTTATAAAAATCGTCCAACATTGTTCTGAATCAAAGTGGATCTGGAAACATTTTTTTGCCTTCAGATTCATCTGCTGAAGTCACATCAGAGGTCGGAGATGACTCATAGTTTCCCACTGCTTCTTAGAACAGAGTTCATCAACAGCCAGTCCACCCCTGTTAGATGACTGTTTTCTGATTTTTTTTTTCTTTTTTCTTTTTGCTAAATGTATAAAGCATTTTAATGCCAAAAGCACTCAGGGCTCTGCTTCCTGAGATAATAAAATCTTAGCTCAAAGAGCAACCATCTTTTATAGATATGGTATGACCCTATTTTTTACAGCCAAGGGAACGAAGGCCAAGGGTAGTTACTGAGGTAGCAATTTGGCCATAAGGAGGCAGCAAAATGAACCTCAGATTTGGACAGGAGACCCGAGTCTCGGTGGCTGGCAATGGTCAAGCACTTAACCTCTCAATGCCTCAATTGTAAAATGGGGATGATGACGTCTGGCCATTTATCAACAGAGATATGAGAGGACAAGAAAGGTAATCTAAGTGAAGAACTGCTACGAGGCCAGCATGCAAGAGTCAGGCACTCTTTTTCTTTAAATTGTCACTCAGATGAAACGGGTTCCTGAAAATATTATGGATGGATCATGCATATCAGTTCTACAGCCTTTTTATGGATTAAAAAATTCTTTTCCTTTAACAATTAATTCTGATTGCGATGGGGATGTTAAGGAAAAAGTTTAGGACCTGTCTTTAACAGGTGGGAAATGGAAGTCGAAGCTACAGCTACATGGTCTGATTCAGTCCACATAACTTTCACATATTTGTATGGGGCAATCAAAGGCCTCGCCCTTTGAGAAAGGCCAGCATTCCAGGGCAGAATGGTAGGCAGGTAATGAATTTCGAGTCACCTGCTAAGAGAGTCTAAGGACTTTTTTTTTAACCTTCTAAGATTCTTGGAAAACAAAGGTTGAAAAAAAAAATTCAGAAGTCGTGTAAAATAATTTCATTAAAAGGGGTTACTTTAGCTGCTCCCCTCTCCTACTACTTGTGAGGTTGCATCATGGATCTGTACCCTCCTCTCCCGCTGAGGGACTTCTGGATGACCCCCACCCCCACCCCCTCCTGCTGCAAATCTGTCTGGCCACTGGGTGTCATGCCTGGGCTTCTTGGGTATCTAACAGGAGGCACAGAATGTGTAATAACTAGATTTTGAGAACTGTGCCCGGGACGGACTTTTTCCATCTCGGATAGCAATCAGATCATTTTTTTTTTCCTCTCTCTCTCTCTCTCTTTTTTTTTTTTTTAACCAGTTTTGCCACTTATTTTCTGTGTTTCCTTAGGAAATGTCACTGATCTTCACTTCCTCACTTGTGTGAAAGGAATTATAAGACTTATTTTCTAGGACTGTTTTGAATATTAAGTAAGACAGACAAACAAATAAACAAACAAAAAACTCCCAATAAGCTTAGCACAAACCCGCCCAATAAGCTTAGCACAGTGCTTGGCAGATGCTAAACTCTAAATAAATGATATTGTTTTCTTATTTTACCTTCTTAATATTTATTCTCCTTCCTTTTTTTGTTCCCCCCTCATTTTCTGGCTTCTTTCCCGCTTCACTTTCTCCCATTTTCTTCTTTCTCCTATGTAGAGTTGCATTTTTTAAAAAGGAAATTTCCCTTATGTCTTACCACATTTTAGTTCTTAAAAACTCATACAGGGGCTGGGATTGTGGCTCAGTGGTAAAGCATTTGCCTAGCATATATGAGACCCTGGGTTCGATTCTCAGCACCACATATAAATAAATAAAATAAAGGTCCATTGACAAATAAAAAACAAAAAAACAAAACACAAGTCATACAGATGACTTCTTAGTCATACTTTCAGTAATGGCTAACTTTTATGAGCTAGGTACAGGGAAAGACTTTTCTCAGATCACAAGAGAAATTCTGCCAGTTATTTCTATCGCTCACTTACAAATTAAATTTAAAATATAAGTATTCTTTTTAAGTATAAACACACACACTCATTATATACATATATTTTATTTTTCACATATGATCAATAAATCCTAATCTAGCTATTTCTTTGTTATGGCATGTTCTACAACAGGATTCTATGTTTCATTCACCTCAAGTTATAAGGCTTGGTAACAGCTGAACACGCTGTTATAAAAAATGAAGTGACTTTTTATAACCAGGGCTAAACACACAGATACCATCCACATCTCTCTTTATTAGAACTTGGCTAACCATTTCAAACAGTCCTCAGTCAAACCTCCCTTGTTTTTTAGTAATTTTTAAGAGTTTATAGAACCTAGCAGCTGATTTTAAATTGCTACATTATCTGCAGTAACTCCTACCAGCCCTACGCATATTTTTTATGGTAAAAATATCTGTCTCAGGCATTGGTTAGTTTAAAAGTAGGTAATTTTAAAAAATCTTGGACAATTAAGACATTAGAAAAGTATTCAGTAATTTCAGTTTGGTTTCTCAGATACATTAACCATGGCAAACAAATTAAGTGAGTAGGACTCTAGGTTTTGAGATAAATATTCCATGGATATGCGGTTCATCGGCATCTTTGTAATCTTTCAATTAAATGAACTCATTAAAAAAAAGTCTGTGGGACTATTATGCTAACCATTGATTCTGAACAGATACATAACAAATCCATCTTCTGTGTTAACCTAAACATTCAAGTTTTCTGTTAAAAAGATATCTTACAAATTACCTTTTCACTCTCATACCTATTCTCTTTTAATACATTTACAGAGACGGTGGAAGCGTTAAGTCAGTTTCCTCCGAATGACTGTTAAACCCTTCTGAGCTCTAAAAGCTTTATAAAAAGTACAATTATTAATGTCACCCAAATTCAGGAGATTGTTGATTTACTGATACACAAATGCATATCTGTGTTCAGAGGAAGCCTGTATTTTTTAGGACAATTCCCTTTGCCACACACACAGATGGGAGCAAAGTGGGAGGTAATAAGCGAAGAAACAGCCGCAGGAACGGCCAAGCATCCCGGCCTCACATAAATACAGCTCCACTGTTATTTAACTCTCGGGAGAGTCTAGCATCACCGTTAACAATGGATGAAACCACCGACCAGAATTCTGAGCCAGAATGCAGTATACGAGGGTGTAAATGTACTACAGGGTTCTACCACAAAAAGATATACTGTGTGGTAACTTAGCATTTAGAGCAGTTTCAGAGAAGTAGAGAAAGCAGGAGTCACACAAGTCTCTGCTCTACAGAGTCTGCCATTCCCAGCTGACAGGTTAAAATTTCGGGGAAACTCAAGAGTGTTCTAACCTGTTACACCCCAATGATATCTGACTATTCTTGAAATTTTTTTCATGTGAAAATTCCACCTAAGGGAACCCTCATGGACCCATGAAGCTTGAGACCCCTCTGCCAAAAGTCTCTTCCCTGTATCTTTAAATGAGCAATTTATTTTTACTGCATGATTCTTAGAATAACACTTTAAAAAAAAATCCATTACCACCTAATAATGGTAAGAAATGAAAGTAGGACATAAAAAACAAAGTAAATAGTAAAAAGTATGGGTCTATATCAATTTCAATAACCCAGTAAATATTCAAGGAAATTAATACTTTAAACACTACCTTAAGAAATTAACATTTAAACATACTCTTCATGTTAAAATTTAGCAATCTAAAAAGCATGTCAAAATTCTGGCGTTTTTACCTGTGAAGAAAAACAAGAGCTAAGAAGAAGAAAGAGCTAATTTACTAAGACTTAAGAGATATCCTTGTTCATATTTGTATTAATATTATATTATCCTCCTTTCTTGAGATATTTTTAAAGGATTATTATTTTTTTCCCTACTACTTGGCATAATTCATTTCATGGTCCAAAAGATGGAGAAAACACTAAATCCAGTGGCTGAGGAGCAACGATGGAAAAGAAACTTTCTAAACTTCAATTACCCCTTTTCCCATAGCACAAAAGATCAAGAAAATGGCAGGAAAAAGTAAAAAAAAAAAAAAAAAAAAAAAAAAAAAAAAACACGTACTACTCAGAGCAATCTGTCCTATTAGCTGACTAACCATCTATCCGTTCCTTTCTTGATATTATTAACTATAGGTTTTCTAGTAAATTCCTAGCAACCACTGCATCTAAGCAGTTTTGACAAAAAGAAGGCTTATTGCTAAACACCTTAAAAACATTTACCAAGGTAATAAAAGAAATGTCATTCCCTCCTACTGAATGTTTGGGCATAAAAGAGGTATTTTTATAATGCAGTTCATGATTTACCATATCTATAGTGTCCAAAAAAAGCACAATGAAAAGGAAGCATTTTTCCAGTGGTTTGACAACTGTTTGAATCAACTGTTATGCTTTCATTGCTCTAGTGGCCAATTGCTCACTTTTAAAAGCACAGGAGGGGAGGGAGACTGGGATAAAGACTGGGGAGGAAGGATAAGTACCCTTTTCAAAGTATATTTTCTAAATATGCTTTTTTGTGCAAATGTAGTTAAATGAATTTTCCTCTGTCCCTCAATCTATAGTGAACTCGGAGACTCCATTCTGAATGCTTTACACAATTAAGCTTTCACTTCATTTTCTCCCAAATTTTCACCTGTGAATCATTCATTCTCCCATCAAATATTTACTGAGTGCCTATTATGCACCAGGCACTGTGCTCAGAAGTTAGCCTGTTCTGACACTTTGCATGCAATTTTTTTTTTTTTTTTTTTTTTTTTTTTTTTTGGTGGTGCTGGGGATTTTGAACCCAGGGCCTTGTGCATGCAAGGCAAGCACTCTACCAACTGAGCTATATCCCCAGCTCCCACTTTACATGCTTCTGTGGATGCTGCACTCCAAAGGTGAGAACAACCATCTATGCATGTGACTGCCAAAGGAGGGTTGCCAAAATGAGTAGTCAAAGTGGTCCTTCGTCTTTATAATACTAGAAGGCATTTGTCTTCCATCTGAGAAAACTTAATGCTGGGACCAATAAACACAAAAGATTTAATCTAAATATTGGAAAACAACTGGCTGGTCAGCAGGAGAAAGGACCACGAAGCAATTACTTAGCAGCTTCAAAGCAAAAGTGCAAAATTTCTTCTACAATGTTAGAAGCTTGGATTTTCCTTAAATAATAAATAATTTATGTTTTAAAATTTAAAAGATGTTCTGATAGCTGACAATCTCAAAGATTCATGTCAACTTTCCTTGAAAGCAGAATACAATGATTCATTCACTATCTCACTTTGCAATCCAACTTACATGGCATATAAATATTTATACATAAACACAAATAAGAACATATTTAACTTCATAATTTAGATATGCTAATAGTGGCACACAAATACTTGTAAAAAATAATTGATGATCCCTTTCTATACAGACCAGTGTTAGTTTGGATCCACACATGATTGGACAACTTCATACTGGGCCTTCTAAGCTGTGATTTGAGGCTACTGTTCTAAGAGGCAATTTTTCAAGATAAAATTTAGCAGTTTTGAAATTCTAAAACCAAACACAATTTTGTCAGCCATTAAAAAAATTAACACTATAATTAATGACTACTTCAGAATCCAAACCGTTATTGAAAATGACAGTTTGAAACCACAGAAGAATCATAAAGATGATTAATTATACAACTGGTTCTTGTTTCAGTAGGTTTATATTCATAGATCATTTATCACCAAAATGAGAATATATGAATTTCAGTGAATATTACAAATTACTATACACACATTAATTGGTTTTTATAAAATTAGATATTAGGGCTTTCTTTTCATTTAATCAACCAACTCATAAAAGTTGAAAGTATTTTTATATCAATTCAGAAAAAAATTTGCTTGAAAAAGTATTAATCCTTTACGTCCATTTTCATAAACTAATGCTATTTGAATAAGCACACTATTTATATAATAATTAGTCTAATCATGGTCTTTACATGTATCATTATCAAAATGAAAGCCACTGCTACTACATTCACTATAAGATGAGTAATTATAACATTAATTGGAATTAATAGCACCTTTTCTTTTCTTTTTAAAATTAAGCACTTTTCCCAGGAGAAATCAAGTTAATACTAAAATTACAATCATACATTTTACCACAATTATTTTTTTAAACACACATAATTTATTATGACAAAGAACTGAATTAATACATTATTTCAAAGTGGCTGATTTCATATAATTATATTTATTAGCACCCCAAATCTGCCCATACAAATATGCCTTTGTGCTCTGTGACTTAACTGCTCAGCATTGTGGCCATAACACTAACAGTCAGATAAAATCCAAAAAAAAAATCCAGCGGAAATCTCAACTTTTTGTTTCTGAGTTATAAAATATCTAGATGTTATTGACAGAACTGGGTATTTGGATATTCTGCTTTTATCTGGACATTTCACATCATGGAAGAATTTATGCCTATCTTATCCTTCCATGGAGGGAAAGCCAAAGGAAATAATTAGCATCTGCTAAGGAAACTAATATTGTTTCTCCATCAAAGAATAAGCCAGTACTTACAAAGGCCTTCAAGAAACTAGCAAGTCCCTGCCCTGCTCCCTTAATGAGAAAAACGAGTGCCTGGGTTGATCATAACTGGACGTGGTTGAGACCAGCTCTGCTCTCTTCTGGAGGCTGCCAAAGTTCAGTCATGCTGGCAGGTTCATCTTGAGCAGCGGATAACAGCCTTCAGAAATCACAATAATTGGCTGATTTCAAATGCAATTCTTTTTCATTAAGGGATTTTTGTTTGAATGAATCCCCAAATCTCAGTTTAACTTCCTATTTTGTGTTCTGTGTACCCTTTTCCCAAGGAAGACAGTTATTTATATTAAAGGCCCAATCTCCTTATGAGAACAGATATAGACCCTGCTCTGCTGGGAAATATGAAGTAGTTCCACAAAGCAAACAATTACTGCTTAAGTGTAATCCACTTAAAATCCATAAATGTGTTGTGTTTATTTTATGTCACTCAGACCCTTTCTAACTTCCAGCGCTCACAGTCTATATCAGATGTTACTACACTGAACTGCTATTGAAAGTGCAAGAGAAACGGTACATGGAATTGCTTTCTTTTTCTTCTTATTCTCACTGGCTGTGAAAACTGTTGGGGGCCCTTTTTAATAGTCGTTATATACAACACCTTGATCGTCATTCTGAAGTACGTCACACAGGCTGTTTTTCTGTTGGGATTCCAAATAGACTTTTGAGTCTCATTTTTCATTTTAGCTTTGAAATATATTAAAATGAAGATTTCACACTTTATTTTTTTTAGCAGTAAAATATGACCTCTTGTATTCACCTGCCTTTTTCCTTTCTGAAAAATTGTCAAGGTATTTAAATATCTGAATGAATATCAAATGCATTGTATTTGTTGAAATTTGTAATGCAATGACTGGTATTCTTTCAGCCTCTAAACGATCAGATCACACAAGCTATTGGTAATGTTAAGAATTTAAATTTAAAAATTCATGCGTGTTTTATTTGGTAATTAGCCAATGGAATATCAAATAAAGCAAGGGTGATAAAGTTTATCCATCTCGCAAATCACCATTTTTAAGTTATCACTTTATTTTTCAAATCCTACTCTAAGCTGAAAATTATTTTGGAATTTTATCATTTGACTACCATAAAAATATAATCAGGGATTTGAAAGCTATGTGTATTTATCACAACTGAAAACAAAATCTTCCCTGGAAGAGGTTAATGGAAAAAGAAATAATAGGAGGTGGAAGATAAACTGCTTCTTTCAAAACTGAAGCTGCAAACAGCATTCTAACTAATTCAGATAAGCAGCAAACATAGTTGTTAGGGGATATTTATGACAGCCGCATCTGTGTGACAGCATTGAAGCATTAACAATGGCAGCGGGCTTTCTATAAAACACATCTGCAAGAAAGACAGGTAGATAGGCTGACTATCAATCATCAGGACACGTGAATAATTCTATACTCACTGGCCCATGCGCTGTTAAGACCACCTTCGTATATACAGAAAATCTTGCTATTCAGTAAAAGAGCCCTGGCAATGAGTAATTTTTATTTTTACTTATTTAAAATATGTGTGTTCACACATCATTGGGAAAAAAACTCCAACAATGATTAACAGCTCTTTATGTGTTCTAATACACCCAATGTTTTCAGGTTATATTTAGAGTTAATCTATGACTTGTTATCTTACTCATATTTCATTAATTGAATGGGACCCAAAACTTGTGGCATCCCACAGTTTAGGGATTTCTCAAAATTTAATCAAGGGCTAGGCTCATTTTTAAAATTTTAGATTTCAGAAAATTCAAATAGTACACATGCAACCACTGTTTATTTAAATAGCTGTTCAAAGCACAAATAGAATAAAAACTACAGCCAAATAATAAGAAGGGGTCTCTTCTGTCTTTTGTTGGATTTGCATAACTTCCATTTTTGCTAATGGGAGTTAAGCACCTGTTCTGCAAAGAAAATAGACCCCTATCTGTGAAAATAAATGTGTACAGTATATTTTCCACAGATACAATGCTGAAATCAAACAACCAAAATATGTGCTGTATAAACACGGCATCACGTGGCCTACCTGAAAACATGGCTGTTTTACATTTTACTTCCTGATTCATAGGCCCAGAGATATTACTAATGTCTTTGACATTTAAATGTAACAAAAAAGAAAAAAAAATGGTGGGTGTGGAGGGGGGATGGACAAACTCACTCTGGTGATTCCAGTGAGCTCATATACAATCCTCTGTTTACCCCCTCAGAAGCTCATAATAAATTGCATCAGTAAATCTGGATTCAAGCCACTGTTCTCTGCCATCATCTCAGAAGTCATGGAGGATAATTGTACATAATAGAGAAGAACATGATCATGGGGGCGCTGTGCTGGGACTCCCTGCAGCAACTGCAGCCTCAGCTGGGACAGGAGATGAGGCAGACAGACGGTTGTTAGTGACTGGTGACACCGCAGTGCCCTTCTTGTTGAGTGCCGGGTCTCACAGGAGGGCAACTCTACCTGCACTTGAATGGAAATGTCTTCATTGGTTGTCATGGGAGTCTCTCTTTTTCAGGGAGCTCTTGATAGTGGCGTGGACAGAGAAAGGCTATCCTACCCCACTTTAACTGATGAAGTAGGCATCATAGAGATCCTCCCCAAATTATATTATACTTTCAGTTTAAATTATGATGTGATCAAAACAGGGTGGTGTGGGAAAATGAATTAGAAATTCCAGTTTGGCTTTGGCTCTATCTTTATGTACCTGATGATGTTTCTAATACAGAATCATTGCTTTTCTCATTCACATTTTAAAATAGTGTTGAGAAATAGGTATTAAGAAAATCATGCAGCATGTGCTACATTTAGCCTCATTTCTAGAGGTTCTCATTTCTAATGGTCTAGGTCAGGTCTAACATTTCTCATTTCTGATTGCCCTTGTGATAGGTGTATTAAGAGTCATACTCTGTGGACAGGACTAGCTACATAATCTGGGGGGGCCCATGCAAAAAGAAAACATGGAGCCCATCGTTGAACATTTTTAATGACAACAGAGCATCAAACCAAGTTCCACGCTCCTCTAAATACCCAGCCCCATACAATTGCACAGGTCCCAGGCACTTGGAGCTGGCTCTACTTGCGGAATAATACCCTGGCATGAGAGAGCTGCTCTCCTTTCTTCCCAGCCTAGCATTGGTCTCAGTCATGTCAACAACGAGAGAAGGAATGTGGGATGTCTTTCCCCAGGCAGACATTAATACGTTCAATATAGTAAGATCCCAAGGAAAACAGATCAACAACGTGGACTCTAAAAACTACCATTTATTTTCTTACATTGATTGTACTATAAGGCTTATCTAAAAGTGTTTTTCATCTTGTTTCTGGAGGGTTCCACAAAGCAAGGCTTTCAATTCAAAGGCCATGAAGACTCTGGCGAGGAATTCAGTTTTAACGGGGACCAGAAAACTGACTTTGAATACTGATGACAGTAGCACACCCTTACCAACAATTTGGTCCTCAATACCATATTTTTTTTTTCTTCCTCTGTATTTTTTTCTTTTGAAATTGCTTCCTATTCAAACCCCTTCCCTCTCATCAGCCATGCACCAGCCTTAAATTTGACTTCTAATTCTCAATGGGCCAGCTTCCGTGAAGGCATTCCAGTTGGCTTTCCACAGTTGAGATGATTTGGAAGGGTGGGAAGGCACTGTTTTGAGGGCGCCCTTTTCTTCAAAGTACAGTTGTGCTCTGTCAGTTCTAGGCTGCTGAACGATACAATAGTAATTACAGTAATGGCAGCATTTGCCCATGAAGAGATCTAGCATCTCTCAGAAGTGGGCTTTGGCTAAGCCTCTGCTGCAGGGAAGTCGTCTTTCCCTTCGGTACGTGGCACCTCCAGTCGTGCGTGGGCTTCAGAGATTTAGAACAGCACACAGAGGTAAGAAGAGAAATAGAAATGCCTCTCTTCCCTTCAAAGTAAATATAAGATACTTTACAAAAGTACTTAGGAAGACAACTACAGTTAAGACAAAATGATTTTGTTAAGTCTGAGTATTTCTGAGCTATCCATTGCTTTGTGTATGATCAAACAATACAGAAAGAATTGTTCAAGTGTATAAGCCTGTCCTGATTTTTGGTCATTCAGAGAAGGGCTAGAGGATTGTAATATTACCTACGTTCAATAAAATCATATATCCTTGTTTTTTTTCACCCCCTGGTAGCGAATTTGTAGGGATAAACAACCCTACAAATTGTTTGGCCTATTATGTGTCACACAGATTTTTCTATAGCCTGTCTAGACTCCAGACAATAGGCGAGACTGGCCTATAGTTGCAGACATTTCTATAGTCTGTAATATCACTTAGAAAAGCAAGGGCAATAATACAAAAATGAAAACCAGCCTGACCTGCTGGTACGATAGTAGAAATATGAGTATAACAGCACTTTACAATTTAGAAATGATGATAGCACCCTAGAAAGAAGTTTTAGCAGCCACATATCAGCCCAGGCAACTTTTGTAAAATCATATATCCTCCCATAATATGAGTCATATTCAAGTAATTCTGTCCATAAGCTATGAAGACACTTTACTGCAGAGAGTTTTGCATGTTATGCTGTTTTCTTATTGCATAGAGGTGGGGGGTGTGTGTATATAAACAAAAGGCCTTTTAAAAAATAAGCCAGATTGTTAAACTATTCTGCTTTTCAAGCCTCCTGAGATACAATAAAGTGGAATGAAACAATTAATGCTGCAAATAATGTGAAGAGATTTGAGGGCTCTTACGTATATTCAGGGGAGATGGAGAAAAGAGTTTTTAGGTTTCATCTACTTTCTGCCATTTCATCCTCTGAGCCTGTCTCCACATTTATTTTTCTCCCACACCTATACTTGTTATAAATAAAGGAAAGAAAAACAAATAAAAGAGACAATAGAAAATAAAGAAACCTTTTTTTTTGTTTGTTTGTTTCTTTACATTTTCTGCTGTCCCTTTTTTTATATTTTAGGAAATGACTCAAAACCCAGTATTTGTTTTATTGCTGTTTAGTTTCAGTTTGGTGAAGACCATGGAGAAGATGCATTAACGATAAAGAATACTCATTGAAAGAAAATATTGCTCTAACTCTATTGACAACATTTCTGGCTCAAAGGGCTTTCTCTTTCCCAAAGACTTCAAACTAAGTCAGTAGTCAACTGACCATTTGCATCATCACCAGTGGGGGCCAATACTAACAGAGTCTTTGTCACTGTGACATGACTCAGCTTGTGGCATCAGTAGTAGTCAAGGGGGAGGACCTAATGAAAGAGAGGAAAACCAAGAGATTCATCCCAGAATAGAAAACTCCCATCTCTAAAGTCATTCAATTTCTGTCCCCAGTTAAATTTCATAAAACACCGTCTAGATTGTTTCAACATAATCCACTGTGCCATATAGCAGTATATAGTATGTCATTGTTCCACTATAGAACAAACCAACTAAGATTGTCACATTTATAGGATACTACTTGATGAAACCATAAAGATCCCTTCTCAGTGTAATCAGCTAAATGTGTCCACCAGGTATTTACAAAGTATCTTTCAGGCCTATGACATTATGCATACAAATGTAGTGTATTTTTCCTCTGGAATGAAAATGTTAGACTCAAATGATGCCAGAATAGCTTTGCACAACACTCTTGTTTTGATTGAAAGTTCAGTATTTTCTTTGTCTTTAGGGAAGAATTTCTTCAGTCTCACAAGAAATGAAGTATTTGTCAATACTTCCTAAACAGATAAGCTTAGGTACAATAGATTAATGATATAAGCTTAAAACAAAGTTGGTACTCAAAGTCAAGGAGATTTTTTTTTTTCTGAAATAAAAGGTGTAGTCTTTTGTTTTAATTTTTTTTTTTAGATGTTGATGGACCTTTTTTTATTCATTTATTTATATGCAGTGCTGAGAATCAAACCCAGTGCCTCACACATGGTAGGCAAGCGCTCTACCACTGAGTCACAACCCCAGCCCAAAGGTATAGATATTTTCTTCTAATATGTGTCATGATATTCAAAGTATTTTGCATACTATATGATCAGACTTTCCACAGAGGTATGTAGCTCATATAACTTTGAATGCCACAAAAATGGTGCAATATCCTGATAACTCAGCCTTCTTAATTATGTTTTAATTAAAGAGAAATAGTACACATTTTAATTAAGCATACCAACTAAACTTGACTTTTTTTTATTCAAAGTTGTATTTATAATAGTAGTACGCATTATAATTCATAATAAATATATAGAGCCTGACTTTTTGAAGTAAACTTAAAAGTCAAATTTTGATATTAACGTGACCAATTTGGCAAACTTTTTATTCTCATGAAATTGGTAAGGATTTCCATGCTTCACAGGAAGCTGGGAATTCTACAGCAGTCTAAAAGGAGTACAGATCATTAACTAAAGTGTCCTGTGCATGGAGATGGAGACCAAATTAGGCCCCAAGGAGGCCTTGCCAAACTCCCACTGAAGTCAGTGGAAATTTGCAAACGCACTTGAGAGGTTTCTTGCAGCCCAGAAGGTCTTGTCTATCATTTCCCCAGATCTTTAAAGTAGACACACAAGTTAAAAAGAAAAAAAATCCCTCCAAACCAAAACCCAAACAACAAACATGTACCTCTCCCACGTCGTAGATCCAAATACGGCCTTCTGAGTCCCCAACGGCAACTTCTTTGCCACCTTGAGCCCAACGAACTCGGTTCAGGGCGGATGCCCCTTCAATGGCCACACTTGCTGTTGGAACCTGCCCAAGAGGTAATGACAGAAAAAAAGAATCTCTGAATATTAATTTAAATACATGAATTTACAGTGATATGTTTTACTCCATCAATCACTACTGGCTTCATGTGCTTGAAGAAACATACATCCCTTGTGCATGGGTAAAAAAAATTCATTGTTCTCAAATAATATGCTCCACTGAATTAAGGGGCAGAGAGGAGAGATGCTCTAACAAAAGAGAAAAGGAGGGAGATCTCTTCCACAGTCAATGGGTAGTCAGTGACACAAATATTTTTTGAATTACAGCAGGTGTGCATCCCATATACAAACTCAGCAACTAAATGTGATACTTCACCATAAGTTTGGTGAAAACAGAGAGATTTCAGATTTACCAAAAATAAGGATCCATAAGAGGCAAGAAGGTGGGGGTGTATGGTTGAATAAAAGTCATGTTAGCATGGATCTTCAGGGAAGAAATAAACATATGTATTGATACCCCAAATCTCATCAGGGAGGGGATAATCAGAAAAAAAAAATGAAGGTAGAAAGTTTCAAAGACTTGAAATTCTCCTTTCTTTCTTTTCTTTCTTTTTCTTCTCCCTGGCAGTACCAAAGTGTGGGAAGTGGTCCAAAACTTTGGTAATAACTCCCGGGTGATATCCTTTTAGAATATAGTCACCTACTTGTAGAAAATGACTTTATGTCTCCTTTAATAAACTCTGGAAATCTGAAAACATTCTAATTATAATAATAATCATTATTAAAGTGAAGCTGAGTTGCTGAAATGGAACTTTTTTTTTTTTTTTTTTTTTTTTGACAAGAAACTTAGTGTTTGAAACAAGGATTTTTAGTGAGTGATTCCTCTTCTATAGTCAGTTGTAGGAACTCTTGTTTTCAAGGTTGGGAGTCCATAACTGACGCAGAGATCAGAACTCCTGAGTCTTCTACAAGAATGTGGAGTAGGAAAAGACAATAAGCCATTAAGAAAGAAAACAGTAAATGTTGAACACAAAGAAAAAAAAAAAACTGTGAAAAGAAGGCCACTGAGAACATCTCCAGCCCCTGTTTGAGACCTGCATCTAATAACCACATTGCACTAAGATGGAAACTCGACATGTACTGTGACTTAGCACCTTCTGCATTCTGTTATTCAGGGAATTGAAACCATCTGTTTATATGAAATTATTGACCCAATACCTATCTTTAAAATAGCAATAAAAACTCCATCATATGTAAGAATCTATGTTTAAACTTAATCTTGAAATCAATAAAAATTCTTTGACCCGCTTAAATCATTGCATGTCAATTGTGAGCAAAAATGTAAAACAAAAGTCCCTGGCTCATTTATTTTTTAAAAATACACAATTTCTACAATAAAGCTACCTGCTGTGCAGGCTAGAGTCTGAATTTTTAACAAAACCTTGCAAAGGCTGAAACAATGTGAATTTAGATGGACCATAATTCTGTCAATACACTTTATTATTAGTGTGCTGGCCAGAAAACAAATCCATGATTTTGCTATAGAATCTTCAGAGTTAATTTTTAATGCTATAATTTAGAAGGATCATGCAGGATTCTTATCTAATTCTATTTAACATCAGATTTTATTTGAATAATCTCAAAAAGAGAGTCAAAATGTTAATATGAACATAGCAGAAAATTAATCACTCAAAAGTCACTGACCTTGAGAAATTCAAAATAATTCCTAATACATTTTAAGACTTTTGTTCGCTTTGAATATAAATCATATAGCAAACTGAAATAGTATCTTAAGCATTTAACATATTTTCTTTTCATACATACTATAAATAGTAAAAAAATAGCTATCACAGCCTATGGTATTGCTAAAATAATTTAAAAATGCAGAAAGGAAGTGACAGAATATATCTGTGTGCATTTAATTGCTAATGACCTTTAAAAGTCAATGAATCTATATTAAAAATAATCCATAAGTTCTTCCCGTCTTACTTCTATACTTTAGTTTTGTAAATATTTTCATGTGTTTTTGTGGCTCAATCATTTTACTTGCAAAGATAAGACAGGGCATAAATTACCAAGCAGCAGAAATTAATAATTCTGAGGTAGGTAAATGTGAACTATTGTTGCACAGGAGCAGTCTCAATAACTTGGTCTTAAAGCATAATAATTTGAACAACAACCAATACACTGCTGCACTGGGAATTCAGGTTCATTTATTCCCCCACAAATCTATGTCCTAATTTGATATACATTTGAAAAATCTTGTTCAACTTGCTAGAAGGCAAAAATGATTTCAGGGTTTTAAAAAGTGTTAAGTTCACTGCTGGATTTGAGTCAGACTGACTCAATATATCTTTACATTATTGTGAAAGCAGAATTAGGTTTACCACAAAACTAAATGGTTTGTATGACCAGTAATGTTTTTTTAAACGTTTAATCATAAAACTCTTATGTGCTTGTCTCTTGATACCTACAGAAAGAGATAGGGAAAAATTACACTTGATAATGTTAACACATTATTTTCCTTTTTCCTAAAAGACAGATTAAACAAAACAAAAAAGTTACACAGGAATTATGAAGGGGTCTGTATCTTGCAGTTGGGCACCACCTAAACCTTACCTCAACTGAGCCTGATTTCTGATATAGTGGTCTCCTAAGTCAATCTGGAAATTGTTTGTTTTTTTGGTTGCTTTAAGTGAGTTTCTTCTACCAAATAGAAGCAATATGATTTTAATCAACAGTGATGAAAGACTGGGAAACCATTATAATGTAAGGTAATAACATCTTTCTATTAAGAGTAATAATGTTATAAACATTTCAACATCCACAATGATGGGCATTTCACATGCTCATGCCTTTTGATTATTTCCAAAGATGTTTCATTACATAATTCTTCCTTGTCACAAAGTTCTTTGAGGTAAAAAGAAAAATATTTAAATGGAAAGATTTTTTTAAAAAATAAGTTTGGCAGCAATTCTGTATGGATAGGGATATGTATATATTCCCTTGAAGATACAATGACTCAATAACAATACCTAAAGGATATTTCCATGCCCTCTCCCACAAAAAATACTGAGGGAGTGTGCTCCTCCTTCATATCCTCCAGCTGTAGCCCTTCCTAATTAAAAAGGCTGAGCTGCTTCCTGCTCAAAACACTTCAAAAGACCTTTCTCTTGTTCTCTACTTGACATATAGTTTGCAGCCCTTGCTGCTTGTACCTGCCCATTTGTATTTATGGAGCGCTCCCCAGAATCAGAAGTCAGGAAATGATGCAGAGACCATTTTAGTTTATGAAGTTGAAGGATATTTAATAATATTGTAAAAACCCACATCCAAATATCTAAGTAGCTGACTTAGCACCTCAATAATGTTGAGATTGAAAAAAAAAGAACAATGCATATGGCATAAATTTTAATACAAATCTATACAGCATGCTTTTAAAGCAATATATTTGCACTATCAACTGCTTTTAAAAAAGAGGCATTTTTCACTTGTGAACTACTATAAATGTGACATGTTAAAATTCCACT
Source organism: Tamias sibiricus (assembly GCA_025594165.1). NCBI lineage: Eukaryota > Metazoa > Chordata > Mammalia > Rodentia > Sciuridae > Tamias > Tamias sibiricus. Next base: position 104,480,708 of record CM046664.1, on the reverse strand, counting down.
TTAAAAAAATTTCGGACTTCGATGTTCAAATATGCTAATATGTTCAAAGTTGGACACCATTGTCAGACGCTGCCTCTGAGTTCAACGTCTTAGACAAGGCACATTTACCTTAGTGAAAATCAAATGGATGATAGATTTAAACATAAAATAGTTAACAATCATTTTTTTGTGTGTATTCAAAATAAAATTGTATAAATAGCAAAAACTGGACAAAATAGCCCCCTTTAAAAGCCCAATCTGAAAATCAGCATCCACAAAACCTGATTTTTCCAAGTGTTTGCCAATAAAGTTATTTTAACATTGCTCTGAAAAAATGCCTGGGTGTCCTTTACCATCGGGAACACTTATAGTTTTGCTCTTTGCAAAAAAGGGTGGTTAATTGTCCAGGATCTGCCAGAGTTTAGAGAGAAGTGAAATCAAGTGACTTTTGGCCAATGCATCTGCCAATTCCCTTCAGGGTAGTCAAGAATAGGGGGCCGGCAACCCTCCTGCAATTGGAGGGTCTGTCCAAAAAAGGCCGTTTTAGAAGAAGAGGCAGAGACTGCGAGTGGCCTCCGGCGCACCCCTCCCAGCCCTCGGCCCGGGCGCCTGCGCCGCCGCTCACCTCGGTGTCATTGTTGAGGTTCCAGAGGTCCAAGCGCCCCATCCCGTCCACGCAGGCAAAGAGCGCGGGATGCACGGGGGACCACATGACATCGTACACATAGTCTGCATTGTCTTCAAAGGAGTAGAGCGGCTTGTTGTGCTGTAAAGCAGAGAGACCGTGAAGACTTTGTGGCGCTGCTGCTGCCTCGGGCTGTCTAGGGAGCCTAATTAAAAACTTTGCACATTCACAAAGTGTCATAAAACTTCCCGAGATGAAAGTCCTCGAGAAGGTGAACCGGAGCTTTAATGTGACTAGAACTGTCCAGTGGCATAAATAAATACCGGGGGGTGGGAGGGGGACGCTGAAGGGGCCGGGGGCTGGGACGGGCGGAGGGAGGCGGTTTCAGACACAGTTGTAAGAGACATTCCAGACAGGTGGACGGGGCTGCCATTAGCTCGGAATTCTCGCCGGGCAACTCTTTGCGAGTCTCTCGGAGCCTGAACCCAATAGTGGTCTGGTCGGCCGGGCTCAGACCCGCCGGGATGCTCCCACGTCTTGGCGCTCCCGGGCGCCCGAGCCCTCCGCATGGAAGGCAAAGCCTGCCACCTCGTGGTCACGGCCTGCAGCTGCACCTGCGGCTGCTGCTTGCATCCAATTCCAGGCCAAATTCATATTTTAACGGTTCTTTGGTGGCGGGGGATGGGGACAAATATTTTAAAAGGGGCATCTCTCTTCTAGGAGGTGAAAATTTCGCTGTCCCAAGACCTTAGCCTCTCTTCTTGGGAGCAGTTCGCCCAAATCAAGTGGACTGGTGAGGCTCATTGTAGTTCCCCTAAACTAAAACAGAGAAAATGAGCATATTTTCTAGATCTGTCTTTCCAAGAATCCTAAAATTGGTGTTCTTAGGAGAAATGCGTTAACATACTCATTGCATACAAATGCCTCCACTCCAGAGGGATACAATAAATTAAAATGGCACTCTTGATTTCCAGTGAATATTGTCACATCAAAATAGCACAGAAGTCAGAGGCAAGTTTGAAAGTACACCAGAAATAAAACGTAATTGGACTTTATGAATTATTCATTCCATCTGGCTTGTCTTATTCTAATTTCTGCATAATGGCTTTACTAATCCCTGATCAATTAATGTAAAATGAAATTTAAATGATAATGAAAGCCCCAGAGATAAAAGAAATTAAATATTCTTATATCCTCTGACAGAAATCTAAACAATGGGAGTTTTTTTTTTTTTTTTCTCCCACTGTCGTCTTCATCCAGTCAGCTGTCTGTACTCTCTTCATGGGTTCTACCGAATGCCTATACAGGCCAGAGTAGCAGGATCAGGAGAAGATAACATACAATGTAACAATCAAATCCTTTCTGCATTGGATGTTCAAAGAATGTTATCTGGAGGAAATCAATTCCGTATCAGAGCAAACTCCCAAAGTGTACTGTTTGTGAATATAAAGTACACCAAAATTCATGTGCTGAAATAGTGAGAAAAATCAGTGCAAAGATAATAAAAGTTCTTTAACCTAAATGTAATGCAAAAACTTACTAAGATAGCAGTTATACATGATTTCTCTTTTCATGATTTATATATTGCTTTGACATTAAAAAGCCACTGCTTTGAAGCAAATGAAATTTCAACATATTGAAGCAACATAGATGTTAGATGAGCCATTGTGTGTGTATGTATATGTATGTGTGTGTGTGTGTGTGTGTGTGTGTGTGTGAGAGAGAGAGAGAGAGAGAGAGAGAGAGAGAGAGAGAGAGAGAGAGAGAGAGGAGAGGAGAGGAGGAGAGGAGAGAAGAAGAGTAGGATAGGGAGGTAGAGAGATGTTTTAATTCTAAAAGTGTCTTTTTGGGGGTGTAATTTGAAAAAGAATGTATGATCACTGAGATATCAAAAATAATTAACTGGACATGAGCCTTATAGTTTTGTATTTTATAAATCTTTTATATGTAATGTTTTATATATCATCTTTGCAATGGGATTCAAAGCCAAAATCATTTGCTTATTTGCTACTGATGTAGTTTCTTTCTGCCTCTCACTCTTTGGATGAAGTGATTCTAACTTCTTTTCCCAGAAAATCTGAATATTCAATGATTGCTGAAAATAGCATGATTGTACCACTTTTCCTTGTTTATATATTTTTACAAAGCAGTGTGGAGTATCTGTTCTTCAGTGATCACTTGTGATTATTGAATTCTAACTCATAGTAGGAGATTATTGCCACTGCAAATTCTTGATTTTATGGCCAGTCAGCCACTATTTGTTAAGGATCACAGTGTATTTTTCTTAAAGTCAAAGGATAGCAAAGATTTATACACATTTATAAGAGTCCTCTCTCATTAACCCAGCCAATCATACATCTGCGGATAGCTAGGAGTCTAGTTATGGATACACAAATGGACATAAGATAAACGTATAACATCTGCCACCTTTATTTTGATCAAATAAAAGACCATCAGCTTTAAATGGTCATTTTCTAAGGAGCTGATATTATTTGATGGGTTAATTACCTTATTAAATTATCCTGTTAATCGCTAGTGTTCTTTTTTAGTAGTTTCTTTTCTGAGTGATTTAGTAAAATTAAAATGTATCCTGAAGACTTCATTTTTTATTCTTTTTTTTTTTTTTTTTTTGTGGTGCTGGGAGATTTCAGTTTTTAAACATCTGGAAATAACTGCCTTATTCATGTTGCCAAAACCCAGTTTTCTCATGATAATACTATAGATTGAAATGTTATTATTCTGCTTTTCTCCAACTTCCTTATCACCCTTCACCCCCAAGACGAACCTTCTATTATAAAAGTCACTGTGCAAATAATTCTAAGCTAAAGTATGTTCCTGTTTGGGAGCAGAGAGGAGGGCCTATATTTTCCAAGGCTCTGTTTAACCTTGATAAATTCACAGTCTGGGAATGTCTTAATCAGGATTGATTGAACTCATTATCAGTGTACCAAGTGGATTCGCATTGACAAGCCACTACGTCTCAAGTCCAGCGTATGCATAAACTACAGGCGTAGGCAAATGTTATTTTACAATAGTGCTATTTTGAATAGTAATTGTACTTTGCACAGTAAAGAGATTTTGCCATTCTATTTTATTTGTGTTCAAAGAATATTCAGATTGAAAATCTATCTCAAACACTTAATGTAAAAAATTTATGGTAAACATATATTGCAAAATCCTAACATTTTCATACCAGAACTCAAAAGCATCAGGTCCTAAAATTGGGTTTGTAAATTTGCAGAACATAAATTTCTCGCTCCACAAACTTATTACAGTTTCCTAGTACATGATGAGAATTTTACAATACTACCAGTTTTGAAAAGGTGGAGCGTATGGGCATAAATTTGACCAATGATTTCAAGGAGAAATCCTATAATATCATTTGTATACCTAAGCCACAGAAACGTCATGATTTTAAATATTTACTCTACAAAAAATTAAAGACCATTTAGTTAAGTAAATATTGTTCCACAGCATGTTACTGTAGAAAGCGTTTTTTCAAAACAATCAAATTTCACCAGACAAAACCCCCCTTTACCTGGGAGTCTCCTTTGCTAATGCTAAGTGAAGTGTCAAAGAAAAAAGGAAAACCTCACACCACTCGCTCCCGGCTGCACGTGTGGCACTTGCCAATGAAATAAAGCTGTGACACCCTGTACTTCATTCAAGTCTCCAGGACTGTGCCAATAATGCTATAGTATCTAGACACAGCCCAGCTTGATTTTAATGCTCTGACTTTCAAACAAAGAGGAGAAGCAGGCTACCAGTCACCTCCGGACCAGACAAGGGGCAGGGAAGGGTGTGCGCTGTGCGCCCAATTCTGTGCACGCATTGTCTAATTTAATCCGCATAAAATCTCTGTAAGGTAGATGGTATTTACAGAAAAGAAAATTATAGTTCAGGAAAGTTAGTAACTTTCCTAAGGCCACGGAGGTTGTTAAGCGGTGGAGTCGGATTTGGTTCTCAGGTTTTCTCTTGGCTAAGCTCGTCTTCTACTCAGTGGAACCAAAAGATCCTTCTACATGGTCTTCAGTCCTCGCAGAAAAACTAGGAGATCTGGTACCACTACTCGCCGTTCAACTCAACCAATATTTACTAAGTACACACTATGTAACTCGGAGAAGCAGTTGAACAAACACTGCAGTCAGAATGTTTATTTCCTGTTATTAATGATCCTGAGGATGTTACCCACACGTTTGCAGGAGTCTGTAGCACCTTGTGAGAGAAACAGAGATCTTTTTCACCTAAAAGCTAGAAATGGGATGGGAGTGGCCCTTTAGCCTACAGAGATCAACAGCAGGCTGAGCCTTGGAAAGTAGAAAAAAATGAGCTAAAAGGCAAAGACCTGTCCCCAGTTCACTAAATATCTGAGTGACTTTGGTGAGAGGCTACAATTTACATTCTCTGAAAGATGGGGTTAACACAAAATCTGCATCAGACAGAAAGGTAATGGGAAACTCTGGAAAAACTATAGCCCTTGGGAAATTTCACATAACATCCTTGGATCCTGGCTTTCATATCTGTAAGATGGAAAGCCGGAGCTAAGTAACCCGGTTAGCCTTATGATTCTGTGACTGTTCTATTATGTGCTTTATCACTCTGCAGCAAGGAGAGAATGGAATCAAGTATGTGAAACTTCCCCCCACCCCCCTCACAAATATCCTTCAAAGGCGCAGATTATAATTAAATCTATCTTCCTTGATGCTTTTTAGAATTCATATTATGAATGGACACCCTGTGCTTCAGTGATTTTTAACTTTGTGTTTTTAACCTCAGTGATTTTTAACTTTGTGTTTCATTAAAATAATATAGAAATGCATCAGCATTTGACACATTATAAAAAAATATGGAATTTTGAACACAATAACAGATCTCCTCCTCTTTGATCGATTGGAGAAGGAATAAGGAATGCTAAATTTACTTTAGGCAGGTAGTGAAATCTGTTTAAAAAATGAAACTTTACAACATCCATTAACGTTTGACAATAAAGGCTTGATCTTGAGAATTGAGGTTTGATTTTATAAGTATACTTGTGAAAATGAATAGACCTGCATATTTTCCCAATCAGTTAACTCTAAAATGATTCCTGAAGAGGCGACTCTATTTCTGACATCGGATATGTGCCAAAATCACATTTAGAGAAGGTAATATTATTTTCCTCTTCTCAGCCACCTCCAGGCATCACTTTAGGACTTAGTGTTTGGGAGGCTGGTGAATAGAAAGATTTATGTTAAAATACTTCCTAACACCCTCAAATGTTGTGGTTCTTTAGATTGCATTTGTTTCTAAATAACTGGCTTTCAAAGCAGACTTAGTGGAAATTTTTATCCAAACCATGAACATTTTTTTTTGTGGGGGAAGGATAGTGTGGTAGAGGACACTATGTGATAGGTGGGGGACAGAGAAGTAAGCTAAAAAGTTCTAAATTTGATTTCTGAACTATAAGGAAAACCAATACAATCTTACCTTGAAAATATATCCTGTTGGGGAAAAAAAAGATGACCAAAATAATAAACAATGAGTAATATGAAAATGGCCTTCAAATATTGTCATGTGGGTTCCTGTGAAGTAATTAAAATAAACAGCTGGCCAGTTCTTCCAGGAAACATTAAAATGTGAGACCACAATATCACTTTAAAAAAAAAAAAAAACACCAAAAGACCCCAAAACTTCAGGCTCACACAAAAATGGATGCTTCTACCATAAAAAGAAAGTGGTTACGCAAATAAGTCAATCCAAACCAAAAAAAAACCAACTCTCTTGGCCCAAGAAAGAGAGGTGTTGCAAATTTGGTACTATCACTGGAAAACTTTATTTGCAACTTAATTTGAAATTCTGCTAACTAGCCTATATTTGTGAGTTATTATTCAAACAATATATATGATACTCACGTGATTTTTATCACGGTCACAAGTTCAAAATTAGACATCCATTTTTTGGTCAGTCTATTCTCAACAGAATGGGAAGAGTGGGTCTATTTGTTGCTCATGTTTTGATAAATTAGTTAATTTAAAACCATTTGAAAGAAGGTTATGGAAATCTAGGAATTTGGCATTTGTCTCTCTCTAAATGTGGAAGTTTTACTGAATAAGATCTGAAGCCACATGAAAGGTATTCTTTGTTATACTGCCTTCCTCTACAGCTTATTTGCATGGAAGAATCCTCCTAATCCAGGAGGCGCCACCAATAAAGAGGCTAATTATCCATATAAAAGAATGTATACATATTCACAGGTTTTGACTAGTATTTGAGTGTTTAAAGCCATGGAAAAAGCTATAAGCTTTGCTTAATTCATAAAAGGAACATTTCCTACTCTGGCATGCATTTTTATGAATATTAGCTCCACCTAAAGGTTTTCCTTTAAAACTGGAATTTTAAGAGCCTGTGGGGATGCGCTTTCCAACTGCCTCTTGCATTCATCTCAACCACTGGGTTTTTTTGGCTCCATTCAGCCTTCTTGCTTGTTTGAGTTGAGGCAGGCCATTGAGCTGGTCCTTATGTTTCCCAAGCCTGGGTCAGCTGTGTTGGCCGTGTCTTGCAATTGAGAGGGCTGTTCTCTTAACTGATGATCTCCTTCTGGATTGCTGTTCTCTCTTGGAAAGATCACAAGCAGTAGAAGGAGGCAAGCAGGTTCGAAAGGACCCCTCTTGGGTTACACCTGCCCCAACTCTATTCCTACCATGACTGTATGTTTTCATATCCAATATTCTATCAGTTAGACAAAGAAGTATCCCATACATCCATAATGGTCAGGTGAACAAGGACTATGGGAAGGCTGGAAGGAAGAGATGGATGTTGGTATTAAGGAAAAGGGAATGTGGAGGGGTAACAATGGACTGGACCTAAAAGCAGCCAGACATGTGGTTGTATCCATGCCTTGAAGCCTTGAATAGTTAGAAACACTAGCCAGTCAAGTGGTATTTCCAGGCCCAAGTTTTGTTTGCTTATTACTTTTTTAATATCAAATTATACAACTGCATTTTACTAGTGGGTAGGCAAAATAGCAAAACATTTCCACTTGAATATTTTTAAATATTTAAACTGCCAATTCTTAAGTTTTTCTCTTTCCTCCTCCTCCTCCTCCTCCTTTTCCTCCTCCTTCACCACCACCACCACCCCCTCCTCCTCCTTCTGACAGGCTGTACCAACCTTGAGATCCTCCTGCCTCAATCTCCTAACCAGAATTAAAAGTGCATGCCACTGTGCCCAGATAATCTTTCAATTATAAACTGAAATCTCCACTCTAGCATATGTTTACAAACTATCTCACAGATAGAAATAAAATGTTAAAACGGGTGTCTGGGGTTGTGGCTCAGTGGTAGAGCACTTACCTAGCATGTGTGAGGCACTGGGTTTGATTCTCAGCACAACATATAAATAAATAAAATAAAGGTCTTTCAACAACTAAAAAAAAAATTTTTTTTAAATGTTAAAACTGTATATATAAGTAATTCTTAAAGAAATTTTAAAAATATCAAATTATAAATCCAGATCCATAGATTATACTTTTGTTCCCCCTTCATACTTATTTCTAAAATACCAATTTCTAAAATTAATTTTTGTCAGTTCCCAGAGCTAATCTTACATTAATGATGTCACTATCAAGTAAATATAACAGACAAATTTTTGTGTGTGTGTGTGCGCGCACACATGAAGTCAAGGCAAGTTTTTGGTAGCTTGGCATTCTTGTGTCTAATGGTGTTAAATGCAACATATCTTTATAATATGTGCAATATTAGTACAGCTGATACTATATTTATTTTAATGGTGGTGAGAACCATCATGGAGAATCCCAAATAGCAGGAGATGGAATATTCTGTTCAAATGCAAAATATATCTGATATACTTTCTGCTTTGCAACAGATTAGCTCACCTTGTTCTGTTTGACCTAAGCCAAAGTGAATTTAATTTCTATCCAAGAAATAAACATGAGCTAAATAGGAGGCGAGGTGACTTAGGGCATTGGAAGTGGCCACTGGAAAGTAGTAATCTAGAATCACTTTGTGTCCTAGACATTCTGCAAAATTAAATGGTCACAGAGGCTGGTCAAGATGGACCCACATTGGTTTGATCCACAGCTACTTTGGGGTAAAGATGAATTTTAATCTATCTTCCAACATAAGGCATAAAATACAGGTTACAACAGGGAAGCAGGAGGGTGGGGGGTATCTTTAAATCTCATAATTAGATAGATAGTGAGCCTTTTGTTCTCATTCCTTCTCATATTCTCTCTCTCTCTGCCTTTCTCTCTCTCTCTCTCTCTCTCTCTCTCTTTCTCTATTATTGCTTAAAATGAGAAACTTGGGGAAGGCAACTCTGTAGTATATCATTAAAATACAAAGGCAAACATTTCCATGCTGGTTCAAAGAGCAAAAGAAAGGATTCACCAAGCCCTCACTTCTTGCACAATGGGAAAGCCCAATCAGCTGGGTGAATTCTAAGTCTCCAAAGTGCTTGTACATATATGAATTATTCACACACCTGCATAAATATTCAACAGCTATAGGCATGTGTTGGTGGGTGAATATTTAGGAGGGGCTGTGGGTGGAGGTAGAGGTAAAAAGACAGGAAGTATGAACACAGGCCAAGTCTGGAGGTGACTCTGTGATTACATTCTTGTGGTTTCTTTCAAAGTTAGCGTATTCTCCCTGGGTGAGCTTGAAAAGGAATAATAATAATAATAATAAAAAGAAAAAAGGTTGGTAGGCAGGAAGAATTTGATGGCTAGGACAGGTAGATTTATTGAAAGCCAACTTAAATGTTTGCCAGCTTACATTAGGAAGGTAGGGGAATGGGAATAAATACAGGGATAAGAGGTAAAAACATAGGTCAGATACCACTTGAATATTGTGTGTCAGAAAGGCAGCCAGTAGGGCTTTGAGATTGTGGGGAAAGTACTTTCTGCTATCCAGTAACTGTTGCTGGTGATAATTATTTGATTTTGTTAATCTTCTTCCCTGTCTTAAGTATTTTGCTTAGACATTATAATAGCTAAAACTTTAACTTTTGGTTTTTATTGTGTTTTTCTGCTGATATATTGAATATTTAATGAAATGCTAGCAGAAATAGGTATGCTAAGGGCCCCTCATTAGAATCATGTCCATTTAGGTAATGGTTCCACCTCCATTTAAGATAACCTAATTTCCTTTAACAAAGTACATATTTCAGGTAGGATATCCAAGAGCATTAATCCTTCAATGGTGATTTATTAAGGATCTAACACTTGCTTTCTATTTTGGGCAATTGATAGGAATACAAGATCTCACTCTGTTCTCGAGCACTAACACTCCAGGTAGGAAAATGAGAATTCTGAAATAATAAGAGAAGAAATTTGCTTATTTGGGAATCTATTTTTTCTCTTTGTTCCAAAAGGATTTATTGTACCTTCCAAGTTACATATGTTATAAAATTGAGAACAGACAATAGAGAGTGCTGAAGAAGAAAGTAAACCAGATAGCTATTTTCAGGATCCTGAGATAAGCTGATTATTACAATCTGGTACTGAAGCAGCTCTAAATTTCCTGATAACTAAGACAAAAAAGAAAACACATCACATTACAAGGAGGTGCACAAATTTCACTGCCTGAAGGAAGGAAGAATATAAATTCCTCCTCCAAGACACATTCCTGGGAAAAACTCAGGGAGGAATTTACCTTGTCTATGAACTCCTGAAAAGTAGACTGGCTCTGTCTTGTTTATATCAAAGAGAGAGAACGAATGTGTATCCAGGTGCTAAATTCTGTGGTACATCTGTTAGGTGCCAGAGGAATTCAAAGATTGGAGGAGATGGTGGTGTGTTGGTGGTTACCATGGTCTGATGTGGTCAAAGAAGGTATTACCTACGACAGGTGAGGAGACCTGCCTTGAAACATGTAGAGCCTTTGATAGATGGAAATGAAGACAATGAAGGAGGGGAAAGCAAAACATGCAAATGCTTGCTAGGTACGTCAGGATGGTGTTTCCAGATGGATGTCAGGATGAGAGATGGAGACAGCTTCAGGAGATTTGTCCCATGGGACAAAATAATAATTCAATAATAGTAGCAGGGGCATGTTAAGACTTTTTGATGCAATAAGCTACTAATTTATTAAACACTCACAGGTAAATGTGTTATGTGTTAAAAAGATTCAGAGATGTTTAATTTTCATGAGGGTGTTTTCATATTTTTTAGTGTGGACAAGTGAATGACAAATAGCATTAATTGTGTAGAAAACAGAAGAAGAAATAGAGTAGGAAGTAAGATCTGATTTACATTTTAAACATGGTACATTTGAGTCTTTGGAGTGACACTCAGGTTAAGAAATTCAGGCTGAAATTGAAGGAAAGGTCAGGCTTGAAGTTTATGCTAAAGAACCAATCACAAGAGGTGTCAAGGGAGAGGAGAGAGTATCAGGAAGAAGAAAAAGAGGGCTAGTAGTGGACATTTTGAAACATTGGAGAAATGGGCCAAGAGAACCAATGGAGATGCCTAGGTAAACCAGGAGAACACAACGTGAGATGGAGAGAACTGCAAGAATGAATAGTGGTCAGGATGATATAAGATGAGGGCAGAAATGAAGACCTTGCATTTACCGATTTGGGGTTCATGATGATCTTGGAGAGAGAAGTGTTGAAAGAGTAATAGGGTTGGTTGAGGAGAGTTTGGAAGGTGCAGCAGTGGTTGATGTGGATGCCCATTGGTTCTTCAGTGGTTTAGCAAGGTAACCTCAGTGTTAGGACATGCCTGTGATACTGGAAACCAAACCATCACATCACCAACCACCGATCTCTAAGAGGATCCTGAACGTAGGGCCTTCTTTTGTTTTTCCTCAAGCCACCATCTCCATTTAGATGTAACAACCTTGATGTTTTGGACCATTTCTTATATGCATTCGTATCTCAAGTGCTTAACACACAGCCTGGCCAATAGAAGGCAGACAGAGTATTGAAAGTTGCTGATGAATCAGGAGGCTCTGGGTCTAGTTCCATTTCGCCTGCTACCTCTGAATAGAGCCTTGGCCCCTCCTCTGGTTCTCTGGGTTTAGGATTCATTCTTTGACTCTCTCTACGGCTGGACCTCTACTTCCCCTGATGAATTTTTGATCCAGTTTCCTCCTCAGGTCACTGCAAGCTACTTTGGTACATCCACTGTACTTCCCTCTCTACATCTATGAGTCCTTCAAGGTTTGCTGTACTGCCCTCTAGCACCTTGATACGTAGCTTCTGTTGAAGATCATGGTTGCTGCCTGATAATGGCAAAGATTTCAATGTATTTATACACTGTGGGGAAGGAACCAGGATCAGAGAACTGGTTTTTTTTTTTTTTTTTTTTTTTAATTTTATTGGTGTATTGTAGCTGAACACAAATAGTTGGGTTCATATTGACATAATCATATATGCATTTATGATTTCATTTACTCCATTCCAGTCCCCAGTAACTTTCCTTTCCTTTCCTTGATCCCTTCTCCTATTTATTTCTCTTCTTCTATTCTTCTGGTCTACCTTTCACCCATTTATATACTTTTAATTGGTGCTATACATACATAAATAAAGGTGGAATTCACTGTGGTATATTTATACATGCACATAGTATAATTTTGTCAAATTCATTTTGCATTTCAGAGAACTATTACTGATTAGAAAAGTTATATTAAAAATAGTAATAAAAATCTGCCAGTGATTGGACAGCAGGAAATCAAGGCAGGAATTTTCTTTGTACCACAGGAACAAAACAATAGTAATTAAATATCTATTAAATTTTATCTCATTAAAAACTGAACTTAGGGCTGGGGTTGTGGCTCAGTGGCAGAGGGCTTGCCTCACACACGTGAGGCACTGGGTTTGATCCTCAGCACAACATACAAATAAATAAACAAAATAAAGATATTTGTCCATGTATAAATAAAAAATAATTTTTAAAAAACTGAATTTAACCTTTAACTTAAACCTTTAGTATCTTCCTGAAGAGTCTTTGTAACACATATATTTCGAATGTGTGTGTGTGTGTGTGTGTGTGTGTGAGAGAGAGAGAGAGAGAGAGAGAGAGAGAGAGAGAGAGAGATTAACATAGCTATTCAAGGAATATTTTCATATGTTCATTTGCCTAAGGAAGAACAATGATGCCAGGAAACAGGAGAATGGTGCATCAACTATAAAGAAGCCTGCACCTAAATCAGCACCTCCCACTAACTAGGCACCTTGCACCAATTAGTACCAGATGACCATGGTGACACGTTTGTTTTTTTCTTTCGTGGGAGTGGGTACTAGGGATTGAACTCAGGGGCACTCAACCACTGAGCTACATCCCCAGTCCTATTTTTTATTTTATTTAGAGACAGGGTCTCACTGAGTTGCTTAGTGCCTCACTTTTGCTGAGGCTGGCTTTGAACTCTCTATTCTCCTGCCTCAGGCTCCCGTGACGCTGGGATTATAGCCGTGCACCACTGCACCTGGCTAGCCTTAGCTCTTCTTGTGGGCAGAATTGTGTCCCTATCAAAATTTATACACTGAAGTCCTAATGCCTAGCACCTTAAGTGCAACTAGTACGCTTGGAGATGAGACCTTTAGAGATGTAATTAAGTTTAAATGAAGCCTTATGGGTGGGCATTCATCCAATATGTTTAGTGTCCTTATGAGAAGAGGCCAGGACACAGGCACACACAGAGGGAAGACCACTGGAAGACACAGGGAAAAGATAACCATTTTCAAGCTAGGAGAGAGACCTCAGAAGAAACTAGCTCTGCCAACACCTTGACCTCATACTTCCAGCCTCCAGGTCTGTGAGATAATAAATCTCTGCTGTTTAAGTCACCCACTCAGTAGAACTTGGTTCAAACTAACCCAATTCTTAAAGGAGAAGAGGAGGAGACTCTTTTTTCCTGTGGGCCTCTAATGCACATCTACATGGGCACATTTACTGATCATTTTGTATTTATGAAATGGCCCCTAAGAGTGTGAGACAGATGTTGTTTCTTGAGCAGCTCTTTCTCTCCTTTCTGAACACACCCCATTTGCCATCAGTGATGGCATCACTACCATTACCTCTGTTATGCCTTCCATCAAAAGGGGCAGGTTGCTTTCAATGAATAAGAACATATGCATTTTTCTGGAGATCTCAGAGCTTTTGTAAAAATATGCAACTTACCTTTAAATCATACCCACAGTACCGAGAGAGAATCTTGCCACAAGTGGGACGAGCAAGGACAGAGAGCAGGACACTTTATGGTGGCTAATGCTATCTCAGTACAAGTAGGTTGAAGTAGCCCAGAGCTCTAGCTAACCTTGAACCAGAACTGAGGATTCTATTCAGTCCATCATGCTTGCCTGGCAGTAGACTTTATTTCATCCTGAAATGGAAGTTTTTGGCCCTTGTGTTTAGAGTTAATTTTGTTACTCTCTGCTACTCAGCCTTAAGTTCTCTTTCTTTTAGAAAAGGACATCAGCGGGTAAGAAGGGGGCTGAGGAGAGAGGGTGGGAAAAGGCAAGCAAACAGGCAGGGTAGGGGAGGCAGAACTGGCACAGGCCCCAAAACTGACACCCTCTCCTTGGAGTGCATGCAGGGTTAACCTCCAAACAAGGGAGCAGCCCCCTACCGAGCTCCTTATCAGCTGCCTTAGAGGCTAATTACCGCTGAATAGGTTCCTGAAGTTGGAAAAATTTCAAAGAATTTTTGAATACATTTCTACGGGTTCTCTTCTTGTAACAATAGGATCTATCAAACAGCAAGGAGAAGGCTCTGTTTAAAAGCACCGACAAGAGATCGGAAGAATGTATTTGATTGCCAAAGGGACTAATTTATTTTTACACAGTATTAATGATGCTACAATCACCAATATCTATAGCCTGGTTTTGACAGTTTACTGCAATGGTTCCCATTGTTTAAAAAAGAAGAAAAAATTGTACCAAAGAAAAGAGAATGTTTTATTTTGCTACATTTCCATTTGTTAACAAAATTCCCTATAAGCAAAACCAGAGGTCATTAGCGAACAACCAAAACATGCCTGTCTCCAGAAGAATACAGCTCCCTTCAGCATTTAAAGTACAGCTCTGCCGAAAACCCAAATCATGACAAATCCTTAACATGAAAAATTCAGAGCAGACTTCAAACCACCTGACTTTACTTTGGGTTTGTGCTCCTTAAAATTACCTAGAAAATACCATAATCTTCTCTTCGTTCGACTGGATGGAGGCCAGGGCTCTGGCTCCAGAGGCAAAGGGCAAACTAAAAATCATGTCTCAACAGACAGCTCCACCCTCTCTCCCAAGTCCACTTGGACTCGTGACAAAAAGTGAGGTCTAAAGCACATTCATCCAGGGCCTGGGTTTTTGGCCACAACTCAAGACTCTTGTAGGACAAACAGAAACGAAATCCAAAATGTTATCACCCTGCCTTAAGAAGTCAAATGGGTTTAAATGAGTGTACTGCATATGGCGAATAGTCCGCATTTGCAGTTTAATAGGGAACCAGGGAACTGCACTAATATTTATTTATTTATTTATTTTTAAAATTCTGATAAGGGTTAGGGTTATTAGCTAAGATTTTAAATTCCAAAGTGAGGTTTGATAATTTGGGGGTGCATGTGTGTGAGAGAGAAGAAGATAAAGAGAAGAGAGAGGAAATTGTCTTTTCATACCCAGTCAAGCACTTTGGAAGTGAAGAGTGAATTGTAGGGGGGATGGGGGTGCCCAGGGACTCCATTGTGGGGGCTGCTTGCCTGGTACCGTACCGTTGCCCCCCAACTATGGGCGAGACTCCCAGTGCCCTTCATTCTACTTCTCCAAAAGCACCAGTTCCTCAGGACTCACTTCATCCGGAGCCCACCCACTCGGACACCCCCCACTTGCTCTCACGCTCCGGATGGGTGAGAGCCAGGAGAGACTGTCAAGTAATTTTTACCTCCTGCTGAGCTAGTGACAGGCTCAGTACAAATAGCTACATTGAGAAAGTGTCTCCACGCCACAAATCCCACGCCAGCCCTGTAACAAGACAGGCCGGGGCTTTGAATACTACCATCTGATCCCACTGGGGCAGAGGAGTGCTGAAATGGCAGGACCAGGGGCTCCAAGGGCTGCCCCTCCTCCCCGTATCAAAACCATCTGCTCCAGCCAGTGGCTGCCTGCACAGTCTCCTCCGCACACTGAAGCCGTTCTGGTCTTTAACACTGTTCATGCTGCTTTCTACCCATGGAGAAAGTGCAGCTTTCTCCTCTGCTGTAGACTGTCCAATCCTGCCATCCCTGAACTCCACCGTCCACGCTCAAACTTCTGCAGAATGCCTAACGTCTCCTTCTCTTCCACCCCAGCCATTGTTTTCTGATTTCTTTTTAGAAGCCCTGTCCTGCTGCTTGGGGTCTGTCATATGAAGTTAGATTTAAATACACTCTTACTTCATTACTGAAGTGTGTTCAGCTTTCCATGTAGGGCTCTGCCTTCATGTTTCAGTAAACAAATGCTCTCTTTGTGGTCTATTTGGCGCTGTGCTTTTGCCTTGCTGGTGATCTTGCTGTTTAGAATGGCTTCCAAACCGAGTGCTGAAACACTGTCTAGTGTCCCTAAGTGCAAAAAGGTCTGATGTGTCCTCATGAGAAAATGTACATGTTAGAGAAGCTTGCTTCAATCATGCACTGTTTAATGGTAAGGAATCAACAGTACATATTAAATAAGGCATCTTTCAACAGAAACACACAAAACGAGATCATGTGTTGATAGGTTGATGAAAATGTTGTGGCCAGAGGCTTGTAAAAACCTAATGCTGCATTTCCCCTAGAAATGCCTGTTTGATATTTGCAGTTCCGTGTTTGTGGCAACTTTACAGACTATAACCATGGCAAATAATAAGAGTTAACTGTTTTTGTTTCTTTTGTTTTCCTAATTTTTTTCTTCCACCCTAGTGAACATTCTGTGATGTCAGGAGTTTTGTGTATCCTTGTCACTGTGAAATTCCCAGTGCCTGGACCACAGTACGCTCTTAGTAAATAGGTATTGAATGAATAAGCCTAAGGAGCATATACTTTGTTCTCTGTCTATATGTATTTAAATTACATTTTAATGGAAATAAGGCAATACTGGAAGTTGAAAAGAACTTTTTTTTTAAGTAGTTCTAGTCATGACTCAAGTTTGAACAATAAGATGTGTATAATCAACCTGTTAGCACCAGAGACTGGGTCTCATTTCTATCCCTATCAAACTCTCTGACATGAGGCTAAAAACACATTAAGTTCTCCTTTAACACTGATTTCATAAATGAATAATTGACAAATTTAGTATTCTTCTAAGTAGTTAGGGGAGGCAATATTTGCTTTGACTTTGTGGCAGAATCATAACTAAATTTACATTGATATATTCTTGTATATTTTGCAGTGATAACATTGTAGGTCAATCAGTATATAAACCTGTGTTCATATGTGAACCTTAATGGAGACATTCAGTTGGACAGAGGGTAAAAAGATTGATGGTACAGAAAAAGGTGATAAGTGTAGATTGAAGCAAATTAGAAATATCAGTGAGGAATGGACAGAGATGTCTTGGCAGGTCCACTGGGATGCAATTGTATTGAAATAAATTTGCAGAAAATATAAAACCTCAGAATTTATCTTATTGTTAATCAGAAATATAACTGCTAGCAACCAAACTTAAATGATATATAATTGGTCAATAAGACAAGAAGCCTATATTAAAAATTAACCCATTACTACCTGACTGAAAGCTGTACAGAAAACATGAATGAAATGTGACATATGACCACTGGCCCCCAAGGAGCTCATAGTTCAGTGGATAAGAGGGAATCAAGTAGCACATAAAGACAATAAAAGCCATTTACATTATATTCCAATGCTGTAATTTTGGGGTTTTGATTAAAGTTATTATAAAAATAGTTTTATTTTCATACTACGATGAATAGTTTTATGTTTAATACTATTAAAGCTGGTGAAATCTGGTAGGTTACTCAAGCATCTGAGTTCACTACTAAATGGCAAATCAGAATTGGTGAACAACACAAAATATTGTCACATTTTTAGCACAGTGTTTTCTAACTGACCCAATTACAATCAACACGAGGCAGAAAACATTATGGGATTAGAAAGATATCTAAATCACTCTTCTCTAGATATCAGTTTTCTTTTCTGCAAAATTAGGGAATTGCATCAGGGATCTGCAAAGTACTCCTTAGATCTGATTTCTATGACTTAACCAGATTTTCTTGTTGACCTTGTATCTTGTTTCCCATATATAGACTTTAATTTTATTAAAGATGTAAAAACCACTTCTAAAAAAAAAAGAATAAGTGGTATACTTATTTAATCAGGATTGCAAGCGGTGGTGGTGGTGGCACTACACATGCGCTTGTGGAAAGCTTTTCCTTGGCTTTTAAGGCTGTCTCATGTCGCCATCTCTAAACATTATTTCTGAATGCTCAATTCTTTCTCCCTCTTCTCTTCCCTATCTCTCTTATTTTTTTCCCTCTAGATATATTCAGTTTTAGTAGTTATGTTGTTCAAATGATCTATATCTTCACTGATTAAAAAAATTTTTTTTTTGTTTGACAATTTTACTGAAGAGCAAATTAGAAAAATTGTAGTTAGGATTTGTAATACTAATGGTGAGATGCTTGCCCTAAAGGGTGGAGAACCAGGAAATGTAGGTTGAAGTGTTTGAAATGATGAGGACAGCAAACAGAACCGTTATCAGTCAGAGTTTCCAGAACCTTGGTCCAAGGAATACTGTTCTCTCAGTACACTGGGAAGCCCTGAGACCCACATTCAGGTCAGCTGAATGTTTCCACACGCCACAAAATTATTCCATTCTTGAAGGATAGAGGCCTAGTCCCTAATGAAGATATTTGTTAGTGCTCTTTTGCTTTTTAAAAAAATCATGGAATTCCTTCTTTTGCCTTAAAAAAATATGTCTGGTAGGATGCCACAGAATAGAACTGTATGTTTTAGCATAAGGAAACAGCATAATGAAAGGTATATTTTAGGAATATTATCTCAGAGGATTATGTAGGAAGAAATCACAGGCAGAGACCCACCTCAGAGAAACTGGTAATAATTTTGTCACAAACTTCATAAAGAAAACATAATCATTCTTAAGAAATTATTTTCCTGATGAATAGATTTTTCAGGGCTGGGGCAGGGAGGAATTTCTTTGAGAAAAGCATGGCTGTTCTAATGTACTATGGATCTACTTTAACATAAAATGCTATCAAGAGAAGAAATGAGACCACACACTCATAAACACACAAACACACTTCATGAAAATCCATAGATGCTACTTTAAGGAAATGGTCCTAATAGCAAAAGAATAGCAAAATCTCAGCTCATTTGCTGACTTGTGTTAAAGGAGGGCTGCTGAGGGAGAGAAAAATTAATCCAATTAGGCATAAGTGAAGTTCCACAGGTGGGGGAAGCCAAAAGTCTCAAGCACAGCCCTTCTGGAGTGGCGACCCAATGCAGCCTGTCCTGCCGCTGCACCTGGCAGAGAAGTGAAGGGGAACTCGGGTTTAAAAGTCAAGTTTTTAATCATTAAGGAAGGTCCTAAGTGAGAAGGAAACTGACAACTTATAAGAAACCTTTTCTTACTTTCGACTTGGGCTTAGTTCAAGCCAATGAACCAGGGGACAGGAGAGAAAGCTATTTCACTCAACCGCCAATTCCACAACATTCCTTTCCAGAAACTTCCACAGAGCTGGTGAGCTTCCAGTAGTAAACACTGAGGTCTGGTTCCCCAGGATTTATGGGAAAGCTGGTTACTCCACTTTGGAAGGAAAAAGCAGCGTTTTCAAAGATTAATTATATTTATTTTCCACTACAAAACTCTTATTTATTCTTTACAAAGTCCTAGAAAAATGAGAACAATCTCCCAATATTTATTAATTCAAGTTGATAAAGTAGTAATTTCTCCTAATGGAAAATTCTACTCCTTCTATATTATGTGTAACACTAACAAACTAGCAGGGATTAGGTACTGGATAAAGATAAGCAAAACAAAATCCTATTCTGAAAAAAGAATGTGGAAGTAGATACTAAATTGTCAAACAAGTTAAAGAAATATATAAATATTGTACAAGTTAGTGATACTAGGATTACTAAGAATAAAAATCCTTAATTGCACTTTTTGTAGATCTGAAACAAAATGAAACTATCTCTATCTTCTAATCTTGCCACAATCCCCTCTGAGAAGCCAGGACTTAGTGGGGCAGGTATGAAAAGACCGATGGGTCAAGATTTGACAAACTAGCAAAAGAGGTTTGTTGGAACAAGGAGGAGAAAGAGAATATGTACCTTTGGATCCAAAACTAAAAAACAATTTTAAGTTGATGAAAACAATTGAAGATACAATGTAAATGCGGGTAAACATAAAACTAGCAGAAAGACCAGATGACACAATTCTGCAATGAATCATTCAAGATGAGGTCACATGGCAGTGTGCTGGTACAAATATTCTTAAAATTATGTGAAATCACCGGCACAATGACAGTCAGATGTAAGCAGTCAGGTAAATGAAGCTTCTGTTAGTGTGATGATGATTGTCAATACAGTCTGGCTTTATCTCAAAATTTAGGGGAAGCAGTGAATCAGAGGGGAAGTTTCAAGAAAGGTTGCCAAACTTGACACTGGTCAATCACGTTGCTATAACTGTGATGGAGTTGTGGGTGCATTAATAACAAGACCCACTAATGCTGAGATATGAAGGATCTATGGGATGGATCACAGAGTTAATATAGGACACAAATACTGTTGGTAATTGGATAAGGCAGTTGTCCAAAGCAGAACATTAGGTCAATAGGAGGGTCCAAACTCTGTGGGGGAAAGTGTGCTGTCCGTAGTGCTCACTCTCACTCTGCAAGAGGCCCCACTTTAACATACACTGTCTCTGTGCTAGTCAGCTTTTCATCATTGGGAACAAAATACCTGACACAAACAACTTGGAGGAGGAAAGGTTTATTTTAGCTCATGGTTTCAAAGGTTTCAGTCATGTGAAATCACTGGCATCATGGTTGGCTCACTCTACTTCTCAGAGCCTGAGGTGAGGCAGAACATCATGGTAGAAGGGGCATGGTAGCAGAAAGTTGCAACCAAGAAGCAGAGAAAGATAGAGAGATTAGAGGGAGGCAGAAGAGGAGAAGGGGCCAGAGATAATAAACCCTTCAGGGGCATGCTCCCAGTGACTTATTTCCTCCATCTAGGCCCTGCCTCCCAATAATTCATTCAAATTATTAATCCATCAACTGGATTTAATCCACTGAGGTTAGTGTCCTCATGAACCATTCATTTCCTAAGTCTCACCTCTAGACATTGCTGCATTAGGGGTCAAATCTTTAAGGACATGAGTCTTTGGGGACATTCCAGATCCAAATCATAACAGTCACCCTCGTCATCTGCAGAAGAAAGGCTGCACTCAATTTTATGACTCCACAGACTGTCTTGTCATCTGGTCCCTTTTGCCCCCAGAGCCATCCTTGAAATATTCCTACCCTGTCACCTTCTATCTACTGCTCCAGCCCCATTGTGTTAATCAGCTTTCCATTACTATAACAAAAAACCCGAGATAACAAATCTATAAGGAGAAAAGGTTTACTTTAGTTCACAGCTTTGGAGATTCTAGTCCCTAATTGCCTGGCTCTGTTACTTTGGGTCTGTGGTGAGGCATTCCACAATGGTGGGAGCATGAGGCAGAGAAATACCAGTCTCATCATAAGCCAGGGAACAAAAAAGGAAGAGGACCAGCGACCCTAGTGACCTAATGACCTCTAATGAGGACCCACTTCTCCAAACTTCTATCACCTCCCACTAGTGCCATCCTGGGTACCAAGCTTTAACACATGGTCCTTTGGAGGATTTCAAGATCCAAACTATAGCACCCACTAAACCACTTAACATCCAAGTCACAATGGCAAAAATAACAACAAAGTTTAATAGTAATAATGGTAATTATTATTACTGCTTCTTTCACAGTGTTTATTCTGTGCTTAACACTATTCTCAGAATTTTACATATATTAAATCATTTAATTTTCACAAGAACACCATGAAATAGGTAATATTTTAATCCCAAGTTCATAGGTGAATAAAGTGTAGTACAGAGAAGTAGGACAACTTTTCTAACTTCACAGAGCTAGCAAGTGTCCACTCTCCCATGCTAATGTGTTTTATATACTCTGTTCATGCTGTGTGAACTTTCCTTTTTCCCCTCTTATCTAACTTCAAACTTCAGCTTGGATGTCCTTTAGCACGTTTTTCTTCCATCTCTTCACTATCTTGGTGAGACAGGAGTTTCCTTACAAACTATGATTGAGAGAAAGAAAGGCCCCATTCTTCTCCCCAGAGAAGACAGGCTTTCCTAGGAGTATCTTTAGAAAGATCATTCCTGAATGTAACAGGGCTATAGCATACCAAGAAGTGACTGTCCAGGAGCAGGTGTCCCTGAGCCAGGCCTGATGGGGAACCTCAGCCCTTGCTCACAGATGGCAGGTGGCAGGTGGCAGGTAAGGACACATACTCTGCTTGCCCAGTTCTTCCCACCAGTCTCAAAATTGATTTGGAGTCTACTCTCCTTTGTGGGGAGTTCATCTAGGAGGACATTCTACTGTATGGATGGTTACCTTTGATTGTTCCCTCAATGTTATACCTTTTTTTTTTTTTTTTTTTTTTTTTTTTTGGTGCCGGGGATTGAACTTAGGGGCACTTGACCACTGGGCCACATCCCCAGCCCTTTTTTGTATTTTATTAGAGACAGGGTCTCACTGAGTTGCTAAGTGCCTCGCCATTGCTGAGGCTGGCTTTGAACTCGCGATCCTCCTGTCTCGGCCTCCCAAGTGCTGGGATTACAGGCGTGCGCCACTGCGCCCGGCTCAATATTATACTTTTTAAACTATTTTCTAATAGAAGTTTTAAAGCTTAACATCAGTTTTCTATTTGTAATACTTCTAAATTGTAGCTATGAATTTTTTTTGTAGTGCTGGAGATTTGTAGTTATGAATTTTACTTTTGAAAGCACAGTTAACTACACATTTGCTGTAGTATGATTTCAATGCACATCTTTTTAAAAAATAAAACAGGGTTTATTTGTTCATATATTAATTCTTTGGTTTATTAAGTGCTTACCAGGTGCCAAGCACTATGCCTAGTGTGGGAATAGAGACACAAAAAGACAGACCTAGTCTCAAGGAGCTCACAGTCTGACAGGGGAAGGGTGGCAGTTCTATCTTAGTTGCATAATCACTGTGATTCAAAATACAAAAGTATTTTTGTCATTGTATTATATATAATGTGGCCATTTAAAACAATTTATTATAATGCATAATCATTTTTAATGAATACATTTAGAAAGAAATAATGAATGTTTTTCCTTAGGGAAAAACTGTTTCCAGTCTCTTTTATTCATAACAGATTCAAATTATCATTCTTTCCTAGTAGCTAAGAGGGAAAACAATCAGTTAAGACAGCGATCCTATATTTTAACCCTGGCAGAAGATGTACAAATGAAGTAGGTAATACTTGTTTATTGATTTCACAGCCATTGCTTGAAGATTGGAGATTTTCTTTCTAATTTGTGCAAAGTCATCATCCTTCAGTCACTTAGACAATTTCATTCTTAGATTCACGGTTTTGTTAAGAGACTAGAGGATTGAGATGCATGTTAATGGCTAGGACAGATGCATGCATGTCAAGATACATTCAGAGGAAGTCAGTGATTTCCATCAATCAAATGTGTATCATGAGTGGTCCTTGGATGACAGCACCCCAAGGTGGTATCCAAGATTCACATCAAATATCAATGCAGGGGTTAAGTCAGGCCATATACCTGATCAGTCAATAGAAAGAAATTAGATTTTAGAGCCCAAAAGTCTAATGCAAAAAAAGATTTAGAAGATAGTAAAAGAAGATAGTAAAAGTTGAAGAAACATAAGCTCTTTAAAGTCTAAAGAAAGAGAATGACCTGGCAAATACATGAACAGTATCAGGAACCTAAATTCTTGTGAAGTTGTACCAAGACCAAAATAAATATTAACCCAATGTTTAATTGGAATCCACTGAAACTTTCCAAATTGGATGTAATGATTAAAATCCAAAGACTCATAACTTGTCTAGCCACTAAGTTCAACTGCAGCACAGGAAAAAAAACTATCCCAAACCTCAGCAAATAGAGAAGTGGAGTGGAATAATGAATGTTTTAATCCAGGCAAGAGTGCATACTTTAATTTCCAAGCATCAACACCGGCATTTTTTGAAGGATGGGAAATTTAATGTGTTAACATACAGTAAAAGGTAAGAGTTAGTACTCAACAGAATGTATTCAGGCAATGCATTTTCTATTTTTAAAAGGATCATCAAGGACAGACTTAAGTATGCAGCTTTTTACTGTACTTTCAAAGATGCCTCATTGATGCATTTAAAGAAGGATGTTCCAGGGACCAATTGACATTAAAGCATCAAAATCCTCAAAGGGAATGAAAGTGGCAGAATGGCCACTGGACCAGGCAAGAAGGAGGTCAGAACAACTTTTGAAGGCACAGGAGCAGGTCTATGAAGATGATGGGGATAAAGACAGATTGTAGGGGGTGAAATTGCAGATTGATAGAAAAAGGCAGAAGATAAACAGGTTGGGAAAGGGGAAGCAAGGTCAAGGGTAGGTGTTTGCATTTTGTTTTCCATAAGTTGGAGCAAAGAGGAAGTTGGGTAGATAGAGAAACAGAAACAGATGATGCTGAAGTGAGAACTCACATGGATGGTCTCTCACGGGTGGCCTCCATGTGGACAGCTAGAGGACCTATGCTGTCTTCCATGCTCTACTGTTATGGTTTGGATATGAGATGTCTCCTGAAAAGCTCATGTGTTAGACAATGCAGGAATATTGAGAGGTGAAATGGTTAGATTATGAGAGCAATAACTTCGTTGAAGGATTTATACATTTGACAGATTAATCATTTGAATGAAACACTGGGTGATAACGGTATTCAGGTGGGGCATGGAGGAAATAGGTCTCTGGGGAATGCCCATGGACTGTATCTTGTCCTTGGCTTGTCTCTCGCCCTTATCTCTCTCTCTCTCTCTCTCTCTCTCTCTCTCTCTCTCTCTCTCTGCTTCTTGGCTGCCACAGTTGAGCGCCTTTCCTCTGCCATGATGTTCTGCCTTATCTTGGGCCTAGAGCAATGGAGTCGGCCCAACATGAACTGAATCTTCAGAAATCATGAGACTAAATAAATTTTTCCTCCTCTAAGTTTTTCTCATTGGTATTTTGGTCACAGTGACAAAAAGCTGACTAATAACACCTACCCTCCATACACCAATCAGGACACAACTGATTCTGCTCTAGTATTCACTTGACATCTCCCATATACTGTCTACATGGTGACCAATTATATCAATAATGTTTTATTTATCTGCTGGGACAAGAGCCTATAATTTATTTCTTTTATCTTCCTCAATATAGGACCTTGCATGGAGTTAAAACAAAACATATTGATAATTAACATGGTGAATAGAACTCCTCTCATTATCAAAAAACAATTGCGTTCATTTGCTTAAAAATAAAAATGGGACTGGGGGTGTAGCTCAGTCGTAGAGCACTTGCCTAGCACATGTGAAGCACTGGGTTTGATCCCCAACATAAATAAATAAATAAATAAATAGCCTTAATTATATTGCCTTATGTTTTTGACGACCTCCCAAGTGCTTCTGTCACTATTGCTTATTTTTCCTTTACCTACTTAACCAGTAAATTATTAAAATGATTTAATAATTTAAAAAGTTCAAGATATTCTAACACTATTAGGTTGATAAAATTTCTACCTATAATCAATCAATGTGGCTATTTGGTGCTCATAAACCAAGCTATTCTTTTGGAAATTAAGAAACTCAAATCCCTTAAAATATGAAGTATTATGTTTTTCCTTCATTCTTCCCAGTTCAAGAATTCAACCTGTAAAATATTCATGGAAAATTTAAGTAAAACCATATGTAAAATTACTGGAAGTCTTAATTATTCAAATCGCAAAGAAAATTGGCAATGTTTGCATTTTTTGCAAATATACTTTTCATTTAACTGCAATATTTTAAAATCCTAAGTACTGAAGTTTCATTTAAAAATTTTGATCTTTAAAATAATAGCTTCTCTTTTTCTAAAAGAATGTGAAGTGCTACTGTCTCTCTGGAAATCATATTAGTTATGCAAAGTAAGTGAATATGGTCTTTGCTACAGACTTCAAGATGAGCTTGATTTTGCAGGGTGTGTGAACACCATTTTGAAAGAAAATTTATAGTGGTTTAGAGCATTCTTCCCTGGAATACAGATTTTTCTTTCCTAATACTTTATCTTTGTGATAGAAGTATGAATTCTCGGTCAGTGGAGTATTCAAAATACAAATCTGCATGGCCAAATTCTCTTGTTGTTTGGTTTTTCTTTGAACTTTCTTTGGTTATCTTCTTGACCTATACTGCTTTTCACAAAGAAAGTATTACATTCTAGCCTTGTTTTAAGTTCAATGTCTTGTTTCTTAGCATCAACTCTTTCTATATCTTCATTTTATTTCACTTGGAACCTTCAGTGTGATGGTGTTACTCATCTGGCTATTAAGTGAGACTCCACCATAATCTTCATAATCTTTGTTTAATTGATAAAATGACTCCAATCTACCCAGTGAGTTAAAATAAAGATTACCAAGGTAACCATTATTTTCAAAAGGGACTAACGAAAATACTCATCTCATTTCTTGCTCTGCTATAGACCCCTTTGAAAATTCTTAGTCAATAAAATTTTAAAAAGCCAAAGACCTTGATTTCCAGTATTTTCAAAACAATATTTATTTTTTTAACTTAGCCCTATTTATTTTATATAATAGTCTTGCAAAAATTATCAGTAATTTTAAGACACATTGTTTCTTTTCCCTTGAACTCTTATGTTTGTTAAGATTAAGAAGAGGAGAAAGTGCCAGGTGGGGTGGTGAATGTCTGTGATCTCAGTAGCTCAGGAGGCTTAGACAGGAGGATCCTGAGTTCAAAGGCAGCCTCAGCAACTCAGGAAGTCCCTAAGCAATTCACCAATACCCTGTCTCTGAATAAAATACAAAAAGGGCTGAGGATGTGATTCAGTGGTAAAGCACCCCTGAGTTAATCCCTGGTACCAAAAACAAATGAACAAACAACCAAAAAACAAACAAACAACCGCCCCCTGCCCCCGCCAAAAAAAAAAAACCAAAAAACAAAAAACAAAGGAGAGGAGAATGACACCAGTCCACATTGTCAAGAGTTCAAGTATAACCATTGGTTCCCAGCACACCACAAAAAGGTTTTAATTAGTTTGGGGTTTCAAACATATGCACCATATAAACCCTTGGCCAGAACCAGTAGGATATTTAATATATCAAGAAACTGAGTTAGTTGGTGGCACATGCCTGTTATTCCAATGGCTCAGGAGGCTGAGGCAGGAGGATTGTGTTCAAGCCAGCCTCAGCAACGTGGCAAGGCCCTAAGTAATTTAGTGAGGCCCTATCTCAAAATAATAAATAAAAAGGGCTGGGGAATGTGGCTTGGTGGTTAAGCACCCCTGGACTCAATCCCCAGTACCAAAAAAGAAAGAAAGAAAGAAACCAAGTTGGTGGTGTGGTGGTGGCAAGCTAGTTTTCATTTACCAGCAGGAACTCAAAACTTGATCCCAAGACTCTCAACACAAGCCCAGGGGAAAGGAGAGTTCCCTCAAAATGACTGAGTTGCCCCTTTGACACTGTAGGATGGGAAGTTTGATAGAGAACTTTACAGTGCTTTAGAGCATGACTGTTCACATTTTTTGTAACATTAGAAACACGAAGATTGTTGGGCCCACTCCCAGGGGTTTTGATGCAGGAGGTCTGGGTGGGACCTTGAGAATATGCATTTCTAATTAAGACCCAGGTAATACTGTTGATGAACAGAGACCCACCCTTTAAGAACTCCAGGTTTAAAAAATATATATATATATATATATATATATATATATATATATATATATATATATATATATATATATATATATATATATAATAGTAAAATGATCAATAGAGCAGAGGGAAGGGAACAGGGGGAGGGAGGAGAGAAGGGACAGGGGAAGTACTGCAGACTGAATTAGAGCAAATTATATTCCATGCTTTTATAATGATGTACTAATGAATTATAATGTTATGTGTCACTAAAAAGAATCAATAAAAAGAAGAACCTCTGGTTTAGAAGAACTGTGGAGACGAGGTGTATTTCCCACACCTGAATCTGTCAACCTGCTTTTGCAAGATGGGGGTCATGTTATTGTAGGAGCCCTGTTTGGGGAGATGGCTTGAATTGGGGTTGACTATGGGCCATGGAGATTTGGGCATTGTCGCCTTCCGTAGTCTCACGGGACTTGGCCCGGGATCTCGAGTGACTTGGCCAAGATTGCTAATCGGGTCAGCGCCATTTTGGTGGTGTGTGCGGCGCGTGTTAGTCGTTGTTAGAGCCAGAGAGAAAAGTTATCAGAATAAAAAGCTGTTTGTCTCCAGTTTGCCTCTGAACTTCTTCCCGCGGCTTCATTGCTCCAAGCGGCCATCGCTTCAGGCAGCAACATGTTATGAAGAGCTTCAAATGTCAGAATTAGGAACTTTCTGAAGAGATTCAACTACAGCATGTTTACATAATTCCAGACACTCTTCTGATCACCTTGTAAAATTTAAGTCAGACATCACCTACAAAATGTGTCAGCGGTATTTAGTCCCAGCTGGTCCTTATGTCTGTGCAGTTCAGACATCCTCTGGAGTCAGGGAGAACCCCAAAGAGGACATGCTGTAAACCTCCTTCCTCTTTTTTTTTTTTTTTTTGTATGGGGGATTGAACCCAGCAGCAGTAAACCACTGACCCACATCCCCATCCTTTTATATATATATATATATATTTATTTATTTATTTATTTTTATTTTTTTGTGGTACCGGGGATTGAACTCAGGGGCACTCGACCACTGGGTCACATCCCCAGCCCTTTTTTGTATTTTATTTAGAGACAGGGTCTCACTGAGTTGCTAAGTGCGTTGCCATTGCTGAGGCTGGCTTTGGACTCGCGATCCTCCTGCCTCAGCCTCCCAAAGTGCTGGGATTACAGGCATGCGCCACCGTGCCCAGCTTATATTTTATTTTGAGACAGGGTCTTGCTAAGTTGCTCAGGGCCTCCCTAAGTTGCTGAGGTTGGCTTTGAACTTGTGATCCTTCTGCCTCAGCCTCCCGAGCTGCTGGGATTACAGGTGTGTGACTATGCCCAGCTCCTCTCTTACCACATCACAGATCTCTGTTAGCAGATAACTGAACCTGTTATTTCACTGAGAAAACAGAGCCTTTCTTTTATTCCTCACTTCCCCCTCCACTTCCATTTAGCTAAACCTACCTATAACCCTTTTTTCAATCCCTCCTGATGTCCTGCCTTATTCTCTCCCCAACCCCAGTCCTCATTTAGCTCTTCCACACAGGTACCTGAAATCATCTTCCCCCAGTTTTTAAGCCTCATACTATTGGGCCACACTTTTCATTGACTCCTTTTTAGGTCATAAATATACTCAGATCCCTCAAATAGCATAACAACCAAATCCTTCCATGTTTCAACTTTCCCTGCTTGTCACTGCTCTCTCTCTTTCTCTTCTAGTCTATATTTTGTGTATCCACTGTTACTCTCTAACCACATACAATCCATCCTCACCGCTGTACTGAAATGGCTCTCACTGAGGCCATTGTGACCCTCTTCTGGCCTTTTCTATCTGTATATTCCTTGACATCTCTGGTGTTTAATACCCTTGATTTATATTCTTGTGCTTCAACACATGCTGCATCAGTGGCTCCGATATTGCACTCAATGCATTCTTCACATTCTATTAGTATATTTCCCCTTGGGAATAAATGACTAACTATTTACTGATCGCTGTCACATCTATATTTTTAAACTCAACCCTTTCCCCCAAATTTTAGTACTGCTGTAACCTGAATGTTTGTGTCCTCACCAAACCAATACATTGAAATTCAATCCCCACAGGATGGTATTTAAAGGTGGGAGTTTTAGGAGGTGATTAGGTCATTGGGTTGCAGCCCTCCTGAATGGGATTAGTGCCATCATGAAAGAGGCTTGAGAGAGGCTGCTTGGCCCTTCTACCAAAGGAGGATGTAGCAGGAATGTACCCATCTTTGAAGCAGGGTCCTGATCTGACACTGAATCTGCTGATGCCTTGATTGTAGATTTTCCAGCCTCTAGAACTATGAGCAATAAGTTGCATTGTTTGTAAATTATCCAGTTTAAGGTATTTTGTTATAGCAGCCTGAATGCACTGATACACGTCTCTTCAATTACCTTCTAGGAATTTCTAGGTACCTCAGTTTAAACATGTCCAGATTGCTAATCTTGTACCTCTAACCCAAGCCTGCCCCTCCTCCTGTCTGTCCTGTCCTGATTGTGTGCACCACCACTCTTTCACTCAGATGCCAAAGGTGGAAATAGCAGAATCATCATCAAGTAACTCTCAAATCAAATCACTTGGTTGCTGTGTCTGGTTGATTTTATCTCTGAGATTTGCATTCTTCTCCACAAGGTTATTGCCTAAATTCTGTCTCTCATCTCAGTAACCAGACTAGGCTTATAACTGGGCTTCTTATCTCTGTGCTGGGGTGGAAAAGAATGAAGGCTTAAAATTTTTTTATTAACATGTATCAATTATACATATTAATGAGGTTCAGGGTGATAGTTCCGTGTATGTATATAGAATGAATTCACTAAATGCACTTAAATTCATTAAATTCATTAAATCCAACCCAGGACCTTTTACAAGCTAGGCAAGCACTGTGCTTTTGAGCTGTACTCCTGAACCAAGAACACAGGCTTGGAGATCACACAAAACTAAGTTTAAATCCCAATTTCCCCACTTATTCACTAAGTAGAGCAGGAAAGTTATTTAAGCCCTCTTATTCCTATTTCCTCTTCTATAAATTGGGATACTAATATCCACTCATAGGTTTATTGTAAGAATTTAAACATTTATCACAATGCCTACGACACAGTATGAGTTCATTAAAATGTTGGTATAGGCCACAAATACAAATTCATCTTCCATAGTATTTCAAAGCAAACTCTTAAAATTAAATTTTGATTAATACCCTTCCAAAATGACTTGCCACCACCTATAAAATAAAAATCAGTCTACACAAGCAAGTGGAGACCTATATCATTCCAGCCTCATTTCCTTACTGGATTCCTCCCTCCAAGCCTTTCGGATGAAAATGGCACTTGTGAGTTTGTTGACTCAGCTGCCTGGAATGCAGCCTGCTCCTCTGCTTGCAAGGAAAACCCACTCCGGCAAGGTTTCTGCTTCAAAGTGAGGTCCTTCCTGACAGCGGTTTAGTGATGAAATGCAGTGTGGTAAGGCGTGGGGTCGGGGTGGATGTGCAATGTGTTTTAATCCTTGTTCCCTTCGTGTTGTCCACGTAGTGCTAGAATCTGTAAAGATTGCCATCTTATTCTGCACTTCAGGGCCCTTTTTAGCAACACATCCCCATCATTTTTGGTGGGGCTCATAGGGTTTTCCAGAAATCTCTATCAGCATTTATTTCACCCAAACCATTCATGGTTTCTTCATTTCCAGATGTTTCCACCATACCCTCCCCCACCCCTGGGTCTCTCTGTCATGGTAAATGCCTTTTCCTCTGTCCTCAGCTTTCTCATTGGTAGCCTGTTCTACTATCTCCTCAGAGGACTTCTAGCCCTACTATAAGCTCACCACCTCTCCACTTGTCTCAGATAAGAAGCTGACCCTCAAGTAGAAGCTGGGCATTATCTGTATTGTCTTTCAAAATAGTGAGTGGGTCAGCTTCCTACTTGCTCTCTGGGGCTATGTCATCATCTTCTTCTTCTTCTTCTTCTTTTTTTTGATACCAGGGATTGAATTCAGGGGCACTCAACCACTGAGCCACATCCCCAGCCCTTTTTTGTATTTTATTTAGAGACAGGGTCTCACTGAGTTGGTAAGTGCCTTGCCATTGCTGAGGCTGGCTTTGAACTCGCGATCCTCCTGCCTCAACCTCCCAAGTGCTGGGATTACAGGTATGCACCACTGCACTCCGCTAAG
Organism: Tamias sibiricus; assembly: GCA_025594165.1. NCBI lineage: Eukaryota > Metazoa > Chordata > Mammalia > Rodentia > Sciuridae > Tamias > Tamias sibiricus. Next base: position 104,449,030 of record CM046664.1, on the reverse strand, counting down.
AAAAAGTCTTTTCTTAAGCTCAGTGGTCTGGTTCTATTATTCTTCACCTCTTCATCTCTCCTCCTAATTCATTGTGGAGTTCAGCATTGTGGTCACTGTCTCCTTTTCCATCTGAGTCTAGCTATTATTCTTGTCCACTCCAAAGGCCACAGCACATAGACACCTTAACCTTTTCTCTCTGTGACCTCCATTCTCCAGTGAGTTTCACCTTCATTGAATTTCAACTACATAAAATACCACATCCTTGATGATGCTGTCATTGTCTTCTTACCTTCTCTTTCTTCCTTCTTCTTCCTCCTTCTCCTTCTCTTTCTCCTTCTCCTTCTCCTTCTTCTTCTCATATGGAACTATTCCAGTTGTGGATCATTAATCCAAACACCCCACTTCCTAATGATCATCTCTTACTTTATAAATTCTCTCACTCAAGTACTTCCTTCATACCTGTTCTTTGATCTTCTGGGGGCTTCCAAACCCTTGCTCCCTTGACTTCATCCTGTCTGTTTTCATTTCCTTTCTGCTTTAGCTTAGACTTATCCATATCTCCAAATTCCATGTTCTGTGGTCCTTCCATCACACTCTGGTAAGGCTCCAATCTTAGATCCACCTAGCTGACCTCTTCCATGTCCATATTTGTACTGCTAAGGAAATCAGCCCTGAAGACTGGTGCCACTAAAACATTCTGACCAGAGCCCAGTTTTGTTTCTGTATTCAGCTCTTCTTATGAGCTGAAGTAGCTCCCATCAGTACCTCCACTTCATGCTCAGCAGAATAGTTAACCTCCCAACTCCTTGAGAAAATAGCCATCATCAGAGACTTTTGCACACTTAGACATATCTGACCGCACCCTTTCCTGCTTATATTTAAAATTTATTCCTCCTGCTCATGCTAGGGATCTAGCACACATTATAATGACTCTTTTCTACCTTACACTTAGAGATTTTCTACTTTCCATCTTCACTGGCTCTTCAATAGCAGCAATATCCTGAGTCTCTATAGTCTTAAACAAATAAAATAGAAAAGTCTTGATTTTTCTTTAGTGCTTCCTCACTTTCCACTCATTCCATAACCCATTGTAATTTGTGTCAAATCTTTAATACACTACAAAAAAACTGTATTTGCCACAAACATCAGTGGTTTCTGAGTTCTAACTAACAATGGATGTATTTCAGTCCCGATGTTACTTCTCCAAGGTATCTGTCGTTATTACTCTTCTGTCTTTTTACATTACAGAAGATTTAAAACATATTCAGAGGTAGACCAATATCAAACATCTAGCTTCAGTAATTATCAATACATGGTTAATCATATTCCTCTATATCCACAAACTGCTTATTTGAGCAAATCATTGGCATTAGTGTATTTTCTGTAAACATTTCAATATGCATTCCTAAGAAGTAAAACCACTCAAAGTGATTAGAATATCATACCTGAAATAACGATTCATAAGTATCATCAAAGGTACAGTCAGCACTCACATTTCCTTGGTATCCTTCTAAATTTTAAAAATCGGTTTATTGTTTGAGTCAAGATCTACATAAAATCCATATATTGAGATTGGATGAAATATCTCTAGTTTTGTTTCATTCTATTTTGTAGCTTCTACTTTGAAGTTTTTGATTGTTTGTTTGTTTTGTTTCTAGTTTTGTTACAGAAGTGGAATCAGTTGTCCTACAAATTCACCCATTATCTGGATTTGTCTGATTACTTATCTGTGGTGTTACATGACATTAGGCATCTGTACTTCCTGTTGCCTTAAAATTTAGAGATCTGGAAAGTTGATAAGATTCAGATCTGATTATGTGGGCACACCTACCTTAAAGGTGATATTGTCTACTTTCATAATTATTAAGGGTGTTTCCATTTTTCTTTTATACTGGAAAAAGAAACCAGGGGTACTCTCCAACAGAGCTATATCCCAATCCCCCCTTTTTTCTAAAATTGTATTTTGAAACAGGGTCTGTCTTAATTACCTAGGCTGGCCTGGAACATGTGATCCTCCTGCCTCAGCCTCCCGAGTTGCTGGGATTACAGGTGTGTACCACCACACCCAGCAGTACAGGATTTTAAAGTCACTTCCGCCATTCCTTATTGTAAGGTTTTGCCACCAATTTGAACCAATTTGGGGATTAATTTCATGTTACTTTAAAGTTTTATGGAATTAAATTAAATTTTATAACTACATTAAATACTCATATGGTTCTAAAGTCAAATGTACAAATAAGACATATTCAAAGAAGTCTTCTTATTGTCTTTATCTTTCATCCTCTAGTCTCCCTATTACATCATTTGTATATAATCCTTCCAATATTTAAAAATATATAAACGTAATTCTACACAAGGACAAAAATACTATATGTACTTCTATCCATCTATCTTTTCTAAAATTTAAAAAATACACCCTAGAGATCAGTCTGTTGTATTATGGAGAAGTCGTCTTCATTTTTTTCTACTTTGATTCACATAGTGCCCTACTGATGAAGACTCTGGGTTGTTTCTGGTCTTTTGCTATTCAATTAATCTTTGAATGAATATTTTTCTGCATACGTCCTTTTCTTATTTTGGCTAGCATATCTTTGGCATAGATTCCCAGAAATGGGAATTGTCTGTTAAAGCATGCAGTATTTTTAGATAGTGCTGAATCCCTTTCACACTGCAATGTATGCGAATGACTGGTTTCTTTCTGGCTCATCACCGAGTATGTTGTTAAATTAAGATTTCTGTCAAACCGGTAGTTACAAATAGATCTCTCAACTTGGTTTTCTTTTTAATTTCTCTTGTAAATGAGGTCATACATCTTTTCATACAGTTAAGAGCCAATTCTGTCCTTCTTCATTAACACCCATGAAACACACAAAATTCTAATTTTCTTCTATTCCTTGAGTTACTCTTCAATCAATCCCCTTTTCTGGTACCATTTCTCGTGTTTATTTTCTAAATATTTCTCTTCCTCCAGATTGAGACCTAGTGTTTCTTTTAAAATCCTCTCCTTTGAACGTGATTATCACAGCTATTCTGACCGCTATTAAGTACATACCTGCAGCCAGAGCTCACTCTCTTCTGTTGCACATGGCAAACTGCCTACTGGAGGTCTTGAAATGGTCCTGGTAGGCACCAGGCAGCTGAAGCTCAGCATGTGCCAAGCTCTTCCCCTTCATGCCCCCTCCCCTGGTGTTCTCTAGTGTAGTGAAAGCTACCACAAACTGCCAGTTGCCCTGGTATGGAACTGGGTTCTCTGCTGATGACCTCCTCTCTTACCTTCCTTCACATCAAATCAATCACCAATTTCTGTGCCTTTTATCTCTTAAGATGATTCTCAAATCAATCTACTTCTTTCCATTTCAAACTATTGGTCTAAGTCATGGTCATTTCTTCCCTAGACTACTGCACTTTTCTTCCGGGTGGTCTTTACTTTTCTTTTTGCTCTCAAATATGGTCAGCATTACCTTTAAAACACAAGTAAGAGAGGGCCATTTGCTAGCTTAAAAAAACTCCAAAGTCTAAAAATAAACCAAGAAGCCAAATAATAAAACAAGTCCCAAAGCATATATTTCCAAGGTACACATGTAAGTAAGTAATTGCTACAAAGCTCCAGAAGATTAATACTGAACTGATTGTATGGGGGATTAGTCTTAGTGAAGAAGACTTCAGTTTTGAATCATTTGAAAAAAAAATTTGAACAATTAGACTGTTTTCAAGTATTACATATATTTAAAAATAAGTAAAATGGACTGAGAAAGTAAGCTTTAACCAGCTCTAGAACAGACAGAGCTAACCAGCAGGTTCTACTAACTCCCAATGCCATGCCACCCAGACAAGGCTTCGTGTACAGCTGTTCCCTACAACTTCTCCAGGGAACAAAATATCACCCTCTTTCTCCACATATTACCTGACAATTTCAACCAAGGTGTTCTTACCTTTGTGGTCCACAGTTTGACAGTCCAGTCAAATGATGACGTGACAAACAGGTGAGAAAAGTCTATTGGGCCCACTGCCATGTGGCAGTTAATTCCTGTCACTGGCCCTTGGTGTCCTTCAAAGACCTCACCGATACCTGCTTTACTGTATAAAGAGCACACATGAGCAGAATCTCAGTGACCTTTGCAAAGCAGTGATGGATTTAAAAAAATTTATCTCTGCATGTTTTTACAGAATTTAGAACAACCACCATACACTACCATAAACAAAACTATTTCAGTTATCTTGAGAGAAAGACATTGTAAGCATGCTATACTATTTTTGATGATTAAAAAACAGGTTGGGGGGCTGGGGTTGTGGCTCAGCGGTAGAGCGCTAGCCTAGCATGTGTGAGGTACTGGGTTTGATCCTCAGCACCACATAAAAATAAATAAAGAAAATAAAGGTATTACAACTAATATGTGTGTGTGTGTGTGTGTGTGTGTGTGTGTGTGTGTGTGTGTGTATAACTAAACAGGTTGGGGAAAACATCCTTTGAGACATTGGAATTCAATAATGAATTTTATCATTAATTTTACCATTTTCAGGAGTTTTTCAAAGCCTGTCATTGTTGCTGCAGCTTTTTAAAAAAAATATTTATTTATTTACTTCAGTTGTACACAATGCAATGCATTTATGTTTACGTGGTGCTGAGGATCGAACCCGGTCGCGCACGTGCTAGGTGAGCGCTCTGCCACTGAGCCACAACCCCAGCCCCGCTGCAGCTTTGTTGATGGAAATAAACATGCTTAACTCTCAGAAGCTTTCATTTATAATCAGACTGCTTTATTCTTTATTTTATTTTATTTTTTGGTACCGAGGATTGAACTCAGGGGCACTCGACCACTGGGCTATATCCCCAGCCCTTTTTTATATTTTATTAGAGACAGGGTCTCACTGAGTTGCTAAGTGCCTCACCACGGCTGAGGCTGGCTTTGAACTCGTGATCCTCCTGCCTCAGCCTCCCAAGTGCTGGGATTACAGTCGTGCGCCACCACGCCTGGCTACTGCTTTATTCTTGAGTGGGCATTTGCACATGTTCTATTTCAACTCTTTTTGGAGAGTGTTGGCTACAAAGCTCCACATTCCTGGCAGAATAATCATTCAGTTTTTCAAGGAAATTTCTTAAAGTTGACAGATCTAAAAACGTAATCATTTGTGGAATCCTCTATTTTGCAAAATATGACACATAATATAAATATAATTTGGAGAAAATGATGTTTTTGCTTCATTGAAAACAGAAGAATGATTTACAAATCCATTTTGTAAATTCCATAAAGGCAGGCATTTTGTCTTTCTTATTGCCAAGTGTCTAGTAAACAGTAAGTACTCAATAAACACTTATTGAATGAAACAGCAGAGGAAAAGAGACAAATGCATGTCCCCCCCTCCTCCTCCTCCTCCTCCTTCTTCTTCTTCTTTTTTTTTTTTTTTTAAAAAAAACACATTTGAGAAATAGTGATACACATTTGAAAAGTTACCCTCAGACATATTTTGTTTATTTAACCAAGTTTGGATTGCCTCTAGCTCTCTATTATCACATAATACTCTGCATGCAATTCTACACAATTAGGAAAATCTGAGAAAAAATACCCCAAACACTATATTTTTAAACTTCATGAGCATGAAATTATAAATAAGAACTATGTACAGATTGTGAAATCTCAATATTATGTCACTAAGAGAAAAAATGGATTCTGTTGTTAAAATATTTGGGCCCCTGAAGCACCAATAAATGTCAATGGGCTGAGCAAAATTCGAAATCATGAGCAAAGTGTGGCAGCATGTGTTCCATGTAACAGGCACTCAAAAATTATGCCCAGTGAAACTGCTAACAGCACTTCCACACGTGATCATTTAAATTTGTTTTAATGAACACAAGGAACTGATCTTTGAAGTGGCCCCTGGTGAGACTCCACTTCTTAACAGCATCCTGAAAGGGTTTATAGGGTGCAAAATGAGGACCTTGTTTAATTTATGGAAGTGGATTTGCACCTTCTGTATGTTAGGTGAAAAATAGAAATCCCCCTCTTCTCCCCTGTAGCCCTATATGACCCATTTAAAATTACTACAAAGCCAATGCCTGCTACTTTATGACTTTATCGAGATCTGTATTTTATATTTTGGATGGATGAACCAGTGCAAAAAGCAAAATCAAGCTCGTTGTAAAGAAATTTGTGGTGCATCCCACAGGGACCCTTTTTTCTGAACAAGAGTGCATATTCATAGCCACAGAATAAAAATACTCATCATCCAAATGCCGAATGTTTTCTCTGATATAAGTAGGCTGATTCATAGTGGGGTTGGGTTAGGGAACATAGGAGGAGCAGAGGAACTCTAGAAAGGTTGATGGGGAGGGAGGGAAAGGGAGGGAACAAGAGAGAATGAAGGGGGAAAAAAAGATGGTAGAATGAGATGGATATCAATATGTTAAACACATGAGTGAAGACTTGAATAGTATGAATATTCTTTGTATTCAAATAGTGTAACGTTAAAGGTGCTCTATATATGTAATATGAAATGTAATGAATGCTATTGTTATATATACAATATATTGTTATTGTTATATTGTATATATATTTTTATATACACATTGTGTATATAAAAAATAAATAAATAATGAAAAATACTCATCATGTAAATGTTTATTCACGTTAGAGGAACTAAAAAAAATCTGAAAAATATCAATGTATGTGTTGTAAGCTCTCGTAGATAACTAAGGACCTAGGCACACTCTGGATTAAGTCAATTGAACATGTGTCCTGTGGACTCTACTACACTTGTAGATAAATCTGTGACTTTGTGTTTGGCCCACTACACTCTCTGTGCCTCATGTGGCACTAATGTCATCCCCCTTGTGCTGCAGATATGGCATTTGTCTTTTCCACTGTCATCAGTTTCTTGAAGACAGGAATCGGGTTTAAATGACATCTGGGTGACTCACAGCATCTAGCCATGCACACTGCTCAAAGTAGGTGAGCAGCAAACGTTTGTGTGAATGAGTAACTGTATCACATCTTCTTATGCTATGACAAAAACTTTAATGCAGGCCAGGGTTGTAGCTCAGTGGTAGAGTGCTTGCATTGAATGAGTGAGGCACTGGGTTCAATCCTCAGCACTGCATATAGATGAATAAATAAAAAATAAAGGTCCATCAACAACTTAAAAAAAAAAAAAAAGAGCAACTTTAATGCATAGCTTCAGCCAGACTTTATGTAGTAGGAAAGTTGGGCACAGAACTGTGAGGCATATCTTCCCAAGTTGTCTTCAAATCACTTGAGCAAAGCAAGTACTGCTTGTTTAAAAATAAGCAGAAGAGCAGAAACATAACAATGTATTATTTGAATGGAAAAACCATGAAGCTGAGACATGGATGCTTGTTTTTTCTACAAATCACAAAAACACAGAAATGTGAACTTGAAACAATGTGTGGTTCCTCACATGGTCTTAGACGACTGCAGGAGATGAGAAAACCAACTGAAAGAACTATAAAAGTACACAGAGAAGTTAAGCACCAGCATGAACAATAGTGAGGCCACCTGCTATGTTTTGCATTTAATTTTACAATCTAGGCCAACTTATTGGAGTCTGCTTTATTATGACAGCTCTGTCTTGCAGGGGCATCTTCCAATCTCTCAATCAAGGCTCTTATCACCTGGAAACTGCACAGGGGTTTGTGTATCTCTTACTGTTTCTACCCTCTGACTGGGAGGGTCTTAAGGTACTTCTCTATGATATTTGGGTATTGTCATTTCTTTATTCCCTATTTAGATTTTTAACTCATAGTTATTTTGGTTTAGGGACAGGGCAGGGAATCAAAGATGAAATGAATATAGTATAGTAAGAGAAGAATGGCAGAAAAAGGAATAATTGTAATACAAATGGGATTAATGCTATTGTAGAAGCACATCAAAGAATATACAAAGTAACCTGGCATAGTCCTGTCCTGCTTTCTACTTGAATTTTCTCCATGTCACTTGCTATCTTAATATACAGATTTACTTGCTTATAAGTTTTTTAAAATATTTTTTTTTAGCTGTCAATGGATTATTTATTTATTTATTTATTTATTTATTTATTTATTTATATGCAGGGCTGAGGAGCAAGCCCAGGGCCTCACACATGCTAGGCAAGCACTCTACCACTGAGCCACAATTCCAGCCCCTGCTTATAAGTCTTTTACCCTCAATTAGAACATTAATTCTATGCATGTCATAAGACTTACTATATCCTTATGATGTTGCCTGGTGCAGGAGAAGTTCTTAGCAAGTATTCTTGCAAACAATGAATGAATAAAGGATTGGAAAATTCTGCAGGATGTAAAGGCAGGAGTGGTTTCCTTTGCCCAAGAGAATCAGAAAGGCTTAATGTGGAATGAGATCTGTGCTAGTTCTTTAACATAAAGAGAAATTAATCAAAGAAGAGAGAAATGACAGACAAATAGAAGAACTTAAGGAACATGGTGATGGAGGCACAGAGGGACAGGCAATATTTGGGCATTGCTATCCCTGGTGGGCACACAGTGGAAACTTGAAGGTATGTACAGAAGATGAGGCTGGGAAGGGGCAGGGAGTCTTACAGGATCTGCTAAAGCTTGGGCATCTTTCCACAAGGCAGGGTGAAGCACCAGACTTACAAAGGCTAAGGACCAGACCGGATGTGTACTTTAAATTTTAATGAAGACTTGAAGTTGTTCTTCAGAAATGCCTTTCTCATAATGCAAGGTGGTTATGATCCAGAATGCGATTACAGACTTTCGGAAATGGGAAACATGTCATCAGTAAGAAAACAGAACATCACCTTCCATGACGACAAGCCGTGTAGACTGTACCCTCCTCACTGCCAACCACGAAGTTATTGACGTCTCCCGTCGGGAAAGCCATTCCAGTAACAGCGACGGGCTTGGACTTGTTGTACACCAGCTCCATGCTCTCCTACCAAAACACGGTGTGGTTACATTTCCATCTGTCAACTCCTTGCCATGCCAAAGATAGCACGGAAAAATCATTTGGCTAAATCGTCTGTTTGCTTTTCACACAGCGTTACAAAAGACCCCGGCTGTGCCAGAAACCACGCTTTGCTGCCCCTGACATTCATGCTGCTACGTATCTCTGGTTTCAGGCAGGCTGGATTTCATCAGCATGTGCTGCTGCTTCCTAAGTCAGGCAGAGATGACAGGTGAGAATTTTGAAACTAATGGTGCAGAAACTAAAGATAATACTGTAATGATTACACTTGTCAGCCCCAGGCTTTAATAAAACACACAATACCCTTGTATTTACAAACATTTTCAAAATCAATTGTTCGTGAGAATACACATGTATTAATATCAGATGTACTAAGCACATTTGTCAGATCAGGACTGTGGGTCCTCCATGGACTGAAACCAGAAAATTGTCACTCAGGTCATAAAAACCAGATTTTGAAATGAACTAGATTTCATGAGGTTAGCTGAGGGGCGGTGGGGTGGGTGTATGGGCACAAGACTATGAAGAGTCTTTAAATAAGTATTTAAAAATGTAAATTAGAGCCTTTATTTTGTGTAAAATTATTTTTAAAATTTGGAATTAGGGAGCATTTTAAAAGACATCCTGCAGAATTAAGTTTGAGACAGCAAAGAATAATTAAGTATAAGCAACGTCCCTGAGTATTCCTGGCTATTTACATCAGGCCTATTTTGCATATTTGAAATAATTGAAAATAAATCATTCTGGGGTATCATATCATTGTAGTTGCTGGGGTGTTCATTCTTCCCTGTGTAAACAAATGAGGCCATTTCCACCAAAGAGTCCATCAATCAGAAACACCTGCCAGAGGATGGGCTGCTAAGGCCACATGGTTGCGTTTCATACTTGCTATTCCTGAGATCCCACACAGCAAGCACATTAGCATCTGGGCTAAGGAAGAGAATGCTGTAACAAGATACAGAAAACCAGAGCATACACTTGTCTACGCCATCTCTAATGTTAGCAGCAAGAGGGTGATGTCTCTTGGTCACGCACTTGGGAGGGGCAACTGTGAGCTGATATCCATGAAGGCCACACCATTAAACTGGCCGCTGTTGTGCAGACAGGAGTCTGTGGGCATGCTAACACCAATCAAAAGGGTCTCAGATCCCCCATACCACTGGTTTTAACCTAAACAAATACATGTTTAATCAGTGAAATGGGAAAAAAAATATAAAAATTATATATACATAAATAAGATATATAAAAAATCCTCAAGAGAGGGTTTGCGCTTATATGTTTATAATCTCCATGCTTTAAAAAGAAAACGACACATTGCGGAGAATTTTAAGACAAAACATAAAATACCCACACACAACTCCAGATCTCTATAATAATCAGCATAAACAGAGGTGCTTAAATTCTAAGTAGTTTATTAGAACTCTTTCTTTTCCTCTCAGATTATATAAAGAACTTACTTAGCTTTAGTATTCTGTACATTTGCATTTTAAAGAGACCTCAAGAAGGTTCTTTACAGTCTCCACATTTCTTTATGTATTTTGCAATTGTCATGTTCCCTGAAATTGAGTGACAGATATTCTAGAGTTGTTATTCCAGGAAAGGGGACAGGAATGTTAGAACTGAGTATTGTCTCCTCGGTATCCTTCATAATTTTCTGGATATCTTCTCACATTTTTTCAAAGGCTTTAACAATGAACTCTTCTTCATGTTATTTTTAGTTGGAGGATAATGAAGTACTTTTTTCATGCAAAGAAGTGTGAAAAATGTGTGTGAAAGAGTAGAATGAATCGGTCATAACTTTCCTATGTTCGTATATGAATACATGACCAGTATAACTCCATATCATGTACAACCACAAAAATGGGAAGTTACAGTCTATGTATGTATAATATGTCAAAAATGCATTCTGTTGTTACGTATAACTGAAAAGAGCAAATAAAAAAATGGAAATAAAAATAATAATAAAAAAGAAAACATGTGTATATGTCTCGTGTGTGTGTGTGTGTGTGTGTGTGTATGCATGTATGTATCTCAGCGTGAGCCTGTACACATGTATATTCTGAAAGTTGTGCTTGCCTCCAGCTTCCTCTTCTACTTTTGCTCCTTTGTTTGGTTTCATTACTGCAATCACTAGTGGTTTGGAAACTTTGGAACTTTTTCATTTCCAGCTTCTCATTTGTTCAGCAAGAAATGGCAGGAGCCATACTAACAAACATTCCAGAGGCGGGGGGGGGGGGGGAAACCAGATGGTTTAACAAATTCTTCATCCACACGGGCAGTTGTCAGGGGGGACAGGGACAAGCAAGGGCTTGGGTTTCTATTTTGCTGGAATACCTTTCCTTCAATGCAAGTCTCCATAAGGGATTGCTCTGCTGAGCTCCAACCTCATTTGCATTTGTTTCACAGTGCTGTAGGGTGAGTACAATTCATACCACAGGCAACTTCCATAATTACTACGCTTTAAAATGGATTATTTCATTTTCACTTGAAACTGACCTAAGGATTAACGTATTACAATAATTACATGATTTGTGGTAAAGGAAATGGGTTTTGGCTTCAGGAGGAGACTGCTGAAACCAGGCCCCACTCTTTGAAGGGCACCCATTGGTTTTAGCTCTTATAGGATATGACGGTTTGGCTTTTAGGAACTGTGTTCTATTAAGCAGGTATCTTTTTAACCATGATGCTCTTATGTTTAGGGGAAAACAAACCCACCTGTGGAGTTGAGAGCATGTCCAGGCTCCAGGAACACATCTTGCCATCGGTGGAGACAGTGATGAGGTTATGAGCATTCTGGGTACCAACAACATTTACACAGTACACGGGATGCTGTGAAAACATAAACATGGGGAATCAGGTGCAGATCCAAGAGGAAATGAGTACGTGTGAGTGTCAAACACTTCACTCTGAAACAATGATCATGAGTGACATAATCCTACTGGAATACAAGCGTCAGGTCAGTTGCCACTTTTGATTTCAACCTGAGTTCTCTCTAAAAGCTCTGACAGCAAACATAATAGTGGAAATACTTCCCAAGCCTCACCTTGCTCGGTCAGAAGCAATGCAGTAGCAGTGAAAGAAGTGAGGGCAGATGAGGATTGATGGGGCACAACACCACGGGGGAGTGGATTTGGATGACTTGGATAAGTCCCCACCACACAGTTCAGCTGCTAATCTCGAGTGATGAAAGAAGACAGTGTTCAAAAGGGTAGAACTGTTGACTTTTGGAAGGAATACGTGTTACTAAAACTGGACTTTTATGCATTGTCGTCCCACTGCCAAACACTGGTTAACATTCTTTTTAAAAAAGTAGTTGGTAGGCACCCGCCCGCTGGAAGGAGACCCAGCCGCCAGTGTCCCTGGCCGCCTGGGCCCAGAGTAGCAGCTCCCTGCTGCTGCACGCAGGGCCAGACCTGGGGAAGGGCTTCCTCCATTATCGGGAAGAGTGCGACCTGCCCATTTGCGACCAGAGCAAGAGGTAGACTCCGCCCGCTGGAAGGAGAGACCCAGCCGCCAGTGTCCCTGACCGCCTGGGCCCAGAGTAGCAGCTCCCTGCTGCTGCACACAGGGCCAGACCTGGGGAAGGGCTTCCTTCATTCCCAGAGTGGGACCTGCCCAGCTGCGACCAGAACAAGAGGTAGGCACCCGCCGCTGGAAGGAGAGACCCAGCCGCCAGTGTCCCTGGCCGCCTGGGCCAGAGTAGCAGCTCCCTGCTGCTGCACGCAGGGCCAGACCTGGGGAAGGCTTCCTCCATTATCAAGAGGTAGGGGAAGAGTGCGACCTGCCCCCATTTGCGACCAGAGCAAGAGGTAGACTCCTGCCCGCTGGAAGGAGAAACCCAGCCACCAGTTTGCCTGGTCTTCAGGGCCCAGAACAGCATCTCCCGGCTGCTGCACGAGGGGCCAGACCTGGCGAAGTGCTTCCTCCACTCCCTGGGGGAGTGCGACCTGCCCAGCTGCAACCAGAGCAAGAGGTAGGCACCTGCCCGCTGGAAGGAGAGAACCCGCCGCCAGTTTGCCTGGCTTCCAAGGCCCATAGTAGCATCTCCCTGCTGCTGTAAGCAGGGCCCAGCCTGAGGATAAGCCCCTTCCACTATTCCACTGTGCCACTCTGCAAGGACCAAAGGTGCAGCCTTGACTCCACTAACAGGGTTGCTGACTGTACATGATCTGGGTCAGGTGGCTTAAACTGGAAGGGAAAAAAGAAGGGCTTCCAAGGGTCCATTTTGTTTGAGACTTGTTCTTGGGTTCAACGTTTTTGTTTTTATTTGCTTGTTTGTTTGTTTTGTTGTTTCTTGGGAGTTTTTTGTTTTTGTTTTGATTGACAGTGTGTTTGTGTGCTTCTGCTCCTCTTTTCTTTCTTTTCTTCCTTCTCACTTTTATATTTTTTTTTCTTCCTTCATCTTCCCTATTTACACCCTGCCATTGCATTCTCAACAGAGGCAAAAACAAGTTATACGCACAAATTGAGATTTCTAGAACGTGTACAATTGAAATATATAGCAAAGTGGTGTTATATATGGTTTATTCTCTATTTTCTAGACTTATTCTCTCTCTCCTCTCTCTTACACTAATTAGTACTCCTTGGTTATTTTTTTTTCTCTTCTTTTTTTTTTCTTTTCCATCTTTCTTTATTTCTCCTCTCAACCACCGCATAAGTTAGGTTTATATGTAAATCAGTCTTTCCATCTATTCATTCACTCCATTCTCTTTCCTCTCTCGTCGGCTGATACTAAACCACTTCCATAGAACTCTCTTTTCATACTTTCTAAGAAAGAACAAGTCAATACACTCACTTCCTTCTTCCTAAACATATTACCTCTCTGTCCATTACTTGAAACTTTAAAACCCCATCAGAAGCATACAGAGTAAATTGGAAACAACATCTGGGTTAACTAAATCTGTACATTGTGATCAAACTGGGATTCTCTGAATAGTAAGTGTTTGATTTTAAAGTGTAAAGGAAATATAAGGGGATCTGATAGCATTGTACTACAGGAGCAACATAAGGTTTTAAGGTAAAATCAAAGTAGACAAGGTCCCCACAGTGCAGGTAGAATAGACGCACAAGCAATATGAAGAAACAAGGGAAGAAAGTGACACAAACAAATCAATATACCTCCTCAGTAGATTCCATACCATCCACAGTTGGTGCAATGCCAGAGATGGAATTCAGAAATTACATATTCCAAATGTTAGCGGAACTTAAGAATGAACTCAAAAATGAGATGAGGGAGCAAATACAGGAGGTGAAAGATCATTTTGACAAAGAACTCCATAAACAAATACAGGAAGTAAAAGATTACTTCAATAGGGAGATAGAGGCTCTAAAGAGAAACCAAACAGAAATTCCAGAAATGAAAGAAGCAATAAATCAAAATAAAAGCTCAATCGAAAGTATCACCAACAGAGTAGATCACTTGGAAGAAAGAACCTCAGACAATGAAGACAAAATATATATCCTAGAGAAAAATCTAGATTACACAGTAAAAATGGTAAGAAACCAAGAACAGAACATTCAAGAATTATGGGACAACATAAAAAGACCAAACATAAGAGTGATTGGGGTAGAGGAGGGGGGCAGAGTTTCAAGCCAAAGGAATGAGTAATTTATTTAATGAAATAATTACAGAAAATTTTCCAAACTTGAGGAATGAAGGGGAAAACCAAGTTCAAGAGGCCTACCGAACACCAAACATACAAAATCACAACAGATCCACACCAAGACACATTATAATGAAAATGCCTAATATACTGAGCAAGGAGAGAATATTAAAAGCCACAAGAGAAAGGAAGCAGATTACATATAGGGGGAAACCAATCAGACTATGTTCAGATTTTTCTACCCAGACCTTAAAAGCAAGAAGATCCTGGAATAGCATATTTCAAGCTCTGAAGGAAAAGGGATGTCAACCAAGAATCTTATATCCAGCAAAATTGAGCTTTAGATTTGAAGATGAAATAAAAACCTTCCACGACAAGCAAAAGTTAAAAGATTTCACATCTCGAAAGCCAGCACTTCTGAACATCCTGGGCAAAATTTTTCATGAAGAAGAAGAGAAAAATAACAATGAAAATCAACAAAGGGAGATATTAAACTAAGGGAAATACCAACCAGAAGAGAAACCAAATCAAGCTAAAGATCATCATACAAATAAAAATGGATGGGAATAAAAATCACATCTCAATAATAACCCTGAATGTTAATGGCCTAAACTCGCCATTCAAAAGACACAGATTATCTGAATGGATTAAAAGAAATGACCCAACAATCTGCTGTCTCCAAGAAACACACCTCATAGAAAAAGACATCAATAGACTGAAGGTAAAAGGCTGGGAAAAGTCTTATCACTCACATGGCCTGCGGAAGCAAGCAGGGGTTTCCATTCTCATTTCAAATAAGGTAGACTTCAAGCCAAAGTTAATCAAAAGGGACAAAGATGGATATTTCTTACTACTTAAGGGAACCATTCATCAAGAGGATATAACAATCATAAATCTATATGCCCCAAATAATGGAGCACCTACATTCATCAAACAAACCCTTCTCAAGTTCAAGAGTAAAATTGACCACAACACAGTTATTCTAGGGGATTTCAACACACCTCTCTCACCAATGGATAGATCATCCAAACAAAAACTAAACAAAGAAATCTTAGGCCTCCTTAAAACAATTAATAACTTAGATCTAACGGACATATATAGAATATTTCATCCCTCAGTAAATGAATACACTTTTTTCTCAGCAGCACATGGCTCCTTCTCCAAAATAGATCATATACTATGTCACAAGGCAAATCTCAGCAAATATAAAAAAATAGAAATACTACCCTGCATGCTATCAGACCATAAAGGGATGAAATTGGAAATCAACGACAAACAAGGAATAAGAAAAACTACTCCAACAACTGGAAGCTAAGCAACATGCTACTGAATGAACAAGGGGTTGAAGAAGACATCAAAGAGGAGATTAAAAAATTCCTAGAGGTAAATGAGAACACAGATACATCGTATAGAAATCTCTGGGACACTATGAAGGCAGTAGTAAGAGGAAAATTCATTGCACTGAGTTCATTCTTTAAAAGGAAAAAAAACCAACAAATAAACGACTTAACATCACACCTCCAAGCACTAGAAAAAGAAGAACAGATCAACACCAAGAGCAGCAGAAGACAGGAAATAATTAAAATCAGAGCAGAAATTAATGAAATTGAGACTAAGGAAACAATTCAAAGAATTGACAAAACTAAAAGTTGGTTCTTTGAAAAAATAAACAAAATTGACAGACCCTTAGCAATGCTAACGAAAAGAAGAAGAGAAAAAACTCAAATCACTAATATTTGTGATGAAAAAGGGAATATCACAACAAACACCTCAGATATACAGAAAATAATTAGAAATTACTTTGAAAACTTGTACTCTAATAAAACAGAAAATGCTGAATGCATTGACAGATTTCTAGAGTCATATGATTTGCCTAAACTGGATCTGGAGGCAATACACAATTTAAACAGATCGATTACAAGCAAAGAAATAGAAGATGTCATCAAAAAGCTACCAACAAGGAAAAGTCCAGGACCTGATGGGTTTACAGCAGAGTTCTACAAGACTTTCAAAGAAGAACTAATACCAATGCTCTTCAAACTATTTCAAGAAATAGAAAAAGAGGGAGCTCTTCCAGACTCTTTCTATGAGGCCAATATTACATTAATTCCAAAGCCAGGCAAAGACACATCCAAAAAAGAAAACTTTAGGCCAATATCTTTAATGAACATAGATGCAAAAATCCTCAACAAAATTCTGGCAAATCGGATACAAAAACATATCAAAAAGATAGTGCACCACGATCAAGTGGGGTTTATTCCAGGGATGCAAGGCTGGTTCAACATTCGGAAATCAATAAACATAATACATCACATCAATAGACTTAAAGATAAAAATCATATGATTATCTCAACAGATGCAGAAAAAGCATTTGACAAAATACAGCACCCCTTTATGTTCAAAACACTGGAAAAACTAGGAATATCAGGGACATATCTCAACATTATAAAAGCTATTTATGCAAGGCCCAGAGCTAACATTATCTTAAATGGAGAAAAATTGAAAGCATTCCCTCTAAAAACTGGAACAAGACAGGGATGCCCCCTCTCACCACTGCTATTTAACATAGTACTGGAAACTCTGGCAAGAGCAATTAGACAGACGAAAGAAATTAAAGGGATCAAGATAGGAAAAGAAGAGCTCAAATTAGCACTATTTGCTGATGACATGATAATTTACCTAGAAGACCCAAAAAACTCTACCAGAAAACTTTTACAACTAGTAAATGAATTTGGCAAAGTAGCAGGATACAAAATCAATACCCATAAGTCAAAGGCATTTTTTGTACATCAGTGACAAAGCCTCTGAAAGGGAAATGATGAAAACTACCCATTTACAATAGCATCAAAAAAAATAAAATACCTGGGAATCAACTTAACGAAAGAGGTGAAAGAGCTCTATAAGGAAAATTATAGAACATTAAAGAAAGAAATCATAGAAGAACTCAGAAGATGGAAAGACCTACCTTGCTCTTGGATAGGTAGAATCAATATTGTCAAAATGTCCATACTACCAAAAACATTATACAGATTTAATGCAATTCCAATCAAAATCCCAATGTCATTCTTCAAAGAAATAGAAAAAGCAGTCATGAAATTCATCTGGAGAAATAAGAGACCCAGAATAGCCAAAGCAATCCTGAGCAAGAAAAGTGAAGCAGGGGGCATCACCATACCGGACTTTAAATTATACTATAGAGCAATAGTAACAAAAACAGCATGGTATTGGCACCAAAACAGACTGGTGGACCAATGGTACAGAATTGAGGACACAGAGACTAATACATATAATTTCAGCTATCTTATATTAGACAAAGGTGCCAAAAATGTACAGTGGAGAAAGGATAGCCTCTTCAATAAATGGTGCTGGGAAAACTGGAAATCCATATGCAACAAAATGAAATTAAACCCTTGTCTCTCACCATGCACAAAATTCAATTCAAAGTGGATCAAGGACCTAGGAATTAGACCAGAGACAATACACCTAATAGAAGAAAAAGTAAGCTCCAATTTCCAACATGTCGGATTAGGCCCCAAGTTCCTTAATAAGAATCCTGTAGCACAAGAACTATTACCAAGAATTAATGAATGGGATAGATTTAAACTGAAAAGCTTCTTCTCAGCAAAAGAAACAATCAGTGAGGTGAATAGAGAGCCAACTAATTGGGAACAAATATTTAATACATGCACATCAGATAGAGCACTAATTTCTAGAATGTATATAGAACTAAAAAAACTTAACACCAAAAAAGCAAATAACCCAATCAATAAATGGGCTAAGGAATTGAAAAGACACTTCTCAGAAGAAGATACACGATTAATCAACAAATACATGAAAAAATGCTCAACATCACTGGCAATTAGAGAAATGCAAATCAAAACTACTCTAAGATTTCATTTCACTCCAGTCAGAATGGCAGCTATCAAGAACACAAACAACAATAAATGTTGGAGAGGATGTGGGGAAAAAGGCACACTCATACATTGCTGGTGGGACTGCAAAATGGTGCAACCGCTATGGAAAGCAGTATGGAGATTTCTTGGGAAAATGGGAATGGAACCACCCTATGACCCAGCCATCCCACTCCTGGGTCTATTCCCAAAAGACTTAAAAACAGCATATTACAGTGACACAGCCACTTCAATGTTTATAGCAGCACAATTCACAATAGCTAGGTTATGGAACCAACCTAGATGCCCTCAGTAGATGAGTGGATAAAGAAAATATGGTATATATACAAAATGGAATTTTACTCAGCAATAAGAGAGAATAAAATAATGGCATTTGCAGGTAAATGGATGAAGTTGGAGAATATAATGCTAAGTGAAATTAGTCAATCTCAAAAATCCAAGTACCGAATGTTTTCTCTGATATAAGGAGGCTGGTTCACAGAGTTGTTGGAAGGGGATACATAGGATCAGAGGAACACTAGAATGGTCAACGGAAAGGGAGGGGAGGGAGGGAGTAAGGGGGGGGTTGGAAAAAAATTGGTGATTGAATGAGATGGATATCATTATCCTAAATGCATGATTGAAGATCTGAATGGTACTTATATACTTTGTATACAAGCAGTTGTATGTAAAAAGATACTATACTTGTGCATGATGAATAAGTAAATAAATAATAAAAAAATTAAAAAAAAAAAAAGTAGTTAATATTCATCAGCTTTTTTAATTTGAGGGAGGGATACTGGTGGCAAAATTGTTGGCACAATGTACCTACTAAGATAAAATTAGGTTCTTTTATGTTACTGCAAAATCTAGGATAATGATAGCTTTATTTTTCAAATATCATTTGGAATAGTATGGAGATTGAGATATAGCCAGGGCCTTGAGAAAGGCCATTTCTATATCCCAGGAACTGTAAGCATGATGCCCTCTCCTTCTATCATAACTCTTGTAGTTTATCCCGTTCTGCAGAATTCTACGTGGTAGGTTTACAGCCATGGGCAGCTGCACATTAAATATTAAATGGAAGGTTAGCATAAGCAGAACCTAGCAGCAATTTGGGTTAGATTTCAGACAGCTTAGCTATGAGTGGCCAAACCACAACTTACTTGATGCTTCTCTGTGCAAATAGCTGACAGTCTAAGTCTTACCCTTGATGAGTTACTGTCCACAATACCTAGCCACAATTACAATGAAACAATCTTTAATATTGGAAAGCTGATATTATATAAAGAATGGTTCCCAGACTATTATTATCATATAAAGTCCTGGTCAGAAGGAGTGCTAATAATTGTTGAGTGGAGCTATGTATTGGCCTCACCTCATCCAAAAAGTGGTCCAAAACCTGCTGAAACACCTTTCTTAAGAAGTAGCCAGTTTTAGTGCTAACTCCTGGGAGTTTATGCTTCCACTACAGGGGATAAAGAAAGTTTGTGGAAATACTTTCAGTGTGGAGTCTTCTGTTGATCACACAGATCAAGTAAAAACAATCTAGCTATTTAAATATTTTAGATTGTTGTTTTATATGCTCAAACCCCAACCCCTAAGTCTTGTCATAGACCAGGTATCACCAACTCTTAGAGCTGATGCTTGGCCACCTGGCTTTCAAAATATTCCCTATCCTGGTAAATCTCTTTTGAATATGCTGTCTTTGATATGAGTTCCTTTAATGCTGACTTCTATCTGGACTCTTCTAACAGTGAAGTCCTAAGAATGACACAGAATTGTCTTCCTAGATTCTGACCACAGAATACAAAAATCTGGGTAGCACTGAATTGCCACTTCTCATGACTTAAAATCTGCCTTTTCATAAAGAATATGTCTGTATTAATGCATATGAAGATTACATTTACTTTTTGGACAATGACATCACCTCTTTTACCCATGCTGATGGACAGTTAACCAAGTGTTTTTCGTGCTGTGTTCTACTGACACTTACAAATTGAATCAGCCTAAGTGGATCTGCACAGTAGTAAGTACAACAGATTTGAACCCTGATCAGGCCTCCAAATATCAAGAGGACTGATTCATTGCGGGGCTGTCAACAATGCTCTTTCCCAAGTCTCTGGTGTTATAAAACCCGAAGCAGTGTGCTATCAGACTAAAGCCCCGAGCCACACAACACGTAAAGCTCTGAGTAGAAATCAAGTGGAAGAACGGATTTAATAGATTTCACCTAAAAAATAGCAGACTTCATAAAACTGAAGAAGGATATGTGAATGACTATTCAAAAAGCTGTGTTATCTTCACTCAATTTTCTGACCCCAGAAGCCACTGCACTGAATTGAACTTTCTTTATCCTCATGAGTGGAAAGCATGGTGCAAACATAGTCATGAACCAAAATACATCCAGTTTTGTTTTTTCCAGCAAAAGTCCAATGGGGCTTCTCTGCTCATGGTGGGTCCCCAACACCAATTGCTAGAACTTGAATAGATCAAGACTCCAGACACAAATTGGTAGAACTCGAATAGGTCAAGACCCCAGGCAAGGAATGCACGGAGCCAAACGCCCAGGAGGAGTGTATATGGTAGCTCCTCTGTGTCTTTAATCAGTACTATGGCCTGTGCTTTCATGAGTAATAAAGCTTAGTCTGAAAGAAAAGAGAGAGGTATAGAAACCCAAACAGAAGCAGACACTGGGGAATGCCTACTCAAATGCATTATACACACACACGCACACACACACACACACACACACACACATACACAAACTGTACTTAATGGAAAGAAAAAGCAACAGCACAGCTTATTTTTCCACTATAGATGCCAGATTGTTTTTATTTATTTTAGGAATAAACTCACTGTGTGGCAGGAGGATTTTGTTTTAATTACGATTTCCTGTTGTCTCAAATGCATATGTGTGGTGGGTGTGAAAGGAAATTAGTGAGTAATCTGTGGTGGGCCTCTTTTTCCTTTTTGATCCTGGTACCAATCAGCCAGGCAATAATGGAAGTTGAAAGACAAACATAAAATTAAACTGTGCCCTTTTAGCTATGAATTAGACAAAACACAGTGACAGAGAAAACAAATTTGTTTTTGTTTTATTTTCTAGCAGAAAGAAATAATGCCACTCAGTTTTGATGGTAACTGTATTTTAGTTGTGATGATCACATTTTAAGTTACTTGAAAAAGAAATGTTAACTCTTTGGAAGACCTTCTGGATATGAATTTTCCCCCAAAAGCTTATTGTTAAACGTTCCAACATTTGGATTTATATATATTTTTTGAAATTTCAGAAGGTATGTCCACAAATGCACCTGACATCCTCAGAGAGCCAAGAAATGGTTCCACACTACTTGAGAAAACACCTGCATTGAGTCCGACTTCTCCTGGGCCACAATTTTCTGTTATTAGTTTGGAGAAATGGGATAGGCCAGGGCAATTTCCCAAGATTCGCAAGAACTAGTTTCACCTGCATGTGTCTGTGGCCCCAATCAATCAAAATTAGGGCTGACTTGGCATTTGTCATTTCCCATTGTCAAACTTACAAGAGCGGAAGAATTTTCCTCCTCATGGTCTTAGCTAGCCGTCGTTTTTCAAGCCAGAATGGTTTTGAGGCCAGCAGATGAAACAAATGAAGCAACCACATTAAGGAAATTGAAAACAACAGTAGAACTGTATCCTTGGGCATAATTTGGGCATTTCATAGACAGAACATCAGCTACCCTGAATGTCAAGGTAGCAAGGATTGATGGAGACATGTCTGTCTTCTCATTCCTCCTAACGATTACTATCCACACCTGTCATTCTCTTAAAGGAAATGACAGAGCAGTTGTCTTATGAACACTATACTGAACCTCTTCGACTAAATTATGGGTAATGGTTTTGATATGTTGACTTTTAACCCTAGGGATTATATTGTCACTGTAGTCTTTATGTTGAGACTTACACCACACATTCCAGAATTTAAAGTTATAGTACTCCCTCAAATCACAAATGGAAAAGGCCCATTGGCAAGTGTCTCCCTATACTCTCCCTAGACATGAAGAGCTGACTTTTCATGGTCATTTGAAAATATGTGTTTCCACCTTCTAACATAAATGTGAAGGTTTTCTTTAGGTGAATGATTCCAGAGCTACCTCTTTCAAACTCTGTGTCCTTTTTCAGTTTAAATGCTTTTCGCTGGTGGCCTCTGACACATCGAAGGAGATCTTTTTTATATGCAAGAACCTACAGATGAAGAGATTTCTCTAAAGCCAGTGTTTCCCTCACCTATTTTCACTCATCTGTATTTTAATCAGCCAGAATGTGATCACTATAAATTAGATACTTCTAACTTGGCATTACTGGTATGACCCATGCTTTGGTGAGCTGAGCTACTTCCTTTTTCAGGGCTTGGTGGCTGACAGGGACATGATGAAAGCTTGACTTACCGTGTGTGCTGCGGCTGACAGAGGTGTCCGTTGCACAGGCGTCCTTCGATGGCTGCGATTGTCCCAGAGAACAATCTGGCCCGAGTAAGTCCCACCAACTACCAAATTAGGATGGAAACGGGCAAAGCAGACTGACATGACAGAGGACTGTGAGGGAAAAGGAGAGAGAGAGGCACTGTGAAGTGGCTGTAGAGGAGACCATCACCTCTTATTTCTTCCTGAAGAGAAAATGGTTCATTGCATAAATGCAATGCATTCTGGAAAACGTAAATCAATTTAAAGCTGGGATTGTGAAATGCATAGTTAGTAGGAAATTTTCTACATAGACATAGGACTTTCTCTTGAGAGGTTGGCCAATGGTTTACCCCTTGAAATCTGAAATTTGAAGTCTTGGCCGTGTCATCAAATAGGCATAAAACCTATCTTAAGTGCATCATTGTTTTGTGGTCTGTGAAACTTGCTTTCTGGACATTTCCCATTTCTCAAATAAAACGGCAACAGGACTGATTTTAATTCTCCAATGAAGTTTTTACAAAGCAGTTCTTCACTTTGAGGGCTTTAACATCCACTTAGGTTAGGTGCGGTGTTGGTAATGGCAGATCAATTCTAGCTTCCCGACTTAAACATGGGCCAGTTTTTTCTTTCCTTTTTTGTTTTAGGCTTAATGTAGCCTTCTAGGAAGGATACTGACCTCAGACTAATCAAACTGGCTCCTCCCCAAATTCCCTTACCTCCCATGGGCATCCTCCCTGACCTTGAAGCTGCCCACTTCAAACAAGTCTTAATGTTATCCTTTGCCTATTTTAATAAACAGCCAGAAATGGATTTCAGTCCAACTCTGCCCATGGTCTGTCATAGCATCACAAATGTGGTTTCTGAAATTCCACAAAGTTCTACTGGGCACCATATTTTGTATGAAATCACTTAGCTAATGCACTTAAAGTCAGACAAGTTACTTTCCCCCATCTGCTAAGGCCCTTTTGATTCCTGCAGCACTTTCTATAATTGCACTTATCAGCTGAAGTATTTGTTTAATAAACACATTTCATTTCTTCAGTTAAATTCAATGAACAACTATGGAGAAGTTGCTACGGGTAAGAAAGTTATTATACCAAAAATGGGAATAAAAAGGTAGCTATTGCCCCCAACAAACCTGTGTTCTGGTAAAGGGAACTAAGAATATATGCATTTAAAGGAACAGAGTTGCTGCCAATCCATACAGTGCTTTCGTGTAAAACAGGAAAAGTGCCCCTTGGAATAAACACAATCATTGGGTAGGCACATGCCTTGGCAAGTGGAGAGTAAGATGGATTTTCATCCCTTTTTGTCCATGGTGCTTGATATCCTTGCTCAGGGCATAGTTTAGACTCCCAACTTGCACACATGATCTCACCACATCATAGCAACCTCTGTGTGTGTGTGTGTGTGTGTGTGTGGCAGGGGTGAAGGGAGGGGAAGATTTGTTTTAGAGGAAAGGAGAGGAAGGTGAAAGGTAGGGTGGCTAAAAAGACCTCATAGAAGGGGATGTGTTACACCTTCAAGTCTATGTGGATCATTTAGCAAGTGGGCAGGAGAAGACAAAGGTACTTTTGTTTCTTTTTTCTTGTACCGGGGATTGAACTTCAGGGGCACTCGACCACTGGGCCACATCCTCAGCCCTTTTTTGTATTTTATTAGAGACAGGGTCTCACTGAGTTGCTAAGTACCTCGCCATTGCTGAGGCTGGCTTTGAACTCATGATCCTCCTGCCTCAGCCTCCCAAGTGCTAGGATTACAGGCGTGCACCACTGCACCCGGCGACAAAGCTACTTTTGAGAGATGAGAAAATAAGAAGAAAGGACCAGAAGCAGCAAAACAGAGATTGATGAATGGTCTAGTATGGATCCACAGGGAAGGAGCTAGCATGGAAGAGGCTGTTAGGAAACATGGCTGAAGAGGTACCTTGGCTGGACCAGAGAAGCCCTTGAATGGCCCTATTTGAATTTTTTTTTTCTGCAGGCAATGGTGAGAAATCATAACTTTCTAAACAAACAAGTATGGAAATCAAAGTTTTTAATTAATAATCCAGCAAAATAGTAACTGATGAAAAATTTATGACTTCCTTCTGATTGGTAAAGTCAATGCCCATTTCTTATAAACAAAACTAAACAAAGCAAAACCAGATCTACTGTTAGCTTAAGGCTTCATAGTCAGAAACAGTCTTGATACTCTGAGGTAGAATAAAGAATGTAGACTATTTTTCAATGTCATGTTTGCCTAGTTTTGAATGATTTTCAGTTCCAATTCCTTACACATGATTCGATGAAGAACATACCCATGCCCCAATCTGGTTTTCATAAAGTTCAAGAATAACTCTCAATAATGACACTGAATTAAAGAAAAAGAAAATAATGCTGGTCAGCTTCTTGTTTTACACATCCCACAGAAACGATTCTTAGTTTTCAATTGATGAAATTCTTATGTTGCTTGAGCTGTGTTGGAAAGTTTTTTTTAGAAAGCTTCAGAAAGACTTAAAATTATCCAGGTGGTATCAACAATTGAATTTGCCAAAGCTCAAATCAATGTGGATAAAGGAATGTCATTCAATTGGAAAAATCCAGAATTCAACCACTTGATTGCTTCCGTGTTTCAGTTAAATCCCAGCAAATTTCCTCCAAGTCTTGCACAGTTTGTTGAGAGACTGGAGCAAGACAAACAGTGTAGGTATTTCTATGAAAATGAAACACAGAGTTGGATCCAATTGGAATCTGACCCCACAGGGTACTTGTTCACTCGTTCATTTGTTCTATCTTCATTTATTTACCAAACACTTAGCACTGAGGTTTACTAAATCATATTTTAAAATTTCAAACGTCACCAAAGCCCCTCAATCTTGGATTCAGAATTCTACTTAAATTTTGTTAAAAAAAAATCAAATGAATGCTGAAAAAGAGTTATAACACCTTGGGGCACCAGATTTCTGCCACCAGAATCTACATTGTTTTGCTGAAAATCAATATTTATAGTATCTCTGTGAGGAAAAAGAGTAGACATACTTGTTTTCATTTTATATTTAGAAGATGAAGTACAGCTATGTGTCCACGTGTATATGTGTATGTAGCTGACCACAGATGTCCACACTCAACACTGTCATTTATATAGAAGCAACTAAGGCAATATGATTGCCATCACCTAGATGTAAAGTTTAGAATTCAGCCATTTCCTGAGATGTTGTTTAAGTACCTTGATGCTTGATGTAATGGTGACAAATGCTTGGGAGACTGACTTAGTTTTTTATTTGCATCCAAATGCTTAGACTTGGGAACAGTGCTCCATCTATGGCACGGAGGATGAGAGCCCCTCTTCCAAATGGGGAAGTCTGGGCTTGGAAACCTCCTGCAATCTTCTGCTGTTCAAGCAGCTACTGATCTAGTCATTGTTGCTGCTGCCCATTGTCATGGAATTTACAGGCTGTCAGTAAGGGGTGCCAATGTTGATAACATCCTGTCAGTTACATCTATGGTAAAAAAAATGAAAAAGCACTTCAGAAAAATGTAGAATTTTTCTTTCTTTCTTTTTTTCTTTTTTTTTTTTTTTTTTTTGTACCAGGGATTGAACTCAGGGGCACTCAACCACTGGGCCACATCCCCAGCCCCCCCCCCCTTTTTTTTGTATTTTATTTAGAGACAGGGTCTCACTGAGTTGCTAAGTGCCTCACCATTGCTGAGGCTGGCTTTGAACTCGTGATCCTCCTGCCTCAACCTCCCAAGTGCTGGGATCACAGGTGTGAGCCACCGCACTCAGCAGAAAAATGTAGAATTTTTTGTTGTCTTCATTTTCAACAGTATGTTTTCTGAAGACAAATTATATGAAAAACATAATAATAATATATTGTTGTTTTAAAAAATTTCATTACTTGTTTGGTGTTCAAAATTTAAGCTAACTCATCCAGTGTTGTAATAGGCATTATTAAGCTAGGATTAATAAGGACAAACAAAATTAATTGGAAAGAAGTGTCCTTTACCTTTTTATTCTGGGCTCTATATGAATGCATAGGGGTACAGATATTTTTTCTTTTTTAGTTTAAAATGTTAACTATTTTATTTTATTATTTAAAGTAATCAAGCCTTAGAATTATTTTGAAAATTTACATAGAGCCTTTTAGAATTCTAATCAAACCAATTACATGAGTGGAAAATAATATAAAGTTGGTGAATCACAGTAAGTGTTTCTGCCATTGCAGTTGAGCTGTTTTTACAAAGCTGGGAATTTCTTGATGTGGCCAACTTGTTGGTCAAAACAGGGACCCAGAACAGGATAGGCTTTGATATTAAAGGCTTGGTGTGAAAATGGTGAGTCTGCCTGACTATATTCCAACAGGTAACACAGACAGGGTTACATGAGGGACCACTGATCCAAGAAGATGAGCATCACATCTTGATCATTTGCATAGCACAGTCCCCCAAATCAAGCTAAACAATATGCTGAGGCTATGTCTTAAGGACCAGGCCACCTCTGTTGACAGACATGATTTTTGTTGTTTTCAACATATGCATCAGCTCCGAGACCCCTGAGGAAGCTTGGCTTACTTTTCAGTCTTGAACAGACACCCCGGTTCCTGGCCATCCCTACAGAGTGGCTCTCCTCTTGACCCACGATGTCATGTGAGCCTTTGCACATAAAGCTGACCCACTAGATGGGGGTTCCACATCCTCATCATCTATTTCAAGAGAAGTCAGTTTATTTTAGCCCATTCATCGAGGGAATTCCACGGAGACGAGAAGGGTGGGGAGCCGGCTTTGAACGTCTCCCTTCACTCAGGGCACACCACTGCATTCAATTCAAAGTCGGCCCAAACCCCTCTTTAAGTGGCTGTGGAGGCTGTTTTCTATTTTGCAGAGCTAATCCAGGCCAGCTTACGGATCGTACTTCCCCTTAACCACAGACCCATATGCCCAGGGTGAACAGCCTTTGGTCAATGCTGGCTGGGAAGCGTGCCCTCTAGGTTCACATTTGATCTGGCTGTCCATGTCCGTCTGTGTGTGGCACTCTGCCCACTCCCCAGCCTTCATGCCTGGGTGGGAGGGATATGGGTCCTGCATTCAAAAGCATCTCCTATTTCAAGTACCATCTCTTCTGGGGAGAAGTCAGTCCCCAGGGAGGGAATGGCCATATTGTTGCCATATGCTGTTTAATGGTGGCTGACATTTTATTTGCCTTAGAGCAAATGCTTAACTGTCGGAGGGCTGTGAGGCAGGCAGATCAGATCCTTCTGGCTACTAGTGAACTTATATAGATATTTCTGCAAGTATCTAAGAAACCCACAAAAATATTTCATTTGTTAATGGAAACACGTGTAATTGGAGAACATTGCTGTGGAAAACTCTTCTTAGAGGCGATCATGTGGGACTAGGCATGTCACAATCGTGGAAGGTGTGAAGGTAGTGAAGCCACCCTGAGTTGTGAGCCAGGCACTTAGCTTTGAGATGAGGGGAAATGATCCTTTTTTTTTCCCCCTGAAGGATTCTCCCTTCCTCTCTCTGTCTCTATGCCCAAATATGCACTCCATTCTTCTAACCTGTAAGAGTGACTATCTACCAAAAGTTATCCCCCTATTAATACCAGGATGCTAGGAAGAAAAGATGGAATTAGCTTGTCTGCTACTTCTAAACTCAGTTTGCACTAAAAATAAAGAAAAGGAAGGAAGAAAGAAGAACAAAGAAAGAAAGAAAGCATCTGATTCTAAGATTTTATTTCCCAAAGAATAGAAATCAATCATCCTGATGACCTTCCATAAAATCCCTGGGAGTTGTCATGCCTTTCACTACTGAGACCCTATCATATACATCTTTCTGGGTGGTGGGCTTAGAATACAAAGGGTGGTATGTAAACTATAAGGACATGCAGCTTCACACACACTAGCATAGTTATACTATTTTTTTGAGGGAAATAGTGTTGATAAAGATGTGCAGAAATTGAAGTGTTCATTACACACTGTTAATGGGATTATAAAAGGAGGGCAGCCATCTTGGAAAATGGTCTGGCAGTTCCTCAAAAAAGTAAACAGAATTATCATTCGACCCTGCAATTCCACTTCTAGTTACATACATAGGATAGCTGAAGACATAAGCATATGCAAAAACTTGTTCACAACAGCATTATTTATAATAGTCGAAAGGTGCCAACAACTCAAATGTCTATCAACTGAGGAATGGATATACAAAATGTGGTAAATCCATGTGACTGTTATTCAACAATAAAAAGGAATGTAGTACAGATGTAGGCTATAACATGGATGAATCTTGAAAACTTTAAGTGAAACAAATTCTACTAGGATAAGTCATAATTTCACACTTTTGTGAGTATACTAAAAAGCACAGACTTTGAAGGTTGAATATTTGGGGTGTGACACACATATCAATTTTGAACAGAAATTTGGGTTCAGACAAGTTTCCAATCTCATGAAACTTCCCAGCCTCAGTTTTAATCTTCAGGACATTTGTCTGAACTACCTGGATCACTCTCTTCTCAAAAACTCAGTCATTGCCTTTGTAGTTCTTTCTGAGCATCATCTCCAGTTTCTACTCCCTGGGAGGCACTGAGGTGGGAAGGGAGGATCAGCAGACTTCAAGTCCAGAAAAATTTCTGCTCTGGCTCCTATTTGCTGTGTGAATCCAAGTCTCAAGTTGGTTTTTGTTTGCTTAATTTGGGGCATATTTTTAAAAAACTGTGGTGAAATATTCATAATATAAAAATTTCCATTCTAACCAATTTTAAACATGCAGTTTAATAGCATTAAGTACATTCACAATTGTTGTGCAACCATCACTGCTATCCATCTCCAGAACTTCATCATCTTCCACAGCTGAAACTCTGTCCCCATAAGACACCAACTCTTTGTTCCCATTTCCCCTTAGCCCTGGCAACCACCATTCACTTTCCATCTCTCTGAATTTGACTGCTTGTGTGAGTGGAATCAATCACACAGTGTTTGTCTTTTGTGACTGGCTTATTTCACTTAGCACACTATCACCATGGCTCATCCAGGTTGTAGCATGTGTAGGAAGGACTCCTCCCTTTTTAAGGCTGAATAACCTCCCATTGTATGTACATACATATCTAGTCTGTTGATTCATTCATTAAGGAACACTTGGGCTGTTTTCACCTTTTGGCTACTGTGAATAGCTAAAGGCTATATTGTGGCTGCTTTGAACATGGGTGTACAACTACCTGTTTCAGACTCTGCTTAATTCTTTTGGGTATATGTCTATAAGTGGAATTGCTGGATCCTATGGTAGTTTGATCTTTATTTTTTTTTTGAGGAACCACTGTATTATTATTTTTTTTTTTACAGTGACTACCATTTTATATTCCACCAACACATCACCAGGGTTACAAATCTCCAACACTTGCTCTCTTCTTTTTCCTTTGTTTGTTTATAGCAGTCATCCTAATGCATGTGAGGTGTCTAAGCCTTACTTTTTTATTCATAACAGGAACATGATGGTTCTTGCCCTGCCTATGGAACAGGGAATTTTCTTTGCCCATTTTTCCTGGGGCTGCTGAAAGATTTGAATTTGGCAATTAAAGACTTTGATGAGTGACATGTCCCCCACATAGGATTAGAGATGACTTTATTCCTAATTTGAAGAAACATATCTAGAGACAATGAAAGTCCACAGGAGTCCTCATATTGGTCAACAAATCTTTTCATAAATCCACTGTAATCTTTGGTCCTGTCCTGAAAAACTGTCTTCTAGATGTGTTACTAAACTATTTGCTATGTGGTTTAACTTTTTTGAGTGAGTCCTTATTCTTGATAACCCTTTCAGACATCAAATTAGACCTGGAATAGACTGATCTGTGATATGACTTTACATCTCATTATTACTTATTCATCAATAAGGCACCCTTCAGGCTATTTTTTTTTTTTTGTACCAGGGATTTAATCCAGGGGCACTTAACCACTGAGCAATATCCCCTTTCTTTTTCTAATTTATTTGTTCTATTTAGATATGCATGACAGTAGAATATATTTTGACATATTACACATACACGAAGTATTCCCAGTCCTTTTTTATATTTTATTTATAGACAGCATCTCAGTAAGTTGCTTAGGGCCTCACTAAGTTGCTGAGGCTGGCTTTGAACTCACGATCCTCCTGCCTCAGCTTCTCAAGCCAGTGGGATTACAGTCATGTTCCACCATGCCTGGCTCAGGCTATTTTCTAAACCAGTGTCACTCTACACTTGCCTGTACCTTAGCATCAACTAGAGAGCTTTAAAAAAGACCTAATGGTCAATTTTTGCCTGTATTTGCTCATTTAGGTCATTCTTTAAAAAAGAAAATACCTAATGCTCAGGCCACATCCCATACCAATTAAATCAGAATTTCTGGGGTGGGAATCAGGCATCAATATTTTTTAAAACTCCCCTATACAGTCAAGTATGAACAGTACTCTTTTAAAATGTTTTTTAAACTTATCTGAATGTAAGTGCTTGGAGAATTCCTGGAAAACACAGATTAGTTACTAGAAGAAGCAGGATGAAAGAATTGGGGAGTTGTTAGTCAAAAGGGCAAAAGACACAAAATTTCAGTTACTCAGGAGGAATAAGTTCAATAGATCAATTGTACATCACAGTGACTAAAGTTAATAATATATTGTAGAGTGCTTGCCTAGCATGTGTGAGACACTGGGGTTTGAGCCACAGTACCACATAAAAATAAATATTTAAAAGAAAGGTATTGTATCTATTTGCAACCAAAAATTTTTTTTAAAAACAATATATTGTACATTTGAAAATTGTGAAAAGGGTATATTTTAAGCATTCTCACCACACACACAAAGGTAAGTATGTGGGGATAAAGCACACGTTAAATAACTTGACTTTGCCATTCTGCAATGTACATGTATATAAAACATCATGCTTTATATGACAAATATATACATTTTTTCTTTGTCAATGAAAACAAACAACAAGCAAAAGCACAGATTCCTGGGTCCCATCTTGGGTCTTATCTACTGGATCAGAATTTCTGGGAAGAGGCCTTGTGATGTATGTATATAACAAGAACCCAGGTGACTGATATGGTGGACAAACTTGAAAGACCCAATTCCAAAATGATGACTTGCTAGAGTTTGGCGGAGTGTCATCATCGTGGAGGTGTTTGCTTTGCACCAGTGTAGGCCCAAGTCTGTGCTGTTTTTTTTTTTTTTTTTTTTTTTTTTTTCGTGGGATCATGTACCATTTTCACAACTGGTCCAACTGAAAAAAATATAATATTTTCCTCTGCTAGATTGCCATTTCCTCCAATGTTAATTGCTAGTTTGATATCTCATCTTGCTTCTCCTCTTCACTGAAATGATTAGACTCTCAGAAAACAATAACTGAAAATGACAATGAAGGGTTACGTCCCAACTTTCCTACAGCATCACTATCTGAGGAGACATTCAGTATACTGGAGTTTTCTTGTTTGTTGTTAGGAGGGCTAATGAATATCATCACTGTCACCCCAGGTTACATGACTATTTAGCTGTGGGGGAATTCCAAAGTTTTTGAGCACCTGAGTTTCAAGCATGACCTAACATTGTATTGGTCTTATTAGGTGGATAACTTGGCTTCCATGTTTTTCAGAATAGGAAAACCAGGCTCAGAGAAGTAAAGCTACTGGTTTAAGATTGAATTAGCAGAAAGTGGCAAACCCCAGATTTGAACCACAGCCTGGCTGATTTCCAAGTCAATATACCATAAAAACTTAAATCAACTAAGGACAGTGCATTTCCTCTTAGAGATCCATGATCCCACCTCCTTCATACCACCTTTCTGACTCCCTCACTTCCACAGGCCTGGGAGTCACAGGCTGAACCTCATGGCTCCCTGCTTGCTACAGTAGCTTTGACAGTGAATCTCTGACCCCTCTCCAGTTGGGTTTCTGTTACTGGCCTAAAGATGGCTCCCTTCACTCAGTTTCCAGCCTATCAGTTGTGACAGGTGGCAACAGAGCTAATTAGTAGCAATTGTGGTGATATTTACCATGAGGTGGGTACTCCTGCTGAGAACTGATTGAGACCAATTAATCATTTCATGAGAGTCTACGTAGAAGCTGAGACACCAGTTAGGTCACCACTGACAAGCTCTGTGTTTATCACCATTGTTTTGGAAGAAAATGCTTCATTTTAATCTTGTCACTGTGCAACCAAACCATTGCAATACAACAAATTCTTTTTCAGTGAGTGTGTCTATCCACCCAAATAATTATGTGAATTGTTATTGAAAGTTGTGCAAAAGGAATAGTGTCCCTGTGTACTTTAACAAACAAAAAGGACTTTCTATTTAGAGACATAGATGAGTACCTGGGGAACATTCCAAGCTCAAGAAATATAAAGTAATATGTATACATTTTTAAAATAAGAGGTTCTTGGGAGATAGAATTATCTTGAGTAAAATGGCCACTTTTTTGGAAATTAAAGATAAAGGTGACCTGCATTTTTTTTTTAAAGTTCAAAAACAAAAATAAATGAAAAATTTGAGGTGCACTATGTCTTGCCTGTACCTGGAGAGCCTTTATAGAGTCTTAAAATGCAAGGCATATGCCCCAATTCGAGTTTTTTATACACACACAAAAGATGTTTTTTGACATTTTGGTTAAAAACTCACCAACAACAAGGTGGAGAATCTCGGTAGCAAGTTCTTCAAATGCAAAGTCATTCTTAGAAACTATCTGCCTCAGCACCTCAACCACACAACCTACTGAAAACCTAGTTTCTGCTAGTTGTTACGCTAGCTGTGACCTACCACCTGCCACATGAGAGCAGCTGAGGAATTTCTTTTTTTTTTTTTTTTTTTTAATATTTATTTATTTGCTTTAGTTGTACACAATGCACTTATTTCTACGTGGTGCTGAGGATCCAACCCGGGCCACGCATGTGCTAGGCGAGCGCTCTACCGCTGAGCCACCACCCCAGCCCCCAGCTGAGGAATTTCTATCCATAGTTTGTAAAAGGAAAAGTAGTTCCCACTCTTCCTATTTCAACCCTTATAGCAACAGAGTTTTTTTTTTTTTTTTTTTTTTTTTTTTTTTGGTACCGGGGATTGAACTCAGCGGCACTAGACCACTGGGCCACATCCCCAGCCCTTTTTTGTATTTTATTAGAGACAGGGTCTCACTGAGTTGCTAAGTGCCTCGCCATTGCTGAGGCTGGCTTTGAACTCGTGATCCTCCTGCCTCAGCCTCCCAAAGTGCTGGGATTACAGGCGTGCGCCACTGCGCCCTGCTAGCAACAGAGTTTTGAAGATAAATTTGCACAATTTTTAATAATAGGGTTTGAATTTACCAGAGACTTATGTTAACAATACAGTTCCCATATACTAAGGCTGTGCTATTCCTATTAACTTCTTCTCTGTTGTTATTTTAGTATAAGCAAGTTATCACAACTGAGGAACTGATATTGATATATTATCAAATCAAGATTCATACTTGATTTAGCTGTCCTTAGTCATTACCTAATGCCCTATTTCTGTTCCAGGATCCCATCCAAGAAATCACATAACCCTCAGCCATCATGTGTCCTTAGGTCCCTTTAGATTGTGACAATTTCTCACTTTTCTTTTGATATTCTTAAGTGTTTTGAGGAGTACTTTATAGGATGTCCCTTGATTGGGGTTTTATTTTGTTGTTGTTTTCTTCCTGTTTTATGATTAGGATGGGACAAACAGATGTTTTCAGGTTGTACTAAATATTCAGAACCAAAACAAAACAAGAAAAAGATCCAAGGGTTTGAGGTATTGAACTTAGTTGGTGAAAGATTATAATACAGTGGTGTTATGATTATCTATTTATTCATCAATCTATCCATCCACATTCATGATACATCCTATTTTAATAAATTTGTTATTCAAAAATTTTTACTGTGGATAAAACAAGGTGGGGATATGCCACCACATCTGACAGTAATGCTCACTGAAACACTCTCAGGTCAAAGTTTTTTCCTTTGGTATAGATTTCTAACCACTCACTAAATATTATTGTCCCATTTTTTAAAGAAATGTGAAACCCAAGTTGTTAGGCTAGGCTGCAGTAGACATGTGGTGCAATATGAGAGCTAGCTTTTGCTCTCTAGAGATTAAAAAGAAGAGGAAGAGAGAAATATATGGATCATTTTTTGCATGATAGAAAGCACCAGCCTTCTTCAAATCAAGTGTCTAAGTCCTATTTAATTAATAAAAAAAAGGAAGTTGATTTTTGGATATGGCATGTGTTGTCATCTACCCCTTTGATTTATGGGAGTTACGTACCAGAGAGAAGAGATTACTTTATCTGAGAAAGAAGAAAAAGAGTTCCAATAGACAGGAAAGAGTGTAGGCAGCATTAACTTCAGTGCTTGTTAAAACAAGAAGGATTAATAGCAAAAAGGGAGGGAAGAATTTTGAATGTCTCCAGTTTAGTATCTTCAAAAACATTTGAGGTTACTGAGAATGGCTCAGCCAACCACATGAAAGAGATGCAAGGGGACTCAGCCACACGACTTCTCTAAATCCAGGGCTGGGGCTGCTCCACTTTACCATCAAACCATCTTACTTGAAGTGTAGCCACAAATTACATTCACTTTTATTGAAAAAGTACTAAGTCCTTGCAAAGAGGGCAAACAGAGCATTCACAAATATGTTGCTATCTGCTGAACCTTGATTGGAATCGTGTGGCTAAACATGGATAAGAAGACCCATCTTTTTAGTCCACGAGCCCTTCATCTGCCATGTACAAGAGGCAATAATGGCCCTGAGCTACAGAATCCAAAAGAAGAATTCAGTTTCCAGGAATTTTATTTTTTACCAGCACAATAATAAATGGGCTGATTGGATTTAGAACTGATATACTAGCAAGAGGGTCTGAAAATAATTGCATGAAAGATTTCTGTTCTGCTTTGTCCATTTTTTTTCTTCTGGATTTTCAGGATTCAGGTTTTGTGCATGAGGACATTGAAAAAGAAAGAAGAAAATGTAGACTCCATATGTCACTCAGCAACCCCCTACTAGTAAAATAAATCTACATTTGGAGGATCCACCCAAAGAGTCATGGAATATCCCACATTAGATCATGACCAAACCACTTAGGTCAGAAATTATAGGGGAACCATTAAAAATATATAAAAGAAGAAAAAAAAAAAAAAAAAAAAAAAAAACCAAAGTGTTCCACCACTCACAACCTCTTCACAAGGTTTGTCTGAGTGACTGGTGGATTTGCCATCTGTGACAGTCCTTGGAATCAGTTGGATCAATCTAAATTTAGCAGGAAAATAAAAGAATTCAGCAAGAATTTGTTCTTCCTCACGTTAAAACTATGTGGTTAATACAGATCTTGGGAAAGTAAATAGTAAGTGGAGTCCTGCACCCAATGAAGATATTTGGTATCAAGGCAGAAGCAGTCTCAGTGAAGTTGTCTGTCCCCCCCCCCCCCCCGGAATTACTT
The DNA here is from genome assembly GCA_025594165.1 of Tamias sibiricus. Lineage (NCBI taxonomy): Eukaryota > Metazoa > Chordata > Mammalia > Rodentia > Sciuridae > Tamias > Tamias sibiricus. Next base: position 104,412,739 of record CM046664.1, on the reverse strand, counting down.
AGATATGCTTATGCCTAAGGCATGAAGATGAACCAGATGACCTTTAAGAACTGTCTAGCTCTGCTGTTCTATTCATAAACTGCTACTTTGGAGTATGAAAAAGGACTAGAAAAATCCTAGGTTTAATTGATTGCTATTTGGTCCATGCATGAGACAAGGGCAAACTGATTTTTGTGATAGTTACAAACTATTACAAACCCCAGGTCTCATGGAGTCTCCAGATTTCTACACCACACCCTTTGCAAGAGAATCAAAGACTGAGAATGACTTGAGCATGGAGAGGATTAAAAATCTGTCCTGGATTGTTCATTCCTAAACTGAGGTAAATCCCATCATAATACACTATTTATATATACTTGGAAGACCAACAGATAAATAGGAATCAAATTCCCCAGACTTCAATCTAAGCTGGTTTTTAAAAGGACAAAACAATAAACAAACCAAGAGACAAAGAAAAATGGTGAATCAAAATTCTTGTAGGATCAAATGATTAAATTTACAGCACTGGAGGGATTTGTCTTAGTCCACAGAAGAAACCTACTCTAAACATAAGACCTTTAGAATGCACAAATTAAAGGGCACTTCTCATAGAGTTTGAAGTTTCCAGTTCTGAAAAGAGAGATCAGAGGCATCTTAAATACCATCCATGAGTAGAGACCTAGCCTGAACTATGTCCATCATTAAATGATGTAGGTAACAGTACTGGTCAGCTGGAAGAAATGTGATTATAAATTCCTGAACACATAAGTTAGAGCACATCCAACATACACATCAGTCAATTGTCATAATGGAGCGTGATGTTTTGGTTCATGCAAATCTAAATAAAATTACCAGAAGACACTATTTTCCTCCTTTTCCTTGAAAAAAGAAAAAGAAGTAATTTTACATGAAGAATAGGAGCATTTTCCTAGTTATCTGTGTGTTGTCACAGACTGGTGATGATGAGTATTTTATCTTTGGTATTGGTGACAAGTGCCCACGGCACTTCTCCAAGAGTTAAAAAGACAAAGATGTCCAGTGATCCTGGGGATGCAGGAACAATATGAAACCAGATAATGAAGAGTTAAGAAAACCTTCTCAGCCTGCTAATGAACTCCATCCTGCCCTGGTGAGACCACCCTCCTTTCAAGTAAGAGGTAATTTAATATGAATCTACTCAGTTGTGTTTGGGCTTCATCCAGTCTATGAGAATCAGTATGATAAATTATAATGAATTGTCTGTAATACTTCACAAAGTGACAAAACAGTCCTGAAAAACAAGATCCCTAAGCTTGATTTTCCATTTCCCTTTGAATATATTTTGCCTTATTCCTGTTATATACCACTCCAGAACTTGAAAATATTTCTTATAGCTCCCCGACACTGAAAGTTATATTCTCTGAGCCCCACTTGATGAGATCCACAGTTGTTGGCTGTTTCTATTGAAGCAAGCCCCATACTTGAAAATGACACCAATGGTGGCCAGCCAAATAATATAGTAAGAGAAGGAACATGGCCCCTTCAGTTTCCAAAGGGTTTCTTCGTGTGCTAATTTCCCTTTGTAATCTACACTGTGTGCTGGGAAGTAGCTTAGTGAAAGGCATTCTCCTATTTCAGATTCTGGAAAAGCCCCTGGAACCAGGGCACCCTCATCTGTGGGGAGAAGGCAGTCAGGGAACTCAAGTTCTAGAAGAGGTCTCTGACTACAGCTGTGCCATTTTGTTTATGCGGCTGAACTCTTCTCAGAAATACTTCTTCACTTCAGAGCCACTGCCCTAGCTAAAAGACCACCTTCTTTTCAGTTCATGACTGGGGGTAGTCCAGCTCTTCAGAATGCAAAATGCAGGCCATATTTTATAGATGATCCTTCATAAACAAAACAATCTGGTGGACATGAAAGCTGTTTGTTTCCTGTTCTGGTAACTTAGGGTGACACTCAAAGACTGTGCAGGAGGGGCAGAGAGTCACCTCTCCCACATTCATAGGATGTGGAGGTAGTGGAAGATTCCATTTTCTGTGGGTAAATCATATTAATCTTATCAGGTTGAATTTATTTAATGGGCTTCTTTTTTTCTCTGTGTTGTTCTTCGGGTCTAAGACAGTTCCTGAAAATTTGTAGCTGTCTATATTAGTTTCCTCTTGCTGCAGTAAAAAATGGCCACATACTTAGCAGCTTAAGACAACACAAATTTAGCATCTCACACTTCTGAAGGTTAGAAATACTAAAATACGGGACTAGATTGGGCTGCATTCCTTCTTGGAGGCTCTAGAGAAGAATCCATTTCTGGGCCTTCTGTTCAGCTTCTAGAGGGGCTACCTTCATTTCTTGGTTCGTGGTCACCTTCCATTATCAAAGTCACAGCTTCATCCAGTCCTTCTCACATCATGGCCCTCTGACTGCTTCCATCATCGCTTCTCTGAGGGTGACGCTCTTGCTCTTTCATTTATAAGGATCCTTAAATTACACTGGCTCACTCAGAAAACACAGGATAAGCTCAAGATTTAAAAAAAAAAAACTATTTATTTATTTGTTTTAGTTGTACACAATGCCTTTATTTTTACATGGTGCTGAGGATCGAACCCAGGTCGCGCACATGCTAGGCAAGTGCTCTACAGCTGAGCCACAACCCCAGCTCAAGATTTTTAACTTAATTACATTTGTATAATCTCTTTTGCCCCATGAGTTAACATTCTCAGGTTTCTGGTTTAGGACCTAGATATCTTCAGGTAGCCATAGTTTTTGTCTACCACAGTTTTGAACAAATATTTGATAAGCTTGTAAATATTTTGAGAAAATGTTAAATAGTTTTGAATCATGTGTAGGGTTAGCTAATTCCCATGGTTCATCACTAGCCAAAGTCATGGTCACATGTACACTGGGTGCTTCTGATCCTGGCTAGACACACAACCTTTATATATACTCAAGCTCATTTTTACCTGACCCTATTTTGGGACTCAAAAAATGCACTCTAGATCTGTCCTTCTTTCTTTGGCCTGATAAAATATAATCTGTTGTGACAGATTTTCCTAACCAGGAATATGAATTGCTCACAGGCATATGGAGAAAGCTAATGAGTTAGCCAGACTAGATATTTAAAACTCCTTTCTACATCCCTGTTACCCCATCTCATGCTAAACTATTTTTTCCAGTCACCATTTAAAAATTTCAAACAAATCAACTAACAAGAAAGGAAGGGTGGTATTCTCAGGCAGGAATAAGATGCACAGGGCATACTGAAAAAAAAAAAAAAAAAAAAAAAAAAACACCCCCCCAAATTCTGTCATTATTAAAATCCTGAGAGTCACATACCTTCTCCTTCCAAATGAATCCTTCAAATATTAAGTCACATTCACTGCATGGATATCTCAGCTACCAGTCATCACTTAAGTCAAAATCCATATGCCTTGTGTTAAGACTGTTCAAATTTGCCCTCATGGCATTAAAAAACATATAACAATAAGCTAACCCCCCACTGCCACCTGATCCTTCCACCAATGCAGATAAATTTTCAGGATGGTTTTGGCAGGGAACCTAAGTGGACATATTTTATTGTAAGTTTTCCAATTGTTTTGAAGCAGTTGGCATTTTATGCCTATTAGTGTTCATCACTTAGGCAAATTTCTTGTCAAAACAACTTTTTTTTTTGATAAGGAATCTTGTCTTTAACTATAGAGTTCAGAAAGGATGACAACCTATTTTAGTTGCCCAATGCCAGTTTTTTACTAATGTATCACTTGTAGTTGGTGGCAAAGGGTAACTAGGAATAATTTAAAATTCACAGAACACTGTACTTCTGTTGACAGAAAGGTGTAATTCTTGAGAACTAGATTGGCACAGAACACCACTTCAGAATTTGAAACCCCAGGCATTATCTTCTTTAAAACCTTGCAATGATATTATATCAACAATAAAGTCCACAGATTTACTCATTGAGGAACCTAAGTACAAATAGAATATTTCTTGGCCTAGAGGAAGTAGTTGTGCAAAACTCATAAGGTACAAATTCTCCTGAGTGATTTTTCCTGCAGTTCTAGTAGGTCATTGAATATTTAGCACCTATTGTGTGCATATATAAACATCCTACAATCGGTTTGACAAAGCACATAATTCTAATAGAAGAATGTGAATTGCAATGGGAAAATCTTGCTCAAGCACAAATAAAACTCTATTAGTTATTTTTTCCTTATTTAATTCCATACTCTTGAACATAGGTCTTCAAATGAAAAGATACTGGGCAAATTTATATGCGTGGAACTTATCATATTTAATATCAAGTGATAGAGAAAATAAACATCAAATGAAGTTGATCTACATAATTCACTAATTCTAGGGCTGGGGATATAGCTCAGTTGGTAGAGTGCTTGCCTGGCATGCACAAGGTCTTAGGTTTGATCTCCAGCACCACACACACACAAACAAACAAAAAACAAACAAACAAACAAACAAACAAACAAAAAAACCAAGGTGATAATTCACTAATTCCCAAGTTGGAAATGTCAAAACTTGGTGGCAGTGATCTTTTAGCATGGCAAGTGCAACGAATCATGGAAAATCCTACTGTGTCAGTATCTGTCAAGTCAAATACAATACTGAAGAAATTGGCGGAATGACAAAAAGAAAAAAAAAAAAAAGAAATTAAACTACTTTCCCCCAAGGCAATCGGACCAGGAAGGCAGTGAGAGTTCTATTTTCCTGCAAAATTTGTGTAAGTACCTCAGTTTTCCAACTCTCTTCCAAAATGAAGGCAAGGGCTATGGCTAGCCTACAAGTTGTCATACATCTGGAAGACTATTTTAAAAACACATTCAAAATGTTTTGACTACATGATACCAAGCATCTGGCAAAGCAAACTTCTCTTATGTATTTTTCTTCATAGATATTCAGCCATTGTGCCAGATTTTGAGCTACATATTTTATTTGAGGGATAAAAAAATGTATCTGTGAAGGTAAGGCTTTCCTTATGATTTTGATTAGGTAGGTTTAATTTAATGACATTAACAGAGTTGTTACTCATTCCTGAGTTACTTGAACTACCCTCTAGCTGTGCCTCTCCCTCTGCCCCCCCCACCCCCAAAGCCCTTCAGCCAATTCTATTGGTCAGTCTCTCCCCAAGAACAGTATCTCCCAAAGAACAGCACACGCTCACTTGTCTAAATAGTAACTGACTTCATCGGTTTCATTTCACAGCAAGGACAAGGAAAAGCAAGGCGTCTAGTTTTCCCTGCCTAATAGGAACCAGCCTTAGGAATACCTGTGGTTCACCAACCATCCCCAGACCATTTGCTGGATCCTGAGGTAGGAGGTAGGTATTCTTCATGTGAGGTCGCCTGCCTCCTAATGTGAGCTAGCTCAGACTTCCAGAGACCTTTTCCACCAACCAACATAAGCATCCCTATGTTTGCTCCACTGTCAACTTTTCATAGTATCCTAAGCCAGGGGACTCTGTGGCTGGCTGTTCTGAGTACACCGTGCACTAATTATTTCAGTTGTGTACGGTGCATTCCCAGATCACTCATTCTTGCTATTGATCATGGAGGAGAGACAGATTCCTCAAAGGCAGGAAACAGGATATATTTTATCATTATGGCTTCAGTACCTCGCATAGTGCTAGGCACAGTAAATATGTATTGAATTGTTCTGAATAAAATGTAGTCTGCCCTAGTGGTGTAGTAAAGACTATCACCTTTTGAACTTGAAATGAAATTAAACAAATCAAGTTTGAGCATAATCAGTGTTTACAGTGTTTACAGTGCATGAATAGCAGACCAGTGGAACAGATCTGCCAGAACTCCTTTTGCATAAGGTACTACCAGTTAACTATAAAGACCATATTTATTATGAACTTTGGAAGACGGTGGAATACCAACTTGCATTGCTTAGGTTTCCCTGAGACAAAGAATACACACTTGAGGGATAGAGTTGTTCTGTCCCCTTCTTTATGGGACATTCAACTAAACTCTCAGGATTTCTAGCAGTCTCTGGGTCACAAAGCATCATTGCAGCAATTGAAACCAGCACAGAGTAGTAAAACTCACTCTGCAGCAAGTGAAGGCCAGTACATGGATGAAGATGGGAACAGAGCAGAGAACGAGGCCCTGGGGCTTGGACACTGAAGTTCTGCAAACTGCTTTTAGCTTCACAGTCAGTCACTGGAGCCTTATTCATTTACACAATTGCAACCTCCTTTGGGAGCTCCCAGAAAAAAGTGGAAAAATTTTAAGAGCCCTGAGGGCTTAAGTGGTAGAGAAATATGGTTTATACTATTAATATAACTTCATTTTAAAACCAGCCTAGCATGGCCTGCCTGTACTAGATGGATAAACAGATGGATAGACAGAAGATGAATGTGATGATATGAAGCAATATAATATTTAGCTCTCTTAATATCTATTAGAAATCTATTAAAATGTATTTTTTTTTTTTTGTTAAATAGCATAAGATAGTTCTACTTCACTTCCAAGGACATTTTAAATCAAGGATTTGAAGTACTTTCATGGTCCCCTGAGCAGAAAATTTATCTAAGAAAAATCTAGAAAGTCTCTCAAAGGGTTAATTGTTCCAAGGTGGAGAATATATTTAAATGAAAAATTCCTCAAGGAAACAAGCCTTCTCTTTAGATTTTACAAATAACAGCAATTGGTGGCTAATCTTCCTAACCTTTAGTCAGTTTTCTGTTGATAAGAAATCAGAATCAGGGATCATTACTTTTACAAAGAATGTTTAGACATCCCAGTGACATGATCACTATATGAAATATAATTCAAATTATTTCAGTTTAAACACTGACTTTGACAGTTAGTAAAATCATTTAATTTTCTACTATGGAAACTGTTTTAATAATTTTAACCACTTTTTAGATTATACCAATTCTTGGAGATGAAGTACGACAGAGAATCAAAATAATCTGTAAATTGAGCTCTATTGCAAAAAATGAGCTTCATTCCTCAGTAGGGATGTAGTGGGTAACCTTTCCAGGGCCTTTTGCTTGTGTTTTCATCTTCCTCTACCTCTTCTTTCCTCCACAGCTCAAAGATAATCCATCTCATGGAAGCAGACTCTGGTTAATGGTCCCTTCCCTCCTTTGCTTTCTCCCTTTTCTTTTTCATTCAACTTTGCATCTCTCTTCTCATCCCCCGCCCCCCCCACCCGCCCCCTTCGGGGAATGACTACCTCAAAGGATTAATTCAGAACAGGCAGCAGAAAATGGTAACAAGAGTGGGCAAATCAGGATGTGGATTTAGAATCAAGAGGTATTTTAAAGGAGGAGAGCTACTCAAATGAAACATATGTTAAGAATACAGGCTTGTTGTTCACAGCACACCTTCTGCCTGCCATCACACCCTGGTGGGATCAGCTTTTAAGGGCAGAGACTTCCCTAAAGAAATAAACACAGTGGCTTGAGTGTGTATGAATCTGAGCAGCGCAGGGGGCTGGCTTCCTGTCCTCTTGGTCCAACCTCACCGTTGGAACACAGGTGGGTAGTGACCTAGCTAACTTAGGGAAACGGGTCCGGTTGTGGCCCTCAGGCTCACAGCCAGAGGAAAGACAATCACGCGCCACGTATGTTAGACTTTGGGCCTGTATCAGTACACGCCTTGATACAGGGCTCAGCAACCAGGTCACAATTGGAGCCGGCACTTCCTGCTCATTTTTCTCACTCTCACACATGGGAACTAGGCAATGAAAATCCACTGATCTTCTTGGGGGAAAAAAATAAAAGTCTATACAGAGGCTTAGAGTGTTTTTCTTTGGGTCAATCGGCTATCAAACGAAGGTTGGGTCTCCCATTTTTCTGTGTGTGTGTGTGTGTGTGTGTGTGTGTGTGTGTGTCCTTTGATGGGGGGCCAAGGGAGGCTCCTGTTCGCACAGTTTCAGCTTTTATACTTGGAAAATACTCAGAATGCATTGCTTCGGGGGGAACTGAATACTGTGCCACTTTGAGAGTCTAGCCCTTAAAGCCGAGCAAAAGTTGTTTGAAAACTTCTGATTCTATTTTGTTGGCAAATTACATTCTGTAGATAATAATGAAAAGCTTAGCCCTATTTCTGCATTTGCATTCCTTCCAAAGTATCTCATTTTGTAACTCTGGGCCTCCTCAGAATTTTGTACTCCAACATTATTGATATGAGCTAGTCCCATCTGCAGCTCACTAAGGGTTAGGAGCTATGTAGAATAGCAATATATTATTTATTTGCTTTATTTTTACTTTAGAAAAGCAAGGTGAAAAAAACAGTAATGTAATCTATTTGTGGCTTGAATTTATTCCATTGTAGGCAAGATACAATCCTCTGGGATCCTATAGGATAAATATCCACAATATTCAAAAAATCCATAAGAATTCTTGAAAGAAAGTTTTAATTTAAATTTTGACTAACAGGTCTGAGAAACTCACAGAGCCCCTTTCTCATTTATTTTGGCATTATTCCCAGAACACAAATAATGCCTAATTATGCAATTATTACAGGATAACAAAGGGTAACAAGTTCCCCTTTATATTCTCTGGGGTGGGGGGAAGACAGACAGAACTTACTAATTAAATAACTAGTGTGGGGAAATAGTTTCTTAGTCTTGCAAACATTTTACAATCACCAATTATGTGATATAATATGCAAGCAACAAAACTCTTCAACTCTTGATTAAAGTTGTCAGGCTCCTAATGTTTTATCACAAGTTCAAGTTTATCACGTAGTCTTGATGCTATATTTTACTTCTGTAACAATGATCCAAATCAGAGGAATTGATAGTATAGAAATGCTTATTTTTACAAAGGACAGTTTGGAAGGTGTGATTTATTTTTTTAAAAAAATCAATTAGTCTGGTCTTCTTCAGTAAAACCCCTATCTGATCTGAAAACCAGCTGCTTTTTGCCATGTAGTCAAAAATTCATAATCTTTTACAGAACTTGGTTCAAATGTTCCTTTGACAAAGGGGAGAATGCACTGTAAGGCTTGAAAGGAGATTTGTGCTTAGCCTGTCTCTGCAGCTTTCAATGTACAGAGGGGATAATCCAGTGAAATCAGTTTCTGAAAATAGCCAAGTCCTCACAAATTTGACTAAACATATTAAAGGAAATGCCACTAGGCAGGTATGAGTCATGATCAGAAGTATGGCTTGGGATGTGAGAAGGGGGCGGAGGTAGGGTTTCCTTTCTATGCATACCTCCCCCCAAAGTGAAATTTTTTCAACAATTGTCATGGAAGTAGGGTGACATGATGTCATTAACGTGTTAAAAAAATTACATCAGTATGTATGTAGAATGATTGCTCAGTAGTTAAGACTAGCTAATAAAATGATTTTATTGCTAAAACAAAATAAAATTTATAATAGAAGAAGAAAAGGAAAGATAGGGCAAGACTGTGAATGGGTATAGAGGTATAGTTAGATGGCATAAGCTCCGGAGTTCTATTGCTTAGTAGGGTGACAATGACTAATAACATTGTATTGAGTATTTAAAAAATCATACTAGAGAGGACTGAATGTTCTTACCACAAATAGATGATAAATATACAAAGTAAGAGATATGCTGATTACCCTGATTTATCATTATACATGTATACATGTATCAAAACATCCCACAATAACCTGTAGATATGTATGATTATTGTTTCAATTTAAAACAAATCTAAAAATAAATACTCATCAATTCATACAAATTCTATGCATAGGATCTCCCAACTCTCCTCCATATTCTTCTTTGCATGCATGTGTATGTCCTTGCTATCAAAGAAGCACCTTTGCTTTGATGGTGAAGCTCCCTTCAGCCATTAAAAAACCATGATTCCAGTTTTTAATGCTTGGAAAATGCTCAAAATATGTTAATTACAGGGGGAAGTAAATATGGTGCTACTTTGACAGCCAAGTCCTTCAGGGGCCAGACATGATTGTTTGAAAAATTTGGATTCTATTTTTGTAGAATCTTTGTCCAATATTTTCCTGTGTTGCTTTTCTGGAAGAGTTTAAATCCTTCAGTGGACGTTCTTCTAGTGGCAATTCTAAGGTATCAACGGAACACTTTTCTTTCTGTAGCAGGTAGCACACATGATAATACGCATCATTAAATTAACACTGTTCCCACACAGAAGTTCTTTTCCAGGTGTAATTTGCGGGCTATCCAGCCGTAGGATCAGAAGGTGGGATGCAGTAGATTTTAGGCACAAAGGGAGGGGAAAGTGAGAGTTGGGCTTTTAGTGATGGAGGCTTTGGGACCCTGAGACAATTGCTATACATCCTTGTGCCAGAGAACACAACTGTGCAATGTTGCTGTTCACACAGAGCCCCCATCAAGATAAACAGTCACAGATAAGGGAAAAGTATTTACTAAAACATAGACCAAGAGCACTCTCTTTTAGAAAGTGTACAAGAGGAAAAGCTGAATAAACCCAAGGAAAGTCTTGTGGGTAAGCTGCTTCTCTGCTATTATTAGCAAGGTGAGGGTATCTGGGCAACACTTTGTGGTCTTTAGGGACACTTTGGCTTCTCTTGGCATCATGCTCTGAAATTATTTTTTCCATTTTTTCATGTTGTCTCTGTAACATGACCTCTTTACATAGTATATCTCAGGAAATGACAATTGGCTGTCGTATCCCATACAAATTGATTGGATATGACAGCTGAAAGGAATAAAGATTCTGCTGAGAAGAAAGTTTTCCTCTTATAGTTGCATCCTTTTTTTTTTTTTAAAAAAAAACCTCTTCTTGGTTAATTTTATTATTACAATTAGATCATTTAAAAATCAACACATCACATACCAACCTCCCCTAAGAGCAATCATAAGATTTGATGATTTTTCTGATATAGAGCATAGGGTTTCAAATTTGCATTATTTTATCTACTGAATTAACTATGAATTCTAAACCAAACTAATGTTGCCATGTGTTTTTTCAACATCTCTAATCTAAACCATCTGGAGAAGCATGGTTTTGCAAAGGAATCTCTTTCAGGACACTCTGTGGATTTTGTCACTCCTTGAGGTTTTGGCAAACCATCAACATTACTATACTTCTCTTTTATGAAATAGAGCTTTTGACTAGGATTTTAGCTTCATGTGTGTATGTGTGTGTGTGTGTGTGTGCACACTTGTGTGCATGTGGGCACTTGTGGACAATTTTCCTCCTGTTTTCTTCATTTTTGAGAAGACAATATATTTGTAATAAACTTGAAGAAATCTAAAGGCTTTTGTTGTACATAAGGCAAACTTAGATTTAATTTCAACTACTCAACATAATACTAGGTTAAGTTATCAGAGAAGCAAAGCAGCACTGTTAAATAACATACCTTATTATACATAGGTGCTGGAAATACTTCTTAAACAAGTCAAGAGCAGAAAACATCAGCTTTAGGGAAGTAGAAGTTATAAAATGATTGTGGCAACAATGATTTGTAGCATGTAAGACATAAGCTCATATATTTTTGAGGAGATTATCGCTTAAAATAACTAAGTTAAATTGTTCAACTATGAGAAAAACAACACCTTGTTTAATAGTTTTGGCTAACAATGAACATGTCATTTAAAAAATGAGAAATTGCCAAGTATAGACTATTTGTTATGACAAAGGACAGAAAACAGTTCCTCAAAGTAACGTTGGTAGTTCTGTTTCCAGAAATTCTCTTTGATAAATAAGTGCTTTCAAATAATTTCAAGAATTAAGTTGTGCTTAAACTGTTTGAGATGAACTGAAATAACAATATGACTGGGGAAATATGACATTTTGTATTAATTAAAAACATAGTATGTTCAAACAGCTCCATTCATATTAGGGAACCTAAGAAATTTTGGCTCTAGTTCAAAAGAGCTAAATTTTCTTTTTTCTTTTCTTCTTTTCTTGTTTTTTTTTTTTTTTTAATAAACGGATGGTCTGAAGTTTAGAGGTGATTCTGTTCCTGAAATATAAAGAATCCAAAGCAATGACAGGCATCCCTCTTGAAGGTGGTAGTGGCCTTAGCATGCTTCTGGTAGGCACTACTATGGCCTAGGTCAACACTGCAGCCACCCCCTGCTTCTCCCTGATTGCTTCTCAGGAATGAGGTCTCCCCAACATAGACCTCAGAGGGACAGCAATGCTCTTCTGAGACTTAGCTTTCCTTCTAGACCACTTGCTACTCTTTTACATCTACTCCCGCCTATATATATATATGAAAAGGAAGCCCCACCAAGGGGAGCAGAGTCCAGGTCATAAGTGTCTCTGGGAGGAACAGTTCTTCATAGAGATGCCAAACTGGTCTTAGATGAAAGTAGAACATATTGGTTGGCCCCGTTTCCTTATTCTGGCTCCAGAGTCCACAGAGTGCATGAAGCATAGCAAATGCCCAGTTAGTCCACACAGAACTCAGTATAGTCATAGAGCTACACAGGGACCAGAGGGTTCCTTTATAAAGCCTGTGCCTGGGGCCATCAGTGTGAGCAGTTAAGCCAAAAAAAGTCAATGCACGGGTGCCTACCATGTGGCAGAAGCACAGCAGCAGGGATGGCAGTCAAGCCATTTACACCAGTTTACACTGAGCTCCTTTTATACTGGCTGGTAAGAGACCTTTCCCCACGTTCCTCAGCAGCCCCTGCTGCCTAGCTACCTGGTCCCTCCCTCCAGACCTTTCAGTCACAGTCTCCCCCATTCAGCCACTAAAGATGCAATGCCTGGCACAAACGGACCCGCATTCATGCTGTTTGTTCAGATAACTACATATTCTGGAGTTCATTCTTGCATATCAGGTAATAATCAAAACTGGCATTCATTGGGTACTTACTATGTGCCCGACACTAAGTGCTTTACATATATTATTTTAGTCTTATAATGCCCTTTGAGTTGTTCAATGTCACAGCTCCTAAGTGGTAGAACTGAGTTATAACCCCAGGCTGTGTAGCCCCATAGCTTGCTCTTAACCATGATGCACTGAACTGCTTCCCTGTTTTCCTTACTGATGTGGTGATGATCTCATCATAATTTAATCAGAAAATAAATGGTTAAATGACTGGGATGAGAGAACTTTGGAATGGCCTGAGTCCTCCTCTTCACTTGGCATTTATATATAATAAGCATACATAAGGATCTGATCAATGTGAACAAGGTCCAGGAAACTTGTCGGGTGATGAAAAAAATTAAACCTGGTGGGGATTCGGGAAAACCAAAGTGTTCTTATGATGAGGGAATAGCCACTTCTCAACTCCAGCCAATCATTGCTGGGTGGGCTTGGCCATGGTAGTACCCTGTATATATATGTTGAATGAATGAATAAATGAATGAGTAAGCAAATGAATGCAAGCAAGGTGAAACTTTCTTAGGACTACAACGAAGCAAGGAAATTGAGAATGTCAAGCTTTTGGCTTCTTCCCACGTGACTATTATGCAATGATAGTACAATAACCAAACACAAGGGGATACTTTCATATTTTAGGTAGATTCACCTATTAGTATAGAGTGAGTTGTGTCCCTTCCCTTTCAAATTCCTATGTTGAAAACCCTAACAACCTGTGTGATAGTGTCTAGAAATAGGGCTTGTGGAGGTGATGAAGGTGGTGGGGCCTGGATATGACAGGATCATTGTCCTTATAAGAAAAGGCATCAGAGAACTCATCTGCACTCGTGTGTGTGCACTCTCTTCACATGTGAGGGTGCAGATAGAAAGCATCCTCTGCAAGCCAGGAAGGGAGTCCCAACAGGAAACCGAGTCAGCCTTGACCTTGGACTTCCCAGTCTTCACAATGTGAGAAATAATTGCTACTTATAAGCCATTCAATCTATGGCATTTTGTTATGGCAGTCCAAGCTAATTACATACCTATATTATCTCTTTAATCTCACAGTGATTCTAAGAGTAGATAGGGCCTCCTTCCTCCAAATATTCAGTCCAAACCTCTTAGAGCACCCATTTTTCTGAGGTCAAGGTTTCTTTAACCTCAGATAACTGAGGGCTGGGGGAGAACAACTTGACAGACCAGAAGAGCTTGCTCATGTTGCCCTATGGCTCTCACTGCACAGCACAAGTGACTCCTAGGGCAGTGCCTTGGAGCACAACTGGATAAGGCCCTGTTCAGATGGATTAGCACAGGGCAAGGGCATTTAGGAAGTTGAATGCAGTCTGCAATTCTGTGTTCCACATCTATAATACATGGCACCTTAATGGGGTATCCTACTGAAGAGTCTTATATAGTGTTTGTAATAATAGGAAACTTCAGCTTGATCATTGTAGTCTATCATAGCAAAACCAAACGATTTTAAACAGTTTGCTCAAAGATATTGTCTTGTGACATCCCTTGCATCAAATAGCTCCCTGGTTCAGTAGCACATTCGGGGAGGTGTACAAGCGCCTTCATTACAGATCTCAGATGAGAAATCACCTTTGATACAATCTCTTTTCTATAATCCAGCTGAAAATTCTAATTTCCCTGGATGTATCTCAATGACTCATTCTGCTTCTTCTTGAGTTACTCTTTGGAGAAGATTCCAGAAGAGGGTAGATAAAGAATGAAAACTGGCAAGGCAGTTTTTCTGCTTCCAGTTTCCTAGGCCAAAACAGAAAATGAAGTTCCTGCTGCTTGATTTAATAAGAATCAGCGTCTAGCCCAAGCCTCGATCATTGGACCAGTCATACTCAATTGGCATAAAAGAAGTGTTTCCAAATGTCTGCCTTTCATTTTAGCATGTTCATTTGAACTCCCATGGGCCCTTTCCTAAAGACACAAAATAGCAATGCTGTGTCGCTAGCTGCTGCTCTGGTCTGATCCGTATAATTTGCATCTTTTATGTAAGAGTTTAATTTTTATTTTTACATCATATGGAATCTTTAATTTTCCATGATTTTTTACCTTGAAGCATGAGTCATAATCTGTACAATACTGGTTGAGGTTTCCTCTTGTTTTCCGATTCTAAGGTACATTGAACATCACATTTAAAAACTGTCTTGAGTCTCACTTTGGTTTGCATGTTCTTGACCATGGAGTTTATTTGCCAACTACAAAGTATCTATTATATGCTTTCATTTTGAATTCTAGGAACTCAATGTATATGAAGCTTTAGTTGTCAAAGAACTATTCTTTTCTTCCTGTCTTTTTGACTTCCAGCAACCACTTCTGAGTACAGCCAAGAGAAAAATCTTAGGAAATGCCTTTTCATCAGCCAGGCCATAAGAAAGTTACTCTTCCTTTTGTGTTAAAAAATAGATTAAAAAAATCCTAACATAAGATTTTAACACTTCTCTGGTCATAATATACTTTAGAAAATTAAAATTAATTTATATTTTTGTGTCCCCACAAAGATTAAAGATTTGCATTATGAACCACAGTCTGGGTTCAACAAAAATTGATGATAATAGAAACCCAATGTATTAAAACAAACCGAGCAATTCCACCAGAGACTGCAGGAAGACTTCTTTTTGTGGGATCAGGAAGTTCAACACCAGAGCCTCCACGACTCGCTGGGGGTCACACAGTAGCATGGTCAGTCAGGAAGGAGCTGCAAGTCCCGACTTTCTGTCCCTGTCCTAACCACCAGCCCACGTTTCCTCCTGTGTTTACCGTCACTCCTGGCAGGCAGGCGGAACTCTCTTTGAGGTTAGTGGGAATCTCATGCAGAACCAGACGCCCGGGCCGCTGAGGCCAGGAGTTGCAATCTCATCTGTAATCTTTATAGAATCTTAATGAGAAGTAAAGCCACACATAGGAAAAGTACAACTGAGGGTTTGAAACCCTGGCACCAAATGAGGTTAGTTGATATTGCCCAGTTTCATATTCTGTTTTCTCCCTGGAACAGTTAGGATTTTCAGGTCACAGTCAGTTTCAGGTCACTGTCAGATCATCCTTGAAAAGAGGACGCCAAGGACAAAGAAACCCAATCAGGAAAAAGTAAAAATAAAAACCTCTGACCACGTTAAGCCTCTAAAATATAGTTTTTCTACTTAACTTCAGTGCAGCTAATTCTAAGATATATATTTCTGATTCTATTCATTCCATTTAAGAGAGAAAGACCACACCAGGGTAAGCAACGCAGGCTGATTAGACACATAATCTAATGACAGTGTGTGAAGCCACTACAGAAGGCAGCAGGAGCACTGCCAGACTGTGTGATGGGGCTGTGTGGCTGATTTCTATGCAGAGTCCACAGATATTTTCCAACTATAGATAGCTTTTATTGAAATGAAAAATATATAAAAAAAAATGCAGGACTAGAACCCACACCAAAAATTCAGTTTAGTAAAGACATGAAATTGCCCACTAAAGGAGAAGGTATTTGGCTTCCTTACTCATAACAGAGACAAGAGTCTTCAGACTGAATCTTTTTACAATTAGGTTAAAAGCCTGTCAGTCTTTATAAAAGATTGAGTTGACGTGTTTCTTGTGCATTTTCTTTCTAGTGCCTGAAACAATGCTTTTCTGAGCCACTGGATTTGTGAGCAATTACACACTTGGAGAAAAGAAGAAATCAGTGGAAATTATTGAGAAAGGGGCAGCTAATACAACTATTCTGAAATTATAAAAGCATAATTATAATAAGGCTTCCCCTTATTCTCAGTCCTTTTTTCTACTAAATGGAGACTGTCAAATTTTGAAATTATTGAAATAACACAGGAGAATGTGGATTCAAGTGACCTGATCTCAGTGAGTTAGTGTCCAGAAAAAAACAGTTATAATAAATGAAGATTTACCAAAGATTGGAAAGGATATAGGAGAAAAGCTACAGGTCAGGAGTGAGAGTTTTTGTCTTTCTCACATATATATTTTAATTCCATGGGCTCTCTGATTTTTCCTTCAGGGTTGGAAAATGGTAAAGATGGCCAGATCTAGGACCACATTCAACCAATGTCTTATAAAATGACAGGGAGCCCAAAACAAACCTGGAACAAGTCACACAGTCTTTGCTATCAATGCCCATATTTTCCCATCTACACTTCAAATTAAACAAGTTAGACAAATTAAACCAGCATCTCTGCCAGCAGAACTTAGGCATCATTCTTAAAGTTGCCCAAGTGATTGCAATTATTAACTAAGGTGGGAGAACCCAGTTTGTTCTAATTTTTCTCTATTCAGTGCCCTCACTTCCACCCCATGCCATGTACCTGCATGGTGTCACCTTGCTGCATCCCTTACTAATACAGAGTAAGGCAGGACACGGACTCTGGAATAAAAACCAGCTGATTTTGAACATGGTTCATAGGTACACCTGGAGACACTCAGTGTTTATGATAATGAATGCAAAGAATAGATTCTTAATACATTTTAGTATCATTTTCATTGCTTAGGAAATCTCACATTCCCTGGTATGATTAACTTCTAAAGTTAATCACTCCACATACTAGTCCACAGTGATCTGGAATCAGAAAGATCTTGGGAGTTGTGAAAGATACTGGTTTCCTGGATCTGGGGAAAAAATCAAGGTGTTAATTTCATGTGTCATCTTGGCTGGGCTATGGTGCTCAATTTACTGATTAAACAGCAGTCTAGATGTTGGTGTGAAGGTATTTTTCAGATGTGACTAACATTTATATCTGTAGACTTTAAGCAGATTACCCTCTGTAGCAGGAGCTGAAGTCCTTGAGAGCAAAGACCAAGGATGTCCAAAGAAATACCAATTCTGCCTGTAACACAGAAACCCTGTCTTGCTAGCCTGCTCTGCAGATATAGATTCAAGACTACAGTATCAGCCCTTAGTAGAATCTTCAGCCAGCTGGTCTATCCAACAGTTTAGACTTGCCATCTCTCACAATCTCATGAGCCAATTTTCTCTTGCTTCCTCTATCTTTCATGTACGTATGAGTGATAAATTTAGAAAATCTTATGTCTATCTGATCTATATCTCCTATTGGTTGATGGCTAATATACCAGGGGACCTCAAAAGGGCTTCACATAGCTGCCCTTGGGGGGATAGATTTCAGGAACTCTTCATCACATATCAAAATCTGCAGATGCTCAAGTCCCTTTTATAAAATTGTACAGTATCTGCATATAACATGAACATCTGAATACTTATCATCCTGAATACTCAACATCATCTCTACATTATGTATAATACCTAAAGTAACATTAATGCTGTGTATATTATTGAAATACTTTTTTCTTTTAGGGAATAATGACAAGAAAAAAGTCTTTATGTGTTCAGTACAGATGCAATTTAAAAAAAATATATTTTTGAGCTACATTTGGTTGAATCCATGGATACAGAACCTGTGGATATAGAAGACTGGCTATAATTACTTTCAATCTGCTCCCTTCTTTTCTTTCCTTCTTTCCTGAGTGGGATCAGAACTCATTCCAGTTTACCCTCTGAGAGTTTGTCCTGCATCCTGTCCCCTACAGTTCCTTAGATCACTTTAAGACAATTAATTTAATGGTAGAAACTAGTTCTGTAGTAGTATTCAGTAATTGGGATTTGTGTGATTTTCATGAATATGTCCTTTGTGAATATTAATGTCATTTTATATGAACTACTGAGTAGCACAATCATGATTTTTAATATCTATAAATGTGCATGGTTAAATTGAACAGCTTTTGATACCTGAAGTCTGTTATCACAAACTTCTGCACATTTCACTTGATCAACCGTTAAGTTTAAAAACTTTAAAGTTTATCAGCATTCTTACTTTTCTGTTTTTCCAGTGGGAATGTTAGGTAGAGTTTAGAACCCCCATCTGCCTCTAGTCACCAGATGAATTAAAGGTAGGAATTTGGGAGATACAGAGATGTCACCCAGCATCTTTGGGTAATTTTGGTGTGAATATTCAAGGTACTTCTGACTGTTTCTTTTTACTTTTTACTTAACAAAACAGGAGTACATTTTGCTCTAAAATACATTCATTGGATCATTTAAGGGAAAAACTGAAAATTTAATGCAGTTGACGAAATCTTTAGTAAATGATCCCAAAGGTACTAGGAGAAGGAAAAGATGGCCTCTTCCCTTGATAGTAGCACCTACTGTCATATGATAAAACAAGTAATTTAAAAATTCTAGTTGATTCTGAAGACCTTTGGAATTTACTTCTTCACTCAGTATTCTCATGCTCCTATTGACTTATTTATTATGTAATGCTGTGAATATTAAATATATTTTATTCTGAGTCTTCTAGCAATCAGTTAATACATTTATATATTTTTTAAAATTATGGTAAACATACATATTGACTAAAACAGTATGGAGTGCTTCTTGGATTTTTTAAATTAAAAATATGCTTTCTGTTATTTTGACTAGTTTAAAAGGCAGTGTTTTTCAAAAATGTGCTTCTCTTTATCTCATAATCTTTACAGCATTTTTCTGGCAATTCAGCAAAACTCTTAAAACTGAGTAAAATTAGGATTTTTGTGCTTCTATGTTTATAAAAAGAGCTGACAAACTTGATAACCTTAAGAAAAAAAAAACCTGTTCTTATTTCAAAGGCTCAGAAAATAAAGGTTATTTACTATGCAGACCTAGACTTCTTGTTAAGTTGTTTTTGAGATAGTAAATTAGAAAAACATGGCCAGCATCAGAGGTTACTCAATCACATTGAAGCTGGGACTTTTTATTCCAGCAGCTCCTGTTCCCCAAATTATATCTGATAATGTTCTAAAGTCTAAACATATTTTAGTTCAAAAAGTTACTCAGCTCTTAGATATAAAATGGCACAAAGCTTCCCCAAATCTACAGGTTTACCAACCCTCTTCAAATGTGGATGTATTCAGAGTGATCTGTCATTCAGTACTTCTGAACTGTAATATTTGAGGAACTGAAACTTTGAACTGGCATGTTTGCTTTCCTTTTCCCTGTGCATAATCACAGGATAGGAGCATTAATAAAGGGGTTGGTGTACTGGTCAATGAGAAGGCATGTTATTTTGGCAGAGTCATGGCAACAGAGCAAAGCGGAATGTGTGCAAGTGTAGCATAATTTCAGCCTGTAGTGTGTCAAACAGAAGAGAAGACGCGTGTCAGTAGACACAAGGAGTAAAATATCCAAAGCTCTTTGATAGTACCTGCACTTGCAAACTAGAAATAGCATCTTCATTTCTTAACAATTTGAGAAATATTGATGGTAAGTCTTCCCCCAACCCAGATAATAATAAGTATTATTATCTACAAAACAATATGGCGCCAGTAAACCTAAAATTGACAAAATCCACTGAACTGCATTTCAGAGAAAGGAGGGAACTTGAAATGGTAGTGCTCTGAGAATGCCCATGTGGGTGGGCAAGCATATGTTGCTGTGAAGCAAAGGAAGTGGTATACCACAATTTCTTCATAAGTGCGAGGTCTTTATAAACTCATCCTCATGGGGGCTGTTTTAAATAGAAAGAAAATGACACAGTCCCCAGCCAGGCTTCCTAACTGTTTGGGGAGGGTTGCCACTTTCCCAAAACATTAGGTTACTGTGGGGGAATTTTCCAAAATTGTCAACAATTCCATTTTTAAACTCAGTGCTTCCTCCCAACATAAGACAGATGCAATGCAACATGAACTATATTTGTCCTAGTTGGAGATGTAGGTTATTTTTACTATGATGACTCCTACCTGACAATGGAAGACATATTCTGGTGTGGTTTTCTTAAACTTCATGTTCCAAACCAAGGCCACTCCATCTGGTTCATGGGGAGCATCTTCATTATTGTTGTAAGAAGCGACCATCAGCTCAGGGTACTAAATAGAAGAGGTCACAAGGATCATTAGGCTAGGATGACAACACAAGGAGCACTTTCTCATTTCAACATATACATATTATGTTACATACTTCAAATGGTGCTTTATTTTTAAATTGTGGCATATGTAATAACAGCCTACTGCCTCAATCTACTGCAATCTGGTTTCTGTACCCACTACTCTGTGTGTACTTGCATGGTTACCAATAACTGCCAATGGCAAACATTGCTTGGCCTCTCTTAGTGCCTGACACTTTGGGCTACTCCTTCTTTCTCCTACGTTGGCTTCTACTGTGTCTCTTCTAATTTTCTTCCCTGACCACTATTTAAAAATCCCTACAAGTTCTCCTTTTGCTACATATATTCTCAAGGGGCTGCTTATTGCCTCTGTCTATACATTCTCCCCAGGTTATCGCTTCTACTCCAAGAGCTTTAAAAACAGTATGCTGATAATTTTCAAATCTATGTCTAGGGCTGCTATCTCTCTGAGCTCTGATCCTAATATTTGATTGCTTACTAGAGTTGGCTTAGGGCTGTCCATAAAGACAGCAGATGCCACACATGGAAAAATAAGCTCATTGACTTCCACACAAAACCCACTGCTCTTGCAACATTGATCTGACTAGCCAGGCCAGATGTGCTATTTTCATTTTCACTCCTTCCTCTCTCTTGAAGTGTGTCACTACTTCCTCCATACCTTTCTAATCCATGTTTCCTTTCCATTCTTAAGGTCAGAGCCTTAAATTAATTTCTGGTCTGGGGAAGGCATCAGCTTCCTGAATGGTTCTCTGTGTCCAGGCTTACCTCATCGACAAACGCCACCCTTTGCAGGATGACTTTACAAAATATATATTTGGCTAAGTCACCCTCAGCTTAGAATACTCTTAAGGGTTCATCACTATTTTCAAGGCAAAAACTCAAGTCATGTAGGATCCTTCATGATCTGACATTTTCTAGCTCCCCTGCTCAATCTCTTACAACTTTCCTTTACCACCCCACTGTATAACCCAGCCTCACTGGGCTGGCTTTGAAGCACACAGGTATAGCCTATGTCCCTACAGGCCCGATCTCACTCTCATTGGAAGACCTCTTCTGTGCTGTTTACATCACAGATTCATCCTTTAAGACTCAATGTAGGTGTCAAGTCCTCCACACGATCCTAACTAACCATCTGCCCTCTTCTTTCCCACTTGATCCCCACCCCCCCCCCTTTTTTTTTTTTAAATCCTAAAGCACTTCTCCAGCTGTATAATGATATTCTCTCCACCATGTCTTTCACTAGATTATAAGTTCTTTAAGTACAGGGACTGGTTCTTATTAACATCTGAATCCACAGTCTAATAATTCCTAGCATATCATAAACCTGCACCAAAAATCTGTTGAAATATTTTTAAGTTTTTATTTTAGTAACTGTGCTTGGCAGAAATATTTGACCTGTTGTTGTCAAACAATGCCAATAATTAAAGGCTTAAATGTGAGAAACACAACCAGTACCATAAGAGGGAGAACTCTGCAGGGATGCTGGGTATTGGAATCTACTCACCCTACATGAACTCGGACTCTAAATAAATCTAGGATGAACCTCATAGTTAGGACACATTTCAGGCAAATGCCATTCCTACCTGGGGCTCTCATGAGGCAGCCCGCTTAAACGTAGCATGAGGAGAATTTCAGATCACGTCACCTTTTTCTCATAGATGATTTAATTGTTTTCCTTCCTTTTTACTCTGCTGTGTATATAAACAGAAGATTTCCCCTACACATTCGAAGACTGGCTTTTTTCCCCTATCAAAAATAACAAATCTAAGTCTTCCATGTGGCTTTATTTCTTCTTTCAGTGATCTTGACTTAAGAAAGCTGCAGAGAGTTACAACTTGCTGGCTACAGAGGAGGTGGTGGCACACAGCAAGATCCATGGATGTGGCCACCAAGGGAAGCAAATCACTCGTTATGAGAAAATGCTCCTTAGCAGAGGAATCAAAGCTGATTAAGCCAGGCCTTTGATTCAAAGCCCATTCTACAAAACTAACATCCAGATAAACACAGAAGTCTCCAGACTGTCCATCTGAAGTTTAACTATGTCACATGTGAAAAGGCAACTCTATAAACACCGACACCACTACCACAGGGGCCAGGGAGCAGCCAGATGTGTCTGAAGTAATATCCCACAGCTTTACATCTGGGTCTCATCGCTGGCACCCACTTGCAGCTTTTCTTTTTTCCATTTACATTATTTACTTTCAAACTCCTTTAGAAAACCAGGAGTGCTTTTGTAAAATACTAGTGAATGCCTTTGGCACAATTTCTGTAACTGGGATTACAAGGCCTAGGGGTAGTGACTTAAGTCTTATTTTATGCAAGCTTTTAATTTCAAAGTATCCTCTAACCTGTCTTTACCTACTCTGTTTGAGCATGACTAGTCATCTCTTCTTATTCTCTGATAAAAAGTCTCTAAGCAATTATTTGCATTTAAATGTTGTTAAAAATTACGATTTTGAACAATTATGAAATTTATGGTCACTTAATTACTCAAAGGGCTGGATTATCTGACATTTAATTTATGGGAATTTTACCTAGAAACTACCATCTATGTTGTCAAGCCTGGTTTGTTCTTAAAGAGAAATGAAATCTATCATTTCCTGGAAAGGAAGGAACCAGCATGTTTTAAGTGCCAGACACCGAGGTGGGTGATATGTGAGCTCCCTTGCCTCTTATATCCTTCTGAAGCAGCCATGGCTCATTCACTTCCACAAAGGAGCCCATGGTCCCTGGGTAAAAGTTGTTCCAAGTCGTATTGCTAATAGGTGATCAGGGAGGACCCCTCTTGAAGTTCAGTGGGCTGCAAAGGCCACACCCTTCCTGTCCAGGGTGGCAAGTGCCATCTATTCATACATAAATCACTGTGCCAGGTAAAACGTGGGACAAGAACATCCACGAACGACAACATGCTCTGCTCAGTAGGAACTCACCCTTAAGCAGAGGAAGGTAAGGCCCAGGTAGGCCTTACTACAACCCAGTATCAAAGCAGAGTGTGTGCTACGAGGGAGTCACTGTCATGGGGCTTCTATAGAAGCACAGTGGGTGGAGCCGGGAGTAACCATGGCTGGGGGGCGGTGTGGGGCGTAGCTGGGAGAGAAGCTGGAAGGGGCTTCAGAGATGAATGAGACTTGAATCAAACCTTGCCAACTGGGTGGGTTACTAGGAGAGAAGGGGGAGAGAGTGTGGGCCAGAGTACAAAGATTGGCCCTGGAGATTCTTCCCAGGTGTCTGCCTGTTTCATAGCATTCTCCTTTGGGATTACCCCAATAATAGGGGTAATTTCCCTGGGATATTAATTAATTACAGGGTAGGTGCTTGACCAAGCTAAACTAATCACGTTCTCTAACCTAGATGTTACAAATTTTGAACTGAGATGAGATGCAAAACCTGTGGGTTAGTGAGTCAGGTTAATGACAGTCTCCGACTGGTAAGGTTCCTTGATCTGCCCAAATTTCTACTATTTCTGAGTTGTGGTTCTTCATCCTTTCCATGGATTCTCTAAATATTCCAGTGACTCTCCAATAAATTTCCCTGTTTACTTAAACTTGCCAGCTTGCCAGGGGTAAAGTTTTTTTTTTTTTTTTTTTTTTTTTCCCTCTTTATCTTACTAGTGTGGAGAAGAAAATGTTCAGGAGACATCAGGTTGTAGGCTATGTGAAGAAGTGCAATAGAGGCAAGGGCTGGAAGTGCCTGAGGGCATTATTTCAGAAGTCACTGAGTACTGGTGGACAGTTTTCTATTTTACTCCAAAAAATGGGGCAAAGGAGCCACAGTTTGCAACTACTACCACCACTGCTGCTACTACACTCACTATTATGTATTATGTCACTTTAATTGAGTACTTCTTTTGTACTAAACACACTTTTAAAATTCTCAGTCCTTTAAATACATTAACTCATTTGATACTTAGATTAAGAATCTGAGCTAAGTATTATCATAATTTCATGGATGAGAAAAATCTTAGCCAAGGGAAGTTAGGCAACTTACCCAAATGATATAGAGTATACAGGTAATCTTTACAAAGATTAATCTGAATTAATCTGATTATCAGTGCACTTAACCACTGAGCCACATCCCCAGACCTATTTTATATTTTATTTAGAGATAGGGTCTCACTGAGTTGCTTAGTGCCTCGCTATTGCTGAGGCTGGCTTTGAACCCATGATCCTCCTGTCTCAGCTTCCAGAGCCACTGGGGTTACAGGCATGTGCCACTGTCCCGGCTTAGGGAGACCAATTTTTAATATAAGAAAGAAATAAAGGGCTAGGTGCAGTGGTGCATGCTTGTAATCCCAGCTGCTCTGGAGGCCGAGGTGGGAGGACCTCAAGTTCAAAGCCAGCCTTAACAATTTAGCAAGGCCCTAAGCAAATTAATGAGACCCTGTCTCAAAGTAAAAATATAAAGAGGGCTAAGGATGTAGTGCCCCTGGGTCAATCCCTGGTACCAAAATATAAAATAAAATTAAATTAAAAAATAAAGGATAAAAAGAAAAAACAGAAAGTGTGATATAAGGTTCTTATGAAATCTACATGATAATGGAGTACCAGCAGGAATCTTTTTGCCACTGTAAATCTAATTTGATTTAGCAACTAAATGAGCTTTCAAAGATCACTCAGGTTTGTATCTTAGATGACTGCAGGGTTGGAGGATACAGTTTACATGTGAGAGGAGTATGTATGGTGAGAACAAGGTCACAAGTCAAGTTTTGTACACATCTGCAAAATCTGTGATATGATATGTGGATAGTATTATTGACCCACTGTGCTAAATAATGTTCAGTGAATGACAGAGTTGAAATAATTCCACAAGTGCCCAAATTTCTTTGAGGTAATAATGTTTGCATGATATTTTGCAAATATTGGAAAGTTAAAGTGTTATTGTTTAAGAAGACCAGGAGATTGAAGCAAAGCTACACGGAAAACTTGATAGTTTCTTTTTCTACCCTCAGTTAAATTCTGTTCTATTCAGAAAACCATTCTAGGTGTATCTGCCATCATCAGGCCCTAAGACTACTTCATCCTTTTCCTCCTCTTTCTTTCCTCCTTCCTTCCTCCTCCTTCCCCTCCCCCTGCTCCTCCTCTTTCTCCTTCTCCTCTTTTAAACCAGAGATTGAACCCGGGCACTTAAACACTGAGCCATATCCCCAGCCCTTTTTATTTATTTATTTATTTTTATTTTATTTTGAGACAGGGTCTCACTAAGTTGCTTAGGCTGGCTTTGAACTTGCGATCCTCCTGCCTCAGTCTCCACCCAAGCCGCTGGGATTACAAGAGTGGGCCACTGCACCCAGCCTTTTCTTCTTTCTTAACATCATTGAGTTACATCTAGATCCACTCAGACCCTCATCCCATAAGCATGTAAACCTAATTGTCCTTTGAATGCCATAAAAATGTTGTGAGTCAGGATCTGGGGGTTCCAATTCCTTTTACTTAACCCTCTATGAAATACATT
Organism: Tamias sibiricus; assembly: GCA_025594165.1. NCBI lineage: Eukaryota > Metazoa > Chordata > Mammalia > Rodentia > Sciuridae > Tamias > Tamias sibiricus. Next base: position 104,386,678 of record CM046664.1, on the reverse strand, counting down.
TTTCTTCTTTTTAAAGAACTGTAAACCTTTCCTGCAGGGTAGGTGGGTAGGTTACACAGAAACAAGACAAAAATAAATGTAATCTCTCCATAATGGAGTTTTTGCTCTTTGCAGTTTTACTTTCTGCAACACAAAAATTATCATCCTCAATTTATCTGCAGGACCCTGTGTGGAAACAAACCTGTGGGCAATGGGTTCCTTTACACACTGAGGCAGGGCAGGGACCAGCCTCACTGTTGCTGGCCCTGCCACCTCCACAGAGAGCATCATCAGCTGCCCAGGAACGTGCTAACAGTTGCCTTTGCTGAGCAATGTGTCAGATAAGGTTCTCGTGTGATCTCTAAATCCAGTATAAGTGATCAAGGCAAGTTAAATGTTTGCTCTGGCGTGGATCCCATGCCTGTGCGGATGCACACCCGATGCATGGTCTGTGAACAGACCAACACACACGGGCTGAAAGAGGTAGGGCAAACCCTGCTTGTCTTAATCTTCCCACAATCACGCTCTGCGTGCTTTGCTATTTGGACGTAAAAGGGTATTCAAAAGGAGGGAGCCCTCACCTGCTTGGTGACTGATCACAGTCCCCTTGTGGGGATCAAACTCCTTTTCAATTCTCCAAAAGGATCAAGCGGGAGTCTTCTATCATCCTTTTTGCTTTTCTCCCTAGATCACACCCCCCCCCCCCACCATATGCCTCACTCCCAGACTTCCAAGAAAACCCTGCCTGACCAGAGAGAGAGAGCCCAATCAGCCCAATCCACTGAACAATGAGCACACCTACTACCTGCCCCACATCTTCAGCACCTACAAGATCTCTTGGTTTCATATTTAGAAGAAACCCTTTGCAGGGGTAGGTGGTTGAATATATATGCCTTAGCATTGCGAAAAGCTTGTGTTTAAACCCCAATTCCACTTCTTCCTAGCTGAGTGATTTTCAGCAAGTTATTCAGCTTTGGTGAGACTTCTTTTCTTCAACTCTAACATGGAAATATTAATAATGACTGCCTCATATGATTATTATGAGGGTGAAATAAGATAAAGCTTTCAGAGCAGTTGGCACAGTGCTTAGCATCTAAGATACACAAATTGCAAGGTAGCTGATTGTTGCTTCCAATCAAAGCATAGCCAACAAGAAAGCAGAAACCATGCTTCATGTGAGAGCCTGGGCCTAATCATTTCTGCTTTCTTCACTACTATTATGTCATGTGTTGCTGAGAACATGAGCTCAGGGATCAGATCACTGGATTCAAATTCTGACCTCACCACAGCTAGGCTCGCTGCCTTTGCCTACATTACTTATCTGCTTAGTCCTGGGTATGGTACTCGGTATGTTGCCCCCTGGTTGAGTTGCACATTCACCATATCAACTTTTGGTAGACTTGTCTGCTTTCATTTAAAATGCCACACTATGAGTTTAGATTTTCTTTCTATAGGCAAGGAGGAGATTTAATCTAGGGGATAAAGTGACTAGATTTTTATTTTAGAAATATCATAAAGAGGAAGAGAGTAGGGGAGGGGACCTGGGGGTAGGTAAGATGGTGGAAGGAGAAGGACATCATTACCCTAAGTACATGTATGATTTCACAAATGGTGTGACTCTACATTGTGTACCACCACAGAAATGAAAAGTTGTGCTCCAATTGTGTACAATGAAATGAAATGCATTCTGTTGTCATATATAATTAACTAGAAAAAAAAAAAGAAATATCATTTGGTTAGATGTCTGGAGGGATAAGAATAGAGGTAGGGAATAGGGTTAGAAAGTTAAAAATAGCACAGGTGTCAGATGATGAATATCTGAGTGAGAAAATGAATCTACAAGACAGACTGGTCTGAAGGATAAAGGAGAGGAGTCTGTAGTGTTGATGGAAGTGGGGTATACTGTAATACCTCTAACATAGAGATAATATACAAGGTAAAAATGGAGGTGGAAAATATGGGAATAATGAGTTAATGATGAGTTTATAATTCATTGGGACACCTGAGTGGTTCTGTCTGATGAACAAAGTGGAATTCAGGAGGGAGACTAGGTGGGACTTTAAATAGACTGGGGTTGAGTCTATTGAAGTGGAAAAGACCTCTTTAGACAGCATGTGGAGAAAAAAAAGGGTACAGGCTGAGGGTATGACCAAAGAAGTCTTGAAGAAGTTGGAGAGCTAGAAGACAGGCAAAGTGAGCAGAGAAAAATCAATGGAGGGAGGTTTTTTTTTTTTTTTTTTTTCTCTAAGTACAGGGAAGTCTGATCAGTTATTTGATAGAGAGATGTTAAAGCAGGAGGAAAGCTTACAAATATCCACAGAATTCAAAAAGAGGGAAATCAGTGTTGACCTTCATAAGAGAAGTTTCATGGTCTGGCTCCTGTCTGTGTGGCTACTCAATACATACAAATAACTAAATGGAGAATGAAAAATGAAAACCTCAGTAAAGTGAGAAACAAAGCCAACAGGCATAGAGAAAATTGTAAATTGGCAAACACCAAAACAGAGGAACAAACCTCTATTACTTTTTATACAAATACCCTGAGAAGGTATAAGCCTAGGTTGTCCATGTCAACAACCATTCTTACCTGAAGAGACCAGTCCATACAAGTGACCACTCGATGCTTGGACCAATGCTCATCATAGAACTGACGATTGAAAGATAGATTGGCTCCAGCCTGAACATCCCTAGAAGGGTTTAAACAGTGGAAATAAATAGAATGCTACAGAACAGAGCTTCATTTCTACCCAACTCATAGTGAAACAGTGAAGAAATGGCACAAGCATAGCACATAAATATTCTCTGAAGCCAAAACACCAGTCTAGACTACAAACTCTGATCATAAACAAATGAACTGAACATGGTCTCCTTTCTGAAAAGCTCTTTCTAACCCGGCCCACACATTGTTCTAACCCTCATATGAGGTGTCAAATTTGTCTCAGGTTTCCATGTTGACCAGTCCTGAAGTATTTTCCTGCCCCTAATTGGTTGTAGCCAGAAGCAGGGTTTATTAGAAATCTCCTTGCTATTAAGGGAACACAGTCCAAGAGGAAATTCTTTGATATCAATACCATCTTATCTATCATTAGATTAGAATGCATGTTTCATCTCCCTAGAAACCCCAACTGGCTCTGGTAGCTGTCTTTTTGCTCAATAGTTATAATTTCCTGCAGGAGACAGGCATGGTGGAGAGCGGAGGATTCCCCAGATGTGTTCAGATGATTACCATTCCTGCCATGGACCAAAACAGCATTTAGGTTTGGGAGGATTGCACTTTGGCCAGTGTTTACTTGGCTGACATACAACTGGCCCTAACACCTCCTTTGAAGAACCCTGTGCTGGTCATACAGTTGCTCCACGAGGCTGAGTGCTTAAATTGAGTAATGCCTGTTCTGCGCCAGCAGCTACTGGATCTGCACAAGAAGCTGCCTAAGTTGCATGAGTTTTGATTCAGAAATTCTCTAACATTCACCTTTCTTCTCTTCATTGTTTCCCCCACTGGACTGCACCCTGCATTGTTTATCCTAGATAGTGCTTGCTCAGACTGGGTGACCTGGCTTCAGACTACTTATCTGGGTTCTAACTGGTTGCCCTATAATGATGTTTATTTCCCTTGGTAACCCTACCTCAGCTCCACCATTGCACACTCAGGAAAGAGGTACCTACATTCAGGTCCTTCCAGGAAACCAGCATAATGCTTGGCCAGGCACTCAGAGGACTAGGACAAACAAAATCAACTGAACCATAAATAATGGCTTTTTTATTATAAATAATAATAATTGCAGGACATATATATGCTCAAAATGTTATTGTCTCATCAAGGTAGTCTACAGATGTTTCTGGCTATTGAGAACATTCTCAGAACTCCTTTTTGAAATTGTTCTCTGAGCCTTTGCTACATTCCTTTGAGGATCCCCAATGATGGTATGATGTTGTCCTTTAAGAATGCATTTGAAATTAGAAATGGTGAAAAATCAGGTCTGATGAAAAAGGCAAGTGAACCTACTTTCACATATTGTTTTTGGATAAAAGAAATCTGTAGCTTAAAAAAAAAAAGCAGCTATGTCTATTTTTTAAAAAATATTTATTTATTTGCTTTAGTTGTACATGATGCATTTATTTGTATGTGGTGCTGAGGCTCGAACCTGGGCTGCGCACGTGCTAGGCGAGCACTCTACCACTGAGCCACAACCCCAGCCCTATTTTTTTTTTTTTTTTTTTTTTTTGTACTAGGAATTGAACTCAAGGGTGTTTAGCCACTGAGCTACATCCCCAACCATTTTTATTTAGAGACAGAGACTTGCTGCTAAGTTGCTTAGGGCCTCACTAAGTTGCTGAGGCTGGCTTTGAACTTGTGACCCTATGTCTATTTCTTATAAGGCTTATAAAGTATCTCCTGCTATCCTATAATGATAGTTGACAGCCAGTACATTTTCTAACATATACACTACATCACAGAGAAAGGCATTTTGGGCCCCTTGATCTTATTGATTAATTGTTGTTGTTGTTTGTTTTTATCTGTAAATACCTCCTTGTCATATGTGTTCCTAAAAGTGCACAAATATATGCATCATCTTACAGGACTAAAAAGAAGAAAAAATTTCCAGTACCTTTATTGTCTTCCACATCAGTTAAGTCCTTTTATATCTCATGTTTATGTTCTTCAGCTTCCTGTTTGCTTAGACATCAAGAATAGATCTAGTAGATATAATACAAATCTCCCTCTGCCAATTATAAGAATGTTTTCTCAAAGTACAATGTATGCGACTCGCCTGTCTCTTTTACCTGACTGTCCTCCAGATGCCGTTTAAAAACATTTTACAGAGGCACATGATAATTACAGGGAAACTTTAAGACAGAAGTTTATAATCAAAGCTCATAGTTAAAGTTGTTTGGCAGGATCGGTCCTGGAATTTCACCCACCTCTGATTTTTTGCATAAATGGATTTAATAGCAACAGACAAAGCTAGGTATGGTGGTGCATGCCTGTAGACCCAGCATTTGGGAGGCTGAGGCAGGAGGATTTTTGAGCCCAGGAGCTCCAGACTAGCCTGTGTGAAATAGCAAGGCTCTGCCTTTTTTTTTTTTTTTTTTTTTTCTGGTACTGGGGATTGAACTCAGGGGCACTTGACCATTGAGCCACATCCCCAGCCGTATTTTGTATTTTATTTAGAGACAGGGTCTCACTGAGTTGCTTAGTGCTTCACTTTTGCTGAGGCTGGCTTTGAACTCATGGTCCTCCTGCCTCAGTCTACCGAGCTTGTAATCAGGGATTACAAGCATGCGCCACCGGGCCCAGCAAGGCCCTGCTTCTTAAAACAACAACATTAAAAACAGCAAAATCCCTGGCTGAATAAATAACTTATCATACTCTGTTTTAAAAATGCACACAAGAGACTGACCCATCTTTTTCTTCTAACTCTCGACCACTGTAGTCAAAAAAGATGTCAGAGTCTTCAGCCAGCGCTCTTTCAATGACCCGTATTGTTCGATCAAAAAAGATGAGGAATTCCTCTGAATGAAGGATCTGCTGCTTTTCTTCTTCTGTCAGCTCCCTTGGAGGAGCTTTTTATATAAAATAGATGGTTAGGAAAGAAAAGAGGGACAATTAAAAATTTTCCCAGAGAAATCCAACTTTTGAAAGAGACTGCTCATCAGGGAGTGGTAAGACACAGTGAAATAAACCATTGTTAATATGAATTCTAGATTGTTCTTTAATTCTCAGCAAAGTCTTTTGCAGAAATTCCCACAAAAAGATTTCATCTGTGGCCTAATTACTCTTTTGAAGAATTGAAAATGATTACAAATGAAAACAGATTAGCATGTTTTTAACAATCAGTTCTAAATGTTATTTTCTTTGGAACTGAACTTGAAAAACAGCTCAAATACAGCATAAGAGAAATTTGTAAAACTACATATATTAGATACTATTATAAAGCCACACATATTAAATAATTAGGAACCATCTATGGTATGATCCAGATTGTACCTTTCCTCTTTCTACTGGGTGAACTCACTTTGTTTTGCATAGCTAGTTGCTAAGGCAAACGTTATTACACAGCTCTGTTTAAAGCTGAAACTTCTCCTTCCAAACCTGTTTGTCACCCAAGATATCTTCGGCCTTAAACATGGAGCAAATAAACACTTCTATAAAACATCCACAATTGTTTTATGCCTTTTTTTTTATATATTTTTTTAGTTGTAGGTGGACACGATACCTTTACTTTTTTCTTTATTTTATTTTATTTTTTATTTGAAGTTGTATATATAACAATAGCATGCATTACAATTCATAATACATATATAGAGCACCTTTTTTACATAACACTGTTTGTATACAAAGTATATTCATACTATTCATGTCTTCAACCACGCATTTAGGATACTGATATGTGGTGCTAAGAATCGAACCCAGTGCCTTCCACATGTGAGTCAAGCGCTCTACCACTGAGCTACAGCCTCAGCCCATATGCCTTTTTTTTTTTAGCATGATTAATTTTATTAGGCTAAATTTGAAAATTAAAATAACGAGACAGAGAAACGACATAGCCAGCAGTATGTCATAGGGTCTGAAAGCTTACCTCCGAGTTACAAGTATGGTTACATAAAACATTCATTCAGTGTCAGGTTTTGCATAAAACTGTGGAGAAAGGATTAGGAACTCTCCCAGATTGAAAAACCCTCAAGGGCAGAAACTGTCAGCCCAACCTTCAGGGTGGCTCAGGACCCCACCTCAGCTCTCCAGCAGAGAGGCTTCTTTGAACACTGGTTACTCCTCAGTAGCACTGAAGCTCCTGGAGCTTATCCTACAGGAGGGACAGGCATTAAACTCACAGTTGGACTCCAAGGTGGAATCTCATCCCTTCAGAGTTACCCAAACACATCCACAGTTATTCCCTCCCCCAATGACCAGGACCAGTTCTACCTGGTTGTCAGAGGATTCTGTTAAGTACTGTCATGGGCAGCATAATATTTTTATAAAAGTGTTATTTGATTTGACTAATGGTATTCAAAGCCCCCTGTCCTAAGAAATCTGAATGCCAAAGAAGCCCTTTTGCAGTGTCATGGCAGTGTTTCCAAGTTTTTAATGTTCATAACATCTTTCATCTTTTGGCTTCCTGTATCTGCCAGACATCATGATACAGGGAGTTTGGAGGGAACTGAGAATCTGGTTTTTTAAGAAACTAGAATGATCTCGATATAGTTTGGTTCACAACTTAAGAAATGCCATCCAGGTAGTATTATGGCAAAACATGATTCCCAACTACATCAGAGACCTCCAAAAGAAGCCTACTCCATAATTTTTAGCAGTTCTGGACAGAAATACTTCTTTGCTGCCTAAGGCTCGAGAGCCATAAAATTTCTAGTGTGTATTGGGACTGTCCAAAACCCCCATTAACTTTTGCTGTGTAGTGTTGCCCAGAGATCAGTTTGAAAATGGTGACGCTGGCAACATGTAGACTCAGACTTTGGCTAGGAATTGGGGGAATCTGTAGAAGCCATTAATAACATGAAGAATTCTACAAAACCCAGCTAGAACCAAACATCTACTCTGCCATTGCTAGCTTTGATACTTTAATCCTTGAATTGAAGCTCTCTGGGTAGCTGTTTTATCTGTACAATGGGGACAGAAGGATACCTGAACTTTAATTCTGGCTAGCTTAAGGGTTAAAGATAAATGTTCTGGGCAAACAGTTATGCTTTCAATAACTAGTAATCAAGGAGTAACTTATTAGTCTATTTTCTTAAACTCCTTTGAGGCATTTAAATTATCTCCAGAATACAATAAAAGTACTAAATGTAACACAGCAAAAAGGGGGAAAATACCCTACAAAATGTTATGTTCAATTTGTTGGTTAATTCTATTAAACAAATAAAGAAGTATCACTAAACAAAGATAGTATGGGCCAAGAAGAGGGTCTTATTTAGAAAGATTCACTCAGCCACTGTTAATGGATGATTTGAGACACACTTGATATAAGCAAAGATGTAGGAACTTTCCCCTTCCATTTCTTTTTTTGTAATATAAAAAAATCTTTCCAGTCTCTGTTTATCTTTTTGAGCCACTTATATTTCACCCGGATCTTTCCTTATGGGTCCATTACCTTGAATAAAAAAATAGCATCTGTGTAATTTTCTGTAATTTTTCTTCCCTGTAGCTTATTGTCACTTTGATCTCAGCTTTCAAGACACACAACCTCTTCTCGAAGAGAAACATAAATGGCTGATCAAAGTGTACTTGCAGAGGCCAAGCTTAGGTAGCTGAAGCAGTAGCCTCTCCAGAGAGTATGCTTGACGATACAATATTTGGCCTGAAATTAAATTCCTACTGAAGCAAAACAAAGGATATACTTTATATTAAGCTTTGATGTCTAAAAGGGATCAACTGGCATTTGTTTTGTACAAAATAATAACATGCATGTGCAGATGAGTACTCTTTAAAAGTCATAAACAATGTTCGACTTATGAATTCAATATGGCCACAGTTATTTTTGATGAAAAACCTCCCATTACTTCCAAATCCTTAAATTGATAAGTGTTGTTACAATATAATGAAAACATAATGGAGTATCCAGGAATCACAACTAAAAGGTGCAGTCAAAAATAAAACCTCTCTAGGCATTAAAAAAATATCCACAAAGTGTAAAATACAGGCATAGACAAAAAGAATCAATTGTTTTTCTCTAGGATGAACTCCAAATTTTCCCTGAAATATCTGTTTCTTCAGCTTTTCCCCATCTCTGAAACCTAATGAATTATTTTAAGCAAGCTCACCTTATGAAAAGGTAAGAATTAATTTAATGCCAAAAGGCATACTAGAATAAATCGTGGGCATATATTTTATTTTTCTTATAATTTAAGCAGAAAGTGCTATTATAACAGGGTTTGTTTATCTGTTTGATTTTACAACACAAAACATGGAATATTTCTTTCAAGACCTGATCATTAATAACACTGCATGCATTTAAAGTGCCCATAAAAATTCTTTATGAAAAGTAGACTATATAGATATGACTTACATATAATCCAAATGACAAAATAATTTTCAAATTTACCAAAATTTACCCAAATGCTTACAATTAGCTTGAATGATATGTATGAAAGAAATGTACCAGATTCATGAAACTCAACATAGAAAACTAATTCTATGAATTTGTGACCTACAAAATTAAAATCTAGTTTTAAGTTATATTTAGGGTCCTTTTTTTATTTGTAAATATTAATTTTTCTTAATTTTACCCTGAAAATACTGCTGTTAAGTATCTTTCAAGATGACTCAATCTTATATGCTGTGTTTTACTGACTTTTCTTATTGATCTAATGTGTGCTTTGTCAGTTTTTCTTTAATTACTCCTACCTACTATATTCCATATCTTTTCTAGGGTTCTTGGAATTTTTTCTCTATAAAAATATAAGGTTAATAATGAAATTTACAACTTATATTTAATGCTTTAATATCTCGTTTTTTAGGTTGGGAGGGGAATCTTATGACAATAGAAGGGAGAACAATGGAGTAGAGGAAGGGAAACCAAGGGGAAGAAAGAGGGATGTGAAAGGGGAGGAACAGCAGAATGAAATTAACCAGACAATGTTATGTATGAGCATATCACAAACGAATTCCACTTTTATGTGTAACCATAATGCACCATTTTTTTTAAAAAAGACAATTTTAAAAAGTTATGTTTAAAGTATCTACTTCAGAAATGTCTTGCTTTTTTAAAATGATATAGCATTATATTTCAATATAAAAAGTTACATTTAAAAACATTTTGTCAGAATATCTGGGGGCTGGAGTTGTGGCTTAGTGGCAGAGCGCTTGCCTAGCGTGTGTGGGGCACTGGGTTCCATCCTCAGCACCACATAAAAATAAATAAATAAAATGAAGGTATAAAGAAAACATTTTGTCAGAATATCTAAAAGATAAAAAATAAATAAATAAACCCAGGAAAACCATCAGATTAAATAGGGACAGTGGCTCTAATGGGAATTTTACAATAAAACCAGTTAATAAACATCAGCAAGGAAATCAAACTAATGAAGAAGGGCGTCCTTCTCTGAAGTTGATGTGCAGTTTATGAGTTAATTTGTATTTACAAGAGTTAGGCTTTGGATTCTGTTGTTTCAAAACTCTAAACATGAAGACACCAGGTACTAACATGCAGAAATTTCCTAAATGTTGACGAAAAGCTAAAATGTACCTGCAAGGTTTTTTTTTTTTTCCTATTTTATTGTGGAAAAAAAAAATGTGATAACAATAGTAAATCACAACTACATTTCTTTACTGTTTAATGCAGTTTGATATTACATGGGCAAAAATATCAAAAGCTAGTGAGCACTGATTTTTTTCCACATCCCTCTCACCACTTTTAAAAATCTTCATTCAAAAAAAAAAAAAGCCAAATGGATTTCTCAAAATTGTGTTCCCTAGTTTGAAACTGTGTATGTCGAGTTTCAGCCCAGAGCAAATTTTTATGGCTGAATAATAAATCCTGAAACGCAGGGTTCATATTGGAAGTGCTGACACAGCTCTGACTACCATGCAGTCATGTGAATGGCGCCATGATTATATCTGCAAGAGATTCTTTTAAAAGTTTGCAAAATACTGTTCTGCTTAAAAAAAAAAAAAAGCCAGATAGTTTGATGCCAACATAAACATGCTTTTAACCCATTATGTGCTAATTTGCAGAAAAGCCATTAATGGAGAATAAGGCACACAGCACAGCAGTAACAGGAAATGTCCTTACAAACTTCTTTTTGACTTTTAACATGACTTTAATCAATTCCATGAAGCATGAGTAACAGTTAAAACTGAAGGGTGTTTTTGCTTGGAACTTAAGAAGGACGTCGCTTTGCCTTGCCAGGGAAGATGATTTGGAGATTGGGATTGGGGTAGGGGGTGAGGGTAGGGGGGTGGGGAATCCATGCCAAGATCCACAAAAACTGTTCTGGCTCCTTATCATCCAGTATGTTTTAAGCATATTTTGCAAAAGGAAAAAGAATACATTTTAATAGATCCTGACTTATTTTGTTCTTTGCTGTGCCTGTGATAATAATATTCTATTCCTCAGCCTTTTAGAAAAGATGTTTTTAGTAGAAGCTTAAATGTGAAATATCTTCCTTTAAATCCACTTAGAATCTCACAAAATAAGTAACTCTGGTGCTCTCTGTAGATGCTATCGTTAAAATTGCTGAATCTTCTTCATGCCCTCAGTCACACTGCAGAACTTGAGTACACCTCTTTGATACCTGGGACCAGGCAAAGTAACAGGAATTGTAGCCTTAATGATAGTTCTACAAAGGGTAGAAAGGACTTTGCATCTATTTCACTGGGCCCCAGGTAACCAGGCTCCCATTGCAAAGCTATGAGCTATGACAAAGCTACACACAGAGAACTGGGCTCACAAGGGAATCCCATTGGGGTAGAGGCCAGTTACAGAACCAGGAACTACAGGGCAAGATTGCTAATGATAATTTGGCAAACTTTTATATAGCATTTATTTTGTGCCAAGTTGTTTCATACTAGTCCCTTTGAACTTCATAAAATACCTTAGGAGGTAAGTAATCTCTCTGCTTGCCAGATGGAGAAACTGAGGCCAAGAGAAGTTAAGCTAAATAAGTTACTGGTGATAATATAGCTAACAAGTGGCAGGCCAACACTTGATCCTGGGAAGACAGGCTCCAGAACCTTTTCTTTTTTTTGCCCCCATCACTGTCCTGCATCGGCTTTTAGATAACTGAGACTGCATAAAAATATAAAAAAATATAAACACACAAACACATACAACTTCAAATGATTTTGGATATGAGGTGATTTATAACAATTGAAGTTTGTCTCATTAAACTCCACATGATATTTAAGCAAAAATCTAAGTGTAAGAGGTAGTGATCTACAATAGGTATTCAGGCAGGCTACAACTTTTCTCATGCCAGCTCATGGGACTGAAGGAAGTGCATGGATCATTATGCATGTATTCCTACAGAAGTTCCCAGTGCTGACTAATCTCCACGGGCTCTGCCAGAATCAGGACCATCTTTAAAATTTACAAAACAAATGAAGTTTTAGAATTATGTTGAGAAACTCAGTTGTAAATATGGAATAACCTTATAACTTACATTCAATTTTCAGGTATCACTGTCCATTAGTCAGCAAGAATGACAATGTCAAAATTCTCCACAGTTCCAATGGACTGAGAGTTTCAAAGTAACAAAAAATTAGATTCATGCTATGAGAATGGCATTGTGGTGAAATGGATCAGCCATGAATCTTGGCTCATGCACTTATAAATTGTGTATCCTTTTTTAAGGTAAGTTTTAAAGCCACTTCCTTCTTAGTTCTCTACCTATAAAATAAGAATAATAATAGTACATGCTTCAAAAGGTTGTTTAGAGGAGTAGATAGTATTTGTAGACTGTTTAGGAGAGAGCCAAGTATATCATAAATCCTTAATAAATATTAGTTACTATTCTTACTTAAGAGGTTCTTTCCCTCATCTAGGCAGAGTTGCAGAAAAAAAATTTTTTAATAGTACAGTTAATAGTAATGGCCACTATTAATGTTTCCATGTAGAATACATAAAAAAAAACAAACTTCAGGCTTTATGGATTAAATAATTATATCTGCTCCTTTTCTTTACTGTTATCATTGAGAATATATGGTAGAGTGAACTTTGTAACATGAAAATTGATACTGTGTCTTATTTTATTAATAGTAATAACTTTACTGGAATAATTGCAAGTGATTTCCATTTTATTTGCTTCTACCAATCAAATAATTAATGCTTGCTTTGGAGTTTACAGTTTATGTTGCTAAATGTAATATATTAACTAATCAAAGAAAATCTTTCATTTTTATTTACCTTTAATATCCCTTATGTTGATAAGAGGAAACAAAACAATAAAATAATTACTCAATCTCCCACATCATACCTTCCTTCACTTCCTGCTTTTTGTCTTGGTTTTCCAGCTCTGAATCATGGCCAACTTTGGGTTCTACCATTTCCTCATCTTCCTCATCCTCTAGAAAAAAGAAAGAGAAGAATGCAATAATTTCTTCAAATCAAAGTCATCATTGATGGTGGGAGGTAGGGGTAAAGGGTAAAGTTTCCAATCATTTAGGGCAACTTCTAAGTCAGTCAGTCCACAATGAATGCCCAAGATGAATGTTCATGAATACATGAATAAATTATCTCCAAAAGAGGCTTCTTTGAAAGTCTCCCCAAGCTGCTAAGAAAACCGCCCCAGGTAGGCACCTGCTCCCTTCCTCTCCAGGCCCTAACCATGTGGGATGTCTTGGAATTGCCTCCCTGACCTCTGAAGCTTCTTCAGAGATGGCCCAGGAACAGATCTGAAAATGTTTCCACCTGGAGCATTTTCTCCAAGGGGGACACCTGCTGTGCAGATGACTCATTTGCAGTTGAATTCTCACCAAATTAATTTGTTTTTGACCTACAGGAAAGGGTTAAATACAGGTCTGACCTCAGGTCAAATGCCATTGGCAAGTAAACAACCAGGCATAGACCCCCAAAGGGAATGCTATTGGCCCGGGAGAAAGTAACCAACCCCAAATGGCATTTACACATTCAGAAGAGTTCATGCATTAATGTGAATTTAATGAGCACTAACAAATGGCAACTACTATGACCAGATGTCATAGTGCCCTTCCTGCCTATGCAAAGTATACTCCTTCTCCCTCTTCTCTCCACCTGCTTCTTTCTAAGAAGCCCCCTTTATTATCTAGAGCTTGAAATCAACATGGGAGATTTAGGAGACAGCCATGGTGTTATAAGGAAATCCAACTTATTAGAAAATTCAACTCATAGAAAATATGATATGAAAATTAAAAACTTGTTTCACAGTTTCTGAATGTAATATTGTATTTACTGTAGGTAGTTGATTTTGTTGATCCAAATGCAGTCTAAAAGAAATGACTTCACTTTTCCCCCCCAACCACATATTCATTTATTCAAAACATATTCACAGACTTCCTTATAAGATCTCAAATTCATTCCCATTCCCATCAACATAAGTGCTGAAATGTATCAACTCAAAATTTAACACAAACTACTTGAAGAAAATATTATAATGTATTCCTAAGTACCCAAATAAATATGTAGAGCCTGAAAAGCAACCTCTAAAGCTCTGACAAGAACTGTGGAAGAAATATACCAGTTCTCTAAAATGTGGAGGTATAAAGTATACAGCATTGAAATTAAGATATTAAAATTTTTAAATGTGAATTTTCATTGAAATACAGTACCCCATATGCAGGAATATAGCTTGTGCAGCCAACCTCATTACTTTATTATCACACTATATACACATCAGAAAGAATGTAGAACACCTTTAAGGAGAATTGTTATTTATTAATAATTAACATAACTCTGAAGTTGCACTTATGAGATTTAAAGTTGCACTTAAAAATTTGAAAAGAACACTGAGTTATTCAGAGTTTTAGACAAATAAACTTTTAAAGCATTGTTATAAATGGCACATATATATCTTTACTCATATGTAAGGATAATCAATGCTATCTACCCACAAGTATCCTGCTTGGAAAGTCCTAAAGAAAACATCCACTTTGACACACTGTATCATCCTGATCGAGGGACCTAACAGAAAGCACAGTGAGGAACTAGCTGGAAGAGTTTCTTCTTCTGAAGCAGTTTTCAGAAGGTCACGCATCTGCTGGAAAGTGGCCCCATTGCTGAGCCTTCTGGAGACATTTCTTTATATTGAATCGATTCAGCAGCAGTGTCTGGACACTTACGAAGTACAGGGCAGTACCACAAGTCCAAAAGCTCATAAGGCCAGTGTTATGGGTTGAATTGTGTCCCCCAAAATTGATATGTTAAAGTCTTAACCCACAGTGCCTTAGAATGTGATGTTATTTGAAAGTAGGGCCATAGCAGATGTAATTAGTTAAAATGAGGTCAGACTGGAGCAGGATGGGCACCTAGTCCAACATGACTGGTGTCTATAAACAGGGGAAATTTGAATGCAGATGCCCGCATAGGGAAAACACTGTGAAGACAAAGGTAAAGAACAGAGCAATGCTTCCACAAGTCAAGGAGCAACAAAGATCATCAGCACACAACCAGAAGCTAGGGGACAGTAAAGAACAGGTTCTTCCTCAGTCTTAGAAGGAACCAAATCCATGGATTTGGACCTACAGCCTCCAGAACTGTGGGACATTAAATTTCTGTTGCTGAAAACACCAGTTTGTGGTTTCCTGTCACAGTAGACCCAGGAAACTGCTAAAGTTAGTAAAGTGCATTGCCTTCTGCTATGGCCCAATCTAGTAGGAAGGACACAGGAGATACATAGTAGTATCTAAGGCAGTGAGTGTATCATGCAAATACTCTAATTTGTGTATCAGAACTTGGCACCTTTAGCCCAGGACAAGCAGGTTGTGGTAAGGGGGGCACTATGGAGGCTCTTTGAGGTGGACATTGCATGGCCTCACCATGGTCACTCTTCTACTTTAGGAGATGAGCAAATGTGGATTTCAGTTGGGAAATTAGGTTTCACATCCTTGAGAACTATCCATAATGGATTATTTTGTTTATCAGGAATATATATGCTACATATAATTTTTGTTTGCATTTTCACTTTGGAATCTACTGGTCTTAGACACAACTAACAATGCTGAATATGGAGCATTAATTTCCCTGACCAGAAAGATTCTCCACTTGGATGAAAGTAGCACTTCTGAGTGTCAGGCTGGACTCTGTCACTTGCTAGTTCCTTGGGTTGACCCAATTTATAGAAATTCTCTGAGTTTCTGTTTCTTTATCTACTGAATTGGTATAAAAGTTCTTTCTTAAAACACAATGTTGTTGTAAGGATTACCAAATAAAACTGTTGGTGTGAAATTGCTTTTTAAGCCACCACGTTGGTTGGGCATGTATAAGCAGAAATCTTCAAGTAAATGTTACCTTGGCTTGTGTGTCAACAAATATTGATTGAGCACTTGTTACATGCCAGTAGCTGGGCATGTGCTGGAACCAAATGGACAAAAAAGTTCTGTGCTCACAGAGTTTCTGTTCAAGTTAAGAGAGAGAAACTGCAAGCAAGAAAATAAAGCAAAATGTGTACTGTGTCAGGCGAGTTCTACGAGAGAAACAGAAAGTAGGAAAGGGGGATTAATATCTGGTCAAGGGAGGAAGTCTCAATGTAAAACAGTCACCAGGAAAGGTCTCCCTGAGGTGACACTTGAGAGTCAAGGAGTGAGATGACTAGGGTGAGTTGGGGGAAGTAAAACACCAACAATCAGATTCTTTCTTCTCAGTCCTTGGACCCTTGGATCAAGGTCAAATTCAGTTATTCTCAGTTCTATCGACTGTGCTTTTAGGAGAGCCATCTAGTTTATACATTGGCGTCTTCCAGTTCTCAAAACTGAAAGCAGTTTTACTAAATGGCTTTGAATTAGTCATCTTTAAATACTATCAAGTTCTCATCTTCCCAGATATGAAGGTTTTTATTTTAAGCATTAATTCTTAAAAGAGTAAAAAAACAAACAAAACAAAAAACCTTATCATGACAGAAAGGCATTAGGAACTTATTGGGAAAATATTATCCTATGAAGGGCTTGGCTGTGAAAAGGGAGAGGTTTGTGACACAATGTGTTAGTTTATGCAAAGAAGCCCGCAAGAAAATAGTAGGTTATCTAATTCCTTAAATAGAAAAAAATCTGTCCCCAGAGAGTGTGTTTTCCATCTCTTTTTTTTTAAAGCACAAAAATATTTACTGTGTTTATAATATGTGAGAAATCTTATAATAAGATATTATAAATAACAGGGAAATTTTTTAAAGTACCTGTCTTTTTAAAGTGGTTAGAAACCAGTATGGATATTAACTTTTTAGTGGCCACAGAATTCTTTGTCTATCAGCCCTTAAAGGATGTAAAATAAGTGTTTCAGTGGATTTGTTAAGGAAATAAAACACAAGAGACTGGTTTATTTCTCTGCATACTGATATGTTTGCCTTGCTCAGCAAAGAGAGTATATTTTTCTTTAAGACTCTGGTTTCCTTTCTGGTACAATTGGAATTACTTCTGTTGAAACCATTTTCAAAACAGTTAAATAACTTTAAAGAAAAGGATTTATGTAGACCCTCTACAGACTACTGATATATGAGTTGTGCCACTAGTTCATACCCGGTTACATTTCCTCTGAGATTGGAGGGGGAAAAAAACTTACCACCCATGCATGGTTTCCTGTATCCAGGTCCACACAAGAAATTAAACTAGTGGCAGAAGTTAATTACCTGTCAGTCCAAGGGGCTAATTTCAAACAATGGCATCTTTTAGACACATTATTTTATTTAGCACCCATATTCTGCCATCTCCAGTTGCTGCATTCATTTCCCCTATTTGGAAAAAAATCTTTGGAAACCACTGTCCTCCTTCCTAAGACTTTCTGAAGGTCTAAGAAAAAATAATTGCACATTATGCAGCAATCACACATAACTCACTTAGCACAAGTCCTGACCCTTTGCCTGAGCTCCAGAGAGTTAGTTTCCTCTTCTAGCCATGGTTCAGATAAATCCAATGTAGTCAAATTTAATATGACACAGTCCTCTGTTGACTTGCTCTGATGGACTTATGAATTTCAGATATTTAAAAGTGAATATAGTGGAACATTTGCCATTGTTTGGCAATGCAATGTCAAAATCCCTTTCTGTCCTGGGGACATTCTGGATCCTATTTCCCTCCCACTGATTCCAAAGGGAGACATTTTCTTGCTATCTCCTGGTGACTGGGACACAGACAGTATCTGGGCAATCAGACTGGATGCTCCCAACTCATGCTTTGTCTTTGGGACCTGGGAGACAAAAGAGAGGGGATGGTTAGGATTCATCTGGGGCAGTATGGGGTAACAGTGATGCCCAGCATCCTGGCCAGATTTCTTCCCGAGGTTCTGGATCTGAGTTCCTTTGGCCCCTGCCCTTTTTCAAGCCACTCCTTCTGCCTCCTGTTGATTCTGTAAGTACTAGATTTCCTTCCAATAAATTCCACGAGAGGTGGTGTCAGCACCAGATTTCCTTCTAGTAAATCCCACTGGAGTTGGTGCCTGCTGCTTGCAACCAGAGCCCTCAGCACACAGGGCGGCCCTCTGTGAAGAGAGGGGCTTGTGTTTTACGAGGTCACTGGGTTCTCACTTTCCCCAGCTCTCCTAGGGCCTACAAAGCCTTGGGCTAAGAGGGGCTCAGCTCCTGGGTAACGCTCTTGCTTCACTGCTGCTGGCTTTGCAAGAGAGGGCCATGGTTCCTCCATCTGCCACTTTGGGGAGACTGCTAAGCCTCGGGTAGGTGGCAGGGAGGAGAGAAGGCCATGTCACTCCATCCTGTACTAGAAAGGGCATCTTTCTGTCACCAAAAGGGGAGGCTGGAAGCAATTACTGCATGAGTTTGATCTGAACAAGCCAAAGACTATAAGATGCACAATTGGTTTATGTGCCATTAAGAAAGAAGATTGCTACTAATTAAATTATAATACATCATCCATTCTAATGTGAAAATTCTGAATATTAGATATATATAAAATAATATGTGGCTTATAACATCAATATCAATTAACTTCCCAAAGGTAAAATAAATAAATAAAGAATGGCAAGGACACCCGGGAAATTCTAAATTAAGCTTACTATTGTGCCACAGTTGGGGAATGGACTTGGAGAGATGGAAAGGCGTGCTTTTTATTTATTTATTGTTTGTTTGTCTTTTCTTTGCTTTGTTTTGATGTGTTTTCAACTTGAGTACAAAGGCCCTAGCCACTTTTATCTAATTCCATGTATGGATATTTCAGGAGCTGATTCCTCTTATATTTTAGGTTTTTCTATGGAAAAATGAAAGAGTTTTATTTTAGATTTTAAAAGAAATTCGCCAGAAGATATTCTTGGTAGTTCTGTCTTTGATCTCATCTTTTCTCATGTCATGTTTATTCTGGATAATCCTTATACCTACATCTTCCACTAATCACCACAAACTGATTTCTCCAGCCAAAGAATCCCTTTACAGATTCAGACTCCGGGTTAGACATTTCAACCAGGCACTGTACACTTGATGTGTTCAAAGTGGACTTCCTACCTCCCGCAGAGACCTGATCCTTGGGTTGGGTTCTCCATCCTGCCTAATGGTGCCACCATCCACATGGGATCACAGCAAGGAACCTAAGAGCCACCTTTAAATCCACTTTCCATCAGGATCTATAAGAGAGTCTCCAAGCCCTGACAAGTATGCTTCCAAGATCTGACTCCAATCCACCTGTCTTTACTGCCCTTTATGAAGCAGCTCCTAAGCATCTCTATGATCCTTATTGTTTCTTCACCTACCTTGTGCATATCTCTATGATAGCATCTCAGACAACTTGAAATTAGACTTACCACCTTTCTCTACAACCAGACTAAAAGTCTCTCCAAGAATCAGTGTCAACAATGAGACTAGAAATTTCAAAACACGAAATTGTTCTTGAATTTAATAATGTACTACCTCACATAGGGCCCTGAATGATGAAACACTAAGTTTGGGCTTCTTCTTAGAGTACAGTATCCCACTTTCAATAAACATAAATCGGCTCACAATATTATTTAAAAGAAACACAAAACACTGGAGAGGCTAAAGAGGACTTTGAAAGCACACTTATCTCTTCCCCAGCCAGCCCTTTGTGCAAATTCTGATCTCTCTCCCTGGGGGTGGCCTGACCCTCAATGCAAATGATTGTTCTCATTCAACCCTGCAGAGCAACTGAAGGTTTTAAAAACAGAAGACACGACTTATATTTTTAAGATTATGGAGGTAACGTGAAGGCTGGAGGGTGGTGGATGAGACTGGAGTCAGGGAACAGTTAGAAGGGAGGCCACATCCATAGCCTAAGCAACAGATGAGACCCTGACCTCAACTTGTTTGGGTGCCAGTGGGACAGTGGATGTAGAGGTGCTGTTTGTACAGCAGACAGTGAAGGCTCTCGAACAGACTCGCTCAGGTCGTCCTATCCTGGGACCAACTTAGTATACAGCTTGCCAACTAAACCCAGAGTCTGAAGAGAGCCACCCTTCCAATATGTCTCATATCAGCCAAAATAAAGTATAACATGCACCACTGAATGCTTACACAAACCAAGGTGAGCGCCTGTGTGCTTTAAAAATATGCAGGAAAGACATATTTTGTGGGATTTTCAGTAAGCACTTTGTTAAATATACTACATGCTAATATTTAAAAAACCTTCACTTTCTGGTCTAGAAAAATTTGGCCAGAGTAAAGAAAACATACATTTTCTCATCATACAGAGCGCTCCTGTTAACACTCTAGGCCACATCAGCTCTCTCCTAAGGCTCTAACATGACAGTACTTGGAAAGTTTACTTCCTGATGGAATGTCACCCAAGGCCTTGCAAATGGGAGGAAATGAAAGAAAATATTCAAAGTGAGAGGGAAGCCAGAAAATAGTACTTTCAGCAGATGTTTCTGTAACTTGTAACTAACTTGTGTGCAGTAAATACATAGTGAATTGAGTTGATGTGGATCAGTTAGCCTGCGTGGAAGCACAAAAAGGAGGAAAGGAACAGTGCCTTTCTCAGAGAGATACTCAGGCAGGAGTCTGTGGATAACTTCAACTTTTGATGTTTGGAAATGGGAGGGCTCAACTGATCTGTGTTTCCATAAATTTTCATCTTTAAGAATCTTTAATGGCTCACTATTTCCTAGATTAACTCAGCATTTAAGACCCACTGCTATCTGACCCCAATCCAGTTGTCTAGTATAGCTCAGAACAGTGCACCCCTTGACTCAACTGTGTATGAAATGGGCCAGGTTGTTGTCAGAACCCATACTCCCTGTACCCCTACCTTCAGTCTTCTACATTTTTTTCAGGCCTTTGTCTGCCAAACTTTCTCAGAACATCATGGATTTTTCAGTCACAGAAGAGAACAGTTTCATGAACTAATTCACACTGCTAGACAATGGTAACCCAAATAAATTGATCTCTAACAGCAAGGTGCAATTTTTTTTTTTTTTTTTTTTTTGTAGCAGATAGAACCCAGGGGTGCTTTACTACTGAGCCACATCCCGAGACCTTTTTATCTTTTATTTTGAGACAGTCTCACTAAGTTGCTCAGAGTCTTGCTAAGTTACCGAGGCTGGCTTTGAACTTGTGATCTTTCTGCCTCAGGCTTCCAAGCTGCTGGGATTACAGGCTTGTACCACCAAGGTGCAATTTTTATGGGATCTGGGAGGGTGAGATAATTTGGAGGAGATCCACCCTTAGGTCAGTCCTCTTCTCTGCATTCTTGTAAGAAGAACCATTCTACTGACCATCTCTAGAAAGTAGCACTGCCATTGAACTCTGTGTGAATATGGCCTCTTTGGGTTGTGTAAGTCAAGTCTATAGTTATCACTGGAAGCTCTGTTTATGTGGATGTACACACACACACATTCTCTCTCTCTCTCTCAAGAATAGATTTGAAGCACTTGAAAATGTAATTTTTGGCTGATTGGAAAAGGAAGGAGGATTCCTAAAGTCTATTTCCAGACTTTTGCTGATTATTTCAGTTTTTGGACAATTCCATGCTCTACTCTTTGCTCTCTCTACTATGTCTTCCAAATGTGTGCAAATTTGCAATTCCACTTAGTAGACAACTTGCTTGTGAAAAAAGAATGCTGGAGTAATGGATAGATAAATCATAATATTTAACTTTCAGCAGTGATTGTAGATAAATCCCAAAGGAAGGAAGACCTCAAAGTCTCCAAATACTAAAATGGTTATTATGTTATGATAATTTATAAAAATAGAGTGAAATAAGTAGAAGCCATGTTTAAAAATTACTTTCCCTGCAAAGGAATTGTTCCTAAGGAGAAAGTGGTACTGTCCATCTCTAAGAATCATCAACAATGCCTATAAATGTCAGAGAAATTGTCACATCAAACACTGCACATATAGGTCATCCCATTATTGTACACTCTCTAGCTTTCCTTTTATTAAAAGGATCAAATCTTGTTAATCTAGTTCTTTGTATACTCTCTTCTTGCACACCCCTTTTATCCTTGCCATTTTCTACCTTCTTCTCTTTAGCTAAGGCAGCTTAGCCTCTTAGGTAGCTTACTGTAGTAGTCACCTAGCTAGTGTCTCTTATTGTAGCCTCTCTTTCTGCTAACCCTTGCACCAATTAACAATGTCATATCAACCTTCTTGAAACAGAACTCTATATCAGCTTCATAAGGAAACATTTGATAGTTTCCATGATATATAGAATAAAAGCTAAATCCCTTGGCAAGGCTTTAAGTCTAAGGTTTGACCTCAACATGTGCTCCTTGTACCTATTTCCTCTCCTAGATTCACCGTGCACACACATGCCTGCTTCAATCTATCTGCACCAATACTGTGCCAGAGGCACAAACTTCCACATTCTGTCTATCCTTTGATTCGCGACTCCTCCCCAGCCAGATTCTCTTCCTCTCTTCCTTTTACAAACTTTCAGTACCTACTGTGCACCAGGAACTATTCTAGGTGCTGGAGATACTACAGTGAACAAAACAGGCAAAAATTCCAATCCTCCTAGAGCTAGCTCTTGAATGGGGAGATAAATAATTAAAAAGATAAACAGATTGGGCCGGGGTTGTGGCTCAGTATGCGTGAGGCACTGGGTTCAATCCTCGGCACCACATAAAAATTAAGTGAAAGATATTATGTCCACCTAAAACTAAAAAAAAAATATTAAAAAAAGGTAAACAGATGAAGTATATACTGGGTTAGAGAATTACAAGTGCTCAAGACAAAAACAAATAGAGTGGGAAGTGGTCGATGTCACAGTTTTACACAGGGAGCAAGGTAGGACCTTACCAAGAGGTGACATTTGAAAAAAGAAAAAAAAAAAAAAAAAAAAGATGCAAGGAAGTAAAGGACCAAGCCTCCTGGAGACTGGAAGGAGAACAACCTGGTCAGAGGAAACAAAAGCACAAGGGTAGGATTATAATGTGATGTTCAAGGCCTCTGGTACTTTCTTTTCTTCTCTACATGTAAAAAGCAGCTACATTTAAGACCTGATTCTAATGACCCCCAACTCTTCCATGTTCTACCTTGTTGGAAAGGATTTCTTCTTCCTCTAACCCCTCAGAGAACTTGAGTTGGGCATCTCTTACAACTTTTTACATTCAAAAAACTATTTTGCTTAAGATGATGACATTTATCATTATTTACTGCTATGGTTTTGCTCTGGAATGCCCCCTAAAGGCTAATATGTTAAAAGGCTTGGTCCCTAGGCTGTGACACTACTGGGAGATGATGGAACCTTTATGAGATAGAGCCTAGGGAAGGAAATTGGTTCTCTGGGAGTATGTCCTTGAAGGAAATGTGGATCTTGGCCCCTCCTATCTCTCTTTCTGCTTCCCAGCTGCTATAAAGCGAACACGTGTCCTCTACTAAGTGCTCCTGCCATGATGTACTGTGTTACCACAAGCCCAAGTCACCAGAGCCAAGAGAACATGGACTGAAAGCTCTGACACCATGAGCCAAAATAAACCATGCCTCCTTTTAAGTTGGTTTTCTTGGATATTTTGTCATGGTAATGGAAAACTAACACACCTACTGTATACTAATTGTAAGTAGAACACTTCTCTGTGTATTTATGAGTTTTCTTCTCCAAATTTCTTGGCATAGGGTCTATTAATTATCCATATTTATATGTTCCCAGATGTGTATTAATAAACATTTTTTGCTTTTTTAGATTCAAATATTTTCTCATTAACTCAGTTGTTCTAAAACTGACATTTTCTCTGTAATCTCCCCAAGGTTTCAGTTGGATGAAAAATCAACTCAATTTCAAAATTCTAAGGCTCCTTTCCTTGATCACTAGGACTTGCCAGCATTTCTAGCAGCTCTGGTATAAACTCACACAGACTCCTACATTAACTACAAGATTCATGGCTCTTCTTGTTTCTCATGCTAGCCACTGGTCACTAGGTATTTCTGACCATCTACTATGTGCTTAAATCTATTTCAGGCAACATAGAAAATAACAGCTATCAATTTATTGAATCATATATGCCAAACTTTGTGGCAAATAGTTTTATATCCATAAGCCTATGTAATCTTCATAATAACTCACTGAGGCAGATACAATAAGCTTTCTTTATCCATGAGGAAACTAGGGCTTAGAAAGGCAAGATGATCCAACTAAGGTCAATGAATTAGAGGAAGCAACAGAGCCAAGATTCAAATCCATGTTTTAACAACTCCCAAACTTCTCCAGTTTATTACTGAATGGTACCAAACAGTATCAAGTGTAAAGGGGAAATGTAATTGATAGTCATGGTTTTGGCCACCCAGAATCCACCACCCCACTTCTTGGGATAACAGTTCCTCTGTTCTTTTTTGGTAGACACATCCCTACCACTCTCAAACAAATAATTCCTTCTTGAGATTTAGGGGCAAACTTTGTATCTGAGGTAATGGTCAATGAGACCAACTCTCAGTAATTTTCTTTTCACTATTGGTGGAATGACCATATGGTCTACTGTAAATTGAGATAATTCTGAGAGAGGATAGAGTTGCACCTAATAACTAAGTTGGAAGGACAGTGTGAATAAAGTCTGGGCAAACCAGGACCTGTGGTTACCTTGTCCACCAGAGAAGTGCACTTCTTTCCTCCTTTGGACTAGGCAGCTGCCCTGAGAAATTCAGGATGTGCTCCCCCATATCAGGGAAATTTTCTGTTGGACTGTGTGACATTCTGGCTAAACCAGGACACATATTTACTCTAACCATCAAGAGAGCAAACTCCTTTTCTCTCTTGGACTGGGTTTTGTACAAAATTGGAATTAACCCTGCCCTGGATCACCACATGAGGCTGGAAAGAGAAGGAATGGATCAAGTAAGATCAAGAGATGGATAGTGGCAATAGTCTGGAACCTCACTGAACAGTAGCTGGAACAAGCATGTTTTTAGTGTCTAAACTGAGATAGTATCTAGATTTTTGCTCATAAAACCAAAACCTTACTTTTGGCTTAAGTTATTTGGAGTTGGTTCCTCTGTCACTTGCAACCAAAAACAGTAGGAATGGTTAGGAACTAATAAGTTATTAAGTACCTACTTTGTGTTTTCTTTACACGAGTTCTTTGGGCACACACACCATCCTGCAAGGTACATAGTCCAATTGCCATAATGTTCAGGTTCAAATTTTGGTTCTCTACAAAAGTGACCTTGTATTCCTTACTTATTCCTTACCCTTGTGCTTCACTTTCCTCTTCTATCAATAACAAAATTGCCTTCCTTATATAATGGAGCTACTTTAATTGCTTTATACACTTAAAGGATATTTTATTGTTGATGAAAAAGTAGAGTCTTGAAGAGGTTAAGTAAACTGTTCAAGGTCAGGTAGCTAAATTACAAAGGTGGGTTTTTGAATCCACGTTTTTAAGGCTCCTAATTCCATTCTCTTTCAATTGTGATCCACTAGTGCTCCACTGCTTGAACTAGGCTGTGAAGGATGGAGGTATCTCAGTGGGTTTAGAGTGAGAATAAGCAGGTTCAGAGGGAAAGAGAAGTCAAGGGAGTGGTGAAGGTGTTTGGTCTACCCTGGAGGCACTGCTGCCAACCATATTCTATTCAGTGGACTTCAGTGTCTCTTTCCTTGACTGTTCCAGATTCAACTATAGCTTCAGTATGGTGGGAGGCTGCTTCACAATCCATTTGTAGTTGTAGACATGTTCCCATCTACTGCAGGGGAGTCTTACTTGGACAGTCTTTTCTTCTTCAGTATAAGAAGTACAAGACTATGTCTCTAGGATATGTCCCGCTCAATCTCTAAATGCATGGGTGACTACTTTCTCCCTTGCTGACTCTACTTCAACCTGGATGTCTCTTGAACTTGCCCAAATCTCTCACACCTAATAGCTTTTGCAGTTGCTATTCCTTCAGCCTGGAACACTCTTTATCCCAATATCCATGTGTCTTTCTCTATGACTTCTATAGATTCCCTGTTCAATTTTTCATATCATCTATGAGACCTTCCCTCTTCCAATCTAGACAATATAGCTACCTCACTCCGTTCTACCCTGGAACATAGAACTTGTTTTCTCCTCACTTTGATTTTCCTTTCAATTCCATAGCACTGATAACCCTCTGATTTTATATGCTTATTTATTTTATTTTCTCTATCTCACCATTAGAATGGGAATTCTACCACTGCAGGGATTGTTTCTCTTCCTTGCTGCATTCAAAATGCCTAGAAAATAGATGCACATATGGTATGGGCAATAAATATTTGTTGGATGATGAGATGGCTGAATGCACAAGAGAAGATCAAGGCAGCACTGTATCTTGAAACCATCTACTCCCTCACTGCTCCATCCTAATACACTCTCATTATTGTAAGTCTGCAGAGTGATGGCAGTCCCTATGATGAAAATCAGGAACCCCCACCTTGTAGATGCTACAACCCCATGGATCTGGTTCCTTGAAATAGGAACCATCTATCTCTATTAGAATGCTTTAGCATTCTAATTCTTCATAAAATGGAAAGGAGATAGTTTGAGTTTGTTTGCTATCTTCCATTTCAGGATTTTTACATTCTGGTGCCCAATCCCCAGACCAGTGAGAACTGATATATTTTCCATCTGAGAATACAATCTAAATTCATCACAGTCTGATTCTCAGAGATCATTAGCACATTTGTTTGTTTTTATCCTGGCATTAACAACTCTATTTGGGGTTAAATTATTTCCCCTGGTTTTAACGTCATGTTTTCCCATTGGCTCAAATACGAAGTCCCTTGTCTGTCAATGTAATAATTTTCTATTAATTATAAAAGAAGAAAGCTAGCAGTTTGAGAGACTTAAGGGAAGCATTTGTCTAATCCAAGAAACTGATTTTCCAGTTACTTGGACTACGTACAACTCTCAGTTGTGGTCAGATTCACAGATTTCAAAGTGCCCCTTGTTTTTACTTTCTGGTCAGTCTAGACAGACATGGTTCTTTCTTTCATTTTTCAAGTTGTTGGAACACCAGGCTGGTCAAAAGAATCTAAATCTCTTGAGAATAAACGAAGCAGCACTTCACCAAAGATTTCATAATTTTCTATCAAATATCCCTCCAAATAGATGAACAACCCCAAGAGTGCTAGGACAGATTTCACTTCAAAGAATCAATGGGAGTGTACAAACGAAAGGGTGGCAACAAAAATTCTGACCACTATTGTCCTGTCTGGAATGGAAAAATGGTCTAGTGGTTAGAGCAGGCAGCCATAAAAATTTTGCCTGTTCTCAGCTATTTTAGTTTCTCACTGGGTGTCCTCACCCAACCTAAATTGCCCCCTTTAACAAGAATTATTCTATTCATTATAAGGACTCATATTCTTGAGAACCGGTATATTCAAGGCATAGGCTAAGCTTTAGGAGGGCTACAGAAACGAATCAAGAAGATATTCAAACTCAAAGAGTTGGCATTCCAACAGGGAAATTTTAATTGTATGTAAATAGCTTTGTCGGAAAAGACAGTAATAGGAGATGTGTATGGCAAATCAATAACGATGAAGTTATCTCCCAGTAGGGTGCTTATGAACAAAGGGAAGTGGATTTTCATTTGGATCTTAAATTAGGATGTAGAGATGGGAATGCAGACATCATTCCAGCAAGAGAAAAGAGCATATGCAATCACACAACATTGGAAACATGCGAATAGTGAATGATGGGCAGATCAGAAGAGGAAATAATGAAGACCTTAAATACCAGGATAAATATCAGGATAGATAAGTAGGGTCATTCACATTTGCTCCTTGGAAAACACTGCTTTAACTGATGTCAAAAGAAGGTGTTAAGGATTAGTAGGTAACTAGCAGTCATGAACCAGGAGGACAGATTTCCCAGCAGAGATTGCATAGGAGAAATATTCATTATTCATTACCTTTTGTTCCATGATCTGTAGAAAATAATTTCATTGGCTGCTTCTATTTTCTCATGTGCAAACCAGGGATAATAATACATAATACAGTTCTTCCATGAAACAATGAGATAATGGATACAGAGATATAGTAATGTCTTGTCAATGGTTGGGGGCTATAAGCTGTTAGTTATTAAGATGAGATCATTGTTATAATAATTACAATTTATTCATGCCCGGTGGCCTACCCAGCCACAAAAAGGTGCCTGGTAGGAGAAAGGTTATACAACAGAAAAGAGAAGAATGACATTCCAGTTAGAAAGCACCAGAAAAACACAGGAATGGAAAGACCCACAGAGACAGCCATTGTTAAGTTATGGTAGGCTTGAGGATGAGGAGAAAGCATTTAGCTTAGTTATACAACAGAATATGAAATAAGGTTTCAAGTTGTATGAGACAGGTTCTAAATCCTGTTAAGACTAGAGAAGCATATAAACTACGGTTTCCTACAGGCATGAGCTTGTCTTCAAAGGACAGGGAAGAGTAGGTCAGGCAGAGGAAAGGGTTTACCATCTGTATCATCTAGGTTAAATGCTCTGAGCTTCCATAGCACCTGTGGTCCTTTCTTTAAACACACATAAACAGAGGGAATTAAATTAGGTACAAATGGTCCCTGGCTTGCAAATGATCCTGGACTTACAAATGATTGGACTGGAAGATTTTCCAACTATAGGATGGTGCAAAAGTGATTCACAGCAACCTGCAGCTCCCAGTCAGCCATGGGATCATGAGGGTAAACAGCTGTGCTGCTAAGTTATTGTGTGAGGTTTGTTAGCTGTATTAATTGTATTTTCAACTTACTTAATGATACTCTTAACTTATGATGGGTTTATCAGGGCATACCCCCCCCTCCCCCCCCCCCCCCCCCCCCCCAGCCCATTGCAAGTCAAGAAGATTCTATATGGACTCTTCTCTGTGCTTTCAGCTCTCAATGCAATATCTAACACAAAGGGGGCCACTTACTTGGTGTATTGAACCAACCCTGGGCATATGATGAAGGAAGGTGTAAAGTCAGGAGAATGAGCACATGTTCAAGGGCATGGGAAGAAATGACATGTGGGAAGGGAGAAGGGAGTGGAATGGTGGGAAGGCAGGAAGCTATGTGATAGATGGCTTAGAAAGAAGGTTAAGGGCGGGCAGGGATTGTGGCTCAGCGGTAGAGTGCTTGCCTAGCACATGTGTGGCCCGGGTTCGATCATCAGCACCACATAAACATAAATGCATTGCATTGTGTACAACTAAAACAAATAAATATTTTTAAAAAAGGAGGTTAAGGCCTTGGGTTTTGATGGAGCAGTGAGAGCAAGGAAAAACCTAGATTCAAATTAATTCCTGGTTGCCACATACTAAACAGGCTACAGCTTCAGCCCTGGCCAGAATGCAGTTTTGCAGTGGATCAGCAAAGGAGAAGGAAACAAAACCACTGTCACTGGGGTTTGATTTAAGGGTGCTTGAAAAAAACAGACTTTTTTTCTACCATGCACTTCAACTTCTACCCTTGGCCTTGGCCAATGTTGAGACAGCCCCAAGGTTTCAAAATATTACCTCCCATTACACAGGGGGCTTTGCTTCATCTTCAGCTATCCCATATTATTTCTAGTGTTTTCACAAAAATTCAGAATCATACAAACATAAACTGAAAAAATCCATAGAGACAGCTCTGGAAGTATTGTGATATTTAAGAATGATGTAAACTATATAGTGCAATGTTCAGAAAATTAGACCAAAAACTAAGTAAGTGGAAATTATATATTTTCTTCCTTTTTCCTTCCTTCCTCCTCCTCCTCCTTCTTCAATACCTAGATTGGTCTTTTCACTGAATGGGTGAGCTGCTGCCATCCCTGGAGTTGAGGGATATCTAAGCTCACACAGCCAGCTAATAACAGAGGTCAAATCGGAACTCACACCTGCTGACCCCTTCTCTAATGCTCTCTCCATTACCCAGGCTGTGACAGCAAGACTGTCATAGAGGAGGAAAACCTCAATTCCAATCAGATTTGGAGCAGAAATGTGTCTTGGCAGAGGATTGTTCCACATGCTCTCTGCAAGCATCACCTATCGAGACAGCTACTACCTCATTTATTTACTCCCTTCTTCTAGTCTAAATTGTTCGGGTTGAATGAAGTCATTAGATTATACAAAGCTATTAAAGCACTCCTGTGGCTTCCAGCCAAGCCATTGTGGGCTATTGTCTCCTCACTTCCAGAGCCCACGCTTGGCAGAGAGAAGTTTGCAAACACAACTATGCACCACTAAAATCTGAAGATTTTTTTGGACCGGCTAATTAGACCAAATCACTTAAACAGGTCTAGACGATGCTGAACAGGGTTTAGTGTCTGGATCAGAGCCTACTGCAGTCCCATGGCCTTAGCTTCTCATACTCCTCTGCAAGGGCACATCCCTTCACAGTCTGCATGGTGTCAACTATTGACCCTTGAAGAAGTGATACCTTCTGGAGCCACATTATCTGCAGCTGCAAGGATCACCTGAGAGAAAGGATATTCCATAGTGATATACTTGAAATCTATCACAGTTTTACTTCTTTATTTAGAAGAAAGCAAATTAAGTTGGAAATAGAGTTTTCTATACACTTCAGAGAGAAACCAGGAAGAGGTAGGTTGGTGGGTCTTTCCCTCCAACTCCTTCTTATGGTATCAGGCCATCTCTTTCTGTTGAAGTGCCTATGCTAAAATGAAAACTGGGACATACCATCTCTTTGCTTAAAACTCACCATTTCTTCATTTCTTATCAGGGTCAATCTCCCTCACCTGCCACACGAGATCTCCTGTAAGCTAACCTTCACCTGTTTATTATCCTTATATTGTACTACTTCCCTTAAGCAGGCTATATTTCAACCATTTAATCTTCACATAATTGAGGCAATCGCTCTAACTGCCTAGGCTCAGGGATGCTTCATGCCTGACTGCAGAGGATCAGTCTTCACACTGGGGCAATTACCAAGGGCTAGGCCTTGTCCTTCCCTGTGATCATCTCTTTTAATCCTTACAATATTCTCTCAAGTAAGTACTATTGTTATCACCCTTTATCAGGAGAGAAAAATCAAGGCTTAGAAAAGTCAAATGAGCCCAAGAAGGTTCATGTGGTTGGTAAATAACAACTGAGATATACATCCAGGTCTAATTTAATTTCAGAACTCCACCATGTTGTCTCACTGTTCTCTTCTCCCAAACTGAACTTCTTCCTGGGTTCTTTTCTTTAGAAACAAGAAGTAGCTACAGAGTCACTTATGCAATAAGCCTGGGATCCATCAGAATGTCTCTTTTGTATCCAGAACCCCACATGATCATAGATTTAACTATCTTAATTTCTTTCTTTTTTTTTTTTGGGGGGGGGTACAAGGGATTGAACTCAGGGGCACTCAACCACTGGGCCACATCCCCAGCCCTATTTTGTATTTTATTAGAGACAGGGTCTCACTGAGTTGCTAAGTGCCTCACCATTGCTGAGGCTGGCTTTGAACTCATGATCCTCCTGCCTCAGCCTCCCAAGTGCTGGGATTATAGGCGTGTGCCACCGCGCCCGGCTATATCGTAATTTCTGAAAGATCTCCTTCCCTCTCCTCTTCTTTAACTCATTGCCATGGTGCTGATTTGGGTCTCTATAAACTTCCAACTGAATTATTGCTGCTGCTTCCTCTTTCTGTTCCCAGTCTAAGCCCTTCCAAGGCTGCTGGATGCAGCTTCCCAAAGGCCCTGTCCTACCTTCCTGGAATTCTGCCAGGGTGTCTCCGCCACAGCTTTAGGCTCAGCAGCTGAATCTCTGTGAGACATGGCTCTCTCACCTCCTTCTACACCCTTGCCCCATATGGTCCCTTTACTCAAACCTTCAGAGTCCTTTATCTCCATATTGTTGTTCCTTCATCCCTCTGAGACTTCGAGCATGTTGCTCCCTCCATTTGGAGTGTCCTTACTCACATTTTAATCTAGTTAGCTCCTACTTGTCCTTCAAAACATAGCTTCATAGTTTCATTTTCACTTCTTTTTTTTTTTTTTAATATTTATTTATTTGCTTTAGTTGTACACAATGCGTTTATTTGTATGTGGTGCTGAGGATCGAACCCGGGCCGCGCACATGCTAGGCAAGCGCTCTACCACTGAGCCACAATCCCAGCCCCTCATTTTCACTTCTTTTGAAACTTTCTCTGACCCCTCAGTTTGATTAGCTGCTCCTCCTCTGTATAGAACAGCCCAGCCATGGATCATCTATAATTGACTATTTTTTTTAATTTTTAAAAACAAATTTATTACAGTAATTTAAAGCCAGGTAAAAATAAATATGTTAAGAAAAAAATGGATAAAAAGAGATTGTAAAAAAAATTATTATTTACCAAAAAAAAAAAAAATAAATTCTAGTTGGATCAAAAATCTTAAAGTATCAGACTTTTAAAAACTTAGAGCATAATGCAGGAAAATAATTTAATATCATCTTGAGTAATGATCCTTTAAACCAAACAGTGAAAAGTACAAACCATAAGCTTAAATATGATTTTCAAAATTTTAAAACTAAATTTAATATTAATATTAAGACTTACTTTTCTTTTCTTTCTTTCTTTCAAGTATTTTTAAATTTGTTTTAGTTGTACACAATGCCTTTATTTGTACGTGGTGCTGAGGAGTGAACCCGGACCACACATGTGCTAGGCGAGCACTCTACTGCTGAGCCACAAACCGAGCCCCTATAATTGACTATTATCTATTTGTCTCCACTCCACTTCAAACTCCTCATTTCTTTTGGCCAATGCTTAGTCAAATGCATGGAATACAGTAGACAGTCAATAACCATTTCTTCACATTGAATTAGCAGACAAGTTATTTCAGGCATATTTTAGGAGTCAATGTCAATTTCTGTCAATGTATTTTAAATATGATTTATCTTCAGATGATTTGGCAAGAATTGTCATTTGATTGGCTTAGAAAATATCTAGAGAAAGTCATTTTGATTGCTTTGTTCAGGATTGAGTGTCTCATACAAGGCACACAAGGTGGTGCTTATACTTTCTGGTTATGACATGAAGTATACATTCCTTAATCATTCTCCCAAAGACTCCTAGAAGAAAGTCTAAAAAATGGTGGTACATCTGGAATCCTCTAAGAGTCTCCCTATGGTTCTAACTAGTTCTCAACCTAAAGAGATTTTTGCCTCTGGGCAAATATCTGGAAATATTTGTCAATCTCTGGAGATGTTTTTGTTTGTCACATCTGGAGGTGATCAACATTGAAATATAATGGAGAGAAGCCAGGGACGCTGCTAAGTATCCCACAAACACAGGACAAACACCCAGAGCAAATACTTAGCAAACACAAAATGCCAAGGTTGAGAATCTCTGGCTATGGTATTTCAGATTCACTGATTCTCTGAAGATAGACTTCTGCAATTCTGTTGAACTGGATGACACAGCCTATACTTCCTTGTCCCATGAAGGCCCTTGTGAGTGGTGGTATTTCCTGCATGAGTAAAGGGGGCTGAAAGACCAAGGCAATAAGAAGGAACTCTGTGGTCCTAAGAATAGAGAATTTGACCAGTTTCAGAGCCTAATTCTGCAGGTATCCTTTCTTGTAAATCCCATGACCAGCAAAACTTTTTACTGCTCCAGAGGAGCCTCCTGGCTCCTGGCTGCTGTCTTCCAACAAAGGTTTTGGCAGCAGGAGCCATTTCCCCTATCCTGAAATCCCCAGCTCATGCAAGATCACAGACAGAGAGTTCCCATATATCTGAAAGACCATAGCTTCCCCCTTCCTCAGAAGAACGGGCCCCCAGTCAAGAACTCCATAGTCAGGGGGATGAGCAGCTGAAACTTTTTATTTTAGGGGCAGGGTAGCAAAGAAATGGAGGGTTGGGATGGTTAAGAAGTTTGTCTTTGTAGATTCACTTATCAAATGCCAGGCTTGACAAGAATGCCACTGATTCTGAAATTCTAAGCACAATCTCCTCTGGTGCATGGAAGTATTACAAAATGTTTCAAGAAATATTGGCTCATTTTGGGTAATATTTCACATAATGAATATTTTAGGGTTATGTTATAGTAAAGTATTTCTCAATCATTTGTTATCATATTGCCCCTAATGCAAAACAATAGTATTTGTTTTAGTCAACTTTTTTTTTGCTGCTGTGACTAAAAGACCCAACCAGAACAACTGTAGAAGAGAAAACAATTTATTTAAGGGCTCATGGTTTCAGAGGTCTCAGTCTATATACAGCCAGCTCCATTCCCCAGGGGCTCCAGGTGAGGCAGAACATCATGGTGGAAAAGTGTGGCAGGAGGAAGTGGCTCACATGACAATCAGAAAGCAGAGAGAGAGATTCCACTCCCCAGATACAAAATATATACCCCATAGCCACACCCTCCAGCCACACCCCACCTGCCTCCAGTTACCACTCAGTTAATCCCATCAGGGATTAATTCACTGATTAGGTAAAGGCTATTACCCAATCATTTCTCCTCCACACCCTCTTGCATTGTCTCACATGTGAGCTTTTGGGGGACACCACATCTAAACCATAACAATATCAAAAGCTAAGGAATAACAGTAATTTGGAATAAGGGTTGTCTGGTTATATAACAAGTCACTGACCAAGCTGGAGTTTAAACTCAACACATCAAGACCACACAACAACCAGCAAAAGCAAAGCCATCACCTCAAAGCAGCCATTGGGTATCGGTATCGAATGCACTGAATGGCTGACTTAATTATTCAATGTGTGTTTTATAATTATTAACATGTTTGTATCTTGTAGCCAATTAAATGAAGAGAACATCTACTGTGTTGAGGTAGATAACCAAGGTGGCAAAATATAGCTCTTTCCTGGAGAGCTCAGAGCTTTGTCAGGGAATCTTTAAATGAGCACTTAACACTGCGTATCATTTCCTTAGGGACTCAGCATGCCTGTGCCATAAAGATTCTGGTCCCTGGGGCTGAGTGCCTTGAACATGACCTGCTACCCAGGGATGGATCTGGAACAAGGCTGAGGATACTCCTGTTGTAGGTTGTCAGTCACATCACCAGGAAGCCTCTCTTGTGTGCTGAGAGACAGTAAAACGTATCATTTTTCAATTCAAATACTGGAATGTTCTTCAAATAGTAGATACTTTTATTAGCTAAAGGATAAACCTTCCAACCTTGGCCAGGTGAAATAAACCGGTACCAGATCAGCTCAACAACAGACACCCACTCCCCCCCACTTCAGCGTAAGGTCCCTGAGATTTAGACTGCTGCACAAAAGTGGTACTCAATCTTTAGAAAAGAACACCTGGTATCAACCTCCTTAACATACATTAAAAGCGAATGAGAGAACTACCATGGGCTATGTTCACAGTCATGTCAAATAATTATAAATTTAATATAATTCTGCACTGAATTGAGCTTCTGTTCCTGATTCACATAAGCTGGTCCTGTCTAAATTTTTAGGAGAGCTGACTAATGTGTTTCCAATGGTGAACCTTTTCATACATCTCACCTTTACTTTTTAACTCTGTGTGGTGAAGAGGAAGTTTTGTTTTTTTTTTTTTTTTTTTTTTCCCGATATTCTTCTCTGTCACAAACCAATTTTTAAATTTTGATTTTTAGTGACACATTGTTTGATGTTTTGATATATGTACACATAGCAGAATGGTTAAACCAAGATGATGCACATATCCATTGCCTCACATGCTTATCAGAATCAGCATGAATGACTGCAAGTCAAAACAATGCTGAAACCCTATAAAAAATTCTACCTGCTTACTCTCAATTTCTGTACTCACTTCATTATAGACTGATAACTAACATTTTGTGTGCTGGACCTCATCTGGAGAGCACATCATATAGCACTGAAATAGATGATATTCAAAGACATTTTAAAAGAAATCAGAGAAAGGAATCGTCCATATATCTTTAACAGGAAGATAATTAATATAAAGTTAGAATATTAAGGATGTAAATATGCTTAAATAGTATCATTCAGTTCTTATTGCTTTTACCCTTTTAAATGCTTTTTTGTGTGTGTGGGGGGGAGGAGTTCCGGGGATTGAACTCGGTCACTCAACCACTGAACCACATCCCCAGCCCTATTTTGTATTTTATTTAGAGACAGGGTCTCAGTGAGTTGCTTAGTGCTTTGCTTTTGCAGAGGCTGGCTTTGAACTCTTGATCCTCCTGCCTCAGCCTCCAGAGCCACTGGGTTAAATGTTTGATCAACATAAAAGTGTCAAGTGGCCAAGACCAGGAGATAGCC
Organism: Tamias sibiricus; assembly: GCA_025594165.1. Classification (NCBI taxonomy): domain Eukaryota; kingdom Metazoa; phylum Chordata; class Mammalia; order Rodentia; family Sciuridae; genus Tamias; species Tamias sibiricus. Next base: position 104,350,540 of record CM046664.1, on the reverse strand, counting down.
TATAAACACTGCCTATACCAGCACTGTCCATAGGACTTTCTGTGATGATAGAAACTGTCTTTCTGCACCATCCAATATAGTAGCCAGCAGTAACCAGAAGTCACGTGTAGCTCCTGAGCATTTGAAATGAAGCTACCATAAACCGAGGAACTAGATTTAGAATTCTATTCAAATTTAATTATTTTAAACCTAAATAGCCTCATGTGGCTTCCATATTAGACCACATAGATACAGCTCATTATGATAGTAGCAGTAGGTTTTCAAATAACAATTTTAAAAAGAGGGGACATGAAAAATGCTAAAGAGAAGAACTGCCTGTTTCTAGAAGGATAACACTTTGGAATCCACAAATCCTATGCTCCCTCCTCCCTAACCTGCTGAACCTCCCAGCTCAACGTCTTGGCCCCACCACCACCTCAGAGTACATGTTTTCTTTTAGCGTCCACAGGGCTGTTGCCAGTGCAGCGAATGAATGATGACCGGAGAGCACGGGACCCCTTTTCTTTTAACGGCCCAAGTTAATGAGATCTCTGTTGCTCTCAAGACAGTCAAGGCTGTCTGGCCAAAGTGTTGAACCAAGGTGTTTGTGCCTGCATAGAATTAAGTCACAAGTAAAGCACTTATTTCTGACAGCAGATTTATAATAGGAAAATCTCAGCAGGAGCAAAGAGTTGGAGACCCCAGCCACAGGCTTTTCATAAACTTTGCCTTGATTTAGTGACTCAAACAACCAGCAAGAAAGGCAAACTGCAGAGGTAATCCTATCATCTTTCTCTCCAACCAGCACTATTCCATCTTCTTGGCTTCCTCACGCTGCTAACATGAATTCAAATCATCTGTGTTTAAAGTTAAACCCGGTGATTGACAGTTCTTTAAAGTCTCAGTCCACATTGAAGATTATTCTAGATATCTATCAGTTATTACTACAAGCACAGTATGATATTCAATACCTACAGTGAAAATTGTTTTTAACAGTGTAATGTCTGATCTGTTTTGAAAGCGATTTTAAAATAAAGAACTAACCATAACCAGGTGGCGAAAATCCAAACATTTCTTCTTTCTCTGTCCCTGCCCCTTCCCTTCATTCTCTCTCTTTTTCTTTATGTTTTTTTTCTTTGATAGGTGAAAAGGAATTAGGGAAGAGAGAGTCAAATGCCCCACAAAATCTGTTCTAACCCATAAACAGGAGGGACATTTTGTTTTTGTAGCCTGTTTCTTAAAAAATAAAAAAAAATAAATAAATAAGAAGAGACACACAAAACTGAATAAGATGCTTATGGTCATTAAAACTTTTAGTGTTTTATTTCCAAAAGACGTTAGAGTCACTTGCAAAAGCTGCTATTATCTAAGAGAAAAGGAAAATGTATTCTGATGATGTGTGAAGATGTGTATGAAGGGAAATTGTTTTGTTTTCCATGAGATCCTCAGAGCTGGAATAGCCAGGCACATAGGAGGTGTTGAACAAATATCTGCTGAAGGGACATGTGAACTTGGAAAGACCTGGACCTTCCGCTAGAGCCCATTGCCATGTGCAGTGAAGGCCACTAGCTGTCTTGATCAGCTTCATCCTGCTCCATGGGGCCCACTGGAACCTCCTGGTTTGGACAAAACTGAGCTCTGCAGGACAAGGAGACCCAGAAGGTCTGATGTGAGCCACCCATCATTCCCTGAGCTCCTCTCTCAACTCAGCAAGACCAAAAATGAAGAAAGGAGACACAGGACAAAGTCATGCACTAAGGAAAAAAAAGAAAAAGAAAAAAGAGGAAGCACAAGGAAGCGAGAACAGTGAAAATAACAATGAAACGCTTGGTTTTTTTTCTTCCTTTAAACATAGTATGGAGTGCGTACAAATTTTATGTCTCCATTTACACAAAAAGCTTTTTTGCCTGGTACAGAAATAACATAGTGCTCACTTCAGAATAGACTGCATGTGGGAGGGTGGTGTAAAGGCACCCATCAGAGCCACGTGTGCCCTGGGTTGCTGAGGATTCCACTAGAACCTTTGGGACAGGAAGGAGGAAGAGGTGACTTAGGCTTTGCTAGGAAAGCTGGGATAAAAGGAACTGGGCGGGCATCTGGGGAGGGGACACCTGGGTCTGGTCTTGAATGAGCACCTTAGTCTTGCTGAGTTATCTCTGTAGCTGAGTTCTCAGTGGCATTTTCAAGATTTCTGCAATCACTAGTTGTCACTCTCCACCATTAGTGAAGGGACTTGCAAGATGGAAGAAAATATAAACTAAAAAAGAAAGTACTCCCTAAGTCAGAAGTGATACATGCATTAACAATGACTGGGAACAAATCTGAGAGTCAGAAAGACAGAAGGATTCCATCTCAGGGATCAGCAGGACTGGCCATAAAACTGATAGAGGGGTAAAGGAGAAAAAGAAAGGAGGAGAGGGTGCAAGGAAAGAAGAAGGGAGGAAACAAGAAGATAGAGTCTGATACTCTTATCAGAGTCATTCTGCTGGAGCCCAGAACACACATCTCTGAATCAAGCAGGCAACCAAGACTTATGAAGTAAAAAGATCCTTCCCTGTTTGTCAACTTGTATTTTCCCCCATCTGTAAATAATGAAATAAATGATACTGAGGGAAATTGAAAGAAATACGTTCCATGCGGCTGTGGAGAAACACAGAAAAACACGCACAGTGAAGCAGCGTGGGACTCCCTGGCTGGAATTCCAAGCAGAATCCCCAGATGAGAAACAGGACAGGCTCCCAGGACAAACCCTCCTCAGGCAGCTGGTGACCCCAGGAGCACTATGACACAGGACACAGGACTTTGCTGCACAGGTGTGCAGTTCCCCCACTCCTGGAGGGTGAGACCATCTTGTCGCACAAAGGTTTTTCTCTTTCCTTTTGTCAACTGGAGGCTCTTGAAAAGCGGTTAAAGCACGATTTTTAGGATTGTGTCATAAGAAAAGGTATTTTATTTTGATCACCAATAAAAAGGTTGTATTGAATGTATTGTTGAAAGCTGTCACCAACACCTTAAGAAAGGGGGGAGCAGCTTCTCAGATCCCAAACAGACTTCCAAGATCCAAATGCAGAGATTAGCCCACATGTACCCTCACACCCTCCGTGGGTGGTCCAACCATGATTTATCATAACAGAGGATGCACTGGGTATGAAGGCTCATCCAGCCTTCCTAAAGATGGCCCATGACCTTGATGGCAGGAAGGGTTTCAGGAAGAGGAAGGATGAGGCTAGTTAAGGATGAGAAGAAGAAGTTTCATCTGGGGGTAGGCGTGGGGAGGAGAGTCCAAGCTTCACTGAGGAAACATCAAATAGGCTGCTTCAGGGGAAAAAAAATCAATTTCAATTATATCACAAAACTTCTAGGACTCTTGCTATCTATTGAGTAGAAAATAATGATAATAGTAAAGAGCTATTTATGAAACTTTAAAAGGTATAATCATTGTCACCAAAATACACCATTCTATGTTATTTGACTTTGTTCATTCTTGGCTCAGCAGATCATTTTGTTTTGACAAGTTATGAGACTAGTCCAGGGTAAGAAAAACAAAAGAAGACAGAGGGATGCTTCACAGAAGGTGATGAATTTTCTGCCTACCCTAAAGCAGAGGTGACTTAAAGCCCTGTGTCATGATAATTCCATAGTTGACTAATTATTGTGATCTTCATTGCTGGCCTTTTAGACCTGTAAGCTTTTGTTGGTGTTTCTAAGCTGCTCTTGGTCCTGATTTTCACTCTCGTTTCAAGAACATGATTGTAATTGCACATTTCCCAACAGTCCATGCTACTCTTTTTAATCCTTCCCTTGGCTCTTGGATGGAAACCTGACCCACTGAGTCTCTGGTCCTGATGCTCAATTTAGTCTTGCCAAATTCTGTGATGAGAACTGCAGATGTCAAAATGGGACAATGATAAAGGGCCCTCAAATCCATCATTCCTTACTGGTAATATAAGCTACTCATTTACATAAAACTCAATGGCACATATTTGGACAGACAGATTAATAAGCTTTTTTTTTTAATTGATTATCCCACATTGAAACACATTTTTGGTCAAAAAGAGGAGGAAGTCTATGTAGATAAGTCTATACAGATCCATTAATATTCATAAAAAAGCAAACAAAAGGAAATCAAACACACACACACACACACACACACACACACACACACACACCCCAAAACCCAAAATGAGCCAAAGCAAAACAAAACTTTGAAAGCATGGCTGGAGAATGGTAAATAGTGACATCTTCATAGTCAAAGTGTTTATTTTATAGTCCCTGGTGCTCTTTCAATGCCAAGTCCTTTTAGAAATATAAAAGTATCACAGGGCCCTGATGTTTTCTAGGCAACCATTTCCCCCATTTCCTTTATGGGATACATCGTTCTATAAAAGGAACTTCAAGTTGCCTCAGAGTGTGATAAACATTTACAAAGCAGGAGGGGGAAGGAAAGAATTCAAAAGTGAATGCATCTAAAAATCCATGATTTCTAAAATACCATTGGAAGCAATTTTGTAGATGTTTATTGGAAGAAAAGTAAAAGAAAGGAAGGAAGGAAACAGGAAGGAAGGGAGGGAGGGGAAAGATTAATGGCAAACTGTTCCAAGGAAGGCCCTTTGTTAATGCTCAGGCCAAAACAAAAATTACTGATGCCCTATATTGGATTTGTGGAGGGCTTCTGTCCTCTTCCACGATGCAAGTTCACTTTAGTTACGACAAAGGTTGGTTTTTAGAGGAGGAGTAGTATTTAAATCAGCAGAAAAAACTATCTCCTTCTCTTATATTTACCTGTTAATTATAGTCCCTGGCAGCAGTATAGAACGAGGGGAAAACCTCTTAAATCCTCAGTGGTGAGAGCGCCACGCAGAACAGCTTTCATCTGAGTGTTGAAAGGAAATCCAGCCAGGCTAGAGAACAGGCCTCAGCTACCCGCTGTAACAGTCCCCCAGGATTTACTTTTTCCTTTTCCAACAATTTTAAGAATGTTTCTTGCACAAAAGCGAGTCTTCATTACAAGCCGAGTACTCTGCCACGTCAGGCTTAAGAGTGGCCACCGAGGGCCAAACACCCAAATGTGTAGTAAATTAGTTTTCCCCAAAGATGGGGTTGCCAGAAGGTGAATTATGTCTCACTTCCCTCCCCAGCTCTGACTGGCTCAGTGCAGAGCATTAATGGGTAGCTCCAGCTCCGAAGATAAGTGCACTTACATGGTGAATGTGCAAATGCCGTTCATGTGCACAAGACTGGACCCTGAAAAGGATCCCCAGAGCTACATTTTCTCACTAAGTACATTCACCTCATGTGCATTAGCACAAACACTTTCACGTTGCCTACACTTCTCTTTGCTTGTGTCAATATGATCTTTGCTCAACCTCCCTCTCTTTCTCCACAACATCCAAGTTTTCCCCAGCTTTCATTATCATCATCATCATCATCCACTCTGTCCTGCTATCGGCTTTGTACCTTCCCACGCCAGCAAAATTGCAAAGATAGAGGAAGACCTGGGACCAAGGAAGAGCTCACCTGGAAGACTTTATGGTCTAAAAGGAAACCAAGAAAACATGTAAACCAAAATCATCATCATCATCATCATCATCATCATCATCATCATCCTATAAGCCTGACAAACACTGGACATCTGGGTAAAGCTAACTGCCCATGTACTATTAGAGAATCGATGAACTGGTCCCTTCATCATCTCCCACTTCTCACAAAATGCCCCTCAGCACTCATGCTCACATGCTCCAGTTTCTCAAAGTCTATACTTGATTCAATGTGCCTCTTTATTTAAGAATAATAATAGTACTGACCTCAAAGAATTGTTAGGAGAACTAGATGAGTGAATACATATCAAAGTCCAACCCATCATTTACTCATGCAAAATACTCAATAAATTTTAGGTGTAATGTTATTTCTACCTAGTACAACCCTGGATGCATACAGCCCAAGGCAGGTACCCCAAACCTAAGTCCTTTGTGTTCTAAGGAATCGCAGATGTCAACTCAAGACCCAGCTAGTGAGCTTTTGAGGCTAACAGGGTCATTTCTACTGTGCTCACTATTGAACTTGGTGTTTGGGACTTTGACAATGCAGTGTGAGCCTACACTGATGCTAGTGATGAGCACTGGCCCATTCAAAGACATGGACCACTATACAACCTGCATCTGTTGGTCTGAAAGCTTAAAGTCCTTCTCAGACCTGCAGCTTCAAACTGACTTTCACATTGCCATCTTGGAGGGCTCAGTGCCTGCCTTTGCTTGACATGCTACCAACTGCAATGTCAGGTGCATGCACTTGTCATCCAGGTGTATCCTGCTTATTAAGATCAATATATTATTGGCTTGAAATGTCCAATGCCCTTGAGAGACTTCTGAGAATTTTTAGAAGATGGAGGCATGGTCATCTTTGGCTTCTCCTTCCTGCCTCTACTGAATTCTGAGTCCCTTACTACTGGTCACAGGGTTTATCATTGATTTCCTCCCTAATGTTTACTCCAAAATGTAATTCACTCCCTTTTCTTGGTTGCTATTTTTAAAACTCATGCACAAAGACCTATTTTGGTAGAAGGCTCTTGAAAGTTTGAGGGGTGAAGAGAATTTATAGTGCACAGTGCTAACCCCTTAGAAATACATGTCTTTTCTATTCTTATGAGGTTCCCAGCCATACCACCACAAGGCTTAGAGAAAAGTTTTTCTTCTCTTGTCTCTCTTTTCTTTCTCCCACCTTGATCCTAAATTTCTCTCATTCCTTTATGCAGAGCATTTCAGCTGCCTTAGCTTCTGTGCCTACCAAGGCCATGAAAGAGGGAATTGGTGAGAGATGATCAGGGTTTAGAGAAGCGATGGAAGGTGTCTGGCCCACTTCTTTTTCTGGGTGCATGAGTTTCCCAGGAGTGGAGTGAGTAGCACACATGAAAGGGAAGTGGTCCTGAGCTGTCTTTATTAACTATCTTTCATACAGCTATTATTATCCAGATTTTTTTACAAAAGAGGAAATGGAAACTCAGAGAAGCTAGTTAACTTGAGTCCTCAGATACTAAGTTTGTTACCTGCCCCAGGGCCTTCGCATCACTTCTTCTAGGAATCACTTCCCCAGTGTTCCTGAACTAGCTTACTGGCTGTCCCCATGCTTCTGTTCTAGCATCAGTCAATAGTGAGGCTTTGTTTTCTATCCTATACAAAAGATCTCTCCTCCCAACTAACCTTCTCTGTCTCCTTTACTCTGCTTTTTTTTAAGCACACACCATCATCTACATGTACTTGTTCAATTAATTTATTGCGTTTCTTCTCTGTCCTCCAAGCAAAATATAAGCTCCACGAGGGTCTTTTTGCACTTTCTTGTTTTAGCACTTAGAATAGGGCCTAGGTCAGGGTAGACACTCATGAAATATCTGTTGATTGAATGAATCAATCCATGAATGAACTGTATGTGACAGGGATTAGGATGCTTTCTGCTCCATAGCAATTTATTTTCAGATGGGGCCTCCTACTCTAGGGGAAGGCTTAGTACTTAAGTGTATGTTGTTTACATGGACTGCATGTCACAAGAATCACACCTTTTTCTAGGGTGCTCAAGACGATTTTGTAGGGAGGTGGGATTTTAAGACCTTAGTTATATTTATCTTTGTGTTTATTTCAGCACCTCAAATCAGCGTGCTTATGTGTTTTTTCCAAACACTCCAATTTAACATAACACAGTTCAAACAGGTAGGAAGAACATCTTTCTTTGCTTTAAATATCATTCTATATTTTGATGTATTGGTGCCTTTTTAAAACACCCACTCCACTGATCCTTCCCTAATAGCAACAAAACAAACATCCACTCCATTAATCCTCCACTATAAAAAGACTTATGTTCATTTCATTTGGACTAGATGTCTCTTAGGTTACAGAATACCTGATGTTTAACATTAAGGAAATAAATGATGCTAACTTAATGTTTCAGGAACTTGTCAATTTTCCAAAAGCATTTTTTTCAAAAAAGCCAAAAGGGTATTGTGAATTTATTAGGAGATAGCTAATCTTACATAAGGTTAGTTTGCATCACTTACTTAGAAAAAAGCACTTTTTTTTTCTTTTATAATCAAGATAAGAATGAGAGCAAATATGAATTTCAATGGAAGGAATGCTTATGCAAAATCAGGAATACTGAGCAGAGATGGAGGATGTTATAAATTGAGTAGAACTATTCTGCCAGTCAAGCTGGGAAGCTGCCTGGATTCTGGCTGCCTGAATTTGGCCAACTGCCCACATAAGAAACAAGTAAAACTACGTAAAAAGGAAAAATGAACTTAATGCAGTTTGATCAAACTGGGGAAAAGCAGCTAGATTGTTTCTCCATGGGTCCTACAGATGCAGTTACGATTTATAGAAACAAAAGCCAGGAAATATAAATATGTAGATTTAGTCAGACTGTGCTAGTCAGGGAAGTCAGTTTCAGCTTCCTTGGCACCTGCCCCAAAGTGGGTAGTTTTGAGTTTCCAGTCTCATCATGAGGAAGTTTGGGATCTCTGTTTCAGAAATGCTTTATTTAGAATACTTTAATATTAAACTGCTATTACGATTTATAATAAAATAGGACATTTTTCTAGAGAGAATTCAATGTAAAATAAACATTGATTTTTAGGAGCAAGTAGTACCTCGTTTCTTCCCTGCTACTTTCAAATATATACAGATTATTTATTTTACAGTGGTCTGTACAGTGCCTAAAAATACACTATCCTACATGCATTTGATTGAGACCAGGCTATCCTCAAGAAATTTGTCTTAAAAATAAATATCTCAGTAGGGTTGTCTATTACTAATATTTCTCCTGTGTCTGTGACTATTTCTGTAGTGTTACTAATTCCTGCTACTGTCACCACCACCACCCACATGCCCATCCTCAGCATCTCTCTCCCTCAGCACTTTATAGTTTACAAAAAGCTTTCAATACATGACCTCATGAAATTCTTAAAACAGACCTATTAGACTCCCAGCCATACCTTATAGTCCATGTTACAGATGACAAAACTGGTCAGAAACAATCAATAATGGCCAAAGTTAAAAAGCAGCAGGGCATTATTTAAAGTTGGGTCTGTATGCCAAGTCGCCTTATTCAAGATGATAATATAATTAAAAGAACATACATCCCAAAGCAATAAATTGCCATATGTCATTATTCTGCATTTTCCCTAACAGACTAACACTACTCCCTTCTTTGCAGACAACATTTATCTTATCATTATGAAAAGTAATTCTTGATTGCATTAGTTGTAATATAATGTAGATGCAAGCAATTGGAGACCCAGAAACTTTATCAAGGTCACTATGATCATGAATGTTATTGTAACTTGAAAAATAGGTAGTTTATCAGATTAGTCTGCTAAATAAAGTATCAGTGAGCAAAGATATGCAGCCAATTTGTTATGTGTAAGATATACCCATCGAGATTAAAATGCCTTTTTCCCTTCTGGGATTGTGCAAATGACAGAATGGATGATAAGAAAACATAACACACTACTAAGCCTCACCAGGAGGGAGTTCAGAGCACTTCAAGTCACGCACACTTAAAGCGCCTCAGGCACAAGGAGAGAGTGGTGGGCCCAGTAACAATGAGTAACAGCCCTTTCACTGGAGGAGATAGGCACAATAAATTAGGCTTCACACATGTGCAAGGTCACTGTTCAACCATTAAATGTACTGTATGATTAACAATTTTAATGTGAAAAGATACATATATCTTGATGTTAGTAAAAGTATATATCATGAGTGTATATAGTATGTATATATGAATAGATAATAAATATATATGCATATGGTATCTATTATTAAACATGTACACAGAGAGGACATGAAGGTATTAACAGAATCTGGGTATGAATTGTATTCATGGTTGCTTATAAACTTTCTTCTTTTTCTTTTTCTGTATGCTTTACTTCTTCTACAATGAAAATGTATTGTTGTAATAGAAAAAAAAGTATAGTATAATACAAGTTTTGTGGTTTTTTTTTTGTTTTATTATTTTGATGAACTATTTAGAATGTTTCAGGGAACATGACCTTTCATCCCTACTCATTTTCACAAGTATATCATAAAGCAAACACATTCTCCTACTGTGATGCCATCATCACAACAAGAAAATTAATGATAATACCCTAATATCTTCAAAATCCATTCCATATCCACATATCTTTGGTTATCCCCCAAATGTCTTTTATATCTGCTTTTATTTTGAACCAAGAACCAGTTAAGTTTCACACACTGAATTTGGTTAAGTCTCTTTAATTTTTTTAGTGAAAATACTTTTGCTCTCAGCCTACATTTTGGGAGTAAATTTTTGTCACACACACATCAGATAGAGCACTAATCTCCAGGATATATAAAGAACTCAAAATAAACAAACATACAACCCAATCAATAAATGGGTTAAGGAGCTGAACAGACACTCCTCAGAAGAAGATATACGTTTGATCAATAAATATATGAAAAAAATGTTCAACATCTCTAGTAATTAGAGCAATGCAAATCAAAACTACTCTAAGATTTCATCTCATGCCTGTAAAATGGCAGTTATCAAGAATACAGACAATAATAAATGTTGGCCAGGTTGTGGGGGAAAAAGCACACTCATACATTGCTGCTGGGCTGCAAATTGGTGCAACCAATTTGGAAAGAGGTATGGAGATTTCTTAGAAAACTTGGAATGGAGTCACCATTTGAATCAGCTATCCCACTCTTCGGTCTACACCCAAAGGACTTAAAATCAGCATACAATAATAATGCAGCTACATCAATGTCTACAGCAGCCCAATTCACAATAGCTCAACTGTGGAAGTAACCTAGTTGTCCTTCAACAGATGACTGGTTAAAGAAATTGTGGTATATATACACAATGGAATATTACTCAGCATTATAAGAGAATAAAAGCATGGCATTTGCAGGTAAATGGATGGAGTTGGAGACTATCATGCTAAGTGGAGTACGCCAATCCCAAAAATCTAAAGGCTGAGTGTTCTCTCTGATAAGTGGATGATGACCCATAATGGGAGGGGGGATGGGAAAAATGGAGGAACTTTGGGCAAAGGGGAGGGCGGGGTGGGGAGGAGGCATGGGGGCAGGAAAGATGGTAGAATGAGATGGACATCGTTACCTTAGGTACATGTATGTCTGCACATATTGTGCGACACTACTACATCGTGTACAACCAGAGAAATGAAAAGTTGTGCTGCAATTGTGTACAAGGAATCAAAATGTATCTGCTGTCATATATACCTAATTAAAATAAATAAATTAATTAACTTAAAAAAAGATGGGGAAGCACTTGTGAAAAACAACGTGGCAATTCCTAAAAAAATAAAACTAGAACTAGTGTGATCCAGCAACCTTACTTCTGGGTATTCATCCAAAAGATTTGTGATCATAATTTAAAAGAGATTGAATGTCCTGTGTTAATCGATACACTATTCACAGTATTCAAGATGTGGAAACAACCTAAATGTTTGAAAGGAAAAGAGAAAAATGAAAGAATAATGAACGTATGGTATATATAGTAGAATGATATTATAATATTTAGCCTTAAATAAAAAAGAAATTCCACACTATGCAACAATATGGATGAACCTTAAGGACATTATGCTAAGAGAAATAAACCAGTTATAGAAAGGAAAATATAACACGATTTCACTTACATAAGGAATTTAAAATTTTTAAATTCATATAATCAGAGAGTAGATGGTGGTTACTAGAGGCTGGGAAGAGAGAGAAATGGGGAGTTGCCGATCAACAGACCTAAAGTTTCTGTGAAGCAAAATGAATAAGCTCTAGCGATATGCCACATACCACCATACCTATAGTCAACAAAAATGCACTGCACGTTTTAAAAACACACTGGGAAGGTAGGTCCCCTGTAAGTTTTCTTAACACACACAAGCACACAAAATATAAAAACTCAAGGAAGTCTCAGGGTCTGCTTTTCAATTCTGAGATGCTCACAAGTTGTTTTTTTTTTTTAATTGTAATTTCATGTACATTTATCTTGTATCTTTTTTCTATTAATATTAAAAACGATTTGTAGTCTCAAATGATGGTAAGAGGAGGCACCTTTAAAATTCAAGAAAAGGCAAGCAGTTAGACTGGGATTTACAAAATTTTCCAGTAAAATCCCCCAGGAAGATAACAGAGGTGATGATACTGGCATTGGATAAGTCCCTTCCAGTGCTGGCAGTCCTTTGTTGAATGACGAAGGTGTTCATAATGTGGACTTGCTTTCATTCTCTTCCCTGCCCATATGAAACCAGAACAACAACATAACTGTGTTTGTAAGAAAGAAATATTTACTATACCATTTTATATACATACTATTTTATATATAACCAGATATGTAACTGATTGGTTTGCAGCGAGCTGTTATAGTATTTTATCTGTGCAGCCACAGTTTTCAATAATGGACATTAAGAGTCTTGGTCCTAGAACTGCTAAAAAGAAATCCTTGCTTGGATGCTGATTATGGTTTGTTTGCTTTGCTTTTTCCTAACACAGGTAAGAAAGGTCTTGCCTGTAATGTATTATGTGCCCTCTAACACCTAGTAATGTACCTGTGTCGCTTAGAGGAACTCCAGAAATACTCAGCGACCTGCTATTACCCTCAGAATGGCCAACCCTGTTTTACTTCTTGCAGTCACTAAGACTGGCCACGGCCGGCGGTTTTCAGGCTATTTTCCTCTGTCTCCACATGGTCCCCAGGCCAAGAAATTGAATAGCAGAGTTTTCTCTAGTCATTTCCCTCTTTTTCTCCATTCCAAGGCCACTGGGCAATTATTGCTGGCACTGACATAAAGATAATTATCACTGGCAAAAATCTCTTCTACCTACTTACTGTAAAGAATATGAACTGTGATTGTTTTCTAGATAAATCTTTCTTTGGCACCAATGAGTGACCCCAGACTGAATTTATGAATTAAGAATAGGTAGTTTCTGAGTGTTGGGTTTCATTTCATGCTTCTTCTTTTACCACCACCAGGCTGAAAATAAATAGAGCTAAGAATAGAGAAGAAGCAAAAGCTGTGGGAGGCAGACCAAACGCAGCCTGAAGCAGGCGTCTTAGGAAGTGTTTACATGATTTCATGTGAGGTCTAAAAAAACCCAGTGTGTCACTACCTTTAGAGGACCTTCATGTCACCTCTACAAGAGTGTGGATTTGAAGAGTGTGCTTCTCCTGAATAGAAATTTTGTAAGCTACCAGAAGTGTTAATTCACAGGATCATTGAATCATTATTTTTGCTTTACTAGAAGCCAAATTATTTCCTTATAATTCTAAAAGATATTATGTTTTTGTATTAGATGAACCCTTTGAGTCACATTAAAATGCTGAAATGACTTCAGCTGGGGTTGTCTGTATTATTTCCAGTGATACTTCAATGTACATGAACAAGTACCCTGGCAGGTCAAGTACATGAATTTCCAAACTGCTGAAGCCATCAATCTGTTGGGACTCTTTTTTTGTGTTGCTGTTGTTGTTATGATTGTTGAGGGGATAACAACTAATATTTTGTCAGAAGGAAAACTATAATGTGAATTTTCATACTTACATCTCGTTTTTCAAAAAGTTTACAAATAACTCTGAAAGGCTATAAGACTTTTAAATGATGTGCTACTATGAGTTTTATTTCTTCTGAGTTGCAAAAGTCAGGTATCTCAACTCCAGGCCACTGGATCTGGAGCCAGTTGAAAGGGTAAACCATGATCAAAATCTACCACTATGGTTTTGAATAAATCACTTAACATTTGTGAGGCTCACTGTCCCCATCTAATAATTGAACACGTTCAACATGTGGCATCTCCTAGAATATTTAATGGTTTCATGTTCTGAACACATATACTATAGGCTTGACATTTTTCTCAGGCCACAGTTTAAGCAGGAACAAGCCTACAAATACCCTACCTAAGGCTACTTTTAATCCTTTCATCTGTCCCTTCAGTAGAAAGGTTTTCAATTCCACCCAAGCCTTTTCCTAGAGAAGACACTACCTGGCAATTAGAAGCACCGCATGTCTGTCTTGGGTAATACCTAGTGTCTTAAGTCCCTGAACAGTTAATTAACTTTCTTTTCTTCAAGTTAGCCATGATTATCATGTTAACTTCTCTGTCATGAAAATGTGCCATGTTATATTTGTGATTTTTCTAGCACTTGAGGTGAAAAATAGATATTTTTGCCAGTTTTTATTGCTTCATTTCTTTTTACAATAGGCTTAAACTAAACTACATGCTAATAGGGAAAGAATAAATTTAACTCTATCTACTAGGGATAATGTGGGGCAGCTGAACATAACGAGGATGCCAGATTGTGAAGGCATATTACTAGATGAAGAAAAGGGAAGCATTGCACAGGATGGAATTACACGATATTATTTTATGTAAAAATAAAAAGATATACATACACTGTGCTTAAATTTATATTAGATTAAATATGTAAAATTGCAAGGAAAAAATATCTGGAGCAGGGATTGGTAATCTTTTTCTGTATAGGGCCAGTCAGTGTTATTTTAGGTTTTGTGTGCCATGAGACGATGGATGAATGAACAAATGAGCATGGCTGTGTTTCAATAAAACTTTATTTACAAAAGCAGTTGGAAGCCATCTTGGCCCTTGGGGCACAGTTTGCTGACCCCCATCTAGAATAATCTAGAATAACACACACTAGCCTGATGAAATCGTCATCCATAGGGGAGGAAACTAAAACTGATGAGGAGTAGTTAAGGGAAATTTTATTTTTATTGTTAGATTTGTTTTTCATTAAAAATATTATTAATGAATTACTTCCATAATGTAAAAACTATTTTTAAAAGTAATTGAAATGACAATAATAATTAAAAGAATAATTTAAGAATATTTCACCTGCCATTTAAATACTCTGATTTGACAAAAGATCTTTCCAATAGGCATCTATGAGGCAACGCTCCTGCCAGGAAGACCCAGGGCTTGTCCTATTAGCCCTTCTGGCTACATTAAAACTCTGCAGCCCAGAGCCTGCAGAGCTAAAGGACAGAGAACGTTGGGGCACAGTCCCACTTCGAACAGCTCACAGAGCCACCAACCTCTCCTGCAAATGAGGACAAGCTGCCCTGTGTTATGTTTCCTTTTTAAATATATTTTTTTAACATCAAAAACACATTGCAGGGTAGTGAAGACTTCAGGGACATCCTACAAAAACAGGCTACAGAACTCTGATATTGAAAGCCAGCCTCGTCTTAATTAACTGCCAGGACTCGGCCACATCCTCCAGGACCAGGTAGCCAATAACAATCTTGTAATTTCTAAATGTGAATGCCACTCAGGTGGAGACCAAATAGTGAGGTTTCAGCTTACCCCTTACAGCGTAAACATGAAATTTCAGATATCCATAGCAACCAGACCTCCCTCCACCTTAGACACCTTCTTCAGAAAAGGGGAGGAAAACGCAGGAAAAAGCGTTTATGCAGTGGGTGGCATGTAGACAGTCGCCCATTAGGAATGATAACATCAAACCATAAACAGTCAGACCTTTTCATCATTTATTGACAAATGACTTACAAGACTGCTAGTGAAATCCTTTAAAAACCTTTTTGGACATGCTGGAAATTATGACACCATCAACAAGTTAGATTGACCAATGATTGTGACGACTGTCACCACGCCTTTAGCAAAACACATTAGTTAGCGATATGCCAGGATTTAATAGTGGAACAAAAGCCAAGGGCACCACTAAGCCCCAAAGGTCTCTATCTGATTTTTATCAATTTAGCAACCAGCTAAGCTAGAGCAGAGTGAAGAACTCCTAGGCTGGGGAACCAGGCTGTGCTGATTCTTAAAGATTTGCTGGCTGTGTACATAGGGGTCCTCAGGCGACAGATTTTTTAAGGGTGGGAAACCGGTGCTGCTTCCCTGGCACACAGGCTCAGCCTTCTCTTGTCACCTTTTCCTTGGGAATTGGACCTAGATGTCCCTCAGTAGATGAGTGGATAAAGAAAATGTGGTATATATACAAAATGGAATTTTACTCAGCAATAAAAGAGAAAAAAATAATGGCATTTGCAGGTAAATGGATGAAGTTGGAGAATATAATGTTAAGTGAAATTAGTCAATTTCAAAAATCCAAATACCAAATGTTTTCTCTGATATAAGGAGGCTAGTTCACAGTGTTGTTGGATGGGGGTACATAGGAGGATTAGAGGAACACTAGAATGGTCAAAGGGAAGGGAGGGGAAGGGAGGGAGCAAGGGAAGAGAGAGGGGGGAAAAAAAAAAGAAAAAAGAAATTGGTGGTTGAATGAGATGGATATCATTATCCTAAATGCGTGATTGAAGATCTGAATGGTACTTATATACTTTGTATACAAACAGTTGTATGCAAAAATATGCTATATATGTGCATTATGAATTGTAATACATACTACTATTATAAATAAAAAAAAGAAAAAGAAAAAAAAAGAGCTGGGTATTAGTATTCAGTTCACAAAATAGTCGCTTTCTAAAGTTCACCAGCTACAGAGTGGATGAATAAACAATATTATATTCACATGGTTGAAGGCTACCTAGTCTTAAGAGTGAATGACGTCCACATAAGAGTATGGACGAGTCTCAAAAATAATGCTAAATAAAAGACACACCAGCCATAAGAGTGTGTATGGTTTGATTACATTTATAAAAAGCTGGATAATAGGCAAAACTAATTTGTGAAAGTAGAAGGGAGGACAGTGGTTACTTTTCAGGGAAATAGAGACTAAAGGTGGACTTGGGATCTCTCCTGATAGTCTCCTAATATTTCTCTGAATTCTTGATCTGGAGGCTGGTTGCATGGTGTTTTCACTCCATAAAAAATATCAACCTGTATATTTCTTTTTGTTTGTTTGTTTTGGTACTGGGGATTGAACTCAGGGGCACTCGACCACTGAGCCACATCCCCAGCCCTATTTTGTATTTTATTTAGACACAGGGTCTCACTGAGTTGTTTAGCACCTCACCATTCCTGAGGCTGGCTTTGAACTCACCATCCTCCTGTATCAGTATCCTGAGCTGCTGGAATTACAGGCGTGTGCCACTGTGCCCAGCTCAAGCTGTATATTTCTGATTTGAGTAGCTTTCTGAATGCCTTATTATACTTTCAGAAAAGTTTACAAGCCACAAACAAATAAAAGTCACTGAGAAGCTTACCTTGTAGGCTCTAAATAGGAATTAGGATAAGTAGGGTAATCTTTATCCCCAGAAAAGAATAGCCAAGTAGGGGAGATGAACTTCAAAAACAAAATCTTTTGATTTATGTAAGAAGGACAAGTCAATCCTTAGGTAACAGGTGTTCTGGGAGCAGGTGACACCAAGTTAGGCTTGGAGTCATGAGTTCAAGAAGCATAGGGAAAGGAGAGGGACTTTCTAGACCTGGGCACCATGGAAGGTTAGGGAGCAGCAGGATGAAAGAGCAGAATACACATAGGGACAGAAAACGAGAATGTCATGGGGTGGGCCTGAACAAATCACAGGTGTTCACCACCTTCATGTACTTGTGGAATACTTCACAGTCTTTCAAAGAGCACTTTACTCACATCCAATTGAAAGGCTCTAATCTTCACAGCATCTCTAAATATTGTTGTACCAACGATGTGACATCAATAAATTTGGGAAAGGAAGAGGGGAGGAAGCAATGAAGCCCAACTGCAAACAGTGATGCTCAGAACTGGCACAGCGGCAACAACAGTAAGCATCCTTTACGCTTCATGCCTTATGTGCTCAGTCTGTTGCATAGTCTTTTGACAACAATTCTAGGATCTGAGGACTATTATTATATTCACTTGGAAGATGCTCAGACTGAGGCTTAGCTAGGCTGAGTTACTGCCAATTGCCATATAGCAGCGAGCAGGAGAGCTGCAGCCAGAACCTGGTGGGTCCAACATGGAAGCCTGCTCGGGTGGTCAATGCTGCATGCATCTTGGGGGATCAAGGACTTGCGGGCAGGGCATCAACACTCTCCTTGCAACCTGGGCAATAGTGGGAGGTCATGTGGAGAACAGACCCAAGACAGTTCCAAAGCCACCATGGTCAGCACTGCAGCTTCTGGAAACTTCAGCTTCTCCTACTCAGATGGGGCTGATTTCTTCTCCAGATGCACTCTCACTCCTGGGGATGCACTACTGTGGGATCCTTAATGTTTCTAGCACTCTGGAAGACATGATTTTTTTTTTTTTTTTTTTTTTTTTTTTGCATAGAGACGGCTTTAACAAGTACAGTAAGTGAAAGACCTCAAGACTGATCCATCTTTGAAATATGTGGGGGAGGCTATCTGGACATCACAAAGGAGAGTTCAGTATCTTCTAGTAAGAGAGTAAGAGATACAACTTAACATTAATGATAGAGAATAGCTGACTGTCACCAGTGCAGTGTCTAACGGCGTGTTCAGATGGAAGGCAGAGGCTTTGCTGTGCAAGTCAGACTTTTTTTTTTTTTTTTTTTTCTTCCCTGCTCTGGCTGTTTATTCCACAATGTAGGCTCTGATAGCAAAGTGCTGAAAGCAGGCTCAGGGTGGCAGGGTGGGGCCCAGGCTTCCTCTGCAGGCCACGACACAGCCTCCTGCTATTTCAGGCCCTGGTTCTGCAACACAGATGCCGCTGCCCTCCATTCTGGCTTGTGCAAAATTATGCGGTGGTTTGGTGAAGTCAACAAATAACTAGAATGAACCACATTTGGGGAAATGAAAAAGCAGCTGGCATGGGGTCTGGTCTTTAGAAGGTAGTAAATAAGGACAGCTATCCTCTGTTGCCTCTTATCTGAAGCTGGTTTTAAAGTACTTTGGATTAGACACAAGGGAATGAAGGGAAAGGAGGGGGAATGGGAATAGGAAAGATAGTAGAATGGATTGGATTTTACTCGCCCATGTGCATGTATGAATACATGAGCAATGTAATCATATATCATGTACAACCAGAAGAATGGGGAGTTATAGTCCACATATGTATAATAAGTCAAAATATATTGTACTGTCATGTATAACTAATAAGAACAAATAAAAAAATAAAACAACTTTTTGGGAAACAATTTCCAATTAGCAGTTAAGTTGCAAAAAATACCCACATGTTCTTTACCCAGACTCACCCATTGTTAATATTTACCCCATTTATTATTATTATTTAATATTTTTTAGTTGTAGATGGACACAATACCTTTATTTTATTGATTTATTTTTATGTGGTGCTGAGGATTGAACCCGGTGCCTCACATGTGTTAGGCAAGTGCTCTATCACTGAGTGACAACCCCAGCTCCCCATTTATTATATGTGATCCTTTTTTCTTACTCTCTTGTTCACTTTTCCTCATTCTCTCCAATACTTCATTTATTTCTTAATTAAAGGGGTACACTCTCACATAACCTACAACAGTCATTGACTTTAATAAGCTCAGCACTGATATAACATGTTTACATCAAATATAAACATATATATTATATCATGTTATAAATATGAATTTATAACACCTACTGTTTATATTTGGTTTGGTCATCTGACCCAATAATGTCCTTCAGGCTAAGACAAATGCACATATGCCACCTTTTTCATGACCCTATAACCCCACCCCCCATCCCTGACATTTCTCTCTCCCTTTTTGGTACGATTTTTTTTTTTTTTTTTTTTTTGGTACCAGGGATTGAACCCAGGGGTGCTTATCCACTGAACCACATGCCCAACCCTTTTTATTTTTTATTTTTTTGAGACAGGGGTCTCACTAAATTGCTTAGGGCCTTGCTAAGTTGCTGAGGGTGGCCTCGAACTTGTGATCCTCCTGCCTCAGCCTTCCAATTTTACTCTTACAATTTTAACTTCCAGATATAACTTTAATTAATAATTCAATGTAATCATTTTAATCATTTCCATGCATATGCATCAAATAGATACTATTCAGTATCATATCACATTCACATACATTTTTGTAACCTATTTATCTTGTAGCCTGTTTCATCTTTTTTTTTAACTTAAAAGTACATTATAAGATGTCATTTAAAATGACTAAGCAGTATTTTATTGTATTGATGCATCTTAATCTATATAACTAGTGTCCTAGCAATAGTATTTCTAGATTTTTTAATGATATTATAAACATTGTTGTAATGAGCATTGTTGTAGTCTAGTTAAATCTCTCCTCTCATCCTTAATTACTTCCCACAAGAATAATTCCTAGAAATACAATTGCTCATCATGTATACTGTTTGAAAATTTAAAATGATAAGTATTACCAAGCTGTTTCTCAGCAATATGGTGACAATTTTAACTCCTCTCACAATGAGACAGGGAGCTGCTTCACCCACACCCATTCCAACCTTGGACATGATCTTTGACAATTAAATATGTGCAACATGGCTCCTGGTTTAGATTTGGAATTTAAAAATTTATATATCGGGCTAAATATTAAATAACTTTATTGGAAGTTCTTATTCTCCTTTTATGAATTTTGGGCTGTAAGTATTTGAATGATAAAAAGGAAAACTAAAGGATATAAAATGACATTTAAAACATTATTCTAAATCCAGTAAAATGTAGTTCCACTCCACGTAATAAAACAGGCATCAGAGAGAAACAAGGAAGGTTTGTTCCAAGTTTATGCACAAATGTCACTGGTGAGCAAAGCTCTTACTCTGCATCTCTAAAAGATCAGAGCATTTTGTAAAGTGCCTGTCAAATTTTGGCTATTTTCTATTTTCTAGGGAGCCAAATGTTAAAAATCAATAGAAATGTTACCGCATTCATGCCATCTTTAGAAGGGTTAGACAGACTCATGCCCACAACATTCAAAGCCATTTCTGTTTAGAAATCTTGGGAAGGAACCTATTCCAAACTTCCAGCATCACAGCTGGCAGGCTATAATTTAGAGTTGCATACAGGATAATGTGTATTAGTCCATTACTAAGCTGTAAGTTGACACCAACCTTTGGAATTGCTTTCTCAGAGGAAACGTTGAAGAGCCAATGCCTCAATCATTTCCAACAGGGCTGGGAAAAACATTCAAACAACCCATTAGATCCTTTCATCTCACATTTTTGATGATTTTCATCAAAAGGGAGGTGGAAAGGGGGTGATTAGACACAAATCTTCACTCTGGTGAGCATCCAAACATGTATTTTTAAGCTCAAGACATTGATAACATATTGGCAAGTCTTGTCCCCACTTATGTGAACCATCCCAGCTGTCCAGAATATCCTAATGGTAATGGACAAGTTTAGAGAGAGGGGACGGGATGGTGAGCAGATACTAAAGCAAATATTGCAATCCATATTTTGACAAGCAAACGGCATTTTTATGAATACCAACAGAAACTGTAAGTCACCAAGGATTAGGTTTGAGGTTTTCAGTTGCCAAAGTCTATGCTTATTGCATACTCATTGCAAGATTAGAGGGTTGTTCTTTGGTGATGCGTAAGAGTCTGCGATGACTATACAGGCTTAGCTATGGCCACTTTATCACCCAGTGACTTTCTGGGAGAGCCCATTTTAGGAGAGGTCAAAGAGATAAGCTTCTCTCCTGCCCATGCAATCAGGGTGATTCTGTCACAAATCAGGGTAGGCCAGACCCTCTGGTCTAGCAGCTAAAAGCTGAACTACTGCCCCTCTAGCTTTGTGCATCTTTGTCTCAGATAAACAGAACTTGATCCAAGCTTCCCATCAAAATTAGCTGAAATATAATAAACTATCCAGATGTGTGACCGAATGTGTCTCCCCATTCCTTGTTCTCATCAGAAGCAGAAAAATTCTGCATCCCGTCTAGCCCAGCACTGTCCAATAGCAACATAACACAAGTTGCATATATAATGTAAAAATTTCTAGTAGCCACATATAAAAAGTTAGAAAAGATGAAAGTAATTTTAATGATATACTCCACTTACTAATAGTCAAAATATTATAATTTCAATATATAATCAATATAAAAACCATTGGGATAGTTTTCATTTTTTCCTACAAAGTCTTCAAAATCCAGTTAATCCTTATAGTGCATCTAAATTTCATTGCTACATCTCAAGTGCTCAATAGCCACATGTACCGGTGGTTGCTATAGTACGGGGTATATATATCTACAGATTAAAATGTAATCAGGATTACTGAAGTGACATGAGAATAATTTGATATTCAAAATACAGAAGATTATAATCCATAACCAATCTGCTTCATAAACCCAGCAATGCAAAAACAGAAAAGGAAAAACAAACAAATTTGGGGAGATGCTGTATGAGACCATCCATCCAGGGTTACATGTGCTTTCCAACAAGTTCCAAAACATCGCATTCCAATGAGGAAAATGGCTCTCAATAGTAGCCCCAAAATGCAAAGCAAAGAGCCTCTCTTATTGTCCCTTGGCAAACAATGACCTGTACAAAGCTACCCAATGTAAAGGACATACAAAATTGTCCCTCCGTTTTGGTGCCAATCCCTGATGGCCATCATATGAACATGAATTACCTGTAAGTAACTGTCAGGCAAGACCTAGATTTTTAAAACAATGAGTTGGTGGGCAATATTCCATTATAATTTTCCCCTTCACTCATATGCCAGTTGTACAATGAAGTTCTATAATTTCCAAATGTGTGCATTTTGTTCAAAGCAATTAAAAGAATGTTGAACAGATATTATGGGAAAGTTTAAATTGCTTCCCCATAATAACATGCCATTGTTTTAAATGTGTAGAGAAATTTCTGCAAATAAGCTATAAAATGTTGTTATCCCACAAAAA
Organism: Tamias sibiricus; assembly: GCA_025594165.1. Taxonomy (NCBI): domain Eukaryota; kingdom Metazoa; phylum Chordata; class Mammalia; order Rodentia; family Sciuridae; genus Tamias; species Tamias sibiricus. The sequence goes on along the minus strand of CM046664.1, from coordinate 104,327,851 downwards.
TGATTCTTCGAATACAGTCTTCCTTCATGTAACACAACCTATAATTTAGTAATAATAATAATACTTTACATGTGGATGGTGCTTTACTGTTTACAAAGCATGGTTTATACTGTCTCATTAAGCTTCACAAGAAACCTTGGGAAGCAGAGATGGCAAAATAAGTGAAATACAATTTCTTTGTCATTGACTGTTTTTCCACTTTTTACTTCCTTCAGGCAAGGTCATTGTAAGGGGTCTCTCTGTTTTTTTTGTTTTTGTTTTTTTTAATTTTTAAATTGCTATCAACAACTCCTTCCATTTGCTTGGTTAATTGTGGGCAATTGGTTTTCCCTCAGAGTAAGTCAAAACTCTTGTCCTACCTGATCCTGGTCAAATAATTCTATTAGTCAAAGCAATTTCTTTATTATTCAGTAAAGTCTAATTAAACCAAATAATGGACTGAAGCCATTTTATATGTAGTCTTGTCTGGTGTGAGAACAGCTGAACTTCTGAAATGTCCTCGCCCTCCAACCAGGAAAAAAGTATGAAAACAAAAAGCTCCTGAAAAAAATTAAAACTCTGATACCAAAAGACTGAATTTCTGAGTTTCTGAAAAATGTGCTGTGATCACAGGGTTGGGGGGAATTTTGACAATAAGAAACAGTGAAGTAAAACACAAGTCTTTAGATGAAACAGAGAACTCAATTCCATTTTTATTAAAAGTAATAGGGAAACTGAGATGGCTTTTGAAACCAGAAAATAATCAATTAAATAGTTCTACCTTTGAAAAGTATTTAATTTTGTGTGTGTGTGTGTGAGAAACTTAGAGTCCTATCTTCACTGGGTGCTGCTTTTCCTCTGCTTCTACATCTCAAAGTCAAGGAGGAAAATCAGAGAGAACATGTTTGTGCATGGAGTGAAAAATACAGCATTTGGCTAATTATATATCTGCTACCTATGTTCCAGCTCGCTGCTATATACATAAAAGCACAAGGAATCTGGGTATTACAAAAATAGCCCTTCTTGCCCAGTATGGAAATGGGAAGGACTGAGAAGAAGGACCGAGCTTCATGTGTGGTTTCTACTTTCTCTTATTGTAAGTGCCACACATGGAGTACAGTAAGAACAGCAAACCGAGCAAAACAGGTTTTGGTTTCCTTAGTTAAACAGCTCAATATAGTTGGAAGTCCCCTCATGCCAAAGCAAGCTAACCAACTGCTTCTTCTCCAAAGGGTTTGGCCTTCTGTGTCCTACAGAAATACAAAGGTTACTGACTCTGGAGTAAAATTTGAAATGCATTTCAAAATAAGTGAGAGCATGTTTAAGGAGGTTTTTGAATTACTGAAACCACATTTCAACCCACTGATATTAAAGAAAAAAAGAAAAAACATCCTGAAGAAAAATTTGATTTGCCATTTGATTTGAACAAAGATTAAAAATATAGCAGCTGTTTAATTTTATGTCATTGAAATTCCAGCTTCATATTTTTTAATTGCTTCTATGAGAAATTCTTTGATTGCACTTGATGAAATTAAATTTTGCCTTTATAATGATTAAAACATGGGAAAATTCGAATGTGTTCTAGTTAAGAATTTAAATTATTGTGTGTGTTTAAAAAGACAAAGTAGAATCTATTGATGCATTATTTTACCTAAAGGCTAGATACAATGCTCAGTAATTATACAAAGCACTTGCTCAATTCCTGTACTTTCAAAATGACTAAAATATTCCTTCAAAGAGTAAGACAGCAAGTCTTTACTGGGTTAAAAGGCAACTGTAGGATCGCACTGTTCACAAGCATATTGCAACAGGAGTTATTTTGGAGAGGAAAACGATATACTCCTCCTCCTCAGTCATTGTGTGTGACAGCTTCAACAGTCACTGGTCAGTCAACACACTCATAAACATGGTGAACATTTGACTCCCAGAATTTCATTTTGGAAGATGACCAGGGTGTCTGCAGATGAGAGAACAACTGGCAAACCCACTGACTTATCAAAGACTTGGAGATCATGGAGTAACTTTTGATAATGAAGCACAGACCATGTGTTTTTCACTGTATAGGCAGAAAAATTGGTTCCAGACTGTAGCCGATCACTACAATGCAAACAGTAAGAAGAGTTAGCCTTGGTACTCAATGAACATGGAAGAAATAATGGATGAGAAAGGGAAAGGTGGGCTCCCACAAAGGGCTCGGCCAGAAAAATGCCTCCTTGTCCTATAGCTGTATGTGTATATAGGGACTTATAATATTTTAAAACTTTCACAGTCATAATAACATGCTACTTATACTTCTAAAATAACAAAGCCTCAAAAAATCTTGACAGGTTCATCAATGTCCATGATAAATGTTGCATCTCATATAAACAGTTCCAGTTTTTGGAATAAAAAGTCATTAGTTCATGGACAAGGAAATATTTTACTTTCTTTTAAAAGCACTGCATTTATTAATGCAAGAAAATATAATGCCATTCTGATAAATACTATGATAAACTTGGTTTTATGAAGGTAGATATCTTATTAGCAGGACCTATACACAGAGAGGGAGAACGTTCTTGACTGAAGGCCAGAGTGGCCACTCACGACCCGGCTGCTCTGAGCATTCTCCAGAGTAGTTACAACGAGGCTGACAATGGGGACCAAACTCTCTCACACCTTGGATCCCTCTATAAACACTCTCCATAAAACAGAATGTTGAGTCTATATTTAAAGACAATCACAATAAACATACAAAATAGCAAAATTTATAGGACCACTTTCCTTTTATCTAATTTAAAGTCATCTTTTAAAAATCAATCAAGAGTTGGGAGAATAAGTATACTGAGATGGAGGGCCAATGTATGAAAATAAACTTACTAAAATAAATTTTCTAAAATAAAATTTTACAACAGTTTTAATGTTACAGAAAAGTCGCAAAGATTCTCCTCATATACCTCTCACCCAGTTGTCCCCATTATTCACATCTTATATTACTATGTCATGTGTCACAGATTACCTTGACACTTCATTGCCATACTTTACTCAGATTTCCCTAGTTTTTAACCTAATGTCCTTTTTCCATCCCAGGATTCCATCTAGGAGATCATTTAGTCATCTTGTGTCCTGAGGTACCACTAGACTGAGACAGCTTCTTGTTTTTGTTCACCCTGAAGGGTTCCGAGTACTACTCAGGCCTTCTAGATGATACCCCTCCAGTGGAGTTTGTGAAATGTTTTCCTTGAGATTAAACTAGGGAAGAAGACCACAGAAGTGAGGTGCCCTTCTCATCATATCATACTTAGGGTACATGCTATCAACAAAATTTATCTCTGTTGATGTTGACCTTGACCTGTGGCTGAGATCGTATCATCTGGTTTCTCTACCACAAAGTTGATCTTTCCCCTTCTTTTCATACTGTACTCCTTGGAAGGGTGTTGCTAGCTATAACTCAGGTGGGGAGAGTTATGCTCCACTTCCTTGAAAACAGAATCTACACAAATTATTTGAGGTTCTTTTGCATGGGAGATGTGTGCATCTGTTCCCTTTATTTATTTATTCCATCATTTATTTATATACTTATAGACTTGTAGAGATGTGTATTTTGACTACAACACAATACCATACTATTTCTTTCATTGATTGAATTATTTAGGTTTTAACCACTGGGAGTTCTTTCAGTTTGTTCCTAAAGATTATTAAAACAGTAATAATAATAATAGTAACAATAGTAATAATAAAAAATCTTTTCTGTTCTTGCTTTAGATTTCCCCAAAAATTATATATGAGAATATGCCCATTTTCATATTGATTTTGGACTGCTTTAAAAACTAAGACCAGATTCCTCAATTTGTTATATATGTCTATGCAGAGAGGACAGAGGGCTCAGTTCTTTCCTTGGTCAGTAGACAAACCTTGCCCAGAGTCCAAGTGATCCTCTAAATCAGAACAATGGCCTGCAACAGGGTTTCTCACACATTGTCGAACTTTATTCTTTTAGTTTGCTTTACATATTTTCATATTAAGTGTTGTTCTATGAAAAGAAGCTAATATTTAAAAATTTTTTTTACAAACATAGAACCTAATTAACCCTATGTTTGTGAAATTAACCTGTATTTATGAAACTGGAGTGCAAATCACATGGCATGTGAAGTTAGTATAAATATTTCTAGCAATCCAATCCAGAAACAGTTTTTTTCACACTTTTGAGGAAATCTCTGGGTTAGTGACAATGGACCATTAATCAAATCCCATGTTGAGATTTTGTTTTACTTCCCTGGGATAGTGTAACTTGAAGAAAACATCATTTTGATATTTCAGTAGAATTAACTGCAAATTTGCAAGGGTCATAGCCTTATATAAATACACAAGAATACATAGCAAAACTCTGAGTTTACTATTGAGAAAAAACCAGCATGGCATAATTAAATTGTCATTCATGATTATTTCTGGGTCGCCTGCTCTGTGCAGAAGCAACAGCTTCTTCTATGTCCCTCCCATCTTGTCTACACAGGCTGGAATGAGAAAGAGTTTACAAAACCGTTGAGCAGTACTCCTTCAGAAGATCTCCCAAGATTCGAGTTCTGGAACCTTGTCTGCACAATGGAAAGGGCATGAATTCTGGCAAATTGAGATTGTTCCTCAAATGAAAACATTTATCATATTGTTTAAAAGGGGAAAAATGAATCGGGGGATGTTGAATAAAAACATGTCCTCACAATAAAGAATTTAAAATAAGCAATATAAGCGACTCCAGAGGCTGAGGCAGGATGATTAAAAGTTCAAAGTCAGCCTCAGCAACTTTGTGAGGCCCTGTTTCAAAAAATAAAAATAAATAAAATAAAAAGGGCCAGAAATGTGGCTTAGTGATTAAACACCGTTGGATTCAATGCCCAGTACCAAAAATAAAATAAAATAAAAAAGGAAGAAAGCAAAACAAAGGCAAATGAGAAAATTAACTCTACACAAATTTTCCCAAAGCCTTAGCAGCCTCCTTTTCAGCTCTAGGAAGTCAGTTCATACTTTTCCTATGGAATTTCTTCAGCTTGACTGCTTTTAAAAGGTGGCAACAGCAATAAACCAGGACAAAGAACAGCAAGGTGCACATAAGCACATAAGCACACGTGGACACATGTGCACACACAGGCACACACGTACACACATGGGCACCCACCTCCTTACTTCCCACATCCGGGCCTCTGTAATTGCCCTCATGAACCAGAAGCAGTTTTCCCATGACCAAGACCCGTGGGAGGACCTCTGCTCTTTTTCGTAGGTCAGTGAGTGAAAGAAGAGAAAGAAAATAACCTAAAGGAAAACTATGATCCCAACCGCTGCCCCCCCCCCCGAAAAAAAAAAAAAAAATCACACCAGGGCATGATCACTAGTGGTCACTTAAGCTGAGGGACCGAGCTATTACATTATGGTCCATAAGGTATGAAGAGTTATTTAAAAAAAAAAAAAAAAAAAACTGGTTGGTCAAAATTAAGTTAGTCAGATGAGTCTTTCACTGAAAATCAAAATCGATACAATTTACTTATGGAACAGAAAAGTAAGTAAGATAAGTAGGTTCTCTTTTTCCTTAACAGCCCCCCCCCCATTTGAAAAAAGGGAAATGAAGGCAGAAAGGTCAACTGACCTTCTGAAGGCCACCCAGAGAGCTTCTTGGGCCTCAGCTTCTCTTTAAAATAAAGGTTTACTTTAGATACTCAAATAGACATTTTTAAATGTTGTTCAAATCCAAAACCTCAACCACTGGTCCCCATGTTTACAGTTCAGGATTATACAAATTTCCCTTGGTCCTCCGAGGCCTCATCTAAGAGACTTGATTGATGCTCTCCTGCAGCCCCAGGCCAAGGGGCAGAATGCCTCACGGAAAATTAAGTAAGTCAGATGAGTCTTTCACTGAAAATCAAAATCGATACAATTTACTTATGGAACAGAAAAGTAAGTAAGATAAGTAGGTTCTCTTTTTCCTTAACAGCCCCCCCCCCATTTGAAAAAAGGGAAATGAAGGCAGAAAGGTCAACTGACCTTCTGAAGGCCACCCAGAGAGCTTCTTGGGCCTCAGCTTCTCTTTAAAATAAAGGTTTACTTTAGATACTCAAATAGACATTTTTAAATGTTGTTCAAATCCAAAACCTCAACCACTGGTCCCCATGTTTACAGTTCAGGATTATACAAATTTCCCTTGGTCCTCCGAGGCCTCATCTAAGAGACTTGATTGATGCTCTCCTGCAGCCCCAGGCCAAGGGGCAGAATGCCTCACGGCGCATACAGCCATTAGCTAATGGAAGACATTTTTCATCCTGTGGAAGGACAGATGGCTGCAGCCAACTCCAGGGCCAGCCAAAAGTAGCACCTACCAGCTATGAAGGACGGCGAGTGCCCGGTGCCACAGTGGGGAGAAAAACCACATGAAGCAACGTTCAGATGCACCAAGAATTTTATCAGGCTGCTTTTGGCATAAACTGACACCCCTGTGAAGATGAATAGTAAGTGTGATTGCCATGGTATTTGGATATTTTCTACTTCCACATACCATCTTAAACAACTTGTATATGTTCCTGGGTGACTGGAGGGTGGAGATTCTTCAGAATATAACTATTATTAGTGGAGGTTCCAGAATTTCTTAGTATGAAGTGCTTAGGTACAGCATTTTCTTTGGAAGGGGCCTAGGGAGAATGTTGGCTAGAAACTCAACCTGAAATGATATTTACATGGCAGTTTATAAAATATTGAAGGACTGTCAATTGTTCATCTCAAAGAACCAAGGTGCTGGTGGGATGTAAAAGTTTGCCTCAGATCACTTCTTAGCAATGTCACCGTGTGCCAGGACACACAGACATGGAAAGAGAGAATACTTGTGAATCTATAAAACCACGCCTGCCTCTCACTCCTCACTCCTCACTCCCAAAGCTCCCCACACCTCCTCCCCAGCCCATGGCCCAGGAGGCCAGTGTTGTACAGATTTTTTCTCATTGCTGCACCAGGTCAGGGGATAACTGGCAAGGCCAGTTGGAAAGTGAATGTGTAAACAGGTTTTTATTTTCCCTGTTTCTGGCTCTCCATGAATAGAACTTTCACACAAGAACCTCAAGCTGATGGAAAAATTAGATAATCACACCCGGTTGCCCTCACCTACCTACTCATCCTTATGGAGGGTCAGCTAAGGGCTCTGCAGATAGGTGAAGCATAAGAGCTGCTTAGTTTTTTGGGGGGATATGAGGTATCAAAAGACACGAAGAAACAACTTTGAAGAATTTCAGACAATCTTCTCATTCTGACTGCTTTGACTAAATTAAAATAATTTCCATGTTTTTCAAAGTGCTGAAATCAGGCTGAGAAGTTTTCTAAAAAGTAAGCCAGCAGTGCCCTCTACTGGCTATTTTCTGTACTGCGCAGGATATAAAAAGGCAAAGCAGGGCTTCAGTCCAGAAAACATCCCAGGGAAGGCTGCACGTACCAAGGAAATCATCGATACCCACATATTAAAGGTTAGATGTGAAACTGTAGCCGTTTCTAAAAGTTAAAGTAGGTACTCTGTCATAAGAAAACTAAGCCCTTATATGGAAAATGTGAAAATCAAATGGAGATCAACTTGGGTCTAATAGAATTCAAATGTCTGCTGATGATTCTATCGTTTCTTATAAATAAACATATTCAAATATTAAACAAAAATTTCCCCTTTAGTGGGAACTGTACAAATAAACATATAGTGATATTTCTGAAATTCACATAATTTAAGCCAGTTTTTCCATCCACATTCAAACTCTGCTTACATACTCCAGTTTCAAATTTAAGGCAAAGAAAAGCTCCCTCTATCAAAGGCTTTTATTGGCAACAAAAAATGAAGTTCCAAAGCCCACAGTGAACTGACTTTATATGGGAAATATTTGATTTTAAGAAATGTTTTTACATTCGGGAAAAGATAATTTTTACTTAGAAACGTTCCCATCTGTGGCTAGTTACTTTTAAATAAATATTTTAAATATGAGGACCAGTATGACTTCTAAATATTCCCTGTTAGGCAGTTCAGACACATTGGTAGAATACGGCGTACACTCCCAGAGACAAATCAAGTTTCAAAGCTTTGAGAGGCCACATATTCTTAAAGTAGTCATAGCCAGTTATTAACTTTCGGGCAACCTCCTTTCATACTAAGTAGGTGAGCTTGCTTTTTTATTGTTGTTGAACTGACACATGGAGTGAGAAGCCTACCAGAAATTTTCGGTTTCTCTGCCTATGAACTGCAGTGGGGAATTCTTTCTATCAAGATGTTGCACTGAAACAGAAGAAATACTCTAACACCTGAAATGGGACAAGGAAAATATTGTGACATTGCTAATCTGGGAATCTGTCTGTACAAATTTATGGCCTGTTACAGTGAAAAGTAAAATTTTCTGATTTCATTTTCTTGACAAAGAGGAATTCCATTCTATTTATGGATTTTATTTGATTGCAATTTACCAGTCTTGGAGACAGCAACATTGAAAAAAAATACATTGAATGTTTAGTAAGTTTCTTATACATGATGATTATAGTTACAAAGGAATGGGAGGATCATTTTTTCTAACCCCTTTCCATGAGGATGTGGCTTCTCTTAGCATTCAATGAATTGTTTAAAAAAAAATAGCTTTTCTAAGATGGTGGAATGAGATGGACATCATTACCCTAGGTACATGTATGACGGCACATATGGTGTGACGCTGCATCACGTATAACCAGAGAAATGAAAATGTGCACAATGAATCAAAATACATTCTTCTGTCATTATACTTAATTAGAATAAAAATAATAAATTAATAAAAAATAGCTTTTCCAGAGGCATACAGAAATAAAAACATAAATATCATTTACTGATTTGGATGCATAAAATACAAGTTAAATAGAAAAATAAAAGCTTTAAAGATAGACCTAATTTCAAATCCCAGCATTTCATCATTAAGGTATGTGACTTTGTGCATATTAGTTGGGCCTTTCTGATCCTGTAAATATGCCTCAGTATGGTTCTATTGGAGATAAGCTTCTGGCACACAGTGTTCAATGAATGATATCTATCCCTGTATTTGTTACTATTATGTGTTTGTCTGATATGGCTGTCCTTATGACTACGCAAAAACATTATATTTTCTGAGTTAGGAAGGACTTAATTATAAAAATAACATGGAAGAAAATGATAGCACATGACATAGAGCTCACTTGCTCATTTCATTTAAGACACAACTGAGATTACTCATTTCAAGGACTTGAGAGGATCAGTGTATCTTGAAGGGCATGGAGTAGAAAATAAAATGTGGCAAGGTTTCTCCTTTACTCAAAAACCAAAAGTAGGGGCTGGGGCTGTAGGTTAGCGGCAGAACGCTTGCCTTGCACATGTGAGGAACTGGGTTTGACCAGCACCACATAAAGATAAATAAATAAAATAAAGTCATGCTGTCCATCTACAACTACAAAAAAAAAAAAAAAGTATCTTTTAAAAAGAGAAAAAGTAAGTGAAATTCAAAGGGGTGCATGGGCAATTTCATTTTCTCAGTTTCTCTTTCAGGACATGATCATCAGACTTCAGACTGCTCGCACAAGTCTGCTGTAGGCAAAGGCCACAGGACCATGTGCCACAGTTGGGCATGGCTGGCACCCAGAAGAGAAAATACGAACTAGAGTTCTGTAAGGAATTCAAGGAAAATATGAATTATTGCAAACAGCAATTCCTCAAAGGCAGACTTCATTCTCAAATTGCACACCAGTGGAGCCACTAATAAATTATTAGGTATCTTCATTTTGAAATGCTTGTCCAACATTAACTAATTTGACCATATGATATTTTCAAAGGGATAATTATCATTCTCATCTTGCAGATGGGGAAATAAAGCAGGATGATCATCACATTTAAAAAGGAACATTATTTCATATTATGACTAATATCATATTCCGTTACCAATTTTATTAAAGGGTGAAAATATTCTGTCCGCATATAAAAATGACATGACTGACCCAATCTGGGTAAGGCATGTATTTGGAATTTTTTTTTTTAATGATTTGCTCTTTTACTTAATCTACAACCCACAAAAAGAATTTCAAATAGCTTATAAAAATAACCATAATGCAAAGGAAACAATACATAATGGAGGAAATTCTGGTGAAGGAAAATTATAAGCCCATGGACAAGAACAGCAGCCCCATCCTACTCAGCTGCGGGAAGGGACTGGATGATGCCTCGTGGGTAGAGAAAATGAACACATATTCATGGCGGCCATAAGATGAAATGTACTATGTTTTTCCAGGAGGGACAAGTCAGACTGTTCCATTCACCCTTCTTGCCTGGTGTTTCCAGTAAATATGTCAACTGAGAGCCTTCTGGGACTAATGTACAGTTGGCCATGAAGGGTCCTCCATATCCAAGGGTTTCACATTAGGGCATTTAACCAACCGCAGATGGAACATATTTTTTTTTAATTTTATTTTTTATAATTTTTAATATGTACAACTCATAGTGCATATATTTAGTATCTTTTTACATACAACTGTTTGTATACAAAGTATATTTGTATAATTCAGGTCTTCAATCATGCATTAAGGAAAATGATATCTGTCTCATTCAACCTTTTTTTTTTTCTCCCTCTCCCTCCCCTCTTGCTCCCTCCCTTACCCTCCCTTCCCTTGACCATTCTAGTGTTCCTCTAATCCTCCTATGTACCCCCATCCAACAATACTTTGAAATAGCCTCCTTATATAAGAGAGAACATTTGGTACTTGGATTTTTGAGACTGACTAACTTCACTTAGCATTATGTCTTCCAACTTCATCCATTTACCTGCAAATGCCATTAATTTGTTTTCTTTTATTGCTGAGTAAAATTCCATTGTGCGTATATACCACATTTTCTTAATCCACTCATTTACTGAGGGACATCTAGGTGGAACATATTTTTTAAAAAGTTGTGTCTGGGGCTTGGGTTGTGGCTCAGTGGTAGAGCGCTCGCCTAGCATGCATGAGGCGCTGGTTTTGATCCTCAGCACCACGTAAAAATAAAAAAAAAAAAAAGGCATTGTGTCCATCTAACAACTAATTATACACACACACACACATACATGGACATATATATACATATATATTCACATATATATGTGTGTGTGTATATATATAAAGTTGTGCCTGTTGAAAAGGAACAGACTATTTTTCTTGTTATTGTTCCCTAAACAACACAATATAACAACTAATTACATAGCAATTATATTGTGTTATGTATTGTAAATAATCTAGAGATGATAAAACTATGGGGAGATACATGTAGGTTATATGTCAATACCATGCCATTTTGCATTAGGGACTTGAGCATGCATAGATTTTGTATCTGTGGTAATACCAGAACCATTTCCCCAAAGTGCTGAGAGATGACTATACACAGTTTCTTGCCACAAAATGGGTCAATGCTAAAAGGTTTGCAAGTAGATAGACCGTATGGTTCTGCCCAAGATCAAAGCTTCTAAATGAGTGTGCCACTAATGGGTGACCAGCATGTTCTAAGTGACTGGTCCCACCTTGGGGATGAGGAGAGAATACCTTCACTATTGACCCTAGTGTTCCATACAAATATTATAATTTTGATGCATAAAGATAGGAAGCATAGATCCAATCCGTTGAACTAATAACCCCATAGCTTATTAGAGATTGGCCTAAAAATCAAACTCATAACTCAAGAGATTGGTAAGGGTACCATTTCCCTAATGTTCTGAGCTGTCCATGTCTCCCCCTCTTTCAGATGTTTGGTATCTGCCAGGAAGCTCTGTTTTATTACTTGAGTTCACTCCCATTCAAGTTTTCACATCACGACAGTCTTACCTGAAGGCAAGAACCAGGTGATGGAATAAGGTTCAAGGTTGATTTTCATTCCAGCAGAGCTCACAAATAATGTCCATCTATGGATCTGAAGATGCAACCATACTAAAAGCAGTACATCCTACCTAAGGCTGAACCATCAACCATGGTCTGGGTTCTATACAGAGACACTAATTGATCTTAAGTGAACAAATCAAAGTAAAGGTCTACATAAAAATATCAATAAATTGCATTTGCCAATGGAAGTAGATTAAAGAGATTTAATTAGCTTTTTTTCCTCTGCCAACTTGCAGAAGCTGGTTCTCATTTTAGGAGCCTGGGGGAATAGCTATTTTCAGGGATGCATGAAACCAACCCATTGCCACAATACTAACACACAGGAAATCCAGCTCCACCTGCACCCCACAGATCTCTGCCTGTGAGGTGATCCTCCCACTCTTAAGAAGCTGGTCCAGACCCAGCACAGGAAGGACAATGGCTGTGGGTCATTGGTCTCTGATCAGGGCTGTGCTAATGGGATTCTAAACGTGGATACAGACTGCCCTTCCTGCTCCTGCTGGCTCACATGTTGCCTCCTATTGGCCAAAGCTAGGCAAGACTACATGTTAGCACGATTCCACTGGACTGCGAGAGAGCTGCCTCAATGGTCAGCCTTCTGATGGAGAACAGCAGGTGATCAGCACAAGACCACTCTCCTTGTTAATCGTACACTCTTTATGCCATCGCAAATCAAGAGGTGGTGGTCCATCCTGAGCCACATGCACTGAACACCCTGAACAGAATGAATTCAATATCAAAGTAAAATGTCCTTCTGCTGTGGGCTCACACAAACCAGAGAAACTCTTTCACTCTAGAATGGACTTCCCTCTCCTTTCCTGGCATCACAATTTTCAAATGAGGAGTGCTAAACAAGAAGGCTTTAAAACAGTTTGGATTATACATTCATAGATTTGGGTGCTTGCTGTTCACCCTGGAGGTGGGGGACATCCTTCCTCATCTCTGAAGATGTCTTACAAATAATTTGCAACTAGTTGCAGTGACCTTGAAACATTACTTATCCATTTTTTTTTTCTAATTTATCTTGTTGGTAGTATGATCCTCATTAGAGTACTGGTTCTCAAAATGAGGTCCCTAGACCAGTGGGAGTAGGTGCTGACTGAGTGATAAGCTGAGAACTTACTACATGGGCCAAGTCTCAGGCCTTACTCAACTGGAAATTCAAAGGATGGGGCCAGCCATCTGATGTGAGCAAGCTCCAGTGTTCCTAATGCACTCAAATTTGAGAACCACTACTTTAGTGCACATTATTTCCTTCTTTCCTTACTGGTTCAATAGTTCCTAAACTGAAGTTTGGGCCTCTGTATCCTGTTTCCAGTCAGCCAGTTCTAGGAAGTAGTGCCTGGTGTTGCCCCTCTCATTCTTTCTTTCCTTCTCACCTCTGGTCAGCCGCTCTTGCCACTTGAAGGAAGCAGACAGGTACATCCATACACTGCCTCAGTGTCATCTCTCTGGAGTTCATTTTCTGATACTATAATCAAATAACTTATGCTGGGAAACTTTATAAACAAAAGAGATTTGTTTAGCTCACAATTCTGGAGGATCAAGGGCATGCATGATACCAGCATCAACTTGGGTCTGGTGAAGGTCTCAAGGCAGATGGCATCACGGTGGCCAGAGGGAGAGATAGGAAGCCAGAGTGGCTGGAGTACGGCTAAGCTTATTCTTTTATAAAAGCCCTCTTGTGATAACTAACTCAGGAGTCCCATTACAATGACCTTCACTACTTTTGAAGGCATGACCCTGATGAGTTTTTACTATACCCCACCTTTTAAGGGTCCCATCATCTCAACACCGTCACACTGAGGACCAAGCCTCCAACATGGGAACCCTCGAGGGACAAACCACATCCAGACTCCAGCAGGGGTCTCTCCACTTGGCCCTACTTCACTGATCTGCCTCATTTTCAGGTTCTGAATTGCTTCCTCCCCTTGACCAAGCTTCTCTTGGCCATCTCACATTACTTCTTGGCTTAGATCACTTTCCCTTGGTCACTGACAAGTTTACCTGTAAAGTTTCCCTGCTCTGTCCTCATTTATGACAACAGGGGAACTATCCAATTTTATTGGCCCACTATTTATACCATGTCCAGCAGCCATCAATCATTCCTGCTGTTGGCTGTGGCGCCCGCCCCGCTACACCAATACCTGGTTGAGGTCATCTTTCCCAAACTCTTCCAAGCAACCTCCTCAAAAAGCCATACTTCCCAAGCATTGCTGTCATCATCAAGCCTTCCTCACCTTCAGTTCTTAAAGATTACAAAACTTTAATCTTCACCCCTATTCGAAGGAACTATCATGACAGATGGTGATAATGAACATGATGGTGGCCAATGTCTAATAGCCAGCATTTAGTAAATGCTAGTCATGTGCAGCAGCAACTCGCATGTTATGATCTGATTTAATTTCCAAAACAACCTCACGAGAAGGTGCCTATATTACCTGTTCTGCAAGTGAAAAAAGTCTGGGTGTTTTCCAATGTTGATGTAGTTCTCTATAGAACTTGAGCCTAGGTATGTATCTATAAATAGCCAATAACACGCTCCACTCCCACAGTGCACCTGACACAAGGACAATACTAACCATTTGTTAGAGAATCACCTGAACACCGAGATGCTGATTTTATTTAAAGGGCTAGTTCAAAGAAATACTCAGTGATTTTATTTATCTAGTCTGTGTAGTAACACTAATCTCCCTTCTCAGCCCATGTGTGCTTTCTATCTTTAATTAATTAATCAGTTAATCAATATATTGACTACTTTCTTTGTGCCAAGCACTGTACTGGGTGCAGCCTAGAAACTGGTGGAAAAAATGGAAAGAATCCCTACAGGAGGCAGAATACTAGCTACCCCGAAGATGTCCATGTCCTAGTCCCTGGAAGGTGTGGCTGCCATGTAACATGGAAAGGGGGAGATAAGGTTGCTAGTGATCTAAGATGAAGGGAGTATGCTGGATTATCCTGTTAGGTCTAATGTAATCAAAAGAGGTAGTCCTTTAAGTGTGGAAGAGACAGTGTCTAAGTGAAGTGACAAGAGAACAACTCATGGGCCACGCCTTCCTTTGAAGATTAAATGGAACCACAAGCAAAGAAATGTGGTAGCCTTTGGAAGCTTGAAAAATCAAGAAAAGAGCTTCTTCTTAGGGCTGCAGACAGGAACACAGACTTGCCCACACCTTGAATTTAGCCTAATCATGCTTATCTCAAACTTCTGGCCTCCAGAATGTGGTGCATTTGTGCTTTTTGAAGCTACTAAATTTGTGATAACTTGTTGAAGCAGCACTAAAAAAACTCCTAAAGTCCTTTTTGGAGCTAGTAGTCTAACCAGGAGTGGGACAGGCACAAAACTAATAAGTGCACAGTAAAAATGTGATTAGAAATCAAAGCAGTGACGTGAGTGCACAGATCCAAGTTTTGTGAGGGGGGACCTTTTGGTTCCCCACGCAGGAGCACAGGTGCTCTCTGGGTATGCAGACTGCAGGGGTTGCAAGACTCAAGATCAGGATAGGACAAGAGCCCAGAAGCAAAGGAATACAGGCAGAAGCAAGCTGTCATTTCCAGTCTTTGATTGTTAAATCAAGCCACTTGTCCAGAAACCAGGTCATGATTCGGTCTAAAAGGATCGTGGCCTTGGAGTTCCAGCACAAAGAGGTCTGGAGTCCAGAGCTCAGGATGAGCAGGAAGATGGCCCCAGGAGCTCATCTTTTGCTTGTTTCTCCAACAGAGAGGGATCATTGTTTATAGATATGCTGGGGCTATGTTTGCAGAAGTGAGTACAACTGGGTGGAGGGTAGGTCAGCTGCTCTGCTAGCTGGAGTAAGGTAGAATATCTAGAACTGTCTGTAACACTTTCAGGTCAGACGATCCCTCGATTAATAAGTCTGGAAACCAAACTGTTTCAGGGATGAGGCAATGAAGTGAGCAGAGAAGTGGAGAGATGTGGCAAGGCTGCGAGGGCAGGCCAGCATTTGCAATTTGTTTGAGCATTCGCAATGCTGGAAGGAAAGGGTGCTGTCCAGGACTCTGTTTTATCAGCTGATCCAAGAAGGAAGCTGAAATGAAGGGTCCATGTGGCTTGGTCCCCATCTTGAGGGAGTAATGACATTGTAGGCTCATATTCAGATTCAGTCTTCTGACTGAAGGTGGGCCTGGGGGAAGGGGGATAGAGAGAAGGTCTGAGAACAGGTGACACAGGTTTCAGAGGACATGGCAAGAGGTTTTGATTGATTTCTAGAGCACCTGGAAGCCATGGAGGGTTTTAAGAGAAGGAGCAAGGCGATTTAATTATATTTTATAAAAACTTCCATGTTCAGGACCATCAGGAGAGGCTGAGAAATTTTTCCCAATTTTCTCCAACTTGGGAAACCAAAATATGCCTATTACGAGAGGGAAATATTTATTCTTCAGTCAAGAAGTATTTGTTGAGCATCTACTAGATGGCAGGCACTGTGCAGAGTGCTGCAAGACAGACAGACTTCCTGAGCTCACAAGACTTGCATGTGAATAACCAAATAACTAAATAGTCTATAATAAGAAACTTAACATATTATCATAAGTACCATGAAGACATAAACAGGGTGATGTGAGTAAAAGTCATTAGGTGGTCAGGGATTGGTGGGGAGAAGGCTGAGAAGGTATGATGACCAAGGGGATTTACGTGTGAACTAAGAGTTGAGGGATGAAAATTAGTGAGCCATTCTGAGGGCTAGTGACAAAACACAGTGAGTTGCATGAAGCAGCTGCAACAGTAGCTGTGAATTAATTAGGAAAGAAATCAATGCATTCAGAAGGAATAGAAAGAAGACCACTGAAGGTGGGCCTTGGGGCAGAGGGATAGAGAGCAGGTCTGAGAACAGGTGACACAGGTTTCAGAGGACATGGCAAGGGGACTTGATTGATTTCTAAAGCAGCCGGAAGCCATGGAGGGGTATAAGAAAAGGAATGATGTGATTTGATTATATTTTATTAAAAAAATCACTCCTTCCTTCTATCAGTCCCTGGTTTTCCTCCTTAATTTTTTCTTTGGTGGTCCAGGATCCAAGTTCCTCTACATCCAAGGAGAGGAAAGTGTGTGAGTTTAATAGTGCTGTCCACCCTGCACCCCCCACTCCAGAACATGGTTACACGTAAGATGCTCTATAAATATGTGACTAAATGTGAATAACAGAAGAACTGAATCTGAACATATCTCCGTTTTATATGTAACCTGCAACAACAAGGTCCTTACAGCCAAGGTTGAGGTTCAAAAACATTTTAGAGCTACTGGAGCTCTAAAAATATCAATTTGTGTTTTATTCCCCCCCCCGCCCCACCCAAGTTCCTCCAGAGTTTTTGGCTGTGCTTATTTTGCTGTTCTATCACTGGGCTTCTCTTCTGCTCCCCATGAACTTTCTTTCCCTCTCATTTAGAATTGTCTTTATCCTAAGTCTTCATTGGTATTTCATCATTTTTCACATCCTTTTTTATCTGTTCCAGTAACAGACTCATTCTCCTCCCCACACCAACCCACACACACACACCCTCTGGACACTGGGAAAGCTATGCCCAACACTTAAATTTTTTTTTTCTTTCTTGCAATCCCATAGTCCTTCCATCAGCCTCAACTTCCTGGCTTGGAAAGCAGTTGGTGTCTGGTCTTAAAAGTTGTTTCTTTACAAATCAGTATCACATTGAACAAGGTACATTTTACTACCAACTCTGGATAGGATAATGTGCATGTGCTTGCTTTCCAGTGCTGATCTGCTGAGAATGCACTGCAGAAGCCCTGCTTGGTTTGTATTTAAACTTTGCAGACTCTTTTTAAGCCAGATGCTGGGCAGCATCACAGGAAGACATAGATTTCCAGGGCTGCTTGTGAGCAATTAAGGATGCTCTCCAGCATCTGGCTATAGAAGAAAACCCTTATCCTCCAAAGAGACCAGACTACTGGCCTAAATCCCAAGTACTAGAAATTAGCTAGAAAATTGCTAGGGAAATCAGAAAACTGAAGAATTGTTCAGCCATAATATTTAGCTATTTGGTACATTACTGCATTTTGAAGGAACACCATGAGTCATTTATTTATTTTTGTATTGCTTTCTGATATGAGGCTGTAATATTTTCCCCAAAACCTTTAAAATTATCAGTAGTGCCTATCAGTTCTTTTAAAACATTAGAAATTAAAAGATATAATATAGTAGAGTCTAACTATTTACAGGTCACTGTTTAGGTGTTAAACATGTGTGTATAGACTGAAATATGGAAAAAATAACTAATTTGCTAAACTGGAGATCTTGGTGATAGAGTTCCATAAACAAGTATTTTGTTATTTTGTGAAACTATACATAAAAATGTATGCATTTGTATTAAACAGCAGAAGTGTTGTCAAAAACACCATCTCCCTGCATGGTTGCCCTAACAAAGCTCAAAAGAACATTTCATAATTTTCTTCTTTTAATGAGATATCTATAGAGTGCTTAACTGAATCTACCAACACTTTAACTCTATTTTGTATTCATTAAAATGTAAATTATAAAAATAAATAAAACATAACCAATAATAACAAAATTTCCACATATAACATTTATTTGAATTTACTTGCATAATTTCCACATGTTGTTTGCATTCCTTTTATTTCCTACCCCTCATATTTTGCATATTTTGTTAGAAAACTGAGCTCAGTTTGCTTATGCTTTTCCAATTTTCTACGTAACTGATAATGCTGTTTAATAATATTTACTGAATTATAAATAAATATGAAACACTTTCTGGGACAAAAGGAAAAAGTTTAAAAAGACACATTTCCCTCAATAGACAGCACTATAGTTAAAAATCCACAGAACAAGGATCATATTGATATAGTCATGGTCAAAGTCAGAGAATGGGGACATGGACTTGGTTTGGGGAGGGCTATAGGAAATCTCTGTGATGAGATGGGTCTTGAACAATGGAATGGGCAGGATAAGGCAAACAGCAGAGGAAATAGCATTGGAAAAGTAGGAAAGTGGGAGACAAGGGCACAGAGACAGGAATATGCACTGACTTCTGGGAAGAGCAAGGAGACCAGACAGAAGGAAGCCCAGGTCTTATGTGTGGAAGTGAGAAAGACATTGACACTGGGAAGGTGGATTGGGCAGCTTTGAGTGCCAGCTTACCCTCTTGCAAGAAGAAGCCTGCAAATGTAGAGTCATTCTGAGAATTACATGCTACTTTCAAAAGCACTGTGAGACCTGAATTCATACCCAAATACTCACTTATTTAAACCTGTGGTAGCAATGCCACTTAAAATACTAAAACATGGAAGAAGAATAGGTGCTTGTGTCCAAATATTTCCCACTGTTTTGTACTACCTGTGAGAAGTGTGGGACAAGAAAAAGCAAGCAGCTCAGAAATCAACAGCCCTGTTTTTGTCCCAGCTGCAGGTTTCAAAGCGGATGCTCTGCAAGCAGATCCCAGTAAGGAAGCTGGGAAAGCACAGCTGCTTGGAGAGCTTAAGTGATTTAGCTTAATTCTTCAATAAACTGTATTTTAAATGACTATGAAACCACATTTCTGTGACTGGTATTGTTTAAAGGGATGGAAGCCCAGTTAAAATGCTTTGGTTTTCTTTCATAAATATTCAGGTTTATTCTACTGAGGCTTTGTTCCTTAGCAGTCCCTGAGAATCAGCCACTTGTAAATCAAGGAAGGCCGGGCTGCCTTCTCTAGATCATGAGGCCTCTGGCACGTGTGTTTCATTTTCTTGGAGATCTAGTAGACTGTGCTCCTTCAGTCTGCTTGGTCATGTGGCTTACTATAAACAAAAGGAGCAAGCACGAATTTGCTTTACCTTGTTTTCTACAAAAATAAATGTTACCCACCTCCATTCCAAAAAATAAAGCATAAGGCTTAAAAGTCTGTTTTATATTTTGAATATAGCAACTAAGCCTCAATTTTATACTGAAGAAAAAGGCCCATTTTAGAAATAGATGGAAGTGGAAGATACATCTTTCACCATGATCAGGATCCCATTGTGAACACATGGTAAGAAACACCTAAAGACAGCGTTTCTAAAAACCATCTGGAAAGTTTGATTTAAATAAGAAAAGAGTGACATATGTAGGAAATCAGGGAAAGGCATCAACAAGAATTGAGTCCCCTCACTCTGTGTTAAGTGATCAACACCCTTTATGGACAATATCTCATTTAATTCTCATGAACATCCTATGCAGTAGGTGCCATAGGATATACAAATGTAGAAACCACAGCTCAAAGGGATTAAGTAAGTAGTTCAAGGTCACAGTTATAGGTGGTGAAACAAGAATGCAAACCCAAGTCTCTCTGGCTCACATTAGCTCATGTTGTATTCATTACACCACATCAAGGAGGTTTCTGGAAGTAATAGGGACTTAAATATTTTTGACATACAGTTGAAAAGGGCTACTGACAGAACATGTCTGTCAGAAAACTTAAGACAGTTTTTTATATCTTTCCCGGAAAAAAAGGATTTTGTGAAATAATCTGCAATGTATTCTCAGTGAGTACCTACCACTGAAAAGTCCTGTTGATAGGAAGTAAGACACAGGCAGGCTAAAAGATAACTTATAAGAGACAGTAATATCATCAATATTAAAATCAATCCTCCAAAGACTACAACATTTTCTAATTTGGATGAGAGTTTCTTTTACATTGGGTTGGTCAGTAGAGTGCTCAAAGCAAAGGTAAGATTGGGAATTAACTATAAGGATGGACAAAACTTCAACCTGCTCAGCATTGATAAGACCATAAAATACCATCTATGAAAAAGGAAAAAGCTCAAACACAATAGAGTATTATCAGATGTCTAGCTCCTATATCTGTCCCAGGAAAGACAAAGCCCTGGAGAATGACTCATGTGTCAAAGTATAAATTCTTCAGTATGATCAGGGATTCACCGTGAGACACCGATTGGACCAGAGGAAGAGCCAATATTAAATGAGCCTCTGAATCTATAGTTGCTAAGCACGGAGGAGAAGGGAGAAAGTAGACTCCTTAAGAAAAAGAGTGCATGGATATGGGTCGGTTGCTAGTAGGTCTATAACTCAAAGAATGGAACCCCTCTCAACGCTCAGATTTGTGTTCCTGGGAGCTATCCAGGGTACTGACTGGGTCTAGCACAGTCTCTCTGGCCCAGTGGACCAAGGCCTGCCATAGTATTTCTGCACATGTAACAGGTGGACCTCTTTATTTCAGTTACCCTGAAGCTACTACTATTTATGACTTCAATTACTTCCCTAGCTAACTTATACCTTGTTTATTTCCTATCACAGTTTTTAAGTCTAAGCTCTCAATTTCACATTCCAATAGGTTAAAAAAAATAGTGAAGCCATTATAGGTAAAAATAATATTTTAAACAAAGGTCAGAAATAATAAAGTGACCCATTAACTTAAACTAGGTAAACTCTATAAGGACATTGTAGAAATAAGCCTGGAAATGTAGATTGAAATTAACTTGTAAAAAATATTGATGTCAATGATAAGGACTTCTGACTTTATAGGTAGACAGTTTCAATGTTATGAAGGTTATTGATAGAACACTGGTGTCACAAAAAGAAAGTTAGAAAATCAATATGGATATATTATGCCAATGTGTTAGGAAAGATTCATGTGGTAGGAAGATGGCCTAAAGAAGGACTTAAAACAGTTTTTGGAAAATACACTCATCTCTAACTGAAAAAGCCTTTTCAGGGATTTGAAGTTATAGGAGAAGAGTTTTCTAAGAATTCAAGAACACATTCATTCTTCTACTTACAAAAGGTATGAAAATATATTTCCAAAATCAATTAACTTATAAATCCCCAAATTAGTTCCTCTTGTTGTGCCCTGTGTCTGTCCTTGGCTGATAGTGTTTTTCTTCATCTCAGTCTCCTCCCACTTTTGTTAAAAATAATCTCACCTATTTCTCAATGCTGAATATTTTTCGCTATTCTTTTATAGAATTCCCCAGGTGAGGCACATCAGTTGTGGCTCATAAATATGCTCTTAAAATATGCCTCCCTCCTTATGACCAGAAGCCCATCCATCAGATGTCTCCAAATTTTATGAATGACCAAGTAAATAGAATATGGGATCAAGAGCCAGAGGTCTGAGGTACGGACCAGGTCCCCATGAACAGTATTCTGGAGTGATGTCATGTGGATTCTGTGGTGTTCACTGTGTACCATAAGGCAGATGTCAGATTCGGGGCAGTCTCTCTTTCTGTGTGTGTGTGTGTGTGTGTGTGTGTGTGTATACATATATAAATATATATAAATACCATTTTATATATGTATATATAGTATATAAATATTATTTAATATATATTAAATAATATATACATATGTATTAAAATAAAAGGCTAATGAAGCCTATTTATCAGCTGTACAGTCTGGATGCCTCCAGCAGAGTAAGGCAATATGGATTATGAAGCTCATCTAGCCACAAATGCTGCCAAACTGTTCACATACCTTTGTGTCTGAGTCTCTCTTTGGGAGTTGCTTACTGCTATGAGATGTGTTCTCCTTCAGGAGAGCCACTGCTTCCTAGCATTCAGGCACTCCAACTAACTATATCCTCCCAATGAAGCCAACTGTTACTCTTGGAGCCTAATGGGGATTACAGTTCTGTCTCTACTATTGGCTGTGCCCTCACATTAGCTCTTCAACCTCTGTAAACTTCAGTTTTCTCATCCATCAAGAAAGACTTACCTGCCCCTCCACCCCCTGCCAGTGTTTTTGTAAGAGTAAAACTAAATAAGGAATCCAAAGCACCTAGCAAAACCTGAAATATGGAAGCATTCAATAAACTGTGGATTGTGGTGGTAAATGAAGTAACCATGATGCATCATTTTTTTATATTTACTTTTTTAGTTGTAGTTGGACACAATACCTTTTATTTATTTATATTTATTTTTCATGTGGTTCTGAGGATCCAACAAGGCAAGCGCTCTACCACTGAGCCACAACCCCAGCCCCATGATACATCATTTCTTACCTCACAGAATATTCTCCTGAAAGCCAGTTTCTCTGTGGGCTCAAAAACTTCCAACTTTGTCTCCCTGCTGATCTGCCTCCTTTTGTGTAGGTCCCTCCTTTGTCACAGAATCATATCACAATGCCTGTTTACTTCGTCTGGATTCTAGTCCTTGGCATGGGTTACCACTCAGCTGGAACCAGCTGTGACTAGCCTTGCCATTTCCTACTAAAAGTAGATAAGGACATTTCAGAAAACTCACAGCACCATTCTCTTCAAAAGGAACACCTTCCCTCACAGATTTGAAGCATGTAGGTATAACAGAGCAAAGTATTTTGAAGAAGCAGAGTTTGATCTCAGCTCAAAAATGTGAAAAGGAGGAGAAGGCAGGTATGCACCACCACCCCATGTCCTTATTGCCCCAAACACAAGAAATTATTAACTTGCACTACACTTCACATCTTTCCTCAGTAGAGTTAGCAAAGAATACATGCTACCAAGATACAGCATGGAGTACTTTAATACTATGGGGCTGCCCCACTAAGTTATCTCATGCCCAATAACAATTTCACATTGCTCACTGAGGTCAATGAAGGTACCAAGTAACTCTGAAAATAGCCAGAGGTTTTTAAAAATAAAAATCACTGAACCAGCTAGAGAGACAGTTTTCCTACTGTTCTTCATGGAGGGAAGATGGGATAAAGTTTTCACATATGCATTATACCAAACTGGAAAAAGATGGGTGGTTGTTTTAATAAACTGAAAGCCTGGGACTGGGGTGCTTATAATGGCCTGAATAGAGAACATGTTGGAATATTTCATTAGGAGGAGGAGACAAGTGGATTTAAAGCATATCATATTTTTAGAGAACTATTTCCCATGCATAGAGGCACGGTATAAATATTACTTTCAAAATGCCATGTTTCTTAAAATGCTATGTTGCCCCAATATATAACATGAATGTAAACAAGATGTCTGTCAAGCACAGCTATAACATATTGCTGAACACAGCAAACTTATAATATGCACCTATTATTCCTGGTTCCCTTAATGAAAGAAACTAAGGACAGTGCATAAATTCTTCAACACATGTTTCACTTCTCCAGCTGCCTTGTGCTGTAGAACATCATGCTAACAAGAAGTGATGCTAACAAGAAGCTAAAACCAGTGTAGCAAATGGGGCATTTAAATATATATAAACATACTAGCATTCACAAAGAAAGGAGCTATTTGGGGGAAACTAAATGGATCCCTAGACAGACATATTTTAGTTTAATATTCCATATATTTTTCTACATGCTAACTATTTCAGTTCTGCTCAGTGGCAGAAAAAATATGCTATTGGAGTACAAGAAGTCAGCATGCAATTATCTCCTGGGCTCATATACAAAACACAATTATTTTTGAGGAAAGGGAAAAACAGCCACCTGAATTTCACCAACTCTTGTTGGTTACTGTAGAGCCACTCTGAAATACCAGTATTTGTAGGCAGCAGCTAAAGAAACAAAAGACGGTACTAATACTAAACAAACCACCTGGCTACTTATGTGGATTCAGGAAAGCTGGATCATTTTATACACTGGTTCACTGAAGCTAGAGATCAGTTTGGGATTGCACTTTTTGCTCTCCTAACCATTCAGCATTACCAGGGAAGTCAGTTCCTCTATTTGATTGAGACCAAATCTATATAGCAGTGACTTCTGGTTTAGATTCAGAATGAAGAAATGACTGGTCTTTTCACCCAAGTTATCTAGGTGTTTGACTAGGCCTGAAGCAGATAGCAGCCCTTATCTAACCATGCTAGGCTTCAGTCATCTATTCATGTCTTCCAGATCCCACGGCCTGCATCAGTAAGAACTGTCAGTAAGCGATGCTGCTGCAGAGAACTGGACATCTTGAAATGGTATTTTTAATTAACTAAAGCAAGCTTCACATTAAGAGGAGTGTTTGGTATCCTAAAAAGCAATATGTTGGAAACAGTTCAAGAGCAACTTCTTGGAGGGCAGGGAGGAGATTAGTACAAGCTATTCTTAAAAGAAAATGACCAGTTAACTATTAGAAATGATGCCTAGTGTATACCTTGCTTCAGTCTGAAGTTTGCAGTATAGCTCTTGTTCATTTGGTACTAACTGTTCTTTTTTTGTTGGTGGTGGTGATTCCTTTTTAGTTATACGTAACAGTTCTTTAATATGGTAAAGGTAACAAACAGATCCAATGCTACATTCTATTGAACATGCAGAGAATTCTGTTCCTTAGACTAAGCCAGTATTATACCTCGGGCTCCGGGAAACCAGTCTGATCTTGGCTTAGCATTTACACAGTCAGAGTTGGTCTGAACAGGTTCCAAAAGAACTCTGCTCCAACCCAACTGGGCACTGGTCAATTATGGTAGAGCATCATTTAAGCTGAAAGGGATAGTTATCTAGGACTAAAATCAGCTGGAAACGTAGCTGCTGCCATGTCAGCAGTCTGCCTTCCCCAGGCTCCAGCACACTAAGCTGGACTCCTCTGTCACCAGCCATTTGAATCCAGATTGACGTGGTTGCTTAAGCAAGAGGATGCCAAGTTTGTTTGTCACATTTTATTTCTCTTTTCCCTTCTCCAACGTCTAAGAAACAACCAAAGAGAAAGTGAAATGCTCTTTTGCATTTTAAATTTTTCTTTTTGTACCTATTTCAAATGAGGAAAAAAAATAAGTTATTAAATATATTCAACTTCTTCGGAAGGAGCAAAGTATAAACTATAGTATAAACAACACGTTCCCTATGTGTTATTCAGAATAAAATGTCCGCTGGTAGGTATGTGGTATGCATCTTCCCATTAAAATTTTTCATTCAACTTTTCCTAGGATTTCTTTGAGAAATAGAGGATAGATGGCAAAGATTAAATGCTACAGAATCTCCATTATAAACCAACCAAGACATCAAGGAAAGCTCAAATCGGTTACAGGATAAAACCCTCATATTTTCCTGATCTGATATTATTCAAAATGAGTTTTAATGGTGAGTGGATGACTTCCACAGGGCAACCATTTTCCACACGGATTTCCAATTCCAAATCTCCTTAGCAATGACCTCAACTTGACTTCAAATTTAACGGTGCACATCTAACCTCAAGTGCAGCTTCTCCAGAAAACCCCAGGTTGTCCTTATTTTGCTTTCTAAAGCAATGTGTGTATTGTAACCAGGCCACGATGATGGTAATTATTATATTAATAAAGCTACTGTTCCCTGGAGATGTGGCTTTGTGGTTTCCAAAGAGCCTTCTACGCCAGCCAAGGAGGAGGCAAAATTCTTGTCTGGGTTGTTTTGCAATGGTTTGTGGCAAAGAACAGCAGAACGTCATAAGAAGGAAACAAGAATTAAAGGGGAAGGGAAATTCGAAGAAAAATACAAACTTGGATTCCTTTTGCAGTGGCATGCTGAGCACAGGCTATGAAGCGCTGCTGGAAATGAAGTAGGAGGGACCTCCCAATCCACATAGCCTCAGGTGCCCTCTAAAGACAAACCCCCAAGCTTGTGGGCACGAAAGCCATCAGAAATATTTGTGCAAATTCTTTCTACATCATTATCAGGGCAAAATCATGTGCTAGCTGGGCGTGGTGGCGCACGCTTGAATCCCAGCACTTTGGGAGGCTGAGGCAGGAGGATCGCGAGTTCAAAGCCAGCCTCAGCAATGGCGAGGCACTTAGCAACTCAGTGAGACCCTGTCTCTAAATAAAAAATACAAAAAAGGGCTGGGGATGTGGCCCAGTGGTCGAGTGCCCCTGAGTTCAATCCCTGGTACCACAAAAAAAAAAAAAAAAATATCATGTACTCTATGGAACAGATATTTATTATGTGCATAATATATACAAGTTCCTACCATGACGATAAGCACATTACTTATCTGCCCAGGTTACTCTAAAATCAGGGGTTTGGGGAATAATGTGAAAGAGAGAGGGATAGAATAGGGATCAAATAATAGTGTGGAGCTAGAAGTATATGGGGAAGACTTATAAAATATCAAAAAATTTACCCTAATATCTTAAAAAAATCTAGTGATGTAATTTGTCATCCCCCAACTCTGAATATCCTAATATATTAGAAACACTGAATGAAAGTGGTTTCTAATACACTTCACATATAGGGTTATTCTTACCTGTCATTTTATTTATTTTCATCTTTTTATATTGAAAATTGAACCTATGTGTGCTTTACAACTGAGCTATATCCCTAGCCCTTTTTATTTCTTATTTTGACAGAGGGTCTGGCTAAGTTGCTAAGACTGGCCTCAAACTTGTCATTCTTTTGCCTTACTCTCCTAAATTGCTGGGATTACAGGTGTGTGCCACTGTGCTCAGTTTACCTGTGACTTTAAATAGGTTCGTTGGTCAATCTCACTATGTGCCTGAAGGATTGGTCTTGCTCTTGCCACCAACTCCTGTTCCCTATCTTCATTTGTCAAAGATTGGCTGAGAGCATCAATTTAGTAAATCAAAAAATCCCTGGATGATTCTGACTTGGTGGGACCAACAGATAAAACCTGTTAATCTGGAAGGGGAGTCAATCTCAAGAGAACCAGGTTTGTGGAAAGGCTGACCTCTGACCTTGATGTCATTTAGCTCAGGAGTGACCAGCAGAAGATTCAGATTGAATGGCTCAGGTAAAGATCTAGGCAACTGTTTGTTTTCTTCCTCTAGTGATTCTAATGTATAAGCAAAGTTGAAATTCCTATACAAAGTTACTGTGCTTGGGGACTCTGTCTCCAGATACAAAATGGCCCCCTCTCCCTTGTTTTGACATTTTGGATGTCTAGGGGGATTCCTTCATTCATTTAATGAATATCAATGGAGTTGTCTACAATCTGTAAGGCACTGTCCTAGGTGGTAATGGTAAGCAATGAATAAAACAAAATCCCCAACTCACAGAGTTCACATTCCTGGGAGATTAAAACAATATTTTAAAAGTATTTGGAGAATCTCAAACTAAAAGACCTAGTTTTACTTGGAGAAAAGATGTGTATATTAATTAAATACCAGATTAAGTAATGAGTTTTATAAAGATTATGTTATTTTATGAAGTAAATTCATTGTGTTTTTATTTCTTTAAAAGATATTCCCATTCCTATAAAGAAATATTAGGGACTAACCAGTGGGATAAGTAAAACACACCTTATTGTCCAGGACACTGAACTTAATCAACCTCTTCTTCAAGCCCATAGAAGTTTCTCTTTTAACCTGTTTCAACCTGAAAGCAGTCATTTAGGAAACAAGACAAACTCACATTCTAGAAGTAAATAAATAATTCCTTCTGTGTACTTTCAGATGGAAGAATGTCAGTGATTTTTTCTTTAGCATGGAGAAGTAATTTTATGGATTTTCATTTCAGATACAAAAACAAAATAAAATAACAAAGTAGAATTTAGATCCTTCCACTGCCTCCTATTTTATCCACAACCTGAACTTTTGTAGTGACCTTGGACCTCAGATCCATGAGCAAGTGCCTACCAGGGCCATTTTAGAACCATTTGTCCTTCGAACCCAACTACCCCAAAATGTCACATGTAAGTAGCATATGGAACACAGAAAGGATAAGGAAATGGGCTGAGGCAAATGAAAACATTTCTAGCCATTTTATCTAAACCAGAGTGAGATCAGCATCTTGGTCCAAGACCTTACAATAGTGTCTTGGGACAAGGATCAAAACTCCATGGTAAGACAATCAGTTGAAAACTCTGTAGAACTTCGTGATGAACATAAAACCTAGAGTCCCCAGGAGGTGGTTAAAAGTGATATTCAAATCATTAACATTTTGCATGTGGCATTTTAGTTAGGACAAATTAACCTCACTATGGACAATCTGTGTATATTTGCAAATATGTTTTGCATGGTCATCAAACCTGTGTAGAAAGGTGAATTCCCAGCTATCTCCACCTGATTCTTGCTGAAGGCAATGTCCAATCAAAGTGCAGAGCTCAGCGAATAAATGAGTTGCTTTGACAGGAAATTCCAAGAGCAATTTTAATTCTGATCAGGCTTCAGGAAATGGAAAGAATAAAAACACATCAATTATAGTGACAGGAAGTTTTAAATCACATGGCGAGCAGCTGCTGCCAAAAGATGTGTCTGCCAGCTTTGTTAAGGAGCCCGGTATTTTGGTGTGACCAAAATTTTACACCAAAATGTTATAGGCTGACATCACTCCATAATTGCATGTTATCTCTCTACAAGGGTAAAGAAAATGACACACTACTGAAAGCATATCATTATTATAAAAAAAATCATCAACTCCACTGTAAAGGTTTGGAATGCATTAAAAAAAAAAAAAAAAAAAAAAAAAAGCACATACACATATACTCTACTGCACAGAAAGCAGATCTGCCTGACAATTAAATCACGACCATCCATGGCTGATGAAAATCTTGTTTTATCAACACTCAGGGATGACTTCTCATTCCCCCTCATGCCAAAGTCTAGATGATTCTTCCTACCCTCTAGTCCTCCTGTTGAAGAGGCGCTTTCCCTTTATTATACTTTTAATCCAGGTCCCAGGAAAGGATGCTTACAAGAAATCCCAGCCAGAAAGAACAAGTCAACACAGAACTAGAAGCAGCGTCTTGGGGAGGAAAGAGGTGAATTTGTCTATGGTGCACAGTACAGGGCACCCCTTCAAGTAAGTTTTAACTCAGAGTCACTCTGGACAAATTATAACATAAATTCACTTTCCTAGGATTTATAAAGTGCCTTTCTATAAAGTTCAAAGGGGCTCAGAACTTTCTCTGGTTTGTTGCCTTTCCTGCTTCCTGCTTAGGAACCTGGGGATAGATGTTAATGACCGTGTGCTCATAAATGGCCTGTGGAAGAGGTTGTAACTCAAATTCTCCTTTTCCTCACCCAATTAAAGGCTTCCCTTTTTCCTAAAATTCCATGGACCTTGGCATATTCCTCTCTTTTTAACTGATAAAGTTCCAGTTTACTGGTAAACTAGAGACAAATTTTTCATGTTGGTCTTAGGAATTAGAAGTAATGGCATTGAAAAAGTATTCATAAGTCTAATTTTTAAGCAATTTTTACCTTTTCAGTACATTATACCAATATCGTCAACAAGTCTTAACAGTATTTACTAACATTTCTCATACATTCGATTTTAGAATTTTTAACATAAGCCCTTCAGTTGGATTCAGAGTAAATTTTACTTTTTAGCTTTTGCATGAGTATAAACGGACATAAGCCGAATTGGTAAGTAAGATCATTGACTGACATTCTAGGCTCCTTGAGGGTAGGGATCATATTTTAATGCTGCTCGTAATTCTCATAACACAGAACAACACGATGAAATAATAAGCAGCTTACTTTCTGATCTCTCACTGGCCTTTCCTGTGTTCATTTACAGTCAACATGGTTTAGTGGAAAGGGTATGGGCCTCTGAGTCAGACCAAGCTGCGGGTGAAATTCAGTTCCATTGTTTAGTTTCTATGCAATTTTAGGCCAACTTTGTATTCTCTTTGTCATCTATCTTATCTGAAAATGAGAATAATAATAGGACTCAAAAGTTTTCTCAGAGGATTAAAGGAAGCATTGAATTTAAAGTGCTCTGAGATTTGATATATAGCAAATACACTTACTTTAGGTAATATAATCATACTTTTTAATGTTGATAATCCTCACCAGTTTACCCTTTTTTGCCTCATGTTTTGCCATGATGCCCATGACTCTTTTAAGCTGGGTATATTTTTCCATTAAAACCACATTCCTAGCAGTTGTATGTAAAAAGATGATATACTTGCGCATTATGAATAAATAAATAAATAACAAACAACAACAAAAAAAAAACCACATTCCTTTTGGCTTAAGAGTTTAAGGTGCAGAGTTATCTCTTGGCAAGACTTAGCCGATGAAGCTGTAGGGATGTTCCAGTTGCTTCTATAGCCTCTATCCAAGTACTGTGTCTGGAATTGCTAAGAGAGCAGTCACAAGATGTTGCCAACTCTGGCTTCTCTGCAGTACCCCTGCTTCTGCTGCAATTAGCCCCCACCAAGGATCTTTCCTCAGAGGCTGAGGCAGGGAGAAGGCCTTCTGACACCTTTTCTCTCATGCAACTTTCTTAGAAGTGGAAGAGTGGAGAAAAAAGTTTCTTTTTCCTTCCTCTCAATCTGACCCTCAACTTCACTTACCTTCAGGTAAAAATTGGCATAAGATAGGATTCCCATAATCCTATTAACTAGAAGAATCTATGAAGAAATTGTCACCAACTAGGTTTAGAAATAAGACATGCACCCTTGCACCTTATGCCTGCAGTGCTCACGTAATGGACTGAATATTTATGTTCTGCTTCCTCCAAGTTCTTCATTTGAAATCCTAACCCCCAAGGTGACAACAGGAGGTTGTGTTTTGATAGGTGACTTGGTCATGAGTATGCTGCTTCCTTGCATGGATTAGTGCCCTTATTAAAAAACAAAAACAAAAAAAAAAAAAAAACAAAAACAGAGATCCCTTGCCCCTTCTACCATGTGAGGACAAAATCAGAAGACAGTGTGAAACAAAAAGCAGCACCTCAGTAGTCACTGAGTTTCCTGGAGCTTTAATCTTGGACTTTTCAGCCTTCAGAACTGTGAAAAGCAAATTTCTGTTGCTTATGATTTAACCCAGTTTCTGGTACTTTATTACAGGATCCTGAATGGACTAATGCAGTCAATAATTTTGGATCTCTAAGGATGCTGCGCCTGGGTGGATGAAGGAGGGGCGGCTATATACCATATCACATGACAGTGGTATAACCCCAACATTACTAGTTAGTAAGTTTCTTCATAAATAATAGCAGAAGACAAACCCAAGACTCCACCAGAAATTCTGTATTGTTTGTGAAATGATTATCCACTGAGGAATCAAATAAATTTTCATTTCACTTCAAAATGTCTGTTTCAAGCTTTCACAGGGAAGACTGTGTCAAAAGAGTCCAAATCCAGTTCTCCATGTCTCAACCCAGTCAGCACACTGCTGTTTCTTTTCATAGTTTTGTTTCTTGTCCTTTCCACTTGGCTTTGTTTGACATCTGTCTAGATTAACTATATTTTTCATTTCTATTACTAGTTTTGACAGCTCAAAGAAATAAATCCTTTGAGTCTGGCTGTGCCATTCTTCAGCATTTCCTAGATCCCTAGAGTTCGCATCATCAGCAGTCTTTGATACCTAATTCTGTACATTTGGTAGTTAACATTCATAGAGTGCAAGCAATATCATGGGCCCTGGGTGAAAATGGGGAGTAAGGCACATGTTCTCAGCCAAGCAATTTATAAGACGATAAAGCCCAGGCAACATATCTTATTACATTGAACTTTAAGGGAGTTATTGGAAGTGATGTTTCATATTTGTCATTTTTGGATTCTTAAACAAAAGGTCTAGACATCTGCAAACCAAATCCTATGACACCCAAAGGGCCTCTTCAATATAGGATCACTGGTATTTCTGCCAAATAGACATCATATGTTTCTGTATCCTTCTTTTCTGTGATTATAAAATTCCAGAGAATAGGATCAAGAAATGTATGAACAAGACTTTCTTGACTCCCTGGTCTATATTGCAAGTGTTAATCAAAGTCATTTCTTATGTTTCTCAAATTATCTTCACACAATAGTTGAATTTTTCCCCTCTGATTCCTCAGTTTCACAGCTCTTCAGGATGAATAAATGTCTATTTCTTTGGAAATTAGTCTGTTATGAGAGCACTCCAAAACATACTTGTGCTTAGTAGCTAAAACCAGAAATTTTTAAACTCTTCCTTTTCAAAGCCCACTGTGCCAAAATATATAGAGTCATTAAGAAACCAAGAAAAAGGTGAAATTAATTTAAGAAAAGTTATGAGGAAACAGTTTATGAGATAATTTGGAATTTAAGTATTACTTTCTAACAAAATAGATGGTATTTTTCTTAGAGACCAGAAAGTTTGAGCAAAGAAAATAAAAGCAAGTGATCGTGGATTTCACTGTCTGGCTCATGCATGAGAATGTTATCAGACTTCTTAATTTTCTTCATTCTGAGATAGGATTTGCATTTCCAATATCATTCCCATCACTATAGCAAGGAGGAAATTCTTACAATAAAAATACTTATAAAACCAAAATTTTACCAGAACCTGTGACCAAAGTGTACCATCTATGGGCACAATGGTCACTAAGGGATTCTTTAAACTGGAGGGTCACCCACTGAAAGGTGTGGCCAAGAAAGATGTGTAAGTGAAGAAAATGAATATCTGAGCAATAAGGGGTGAGGGCAGAGTACACATCCCAAGTTATTCCACTTCCAATTTTCCAACTAGGGAGGGGATCAAATAGACTCTCCCTCCACTGCTCTGTGTCCCTCCCCTGCAGCTTGTTACCCCTCAACATTCAGCGCGCCAGTCTCAAAAAGGTTAAATATCCCCAAACACAGCAACTCTCCCCAGACCCAGTCCACCCACTTCATTATGGTCCTGTGGTCACCTCATTATTCTCCCACATGGTGAGCTAACTAACCTAAGAGACCAAGAGTGTCCCCTTTTAAAGTACAAGCTCAGATGTCGCCTCCAAGCCCAGATGGTGAAGGACACCCACAAAGCCAAAAGCGGAAAGAAAGCAGAGTTTAAGACTGCGTTTCTCTCTATTTACTTCTCTTACTACTGCTTCTGATTTTTACTCTTAGACCAAATGCAAAAGGGTAAAATAAGCTTTCCTAAATGGCTATTTCCTTTTGAAGCCCACAGTCTGTATTAGTTTGCTAGGGCTGTCATAAGCGAGTACCACAGACTGGGTGGCTTAAACATCAGAAATGCATTTTATCACAGTTCTGGAAACTAGAAATCTAAGTCAAGGTGTTGGTATGGTTGGTTTCTAAGGCCTTTCTTTTTGGCTTGGGAGAGCCCCCTTCTCCCTGTGTCTTCACGTGATTTTCCCTCTGTGTGTGGTTGTATACAAACTTCCTCTTCTTCTAAGGATATTAGTCATATTGGATTAGGGCCCATCCTAATGACCTAATTTTAACTTAATTAACTCTTTAAAGATCCTTTTTTGTGACTAAAGTTACCTTCTGAGGTACTGGAGGTTAGGACTTCAGTATATGAATTTGGAAGGAGGACACAATTTAGCGCATAACTCCCTGTAAAGAATCATCTGCAGGTATACCTGTTACCTTATAGATTTGTTGCTAAAAGCCATGTTCAGATGGAATTTCAATAAACCAGTGGTTCTCAAATCATCATACCCAGACCCACAGCACTAACTGCACCAAAGAACTTTCTAGGAGTGTAAACTTTTAGCACCCACCCCAAACTGAGTCAGAAATTCTGAGAGTGGGGCCAAGCAATTTATTCATGTTTTAACACAATCTTCAGATGATTCCAAATACATGCTCACATTTGAGAACCACTGGGACTAACCAAGTGGCGATTTCAACACAGTTAAAGGTCTTTTGAATGAAATATTCTGATACATTCGTTCAGAAAGCAAAGAGTCCTTTTAAAATGTGAATATTTACTCTTAATTTTTGCATTTTGAAAATTATGAATTTTAATGATAATGAATTTTATGTAGGCACATTTGGATTTCATTTAATTAATTCTGATTCATTCTCAACAACTATTGTAAAGCATGAGTGGAGGTACATACATATGTGAATGTGTATGATGATAACCCATATCTTTAGCTTACTGATTATAATTTGTTCAGCAGGTATTGTCTCCTATGTTCTATTTGGATTTATTCAGGTCAAGTCTCAATTGCAACTCCCCCAACTACTATTTCTTTTAAGCATTTCCTGTTCCTTGAAAGGAGATCTCCCATGCTCAACGGAGGGCTGATCAAAATTCCTTGTGTCACGTTACTTCAGAATTACCAAAATTACAGATTTAAGTGGAGGTCTTTCCAGTTTTTTTCTTCTTATGTTCTAGAATTACAAATAAGTTCAATTGAGAAGACAGATGCTTTTCTGGCAATTTTGTGCCCAGGAATAGAAAAATTACATCTAACAGCTACTAAGTCATGTTTTGATTGTTGTTGCTTTAGTCCCAAATACTTCAGCAGCAAATAATGAAACATAAGAAACTCAGAGGTGGCCTGCCAAAATGAATTTTATTTCTTTTGCAGACAACTAGATCTTTGGCAATTTTTTTTTGTCTAAGAAAAATTACTCTCATACAACACACACACACACACACACACACACACACACACACACGTGAGCTCTTTTCTCTTATGATTTATTTGAGGACAATTGTAGGACCACTGTACTTTTATCACCTGATGAAGCTGGGAATTTACACCTTTTCTGAGCCAATAACATAAGGACCTTTACTCTAATTTTATTTTTCTTTTGAAAATATTTAATAATCCAAATGACAGATGTTATATGTGACTAATCTTAGAATAATGATATTTTATGAAGGCATTCAACCTAAATGGAGGTGGGGTATTCTATAGCAGAGAGAGAAATGGAGGACTAGTGCCCAGAAACCAGGGTTAAATCAAGATCACTGTCATTGTTGAATGCTGAGCTGCAGAGATTTATCTTGTAGGATGGTAGCTTTCAACATGTCAATGGGTTATAGAATGGGTAACTTTGAAGAATTAAAGCTATGGAACCTCTCCTGGAAAAAATGCACCCAGGCCCATACACCATTCTAAATATATCAGGGGATTTGCAGACTTTAAAATAAAAAAATCTCATTTATATTGGACCCAATCTTAGACTTAATTCAGATATCATTGGAATGGAGTATGACATTAACTCTTTTCTCTAAAGATCTGCATAAAGATTATTTTTGCAACATCTGAAACATATGTATATAATTTTTGTCAATTCTCTACTACATAAAGAAATCAGTAACACTTATCTTTGTTCATATGGAAGGGTAATAGGAGGTGATGATTGGAGATAAAGATGCAATAACAGGGGCATAAAAACATTTTGGAACAGTTTAAATAAAAGAGACATGGTGACTAAGAAAAGCTTCAGGGCACTGACGAAGGGCTTTACAAGATGGGAAGAATTTAAAGGTGTAGTTGAGCAGAGGAGGTGAAAGGGGAGAAGAAAAGGAGAGAAAAGGTATTTCAGGAGAAAGAACCTTAGCATAAAGCACAGTCAGAAGAATGAAGTGGTTTTCAGAAACTCCTTTGATTAGGGTAGTGATCCTCAGTCCTGGCTGTGTGTTCTAATTACTTGGAAAGGTTTTAAGACCTTACCCCCAGACCAATTAAATCAGAATCCCTGGGGGTGAAGCCCAGACATTTGTATATTTTTTAAGCTCCCCACATGTTTCTAGCACATAGCCAGGGCTGGGAACCTATACTGCATTGTATAGAGGAGGAGATGACACTGGGGAGTAGGTGTCCTAGGACCAGGGCCCCAATGCTCACAAGGCACACTGCATGTAACCAGAAGTCCTAGGAAGTTTCCAGGCAGGGGTGACATGATCAGAACTGTGTTTCTGAATTATTCCTTGTTGAAAGCCACCCTGTCATATATATTGAACACATACCAATTGAATAATCAGAAATACTGCTTTCACTCTTGTCCATGTCTAATTACCATGGAAACAGAACACCATCACTCTGAAAAGGCATGTTTCCACGCTATTCTTTGTGATCATTGCTGTTTCCTTTAGATGTTCTTCAAATGAAGCAGGTTGAGATATCTTTTTGCTTGTTGTGTCTCTTTAATCTGGAAATTTTCTCAACTTTGACCCCATTTTGTCTCCTTGTCTAAGGTTTTCACTCTCAGACACGCTTCATCAATTCATTAACGTTAAAATACTTTGAGAAAAAAAGTGTTGCACCAGCTATGAAGGCCACCTTGGCTATTTGCCAGCAAAGTTAAATTCTCTGAGTTTTAGTTTCTTTATAAAAAGTGGAAAGAAAACTCAAAATCCATCCTGCATAGGAGCGAGAACTGTAGATTAAGTGTGAGGATAGTATGTCTCACTGGGCTTGTGATAGGAACTCAATAAAACATATCTGCTTTTACTAATGAATGTCACTGAATATCTTAAAAGTAGGAGTCTTATATGATCTTTGATAGCTTATTTTTTTTCTGTAGAGAGATTATTTTCATGTCCTAAAAGTAAGGGGACAGAGAGTGAAGTGCATGAATAAAATTTATTTTTCAGTCTTTCTTCCTGTAATGATATTTTTGGAAGAAATATCACTACCTAAAATCATTTCAGTTTTAAGAAGCTAAGATCAAGTGTATATCTCACAATAGGAATTCTAAAATAACATTGCTATTCAGATCTGGAGGAGAGACAGGGTTTCTTTTCTTTCTTTTTTTTTTTTTTTTTTTTTTTTTTTTTGTACCAGGGATTGAACTCAGGGGCACTTGACCACTGGGCCACGTCCCCAGCCTTTATTTTTGTATTTTATTAGAAGCAGGGTCTCACTGAGTTACTAAGTGCCTCGCCATTGCCGAGGCTGGCTTTGAACTCGCAATCCTCCTGCCTCAGCCTCCCAAAGTGCTGGGATTACAGGCGTGCGCCACCGCGCCCGGCAGAGAGACAGGGTTTCTAAAAATGAAAGGATATATGGTCATTTTGAATTGGTACAAGGAATCTTTTATGAAAAAATTTGGATACCTAATTAGAATTAGTGTAAATGATAATTTTATGTTGACTACATTTGATTTCACTACGACACTATGAGGTCCATGAGCCTTTATGGAGGCTCGGAGAATAGAAAATACTCCTGTGGATGCATCCTGGAACCTGGTTTTGCCTGTAGTATTTCATTAATGTCTATTTATCCATCTTCACTGATTTCCTCTTAAGAACCTGCTGCCTCAGATCCCCATCACCTTTATTTCAACTATGTCATGGAAAATCCATTGTTCCCTTTCTCGCTCACCAGGCTGCTGCACTCTAAGCTCATCTCTCTGAGCTATCAATTTCCACATTCTGGATGTTCTTCTCCACTTGTGCTATGAGTTTACCTGGAGCTTTCTGCTTTGTATCAAACTGCTTCCTGTCTTTAATTTTACAAAGCCACCCCTCATGCCCTGGTGGGTTCTATAAAATTGTGTTATGTTCTTAATAAAAATGATATTTAAGACTGAACTCCTCAGTAGTGTTTTTATCATTTTAAAAGACTAAATATGGAGGGAAAAAGGGTTAGGATGAGTGTTATTTCCCTGCTGTTCTCCTTTCGTTATCAGTAAAGAACAATTTCCAGAATTGGAATTTGAATCAATTTCATGAGGGGACTTCATCAAATCCATCTATACAGCTGTATTGATTAATTCACTCTTTAAATAAAATTATGGCATTTGCAGGTAAATGGATGGAGTTGGAGAATATCATGCTAAGCAAAATAAGCCAATTCCCCCAAAACAAAGGCCAAATGTTCTCTCTGAAAAGTGGAAGCTGATTCATAATGGAGGGGTGAGGGAGCATGGGAAAAATGGAGGAACTGTGATTGGACAAAGGGGAGGAAGATGTGGGGAGAGGGAATGGGGGCAGGAAAGATTGTGGAATGAAATGGACATCATTACCCTAGGTACATGTGTGACTATACATATGGTGTGATGCTACATCGTATACAACCAGAGAAAGGAAAAGTTGTGCTGCAATTGTGTACAATGAATCAAAATGCATTCTGCTGTCATATATACCTAATTAGAATAAATAAATAAATTTTAAAAAAATTCACTCTTTAAAAATATTTAGGAAATGCAACAGATGGCCTCATTTTAAAAAACCATAAATTTCTAGCATTGATATCTTTCAAGGCTCTGCTTTAAATTGATGCTGAGAACCATCTTTATGTATAATTCTTATTTCTTATGGGGGAACCATTGAAGCTAGTTGACCAAATGAACTAAATTTTAAGAGGAAATTCCACGATGGTCTATTTTTTTTTCATACTTCAAAGAATAATACATATACCAGATCTTCCAAACTGCTGCCAGGTTTGAATGTTGTAAAATCCTTTCACTGCCAACATTTTGCTGGTGTTGAAATACAATCCATGTCCCTCACAGCTTTGGCAAACATATTTAACACATTTATGCATACATTAGTTAGTGTAAACATGACTCACTTAAGTAGAAAGGATTTTTTAGAATTTTAATATTTCACCACCATGTCATTCCATGGAAACTACCTTGAGGCTACTATGAAGGGGTTTCAAGTACCTCTCACAAAAAACATTACATATTAGCAAAAACCATTCAGTCAAGAAGAATGGCATACTGACTGGAGGCAACTCTGCAAAGCACATGCATTTTTAATTAAATTCATTAAAAATGCTGTGTATCTCCATAGACTTGAGGGCAGATAGAACCACTTAACAATAGCCAAGATCTAATCCAGTTTGTCAGATCTAATAATAACACAAGTGCAATTTCTCACACAGGGACACATCCAAAAAGTTCACGAATGAGCAATTGTGATGCCTTTTTAAAAAAGTAATATTTATAAATTATTGCAAGATGTTACCAGCTCCAGACCATGGTTGCAATTTCTAATTCCAAAGAATTGATAAAAGGTGCTATTAATAAAAAGGTACATTTTGGGCAGCTGACATAACTAATTGATCAAGTAATTTGAGTAAAAATACAAAATTTCATAGGAAACCCGGACAGGGATGAAATCACTCAATATTCCAAAAGCCAGAAGGCCTTGAAAAAAAGGAGAGACCACAGAACACTTTTATGCCTAACCAAAACCAAATAAAATGATCCCAACATACAAATAGGCTTCAGATGATATAATATGACGAGAGATTTCAACTATGTAGGCAAAGCTTTCATTTTCTTACCCAAATATGCCAAGCCAAGGATTACCTAAGTAGAGGCGAGTGGGGAGTCCTATTCCCTCCGTGAGTTGTCTCTATAAGGGTAGAAAGGAAAATTTTTTCCCACCTCTTCAAGTTTCACTATACCTTTCTAAACAAATGCTCAACCTAACACTTGAATCTCAAGATCTGGGTTACATTAAAGTACAGTAATTGTCCCAGATGAATGTGAATTTACCTAAGCTGACACTTCTAGTAATGACCACTGAAAAATGCACCACCATTAGCCCACCCAAGGATCCCCACAGCAGCCCAAA
The DNA here is from genome assembly GCA_025594165.1 of Tamias sibiricus. Lineage (NCBI taxonomy): Eukaryota > Metazoa > Chordata > Mammalia > Rodentia > Sciuridae > Tamias > Tamias sibiricus. The sequence continues at coordinate 104,288,010 of CM046664.1, read as the reverse complement.
TCACTGCTTGTTCGGAGCACCTGAAGGTGATGGGGACACTCCTCAGCTCTGCTGGCTGTCTGTGGAGGTTACCACAGTGCATGAACCATGCAGAGCAGGGAATAGCTGCTCAAAGCTCTCTTTCCAGGTACTTGAAGAAATGTGGCAGAGCTCTGTCCTCTTTTTCTGGGGAAAATAACACATCCCGAAACTCATTGTTACTAAGAAATGCTCTATTTTGGCAAGAACAATATCTTGTTCAATTTTGGGATGGGAAAATTAGTATGCATATGTATTTTCTCAATCCGCCAGCAGCCAAATAATATCTAACGTTGAAATAATAGTTTAAGGAAAAGCATTTTTCCAGTCTTTTCCTCATTTTATCTTTGCAATATTCTCCCAGTAAAAGAATGGACAGGAGAGAATGAATTTTGCTAAACAAATCCAAGTGGCTGCTTTCTGGAAGTAGAGGCCATCATACAAAAATTAAGAATGGGAGGGAATTCTAAATAGTCCCCCTGAAGATACAAAATTACCTACGAATGTGGTGTCCTCAGCCAGAGCATGTAGGGAACCAGTGGGAATTGTGTAATTAGCAATGTACAAAGCAAATCTCACCCCCTGTGAGCAGTTAATAAATCACAAACTCATACACGTTTCATCGTTTTTTTCCTCTTACCTTGGAACTGATATTATCCAGAATACTAGTCCATGCATGGCCCTATGCCTGACCCAAACTGCTTACTTAATCAGGAAATATGAATGGGCTGCCAGGGAATGCCACATGACACCAGAGAATAATGAGGTACCGTGAATTAAAGGTTATTCTCACTTTCTTTGAGCCATCAGCTCAATCTTATTTCCCATTACCAGAAAAATAAATTAGCCCCAGTCTTCAGTATGCCACACAGACAATGAAAATGACCACTTGCTCTATTAACCACAAGGATATAAATTTCACACTAAGAGTTTTGGACTGTAGAAAGAGACAAGTTATTCTATAGTTCACAACAACTACTTTACTCATGAAAGGAAAGCTTCTCAATCAGGTATATGTTTTCCTGTAACAAAGCAATGTGGATTGTTATCAAAACTGGAATCCTGCTCTATTTTTTTTTTTTTGAGGTGTCAGGGATGGAATCCAGGACCTTGTGCATGCTGGATAAGCATCTACTACTGAACTGCAGCCCCAAACCCATGTTCTGACAACTTTACAAGAAGTTTTCCATTGTATAATTCTGCAATAACAGTGATCATATTTTTATTTGTGTGTGTGTGTGTGTGTATGTGTGTGTGTGTGTTTCTTCTTTTAAAAAAAATCATCAAGTATCACAACCTCTCTGGTTCCTGCCCTCACCACCCACTTTATAATTTGCCCAGTTGGTCTTTCCACTCACAGGCCCAACATTGGCACACATTTTTATGGAGAACTGAAATGATGTTTCAGATTTAAACGCTCGACTGTCTAAAATACATGGAGACCATGTAAAGCTCTCATGCCCCTATTTCTAGGTCCTTGACTAATCATTTGTTACAACTTTCTTGCTTGCTTTATGCCAAAAGAGCTAAGCATGCCTCTCCTTCTACCCTCTGGTTGTCACCACTTACTCTATTTTTGTGATTCCTCATCTTCCAAATTACTTCTTCTTCACTTCTTTCATATAAACAAAATATAAGATGCCTTTTCATTTAAGAGTTTCAATGCTAGTTGCTACAAACAATAGAAAGTCAGCAAAGAAAAAATAATGAACATAGGAGAATTTCTTTAATCAACAAAGTACTCAAAAGAATTATTCCCTCATCTCGTTATAATGCATGTAAATAATCCAAACTCTGTAAATAATGCAATACACTATTTTAAACTACTGTTTCCTAATATAGGACATGCTTGTTCCCTAGCTTGTGCCAGTGATAGACAGCCTGAATAGAAACCTTAGAGTCCTTTCTAGACAGCAAACCAGATGGTCACCACGGATACATTTCAATTGATCTTAAAAATCTATTTCTATTTCATAAATAGAAATATACTTCATGCTATCTTTTCTAAGGTTATTGATAATAGGTTACCTCCATGTTTCATATTTTCTATAACCTTAGGATTTTCTCCATTTTTCCCCTGTTGCTTTTCCAATACCTGTTTCTACTGAATACATTATTCTCCTGGAACTGTAGTTTGCTCTTCAGACATCTCTTTGTAGACCATTGCACTATCTGTTCTAGCTCCAATTTGCTTGCCTGTTATTGCTACATATTCCCATCCACACACTTGCCCACTTGTATTTGCTCTTTTACAGGTGGCACCCTTGTGGATCCATACCTGGCAGGCCTGGTACCATCAAGGTACCCGATTCCATACCCATTCCACCACTCACTAACAGACTACAGCTGAATTTTATGTCTGCCGTTCTATTTTTGTTTTCTGTATGTCTCAAGATATTTTTGTTCTTCTATTCTTCTTTTACTGCTTCTTTTTGCAGTAAGTGAATATTTTCTAATGTAATATCTTAATTTGTAATGGTTTTCACTCTTATTTTGAGTTACTACCATACTGGTTACTTTAAGACTTACCATAAACATTATACCTTAGCAGGGTCTGTTTCAGATTCATATTAACTTAATTCCACTGGAATATAGAAATGTTATGCCCACATAACTCCATTCCCTTTCTCCGTTTTTAATGCTATTATTGCTGTACATCGATATGTGCTACAAACTGAAGAATGCATTTATAATTATTACTTTCTAGAACTGTACATATTTTAAAGAAGCTGAGAGAAGAGAGCAATTATGTACTTAAAACTTTTATTATTTAACCTTCATAGTTCCTATTCCTGGTTCTCTTTATTTGTTCCTATGGATTCAAATTACCATTTATAGTCATCTCCTCAGTCCAAATGCAGCTTTGCTCCCACCCACTTCTTTTCTGCTGTTATTAGAAAATATATTACATTTTTATATATTATAGGCCCAACAACATAATTATAGGCATGGTGTTTTCTATAACTATTTTTAAAATCAGAAGTATGGAAAACAAAAAATAAGAAAATATTTACTTATACTATTTACTTATACTGTCTAGTATAGTTACTTATTTACCTCTTCAGGTGTTCTTTGTTTTTTCCTATGGATTTGAATTAGTGTCGGGGGCTCCCTGCTTTTAGCATTTCTTATAAGATGGGTTTACAGCAATGAATCATCTCAGTGATTAATTATCTGGGAATATCTTTATTTCACCTTCATTTTTGAAAGATGGATTTCCTAGGTCATGATTCTTGGTTGACAGTTTTTGTCTTTGAGCACTTTGAATGTCTCCCAATGTCTTCTGGTCATCACTGTTTCTGATGAGAAGTCAGCTATTCATCGCGTTGGAGATACCTTCATAAGTGAAGATACATTTTCTCTTGCTGCTTTCAGGATATTCTCCTGGTCTTTGGCTTTCAGTATTTATACTTTGAGGTGTCTGTGGAACTCTGCATTTATTCCATTTGGAACCTTTTCAGACTCTTGGTTTGTAGATTGAAGGTTTTCATCAAATTTGTAACATTTTCATCTATTTTTTAAAATATTTTTTTCTACTCCTGTTTTTCTCACCTATCCTTCCAGCACTTACATTGCATGTACATTGATTTGCTTAATTGTACCCCACATTTTTCTAAAGTTCTTCATTTTTCTTCATTACTTTTTCTCTGACTTGCATATTGTGCACTATCAATCTATTGACTTGCATATTGTGCACTATCAGTCTATCTTCAAGTTTGTTAAGTTTTTCTTTTGTCAGTTGAATGTACTGTTATGCCCCAAGGATAAAATTTTCACTTCTGCTTTTGTATTGGACTGAAGAATTTACACTTGGTTCTTTTACATAAATACATAATTCCATCTTTATTAATATTCTCTATTTGAGGAAATATGGTAATCTTACCTTCATTTACTTATTTAAGCATGGTTTCCTTTAGTTTTTTGAAAACACACTACTTTGAAGTCTCAAAAATATCTGGTTGCCCTCACATATAGTTTCTGTTGCCCACTTCCTGCCCCTATCCACATATGGGTCATACTTTTTGGTTTCTTTGCATGCTTCTAATTTTTTGTTGGAAACTGGCTTATTGTGCACTATCAATTTATCTATTATAGCAACTTTGAGTACTGGTCACACCTACACCCAGGTTTGTAATTGATATTTGCTTGTTTATTTGTTCAGTGACTTGGTGGATTATTTTGGTGAAATCGGTTCTCCCGTCTCCCTCATAGTGTAAAGCCTTAGATATTGCTCCTTGAAGAGTGCAGTCTTGGGTATATGCATAGTCATTCTGGAATAACAGGCTTTTGCAGTCCTTTTCCTAAATTACATCTCCTATCAAGTTCACTAATTTCTGACTAGTTGCTTTGTTTTTATCACCAGTGTTCTTGGGCACAAATTTCTCCACAGATTAATCCAATTAAATTCAGGCTCATTAACAACAGTTTTTGAAATTAGTTTTTTATTTGTTTGTTGGTTGGTTTCTGGGGCTGGAATTGAACCTAGGGCCTTGTGCATGCTAGGCAAGCATTCCACTACTGAGATACACCTCCAGTTCCTTGAGATTAGTCTTTAAAATTTGTTGTTAGCTGTCTGTTTTCCTGGTTATTTCTGGTAGGCTAGCTGACCTATGCTTTAGCTTGTATACCTAACCCACCTGCCAGTACCCTCTTAATTGCCTTACACCAGAACCTCAATTGTTTTGAGAATATCCCTAGGCTTGAACATTCTACAGCAATATAAGCCAGCTTCCTTAGGATAGATTTTGTGCTGTTTTGTGGCCTGCACACACCTTCCTCTTCCCCCTTTCTCTCAGCAAAATCTTTGAGTCAAGGCTCTGTAGCTTGCAGAGAACAGTTTGGATATTTCTCTCTGAAGGACACTTCTACTTTAAGAGCTGGGTTGTGGCAGAGTGGGATACAGCCGTAACCTCTAGTCAACACAGCTTGCCTCTCTCTCTACATGGACCTCTGCTTTATACATGAGTTAGGGTGAAAGCAAGTGGGCCCCATTATTCTCAGCATCTTGAACCCAAGGTAAAGCCTCCATCTCTCAAGTCAGGGCTGAAGAAGACCACCCCTGACTACACAGTCACACTTGCCTGGAACTTAGCCTCTGCAACAGGTAACTAGCTAGGGTAGAGTAAGAAATGTTATTATTCTGTCCTTCCCAGGAAGATACCATAACCCTCCAATAGGAAGCTGGAGGCACAGACAGCCCACTTGAATTGGAGTTTCCTTAAAGCTTTATTTAGTTTAAACCTCACGAAGTCTTCCTGTCTTTACCAATTTTTAGCGAGTTTCCTAAATGATTTTTATCTTATCTGCTGTATGCTCTTAGGACCATTTTGAGAAATTTTAAATAGGTGTGTGTGTGTGTGTGTGTGTGTGTGTGTGTGTGTGTGTTATAATTAGTACCAGGTTTATTGGGAAACAGATCCATGGAGAATCTCATGCTGCCATGCTGGAAGTGGAATATTTGTAGGCTTTTTAAACTAAGTAACATATGAATTAGTATTCTTCTGGGAACAAAAGGCCTGTTAGAAAATTATTTAGTCCCAGCATTCTTGTTTGTGACATTGATGAAGCAGAAACAACTGCTTGCTTAGAAATCAGGAGGAGACCATTACATGACAGGTTTCATTCACCACAAGGCAGCTTGAGCTTTGCTGCGTGTGGTTTGCATGATAAGACAGAAAGAAAAACTGGTAAGTGCTTCTCTCAGATATTTTGAGGCATGGACACTAAATTGAGACTCAGTCTGCCAAGGGGTTGACTGTGGTGGATAAAAATATGGGCTGAATGTAGACTTCTAGGCAAGGGGTTGGATGGAGGACAGGACATGAATTTGGGATCTGAAGACAATGAAAACTGAGAGGACACCAAGCCATCAAGAGGAAGATGGCCAGTGTTCCCCAGCAACCCTGCCAAAAGAAGAGATGACAAGCTCATCAGCTACAGGCTTTAGCACTGGGTGCCAGGTGGACAAAGAACATCATGTCAGTGAGCAGCAGATGTAGCTAGCAAGCTACCAAGGACTGGTACAAGGTCAGAGTCCCTCTCATCCTCCCAACTCCACCAAGGCCATGGGATCATGTGCACCTCACCTCTCCCCCATCTATATGTGGCCATGATCTAAGGAAAGATAAGAATGAGGCTTTATGAAAGTTTGAGCACTTCCACCCAAGATTAATGGAACATACTAACAGAGACTGTTAAAAATAAAAGAATGGACTAAGGTTGTTTATTTCATACATTTTCCTCTGACAACCAGTAGTACTGTAGACAGCTGCAGACAAAATAAAGGAGCTGAAATCTCTCTGCACTTCTGATTTATAAGGTGAGTAAATTCTGCAGCAACACTACAAGTCCAATAATGTATATGAGTGTGCCAGGCACATAATAAATATTATTTTTTCTTTGCATCCCTTTTTTCTTCTTACACCAAAGAAAGCATTTTTCCAATATACATTTCTAGCCACCCAGCATCCAAACACCCTTTTTGGAGGGGAGTGTACCAGAATAGATTAAAAGCAGAGTCACAGTCGCCCCAGACATTACAGAAGCTGTACAGCGGGTGGGGAGGTTATTTCTCTGCCTTGTCCAGCACTGCTGATGCAGTACCTGGTAACTTAGGCCTAGCTAATGGGTTTCTGGCTCTTGAAGTCTCCAGGGAGCCCCGTTAAGGGGGAGTTGGAGGTTTTCAAGGCAACAGTGGCCATAGCGTTCAAGTTCTGAGATGAAGTTGAGTGTCCAGTGACAGGAAGTCCAGAGGTTCAGATCTTCTAACCAGGCAGGTGAAGTGGGTGACCATGCTGTGTTAGCTGCTGTCTCAGTCTGCTCAGGTTGCCACGACAGAATCCCATAGACTAGTTGGCTTAAAGAACAGAAATTTATTTGTTCACAATTCTGGAGGCTGGGAAGGCCAAGATCAAGGTGCTGACCAACTCAGATCATGGGGAGGGCTTGCATCCTGGCTTGCAGGTGTCTGCTTTCTCTGTGTGTCTGCACATGGCTTTCCTTGGCAATGTGTATGTGGAGCGAAAAAGACAGAGATCCTTTTCTACCATTTTTTTAAGGCCAACAGTCCTATCAAGGCCCTATCCTTATGTCTTCCTTTAACCTAAATTACATCCTAAAGGCTTTGTCTCCAAATAAAGTTGCTTTGGAATTGGGGCTTCAATGCATGATTTTTCAGGGGACAGAATTCAGTCCATAGCAGCTGCCTAACTTTCTTTCTATTTCCAGCCTAATTCTCTGATTTTTTTCATTAATTCTCTTTTCTACCACCACACCTCAAGTTCATTTTTTCTTCACGTTACCCAGAATTAGTTTCTATTGTTGGTAATTATGAACTCAATGGTATAGAACTAATTTCAGAAGACAGTCACTTGGGGAACTGGTGTTGGTTATCTGTTCTATTTGATGTTAAATAATATGAAAATTTAGAGTTCAAGAATGGGAACCTATCAGCCACAACAAATAATTAAATAATGTCTCCCCCTCCCTCGCCCCCCGTGGAGATCTTTAATGAAATGTCCATTGTGAAGGAAGATTTTAGGGTATCAAGTTGTCACTGCTATGGAATAATGTGAATGGTATAAACAATTTAAAGACACTAGGGTGGGATGACCACTACTATTGGTCCTGGACAGCTTAAAGAAGCAATGAGAAACTCAAATCTTTGTATTTTAGCTCAAGGCCAAGACCCAGTGGGCATTCTCCAGTTTTGAGGAACATTTACAGAAAATGTTTCCCCAAAACAAATGCAAAGTTCTGTGGGTCACTGAACAAATACCGTTGAATTTCCAGTGTTACCAGGTAACTTACATAAAAGTGACAGCAATAATAAAGAAGTAGTGGGAAATCAGATGTAGTGGCAAAAATATGTAGGCTTGGAAGTGAGTACCCCCAAACTATATTCTGTACTGAATTTTGATGGAGAGTCAAAGAAGACTCATCTTTCTCTCTGCATTTTCATCATTCTTATGTTACTTTGTTGTTGTTGTTGTTTTTTATCACTGTGACTAAAATACCTGACATAAACAAATTAAAGGAGGAAATATTTATTTTGGGTTATGGTTTCAGAGGTTCCAGTCTATAGTTGGCTGGCTCCATTGCTCTGGGCCTGAGGTGAGAAAAAATATTCTGGTGGAAGAATGTGGCAGAGGAAAGCTGTCAACTTATGGCAGCCAGGAAGCTCAGACAGTGGAACTAGGGACAAGTAATAGTCCCCAAGGGCATGTACCCAGTGGCCTACTACCTCTCTATATGCCCCACCTACCTACAGTTTCCACCACCTCCTCGTTGTCCAAGTAGCCACCAATGGACTAGACCACTGATGAAGTCAGAGTCCTCATGATCCTATCACTTTCCCAAAGCCCCATTTCTGTACATGGCTGTAATGGGGACCAAGTTGTCAACAAATAAGTTCTTGGGGGACACTTCAGATGCAAATCTTAACAATCTTGCACCAGGACTGAGCCAGCTCTCTGGTACTATCTTTAGATCTTGACCTCTCACCCTGAACATGAGGCATCATGTTTTAGGACCTGGAGTGTATACTGTAGCTGGTACCTTCAAAACCTGGTTAAGACATGTGCAGGCCAGAAAATGCAGAAAAATTATTTGAAAATATAGGAAGTAGCTATACTTCAGGAAAGTTTCCATGGGCCTAGTGGTCTCATAAACTCTCAAGTATGTGGTAAATAATGTTTCTCTGCTTGGTGGGCTATTTTGGCTTTTGTAAGTAACATTCAACATTTGCATGTACTTATTCATTCCATTCACCAGGTAATTCAAAAGATTTCTACTTTAAAGTGGCCATACCACTTAGATATTATGGTCCAGCTGATCCAATAGCATTAAAAGTGTTGTGGCAAATCAAACTCTTCCTAAAAGGAGAATCACAGCAGAGGTCCTCAGATTTTAGAACAATAGTGTAACCTCTTCACTGTATTATCACTCTCCCTTTAAAAGATAGGTCTTGGTTTGCTCAGGGGCCTGAGTAGAGAATGAGCCTTGACCAAGAGATGCCAGAAGACTCTGGAAAACAAACTACATTATGCATCACAGTGACATGAATCACAGTGACCTACCTGGCCATTAAGTCATGTGAAGGCACGGTTTCCTCTACAACTGGCCAAGCACTCTACACTGCACTGCAATGAACAAGTCATGAGCCAGCTGCTCACACTCCCAGTGTTCTTACTCATACTGGTCACCCCTTCCTCAGCCGAAACAGAAATGACCTGTGACTACCTGTCTGAAGAGAAAACATCTGGGCCTGGACTGTGGGAAGGTCTAAGTGACAGGTTGGCTCAAGCTAAAAGTAGACTGCTAAACGTAGAACCTCATATGAGAGTAGGCCTGAAGTTCAGTGCAGAAGGAAAGCCATTGTGATTCCACTAGAGGAAAAGAGCTTTGACTAGCATATCTCAAAGCCCACTTTGCTTGGCTTGGAAGAACAGACTGTATGAGAAAAAGCTCTGTAAAATTATCCATGGACAGTGACTGATCCATTAACTGAAAAGTCCAGTGAACACAGGTGGCAAAAGGTTTAGGGAAAAAGTATATGGAGGGACCTTTAAAAATATATCTGCAGTGACATGGTCTTTCTTCCTTTCTTTCTTTCTTTCTTTCTTTTCTTTCTTTCTTTCTTTCTTTCTTTCTTTCTTTTCTTCTTCTTCTTCTTCTTCTTCTTCTTCTTCTTCTTCTCTCTCTCTCTCTCTCTCTCTCTCTCTCTCTCTCTCTCTCTCTCTTTTTGTATTTTATTTAGAGACAGGGTCTCACTCAGTTGCTTAGCTTTTGCTGAGGCTGGCTTTGAACTCGTGATACTCCTGCCTCAGCCTCCCAAGCCGTTGGGATTACAGGTATGCACCACTGTGTCTGGCATCTGGAGTGACATGGTATTTCTATATCATCAAAAGTTATGCACAAAAGAAGGCTCTAGTGATTATGTGGAAGAATTGACCTGTTCTATAAAGTCCCTTATCCTCCTGTGTCCAGCAGCATAAGTGCTTGCTGAGTGTCTACAGTAGCAATAACATAGGCTACCCAAGGGCTCAGTTTCCTTATCTAAGGTTTCCCTGGCTAGTCCCCAATTGGAGAGCAACCAGATGCCCAACATTAGATCATATCTTGAAAGAAGAGTCAGCCAGTTCCTCAGTTTGATCCTTTTCTATCTTTGATACAATAGCTGCTTATTCTGAATTTTCCTCTCCTGCTTGTCATGCCTCTCCCAGGTTTAAGTGTCACAGATTTTCTGAAAACTTTATATTTTGCTCTGGCTTTGGTTGTCTGACTAGCTTCTCTTGGTTTCTGCCTATCTTCTGGGCCTGGTTTTACCAATCTTCATGTTGATTCTGCGAGTTAGGGAATATCCTTCTGTTCAAACTCTTACTTAATTTGATTATAGGTTCTAACATTTGAAATGATGAATTCTGAAGCACTTCCTCCCACCTCCCACACCATGACCTCTCTTTTTGTTTTCTGCAAAGTCCTCTACTTCTGAACCCCATAAATATATCAAAAAAAAAAAAAAAAAATCAAACGCTGAAGGCAGCTACTTTAAAAATGTGATATGTTGGTTAATTAACTGGGTGATTCATGGTTAAACAGAAAATTCCCAATCTTCCTAATATTAAATTGCTCCAATGTACCTAATATATAGTACCATAATCAAGATATCTTAGATATCTTATTTTTGAGACTGAAGTTCACATGGTATTCTCAGGCCATTTTTTTTTTTTTTTTTTTTTTTTTTTTGGTACCGGGGATTAAACTCAGGGGCACTTGACCACTGGACCACATCCCCAGCCCTTTTTTTTTTTTTTATATATATTTTATTAGGGGCAGGATCTCACTGAGTTGCTAAGTGCCTCGCCATTGCTGAGGCTGGCTTTGAACTCGTGATCCTCCTGCCTCAGCCTCCCAAGTGTTGGGATTATATAGGCTTGCACCACCACGCTCAGCTACTCAGGCCATTCTTTTCTAGGTCTTTCCCCTTTCTATAGAACTGCACATTAAGGAAGTATAGGGAATAAGACAGAATGTCCATACACTAGGTCTTGCTCTGCATTTTGTCTTTTTTTATTGGATTTTTAATTTTTCTGGTTTCATTTTTATTTGTCATTTAGCTCCATCTTGTTTTCCCAATTTACAAGTATATTCTGGATAAATGAGTATATTTTACTGAGACTTGATTGTACTGCAATGGTACCATCACTAGAGGCTTTATAAATCTTTTAGGATGAGGCTTGTGCATTGTAATATTAAAAATATTAAATATTTTTAATTATTAAATTTAATTAAATATTAAAATCACTGTCTTAGCCAGTGATTTTATCCTAAATCAAGCATTAAACCATGAAAGTTCTCTTAACCATAGCTTAAAAAAAGTGGTTGAGTGAGGGGAAAATAATTTTCTTGTAAGAGCCCTAATAAAGAGATAGCTAAGATGGCGGCTAGCTGAGAACCATAAGAGGTGTTTAAGTATTTTCACCTGATATTCATGCATTTATCTAAGAATCTTTCTATGCCCATGAACACTATGTGACACACCTGTAAGTTTGAGCTGTTCACACGTGTATACTTGTTAAGGCAAAAAGTATTTAACCCGGTGAGGTTGGCTAGTGTGGTGGTTGGAGTTGGAGAGGATGTTGGAGCTGGAGAGAGAAGTTAGAAGAAGGAAGAATAAAGAACCTATTCATTTCCAGTCTGCCTCCGAATTCTTTCCCGCGGTATCGTTGCTGCAGGCGGCAATAGCTGCAGGTGGCAACATTTTCTTTTTAAATTAAACCAGAAGAATTTTTTTGTTCAATATAAATATCTTTTTCAAAAAGTCTGGAATATCTATGTTCCTTACATAGCCTATCTGATATTTGAATTCCAGGAGACTTGCCAAGATGATTTGAAATTAAGATTTTTAAAGAAAGCTAATATCCCAGGAGAGGGTCCCGCAATCTCAGACCTTTGTTAACAAGGACCTGGGGGCTCTACAGTTTGTTCTGAAAAAGGATTAGGACTTTAAACAAGTGTCAAAGGGTAAATATCAGGCATATATTAAGAAATAAAAATAAAGCAGGTGTCAATAATGCTCTGAAAAAGTCTATTATTATCGTAGAACAGAGACTAAAAATAGGGTTAGTATGTATATCATCTAACTAGAGATTTTTAATATGCATCCAGATGCCACCACAGCTTACTACCACACACTTGCCTTATATCAGTTTTAAGGTTCCAAAGAAACATTTCCCTCTGTATTCTCCAAAAATGACATTGACAATTTTTAAAAAATAAACAATTTATACTTTTGAGGAAAGGAGGTATGAGAAAACTTAGAACTCAAGTGCTAGTGGGTTAGAACTCCAACTCAGTTGTGATCTCTCATTGTCTGTTATGGATGGAGGGGAGAGAGGAGAGCGGTAGAGGTGGAGATAAGTGACAAGAGGTCAAGCATGGATTCTGAAGGTCCTTTTGATAGCATAAAGATGGTGTGAAAGGGATGGACATCCCCAGTGTCTACACTCAGGACTGTGAAGGGAGAACTCAGAGGTTTCCCACACTGGTCTCTGGGATGACAGGATGAGGCTTCAGCTGCCTCACTAGGAGACAGCTTTACATCATGGATATGGCTGATCTCTCAAAAAGGAGAATCCACAATGCCATCATTCAGCTTTCCTATGAGTCAAGGAGGTCTTCTCAACCAAGCCCTCTGTCCAGCCTGGTGAAGTGAAGGGCAGGCTGGCTCTCTGGGTCCCAGCTGCCCAACCTGTAAAATGATGATCTTGATGACCTGAGCTGCCCAATACAGGAGCTGCTAGCCCCATGCGGTGACTGAGTCCTTGACACATGGCTAATGTAGCTAAGGAACTGTATTTTTATGTTTATTTAACTGCAATTAATTGTTTGAATTTTAAAATATATGTCTGTTTCAATCATCAGAAAGGATTTTAACATATTGGAAACAACAGTAGTATGTGAATCTACCTTTTTAATTGCAAAGTTTTGAGATCCAACTCTAGCTCAAGTATTTCTGGCGAAAATGTTTGGTCTGAATTTGGGTATGGTGCAAGTGTAAAGTACAAACCAGATTTTGAAGATGCCATATAAAAAAAGAAGGTGCAATATCGCCTTGCGAATTTCTATACTGATTACATATTGAGATGATAATCTTTTGAATGTATGGCATTAAATAAAATAGATTAAAAATTAACAGTGACACATTATGTTTCTACTGGACAGTTCTGGGCTAGACTATTCTAATTCCCTTGTAGTAACCATTTCTCTGTGTGCAGCTTCTATAGTGAGGATAGAAGTGAGTATAGAGAGGATTCCAAGTCAAAGTAGAAATTCTCTATCTGCAAGAGAATATATATATTTTTAAAGTTCAAAAGTGAAACAAGAACCTTCTTTAGCCACCTCCCCGCAAAGCTCTCTTATCTCTGCACAGTAAAGGCTTAAAAGCCTGCTTTGCTCTATCCTGGGCCAACCCAGGCAGCCTCAGTGATTTTCTCCTTCAGTTTTCCTAACTATCTTGTTCTGGAGTAGTTAATGCCTGCACCAGCCTGAAAAAGAGGCCTGGTTGAACCAGAAACAGGACCTTCCCTCACCACAGAGTCTCACCCACATGATTTTTCCATATAAACTTCATAAAACCAGTGCAGCCTTGATGCATGGATCATACTCCCTGAAATACAGTATTTCCTCTTCCTTCTTCCATCTCTCTGTGTGTGGTTTCTATAGCTTTATCACTCTAGTATCATCTCATTCTTCATTTCTGCATCGATGTTTAGTAAGCACCTTCTTTCAGCCAGGGACTGTGTTGGGCATAAAGGTAAAGAACACACATCCTGCCCTCAAGGAAATCACAGACTGAGAGGTAGACATATAAATAATAATTAAATACAGTGTGATAAGGGAGAAACAGACTATATCAGCAGCTTGAGGGAAACATCAACCGGAAGAGGAATTACCAAGGAGGAGCTGGCCACTGAGCACACTCCTGAAGGAAGGCACACGGGAGAGATGCCGTCGAGGCAGGGAACACAGAATGTGTTAATGTACCAAGGCATGAGCCTGCAGGATACCTTGGAAAATGCAAGCAGTTTGATATTTCTTAGGTGGAAGAAACAAGGCATAGGAGGGAAGAACAGGGAGGCAGTGGCTAAAATGTGGTCGGTCACAAAGTTCCCATTTGTAAGATACCAGGAAGAAGAAGAGAGGCCATTCAGAGTGAAGGAGCCCCAATTAGGGAGATGGCTATTGCGGTCAGCTGGAAGCCATAAGTTCTACCTGATAATAAGTATGTATGTGACGCACCTGTAAATACACGTGAGGCACCCGCAAAGCTAAAGGTATATAACCGGGTGAAAGCGGTCGGAGTCAGGAGAAGAATGAATTCATTCGGTCAGTCATGCAGTCGCTCGGTCGGAAGAAGAGTTCGGGTCAGAGAAGAAGAAAAAGAATCAGAGCGGCCAGAATGCAGACAGAGCGGTTACAGAAGAGAAACCAGATAGAAGAAGTAATTCCTGGTCAGAGTCAGGCTGAGGCTCCCGAGGAAGAAAGAAAAAAGAACAAAGAAAAAAAAGCTCTAAAAGCTAAGCTCTCTCTCTCTCTAAAGAAGAAATCTCTCTCTTTCAAGCTCTCTCTCTTTCTCTCTAAGCTCTAAGAAGAAGAAGAAAAAGCTATCTCTAATCTTTCTCTCTAAGCTCTTTCTAAGAAGAAGAAAAATCTTTCTTTCCCTCTCTAAGCTCTCTCTAAGAAAATAGAAGTAAAAGTAGTAGTATCTTTACTCTGCCTCCGAGAGTTTTCCTCCCGCGGCATTGTGGCTGGCCACGACAGGCAGCTTACATCAGAGAACTCTTCACCACTATCCACAGGTTGTAGAAGTTTCCTCCCCACTCAGGTTGGCTGGCATCTTTCCAACGGGTTAGGAAACTCTCATACCTGGGAGCCATACAGAACTTGGAGTTGCTAGAGATGTCTGGCATCATCTTTGTCACTCAACAGCTTTGTGGGGTGCCTATTAGGAGCCAGTCACTTACTCACTATAATAAACATGCAGAAGACTGGCTCCCTAACCCCAGGACCTCATGGACAGTCCAGGGAAATATTGTAATAGGCAAAGCAGAGGCAATTTGGCAGGGAACCTTGCTTTTTTTTTTTTCCCCCTTTCCTTACTACTTGGAAATAAAAAGCATGTGTTTAAAATGTTTGGGGGGTAGAGATAGCCTGCTCCAAATCAGTGTTCTCTATTCTCAGGCTCCTTTCCCTGCAACTAATGACCTAAGCAGACAAGGAAGGTCTAACCTATTTGAAAGAACAGTATTCATTAGAGACTGTATTCCTAAATCTTTCTAGCTTAAATCATTTTTTGGAGTATTTATCAAAAACAGATCATTATACCACGAGTTAATACCACTACGAAGAGTATGTTCATTAACATGCACACAGAGAAAGGAGGCTTAAGCTTGGGCAAATCCAAAGTATCTTCTCCTTCATTAAAAAAATAATAATAATAAAATGGAAATGTGTAGAAAGTGAGTACATTTGAACTCCATTAGAGGTAGAACAAAATCAGTGCTCTGAGATCACCAGTTTGAAAATCATTAAACTGTCCATGGTCAAACAGTGACTTAAAAATAATCATCAAGCTTTCATATATAATGAGCAGTAAAGTGGATTTTATATATACAGCAGCTTCAAACGTTATCCATCCAAGACCCTCACTGTGTCATAAAACGCAGTAGTTGGTGTTTCTGCCTCTGAAAGGCGGCAGTTGTCATGAAAACACTGCCATGGCTCAAACCCCAAATTGAGAGCCAACTCAAATTTGCCACGTGGAGGGACCTTGCCGCTGACTTTCCTCGCTGCGCCCTCTCCTCCTGCCAGCTGCCTTCACACAGCAGGTGAAAGGCGGGTGCCAGGCATCTCAACAGCCTACTGGCTACAGGCAGCCAAAGGTCAAGTCAACGCCTGTGGTGACAGCACAACCCACTGAACCCAAATCTATGGGTTTTTCTGTCCAAACCCGTCAGGAATTGCTTTAAAGTCAAGAGCTACGGTAGCTAGCTTTGGGTTCAAATCTGTAATGTGGAATTCGAACCATCTAAATGTCTACCACCACAAGAAAGCTCTATGGGTCTTGTTAACAAAACAGAAAGAACTTCTGCCAATAGCTGAAAAATAAATTCCTCCTTTCCTGCTGCTTGGACCACAGCATAATGAGGGCTCCCCAGCTCTCCTTGCAGTAATAAAATGAAATGTACAGGCTTTTCCTTTTGATGTGTTCCAGTTTAAAAGTTTAGAGTTGATTTCTTTTCATCCTTAATTTATCTTCCCTTGTAAATATTTCTGAACCATTTCCAATATCTTAAGTACACACATGTAAAAAAAATAATTCACTCCTTCTCCTGTTTCAGTTGTATAACTTTATGTTATGGGTCAAATTTTGGGCTAAATAAACATACCTCCGACTACAGCTCTGCAAATACCTCTGGCAGCAAATTAACTCAAACAAATGTTTTGGTTGGGTGGGGAGGTTGTTTTTGAATGCTCTTCCTGTTCTTCTCTGGAGCCCCATGGATAGAACTCCCAAAGGTTCTTCTAACTTGGTATTTTCTGCCACGTTAATATACAAGTCTCCTTTGTTGACTGGTTTGTTTAAAATTTCACCACCAGAGGGTGCTACTTGTTTGCTTCTAAAATTCTTTTCCCTACAGAGCTTGAACAATGGAGGTCCTACTTCCAAGGAACTGTCCCTACAACACCTTAGTGACTAAAGCTTTTCAGAAGGCCTATAGGCAGCGCTGACCTTCAAGGACTAAGACTTCATTTTGCCTTTGACAATATGTCTTTAGAACCAAAATTTAAAATCTCTGCAGCTTGCAGGAGCTGCAGTGATTTACATATCTGCTGTAAATCAAGCAGGAAATGCTAATCATTTTTTGTTCTTTTGGCTTTTGTTAACTATTTACTATATCACAACAACAAACCCAGAACTCTAATATCTTCTTTACTATGCCAAATAATAACAGAATACAATTAAAGAGAGAATTTACTCTGCTGTATACACAATGTCACTTTCTAACAGCATGACTTTCACCAATACTATCTCCAACATCTACTTCAACATAATTTAGCTTTGGTGCAGTCTGTATTCTAGGAAGCATTTTGATTTATCAACTTCAACTTCTCTTACTAGTGACTTTTTATGATTCACTGGGATTTGCATGTGATTTTTTTTTTTTTTTTTTTTTTTTTTGGTACCAGGGATTGAACTCAGGGGCACTCGACCACTGGGCCACATCCCCAGCCTTTTTTTGTATTTTATTAGAGACAGGGTTTCACTGAGTTGCTAAGTGCCTCACCATTGCTGAGGCTGGCTTTGAACTGGCGATCCTCCTGCCTCAGTCTCCCAAGTGCTGGGATTACAGGCGTTCGCCACTGCGCCCGGCTAGCATGTGAATATTTCAGTTGGTATTTTCTGGTACACACAAAGGAGGTAGGAAGTTCAATTCCTATTCACCAACATAGAGCTTGCATGCAAAACATTTTTAAGTTCCAGTCAGAAACTCTTGTATATTGTTATCCGAATTAGCCAAGCAAACCAGGGATCACCAGATTTTCTGTAAAGGACGAAAAATTTTGTGTTTTATGAGTTATAAGATCTCTTTCATGCCTACTCAATCTGACCATTGTGGCAAGAAAGTAGCCATAGATGTAAATAGCTGGAGGTAGCTATATAAAACTTGATTTCTAGAAATAGGCGGTAGACTGAGGTTTGCTGACCCCCGCAAAGATGAATCTGAATGTACACACTCTTCTTATTACAATATTCACAAAGTGTCACTTATACAGTACTTTGATGATTTTCATCCTCCTCACATAATTTTGACATAGTGTGATCTCACTAGTTATTCATTTTAAAGTTCATGGGTCCCTTGGAAGAGTATCACTGAGTTCCTTCTCCAGAGCTTTCAAAATCAGGATAAAAGGTGCTTTGGGCTTTCTGTGTGCCATTGTGTTTATATCCTATGAAGATCACTTATGGTAAGATATGTAAACAATAAGAAGGATGTCACTCCCTACCAATGCTGCAGAGATAATCAGCAAAGTAAACAAAAGGAATAGTTCACCTTCAGACTGATGTGTAGCAAGAGGGGTCTGCGTCTCCTTGGAGTAGGACACTACTTCCCTGGGCAGGAAATCCACCTGGGTGACCTTCGACACGCCCAGCTTATGCAGTCTTCTTCTGTAAGTAACAAAGGACAAAATTTAGAGAAGGAAGTCTTTCATCTGAGAACAGGTATCAGGAATAAAACAGATCACTACAACAAGCAATTCCCAAACTATCTTGACTTCTCAGTACAAGAGGCAGGTCATGACAGAGCTGTCTGACACTCGGGTTTCTTGGCCCACCCTGGCCCAAATTGTTGGGATGATGTCAGATAAGTTTTGAGCTGACCTTCCACATTTGAAAGATGTTACTATAGCACGGACGTGTGCAGAGGGACACATGATGTGGTCTCACATAAAGTCATAGCTTGGCGTTCCCAACCTAACTGTGACCATGTAGGAAATCATTTCTGAAAGATTATGCAATGCTTCAAGTGTTTCCAGGTGCCTTTACATCCCTCATGTCACTTGTCCTCATGACCGCTCTGTGCACGTAAGGGCAGAAGCTATCATCTCCATTTTACAGATGAGGAAGCTGAGATCCAGTTCAGGGAACATGCCAAGGGCATACAGCTCATAGGCAGTAGAACCCGGATTGAAATACTATCGATCCCCCCCAAATTTTTATACAACTGACCCAAGTCCTGATCCAGTGCAGTTCACACCAAGACAAAGTCCTTCCTAGGGTTCTTTAGGGTGAGTTCTGAGACCACAAAAGCCTGGAGTGCCTCCTAGGTCTCCCATGAAACAGCCAATCATGGAGCACCTTGTCTGGTGGGTAAATAGAGGCTCCAGCCCATCACTGCCCACTGTGTCATCTTGTACAAATTACTAAACTCACTGTACCTCAGCTTTCTCATCTGTGAATGGAGATCATAGTGCTTTTTAATACAACTTTTATGGGCAATATATAGATACCCCACATATATTATCCATTCACCACATATACATTATGTATTCAGATGTACATAATTGATACACATACATACTTAAAACAGTTTCTGGAATACTACTTTTAGCATATAGATTTGGTATTAGTATTAAACATATTCTATTTTTTAAATATTTCCAGGCAGAGACACATCTATGTGACACATCTAGAGGAAAAAAGAGAAAGGTGTAGCAACTATTTAGACAAAATCCCACACTTCCTAGCTTTCTAAGATCAATAGAAACATACCCTATGCATATTACTATAATTCATTATTCCTAGCAGATGGCATAGATTTATTTCTTTTTCTTTAAATTATTAGCAGCAGTTATGAGAGAGAATGCATACCACAGTTAAGAATATCAATGTTAATTTCCAAGCATTCTAGAGAAACAAAAATTCCTCTTTTCTATGAGTCACGAATTCAATCAAGATGAGATCTAAGATGTGCACGAAGCAGATTCAAGCCAACAGACCAAACACTGCTTGAGAGGAACCCACCCAGCCAGTGGTGAGGTGCAGATACATAAGCCGGGCTATAGCCAGAGCTCCCCCAAGCCCAGGCCGCAAGAGCCCAACACTTGGAACTCTGGAGCACAAGAATGCACAGGAGGACCAGGGTGGCTCCCTAGCACTCCCACACAGTCCCCTCACATAGAATTAGGAAGAAACATAGAAATGTACTAGCAACAAAATTATCAAACCAGGTAAAAGGCTTAAAGTCTCAAGGGAAGAAATTCAAGCTATTATTTTTAAAGCTTCTTGGTAAGAAAAGAATGTTTTCCTTCCTGAAGGAAAGACTCCTTCTTGATACATGTGAAAAAGAAAACACGAATGGACACCTCAGGACTTCTTGAAGCAAAGCCCCTTCTGCCGTTCCATTGCCCAGCACCTTTCTGAGGCCCTTGTAGTCTTTATCTAAGGTCCAGGAATATACTTCCACCGCTTCAATCTGGGGACATCGTGGACACAGAGGTAGCACCCTGGACCCTCACCTTCCATAGGCATCTGTATCAGGCCCAGTCATTTCTAGGTTCTGATTCAGTAACACCTATACCTGCAGGCATCTCACTGAGGGGACTGTCTTGCTGAGTGACCAGATGCAGGCTCTAGGCAATACAAGACTGACTGTAACTTGTAATCCACCATGGCAAATGAAAAACAACTAGGGAGGTAGCAAAAACATCAGGATCTCATTTAGAAACTGGGTTCTAAGCTCTGCTCTGAACAAATGACAGTAAAAGCTCCAGACAAGTGATAACCCTCTAAGCTTCATGCTTCTTGTCTGTAAAATGGGTCTTGATAATTGGGTTGTGAGGATCAGACAAGCTGATACTTGCAAAGCACGTAGTTTGGTGTCTGTCATATCACAAGTGGCTCTTGGCTCAAGCAGCTCTATTTTAGTTTATCTTTTTGACTAAAAATTATAGTAATGCATATATTCATAAAAATTAGAGAAGGCAGACTCACGAATATTCTAAATTCAAGGTTCTTTAAGGCAGTAGAGTTGAAAATTATCCCTGCTGATAAAATATAAGGATCACACTTCCATTTTTCTTTTTATATGGGCACATGTATAGGTTCACGCTGCTTGAGACAGTCCATTTAGCTTCTGCTTTCACTAAAAATATTACTGTGAAACTTCCCTGTTTGAAAAACTTAGCTTGAATGAGTTTATTACACTAAAAATATTTTCTTGTTTCAATAACAATTGAATAATTTCAATAATTGCAACATTCTAGCCATTTTCTCACAGATGCTGTGTTTGTGAGTTCAAGGTCCCAACTCAACCCAAGCCACTAAATACAAATAAAAGATAGTTGCTGTCATATGATTCTCTCAGTGCATAGACTGGTTGATACCTTGATAAACTTATGGTTTTCAGGCTTGAGGGTGAGTCTGTCTCAAATAGTTTATTACTTTAGGGCAACTCATTTTAATACTTTTAGGCATGCGGGCAGATAACTGTTTTTTCATATAATGTGCAGATCGATTAAACTGCATTTATGTTAAATGATTTTTTTCTTTGTGGCTATTTTGCTGTTATTTTAGTAACAATATGCTAAATACTTTTCATACATTATCTTATTTTGTCCTTATTAAAATTTCATATCATATTCCAACTTTATAGACAAACAAAAACAAACAAACAAACAAACAAAGCACCAAACACCCAAAAAGCAAAAAAGTGATGTTAAGAATTGTGCTCAAAATCACAAGAGTTGCAAGTGACAGAGCCAGACCTTAGCTCTATTCAACAGTAAGTCCAAGGACCAAGTGTTTCAAAAGGGTGCTGTGCTGACTTTCCTCCTTGCTATTTTTTTTTCGTACTGTCTCCTAACCACCCATTCATGCAGGCAGCATTCTTACAATCCAACATAGTAGAGGTCCAGCACATGTGTTCACTTGGTAAGCAGAAGAAAGGATTCCTGAGAAAGGTCCTGAAGTAGATGACCAGGGCATAATGGATCTGTATCTGAGGTAAGCCCATGTCCCAGCCATCCCAGAAAGGCTGGCCAGAAGGTGGCGCCCTTTCGCAGCAAAGAATTTCCTCCTGCTCTGTCTGCCTCGGAGTCCTCCTCACTGCCAGCCTTCTCCTGCACCGCCCCAGGGTCTGCGGGTCTCAGTTGATCCAGAACACATGTTACAGTCTTGTAATATAGACTTTCTTCAATTTCCCTAAAATATTTCTACAATTTATCAGCTGACAAAGTTATTTAAAAAACTATGTCTAACAGTTGAAGTATGTACTAGTTATTTTCTCTAAAAGTATGAACTTTAAGTATCATGTTTCTTATTTTTTACTCAAGGCTTTAACCAGCTCATAATTCTTTCATTTAAAGGTGCAAGTTAACAACTTAGAAAAGGGGGGAGAGGCTGCTGTACCATTAATACTATATATATATATATATATATATAATTCCCATTCCTTCTGATTAGACCACAAGTTCCATGCTGGCTTCTCAGTTCAGACTCTGGGACATTTTTCCTGCCATCCCGCTACCCCTCCCTGCATAGCCGGTGCCTGTACACTGTGGTACACACCCTCACTTCTGCTACAGCCCCTAACACATATCATTGTATTCACTTACTTTTCATGTCTGTCTTCCTGATTTGGCTACAAATTTACTTTTCATCCCTTACTAATCTATCTCTGTAGCCTGGGACTTGGTTAAGTGTC
The DNA here is from genome assembly GCA_025594165.1 of Tamias sibiricus. NCBI lineage: Eukaryota > Metazoa > Chordata > Mammalia > Rodentia > Sciuridae > Tamias > Tamias sibiricus. The sequence continues at coordinate 104,265,721 of CM046664.1, read as the reverse complement.
AGATATAGAGAAAGTACTAAATACATGCTGAAGGAAGGAAGGGAGAGAGGGGGAAAAGAGAAGAGGTTAAAAGGCAGAAGAAATATTACAAAATTATAAGCTGAGACTTAAATGATCTACATCCTGGCTGTTGTAGCATTTTTTAAAAAATCAAATCATACTACATATTTTTATCTTGGTAATTCATTCCAAAATAACAGACTTTAGTAAACTCTTTTAATTACTAAACTAAATTTATAGAGTTTTATATAAGAACACACAAAAAATCAATATCACCTAAGAATTACTTAAGCCTTGTCTATTTGGATTAATTGTGATCATGCTTAATAAGAACAGAGAAAACCCCAGAGTGTGGTCCCTGACCAGCAGCATCAGCAGCACCTGAGAAAAGGTTAGAATGTAAATTCACAGTCCCCACCCCAAATCTATGGAATCACAAACTCTGGGGGTGGGGCAGAGTGATCTGTGTTTTAGTCAGCATGCCCATGCTTCCCTTCTCACCAGCCCCAGGAATTCTGATGCCCACTGAAGGTTGAACACCACTGGCTTACAAATATTAGATAGTGGAGAGAGAGAGAAAGAGAGAGAGAGAGACTTCAGTGTTTAACCAGAATCATTTGGGCTTCCCCATCCCCTACTCAAATTCCAGGGCACATGGCTTAGTGCCGCTGCAGGGGGAAGATGTTCCTGGACCAAGCTTATGAAGCTCTATGAAGCAGCCCAAGTGAGAGGGCAAGAAGATGAGTGTCGGATGACGTGGGCAGCAGTGTCAAAAATGTGAAGAAATAGCTCAAGTCTATCTTAGATCTACAACTAAAACCTCAGGTAAAGAATCCAGACATACTGGGCAACAGAACAACAGGTCCCTCAAGACCTGACTTGATATGGTCCTAAAGCGATATTGTCCTACATTGACTTTTTGAAAAAGACCCCCATTTCCCCCATCTCCATGGCTGGGGCTGAATGCTCCCCTGAAAGACCTGGGGACTTCCTCTCTCCTTGGACTTATTAACACACTGAGTAAGCTGGCCATATTGTACCAAAGTTAAATGTTTCTTCTGATATGAAAATTGGGTCTTAATAAAGAATTAAAAATGAAGCTACTTGAAGTTTGAGAAGGTATTTGGAATTGCTCAGCGTGCAAAGATATCTAGTTTACCACTAGCATAATCCAATCCACCCAGGTTCTGGCCATTTGTCTTTGACCTCAAGAAGAAAATTGCTCCCTTCATGAGTCATTGTCCCCATTCACCTTTCTGTTTCTGGTTCAGTTGCGATTTTTTTCTATCTTCCCACAATGGCTTTGCTAACTGTTTACAAAGTTTCATTACCTGAGGAAGAGGAAGCCTAAAGCCTAGCTTAAGCATGGTGCATTGATATCCACCGAAGCTGGAGAAAGTTCTTATTATGCAGACTTACTTCCAAACACTGAAAAAAGGATTCTCTCCTATTATGCATGAGCAACATGCCTACCACCCCTGGAATTGCAATAAATGTATACCATGTGACTTGTCTCCCATTTCAAAGATGAAAGAAATTTGAAGGAAAAACGTATTGATATTTTAAGATATTATTAATATTCAAATATTCTTTTCAGTACAATGGGCAAAGCATAGAGGTGTTTGCAAAAGTGGGACACCCCAGTTTTGTCCCTACTTTTTGAAAATGTCCTTCATTCCTTTCCAAGAACTTGAGCTTCTGAAGCCACTGCATCTGCATCCAGAAATATGAGAGACACTGGTTCATGCCGACAAGTAGCAGGCTAGTGAGAACCCACCAGATTTCAAAGAAACCCCTACCTAGTGCCTTTACAAATAAAGGTGAAGATTTTAAGTGGGGAAATAATTTGACATGTCAAGAACTTGGGTGGGTAGGTAACTGGCTATGGATGGTAAAAGGAAGCAGAACTCTTTGGTCAGAACTTAAGATCAAGACTGCCTTAATTTTATTGAAATAAAATTTATTTACTACAACATTCCCGTCTTTAAAGTATATCCTTTAAGGCAAGCATGGAGGTGCATGTCTATAATCCGAGCTACTTGGGAGGACTGCAAGGTCAAGGCCAGCCCTAGCAACGTAGCAAGACTCTGTCTCATAGTAAAAAATAGAAAGGGCTGGGGATGTGGCTCAGTGGTAAAGTGCCCCTGGGTTTAAACCCCAGTACAAAAAAAAAAAAAAAAAAAAAGATAAAGTACACAATTTAGTGGGTTTTAAAATATTCACAAAGTTGCACGACCATCATCACTATCTAATTACCTTATCTGTTTCCCTTTCAAAAGATACACTGTATCTACTGGCAATCAATTCCATTTCCCCTTTCCCTAAATTCTGGTAAGTAATGATCTGTTTTCCATCTACTTTCCTATAAATGAGATAATGTAATGTGTGGCCTTTTGTGTCTCACTTCTTTCACTTTTTTTTTTTTTTTAGTTTCATTGGTGTTGCATGTGTCAGCATACCATTTCTGCTTATTGATGAATAATATTCCACTGTATGGACATATATTATTTCTAATCCATTCATCGGTTGGTAGAAAATTGGATTCTTTCCCTTTTGGATATTATGAATAATACTGCTATGAATAGTTGTGTACAAGTTTTTAAGTGGACATATGGTTTCAGTTCTCTTGGGCATATGCCTGGAAGTGGAATTACTGGGCCATACAGTAATTCCATTTTTAACTTTTAAGGAATTACCAAACTGTTTCCCAAAGTGGTTGCATCATTTTACATTCCCATTAGCAACCTATGAGAGTTCTAATTCTTCAACCCTTACTATCATCTGTCTCTTTAAATCATAACATCCTAGTAAGTATGAGGTGGTGCCTCACTGAAGTTTTCATTTAAATTTCTCTGATGCTAATGATGTCCATTGTCTTTTTTAGGTGCCTATTTGTCACATTCAAATTCTTTGTCCATTTCTAAATTGGGTTCTTTTTATTACTGAGTTGTAAAAAATTTGTAAATATTTTGGATAAAGATCCTTATCAGCTGACTTGTAAATAGATTCTCATTCAGAGTTGTCTTCCACTTCCTTGATGGTGTCTTTTCAAGTGCAAAATTTTTTAGTTTTAATGAACTTCAATTTATTTCTGTTTTACTGGTTGCCTATGCTTTTAGTGGATCTCTAAAAGGTCATTTCCCATTCCAAATTCCCTAAGACTTATGCCTGTTTTCTCCTAAGAGTTTTATCTCTTACACTGATATCTTTCATCTACTTTGAGTTAATTTTTGTATATTGTGTGAGGTGGGGATCCAACTTCACTCTTGGCATGTGAATATCCCCCTGTCCCAAGCTTAATTTTTCTTTACTGTCTAGTGGCAAACAGAGAAATGCTTTCCTCATGAATATTAATCATCAGTGATGACATGGGTCCCAAGCAGTAACCAAGTTTCTGGCAGAAGGATGGATTCAAGGGCAGTGACCTCATCAACTGAAAGTTCAGAGGCCCTGAGTGTGTCCCCTAGCACTAGCAGGGGCATCATCAAATTCTTCCTGATTCAGCTAGATAGACACTATCTATACCATTCACTTTCTGATACTTGATTTAAGGCAACAATGAATTTTATACAGCAAACTAGACGTGTATGTATTTAATATTTAAGAAACATGAAGAAAATTATGTAGAGACTACTGTGCTCCATGGACTCAAGAGGAACACAGCAGTGCTGGAGAGCTAGCTTTGACAGCTAAGGCACTAAGTAAGAGGGCGGCCATGGGAATTTGACAGATGCCATCAGCTCATCCTCACAGACAGGCTCATCTCTGAGTTAGGATGACTTTTCTGACCCATCATAGATATTCATAGATAACTTTATAAGACAGAACCAACCTGAAATTGTTGGCATTTTTTTTTTAAAGTCAAAATTTAAGAACCTATACCAAGACACAGACAAACCAGAATTAAAATATGCCTTGGTCATCTAAGAAAGTCTCCAAATTTTATTAAGTGTGACTCACAAAAGACCCTCAAAGATAAATGACAATTTTAGAGTGTTCAATAACAGAAAAATATAGTGCTGATGGCATAATGGTTAGACCTGGTGGCAGGAGAAAAATGTGGATGCATAAGGTGGCAGAATACAGGAGGGTGGGTCAGAAGCCAATGTGTGACACTCATAAAAGCCAGGAAGCTAAAAGGGGTCATTGCAATAATGCAAAGTTTCTAGAGCAAGGAAGTCAAACAGACAAAACCAGGGACAGATGCTCTCAGAGATGGGGAATTCTTTGGCTGGATGAGCAGGTAAAGGCCAAGAAATAAAACATGATTGTATTGAGACCACACTCAATTTGGATCTTCATTCCTGCTTATTCACACATATTTAATCCTGAGGGTACGCTGAAATACTGCCAGAGATTCTGCTAATATTGCTTCTAAAATTTATTAGAGTAAATTCTTCAAAAATGAGTCCTTTAGGATGAGGGCTGGAAGATAGTGCCATTTTCTTCCTTGTACATTATTATTTATTATTATTATTTTTTTTTTTTTGGTACCGGGGATTGAACTCAGGGGCACTCGACCACTGGGCCACATCCCCAGCCCTTTTTTGTATTTTATTTAGAGACAGGGTCTCACTGAGTTGCTAAGTGCCTCGCCATTGCTGAGACTGGCTTTGAACTCGCGATCCTCCTGTCTCAGCCTCCCAAAGTGCTGGGATTATAGGCGTGCGCCACCGCGCCCGGCTTATTATTATTATTATTATTTTATGTGGGTGGGATAGTGTACTGGACAAATGGCAAAGGAACTAACTGGTCAACATCATTTATCAGGAACCACAAGGTTTGAGCAAGACACTATCCACAAAGAGAATGAGGAAATAGAACATATGCTTCAAAAGGCAAATAAGAATGAAATGTAGCAAATAAAAACAGCCAGCATAAACAGGTCACATAAGAACTGGGACAAGAGAGTGTAATGGGCAGATGACTAGCTGAGTGAGGAAGGCTTCGTTCAAATACAAGGCCGGATGTAACTCTTGAAGGAGAAGTAGAACTCAGTGATAGGGACAGTGTCCTAGGGAGCTGGCCCTGGAGATACAAAACTCTGGGAACTAAATTCATATTTTGTGTTCCAGAGTCTTTCCAAACAGAAATTTTGAGTTGGAGGCCATGGGAAATAAATTTAGATGGATTTGGAGGCCAGATTATTAGAGTCCTTCAAATACCAACCAGGCTAAAGAATGTGGACTTCATATAGACAATGAGAAGTTATGGAAAGTTACTAAGTAAGAAAGTGGCAGCTGTAAAGCCACATTTGAAACATTATTACAGCAACTACATGAAAAAAATGACATCTAAATCCCTCTCTTGGCAAAGATGTTAGGTGTGAGAAGTGATTGGACCTTAGCAGCTGAGTGTAAAGAGGAGGGGAATACAGAAAGGATCCCCAAGCAAAGGGGGATGAGAGAGTAGATTCAGAAACCAAGCAGAGAAAGTAAGCAAAGCGTCAGTTCAAAAGGAGCAGCCAGAAAAACAATGACTGGGTCTGTAGTCAGTGGTCTCACAAAGCATGGAGACTTGGTCCAGCACGATGAGAAATCGCTGGGAAGAGAAAGGAAACACTGCATTTCGGAGACTCTTGAAAGAATTTAAGGATAGACATTAGTAGTTAACTTGATATGGAGAGGAAAAGAAAATGAATGGGGTTCCAGATGATTTTAAGGCTTCATGCTTCATAAGAAAAGCAAGTGATACGGTTGGAAGACAGGGGAATCTAGAGAGATCTGCTTTGGGGCAGAAATAGTAATGGATGAGTCTGTGGCAGAGTTTTCCAATTGAAAGGCCAACACTCAGAGGAGAAGACCAACTAAAGATGCCCCTGAGGAGCCTCCTGCTGAGAGTCACAGGAGAAAGTGCTGCATCCATAGAAAAAAGGGGCTGAGTTATTCATGACTACCCTAAATACATGTATGAAGACACAATTGTTGTAAAAATACTTTATATAAAACCAGCAACTTGAGAAATTGTGCTCTTTATATGTAATATGAAATGAAATGTACTCTGTAAACATGTATAAAAAGTTAAAATTAAAAAAAAAAAAGAAAAAGGGGCTAAGGGCAAAGATGCTCATGGAACATGAAAGAGGTTTAAAAAATGACAAAGAGTCAATTTGTTTTCCAAATGTGCTCTAGTGTAATTTGGTATCAAACTGTGACATCTCTAGGATAGAGTTTTGGAACTAGGATAGGGACACTGCAGGGAGGAAAGGTAAGGACAGGGCATTAGCACCAAGGAAGAGCATGGCTCTGGGTCCCTCATCACATACATGCTGATTTATCATCTGGGTTCAGAGTGGGTGTTTCCCTCCAAATACCAAGAAGTGGCTTGGCAGCTGGTATCTTCTAATTACCTCAAGAAAGATAAGCTTCTGCTGGGTATGGTGGCGCACAACTGTAATCCTAGTGACTCTGGAGGCTGAGGCAGGAGGATCATGAGTTCAAAGCCAGCCTCACCAAAAGTGAGGTGCTAAGCAGTTCAGTGAGACCCTATCTCTAAACAAAATACAAAATAGGGCTGGGGATATGGCTTAGTGGTCAAGTGCCCCTGATACCAAAAAAAAAAAAAAAAAAAAAAAAAGAAAAAGAAAAAGAAAGAAAGATGAGTTTCCATTCTTCTATACTCACATCTACAAATCATTTTAGGAAGCACTTCATTTCCATGATATTTGCTTCTAATTGTGCAGAGATATTGGCTTGGAAGTTAAAGCATTTTTCCTGCACAGAAGCAAATGTCAGTTCTGGCTCAGTCAACAGGCACAGTCAAGAGGTTTGCCTTGAATTTCATAACACAAGTAAATCTTGCAAAATTTCTGGGTTTGAAGGAAGAGTCAAAATAGTCATGCTTATAATGGAATTTGCAACACCATTGAAGTTTCTGCTATTAAATGTCCAATTTACAAGGAAATTGAAAGTTCACAATAACAAGGTGTGCTTTTTCCTATATAGCATGCATATGACAATATGATATAAAACACTTTTTAGGAATGACCACTGTTTCCTTGGTATTTTGAACAAGCTTCCATAAAATTTTTAACATAAAGCTACATAATTATAGAATTTTCTATCATTAAGTACTACAGTAAAAACATACTTCCTTACCAACTGGCCTTAATTGTTCTGAAATTGAATGAAAATAAAGTATTGTCTTTTTAAAAATCTAATCTACTTGTTAGTGTGGAACAGAAAATATCTCTTAATAGCTTACTCAAGATTCTTAGCCGGGCACAGTGGCGCACGCCTGTAATCCCAGCACTTGGGAGGCTGAGACAGGAGGATCGCGAGTTCAAAGCCAGCCTCAGCAATGGTGAGGCACTTAGCAACTCAGTGAGACCCTGTCTCTAATAAAATACAAAAAAGGGCTGGGGATGTGGCCCAGTGGTTGAGTGCCCCTGAGTTCAATCCCCGGTTTGATTCTTGAGAGCACATGATAAAGGCTGGCAATATAGGAACTTCTCAAGAAATGTTTGGGGACAAATAAATTCTAAGAGGTGAGCAAAGAGCTTCCTCACTCCCTCATCATGGAATTTTGATTGGATCTGTTAAAACCAAATTATTAAAGCCTTTCATGTGTCAGAATTCACTTATACTTATAGATCCCAAAATGCATTTTACTATCACATCTGGGTTTTTTTTCAGTTGCTAGTTGCCTTCTTGTTTTTTCCTTTTTATTTTTAAATTTTTTTTACTATCACATCTTGATAGACATACACACATTATGAAATGCTGATCCATATTTCCATTTTTGTGGAAAGTATGATTGAATGTTATTGAAGAGGCAGAGGTTGTTCAAGAGCGCAACCGACATCACATGACTCTCCAGAAAGTTCTCTCAAGGCATGGTTACATGGGAAATCTTGAAAGTTAATTCAAACTAGAGATCTAAGCAAGATAAATAAGAATATTTGACAAGGGTAATGATGTGGCTCTGTGATAGAGCGTTTGCCTAGCATGTGTGAGGCCCTAAGTTCATTCCCGGCACCACCTACACCACAACAAAACAAACAAAAAGAAAATTTGACAAAACTTAATAAACAACCAAAAAAATCCTTAGTCAAAGACTACGGAGGTTAGTACAGTTCTGTTAGCAAATGGCAACAACTTTAAAATATGAAAAGACCTTAAGAGTGGTCCAGTTGGATTTTCTCTAACACCCACCAGCAGCTTGAAGGTTATATGCTTCTGTGGTGTCCTTTCAGAATTGGTTTTACTTCTATTTTTGACAGAGTAAGCCCTCTATTTCTCTGGAGAAGTTTGGGATGCTCTGGGAGTAATACTCATCCTGTCTTTTAGCCAAGAATGAAAAGAAGAGAGTTCAGAGAAGAGGTGATCATCCAGAACAATGTTTCTTCAAGACTGGAAAAAATTCCCACTTCCTCCTTCAGGGTAGGAGCTGTCAGATCTTTGCTCACAGCTTTAGTTTTCCCTCCTTCTTTCTTTGCTTCCAAATACTCCAACAACCATGCCAAGAGTTTAATATACTAACATATACAGAAAACATAATCATGAGGCTTCAATGAAATCAAAAGCCACTAAATATCTCTAAGTCAATGGGTTTAACAATTTGCAGTGACAAGCCACAGAAAGCCCACATTGCTCATAGGTATCCAGTTATAATTGGGAATCCTCTCCTCCCTCCAATCCCACCTCACTTAGGTAGACTGGGTCCATCTCCGGGGAGACTCGAGATTGTGTTCTTTCTCTCTTATGATATTTTAACTTGCTCTTTTTATCCTGTCACTTATTTTTCCCTCACAGCATTTTCAATTCACTTAACCTTTTATACTAGCCTAAGAAAGCAAAGCATTTTTAGTCCTTTGTTAGTATTTGCCTGGCAAAAATCTGGCCGAGTTTCACCATTTTCTCATTTTATTTGTGATTTCATTTGAAGTTATATTTAAAAGGTCTTATCTCCTATATTTCTCTCTGCTGCTATTTGCTTTGTTGATCATGTAGTTAACATATAAATACAGAATCAAGTAACAAACCTTTTGTACTTTGTCCCAAGATGGAGCATTGGGCACCAGATTAACCTTTACAACTGAAATAATTAAAAAATAAACAGTGGTTTGAACAAAAGAACAGTTTACAAGATACTAGAGGTCAGGCAATGAAGGACAGGGATACATGAGAGAGGGGGAAACAAGCAAGATGAACCTTCCAACTATCCCCATTTTCTGAATTGCCATGGTGCAGGGAAAAAAAACCAGGTGAAATCCAGCAGAATTCCAAAGTAGAAGAGAAAAGGTTGAGCTGGACCAGGCAGTAAGAATTGACAAGACAAAACAGCAGAAAAGGTAACTCCACAAAATGAAAATTCTGACCCTTGAGTATTTAGGTCATTACCAATCAGTGCAGATATGTCAGAAACTACCTCAGACCAAGGGAAAGATTGTCTGGAATTATAGGTAATAGTTCTGGGCATTCATATAGGAATAGGAATATTCCCTGTTTCCATCAACCTGAAAAAAAAAACTCAAGATTTATGGGGAATTATTTACAACACACCTAAGAATCTTGTCTTCGTTTTAGGAATTCATTGGCCTTGCTAGTTTAAAAAAAAGAAAACATGAAAGCAAGACTGACAGGCTGAAACTGTTTTCAAGTGAATTAATTATATCTCAGAAGAAATTTTAAGAGATTTGTAGGCATTAAAATATATCCAACACCTAACAAAGTAATATTCATAAAGTTTGATATCAATAAAAAGTTACCAGAAAGTTCTTGTGGGAGAATATCAGCAAGATAGCAATAGGAGGCTCAGGACATTCCCTCTACCCACAGAAGCACCAAATAAATACATGAATCAATTCACCCTGAGAAAAGTTCAGAAACCAGTTGAGAAACTCTTGTACAATGGACAACTGAGAAAATTCCCACTTTAAAATCAGTAAGAAGAGCAGAAATGTACTCTCATCATAAACTCCACCCCTGGTACTACTGTACCATTCCATCAGAGGGATCCTTTACCTCTCAGTTTCTTCCTGAGCACTGAAGGTCTTTGGATCATTCATCTAGTGCCCCTATTTTTACAGCTGCTACCAAAGGCACTGATTCCTAATGTGCCTATCTCTGGAAGCTTATGGGACCCAATGCTCACTAGTCCCCTGGGAATGCAGAGAAAGAAGAGGGAGCTTTAAACAGATATTCAAGCTCTTCTCATGTCTTTTGTCCCTAGAGCAGCACAAAGCATAAGGGCAATAAAGACTAGCTCCACCAGGAAAGGTTTAGATTGCACATCAAGATCTTTTACTTTTCCAGCTGCTACCTGAGTGTCTGGACCCTAACTAGACTGCATCTGGAAGCCAAAAAGGCAGGCCATCCCCTGGGAGTGTAAATATGTTCCAATACCCAGCATTACTGTGATAAAAACAAGGCTTCTTCTTAGAAGGAGCTGAACTATGCAACAACTGTCACTTTTGCTACTAACTCATCTATTCTGAAGCTGATGAACTCAGTGTTCACTAGTCACCTGAGGTCTCTAGAGAACAAAGCTGTGGCTCTGAAGGGCTCTGCAGGATGTTCCCATGATTCCCCATGCCAGCTGGCTTTAACAGTGAAGCTCAGCTCCCAGTTTCTCCCGGAGGGGGTTACACTGCACATCTAGTATCTCAACTTTTTGAGTTTCCTGGAGCTGACAGGAAAGACAAATATTAATTCTCAGGAGTTTGAATGAGTGTGTGGATACTTCCCATGGCTCCTCTCAGCAACTTACTGCAGCCATAAAAGCTAGCCCCTAGCTTCTAACTAGAAGGAACTAAACAACTCATCTAGACCCCAACTATTTTAGTTACTAGACCAGGGATTGACTCTATATCTGAGAGCTGATGGGGACTGGCAATGGTAGACTCCTGGAGGTGACAAAAATGATTTGAAAAAGCATGCATATGAACAAACACACAGACTTGTACCTTCTTGGCTCAATGCAAAGCAAGTGGGTGATAAACTCCAGCTCCCAACTTCTTCTGAAGGAGAAAAGAAAATTGGACCACACATCTAGCATCCCAATTTCCCAGGAGGAAAATTGTAGGACTGGCTCCTCTCTTTCTCGGGACACCTATGAGACTTAGAATACTCTAGTTTCCTGGGAGGTACTAAGCAAAAAAGATGACAATTTATTTATTTTTTATAAAGATGACAATTTATATGAACAAAAAGATTTGAGAAACATCCAGAATCTCTGGCGAGGTGTTTAGTGAGGAACACCTCCTATCCAAGACCAGTCTGTGAAGAAAAGAAGAGGTGGCTGTTTTGTCATAGGTGCTGAAACCAACACAGAGAGTTTAAAAAATGAAGAAACAGGGAAATATGTTCCAAATAGAAGAACAATGTAAATCTGTAAAAAGCAACCCTAATGAAATAGACACATGTGATTTGTCCAATGGAGAACTGAAAATCTTCAATCAAAGATGCTTACCAAAGTCAGGAGAGTAATGTATGAACAAAGTGAAAATCTCAACAAAGAAGTTGAAAAATTTTTTTAAATGCCAAACAGAAATGATAAAGCTGAAGAATATAACATCTGAACTGAAAAATTCAATAGAGTAGTTCAACAGCAGGCTTGAACAAGCAGAATAAAGTATCAGTGAATTAGAAGATGGTTCAATGGAAATTATTCAGTGAAAGGAGCAAAGATAAAATTTCAAAAATGAAAAAGAGAAAAGATAGTTAAAGGGAATTATGGGGTAATACCAGTGAACCAGTATATGCATGTTCCCCCTGGTACTGGGGAACCTTGAACCCAGGGGCATTTTACCAGTGAGCTACATCTCCAGCCCTTTTTATGTTTTAATTTTGATATAAGATATCACTAAATTGCTTAGGGTCTTGCTAAATCATTCCCAAATCTGGTCAAAGAAACAGATATTCAGAAACAGGAAGCCTAGAAAACACTAAATGAGATAAATCTGAAGAGACCCATAAACACATATTATAATCAAATTGTCAAAGCTAAGAACAAAAGAAATCTATAAGAATGTCCATAAGACTATGAGTAGATTTTTCAGCAGAATCTGTACAGACCATAAGGAGAACTATAATAAGACTGCTGACTGAGAATACTATACCTGGAAAATCTGTCTTTCAAAAACTGAGAAAGAATAACTTTCTCAGAAAAGAAACACAGAAGTTCTCTACCACTAGGTCTGACTTACAAGAAATGCTAAAGATGTAATGAAAGAATTGCAAACAGCAACAGAAGAATAAAAGAAAGCATGAAATTCACTGGTAAAGGTAAATATATGAACAAAAATAGAAAACTATTTTACTATAATGGGGTGGTTAAAAAGCTTTTAATTCAGGTATAAAACTAAAAAGACAAAACCACTAAAAATAAGTAAAACTAAATTTTGTTAATAAACACAAAATATAAATGTGAATTGTGATACCATAGTATATGATGTGGAATAGGAGAGAGAAAAGTATAGAGTTTTTATATGTAAGAGAAATTGCTGCCAGCTTAAAACAGGATGACATAAGGTATTTTACATAAGCCACACCTGAACAACAGAAAATACCCATGGAAGTTAAACAAAAGAAAAAGAAAAATGCAACAAAGCCTATCGATACAAACAACAAAACTCAAAAAAGCAAAAGAGAAAAACAGAGACAATGGAACTATAAGACAAACAGAAAATATCTAACAAACTGAGAATAGTAAACCCTTCCCTCTCCCTCCACCCCCATAAATACTTAGTTGTAAATGGATTAAAATCAACACCCAAGAGATGGAAAGTGACTGAATAATTTTATTTTTAAAAATCAAGATTCAAATATACGGTGTCTATAAGAAACTTACTTTGGGACACATGTGGGCTTAAAATGAAAAGATGGAAAAATATACCCAAGCAACTGGTAACCAAATAAGACAAGAAGGTCTATACTTATATCAGACAAAGTAGACTTCATATTTTAAAATTTCTCTAGAGATAAGAAGTCATCCTACAATAATAAAAGCATCAATCCAACAGGATATAAAACAATTGTAGATACAGATGTACTCAACACCAGAGTACCTAAGTATATAAAGCAGATATGGATAAATCTGAATGGATAAATTGAATGGAATATAATAACAGGAAACTTTAACATCTCACTTTCAATAATAGAACATCCAGATAGAATATCATTTAAAAAAAACAAAGAGTGGACTTGAACAAAATACTATACATCAAATAGACCTAGCAAACATATAGGACAACCAACAGCAGAAAATATGTTCTTCCATGTGCACATGGAACATTCTTCAGAATAGACTGTTATGCCACAAAACAAGTCTCAACACATTTAAGATCAAAATCATACCAGTATATGTTATGACCACAATGAAATGAAACTAGAAATAAATAATGAAAAACAAGGAAATTCACAAATACATGGAAATTAAACCACATACTCTTAAACAACCATTGGGTCAAAGGAAAATCAAAAAGAAAGATTAAAAACTCAATTGAGTTTATATCAGATACAGGATAAAGGATTGTTTCCTAAACATATAAAGAATGCTCAAAACTCAATAATGGGACAATAAATAACTCAATTAAAAATAATACATAAGGGGGATCGGGGTTGTAGCTCAGTGGCAGAGCACTTGCCTAGCATGTGTCAGGCACTGGGTTAGATCCTCAGCAGCACCACATAAAAATAAATAAATAGAAGTATTCCATCCATTTACAAATAATAATAATAATATATAAGGTAAAAGATTTATGCAGACATTTCATCAGAGAAAATAGTTACATTGAAAATAAGCATATTAAGAGATATTCAACATCATTAGTTACTAGGGAAATGCAAACTAAAACTACAATGACAAACACTATGATCTTTTAATAATTGCTTTAGTCAGGTTTATTATTTATCTATCTATCTATCTATTTATTTATTTATTTTGCTGCTGTGACCAAAAGATCTGACAAGAATAATTTTAGAAAAGGAAAAATTTATTTGAAACTCATGGTCTCAGAGGTCTCAGTCCACAGAAGGCCAACTCCATTCCTCTGTGCCCAAGGTGAGCAGAACATCATGGTGAAAGGGTGTCGAAGAGAAAAGCAGCTCAGAACACGACAACCAGGAAGCAGAGAGAGCTCCTCTCTCCAGACAAAATATAAACCACAAAAGCACATCCCCAGTGACCCACCTCTTTCAGCCACACCCTATCTGCCTACAATTACCACTCATGCAAGTGGATCAATGCACTGATTAAGTTAAGACTCTCCTAACCCAATCATTTCACCTCCACACTTTCCATACAATGAATACCATTTGGCAATAAAAAAGAATGCGCTATTGACAAAATAATTATTCTGAATGAAAGAACTCCATCAAAATAGTCCCTGCTACGCGGTTAAATTTACATTAAAATTCTAGAAAATGCAAACTAATACTTAGTAATGGCAGATCAATTGTTCTGGGGGATTGAGAAGCATAGGAAGAACTGGTGTACTACAAAGAGGCATGAGGAAACTTGTGGGGATGATGAATGTGTTCACTATCTTGATCATGGTGATAATTTCATGGATGTGTAGAAATGTTAAAACATCAATTTTATTAGTTTAAATATTTGTAGTTTATCTTATGCAAAGTGTACTTCAATACAGCTGTTAAATCAAGAGACAGAGCAACCTATGGACAGTGGTCAATCAATGCCTAGGCTTAAGAAGGGAAAACAGAACTATCTATAGAAATATCTCATTGCTCTGTACATAAGAACTATCAAAAAGGGAAATTTTCATGGAAGCAATACTTGAAATTATAATATGGCTATAATAATTGTTTTTGTCTTATATTTTCTGAACACTCCTTCCAAACCCCCTAAGATAAGCCACTCTCAGTGTATCTCATCTCTCTTTGTCTCTCTTTGACTGAGTCCACTTTGAAGTTAACCTTGGCAGGCAAGGTGGTAGCCACAGCTATTCCTTTTCCCTAGAATAAGTCTGAAGTTTTAATGTGCAAAGCCAACAGTGATATTTTTCTTGGAAAACAGATGCAAATGGGAAATTCTCTAACTGTTCCACATCAGCAAGTATAATTTAGCATTGCTGCCATCCCCCTAAAAATCATTAATTTAAGTGCATAGGATAATCTCTGCCACTTCTTTCCTTCTATTATTTGTTTAACATGGTGATATATTGAAGAATGCATTTTGAGGTTCTCCTGAACATAACTTACTATATATGCATTGTTTCTCTTTTGAACTTAAACCATATGTCTTGATTTTAAATAACAGAAGTTGAAATGTAACATACAACGAACTATAAAACTAAAGAGCCGAAATTTTAGTAATTAAAAAAAAAAGACCATTGTGTCAGTAAACTAAAGTATTAGGTAGACTATTTCCTTGATATAGCATTGTTGTGAGTAAAGGAAGAACTTTTGCATATAGAAAGGAACACAGGCAAAATGGGTAGATTCCCGTGGAAGCTGGTGGTCCTCGGCCTCCTTTGGCACTTACAATAGGAACTAAAATTGATAGAAATCCAGATACATGCCCAGGAATCTCAGGAATCAAAACAAACAAACAAGCACTAAATAAATACCCACTTGGACACATACTGTTTTGTATTTAGAAAGAAAAAAGATGTTTTCATAAAATGCTATAATAAACTTTGCTGTTCACATATTGGAGGTATCCAGTGGTATGCTGGTAAATGTGTAAAAACTAGGTTGGGGGAAAGGAGCAAGCCCTCGTTTGTAGCATTCATCAATTCCCATGTTGTAAATACTGTACCATGGCCATTTTGAGATGATTTGATCAAGTGTGAAATCAGATAGAAGGCACAACCTATTCTTCTGAGCTTGACAATGAGCTGGTTCTAGCACCCACTGGGAATAGCTTCATGTGTGACTGTAGCTACCTCCAATCTTAGAAATAAACCAAGTTTCTAGGATATATACCAGTGTGCTTTGTTCTTTGGGATGAATTTTTAACTCTGAAGCTATCTTTTAACATGTGACAATGCATTTTCATCTGAAAACGTTATCATTAGAAGTCATTACCGAGTATCAAGTATTTGAGATGTCTTAAGATTCAGCTATTTAAAAATATGATTTTATTCCATGGGAATCTACCCATTCAAAATTTAATTCACATTATGAACTTATTATGAATTTTCCAAAGAATGAAAAGGAAAGGAAACAAATAAGACAACATTTTGATGTCAAGCTTCACACAATTAACCTTTGGCAACTTGTTGGTAAAGGGGAACCGTGGTTAGGACAAAGTCACACATATCTCCCATCACAGAACTTGTGTGCCCCACCTGTAGGTAGAGGTGCTCACATTTTGATTTTGGGGCAGTGTTTTCTTGCCATACTAGGAATAAACAAGGGAGATCAAAAGTCATCTTTTTGTGGTGTTTTCCACAAAGAGAGACTTTCTTCAAAGCTTTATAAGGCAAACTAACAGAAGGAAATAAACTTATCAAACTGGAAGTTCAACAAAAGGGGAGAAAAACAAGAGCAACAATAGCTCCAGCATTTCAACGCAATGGTAGCAAAGAAATAATAAAAGGAGTAACAAAAGAGCAGACATATACCCAAGTTCTGAGTCTGACTGCAGCTGGAGCACTGAGGGGTCTGTATCCCACTGCAGGGTCCTAATCGTGCAGCACAAAGGAAAAAGAACACAGAGAATTAACAAAAGGGGAGGGCAACAAACCAAACCAAACCATGTCATTCATCAAGGCAAGAGCATATACAATACACACACAGAACATGTCCCCATTCCCTCCCCCTTGTCCCCCAGTGATCATCCAGTGAGGAGAGAAAGCAAGGAGCCATTTTTTTTTTATCCTTTGAACATCTGTTTGATATTGGAAGTGTGGTTGTTTTCAGGGAAGAAAGCCCAGAGCCAAGTATTCAAACTCTGTGCACACAGCCAACCACCCTTGGCTTTGTTTTTGGTTTATACTGAAGTCTGAGGGACTTGAGCAGCTAAAACTGATGCATGTATCTCTGACACCTCAGAGCCCATCCACATTTGGGAACTTTAACCATCTTCCATGCAGCGAAGAAGACTAAGTGCAAATGGGCCAGGATGGGAGCATCTGGGGAAGTCAGGCTGGAGGGAGTACAACTTGCAGTATCTGATGAATAACTGGCTTCCGCAGGTCAGTTACTGCAAATATAATGCATTAGATTTCAAGACTCATGTGTTTTCATGTTTTTATTTTTTTTCTATAGAGATTATACCAAAATGGTCACCAGCAACGTCATTTGTCTCTAAGAGATGCCAGGGATTCATTACATCTTACATCTTTTAAATATTTCACAAGAGATAGCACAGATCATCAGGGCATCTGATTTCCTTTGGGATTTCTCCTTCAAAATAAGAAGGAATAAACAGCTCTTCTATAACAGATTGCACATAAGGGTGCAATCTCAGGCAGGCTCTTTAATTTTACTGTTCAGAATCAGTTACAGGTGAACCAGGCATGAGGTTGTCTGGGAGACTACAGATGGACAGCCTGGCCTTTGGAGTCAGGCATGGGTGATTCACACTTGGCCTCCATTACTTACCAGCTGTGTGACATTGGCATGCTGTTCAAGTTCTCAGCTCCAGTACATCTTTTGCTTGCTCAAAGTGTAGCCCACATACCAGCGGCATTAGCATCTCTTGTGCTTGTTGGAAATGTAGACACTCAGGTCCCCTCCCCCAAATTACTGACTGCATACTACAGTTTAACAAGGTCCTCAGGTAATCTGTGGCACCTTGAAGTTTGAGAAGCCTTGCTCAGTTTCCTTGTTTTTGACTGTGGCTTATAAGATAATTTATGATCTTCCTGCAGCTATCATCCAAATTTATTTCTAACTGTTCTTATCCTCCCTCACTTTATGCAAACATCAGTGTCCTGCTTGGTATTTTTTTTCCACAGGAGGTCTACATGGCTCAGGAGTTTGTTTCTTTCATATTTTGGCTCAAATGTCACCTCAGAGTTTCTTTCCCTCTTTCACCACCTGATCTCATGTAGGACTTCTTTATCACTATTTTTTTTTCCTTTACCCTGCCTTACTTTCTTCATGGTACCCAATTTACCTATGATGTTATTACATATCAGTTCATTTATTATCATTATCATTTGACCCTGGACTTATGCCTCACAATGGTGGGGGTGGCTATATCCTTAGATTATAGGGATATGCCTAGAACAGTATCTGGCTATGTGCTTATATTATACAATATTAGCTAAATGAAAGAATGATTCTTTCTCTAGTTTTATATGGGGATAAATGGAATTATTACCTAGAAAGCACATAACCATTTAATAATCAGTAGCCATTCTTACTACTACCATGACCACTATAAAAGTTTCTATGAGTCAACGCCCCACCTACATGACAGATACCATATTAGCTCATCCTACAGAGAACAGGATGCAGTTTCACAGCTTCCCTTATTTCATTGGTTGTGATCTTGTCTTCTTGCCTGAATGCTCTGAAAGATGACAACTGAACTCCAGTGAGAACATGAACAGGCCACTGTGTCTTAAATCAGTGATTCTCAAACTTTAATGTACATACAGATACTTGGGAATATTGTTAAAATGTAGATTCTGATTTAGTAGGTCTGGGTTGGCCTTAGGCTGCATTTTGAACAACTTTAGGGATGCAGATGCTGCCAGTCTATGGAGCACACCTTGAGTACCAAGGTCTTAGCTTAGATCAGTGGTTCTCAAACTGACCTTAAGACCTTAGTAAAATACAGAATGCTAGTCTCCCAACCTCCAAAATTCTGATTCAGTAGATCTGGAGTGGAGCCTGAGAATTTGTATTTCTAATAAGTTTCCAAGTGATATTTACAAAGCTAACTGGCAGGCCACCTTTAAAGAATGACTAGGCCAGGCCACTGCTCTGAGTTGTCAGCAAACAGAAAGCATCACAGATGTTTAACTACATCAGCATCTAAATTTATGACTTGCCCAAGCTTGTCCCAAATCCCAGTCCACCTCCAGACCAATTAAATCAGAATGTCTGGGTTGGAATCCAGGCATCCATCATTCTGAAAACCCTCTAGGTGATTCTAGTGTGCAACTAGGGGTGAGGACCATTGCTCTGCATTCATGCTCTACTCAAGGAAAGTAGCTCTTCCTGTATAGGAATCAATTCCTTTACTTCAGTTCAAATGGTGGAAATCATGGAATCCATTAAAATAACTCATACTTGCTGTTCACATACACCTGGGGATTAAATTTAAGGGCACTTCTTCTGCTACAGACAGAAGAGCTGCCTCTGGTTCTTGATGACTGTGAGAAGCATTCCCCTGTAAGGGGTGGGATCAGGTCCTCGACCTATGCCTTGAAGATTCAGATGATATGACCTTTCTTGACTTTTCTCCACTTCTCCCAGGCAGGTGAAGATGGTGGCTCCCAGGCAGTCTGGCTGTTGTTCTGTTACTTAATGACCACATCACCTGAACTCATAGTCCCCTTAAGCAAAGACAGTGATTCCATCAGAATCCCCCAGTTAAGAAGTCTCAGGATTAATAGTCTAGAGTTTGTATTTTCAACCAGAGCAACAAAGGTGATATATGTAACTGACTCTGTGACAGCCCCGCCCCATCCCATCATACATATATGATTCAATAAAAGAAATCATAGTTATTGTCAGTAACAAGTTTGGGTGGAGAATAAAGCCAAGGACACCATCAAGTGCGCTAGTTTCATTTCCTTTTCATATTTCCATTATCTGTGGGGTGGTTGGGAACACACAGAACACACTTTTTTTTTTTTAAGGAACTTTAAGCCAATAGATTAAATGAGCAAAGGATGGTTTTGATTTCCAAGGACGGCCTAGGAATATGTATAATATGCTTACTGAATCCCTTCTGTGCAAATCTGTAGAGAGCTTCCCAGCAGATGGCAGCCTCTTAGAGAGGGCCACATCTGGGCCAACAAGTGAAAAGTTTGTATTTTAGGTGTGGCTCTATGGTGTCATCAGGCAAGTCTCCTCTGTCCCCAGTAAAATGAGGAAGCAGGCCTAAAGGCCTTTATGGATCTTCTCTGTTATTTTAAAATACAGGATGATTATTAAACTGTCTTTTTGCTTTCTCTTCCCAGTTGGAATAATTTTATTTAACCAACTGATATAGATTTTACATTCCAGACATTTTTTTCATCAAGTAACCGCATCATTGAAAATATAAAGATGGGTTTTCCTACAGCTTCTTAAGTGAACTTAAAACTTGCCAGGTAGCTTATTTAAAAAATAAAAGAAGTAGTAAAATTGTAAGTAAATATCACAAATTCTTTTCTTATAGAAATCGCACTGTTTACTATAGTGATTAGTTCTATTTTTTAGTCATTTCTGGAATGGCCCAATTTATGCATTCAGAGAAGAGAATATTTTTCATAAGGACATTCATTTACTTATTTGAGAAACACCTATTAAAGGCTTGATGTTTGTGATAGAGGATTAAAAGAATTCTCAGGGAAGCTACAGCTCTAATGGGGAGATGAAACATATATAACCATTTATATATTAATATATATATATTAGTGGAACAAGGTTAGAAAGCAAAACATGACATAAAGTGGCATCCCAGGTATGTTGAGGGACTTGCACTTAAGAATTTGTCTTTTAAGTGAAGGAAATGAGACACTAATATTTATGCCTAAGGATAAACCATTAATATAAACCAGGAAAAGGGTAGAGGGTAGTTTTTATCACTTGCCTGGCAGTTTAAAATGTCAATAAATATTAGCTGAAAAAATAATGCCATAAAAGGATTAAAGATAATGGTAACTGTTAAGTTCCTCTTGCTGAGTTTACTCTGCACTAGGCAGCCAGGCCCTGGGCTGCACTTTCATCATCCTTGGCATGTCATAGCCAGGATACAGACTTTCTCTAATACATTTGGAGAGTCCATCTGCCCTGGATCTTGAAGGATGAAGTAGGATTTGGACATAATAAGCTCCTTTCATCAGTGCCTACTTTATTGGACTTAGGTGGCTGAGTTAGTCTGCTGTGTCTTACAAGACTGTGTTATACATCAGGTGCCAATTTACCAATTTATTATGAGAATGGTAAGTTCCAGGAAAATCAATCATACATGCCTGACAAAGTCTTCTTTCCTTGAAGACCAGCTTCCTAGGGAGCCAGATGATCACCCATGTCTTTGAGTTTAGAACAAGTGAAGCTGAATGTGACTTTCCCTCCACCATGTTCTCATCATTTACTGAGACCACGCAGACCCTCACTGCTGCCCACATCTCCTTTTTCTCTACTTTCTGGACTGACCAACCCAGCCCTTTTCTATTGATAACATTTCTCTCTCTCTCTCTCTCTCTCTCTCTCTCTCTCTCTTTCTCTCTTTAAAACTAAATCAGTTAGATTTCTGTCCAGTATTCCTAGATGGGAAACCATTTTGGTTTTGTTAGCTTATTTTTATGAGTCTTATTTCTCTCTTCTGATAAATTTATCTGACTTCTCAGGTTAACTCTCTGGGGTCTAAGAGAAGAACTCTGATCTCTTTCATAGGGGAGCTACTATTTATAAATACTCTGTCATTTATAATGTTAACACTCAATGTGTTTGGGACACTGTCCTACACTGCTGGTGGCGTTTAAATTAGTACTATTTTGGAGGGAAGCAACGTGCCATTGTATAGCAGAAACCACAATAACTGGATTACTCATGGACTGGTTTTAATGCCAGGAACACAGGCTGCAAAAAATAAAACAGCATCAGCAATAACAAAACAAAAATATGACAATTATGATGATGATGATGATGATGATGATGATGATTACAACTTTCATATCATTAAATTCCACAGGCAATTCTTGTTCCTCAATCTTTTTCTCTCTATTGTTGATCACTATTAGCTCCTTCATGGTGTATTCTTTCTTTTTGTTTCCTTGTCCCTGAGAATCTTGTTTCTTTTTCTCCTTTCCCACTATAATTCTGGTGAGGTCCTTACTCTTTTCATCCCTTAGAGACAAGCCTTCTCCAAACAGGGTTATGTCTTCTGCCTTCACTTCTGTACTCTAGCCCTAGGCAACTGCATAGATGTCCATATGCCTTCCACACAAAAATAATAATAATAATAGTCAATAATAATAATAATGATCCCAACATCCTCATCACCATTGAGTTCCAAATTCCACTTTTTCAAATGCCTGTTGGACATGTACATCTATACACCCTTCCTTATCTCATCTGTTTTCTCTTATTACATTTATGACCCTAGTGTAGACCTTCAATCTTTATCAGGCTAATGGTTCCCAAAACTAGCACTCAGATTTTGAAAACACTATAGCAATGCAGAGGCCCATACTTTATCTTAGACCTGTGATCGAGGTAACTGTGTTCATAACGAGCTCCAAAGCAAACGCAGTAAATAGCTTCCAGGTATTAGCACCAGGAGTATCAACTACCTCAATGGTTTACTAGTCTCCTAGACTCTGATCTTCCCTTCTTCTGCCTCCTTACTATCCATTCTACATCTTATCTTCTGGAATGGCTTTCTCCCATCTCTAATTTTCCAAAACATGTGCATTCTTTAAGGCCCAGATCAAATGCTTTTTCCAAATATATTTGTCCTTAATAATACCATTCACAAGCAACTTGTCCATGGCACATGAATTAGAGAAGCACCTGGGCCTCTTATTTCACAGTGTTCTTGGCCAATCTATAATAAACTGGATTTCAGTAGAAGACCGATATCGGGTATTAAAACCAAGTCTAAAGATAGTCTAAAGATGATCTATAGGAGGTATCAAGCACTCTACAAAGCCTAGGAATCACAGCATCAAGGCAAATATACTGCTACACCCACAATGACTTTTTGACCCTGAACCAGTAACTGGATTTCTTCACCTTATACCTCATTTCCTATAACTGCCCTAATTCCTCTGGAGCAGTCCACCTTCAAGCAACCTGCCCAGCATGCTTAGTTCTCTCTAGACAAGAAAACTGGCTTGCTTTCAGCTGTGTCCTCATTCCCACACTTATCTATATCATCTCACCCAGTTTTTTGAAGGCTACACACACACACACACACACACACACACACACACACACACAGTCTTGTGAGTCAATAAACACTTAACCAAATATGTGTCAAGACTCACTGGAGGGTAGAAATGAATTAAAATCATTTGTCCAATGTGAATTTAGTACAAATTCATTGTAGGTGATTCAGGAATAATTGTTTATGACATTATTGTTCATGTCTATGAGTACACATAAGTATAAAACAACCTCTCATTAGAAGGTTTCAAATCACAATTGCCCATTGAGAAGATGGAGGCTTTCTAGAAGTAAGAGTAATTCCTTACCTTTGTATTTCTTGAAGATCTAGCATAGTGTCTTTAGGTAATAACTTCCCAACTATATATTGAACAAATAGAGGAATGAGTGAACAAGGGAATGGTCTTTATCTGCCTCTCCTATGGATGGGTGTTAAGTATGAAGGCAAGTGGATTCCGGGGGAAAAAATAGCTTTTGTTTTCTTTATTAAAAAATGAAAAAAATAATCAGGGCACATATATCTGACTTCTTATATTCACCAAACAAGAAACTTAGTCTTGTGTGGTATGACGTCGCCACATGGTTCCAGGAGAGTTTTCAGACTCACCTCCATACTGATGAATGAAAGTTTATCTTTAAAATATTCACAATATTTCTGGTTTGTACTGAGAACAAAAAGAGGCCCAACCATCTTTTCAACCAACTTGACATAGCAAGTTCAGTCAATCCCAGGAGCAAATGCACTAGGAACCAACTTTGCATGTTCTTTCTTTACTAAGATGGAGAGACAAGTCGAGGGCAAAATACAGAACTCTCCTGTGTTCCACTGATCCTCTGAACTCTTGTTCCATGTGTCTTCTCTGTCAAATAAGTCATTATCCACTAATCAGACAAGGAAAATGTTTGGAACCAATGTAAGCATAGTACCAAACATAAAACCTCTAGTTAGTGTCTTCCCCAAATATCTGATTTTTTAAATGCCATTTCCAAAAGTAAAACAGTGAATAATAAGACCATTTCAAAACCCATCATATCAATCTGTCACATTAATTAAAATGATGTCAAGTAAGTAAGAATGGTATTTAAATAATGAGTTAATGTTTTGCTTCTCAGACTCAATTATTTCCTTCGTTAGGACTGGCAAAGATGTTGGTAAAGATTTGCTGATGTGAGAAGTAAAATTGGAAACTGTGCAATGCACACTTATATCAAACTCTTTTTAAAAGGTCTTTTTTCTTAATTTACTGTGTGAGAATCTTCCCTCTGTTGGCTAACCTTGAGCTGTAACACAGGCTCCAATTTGGGACATATTAAGCCACATAGGAAGTCCATCTGTGCTGGATTCAAAAGGAATGTAAGACTCCATGTTAGGGGGAGGAAATGCTCTCTTCAAATCTTACATGGAGTCCTGCTGCCAAGCAACAGTTTCTCTAGAAGGATGCTCAGCCTCCCCTTGCTAAAACAGATGCTAACTTTGTTAGTATAACCGTATGAGTATATATAGTACCTTCTGCCTGAAGACAGAGTGATAAGAAATAAAAAATTTGGAACCAATCAGTTACTGTGCTACATAAAAAGAAAAAATACTATAGTGCAAATTGTATCTTATTTTTCAAAGACAGTGATTTTTAATCAACCTTGAATCAGTTTCTTCAGTTGCCCTTCAGTTCAATTAGCTGGAGGCATCCTGCCAACTTCTCTTTACATAATGATAACTTGACATTTTTTGATAAAAATATTTAATAATCTCATCCAATTTCCCCATAGTCTTACATTATTTTCTTTTACTTTTTCACTGTTACAAATCACTCTCTAATGCCCTCCCTTTAGTTTCCTATTCATCTGTTTTGGAAGATGATGGTGTTTCCACAAAGCAAGTCAAATGTTCTCTGAGTCTTTCAGAGAGTGCTGCAGAATGTGATGGTGGATAAAGTTCTGGGTTTCTGTTGGATCTGAGGCCCATGTGACCCTGAGCATTTTCTTCTTCTGAGGACACCCAGAAAAGAAAGTGGTGTCTACATGCAGCCAGCACAAGTTCCCCACAAACATCTTATTCTAGGCCAATCTAATCTCCTTATTTGAGTGTTCACCAGGGAAAGGCAGAACAAACAAACAAACATGTGAACTTTATTTCAGCGTTCTGTCAACAAGAACTAATTATAAACGCTACAGATTCTAATGCAGAAACTGATCCTTTCACCCCTGAATCTTCATCTGGAGTGATGTTAAGGCCTAAATGCCCTCCACTGCTTTTCCTTGGTACCTGTGTGTCCACACAGTGACTCAGAAGACTTCTGTCCACCTGCTCATTTGAAGTTCCCTGAGGAGGGGTCTCACCGCCCCAGAGAAACCCTATGGACATAAGGCGTTTAGGTTAACACATGTTGATAATTGGGAGGACACGAATAAATAGTAAAAACTACAGGACTGTGTTAGAGGCAACTGGGGAAATTTGAAAATGGTATTATTAGATAAGGTGAATATACATCAAAACCAAAATAGAGACATTTGACTAGAAAAGCAGGTTAATACTGTGCACAGTCAGATGCCATTTATCACATATATTGATGATATAAAGATTATGTAAAAGAATATACAGTTTGGTGTGGAGAGTACTCATCTCTGATGGTAGGAATAGGATTTTTTATGTTCTTACTTTGACTCGTTTATATTTTCTAGTTGTATGAAATATATAAGTATTGTTTCAGTAATAATCAGATTACTACAAATAAAACATTGGGGGCTTGAATGTTTCTGTGAGAAATAGATCTTAATGATTCTGTTAGAACTATAGATGGTCAAAAAAAAAAGTAGAAATTATTTTTTATTACCACACTCAAGCCACTTTTTTTTTTTCTTTTTCTTTTTGGTACCAGGGATTAAACCCAGGGGCTCTTAACCACTGAGCCACATCTCTAGCCCTTCTTATTTTTTGAGACAGAGTCTTGCTAAGTTGTTTAGGGCCTCTCTAAGTTGGTGAGGTTGGCTTTGAAATTGTGATCCTCCTGCCACAGCCTCCCATGTTGCTGGGATTATAGGCGTGCAGCACCATGCCCAGCCCCATGCCACTCCTTTTTTTAAAAAAAATTTTTAGCTGTAGATGGACATAGTATCTTTATTTTATGTATTTTTTATGTGGTGCTGATAATTGAACCCAATGCCTCACACATGCTAGGCAAGCGCTCTACCACTAAGCCACAATCCCCCCCCCCCCATACTTCTTACCTAAAGCAAATGTCAGAAATCTCTCCTTCTGACTATTTAGTACTGTAAGAGGAGATTGCACAATATGCTGTCTCATTGAGAAATGCTTATCTTTGAAGTAATTTTGAAAGTTTTTTTCTATGAATCAGGTTTGAGACATAGTGCACCCTATGTCTTAGTGTCCAGGTAAACTTTATGAGGTCAATAAGCATTCCTAGGTTTCTTCAGTCTATGCTGCTGTGAACCATGGAGGAGCCCCAACCAAGCAAGAGAAGAGTTCTGGTGCAAAGTACCCTGTGAGCCATACACTCAAAGGAAAGAATAAATGTGAGCTCAGTGATCATCATTTAGACAGACTCATTTCTGGTTGAATATCTGAAGGTTTGTGAATAAATGCTGAGCAACCCAGAAAGTGGTCTCTAGTGACATAGACTATATATAACCTGTCCTTGGCCTGATACTTTGACATTTTTGCATTATTACTGAATGACAATATAAGCATGCTTATCAAATTTGTAAATGACACCAACATGTTCCATGAGAAAAATCTAAAAAAGATTTTTTTTGAAAAATGGCTAGATTCTAGCATTTTATTAAAAACCCATATTATTACTAATAGTAATAGCTAAAACTCATATATACTTGCTGTATACCATACTTCCAAGCATTTGCTGGTATTAATTTGTTTGATTCTCATAATAACTTTATGGGGCAGGTCATGTATCATTTATATCAATTATTATTGGAGATTCAAATTACTGGAAACTCAAATCTATTTGCCTAAGTTAAAACCTATCACTTTAACTATATTCTGTGTGAACCTGAGAAAATTACTAATTCTCTTTGTGCTTCCCTGACCACATCTATAAAGGAGTAGGATGATAGTTCATTCATTCAATAAACATTTATCAAAAGCCTACCATATGGATACAACTTCTAATATCACTTAGTGTCTAGTTTCCAGGAATTCATCATTTCCCAAGGAAGAGGTATGGGTTCAGTTAAACAGAAGCCATTATTCTTTAAGGGCTATAGAGAGCTAATCCTTCATTCTTGTGCCCAGATATATGGGCTATTGGCCTCAGAGTACTATTCTTTATCATACTGAGAAACCATATTTCTATTCTTAGATTGTTAAGTTTTAAAATATAAGAGTAGGTGTTTAAATTTTTCAGGCATAATATAAGTACATATTGCAATGGTTACTTTTATCATTTTCTATGGTGAATTATGATGATATACTTTACTAAAATATTGCAACTTGAATCTATACCTATTAATCATAGCATAGAATCCTCTTCATATTGTTTTGGATTCCAGTTGAATATAGGATATTAAGGGATCTTAAAATTCATGTTTATAAGTAAAACTTGCCTTCCAAATGTTTATTAATAAAAGTTTATTTTTTAATCCAAGAGCATATTCTTTGCCCATTATGATTAACTGTACAATGATTAATTGATTCTATCACAACTGATCAAAAGAAAAATACCACAAACAGTTGTAAATGAGAAGTGGGCTATAAAGAAGGAGAAATTGCAAAACAAATTGTGATACTTAAAGTTTTAAATTTTTAAAATTAAATCATACTAGTATATTTAAAATTATTAAAATTTCTACTCAAAACATTGACTCAAGTGCTTTTAAAATCAATGAAAGAGACTTTTGTTATACTTTCTGTTTTTATAGTGCTATTTGAACATTTTCTCTATAATAGGATACAAGAAGCATGCCAATTTACAGATTAACTAGTCACAAGGATTAAAAGAAGTGTTTGCCAATTTTGGCTCTCCAAAGAACATCTTAGTTTGGGTTTGAAGTGTTAGTGGGCGAATGACAGAATTTATGTGCAACTGTAGGTATAACCAGATGCGTTAATTTGATTTCTAAGTTATTTTCTGAAAGATTATCCTTTTTTAAAAAAGTCCACATTCCACACAAAGAAGCCAATTTTTGACTATAGAATTATAGTCTTAGCTCTTTTCCAAGTTCTTTTCTTAACCTCGGATTTTATGAAGTGTTAAAGTTAACAGTAATTGTTTTCAAAGATGTTACTTCTATACAAAAAGACATTCCAAGTGGAATTTTTAAAACCAGAATATATTCTGCTGCAATTTTACTCTCATATCTGTGTTATTAAAGCAAAAATATAAATTTGAGTGGAATTCTCCTAAGTTCAAAACAAGGGCAAGGTTTACTAAGCTATTCTAGTGCATTCTTCTCAAGCAAACTGTGCTCAGTTTTTCTGAAAACTGTCATTTTCCCAATGCCAAGTTTCTTGCAGTCCTGTGAAACCTGCACTTAGCAAAGGATTTACTCATTGACTTCAAGTTACTCACTCTTGCCAGAACTTTCCCATGAAGAAATAAAACTCGTTGGAGATTGTGTGGGTTGGGAATGAACTGCCCTGCTTTCAAAGTGATTCACTATGTTAAAAAAGACATAGGAAAGTAAAAGAAATGAAGAGTGATGTTCTCTGAGAAGGAATAATTGCTACTGTCCCCAGAGTACTAACAGCATAGGTCAGTTTTCTCTAGAAAGTTTTCAAAAGGGCTCATCAGCTGCGAGTGAAGTCAGTAATAGAATTTAATGCTGCCAACTTCACCCCTTGAAGTTAAGCAGTAATGACACCCAACCATCATTGTGTAGAAACAGTCAACTATGTTAACTTAATGATAGGCCAATGGACCCCCTAAGGAATGTGATTATATTATGCCAGCTCTTGAATAGATGTTAGATCGGATACAACTGTGTTATTATTATTTTCCCTCTCAATGACCTTTTTAAAAACTGTTCAAAGCAAAAGATAACAGAAGACATATGCTGCCCCAAATCGCAAAGGCAATTGCTAAAATAAACCAATTTTATGCCCCCAAAGACTACTTTCATTTCTCTCAAATGGAAAATAGTGTCTACTGGTTTTGAAAGTCCCTATCAAAACAGAATATTCAAGTCTGAAGCACACCAACAGGCAGATATGAATGAAAGAATTATTGTCTTATATGTTGGCTTCTATAAGGAAAAAAAAAAAAAGCAAGTCTATAACACAGGGCAAGGCTGACTACTGGTATCCTCACATCCATGATTTTGTCTACTAAATTGCCTAGGCCTCTATGCAAGCAATGTGCTTTCAGAAGAATATGCTTATGATAATGCACTAGATGGAAAAAGAGAAATAAAAAAATTTGTAACTCTCCCTCAGAAACATATGGTAGCATATGTTGTCAGGTAGACAAGGTTCAAAAGGTACATAGCTGAGCTAAAAAGTTGATTTGTTAGAAGAACACCGTAGAGGATGGCTGCTTCTTCCTTTATCTAAAGCTTAAGTAAAGTATTTAATGATTTTTTTTAATTAAGGGTCAAAGCCAGAGGTCACAAATTGAGAGCTCTCAGGCCAAATCTGACCCATAATTGCTTTTTACAAAAGTCATTAACATTTGATGCTTAAACACCTACTGCACAAATTACTAGCTTCTGGTAAAAACTGGAAGATGTGGAAAACTTGGGTCCATGTTTCCAGGTGAGTACAACCACCTTGAGCCATCAGGAGACCATCTGGCCTTCTTAAAAGGGGTACATGCTAACCAGCTGCTATAGGCCTCACCCCACACACAATTATATTACCTACCTATAGGAACTTACAAGTGTGAATTCTGGTAAAGGCAATTAGATTAAGAGAGTTATTGTGACTGCATCCATATTAATGAAATTTCTTTTCTCCTTTCACATTTCTGCCTTTCAAATATCCCTTGGGTGGCCAAATTAGAGGATGTTTAAAACCTCACTCAGAAGTTACATGATCTATGAATATCAATTGTGTAATAAAAGTTTGGCAACTGATTCACTGAACAGAAACAGTCAGCCCTTTTAATAACAACAATAATAACAACACTAGAATGGTCAAAGGGAAGGGAGGGAAAGAGAGAGTGCAAGGGGGGATGGAAGAAAAAGTGGTTGAATGAGATGGATATCATTATCCTAAATGCATGATTGAAGACCTGAATGGTACGAATATACTTTGTATACAAACAGTTGTATGTAAAAAGATGCTCTATATCTGCACTATGAATTGTAATAATACTACTATTATAAATAAAAAAAAAAAAACAAACAAAAAATAAACAAACAAAAAAAACACAACACCACTGTGTGGACTGAATTCTCAAATTAGTCAACTCTATGAAGCAAATGACAAGATGTTTGAAAAATTAAATTTATAGTTAACCAAAGTAGAATAGTAAATAATGAAAAGCTGGCTAGACATTCAGTTTATCTTTGGTCCTTTCCTGCTTCTTTTAGTCCTAAGCTAATGGAATGTTTATGTTTGCTAAGCAAGACACATGGTCCTAAATCAGCCCACTCCCACTCCAAGAAGGATGATATATCAGCTTATCACTTCTAGTGTTAAAAATCATTGCTGTGCCACTAAAACTAGCAGCTAGCACGAATTTAAACAAATGACCCAGCACACTTGAAGCTGCATGCACATTTGACAGTGTTGTAACAGTGCTGTTTTTGTGTCCTCAGGATCCCACCCTTGTCTTTCAAAGGGACAATTCTTACCTTGTTAATGGCCCCAGGTCGCCTGAGTCTTGGCTTCCAGCTTCACTGGGGGTGCTCACTGATTTCGAGGAGGGAGACATAGGGGTTGGGACTAAATAATGAAAATAACAGGTATCCCATGTTAAAAAATGCAGCGGCTGCACTGGTGAAGAGCAGTGTCAGACAAATCAAAACAAATGGGCCCAAATTAAAGTGGTTGTATGGCCAGGAGAGATTGAGATGGGATAAGAAAAATAAAAAAGAAAAGAAAAGGAAAGAAAAGGAAGAAAGTCAAGTGAATTTTTCATATTTTGGAAATTAAAATTTGAAATGAATATAGACAGATTGACTTAGGGATTCTGAGGCCATGTCCACCCTAACAAAGTAAAATGGAGAATCAAAACAGCTATCCAGATAATTCAAGTCAAATATCTCTCATCTGAACTATCCAGATAATTCCAATTCTTCACTTTATTTCGTTAGTATAGATGTGACCTATTAAAAATAAAATGAGGTGTCTATAAAACTTTAAAAGATCATGAAATTTGTGATCCTGAATAATTTTAAATGGCCAAGGAAAGTCAGAAAATCGGTCCTATGTCTGCATGTGGAGGGAAATGTATTACTGGTGGCATATAAACTGCTCTGCCACTAGAGACAAAGTGACAGAGAGGAAGGGTAAATTTGAACCTGGTAATTTAAAAATCCTTTTCAAAACAAAGGAAAATGCCAGGCTGCTTTATTTTTACACTTAATTAATAGTTTCATCCTATTGTACCATTTACTGCATTTGGGACTTTTTTTCCTTTGTTTCTGGCAGCCCTAAAAGGCACTGCTATAGGCCCAGAAGTCAACTGCTGCTCTGAAGACAGGAGAAAAAAGTTCAAGGATCAAGGTTGGCATGAACTGAAAAATCTGAAAGCAAGGATAATAAAGACAGAACTAAAGGAAATGAAAATGTATTTTTTTTCTCCATCCTTCAGATACATGCCAAATGTCCTTCAGTGAGAAGTTGTACCAAATAGCCAAGATGGCTCCAGGCCAGATGATTCAATGGGTTCTTAATATCACACAAGCCAAAGAAGCCATATGGGCAGAAAGAAATTTCAATACAGAAATGTAGATTTCCATTTGGTTTCAATCATGTGCAATTTCCTTTTATTTATTTAATAGGGTAAAGGACTTAACTATTTTGTCCAAATCCTATAGCACAATGGCAGATCTGTCAAGAAGCTGGGAATTTTCATGTGGTTCTACAATTAATTCACCAATTACCCTCCATGCTAAGTCAGAGGGTAAGTCAGAGAGACAAAAAATGAAAATGGGGTCTAGGCTTGCAAAGGACCCTTAGCAGGGTTGTAGGAACAGTTGAGAAGTTGGTTATGGTTTAAGGTTGGTTAAATGTTTTGTTCTTAAAATTTAATTACTAGCTTTATATAGGGTGTCTAACCAGTGTTGACACAGCAACAGCATTTCAAAGACTCTTTTGAGATACAAATATAATCGATTGCAAAGTGTCCAATTTATGTCACATATCAGCTAAGTTCAAAGAAGTGTGCCAGTTTCTCAAAGACAGTACATCACTCCACTCTAATAATACCTAGGTTACTTCTTCCAAGACATAAAGAAGTCAGAAAAATAATCTAATTTTATTAAGGCTTATTATTTCATTCTCAGACACATGATTTTATCCACTACAAATTGAGATTGAGTAAAAATGCTTTTTAATAGTATTTTAGTTTTATGTGTATGCATTAAATTATACCCAGCAATACTTAATAATTTGTAGGATTATATAGTCTTTTTCTTTCTTTTTTTGGGAGGGGGTAGGGGGTACTAGGGATTAAACTCCAGGGCACTCGACCACTGAACCACATCCCCTGTCCTATTTTATATTTTATTTAGAGACAGGGTCTCATTGAGTTGCTTAGCACCTCACTTTTTGCTGAGGCTGGCTTTGAACTTGCTATCTTCCTGCCTCAGCCTCGCAAGCCACTGGATTACAGGCATGAGCCACAATGCCCGGCCATAGTCTTTTTCTTATTCATATTATTAGAAGCATTTGTTGCACATAGAGTTTTTTAATTCTTATTTTAAGTTACTATGGAAATAAATGAAATTTTATTTTACTATCAAAGCCAGTGATAGAATGAAAAGATTAAACATTTTAAATAGATCTGATATTGCATCTATTTCCAAGTATTATTTTTAAACTTTTTTCCCCTATATTGGATATCATGTAGTTTTACAGACACCCTAGTGTTACTCTTAAATGTATGAAAAATAAAAGAATAGAATAAAAATAAAATAACTTATCACATGAAGGGTATATAGGTAAGTGACAGAATAAGCACATGCACAGTTATCTTAAGCACAAAGAAAACAAACAGTTCAATATGCAGACCTTAGTGATAGGGAGTTCATGGACAAGCAACTAGGAATGAATGAGTTGGAGGAGGGTACTGTGGTGAGAATGCCAATTAGAAATGAAATCAAGGTATATGAGAGAGTCAGATCAATTTAAACTTGTTCATTAGCTGCTAGTCTGCCACCATGATAAATTCTCCTTCAAATTTCCCACTGATCTATTTTCATCATGAAATAACTCTATGCCTGCCGTGGCTATGAGATTATAAGAGGATACACAGCATTTGGATAGGCAAAGAGAAGTTGGGATTCAGCAGTGAAAATGAAGAACAATTTAATAAAAAATAAATTCCAAGATTTCTCATATTTCCCAAGTGGCAACTCATTTAACAAGTAACAAAGTAATCTACTAATAACACAATGGCAAAGTTTGACCATGTGATTCCTCCCATCTCCTTCCAGCCCCCTCAATTCCAAAAATGCATGCACCCTGAACCATAAGCCATAGAATTACTTAAAAATAAAAACAATAAAGCTAAAGACATAAATGAATAGTAAATGTTGGACATGGTATATCCTACTCAAGTTCAATTTGAGGAATAGTAGCACAAAGCACTCCTAAGTACCTAGAGGGGGCTCCGGCGATATACCAATGCTTTGGAGCAAAGCCTCTGTCTCTCGTCGTTTGCGATCCAGATCAGAGTCATCCTGAACAGGTTCTTTCTTCTGTTGCAGATCCGCCTAAAAAACATGGATGTTGGTAAGGAAAGTTAAAAGCATCACTAAATGTGTATTTTTCCTGGCTGAAACAGAAAGTGATAAATGCATGGCAGTGAAGCCCAGCAAAAGCCCTAACAGATACACTCAAATGTATAAAGGATGAAAAAATATGCAGCTGCTCATTTAATAATTACTGACCTACTGCTCTCTCTTGATTGAAGGTTTTCTCCCATCTCTATCACATGGTATCAAAGTTTCTCTTGCCCAATTTTGGAAGAAACCATCAAAGCCAACTGTTTCTGACTGGGGCTATGAAGTTTTCAAAAAGAATTGTGTATGTGTGTATTATGAATTGTAATGCATGCTACTGTCATAAGTACAACAACTTCGAATAAAAAAAAAAAGAAAGGAAAAAAAAGAGAATTCTGTATGTTGTTTAGACCTCCTGTCCCTCCTGGGACATCAGTTCTTTATGAGTGTGTATTTACAATTATTCATACCCCATGTTTGGGATTTTAGAAACAGCAATTCTTGGAATTTGGATAAAAAGTAAAATTTTTAATGAAAATCTATAGCTGTATAATACACTATTTGTACTGATAGTGTAAGCTGATGGTGGTTTAAAATAAAATGGGCTAAACTGTCTTAAGGCAATACAGACTCAACAATACAATAGTGCTGTAAATCTTGTTACTGGATTCTGATATTTTAGCATTCCATTTGACATGTTAACTTAAAGAAGAAAATTATCATATAGAAAAATACAGTGCAAAAAAATCACTTAGGAATTCCTTTCATGAATTCTGCCTAAAACACACCACATGTAGGCATCCTAAAATCAGATCATATCTCTGGTTTGTGTTTTTACAAAAATCTTGACAAATTAAAATGAAAGATAATGAAGATCAACCGAGGTATTCTGGGAGAAATTTTAAAATTCCAGGTCTTTCCTCCTTTTCATAACACAATTATTACTCCAGAGGAGGTATTTTCCTCTATTTCCAACATGAGAACATTGAAAGCTTTGTGAGCTTACAGGAGTGAAGCTGTCTTTAAGCTTTTCAGAAACCAACTATCCAGTGCCCAGACATCCCTTCTCCAGGGCAAGTTGGGCACCCTAACGGATACATTACCTCCACCAGACGTACAAAACGTAATTCACATCTTGTCATCTGAAGTAGAACGAGTTCAGGCAACCTTTGACTTATCCCCAGATGGTAACCTATAACCTGATTATAAGCTAAGTGCATCTTTGGCTCTGGACCCCACGTTTCTGTTATTATTCACTTTGGGCTTCAAATGCACACGTAGTTTTTAACTCTAGCTGGCATTAGAGAGAAAACAGTTGTTGTTCAAATCACTAACATCCGTGATGAAAAAGGAAATATCACAACAAACACCTCAGATATAGAGAGAATAATTAGAAATTACTTTGAAAACTTGTACTCTAATAAAATAGAAAATACTGAAGACATTGACAGATTCCCAGAGTCGTACGAATTGCCCAAACTGGATCTGGAGGATATACACAATTTAAATAGATTAATTTCAAGTGAGGAAATAGAAGACGCCATCAAAAAACTACCAGCTAGAAAAAGCCCAGGGCCTGATGGCTTTACAGCCGAGTTCTACCAGACTTTCAAAGAAGAACTAATACCATTGCTCTTCAACTTATTTCAAGAAATTGAAAAAGAGGGAGCTATCCCAGACTCTTTCTATGAGGCCAATATTACACTGATTCCAAAGCCAGGCAAAGACACAGCCAAAAAGGAAAACTTCAGGCCAATATCTTTAATGAACATAGATGCAAAAATTCTCAACAAAATCCTGGCAAATCAAAACAAAAACATATCAAAAAGATAGTGCACCACAATCAAGTGGGGTTTATCCCAGGGATGCAAGGTTGGTTCAACATACAGAAATCAATTAACATAATACATCACATCAATAGACTCAAAGATGATAACCATATGATCATCTCAATAGATGCAGAGAAAGCATTCGACAAAATACAACACCCCTTTATGTTCAAAACACTAGAAAAACTAGGAATAACAGGAACATATCTCAACATCATAAAAGCTATTTATGCAAAACCCCAGGCTAACATTATCTTAAATGGAGAAAAATTGAAAGCATTCCCTCTAAAAACTGGAACAAGACAGGGATGCCCCCTTTCATCACTGTTATTTAACATAGTACTTGAAACTCTGGCCAGAGCAATTAGACAGACAAAAGAAATTAAAGGGATCCACATAGGAAAAGAAGAGCTCAAATTAGCACTATTTGCTGGTGACATGATAATATACCTAGAAGACCCAAAAAACTCTACCAGAAAACTTTTACAACTAGTAAATGAATTCGGCAAAGTAGCAGGATACAAAATCAATACCCATAAGTCAAAGGCATTTTTGTACATCAGTGACAAACCCTCTGAAAGGGAAATGATGAAAACTACCCCATTTACAATAGCAACAAAAAAAATAAAAAAATAAAATAAAATACCTAGGAATCAACTTAACAAAAGAAGTGAAAGACCTCTTTAAAGAAAATTATAGAACACTAAAGAAAGAAATTATAGAAGACCTCAGAAGATGGAAAGACCTTCCTTGTTCCTGGATAGGCAGAATAAATATTGTCAAAATGTCCATACTACCAAAAGCATTATACACATTTAATGCAATTCCAATAAAAATCCCAATGACATTCCTCGAAGAAATAGATAAAGCAGTCATGAAATTCATCTGGAAAAATAAGAGACCCAGAATATCTAAAGCAATCCTTAGCAAGAAAAGTGAAGCAGGTGGCATCACCATACCAGACTTTAAATTATACTATAGAGCAATAGTAACAAAAACAGCATGGCATTGGCACCAAAAAGACAGACGGGTAGACCAATGGTACAGAATTGAGGACACAAAGACTAATACATATAATTTCAGTTATCTTATATTAGACAAAGGCGCCAAAAATGTACAGTGGAGAAAGGACAGCCTCTTCAACAAATGGTGCTGGGAAAGCTGGAAATCCATATGCAACAAAATGAAATAAAACCCTTATCTCTCACCATGCACAAAATTCAATTCAAAGTGGATCAAGGACCTAGGAATTAGACCAGACACAATACGCCTAATAGAAGAAAAAGTAAGCTCCAATTTCCATCATGTCGGATTAGGCCCCAAGTTCCTTAATAAGAATCCTGTAGCACAAGAATTAGTATCAAGAATTAATGAATGGGATAGATTCATACTAAAAAGCTTCTTCTCAGCAAAAGAAACAATCAGTGAGGTGAACAGAGAACCAACTAACTGGGAACAAATATTTAATACATGCACATCAGACAGAGCACTAATTTCTAGAACTCAAAAAACTCAACACCAAAAAAACAAATATCCCAATAAATAAATGGGCCAAAGAAATGAACAGACACTTCTCAGAAGAAGATATACAATCAATCAACAAATACATGAAAAAATGCTCAACATCACTGGCAATTAGAGAGATGCAAATCAAAACTACCCTAAAATATCATTTCACACCAGTCAGAATGACAGCTATTAAGAACACAAACAACAATAAATGTTGGAGAGGATGTGGGGGAAAAGGCACGCTCATGCATTGCTGGTGGGACTGCAAAATGGTGCAACCATTATGGAAAGCAGTATGGAGATTTCTTGGAAAACTGGGAATGGAACCACCCTATGACCCAGCCATCCCACTCCTGGGTCTATTCCCAAAGGACTTAAAAACAGCATATTACAGTGACACAGCTATCTCAATGTTTGCAGCTGCACAATTTGCAATAGTTAGGTTGTGGAACCAACCTAGATGTCCCTCAGTAGATGAGTGGATTAAGAAAATGTGGTATATACACACAATGGAATTTTACTCAGCAGTAAAAGAAAATAAAATAATGGCATTCACAGGTAAATGGATGAAGTTGGAGGACATAATGCTAAGTGAAGTTAGTCTCAAAAATCCAAGTACCAAATGTTTTCTCTAATATAAGGAGTCAGAGTCACAGTGGTGTTGGGTGTTGGGGTACTTAGGAAGATTAGAGGAGCACTAGAGTGGTCAAAGGGGAGGGAGGAGAAGGGAGGGAGACAGGGGAGTATGGGGGGTGAAAAAAAAAGGGGAGGTATAATAAGATGGATATAATTATCCTAAGTGCATGATTGAAGACTTGAATAGTATGAATATACTTTGTATACAAACAGTGTTATGTGAAAAGAGGCTCTATGTGTGTATTATGAACTGTAATGCATTCTACTAGAATGGCCAATGGGGAGGGAGGGGAAGAGAGGGGAAGGAGGGGGCAAAAGGGTGAAGGAAAAAAAAAAAAAGATGGTAGAATGAGATGGATATCATTACCCTAAGTGCATGTATGAAGTCACGAATGGTGTGAATATACTTTGCATACAACCAGAGATTTGTAAAAAAAAAAAAGTGCTCTATATGTGTAATATGAAATGTAATGCATTCTGCTGTCATTTATAACATCTTAGAATAAAAAATTTAAAAAAAACTGTTGTTGTGTAGGCCAGTAATTGCTAAAGAGAGTACTAGAGAATTTTAGCCCTCTCATGTAAGCTCAGATTCTGAAATAGCACATTGCCAGTAAAGATATTAAAGTTCATCTTCTTTTCCAATTGATATATTTAAACAACTGAAGCAGTTCCAAAGTTTATGTACAACAGAGGTGGAGACAAAGCTGTGATGACAGAGAGAATGCTGCAGAGTGAAGATCTCTATCCACATTTGTCATAAAATCAAAAGGTAGGAAGAGGAAAAAGGAAAATAAAAGAAAAGGGAATTACCATAGCAGACATTGAAAGACAAATAAAAATACAAGTGAAATTTGTCTTCAAAATCCAGTGTAGAATAGTGTGGTGTTACAACAAGGCATCTAACCATAACTGAACTGTCAGCTTTACTGAGAGCAAACACTTGATTGCTTCATTCAAGAAGGGTGAAGAAAAAAAAGATGGTAGAATGAGATGGATATCATTACCCTAAGTGCATGTATGAAGACACGAATGGTGTGAATATACTTTGTATACAACCAGAGATATTTAAAAATGTGCTCTATAAGTATAATATGAACTGTGATGCATTCTGCTGTCATTTATAACAACTTAGAATAAAAAATAAATAAACAAGAAAAAAATGTGCTCACATCTAGATCAGGGCCTGGCACATAGTAGGTACTCAATAAAGATGTGCTGAATGATGGGCTGGGGTTGTGGCTCAGTGGTAGAGTGCTCACCTAGCACGTGCGTGGCCCGGGTTCGATCCTCAGCACCATGTAAAAATAAACACATTGTGTACAACTAAAGCAAATAAATAAATATTAAAAAAAAAAGATGTGCTGAATGAAGGAATCAGTATCTGCCTTTGGTGAGTGTTGTTTTACAATTATAGAATCTTAAATCTACACATCATTTAGGCTGATTTCCATCAACTACATCCCATCCAGGAACCTCTTTTACAACACCACTATTAGACCAAGACACCTAGACATCTAAAGACCCAGCACTCACAACAAAGCCATATCCATGTGCTGGCAACAAAGATATCTTTCATTTTCTCTTATTCTTTCAACAAAAATGTATTGAAGGACAAGAGTATCAGTAGAAATGAAACTGAGAAGTCCTGATAGAGTTTTCATAGAGTAAGTAGAAAAAGATCTGCCTAATCTTTTGCTTCTGAACAAACTTAGGGCATATCATTCAAAACGTTCTGTCCTAGATATCCTGTGCAGAAAGGCACAGGATCTATTTTTGGTTTTTGAGATTTATTCTAATTTTAACCAGTAAGCTTTCAAGAAGTATAGTAAAGGGTAAACCACATGTCAACATGTATAACCTCATGTTGTGCAAAAACAATATCCCTGAGCTCCATCTCCAAAATGTCACTTCCACAGCACACAGAGCCTCTCTGCAACTCGCTCTCCACTTAAGTCCTTCTTAATTCTTTAGGAAATAAGCAATACAATGACTTTTATTAATAAGGATAAACATCCATCTAGATATAACAGAAGCATAGGAAAGTTATCAACACTCTACGTTGACCATGAAAACTGCAGATAGTTAAGTGGAGTTTATTATAAATGAAGATTGTTATCAGTTAGCAACTTAAAATAAAATGTTACTTCATCTAAGACAACCATACGCAATACCCTAATCATGGAATATTTTCTTTTTCCCATGTAAATACTACAGAATCCTACCATGTTTGAATGACTCAACAAGGAGTGATTTTGCAGCACTAGTAATTAAACATCTGCAAGGTGACTTTCCCAGCAAGTAAAATTTCTGTTTGTGTGGCATAACCACAGCTGAGACCCAGAAAGGACAATCAAAGACAGAAAATTTGCCAACTGAGAATTATCTATCAATCACTTTTCAAAGACAGTTCCACATTTGTGAGAGGGACAAGTGAGGACAGGTTAGGAAACTCATGTCCATTCTACCTTCCAGCAATTTGGCTTAAGGCCAAGGACAGGGTGAAACTTCAGGGTGGCCACCATTAAACTCACCTCACTGCATGAAAGCCAATTTTTCATGAACTTGGGCCTGTGTCTTAAATGGTGGCCACTATATTTATTTTAAAATCAGATTTCATCCATAATACCACAGCCAAGAAAGCATGACATCCAAAGGAGAAGAGAGTGGCAATTTTATATATGTACACAGTTTTCTGGGTTCTGTGGAGATAATCAACTTGGGTGGTCCTGACTCACTCTAGTTTTCAAAGTCATAGCAAAAAAAGTCACGCAGTTTAGCATTAAAGAGCATCTTATTTCTTTTTAATTCTAAATTTATTTGTTTTACTTGATAAGCCTAGAAAATGTTTTTCATAAACAAACTTATAAGCATACGGCTCAACTTTATACAAACAACACAAAAATTGGCAAATCTTAAACTTAGAAGCCAATGACAGTGGCCAGTTGATGCAGCATTGTATAAACTCAGGATTAGAAGCTTCCAAAGAAATCTGAATCTGTAGAATAAAACTGCAGATACTTAGACAGGGTGTCTGGGACCAGCCTCTCCAGACATGCCCAAACT
Organism: Tamias sibiricus; assembly: GCA_025594165.1. Lineage (NCBI taxonomy): Eukaryota > Metazoa > Chordata > Mammalia > Rodentia > Sciuridae > Tamias > Tamias sibiricus. The sequence continues at coordinate 104,224,854 of CM046664.1, read as the reverse complement.
AGTTTATTATTCACTCATTACTCATTATATTTTATTGAAGGTCTACTACGTGGCAAAACCTGTGCTATTCAATGCTAAAAACAACAACAATAAAACTAAACAACACCAACATACAGACCTGTACTCCCAAAGTTGCCCTCTCTGGGGAGAGAAAGACAATTGAAGAGGCAAATGTAAAACTCTAAGCTAAATGGTTTGATAAGGTGGCTAGGGTTGTGGCTCAGTGGTAGAGTGCTTGCCTAGCATGTGCAAGGTGCTGGGTTCAATCCTCAGCACCACATAAAAATAAATGAATAAAATAAAGGTATTGTGTATGACATAACTAAAAAAACATTTTAAAAAATGGTTTGATAAAGTCAAGGATAGAGCACAAATCTAACCTCATGATGGGTGGATAAATGTATCAGCATGAGCTTTCTGGAGAAAGTGACATTTGAGATGAAAACAGAAAGACATGCATGTAACAGCCAGATGAAGAACAAAAGGGAGAAAGAGAAGAATATGAAAGTAGAGGAAAGAGAATTTTTAAAGTTTTTTAAATTATAATTATTAACACTTGCTAATTATACAAATTAAGAGGATTCACTGTGATCTTTCCATGCACACATGCATCATGTGTTGATTCTTTTCCATCCTCTATACTTTTATTCTCTCCCCCAACCCCCAACTTCCTTCCCAGTCCCCTCTAGTTGAGAAAAGAGTTTTATAAACTCCATATCAATAGAGAGGGTTGTCCAGAACACCATAGAAAGTTGTATCAAACTTTCTATGACAACTTGATGCCACAAGTGGAAAATCCCACACACCAAAGAAATTAGTATCAACCAAACAATGACCACTAGAAGCCACAAGTGGAACAATCCCCACAAATGAAATTTTGTTTTGTGCACAAGATTATTTAAAATAATGTGCAAAATTACCTCTAGGTTATGAGTATAAGCTATATATAAAACAAATGAATTTCATGTTTAGACTTGGGTCTCAATCCCAACACATTTCACTGCGTATATGTAAATATTTCAAAATCTTAAAAACCCCAAATCCCAAGCATTTCAGATAAGAGACACTCAACCTGTAGCTGAATCTGGCTAGAATGTGGATTTAGGCGAGAAAAGAAATGGGTAAGAAAAGAGTCCTGTTCCGTCTAGAACCTGATGATCACTGAAAATTGTGGAGGGGGTGGAAAGAGAATTATCTAAGGTTTCTACTTTGGATACTTGCCTGGAAAGAGAGGGTACTTCATGAACTAGAGGTAAAGGGGGGCTACTTCTAAGACTTAGATCTTATTTCCTTATTTGAAAAAAAAAAAAAAAGACTTCAGAAAAGACTACTTCCTGGTTCTTCTGGCTACAAAATATTATAATCCCATGAAACTAGGGGTCTTGAATTATAGGATTCTTCCAATAGTGGGGCATTTTAGGAAAACGCTTCTCACCAGCAGTGGTGCTGAGCAGTGTGTGCACATCCATTCTGTGGGGTCCCTGTCACTGACTTTGGGTGTTGGTCTCAGAAGCAGAATGTGAGCTGTTTCTTACTGATCTGTTTCGCTGCTCTGTGAAATCTTCTTGAATCTGTTCAGAACTCTGGGAGAAAAGTACCACTCTTTTCTCCATGTTATAGAGGAGGAAATAGGCTCATAGAGGTCCTCACTAAAGGCCATTCTGTGAAGAGCCAAGTTGTTCAGCCAAGTTCAAATTTTTAGAAAAGAAAGAAAAGAAGGAGAACAAAAACAACCTCTGTGCATAACCAGTAGGCATTACTGCCCTCTGTCTGATTATACTGGCCACATTAGAACAAACCAAGTCAGCATAGTTTGTGAAAGATGCTTAAATTGAACAGAGGAAAGATCTTTTTAAGGAGAGAGAGACTATAAAGAAAGAAGATTTAAAGCCAGGATAGCTCTCCAAGATGACGTAGTCCAGTGCATCACAAAATCCAGCCCTTACTTGGATATTTTGAAACAGAAACTGAGAATGAAAGATGAGGACTCTGAATGGCCATGTGACTCCATGAAGCAAGGTTGAGTTAACTGCCCTTTCTTCAGCTTACAGATGAGGAATCTAAGACCTTCTGTGACTTTAAGTCCAGAACCAGGTAGAGGCAAAGGAACACCTAGAATCCAGGTATTCTACACTCCCCGCCACCTGTCACCTCAATCTCCCAGGACTTTTTCTGCAGTGTAACAGGCTAAAATCTCCATCAGGCAAAAACTTCATGGTGTGGAAGCAAAAGGGGTACCCAGCTTCGATCAGTCTGGTTTGCCTGTAATTTCCCCAAAATGCACAAAAGGAAAAAAAAATGAGGCAGACAGCATAATGTGGAACCAGATTTCCTGTATCGCATCATCTTTTGTGGTAATTCTGTGAAATTCGAGTTGGATATTAGAATGTCAGCTTAAAAGGAAACCAGTTATTAGTAAAGTATAACAGGTGCTTTAAAACTACACTAAGTGTTGACGTTTGAAGGAAAGGAAACATAATCACTTAATGCCTTTTTTGGCTGCACATGTAAATGAATAGCCATTCCTTGTCAATTCTCACCTCTATTTCACCCAAAAACTGCATACATAACAGCAAAGATCTCCAAGGGAAAACCATTACGCATGATGTCAAGGACAAATAAATGATCACATCAATCAAAGTGTAATGGTGTGGAGAGATGGGAGATGCCAGAGGGCTGAAATGCAATTGCAATTATTTTTACTTTGTTGGAAAATAATAATTGTTAAAAAAAATATATCTGTTACTTTGGTCTTGTGGCCTTGTAGTACGAAACAACGCTTATTTAGATTGCAAGGCATTAAAATACATTTTCTTTTTCCTTGAAGAAAAATGTAGGAAAGCAGCTCTGGTTTCTGTATACACAAGTGTATCACACCATACAATGTTTTCTTCGTAGGAGACTATGCAAGATTATCTTTGGCATCTGGTTTGTGTAGGAAACATGGGCTATTTCTACACTGCCACAACAAATTAGGGAATTAAAAATAAATTATTTCTTGGATTGAAATAGTGATATGACAGCCAGGCACTGAACTGGTAGTTGAGTCTTTAATTCTGGATCTAGCAGCAGAAAAGCTGCATTTTACCTCTGGGTCCTTCCTGCTTTGTTGACATAAAAAGGGGTACTCAATGGAAGGTCTCTAAAATTCTTTTCAGCTTTAACACTTAATATGCTATATCCTATACTACCCTATCCATTCTCTCACCTCCTTTCCCCTTAACCAAACCTAGGATTCTTACCTACCATGAAAATATATACCACATAGGGATCAATAGAAATCCATCAGAATCAGTTTCTAATTTTCTTCTGAAATATCTAAAATAGTATCTCTTTTTTTCCCTCTTGGTACTGGGGATTAAACCCAGAGGCTCTTTACCACTGAGCCACACCCCCAATCCTTCTTATTTTTCTGGAGACTAGGTCTCACTAAGTTGCTTAGAGCCTTGCTAAATTGCTGAGGCTAGCCTCAAGTTTGCAATCCTCTTATCTCAACCTCCCAAGTATCTGAGATTGCAGGCATGCACCACCAGGCCCAGCTAAAACAGTTTTGCTGGTTGTTTTTTAAAATAATCTTTTTTAAAAAAAATATTTATTTATTTTTAGTTGTACACATGCTTTTATTTTTATTCATTTTTACGTGGTGCTGAGTATCGAACCCGGGCCGTGCACATGCTAGGCAAGCGCTCTACAACTGAGCCACAACCTCAGCCCTTTAAAATGATCCTGTCTTAAAACTGACACTTGTTAAGCATTAACTATACCTTGGGTACCGCTAAGTGCTATACAAGAATAACTCTCTTAATCCTCACAAACCCACAAAATAAATACATTATTGCTCTTAAGGATAGGAAAACAAGGCACAGAAAGGTCAAGAAATGTCCAACAGAGATCCCAGACCACGTTGTGGGTTCTATTCAAATTTGGGAAGAACCTTGAGTTTCAGAGAGAAATGACCTTATTCTTCTGAGGACATAGATACCCACTCATTTTATCCAGATATCCAAAAAGGATTCTTTGAAAGGGTCCTATTTATCCATTTGACCAGTCCTTCAAAACTAAGTGATTTTCTTCTTACCAAACAACACCCACACCCCAACCTCCAGTATTTACCTCTTTCTTTTTCCTTTCCTCTTCCTTCCGTTTCTTCTCTTCTCTTATCTGTGCTAAGCGCTGCTTTTTGCGCTCAAGCTCAGCTTTTAAGTCACTTTTGTCAGACATGTTGGTTTCCTTGGAGAAAAAGGGGAGAAAAGTGAATATATAACTTTTCGTATTATCATTGCAAAACTCATTCAAAAGGAAATGAAGCTTGAAACTGTGATTTGGAGGTAATAATAGGTCATATTACTTAGCCTATGTTGAAGAATCAAAAACAAATTAAGTTAAATCTGGTCTAACTCTACCTAAATCTACGCCTATTATGCAGGCATAAACGTCTGAAGAAATATAACGTTATTATCTGGTCTGAAAAAGAATAACAAATTACTTCCCAATAGGCAACACATCTCCTGTACAAGTTTCTTAATAAATAAACAAAAGGAGAGAATCAAAACAGAATCATCATCATGACTTGCAGTTCAGATGATAATCCATCCCCACACTGAGAAAACAGGTGCCACGAATCCTGAATAACCTGTTCTGCTCAAATTTCTAGACTCCATAAACATTCTTCTACTGGGTCGGGGCACATGGAAATTTCATTTTGCCTAACATATGTATCAGGGAAGACAGCTGCTAAAACTTAGCAAGTTAATCTTCTTTCTCTGTAAAATTCCTTCTGAACTGTCACAATTAATTTCATGTCCAATACAACCCTGATTCGAGGAAACTTTGATTTGCATACAGAATGCAATATTTATTATTTTGGCACTTACCTTTTTCTTCCTGTGTTTTGGGAACACATGAAAGGGAGGTGATATGTGGGCAAGTTCTTGGGAAAATTTATGCAAATGAGACTTAATTTTAATATGTGGCAATGGTACCAGTAATATTTTAAAATAAAATAAGTTTGTCAATTATCAATAATTATTTACCAAGTATCAGTAATTATATGCTTCTTACACACTGAAGCAAACAAGATGGAAACCCTGAGAAATGAAGAACTTCCTCTGACCCAAATTTCTCAAATAAAGAAAAAGAAACAGCAACTAACTATAAATGTCATAAGTATTCACTTGCACGTTATTTGTATGCAACTATAATAAATGTATAATGTATTCCTAAGTAGATGCCAGAGTGATGGAAGGCAAAAAAAAAAAAAAAAAAAAAAAAAAGTACAGAAGAACAGAACAATAAGAGATGCTCAAACTTCCTGTCACTGTCCTTGCAAGGTAATCATGAACCTGCAATCACTCTAAGACATGCTGTCAGATAGACACACAGCCAGGAAGTGTACTGTGCTCCTGTTGGATACATTTCTGCTCACAGTGTGATGGCAAAGACTTGCAAAATAACAATGATCACAATAATCAATCTCTGCCATTCATGATCACACCCTGTCTTCAATTTTCAACAAACATTTGCTGAATATTTAATCCTTGCCAGCCACTCTATAAGGTATAGGGATACAAAGACCAGAAACACCAGATTCTTCCCTTCAAGGAGTATTGAACTCAAATTTCTGGACTTGTAGTGTGACTGCGGAAGTCTCTGAGATATTGGCTTATTGATTACAGGGTGCCAGGCCCTTTGCATTCATTATCATATCTGTCACCACAATTCAAGTAGACTGGTACAATTAATGTCTTTTTTCACAATTAAGATAAAGAAAGCTCAGCAAGACCTGTGACTACAAGCCAATATGTGGCAGAACCTACACTCCAGCTTGCACATGCTCTGACCTACCACACACTTCTAATCTCCAAGATGCAAGTTCAAAGGGAATACAGAGCAAATTAATAATCAAGATCTAGGGGATTAGGCCAGGGTGAGCATTGAGGAGCACATGGAATTTTAATGGGATATTGTACAAGGTTGGGAACTAGCAAAGGAAGAGAAGACTTAGATATGCAGAGATCTGTGGAAGGGGGAAACCAGCAGATTGAATACAAGAGATACAGATGAATCCATATCAAGGAATATAAACTCCAGCTGTGAAAAATTGAATTTGTAGAGGCAAATGGCAAAGCCTTGGGAAAATAACAGAGAAATGAGTTGTGTTTGATTTAACAGGTGATGGGCAATCACAGCAGTTTTTGGAAAGGGAAAGAAGTGACAAAATGAGAATAGAATTTGCTTAAGCCTATTCTTGCCCCTGCCTGCATTACAGATAGGAGCAGAAACTAGAAATAATGCAAGTTGCTGGGAGGCTGGTGCCAACACCTATTTCAGTCAACTGCACCTGCCTGGGATGGTAAATGGTGGAGAGATAGAAAGTAGAGATGCAGACTGGAGCTAGCACAGCCAAGGACCAAGTAATTCTTGGTAGTCTTTAGATGTGGAAGCAAAAGAGGAAGAAGAATCAGTATCAATTTAACTTTGAGAGAGCAAAGAGGATGGCAGTGAAATAAGAAGAGAAGGCACAAATAAAAAGGTACTGTTAAAAAAAAAAAAAAAAAACCACTTCTAATATGTCCTAATTTGGGTATCAATGGGACTTTTGGACAAGGATACCACAGTACTGATGAGACTGGCAGTTGGATAGGGGACTGAAGCTATGGAATAAAGCTCACTGGAGTCACCACCTACAAAAGACTGTTAAAACCCGAGTCACAGATTCAAAATCCTACAGAAGTCAGGTAGATAGTGCAAGGAACCAGAGTAGTGACAGAGGCCAGCAGAGAGGAAGAGCCCTGTCTAAAGGAGGCCACTTTACCCAGCTCCCACTGATAACCAACATAGAGGAAAATGGTTCCAAGCAGTTAGGTCTTCCTATCTTTTTTTTTTCCCCCAAAAGAAGCTACAAAACTGATAAAAGTGAAGTTTATCAATAAAATACAAGTGGCCAATAATTTTTGAGATCAATGGGCAGTAAAATTCCTGGCAGGAGCAAATTTGAACCTAATTATAAAAGCCGTCTAAGAAGTTATGTACACTCTTGCCCCAATGGGTTCAAGCTAACTGATGTAGTTGAATTTTTTCTGATGTCAGAAGTGGAATGTACAATTAAAATAAATCACTGTTGGGCATCTAGGATGGTTCCACAACCTAGCTGTTGTGAATTGTGCTGCTATAAACATTGAAGTGGCTATGTCCCTGTAGTATGCTGATTTTAAGTCCTTTGGGAATAGACCCAGGAGTGGGATGGCTGGGTCATAAGGTGGTTCCATTCCCAGTTTTCCAAGGAATCTCCATACTGCTTTCCATATTGGCTGCACCATTTTGCAGTCCCACCAGCAATGTATGAGTGTGCCTTTTTCCCCACATCCTCTCCAACATTTATTGTTGTTTGTGTCCTTAATAGCTGCCATTCTGACTGGAGTGAAATGAAATCTTAGAGTAGTTTTGATTTGCATTTCTCTAATTGCCAGTGATGTTGAACATTTTTTCAGGTATTTGTTGATTGATTGTATCTTCTTCTGAGAAGTGTCTTTTCAATTCCTTAGCCCATTTATTGATTGGGTTATTTGTTTTTTTGGTGTTAAGACTTTTGAGTTCTTTATATATTCTAGTGCTCTATCTGATGTGCATTTGTTAAAAATTTGTTCCCAATTAGTTGGTTCTCTATTCACCTCACTTATTGTTTCTTTTGCTGAGAAGAAGCTTTTTAGTTTGAATTTATCCCATATATAAATTCTTGATATTAATTCTTGCGCTACAGGAGTCTTATTAAGGAAGTTGGGGCCTAATCCGACATGTTGGAAATTGGAGCTTACTTTTTCTTTTATTAGGCGTATTGTCTCTGGTCTAATTCCTAGGTCCTTGATCCACTTTGAATCCAGTTTTCTGCATGGTTAGAGATAAGTGTTTAATTTCAATTTGTTGCATATGGATTCCTAGTTTTCCCAGCACCATTTGTTGAAGAGGCTATCCTTTTTCCACTGCACATTTTGGGCACTTTTGTCTAATATAAGATAGCTGAAATTGTATGTATTAGTCTCTGTGTCCTCAATTCTGTACCATTGGTCTACTGGTCTATTTTGGTGCCAATACCATGCTGTTTTTGTTACTATTGTTCTATAGTATAATTTAAAGTCTGGTATGGTGATGCCACCTGCTTCACTTTTCTTGCTAAGGATTGCTTTAGCTATTCTGGGTCTCTTATTTTTCCAGATAAATAGATGCCCCTCATAGATGAGTGGATAAAGAAAATGTGGCATATATACACAATGGAATTTTACTTAGCAATAAAAGAGAATAAAATAATGGCATTTGCAGGTAAATGGATGAAGTTGGAGAATATAATGCTAAGTGAAGTTAGTCAATCTCAAAAATCCAAATGCCGAATGTTTTCTCTGATATAAGGAGGATGATACACAGTGGTGTTCAGTTGGGGTACATAGGAGGATTAGAGGAACACTAGAAAGGTCAAAAGGAAGGGAGGGGAAGGGAGGGAGAAAGGGGGTATGGACGGGGAACAAAAAAACAAGAAGGTGGTAGAATAAGATGGATATCATTATCCTAAATGCATGATTGAAGACTTGAATAGTACAAATATACTTTGTATACAGTGTTATGTAAAAAGATGTTCTATATGTGTATTATGAATTGTAATTCATGCTACTGTTATAAATACAACTTTGAATTTAAAAAATGAATAAACAAAAAAAATCACTGTTAAAGCAAGAACTGTGTCATTCTAAGCTGAAAACACAGCCAGTGGAAAATCCAGAAAAGTTAACTTTCCCCCTCCTCCATGTTTTCTCAATGATTACATACCTTTCCCCAGTCAAAAATGCCTGGCACAACTTCACTATATATTATGGTCATAAGGAGAAAACCATTCTATAAAACATCTTGTATTTGTTGTGATTTTCTTGCAGAGAACTTTAATCACAAGAGGAAGTAAGATCTATCCCTGGTACATTTCTTCAAAGTACAAGAGCTTTCTTGAACATGTCAGATGATGTTGATCATTTAAGTTGATATTCTCGGGCATAGAGTTGATACTTTAAAAACTAAAAAGAGAGAGAGTGAGAGAGAGATTAAGTAGAGATGTTTGAAAGCATATAGTTCCCTTTTAAAACGTTGTAGAGCTACAGTGTTAAAAGACAAAGCTATGGAGGACCTTCCATTTATTGATTTTTGGATCTATTCCATAGTAGACACTTAGCATCAACTCGTAGAATTTAAAAAAAAAAAAAAATCTCAAGAGAATGCCTCCTAAAGGGTTTGGAAAGTACATGTTATAGTAAATTAATGAGCCTTTACACATAAGGAGATGTCTTCAATGGTGGCATTAAATGCAGTGTCAGCACTGAACTCCACAGGCTTTCCCAGAGGGCTTGCCAGTCTGACCCACTAAATCTCCCTGCACATCAAACAAAGCAAATGGAGGAGAAAAGCATGAGGGACATGAGTTATAGAGATTCCTGTGGCTAATGTAGGTCATGGCAAAGGCAATTCTGATGTTCTCAGTCTAAGAAAATAAAAGTCAGAGCTACCCACTGCTAATTATTGCTCACTTACTTCACACACACAAAAAGATGGTCTCTTTCATTTACAGATGGCAAGGGGTCAAGTAGATAAATCAAGTCCACTCTGAGTGTGGGGCTCCTCCCTATCTAATCATCCACATGTTCTCCCACCCACCTGCCAACACACGGCTCAACTCTACCCGGGGTTAGGAATAGTCATGGCTCAGCCTCGCCCAGCTCCATCCATCCTGGGATTAGTTGACACACTTTGCTGCAGTTTCCCGTCCAGAATCCCTCACTGCAGAGTCCCGTATGAGGAATTCCTTTCCATTGGCTTCTCCCTTGCCTCCATCTCTTTTGGCTTCATTACCAAATTCACATTTCTTTCTTTCTCCATCCCGCCATGGCTCTTGCTCTCTTGCAAAATGTCCAGCTTTCCTATGGTCAAACAATTCCATCTCTCTTTTGTGATCATCTGTCCACCAAATTACACCTACTCCAAAAGAGATATCTCAAAGTTCAAATCTGCTACTTCATTTACTCTGAACTCCATACGTGAGCCCCCATACACCCTAACTTTTCCAATTTTGAACTCTCTGCCTCTGATGTCCCTTTTGTCCCCTGGTTTGCCCTTTATACCCAGCTCGGTGTTGTCACTAAGGTCTCGGTTCAGATAACTTTGGCTTCAGCCCATCTACAATCCCAGTGGTCTGCCATTCTTTTGACCCCCCAATAAATGAGTCACTAAGTAAAAAGATTGGAATTGTATCTGGCAAATTTTAAATGCCTAAGGAAAGTTGTTTTACCTCTTTTGCCTCCTTCAACTTCTACTTCTTCCTTCTCTTCTTTTTTGATTAGTTTTGCTATTATTTTATCCTACAAACTCTTTACGCCCTTATTTTATAACTTCACCATCATTCAAAGTTCAATCTAATCACTCTGAAGGTGTTACTGTGAGAATTTCATTACAGATATGGAACGTTACTGATTTAACAGCAGCAGCACCTTCAGAGCAAGGAAAGCCAATCTGTGCCCCCAGAGATTCTGAGGCATCTCAGAGTGCACAGAAAGAACTTTGCAATTCATTGGATTACAGGTGGAATGCATGGGAGAAAAGAGTTGAGACTCAAAGAAAAAAAAATTAGAAATATTAAATGTAGTCATTTAAATTAACAGTAATACAATTATTCCAATTTTTCTGTGAACATAAGAACTATTTAACAAGCTCTGCTGGACAGGCATCCTCCTCTTGTTTACCCACTTCCCACAGAAGGTGGATCAAGTTGCAATAGAGGAAGAAAGGGGAAGAAAAAGGAAGGAGGAAAACAGGAAAGAGAGAAATGTGGAGGGAACATGAAAAACAAGTCAATGTCACATCTTCCCCTGCCTCCAGTCTTCCCTGGCATTGCCCTCACATTCCTCATGTCCACATATATCCATGCAAAAAGAGAAATTTTCAACTTCTCCTGAACCCAATGAGGCCTATCGCCTTTTTCATTTCTGCACATTTCCTCACAGTGGGTTTTGTCCCATTTCACACCAAGTGTCTAAGAGAGGAGAAGCGATGGGGTTGACCCTGTTTGCACAGCTGCTGGGTTGCAGGCCCTTCCAAGGCTTAGCTTTTGAGCAATACAGATCTCTATTTCCTTTTGGTCGTTTAAGTTGACAGCAGTTGGAGATTCCATTTCTAATGCTGGCAGACGCAAATGTATTTTTAAGCTTAAAGTCATAATCACGCAAGGTCGAAGTCATTGCCCAGCTGTTGCCAGACTCATTGAAAAAATACCCAGAAATAAGTTCTCTTTTCCTGCCTGGAAGCCATTGCTCTTATAAGCTCTACAGTGTCAGATATTGAACTTTCCATCTGCTATTAGGTATGTGTAAGGAATCTGATCTTTTGCAGCCTGCTTCACCTGCTTGCTCTCTCATACAACACAGCTACCTCCTTCTACATGGATGGGGAAGCCCAGGGATGACATGGACCACAACCATTAGCCCAGCTTTACAGGTACATCTCAGTCAACAAATGTAGACATCTCAGGAGGGAGTTGGTTGGTGAAACATGTACAGGGGTTATTTGCTAATTTTTATAGCCTTAAGTAAACTCTGAAAATAAATTTAAAAAAATAAAATCTATCTCATAGTTTAATAATGCCCAGACCTGGTCCATTAATGCCATGGAAGGATAGTTCTCATTTTGGCCTCAGAACCCTGTAAACTCTTAAAAATCAAAGACTTCTAAGAGCTTTTGTTTGTGTGGACTATATCCATATTAACTTTGTTAACAATTAGCACTGGGAACATTTTTTTTTAATGATTAATGTTAAAACAATGAAAACATTGTTACTTATTCACATAATACTTTTACGAAACAAATAACCATGTCATCCAAGGCAAAAAAAAAAAAAAAAAAAAAAAAAGGTAAGAATAGTATTCTTTTACATTTAAAAAAAATTTTTTTAGTTGTAGTTGGACACAATACCTTTATTTTATTTATTTATGTTTATATGGTGCTGAAGATTGAACCCAGCACCTCACCTGTGCTAGGCGAGCACTCTACCACTGAGCCATAACTCCAGTCCAAAATTCTTTTACATTTTCCCATATCTTCTTAATATCTGGTGTAACAGAAGTCAACTGGATTCTCATAGCTGCTTCTGCAATCTGTTGTGATATGCTATTTTAGTTAAAGTATGTGAAGAAAATCTGTCCTCACACAGATATGTAGTTTGAAAATGGATGAGTATTTTAATATCCTCTTCAGGTAATTGTGGATTTTCTTTAATTTCACTTCAAAAGTCAACTAACATCAGTTCCTTAAAATATCTGAAAATCAAGTTTGGTAATATCACTACCAATCTCCTCAGAAAAGCCTATAGGTATGGTAATGCTCTCAAGCTTATGGTAGTGACATATAAAAAATTTTTCTAATTTTTGCTCAAGAACTCAAATTTCATCATTAGCAACAAATATTGTCAGTTGTGTTCTTGAAGTGACAGCTGATGCCATTGAGTTTTGCGAAAATGTCTGCCAACTCATGAAGTCTGAATAAACATAGTTTTGTCAGTTACTTTTTCAAATAAAAATAGTGTTTATGACAAAAGGGGGCTAGCTGAGCTTATAATTTAAACTACTGCACAAAGATTTTTTCCCAGACAACCCTGAAACTCTGGGAGGTAGCAGAACTAATGTATGTGTTCCCATTTGTCCCACAGTAGGACACACATTTAGAGTAGAGATGGAATATAACTAATATCTGTTCCTACTTCATGAAGAACATTCTGAAGTGAAACTGGGTTATGTAAGCTGTGACTACGTGGCAGTGGAGTTTGCTGCCACTACTAGCAGTTTGGTGCCACTGCCTCATGTCCTACTAAGACATCAGCAATTTTCTCATTATTGCTTTTACACTGTCACTAAAAATATCAACATGATAAAAAAAATCACAGAAAATGTTTTATTGTTATTATGAAAATAGTTTTGACTTTACAAATCCTGAACATGTTTTGGGGCCTCCAGGGTTCCCCAGACTGCTGTCTGACTTATGACAACACGGAGCTGATTCTAAAGCCTGGAGAGACATTTTCTTAACAAATTTCTGTTAAGTGTTTATATATATAAATAACCTAAATAACCTAAATGGAGGGAGTTTGAACTTTTTCCTTTGAGGAAAAGGGCAAAATACAGTATTAAAATCACTGAAAATCACATAGAAAATTCAAGATGGAACTAAGAGTTCTACAAACTAAATGATTTAGAAATACCAGGAAGATCTAAGACCTCAGGATATATATAGAAGGAGGAAAAATAGAGTTAGTGAGGCCTTGAGGAGAAGGACCCATAGAACTAACTATGTGTGAAAGATTTCTCACTTTTTCTACGCTAGGCAAGAGGTAAGGAGGATGAATCAAGAAGGCTTTTCTCATTCCCTATCCCTTTTCCCCACAATACGTGTGTTTCTGTGCACGTGCATGCACCCGCGCGTGTGCACACACGCATATTAAATGGCTTTAGCCTGGTTGTGATATAGGCAAAGACAGATGTTAATAAACTATAGACGACTCTGTATGAAACTTTTTTTTTTAACTTTTTGACCTTTGAATTTGGCTAAGATTGTTTTAATAATTATAATTATACATGCTTATTTCATGAGAAGAACTTCAAAGATTATATATCTGGTAACAACATATTACCCATCAATAGGGAAATTGAGATGTAGTTATCCAAGTTCACAACCATTATGGAAAAGAGTGAGAGCTGGACACACTTGATCTCCTTACTCTTTCATTTGTTTGTTTTAAGGTTTAATTTGAAAATTTTAAGTCTTTTAAATTGGTGCATATTATGTATATGGAATGGTGAGTTTCATTATGTCATATTCACACACATATAAAAACATAATTTGATCAATTTTCAGTCTCCTTATTCTTGAAGAGTTTGATCAAATAATTATTCCCTTTTGATGTTTATTTATTCTCTTCCTTTTAAAGGCCTTTATGGTGGATCTTCAATGGCCTACCTCCAGTCCAATCTTGCCATCGTTCTTTATCACCACCTGGTGGTAGTACACGTAAATTGCATGGGAGAGCCAACACCACTAGGAAAGCTTAGCCACTGAAAATTCCCAGTCGTAACACCAAAGCCCAATACTGGGTTGTCTCAAGTACTGCAAGAGAATCATGTACAAAGGAAGAATCTATTTATGCAGTAGAAAACTACTGTTCTGGAAAAACAACTATCTCAATCATACGTAGTTTTAAATGTTCATGTTGAATTTTCCTAGGCTGCTCTCAATTTTAGTCTTATTGTGTAAGTTTTTAACTAGGAAGCCAAACTAAAATATTCTAAAATAAAGCCTTTCATTTCACTCTTGCTGAATGTGTGAGATGTGTTTCAGATGGCTTTGTCTGCACATTGTCTCTAGTCCTACTTCCACTGTTTCGTGATTCTGAGTGGCTTAAATTGTACCGCTTAACTGTAACTTGAGCATTGGCAATTGCAGTGTATTAAACAGAAGAGACTCAAGCACTTAGCACAGAGCCCATTATGCTAGAGAGCAAAATCAATCCATAGGGTATCTGCCCTCTCATCTAGTTAGCAGAGTGGGGATAAGAGCTCTTATCCTTAAAAGACTCAAAAGCCATTGTTATCTTTGCCAAAAAGTTCTGAAAATTTTTATCTTATTCCTGACCCCTACAGTGCATTCCACCAATTCAGAGATTCAAAATGCTTCTCTTTGAGAAAAAGAACTATTCCCCAATTAACAGAATCAGCCATTCATATCCTAGAGCATATTTCCTCAGGGAACACTCAGATGATATCAAGAGTCCTCATGAAATGATAACTTTAAGTAGAATTCTTGAGGAGCATAAAACTAAAAATGGAAGAGTTGGGACAATTAAAGTGAAGTATTTTGGAATTGAGTCTGTAAGAATTGGGGCAGAAGAGAAACTGGGAAATAGAATTGGAAAAAAGAAGATGGGGGCCCTCAGGGGTATGTCACAGGGAAAACTAGAGCGAAGAAAGATGCAAGCCCTTCCAAAAGGATCCCTTGGAAATACATACATTTGGGTCAAAATAGATGGGAAAGAGGAATCACTCACCTAGGCCAGCTGTCAGACAAGGAACCAAACCAAGAAGGCTCCTACCATTACACTTTAGATAACAGAAAATTTTCTGTGTTCCTAGAGGTTCTAAAGTATGAGGGAGCTTCTCAATAGATACTCTCATGGAACAGATGGAAAGGGGCAATTCTTTACAAATCGTCATATAACTTTCCTTTGGAACTGGCACAGTGGCTCAGTATCATCTTGGGTGCCTGATTGGCTTTCAATCAATCCTAGATGTGTTAATAGGTTAAAGATGGCCCCTGTCTATTGGCTCCTATATTGTTTACTTCCTTTCTGCAGGCTGGTAGCATTAGCTGATGGCCCACTCACCCCAAACACAAATTCTTACACATACTATTGCTTTAAATAGAGCTCATATAAGCATATTTTAGCCATTTAGAGCCTGCATATTTCTCATGCTGTGCAAAACTTCACCCAACATCTGCTTGCCTTAGATAAGACCAACCCTGTGGCTACAGAAGATTGGATGTCTCTCACCCAGTCTCCCCACCTTGTGCACATAGCCTTCCTCTTCCACATCCTTCTCTCTAGGAAATTCCCTTACCTTCTTCACCTTCTAGGTGACGGCCATGTTGCTGTGACTGTAAGATCTGCTCTGATGGATGTCCTCTCTTATGCAATCCTTTCCAAATACCAACCATTAAAGCTTATTGTACAATAAGCTCATGTTCCTGTTTCCTTTGATCAGCCCCCAAATCCTCAACTCACTACATCCCACAGCCAATTTTCAACAGTCCTCCAAACTTTACCCAGCAGTATTTCCAACCTGAGATCTCCTATCTATGTCCCATTCACACTGCCCAATGGCAGTCTTCATCATTGCCTCCTTGACAGTGGCGATACTTGCCTATCACCTTCTCCTCTCCTTGCTAATATTGCTCCCCACCCTGAGACAACATCTATACTGTGTCAGGGTGATCTTTCTGTTACTCAAACCTAATGAGTACACTTGAAACACAGGTATGACTTCCATTTAGTTACAACACGTATATCAACTCCACATCATGGTACCTAAGAGTTCTTATTTCCCACCTCTCCATCTCTAGATCATTCCATTCCCTAGTTCACATTGTACTGACACATAACTGTAATTTCACAAATTCTGAAAATGCTCTTCTTCCCACTCATTACCTAGTGATTCCTATTGATCTTTCTCTCTCAACTCAGTCACACCTCTCCAGAAGGCCTTCCCAGTGCATCAAGAGTTGGAGAAGAAAAACATCTTTTCCTTGTACCCATCTTAGGTTCATTATCTGGAGACCCTTTAAAAAAAGACAGATTAACAAATGAAAAACCATATAGTTTTATTTTTAGTATAAGCTTTATATGGCATTGGAGCCTTCATAAGGACATGAAGGCCTGTAGAAACAGTTACCTGCGTGTTTTTAAATAGGTCTGAGGAAGAATGAAGAGTCATGGGAAAATATGGTAGGGCAAAAAGAGTGGGACCTAAGGGTAATAAACAGGGGAAAACCTAGCAAGGTCTGAGAGTTCAGATTCCTGTGTCCCTGTGCCTTTGGAGACAAGGATGCTCCTCTGTTCTGAGAATGGAAAGGGGGCACCTCCATGAGGGTCTTATAACTTGATATGCTTTAGAGGAGGAAAGGGGAAGATTGTCTTCCTTGCCCATGCTCTCTCTCAGATTCCTTCAGCTTAGCATATTCAATACTCTTAGGTGCCATATTTTGGAGTAGTGTGTTCTGCACCCTATTACAAGCATGGGCACTGGTGCCCCTAGAGTGCACTGTGCATGGTTCTGCTAGAACAGGTACCACAACGGTGTCTATATTATTTTGATGTTATTTTCTCCTCCTGTTAGACTTAAAGTTTCAAAGGCAATAGCCACATCTAACTATCTCTGTACCACTGGTGCCTAGCCATGAGTACTCAGTAAATATTTCTTGAATGGCTAAAGAACCATTACATATAAATGGGAAATCTTCCATATTTTTACTAAAATTTTGGAAATTTTCTAGTCATCAAAAATGTAGGTCACTGTGCCATGCTTTTGAATGACCAAGCTCAAAGAAATCCTTCCTTATTATGCAACAAGTCTTTATTCCTGTGGTAGAAGAAATTCATTTTCTCACCCGCCAGTACAAATGTGCAACAAACACCCACTCCTAGTACCACTTCATCCATTAAACTATCTCTTACTAAATCACTATCCTTATAGATCCATTGATATAATTTTTTCCTAGTAATCTGATTTCTGAATCTAAAAGGATTATTCAGCAAATTCATTCAATTTATAATTGACAGACTCCATTGTTTATCTCAAGTAACAATTTCAGGAAACTAGAATTTATTGTACCAAATGCCTTAAGGATAAATTATTGTGTTATAGCTGGGCTTTCTAGTGTGTGTGTGTATAGTTGGACAGCATGCCTTTATTTTATTTGTTTATTTTTATGTGGTGCTGAAGATCAAACCCAGTGCTTCACACATGCAAGACAAGCATTCTGCCACTGAGCTACAGCCCAGCTACTGCTGGGCTTTCTCTTTTTTAAAAGGGATGCAAAAAAATAATCTGCGCTTTAGAACAGAGCCCTCTGTCACACTTGAAGCTGTTTTCTCTCTGAGTTGCTAAGATGATAAATGAACATGTCTAAAAATAAACCACTCCAAGGTAACCTGAGGGACTGATCTTTAAAATACCTGATAACAAGCAAATCATCAGACATGATGAGCTTTAGCTTTGACTTGGAGTCTTGACCTGCTGTCCTTATAAAGGAGGCAGGTTTTATATGCAAGAGAGCTAAGTCAAGCCAGCAATGGCCAGTAAGCCTGCTGGCAGTGAGCACACAGTCATCCTATTTGAGGATGCAGGTGATCTCAGCTCCAAGATGTTTTCGCAGCTCACAAGTGAGAAGAAATTTAAACTATCATACTAAAGGAAAGTAAGTTAAGATCCATTAAAAAATTTAATGTTCAATAATAAAGTAAAAGCAGATTCCCCTAATATAAGTCAGCAATATGTATGTTCACAAGAAGTCATCTTGTTCTGATCTTCTAAAAAATAGAAGTTATTGAGATATCTCCACATCTTAAACCCACTTAATTCAGTGCTGTTCCAAATCAGTTACAAAATACTTATGCATTTGTGATTGAGCCTATGCAACTTCAGGGACCATCAGTCCCTGCTGAAGTTATGATGGATGGAGGAGCCCAGGGAGAAAAGGGATGTATAGATAAGACACCCAAAGCCAATGATGTAGGCAAGTAAGAGAGTCAGGATTCAAACCCATTTCCACAGTGCAGGCTCTTCACTGATGCATGTCCTGTAACTATGCTTTCTCACCTTCCCTTGCCCTATTTCCTTGGCCTTGGCATCTTTTCAGGTTCATCCTACTTCATTTATATTCTGTTTTTGCTGCTGTTACCTACTTTATGTCGTGTTTTCCTTCCAGTGTTCATTCTACAGGTGAAAAGAATAAGACTGCTGAGAAAAACACAGAGCTACTAAAGATCCCATAAATCCATGTTGTCCATGATCATCATTTTGTTCACAGACAGTAAAAGTCAGATCTCCATGGAGTAGGGGAATTAAACCAACACAGAGGAAGACTGTAGCTGAGGAAGGCAGGGGACAGCGGTGCATCCCAGGCAGAGGAGGAAGCATGGACAAGTGTAGGGAGGTAGAGATGAGAAAGACTTGATATGGATAGCACACAGTACAAAAGAAGGTCAAGGAAGATGAGGCTAGAAATGCAGTCCAAGATTAGATCACTAAGGCTGGATGATCAACCACCCCAGTTTGCAAAAAACTGAGGGGGTAACCACAATGAGAGTGTTACAGTGCTAAAACCAAGAAAATCCCAGCCAAGCCTGAATGAATTGGTCACCCTACAGCCAAAGGTCTGCTATACCATGCTTCAAAGGGGTCTGAACTTCTCTGCAGGCAGAAGGGAAACACAGAAACATCTGTGCAAGTGCCAGACCAGATAGTTTATTATTACCATATAATACACACTGCATCAACCTTTTAAAACATGGGTTGCAATTCACTGGCAAGTTATGAAATCAAGTTAGTGACAAGCAGCAGTTTTTGTTATTTAGCAAATTAAAACTATTAGAATTCACTGTACATGATAACAGCAAATACTATTTCACAAAACTTGGTTTGGGCTGGAGTCATAGCTCAGTGGTAGAGCACTTGCCGAGCATGTGTGAAGCACTGGGTTTGATCCTCAGCAACACATACAAGTACAAAAATAAAATAAAGGTATTGTGTCCATCTACAACTAAAAATCTTTTTTTAAAAAACTTGTTTTGGACACACACACATACACATTCATGTGTTATATACACATTTATTATTGTTAGTTGAAGTTACAAGTTTGAAATCTATTAAGCTACATCATTTCTTTTCTTTCTTTCTTTCTTTTTTTTTTTTTTTTTTTTTTTTTGTACTACAGATTGAACCCAGGGGTACTTAACCACTGATCCACATCCCCAGCCTTTTTTATTTTTCTATTTTGAGACATTAAATTGTTTAGGGTCTCGCTAATGTGCTGAGGCTGGAGTTGAACTTGTAATCCTCCTGCCTCAGTCTCCCGAGCTGCTGAGATTATAGGCATGCACCACCATGACTGGCTAAGCTACATCATTTCTAAGATTGATAAATTTTAAACTCTAAATTTATCTCTACATTTGTTCTTTCTCAGCCAACAATTTACATGGTATGACACTCGTGGATCATGGTGATATTTACAAAAGATGTCAGGGCAGACAGAGAACACTACCACAGAGGTTCCCAGGCTCTGACTAAACCAAGGGCCAAGAGATTACTCTCTGGGTACACATGTAGCATGTAATTCACTCACACAGTGTTGATGGGAAAATCAACCACAGACTGACCAAAGCAAACTCAGCTCTGCTTGTTTAAATCTACCAGCAAATGGAAGCACGAAAACATGAAATAAGTCCCTGAGTACTTCAAGGCAAAAGCACTTTTAGGGCAGATGCACTTTCACAGATTAACCCACTTTCCCAGCTACTCTTGTATGCCCATAAGAGTGTAGAAAATCAATACTGCCAGAAATTTAGGACCATAGCATGTCTCCTGCAGATCATGTCAGCACAAATGCAGAACGCCACTCTAGGATTTGGGAATTGGCTATTTGTCCCATCAGCATAACCTTTATATTTCTGTTAGAAAGCAAATGTCTATCTGAAAAGCTTGGCTGCAAATCCCCTAGACTGGCCCAGCACATAGCATTCTGTACATGAATGGATAACTCCATGGTATGAGACAGCATTCAGAACAGATTTCTCAACTAGTCCTAAAAGGCTTAAACCTGTCTGATACTACATGTATTTTTTTAATTCAAAACTTTTTTTTTTAAATTTAGCTACAGTGAGTTTCAACCATCTGTCTCTCTTAGTGAAAATAGGATGTAGGCTTGTATATATTAGCTTTTAAAGAAAACCAATTTTGGCAGAAAGAATTTTAAAGTAGAAGAAGAATGATATCTCAATTTTCAAGACCACATTAAGCAGTAACATAACATCCAAAGGAAGTAGCTATTTTACATGATCAATTCTATCATCTTTTTTCCTTGTTAGGCTGCTCCTATTCCACACCATTTCTTGAATGCAAGATCAATCACTGGGAAAGGTCTAATGGCTGCAATTAGACCTTTCCCACTGAGTCATAGCTTTACAAAACAGTGGAATGGATACATAAAAGCAACTTCACTGATTTGAGTGACAATATTAGAGACAGTGAAAGGTGATGATAGTAAGGCACTCTCCAAGAATTTGGAAATAATTGAAATATGGCATGGTCATTTTCTGAGAGTTACACTGGATCTTATCCTGAAAGACAGGATATCTCCCAAGTCAAAGAACTTAAAGGACAATGCCAAATGTCATGGAAACCCACAACAAAGCTAGTGATAATCAAATGTCATGAAAAACTCCATGTGATTAATAAATAAAAACTGTGCAATTAAAGATGGAGTCTTGAATGGTAGGAGAAGGGACATGAATTTTTCAGGTTTTCTCCAGTGTGGTCAGGGAATAGGGTGCTCTGGCCAACCACTGTCATCTATTTCCTGCACCTATTAGGAGAGTCACCACAAGGCTACCATCTTGAAGCCCCAGCCTGATGACTATTTCCTGCTCTGGTCCCATGTGTATCCAACCACAAAATTCCCCAATCTGGATTAAGAAAACTCCAGCCTTTCAGTAAATCAAACCAAAAATATTGGTGTCATCCCTGATTTCTCTGTCAAATCCCAAATCCAATCCATTAGCAAGTTATTTGAGCTCTCCTTTCAGTTCTTTCCAAAACTACTTTGTACCACATCTTATATTATCACTCAGTCTAACCCACCATCAGCTTTCACCCATATTATTGCAAAATTCTCCTGAAAGTTCTCATATTTATACTTCCACCCTCTCTGCAGCCCACTCTCTACACAGATGCTATAGTGATTCATTGAAACACAAATCAAATCATGTCACTTCTTGGCATACAGCTCTCCAGTAGTTCCTATATCAATAAAAAGTCAAAATCTTTATAATGGATTCCATGGTCCTGTGTAATTCAACCTCTCCAACATGGTTATTTTCATCTCCAAACATGCTGGCCTGCTTGCTGCTCCTCATAAACATCAGTACACACTTTCCATGTTGCATCTACTATTCCCTCTGCTATTACCCATTCTCCCCTAAGTATCTGAATGATTTGCTTCTTCAAGACTTAGTTCAAACTTCATCTCACTGAGGCCTTACTTAACCACTGTACTTAAAAGAGAAAACTACTCCCTCACTATCCCTGCATAACCAAGTGTTTTTCATTGTCTTACTTTTCTTCATTATGTGTACTGCAACCTAACAATTACATAGTTTTCATTGTTTGTCCCTCCTCTTAGAACTTAAGCTCCGATGATCACAGAGATTTTGTCCATAATACATTCCCTGATATATTGCCAGTACTGAGGATAGTGACAGGTGCAGAGTAGATCCTCAATAAATATTTGTCAAATGGACAAATTTGGCTTCAATAATGTATGAGTGAGTTCTTCCCTCTTTTCCCAGTCAAACCCTTTGTAAAATGGTCAGAGCTCTGCTGGCTTCAGAATTCCCCTAGATCTGTTGCTCCACCCTCCCTTTCAACTCTTTGGCTTTAATCTGATGTTCTTGATTGGCCATATTATTACCATACCTATTATATACTTCCCTTTTCTGCCTTTTTGAATTTATTACATAATAAGACCATCTGCTTGGTTTTCCAATGCCCATGCCACATCTAGACTTAGCCTTTGGAATCACCGTTAATGACTTTAGGTGAATCCTGTCCCAACCATGCCCCGCTCAGACCTGACACCAAAGGCCTAGCAATCTGAGTTTTCAAACAAGTGCATACTGACCGATAAGCAAGAGCACTGTGATCCAGTGGGAAGCTGGGTTTCCCCTGGCAAGTTAGTAAGCTGGCGTATTACCTCTGTGGCATCATATATAACATATACTTACCTTGGGTTGTGTGTTTATTCATCACTAAGTTGCTGGAGAATTTGGACTACATAAGACTAATTGAATATACCAATCCTCAGAATGAAAATTCAGACCTTAATCCTACCTATCTGTACAGTTAGTTAACTGCTGGCCCTGACCTTGTCTGTCTCCATGGCTACAATATGACAACTCACTACAGATGAAGATGTTGATGCCCAACCAGTGTAGCCTGGTCATATTCTTAGTACATGAATATGCACCCACATACATATACATACAGTAACCTAACACCAATTTCTTTCACAGATCAGAGCACTCTTTTCTCTACAGCCCCAGTCCCTGCTGCACAGTGAGTCTCTGCAGGAAGGGAGTGAGGGTTGAGAAGGAGTGCAGGATGATTTGTCTTTATGTAAGGAAATAAGAAAATACTGTGGTGTCTGAGCAAGGTCTCCCATGCCTTTTAAAGCAGGGAGATTCACATTGCTTTACAAACCAATACATAAAAAAATTTTATTCCCCCCCTAAAAAAAATTAAATCAACCAAATTTTTTTATTTACTAAGAGACAGGAAGACTGAGTAGTTGTTGACTCCATGATGGTAAATGTATCTGTATGTTAATTCAGTTGAATGAATACTTACCAAGCCCTTATGAAGTGCTGTTCTAGATACTGTGGGATTTACACAAATGATCAAGATAGTGTCTGTCTCAAAAAGCTTGTAATAGGGTAGGATCTGAAAACACTTGCAACATTGCAAGGGAGAATGGAATAAGTGCATGTCAACACATAAAGCCCAGGAACTGCAGGACAGAATAAGTTTCTTAAGGGAGCAGTTACAAAAGCCAGACACTGATATGTGGGCAGGAATGTGAACCAGGAGAGCATGTCCTGAGGAAGGAGAGCAGTGTGAATGAAATGACAGGAGCAGGGGGCAGCAGCCCGTGTTTGGGGAAAAGCCCAAGTCAATGGACTGTAGCATATGGTTGATTAAGGCCAGAGCAGCAGAAGCACAATGGGAGAGAAACTAGAAAGAGGGTATTTGGTGCTGTACTTTCAGGCTATAACTGGCCTTTGGTCCTACCTCACTGCAGGAGAAAATTATTTATTTTCAAAACATGTAAGGGACTTGGGGGAAAAAAAAGCATTTCTATGTTAAGACTATCCCAATCTACACAAATGTGTTAATCAATGCAAACAACTAGAATTCACACTTCACTTAACATATCACACCTTTGCTGTATAGAGTGAAGATGAGAGAAATCAAGCCTGGAAACAGATACCTTAGCATGTATAATACATTATTCACATAAAACAAGCAGGGAGAGAACTCAACCCTCAAGTAATCTTTTGTTTTTCTGTTTTGCATGGTATTTGGGGGTTTCTGGCATATGCCTTTGAAATGATACCTTCATCTAGCCTCTGTTTGGGGGATGGCAGATCAGACTCCAAACATTACCAGAATATGTTAAGAGACTACTGAATGAACAAATAAATAAATGAATGAACTAATGAGCCCTCAACTGCATGGTGGTATGGCCAGTTAAGAATGTGATGAGCCATGACATTTCTTGTTTGCTTTTAGTGTTTGTCACAAGTTACTCAACTTTCTTCAATGACATCTGCCACTTCCAACCATACCATTAAATTCCATGTTCCAAGAGGAACTTAGTGAATGTTGAATGAGCGACTATTACAACCCGAATGGGTCCCAGGGAAAGGAAGTAGACATACTTCATCACATTTATTTTTCCAAGTTGGCATCTGCCCCCTTTTTTATGCTGGACCCAAGTGATAAGAGTGAGGCAAGGCTCTGTCTAGTCCAGAGAATCACAGGTTCTCAAATTTGGAGAAAAATAATATAGAAATTACCAAATACTACTCTGACCTCTCATCAGTGAGTCTCTTCAAGATGATCCTCACTGGAGGGGATACACTTGCTCTCATCCAGGCATGGGGAATTCACAACTCAACAGCCAGCCCTCTCCAGTGTTTGAACAGCTTGAGTCAATCAACGGTTCTTTATTACATTGATATGAATTCAGTGCTTCTCATTAGAAGCTCAGGCCATATTTGATAGGTGTCCTCACACCTCATTTCCAAAGATGGAGTCTTTGTACTTAGCCCTTCACCTTCTTATAGCCCACAGGCTCAAAACAGGATCTCCTCAAGTTCTTCCCACTTTGTATTTAAGGAGTGGTGGAGGGGGAGGCCAAAGAAGAGCCTGAGGACACAGAATGTGCACATCTACCAGAGGAGCCACCCAGCCCTTCATCCATAGTACTCAGACTCTGGCTGTCACGCCTTTCCCTGTGACACTGACTCCAAGAACAGGACCTTCTAACTTTCTGGAATCAAACATGCTGATGTCTCTAGGGTTCAGCCATGAAGAATTTGTACCACATTAGGTTTGAACTTAACATGACTTTGGAGTAATGGGGATGGGTGTAAGGGAATGAGGAAGTGTGCCTTTAACAGACCAGAATACAAGATCAGAACAGAATCCAGCTTGGAACTCCAGAGCTCTCTAGAATAAGGTTGCCTCATGGGGCAGGAAAAATGCTGACTTGACTTCTCACCCAAAAAGTTATTTACTGTGAACCAGACACAACCCACTTGCATAAACAGAAATGCTCCACTTGATCCTGATTCAGGATCCTGATTCAGGAAGTACAGCTTTCCAGAGTGCCAAGGTTGGCCAAAACCATGCTCATTTTGGGCCTAACCAGTCATTTCCTTCATTTCAGGAAGTCAAGGTTTATGCTAAGTGTATCAAAATGATCCAAGAGGAAAAAAATAGGAGCAAAAAATTAAGTGGTTTTTATTCTTTCAAACTTTGTCACAATACTACAAGATGGATGCTCTTATTATCACTCCTGTTTTACAAAGAATGTAAGACAAACAAAGGCAAAGTAACTTGTCAAACTCATATATCTAGTAAGTGGTAAAACTGAGATTTGAACTCTAGTCCCAGAAGTCATGTTCCTCTAGTACTTTTCAATCATAATTACTTTGTATTTTTTTCCTGGGATCATATTAAATCTAAGAAAAGGGAGGAGGATAAAGACTAAAACATCAATAGAAGTGGGTTTTTCCTAGATAACACTGATGTTTGATCAGCATGCAAATTCAAAGTGATCATTCACTTAATTCTTCATCATTCTACTTCTTTGATTCCCCATTGTACTTTGTTAAACCTCTGTCAGGCATTTATCACATCTTACCATAAGTGATCACTATTTGATATGTGATACACCTGACAGCATATGACCATGTTATCAATATTAAACTTTCTCGTTTTTTTTTTTTTTCTAATTAGATAACAGTCCTTAAGATCTACAACTTGTTCATTTCCATGTGCCCACCAAGCACTCATATGGCTTAGCACTCCCTAAGTACTAAATGAATATTTTTGACTATAATTGAAAAACTACCAAAGAAGCTAATTTTCACCCCTACACATATTTTTAAAATTCACTGTTAGTAAAAAAAAAAAAAAAAAAAAAAAAAAAGAAAAAATCTAGATTTAGAAGCTCTGTTTTCCTGGAACCTATTATTGCTCATGATGCTAAAATCATGCAAATGCATTTTAGATTCTAAATGAGCATTCTTTCAGGTGCTACTAGAGTTGAATGATCTATGTGATTATAGATCAGGCAGTAACCTTAGGGATGCTTCTTAGAGACCATGGATATCAACAGGAACTGGCAGATCTCATGTAAATCCCTCTTTTCCAGTCATTTAAATTAATCACAAAAATTCCAGTTTCCTCCCGTAGGACTATACTGAAGGATTCCTTTGAAGTTAGGCAAGGACAGAACACTGGCTTTGGCCAATGACTTGTGGGTAAAGTTTGTGCTGTGTCACCTCTGGAAGGGGTTTAATATCCAGCATGCAATTTGCTACAGAGATTGGGGAAGTGCTGCTCAAGATGAAGCCCCTCAGCATGGGTCTTGGAGAATAGGGTGAGCAGAGCCCCTCGTGGGCCCACACGGGCCATATAACAGGAGTGAGAAAAGTCTTTTGTTGGGCCACTATGCTGAGGTTTGGGAGTTATTCTTGCATGGTGACACAGCCTAACTTGTTCAATAGAGCCCCCGCCCACAGCCTCACAGCCTAAATTCATCCCAGTGAGCCAGGATTCCTGTTACTTTCCACCTTCCTCAAGTTAATGCTGGCAACTGCCAGGTAGTCTTCTTTCACCATCCCCAGACAGACATGGCTGTGGAATGCCCTGTGAGGAGGGTGTAAAGAAGAAAGCGACCACTGCCAATATCAACCACATGGTCACCACAATACATGCCCCAGTTAAAGCAACTTCCATTCTCTATTTACCACCAAGGATTATGGAGAACACTCCCTACGTGCTGCCCTAATCTACCTGCCTGACATTTGGGAAGGTAATCATGGTGTGGAGGTGAAGCTTCCAGTGCCCTGACCCATCCTCAAAGTAAGCTTTTTTCCCAAGTAACCAAGATACATGGCTCAGTCTAGGCAGAAAGCACCTGGGAAAGGGGACATTTGAAGAGGGGATCTTCGTCCTCCCCCACAACTGCCTTATAACCTGACTTTTCATTTTCTTTAAATAAAATCTATAATGTGCTGGCCTTAAAATTTTAGGCATTCCCATTTTTTACCTTTAAAAACAAGGGACCCTTGCCTAGCACGGAGGCACAGGCCTGTAATCCCAGCGGCTCAAGAGGCTGAGGCAGGAGGATCACTGAGTTCAAAGCCAGCCTCAGCAACAGGGAGGCGCTAAGCAACTCAGTAAAACCCTGTCTCTAAATAAAATACAAAATAGGGCTGGAGATGTGTGGCTCAGTGTTTGACCTGAGTTCAATCTCCGGTACCAAATAAAAAAGGGATCCTTGAGGGAAATGAGCAGAGTCATCAGCTTTAAATTGTATGGTATAAGATATGGGATTTCACCATTGCTTGATATGCCAATTACTTTTCAACAGTATTTGATAAATATTAAAAAACTTAAAAGAGGAAGCAAGAAAATCTGTAAGCATTCAAAACCCCAAACCTGGCCCTTACACTGTCACAGGGTGGTCCATATTTGCATTGGGAGATTTAGTTTGGCACTTTAACTTATGTAAATAGATTCTACTTTTCCTCTGAGCCTGAAGGCATTCAAACAGGGAGGATCCTCTTTCCAAATCAGCTGTAACCTATACCTTCTGCAAGTGAACAAAGTCACACTTTTAAAGGAAGCAGGCAGAGAAGTTTTACTGTTATTCTTCTTCCACAAAATACACTCCAATTCCCACAACCCCTTGCTATTTTGATACTAATGGGGCGGATGGTGAAACAGGAGAGGCACCGTCATTTTAAATGAGGACACTGTGTCAAAACACACATTCCCCACAGGGCCTTCTGCCCTTTCAGTCATCCAAACCCAACAACTACTGACATTCCACAAGTGGGTTCTGGGACAGAATTTCAGGCCATTCTCTAGACTCAGGCTCATTTTAACATTCAACAACGTGATAAACTTAAAAGCTTCCATATGGCACACTATAGGATCTAAAACTGTGCTCTAAAGGAAAGGACTTCATTCCAATTCAATTAGTAAAATCTTCATCTTATCCAACAAAGAAATGGGCTCTATTTCAGGTCTGAGCAGACAATCCAGCAGGCATTCCTCTTATAGCAGAAGACTGAAGGCAAAGGACAGATGCGTGTCCTCATTAACTCATTAGAGCTATTTAAAATACGCTTATTACCAGTAGCTTCTCTCTGGACAGAATAAAATATAAAACTGATAACGAATCAAAATTCCCCTTGCTCCCATCAGAAAGGAACCAAAATACTGGACTGCTCAGCAGAGAGTGTCAGATCAAAGCCAGATCAAAAAAATTAGCCTGAGGGGTTCGCAGAGCAAAACACAAGACTCAAACCATCCTGCCTGTCATTTCTAGAACAAAAAGTTCCCAAGACTCCTCTTGCCCCAGCAGAGGTGCTCTACATGATCCTGATGCAGGAAGGCAAGGCTTTCAGAAATCTAGGCATTACCAAGCCCACATTCACACTGGGGCCAGACTCACAATGGGCGCTATGCTTCAGGAAGTGACTGTTTTCACTAAACACATGAAAATGGTCCAAGGGGAAGGGATTTGGTCTTATAAGGAAAGGAAAATTAAGTGGGATTTATTTGTCTAGTATTTCAGGTCAAACTAAAGCTTGTTGCGTATATACTGTGCGTAGGACCCTGTGCTGGAAGATAAAAGGATATTTAAGGAAATCCAGAGTCTAAAAGGGAGGGATGTATGTACCTAAGTAAGTATAAACAAAGAGTCTGTTTTTTGTTTTTTTTTTTTTTTCCAAAAAGCAAACCTTTACTTCCAAGGATTTTTTTTTTTTTTTTTTTTTTTTTTTTTGAAGATCATGCCCATTCCAGAGAAGAGAGGGCTCGTGCAAAAAATTGCTACTGGATAATAGAAAACATCTTCCATTCATTGAGTGTGTTTCATGAACTGGATGGACCCTGTACACTCATGTCTGTAATCCTCATGATGCTTATCATTAAGTGGGCATGATCATCCCCGTTTTACAGATGAATGAGCTGAGGCTCACGTAAGGCAGTATGTAGGAGATCCCACCACTTTTTCCCACTACTTTACACTGCCTCTTATATGGTGTGCTCTTGTTATCTGGTAAAAGGCCAAAGAAATGGACAAATTGCACAGGAAGATTCCAAAAAGAAAACCAGAGAAGAAAAGGGCATCTCAGCCTTGGCCTCACTGATGTTTTGGGTCAGGTAGTTAGTTCACTGCTGTAGGATCTGTCCTGTGCACTGTAGGATGTTCAGCCACAGCCCTGACCTCTCCCTCCTAGATGACAATAGCAGACCTTCTGCCCAATTGTAATAAGCAAAAACGTCTCCAGGCTTTGCCAAATGTTCCCAGGATCATTGCCAAATGATCCTGGCTGAAAACCACTGATCTAAAAACATCCTAGAATGGCAATCTCTTACTGAAAATCATTAAATAGAGGAAAGAGCTGTCCACACAGTCACCTCTAGTTGAGAGCAGGAAATGGGACCAGCTGCTCTGTGCAGTTCCTTTCCACCTACCCATCTCTAACTGGAGCCGCAGAGACACAGGCAGGGCCTGACTGCCAGTACCTGTTCCACACTAACCCCCACACAAGGCACCTGGGCCTGTCAAATGTGCAGTCTTCAAACTGGCATCTGCATACCACTCGCCCCACAAAGTCTTTCTAAAGAGTGTGCATGGGCAAGAGCAAATGACATTAATTTCTAGATCTGTACCTTCTGTGTCTGTATGTTTTCCTAAAACTGATCTACCAGAGAATGTACCATACAGTCATTTACAGGAGACATTCCTACTCCATCCATTTTCACAAAAGCCCTTATTTTGTATTACTGTAAAAAGAAAACCAAAACAAAGAAAAAGAAAAGGAAATCTCAAATCTTAATGATGTTTTACTACAGATAGAAATATTTCCCTTTGTTACAGATCTTCTTCACATGTTTTACATCAAAGTCAGTGTCCTATTTAGATGTTATTTGATTCAATGAATATATTGTTTCATTTGTACACGCCAAAGTTTACAATATTCTGTAAATCACATTCATATGATTATTTAAATTTACGATGACAAACGTTAGTTGTCAACCTAAAACATGCAGTAAGGAGGGAGTGGCAGAATTTTAAAAAATTCTTTAGGGGTCATAGGAAAGAAACAAATGCTGAAAGTAGCTGAATTAAATCACCACGAAGCTCACTAGCAACTGTTGCCAGGCAGATCTGTTGATCAAGTACTGTGCTCCTCTACAGTGTCTAAGGCCCACTGCTTCTTATTAAGAAGAATACCCTCAACTCTAACACAAGTTTCTCTCTGTTCATTTGCCATTCTGATGGCATGAGCCAGTCTGTGCCCTGAGATGAACCACAGGTTGTTCTCTAAGACTATAGCAAGAGTACGGGGAAGTGTAAAGATGTTAGGGCTTAACCAATATTTCAAAGCAGAAACAACTGCTTGAGAGGATTTCAGGATTGATGTGAACTGAAAACAAGGCACAGGGTTATTCAGTAAGCAGAGTCTCTCAGGATTTAGTACCAAGCCAGTGTTCTATATCATGACATAGTCACTCTATCAGGCAAGCCCTAGAAGACCCAACAGCCTTCAAGTAAATTCCTCTTTGCAATGAATTAAGTTTTGACCTGCAGTTACCCTGGGCAGATAGTCTTTGGGCTGTTAGGTGAAGGCTGCTACATATTTGGTATTCAGCAAGATGCTTGGCAACACGGGAAAGTCACGTGAGTGGGGCTTCATCTCACATTAAGGAAAACAGGGCTTGCTTATCCTCTGCCACACAGAGAAATGTATAATTTTCTTGTTCGTTTTGATAACACTTAGATTTTTCCTATCAGCATGTGAGTATGTTCTTGAGGGACTCGCAGTGCTGCTACGATAAAAAGCTACACTAAACAATACTTTTTTGGCAACCCACATAGATAGAGAAACAATAGATGGGGTGGGAAGAGAATAAACAGACCTTGGAATCAGACTGATCTGCATTTGAAATCCAGCTCCTCCACCAACTGGTCTCACGTGGTCTTGGCCAAGAGTCTGAAATACTTCCAAGCATCTCCTTGTTTGTCAGAAAGAAAAATGTCTATTTTTACAGGAATGTTGGGATGATTTGATGAACTAAATATCTATAGTAAAGCTCCAGTTATGCACAGGGCAAATGCCCCATGAATAGAAGCAGGGCTGGGGCTGCCTGCCACTCCTGGAGGCCTCACCTCCTTGCATCATATGTTACTGTACACTATTCCTGTCACCTAGGCTGCTCATGAAAGGCCAGAAATGTCTTTATGGCCGAGAATGTTTTTCCTTAAGCACAATATTTTGCCTTGCATCCAATATATTTCATCAGAGCAACCTCTGCTCCTCTCCCCTTTCCTAACCAGTGCTTTTAAACCAATGATTATAAATCTCTTTTTAGTTACAATACCCCATAATTACCCTAAAAAAACTGCATTTATGCACAAATGCTTAAATTTTTGCATTAATTTTAATGGGCTAAATGACAACCTGGAAACCATCCATGTGCCTGCTCTCTAGTGTACAGACTTCAAGAAACCTGCTCCAAACAAAATTAGGGATCCTACGAACCTTGGGGCTGCTCCAAAGTAGCACTTGGGCAGTGGCATCTATGTAAAATGTAAGCTTTGCTCTGAAGTTCTGGTGCCAGGTCTCCTGCACTGAGGAAGCAAAATCCATGAAAAGTCCCTAGTCAAGAGGGATGAATTAACCTTAATTTTCAAACAAACAAACAAAAAAGTCAACACTAGAATTTCATTGACTCAGAGAAGTTCCCAAAAGAACATGTTTTTACATTTTCTAGAGGATACTGAAGCCACAATCGCTTCACACAAAAGGGAGCCCTGATTGAGGAAGGAAACTATCTACAGGACACTTAAAATCCACAAAGTATTATGGGCAATTAGCTAATTTCACTAAGGAGGCAAAACTCAATGTAATATTTGATTTCAAAGGGATGATAGGTTAATGCCAAGTTCACCTTGTCATCTGTAGTTACCAATCAGCTGGAAAAAAAAAGAGGGATGGCTACACGTGTAGCTTCAAGGAAATTTTGCTCACTGTGAAACTGGGTAACCAACATGGAAGAAACAATCCTACCCTCCCTTTTTTGTTTCTCACAGAGGACAGGAGTTGAAATAGATGGGTTCTACTTAGAGCCATCAGACAGAACTGATTTGAATCTTTCCTCTGCCATTTGTTAACTATGTCACTCAACTCATTCTCTCTCTCTCTCTCTCTCTCTCTCTCTCTCTCTCTCTCTCTCTCTCTCGGTAATGAGAATTGAACCCAGAGGTTCTTTACCACTGAGCTAAATTTTTTATTTTATCTTTTGAGACAGGGTCTTGCTAAGTTGCTTAGGGTCTTCTAAATTGCTAAGGCTGGCATTGAACTTTGATCCTCCCACCTCAGCCTCTGAGACTGGGATTATAGGTATGTGCCACTAATGCCTGGTCCAGTTAACTCTCTTAACTAAGTTTCATCATGTATAAAATATAAATAGTGCCTACTTAACAGGATTGATATAAGAACTGAAACAAGATAACTTAGGAAAAGGACCTGGTATTTAATAACTAAGCAGTGAAATTATTTTATAGTTAGGGAAGAGTGCTTTAAAATTTGGAGTCAGGCTTCCTAGATTCAAATCTGGGCTCTACAACTTGATAGTTGAACAAGCTTCAGAAAGTTACTTGACATTTATTTATTTATTTATTTTGGCACCAGGGATTGAACTCAGGGGTACTCAACCACTGAGCCACATCCCCAGCCCTATTTCGTATTTTTATTTGGAGACAGGGTCTCACTGAGTTGGTTAGTGCCTCGCCATTGTTGAGCTGGCTTTGAACTCTCCATCCTCCTGCCTCAGTCTCCTGAGCTGCTGGAATTACAGACATGTGCCACCACACCAGGCTGACTTGACATTTTTGTGCCATGATTTCCTCCTCTATAAAATAGAATTCTCAACAATATTTGCCTCATAAGATCCTTGGGGGAATTAAATAAATTAAAATGTGAAAGAAGCCGGGCGCGGTGGCGCACGCCTGTAATCCCAGCACTTTGGGAGGCTGAGGCAGGAGGATCGCGAGTTCAAAGCCAGCCTCAGCAATGGTGAGGCACTTAGTAACTCAGTGAGACCCTGTCTCTAAATAAAATACAAAAAAGGGCTGGGGATGTGACCCAGTGGTCGAGTGCCCCTGAGTTCAATCCCCGGTACCACAAAAAAAAAAAAAAAAATGTGAAAGAATTTTAAACTCAAATGCCTAGTAAAGTGTTAATACATTTTAGCTGTTGTTATCAATCTTTGTTTTATTTGGTGGAACAAAGTGAAGGGAAAACAAAAGAGGGAACATACTTATGTTTGCAATGGATGTGTGTGACCTTCCATTTGATGTTATGTTCCATGACAGAAAAAAACTGGGGAGAAGGAAAATCCCATAAGGGGAGCAGGGTGAAACCTGAGTGCCTGGTCTGTGCTGAAAGAGGGGACTGGGTTTAAAGGCCTGGCATGCCCTTGATATTTTTGGCCTACATGCCTTTCTGGGTATGAACTGAGCCTAGAAGCCCCATGAATTTCTTGACCTGGCACTGGAGTCAAGGGAAAGACTCATTTATTAAACATAAACTCAGGAAGGGGTATTTTGGAAAGAAGGGCTGGTAAAACTTTTCATAGTGATCCCTCATAGATATAAAGCATGATGATAGAAATTCTGAGTGACTTCCTCTTGACATCTCAGAAGATGAACAGAAACTGGGGATCACAGATTAATAGTATGAGAACTCTGTCCCTTTGTCCTATGGGTTGCGTCT
The DNA here is from genome assembly GCA_025594165.1 of Tamias sibiricus. Lineage (NCBI taxonomy): Eukaryota > Metazoa > Chordata > Mammalia > Rodentia > Sciuridae > Tamias > Tamias sibiricus. The sequence continues at coordinate 104,190,863 of CM046664.1, read as the reverse complement.
CTCTTTCCTGACCATGTCCCTAACAGTAATTAAACCTAGTGATGTAAACCTTTAATGGCCAAACAGTCTTGAGCATGTTTTCAGCAGGAAAGGAGGAGGAAGAGATAGGAATAGGGACAGGCTGCAGGCCGCCCCTCTCCTCTTCAAGGGGACTGTATATGGGAGCCTGCAGCAATCTTGACCAAGAGGAGAGGAGCAGGTGTATCTACGCCTGAGGCCTAAGGCAAGGAAGAGATGCTAGGAATATTCTATGCCAAAAACAGGTCCTAAAGCTGAGACAGGCTGGAAAAATTCTCTTAGGACCTCTACCATATTGTGGAAACATCCCAGGGATTCTTAGAGGAATGGCTCCTGAGGCACAGGCTCCCCAGATCTTAAGAAACCTGGAGGGGCTGGGGTTGTGGCTTGGCGGTGGAGCGCTGGTGTGCGGCCTGGGTTCGATTCTCAGCACCACGTAAACATAAATGCATTGCATTGTGTACAACTAAAGCAAATAAATAAATATTAAAAAAAAAAAAAAAAAAGAAAGAAACCTGGAGAGCTGGTTCCATTGAAGAGAACATGGTGCCTTAAAGCTAGAAGTATCAGATTTCATTTCATTGAGAATCATGAGCAGAACAGAGTCTAAACCCTTTGTCCACACCAAACCTTTCAAAGCAAACTTGGCATTGTAAGTAATCAGAGTATTACTCAAATTCTCACTGATGCCCTCAGGATGCAATCTGCACTCTATGTTCCCATTTCAAATTTACTAACACTGGTCAACATGCTTCTTTATGATTTCCCCATTTCACCAAAGTTAAGTGCATAGACAGTCACTGGTAACTGTGCTAATAGTAGCCAAAGATGTCCACTGAAGTTACCTGTGCCTCGCTCTTAGCTATGTCTTCTGCTAGTCTGGAATGTTTGGAAGCAATTTTTCACAACTCTGAACTGCAGTAAGTCTACAGCACACACTTGAAAGGCATTCCAGACAAGAAAATGGCTGGCTACTTGTTCCTGCCCCTTACTTAGGTGTGTAGAGACCAGAGTAACAAATATATTCCATCTTCTTCCTTTTTGTCGAATCTCTGATTTCCTAAGAAATTTCCTGTCCTGGTCCTGGGCCTCTGTTTAACCTTATTAGCCAAGGTACAAGTCATGAGACTCCTGCACACTCAGTCCCCACCAGGGCTGCCAGGATCACTGCCCTTAGGATGACGACGCACAGATTTATAAGGCCAGAGCGACTCCGAGTAGGAGCGGGGGAAGGAGAGCCAAGCAGCCGGGAAGGTGTTTACCAAAATACATACCCCAGTCACACTTTTTTTGCAGCAGAGAGAAATTGGCATTTTCTAGTGTGAGTGTTTAATTAAAGCCCTGCTGGAAGTGCATTCGCTCCCTGCGACTTGGCGGGTAGGCATGGAAGAGCTTTGCAGACAGCTTGAAAATGTAATCAAACAGCATCCTTACCCTTCCCTCTATAGCTCCCCCTCCCCCAGGGGCCGTCAGCTGGTGGCCCACAGGGCTGCGGGTTGCACAGATGCTTGCCTTCCGCTCCTCGGGAGAAGACTGAGGCGGGGCGCACTGGGATGCCCCTCCCAGTTTACAAGGTGGGCGACAAGGTGAGGACTCCATGACCCTGCCTCCTCCGCCCGCGCCTCTAGGCTCCTCTGGGGGAACTGCAGCAGGGACTTCCGCTGGGGGGCTCCAGTAGCATTTGGGCGCAGCGGGGTACGCAGAAGCCTGAGGAGGGGGCCGAGGCAAGGTCCAGGGGTGGCTGCAGCGGTCGCTGCTACTGCCCCACTCTGAGTGCCCGAGGCACCCGGGCTCGAAGGTTTGGGGAGGGGCGCGGAGGCTGCGGCGCGGAGATGCGACCTCCACTGGGGCTTTACCTGGACGCGCTCTGCAGCGGCGGCACTGGGCTCCCGAGCGCGGAGGTGGCTCCCCGGCTGCGGCGGCGCGGGCGGACCGTAGGGCGGCGGGCCCGGCGCGGGCAGGATGTGCTGTCTCACGCTGCGCCGGCCGCTCGGCTCGCGCTCCTCCGGGAGCGATCACTTCCTCTCTCTCCCGAGCCTGACACTGACAGCTCCCGAGCACCCAGCCTGCGGGGCTCGCCCCGCCCCCGGCCCACGCCCTCCACGCCCCGCGCCCCTCCCGCGGGAGTGCCCTCCCTCCTCTTCTCCCGCACCCGCTCGGGCTTGGAGCGGTGCACTAGCCCAGAGGCTGGTGGCAAGGAGGGGACGTGGGGAGGTCAATTCGTCTATTCCTCTGCCGTGGGCAGGACTCATACCTGAGTTGCTGCAAACGGAAGAGCTTCAGTGTTTTGGCAGCTCCTGCCGACTTGCCACCATTGAACAACTTTCACTGCCAGACAGCTAAACTTTAAGGTCACTTAAAGAAAGAAAGCTCAAATCCACTCTCTATTCACAGTGACTTCCCAGTCTGATGGATCCCAGTCTTTCCCAGAAGGAAACCTACACAGCTTGCTTCCACGTTGTTTCTTAGAGTCCTAGCTTTTAAAAATCTGAGTAAACATTCTTGGACTCCCCCCGCTCCCCGCCCAAAGTTTGTCATAATAGCTAAGTTTTAACACTGAGAAGTGGAGTTCAGGATGCTAATCAATGGGGTGGGCACCATTTTATAGATAAGTTTTTCAATTTCCTTGTTCATCAGGTTCCTTACATTAGAATGTAAGGTAGTGTAGGGCAGGGACTCTCTCTTGATCATTGTTGCTATGTCCTCAATGTGCACAATAGTGTTTTTATGCATAATATTAATAAAAATTTATCAATTGATAAGACTACAGTAATTTAAAATAAATATAGATCTGATTATGAATACAGTATCAATAACACTCAGTTACTGAGCACCCACTGCCTGCACAGCATTCTTCTAGAAGCTTCACATAATTAAAGAATGAGGAAAATACAGTCTTTCTTCTCACAGGGGCTAAAATCCATTGAAGGTGGAAGGAAGAGTAAAGGCAACCTAATTAAAGACTATTGTGAGTATGAATAAAATCTGAGCAGGAAAGCTATTGTTTGTGAAGATAGAAATGTGGAGGGGAGAGCATTTCCAGCCATAAAGAAAACTCCAGAAAATAGACAAAATTGCTTAGCAAACAGCAAGTGGGCCAGTATGTTGGAGAATGACAAACTCTTACACAAGATATGACTGGGATCTTAAGAGAGGCTGACGAGCAAATAATGGAGAGCCACTGAAGGCATTTAGCAAAGAATGATATTCAAGAAGAGTATCAGAGGGTATCAATGAAAAAAAGATTGGAACAAGCAAATGCTGAAAAGACTGGTTTGAAGATGATGATTGAGGTTAGAGATCAGGAAAAAGAAACATCAACTTTTTTTTTTTTTTAATTGCTACCTTTTTTTTTTTTTTTTAACAGCAATTCTAGGTTTACCCCCCCCCCCAAAAAAAATAGCTGAAACAGAGTTCTCATATACCACCTTCCTAATGGCCTTCCTACAGTTTCCCCTATTATTAACATCCTACAATAGTGGGATACATTTGTTAAAATTGTTGAGCCAATATTGATATATTATTACTCAAGTCTGTAGTTTACGCTGGAGTTCACACTTTGTATTGTGCAGTTCTATAGGTTTTGACAAATGCATAATATCATGTATACACCATCACAATATCACACACATTTCACCTCTTAAAACCCCTCTGTGCTCCACCTTGATATCCTTCTTTCTCCCTCCCTCCGAAGTCTGGCAACCACTGCTCTGATTACTCTCTCTACATGTTATCATTTTCCTTAATGTCCTACGGTTGGAATATACACTATACAGCATTTTCAGACTGTCTTCTTACTCTTAAAAATATGCACATAAGTATCTTCCACATCTCCTTTTTTATTTCTTTTAGATGTTGATGGACCTTTATTTTATTCATTTATTTATATGCAGTGCTGAGAATTGAACCCAGTGTCTCACAATGCTAGGTAAGCACTCTACCACGGAACCACAGTCCTAGCACTCTTCCACTTCTTTTAATGAATCAATAGCTAATTTCTTCTTATCACAGGATAACATTTAATGAATGGATATGTTGATTTGTTTATCCGTTCACCCGCTGGAGGACATGTTGGCCACTTCTGGTTTGGGTAATTATGAATGAAACTACTATAAGCATACATGAGCAGGGGTTTGTATGTATTTAAGTTTTCAACACATTTTTAAAAATACCTATGTGTGTGAGTACTGGATCATATGATGAACCTAATATTTAGCTTTGTAAGAAATTGTCAAACTTTCTTCCAAAGTAGTTGTATCATTTTTCTCTCTCACACCAGCAGGAAATGAGAGTTCATATTGCTTCAAATGTTCTATAGCATTTCATGCTATAGGTGATTTAGACTTTAGCCATTCTGATAGCTGTGTGGTGGCATCTCATTATTGTTTGAATTTGAATCCCCTTGTAGTGTGATGCTGAGTGTCTTTTCATGTGCTTATTTTCTATCTGCATATCATTGGTGATATATCTCTTCAGATCTTTTACCCATTTTATAAATCAAGTTGTTTATTTTCTTATTGTTAAATTTGAAATATTCTTTGCATATTTTATTTACAAATCTTTTGTCAGATTTATGTTTGGAAATATTTTCTCCGTTTTTTTGCATGTCTTTTCTTCTGTTAGCCATATCTTTCACCAAGCAAAAGCTTTTAACTTCAATGAAGAATAACATCAATTTTTTTCTTTCATAGGTCATGTTTCTGGTGTTTTATGTAAAAAGTTATCACCAAACCCAAACCCAATAATTCACAGATTTCTTTCTGTGTTTTTTTCTAAAGTTTTATAATTTTGCATTTTGCATTTATGGTTATTATCAAGTTTGAGTTAATTTTATGAAAAACATTATGTCTGTGTCCAGATTTTTTTCTGTTTTTTCGCACATTTTTAAAAAATATTAATTTGTTATATGTGATAGCAGAATGCCTTACAATTCATATTACACGTATAGAGCACAATTTTTCATTTCTCTGGTTGTTCACAAAGTAGAGTCATATCATTCATGTCTTCATACATGTACTTAGGGTAATGATGTCCATCTCATTCCACTGTCTTACCCGCACTTCCCCCTCCTCTCCCCTCCCTTCCTTTTGCCCTATCTAGAGTTCATCTAATCCTCCCATGCCCCCCAACCACATTATGAATCAGCATCCTTAAATCAGAGAAAACATTCTTTAGTTTTTTGGGATTGGCTAACTTCACTTAGCATTATATTCTCCAACTCCATCCATTTACCTTCAAATGCCATGATTTACTCTCTTTTAATGCTGAGTAATATTCCATTGTGTATATATACCACTGTTTCTTTATCCATTCACCTACTGAAGGGCATCTAGGTTGGTTCCACAGTTTAGCTATTGTGAAGTGTGCTGCTATAAATATTGATGTGGCTGTGTCCCTGTAGTATGCTGTTTTTAAGTCCTTTGCGTATAGACTGAGGGGTGGGACAGCTGGGTCAAATGGTGGCTCCATTCCCAGTTTTCCAAGGAATCTCCATACTGCTTTCCAGATTGGTTGCACCAATTTGCATTCCCACCGGCAATGTATGAGTGTGCCTTTTTCCCCATATCCTCACCAGTGCTTATTGTTGTTTGAGTGGAGTGAGATGAAATCTTAGAGTAGGTTTTTTTTTTTATATAAAGTTTTTTTTAATATTTATTTATTTGCTTTAGTTGTACACAATGCAATGCATTTATGTTTACGTGGTGCTGAGGATCGAACCCGGGCCGCGCACATGCTAGACGAGCACTCTACCGCTGAGCCACAACCCCAGCCCCAACTGAAATCTTAGAGTAGTTTTGATTTGCATTTCTCTAATTGCTAGAGATGATGAACATTGTTTCATATATTTGTTGATTGATTGCATATCCTCTTCTGAGAAGTGTCCGTTCAGTTCCTTGGCCCATTTATTGATTGGGTTCTTTCTTTCTTTCTTTTTTTTTTTTTTTTTTTTTTTGCTGTTAAGATTTTCAAGTTCATTGTATATCCTAGAGATTAGGGTTCTATCTGACGTGCGTGTGGTAAAAATTTGTTCCCAATTAGTAGGCTCTCTATTCACCTCACTGATTGTTCTTTTGCTGAGAAGAAGCTTTGTAATTTGAATCTATCCCATTTATTGATTCTAGATTTTAATTCTTGTGCTACAGGAGTCTTATTAAGGAAGTAGGGGCCTAATCCAATATGATGGAGATTTGAGCCTGCTTTTTCTTCTATTAGACGCAGAGTCTCTGGTTTAATGCCTAGGTCCTTGATCCACTTTGAGCTGAGTTTTGTGCATGGTGAGAGATAGGGGTTTAATTTCATTTTGCTGCATATGGATTCCCAGTTTTCCCAGCACCATTTGTTGAAGAGGCTATCTCTCCTCCAATGTACAGTTCTCGTACATTTGTCTAATATAATATATAAGATAACTGTAATTATGTGGGTGAGTCTCCATATCCTCTATTTTGTACCATTGGTCTACAAGTCTATTTTGGTGCCAATACCATGCTGTTTTTATTACTATTGCTCTAAAGTATAATTGAAGTTCAGGTATAGTGATGCCACCTATTTCACTCTTCTTGCTAAGGATTGCTTTAGCTATTCTGGGTCTCTTATTTTTCCAGATGAATTTCATGAGTGCTTTCTCTATTTCTATGAGGAATGTCATTGGGATTTTGATTGGAATTGCATTAAATCTGTATAATGCTTTTGGTAGTATGGTCATTTTGACAATATTATTTCTGCTTATCCAAGAACAAGGGAGATCTTTCCATCTTCTAAGGTCTTCTTCAATTTCTTTCTTTAGCGTTCTATAGTTTTCATTGTAGAGGTCTTTCACCTCTATCATTAAGTTGATTCCCAAGTATTTTATTTTATTTTTTTTAGGCTATTGTAAATGGAATAGTTTTCCTTGTTTCCCTTTTAGAAGATTTCTCACTGATATACAGAAATGCCTTTGATTTATGGGTGTTGATTTTGTATCCTGCTACTTTGCTGAATTCATTTACTAGTTCTAGAAGTTTTCTGGTGGAATTTTTTGAGTCTTCTAGGTATAGAATCATATCATTGGCAAATAGTGCTAATTTGAGTTCTTATTTACCTATTAGTATCCCTTTCATTTCTTCTGTCTGTCTAATTGTTCTGGCCAGTGTTTCAAAAACTATGTTAAATAGAAGTGGTGAAAGAGGGCATCACTGTTTTGTTCCAGTTTTTAGAGGGAATGATTTCAATTTTTCTCCATTTAGAATAATATTGGCCTGGGGCTGAACATAGATAGCTTTTATAATGTTGAGATATGTTCCTGTTATCCCTAGTTTTTCTAGTGTTTTAAACATGAAGGAATGCTGTATTTTGTCAAATGTTTTTTTCTGCATCTTTTGAGATGATCATGTTTCTTATATTTAAGTCTATTGATGTGATGGATTACATTTATTGATTTCTGTGTGTTAAACCAACCTTGCATCCCTGGAATGAACCCCACTTGATTGTGGTGTACTATCTTTTTGATATGTTTTTGTATTTGATTTGCCAGAATTTTATTGATAATTTTTGCATCTATGTTCATTAGAGATATTGGTCTGAAGTTTTCTTTCTTTGATGTGTCTTTGCCTGGTTTGGGGATCAGGGTGATATTGGCCTCATAGAATGAATTTGGAAGTGCTCCCTCTCTTTCTATTTCCTGAAATAAATTGAGGAGTATTGTGTTAGTTCTTCTTTTAAGGTCTTGTAGAACTCAGCCGTGTATCCATCCAGTCCTGGGTTTTTCTTCCTTGGTAGTCTTCTGATGGCATCTTCTATTTCGTTGCTTGAAATTGATCTGTTTAAATTGTATATATCATCCTGATTCAATTTGGGCAAATCATATGACTCTAGAAATTTGTTGATGCCTTCAATATTTTGAATTTTATTGGAGTACAAGTTTTCAAAATAATTTCTAATTGTCTTCTGTATTTCTGAGGTATCTGTCATGATATTTCCTTTTTCTTCACATATGTTAGTAATTTGAGCTTTTTTTTCTCTTCCTTCTCTTCATAAGCATGGCTAAGGATCTGTGAATTTTATTTATTTTTTTCAAAGAACCAACTTTTTATTTTGTCAATTTTTTCAATTGTTTCTTTTGTTTCAATTTGATTGATTTCAGCTCTGATTTTTAATTATTTCTTATCTTCTACTGCTTTGGTGTTGATTTGTTCTTCTTTTTCTAGGGCTTTGAGATGTAATTTTAATTCATTTATTTGTTGACTTTTTCTTCTTTTAAGGAATGGACTTCATGCAATGAGCTTTCCTCTTAGAACTGCCTTCATAGTGTCCTAGAGATTTCAATATGTTGTATCTGCATTCACATTTACCTCTAAGATTTTTTTTTAATCTCCTCCTTGATGTCTTCTGCAACCCACTGTTCATTCAATAGCATATTATTTAGTCTCCAGGTGTTGGAGTAGCTTTTATTTCCTATTTTATCACTGGTTTCTAATTTCATTCCATTATGGGATGCAGGTTAGTATCTCTACTTTTTTATATTTGCTAAGAGTTGCTTTGTGGTATAATATATGGTCTGTTTTATAGGAGGACCCATGTGCTGCTGAGAAGAACTTGTATTTGCCCATTGTAAGATGAAATAATCCATATATGTCAGTTAAGTCTAAGTTATGGATTATTTTATTGAGTTCTATAGTTTTTTTGTTCAGTTTTTGTTTGGAAGATCTCTCCAGTGGTGAAAGAGGTGTGTTAAAGTCACCCAAAATTATTGTGTTGTGGTCTATTCGACTTTTGAACTTGAGAAGAGTTTGTTTAATGAACATATATGCATATGGATGTCCATTTGTTTCAGCACTTTCTTGAAAAAGACTCTGTGAGGCCTACTTTTTCCTTTGAGTTGATATTCAGCTGGCATGATCTTTTAGGCATTATCATGTGATGCTGGCCAAATTAGCTCTTCACAACAACACACCTGTAATCTGACAATCCAAGATAACCTCTGTTCTGGATTAGAGAATAGTGAATTAAAGACAGTGCATCTTGCTTTATTCAACAATCTGAAAAGTTAAATCTAGTTATATTTTTATCATATAAACCTATACATAATGCTGATAGTCTATAGTTCTGGAATGAATTATTTGTATTACGAGTAATTACCCACTAACTTTTACATCAGATTTTCAAATACTGAACTTCCTAAAAATATTGTACACTTTCATGCAGTACAAAGGGATATCAGAATGAGGACAGGAATTCTTCTACGTGAAATAACATTTCTCAACTCCAGAATCAAACTTTCCCTCTTATTATAAAGTTATGTATCTTCACCCAGTCTCAAGCATACCTTAGAAACATAAATCACTTTGAGATTAGAATGAAATGTCTTCAATAAAATTTTCATGAAAGAAATATTAAAAGCCTTTTACAAGCCCAATAATGGTCATTGCAATGCACCTGTTTTATGTCTTAAGCTAGTTATTGCTCCTATGGTTGAAAGAAGGTCTCAATGAAGTGGTTAAATAGCTACTGCAAAACAGACTGGGCAAATTTGTGACTTGCTGGCCATTCAGAGGTTCTGTAGGGCCCTCCAGAGAGACACTAGTGTAGCTGCATTCTCCTACTCTGAAATCAGACTGTGGGTGCAAACTTAAGTCTACCACTGACTGGTTCCATAACCAATGTTTGTGTAAGTTACTAGACTCCTCTGGGACTCAAGTCTCCTAGAAGTCTGAAAGAAACAATAATATTTGTCTACTGTGATATTTCAATGACTTAATCAATGTGAGGCACTTGGCACAGTCCCTAGCACATAATTAAAAACACTCAATAAGTGTTAGCTAGAGTTGGCTGTTTTTAACCCAGCCTGCATCAAAAGTACAAAAGTAGAGCTTCGTACCCTCTAGACTCAGTGTCCAAACTGTGACATTCCCTGGCTTTAGGGACCACTCACTCAGTCCTTAAGGCACTACCAGTCTTCAAGACAGAGATTCCTCTGCATCTGTGCACCTGTTGTTTTGTTCATCTGTGCTGGACACAGATGTGGCTTCACAGTTTCTGAACTGCTTTTCTAGAGCCCCGCTTCACACAGGTTCCACCAACACTCTTAGATACCCAGACCCTTCAGCTCTTCCCAGAATCCCCTTTTGAAAGTTATTTTTCAGTTTGTTTAATCTGGGTTGGAAGAAATAAAACTGAAAATTTACTTCAGTTATCCAAAGTCTCTAAAATCTCAGAAAAGAATTGTGAGCCCATCAGTATCCAGCTGTTAAAAAATGTGAAACACCCACAGAAGAAAAACTTGATTGAAAATATGTTTTAGTCAGAATGACATGTATTCTACATCATGCTAAGAGTAAACACTCATGAAGACGTTAATTGAAACCACTACCAATGTTATTATGCTTTTGTGTAGGATATAGCTGATGACAGATACAGTTTATTTTTTCATTATGTGACTGAAGCTGGTCTGTTTGTGCCAATGCAAAATAATATTAGAGGTCCCAAAACATATTTGAAAATGTATTGAAAATCAAAGAGTGACTTATTAGGAAATCAATGATTCCAACATTTAATGCAATTCGTGCTTTTTTGTCTTCTGGACACTTTTCATTAATAGACTTTGCTTATGCTTTTGTACTGTATATACAAGAAACTGCAATAAATAAACACACATGTGCATGCAGAGAATTCGTCTTCAGTTTTAGAAGAATGAGCTAAGAGATGTCCACTGTGTGGTTTCAGATTTTTCTGAATGCTCTTTGGAAAACTTCCAAATGTAACTACAATATACTATAATTATCTATATTTGGGATAAAATTGTACCCTAATCACTAATATTCCCACCCCCTTCACTTTTGCCTCTGTGTATCTGTCCCTCCTTCTGTTCCCTCCTCCTTACACGTCCTTGATCAGTTTTACTTTAAAGGATAATACTAAGCCAAAATGTATGTTTCTAGCAATCAATAATAACATATAACGTATGCAGCAAAAATTAACACCTTTAGATCTTTGAGTAATCATTTGAAGCACATACACTTATGGAGAAAAAAACCCAATGATTTGCATTATGGATCCAATGATCCATGATTTAAATATAAATTATTTATGTTGTTTTAAATTCACTTTCTGTCATTGTCTAAATAAAAACATTTATTTTTCCCTGCTGTGAAATCAATCCATACACATACATTTCTTTGTGTTCTGCTTCATTACTTATTTTGAAATTTTATTTTTAGAAGTCAAATAAGCCTACTTTGTCAAAAAATAAAAATAAACCACATCTTTGCACATTGCTTCTCTAGAAACATATTTCATAGTTTTTGTGACCACTACTCAGAAAAATTGATTCTAATAGGGGAGTGATACACCTGTCAGCTCTAGCTCTCCCACAGTCTATAGTCATCTGTATTTATTTCTAGATTATTACACACACACACACACACACACACACACACACGTACTGTATGTGTGTGGCTGTACTATATGGCTTGATATGAGTCTAAGCAATTCTTTTTGTGGTTCTTCATTATTTATTATTTCTCATTTTCTAACTATTAAAGTCATTTGACTCTGAGAAACAAAATCCAGATATTTTATATACTTCAGAAAACAAATTTTATTTATGTTCCCCACTGAATTATCTTCCTTCTTATGCTTTTTTCATTATAGAGCTACACTTTAAGAAAAAATCATAAAATAGTTTGTATCAAATAGGATAATTCTCTGGTATTAATGTATAAACTAGAAATGCCATGTAGAGATAAAGAACTCGGGCTTTGGAGTTAGGCATACCTAGGTTAAAACTAGTTCCTATGATTAATTAGCTGTGTTATTTTGTGCAAATTGCTTAAACTCTTTAAGTCTCAATATTATCATCTGAAAATTGGTGTGCTAGTGCCCATCTCTTAAGGATGTTATAAAGATTAAATGAAATAAAGATTATACACAACTTGACGATATGGCACCTAGTAAACACTACCTACTAATATTGTTATTAGTATGTAGGGGGACATAGAAAAATACAAAGTTTACCCAAATGTTACTGGTGTCTGTTCTTGATGATTAGATTATAGATTTCATTTTGAGTTTAACCTTATTTTCTAATTGCTCTATGACAAATATAAATTTTGTGTTTCGATAAGCCTGTTAGATACCAGGAGTCATCCCAGTAACAGTGTTAAGTTAAACACAATAGAAGGTCATACTAGAAGCTTCTTCCTCTTGAAACTCCCTATACATATACTAAATCCCATCAGTTAGCAGTGATCATGATATGTATTTCAGACATTAGAAACAGCAAGCTGTCACAAGAAGAGTCAGGATGAGGGTGGAGTCCATGTGACTGAGGGCAGGTGTGCCCTCTCACTTTTTGGTGAAACACCAATATCACATTCTCTTTCTGCTCACTCACTCCATCCAATACATACCATATAGGGGGTGGTTGTGCTGCTCTGGTTCCTTTGAGATGCAATGAACCAGGAAGAACTACCTCCCCAGGGGTTCTACCATGATCTACTGCTGTCTCTGCCCCTGTCTTTCCTCTGGGGAGATGCCCTTCACACTAGTGCTGGGGTGGAGCCACATGGGCATTGATGCTCTTGTACCTCCAGGTCCTCTTTGTCCTACATTTCCTTGGTATTCAGGTGAAATTCTTTGTAGAAGATGAAACAATTCACATGATTGACAATATAAATTTTTAAAAATGCAGTTTAACTATAATTTATAAGTTTAATATTTCCATTTCAGTTTTTAGCATGAAAACCAATTTGCACATGAGGAAACCTTTGGTGCTCTGATGCTCCTATTTAAGAGTGGGATCTTAGTGTCCACTTGGACCATTTCTCTGCCTTTTGGTTGTATTTCCAAACTGTGAAAGATTTCTAAATTTGATGTTTTAGATTGAACACTGTCTTATTGCAAATATATATATGTATATACATATGTACTCAAATGTTGAAGAATGGTCTATGGTTAGTAAAAAGATGACTCATGAGCATTGAAAAGAGTGTGATATATGTCCATTTGTCATTGGGCCTTGGGGTCATTTTTTTCTTACCTTGCATGAAACTATTTAGGAATAGTAGTGAACCAACTTTTCTTCACAGTATTTTTTAAACTCAATTTTTCCTCTTTTGCCTAGCAGATTTTTACTTAAGTCTTTTCTTAAAAGACCTTTTCTTACAAAAGTTTTCTTAACATATGGACTAAAAGGAAAAGATTAAATATCATAAGCTATTTAAAATTATTATGTCTTTCATTACTTTGACATCCTTAATATTACTTCATCATTTTTAAGTCAAACTTTCTCCCTCAGTAAAGGTTCATGTCAATGGAGATAAATTGCTGAATGATTCAAATAGTTTCTTAACATTTTTACTTGTCAAATATGAATAAGGTCATACAAGACCTTGTTAAATGGGCTGATTAGCATCAAGAGTCTGAAAGCCTTTTTCTTCTACATAGTAAAAAAAGACTCTAAATAAATTTATACTATAAACTGCTACAAATAAATTTATACTATAAATTTTAAAAATTAAATTTTTTTTGTATTTTGAGGAAAATTATTTCAAAACATTTCAAGTCAATAGATTAATAGAATTTGAAGTTTTGTTCAAGAAACTCAAAGTATTCATTTTATATTTCACTTCTGTGGTAGAGTAAGAGAGAGAAGAAGAGAGGAGAAAAGGAGAGAAAAGGAAGAAGGGAAATACCAAGAAGAAGTTCCAAAGAAACAGAAAACAAAAACAGGCAGGGAGTCAATGAATGCTGAGATTAGTCCCAGTATAAGATAAAGTTTCCTCATCACATATTATTTCAATCATTTTTGAACCTTGAATCAATATTAATGGACTTACTAACAATTTTTTAATGTTCCCTTTACCATTGGGAAACATTTGACTTGCTTTTATTTTCAAGAATTGAGATTTATTATTAGAATAAAGGTTTGTTTTCCAATGAAATTCTGAGAACTTTATACAGGCATAAAGGAATAAGTTAAAGTTGACACATTTGCTCAACTCCTAAAAATGTCCTGTCCATGAATTTACTAAATACAGAGCTTCAATAGCCCTTTGAATTTCATAGCTCATTAAATTACTGTTTTGTTTTCCTGTGCAAAATCATGGCCATCTCATTACACATAATCTTTTTTTTTTTTTTTTTTTGAGAGGGCAGCTTTACTAGGGATTAATCCGGGGGCTCATTACCACTGAGCTACTGTTTTAGTCAGCTTTTTCACTGCAGTGACTAAAAACCTGACAAGAACAACATAGAGGAGGAAAAGTTTATATGGGGGATCATGGTTTCAGAGGTGTCAGTCCATAGATGGCCAATTCCATTCCTCAGGACCAGAGGTGAGGCAGAACATCATGGTGGAAGAGTGTGGCAAAGGAAAGCAGCTGTGGATGTAGTACCAGGAAAGAGAAAGACAATGCTTCCCTTACCACAAACACAATGTTACCCAAAGGCATGTCCCCAGTAACCCACCTCCTCTAGCCACAGTTTACCTGCCTACAGTCACAACCCAGTTAATCCCTATGAGGGCATTAATGCACTGATTAATTAAGGCTCTCATAACCCAGTCATTCCACCTCTAAACTTCCTTTCATTGTCTCACACATGAAGTTTTGGGGGACACTTCATATCTAACGTGTAACAGGCATATATCCAGCCCTTTTTAAACTTTTTTATTTTGAGAAAAGTCTTGCTAAGTTGCCCAGGCTGACCTTCAACATACTATCCTCCTGCCTCACTCTCCCTGGTAGCTAGGATTACAGGTGTGTGCCACCACGCCCAGGTCCACAGTATCTAAAATCAGAATCAGAGTCTACTTTATGAGCCTTTATGTCCAAGTCAGATATAGATTTTTTTTCTAAAAATATTCTATCAAGCACAATTTATAGAAGAACATTATTTAAGGGAGAAAGAAATTGGAAAAAATCAATATTTTAACCATCATTCAGAAATTGTCAATTATCCTTTAAAACTTTGGTTCAAAGATCCTATAAATGAGCATGCCAGAATGGCAGGAGAAGAGAGCAAGAGGTTTGTTTGTTTGTGCTGGGGCTCAATCTCAGGACTTCACACATGCTAAGCATGTGCTCTATCACTGAGCTGCAGCTACAGCCCCAGGAAACACCTTTTTTTTTTTATTGATTAAAACATTAGTATCAAAGCAACAAATGAAGCATTTTAAGTATTCTGGATATAATCCATCCATAGCTATGCCCAAGAATGGGTATATATTTTCTAGGAAGAGAGAAACTTAGCTTGTAGCAACATTTCTACTTTTCAAGTAAATGTGTGCCAAATAATTTGTTTTTATTTGCCTGCCTTAAAATTACCTGATGTTGGCACTTAAAATATTTTGTAGGTTGTTTTCTCTAATGTTGGAAAAATGAGAGTGTTTTGAATGAGTACATTTAATAAATGACCATTTCACCGTTATTGTCAATGTGTGCTTTTCTATTATGACAACCGACATTTAATAAATATTTTTTGTGCCAAATTCCCAAAGATGCAAGAATGCTTCCCACTATGTGCAAGGCTCTTCCTGATATATAAACGCACTATTAACATCATCCCATTGGATGCATTGGGAAAATTGAGGCGTAGAGAGGTCAAGTAACTTTCTGAAGATCTCACAGCCTGTAAAGACTGAAGCCAGGACCTTCACACTGTTTAGTGCCAGAGCTCCAGTGCTTCACCATCTTCATGTAAATTAGTCTGGGGGTTTGGTCAGGTCTGCTGTATCCAGGAATTAGAGAACTTGAATTTACACACAGACTTCTCACAATGATAATTTGGGCAAAACAGGCATTTACTTGACCTCCATGTTACTTCACTGCGACTGGAAGTCCTCACTTGTAACATGGAGATATTAACAGCACCCACTTCACTGGCTAACCCTGAGAATTAAATGTGTTAACACATCAGAAGCACTTTAAAAATGCCACATACATAGCAAGCTTCTGATCTATTTTTTATTTAGGATTGTGTTCTGCTAGCTTTTCAGTTCCCCAGGGTATATATATATATTTTTTCAATTCTCCATTTCTGATTTTGAAGAATGGTGTTCAGTTATTGGCAGTTGAGGAAGGAAACTGTGCAAAAGGCGATGGAAACGCAACTACTTCAAGGGAAACTGAAAGGAAGAAGAAAGAATGGATAATATTCTGTGTCAGAAGGAGGGTTTCCAAAATTTAAGCATGTGTGCGTATACACACACACACACACACACACACACACACACACACAAACCCTGAAAGCTATTTCTATAGAAATAAAAACTGGGAGAATTGGTGATAAAAACAAGTACAGTCAACCCAGGACACTAAATACAGGTGGTAGGACATAATAATACAATCACATCCTCAGACATCTCCCCCGCACTCCTTGCCAGCCCTTTTCTCCCTGCCACCTACTCCTGTCCCGGATGCAGCTGTACTCAGGGCTATGGTTAAGATGGGTCTCTGGCCTCCCACTAACCACGTGTATGTGCCTTTTGTAGCTGTCCTCCTGCCACCCCTGTTCCCACTCCACCTCAATGCACTCCACCCCCACCTCTGGTACAGCCTGGCCCTCTGCTGAATTTGTTATTCCTACTAATGGCTGAATTCATAATAGTGCCAGTTTCTATGAATCCTGAGCATGGTCAGCCTCACAAGCAACTTTCATTAACTCTTGTGGCAGTGAGTGGTAAGAAGGAAATACAGATCAATCTGGCAGTGAACTGCATGAGAGCAGTTATGAGTGATTAACAATGAAAGAGCCAAAGAAGTAGACCCAGAATCTCTCAAATCAGTAGAAACTACACCCATTAGGAATGACTTCTTAGAACAGAGCTGCTGCTTCTTTTTTTTTTAAATTCTTATTTGTTTATATATGACAGCAGAATGCATTTCAATTCATATTACACACATAGAACACAATTTTTCATTTCTCTGGTTGTACACAAAGTAGAGTCACACCATTCGTGTCTTCACATATGTACTCAGGATAATAATGTCCATCTTATTCCACCATCTTTCCTACTCCCATACCCTCTCCCTTCCTCTCCCTCCCCTTTGTCCTACCTAAAGTTCCTCCATTCCTCCCATACTCCCCTTTCCCCTTGTGGATCAGCATCCTAATATCAGAGAAAATATTCAGCATTTGGTCTTTCAGGATTGGCTAACTTCACTTAGCATTATATTCTCCAAATCCATCCATTTACCTGCAAATGACATGATTTTATTCTCTTTTAATGCTGAGTAATATTCCATTGTGTATATATACCACAGTTTCTTTATCCATTCATCTACTGAAAGGCATCTAGGTTGTTTCCACAGTTTAGCTATTGTGAATTGTGCTGCTATAAACCAATGTTTATAGCATTTATTGCAGGCTGTGTCCCTGCAGTATGCTGTTTTTAAGTACTTTGGGTATGTGCCGAGGAGTGGGATAGCTGGGTCAAATGGTGGTTCCATTCCAAGTTTTCCAAGGAATCTCCTTACTGCTCTCCAGATTGGCTGCACCAATTTGCAGTCCCACCACCAATGTATGAGTGTGCCTTTTCCCCCACATCATCACCAACATTTATTGTTACTTGTATTCCTCACCAATAATTATTGTTGTTTGTGTTCCTAATAGCTGCCATTCTGCGTGGAGTGAGATGAAATCTTAAGAGTAGTTTTGATTTGCATTTCTCTAATTGCTAGGGATGTTGAACATTGTTTCATATATTTGTTGACTGATTGTATATCCTCTTCTGAGAAGTGTCTGTTTAGTTCCTTGGCCTATTTATTGATTGGGTTATTTGTTTTTTTGCTGTTAAGATTTTTGAGTTCTTTATATATCCTAGAGATTAGTGGTCTATCTGATGTGCGTGTGGTAAAAATTTTCTCCCATTCTGTAGGCTCTCCATTCACCTCACTGTTTGTTTCTTTTGCTGAGAAGTTTTTTAGTTTGAATCCATCCCATTTATTCATTCTTGATTTTATTTCTTTGATAAATGATTCTTTTTTAAAAATTTTTATTTATAGTAGCATGTATTACAGTTCATACTATACATATATAACATCTTTTTACATAAAACAGTTTGTATACAAAATATATTCACAGCATTCAAGTCTTCAATCATGCATTTAGAATAATGATATCCATCTTATTCAACCACTTTTGTCTCCCGATATAGGATTCTTATTAAGGAAGTCAGGCCCTAATCCAACATGATGGAGGTTTGGACTTACTTTTTCTTCTGTTAGGTACAGGGTCTCTGGTTGAATACCTAGGTCATTGATTCACCTTGAGTTGTGTGCATGGTGAGAGATAGGGGTTTAATTTCATTTTGTTGCATATGAATTTACAGTTTTCCCAGCATCATTTGTTGAAGAAGCTATTTTTTCTCCAATATATATTGTTGGTGCCTTTGTCTAATATGAGATAACTGTAATTATGTGGGTTTGTAGGACAGGGCTTCTTTTAACTTCAGTCTACATTTCGTTTTTTCAGTTTTCCTTTTTGTGATAAGCTTTGCTGTGAAAAAATTTGACCTTTCCCTTTAATGTTCCTAAATAAAGGGACACTTCCTTCCTGTGATGTGTGTGAGTGTGTGTTCACACACATGCACATGCCCACACAAGTGCACTTGGTAAGAATGAGTAAGAAGATAATGAAACTTATAATACTAATTTTTGAGCAATTTTTCAGATCTTGGCTAGACCATCTTCTTGCTGAGGATACTTTATTTTATCACTTCTAGCAATGATGTTGTAAAATGTGATGATTCCATGATTTGATAAGAACAGATATCATGGATAGACATTTTTATACAGACAAAAGCTGGGTGAATTCATTGTCACTGGACCTGCCTTACAAGAAATACTAAAGGGAATTCAGGTGGGGGGTGGGGGGGTGGTACTAATTAGTAACATGAAAACATGAAATTAAAAAATTCACTGGTAATAGTAAGTACAGAATCAGATCTGATACCATGCTGGTGAGATGTAAATTATTTCTACCTTTTGGATGAAGGTTAAGTGTTAAAACTATTAAAAATAGTAAGAGTTATAATAATTGGTTATAATATGCAACATAATAAGATATAAATTATGACATCATAAACACAAAATGTGGAAGGGGAATAGAAGTGGAGAGCTTGTGTGTGCAAAAAAAAAAATTATGTAGTCATTAGCTTAAAGTTGACTGTAGGACTATGAGATGTTTTAGGCAAGCAGCAAGCACTACAAGGCAAAAACCTATAGTAGATACACAAAAGATAAAAAATAAGGAGTTAAGGCATACTACTACAGGAAATTATTTAATCATAAAGGAAGATAGCAACAAGAAAATAATTCACAAAGTGGCAGTAGCAGTACTTACACATCAGTAACTGCCTTGAATATAAATGGATAAAATTCTCAATCAAAAGATATGCTGCCTATCAGAGACTTTCATCACCTTTAAGGAAATATATAAATTGAAAGTGAAGGAACACAAAAAGATAATCCATGCATATAAAAAACAAAAGGGAGCTGAGGTAGCTCTAATTGTATCAGATAAAATAAACTTTAAGTCAAAAACTGAGAAAAGAGACATTGTAGATAGACGTGCCACATAACAACACTTTAGTCAGTAGCAGATCACATATATGCCAATGGTCCTATAAGATTATAATGAAACTGAAAGATTTATATCACCTATTGATGTAGGAGCCATCATTATGTTGTAATACGACACATTAATCATGTGTTTATGGTGATATTAGTATAAATAGGCCTACTGCATTGTCAGTCATAAAAAAATATAGCACATATAATTATGGATAGTATATCATGCTTGTTCAAGATAATAAATGACTGTTACTGGTTTATATATTTACTATACTATAATTTTTTTATCTTATAAATTGTTATACTAATTCTACTCATTAAATATAGTTACTATAAATTAGCATGTCATGTCACAAAAACATCAGCCTCATACAGCTTGTGTTAACCATGTCTCTTGATTTCATCAAGTAGCTCAACTATACATCTAGGTTTATGCAAGCACATATGACATATGTTTGCAAATGACAAAATCAGCTAACTCTCTCAGGATGTAAATGACCATTGTTAAATGACACATGATTATAAGATAAAGTAGTCATTCATCAAGGATATAACAATTATAAATATAGATGCACCCAACATTACAGCACCTAAATATGAAGCAAATATTGATAGATCTGAAGGGAGAGATAGATTGTAGTACAGTAATTGAAAGGGACGTCAATAACCCACTTTCAACAATGGACAGATTACAGGGACAGAAAATCAGTAACACTGGACATAAATTATACTTCACATCAAATGGACATAACAGACATACAGAACATTCCATCCAACAGCTGAATATACATTCTTCTCAAGCTTTCACAGAACATTCTGCAGGATAGATCATATTTTAGGCCACAAAGCAACTATTAATAAATGTAAGAAGGTTAAAATATCAAATACCCTTTTTAACCACAATAGTATGAAACTATAAATCAATAACTGGAAAACTTTATAAAATTCACAAATATGTGGAAATTAAACAACATGCTTCTGAACAACCAGTAAATCAAAGAAGAAATAAAAAGAGAATTTAAAATATCCTGAGAGGTGAAAATGGAAATACAACATATCAATCCTCATGAATACAGTAAAACAGTTGAAAGAGAGAAGTTTATAGCAATGAAGAAAAAAGAGGAAAGATCTAAAATAAGCAATGTAACATCATACCTTGAGGAACTAGAAAAAGAAGACCAAACTAAGCCCAAGGATACTAGAAGAAAATAAATAACAAATATTAAGGCAGAAGTAAATGAAATAGAAACCAGAAAACAATAGGGAAAAATATCAGTGAAACTAAATCTTGTTTCTTTGAATATAATGGACAAACCTTTAGTTAGGTCAAGAAAATAGAAAATAAGAGAATACTCAATTAAGAAAAGCAGAAATTTAAAAGGAGTCATCACAACCAATCTACAGAAATACAAAGGATTATAAGAGGAGGATTTCAAGATGGCAGAATAGAGAATGTCACTTTCTTGGCTACTCTGAGGCCTAAAACCAAGAAAGCAGACAGGCAGCTTCTCAGCAAGGTGGGTGGACAAAAAAAGGGGGGGGTCAGACTTTAAAATTGGACATTCAAAGCAGATAGGGGACTCAGGAGGTTGAATATAATACAATAAGGAAGAAATCCCCAGTGCCTCAGCTGCTACAATGGAAAGAGTGATCCCTCTGCAAGCAAAGTGTAGGGATAGGGAATTAAAGGAACCCACATTCTTAGGATAACTGAGGCATATCTAGGTACAGAGAAGAGATCAAAGACATTGCCTGACTCAACTGAAAGGCACACTGCACAATAGCCTTGTATGGGAAAGAAGCAGCATCTCTCCCGGTGGCATGTAGAGGACAAGGGAAAGAACCATTTTGCAGCTGTGGTGCAAGGGCTAACAGCTGGGAGAGCCAAACCCGAGTGTAGCCCAAAATACAGGCCTGGCAAACCCATGCCACACAAAATAGAGTGTGCCTAAGTAACAAGAAGAAAATCAAACATGAAAAGAGGTTTTCACAGGGGACAATTGGTCATGGAACTCCACCTGGCTCTTCCCCTTCCCCTCCAATCTGACTGCTTGCAGGACTAGTTGGGAGAGCTGCACTTGGCTGGGAATTCCAAAGGGTGGGGAAGGGAGAGATTGAATTTGGAGACTGAACCCAAAAGCAGGAAAAATGAGGTCTGCAGGTGATGTAGTGGATTAAGAGTTGGCTCCTCCCCACACAAGTGGAACCCAGGGGAGATCCCTGGGGTGTAGTCTTCAAGCATGGACCAGCAATTGGTGGGCCCTGGAGGTGCACTGATTTAAAATCTCCAGACCGACTGTCATTCAGCAAAGAGGCTGGAACCCACCTACACCTAAAACCTATGTCCAGGAATTCTGCCTACAGGATAACTTCTCTCACTCCAGCAATCCAGAATGTGGAGTATCAAGCTCCAGATGACCCCACCTAACACTGCTGAGAAGAGAAGCTGAAAATCTTTTGAACTCCAATTAATATAATTCTTTAACTTTTCATTGTGGGATTCTCCCTGCCCCCCATTTAATTTTGACCTCAATTATTCATGGATATTTATACATACTCATATTTGTCTTTTTTTTCTCATTTCTAGCATTTTTGAAGTCAGATATTTTTCATGGATCAGTTTTTTGAGGACTAAGATATTTGCTTAGTATATATCAGTTTTGTTTTCATTCTTTTATTTTTATTGTTTTAAATATTTACTTTATATGTTTTTTCTCTCACCTGTTTCCCTTGATTCTCTTTCACTCTTTTCTTCCGCTAACAGACAATCTCTGTTGTTCCCTCTTTCACTCTTCTTTAATTTTTTACTTCTATCTATTCTTCTTTCTCATGATCATCATGTCCTTTTCCTGTTCACAATTCAAAATTGTAAACCCATTTTCAAACTTACTGTTTTTGTTGTAGGCAACAACTGATCATATCATTTCTGTTTATTGTGACAATTAACATAATAGATGTCATAGCAGAAATTATTTGGTTTAATGCTGTATATTGTTTGCATCAGTTTTTGTTATTATTTCTCTCCCCCTAAATGGTGAGGTACTGGAAACATACAGGGACTCTATAAGTCCACAAGGTAGAAATTCTTCTGCCTCAGATCCATACTGTTAGATAGGTACACACACACATAATATGAAAAAGCAAGGGAACAAACAACTGAATCCATCAACACAACAGTGGAAGAAATTTCTGAGAAGGAGTTTAGAATGTACATAGTTAAACTGACCTGCAAGATAAAGAATGATATAAAGAGTGCAGCCAAAGAATACAGGAAGTGAAAGATCACTTCAATAAAGAGAGATTCTGAAAAAAAAATAAAGCAGAAATCCTCAAAATAAAGGAATTAATAAACCAAATTAAACATTTAATTGAAAGCACCATCAACAGTCTAGATCACTTGGATGATGGAGTTTCAGGCAATGAAAACAAACTACTAAATCCTGAAAACAAACTTGACCATGGAGAAAAGAAGTTAAGAGACCATGAACATTACTTCCAAGAAATATGGGATAACTTAAAAAGACCAAACTTGAGATTTATCTATATGGATGAAAGCTTGGATATACAAACCAAAGGAATGCACAATCTTTTCAATGAAATAATATCAGAAAAATTTCTAAACCTGAAGAATGAAACAGAAAAGCAAATACAGGAGGCTTACAGGACCCCAAATATACAAAATAACAACAGATTGACACCCATGTACATTATTGTGAAAATAACTAACATACAAAAAAAAAAAAAAAAAAAAAAAAGGAAAGAAAAAAAAAAAGAAAAAAGGATAGAATTTTAAAGGTTTCCATGGAAAAATGACAGGTCACATTTTGAGGAAAAACCAATCCAGACCCAATCTCAGTCCACACCTTCAAAGCCAGGAGGCCTTGGAATAATATATACCAAGCTCTGAAAGCATATGGATGCCACACAAAAATACTATAATAAGCAAAATTAAGTTTCAGAAATGACAATGAAGTAAAAATCTTCCATCATAAACAAATGTTAAAAGAACTTACAACTAGAAAGCCTGCATTACAAAACATACTCAATAAGATATTTTATGAAGAAGAAATGAAAAAATAAATATTAAAATCAGCAAAGAGAGGAACTACACTAAGAGAATAGTCAATCAAAGGAGAAACTAATTCAAATTAAAAACCAGAAATAAATCAAAATGACAGAGAATACAAATCATATTTTAATAATAACAATAAATATAAATGGCCTAAATTCATCAATCGAAAGACAAACTGGTAGATTGGATTAAAAATCAAGACCCACCAATATGCTGTCTCTAACAGATTCACCTCATAGGCAAAGACATCCACAGACTGAGGGCAAAATAATGGAACAAAACATATTCACATGAAGGATATTTCATACTGCTTAAAGGAATTATATATCAACAATACCTAACAATCATACCATAATTGCCCAAACAGTAGAGCATCGATGTACATAAAACAAACCCTTCTCAATTTAAAGAATCAAATTGACCACAACATAATAATACTGGGTGACTTTAATAAATTTCTCTCATGACTGGATAGATCCTTTTAACAAAAACTAAATAAGCTACAGAACTAAAAATTACAATTAATAATTTAGACTTAACAGACATATATAGACTATTTCATTCATCAATACTGAATATGCTTTCTTCTCAGCAGCACAAACAGACCATATATTAGACCACAAAACAACTTTTAGCAAATACAAAAATAAAAAAAATTAAAAATAGAGTTGATACCTTGCATCCTATCAGATCATAACAGAATGAAATTAGCAATCAATGATAAAGTATAAAATAGAAGCTACTCTATCACCTGAACACTAAGTAATATGCTATTGAATGATGAATGAATAGTAGAAAAAATCAGGGATGAAATTTAAAAAAATTCTTAGAGGTAAATAAGAATAGTGATACAACATATCAAAATCTTTGGGATGCTATGAAGGCAGTGCTAAGGAAATTTCATTTCATTGCATTGAGCTCATTCATTAAGAGAATAAAAAGCCAATAAATTAAAGACCTAACATTACATCTTAAGCCCTAGAAAAGGGAGAACAAATCAACACCAAAAGCAGTAGAAGACAGGAAATAAAGTCAGAGCTGAAATCATTGAAATTCAAACAAAAGTAACAATCCCAAAAAAGTCAACAAAAAATTTGTTTCTTTGAAAAAATAAAAATAAAATTAATAAACTTTTAGCCATGCTAATGAATAAAACGAGAGAACGAAAACTCAAATTATTAAAATTTGTGATGAAAAAGGAAATATCAAAACAGACACTACTGAAATAGAGACAATAATTAGAAACTGTTTTGAATCTATACTCCAATGAATTAGAAAATCATGAAGATTTCTAGAGACATATGACCTAACCAAAATGAATCAGGAGGACATAGAAAATTTAAACAGATCAATTTCAATCAATGGAATGGAAGATGCCACCAAAAGCCTACCAACAAGCCCAGAACCGATGCATTCTCAGCTGAGTTCTACCAGACCTTCCAAGAAGAACTAGCACCAATCCTCCTCAAATTATTCCATAAAATAGAAAAGGAGGTAACCCTTCCAAACTCATTCTATGAAGCTAATATCACCCTGATACCAAACCAGACAAAGACACATCATGGAAAGAAAACTTCAGACCAATATCCCTAAAGAACATAGATGTAAAAATTTTTAATAAAATACCAGCAAATTGCATACAAAAACATATTAAAAAGATAGTGCACCATGATCAAGTGGGGTTCATCTCAGGGATGCAATGTTTGTTCAACATATGGAAATCAATAAATATAATTCATCACATCAATAGACTTAAAGACAAGAATGACATGATTACACAAATAGACGCAGAAAAAGCACTTGATGAAATACAGCATCTATTGATGGTCAAAACACTAGAAAAACTAGGGATAGTAGAAACCTACATCAACATTCTAACAGCTATATATGTTAAACCCAAGGTCAACCTCATCCTAAATAGGAAAAAAAATTTGAAGCATTCCCTCTAAAAACTGGAACAAGATAGGGATGCCTTCTTTCTCCATTTCTATTCAACATTGTCCTTAAAACTCTAGCCAGAGCAATTAGACAGAAGAGAGAAATTAAAGGGATATGAATAGGAAAAGAAGAACTCAAAGCATCCCAATTTGCTGACAACATGATTCTATATTTAGGGAAAAAATGAATTCATCAAAGAGCAGGTTATAAAATTAATATATATAAATCAATTGCACTACTATACATCAGTGACAAATCAGCTGAAAGAGAAATTAGAAAAACTATTTCATTCTCAGTAGCCTCAAAATAAAATATTTGGGAATCAATCTAACAATAGAGGTGAAAGACCTCTACAAGGAATACTATGAATTCTAAAGAAAGAAATTGAAGAAGACCTTAGATGATGGAAAGATCCCCCATATTCTTGGATAGGCACAATTAATATAGTCCAAATGACCATACTACCAAAAGTGCTATACATATATAATGCAATTCCTATTAAAGCTTTAATGATGTTCTTCATAGAAAGAGAAAAAACAGTCAAGAAATTCATTTGGAAAAATAAGAGGCCCAGAATAGCCAAAGCAATACTCTAGGGGAAAACTGAAGCAGGAGGCATCACAATACCATACCTTAAATATACTAGAGAGCCACAGTAACAAAACAGCATGGAATTGGCACCAGAACAGACATGAAGACAAATGGTACAGAATAGAAGACACAGAAAAACCCACATAAATACAGTTATCTCATACTAGACAAAGGTGCCAAAAACATTCACTAGAGGAAAAAGAGCCTCTTTAACAAATGGGCTGGGAAAACTGAAAAGTCATATGTAAAAAAGTGAAATTAAACCCCTATCTCTCACCATGCACAAAACTCAACTCAAAGTAGATAAAAAAAACATAGGCATTAGACAAGAGACCCTATACCTATTAGAAGAAAAAGTAGGCTCCATTCTCCATCATGTTGGCTTAGGAATAGAATTCCTCGGCAAGACTCCTAAAGCACAAGAAATAAAATCAAGAATCAATAAATGGGATGGTATCAAACTAAAAAGCTTCTTCACAACAAAGGAAATAATCAAGAATGTGAAGAGACAGCCTACAGAATGGGAGAAAATCTTTGCCACCTGCACTTCAGATAGAGCATTAATCTCCAGGATATATAAAGAACTCAAAAAAATTAATACCAAAACCCAAATAACTCAATCAATAAATGGGCAAAGAAACTAAACATACTTCACAGAAGAAATACAATTGGTCAACACATATATGAAAAAATGTTCAACATCACTAGCAATTAAAGAGAAGCAAATTAAAACTACAATGAGATTTCCTCTCACTCCTGTCAGAATGGCAATTATTGAGAATACAAGTAACACTAATTGTTGGTGAAGAAGTGGCGGGAAAGGCACACTCATACACTGCTAGTGGGACTGCAAATTGGTGTAACCACTATGGAAAGCAGTATAGAGATTCTTCAGAAAACTTGGAATGGAACCACCATTTGACCCAGTTATCCAATTCCTTGGCATATACCCAAAGGACTTAAAATCAGCACACTATAGTGATGTGGTCACATCAATGTTTATAGCAGCTCAATTCACAGTAGCTAAACTATGGAGCCAACCTGGGTGCCCTTCAACAGACAAATGGATAAATATGGTACATATACACAATAGAATATTACCCAACCTTAAAGAAGAATGAAATTATGACATTTACAAGTAAATGGATGGAACTAGAGACTATCATGCTAAGTGAAATAAGCCAGTTCCTAAAAATGAAAAGCCAAATTTTCTCTTCAATATGCAGATTCTGACTCACAATAAGCAGGAGGGAGGCAGGAGTGGAGGTTCACAAGATTGGACAGGGGGGATGTGGGGAAGAGAGGGGGAATGAGAATGGGGATGACAGTAGAATGAATTTGACATAAATTTCCTATGTTCTTATGTGAATACATGACCACTGTAACTCCACATCATGTACAACCACAAAAATGGGAAGTTATACTCCATGTATGTATGATATGTCAAAATACATTCTACTGTCACGCATAACTAAAAAGATCAAATAAAGATTTTAAAGAAAAAAACCCAAAAGATTATAAGAGAAAACTATGAACAATTACATACCAATACATTGGATCTAGAATAAATGGATAAATTCCTAAAACCATACAAGCTACCAAGAATGAATCATGGAGATGGTAGAATGAGATGGACATGATTACCCTAGGTACGTATGTGAAGACACAAATGGTGTGATTCTATTTTGTGTACAACCAGAGAAATGAAAAATTGTGCTCCATTTGTGTACTATGAATTGAAATGCATTCTGCTGTCATGTACAACAAATTAGAACAAATAAATTAATTAATTTAAAAAAGAGTGAATCATGGAGAAATAGAAAATCTGAACAGACAAATAATTAGTAAGAAGATTGAATCAGTAATTAGAAACAAAGAAAAGCCCAGGACTGGATAGCTTCACTCCTGAATTCTACCAAATATATGTATTTTTAATTTAAAATGTGCATTTTTTTCTTTTGTTGTAAGTTGTTATATATGACAGCAGAGTGTATTACAATTCATATTACACATATAGAGCACATTTTTACACATCTCTGCTTGTATACAAAGTATATTCACGCCATTTGTGTCTTTATACATGCACTTAGGGTAATGATATCTATCTCATTCTACCATCTTTTTTTTTTACCCTCTTGCCCCCTTCCTTCCCCTCACTCCCCATTGGCCTTTCTAGTGTTCCTTTAATCCTCCTATGCTCTCCGTCCCAACCCCACTGTGAATCAGCCTCCTTATATAAGAGAAAACATTTGGCATTTGGAGTTGTGGGATTGGCTAACTTCACTTAGCATTATATTCTTCAACTTCACCCATTTACTTGTGAATGCCATTATTTTATTCTCTTTTATTTTAAAAAATTACTACCAATGTTTCTCAAACTCTGTGAAAACTTTGAAAAGGAAGGAACACTTTCCAATTTTGAGGCCAGCATTTCCCAATACCAAAGCCAGACAAGGACTATACAAGAAAGGAAAATACAGACTAATATTCCAGATTAACACAATACAAAAATTCTTAAGAAAATATGAGAAAACTGAATGTAATAGGACATTAAAAGAATAATTCACCAGGACCAATGAGATCTATACCTGGGATGCAAAGATGTTTTAACATATGCAAATCAATGAATGTGACACACCACACTAACAGAATGAAGGACAAAACCATAATAATCTCATTAGATAAAGAAAAAAGTATCTGACTAAATTAAACATCCATTCATGATAAAAACGCTCAACAAATTATGTATAGAAGAAAATATAACAACACAACAAATGTCACATTTTTCAAGTCCATAGCAAACATCATATTCAATAGGGAAAAAAAAAATGAAAGTTTTTCTACTAAGATTAATAGACAAGGAAGCCACCCTTGTCATTTCTAATTAACAAAGGAGTGGAAGTCCTAGTCTAAGTGATAAAACAGGGCTTTCAAATTAGAAAGAAAGGACTTGCTTGGGACCCAGGCTCAGAGTAGGCCCGGGTCAATCTTGTCACCAGCAGACACCACTGGAGCTCAGGTTCAGGCACAGGACCGCCTCTTCCAACCAGCAGACAACCACAGGAGCCCAGGCCCTGCCCAGATCTGCCTATACCTACCTATACAGGACCCAGACCCAGGGTAGGTCCAAGTCCACACCCCCCCAACCTGGGAGCCCAAGCCTAACCCACTTGCATCTTGGAACACTGCAGACATTGCCATAGCCTTCCCCACACAGTAGCCCCTACCTTTTGACAATAGACAGGTCCTAGAAGCAGCTGCATCTCAAATCAGGCATCCCAAAGTCAGTGTAAGGCCCACCCTTTCAGCCCCATTTCTGTAAGATGTTGCATCCATCTTGGGACACCTCCACTGTTATCTCGAGTTACCTCTGCTATTGCTGTCACCACCTTTAGTTGTAGTAGCATACATTGAGGGACACCTGCAGGGTCTAGAAGCCGAACATCAACGTGAGGCACAGACAATCTGCATGGATACTACAAGAATATAGGGTAGAAATTGTAATATCTCAGATCCACACTACAAGAAAGGAAAACACACAGACAACATAAATAAACAAGGGAGGAAAGTGCCCCAAACAAACCAGGATAGTACAATAACAGAACCCATGCACAGTGACATTGATGAAATTTCAAAGAAGTTCAGAAGGTTCATAATCAAAATGATCTGTGAATTAAAGAATGACCTAATTGAGCAAATACAGGCAAAAATTGATCACTCCAACAAAGAGATAAGAGCAAATACAGGTAGCAAAAGATTACTTCAACAAAGAGATAGAGACTCTGAAAAAAAAAAGTCAGAAATCCTTGAAATGAAGGAAACAATAAACAATAAACCAAATAAAAAACTCAATAGAAAGCATCACCAACAGACTAGATCACTTTGAAGAAAGAATGTCAGATAATGAAGACAAAGTATACAATCTGGAAAATAAAGTTGACCATACAGTGAAGATAGTAAGAAACCATGAACAGAGCATCCAAAAATTATGGGACAACATCAAAAGACCAAATCTAAGATTTATTGAGATAGAGGAAGGCACAGAGTTTCAAACCAAAGGAATGCACAATCTCTTCAATGAGATAATATCAGAAAATTTCCCAAGCATAAAGAATGAATTGGAAAATCAAATACAAGAGGCTCACAGGACAACAAATGTACAAAATTATAACAGATCTATACCAAAGCACATTATAATGAGAATGCCTAGCATACAGAATAAGGATAGAATCTTAACGGCCTCAAGAGAGAGGAATCAGATCACATATAGGGGGAGACAAATTCGTATCTCATCAGATTTTCCAATCCAGACCCTCAAAGACAGGAGATTGGAACAACATATCCCAAGCTCTGAAGGAAAATGGATGCCAACCAAGAATCTTATATCCAGCAAAATTAAGCTTTAGATTTGATGATAAAATAAAACCTTCCATAATAAATAAAATTTAAAAGAATTTACAACTAGAAAGCCTGCACTACAGAACATCCTTGGCAAAATATTCCACAAAGAAGAAATGAAAAACAATGATGAGAATCAGCACAGGGAGGTATTACACTAAAGGAAAAACTAATCAGAGAAGAAATCAAATCAAGTCAAATACCAAAAATAAATAAAAATGGCTGGGAATACAAATCATGTCTCAATAATAACCCTGAATGTTAATGGCCTAAACTCACCAATCAAAAGATATAGACTAGCAAATTGGATTTAAAAAAAAAAAAAAAGACCCAACAACATGCTGTCTACAAGAGACTCACCTCATAGGAATAGAGATCCATAGGCTGAAGGTTAAATGTTGGGGAAAATCATACCACTCACATGGACTGTGGGAGCAAGCAGGGGTTTCCATCCTCATATCAAATAAAAGAGACTTCAAGCTAAAGTTAATCAAAAGAGATAAAGAAGGACACTACATACTGCTCAAGATAACCATACACCAACAAGACTTAATAATTATAAATATCTATGCCCCCCAAAATGGAGCATCTACATTCACCAAACAAACTCTTCTCAAGTTCAAGAGTTCAAGAGTCAAATAGACCAAAACACAATAATTTGGGGTGACTTTAACACACCTCTTTCACCACTGGATAGATCTTCCAAACAAAAGCTGAACAAAGAAACTCTAGAACTCAATAATACAATCAATAATTTAGACTTGACTGACATATATAGAATATTTCATCTTTCAATGAACAAATACACTTTTTTTCAGCAGCACATGGATCCTCCTATAAAATAGACCATATATTATGCCACAAAGCAACTCTTAGCAAATATAAAAAAGTAGAGATACTACCCTGCATTCTATCAGATCATAATGGAATAAAATTAGAAGCAAATGATTAAATAAGAAATGAAAACTACTCCAACACCTGGAGACTAAATAATATGCTACTGAATGAACAATGGGTGGTAAAAGACATCAAGTAGGAGATTAAAAAATTCTTAGAGATGAATGAGAACACAGATACAACATATTGAAATCTCTGGGACACTATGAAGGCAGTTCTAAGAGGAAAGTTCATTTCATGGAGTCCATTCCTTAGAAGAAGTAAAAGTCAACAAATAAACGGCTTAAAATTACATCTCAAAGTCCTAGAAAAAGAAGAACAATCCAACACCAAAAGCAGTAGAAGATAGGAAATAATTAAAATCAGAGCTGAAATCAATCAAATTGAAACAAAAGAAACAATTGAAAAAATTGACAAGACAAAAAGTTGGTTCTTTGAAAAATAAATAAAATTGGCAGATCCTTAGCCATGCTAATGAAGAGAAGGAGAGAAAAAACTCAAATTACTAACATACTTGAAGAAAAAGGAAAGATCACAAAAGACACTACAGAAATACAGAAGATAATTAGGAATTATTTTTGAAAACTTGTACTCCAATAAAATATAAAATATTGAAGGCTTGACAAGTTTCTAGAGTCATATGATTTGCCCAAATTGAATCAGGATGATATACACTATTTAAACAGATCAATTTCAAGCAATGAAATACAAGATGCCATCAGAAGCCTACCAACCAAGAAAAGCCCAGGACCAGATGGATACACAGCCAAATTCTATAAGACCTTTAAAGAAGAACTAATACCAATACTCTTCAATTTATTTCAGGAAATAGAAAAAGAGGGAGCACTTCCAAACTCATTCTATGAGGCCAATATCACCTTGATCCCAAACCAGGAAGACACATCAAAGAAAGAAAACTTCAAATTAATATCTCTAATGAATATAGATGCAAAAATTCTCAATAAAATTCTGGCAAATTGAATACAAAAACATATCAAAAAGATAGTACACCATGATCAAGTGGGATTCATTCTAGGGATGCAAGGTTGGTTCAACATCTGGAAATCAATAAATGTAATCCATCACATCAATAGACTTAAAGATAAGAACCATATGATCTTCTTAATAGATGTAGAAAAAGCATTTGACGAAATACAGCACCCCTTCATGTTCAAAACACTAGAAAAACTAGGGATAACAGAAACATAGCTCAACATCGTAAAAGCTATCTATGCTAAGCCCCAGGCCAACATTATTTTAAATGTAGAAAAGTTGAAAGTATTCCCTCTAAAAATTGGAACAAAACAGGAATGCCCTCTTTCACCACTTCTATTTAACAGTTCTTCAAACACTGGCCAGAGCAATTAGACAGATGAAAGAAATTAAAGGGATACAGATAGGAAAAGAAGAACTCAAATTAGCACTATTTGCCAATGATATGATTCTATACCAAGAAGTCCCCAAAAAAATTCACCAGAAAACTTCTAGAACTAGTAAATGAATTCAGCAAAGTAGCAGGATACAAAATCAACACCCAGAAATCAAAGGCATTTCTGTATATCAGTGACAAATCCTCTGAAAGGGAAATGAGGAAAACTACCCCATTCACAATAGCATTAAAAAATATATAACTTAACAACTTAATGAAGAGGTGAAAGTCCTCTACAACAAAATCTACAGGACACTAAAGAAAGAAATTAAAGAAGACCTTAGAAAATGGAAAGATCTCCCTTGTTCTTGGATAGGCAGAATTAATATTGTCAAAATGAGCATACTACCAAAAGCACTATACAGATTTAATGCAATTCCAATCAAAATACCAATGACATTTCTCAAAGAAATAGAAAAAGGAGTCATGAAATTCATCTGGAAAAATAAGAGACCCAGAATAGCTAAAGCAATCCTTAGCAAGATGAGTGAAGCTGGTGGCATCAGTACACCAGACATTAAATTATACTACAGAGCAATAGTAACAAAAACTGCATGTTATTGACACCAAAATAGACTTGTAGACCAATGGTACAGAATAGAGGACACAAAGAAAAACCCACATAATTACAGTTATCTTATATTAGAAAAAGGTGCCAAAAATGTACATTGGAGAAAAGATAGCCTCCTCAATGAACAGTGCTGGGAAAACTGGAAATCCATATGCAGTAAAATGATATTAAACCCATATCTCTCACCATGCACAAAACTCAACTCAAAGTGGATCAAGGACCTAGGAATTAAACCAGAGACTCTGCATCTAATAGAAGAAAAAGTAGGCTCAAATCTCCATCATGTCAGATTAGGCCCCTACTTCCTTAATAAAACTCTTATAGTGCAAGAATTAATATCAAGAATCAATAAATGGGATGGATTCAGACTAAAAAGCTTCTTCTCAGCAAAAGAAACAATCAGTGAGGTGAATAGAGAGCCTACTAATTGGGAACAAATTTTCACCATGCACACATCAGAGCACTAATCTCTAGGATGTATAAAAAACTCAAAACACTTCACAGCAAAAAATAAAAAAATAAAAAAATAAAAAAAAAATAACCCAACCAATAAATGGGCCAAGAAACTGAAGAAACACTTCTCAGAAGAGGATATACAATCAATCAACAAATATATGAAAAAAATGTCTAACATCTCTAGCAATTAGAGAAATGCAAATCAAAACTACTCTAAGATTTCATCTCACTCCACTCAGAATGGCAGCTATCAAAAATACAAACAACAATAAGTGTTGGCGAGGATGTAGGGGAAAAGACACACTCATACATTGTTGGGGGGACTGCAAATTGGTGCAGCCAATCTGGAAAGCAGTATGGAGATTCCTTGGAAAACTGGGAATGGGACCACCATTTGACCCAGCTATCCCATTCCTCAGTCTATACCCAAAGGACTTAAAAACAGCATACTACAGAGACACAGCCACATCAATGTTTATAGCATCACAATTCACAATAGCTAAACTATGAAACCAACCAGTAGATAAATGGACAAATAAAATGTGGTATATATATATATATATATATATATATATATATATATATATATATAATGGAATATTATTCAGCAATAAAAGAGAATAAAATCATGGCATTTGCAGGTAAATGGATGGAGTTGGAGAATATAATGCTAAGTGAAGTTAGTTAATTCCCCCAAACCAAATGCCATATGATTTAAGAATGCTGATTCATAATATGCTTCAGGGTGGAGGGAGGATGGGTGGATTAGATGAATTCTATATAGTTCAGAGGGGAAAAGGAAGGGAGGGGACATAGGGGTAGAAAAGACAGTGGAATGCAATGGTCATCATTACCCTAAGTACAATTGTGAAGACATGAATGATGTGACTCTACTTTGTGTACTACCAGAAATATGAAAAATTGTGCTCTATATGTGTAATATGAAGTGTAATGCATTCTGTTGTCATATATAACAAATTAAAATTTAAAAAAACAAATGAGAAAGAAGTTGAAGTGTTTCTATTTGCTAATGACAGTCTTTGAAAATCATGGAGGAAATTCTAAAGACTACACACACACACACACACAGACTTAAATCCGTTAGAACTAATAAATGAATTTAGTAAAGTTGCAGAATATGAAATCAATATGCAAAAATTTTAGCCTTTCTATATACTAGCAACTATCCAAAAAGGAAATCTAGAAACAATCTTATGTATGATAGTTACAAAAAATAAAATACTTAGGAATAAATTTAATCAAGGAAAAGCTTATGAAAATAATTTATAAATACATGAATAAATGAAAAGACATTCCATGTTCATGGGTTGGAAGAATTAATATTGTCAATATTTCCTTACTATTCAAAGTGATCTACAGATTCAATGCAATCTATTTAAAAATTCCAATAATTTTTTCAAAGAAATAGAAAAAGTCCTAAGATTTGGAACCACAAAAGATCTCCATTTGCTAGTGCAAGCTTGAGCAAAAAGAACAAAGCTGGAGGTATCATATTGATTTCAAAATATATTACCACGCCATATTAACTAAAATAGTACGGTAGTATCATAAAAACAGACATATAGATCATTGGATAAAATTGAAAATCTATTTTAGAAATCCATGTATTTATGGTCAATTGATTTTAAACAAAGATGCCAAGAACTCACAGAGGGGAATGTACAGTCTCTTTAATATATGATTTGGGAAAATTATGTATCTACATGTAGAAGAATGAAATTAAGCCCTTTTCTTACACCATATACAAAAATCAACTAAAATTGATTAAAATTTCAAATATATGATACTGAATAGATAAAGGAAAGGAAATCAGTATGTTGAAGAGATATCTGTATTCTCATGTTCATTACTTCATGTTCATAATAACCAAGCTATGAAAGAAACCTCAGTGTCTATAAACAGATAAATAAACAAACAATAAAAACATGGTACATATACATATTGAAACATAGCTAACTAGGTATTTCATTTTCAATGATTCATCAGCAGGCAAACTTAAAACCACTTTGAGTTTTCTTTTCCATTTTTTCTGTATGGGAATGAAACTATTATTTTGTTCCCTGTCGTAAATAGAGGTTGAAAGAAAACTGAAACTGTAAGAAACTGAAAACAACATGAGAGAAATAACTCCTAGTTGGCGCTGTGTTCATGGACTAGGAAATATATTTATGCATTCGTCCTTTTTTCCTGACAGAGGGATACCATGATTTTGGATGTTGAAGCTCATTTTTGGATAATGAAATCTAGCTCTAAAATTTTTGATAATCTATAAATTAGAAGATAGTCTAAACTGCTTCAGTTTTTTTAAATGTATTGAAATTTGTTTTGTGGTCTGGCGTATGGTGTATCTTTGAGAATTCCACATACATTTCAAAAAGTGTCTATTTTGCTAGTTTGGGTTGGAGTATTATATAAATATCAATCAGGTTAAGTTGATGGTTAGTGTGGTTCAACCTTTCCAATTTTAACTGATTTTTATGTATAATTATTATATCAAGTATTGAGAGAAGAACACCACAATCTCCAATTTTAATTTGGATGTGTCTGTTTCTCTAATTTGCTTACTTGGTTATGTTATTACATCTTATTAAATTGATTTTTTATCATTAGAAGTGTTCCTTTTTATGATGGACTCAATGTTTGAAAGTATTATTTATCTAATACTAATATAGCTACACTAGCTTGCTTTTTATTAGTATTCGTATGTTATATCCATTTCTGGCCTTTTTCTTTTTAAATGGCTCATGTTTTCTATTAAAGTGATATTTCATAAGAAAAGAAAATTATACACTAATGTCCTTAATAAACAAGATTCCTTTAAAAAATTAGCAAATTAAATCTATCAATCTATTGAAAGGATGATACATTAGGAACAAGTAAGGTTTAATTAAGAAATGGAAGGTTGGTTTAACATTTTTAAATCAACCACTGTAATTCATCATATTAACATACTACAAATGAAATGCCATATGATTTTTACAATAGATTCAGAGAAGCATTTTATAAAATCAAACACCCATTTGTAATTCTTTTAAAAAACAAAAAGCCCTCTGAAATGGAAAAGAAAGAAATTTCCTTTAGCCTGATAAAAAGCATCTATGAAATACCAGCAGTTAACATCATTTAAATACTGAAAGACTGAATAATTTCCCCAGAATGTCAGGATTACTTCTATTACCACTCCTATTTAATATTACACTGCAGCTCCTGGCCAGTTCAATAAAGCAAGATCAAAACAAAAGGCAAAGATATTGGAAAACAAAAACTGCTTAGTTGCAGAAAATACCACCCACTGCCTTAAGGAATCTACATAAAATTAGTTAAGTAAAGATACAATGTTAAGTAAAGGTACAAGGCCAATACACAAAAGTCAATTGTATTTCTATATAATAGCAAGGAACAATTAGAAATAAAATTAAAGATAATAGTATCAATAAACCTAGAACATTCAAGGATGTATTTAGCAATTATATTTTAAGACATTACATGAAAACCACAAAGCACTACTGGCAGAAATTACAGACATCCTCAAAAAGTATTTTGTAAAGATTGCAAAGGGCCTGGAATAACCAAAAACATTTTAAGAAAGATCAGTGTTGAAGGATTTACTCCACCTGAATTCATGACATACTCTAAAGTTACAGTAATCAAGAAAATGTGATACTAGTGTATAAATACCTTAAAGAAACTAAACAGAGAGCAGAAATAAACCACATATATATGGCCAATTTATTTAATTTTGGCAATATTGCCAAGTTAATTTCATGAAGAAAGAAGATTCTTTTCAACAAATGGTGCTGGGTAAGTTACATAGCCTTGTGAAGAAAAACATTAATCCCAACTTTTATCACACACTATAAAAATAACTAGAAATTGATTATAGACTTAAGAGATAAAACTTCAAGACAATTAAAAAAATTTTTTTAGTTGTCAATGGACTTTATTGTATTGTATTTATTTATATGCTGATTGAACCCAGTGCCTCACACATGCTAAGCAAGCATACTGCCACTGATCCACAAGAAAATTACACACTACCTCAGCTCCTTCAAGACAATTTAATTAGCATATTTCATAAAGAATTGTTTTAGTCAACTTTTGCATCTCCATGAAAAAATATCTGACAAGAACAACTTAGAGGAGGAAAGGCTTACTTGGGGCTCAGTTTCAGAGGCCTCAGTCCATACATAGCCAACTCCATTGCTCTGGGCCCAAGATGAGCCAGTACATCATGGAGGAAGGGCCTAGTGGAAGTTAGTCGCTCAGCTCTGGCCAGAGTCAAGAAGCAGATTGGGGGGTGCGGGAAGAAGCTACAGGGAAGATGCACCCTTTCAGAGCATGTACCCAGTGACCCCTCCTCCAGCCATGCCCCACCTGCCTACATCCAGTTAGTCCATTCAAACTAGGATAGATTGATTAGGTTACAGCTCTCATAATCTAATTATTTTACTTCTAAACATGTCTGCATTAATGGGATATTTGGGGGACACCTCACATCCAAACCTTAACAGAAAGCACACACTGATAATCTTCTCATAAGGAAAACTCTTGGCTTGGATAGTTTAGCTAAATGGTATCAAATACTCTGGGAAGAACTAGTCTCCCACAGCAGAGTCTTTCAGGAAAAGGGGTTGTGGTATGTTATTTCCCAATTTGTTTTGTCAAGCATGAATCCAAATGCCAAAGCAAACACTCACAGGAAAACTACAAACCAATCTCTCTCAGGAATAAAGACAAATAAGCTTTAATAAAAACTTAGCAATTTGAATCCAGAAATATATTAAAAGGATAATACCTCATGGACCAGTAGGATTTATCTCAGGAACATAATATTAGTTCTACTTCAGAAAATCAATCAGTATAACTCACAAGCTTAAAACACAGAAGAAAAATTGTGATATCTTCATAAATAGGTAAGTAACTGATGAAAATCAGAATCTGTTCATGATTAAAACAAAAATTCATTAAACCAGGAAAACAAAGGAATTTCTTCAACCTGATAATGGGCATATATGAAAAATCTAAAGCTAACACAGTACTTAATGGTGAAATATTAGATGTTGTCTCTTAAGATTGAAAACAGTGTAGACATCTGCTTTCACCATTCACCACCCCCCCAATATTTTACTGGATATTTGCAGTATTAACACACACACAAAAATAAATAAATAAATAAATAAATAGGATGAAGAGACATTAAAATTGAAAGAGAGGTAAAACTTTCTAAATTCTCATACAACATGAGTAGTTATGAATAATATCCAAAGGACTCTATAACTACTAGTAGACTGAATAAGTGAATTCAATACATGGAAAGTGAATCCAATAAGCAAAAAGATATTGCATTTCTGTGTTAATAGAAACAAAAATGAAAAATTAAATAAAAACCCATACCACTTATAGTAGCATTGAAAGTATAAGATGGCAAGAATAATTATAATGAAAGACATTAAAAAATACCTCTCTGCAGAGAACTACAAAACCTTGCTGACTGTTGTTAAAGAACATTTAATACATGGAGAAATAGCCCATGCTCACAGGGTAGAAATCTCAGTGTTTTAAAGATGTTGATTATTCCAAAATTGATTAGTTAATTCTATTCAGTTTTAATAAAAATCCTAGCAATATGTGATACAGAAATTGACCAGTTGATACTAGAATGTATACAGAAGAGTGGAGAACCCAGGATAGCCAAAACACATTGAAAACAGAATAACAGTGTACTTCTAGTATTGATTTACATACCTAGTATGAAGATAAATTAAATGAGTATGGTATTGTTGTGAGGATAAACAGAAAAATGGAATGGAATAGAGAATTCAGATTTGATGCACAAGTTATGTCAATTGCATTTCCAAAAATATGCCCAGAAATTTGATAGAACACAGAAAGTATTTTCAACAAATGGTTCTGGATGAATAAGATGCACAGAGGGATAAAAATAAATTTGACCCTTCCCTCACACACAACACTTAATTCAAGATGGTTTAGATCCATAAAAGTAAAAGTGAAAACAAAAAAGTTCTTCCAAACATATATAATGTAATAACTATGTGTTCTTGAGAAAAGAAAATATTTCTTCGACAAAATGAAAAAGCATTAAACACAAAAGGAAATCTTTATAAACTGGACTTCAGCAAACTTATAAACATCTTTGTCACAAAACATTGTTGAATAATGAAAAATCAAGTTAAAATTATTTGCTGTTCATATATCTTGCAGAGAACCTGCACCCGGGTTGTATAAAGAACATTTACATATCAATAATTAAAATCCAAATAACTCCATAAAAATAGGAAAAATGTTTTGCAGGTGCCTCATTCAAAAAAGTAACGTGAGAGGATCCAAGATGGTGCACCAGAGAGCGGTAGCCCTCTGTGTAACTCGGTAAACTGGGACTCAGTAGTGAGAATGCTGCTTAGTTGCAAGCGATACTCCTGCTCCTGTGAAGGCGTCGTGGTCATCGTGCCCCTCTGGGGCTCCGGGGGCAACAGGCTACAGCCTTGGAGTGAGTCTCCCAGCTACTCGCCTGGGACTGCCGCTGGGGGACCAACGCCTGAGGAGACCACCTGCATCGCCAGCATGGAATGGAGTGGACCGTTCAGCCGCTCCAGCGCAGAGAACCGGTCTCACACAAGACACCTGGCAACTTCCGACGCACAGGAACACCAGACGACGATCCCACCCATCCTGTGTGGACCCCCTTCGGCCAACGTGGTGTGGCCACCGCCATGTTGGGAT
Source organism: Tamias sibiricus (assembly GCA_025594165.1). Lineage (NCBI taxonomy): Eukaryota > Metazoa > Chordata > Mammalia > Rodentia > Sciuridae > Tamias > Tamias sibiricus. Next base: position 104,150,184 of record CM046664.1, on the reverse strand, counting down.
GCGGCAGCAGCAGCAGCAGCAGAGAAAACCCCCTACTCAGGGTAGCCTGCCTGCACCCGAGGAGTTTACACAGGCTCTGAAGTCAGCTGACAGCCACATACACCACACACTGACAGCCACAGAGCTCGTTTCTGAACCCAGTGTCTGGCGCCATCGCTGGGCTCCCGCCATCTGGCCCAACACAGTAACGCGGAAAGTGGGAGCCTACCTCTTGGGTCACCTTTCAGCATCATTTCCCAGGGGGGACAACTCCGAGCGCAAAACTGCCGGCTGACCAGGTACGCAGTTTGTAACTCCACCGCTCTCCCCAGCAGCCACTGCACTGGTACAGTGACTCCTTGGTTATCTTCACCATCCAGATTGTAGAGATACCAGCAGACAACAGATGACCTCACCTTTGTTTTTGTTTTGTTTGTGTGTTTGTCTTTGTGTTTCTTTTTCTTTTGTTCTTCTCCCTCTCTATTCCCCCGTCCTCAAACCCCCAACATATGCGAAACCAGATATTATACGTGAATTAGGATTTTGAGAACTGGGGCATCTGGATAGTATATCCATGGTTGTGTTATATATTATTTTTCTTTTCTCTTTTAGACTTTTTTTCTTTCTTCTCTTTCCACCAATTCGTTCTACTTTGACATTTTTTATTTCTCTTAATATATACATGTGTTTGTTTTATGTACACCTGTCTTCCCACTAACTTGTATACCCCAAATTACTTCCTCTCTCTTCTGCTACTAAACTACCTCCTTAGCTCTTTCACACTTCCTAAGACTTAATTACTCAATATTTTCACCTCCTACCTCCTCAGCATATCATATCTTCGTCCAACATCAGAAACTATAAACCCCTTTACAAACCTATGGAGTATATTGGAGATAATAATTGAATTCACTACTTAGGCACATTGTGACCAAACTATGAACATCTTAAGAGCAAATGTCTGGTTTTAGGGTGTAGATTGTTGATATGGGGAATCTGTTAACATTGTCTGGCAGGGGCTCTATAATGCTATAGGGTAAAAAAGAAAAAGCCTTAGTTCCACAGTGCTAGAAGAGAAGACACGCAAGCATTGTGAAAAGTCAAGGGAAGAAAGTGCCCCAAACAAATCAACATACCTTTTATTAGAATCCATGGCAAGCACAGCAGAAGAAATGACAGAAGTATTCAGGATGTACGTAATTTACATGTTCTGTGAATTAAAGGATGATAAAAGAGAGCAAATACAGGCAGTAAAAGATCATTTTGACAAAGAACTACATAAACAAAAACAAGAAGCAAAAGATTACTTCAGTGGTGAGATAGAGGTTCTAAAAAGAAACCAAACAGAAATCCTGGAAATGAAAGAAACCATAAACCAAATTAAAAGTTTAATTGAAAGCATCACCAACAGATTAGACCACTTGGAAGACAGGACCTCAGACAATGAAGACAAAATATATAATCTTGAGAAGAATTGAGACCACACAGTGAAAATGCTAAGAAATCATGATCAAAATATTCAAGAAATATGGGATAGCATAAAAAGACCAAATTTAAGAGTTACTGGGATGGAGGAAGGTGTAGGGTTCCAAACCTAAGGAATGAGTAATTTATTCAATGAAATAATAGCGGAAAAAATTCCAAACATGAAGAAAGAATGGGAAAACCAAATTCAAGAGGCTTACCAAACATCAAATGTATAAAATTACAACAGACCCTCACCAAGGCCCATTATAATGAAAATGCCTAACATACAAAATAAGGAGAGAATTTTAAAAGCCAAAAGAGAAAGAAATCAGATTACATATAGGGGGAAACCAATTAGATTCTGTGCAGATTTTTCAACCCAGCCCTTAAAAGCTAGAAGATCCTGGAATAACATAAATCAAGCTCTGAAAGAAAATGGATGCCAATCAAGAATCTTATATCCAGCAAAATTAAGCTTTAGATTTGATGATGAAATAAAAGCTTTCCATGATAAACAAGTTAAAAGGATTTACAACTTGAAAGCCTGCACATCCTTGGCAAAATATTCTATGATGAAGAAATGAAAAATAACAATGAAAATCAGCAAAGGGACATATTAAAACTAAAGGAAACACTAATCAAAGGAGAAATCAAGTCAAGTTAAATACCAAAAAATAAACAAAAATGGCTGGGAATATAAATCATGTCTCAATAATAACCCTGAATGTTAATGGCCTAAATTCACTAATCAAAAAAAAAAAAAAAAACCAGACTGACAGATTGGATTAAAAGAAAAGACCCAACAATATGCTGCCTCCAAGAGACTCACCTCATAGGAAAAGATATCCACAGACTGAAAGTAAACGTTTGGGAAAACTCATACCACTCCCATGGACTGCAGAAGCAAGCAGGGGTTTCCATCCTCATACCAAATAAAGCAGACTTCGAGCCAAAGCTAATCAAAAGGGACACAGAAAGATATTTCATACTGCTTAAGGGAAGCATTCATCAACAAGACATAAAAATAATAAATTTGTATGCCCCAAATAATGGAATACCTACATTCATCAAACAAACTCTTCTCAAATTCAAAAGCAAATAGACCACAACACAATAATTCTGAGAGACTTCAACACACCTCTTTCACCACTGGATAGATCATCCAAACAAAAGCTAAATAAGGAAATTTTAAACTTCTTTAATACAATTAATAACTTAGACTTAACTGACATATATAGAATATTTCATCCTTCAGTGAACAAATATACTTTCTTCTCAGCAGCACATGGATCCTTTTCTAAAATAGACCATATATTATGCCACAAAGCAACTCTTAGCAAATATAAAAAAGTAGAGATACTACCCTGCATTCTATCAGATCATAATGGAATGAAATTAGAAATCAGTGATAAAATAAAAAATAGAAAAAGATACTCCAACACCTGGAGACTAAATAACATGCTCCTGAATGAACAAGGGGTTACAAAAGAAATCAAGGAGGAGATTAAAATATTCTTAGAGGTCAATGAGAACACAGATACAACATATTAAAATATCTGGGACACCATGAAGGCAGTACTAAGAGGAAAGTTCATTGCATGGAGTTCATTCCTTAAAAGAAGAAAAAGTCAACAAATAAATGATTTAACATTACACCTCAAAGCCCTAGAAAAAGAACAAATCAACACCAAAAGAAGTAGAAGACAGAAAATAATTAAAACCAGAGCTGAAATCAATCAAATTGAAACAAAAGAAACAATTGAAAAAAATTGACAAATCAAAAAGTTGATTCTTTGAAAAAATAAATAAAATTTACAGATCCTTAGCCATGCTAACAAAGAGGAGAGAAAAAAAACTCAAATTACTAATATCCATGATGAAAAAGGAAATATCACAACAGAAACTTCAGAAATACAGAAGATAATTAGAAATTATTTTGAAAACTTGTACTCTAATAAAATAGCAAATATCGAAGGCATTGAAAAATTTCTATAGTCATATGAATTGTCCAAACTGGATAATGATGATATACAGAATTTAAACAGATCAATTTCAAGTGATGAAATAGAAGATGCCATCAGAAGCCTACCAACCAAGAAAAGCCAGGGACCGGATGGATAAATTGCAGAGTCCTACAAGACCTTTAAAGAAGAACTAATACAATACTCTTCAATTTATTTCACGAAATAGAAAGAGAGGGAGCACTTCCAAACTAATTCTATGAAGCCAATATCATCCTGATCCCAAAACCAGGCAAAGACACATCAAAGAAAGAAAATTTCAGACCAATATCTCTAATGAACATAGACACAAAATTTCTCAATACAATTCTGGCAAATCGAATACAAAAACATATCAAAAAGATGGTGCACCATGATCAAGTGTGGTTTTATCTCAGGGATGGAAAGTTGGATAAATGTACAGAAATCAATAAATGTAATCCATCACATCAGTAAACTTAAAGATAAGAACCATATGATTATCTCAGTACATGCAGAAAAGCATTCAACAAAATACAGCACCCCTTCATGTTCAAAACACTAGAAAAACTAGGGACAACAGGAACATATCTCAACATTATAAAAGCTATCTAGGCTAAGCCTAAGGCCAACATCATAATTATTTATTTATTTATTTATTTTTGTACTGGGGATTAAACTCAGGGGCACTCGACCACTGGGCCACACACATCCCCAGCCCTCTTTTGTATTTGATTTAGAGACAGGGTCTCACTGAGTTGCTGAGTGCCTCGCCATTGCTGAGGCTGGCTTTGAACTCTCAATCCTCCTGCCTCACCCTCCCAAGTACTGGGATTACAGGCATGCGCCACCGTGCCCAGCTCCAACATCATTTAAAATGAAGAAAAATTGAAAGCATTCCCTCTAAAAATTGGAACAAGACAGGGATGCCCTCTTTCACCACTTTTTTAAAAAATATATTTATTTATTTACTTTAGTTGTACACAATGCAATGCATTTATGTTTACGTGGTGCTGAGGATCGAACCCGGGCCGCACACGTGTGAGGCGAGTGCTCTGCCGCTGAGCCACAACCCCAGCCCCCTTTCACCACTTTTATAGTACTTGAAACCCTGCAGAGCAATTAGACAGATGAGAGAAATTAAACGGATACAGATAGGAAAAGAAGAACTCAGATTAGCACTATTTGCCAATGATATGATTCTATATTTAGAAGACCCAAAAAATTCCACCAGAAAACTTCTAGAACTAGTAAATGCATTCAGCAAAGTAACAGGATACAAAATCAACACCTAGAAATCAAAGGCATTTATTCATATCTGTGAAATTCCTCTGAAAGGGAAACAAGGAAAACTACTCCATTTACAATAGCCTCAAAAAAAATAAAATACCTGGGATCAACCTAACAAAAGAGATGAAAGACCTCTACAATGAAAACTACAGAACACTAAAGAAAGAAATTGAAGAAGGCCTTAGAAGATGGAAAGATCTCCCTCCCTTGTTCTTGAATAGGCAGAATTAATATTATCAAAATGACTATACTACCAAAAGCATTATACAGATTCACTGCAATTCCAATCAAAATACCAATGGCATTCCTCATAGAAATAGAAAAAGCAGTCATGAAATTCATCTGGAAAAATAAGAAACCCAGAATAGCTAAAGCAATCCTTAGCAAGAAGAGTGAAGCTGGTGGCATCAGTATACAAGACATTAAATTATACTACAGAGCAATAGTAACAAAACAACATGGTATGGGCACCAAAATAGACTTGTAGACCAATGGTACAGAATAGAGGACACAGAGACTAAACCACACAACTACAGTTATCTTATATTAGATAAAGGTGTCAAAAACATACATTGGAGAAAAGACAGCCTCTTCAACAAATGGTGCTAGGAAAACTGGAAATCCATATGCAACAAAATGAAACTAAACCCCTATCTTTCACCATGTACAAAACTCAACTCAAAGTGGATCAAGGACCTATAAATTAAACCAGAGACCCTGTGTCTAAAAGAAGAAAATGTAGGACCAAATCTCCATCATATTGGATTAGGCCCCAACTTCCTTAATAAGACTCCTATAGCACAAGAATTAAAATCTAGAGTTAATGAATGGGATAGATTCAAACCAAAAAGCTTCTTCTCAGCAAAAGAAATAATCAGTGAGGTGAATAGAGAGCCTACTAATTGGGAACAAATTTTTACCACACGCACATCAGATAGAACCCTAATCTCTAGGATATACAATGAACTTGAAAATCTTAACAGCAAAATAATAATAATAATAATAATAATAATAATAACCCAATCAATAAATGGGCCAAGGAACCGAACAGACACTTCTCAGAAGGTGATATACAATTAATCAACAAATACATGAAAAAATGTTCAGCATCTCTGTAAATTAGAGACATGCAAGTCAAAACTACTCTAAGATTTCATCTCACTCCAGTCAGAATGGCAGCTGTTAAGAACATAAACAACAATAAATGTTGGAGAGTATGTGGGGGAAAAGGCGCTGGTAGGACTGCAAATTGGTGCAGCCAATCTGGAAAATAGTATGGAGTTTCCTTGGAAAACTGGGAATGGAACCACCTTATGACCCAGCTATCCCACTCCTTGGTCTATACCCAAAGGAACTAAAAACAGCATACTACAGGGACACAGCCACATCTATGTTTGTAGCAGCACAATTCACAATAGCTAAACTATGGAACCAACCTAGATGCCCTTCAGTAGATGAATGGATAAAGAAAATGTGATATATATACACAATGGAATATTACTCAGCAATAAAAGAGAATAAAATAATGGCATTCGCAGGTAAATGAATGAAGTTGGAGAACATAATGCTAAGTGAAGTTAGCTAATCCCAAATAGCCAAATGCTGAATGTTTTCTCTGATACGAGGAGGCTGATTCACAGTGGGGTTAGGATGGGGAGCATAAAAGGATGGGGAGGATTAAAGGAACTCTAGAAAGATCAATGGGGAGAGAGAGTAAGAGAGGGGGAAAAGGGGAAAGGAAAAAAAAGATGGTGGAATGAGATGGATATCATTACCCTAAGTACATGTATGAATACACGAATAGTGTGAATATACTTTGTATACAATCAGAGATATGTAAAAATGTGATCTGTATGTGTAATATGAGTTGTAATGCATTCTGCTGTCATATATAACAACCTAGAATAAAAAACAAATTTAAAAAAATATATGTGTATAGTAATGAATTTCCCCCCTTAAAAAAGAAAGAAAGAAAGAAAGAAAGAAAGAAAGAAAGAGATGTGAATACCCAAGAAGTACATAAAAAGATGCTCAATGTTCTTGGCCAAGTGGAAATGAAAACTGAAGCCACAATGATATGCTACTACATATCTAGTAGAGCAACCAGAATTTTGAATAACAGCAGCACCTTCTAGTGAAGATGATGTGTAACTGAGTTTCTCGTGCATTGCTGGCAGGAACGTAAAGTGGTATACCCACACTGAGGTTCTTTCTTGTAAATTAAACATATTCCTACTACTTGCTGCACCAATTCCATTCTGGGCATTTAGTCCCCCACAAGAAAACATGTCTCTACAACATAAATTGTGTAAGAATGTTCATTTTAGCTTTAAAAATAATAACAAAACATTGGAAATAGCCCAAATATGCATCAAAAGAATAAATGAATTGTGGTCTATTCATATCATGGTATGTTACTTGGCAATTAAAAAGAACAAACTACTAATTGGTGTGACAACATACATAAATCTCAAACTATTATGTTGCAGAAAATAAATCTTACACAACAGAAATTCTGTTTGGTTGCATTTCTATGAAGTTCAAGAGCATGCAATATTAATTTATGGGGATAGAAATCAAAACAGTGTTTTGCTCTAAGAGGAGTGAGCAAATGGCTAGAAGGTACACAAGAAAACTAAGATATGGCAATGTTCTGTAGCATGATTGGATTCTTGATTAAAAGGGTCTATGCACTTGCCATGGCACACTAAATTGTACTTTTAAAATTCTTTTATTTAGAGACTGAAACGGGAGGATTCAGAGTTTGAGACCAGCCTCAACAACTTAAGGAGGTCGTAAGTAACTTAGTAAGACCCTGTCACAACATTAGAACTGAAAAATGATCAGGAGATATGGATCAGTGGTAAAGCATCCCTGGGTTCAATTCCTGGTACCCCCCCCCAAAATTATTTTAATGTGCGTAATATCTTATTACAATATGTTCATATGGATCAATATAAATCACTACATAAATAGGATAAAGGTTCAATTATATAATCATCTAATCAGGTACTAAATTAACATTTGATAAAATTCATCATTTTTCATGGCAAAAACTTGCAGCAAACTAGTTGTAAAGGAGAACATGCTTTATCTCACAGGAATTATTTATGACAAAATTATATAATCATTATACTTAACAGTGAAATCTTGAATATATTCATCTGAAATTGGAAGTAATTTTGAATGAGACAAGGATGCCCACTACCACTATTCTCTTTGATGTTATTCTTAAATTCCTAGACAATTCAATAATTAAGAAAAAATACAAAAAGTATAAGTAATAGATACATAGTTGGCATGAGTTTATACATAGGCTATCCAAAAGAATATATGGATAATTTAATTCAATAGAATTAATGCAAATGGGCTTAGCTGCCAAATGTAAGGCAAAAAATTCATAATCAATTTTTCTTCTGTAGATGAACAAAATAAGAATTATAAACATTTTCAAAGGTTACTATTAATAGTACAAAAATATAAAGGAGGGGATTCTGGGAAATAGTGGCAGTGGCATAGTTTTTAATCTCTAGATATGCACTGTAAAATCATAGAACATTTAAGAGAGCCCAAACCCAGAGTTATGATACACAAAACAGTAGTTAGCCAAATGTCCCCATGAAGCTCAAAATGTGAGTGGGAAAGAGCATGCTCAGAGCTTCAAACCTATGTAACAGCATCATCTATGTAGGAGGAACTAGGGGAAGTCATGGGACCTCTAACAAACAGAGAACTTCAAATTCACCATTCATAAACTACCTGGGCAATGTGACAACAGCTCCAACTGGGAGGATTTTCATTTATAGTAAAGGGTAGGCACAAATGGCCCGTAGTACATCTGAAAGGGCCTAAGTAGCCTTGACCCTGTGAACTCTCAAAATTAAGTCAAAACTCCAGTTGGAATAAAGCCTCACCCTGTAAACAAATTTCTGGAAATCAGCTCCAAGTGGGCAGAAGAGGGATGCATAAAACGAAAAGGAAGATCCAGAGAAAAGTGAGAGGAGAGATGGAAAACTGAGATAGGGAATCTTTCACAGTAGACCCACTTTATTTTTGAGTAACTTCATCAAAGCAGAAGAACTTTAAATGCATCAAATTAGAAAAACCATCTGAAACTACTGATTCCTTCTAAAAGTTGAGGAAAATTCAGTTCATGCGAAAATGAACAAAAGAAAAGTTTGTAGATAAAATTCCCTCATACTTATATATGGACTCTAGAACATCAAACTCATGGAAATAGGAAGTTGAATGGTGTTTACCAGGAGCCAGCAGTGGCCAGGAGGATGAAGGGAAGTTAGGGAGATATTAGTCAAAGGATACAAAATTTCAGTTGGCAGGAATAAGTTCAAAAGATCTATTGTACAACATGATGGCCACATTTAATAACAATGTATTTTATTCTTGAAAATTGTTTAGAGAGTAGATTTTAAATGTTTTCACCACAAAAAAATGTGAGATAATGTATGTAACTTTTTTTCTCAGAAAGTTAAGATTAAAAACATGTAAAATAAACCTAAACAAAGCACAAGAAAGAACAAAAATAAGGGCAGAAGTTAATGAAGTCAGACAACAAACCTTTGATAGTGAAAATCAACAACAAAAATAATTGATTTGTTGAAAATTGATAAACACTTAATAAATCTAGGAAGAGAGAAAAGGCACAGATATTAGAATACTATGGTTGAAAAAGATGGCATCACTAGAGATTTTCCAGGCATTAAAAGTAAATAGGAACATATTAGCATATTATAAACAATTTTATGCCAATACATATAAAAATGAAGATGATATGCCTATAGGTCTAGAAAATACAACTTACCAAAGCTAACAGGACAAATGTCTAAATAGGCCTATAATGCTCACAATTTCTATAATGCAATAAATATTAACCAATCTAAATCACTAATAAAGTCAATGTGTAAATTTTCCTACAATGAAAATTCTAAGCTCTTATGAATACATAAACACATTCTATTTTTTGAAAGGAAATAAGAAATAATCCTAATATTTCATAAGCTCTCTCAACAAAGTGCATTTATGTGAAGAAGAGTGCATGTAGAATATGGGGTAGCTCACAGGGTTACAAGAATGGATATTTATTAGTGATCTTTGGGTGCCCAGCCAATAAGTCCCATTTATATTTTTTAAAAACAAAAACAAACAAACAAACCACCACAGCATCTAAGTATTTGTGAGAGGCAGAGATTTAATCTTCACATGAAAACTAAAGGACACCAGTTGTTTTCCCCCTTACCTGGGATTTTGGATATAGAGGAAGAAATACAAAGTCATAGAAAAGAGATCATCTGTAGTGGTGGAGTCAATATTGTACCCAGCACCACAGCAATACTGTACCAGCACTGGTATTGTATTCCTGTGACACAACTACAGATATGTTATCTGCTCCTAGACTCATTAGAAATCTGCCCATTATCTAAGCCAAGGTCTTTAACTTTCCTGTCAAATCTGTGAGTTGCCTAAGAGCATTGTAATGAATTCCTTTTCTGATTAGTTTAGGCAGAGTTCAGAGGTACAGTCATCATGCATTTCCTTTGTATTTTGAATTGAAATTGCTGTGAAAGTACTTGTTCCTTCCCAAGTAAATTTAAAGGGCATTGAGCACCTTCTAGAAATTCTCATTAGTTGGTGTTAGTTTCTACCCTTCCCATTAGAGTAGTTTCTGGCCTTTAGAGAAGACTCCTCTTTTTCCTACTTCTGTTTTTTTTTTCTGTCACCTTGAATCTTTCCACTGGGCTTTCTGCCAGTCTTCCACTCTCATTTGGGATGACTGTGAAAGTTTTAAGTTACTCATTTTATGGCTGCTGATATATATTACAATCTTTTGGATGCAAGTCTTGGATGGCAACTGCTCCCTCAGCTGAGATTTGAGCCGGGTTACGGGTGACGTCTATAATGAGTGACGCCATTCATAGATTGTCTAAGTTCTGTTTCTCAGCGCTAATCAATCATAAATGCAAACATTACAGTTTCTAGAGCTGCTATCCATGCCCAGGTTGACACTGGTAAGGACATTACTGCAATCCATACAAATATTAAGATTTAACCACTGCATCCTCCTAGGCATCTAAATCTATCGATTCCTTTACTCAAGGGTACTTCCACTTGAAGTCTTTCAAGTTGCCATATATATAAAATACAATTAGGATTTTATATTCAACATCCAACACAAGTGCTTGGCATGGCTGCTCCAGGTTTCTTCCCACCTCTCTCTAAAGAATCCAAAGACCTTCAATATGGTAAAGTCAGAAGAGCTTCCTGGCTCTGGGCTCATCCCCTATTGAGGCACAATGTGTTCCTCATTTGTCAGCTGCAGCAGCACCAACCCTTCTAAAGCCAATTTCCTCCTTTAGGCTCCTGCAATGTCCTTCTGAGGTCATCAGCACTTTCAAACATTTCATTTCCTTTTCACCTCTCAAAAGGTGGCTAGACCTTGGAAATACCCAAATCACTACCCAATACTGGAACACTTCTACTAGACATGACTCTTCTCATGTTTCTGTCTTCATGAGTATCTGAAATAAACACAAATAAAAGCAATCAGCTAAACCAGTCTATGATATTCTGAACTTAAAGTAAAATTCATTGGTAAAATCTTTGTTCAGTTCATGATATCTACAAAACCCTAATTTCTCCTAAATTCATGTATGTCACAATGATTAATACACTTAAGAATTCCAATACATAAATTTTCTGACTTTGATTAATTTTAAAATATGATCTCTAAATCACTGATCTCAGGATGAATTTTTAAATTTTTATTTTAAATTGACAAATAATAATAGTATACATTCATGTGGTACAATGTGATGTTATGATATATTTATATTTGTGGAATGATTAGATCAGGTTAATTAACATATCCATTACCTACCATACTTGTCATTTCTTTGTGATGGGAACATTTAAAATTTTATAGCAATTTTGAAATATGCAATATATAATAATATACATATTATTATATATTAACTAGAGTGACCATGCTGTACATAAATCACTAGAACTTATTTATTCTCACTGAAACTTTATACTCTTTGACTAGCATGTTTTGTTTCCCCATCTACTTTTCATTCCATCCTTGGTAAACACCATTCTGCTCTCTACTTCCATCAATTCAATTTTTTTAGATTACACATATAAGTGATATTCCACATATTCCACACTGTCCTTATTTCCTTTAACATAATTTCTTTAGATTTATCCATGATATTCAAATAAATTATTTTTTGTTACAGCCTGGATAGTATTCCAGTGGAGCATGAGTGTGTGTGTGTGTGTGTGTGTGTGTGTGTGTGCATGTGCTATTCATTTGGCCATCAATGGGCATGTAGGTTGTTTCCATATTTTTTTTAATATTTATTTATTTGCTTTAGTTGTACACAATGCGTTTAATTTTTACGCGGTACTGAGGATCGAACCCGGGGCGCACACACGCTGAGCCACCTCCCCAGCCCTCCATATCTTGACTTTGATGAATAATGCTGCAATAAACATGGAAGTGCAGATGTCTCTTAGACATAATTATTTCAATTCCTCTGGAAACAGTATGATTTTTTAAAATACATATCACCTGAATTATTGCCTCATTTTATAGATTCTTATACCTTTTATACCTTCATATACCAAATATACTCTATTCCATATCATTCTTCATCCTAGATTGATGGGTTTACCTTTAATAATTCCCTATGTTATTTGGAGCCTGAGAAAAACCATCAAGGACAAAGCCAACCAACGTCTGAACCTCCTCCCAGTGTCCCAGCATCTATTTCACCTTCTATGTGACTATGGGCACTAGTCATAGAGCAAGTTCTGAGAATGCAACTAATACCCAATAATATCAGTCTTAGCCTGGGTTTAATAAAAGGAGAACCTGAGAACGGGTCTTGTGTGCCAATACTTTGTCGGAGAGTGTGATCCAGGAAGGAAGAATGGCAGACAATGGTACTGAAGCAGGGAAAGTCAGAACAATAACTTGTCTTCCCATGTGTGTTAATGGTTGCTCAAGCCCATGGTGTCATCTGAAACAATCCATGTATTTTAATATAATTTAACTTAAAATTAAATATTAGATTCCTAGAGAATATGTTCTCTGACCACAATGATATAATTTAAAAGTCAGTAACAAAAATCTCAGCTGTCCTTCAAAAATTAAATGGTCAAGCAAACTGTAGTTTATCCATACTATAAAATACACAAAAAAAGCTGGATGTGGTTTTGCATGCATGTAATCCCAGTGGTTCTGGAGGCTGAAGCAGGAGGATTGCAAATTCAAAGCCAGCCCCAGCAACTTAGCGAGGTTCCGAGCACCTTAGCAAGAACCTGTCTCAAAATAAAAAATAAAAAGGGCTGGGGATATTGCTTAAGGGTTAAGTGCTTCTTCTGGGTTTAATCCCTGGTACCAAAACAAACAAACAAAATATATTGCATTCAATACCATAGAGTACTGCTAAACAATAAAAGACAACAAAGTATTGATAAATACAACTTGGCAACATTTCTGCATAATTGTGCTGAGTGAAAAAATAACCACCAAATTTACATGTTATATGATTTCATTCATATAATTCTCTTGAAATGGCAAAATTATAAAAGTAAACATATTTGTAAGTGCCAGGGGATAAGAAGTCTGGGTGTGATAAGAGAACTAAAGGGACTCCATCTTGTTCTTCAGCAGCCATCTTAGGAGTTCCGAGAAATAGTTCTGTTTCTCAGAAATAATAGAATACGGAAAGTCCTGCCTCTGTACCCATTAATCATTACCTAGCATAATACGCTTGACAGCATAAAAACAGCAATTCCTATGCAATGTAAAATTACTCTCTTTGGTTTCCATTTTTCCTGGGCAAATACCTTGTCAGAGATTGATTGTCTAGACGTTAGTAACCATTCTCTAATATGTACCCAACTAGGGTCATCTTGACCCCATTCCCTTCTACTTGATCGTTGCTATACTAACCTGGAAAGTCCCATGGGAAATATTATTGCACCCATTGCTTTGTCTTGCTAACTGCCTAGATTCAGCTTCTGTACAGTGGCTTACTTGCATTGGCTGAAACCCTGCAATTGAATATTCCACCCTCTGTGATTTTTCTCTATATAAACCCTTGAAAATCACTGCTGGCGCGCCATCTTGCCACACTGTGTGATGTGTGGGGATGGTGGCTGTTGATCAGCTTAATAAAGGCTTTTTTTGGTATTAGTGTGACGTGGCTTGGAGTTTTAATTGGCATCTCATTGGATACAACATTTTTGGTACAACATGGGGTGGAAGAGCAAAGCATATGGCTATAAAAAAGCAACAGGAGGACTCACTGTGGTGATGGAAATGTTTTGTGATTTCCCTATATCAAGGCCAATGCCATGGTTGTGATATCATATTACAGTTTTAAAAGGTACGACCACTGGAGGATAAGGGGGACACAGGATCTCTTTGTATTTCTTACAACTGCATGGGAATCCACAATTAGCTCAAAATAAAAGCTCAATTTTAACAAATGAAAAAATCTCCTTCAATTCCTATGATTATTAATTTTTCGGTATTATTATAGTGCATAATCAAAATATAACCCATTATCCTACTTTCCACCTGCATCTTACTCCATCAACTTACAGATGAGGACTTCAGTATGCAAATGCAATGACATGCTTTGTAACTCCAAGCCTGTGCCCTTTATTACCATCTGACTGGTAATTGAACCAGCTTTAGAATCCCATCCTGAGGGTCTACTTTTGGGAACCACTGTGGATATTATAGGCTGGTTCCCCAATATGTAGATTTTGAAAGAAAGCTGAAATGTCAGTACCTTATTGGGGAGCATGACCCATGAAGCACATGTAAGAGATAATGAGAAAAAGAAGGAAAGGCTAGAGAGTAACTCAAGTGATCATCACTATAGATGACTGGTTATGTGGTAATCAGAATTCTAAAGATGTCCCCCAAGGGATCCATCCTGTGGTTATTCAATCAAACACTAACGTAGGTATTAATATAAGAGGACTTTGTAGATGTAATTGAGATTACTAATCAGCAGATCTTAAAATAAGTAGATTATTTTTTGTGTTACAAACTAATCACGTGCATCTGTGGAAATGGAGAATTTTCCCTGACTGGAGATAGGAGAAAAAAGATTACCAAGATTTGGCAGAAGGGAAAGTCAGAGAGATTTCAAGTAGGAGAAGGATTTCAAAATGCTTCTACCATCTCTGAGACATAGAGGCCCATATGCAAAAATTGAAAAGAGACCCCTAAGGAGCTAATGGCATTCTCCAGCTGAGAGCCATCAAGAAAATGGGAAACTTGATCCTGAGACCACAAGAAAATGGATTCTTCCAACAACCAAATCAACTTGGAATGGAATTCTCCCCAAAGCATCCAGAGAGGAATCCAGACTGACATTTTCCTTGATTTGGGTCTTGTGAAACACAGGGCAGACAAACCCATCAAGCCTACCTGTATTTGAGACCTACTGAACTTGACATAACAAATTTACATTGTTTTAAGTCACTAAGTTTGTGCTGATTTCTTAGAGTGGTAATAGAAAATCAATTCAACTTGTTGCCTAAAAAGTAATTCGGGACTGCACCGTCAGGGGAAGAAAAGAGGAAGCATTCACCCATAGATTCCCATCTCACATTAGTGAAAGTTACTTCACCAGGAAATAGCCACCTGTATTCATCAGGTTCTCCAGAGAATGTAAACATACACACATGCATGTGTGTGTGTGTGTGTGTGTGTGTGTGTGTGTGTGTGTGTGTGTGTTTTTGCATATACTAATATAGATGGATAGGTAAAGATTTATTTTAAATAAATAAAAATGCTCAGCTGATCATGGAGGCTGGTTTGTCCAAAATCTCAGGAAAGAATTATTTCTTTAGTTTGAGGCCAAAGGCCTCCTGCTGGCAGAATTTCCTCTATTTAGAGGAGGTCAGTTTTTTACATTAAGGGCCTCAATCAATTATATGACATTATGGAAGGCAATCTGCTTTAGTCAAACTCTACTGATTTAAATGCTAATATCATCTAAAACTATCTTCACAGAAACATCCAGAAATCTATAATAATATTTAGCCAGCTATCTGGGTACCATGGCCTGGGCAAATTGCCACCATAATTTACTATCACGTTGCCCCCACGTTTTAGTTCTATATGCATGAGTAGCTGGCCATTTCACAGTCAAATCCCTATGATAATGGATTAATAAAAAGCTTTAGGGTAGGGAATGATGGGTATGAGGTAGGGTTCTGCCAAGCTACACAGGTAGAAGCTGGCCAGAGTACAAGGAAAGGCCAAGGAGGAGAAAAAGAAACAGCTTTCTTTTTTTCTGGATACAGACCTAGGATGTACCCAGCTGTGACTCCCATTTGCAAAAGGGCACCATAGGTGCTGGAAACAATCCCACTGAAAGGCACAGTGAAGTCTTTGGGGTCAAGAAGGCAGGAGTTGAGGGGGCTGAAGTTGTGGCTCAGTGGTAGAGTGCTTGCCTAGCATGTGTGAGGCACTGTGTTCAATTCTCAAAACTGCATATAAATTAATTAATTAGAGGTCCATCAACAACTTAAAAAATATTAAGAAGAAAAAAAAAAGAAGGTAGGAGTTGGTTTAAAGGGCTACCAAGATAGACACCAGAATACTTAACACTGGTGGTGGGAAATAGCTGAAGAGAAACCTGAGCCAAGGAGTGACATCTTTTAGGCCCTGTCATGGAGTAGAAAATGGGGATGATAGTATGAAGATGCTGTCCTTAATCAGAGTTATTACCAGGTACCTGGAATGCAGTTTCCATCAGCATCCATATCTTTCTATGAATGCGTTGTAAATGTTCTTTGGTACAACCTAGCATGTTCATATCCTGAGATCTGGAAATCTCCAGCCTATAGGAACAATATTGTGGGGGCTTATATAGTCTTTCCTGGTGTGGCGCAGGGGTGCTCCACGTCCTCCCTTTCCCAGTCCCACCCTCATCTGAGGAATTACAGGCACCAACCTCCAAGTACTGCCAACCACTTTTGTGTTATCTTGTTTGCTCTACTAGATCCATCACTTACAGGCTGGGTGATCTTGGACCAATTGTCTGACTTTCCCTTGCTTTTTTTTTCTTCATATATAGAATAGTGGTAATAAAAACACTTACTTTATAGAGTTGTGGTTTGGATTTAATGGGTTAATATAAGTCAAGTGCTTGAAAGAGTGTCAGACCCAGAGTAAACACTTAGTATCACCACCACCACCACCACCACCACCATCACCATTTAATGGCAAAACATTAAAATCAATCAAAGATATAAATAACTGATTAATTGATGGTCACATGTGGTCATAAATTGATTAATATGTGGTCATAAAATGGAATGCCACGTGGTTGTTTACAAGTGAAAACTCGTAATACATATTAATGTGGAGAAACTAAAGAACATCTTGATTAATAGCTGCATTAAACACAATGGCAAAGCAATATACACTTACATTTGCTTATTCACAAAATTACTCAGGGAAGATACACAAGGTGCTAATACTAGTAGCTTTTCTATTTGGGAGATAAAACTTAGCAGAAGGGTGATAGTGATAGGAAAAATACTTTTTACTGTATATTTTTATACTTCTTGATGTAAGAACCATTAAAATATTATTTATTCAAAAATAAATAAAATAACTTCAAAACATAAAAGGAAGGAAGAATTCTAAGGAATTAATTGGATCTAGGAAGCTCTAAATCTATAGGTTAGAGTCATGACCCTAAAATCAAGATTGCATAAAGTGGTTGATTAGGCTATCTCAGTCTTAAAAAAAAGAGTGTCTGAAAGCCCTAAATAACTATCTCATGGCAAGGGTGCCACCTGCCGGACAAACTGAACATACCATTTTATTTATCTTTGCTGAACAGAAGAGCACTATAGTTGGAGCATCACTCAAGGAAGGTGATCATGGATTTCCCATTGGAGTTGTTAGCCAAAACCGTTGCATGGGCGCCCATGGATATACTACAAATGAAGGTGTGTTTCATTTGGGGTATCCAGGTAAAACAATTTCTCCTTGCTTTGCATCTGCCAGCAAAAGCATTTAATAGCCTCTGAAACATGATTCCTTCAGGTATAAAATAAGGATCATGAAGGCTATTTTTCAGAGTTGTATTGGAAATGAGGCATCTAAAGGTCCTCATTCAGCTCCTGGCACACTTCAAGAATCCAGTAGCTAGTGGTTAACTTGTTCCTATTCAGACAGAAGCCCAGCTTGCTGCAAATCAGCCCCTTTACCACTTGCCAGATGAAATCCAGTCAAACCCAGCACAACATGATTTTTGACATCATAGTGCAATCACTCAGAAGAGTCTCTGAGCCAGGATCAAGGTCTCTTTCAGGGCCTTGCTCCCTTGTAGCACTCAGCTTCTGGGACTCTTGAATCCTTGCTCCAAGATTGCTCTGATTCAGCAACTCCTTGTCTGTGCTCCTTCTGATACTTACTTAAGCAGAGCAATGTCTGTCTCCCACTTTGGATTTCTCTCAAAATAAAAAAAACACATCTGGACTTCATTTGAAAAGATTATTGCAACAGAGGGAGGGGGGCTATCTCTATATACAGAGGAGATGCTTGACTGTAAGATCTACAAGCATCTCCATGGTGGAGCACAAAGGACCTTTGTTTTATAGGGAGGAGTAAACAAGGCTAGAAAGGAGTCAGGGAACAGGATGACAAGTGGAATGCTCAGAGAGTAGAGCTGGAAATATCTTTCTTCGGGTTGTTATGTGGAATTGTTCTGCATTCCAACACTTGCTTAACCTCAGAGAACACAGTTCACGGGTCTGGGGAAAGGATGGAGCTGACCGAATTTGGGGGATGTTAGTAGACATTTTGATCATACTGAAAGTGGGAATGGAGCCAGATTTAAAGACAGGTAGTTATTGTAGCTAGGTAAATCAGGTCAGATTGAGAAAACGGAGTCCAATTTGAGTTGGGGGGGTGGGGATTGGAAATAGCCCCTGGGAGATTGGAATGCTCATATCTCCAGAGCCCTTTGATGCTACCCCTCCCAGAAGGTTGTTAATGAAGCAACTCCTGAGCAGACAGGGAGCTACTGATCAAAGCCCCCTGAGCTTTCACTTCCTTCCTGCCCAGTACTCCACCTAGGCCCTTCCAGCCACCTGCTCACCCACAGGCCATTCCACCAACTTGCCCCAGCCTCTATGCAGGATGAGGGGAAATGAACAAGGTGACGGAGAAGAATGCAGGAGAACAAGGGAAACTTTAGGTGTATAAAAGGGACAGGTGTTCCTCATCCCACGGATTCCTCCTTTGGGTCCCCTTCTTCCACCCGGGAGAAGTCTGTTTTGCTATCCTTTAATAAAGTTTCTTCCTTTCTACTCTAGGCTTGCCTCAGCGTGTTTCTCTGGTGTTATACTTCAACATTTGAGGAAGCAGGACTCGTCATGGTAACTGGTAACCAGCAATATCAGGGATAAATAGTTCAGCTAGTATAACTTTTGTAAGACAAAGAATGGGAACTTGGAGCACCTACATCTGGCCTTGACCTAAGGAAACAAGATAATCTTCTACAAGTTTTAGCTAAATCATATGGGGAAGGACCCATCTTTCTCAGAGCACCATAGGATGAGGTGGATTCTTAGCTGTCATGGTGTTCTGGGAGCACAGGGCTCAGGAATAATTCAATACTGTCTGATTTAATCAGCTTTTCATTGCTAAGCCCAAAGATCCTACAAGAACAATTTAAGAGGAGGAAACGTTTTTTTGGCTCACAGTTTCGGAGGTTCACTTCTTAGTTGGCAAATTCATTGCTCTGGGCCAAAGATAAGGCATAACTTTATGGTGAAAGGGTGTGGTAGAGAAAAGCTCCTCAGGACTTGACAGCCCAGAAGAAGAGAGAGCTTCCCTCATCAGGGACAAGTATAAATCCCAAAGGCATGCCCCCAGTGCCCTACTTCCTCCAGCCACACCCTACCTGCCTGTAGTCACCAACCACTAATCCATTTGAATTATCATCCACTGATAAGGTTACAGCTCTCATAATCTAATCATTTCATCTCTGAACATTCTTGTGTTGTTGAACACACGAGCTTTTGGGACACACCACGTAATCCAAACCATAACATTGTCATTTTCAAACTAGCACTTCACGCCACAAAACACCTCTACTGCTAATAATTTGGGGGCCATTTATTCATTATTAACTGCTTCTATTTCTTTGTCTATTTGCATAGAAAATAATTACTAAATCAAATGCATTTTTTAAAAAGCTGAGAGCAATCTCCTACAAGTTGAATTAGGCCCCAAGTTCCTTAATAAGACTCCTGTAGCACAAGAATTAATTTCAAGAATCATAAATGGGATAGATTTAAACTAAAAAGCTTCTTCTCAGCAAAAAAAAAAAAAAAAAAAAAAAAAAAAAATCAGTGGTGTGAATAGATAGCCTAGTAATTGGGAACAAATTTTTACCACATGCACATCAGATAGAGCACTAATCTCTAGAATATATAAAGAACTCAAACATCTTAACACCAAAAAAACAAATAACCCAATCAATAAATCAGCCAAGGAACTGAAAAGACACTTTTCAGAAAACAATATACAATCAATCAACAAATACATGAAAAAAATGTTTAATATCTCTGCCTATTAGAGAAATGCAAATCAAAACCACTCTAAGGTCTCATCTCACACCAGTCAGAATGGCAGCTATTAAGAACACAAACAACAATAAATGTTGGAGAGGATGTGGGGAAAAAGGCATACTCACATGTTGTTGGTGGGACTGCAAAATGGTGCAGCCAATATGGAAAGCACTATGGAGATTCCTTGGAAAACTTGGAATGGAACCACGTTATGACCCAGCTATCCCACTCTTCAGTCTATACCCAAAGGACTTAAAAACAGCATACTACAGGGACACAGCCACATCAATGTTTATAGCAGCACAATTCACAATAGCTAAACTGTGGAACCAACCTAGATGCCCTTCAGTAGATAAATGGATAAGGAAAATGTGGTATATATACACAATGGAGTATTACTCAGCAATAAAAGAGAATAAAATCATAGCATTCACAGGTAAATGGATGAAGTTGGAGAATATAATGCTAAGTGAAGTTAGCCAATCCCAAAAAGCCAAATGCTGAATGTTTTCTCTGATATAAGGAGGCTGATTCACTGTGGGGTTGGGATGGGGAGCATAGGAGGATTAGAGGAACACTAGAATGGCCAATGGGGAGGGAGGGGAAGGGAGAGGGCAAAAGTGTGAAGAAAAAAAAATATGGTAGAATGAAATGGATATCATTACCTTAAGTGCATGTATGAAGACACAAATGGTGTGACTATACTTTGTATATAACCAGAGATATGTAAAAATGTGCTCTATAAATATAATATGAAATGTAATGCATTCTGCTGTCATTTATAACAACTTAGAATTTTAAAAAAATTTTAAAAAGCTGAGAACAAGAGGAATTTATTCTTATAATCATAGAAACTTGCACACACCATGTATTTCACCCTTGGTACTTCAAGATACCCTTCCTAAGAACATTCTTCCATAGAACGACAATAACATCCCACCTTAAAATTGGTGTTATCTTTATAATATCTCCTAATATCCAGTTTACATTCTAACTTTCTTAATTGTCCTCCAGATGACTTTTATTCCCCCCTTTGAAACAACCTGGATTCATATACTGCAGTTGTTTGTTTGTCTCCCATGTTCCCTTGGACTTTGCTATTCAATGTGTGATCCATGAATCAGTATCATCATCACCTGGAAATAGGTTTGAAATGCAGAACATAAGGCCCTGTCCCAGACCTACTGGATCAGAATCAACTTTGGGACCAGGTCTCCATGTGATCTGTCTGCACCTTCGGCATGGAGAAGCGACTGCTCTTGCACATTGTTTTCACATTTCTCCCTTGATAAAGAGTTTTTGAAAAGTCTAGGTCAGTTGTCTTTTTATTTCCACAAACACTTTTATAGTCACTTATATGAATGTCAAAGTCATTTAGATCCATTCTAAGATGTTTGGAAAAGGGCAATTTTATCTCTATGTGACATATTTCTGGGTCTGCATGTACTTTGGCATTTTAAAATATTCCTTTTCTTCTTTTTCTTTTGATCATATGAATAATATATTAATACCTTCTTGTTGTATAACGTTAAATGATTTCAACATCTACAAAGAAAAGTTCTATTCTCCTTTATGCTTCCTGTCACCTTTATTTCCCTCTTCAGATGTTACTATTGTCAACTGATTACATTTGTCTGAATCACTAGGGATTCAGTCAGAGAAGCAGAAGTGTAATGAGAATTATGGAATGAAGATGTTATTTATAGGAATTAGACCTTACAAAAATGTGGGAGGTACTGGGGTAGTGAAAACCTGGAAGGGGAATAAAAGATCAAAGTCCCCAGCTAGAGTGCCAGGGAGCAATGCCTTGGGGAAAGTCATGCCCTGAGCTTGCAGGAAAATCTGAGAAGTCAGACATGTCCACCCAACATAGAAGAAGGACAAGGCCATGGGGAAGCTATCGCCTCTGCCTAGCAGCCTCTCTATGAATCTACAATCAAGCATCTATTTATCAGTTTGAGCCTACTACTGGACATCAGCAAAGGTCACATGGACATGAAGCTTTGACCCACTGTGTATCACCCTATGTGACCATCTCAGAGTAAAGGCTGCTATATTGTTTCTACCTTCCAGATCTTATACAAGTCCCCTGATGGCCAACTCTAACCTGGATCAAAAAAGAAAGCACAGTGCTGTCTCCCACCTAGCCTAATAAATGAGCGTACAAGTACTCACATTCTTTATAGAATCGAATCACCCTGAGAATATTGTTTTCGTCATTTCGTGAAGTCTTTCTAGATCAGTTAGTATATATTACATGCTAAACAAAACTACCTGTTTTTAGATTTTTGCATCCCTTTGGGTATCAAACCACTGGTGGCATTCTGTTTTAACAGTTCATGGTGTCAAAAGCACTATTAGAGAAAACAGTCAGCCTTTGGTTGGCTTATTTTGCTTAGCATGATAGTCTCCAGCTCCATCCATTTACCTTTCAAATGCTATCATTTCATTCTTCTTTAAGGCTGACTAACATTCCATTGTGTTATGGGGTGGGGAGAATGAAGGAACTTTGGATTGTGCTGAGGGGAGTGAGTGGCCAGGAGTAAAGGGAGGGGTGGGGATGTGGGGATGGGAAGGACAGTGGAATGAGATGAACATTATTACTGTATGATTACACTACTGGTGTGACGCTACATCATGTTCAGCCAGAGAAAGGAGAAGTTGTGCTCCATTCGTGTACAATGTGTCAAAATGGATTCTACTGTCATGTATAATTAATTAGAACAAATTAAAAAAATAAACTAAAATAAATAATAAAACAGCACCATTAGGAAGGATACAATAGGATAGAGCAGAATAGAATAGGAAAGTGTAATTCCTCTGTAAGGATAACTACTGCTTTGTGAAACACTTGTATTAGTTAAATGTGTGTGTGCCGGGCCACAACCTGAGATATGCATATTACTAGGAGAGGAGTAGTTACAAAAAACACTGCCTTAGAAGGTTTTTCTTTCTTCCATTCAATTTTTGCCTTTTCAATTTTTTTGCTTGTTTATTTTGACAGATAACTTGAATTTGGAAAAGAATAGGGTAGTACCAGGGACTGGTTAATGGTTTTGTTAAATAGAAGGAATAGGAGAGAGTCAACTGAATTCACCATGTTAAACACACACACACACACACACACACACACACACACACACACACACACAATAAATAAATAAAATAAAATAAATAAACCATAATGGAGTTGTAGATAATGATGTATCTATCACCACTCTAAAGTCACTAATGAGTACTGGAGGAAGGTCCTTCATAATCTGAAGGATGAAAGATCAAACGTTACCAGAAAATCATCTGAGTTAGCTTCAAAAGTGCAAAAATCTCGTTGGAAAATACTGTATTTGACAAGAGACAGATTTAAGTTTCTGAATTCCACAAGTAGCTGTAAAACTTGTGCTAATTTGTTTGGTAATGGAGACCTCTAGAGAGCTCATGCAAGAACTGCAGCAAAACCTTTTCTTTTTCTTTCTTCTTTAGTTTTCCTTAACAACTGACTTAGGTGACAGCATAGATTTTTGGAACAGTAAAGGCATTTATTGGGAATGTAGACATAGTAAGTCACTTTTTATATGCCAAGCAGTTTTATAAATAATGTCACATTTAACTTTGACAAGTGAAGTAGATATAATCTGTGTGCACATGAGCATGTGTGGGTATAAAACAGAGAGAGGGAGGGAGGGAGGGATAGTGAGAGAGAGTGAAAGAGAGAAGGAGAGAAGAAATGAAAAATCAGAAAATAAAGTGTCACAAACTCAGAAGGTCAGTGATTGCATATTTTCTCTCATATTTGAAAGCTAGAGAAGAAAAGGGGGGAAAAGGTAGGGGGGGGCTGTCTCATGAAAATCAGAGGGACATCAGTAGAGGAAAGGGACCAGGGAAAGGGAGAAGAGGAGGAAAAGAGAAAATATTGGGGAAGGAATTTGGCCAAATAATATCGTTATGTTGTGTACATATATGAATATATAACAACAAATCCAACCATGATGAACAACTGTAATGCACAAAGAACAATATGGAGGGAAAAAATGAAAGAAAATAAAATGGCATTTCTAAAAGCAGAAAGCTAGAAAGTTTCAGAACTAAATCAGGACTCCAGATGCCTAGACCAGTGATTGTTCTTATTATGCTACAATATCAAAATAGTACAAGTCTCAGTGAAGAGGACCGAGATATCATTTAGTCTATTTCTTTCATTTCCTACTTGGGAAATGAGACTGAAAGGAGAGTAAATTTTGTGGGGCCACATAGCTAGTAAAGAGCACAGCCTGGAATAACATTCCTATTTCTTGCCTTTTAATCTCTACCTCTTTCAGTCACAGGGAAAAAGACTAAATTCATTCTGTCTATCAGTCATGACACAATGGTTAGAAAATAAATAGGTTGGGCTGGGGCTGGGGCTCAGCGGCAGAGCGCTCACCTCGCACGTGCGCGGCCCGGTTCGATCCTCAGCACCATGTAAACATAAATGCATTGCATTGTGTACAACTAAAGTAAATAAATAAATATTTTTTTAGAAAGAAAAAAAGTAGGTCACTTTGTAGAAAAAAAAATCTAAAAATCCTAAATAATTAATTTTTAAGTTCAGGAAAGCTAATTTTTATGAATTTGCAGGAAACTTTTCATTTTAGGCAGAAAGTATCAAACATTTTCAGAAGACAAAATGTAGTGAACAGCATAATCAAGAAGGTGAAGAATTTCAGAGACTATAGACTATTCAAAGGGCATCTGCAGAATTACAGTGACCTCATGCTTTTCATCCATCTGGTGGCCTCCAAGGACATCAGAGTAGGAAGCAAGCCTTCAGGCTCCCACAAGATGGGAAGTCAGATAAAATACCATCACATAAAGTTGGGGCTGCAGTGGGGTAAGCCCTTAATCAGGAAGGTGAATTAAAAAAAAAAAATCAAAGCCACTCATTCTCTACACATGGCAACAGTAGAGAAGATTGTCCTTCTCAAACTTGGTGCTGGGTGGGTTGGGCTGGAACACTTCCATGGGAATTTTCTTTGTGCACGTTTTTTAAGAAGTCAGGTTTATAGAGGCTTAATTTCTATTAAGTATACTCCACTTATTTTAATTTATAATTCTATGAGTTTGACAACTGCCTCAAAACAGGTAACCAGCATTTTGATCAAGAGGCAGAACAATGGTTCTATTACTCCCAAATTTCATTTTTGCCCCTTGGTGGTTGAACCTTCTTCCCACCCTAGCCTCTGCTACTACTGATTTTTTTGTCCCTAGAGCTGTGCCTTTTCAAGACTGTCAAGACTGTCTTCTGTGTCAGGCTTCTGTCACTTAGCACACTGTCTTTGAGATCCATTCATGCTGTGAAATTCATTCCTTTTAATCACTGAGTAATATCCCATTGTATAGATGTAATATGATTTAATTATCCAGCCACAAACTGAAGGTGTGTTATACATTTTTAAAATTTTATGTTTTCCCCTTGCCTTAATATCCCAACATATTGAATGTGATCGTTCCATCCCAGGGACCAGGTACAATAACCAAGTACAGCAATGACAAGTCTGGCCCCCACCACAAGTTTACCTCCCCTGACTATGACCTGGTGATGTTCAAATACAACAATGAAATCTTATCATGCCTTTTGCCTTCACTCTACCCTGACCATTAACAAGAGGACTTGCTCTCTCTTTGTCTCAGCTCCCCACCTGGTTGACTGAGTCCCAAATGGCAGCTCCTCCCATGTGGTCCCATGTGGTATGCCACACCTCCCGTCTCTAGGACCTATAAAATAAATCTTTTAATCTTATATGCCTCTCTACCTATAATTTCTGTGGTCATTTGGGGATTTATTTCTGATAGATGGGCTTGGACCAAAGGGCCACCCCCCATCCTCATGGAAATTTCCATGTCCTAAGCAAACTTGTTTTTCTAAGCAACCTTGTTTCATTTTCTCTAGGCAGGATGTTTCATTTTCCCCGGGCAGAAGCCAATGGTCTTAAAGGTCGCCCTGTTCCATGGGCAAAGAGCCAATAGCATTAAAAGTTGCTCTGGCACACCCCCCACCAGAAATCCCTATTTAAGCTCTAGTCCATCTGGAGCTCACACACAACAGCTCATCCCTGCTGAGAGGAGGCAGCCTCTGCACCAGCCTTAGACCCATGTCTCCATCCCGAGGGCAGCTGCCCCAGCCAACAGCTCCAGCCTCCATCCTGACGGCAGCTGTCTTAGCCAACAGCTCTAGAGACCACAGCCGGCATTGAAGCCAGATTTAAAGCTAGGTAGTGAGTGTAGTCAGGCAAATCAGGTCTAACATCGAGTTTCATAAAGAGCATTGACTCCATAAGGAAAATGGAGTCAGCCTGAGTCCTGGAAAAACACAGAGCAACTCTAACGGAGATAAGATGGTTAATGTTCCCAAGTTTAGAGCCCATCTTATGGAATGTTAATGAAACAGCTCCCAGCAAATGGAGATGCTAATCAACTAGCCCTGAGCCCTTCCTGTGAATCTCACACCCACCATGTGCCCTCCAGTGTCACATCTTTTTTGACATTCCTGTCCCATGCAGGACAGAGATAGGGAACATGAAAGGGACAAAAGAAAGAGTTCAGATATAAAAGGGAGAAAGCCTCTCCTCCCTTTGGATTCCTGGTTTCCGGGTCCCCTTCTCCTTCTGGGAGAAGTCTTTTAGCTGTCCTTTCAATAAAGCCTTCCACTTTCCACTCTACGCTTGCCTCGGAGTGCTTTTCGCGTTATGTTCGGGGAGCAAGAACTCAGCACTGGTAAAAAGTGGTTTCAGCATGACCAGGCACCCACCTTCCGGTTCAGAGCTCCCACACTCCCCTCTCCCTGACTCCTCTCTCCCACCAGAGCTTGCACACTCCCCTCTCCCTGACTCCTCTCTCCTAGCACCTCTTTGACCTCTGACCAGCCATAAAGGGTAGTGAATAAATCTCTTGGCTGCACGGTTGTCACCGGTGTGATTTTTGCCCTTCAATTATAATTCTGTTTACAACACAGAATTATATCTGGGTTGTTTCCAGTTCTTGTTGATTACAAATAAAGCTGTTTTCAACCTTTATGAATAGTTTCATGTAAAGAGTAGAATTGCTTCGTTGTGTCATAAGTATTATAGTTAACTTTGCAAGAAATCACTTAATGATCAATCTGAAAGTTATGTGACCTTTAGCTTTATTATTTCATAGGTCAAATCAAGGAATATTTTCATAAAGGGAAAAAGCAAGGGATATCTTGAACTGAAATGTGAAAATGTTATTTGAGGCCATTCTGGGCTCTGTGTCATTGTGCCATAAAGGGAATTACTGTGTTGACTGGAAGGAGTGATACTGGTTATCAAGTAGAAATAAAGTTGCTACTAAGAAATGGAACATGAAAAAAAAATAGTGAAATTGAATGAATACTCTGAAATGTGCACCAGAACTGCCATGATCAATGATAAAAGTTAATGAAAGATTATCCAAATAAAATTAAGGGTTCACCAAACACTCAGACACATTTAGAGTTGAACTTTGGGTCACATTTCTATGTAAATAACCTTGACCAGCTTACATACTGGCTGAAGCCAATGGAAACCTGAAACAGGTAGTTTTAATAGTCAAGACAGAACAAGTTATACTTCACTTGAAAAACTAACCTTGAGGAGGCAGAGTAAGGTGGCAGCTAAGTAAGATCCTCTGGTGATCTGTCCTCACAGACACACCAGGTTGAACCATTATTCACACATTAAACTACCTTCACAGGAGCTAAGAAAATCAGAGGGAACCTCTGGAACAACCCCAGTGCCAGAGGAAGACATGCAAGCCCCATTCTATCACAATTTTATTACTGCTAGCATCACTTGTTGCTGGCTGCAATGGTGTTGGGCCACAAGTTCACCTGAGTGATAGGCAGCCCATAGCAATGTGGAGCTTGGTCCTAACCCAGTGTTGTGCTGGTCTTGGTAGGCTGTGGGCACAGGTTATAACACAGCTTGCGAGCATTAGTGGAAACAAGTCTGACATAGGAGGCAGAGACTGGTCCATCAATGGTGAATTTTCCGAGCGTTGGGGAGAATCCTGCAGTGTCTGACTACAGGCTAATAACTGTAGATGAGGCACCCAGGCCTAGCCTGGTCTAGGGTGAGGCATGTGGAGATTACTCTTTCTAAATGCTCTCCTGGTTCTTCCTTGACAACACAAAAACAGTGTATTTGGGATAAACCTGGGTTTTGATTTCCCTCTAGTACTAAAATAGTGACTACACAAACAGCAGACCCCCAGCAAATGTGAACCTGGACAACAGCCAGTGCTGAAATAGTGGAAATGACCACAGGCTCAGAAAAATAAACAGCCTGCTTAACATTTCTGGAAAGATAAGCACAAACAAAGCCAGATTAGGAAGACTGAAATAAATACCTAATTTTTTAATGCCCAGACAATGTCATATGCCAACAAGCTTTAAAAGCTTCCAGGAAACCCCGATCTCACCCAGTATCCAAATTAAGTGCTGGAAACTAACCAGGCAGTATGGGAGAACTCACAATTTAAAATAGCTATTTTAAGGAAACTTAATGAACTTGAAGAAAACACTGAGAAATGTTTTAATACTCTAGCAGAGAAACTTAATGAAGAAATTGAAGCATATTTAAACAGTCAAGCAGAAATTATTGAGCAAAATACACACACACACACATACACACACACACTCAACGAAATATAAAAACACCACAGAAGGCATCAATAGCTGGATAGGTCAAATGGAAGAAACAATTACTGAATGTGAAGACAAGCTATTTGAAAAGAAACAGAGGAGGAAAAAGAAAAAAAATGAAGAGAAATGAAGAAAAGTTATAGGAATTTTGAGATGGTATTAAAGGAGCAAATATTGGGGTTATTGGGGTTCAAAAAGGACTTTAAAATGTCAGTGGGGTAGAAGGCATATTCAAAGAAATAGTAACAGAAAACTTCCCAAACCTAGAAAGAGATATAATATTCAGATACAGGAAGGTCCAAAGGTCACTAGTCAAATTTAGCTCAAATAAGTCTACCCCAAGACATCTTACAATCAAACTTTATTGGTGATAGATAAAGAGAATATTCTTAAGGCTCAAGAGAAAAGAAACAAATAGCAGATTTCTCAGCTGAAATTTTATAAGCCAGAAGAGAATAACATGAGATTTCTATAGGACTGAAAAAAAAAATCTGTCAACCAAGAATACTATACCCAGAAAAAAATATCCTTTAGAAATGAAGAAGGGATAAATATCTTCCCAAACAAAAGCTAAGAGAATGTGTCTCCACCAGACATGTTCTATAAGAGATGGGAAAGGAAGTTTTTCAAACTGAAAGAAAGAGATGTTAATAAGTAAGAAGAAAACATGGGAAAGTATAAAACTAACTGGTAAGAGTAATTATACAAATTCAGTATGCTCTAATATTGTAAATGTGGTGCATAAACCACTCATATCCTTAAGTATGAATACTAAAAAACAAAATAATTAAAATAGTAATATTTATGTTAATATGTCAAGCAGTAGGCAATATAGAAAGATATAAAATGGGATTTCAAAAATTCAAAATGTGGAGAGGAATGGAATGCAACTGGAGAGTTCTCTTATTCACATATTTTCTCTTGTTTTTTGTTTTTGTTCTTATCTTTATGGTCATGTTAAGCTATCATTCCAAAGTAACTTGTTTTAATCAAAAGATTTTTTTTATAAGCCTCATGGTATCCACAAGGCAAAAATCTATAATAGACCAACCAAAATAATAAACAAGGGATTAAAGCACACTATTAGGGTAATTAATTTAACTACAAAGGAAGGCTTTGAGGGAAGGAGGGAATGAGAGCGAGGAGAGAGAGAGAGAGAGAGAGAGAGAGAGAGAGAGAAGAGAAAAAATTTAGAAAATAAATTACATCGTGGCTATAGTAAGACCTTACCTGTCAATAGTTGTATTAATTTTAAAATGATTAAATTCTCCAATTAAAAGACAGAGCAGCTGAATGGATAAAACAAAAACAAGACTCAACTACATGTTGCTTACAGGAAACTCACTTCACCTCTAAGAAGTAGCAGAATGAAAGTGAAGAGTTGGAAGAAGAGAGTCTATGTAAATGAAATCCAAAAGAAGCAGGAATAGCCATATGAATATCAGATAAAATAGACTTTAATTAAAAATCAGTAAAAAGAGGCAAGGAAGGTTATTCCATAGTGATAAAGGAGTCAATTAAGCAGAAAGAAATAACAATTTTAAACATATATGTTCCCAAGTAGAAAAACCCAATATATAAAGCATTAATAAACCTAAATGGTAAGATGGACTCCAATAAATAGCTGGGGACTTTAACACCCCACTTTCAGAAACAGACAGATCACCCAGACTGGAAATCAATGAAGAAACATCAAAGTCAAATTGCACCCTAGACCAAATGGACCAAACAGACATCTATAGAACATTCCACCCAAATGCTACCAAATGTACAATTTTCTTATCAGCACATGGAACATTCCCCAGGATAGATCATATAACAGGCCACAAAGATAGTCTCAACAAATTTTTAAAAACTGAAATCATATTAAGTAACTTATCTGACCACAATGCAAAAGGGTAGAAATCAATAAGAAGAAGAACTTGGGAAACTATACAAATACATGGAAATTAAACAATTTACATTGGAACAATTTACCAAAGAAGAAATTAAGAAATAAATTTTAAAATGTCTTGAAAAAAATGACAATGAAGACATAACATGCCAAAATTATAGGACATAGAACAAGCAGTATTATAAGGAAAGTTTATAGCAATCAATGGCCACATCAGAAAAGTAGAAAGATTTTTTTTTGTAAGCCTCATGCTACCCACAAAGCAAAAATCTATAATAGACAAACCAAAATAATAAACAAGGAATCAAAACACACTACTAGGGTAATTAACTTAACTATGAAGGAAGGCTGTAAGAGATAAATAAAATTTTAAAAAATCTTATCATACATCTGAAGGCAGTAGAAAAATAAAGCAAAACCTGAAATTATAGAAGGAAAAAAATTATAAAGAGCAGAGCAGAAATTAATGAAATAGAAAATAAAAGAACAGCACAGAAGATCAAAAAAACAGCTTGTTCTTTTAAAATTTTTTTTAAGTTATACATTACATTAGAATGTATTTTGACATATCATACATGCATGGAGTTTAACTTGCCATTCTTGTGGTTGTACAAGATGTAAAGTTACACTGGTCGGGTATTCATATATGAATATAGGAAAATTTATGTCCAATTCATTCTACTGTCTTTCCCATTCCCATTCCTCTTCCCCTTCCCCCCTTGCCCTGTCCAACAATGAACTTTTATTCTTCCGTCATCCTCCCCCCTTAATTGGGTATTAGCATCTGCATATCAGAAAGAACACTCAGCCTTTGATTTTTTGGGACTGGCTTATTTCACTTAGAATGATAGTCTCCAGTTACATCCATTTGCTGGTAAATGCCATAATTTCATTTTTCTTTAAGGTTGAGTAATATTCCATTGTGTATATATATCTCAGTTTCTTTATCCATTCATCTGCTGAAGAGCACTTAGGTTGTTACCATAGTTCAGCTATTGTGAATTGAGCTGCTATGAACATTGATGTGGCCACATCACTATAGTATGCTTATTTCAAGTCCTTTCGGTATGAACTTGAGGAGTGGGATAACTAGGTCAAATGATGGTTCCATTCCAAGTTTTCTTCAGAATCTCCAAACTGCTTTCCAGAGTGTTTGCCTCAATTTGAAGCTCCACCAGCAATGTATATGTGTACCACAAAACTTGTTCTTCAAAAAGATAAACAATCTGGGTGGGTGGCATGCATCTGTAATCCCAGCAGCTCAGGAGGCTGAGACAGAAGGATTGTGAGTTCAAAGCCAGCTTCAGCAAAAGCAAGATGCTAAGCAACTCAGTGAGACCCTGTCTCTAAATAAAAAAATACAAATAGGGCTGGGAATGTGGCTTAGTGGTTGAGTGCGCCTGAGTTCAATCCCTGGTACCAAAACAAACAAATAAATAAATAAACAAACAAACAAAATAGGCAAACCCTTAGCTAGACTAAGAAATGGAGAGAGAACTCTAATAAATAAAATCAGAGATATAAAGGGAGACATTACACCTGACACCACAGAAATATTTTTTTAAAATTTAGAGAATATTAAGAACAACTGTATAAAAACAAATTAGTAACCTAAAGGAAATGTAAAAATTGCTAGACAATACACCTTAGATGTAGAAAACCCAAACCAATTGATAACAAGTAACAAGACTGAATCAGAATAAAAGCTTTCTAGTTCTATTAGGCCCCAAGTTAATTAATAAGAATCCTGCAGCACAAGAATTAATATCAAGAACCAATAAATGGGATAGATTTAAACTAAAAAGCTTCTTCTCAGCAAAAGAAACAATCAGTGAGGTGAATAGAGAGCCTACTAATTGGGAACAAATTTTTACCACATGTACATCAGATAGAGCACTAATCTCTAGAATATATGAAGAACTCAAAAATCTTAACACCAAAAAAACAAATAACCCAATCAATAAATGGGCCAAGGAACTGAACAGACAGTTCTCAGAAGAAGAAATATAATCAATCAACAAATACATGAAAAAATGTTCAACATCTCTAGCAATTAGAGAAATGCAAGTCAAAACCACTCTAAGATTTCATCTCACACCTGTCAGAAATGGCAGCTATCAAGAACACAAACAATAATAAATGTTGCAAGGATGTGGAGAAAAAGGCACCCTCATACATTGTTGGTGGAACTGCAAAATGGTGCAGCCAATATGGAAAGCAGTATGGAGATACCTTGGAAAACTTGGATTGGATCCACCTTACGACCCAGCTATCCCACGCCTTGGTCTATACCCAAAGGTCTTAAAAATAGCATACTACAGGGACACAGTCACATCAATGTTTATAGCAGCACAATTCACAATAGCTAAATTGTGGAACCAACCCAGATGCCCTTCAGTAGATGAATGGATAAAGAAAATGTGGTATATATATACACACAATGGAGTATTACTCAGTAATAAGACAGAATAAAATCATGGCATTTGCAGGTAAATGGATGGAGTTAGAGAATATAATGCTAAGTGAAGTTAGCCAATCCCAAAAAGCCAAATGCCAAATGTTTTCTCTGATATAAGGAGGCTGATTCAGAGTTGGGTTGGGTTGGGGAGCATAGGAGGATTAGAGGAACACTAGAATGGCCAATGGGGAGGGAGGGGAAGGGAGGGGGCAAAAGGGTCAAGAAAAAAAAAGATGGTAGAATGAGATGGATATCATTACCCTAAGTGCATGTATGAAGTCACGAACTGTGTGAATTTACTTTGTATACAACCAGAGATATGTAAAATTGTGCTCTACAACCATAATATGAAATGTAATACATTATGCTGTCATTTCTAACAACTTAGAATAAAAAATAAATTTGAAAGAAAAAAAAAAAAAAAAAAGCTTTCCACTGAAGAAAAGCCCAGGACTATATGGCTTCCCTGCTGAATTTTACCAAGCATTTGAAGAAGTAATACTGGTTCTCCCCAAGTTATTTCAAACTTAGAAAAGGAAGGAATTCTTCAAAACACATTCTGGGAGGAGGGCAACATTGATCACACCAAAGCCATCTTGAGCAAAAAGGAGGCATCACATTAGCAGACTTTGAAACAAACTACAGAGCTGCAGTAATCAAACAGCCTGGTGTCGTCACAAAAACAGACACATCAGCCAATGGAACAGAATAGAGAGCCTAGAAGTAAACCCACGCATCTACAGCCAAATGATTTTTGACAAAGGTGCTAAGAACAGGCGTTGGAGACTGGAAATGGTATTGGGAAACTTGAATATCTGCATGTAGCTACAAAAATGGATTAAAGACTTAAATGTAAGACTTGAAACTACTAAGAAAACATAAGAGAAATGCTTCAGGACATTGGAATGGGCAAGGAATATATTTGGACAAGATACCAAAAGCACAAGAAATAAATAAAAAATACACATGCACCAGGCATAGTGGCACATGCCTGTAGTCCCAGTAGCTCAGGAAGCTGAGGCCAGAGGATCACAAGTTCAAGGCCAAACTCAGCAATGTAGTGAGACCCTGTCTCAAAACAAACAAACAAACAAAAAAAGGACTGGGTTGTGTCTCAATCTTTCAGTGCCTCTGTGTTCAATCTCTGGTACAAAAACAGAACAAAACAAAACAAAAAAACAAAAAAAAAAAATGGATTCCACCAAATTAAAAAAGCTTCTGGGCCGGGCGCGGTGGCGCACACCTGTAATCCCAGTACTTTGGGAGGCTGAGGCAGGAAGATCGCGAGTTCAAAGCCAGCCTCAGCAATGGCGAGGCACTTAGTAACTCAGTGAGACCCTGTCTCTAAATAAAATACAAAAAAGGGCTGGGGATGTGACCCAGTGGTCGAGTGCCCCTGAGTTCAATCCCCAGTACCAAAAAAAAAAAAAAAAAAAAAAAAAAAAAAAAAGCTTCTGCACAGCAAAGGAAACAGTCAACAGATTATAGAGATAGCCTATAGAATGGAAGAAAATATTTTCAATATATATCTGACAAGGGATTGACACTCAGACTATATTAAGGAACTCTAAAAACTCAATATCAAAAACAAATAACATGATTAAAAAGTGGGCAATGGGGCTGGGATTGTGGCTTAGTGGTAGCACGCTTGCCTCACATGTGTGAGGCACTGGGTTTGATTCTCAACACCACATTAGAAAAAATGAATAAAATAAAGGTCCATCAACAACTAAAAACATATTTTAAGAAAAAAGTGGGCAATAGATCTAAATGACATTTCTCAAAGGAAGATAAACAAATGACTAATAAGGGCTGGTGAGGATGTGGAGAAAAGAGACATCTTACACACTGTTTGTGGGAATGTAGATTAATACAGCCAGTATGGAGGTTCCTCAAAAAACTAAAAATAGAACTTCCACATGTTCCAGCATTTCCACTACCAGGTATATATCCAAATGTAATCAGTCCATTGAAGAGACATCTTTTCTACCACATTCATTACAGCACTGTTTACAATAGCCAAGAAACAAAAACAATCGAAGTATTTGCCAGTTGATGAATGGATAGAAAAATGTGGTACAATGGAATATTATTCATCCATAAAAGAACAAAATCCTGACATTTGCAGCAACATGACTGGAATTGGAGACCATTGTGTTAAGTGAAACAAGTCAGGCACAGAAAGATAAGTACCACATGATCTCACCCATCCCTCATCACAAAAAGTTTATCTCATAGAAGTTGAAAATAGAATGGTGGTTATCAGAGGTGGTAGTGGAGGGGTATGAGGTAGATAGGGAAATGTTGATGAATAGGTACTAAATTACAATTTAACAGAGAAGCTCTGGTGGTACTATTGCACAGTTTGGTGATATTCACACAAGCGCACATGCACACACATACACACACATGTATGTGTGTGTATTTATTTAGTTATTTATTTTTTGGGGGTGGAGGTACCAGGGATTGAATTTAGGGGCACTCAACCACTAAGCCGCATCCCCAGCCCAATTTTGTATTTTATCAAAGACAGGGTCTCACTGAGTTGCTTAGTGCCTCGCTGTTGCTGAGGCTGGCTTTGAACTTGTAATCCTCCTGCCTCAGCCTCCTGAGCCACTGGGATTACAGGCATGTAATACCACACCTGGCAGTTTGGTGATATAGATAACAAAAATGTACTGTACATTTCAAAAAGCTACAAGAAAGGATTTTGGAAGTTTTGTATGTAAAGTAATGATAAATCTTTCAGGAGATAAATGTGTTTAACCTGATGTAAACATTATACAATGTGTAATGTATAGAACATTACATGGTACCTCATTAATGTGTACTGTTTTTATGTTTTATGTCAGTTAAAAAATGAATAAAATTTTTAAGCTTGAAATTCCAGCGACTTAGTACAATAAAATTTATTTCTTACTTCCAAGTCATGTCATTGCCCAGTGGGGAACTTGATTCACATTGTCCTCCATCTCTAGCTTCACCATCTGGAACATGATGGCCCCTTGGGTTTTGTGGTAGAGGAAGAGAAAGCTAGAAGTTCTAGCTCCAGTGATGAAGTGACTGGGCTGGGAGTTGCACATACTCCTTCTATGCACAGGCCACTGGCAAAGACTTGTCAGATTTTCTTTCCTGATCTTAAAGTGGGGAATGGGGGAGGAAAATAAAATATTCTGTGTGCTTCAAAGGAGAGGAGAGTCAGGTAGGTATACTGAAATACAGTGATAAATAATAAATATGATCTCTTGACCAGCTGCATACATATTTTCTTTCTTTATTTCTCTAAATCACATATTTATTAAAAAATTATTTTAATTCCTTATTCTGGATAATAGATTGTAACATTAATTAATAAGAAGAATAAACAGCATTCAAAAATTGATAATATAGGCTGAGGCAGGAGGATTATGAGTTCAAAGCCAGTCTCAGCAAAAGTGAGGTGCTAAGCGACTCAGTGAGACCCTGTCTCTAAAATATAAAATAGGGCTCAATGCTTGAGTGCCCCTCAGTTCAATCCCCAGTACCAAAAAAGAAAGAAAAAATTGATAATGTGATGCATGTTGCATTGGAACTCCCTTTTAGGAGGGAGTATTGTTAATTTGTTGAAGTAATAGTTGCATAATTGTAAGGAGGAAACATATTGATGCTGTTTTTATTTGTTTCAATATTTTCAAGTTTGAGCAGAAACTTGTCTGTGTATTTGACTATGTATTGCAGGCATGTACTATATAGTGCATACTATGGATTTATTCTGCCATCACAATTCCAGTCTTCTTCTTCAGGACCTATGTAATTTAAAAATTAAAAAATTACAAACTACATTATCTACACTCTTTTGAATAAACTTATGGATGTGAATTTGATTTTATGTGGCACATGGGAGTCATGTAAGCACTGGAAGGTAACAGTGAAGCAGAGGACATCTCCCTCTGCCCATGATGGCCAGAAGCTATGTTATCTCACAATAAAATTCCTGGAGAAGAGTGTCGAGTGGAATTGCTGTAGTTAAACTCGGTATTTCAGTATTTAGTCATAAACTTCCTGACTACCAAGCTTCCTAAATAGCAGTCACTGCTAAGGAAAGAAGTAGAAATCCACTAGATAGCTTTAAAAAAATAAAGGGGGGATTCAATATGATAAGTTAATTTTTGCAAAATTTTCAGAAGGGATGTAAAGGTGGGTGCTGGGTAACAACTGAGCTGCTGGTTCTAAACAAGATGAAATAAACAAGTTTTAATATATTCCTTCTACTAATTACAGCTAAACAGGCTGGACACATAAAACAAACAAAAAAGAATCTGAAATGTGAGAAAAAATATATATTGATTAGTGGTGTTGGACCCTGAGGAAGGGCAGTGGAGGTGTGGTTCCTCTTTATTGTAGTTGGTGCTTTCCCTTCTATCTATCAAGCATGGTACTGGAGAAAACCACTGGAAATACCAGAAAAATGCCAATAAGCCTGGGTCAGAGAAGCTCAGGGAAATCTTGTTCTCAATACCCAAAGGACTGGTAAAGGAGTGGGCTACAGGACAGAATTTTTTGGGTGATACCTTTGTACACAAATTTTCAGTGTCTCTTTCTCCAGGTATTTGCTTTCTAAGATTCTTCATGTACGCTCTATTTGGAAGAGGAGTAGCTTGAATGCCTGCTTAAGAAAAGATTTAAATAGGAACCAAGTCTCATAAAATAGTACAACAAATGTCTAGAAAGGAATAGGAAATTACTCATTATACAAAAACCAGGGAAATCATAACCTGCCAACATCAAGGTGATGTGGTTGTTAAAATTATCTGAAAAGCATTTTAGAGCAGCTGTCACAAAAATGCTTCCATAAGAAGAAACACTCTTGAAATAAATGGGTAAAAAATGAAAAGATATAACCAAATGATAATTTAGAACTGAAAACTGCAATAACCTACATTAAAACTTAATTGGATGGGTTTAATAAGAAAATGGAAATGTCAGAGGAAAAATGTGATAAACTTGAACACAGATCAATAAAAATTATCTAGTCAAAACAATGGACAGCTGGGCGCGGTGGCACACGCCTGTAATCCCAGCACTTGGGAGGCTGAGGCAGGAGGATTGCGAGTTCAAAGCCAGCCTCAGCAATGGCGAGGCACTTAGCAACTCAGTGAGACCCTGTCTCTAATAAAATACAAAAAAGGGCTGGGGATGTGGCCCAGTGGTCGAGTGCCCCTGAGTTCAATCCCCGGCACCAAAAAAAAAAAAAAAAAAAAAAAAAACAATGGACAAAAAAGACAATTGAAGAAAAGGAATAGAAACTCAGAAAACTGTGAGACAATAATATATAATCTGACACATGTCATCAGAATCCCAGAAGAAGATGGAAGAGAAGAGGGGCTGAGAAAAATAATATAAATAATAGGATGTAAATCAATGGAATTGAAAACATCATAGAAAAAAATCAATCAACCAACCAAATTTAACTGCTGTGGGGGGGGGGGGGGGGGGGAATCAGTGGAATTGATAAACTTCTAACAAAACTGAGAAAGAAAAAGAGAAGTCACAAATGAAAAATTTCAGGCATGAAAGAAGGGATATTATTATAAAATCTGAGGATATCAAGACTATTAAGAGGACTCTATTACCAACCACACACATAAAGTTGACCAGTTAGATTAAATGAATCAGTTGCTGAAAAGCATAGCTGACAAAACTTACCAAAGATGAACCAGATTATCTGAATAATTTTCATAGCTATCAAATCGATGTTGAAATTGAAAACTCCAGGAAAAGGGGGAAAAAAAAAAAAAAAAAGACCAAGATAGTTTCACTGGAAAATTCCCACAAACATTTAAACAAAAATTAACACACTTGGATGAGAGGAATGAAGAAACTTTAAATAGAATAAAGGAGGGGGGAGGAGACGGGGCAAAGGGATAGGAATAATGGTAGAATGAGTTAGACATCATTACCCTAAGCACATGTATGAAGACACAATTGTTGTGAAAATATTTTATGTAAAACCAGCGACTTGAAAAATTGTGCTCTTTATACATAATATGAAGTGAATTACACTCTGCAAGCATGTATAACAAATTAGAATAAAAGAAAAATCCCCAGTTTTAAAAAAAGTAGAATGATTAACAGGCACAAGGGTGCAGTTGCATAAGATGACACATCTATAATGTTCTTTAGCTCAGTAGGGTAAGTATGGTTGACAACAATTAACTGAATCTTTCAAAATAGCTAGTAGAGAGGATTCTAGCTGTTACCAACACAAAGAAATAATAAATATCTGAGGTGATGGCATGCCAGTTACTCTGCTCTAATCATTACACATTGTATACATGTACTGAAATGTCACACATACTTTGTAAATGTGTAAATTTATTATGTATCAATTAAAATGAAATGTTTTAAAAATAAAAAAATTAACACACTTATTGTATACAATCTTTTTAGAAAATTAAACAGGAAGAAACACCTCTCGAATCATTTTATGAAGCTAGTAGACAATTAAAAAAAATAGGAAAGCTGCAGACAAAAAAATTCAACAAAATAACTGCAGATTATATCTAGGTCAAAGAATTATGTATCACAACTAAATGGGATTTATTCCATAAATATTTGACTGGTTTAATTTAGAAATCAGTGCAATTCAACATATTAACAGGTAAAGAAGACAACCTACAATTGGCACAGAAAATAAGGTTGGAAAATATTTAACACCAATTTATCATAAAACTCTGCAAACTAGGAGTCGAGGGGAACTTCCTCAATCTCACACAAAGTATCTAGCAAAACCTAAAGCTAACATCTCACTTAAAGATAAAAAACTGAATGCTTTTCTTCTGAAATTGGAATCAAGGAAAGGTTATACCCTCTCACCACTCTTGCTTAACACGGTGCTGAAAATTCTAGAAAGTGCAATAAGTCAAGGAAAAGACACCAAGAGCACAAAGATAACAAAGGAAAAACAAAATTTCCCCATTGGTGTGTACAGTTGTCTATATCAAATGTCAGCAACATTTTCTGTAAATGGCCAAAAAGTAAATATTTGCAGCTTCATGATCTTTGTCAATTCTACTTTTATAGCATAAAAACACTCATAGACAAAATAAAAACAAATGAACATGTTCTTATGACAGTTTACTTACAAAAACAGACAATAGGCTGAATTTGCCTCACAGGCCAAGGTTGAAGATTCCTCATGTATATAAAAATACAAAATAAGCTAAACAAAAATTCCTATAACTAATAAATGAATTTAGTAGCATCACAGGATACAAGGCCAATACCAAAAATTATTTTTCTATAGATTAGCAATGAGCATTGGAACCCCAAACTTAAATACCAACTAACTCCAACAATTAAGACAAGGCGTAAGTTCAACAAAATATTTAAAGGACTATGTGGTGCAAATTACCAAGTGCTGATTAAGTATATAAAAAGAAGCACCAATAAATTGGAGAGAGACTGTTCATAAATTAGACGATTCAACATAGTAAGAATCTCCATTCTTCCTAAATTTATTTATAGTTTTAATGCAATTCATGTTAAAAGCCCCACGATCTTTTGTAGATATAGTCTAGCTTAATATAAAAAAAAATTGAATGGAAAATGGAGTATGATAAAATTCTGTTTGAAAAAAGAATAAAGTTGGAGAAATCGAACTACTTCAGTTAAAGACTTACTCTATCATTATAGTAATAAGACACTCATAGAGGAAAAGACACAAAGATCAACACAACATAACAAAGAAGCTAGAAACAGAGCCACACAAGTAGGGACATTAAACTTTCAACAAAGGTGAAAGAGTAATTCAACAAATAAAAGGTAGAATTTTTAACAGTGCTGTAAAAATTGGACATCTTAACAAGAAAAACTTTGATTTGAACTTTGAAGATTACACAAAAATTAACACAAAATAGATCACAAATCTACATGTACAATATAAAACTATAAAACTTTTAGAGGAAAATATTTGAGAAAACATCTTAATGATTAAGAGCTAACCAAAGATTTCTTAGAAATGATGCAAAAAGTACAAAATTAAAAGAAAAATTTACAAATAGGACTTTATCAAAATTAAAAACTTTCCTCTATTAAAAAATCCATTAAGGGAATTAAAAAAAAAAAAACAAGCTATAGACTGGGAAAACTTATTTGTAAGTCACATATCTAACAACAGACTTATATTCAAAATATATAAAGAACTCTCTAAATTTAATATCCAATTAGAAAAAGGATAAAACACTGGAACAGGCACTTAAGAGGGAAAGTGGATTGCACATAAAAGCACATGAAGATAAATGGTCACCATGATTTACCATGATGAGTCAAAAAAAGCCAATAACAAATTATTCAATGTATAGCAGTTCTGAAATGACAAAATTACAGAGATGGAGAACAGATCAGTGGTTGCCATGCTTAGGGAGATGGGTAGGCAAAGAGAATAAGATTATAAGAAGGGGTGGGGCGAGGTTCATGTTGGTGGAACAGCTCCATGTCTTGATTGTGGTGCAACTGTATGAGCTGATGCAGATGACAAAATTTCATAGAATGACATACCCCACCCCCCCCACACACAAAAATGCATGTAAAAACTGGCAGAATTCAAGTAGAGCTCATAGTTCTGGATCACACCAATTTCCTCGTTTCTTTCAATCACATACTTGTCTATGTAAGATGTTAGTATTGGGAGAGATTGGGTGAAGGATACATGAGATCTTTTTGTAGTACTTTCACAACTTCATGTGAGTCTATAATAATTTCAAAAAGTTATCCAAAAGGAACCACTGAGCTGCCAATACTATTGCCACCTCAGCAATTTTATCCCAATGAATTTAAACACATAAGTAAAATAGGCAAATTTCTAGAGAAATGCAACTTACCAAAACTAAATCAGGGCTGGGGTTGTGGCTCAGTGGTACAGTGCTTGCCTAGCACATGTGAGGCCCTAGGTTCAATTCTTAGCACTACATATAAATAAATAAAGGTCTATAAAAAATCTGAATCAAGAAGAAAAAGAAAATCTAAATAGACTATCTATACACATTAAAGAAATGAAGTAAAGTTATAATACATTTTCCCATGTTAAAAACACCAAGTAAGGGGGCTGGGGTTTTGTCTCAATGATAGAGTGCTTGCCCAGCATGTGTGAGGAATTGGGTATGATTCTCAGCATCGCATATAAATAAATAAAATAAAGGTCCAACAACAGCTAAAAAATATTTTAAAAAACACCAAATAATTTCTATAACACTTCTAAGATTTAACAGAATGTATGTGACACTTCACAACCCAATGTGAGAACCAGTGACCCTGGTTCCAGTTTTGTCTTTCCAATAGAAAAGTATACAACTAATGGAACCAACCCAAGTGTCCTTCAACAGATGAATGGATAAAGACATTGTGGTGGACTATTATTTAGCCATAAAGAAGAATGAAATTATGGCATTTGCCAGTAAATGGATGGAACTGGAGGCAATCATGTTAAGTGAAATAAGCTAATCCCCAAAAACCAAAGGTCGAATGTTCTCTCTGATATGTAGATGCTGACTCACAATAGGTGGGGGGGTGGGGAGGGAGTGGAGGTTCACCAGATTCTATGGGGGGGAATGGGCAGAACAGAGGGGGATGAGAATAGGAAAGACAGTAGAATGAATCGGATAAATGAACTTTCCTGTGTTTATATATGAATATACAACCAGTGTAACTCCACATCATGTACAACCACAAGAATGGGAAGTTATACTCCATGTATTTATGATATGTCAAAATACATTCTACTGTCATGTATAACTAAAAAGAACAAAAAAAATTATAAAAAAGAAAAAAATATACAGCAAAACTGATTTTGTTTTCTTCACTAGATTATTATTTTCTTATGTTGTTTGTTACAATTATTAATCATCCATATTCCCCCTTTAGTTTAATGTCTGTTCCAGTATTTTTTCCTTTGTCTAACTGTGTGTTTGGTTTTTCACTTGGGGCTGGAGTCGTGGCTCAGTGGTAGAGAGCTTGCTTGGCATGTGTGAGTCTCTAGATTTGATCCTCAGCACTGCATATAAATAAATAAAATGAAAAATCCATTGACAACTAAAACATTTTTAAAATTTAGAGAGTTCTTTTATGTATTCTGAATAAAAGTCCATTGTTAGATATGTGACTAAGTATTAAGGGCACTTCTTAAATTCTGATAAGGCAACTTGCTGATCTTAGTTTTCATTTCACCAGGAATCATAACATCTCAAATTTTATGTTTCTATTTCCTTTTGCATACTCAGGCATTTTCCTGAAATTACTGATATATAATATAATCTACCTGTATATAGTAATCCTAACTTTTTGTTCAATTACATTTTAATAGATAATGTAAGGGGAAATTCTGACCTAGGAAGATAAAAGAATGCCAAGTCATCTAATTTGAATTTCTCAATTTTGTATACATGATTTCAGCTTTTCCCTGTTTTCTTTCCTTCCTTTCCTTTCTTTTCTTTACTTTCTTTCTTTCTTTTTTTTTTTTTTTTAACTGCAACAGTCCATTCCTTGTCTCCCTTTGTGAGAATGGTAGAGGTTTTG
Source organism: Tamias sibiricus (assembly GCA_025594165.1). Classification (NCBI taxonomy): domain Eukaryota; kingdom Metazoa; phylum Chordata; class Mammalia; order Rodentia; family Sciuridae; genus Tamias; species Tamias sibiricus. Next base: position 104,106,247 of record CM046664.1, on the reverse strand, counting down.
AGTTGCATGAAGCTCATTAATCCCTATGTGGTCCGTTGGTGTGTCTTATGGGGTTTACTTCTTAATATGGGTATGGTTTGTTTCTTTTCATGTCTAGAAGCACTGGGAGTTTTTCCTATTATTTGCTTTCTAATACATTTCTTGTTGTGCTCCCCTCTTTGCCAGTATCTCTCACAGCCACTTTTCTATCCATTATATGTCCATATTTTTCAGTAGTCTGACAGCAATGTCCTAACCGTGTTTATCTCAGCTGGGACATCATTACCTCTTTCAGCTGCTCCTGTAATTGCAGTTCTCTTCTTGTAAGTGTCCTCATCTTAATTGCACTTGTGTGAACAACAATTTGCCTTGCAAGTGGGGAGTGCATTATATTCATGCTATCTCTTCCTGTTTCATCAGTGTTGTCTTGTTCTTCTACAGTCCTTCTGTGACTTAGCTCTTAAGCTGTTGTTTGGTGTTAGCCATCTAATTTGCCACACTGTAAATGTCCATTTCAGTAATGCCTGTCTCCAACCTGTGACCTTTCTGTTGTCTGAATGCCACCCCTCCCTTTGTTTGTAACTTCTTTAATAGTACCAAGGAACATGATACACGTATATTGCCCCATGGTCTCTGATTCTCTAACTTGATGGCCTTAATTCTTTAGCCATATTTTGTAATGATGGACATTGCAGATACCACTATATTTGCAATATTATGTAGTTATTATTTTATCATTGATCATATCTCATATCTACCATACCATAGAGTTTTTAGTATTATGATTGGCTAATCTCTGTGATTTCTGTTACTTAGATTGTTAAAAATCTCCCATTAGAGTGTGAACTGGAGGGCCCAGAACCCCCTGGGTCATTAGCTTCATCACAATATTTATGATATGCAGCACCATCTGCTTGGAAACAGAGGGTTCTTTTTTCTCTTTTTGTTGCTGGGTTTTTCCCCCCGTATTCTGGTCTAAATTCTCCACTGCTTAAAACCATAGTCATCACATCCTTTAACTGTCTAGTTTTTCTCTTTTTTGTCTAAACATCATGAAAACAGGGAACCAACTCACCTTCTGTTTTAGATTTAAGCATGCCTCTGTATTTTCTAATAACTAGTTGATTATTTTTAAAAATCATGCTTGCCTAGTCCCAGGAAATATTCCCTTCACTGAGTTAGAAAATCTTTTTAATTTATTCATGGATTAAGATTACTAATGAATTTCTTTTGGTTCTTTACCTCAAAATCTATTTTTCTTTAGTCTTATGCACACACAAGAGCGCATCAGTTTAAAAATGTGATGCGGTGCGTGTGTACAGAAAGGCCAGCAGAGATTCAGAAGGACATTTACACTCTGAAGGTGAAGAAAGGTCAGGCTCAAGCTTAATAACCATCCCAGGGGAGAAAATGTCATGTCATTATGTGGATTAAAGCATGTTATTGTCATTGAGTTTTTTTTTTTAATGTATAAACATAATTTGTGACTTTCTTCCTAAAAAATGAAAAATACAAACTAAAAGTTTCATGAACTGGCTCCAGATCCTGAGTGCCCAGAGGAGTGGCGAGATGAGGCCATGCTAATTTGATATGGAAATGTACAAAAAGGCTAAATTGTGCATGGTGTGATGAGCTTGTCTGTGTAAAATTGAGGGAAGCTCAAAATGCATCTTTTAAGGGTTGGGTGGAAGCAGGGTGAGTCTGTAAGACTGTTGGCCTGTGAGTGCAATGATACTGAAGAGAGGTTCAAGTTTAAGAACATACTGGCTAACAGCTCCTGAGAGCTGTGCCAGTCTCCAAATTCAGCACACTGCACATACTACCTATAATACTACACCAACACTGCAAAATGCACAGGATTGTGTAGGTTTACACATGAAGAGATTAATATTCAAGAGTTATGGTTTGTTTTCTTATAGTGGCAAAGAGAAAATATGACTCCAAGTGTGTGAGGTTCTGAAGCCCTCCTTTACCTCATTGCTCTGCATGTTCTACCCAGAGTGGCCTGTGTAATTATGTCTTTGGTTGCAATATTTCATCAGTCATTAAACTTTTCTGATTAGCTATCCCATTGAGAACTCAATATTTACCACCTCCAATACATGCCTCTCAGAAAAAAATAAAAGCAATAGCAGAAATTCTCAGTTTGTCCTGTAGATGCCACTGTAACAATGCAATATTTCTTTCTAGCTGTCTGATTTCTCAGTGCTACGAGAGATCAGAAATTCTAGAAAAGAGAAGAAGCCAATTTATGTGGCTGATAGTCCATATTGGTAAATGCAACCATGGGTTGACTCTGTAGCTCTGACATATATGTTGTGAATATGTGTAATGTGTTTTTCCTTTTAATCATTTTTAATTTTTTGAATAGAGGATATATACATTATATAAAAATCAAAAAATATAAAAAGGCATATAATAAGTAATATTCCTCCCATTACTTATTCATGACCTCTCAAAGCAACTTGCCTCCATTATTAGCTTCTTGTATCATTCCAGAGAGTGTTATGCATATATAAACAAATATTGACATATATCACTGTCCCATTTTATTACACAAACTGCAGCATATTATACAAACTAGTCTGTGCTTGGTTTTTTTTTTTCACATAAAAATACACATTATAGCTTTCTATATCAACATATAAATGGTGTTTCTTAACCATTGTGAAGTATTTCATTATAAAACACACCGTAATTTATTTAGATAGTTTCCAACCGATGTGCATTTAGGTTGATTCCAATTTTACTGTTTATTATTATTTATCAATGATAATAAAAATGTCAGTCTGTATTAGTTTTCTATTGCTGCCATAACAAGTTAAACAACTCCTCTTATCTCATAATTTTATAGATTAAAAGTTTGGGTGCATTCAACCAAGTTCTATGCTCAGAGTCTGATAAAGACAAGTCAAACTATGATTGGCCTTCTGGGCTCCTATCTGTAGCCTTCCCTTTCCAAGTTCACTGGGCTACAAGCATAATTCAATTCCTTGACTTGTGGGACTGAGGTTCCTATTTCCTTGATGGCTGCCATTCAGGAATCACTCTCTGACCCCACAGGCAGTCCCATTCCTTTCACTTGGCTCCTACTCTCTTCCAACTAGAAAGGGAATAGTGGGTGTCAAATCCTCTTTACATTTGAAGTCTTCCTGAACTCCCTTTCTGCCACCATCAGGAGAAAGCTCTTTGCTTTTAGGGGTCATCTGAGCAAATCAGACTTACCCAAATAATCTCCTTATTTTAAGATGATACAAGGTAATATAATCCTAGAGAGCAACAGATTCCAGATTCCAGAGATTACAAAATTCTGCCGCTAGCATATCACTTGTTTTCGTTTTCACTATGTTCTGTGCTTGTTTCTAAATACTTTGGTTATATGAACTCACGTAATCCTTACCACCCGCCATGGAGGGATCAGTTGTTATTTCCATTTTACAAATGAGCACTCTGAGGCAAAAAGAAGATAACTAATTTGCCTAAGGTCACAAAGCTGGTGAGTGGTGGAGCTGCTCTGGCACCAAATCTATGCTTTTAAGCACTTCCCCCTATTGCCTCTGGCAAATAGAGTTGCCATTAGTCATTCAACACATTAGTCATTGCATCAACCAGAGACCTGCAGGAAACTCTTGTACTCAAAAGAGTTTAACTGAAGAGAATATATCAAAGCAATTATTGACAGGGAGATGGGAAGGTGAAGGAAATCCACAAAGGATGGTGAATGGCCAGGGACTAGCTGAAATTCATCCCTCGGCTTGAAGGGAACAGAGAGAACATTGTGATAACTGAAGCTGGCAAAGGCTGGAACTGTGGAAGGTGGCTCCTGTTTCACAAGCTGTGACCTGTGGGAAGTAGAGCATTGCTGGAATCAGAGCAGGCAGAGAGCAATAGGGAAAGTGGGGCTAAATACCTAACCTCTCTGCCCCTCATTTTCGCTCTTTTGCACTAGCCAATGCCAACTGAAAGCCCGAAAGAAGTCCTCTCTAGAGTTTGATATTCTGGTGCTCAGAGAGGGTATAGAAAAACAGAGAATGGTCATGAGCAAGCGGTTTGTATCACATAATATCTTATAGTCCCTATGGTCAGAAATTCAGTTTCTATTGGTGTTCTGTTGTAAGCCATGAGTACTTTTCAAATGGACATTAGGTATTGACCAAAGAGGCTTTCTTCCAAAGCTCACTGGGTCTGCCCTATGATGTTGGGGATTTCAAGGCATTTGTATAAAACTTATATCCACTACAGAATGATGTCAGATACCAATGGGTCTGCTGTATCATAAGTCCCTAGAGGAAGAGCAGAATGTACCTCACATTGACCCATGGTATGCTGGTCATAGCTCATACTGGCTCACAAGAGCCAACCATTCGATGCTCAGAATTTTGTAAGTTGGATGATCACAATGGTAGCTTGAAATTGGCCATAATGGGAGTGTACACCATAAAACAGAAAATGCTACAAATCAGGTTTTTTGCTTTGCTAGAGAGCTGCTTGTTAAATATTTACCAGTGTACCACCAGCCTTGACCATCTCTTGTTCCAGGCTTCAAGCAAACTGGTGGTCATAGATTGCCTAGTGAAGAGACTGGGGCAATTCAGCTGAAATGCAGGATTCCCTAGCTCTACACTCCATAGAAGCTCACTGTGCATTGACACCATTTCTTTGCAGTGATAGTAACTTGTCTCTTACATAGATGATCAGACCACTGACCCCTGAAAACTTCATCAATGGAGTAGGATCCTGTGTGTTTGGCATGTGTGTGTTTTACTAAGGCAGTCAAGGTGTTTTTGACTTTCTGTTTATCAGTCCCAATTAGCATAATATCAGTTTAATGGACCTATGAGTCAAAACACCTTGATTACCACTGGGTCTCTGTGACTCATTAAAATAATCACTACCATTTTATCTCTGACAGTCAAGCAAGCCACTTGGCATCTTTCATTCCAGGATCCTATTATTCCCAGTGAAATCAGGCCCAATTCCATGGCAGCATATTCCATCATTATTACATGCCTACTAAAGCTGAATTTTTAAATGGAGCTTTTAAAGACATTTCTTAATGCCTTGGAAAACAAAATGTCACCTGATTCTTCTTGCTAGTTATGATTGAGGATGGTAGCCGGCTATGCAACTCATGTACAAATAGATCCACTATAACAGTCAAATTTCCTGAGATCTTTGAACTCTTCCCTTTACAGCTTGCACAAAAAATTCCTGTGTCAGTCTCATTAACTTAAGTTACCATTGCCCAGGTTTCAATTAACCATACTCAGGTGCTCCAGCCAACACGTCAAACAAGAAATCCTCTGTGAGTGCCTCTTTACCAATAAATGTGGCTCAATACAATCTCAGGTTTCATCTAGTACCCTCAGGGTCAATGCCTATGCATGCTCCCTAGACTCCTGCCAATATAAAGGATGATATCTGGTGACTTATCCAAAATATGCTTCATTTCCTCCCAGAGCCAACCTTTCACTTCTCCCTTTGAGCTGTTCTGGCATTTAACTCTCATGATAGGTCTCAAGGTTCATGAGGGATGGTGGGGCTAGACAGAGGGAGGATTGACTTCCATCATGATGTGTAGCCCTTGGTTAAGTCAATGAAGGAAATTTATATAGGAAAGTCAAGCTTCCTTGGAGAAGAGGGGGAAGAGATGGGCTTCTTAGTCAAGGAAGATTCAGGGGGACCTCAGGGTTCAAAATGCTCAGCCTCATGTGTGGCTACCCAAGTGTTCCTATTCCAACTCCCAGAATTCCGCTACTAATCATTAATGCCTTAATTGGCACATGATACCCAGAGAGCTTGCTTCTCTGCAACACATATGGTCTCAGTCGTTGGACCTAATTCTCAGTTATGTCTACACTCTAGATAAGAATATTTTAAGGCCTTTTTTACGCTCTCCTAGTTCTGCAAGTTATAAGTTCAAGGTTTTAAGCCCGACCCCACCCCCACCACTTGTAAGCTCTCCAAGGCAGTTAAGAGTAGCCAGACCACAAATTGTAATTACCATTGTCTTGCCACAGCAATTAAGAGCCACAGTCATTTGCTCATGCCTTGTCATCTGTTTGCCCTGCATCTCACACTAGTGATGACTTGAGTAATCGTGGTGTTGCTACATACTGTGGATTACTAGGGTCCCAATTCCCTCTGGCAAAGGATAACTTGAGCTCATCAAATACGTGGGCAACAGAATTCCAGAATCTCATCTGTTTCTTTGGGTCATCCTTGATGGCAATTACTGTGTCAGTCAGAACACCCGCAGGAAATGAATCTTATACTCAAGAGGTTTAACAAAAGAGAATGTGATGAAGGGAATATATTAAAGGGGATAGAGTAAAAAATGTTAGGGTTCTCCTGACAAATAGAAATAGTATATATATGAATTGGCTCACATGATTGTGGATACTGGCAAAACCAAAATCTGTAAAGTTCACGTCCCAGTTTGAGTCTAAAGACTGATTCTCAGCAACTCTATACTAGAGAGAACTGATGTCCTAGTTTGAAGGCTGTCAGACAGGAAAAGTCTCTCTGGTTTAGGGGAAAGTCTTTTTCTATTCTTGCTCAACTGATTACACGGGGACCCACCCACATTGTAGAGGGCAATTTGCTCTACTTAACCTACTAATTTAAATGATAATCTCATCCAAACACCCTTAGAGAAATCACATTAGAATAATATTTGACCTAATATCTTGGCAATCCATGGGCCAAGTATTTTAAGTAAAAATACTTAAATATCCTTGCTGTAAATTTTAAGTTGACATATAAAATATACTAATGCATACTACATATCATACATTTTTAGGGATTATAGGAACCAAAATAGAATGAGGAGTACATAGGGATTATTTGCATCAGAAATCTGTTACCAGCATTTTGTCTGCAGGGACAATGAAGAAGAATTAGTGTCATCTGAATCTGGTGATGGCTATAGCCATGGAAGAGGCCGTCTGACGTTAGCTGTTTTGGACAGAGGAACACAATCTTTTACAGGTCACTCTTGTCAAAGCAGGAGTCAGCAGAAGAACTACTTATCTTGTCCTCCTTCTTCCTCTCATTTTCAACCTCCTGCTGGTACCCCCTCCCTTAATCTAACCTCAAAAGACGAGAACCCAGAGGAGCCCATGTGATGCACTGAATAGGGGCCAGTCTTCTGAATCAAAAAGTATGGCAGAAAAGGACAAAGAATGGAAAGAAAGTGGGGAAACAAAGAGAGAAACATTGACTTTCTCTGAGGAAGTGCTGTAGTTCTGTTATCTGTGGGGATGTGTTTCAAAACACTCCTCGGCCGGGGGCGTGGTGGCGCACGCTTGTAATCCCAGCACTTGGGAGGCTGAGGCAGGAGGATTGCGAGTTCAAAGCTAGCCTCAGCAATGCCGAGACACTTTAGCAACTCAGTGAGACCCTGTCTCTAATAAAATACAAAAAAAGGGCTGGGGATGTGGCCCAGTGGTCGAGTGCCCCTGAGTACAATCCCCGGTACCACAAAAAAAAAAAAAAAAAAAAAAAAAAACAACTCCTCACTCCACTACCATGGATATCTGAAAGTGCAGATAGTTCTGTACATACACACCCACAATAAAGTTTAATTTTTAAATTAGACACAGAGATTAACAATAATAACCATAAATAGAATAGCCATAAAAATCCTCTAATAAAAATTATATGTTTATGATTTCTCTCTCTCTCTCTCTTAAAACTATATTTACTCTTTTTGTGATGATATGAGATGATTCAGTACCCATGTGCTAAGATGAAGTGAGGTTCATGACATAGGTACAGTGACATGACATTGGGCTACTATCAATCTTCTGATGATAGGTCAGAGGAGCATCATCAAGCCATGATGGTGCTGATGGATGGATGTGAGGAGATGATCTGATAACTGAGATAGCGCTAAATGACTAGGGGGCAGGTAGTATATAGAGCATGGATACACTGGACTAAGGGATCATTCGCTCTCCAGGCAGAATGAAGCAGAGATTTCATCATGTTCCTCAGAACAGTGTGCAATTTAAAATTTATAAATTGTTTATTTCTGTAATTTCCCATTTAATATTTTTGGACCTAAGGTTGAGCACTACTAACTAAAACCTTGCATAACTGAAACCACAGAAAATAAAACCCTGGGTAAGGGGGGGACTGCACCACATATGCACAATGCCCAATAAATTCATGTAAGTGGACTTGCTGACTCAAAGGTAAATACATTTGTAATTTTAATTGAATATCCAAACTCTCCCCACCAGGAGTCAAAGCAATTAATGCTTTCTCCAATCCATATATGAATGCCCTCCAACCCACAACTCATCTAATCACGTGCTATCAAGTGTTTGGACTTTTGTCAATATAAGTAAAAAATGATATTCCAAGTAGTTTCACTTTTATGTGTCTTTCTTAATGAGGGGGTTTAACATCCTTTCATAAAAACTTAATTTTAAGCAGTAGAAAACACAACTGGATTTACTTAAGCCATAGAAAGAAACATGATTCACAGAAATCAGTCAGGTGGGTCCATCTGTAGACACACTTTGATCCTGGGACCAAAAGGACCTCATCACACCTGGTTCTGAGCCTCTGCTCTCTCTTTCTGCTCTCCCTCTGTGTCTCTCTCACTCTCCCAGCACCAGGCTTGGGCCTCCCACCCCCAACATCGGCAGAGAGGCCTGTCTCTCGTGGCCTTGCCTGTACCTATGTCATGAACCTCACTTCATCTCGTGGCCTTGATAGACACGGGGTGCATACCTTTTCTTGTCTAGGCTGGAGTCACAGGACAATGCTCCCTTCCTTCAACCCATACATATATCTTCAAAAATGCCCCAATCAATATCATGCTGCTGAACTATGCACAATAAAAACTGTGTTCTTCCACAACCCAGAGGGAAGGAACATGTACAACACTAACTCATAAATAAACCAGTTATTGATCAAAGTCCAGAATCTCTGGGAGATGAATAGTCTTCTTCATCAGATCCTAATGTGGCTTTCTCATAATCCAGCAAACATAATTAAAATGGAGACTATAATTCACATTATACTTGGGGAGAGATAATGACAAATAAGATAGTCTTTCATTTGGAAAAGAAAGCAGTGCACAGTGGTCTGTGACATTGAACAGTTAACACCCACCAAGGCCCCTGATGCTGAGGCAAAGTGAGCTCTTGGTCATATGAATTTAGCTAGCTTGGAATGTTCTCTTTTATCTTCCATGGTCCCATTTGAGGTGGGAAGATTTGGTGAGGGTCTCCTTGTATGGGCTGTATCTGCCTGACATGTTAGTTACTGAAGGAGTAGGTGTGGGGGCCTGGAATCCCCTCAGAGATTGAGCAACTGCAGGGGACTGTTGGTCCAGTGTGGAGTTTTGGAGTTTCTCTGGCTATGACATACCCTTAAAAAGTTATGGGGGTGGGGGACTGGGGTTGTAGCTCAGTGGTAGAGTACTTGCCGAGCATATGTGATATGCTGGGTTCGATTCTCAGCACCACATAAAAACAAATAAATTTTTTAAAAAGTTTAATTCTTTTTAAAAAAGTTACAAGACAACAACCCTAATAACTTGTAAGTTTTATTGTCCTCATTTCTTTGTGTGGATTCCACAGTTCATTAACGTTAAGTGACTTGAGTTAAATCCACATAGCTGGGGAATAACAAAGCCAAAATTTACAACAGAGGGGTCTACATTTACCCCTCTATTCCATATGACTTTCCTGGGTATCTTATACAAAAATAGTTTTGTTAACAATATATCTATTATTATCAGCAAAACTTTCATACTTAGCATTCTAAGTGGAAACTCCTGCAAACATCCTTCCAGCTCTACATCCTGTTGAATTCCTCTGCCAGTCAGAGGGTAATGTAGAAAAAAAAAAAACAACAGAAAAATTCTCACTTTGTCCTGCAGGTGCCACTCTCATCACAGATCATCTATTTCCAGTTTTGTGAGCTCTCTCTGGGCAGCAATAGACTAGACATTCTAGAAGATGGAAGAAGTCAGCTCATCGAATTTATGGAGTTCAGTGCCAGGATCCAAAACCTGTGTTTGTTGTTGTTATTTTTATTTTTCTGCAGATCCTGGATACTAGTGAGGGATTTAATTCTATATTCTTTTAATTTCTGAATAGGTAATATATTTCTCTAGTTCAAAAACAAATAAAAATAAGTACAAAAAATATAGTGGAAAATTTTCCCTTTTTCTAAGTCCATACTAAGGTTAATAATGTTAGTAATTTCTTTTGTACTTCCAGAGAATGTTTTATGCACATACAAATTTTTTTTTAAAAAACGACTTCCTTTTATTTTGCAAAATAACGTACTATTACATCATCTTTCTTCATCTTGATTATTCCATATGACACTATACCTTCAAAATCTTGCACTGGAAATCCTGTACTGGAATAGAAATCTTGAGCATAAAATGTTTCCCGTCTCTCTTCTGAGCATTCCCATTGTATAGATACACCTAAATTTTACTCATTTCTCTATTAACATATATGTTAATTCTTTTGGTATTAAAAGTAATGCTTAAATGGATGTTTTATATTTACTTCATTTTTCATGCACATTACCATGTCTCAATGTATCTGAGGATATGTGTATTTACTACATCTATAGGTATTTCCAAATTGCACTTTGAAGGGCCAATACCAGCTTGTGTTTGCCCCAGCTACAAGTAAAATAGTTAATCTTCCTACAGCTTGACCAACACAGTGGGTTTATACTTTTTGCCATCCTGAGAATGAAAAAAAAAAAAAAAATTCTTTCTCTTTCTCTCTCCGTCTCTTCCTTCCCATCCCCCTTCTGTTCTTGTCCTAGCTTCCCTCTGTCTTAGCCCCATCCTCAGACAGCCTTCCTTTCCTCTCATTCTCACAGCTTCAACACCAACAGAGAGACCTTGCCCTGAGTCTGACTTGAACTGTGTGTGTTCTGATTAGACAGTTCTGAGTCACACAACCACTCCTCCTAGAGCAAGGGAAGGTTATAATCACCCCAACTAGATGGACTGAATGAGAGATGGGAATTCCCGTTGTCCAGTGAAAGATCAAAGTGTTATTATATGAAGAAGAACAAATAAATGCTGACTGATTTACACCACAAGTTTTTGCTATAATCCACATCTCGGACAGCACAACATCCATACATATCCTTTTATTCACATAGATCCCTTCAAAAATGTCCATGTCTATCTAATTAAATAAACACTATGAAAACTGCACTCCTCTCTTCCCAGACAGAGATCACAAACAGACTCATCTAGTTATTGCTTTAGTCCAGGATTTCTGGGCAATTCTTTTTGGCCACATCTTGATGTGGGCCCTGTTGGCCCAGCAACCTATGGATCCAGTACAATCATAAACACAATACATATGTGGAGGGACACAGAAAGACCAAGACAATTTTTTTTTTTAATCTAGTTGGTAAAGAGGAAAATGGGAAACAGTAAAAAGTATCATAACAAACCCTGTGACACACAGGACAGGAAGAGTAAAGCTTCCCTGGGCTCCTGATAATGTGAGCTTCTTAGCCAAACTGGCTGTTCTGGTCAGCTGTCTGCACTCTTTTGTCCTTTACTTTCCATCACCCCCCAACTCCCTCACCCTGGTGAGCTGGGAACCTTGGGGTAGGAATCAAGTTCTGGAGGCACACTTTTTCAGCAGTTTATTTCCTGTCTTAGTCACCTTTATCGCTGCTGTGACTAGAAGATCTGACCAGAACAATTTTAGGAGAGGAAAAGTTTATTTGAGAGCTCATGTTTTCAGAGGTCTTAGTCCATAGAAGGCTGGCTCCATTCCTCAGAGCTCAAGGTGAGGCAGAACATCATGGCAGAGTGCGTGGCAGAGGGAAGCAGCTCACATGATGATCGGAAAGCAGAGAGAGGGACTCCACTCTCCAGATACAAAATACAAACCACATAGCCATGTCCCAATGAGCCACTTCCTCCAACCACCCCACACCTGTCTCTAGTTAATCCCATCAGGGATTAATTCACTGATTGGGTTAAGGCTATAGCCCAATCATTTCTCCTCCAAACCTTCTTGCATTGTCTCACATGTGAGCTTTTGGGGAACTTCACATCTAAACCATAACACTTCCTGTTGGAGTGAGTTTGCAGTTCTAGGATTGTCTTAAGGGTTAAGTAATCACAAGTTGTTGTTTGCCAGGTTTGGAGTCCTTCTGGCAAAAGAAGTCTTTCAACCCACTGTGAAGCATTAGCTTCCAACACAGACAGCATATTGCATTTGACAAGGTAGATGCTATGACTCAGAAACAATAAGTTCCTTTATCTAAAGCCACACAGCTGGGAGCAATGAAGAATGAGTGACAGTGTTCATATTTGTAATCAGGGGTGTTTTGCTCAAGGTCCAAGCTTCCATTATGCTTCTATGAAAATTATGTTTGCAATAACCAACAACTCCATTGGGGGGAAAAAAATCATCATTCCTCTTCTGCTAAACTCTGACTTCGCGCAACCACCAGAAAATGAAGAAACAAACTGAAACATTCTCAGCTTGTCCTGTAGGTGCCACTGTTAGCATGTGATATTTCTTTCCAGCACTGCAGCCTATTTTCTCAAGGCTGGAAAGGGTCAGAAATTCTAGGGCAATTGAGTCCAGTCTTCGTAACATTCAATCTAAATACCCCACCACCACCACTCTCGAGTTTAGACTTCCATAGCTCAATATATAAGTTAGGAGTCTTTTCCCCTGAAATTTTATTTCCTTTTTGAATGATTTATACATAGAAAAGATTTCAAAAATTAAGTGCACAAAAAGGTATTCATAGGGAAAAAAAATCTTTCTTCATCCCTCAGATATCCACCAATTTTCTCTATATAGCCTTGACCATGGTAATTCATTTATAATTTCTTTCAGAAATGTTAAAGCATACACAAGTAATGATGAACATAGGCTCCATCCTCATCCTTTTTAACACTAATTACAGCAAGCTGTTCCTAACAAGCTTTTTTTGTTTTTTATTTCCTACAGAGCTCTATATTATGGGGAACTTACCATTTTCAGTTTCTAGAAATTACTTATTCCTTTTAGTATAGTATATTGAAAGTTCTGCACCACATGAATTAATTGCTTCTCCAGTGAGGAACATTTAGGTTGATTCCCATTGTTTGCTCTTCTGGACAATGCTACACCAAATAATCTTTCTTTCTTTTTTATTTATTCATTTTTTAAAATATTTATTTTTTAGTTGTAGTTGGACACAATACCTTTATTTTATTTATTTATTTTTATGTGGTGCTGAGGATCATACCCATGGCCTCGCCACATGCTAGTCAAGCACTCTACCATTGAGCCACTACCCCAGCCCCTATTTATTTTTTTTATACTAGGGTTTGAACCCAGAGGTGCTTAACCACTGAGCCAGATCCCCAGCCTTTTTTATTTTTTAGTTTGAGACAGCATCTTGCTAAGTTGCTAGGTCTGGCCTTGAACTTGTGATCCTCCTATCTCAGTCTCCCAAATTGCTGGGATTGCAGGCATGCACCACTGTCCTGGCTCCCAAATAATCTGTACCCACCTCATTTTGCACATATGGGTAAATATCTGTGGGGTAAACTGCACAAAAGTGTAATTGCTAGGTTGAAGTATACATGCATTTACAGTTTTAACAAATGTGTCTAATTTGCATTCCTTCAGGGTTGTTAAACTCATACTCTACCAGTAAAATATGAGAATGTCTGTTTCTGCCCAGCTTGGCCAACAAGTGTTATCAATTTTAATTTGTTAGCCAATATAATTGGTAGAAAGTGCTATCTCATTTTTAATTTCTACTTTTATTAGAGTGAGGTTGAGCAGGAGTCTTTCAGTTACACGTGGGGAATACTAAACAAATGTACAAACCACCCTGCCCTGGCTTTAGAAAAAGAGATTTGTTGTCCTTAAGCTTAAAAGTCAGAGGTAGATTCAGAGCTTTGGTAGAGCTGGGTACAAGGGTTCAAACACCGCCATTATTCTCCACTTTCCCCGCACCCCACTTCCGCCTGCCTTTCTCTCTCCAGCTCCCCTTTGCTTGGCGGTTTTCCTTTGCTTGCTGGCTGAGAACGCTTCTGTGCTTCTGCATGGGGACCCTCTTGCTGCGTGAGCAGCCTTTGTTTAGAATTCGATTTCCTCATGATGCAGGTTTGGGGGCCTGGGGTTGAGCAATCGCAAGCTGTTTGGGGGAGCGGGGTTGTTATTCCTTAAGAAAATATCAGCCGGCAATAATATGATAGGGTAGATATTATTATTCACATTTTACAAGCAAAGAAACTATGGCTTTAAAAAGAAGATGTAAGTGCCTTTGCCTACAGATACAAACGCTAGAGGATCAGAACAGTAACCCAGGTGAATATGGTAATAAATCTCAGTGACGGTCAGAAACACTTTTGTCCAGCAACTCCAATGGAAAACTAACCATTACCACCCGATCCACATCTTGCCTCCAACTCGAAGAAGTAAAAAAATAAACGGAAGATATTCGATGTGTCCTGTAGATGCCACTGTTGCCACAAGATACATTGCCTTGCAGCAATGCAGCAAAGATCTCTTTCCAGCTAATGTTCTAGAAGGTGGAAGAAAGCCTGCTCCTCCAATTTATGCAGCTGACATTTCAGTGCGAGCACTGCATCTGTAACTTACATTTCCAGAACCCCACTTGATTATTGCAATTTTTTCCTTAAACATGTATATATTGAAAATATTTGTGAAAGGTTTATATAGTTCAAAAAATTAAATACAATAACATAAAAGCTATACGGTAAAAAAAAAAAAAAACAAAAAACAAAAAAAACCTGCATTTGTATTCCCTAAATCTCATGGGTCATCTCTACTCTCCATGAATAATTATTCTTGTCAGTTTCTTCTCTATATTTTCTGGGATATTTACACACATATAAGCAAATACGAAAAAAATTTCCTTTTCTCCTCCTATTTTTACCAAAATGTTTTTACACAAATATCTGTACTTAAAATTTTTCTTCTAACAACATATCTTGAAAACATGTCTCTATTAGCACAAAAAGAAATACCTTGATCTTTTTTACAAGTTTCATAGATTCCCCAGTATAAGTATACCATAATCTTTCACATTTCCAGCCTCCAATTGATGAGCATTTTGACTGACACATTTTGCTATTGCAAACAATGCTATAATGAATAACTGTTACTTTATTTCACATGTACAAGTACATCTGTAGCATAAATCCCTAAAGTAAAATTGTTAGCTAAAAAGGTAAATGCATTTGTAATTTTGACAAACATTTTCAAATGGATTGTTCCACCTTAATACCCCCACCAGCAAAGTATGATAATTCCTATTTTTCCATTAGTTGGACAATATATGAATTATCAAAATACTGAATATTTACAAATATGATAATTGAAAATTGGTATGTATAGTTTTAATTTCATTTCCTATATTTTAAGTGAAACAATGCATCTTTTAATCTATTGAAGATCCATTGGAGTTAGTTGAGATTTTCTTACTTGCAAGAGTTAGAACATCCAACTCAGTGGCTGAAGCCAAAAGAAGTTTATTAGTCACATAATTGGACACGCATGTTCTTGGATCTCAAGAATCAATCTCTCTCCCTCCCTCCCTCCCTCTCCCCCTCCCTCTTTCCCTCTCTCTTCCTCCCTCCCTCTCTCTCTTTCTCTCTCTTCTCTCTGAATTTCTTTCATGTAATTATCCTTGATTTGTAACTTCACAACTCTAAGCTGAGCAAAAATGTTCTGGACCAAATCCTCTTTCTTCATTGACCTGAACTGGGTTCTATGTTCATATTATTGGGAACAAATGTTTATAGTGTTCTGTGTCAGATCCCTCTTTTCAATCCAGGGGATAAAATCAACTTTACCCATACTATGTGGATTTATAGTTGGGGTTAAGGGTCAAGGGTTAGGGTTAGGACTTTTCTGGTGGAAATCAGAAGTGTATAACATAAAGGAAAATGAAAGTACTAAAGAGGATTCCTAGCATCTCTGTATATTCTTCACTCCATAAATATAACTAAAAAAGTCTCATGTCTACAGAAAAAAATTTAAAATCACTCACTTCATTTTCTAGGAAAAGGCAACCTACTCTTCATTACTTCAAATCTGGGTTATCTAGGTGGTCTGCATTTTTATCAGATCTCGCTTGACTCCATGTGGTCCAGCAATTTACAGTAAATCATAACATTAGTGATCTTCAACCAACAGAAACTATTCATTGCAATAACAACTCCGTGGGGAAACACAAAAAATGGGGGAACACAACAGAAGTAACTAGAACAGAACCCAAATCTATATTGTGGCATTCCTTAGTAATTTAATCTGATGTGCTGGTTCTGTCTCTAGGAAGATTTTCTCTGAGGTAGGTTTTGTAGCAGTTCATTTCCTGTAGGAGTGAGTTTGGGAGACCTAGGATTGTCTTAGGATTGAACATACCTGACCTATTTGAGCTCTGAATTCTAAAAAGGAAAGTTTTTAAATGCAAGACATTATGAGGATGCTATCATGATTTCCACTGCACACGTGTGGAAACTAGGACACAGAAAGGCTAGGAATCTGCCCATAGTTACAAGAGTTTGCATGAGTGACAAGGGTAGTGTCACATTCCAGGTATATTTCCTTCTTCAGCATGCTTCCATCTGGATGTATTAGCTATAAATTGGCTTTTAATCTAGTGCTTACATTAGTGATCATGAAAACTTTCTATCAAGAGCAAAAGGCAACTCACGGTCATGACTCCCAGCCATGTGTCTTGTGTCCTAAACTCCTTCACATTTAGGAAGGGGAACATATAACCAAACTTATTATTTTTTTTCTTTTTAGATTTGTCCTCGAGGGGCCACCTGAATCACAGAGTATCTTTGTAGAGCATTTCAGCCCTGATCTTTCAGAGCTGCAATAGACCAGAAATTCTAGAAGGTAAATGAAGCCAGACAGGCCAATATACAAGGCCAACAACAGCTTGGTACCAGGATCCCTATGCACATTCTTAGGGATCTGTAGTCCTGATGAATTAGTGAGGGCTCTATTATTTTCTTTAAAATAGATTTATTGGATTTTTGAATAAATAATATATTTCTTTGGCTCCAAGATAAAAAGAATAAGGGGAAATTCAGATATATATGGACACAAACTCCCTCCAACCTTATATCCTGTCTGCCAAGTTCCTGCAGCTACTTCCAAAATACACAACAACTCATTTTTTTTCCCCCAAATATTCAAGTGATCAGCAATGAGTATTCCCTTTGTTTCAGGTCAGTCCTGATCGTTTTAAATTTTTTAAAAAATTGTAAATTGACCTTTATTTTATTTATTTATATGTGGTGCTGAGAAACAAACCCAGTGCTTCACACATGCTAGGCTCTACCACTGAGCCACAACCCCAGCCCCAACTCATTATTTTTTTGCATGTCCTTCCAGAAATAAATATAGATAGATACAGATATATTTATCACTAGATATAGGTATATAGATAGAGGTCTCCCCCCATATATATATATATATGTACACACACACACACACACACACACACACAAACACATATCTGTCTGCTTCCTCGTTTTTACAAATGCTAAAATTAATCGGTTTGTAAAAATAACATAACTTAGAAAGAATACACATCAGAATAAAAACTTTCAGTTGTTTTTACATCTTTTGAGTATTCTACCGTACGATATACTTTTTAGAAGGCTATAACAGGTAGTTTATGAGTAATCAACTTCCAAATTTCTGAGGCTTTGCTTCTAAGTACAGAAAATCTCTGGGAAGCGTCTGGGTTCAGTCTCCTCCTCAATCCCTCTGCTAAGGGTACAGTGACACCTTCACGATCCCATGGCTGTTGTTCTTCCTCGCCATCTTGACCTGTTACTATTATACATGTTCTTAGACAAACAGCTCATGTGCAAATGCGGGAATGGGTTATTTACATAAGTCATTCCTCTTAGGAGTGGAGTTTTCAATGCTTTTCATTGCTCCTCATCTTGTAGTAGAAACTCCTCCCAGAGTGAAGATGCTCCATCTAGGCTCCAGGTCAATATGGCTGTCACAGTCACCTTGCTCCTTCTGCCCTGCACCCCAGGGAGTCTAGTTCTTCTCATCTTGAACCCAGCAGCAACAAGGCTTCCACATGGCCTCCACTGAAATTCCTCTGCTCTTTCTGCTTTCTTCCTTTCTGATCATTCACTTCTGTACTCATCTCAGCTCTCTCCCCCAAAGCCCTGTGTTTCATTTCTGTGTTACTGCAATGCATTACCATCATGTGTATGCTGCTGTCTTTGTCACATAGGACCTTCTCTATTCATTGCTTTAATTACCCTGCTCCCATAAGCACTCGTTCTTGTGACCTAGAATTAATCTTTTTTGTAATCTCAGGAAGCAAAACACAGCAAAGCCACACTTTCAGATTCCAAATCCAAATGAAAAAAAGAAAAGCATTCTGGAGTGCAAGACTGTGCCTACTGATACCCAACTAACTAGTCCAAAAGAAAATTGATGTCCCTCCAATGGATTCAGTTATTTATTTCTTTTTTCACTAAATTGGTTTAATTGACCAAATGTTTTGCTTTTAGATGAACATTTCTCCAGACTGCTGTTTTATGAGCTTGTTAGAAGCCACAGACTAATTGGAAAAGCCAGAAAATATAATGATAACCTAGAAAACATTTTAATGTATTAGAGGACTCTGTTTTAAATGCCATATTTATTATAGTCCCCCCCCCTCATTCTGGAGATTGAAATTGAACCCAGGGGCATTTTACCACTGAGCTACATCCCCAATGCCATATTATATATATATTTATTTATTTAAGATGGGTTCTCTCTAAATTGCTTAGGATCTCACTAAGTTGCTGAGGTTGCTATTGAGTTTGTAATCTTCCTGCCTCAGCCTCCAGAGAGTCTGGGATTACAGGCATGCACCACCATGCCCTGCTATTATAATCTCTTCAAAAAGCATCTTTATGTAGAAGATGTACATGAGCTTCAGAGCCAGCAAATCTATATCAAACATAGCTTCAATTACACCATTTTCTGTGATGCTTAGAAAATTATTAAACCTCTCTGAGTCTACCCATAAAATAATTAAGGACCTATTTTCATTTAACAAATATTTAATTCACCATAATTCAAGTTCCATGGTATTTGGAAGATAGTAAGTGGTCAAAAATGTTTGTTGTAGGGGCTGGGGCTATGGCTAAGCTGTAGAGCGCTCATCTCACATGTGTGAGGCCCTGGGTTCAATCCTCAGCACCACATAAATAAAATAAAGGTATTGTGACCATCTACAACTAAAAAAAAAAGTTTGTTGTAGAGTCGACTATACCCCAGACATTGTATAAAAGCCTGTGTGTACAGGTGGTGATTAAGACACAGTTTCCTCAACTAAGGCAAGTTTATCAACCAGATAGGAGAGCAGCACATTTAACTATGCTCAAGTTTGGGGACAAGGAAGAATATATGAAGTTGGGAAACCATAGTTCTTTGTACCTGTGCAGTAGCACGGGGGGGGGAGGACTGGAGCCATGAGTTTGGAGAGATAGAGCAGAGACACATCATGAAGGGTCAGGCAAAAGCATTTGGCTTTCATCCCAAAGCAAAGAGGAGCCCCTGAAGGGTTCTAGGCAAAGAAGTGTCATAACTGGATGTGCGTTTTAAAATGTTCACTGCAGTTGCCGTGTGAAGAATGGATTGGAAGGAAGCAAGATGGCAAAGAAACTAGTACAAGCAAGAAGTAATGAAGCCTCAACCTGAAAACAGCGGTGGAGATGGAAAGAAATTGATAAATGGGGAGAAATGTGAAAATGTAGAATCTAAGTGATGATTGATTTAACAGGGAGACTGAGAGAACGAGGTGAATTGGAAGGAATCTGCTATTTCTAGCTCTTACAAGTATGTGGGTAGTGATTCTATTTATACAGACAATAAACAGAGAAGAGGAACAAGAATTTTTAGGTAGGTGAGAAGAAATAATCAAAATAATTGCATGTGTTAATTTTGAGATGCTAATGACATATCCACTGGAGCTGTCCAGTTGGCTGTTACATAGATGGGGCTGAAGCTCATGAGATTTGAGTGACTTCAGCCTGAAAGTCATTAGTATGTAGAGAGTAACTGAAAGCAGGAACAGGTGAGGTTGGTCAGGATAAATGTGCAGAGCAGTAAATAAGAGTCTTTTTTTTGGTACCAGGGATTGAACTCAGGGGCCCTCAACCACTGAGCCACATTCCCAGCCCTTTTTTTTGTATTTTATTAGAGACAGGGTCTCACTGAGTTGCTAAGTGCCTCGCCATTGCTGAGGCTGGCTTTGAATCGTGATCCTCCTGCCTCAGCCTCCCAAGTGCTGGGATTATAGGCGCGAAGAGTCTTAAGTCTACAACAGGCTTCAACCCAGCGAAACTTAAGGTTATGGTGGGGAACCCAGGCTGCATGCTCATCACTGGGGAGCGTGTAAACAACAGCCATGCAGCACAGCATCCCTGACTGATGAAACAGAATCTCTGGGATTGATGTCAGACATCAGTATTTTTTCAAAACTCTCAAGTGAAACTGAGTGAGAACTCTCATTTATGGAATAAATAGGGGCAGAAGATGGTTTGGATAAAAACCCAGGTAATAGAGCTGGGTGTAGTTCAATAGTCTTTCTTCCTTTCTTTTTGATGTATTGAACCCAGGGATGCTTAACCATTTGGCCACATTCCCAGCCCTTTTTAATTTTTTTTTTTTTTTTTTTTTTTTTGAGACTGGGTCTCACTAAGTTGCTTAGAGCCTCACTAAGTTGCTGAGGCTGGTTTTTGAACTTGCAATCCTCCTGCCTCAGCCTCCCAAGCTGCTGGGATTACAAATGTTTGCCACCATGCCTGGCATTAGCAGAGCACTTTCTTAGTATGCCAGAGGCCATGTTCCATCTCCAGTACTGCAAAAAAATAAATAAAAAAAATAAATATATATATATACACACACACATACATACACATATATATGTATATGTGTGGGTATATATCCATGTACATAATGTACATGTGTACATGTATACACATATATATATCTTTCCATATATGTATACATATATAATATGTAATGATTATGTATATGTCTACATAATATGTATTACATATATACATATATGCATATGTATGTGTGTGTATATATATATATATATATATATATATATATATATATATATGGAAAGCCAAGAAAGAGTGTTGAATATATTTAAATGAGAGGAGTAGCATTAATTTAAAAATTTTTATATAGGAAGAAAAATTTAAAAACAGTGTTATGAGCATTAAGGAGTAACAACAAATATCATTGATAACTGAATCAGGAATGGTGGAAGTGAAGGAAGATTTGCACATTGCTGTAAAATGTTAGGATTCTGATACCAAAAGCCTACTATAGCATTTCTTAAATAAGAGAAATAAATTTCCTATTCATGTCTAAGAAGTCAGGGAGTAGTCTGTTCAGTCTAGAATGACAATACATAATTTCAGTTGACTTCTTCTGGTTCCCATGTTATGTGTGGTTTCTGTTTCCAAATTCAAGTTGGTTGCTAGGACTTGAGTCATCTCTTCTACATTCTACCAGTAGAAAAGAGATAAAAATCAGGAAGGTTATCCTTTCTCCTTTTTTTTTATTCATGTTTTTAATTCAAAGTTGTTGTATTTATAACAGTAGCATGTATTACAATTCATAATACACATAATAGAGCATCTTTTTACATAACACTGTTTGTACACAAAGTAGATTCGTACTATTCAAGTCTGCAATCATGCATTTAGGATAATGATATCCTATTCTACTTATTCTACCACCTTCTTTTTTTTTTTTTCCATTTCTCAGAAAATACACATACCACTTCCATTAGCAGCTCACCATTCAGAACCTAGAGACTTGAATGCACAGATCTGCAAAGGAAGCTAGGAAATGGAGACAGGACTCTAGACAGTTAAATGCTAAGCTAAATATCAGGATATTATTACTATAGGAAACATGGATACTGGATAGTGTGGAACAACTAGCAGTCTCTTTTAAAAGTGAGTTGAGCAAAGAATGGGAGTAAAATAGAAACACTATAAGGAAGTCTTGGAGGATCTGGCTTTGTAGAGAAAAACAGCAAGTGATAGTGCAGCTTTTAAGAAAGGTTTGGATGTTTTGTGTTTTTGTTTTTGTTTTTTTTGTTTTTTAAATTCAGAATGGTGGAGACTCACATAATTGAATGTTGTTGAGAGGGTCCTGCCGAAAAGAAGGAGGGTTTACAGTTAAATTTGATGAAGGCAGGCATCTGCAAAGGGCTGGGAGTTTAGCAGAATTTCTTAAACTTTAATCCTGTCATTAAAATGCAAATCCTGACTCAGGAGGTCTGGTTGGGTCTGAAGTTCTGTGTTCCTAACAAGCGTCCTGGTGATGGCTGTTTCCGTTCTTAGATCCCAGGTTGGAAGGAACAGGGGTAGATAGTGAAGCTTGGTGCAAAAGCAATTGTTTTGTAGCAGGGGTGGAGGGCACAGGGTGGGAGGGCGGGGTTTGAGGGTCCTATCTTAAGAGTTTCCTTCTCTTGGTGAAGTAGGAGTTGAGCTTATCCATCAAGAATTAAGAGAGAGGTAGTACATTAGGAGGGTTGAGAATGGAGAAAGGTTCTTAAAACTATTGTAAGAAGGAGATGTCTGCAGAAACAGGTGGCTAGACAATGTTGAGGGTTTAAATGATAGAGGACCATATACTGGTAGTGAAACCAACCTGTGGTTGTATGGTTTTTTTTCTAACAGTATTTAAGGCATCATTCAATTAAATACTTATCACCTCTGCTATACTATTTTATACTCCTGGAATTCCTTTTTTCACCCATTCATTTACTTAAAATTCTAGTTTAATTCTAATTCCAAAATTCCTTAGCCATCAGTTTACCTCATAATTAATGTGCCCCTTTGCTATTTAAAAATGGAGAAGCCTAAATGACAGACATGGCATTATCCTGTGTTTGCTCATTATGTCAAATGGTATTATTTATAATTTTGCATCCCTCATCACTACTTTAGACTGTGATTTCTCTAAATGCAGGGAATTTATTATCTCTGACTAGTGCAGCGTTTGACTTGGAAGGTGTCCTGAAACTACTATATGCTGAATGAATATCTAGGGGAACAAATATGAGTGTGTACAGAGAATCAAGAAACAGAAAAATTGATGGGGATACCAAAAGCAAGCAGTGTAGTGGAAAATAAAGATGTGATAAACAGAATATAGTAAAGAAAAAGAACAGAGTTTAGCAGGAAGAGAATCATTAGAGCCTGGAAGACAATGTGGGTGATTTAATCACAAATAGTTTTAAGAAACATGAGAAAAGAAGTCTGCAGGCAACTTGAAATAGACTCTTAAGTACCTGACAAACCTGAGAAAAATAGGTAGCGAAAAAAATCAATGCATTGAAACCCAACAAAGCTTCAATGTACCATCCCTTTTCAATCACTTGGAAGGAAAATGATGTGTTTAGTACATCCTCCTTCTTCATGTTTGGACCTTTAAATAGGGTATTTGGATTCACAGACTGTAGCCAGCTCTGATTGTCTCTCCTTCCAGCACACTGCCGTACTTTTTAAATGACACCAGCCGTCCAAGCAAGATTGATTGTAAACTTGAAAAGGTTATATGTGATGTAATGAATAACACATGCTACTCCCTCAAGCGCATCTCCGGAAAGGCACAAATCCAGAATCCTGTATGTTCTCGTCGTTTAGAAGAGATTGGGAAGGGATATTACTAGGCAAGCTGCAAGAAGAAAACCTCGTATTAATGCCCATTTAATAAACCGCTCTGACTCTTTCACTCAATGAATACCGATTACTAAGGACTAACTTCTTTTGATATTTCACAAACAATTGTGAATGAATGGGTGGGTGAATGAGTATGATGGGCAAGTTGCAACACAAGATGCTATGAGGATGTTAAGATAATTCAAACATGGGTTTTTTTCTTAGCAGAGATGACAGCCTCATAAGGCATGGGAGACATAAATAACTCTTCCTAAGAAAAACTTGATTAGTACTATTATAGAGGATACGTTTTACTGTGAAACCAAGGGAAGAAGGTGCTTTTTCCAACTGGAGTTAAGAGAAGGACTTTTTGAGAAGTTGTGTTTTATCTTGCCTGAATCTGGGTATGCAGAATGTGTAGAAAGACATTTGGGGCCAAAAAAAAAAAAAAAAAAAAAGAACATGAGAAGGACTGTGTTGGTATGTGTGAAGATAGAGAAGAGTTCAATTTGGATAAACTTATAGAGTTTGTAAGAGCCAATATTGTGCAAAGATGTTGGTAAATTGTATGGAAAGTTTGGAGATTTTTTAAAGTTTTAGATCTATAGCAGCATGGCATTGTTAACTATTGATATTTATTGAATGATTACTGTGGGCCAGTAACATTGTAATTACATTAATTATCTCAATTATGATTCATAGTAACCTTGAGATTGTCAGGGTTCGTAAGGTCCTCCCTATCCAAATATAAATGGTGCCAGAAAAGACCAGCCAGAAGAACTTACATGGAATGAACATCATTTATCCATGTTTACATGGTGAATTGTGTGTATATGATTGAGGGATGGGTGGAAAGAGTTTGATTAGAACATTATCTTTAAAAATGATTGACATGATAGCATACATTTATTTTGTCTTACATCAACCACACATATACCCATTGTATAAACAACTTTGTACTGATTCTTAAAATGAACAAGGAGTCATTCAAATGGCCTTTTTTGGGGGCGATGCAAACTTTTTTCAAGAAAATTACATGGGTAGATAATATAATACTCTACACTTTAGGTTTGTATTTTCAAGGTGGTCATAAAGGAAAATTTAATAAAATTCTTAAGATTTTCAAAATTTCCTTAGTGCTTGGATTTTTAAATTACTTTCATTTACAATGTTTATAGTGTCATTGTTCTGGTCGGTTTTTTTTTTTTTTTTTTTTTTTTTCAGGGAGTGTGTTAACACGTTTGAACTCTGTTAAATATTTGTCAATGGCTTTGACTCAAATACTTCTTCACTATTATTGACTTCATGACATCCTGTATGATTCCCACTGTTTGCATTTTCACTTTACAAGCATTTGCATTATGTTCTTAATGGTCCTTATCTGAAAACACAGGGAGTTTTAGACAATGAATGGTCAGTGAGAGTCTCACCAAAGCAGACGTTGCTAGGTAGGGTCAAGGCACTTGGGTGGGGAGTTCAAATGACAAAGCCGATTCATTAGTCAGTATTTTCATATTATGACATTTTATTTTCCTACAAAATCTTGAATAACAAATGCTTGGATGCTCCCTAGTTTACATACGGACCTCATTTGGGAAGTCTGATAGAATCGTAATTCCAAGGCAATGAAACTTTCAGGCTTAACCACTAAGCAGCTAGGGGTAGGTAAAGTGCTTTTAGTTATTGATTAGGGGTAATTCAAGGCTATGAGTTGTACAATCTATTGGAAAATCATATTTCCCCATACTGCCTGCTAATTTGTAAATATTTTCCCTCAAACTTTTAAATCAGATAGATTCTTTATTTTTAATTTGTGTTTTCCCTTAATGTATATAATTAATGCATTTAATGATTGTTTTGACTTTAATACATAAGTTTCGATATGACAATCTCATCATTGACACTTTTTTATTTTTAAATTTATTTATTTGTTCTAATCAGTTATACATGACATCAAAATGCTCTTCAATTCACTGTACACAAATGGAGCACAATTTTTGACTTCTGTGGTTGTACCCAAATAGGGTCACATCATTCATGCAATCATACATGTACCTAGGGTAAAGTTGTCCATCTCATTCCACCATCTTTCCTACCCCCATACTCCTTACCCTCTCCCCTTTGCCCCATCCAGAGTTCCTCCACTCATCCCATTCCCCTTACTTTGCTTAGCATAATATTCTCTAACTCCATTTATTTACCTGCAAATGCCATTATTTTATTCTATTTTATTGCTGAGTAATACTCCATTGTGTGTATATACCACAGTTTCTTTATCCATTAATCTATTGAAGGGTATCTAGGTTGATTCAACAGTTTGGCTATTGTGAATTGTGCTACTATGAACATTGATGTGGCTCCATCACTGTAGTATGTTCTTGTTAAAACCTTTGGGTATAGACCAAGGAGTGAGATAACTGGGTCAAATGGTGGTTCCATCCTGAGTTTTCTAAGGAAACTCCATATTGCTTTCCAGATTGGCTGTGCCAATTTGCAGTCCCCCACCAGCAATGTATGAGTCTACCTTTTCCCCCACATCTTTGCCAACAGTTACTGTTGTTTGTATTCTTGATAATTGCCATTCTGAGTGGAGTGAGATGAAATCTTAGAGTAGTTTTGATTTGCATTTCTCTAATTACTAGAGATGTTGAACATTTTTTTCATATATTTGTTGATCAATTGTATGTCTTCTTCTGAGAAGTGTCCATTCAGCTCTTTAGCCAATTTATTGATTGGGTTGTTTGTTTATTTGGTGTTAAGTATTTTGAGTTCTTTATATATCCTGGAGACCAGTGCTCTATGTGACATGAGTGTGGCAAAAATTTGCTCCTAAAATGCAGGCTCTCTGTTCACCTCATTGATTGTTTCTTTTGCTGAAAAGAAGCTTTTTAGTTTGAATTCATCCTATTTATTGATTCTTGATTTTATTTCTTGTGCTTTAAGGGTCTTGTTAAGGAAGTCAGGGCCCAATCCAATATGATGAAGATTTGGACCTACTTTTTCTTCTGTTAGGCATAGGGTCTCTGGTCTAATTCCTGGGTCCTTGAACCACTTTGAGTTGAGTTTTGTGCGAGGTGAGAGATAGGGGTTTAGTTTCATTTTGCTGTATATGGATTTCCAGTTTTCCCAGTACCATTTGTTGAAGAGGCTATCTTTTTCCAATGTGTGTTTTTGGTGCCTTTGTCTGGTATTAGATAACTGTATTTATGTGTAGACCAAGGAGTGGGATAACTGGGTCAAATGGTGGTTTCATTCTGAGTTTTCTAAGGAAACTCCATACTGCTTTCCAGATTGGCTGGACCAATTTGCAGTCCCACCAGCAATGTGTGAGTGTACCTTTTCCCCACATCTTCACCAACACTTACTGTTGTTTGTATTCTTGATAATTGCCATTCTGACTGGAATGAGATGAAATGTATTTATATGGGTTTGTCTCTGTGTCTTCTATTCTATACCATTGGTCTACATATCTATTTTGGTGCCAATACCATGCCATTTTTGTTGCTATACCTTTTGTAATATAGTTTAAGGTTTGGTATTGTGATGCCTCCTGCTTCACTCTTCTTGTTAAGGATTCCTATTCTAGGTCTCTTATTTTCCCAAATGAATTTCATGATCGCTTTTTCTATATCTATAGGGAGTGACATTAGGATTTTAATTGGAATCACATTGAATCTGTATAGCACTTTGGGTATATTTTGACAATATAACATTTTGACAATATTAAGTCTGCCTATTCAAGAACATGGAAGATCTTTCCATCTTCTAAGGTCTTCTTCAATTTCTTTCTTTAGTGTTCTATAGTTTTCATTGTAGAAGTCTTTCTGCTCTTTTGTTAAATTGATTCCCAAGTTTTTTTGTTTTTTTTTTTTTTTTTTTTTTTTTTGAGGCTATTGTGAATGGGGTAGTTTTCCTAATTTCTCTATCAGAGGATTCATCACTGATGTGTAGAAATGCATTTGATTTATGGTATTGATTTTATATCCTTCTACTTTGCTGAATTCATTTATTAATTCTAAAAGTTTTCTGGTGGAATTTTTTTGTAAAGTCTAAGTATAGAATCATGTCTTTGGCAAATAATAATAGTTTGAGTTCTTTTTTTCCTATTTGTATCCCTTTAATTTCTTTTGTCTACCTAATTGCTCTGGCTAGAGTTTCAAGAAGTATGTTGAATAGAAGTGGTGAAAGACGGCATCCCTGTTTTATTCCAGTTTTTAGAGGGAATGCTTCCAATTTTTCTCCATTTAGAATGATGTTGGCCTTGGGTTTAGCATAGATAGCTTTTACAATGTTGATTTTATGCTCCTTCTATCCCTAGTTTTTCTAGTGTTTTGAACATGAAAGGGTGCTGTATTTTGTCTCATTGACACACATATTATTTAGAAGAGTGTTTTAGAATTTCTAAATGAAAGGATGACTGTTCTTTAACTATTCATTTTATTTATTTTATTATGTTGTGGTTTCAGAATATCATCTGCATGAGGCAGACTCTAGACTTATTTCCATTTGTTAAGACTTATTTTGAAAACATGTGGTCAATTTTTGTAAATTATATATGTGTATTTGGAAATAATTAGTATTCTTTAAATTTTGGGTATAGAATTCCATATAAGCAAGTTAGAGCAATTTGTTAATTTTTTCCCAAATATATTTTCTAAATATTTACTATTTTATTTGCTTGGTTCATTAGTTACAGAAAGAGTTATATTAAAGTCTAATGACTATGGGTTTGTCAGGTTTTCCTTGTAAATTTTCGATTTTTATTATTTTAGGTTTATTACTGTTAAAATTTTCTCTTATTGATTGTTTTGTTCCTCGTGACTATATAGTGTTTCCCCATAAATTTTAAAAATATTTTACTTAAAATGATCAGGTATATCATAGCTACACCAACTTTCTTTTAGTCATCATTTTATTTGACTGATTTTCCTTTTACTTGCAGCTTTCCTGAGTCATATTTTAAGTTTATCTATTATAAACAGTAGAGCTAATATTTTAAAAATCTACTATCTTTTAACGGATGAGTTTAGTTTACTTAAATTTATTATGATTACAGATATATTTGAACTGATCTTCATCTTATCATATATTCTGTTTAGCATAATTTTTCTTCCTTTTTCTCCTTTTTAGGATTTTTTAAAACGGTTTTCTTTATCCATCACTGCCCCTGGTTTAAAAGTTGTATATTACATTTCTCCCCTTTTAGTAGTGTCTTTAAGCTTTTAACATGAATTTTGATATAATAATGTCTAAACTCAGTCAACATTTTACTTTCTAATAGTCTTAGAATTTTTTCTTTTCTTTTTTTTTTTTTACATTCTCTTGTTTTCTGATATTCTTGTTTTTGTTTCTTCAAATTTGTCACCATTGTCATTACTAATCCCCCACGTTGGTGAGTGTGATTGTTCTTTTCTATCAGTCTTTGATTAATTCAGTTTCTTTCTTTGTGAAGTATATCCTTTAATAATTCTTTTTAGCAAGGGTTACAGGTTCTCAAATGATTTAGTTGAATTGAATTTAGTTGAGCATGGATTGGCACTTGTTACGCATTATTTCGTTATTTTCTAGTCTTTGCTTTTTGCTGTTGAGAGAGGTTTGGGAGATTTGTCTAATAGTTGTAGTTTTGTTGGTTACATTACTTTTGTGTATGATTGTTTTTTAAGATTTTAGGGATTGAACCAGGGGCACTCACCACTGAGCCACATCCCCAGCCCGCCACCTTTTTTTTTTTTTTTTTTTTTTGTAATATATACTTTTTTTCTGAGACAGGTTCTCAATAAGTTGTTTAGGGCCTTGCTAAGTTGCTGAGGCTGGCTTTGAACTCACGATCCTTCTACCTCAGCTTCCCGAGTGGCTGGGATTACAGGCAAGCACCACAACACAGGGCTAGATTTTATATATCCTTATAAACCATGTGATTTGTATTCTATAAATTCATGTACTTCATCACTTCTGAAAAATTCTAACAGCCTTGTAAGAATGCCATGTTCCATTTTTTCTGTCCTATCTTTCTGGAATCCCTATTAGGGGCATGGTAACCCTCTAATTCTACCTTCCAAAATTCTTACCTATTAATTCACTTCCTGATTTCCATCTCATAATTTCCCAGTGCTATATTCTATCTAATATCCTCAGATAAAGTTTCTAGTTCACCAATTATTCAGTTGCATAATCAGTTTATTCATCTATTTTAAATATTTAATCTGTTATATTGTTTCTCTATTCTTTTTTCTAATGTGTCTATCATTCTTTTTATCTTATTTTATTTCTTTTTAGGGTTTCAATTCTTAGCAATTTTTTAATGCAATCAAGGTTTATTTAAGTTTATTTGTTATTTACCACTATGTTCTTCATTCATTATTGCAATCCTAAGAATTTGTATTTACACTTTTAAATGGACAATTTATGTCCTGTTTCAAATTGTCCTACTAACCCAAGTATGTGTTGTCATTCTACTGCTTTCCTTCTGTCTCACTCATGGTAAATGCCTTTCTTGTGTGGACTGGAATTTTTTGCCAGGGACTCTTTTCTTTAACCTATTTTTTTCCTGCTGTAACCCCCTCTGGCCTACATTGTGGAGCATCTTTTCAGACTACTTGATTTCTGTCAGGAGCTTGAGATATTATTGGCCTAGGAATTAATATTTACATTAATTAACATTTATATTAATTCTTTAAGGTAGGGTTGAGGGTTTCACCTTTTTGGGTAAGCTAAGGTCAAGCTCTAACTCTAGTTGAGGAAAAAGTCTGTAGTATTCAATTATCAGAGGTAGCTCTTTTTTTTTTCTTCACTCCAAATTCAGGCAGAAACAAATAAATGTATTAGTTGTCCCTCTTTGCTAAAGAATACATTTATTTCTTAGTCTACTGTTCCACTAAAAGTGCAATTTCTTCAGAGCATCAGTGTTACATGGGGAACAATTCAAACTTTCTCTCTCACTAGGATCCTATATTAGCCTTCTCTGGCTGCCATAATATAATACTATAGATTAGGTAGCTTGAAAAACAGAAATTTATTATCTCATAGTTCTAGAGGCTAGAATTCCAAGACTAGGGTGCCAGTGTTGTATGGTTCTGGGGAACTCTTTAAACAGATGCTGTCTTACTGTGTTCTCACACAGTGGAAAGAAAGGGAAAGCAAACTTGCTGGCAGTTCATTATAAGGGTACTAATCCCATTACGAGGGCCCCACCCTTACAACCTCATACAACCTTAGTGGTAACCCACTAGGTCTCATCTCATAATACTATCACATTGGGGATTAGGGCTCCAACACATAAATGTTAGATACAAGCATTCAGTTCATAATAGACTCAATTCTCATCTACTGTCCCCTGTGGGTACTAAAATCAGTCTTGTAGTTGACGTAGAGCAAGACCTTTGCTCTCACTTTATACCTTTTGCAGCATCCACATATACCATTAATCTTCTAGTCTTCCACTTGAGTCCTTTATACTTCTGAAAGCTAGGGACCTCACTTGATTTCTTTGGATCAACTATCCAGCATGTCTAGGGTTTTTTTTTTTTTTTTTTTTCCCTCAAGTGTTCTAGAGTTACTTTTCTTCCAGAACCAGAAGTCTCTCACAACCAGCTTTCACCTCTGATTTGTGTGATCTAAACAAGTCTGAATTTACATTTCTTTCCTATTAAAAAGGAATGAATACACAAGTATAATTTCCATTCATCTCATACAGAAATTTTCAGAAACAGCAATTAGAGATAACAAGATGTTGCAAATTAAAAATATTAAATATAGCAAAAGCAAGT
Source organism: Tamias sibiricus (assembly GCA_025594165.1). Taxonomy (NCBI): domain Eukaryota; kingdom Metazoa; phylum Chordata; class Mammalia; order Rodentia; family Sciuridae; genus Tamias; species Tamias sibiricus. Next base: position 104,074,780 of record CM046664.1, on the reverse strand, counting down.
AGAGATTCTCTAATAATGCATTTTAATTATGATGAATTGATACAACACACTTTATCTGAGGATATTAAAGTATATTATAACTACATTATAGGTCCTTGAAGAGACCATGAATGTTTCTAACTCAGCAGCCACAGAATAATAAAAGGCAGTTTGGGATTTGATTATAAATTAAATATTATTGACATCCTTTATATGTATAATTTCTGGAATGCTGTACTATTGATGTAGAGAAGCCTTTTTTTTTTTTTTTTTTTTTTTTTCAGAACATGTGTTAAGTACTCAGAATGATCAGTTTCCAAGATCGATCCTCCAGGGTGAACAGCTTAGCAGTGAGAAAGTGTTAAATATACAAATAATCTTGATTAGAGGCAGCATAGACATTGGGAGTAGAGGGATCAGGAGCCTCTATTGTCTTGCTATAAACCAATGGCTCTGGAACAGACTGTATTTTTCCAGTGCCTTCCTTTTTCTCCTCCAGAAATAAAGAAAAACCAAACTAACTGAAAAGATTATTTGTTATTAAACACAAGATCAGACCTAGTATAGCTAGCACCTGGAGAATAAAATAAATGGGGAAAGTGAACTGATTTTCTTTATAATGTACAAAGAACAGAACCTTTTGGGGAAGTTTAGAACCTTGGTGGGTTTATCCTTCAAAGACCACAGCTAAAAATCATGGAATCAAACTATTTTCCATGGTATCTTCCAGAATAAGAATTAGTTCAAACTCTATCCAGACCTCCTCGGGAAACACATAAAGCTTGACTTTAAGGAACTAATTCACAAAATTCAGTCTAGGAAAGGAGATGATACCAAATATCAGGGCAGCTTACTAAAGTCTTCTGCATGCTCCCTGTTGGTATTTTAGGGACTTACCTTTATCATAAATGCCTAGGGATAAGATTCAGGCAATTGATGTAGCTAAACCAGTTGCTAAAATATGGAAAGACTACTACACTATTTGGTAAAAGTCAGCTTTCCTGAGTGTCCCAAGTGCCTGGTCATTCAGCCACTTTTTGGTATTCCTGCATGTCATCCTGCCCCCATCCACATCTTTTCATAATAAAGGTTCAATTGTGGCACAGCAGATGCAGAATCTTACTCCAGCACTATAGCCAGAGTCTGTTCTTCTCATAAAATAGAGCTATACCTATTGATTGAATGTGTCACATTGTCCTAGCCTGAGCCCACAGGCCTGAACTGAACCAGGGCCTCCAGGTTGCAACCTCTAGTTCTTGCAAAATATTTACTTTAATGATCTAATTTTATTGGGATCCTTAAAAGGCCCATTTTAGCTTTCTTTCTTGCTACATGTGCTCTATCCTAGTGGATGCTAGAGTTTTAGATTTCACAGATTCAATAAACAAATGTGTCCATTAATAGATGAATAAAGAAAATATGGCATATATACAGAATGGAGTACTGTGTAGTCACAAGAAGGGATACAATTCTATGATCTGTGGCAACATGGATAAACCTGGAGACACTTGAGTTAAATAAAGCAGACACAGAGAGATAAGTCCCATATGTTCTCACTTTTATGTGGGAGCTAAAATGTTTATCTCATAGAAGTAGAGAGTGCACTAATGTTACCTAAGGTTGGGAAAGGTGAGTAGATATGGAGAGATGTTAATAGGTTCAGGGGTGCAGCTAGACAGGAGTAAAAACTTCTAATGTTCTGTTGCACAGTAGGGTAACTGTTTAACAACAATTAATTGAATATTTCAAAAATAGCTGGTAGAGAAGATTCTGAATGTTCCCATTGCAAATAAATGATAAATATCTCAGGTAATCAATACCCCAATTACCCTGATCTGATCATTAAACATTGTACACATGTATTAAAATATCACATTGTATGCCATAAATATGCACAATTAGCATTGTTAATTAAAATAATATGTACCTATGTAATTTTTAAATAAATAAATAAATATTTACTTTGTAGGCTGACATAATATCATCAAGTTTTTATCTTGCGAAGAGCATTAATTTTTAAAAACCTTCTACCCCTATAATTCCATATAAAAAAAAGAGTAGGACATAATTCTGAATTAAAAACTCCTAAATGACTTACTCTATGAAAAGCTCACTATTTTGTCTTTACTTTTCTTATTTTTACCAAGAACTAGTGAAAAATTAACCATGGTCTGGGACTGATCAGTGGCATTTGGAAACCCGCACTGTGTTCCATACACTAATCAGTTCCTGCATTTAGCCTAATGAAGCTCATCTGATTTAACAACAACTCCCGATTGCTTGATTTGTTGCACGGCTTGGTTTGGTATTTCAAACCCTGAACTTCACTCGGATTGTAAATCATAAAATGAAGACAGGTTTACCATTAGCTATGTCCTGTCACTTTCTCCCACACTGCTGGAGATGAACAAGGAACCCTGCAATTCTCACATTCACATCTGCCTTTCCATCGTGAGGATGGCCCAAAGCCCAATATTTTAGTCTGTTATTTTCTCCCTTCTGTGTAACACAGTGGCATTGTAGACTTATTTACATGTATATTAGTCAATAATAACAGAAGATAACAAGAATTGCTCCACTGACAATATGCAAATACAAGTTGAGTATTCCTTATCTGAAATGCCTGGGAACAGAAGTGTTTCAAATTTCAATATTTTTTTATCTTGAAATATTTACATATACACAATGGGATAGCTTGGTGATGAGGACGTAAGTTAAACATGAAATTTAGTAATGTTTCACATATACCTTCATACACATAGCTTAAAGGTAATTTTATACAACATTTTTAGAAGTAGTGTGAAATTTTCCACTTGTGGCAACATGTTGGTGATCAAAAAGTTTCAGTTTTTGGAGCATTTCCAACTTCAGGTTCTTTGATTAGGGACACTCAACTTGTATGTAGTTAGGCCTTGTTACCAGGCAAAATAGTCAATACCTTTCTTATAGAAAATAGGTCTCTGGCTTTGAATAAAAGTATCTGTAAGGACCTTTCATCTCTATATTCAAGTACATCAAAGAATGAGTGCTTTTAATGCATATTATGAAACTACAGAATAGGGTTTTATCTGACACTTGATAATTTTACCAAACTATGTTTGGAGGAAAGAAAAGGCAAAACAGAAAGGTATAATTGATTACACTATTAGGGAGCTGTTACAACATGAAACAAACATCATAAGATTATAAGAAGATTTGGCTAATAATGTATTTCTGACATCAATAAAATTAGTTGTTTTTCATCTGTGTTGTGAAATTTCTGATTCGTTTTAGCCCTGTGTATTATTCTATTATGGCATGATTATTCTCATTATGCTTCCCCAAGCCTATCAACAGATAGAGTCTAGACTCTAATTATCTCTATATTTAGTCAAAATAGTCAGGCTTCATCTGTTTCCAGAACAGTTAATGTATTTGGCTCATTACTCTGAAAACACTGAGTACAATTTAGCTCACTAAAAACACATCCAGAGTTAGCTTATGTAAGGAGCATAAAGGTCCACAGTATGATGATTTTATTCTTCCCCAATGGTGGTGAGTCAGGAAATAACAGCTATTATTTCTGATCACTAACTATGTACCAGACACTGTGTTCACCTTTTATATGTATTATTCATCCAGTTCTCACAAAAACAAATTATTATTCCTGCTGTATAGAGTTAGCTTACCTAGAGTCATGCACTGAGGAAGTAGAAGACCCAGGACAATCTGATTTCAAAGCCTTAAGTCTTATCACTCCACTATAGGAAACTCAAACTTTGTCTGATGTTCATACAGCCCATATATAGTTTCATCTCCAAAGTGATGGAATCTAGTGCTTCAACCCTCCCATGAGACTGCTTTGAATATGAGAATGGATTTCATTTTCATTTATTTTTCCAGGAGGATTATTCCTCTTCTCAAAATCCTTCCATGACTTTCCATTGGTCTTGGATAGAAATCCCAAATTCAGTGAGTTCTGGGACAGTGGGACTGCCTTTCCTTCCAGGCTCTTTCATTCTCTCTGGTTCAACTATTCTGGCTTTCTGTAGTTCTTCCAATACTCCACACATTTCCTTCCTCAGTCTTTCTCTTATTTTCCTCCTTCTGATTCGTCATACTGTTTTTACTTCCATTAAATGTCACTTCTAAAGAAGACTGTATTTATTTGATATGGTTCTAGACCCCCCCCCCAGATTCAGGTAAGGGCCATACAGTGATCTCAGTGATCCACTAGAAGCTCTTCCAGAAACAAAGAGGAAGCTACACCCATCAGTCACCTGGTAACAAGTCTACTATCTGAGATCCCTGAAGCTGCCCCATGGACCAAGATCCATGGACCAAGGTCCTAGAGAGTTCTGTCCACCCAGGGATCAGATAGGATTCAACCCCACACAACCATTAATTAGCCCAGAGGTAATCCCATCAGCCTGGAGACTGAATAGGAGAAGGCTTTAACTTTTCAAAACTGATCACTGAAAACTGAAATAGGGGTTTGCTCCCTCAATTGCATAGACACCAACACAAGGCTACATGAATAGCAAACAATCAGGCAAACCTAACACCACCAAAGGAAACTGATCAAGCTCAGATAGCTGAACCCAATGAGGTCTTCCTTGACTCAACCTAAATTCTGTCCTCTTATACTTTTTTTTGCCATAGAATCCCTTGAAGCCATTATTACAGATTATAAATACATACTTAATGTTGCTTCTTTAATGTTTTCCTCTTTAACCCCTAAAATGTAAGATTCAGTAAGCTCAGAAACTGTGTGTCTTGCTTACCCCTAAAGACTCCTGAATCCTCTATCCCATACACATTGCTAGGGGCAATTTATAAATGAATGAATATGATTGACCCATCAGTAAAGTTGTCTTTTCAAGCAGACATTGCAAGGTTAGTCTCTCCATAGAATTCAGCAACACACTATAATGATATGGGCTTGAATCTATGTTCTTGGCTTTAGTTCTAGATGGAATGTTTCTCTTTATTTCTGAGTCATTTTTCTGAAAATGCTAAAAAAATGCAAAGAACTTAGTACTCTCATAAATTTTCTATATAGTGCTTAGAGCATGAAATAAAAGGAAGGGAAGATCATGACTTATACTTGGTTAAGCTATAAATAAAAATGTCATTGTTTTGAATGCTGGTAAAGAAGATGTTTCTAAAACTCTTAGACTAAGTTCTTTATCAGCCAAGACAAAAATATGTATAGATAGGAGTAAATAAGTAAATACAAAATTATAGCTTCAACAGTATTTTTAGAGAATCTGATGAAGACAAAAAAATATTGGTAGCTTAGGGTTCATTAACTGCTAATGCTAAAGTCTATATACTTTGTACTTTTTCTGTGACTATTAAATATTACTAACTGTCATTAAAACACCGAGCATTTAATTTAAAAACTCTCTTCATTGATTTTTATGAGCAGGCTAATACACAAGATCAGGAATAAGTAGATTGAAAGGGAGTAGAAAGACAGAGAGAAATGTTCAGTTCAAAATCTATTCTAGCTTGCATTCTCTTCCAAAATTTAGCATTTTTTTCATTACAAAGATATAAGATAATTCCTGCTCAATACAAAAATTTAAGGAACATTGAAAAATATAAACAGATCACTCAAATACCAACAATTTCAAGAAAATCTTAGGTAACATATGGTGTATTTCCTTTCAGTCTTTTTGCTGGATACTTTTGAAAAACATAGTTGTAATAAATTTGAATCATAAGATTGTAGTTTTCAAAGTTTATCTTTTATGACTTATAAAAGGAAGTATCATGCAATTATAAAATATTTTGAGAAAATAGATAAAATAAAGGAAAAAGTGAATATAACCCCATATGTCACTACCCACACATAACTACTACTAATATCTTGGCATATGTTCTTACAGTCTTTTTTAAAGATATTTTCTTATGTTGTTTATTATATGTTGATTTTATATCAGAGCTAACACAGAGTTATTCACCGATCCTTGACTACTGCAGTTCAATTTCTGAGAGCTAAAAATTTGTTGCCTATTTAAGTTTATCTTAGTCTACCGACATAGCTCAACACAATAAAGTGCTCTATAGCACCAAGCATTTAAAGAGTCCTCTTCTGATTTCATGAGTGGGCTAATAGGCAAGATCTGATTACCAAATCAGACTCACAGAGTTTTTACAGAGTAACAAGCTTCATTAATGATTTCAGGATACAGGCAGTCAAGAAGCTAATGTCTTAGCACATGGTCTGGAACATCAGAGGCAGCTCCACAGGTCCTTTCCCTGCACTTCATACATGTACTCTGTGGTCCAAAATGACAGATGAGTTTTCCTAGACATATTCAGCTTTGACTCACAAAGCAGGAGTGTTTAGGTTATGAAACACCTCCAGGTCCCACTCAAGAGGTGCATAACTCATAGCATTCTTCAGAAAACCCTGTGTCAAAGATCTATAGATTCTGGATTTATTTACTAAGTAGTCCTTAGCAAGGACATCCTGATAAGGCATTCTACAGATAAGAACCCTTCCTTTTAGCAACTATTAGTAGCTTATTTACCTGGAGTTCCAGTTGACAAAGAGAGTAGACAGGGCTGACTTATCTTTTTCTTTCTCTCTGGGGTCATTTCTCTCAACACACTGGGAGAAAATGGATCACACACAGCTGTTTAAACTTTTTCATTCTCATTGAACAATAAGGAACAACAAAAAAAGAAAAGTTCCTACCGCTGGACAAACTGTGTTCCTCCCCCCTGCGTCTTGAGCTTGTGTGTTAGAGTGGAGGCACTATCTGTAGTTCTGTTCCTCACTAACTTCTTTTTCAACATCATTTCTGAAAAATCTTTAGCTATATTCTCTTCAATTGTTTCCTCTAGTTTGTTCTTTTCTTCCTATGCAATAAAACTTCAATAAAAACTATTTTAGAAATTTCTAGAAGATAACACAGAAGAAAATCTAGATGATCTTGGACAAGGCAATAACTTTTTCAGTACAACACCAAAGGCATAACCCATGAGACAAAGAATCAGTAAATCAGACCTCATCAAAATTTATAACTTCTGTTCTGCGTAATTCACATTAAGGTTCACTCTATGTAGTCTTCAGTTGTGTAGGTTTTGACATGTATCATGTATCATGTACATGTATCCACCATTACAGTATGATAGACAAAGTTTCACTGCTCTAAAAACTCCCTGTGCTCCATCCATTTATTCCTCTTCCCTTTCCTCCTACCTGCAAGCCTCTGGCAATCACAGGTCTTTTTACTCTCTCTGATTTTGCATTTTCCAGAATATATGGTTAGAATCACACAGCAGAGCCTCTTATATTTGCTTCCTTCACTTAACAATATGCATTTACATTTCCTCTATGACTTTTCGCAGCTTGATAGCTCATTTCTTTTTATTACTGAATAATATTCCATTGTATGAATGTACCAGTTTGTTTATCCACTCAATAATTGAAAGACATTTTGGTTGCTTCCAATTTTTGAAAATTATAAATAATGCTTCTGTAAACTTTGTGTAAAGTATTATTTTTTAAAATTTTTATTTATTTATTTATTTATTTAGTTATTTTGTGTGTGTGTATGTGGACATGAGCTTTAAACTGATTTGGGTAAATACCTATAAGTGTAATGGCTGGGTGTAAGTTAGATTATGTTTAGCTTTGTAAGAAATTGTCTTCCAAAGTGCTTGTATCATTTTGCTTTCCAATGAGCAATAAATGGAGCTCCTGTCGCTTCACATCTTCATCAGCAATCTGTATCATTAAATGAATCTTGGACATTTTAATGAGTGTAGTGGTATGTTATTGTAGTTTTAATTTGCAGTCCCCTGATGACATATGATGTGTATCTTTTTTTTAGGCTTATTTGCCATCTGTATATCTTCTTTGGTGGGATGTTAGATTTTTAGCTTACATCTTATTTGGGATTTTCATTTTCTTATTGGTGAATTTTTTTTTTTTTTTTTTTTTTTTTTTTTTTTTTTTTTTTTTGGTACTGGGGATTGAACTCAGCGGCACTCGACCACTGGGCCACATCCCCAGCCCTTTTTTTGTATTTTATTAGAGACAGGGTCTCATTGAGTTGCTAAGTGCCTCGCCATTGCTGAGGCTGGCTTTGAACTCACGATCCTCCTGCCTCAGCCTCCCAAAGTGCTGGGATTACAGGCGTGCGCCACTGCGCCCGGTTTATTGGTGAATTTTAAGAGTCTATACATTGAGTTGTTAATAGTTACAGAATTTATTATTTCTAAAAGTTATTTTTAATTGTTTAAAAAATCCAATCTGCTATCTTTTATAGTTTCCTATTCCCTAAAGATATTTTGAAGCTTTTTATTTACTTATTAATCTTATAGAACATAGCTATTTAAAAATATTTGCTGATAATTGTCATCCCTACTGTCTTATGCCTTTTTTGGTGCCCTTTCCCCCTACTTTCTCTCACTCATAACATCTGTTTTGCAAATTGTCCATGAAATGTTATTCTTGTGATATGAGGATTCTTTCTTTTTTTTTTTTTTTTTTTTTGTACAGGGGATTGAACTCAGCGGGCACTCTCGACCACTGGGGCGCCACATCCCCAGCCCTTTTTTAGTATTTAATTAGAGACCAGGGTCCTCATTGAGTTGCTAAGTGCCTCGCCATTGCATGAGCGCTGGCTCTTGAACTCCACGATCCATACAGCCCTCAGCCTCCAACCAAAAGTGCTGAGGGCGATTACAGCGCCCGGTGCGCCACAGCGCCCCGCTTATTGGTGAACTTTTAAAGAGTCAATACATTGAGTTGTTATTAGCTTTTTACAGAAATTTATTATTTTAAAAAATTTTTTGTTTAAAAAATCCAATCTGCTATCTTTTTATAGTTTCCTATTCCCTAAAGATATTTTGAAGCTTTTTATTTACTTATTAATCTTATAGAACAAGCTATTTAAAAATATTTGCTGATAATTGTCATCCCTACTGTCTTATGCCTTTTTTGGTGCCCTTTCCCCCCTACTTTCTCTCACTCATAACATCTGTGTTGCAAATTGTCCTTGAAATGTTATTTGTGGAGATTCTTTGAGACCTGAAATGAAGGTAAATTCTTTTTTTTTTTTTTTTTTTTTTGTGGTACTGGGGATTGAACTCAGGGGCACTCGACCCCTGGGCCACATCCCCAGCCCTTTTTTTTTTTTTTTTTTTTTTTTGTATTTTTATTAGAGACAGGGTCTCACTGAGTTGCTAAGTGCCTCGCCATTGCTGAGGCTGGCTTTGAACTCGCGATCCTCCTGCCTCAGCCTCCCAAAGTGCTGGGATTACAGGCGTGCGCCACCGCGCCCGGCTGAAGGTAAATTCTTTTAGAAAACATTTACATTTGCCTGGCAGGGTCGTGCAAACCTGTAATCCCAGCTACTTGGAAGACTGAGGCAGAAAAGTGTTTGAAGTCAGCCTAGGCAACTTAGTGAAAGCCTGTCTCAAAATAAATCTTAGGAAGGGCTGGGGTTGTGGCTCAGTGGTAGAGAACTCGCCTAGCACGTGCGCGGCCCGGGTTCGATCTTCAGCACCACGTACAAATAAATAAAGGCATTGTGTACAACTAAAACAAATAAATAAATATTTTTAAAAAACTTAGGAAAGTGCTGGGGACATAGATCAATGGTAGGGCACTTGCCTAGCAAGTGTGATGCCCTATGTTCAATCCCTAGTAGCACAAAAAATAAAAATAAAGCATTTACTTTTATGATTCTGTCAATAATGCTGATCCTATTAATATTACTAGTCTAAAGACCAATTTAAACTGAAATTAACTAAATTTATGCCTTAATTTTTTTAAAGTACTTAGGTGATAAAGATGGGGACATCTGTAAAGATGGGGATCTCATAAAGACTGGGTTGTAAGTATAGCTCCTAAGGAAAGCTAAAGGCTAGCATCTCTCACATATTAATTTCAAGACATACAAAGTAGAGGCCAAAAGCAGTTACATATTGGAAAATTCATGCATCAACCTAAAACCTTGTTCTTTGCATAAAATTAGTACATGTCTAATAAAAATGTATTCATTTAAGTGAATAGACATTTGGACAAAAACAAGTATTAAAGTTCAACAATGAAAGAAGATAAGACTAGCTTAATACCTTCAAAGTACAAAACATAAAAATTGTATCCATCTAGGCTGGGGATATAGCTCAGTGGTAAAGCACTTGCCTAGCATGCATGAGACCCTGGGTTCAATTCTCAATACTGCAAAAACAAGCATACAAACAAAATTCTGTCCATCTACATGTATACAAATTGTATGTGTACACACGCACACACACACACACACACACAATTTCCAAGAATACACACACAAACACATACATATATAGTATGTATGTACACGAAATTTCCAAAGACACAATAAATCACTATGACTAGAATGCAGAGAAGAATAAGTACAGTGAAAGTGAGAGTTACAAATGTTTGCAGCTCAAATTCATTTCATAAGACTGGATGGAAACCAACCGATAACCTATATAAATACCCAAATGTACTGTGAACTAATTGAATTCAAGGGACTGTTTAAGAACAAAGTGTTATTATTGCAACAATACTATTGAAACTTCATGTAGTAATTGGAAAATAGAGAAAGGGACTGCAATTTAATTTAAAAATTAAAGAAAATTCATTTAAGAACTCTCTTGGTATTTCACTTCTTGTTGCTGTGTAGTCGCCGGAAAGGGATTGCAGCCTGGAACGGCAGCGCCGCGGGAAGGAGTCCGGAGACAGGATGGAGACGAAAAAATTCTTTAATCTTTCTGTCTCTGTCTCTTGTAATTTCTAACACCACATACACACTCTCACAAGAAACCAAGGCACCTACTCTTACAAGAAACTACAATATATCTATACAATAGCGATAACCCTGTCCTTTCTCTCTCTGGTCTCATCCCATGCGCCCGAGCAGGAATGGCGCTAGCTCGATCTGCTGAGTCACGGCTCAAATCTCTCGAGATCCTGGGCCAAGTCCCGTGAGACTACGGAAGGCGGAAATGCCCAAAAATGTCTATGGCCCATAGTCAACCACAATCTTAGCTATCTCCCCAAACAGGGCTCCTGCATTGCTGAAATCTGCTTTTAAAAGCAAGTTAACCAGATTGTCCATTAACATTGGTGACATTAGCTAGATAATTGCCAAGACTCCATCCTACTTGTGTTGTGCAAAAGAAGCATAATGTAAAACTCAGGACAACGTACCTTAATACATAACACACCTTTAACGTCAATTTATCTTACATTTTTTGGGAAAAGACCTGAGCCGTGAATTTGACTGTGCCCCATCATTGGGTAGAACCATTTTATATTACATAATCTTGGAAATCAAACCCATAGCAAAGACTTCTCTGATGTTGTAACAAGAGTGTAGTGGTAGTGCTTTGTAACAATGTGTGACTTCTTATGGAACACAGGACAGAGTTCATAGATAAACAGAAATAGGTCTATGGAGCTGGAGTTATGGCTTGGTGGTAGAGCACTTGCCTGGCATGTGTGAGGCCCTGGGGTTCGATTCTAAGCACCACATATAAATGAATGAATAAAATAAAGGTCCATCAACATCTAAAAATACTAAAAAAAAAAAAAAAAAAAAAAAAAAAAAGAAAGAAAGAAAGAAAGAAAAAAGAAAAAGGAAAAGAAAGAAAAAGAAAAAAGAAAAGAAATAGGGCTTTGCTGAGATTGCTTTGGTAGTACCTGTAATAAAAGACTCTCAACTGGAAAGCAAATCCACTTCCCTTTGCTGAACTGGCTGCTTCAGTTGACTTGAGTTGTCCTATGGCTGCGGTTCTTTATCACCAGGGAAACAAAGAACTTGCTTTGAGCTCAATGCAAATCTTTTGCAATCTTCCCATAAAAATAAAATAAGTGCATTTTGTACCACCAGTATAACAGGAATAATTAAACTGTAACTGAAAAAGATGCATGCAACTGTCACATATTATTCAATGAACTGGCAAGTATCTGACTAGAATATCTCAGGAACCTTGTCTTTTGACAGAATAAGTTCTTTTTTAAAAATATTTTATTAGTTGTAGGTGGACACAGTACCTTTAATTTTATTTATGTGGTGCTATGGATCGAACCCAGGGCCTCACACATGCGAGATGAGCCCTCTATCGCTGAACCATAGCCCCAGCCCCTTGGCAGCATAAGTTTTAACAAAGGTAGTGATGTTTTTATTTTCGTGTGACATTGTGGTTAGTTTCTCTCGATTTGCTCAGGATTGTGTCTGTTCATTGCACCATGCATGGAGAAGTTCTAGAATCTTCTCTATCTCAAAACAGAAGAAATATGTACAGTTAATGGATAGCCAGGATGATTGTGATGTTGCATATGCATTTAGAGCATATTTACTGAGGGAAAACAAAAACATCGAATCAAAGACCTGAATGTGATTCATAATTACTACTAACAAGGTGTATATTCAAAGATTTTAGCATATTAAAATTTTTATTAGTGCCTTATGATTATATATCATAGCGGGCAGGATTCATTGTGACATACTGGTATAAGCACAAAACATACTTTAGTCAATTTCATTCCTTAGTACCTCTCCTGTCTTTTCTCTCCTCCCTCCTCTTTCTTTTACTGGTTTCCTTTCTATTTTCATGAGATCCCCCAGCCTTTCCCCCACTTTTTTTCCCTCTCTATTCTACATGTGAGAGAAAACTTACAACTCTTAACTTCCTGAATCTGGTTTTTTTCTTAACATAATGTTCTCAAGTTCCATTCATTTCCTTGCAATTGACATAATTTTGTTCTTCTTTTTGTTTAGCCTATTTTTAAAATCTAGTCTCCCTTTCTAAAAAATTAAGACAGGACTCTACCCTCCATATTCTATTAAGATAATAAGGGATTAAAATATGTTCCATTAAAACCATTCCGTATTCTATAGGTATATATAAGATATTATATTGTTGTTAATTTCTCTCATAGATAAAAATAATGAGAACAAAGAATACTTTGGCAACTGTCAGTGTTATGCATCACTTAATAATAGGTTAGTTTTATTTCCCAAATTACTTTCTTTTGCTGTTCTGCTACTACATTATTCAGGCCATTAAAGAAAGATGGTGTATCCTGTGAACAGAATTATGTATGGCCTATTCTGTGATGCAAGTAGAATCTATTCCCTGATTGCAGCATTATAACCTTCCATTATAGCATACGCTATAAATCATCCTGTACACAGGAGACAGGGTTGGGTCCTCTGGTAATCTGTGAATAGTGACACTGTTTATAACAAGGTTATGCCACTCTGTCCTCAGCATGATGAGGAGAGTTTCCAGAATGCATGGCACTACACCTCCACTTGACAGTTAGATGTAATGACCAACAAAAGACAATCTATTTCTTTTCCATAGAGCAGTTTCTAAAAAGGAAACAATGAGGAAGAAACACAGTAAACAACATAGCTGACTAAGAAGCACAGATAATACCAATCAAACTAATAATTAAAATTATAATATAGCGCATGTGTAATAATTTTTTGAAAAAAAAAAAAAACAGAAACAAAACCCAAAGCCTTCTCACATATGATTTTATTTGATCTGCACAGTAACCTCATGGGGTAGGCAGGCAAGTTATGTATATTGACATTTTACTGCAGTGGTTAGTTGACTTGCCCAGGTTCATAGAAATTTTCTGATTTCCACTGTAGTTCTCTGATGACACAAAATGCAGACAAACAAATGCACAAATTATGTTGTTTTATTAAATTTTTATTTCCTACTGTCTCATATGGAGAAAATAATGTGAAATGAAAGAAGAAAATAATAAAATAGTGCTCTTCAAACTGCATAAAATGATATGCTTTACTCTTCGAAATACCCAACTAAGATCAGCTTCTTTTGTAATTAATTATTAATTTTTGATAACTTTGTTATAACCTTTGTGGAAGCATGTTAAGTTGCATTGAAATAGAGAGTACCAACTGCCTGATTTTAGCTCTAGTCATCTGGATGTCTACTAATACATCTTCATTTGTCCCTCCACATGTCTTATATTCCTGCCATTTTTTCACAATACTAATAATACATCCACATATGCCTGAATGTGTGTTAAGAATTTATAACCTGTCAGATGATTTTCTAGGTTCTTTCATAAAAATTATCACAGCTCATTGAGGAAATCTTAGCTTTTCAAACAGAGGACATCTTTAATTAGAGGCCTATTTTAGGAATCAGTAGTTGGAAAACATTAAATGGAAGAAAACTCAGTGAATGAAGATAATATATCTGTTACTCTGGGAGTCTCAAAACTAGACAGGGTGTGGGGGCAGGCATCTTTTTTCATCAGTCTTAGCTCTTTCCATACCTGGCATGGGACAGGTGCTGGGTAATTGCGGATCATGGATTAGATAGTTGGATAGATGGATGGATAAATTAAGGGTGACATACTTCATGTGTAAACTCCCTATAGAAAAAACTACAGTTTAAATTTCTTTTGTCCCTTTGAACCTCAGAATAGGCCCTTCATGCCAGTCATGAGCAGAAACAACAAAAATTAACATTCTTGGGGCTGTAGTTGTGGCTCAGTGGTAGAGCACTTACCTAGCATGTGTGAGGCGCTGGGTTCAATCCTCAGCACCACATAAAAATAAATATATGAAATAAAGGTATTGTTTCCATCTACAACCAAAAAAATTTTTTAAACTAACCTTATTTTTCACTCTACTTTTTATTCTCCTTCCTGACTCTTGACCCACAGGAAGCACTAAGGAAATGGAAGTATATATTAATTACAGTACAACTTTATACATTTTTCTGAAATAGACAAGGCTGATGATATAATAACCACCACCACGCCCCAAAGATTAAAAAAAATAATGCCCAAAGTAGTATAGCCAAGATTTAGGTTTAAGTCATCTGAATACTTTTAATATTTTTCTGCATGTGGTCCTAGAAGTCTAGGTTTTAGCTCTTTAGCAATTAATCATATATTAGTTATACAATAACTCGTGATACATGTTCAAACAATAATGTTTCCCCAAAACACTTAAAAATCTGGTAAAGTTGAAAAAAAATGTTGAGGGTCTGAAGGATTAAAATTATAAAGGTTAAAGGACAAATTGGAGGGTGTGATATGTTTGGCCAGATAGCACTAACCAAGTCTCCCCTTCAGTCACATGCTGAAAAGTATTTTATTGGTTAATTGAAATAATGCATGCATTTGGACAAAAGGGAAACAAAATAAAAAGTTTTGAGTTATCTGTTAATGTCACATGCAGTTTTTAATGTGACACTACAGAAATTCCTTCCAAAATATTTTCAACAACTCAGTTAATTGCAGAGAGGCTTACCAAAACAAAATTATATTTTGTTTGCTTGTTAGAAAATGTATTGTAATTTGAATTTAGTTTTGTTTGGAAAATATGAACTACTCTGAATTCCAGTACATTTCTGTCCTTTGAATATTGCCTATAAAGGTCACTAGTGAAAAGACTAGAACTTATTTTCATTTATTCTTTAACTTCTTACCTACTTGTCCCCTTCCCTTCATTTCATTTTACTTTACACAGTCAAGTATTGTGAAATCTTCAGGCAATATTAAGTGTTGTATTAGTTAATAAATTATATTTATTTAATTGAGAATTTGTCAGCACTAAAAAAGGAGAAATGTATAAAAATTGGCACTTTAAGAATTCAGCCAATAATATGAGACACACTTATAGATAATATTCTGGGTTTGCACTCATTTCTTTTAATTGTCTCTGTAATGGGTGATGTAAATACAACTAGGTGATTTATAAAAATTGCATCACAAATAAGTTGAGAAAACCAACCATTCTAGTGGTTCTTAATATGTACAATCTTTCTGCCAGAATCTGTTTCATCATTGCACATGTGACTTGAAATCGATTAGTGCCAACTTGAGTTTAAAGTCATGTAAGCCATCCTTGGGTGTGTGAACTAAATATCAAAGTTCAACCTGAAACTGACACACACACACACACACACACACACACACACAGGGAGGGGAGTTCTGAGGTAAGAATTTATTGAGCTTTTTTCTGTAAAACAATAAATATCTCTTTCCTCTAAGGGGGGGTCCATGGATATACTTCAGTGGCTTATGAACCTGGGAAGCAAAGGAAATACATTGTTATTTTCACTAACCTCTAGCTGAAATTTAGCATTTCTTTCCATTATGAATAGAGGCAAGAAATCTGTGTCTTTTTCATCAACAGCAATTACACTTATTTCCATATTATATTACTTTTTTTTTTTTGTACTGGGGATTTAACACAAGGGCACTCAACCACTAAGTCACATCCTCAGCCCTATTTTGCATTTGATATATATAGAGGGTCTCACTGAGTGGCTAAGTGCCTTGCCATTGCTGAGGCTGGCTTTGAACTCGTGATCCTCCTGCCTCAGCCTCTGGAGCTGCTGGGATTATAGGCGTGTGCCACTGCACAGGGCGATTATATTACTTTTTGAAGGAATCTTAAAATGTTGTGTTCTTTGCTTTCTTAAAATCATAGAAGTTATTAGACCTATCACTGGATCTTGTTATTTAATGTGCTTATTTACAAGTACCTAATTACTGTATCATAAATGTGTTTTTTAATATCCATATTTGAACATAACCAGTTTTATTTATGATCCTATACGTGTTTGACTTTTTGAATTAAAAATATTTTTCTGGTTAGGAATCTATCTCATATTGCCAAAGGGTTCAAAGGCACAAAATAGATTAATAGTTCTTATTTCCCATGCTGGGATATACTATAAGTCAAACAGAAGACCAGAGCTCCAAAACACTCATTTACAAAAATTGTACACTTAGACACAAATGGACCTCTCTGTTGTGATGGGTAAAATAAAGTTAATTTAAAATAGATGGAAAAGAAATATAATGTATGTTCATATAGTTTGTAAAAAGATTGAGTAAACCATCAACAGGTTTTCAGTGAAAGCTTGCTATATTTCCATAACACTAGCAACTGGATTTGTAATACATATACACATCCCCACCCATTCCCATCCAAAGCAGGAAATTAGAGGATTCCTCCCTGGAAAAAAAGAAAAAAGACTAGAAAAGAAGAAGAGGTACAAAATACAAAAATAGAGAAAAAAATTAAAACTAGAGGGCCAATCCATACCATGTCCAAACTTCAACTGCCCAAATTCCAAAATGACAGAAATAGAGAACAAAGAGAGGAAGTGCAGGAGCCCTGTTTGGGGAGATAGCTAAGATTGCGGTTGACTATGGGCCATAGACATTTTTGGGCATTGTCGCCTTCCGTAGTCTCACGGGACTTGGCCCAGGATCTCGAGAGATTTGAGCAATGACTCAGCAGATTGACATTTTTGGGCATTGTCGCCTTCCATAGTCTCACGGGACTTGGCCCAAGATCTCGAGAGATTTGAGGAGTGACTCGGCAGATCGAGCAAGCACCATTCCTGCTCGGGCGCATGGGATGAGACCAGAGAGAGAAAGGACAGGGTTATCGCTATTGTATAGATACATTGTAGTTTCTTGTAAGAGTACGTGGCTTGGTTTCTTGTGAGAGTGAAAGGACAGGGTTATCGCTATTGTATAGATACATTGTAGTTTCTTGTAAGAGTACGTGGTTGGTTTCTTGTGAGAGTGTGTATGTAGTGTTAGAAATTACAAGAGACAGAGACAGAAAGATTAAAGAATTTTTTCGTCTCCATCCTGTCTCCGGACTCCTTCCCGCGGCGCTGCCGTTCCAGGCTGCAATCCCTTTCCGGCGGCTAACAGTTGGTGGCCCGTACGGGGAATTCAGCACGGCAGGTAAGAACTGAGAAACCTCGCAGGAGTCTCTAGTCAGAGCAGTTAAAATGGGTTCGAAAATAACTAAGACCCAAGTGTACGAGGCTCTTGATGAATTCTTTGATATGGATGAGTCTGTCGTTAGTGAGGAGGATTTAGAAAACAGTGAAGGCAATCATAAAAGCGTAGATTCCGCTGAGTCAACTAAGACCAGTAAGGAGAGTATTAGAAGTGTCCCCAAAATTACAAAGATACGAGCTGCTAAAGCTATTCAAGATTTATTAGAGATATTTCAAGGATACATGGTCTCAATTGAACCTGGGACTCAGGATGTTACTGAGTCAGTTAGGACCAATGAGAGTAGTAGTAGTGAGGAGGAATTAACTAAAGGTGATTTTGAGAAAATGAATAAAAGGAAATTAAGGAAGACCAAGATAAGGGATCATCAAGTGGAGGAACTTGTGTCCTCTACTCCCCCATGGGTGAAATCGATTACAGAAAATATGAAGGGTATCACTAGACGTTTGCATACCCTAGAAATAGAAATAAAAAGTCTTTCTGAGCACTTATGCGCTCTCGAGGGTAACTCACAGATACATTGGGAACTGCCAGTATTTGAATATGAAAATGGACAGAGGGGCCACCAGCCAATAGATTTCAAAACAATAAAAAATCTCAAAGAGGCAGTAATGACTTATGGACCCCAAGCTCCTTTCACGTTGAGTATATTGGAGTCCCTTAACACCTTTAGCTTAACCCCCGCAGACTGGAAACGTCTATGTAAAGCAACATTAAGTGGGGGACAATACTTGGTTTGGCGATCGCAATTTCAGGAACTTTGTATAGAAACAGCTAAAAGAAATGCAGATGCGGGGTTTGGAGACCATAATATAGAAATGCTCACAGGAGAAGGGCAATTCGCAGACATACAGGATCAAAAACATTATACCCCAGGAGTATATGCTCAGATAAATGCAGCTGCCTTAAAGGCATGGAAAACTGTACAAGGACCTGGGGATCTACAAGGTAGCTTGTCCAAAGTAATTCAAGGACCTAATGAACCATATGCTGAATTTGCTGATAGACTTTTGAGAACTGCAGGTAGAGTTTTTGGAGACATTGATCAAGTTATGCCATTAGTTATTCAATTAGCGTACGAAAATGCTAATAAATATTGCCAGGAAGTCATCAGGCCATGGAAAAATAAAAAGGATCTTTCCATATATATACAACTATGTAAAGATGTAAATGATGCCTTTGTCACAGGGAATGTGATTGCAGCAGCTGTGAGAGATGCTGCCCCTCAAAATTTTACAAGGGTTCAACATAGACATTATAATCAATCAGGATATTCTAGGCAAAATTATCATAATCAATCAGGCTATTCTAGGCAAAATCCCCAAAGAGAAATAAGACCAAATTCATACCGTACTCCAGGTTGCTGCCCCAGGTGTAAGAAAGGAAATCATTGGGCCAATAAATGCTATTCAAAATTTGACATCCATGGAAATCCTTTGTTCAGGAATTCAAAAAACAGGGCACGGGGCCCAATGCCCCGGGGCCCACAAATGTACGAGGCATTGGAGGAGGAGTATCCTCAAGCATCCACTCAGATGCTTCCCCGACACAATCCCTATTACCCATCCACTCCCTCGCCAGAGGAACAGGAGGAAATGCAGGATTAGACCTCTGTTCCACCGCCCGAATAGTGTTAACACCTGAAATGGGGGTTCAACTGATTCCCACAGGAGTCAGGGGACCTCTTCCCTCAGGGACTGTAGGACTTATTATCGGGCAAAGTCCTCAAAGCTTATTAGGTTTGCAAGTGACCCCAGGCGTAATAAACTCAGACTATAAAGGGGAAATAAAAATAATGCTTAGCTCACCCCAAAGTATAAGTTCTATTAATCAGGGAGATAGAATTGCTCAGCTGCTCCTCCTTCCAAATTTACATAATTCATTTAAAATGAATATGCCTCTAAATAGGAACAATAGAGGATTTTGTTCCACTGATTCGAAACCCATGGTTTGCTGGGTTCGGGACTGTACAAGGAGGCCTATGTGTAAAATAAGAATCCAAGGAATAGAAATGGAGGGTCTTATAGATACTGGAGCTGATTCTTCCATCATTAATTTACGTCAATGGCCCAAACACTGGCCTCTACAAAAAGCTTCAACCAGTTTAAGAGGCTTGGGATATAATAACCTCCCAGAAAAAAGTGCGGTAATTTTAAAATGGGAGGATGATGAAGGACATAAAGGCACATTTCAGCCTTATGTTTTACCTAATCTACCGGTTACTTTATGGGGAAGAGATATTTTACAACAAATGGGAGTACACCTTGCAACCAAACCTGCAGGTGTTAAATGTAAAAACATACAGGGTAATCTTAACCCTAAAAGAAATCATCAAAAAGTACAGGGTAAGCTTAACCCTAAAAGAAATCATTATCATATAGGAAAAAGACATTTTTCTTTGGGGTCACTGAGAAAATAATTTTGAAAATACCATGGCTTTCTGATAAGCCAGTGTGGGTCCCTCAGTGGCCCCTATCTAAAGAGAAATTACAAGCGGCCCACCTACTAGTTAAGGAACAATTAAAAGCAGGACATATAGAACATTCCACCTCTCCCTGGAATTCCCCCATATTTGTGATCAAGAAAAAATCAGGAAAATGGCGATTATTACATGATCTTAGACAAATTAATAAAACCATGCAAGTCATGGGCCCTACTCAACCTGGACTTCCGAATCCTATAGCTATTCCAAAAAATTTCCATGTTATTAGTCTTGATATAAAGGATTGCTTTCTTTTCTATTCCCCTACATCCTCTGGATGCCCCCAGGTTTGCTTTTTCAGTTCCTTCTATTAACAATAATGGCCCTGATCAGAGATATCAATGGAAGGTTTTGCCGCAGGGAATGGCTAATAGCCCCACCATATGCCAAATATATGTGGACAAGGCTATCCAACCCATTAAAAATAAATATCCAAACCTCATGTGTCTACATTACATGGATGATATTTTACTGGCCCACCCTAATCAAAAAATCTTATTTAATATATTTAGTGACATGGTAGAAAATTTTAAAAAATACGGATTATATATAGCAGAAGAAAAAGTTCAAACCAGATCTCCCATATTATATTTAGGATTTAAAATCATGGATACTTTTGTTAGACCCCAAAAAATTTTAATAAATAAAGAACATTTAACCACCCTCAATGATTTCCAAAAACTACTGGGAGACATTAATTGGCTTCGCCCTACACTAAACCTCACTACTGGCCAATTAAAACCTTTATTTGATATCCTTCGAGGGGCCCCTGATCCATCCTCACCGCGAACATTGACTCCTGATGCTAGGAAAGCTTTAAAGGTAGTAGAAAAAAGCCATAGAAGGAGCTCATTGTGACAGATTTGATTTAACTCAACCGCTGATATTGATTATTATTTCTTCACAATATACACCGACAGGAGTATTTTGGCAACAAGGGCCTTTATTATGGATACATTTGCCTGTCTCTCCTAAAAGCATAATTGAGTCATATACCTCCATGGTGGCTAAACTTATTCTTCAAGGACTTAAAACTTCTACTAAAATATTTGGCATTCACCCTGCTACTATTATTACTCCCTATTCATCGTCACAGATTGAATATTTATGCTTCAATGATAATGACTGGGCTATAGCTAGATGCTCTACCTCTGCAAATTTTGATAATCACCTTCCTAAGTCTCCTATATTATCTTTTTGTATTAATCATCCTATTATATTTCCACAGGTAATAAAAAATCAACCTATTCCTAAGGCATTTAATGTATTTACAGATGGGTCCTCAAATGGTACTGCTGCAGTAGTCACTACAAAAGAAAATATGACTTACATAACTGCACACAAATCAGCTCAACTAGTGGAATTGGAAGCTGTGGTAAGAGCTCTGGAAAATTTTAGAGACCAGCCCATAAACATTTTTTCAGATAGCCACTATATTGTACAAGCCGTCCCAAAATTAGAGTTAGCAGGACCAATAGCACCTCATACTCCAGCCTTTAAATTGTTTTATCAGATACAAAAACTTTTGTGGGCAAGAAAAGAACCTCTATTCGTAGGCCATATTAGAGCACATACTAATTTGCCTGGCCCCCTCCATGAAGGTAATCAAAAGGCAGATGAACTTACAAAAACAATATTTATACTTTCAGCACTACAACAAGCTACTTTATTTCATTCCCAGTTTCACGTCAACAGCACCACCTTGCAACGTAGGTTTAAAATCACAAAGGAGCAAGCCAGAACAATTGTAAAAGATTGTAAATCTTGTATAACACATTTGCCCAATCCTCATTTTGGTGTTAACCCTAGAGGATTAATGCCCAATCATTTGTGGCAGATGGATGTTACTCATGAGCCAAGCTTTGGAAAATTGCAATTTATTCATGTAACCATAGATACATGCTCAGGCATGATTTTTGCTTCCTTACATTCCGGAGAAAAAGTTAAAGATGTCACATCTCATTGTTTACAAGCTTTTGCTGCATTGGGCATCCCCAAAATGCTTAAAACAGATAATGGTCCCGCTTATATGTCCTCATCTTTCAAACAGTTTTGCGCAAAATTCAACATATCCCATAAAACAGGCATCCCATACAATCCTCAGGGTCAAGGCATTATTGAAAGAGCAAACCGCACACTAAAAGTTATGTTGTTAAAACAGAAAGAAGGAAACTGGAAAAATCCTAAGGACAGATTGGCAGTTGCCCTGTTTACTTTAAATTTTTTAACTTTAGACTCTGATGGTTATTCTGCTGGAGACAGACATTGGAACCCACATCAACAACATAAACCTTTGGTTTACTGGAAGGATGTTCTTTCAGGTACATGGAAGGGTCCGGATCCAGTATTAATTTGGGGGAGAGGATCTGTTTGTGTCTTTCCAAAGCATGAATCCTCTCCAATATGGATACCATCTAGATTAATAAAGCAGGTACCACATCAAAAGGATCAAGATGAAGTTGTTGAGGAATCAAGATTAATAAAAAAGGTACAAAATCAAGAGGACCATGATGAAGATATGGAATGATTCCCTTAAAAGAGTCCTTCAAAATATGTCACAACTTAAGTGTCATTCCTCCCAGCTGGGACGAAGAGATCTCTCTTTAGTGTGCACACAATTTATATATATATTTTTTTACTTTTTATATATGTGTTTATTTGTGTATTTGTCTAAATTTCATGTTAATGTGACGTCACAAATATATGTTTGTATGTGCGTCTGTCCAGTGTGACATCAAAAATAACAAAGCGCTTGTGAATATATATATATGGATCCAAATAACTCTAATTCATTTAAGTTTAAGAGTATTCAAAATGGGTAAATAATTTAATAAGTGAAGGTACCTTCAATTTTGTTTTATAGGTGTCCCAGGGACTTCTCTTTAGCAAAAAATATTACTAGGGCTGTATAACCTGATATTTTGGTGTTTTGACATGAGGTTGCTTATTTGTTATTAACTTCATTTGTTTAATAAATGATTAATTTCAATTATTTCAACAGCTAAAGGACTGCTGTGTATGCAGAAACTCGAGAGTTCCAGCTAACAAATTATTTCTCCAAAGTGCTTTTAGTTTTTCTTTAATCTATCTTTAATGCAGTAATTACCCTCAGTCTTTCTTTGTTTTGTTCTAAATATGATATTTTGCCAGCTTATGTTTGTGGGAGCTCAGGCTGCAATGTGTGTGAGCAGAAATCAACTTATTTTTCCAATCTAATAATTCTATTATTTAGTTTGACAACTCGCCTCTTGACTCAGTGCTGGAATAGCACTGCCTTTCCTTTAACAATTGATGCTTCAGTCTCTAGATAGCGGGCCCTGAAGATTTGCCGGTGGCATCGTCTAGACATAAAAAAGACGGCTGCTTCTACAGCTGCAGGGATCGCGGTCGCTGCAAGCATCCCTGCTGCTCAAATGTCAAACAACCTCACCAGCAGTGTGGCCTCTGCTCTGCATGCATGGGGCCTCCTAGATCTACGTGTTATAACAAGTGGACATTTTGATCTTTCATTGTTTGGGACTTCATGGGACAGTACCTTGCGGGTATTTGTTTAGAGAACTCACTGTGTTACTTGATAGAACTTAGGGCAGCTGATTTGTTTAAAGAATTTGATATGCTATGCAATTTGACTTGTCACCAAAAGGCTTGTCGCCTTAAAGCCGCAGCATCTCCTCCCAATTGGACGGCTGTTAGTCATCTTACACAGTCGATCCTAAAGGGCTCCATTGGATGGCTGGTTAGCCAATGACGGGTAAGATCCCCAGAGGGGGACAACCTAAGACAGGCACAGTCGCACGGGACAGTCTCATGTGGCCGACATATCAACCTAAGACAGGAGTCAAGGGCACAGCCTTGATTATCCAATGACGGGTAAGAATGTTGGTTGCACATAGACATCCTAGAGCATCCCCTCTTTTAAAACAAAAGGGGGAAATGCAGGAGCCCTGTTTGGGGAGATAGCTAAGATTGCGGTTGACTATGGGCCATAGACATTTTTGGGCATTGTCGCCTTCCGTAGTCTCACGGGACTTGGCCCAGGATCTCGAGAGATTTGAGCAATGACTCAGCAGATTGACATTTTTGGGCATTGTCGCCTTCCGTAGTCTCACGGGACTTGGCCCAAGATCTCGAGAGATTTGAGGAGTGACTCGGCAGATCGAGCAAGCACCATTCCTGCTCGGGCGCATGGGATGAGACCAGAGAGAGAAAGGACAGGGTTATCGCTATTGTATAGATACATTGTAGTTTCTTGTAAGAGTACGTGGCTTGGTTTCTTGTGAGAGTGAAAGGACAGGGTTATCGCTATTGTATAGATACATTGTAGTTTCTTGTAAGAGTACGTGGTTGGTTTCTTGTGAGAGTGTGTATGTAGTGTTAGAAATTACAAGAGACAGAGACAGAAAGATTAAAGAATTTTTTCGTCTCCATCCTGTCTCCGGACTCCTTCCCGCGGCGCTGCCGTTCCAGGCTGCAATCCCTTTCCGGCGGCTAACAACTTATGCTGCTCCTCGAGGGTAACTCACAGATACATTGGGAACTGCCAAGTATTTGAATATGAAAATGGACAGAGGGGGGGTGACCAGCCAATAGATTTCTAAAACAATAAAAAATCGCAAAGAGGCGAAGTAACGACTTATGGTCCCCAGCTCCTTTCACGTTTGAGTATATTGGAGTCCTTAAACACCTTTAGCTTAACCCCCGCAGATGGAAACGTCTATGTAAGCAAACATTAAGGGGGGGACAATACTTGGTTTGGCGATCGCAATTTCAGGGGAACTTTGTATTAGAAAACAGCTCTAAAGAAATTGCAGATGCGGGGTTTGGAGACCACAATTATATAGAAATGCTCAATCAGGAGCAAGGGCAATTCGCAGACATACAGGATCAACAAACTTTATACCCCAGGAGTATATGCTCAGATAAGATGCAGCTGCCTTAAAGGCATGGAAAACTGTACAAGGACATGCGGGATCTACAAGGTGGTAGCTTGTTTCCACATAGTAATTCAAGGATCTATATGAAACCATATGACTGAATTTGCTGATAGACTTTTTGAGAACTGCAGGTAGAGTTTTTGGAGACATTGATAAAGTTTATGCCATTAGTTATTACAATTTGCGTATGAAAAATGCTAATAAAACTATTGCCAGGAAGTCATCAGGCCATGAAAAAAATAAAAAAGGATCTTTCCATAGTATATACAACTATGTAAAGATGTTAACATGATGCTTTGTTCACAGGGATATGTGATTGCAGCAGCTGTGAGAGATGCGTGGCCCTCATAAATTTTACAAGGGCACTCAACATCGGACATTATAATCAATCAGGATATTCTAGGCAAAGTTATCATAATCAATCAGGCTATTCTAGGCCAAAATCCCAAAGAGAAAATAGAGGGGACCAAATTCATACTGTACTCCTGGTTGCTCGAACCAGGTGTAATAGAAAGGTACTATCTTTGGGCCAATAAATGCATATTTCACAACTTTGACATCATGGAAATCCTTTGTTCAGGAATTCAAAAAACAGGGCACGGGGCCCAAATGCCCCGGGGCCCACCAAATGTACGCAGGCCATTGGAGGAGGGAGTTATCCTCAAGCATCCACTCAGATGCTTCCCCGACCACAATACCTATTTACCCATCCACTCCCTCGCCAGAGGAACAGGGAGGGAAAACTGCAGGATTTTAGACCATCTCGTTACACCGCAGCGAATTAGTGTTAACACCGGAAAAGGGGGGTTCACACTGGATTACCACATAGAGGTCAGGGGACCTCTTCCCTCAGGGACTGTAGGACTTATTATCGGGCAAAGTCCTGAAAGGCTTATTAGGATTTGCAAGTGACCCCAAGGCGTAATAAACTCAGACTTATATAAGGGGAAATAAAAAATAATGCTTAGCTCACCCCAAAGTATAAGTTCTATTACATCAGGGAGATAGAATTGCTCAGCTGCTCCTCCTTCACCAAATTTACATAATTCATTTTTAAATGTAATCTTGCTCTAAATAGGAAACAAATAGAGGATTTTGGTCTCCATATGATTCGATACCCATGGTTTGCTGGTTCGGGACTGTTACATAGGAGGCCTTATGTGTAAAATAAGAATCCTAGGAATAGAAATATGGAGCGGTCTTATTATAGATACTGGAGCCTGATTCTTCGATCATTAATTTACGTCAATGCCCAATACACTGGCCTCTACTAAAAAGCTTCTTAATGTTGAAGCAGGCTTGGGATTATTATTACCCTACCAGAAAAAAAGTGCTGCGTAATTTTAAATATGGAGGAGGATGGATGAAGGACATTAAGGCACAATTTTTCAGCCTTATGTTTTAACTAATCTACCGGTTAATTTATGGGGAAGAGATATTTTACAAACAAAGTGGGGAGTACACCTTGCAACCAAACCTGCATGCAGTTGTTAAATGTAAAAACATACAGGGTAGATTTAACCCTAAAAAAAGAAGATCATCAAAAAGTACAGGCAATAAGCTTAACCCTAAAAGTAATGCATTAATCATTATAGGAAAAAGACATTTTTTCTTTGGGGCCACTGTGAAAAATAATTTTGAATAATACCATGGCTTTCTGATAAGCCAGTGTGGGTCCCCTCAGTGGCCCCTATCTAAAGAGAAATTACAAGCGGTCCCACACCACCTACTAGTTAAGGAACGCAATTAAAAGCAGGACATATAGAACCTTTCCCACCTCTCCCTGGAATTCCCCCCATATTTGTGATCAAGAAATAAATCAGGAAAATGGCGATTATTACATGATCTTAGACAAATTAATTAAAAACCATGCAAGTCATGGGCCCCTACTCAACCCTGGACTTCCGATCCTCTATAGCTATTCCAAAAAATTTCCATGTTATTAGTCTTGATATAAAGGATTGCTTCTTTTCTATTCCCCTACATCCTCTGGATGCCCCAGGTTTGCTTTTTCAGTTCCTTCTATTAACAATATATGGCCCTGGATTCAGAGATATCAATGGAAGGTTTTGCCGCAGGGAATGGCTAATACCCCACCATAAATGCCAAAATATATGTGGACAAGGCTATCCAACCCATTAAAAATAAATATCCATAAACCTCATGTGTCTACATTAATATGGATGATATTTTACTGGCCCGACCCTAATCAAAAAATCTTATTTATATATTCAGTGACATGGTAGAAAATTTAAAAAAAAATACGGGTTATATATATAGCAGAAGAAAAAGTTCAAACCAGATCTCCCATATTATATTTAGGATTTAAAATCATGGATACTTTTGTTAGACCCCCAAAAATTTTAATAAATAAAGAACATTTAACCAACCCTCAGATGATTTCCAAAAACTACTGGGAGACATTAATTGGCTTCGCCCTACACTAAACCTCACTACTGGCCAATTAAAACCTTTATTTGATATCCTTCGAGGGGACCCTGATCCATCCTCAACCGCGAACATTGACTCCTGATGCTAGGAAAGCTTTAAAGGTAGTAGAAAAAAAAAGCCATAGAAGGAGCTCATTGTGACAGATTTGATTTAACTCAACCGCTGATATTGATTATTATTTCTTCACAATATACACCCACAGGAGTATTTTGGCAACACAGGGGCCTTTATTATGGATACATTTGCCTGTCTCTCTCCTAAAAGCATAATTGAGTCTATACCTCCATGGTGGCTAAACTTATTCTTCAAGGACTTAAAACTTCTACTAAATATTTGGCATTCACCCTGCTACTATTATTACTCCCTATTCATCGTCACAGATTGAATATTTTATGCTTCAATGATAATGACTCGGGCTATAGCTAGATGCTCTACCTCTGCAAATTTGATAATCACCTTCCTAAGTCTCCTATTATTCTCCCTATTTTATCATTTTTTGTATTTATTATCCTATTATATTTCCACAGGTAATAAAAAAAAAAAAAATCAACCTATTCCTAAGGCATTTAATGTATTTACAGATTGGGTCCCTCAAATGGTACTGCTGCAGTAGTCACTATCAAAAGAAAAATATGACTTACATTAACTGCACACAAATCAGCTCAACTAGTGGAATTGGAAGCTGTGGTAAGAGCTCTGGAAAATTTTAGAGACCAGCCCATAAACATTTTTTTCAGATAGCCACTATATTGTACAAGCCGTCCCAAAATTAGAGTTAGCAGGACCAATAGCACCTCATACTCCAGCCTTTAAATTGTTTTATCAAATACAAAAACTTTTGTGGGCAAGAAAAGAACCTCTATATCTCACTATAGGCCATATTAGGAGCACATACTAATTTGCCTGGTTCCCCTCCATGAAAGGTAATCAAAAGGCAGATGAACTTACAAAAACTATTATTTATACTTTCAGCACTACAACAAGCTACTTTATTTCATTCCCAGTTTCACGTCAACAGCAGCACCACCTTGCAACGTAGGTTTAAAAAATCACAAAAGGAGCAAGCCAGAACAATTGTAAAAGAAAGATTGTAAATCTTGTATGACACATTTGCCCAATCCTCATTTTGGTGTATTAACCCTAGAGGATTAATGGCCCAATCATTTGTGGCAGGTATGGGATGTTACTCATGAGCCAAGTTTGGAAAATTGCAATTTATTCATGTAACCATTGATACATGACTCAGGCATGATTTTTGCTTCCTTACATTCCGGGAGAAAAAGTTTAAAGATGTCACATCTCATTGTTTACAAGCTTTTTGCTGCATTGGGCATCCCCCCCAAAATGCTTTTAAAACAGATAATGGTGCCCCGCTTATACGTCCTTCATCTTTCAAACAGTTTTGCGCAAAATTCAACATATCCCATAAAACAGGCCATCCCATACAATCCTCAGGGTCATTCAGGGCATTATTGAAAGAGCAAACCGCACACTAAAAGTTATGTTGTTAAAACAGAAGAAGGAAACTGGAAAAAATCCTAAGGACAGCCATTGGCAGTTGCCCTGTTTTACTTTAAATTTTTTAACTTTAGACTCTGATGGTTTTTTTCTGCTGGAGACAAGACAGTGGAACCCACATCAACAACATAAACCTTTGGTTTACTGGAAGGGAGGATGTTCTTTCAGGTACATGGAAGGGTCCAGATCCAGTATTAATTTTAGGGGGAGAGGATCTGTTTGTGTGCTTTGCCCACTAAGCATGATTCTCTCTCCAATATGGATACCATCTCCTAGATTAATTAAAAGCAGGGTACCAAAGAATCAAAGTAAAGATACAAGATGAAGTTGTTGAGGAATGTCAAGATTAATAAAAATAGGTACAAAATCAAGAGGGACCATGATGAAGATATGGAATGATTCCCTTAAAAGAGTCTTCAAAATATGTCACAACTTAAGTGTCATTCCTCCCGGCTGGGACGAAGAGATCTCTCTTTAGTGTGCACACAATTATATATTATATATATTTTTTTACTTTTTATATTTGTGTTTATGTTGTGTGTATTTGTCTAAATTTCATTGTTAATGTGGACGTCACAAATATATGTTTGTGATGTGCGTCTGTCAAGTGTGACATCAAAAATAAGACAAAAGCGCTTGTGAATATATATATATATATGGATCACAAATATATTACTGACTAATTCAATTTACCTCGAATTTCTTTTAATTTAAGTATTCAAATGGGGTAAATAATAATTTAATAAGTGAAGGTACCTTCAATTTTGCTCTTTTATATAGGTGTCCCAGGGACTTCTCTTTAGCTTAAAAATATGACTAGGCTGTATAACCTGATATTTTGGTGTTTTGACATGAGTGTTGTCTTATTTGTTGATTAACTTCATTTGTTTTTAATAAAAATGATTACATTTCAATTATTTCAACAGGTAGTAAAGGACTGCTGTGTATGCAGAAACTCGAGAGTTCCAGCTAACAAGTTATTATTTCTCCAAAGTGCTTTTAGTTTTTCTTTAATCTATAGGAGCCCTGTTTGGGGAGATAGCTAAGATTGCGGTTGACTATGGGCCATAGACATTTTTGGGCATTGTCGCCTTCCGTAGTCTCACGGGACTTGGCCCAGGATCTCGAGAGATTTGAGCAATGACTCAGCAGATTGACATTTTTGGGCATTGTCGCCTTCCGTAGTCTCACGGGACTTGGCCCAAGATCTCGAGAGATTTGAGGAGTGACTCGGCAGATCGAGCAAGCACCATTCCTGCTCGGGCGCATGGGATGAGACCAGAGAGAGAAAGGACAGGGTTATCGCTATTGTATAGATACATTGTAGTTTCTTGTAAGAGTACGTGGCTTGGTTTCTTGTGAGAGTGAAAGGACAGGGTTATCGCTATTGTATAGATACATTGTAGTTTCTTGTAAGAGTACGTGGTTGGTTTCTTGTGAGAGTGTGTATGTAGTGTTAGAAATTACAAGAGACAGAGACAGAAAGATTAAAGAATTTTTTCGTCTCCATCCTGTCTCCGGACTCCTTCCCGCGGCGCTGCCGTTCCAGGCTGCAATCCCTTTCCGGCGGCTAACAGTTGGTGGCCCGTACGGGGAATTCAGCACGGCAGGTAAGAACTGAGAAACCTCGCAGGAGTCTCTAGTCAGAGCAGTTAAAATGGGTTCGAAAATAACTAAGACCCAAGTGTACGAGGCTCTTGATGAATTCTTTGATATGGATGAGTCTGTCGTTAGTGAGGAGGATTTAGAAAACAGTGAAGGCAATCATAAAAGCGTAGATTCCGCTGAGTCAACTAAGACCAGTAAGGAGAGTATTAGAAGTGTCCCCAAAATTACAAAGATACGAGCTGCTAAAGCTATTCAAGATTTATTAGAGATATTTCAAGGATACATGGTCTCAATTGAACCTGGGACTCAGGATGTTACTGAGTCAGTTAGGACCAATGAGAGTAGTAGTAGTGAGGAGGAATTAACTAAAGGTGATTTTGAGAAAATGAATAAAAGGAAATTAAGGAAGACCAAGATAAGGGATCATCAAGTGGAGGAACTTGTGTCCTCTACTCCCCCATGGGTGAAATCGATTACAGAAAATATGAAGGGTATCACTAGACGTTTGCATACCCTAGAAATAGAAATAAAAAGTCTTTCTGAGCGCTTATGCGCTCTCGAGGGTAACTCACAGATACATTGGGAACTGCCAGTATTTGAATATGAAAATGGACAGAGGGGCCACCAGCCAATAGATTTCAAAACAATAAAAAATCTCAAAGAGGCAGTAATGACTTATGGACCCCAAGCTCCTTTCACGTTGAGTATATTGGAGTCCCTTAACACCTTTAGCTTAACCCCCGCAGACTGGAAACGTCTATGTAAAGCAACATTAAGTGGGGGACAATACTTGGTTTGGCGATCGCAATTTCAGGAACTTTGTATAGAAACAGCTAAAAGAAATGCAGATGCGGGGTTTGGAGACCATAATATAGAAATGCTCACAGGAGAAGGGCAATTCGCAGACATACAGGATCAAAAACATTATACCCCAGGAGTATATGCTCAGATAAATGCAGCTGCCTTAAAGGCATGGAAAACTGTACAAGGACCTGGGGATCTACAAGGTAGCTTGTCCAAAGTAATTCAAGGACCTAATGAACCATATGCTGAATTTGCTGATAGACTTTTGAGAACTGCAGGTAGAGTTTTTGGAGACATTGATCAAGTTATGCCATTAGTTATTCAATTAGCGTACGAAAATGCTAATAAATATTGCCAGGAAGTCATCAGGCCATGGAAAAATAAAAAGGATCTTTCCATATATATACAACTATGTAAAGATGTAAATGATGCCTTTGTCACAGGGAATGTGATTGCAGCAGCTGTGAGAGATGCTGCCCCTCAAAAATTTTACAAGGGTTCAACATAGACATTATAATCAATCAGGATATTCTAGGCAAAATTATCATAATCAATCAGGCTATTCTAGGCAAAATCCCCAAAGAGAAATAAGACCAAATTCATACCGTACTCCAGGTTGCTGCCCCAGGTGTGTAAGAAAGGAAATCATTGGGCCAATAAATGCTATTCAAAATTTGACATCCATGGAAATCCTTTGTTCAGGAATTCAAAAAAACAGGGCACGGGGCCCAATGCCCCGGGGCCCACAAATGTACGAGGCATTGGAGGAGGAGTATCCTCAAGCATCCACTCAGATGCTTCCCCGACACAATCCCTATTACCCATCCACTCCCTCGCCAGAGGAACAGGAGGAAATGCAGGATTAGACCTCTGTTCCACCGCCCGAATAGTGTTAACACCTGAAATGGGGGTTCAACTGATTCCCACAGGAGTCAGGGGACCTCTTCCCTCAGGGACTGTAGGACTTATTATCGGGCAAAGTCCTGAAAGCTTATTAGGTTTGCAAGTGACCCCAGGCGTAATAAACTCAGACTATAAAGGGGAAATAAAAATAATGCTTAGCTCACCCCAAAGTATAAGTTCTATTAATCAGGGAGATAGAATTGCTCAGCTGCTCCTCCTTCCAAATTTACATAATTCATTTAAAATGAATATGCCTCTAAATAGGAACAATAGAGGATTTTGTTCCACTGATTCGAAACCCATGGTTTGCTGGGTTCGGGACTGTACAAGGAGGCCTATGTGTAAAATAAGAATCCAAGGAATAGAAATGGAGGGTCTTATAGATACTGGAGCTGATTCTTCCATCATTAATTTACGTCAATGGCCCAAACACTGGCCTCTACAAAAAGCTTCAACCAGTTTAAGAGGCTTGGGATATAATAACCTCCCAGAAAAAAGTGCGGTAATTTTAAAATGGGAGGATGATGAAGGACATAAAGGCACATTTCAGCCTTATGTTTTACCTAATCTACCGGTTACTTTATGGGGAAGAGATATTTTACAACAAATGGGAGTACACCTTGCAACCAAACCTGCAGGTGTTAAATGTAAAAACATACAGGGTAATCTTAACCCTAAAAGAAATCATCAAAAAGTACAGGGTAAGCTTAACCCTAAAAGAAATCATTATCATATAGGAAAAAGACATTTTTCTTTGGGGTCACTGAGAAAATAATTTTGAAAATACCATGGCTTTCTGATAAGCCAGTGTGGGTCCCTCAGTGGCCCCTATCTAAAGAGAAATTACAAGCGGCCCACCTACTAGTTAAGGAACAATTAAAAGCAGGACATATAGAACATTCCACCTCTCCCTGGAATTCCCCCATATTTGTGATCAAGAAAAAATCAGGAAAATGGCGATTATTACATGATCTTAGACAAATTAATAAAACCATGCAAGTCATGGGCCCTACTCAACCTGGACTTCCGAATCCTATAGCTATTCCAAAAAATTTCCATGTTATTAGTCTTGATATAAAGGATTGCTTCTTTTCTATTCCCCTACATCCTCTGGATGCCCCCAGGTTTGCTTTTTCAGTTCCTTCTATTAACAATAATGGCCCTGATCAGAGATATCAATGGAAGGTTTTGCCGCAGGGAATGGCTAATAGCCCCACCATATGCCAAATATATGTGGACAAGGCTATCCAACCCATTAAAAATAAATATCCAAACCTCATGTGTCTACATTACATGGATGATATTTTACTGGCCCACCCTAATCAAAAAATCTTATTTAATATATTTAGTGACATGGTAGAAAATTTTAAAAAATACGGATTATATATAGCAGAAGAAAAAGTTCAAACCAGATCTCCCATATTATATTTAGGATTTAAAATCATGGATACTTTTGTTAGACCCCAAAAAATTTTAATAAATAAAGAACATTTAACCACCCTCAATGATTTCCAAAAACTACTGGGAGACATTAATTGGCTTCGCCCTACACTAAACCTCACTACTGGCCAATTAAAACCTTTATTTGATATCCTTCGAGGGGCCCCTGATCCATCCTCACCGCGAACATTGACTCCTGATGCTAGGAAAGCTTTAAAGGTAGTAGAAAAAGCCATAGAAGGAGCTCATTGTGACAGATTTGATTTAACTCAACCGCTGATATTGATTATTATTTCTTCACAATATACACCGACAGGAGTATTTTGGCAACAAGGGCCTTTATTATGGATACATTTGCCTGTCTCTCCTAAAAGCATAATTGAGTCATATACCTCCATGGTGGCTAAACTTATTCTTCAAGGACTTAAAACTTCTACTAAAATATTTGGCATTCACCCTGCTACTATTATTACTCCCTATTCATCGTCACAGATTGAATATTTATGCTTCAATGATAATGACTGGGCTATAGCTAGATGCTCTACCTCTGCAAATTTTGATAATCACCTTCCTAAGTCTCCTATATTATCTTTTTGTATTAATCATCCTATTATATTTCCACAGGTAATAAAAAATCAACCTATTCCTAAGGCATTTAATGTATTTACAGATGGGTCCTCAAATGGTACTGCTGCAGTAGTCACTACAAAAGAAAATATGACTTACATAACTGCACACAAATCAGCTCAACTAGTGGAATTGGAAGCTGTGGTAAGAGCTCTGGAAAATTTTAGAGACCAGCCCATAAACATTTTTTCAGATAGCCACTATATTGTACAAGCCGTCCCAAAATTAGAGTTAGCAGGACCAATAGCACCTCATACTCCAGCCTTTAAATTGTTTTATCAGATACAAAAACTTTTGTGGGCAAGAAAAGAACCTCTATTCGTAGGCCATATTAGAGCACATACTAATTTGCCTGGCCCCCTCCATGAAGGTAATCAAAAGGCAGATGAACTTACAAAAACAATATTTATACTTTCAGCACTACAACAAGCTACTTTATTTCATTCCCAGTTTCATGTCAACAGCACCACCTTGCAACGTAGGTTTAAAATCACAAAGGAGCAAGCCAGAACAATTGTAAAAGATTGTAAATCTTGTATAACACATTTGCCCAATCCTCATTTTGGTGTTAACCCTAGAGGATTAATGCCCAATCATTTGTGGCAGATGGATGTTACTCATGAGCCAAGCTTTGGAAAATTGCAATTTATTCATGTAACCATAGATACATGCTCAGGCATGATTTTTGCTTCCTTACATTCCGGAGAAAAAGTTAAAGATGTCACATCTCATTGTTTACAAGCTTTTGCTGCATTGGGCATCCCCAAAATGCTTAAAACAGATAATGGTCCCGCTTATATGTCCTCATCTTTCAAACAGTTTTGCGCAAAATTCAACATATCCCATAAAACAGGCATCCCATACAATCCTCAGGGTCAAGGCATTATTGAAAGAGCAAACCGCACACTAAAAGTTATGTTGTTAAAACAGAAAGAAGGAAACTGGAAAAATCCTAAGGACAGATTGGCAGTTGCCCTGTTTACTTTAAATTTTTTAACTTTAGACTCTGATGGTTATTCTGCTGGAGACAGACATTGGAACCCACATCAACAACATAAACCTTTGGTTTACTGGAAGGATGTTCTTTCAGGTACATGGAAGGGTCCGGATCCAGTATTAATTTGGGGGAGAGGATCTGTTTGTGTCTTTCCAAAGCATGAATCCTCTCCAATATGGATACCATCTAGATTAATAAAGCAGGTACCACATCAAAAGGATCAAGATGAAGTTGTTGAGGAATCAAGATTAATAAAAAAGGTACAAAATCAAGAGGACCATGATGAAGATATGGAATGATTCCCTTAAAAGAGTCCTTCAAAATATGTCACAACTTAAGTGTCATTCCTCCCAGCTGGGACGAAGAGATCTCTCTTTAGTGTGCACACAATTATATATATATATTTTTTACTTTTTTATATATGTGTTTATTTGTGTATTTGTCTAAATTTCATGTTAATGTGACGTCACAAATATATGTTTGTATGTGCGTCTGTCCAGTGTGACATCAAAAATAACAAAGCGCTTGTGAATATATATATATGGATCCAAATAACTCTAATTCATTTAAGTTTAAGAGTATTCAAAATGGGTAAATAATTTAATAAGTGAAGGTACCTTCAATTTTGTTTTATAGGTGTCCCAGGGACTTCTCTTTAGCAAAAAATATTACTAGGGCTGTATAACCTGATATTTTGGTGTTTTGACATGAGGTTGCTTATTTGTTATTAACTTCATTTGTTTAATAAATGATTAATTTCAATTATTTCAACAGCTAAAGGACTGCTGTGTATGCAGAAACTCGAGAGTTCCAGCTAACAAATTATTTCTCCAAAGTGCTTTTAGTTTTTCTTTAATCTATCTTTAATGCAGTAATTACCCTCAGTCTTTCTTTGTTTTGTTCTAAATATGATATTTTGCCAGCTTATGTTTGTGGGAGCTCAGGCTGCAATGTGTGTGAGCAGAAATCAACTTATTTTTCCAATCTAATAATTCTATTATTTAGTTTGACAACTCGCCTCTTGACTCAGTGCTGGAATAGCACTGCCTTTCCTTTAACAATTGATGCTTCAGTCTCTAGATAGCGGGCCCTGAAGATTTGCCGGTGGCATCGTCTAGACATAAAAAAGACGGCTGCTTCTACAGCTGCAGGGATCGCGGTCGCTGCAAGCATCCCTGCTGCTCAAATGTCAAACAACCTCACCAGCAGTGTGGCCTCTGCTCTGCATGCATGGGGCCTCCTAGATCTACGTGTTATAACAAGTGGACATTTTGATCTTTCATTGTTTGGGACTTCATGGGACAGTACCTTGCGGGTATTTGTTTAGAGAACTCACTGTGTTACTTGATAGAACTTAGGGCAGCTGATTTGTTTAAAGAATTTGATATGCTATGCAATTTGACTTGTCACCAAAAGGCTTGTCGCCTTAAAGCCGCAGCATCTCCTCCCAATTGGACGGCTGTTAGTCATCTTACACAGTCGATCCTAAAGGGCTCCATTGGATGGCTGGTTAGCCAATGACGGGTAAGATCCCCAGAGGGGGACAACCTAAGACAGGCACAGTCGCACGGGACAGTCTCATGTGGCCGACATATCAACCTAAGACAGGAGTCAAGGGCACAGCCTTGATTATCCAATGACGGGTAAGAATGTTGGTTGCACATAGACATCCTAGAGCATCCCCTCTTTTAAAACAAAAGGGGGAAATGCAGGAGCCCTGTTTGGGGAGATAGCTAAGATTGCGGTTGACTATGGGCCATAGACATTTTTGGGCATTGTCGCCTTCCGTAGTCTCACGGGACTTGGCCCAGGATCTCGAGAGATTTGAGCAATGACTCAGCAGATTGACATTTTTGGGCATTGTCGCCTTCCGTAGTCTCACGGGACTTGGCCCAAGATCTCGAGAGATTTGAGGAGTGACTCGGCAGATCGAGCAAGCACCATTCCTGCTCGGGCGCATGGGATGAGACCAGAGAGAGAAAGGACAGGGTTATCGCTATTGTATAGATACATTGTAGTTTCTTGTAAGAGTACGTGGCTTGGTTTCTTGTGAGAGTGAAAGGACAGGGTTATCGCTATTGTATAGATACATTGTAGTTTCTTGTAAGAGTACGTGGTTGGTTTCTTGTGAGAGTGTGTATGTAGTGTTAGAAATTACAAGAGACAGAGACAGAAAGATTAAAGAATTTTTTCGTCTCCATCCTGTCTCCGGACTCCTTCCCGCGGCGCTGCCGTTCCAGGCTGCAATCCCTTTCCGGCGGCTAACAAGGAAGTATCAAACAAATAAGAAAAGAAAACTTCAATAAGTCAGATTGAAGAAATTTATCAGAACAATGGATGAAACAAACCCACAGTCACATTGCCATGAGACTTTAGAACACTGTGGTTAAAGAAAAGAATTCTCCAAATCATCAGGGAGAAATACAAGAATGAAGAAGACACGGGACCCAGGAAACAAAGGAATTGTACAACGGAAAGTGGTGAAGAAATATTCTGGATGGTGAAGGAGAGTTTCAAGACAGCTATCGTGCAGATGGCAACAGATGAACCTTGGAAGGAGAAAAAAAGGAGGTTTCATTGAGACATTGCCAAGAAAAAAATTTGAATCTACATGATATGTTTGCCATATTTAGAGGAGCTTTAAAGTTCTTTTAGAGAAAAATTGAGGCCAAATTAATAAAAGGAACACAGTAAACCAAGAAAAAAGAAAAAAAAAGTATTAACCTTTGGGGGAAAAAAAGGCAAAGTAATCCATTATTGCATATGGTTCAGCTGATACAACACAGATATATACATTCAACTGTAAATATCGAGCAATGATCTAAGCAAAATTATTTCACAACCAAAGTAGGAGGACAGGAGCATGAAGGGAGAGGACGGTGCAGAGGTAAATCCTCATCTTTGTTTGTCAAAAGTTTGTATGTAATGTCTACATTTGAAAAATAATAATTAGCAGGATAAGAACTTTTTAAAAAAATATGGTATCCCATAAGTAGGTGGTAGAATAAAGTTGGATATCCATTCATGAAAATATTATACTTTAAATAAATAGGAAGAATAAGGAATGGTTTCATGGCAGAGAGGTTGTCTTGGTTGCAAAAAATCATCTCACCTGGCTTGCATAAGGAAACAAGAAATTTTATTGTAATGATACAAGGGTAGCTTCTGGAACTGAAGGGTGGAAATTAGTTGAGCCTAATGAAAGACTGGATCCAGGAATTTGGTGGAAAGTAGAGCAAAGGTTACTACATCTAGCTCTTCAGACTCACAAGGCCATGGTCTTTGCTTTTCTCTGTGCATCCACTTTTACTTAAGTTTATGGAATGGCTTTTTCTACTTCTGAGTACTCATGGGCCAAACATGATTGCTGTAGAATGACATCCTTACCCTCAAAGCCTACAACAACCAGGTCAAAAGGAACCATCTGAGTCTCACAAAAACTTCTGAATTCCAATTCCAAGTTACCCAAAGAGGGGATCTGACACTTTGGTAAGGTGTCGACTTTGGCCAGTTTAGTATTGTGCCAAATGTTAAGTGCCAAAATGTTATGTAGAGCAAATGCAGCAGCTGAAGCTATCACTATGAGAAAAGAACAAAGATGATTCTCAAATAAGGAGGGCATAGACTAGGAAGAAACCCTGACAGATAAATATATTTTGGATAAAAGATATATAAGAACAGAATTCCAGGTACAGGAAATAATTGAAGTGAAGCAAGCAAGTGCAGGTCCTATCTAAGTACCAATGCATGTTTCCATTTAGCCAGAAGGGGAACAAATAGGAAGTGTAATAAAAAATAAGGTTAGAAACTTAGATTATATGACCTTCAGAAATAACCTCACCCTTCATCTCTGCCACCTGGTCGAAGCAACCAGGGTTCTGTTTGTTCTTTTCTGATGGTTGCTGTGTTTTGTACTGGTGGGTTGCTTAAAGGATTTGGAAAACAACCTGTTAAGACCTGTCTGCAAAAGCTTATGGAGGTAAAGTAGTAAATTATTTGTATGAGTATTCAATGTCTCCTACTTAAAACTGCACAAGGGAACATTTATTATCCTAAATCCTCAACTCAACTGATATCATAATTACTTTTCCCATCAGAATTCAACTCAAAGTTATACTTAAGAAACACTGATAGTTCTTTTGAGGGAAAAAGTGATTTTTCAAGTATCCACAATAATATCAAATCTTGAATGCCACTGCTTGACAGAGGAAATGATTTCATAGGAGAGTAGAGAAATTTCCTGGAAAAATATCAGAGTAGAAAATATATCACAACTCTTTGACAGAACTAATAAAATTGACAAACATCTCTGAAGATAGATTTTTGAAAAGGCATGAAGGTGCCAGTAAACAATATTAGGAAGAAAAACATCAACAATGTTTCAAAGTAAAAAAGATAATAAAAAGATATTATGAGCAACTTTATGTAATACATGTGAAAACTCAGGTGAAATGAATAAATCTCTAAGAAAATATGACTTACAAAAATTTACTTAAAAATAAAAAGTAAATGTAAGTTATATAACATAAAAATTTGAATAAGAAGTTAAAAATCTTCTCACAGAAAAACCAGGTCCAGTTAACAATTTCCAGCAAATAATAAAGAAAGAAATGTCTGCAACTATTCAAGGAAAAATAATTCCACATCACACAAATTATCTCATTATAGAAAAATGGAATAGCCCTAGCTTGCTTTATCATTTAGTATAACTTTGATACAAAGTCCAACAAAATATGAGAACATGATCATAAACTGCATATCAATCTTACTTATGAACAAAGATAAAACAATTCTAAACAGAATTTTAATATGAACAATAAATGTGTGTGTGTGTGTGTGTGTGTG
Source organism: Tamias sibiricus (assembly GCA_025594165.1). Taxonomy (NCBI): domain Eukaryota; kingdom Metazoa; phylum Chordata; class Mammalia; order Rodentia; family Sciuridae; genus Tamias; species Tamias sibiricus. The sequence goes on along the minus strand of CM046664.1, from coordinate 104,034,392 downwards.
TGTGTGTGTTTTAAGATAATTCATCATTTGGTTGGTCCCAGGAGAACAAGTTTTATTATATATAGGAAATTAATTAATTTATTTATATAAAATACCATGTTTTCATTTGGCATTTTTATCACCATATTTCTAGATGCAAGGAGAAAAATCTTATAAATCTCTTAGTAGATGTAAAGAAAGCAATTAATAGTGCATCTGTATACTGACAAATGGTATCTACAGAATGCCTATAGCAAACATAATATTTAATGGTGAAATATTAAAAGCATTCTCTTTGAGATTGGGAAGAAAACAAGGACATCTGCTAGCACCACTAGTATAATCTTGTACTGGAAGTCTTAGCCAATAATCAGGCAAGAAAGTGATAAAGGGTATAAGGATTGGAAAGAGAGAAAGCAAGCTGACATTATTTGTGGATATGATCTGTGTAGCAGAGTCCAAAAGAAGGTACAAATAAATTACTAAAATTGATAAGACAATTTAACATGGTTTCACAGTACAAAACCAAATGTACAAAAATAACTTTCTTCAAACATAATATTTAATTTAAAACACATTTATAATAACATCAAAATAAGAAAATACTTTTAATAAATATAACAAAATAGTTCATGAACCATATGAAGAAGAATATAACACTTTATAGAAGAGCAAAAAAAATCTGCATAAGCACATATATAACCCTTATACACATGGATAAGAATACTTGATACCACAGAAAAACCAATTCTTCCAAAATTGACTGGTAATTCCAAAGATAGTCCCATCAAAATCCCAAAGGAACTTTGTAGTACATGACAGCCTGATTTTAAAATGTATATGGAAGAGCAAGGTGCCAAGATGGAGAAGAAAAATGAGTACTTCCTTTATCACATGCATTATTATAAAACTAATGATTAAGACAGAGGAGTCCTGTCAGGATGTACTCCAATAAAACAGACTAGAAAGCCCAGAGTAAGGCCTACTCTTATATATGGATCTTTGGTATATGACAGATGTATAGCAGATTATTAGTAAAGAAAGAATACACTTTTCAAAAAATTATCTGGGCACATTTGGGTATCTACAGGTAAAAAAAGTAAAATGTTATTCTTATATACTCTATGTAAAACCCAGTTTCATTAAATTAAAATGTGAGATAAGAAATGGCAAGACTAATAAGACAGAAGAATACATTTATGATCTCCATCTAGCAAAAGATTTCTGAAAATCCACACAAAACCATAAAGGAAAATTGAGATTCTATCATTTCATTCAAAAGATATAAAAATAATTAAAAGAAAACACACAAACTAGGAAAAGAGATCTTTAACACATAAAACTGATTCATAGCAAAAATGTATAAAAACAGAAAATCTTAGCAAATCAATTTCGAAGAAAGAAAAGGAATAGAATAAAAAAGGAGGGGTAAATCTTGAATAACAACTTCACAGATGAATGATCACAAGTAGAAATAAACATGAAAAGATGCTCAGCTTTATTAGAAATTATGAAATGTAAATTCAGGCTAGAATGAGATACCATCACACCCACAATACTGATGAAAATTAAAGTCTGGCTATATTACACCCTGATGAGAATGTGGAAAAAAAGATGGATTTTATATTACTGATAAGAGTATCAACCAGGCACAGGGCATACCCTGTTATCCCAGCTATTGGGGAAGCTGATGTGGGAGAAATCACTTGAACTCAGAAGATCTAGTCCAGCCAGGACAATATAACGGGACCCCATGTTAAAAAAATATGTATGTATACACACACACACACACACACACACACATATGAAGAGTATAAATAATTACCACAACCACTCTAGGACACAACTTATTGCTTTTTAATTCAATAAAAATTGTGTGTACACTATAACCCTACAACCCAGGAATTCCACTCCTGGAAACATATGCTTATAAGCATCAAGAAAAATGCCCAAGAATGTAGATAGTTGCACTGTTAATTGTCTTAGCAAATTCTAAACAATCTAAATGCACATCAACAGTAGAACAGGTAAATAGTCATATCTTACAACAATGGATTACTATATACTACAAAAATGTAATGAATTTCAGCTACACAGAACAGCATGAACTTAAATGTTTTAATTAAAAACTACAGTATGATTCCATTTATCTAAAGTCAATATATTGTTTAAAGATTCAAGGATATTGCTATTCTGAAAAGAAATGAAATGATAAACACACAATGCTGGATCATAGTTGTTTAAGAAAGAAAATGGGATAGGATGAGGTAGCAACAGAGATTTCAAAGTTCTTGATAGTGTTGTTTCTTGCCTGGACACTGGGCAAGTGCATATTCACAACATTTATTCTTTAAATGTTATACATTTTCCATAAATGTTTATCTTTACTGAATGTGTCATTTTAAAAATTCTTAAAAACTGTTCAAGTAACAATGTTTCCACACTCCACTGTAGTGCCTTAGGAGGGAGTCTATGCCCAGGTCTAGGTTTAAGCAGCCAAGGCCAGTGGCAGCAAAATCTCAAATGCAAAGATGGATGCATTGGACCATGTAGTCTGTCACAAACAGTCACCTCGTTTAATTTCTCTTGTTTCAATTCTTCCTTTGCCAACCCATCTCCCAATTATAAATTTAACATCCCACATAGATTTGCCCATAGGGAGAGGGGCTACTGATCAGCACACATGAGTCACTAGAGAGCTTGATGGCTCCATTCCTCACTGTAATTTAAAGCTGGCATTCTGGCTGATATTTCAAGTTCTGTAAGCATCCTTAGGGACAATCTATGCCTGCTAAAGAGAAAATGGAAAGATGAATCATTCCAAGGACAAATGGAGGGGGAAGCTGAGAAAGAGGCAAAATAACAGCAAGGAAAAAGGTGTTGTCTGAAGTGACAATTCAGCATTCAGATGCAATATCAAGGGACCTTACTGTAAGGGCACTTAAGTTGATTTCAGGCTGAAATTTGAGTGTTTACAAACTAAGTATACAATTTATAATGGACTGGGTACCACAGTAGAAGACGGCATCATGCAGTGGAAAGAGTAAGGTTTTCAGAGTCAATCTTGACTCAAATTATGACTTCATCATTTGTGAGGTCCCTATGTTTATAAGTAAAGATAATAATATTAGTGAGGATTCAAGATAATGCACTGCACCTATTCCCAAGGGGAGGCAATTTGGTGAAATGAAGAAGCAAGGTTTTGATGCCAGACCCCAGTCTGATTCAGGCTCCTCTGCTTTCCCATAAAATGGTCAATCCAAAACTCATTCTACTCTTTTACAAAATGAGGGTAAAGAGGCTTACTTTGGAGATGCTGTAAGGCTCAGAGTAATGCATCTAATTGACATTTAGGAAATGCTCGACAAAGGTGAAAATATTGTTGCTGGATATTGATTAGCTATTTAAAAAATCAAGATTAGAGATGGCTGGGACAAGGAGCCAGAGAAAGTCTGAGGACAAGGAGAAGGTGTAGCCATAGTGAAAAGCCATAGGCATGGGCGGAAAGAATGGATAGCAGGTAATAGTTAGATGGGGCCAGATATAGAAAGTGAGGAGGAAGCACCAAATGGGAAGGAAGTTAATGATGGGGACTTCTAGCCAAGGACGGATTTCTAGTCACTGGAAAGAGGGTAAGAAGAAGCTATACTGCCAGTTAGTCCCAAAGAAACTTGAGTAGCAGATGGGTGATCAAGAGAAGGACTCTGACCCAGATGCAGTTGAGAGGCGGATGACGTGGAGACTTGGATGCTAGAGTTGTGGCCTCCTGCTTTGAACATGTGATTAATACTTTTGACTTATGCCACAGCTCTTGCATCTAAGTCCCCATGTCATCTGCCTCTCAACTGCATCTGGGTCAGAGTCCTTCTCTTGATCACCCATCTGCTACACAAGTTTCTTTGGGACTAACTGGCAATACAGCTGTCCAGATGCAGAGCTGGCTTTGGCTTCTTCAATGTTCTAAGGAGGCTGAAGGAACCACTCTTTTCTCTGAGAAAGGAACATTCAAGAGCTCTTGAGTTGACCTGGGGTACAAAGTCTGGGGAACTCATGCTGACAAGCAGATGGAGCATTGCTAAACCTTGGCCTTCAGCACATGGAGAAGAAGGAAAAGTTCTGTTGGGAAGGCAAGCCAGAGAGGTGTTCCATGTTAGCCAGTTGCACCACTCAGACTAAAACCAGGCAGAATCCTAAGCATTAGGATATAAAACAGGTTTGGAAGCTGGGCTAATGACAGTGCTAACAAAGGTATCAGCAGATGGCATTTTATAGGATGTGTGGGGGCCTGATAAATAATGTGGATGGGATCAATCAAAGCCAGGATTTATTTGGTGCCACTGTACAGGTGTCTACAAGTCTCAGTTGCTCCAATATGAAACTCACACCTCTTACCTTGATCCTGTTCTTTACCAGCTCTTAGGAAGGACAGAGCAAAATGTTATTCACAAGGATTGCTAGCCCTAAATTTCTCATTTTGCTGATTGCAAATTTTAGTGCAGAGAGAATAAAAAATCAATTTCCTAAAAAAAAATTAAGAAAGCAAAAACCACCACCAAATACAAAAAGATTATGTCATCACTTCAAAGTACTATAAAAAGTTCCAGAATATGGTTTATTTGGAAAATCACTTTGAAGGGAATCCACTGCACTTCTTGAATGGAAAACTAATCCAGTGTAAGAATAACTCAAGATGGGTTGTATTCCTAGTTTGCCTCTCACTGAGGACCTAAGAAATGTTCTAATACAGTAAATGTTTTCTGGCAGCTGCTTAGGGTTTACTTCATAACTTTAATTAATTTCAAAAAGTGCATTGTGATTTTGGATGCAGTTTGTCAGTTGGTTTAAACAAAGAATGCTTACATTTTATTTTAGGTGGGATGGGTAGTTCTTTCTTTTACAGCACATAATCTCTTTTTAAATTATCTACACTCCCCCCCCCCAAAAAAAATCACCTGTATGCTTTGGGGTATTAACAACAAAGGACTGCTTTTGTCCAAATGTCCCCACCAACATGAAATAAATTCCTTCCATTTCTACATCACACAGGGGGTTTTGTTCCATTTCAAGTTATAGTGGGAGCAAACTCTTGGGGAAATCATTAGACTTTCTAAACCCAATGTATAAAGTTAATGTCTTAGCCCACCACTCAAGATTCTAAAAAATAATGCTGCTTGGTGATTCTTCTTTTACCTGGGTATAAATTCAGTTCTATTTATTTCACTGCACACGCATCTCTAGGTCACATGATTCACTAGTAAAGACATTACAATTGGAATTTCTGGTGCTTGATTCTCTCTATTCCTCTGGGGATGATGATGATGATGATGATGATGATGATGATTATTATTATTATTATTTCCTTCTTTGATTGTGGCTTAAAGATACATTTAAATATTCTTCCATTAAAAACTCTCTTTCCACCAGCCTTAGTTTCTGTGATCACTCCAAATCCTGACATTTCTCCCTAAACTTTTAACTTTAACTAGCTCCAAATTTGGGAGAATTAGAAAATAAATTATTTATTAGAAAATAAAATTGCCTTTAAAAAAGTAGACACCCTGGAGCTTTATTCCAAATGAATATCAGAATTTGCCCCTTTTGTGGGGGAGGAAGTTGGTTTCTAGATCTTACTGTTATTCTGTTAAAGAACAGCTTCTGGTATAGTCTGAAAGTGAGAGATGGAGAAAAAGAATCTAAATTACATAATGAAGTGACAGAGATTCTTGATTTGTCCATGGTTACCAGAGGGACTAGGGACCCCAGGAAGCGTGAGGAAATGCAAAGATGGGAAACTGTGGACCCCAGCAACCTGAGACTTATGAGGCTCAAGAGAAAGTCAGCCTGTACTGGATTCCCCTGGGGAGAAGCAGCTAAGTTCTCCAGAAATAGTGAAACCTGCCATTTGGTGAACTTACTCATCTCTCCTTTGATCTCTCAACTATCCCCAAATCCTCAGTAAAATCCTGTGACAATGGCAACTCTGCTAGAGCCACAGAATGAAAGAGAGGGAAGTTCAGGCACATTTGGGGCAAAGGTGAAGAAAGGAGAGAGCATCCAGAAGAAGTGGTGACAAAACAGGCATCAGTGACACTGGCAAGGCCAGGAGGAAGAATCCTGAGTGACAGAAGGCAAACATCCAGAAGAATGTACACATCTCCCACCCTAAAAGCCTCAGAAGTGTAAGAGAAGATGCCGAACTTCCCAAAGCTGCTTGGCATAGGGACATAGTTAAAGAGAGGTCCCCAGAATATTGGAAGACTCAGAGACCTATAGAATATTTAAGTAGACAAATCTCTTTTTCCTTCTTTAAAAAGCCAGTATAGTTTCACCTTCTAACATGGGAAATGTTCTCCGCTATGCTCCTTATTGGTTATTCTCTTCAATCCAAAGCAAACTAACTCAAAGGAACTGGTTATTTCTAGCCAATCCATCTCACGACAGACTTCTGTTCTTAGACACAGTCCAAATGATCTTGTTCTGTTTTACATCTTATAGCAGTATCTAAGCATCTCTATGAGAGGAGGCATTTAGTACTAAATCAGGTTGGTTTGAGGTGACTCCATCAGCCACAGTTCTCATCACCCCACTCCCATCAAAGAGGAAGCAAGGAGTCCAACTTAAGACCCTCCTAATTCCAAATGACATTAAAAGAGAATTCCGTAACTCTCACCTCTTCGTTGTTGAGTCCAGGATCAGGATCTGGATTCTTCTCAATACCAGAGTCTGGCAGCCACTATGGACGTGGTGTCCATACAGTGGACTCCTGTGTCCATCTCTCATCCTCTCAAGTCACCTTTCACTACATACTTTGCTGCAGCCAGCTCTTCTGCTTAAAGGTACATAACTACATTGTTAGTTTTACTGCTTATCTATCATATTCTGTCCCTGGGCATCTCTTTAAGTACCTCTCTCACATGTTCAGCCTGGACGTACAGGGAGTTAATACCATAAGGCAACTTCTGACAAATGAAAGGTGAGAGATGATGGATAAATGTCCCTCTATTCTATTCCCTGAATTGACAATCCTGAAGCACCACCTCCACTGCTCATCAGAGAATTCCAGTTGCCCATAGCAGTGACCAACTCAAGACTCACCCTTGGGCCAGCTTTGTCACTACACTGTGCTCTTATTTCTTGAAATGGCGTTGTCAAATGAACTTACTGCACACATTTGATTTTTGAGGGACAAAGCACAGAAAGCAAACCATAATTTAGTGAAGAAATGGTCCACTTTATGTACAAAATAGATTTTCATTTTGTTTTGCTTGACTTTGTAGTCTCATTCAAGAAATCCAGAAAAGATAAACATATATCATGATAAATTGTCCTTTATACTTCCTCACTGCCTGACATAAAATATTGTCATGTAGATTAATTTAATTAATTGGTTGCTTTAAAAAATAAGCTATAGAGAAATATTTGCACTTTGGTTTTTAATTTTGCTAAAATCTGAATTAAACAATTTTCCAACTGGTAATTAATTGAACTTTAGATCTAGCTGTCCATTTATTCCTATTTAGTGTATTGGATTCTTTTTATACCTGGCACTTGTTTTGATGGATAATAGGAGGTGGCTTTTGTAGAACCTGAAGTCATTTCTGGCTGTTGACACATTCCCTGTCCACACTGTGCTTTAAATCAAAATGGAAGGATCTGAGATACTTTAGTAGAATAAGACTTAGGGTTTGTTGTCTGCTGTTCCACTGGTTTTAATCAGCTTTTTCATTCCTATGACTAAAGGACTGGACCAGAACAACTGCAGAGGAGGAAAAGCTTATTTGAGGGCTCACAGTTTTCAGAGGTCCTAGTCCATAGACAGCCAGCTCCATTCCTCAGGGCTCGAGGTGAGACAGAACATGGTGGTAGAAGAGTGTGGCAGAGGGAAACATCTTATATGGTGATCAGGAAGCAGAGAGAGACTCCACTCTTCAGATAAGAATATGTACCCCAAAGCCATGCCACAATTAACTGCTTCCTCCAGCCACATCCCACCTGCCTCCAGTTACCACTCAGTTAATCCCTATCAGGGAATTAATTCATTGATTGGGTTGAGACTCTCACAACCCAATCATTTCTCCCCTGAACCTTCTTGCATTGTCTCACATGTGAGCTTTTGGGCGACACCTCACATCCAAATCATAACACACCTGATTTCTGAGAGTTCATGGAAACAGGAGTTGTAGGGTCAAAGGTAATGACGTTATGATGTGCCTTCATGCCGAGAGATTGTAAATGTCTATAATCCTCCAGGTTTTAATATTAGAATATTGAATCTTCCTATCTGGCCAGTGAAGACAAGTTTTTTTGCACCATTTCTTCACCTCATCTTTGTTCACTCCTACATTCATCATTCATTAGCTTTTTTTCTCCATTCTCATTCTATAACTACACTGAGAATAGTGAAGCCAGGCCCTTGTCCTGGAGCTGCGGAGTGGCAGGTGGGTCAGGCAGGAGTGCAGGTAGTAAGCCTGGGCTGCTTCTCCATGTGGAGCCCAGGCAAGAAGGTGTGCCAATCTGTCGTGCCCAGGCAGCCCAGCTAGCCCTAAGCGAATGCCTGCTCCACACAGTGCCATAGCCTGGAAACCCCACACACAACCCCCCTCTATCCGTCACCACCCCCACATCCACAATTCCAAGACCTCAACCTCTTGCTTCCCCTCAAGTGGTGAGAAAACAGAAGTGGGGCAGACCCAAAGAGGATTGCTAGACTAACCAATAGTGCTGGTACAATCCAAACCCTGATTAGCATAAATCTGGAACATTAGTGTTGAGCCAAGTGCTGAGGGACACCTAGGCTGATTCCAAATTTTAGCTGTTGCGGTTAGTGCCACAATAAACACGGGTATGCCAGTATTTGGTATACTGCTTTTATGTCCAGAAATGGGATAGCTGAATCACATGGTAGATCTAGTTTTTTATTTCTGAGGAACTCCATACTATTCTCCATAATGGCTAATGCTAACTTACATTTCCACAAACAGGGAACAGTTCCTTTCTCTCTACATCTTTACCAGCATTTGTTATTATTTTTATTACAGCTATTCTAACTGGTTGATTTGGTATCTCATAGATTTGACTTGCGTTTCCCTAATAGCAAATGATATTAAACATATTTGTATATGTTTTTTTTGCCGTTTATGTTTCTTTATCTCAGAAGTATCTGTTCAGATCATTTTTCCATTATTCGTTGAATTACTTGTTCTTTTGTTAAGTTTTTTTCAGTTTTTAAAGTATTCCAGATATTAACCATCTGTCAGATGAATCGTTAACACATATTTTCTTCCATTCTGTAGGTTGTCTCTTTACTCTTTTGATTGTTTTTTATATGATCTTTATACATTTCTTACAAATGAACAGGTATCCCTCTTTCTTTCCCTATCTGCCCACTCCCTGAGGAAGTATCAAGACTTGGGAAGCCACTGTTATTGATTAGAACATGTGATATCTTATTGGGAACCACTGGTCATTAGTAATGTTTTAATAATGTAGGTAATAAATATTTAAATACTTTTAAGTGAGTTTTTTTTCATCAACCAAATGTGGGTTGAAAAGCTGAAAATAACATTCCTTTTATCTCTTAAGAACAAAGTGGGAAATTTACATGCAATGGCACAGGATGGATTTATTTCCATAAGATACCATTCTCTGCAGTTTCAATTTTATGTGAAGAATTCTAAGAGTTCTAAGTTGCTAGTCAATGGAGGCTGCTTATTTAATGTGCCATGGAGGAAGCAGTCATGAATTCTGGATTCGTTTGCCATCTGAAAGGGTTTAAAGACAGTGATATTTCCAACTTTAAGCCTCAATACTTCACCACAATCTAGAATTAGAGCAAACTGAAGACAAATTCAGCTTTCCGTTGGTTGTGTGAATCCAGACTCGAAAGTTGATGTTAAATTGAGACCATTCCACAGAGATTCTTGTGCACCGATGAAATGACTTGGATGTGGGTAATCATCTTATTTAGTAGTATTGGGAACTTTCACAGATAACATAGATGCAAGAAAGGTGCCTATATGCCTGTGCCCATCTGTGCTCTATGACAGCGGAGTGAAAACCACAACCCATATATATACAACTCCATATACACACAAACATTCCAGTGATCAAAGTATATATTTGGACTCTACGTACACTAAAGATCCAGGGCTACAAGCACTCCAGAGCACAGTTCCTTTTCTTTTTTTTCTTGCTTATTCCTTTCTGCACTTTTCCCACCCTGCATCTCTATCTAAGTGAGACCATCCTCTCCGAAGCAGTGTCAGTTTCTCTTTTCACCTCATGCATAACATGAGCTGTAGTACATCAAATTATTTCTGAAACCAAATGCAGTGCTTTCTCCCCAATCAGGAGGATAAACTTTTCTCTATTCCATTACACATGCGGTGGTGAATAACAACTTTAACTCTCAAAAGTAACAAAGTGAAAATTGTGGCTTCTGATCAATCCCATTCTGAATGAGTGTAACCTAAGGTGTACAGACGAAAAAGATGACTAAGCCAGAAGGGAAACAAGCAAACAGTCTTAAACCATTCGGAGGAATCTGAAAAAGATGGATCCTTGAATCCTGACTATTCTTCTCATTCATTCTGGCCAAGTAACTTGGAGAGACTGGATGTGTCACACCTCAGCAGGACCTGGGCAGATGTTAAATGGCACACATGGACTGTGGAACTTCCTACATTTCATTAATCATGCAATAAAGTAACTCCATGTTTTACATGGCTGAATATTCACATCTCATTTATCATGTTATGGTAGGGTTTTGCATGAACATAGAATTATTGTTGAACTTATTAGGTCTTCTTACCATATTCTCAATATAACTACACAAAAATAAGAATAAGAATAGAAAAGAAAAACAGACAGTTTTGAAGAAAGTAAGGGACTTAACAAATTAGTAAAAAGAGTTGGACCCTCTACTAGTTCTTATGGTGGCAAATATGTTGATTTTTTTCCTTGATAGCATGCTTCCTTCCCAGGAGACCTCATCAAGACTAGATAACAGAAACTTATTCTTCCTCCAAAACACTTATTTGGACTCAGACTTGGTTAATTATCTCATGTTTCACCTGGCCTGTGTCCACTTGTTTTAGGAACAATGTGTCCCATGCCTTCCTGTTGGTGGCCTTCCAATTGCAAGGTGGGTCTGCACCTTGCGGAGGCAATCTGGTAGTTTGGTGAATGCAATCAAGCAAGGAGTCATTTCAGTTAAAATATAACATGGGTAATTTTATGTCATTGCCATGTGCCCACGCCACAGTGAAATTTTAATTCTCCAAGTGGGATAAAGAATTTGTAATAATATCAGGGTTGAAAACAGGAAACAATTGATTCTATAGTGATTCACCAGCTAAAATGTGGCAGATCAAGGAGGATGGGGGAAGAGCTTCCACTTTGTGGTACTTACTATATTTCAGCTACTGTGCTAAATATGTCACATAATTTGATATGTGTGTGTGTGTGTGTGTGTGTGTGTGTGTGTGTGTATAGTACCTGGGATTGAACTCAGGGGCACTCGACCACTGAGCCACATTCCCAGCCCTATTTTGTATTTTATTTAGAGACAGGGTCTCATTGAGTTGTTTAGCTCCTCACTTCTGCTGAGGCTGGTTTGAATTTGCCATCCTCCTGCCTCAGCCTCCGGGGCTGCTGGGATTACAGGCTTGTGCCTCCACACCCAGCTAATTTGATATTAATTAATTAAATTTTGTATTTTTTTATATCAATGAAGAAGTTAACCTTGATGACAAAGTAGATAACTTGAAAATTAAACTTGATCCCTACTGCTTGTTGTAAAGTAAACAGTTGTGAACTAAACTCCCAGTCATGATAAAGGAGTGAGAACCACAAGAAATGACTATTTTATTTAACTTAGTATTTAAACATATTTTTGTTGCTGTGGCTAAAATACCTGACAAGAACAACTTAGAGGAGGAAAATTTTACTTTGGGCTCATGGTTTCATAGGTCTCAGTTCATGGTTGGTGAGGCCAAATGTCATGGCCCAAGGGCATGGTGGAGGAAATCTTTCAGCTCATGGTGACCAAAAAGCAGAGAGAAAATGAAGAAGGGGGCACAGAGAAGATGCACCCTTCCAGGACACACCCCAGTGACCTACCTCCTTCAGCCATGCCCTGCCTGCCTATAGTTACCACCCAGTTGTTTCATTCAAATTATTAATCCATCAATGTATTAATCCACTGATTAGGTTGCAAATCTCATAATCTCATCATTTCACCTCTAAATATTCCTGTGTTGTCTAGCACATTAGCTTAATGGAGGACAACTCAGAACCAATCCATAACATTTGGTATTTGATTCTTAAACATATGTTGCTACATTTGTTCTCTTCAACTTATGCCCTTATGGGTATAAATTAATGTTTGTCAGCTTGCAATCTGAAATGGCTACTTCTCATGTGACAGAAAATACTCCTAGATCTTGCAGGAAAGGCCCCTTTTCAACAAGCAGCAAGCTTCACCATGCCAATCTAGTAGTGATTAGCCTACGTTGATACCATTGCTATCTCTCTGCTCTCATAGGTAACTTCAATCTGTCTTCAAGATAACTGAGAACATTGGAGAAGTTTGTGTCTTAATGTTCCTGTAGCAACATCCTTTGATGAAGACTTTTACATTTTATTCCAAATCCATGTAGTCTGGTGGTATGATTAGAAGGCAATTTGGAGACCAGAGAAAAAGAATACATATCAAACAGCAAATTGTAAGCTGGCATTTGGAAGACAGGCAGTCAGGGCTTGAATCTCCTTTCTGCTCTTTATGACCTGTGTGACCTGAGATATTTTAGTTGTCATTTTTCTCATCTTTAAAATAAAGATCAACAGTGTCTGTCTCATGGGGTGAGTGTGAGAGTTCATACAGAAAAACATAGTGCCCAACACATAACAAGAGTTGAATAAATACTAGTTATGTGATAGACATTCCTCCCTCTGCCACATCTTACTACTTTGGCAGAATCCCTCAACCTCGCTAGCCTCTGATTCTTCTCCAATCAGTAAAATGAAGGAAAACACTTGACAAGATATTCTATAAAATCTTTTTTTCAGCTCCAATTTTCTATGAATTGATATCATTCTGTACATTCATACCACAGATAGTTGGTACTCACCAACTATTCTATATGCTTCTCTATAATTTCCAGCATTGTAATTAGGTTGGGACTTCATAACTAGCTCTAACCAATGGAAATGTGAGTGTAAATAACATGCTACTCTGGGTCCAAGGTAGTGTGAGTTGAGCCAGTGTGAATTGTAAATTCACCAATCACCTCATATCTCCCAACCCCCATTGGTGAATCTGGAAGCAAAGAATTTTGAGATAACATTTTTGCAATACAGAAGCGGCCTGGATCTCTCTGTAATATCATTGGAAGAAATCTGCTTCACCTGCATTTGGCTGTGACAAGAGAAAGAAATAATTTTTTGTACTGTTAAGCAAATGAGATTTAAAAATTTTTGACTATCAAAGCAGCTGGTAGTTACTTACCCTGACTTTTGTAGAACTTGAGTTCCTCCAAACCCCACTTTAAAAGTTTTTATGCTGGTAAGTTTTTTAAAATGAAAAAATAAAGAACACTTTTGCAGAGATAAGGGGAAAGAAAAGGAAACATAATTAAAAATCAATGTATGGCCTAAAGAACGTGTGTGAAAATATGGAAGAAGCCAAGAAGCCAAACATGGCATTAGTTTATGTGAAGCTCCAGGCTTTTCTGGAAATTGCTAGATGCCACCCTCTATTCATCATTTTGCTTCCTGGTTTATTTTACTGCACACCCTGAAGGGCTCTATTTCTTAAGCCAGAAATTCTACTACCTGTTTTTATGGCACCTTACTATTTCTTGTGTTATGTCACTGGGCATTGTTAAATTCTTGAAACATAATTAATTTTATTATAATTACACTAATTATAAGAAGAAAAACATCTCATACCAGAGGCATACAATATTTGACTCCACTACCTCACAGAATTTTTTAGAAACACCAAAGTAAATACCAGAGGTTGAAAACTAAGATGTGCTGTGCAATATGGTAAGGTTTATGATTTGATGATGGAGTAAGTAGAATATTACAAAGGTGCCGGGGTCCGAGTTATGAATGGAGCCGGGTTCTGAGTTGCTTCCCTTTCTGGGCCCTAAAAGGGAATTCCTCTTGCCTGCAAGAAGGATTGCAACTCACCCGGCGGGGCGAGCTTAAGAACAGAAATAGCTAGATGCCTTACCTCTGTCTGTTTGAACAGAAAACACGCCACACCTAGAAAGTCTTGTATATAGCACGGGATGTCCGAAGAACTCGCTTTATTGAACAAGCATTGACTTACATAGGCCTAGAACTAACCAATCAGCAAGCAAGGCGGTTCAGCCTCTCACGCTACGTCATAGCCACACCCCTTGGTTTAGCCCCGGTCCTTTAAGGTGTGGTAAGCAGTCAAATCTTTATCCCTTGGCAGACATAGTCCCAACACAAAGGCACAAGAACTCTTGAAGGAGCCTGAATATCTGACATAGACAACTTGTATTTTTAAAAGAGAGGAGACATGAAAGTCAAAATGCAAATTATGGCTAGAGATTTATATAGGACCTTTTAAAAGTGGAGCCAGCTTCATTCTGCACAGTATAGCCCATTTCCCTAATTATTATTATTATTTTTTAAAACTTATTAAGAACCATGTGCAGTGGTGAACAACTGTAATTCCAGCTCCTTAGATGGCTAAAGCAGGAGGATCGCAAGTTCATGTCCAACCTGGGTAACTTAGGGAGTCTTGTCTCAAAATAAAATTATAAAAAGGACTGGGGATGTACCTCACTGGTAGAGCACTTTCCTAGCATGTGCAAAACCCTTAGTTCAATCTCCTGTACCAGAAAAAACATTTAATTAATTAAAAAGTTACTTAGCTTAATATATCTAGAAAAGAAAAAAAAAACCTTCTTCAAAATAACTGAAACTGTAAAATCAGTGAGAATGTGTTTCTAAGCAGTTACATGTATACACATCTCCGAATAGTTAGGGAAACATATTCCTTGAGTTTGTATCCTTTTTTTCTTTTTTGGGGGGGTGGGTGGGTACCAGGGATTGAACTCAGGGGCACTCAGCCAATGAGCCACATCACCAGCCCTATTTTGGGTCTCACTGAGTTGCTTAACATCTCACTTTTGCTGAGTCTAGCTTTAAACCCTCAATCCTCTGGCCTCAGCCTCCCAAGCTGCTGGGATTCCAGGCATGAGCCACTATGCAAAATTGTCTCCTCGTTTTCTGAATAAGAAAATGAGTTTGGTAGATAGATATGGATGTCATTTTATTAATAATGATTGATTTAAATGTGAATTTCACAAATAAATAAACACCAGTGATTCTGTTGGCATCTCGGTGTCATTTATGAGATGGATTTATCCAAACCACTTATGAGTCAAATGACATGGTAGAACAGGGATCATTGCAGCATAACAAACAAGATAGCTGAAAATCTCAGAGGATGACTATTGACTTAATCCAAACAAATTATCTCCTGCTTCTATCGGTTGTTGCCAAGTCTCAGCAAAGTGCTAAGAATAAATAAAGCACAAGAGCGGAAAAGGGTCTGCTTGGCTTTCTGTTTGTGATTGTTCAAGCAGATGAATGTTAGAACTGTGAGCCAATCTCCGCCAACTGCATGGAAGCCATCAGATCATTGACGTCAATGCTATGAAAGCTGCCCTGCCTCACAAGATAAAAGGGAAAAGTACAGAGTGTAAATGAGCATGAGGCTTGAAGCAGTGAATCAGGCCATTGGGGCAGAATGAGGCTTCCCTAGACAACAATCTCCATCCAATGATGCCTTCCTTGGACCCCTAGAGAGTGTTTTCTCAAAGGGGCATCGCTTGAGAACTTAGTAGATGATATGAAAAGACACTTAGCAGTACCACAACACATCAAAAAAGCAATGTTGCACAAATCTTCTGAGCCTTTGTTCTAAGAATATTCTGTAATTCACAGGCAGCTCGCTTCTCCAAAATCTGGCTAAGAGTTGGCTATTTCATCCCAATTTCAAGCTATATGCCAAACCTATTTTGATAGGGGGAAAAAAAAAGCAACAATCTTCACAGGTATCAGTGACTGTAGGTTAGATATTAACTGTCCATAAATGAATTTTATAATATTGGTACACTGAATAGCATGATTGCTCTTCACTTAATGTTTTGCAATCAGTGAAGGAATTGCCACCAACAGGGGTAGAGAAAAGGGAAAGGGGGTGAGCAGAATGAAGTGTGAGAGTTGGGGAATCGAAGAAGGAGGAAGTGCACCAAGGAAATCAACAGTGCTGGGAGCATTTCAATAATTTAGGCTTCTGCTGACCACAAATTCTGTGAGTGGAACAGTCAAGCCTTGTCAGCAAACTGGACTTCCCTCTCCTTCACACACACACACACACACACACACACACACACACACACACACTCCTGAAATATATTTAACATATTTAAAATGTTCCACTTATAAAAATGCAATCTTTTCAAGCCAGAAAAAGATTCTCAACACAGCCTAAGACCCCAGGTGTGTTCAATATCAGGTATGAGCACACTGTTTGATACTTTGACATGAACTCTGTGATGGCTGGGGAGGGCTCAGTGACATTCCTATTTGGCTCAACGAGCTTATGATTTATTTACTTTCATTAATTCTGAAGTCCATAGTTTTTTTTTCCAGATTTAATTTCCTTCTTGGTGAATAAAATTGTTTTTTGAGCCTAAATATTTATTTTCAAGCACCATTACTTTTCTCTTAGCGTATTTCATTCTTTTGTAGGCAAATAACTGGTTGTACAGTGTTATTTATTTAAAAGACTATGTTTTCCTCCATTTTTTTAAACACACTTGTCAAAAGTCAATCAACTATAAATTTGAGGTTTTACTTCTGGACTCTTACTTCTATATCTCATCCTTACAACAGTACCACACTGTCTTGATTACTCTAACTTTACACCAAGTTGTGAAGTTGAGAAGACCAGAGTCCTCCAACTTTGTTCTGTTTCAAGATAATTTCAGCCATTCTGGTTTCCTTGATTTCCCATATGAATTTTAGGTTCAACTTGTCAATTTTTGCAAAGAAACCAGGTGGGAAATTGTAAAGGAGGGCAATGGATCTATAAATCAATTCAGGAAGTATTGCCGTTTTACCAATATCAAGTCTTGTAATCCATACATGTGAAGCGTCTTTCCTTTTATTTTAATCTTCATTATTTCCAACACCATTTTGTAGATTTCAGAAGAGTTTATGTTTTGCTGATTTTATTCATTTTTATGACCAAATTTTTATTTCATTGATGTTTCTCTATTTTTAATCTCTATTTTTATTCATTTCTGCTGTAGTATTTATTATTTCTTTTCTTATTTTTTGCTTCAGGTTTGTTGTTTTGTTTTAATTCCTCAGTGTCTTAAAATAGAAAGTAAGGTTGTGGATTTCTGATATAGCTTATGTATTAATATAGGCTTTCACTACATCTCATAAGTTTTGATAGGCTGTATCTTCATTTTCATTTGTCTAAAAATTCTAATTTTTAAAGTTTCTCTTTAATTCATTGGTTTTATGAGAGTATGTTGTTTTACTTTCACTTATTTATGGATTGTATAAATTTCTTTCTGATGTTCCTTTCTATTTCCATTATAGTTGGAGTACATACTTTGTATGACAGCAATTCTTTTGAATTTAGTAAGACTTGTTTTATGGTGTAGTGTATGTAAGAGTGTTCCATGTGCACATGAGAAAAATGTGTGTTCTGCATTTGTTGCAGAGTGTTCTGCAGATGCGTAGCAGGTCTAGTTAGTTTATAGCATTTAAATTTTATGTGGCCTCATTGATCTTCTGCCTAGAATTGTGAATGCCAAATCATCAAATTTCTTAAGCAAATTTCAAGTTAAGACTTTTCTCACCTCTACTTAATTTTCTCTTCAGATCCTGGTCTTTCTTTGAAGTTAGTAGTTGCCTAAAACTGGAGTATTGTTTTACCAAAATGAGGAAAAAAAAAAAAAAAACCCCACAAGCTATCTTTTTTATAATCCAGTATTGTAAATGAAAAGAAAAGCCCAAACTTGTATTTTAAGAAAGCTGATTGTTGCTTCAACCATCCTTAGACCCTCAAAATCAAGCACTATTTGAAAAGTTGGCTTATGTGTATAGGACTCCAGAATTCAGAATCTGGCAAGAGGATCGAAACACGTTAGCCCTGACAAACACTGCCACGCATAAATCTGGTAGCCTCCTGCAGAAGTAGCCTCCACTTTTCCCCCGTAAAGTGAGTTCATTAATCAGACTAAGGTATAGCCACATCTAAGTAAGACTAGAGCAAACTTTTCACCACAAATGTAACTTTCAAAAATTTACTTTCTCTATGTCTCACATATCAGTGGAATCTTGAAAGGATTTTGATTTTATCTACTAAAAAAAAAAAAAAAAAAAAAAAAAAAACTACATATGTATAAAGAAACAATTCCCTGCCCCACCCTTCGGTCATTGTTAATCCAGACTGCAAATGATTTATTAGTAGCAAAGTTTATGAACTCAAACAATTTGTTATCAGGATTTTAAGGCTACTAATAACCAAGGTTGAGTAATTATCTAGTCCCTTAGAACACAGAACTTTGAGTTGTTTAATATTGTGTATGACATTAGCAATATTAAAATCTTGGTGGCAAGTTTCACCCATTCAAGCCAAATGTGACAACCACCTGACTTGTGCCCTGAGAGTAACATATGGCTCAGCACTTATGTCCAGGAATCTCTATGATGTCACCAATGGTCAAATTACATTAGAATTTTAGCAAATGGTCTTTGTCTGCTGGTCAACACACATTGTTTAAAAGCTCTGGTCAACTACCTGGTTCCAAAACTGTCTGCTGAGGCACACCAGATTACTGCAAGAAATCTGCAAGGTCACTGCAGGATATTTTACATTTTCTAGGAAAGCAGAGACATCACTCTGATAACATATAAACTATTACTATTAAATTGGATGTAAATGTTTAAGAAACAGAACTATTAGGAATTTCTTTAGGCTTAAGAACACTGAAAAAAAAACTTGCCTCAGAAGGCTTTTCTCAGAAAGATTTTTTCTTCATCATTTTCTGTATTATATTTAAATTTTTATTTTATTGAATACTTTATTGAATCCTAGTAGAAGGAAAATATGCAAAACCTAAGTGTACGGAGATCCGTTAATTACTGTAGAGCCACCCTATGATCATCCACCAGGTAAAATAACAGAACTTACTCCAGAAGTCCCCCGCGCTCTCTTCCATCCTTCATACATTTCTGTCAACCAGTTCTGACTGGTTTTGATATTGAGAAGAATAGAATTATATAAAGTGTACAGCTTGGGGCTTAGTTTCTTTCACAGTGTCTCTTCTTGTCAAATAGATAAGTTTTTGGGGGGATGAAGCATGTAAAATTGTCTGAATCCTTCTTCATAGCTTCAGCACCAATTACTGTCAAGTAACGAGTTTCCATCAAGCGCATTCACCTGGATGCACATTCAAGTCTCACAAAGGCAGTGTGGTAAGTATTCCCATCATCCTTACCTCACTTTCAAGGTAATGAAACTGAGGCAGAGGGGGACTGGGCAAGCTGGCCACAGTCTTACAGCCAGTGATGAGTGGAGGTAGGATAGAATTCCATACTCCCTACTCTGAAGCTAGACCCCTTTACCACCAGATAGCAAAGAATATGTACAGGTTCTGCCTTCTCAATGAAAACAAAACGAAAAATAGGCTGGCCTTTTATGGCATAGTGTGATGCCCCGTGATTTCACCTTTTGGTTTAGAAAATGTGTCTTGCCTATGTAGCTAAGGGGGACACCTCTTGTAGGATCTCCTTTGACTTGTACTGAAGGAGAGCAAAGTTTGGGAAACCTTGGCCTCTGGGTATTTTTCAGCCTCCTCTCGTCTGATGTTCCATGGCTCTAAAAAGCAAAGAAAACATCATAACCCCATGTCCTTAGGATCCTGCCCTTGCTAGCTTCCTTCTTTCCCTCCCTTCCTCATCTCTTTCTGTCTTCCACTAAATGCTTATTGAAAGTCCACTATTCTGGGTACTTACTAATCAGTGGTAAATAAAACAGACATGGCCCCTGACTAGCAAACTAGGATCTTTTGTAAACAAAAAAATCCCAAGTGCAATAAGTATTAAATGCTTTTGAAGTGAACCTGGCCCAAATTAAGAGGTAAATGTTTGATCAATAAATCAATGTGTAAATGAATGGTTAAACATAGAGATGAACTGACTGGCCTTTAAGATTATAACTCTGAGGTTCTTACCATGGCAGGGTAACTGCTCCTTTCTTCCGATTCCTGCTCTCTATTCCTATATTGATGTGAGTGGAAAATGTTGAGGAAGAATTAGGCTCAATCTGTCAGTCAAAAAACTTCATAAGAAAATCAATTAAGTAGCTCAAAATCATTTCTGTACTTTCAGGAAAAAAAGAAAGCAGCTGTCTGATGATATTTTTAATTGAATTCAGAAGCTATTACCTACGAGAACCTTTAATTTATTCTTACCCAGTCAATCGAAAACAATTTAAGCAAAGCAGAATCTGTTTTCTTCTAACTTGCAACTGAGCTGAGGGCTGTCATGCCAATTTTCACCCAGTGTGAATTTCAGCAGCTGAATGATAAACACAAGTAAAAGAAACCCTTTTCCAGAATGCCAGCAGGACTGTTTTAACCTAGCTTATGCTACTAGGCAACAATCTAAGAAAACCAATATTCTGTTGCTAATTACCCATCTAAAAGGGTAGAGAGGAAATTACAGGGGGAAAAAAAAAAGCAATCTTCTCAATAATTCCCCCATTACCCCTATCCTGAATCCTTCCTTACCAAGGAAAGGGTGAACATAGAAGTTTCTGAGGATCCCAGTATGCACTCAAGTGGGGAGAGATTGCCTCCCTAAAGGAATGGACTTAGCAAATCCATGCAAAGGTTTTACTTCCATAATTTACAAATGCACAGTAGGGGGTTAAAGTGAAGGAGGAAGTGTGAAGTGGTGGGATCACAATCCCAAACTGCTGTCAGTAGGTCAAGCCACAGGGCAACCTGGCCTCCACTGGTCATTCATTCATTACAGGTGAATAAAACTGAAACATTTACAGTCTAATGTGGAGGTCTGATGAGAAACAAGTAAACAAATGAACAAGATGATCAAAGATAATTACACCTTAAAGAAAATTCCTGAAGGATCTGATAGAGAGTATCTAGAGAAGCTGCATTATCAAGGAAGTTAGGAATGGACTCCCAGGAAGCTCTTCTGGTGTAGGTTTTACATGGTGTAAATGTACTCTGTGCCCCTTTTACAATGGGCCTAACCATTGTCCTGTCATCTAGGCTAATGCAGACCCCCAACATCTAGAAGCTTTTCTAGCCAACTCATGAAGAGTCCATCGAAAGGAAAGGAGGGAAAGGGAATGAGACCAAGGCTTAACACAGTGACAGAAATGAACCAACACAAAAATACAAGGAGCAAATGTACTTCCTTCTCTGTGACCATAAGGTAGATGATAGAGAAGGTGAGAACAGAAAGAACATTAAAGAACAAATGAACTTCAAAATTCTAAGCTTCCACTCATCAAAAGACACTGTTTAAGAATTGAAACAGTAAATTACAGACAGGAAAAATATCCAATATATGTCAAATTACTGTACACACACATATACATATACACAGATATAAGTATGCATGTGAGTATACATTATATATATTCATATATGTATACACAAATATGTATATTTTTGTGAATGTGTGTTTATAAATAGCAAATAGTCCATAACTTATGATGGGTCAACATAATTGTGTTTTGATTTTACAATGGTACAAATGTGATATACATTGAGTAGAGGCATACTTCATATTTTGAATTTTGATCATTTCTTTGGCTAGAAATATATAGTTCAACATGCTCTCAATGCTGGGCAGCAGTGGCCAGCCACAGCTCCCAGTCACCAGGGAGCAACCAATACTCTCCATTGTACTGTGTTGATAAGCTATGATGTTTGGTAGATTAGGTGATTAAATGCATTTTTATTTACAATGTTTTCAACTTATGATGGATTTATCAGACTGTATCTCATAGAAGGAGCACATTTTATTGTTTGTAAATAACAATAAAGTTGATTTGAACTCGGTAAAGTTAATTTTTTAACACTGGTTTCTTCCAAGAAGTAGTCTTGATGTTTGCTCATAGTATTGGTGTATGAGTTGGTCCTGAGATCAATTCACAGAATTTAAGATCAGAAAGCTAGACAGACATGTAGCTAGTGTAATAACCATGGCCCCTAAATACTCTCCAATGCAGTTTTGCCAAATTTACCATACCAGTCTTGAAGGACGCTCTGTGAAAAAAGATGCTCTTGTGGTTCAGTAGATATACTGAATATTCTATTTATAGATGTCACATTATATGTCAATAAAAACACGATTCTAAAATCCATGCAGTAAAAATTCTCATTTTGCCAGCCTGCCTTATTTGAGCAAGGAATAGACAATGGGGCACACTTGGAGAAATGCTGAATTAGTGCATGAATGCCAATCTGGAAGGCAGTTTCTAACTTAATTCTGTTTCAAGTTTTTTAATTCTATATGTGTCTTTATGTACTTTAAATCTTAAATCTCAAAGAGTGATTTAATATGTCATATTTTCCACATGTGTTTGAGCATGAAAGATTCTTTTCTCAGATGCATCTTTCAAAATTGGTTTTTATTACAATTTTTCTGGGAACAGTTCCTAGAGATCTTCCAAAGAGTGTGAACCATGACCTTATCCTTATAACTTTGGCCAAATGGCAAAAACAAAATTGTCAGTTTTTCAAAACACTCAAACTAGTTTAAAAGAAAAGAACAATAATATAGAATTTCAATTCACTAAGATCTGGACAGTCAAGATTGATGAGACAAAACATTATGGGGCTTAAAAAATCTATTACTTCAGTGTATATGTTCCATGGAGGATGGGGAAGATCAGGCATTGGAGTTTTCACTGAAAATAAACTTCACTCAAAGTATAATGTTACTGCATCAAAAATCAGTTCAACCCTAGTCCACACTGTTGAAAGAATGGTTTCAAGTATAATAAAATATAAGAGAAATATTGTAGCTAAGTATTACTGTAAATCTACAAGATGGTGAAAGCTCTGGGAATGATGTCAATGAATGGGGTGCAAAATCAGAGGAAAAGAATACACGGGCATTAATGTTATTTGCTTCCAAAAATGTGGGGGAAATTTCATGGAATTTCATTTAGGCATCTCAATTGCCAGCGTCTAGTCTGATTTTTTAAAATCTCTAGTTGTACCTAACCAGGGCTATCTTAATCAAAGGAGAAATGTGTTCACAAAACCTAGAAGTGGTAGGAGGATCAGGTTCAGTAAAGATAGAGGAGGCTCTTGGACAAGAAGAGTGTCTGAAGACACCAACTGGTCTCCACCCCTGCCACTGTTCATAATGATGAATAACAAGTACCTACCCCATGCTATTGCAGTAGCAGTGCTCACTCAAGATTCAAAACCCCATCCGAGAATATTCAATGAGTTAAATCTAAATCAAATATCTGGCTCTGGCTGTAAAAGGGAAGAAAAAGAAAGAGAAGGAGAGAGAGAGGGACCCCACATCTTTGTGTACCTCTTCCTCCAAGACAAAAAATACAATGGGGTGCTCCCCAAAGGGAAATCAGGGTCTTGATTGAGACAGCCATAACTACTATATGTCAAGTGAAGAAACTAGAAGAGGTTAGTTTTATTTTAAGTTCTTCTAGAGGAAGAGAGAGTAAAGACAGTGTCTTAGCATAAAGAACTTAGTTTTTACTGCACCAAAAGGAAATAAAGACCCTTTACTAGAGAGAGAACACTGGGTCACCTGAAGTAGCCTGGCAACAATGAGATGGTGTTTGGTTGAGGATGCTGTAAGCATGTCTCTGATTAGAGGAGTTTATACTAAATGAATTCTAATCAAGATTCTTCCTCAGTGTTGGAAAGGCAACAATTATTCAGACTCATTCAGTGAGAACTCTGAAATCTATAATGGGCAAGTGAGGAGATTTGCACCTTAGAGGTCATCTATAACAGTGCAGTTTTATCAACATGGAAACTGAGACATAGACAGACAAAAAAAATGACCCCCCCACCCCTGGGGCTCTCAGTGAGTATCAAAAGAAGTTACAAGACCCAGGATCTCCATGTCCCCAGTCCATCCTTCTTTGTTTTTCATTGAGCACATGCATTTCATAATAGAAATATAAAACCTATTGAAATCCCCCAATCTGCCCATTGTTGATAACAGAGCTAACAACACAGGAAATGTAGTCATGTTGGGAGGGGGAAGGTTGAAGGGGAGGCAAAGGCAATATGAACATTCATTCAAACCTGAGCAAATTTACCATTTTTATATGACCTCTAATTTACCAGCATGTCCTTGACCTTTCTGGTAATTAAAATTTTGGTGTTAAAGGAAAAGTAATACCTTGCCACTAGCAAGACTTCAGGAAAATGGCACCATGAAGGTGAAATGTTTTTCATCTGCTTAGCAAACTTTTTGACTGATGAAAAATCAATACTTCACCAATTCTTGTCGCAGGTGTTGTTTGTCTGAGGTCTCCTATGTCCGGATACAACCATTTAAACATGACCTTAATGAGAAAAATAGCCTATGGCTGATCTGGAACTGCCTTAAATGGATTTGTAACTGAAAAGATGTTTGCTTGAAATGTTTCTTAAAGGACAAATCCATTATTTGTTGCCACTTTTTCCAAGGTTTCTGGAGAAATTAGCTTAATTATTTCTTTGGTTGCCAGAACACAGCAAATCTTCCTTTCTTGAGAAAGAAGGGCAAATGCTATTGTTCATTGGTTTCAAAAAATCCCTTCATGAATCAAAATACTGAAATGGCTAGATTAAATCATTAGAAATCCTTTTTTGAAAGACAGAGAATATTAATTCTTCCTCATCAATGTAGAGGCAGAATTAAAATAAAAGTTTCCTTAGAAGCTGTGTCTAAGGAATATGGAGATATAATGTGAAAACCTCAGTCATTCAGAGACCTCATAAATAGGTCTAATAACTGAAGCCTCCCATCTCCTTTCAAATTGATGTCAGGTACAGATTCTCTATCTGCATCCTAAAATACAGTGTCCATTAGCAGCCAGGGAAAGGTTAGCAATGACTCAGAAGCACACATATAAAAGGAAATCAAAAGAAAAATAAGAAAGCACATTAATGGATGGGGGGAAAGGTCTATCCTTCTCTCTTTGCCATATCTACTGTGAAAACAAAGACCACTCTCAGCAATTGGACTGTCGACATTCCAGAACATGCCAACATCATTCTGAAGGGATGCTCAGTTATTATGAAGGACCCTAGAGGAACCCTCTGGAAGGACTTCAGTAACATCAGAGTTAAACTCAGTCTCCTAGGAAAGAAAAAGAAGAGGCTTCGGTTGACAAATGATGGGACAAGAGAGATGATGTGGCTGCAGTTGACACTATCTGTAGTCATGTGCAGATAAGCTGGGCTTCCTTAAAAGACAAGGTCTGTATTCACTCTTGTAGCCCCATCAATGTCAAATCTTTCTCTATCTTTCTTTCTAAGACTCTAAGCTCTCTCTAAGAAAGTAGAAGTAAAAGTAGTAAAAGCTATAACTCTGCCTCCGAGAATTTTCCCGCGGCACCGTGGCTGGCCGCAACAGGCAGCTTACAAATGGTGGTCCGTCCGGGGCTCGGCAGGCAGAGAAGAAAAGCTAAGAAATAAGGAGAGCAACGAAAAAGTATAGCCTCAGACTCAGTTGAGACCAGCAAAAAGAGTAGTAAACAAGAGAGCATAGCCTCTGACTCAGTTGAAGCCAGTTAAGAATTAAGCTGAAGCAGAGTAGCCAGCGAAAAGCCGAAGCGAGCCGGCCAAAAGCCATAAAAAATATAGAGAAAAAGCCTTGAGCTTTAGTATAAAGAAAAAAGCCATGAGCTTACAAGAAAATAGAGAATTAAATAGCATGGTAAAAACCATGCAGCAAAAAAAAAAAAAAAAAAGCCATTGAGCTTTGGCAAGAAAGCCATAAAGAAAAATAAAGAAGAGGAGAAAAAAAAAAAAAAAAAAAAAAGTCAAAGCCGCTTATGCAATTGTGCTTAACTAGGTGCGTTAGCTGCTCCTCAGCATCAGGCTTCCTTAAAGCCACAGCACCTTCTCAAAAAGGGCTCAAATATCCACCCTTTCAAAAATAAAAGGTGAAAAACTAGGTAGGGACAAGAAAATAAAAGAAAATAGAGAAAATAAAATAGAGAAAATAGAATTAAAGCACCTTTTTAAACTAAAGGGAAGGAATATGAAGGAGCCCTAATTAGGAAGGGCTGTTGTAGCTAGCTGGAAGCCATGGGTTCCACCTGATATGTATGTGACGCACCTGTAGGCACCCGCAAACCTGAAGGTATATAACCGGGTGAAAGCGGTCCGAGTTAGGAGAATGGAGAATTCAGTCAGCCGGGCAGTCACTCGGTCGGTCAGAAGAATCAGAGCGGCCAGAACGTAGGCAGAGCGGTTACAGAAGAGAAACCAGATAGAAGAAGTAATGAATTACTCAATAGAATGGGTCTCTTCTTGAAATCTAAAATTTCTTGGGTGAAAAATACATCTGTAGGGTTCAGATGAGGACAGGTGTTGCTTGTTCAGTATATCTAGCGCAGAAAGATGAGTTAATCCTTGAAGGAAATGATATTGAACTTGTTTCAAATTCAGCTGCTTTGATTCAGCAAGCCACAACAGTTAAAAACAAGGATATTATAAAATTTTTGGCTGGTATCTATGTTTCTGAAAAAGGAACAGTTCAGCAGGCTGATGAATAAGATCTGAGTTACCCAGCTACAGAAACAAGAATCCAGTTTATAAGACCAATTTGTGGTATTTGAATGATTCAATAAAACACCTCTATTGAAAAAAAAAGTCATCCAAAAATTAGAGTCTCTCGTTTCTATTACTTTTGTCCCTACTTACAATCTCTGGGGTCTCTAAGAGTTATTGGACAGTTTACTGTTCTGTTTTTCAGCAGTTGTGGTGGGAATGCTCCACCATTTCAGAGCACCAGTTCTTTCATTTGACAGTTTATAGTCATTTTAAGTTTTTTTTGCCACCTTATAATTCCACAGGTAAGAGCTAGCCCCACTCCTCCTTGGTAAATTCTTTTTTCTTTAGATGGAGTGCACACTGGGCAAGTTTCTGTGCAGGCTTTTGAGCAACCAACTTCCTTCTCATTTGCATTTATTCACCTTGGGATGTTGATCATGACCTTTCTTTACATTCCTATGTTTCAGGAGGGAAATACATTTAACCAACGCTGAAAACCATCAGGGAGGAATATTGTTTCCAAGACACTTTTAAAATAATGAAATGGCAGGTTTTCCCATCACAACTACAATATCCTGTGGAATCAGTAGAGTTTTTTGAAAAGCTAACAATCAGTTTGACTTAGAACAATTCTTTGGGAGGAGGACTTAAGGTAGCAAGCTTTTGTTTCTAGAATATAGAATAATGGTTTCTTACATCAAGATCCACATAGATTTAAACAAAAGTTTAGCAAAAACAAACAAAAACCTTGCTTATCACAAACGTGCTTTTTCCCACGTCTATTTCCTTTTAGTGTTATTTGTGACCCATTAAACTGATGTGATGACCCTCTGATTACTTACAACCTACAGTCAAGCATGTTCTAGAATATAGAGAAATTCTCTCCCAATATCGAGTCATTTAAAGCCATATTTTAAGGAGTCTATAGTTAGGCTGCACATCAGATCCACCTGAGGATTAGGAGCCATTGCTCTAGTCTAGAACCACTAATAAGAAAATCTACAGGTTCTTTTATGGAAAATATATTGTTTTAAAGAATCTCTCCTTGTAAAGTTACCTTACATAATATGAATTTGTCAGTGGGCAGGCTATTTATCAGTTGGTTATATTCAGCACAGGATGACCTATAAAGAACTGTACAATCTGTTTTTCCACTGGAGCAGCAGAATTCCTAATGGCCAGGAAGCCTGAGCAGCTTAATCTCATGTCCTGGACACAGTTCAGATCAGGCAAGGGTTATTATAGAGCCGCCTCTGGTCTCCACAACCTTTCCCCTAGAGAGCTTTATTTCCACGAAC
The DNA here is from genome assembly GCA_025594165.1 of Tamias sibiricus. Classification (NCBI taxonomy): domain Eukaryota; kingdom Metazoa; phylum Chordata; class Mammalia; order Rodentia; family Sciuridae; genus Tamias; species Tamias sibiricus. The sequence goes on along the minus strand of CM046664.1, from coordinate 104,006,257 downwards.
AGAAACTGGATGCCTGAGAGCTTATGCATGGAAAGTTATTGCTGCCCTACCGCAGTGACCTTTTACCTACTTAACTTCTCCTAGTTGACTCCGCTGTGATCTGGTCTGTCCTGCTCTGCTGTGGGCCTTGGTCTGACCTCTCACCCACTTAGCTTCACTAAAGAGAAGGCTGGTATCTGCTCAGCCTCTGCAAAACAGACTGTTCTTTCTTCCAAAATCATGTCGATGAAAACTGTGTGGTACAGAAAATAACTTTATTTTCATTTTTAAACAAGAAATGAAACCTGTGAATTAATTACTGCCCTAGGAAAGGAAAACTATCCCTTTGCGCCAGTACACATTGACTTCTGAGGAGACAGTGTGTTGAAAGGAGCCAGGGAAGAACCCTAGTGTGGAAAGGGTGGAGAAAGATTACTTAAGGGGAGCCCAGCCTTTCCCACCTGTCTTTCCTCTCTGCCCTCAGCACTGGCTTTTGAAAGCCAGCCAGGCCCCTTTTGTCAACAAGAACATAAACCTGTGCCCAGACTCAGCACAGTTGGATCCTCAAGTTTATTTCAAAACAGAAATTCTAAAGAGGGAAAGGAACACGTGCCTGTGTGATTATCATTAAAGCTGAAAACAGTCTAGATTTCTCTCTGGTGGAGTTAACCCCATGATCTACTTGTGAAAGGATGTCAGGTAAAATAAGTGTCGTACAACAAACCAACCATTGTCAAGCATCTGCTTAGTTTGTTTCAAACTCAGTTTCATATTGTTGCCTGGTTTTGGCCAAGAAAATAAACAGACATTTTTAGTTCCATAGTGTCAGAAAGATTAATGTAAAAAAATTTTTAGAATTCTCAAGCCCAAGGAGAGTGTGGTAAAGGTATCTGTTTAAACTGAGATTTAGACAATCCATGTTTCCTATTGGCTATGTGACTTGGATGACCTAATGCTTCTGCTTTCATTTTTTCCTCTGCAGGTGAATAGGTTGGATTAAATGAATGATTTTCACATTTGTCATGGATAGGTTTACTAGGGGGAAGATTTTCCCAATGGAAAAGGGAAGATGGAGGCAGGGGTGTTGCTGAAGGCCAGATGCCCCACTGGGAATGGCTTGGACCTCAGCCCAGGAATAAAAAGGGGTTGCATCCCCAAAACATAATTCACTGATACACAGGCATCTGGAGTGTTACATTGGGAAGAATCCCAAGGCCAACCTAAACCAACAGGAAAAGATAAAATCTATTATTAGTGGTGGCAGCCACAGATAGACAGGGAGGGACTGAGACCTTGCATAACACACACTTGCTTCAACTAGTATTTTCAAACAAACAGAAAATTTTAGTGTAACATCTTGGTATCTGCCATTTCACTGCCAAACATGTAGATAGATAGTAAATTATTGAGACTAATAGAGCAAAGCACATGAATTGATTGAATTAACCAGGTAGTAAGGAATATTTATATAATTGACCAAATTTTTCCATTTTTACCTGGATAGTCAGAGCAATGTTGATATAATTTTATTTATTGTTGTTGTTTTCTTAATCCTGTCCTGGGTTAAGCAAAGAAATTACAAGACTTCCTTTTGTCTTATCCAGTTGTCTTTCACCTGACCTAGAACCAGATTGTAGCCCTTTTATTATTTGGAACATCAGAAAAGTTTATCCGAGGTGGCCAATCAGAACTACATAAAACAAACCTGAATGGTGGCAAAACCTTGAGTTTTCAAAGAAAGACAATTCTATCTGAACTCCATGTGGTGGGGTTGTAGGGAAAAGAAATATGCTCTTTGGTGAAAAATCTTGGAAATTTAGGCAATGATGAGAAAGCAGAGGAAAAGAACAGGCAGGAGAACTGGAAGCAAAGTTTCAGCCAACAGTGGCTCAGCATCAGCCCCCAGCAGATACTGGGCAGGAATGAAAGGGGGAGAGAGAGTGGCCTGCAGGTGCCTCAGCTACTTAGTCCTTCCGCCTCTTGGTGTGCACAAGGGATTGCAAAGAGAAGGCAGAAGACCTATGACCGTGTTTTTTGGGGGGAAGGGTCACCAGGGATTGAACTCAGGGGCACTCAACCACTGAGCCACATCCCCAGCCCTATTTTATATTTTAATTTAGAGACAGGGTCTCACTGGGTTGCTGAGCACCTCACTTTTGCTGAGGCTGGCTTTGAACTTACCATCCTCCTGCCTAAGCCCCCAAGCCGCTTGTATTACAGTTATACACCACTGCACCTGGGATGCTGACCCATTTTAAAGATTTAAAAAAAGCACATCTGAGTTGTCAATTTTCCAACTTTCATTCACTTCTATACCTCCTGCTCTTCCTTCCAAATTCAATTCAAAGCCTTCTTTTAAATATATATTTCCAAATTCTTCTACGTGTTCTCTACTTTCATTTCAACTTTTTAAATGACATTTATTTTTCTAGATTAAGAAGTAACACATACATAGTTCATTGTTTAACATGTTTAACAATGGGACAACATTTAAGAAGCAAATGTAAATACCCATAATTCTACCAACCTAAAAATTAACCACTATTGTTAAACTGGTGTATTTTCTTACATTTGTGCATGCAATATTCAAAATATTAACAGTGTGTGTTTTTTACCAACATTTCTTATGGCCCCATGATCCTCCCCAACCCATTTGGGTAGATGGACAATGATTCACAAAAGGAGCCAAAAATACTCAGTACAAACTTAAGAGATCTGCTTTACTGAGAAATTGAAATTCAGGTTTTCATTTCCCTTGGATACACAAAACTTATGTATGATTCCTATGATCTCTCTGGTAACACCCTTTTAGGGCTCATCTGAGTTGTCAATTTTCTAACTCTCATTCACTTCTATACCTCCGGAACCAGAGAATCTAATCTGGTTTGAGAGGTAATATTGGGAACCTTGAAGTGATATGTTTTATATCATATACTACAAATCCCTTCAAGGTCTTCATTTTTCTGTACCAAGACCCTTGGCAAACAACAGGAAAAGAAATGGCTGTGGGGGCATTTAGGCACACAGGCCTGAGACAACCTCGTGAAGTTTGCTTCAGCCTAATAATGTAGTACAGCCACAACAAATGGGACACTGAGGTGGATGTATGTTCAGTATGTATCAGGAGTGAAATACTTCCCATGAACTTGAGAAAAGCACAAAGAAAAAGCACCAGACCTAATGGGCCTTTGGAATGGAATGAGGCATAATGGAGCAACAATTTGCTTTAACCAACAATCTAAGACCAAATTTGAATGGGAAGTATCTCAATGGATATTACATGGCTAGATGCCCACCTGCTCTAATACCTTAGGTATTCATAAGCTCTGAGAAAAATAAGAATAAAATCTTACATTCTCCAGAGGATCTTATAATAGACATCAATCTGACTTACAGAAAGTCAAGGCAAATCAAATATCAACCCTTGTGTAAGAGCCCTAATAAGGAGATAGCTAAGATGGCGGCTAGCTGAGAACTGTAAGAGGTGTTTCAGTATTTTCACCTGATATTCATACATTTGTCTAAGAATCTTTCTATGCCCGTGAAAACTATGTGATGCACCTGTAAGTTTGAGCTGTTGACACATGTATACTTGTTAAGGCAAAAAGTATTTAACTGGGTGAGGTTGGTTAGAGGTGGTGGTTGGAGTTGGAGAGGTTGTCAGAGCCGGAGAGAGAAGTTAGAAGAAGCAAGAATAAAGAGCCTATTCATTTTCCAGTCTGCTTCTGAATTCTTTCCTGCGGTATCATTGCTGCAGGCGGCGACAGCTGCAGGTGGCTACACCCTTGCACATTTGATATTTATGGACTGAAATTTGTACCCCCACTCTCTATATTTAGAGTGGTTTAATGCAAGTTGGCTTACCAAGTAAGCAAAACAGAAGGGGACAATTAAAAGGTTTTCCCAAGGGTGAATAATTATAGTATTGGACTACATGGCATTCTCATTGGATAAGAGTGGAAAGGAGACCTAAGAAGGAAAGTGTAATGGGAGACCCAGTGAGTTTCAGGTATTGAACTTGAGAAAATAGTCAAATTCAATGCTCAAAATATGGGAGGGCATAGCATGCTTATATTGGATCATTTGGACATGGTATTATTTGTGAAGACAACATCAGAAGTGTGATTATGGAAACGGGGAGCTGAGTTGGGCTGTGGGGAGATATTAAGGTGAAGAGATTAATGAATTAGAGGAGGAAGAGTAACTGGATCATTTACAGTGGCATTAAATTTTGCAACAGTGATAATAGGAGTCATATTAACAAGAAAGACAGCAGCCAGGCATTCTATAAATGGCAGCAACAAACTGTTATTGTCTGATGCCTGTTCTTCAAAGAACTTGTGATTTGTAGAGAATGGAAGAAAAATGTTTTGAAAGCAGCAGAGGTAACAGACAAGGTGGGAGGAGGAGGAGGAGGAGGATGCCTATTTCACCTTTAGCACATGAAATACTTTGGGTTGAGAAAAGTCACCTACAGCCTGGGGCAATTGAAATATACAGAAAAGCAGTGTTATATATAGCTTACTCTCTATTTTTCTTGACTCAGTTTCTCTCTCCTCTCTCTTACACTAATTCTTATTTCTTTGTTATCTCTCATTGTTCCTTTTTATTTTTTCTTTTCCATCTTTCTTTATTTTTCTTCTCTCAACGGCTAAATAAGTTTGGTTTATATATAAATCGTCTTTCCTCTAAATCGCTCACTCCATTCTCTTTTCTCTCCTGTCTGCTGATATTAAAACACTTCCATAGAATTCTATTTTTATACTTCCTAAAAAAGAACATCTCAGTAACCTCACTTGCTTCTTCCTAAACATATCATCTCTGTGTCCAATACTGAAACTGTAAACCCCAACACAAGCATATAGAGTAAATTGGAAACAATACCTGAGTTAACTAAATTTGTACATTGTGATCAAACTGGGATTTGCTGTAAAGAAAGTGTTGGAGCTTAAATTGTAAGGTATTTATAAGGGAACCTGACAGCATTGTACCACAGGAGAAACATAAGGCTATAAGGTGAAATCGAAATAGGCAAGGTCCCACAGTGCTAGGAGAATAGACACACAAGTATTATGAAGAAGCAAGGGAAGAAAGTGGCTGAAACCAACCAACATACCCCTCAGTAGATTCCATGGCAAGCACAGTTGGTCAAATGCAAGAGACGGAATTTAGAAATTACATATTCCAAATGTTTATGGATCTTAAGAATGAACTCAAAAATGAAATGAGAGAGCAAATACAGGTGGTAAAAGAGCATTTTGACAAAGAACTCCAAAAACAAATACAAGAAGCAAAAGATTACTTCAATAGGGAGATAGAGATTCTAAAGAAAAACCAAACAGAAATTCTGGAAATGAAAGAAGAAATAAACCAAACTAAATGCTCAATTGAAAGCATCACCAACAGATTAGATCACCTGGAAGAAAGGACCTCAGATAATGAAGACAAAATATATATTCTGGAAGGAAAAATAGAGGACATGGCAAAAGAAGTAAGAAAACAAGAACAGAGCATTCAAGAATTATGGGACAGCATAAAAAGACCAAACTTAAGAGTGAATGGTGTTGAAGAAGGTGCAGAGTTTCAAACCAAAGGAATGAGTAATTTATTCAATGAAATAATAGCAGAAAATTTTCCAAACATGAAGAACGAATGGCAAAACCAAGTTCAAGAGGCTTACCGAACACCAAACATACAAAACCACAACAGATCCACACCAAGGCACATTATAATGAAATTGCCTAATATACCAGGCAAGGAGAGAATACTAAAAGCCACAAGAGAAAGGAAGCAGATTACATATAGGGGGAAACCGATCAGACTATGCTCAGATTTTTCAACCAAGACCTTAAAAGCTAGAAGATCCTGGAATAACATATTTCAAGCTCTGAAAGAAAAGGGGTGTCAACCAAGAATCTTATATCCAGCAAAACTGGGCTTTAGATTCAAAGATGAAATAAAAACCTTCCACGACAAAGAAAAGTTAAAAGATTTCACAACTCGAAAGCCAGCACTTCTGAACATCTTGGGCAAAATTTTCCACGAAGAAGAAGAGAAAAATAACAATGAAAACCAACAAAGGGAGATAGTAAACTAAAGGAATTACCAACCAGAGGAGACTCCAAATCAAGCTAAATACCATAATACATTTAAAAATGGATGGAAATAAGAATCACATCTCAATAATAACCCTGAATGTTAATGGCCTAAACTCACCATTCAAAAGACACAGATTGTCAGATTGGATTAAAAGAAACAACCCAACAATTTTCTGTCTACAAGAAACACACCTCTTAGAAAAAGACATCAAGCAATTGAAGGTAAAAGGCTGGGAAAAGTCTTATCAAGCACATGGGCGGTGGAAGCAGGCAGGGGTTTCCATTCTCATATCAAATAAGGTAGACTTCAAGCCAAAGCTAATCAAAAGGGATAAAGATGGATATTTCTTACTACTTAAGGGAATCATTCATCAACAAGATATAACAATTATAAATCTATATGCCCTAAATAATGGAGCACCTACATTCATCAAACAAACACTTCTCAAGTTCAAGAGTAAAATAGACCACAACACAGTTATTCTAGGGGACTTCAACACACCTCTCTCACCAATGGATAGATCATCCAAACGAAAGCTAAATAAAGAAACTTTAGGCCTTGTTAAAACAATTAATAACTTAGACCTAACGGACATATATAGAATATTTCATCCCTCAGTAAGCGAATACAGTTTCTTCTCAGCAGCACATGGCTCCTTCTCCAAAATTGACCACATATTATGTCACAAGGCAACTCTCAGAAAATATAAAAAAATAGAAATACTACCTTGCATTCTATCAGACCATAATGAGATGAAATTGGAAATCAATGATAATACAAGAAATAAAAAAAAAAAAAAAACTACTCCAACAGCTGGAAGCTAAACAACATGCTACTGAATGAACAAGGGGTTGAAGAAGACATCAAGGAGGAGATTAAAAAATTCCTAGAGGTAAATGAGAACACAGATACATCGTATAGAAATCTCTGGGACACTATAAAGGCAGTAGTAAGAGGAAAATTCATTGCACTGAATTCCTTCATTAAAAGGGAAAAAAAAAAAAAACAAATAAATGACTTAACATCACACCTCAAAGCACTAGAAAAAGAGGAACAGATCAACACTAAGAGCAGTAGAAGACAGGAAATAATTAAAATCAGAGCTGAAATTAATGAAATTGAGACTAAAGAAACAATTCAAAGAATTGACAAAACCAAAAGTTGGTTCTTTGAAAAAATAAATAAAATTGACAGACCCCTAGCAGTGCTAACGAAAAGAAGAAAAGACTCAAATTACTAGCATCCGTGATGAAAAAGGAAATATCACAACAAGTACCTCAGATATACAGGAGATAATTAGAAATTACTTCGAAAACTTGTGCTCTAATAAAATAGAAAATACGGAAAGCATAGACAGATTTCTAGAGTCGTATGAATTGCCCAAACTGGAACAAGAGGCTATACACAATTTAAATAAATCAATTTCAAGTGAAGAAATAGAAGACACTATCAAAAAACTACCCACAAGAAAAAGTCCAGGTCCTAATGGGTTTACAGCCGAGTTCTACAAGACCTTCAAAGAAGAGCTAATACCGATGCTCTTCAAATTATTTCAAGAAATAGAAAAAGAGGGAGCTCTTCTAGACACTTTCTATGAGGCTAATATCACATTAATTCCAAAGCCAGGCAAAGACACAGCCAAAAAAGAAAATTTCAGGCCCATATCTTTAATGAACATAGATGCAAAAATCCTCAACAAAATTCTGGCAAATCGGATTCAAAAACATATCAAAATCACGATCAAGTGGGGTTTATCCCAGGGATGCAAGGCTGATTCAACATTTGGAAATCAATAAACATAATACATCACATCAATAGACTTAAAGATAAAAACCATATGATCATCTCAATAGACGCAGAAAAAGCATTTGACAAAATACAACACTCCTTTATATTCAAAGCTCTAGAAAAATTAGGAATAACAGGAACATATCTCAACATTATAAAAGCTATCTATGCAAAACCTCAAGCTAACATTATCTTAAATGGAGAAAAATTGAAAGCATTCCCTCTAAAAACTGGAACAAGACAGGGATGCCCCCTCTCACCACTGCTATTTAACATAGTACTTGAAACTCTGGCCAGAGCAATTAGACAGATGAAAGAAATTAAAGGGATCCAGATAGGAAAAGAAGAGCTCAAATTAGCACTATTTGCTGATGACATGATAATATACCTAGAAGACCCAAAAAACTCTGCCAGAAAACTTTTACAACTAGTAAATGAATTCGGCAAAGTAGCAGGATACAAAATCAATACCCATAAGTCAAAGGCGTTTTTGTACATCAGTGACAAAACCTATGACAGGGAAATGATGAAAACTACTCCATTTACAATAGCATCAAAAAATATATATATAAAATACCTGGGAATCAATTTAACAAAAGAGGTAAAGGACCTCTATAATGAAAACTATAGAACACTAAAGAAAGAAATCATAAAAGACCTCAGAAGATGGAAAGACCTACCTTGTTCTTGGATAGGTAGAATTAATATTGCCAAAATGTCCATACTACCAAAAGCATTATACAGATTTAATGCAATTCCAATAAAAATCCCAATGAAATTTCTCAAAGAAATAGAAAAAGCAGTCATGAAATTCATCTGGAAAAATAAGAGACCCAGAATAGCTAAAGCAATCCTGAGCAGGAAAAGTGAAGCAGGCAGCATCACCATACCAGATTTTAAATTATACTATAGAGCAATAGTAACAAAAACAGCATGGTATTGGCACCAAAACAGACTAGCAGACCAATGGTACAGAATTGAGGACACAGAGATTAATACATATAATTTTAGCTATCTTATATTAGACAAAGGTGCCAAAAATGTACAGTGGAGAAAGGATAGCCTCTTCAACAAATGGTGCTGGGAAAACTGGAAAGCCATAAGCAACAAAATGAAATTAAACTTGTATCTCTCACCATGCACAAAATTCAATTCAAAGTGGATTAAGGACTTAGGAATTAGACCAGAGACAATACACCTAATAGAAGAAAAAGTAAGCTACAATTTCCAACATGTCAGATTAGGCTCCAAGTTCCTTAACAAGAATCCTGTAGTGCAAGAATTAATACCAAGAATTAATGAATGGGATAGATTTAAGCTAAAAAGCTTCCTCTCAGCAAAAGAAACAATCAGTGAGGTGAATAGAGAGCCAACTAACTGGGAACAAATATTTACTACATGCACATCGGATTGAGCACTAATTTCTAGAATATATAAAGAACTCAAAAAACTTGACATCAAAAAAACAAATAATCCAATCGATAAATGGGCTAAGGAATTGAAAAGACACTTCTCAGAAGAAGATACACGATTAATCAACAAATACATGAAAAAATGCTCAACATCGCTGGCAATTAGAGAAATGCAAATCAAAACCACTCTAAGATTTCATTTCACTCCAGTCAGAATGACAGCTATCAAGAACACAAACAACAATAAATGTTGGAGAGGATGTGGGGAAAAATGCACACTCATACATTGCTGGTGGGACTTCAATATGGTACAACCGTTATAGAAAGCAGTATGGAGATTTCTTGGGAAAACGGGAATGGAACCACCCTATGACCCAGCCATCCCACTCCTGGGTCTATTCCCAAAGGACTTAAAAACAGCATATTACAGTGACACAGCTACCTCAATGTTTATAGCAGCACAATTCACAATAGCTAGGTTGTGGAACCAACCTAGATGTCCCTCAGTAGATGAATGGATAAAGAAAATGTGGTATATATACACAATGGAATTTTACTCAGCAGTAAAAGAGAATAAAATAATGACATTTTCAGGTAAATGGATGAAGTTGGAGAATATAATGCTAAGTGAAATCAGCCAATCTCAAAAATCCAAATACCAAATGTTTCCTCTGATATAAGGAAGCCAGTTCACAGTATTGTTGGGTCGGGGTACATAGGAGGATTAGAGGAACACTATAATGGTCAAAGGGAAGGGAGGGAAAAGGAGGGAGCAAGGGAGGAAGGGGGAAAAAAGTGGTTGAATAAGACAGATATCATTATTCTAAATGTGTGATTGAAGACTTGAATGCTGCAAATATACTTTGTATACAAACTGTTTTTGTGTAAAAAGATGCTATATATGTACAGTATGAACTGTAATACATACTACTATAAATAAAAATTAAAAAAAAAAAAAAAAGAAAGTCACCTACACCCGAGAAGCTGCAAGAAACATGGTGTTCTCATGTTGTGGCAAAAATATGGAGAGAATGTTCAGGGAAGTGAATGGGTATATAGGGAGTTTGAAGACAAATTCTGAATTCCAGAAAGCAGAATGTGTTTGGAAGAACAGTGAGGAGAATGAGAGGCTATGTCACATTGCAGGATATCCAAAACAGTTTGGAGAAGAATCTAGTCAAATGTGGATGAAATGAGATGAAGAAATTAGATAATGTTTGAGTTAAATCAGTCCAATGATACAATATAGAATCCAGAGTCAATTAGCTAAATTATGATTTCTATGCACCTAGAGATGCTGTGATTGCCTGGGGGAGAAAATATTGCAGCAAAAATAATACCCATCCCTTGATTAGAAGAATGAGAAGGAAGCAGAGAGGTGAGAATGAAGGAAATAATGAACAGAGCATCTAGATGGGGAAGAAATAGGAAACAGAAAATGAATGACATATTAGAGCAAAAGGAATGGATTAGGCCAGAAAATCTTCACGAATGCCAGGACAGGATTAAGGACAGCAAGGAGATACACAGAAGGGAAGAAGAAGAGGATGTGTTGGAATCAGAGAGGGGAGGAACCACCAGCCTTCATATTTTCAGAGATGAGATAGTCCTGAGTGTAATCTGGTATATTAGTCCATTTGTGCTCCCATAACAAAATAGTTAGATTGGGCAACTTATGAGGAAAAGTGATTATTTCTTATAGTTCTGGAGGGTAGAAAGTCCTATGTCAAGGTGCCAGCAGGTTTATCGTCTGCTGAGGGCTGCTCTCTCCTTCCAAGACCATGCCTTGTTTCTGGATCCTCTGGAGGGTTGAAACACTGTCCTCATATGATGGAGAAGCAGAAAAGCAAAAAGAACCTAAGTCAGCCCCCTCCCAACCCAGTCCTTTAATAAAGCACCAGTCCACTCAGGAGTGCACAGTCCTTGTGACTTAATAACTTCCCCAAAGTCTCCACCTCTAAATGCCACCACATTGAGAATTAAGTGTCAACATGGATTTTGGAGGATATACATTCAACCCTTGCATCTGATATGTGAAGTGCCCATGCAAACAGGTAACAGAAATGCAGTGTAGGGGTCAACATAATTGTGATTAATGAGTTTGAGAAATTGAGGGGCTGGAGAGTTGGCTAATTAATTACTTCTCCTAGCCTTTGAAGTTGCCTAGGATTACATAGCTTCCAGAGCCCCAGTTCTACCTTCAAATTCAGTGACAGTGGGCCAATGTACCAAATGGCTAGACCATCATGACTCATTGTACTGCATTTATTTCTAGAAATGCTCTCCACTGTGCCCTCCCAATCCTTCGCACTACAGCAAAACTCAGTCACAAGGGACCACTGGAATTGGCAGGGGCATAGTCAGCAATAGCAGGAGTCGAGTTTCCCAGCTGCCCAGATTCCCTGTTGTTTCATCTCATAATCCCATGAGAGAAGAAAATCATAAGGCAAATAACAACCTTTCACAGAGGAGTGTATTTCCTATACTGTTGATTTGGTCAAGAACTATTACTGGCTTTAGCGCTGAGCCAGACACCATGTAGAATATAAATATGGAGAGAGAAGGTAAGAAGTGAGCATTTCTCATTCTACACATCTACAATACCATGATTGTTTGGTGTGGTTCCTTCTCAGACTCTCCATAAGCTCCCATCAATTCAGATTCACATACACTTCTCTCCCTCTCTCTCTTAAATAAAAATCGCACCATATTATCAACATATTGATCTGCAGCATGCTTTGTACAATTAATAAACTATAGAGGACAATTTCCTAAGTCAGTACACATAGACAGTGTCAATCTGCATCCCCTGATAAGCAGAGATGGGAGTGAAAAAGTTTTGGGTTTTTTTGGTGGTGGGGGTGGCTGGTAGAAACGATGGCATAAATTCATCAAATCGGTGCTGGTATAACATGTTCCTGGAGCCATATTTTTTAAATGTTGAATATTAACTTGTATTTGTTTTTTTACTTTTTGTTTATTTTTTAATTGAAAAATATATATGTGTGTATGATGTACAACATATTTGGAATATGTATACATTGTGGACTGGCTACATGGAGGTAATTAATACATGCACTATCTCACATTTTTTATGGTGAGAACACTTAAAATCTATTTGTAGCAATTTTCACATTGTTATTAATTATAGTCACTGTATTGTACAAGGGAATTTTTTGAGTTTTTATACCTCCTGTCTAACTGAAATCTTTTATCTTTTGACCAATATCTTCTCAATGCCCCCAACTCCTAGTCTATGGTAACCAACATTTTACTCTCCATTTAAGAGTTCAGTGATTTCAGATTCCACTTACAAGTGAGATCATGCAGTATTTGTGTTTTGTGCCTGGCTTATCTCACTTAACATAATGTTCTTCAAGCTCATTTATGTTACAAATGACAGGATTTACTTCTTTTTATGGCTGAGTAGTATTTCATTGGGGAGCAGTACCATATTTTCTTTATCTATTCATCAATTGATGCACACTTACGTTGTTTCCATTTCTTGGCTATTTTGAACAGTGCTGCAGTGAACACAGGAGCTGATGTCTCTTCAACACACTAATTTCATTTCCTTTGTATATATGCCCAGGATACTAATTTACATTTCCACTAATTAATATGGTTTTTGTGAAAATCTGACATCCAGCACAGCAGCTTCGTTAGGGTGCACAACACCCCGGCTCATAGTAGTCCCCAGTCATTCTCAAGGAAACATTCAGTCTCCAAAGATGAATTCATATGAATGATGACATGGTACATGATGATAAATACCATCCCTACATCCCTAAGATACTTATAAAGATGGGCACTATTCTCAGTCATTTCCACCAAAATGCTTTATTATGTTGACTATGTTGTATTTACTATCTTGTTGTGGGAGAAATTTCCCAGATGTGGTCTTTCCCCTCATGAGACAGCTCTAACCTCATGAGCCAGAGTCCTAAGTGGGATTTTTCCAAATGCTGATGGCCAAGTACGTAAATCCCAGTTATATAGTCAGGGACGGGAGGGAAATAGCCCCTCTCTCTCTCTCTCTCTCCCAGTGTAGGACTTCTCTCATGGGGAGTGTTTGCTCCAGAGCTCCTAGCTAGGTTGGCTGAGGCAGGGTGTGAAAGTCTAAAAGCAAGCTGATCTGGGAAAGTTTCCCAACTATGATGTATATGAAAGGAAAGAGGGCAGGGAAGCACATTGAGCAGGGCAGACTCAGACTGAGACACAGATCTGACAAAGCCTCAGCCACCCAGTAGGGGCCTCCAAAACAAAGAATTCCCATCAGAGGAGTCCTATGTTGAGGAGAAATGGTCAGGTTCTTCTAGGAGTTCATCCATCACTGGGGGCTGCGTGGGAAGGGTGTGGCTTCAGTTCAACTGCTGTGTGGATCCAAAACACGTTGGCGCTGAAGGCTGTCAGCTACTTGCATTCCTTGCAACTGACAACAAACTCTTCCTTGAAAGATGAGAGTCGCAGACCTCCAAGGTTGCTGCAAAAACTTACCTCATTCATTATATTATCTGCATAACATTTGATACATGCGTGTATCATTAGTCTGCAGCCACAAATTATCATCCATTCCCTCATGGGTGCACAGGTTGTTTTCAAAATTTTGTTTGTGCAGTTAACAGTAAAATGAACAACTTTATACTTATATCTTTATGTTCTCTGTAGGTAAAACTGTAGGACAGGTTGACAGGTTTCTAGGTGTGGAATGATTGACACATAGGATAACCATCCTGGATATTTCTATAGATTCTGACAATTGCCTTGCAAAAAGTTTGCCAATTTTACACTCACACAAATAACATAGACAAGTGTTCACTTCCTCAGGCCCTGCCAATAGATGCTATCAGCCTTTTTCATTTTTGCCAATCTGATGGTAGTACAATGATGTCTATTTTATTTCTGTTTATTTTCCTAATTACTCATTAGTTTGAGGTTGTTTTCATTTGCTTATTATGCATTGATTTTTCTTCTTCAGTTAATTGTTCATTTTCTTTTGCTCACCTTTCTTTATTGCTTTGTAAAACAAACATCAAACATAATTGGGAAATTTCTTCGGGGGGGGGGGCGGAGAGAGAAAAATAGCCTGTTTTAGGAGCTGAAACAAAAATTCTTTTTGCCTCCCTCTCCCCACCTCCAAATTCTAGAGGTATTAGCTTCAGGATTCGGGTTTCGTTTGCTTTTTTTTTTTTTTTTTTTAATAACATTGGCAAAAGAAAGGAATGATGTTTTTGCTAAGGTATTCCATTAGGGAGGTGAAAGATTTTGGCCTTGATAAATGTAGAGAGGCCAAGAATGAAAGGAAGGGCTGCCCTAGAAGGAACTATTGTGCATAGAAAAAGTGAGATACAGCTGGAAGCTAAAAGGAGAGGAGCCTTGTGTAAAGAAACTGTGGACAGAATATCACTCATCACTTGCACTGTCTTCCAATCAACATATCCTTTCCTCCTGACCCTTTTGGCTGCCCTGACTTTACTAATGAAATCACTTCCTCCCAGTATTATAGGCTTAGAACATCAGAGAACTTTTCTTTTTAAATCTTCATTCTCAGATTTGACAAAGCCTACAGAACCTACCAAACGAGAAGGTTCTTTTCATTCCCTCTCCTGATGGCCAGCCCCAATACCCTGCCCCTTCATCTGCCTTTCAATGTTTATTCAACCTTTATAACTTACATGTCTCCTCCATCAAGGAAGTCTTCCCTGACTCCTTGCCTCTCCCATACATACCTTATATGCATCATACTTTTAAAAATATTGCTCCATGTCTTTCTCCCATCCTTGAAAATAGAAACTATACCTTCTTCACTTTATATCCCTACTATCAGTCATAGGGCCCAGTACAAAGCAGGTGATCAAAAAAGTTCAGTTGAATTGAATTATTTAGCTGCTAACAAATTTGAGCAGGGAGCACATTCTCCCATTCCCTCCTATCTCAGGTTTTTCTAGACCACATTTGTTATTACTCCACTCATGTATCCCTAGCTCCAAATCTGTAATTTTGCCAATGCTTGGATGATTTTTCTCACTGCCTATCAATGATTTTCCAAAACCTTCCTCATTCTTCTAAGGTCATCCTAAGTGCTGATTCTCAGAGATAAAAGGCCCTGATCACCAACGTAGCTCTTCCTCCACATGCCCCTTAGCACCCATAGCATCACCCACTCTCAGGAACCATCACCATCACCACCAACCCCATCATAACCGACATGGTACATTGGTCAAAGCTTTCTTTATGAACTGTTGTTTTAATGCATTTAGTTAAGCTTTTTGTAACCTAGGGATTGAATGAAAGTCCTATAAATTATAAAATAACTGACCATTGTTTTCCATCACCCACTATGAGTTTGGGGTACTTGAGAGTAGATGTTGCTACATCCAAGAAGGCATTTAGTCCAGCTCCTGGCACCCAATATCCTCTAAGTTAGCATGATTATAAGAAACAGCAGAGACCAAGTGGTGCTTTAGCGTCTGCTTTCCCCAATATCTCCACCAATATGTTTCACCAGTATTTCCTGTCATCCTCAATAGAAGGCTGTTCCATCTCATTTAGTTGTCATTTTCTCAGAAAGACCAACTCTGATCACCAAATCTAAGGTAGTTCCAGTCCATTATATTCTTTGTGTGAATTTTCTTTATAGTGCTTGTCCCAATTTACTGTACAGTCTTATTGTCCATTTCCTTTGGTAATAGCTATTTCCCCCAGAAGTCTATAATCTCCCTGAGAAAACAGATCATAACCTTTTTGTTCCCTACTTGAATAGCCATTCTTAAATAATCATTTGTTATATATTATGCAAATACTTTCTCCAAATTTGCTGTTCATGTTTTAACCTTAAATCCATTCATCTTTCCACTGTGGCTTTGTAGTTCAAGTTATGTATATTTTTAGTTGTTTCCTTGGAGTATGTTCATGGAGATGGAAAAATGGAATAGATTCTCTTTAAGGATTATGATACATTTTGTCAAACTGGCCATCTCCCACCCTCTAAAAATATTGTGACTTGCATTCCCAAAGCTCTACCAGCAGCTTTATATTATTAGATTTTTCCAGGCAAGCTGGGCAGACTCTGGGCAGACTTATTCTGTGCTAGGTAAGAGTTTACCTCAAAATTTCAAGAATCAGGTATTTCACGCAGGGTTGCTGTGTTGCTGTATCTGCAAAGTGGTAGCTTTGATTCTACCTTCCAATAGTAAATCATTTCATAATCTTATCATGGTTTACACTTACTCAAATGAAATATATGGATTTTTTTCACATCCACTGTCCTCAAATAATATTTTTGCTTCACCTTTGTCCCAACTGGATTACCTCAATGATCTGTAGCTGAGAATAGATATGCCACTCTCTCCCCAGGCCACACTTTAATCATAGTAATACATCATATTTTAGCCAACTGGGTAACAATGTGACCTGACCCTTCCATCCCAGCTACCATCAATGGTGCCAATTATAACACAAGTTCCCATCATACAGAAATGACCTAGAAGAATGCAATGCACTCTGAGAGTAACTCTGGTAAATATTATTGGATAGGATAACATGGAAACAAAATTTGGGTGACCTCAGTTCACATTTAGCTTTTAGTCATTTCTGTGAACATCATATGACTCCACCTGATATTTAATCACCCTACAATTGACAGGGTAAGTGAGGTTGAGCACTAAATGGACTTCAACAAATAGGACTTTCCTATTTCCTACATCTATCTGTACTACATAATTTCTTTTGCTTTCCCTATGCAAATCAGAGTATAATTATTTGCAGTATGTATTTTTTTCTATTCATTACCTCACATAAGGATGTAATCCATGGATTTGTAGAGGGGTGGGGTGGTGCAGTAGTAGAAAGTTTTAGTAGCATGTATGAGGCCCTGGGTTCAACCCAGCAGCACCAAAAAAAAAAAAAAAAAAAAAAAAAAAAGAAAGAAAGAAAGAAAGAAAGAAAAGAGGGGGAGGATTCTCTCCCAGGATTTTCATGGAAAAGAGAGGATTTTGCCTTGAATTTGTTTGCTTCATCAAAGTGAGTCTTATTTCATCTTTCGGTTTCTTGAACACCGGTCTTTGCTTCATAGTGCTATGTAAATGTTAAATAAATGATGCCAAGTACCAAAATATAAATTATGGTGGTATCAAAACCTATGTGCAAGTGGAGATGCAGTTGGGAATTTGCTATGTTCCCACAACTGTTTCAACTTAAGATAAATGCTTGAGATGTTATGTTTTGAGTTGATGCATTTTCATTTCTTTTTCTGTCTCACCCAAGTGCAACTGCTGGAGTCTTTTCATGAACCCCAGAATCATCCCTCATTATCTTTAAGAAGCTAGGCTCCACCCTCATCATTGGAAGATTAGAAAAGTTGGATGTCTTCACAAGGTTATTTTTCTTAGGTATAAGCAAAACATTTGGGGACAAAGGGGAGTCACAAATCCTGGAAGATTTATGAGCAATAACAAAGTGGGAAGTTGTAGGAAAGCAAATATGGTGTCTATACACAGCTAACAAGTTACAGAGAGCTTGCCAGGACAATTTCAGAACCCCAGTAATGGTGGTGGATTTGAGTGGAGCAAAATTGATGCTGATTAGACATCCAAGTGGAGAAGTCAAATAGTCAATGAAACATAGGAGTCTCACTATCATGATAAAGTCTGTACTAGAGAAAGAAACTGGATATCAATCCTATAACTGAGCGAGATCTCCTAGAGAAAGAAGGCAAAGAGTGACAATGGAGTCTAGGATCACCCATGACTTTCAGAATCCCCTTTTCCCAGGCTGCTTATTAAATGCAGGGACAGGAGGCCAAATGGAATCTTGTATAGCAAACCAACATCTTAAACTCATTAGCTCCCATTCCATTCCATTAGTAACCAACTCTCTTACTACCAGCTTACCCCAACATTGTGGCTTCATTCTCTATTCCCTTTGGAGTGTAGGGAGAGGAGAAGAATGTTAGGAGGAATATTCTAATTTAATGCATATCCAATAGTGACAAAGCAGGGTAAGAATCCCAAAGACACATCAGAAAGGTTCAGGAATGGATAATATAAGAACCTAAACAACTACAATATAGTGTAATTACATGAGTGACAAAGGCCATATGTGGAAGAAGGAGGGCAGAGAAGCAATCAGGAAAGACCTCTTGGAGCAGATAGTTTGTGCAGGACATTTGAAGACCAAATAGAATGCCTCAAGCAAAGATTTAGTGTAAGGACATATCATACAAGGGGAGAGAATGATGAAATTCTCTAATGGGAGAAAAAGGTGAGTCAAAGTAATGAATCGATCACTTTTTTTCAATTTTTAAATTAAGAGATAAATCTAATGGGGAAAAAAGTGTTTACGGGAGATAAACGAATTGATGGTCTTCCCCACCCCTCCAGGGAAGAAAAAGTAAATTCATTTTGACAGTTCCTAAAATCAAAGCAGAAGGAACTTTCAGTTTCCGAAGTGCGCAGTTTGCGAATGGAGAAACGCGAGAAAATCTCTAGATCGTTCATCCTTTCTCTGTCCAATGGCAGGGAAGCCCATACTTTTGTACGCAGATGACTGGCTACTGTAAAAGTCCCGCTCTGAGCAAGGACCAATAAGCTCTCCCAGTCCCGACTCTTGGAAACAGTTTCTGGTCGGGAATGCATGACATTGAGACAGCTTCGGAATTGTAAACAAAGACGAACCTGGGCGGACCCCCAACCCACGCGACTCCTGGGTCCCGGTCTCCAGAGACGGATCTTGAGCCCACATTGCCTCCAGATGTCCGTTTCAGCTTCCGCCTCTCTGGCCATCGTCCCACTCTGTCCCGGCCTCCAGTGCCAGGCCCCTATGTGGTCACTGTGCCACTCTTTGGTTACCGGGGCCAGAGGGCGGAGCCAAAAGTTCCTTCTCTGAGCTGATTGGCGTGGCCCCAAGTTGGGACGCGTCTCCAAGTCCCAGTGACTCCTCCCGGCTGGGGTTGGGGGTGGAGAGTGCAGGGAGACAAATAAAAGGCAGCTAGGGTTGCAAGACCCAAGTCTTGGGCCACTGCACCTCGGTCTCACTGCCTGGCTCCTCTACAGCACCCTCCAAACCCGAGCCCGGCGGTACACCTGCGGTTCCCACCTGGACGCACCGCGTCCCCTCCTTGGTCCCAAGTTCTGCTCCCAGCAGCTTTCGCCAGCACCAGTCCCAGTCAAGCTCGGTGGGCATCAAGATGAAGGCGGCCCGCTTCGCGATGCGCAGTGCTGGCTCCCTGAGCAGCGTCGGCCTGGTCCCCCGGGAGGTGGAGCTTTTCTCGCGCTACAGCCCCTCTCCGCTGTCCATGAAGCAGCTGCTGGACTTTGGTGAGAGGGGACGTAAGATCCAGGCCGGGTGGCACTAGGACTGGGGAGCTGCCATAACTTTCTGCCCCGGTGTAGGTATAGGAAGGGCTGGTATCAAGGCTAAGCAACCAACGGGGGGGGGGGGGGGGGGGGGGGCACTTTGCAGTGAGGTCCTGGAACCTTAACATCTGTACGTCTGGCCTTTTCCTAGATGTGGCTACTCTCTTGACAGTTTGCGCTCAGGTCAAGGCCACCTGCAACCCTGCTGATACTGAACGATTTCAGATTATCTTTCTCTTATACCTGCCTAAATCTTTTGAGTTGAAATACTTTTCGCTTTCAGTCACCATTTAGCAATGGACTAGAAACTGTCCCCTCCTTCACAACAGTGTACTTCTTGGGAGGAGATTCCTAATATTATAAAGTAGCCTCCAATTAATGGATTTTATCCCTTAGCTACCTTCTACCCCTTCACAGGGTACCTCTTTCTGTATTCCTAACAGAGTTTGTCTTTTTCACCAGTATAGTTTTCCATATATTTGCATTATTGCTGAAAATATTTATGCACTTGCTGCAGCAGTTTTATGAGTTTCAAGGGTTTAAATGCAACATTATTTATTGCTAGTCTGGAAACATCTCCACTTTCACTCCATCTCCTCCCCCCCCCCCCTCAATTCAGTCTAAACTCATTAAAGAATGTTGTGTTGTTGTCTGACCCTTTTATGAATATTAAGAACTGTGGGAGGTTTTTACTTCTTGGGAGTATATTCTCTTGAAAAAGAAAATAATTCTCCAATATTGGTGACTTTTTATGAAAAGAAGAAAAAAAAAGCAATAAAGATATCTGCTCCTAAATTACCTAGAAAGAATAACTCAACTCAGTGAAATATAATTTTATAATATTTGTGTGTCTTCAATATTTGATAGTTAATGGTTTTAGTTATAACATTTAGATATTTCTTATTCCAAAAATTAAACAAATTTCATTTATTATAGGTTCAGACAATGCATGTGAAAGAACTTCTTTTTCATTTTTGAGACAAGAATTGCCAGTGAGACTAGCCAATATCCTAAAGGAGATTGATGTCCTCCCCGATCGATTAGTAAATACTTCTTCAGTGCAATTGGTTAAAAGCTGGTAAGTGGTGAACTATTTTGAAGTTTTGAGTTTTAAAACAATGACCCAATGATGGCTTTTTGTACCGTAGTAACATCATAATCGGTAAACAGGTGGTCTGAACAGTAAACTTTTGAAAGAGTAAAGAATTTTTTATTAATGTCAGTTAAGTTGTCATTAGGGAAGTTATGAAGCTAGGGATTTTTATCCTAAAAAAGTAGATTTCTCTACAGTATAATTTTGACTTCTGGGAGAAATTTGAAAAATAATCAACATATGCAATTTCAATTTTGTTCTTTACAAAAATAATATGTGGAGTTTGCAAAAGAAATCCTATGCCTAGAAACAGATTAAAATGACTATTTATAGAGAGCCTAATCTTTGTTACTTAACACTGAGTTACAGAGTAAGCCCTGGGTTGAAATCCTGCTTCTGCCTTTCTCTAGTTGTGGAATCCATGGCAGGTGTTTAAAACCCTCTATGCCTCAATCCCCCATCTGTTATTAAAGAGAATAAGTGTATGAGTCAAAGAGATGTTTGAGCATAACTAAATGAGGTAATACATTTTTTAAAAAATTAGAATAGTACCTAGCACACAGCCTGCACTCAGTTTGTGTCAGTTATTATCATTTACTTTTGCAATAAGAATACTGATACTTAGAGAAGGTAGGTGGCCTAAAAAAAGCAATTTTTTTTAAGAACAAAGCCAGGATATGCAGAATGTCACCCTTATCCATTCACTGCACAGCTTTTCATTCATTGATTCAGGAAATATATGTATTATACACACCCATGAAACAGTTACAGTCTGAAACATGGATTTAATCTGTAGTATTTATTGCTGCCTTCAAGACCTCTACTTTCCTACAGAAAAAATACTAGAAAAAAATAGAAAGCATTTTCTTAAAAAAAAAAAAAAAAAGTTGTTTCCAAGTATCTTTGCTAATAGTCAGGAAATGAATACTTATCTGGAATAGGTGAAAAATCATTTTAAGCTCAACTTCAAGTTAAAAAGTTGATGATTGAAATTTGTAGCTTTTTACATTTTTAACCTATTATTTTTCAAATGTTGTAAAGGAGAGTTTTAATTTTGAACATAATGCTTAGTTTTTCATTTCAAATCATTTGGGAAAACAAGGCATTTTATTTTCAGCCATTTGTATCTGACTGTTGATTTTAAAACAAAGCATATTGTTGCTCTATAGGTATATCCAGAGCCTGATGGAGTTGGTGGAATTCCATGAGAAAAGCCCAGAAGACCAGAAAATTTTGTCAGAGTAAGTTCTATCATTAGAATAAGGGTTTAAAACTTTGGCTATTTTCAGACATAATCCTAAGATTTTTTCAGACCTAAATTAAAGGAACTTCAATTCTGAATAATAAATTTCCACTCCCTTACAGATGACAAATTTTGGCCTGTTGGGCTTTTAGAATTGAATAAATATGGCATTGAAAATTGGTACTAAGTATGAATAAATCTATAGGACTTGAGGTTTGCTTTCCCCCACCCCTGCAAGGAATTCCATTTTTACTATAAATTTATTCCAGTAATTAGATTTATACTATTAAATAATTTCAATATATTTCAGTGGCATTGAAGATAACAGACTTACTTTCAGAGTAACTGACAGTTTCTAACTACCTAAATAAGTTTAGTTCAGATGTTTACTACATCTGAAAAGAAATTTTGAGACGTTTTTCACAATGATATTCCATAGTCATCTTGGATTTTAATTATTTTTTAAAGAGAAGGCTTAATGAATGCCTAAATCAATGTACTAGTCACAGAGCTAGTAGTTTTATGGGTAACATGGACATAAAATAAATCTATTTATGAAACTATCTCCTCTACTGTACTAGAAAAATCCGTAGTGAGAGCCCTAATGAAGCTACACCCCAACATTTTATCATTTTATTTATTTAGACTTAAACAGGTGCCACAAAAAGAGCTTTAGCTTTCTTTAAAACAATCTAAGAAAAAGAAGTAGATGAAATTTATGTAACTTATGTTAACTGTAAATGTTATGGCTTAGCTTTGTAGATACACTCATCAAAGTTCGAAATAGACACCACAATGTAGTACCTACGATGGCACAAGGAATCATAGAGTACAAAGATGCCTGTACAGTTGACCCAGTCACCAATCAAAATCTTCAGTACTTTTTGGATCGATTTTATATGAACCGTATTTCTACTCGGATGCTGATGAACCAACACAGTAAGTAATCTTGATCATGATACATGGATATGGGTGTCGACTATAAACCACACTATAACTATGCATGCTACTCACCAGTGGGTCACAGTCTTTCTCAGTGGTAATTCTAATCACTGTCTTGAGTTTTACTATAACATGTTTTTGTTTTTCAACAGTTCTTTTATTTAGTGACTCAAAGACAAGAAACCCCAGCCACATTGGAAGCATTGATCCAAAATGTGACGTGGTAGCAGTGGTCCAAGGTAATTTTTAAATTTCTGCACTTCCCTTATTGAAAATGTATGATAAATTATTGACATATCTATAACTGAGATGACTATAAATGAATTTATGTTCACAGTATTTTGTTTATATTTTTGTAAATACTGCCATCAAAGTCCTTTGCTTTTAAGAGTAAGAAGCATAAACATTCATTTATAATATTATAAAAAATTTAAACACAAATGGCTAATATGTCCTATTTTTGTATGTTATATTTGATCTCTCAAATATATGTATATATTCCTATTACTACAACTACAATAAAATATTGCCCAATAAAATATTAAAAAGACATTTTTCATATATATATATAAATCTATACTCCAGTGAATATTTTAGATCCAGGGTACCATGCATATTGAAGATTACTTGAAAAGCGTACTTGGCATAGATTCATTTTATTTTGTTTTGAAAAAAATTCTATTCTAGATGCCTTCGAGAGTGCAAAACTGCTCTGTGATCAGTATTATTTAACATCTCCAGAATTAAAGCTCACACAAGTAAATGGTAAGCTATAAATAAACTATATTTTAGCCTATGGAAAACTCACTATTCTCCCAGTCTAATTCCTTCTTGTAAATATAAAGCAACTTTTGCGTTTTTTTTTTTCCCCTCTTCTGAACTCGCCTAGAATTTGTACTCATTTTTTTTGGAAAGCTCTAATTATGCATATTAAATTGTTAATGATGATTCATAAAGAAGAATGATTAAACAAATAATTATGAATTTAAAGTAGCACCTAGCTTCCAAGATCTTAGATCAAGAAAAGATTGCTTACTTTAGAATAAGAAAGAATAAGGAGATCAGAAACAGGGAGAGCCACTTAGCAGTGGAGATATCTTCAAAGAGGTCACTCATAAGACTTGGAAACAATAAATACTTTAAATTGCACTTAGAAATACTGCATGGTTCCACTTACATGAGATATCCAAAATAGTCATACTCACAGAAGCAAGAGAGTAGAATAGTGGTTGCCAAGGGCTGAGGGAAAAGAGAGATGGGGAGTTTGTTATTCAACAGGTCAAAAATTTCAGTTATGTAAGATAAATAAGTTCTAGATATCAGATATGTGCATATTAACAATACTGTATTGTACACTTACATTTTTGTTAAGAGAATAGATCTTATGTTAAGTGTTCTTACCATCACATAAAAATGTACTGGAAGTATATATCTGTTAGGAAGCAGAACATACTTCAAAAGCTTCAACTCTGACAAGACAAGGTCGTCCCACAGTGATTAAAGTAATTATATGATGAATGCAAGGTGTTTTTTATCCTGTCCCATTCTGTTCTAGAAAATAGTTGTATCTCAAAGAAAGACAGAATGCTTATATTGTATAACCTTCTCTTTTCCATTCAAAGTAAACATTTTTTTCTATGTAACACTTATACAGGAACAATTTTTGTTAGGGACAAAATTTAAAATCAAGTTGCTCAAATTAAGAGTGGATTGGGGACATGCAAATGCAAGTGAATGATAAAAGAGGAGTATAAATAAAGATTGAAAAATATCTCTCAACATAAGCCACATCGTTGCATAATACTTGTAAATAAACTGCTTGAACTGTCTGATAAAGAGCAGATTGTGCCAGACCCTGTGTTTTCTGATTCAATCTTTGCCAAGGCCTGGGACACCAAAGAATACTTTTATTTCTCTTTTCAAAACAGTATCATGAGTTTTTTATTTTTCTGTTTTCATTAGCCTATTAGTAAATTTCAAGTATATATAACATATAAGATTTAACGTTAGAGTTATAGGAAAATCAAATATGTTCTTCTACCATGCATTAAAAAAATTAAAATTAATTTCAGTATTATACCATAAACACAGATATTTATTTCTTCTCCTATCTTAAAATACATATAATCTTTTAAAAAATATTTTTAGTTGTTGATGGACCTTTATTTTATTTATTTATATGTGTAGCTGAAAATCAAACCCAGTGCCTCCTACATGATAGGCAAGTGTTCTATCACTGAGCTACAATCCCAGCCCAAAAGTCATATAATATTAACACTGAAATTGTCCAGTATAAACATGTTCAAAATGAGGGGTAGTCATATAATCTAACTTATAGTATTTTTGTCTCATACTTCATTGAACTTCATGCATTTGTAAAAAAATGAAGAAAAAAAAAAAGCAACTAGAACAATATTTTGAAAATAAGCCAGTTGTCTTTAATGTTTAAGTAGGGAAGTTCTATTGCAGGCTTTTCAGATGGGGAAGATGGGGAATATTCTAACCTTGTTTTAATCGAAACTATTAATCAAGTAGATATGGGAGTTTATTTTAGCGAAATATTTGTTTCCTAATTCTAAATGATTCTACTCTTTCCAGGAAAATTTCCAGGCCAGCCAATTCACATTGTGTATGTTCCTTCTCACCTTCATCATATGCTCTTTGAACTATTCAAGGTATGATACTCCACAACAGTTGTGATTTTTGTCTTTAAATTTAAAATAACTCACTGGTTATATTTTTATTTCCCCACTAAACAAGACCCTCCAGAGCTGAGGCTGTAGATCAGTGGTAGAGCACTTGCCTAACATGCGTGAGGCACTGGGTTCGATCCTCAGCACCTCATAAAAATAAACAAAGGCATTCAGTCTATCTACAACTACAAAAACATTTTTTTAAATAAAAAATAAACAAAACCCTCCATATCTTCTCCACTGATACGTCTGTGCTTACTAATAGTAAGAAGCTACACAGCCAATATTTGAAAAAGTGCATGAAGCTCACTGTATGTGAGCATCAACATGTGTTTGAGAACACACAACTTGATTCATGATGTCTCAATGCTTTTAGAGCTGAGAAGACGTTCCTATTATTTTTCCAGGTGTCCAACAAAGCACTTGTCATTTACGCATTCAGTAAGAGAGGTCACAGGGTGAATGCTTCAATGAACTAGGCCTTGTAACCTTTTCCCCCAAAGGCTGGTTCAGCTCTAAGCTGAGAGGCTAAAGTTCAGAGTTACTATTGGTGATATGGCTGCATTCTTAGTCTAGAATATGCTCAGAGGACAGTCGGTTCTTCAGTGATCTACTTTACAGTGTATATGAATCACTTGGGGATTTCGTTAAAATGCAAAATTTTATTCAGTAGGTCTGGGTGGAGGCTAAGATGCTGAATTTCCAATGAGCCGACTAGTGGTACTGCTTGCCCACAGTCTACATTTTCCCTAACGAGCCTAGGACATTGCTTTGCAAAGTTTAGCATGCACTAGAATCTTCTGGAGGGCTTGTTAAAATGCAGATGCTTGAACACTGCCCTAAAGATTTGGATTTTGTAGGTCCAAGAATTTGTAATTCTAACAAACTCTCAGAGGATTCCCATGTTTCCAGTCTTAGGTAACCACATGCTAAGAATCAATCCTTTCATGGGTTCTAAGATAAAACTAAATTCTGAACTTAAACTGAAAAACAAATAATCAAGAACAAAAATTAAAAACTCAGAAACGCCTGAAGCTTTGTGATAATTTCCAAAAAGGCCCCTGGGCTGAGAGGAGGAAACTTAAAAAAAAAAAAAAAAAAAAAGCGAGAAAACAGTAAAATCTGCCCCTAATTCTGACATGACTCTTCAAAATGTACTGTTTCTTAACTTATTCTAATATTACTACAATGAGGTATTGACTGAATTACAAACATCTCATCTATTTTATTTCACTTCCACTAATGAGTGACTAGATCTTAATATTATATAGAAATCAGAAAGCAGAAAATATACTAAAAGGTGGTTAGAGAGGAAAATGGTTTAAATAACCCAAGATTTTATCTGCAGGATATTCAGCCAGTAGGCTGAACTTGTTTTAGTTTGTTCTGTGTTAAAGGACAAAGGATACATTTTTTTTAATTTGAATTATTTTTAAATTGAATGATCCAACTCATAGTTATTTTGCCTTTACTGGTAAAAGTTCAGATGCAAATTGAAACTTAATTTAGAATTATTGACTGTCCTTTTAAATAGTAACAACCTTTTTCCAGCAAATTTTATAAAAGCCAATAAATTGGTTCAATGATTCACTGTTCATTTGTTATGTAATAGTCTTTGGTGCTTGGATGTAAAATGTAATGGAAAGACCGAAAAGGGAGAGCCAGGAAATGGACTATAAAAACCAATTTCTACATTTAAATTAAGCTTACAAATAAGAACTTGACAGCTAGCAGAATTGTTTTTCCATTAGACATTACTCCCAAGAGCTATATTACATGGTAAATGAATATTTTTCATTATACATCCTACATGACACATTCATAAATGGCTATTTACAGAGCTGTTTTACCACTAACTTAAAAAAAAAAAATAGAAACTTTGAATTACCCTCTGTGCTGCTTTTATTTTAAACATAAAAAGTAGTTATTTATTGTCCTTCGTTCTTCTGCCATCGAATTCTTATGGTTTTGTTTTCTTTAGAATGCAATGAGGGCAACAGTTGAACACCAAGAAAGTTGGCCTTCCCTTACACCAATTGAGGTGATTGTTGTCTTGGGAAAAGAAGACCTTACAATTAAGGTAACCAGCTTCTGCTTTTTCTTGGGGTTCTGTCTTGAGAGAATTGGAAAGGGTCAGTCATAAGGAGGCTTTCTGCTTTGGGCAACTGATTCAAATCAGGCATGCCAGGTGACTTTTAAATGAAGGAAAGACATTTTTACATAGACAAATGTACATAGTTTTTAATGTGTAGCTCTAATGACTTGTTTGTTTGCTTAAGATTTCTGACCGGGGAGGTGGTGTTCCACTGAGGATTACCGACCGCCTCTTCAGTTACACGTACTCCACTGCACCAACGCCAGTGATGGACAATTCCCGGAATGCGCCTTTGGTGAGATCAATTGTATAGCTAAATTCATCCCAGCCCCTAGTTCTAGGCGTAAAGCAAGGATTACAAGGAACTATTTAGGCAAGTGAATCAATTTAGCTAAATTAGGCATGAGGGATATGAGAAGGAATGACAAAGCAAGCTAAACAAAGTGAAGCAATTTGAAAAGGAGTCTCTGACTGGAACCAGAATTTATTTACTTAGGAGCTAGGACATCAGCATCAGTGAAGATAATATTCTAACGATCATGTCCACTTCTTCACTAATCACTAACCTTCCCTCTCTAGGCTGGTTTTGGTTACGGCTTGCCAATTTCTCGTCTTTACGCCAAGTACTTTCAAGGAGATTTGAATCTCTACTCTTTGTCGGGATACGGGACAGACGCTATCATCTACTTAAAGGTATCCTTTGAATTCAATGGAAAATCATCTATCTAAAATGGTTGCTTTGTCTTTGACAGCTTTGGGTTCTATGGTCCAGAGTGAATTACCCAAACTGAAATTAATGCAACTAGTGAGCACAGGTCGTTCTGTTTTCTATTTGGGTGTGTTCACACGTATTATTTAATATGGTCATTTACCATACAGAAAGCTGGGTCATGCTTCCTGCCTCAGGTGACCAAAATTGTTTCCCAAGAAGCAGTTACCTGACTTTAAGAGTGAGAACATGCTCATGGGGATTTCTTAGGGCAACTTTTCTTGGCATCTGTGAGAGAAGCTGTGCTTTTGTTTTACTTAAATGTGTGGGGAAACATATGCAAATAATGTTCTAGCCTAAAAAACAACAGAAATCAAGACACACGGAGACCTTAAGCTGACCTTATTAGAAATCCAGGGGAAGGAAATCTGACTGCTCACAAGCTGTCAGTGGGATGGCTGGCATTTCCTGTTTGAACTTTAAAATTTAGTAAATGTTTTTTCCTATATCTGAAAAAGGCTCAATTTATTTACTAAGATCACTGCCCTGATTCTGTTAATCATTTGCCAACTATTTCAGCTGAAAATACGTTTACAGATAGTAGCTAGCAGCTAAAACATTAAGTTCCTAAGCTCCCATTTTGTGCATTGGAATTAAATGCCAAATGGCCTTTAACTGTCTGAAATAGTTAATGCACTCATTTATGAAATGGGCAAAAGTCTTCAAACTATTGAAAAAGAGCCTTTTAGTAGATTAATGGTATCAGATTAGGACCCTCATTCTATCATAGCCAGACTGGTTTTTCCCTGGAAATTATAGCTTTGCTAATCAATTCTATCACATCAGCAATATTCAAACAAAGGATGTGTAAACACTAAAAGTAAATTCTATTCCCTAATTTATAATTGCATATGTACTATTTCAGCTCTTATTGGGCAGAAATAATATTTATATTTTAGTTTTATTTTCAAAAATGCCTAACACACTGAGACATTGGTATGCTTTTATTACTAAATCAGTTAAATGATTGTATTTGAGTATGAAATATCTCTGAATGCATTTTTAGTTTTTTTTAGTTGTAGATGAACACAATATCTTTACTTATTTTTATGTGATGCTGAGGATTAAACTCAGTGCCTCACACATGCTAGGCAAGCTCTCTACCATTGAGCTATAACCCTAGCCTCTCCAAATGTATTTTGAATAAAGCTTCAAGTGCAGTTTATGCCAGGCACAATTTCTTTGGTCTGATGGTTTTCCATCCCCCATCTTCTTTTAGGCTTTATCTTCTGAGTCTGTAGAAAAACTCCCCGTCTTTAACAAGTCAGCCTTCAAAACATTATCAGATGAGTTCCGAGGCTGACGACTGGTGTATCCCAAGCAGAGAACCAAGGAACCTTGCAAAGGAAAACGTGGCTATGTGAAGAGGGACACTCGGGACATTTTATGGGATCAAAGTGGGTCTATGACAGTGCTGCTTCTTGAATGTTTGTGTGTGAACTCTTGTTTTCGCAAAAACAAAGAACAGCAACAAAAGCATTGCTCCAATGAGGAACAGAAGTCATTTCTGTGACCCAGGAGAACACAGAACAGGACCACAGGAGTTAACAGATGGCCAGTCCCTTGTTTTATAAAGGAGAATAACTTGTGAGTGTATTCCAGATCATGAAAAAAGAAGTAAATCTCAGTTTTCCATCTCTTTACCCAACAAGTTTGGGAAGGGCGTGAACATGACGATAGAGGTGAGCAGTTTCAGTAGGCAGATATTTGAGACCTCTTGTTGACATCAAAAGATACTACCCTGGTACCCGCCCGCCCCATCAAAAAAGATATACTGTTATTTAATGAATATCAAGTGTCAGGATTCCAGTATTTTCCTGCCATGAGAAAATTAGAGCTTAGTTTACACTCTGTACTATGTACCTGTACATTTTGTATACACTTATATGCTCTAGGGAGAAAAAGACAGTGACTAAAATAATGTTCACTTTGAGGAGGAATGAATCACAATATTAATTTGACATTGCAGCCAAGGTATTCAGACTATGTAAAAACTCAGAAGTAAACCTCTTCTGAGCAGTGCAGCTCCTTTACTATGCTGTTGATCTTGTTCATACTGTACACGATAAGTGAACACTTATTTCCAGGTGCCTCGACCTGTGTGAACTGTTAAATGTGTACTGAACTCAGGAAGTTGGAGGTTGAAGAGAGAAAGAAGAATTGCCAAAGAAAGAGCAAGATGATATCTTACCTTACTTTGTTTATAAATAAAGCAATAGATGGGAAAGAACAAAGTTCAGGAAAGAAATCACATATTAAGAATCTAACTTGGTAAGGGCTAGTCTCTACCCTGAAGTGATGATAAGCCACAGGCATCCCTTTTCTAGGCTTCAAAAGATGTATTTTTGATATATTTAATTATATCGTCTACACTCCAACATTAACATGTCTGTTAAAAGTTTCTCATTGCTGAATCACTTAAGAACATTAGAATTTATATAGTTCTTGGCCTATCTTTTTCAACAGATAGCCTGGAAGTAGGATGTTCTAAGGCCAGGAGGCTTTCATTTGAGAATCATGGAGGCTGAGAGCCAATGAATGAAAGCTGTAATGCACAAGGTACTTTGGGAAGAGTAAGGCCTGCAGGTTGGCAGGCCATTGATGCAGATTACTCTTAGAAAAGAAGAAAAGACAAAATGAATGAGAGAAGGAGGAGAGAAAGGAAGGGAGAAAAGCCGAAGGCAGGCATTTATTTTCCCCACATATTATTCCAAGTAATGATCTACACATTGTCGTGGAAAATTTACTGGCAAGAGGAGGAATTGGTGATTCTCAAGAGTGTGGCTTCTTTAAATGGTTCTCGCTCTTTCAAGGTGATAGGTTTTATGAGATAATAAACTCATCCATGCCAAATTAATGTTAAACTGATATACAGAAATAAAACTAGGATTTTCTGCATTGTAAAATAATTGGTACTATTGTATGTTGGATTTGGCATTTGTGTTTAATTTTGCGATGACCTAATGTTGTGGTGCTTCTGGTTGGGGCAAATAGAAGCCTCAACTATTTCCTGTGGATTTCAGATTTTATCATCGACAATCCTAGACAGTGACTTTTCTTGATGATGCAACTTTGACTCTTGCATTTATTGATTACCCAAAACTGTTTGTAATAGGTTGTTTGTTGTTTCAATTTTTTTATTGAAATGTGAGCAAAAACTTTTTGCATGTAAATACTTGTATTTACCAAAGATTTTAGGCAGTTATATAATTAACCCAAACACTGTGAATTATCATTAAAATACTAGAGAGAAAGAAATGTTGATATCTCAATAACATGAACTATGTAAATAAGATAGAAATAGTCTACCTTGGCATATATAAGTCTATGGAAGACTTTTAAGATTCTAGGAATGGCTATTGAACACTCAGACCCACTTAAATTATTAATGTATGAATTGTATTTTTGTCTTTAGGATATGTACAGAGACTTGTGATAATTTTTATAATAAATATTTTTATTATAATATTAAACATGGCCTTTTAAAGCTTTTTTCTTGAATTACCTCAAAGTAAAATGATTAATTTGAATTAAAGAGTTTTCTCACTTCATTCAATTATAATTTATATTTAATGTAGCCTTTTAAAAAGATTGAAAGCAATGTAAAGTCTTAATATTTAAACAAAAGATAAGTGCTTCATGGCAGTTCAGAAATTTCAGATTGCCTTTTTCTTGTTTATATGTTCCTCACTAACACATAATACTATGCTTAGCTACATGTATTTATTGAATAATCATTTTTGCAGCACATATGTCCCCAGAAATCTTCTTCTTTTTTTAAGTTTCACTTAGTGCCTGTGTTGCATAAAGACAGTGGAGTAATAAATAATTGCTTAGATAATTTCAGTTCCCAAACAACTTTTGGATCAAATGTCTGAAAAGCAATGAGGTAGAAACAGGATAGAAATCACTACATTAAATGGCAGCAAGTATTAACTGTGTTGTCTTAGTACCTTCCTTTACAAATTTAATCCTTTTTTTACCTTCAGCAACCCTTGCTCATCTTCATAGTGCCTTAACTGGAAAGATTCTGCAAGAAAAGAAAGGAAAAAGAGAGAGCAATTAGAATAAATAAAATCAGTGGAATGAGTTTTATCGTAACTAAATTCTAAAATCTTGTCAAAATAATCATATTTGAAGCAAAAATACCAGCAACCTAAGGCATTAGACCTTAACCTACACTAAAGTCCTTCACCAGTGACACTCTCCCAGGGCTTGGCAATCTTCATTTCTTCTTCCACTGGCGGGAACAGTGCACTATGTACATGTTTCCTAGAAGAAGAGAAGCATGCACACGCACACATGTGCACACATACTGGGCACAACTGTTCAATTTCCTTGTTTCAAGACGCTTGGCAAGTAGGGAGTTAGTGCTCTGTACAGGCTCAGAAACTTCACCCATGTTTCCATAATAATTGCAAGACTTTGAGACCCATGACTTTCCATGTATGCGCACACCTATCTTTTCCACTCATGTCAGTACATATACACCTACCCAGTGGATTTTAATTTTTAAGTTCAACCAAGTGGGCCAAATTTTCATCAAAATTCTCTTCAAGCCATATAACTAGAAATAGTAAGATCATTTGCTCTCAACTACCATAACTTGTGCTAAAAGATAGACCATTGTGAGTTAGTAGCCTGGGCATTGACTGTTAGTTTCTTTATTCTCCTACTAAACTTTCAAGGATTGCATTTACATTTTCATATATACCAACACTGACAAGTATAATCACTTTGTCACTTTGGTCTGATCTGGTGGAAAAGTTAAGGGGCTTTTATTATTTCACAGGAGCCTACATAAGAAGTCACTGAATCTCCACCATGAGTGTCTAGATCAGTAGGGTTCTATCTCTGTTAACATTTTATCCACATGTCTCTTTTAATGTATCATTATTTCACATTTTATCATTTATACCACAGTTATATAGGCACTCAACAAATATTCACTGGATAAATACATGAATGACTTACATGACTAAATTTCTAGCTGTAGAATATCATCCAGCAATTAAGGGCCAGTTGAAACTCTGTGTTAAATAATTGTACATAATTTTATAAGGCTTCATGCTTTAAGTGATATTTAAGAAGTTTACATTATTTCAGGAATTCTTAAATATGTTTCCAAACCAGTTCAATTGCAACTGATCTTTATTCAATGTCACTCTCTACAGGTGATGGCCTTTGGCCACTGGAAATTACCACATATTTCACAAGAAATTAAATCATGGTTACAGTTATCACTACTAAGGAAATTTCCTTATCTTGTGGGCTGGCATTTTAGATTTTATGAGTATTATTCTTCTTACCTTGGACTCTGATGAAAACATATTACCACCCATATATCATGGCTTCTTAATGGAAATAAACAATTGCCTTTTGATAAGATTTTTAGTTCTTTCCCAAGTGTAAATAAACATTAAAAGCCACTGAGAACCAACAGAAATGTCAGTAGCCTTGAAAACATGTTGAATCTATTAAATGATGTGGAAATAATGTGAGCTTAGTAATAAATTCAGCAACAAAATAATAAAATTCATCAACAATTTTAAGCCATTATTTTTGTGTTTATTGCTACCATTTAATGTAATGGAAACAGCACAGGACTAGTTGTCAAATAATGCAATATAGATCGCAATTACTTATTAGCATACTACTTACCACAAATGTAAAAGGATGTTTTAATATCTAGGACTGCTTAGTCCATGGCAAATATAGAGTTTTTATCCATTTCATAAAACTATGCCCTTCAGTGTGTTTCTAGATTAAAAAAATATACTTTACATTTAGTAGAATTGGCCTTAATTTAATCTTTTCCTTTCAAGTTCATTTTTACCATAATATAATTTGTTTAAAACTTTAAATATTTGATGTGAAGTGAAAATACAAATTTGAAAATAAAACCCACATTATTGGGCAATTTTCTTTACCCAGTTGAGTCCTAAGTTTGCTTTTTTGTTTTTTTTTGTTTTTTTTTTTTTCTGTATACAGAAGGCACTTCAAATCCTAATGTCTTTGAATCCAAGTTTTCTAATAATTGCTTACTGAATATCCTGCCTCCCACCTCTCTTTATTACATCTGCACAACAAGTGCCAGATTAATTCTCCTAGACCAACCTTCTCATAATATCACTGCCAAGCTCAAAATCCTTTACTGGCCTTCCAATACTTAAGAATCTGATATTGATATGATATTTATGGTTTTCTATAATATTACCTGCATGACCAACCTTATGGTTCCTATCTTCCATTACTGAACTATGTTCAGTATGCTGTCTAGTTCTAAACTTTCAACACTCATATTTCCTCTTGTCTGAAATGCCCCTGCTCTCTTCTCTTTTTTCTAAATGCTGCTCAAACTTCTAGGCCCATCTTAAATCCTGCCTCCATAGATTGAGCTCCCAACCTCCTCTAAAATTTCAGATGATCAGTACTATTATAGTACTTCTCACATAATTCCAAAGGTTGCCAGTTAAATGTTACATATATATATATATACATACATATATATATATATATATATATAAAATCCAGAAATCCAACTTAATTGTGTTAGACTATGAATACACATACCTAGATTTTTTTTAAAAAAGTGACATTAAGCCTGTCTCAAGTATAGTAGACATCAAGAAATATTTCTTGATTAATGTATTATTGATGAATTGGGAATACAGAGAAAAGCAATGGAACAAGTCCTAATTGAGCAGAATATTCTTTTGATTCAAAACCAAAGCCACTCATCTTAATATTTTTAAAGGTCCTTAGTATTTTTCCTCAATCCTGGAAGCATCCATATTTATTTTCATATGGACCATAACTGTAATATATAAATACAACTAACTTAAACCTTTTGTTTCAGGCATAATTCAAGCTTTTGCCCTTAAGGAACTTAGAGTCTTATTGAAAATCAGGAGTCAAGACAAATATGAGAAGTTAAACCATGACCAAAGGTTTTAATAACAATGCAAACCAACAATTGAGGGGATGCCACAATTTCTAATATACCCACAAAAATGTACAAACTACAATAAAAATTGTAGAAAAGGAAACATGACTTCAGGCCAAAGAAGCTAGTTGGAAAGAAGACAATTTACATGGGAAAATGGAAATTCCACTGAAGAAAGTATTCAATAATATGGTTGGAAAGGAAAATTGGAGATCAACTGAAAATAGCCTGAGTGCCTGTACATGGGACCAAGGAGCCATTTACTTTTAGTAAAAGGATCAAAATGGTCCTATTGATGAAAATCTCGAGACTGTATGTTTCACTGTCAGTTTATTTTCAACATACAATGCAGCAATTGGCTCAATGTTCTGAAATGAGAATTTCATATTTGAATAATGACAGAGAGGATCTGATATGTGTTGCCTGATGAGTGAGAACATTGGGTTTCACCCAAGTCTCACAACTGTCAGTCATGTAGACTCTGGAGTCAGACTACCAAGGTTCCATCCCAGCTCTACCACTTAACAGCTACAGAATGTTACATATCCTCTCTGCCATCAGTTTTCTGATCTGAGAAATGGGGAAAATATTATATCTTCCTCCTTATAGGGAAGGTTGCTGTGAAACACCAGAAAAGTTAATATATCTAAAACATGTTTACAAGTGCTTGGCACAAACTAAATATCATATGGTGATTAGCTATATTACCAAAAATGTTATTTAAGTATTAGATGCTGAATCCTTATATTAAGTGCCTATACAAATGAGCTGATAGCAATAAAAATAGAGTATGATCCTTCAAATGTGGAGTCCTAACAATGTAAGTATATAAAGATTGAAAACAAATTTGCTCTAAAGTACACCAGTTGTGACCCTGGGGTTAGTTGTGTAGGTCAAAGTAAGGTCTGTGATCTGAAGCTGTTGAAACTTGTCCAGGCAGGATCAGACCCAGACTTTGGCCTTTTTAGTAATGCTGTCCAACCAAAAACCGGGTGGTTGGTGGTGCCATGTGTTTCCTAATGAGATCTATTAACTCTTCTGGGTCTCTTTGCAAGCACTGCAGCTTCGTTTCCCTGAACACTGAAGAGAGGCCAGTTTGCTGAACATTATAAATAAACACGCAGACGGCCTCACACAGCACTTTGCCCAAAGCACACTCTCGATAATTGTTTGTCGAATGGATGAAAAGAGGCTTAAGCCATTAGAGCAACAATTAGGCTTCAGTTGTTCCCTAGGCCACCTCTTTCCCCTTCTAAATATCATATTTCATCTTGTGAAAGCAGACCTCCAAATGATAACAAAAACAAGCACAAAACACTGCTTTTTAAAAGCCTTTGAAAACAGTACCCTGGCTTGTAGGAAAGTAGAGAGTGTTTTCTTATTTTTTTTTTTCTTAGAATGTCTGACAATGGTTCTTTGTAACTAAAAATACATCTTGCATTCTGTATAGAGTCAGATGTTATTCTTATTTTTACATAATCCAGAAAGTTCCAGTTAGGCTCTCTATTTACCAATGTGTTGATTTGAGTGAAATCATTTGGGGGTGAAATTTGCTACTGAATTTGAAGAAATAATCTCTTAACCAAAGACAATACCATTGATTTAATTTTTTTTTCAACTATATTTTTCAGTGGCCATAAGTATCTCTCTCATATATTAGACTAGAAATTAGTTTCACTGGGCATTTTTTTTTAAAATCTCTCTGAACTCTTTTTAAATTAAAAAGTAGATAGTAAAAAAATAATCTATAGAATTTATCATGTGTCAGATATTCCTCTAAGGATTTTATATTAATTCATTGCATCATCACTACAATCTTCTTGAAAACACTTACCCTTTTTATCCTCACAATAATTATGAGATTATCCTCTCCATATTACAAAACAGAGAAGTCAAGTAAGTTGCTCCTATAGAAGGGCAAGGCTGGGAGTGGAACTCCAGAGCACTAGCTGTCTAGAAAATGGTCCCTTGAGGATGCACCCACAACAGCCTCAGTCAAAATGAAGTCTGAGACCATGAGAATGAGTAATCTCCATGGAAGAGAAGCATTGACCTCATCAGCACCAAGCCAGTCCCACCAGCTTCAGGTTCCTGGAGTTCTTCAGACATGTACCAGAAGGCCCTCTCCTACCTTCTGAGCCATCAGAAACCTGGGATGGCTGGACCAGCCCTTATCTTGTCCCTAAAGGCACTTCACCATTCCTCAGGCACTGAGGCAACTCACATATTCAACCAGCAATTGGCAAAGATTTCCAAAGTACCACATGCTGCCAGGCCCCAGGAATACCATAATAAACCTTGAGGACTTCTATGCTAAAGAGCATCATAACCTATTTGTGCACAGAAATTATGCTCATAAATATTGTTATGTTTTCATATCTATATTTATTCCTATGACTCTCAGAGTAGATGTATGATTTGGGGGGCAGGAACAAATTATGTGTACTTATTTATAGTAATAACTGCATAAACTTTCCCTGCCCCAATCTTTCCCCCTTTAAGGTGATGCAATGAGTGCCAGATGTCACTTTACACTTGCTCAGGGCAGTACTGTAGGTAAAGAACCCCAAGAGAATCTGAGAGTCCACACGGAACAATAACTGTTGTCTCTCCACTTTCCTCATGAGACAAAGAGAGAAATTTTTGATCCTTGATGCATGCAAACTCTTCTTTGGGAGAAAATAGGAAGGATCCTTCATTTTCACACTTTGGAATATAAATAAATTTCTACAGGGGAAATAAAAGACAAATTTTTCTGAATTCACCTCCCTTGGAACGTGTTCATGCATGAAATAATAACTCTAGAGAGGCAAGTCTCTTTCTATCTATTCAGTTATCTTTGTTCCCAGGCTTGTCCTTTAACCTGAATTTCAAAAAAAAAAAAAAAAAAAAAAAAAAAAAAAAAAAAGAAAAGAAAAAAACCCCAAAGCCCTAACTATGCAAATATCTATTTTATTCCTACCCCCCCACCCCCCCAGCAATTGCTCTTCAGTGAGGTCCCTTGTGATGAAAAGACAAGTACCACCTTCCCCAGCACAAAGGTGAGGCCCAGTTTTTTTATTTTTGTTTTTTTGTTTTGTTTTGGTTTGGTTTGGTTGTTTTTGTTGTTGTTGTTGTTGTGTTTTGTGGTGCTAAGGATGGAACGCAGGGCCTTGTGCATGAGAGGCAAGCACTTTACCAACTGAGCTATATTCCCAGCCCTTGGTTGTTCTTTTTAGTTATATAAGACAGTAAAATATATTTTGGCATATTATGCCCACAGGAAATAAAATTTATTCTAATTAGGAGACTATTCTTGTGGTTGTACCTGATGTGGAGTTACCCTGGTCGCTCTGAATCAACCAGTGTAGACTTAGTGCAACCAATGTAGACCTAGTAGTGGAGGAGGTGAAAATGACTTTTGCTACCATCTTAGGTTCACTGGCTAGAGTCCTGCAAATTAGACTGGAAGAAAGACAATTAGCAAAAAAAAAAAAAAAAAAAAAAAAAAAAAAGCAGAGTTCATTAACTACCATGCTGTACAAATACACACCAAGAAATTCAAGTGATCTACATGCCAAATGGGTGCCTAGAACTTGTGCTTATATGGCATCTTTGAAAAGAACAATAAACTTCTAGGAAAGTGGTAAGACAAAGGAGAAGGCTTTAGCCCTCCTATAGCAGCAAACTGTGGCAAGGGAAATATATGGGGGAAACTAACAGAGTAAAGTTTGTGCATGTAAGGTCATCTCAGCACAACTTTCTGACTTTTTCATGGTCACGGAATTTCCCTGTGAGAAAGGATTTATAACAGTCTTCACTTTTCAAAAGTTTCTGTTTTTAGTCAGTTAAGTCACACATCTTGAAGCTCAAAATAATTCTTATATCAAAATGGCATATTTGGGGTTATCCATGATTACCCTAAATACATGTATGAAGACACAATTGTTGTAAAAATACTTTATATTAAACCAGCAACTCAAAAAATTGTGCTCTTTATATGTAATATGAAATGAAATGTACTCTGAAAACGTGTATAACAAATTAGAATAATAAAATTTTTTTTTTTAAAATGGCATATTTGGGGATGACATATTTTGATCTCTTTTATTGTCTCTGGGATGGAACATTCTGATCATCCAAAGCTGGGTTGTGTGACTACCCATGGGGCTACAGGAATGGGAACAAATCACAAGCAGTTGGTCCAATTCAAATCAAATAAACTTCATAAGATAATTAGGAAAGAGTGTATATAGATATTTCTGCAGAGGAAGGGATGGTAGCAAACCACAAGCCAAGCTTATGTCCATTACACCTGGGAAGGAGGAGGTCTAGATACAATTGAGGGGGTTTCCCAGCTATGGGGAGGAACAAATTCTCCATTCAGCAAGAGGAAACAGTGTGAGACACAGGTAGATTCTATTCTGGGCTGAGAAGCTCACCTGTAGGCAAAAAGAGGAAAGATGAGAGGATCCGAGGTTTTAGGACAGAGAATGGCTTTGAAAAAATATCAGCATAGAAGGTGAGCTGGTAAGAGAATATGGTAGGTTCAGTGGGGAGAGGGGAGACATTGGGGACTAACTGTTGCTCAGTTGTGTGGGTTTTCTCATAATTTGCTCAATCGTCTGAATTTGGAGTTGGCAAACTTCTTTCTGTAAGAGAGCAGACAGGAAATAATTTAGGCTTAGTGTACTATTTATGGTCTCCTTCACAATTTTTTTCTCTTTTAATAACTTTTTTTTTAAAAAGTTCATTTTTAAAAACTGTTTTTAGCTCCTTCATCAGGTTCAGTTTGCTGACCGTTGGTCTAGTACAAGCAAAGAAAGCAAGATAATCATATTCATCTGTCATTGTCATTATAGAGCTACCTGATAGATGAAATGAAAATTAAAAGAGGCAACAACACTTAGAGCACTCTGAACAAAACTGTTGAGACATTGAATCCACCGGATAGTAAAGTCACCAATCATTTATTACTTGTGAATCAATTCAAATAATATTGGTTAGGTGCCTACCCAGTACTGAACATAAATATGTTAGACTCTGAGATATAATGGTCATAAAAACAGGTACAGTCTCTAATTTCATGGTACTTGGCATCTAGTGAGCATAGACAGATTAACTTAAAGATAACATAAATAAAAAATAATTGTACCTTAATCATTGGTAGTGGATACAAATTTTGCATCACAAAAAGATGCAAGAACTACAATGTTCCCTTATTCCAAAAGTATGATCCAGAAAGAACAAAACTGATATATTAAACTTCATTAAAGTTAAAACTTCTACTCTATGATTGACAACTTTGAGAAGTGAACAGACAAGCATATCTGGATAAAATTGATGAAAGGTGTACAGAATCTACACATTGAACAAAAAAGAAATCATTGTTGAGAGAATAAAGATGATACAAATACAAACAGAGATATAACACATCTCTTAAGTCAAAAGACTCATTATTTTTAAGAAATCAATTCTCTTCAAATTGATCTCTAGATTTAACACAGTCCTAATCAAAATCTCAGTAGGCTTTTTTGGTGAAAATTGACAAGCTCATTCTACAATTCCTGTGTAAATGCCAGATACCTAGAATAGCCAAACCAAATTTGAAAAATAACACACAGTTAAAGGACTAACCATCTCTGTCTTCAAGACTTATTATAGAACAGTAATAATCAGGCCCATGCGGTTCAGGCATCATGATAGACAAAAAAATAAAAATAAAAATCAATTGGTGATAATAGAGAATTCAGAATTAACCTGCACCTATACCTGCACCTATACAGACAATTGATTTTTGACAAAGGTGCAAAAGCAATTCAATGGAGAAAGGCTAGTGTTTTTATCAAGTAAGCTGGTACAACTGGATATCCACAGGCAAAACAGTGAACATCAATCATACTATATTTCAAGATTAACTCCAAGTGGATCAATGGCCTAAATGCAAACTCCAAACTATAAAACTTATAGAGAAAAATATAGAAGAAAAATCTCTGTGAACTTAGGTTAAGAAATATTTCTTAGGGCTGGAGTGGTGGCTCAGCGGTAGAGCGCTCGCCTGGCACATGCGTGGCCAGGGTTCGATCTTCAGCACCGCGTAAACATAAATGCATTGCATGTGTACAACTAAATCAAATAAATAAATATTAAAAAAAAGAAAATAAATATTTCTTAGACATGCCACAAAAGCCCAATCCATTATTTAAAATAATAAGTTGGGCCTGATCAAAAGTATAAACTTTTTTAAAGAAACTATTAAAGAATAAAAAGACAGTCCATATTTTGGAAGAAATATTTATATATTTATAAAAGACATATTTAAAAATGTATTAAAAAGCTCTCAAAGCTCAATAATAAGAAAACATTAATTCAGTAAAAAAAAGTTGGCAAAAAAATTTTGATTGACACTTTATCAATGAAGATATATGAAAATGTCAGATACTCTCATGAAAATGTATTCAACATCACTAGTCACTAGAAAAGTGCAAATTAATGTATGAGATAACCACTACTGACATATTAGAATGATGAAAATTTAAAGATGTGGTTATAACACTTGTTGGAAAGAATATGGAGGAATTGAAACTCTCATATGCTATCGGTGGGAACGTACAACCATTTAAGAAAAATAGTTTGGCAATTCCTTAAAAAGTTAAATATATATCTGCCATATGTTCCAGCTTTTCCAGACATTCAGAAGAATAAAAATCAATACATGTAAACAAAGATTGTATGGGAATGTGTATAATGGATTTTTCTTGAATGCTCCTGAAATAGGAAGCAATTGAAAAAAAAAAAAATGCTCATCAACTAGTGGATAGGTATAGTTTTGGAATATCTACATAATTCACTATTATGCAACAATAAAGAGAAACAAAGAATTTCATTTATGATAAATGGAGAAGACACCAAACAAAAAATTATATACTACTTTATGGTGCTATTTTATAAAATTCTAGAAAATAAAAACCAATTTTTAGTGGAAAAAGTTGAACAGTGATTGAAAGGATGGTGGGAGAGGAGAGGTGCTAAGAGTGTGATTACGAAGGAAGATGGGAAATCTGGGGGATGATGGATATATTCATTATTCTGGTTGTAGCGATGTTTATATAAACATATGAAATTTGTACTTTAAATGTGTACAGTTTGTTATATTAATTCTTTAAATCTTTGTTCCAAATATTTTTTGGAAAGAACTTAGTGAATGACTGGATATGCTTAGGAAGAAGAAACAAAGTCTCGAGAATAATTTCCAGGCTTCTGGCTTATGTGCCCAGCTGATGGAGCCATTCTGAGACAGGAAGAAATGGGATAGAACATTTGGAATATTTGGGAATAAGAATAAAGATTATAAGTTCTACTTTGCTTAGCATGATAGTAGGATTTATAGTGCAGAGGAATGCAATGGGTATGCTATAGTACAATAGTGACCAAAGTAGAATTTCTAAGAGATTGAGAGATGAGAACAAAATGCTTCGCCTTTTTGTTCTCATCTCTCAATAGAAAGCTGCAAAGTTGTAGGGTTTTTCAAAGAAAGGGTGGAGGAATTATGGAACAGGAAAATAAGAAAGACATGAACCATAAGAATATAGAACCGCCCCCCCATGAAATATCCATGGTGTAAGACCTTCAGGAGAAGTGATTTGGAGGTAGCCAAGTTTATATGGACTTGATGAAGTGAAGAAATGTTCAGTTGACCAGCTGAGTTCCAAAGAACCCATGAAAGGTTGTTTTTTTTGTTTGTTTGTTTGTTTGTTTTTTTGTGGTACCAGGGATTGAACTCAGGGGCACTCGACCACTGGGCCACATCCCCAGCCCTTTTTTGTGTTTTTATTAGAGACAGGGTCTCACTGAGTTGCTAAGTGCCTCACCATTGCTGAGGCTGGCTTTGAACTCGTGATTCTCCTGCCTCAGCCTCCCAAAGTGCTGGGATTACAGGCATGTGCCACCGTGCCCGGCTCCCATGAAAGGTTTTGAAAAAGAAGGAAAGGGGTGATAGCATCAGAGGAGATGAGTATTAAGAAGATTAGAACACAAGATGATAAATAGAAGGTCTTGCATGGAAAGATGACCAAAGAAAGAATGGATATGAAGTTTTGTTACTTCAGTCTTGATCACTGCCTGGGGATGGACCTCACAGAATTCAATCTTGAGAAGGGCGAGTGGACACAAAAACGAAGAGTGTTAGAAAATGCTGAACAAAGTTAACTTAGCCGGGAACACCGAGTTAGTGACATAAAAGGGTTTATTGGGGTGCCACGTGGGGAAGGGCAGGGAAAGGAAGGGAAGGGAAGGGGGTAGGGAAGAGAGAACAGGAAGGAAGAAGAAGGGGAAAAAGGGCTGGTTTCCGTCGGGCAGGCTTAAATAGCGGACTGGTGGTCAGGGAGACCCCTGGGGGCGAGTGTCTCCATAGGCTGCTGGAGGTCAGGAGGCAGTGGGGAGGGCACCTGCTGGCCAGGCTGAGGTCCCTGGGAAATGTAGTCTTTTACCTGGGGAGGTGTGGCCTTCTACCTCCCTGCCCAGAATCCAAAAAAGAAGACTATTTCTTCTCTTCTTGAGTCACAGTACAGCAATGGCCATGTGGCTGCCAGGAAGCCCGGTGACCTTAGTCTGCCCAGGAGGAGGTGGCTGGCAGGCATTTTGGCAGCGAGCTTCCTCAAGTAGGTGCTTTCCACTGAGCTATGGCTACAGCTTGCTAC
Source organism: Tamias sibiricus (assembly GCA_025594165.1). Lineage (NCBI taxonomy): Eukaryota > Metazoa > Chordata > Mammalia > Rodentia > Sciuridae > Tamias > Tamias sibiricus. The sequence continues at coordinate 103,962,165 of CM046664.1, read as the reverse complement.
ACAGAGGTGGAAAGGGGGCTGTTGGAGTTGAATGTTTGTTTATTATGCCTCATCATGTGCCAGGAAGGACTTGAGAGATATGAAAGAAGGTGAAAATTAGAAAGCACTATAAAATGGGATTTACCCAAGTGCTGGGATAACATCATCCTGAATAAGTGGCCAGAACAACGTTGATAAATGCCATCATGGGGACTTCTTAGAGGAAAACAGACTTGTGGTGGCTTTGGGAGAAATTTGGATTCTGAGAGAAAAAGATACAAGCAGATAGAAGAAAAGAGAAAATGTGTCAGTTTCCAGGTCACAATAAGTATGTGTCACATGTGTTTACACATGTGTATATTTATATGTAAATCCACATGTGCTGGAGTTGGAAGGGGGGAGAAAGGCAGTGTAAGGCAATAACATGGTTCATAGGAAATAAAATGTATGCTAGGTAGGATGGGTGCAGATTATCAAGGATCCTGAAAAGTGTAGACATGATCTGATACACAGTAAGAAGACATTATTGATTTTGACCAAGGAGCTACATGATCAAAGGAGTATTTTATATAAGTTAGAAATGCATTTGTGTACAAGATACCCTAGAGAGGACAAAGAATTTTACAACTCTGTAAAAGTGCCTTTGAAAGTGAAGACATTTTTTAAAATCTTGGTAAAGTTAGATTGAAGAATTCCCAACAACATGTCATTTACTTTCTATCTTCTCAAAGGAATGTTAATGTGATAAGCAAAATAATTTCACCATGACTTTAAACTTTCTTCTTTAAAGGAGTGTTAAAGAACTGCCATGCTTTAATCTGAGAAGCTCAGTGTGTAAGGACTTTAATTTCTATTAGAAATTGAGTTGTAAAGTAGGAAGATTTCCTCTCAATATGCACACCAATTATTTTTTTCTTGGTGTCTTAAAAATTTGTTACCAGTTGGGTGACTTAAATTTTAACATGGAGATGTTGATGAGGGATCCTTACCAAGAATTCAAATGACTAAAAGTTGAAAGTCAAAAGCTTTAAGGTCAGAGGAACTAGGATTATTTAGTGAAGACAGTGGAATACCTTAAAATGCCCACCACCCCCACCAATGGACATAAATTTGTCATATCACAGTTTTTCTGCTTACCAAAGATAAAATAAAAATGAGCCCATTTGTATTGCAGTTGAATGCCCTATCCCTAAGTTATTCCCCTGTACTAAACACATTTGTTTTGAATCATGGCTTTGAAGGGAATAAAAAAAAAAAAGAATTTTTTCATAGTAAGTGATACCTTGGGACAGATTAATAAGAAATCTTTTTGCACTTTCTGGAGGTCCAATTTGAGTTTAGATGAGACCCAAACATGTAATATACAGGGGAGGCAGAGGTCTAAGGAAATTCAGGTTATAATTTTGGGTTTTAATATCTTTTATTTATTAATTGGCAAAAGAAAAATTGTATCTATTCATGGTGTATGACATGGTATTTTGAAAGATGTATGTACTGTGGAATGTTAAATCAAAATAATTAATCTATCATTTCACATATACATCACTTTTGGTGATAAGAACTTTTCAAATCTATTCTCTTTGCAAGTTGCAAATATACAGTACAATATTATTGGCTATACTTGCCTCAGGTCTCTAGAACTTACTCCCCCTGTCTAAATGAAACTTTGTACTGTTAGACCAATGTCTCCCCATTCCCTGTCCTCTCTTGGACACTTGTAACCATCATTCTACTCTCTGCTTACATGAATCCACCTTTTTTTAGATTCCACATGTAAGTGAGATCACAGTACTTGTCTTTCTATGCTTGGCTTTTTTCAATTTGCATGAAGTCCTCCAGTTTATCCATATTTTTTTAAATTATGGGATTTCCTTCTTCTTAAGGTTGAATAGTATTTCATTGTGTGTGTATGTATGCATGTATGTGTGTGTATACACACATACATACACACCACATTTTTCTCCATTTATACACTGGTAGACTCTTAGATTGATTCCATATGTTAGTTCTTGTGAATAATGCTACAATAAACATACAATGTAGATATCTCTTTGCTTACTAATTCATTTCCTTTGAATAAATATCCAAAGTGGGATTGCTAGAGTATGTGGTAATTCTATTTTTAATTTTTTGAGGAAACTCCAAACTGTTTACCATAACAGCTATACTAATTTATATTTTCACTGACAGTGTACTGACAGTCCCTTTTCTCCACAGCTTTGCTAGCATTTGTTATTGTTTTGATAAAAGCCATTCTTAGAGGTATGTATTAATATATTATTGTTATTTGAATTTGAATCTTGATGATGATCAGTTATGTTGAGTCTCTTTTCTTACCTACCTATTGGCTTTTCATATGTCTTGTTTTGAAAAATATCTACCCATTTTTAAAATTAGGTTATTTGTTTTCTTACTATTGAGTTATTTGAGCTTCCTATAATTTTAATTATTAACCCCTAATCTGATGTATGGTTTAGAAATTTTTTCTCTAATTCTGCAGATGGTCTCTTCACTCTGTTGATGATTTATTTTGCTGGGCAGAAGCTTTTTAGTTTGATGTAACCCACTGGCTATTTTTGCTTTTTTTCTTTTTAACCTGTGCTGTTTTGTTACATACAAAGAATTTTTGCCAGAAACAATGTCAAGAAGATTTTTTTCTATATTTTCTTCTGGTAGTTTTATAGTTTCAGGTCTTACATTTATGTTTTTAATCCACTTTGAGTTTATTTTTCATATTGGGTGAGATAAGGGTCTAATTTAATTCTTTTGTCAATGGATATACAGTTTTCCCAGCACCAATTATTGACAAAGACTCTTCTTCCCTATCGTGTGGGCTTAGCACCTTTGTTGAAGATCAACTGACCAGAACTTGTGAATTTATTTCTGGGATTTCCATCCTGGTCCATTGGTCCATTTGTCTGTTGTATCAATATGTTTCAATGACTATAGCTTTACAGTATATTTTGAAATCACATAGTGTGATACCTCTAACTTTTTTTGTTTTTGCTCAAGATTGCTTCAGCTATTTGAGGATCTTTTGTGGTTCCATACCAATTTTAGTTTTGCTTTTTCTATTTTTGTGAAAATGTCTCTGAAATTTTGATAGGGAATGCATTGAATCTGTAGATTGCTTGTTAGTGTGTTCATTTTTACAATATACATTTTGACTTTTACACTTAAGAGACACTCAAATTTACCAGGCATGACTGACAATCTGATGAAGCAAAAATCAGAAAAATGCATTTCTGCAGCATGAAGCTGGGTGTAATGAATTTAGTTCAGGACTCAGGACCCACAATAAGGGGAAAACACAATTTTGAAATTTTGAGTATCAGATATACTCTTTCAATCAGATTTGTCTCATAGCTTAAGTTTTACTGAATATATTTTTTTTAAATTAGTATTTTTAAAAGATACTACTTAAATGTTTAAATATTGGTTTCCATGCTATAAGGATTTGGAGCTTCTCCATCAGAATGTAACCGTGAAGGTCTTCCCTCTGTCTTAGTGCCCAGAGGCCACAATGAGAAAGAATCACAAAATAAGTGGTTTACACAAAAGAAATTTATTGTCTCGTAGTTCTGAAGGCTTGAAATCCAAACAGAAGATACCGGAAATATTGATTTTCTCAGAACCTGAGTGAGAGTCTGTTCTGTGGCTTTTTCTTAGTTTTCAGCAGTCTCCGGCATTCCCTGTCTTGTAGGTAGCTCTTTCCCTGTGTCTTCATATTGTCTTCCACAAATTTCACTTTTATAAGGATCCTATGCTATTGAATTAAGGCCCATCTTAATGTCCTCATCTTAACTTATCCACAAAGACCTTATTTCCAAATTAGGTGACCTTTTTTCCAATTCACAACATCTGGGTGGGCCAGAGCTTCCACATCTTTGGGGGGAAGACAATTCAACCCATAATACCCATCATTAGCCTTACAACTCAGCATAATGCAACTTGGGCATCAAGAAAGTTCCAGTGCTTCTGAAATAATGAATTGTGTAGGAGTGTGGGGACACCAAAAGGTAGAATAAGAATGAAAGACCATACTCAGATATTTTTTTAATGTTGGAAGAGCTGGAGGTGTAGCCTAGTGGTAGAGGGCTTGCCTAGCGCATGTGAGGCCCTGGGTTTAATCCCCAGCACTGGAAAGAAAGAAAGAAAGAGAGAGAGAGGTGGGGGGGGGGGGGAGGAAGAAGAAATAATATTGGGAAATCACACCAGAATGTCTGTGAACTATTAGAACTCAGCTGCTTGAAAAACCTGCATTAAACTCTGGTAGGCCCCAAATCCTGTAAATGCTAATTTGTTGCTTCTTTTATAATGTTGCCATTTTCCTCTCAGGATCTAGTTGTGGTTTTAAAAGAAAATTATTTATTAAACTATGATTTCAGGAAATCTTTTTTAATTCAGCATAAGATTCTGTTTTCCTTGGAAGACAAGAAGGCAAATGCTGTAAAAGAAAACCTTCTTAAGATTTGAGGGTTTTTTTTTTCATCCTTAAAAGAGAAATAAAAATAACTATTTAGAAAGTATACTATAGAAAGCCGGGCGCGGTGGCGCACGCCTGTAATCCCAGTACTTTGGGAGGCTGAGGCAGGAGGATCACAAGTTCAAAGCCAGCCTCAGCAATGGTGAGGCACTTAGTAACTCAGTGAGACCCTGTCTCTAATAAAATACAAAAAAGGGCTGGGGATGTGGCCCAGTGGTCGAGTGCCCCTGAGTTCAATCCCGGTACCAAAAAAAAAAAAAAAAAGTATACTATAGAAAGATTCTGTAATTAAATGTCATTTATAGAAAACAACCACTAGCAAGAAAAATATTTAACTCTCTAAAAAATTCTAAGAAACCTCATATATTTACATAAAAGAAAATCCTCAGAACTTAGCCCCATTACCCCTTTTTGCCAGAAAGAAAGATACTAGGCATTGCCACTTACCTTGTAAATAAGAGGATTCAAAGTCCCTGTAAAAAAAGCAAGGCTCAGAATTTTACATAGCCGCAGGTATAGAAGCCAATATTGGGATTCAAGTCTTCTGTCCTGCACGTTTCCTATTTAGATACTTAGACTCCAAAACCACACTAATTTACAGAGTAATTTCCCAACTACAGCAAGTCCTTATTTTTATCACCAGCAAATAACAACAAAGTCGATTAGCAATTGCCTAAATAGATAAGTGTCCTGTGACTCCTCAGGCCCAGGAAACAGATTTAGGATCCCTGCAGGTGGAAGAAGATGCAAGATGAAGTTAGGATAGTAGATGTGATTTATCCAGAGATGGCAACAGCCTCCAGACCCCAGCTTTGGCTTTAGTCCCCAACCAGTTTTATTTAGTCCCAGCCAGTTCCATATAGCCCCCAAGTCTTTTCCATAGGCCCTTTTTATATATGCATGACAAATAAAGAAGGCATATTGCTAACAAGTTAATATAAGTGGGTACATGCTCATGCACAAATTTTTTGACCTTGAGTACATACACTGAATCAGAGTATTTCTAACCCTGACTATAAAATAACCATAACATAGCCAACTCATGGCCTTAGCTACACATTAAAAACAACATAACCTGCCAGAAGCCTCAGCCAGGGAGCTTAACTATAGCTATTTGGGGCCTGTCCCAACAATAAGATTGTTTTTGTTTTCTTTCTTTCTTTTTTTCCTTCTTCTTCTTTGTTTTGTTTTCATGAAACCCAAATTCTGCAGAAAGAGGCCAGGACGTGGGTAATGACTCTATCATCTCATTAGGAATCAGATCTCCCTACTCTTCCTCTCTACTATTTTCAGCAAGTTAAATTTTTTTCCTTATTTTTACCACTTCATGATTTCTGGATGACTCTCAGCACTGAGCATCCTGTCTGTATTTAAGTTGAAGGAAATGGTCACAAGAACCAGTAAGCTATCTTTTCATCTTCATTCCTCTTATTAGGGAGCATAGACTTTCCCATAAACCTCTAGCTTGTCCTTTTCTGTCAGATCTTGTCACATGATTAGGGGAATCAGTATAAACACAGGGGCACAAGGGTCGGGGCTGAGCCTGGACATCTAACAATTTTCCAGGTTATTCAAAGGCTGCTGATACTTGAAACAGCAAGAATATAGAAAACAAACCACACCTTATAATTATTTTAGTGTGGTCAGCATGAAGTTCACTGTGGATTGACATTTTTGCAAATAATCATTCTTGATTTTTATGACAAAACGAGTCCCTATAATGTTAGTAAAGGCCATCATGTGTATTTGGTAACAATGAACATCACTTTTGCTTCTTTTACATGGCTTTGGTTTCAACCATGTACCAGTCTCAAGTGATTTTTTTTCTCTTAATATTATTGGGAAATTTTTTTTTCTATTGTAAACTTAAATGTCTTTTAAGGACATATAATCTTTTAAATGGATTCAGAAACACCCCTTTATTCTATGGAGCACTTTGATAGGTCTGGCTTTTTAAGACTGTAAGTCCTTTATATGTAGACCGGTAATTTAATGTTTCTGAGCCCATTACCTTCAGTTCACCTTCCAGATAATGTATGAAATTAGGTACAAGTTGTTCTTTACTCATCTGTCTGCAGTTGCTTGAAATGATCTTTTAATCACCTGCTTAGCAGAGCACAGTTGGAGGAGAAAAGTCATACTGTGCAATAAGGGATCAAGGTGTACCAGAAGGACATAAGAGGTTATGTAGAGGGCAGCAAGCTAACATCTATCTGTCCAGTGCAGACAGAGACAGGTGGCAGATGTCTGGTCAAACACTACATCTTTCCTTATTTTTGGATGCTAAAGTCTTTAACATGATACATGTTTTACTGAGGTTCTCTTAATGTTTGATAACGACTGAGAAGTCAAATTCATCTGGATACCTTCAAGGTTCTGGGAGTTCTGGGTTTCATCATGTGTCCTATCAATATGAATATGTACTGAAAGATATGATCAGACTTAACAACTGTGGGCAGACATTGAATTGCATAGCATCTAAAAACCAGAATTAATCTCTCAACCTCTCACTCTCTCAACACACACACACACACACGTGCTATAGACTTTTCCAACAAACCTTTAAAAAATATTATGTCAGTGGTCATTTCCTCAGGGAAAAAAATCCACTCTAGCTATTTTAAGCAAGTTATATGTATTTATTGTAAGCAAGATATACGTGTATGTGTATACATATATTATGCATGCATATATCCAGTCTAGCTATTTTAATAAAATCATATATATATATATGCATATATATATACATATATATATATATATATATATATACACACACACACACACATGTGTGTGTATGTATGGAGAGAGAGAGAGGGAGGGAGAGAGAGAAGATGAAGAGAGGGGGTGCACATTACGAGGTTTGCAAATCATTTGAAAGATAAGTAGTATCTAGGCTGAGCCCACAGGAGCAATAGCCAAATCCACCTCACCCAACCAGCCTGCCTGGGAACCACTGGCCCTGCCATGATAGAAAGCACCATAATGACTGCTGTCAATGTATTTAGCCACTGCTACAATCGTATCACATGCCTCTCTCACTACTTTCTTCAGCTCCAAGTTCAAGTTCCTCATGAGCCAATCTCTCTGGAAAAATCTGAAATAATGTGCAGGATTCTAGTCACTCCAGTTGCTTTTTTGCTTCCTAACCCCTGAAATTTAGTCAGGAAGTTGAAATGACTACTGAGTAGGTGAAAGCCAAAGGATCAGTCATAAAAAGCACAACAAAATGGACACCAATTTCAAGCTCACTTAAATCAACCTATAAATCCTAGCTTTCGGCCTCTCTTGGAATGTCACCCAAATGACACACTAAGTCACCCATTTGTCTAGGCCCCACTCCCTTTAAACATGCTAAGAGTTTCACCATTCATTTTCCTCTCTATACCAGACATGTTATAAACCTCCTCAGGTTCACTGGCCTCATCTTCCTCCCCATCTCAGACTTCCACTCGCCTTGATTCCTGGGAGAAGACCAACATGATTGACTAATTAGTGCCATTCCAATGGTCATAAACCACGAAGACTCATCACTTAACAACACCCTGGTCATCTCAAACTCCCTACAAATCCTGAGAAGAGGAAAGGCCTCCATCACTGTTATCATAGCAGAAACCACAGACGCTCTAATGACTAGGTCAGGTCCTAGCAGCTATCTGGAGGGATGGTGGTGTGCATGTTAACACTTGGCTAGGTAGAACAAACATGAGAAACAGGAGATGGAAAGAATCTAGTAGGTAGATTATTCATCCTTCTTTCACCATAGGACTGTTCTGAGATGCTGTGAATGCCTAAGTGGCTCTGGGGTTGTTTTCAAAACTGAGTAACCTTTTGCACTACCTATAATCAGAGCTTGGTCACATAATTTTTCATTTGTTTCTTATCTTCCCATTTCTTCTCATTATTTTTTCGATGGATTTGCACTCTGTAGCAATGCATGTGCTTAATCTCAGTCTCTTTTTATCAGGAACCCAGAAAAAGACAACACCTTTTATAGAGCATTACCTCAATGTCAAACAATTTTCTCTCTTTATCAACCCACAATCAACTTCTCTCCAAATCTTCAAAATATCCTTCTCCAAAATCTTTACCATATGCACCTTAGATAGAGCATTAATCTTCAGGATGTATAAAAATCTCAAAGCCATAAAAACAAATAACCCAGTCAATAAATGAGCCAAAGAACTGAACAGACACTTCACAGAAGAAATACAATCGATCAACAAATATATGAGAAAAATATTCAACATTTCTAGCAATTAGAGAAATGCAAATGAAAACTATACTGAGATTCCATCTCACTCCAGTCAGAATGGCTATCATCAAGAATACAAGCAAAAATAAATGTGGGTGAGGATGTGGGGGAAAAGGTACACTCATACATTCCTGGTGAGACTGCAAATTGGTGCAACCCTTATGGAAGGCAGTATGGAGTTTCCTCAGAAAACTCGGAACGGAACCACCATTTGACCCAGTTAACCCACTCCTTGGCATATACCCAAAGAACTTAAAATCAGCATGGTACAGTGACACAACCACATCAATGTTTATAGCAGCTCAATTCACAGTAGCCAAACTATGGAACCAACCTAGCTACCCTTCAACAGATGAATGGATAAAGAAATGTGGTATATATATATATTTAAATGTGGTATATATAAAAATGTGGTATATATATAAAGAAAATGTGGTATATATATGCAATGAACTATTACTCAGTGTTAAGGAAGAATGAAATGATGGCATTTTCCAGCAAATGGATGACGCTGAAGAATATCACACTAAATGAAATAAGACAATCCCAGAGACCCAAAACTTGAATGTTTTCTCGGGGGGGGGGGGGAGAGACAAAGAGGAGTGATGGGAGGGGAGGGGACATGGGGGTAGGAAGGATAGAAGAATGAATCAGACATTATTACCCTATGTGCATATATGATTACATGACTTGTGTAACTCTACGTTATGTACAACCAGAAGAATGAGAATTTATACTCCAGTTATATATGATATGTCAAAATGCATTCTACTGTCATGTAATAACTAATTAGAACAAATTAAAAAAAGTCAAAAGAAAAGAAAAGGAGCTCCCAGCTGCTGCACGCAGGGCCAGACCTGGGGAAGGGCTTCCTCCATTATCGGGAAGAGTGCGACCTGCCCATTTGCGACCAGAGCAAGAGGTAGACTCCCCGCCCGCTGGAAGGAGAGACCCAGCCGCCACTTTGCCTGGCCGCCTGGGCCCAGAGTAGCAGCTCCCAGCTGCTGCACGCAGGGCCAGACCTGGGGAAGGGCTTCCTCCATTATCGGGAAGAGTGCGACCTGCCCATTTGCGACCAGAGCAAGAGGTAGGCACCCGCCCGCTGGAAGGAGAGACCCAGCCACCAGTTTGCCTGGTCTTCAGGGCCCAGAGTAGCATCTCCCGGCTGCTGCACGCAGGGCCAGACCCGGGGAGGGCTTCCTCCATTATCGGGAAGAGTGCGACCTGCCCATTTGTGACCAGAGCAAGAGGTAGACTCCCGCCCGCTGGAAGGAGAGACCCAGCCACCAGTTTGCCTGGCCGCCTGGGCCCAGAGTAGCAGCTCCCAGCTGCTGCACGCAGGGCCAGACCTGGGGAAGGGCTTCCTCCATTATCGGGAAGAGTGCGACCTGCCCATTTGCAACCAGAGCAAGAGGTAGACTCCCGCCCGCTGGAAGGAGAGACCCAGCCACCAGTTTGCCTGGTCTTCGGGGCCCAGAGTAGCATCTCCCGGCTGCTGCACGCAGGGCCAGACCTGGTGAAGTGCTTCCTCCACTCCCTGGGGGAGTGCGACCTGCCCAGCTGCAACCAGAGCAAGAGGTAGGCACCTGCCCGCTGGAAGGAGAGAACCCGCCGCCAGTTTGCCTGGCCTCCAAGGCCCATAGTAGCATCTCCCTACTGCTGTAAGCAGGGCCCAGCCTGAGGATAAGTCCCTTCCACTATTCCACTGTGCCACTCTGCAACGGACCAAAGGTGCAGCCTTGACTCCACTAACAGGGTTGCTGACTGTACATGATCTGGGTCAGGTGGCTTAAACTGGAAGGGAAAAAAGAAGGGCTTCCAAGGGTCCATTTTGTTTGAGACTTGTTCTTGGGTTCAACGTTTTTGTTTTTATTTGCTTGTTTGTTTGTTTTGTTGTTTCTTGGGAGTTTTTTGTTTGTTTTTGTTTTGATTGACAGTGTATTTGTGTGCTTCTGCTCCTCTTTTCTTTCTTTTCTTCCTTCTCACTTTTATATTTTTTCTTCTTCCTTCATCTTCCCTATTTACACCCTGCCATTGCATTCTCAACAGAGGCAAAAACAAGTTATATGCACAAATTGAGATTTCTAGAACGTGTACAATTGAAATATATAGCAAAGTGGTGTTATATATGGTTTATTCTCTATTTTCTAGACTTATTCTCTCTCTCTCCTCTCTCTTACACTAATTACTACTCCTTGGTTATTATTTTTTTCTCTTTTTTTTTTTTTTTTTTTTCTTTTCCATCTTTCTTTATTTCTCCTCTCAACCGCAGCATAAGTTAGGTTTATATGTAAATCGGTCTTTCCATCTATTCATTCACTCCATTCTCTTTCCTCTCTCATCGGCTGATACTAAACCACTTCCATAGAACTCTCTTTTCATACTTTCTAAGAAAGAACAAATCAATACACTCACTTCCTTCTTCCTAAACATATTACCTCTCTGTCCATTACTTGAAACTTTAAAACCCCATCAGAAGCATACAGAGTAAATTGGAAACAACATCTGGGTTAACTAAATCTGTACATTGTGATCAAACTGGGATTCTCTGAATAGAAAGTGTTTGATTTTAAAGTGTAAAGGAAATATAAGGGGATCTGATAGCATTGTACTACAGGAGCAACATAAGGTTTTAAGGTAAAATCAAAGTAGACAAGGTCCCACAGTGCAGGTAGAATAGACGCACAAGCAATATGAAGAAACAAGGGAAAAAAGTGACACAAACAAATCAATATACCTCCTCAGTAGATTCCATACCATGCACAGTTGGTGCAATGCCAGAGATGGAATTCAGAAATTACATATTCCAAATGTTAGCGGAACTTAAGAATGAACTCAAAAATGAGATGAGGGAGCAAATACAGGAGGTGAAAGATCATTTTGACAAAGAACTCCATAAACAAATACAGGAAGTAAAAGATTACTTCAATAGGGAGATAGAAGCTCTAAAGAGAAACCAAACAGAAATTCCAGAAATGAAAGAAGCAATAAATCAAAATAAAAGCTCAATCGAAAGTATCACCAACAGAGTAGATCACTTGGAAGAAAGAACCTCAGACAATGAAGACAAAATATATATCCTAGAGAAAAATCTAGATTACACAGCAAAAATGGTAAGAAACCAAGAACAGAACATTCAAGAATTATGGGACAACATAAAAAGACCAAACATAAGAGTGATTGGGGTAGAGGAGGGGGCAGAGTTTCAAGCCAAAGGAATGAGTAATTTATTTAATGAAATAATTACAGAAAATTTTCCAAACTTGAGGAATGAAGGGGAAAACCAAGTTCAAGAGGCCTACCGAACACCAAACATACAAAATCACAACAGATCCACACCAAGACACATTATAATGAAAATGCCTAATATACTGAGCAAGGAGAGAATATTAAAAGCCACAAGAGAAAGGAAGCAGATTACATATAGGGGGAAACCAATCAGACTTTGTTCAGATTTTTCTACCCAGACCTTAAAAGCAAGAAGATCCTGGAATAGCATATTTCAAGCTCTGAAGGAAAAGGGATGTCAACCAAGAATCTTATATCCAGCAAAATTGAGCTTTAGATTTGAAGATGAAATAAAAACCTTCCACGACAAGCAAAAGTTAAAAGATTTCACATCTCGAAAGCCAGCACTTCTGAACATCCTGGGCAAAATTTTCCATGAAGAAGAAGAGAAAAATAACAATGAAAATCAACAAAGGGAGATATTAAACTAAGGGAAATACCAACCAGAAGAGAAACCAAATCAAGCTAAAGATCATCATACAAATAAAAATGGATGGGAATAAAAATCACATCTCAATAATAACCCTGAATGTTAACGGCCTAAACTCGCCATTCAAAAGACACAGATTATCTGAATGGATTAAAAGAAATGACCCAACAATCTGCTGTCTCCAAGAAACACACCTCATAGAAAAAGACATCAATAGACTGAAGGTAAAAGGCTGGGAAAAGTCTTATCACTCACATGGCCTGCGGAAGCAAGCAGGGGTTTCCATTCTCATTTCAAATAAGGTAGACTTCAAGCCAAAGTTAATCAAAAGGGACAAAGATGGATATTTCTTACTACTTAAGGGAACCATTCATCAAGAGGATATAACAATCATAAATCTATATGCCCCAAATAATGGAGCACCTACATTCATCAAACAAACGCTTCTCAAGTTCAAGAGTAAAATTGACCACAACACAGTTATTCTAGGGGATTTCAACACACCTCTCTCACCAATGGATAGATCATCCAAACAAAAACTAAACAAAGAAACCTTAGGCCTCCTTAAAACAATTAATAACTTAGATCTAACGGACATATATAGAATATTTCATCCCTCAGTAAATGAATACACTTTTTTCTCAGCAGCACATGGCTCCTTCTCCAAAATAGATCATATATTATGTCACAAGGCAAATCTCAGCAAATATAAAAAAATAGAAATACTACCCTGCATGCTATCAGACCATAAAGGGATGAAATTGGAAATCAATGACAAAACAAGGAATAAGAAAAACTACTCCAACAACTGGAAGCTAAGCAACATGCTACTGAATGAACAAGGGGTTGAAGAAGACATCAAAGAGGAGATTTAAAAAATTCCTAGAGGTAAATGAGAACACAGATACATCATATAGAAATCTCTGGGACACTATGAAGGCAGTAATAAGAGGAAAATTCATTGCACTGAGTTCATTCTTTAAAAGGAAGAAAAACCAACAAATAAACGACTTAACATCACACCTCCAAGCACTAGAAAAAGAAGAACAGATCAACACCAAGAGCAGCAGAAGACAGGAAATAATTAAAATCAGAGCAGAAATTAATGAAATTGAGACTAAGGAAACAATTCAAAGAATTGACAAAACTAAAAGTTGGTTCTTTGAAAAAATAAACAAAATTGACAGACCCTTAGCAATGCTAACGAAAAGAAGAAGAGAAAAAACTCAAATCACTAACATTTGTGATGAAAAAGGGAATATCACAACAAACACCTCAGATATACAGAAGATAATTAGAAATTACTTTGAAAACTTGTACTCTAATAAAACAGAAAATGCTGAATGCATTGACAGATTTCTAGAGTCATATGATTTGCCTAAACTGGATCTGGAGGCTATACACAATTTAAACAGATCGATTACAAGCAAAGAAATAGAAGATGTCATCAAAAAGCTACCAACAAGGAAAAGTCCAGGACCTGATGGGTTTACAGCAGAGTTCTACAAGACTTTCAAAGAAGAACTAATACCAATGCTCTTCAAACTATTTCAAGAAATAGAAAAAGAGGGAGCTCTTCCAGACTCTTTTTATGAGGCCAATATTACATTAATTCCAAAGCCAGGCAAAGACACATCCAAAAAAGAAAACTTTAGGCCAATATCCTTAATGAACATAGATGCAAAAATCCTCAACAAAATTCTGGCAAATCGGATACAAAAACATATCAAAAAGATAGTGCACCATGATCAAGTGGGGTTTATTCCAGGGATGCAAGGCTGGTTCAACATTCGGAAATCAATAAACATAATACATCACATCAATAGACTTAAAGATAAAAATCATATGATTATCTCAATAGATGCAGAAAAAGCATTTGACAAAATACAGCACCCCTTTATGTTCAAAACACTGGAAAAACTAGGAATATCAGGGACATATCTCAACATTATAAAAGCTATTTATGCAAGGCCCAGAGCTAACATTATCTTAAATGGAGAAAAATTGAAAGCATTCCCTCTAAAAACTGGAACAAGACAGGGATGCCCCCTCTCACCACTGCTATTTAACATAGTACTGGAAACTCTGGCAAGAGCAATTAGACAGACGAAAGAAATTAAAGGGATCCAGATAGGAAAAGAAGAGCTCAAATTAGCACTATTTGCTGATGACATGATAATCTACCTAGAAGACCCAAAAAAACTCTACCAGAAAACTTTTACAACTAGTAAATGAATTTGGCAAAGTAGCAGGATACAAAATCAATACCCATAAGTCAAAGGCATTTTTGTACATCAGTGACAAAGCCTCTGAAAGGGAAATGATGAAAACTACGCCATTTACAATAGCATCAAAAAAAATAAAATACCTGGGAATCAACTTAACGAAAGAGGTGAAAGAGCTCTATAAGGAAAATTATAGAACACTAAAGAAAGAAATCATAGAAGAACTCAGAAGATGGAAAGACCTACCTTGCTCTTGGATAGGTAGAATCAATATTGTCAAAATGTCCATACTACCAAAAACATTATACAGATTTAATGCAATTCCAATCAAAATCCCAATGTCATTCTTCAAAGAAATAGAAAAAGCAGTCATGAAATTCATCTGGAGAAATAAGAGACCCAGAATAGCCAAAGCAATCCTGAGCAAGAAAAGTGAAGCAGGTGGCATCACCATACCGGACTTTAAATTATACTATAGAGCAATAGTAACAAAAACAGCATGGTATTGGCACCAAAACAGACTGGTGGACCAATGGTACAGAATTGAGGACACAGAGACTAATACATATAATTTCAGCTATCTTATATTAGACAAAGGTGCCAAAAATGTACAGTGGAGAAAGGATAGCCTCTTCAACAAATGGTGCTGGGGGAAAACTGGAAATCCATATGCAACAAAATGAAATTAAACCCTTGTCTCTCACCATGCACAAAATTCAATTCAAAGTGGATCAAGGACCTAGGAATTAGACCAGAGACAATACGCCTAATAGAAGAAAAAGTAAGCTCCAATTTCCAACATGTCGGATTAGGCCCCAAGTTCCTTAATAAGAATCCTGTAGCACAAGAACTATTACCAAGAATTAATGAATGGGATAGATTTAAACTGAAAAGCTTCTTCTCAGCAAAAGAAACAATCAGTGAGGTGAATAGAGAGCCAACTAATTGGGAACTAATATTTAATACATGCACATCAGATAGAGCACTAATTTCTAGAATGTATATAGAACTAAAAAAACTTAACACCAAAAAAGCAAATAACCCAATCAATAAATGGGCTAAGGAATTGAAAAGACACTTCTCAGAAGAAGATACACGATTAATCAACAAATACATGAAAAAATGCTCAACATCACTGGCAATTAGAGAAATGCAAATCAAAACTACTCTAAGATTTCATTTCACTCCAGTCAGAATGGCAGCTATCAAGAACACAAACAACAATAAATGTTGGAGAGGATGTGGGGAAAAAGGCACACTCATACATTGCTGGTGGGACTGCAAAATGGTGCAACCGCTATGGAAAGCAGTATGGAGATTTCTTGGGAAAATGGGAATGGAACCACCCTATGACCCAGCCATCCCACTCCTGGGTCTATTCCCAAAAGACTTAAAAACAGCATATTACAGTGACACAGCCACTTCAATGTTTATAGCAGCACAATTCACAATAGCTAGGTTATGGAACCAACCTAGATGCCCCTCAGTAGATGAGTGGATAAAGAAAATATGGTATATATACAAAATGGAATTTTACTCAGCAATAAGAGAGAATAAAATAATGGCATTTGCAGGTAAATGGATGAAGTTGGAGAATATAATGCTAAGTGAAATTAGTCAATCTCAAAAATCCAAGTACCGAATGTTTTCTCTGATATAAGGAGGCTGGTTCACAGAGTTGTTGGAAGGGGGTACATAGGATCAGAGGAACACTAGAATGGTCAACGGAAAGGGAGGGGAGGGAGGGAGTAAGGGGGGGGTTGGAAAAAAATTGGTGGTTGAATGAGATGGATATCATTATCCTAAATGCATGATTGAAGATCTGAATGGTACTTATATACTTTGTATACAAGCAGTTGTATGTAAAAAGATACTATACTTGTGCATGATGAATAAGTAAATAAATAATAAAAAAAATAAAAAAAAAAAAAAAAAGAAAAGAAAAGGAAAAAATATCCTTCTCCATAGGAACACATACTTCACTAACCATTTCATTACTTCCTTCATTCACTCTTTTTTTCCTGAATATTTTTGTGACTCCATTCCTTTGTGCTTTTCTTCATGTATTGTATACAAAAGCAATTTCTCCCCTTCCTCAAGGAAGAATACTGACTTATCTTTTTCAAGATACATTTTTTTTTCAGTTGCACTTAATACAAGAGCCCCCAAACAAGAGAGAGCTCAACCTGGATGTAGTTGTAGGAGACATATGTTATCCAAAACTCCATCTTTGGCTTTCACTCCATCAGCATTTCTTCCAAGTCCACTTTGCCTTCATAAGACAGGTTCAGACTTTCCAGGGCCAGTCTATGTGCCTTCATCCCTGAATCCTGTCCCACACTTGTAAGTATCCTCCTCCTTGCATGTAGTTCTCGTTTCACTGTCCCAACCTCAAAAAAAGAGGTGGACTTATTCTTAACTACTCGGTTGATAAATAATTTATGCTATGTTAGTCAGTTTTTCATCACTGTGACAAAATACCTGAAAAAATCAATTCAAAGGAAGAAAATTTTATTTGGGCCCATGGTTTCAGAGGGTTCAGTCCATGATCATTTGGCCCCATTGCTTTGGGCCTTTGGTGGGAGGCACACAGTAGAGCAAAACATCTTACCTCAAAGCAACCAAGAAACAGAGAAAGAGAAAGGGGGAAAGCCCGGGACAAGACATACCCTTGTAGGGCATGATGACCACAGTGACCTACTTCCTACAACTAGGCCCCCCCCCACCTGTACCACCTCCTGATGGTCCATTCAATTATGAATTTATTAATGGCTTAATCCACTGAAGAGATAAGAGCCCTCATGATCTGATCACTTCTCCAAAGCCCTACCTCTGAACACTGCTGCACCTGAAACCAAACTTTCAACACATAAGACTTTGAGGAATATTTCAAATCCAAACTATAACATATGCCAAGTTATCTGTGACTGGAGGGGAACAGTTTGGGGTATAATCATTTTTAAGTATAATCAATGAACAATTTGCCTTAAACCAAAATATACTTATTCTAAAAAGGCAGTTAAACATTATAGCAGTTTAATGGAGAAAATCTTCCTGAGCAAGATTCTTTTAATTAGTGATTGTGGCCTCAATTTTTAACATTCTAGAACTGCAGTTCATCATGCTATTGATTGTTAAGTACCAGAAATTCAACATTTTTCTCATGGTGATACCATTATTTCAGTATTTTGAAATTTCAAAATCGAAGTTATCTGCTGAATTATTTTACTTTGAAAAGTACCCAGAGAGTTAAACCCAACATGAAAAGGGAGACTTGGGATCTCTCAAGGCCTCTGTGCTAGCAAAAGTAGAAGACTGAAACACTGACTCAGATTTTCTCAGATCAAATTCACTCTAGTTCTACTTTCCCTGAATGTGTAAGAAGCAGAGCCTCTCTGAAAGAGAATTATATGGAACAAAGACTCAACTGCAAGACAAGACTCCCTTCCAATGAGGTCAGTTTGATAGTGAATGCTAGCAGGGTTTCATGGTGGAAACTCCTTATCTGCCTGACTGATTTGTTTTGTTTGTTTGAACAAAGCCCATTTTATAGCAGAAGCTAAGAACCCAGCAGCCAGCATGGTCACTACTGAGACTTAAGCAACAAAAGCTTCCATTGTCAATAAAATATTGCACTCTTTAATAAAAATAAAGATTTCTGAAAGACCATATTTATTCTACAACAAAAAAAATGGAATTATGTTTAAAGAAAAGTTTTGGAGGCAGATGTTTGGATTTAGTTTATGTTTATTTCTTCACTATTCCTCTGTAAAACAAGAAAAAATATTTTCTTGTCCTAAAAGAATTTGCCCCAAAACTAGGCTCATTGTTCTTAAGACCACACTTAAAATCCAAGTCTCTAATTTATTTTCAATTTTCAGGTTTGATTTTCTTCACTTTATGTGCTGTTTAGTTTATTTTACGCACTTACTCTTACTGCTTTTTTTTTTCTCCTAGGACTCAGGGTGATAATATGTGCTTAATGTTTATGTGTTTGAAATTTGAGCTTTGTTCAATGTTTTATTTTTATAGATTTTTTAATATGTGAAAATATCAAATATTTAGTTTCTATAGTCTTTAAAATTTTGGGGTCATAAACAGCATTTTAACTGAATTATGAGTATTAATGCCAGCACGTAGATGCATTCTGAAAAGAATGAAAAAATGCCACTGTTATCCTTTTGCTCTAACAGTGTCACCATGATTTTCCATGGATCATCTCAATAATGCCAGGAGTCCTGACTGGATGTGCAGGTGAATGTTTGGTTTACTATTTAGTATTCCCCATCCTTTCTCCTGACCAACAGCCCACCATCTCTTTGACTCAGAGATGGCTTCTGACCCTGCAGCCTTGAAAAAGGGCAATAGTTATTGCTTGAGCACCAACCTTTCACCTAGCACTGTGCTATGTGCTGGACGCCATCTTTCATTTAATTGTCATAATAATTCAGAGTGATCCTAATCAAAATCCCTACTTTACAATTGAGGAAATGGACTCTAAGTGTGATCAAATAATGCAGGAAACTTCACAATGCAGGAGTCATTCTGGGTCCCTTGCTCCAAGCCCAACATCTTCTGTCCTCTTACCTTCGTGGGGACTCTTGGTCTCCTTTTTGTGTCAAGCCTGCAGAAATTACTCTGTTTGCACACTTGCACATGACACTTTTTTAATAACAAAAGAACTTTCTAATAATTAAATAGCATCTTATGTTAACCAAGTTAGAAGTGAGATTAGATGACCCTTGTGATTACCTGCATCCCGGGAAGGTAGGAAAGCCCATAAAATGTCAAAGATGGCAAACACCTAAGATAGCTATAGGAAATGTGGTAAAACAGCCCAGAAAAAAATGCCTTTTCTTGAACCAAAGATGTAAGTTGAATGTCTATTTGTTCTTCAATAGTAAATATATATATGGGGGGGGGGAGATTTTCTGAGCATTTATTCTCTTTAGATGACTAAGAATAATATCTGCCATTTGTTGGGCACAGACTGCTAAGAGCCTCATATTTGTCAACAGTTTATTGAACACTGAACACCACAGGGTTCGAACTCCAAAGTTTTTATTTTCCTCCCATCCTGGCTTTAACATGCTCCATTGAATCTCCCCTTCCCAAAATTTTACAGCATCTCCACCAGATGCCAGCTTTCCAACCTTTCCAGGTTGTAAAAGACACAGTCCAGATTCATCCACTTCAGTTTCTCACCCAGTTTAAATATACACCCACCCTGCTGGTTCCAGTGAGTCTTCTCCGACCCCTGCACCTTCTGCATGGCTTTCTATGTACAGGATAGGAAGAAAATATTCACAAAAGAGAAGAGGAATGTTTTGGCTTACCAAATGCTGTTGTAATCTCTGCCCTCTACCAGGCAGCCATCCAAATACTGCATCTCCTGGGATACACCTGATGATTCTTTGCAAAGCCCTTTGGCAGCCTCTTCAGTGTATGACCATGTCCCATAGGAAATCAGCTCCAATGGACCTCTCCAAGTCTTTCTGTTCCCATTCCGATATAACCCACCCTATAGGCTTTGGTTGCTGGGGTCTCTTCTCTTAGTAAGTCAGAGCGTATCATGATGTTTCAAGCCTGGCACTGTCCATGGTGTCCACTTGCCCCACATAATATTCATGCATCTTTGTCCTTTCAGACAATGGGTGTATGCTCCATTCTCCAGCTGCTTGTTTACTCAGAGATCCCTCCTTAAATTTCTTTCCTGTTGCTCCAGTAGGCAAAAAAGACACTTCTGTAATTCCATTGCCTGAGTAGTCATCCAACTGAAAAATGAGATTCCAGGCTCAACTTCTTGCTGGCAAATCTAATCTCTACAAATCTTCCTCTTGGAACACTTCATTGGCTTATTGTAGAAGGAGAGGAAAGAAAAGACACAAAATTCTTTCTGAAGCTGAAGATTTATAATTCAATAGTTCCCTCAAGATTAGTGACTAGAGAGTGATAACTGGGGTAGCAGAATGAATTTGCCTTTTAATAAATCCCAGCTATCTATTTGTTCCCTAATTATCACCTATTTGTCACCAACTTTGGAGCCAAGTTGCCAATTCTAAGATAATAAGCAAAGTCCCACTTAGTATTAGTATTACACACAACCCTGCAACATAGGTATTGTTATGCCTTATGCAAGTGGACTACAAATAATAATTAACATTATTCTATCAGGGCAGAGAAACTTCCATCACCTCACATCATGCTTGGAACATTAAAGGACTCAATAAATATTTATGGGATTTATAAATAATGTAAATAAATAGCTCAAGGTCATGCCTAGGAAATGATGAAACAGCATTCAAATCCATTGCTTTTGGATCATCAGCATCTCCTAAATGGAGGTTCAACCTCATATAAATGCTGTTGTATCATGTAAAAGCCCCTTCACTCAGACTCAGACATACCTTTTGATGAAATACCTCATTTCTTTTTATTTATTTATTCTAATTTGTTATACATGACAGCAGAATGCATTTCAATTCATAGTACACATATAGAGCACAAATGTTCATGTCTCTGTACACAAAGTGGAGTCACACCATTCGTGTCTTCATACATGTACCTAGGGTAATGATGTCCATCTCATTCCACCATCTTTCCTACCTCCATGCCCACTCCTTTCCCCTTCCTCCCCTTTGCCCTATCTAACGTTCCTCCATTCCTCCCATTCTCCTCGCCACCTCCATTGTGAATCAGCATCCACATATCAGAAAAAAACATTCAGCCTTTGGTTTGGGGGGATTGGCTTACTTCACCTAGCATGATACTCTCCAACTCCATCCATTTACCTGAAAATGCCATGATTTTATTCTCTTTTAATTCTAATATTCCATTGTGTGTGTGTGTGTGTGTATTTTTTCCTTATCCATTCATCTATTGAAGGACATCTAGGTTGGTTCTACAATTTAGGTATTGTGAATTGTGTTGTTATAAACATTGATGTGGCTGCATCACTTTAGTATGCTGTTTTTAAGTACTTTGAGTATAAACCGAGGAGTGGAATAGCTGAGTCAAGTGGTGGTTCCATTCCAAGTTTTCCAAGGAATCCCCATATTGCTTTCCAGACTGGTTGCACTAACTTGCAGTCCTACCAGCAATGTATGAATGTGCCTTTTCCCCCACACCCTCACCAACATTTATTGTTGTTTGTATTCTTAATAGATTCCATTCTGACTGGAGTGAAATGAAATCTTAGAGTAGTTTTAATTTGCATTTCTCTAATTGCTAGAGATGTTGAAAATTTTTTCATATATTTGTTTATTAATTATATATCATCTTCTGAGAAGTGTCTGTTCAGTTCCTTAGCCCATTTATAGATTGGGTTATTTGTGGTTTTGGTGTTAAGTTTTTTGAGTTCTTTATATGTCTTAGAGATTAGTGCTTTATCTGATGTGTGTGTGGTAAGAATTTGCCCCCATGAAGCAGGTGGCACTACTATACCAGACCTTAAACTATACTACAGAGCAATAGTAACAAAAATGGCATGGTATTGGCACCAAAATAGACTTGTAGACCAACGGTACAGAATAGAGGACACAGAGACAAACCCACATAGATACAGTTATCCCATATTAGAGGAAGGAGCCAAAAACATGTATTGGAGAAAAGATAGCCTCTTTAACAAATGGTGCTGGGAAAACTGAAAATCCATATGCAGCGAAATGAAATTAAGCCCCTATCTCTCATCATGCACAAAACTCAACTCAAAGTGGATCAAGGACCTAGGAATTAGACCAGAGACCCTATAGCCTGATAGAAGAAAAAGTAGGCCCAAATCTTTATCATGTTGGATTAGACCCTAGTCAGGACTTAACAAGACTCCTATAGTGCAGGAAATAAAGTCAAGAATCAATAAACGGGATGGATTCAAACTGAAAACCTTCTTCTCAACAAAAGAAACAATCAGTGAGGTGAAATATCTCATCTCTATCCCACTCTTGGAGACTAGCCTTGTGACAGTTCCATCTGCATGCATGTGAAGCCAATCAGCACATTCTAAGCACAGAATGAGCTTATCCTGTCTAGCCTTGGCTTCCCATATTTTTAAAAAATATTTATTTATTTGCTTTATTTGTGCACAATGCGTTTATTAGTACGTGGTGCTGAGGATCGAACCCGGGCCGCGCACGTGCTAGGCGAGCACTCTACCACTGAGCCACAAACCCAGCCCTCCTATATTTTTCATAGTCAAATTTTTCCATGGTAGAAACTTTACCATTACAAATATCATTCTCCTCTGAACTTTTCTATTTTCAGTTGCTTAATAAGCAGTAAGTATCTATATGACATTTTTCATTTCTTAGTTCCTGTTGATATTCAACTTCAGTCATATAAATGTTGGTTGATTACCTTTAGGGACTA
This sequence comes from Tamias sibiricus, assembly GCA_025594165.1. Classification (NCBI taxonomy): domain Eukaryota; kingdom Metazoa; phylum Chordata; class Mammalia; order Rodentia; family Sciuridae; genus Tamias; species Tamias sibiricus. The sequence goes on along the minus strand of CM046664.1, from coordinate 103,939,138 downwards.
TAAGCTCAAAAAGTATTGGATGAGTCAATGAATGGATGGACGAATTGTATAAATGTCTAAATTCCAGGTAGTTGACACTTGTGAAATGCCTCTTAGTTAATGGCAATTTCATAAATCTAAAAAGCACTTGAGTCTTAGAGACTTGAATAATGAGTCAAATGACTTTGAAATATGAAGCTATCCCCTATATAAACATGAGGAATATCAGAAAATCTCACTTTAGAATATTTACTTAAAAACTGACACTTGATTCTTACCTGTATTATTATAGAGGAAGAAACATTAATAAATATTTGCCTTTAACATTGTGTCAAGATGGAAAAACTGAGAATTTAGGAATACTTGGAGAAAAGGAGTAGAGAGATATCTAATACCTCTAAAAGAAGAGTCAAGTTTTCTCTCAACTTTGCCTGTACTAATTTTCAAGTAACCTTTACCTTTCTTGCCCAAGCTAGAGTATAGGACTAATGGAGAGCAGCAGCAGCTCAAACTCTCCCTGTACCTTTTTGAACTGGAAAAGATTGAAGGTTATTTTCCTTGGGCTCCACCTTAGAGATCCATAGTCTGAGTCTGTGAGAGTCGAGAGACACAATATAAATGAAATAAGAAAGAATTTTGTTGACATTTGACTTTGGGTCAGTAGTGATACTGTGGTATTGCTAGAGATATAGTGGCCTCTATCAATAATTTAAAAACTAAACAAGGATTTGAGAAGTATAGGGAAACAGTCTACTGGCTTGGTTTAGGAGGCCAGATCAGTAAAGAGGGAGTGGTGACAACTCAGTACCATATAGTGTCCTCAACTATGCAAGCCTGGGTGTCTATTCTTGACACGGATCAGACTTTCTCATAGGTTTCTGGCAATTTTCCAGAAAGAACAGTGTGTTCCCTGCTATGTGTATGAAGGATTTCGAAAACATGTTTGTGTGTGCGTCCTAGTAGTTGGGGACTGGCTTAGTTGCTCTGTGTCACATACTTCCTCTCAGGGCTGCTGTGACTTCAGGCCAACTATGCAAATTCTCAGAAGCAAGACTAGTTCCTGGGTACAGGCAGGGCACATTGCTGGCATGTCCAAAAAGCCTATGTAATGGAGGCAGAAATAGTTTTGTAGGGAACCCAAATGTTCCCGCAAACCATAGTTTAAAAAATATTCTGTTGCACAGAGTAAATATAGATTTGGTTTCAGTTAACCTCCTACTATGGTCACAGGGGCCTTCTTTGGAAATCTGCACCTGTTTCTCCTGGTGAGATCCTCTCTCTGGGCATGATTACTCACCCTGGGAGCTAAGATAACACAGATTAACACCAGGGCTGGTACCTCCAGCTTGGAAGCACTGACTCGCTCAAAGTTCCTCATACTCCCTTATCAGGAGAGGGAAATCTGAGCAGAGGGAGGGATTAGTCAACATGGCCTGAGGAGCCCTGAGGGGACTCTAGGTGTTTCCAGTAAATAGAAAAGGGGTCATGAGAATAACTGTGAGCTCCTAGGCCCTTTGGACATGGAATATCGGTCCATCTGTCTTGGATTCTAGTATCAAACAGCAGTCAATGTATTGTAGAAAATTTTAGGGATGGATTATTGGAGATCATAAGATTCCACCCTGACCAACCTGCTCTTATGGACAGATAGGTTCATAAAAAATGGAGACCACCATTGAAATTTCTTAACTCCAAACTGGTAGCATTTCTTCATCTTCCAATATATGCAGAACCTTAACTAACCACTCCTAACACATCTTTCCTCTTATGATCTTGCTCTGTACTCACTGAGTACATAGTTTTCCATCCCTAATCCATCCTCCTGTAACTCTTTTTTTAAATTCATAGTTTTACTGGAATTCTATGCTATTATATAGGCCCCTCAAGTTCAACACATCCAAAATTAATTTTATCATAAGAGACAACATTTATCATATTAATCATTAAAAGAATGAACAACAGTTAAAGGAATAAATGAAGTAACACATTTAATGGAGAATCCAATATTTAGTTGGTCAAGCTCCTAATAACAAATAACTCAAAACGTGAAATATAGAATTTGAGAAGCCCAGCTATGAGCAGCAATTTTGACAGTAACTAAATTATCTTGATCAAATCATAAAGCTTTTTCAATCCTCATTTTCTCACATATAAAGCCGGGATAGACATTTTGTTATGGTTTAGATATGGGGTATACCCCAAAATCTCATGCGTGAGACAATGCCAGGATGTCCAGAGGTGACAGTACTAGATTATGAGAAGCGTAACTTCATCAGTGGATTAATCCACTGACATGGATTAACTGGTTGGGAACTGTAGGCGGGTAGGGTGTGACTGGAAGAAAAAGATCACCTTTGGGTTTTAGATTTTGTCCCTGGTGGGCAGAACTCTTTCTCTGCTTCCTGGTTATTGTGTCCTGAGCTGCTTTCTCTACCATGCCCTTCTGTCATGATGGTCTGTGTCATCTCAGGCCCAATCTGTGGAGTCTGGTAACCATGGGCTGAATCTCTGATACTATGAGCCAAAATAAACTTTTCCTCCTACAAGTTGTTCTTGTCAGATCTTTTGGTCACAGTGATACAAATTTGACTAAAACGCATTTATACCTAATGATTGTTGGATGTTGACTCTATATCAGGCATGATGAGTACTTTATAAGCATTTAATAATCACTTTAGGATAAACACTGAAGATACAAATTAAACATTCCTTTCATTCAATAATTATGTATTGAGTGACTATTAAATATTAGGAGTTGAAATTCAAAGGGTACAAATTATGAACAATTTGAATAGGTGATTCACTAAAGGAAGATATGTAAATAGCCAACAAGCAAATGTATTAATCAGGGTTCTCCAGCAGAAAAAAAAAATTTATTACAATTTATTAGATTGGCAGACACAGAGACTAGATAGTCCCACCACAGCCATCTGCAGGATAGACAGCCAGAGAATCAGTAGTTGCTCTGTCCAAGAAGCTGGAGCATCAGAACAAGAGGGACCAATGATGCAGACCTAGTCCAAGGTTGAAGGCCTGGAAGCTCCCTGGAGTCACTAGTGCAAGTCTGCATTCAAAGGTTGGAGAATCTTGAGGCTGATGTCCCCAGGCAATGGCAGCATCAAAAAACACACCCCTATGAGAAGAGTCTAGTGTGTATGAATGGGAACTTCCCCTTCCTTTGCTTTTTTTGTACAGCAGGGGCCCCAGACTATTAAAAAAATGCTGTCCACATTCAGGGCGGGTCTTCCCCTACCAGTTCACTGACCCACAAGCCAATCATCTCTGGAAACACTGCACACACACACACACTCAGAAAGGTACTCTGCCAATTTTCTAGGCATCTATCAATCCCATCAAGTTGACAAACCAGATTAGCAGCAAGTGAGAAGATGTTTTAACATCATTAACTCTCAGAGAAATGCAAATTAAAATTTCAAAGACATATCACTATACACCCAGTGGAATATCAAATTTAAAAAACTAACCTCACTAACTATTGACAAGTATGTAAGCAGCCAATAGTGTCATATATTGTTGGTGGAAGTGAAAAAATACACATCACTTGGAAAAAATTCTCTGCAATTCTTTATTAAGTTAAATATATACCTACTGGCTGACCTATAAATTCTACTTCTAGATATTTACCCAAGAGAAATGGAAACAAATCCACAAAAAATAGTTGAGCAGAAATGTTTATAGCAGGTTTGTTGATTGCATTAGTCAAGAGAAACAGAACCAATAGAACACACAAACACATTACATATATATATATGTGTGTGTGTGTGTATATATATATATATATATATATATATATATATAATTTTTCTACATTACTTAATAAAGGGGAGATATTCTGAGCAATGCAGTATTAGGTGATTTTGCCACTGTGAGAACATGATAGCACATTCTTACGCACACCTACATGATATAACATACTACATACCTAGGCTTTATTATATAGCTTATCATTCCTAAACTACAAACTTGTATAGCACATTACTGTACTGAATACTGTAAACAATTTCAAAACATTGGTAAATACTTGTGTATCTAAGCACAGAACATGTACAGTAAAAATATGGTACAAAAATTAAAATGGTGTACCTGTACTATAGACTGGATCTAGTATGTCCCCCAGAGGCCCCTGTGTTAAAAGTTTGGTCCTCAGGTTGGTGCTATTGAGAGATGGTGGAACCTTTAAGAGGTAGAGCCTAGTAGAAGGTAGTTAGGTCATTGGGGGCATTCCCTTGGAGAGAATATTGGTGCTTACTCTCTCTCTCTCTCTCTCTCTCTCTCTCTCTCTCTCTCTCTCTGTGCCTTCTGGTCACCATGAGGTGAATAGGCCTTTCCTGCTATGTGTTCCTACCATGATTCCTGCCATGCGCTGCTATAGACCCAAAGCAACAGGCCCAAATGACCATGGACTTAAATGTGTGAAACACTAAGCCAAAATAAACCTTTCCTCCTTTTAGATTGGTTATTTCAGGTATTGTGTCACAGTAATGGAAAGCTGACTAGCATTACCTGTACTAACATCACTGACCCTAAATGAAGCCTGTAGGACTGGAAGTTTCTCCAGGTGAGTCAGCAAATGACTTGTGTGAATGTGAAGGCCCAGGATACTACAATGCACTACTGTAGATTTTATGAACACTGCAGACATAGGCTACGCTGAGTTTATAAAAATATTTTTCTTTCTTCAGTCTTCAATAAAAAATTAACCTTAGTTTATTACAACTATTTCACTTTATATACTTTTTTAAACTATTTTACTCTGTCATAATACTTAGCTTAAGACAAATAGATTGTATTATAGAGCTGAACAAAAAATATTTTCTTTCACTGGGGATATAGCTCAGTTGGTAGAGTGCTTTCCTCGCATGCACAAGACCCTGGGTTCAATCCCCACCACCACAAAAACAAAAAAGAAGGGAAGAAGAAAGAAGAAGAAGAAGAAGAAGAAGAAGAAGAAGAATATTAATCAGATTATTTTATTTATTTAATTTTAGGAAGACATATATAACAATGTAATCTCATAATCAGTTCTTAGACATTTTTAAAAAGAGGGAATTCTTTGAGATAAGGGGGCACAAGTGCCTTTTAAATTCTCTTTGAATGTAATTGTAAGAAAAGGCTATCAAACTTAAAATAAGGGTGTTGAAATAGATTATGTGTAAATGAAGGTACCTATTTGACTATTTTTAATTGATGTATATGTCTTGTACTACATTATGTATTAGTTCATTAAAGATAAAATTGAGTCAGAAATAAAATGCATCCAGCATACTTAATAGGTATCTGTGGATGGATATATAAATGAAAATATTGAAGTGCTATTTTTGGTAATTTGGGGATTGTGAACATATTATACAAGTTATTTTTATTTCATTCCATGCAAAACTAACAGTTCAAGTTTTAATTATTTTTTAAAATTTTTTATTTGTTTTAATTAATTATACATGACAGTAGAATACATTTATGCACTGTGATATCTCATACATAGATGGGATATAATTTCTCAGTTTTCTAAGTGTACATGTTGCAGAATCATATTGATCATGTAGTCACATATATTCATACTGCAATAATGTCTGTTTCATTCCACTTTCTTTCCCATCCCCACATCCCCTCCCACCCCTCCCTTCACTTCCCTCTACCTAATCTAAGGTAACGCTATTTTTCACTAGTGCCTCCCGCCTTATTGTGAATTAGCGTCCACATATTAGAGAAAACATTTGGCCTTTGGTTTTGTTGGATTGGCTTATTTTGCTTAGCATGACATTCTCCAACTCCAACCATTTACTAACAAATGCCTTCTTTAAAGCTGAGTAATATTCCATTGAGTATATATACCACATTTTCTTTATCCATTCACCTATTGAGGGATACCTAGGTTGCTTCCATAATCTAGCTACTGTGAATTGAGCTGCTATAAACATTGATGTGGCTGTGTCACTATAGTATGCTGATTTTAAGTCCTTTGGATGCAAACCAAGGAGTGGGATAGCTGGGTCAAATGGTAGTTCCATTCCCAGTTTTCTGAAGAATCTCCATACTGCTTTCCATAATGATTGCACCAATTTGCAGTCCCACCAGCAATGTATGAATGTACCTTTTCCCCTCACATCCTCACCAACATTTATTGTTGGCTGTATTCTTGATGATTGCCATTGATTCCACTGATGCCAGCCTGAGGTCTTCTTTCTGGGTGCTGCTGCCATAGAAAAATTCTTTCTTTACATTCTTGGTCTATAAACTTGTTCCAATTTTTAGATTTAAAAAATTTATTATTTTACTTTTCATGCTTTTGTTATAAACTAAGACACAAACATTAGACTCAGCCTGTACAGAGCATCAATATTACTGTCTTCAGCTCGACCTCTTGTCCTACTAGAAGTTCTTGGGGGGCATCACCTGGAGCCATCACCCCCTATGATAACAATGCCTACTGCTGGAGTCCCTCCTGAGAGACCTGCCTGGGACTGTTCTATAGTTCCCCCCCCCTCCTCCTCCTCCTTCTTTAAGTAGAAGTGTAAATAGAAGTATACTCTAAAAAATTATAAAAATATAGTGTAGTAAATGCATAAACCAGTAATAGTTGCTTGTTGTCATTTTCAAATGTCACATACTGCACATAATTACAAGGGCTACACTTTCATACAAGTGGCAGTGAAGTAAATTTCTTTACACCAACAGTATCAGAAACATATGAGCACTATGATGTTACATCAGCTACCATGTCATCAGGTAATAGGAATCTTTCGCCTCTACTATGGAACCACTATCTTATATGCAGTCCATCACCGAACAAAAGGTCATTATTCAATGCACAGTAAGTGTGAATGTGCGCACACACACACACACACACACACACACACACAAACCCACATATACAGAGAGGAAGATTTTAATTAGCTTATTTGATTATGGGGACTGGCAGACCCAATACCTGCAAAGCAAACTAGTAGGCTGGAGATCCAGCGAAGAATTGACAAGTCAGCCCCGAATCTGAAGACAGTCTGAAGGCAGGATCCCTTCTTCCTCCAGAACTCAGTCTTTCTGTTAAGGTATGTTGTACACTGGATGAGGCCCATGCCCCTGTTATAGAGGGTGATCTACTTTACTCAAAATCTACTGATTTAATATAACCCCAGCTATACCACTCCTTGATATTTGTGCTGAAGAACTGAAGTTATCATACTGTAGTGATTACATGCATACCCATGTTTATAGCAGCACAATTCACCATAGTCAAATTATGGAACCAGCCTAGGTGTCCATAAACAGGTGAGTGGATAAATACAAAATGTAGTTTTATTCAGCCATAAAGAAAAATAAAATTATGTCATTTTCCAGGAAATTGGATGGAACTTGAGACCATTTTGTTAAGCAAAGAAGCCAAACACAGAAGGCCAGAAGTTGTATGTTTTGGTTCATATGTGGAAGCTAAAGAGGAAAAAGGAAAAAAAAAAAAAAAAGTGGTGGGGGTATCCTATGAAAATCGAAGAGAGATCAGTAGAGAAAAGGGACCGGGGGAGGGAGGAGGGCATGGAAAGAGAAAATTCTGGGGAATGAATTTGGTCAAATTATATTACTGTATTTGTGTGCATGTACAAATACATAACAACAAATCCCACCATATGTACAGCTATAACTCATCAATAAAAATGTATGGGGAAAAAAGTCTGCTGATTTAAATGTTAATGATTTCTTAAAAATATTTTCCCAGAAATGTCTAGGTTGGTATTTAAATAAATATCTGTATATCATATTCCAGCCAAGTTAACACATAAAGTTAACCATTATTTCCATTATTACCGAAGTGGGAAATAAATGTTAAAAAAATATATATATTATGGTACATTCCTACCATGGAATACTATTAAGCAATAAAGAAATACAAACTACTGATAGATGCAAAAACACAATTAAAGCTCCAAAATACTGTCAAAATAAAGACACTGGACACAAAACCCTGTGGGATTCAATTTCTGTGAAGTTCAAGAACAGGTAAAACTAACCTATGATGAAAGTAGCAGAGCAGCTGCCTGTGAGAGGTGGGAATTCACAGGAAAAAGGAGGGAAGGAGTGTTCTGGAGTAATAAATTTGTTCTTCATTGAACGTGGATTACAAGGGTGTATACACTTTTTAAAATTCATTCAACTATATATTTAAAGTTGTGTATTTCACTGTATGCAAATTTTACTTTGATTTTTTTAAAAAGAACTCAATGAGTGTAGTTCTTTCCTTTAAGGAGTTTACAGCCTCCTGAGGAAGACAGGCAAGTAGATACTTACAACATAGCGTGACAAGTGGAAAATTTAACCTAATTAGATAACTGAAGTTTTAAAAGGGGGAGGCAGGGAATGGGTACTGGTATTCTTAAAATTATCACAGGTGTCTTGATGTACAGCTCAGAGTGAGAACACCTGGACTCATTGGGGACCTATGAGGGCCAGGACTTTGTCCACCATTATTCACCTTTGAACCTCCAGCAGGGTCTAGTTCAGCAAATATTTGTTGGATAAATGTCAAAATTCAATGCTTTATCTGATAAAAACAAAATCCCTGTGCCAAGTATCATCACTTGCCTTCCAATCCTTCCAGCTCTTTATTAATATGTTTGGCCATGAGGGGCTGGGGTTGTGGCTCAGCGGTAGAGCGCTCGCCTTGCACGTGCGTGGCCCGGGTTCGATCCTCAGCACCACGTAAACATAAATGCATTGCATTGTGTACAACTAAAGCAAATAAATAAATACTTTTTTAAAAAGAAAAAAAATATGTTTGGCCATGAGCCTTTGAGAACATTGAGAGTAGAACCCAGAAATGACAAATATATTTCATCCTGTCTATCAACTCCAAACAATTGGCAGTAGCAACCCAGACACTGTGTTAAGGAGGATTCTGAAGCTGAGTCTGGGATCAACAAAGAGAATAACTTCATTGGTTAATACTGCCTACCATAGGTGTGAAAAATGCTGTGCCACACTTTCTCCATCTCAGAACAGCTCAAATTTAAGCACCACATAATATCTAAATAAGAAAAGTAAGCTATACATACAGAGATAGTATATGTTGAGTGAATCAATTGGAACTGTTCCAATACAGAAAAAAATAAAGAATTATTGAAGGTACATGTAGTAGCTATAGTCCCAACCCTGGACATTAGATACTAGGGAGGCTGAGGCAGGAGGATCCCTTGAGTTTAGGAGTTCAAGACCAGCCTGGGCAACATAATAGGACCTTGTAACCAAAAAAAAAAAAAAAAAAAAAAAAAAAAAAAGGAATTATTGGAAAACCAACTCAAAGTTCAGTGCCTTGAGAGGGCCTATATTTATTTATTTAGATGTTGCCAGTATCTAGAGATTACCTTTGTGAGCTGCAGTACATACTAATGGAATGTTCTTGAATAGATACAGCCATGTATTCTACTCATATATATTGGTCAAGTATGTGTGTCTAGCCTTTGCTGGTATCTATGGGGTCTACTAATCAGTCACTTACAAAAATCTAGAATTCAGCTGGAAAAATCAAGCAGGGTGGACTTAGAATAATAATTACAATTTATCAAAAAGTAGTTCAGTAGTAGAGCACTTGTCTAGTATGCATGAGGCCCTGGGTTCTATCCCAGTACCACAAAAAATAACATTAACCATGTTCCTGGCATTGTACTAAACATTCTCAAGGTCTTATTTTATTTACTCTTCACTAAACTCTATAATGAGGCAACTTTTGCCCCTAGTGACCAAGGTGGAAACTGCCTCAGAAAAAGTGGCATAGAGGAATTAGCACGTCTGACTCTGAATCTAAGTGGTCCTCTATTCCTCTGTTATCTCAGGAAGTAATTTTTCTGTGCTCTTCCCAAAGGGAGCACATTTATAACCCTAGGGTGCAATTGACTGACTGAGCAGCAACAAACAGGACACCCATAACCCAAAGTGGATATTTTTGCATTTTCCCTGACATTGCTGGGGACAGGTGGATATATGCCTGCCTAATTTTGGAGGGTCTTCTCCTTGTTACCTCTCTGGTAGTTTTTGTTTCTAGCTTGGCCCTAATCTCTCATCTGTAAACTATAGCTAGAAAGAAAATAAAGTCTTCCAAACTTGGGGTTTTCAAACTGGGAACACAGAATCAAAGAAGGAGAAAGATGCACAGAACGTCCCAGTTGATGCATGGTCTAAAGTGTAAATTAAAAGCAAATTTTGCAGAAAACACTGGTCTTATCGGTTGTTGACAGTCCCCAACAATATAGCAGCATGGCCTCTATATTGCTCATACTGAAATCCTACTGGAACAGAGGCAAAACACACACCCAAAAAGACCCAAGAAACAGAAAGGGATGGAGGAAGAAAGAAGGGAAACTGAATGAACAGAATTATTAATGAAATTGGCCACTTCGGGGCTACACAGAGAGAAACTACCTGCAGCCTTGTTTTTCTTCTGTTTTTCCTTCCCATAAGATACCCGCAGTTCAGAAACCTGTGGTTCTAAAATCTCTTCCCTATACCCAGATCTCTTTCTAATAAACAGCAGAGTTGATTTGTTTGAAACTATAAACAGGACATAAAAGAAAGTTACTATAGATTATCTATTTGTTTTCCTTGGGCCTTTAGGTTTAAATTTCTGAAGGGTGCATTTTAGAAATGAGAGCTCCCTGTAGTCATTCCAGCCGCTGGTAACAGCTTTGATTCAGGGCAGGCGGAAGTTCTCCCACAGAGCCTCCTTCAGACCACACTGCCACAAGCAGAGAAGGATTGACAAGTCAGTTTGAACAGTTCACTTCAGAGAGTGAGTTAGTACCTCAGGAAAACTGTTAACGGTTAAAGTGCAATAAAAATCAAAAGTTGGGCTGGGTGCAGTGATGCATACCTGTGAGCCCAGAGACTCTGGAAGCTGGGGAAGGAGGACAGCAAATTCAAGGCCAGCCTCAGAAACTTAGCAAAGGCCCTAAGCAACTTGGTGAGAACCTGTCTCAAAATAAAAAGAAAAGGGCCTGGGGATGTGGCTCAGTAGTAAAGTGCCCCTGGGTTCAATCCCCAGTACGTAAAAAAAAAAGTTTTGATTTGGCCTATGTGTATTGTGCATATAAATGTCTTAGAAACTCTGCCCTGTATTTTCTATGTTCTACATAATCACCCACATAGCAGAGACATGTACTTTCTGAGCATTTATTGGGGATTAACTGCATACATTATGCTGTTTTAAATGAATTATTTCTGTCATCTTATTTAATTCCCAAAAGAGCCTGTGTGTCAGGTATTTAATCACTATTATCTAAATTGACACTCGGGTTTAGAAACTGGCTGAAGTTCATATAGACAATAATGGTATAACCAGGGAAAAAAACCCAAACCATTGAAACCCGAAGTCCTTATTTTTTCCCCGTGTGCCCCCATTACTGTGCTATACAAGGAGCAAACACTCCCTGGTTTTTTTGTTTCTTTACCACAGAATTAGCCAGAGAGGTTACTGAGAAACAATTTGCTGATGCCTCAGCTTTCCCTGATGGATCATCCTCAGAGGCCTTTCACTGTCCGTCTGACTTGGCAATACTGGGACATCTGGGGCCCCTGCAGGACTGTAATTATGTCAGCGTTTCTGTAAACGATTCATCACTTGAACACTGCCACATTGAGAACAGGAGCTGGCAGTCCTGCAACTCCAACTTTTGCTTCTGTTCTGTATTCTCAGATGCCCTGGAAAAGATTCCTTTTTTATAATGCAAATTTTAAAAAGTAGTTAACTTTTAGCGCACACCTATAATTCCAGTGACTCCTGAGACTGAGACAGGAGGATCGTGGGTTCAAAGCCAACCTCAGCAACAGCAAGGCTCTAAGCAACTCAGTGAGACCCTGTCTCTAAATAAAGTCCAAAATAGGGCTGGGGATGTGGCTTAGTGGTTGAGTGTTCCTGAGTTCAATCCCCAATACCAATAAATAGATAAATAAATAAATAAAGATTTAGTTAGCTTTTAATATTTAAAAAAGGCAAAACTATAATCCCACTTTCCAATAAAGAAGAAATAAGTCCATAGGATAGAAATGCTTTACGTGATTAACTAGTGGTTTGTTGACATATGTTTTTCTAAAGCTTCAGAATTTATATATTTATTTACATATCTATTTATTGATTTATTTTGACATGGAAAATGAATTAAGGGTGATGATAAAGGCAATTATCTGCTCTTAAGCATCATGAAAATGTTTTAAAATAATGAACTGCCCTATAAATGTTACATAGTTGTGTCATAAAGATTATTAGTATACAAGTTGCAAGATGGGGAGAAGTATAATTATGATGGTGCTAATAGTATTTATTGGATCCCCAGGGTGCTGCTCATGATCCAAGGCATTTCATCATTTGGTCCCACCCAGCCCTTCCGATGTCTTCCACTGCTCTCTATGACACCCACGCTCCCCTTCTACTTCCATCAAGTTTGTGTCATTGGTGATGGTGAATATCATTGTCCATCCCAGCTCCAACCTTATTGAGGGCTACTCCTAATGATAAATGCTATCCTCACTAATGATAAATGCACAGCAGGTGACCCAGACCCCACCTGTCTTCAGGTCAGCCAAGGTCACCTGCCTGCATGCAGTCTTCCTGGTTCAGAGCGACCTCTCCTGGCCTTCCACCCCAACACCTCTTACCACCAGGACCACCACCCAGGCTCACTGTTAGGAGTGTACACCTGTCTCAGGATCCCTAGAGGTGAAGCAACACACACTCAATAGAGATGATTGGAGGGAATTTAATTAAGGACTGTTTATATAAGTGTAGGTAAAATAGGAAAAAACATCAAGAAAGGACGAGGCACTCGAACAGGGACAAAGGCAACCAGACAGAAGGCTTAACTACCCCTAGGTCTGATGGAATTGGCAGAGGAAGCAGTTACCATAAGCCAGGGAAAACAGGAGCTTCGGAGAGAGAGACCTTTGACACAAGGTATGGCCTTGTAAAAAATTCAGCCCCAGCAAGGGGCCCAGCAGAGAGGGAGCCAGAAAGTGCCCCAATGTCCTGCTAATTTCCCTATTGACTGAACCCACGGGGTAGGGAATCCAGTTGTTGCAGTCCAGGGAATTCATCCTGCAAAGACCAGGAGAAGGACAGAGAGAAGGACAGCTGTGCTTTCATAAAATAGATTATAATTTCCATTTGGTATCCACCACTTGTTAATCAAATACTGACTTTCTGGAGCCCCAAGTCTGAAGCAGGACATGGAATGAGTGTCTCCCTTGTGTCTCTGAGCAGGCAGGGTCTGGGCCCCTGAATCTTCTATCATCTGTGCCTAAGATTGCCTTACACATGCCACAATGATAGTTCTGTTTTGTCTGTTCTTTCTTGCTTGATAAGCACTAAAAACTAATCCAGGGGCATCTTTAATTTACAAAGTACCAAATGCCATCCCTACTTTATTTCCTTAGCTGGATTAGCATATATTTGCATAGCTGTTATCCAATATCGTTGAGGCATACCTCTATCTGAGAAAACCAATTAGTAATGAACACACTTAACACACCTAATCCACTTCATGTTGCTAAAAAGAGAAAGAAAAAGAGAGAAAACCAGCCACTTTTTGGAGGATGGTTTTGCATATCTTATGCATTGCTTCTTTGTGGTGGCAGGTGTAACCAAACATGAAGAAGGAATTTATGAAGGAAATATACCTTTTAAAAATCATTTTTAATCAACCATTTTATTTCAGGCTATAGAAAAAAATAGTTCAGTGAGATAGTATCTAATTAAAAGAAATACTATATATCTTTTTATTCTTGCTTCTAGAAAAAACTAATCAATAAAAACATTGGAGCTACTAACAGTGAATCTTACAAAGACTTTGTAAAAACACTCCCCATTTAATCCAGAACTGTGTGTGTAGTAGTACTGCATAAATTCTTGTAGTACTGTAGTAGTACTGCATAAATTCTTGCAAGCAAAGGATCCATGTATAAAATTCTCCAACCATCCCAGTTCATTCATTCTGATGTGCAATAACCATGACCACCAGGATCCTCATTACTTATCCATACTCTGACACTATATGATGATCTCCTACTCTTTTTCCCATTGGAGAAGGAAACAGCTGAACACTCCTCTCTGTCCATGTGGTAAATTTTCAATTGATCCCCACAGCCTTCATAAAATAATAGAAGGAGTCATTGCCTCCTTGATAAACCCACTTACAAAAGGGAAAAGTTTCTAAATGAATCCGTTTGGCTTGTTTCCTAATCCTCCACATCAATGCTATTTCCAACCCTCACTCCTCATCTCAAAAAAGCCCAAAGTCAGGGACCTGGTTCATCTTGCTTACCCACTGATTCCCAGTGGTCATGGGTGGGACAGTAGGACAGTACCCAGCATGATAGGAGCTTGCCTGCTTCATTTCCCAAAGTGAACAGAAGTCCTTTGTGTCTCACAGTGACAGCATCACTCTCAGGATATAATACCCAACTGGTAGAAACCCATCCATAAATCATAATGATTGTGACAATGACAATAGTAAAATGCATAACTGTCATGCTCAGTTCTATGTGCTTTACTATTTTAATTTAACCCTTGAAATAATCCCATAAATGTTCAGTGAGGTAGGAACCACTATTATTCCCATTTTACAAATGAGTAAATGAAGGAATGGAATATTATATCATTTTCCCTAGACTATAGGTCAAATGCGAGTAGGAGCTGGACTATGAGCCCTGATAGACAGACACTGAACATCTAATTAATGCACCTTTTTATTCTCTTATAGAAGATGATGAGGAATTCCTCCCAGGCATTAGGTATGATGTTTGCATTTCAAAGAAAATGAGTGAATAGTCAAGAGTCCTTTTTAAAAAAGTTTTGAAAGTGTATGAACTTAGAACTTTTGTGAGTTCCTCACAATCAGATGAGTAATAAAAATATCAGGCTCAGCTGTCTTTTCCAACACTGATAACTCGCTGCAAATGGTTTGTTGCTTTTCTGAGCACTACCATTGACTTTCTACTGCTGTGTTTTTATCAGAACCCACTGGGTTCAGGATGAAAGGACAAAGTAGAGATGTAACACTAGGTGATTAAAAAACAGAACAGGAGTGTGTCTAGATCCAGAGAAGTGAGAAAACCGGACAGGTGGTCTTTTCTTCACATCATAGCCTCTATCTGGCATGTAACTTGCAGAAGATTGATGGCTTTTTCTTCAGGACGTCAGATGTCTATTTACAGGAAGTTCTCCCAGAAAGCAACACAGGCATCATGAGGATGTAATTTCCTCTGTTGCTTCGCCCAGGGTTGAGAGGATGGTGAGAATGAGGGGAAATGAAAAACCCCAGGACAACAGAAGAGGTGAGAAGTGGAGGAGAGCGAGTCAGCACAATTTGTTCGTTATTATTAAACACTTTTTTCCCTGAAGCACTAGCTTGAGTTTTACTTGCTTTTCCACCATCTTTACCCTTTACTTTCTTCGGAAAGCATTATTTATTCATGGGCACAACTCTTCATTCTCTTTTTCTTTTTAAATGTTGAAGGAAACAATGAAATATGTAAAGTTCTTCAGTGTCACTGCTGAAAAGTCAACGCTGTGTTAGGAAGACGAGTTTTATTGGTAAATAAACAACACCCAAAGATGAAAGGAAAGAGAAGAGCTTTATTTAAGTTCTCTAAAGAAAAGTTCAAAAATGAAGGAAAAAACTCATTTTAAGTCCACAAACAAACATTTCAAAGTGATTATCCACATATTATATGCTAGATTGATACAGATGTTTAAACACACACAAGCTAGCTGGAAACATTTTTAATCTCCCCACAGGAGGAACGCCAGCTCCTCTCCTCAGCATCAGCTTACTTGTCTAAGTCAGTATGTCACAGAATTTTCTGCCAGAACATTCCTGACAATGGAGGGGAGCTTGCAATCCTTCAAATGTTCTGCAGTGTGTTCTATACCACTTGCTATAAGCAAACTAGTTTTTGAAAGTTCATGTTTTATATGAATAATTCATGCAAATTCAGCATTCCGTCCCATGATAGAGATCTCATTTTTGTACAAAATATTCTGCTAAGTTAGTTGAGTAGTACTAATATTTCAGAAAGATTATTATATCTACCCAAGATTTTTCCTACACAGCACTGGGGGGTAGGAGAATCCCAATTCAAAAGCACAGCCTACTGGTAGTCTAGTGGAATATTTGACATCATCTCTATTCAACACTCAAGCATCCAAAGTTATAGATGATGGAGGACCACACAAATAAAAGACACCTGCTTGCAACTGGCAAATACGTTTGTTTGCACTTAATTACTTCTGCTTTAACCACTAAAAAAGCGATGCCAAGAGGCAATGAGCTTATCTAAAAGCAACTAGCAAGAACAAAAAAGTGAAGCAAAGTTGGCCTCATAAACCAAGAGGCCCATAGGTGAATTGTCTACGTTCCTCTTTCTAGCAAATCTGTTTTTTTTTTTTTTTAATTTTTCTTTTTCTAGCAAATCTGATTAACACACTTATCTTTCCAATTTTCTCAAACTTGTATCATTTTAATAACTCTATGTACTTTCTGAAACCAGCTATCACTAGCAAAGAGCTCCTTACCTACATGTCAGTCTATTACATAAAAGGAGCAAAATAACTGACCAAGTTTTTCCCCTTACACCCTTGCTATCGATAGCCCACTTTCCCGAACTTCCTTGTCATACATACGAGAGCCACTGAGTGTATAATATTTTTCTCAAAGAGCCCAGGAAGATACTATACAGGAAACTAAAATAAGACAATATCTGGATGTTCAGAGGCACTCAAATACTTTTACCCTAACTACAGCAGGAGATCCCTCTACTTTACACAATCCCTTCACTCTTTATTATCATGCTTCAAAGAAAAATCACACACTTCATGTCAGAAACACAACTTTGAAAGGTAAGCAATAAACATGAGTCTGCTCCTGTACTCTTGCCCCGCAATCTCCTATTGCAGTTACCTGCTTATAGGTCCGGATCCTTGGCTAAATGGTGAGATTCTGGAAAGCAGGAGTCCCATGACTCACCTCTGCATCTCCAGTCTCGCTTGATGGGTGTGTATTGAAATGGCCATTCCTGACTATTAAGTGGACTGGTCTTCCCTTCTCATTTCTAATCAGATGCAAAGATTTCCCTGTGCTCGTGTGTATTCTTCACTAAAGTTAAGGAGCCTGGTGTGGGGAGTAGGAGTTTGCAAAACTAGTGTCAGTGATTACTGCTAAGTGGTCATGAAGGAAAACGCCAAGTTTAAGAGGCCCATCACAAAACCTACTATGTTGCAAACTAAATGGTAATGTAAACTTATTACTGATAAGATAGAGAGTGAGAATGGTTGTAAGAAAACATGGGTCCCATTTCAGATGAGATAATATATGCAAAGTTTAACAAAATGTCTCAGGCACCTAGTAAGAGTGCTATACCTGTCAGCTGTTACTGTCATACCAGTACCTTCTGAACACATTCTTGTCTTTGAAAATTCCTTAACTTTCCTTGTTTGTTACCCCTCACCATGATACTCCAGGATTAATGACATAGTGTTTGTAAAGTGTTTTGAAATCCCTGAAGTGTTATAATCAACCCAAGTACCATTTTATTTATGCAAACTGTGTCTACCCAGCGAGTCCACTTAAATATCTAGGATTGGGAACTGCTGTCTCATAAGGCTTAATAAATGATTCCCTCTGGCTCTAAAAGCAAGTACTTTTTCAATGACAATGGGAGAGAGAGCAAAGGAATTGCTTTGTGGCATCTGTTGTGTAATGCTCGACGAATGGCACATCTCGATAAATGCATGAGGGTCCTCGGAGAGTTGCAGCATACGGTGAAGAGAGAGTGGTAAAAATCCCAGTATCTCTGTACAGGAAGGCAAGACAGGTTAACGTTACAAAGGCCCCACCGTTTATATGAATAAAAACCAACAGTGATGCATTCAATCCCCACTTTACACCTGAGGGAAGCCTTCTAGGGTCTCTGATGATGAGACAAAATTAAATACCAAGCTGAGATGAGGAGGTAGGGAGGAGGTACATAAAGAGCCAGGAGGGGGAATAATACCGCACAACTCAGAACTCAGGAAATGAGAGAAAACATACTTACGTGATTTGCCTGGATCTTTTCAAATTAATCCAATATTATTGCATGCCCTTTATGTGTCTTGTGTGACCTCTATATTCGTATATTTAATGGGAGTAGAGGATTAAGGAAACTCAGTCAAGTGAAGCAACTTTTAAAGGTAAAAGAGCTTAATAAGTAGCAGAAAATGATTGCACACCTAAGCCGTTGACCTCTAAGCCCAGGGAACTTTGCACTCTATACTTGATGACTCTCTGTGTGTTGGAGACAGTCTGTGACTTTAAAAGCAAGGACAGGGTGCTCTGGAGAAGGACTGCTTTACAGGGACAGCAAAGTCCATAAGCCTACAGGTGAGACTTTGTTCTGCCAGAGGCTTTCTGTATGACTCATAGCATGGTTTGTAATACTCCATTTCCTGCCTAACAATAACCACATCCAGACATTTAAAAGTGAATAAAATAACCCACAGACACTACTGAAATCCAGAGTATCATCAGAAACTATTTTGAAAATTTATACTCCAATAAGCTAGAAAATCTGGAAGACATGGACAAACTCCTAAAGACATCCTACCCTCCCAAACTGAACCATGAGGATGCAGAAAACTTAAACAGATCAATAAATGAGATTGAAGCAGATATCAAAAGCCTTCCAACAAAGAAAAACCCAAGACTGGACAGATTCTCAGCTAAGTTCTACCAAACCTTTAAAGAAGATGAATACCAATCCCCCTCAATAAAAAAGGAGGGAACACTGTTGAATTCATTCTATGAAGCCAGTATCACCCTGATACCAAAACTAGACAAAGACACATTAAGGAAAGAACACTTCAGGCCAATATCTTTGATGGACATAGACACAAAAATGCTTAATAAAATATTGGCAAACTGCATACAAAAATGCATTTAAATGATAGTATACAATGTACATCTAAACATATTTGCCCCTTGTTTAAATGGGTCAATGGGAAAGCTTGTTATAAAACAACAAATCAATCTCCTTTCCCTTAATCAAAATTTGAAATGGAAAAAAAAAGTGCACCAAGATCAACTATGTTTCATCCCAGGGAGGCAAGGTTGCTTCAAGACACATAAATCAATAAATAGACCACATAATCCACCACATAAATAGACTTTACAACAAGAATTGCATGCTTATCTCAATAGATTCAGAAAAGCATTTGACAAAGTGCAGCACCCATTCATGTTTAAAACACTAGAAAAACTAGGGATAGAGGGGACTTACCTCAACATTATAAGGCTATATACAACAAACCTAAAGCCAACATCATATTGAATGGAGAAAAACTGAAAGCATTTCCTCTAAAAACAGGAAAAAGATAAGGATGCCTATTCTTACCACTCCATTATAGTCCTTGAAATTCAAGCCAGAGGAATCAGGCAAGTGAAGGAAATTAAAGGGATACTAATTGGAAAAGGAGAAGTCAAATTATCTTTGTTTGCTGATGACATGATCCTAAATTTAGAAGACCGCAAAAACTTCAGCAGATTTCTAGAGCTCATAAACAAATTTAGTAAATCAGCAGGATATAAGACCAACGTACATAAATCAATTGCTTGCCTATACTGCAATAGTGAATCTGCTGAAAAAGAAATTAGGAAAACTATCCTATTCACAATAACCTCAAAAATAAATAAATAAATAAATAAAATTCTTGGGAATTAATCAATGAAGGAAGGACCTCTACAGTGAAAGCTATAAAACACTAAAGAAAGAAATGGAAGAACTCAGAAGATGCAATGACCTCCCATGTTCTTGGATGGGCAGGCTTAATAGTTTCAAAATGGCCATACTACCAAAGGCATTATATAGATTCAACGCAATCCCCATCAAAATACCAATGACATTCTTCACTGAACTAGAAAAAGAAGTTCTAAAATTCAGTAGGAAAAATAAGAAACTCAGAATAGCCAAAGCAATCCTAAGCAGCAAAAAAAAGAAAGAAAAAAAAAAAAAAAAAAAACATGTTGGAAGCATCACAATATTAGACCTCAAATTATATTACAGAGCTACAATAACAAAAACAGCATAGTACTGGCACCCAAACATACATAAAAACTAATGGAAAGGAATAGAAGATACAGAAACAAACCTACATAAATATAATTATCTGATGCTGAACAAAGGTTCCAAAAACATACTGGAGAAATGATAACCTTTTTAACAAATGGTGCTAAGAAACCTGGATATCCATATGCAGAAGAATGAAACTTAAACCCTATCTCTCACCCAAAATTCAACTCAAAGTGGCTCAAAGACCTAGGAATTAGACCAGAAATTTCAGAACTGCTAGAAGAAAATGTAGACACACTGACTTCCTTAACAAGAATAAAACCAAAATTCAATAAGTGGGGTAGCATCAAATTAAAAAACTTCTGCACAGCAAAGGAAACAATTAAGAGTGTGAAGAAAGAGCCTACAGAACGGGAGAAGATCGTTGCCACCTGCTCCTCCGATATGGCATTAATATCCAGAATATATAAAGAGCTCAAAAGCTTAACACCAAAAAAAAAAAAAAAAGCCCAATTAATAAATGGAAAAAATAACTAAACAGACACTTCTCAAATGAAAAAAATGTTCAACCTCTCTAGGTAAATGCAAATCAAAGCTACATTGAGATTTCATCTCATTCCAGTCAGAATGGCAATGATCAAGAACACAAATAATAATAAGTTTTAGCAAATATGTTGGGAGAGATGTACATTTGTGCATTGTTGGTGGGACTGCAAATTAGTGCAACCTCTCTGGAAAAGCAGTACAGAGACTTCTCAAAAAACTAGGAATGGAACTACCATATGCCCAGCTATCCCACTTCTCAGTATATACCCAAAAGATTTTAAATCAGCATACTATAGGAATATAGACACATCAATGTTTATAGCAGCACAATTCACAATAGCCAAACTATGGAACCAAACTAGGTGCCTTTCAACACATGAATGGAGAAAGAAAATGTGTTATGTAAACACAATGGAGTATTACTCAACTAGAAAGAAGAATGACATTATGGCATTTGCTGGTAAATAGATGGAACTGGAGACTATCATGCTAAGTGAAATAAGCCATACCCAAAAAGTCAAAGGTCTAATATATTCTCTGATATGCCAAAGCTAATCCAAAATAAGGGGGAATAAAGAAAGAAAAAGGAAAAAAGGGAACAGGAATTCCATCAAAATAGAAGAAAGGTTGGTGGACTAGATGAAAGGGATTAGGGTAGTGGAGGGGAGACAGAATAAGGGAAGAATAATGGGATGAATCTGACCTAACTTTCCTATATACATATATGAATATACTACAGTGAATCTCACCATCATGTATACCCACAAGACACTAATAAAAAAAAAAAACTGTAAGTATATAGCAGAAGGATCAGTAAAATAGAGGGAAAAAATGTGGCGGGAGGAGGAGAGAGAAAGGGGAAGTGCTGGGGACTGAATTAGAACAAATTATATTCCATGCTTTTATACTTATTTCAAAATAAATCCTAATGTTATGTATTACTAAAAAGAACCAATTTGTAAAAAGAAAAAAAAGTGAGTGAAATGATCTACACAAAAACTTATAATTTCCTGGTTTAAAATGCTATATAAATAAACCCAAATATTATCATTTAATTCATCTAAATTGATGGAAAGTAAAATTTCCACCTTTATTTATTTTTTCAACTTGCCTTTAAATAGAGAAATTCCCTGAGAGACTTCCTAATGTTATATATTTAATAGAGCTATGGACTCTCATACATCAATTTACAACCCTTTTTCTCATTATATTTGAAAAAATTTTAAAATATTCTCAAAAATAATATTTTTATTAGAAATTTCCATACTTGAATTGCAGTCTAGCAATACTTGGTAGTGAAAACCATAGGAAGCAAATTTATTGTTTACCTCCAAGTCATCATCAGGGATGGCTCTTCTCCACTTTATGTTCCATCTGATGTGTTCATAGGCATTGACAACAACTTCAATTGCTTTAGGACAAGAATGGCAAGCCTGTATCACCTGAAGAGGAAGCATAGAGTTTCATTTGTTCAATGCACACATATGATTCATGCATTCGGTTCACAGAGACATCAAGGATTCATAGCTCATGGCTGGGTACAGTACTGTGAATGTGCAGTCCCAGCTACTTGGAAGGCTGAGGCAGGAGGATCCCTTGAGCCAAGGAGGAAAGAAAGAAAGTGAGGGGGGGGTGGGAAGGAAGGAAGGAAAGAAAGAGAAAGTAGGGAGGGAGGAAAAGAAGGAAGGAACGAAGAAAGGAAAGAAGATGGAAGGGAGGGGAGGGGAGGGAAGGGAAGAAGAAAGGGGAAAGGAAGGAAGGGAGGGATGGAGGGAGGGAGGAAAGGAGGGAGGGAGGGAGGGAGGAAAGGAGGGAGGGAGGGAGGGAGGGAAAGAAAGGAGGAAAGAAGAAAGAAAGGAGGAAGGAAGGGAGGGAGGAAGGAAGAAAGAAAGGAAAGAAGGAAGAAAGAAAGGAGGAAGGAATAGATTAACAGATTCCAGTCCTGTTAGGCACCCTGGAGAACTTAATTGTTTTTGATATATCTCATGGTGGATAGGCAGATTAATAAAAACAAACTACCTTCCTTTACTATCTAGCTTCAATGAAAACAAGGTGCTAATAAAGCAGCTAGGATCCTGAAGAATTACTTGCCCTACCCATAACTGAAACAATTTTGAGAGAGGCTGTCCTCATAATACTCTTCCTGCTGCCTGGGAAACTCTCGCAGCTCTACAGAAAATTTTGTTCTCAAAAATCTGAATGTCAGTAATTCAAGGACCCAGGCTCACTGATGACCATGAGATAAAACAAACATGAGAGTAGCATGTGAGTTGACTGAAGACATCTCCCCATACATGCCTGAAGAGGACTAATGTCACACACTAAACCACACTCACTGTTCACTATGGTATTTAAACTTTCATGAACAAATACAAGATGACATAGAACTTAGTTATTTCAATAGCACCCTGTTCAACAGTTCATTGGCCAACCAGAAAACAGAAAAGTTGAATCGAGGTGGCCAACATTTCCCATAGAAGAAAGAATGATTTCATTTTAGATTTTAGACCAAACTGGATATTCATTCAATTCACTTAGCAGGTGTTTGATGTGGCCATAAGGTTTGTATCTATCTCATCCATAGTCAAGTACATTATAATGGTAAAGATACATAAGGAATACCCAAAAAGTAAAATACATTGGTTCCTAGTGAGAAGCTGATCATAAGGATGAGAGGAAAAACACACACATGAAACCATGGAGACAATTGGTCGGCCCATGTATGTAAGTGTTACTTTACATGGTTTTAAAAAATAGGAACTACAGAAGTTCCAAGGAGAACTGTCTGGATTGTGGCTAGTTAGGAAAGATTACTCAGAGGAGTTGAATTCAACTTGCAGCCCTAGATCATGGAGAAGTCTAAAGGGGTGTGTGTGCAACTACGCTGCTTGTATAGAATCAACAAATATAACTATCCTGCTGAAACAGAGGTACTCAAAGCCTGAAACTAACAACAGCTTTATTCAACAGCTTTCTCCTTTCCCTTTTCCCTGATCATACAAACTTACACCCTAGAAACTTTCTTCCCTAACTCCTAGCATGATACTTCAACAGGGTCCACACCTATTTCTAGTTCATTTTTAATAATAAAAAGTCCTCCAGTCATTCTATATACAAGAACAATGTCATTTCAGTAATTAAAATGTTCATTAATTGAACAACTGGAACTGTGATTTTTATTTCTAGAGTCCTTTCTCCTATAGCCCAGTCCTGCTTCAAGCTGGAAAACTCCTGTGGGAACAGAGGTTTTGTGGGTGGGATGTGGTAGGAATAGTGGTTCTTTGCCCCCTGGTTCCTGGTACAGAGCTCTTTAGGTCTTTCGAATTTCCAGAGTTAAAGAAGAATCTTCGGTTATACGTAACAAGCCCCTTTTGAAAGGAAAGAACAAGCTTTGAATTTTTGTTTGTATGTTTGTTTTGTTTTCAGCACTTTTACCACCACAACCTGCAGGGAAGGGAGAAGAACTAGAGGTCAAGTTCAATCACCAATGGCCAATGATTTAATCAATCATGACAACGTAATAAAACTTCAGTAAAAACTCCTAAAGCAGGCTAGGTGTGTTGACACACACCTGTAATTCCAGCAAACTCAGGAAACAGACCAGGGGATCACAAGTCTAGGCCACTTAGTGAGACCCCAGGCAACTTAGCAAGACCTTGTCTCAAAATAAAATTTTAAAAAAGAGGTTGGAGATGTAGTCAGTAATTGAGCACCCCTGATTTCAACACCCCATACCACAAAACACACACACACCCCCATCTCCTAAATCACCACACATCCAAAATAAGAGTTTCTGGGTAGGTGAGCACATTAAAGGGCTGGGAGGTGAGGCGCCTGTGGAAAACAGTAGCTCTTCTCTGCCTCCATGTTTGGCCCTGTGGTTCTTTTATACTCAACTGCTCCTGAGTTATATCCTTTATAATAAGCCCCATAAACTGGTATGAGTAAATAAAGCATTTTTGTGAGTTCTGAGTCATTCTAACAAATTATCAAACACAAGGAGCCAGTTGTGGGAGCCCTGAATTTGTGGTCAGCCTAGCAAAAATATGGTGACCTGGATGACATGATTGGCAGCTAAAATCTAAAATGGGGGCATCCTGTGAGACTGAGCCTATGATGTCCTGAGGGGGACACTAACTGAAGATTCTCAGTGTCTGAACTGAACTGCATTGTTGGACACCCATGTGGTGCTGGAGAATGGGAGAACTGGTTGGTGTGAGAACAAACATCTCACTGGGATCTGTTCTCCCTCCTTGCCTTCTCCTCTGCTTCTCCCCACATCACATGGACTGGTCTTGGTTATGAAGGAGGAGGAGAGAAAAAAAAAGGAAACAAAGATCTTGGTTGGTACCATGGCCACATATGGATGCCCTCTTCAGTGGTCTCTTCCTCTGCTAGGGAGATTCTCTGAGTATCACAGAGATCCCCCCAATTCGGAAAACCCACCTTTCTGGACAAGGACAATGCCTCCTTTCAGATGGGTCCCTTAAAACCCTTACCCTCCACAGAAGCTTTTGGGTCCACCAGAACCCCTCCCTCTTCTTTCCACCTGATGGCCTTACTTCTGCAAGTCCTTTGTGGGCACATGTTTTCATTTAAAACTTACCCCACAAGTGGGCCACCATGGGAAGTGGCCCATCACCAGGGAAGGTGCTTCTGACTCCCAATGAAAACACCTCTCTCTCCTTTGCCACTAGACAAGCAGCTCCATCCACAGACTTGCTCCTTTCACTTCTCTCATCATGAGTTACATATCAGTCCTATTTTTCCCCTTGAAGTGAGAGAACATAAATTAAGCTCTCTAAGGAATCCTCCTCAGGCACTTCTCACTGGTGTGAGAAAGGAGAAGGCGCTCAGTCCTCCACCATTAGAAGAAAGTCATGCCTCTGCACGTCAATGATTCTGAAAAGAAATTTTCATCCTAATTTCCTGGTCTCTCTCAACCTCAACTTCATGTTTTTGAGAAAAAGATCACAAAACTGGTTTTTCCCACTTCCTTTACTAGTTCTTCATAGATTATCCAATATCACATTTTTCAATGTAGAGTAGTGAGTACCTAATGTCTTAGAGTCTCAGAAAAAATTGTAAGAAAGATTATTATTTTCATACCCAAGTTAGTAAGTAAGTAAGTGTGTGTGTGTGTGTGTGTGTGTGTGTATGTGTGTGTGTGTGTGTGTGTGTGTGGTGGTCAGCCCAAATGGAGGGCCCATGTGAGGAAAGAGTCAGAGCTAAGAGCAGGTACCATGAAGCCAGCCAACACTGGAGGGCCAGTGTGAAGACCTTGGGATTGACTTAACAGGCAATAAGAAGCTATTATATGTTCTTAATAAGAAAGGGTTAGAGCCAATCTATTCATGCCATTAGGAAGCCTTTATTGAGTACTATGTTTGATACTATGACAGTAATTCTGAGAAGTTTATGACCTGTTTTTTTTTTTTCTTCAAGGAGTTTACAACCTAGCTGAGCAGAAAAGACACAGATATTTCAAAGAGTTAGAGAGCAATATAAGTCAGTAAATAATAAAAGAACTAACTTAAAGATCATCAAGTGTCCCTTGAGCACCATGAGCAAAAGCACAAAGGAGAAAACAAGCACATCAAAGGCAGAGAGCAGGGAGAGGCTGGAGGAGGCCTGAAGCAGCTGCTCAGCTCACGGTCAGTGTTAGTCCTGGGAAATGGAGAGCAGGAAGCCATGGGAAAGAGTCTGCATGGCCTCATAATAATCAGATATGGGCAGTAAAGTATACAACTTGGAAGCCTAAGGTCAGAGACAAATAGGGTGCCACCAACAGACATGAGAAACCTGGTAGGGCATAGGAATTTGGGCATCGGACAGATAAGAGCAGGAGGATATTTCATCTGTAATGTCTTCATGTCCGTGAAAAATGTGCAAGAAGATGGCTCTGATGAGAAGGCCAAAGTGGAGATGGAGCTTTGTGTACCCTCAAAGCATGTGCTGGCTAAAGCTGGGTGCTGAGCAGACCCTAAGTGTATATAAATGGAAAAGATCGAGGGCCAGCTTCAGAAATCCTAGTAAGAAGGAGGGAAGAAAGAAACAAATGGTAGCTACCATTATTCAAGGACTTACTATGTACCAAGGGCTGTGCTGAATCTTAACAGTTTGGCTTGCTCCATCTTCCAGCAAGCTAAACTGTAACCATGCAGGTTTAAAAACACAGGTGGAGAAAATTTAAACTCCAGGTCACTTAATCAGTAAAGGGTAGATCCAGGATTCAAATGCAGTTCTGCACAACTCCAAAGCGAAAAGAAAACTAGATATGTCAGGGTAAAAGATGCCAAATGAAGAGAATGTTCAGAACTGGATTGTCACCGGGGTTGTGAAGACCCAAGACATGAAAACAGATTAAATTTTAACAGATTTGATTAGAAACTTGCCACTCAGAAAAAACAGAGAAGTCAGACATCCTCTAGGTCCAAGGTATACTGAGGAAACTCACTTCCTCCTCCCCACTGGTCAGTCTGTTAAGTGGAGGGAAAAGGTTGGGACAGAGGCTGATCCGGGGTTACTGACCAGAATTTTCCTTATAAGAATTTGAGACAAAGGAAAGGGCTGTTCTCTAAATAATGCATCAAAACTTAGCTTCAGTGAGAATCAGCAACAAGAAGATATGATGAGAGGGTCATCAGCAGGAGATATTACCAAAAAAAAAAAAAAAAAAAAAAAAAAAAAAACACCCAAGTTTTTAAGAATTTTCTGTATCTAATACATCTTTTCGTGCCCATCCCTTCCCACACACCTGGGTAGCTTGAAATAGACCATGATGAGAGTGTTTACACCACAGAAATCATGAGGTCATGTTGAAGTTTAATCTGTACTAGAAACATGGTCTCCATTAATTTATTAAGTCTAAATACCAATGAAACAATAAACCAAGACCTGCTTAGTATAATAGTGTTTTCACTATATAGACAAGAGCATAAATACATACAGTAAAATAATTAGGAAATGCAGAGAACAGAATTAGGAAGTAACATTTTTTTTTCTTTCTTTTAGTATACTTTATCTGTTTTAAGTTTTATGATTTAATTTTTAATAATAGCTGCATTGAACAATCAGATCTCAAAACTTGTGATAATTTCACATTTGGGTCTAAAAGGTTACTGGAGCCCAATTCCAACACACAGTTCTTTGAATACTCCCCATATTTAAGATGCTCAGTCACAAGCCAAGGCAGTCTAAATGTACACACCACAGTTCTGAATCAGTAAAGGCATCAGAATTATCCTGCCCTGTGGCCTGATCCAAATAACCAAGATGTGAACACTGATTTAATGAGAGGACATAGTCACAAACATATTCTGGGTACAGTTCACAGAGTCGTACCACTGACCATGGCTTTTCCAGCAAGCAAAGAGCAACCCTGTATCATCAGCCCACAGTGGGGTAAGAGGGTTGCTGGAGCCAGTCACCCATTGCTAGTGGACCTCTGAAGACCCAGCACTCCTGAGCCTACAGAAAGTGAACTGGAAGGATTTTGATCTGGGCTCATGATTATGAGGTGGGCAGGTAATTTCACAACACCTTGGTCTGTGAAAATTGAGGTAAATGGGGCTACTCTTTTCTTTGGTGCTGTGATGAGGATGTTAGAGATATAGCTATAAACAAAAGACACAGTCAAAAGCTGAAGCCTCCTAAATGCTGAGCACTAGTTATAAACTACCATCGTAGCATCACAAAATGTTAAAAGTTGCAAGAGACCCTAGGGATAAAAACATTCCCCCTAATATGGAGATGAAGAAATTGAAACTTGGGGTTTTGTTTAAAATTTAAAACAATTTCCTTCTTCATTCAAAGATTTTGCTAATACTCAATATGGAAATAGCATCCATTCCATAGAGATTTCCAGACACATTCGTTCTCTGTAGTAAGAAG
This sequence comes from Tamias sibiricus, assembly GCA_025594165.1. Lineage (NCBI taxonomy): Eukaryota > Metazoa > Chordata > Mammalia > Rodentia > Sciuridae > Tamias > Tamias sibiricus. The sequence goes on along the minus strand of CM046664.1, from coordinate 103,910,623 downwards.
CAGGTTGGTAATCAATTGAGGAATACAAAATAAAGAAAAATTAAAGTTACCAATACAGTGATAATAGCTAAAATTAGTCTGTATCAAAAATACACTTATTCTAAGCCTGGTGCAATGGTGCACATCTATAATCCCAGCTACCTGGGAAGCAGAAACAGGAGGATCTCAAGTTCAAGGCCAGCTTTGGCAACTTAGAGAGACCCTATCACAAGAAATAAAAGTAAAAAAGGGCTGGAGATATAGCTCAGTGGTAAAGCACTTGCTCCATGTTCAGTGCTCAGTGCCACACCAGAAAAAAAAAAATTATGGAATTTTTAGAAAAAGAGAGTTTAACAGGAGACTTTATGTATGGTTCAAGGGTCACTCAAAAAAACAACAACAACAAAAAAAAAACTGACCTGTATGCTCTGCATTCATTCCCAGGCTACATGGCTCTTCATGGGAGCCAAATTGGTCATGCTTAAGCAAGCAAACAACACAGCTTATTTGTCCCTAGGTTTCTTTACCTCCCCCTACTTGAGAACACAGAGAAACTGAGGCAGAAAAGATGTGGCTAAAAGTTATTCTTCTCTTACACCATGTAACCTACTTCTCAGCTGGGGTTGCCAGACTTAGTAAATAATAATAATGCAGGCTGCTCAGTTAAATTTGAATTTCAGACAGACAATAAATAAGTTGTAGTATAAGTATGTCCCCAATATTGCCTGAGAAGGGTTTATGCTAAGAATTGTTATGTATCTAAAATTCACATTGAACTTAGTAACTGGTATTTTTATCTGGCAATCCTATTCCCAGACCCTATTCAAAAATAGTTCAAACTTAGTTGTGAATATGGGAATGTAATGCATTTGTGGTTTGGGAGCCAAACTTCATGTACTTGGTGTTTCTATTTGCACCAAGCAGGTCCCTGCATATCACAGGGAGATGAGTTCTCTCCTTTCATTAGGGTTAGAAAAATAAATAAATAAATAAAATAGGTGGTTCCAAATCTTAACTTTCTGCAGTCTTTAAATGCAAGAGGTCCGAAGTTTCCACTGCTGTCATTAGTTTTTGCTGACACCTGACTACATTTTCTGCTGACCAAAGACTTGGTTCTCAAGACAGGAATGCTCCTGTTAGCCTGACAACCTCCCAGCTCTCCTCACTGGCTTATTCTAGAACTAAGACAAACTGGACACACCTTCTCAGGCCTCAGTAATTATTTCACCAGACAATGGTAACAAAAAAAGACCCACAGAAGTAGCAAACTTAAATTATCACTTGATGCCAACTATCAGGAACCTGGACCATCAAATGATGACAATGGACTGCTCTAGACCCCCAAAGGGAGACACCACTGCCTTCTCTTGGCCTCTGTCTTCCTGGGAAACAACAGATACCCTGGAAGCTTCATCCCAATGAGTCTCTTCCATCCTAAAAGAACAATTAGAAAAAAAAAAAAAAAAAAAAACAAAAACCTCTTTGTACAAAAGTGAGAGCCGGAGAGTTTTAGACACTTCCTCTCAACATCTCACCCTTAAATGCATAAATACGCCACCTGTTAAAAAAAAAATTCAAAACAAGTAGTTCCTGCCACTCTTTCAATCCAACTGCCACTTATAAGCCAATTCAGTAGAGAAATTCTAAAGCTACCTCTGCCCTTATATATTGATATATTTGTGTGCAGAAATATGCTTGATAATCAAAGAAGAACTGCTTGTATCCTGGGCTTCATATAAGCATTTTTCAATGGCAGAAATCATCCTTACCGCCCCCAAACCCTCACGTTACCTTTCCCTCCCCTAGAAAAATGTCTTTCTTGCCCTACAAGAAATCCTAATCTTGGCTCCCTGGGGTGTCACTTCCTACTGAATTATGCTTAGAAGAAAAAAATCAAATGTCCTTTTGTACCCTGGAAAGCAATTGCAGACCCTATAATTCTTTTTCCCCCCTGCTTATGTAATTTATACATTGGCTTTCAGTGAAATACACCCTCTACAAATTTGCTTTGTATTTGGAAGACAGCATCTTCAGCTCTGACCTTGTTCCTTGTAAATAAGGAAACTGAATTCCCCCTCTACAAGAGAACAAATCACTTTATCTTCTGGATAAATGAGTCAGTCATTTACTTGTCGTAAAGATGACTTTCTCTTTGGAAATTCGGGCTGTTGAGTAGTTGTTCTAAATCACTTTCAAGCATCTGCATAGTAAACTGAATAGTTTTTCTTTAGTTTTCCTTTGGAGGGGGGCCAGCTCTCTTACACATTCTGTTGGGTAGCAACAAAAACGATTTGAATACCAGCCTGCTGCCAGTAGTCAACTCTGTCTTAAATCTCTTTAGCATCCAGCCAAACTAGAGGAACATGACAGAGCACACAGAACTGAATAAGAAAACACAAATGGTGGATGAGATGCTTCTTGGGACACATAATCATATGCCTTCTTTACAGGCTAGTGGAGCCACCAAGGAGGGATAGCAGGGGAGATGTCTACACTGAACCAAGAGCACAACTTTCCAGGAGGAAGAGGAAAGGAAGCACTGTGGCTGAGCTCTAGCCCTGGACTCGTGGAGGACAGGCCTCACTCACTCGCTGCTCAGAAGTTCTTGAAAAGTTCATATTACCTTCACTGTTCACATGAGGAATTTGGAGTCTGAGATTAAAGAACTTATTCAAAACTCATACAGGGGCTGGGGCTCAGCTGTAGAGCACTTGCTTAGCATGTGTGAGGCACTGAGTTGGAGCCTATTTATTTATAACAATAAATAAATAAAATAAAGGTATGTTGTTCATCAACAACTACCAAAAAATAATAAATAAATAAATAAAAAACCATCATACAGGAAGTAAATGGCCAAAGCAGATGTGAGACTGTGGTCTCTAAGCCTCCACTCTAAACCCTTCTCTTTGGTATCTTTCAAAGGACTGCCTTCATGAAAAATGGACATGGAGACTTCCCCATACTCACAAGACTTCTTACTGGAGAATAGAAACTCCATTTAAAGGCCCCATTCTTGCTAATCTGGCTCTTGAAAAAAGGAATGAGGAGAGGGTCATTTAGTTATTTTCCCAGAGATTTCATCCAATCAGAGTATCAGAGTACAAACTCAGCATATGGTCTCTAGTCAGGGGCTTGAGCACAGTCGCTCTCCTTCCTTGGAAGTCCCCCAAAGGTCACAGCAGGCCCAGGAGCACTGATTCTCCTGCTCAGCAGACAGGTAACAATAACAACAGTCACAGCCAGCATTTCTTTAAAGGTTACCATGGCCCAGGCACCATGCTAAACAACCCTTAAATATTATCTCATTCAATTCTCAGAACAACCTTATGAGAAGGCAATTATTATTCCTGAATAAAGTGGTAGAGGATGTCTCTCTAGCTCCTTATGCTCCTTGTCCCTCTCTGTCCTGTTGTCTGGAGAATAGGTATCCTAGGAGCATAAATATACACAAAATTATGCTTTATGAAGTGAGCTGTATTAGATGGATTGCTTGTCTTCTAGAAGTTCCACTATGAAGAATGCGCAGAGCCTTGTGAGACGTGGGAGGGGGAAAAAAGGTGGAAGTAGACCAAGGGAGAGACGTTAACAGCCACTGGTGAAGGTCAAGGTAAAAAACGGGGATACTCTGCAAAGACTGAAAGTGGCCTAAGAGAAAGAATCATGAAATACTTGGCACCACTCTCTAGGCCCTGAGCATATTTGTAAAGTGCTATAAGTAGGATTCACTTCTTTCTGAAGGACTGAGTTTGCATACTTGCCAAGGCATAAAGGCAAGGTGCATCCTTTTCACAGGGGAAGAAATTGAAGCTCCAGAATCTTAATTTGTTTAGTCGCCCTCTTACGTAAATAACAGGACCCAAGTTTGACCCCCAAAGTCTATATGTCTCCTTATTTCTCATATGAAAGCATAGCTAAATCTAGGATGAATGAGATGCACATGACAAAACAGAGATTAAAAATTGAAAACAGGAACAAATTCATATGCATTTTAAAATTTTCAATTCTATATTCACATTCGAGGTTATTAACATTTATTATTTTAGCCAAGTCCACAATGCCAATGTATGTTCAGAAAATGGAGGAAATCTAAACAATAGATATATTTGTAGCTAAAAGCTATAAAGAACTATATAATTTTAAGATAAGTTAATACATTAAAAATAAGTTGTAGATAATATGTTAAATATAGTTAACATATAATACATAAGTATGTTAATATATCTAATATGTAATAAAATTTAATACAAGTTAATGTATTAAATATAAGTTAAAATAAGTTGCTGACTTTTTCATAGGTTTTATTTCTAAAGATGAAGTAAAACTGTTCTGAGCTGGGCACTGTGGTGCACGCCTGTAATCCCAGCACTTTGGGAAGCTGAGGCAGTAGGATCATGAGTTCAAAGCCAGCCTCAGCAATGGCGAGGCACTTAGCAACTCAGTGAGACCCTGTCTCTAAATAAAATACAAAAAAAAAAGGGCTGGGGATGTGGCCCAGTGGTCGAGTGCCCCTGAGTCCAATCCCCGGTACCAAAAAAAAAAAAAAAAAAAAAAAAAAAAAACTGTTCTGATATGAAAATATTCTTTGAGTCAAAAAATATTGAAAAATTTGAAAGCACAAGAAAGATAATTCACAACTGAAGCCAATCAGAAACCTTCAACAAAAGATTTCAGATTTTTGTTTGAAGCCATATATAGTGCACTTTTTCTTTTATAGAACACTTTTTATTTTAAAATCATAGAGAAAATGTAGAGGCTAAATATCTACATGATTCTTGGCCACTTCAAACATAGTAACTGAGATCCAGAGGCAAATACAATTAGTAGCTAAAAATTGGGGTTGGGGGGATATAAAATTTGGTTTGAAAAAATAAGTAAGCCCCAGGTCTAAACTGATACAAAGATGTAAAAATTAATTAGGATACATATAAACTATTCTAGGTCATGAACTAGAACTGAAAGATTGGTTTGGAGATATATATATATATATATATATATATATATATATATGTATATGTATGTATATATATATGTATATGTATGTGTGTGTGTATATATATATATATACACACATATATATATATACACTTTTTTTAGGTGAAGCTGGGCATGATAGTGCATGCCTATAATCCCAGCTACTTGGGAAACTGAGGCAGGAGAATTATAAATTGGAGGCCAGCCTCCACAATTTAATGAAACACTGTCTCAAAATTTAAAAATTACAAAGGTCTAGGAATGTAGATGTAGGAGTAGAGCATCCCTGAGTTCAATCTTCAGTAGTGCAAAAAATTTAAAATGAAAAAGAAATTTTTACAAATGAAAGGGAGGAGATATTTCAGAATTAAAGAGATGCCCCACCTATCCCACAGTGGTGCAGAATCTGCCTTCACGGAAGTTCACAAATAGGACAAAAGTACTATTTCTGCCTAGAACCTGAAGAATTAAACAAAACGTCCTCTTCAGGCTTCTTCTTGTCTCATGATGCTTTAGGTTTAATTACATTTCATGGGTAATATGTTATCAGAAACTAGGAGCTCAAGCTCCAGAGTCAGTCCTCCATTTGAATCAAACCCTTACCCATTAGCCAATCATTTGGAATTGCCTATAAAAATTTTAGAAAGTCCCAGATCATTCTGAACTTAACATATAATTTTAAGAAATTACTTAGTCTTCTATTAAAACACTGACAAACCAGATAGAATTTCTTAGTGAGGTCACAGGAGTTGCTGGTTCCACCATGTCTTCATCTGAATGCTCTCTAAGTTGTCTGCCTGGAGTTGGCCCTGAGTGTACTACCCTTGAATTCTTCAGCAGAACTTTTCTCCTAAGTAATCCTCACATTGCAGGGCTTCAGATGAGTCCCTGACATTTTACCAAGGCAGGAGGGGGAACTAAAACTTAGCTGGAATTCAGTAGAAATTCTGTTAATTTGATTTCTGTGGCCCTACATTAGTTAGCAGGTCTACACCTCAAACTCTCCTGCTTCTTGTTCATTAAATTTTTAGAATGAGGGAGATTCTAGGTACAGTGTTCTCTGATTTCTTTAAAGCAAAATACATTTTGGCTAGCAAACTAAGTACCCTCAAAAACCTGATGCAAAATCTTCTCTCTGCTCCTATCACATCCTTTATTTCTCTACTTTATCATTTAGCATGGCTTATTAAAGTAATCTCTGTGTGTTGGTCTCTCCTACTAGATTCTAAGCTACTTGAGGATAGTTTCCATGTCTTAATTATATCAATATTGTTAGCATTTGGTCTCTGCCAGATCATTAGAGATTATCAATCAATGTTGTTCTGAAAAGAGGCTATGAAGTATGATATCACAAGAATAAATAATGGAACCAAAATATGTCAATTGAGTTCCAGCACTATAACTTGGTTATAGTTGCAGTGCTAGAATATACATATATAGGATCCTCCTCTGTAGAATGGAGACAATAATATATATCTTGTAGGATTATTTTAAGAATTTAATAAACATACCAAAATGTTTTTAACTGCATTTAATTCTTATATGTATAATAGATATAATTATTAGTCCTTAATAAATATTAGCTTCCATCAAACTGGAAAATGGGGTGACCCTTTCATGGCTACAAACTAATTCATCCAAAGCATGCTGAGGCATCTTGAGATCAGACATTCTGCTTCAAAGACATCCAGTCTGACACTATTCAGCTTTCTGGAAACTCACCTCAGTCACCTAGAAAGTCACTGTCCATTCACTGGTGTACATACAAGAATGAAAAATTATCTGCTACCCCTTGTTCTCATCCCTGACTCTCAGACCCAGATTTCAAACAGACTTGGACTAAGATGAGACAGCTAGAGCTAGGCATGTGAATGGAAGGTCAGGTAGAGGTAAGAGGTCGGTAGTTCAAGCACTCAAGCCTCAAACAAGCTTGAGTTACCCGGAGATTTATGACAAGCACTGTGCATCCAGGTTACCCTGCTGAGTGGCCCGGGACGCAGCCTCACCTTATGGAACTGTGGAGGGTATATTCGAGCAGCCCCATGATTCAATAGCAGCTGGTAGCAGATCTCCGGCTGGGCAGCAGGTCGCACAGAGGTGACCTTCAGCACGTACTGAATGGCAGCACAGCCATTGATATCCATGAGATTGGCTTCTGCACCAGCTTCCAGCATCATGTGCATGAGCACGTGGTCACAGTTCCAGGCTGCCTTGTGGAGGGGGGATTTAAAGTCGTCATCCCGGGCATTGACCTCGGCCTTGTTGTCGAGCAGCATGCGGCAGATGAGGTGGTGCTCTCTGCTGTACTCCTGCTCTTTAAAGCGTAGAGCCCAGTAAGTGGCAATGGCCAATGGGGTCTCCATGTGGGCGTTCACGCTATCCACTATGGCCCCGTGTTCCACGTAGAAGGCCACCAGCTCTGAGAGGCCAAAGTGGGCAGCCGTGTGCAAGGGGGTCTCCTCATCCTGGTTGTTGGTTTTCATATTCACGTTTGCACCTAAAAGGGGAAATTGAGTCAGACAATTATTTAAACTTATTTAGTCATTCTTCCCAGGGTTCTTGAACAGGGCTTTTCTGGATGATTCTCTTTTAACATTTGACATTTCCCCTCCTGCCCCAGTTCCATTTCTCATCCGCGTGGAAGTCACTCCTTTTAAACAACAGCGCCACCTCCTGGAAAGCCCATAAATGCACCCAGGAAACAGGAACAAAGAACAAAGGCGGCTGGAGCATTGTAGAATCTCAGCTCCAAACTGCCAGGTGGATTTGGAAATATCAAGTGGTTGCTATAACCATAAAGCTTTTTATTAAAAAAAATACCAAACACGATTAAAATAAAGGTTATATCGCAAGCTTTGAAGCTCAGACGGGTGACTTTAAAAATCATCGAGTGTTTTGAATGTTTCACAAAATAATACTTTTCTTCTAGTTCAAAGCTGATGAACCTAAAAGTTTGGTGCAGGAAAACTTTAGAGGCATGGAAATTACCCGGCCCTTTCACTGAAATCAAAATTTTTGGAATACAATGAAAATATAGAAAATACATTCATTCATATCTCTCTCTCTCTCTCTCTCTCTCTCTCTCTCTCTCTCTCTCCCCACCAAACTAGCCTAAAGGTCATAATTTGCATTAAAAAGGGTAAAAGTTAATATAATAGAAATACTCCCTGAAAGAAAGGAAATAATTTAGAGACTGTAACATGTTTGATTTATAGTTGAGAAAGGATATTAGAAATAAATTTTCTTGTGTTTGAAAAGCTCCTGAAAATTATTTAATCCAACCCATTTATCTAACAGACCAGGAAACCGAATTATATTTTTCTGATAAGTAATGTTAAGTACTAAAATGGTCATTTCAACTTGAGAAGCTGAAATTTTCTTCTCCATCTGATTTAATAGGGTGAACCAAATAAATGACCCCTAGGGGGCCAAGTCTATAATCAATTCTAGAAATTTTTATAGCTACTTCTAGTCTGAAGAGATGATGATGATGATGATGATGATGATGATGATGATGATTTCAATAACTAATATTTATTTTGCATTTACCCATGTGCAACATTCTGAGCTAAATTCTTTTCATTTACTGCCTCATTGAATCTTCCCAGCAATTCTTCACAGTACGTGCATTTTTAATCCTAATTTTACAGATGAAGAAATTTGCACTTAACAATTTGCCAAAAGTACAACAAACTAGTAAGTAGCAGAATCAAGATTTGGGAACAGACAAGCTGGCTTCAAATTCCCTTATTACTATGCTATTCTACCTCACTATTAGTTTTCTGCAGGAAATTTTTTTTCTGTACACTACTTTTGTTTGATATTTGAAAACCAGAGCATAGTAGAAAAATAATGTTGCCTTTTTGTAAAATCAAAAAATCTGTTCTCTATGGATTGCTCATTTTTGCCCTCATTTATGGCATATGAAACATATTTAAGAAAAGCAATACTTGCACTAGCAAGCTTAGTATGCTACACAATATCAAACCTCCAGTGAGGTTTGCAAAAGCACATTGCTCTCTGCAAACTCTGAGACTGTGTACTTCTAAATTGCAGAAATTCGAGCTGTAACCTAGCCGATCTTCCACAGAGCCCCTGTATTCATCAGTATTCTGCCCTGGAAAAGTTCTGGGTGAGGTCTTCTTTCAGGTCAGGTCTTTGCTCAGGAGTGAAATGGAATGAATAAGCATGTTTTCCCAGCAGCCATGTGCAGGGTCACATCAGTCGCTGGAGACTTTCCAGTAAGGGAGAGAATCAAAAGGTCAGGATGAAATTTTTACAGGCCAACGTGGAACAACCACATCCTTTATTTTTTAATGGACTTGGACGTTTACAATTGATCCTTGACCCCTTGGTACAACTAGATATGCAGCTTGGTTGTCTTTTCTGATTAGGAGCTCCTTATTTTTATACTTGAATTGTGTCTTTGAGAAATAACTGTTCCAGGGAATATTTAAAATTAGATGATTTGACTACTTTTTAATTTCAGGGTTTTGGGATTTATTCAAGATATTAGATCGGAAACATAATTTGGGGGGAACTTATACAAATTTTTTTTAATGTGAGAGTATAATGTATTAGTTTCCAAGAGCTGCCATAATAAAATATCACATGCTGGATAACTTAAAACAACAGAAATTTATTCTCCCATAGCTCTGGGGACTAGGAATCTGAAATTAAGGTGTCAGCAGGGTGGGTTCCGTCTGAAGGCTTGTGGGGAAATCTGTCTCAGTGTCTCTCCTAGCTTCTGGTGATGGCTGGTAATCCTTGATGACCCTTGGCTTGCAGATGTCTCTGCCTCCATCCTCACGGGCATTTTCTTTGTCTGCTCTTCACATGACCATCCTCTTATAAAGACAGCAGTCCTACTGCACTAGGGACCCACCCTGCTCCAGTATGACCTGGTCTTAATTTAAGTAATCCCATCTGCAACAACCCTCTTTCAAATTCACATGCTGAATTATTGAAGATCAAGACTTAAACCTATTTCTTTTTTTTTTTTTTTTTTTTGCAGGGGTAGGGGACATAATTCAACCTATAAAATGTAACTTGCATTATAAAATATTTAAAATGCACATTTTATATATTTTATATATATTACATATTATTATAAAGTCACCATCCATACAATTACATCCCAGCTCAAGAAATCAAACACTTCTTTTTTAAAATACTTTTTTAGTTGTAATTGGATACATACCTTTATTTTATTTATTTATTTTTATGTGGTGCTGAGGATCAAACCCAGTGCCTCGCACGTGCTAGGTGAGCGCTCTACCGCTGAGCCATAACCCCAGCCCAGAAATCAGACACTTCTAGATCCAGAAAAGCCCTCTACTTCCCTACTCTCTCTCCCATCACAGCTCCATTCTGCCAAAAGCAACCATTATCAGAGAATCAGGTCTATTCAGGTAATCAGATCTCTGCATTTCTTTTAGTTTTCCCACTTTTGCATATAAATCTAAACTAGTAGGTACTTTTGAACTTGGAATAGATGGAATCATGAACACATATTCATTTATGATTTGCTTCTTTCACTCAACGTTACATTAGGGAAAACAATCTATATCATAATGTTTAACACTCACTTATTTATTCCTTTTATTGTTTTCTGGGTCTTAGAATAAGTAACTCACGATTTATCCATCCTGCTGGTAATAGACATTTCCAGTTTAAAGTCATTCCAACCACAGCTGCCAATCCTGTATTCCAGTGCCCATGTACAGGGGTTTTTCTGGTTTCTATACCTATAAGTAGAATTGTTGGGGCATTGAACATGTGTATCTTTAACTTCATTAGGTAATATCAAACAGGTGGTTGTGCCAGTTTATGTTCTAACGAGTTATATGTGAGGGTTCTTACTGTGCCACATCCTCCTCAGCAGTGGTATTTTCAGTCTACTTAAATTTAGCCAATCTGGTGGGTACAAAGTGATATCTCATAGTGTTTGAATGGTTTCCCCTAATTATCAATTAAGTTAAACACTTTTAATATTTGCATTACTTTTTATGTGCTATTACTAGTATTCCTAATACTAATATGTTGCTATGTGTTGCCATATTATCACCTTAAACATTTTTAAATAATAACAACATAATATTCCAGCAAGTAAGTGTACAACCTACTATTGGACATATAATATTTTTCCAAGATTTTGATTTATAAGTTAGAACATCTGAAATAGGTTGAGGACCTATATGAATGATTACCCAAAGTTATATTCATCTTTCCCATTGGTGAATAAAAGTAGCTATTTCACTCACCAGTATGTTATTATACATTTTTTTTAAATTCTTGAAAATTGGAAAGAAAAAATGGTCTCATTTTAAAAATCTGAATTGACATTTGATTAGTAGAGTTTGAACATTTTCTTTGTAATTATTAAATAGTGGTGTTTCTTCTTTAGTTCATGGTCTAAATATTCATCTACTTATATATTGAATCTTTTCTGCTTCATTTGCATTTTATGAACTCCTCACTAAATTAAAATGTAAGCTTATGCTATCATAATGCCGTATATTTGAACCATTTTATTCAGATTTTTCCCAAATACAGTGACAATAACTTTAGATAAGCCAACTTTTCCTTGTTTTTCCCTTCTTCGTATTAGAATGTCCTATTTCTCTCAGAGGTTGCATAACTATCCAGATTTATAATATAGTACTTCATAGGTTTTTTAACCCATAAAATATTTAACACTTGATTCATCTGGGCCTTATTTGGATGTACACATCAATTTAAAAAGAATTGGCTTTCTTATATTATGGAGTCCTTCCATGTATAAATATGGTCTATTTCTTTAAGAGGGTTTCTTTACATTCCTGTAAAATACATGCCCTAAAATAGTTTGAGTATTTTCATCCTAGATGAGCAGGATAAATTATTTGGAGTAAAGTAACTTTTCATAAGAGGATGCCCTCCATGAACTTTATAACTCATGCAAGGCAGTCTGGAATACCAACCAAGGAGACAGATGAAAATTTAAATTTGCTGTGCATGATAAAGAACAAGGACCTTGGAAATTTCACCTGTGGGCAAAAGACACCAAGGTTCGTGTGCATTGAGAATGGGACAATCAGGGTATAGATAGAATAAGACTTTACACAGGTTGGGAGCCAGTCACAAGGAAGGGCCCCAGGCCCTTTCTCCTGTGGGGAAATGTCCTGAAGGCAGGATTCAGGAGGGACTTTAACACAGTGCCATTAATACCATACTTTTCCTTTTCTGCCCTGGTCTCCTTTGGGTACCTTCAAGAGATAGCACTGATTTCATCAGTCCTAAGTGAGGAGACCTCAGGGGTTGGTTGGCCACCATCAGTTGTCACTGTGGCTCCATCTGCTGGGCTTTACTGCTCCCTACAGGCCCTCAGAACCATCCTGGGTCAAGCATCCACTCCCTGCAAGTTCTGTCACTTCCAGAAGCATCAGGGGAATGAGAACAGGTCTCTGTCACTGCAGAAACTCTCACCCCTCTGTCTTCCCAGACTTGGGGAATCCCCATCCCCTTTTCATATCCCTAAACCAGCTGTCTCTCCTCCTCATGTCCAGATTGTCCTGATTTCTTGACGATCTCTTGGGGCGGGGAGGAAAATGGGGCTGAGTTGGAGGATCAGCCCAGATCAGTGCTTCCCAACTCTTCAGGACAAGCCTTTCCTTCCCTGTTCTTCAGTGACCTCCATAGGTAATATCACCTCCCTTCACACATAGCTTTGAAAAACAAATACAATGTCCTTGCTAACATTGATTAGAAGCAAAATTATGATTGTTATAAATAATATAAATTACAATGATGTAGTATAAAATTTAACTTACTAATGTTTGGGGAAGACCATCCTAGATGACAAAAATGAAGTAGTGCTTTCCTTGAAGCCTTATGTAGAATCTGAATCACTACATATTTGCACTGATACAGGTGTTTTGTATTGTAATTAAAACACCTTGAACATCAGAACAATAATGAATGATATTTTAAAATGAGAAAAATAATCTTAGAAAGTTCTGAATAAATCAAACCCAATATCACCTTGATTTTTTTAAACTATATTTATTGCCTAAAAGTCAAAAGTATTTTGTTTATATGTAGAGTTGGGTTAACTCTATTGTATTACTATATCTTAATATCTGTTATTACCACAGCAACAAATTAAGATTTTTTAGGTATGAAATATTCAAACATATAACAAACTCCAGAAAATATTATAACACTTAGATACCATATCCATATTTAACAGATATTAATTTTTGCCATATTTACTTTAGCTTTTCTTTTTTCCTAAAATAAAACTTTACAGGAAAGCCTGACCCACTTCGTTTTTGTTTTTGTTTTTTTTTTCCTCTTCTCCCTTTCTTCTTCCACAGAGATAACTACTATTCTAAAGTTAATGTTTGTTAAACAAAGTTGACTGCTGCCTTTGATTTGTAGTCAGTAAACTAGATTGCTTCAACTTATTTCTATGTGCTTATCTAGTTCCTATGTTTTTAAATGACTGCCAAACCCAGGAAATATTCAAGCTAGATCCCTAGAAGGAAGAAGTTTCCTATCTTCTTTTCTTTACCCTTTTCCGTTGTACCAGCTCTGCAGCAGTTGGAAACCACCCTTAGTAAGGAGATGCAGCAAGAGCAAGTAGGAGGGTCAAGGTGAGGAAGAGATTAGTGCCCTTCCCCCTCTGCATGCTTCCAGTCTGAAGCAGAAAAGCAAAAGGAAGAGGGACAGGTGCCTCCATTCTAAACCAAGTTTAAAATTATTAGTCCGCCTCAGATGTCTGACTTTTGAATTGGGATTGAGTTTTGAGACTAAAAGTGACTGTCCAACTGTCCGACTTTTTTTTTTTTCCTAAGAATTACCTAAGAGCAATGAACCTGCCTAAGTTTTCATCCCACAATGGAGGGAAAACTAGACCCTCTGAAAAAAGTATTAATTTAAAGGGACACCAAAGATAAAACTAGTACTGTTTTATGACTGCACCTCATATCCGTGCATCATCCAATTATAGTTTTATGTGTCCAGTGGATTTTTTAGGTAGGATTACTTCAGGCATATTTGCAAAAAGTCAGGTACCTGACAATATTTTCCTAATGGGGTCCTACATTGAAAATGCCATTTGAAGTATATGCAATTTTTGAGAAACAGCGTTTTCTCCACAAAATTCTGTATGTTTCTTCTACTCTTTTTTAATACCAAACACTGTTGAGAAATGGAAGCTCACCAAGTTTTGTTCCTTTACAAGTAGTCTTCCATTTATTCATTTGATTGCACAATTGTACCATTTTATTGTTGAAATTGGATATTTTATCAAACATGTGTCTGGGTTTAGACTTCTTCATCAATTTTGTCACAAACCAAACCCAACCATTTCATCTTCAGATGGGTGCATATTTTTAAAATAAGGATTTTTTTTCTTCAATTCTTATGAAATATTGGTCATATTTTTAAAGGAAACATTTCTTTCTGTATTAAAAACTAACCCTCCCCCCCCCCTTTTTTTTTTTGGCTTAAAACGTTCACTACCCATCAATTATCAAATTATAGTCATTGACAAGAAATCCCTTCTCACAAATTTTTTTAACTTTGGATCTCAAGTGCATGAATGAAAATAAGACTAAATGATCATGGCTTTCTTTTCAACATCCTCTAGAAAAATTGCACTTTTCATAGAAAAGGCGGTAAGACGGGGTAAAAAAATCTTCGGTCTCATTGCTCATAGTGGCCTGCAATATGTGTAAAGGCACAGAAAAAATATTAATGTGGGCTGACAGCAAGGACTGGAGGAGAAATTTAGTTCAATTTACTAACTTCAAGCGGAGGTTAGAATCCTCACTAGCTCTGTTTGATCTGAGATGTTTCATCCTGGTTGGGGCACACCTGCTCTCATCAACTTGAACTACACCTGCCTCCATTTAAAGGGCTCGGTCAGGCTTTGGTGCAGATAAAAGAGATCATGTTTGCTCAGTGTTCCTTTATAAAAAAAATTAATAAAGTCTGCTATTTTTTTTTGAGCCTTCACTATGAGTTTTACATACATTGTCTCATTATTAAAGGTAAGCTTTCTTTTGAAACATCTGTTATTCAAAGGTTAGATCTCTTTTTTCCTATTCAGAGCTGTTCATTTTCTGAGTGTTCTGGAATTGTTTCTCAGGTCTGCTTCTTTGTCAAGGATGCAATTTTGTACAGTGTCAAGTTTGTTATTAACTGTCACCAAAGCATATTTTCAGTTGGCTGCTTTGTTCTTGTTTCAATTTTGCCCTTTCAGGCTACAATCTAAAGCAAATATATTTTCTTGTATCTTCCATAGTCTTGTCTTAAATGAAATCTTAAATGAAATACCCTTTTCCTTAAGGTCCCATTTCTCTAATACTCCCATTGTCTTTACTCTGAAGTTAAGAACTACTTTCTTCTAGATCAGCAAGAACCATTACTTCCTTGCCCTATATACCTCATCCTTTAAGGTTTATGCCACCGGAGAGAAGTTATTCCTCATCCTTTCTTATCAATAATCTTACAACTCTCAGTGACTCTACCATTTTCAAAGGCGACATAGGCATTCAGCTCAGTCTTTCTCTTATCTTTGTGCAAAATCTTTTAGACACCCCATCTAACACACCTGCATTCCCCATTCCTAAAATCTTCTGGAGCAAATTGCATTACCATTTCCCAAAATCTCACTGGATCTTCCTGCAGTGGATTCCTGTTAGAGGTTTACCCATCTGCACTCTGTTAGACTTAGTACGAGTTACTTGTCCCAGTTGTATCTATCTCTATCTTACCCTTCACTACTCATTCAGCTCTTTCTTGATAGCCAATATATTCTAATTTTCCCTTAGACTAGGATTTAGTCAGGATAAACTAAATAGGTGTTGTAATAACACTCAAATCTCAGAGCCTTAGAGCAATGATTTATTTCTCACTCTCACAGAGGATCAAATGTCTTCTATTTGATCTCTAAGGAATCTAAGCTGCTTTGGTTGGTCTTGTGGTTTCACCACCTCCACCTGAGTTTCCTTAACCAGGGAGAAAAATTGACTGTAAATACCACATGAAACCAGGAGCTGTGGCACATGCCTGTAATCCCAGCAGTTTGGGAGGCTGAGGCAGGAGGATCATGAATTCAAAGCCAGCCTCAGCAACTTAGTGAAGCCCTGAACAACTCAGCCAGACCCTCTCTTTAAATAAAATATAAAAAAAGGACTGTGGGGTGTGGCTCATTGGCTAAGTCCCCTGGGTTTAATACCTGGTACAAAAAAAACACAAACAAAAACAAAAAACCCACATGAACTTTTTATCCCATAAGACTGAAAGTGACTCTTATTTTTTCTCTTTGCTTGTCATTAGTTAGAAGAGTCATACACCTGCTAAACCATAAAGGAGCTAGAAAGTGTGATCTCCAATGAGCCTGAGTAGATGAAAACCACAGAATGGTGATCTCTATTTTTCCTACCACCACTGAATAGAGTTTCTGCAGATGGCAATAAAATGAACAAATAACTCTTACCTTAACTGCCTTCCTTTTAACCTAAGAGAAAAGAGGATTCTCCTTTACTTTAAGGCCAATACCTCCATATTTGCAATTGATCATATTCCCAGCAACAAAATGCTGCCCCACAAATAATTTCCCTGTTCTATATAGCCAACATCTCCCGTTCCACCAACTCTTTGCCCTCATCGCATAAGCACAGTTGCCTTGTCCCCACGTTTTCTTCTCTTTGAGCTACCCTACAATTTCTTTTGATCTCTTTTTGGACAAACATCTTGAAAGTATGGGCTCTGCTTTTTGAACCTACTTTCTCACCACCCAGACACCCCGCAGTCCATCAGAAACTGCTCCTTCCCACAGGGACGACACTGACAAAGGCCACCAGGGGCCTCCAGTGGATCTTTCCCACCTGCATTCTTCAATTTTTGTCTACTGCACTTCCCTGCTACATCCAATGGTGCTGATGATGTACTCCTTGAAATTCTATGCTCTTCAACTTCCTGACTATTCCTAAATGATTTTTCTATGATTTGTCGTCTTCTCTCACCCCTTACATTGTGTTTCAACCTGAATGTCATCATTTGCTCCTGCTCTTCTTCCTATGAATAACTTCCTTGAGCAATCATAACTACTCTTTTCATGTTACCTATGAATAAAATATTCTTAAAATTATATGAATAACTATATATCTGATAGGTTTTTTTAAAAAACAGAATACAATAATAAAATGGCAACCCAATTTAAAAATGAGCAAAGTTATAGGCAAGGTGGTGCATGCATATGATCCTAGCTACTTGGGAGGCTGAGACAGGAGGATGACAAGTTCAAGGCCAGCCTGGACAACCTACCTGGACTCTTTTCTCAAAATAAAAAAGGACTGGGGTAGCTCAGTGGTAAAGTGCACCTGAGATCAATCCCTAATAGTGAAAAAAAAAAAAAGTAAAGTATATGAATGGACATTTTTATAGAGAAAGTATGCAAATCATGAAAAGGTGCTTAATGCCACTGACCATCATAAATATGCAAATCAACTACTTCAAGCCCACTAGGATGGATGTGGCAAAAAAAAAATTATAACAAGTGTTAGCAAAGGCATGGAAATATAGCAATCCTTACACACTGATGGTGGAAATGTAAAATGATGCAGCCATTTTGGAAAACATCGTGGAAGTCCTCAAAAAAGCTAAACACTGTGCTATGGTATGAGCCAGCAATTCCAGTTTTCTTACCATTGCTAAGTATATATTTTAGGAAAGTGAAAACATACATCCACACAAAAAACTTACCTATAAATATTCATATCAGCATTATTCTTAATAACCCCAAAGTGGAAACAATTCACATGTCCATCAACTAGTGAATGGATGAATAAAATGTGGGATAGTCATACAATGGAATATTATTCTTTAATATAAAGCAATGAAATGCTAGTACATTTTTTATTTCATTGTTTTAGGAAGCATTGAAAACATTCTGCTAAGTGAAAGTAGCTAGACACAGAGAACCACTTATTATATGATCTATTTTTATGAAAATTCTGGGGTAGACAGGTACATAGAAACAAAAAAGTGGGCTATCATCTGCCTAGAAGCAGGGACTTTTGGGAAAATGAAGGTTGATGGCTGAAAGGTACAGCACAGGTTTCTGTTGGGTGATGGAATGTTCTAAAGTTGATCCAGGTGGTGTTTGCATAATGAGTATTTATTGAGCCCCTGCTATGTCCAATCTCCTGACCTAGACCCTGGAAATAACATAGCCACTGAAAAAACAGACAATATCGCCAACATCATGAAGTTGACTTGTTAGTGAAGAAGATGGACAAAAAGTTTACTAATACCTCATACAACAGAGCATAAAGCTGGGTAAGAGATGGAGAAGGACACAGGAAGAAGATGTTTTTCACATAAAGGCTCTCTGAGGTGTGATGTTTGGGTGGTGAGGAAGGAAACCATTTGAAGTTCATGGGGAGAGGCCTTCCAGGCAAAGCAAGCAACAGAAGTGAAGGTTCCAAGGTAGGAACAAATTTGATGGGTTCAGAAAACACAAAGAAGCACCAAAAGACATGAGTGAAAGAGGGAGCAGTAAGGAATAACATCAGGGAGGCAGTGACGAACCCAACAGTCCAAGTGCAAAGGGAACGCACAGGGAGGCAAAATGATTTGCCAATGCACCTCTCCTCACTCTGGCTAGCCGTAAAAGCAGGGGAATTATATGAGGTCCCTCATCATAGCTCAGGAAGAAACAGTATGACTTGGGGTCAGATGGCCAGAGCATAGGTGGGTGAAATGGTCAGACTGGATAAATTTTAACAGCATCAACAGGTCTGGCTATCGTGAGGCATGAGGAAAGGTAAGGAAATAGAAACACCTTCTAGGCCTTTGCTTGAACAACTGAAAGAAATGAATTGTGATTTCTTGAGATGGGACAGGTGGTGAGCACAGAGGGAGGGGTAGGAGCACAGGTTCATTCTGGACATGATAAGTTTGAGATGATTATGAAACATCCAGGGTACAAGGATGACAGAGAGAAAGAGATGCATCTGGGGGTTGTGGGAGAGGGCCAGGATGGAGATAGAAACCAGGATTGAACACCATATGACCATATTTGAAACCAGGCTGAGTTTATATGTGAAAACTAGTGGGGGGGAGGGGCACACCAACACTTAAACACAGAAGAGGAGAGAAAAACTCAGCACACAAGACTGGAGGAAGGCCAGTGAATGGGCTAGAAAGTCAGCTTGGCAAGTTAAATGAAACTCCTTTACACTTACCTGTTCTCATAACAAGTTTCTTCTTTAACAGCTAGCTGTTATTTTTTTTTTTAAGTATATTGAAAACAGGAAGCAAATATCACAAACTACTTTCCCTCTGTCTCCTGAAGCAAATCTTTTTCATATCAAAGCTTATCTGCCAACTCCTCAGAATATTGCCTCCCATCCCTTGGGAGGCAGATTTTTTTTCATAGAGCCCATGTTTATTTATCATTTTGTTTATTTTAAACTTACTCAACCTTAAAGAAAAGATATCTTTCTAGATGTGCTATTGGAGAACAATCATGATGCAGGCACTGAGCTCAGTCACTTTATATTTATCTTGTTTTTTTATCTTTTTAATTCCAAAAAACACTGATTAAAATTTAGCAAAACAACCATAGATAAGACTGAATAACTCAGGCTTTGGAAAAATGTACCATTATTATGTTACTTGCCACTAATCTTGTTGGTATCATGAAGTCAGACCATATCTTATGGTTGGAATGAGTATTGTCATTGTAGGAAATGAATGCTATTACTGTCATTCAACTGAAAAAGAGGTTACTCCTGAGGAAGTTTTTTTTTTTTTTTTTTTTTTTTTTTTTTTTTTTTTTTTTTAAGTAAAAGACTATAAACTTAGAGAAAGTGAATAAGGACTTCTTCCTCTACCCAGGGACAAAATTCTGCCTGTTTGTGTGTAAGAGCCTAGACCAGTTCTGGGGATGAAGATGAATGACTCTGGCTACATTGAGGAAGGACAGGAGTGAGATGGGAGATGACATGACATGAAGCAGACAGGTACAACTGGGTCATGAAGTCAGCAGAAAACAATAAGCAGAAATTAGGTAAACAGCAATGGGCTTGGTGGTGGCAGCCTCAGCAGATGTAGTCGCCTGAAGCGATGGCCGCTTGGAGCAAAGAAGCCGCGGGAAGAAGTTTAGAGACGAACTGGAAACAAACAGCCCTTTATTTTGATAACTTTTCTCTCTGGCTCTAACTACACCCCGACATGCCGTCCATGCTCTTCTAACCTCTAAAAATGGCGCAAACCTCATCCGCAATCTCTCTCAAGTCCCTCGAGATCTCCGGCCAAGTCTCACAAGATCCCGGGCCAAGTCTCGTGAGACTACGAAAGGCGCCAATGCCCAAACATGTCCAAAGCCATAGTTAACCACAATTTAAGCCATCTCTCCAAACAGGGCTCCTACAAGCAGAGGCCACATGATTAAGCCCATCTCTGGTGTAGACAGTATCCTTGACTATGAGTGAAGTCCTTTAGTCCAGAGAGAACACCTAGGTTCTTTCTACCACCCATAACTTCCAGAAAGAACAATGTCCTGAACAGAGTTTAAGTCTCTGCTGGGATTCCTAGCAGAGAAAGAGAACCTTAGAGAAAGACTTCACACTAATGCAGAATGTGGCCAATTGTAGTTGTTCGACCCAGGATCTCTGTGTGTGATATTGTGTGTGTCCCAAGCTGGTAAAACCAGAGGTGTACTACATTGTCTAGGAGGCTTAGAGGAGAATAGAAGAGGGAAACTATTTCCCCAGCTCCCTTTGTATTCCTGCCTGTTATCTCCTGGGTCTTGTGGAGGCCACGTGCACTTCAAATTTTAGATGGAATTAAGCAGAGGTCTTCACAATTTTTGCCTGTTTCTTGCAGAAAGGCAATTTTACAATACTCTCCCCCCTGAGTTGTCAGGGTAATGTTCCCTCTCAGCTGGGACAGAGTATTTCCCATAAGCTTCAAGTTTGACTTCTTTTTACCATCTTCAATATTGAGACATCTGGATGAAAGGTAGAGACACAGTTTTTCTCTAATTCCTGACATGGTGCATGCTATGAGGTGACTATCAATGAACACAGACTAAAAAACAAGTGCAGGGGAGGAACAGTCGGTGCCCCCAAAGCCAGACACTGAAACCCCAAGTCAACCTCCTTCTCCAAGTCTTGTGGAGCCATCTATCGATATTGTTTAAGAAAATACTGTATATGACATCTCAAAAATGTACATGACTTTGGTGATAGAATTAGTAGATATCTTATTATTCTTTGGCTTATAGTTTGTTTAGTTTATATAGCTTTGCTAAGTGGGTGTTTTAGTTTTCATGTTTTTGTTTTTGCAGTACTAGGGATTGAAACCCAGGAATGCTCTATCTACATCCCAGCCCTTTATTTTTTGAGATAGGGTCTTGCTAGTTGCTGAAGCTGACCTGGAACTTGTAATTCTCCTGCCTCCGCCTCTGGAGTTGCTGGGATTACAGGCACACAGCACTGTACCTGGCTAGTTTTTATGTATTTTTTAACATTTTTTTATTTGTTCTTATATAGTATATACATATACTGTCATATATGTATATGACAGTAGATGTATTTTGACATATTATACATGCATGGACTAAAACTTATTCTAATTAGGATCCCATTATTGTGGTTGTACATATGCAGAGTTGTACAAGTGTGGAATTTCACTGGTGTTAAATATATGAACATAGAAAATTTATGTCTGATTCGTTCTATCATCTTTCCTTTTTATGAATTTTTAATAGATAATTTAACAGTAAGGAGAGAGAAGTAGATTAGCCCAGGTCTCTGCTAGCCCAGAAGAACTGTTGTGGCAAAGTTAGAATATTGGTGAGATAGTAATTCAAGAAATCAACCAAAAGCCCTGACTGAAAAAAGAAAAAAAAATGATGCTAAAGGATGGGAAACCTGGATAAGAAGAGGTGGGAGGAATGGAGTCATTGTGTCATTGAAGAACAGGTAAGGGGTAACTGAGAGAAAAGGCAAGAAGATAAAATAATGGAGCAACATAAAGGGCTTGGATGTGATAATGGCAGTGGAGAATTGGAGCACGATGAAGGTTGTTCCATGAAGTGGTGGTGGTCAAGAGGCTGGGAGACTGGGTTTGGATTGGTGATCTATGTCAGAAATGAAATCAATTCTGGACGATGGCAGAACTGGGAGAATAAACTAATACTGAATGACAGATGACCAAGTCTTTAGGAAATGACCAGCATTGCAGTAGATGCTGATGCTTAGACTAGGTAGATGGCAACTATATTGGTTTCCTATTACTGCTGTAACTGACTACCACAAACTGAATGGCTTAAAACAGCACAAGTCTATTTATCTTATAGATCTGCAGGTCAGAAGTCTGACACAGGTCTCAGTGGATTGATGGTGAATTTTATGTGTCATCTTGGCTGGACCATGGTGGCCCAGATATTTGATCAAACATTTTTCTGAAGGTGTCTGTTGGATGAGATTCACATTCAAATTGGTGGACTTTGAGTGAAAAGAGATTACCTTCATAATGCAGGGGGTCCTTACCCAATCAGTTGGAGGCCTTAATAGAGCAAAGATGGATCTCCCACAAGTCAGAAGGAATCCTGCTCGAGGACTGCAGCTCCTTTTTAGATCTACAGCCTGCCTGCCTGCCCTCAGATGGTAAGCTGGAGGAAAGACTGATGTACACAGAGCTCTGTGCAGTTCTTGGAGCACAAATGTGAGCTTCCTTTCTAGCCATAAGTCAATCTCATTCCTCTAAGCCAACATTTCCCAAAGTCTGCTCTGTGGCATATTGGTAATAGGAGATGCATTCAAATCAAAAGTTCTGTGTCTGAATTAATGTGTAGATTCTGTATAACTTTGTCTATTTACAACTCACATTGCCATATAAAAGATTCTGAGGAAGCCCTGTGGTGAGGAAATCTAACTCAACATGAATTTTCCAAAACTTACTTAACCAAAGGAATCTTTCTTTTTTTTGGGGGGGGGGGGGGGGGGGCGGGGGGGTGACTAGGGGGCGCCATACATGATCCCTGAGCCCTTGCTGGAGTTTCCTAGAATGAAATTGAGTTATTAACAATGTCCTTATTTGGTAGATGAGGGCTGAGATTTCGGGGAGTTATATCTTGCCTTTCTTTACCTAAGAGCTAAAGGAGTGTAGGTTCACTGATTGACATGTCAAACATACCATGGAGACAAAGATTCCCTAGATAGGGCCATAGAAAAGTCCCAGGACAGTTCTAAGAGGAATTAGTTACCTCTAGCCTAGGACTCTCCCTACCAAAGGGGAGGCAGCACCACCTGGTGGACAAAACAGGTACTCAGTATTGAGATCAATCTACAGTCAAAATCTGGTTTTACCATTGCGGTAATTTGTCTAAAGCTTGGAGTTTAAATCCTCAAATAGGATAATAGAATGACTCTCACACGATAGTTGTGATGATTGATGACAACATGGATAGATTTCCAGGTGTGAAATAGGAATGTCATCTGGTAGTTGCTGCTGTTATTAAGTCCAAGCCCACCTTGCTTCAGGGTCTCACCCAGGTTAATTCAACTTTGCTTGCAGGAAGTGAGTTTGTTTCCTGTCTTTACTACCTAGTTCTTTGGTTGGTGTGGCTCTTTTCACTGAAGAATGTTTCTGAGGGCTTCAAGATGTCTGAGGCCACAAGTAAACAACCACCAAGAATGCTGAACTCCAGGGATTTGCTTTAGGTGGGCCCCCTTATTGCACCCCCCCCCCCCAATCAGCATCCACCCCTTGGTGGCTCTTCACAGGGGTTGGCTAATACCTCTTCTGATTGCTAGGGAGATGTTTTGTCTCAGAAAAGACAGGGTCCACTCGTTTTGTTCCCATTGGCTTTCTAATTAGTAGAGACCTTTAGGAAGCTGGCTTATGTTTAACCTCCATTCTGCTGGCATATGCTTGATTTTCTTAACCACCAATTCTGATGTTTTTTCCATTTTCTTTATTTGTGTGTTTTCTTTGTTAGCTTAATGGAAAACTGAGATTGGAGCCCCGGGCTCTTGTTTGATTTGACCATTACCTCCAAATCTGAGCCCTTGAACCCCTTTCTAAAGTTGTTTTGATTATCATACATAAGTTATTACTTACAGAGGTTACAAAGAAAACACTGCATTTCTGTTTCTAAATCTTATATCTTTTGCTAAATGGTGTTTAAAATGTTTGGAGGATAATAAGATCCAGGCTACTCTAAGGAAGATAAAATTAAAGAAGTGCTGATAGGGAAAAAAAAAAAAAATGAAGTAATACACACCCAAGGAAATGTCATCCTTTAATTTCCAATTTTGGATGCTCCTAGCTATAAAAGAAAGGTAGCACACCCGGGATGAAAATTCAGAACACAAGTCGCATATGGCTTTTGATAGGGGAACTTAAAGTCAAGAGAGCCAGCCTGAGAAGAAAACCTATAATGCCAATGGGGGTGAAAGAAAGCTGTTCTTGCTTCTTTCCCTCTGAAAATGCTCTTGGGACTAGTCTGGGCAGCGTTATATGACTCTGATTTGAGAAAATAGACCAAGATAACTGTATGGCTGAGCCTGAACAATTGGTAGTTAGATTTAAAAAAAAAAAAAAAAAAAAAAACAAGCTGCTAACAGCTAAGTTTAATGACAGGGATGTTTAACTTGCACCTAGTTATTTCTATTATTTCACACCTCACTATATCACATTGTTGGAGGCAGAAATTGGAAATTGATCAAAGTAGTGCTTTTAATTAAAGAGTTTAATTTTAAGGAAAATGAATTAATGGATTTTTACTATATCTTCTTTCATCACTTATCTGCACCTTCATTGCAGCAAATCCGAAAAACCCAAGCAAAGGCATTACCCTATTTAGAGGGAAAGAATCAGCTCCTGTGTTGAGGGTCTGCAGCACAACTCCAAACCTTCTTCACTCTAGGAAGTGACAGAGTGGGGATAAATGATTGCTTTGAGGGAACAAATTTTGGAAGAAGCATCAACTGTTTTTCATGTCTTAATTAAACACCCTTTTACTATACCCAGCCGCCTTCTCTTATTTTTTATTTTATTTTATTTTTTTTTTTAAGGAAAGCCTTTCAAAACATCTCATGGCAGTGACTATTTTTCAAGCTAATGGACCTCCAATACAACATTTAAGCTTCTCTTTTATAGTGTGTCACCTTAGCACAAACTTTTCTTCTCATTTTTTAATTAGTCAAATGTCTCGGATGGGTAAGCAGTATACAATTCCCAGAAAGGCAGGGAGGGATCGTCATGAACACTAACCAAATAGAATTGAGCCTGCTAGAACAGGAGGAGCTGTGTGCACTGAGGCCTTATTTAACTTCTAAGAGTCTCTGATTCCTCATCTATAAAATGAGCAGAATAATGTGCACCTCACGTGGTCATTGCAAGGATTAAATGAGACATTTTATTTTAAAGTACCTGACATATCCACATCGTAGATGCTTAATATTTGTTATTTTCCTTTCCATTTTCCCCTTCATATGCATATATACTGGCAACATCAATTTCTTTTATATGGAGAGCCGATGCTGTTAACTTTATTAAGCTAGATTTTCCATTAAGCATTTATCCTTATTCATTAGCTCGGAGGACTGGCGCACAAAGATATTAAATTATTTACTCAAGTTTAATGAATGAAATTGAAAACCTTTTTCCCCTGCTTAACATGAATGTGCCCTTTTCAGTATGCAGAGCTTTGTTGCATTTATTCAGAAGCTATTGCTAAGTGCTTAGTTTGGAACACAGGATTAATGAGCCTGGAGCCATGGCGTTGGTTACCATGGCAACCAAACTAGCTTTGCTCTGTTCCAAGCTCAAACAACGGATGCAGGATGCTTAACTCTGGCCTGCAGTATATAGCTGGGTGTTCTTTTTCATATATCTGACTTCCCATTGCTGCTTCCAATTACTCTCTAATTCCCTTGGAAAAGTAAATAAAAAGAACATTCCTGCTTCTTTAAGGCTCTGCTTTTTCAACTATACCACATAACATCGTTCCTGAATACATTTATCTCTCCATCAGCTTCTGAAGATTTAGGGACCTAACTCACATTATGCTTATGTGCACACATCTCTGCCATTCTTTTGGGTAGTTTTCATAACAACATGAATGACCCAATGAATGCCCTAGTCCCTCTGTTTCTGGGTCTCCTTCTCTTGAGTGACTTTTTCCTCCCTCTGGCTGGGTGGCACCCACCCACCTGGACTGAGTTATGATGGGAAACTGATCAGTTTCCAAAAGTCACTAAGTGACGTATCTAATTCTCTGACCATAGCCTTCTATCTTTATATATTGCTTGCTTAATGTCTACCATAGCCATTCCAGGAATTCATTCACACAATCTATGTTCTTTTTGTCCATTAGATGTCCTTACTTTCATCCCTCTCTATCCAGTTAGCTTCATATCCCATCATTTCAATAACTCTACTGCCAAAATCTTACCTCCCTCCATCTCTTCATAATGCCTACTTGTGCTATGGGTAGCCCTCATCCTAGGGAACCCAATTCCCTATGGTCTCAGTGTTTGCACCACACAGCTGAGTATCACATAGCAAGAACCATACTATAGGTGTGGTTAAATGTGAAAACAGCTGGGCCCTCCAGACTGTTCAGCAATCCAATGTTTCTCTTCCTAACTTATTCCCTTACTCTATGATAATTATTTCCAACCTCTTTCTTCAAGTCTTTAATCCTTTTCCTTCTCTTTTCACTCTCAGATCTTTCTTCTTGCTTTTCATGGACAAATACCCTTCAAATGGAAACTTCCTCAAAGCCTTAACACTTCATATGCCAGCTCCCACTCTCTCCTTTGTCTCTGGCTATAGTAGAACTGGGTTCTCCTCTCCAGAGCCCACTTTTCCTTCTATTTGCTCTGGATCTCGTTTCCCAAACTTCTCAGAATCCTCACATCAAAACTTATGCCTCCTCTCTATCTTCAGTCTCTGTCCTTCTAGTGGATTTTTCTATCAGTTTTTTTTTTTTTTTTTTTTTTTAATGTTCAAGTTAGTGTGTCATCTAAAAGATGAATACAATAGACCCAAAAGCAAGCATGATTTTCTCTAGTAATTTCTTTGTATCTACCACACTCTTCTCCCTATTGCTAGTACTTGTTCTCAACTGAGCATTCAATAAATTTTCAATAATCAATACCCAAAATGCACCATGTACTTGGCTATGCTAAACAAAACAGTCTCTGCTCTCATGAACCCTATAGGCAGACATGTATCAAAGAATGAAATAAATAAAATATAAGTGCCACAAAGGAAAACTAGAGTATGCTACCAGAATACAGAACATAATGTAGACCTAACTGAGTCTACGGGAGTTAATAAAGATTTTCAGAATGGAAATCTGAACTCAGACTTTACATGGAGTAAATTTGAGGTCAGCAAAGAGGAGAGGGCAGAGCAGGTATTCTGTACTTGCATTCCCAGATTTTTCTCCTAACTCAACAATTGGAATGCTGGCAATTAGGCCTGGAGTCTCCAGGAAGAAGAAGCCAGTTGGATTTTCCTTTGGAGAATATGACCAGTCTTAAAAAAAAAAAAAAAAAAAAAAAAAAACACCTTAAAGATATTCTGTCAGTAATTCCCCAGATGGAAGGTTAAGCCAGATCCCCAACCATGAAGCTAATAGTCAACAAACTTCACCTTAATTTTAGTCACTCAATCTGAAATACAGGTAGATAGCCAAGGATTATAAGACAGTTAAGGAATGCAGTAGATGGAGACAATAAAAACAGAGAAATGCAACCTGGAGTAAATAAATCTCTTAGAAAGTACAGAACAAACATAAACCAGAAAAGACAATACAAACAATTAGAGAAAAATGGCCTGGGGGTGTAAATAATCACAATTCAAAAAAGAGAGGAAGATAATTCATGCAAGAAGTAATTCAGGAACATTTCTCAGAACTGATAGACAAGTATTTGGGGATTAAAAGGACCCAGAACAATAGATGCAAATAAACCCACCAAGGCAGATCATGTGGAATTTCTGAACCAAAGATGAAAAGAAAATTCAAAACTCCCCAGAGAGGAAGATAATAGGTTACCTAAAAGACAGACAGGAAATAAAATGGCTTCAGATTTTCCAGTTTCAGTACTGAAAACTGGAAGCAATGAAGTAATGCCCTTATCATGCTCAAGGTAAATAACCTAGAATTCTATGCCAATCAGAGTGGAATAAGCACATTTGGGAGCATGTATAGTCCCTTGTGCCCTTTCTCAGAAATCTACTAGAGGATATATTTAACCAATGCAGGCAAAAAAACGAAGACTTAGGGAGACATGGAATCCAGGAAACAGGAAAACCAAACAGGATATTCAGGAAAAGGGATCTCCAGGATGACAAGAAAGGAGGACCCCAGTAGCACGGTGATGCACCAGACACACATCAAGTTGGGCCTGACTGAGTATGAAGGCTCCAGAAAGGACTTTTTCTAGAAAATGAAATTGATAAAATACTCACTGAGTTTAAATATTTCAGAAATGATTGAAACTTTGGGTAAAAGTTTTTTGGGTTCAAAGAGCAATAGTTTCCTCTAAAATTAATTTTAAAAAGTAATGTCATAGATGACTAAGTAAAAATCAATTTAAAAACACACAAAACCATCTACAGCAAGGAAAACTGTCCAAAAAAAATTTACCCTAATCTGCTACAAACCTTGTAGTTATGATGGAACTATATTGTGAGGGTGGGGGACTGGAAAGGTAGCTGTGCAGGTGGGAGCCACTGATGGAGGATACTGAGCCAGGTCCTCATTTTCCCACTACGACAAATCAGTCAATTGCCACAAAACTGCTCATATTACTAGTTATTCTTTTCAGTTTTATGCATAAAAAATAATGTTTATTTAGCGATATGGAGCTAAATACCCAGCAAATCAAAATAAGAAGGAAAAGGTTTGTCTCTGAGGTTTTTCATAATAAACATTGAATATGGAATCTTGTTACTATCTGTCAAACAATTTTATATCTCTTCCACCTCTTTTTATTGAATACATTTTCTAGACCCCTTAGATTTCATGTCATATTACAAATATATCATTGCATACATTACAATTTATAGTTGCTCGGTTCTGTTATATAGAAATGCAATTGATTTTTGTATATTTACCTGAAATACAGTACCTCTCTGAACTAAGTTACTCATTCTAACTAACCATTTGGTGGTAGGTTTTCTTGAGTTTTCTATGAAACAAACAGATTCAATGAAATGAAAGCAGTTTGCTTCCTTCTTTCTGGTCTTCATACATTATTTATTTTTCTTTTGTCTTTGGCAGTCTAGGACCTCCAGGACAGGGCTGAAGAAACGTGGTGAGCACAGCAACCTTGTTCCAATCCTGATTCTTAAGGGGATGCTTCTAAAGTTCCACTCCCAAATAGACCATTAGCTTTACATCACACAGCTTAAAGCTGTGTTTTGCAAAGTGTGGGATGATTTTCACATGGGACACTGGGGCTGGAGGAACTGCTGTTTGACTGGATGCAAGATAGAACCTGCAAACTAATTTCAAGTTCTCTTTATGAACAGAATGATTGGAGAGACCAGTGACACAGGAGAGAGGCTTTTTAGAGTCATTCTCCACCACTTGAGAGAAGAGGGTTTTTGAGCAGGTGGAGGTCAAGAATTCCTTTGCCCATTACTTCCTGTTTCTGTTCCTTTTTGGGTATGGCAAGGGATTTGCATTTTCATTTTTTATAGTGATATCAAGTTTCCTCTAAAATTAATTTTAAGAAGTAATGTCAACTTAAAAAAAAACTAAATTTATATTGTACAGGGGATACTAACAACATAGCAGATATGTCAGAAATCTTTGGGTGGTTTGTAAGTGACTAAGATGGTCAGATTTATGCTTTTATGATGTAAGACATAAGTGATGGGAAGCTGGAAGGCAGTGGGGTGATGTGAGTGGTATCTGTCCAGCAAGTATATCTATTTCTTGATTAAAATGAAGACCAGATCCACTTTATGGAACAAAGAATTCCTAACATGTGGGTGACTTGTGTCACTGTCACACTAAGTAGCAGGGGACAGTCTTTTAAAAAGCACTGTCTTCTTTACATTGCCCTCATGCTACATTCTGCTAGAAAACATTTGAATTTTTATGGCTTTCCTGCAGTAACAAATTTTCCTCCTACTGTCAGGATTTGCTTCATGCAGAGCAAAGCAAGCAGCTTTCATTTTCCTCTTACGAAAGGGAATAGGTAGAAATAATATGCTGCTTTGCAGCCAGCCAAACCTGACCTGACTCTTTATTCGTAGGGAAATGCTGGGTGCAGGGAGAGGACGTTTTCACAGAGGTAAATAAGCCCTCTCAACTGATGAACACTATTATACTAATACCAAAGGAAACAAAGGCCAGAGATGGGAGGCATTAAGTAGAAAGGCAAACAGAAAAATAGACAAAATCCAGCACGGGGACAAAGCGAGCTGTGCAACACTGAAAAACAGGGGAAAATCCTTTAAGAGAAAATTGCATGCAATTTTTTGGACTCAATTAGCCTTTTCCACAAAGAGCCCATTAAATAGCAAATGAAATTACATCGGTTTTCAGTTGCCATGGCATTGGTTCTTCCCCTAATGGACTTCTCTGGTCCCGAGTTTAATGTTAGCCTGACTTATTTTCCTTGCCTGTGTGCTGTCTCAATTCCCTCTGTCCAGCCACGAAGTGATGTATGTGACTTCTCCCCCGAAATGCTTACTGCATGATCCAGAGAGTGAAAATTCAGCCTTCCATTATGTCCCCAGAGACCAGGAGGAAAGAAACTGACCAAGAGCAGTATTTCATTAACCATGAACATAACAGTTTCTATTAATTAGACGACAGTGGGTCCCATCCACACACTCAGGGCTCCCGGAGCTACTCCCAGGTCAGTAGGACACATATATTATCCAGAAGGCTGAGGACGTAAAAATACCAAGACAGCGATGCAAGGGGCTCAGGCTTCTAGAGCTTCCACACCAAAAGACCTACCTGCAGTCACTTACCTTCTCCTATTTTTCCACCCATAAAGTGGGAAAGACTTTCCCAATTGCCCAATGCACAATTATGTTTTCTAATTAACTCCTATTTACCATGCTTTTATTTTTATTTGATTGACTGATTGATTGGGGGGAGGTACAGGGATTAAACTGAGGTGCACTCGACCACTGAGCCGTATCCCCAGCCCTATTTTGTATTTTATTTAGAGACAGAGTCTCACTGAGTTGCTTAGTGCCTGCCTTCTGCTGAGGCTGGCTTTGAACGCAATCCTCCTGCCTCAGCCTCTATTATTTTCTTAATGTTGGGGATTGAATCCAGGGGCACTTAACCACTAAGCCACATCCCAGTCCTTTTTATTTATTTATTTTTAATTTTGAAAAAGAGACTTGCTAAGTTGCTTTGAATTTACAATCCTCCTGCCCCAGCCTCCCGAGCTGCTAGGATTTCAAGCATGTGCCATCACACCAGCTTAAGTTGTGGTATATTTTAAATTATTTCCTTAACCAATAAAAACTTTTAACACAAAAATATAAAATATACTATAAGTGTATTATTTTGAAGCCTGTTGTCTTCTAAGTGATACTTTCCTTGGTATTTTACTGATTACCAATGAAAGTGACCATTCATCCATATCATTAGTTCTTGTTTATGTGACTTTTTTTCTTTTCTCACCTCCTTTTCCAATTTTTTGTTTCTGTCTTTCTTTTTTCTTTTGTTTTTTTTTTCTTTTGTCTTTGTTGGCTTGCTTTAAGGTTATTTTTATGTCTTAAGGATATTAGTCCTTTCTCATATAGTCTCAAGTACGTTTTCCAGTTTCATGACTGCCTTTTAAGTTTGACACACAGAAGTTGAACACTTTTGTTTTCTAATTTTTCTTTCTTTTCTTCTTGGATTCAGCCTTTGATGCCAGGGCACTGAAGAGCAAATCCAGCTTTCATGGATTTACCCTTTCTCCCTGATTGCTATGAGCCTAATTCTTTAGAGTCAGCCTAGAGGGAGTGGAGCTGAGTTCCTCACACAACTCTATTTCTGATCTCTAGGGAGTCTCCCTGTTTGACTGGGATAGAAGAGACGAGACGGGAAAGGTGAAGTCTCCGAGAAGTACCATGGGAAAGGTGGAGTCTCCAAGGAGTGCCAGGGCTGGCCACTGTTTCCTTTGTACTGGAGGAAGTCACATGAAAAGGCAGTAGCATGTAAAATTAGGAAAGTTTCAGGACTGCCCGATGAGTAGGTTTGGAGCTGTGATGGACACAGGATGATGTCGTGAATAACACCAGTTTGTACACTTCAATGATGCTGAAAGGAACATTTTGAATGTTCTCTCCACAGAAGTTTTTTTTGTTTTTTTTTTTTTTTTTTTTTTTTTTTTGTAAGTTAATCATTAAGCAAATATATAATTTCTAAAAATTATATATTCTTCTAAACATCTAAAAAATAAAAAGTTTAGCCGAATGAAAATATGAATAAAAATAGAAACTAAATCTAAAAAGAAGTGAATAAGTTGAAAAGTGAAATGGTTCCTGTCTGTGTCTCTGTGCCAGACCCCTCCTCCTAGGGCAGGCAAGAAGGAGAGGCTGGTCTAGCTTTTCCCTTCACTCCCACAGGCTGAGATGACTGAGATATCTTTTGTGATCTTACCACATTTCTTGAGTGAACTTGTTTTCCCATTCTTTCCCACTCTCATCAAAATCCCACCTTCTCAACACTCTCTCTTCTGACTCATGACTTTGCCTCAGACATTGAGAGAAAAGAGCCATCCAATATGGACTCCCTCATCTTACCATCACCAAACACATAAATGCCCTGGCATCCAAACCCATCTTTTGCGTTGGCCCACTTCTTAAAAATGAGGATCTGAGCCGGGCATGGTGGCACATGCCTGTAATCCTAGTGGCTCGGAAGGCTGAAGCAGGAGGATCTGGAGTACAAAGCCAGCTTCGACAACTTATCAAGGTCCTAAGCAACTTAGCAAGACCTTGTTTCGAAATAAAACATAAAAAGGGCTGGGGGGGCTGGGGATGTGGCTCAGCGGTAGAGCGCACGCCTAGCACATGCGCGGCCCTGGTTCGATCCTCAGCACCATGTAGAAATAAACGCATTGTGGACAACTAAAAGCAAATAATTAAATATTTTAAAAAAAAAAAGGGGGGGGGCTGGGGATATGACTCAGTGGTTAAATGCCCCTGAGTTCAATCCCTGTAACCCCTCCCCCCAAAAAAAAATTAAAAGAGAGAGAGAGAGAAATTAAAAAAGAGAGAGAGACCCTGTTGTATGCATCTTGAACTGTTTTCTTTCTGTGACTCCTTCCCCTTGATATACACTCCTTCGCTTTTATCTCCAACTGTAGGTAATATTATATGAGTATTATCCCAGAGTTCTCCAACAACCACTATATTTATGCTCACATTTGCAGACAAACTTTTTTTAGCAATGGTATACATATACCATCTCTCATCTAATTCTTATTCACACTGTTCTCTTCTGACTTCTGTACCAATTCACCAAAATTGTTTTTATCAATGATAAGTCTGCCACCCAGTTTAGGGAACATCTCATTAAACTTTGATGGCCATACATATAGCTAACCACTCCCTGCTTCCAGAACCTGCCTCTTTTGTAGTCTCTCTGTTGCCAAAGAAACAATTTTAGGTTTCTCTTATGAGTCTTACTCTGATGGCTCCTCCCTATCCTTCTAAAGACAGAAAGTTAGAATTGGGGGGGGGGGGGGGGGGGGGGCTTTGCCCTAGCTTCTCTTTTCTCTATATATACTGCTTATCCAGGTGGTTTTATTGATTTTCTTGGCTTCAAATGCAATCTATAGGCCAACAATTCTGAAAGTTGTAGCTTTAGTCCAGAGTTTTCTTTTGAAATCCATACTTTTATATCAAAAGTATTCTTGGCTTAATCACTTTGAAGTCTCAAAGAGATCTGAAACTTCTCATGTATAAAGCCAATCTAGGAGAACTTTACCTGACTTAATATAAAGCTGCAGCAATCAAATCAGTGGAGCACTATAAAAAAAATAGACACATAGATCAATGGGATAGGCCAAAGTCCACAAATAAACCCATACATTTATGACCAATTGATTTTTTATAAAGATACCAAGGCAATTCAGTAATGATAGAATAGTGTTTTTTAAAAATAATGCTGAAACAATTGGACATTCATGTTTAAAAAAAAGGATGAACTTCAATTCATACCTCATACTATTTATAAAAATTAACTCAAAATAAATTCTTGCCCTATGAGAAAAAGCTAAAATTATAAAACTTCTAGAAGAGAACATAGGAGAAAATGTTACCTGGTATAGGCAGAGATTTCTTAGGACACAAAAGGCATAAATCATAAGAGGGGAAAAAAAGTTAAATTAATTTTATCAAAATTAAATACTTCTATTCTTCAAAAGTCCCTGCTAAGAAAATGAAAAAGAAAGCCAACAAATAAATAAAAATATGTGCAAACTATATACCCGACAAAGGACTAGTATCCAGAATATGTAAAGACTCTCTCAAATCAACAATAAGAAATCAAATAACCTACTTAAAAAAAAAAAAAAAAAGGAGCAAAAGATGTGAATAGGGAATTCACCAAAATGAATGTATAGTGAGCAAATAAATACATGAAAACATACTTAACATTCTTAGTCATTAGGGAATTCAAATTAAAACCACAATGAGATACCAATCCATACTTAACAAGGATGTTAATTTCTTTTAATATCTAACATCAAATTTTGACAAAGATAGGTAAATATGGAATTTTCTCACATTGCTGGTGGAGATACGAAATGGTATAATTGCTTAGGAAAACAGTGTGCCCATTTCTTATGAATTTACTATTTGATTCCTTGGTATTTATCCAGAAGAAAATATGTCTACGTAAAAATCTGTACAGAAATGTCTATATCAGCATTTATTCAAAAGTGATGAAGTAGGAATATTCCAAATGTCCCTCTTCTGGGGAGTGAATAAACTGTGTTACATACTTACTCTGGAATATTCCTCAGAGATTAAAAAGTCTGACTTACTGGTCCAATCAACCACATGGATGAATCTCAAACCCATTATGATAAGTGGGAGGAACCAGATCAAAGGCCTACACATTGTCTAATTTAACTTTTAGGACATTCTAAAAAGGCAAGACTATAAATACAAAGGGCATCAAGGACCTTTTTAGGTGTGGCGGATGTCTCACAAAAATGATGCTTCTCAAAATCAAGTGAATTTTACTGTGTGCCGATTACACCTCTATTAACCTGACCTTTAAAAAGCTAACTTAAAAATCATCCGGCCATATGTGCTTCTTTCTCAAGTTTCTCCATCTCAAAAAATAACATTACTATCTGCCCGTTTTCTGAAACCAGAGACCTGGAGATGGTACTTAGAACTTCCTTTTCCTTCACCCCCCCCAACACCCACATCTAATCCATCTCGGAATTCCATCAATTCCGCTCCCAAAATATATTACATGCAGAGCAGGAGCAGAATAAATATTCGTTAAGGAAAGGAGTAAATTGATGCACTTCCTACACTTAAATATAGTAAGATGGCAAAGTGATCATCACTGCATGACCTTGGCTAAAAGAACTACGTAAATGCGCGTGTGTGTGTTTATCCTACAGCTCCTAAGCAAGGCTTAAGGTATGGAGATGCCTACTACCTGCTGCCCAAACTAAAGAGGGATCACCAAGCCTCAAACCCCAAGTGTGTTAGCAGACAGTCATGCCAGCCACCCAGAAAGGCTTACCTCTCCACACCAACTGTTTGGCACAGAGAATAGAGCTCGGAGTTGTACAGAAGTGCAAAGCCGTGTGTCCACTTAGGGAGTAGCAATTGAGTTTTGCTCCCCGGTCACAGAGGATCTTGACACAATCCAGGTTGGCCATTTCACAAGCCACGTGAAGAGGCGTTTTTCCATTGGGTCTACAGTTGATGGTGGCATTGTGGTCCAATAGCACTAGGAGACATTCCACATGACCAAACAGGACAGACAGGTGCAGGCCTGTTGCCCAGGATGACTTCAACTTATAACTAGGCAACCAATAACCTGAAAGAGAAAAGGAAGAATGGTTTTAAGTTTCTGACCTAGAATTTCTCCCTATTTCATAATAAATTTTTTTCTCAGATTCATAAAATCAAGGGAAAAAATTACTCAGTGGCTTTAGATCAGTAGATTGTGAGTTGACCAGTGTTTCATTGAGTAATATATTTAGATGCACATAAATGTGTCAGCCTTTCTCTAGTTCTAGTAAGAACTGTCTCTACCATTTCTATTATCTTGTTCCTTTATTTACTGTACCTTCCTAGATTTCAAAGGTATTTCAATTTAAGACCTTTAGTTATGTGACTGTATTTTATTTTACACAGTGAGTTACATAAGACTCTTCAGGAATTTTTATTTATTTATTTATTTATTTATTTATTTATTTATTTTTAGTTGTTGATGGACCTTTATTTTATTATTATTTTTTTTAATGTGGTGCTGAGAATTGAACCCAGTGCCTCACACATACTAGGCAAGCACTCTACCACTGAACCACAATCCCAGGCCACTCTTTAGGAATTTTAATTCCCAATCATTGAGAGTTTATCTTGAACAATTTCAAAGCTGTAAATTTATAAGCTTGGGCTGGTGTTGTGACTCAGTGGCAGAGCACTTGCCTCGCACATGTGAGGCACTGGTTTCGATTCTCAGCACCACATAAAAATAAACAAATAAAATAAAGATATTGTGTCAAGTATAAGTAAAAAAAAAATATTTTTAATTATAAGCTTATAATTTTTACTCCATCCTAACTCTTTCCCTACACTTATTATTGTCCAAAGTGTGATTGTGTTTTAATATTTTTTTAAAATCTGTCACATCAAGGGCTGGGGATAGAGCACTTGACCAGAAACATGTGCAAGTTCTGGATTCCATCATTAGTGCTGAAAAAAAAAAATAAAAAAATAAATTAGAAAGTCACACTGAGATTTTATATGCCTGCCTTTGGTTTATACAATATCTCTTTCCAAAGAAGAATTTAAAGTAAATCACAAATGTTTACAAAATACAAGATTTTTAAAAATTACACAGAAAATAGATGAAAAGAAAAATGAGAAGAGTTCAAGAGTGAGGTAGGGACGATGTTCTGTGCAATTGAACTGCATTGCAAATTTGCCTTTGAACTTCCTGGAAGCCCAAATAAACAGGAAAACTAGATGTGTTACACAGTTAACTGTGCCCACAAGAGCTGTATACAAATTAATGGGTCAGGAGAGGAATAGTTCTAGAGCTGAGAGCTTAAATAAAATTTTCCCATTAGTTATTAAAACTTCTTCTTCTCTCTCTCTCTCTCTCTCTCTCTCTCTCTCTCTCCCTCCCCCCTCGCTTTCTTATCCCTCTGACCCAATATCTTTTATACACTGAGTCTTTTTTCTACAAGTGTTCAAGAATTGCCATATTTGACATCATTGTTAAATGATGGCTTTATAAACCTTTCTATGTCAATACCTACAGCCACAGCATTTGAACTCACTATGAATGAGGAATGAGAAATAGGTAGAAAAAGATGAAATATTGATGCCAAGATGAAGATGTAAAGATAGCTCAACAGCCTAGTGGAGGCTTGAGGGCTGAAACAACAAAATAAATTTTAACATGGATAAATCAAAAGTTAGCTTTGAAACTATAAAAATTCCACTGACAAGTAGGAGGTTAGCAGAATATGGTTTAATGGTGATTTATTTGAGAAAAGACCTCGGGATTTGAGTTGACAGTAAGCTCAAATGAGCCAACAGTGGGCTGGAGGTACCACAGTAATTAAAGTACACAGCCTAGAACAAGAGAACTAAAAGTGGTGTTCCTCCCTAATTAAATGAAGCCAGAATAACTCTAAAATAGTGTGATTACCCTTGCAAGAAATGACAAACAACTAGCAGGCACTCAGAAGATGATGGCCATACTAAAAGTGAATCTGGTGATGAGGTATTAAAATTCTCTTATTTAAGCAAAAAAAAAAAAAAAAATACTACATATGAACATATGAATTGCTCTTGGATAGTTTTCCTACAAGCATATTCACTCCTGTGTAAAATGTCCTGAAGGAGCATACTGTACTGCCCAACTCCAAGAAATCATTTGCATTGTACTCTGTAAAAGGTGAGTTTGAGAGTCATGAATCCTGGCAACCTGGCATATGTATAAGAATATATATAACAGCATTGTTTCTAAGAGTTAAACAATTTTTTAAAATTCATTGTTCATCAATAGGAGTCTGTTTAAATAAATTATAATGCATTCATACAACTGAATACTATACAACTATTAAAAAGAATTGGACACCCCAGCACCACCACCAAAAAAAAAAAAAAGAATTGGAGAATTCTATGTACACTGAAATGGATAGATGTCAAGATATATTATACTATGCTATCATATGCAAATATATTTTTTAAATACTGGAACAAGAAAGTGTTTATAATTTATAATGGTGGCTTCCAAGAACTGGAGACCTGGGAGACTGGGGGACAAGGACATAGATGTATATTCTTGAATGCCCCCTTTGTCACTTTTAAACTTAATACCTTCTTTATTACTTTTTTTTTTTTTAATTAGTAAAAATAAACTATTATCTTTCTGTTGGGCAGTGGAGGATTTTAAAGAGGCTATTTACAGAATCATGAACAATGATGATTAATTGCACAGGATGAATGAGCATACCCAAAGTTTGTCTTTCTGCAGTTTACCCTTTAACCTAGACACACACTGAGAGACTGACACACACACACACACACACACACACACACACACACACACACACAATTAATCCCTTTTTCATCCCATTCAGAATTCTAGGGCTATCTTGCTTTGTTTCTGTCCCATGTGTCCCCTTACCCATATATGCCCTTTCAAAAGAACTCCATTTATTTCACACTAAGTCTAATAATGGATTGAAGATTGAAGTGTAATCCCTCAGGATTATCTGAATTTATGTAGAAATCTGTAGTCAGCCAATAGAATTGAGTTCTAAGACACTAATTTAAGATTCTAGACACTGAGAAGGCAACACTTGGTGATATGGTCTTTCCCTGGCAAAGTCATGTATCCGTAAGTTCATAGTATCATATACAGACTAAGCCTATCATGCCTCTAGTGGCTCCATGCATTGATACGCATACAATATAGGTGTGTGTGTGTGTTTGTGTGTATTCATACATACACTTGCTTATACATTTCTATTTATTTATGTATGTTGACTATGTGTTCCAAGCAGAGTTCTTATGTTATGTGGTATGCAACCTGCTTTTGATAATGAATGAATTATATCAAAAGCAATACTTAAATAATTTTAATACTCAGATTTCCTCAACAAGCAACTTGGAAAGACAGCTTTCTCTAACTGTCTTGGAAAGGAGCAGGTTCCAGATCTGCACACCAGGGTGGGTGTGTTTTCCCTGCTGATTAGCAGCAGAGCTTAGGCAGGCAGCTCCACGATGCAACTGATGGGAAACTCACGCCTGCTTCTGTAAGGGGAAGAAAAATGATCTCGCAAAGGAAGCAGCAGAGAACTGATTAAGAAAACACCATTTTGATGTAAAATCAAAGAAACGCAGAATGTTAGCGCTGAAGGGAAGATTATCCAGTCCAAGCCTTTCATTTTCCAGATGAGAAAACTGCCACTTCTTCAGCTTCCTAAAGCCATAAGTCGCCTGCCTCAGCCGGAGCTCATAGACTCAGAATATCTGCAATGCAGTTTTCATCTGTCTTTGTCTTTGTGGAAGCAGAGTAGGTTTAGCT
Organism: Tamias sibiricus; assembly: GCA_025594165.1. NCBI lineage: Eukaryota > Metazoa > Chordata > Mammalia > Rodentia > Sciuridae > Tamias > Tamias sibiricus. The sequence continues at coordinate 103,870,881 of CM046664.1, read as the reverse complement.
CCAAGCCTGTTTTACCAATCACAAAGAAAGGAAGAAGATCCTGAATTCATCTATAATGTGTCACATCTCAGATATGGAAATATATTTGCTTGTTGATATTTTTTTTTCTTTCTCCTAAATTCCCAGTAGCACCTAGAGAATTTATCCTGCCCGTTTATTACATGAATCAGTCATCCTTGGCTTCTCAGCCAGTTTCATCTGCGTCTCCTGTAATCATAACCATTAACTGGCATATCAGGCTCACAGACCACCAGACCCTGAATTCATCCAACTCCCAGAATGGCATTGTGCCTACAACTCGCCTTTCCTAGATAAAAATTGTATAGTTGGGGGACAACAAGGCACCTTAGCTGCTGCTCCTGGGGAGCAGGGAGAAAAGGGGAATAAATGGGCTCAGGGCATGCTGGTGGGTATCCTGAAGCTCTGTTGCAGAATTTAGGTGGCAGTGTGCTGAAAGGGGCTTCTGGACGATTCAGCCCAGAGCAGAACAGGAAAGGCTGTTGCTCTGCGCAGAGAAAAGAGCAGCCCTTAGCTAAGAGGCCACCTACATACAATCACCACCTTAAAATGAGTCTGGAGCCCCAGGTTACATTGTATAGCAAGTGTGGAAATAAGTACACTTACCCTTAGGGAGGTCCAAACCTGAGGTAAAACTATCTTCAAAACTACAGACTATATTGTCATATTGTGTGCATGTATGAATGTGTAACAACAAATCCCATCAATATGTACAACTATAATGCACCAATAAAAAATGTGGAAAAAAAAACACAGATAAAGCTTTGCCTATTAGCATACTTGTGTGCAAGCCGATAAGTCAAGAGATCAAAATCTGTCCTCCAAAATAACCCCACCAATGGTCAACAGCATACTGGAAACACAGTATAATAATCAGGCAGATTCATTTTTTATACTCTCCCTTCTCCCAGCAGAATTTTCACAGGACTTTGAAACCTAGGATGTGATTTATTCTTAGTGTTTGTCTTTCAAAGGCCCCCCTCTGTTCACCTCTGCAGATGTTGGGCTGCCCTTTCTCTGTGTGCTCAGACTACACAAAGGACAGGGGTGGGCAGCAAGCAGGAAACAAAGCCAGCGGGCCGGGTAGGGGGTGAAGAAGCCGCTGCCTCCCTCTGCTGCAAACCACTCACACTCCATCTCATATCTTCCCTCTGTGCACAGTGATGGCTCCTTTTAGAAGAGCTTGGCTTTATAAAGTAAGGGGCTCAAAGGAAATGAAGCCAGGGAAGGGAAATACAGATTCTTCTCCCATGCACGAATCGCACAGAGGACTCCCATAATTTCAACTTCGGAACATCATAGATTAGAGAGGGTCTTGGCAAAGCCTCCATTTTACACGTGAAGACAATTAGTCTGGTAGAGGTTAATCAGTAAAATGTGCCCATGTTCATATAACTAGTACTGACAGAGTCAAACTCTCAAACTCTGTCTCCCAAAAAATCTGATTTGGAGGCTACAAACAGTTCATCTCCAAACCAGCATCACTTGTAGCTAAAAGTTCTAAGGAATGTTAGAAGTTTTCCCCTTGCAAAAATATGCAGACTAATCCCCTGAGTGCGCATGCGCCAGCGTGTATGCAAGTTTAATTTAAATCTGAAGTAAAAGCAAGTTGCCTGCATGGCTGGGCTCAGAGCCCCTTAGCTCAGGAAATATGGCAAGGAGGGAAGTGTTTGAGACACCTTTGGAAGAGGGAACTGGTTCTGCTCCAGTATTTGGGCCAGATGCTCATATCTCTGGTGAAATTTCAGCTAAGTTCTGTTGCAGTTATCAACAAATGAACCCCACACCCTAGTAGCCTCTGTGATACAGCCAAAGGTCACACACACTGCTCATGGCTGGATTAGCAGACATTTGCTCTGCCTGTGTCCACTTATTTACATAGTCCTGAAGGATTATAGACTAAAAGCAAAATTCTTGCCTTTTTTTTTTTTTTTTTTTTTTTTGCAATGGAGATTGAATCAAGGAGCATTCTACCATTGTGCCACATCCTCAGTTTTTTTATTTTTTTACTTTGAAGCAGGGTCTCACTAAATTGCCCAGACTGACCTGGAACTTGCAATCCTCCTGCCTTAGCCTCCCGAGTCATTGGGATTACAGATGTGCAACACAGTGCCCAGCTTCTTGGATATTTCTTAATAGTAATATTTTCTAGAAAATTCCCAAGAGTTCCTCCAGACAAGGTCGGGAAAGTGAGTTTGAAATGCAAAATTAAATATATATATATATATATATATATATACATATATATATGTATATATATGCATATATATATATACACACATATATATAATTTAAATATATATTTTTTCTAATTAAAATTTTTAATAAAAAATCTAGACAGGGAAAAGAAACCTAGGATTGTAATAGTAATGCAGGAGAGTAAATTTCTGGCAAAAAGGAAAAAAGATTATTCATCAGGGGAGTGAAAATAAGAGCCTTCATGATATTTGGACAGCAGTTGCTACTTAGTAAAGTAGATAGAGTACCTGCCAGAAAATTTTCAAGTAAAATCATTTACTGGTTATTTTAATTAAAAATATGACTACCAACCAAGGAACCAGAAGCTGTGGGCCATAAATGAAGTACTTAAAGTGCATTACACTGATTAATAAAAGGACTCTGATTAACCTTGCTGACTAGGGAATTTCATACCAAAGAGATAAGTATAATATTCCGTTTGTATCATTAATGAGCCAAAACTCATACATCTGAAGGAGAATCAAAATGCATAGTTGGGAAAATCACTGGAAACAACTTTATGGAGACTCGTTCAGGTTTTCAGAATGTCTGACACCAGTGGGGACCAATAACACAAAGGGCATCTAAGTTTCCTTAGAGATTTCTTCTGAGTTTACTTCCATTCTAAATACTGTCTGCTTGGCTCAGAAAAAAAAAAAAAAAAAAAAAAAAAAAAACTGTATCATGATATACTTTGACTATTCAAATACATTGCATTCAGGACTTAAGAATTCATTCAAGTATAAGTCATTCCTAATTTAAAGTGATCATCTGATAAATGCTATTTTGCTTTTGCTTTTGAGACCCAAATTTCTTCCATTTCCTGGGAGGCCTCTCAAAATGCCAGCCAGCACATTTTTGTTGTTTGCTTCACAAAGTGTGAGAAGTGTTTTTTTTTTTTTTTTTTTTTTTCTTAATTAAATAAAACATGATTTTATCTGAAGATTTGATTATGAAGCTTCAAATAACTGGAAAAAAATAAAGTGAGATCTCTCTCATTTTAAGAATCACTTTTACGATACTGGAGTGTAGCTCAGCGGTAGAGTACTTGCCTAGCAGTGTGACACCAAAACCAAAAAAACGAATTTTTTTTTTTTTTTTTTTTTTTTTTTTTTTTTTTTTTTTTTTGTACTGGGATTCAAAGCCCAGGGTTCAAAGCCCAAAACAACCAAAAAAAAAAAAAAAAAAAAAAAAAATCACTAGTAGGTGCTGGCAAAAAAACACTGGATTCTAAATCTGTCCTCTAGTAGACTAATAGGAGAACTTACTCAATGAGAGAAGCCCAGCGCCAGAGGGAGAAGCAGAAATGAGTTTCTAGACTTCTTTGTAATCTAACAGCTTTGTTCTATCTTCCTCACAAAATCCACATTTGCTCATGAGATCAACTTTTGACTACTCATGTATAATAAGATTATATATTTGGAGGAATGATATTCATATCCTAAGTTAATTTCTTTGCCAGCAAAGTTCTGAGTTGCCATTCCAAAAATTATACACTGATTTCATATTGGCTTATGGGTACTATATTTAGAAATAAAATTTAATAACTTTTAAAATCTTATAAAAATGCTATTGTATGTCCTAAAGAAATAAAATATGATTAAGAATTGATTGTACTACTGTTAATATTCTGCAGGACAATCAAATGTTGAATACAAAATTATATTATTAACTACATAAGAAAATGTAAAAGCATGTCTGTTATAGACTTTACACATTGCTTACTAAGCCAAAAATAACTAGAAACTGAAGGTTTTCATCCTTTAAAAGTAAACAATAGTGTTCTGTTTCCTCCTCTGCATGCTAGTTACATAGGTTCGCCTATTTTGTGAAAACTAATCAAGTTGCCCATTTATAACTCTTCTGCATAGAGCTTTTCAAATGCACTTTTAAAAGTCAAAGAGTAATGTGTAACATTTCAAGTGGGTAATGTCCAGAAGTTCTGCTTTTATTTAATAAAGTCTCAAAAACTTTAATCCAGCCACAACCCTTCAAGGCCACACATAAATGGGTCCTATTCTTTAGAACTATTGGAAAAAGAACTCAATAACTCACTAACCAGTTGTAGACCACTCTGCTCCACACTGTTCTCTGAGAATTCCTTTGTGAGTGAAGAAATTAACAGAACCACTCAGATCTACTTTGTTTGGCCAGCAACTAGGATTCTATTTATCACTTCCATGCTTAATCTTAATATTAAAGGATTTGATCATTAGGCTGGAAGGATGTGTGTGTGTGGGGGGGGGGGGATTGAAGTAACTTTGAAGAAAAATGAGGTTTTTACCTAGATTGAAGATTAAAGAGACGGTCTTATACCCACACTCATGTTAAACAGAGAGGAAGCATATTTCTGCGCTCTCCTGCCTGCACACATGCTCATTCCAAGGATTTCCTGCATAAATCCTGAAGATAAGACCACAAGTCCTATTATTTCTGTGTAGACACCCACCTGTTATACATAAGACTGGAACTGTTTCTTTCCTCTCCCAGACAGTGTAAATGCTATCTCCTAATTGAAAGCCACATCCCACGGTCCTAACATTATGAAAACACCCATTAGTGTGAATGAAAATTTAGCTCTATGAGGACCATAGGAGACTGCTCATATTGACAAGAAGAATTTAAAATGCATTTTTTTCTCATTCAGGGGTGATGACACCATTAGAAGCAGCAGGGGGAAAAAAAAAAAAAAAACCTGCTTCCCGAGAGCCAGCATTTCAAAGTTCCTTTTTCATAACCCCAGAATCTTTGCGTGGTCTGGGTAATTTGGCTGCTCAGGAAATGAGAAAAGGCAGTATTTGTGACTCAGGGTCAAATAAATTACCCACCGGCTTGAACCTGAGTTATTTTACATTGAACACAAATATAAGCTTTTAAAATGCCTTTATAATATATTGAGCATTCAGGTAGTCTTTCATTGAACAAAGTCAAAAGACGAAAGCAATCACCTTATGATGATTGTATTATAATTCTAGTACATGTTTTTTTTTTCTTTTTAACAGAGTCCCTATCAACATTTAAAGAAAAAAATAGACCCCCTCCTTTATCTTTCAGCCAAAATAGCAATGCCAATTTATCACAAAGTCCTGAAAGTACAAATCACAAACACAGCAACTGGCCTCAACTATTCTGCACTTTCTTTAGAACTGAAAAGAAGATATGAGTGAATTAGTGTAAAAATATGTATCATTAGCTGTTTTATCTGGAAATTGATGGAACTGATGACTTATATATGAACACAAAACATCTTTAAACTTTAACAGTAAGTATTCTTTTTCTAAATGCTATACATAAGACTTTATCATCTATTTTATTTAAACAGAAGTGATGTTGAGCAGGGTATTTATTTGAAATCCACTCAGTAGAGGGCCTAACTACTCAAGTAACACCCTCCCCCCTCTAATTAGTTGATTTGGAAAATCAGAATCAGTATGCTAATTTATTTCCAATTTATTAAGCATGGGTTCCTGAAAATACTGAGATTTTTTTAAAAATCCTCTTTCCTAATTTCTGTTCTCCTTAGCTCTGCATAAGGCAGGTCTTCTGCATCAGCATTTGTACAATTTTGATCTCTTCTTGTAGTCCAAGAAAAAAGTTAACTTTTTGGTTTCTTTGAATTCTGCTTTTGTGCCTGAATGGAAACTCTTTAAAATGTTGAAGACCATCAAGGTAACTGTGGCACAGCTTTATCAATTTATTAACCCTCCAAATCAGGGAGAAAATCCCCTTTTTCATCCACATGGACACAGAGATAATATATCCCTAAGTGGCTGTTAACAGAGAATTAACAGCCTGTCCCCAAGCCAGCCACATTGTCTAGATTAGATCTCAATAGTTTGCTTAACCATAATCCAAAGATGTTTTCTCTATTCTGGGTCATCACAGTCAAAATAAAAGTTTGAAACACACAGTGTGTAACTAAATGTGATTTTCCAGGATTTCAAATTCTAAGCAAAGGGGTAGAGAAAGAGAAAGACAGATATAAGATACCCACACCCACACACACACACACACACACATACACACACATGCACATAAATACATACATGCATATACATGTGTGTAAAATATATATGTATCAGCTCATATGCATTCCAGCTTAAAAAGAAAAGATGAAATCAGAAATACTTTTTAAATAAGCACAAAGAAAAATAAGAGCTACTTTTTGGAGTAGGTCACTGATGCTGTGCATTTTTAAAATTTTTCTTTTCTATCAGTTTTACAATTATACCTGTATTTTTACCTTGTTTATAAGATGCCAAAACCATGTTCTCATCTTCAACTTCAAACACTGTGTCCACATCTATTTGCCTTTGGATTAAAATAGCCTTCAATTTTCCGAAGTCATTTGACTTTAGTGCCTCAAGGAAATTTCTCTTAATTAACCTGGCAGTTCCAGATTTAGTGATAGGGACATTGTTGTTGTCCATCCTCCTCTCTCTCTCTGGAAGCTTTGTTATGATTTATCAGGAGAGCAGCACTAAGCGAACAGGCACATGCTGGAGAGTCCACAAACTGTCGGCTAATTTTATCCCAAAGTTATGCTGATCCGTTCTATTTATATAGGGATCATTTCAAACTTCAAAATATCCTTCTTGGCTGTCAGTGCATTTTCAGGTCCTTTAAACTGGTTATATATTAGCTGATCCATCCAGTAATATATAGTGCTGATATGAAGGAAAGCTCCCGCAACACATTTCTGAGCATGAAATGTCACTCTTATTTCTTATATGATCAAAGTAATAATGTAAGATTTAAAAGCTCTTAATGCTCTTCTTTTCTTCCCCCTCAGTAAAAACATCTGGTGCCTGGCTGGAGACCCAGGGTCTTGCTCTGACTAACCAATAGCCAAAAACGAAAATTTGTTTCAGTTGTTGATACATGTGCTTCTGGAAACCTGTAGTAATTTTGTAATAGGAGTCTGTAAAATCAAGCATGGTTATACACATTTGAAAACAAACAGAAGGTTTTCAAGTGACCTAGACTTATTTTCAATATTATGAAACAGCAGGGTGGCCATTTGGTGGGGGTGTTTTAAGTAAAAAGAGACTAAAGAGGCAAAATAGCCAGATGCAACAAGTGAATGAACTTATTGAACCCTGTGTTTTCTTCAAATCAATTAGAAAAGACTAGACAGAGACAATTTGGAAATACAAATATGGACTAGAAATTATTTGCTAAAATGCAATTATTCAATTGTTGATTTTAAAGGTATGATAAAGATATTATGATTATGTAGAAGAATATATTTTTCTTAAGTCTTGCATTAAGGAGTAAATTGTTATGATGTGGTGCTGTGGATCAAATCCAGTGCCTCACACACTACATGCTTTACCACTAAGCTACATTCCCAGCCCCTAAAACTTTTTTTTATAATACTTCATATATACACATTATAGTTAAGTAAGTAGATAAGAATATGTGTGTGTGTGTGTGTGTGTGTGTGTGTGTGTGTATAGACCAAGAGAAAATGTACATGTGGCAAAAAGTTAAAAATTGGTAAATCTAATGAAAGGTATACAGTTGTCTGTTACATTATTCTTTCAGTTTCTTTTTTCTGTATGTTTGACATTTTTCAAAATAAAAACTCAGAGATAAAATATACTTTTTGTAAACTTATAATAATTAGTATTAGAAAAATGATGATAGCAAACACTAGCTGGAATGTAAATAAAATACATTTTTATATATTGTTGCTAGGAATCAAACTGCTAGGAACTTTCTGTGATATAATTAGCAATGTGAATTTTTAACATTTGTAAATGATACCATTATTTAAATATTAGAAATTACCTAAGTATGTAAACATGGATGTAAACCATAATACAATTTTTAACTTCTTATATTGATATGTAACAATATCAATATAAGAAAGAGACAAGTCATAATATAGCTTATCAATTTTCACAAAGTGAACATGCCTGTGTAACCAACAGCCATATACATTGCTCCAGCCACACTGATAACTGTGGCAAAAGTCTCTTCTACTGAATATTGATGGTTAAATATTAGTACTTTAAATATTACCTATGTATATATCTCATATTCCTGGAAGTTCTTTTAGAGGGAAAGTCAAAACTCTGAAAGAGTAGAATAGAATTCAATAGATTAGTTTAAACTCACTTAAAGACCCCTGTACAGAGGTAAGATTTAAAATGCTAATACTTAACCATCAATGTTCATTAGAAGGGACTTTTGCCATAAGTTACCAGTATGAGCAGATGAGTGTATATCAGGGAGGTAAGGGGGTCTTTAGATGAACTCCTTGTCCTCTGAAGTGTCCCTGATCTGGGAGAATGGCTCATCACAAAATTGGTCTTACTTGGCTGTATTCAGATTTCTGCCTCCTTGGACTTTCTCCAGCATATCTTTGTTTGTTTGTTTGTTTGTTTTTTCTGGAACACCCCACCCCACTAAAATTCAACTGGGAGAAGTGCATAAAGGAGGAAGGTAAGAACATGACATCTAATCCCTGGATCAATCTATACTCTTCATAATCCATTAAGACTTCCAAACTTCCTGAGCAGAAGGGTCCACTTTTGAAATGTTTACTTCCTCTGTAACTTTCACTCCATCTCTGTAAGTCAACAAGCCATAGGTCAAAAAGTTATCATCTTTGTACTGCAGAAGAAACTCTATGATTTGAGTTCTCCAGGCATGATCATTGGTACACTAGAAAGGAAGTACTTTAGAAAAATTCTCATTTTCTTAATGCCTGACTTTCATTACTATTGTCTTTCTGAAAGTCCTGTTCCATAGCTGTAAAAATAAATAGATCTAAACTTTGTGGAATAAGTTGGGAAAACAAAGCCAATCACGAAGAAATATAAAATTAAGAAAGTTATCATTATTATTCCACTAAAAAAAAAAATCAAGTACTGACCAATTTATCCAAACAGCAAAAAATAAAACTTAGAGATTATTTACAAATAAACAAATATCAGTTTAATTAAAAATTGCCTGACAAAGTCATTCTAACATCTAGGAAATATCGTGACCAATGTTAATAAAACGGATTTGAGACTTGTCTTCATTCTCTAGATCACGCTTCAACTCACTGTCCCTCTAGGACTCAGGAGGCCATGTTACACAGTGGCCATGTTTCACACTGTCTAGTCAGACCTGTCAGAAAGTCCTGTCTCCTCGGCTTTTAAAAATGAAAACTCTCCATCCTGTAAGATGAGTTTTTTTATTAGTGTTTCATGACATTCCCAGGACAGTGTCCTCTGCTCTTGAAATGGTATGAAGAGCTTTCTGACAAGGTGTGATGTTGTGGCAAGTGGCCCAAAAAACCCTATTGGACTCTCTGGGGACCTTTAGCTGAGGCAGGAGGCACAAAGGCCCAGCTGTTTGTTTTCTTGATGTCTGTGTACAACACAATCTGTCCACTGGAGCATCATCTCTGAAACATGAATGGCTCCTTAGTTTATTGTCACACTGAAACATGAATTTGATGCTACTAAGTGGCAATTACCAAATACAATCAGAGGAAAGAGAAGCCACAATATATCTAAAATATATCTTCAGAAATCAGAATTTCTATGAAAACAGAACCCCAGAGGCCTCCCTGACTTTCCCAGCAGATGAATTAGGATGTCTGCACTATCAGCTCACAAACATGACATGGGTGATAAGATTATCTGACATCCCTTTCTTCCTATCTGTTTTACTTAAATCTACCACATAGCATCTTACTCCTGACATGTCACCCTGTTTGTCATGATTTCACATATGTTAGCATTAATGTTTTGTATGAAGATGCTTTGGGTTGTAGGTAACGCCAACAACAGAAACTTACTTAAGAAAAGTAAAGAAGTTTTATTGGTTCACACAATGGAAAATTCCATTTGTACTATGGGTTTTAGCAGAGATCTGATGAAGAAGTTTTTAATACCAGCAGAATTGTGCAGGAGGTGGTATTATTAGTCATGTAATTACAATTATTATGTAGTGTACTGGTCAGGAAAACTAAGAACTAATGACTATAAGTGACTTCTATAATCTACAGTGACTTCTATGGCAAATAAGTAGCAGATATAAGACTCAAGCCTTTATATGTAATATGAAATGAAATGTACTCTGCAAATGTGTATAACAAATTAGAATAATAAAAAAATTAATTAAAAAAAAGACTCAAGCCTAGATATGGAGAATTGAAACTAATGTTTCCATTGTTCAAATGACTTTTTAGACAGTTTCATTTAGGTTAATTATAAACATTTTTTTAAATCCCTGAGTAAACTAGGAAGAAATATGCTTTTATTTATCCCTTTAGTGAGCAAATATTTGGAAGCAATTTACTATAGACCAGGTACTGCATTGGTTATCTTTTGCTGAAATAGCAAATAACCCCAAAATGGATTGACTTAAAGAAACAATAATCATTTACAATCTCTCAAGACATAGTAGAAAGACTACTCTCTGCTCTGTGGTACTGAAGTCCCAATTAAAATACCCAAAAGTTGGGGTTAAAAGATCCCGTTTCAAATTGACTGAAACACTAGTCTAGCAAGTTGGTGCTGGCAATTTGTTTCCTATCCATGTAGTCCTCTCCACAGAACTGCTTGAGTGTTCTCCCAACATGGCAGCAGGCTTCTCCTAGAGTGAAAAAAATTCCAACAGAGCTAATTGGAAGATGTGATGACCTAATCTGGGAAGTCACATGCCCCCATTTCCACCCCATTTCACTGGTCACACTGACTAGTCCTGATTCAACATGAGGGAGAATAAAATAAAGGAATGACTTCCAGGAAGAAAGAATCACAGGGGCCCATCTTAGTTGACACCAATACTTTTTCTGAGCACTGTGGATAAAAAATAGCTACTTCTATCAAGTTTTGATTCTGATGGAAGGACTGTGCGGGAGAAAACAAACAACAACAAAAAACAAACAAACAAACAAAAAAACAGTGAGACAGTTTGTCAGACACTACAAAAAATAAACTGAGAAAGTTCTAGGGTCTCAGCAAGTCATCATTTTACAGATCAGGAAAAGGTATGCTCATCTGATCCTATAAGAAAAGCCTCCTTTGCTTCCAGGCAGGTTCTGGGAAGGTATTAGGACCTAGAAAGCATTGCAATTTCAAAGAAATGGTCAGAGAAATCCTCACTTCCCTTGAGCACAAACATGTAGGCAGTGTGAGAATGAGCCATGCTCAGACATGAGCTGCAGGATATTTCCCACAAGAGGTACAGCAGATCCTAAGGCCCCAAGATAAGGAAAAAGAGAGAACACCAAGAAGCCATCTTCATTCTGGGGCCACTACCTATCTTCAGATATTTTTGAAGGTCAGTAGAGTTTAGGAGTAGAATTGATGGATATCTATTGATTTCATTTCTTCCACATATTGAACCCACGTCCAATTCTCTCAACCAAAAGCTAAGCCTGGAACAGCATCCTCAAAACAGTGTGTGACATGCTACCACATAGTAGTCCTTCTAAATGGTAATTGACAATGATTTTGCTTTTTCTATAGATAGGCAATAAAGTAAATATATTATTTGTTCATATTCAATATTAAAGTGGAGAAAATAAATTTCAAACCACCCTTGAATTTGAGGCATGACAACAAAATTCTGTTAAATCTAGTTAACTACTGCATTTAGAATTATACTTTAGTAACAACACAGATCAATTCTGCATACTAAATATCCATTTCATAAGAACAATTCCCAGGGTTGAAAGAATCAAATGAAACAGCGTATATAAATGTGCTTTGTACATTGTTAAGCATTGCAAAAGAGTTACAGATTTTTAGTCTTTCACGTTAAGTGAGCTAACAAATACCACAACTCTCCTGAGAAAAACTAGGTGGATCAGTCTGGGAGTACTGGATCATGTTCTGGACTCTGTTGATAATCAGTTGTGTGTTTCAAATAGTTTAGAATACCTCTCAGTTAATTTAAGTTTCTCTAAGTAAGGAGGTCTAGTGGACTCATGCCTCAGTCATTAGACGTTTTTCAGCCTTGCTGAATACAGTTTTCTGGACATTGGCAAAGCTTGACACTATTTTACAAAGGCAGAAGACCTCACCATGATTTTCTGAAAGACTCGCCTCGGGAAGCTATTTCCTGCACTGCACTTGTCCACGAACGGGTTCAGGTTCTGTTTTCAACCAGTTGGGGGCGCTGGAAGAACTCCTAAGACGCTTCCAGCTCTCAGTTCTGTGCATCTCTGCTCTTTGATAGTAATTACGAGCTGGAAGCATGTGTGCTTCACACAAAAATTTGTTTTAAAACAGTTCCCACAAATGGCTGAAATGGTTGCTTTGTCAACAGCAGGGTCCAAAGTCGTATGCGAGCACATCTTCTCTCGGAACTCTATTTGTGGGTTGGCATTCCTCCCTTTGGACGGCTGAAGTGATTATTTCCTCAGTACTTCCCTTTGGAACCGATATCGGGGAACGAACCAGCTGCTTTTCAAATGAGAGCGTTTAAATTGAATTTGTAACTAACTGCCCTGAGTGTTTACCGAGAATCTTGGTCCCTGGAACAAAGCTAACTTGTTCCCTTTCGGAAAGTCCCTTTGTGGGTGGTGAATGTCAGAATGGCTGGATTGACACAAGCAATAACCAAGCACTGGTCCACCTGAATTTTGACAGACTATACATTGAATGTCATCTTTGACTGTGAAAGACCAGGTTTCTTGAGACAAAACATTCCCTCGCACACAAGGGGGGCATTAGCTCTGTGCGAGGTCTCCTAGCAACTGACCTGCATTTACATGCCCTTCCAGCACAGTTTAAACATCAACACCAGCTTGTATTTCCATCCCTCACCCTGTTACACACTTCACAAAATCAACTCGAGGGAATAATTTACCATAATTTTGTCTCATCAGAACATTAACCTCACAATCGTACTCCACACAGCATTTGCATTCCCTTTTTACTTCTGACAAATTTATGAAGCAGAAGGTGTAGTTAGGGAAGAAAATTGCCCTTCCCTTTCAGGAGGCAAAGAAATCAGACTGTCCTCTGAATTGTCTTTTCTAACATTCTGGAACGTCCTTTAAGATTCATAGTTCTTAGAAGCCAATAAGCTGTTTACCGGTTGCAGAGATACATCAACTTTATTTTATATTTGTGAAGATGCCTAATGCATGAAAGCTATTTGAGCTGGAGCAGTCCTGAACTCAACACATAATCTCTGGCTTTTTGCAGAGGAAATTTTGCATGATGAGTCATGCAGACAAAGCTGTAGTCAGGGTTGGGGGAGGGAGCAGAGGGGCTTGCACATTTTCAGGAAACCTAGAGGAAAGCAATCTACTTCAAGAGGGGGGAAAAATCTTGCTTTTTAAACAACTTATAGTGCTCGCTTTGGCAGCACATATACTAAACAACTTGTTTACCTGTCAAGTAGAATCAGAATTACATCTGAAAAACAATTTCTAGTTAATCAAAGCTTCTCATTTGAGAAAGAAAGCACAGAAACCAGATCGCTTATGTGTTTGCTCAAAATCATATAGTTAATTACTGGCAAAGCAGAGACTCTGAGCTAGTGTCAAGTTTCACCCCTTAGGTTTTGAACTACATAATGGTGCCTCTTATAATTCTTTTTTAAAATTTTTTAAATTTATAATAGTAGTATGTATTACAATTCATAATGCACATACATAGCATCTTTTTACATACAACTGTTTGTTTGCAAAGTATTTTTTATGCCATTCAGGTCTTGTTTTGAATCTCTCTCCCTGAACTGACTTATAGGAGTAAAGAAAAACATAAGCAGCCACATTCATGTACATGAGGAAGGTATTTCACTCACTTTAAAGTGGATAAACCTGTGAAAAATTATGAATTTATACAGTGACCAGTGATCAGTTATTATTTTATTATGTCATTTTTGATGTGCTAACTACACTTGAAGAATCCAAAGGCCTACACAGAGATCATTCTTTGGCAAATATTTTAAGGATGCTGTTTTAGAAAGAAATCCACAGAAACACCTTTGAACAACAAAATACATTTTAAGGTCTCAAACATTATTCTGGAGAGAATCAAAATCAAATCCATGCTGGTGGTTGTATTGATACACTGTTTTCAGCCCGTCAGGCCGCATGATGGCAGTGTTCCTTGAAAAATAAACCTGGAAGAACAGCTGCAGTATCTCCTGGAAAGAAAAAAAAAAAAAAAAAAAATGAGCCAATGCAGATAATACATGATCTAGATTAAATCACAAATGCGGATAAAAAAATAAAAAAAACTTGGTTTTAATCCACAGGAATCATATCTTTTCTGATCATATTTTTCTACAATGAATTCCTCTGTTGATAATTCACCCTGGGTTTATGATTTATGGAATGAATTTCAAGATGTGAGTGTCTGACAAATATATAAAAGCAAATTAAACATTGTTAGGAGGGGGTATCCATGTATTGCTTGTTTTGCTACACAGGTATTTAAAAAAGCATTGAAAATAATAAACTAAATATGTTTTGTACCATGTGTCTTCAGTCTTACCTGATGGTATTGTCTTAGGAGTCTCTGTCTTTGCTGTGGGAAAGAAAGACAAGCTTGCTTCTCATACTCACAATTTTCCTCTTAAGCTGGAAATATTCCCTATAAGACCAGAGTGAGATTTCCTGAGTCCTTTCTAAAAAAGCGTGAAGCCACAGATGGAGGTTAAGGCAGCAGCTACTGTCAGTCAAGACCCCAGGCAAGACTGTGAAATCAAAGATTTGTTCTTGTTTCCCAGCCCCAATCCTTTCTAGTGTCTATAGCTGCCCCTTGATAGCTCCAGGGGGTAAAAAAGCTAGGCTTGTCTTCTAGGTCTTCCTTCCATTTCTCCATTCCTCCATGATGGATTTCATATTTTAAACATGGGTTGTGGGCTTTCTATGAATCTTAAAAGAATGAGTGTCAGTCACCTGCAAGGGAGTTTTTTCAGACAAACGTGCAATATCACCTAGTTCATACAGTGAACAGCCTTGGCTGAAAGCTATCCAATGACTCTGGGCTTGGCTGGAAGCCCTGCCTCTGCATACCACAATTCAACCACGATTGACTGAGTTACGATGTGCCTGACACTGTGATAGGCGTGGAAGGGACTGAAAGATGAGTGGAACACAGTCCTGATCTCAAGAACATACCGACAAATCAAAAAAAAAATTATACAATATGGATTCTATAAGGTGGAATAGGATATACTGTGAGAGAAATCTAAAACACAGGAGGTGAGGGGCTAAGACATTGCAGAAGGGAGAGATCACACTATCTGATTTGAAGAATTGAAAATGATTTCACAGAGGAAATGGTGTTTGAGGTAGGATTTTGACAGAGACCAAGAGGCTCTGGTGACTTAATGTCTTTTTATGCAGTGGCTTCATGGAGGAGTGTGTACCCCTAAGCTCTCACTTATTCCAGATTCTTCCCAGACTTCACACCTGACAGAAGAGTCCCTTTGGCCAGGAGAGGAGCCAGGAGGCAAAGCATAGTAATCCAATGTCACTATTTAAACAAACAAACAAAAAAGTATATCAAGAGACGTGGAAGATAACATTGGAGACAGGCTTGCCTTTGTTAATATAGACAGCTTTGATGCAACCAGAGCAGTCCATGCTAATTCAGCCTGAAATGGGGAATCACTGAATGCTGCCTATCCTTTGTGTTGTGATTTTACTTCTAAGTTCTCTATCCAGCTGGGCATGAGGAAAGACTATATAAGGATTGATAGTCATTGATAATTTATGACTCTTTTCTGTTCCATTGACAGCCTAGATTATTTTGGCAGTTCCCAAACTTTAAGGTATTTTGGAACCATCCAGAAGGCTTGTTACAACATAGTATCTAATGAAGTCTGATACCCGAGAACTACTTAAATGCCAGTGTTGATGGTCTGGGACCATATTTAAAGAAAAAATTGACCTACCTGCTGGCTCTGTAGGATATTTGCCAGGTTATAGAAAGCCAGCTGATCGTAAGATAATCATTCTGCAAAACCACCTTCTGATTCCTGCCTTCTTATTGTTTCTATATTTCAATGATTGGTAACATCAGATAATTTTTTATCTTAATCACATGCCTGTTCGGGATGAAATCATTTTACTATTGAAAACATGGTGTGCATAATGATATACAAACTAATTATTAAAATTTATTCAATCTACATCAATTATAGATTTCATTGAATTTAAACTGTATATTCAGCAATTATAGCCAGATGTTGGGGGCTAGAATAACTTAAAAGACTATGAGAAAGAAATGAGAACAAAGAAACAAGAAAAAATTTAACTGACAGCAAGCAAGATGACATATCTCACTCTGTAAATTTTCTTTCTTTGAAAAATATGAACATATGTTATTAAGTGCTATAGCCTACATATATCCTCTATTTATATTTGATCAAATGAAGGAAAATACAAATAGCTAAGAAAAATAAGTAAATGCATCATATTTCTAGGGCCATCATTAAATTGAATTGCCCAGAAAAGCAAGAGACTAAAGTTCAACACACATATGCTCTTGGGAGCTACTATGAGGTCAAGAAACTGTAACAATCTGACTATATGATCTGAAGTCCAGGGCACATCAGTTATGGCTGGGCCCCAGCTTTTAACAAATACCACGCATAAAAATTGAGTTTCACAGAAAAGATCAAGATTCATTGAATGCTAAAGCTGGAAAGAGTCTTGGAGATAATTTATAGCTTTATTTTCAGTAGAGGTGGGTGAAGTCTGAAGATTTAGAAAAGTGCCCAGAGTCATCCAGTTTCTTCTTTCCTTCCCCTTTCTGACCTAGCTTGCTAACCAGTAAGCAAATACCCTTCCCCTCTCTCACTCCCCACACCATTTACAGGCAAAGACCACAGCACAGCAGCATTTGCCTGCACCAGGCCTGAGTCCCTCCCCATTGTTCCCCATCTGTTGGTTCTGTCTCTCCAACAATGATTGCAAATGCCTCAAAAACAGGAGCTGCTTCTTCATCCCTCTCCTGAATTCCCTATGGATACATTAAGAGGCTGATTATTCCATTTATTTAAAAAAAAAAAAAAAAAGGAATCTCCAAATTACAAAAGCATTCACAATAGGATCTGTATTCTATAGGCTCTTTCAGGTTGCAAGAGCAAGGGAGACCAATCATGTTTCCCTCCTTCCCTCGTTAATGGGGGTTTATTGTGCAGACAAACAGGACACAGGCCAGGCAGCTGCGCGCCCAGTTAGGCCCCATCGGGAACTCGGGAACTCGTCACTGCCCTGTTATTGTCCTGCAGGATAAACCTGTAGCTCCCGCAGCCAGGCAGCTGCTTTCCTGACTTCACTACTTACCCTCTCTGTGCCTCTGTCCCTTTACCTTTAAAATGGAGATTATAAAAAATACGTACCTCATTGAGTTGCTGTGAGGATTAGCTAAGTTGACATGTATAAAGCCTTTACAAGGGTGTCTGGGGTATAGTAAATGCTAGAAGATGTTAGCCATCATTATTAATTCAGTGTAACTGACAGATCTCCTTCAATGTGAAGTTTCTGACTCCTCTGACTGACAGGGGTGTGCAATTCCCTTTCTGTCTTCTTTGGGAAGTTGACTTCTTTTCTCCTCAGAGTTTCTGTTCTCTGGTATCATTACTGCACTGGTAGAGAAAATCAGCTCACTACCCTTCACTTCAGAAAAGGCCTCAGGAGCAACTGACTCCATGGAAACTCACCACTGGTGAGCAATAGCTTATTCTGGTGCCAAACTGCTTAAGCATTGAGGGCAGAAGTAGAGGGCTTATCAGATTGGCTTCCCCATACTGAGGCAGTTTAGTTTTCTCTAAAAGTTTTGTCAAATCTTGACTTAGCTATAGCATGCCTGAATGATGCAAACACAGTGGGATGGAAAGCACTCTCTTCCAGGAGGACTAGGTCTGAAATGTCACACATTCGACCTGTATTGTTCCCTGGAAGCACTCCTTGGGGCCAGATGCAAATCCCACTGAGGTTACCCATGTTTTATCATTCTGCAAAGAGGATCTCTCACGATTAACCCTGATGTTGAATTCAGAGCCTGTCCTGAGCCTTTTTGCTTGGGGCTATGCACGTGGACCTTGGCAGAGCTTCATTAAAACCCCTGTTAGTGAGAGCTGACTGCTTTCCCTGTGAGGAAAAGTATTACATTGCAGTAAAATGCAAATCCACTAACAGGCAACAGCAGATTTATAGCACTACAGTTCCAGAGGAACCACAGGGAAATGGAACCTCGTTCCCTCTGGGAGACTGGAGCTACTAGCATCTGCAGATTGCCTAGGATCCTACACAGAACTGCATATGTCATTTGTGAGACCCAGTGCAAAATGAAAACTCAGGGCCCCTTGTTAAAAAATTATTGACTTTCAAGATGGTGACAACAACAGATCATTAATCTAAGTGCTGGGTCATCCTGAGCACAGGGCCCTGTGTGACTGCCCCAATGTTAAGTGTCACTAAAAAGTGACACTTTCCATTTTGATTTGGACACATCATATGGCCGATAGGGAGAAAATATGAGTGAGGATGTAAACCTTGTTTACCCAGGTCTTTCATCCCTGGGGAAAACCACAGATTGAGGAAGAATCCAAACGGCATGAGTTGCTGAGCACCACCTAGTTTATCTTCGACTTTGTAATACCATCCAAGCACCCTCTTGCTCTCACCCCAGCTCCCTTTGCCATGAGCCTGAGGACCCTCACACCGCTTACGTTTTCTGCTGTATATCACGTGATAGAATAGCATAGTTACTCAAAAGAACAGACTCAATACTACTGTTAGTAGTGCAACCATGGGCAAATTGTTTAACCTTTCTGTGACTCATTTTCTCATCTGTTAAACTGTGGATAATAATAGTACCTGCCTAAGAAAGCAGATGTCTTGGCACACATATAATACTTAGCATTGTCCCTGGCACATAGCAAATGCTCCAGAGGTATTAACTGTCACTAGCCTGCCCTCTTTGATTCTGTTGCAGTCACTCCACTCTTGACATTACTGCTGTCCTCTGAACTGCTAACACTGGAGTTGGGGCATTCTATATCAAGACAAGAGGACATTGAACTAGGACCTCAAAGTCATGAAGAGCCAAACATTTGGACGTTTGTTTTATTTCCAAATGAATTTTAGATATGTACAGAGAAGTCCACTGACCGTGTTGGAAGGTCCTCTGTTCCTTGTACAAATATAATTGTTCTGTGGAAACATTTTAAGTGCAATACAGCCCTTTTTTCAGCATTTCTTCATTTTTAAATACAGGACAAGCCTGGAATCTCTATTGTTTTGCAAATGAGAGTGGTTTGCATGAAAAAGATGGGATAATAACTTTGGCTCTGGAGATCTGGGGGTTCAATTGCCTGACTAAAACACCAACCTTAATTTCTCAGGGCCAGCCAAATCAGTGGAATGGGTCATGTGCCTTTTTTGGTTGAACATGGTTAATAATGCAGATCCTCCCTAAGTCATGGGGCTGCTGGAGATGGTGCGGAAAGGGTACGTAGAAAACACACTAAGAAATGAGCCCCAGGGGAAAGGAAAAAGGGAAGCATTTCAAAGAAGCCATCAAGACCTAAATCCATATGGTGTCAAGGATGGCTGAAAATGGAAGTACAGAATAAAAGTGAAGTTGTTTGTTCATTTTTTTTTTTTTTTTTTTTTTTTTTTTTTGTGATCCTATAATATTTTTACTAGTTTGTATTAGCATTTCACCTGTCCCTTCCCTTGGAGATCCTTTAATGTTAAAGATATATCTTATAAAACATTCAAAACTAAAAAGAATATTGAAATGTTTTGCTAAAATACAAACCCCTGGCTTCAATGAAAAAATAGACAGTTAATGAATATTAATTAATAATCTTTGATTTCATGTTTCCCCCAAGTAAACATTATATACAATCTTAAAATGTCAACATAAAATTTTATACTGACCCTCATGATTGCTTATGCTAATAAGTTCATGATTCTTTTGAAGCTATTTAGGCATCTGTATTTGGATAGTTTGATATCTGCATAGCTATACTCATCACACATCTCAGCTTAGAAGGTAGGAAATGCTGTCATTTTCTTCAGGTCTATCACCCTATTTTCAATGCTTACTTCTCCATTTTATGGATCTCTTATCTCCACAACATCCCCAAGATGAAAAGATATGCCCCATAAAGCAACATAGACAGTCATGGAGATCAACTGGAGTCACAAAAGAATTCAGTCCCTCCTAAAACAAATTGGAATTCTTGAAAGGAAATGATAACCCAATGTTTCTGATGTCACCCTTGAACACATTCACATGCATGTGAGCATTCAAATGTTTATTAGCCTCTAATTCATCTTATCCTTCCTTAAACTTATGGTGTAAATACATGCAGGTATTACTGTGAGTGTGGTACAAATGGGCCAATCTTGACAAAAGTAAACCATCTTCTTGGATCTAGAATCTGAGGGTTGGTATCATAATAATAACGACTTGTGTGTACTTGAGCTTACTCTGGGGCAGGTGCTATCCCAAGGGCCTCTACTAGTGAATTCATCACACACACACACACACACACACACACACACACACATACCTCTATGGGTTAGGAACTCTTTTCATCTACATTTTATAAATAAGGAAATAAGGGACACTTGGAGCTTTGTTTGCCCTATGCCAGAGTTTACTGAAAACAGTCATGGAATTGGACACCCCATGGTTTGGCCACACAGCCAAAGAACTTAACTGTCTTCTTACTTTGCCTCATTAATTAAGTTTTAAGTACTGGCCTCTTTCCATTCTGGCTTTCCCTGACTATCCAAATTTCAGTTTACAGAAATGCAGAAATCCCCTGAATAGTGCTCTAAAGCTCATCTGCATTCCGTCAAATATATCTTGCCAAATCTCAAGCTTTGCCTATTATGTTGTTTTTATTTTTCTTAGTGTTTTATAAAATCTCATTCTATGTTAAGTACATTGAACTTTTGTTTGTCATGCAGTTTGGCAAATATTTTCTCACTCTAAGGTTTTATATTTCTTACTTTTTTTGGTCTTTTTTAAAAATTCTAATTTGTTATACATGTTTGCAGAGTACATTTCATTTCATATTACATATAAAGAGCACAATTTTTCAAGTTGCTGGTTTTATGTAAAGTATTTTTACAACAATTGTGTCTTCATACATGTATTTAGGGTAATCATGGATAACTCAATCTTCTAGTCAGAATAAAAATGAAGTTGTTTGTTCATTCTTTAAAAAAAAAAAAAGTGAAGTTGAATTTAGGGTTTTGAAAGAAAACAAACCAAAAGTCAAACTTATTTTGGAAACAGGGAATTACACTGAATCAGGTGAATTTCTTCCTCTTGTTTGGTGATGGATTGAAAAATTAAATTTAGAAAAGCATGTAAATATATTTTCCAATGAAGAAAAAAGAAAACCCTACCTTCAGTTTCAAGTGAGTTAATAGATGGGGCAAGGCCTTGGGAAGTCCTACTGGTGTCTTGAGCCAGTGAGTGTCATCAGCCCTTTTTCTTGTATTCAGGCATGCAGCTGTTTGTCCAAATAGCAAACAGGAGAGGAGAAAGGAGCTTTCACAACAGCTCAGCCAATTGTACTTGCCTCCTGGAGAAACTTAGGCCAGGGAACCTTGAGCAAATCTGTGTACTCACTGCTTTGATTGAAAAGATTTTATTGCACAAAGTTTATAAATGTGGTCCTTTCGACGAGTGTTTGTTCATTCTTTAAAAAAAAAAAAAAAACTTAATGGAAAAATTGCATTTTATTTGCTCATATCTATGGATTTTAAGAGTCTCTTAAAAGTAAACATAAAAGTTCTTAGAGCAGCATAAACATCAAAGAGAGCTGATTTTCTCCAACAGCTATCCCTTCAGGTGTTTTTTATTCAGAAAGTTTATTCTCTTCTTTTTAAAATGGTATCCAGAATGAAAAAGCAATCTGTATTTAAATTTTGTATTATATTTCCTTTGTTATTGAAGAAATTGTGTGTGCCCAGACTTTTAGTGGTTATATTACAGTTATAAGAAAAGGAGAACAAATACTCAGAAATTGTATATCTGTAATTTTGGAGAGTGTGTTTAATTTTTTTTTTTTTTTTTTTTAAAATAAAACTTTTTCCAAGAAGAGTGCTATGCAGAGTATTAGGATAGGGCTACTCCATTCAGAATCTGTTGCCATGGTGACCGACCTGGGAGATTCGCGGGCTCTGTACAGGAGGCATGTGTGGTAATTATATAAGCTGAAGTGCTGTTGAATAACCCCAGGAAGGCAGGACTGCCACAGTGCAATTTCTCAGAAACCACTACTTTAAAATTCATACATCATAATGCCTCTTCTTTTATATGGAAATCCACCATTTAGGTAGTTTTCACATATAAATAAGACTGATATAATGGAAAATAAAACTTAACTAAATCCTAAGCATCAGAAGTGTGCCAAATGAATCACATTATGTACTGAT
The DNA here is from genome assembly GCA_025594165.1 of Tamias sibiricus. Taxonomy (NCBI): domain Eukaryota; kingdom Metazoa; phylum Chordata; class Mammalia; order Rodentia; family Sciuridae; genus Tamias; species Tamias sibiricus. Next base: position 103,848,236 of record CM046664.1, on the reverse strand, counting down.
GAGCTTATTTGCAATAATTCTATTTTTTTATGAATGGGCAATGAACCAGCCACATGTGGCTTAGTCCTTCCCCCTCCCTCCTCTCTCTCTCTCTCTCTCTCTCTCTCTCTCTCATTTATTTTTTAGTTGTAGTTGGACACGATGCCTTTATTTTATTTATTTATTTTTATGCAGTTCTGAGAATTGAACCCAGGGCCTCGCATATGTTAGTTTAGCACCCTACCACTGAGCCACAACCCCATCCCAGTCCTTCTCTTTAATATACAATATATAGTAATTATAAAAGTAGAAGAAGTGGTTAATTGGTTGGAACAATAAATCAATGTCATTTTTAACTAAATAAACAAGTTAAATTGGTTGAGTGTGAAGTGGATTCAATACATATTTTCCAACAAAAATATAATTTTTAAAAGATATTTAGGAACAAATTTTATTTTTTTCTTTTATTATAAGTTGTTATATATAACAGCAGAATGCATTACAATTCATATTACACATATGGAGCACATTTTTACATATCTCTGGTTGTATACAAAGTATACAACACACATACCATTCATGTCTTCATACATGCCCTCAGAGTAATGATATCCATCTCATTCTACCATCTCAAAAATATAATTAAAACAAGGAATTCATGGAAATTTTCTTATTCCTTTTTACTTTTTACCCCCTTGCAGTACCAGAGATTGAACCCAGGGCCTCACACATGCAAGGCAATCAGTCCATCACTGAGCTACACCCCCAACCCTTCTGGTTTTCCTTTGAGACAGGGTCTCACTAAGTTGCCCAGGCTGGCCTTGAACTTACAACCCTCCTGCCTTAACCTCCCAAGCAGTCAGAATCATAGGCATACACATACACCATGTCCAGTTTCTTTTTTCCCATTTAACATTTCACATGGTCACATGTAGGTCAGAGGCCACACTTGTAAGAGACACATTAATACTCCATCATAGGAAATTGGTTTCTGGTGATTTTGTAATGTTATTCCTTGGTTCAACAAACACTACTGATTGAGGAAACGAGATAGCTGAACTTGAAAAGCCTTTATTCCCCTTCAGGCCTTCAGTTTCCTCATCTGAGAATCTCTCTAGCTCCAAAGTATCAATCATTCCAGAGCTCACAAGATAAAATGGTCTGTATCATCCATCATTTTTCACTTTTACCCTAAAGCAAGAAAAAACTATTTAGTGATGACCACAACCTAACACGAATGCTGGACACTTGACTCATTACCTGTAGCATTGGAAGGTAGGCGCTGTTTTCCCATTTAACAAGTCAGAGAATGGATTAGATGATTTAAAGCTGTCCATTCCACATGTCACAGGCTTTGTATTACCCTGTGCTCCCTCCCACATGCTGGTGAAGAGCCTTCAGCTATCTTACAGATGAATTATTTTCTGTGATGATAAATGGAAAGCGTGATTGTAGGACATGTCGAAAACTCTGAGTACTGATTTTTTTTTTTTTTTTTTAATTATTAAAGAACTCTGGAATCAAAGTGACAAAAGACTAAATTGAACTGTCATGAGACGGGGATTTCCAGATTCATCCGAAGGCGACAGGATGCAAGAAAGTGGACGCTGTTTATTTGAAGAACAATGCTAAAAATGGGACTTGGACATCCACTTACTGCTCATTAGTACCCACTTACGTCTAGTCTTCCTCAAGTGATTAATCATGGCTCTAGGTCTGATCAATTGAATTTTGTACAAAATTAAATGCCGGTTAAAAATAATCATTGTAATGAGCACTTAAAATGACAGATATGACTTAGTGCAGGCTTTCTTCATTAACCTGAGTGTTTTTCCTACGACTCTTCTGAAAGTGCCTTCTCTGCCTGTATTTGAAGATGAGGCTGATAACGATGTTCCTATTCAGGTGTCCACATTTATTTGTGAAACCATTGTGTACTCCACAAGCTCCCTCCATTACATGCATGGTCTTCTGTTTAGTAGTTTTATACACTTTTAACTGCAACAGTACCGGCTCTTTCCTGTTCTGTCCATAGAAGAGGCCCCCCAAATGCTTTATAACTCAATGAATGCAATTCTGCCTCTTTATCTTGGAGATTTTTTTTTTTTTTTTTTTTTTTTTTTTTTTTTTTTTTTTTTTTGCCTGCAGACCTAATGTTATACCCCATCTCAGTTTTTGTTGTGTGAAAGAGTGGTCTGATGACAGATTTCATTTCCCAGAATTTATTACCTATTGTGTATATTGCAGTTCATTCACAATGACCCCATCTGCATTTAGGTTGAATGGGAGGCCCCACCCTGACCCAATTTAATAAAAAAAATAATGAGGCCACTCAAAGCTCATAGATGTGTCAGCACTATGAAAAGGGTCTATAATCAATGCAAATGTGATGTTTTCCTGCTTTGTGGAGCACAGAGGTTTGACACCCATCTCTTTCGCTGGATCAAATCAGCCTCCCTCTTTGCTTTGAGCATCTAATGAAAGGTATGGACTCTCTGCCCTCAAAAAAAAAAAAAAAAAAAAAAAGCATGTGGCCGGATAATTTATTGAAATGTTAATTGGTAGGTTGTTTCATGCTCTATTTTTTTTCTCCCTCCTGTTCCAAGAATGTGGTCAAGCCTCTTGAGATGTGAATGGTGCCCCTGAGGTTGTGTGGAACATAACCTGCCAATCGACTCATAGAAGCCCCTCACCCTGCCCTAAAGCCCAAGCCGGAAAACCTGTGTAATGCCCAAGGGTGGGATTGGAAAAGTATCAAAAATGACTGCACTTGGATTTTCTGGCATCCAAGGAGAATGGAGGCTTGGGTTAAATTTAACCTGACTTAAAGTTTATTAAATAACGTTTGCGCACACTTGTATGTAGGTTTAAGTTCACATCCTCTCTGTAGTTCTATAAACACACACACACACACACACAAATTTACAGTGTTTCTGAAGGTTTGTGATTCATTTTCCCTAACCTACTGTCCCCCACTCCCTGATGTCAAGGGACTTTAATGTTTAGTATATACCTACTACTGAATTTTAGCAAAGAACAATTCATATATTTTTCATGGAGAAGAATGAGAGTTGCGAGATTAACTGACTTTCTCAAGGTCACACAAGCTGTGATGGTGGAGTGAGGCTATCCTGCTGCCACAGGATGTCCTTGCTTAGGATGCTATTTGCAGGACTAAAAATTTTTTTTTCACCTTGATGAGCTTCATAAGAACAGCCTTTAGTAATTCACAAATGTAAACCTGGCTGCATTGTACCTGATCCTTAGAGTCAGTGGACATACTTATTTTGCCATGTTGAAGGTTCTTGTTGCACACCATTACCTGTTGTACCCATCTGTCCAAACATACCATCCCCACCTCTTAGAAGAACCATGTGACGTTGACTGGTTTTCACTCTGCAAACTTCTAATGTTGTAATAAAAATACCTATGTCATGGGCTTGTTGTGTAAATTACATAAAAAACAGGGCACATTAAATAAATGGCATACAGGTATGTTGGTGCAGGCCTGTAATCCCAGAAACTCAGGAGGCTGGGACAGGAGGATCACAAGTTCAGGAAACTTAGTGAAACCCTGTATTTTTTTTTTTTTTTTTTTTTTTTTTTTTTGTACCATGAACTGAACCCAGAGGCACTTAACCACTGAGCCACATCCCCAGTCTGTTTTATATTTTATTTTGAGACAGAGTCTCACTAAATTGCTCAGGGTCCCACTAAATTGCTAAGGCTGGCTTTGAAGTTGGATTCCTCCTGCCTCAGCCTCCTGAGCCACTGGGATTATAGGCATGTGCCACTGTACCCAGCAAGACCCTGTTTTAAAATTAAAAAAAAAAAAATTAGAAAGGACTGAGGATATAGCTCAGTAGAAGAACATCCCTAGGTTCAATTCCCAGTACCAAAAGAAAAAAAAAGGCATTAAGGCCTGGTACATAGCAAGAGTTCAATAAATAGACCTTATTATAATGATTTAACTACACTATTTAATTTTGTGAAGACTTGTCCTCTGTTGATAATTCTTTAAAAGTGAATGAGGCACCTCATATGCTGGTACATGCCTATAATCCCAGCTACTTGGGAGGCTAAGACAGGAGGATCATAAGTTCAAACCAGCCTCAACTACCAACTTGGCCAGACCTTGAATAACCAAAAACGAAATGGGTTGGAGATATAGCTCAGTGGTAGAGCCTAACGTTCTCAAGACTCTGGGTCCCATGCCCAGTACCATAAACAAACAAACAGACAGACAAACAACAAACAGGGCTGTAGGTGGTCTGGGAGGACTTCTTAAGATGTGAATTCTTCCTTTGCATTACCATAGTATTTTGAACATACTTCATTATTGCTTTTTTGTACTCCATAAAAATCATTTTTCCATATATCTGTTTTCCTAATTAAACTGAGAGTATCTCAGTAGCTAGCACAGGAACAAGCACATGAGCCAGGGACTCCAGGGACACTATTCCCATTGTATTCCTTACAGATGGCTTCCCTGCCACCTTTCATTGTGCCTTGTAGTGTCACGGGTATGCCCAGAATTTTTATAACTGTAATTAAAGTGATTCTGTAAGTTCCAAAACTAGCTATGAGGTCATATGTGAAAAGGAATTGAAAAGAGTCTGGTGCTGTACTTTCAATTATTTTTCCACCTAGTATTAATCTTTTTCAATTTTTCTAAGATATCATTTAATTGTCTGCCATAACAGAAAATGTGGAATTCAGAAGAGTCCCTAAAGGTAACACATATCCAGTTGTAAAGCAGACTACAGATTTTGTTGGGTGTTCTTTATAGGATTTAATTTAGAATTTAATATTGAGAAAAATAACTTATCCCTGACAATAAACATAAAATATCTTATCTTTTCCTAGTTGGTATAAATTGAAAACATTATAAGCCAAGATTGATCATATAAAATATCATCAGAGCTGGGCACGGAATTCCTGTACCAATCATTTAAATGACTTCCCCTTAAGTAAAAAGGAATCCTGATTCCATTCAATTTACTACTGATGTGCCTCAAGAGGAGGAAAGGTTAACTATGAACAAAATAGAATTGAGGTAAGTTTTCAGAAGAAAAGTAAAAGTGTTACAATTTAAAAAGGTAAATCAAGCTTTTATTTTTAGTACAGAGTACAATTCATTCCAGACTAATTTCAAGTTTATGATAATTTCATTAACTGCACTGAAGCTTCCTCCATCCAATCTGGGAAAGCGTAGTTTGCTAATTAATAGTTATAAGATGTGGGAGATGTTTAAGGCATTGTTTTCAAGCACTATTTGCATTTGTTGTTTTCAAGCATCATTTGCTCACAAGCTACTGTCATCTTAATTTATTTATTAATCTAGGTCTAACAGAATCTCTAGCAATGTTTCATTAGTTATTATTAATGTTATTATAATTACTAAAAAATCACATAAATGTATTTATGTTCAAGTAATAGAATTTAGAATTTTAAAGCAATTAAATTTCACCCACTGTTACAGGCTCTGAGTGAACTTTCAGTTTACTCAACCTCTAAATTCATACTCTCAACTATATGGTCAAGGATGGAACCGCTATGAAGAAAGTAAATAAATTGAACATTCTCACAGATTGAAAACTTCTCAGAATAATGTTTTTTTCTAAGCTACAAAATTTTTGTTCACTTAAAATCATCCTCATCTGATAAATTAATTTTTGTATACATCTAATACAATAGGACATCTTTTCCACTTATAATTAAAATCCTTACATCTTTAGAGCTGCCATAATTTATTTTTCTTTCTTAAACTATCTATGTCAATTTCAATGGTAAAATGACAAGTAATAGTAACTATTATAATGGATGATTAGGTTGAAGACAATTTATATCAACCCACGGTTGCTTTTCAGAATGATTCTGTTTCATTCTATCTCAATAGTTACATAGAACTCACTGATCTCCCAGTCTTCTTAAAATTCCAACAAATCTGTTTTAGAAATTCCTGAGACCTCTCTTTTCTCTGGGTTTCCCTTGAGATTCTCACCCAAATTCTCTTCCTTCCCCCTTCTCATTTGACTTTTTTATAATTTCAACTGTTGCCATGGAATCAACCATAGCAACGATTCCCAAATCAATAGCTGTCTGATTTCTCACAAGCCACTCCATCCAATAGCTCAATTTGTGTCTGTAGTATGTCTTTATATATGCAGAACTAGAATAATCCTAGTTTAGTTATTCAAATGAAGTATTAATTGATGTACATATTTTTGTTGAAATGCGTATTTCTTGGCATATAATTTTCTTTTTCTCAATAAGCATGATTTTAATTGAGTTTTAAATGATTTAATTTTAATGTTTTGTAATACTTTTACATATAAATAAGTTCACAGCAGAGAACATTCTTTTATCTTATTTGAATAACAGACTGAGCCCATGTGGAAGCCTGTCTCTTCAACACTGAATTACTAGAAATAACAGAAAACGTGTGACTTAAAGTCTATTGTCACAAAGGAAAACATAAATGGATTCCTTTGAAAGAATTCTACAAAGACAAAAAAATGTATATGAAATTAAATATGAAGGGAAAATACCTGCTAAAAGATAAACAGGAACAAGCAACTACAAAGGCTGCTGCTCTAAAAAGACTTCTGTTTCCGGATGAAATGGATAATCACACTCCATTCTATTCCCCTACACACACACACACACACACACACACACACACACACACACTCACAAATCCTAGAAAAAAAATATGACACTTGTAGAGGACTCTGAATTGAGGGGAAAGGAAGGTAGAAAGGCGAAGGACCTCACAGCTTGAAAACAACCTGGCAGTGAGTTCCCAGAGTTTCTTGATGCCTCATAAATACCTTGGCCTTGGCGCTAGAGGCCACAACCTAGCATTAACAACAGTCATAGACAAAACATACCCTCAATAAAAGTCTGCCTTCTCTAGCCAGAAAACAAAGGAAAGGTTGGTCAGAAACACTTTAATCATTCCTGCCTGCTTTTGGGGTGAATAGGAAAAAGATCACACCCCTCTCTTGCCACAATGGACTACAGTGGCAGAACAAGAAAGCAGAGCTTCGTCTTCTACCCTGTCTCTATAACAACAAGGAGGCAGCCCTTCTCCAGACCTGTGAACAGAACTCTGATTTCCACAAGTTGCTTGCAGCAACAGGGAGCACTTCTTCCTGTAGAATCTTTGGGCAAAACTTTGACTTTGACCCTTTCCCTTCAGCAACTGGAAGATGCCCCTGCCCACCAAGCCTGAGCATAGAATTCCAACTTACAACCCCCCTTCAGTAATTAGGAATGAGACTCTTTCCAGTTGAGTCAAAGGGTGAAACCTTGTCTTCCAAAGTCTGCCATCCAGTAAAAAGTGGCACCACACTAAACACCCAGTCAGTGCTAAAAGACTGTGGGACACAGTGTTGTAATCTGGGTAATACAGAAGTAGAGCAAATTGGAATGGCAAAGTAGAGGTTTCTTAAAACAAACTGGTATTTGAACTACAACACACAATAAATCTCAAGATATGTATACAGAATCTCAATAATTTGCCAAAGTAGATGATTGGACCTTGTTGTTGCCTGCAGCTATCACCGCCTGCAGCAATGATACCGCGGGAAAGAATTTGGAAGCAGACTGGAAAATGAATGGGCTCTTTATTCTTGCTTCCTCTAACTTCTCTCTCCGGCTCCAACAACCTCTTCAACTCCAACCAACCTCTCTAGCCAACCTCACCCAGTTAAATACTTTTTGTCTTAACAAGTATACACGTGTCAACAGCTCAAACTTACAGGTGCATCACACAGTGTTCATGGGCATAGAAAGATTCTTAGATAAATGCATGAATATCAGGTGAAAATACTGAAACACCTCTTATGTCTCTCAGCTAGCCGCCATCTTAGCTATCTCCTCATTAGGGCTCTTACAGGACAGGAACTAGAATCTTAGAATAATACTCAAAATGTCCAGGATACAGTACAAAATTGTTGATCATACTAAGAACTAGGAAAATCTCAAATCAAATGAGAAAAGACTATTAATATGCTTGTCTGAGCATGATTTTCAAGAAGCTGCACAAAAATGCCTTAATGAAAAATTGAGAATACTTTGAAACAAATAAAAACTCAAAAAAATATCACTAAAGAAATAGAAGACATAAAGAACAACATGGAAATTCAGGAACTGAAAACTAATATGTTAAATTAAAAAAAAAAAAAAAAAAAAAAAAAACTTACTGGATAGGATTAGTAACAGGATGAGATGGCCAGGAAAAAAATCCATGAACTTTAAGGTACATTGATAAAAATTATTCAATCCCCAAACCAGAAAGTTGAATTTTGCTTTTGTTTTTGATGATACTGGGGATTGAACCCATGGGGCTTGACCTCTGAGCTACATCCCCAGTTCTTTTTCTTTTTCTTTTGACACAGGATCTTGCTAAGTTCTCCAGGCTGGCCTTGAACTTGTGATCCTCCTGCTGCAGTCTCCTGAGTCTCTGAAATCATAGGTATGTGCCACTGCATCCAGCAAAAGAAAAAAATTTTAGAACAAACTGAGCCCTAGGGGGGAAAATGGGATAATAAAAGATATAATATATGTGCTTCAAAATTACAGAATAAGAGAAAAAAGAATGAGGGACTGAAAATATATTTGAAGAAATATGGCTAAAATCTTATCAAATTTGATGAAAGACATAAATGTACAGATTCAAGAAGCAGAGACCTCCCCCCATCCCCATTAACATCTAAGTCAGAGTGAAAATTCCAAAAATTTAAGGCAAGAAGAAGAAGAACGAAAAAAAAAAAAAACTTCAAAAGCAGTTAGAAAAAAGTTATAAAACCTAGAAGGCTACAAAGATTCAAACAATAGTAGATTACTCATCAAGAATGGAGATCTGAGGAAGTGGTACATTTTTCAAGTGAAAAAGAAAAAAAAATTCTCAACACAGAATTTCACATCCAGTGATAGTATTATTCAGGAACAAAAAGAATCAATATATTTTAAGATTTTAAAAAAAAGAAAACGAAGAGAATTTGTCACTAGAAGAATAAAATAATCACTGAAGGAAACCATACAGAAATAAAATAACACCAGAACATTAGAAATGAAGAAAAAACTTAGAAGTAAATTTGTAAGTTTAGTAGACTTATTTCCTTGTGATTTTTAAAAATTATGTTTAACAATTAAAAGTAAATCATAACAATGTTTGATGTGCTTCTCAATGTATGTGGAAGTATTATTTTAAGACAACTATGTTGTAAAGAGGAGACTGGCGGGACTTACATGGTGGTGAGGTATCCACATTCCACTTGAAGCTGTAAAATTTTGACAATAATAGACCACAATACGCTACATAGTCTTAATGAAACCCAGAACAACCATTTTCTAAAAACTGCATGAAGAGACACACTCAAGAGGTATATCGTAGATAAATAAAAATGGAACACAGGGAGACAGGAGAGGGGAAGCAGAGGAATAAAAAACAAGTACTAAAATGTTAGGCATAAGTTCTGAAATATCAATAATTACTTTACATCTAAATGGTCCCTACATACCAATTAAAAGAGAAATTGGCAGAGAGGATTTTTAAAAACCTAACCCATTCTTTTCTGTTTACCAAGCTCTCTTCAAATACAATGAGACGGACAGGTTAATGGTAAATGAACAGAAAAATAAAAAAGATACCATGCATACACTTATTGAAAGAAAGTGGAGAAGCTATGTTAATATTAGAGGAAGTAAAATGTGGAATGAAAAAAAAAATACTGGAATAAAAAAATAAAAACATTACATCATGATAAAAGGGTCAATGCATCAAGAACCCCTAACAGTCTTAAATGTGTGTGTACTGGACAACAGAGCTGTTAAGTAATATGAAACAAAAAATAATAGAAATGAAAGAAAAAATAGACCAATCCAAAATTATAGTTGAGGACGTCAACACTCTTTTGATAGAATATGGTAGAAACACGAATCAAAATGTCAGCAATGATTTAAAGGAAGTGAACAATAACATTGATCAATGAAGTCTAATCAATATTCCTGAGAAACACTTCAATTAGCAACAGCAAACCGCTCATCCTTTTTAAGTGTGCATGGAAGCTTCAGAAGAGCTTATACCTTGGGTTATAAAACAAACCTTAACAAATTTAAAATAAATGACATCATTAAAAGCATGTTCTTTAGTCATCATGGAATCAAAACAGAATTCATCAACAGAAAGATATCAGAAAATCTCCAAACACTTGGAAATCAAACAATCTGATTCTTTAATCCATGTGTTAAAAAGGAAGTCTTAAGGGAAATTATTTTTAAAATAAACTGAATGAAAATGAAAATAACATATAAGCCTCTGGAAAGCCACAATGGGATATCAGTACATATTGAAAAAAAAAAAAAAAAGGCTAAATAAGATAATAATGATGACAATACTACATGTTGGTGAGGTTGTGGAGAAACTGAAACTCTCATAACATTTCTGTTGGAAATGCAAAATAGAAGAGCTCTTCTTGAAAAAATGTTTTGCAGACTTCCCCGCCCCCCCCCCCCCCCCCCATACTGAAGATCAAACTTCCAGCCTCATGCAAACTAGGCAAGCACTCTACCACCGATCTACAACCCTATCCTTTTTTTTTTTTTTTTTTTTTTTTTTTTTTTTTTCTTGAGACATGGTCTTGTTAAATTGCCCAAGTTGGCCTAGAACTTGGGATCCTCCTTTCTCAACCTCCCAAGTAGCTGGGATTACAGGTGTGTACCACTGCACCTGGCTTGATGTTTCTTTAAAAAATCAGCTTGGAACTATAATATGACTCAGCAATTGCAGTACCAGGTTTTTACTATAGAGAAATGAAAACTTACGTTCACATAAAAACCTATAGGTAAATGTTCACAGAAACTATATTTGTTACAACCCCAAACTAGTATAAGTCTAGATGTCCTTCAACAGGTGAGTGGCTAAGCAAACTGCGAGGCATATATTCCATGGGAAATTATTGAGCAATTACAAGGAGGAGGAGGAGGAGAGAAAGAGGAGGAGAAGGAGGAGGAGGAGGAAGAGGAGGAGAAAAGAAGGAGGAGGAGGAGGAGAAGCAGCAGGTGGAAGAGAAGGAGGAAGGGGAGGAGAAAAGAAGGAGGAGGAGGAGGAGAAGCAGCAGCAAGCAGAAGAGGAGGAGGAAGGAGAAGAAGGAGGAGGGGGGGGAGGAGAAAAGAAGAAGGAGGAGGAGGAAGAGGAAGAGGAGAAGAAGGTGAAGAGGAACCATCACTACTATTATTGCTACTCCCAGTACAAATAATAGAACAAATCCTTAAGGGAATATGCTGAACAACAACAACAACAAAAATAAAAACAGAAAAACAAAAACAAACAAACAAAAAACTCCCAAAATTCCATACTGTATGATTCCACTTATATAACATTTTTGAAATAACATAATCCTAGGAGAAGAAGACAGATCTGTTTCTGCCTGGGGTTAGGGAAATGGAGGATGAGAGGAAGACAGCTGTGTTATAGAAGGGTAACTTGAAGGATCTTTGTGATGTTGAAAGCATTCAACATCTTGACTGTGGTGGTGGATACATGAACCTATGAAAGTGATGGTGTTATTTAGTACTTATACACATACATACATACATACATAAGCACACACACACAAGTACAAGTAAAACAGATTTTGTCAAAGTCAGTATCTTCATTGTGTAGTCTACTATGAATTTGCCAGATATTATCAGTTGAGGTAAACTGGATGGGGTGTAGAAGGATTCCTCTGTATTACTTCCTATCACTGCAGGTAAACCTGGGTGGAGGAGCTAAAGCTGTGGAGAGGGGAAAATGATTGTAATAAAATTATACTTTAGTCCATATCACCAGTAACTTTTGCTCAGAAAGCCTTGATGGTGCACAAGTGTAAAAATATTAGTGATAGTCTGGATAAATAGATTATAGATTTAAATGCAAAACTATAAAACTTTTAGACAAAAACATAGCAGAAAATCTGTGATTAGAAATGAAGAGTTTTAGACATGACACCAAAGGAATGAATCATAAGAAATAATGAGTTGCAGTTTATCAAAATTTAAGGTATTTGTTCTGTAAAATATCCCATTATGAAGAAAATATTTGTAAGTCATATATCCAATAAAATACTCATGGGCTGGGGTTGTGGCTCAACAGTAGAGCGCTCTCCTAGCATGTGTGGGGTCCTGGGTTCGATCCTCAGCAACACATAAAAATGAATGAATAGAATAAAGGTATTGTGTCCAACTACAACTAAAAATAAATAAATAAAAAACCACTTATATCCACAATATGTGTTTAAAAAAAAAAGTATTCTTTGTGTTGAGAGGAGGTGGATACTAGGGATTTAACCCAGGGGCACTTCACCACTGAGCTGCATCCCCAGCCCTTTTTCCTTTTTATTTTGAAACAGAGTCTTGCTAAGTTGCCAAGGGTCTCACTATATTGATGGGGCTGGCCTTGGATTTGTGTGATCCTCTTGCCTCAGCCTCCACAGTTGTTCCCAGAAAACAAAAATCCCTAAACTCAATAGTGACCCAAATAAGACAACTAATGGGTAAAAGATTTGAACAGGTACCACTTCACAAAGGAAGATATATGGATGGATGGCAAAACTACGTTAAAAGATATTCCACATCTAATCCCTAGTACCAAAATTAAATATATAAATAAAATAATTCCACAGTATTTTTGTGGCAGACAGAATAATGGCCCTCTCCAATTTTTCACCTACTAATTTCTAGAACCTGTGCATATGTTTTCTTCCTTGGCAAAAGGGACTTTACAGATGTGATTAAGGATACGGACCTTGACATAGATTATCCTGGATCGTCCAGGTGGTTCCCCATCTAATCAAATGAGTTCCTAAAAGATGACAACTTTTTCTGGCTGCAGCCAAAGTTGTGTGACAATAGAAGAATATGAGAGATGTAATGTTGCCAGTGTGGAAGATGGAAGAAGGGGGACCAGGATGCAAGGAACGGTGGTGGCCTCTAGAAACCGGAAGAGGCAAGGACACTCAGTCTCCCTTTGGCCCTCTAGAAAGGAACATGGCCTTGCCCACAGCTTGACTTTTGCCCAGTCAGATCTGTTGTTGGACTTTCATCCTACAGAACTATATGACAATAAGTTTGTGATGTTTTAAGATGATATAGTTGTGTATATAGTAACTTGAATAAAGTTATAATAGAAAACTAATATAATTAGTCATTACAAAAATACAAAAAAAAGTTATAATAGAAAACTAATATAATTAGTTATTACAAAAATACAAAAAAAAATGACGAGACACTACTGCACTCCCATTAGAATAGTGTAAATAAAAATTATAGACAGTATCAAGCACTGGAGAAGATTTGGAGAAACTGGATTTTTATTAATTGCTGGTGAGAATGTAAAATGGTAGAGTTATGGGAGATGTTTTGTTGCTTCTTAAAGAATTAAACATGTGGGCTGGGGCTGTAGCTCAGTGGTAGAGCGCCTGCCTCGCACGTATGAGGCACTGGGTTCAATCCTCAGTACCATATAAAAATAAATAAATAAAGATATTGTGTCCATCTACAGCAAAATATATATATATGTAAATATATATATACTAAATATATATTTATACTTATATATACTAATATATATACTAATATATATATGCTAAACTAAATATATATATTTATATGTATATAAATATATATATATATTTATATATTTATATGTATATAAATATATATATATTTTATATATATATATAGTAAAAAAAGAACTAAACATGTAACAAACACACAACTTACAATTGCACCCCTGGGCTTTGTCTTACAGAAATGAAAATGCATGTTTACATAACACTCATGAAGGAATATTCACTGCAGCTTTACTTGTAACAGTGCCAAACTAAAGATGATCCTGGTGTCCTTCAATGGGTGAATAAACAAACAACGAATACACACATATTACAGAAATTTCCCAGCTGTAAATAGAAACAAAGCATAGATTGTGCAACATCTTAGATGGATATTGAGACCACTAGTCTGAGTGGGAAAAAAAAAGTGCCAAACTTGAGGGGGTTAAAAACTGTTTGATTCCATTTATATAACATTCCCAAGTGACGAGCTGTAGAGATGGAAAACAGATCTGGACTTAGACTCAGTGGAAGTGTGTGACTATAAAGGGGTAACATAAGGGACTTTATTTATAGTAGCAAAATAGCTCTGTATCCTACTTGTGATGGTAGTTATTTGAATCTAAGTGATAAAATCGTATAGAACTGCTTCTCCATAAAAGTTTGGCCAACATCATTTATAACAGACCCAAATTGGAAACAACCCAATGTCCATCAATGAATGAATGGATGCATGAAATGTGGTGTATCAATACAACAAAATGGTATTTGGCAATAAAGGGAATGAAGTAGTGATACATGCTACACCATGGATAAAAACATTAGGAAAATCTATAGAGACAGAGGTAAATTGTAACTGCATAGGACTGGACAGAGCAGAATCAAAGAGTAACTGCTGATGAGGACCAGCCTTGGGAGGTGATGAAAAAACGGTCTAAAATTATATTGTGTAAATGGTTGTACAACTCTATGAACATGCTAAAAATTTAACTGTACACTTTGAATGGGTGAATTTTGTAATATGTGAGTCATATCTCAATAAAGCTGCTTGAAAAAACAAACACACAAACAAACAAAAGGAGTGCATATAAAAGCTGGAAGAGACTGAATAAGATCTGGACCTGAGTTAATAGTATTGTACCAAGACGAGTCTCCTGGAGAGAACATGGGAATTCCCTGGAGTACTATTTTGTAACTTTTCATTTATTTTTTTTTAATTTTTAATTTTTTTTAAAAAATTGTTGATGGACCTTTATTTTATTTATTCACTTATATGTGATGCTGAGAATTGAACCCAGTGCCTCACACATGCTAGGCAAGTGCTCTACCACTGAGCCACAACCCCAACCTTGTAACTTCTTGTGAAACTTAAACTACCTTTAGAAAAAAGTTATTTTGAAGAAATAGGTACCCATGCACTGGATGAAAGATATTTAAAATAGGAAGGAATCCTAGTGCAATGAGGAAAAGAATAATGTGAGTCCTACAGTCACAGCAGAAAAGTACATCAACCATTCCATTTTTCCCTCAGTGTGAAGTGTGGCACCCATCTTCAGGCAGCAGTAACACATGTAGTGATCTTGATTGAAAAGGACTAGGGCCTTCAAATCATGGTCACAGCAGGACAAAGGAGGAGTGTCCAGCTCAGAGACCCGCCATGGGCACCCATACCAGCAGCCTATTCTACCACTCCTTGCAATGACTGGGGGCAGCCAGCTAGTCCACTGCCAGCATCACTTTAAGCCTTGTTCCATCTGCTGATGGAGTAAATAGATGGAGCTTTCACAGAATGATCTTGCAGGTCATTACAAATACAAAACACACGGACAACCAATCACCATTGGAAAGAGCCAGCATTATGAAAGAGGGCACTAAGTGTGGAAGAACACATGCCCAAAGAAGAGGCTAATAGAATGAGTAGATCTAGCATAGAGAAACACCAGCAGCACTTTATTTAACACCTATTTTGTGAGCCTTTCTTACATGAACCAGAAATTCTTTAACTTCTGGATATAAGTACATTAAGCAAAAATAAGGTTTCTACCGTCATGGACGTTGCAATTTACTGATGGAGACGGACAATTAAATAATAAGCAGTATACCACATAATCAAAGGTGTAAGGAACAAAAAATAAAGCTAACTAAGTAAGGGATGGGGGAGAAAGAATGAGTATGAGAATTTTAGATGTGCTTTGGACAGAGAAGGAGTCTCTTTCTGATGGGGAGTTGACCTTTGAATAAGGATATGGATAATGTGCTGGAGCAACAAGTCTCTTTAGAGGTTTTGAAAGGTTGACAACAGCAAGGAAACTAAAATATCTGGAGCAGAATGGGCAGTGGAGAACCTGCAGGAGGCCTGGTCAGATAGATATCCTAGGACAATATGAGAACTTCTAATTTTATTTGAAGTCTCAGTAATACACTATGTTCCAAGAGATACAAGAGAATATTTTGACCAACAATTCTTTTAAAATAATCAATCATCAATCACATAAACTAAAGACTACACCATTGAAATGAATCATTCAACAGATGAATAGAAGCACAGATAGAACACAGAAAAAGAGCAAATTTGACAGACGAAAAAAACCAAACTTCTTTCCCCACAGAATATAGAACATGCAATTAAAAAGCATAAGTATGAAAAGGAAGAAGACTTAAACAACCCATTTAGGAGATCCAAATTTTATTTAACAACAAGGATTAAAGGGGTCTATTAGAAAAGTCTTTTCAAGAAAAATGAAGAGAAGGCAACAATATTCCAAATAACATAAATGTAAATATATACTTGAATAATTCTAGTAAAATCTTCAACCTCCAAGAAAGAGTGAGAACTCTGCACCTCATAAACTACAATTATCAAATAACCATGGATCATTATAAAAATTGATCATATACTACACCATAAGAAAATATTCAAAATTCCAGAGAAAAGGTGTGGTGGGGGATACAGCTCAACATTAAACACATGCTTGGCATGTGCAAGGCCCTGGTTTTAATTCCCAGTACCACCACCAAAAAAAAAAAAAAAAAAAAAAAAGCAAATAACCATGATACTGATTACACTATGCTCTCTGACCATATTGCAATAAAAATCAAAACAAGTAATTCAATTACTTTTTAAAAATCACATTTGTTCATAAATTGAAATATACTCTAGTTTGTGACTTAACAAAATCAACTGCCCTTTCACACCTACCAAAGTATGAGAGAAAAAGAAAACATGATAAAATCATCATGAGTGGGTGTGGAGTGACACATGAGCAGGCATGAGCTAACGGAGTAGAAGTGGGCACAGCCATTCTGGAGAACAATTTAATATTAACCAACAGAACTGGAGATAATTACACTTAAGTATACATCCTAGAAACTTTTGGCGAAGAATCAAGAACATCCTTGAATTAAAAACTTCATCAAGCAGTAGCAAAGGCCTGTAATCCCAGTCAGGCTGAGGAGGGAGGATCTCAAGTTCAAAGTCAGGCTCAGCAATTTAGCAGGGCCCTAAGCAATTTAACAAAGCCCTGTCTCTAAATAAAATATTTTAAAAGGGCTTGGGATGTTGCTCAGTGGTTAAGTATCCCTGGGTTCAATTCCTGGCACCAAAAATAAAAGAAAATTAGACAAAAAAAAAAAAAAAAAGAAAATGTATCAAGGTATTGTTTTTAATAGCAAAAGTATAGAATCTGCTTTAAGTCAGTAGCTAAGGAGATCAATGCATGTAGTAACTTTATAGACAGAAATACCATATACACATATCAACTGAATAATACAGAATGAGTCTCATGAAAGTAGACACAATATACTAACATTTATATTGTAAAAATAAAAAGAAAGGGCCTGGGGTTGTGGCTCAGCAGAAAAGCACTCGCCTAGCACATGCGAGGTGCTGGGTTCGATCCTCAGCACCTCATAAAAATAAATTTTAAAAAAAGGTATAAAAATAAAAGCAATATAGTATATTGTTTATTAATACATTCATAGAATGATACATATAAATTCTGGAGAGTGGTTATCTTAGAAAGGAGGGTGAAATGGAATTGAAATGGTTTATAAGGGATTTCAATTGTATCTATCCTGTCTAATTTATTTAAGCACAGGGCTAGGAACAAGGACTTTGGAACATATGTCCCTTGCAAGGCCATTAATGGAGCAGCTAAGTGCACCTTTACAAAGACTTCAGTGTCATATCTGAGTAACTAGCACCATTACCAGATTGCTCATCTTCCTTTGCCCCAGATATAAATGTCTCAAGGAATTTTTTTTTTTTTTTCGTACCAGGGATTGAACTCAGGAGCATTCAACCACTGGGCCACATCCCCAGCCCTTTTTTTGTATTTTATTAGAGACAGAGTCTCACTGAGTTGCTAAGTGCCTTGCCATTGCTGAGGCTGGCTTTGAACTCGTGATCCTCTTGCCTCAGCCTCCCAAGTGCTGGGATTACAGGCGTGTGCCACCGTGCCCAGCTTCAAAGAACATTTAACCCATTTCATATGCATTAAATTTTTCATAGGTAGGGCAAGGTTCAGGGTTCAATCCTCAGCACCAAATAAATATTTTTTTCTATATTAACATGAGAATCAGAAAAGAAATGATAAAAATGTTCAGAATTATAAGGCATCTGAAGCCTTGAATTAGCAAAATTTAGGAAAGGCAGCTAAACCATATTTATACAATTTGTAAACTTATGAAATTAGAACACAAGTAACTGAACATAATGAAAATTAATGAACTAAGGGTTCTACTAAAAAAAAAAAAAAAAAAAAAACCTGAAAGAAGAGTAGGATAAACCTGAAGAAATGGAAAGAAATTTTGAACCTAAGAGGAAAATATAATGCCCTATAAAAAGAGATGATCAACAGGCAAAACATGATTATTCAAAAAAAAATCTTTCAATGTAGATAAAACTTTGATCAGACTAGCAAAGGAAAGAGAGGTGACAAAAGTAAATAGTATCAGGTTTTGAAAATGGAATAAAACTACAGATAGACACAGTAGGTAGTCTTAAAAATTAGAAGATAATGTCAGCAATTTCAAGGCAATAAACTTGAAAAGCTGGAGCTAGACAAAATGAGCAATTTTCAAAAAAAAAATGGATAATTGTTATTCACAGAAAAAGAAGTAAAAGCCAGAATAGATAAATGACCATTCAAGAAAATGAAGCCACGATCGAAATCCCCGTCCAACACAGGTTAGCAGGTTCCAGCAAACAAAGAACATAACATATAAAATTCTCCCACAAAATTAGAAAAAAGGGAAAGATACACAGTTATCTTATAAACCTAATCAATAATCAGAAACAAGGCAAATACTGCTCACAAAATAAAACTGAATGTAATCTCACTTAAGAACATGGAGGTAGATTCTTAACTAAATATTTGCAAATCAATACTAGCAGTTATGTTAAAACAGATGACCTACTTGAGTTTATGTCTGTATATTGATTGTTCACTATTTTTTAAAAATATGCAATTCACTATAACAGGTTAAATATGAAGCACTATGATCAAGTAAAACTAAGGGTAGAATTTCACATTCATTAGTATTTTTTTTTTTTCATGTAAAATAAGATTTTTTTAAGGAAAAGCTCCCACATAACAACAATAGGAGGGCAGGGAGAGAGAGGTTGAGTTGAGGTGTGATTTCCTGTGAAGTCCCAGCTTCAGCCTAATCCTAGGAAAAATGTGCAGCATAAATTTTTCTGCAGAGTACCTCCTTCCTTGCAGTGAACAGGCTGAACTTTTGGATTCCCAAACCAGTCAATTACTGGTTTCAACCCAAGTGGTGTGGTAGGGTGGGGTAGAAGGCTAGGTGGCCATGAGGTTCATAAAAACTTCAGACACTGTTGGCTCTCCATAACAGCAGAGTTGGCTTCAGTACCAGGTCAGATGCCATCTTATACCTGCAAAAATGCTTAGCGCCCACAAGAGATCCAAAGGGCATCTCAAGGGCTTGCTAACAATTCTGAGCACAGCAACACCTTCACTACTGCCTGCTCTCACCACCAGGCACTGGCTAGGAGTCTCCCATCATATTCTGTTGCTAGAATGAGTACTACTTTTTAAAGTTCTGCAATTGGCTTTTTCATCATCCAGAAACAGTTTCTTTTCCCAGTGGGTAGAAATAGGTATCCCTGGAGAGCCTCTGTAAGATCGAGAAGCCATTACAGTTGAAAGTGACCAGACCATTTGAAAACTGTCCAGGGAATGCTTTTCATTTCCTGGACTTTTAGTTCAGTGATTTTCTGAGGAAGGCACTGACAGACAGATGCAGAGACTACATTTCCAGGGCTGCCTGTGGATGGCCAAACATTTCATAGAATCTATCTAATAATTGGTTTTTGAACTGGGGATTGAAGCCAGGGCCACTTAGCCACTGAGTCACATCCTCAGCCCTATACAGGGTCTTGCTAATTTGCTTAGGGCCTCACTAAGTTGCTGAGGCTGGCTTTGAACTTGCAATCCCCTGGCCTCAGCCTCCTGAGCTGCTGGGATTATAGGCATATACCACCATTCCAGGTTATCTAAGAATTTCAGAAGTCCATCATTCTCTTCCTTGGTCTCTGGCTGGCTTTTCATAGGAGAACTAATATAGTTGTTCTCAGAGTTGCAGTAATCATTTTGTTCAGTATTTGTTTTACTGATATCTTCATTTATTCATTATCCAGTGTTTTTTCTTTATGTAGATCTGAGTTTCAGACCTATATTTTTTCTTCTCCCTGAGAACTGTTAACATTCTTGCAAGGAAGATCTACTGCCAACAAATTCCCTCATTTTTCTTGGGGAAAGTCTGTTTCTCCACTCTTGAAGGATAATTTCTCAAGTTTCAGAACTCTAGGTTGGTGGAATTTTTCTCAACTCTTTGGATATTTTCCTCCACTCTCTACTTCCTTGCAATGGTTTCTGAGAAAAAGTTTAAACATAATTCTTATCTTTGCTCATCTATAAATAAGGTGTTATTTTTTTTCTTCCAGTCAGATTTTCATCACTATAACAAACTACCTAAGTAAAACTACCTAAAGGAGGAAAGACCACGTTTGTTCATGGTCTCGGTGGTTTCAGTCCATGGTTGCCTAGCTCCATGTTTCTGAGCCTGTGGTGAGGCAAAAATCATCATGGCCAAGAGGGCCTGGTGGAACAGTGCAGCTCACCTAATGGCAGTTGGGAAGTGGTGAGGAGAGAGAGAGGGGGACAAAATAAACCCTCCTCATGACCCACCTCCTCTAACCAGGACCTACCTCCTAGAGTTTCCACTATCTCCCAGTAGAGCCACAGGTTGGCAACTAAGCCTGTAACACACAGCCTTTGGGGAAATGTTTTAGCTCCAAACCGTAATACTTAGCTTCTTCTGAGATATTTTCCTTATTTTTTGATGTTTTGAAGTTTGAAGAAAATGATATGCCAAATTGTATGTGTTGGTTCTAGGCAGAAGGCTGCGCCTCCCAGGCAGAAGGCCACACCTCCCCAGGTACCTTGTGAAAAACTACAGCTCCCGGGATCCTCAGCGTGACCAAAAAACCTGACCAGCAAGTCCCTTGTCCACTACCACTACCTCCCCCCCATGACCTCTGCTGGCCTATAGGACAAGGACTCACTCCAAGGGGGTTTTATGGCCCCTACTCTATTTAAGCCAGCCCCGGACTGAAATCGCCCCTTGTTCCTGCCCTTGTTCCTGCTCTCCCTTGTTCCTGCCGCTCTCTGCTCCTGCTCTCCGCTCCCGCGTGCTCCAGCTCCCCTCCGTTTCCTGCGGTTTGTCCCCATCCCCTCCACGTGTTTCTTTGGTAATTCAATAAACCCCTTTCCTTTTCCTATATGACAGTTCGAGCCTCGGTCCCTTCCTGCAAATTTCGCTAACAGTATGTATTTATTTACTGAATTTATCTTGCTTGGTGTTCCCTGAGATTCCTAAATATATAGCTCAGTATTTGACATTAATTTGGGAAAATGTTCAGTCATCATTGCTTCAAATAATTGCACTGTTTCTTTTTTCTGTAATTCCTATTACATATAGGTTTCATTTTTTCCTACAGTTCTTAAGTAATCTATTCTTTTTGTTTGTTTGTTTTTGTCCTCTTCTCTTTTTCTGTTTTTAGTAGTTTCTATTGTTAAATCATCAGATTTAGAATTCTTTCCTCAGCCATGTCTAGTTTACTAATGAATCAGTCTGATTCTTCATTTCTGATAGTGTTGATTTCTAACATTTTGTTTTTGATTCTTAGAATTTTCATATCTCTACTTACATTATCCATCTGTTCTAGAATTTGTCCACTTTTCCCAGGAAAACCTTCAATATATTAATTGGGTTTTTTAAAAAAAATCCTGGTCTGGTGATTCCAACCTCCCTACCATGTCTAATTCCAGAACTGATGCTTGTTCAGTCAGTCCCTTCAAACTGTTTGTATCTGTGTGAAGCTTTTCATTTATTGGTTGATTGTTTTGTTTTGGTTTTTGGTGTTTTGTTTTTATCTGTAAGTGCTCCTTATAATTTTTTGTTGAAAGGTGGACCTGAGGTTACCAGGCAAAAGGAACTGTGGCAATAGCCTGTTAGTAGTGCTGTGGTAAGCTATTGGTGCAGGGGAAAGAGTTCTATAGTTTCATGAGTACATCTCAGTCTTCTGGTGAGCCTGTAGAGTAGGCTGTGGACTCCTATCTGTGCTTCTCAGGATGTTTCCTCAGTGGGGTGGATTGGGATGCTAAGTGGGCTGGAGTTGGGTATTCCCTTTTTCTTCTCCAAGGTCAATTAGTTGCTATGGAAACCCAGCAGGTTGGGCTCTGGTTAAATAGTTTCTCTTGAGGGCAGGCCTTGTTAGGAATAAAATACAAAGACATGTTTCCTAATGGTTCATTTCCCTTCCCTCTGCCAGAAGTATGAGAAGATTTTTCTCTGATGTTCACCAACAGGACCAGTTAGAGCTTCTGAAGGTAAAATGTACTAAAGTGTGGGGTCGCCCTGTGACTGGACTCCTCTGGAGTTTTTTGTTTGTTTGTTTTTTAACTCTCAGACTTGTGCATACTGAGCCTCTGGCAACGTGTCAATGGCAATTCAGGTTTTCCTATCCCGGCACTGGCTCCCATGGAGATTTATGCTCATGGTTTTTTGTTCTAGGAGGTTGTGATTCTTTGTATCTGTCTCTCTCTCCAATTGGAAGGGGGGTGTTGTGACAGATACGCCTATGACCGCACTTCTCTGATGGATCTAATAAGAGTTATTGGTTTTTCCATTTGTTCAGATTTTTACTTGTTGTTAGGATGGAGTAGTAACTTCTAAGCTTGCATCCCCTGTACTTTATATAATGGTCTTAGTATATTTAGTATATAAGTGAACTTCTTTTGTGAAAAGATACCTGCCAAAATCCTAAACCATATTTAGTGAGAGAACCTGAAAAACATTCTCATTAAAACGATATCTTCTCTTTTTACTAATATTTGATGCATCTTGGAAAACTTATATGATACTTCAAGGGGGGGCATATGAATTAATAAAGGAAAAGGAAAGAAAAACACTCTTTATTTAAAGAAATATTGCTTTCTACCCTAAATCCAAAGCAATAAACTAATAAACTCTTAGAAATACAAAAAGAGTTCAGTAAGGCTGTAATATACAGATCAAATTCTAAAATAATAGATATGTTAGCAAAATAAAGTAGAAAATGCAATTTTTATGAAGGCTCCCAATAACACATTATATACATGTGTTGAAATGTCACATGGTACTCCATAAACACGTACAATTTTTAGTGTCAATTAAAATGTTTAATATTTTAAAAGGTCTATTTCATATGTGCAACAAAATTATAAGGTATTTAGATATAAAATATGTATAAGACCTTTGTGGAGAAACTATGAAACTTTACAAAAAGACATAAGAGAAGACTTGAATAAATGGAGAAATATTAAGGATTTTATTAAAAGTTCTAACCAATGAAAAAGAGCTAGAGAAAATGAAGTATAAATGATGGAAAGATTTAAGCAAGCCAAAAATTATAAAGCAAAATAACCTCAAAACTCATGTAAGATGGCATAATTATTCTTTAGTAGGTAAGCATGTTTAAACACCAAGAAAATTTGAAATTAGGAATGTAAGTTTCAAGATAAAACTAAGCTATATTGTCAATAATTTAGTGTTAAGAATTTTGTACGTATGTATATTCTCCACCTATAATATTTAGAATTTGATTCAGTAAGCCAGTCTTGGTGGCACATGCCTATGTAAACTCCAGCTATTTAGGAGGCCAAGACAGGAGGATTGCATATTAGAGGCCAGTTTAGGCATCTTAGAGAGACCCTGTCTTGAAACAAAAAGTAAAAAGGGCTAGAAATGTAGCTCACTGCTAGTGGGCCACTGGGTTCAATTCCCAGCATAAATAAATAAGTAAATAAATAAATAAATAAATTTGCTCTACTAGACTCTACTTACTTTAGTAATATTCTTGGGATTCCAACTTTAAATTTATTATTATTTTATTGAGATTAGTGATTTTAATTTAATACGTTCACTTTGTGTCCATTAATGAAACATTTTTGAAAACTTAAGAATCATGTTTATAAATGTAATTTATTTGATACATGAGTTATTTAAGAACTCAGGAAAAATTTGTTAAACCAAATGATGCAGAACTTAACAAGGAAATGTAGCAGTTTCATGAATACAGTTTGACATAAAGAAGTCTAGGTAACTGTGTTTATAAATTGGGCTTAACATTAATCAAAGATCTTTTACAAGTGGATTGTTAAAAATTTTCTAGTCCTATGAATAGAACTATAAGATTATAAAGCTCTACCTTAAACATAAGAAATAACTTTCATAGCTTGTAGCTTTAATAAGCTAAAAATCTTTTAAACCAAAATTTATCCATAGAGAGTTTCTGTGACCAAAAAAAAATGTCATCTACAAGGTTCTAAAAATTTTTAGTTGGCAATATTGCTCAGTAAACATACTCCTGAATAACACCACATGTTTCTATACACACACACACACACACACACACACATGAAAATGGTAAATATTACAGTGAGATAAGAAAATGATAATAAGTAAAACAAATAAGAAGAAAAATAAGAAAACATGAAACTACAATAGCGTTCCCCTGGAAAAGTCTGGGAGACTTTAATCTTATCAGTAACCTTTGACTATTTTGCAATGCGAAAGCATTCATGTATTACTTGTGTAAGTAAAAATAAAGACAGTCCTTTGTCAAGTCATGTGTACTCATTTCAGGTTCAATAATCGGGGTCAACATACTTCCGACTCTATTTCATCTCAAAACAGGTCCGTGTCAGACACAGTTAACCTTGGCCCTTTTGTCAACAGAAAGCCATTAATTTCTAGGATTACCATTTCCGACCACCTTTCTGCTTGAGAGCTTGATGTAATGGGTGAAACTAAGTTACAAAAAAAGTCTCAGAATGTGATTTTGGCACTAATGTAGAGAGTTCAGTTATATTTGATAATATTACCATGGCATAGGATAAAACATCTTACAGTGGTTTAGGGAATATTAATGAGAGAATTAAGAAAGCAGGCTTGAAAAGAGACCACAAGACCACATTTTCCAAGTAGAGCCAGGAGAAAACGCTTGTTATTTTCAAAGAACTAAAAGGTAGAATTCCTTTTGAGAAGCTAAGATTCTTGTTTGGTGGCAAAAGAACCTAC
This sequence comes from Tamias sibiricus, assembly GCA_025594165.1. Classification (NCBI taxonomy): domain Eukaryota; kingdom Metazoa; phylum Chordata; class Mammalia; order Rodentia; family Sciuridae; genus Tamias; species Tamias sibiricus. Next base: position 103,823,007 of record CM046664.1, on the reverse strand, counting down.
AGCCAGATTAGGCATGGAAGGATAAACTTTGGGGCATGGTCCAGAAAAAAAGGCAGAATGGAGAGAGGGGTGATATCTACGGCACGAAGATTTTATCCAAGGACGAAAATGGAAGGATACTAATATTGAATCAGAGTTACTGGATCAAATCCTTTTAAAATTATAATCTTTGATCCTGTCTTGAAGAACAAATTGGCAAAATAAAGTAGCATAACTGGAGTTTGACCCAGACAGGGAGAAAGGAAGAGCTCATGGATGGTTTCACGTGCCCCGCACCCTGTCTCTATGATGAGTCATATACTTCCATGTAAAAGCCAATATGCTGGGCTGGGGTTGTGGCTCAGCGGTAGAGCGCTGGCCTAGCACGTGCGCAACCCGGGTTGGATCCTCAGTACCGCGTAAAATAAAAGAGGCATTGTGTACAAGTAAATAAATGTTTATAAAAAAGCCAATATGCTTTTAAGTCATGAAGTATTAAGTCAACATCAATGAAAAGGACTACTTGTGTTTGAATAAGAGGCTTCCCCCTAACTTGCATTCCAAAACTGAGCTCCCCTCAAATACAAGTTCCACAGTTTCTTTGAGATATAAAATAAGGAGAAAAAGAAAATCTAGAGGCTGAAAAGGAATAATAACAACAACAAAATATGGCTTACAGGAAAAATAAATGAAAGATAGAGATGGAATAGGTCTCCAAGAGTAATTCTGTAAACACTTTTATTTCTGTTCTCCTAAAATAATACATATAAAACAACATTTAGATTTCTCCTGCTTGTCTGTGCTGTATACACATAGTTCATTAGCAAAGATGGGTTCCTGGAAATGGGAGCATTCACAGAATTGAGCACTTCCCTGGTCTTTCTAACATTTTCCCTATAGAGAGAGTACTTGACAGCACCCACTGGCTCACACTACCCCTTCTCTGACCCCAGATTACATTCATTAAAATGCTGGCCTGTTTTGCCAGCCTGCTGTCAGGTTCAGACAGTCCCTGACAATGTCAAGGACTCTTCCAAGTCTCTGCTAATCTGGTGATCTTTACTTCTGCTCCTCAGATGTCTCCTTGAATGGGCTTTGACTCTCCTTCTAAACCTGATTGCTACTGTGGTGCCCTTCCTTTGTTTCCTGTGGCAGGCTCAGGTCTATCACTTGTATTCCTTTTGTCAGCCCTGTAGGAGTCAGAGCTGTTTATCAGAACAAAGAATAAGTGGCAGAAAATGGTACTCAAAGGAGGAAATAATGCAGTGTTCAGGGCATTCACCTATGTAAACAAAATATCACAATAGTTTTTCACCAGCTCTTACTAGGTAAGAGCATATGGCAGACCTCAAGACTTAGGAAAAGCAATGTAGTCTCTGCTGTGTGTGTGTGTGTGTGTGTGTGTGTGTGCGCGCGCGCGCGTGCATGTGCACATGCACAGCTAGCCCTCCATATCCATGGGCCTCTGCATCCACAGATTCAACTAACTATAGATGGATTGAAATGAACTGGAAAAAAAAAAAAAAGTGTCCATACTGAACATGTACAGAGTTTTTCTTGTTCTTATTCCCTCAATGATACAAAATAACAACTACTTACATAATATTTACATTGTATGAGGCATTACAAATAATCTAGAGGTGATTTAAAGTATGCAGGAGGATGTGGATGAGTTATATGCAAACACTATGTCATTTTACATAAGGGAAATGGACTTTCCTCAGATTTTTATATCCACTAGGGATGGGGGGGGTGCTGAACCAATCCCATCTAGATACTAAATAATATTTCAAAGAAAACTTCATAAAGAATAAGCACTGTGCAAAGTGGAATAAAATGAATCACTTGTATGTTGAAGCAATAGTTTTGTGTATTGAGGGAAGGGAGGTCACATATCAAAACAGGGTCAAAGAATTTTCAAACATGGGAGGACCAGAAGGAACAAGCTAAAAGATGAGGTGGCAATTGAAGAATAGGATCTTAAAATTGAAATTTTGGAAGTCAGAGATTGTAATCACTAATAATGGCAGTCTTAAAGTATAACCACAGGAGTTGGTGGCAAAGCAGGGAACTTGGAAAGCTAGACTTCGGAGAGTTATATATTTTGATGCCAAACTCACCAAGAACTTTGTCATCACAGTGTAAAAGGGAATGACTATCAGGCTGGAGCTAGAACCTTCTAGGAAATGGGGAAATGTTCTGGCATTGGGAGCTAGGAAATAACACAAAAAATTGAAGAGAATATTTAGAGATATTGAGCATGTAGGTGGATTGCTTACTTTATTTATTTTATTTTTTGTGGTACTGGAGATTGAACCCAGGGGCACTCAACCACTGAGCTACATCCCACAGCCCTTCTTATTTTTTACTGTTTATTTTGAGAGAAGATCTCACTAAGTTGCTAAGGCTAGCCTCAAACTTGTGATCCGCCTGCCTCAGCCTTCTGAGTTTTTGGATTTATAGGCATGCGCCCACTGGGCCCAACATATGGGGCTTTTATTAATGACTGATTAGGAATTCCAGATGATGAAAGGAATTTTGCAAGTTGGGGTGAATTGGGAGACAGTGAAATTGTTATTAAGTAAAAATTATAGGAGGTCAATGTTTTAGATTAAGTGTGCATGAAGTCCTAACAGACCAGACTAAATGTCAAAATGAAGTCACTGATGTGCAAGTTCCAAGTCACCCAGCTGAAACAAAGCTGTTATTCTGACCTTCCAAGAAAAATCAGTATTAGAGAATTAACAACCAAATTTCCCAAACAGGTCAGTTTCAATTTATAGGATAGTGAAGTCTCCTCTGCCTTAATTCTCACATGAAAAAGGTAACCTGATGTTAAATAATCAGATATTTTTCTATTGTTCAGTCTCCCAGTCCCCACCATACAAAGAAAGTAACCGAAACAACCAGTCTTCTTTTTGTGTTTTGTTTCTGCTTTTTTCAGCCTTTCTATGTCTTTTGTTCTACTCATTACAAAAAAAATACTTTTTAAAAATTAAATTTATGTTGATGGCAAATAAAAACATAAACATTATACATATAAATGGAGTCCCATTGATCTTTGGATATACATTTATATATTGCATAACATTTATATCAGGTTAAACATATCCATTTCCTAAAATGTTCACAATTTTTTTTTATGGTGAAAACATTCAAAATCCTTTCTTCAAGTTTTTTGAGATACACAGTACAAAACTGTTATCTATAGTCACCGTATTGTGCAATAGCACCTCAGAACTTGTTCCTTCTAATTGTACTTCAGTACCCATAGATGACCTTTACCCAAATTTCCTCCCCTCCTACTCTCCTCCTCCTCTGGTAACCACCAATCTACTCTCACCTTCTATGAGACCAACTGTTTTAGATTCTACATGTGAAAGAGATCATGCAGTACTTGCCTTTCTGTGCTTAGCTTATTCCAATTGACATAATGATCTCCAGTTACATCCATGCCAGGAATTCATTCTTATTTTGTGCCCAGATATTTTTCATTGTGTGTATGCAGCACGTTTACTTTACTCATCAGTTGATGGACAGTTGTTTCCATTTCTTATCCATTGTCAATAGTGCTGCAATAAACATAGCATGCAGATACCTCTTTGATATAATAATTTCATTTCATACCCAGTGGTGGGACTGTTGGTTCATATGGTAGTTGTATTTTTAATTTTTTGAGGAAACTTCACACTGTTCTCCATAATGGCTATGCTAATTTACATTTCCACCAACAGTGTAAAAGGGTTGGCTTTTCTCCACATCCTTGCCAGCAATTATCTTTAGCCTTTATTGGTAATAGACGTTCTTACTGGAGTGAGGTGATATCTCATTGTGGGCTTATTTGCATTGATTAGTGATGTTGATCATTTTTTCATAAACCTGCTGGCCGTAAGTATGTATTCTTTTGAAAAATGTCTATTTTGATCTTATTTAGATCTTCTGCCCAAGTTTTTAATTGGTTATTTGGGTTTTTGTTGTTGTTATTGTTTTATTTGTTTGCCATTACGTTTTTTTATTTCCTTACATATTCTAGACACCATCCCATTGTCAGATGTTTTGTTTGCAAATATTTTCTCACGTTCTGTGGGTAGGTTGTCTCTTCACTTTGATGATCATTTGCTTTGCTGTGCAGAAGCTTCATAATTTGACATGATTCCATTTGCTTATTTTTGCTTTGTTTCCTGTGCTTTGAAGGTTTTATCCAAAAAAATCATTGTGCACTGTGATGTCTTGAAGCATTTACCCTGTTTTCTTCTAGCAATTTCAAGTCTTTGTCTTTAATCCATTTTGAGTTGTCTTTCATGACTGGTGAGAGATGGGCGTCTAGTTTCATTCTTCTGCTATTCAGTTTTCCCAGGACCATTTATTGAAGACTGTCTGTTCTCCATTGTGTGCTTTTAGCACCTTTCCTGAAAAAAATCACTTGGCTGTAAGATGTGTGGAATTATTTGGGGCACTCAGTTCCACTGGCCTGTGTGTCTATTTTTATGTCGATACCATATTGTTTTGAGTACTGTATCTTTTATTTTATTTTATTTTTATTTTTTTATTCGAGGTTGTTGTATATGACAATAGAATGCATTACAATTCATAATATACATATAGAGCACATTTTTACATATCAGTGGTTGTATACAAAACATATTCATACCATTCTTGTCTTCATACATGCCCTTAGGGTAATGATATCCCTCTCATCCTACCCCTTTGCCTCCCTCCCCATTGACCTTTCTAGTGTTCCTCTAATCCTCCTATGCTCCCTGTCCCAACCTCACTGTGAATCAGCCTCCATAAATCAGAGAAAACATTCAGCATTTGGATTTTTGAGATTGGCTAACTTCACTTAGCATTATATTCTCCAATTTCACCCATTTACCTGCGAATGCCATTATTTTATTCTCTTTTATTGCTGAGTAATATTCCATTGTGTATATATATACCACATTTTCTTTATCCATTCATCTACCAACGGGCATCTAAGAATACTGTATCTTTGTAGTTTTTTTTTTTTTTTTCAATGCTGGGGATTGAACCCAGGGACTTTTGCATTTTACCCCAGAGCTATTACTCCAAACTGCTTTGTAACATATTTTGAGACCAGGTAGTATGATGTTTCCAGCTTTGGTATTTTCATTCTTATGTGTTTCTATATGAATTTTAGGATTAGGATTTTTAGTTCTGTGAAGAGTACCATTGATGTTTTGGTGAGATTTCATTGAATCTATAAATTGTTTTGGGCAATAGGGACATTTTTACAATAGTAAATTCTGATTCATAGGCACGGAAGAACTTTCCATTTTTTGTGTCCACTTCAATTTCTTTCATAGGAGTTTTGTAATTCTTGTAGTAGAGGTATTTAACCTCCTTGGCTAAATTTATTCCTAGAGTTTCTTTGTTTTGTCTTGTTCTGTAGCTACCACGAATAGGAATGAAATCCTTTCATGATATCTTTTTCAGCTATCTCATTGTCCATGTATAAAATTTCTGCTTTTTTTTTTTTTACAGCAGTAACTTTAGTAAACTCTTTTATCATTTCTAATAATCTTTTTGTGGAGTCTTTAAGTTTTTTCTATATGAATAATTATGTCATCTGCAAACAGAGATCATTTCACTTTCTCCCTTTCTATTCTTATGTCTTTTATTTCTCTCTCTTGTCTAACTGCTCTGGCTTAGACTTCCAGTATTCTGTAGAATAAGACTCATGGGAGTGCATGTCCTTGTTTTGCTCCTCATCCTGAGGAAATATGATGTTGTCTGTGGGTTTGTGATAGCCTTTATTATGTACAGTTCTGTGGACCATTTATTCTCTTTTATGGAATGAACTTTTACACAATTCTGGAATCAAAAGTAAAGCCAATTAAGAACTAAATGATTGTAACCTGTCCTTTAACGATGACCAATCACAAGAAGAGATTGGAGTGTGAGGATTACTGGGGAGCCAGACCTTTTTCACGACAGGGAGAAAAGGCCTAGTGAGGCTACACAGATATTAGAAGGAAGGCATGATCACTGAAGAAGAGAGAGTTCCTACAGAGGCAGACTCTGGGTTCTCCTGGCACTCCTGCTAGTGGAGGCATAGAGGCCACAAGAGGGATTGTCTTATGCCAACCACAGTAATCCTGGAGTTTTCTTTTCAATCCCCACCCCCACCCTCCTCTTCCCTATGATCTCCAGTCTCTGTGGAGGAGTAACAAATAGGTTTCATTTTTTCGTGGACAGGAAGTGACTGCCTGGAGCACTGTATGGAAAATGTCAGGCCAGCTATCCAGATTCAGGGGAAAGGGAAGAGGGCTGCCTCACTCTCTTATCTGCTTTCCCCATTCAAAGCCAATCTGTAAAGCTCAATTCAGTTTCTAACTCTCCATTCTATTTCCCATGTTTGGACTGGCTCCTAACCATTTACATACCCATAAAAGCTCTTAGGACTTCTCCATATACCACTTTGCTTCAGGCTACAACCTCAAACCTTCCTAAAATATCATCTCCTCAGCTTGCTGTAATCTCTGCTAATGATTCCCAAGTCCCCATCTCCAGACAAGACCTCATTCCTGAGCATGGGAATCATGTCTGCCATTGTCTCCTGGATTTTAAGCACACCAGATGTGCCAGGTCCCAAACTATATTAATTCCCCACCATTCCCAACCCATCCCTATAACTCTGAACCATTCCTCTCTCATTCCAGTTAGTGTGCTTCCATTCACCTGTTTGAACAACTCCAGTCCTCTTCAACTCCTCCTTTCTCCCACATCTTATTGGCTACTCAATTCTATCCATTCAACCTCTGAAAGTCCTTAAATCTGCTCCTTTCCTCCATTTCTGCTGCTTCTGTCTGTACTTATCTGTATATCCCCTCAAATACATTTGAGAAATAAACTCCAGCCACCATCTTCATAGTCATCTGGCTTTACATCATATGTATGATAAAGATCAAAGCTCTAGGTACCTGACACCTAAGATTGTATGTTCTCTCCTCTGTGTCTCTCTGTCATCTGTCTCTCTCTCCTCTGACCACTCACAGCCAAGGCAGAGAACATTTGCCTCCTTTATCTTTGAATTCCCAGTAACTGCTTGGAGACAAAATACAATAAATGCCGAGTGAATTAATACCAGCAAGAAGAGGAAAGTACAAGCAGCAGCCTGGTTTCTAACGCTTATGTAAATTGATATGAGATTATTTTCTGCATCTCACTACCAGCTCATCCATCTCTGCTCTTACCATGGATAACAATAAACAAAAATTATAACAAGGGTGGAAATGGGGTCTGAGCATGCATTTTCTCATGTTGGATCCTGGTTCCACCATTTGCAGGGGTATAACACTGGGCATGATTCTTAATCTCTAGCCTCAGTTTCCTCACCTATTAATGGGGGATAATAATAATACTTAATTCAAATGTTTAACTGAGCTTCTGTTTAGAAGTGCTCAGGAAACAAAAGCTGTGGTTGTTACTTCAGCTGGCCCCTTCATTAAGCCTTCTTCATGAGGCTTCTGAAAGGGGCTGTACATATTTTTCATGAATGGATAACTACAAACAATATTCCTTTGTCAAGGGAAAACATGTACTTCCTAGAAGAAGATAAAACATGTCTGTTTTTACCATATAGTTCAAGTCATCCATTCTGCCTTGGATGGAGGTTGTGGAGTATTTTTCTTTCTCTCCTCCACCTTTACATTTTCCACTGTTTTCTACCCAATTCTGTCTTCTCCCCCCCAGGTCCAACAGCTCCTGGAAGAGGCAGCAAAGTCTCCAAAGAAATAGGCTTGGGTCTCAGAGACAGGAGGGCTGTTTGGCCTAGACATTGTCAAGTTCACAAAGAGCCCTAACTGTTGACTTTCAACCTTATCTCAGAATTCATTCATTTACACATCATAAAGGTGCATCACACAACTGAAAAAAATTCATTCATCTTAAACTCGGGTTCTATAACTGGACTACTCCTTCTGTAGTAAGCCAGAGACAACATGTTTTTTAACAAAACAATTGTATTGTGACTAGCACATTACATTGCATTTTATATTTATGTATGATTTAGATCTCTACAAACAAGTTCATATTTTCAAATTAATATTTGAATGTGTTAATTTGTAATTTGAATATGTTAACATATTACAATCATCTTTATGCTTCTGTTATGGCACTTTATGATATATTGAAGTTTCAAGAAAATAGCCTAGGGCTTCGGTTGTGGCTCAGTAGTAGAGCACTTGCCTAGCATGTGTGAGGCACTGGGTTCGATCCTCATCACCACATAAAAAAAACAAATAAAATAAAGGCATTTTGTCTATCTACAACTGAAAAAAAAAAAAAAAAAGAAAAGAAAAAGAGAAAGAAATAGCCTAGTTGGAAGGAGGACTCCTTTACTCTTCAAGAAGCCCTGGAGTGAGGCATCTACAAGGCATCTATAAGGCACCGCTTTCTCTTGCTGATCTGTGTTAAAAGATCTGTGCCTCTTCTTTAAACAGAGGTAAGGAAGGGAAGGGATAAATGGGATATGTCACATATTATATAAAATGACAATAATCACGAGTCACCTATTTCACAAATAACTATAACATTATGTGCGATGATATTTTGCAAAGAGTTTTAAAGAGTTAAAGTACAACCATAAAAGCCAGTGTGCTCCCAGGACCATTTTCAGTCTGTGAACTCTTTGTTTCTGGTCCATGATGAGATAAGTATGAAAAATTGAGTAAGCATTTAGAAACTGTTATAGAAATTTGACAAAGTAATTTTATGTCTATTGAATCAAATAATAAAAGATCTGAGCTTGTATTTTGTATGCCCGATATTTTACTTTCTTTTCCAGTAATTCATTTTCATTGTATTTTACAAAGGCAAAGAAAAACCTGTCCTTCGCTACATACAGTTTGAAAAGCACTGATAAAAAGGTATTGTTATTTTTGAAATTTTGCTTAAGAACCACTAAATTTCTAATTATAAACTAGTCATTATTTGAGAAACACTTTCATACCAACTCTAAGGAGTTGTCAGCACACAAACAAGTCCCAGAACAAGTTTGTTTTGTCTTGAGTAACTTCGTTATTTGGTAGTCAGAAATCATTTTCCCCACGAAATAACAAACCAGGGGTGACATTCTTGGTGTGGCTTATAAATCCCAGTTATCTTAAATGATAGTGAGGCTACACTACACAATTTAATAATCAGTAGAACACTTACAATGGAGAAGATAGGTTTCTGATTTCCAAATCAGAAAAATAAAATTTCTAAGAAACAGTGATTCCTAGATTGAGCATGGAGGTGGGGATGGGGATGTGGGCAGAAGTCACTTCAGTAGCAACATTCAGAAAGGAAAAGAGTACGGGGCACAGGACCTTTCACACAGAGAACTCTCTGTTCATATGGCTAGAATTCAAACACAGCTCCTCTAAGATTCTCTGAAAATGAGGTTAGGTAGGTTTAGTTAGACTCAAAAGCTTTGGTTTTTTTATCTCACATTTTTCCATTCTAAACTCCAGGGTATTGTTTCCCTTGACTACCCAACACCAAGACAGCAAGCAGCCTTCATTCTGAACTGAAATCTGTCAGTGTCTAGCTTCTGATTCTTCTGACCATGTAGCTGTTGTTTGGGACTGTGAGGACAAGTCTGGGCTTGGTGAGAAGCATTGCTGTGATCCGTTAGTGATGTCTCTGTGGGCCAGGGAACAAGGGGAAGCCAGCACAAGAGTGTCCCCCCCCCCCCCCCCCCCCCCCCGTGGAGCTCAAGCCTAAAAGCTGCAGAGAAGCCCAACCCTTTCATTTCAGCTGAAACCAGGCTAAATTATGAACATGACTTTTTTCCCCTAAGCTTGGAAATAGACCATAAGAATGGCACAATAAGCCGGGCGCGGTGGCGCACGCCTGTAATCCCAGCACTTTGGGAGGCTGAGGCAGGAGGATCGCGAGTTCAAAGCCAGCCTCAGCAATGGCGAGGCACTTAGCAACTCAGTGAGACCCTGTCTCTAATAAAATACAAAAAAGGGCTGGGGATGTGACCCAGTGGACGAGTGCCCCTGAGTTCAATCCCCGGTACCACAAAAAAAAGAATGGCACAATACTAGGTAATCTTATTTCCAATCTATGATTTCTTAATTTCGGACACACGTGTGTAGGAAGGTGTTGTGAGCTGGCTCCTGGATCTTGACCTTGAGTCCACAAGGCATAGTTTTATATACTTCCTGCTACCCAGGAATCCTTGGAATAAGACTCTTAGATCTAAGCAAAAAGTCCCAGATAATAGTCTCAAGTCCTGTTTTAGGTCCACCTTCTAAATTCTGACTGCATTTGTGAGATTCTTCTCCTCCCCCAATGATTAGCACTAGATATGAGGGGAATTCCCCTCCCATTTATATAGCCATAGCCTTACTCTAAGTCAAGGTTCTTAACCCAATTGGTCCATAAATAGTTCAGGAAGAGCTGGAGTTGTAGCTCAGTGGTAGAGTCCCCGCCCAGCATATATGAGGTTCTGGGTTCAATGTCTGGTACTGCTGAGCATAAAAAACAAACAAACCAAAAAAAAAAAAAATCTTCAGGGTGGATCTGGACTTCAAATGAAATTTAGTATTTCAATTACCAAAGTAGGAAGCACACCTCAGAAACATTAGAAGTACTTGTGACCTTGATTCCAATGGAAGTAACGTCTTCATTATTTCATTACAGTTGCTGCAGAGTTGTTGGCTTTTTTTTTTTTTTTTTTTTTTTTTTTTTTTTTTTTTTTGTGGTACCAGAGTTTGAACCCAGGGCTTCACACATGGTAGACAAGTATTCTACCATTGAGTTACATCCTGGTGGGGATTTAACCCAGGGGCACTTTACTACTGAGCTACATTCCTAACCCATTTTATTTTTTTATTTTGAGACAGGGTTTCACTAAATGAAGCATGTTGGACTTGAACTCGTAGTGCCTTAGCCTCCAGAGTAGCTGGGATTACAGATGTGTGCCCAGCTGTTAGAGATTTTCAAACAAAATTTATGCTCTTCAACATTGAAAGAATGTTGTGAGATATAGTTATTTAATGTGTCAAACAACACAGCACACATTATAGTACTCTATTACTGCAGCACAAACTTGACATTTTTGATTGTTTTGTACCACTGGGGATTGAACCCAGAACCTCACATATGCTAGGCAAAAGTTTACCACTAAGCTACAACCCCAGTCCACAAATCTGTTTTTAAAATACTTTGACAATCGTATTTAATTGTAAACTGTTTTTTTGTTTTGTTTTGTTTTGTTTTTGCAATCCTATATATTTTATTGTATGTATTTTAAAAAGTTATTCTGAGAAGGTATTTATAAGTGGGGTCCTTCACACAAAAGAAGAATAAAGCCTCCTGGACTTTCAAAGAACAACTACTTAGCCTTCTGTCTATGGTCCAGAATAATGCTATGTCCCTTAGGACTGATTCAGAGATATATAGAAGCAGAAATTCTTTTTTCTTTTTTTTTTTTTTTTTTTTTTTTTTTTCTTTTTTGGAAAGGTGTAGGTGAGAAAATTGGCATCTGCTTTTCTTTAGTGGTTATTTATAAAACTGATGTTTGTTAAACATTGGCAAATTTTGACCATTTCTGCCTACATATTGTGGGGTGCAATTAAACTCTAAAAACCATTAGAAGTAGTTATTTTTTGTAACTGTCTCAATTTGTTCTTTTCCTCAGTACTGGGAAGTGAACCCAGGGGCACTTTACCAATGAGTTACATCCCCAGCCCTTTTATTTTTAATTTTAAGACTGGGTCTTCTTAAGTTGCTAAGGCTGGCCTGGAACTTGGGGTCCTCCTGCCTTAGAATCTCAATTGGCTCAGTGGGTAAGTTTCATATATAAATACATACACACACACACACACACACACACACACGTGCGCGCACACGCATGTGTGTATGTATATATATATATGTATGTTTTTTTCTTCGTATTATGAGTATAGGAATAAAATAAGGCAAGAGAGGGAGAGAAAGGGAAGGAAAAAGACCAACTCTTATTTCCATAAATTGAGTGTAGGTTAAAAAAAAAGTTCATAGGTTTCTAGTCTAGATAAAGTCTTGCTAGAATCAGGATATTGTTTTCCTCCCATTCACATCCTATTATAAAAAGCAGTAATTCCAACATGATATATTTAGAAGATATGACCCATTACTAATTTCCCCCAATTAAAACAAAAAGTCTTTGTAAAACTTTGGAAGTTTCTTTTCAGTAGGAAACTTTCTGTAAGTAATGTCTTTGACGAGTGGGGAGTTGAGAAAGGTGTGCAGGGTTTGTGTGGGTTGTTCGGGAAAGGACTGAAGGATCTCAAGGATTGGGGCCATTAACCTAACTAGGTCATGGGGAGGGCTGTGCAGGAAGGTGTCTGGGCAGCAGGTTCGCGCTCACAAAGGCCAGGCCCGGCGCAGGGCGGAGCCTCGGCGCCCGGCAGCGGGGATCAGGCGGGGCGGGCCTGCGCGCCGGGCGGGGTAAGTTGGCACCGCCCACGGTGCTGCCGGCCTGGCCCCAGCTACGCGGCGGGCCAGTTCCCGCGTCATGGGGCGGCTGGTGGCTGTGGGCTTGATGGGGATAGCGCTGGCGCTCCTGGGCGAGAGGTTCCTGGCGCTCAGGTAGGTGGGGCTTCTGGGCGCCCCTCCTCGAGGGTCCCCAGGCTGCGAGAGCGGACGCCAGTGGATGGAGAGATTCTCCAGGGCGGGGGACCGTGGGCGGGGTGAAGAGCTGTTGATTGCTCTCGGTTCCCCCGGGCTTGCTGGGCCCACCCCACCCCCACCCGGACACTTTCTAAAAAGTTTCTAAGCCTTTGCTGCTTACCAAGTTCTGCCTAAGTTGACAAGGGTGTGCTTTGCAATTACTCAAGGGCAAGCCTAGTGCTTTAACTTGAAAACAAAACTATTACTCATGCATTGAAACTTTAATTATAAAGATTTATTTCAGGTCACTGGTGCTGCTTCTCTTTGTTGCTCGAACCAGACCCCTATTTAATATTGCTCTCTCCATTCCTCCCCTGCATAGTTGGAGAAACACTTCTGTTCTCTAATCTTTGCGCTGTAGATCAAAGCCACTTGACAAAGCTACTGTTCTTACATCACTTCCTTATTCACCCTGGATCCCTGAAGCCAGAAAGCCAAACAATAGAAGCACATCTCATATTTTAGTTATATTGCTAGCATGATGGTTAGACATTAAGGTTTCTAAATTACCAATTAAAATTTTATAAGCCTCATGCCAAAGAGTTCCGGAAATATTAGGCACCTACTATGTATGTATGCTGTGTTCTCCTTGGCAGGCTCCTATGGCAAATTTATACCCTAACGGAGTTTACCTTAATGTAGGAGAAGAGAGAAAATAAATATATGAATTGGTATGCCTAGGTCTGGCACAATGGAACCCTTGTAGTTGTACATCTCCTGAAGGAGTTCTGGTGGAAGAGATGTTGACAGTGGCTATGAAGTGAGAGTGCAATAAGCGTGGTGATGGAGGACACCCTTGTGGATTGCAAGTGCAGTGTGAGCAAAGGTCTAAGATGGGGAAATTGGAGGACCAGTTTGAGGGAAGCATAAATGTCAAGAAATGAGAATAGTAGGGGTAGTGGGAAGAATGGGCTTTTAGTCTGTTCAGAATAATTTCATAACTTGGCCCTTTCTTGGTGGGCAAAGGGAAGTACTGATGCTTTTTGTTTGTTCAGCAAGATAATATAATCAGTTTTGCATTATCAAAACGAACCTGCAAGGATAGAGCAATGGTTTTCTGTACATTAGGATCTCCTTAAGGGCTGGTCTCTGTGTAGCACCCCTAGAGATTCTAATTCAGTTGGTCTTGAGGGGAACAGTCTTTGGTATTTTTTTATTTTTATTTTTGAAAAACTCTCTCCTGATCATCTGGGGATGTAACTCAGAGATAGAGTGCTTGCTTATGAGACTTGGAATGCGATACCTACCACTGCAAACAAACAATAACAACAAAAAAATAAATAAATAAATAAATAAAAAACCCAAATCAACCAACCAAACAAAAACCTCTCCTGATAATTCTAATGGTACTCAGGATTGAGAACTACTAGAATAGAGTGTAAACATATGGAAACTAGTCAAGGTTTTACAAGGTATTGCAGTAATTTGAAGAGGAGAACAGGGACCCAAACTCTCTCACCCCAGGAATGAAGGAGATCAAAAGTGACACCATAGCTTTCCACAGTTGCTTCACTGTCCCATAGTTGTAGTTTCATCTGCTGATAAAGCAATACAGGAGTGTTTGTGTGGAGGGGAAGGGCTACAACTGGGGAAAGAATGCTCTTTGATAGGAAATGGACATGTTGATCTTAATTATCATGTTATGTAAATGCTCTCTGAAGACCATTGTGAGTTAAATGATTTTTTTTTGTGTGTGTTTAGTTTTATTTTATTTTTATTTATTTATTTTTGATACTGGGGATTGAACTCAGGAACACTCAACACTGGGCCACATCCCCAGCCCTTTTTGTATTTTATTTAGACACAGGGTCTCACTGAGTTGCTAAGTGCCTTGCCATTGCTGATGGCTGGCTTTGAGCTGGAGATCCTCCTGCCTCAGCCTCCCAAGTGCTAGGATTACAGGCATGCGCCACCACTCCTGGCTTAGTTTTATTTTATTTTTGATTGACACATAATAAGTATGTATTTATAAGATAAAATATATATTTTGTGTAATGATCAAATCTGGATAATTAGCATTTATAAAATTACACATTTATAAAATGTTGTGGTAAGAACATTCAAATCCTCCTTATTTTGAAATATACTTTACTCTTGTTAACTTTAGTCATTCTACTATGCAATAACATTGTAACCCTACTTGTAACATTGTACTCATTGACCCATCTCTCCCTATTCCCAGCCTGTCATAACTATTACTGTAATCTGACTTCTGCAGATCAACTTTTTTAAGATTCCACATAGGAATGAGATCGTGCAGTGTTTGTCTTTCTGTGCTTGAATTATTTTACTTAGCATGTTTCCATGTTTATCTTAAATGACAGGGATTTTGTCCCTTTTTGTAGCTGAATAGTATTCCATTGTACCACATTTTATTTATCTATTTACTCAACGATGGACACTTGAGCTGTTTCTCTTTCTTGGCTATTGTGAATAGTGCTGCAGTGAACAAGAGCGTGCAGATGTGTCCACATACTGATTTCATTTCCTTTGCATATATACCCAGGAGTAGGATTGCTAGATCATATGATGGTTCTATTTTTACTATTTCGAGGAACCTCCATGTTGTTTTCCATAGTGGCTATACTAGTTTACATTCCCAACAACAGTAAACAAAAGTTCCCTTTATGGCCTAAGGGTATGGCTCAGTGATAGAGCACTTCCCCAGCAGGTACAAGGACCTATGTTCCATACCCAGCAATGCAAAGAAAAGGGGGGGGGAGTTTTTCTTTCCTCCACATGCTAACCAACACTTGTTTTCTGTTGTCTTTCTGATGATAGATATTCCAACTAGAGTGAGGGGGTATCTTGCTGAAACTTTGATTTTTATTTCCCTAATGACTAATGATGTTGATTATTTTTTCATCTCTATTGGCCATTTGTATATCTTCTTTTGAGAAATGTCTATTCAGGACCTTCTGCTCTATTTTCAAATTGTTGGGTTTTTGTGGTATGAATGAATGAGTTGAGTTCGGCATATATTTTGGGTATAACCCCTTATCAGATGTATTGCAAGTATATTCTCCCATTCTGTAGGTTGTTGTCTTCACTCTGTTGATTGTTTCCTTTGCTGTGTCTGTTTTTGCTTTCATTGCCTGTGCTTTTGAGACCTAATGAGTTTTGATGACTTTGTATGATCTTTCCAGCTCTGTTTTAGAAGTGAGACCACCAAAATTCACAGGCTCATTAAGTTGTCACTAATGGTCAAATCACCAGTGTTCCCACAAATTGAAATTTTCTTAACAGTCAATTTTTCCTCTCTTCTTCTAATCTTAAGGTTTTAAAATTAAGTCCCTTTGAATGGTACATATTATAATTGGAAACCTAAGACAAAGCAAATAAAGCTTATTGACATAGAATGTACCCATAAGTACTTTACATTATGATGCAAATTTTCTTTACAAAGATTTGATTGTGATAAATTGTAATGAGTAGTGATTTCACAGGTTGGTAACCTTATTGGCTAGCTGAAGCTCCAGATGGGATGAGGTGAGAATGTGGGGTAAGTGGTAGGTGGCTTGATTTAGCAAACAAAAAGGCAGAATGCCCAATTAAATATAAATTTCAGATAAACAATGAATAATTTTTGTAGCATAAGTGTGGAATACTTATACTATCTTTGTAATATAAGCATGGAATTTGGGACATAATTGTACTAAGACATTATTCATTGTCTGACATTCAGATTTGACTGGGCACCCTGTGCTGTATCTGGTGACTGTGTTTGAGGATGGGTATCCACTGTCTGCAGTGTGGTTGAGTGCTCAGATGTACGGCATTTCTCCTGTCATACCTTGACAAAAAGCAGCATGTTCCCACCTTCCCATAAGGAAAGACTTTTCAGAGGAAGGTGAAAGGACAGATACTTTGTTTTTTGTGCTCTACTCTGGTATTTGCTATTTAATTAGTTATTACAGATGGTACTTTGGCAACAAAGTTATTTTGCTCCCCCAGGATGCCCATTTAAATTTCAACTTGAATTTCAGATAAACAATGGGGAAGTTTTAGTGTAAGTGTGTCCCAGGTGGATAAATGTAATCAAGATCGTCTGTTTCCTTTGGAACTGTAACTGACTGAGGTTCCCAGGAGAAGATGGCATTCCACACCCATCTTTTCTACCCCTCCCTAGTTGAGAAATAAGAAAATAGAGATAAGCAAATATTCTCAGGCTTTTTGCTCCCTGTTGCAAGATACACAGCCTTGTTTGGATGAGTCATGAGATGACTTGAATACATCAGAGACCCAAGAGTGAGCAGGAACCCCCCCCAAACGAGTGTCTGAACATTTTGCTTAATGGTTGATAACTTTTATGACAGCTCCAAAAAGCAACTCTGGAATCTGTTTTGAAACTCTTCAAAAGAGGCAGCTGTTTTTTAACTACCATTCTTCTTATCACTTATCGTGTGACTAGTGTGTGCTGGTCACTGTGTCAAGTGTACAAAGTTCTTTATGTGAAACCAAAATGTGCATTTTTCAACATTTTGAAAGAATATCCTTTTGTTTTTATGCTTTCATTTTATATATCTGTATATATGTACATATATATATATATATTTTATTTATTACACATGTAAATATTGAGGTTTGGAGAGCCTAACTACTTACTTCATCAGGTAATTAATTAGTGCAGGACCTGTTAGTTATGCCAGGTCTTCTGATTTGAGGAGTTTGTCTCAGCTTCCTCATCACTTCTGACCCTCTCTACCATTGACAAATTTTCTCCAGGTTTGCACACCTGAGTACAAATTCATAGTTACTTTGTGCAATCATTGCAAGGTCCTAGGAGCTGAATTCTAAAGGGTTTTATAATCTATATATAAAAGGTAAAGCCCATATTTGTATATGTCTGTACAAAGAAGATAAAGCCCTACCAATGTTTTGTAAATTGGAAGGCAATGCCATATGGCACAAAGGGCTGGCTGATAGTAACCCTGTTCCAACTTTACTCAAGGTATATTGGCACCCTTGCATGGTCTGCCCTCAATGCTCCCTGCCATGAGTAAGCCAGTGAAAAGCAGCCGTTGTCTTTTTCCACTCTGGATGAATACTAGAAATAGAAGAAATAGAGATTGATTTCACGTTAATGACTATTGGTTAAGAATTCATGTGTTGTAGCCTTAATTCATTAATAGCTTTATTACCTTATACCCTGGATTAGTTATTTCACCTTTCTGTGCAGTAGTATCCTGATAGTAGGATGGAGTACCACCCACTCACACCATTCTGGGATTATAAGAAGTAAATGAGTTCACTGTGTCAAGTGATAATGCCAGGCACATAGTAAGCTTAATAAAAATTACATATGATGGCAGTGATGTTTATGCAAAATTTCTTAAACTTTTTATGATATAGATCTATTGGCAGTCTGGCAAAGTAGACTTGATTCCTTCTTAGCATCATTGAAACTCTTGCAGTGCTGGGGATTAAACCCAGGGCCTCATGCATGTTAGGCAAATGTTCTACTCCTGAACTATATCCTCAACCCTGGCATTGTATTTTTAAATCATAAAATAAAATAAAATGCATAGGGATACAAAATAAACCAATCATACTTAAATATTACTATTATTCTAAAATCTAACTTATGAATAATAACATGAGCTTTTTTTTTTTTTTTTTTTTTTTTTTTCTTTAATGAGATCCAGAGGTGAGTAAATGTCAAACAGTGATAGTTTGAAGTAATGATGAGTGTAAATGGCACCTGGAGATGGCTACAGCGACTGAAATGTGAGACAGTAGTACCTGTCATTTTTGTTACTGAGAGTCACAGGAATTGCTAATGGTAGGTACTGTGGCTTGTTGTTCCCACTTGTTATCAAAGAGAATACTCCATTCAGTTAGAGGTTTAACTATAGTGGTATTTTTCCCCCAGCCTAGCTCACAGGTCCCTGAATTCTACCCATGGATTCCTTGAAGGTCATGGATTCCAGATTAAGATCTCCAATATGCATGATTTCCAATGGGATCATCAACGAATGATTGCTGATAGCCAAGGGAAGCCAGCATATATCCTGCTATAGGTTTATAACTCAAAGGAAAATAATTGAATTGTAAGGAAAAGAAGAAAAACAAAAGGAACCTTTAGCAGAGAAGGCAAAGAGTTATCATCTTGAGCGTTTATTTTAATACATTGCTGTGGTTGTTGGAACAAAGTGTCTGAGGCTGGCTCTGGGTTAAAGGGAAGCACTGCTGTGGTTGATTGGTGATGTCTGCATGACAGCAGAGTGGCAACAGCCATGCCATCTCAGACCTCCAGTGGCTATAAGCTTGCTATGGACATGAAGTGTTAGAGAGCAAACAGGATGTACAAAAGTAAAAAGATTTCCTTTTCTCATCTCATAGTATTTGTGTTTATACTATGCATTTTATATTTTTACATGAATAATTATAGCCTTTTTGATCTGCCAATTCAAAGAGATTTGCATAGCTTCCTATATTCCCCAAACTTATTAAATCTGATATCATTCAGGAATGCTATCAGCTGTAAGTAACATACATCAAATTAATGGTGACTTATACAAATAGGGATTTATTTTTCTTACATGACAAAAACTGTAGCTAGGGAATATTCTGAGTCAGTGATCACAGCAACAAACTGGATTCTTTGTTTTCATGCTATGACCCTTCACTATTGACTTTACAGCCTTGTGCTTGTCAAGAATGGAATGAGCATGGTTGTTTCTGTTTTCTCAAGGACAAATTTCAAAGAAGGGAGGAGGGGAGGTGCCCTCTAGCTCACTCTTCTTGTGTCTGCCATTTCTGTCAGGAAAAAACATACCTTTCCCCATATGATTCCAGGGAGAAAGTCTACCTGTTTTCTACCAAGGGAGTCTGAAATACTTGATGAGCGAAAGGGGATTGAAGCGAAATCCTCTTTTTCTTTCATAATAAAGGCAAACCAAGGGAAAAACTTATTCGATTAACTGTAAGTCATACACAGCCCTTATGTAACTCTTTAATTTTAATAGCAGGTAGTCTGCATCTCTAAAGATGTTTTTGTACAACTAAACTAGTTGAAGATTACCCTTTTTAGCAAAGTGCATCATCAATCAGCTATCTATGCAAACCTAAGTTGACTGAAATAAATATCTCATATTAAACCATTCATATACATCTGAGCGTGTTACTTTAAACAGATTGTATTTTTTTAAATGTTTATTTTTTAGTTATAGGTGGACACAATGTCTTTATTTTATGTGGTGCTGAGGATTGAACCCAGTGGCTCACACCTGCTAGGTGAGCGCTCTACCTCTGAGCCACAACCCCAGGTATATTCGGCCATATTATACATACATAGAATAAGTATAATATAACTTGTTCCAATTAGGATCCCATTATTGTGGTTGTATATGATGTGGAGTTACATTGGTCGTGTATTCATATATAAGGATAGGAAAGATATGTCCAATTCATTCTACTGTCTTTTCTATTCCCATCCTCTCCTTCATTTCCCTTTGTCTAGTCTAGTGAACGTCTATCTTTTCCTCCCTTGTTGAGGGTTAGCATTCATGTAGAACAGATTGCATTTAATCTTATTGTTTATCATTGAAAAAGTAGAAGTAATCATCATCATCCCTATTTCCATATAGTCAAATAGACATCGTGCGTAAGTTGTATAAAATTGATGCCCAAGTGAACACATGATACTTCATGTACAAACTACAGCTGTGATCTATTGATTTGTTTCTACATCTGTTTCTGGAGCCACATATTAGTAGGATCTTGGGGTTCATTCTTTTTGTATCCATATGGAAGACTGAGGCCTGCAGAGATTCACTGACCTTACAAGGGTCATGGAGTGTTTCTGCTGGGATTCAGGACAGATCTCTGTGCTCCTGAGGAAAGCACAGAGTGGTGAGGGCAAGGGCCACCTCTGGGTGATAGGTGGTTCCAATGCTTCCTCGCTGAGTTGGACCTCCAAGAAAATTTGCTTTCCTTCTTCAAGTCTGTTTCATCATCTCTAAAATGGGGATGATGGTACCTAATTCATGGGGTCGCTTTGAAGAATTGAATGAAATCATTGAGGTAAATCCCTTAAAACAGCAGAAGACTTAGAACAGCAGTAAATTATAATTGCTTTATTATTGATTTCCTTTGACCACCCATGGTTATCATGAGTATGATCTTCATCATTACTCTTACAGCAAACACTATATATAGTATATATACTCTTTTTTTTTTTTTTCCTTTTAAATTACTTTGGGGGCATGTAGGAGTGAGATTTATTGTATTTTTGTTACTTTGTTTTTAAATTTTTTTAATTTGATGCATTTTGTTTTTATTGCACTTACATATTTTATATTATTTGTTTCATTGATGTATTGTTTCAAGAAATTTAATATTATTTGAGTTGTATGATTCTAAATACTTACTGGTCAACATTTTATTTTGAAGCTTTATGTTACAGATTGTCAGAATGTAGAGTTGGCACAACCAGATAGTAGTTCTGGATGACCTAGGCCCCATTTTGCCAAGAAACCAGTACCCTTTCCCATATTCAGTGTCTGGAAGTCAGAAGCTGTCAGGGATTCAAATAGGAGAACAAGGAGCAGATTACTACTTTGTCTCTTAAATGTGTGGAACCACTTTGAAAAGGGTAAAGTTCTCTGCAAGTACAATTTCTGTTTTGTATGGCTCCAGAGAACCAAGACGTAAGAAAATGAGAGAAGAGAAAGCTTATAGTATGTGTCCTTCAAAATTATCATTTCCACATGTTTTGGCCCAAACTGCCTTGCAGTCCTCTAGGGTGGAAACAATGGGGAAGATCTCCTAGTGGAGTTTGACATTCCCTAGTTATTTCTTCTTCTTCCCTGCCCCCCGAAACAACCAGAGTAAGTAATTTGCCAGAGTTAGTTGGTGCTGTCCAAACTTCCAACCCTGGTACACATTGTAATCCTTAGTAACTCTTTGTGGGTGTGTGCTGAGGGCCAGGTTCTTTGTTCTGGGCCTTTTTCAGACATGGAGAGAGCTGCCATTTTTCATTGTTTGGCTCTTCACTGGAAATGGCTCCTAGACCCACATCTGAGGTCTTTCCCCACACCAGAGCTGCAAAAAATGTGGCCTGGTGCTCTGTTTACATTTGCTTAGGAGCTTACTCGCAAGTTGTGTTTGTTGAGTGCTGGGCTTTCTCTCACAGCCCTGTCCATATGCAGAACTCCAGCGCCTGCGTTTGTGTTTTAACTTCATTTCTGGTGCTGTTTCATGTTCTGACACTTGTTTTTCTGTCTTCGCTTTCATCTGCTTTAGGTTTATGCTGCTTTATGTATTGCTAAAAGCCTCTTTAAACCCTTTCTGGAACAAAGCAGGGAACAGATAAACAAAGTTCTTTTTTTTTTTTTTTTTTAAACAGAAATCGACTTAAAGCCACCGGAGAAGTGGAATCTGTAGACCTTCCAAACTGCCACCTGATTAAAGGAATTGGTATGTATGAGAAAATGCTTGTTTTACACATTACAGTGTTTGACCACCAACATTAAAACACTCATTAACAGTATTTTGGCAAGCAATTAGTGTTTTGCAGCAATTAAATCACATGATCAACAGAACCCCTTTGGTCTATCTCTTTTGATCTTATGCATCCTGTATTTCTTCTTTCTTATGCTGACTGTAATTTATTAATTGTTTATGTAATCCTTTGCTTACTGTTTGATTTATTGCTGTGACTCCCCTGAATTTCATTTGTAAAGTCTGTTTGTTGTGGAGGGCCTCTGCAGTCTGACTTCACTGTCCTATTCACCACCTACTGACAAGAAGTTGGAAGGAGGGTAAGTTCCCTGTAGTCAGGATCAGCATTTATCTTGCTGCTACTCTGGAACCAGCATCTGGTCTGATAGCTAATGTATATTTGATGCTTCATGAAATAAATTGGACACAAACTTGTTCTTATTTTGACTTCTACGCTGTGACTACAGAGGGGAGAATAATGAATGAGGTGTCCCTATATCCTTGACTCCATGCAGGATGCCCTATAATGCCTGAGTCTCAGGTGGGGCTCCTACAAACAGGTTGTATTCTGATGCACAGCATGAGAGATCTGCCCAGACTTTCTCCTCACATTGAAGGACTCTGGATTCTCTGTAATTTCTTCCAGGTGGAGACTGTGTCTTGCTGCTTTTTACCCTCTGCTTTATACCAAAGTCCCTACTACACAGGAGACTCTCAGTAACTGTTGATGCATGATCAGTGAACAATAACATATTGGAGATAAGTCATGGTATGAATAGGGGGGGCGGGGGAAGAGCAGCACCTAGTGTCTAGTTGTGGTCCTGCCACATACTTACCGTGTGATCTTGTGGGAAGCATGGCCTTCGTATTTTTCACCTGCAATGAGTTTGTAGTTAGGCTGGAAGTTTTCAGAGTTCAAAAAACCGTGGGCAATTTATTTATAACCTTACTCTGAAAACTACAGTGTGGAAACGACTCAACTAACATTTTATCCCTTCTAGTCCTATGTAACAACATCTAGAAGTGGGAGAAACCTTTTAATTTTTTGTTTTGTTTTTAAGAAATTGAAATCCAGATTGCACAGAAGCATTTTGCTCCTCCTAATAAGTAACATGGTTGAACATACTTTTCCTGCCTGTTTAAAAAAAAAAAAAAAAACACAAATGAGATCAAATTATACATAATATTTCTGAACTACCTTTTTGTTCTTAATACTATGTTTTGGAAACTTATGTGAGCTTAGTTATCTTTTTCTGTAACTGCACAGCATGTTCTGTGCAAAGTGCACATAAACATTATATGTTCAAACAGTACAGAAAGACCTAAAATGGAAAATAAAAATCTCTCAACAAACTCCCCATTCCCCCACAGAAGTAACCCCAGATATAAAGCTTTTTTTAAAATTTTCAGTGTACATGCAAATACATACATGCATATAAATACATGTCTGTTTTTTTCACAAATGGCATCTTAATATAAATGTTTCACAATCTGCTTTTTCCTAGCATGGCATGAACAGCTTTGCATAGGTCAATTTACTTCATTCTTTTTAATTTTTTCACATTCCATGATTTATGTAACTGACCACTTAATGCACATTTGGCTTGATGCAGGTTTATCTTACTTTTTTTTTAAATTTTATTTGAGGTAAAATATACATCATGTAAAGTTTATCATTTTGCCCCTTTTAAAGTGTACAGTTCAGTAATGTTCAGTATGTTTACATTGTTGGGCAACCATGACCAATGTCCATCTCCAGGACTTTCCCATCATGCAAAACTGACGCTTTGTAATCATTAAACAATTACTCCCATTCTCTTCTCCTGGGCTCTTGGCAACCACCATTCTGCTGTCTCTATCAATTGGGCTGCTCTAGGTACCTGGTATAAGTAGAATCATGTAGTATTTATCTTTTTGTGACTGATTTATTTCTCTCTGTAGTCTTAAAGTTTCATCTATATTGTAGCATGTGTCTGGCTTTCCTTCCTTTTTAAGGCTGAATAATATTCTCTTGTATGTATATACCACATTTTACATATCCCTTCATTGTTGATGGGCATTTAGTTTGCTAATTATTTTCTCATATATTTATAACATCCTTTCTGGATAACAGAGTATTTCCAAGAGGAATCTCTTTTTGGTCGTATTGAATTGACAAAGGTGTTCCACAGATCATCTCAGAAATCAAAAGGGGCCCGGGATGTTTTCTTTCTTGGAGGTCCCTAGTATTTTTAAAAATGAAGAAATGTCCAATATGAATTAGGCACACACCCTCCTGCCAGGATGGAGGTCAAAGGCTTTAATTCTCATATGACCTTCATCAGACTACCCCAAATGCCTCCAAATGAATTACAATATAAGAACAGCAAACTTCAGTGTAAATGCTGCCTAAAAGGGAGTCCCTGCTCTAGCTTCCCATTGCACTGCTTCTCAATCAATTAGACAATATAGATCTCCCTCAGTCTAAAAAAGTTATGCCATATTCCCAAATATTTATTTTGACTAGATTAATGCTTTTAACAGAAAAAGGAAAGTGCAATGCAATATGTTTGTGCTAAAGCAGGATAATTATACAATTTGCAAAAAGCATACATCCGTTTATAGTTTACCATAAGTGGTATGATCTAATAATGGCACAAGAGTTTAAAGCAATATGGTTAACTTCTTTGAGGCTTATCAGTGTATTTAAGGAGCAGTAAATAAAGCCTTGTTTGGTGATTATATCAAACATCTGTATTTGAGATTCTTTTTCTTTTCTTTTTTAATTTTTATTTTTTATTTGAGGTATAGTATAGTATAGTATTACATATTATATATAATATACTACATATTATATATTATAGTATAGTATTATATAATATAGCATTATATAGTATAGTATTACATAGTATTATAATTGATGCATATATACTGTATAATTAGATCAAGCAATTAGCATTTCCATCTCCTCAAGTATTACCATTTCTTTGTGTTGAGATCCTTCAAATTTATATAAAATTATTCAAATTTTCTTCTTCTAGTTATTTTTTAATTATTATAGATTACAAATACTCTACTATGCAATAGAACTTCAGAACTACTTTTCTCTCAACTGTATTTTGGTACCTATTATCTACCCTTTCTCTCCCCTGTCCTGGTTACCCTTCCTAGCCTCCAGTGACCACAATTTAATTCTATTTCTATGTGATCAATTTTTTTAGCTTCCACAAATAAGTGAAGACATATGGTAATTGTCTATCTGTGCCTGGTTTATCTCACTTAATATGCCTTCTAGTTCTATCCATATTGCTGCAAATGAAAGGATTTTGTCCTTTTTATGGATGGATAATATTCCAGTGACTCTGTATACCACATTTTTTTAAATTGTTGATAAACCTTTTTATTTTTATTTATTTATATGCAGTGCTGAGAATCGAACCCAGTGCCTCACACATGCCAGGCAAGTGCACTACCACTGAGCCACAGCCCCAGCCCCTGTATACACATTTTAAAAATCCATTCATCTGTTAATGGACATCTTGTTTAATTAATATTTTGGCTATTGTGAACAGTGATGTAATGAACATGGTCATGTGATTATCTCTTTGATGTAATTTTATTTCCTTTGGATATATATGTAGTAGAGGGATTACTAGATCATAAGATAGTTTCATTTTCAGTTTTTTTAGTAACCTCTATACTGTTCTCCTGATAGACACACCAGTTTACATTCCTGCCTATAGTGTGTAAATGTTTCCCTTTGTCCACAACCTCACCACCATTTGTTACTTTTTTGTCTTTTTGGTTGCAACCATTCCTAATGGGGTAAAATGTGTATCCCTGGTGATTAGTGTTCTGAGCATTTTTCATATACTTGTTGGATATTGTATCTCTTCTTTTGATAAATGTGTATTCTGATCATTTGTCAATTTTAAAATTGGATTATTTGGTTTTTTTTTTTTTTTTTTTTTTTTTTTTTTTTTTTGGTACCAGGGACTGAACTCAGGGGCACTCGACCACTGGGCCACATCCCCAGCCCTTTTTTTTTGTATTTTATTAGAGACAGGGTCTCACTGAGTTGCTAAGTGCCTCGCCATGGCTGAGGCTGGCTTTGAACTCGCAATCCTCCTGCCTCAGCCTCCCAAGTGCTGGGATTACAGGCGTGCGCCACCGCGCCCGGCTTTTGGGGGTATTTTTGCTGTTGTTTTAATTCCTTATATATTCTGGATATTAACCCTTAGTTAGATAGTTTGCAAATATTTTCTTCCACTCTTTTCCCTACTGATTGATTCCTTTGCTGTGCAGAGTCTTCTTAGTTTTATATAATTCTATTTTTGTAGGATTTTGCAATCACAAACAAATCAGTGACCATCATTGCTCTTACATTTGCATATCAGTGAATACATCTTTCTAACAGTGAGATTGTTGTCATTAGGATCTATGTTTAAAATTTTGATAGTCATTGAGAAATTTCCCCAACTTGGCAAGCCTAATAAACTAGCTGCCTCATATTTGTAACCCTACTTATACCTGACAGGGTTCACTGTGCAATTTTAGCAAGAACAAACCCTCATTGTTAGAGCCATCTTTCTGCTTAAGCATTCCTTTACAGATCTATGGCTGGCCTCTTGTTATTTAAATGTTTCTTTGCAATGTGTTCAGCTTCCTTTTTCTCATTGCTATTTTTGTAATTTTCCTAGTCCTGTCTCCCTCCTCCTAGACTGGTTGACTATCCTGGAGCTTCTCTTTCTTTGGGTTCCCTCAATGCTTCACAGGAAGATGCAAACTCAGTATCAAATGCTTGGTTGACTAGATCTCTGCTGGATAATGCAGACAGTTCTAGGACTAAGGCAGTTCTAGAGTTCCCAGTACCTAGGCAGCTTTATCCTACCTTCTGGCTTCTATCAAAAAGAACCCCTCAGAACTGGTCCAGCAAAAGCCAGGTGGCATCTGTGAGGGATGTTGGACAAGAGTGGGAGGTTGGGTCAGTGATCTCTTAGTTGACTTTTGCTACTGAGTTAATAATTGTCACATTATTAAACAGCCCTTGGCCCCATGAAGCCCACCTTCTGTGAATTCAAGTCTCAAGAGTAGACAATAGGGCACAACCAGACACATTACAGGACAAACTGCCAAGTGTATTCCTGTTACAGCTCACTGGGATGGAGCGCGCCTCTGAGCAAAACAAGCCTCGCAGCATTTGTATTCTGAACAGGCGTCTGTCTATGTTTGTGACCTTTATGTTGTGATGTGTGTGAGCTGCTGTCTGGAATTGGAAAGAAGGAGGAAATATGTCACCTCTGGCCCTTTTCCTGAAGTGTTTAATGCCTCTGAGGCACTTCAGAAGGCAACAGAGCGGAGAAGATGAGTGATTAGAAGCACATTTGGGATACATTTTTAGATCTAATTAGAATTGTGCTTTTCTTTCTTTCTTTTTTGCTTTTGCCCTGTGGTTAGTACACACCATATGAACATTTGTTGAGTGCCATGTTAGCGATGCATAGTGGTTAATAATAACTTGTGCTTATATATTTTTAACAACAGTCGCTTGTCCAGTGGTCTTTGATGGTAAGGAACACCATGTGCTGGACACACATTCCCATATAGACGAAAGCAACTGGCTACGGTAGGCAGTAAGGATCAGGAGGATGGTGTTTTTATTTCCTGTTTTGGAAACAGTCGTGGCTGTGCACTTGAGGTTAATATCCCTAAGAGATGAGACTTCTTCCCCCTTGCCCTTTGACCCCCATCAACATGTGTGTGTGCAGGCACACACTGCAATGCCACATTTGCCATCATTGAAAATGAACTCTTTGTAACTCTTGGGAGCTTTATACATATATCATGTCATATCATGCCTTTCTGACTTAATAAATAAAAGCTATTGACTACATGTCATATAATATGTGTGCCACCATCTGTCAGCAAGAAAAGGTGGGAAGTGTCATCTGTACCTAAGTTGCCATGTGCTTATTGCTAAGTAGGTAGAAAGGGGCATGGATGCTGGGGGATATTTGGCCATCTCTGACATGGATAGATAATTGCTAAAGTAAGAAGAAGGGGTCAACATTAGATGTACTAAGCTAGAAGACTTTCTGCAGAAAGGATTTTAAAGAAAAGTACAGGGTATGGATTGGTGAAAATTTCTGTGAGAAGCACGGAAACAACAATTTTGGGGAAAAAGTCAACCTATGGAATTGACCATAGTTGAATTTACAAAGTGAAGTGTCTTTAGAGAGGAACTAGGGGATAGTTCTGACAGAGAAAAATTCATTAAATTCTAGTTTGAATATTTTCCATGTGCTTTAAGTCATACCAAATGATTCAAGTCCCAGATTCCTGGTTTGTAATTTAAACAATTTGCTTTTCAAAGCCTCCATATTCTCAGATCTAAAATAAGGGATAATAACATTGCCTCTTAGTGTTATGAAATTATATGCAATATTGTATGCAAAGTACTTACAAAAAACCTGGTACTTGTGAGTACTTAATAATAGTAATAGTGAGTACTATTACTATGATAATAGTAATAGTGAGTACTATTACTATTGAATTAGAGGAGAAAAGAATTTCTCCAGCATTGTCTACTCTTGGAATAATCATACCAAAGAGATAATAAAAGTCAATTGTGGTGTTTGCTTTAGAAGTGAAACATGAGTGGATAAATCTGGAAAATATGCCGAAGTAAGGTATAGATAAGACTCAATTTTTTATTTTCTTCATCAAAATGAGGGGGTTACAATAAATAGGTAAAATGAGAAGTTACATTGTGGTTGAAATAAAAAATATCTTTTAAAAATATTGGGTTGTTTGATTATTAAAACTTTATCTTTTATTTTATTTTTACTTATTTATTTATTTATGGTGTTGGGGATTGAACAGAGGGCCTCAGGTGTGTGCTTTATCACTGAGATATACCCCACCAACCGTGTGTATGTGTGTGTGTGTGTGTGTGTGTGTGTGTTATTGTGATTGAACCTAGGACCTTGCACATACTCTGACAATTTTTAACAAAATAATACATATTTTGTGTTTGTTTAAGTTTTCATAAATATATATATGTGTATATATATATATGCATATGTAGAGGTAGAAAAAATGAAAACCACTCATAATTCTGCTACTCAAAGAAACATTGTTATTTTATATTTTACCTTCTTTTTATATGTGTGAACATGTTCACATTGAAATTAAAATTTCTTAAGTGATTTTACTGGAAAAATAAGTCTTAGATTAATTGAGCTTCTATTAAATGGGCCCAGAAAGCAAAACTTAGAGTGAAGTTATGTGTGTATGCGTGCATGCACATGTGTGTGTATGGATCTGTAGTATGAAGCTCTTCTGCTCCCTGCTCATTCCCAGTTGAGAATCACTGTGTGACTAGAAGCTAGTGGTTTCTGAGTCTGTTGATCATCAACAGTCCTTTTCACGGGAAAAGTTCTCATCTCTACATATAAAAGACATTTTGCCATGCATAAAATTTCAGAGGTTCCACAGATTCTTTTGAGCCCATTTGTGTCTCTCTGGGGACATGCAGACCCCCTCCACTCTGCCATGCTCAAGCTATTGATACGTGCCTTCTTTCTGAGCAGTAGGCAGATGGATCATCTTTAAAAGTAGAGTTCTCGACATTCTTATTTTGTTTTGCTTTTCTGTACAATGATGGTAGAACAAGCAATAGTAGAAGAAGCAACCAGCTAAATGCAAACTCATAAATCAAAACCAAAATGGCTGTGTAGATAGATGCTGTTTGATTTTGACAACCTACAAATAATCCTGGAAAAATCCTTTGGAGAGATCTTAAAGAGGAAGATTGGATTTTGTGGACTCAAAGAATGTGTCATGATTTGGCTTAATCTAAACCACTTTTATTTCTCTTTTCTTGTGTTTCGGTCTATTATCTGTCTCTGGAATTTATACAGTGAGACCGCTGGGAAGGCCTTATGTCTAATTATTTGCAGTGCTATGTGAAGTGTACTGCAGACAATCAATAAACAATCAATAGTAATTGTAGCCTGCCTCAGAGATGGGAGTTGGAAGCTTCAACCGGCTTAGGTGCATGGTATTTTTTCATTAATTTTCTTTTGCTAGTTTTTCCTATAATTTAAAGCCTAAATAGAAAGCTTTCTTTGCTTATGAGAAAAAGTAGGCACTGTTTGTAAAAGAGGGACTATGTAATCCCAGGTGTTTTATCTCTGTTAATGAGAGAGATGTCTTTTTGCTGCAGATTGGATGAGCAGAGAAGAGGACAAGGAAATTTGCATGGTTAAATGACTGTGAGGCCTTGCTTCTGAAAGAAATATTCCCCTGATGTCAATTACTTTTATCCAGACATCTGGATGTTTATCATAAGTGTGTAGAGATGTCAACTTGTTCTATATCATAGCTGGAAATGTGGTGATAACTTGACTTTGATTTGAGTAAACATAAAACATCTAACATGTAAAGTCAGAAGTTCACTTTAGGAAAGGGTTTAGACTGACATTTATTAAGGAGAGTAGGGCCTTGGAAAAAACTGGAACTATGCGTAAAGATACAGACGCTCTGATAGAGTAAACAAAGTCCCAGTGATGCTATCTCTAATGAAGAACAACCTGAAAATGATATTTCTCCACTGCTTGAACTTACAGAAGCTGGTGCTGAAGATATTGACATTCTTCCCAATGGCCTGGCTTTCTTTAGTGTGGTGAGTACTGTCTCATTTTCCCACATGCAATAGAGGAGAGACAGGGCCTTTGTTCAGGCCCATAGAGCAGCAAGCAACTTGCTTTAAAAATGCCTCACTCTTCAAAATATGTTCTGAAAAAAAGATTGATCACACTGGATCTTGGAAAACTTCCTTAAGCTTGTCTGAATGTTGAGATGAAGATTCTTTGCCCGTTGATATATTGTTCTTTATTTTCCCCCTTTTATCAACTAGAATATTCCAATGCAGTGTGTGTTTTTAAAGTGTGTTATTAAAAAGGATATTTGTGGCATCATTGTGGATGTTAGATTCTACCATTTTTCTGTCTTGAACACAGGATCTATCCTTCTTGCCATTCCATAATCAGTTTTAAGCATTTTTCCATCTTAGATATTCATATCTGTTATTTATTTCAAGCAATATATCAACTTTCCCAAACCAAGGCCAGTACTTTTTCTTTATTTCCCTGAATAACCTATCCTAAGTGGAAAATCATTGACTGGGTTTATTTATACCCTTCCTTTTTGCCTTAATTCCTATAATCTGAAAAATAATATCCCTTCTGAGCATACCATAGAAAGACTTTAAAACTGATTAGCCTTTATGATGCTGGCCTGCTTCATTATGCATTCTAATTGGAAATCCAGACAGGTAGGCAGATGAGGGCTTCTGACCCCACTTCTTGGGTTTGGGCAGAGATAAGAGAATTTCATGGGTCCAGTTTTTCTTGAAGAAGAAGTATCTGATTCTTCAGACTGACTTTAATTATTTTGTTCCCCCTCAACATCCGTTATTTTCAGGCTCTGAGACTCAGGAAGCATGTGAAAACTTGGAGGTAGTTTAGAAGAGAGACGCAACACTAATAAAATAGTTGTCAGACTTACGGGAAAGGTGAGAGAACTCAGCTTGGAAGAGAATAAGGGTTAGAACACTCCTCAGGTTCTTGATGATTTTATATGAAAGACTGTGAGCCACTCGTTAGTGCCACTGAGGGAAAAGGAAATACCATGGACCAGTTGGCAGAAACACCAAAATGTATATTCAGCTTTAAAAGAAAAGTTTTACTTAATGGCCTACACAGAGTAAATCAAGTGATATTTATAGTAGGGATCTGGGTTTGTTTGGAAAAATAAATCTAGAGGCTTAGGGAAAAAAACCACTAGAACCACTAATCAAAATTATTCATAACTTGGGGTGCAAAACTCCTGAATAAAGTAGAAAGCAGTTACATTAGGGTGGTTTTTTGTTTGTTTGCTTGCTTTTGCAAGGGTGTGTTCTTTAGAACTTACCTCATCAGGATTTTTACCCCCATAGGGATAAATCCTAAGGCGAAACAGTGAGATTTCCTGAGGGGCACATTACAGTCACAATGATCTTATAGCCATGTCAACAGAAATTTTTTCTTCTTTTTCTCTATAAACTGTCCTTCATCCTCGCAACATTCCCTCATTGTCGCATTTTTCATTTACTCAGCGACATCTCTCACACTTCTCAAAGTATGCTCTTCTAAGTGAACGAATGGCTCATACATCGTAAGAGTGATTTGTTTCTCCTCCTAATATTTTAGCTCATTCAACCCATCCTATTGTGCAGGTGTGGATTTGAGGGTCACCTCAAAACATAAAAAAGATTTAAACAAGGTGAATGTACAAGGTCACCTCAAAAAAATAAAAAAGATTTAAACAAGGTGAATGTACCTAACACTACTGAGCTGTCTACTTCAAAATGGTGAAGATGTTGAATTTTATGTTAGTTCTATTTTATCAGAAATAAGGATAATTTTTTTTGAAAAGTATCTAAATAACCATGAAGAGTTATCACCACCTGGTAGTGCTTCCTGTGCATTTAAACCATGCTGTTGTTTGGGGGACATTATTAAAGAATGGAGATTATTAACAGCTAAAAGTATCAGTGCCATGTAGCAATAGCATAATTCCAATTTATTTTACTTATCTGCCTGACAGCCTTGAAGGTATGTAATTGTAGATTTTTTTAAACTAAAAGGATTTCTTATTATGTCCGATTTTGTGCATGAAGTGAGGCTTTTTTATTGTACCATTAAGTTTGCATAAAATAAAACTTCATTGTATTAGTAAACTAAAAGAGTGCATTCAAATAAAATTTATTATCACCAATAAGATTTTACCTTATGAATGTAAGAATGAATCAGCATTTTATAAATAGATAACTTAAGTAACTAATTAAAAAAAAAGACCTAGAGTGCCAAAAGAAACATTAAATAAAATTCAATACTCATTCCTGATTAAAAGCTCCAAGCAAACTAGAAATAGGAGGCAAATTCCCAGAAACCTGCAGCAAACATCATTTTTAATAGTGAAGCATTCCATTAATATCCAGAACAGGATGAAAATGCCCAGTACACTGTAGCTATCCATAATCTATTAAGAGTTCTTAATAACCTAATAAAAAAGAAAAAAGAAATGTGAGATAGGAAAAAGAGACCGAAATGTCACTATTTCCAGATAATATGGTTCCTTGTTTTTTAGACAATCCAAGAGATTCAATGAACAGACCATTAGAACTCAGAGAAGAGATCAGTGAAATGTTTGGATTCAAATAAGCATGTCAAATGCCATGGCTTCCCACGGAGTAGAAGAAAACAAAACACAATAATAGAATGTTCCACTCAGAACAGAAATTTAATCTCCCATATAAATGTTATGCATATATACAATATATGTATTAAGGTATAGTAATTTAAAAAGTAGTGTATGACATAGGAATAGGCATGAGATAGATAAAGAACAAAATAGAGAATCCCGCTAAAAGACCAGTAAGTAAATAGGGATCTAGGACATGATAAAAGTGATGTTTCCAGTAAGTGGGAAAAGAATGGAATATTTGCCAGGTACTGTTCTGGGCAGTGGAATCTAGCAGGGAACAAACATGACAAAGTCCTGGCTTGTATTCCAGTGATGCTTTGTGATATGTATTGGACAGTGACAGTGCTTTAACAAAAAATAAAGTAAGGTGGAGTATGGAGAGTGACATCCGTAGTGAGGGTGGCATCATGCTGCCATTTTGGAGAGGGTGCAGATAAGGTCTCTCTGATAAGTGACATGTCCCAGAGATCAGCAGGAAGGGAAGGCATAAATCTTGCAGATTTGGTGAGAAGAGACTCACAGGCAGAAAGAAGAGCAGCGCATGAGCCCTGAGTGAGGTCAGGAGTCACTTCAGCCTGTTTCTGTCTTAACCCCTTACTATACTAAGTCCTGAATAGTGTTTCTGTAGGTGTAAATATGCATGTATGTCAAATGGCAAGAAGGGTAATGAGAATAGTAAAACAGGAGAAGGAGGACAGGATATGCCAGGTGAGGTGAGTATTTTGGTTAGGGACAACCTTACTGAAAAGGTGACATTTGGTACACATGTAAGGAAATCAAAGGAGCTCTGTATCCTGGGGTGGGGTGCCAGGCATTCCTGGGCAGACTGAACAGGGAATCAAACCCCAAGGCAAGAACAGGCTGTCTTGTTGAAGAACATTAAGGGAGGTGAGGACAAGTCATAGGAGATGAAGGAGAGAGATGGGTGTTTGGGGTGAGGAGGATGAGATATGCTAATCATGTGGCATCTTTTGGGAGTCCTAAGAATTTTTGCTTATGATCAGGTGGAGATGGGAAGCCCACAGAATTTTTTTTAAATATTTTTTATTTATTTGCTTTTAGTTATACACAATGCGTTTTATTCAATACATTTTATTTGTACGTGGTGCTGAGGATCGAACCCGGGTCGCCCACGTGCTAGGCGCGTGCTCTACCGCTGAGCCACAATCCCAGCCCGCCACACAGAATTTTGATTAGAGGTAGGACATAATCTTGACACAATCTAGATGTTGAGGTGAGAATAGACAACAGGGAATTAAGGGCAGAAGCAGAAAGGCCAGTTAAGAGGTGATTGCCCTAACATGCTGGTGGATGTGGACCAGGGAAGTCACAGGAGAGGTCGTGAGAACATTCACATCTATATGAAGGGATACATTTTCAAAACAAAGTCAACAGAATTTGCTGAGGTATCGGATCTGAGGGGTGAGACAAGGAAGGGAATCATGACTGACTATTGACTGAGACTTCTGGCATTGTGGAGGCAGAGCTCTGGTCAGGGGCTTGCAAGTTTCCACAGTTAATATGCAGAGATTCCAGCTCTGCCTGGAATCTCCCCATCCACCAACCTCCTGGTACCTTTTGAAAAGAATAAATCCCTGATCTTCCATCTCAACTCAACAAAATCATTACTGTTCAGCTTTCCAGCAACCAATTTTTAATTTTTTTCTCTTGTCTTCTCGTGTTTCCTTTGTGTCTGTGGCTTATGCTGCCAACTTTTACTCTGTTTGTGGCTTGATGCCACCACATTTAAACAAAAGTCTTTATCATTCATGTGCAGTTCCCACTTTAGCCCGTAAAATTTCTTAAGCCTTTGTGTTTAACTTTTTTCACTGTTTTGGAAAGGGTCTGAAATGTCCAGGACTCCACAGCTTTGCACCAGATAAGCCTGGAGGAATACTAATGATGGATCTAAAAGAAGAAAAACCCAGGGCACTGGAATTAAGAATCAGCCGAGGTTTTGACTTGTCTTCCTTTAATCCACATGGCATTAGCACCTTCATAGATGATGGTAAGAGCTGATGGGCTACCAGCATTGAGAAACATGGAGTGGCCCACAGATGACTGTGGAAAACAGATTTGGATCATATTGATAGGAAAGAAACAATTACCTCATGAATTATTCCTGCATCTTCACATAAGCAACTTGTTCACTTACCTCTACAGCTGGCAGTAAATTATGCTACATTTTGAAATTTCTAACAGTTAACACCTGAAAAAATGTTTAGATTTCATAACCTTTTCATATACCTATGATCATTGTATTAAAAAGAGATATATTTCTGAATTAAACCATAAACAGATTATGCATGAATTCTGCATATGGAGTGGGAAACACTCTTTCTTAAAGGTCAGAGGACCAATGATCAGAAATAACACCAGACAGTGATGGGAAAGCCCAGGAAGAAGAATGATATGTTAGGTCGTCTAACAGCTGTACATTCAACCTTTCCTTGCCCGTGGTATTTAAATGTCATTGTCTGCCCAGAGGTCCTATGGCTATGTCTTGCAAATTAACTCTGTTCTTTGGATTCTTTAGATGACACAATTTATCTCTTTGTTGTAAACCACCCGGAATTCAAGAATACAGTGGAAATTTTTAAATTCCAAGAAGAAGAAAATTCTCTCTTACACCTGAAAACAATCAAACATGAGCTTCTTCCAAGGTATTGTTTCCTTCTTTTGTTCATTCTCTAGTTTATCTCTAGCATTTTCAAACATTCCCCATGGTGGATGGTCTTCTCTCACCTTTCTTAAGAATTAATACATATATGTGAGCTTATAGATAAAATGTAATATATATTATGTATAATAAAGAGTTTTATATGTGTGTGTTTTTATATGTACATATTTTTTATATGTTTATACAGGTTGAGCATTTCTAATTAAAAAATCTGAAATCTAAAATGTTCCATTATCCAAAACTTTATGAGCCCTAATTTGATGCCACAAGTAAAAAGCTCAACATGAAACTTGAACATGAGCCAGGTGTATCATCTCAACATG
Source organism: Tamias sibiricus (assembly GCA_025594165.1). Classification (NCBI taxonomy): domain Eukaryota; kingdom Metazoa; phylum Chordata; class Mammalia; order Rodentia; family Sciuridae; genus Tamias; species Tamias sibiricus. The sequence continues at coordinate 103,786,620 of CM046664.1, read as the reverse complement.
AAACTTTGTTTCATGTACAAATCTTAAAAATATTGTATTAAATTATCTCCTAGCCATATGTGTAAGATGCATATAAAACGTAAAAGAATTTCATGTTGCCTGGATAGGCAGCACAAGCCCGTAATCCCAGCGGCTCTGGAAGCTGAGGCAGGAGGATCGCGAGTTCAAAGTCAGCCTCAGCAAAAGTGAGGCACTAAGCAACTCAGTGAGACCCTATCTCTAAATAAAATACAAAATAGGACTGGGGATGTGGCTCAGTGGTCTAGTGTCCCTGAGTTCAATCCCTGGTACCCCCCTCAAAAATATGTCATGTTTAGACTTGCGTCCCATCACCAAAATATCTCATTATATATATGCAAATATTCCAAACTTTTAAAAGAAGAGAAACATTTCTGGTTCCAAGCATTTTGGATAAGGGCCACTCCACCTGTACATACACACACACACACTTACCCCTCTGGTATAGTTTCCTTATAGATCGTGGAGAACATGCCATATGAAGGTTGAGGGCCCTCTTTACAATAATCATTATTCTGGAGGATTTCCTTGAGAACTGACAAAAGGCCAGGCTACAGGGTGATACTCTTCAGGCACATCTTAATAATAAAGACACATCCTACCATTTTTTCCTGCTGTTTCCCTCATTTTAGATGACTCAGCACCCAAATGCCTGCCCTGCCAAAGGAGAATAGCCTGTTTTATACAGGGCTTGTGTGCTTTGTATGGGGCTTCTCTACAAAGTGATCTCACGTGGTTAGTTGGCAGCTGTGGGCTAATGGCCCCATAGAATTGGAAGCATTCAAGTTGGAAGTGGGTCACTACCACGTCAAGAACATAATGCTGGCAGATAAGGTGGCTAAAAGAGAACCTTGTATATCCTCCCAGCTCAGCTTGCATTCGCCTACTGTTTTTAGCTTAAATTTGATGGATATTTTTAATTTCTACTTCCTTATCTAGGGCCTAAGAATGTAACTTCCAACCATTTTTTTTCCCCCAAGATGCACTTTATAATAAATAGGAGCATAAATGCTATTCAGGCAGCCTGTGTATTATAGAGTTCTTTCAGAAAGAAGGAGACCAACCTTCCCTGTAGCTCTGTATTTTTCATTTAACAAAGAAGAAAGCAGTTCTTTCAGAAATTTTTGCATAGAGTAATTGGAATTTAAATTTAATAACACCTTTGCCTAACTGGTTTTAAAATGTAATTGTTTTTAGCATATCAATCTCTCACCTGAAGCATTGTACTATGGCAATTTCATCATCCATCTCTCTGCAAGTGTTTATTGAGTGCCTGTTCATTCTCAGCATGTCGACTTTGTGAGGCAGGTAGAAATTGAACAGTCAACCTTAGTTTGACTAATAACTAAGCATGGGACATCAGAAAGATCCAGCAACTGAGTGGGGGCTAGGTAAATGTTACTGACGGCCTAACCAGCTCCCCAGTCAATCAGACCCTCTCCTGCTCTGTACTCTGGACAGTCCTGTCTTTACATGTAATTGTTAAACCCTACATTGCTTGCATCAAAAACACCCCGATGATACCAAGGTCTTTTTTTTTTTTTTTTTTTTTAAATAATGGTTCTGCCATAATTGCCCAATGACCTATATTCAGATTACCTGCTACTGTACAAAACTGTTCTCTTGCTAATGATATTATAGTATATTACATAAGACTGTAGCCACTGAATTTATTTAGCTCATATTTTCCTGGAAAACCTCTTATCAAAAATTTAAAACACACATTGTACAAACCTTATGGGTAGTTAATCTTTAATATGGATACCAACAAGCTATTTGTTTTCTCTCATATATTATTTTTCTCTTTCAGTGTAAATGATATCATAGCTATCGGACCAAGACATTTCTATGCCACCAATGACCACTACTTCTCTGATCCTTTCTTGAAGTATTTGGAAACATACGTGAACTTACACTGGGCAAATGTTGTTTACTACAGTCCAAATGAAGTCAAAGTGGTAGCAGAAGGATTTGATTCAGCAAATGGGATCAATATTTCCCCTGATAAAAAGTATGGCCCCTTACAGAATATCTTAATTTCTCCTAAGTCATGAGGCTGGCCAAAATCTTTGGTTTGCTTTTTGTTTTGTTTTTTTTTCCCCCCAGTTTGAAAATAACTTCCTTGATATTTTTATATAACCTCATATTTATATATAATGCATAATTATATATATTTATGAATAATGTTATGTATGTGCATGTAATATGTAAACTTTAGCATATGCCATTGTCAAATTTAATTTTGTAGCCAGGTGTGGTGGTACATGCCTGTAATCCCAGCAGCTTGGGAAGCTGAGGCAAGAGGACCAAAAGTCTCAGCAATTTAGCAAGGCCTTATACAAATTAGTGAGACCCTGTCTCAAAACAAAAAATAAAAAGGGATGGGGATATGGCTCAGTGGTTTTGCACCCCTGGGTTCAACCCCTGGTGCCAAAATAATAATAGTAACAATAATAAATTTTATAAATGTAAATTTTGATAAAATGCGATCTTATTATGTATGTGTAATAAGATGCATAATAAGGTAGATGTTTCCTTTCAAATATGTCATTTTATTATTATGTCTTTTATTGACTATATATTATGCCATTATAAGGATGATCCTAAACTAATTTAACCAAGTCTCTATTGATGAACATGTCGATTACTATTATTTTTTCTGCATAAAAAAAATTCTGTACTTCTCATTTACTACTGAAACTTATCCAGATATTTTTAAGGGGAAAACTCCTTAAGAGAGTATTAGCGCATAATGATTAAACTTGCAGATTATGGACTCAAATCCCAGCTAGAATATTGGCTAAATGGCCTTATGAGTCCCACCTCTTTGTATATTTGTACAAGTATTTCTGTACCTTGAGCCCCTAGAAATAGAACTAGTTGCTCAGTGTGTGCCCCTTGAAATGTTAACTGTAATAAATATTGCCAAATTACTTCCAGAAATTCTCTCACTATTTTTCTGTGCACAACCACAATCTACAAGAAAGGATATTAAATTCTTTACCAGCTTTCTCTCCTACTGCCTTAGTACACTGAACAATTTAAACTACCACAAATAAAACAGGAAATAAATCTGGCATTCCTTGACAACAAATGTCCTTATTTTTGCAATGCAATTTCTCCTTCTTTCTTGTTATTTACAGAAAATGAATGTAGAATCATTTAATTTGTCTCTAACTGACCTGATTCAACCTCTCCAGCAAATCTGTTTTTCTCCCCAACTCTCATATTTCTATTATGACAGTCAAACTTTCCAGACACTCAGGCTAAACAGTAATAGTAATAAAAAGAAGAAGGAGGAGGAGGAGGAGAAGGAGAATAATTCAGCTCTGACTCCTTCCCCTTCACCATTCCTGTCCATCCAATGAGCAACTCACCGTGGTTCCACCTATGTCTCCTCCCCCAACTCCCCCTCCTTTCCCATCACTGCTTGCCTGGCTCAATTCTCATCCTCTCTGCCCAGAAAGACTTTGTTCCAAGTAGTTTTCAGCCTCCTTCCATCTTTTGCACTGTTGCCTATTTTGTCTTTCTATGGCTCATTACCCTTTAAGGGCTCCCACAATGGGAGCTCTGTCTTCCTCTCTGACTCCTCACATGGAGCACAGCACCGTGTACAAGCCAAATGCTCTGTAATTGTCCAACTGAGCTCACCATCTATTATTATGCCACTTGGTTGTTCGAAAAATCCCGTGGAATCCAATTGTTCATCAAATCAAGCCAGGAAAGGGTTGGATTTTCTTTAAAAGACTAGCTCCACCCTTCCTTTTCTATTATTTTCATAATTTCCATGTTTTAGACAACAAACTTATTGTTTGACAAACATCCCTTCCTCACTCATGCCCCTGTTCTTTGGCACACGAGTTTTCTTTTGGCAGAAGGTGATTCAGCCTTCTACTCTCAGATCTAACCTCTGCTTCTGTGTCCTTCGTGCGGGTGCCCCATCCTTTGTGAGTCTTTTTGCATTCTCAGGAGTTAGAGATTTTTTCAAGACCTGAACTATTTTTTTCTAGACCTGAACTATTTTTTCTAGACCTGAACTATTTCTCGTGGGACCAATCATGCCGACTTAGGTGTTTCCTTTGCACAAACCAGTCTGATCCTCCTAACACACTCCAAACATCTGGGGAGAAAGGCTGTGTCTGCTTCACGTTTGTATCTGCCACTGCAATGATTCCTGGTTGCAACAGTGGCCGTGGAACAGCCAGTTCAGGCAATGAAATTATCCAGAGGAGCCCATTAATTCACACTCCACAGGTGGAGAGGGATTGTTCTGACTTGATACTTATCTCTTACTCCTAAAGTTCTCCATGCACTAATATTTTATTACATATTAATAAGTAGTAGTAAATAGTATTAATAAAATGTATTCTGTACCATATACTTCTATATGTGATGGTTAGAAATGTCAAATTACATTGTGGAATGTAGAAGCTTTTCTTGTGAAACCAAACATCTGTTTTATTGTCATTTCAGTGGGAAATATCATGGGCTTTCAATTCAAATTGATGTCCTATGTTATTTTTCCTTACAAACCTTTTGAGAAATAATTTAATAATTCCATGATTGTTGTAGCACCACTAAATTGATATTGAAAGCTTTACTTTTTAAATAAAAATTGACCTTTATCAAGTATTCCTTGAGGGCCCATCATTGATTAACTCCTTGTCAGGTTATTAAGAGTTATTCTTTTATACTGTATTAATGAAGCTATCTATTGGCAGGAAGCGCTAACCAGTATGTCCTTTCCACTAAGGTATCTCTATGTTGCTGACATATTGGCACATGAAATTCATGTTTTGGAAAAACACCCTAATATGAATTTAACTCAAACAAAGGTAAATATTTATTTTTATGTATAAAGTAGGTATTCATCTATTATGCCAGTACTACACTTAGAACAAATGGATGCTAGTGTAATAGTTTTGTGTTTTTAGATATTACTTCCCTACCAGAGAAATCTCATGTTCCCAGCAATCACAAAGATCGACTCTGATTACATGCAGCAGCCGGTTGAGAGTGATGTTTGCATCAGATTTAGGGCTCATTCTATGAAGTATTGATGGCATTTGATGAATTCCAATAAGAATTTTCACAATTGAAAAGACTAATAGATGAATTCTCAAATGAAGATTTATGCACGGTGTCAGTTCTTTCAATAATAAATGAAAGTAGAAATTGGGTTCCACACCATTATTATTTTCTTCCTGCTCTACAACACATATTTTAGGTTGATTAAGAATTTCCTCTCTTGCTTTGATGGAGTTCCTTAGCTAACTGATCATCGTGCATCTTTTAAAGAAAAAGGAGTTCATTTTTTTTGAGAGATTGAGCATCGCCCTAACTCTCTTAATTTCAGAGAAGATGAAAAGTGGTTCCAAACCAATTCATTAAATTTATTTTAAGCAATATTGGTGTTTCAAGGGAAGATGTAATTTCCTCACATGCATAGAGGCAGGAAAGTTTAGCTCTGAATTATCTAATTAAGTTGCTCATGTCATTTAAATACTGACACTTCTTCACTTGTTAGGTACTCCAGTTGGATACACTGGTGGATAATGTATCTATTGATCCTTCTTCGGGGGACATCTGGATAGGCTGTCATCCTAATGGCCAGAAGCTCTTTGTGTATGACCCCAACAATCCTCCCTCATCAGAGGTGTTTATAGTTTGAGTTTTTCAACCCTCATTATTCAAGTCCTTTTGAACTAATACTCCAGTGAACTGTCACAGGGATGATTTGTTAGTTCTCTTAAACCAATAATCCAATAAACTTGTCTGGTAGTTTTGTAATTGCTTTAAGCCAATAATTGGCAGAATGTTGCATTGTTCAAATGCTTTAAGAAGGGTAATCTTTTGATGTATTAACTTATGGTGGAAATTAGTCAAAAGGCTTTTTCTAATAAAGACATGTGCCCTTCTTGTGCGGTGTATTGGAAATTTTTTAAATGTCCCATTTATTGTCAGTTCACCGCATGACATGATTTTTGTTCACGGTGAAGTAGTGTGAAAGTAGGCACATTAGTATGAACGTATTTCTCTTAATCTTGAATTGCAATAATAACACTAAATCTGGTGTTGGCATGGCATAACTGGATGGTTTTTAAAATACTTTCTTTGAAGGTTTGAGAAAGTAATTTAAACATTAAAAAGATTGGTAACTGCTGTCTTCAACAGCATATCCTCTTAGTCACTGTGGAAGACAGGAATTGTTGGTGGTTGAGTGACATACAAATTTGGTGGCTCTATATTAATACTTTGTATTTCCTGAGTAGGTTCTTCGCATCCAGAACATTCTATCCGAGAAGCCTCTGGTCACCACAGTTTATGCCAACAATGGATCTGTCCTCCAGGGAAGTTCTGTGGCTGCAGTGCATGATGGGAAGCTGCTTATAGGCACTTTGTACCATAGAGCTTTGTACTGTGAACTCTAAATCGTATTTTTGGTGTGCGAGTGTGACAACTATGAACTTCCTATGAATTGCTAATTCTGAGGGAATTTAACCAGCAATGTTGACCCATAAATGTGTGACATATAGAGTTAATTTTAGTTCAGTAAGGAGAGGCCCCTTCAGTTCTTATAGCACTTTTAACCTCAAAGGAAAATGAACAGTTCTTTTCAAATGCCAAGAAAGAAAGAAGAAAGCTGCTTTTCCATCAAGTGAAGACACTTTTGCACAGTAAGCCTCCCCTTTGCCTTCCAACTGCAGAAAGTGAGTCCACTGAAACCGGGTGAGTGCTATATCCTTAAAATGTCAGTGACCTCAGTTCCCACATTGTGACCACTGTGAGTGTTCCGAACTACTGATCAATAACGTGTTTTGAGTTTTCGTACTTAACATCTTTGTTTACTGTTAAAGACTTGGAATTATATTAAAGACTAATTGAAATCCAAGTTCTGTCTGTGTTTAATTCTCAATGCATGCTCCTGGGGGATGGGAACGCAGGCTTCCTATGGGGTTTCCTCGGGGTAGGCAGGCATGGCCCTATCAGTCTATCTCATTGAAAGCTGAACATCAAGGGACACTTTATTTGAAAAAATAAAACAACAACAACGAAATCAACTAAATACTGCAATTTGAATTCTCAATTCTTAGGGACTGTCCTATCTGTTCTCCTCCTAAATGGCAGCCCAGCTTGGATTCAAAGGGGAGAGAGAGAGTTGGAGCTGGCAGGTCATCTCACCTGTTCATGGAACAGACTGTGTTGGAAGCCAGGAAAGATGTACTCAGGTGTCTTGAGAACATGTGGTCAAGCAGCAACAGTGTGAGGCTCAGGGCCAAATCCCTGGAGCGGCAGGGAGGAGGGTATTCCCACTCAACTCTCCCTTCTATAAAACTGTTTCAAGCACTGGAGAGAGAATTTCAGGTGTTTCTTTACATTGTAACCTATCAGCACACCTTTCCTACTCTCTTCCCATCTTCATCACGATCATTAAAATATTTGTGAGTTAATTACATTGTGCCCAACAATGCACTGAAAAGGTTATGTTCATTATTTCATTTAATCCTAATTGCAGCCTTGGGAATAGGCATTGATATTATATCACAATTAACATTTTGCAGAGGTTCAAGGTTGCACACCTAATAAGGGGTAGATATCAATTTATTTCTGATGCCAGAGCCTACACCCTTAACAGCCACAAAGGTACTGCCGTAGAACCAATGATTATTTCATATTTTCTCCTCTCCTGACACATACACTTGGTTTTTCTTTTTTTTAAATACCAGTTTTGAGTTCTACTTACAAATGAATCATCTGATAGCTTTCAAATGTAAATGGCAAAAGTATTCTTAAAGTTGACCTCTGTCCATTTGGATGGTTTTTATTTATATTTTTAAATAGTCTATTGATAATGACTTGGATCTATTCACACTAAAATAATGACTATCTTTTGAAGTTTCCATTATTCAATGAGAAAAAAGTGTTTGTCACAGATGAATAAAGCAAGATTAAATATTGTTCACCTGGAAATCTAAAACTAAGAATTAACATATATTTTGAGATTTTTTTAAAGAGAAAATCAATATCTAAAGAGCCATATTTATAAATTGTATCAGAATATAGTAGGCATAAAATAAACTTATTTTCTATTTTATTTATGGAAAATTTGGGCAAAAGTAGACATAAGTTAATAAGTACATGTATTGTTTATCTTGATCTTGAAATACAAAAAAAATTTAATTCTGATTTTTGGCCTCCATGGATCATGAAGGTTTCTCTTTTATCAAACTATAAGTATGATGTACATTTATTTATGATGATCTTTTTGTGATCATATACTGAGGTAAACAATTTGATCATTAAGAGGCTGTCATTTAAAATAACTGAAACTACAATTGGGATATGGCACCACTAAATATATGTAGGTCTTACGGGAGGGGTGTGTGTGTGTGTGTGTGTGTGTGTGCGCACGCGCGTGCATGCACGTGCTAGGTGTGTGTATGTGTGTGTATGTATGTTTTAATTATTTTAAATTCAAGATCTTTTTTTTTTTCTTTTTTTTTTTGTGGTACCGGGGATTGAACTCAGGGGCACTCGACCACTGGGCCACGTCCCCAGCCCTTTTTTTGTATTTTATTAGAGACAGGGTCTCACTGAGTTGCTAAGTGCCTCGCCATTGCTGAGGCTGGCTTTGAACTCGCGATCCTCCTGCCTCAGCCTCCCAAAGTGCTGGGATTACAGGCGTGCGCCATCGCGCCCGGCTTCAAGATCCTTTTAAATAACAATAAATATCCTTTTAGTTTCTTACAAAAACCCCAGTTATTTTATAATAATTATATGTGAATAGGAATACTTAACACAGGGAGAAAAGAAAACTAAATATAAATGACAAGTTTTTTTTTTTTTCATTTTGTGCATGGATTAATCCTACATGACAACTAATCTAAGGATGATCCTTCCTCTAGATTTTGATTTGCTCAGTGTGAATCCTCCCTTGGAGCCACAGCCTATCCAAGCTGGTGAATGTCAATCTAGCAAAGCAAAGAGAAGTACTGGGACCCACCACCACACCACACACTGCCGTGTTCCTTTGGCTATTTAATACTTTTCCTTACCCATCCAGCTTTGCATGAAGAGATCCTGGTTGGGGGGTGCAGGGAATGCCAGTAGCACCCTCTTAGCCTTCGCTCCTGCTTTGCAATTTTCTTCCAATGTGTTTTAATTTTCATTCTCTTATTACAAGTGAGTTTAAATACTTTCAGATACTTAAATAGATTGGTATTTATATTTCAGTGAGCTTTCTTGTCCTTTTTCCCCTTTAAGGGATGTTGACCTTTTTTTATAAACATCGAGGAGTTCTTTACTCATAAAGGGTGAAGTATTTTTCCATTGATAACTGCAAATCCTCAGTTACATAATTCTTTGGTTGTCATTGGGGTTTTTATATGTTGTTTTGGGTTTTTTTTTGGTTTGTTTTTTAAATTTTCATTTATATATTTGTGTGTGTGTGTGTGTGTGTGTGTGTGTGTGTGTGTATGTGTGTGTTTGGCCATGCTGGGGATCAAACCAGGGCCTTGTGCACGCTAGATAAGTGCTCTGCCACTGAGCTGCACCCTTAGTCTCTCTTGTTAGGGCCTGAAAGCACAAGGAAGTGATGTTTCTGTCTGGAGTTGAAAGCTCTACACAAGTTTTTAAACTTTCAGAGCATTGAGTGTGAGAGGTTACTCAGACTGAAATCAAGGGGAAAACTAAATAAAGCCTCTAGCTTCCCTTGCTTTTAGTTACTAGCTTTTAGCTGACTTTAAAAGTCACTAATTTTGATAAGGCCACCATTATCTGAACATGCATTCCCCGAAGAGTCATGATGATGGATTACACGTGTGCAGACAACTGATTATTTCACTTCTAATCAATTTTCAGCCTGATTCTTCATCCCATAAATATTCCCAAACCATATCCTTGGGGAGGTGGATTCAAGACTCTCCCACCTCCATGCTTGGCCACCCTGAGAATAAACTCTTGCAATACTTCCTGTTTCAGTGATTGGTATACTCTACAGCCAGCAAAATGGGCCTTGTTAGATAACAAAACATTCCCAGGTGGGTTGTAGACTAAGGTAAATAAATGACCTCATTACATAGATTTCATTTTAAGCCTGAAAGTAATGCTCATGACAATATAATTCTGTCACTCCACTTTGAAAAAAAAAAAAACTACAAGATTTCTCCTAGAGTATCAAATGGAAGGCACAGCTTTAAATGTACTCCCTGTTTTGTCCATAACCCTTCTGCTCTATGGTCCCTACATCCATGAAGACAGCCCTCCTAACAGGATCCTTCCAGTTTACACACCTTCTTTCATTTCTTCCTCTTCCTTACCACCTTTCTGCCCACATCCTACAAGTTGCCAATATTGTCAGTCCCCTGACCTAACCATTTCTCAAACTCATACAATTCTAAGGACCATGGGAAACAATCCCTATAGCTTCTCCAGCCACCACAACATCCTCACCTAGACTAAGGCCTCCAACTGTCTTCAGGCTCCAGGACAGGCAAGCCCTTCACCTCCCCTCAATCCATTCTCACCACTGTGGTGTGAGGTTCCTAAAACTACCACTGGGCCACATTACTTCAGTGGGTTCCCGGTGCTCCCTAGAGTATAATTCAAGCTCCTGAACTTGGCCTACAAAGTCCTGCCTACCTCTCCAGATTAAGTTCTCAACTTCCTTCTCCGGGTCCTTTATGCCCAGTGATTTCAGAGTGTGGGCCCTGGATCAGCAGTTAGCAGCACCTGGGAACTTGTCAGAACTGTCAGTTCTCAAGTCCTACCCCAACTGTAGCAAATTAGAAACTGGATGCAGGACCCAGCAATATGTGCGTCAGCCAGCCCATCAGCGACCGTTAGGCCTGCTGAGGTTCGAGAACCACTGCTTTAACCATACTGGACTGACTTCATTGCTAAATCCAGCGTCCCAGTGCTCGCAGATCCCGCCAACACATGCACACACCCCTCCTGTGTGTTGGGTCACTAGCCCTCCCTTCCTCCTCCCCTTCCGTGGTGGCTGTGGTCAGGGACTTCCCACCTGGCTGAGGGGACCTGAAATGGCCAACCAGAAGCTGACATGACAACAGATCTCAATGACCAAGGGACCTTCCGCTGGCAGGTGCGACCACCCTGCCAGTTCACATCAGCCCAGACCAATCAACAACAGATACAATGCCCCTAACTCAGCTCAACCAACACACTGCCAGTTTAGATGGACTAGACCGCCTACATCTTGCTTCCCTTATAAGCACTGTACTTGCCTTTCATGCGACTTCTCCGGCCCTCACCCTTTTGAAGACCAGTGACCCTTGCCCAGAAGCGCCCCCACCCCCAATAAATCTTTTTATGGTGCCTCATTCTATTGTCTTTTCTGCCTTACACTGTGGGCCTCACCACATTTTTTTCTAACTAACCCCTACTTCTGGTTATACAGTCAAATGAGTCCCTGTTAGATCAGATAATGTAATATGGTGGCTCTACCTGGAGGTGTGATCCAAACTACAGAGTCATAGAGGAGCTGTAGAACATTGGTGAAGGATCCTCTGAACAGTTAAAGTGGAGTTCACCTGAAGGGGTCCTTCCTGGCAAAGTGTGACCCCGATTCATTTGGCCCTTAGACAGTGAAACACAAGACTGACTGCTTGGGACCTGATGCCCCTTACTGCTAAATACACTCAGCACGGTGACTCCCAGCAAATTTTAGGCTGCATCTGAAGTCCCAAGTGGGGACTGATTGTTGCTGTCTGAAGCAATTGCCGCTTGGAGCAACGAAGCCTCTGGAAGAAGTTTAGAGGCAAACTGGAAACAAACAGGCTTTTTATTCTGATAACTTCTCTCTCTGGCTCCAACAATGACTCTAACACCACCACACACCACCAAAAAACCTACAAACAAATGGCGCCACCCCGATCCGATCTCGGCTCAAGTCTTGGGAGATCCCGGGCCAAGTCCCGTGAGATCCTGGGCCAAGTCCCACGAGACCATGGAAGGCGGCAATGCCCGAATATCTCTATGGCCCACAGCCAACCGCAATCTCAGCCATCTCCCGAATCAGGGCTCCTGCAACTGATCATAGTGGGTTGCAGGAAGTAAGTGAGCAATGTATCAGACATTTGCCACTTGGCTTCACTATCAGATGCATCCTCAAAGTAGAAATGAGAATTTTATTTAAATTCAAGCATATCATATTCCTGACATGTTAGAAATCTGTAATCTTCCAGCTTTTTCTCCCCAAAGCAGCACAAGACTCATATTAAGGCATGTAGTTGTCCATACCCAGGTTTTAAACATCTGTCTCTCTGGCCTCTGGACGTTTCCTAGAAGTCTAAGATCTATATTTATTTTTTTAAAGAACAACATTATGAAGAGATACTCACATTCTCTTGTGATTCGTAGCTCTCTCCCTCCATCACTGATTTTTTTTCTGGGCAAGAATCACTGATAAGAACAATGTTTAAGAAAAAAAAAAAAAATTATCATATTTTGAGATCAAGATAAATGGTTTAAATTTTTCAAACATTACAAAAGGTCATACCATAAAAGCAAAAGCTTCTTTCACACTCACTGACCTCCCACTCTCTGTCACCCCAACCTTCTGCTCTTAAAGTCACTACTTTTCTGTTTGTGTCTAGATTGTTTTTATGTGTATGCACATAGATGTATAACATATAATCCCCATGCTCTTTTTAAAATATTGTTTTTAGTTGTTGATGGAACTTTGTTTTTTTATTTCTTTATATGTGGTGCTGAGGATCAAACCCAGTGCCTCACGAATGCTAGGCAAGTGCTTTACCACTGAGCCACAATCCCAACCCCCATACTCTTTATACAGCAGAATTACACCATATTGCCTTCTGCATTCCCTTGAATGGTGTTTTGCTATCAATGGTATGGGAGTAACTAGACTGACGTATTTTGCCATTTATTGTTTAGACATGTACAATGTTATTTGGCCCATATCAGCTCTTTGATAAGCCCTACTCTACACAATGAGGTGGGGGGAAGGGTCCAGAATCAACAGCTAATTTCTAAAATTTAAAGAGCCAGTTTCAAATGGAACCAGAACTTGAATTTAGGACTTTAGAATTCATGTGTCCTACTTATTCAATATCAGCAAACCCCTTTCACCTCACTGATGAACTTTCAACCTTTCAACCAAGCCAATCTGGCCTATTGCCAGCGTCTTTTTGCTTACTGACAAACAGCTGTCTCAGGGATTAGACGTAAATGAGACCACAGGTTCTTTTCCCCATAATCTCACTGCCAAGTGGAACAGTCCAACAAACACAACATTTGAGTCAAATCTGTTACCACAAATGATTACTACCAAGGAGGCATGGAAAGCATCATACCATCTGTTCTGTAAATTCAGTGACACTGTCTCAGCTCCATCCTTTTAGGTATTTCCACATACACTCGACAAAAAGATTCAGCCCGAGACAGAGATTTACAGGGAGAATTCACTCACCTTAGATCAGAAGGCAGAGTCTTCTTGGGTCAGTCATGTGGACATAGCACATAGCAGTGTTCTAGGTCAGGACCCCCTGAGATTTTGACTTCCTCACTCTTGTTCTTCTTCAGGGCAGAGCTGGAGCTGCTAATGTTGTGTGTCTGGCAATCCACTTAGTTGGAATAAAACTGGCTTCACAACAAATAATTATTTCTATCTCATGTGCTAATGAGAACTCTCCGGGCACAGATTTAGAAGGTGGCACTTGATAGTGCGGCCCCAAAGTTTGGAAGTTTGTAATGCTAATTTACCATGTGGATGATCTGAATTACTAGTTATGATATTCAAGTAATTACTAACTACCTCTAACGTTTAAAGTTAATGTAAAACACACACACACACACACACACACACACACACACACACTTCTCTGTCTAAAGTGAAGAATTCTAAAGCAAATTAAGGATAACAAGGCATCTTCAATCAATTGTCGACGAATATGTTCGCCTCTTTCCTTACCCCATTCTTCATGCCAGGCGACCAAGTGGCAAACTCAGAGATAAGGAACATGGACTCTAGAATCACTCGACCTGAGTCCATGAGGAGGCTTTGTGTTCATAGCTATGAATCTGCAAGAGAGTTATTAGTTAACCTCTCTGAGCCTCCTTTCCTTCTTTGTATAGTGAGGGTAACAAAGAGTCATGTGATGAGGCAGGCAAAATGCTGAGCTCATAGTCCGACTATCATGATTTCATCATCTAATCATGTTTGTTCTTCCAACGTTTCTTTCTCCCAAGTTTCTCCATCCATCTCCTCCGACCCGTCCATTCAGTCATATTTATTGAAACAATTTTAAGCACAAAGTTTCCTGGAAAGCACTGGAGAATCCAGTGGTCAATGGGCAGGGTCTCTTCCCATAGAAGCCCCCAATCTCAGGGCGGTTCAGACCTCACCCAGGGCTGATCTTTATGGAATTCCACAATGTGTCAAGCATGGTGCCAAGCACTTTACATTTATTATCACCCTTAAATTTAAGTCACCTGCAAAGTTAATGCCCTTTTACAGAAGATGAATCTGAAACTTTTCAAAAACTAAATGCCCAACCCAAGCTGATCCAAACCCAGGAAGCCTGAAACTCAAACCTGTATCACACCACCGCCTGGGTCCTCAGCTCTGTGAGCCCTCCTCCTCCCAAGCCACTGTGGAAATAACATCCAATCCCTCCTCTGCTTGCACTCTTTTAGAATTAGCGATTTCAGGGCTGAGGGTCAGTGGTAGAGCACTCGCCTAGCCTGTGTGAGACCCTGGGTTCGATCCCCAGAAACACAAAAACATTAACTAAGTAAATAATTTATCTTAAAGAGAATAGTCTTATTTTTACAACTCCAGATGTTAATGTTCTCTTAGCATCCCCCTTCTTCCTTAGCTTTAATAGATGCAGCATTGTGGAGGCTGCACAGATTTTGGAGCCAGACTGTATTACTTGGCCACTTAATCTGCTGCGTGACCCAAGACAAATCTCACAGCCACTCTGTGCCTTAGTTTTCTCATGTGTAAAATAAGGGTTAATGTTATGTAACTAAGAGGATATTCTGAGAATTGAAAAATTAACATAAATAAAGTTATAAGCACAGGCTCAGCACATAATTAACTGCTGCACAAGTGAAAGGCTTCATTATTCATCTTATGTGTTCATATTATACCTATGTATCATAGATACATCCACTTTATCCCTTATGAATATCCTTAGGTCTAGAAAATCTCGATCTTTCAAAAAATATTATTTTACTCACTTGAATGCAACAAGACTACTATTTCTTTTTGTCGATAAATAGAAATGGGATCACACCAGAAGATGACACTTTGCCCAAACTCCATGTCTTTCCCTTCTTCAGCTGTTTGCCTCCAACTCAGTCATCCTTAGAAAAGGGGAAAGTGTATTCCTCACCTCAATGTAACTGAAATCCTAGAAGAAACAAGGGTCAAGGAAAATTTTGAAAGTCTCCTAAGAAAACTACTTTCCTTTTTCTGCATTCTCATCTTCAGGTTTCCTATTTCTGTTCCTCCTCTTTTCCTGATTTTTCTTTATCCCACTAACGTTGGAGACAGATGCTGTTATTCACAGTACACGTCCTGGAACTGAACCCATGACGTTCAGCTCTCTGTTGTAGGGTATGGACCTTGGAAGGCAAGGTCCTATGCCCCAAGTCTCGGAGAAGAACGAGGTTAAGTTCTCGGCTTTGAATTATTTTCTCTCCTTCTCAGAAGTGCCTCCAGAGAGATTCTGCTCATCTCAGCTCAGGTCTTACCTGCCAGAAACCCAAAGTTTTGGGCTATGAATTTTAGCTTCCCACCCTCGCGGGCCCCTTCAGCCGCCTTCAGTCCATTTGAGGAACTGAGGTTAAAGTCCAAGGTTTTTAGGAGCAAACTCAGTCCTTCTGTCCAGGAAGCAGTGCGTTCTTGCCAAAGCTGCCAAGAGAACCACAAACCATAACTGGCTGATCCTGTCTCCCTCTCTGTGACTTAAACCTTGAAGGGAGGTGCGGGGAAGGAATAGCGCGCGGAAGGGTGGCTTTAGAACCCGCGCGTGAGAGTTTCTTGAACTCCCAGGGATAAAGGTTTCCTTGAACTCTGCACGTAAAGGTGACTTTGAACCTGGGCGGCGCAGCACGGCAGAGAGCCCGCGGCACCGCAGCGCCTGACAGCGCCTGACAGCGCACGGCAGAGCTCCAGGGCAGCGCGCCTCCCCCGGGACACGCGGGCAGGCGGGGGCGCGGCGGGTCCCAATCACCGGCGGTGCCGGAGCCTGCCCTTGGCACCCTAAGGAAGTACGCGGCGCCCGCTGGTTGCCACTGGGCACCCCGAGACCATGGGGAAGCTAGTGGTGCTGACCCTGCTGGGGGCCAGCCTGGCCTTAATCGGGGAGCGATTACTGGCATTTAGGTGAGTGGGTATCTCGATCTCTTTCTCTTGGGGTCCAAGTTCGGTCAAGGGCAGCCCGCTGACCGGCGCAGGTTTGAAACCTCACTCCTCAATCCCACCCAGCAGAATAGCCTTGGAGAATCACTTCTGTGAAAAGTGAGCTGCCTGGCCTTCCCAGGGCGGTGGGGCAGAAATGCCCACATCTGTTTTCTGAAGACCACGTCCCACTTTCCCAGGTCACCCTCAACATTCTGCTTGTAGAAAAGCAAAGCCTGGGGAACTCACTGGACTTGGGGGAGGGGACAGGCTACCAGCTGCCTTTTTAGTGCTGACACAGTCATTGGACACCTGAGTGAATATTCAGAAATACTAGGTTACAGTACCGGGTTCCAAGAAAGAGCGAGATCAACAACAGCACAGAAGAGTTCTAACACCTTCAGGTGCCAACTGGCATTTTGGAGCGGAAGCCATTTCTCTAAGGTCTCAGGGAGTCAGCATTGGGCTAGAAAGAATCTTCAGGTGGTGACACAGGGTTTATGTTCCTGAATGGATCTAAAGCCTCTGCTTGCCTTCAGTTGTCTTTGGGATTTTTTTTTTTTTTTTTTTTTTTTCCATTTCTTTCCCTAAGTAGTAGTTGGTCTTCCCAGAGGTTCACCTTCACAATCTTTTCAGATGCCTGGTGACTGTTGGCAATACTTTCTAGTTCAGCTTATGCGTTTATTGTTACATTTGTTTCCAGTGTAAACAAGTGATAGAATCATAAAATTATAATAAAGTCAATTTAAGGGTTTTCAGTTTTGTTTTGTCTGTTTGCTTTACTTTTTTGTTGTTGTTTTTTTATTTTGTTTTTTGTTTATTTGTTTGTTTGGGTGGGTGGGTGGGTGGTGCTGAGCTAGAGTTAGGCAGCACTCTACCACTGAGCTATACCCCCCAACCCTAAGGGGTATGTTTTATAAATGATTAAAAGATAAATCTAAGTGTAGTCTTCCCGAATATTATTTAGTAAAATACACAATATTTAGAATAATGCTTCACTGTGGAAATAGGAACACAGGACCCCAAAATAATTTGGCCAATTGTTTAAATGGCAGTCGGCTGAATAAATTTATTTTTTTGCAAACTAAGTCAGTATAAGCTTAAAAATAATACAATGAAAGCAAAAGTATGAGGTTTAACTCTTCAGAGACACTGTAGAAATTATGAAAGCATTTGAAAGGGGGTGGGGGGTCCAAAAATGCAAGACCATATGGGACAAATGGCAGAAATGCAGACTTAAAATAGACAATACTTTAGAAAATTAAATAATTCTACTTTGTGCATTTAAATTAATAATATCATTCAGTTACTCATACCATTAAATAGTGTATTTTATTTGGACAGCAAGTATTTTCATGTATAATCATGTTTTAGTCTTTGAGCAATAACAGTAACGTTAGCTGATAATGGCACATTACTCATATAAAGCCCATGTTATGGAAAGACAGAAATAAAAGGAGTTGTCTACTTGTTTGTTATATCATTCATAAATTAGCATGAAGAGTTAACCAGTCAATGGGACCTTGACTTCTGTATTGGTTTTTGTTTTCCACAGAGAAAGAATTAGTGCAATTCGAGAATTGGAACCTGTGGAACTCCAGAACTGCCATCTCATTGAGGGACTTGGTATGTATGTGATAGCACCCAGAGGGGCTAGCACAGTTTCTTGGTCACCATCCACCTAAATGAGCCTGACAAATGATTTAATCCACCTACTTTTTAGACCCTCCTGGTGTGGCTTCTACATCACCCACTTTACCCAAGCTATACCATGCAGTCTCCAAAATACCAATATCTATGACTTTTTCTCAGTCTATTTCCTTAATGACATATCTCTTGTCATTTGACGAATGTATTTGACTATTCCCTGGCTGTTCTCTTGCTGATGTTCCCTCATTCCCCTTGTAAGATATTTTATTCTCTTACCTTTCTTCTGTTACCTGCCCTTAGTTTCTTTCTCTTGTTTTTCCTGTTCCCCTCCCTCCCTCCCTCCCTCTCTCCTTCCTTTCCTTCCTTCCCTTTTATATTCTTTTCTTCTTTTCTTCCTGCCTCCCTCACTCTCCTTAATGACATTCTTGTCTTCAAGAATTATTTCCTTCTAAATTTACCGGGGAGTGCCATGAGGAATTTGACTTAGCATTTACCCTCGAAAGCCTCAGCCTACCTAGATGTCTTTTTAAAAAATTACTCCAAAATCCACAGTTAGATCCCCAATTTCTCAAATAGCAGGCCTTCTTTTCCCATCAACTCAATCTTAGAAGAATTCTATTTTACATCTCTGTTGTCTTCTGTCTTGTTCCCACCCATAGCCAGCTCTTCTAGACTTCTGTGTGTGGTGTCCCATCCTCAAGAGGCTTAGTTCAAAACCCAGGAACCATTCATTTCCCCCTTGTCCCTCAGGATTCCCATTGAGACTCAGGGGCATGTTTCTCCTCTATACCCACACAGGGCTGATCTCATCTACTAGTCATAACCATACTGTTTATTTGGGCTCCAAGCCTCTAATTTTTCCTGACGTGGCTACTAGAAAATAATTAAAAATCCGAATAGATTCTGCTCACCTCCCTGGGAATACGTTCATTACTTCTTCACCTTTAGTTATGAAAGCCTTCATCTCTGCCAACCGAAATCAGCTACCAACTCAGGTCTTTCCTCTAAGCTCTCACAGCCCTCGGAAACTCTGATTCATTCACAACACCTACCACATGCATTATTTTGTAGCTCACACTATAAAATAAATACTCACTTTCACTGTCAGCCTGCAAACCCCTAAGGTCAAGGACTGTGACTTATTTATTGGTATGTGACAAGATGGTTTATTTTCTGATATGAATTTGTATTTTATTTTTCTTGCTATACATATTTTTAAAAATGAAAACAACAACAAAAAAAAAGACATTATTTTGGTTTGGCTTTTCTACTTCTTTTCCCACTGAATTTCTAAAAAAGAGTAATCAGGACCTTGTTCTTTGCCGTCTTAGAAGTGGTTGGTTTTGCCAGCCAAAGGGAGAATGAAAGACAAACCCCTTGCTGGTGTTTGATTTTGAGAACCTGAGCCTCTGAGGGGTTCTGATGAAAAGGGATGAGAATACATGGCTTTCTTTGAATAGCAGGGACTCCTACCCCACTGTCTGACAGCATTCTGGAGAGGTGCAGGACCTCAGAAGGAGGGATGCAAGGTATTCTTAGGAAGGCTGGACCAAAGACACTGTGCACAGCATGCAAGTGGAAGAATTGTCTCAATCAAAGGGTCCCCATAGGCCTGGCAGCAAGTAGACTTTCTTGCTTGATTTTAAGAACCACCACCAAGGATCATTGCACAGTCCTACCAGAGACCCAGGAATGCCTCACATTCAGTTTCCCATCAGCTTCTTGGAATAGAGGATCCAGGTTAGATTTAATTTGATTTGAAAAACAAAGAAATGTGACATTTACACACTTGTTTACTGTCTTGAGGAATAATAATCATACTTACTGCACATCAATCTCTCAAAAGACAGCAGCCTGCCAAGTAATTTATGGGATAATTAGACTAAATGATTGCTAAGGTCTGGTCTGACTTTTAAGTTGTAAAACTCTACTAAATTCCAGAAACTAAAACTGGAGTTAAATATTGTGAGTCACAGGTCAGTGTTCTGATTGGCCAAATATTTGAAGAAAATGACAAAATAATTGGAAGCTGGATAGAAGCAGAAGAAAAAAGTAATGTGGTGCTGCTGCTCATATCTACTGTATATATTTACATGTTATATTTGAAGAAATAAACATGTTAGGCTGATCATGGGTAATTTGTCACTAGGACAATACCCACATACATGTATAACTAAAAAGTTGGCTCATCAAATGCTTGGAGTCTAAAAGCACTCCGTTGAAGCCTTATCACTCATCTGTAGCATAGGTGTGGCTGTCTAGGCTGTGCAGATTAGTAAATCAACACCTGGAAGAATTAGGTTACTCCCCCAGAACTAGAAGGTGAAAGACCTAAATTGGGAATCAGGATGGTTTTCTCCTCTGCATTCATATGCTGGGTCATGTAACATTACCTGTCTTATTGACTCACAACACATTTTGTAACAAAAGCTCCAAGAAAATGTTTCAACAGCAGAAAACAGAAAATACCAGGAGCTGGAATATTACTAAATATAGGCTGACTGAGGATTGCACTCAGGGTTGCTTAACCACTGAGCCATATCCCCATTCCTTTTTTATATTTTATTTTGAAACAAGGTCTCTCTGAATTGCTTAGGGCCTTGTTACAATGCTGAGCTGGCTTTGAACAGACATTCCTCCTGCCTCAGCCTCCTGAGCCACTGGGATTATAGATGTATGCCTCCATGCCCAGCTAAGACCCACCTCTTTGATAATAGGTTTTATAAAGTACTAAAGAACTATCAATGGACTCTAGGTAGAATGTAGAAGGGAATAACAGAGCTAGAGGGAAGTTCTAATATGTGTTTTTTCAAGACTAGAGTTTTGAGGTTAATTTTATATATGGGAGAAACTCTTCCTTTTTTTGTTTTTCTTCCCCAATATTCTTTCTTGGAGAAAAAATTGAAAGATGAAATATTTCTTCCTCCAGAAAGGATACTTCATAGTTCTTTTTGTACTGTTTATCTTTTTCCTTCAAGGCTTTGAAGGTCAAGGATTATTTTAATCAGGAAGTAAACTGACTGTCCTTGGCATCTGATCAAAGCTTCACTTGAAATATAACAAACTTTCTTAGGGCTGCTGTAGGCAGCCTTTAATTTGGGGCCTCCCATCTTCCCTTCCATCTTTTTTCTCCTTTGTAGCCTCCCATCTCCAAGATTTGCTGTTATTCTATAGCGGATTCCATTTGTTTTCTTAGCCAGTTATCATAACATTCTCTCCAAACAGAGGAATGACAATTATAAAATTAAGTGATGGTAAATTCTGGTGTGATCCTTTCTCAGGGTGCCTATAGGGAATGAGTAACGACAAGATGAAGATTAAAGATCATGCCAAGTCGTGGTAGGATTGATAGCTTAGAAAACAGTAGGTACCCTACTGTTCATAAGACAGATTTTTTTGGCTTAGCAGTGGGGTTTTAATGATGGTTGTGTGCAGACTAATGAGTGTGTGGGGAGAACTCAGAGGAGAGTGTTCTGGGACTCTTACTCCCACAGGAGCCTCTGTTGCTCGTAGGAACTGGTCCCATCCTGCAGATGCATCATAGGCAGGGCTAAGGAGGGTGGAAACATTGAATGATGAACTGCTAGTTCTTTTCTACTTCTGAATGCAGAGCACCAACTTCCTTTGTGTTCCGGAAGGAGCACAGTACCTCCAAAAACTAAGTTATTGAAGTAGATTTATGCTGTCTTCGGGGATATGTAAAATGGTGTTTGAAAGAGAAAAGGAGCCCAACAAGAGAGCACACAATTCGGAATATCTTGAACAGTGGCTTCTTGACTTATGGTTCATGTTATGGCTTGATAAACCCAATGAAAATATCTTAAGTCCAATGTACATTCCATACACCGAACCCACTGAATGTCCTATGTTCACCACACAGTACCCTGAGCAATGTCAGTTCTCTCCCCTCATGACCAAGTGGCCGAGGGGGAGCTGCAACTCACTGCCACAGCCCAACTTGGAGAGACAGCTGAGGAAAACCTCAGAATTCAAAATCCAAAGTAAGGTTTCTATTGAACACTTATCACTTGTGTACCCTTTGTTAATTCAGACTGTTGTTAAATTGGGCATCATCTGCATTCAGAAAATAACACCCACTTGCAGTGGAACTTCAAAAGGAGAAAAAAAATTCAAAAACCCTATAAGTGTTTATTTTGTTTATTAAGCCAACCCACTTTTATTGAAAGCGTCTACATTGAAAAGGTAGGTATTGTGTTGGATAGAAAGATACAACACTGAATAAAATCCAGTACTTGCTTCTAGGAAGCTATTTTGTCTAGTAGGAAATTAACAAATGAATACAGGGTAGATGCCTCGTGTGAGAAATGTCATGGTGGAGGTGGTCACCGGTGTCCATTTTAGCACATAAAAATGGATGTATTGGTGCAAAAAATGGAAACCAGGAAAGTCTGGGAAGGATGAGGAACTGCCTCCCATGCTCATTCTAATAGCCTGTGATCTTGCCCAGAGGTGAGGGTGATGTGGGAAGGGAGAACAGCCGGTGCCCAGGCATGCAGCTGGCTCTGGCCCATCTCACTAGCTGCTCACAGAGGTGTCACAGCATACCTGGAATGCAGAGAGGATGGAAAGAGCTGGGAGAACTGAGACTGGGCCCCAGATGTGGAGGTTTGAGACCTAGATCAAGGAGCTCGTGATTTGTACCGCACCTTTATGGAGCCTCTAGAAGATTTCAGACAGGGAAATGACAAGGTAAACTTTGCAATTCAGAAATATTACTGTCAGCTACACAGAGAATGGGTGTATGGAACACAGCCAAACAACCAGGAGAAAGAGAGAGAGAGGGAGAGAGGAAGAGAGAGAGAGATGCAGAGGCGTGCTCCCCTCACCTCACCAAAGGCACACCCTCAGTGACCCACCTCCTCCAGCCATACCCTACCTGACCACAGTTACCACCCAGTTAATCCCTATCAGGGGATTAATGCACTGATTAGATTAAGGCTTTCATAACCAGATCATTTCACTCTGAACTTTCTTGTGTTGTCTCATACATGAACTTTTAGGGACACTTTGTATCTAAACCATAACAGGGATTAAGGAAAAGGGAGGCATGAAAGATTGCTTCACATTTTCTGCTTTGGGTACTTGGGACAGAAGTACCATTTATTGGCATTAAAAAAAAATACAGAAAATGGAACTTATCCCAAATCAGTTTGGAACGTGTTGAATAAAAGAAATGAAAAAAGGAAGAAAAAAAAAAAAAAAACAGAAATATTCAACATAGAAATGACCACAGAACTTTACACAATGATTTGGACTTGATGGACTTGATGGACTAGGTGTAGAGATCAGAGACTCAAGAGCATGTGGTGGGTGGAAGTTGAAGCCATGGGGCTGGAGTGAACCATGCAAATAGAATGGGTGTTCTGTCATGAGAAAGAGTAAAGGACAGATCCTGGATACTTAGGAAAGAGGTGGGGAGGAGATTAAGGTAAAAAAAAAAAAAAAAAAAAAAAAAAAAAAAAAAAAAAAAAAAAACAACAACAAGTAGGGGTATGTAATATGCAAAAGAAACCCTAGAAAAGTAAATAATCTGTGATTTTTTAAAAATTGCTTTTTTTTTTTTTTTTTTAAATGCCAGGGATTGACCCCAGGGTGCTTAACCACTGAGCCACATCCCAGCCATTTTTTATTTTTTATTTTGAGACAGAGTCTTTCTAAGTTGCATAGGACCTTGCTAAGTTGCTGCAGCTGGCTTTGAACTTGCAATGTGCACCACCATGCCTGGCTTAAAAAACTCCTTTTTTATTTTTCAATTTGCTGGATTCTCCCAATGTCTATGTCATTCCATGTGGAAACAGCACTAAATCTTTCAGGCCACCAGGTACCATGTACAGGTAAATCTTGATTAACCAGCATTTTTAGGAAATGGAAAGATTTGGTTAATTTAGTTTTCACATTACTAATTGGGGATTAGTTCTGACTTCAGTATAGTGAATAAAATTAAATCTTTGTTTTCTGGTTTTCAATGCCTATTGCTCACCATTTTATTGATTCAAATTTGTAATTTTTTTGGCTTTGTCCCACTTTTATTTTTCAGATTCTCCCATTCTCCTTCAATTGCCAAGTGACAACCTAATAACCCATTTTACTGGGTAACCTTTTTCCACAAGTTCTAATCTCAGTCTGTGTACCAAACCACCTGAAAACCTAGCGACATAAAACAACAGTTATTTCATTATGACTATAATTCATAGTTTTATTTTGTTTTGGTTTGGTTCTGGATATTGAACCCAGGGACTTGCACAAGCTAGCCAAGTGCTCTACCCGCTGAGGTATACCCCAGCCCTATGACTGCAGTTTGGACAGGACTTGATGGAGACATTTCACCTGATCCATTTGTATCCACAAAGGCAGCTCAGAGCTTGGAACAGGAGTCATCTGGGGCTCCTGTGGTATCTCTCTCTACCTTGTGTGGTTTCTCTGCATTCTTTCCTCTGGAGCTTTAGAATAAACAGATTTATTACATTTCAGTTCAGGGATCCCAAGAGGCATGCCTTGGGAGAGAAAGAGATAAAGATAGAGATAATAGAGATAAGATACAGAGAGGTAATTCGACCTTTGTTTTTTTGGGGATTGGCTAATTTCACGTAGCATTATTTTCTCTAACTCCATTCATTTACCTGCAAATTCCATGATTTTATTCTCTTTTAGTGCTGAGTAGTGTTCCATTGTGTACATATACCAAAGTTTCCCTATCCATTCATCTGCTGATGGGCATCAGGGTTGGTTCCACAATCTAGCTATTCTGAATTGTGCTGCTATAAACATTGATGTGGCTGTGTCCCTGTAGTAAGCTGTTTTTAAGTCCTTTGGGAATAGGCCAAAGAGTGGGATAGCTGGGTCAAATGGTGGTTCCATTCCAAGTTTTCCAAGGAATCTCCATACTGCTTTCCAGATTGGCTTCCCCAATATGCAGTTCCACCAGCAATGTAAGAGTATGCCTTTTTCCCCACATCCTCGCCAGCATTTATTGTTGTTTGTTTGTTTGTTTTTGTTTTTTGATAGCTGCCATTCTGACTGGAGTAAAATGAAATCTTAGAGTTGTTTTGATTTGCATTTCTCTAATCGTTAGAGATATTGAGCATTTTTTCATATATTTGTTGATTGTTTGTATATCATCTTCTGAGAAATGTCTGTTTAGTTCCTTGGCCCATTTATTGATTGGGGTTTTTTTTAATTTTTTATTTTTTTTTGGTGTGAAGATACTAATATATAAAGGCAAGAGAGAGGGGATGAGAGGAATGAAAGAGCTTTAAATAGAACAAAGAGGGGGGGGAGGAGGATAAGGGGATAGGAATAATGGCAGACTGAGTTATCCATGATTACCCTAAATACATGTATGAAAACACAATTGTTGCAATTTGAAAAATTGTGCTCTTTATATGTAATATGAAATGAATTGTACTCTGCAATCATGTATAACAAATTAGAATAATAAAAAATTTTTAAAAAGATACAAAGAGAGAATGAGTGTGTGTGCCCTTGGGCAGCTATGACTATGTCACTTAGCCTTGGATATGGCATTATATTCACTTCATTTTGTTTGTCAAAGCAGTTACAAAGTTCTGTCCAGGCTCCAGGGGAGAGACGATAGATAGATCTTATCTCTTAGTAGAAGAAGGTGTACCTCACATTTTAATAATAGCAGATGCCCATGGTACATATTGGTTCTGATATTTGTAGAATATAGTTCACCATCCTAGATAACCATTGCCTTCTATATCAGTCCTGCTTACTTGGGACCAGTTCTTGAGTGACTCTATCTCCCTACCAAAAGCCATACCAGTCCCTTTTTCATCTTGTTTTTAACCAAAATCTCTATCTTATATGCTTCTTTCCATGGGGGGAAAAATGCTCAAGAGAAGTTCTCAATGAGATATCTGATTAAACTCTTTCAAATTCATTTATACTCAATAGTTCATCTTAAGACCTATAGCTGTTTATAACAGAAAACAATTACTCAGTAATTTCTCAATATGCTGTATAATGATAGATTTTGGGGGACTCAACAAGCTGAAAGAGGAGAAATGCTTCAGAGAGAGGCCTATAAAAGAACTTCTCGATTATGACTTTCCAAATTTTATCATTCCACCTGTAGACAAGACTTCTATGTGAAATAAAGCTAAATCTCTCAGGACATAGCTTAGAAATTGTTATTTCAAAGATAATCTGAGATAGAAATTTATTTTCTACTTATTTACCTTTTATCTTGAAAATGAGTTCTAAAAAAAGAATTTAGTATTTGAGGAGTCTGACTCAGGTGTTCTTATACAGTAGCATGCCTGTGGGATTCCTGAAAGTTAAAACTATATTAAAGTTCCCCAAGTAAAGGTTGAAATAGTCAGTGTACTTTCCAAAAGATGTTCAAAGTTTGGACTAAGAGATTTATTTTTAAACCTTCATATATGTCAGTGTACTTTCCAAAAGATATTCAAAGTTTGGACTAAGAGATTTATTTTTAAACCTTCACATATGCATCTTTCTGATTTTTTTTTCTTTTCTTTTCTTTACAGAAAATGGCTCTGAAGATATTGATATACTTCCTAGCGGGCTGGCTTTTATCTCCAATGTGAGTATATCCAGGCTGTTCTGATGCTCACATCAATAGTTGTATAGACAGTGCATTAATGTTGTCAGCTAGGGCTGCCAGATGGACCCCCATACTCTCATCCCGCCTCTGGGTAGACAAGTCAACTAAAAAAGCCCAAATAGGAATCTGGAGGGCTAATTAGAACACCACAGGAATGCCCAGCTTTGACTGCCCCATGCAGGGCAGTTCCCTGTGGTCAGCTGCACACTCACTACGATCTCAATAAATGTGTATTGATTTCCATTTGATTCCCAGGCTGATCTTCAGATCTGTCCTGTTGCTGTCCATCTCCATCATTGCCCTGATGGATTGGGTCTGTTTCCGGTAGTCATCTTCTCACAAACTAGTATTATTTTTGCTTGCTTATGTTTAGAGCTCTGTAAATGTTAGTGGATTGAATGTTAACTATGTTAACTCAATTCAAAACCCTGAGCACTCTTCACCTTAGGGTCTTTGCCATTCTTTCCATGTCATTCAAACACAAGTAGAGAAGAACCTACATTTTGTTTCTAATACCACCATTCTGAGTTTGGGATGATCAGGAAGCTGTGCCAGAGACTGAAAATCAATAAATGAAAACTATTGTATACTTGTGAAATGTTTGAAAATTATCACGTATTTGTTAAATTGGAATGGAGTTTAAGATTATCATGCATTTCTACATATTGGAATTGGGTTTAAGATTTTGAAAAAGTGGATTTATATATTTTTAATGTGAATGAATTTTTATTGCTAGAATTACATGTCTGATATTCCATTTGAGCCAATAAAAATCCACAAGAGAACATAAATTTTTAAATCTAAACGCTTTTGGACAAAAAGGAGGCACCTATGTAACCATGGCCCAAAATTCCAAATTCTGAATTATGCATGGTGCAGTACAGGGGAGGTCTCCTTTGGATTATAAAGTGCTGGTGATGGCATTTATGGGTGGGATTTTATTTCTTTTCTTTTTTTTTTTTCCAAAATCAAAAAAAGAAAGGCTTTTACTTTGTTGACATAAATTTTCTATTGTCAATCTGAATTTTTTAGTGTTATGCCAAATAGACCTTCAAAAATGATGATTCTGTAGCTAGGAAAATTCTTTGCTATTAGAATATAGTGTTTGTTATTACTCCCATATTCATTTTTTCTGTTTTCACTGTAAGTAAGCTTCAAAATTATTACTGGGCAGAAAGAGGATATTTCCAACTCAAATATTACATAGGGAATGTTAACATAAAGTTCTAAATAATGAGTCTCTTTTTCAACACTAACAAATAACTCATTCTTAGAGGCTAAGGATCATGCTCTGGTTATTTCTAATCTTTCTGCACTGTAACACATTCAAGACCATGTTCTTATTGGTCTCTCCTTTCACCTCTTCTTACCTTCCAGATGTTTGGAAGCCACAGATTTAGGGAGTAATTTTGTACAATAGATATTTTTCATCTATTCAGAGGTGCCAAACAAGATATTTTCTTCCCTGATATGAGACTTGGCATACTTCTCTTTGCCTGCAAGATTACTCTCTCCTTCATACTTTGCCAGCTAACTCCTATTTCTCTGTGAGCCTCACTGTGGTGGCACTCTACCTCCTCAGGAAAGTCTTCCATAGCACTCCCTTGCTGGATGAAGTGCCTCTTCTATGCCCCCCCGCCCCCACTTCCTCTGAACTTTAATGCTCTCATATGCCATACATACTGATGTGCTTGCCTGTTGCTGCATCACTAGACTTCAAGTTCCTTGGAACCAGGACTTTGGAGTGCTCACTGACATACCCAGCACCTCCTGGCATTTGTGGATACTTGAATATTTCCCGAATGCATGGGCTGGTTAATGAAAATAGTGGAGGATTTCAACGACTGTCCACACATACCTGTAGTCTGTTGTGGAAAACAAGATGCCTGCACCTCCAGATGATTGTCACCATTTCCGTGGGTTTATGGAATGAAAAGAGTTGCTTCCACCACTAGCACACAGTAGGACTGTTGCCACTTATTCTCACTTAAACAGAAAACATGGTGAGTGTGAGGCCTTTTATCAGAAGTGTTTTATTCATTGTTACACTTAATTCAGGCTGAGTTTGTTTGCAATGCCTCATCCTTGCCTCCGTCAAATCATTTCCATGTCTACAGCATCTAGTCTTTCCCCTAGCTGGCAGTGCCCTTATCTGTCTCCAGGCTACCAAGGTGTTCTGCCTTGAGATATCTTCCTGAGCAATATTCTGCACCCTCAAATTTTTCTTCATGATGTGGCAGAAAGAGGCAGTACAGTGAATGATCAGGATGATTTAGGCAAATATTTTCTCTGCACTTCATTTTCCTCATGTGAAAGGGAAAGTGTGGGACTAGATGCTCATACCCTTCTTCTTCCAGTGTTCCCATTCTCTGAGCTACTGGGCTTGGAGACAGTTGGCTCTAGAGATAGAGTGGACTTGAAGATTGAATATTACGGCCTGACATTGGAACAATAGTGATGCCTTTAACTGAGAAGAATAAATATCCATGAAAGGAAGAATTTAAGAGGGGGATATTTATTTGGGTTTTGACAAATTGATTTTGGGCTGCCCTCAGGTTAGGTATTTGGGAACATAGCTAGAGCACCAAAGATGTGTTACAGATAAACATGCATTTGAAAATTACTAATGCAGAGGAGACATCTGAAATCTTATGAATGAGACCTACCAGGAAAGAGCAAGAAGGGAGGAGAGATGGATGAGGACAGAAGGAGGAAGAAATCCAAGGGGAAAGGAATGGAAGCAGTATTTCTATCTCCAGACTCTACTTTTGATTTTTTGGACATATACTGTCAAGTGCCACAGAGATGCAAAGAAGGAAAGTTAGAAGGGCTGTCAAGTAAAATATTTTGGAGACCATTGGTAGAACCTCATGGAGACATTTTTACACTTGGCAGGAGCAGAATGCTGATTTCAGGGAATTGAGAGTTGGAGCAAATCAGGTGATATTTATGAGAAATTTGATGGTGAAGGGAAGAGAAATAAACATGTATTCGAAGTAAATTTAGGAGATTTGTTTGAAGGGAAGAGAAATTTGAACATTTTTTTCAGGCTAAAGCAGAAACTAGTGGTGAAAAATGAGTAATAAAGCAAGAGAGAGAAGTCCTGATTTCTAAAGACCCTAGAGAACAGGGAATCAAGCAAACAGGTAGAAGAGTTAACGTAAAAATAGAAGAGGCAGACTTCTTCCTTGAGAAAAGAGGGAGAAAGGAAGAGAATGGGCAAAACTGAAGAAACAGAGAAAAAGGAGCAAATGGGGAAAAAAATTTCATGTTAAATGGTGTGGTCTTTTTAGAAGAGTACTAGATAACACTATCCATTCAAAATAAAGAGGAATAAGGAATGTTTAGCAACCACAAATTTCAATTTCCTCTATAAATGAGGAAACCAAGCAGTAGGCTTGCCATGGGACACATACAAAACAAGACAGTCTGGCCTTTTGCATTATAACTTTTGGCCTAACTCTTTCTAAATTAAAAATGTTTCCTTATCTTGAACACAGTTCTTCCTCTATCCATAGCCAATGCTGAAATGACATTGGTAACCCCCAGATCAGATAATGGCAAGAGCTGGCCATGTAGAAAACCCCAGAAATCTAAATGAAATATAGAACTTTGAACATTTTTGTTTGGCTTTGAGATTTTTAGCTTCCACACGAAAATGTTATTTTAATGTGTATATGTGTGCTTACCTATTCTGTATTTTTCAAAGGGATTAAAATATCCGGGCATGCCAGATTTGGCACCAGATGCATCAGGAAAAATCTACTTGATGGATCTGAATGAGCAAAACCCAAAGGCACAAGAACTGAAAATCAGTGATGGATTTGACAAAAAAAATTTTAATCCACATGGGATCAGTACCTTCATTGACAAAGGTAAAGCCTGAATGACTAAGGATGAGGGGAAATTAAGGAATTAGAACTGATACATTACCTGCATTTATGTTAAAGAAAAGGGCAGATGCTATACAATATTTGTAAAAGTATAAATAAATGTGCATAAAACATTTTTAAACAATGCATTAAAAAGGAAGGCTAGTATTAAGATTCCGGTCTTCGTCTCTCCCACCTAGCCACTTCTTTACTTATCTGATTACCATAACCTGTTTGAATAGTGTTCTCAGAAACCTAACACATAAACTGAAGCCATTTTGAAAACAATTGTGTGATATTAAAAAAACATAAAATAAAGAATAGCTAAATTGAACTCATGAAAACTAAAACCTTGTGCCTCAAAAACACCATCCAGAGAGTGAAAACGTGAAAAGAATGAAAAATAATATTTGCAAAATAATATATCTAATGAAATTTTGTATCCAGAATATATAATTTTCCAACTCAACAACACAATTTGATTGTGGTCAGAGCTAGGCACAGTGGTGCCCACTTATACTCCCAGTTATTTGGGAAACTGAGGCAAGAGGATGGCAAATTTGAGGCCAACTTGGGCAACTAAGCAAGGCTCTGTCTCAAAATAAAATAAGAAGTGCTGGGGATGCACCTCAGTGGTAGAGCACTTGCTTAACATGAAGGAGGCTCTGAGTTAAAAATAAGGGGGCACAGGGGATAGAGATCTGAAGACATTTCCCCTAACAAGCTATGCAAATGTCCAATAAGCCTGTAAAAAGATGTCCAACATCTTAGTCATTCAGGAAATGCAAATTAAAATGAATTACTTCTTCACAACCACTAGAATGGTAATAATAATAATAATAATAATAATAATACTAAAGACCTTCAATAACAGGCATGGGAAAGGCTGTGGAGAAACTGGAGCCATCACACTTTGCTGATGCAACCACTTTGGAAAGCAATCTAGCAGTTCCTCAAAATGTTAAACATAGAGTTACCATTTGATTCAGCAGCTCTGCTCCTCAGTGTGTGCCCAAAAGAAGTGGAAACATCCACACAAAAACTTGTACACAGCTGGGCACAGCGGTGCATGCCTATAATCCTGGCAGCTCAGGAGGCTGAGGCAAGAAGAACATGAGTTCCAAGCCAGACTCAGCAACTTAGTGAGGCCCTAAGCAACTTAGCGAGAACTTGTCTCAAAATATTTAAAAAGAAAGGCGGGGGTGGGGGGTGGTGCTAGGGATGTGGCTCAGTAGTTAAGTGCCCCTTGGTTCAATCTAAGGTACAAAAAAACCAAAAAAACTTGTACCCAAATGTTCATAGCAACATTACTCCTAATACCCAAATGCCCATCAACTGATGAATGCATAAAGAAAATGTGATATGCGTATACAATGTAGTATTTATTATTTGCAATAAAAAGAATGAACTACAGATGTATGCTACAGCACAGATGCACCTTGTAAATATTATGCTAAATGAAAGAATTCAGTCACTGAAGGGCACACATTTTACAATTCCATTTGTACAAAGTGTCTAGGATAGGCAAATTCATAGAGGCGGAAAGTACATTATAATTGGCAGAGGCAAGGGGAGTGGGGAATGGGGAGTGACAGCTAATGGGTATGTGGTTTCTTTTTGGGTGATAAAAATGTTCTAGAACTAGATAGTGATTACAGTTGCACAATTCTATGAATGTACTAAAACCCATTCAATTTTACATTTTAAAAGACCAAATCTAATGGTATGGGAATTATATCTCCAAAAGCTATTATAAAAACATAGCATAGTTAAAACATTGTAATACTTTAAAAATAGCTCTTTTCAATGTTACTTTTGACTTGTTCATAGTTCATAATTCCAAACTAATTTAAATTTTATATATATGCGCTTCCATTAAGCATGTAGAAAAAAGAATGGTGAAACATCACTAGTAAGCCCAGCACAGTGGCATGTAATGTAATCATTACAGCACATGCATGTAATCCCAGCAGCTCAGGAGGCTGAGACAGGAGGATCACAAGTTCAAAGCCAGCCTCAGCAACGGTGAGGTGCTAAGCAACTCAGTGAGACCCTGTCTCTAATAAAATACAAAATTGCGCTGGGGATACGGCTCAGTGGTATAGCGCCCTTGAGTTTAATTCCTGGTGCTGCCCCCCCACCAAAAAAAAAATTAAGTCACTAATAGTATCTATATGAAGAGAAGACCAAATTGAAGAGTTAGAATTCAGAATTTTTTAAAAATGTTTTAATTTTTCCAATGAATTGCTAAATGGAAGTTTGCAGAGGGTGATTTTAATGAATAAAAAAATGATTAAAGATTGTTTCTACACATTTATACAATATATCTTTGTTCAATTCCTTTGGTCTACACTAACATAAATTTGTTCATTTTTTAAAATTTTATTTATTATTTTTTAAATGTGATGCTGAGAATCAAACCCAGAGCTTCACATGTGCTAGGCAAGTGCTCTACCACTGAGCCACAAACCCAGCCCAAATTTGTTCATTTTTTAAATAAAGGGAGACCCTCTAAAATGTTTCAACACTATTCTAGTAACTAGGCTAAATAGCCCCTGAAATCTTCTGTACACTTTTTACTTGATTAACAAGTCTTCACTTAAAAGACAATTGTGTCCAACAGTTTTGCATTGCTTTATAATTTACAAAGCAATTTCATCTATTATAATTTATTTTTTAAAATAAAATCCTGGGCCCAACCTTGACACTCTGTCTTTCTCTGACCCATTCAGGCAACTCATTATAATGATCTGACTAACATACCTTTCAAATATCTCTGCAATCTGCCCTCCTCTCCCCATCCTGCTGCATCAGCCTAGTCCAAGCCCTGAGCTTGGCTTCCCTGGATTTTGCATTGACTCCATAATTGTATCTTCTTGTACCTCCTCGATCCATTTTCATAGCAAGACTTATTTCTATACAAATATGATTGCCACTCCCTTTTTAAAACTCTCCATATTGCTCCCATTACTCTGAGGATAAATCCCAAATCTGCAGAATGATCTGGGTTCCTGGGTGCTTCCCCTACACATTCTGGCATCTGTGTGCTCTCCATCTTCACTAGATACCACTATCCCCCAGGTTCTGGACCAGCCAAGCTGAATTTCTTTTAGTCATACCCATGCCTTAGGGTCTTTTTCATCTGCTGTTCCCTTTGCCAGAAATTTTTTTCAGCACTTCTGGCTTTACTCCTCCTTGCCATTCAGGTCTCAGCTTATATCGCCTTCTCAGGGAAGCCTTTCTACCATCTTGGTTCAGGTTTCATATTGTCATATTTCTTCTCAGCACTCATCAAAATGATCACTAATGTAAAAAAAAAAAATTACCAACTTTCTTTCCCTCTCCTGCTATTGCTCTGTAGAAACCTCTTCTCATCTTCAGATCCAAACTTAATAGTCACTCTTGAGTGGGTGACACTCTATGAAGAAGGAACTCTAGTGTTCTTTGTCTTTATGTACTATTTTTTCCTTGTTTCTTCTTTAAGTTGTAATCACCATCACCATAAAGGCATAGGTTACTTGTTCATTGTTGGATTTCTGGCACATTATCTGATACATAGTAGGTAATCAGTGAATACATGTCAGATGAATAAATGAATGGATCCTGCAGGACAGGTAGAGCAGGTATTAATACTTAATTTGATAGATGGGTAAAATAGAATTGAGAGAAGGGCAATGAAGTGTGGCTTCATTTCTATTGTTAGTAACTGGCCAACTGAAAACTGGGACCAGTGGTCTGTCTTCTAATCCTGTATCTTTTACTGGGGTAAATTAGGGCATCAAGCTATATTTAAATAATCTAAAATCCATAACAGTTTTGCCTGATATGTACTAGACATAAGATGCTTCATGGGAGAAGATTTCCTAAGTAATCTTAACCTAGAGCTATTTCACTGCATAGGATGGTGTTAGAGGTGGAATTTTTGTTTTGTTTTGTTTTGTTTTGTTATGAGATGGGACCAGTGTATAGATTAACTCTCAGTCGTATAGT
Organism: Tamias sibiricus; assembly: GCA_025594165.1. Taxonomy (NCBI): domain Eukaryota; kingdom Metazoa; phylum Chordata; class Mammalia; order Rodentia; family Sciuridae; genus Tamias; species Tamias sibiricus. The sequence goes on along the minus strand of CM046664.1, from coordinate 103,752,086 downwards.
TGGTCTTCCAGAAGTTAAGTATGTTATGATTAGCAGCCTATGTTATTTATTAGTCACCTACCTTAATTTTGTATTTTATTCATATGGCCAAAACTTTACACGTAGAACTAGGGATGAAATGAGGAGAGAGAGAACAAAAGTATTCTCACTAAGCATAACTTATATGGAAATAGGGCTCAAGTAGAGACACTAGAAAGGGTAAAACCAAGACAGAATGAATGGTTATTCATAATTCTGTCCAACAAGAGAGTCTGTTTCAAAGATTGTTTGGGGGTTAAAATGCAATCCATGTTCTGTTTGCCAAGTCTTGAAACAGCTGGGTTAGACAGAAAGATTCACCTGTAAGGGAGCACCTTTCCTTAATTTGCATAACCGAGCCCAACATGTTTCAGGGACTGAGAATAAACTTTGTATCTCAGGTTTGGGCTTGCTCCATCACATGATTGGAAACTGCATCAAGAAAGGGAATAGGAAAGATGAACAAATAACAGGTCCTGTAATGGGAGGACGGTGCCAGTCCTTCTAAAACTCCAGAGCTCATCATACTGAGAGCTCCTCATGGTCAGAAAACAGTGCTCTTTGAGGTCAGCTTTCTACCCTCAGTCTGACATTCCAAAGTGAAAACAGGTAGGCTAACATTCTTGAGGTTGGTAATACCTGGAATGAACTAGTGTTTTCTTTGGCGTTCATATTTACATTCCATGTCTATTGGTTTAACTAAATGTTGTTATTGCAACCTCAGGTAGTTGACTTGTGACAGAAAGTAATTGTCTAGATGGGAAATGTTGCTTATTTTAAGGGGTTTACACTGCCCTGACATTTCTTGAACATGCATTGTACCATAGACAATTGCCACACACATAGAAATTTCTCAGTAAAGTTTTGTTTCTTGAACTCACTTATTGAAGGGTCACCTGGGGAAACCATATCCGTGTTTATGCACCATTGTCATTCTGTACCTTTCTGTTAGTGTATACATGTAAGGCTCAGGAGATCATTGTACAAATATCTGTGATAGAGTCTGCCATTTGATGATAGTGAAATTGCTAAGTCACTCCTTATCTGGGCTTCATTTCCAAAAACAAAAACAAAAACATGGAGATTCTAGCATTTGTATCAATTATTGATCAGGTGCGCTGTGAGGACCAAAAGGAAGATATGAAGAAAACCTTTGCAGCAGGCACAATGGTACATGCCTGGAGTCCCAGATACGAGAAGGGTTGAGGCAGGAGCCTCACCTGAGGCAGGAAGTTCAAGACCAGCCTTGCAACACAGAAAGACCCCATCTCAAAACAAAACAAAGACCCTCAGAGGTGACCGAGTTTTAAAACAAGCCTAATAATGGTTGTAATAGAGGAAAACCTCTTGGAAAATTATGCTTTTTCTCCCATTTAGACCACACTGTGTATCTCTACGTTGTGAATCATCCCCACATGAAGTCCACTGTGGAGATATTCAAATTTGAAGAACAAGAACGTTCTCTCATACACCTGAAAACCATAAAACATGAACTTCTCAAGAGGTATAGAATTAAAGTATTGTGTACTTCTATTTATTTTGTACCTCTGCTGTGTGCTTTGTTTTCTTTGGTTCTGCAGGATTTCTTAAACTTTTGTTTGGTAGCATTTTTTCTAAAGCTTTCTTAAGATTCCCATGGTGACACTGCCCAGCACCTCACTAGAAATTGCTGTGTTCAGTATTGAATATCCCTATATTTTCCAACTTTTTGAAAGCATTTTAATCCCATAAAGGTGTTCAATTAGATTTCCAGCTCTAATTTCATCCTCTTTACCACAGCAACTCAATACCTTCCATTGTGCTCTCTTTAAACACCTACTCCCTTCTCTAGTTGTCAGGGTAGGTTGTATTCTGTAAGCCTCACCCACTGGTGTTATAACCAACCTCCAGATGGGCCATTTCTTTGTTCAATCAGAGCTTTAAGGTAGAATTTGATAAAAGCCCATAGGCACTTATAAAAATTACATCTATTAATAGTTGACTGTGTGCCAGACATGATGCCATAATAATTTAATTTAATTCTCTCAACAGCTTTTAGTCATAGGCATGAGGAAACTGAGTCTTAAAGAAGTTTTGGGCTAGGTAACTTGCTCAAGTCATACAATTTAAAGCTGTCATAACCATGGTGTAAATCTAGATCCATCTGAATTCAAAAGCAAAGTTCTCAATTGCAGCAATGAATATCTTTCTCACTATATTGAGAAATTTAGGGTTCGTTTTGTTTTGTTTTTTTGTTTTTAGTGGATGGGCTGCCTATTTCAAGTGTGTTACAAAACAATGAAGAATTTTTCCTATGTAAAATAGGCTCAGTGCTAAAGGACTGGTTCGAAAAAATAAAGGTGGACTTCTCCATGGGCTAGAAGAACAGGGAAAGAAAAGGAAGAACCTTCCTCTCCTTTGCTCCCTTTCTCAACATCGCTTTGTGAATATCTCCCCATAGAATTTGAAAAGCAGAGGACAGAAGTAAGAGAAGTTGAGGTTATTGAACTTTTCCCATAATGCATTGTGCAAGGTTCTGAGCCACAGTGGACCAGGACTTTCACAGGGTTGCTGGGAAACTGAACAAGGAACTTAGTATGTGACTCAATTTTCTCAATAAAATGAGGAGTCTCTCATTGACCCAACTTATCTAATTTGTGGATTGTGAGGATCAAATGCGATAGCAAATGAACTCAGGAAGAGTTCAAGAAAGAACAGCCTGAAGAAAAACCTGGTATGTGACCACTTTATTAGGGAGCTCAGTTGCAGGAAACAGATGTCCAAGACCAACCTGAAGTAGGACAAGGGGAATGTTATGAGCTGAATTATGTTCTGCAAAAGACATATTGAAATCTTAACCCAGTGTATCTCAGAATATGGAAGTAGGGTCATTGCAGATATAATTAAAGACAAAGTCATACTGGAGTAGGGTGTACTCTTGGTGTCCTTAGAAGAAGACAGATACACAAGGAATGCCAGGGACTACCAGAAGCTGAAAGAGGCAGAGGAAGATCATTCCATAGAAACTTCAGAGGGAATATGGCCCTGCCAGCACCTGGATTTCAGACTCCTAGCCTCCAGAAATGTGATGTAAAAATTTCTGTTGTCTTAAGTCATCCAGTTGGTAGTACCTTGTTATGGCAGCACTAGGAAACTCATACACGGGGAGAACTGTAGCGAATCCATTTTCAATCCAGCCGCTGCTAAATCAATGGACTGCTTGAAATGATGGAACTAATCTCCAGTAAGCAACATAAGCCTCATTCAGAACAATCAGGTGAAGATAAGAAAGAGAGAAGAGCTTATCCACCAGCCTCATCTCCCATTAGTCATAGGTTTGTCTAAAGGGGTCTTACCTCCATTCCCTGTTGTTCATGTTCAAGTCAAGTCTGGTGGTATCCTGTGCTCTGATTTGGAAGGCCAGAAGTGGGAGGCAAGAGACCCACAATAGGCATGAGGTAAGGCAATGTTAGGCTGCCCCTGTGGGGAGTCTGTCAGATCCCATATAGAACTGGTTGAAGTAGAGGCTGCTAGAACAAGGCAGGTAAAGCTACAAAACTCTAAAGAGGAGTGTGAGAGGTGCCCTGATACCCACAAAGACCAAGTTAAGTACAAGGGGCAGAACAAAGAGCTATGGAAACAAATTGTGAAGGAATTTAATTGATGGTGTCAGGTAAGACATTAACATAATTTATGGTGTCAGGCAAGGGTTTTTGGAAAAAGGACCTTGTAAGCTGAGACATGAAAGATGAAAAGCCCAGTGACCTTAGGAAAGTTATTATACTTCAAAGCCTCAAAGTATTTCCCAATTCCTCCCAATTTTCCTGTCCTAAAATTAAATCTAAAAATATTTAATCTTTCTTCACATTTTTTCAAGTCACTATTTTTTTTTCTTTTCCAAAATGGAAATGGCTTTATCATCTTTACTGGTTGTAAGAGTAAAGCTTGCTCCATTTAAGAATTTTAACGACATTGCAGGTCAAAAGAAGGAATATCACCTGCAACCTCTTCTATTCAGAGAAAAATACAAAAACCAAGATGGACTCAGTTGGGATATGATAACAGGAAGAAAAACTAGGTTCAAAACCACATAGTTTTGTTTTATTTTGTTTTCTAACTCATGCTTCATACCCAGTGTTGCTGATTAAGGGACTCAGTTTCATACTGTTCTTATTTAGGACTGTAGGAGGATCACAATTCTCTATCATCAGAAAAATTGCTCATTACTATGGAAACATAATGGATCACCCACTGGCTCCCAAAATCTTCCATCTGGAGGTCACACACATTTCATTTCATTGGCCAAAGCAAATCATGTCTGTGCCTAACTTCAAGGGATGCAAGAATTCTAATTTGTAAAGGAGCAGAACCATAACTATTATGGCTGCTACAGATAATCATTATCCACACTTATAAGTCAATAGGTTTTGGAGTTTGAGGTTTATTTGTGTATTTTATTTATTTTTACTAAAAGAAATAGAAGGTATGGTGAGAAAATAATAAATGTCTTAAAGAAAACCTATCATGGCATGTACTTTTTGTGAGATTCTTTAATCCATAGTAATTCATGTCTACTTTTTGAAACTGAGGAACATATTCATCTTTGTGGATATTAGCAAATTCAGCAACAATCAGGATATTCAAGTACTCCATGAGTCCTCCACCTTTCTCTGTTCCTCTTTTTAGTGTGAATGACATTGTGGTTCTTGGGCCAGAACAGTTCTATGCCACCAGAGACCACTATTTTACCAACTTCTTCTTGTCAATTTTGGAGATGATCTTGGATCTTCGCTGGACTCATGTTCTTTTCTACAGCCCCAAAGAGGTCAAAGTGGTGGCCAGAGGATTTAGTTCTGCCAATGGAATCACAGTCTCACTAGACCATAAGTATGCTCTTTTATCATTTTTCTACCTTTGCCCTTGACGTTTTGTTGAACTTCCTCCCTTAAGAGGAAATAGTTTCTTCAGGCTTGAAGAGTTAGTACATGAGTGGAGGGATCAAGTGTGGCCAGGGTACACACTAAATGTGTAATCTCAAGCAAACCATGTTTCTTGTGCTTCAGGTTCTCTCTAGTAGAAGGAGAAGCAGCACTTAAAAAAAAAAAAAAAAGACTCCTTCTTGTTCCAAATTCATACGTGGCTCTAGAAATACTTTCTTAATGCACTGAAAAACAGGGTATGTGTGCAATACTCCTCTCCCTAATGAGGCTAGAAGGTATTTAACTGTTAATACTATGTCCAGTTACCCAAAAGCTCTTATTAGAGAGGGAGGCCCACCTTAGATTGAGCATTATGATTACATAATTTTCAGGATTACTGATTAACAACAGTGGACTGTTTAATGAGTGCTTTAAGCAACATGAAATTTTATGAAAAAAAACACACTCTTTGTAAACATTTAAAAATTGAAGTGGTTTCTTTCTTGTTTCTTCTTCATCATCTTCCTCCTCCTCCTCCTCTTCTTCTTTTCCTTCCTCCGCCTCCTCCTCCTCCTCCTCTTCTTCTTCTTCTTCTTCTTCCTCTCTCTCTCTCTTTGGGGTACTGGGAGATTAAAACCAAGGGTGCTCTTCCACTGAGATACATCCCCAGCCCCCCCCATTGAAGATTTTTTTAAAAAGAAGTAACAAGAATGTTAAGATATAAATTTGAGATAATAACAGAGATGATTTCAGTGGAAAAATACCTCTAAATGTTTTTTCACTTTTTAAAAAAAAATTATGATTGAGCTTCTTGGTCACCTGAGACTTTTTTTCAAGAACTGGTTTTGGAACTATAGGCTCTTTCTGTAGTCTTATGAGAGGTCCTCTTACCTCTACTTGATGTAAGAAAAAGATAATGCAACTCCTAAGAATGAAATTGAGCCCATATATCATCTAAAACACAAGTTTTGTTATTTTATAGTCATATCTCATATTCAAAGCCTTTTTAAAACATTTCAAGAATATTAAAAATACCACTTCATCATCTTCTTTTACTATGCTTTAGAAAGGCATCTCAGTGGTACTTCAAACTAGTGTGAATGTTTGTATCTCTTCTCCAAAAAAAGAGTTAGTGTCATATCTCATTACTACTTGCTCAAATGTAAATTTTTATTTACTTTAAAGGTATATCTATGTAGCTGATGTATCAGATAAGAACATTTACATAATGGAAAAGCATGATAACTGGGATTTAACTCAACTGAAGGTAAAATACCCTAGCTTGCCCATACAGCATGGCATGCTTAGCCCTCACACTCCACCCAGGTGTGTGCTCCTTGACTGAAGCAACCATGACTATTTTAAAGCAATGCTGGTGAGACTGTGCTTATGCTTTGAAAGTGTAATAGCAAAGCCAATGCCAGGTTCAAGTTTCAGGAAGAGCTTGTGGGAGGTGGGGGAGAATAGGAATGACACTGAGAATTATCTCCACAACTACCTCTTTGTTGATAGGTAATACAGTTGGGCACATTGGTGGATAACTTGACTGTTGATCCTGACACTGGAGATATTTTGGCAGGATGCCACCCTAATGGCATGAAATTGCTGAACTATAACCCTGAGGATCCCCCAGGGTCAGAAGTAAGTGCCTGTATTTCACTGAGCTCACCGGTAAAGTTGTAAGAATGAACAATTTGAGGTTATTCAGGTCACACTTGATGTTCCAAAACTGAACAAATTCTACAAATGAAAAGTGTAGAGATTTGGGCAGAAAAGAGAGATAGATTTCTTTAGCCCTTTCACACCACCAGGTACCAATATAACATCAATGCCAGGAAACATGTCTCATCCTTGCAAGGGCTTAATTTGTTGTTGGAAATAATGAGAAAACATGAGCTTGATTATTCATATGGATTCAAATTACTGTATAGTGTTTCCAACCAAAAGATGGGCTCCAAGAAGGTCCTCTGCTTCAGCAAAGAGAGAGATGGGTATGGAAGTATCTTCTTTCAGACTCCTTAACATGAAACTGAAATAAAAGGATTTAAATGAAAGTCTCAAAACTAAATGAATTTTTGCTTGTAATTTCTAATAGATACAACCATGTCAAAGAATGTCTCATTTTAAAGATTTTATTTGCATTATTTAAAAAAATCTCTTCTAAAACAATCACCTAAGTCGTTGAATTTTCTACAGCATTAAAAACAATAGCATAAAGCATTGCATTTTCTATGGCATTGAGTTTAAGACTAAAAAAAAAAAAATCTCTAGTGAATTTAACTGGAGCTACAAATCCTTGGGACACATCCTCTGATTAATTTACAGACATTTGCTGAGTACTTGTAGCATGTCAAACATTGTTCTAATGCTTAGGACAGGTCAGAAAATAAAACATATCAAGATCTCTGTTCTTAGGGAGATGAGGACAGGCAATGAACAACAAGCATAAGAAATAAGTAAATTAGGGGGCTGAAGTTGTGGTTTAGTGGTAGAGCACTCGCCTAGCATGTGTGCAGCCCTGAGTTCGATCCTCAACACCATGTAAAAATAAATAAAATAAAGAAATAAGTAAATTATATCATAAGTTCGAAGTTCTATGGAGAAAATAGAATAGCAGGGCAAAGAGGATCAAGATTTCTGTGAACAAGGGCTGGGTGGATGCCAATCAATAATAAGGACACAGTTTTGAGAAAGAGGAAAAAGATCGTTTGCTTTGCTAGCAAATGAGAAACATAGGGAACTCTAGTCTCAGAGGTTGTGATTCTACTCATCAAGGGGAACAGAGAGTTTCTAAAAGAGGTGATTCAAAGGCTACATTCCAGGTATGCCCTGATGAGGTAGGGAAGAGGGTCAAAATTCACTTGCTAGTTTAAGACAGAGAGAGGAAGGGGGGTAAATGTCCATTTTAAAATAAGTCTTGGGGTTGGGGTTGTGTCTCAGGTGGTAGAGCGCTTGCCTGGCATGCATGAGGCACTGGGTTCCATCCTCAGCACCACATAAAGAAAAATAAATAAAGATATTATGTCCACCTAAAAGTAAAAAATAAACATTAAAAAAAAGTAAAATAAAATAAGTCTCAGTGCTAGAGCATCAAGGGCTATATTAAAAGCATGAAGTGGACTACTGTTAAGAATATTAAATACAGAGATCAGAATCGACCTTATTGAGAAGGTATGGTTTGGAGAAAGATACAACATTTGAATACAGGTTTGGGGAGTTGGGAAACTGAGATTTAAACCCTAGCCTGGTAATTGGCCCAGTGGGTAAATTAGAACATACAATTACTTCTTCTAAAGAATATTGTTGTTTTTCAGCTAAAATTGTTTTCTTTTAAATTAAAACATTAGTCACTGCTTCTTAAAAAGAGCAGCAAGATACAACTATAATGCAGCAATAAAAAACATGGAGAGCATATACAAGATTAAAAATTTGAGAATAAAAGAAAACAAATAGGGGGAAAAAGAGAGAAAGCACCAAGACATATAAAAAGAAACTAAAGTCCAGCCTGAGCCTCAAATCTGAAGAATGTTACACTGAGCTAGCAAACTGTCTTTATTTCAGGTGTGTGGCCTATGCCAATGCCACTAAACAACTTTGTGACAAAAGTCCAGCCACAACATCTGCCTTAAGGAAGTGCAAATAGAATCCAAAGAATGGTTGGGAAGTAGCATCTTTTTGCACATCTCTGTTTTCAAGTTTGAGCACTTGTTTATTTTAGATAAATTTATTTCTTCACAGTTGCTGACACCCTTTGCTTTCAGTTGAGTCCCTTGCTTTCTAGTGAAATTCGAGCTTGAGTGAGTGCTTTCATGTAATATACTTGAGATGAAGTTGCAGGATCTTCCTTAAGATGAAACAAAACAAAACCCTAAACTCTATTCTAACAAGAGGTATCTGTGTAGACTCATAACTCACAAATTTCTGATTGTTTTCCTTTAGTTTCTATCATGTTCTGCTTAAATGAACTTTATCCAGGCTGTTTGGAAACCTGAGTGCTTATTTATTTACTGATTAGTGAAGTTAAGTATGTTCATCCTGGGGATCAATAACAGCACTATTTATTGATGTGTTAGGTAGAATTCCAAAGTAGTCTGCGTTCTTTGTGCTCCCAAGCCACTTTGGAGATGTGAGGGGCTCCAGCTGTGATGACTACCACCCCAGTAACCAGACTGGCTTGGCTGGCTGACTGGGTGTCCCTTTACTGTTTTGTCCCATGTTCCCCTCATCATGCTTTAGGCTCAAAGGCAAGACCCTCCCCAACAGAAGGAAGACCACTCACTGCCCATTTGCGAATTAGATAAGAGTGTTCCCTGTGTCTAACCTCCTTCTCTAGGGGACGACTTAACTACCACAATTTTTCAAGCTCTTTGTTAAAGAATTTGGTTAATGTCAGATAAGCAATCTATTTTAGTACATAGATATCCTTAGGACATTAATACTGTCATCAGAAGAAGGAAAATAATTTAAGATATACAGATTTTAACCTGCTAATTTCTGGAAAAAAAAATATATTTGTCCTGGTATATTTGGGAAAGAAAATATCACTAGATAGTCCTTTGCTCACATAATATACTAATGAGTGATCTTCTTTTGACAGGTACTACGCATCCAAAATGTTTTGTCTGATAAGCCCAGGGTGAGCACCATCTATGCCAATAATGGCTCTGTGCTTCAAGGGACCTCAGTGGCTTCTGTATACCACGGGAAAATTCTCATAGGCACAGTGTTTCACAAAGCTCTGTACTGTATGCTCTAAACTGCAGATATTCTAAAACACCTACGTGTTTGATAAAAATTAATTAAATAATAGGTTGAACTGTAAACAAATAACACATACCATCTAAAGTGTGCTTTGCTTTTCTTATGGATAGAGATAAAAGAGCAGAGATTGATTATATAACATCCACCAAATCTCAAGCGAAGTTAATGACAGTTCAGCTAGAAGTCGGACTGCTCCACTCTTCTTCAGGCATCCCCAATATCTTTCCACAGTAAGATGTGTGGGCTGTGGCCATGCAGGGCTGTAGCTCACCTGTAGCCCGTTGGAAACTGTGTAGCACAATTACCTCCTACAGCTGTGATCTTCTGAGACTCCTGCAGTCCAGATCAGGAGAGGAGCTAATGTTCAAGCATTTACAATTCCTGTTCTCTTCCCCCAATTGTGTGGGGCACCAAATGCTACTCAAGTGTCCCAGCTTACAGCAAAAAGCAAGACCTGGCATCACGAGACTACCCAAGGCCCTGCTTGAACTTGCATTCTCCCCAGTAGACACACAGGGAATCGGGTTCTGAAAAATCTGACAGAGCAAAGCCTCACTGGCTACCTTAGGGCGAGGACAGGGGTGATGTGTTTACCTATATTAGGTCTTTATTTGTACCCATACCTGTACTTCAAGTGTTCCTGAGCTGCTTGACTCTGAACCATCAGATGGGGGCTCAGGACGTTTGTTTTCCACTGCTTTCAGCTTGCTCTACTGGTTAATTCAATAAACACTTATTAAGCAGCTTCCTATGGATTTAGCACTAACATCTCTGAAAAAAGTCACAGGGTTCTGGTCTAAAGTCATATCTTAAGGACCAACCCAACCTTAGTTTGATAACAGTGAACACAAGCATCCCTTTCTTGGTCAAAAAAAAAAAAAAAAAAAAAAGACAACCTTTAACAAATCATTAATGGAAATCAGTGCACCCAAGTTCCTTATTAGGGGGTGGTTGGTTGATATATTTTTTCCCTCCCCTGGGAATGGGGAGTTGAGGAGACCTTTTTATATCCTAAAGCACATTGCTCAGCTAGACATAAGTTTTGCTGAAAAATTTTGAAGCAGAGTAAAATTCTACTTTTTAGCCCATGTAACCCCCTTTAGATTGTAAGACTTTGTAGTTTTTATTAAGAGAGGAATGGCCCAACATAATATTATAGTCAGTTATCATATTTTAAGTTTTAAAATTATAGCCACCTGGGGACACAGAAAAAATAGAAATTAAGGGCATATATATTATAATGTTTGTTTGTTTTTGTCCCTTATCCTCACACCCACTGGATTAGATAGCTTACTAGACTAGGGCAGAATGAGGAAAATCAGCAATGAGAGGACGAAGAGAATTGAGACTTATCCCCAGTTAGGAAAAGCTGGGTAATAAACTCTCCCATGAAGTTTGAGGGATCTGATTGCTAAAGGCCCACTGTGTCCTTCCTTGGGTAGTACATGGGAAAGTAACAAAGTCGTGGGGTTCCTCTGTGCACAGCCCAGTGCTAAAGCAGGTAAGAAATGCCAGTATGGTTCACTGGGCATGGCAGAGAAGGTCTGAAAAAGCATCACAACATTACTTACACTCAGATTGGCACAGAAGCAAGCAGGTTCCTATGTGCCCAATAGGGGAACAGGTATTAGCAGAGAGAGAACTTGGATCTATAAAGGACTTCCTATCAGGGCAAAGATGGTAGGCATTTGATTAGAGTGAAGACAGGAAATTAGATGGTAACAACAAGGATCAAATGTCTCTTATGAAGCTACAACTCCACAAAGCCTCCTAGGATTTAGACAAAATTCTAAGGATTGGCAGGGAACTGTGGAATTGTCTTATAAATTGATTTCTGCGGCCACTCATTATGGGGACTCAAAATTAAAATTACATGAGGCTATGGGGAAAAAAAGTAATCTCTGATATACTTTATGGTTTTAGCTTTTTCAGAGTTGGAGCAGTACAGAGTAGAAAAGACAGAAGTGTTTTGCTAATGGACACATGGTTACAACCTTTCACTGATTTTTCTGTAGCTAGGACCAATTGGCTATTAAGCTGGATGCTTCCTGAGATGCCAAGGGAGGACCCACCTCCAGTTAACCTCTTGTATACTTTGGCCCTGACTCACTCTCACTCTTGAGACACTGAGATCCCCTCACCCATGTGTCACCTTTTTGGAAGACAGCCTGGCAAGACGAAAGCTTGGATTTCTTCTAAACCAGGCAACTTACCTAGTCTTGCCAAAGGATAGGAGTATAGGTTGTCCCACTATCATCCTCTCTATGTTCTGTCACCTTCTTCGAATTTTTTCCTTCCTTTTCTTAGGAGGAGGCACCATGTTTATCAATAGTCTTCTTGCCTACACAGTCATCCAAACCAACCTCCCCTTCATGTGAATAGTCCCATCCTTCCTGAGAGGGAGCCTCTTTACGAGGCTTGAGAAGAACTTCACCATGTGAACAACGACTCAATTTGATGGTTCCTTCTCTTCCCTTCCCAGTCTTTCTGCATATTGTCAGAGATGTTGATTGGGGATACTAACATGATGATTGGAGGTAGCTGAGCTCTCTCAGGAGCCATGCATAATGAGTGTGATATTTGCCTACAAATGATTTCAACTATTTTTAGGATATGGGATACTTGGTGCTATATTGTTTTTATCTTTGAGGCCTTAGATGCTAACTCTATGGCCATAGGAACATTCTCATGCTACATTCTTTTTATATCTAAGAGGTTTCAGTTTCAGGTGCCAGAAACCACTCTACTTAGTTTAAGGAAAAATGGATCAAGTGCAGCAGAAAGTTCACAAATTGCTTAAATATTCCCATGAAGATTGTGAACATAATTTCACTGTGACTGTTGTTTTACGTAGGATCAGAAGTCCTGCCCAAAGCTGTAAAACAAGAAAATGATTAAACACTGCAAATATTGTAAAGGAAGAGATAGAACACTCATTATTTGTAGGTGACATGATCATTTTCTCAAAAATAAAACAATGGAAACAATCTCCAGAATATATAAAGAACTTAAAAAATCTTTTTTTTTTTTTTTTTTTTTTTTTTTTTTTTTTGGTACCGGGGATTGAACTCAGGGGCACTTGACCCCTGGGCCACATCCCCAGCCCTTTTTTGTATTTTATTAGAGACAGGGTTTCACTGAGTTGCTAAGTGCCTCGCCATTGCTGAGGCTGGCTTTGAACTCGCGATCCTCCTGCCTCAGCCTCCCAAGTGCTGGGATTACAGGCGTGCGCCACCGCGCCCGGCTCTTAAAAATCTTAACACCAAAAAAACAAATAACCCAATCAATAAATGGGTCAAGGAACTGAACAGACACTTCTCAGAAGAAGATATACAGTCAATCAACAAATACATGAAAAAATGTTCAACATCTCTGGCAATTAGAGAAATGCAAATCAAAACCACTCTAAGATTTCATCTCACACCTGTCAGAATGGCAGCTATTAAGAACACAAACAACAGTAAATGTTGGCGAGGATGTGGAGAAAAAGACACACTCATACATTGTTGGTGGGACTGCAAAATGGTGCAGCCAATATGGAAAGCAGTATGGAGATACCTTGGAAAACTTGGATTGGATCCACCTTATGACCCAGCTATCCCACTCTCTGGTCTTTACCCAAAGGTCTTAAAAACAGCATACTACAGGGACACAGCCACATCAATGTTTATAGCAGCACAATTCACAATAGCTAAACTGTGGAACCAACCCAGATGCCCTTCAGTAGATGAATGGATAAAGAAAATGTGGTATATACACACAATGGAGTATTACTCAGTAATAAGACAGAATAAAATCATGGCATTTACAGATAAATGGATGGAGTTAGAGAATATAATGCTAAGTGAAGTTAGCCAATCCCAAAAAGCCAAATGCCAAATGTTTTCTCTGATATAAGGAGGCTGATTCATAGTCGGGTTGGGATGGGGAGCATAGGAGGATTAGAGGAACACTAGAATGGCCAAAAGGGTCAAGAAAAAAAAAAGATGGTAGAATGCGATGGATATCATTACCCTAAGTGCATGTATGAAGTCACAAATGGTGTGAATATACTTTGCATACAACCAGAGATATGTAAAAATGTGCTCTACAAGTATAATATGAAATGTAATACATTCTGCTGTCATTTCTAACAATTTAGAATAAAAAATAAATTTGAATAAATAAATAAATAAATAAAAATAAAACAATGGAACCAAGAGATAAAACACTAGAATATTCAATAGTGTTGTTGTATACAAGTCAACCTACATTAGCAATGACAACTATCAATTTCAATCAAAGACAATCTATCAGTCAAAATGGCAACAAAACTACATAATATCCAAAAATAAACAAGTTAAGAGTATACAAGAACTTATGGGGAAAATATCAAAACTTTAACAAAAGATTTGTGTTATTCAAAATGTATTACTATAATAAAATACCTGAGGAAATCAACTTAAAAGAAGAAAGATTTATTTTAGCTCATTGGGTCAGAGGCTGTAGTCCATGGTCAGTGGCCTCTTTGCTGTGGCCCATGCTGAGGAAGAAAAGCATGGAGGAGAAGGCATAGTGGAGCAGAGTTGCTAACCTTATGGTGACTGGGAAGCAGAAAGAGAGAGTGGGGGACAAGGGAGGGTCTGGAGGCAAGATGTACCCTTGCAGGGCACATCCCCAGTGACTCACTCCCTTTAACTAGGTCCCACCTCCTGCAGTAGTCCATTCTATGAATCAGCCAATGGATTAGTCCACTGATGAGGTTGGAACCCTCATGATCCTACCATCTTCCCAAAGGCCCCTCTGCTGCATTGGGGACCAAGCCTTCAAAAATGAACCTTGGAAAATATTCCAGAAAACCATAATAGTTCTAGAAAATACTCGGAATACTAGGTATGTATTTTAGGATCTTGGATAAAGTAAACTTGTAAGGATGTAAATTCTCTCCAAATTAGTCTATAAGTTCAAAATCCAGTAGGATTTTTTTGAGATAAACAAGTTTTTTTTTACAAGGAAAATTTTATTTATTTTAATACAGTAGGTTAGATAATTAAAAAAAACTAACTGCCTAATTAAAACAGCAAAAGATGTGCCAGGTGCATTGGCACATGCCTATAATCCCAGCAGCTCAGGAGGCTGAGACAGGAGGATCACTAGTTCAAAGCCAGCCTCAGTAACAGTGAGGTGCTAAGCAACTCAGTGAGACCCTGTCTCTAAATAAAATACAAAATAGGGCTGGGGATGTGGCTCAGTGGTTGAGTGCCCCTGAGTTCAATCCTTGGTACCCTAAATAAATAAACAAATGAAAAAAATAAAATAAAACAGCAAAAGATAATAATAGATAAAAAAAATTTCAAAAATATTTTGGAAAGCATCAAGCATCTTACAAGCCTAAGTGGAATCACCAACACACAATTTGAGTGAAAGCAAAAATTCAGAGATGCAGGAAGACTTGAAATCACCTTTGCCTTGCAAGCTTCTTCTGAACTAGTTAAACTTGATCTTTGGAAATTAAGGTCTCATGGGGAAAGGGGGTCAAGAGTTAAATCCTAGGTCAGTCTAAAGAGCCTAATAATGGATCACCTCCTACTACCCCCAAGCCCTGTGGCCCTAAAGAACTAAATATCCAGCTAGCGTTGAAATAAATGCAAAACCAGCCCCATATTTTACCCCCAGAAGCACAAAATGAAAGTTGTCTTGGCACTGAGAAAAGCAGAAGAAAAATATTTAATATTGCTGAGAAGTGACAACCATGTGCCTATCATCGCTCAAACTTCGAGCCCAAATTCCCACTAATTGGCAAAAGAAAAAAAAAAAAATCTCAAGCTTTGAGAAGTTGTGAGTCAGGGGCTGGAAAGAGTAGCAGAGAGGGAGGGATGCAGAGAGGTTGATCAACAGCTGCCAAGTTATAGTTAGATAGAAGTAAGAAGTTCTGGTGTGCTATTGCATGGAAGGGTGACTACAGATAACAACAATGCACCCTATATTTCAAAAAGCTAAGAGAAAGGAATTTGAATGTTTTCACCATACAGAAATGATACATGTTTGAGGAGAGAGACATTTTTACTCTGCATTAAATATTACATAATGTATATGTGTATCTGAACATCAGATGTTACCCCATAAATATGTACAGTTTTTATGTTTTCACATATCAATTTTTAAAGATCTCAAGCTGTGAATTTAGTGTAAAACTATGACAGGTTGGTACTGTCACTACTCATCTGACAGGAACAAACACAAATCCTCTCTGTATTTTATTCTAGGTTTTAAGAAACCACTATAAATAATTTTGCAAGGAAAATGAACAGCAGTTTTCAAAGAATAAACAAAGAAATAAGATAACATAAATGAGAACCAGTGTATACTAATGATAGCAGAAGTAGACTCCAAACACTCCAGGTACTGAGATGACAATGCATACATTTGACAACTATACTGAAAGCATTTAAAGAAATAAATGATAAGCTTAAACTCAGGGAATAGTAAACTGTTCAGAACTGACTTGATAGATTTGGAAATATCAAACTGAACTTTCAGAAATAAAAATGAAGCAATTGAAATGTAAAATTTAATGGATAACCAGGAAACTTCTTGAAGCATATCAGCTTGAAAACGGCTCAAATGTACATTCACAAAGTGCCTCACAGTCTTCGAGAAAGTTTTCATTATTTACTTTGAAAGCACCACAAAATATTTCTCCATTGGAAAGGCTGGTAGGGCTGGGAGACTTCTAAAATATCAAGGGCTCAAGTCAAATGCCTTGGAGTAGTTACTCAAGGCCTATTATCCACCTTAAAGGTGGATAATCAATGACCTTGTGAGGTCACTTCTAGTTTTATTCTAGATTCACATTGCCTTTTTACTTTTCTTTCTTTATTTATTTTTCTTTTCATTTTTTCTTTTTCTTTTTTCTTTTGGTAGTACTGGAGATGGAATCCGGTAGGACTCTTATCACCAACCTACATCCCAACCTCCCCACCCTCTTTTTTTTTTTTTTTTTTTTTTTTTTTTTTAATTTTGAGACCAGGTGTCACTAAGTTGCCAAGGCCTGGAACTTGTGTTCCTCCTACCTCAACCTCCTGAAGACAGTGGGATTACAGTTATGCACCGTGGCACTGGCTGTCTCTCTCTCTCTTTTGTGATTGAACCTGGAGCCTCATTTGTGCTACGAAAGTGCTCTACCACTGAGCCACATCCTTGGCCCAAATAACTCTATATTTAAGGATGCACTAAGTGGTTGAAACAGAGACCCCAAATATTATGGCTTAAAGAATATGGACATTGATTAAAGATTTTACATCATAATAGGCAAGAGGACAGATGGGGGACCAATTTCCTCCACTTGAATTCTAGTTCGGCCACTTACTAACTGTGCAAATTCTCTAAACTTCAGTTTTATATAAATTTAAAGTAATAATTGTAACTGCTACCTACAGTCACGAGTCAATCTTTAACATTGAGGTAGTAATAGTAACCATCACCTAAGAATATTAAAAAGGGGTTAAAAATAAGAGGATTAAAAAATCCATGTGCCGGCAATACACTCAGAATTCATTGTGGAGCATACTTTTCAAGCTAACTTGAGTTCCTGATCCATGTCACACTCCCTCTTTAAATGCTATTTCCAATAAAACTTAGAACAGTGCTTCTTACATGATTGTTCTATGTCTGCTAATTTAAAAAAAACTTTCTTTTTTCACATAAAAGATCTCAAATGAGTTTTCTAACTCAGAGTGAAAGTTGTAATCCTTGTGGTACTTTAAGAGGCAGAGAGCTCTCTGCTCAGCTGCAAACATTCTGTGCACCTTGCCATTCTCTTCATGGTCTAAAATCACTCACCATCACATTGGATTCCATGGAAAGGAGAAAGAGTGAGCAGATACGCAACATGCCTTCAGGCCCAACCTGGAAATGGAGCCAGTCTGGAAATTGCATTGACATTCTGTCGGTGGGAGCAGTCATATGATTACTTAACTGGAAGGAACACAGCTGGCACTTTCTACTGTGGTTCCTAAACATGACTCAAAGAGTTTGGAAATCTTTATAATTCTACAACCATTAAAGATATTGAATTAATAAGTAATAAAAATGTTTCACATTAAAAGAAGCTAAAAACTAGAAACAACCAAATGCCCATAAATGTAGAAATGGTTAAATCAATTGTAATAAATTTATACAATGAAATCCTGTACAGCAATGTATATCACATATACATTGATAAAAAATGATATATTTTTATGGGAAATTTGTATATGTGCCTTATTATGGATGAATTTCACAAATACTGTTGAACTAAGGACAATTCAAATGAATCCATGTAGTATAATTTGATTTGTGGGGAATTCCAAAAGAGGCAAAATTAAACCATGCTGTTGGGCATGCATGCCTAGGTGGTTAAACTAGAATAGGTATGTGATGATTATCACAAGAATTTGAATATTGGACATCCCACTCCTGGGTCTATTCCCAAAAGACTTAAAAACAGCATATTACAGTGACACAGCCACTTCAATGTTTATAGCAGCACAATTCACAATAGCTAGGTTATGGAACCAACCTAGATGCCCCTCAGTAGATGAGTGGATAAAGAAAATATGGTATATATACAAAATGGAATTTTACTCAGCAATAAGAGAGAATAAAATAATGGCATTTGCAGGTAAATGGATGAAGTTGGAGAATATAATGCTAAGTGAAATTAGTCAATCTCAAAAATCCAAGTACCGAATGTTTTCTCTGATATAAGGAGGCTGGTTCACAGAGTTGTTGGAAGGGGGTACATAGGATCAGAGGAACACTAGAATGGTCAACGGAAAGGGAGGGGAGGGAGGGAGTAAGGGGGGGGGGGTTGGAAAAAAATTGGTGGTTGAATGAGATGGATATCATTATCCTAAATGCATGATTGAAGATCTGAATGGTACTTATATACTTTGTATACAAGCAGTTGTATGTAAAAAGATACTATACTTGTGCATGATGAATAAGTAAATAAATAATAAAAAATTTAAAAAAAAAAAGAAAGAATTTGAATATTGGTTGCCTTTCAAGGATAGTGGGGATTGCAGTCAGGGGAAAAGGGAGCAGCTTCTGGGTCATTAGTAATGCTATTCTACTGACCTGGATGTGGGTTTACATTGATGTGTTGTTTGTCTTATAATTATCCTACAACTGCATATATGTGTTTTGTACATTCTTGGGTATATATATTTCACCATGTATATCTATGCATATATGAGAACAAAGTCAATTTCAAAAAATAAAGAGCAGGTATAGGCTTAATAAGAAAAAGCATTTTAGTATTTTTACAAGAAAAATCAAATAGACGAATGGAACAGAATAGAGAGCTCAGAAAAGGATACATTTGTGTATGGGAAATTAACATAAGATTTTATATTATCAATGAATAGGAACAGGGTATTTTGCCTAGCAGGTGGAAAAGGGAGAATGAATTCAGTGTATGGAAGGATAGAAACTTATATTCTACCTAATATTACTTAAGCAGGATGGACTAGAGGTGGGTTAAAGAGTTAAAGGAAAAGAATAACCTGTAGAGTTAAGAGCAGGAGCTGGGTGCTGAGGCACATGCCTGTAGTCCTACTGGCTCCAGAGGCTGAGGCAGGAGGATCACGAGTTCAAAGCCATCTTCAGCAACTTAGAGAGGCCATGGGCAACTCAGCCAGACCCTATCTCTACATAAAATATAAAAAAAACATAGGGCTTGGGATATGGTTCAGTGGTTAAGCACCCCTGGGTTCAATCCCCAGTATGAGAGAGAGAAAGAGAGAGAGAGAGAGAGAGAGAGAGAGAGAGAGAGAGGAAAGGTAGGAGATATCTTTATGAATACAGGGTAGGGAAAGACTTGTGAAACTAAACTTAAAAAGCACAAACGCCAAGATAAAAAAAAAAGTTGATTGAATTTGAGTCATCAAAATTAAGAATTTTCATTTAGTGAACAAAAACATTGGCCAAGAGAATAGACGAATATCACAATAAGAAAAAATTGCAATGTTAAACTGACAAGGTATTAATAAATAGAATATATTAAGAATGGTTGAAAATAACAAAGTGGGGATATTAACCCCAAGGAATAATAGGCAAATGGTGTGAAGAAGCAATTTTCAGAAGAGGAGAAAAAAATGAAGCACATGAAAGATGCTTGAAATCTTCAGTAATCAGAGAAGTGCCAATTAAAACAGCACTTTTAAATTACCTTATACCCATTAGACTAGCAAAAATTAAAATGCTTGATATTTCCAAGTGTTGATGAGGAGGTGGAGATACAGGGAACTCTTGCTTCCTGGGTGGAAGTGTAGGTAGTTGCAGTCCTACAGGCAAGATCCAGAGCTCAAGGAACCTCAAGAACCATAGGCTCCAGGGGTATTCCTGCAGCCACAGTCTACCCCAGCAAAACAGATGCTTAAAATACTGCTTCTCTCCTTACTTAAGTAGTTCCAAGTGTTAGGTTTGCTCAAGCCCTTCTGATTTACAGACACGAAACTACACCCTGTGTTCTGGCTTTAAGAGAGTTTAGGGAATACAACTTCTACTTCCTACCTCTGCAAGGTACGTAAACACAATACAAGAGTGGACTCCAACCCTTCTGTTGGGGTTCAGGCACTCATATTTTACAAACACTCTTTACATGATTCTAATATGTTGGTAGGGTTTTGAAACACTGCATCCAAAGGATTTTGGAATAAAGGTTGAAGGTGCTGATTTGGTGTCTCACCTCACATCCCAGAAGGAAGACCTAGGTGCACACTCTGTTACTGACACATTTGTGTCACAAGACCATAGGAATTTGTAGCAAGGAAACAAATCACTTACTTATTGTCACAACATTTTTACCATGCAATGTGGTTGTTCAGGAGAATAACTCATCGGAGATGTAAAAGACCATAATTAGTACAGACAAGGACAAGTCATCCGACTGAGGAAAACCAAGAACAATCTTATTACGTCTTATTACATAGGAACAGAGAATGCAATGGACATTTTAAACGTACTCAGTTTCATTCTCTCTAGATTTCACATAACAGAAAAATCTCAGTCCTCTGGGAATGACTTTGGGAAATGATGAAATGAATACCTATCACAAAACTCTGTTCATCAAGCTTCAAACTTCGCACATCAGAGAAGTTCTGTGGTTTCTAACAGCTAACTGGTGAATCGCAGAAACCACAGAATGACTGATTCCATCAAGAAGTGAAACCTAAATGAAGTGCAGATGGTGCCTTCCGTGAGCTGTTACCAATTTTCACTACAGAAAAAAAATACTGGCTTCTGCCGTGAATCTGAATATCGTCTGAAGGTGGAATGCCAGTGGAGATCTTGGAAAATAAATTGTTCATGAATGAATTCCAGAGAAACCTGCAGGTATTCAAGATGATTATATCATGTACCAAAAGTTATACTCACACACACACACACACACACACACACACGCACATATATGTATTTAGGAAATAATAAAGTCACATGTAGCCTCCATTTACAAGTTTAAAAAGTTTTGTCCTTTCCTTATCTATGTCTTGCATTTCCACTTAAATTTAGAATTAGCTTATCAATTATACAAAATCTGGCTAGGATTTTCATTGGAATTGTATTGAATGTATAGATCAGCTCAAGGAAAATGGACGTTAAATTTGGGGTGTTACAGCATCTGAAGTTGATGTATATGTCCATTTACATCTTCCTTAGTTTCTCCAGCTAAAGTTTTGTAGTTTTCAGGGTAGAGAATTCTACATCTTTTATTAGATACTAAGCATTTGACAGTTATGATTCTCTTACAGATAGTATCATTTTAAAATTTCATTTTAGAATTATGTATTATTCCAGAACAAATGATTCTATATGCTGACTCTGTAGCTAGCTATGCAAGTAAATTTATGTTAATTTTAATACCTTACCTATAGTGTCTCGTGGATTATCTTTATATCGATCATGTTGTCTGTGAATGATAAGTGTTCTAGATCTTCTTTTTCATCTTGAAATTTAAAATTTTTCTTATTGCTAGTTTAATATTGAGTATAAATGATCATAGTGAATATTTTTCTTCTCTTTTTCAATTACAAAGGAGAGCCTTCAGCATCTCATGAAGTATGATGTCTGCTAGTTTTTCCCTTGATAAATATTCTCCATCTAATTAAGAAATTTGCTTCCTATTTCTAACTTAATAATTTCTTATAAATGAGTGTGAAATTTAAAATATAATTTTCTGCATCTACTGAAATGATCATATTGCTTTTCTCTGTTAATCATTTCTCTGTTGATTTAAAACCTTAAGCCAAACTTGCATACTAGGCACACACTTGGTTATGATGTTGTTTTAGATTGTACATTCAATCAACTAATATCTTGCTTGAGATACTAATGCTCATGTTCATGATAAAGACTTCTATATAATTTTAATTCCTCTTTTTTTAATTAACTAATTACTTTTTGGTATCAAGGTGATATTGGCCTGGAAAGAGTTAAGAGGTATACCTTCTTTTTCTATTGTCTGGAGTAGTTAATGTAAAATTTAATGTTTTTCCTTCCTTAAATGTTTGGAAGAAATCAATCATGAAGCTATCTAGGACTGAAGGTTTCTTTTAGGGATTCAAGTTGTTTAATAAATATTAAAATATTGAGAATTTCTGTTTCTCCTTGTGTATGTTTTGGTAAGTTTAGAAATTCATTCTTTTCATCTTCTACATTTGCAAATTTAGTGAAATAAGATATTTAATATTTTTTTATTATTATTTTTAAGAGTCTTTAGAATCTGTGGAAATAGTCTCTTCATTTTTTAGGCATAGAATTTGTTTTGTCTCTCCCTTCCCTCCCTCTCTCAGTTTTCCTTGTTTATATATTGTATTAGTCTTTTCAATAATCAACTTTTGAATGTTTTGTCTTCTCCATTTAATTTTTTTTTATCATGTTGAAATTCACATAACATAAAACTCACGGTTTAACCATCCCCCAGTAGACAACTCAATAGCATTCATAATGGGCAACCCTCACTACTAACTTGTGCCAAAATATTTTCATCACCCCAAAAAAGGAAACCCACATTCATTAGTAGTCACTCTCCATTTTCTTCTCCCTCCAGCCCCTGGCAACTTAGAATCTGTTTTCTGAGTCTGTTGATTTGCTTACTCTAGCTAATTATGTAAACAGAATCCTAGAATATGTTGTCTTTTATGTCTGGCTCCTTTCACCTAGCATAATGACTTCCAGGTGCATCCATGTTGTAGCATGTGTTAGGGCTCCATTTTTGTATGGCTGCATAATATTCCACACAATTTTTGGTCTCTAAGTTTGTTTTTCATTGATGGTGGGTTTTTACCATTGTTATTTCTATCTTTCTGCTTCCTTTGGATTTTTGAGGGTTATTTTGAGGTTATTGTTTCATTTGTTTGTTTTGAGATGCATGTTTAGATAACTGAAGTAGTATAGTTTCATTAGTTTTGATTTATATGTTCAACGTTCTGTTTTTAGGTACATATCAATTTGGGATCACCAGATCTGGTCAGACAAAGTTGGGGCTCCTACACTTTCTGACTGGATGCTTTTGTATAAGACAAAGGTAATAAGATTAGTCCTGTTTTCTCCAGGCTGTGTGATTATGTAAAGTGAAAGCACTTTGTAAATTACTTCTGGATTTGGATAAAACTTCATAGTTTGCACTGTAGTTGCTTCACGTCTGCATGATGGTTTCACAGATATTTTATTTTATTTCATAAAGCAAACCCACAGGAATGATCTCCAGTTTTACACATGTTATTTCTGCTACTACAGGGTTTCAGGAAATCCAGTGCTTTTCTTCCAACTCTTACTATAGCTGCCTCATGTAGGACAGTGTTGTTGACATTCTCAGGGCACTAGAATTTCACATGTTCAGACACTTGGGAGGGTTGCAACTACCGCCAGCAAGGTTCAGCATCTGCTGCAGAACAATCCCAAGCGAAGCCACCAACTCAGCCTCTCCCTGCTTGCACAGGATTGAACTTGGCAAATGTGGCTCTGGCTTTCTACCAATTCTGTGACAATTTTTACGGAACATTCAGTGCCTTGAGGGTTTTTTTATTGTAGGAAAATGAAAGAATGAGTAGATGTGCTTTTTTTAAAAAGTATTCATTTATTTGCTTTAGTTGTACACAATCTGTTTTTACGTGGTGCTGTGGATCGAACCCGGGCCGCGCCCGTGCTGGGCGAGCGCTTTGCCGCTGAGCCACAACCCCAGCCCAGTAGATGTGCTTTTTACCAATATATTTAGAAACTAATGTTTGAACACATGCAAATAAATATTTGGCACATGAGGACTGAGGGAGGAAAGGAAATTAGGACTGAGAGAAGAAAAGAAATAAAGGAGAAATTATAAAAATCAAGGTGACATCCAAGATTTTTTTTATGACATTTTAATGCTGGGTTATGAATTTCTGGTGACAAAAAGAATTTCAAAGTTTAACACATCTCTGTAATTTCCCATATATTTTAAATTTTCATATTCTATGGACTCATGCTCTTATTTGCACATTTTAACACCTCTGAAAGAGGAAACTATGTAATAGTTTGAGGGAATTGTGTTATCGATCAATTGATAGCTTTCCTTACCCAATTACACATAAAATAAAATAATAATAAATAATTGTGCCTTTAACATAAAGACATCTTAAAGTCAATGAAACATGGTATATTAGAGTTTTCTGGAGGTTCTTGAATTGATTTTCAAATATTCATTCATTTATTCAACAGTATTTATTGAGCACCCAGCTTGTGTGAGGTGCTGTTTAGGCATCAGGGCTATTACAATAAATAAGGTATTGTATGATCTAGTAAGAAACAGAAAATGATAAGGTATTATTAATGCAGAGTACTAAGAATAATAAAAGGGAGATATCACAATGTGAAATATGAAAAAGGTATCAGCAACCGGTACCTGAAGGAACAAGTAAGATTTAGTAATGTCAAAAATGAAGAATAGAGAAATTATGAAAAAACAGGGTTTCAGACAAAAGAGCAGGTGAGAACAAAAGCAGTATCTTGAACCAGGTGCAGTGGTGCACACCTGTTACCCCAGCTCTTGTGAAGGCTGAGGCAGGAGGACTACAAGTTTGAGGCCAGCTTGGGCAATTTAACAAGACCCTGTATCAAAGTGCAAAATTTAAAAAGGGCTGGGAATGTGGCTCACTGATAAAACATCTCTGGGTTCATTCCCCAGAACCAGGGTCTGGGTGGGAGAAATAGTATCTTTCTATTGATTACAGCCACCATTTATACAACAGATCCTTTGAACTTATTCTTCCTAACTGAAATTTTATATCTTTGACCAACATCTCCCCAAATCCTCTCCCAGTTTCTGGTATCCACGATTCTACTCTGTGCTTTTATGAGTTCAATGTTTTAGATTCCACATATAAGTGAGATCATGAAGTACTCCTCTTTCTATGCCTGACTTATTCCACTTAACATAATGTCTTCTGGTTTCAACCATATTGTCGCTAATGACAGGATTTCCTTCTTTTTAAAAATTAATTAATTTATTTTAATTAGGTATATATGATAGCAGAATGCATCTTGATTCATTGTACACAACTGCAGCCCAACTTTTCATTTCTATGGTTGTACACAAAGTAGGGTCACACCATTTGTGCATACATGTACCTAGGGTAATGATGTCCATCTTATTCCACCATCTTTCCTGCCCCCATGCACCCTCCCTGCCCTCCCTCCCCTTTGCCCAATCAAAGTTCCTCCATTTTTCCCATGCCCCCACACCCGGCCCTCATTATAGATCAGCATCCACTTATCAGAGAGGACATTCGGCCTTTGGTTTTTTGGGATTGGCTTACTTCACTTAGCATGATATTCTCCAACTCCATTTATTTACCTGCAAATGCCATAATTTTATTCCCTTTTAATGCTGAGTAAATGCTGAGTAATATTCCATTGTGAATATATTTCACAGTTTCTTTATCCATTCATCTATTTAAGGGCATCTAGGTTGCTTCCACAGTTTAGTTATTGTGAATTGAGCTGCTATACACATTGATGTGGCTGCCTTACTATAGTTAAACTGATTTTAAGTCCTTTGGGTATACACCGAGGAGTGGGATAGCTGAGTCAAATGGTGGTTCCTTTCCAAGTATTCTAAGGAATCTCCATACTGCTTTCCAGAATGGTTGCACCAATTCACAGTTCCACCAGCAATGTATGAGTGTGCCTTTCCCCCCCCCACATCCTCACCAACACCTATTGTTGTTTGTATTCTTGATAGCTGCCATGCTGACTGGTGTGAGATGAAATCTTAAAGTAGTTTTTGATTTGCATTTCTCTAATTACTAGAGATATTGAACATTTATTTTCATATATTTGTTGATCAAATGTATATCTTCTTCTGAGAAGTGTCTGTTCAGCTCTTTAGCCCATTTGTTGATTTTTTTTTTTTTTTTTTTTTTTTTTTTTTGGTGTTAAGTTTTTTTGAGTTCTTTATATATCCTGGAGAGTAATGCTCTATCTTACATGTGTGGCAAAAATATGATCTCAAAGTGTAGGTTTTCTGTTCACCTCATTGTTTCTTTTGCTGAGAAGAAGCTTTTTAGTTTGAGTCCATCCCATTTATTAATTCTTGATTTTATTTCTAGTGCTTTAGGAGTCATATTAAGGAAGTTGGGGCTTAATCTGATGTGATGAAGATTTGGACCTACTTTTTCCTCTATTAGGCACAGGGTCTCTGAACTAATCCCTAGGTCCTTGATCCACTTTGAGTTGAGTTTTGTGCATGGTGAGAGATTGATAGGGGTTTATTTTCATTTTGCTGCATATGAATTTCCAGTTCTCCCAGCATCATTTGTTGAAGAGGCTATCTTTTCTCCAATGTATGTTTTTGGCACCTTTGTCTAGCATGAGATAACTGTGTTTTTGTGGGTTTGTCTATATGTCTTCTATTCTGTACCATTGGTCTACATGTATATTTTGGTGCCAATACCATGCCATTTTGTTACTATAGCTTTGTAATATAGTTTACGGTCTGGTATTTTGATGCCTCCTGCTTCACTCGTCTTGCTAAGCATTGCTTTGGCTATTCTGGGTCTCTTATTTTTCCAAATGAATTTCATGATTGCCTTTTCTATTTCTATAAGGAATGACAATGGGATTTTAATTGGAATCTTATTGAATCTGTATAGTACTTTGGGTAGTATGGCCATTTTGACAATATTAATTTTGCCTATCCAAGAGCATGGGAGATCTTTCCATCTCCTAAGGTGTTCTTCAATTTCTTTCTTTAGTGTTCTATAGTTTTCATTGTAGAGGTCTTTCACCTCTTTTGTTAAACTGATTCCCAAGTTGTATTTTTTTTTTTTTTTTTTTTTTTTGGACTATTGTGAATAGGGTAGTTTTCCTAATTTCTCTTTCAGAGGAAATATTTCCTCCTTTTTTTAAAAATTTTTTTAAAATTTTATTTTTATAATTTTTAATATGTACAACTCATAGTGCATATATTTAGTATCTTTTTACATACAACTGTTTGTATACAAAGTATATTCGTACAATTCAGGTCTTCAATCAATCATGCATTAAGGAAAATGGTATCCATCTCATTCAACCACCATTTTTTTTTCTTTTCTCCCCCTCCCTCCCCTCTTGCTCCCTCCCTTACCCTCCCTTCCCTTGACCATTCTAGTGTTCCTCTAATCCTCCTATGTACCCCCATCCAACAATACTTTGAAATAGCCTCCTTATATCAGAGAAAACATTTGGTACTTGGATTTTTGAGACTGACTAACTTCACTTAGCATTATGTCTTCCAACTTCATCCATTTACCTGCAAATGCCATTAATTTATTTTCTTTTATTGCTGAGTAAAATTCCATTGTGCGTATATACCACATTTTCTTAATCCACTCATTTACTGAGGGACATCTAGGTTGGTTCCACAACCTAGCTATTGTGAATTGCGCAGCTACAAACATTGAGATAGCTGTGTCACTGTAATATGCTGTTTTTAAGTCCTTTGGGAATAGACCCAGGAGTGGGATAGCTGGGTCATAGGGTGGTTCCATTCCCAGTTTTCCAAGAAATCTCCATACTGCTTTCCATAACAGTTGCACCACAATTTGCAGTCCCACCAGCAATGTATGAGTGTGCCTTTTCCCCCACATTCTCTCCAACATTTATTGTTGTTTGTGTTCTTGATAGCTGCCATTCTGACTGGAGTGAAGTGAAATCTTAGAATAGTTTTGATTTGCATTTCTCTAATTGCCAGCAATGTTGAACATTTTTTTTCATGTATTTGTTGATTAATTGTGTATCTTCTTCTGAGAGGTGTCTTCTCAATTCCTTAGCCCATTTATTGATTGGGTTATTTGTTTTTTTAGTGTAAAGTTTTTTGAGTTCTTTATATATTCTAGAGATTAGTGCTCTATCTGATGTGCATGTATTAAATATTTGTTCCCAATTAGTTGGCTCTCTATTCACCTCACTGATTGTTTCTTTTGCTGAAAAGAAGCTTTTTAGTTTAAATCTATCCCATTCATTAATTCTTGGTAGTAATTCTTGCGCTACAGGATTCTTATTAAGGAACTTGGGGCCTAATCCGACATGTTGGAAATTGGAGCTTAGTTTTTTCTTCTATTAGGCGTATTTTCTCTGGTCTAATTCCTAGGTCCTTGATCCACTTTGAATTGAGTTTTGTGCACGGTGAGAGATAAGGGTTTAATTTCAATTTGTTGCATATGGATTTCCAGTTTTCCCAGCACCATTTGTTGAAGAGGCTATCCTTTCTCCACTGTACATTTTTGGCACCTTTGTCTAATATAAGATAGCTGAAATTATATGTATTAGTCTCTGTGTCCTCAATTCTGTACCATTGGTCCACCAGTCTGTTTTGGTGCCAATACCATGCTGTTTTTGTTACTATTGCTCTATAGTATAATTTAAAGTGCGGTATGGTGATGCCCCCTGCTTCACTTTTCTTGCTCAGGATTGCTTTGGCTATTCTGGGTCTCTTATTTTTCCAGATGAATTTCATGACTGCTATTTCTATTTCTTTGAAGAATGACATTGGGATTTTGATTGGAATTGCATTAAATCTGTATAATGCTTTTGGTAGTATGGACATTTTGACAATATTAATTCTACCTATCCAAGAGCAAGGTAGGTCTTTCTATCTTCTGAGTTCATCTATAATTTCTTTCTTTAGTGTTCTATAATTTTTGTTATAGAGGTCTTTCACCTCTTTCGTTATTTCCTCCTTTTTTAAGGATGAGTGAAATTCTATCATGTGTATCTACTGCATTTTTATTATAAGCCTATGTTTAGTCACATGTCTTGGCTCTTGACAGTGGCCTCTTGACAGTGCTATTCTGTAAATTTTGCTCTTAGAAGCAATGAGGATTCCATTACTGAATTAGTAATGTCTCCTCTTTTCTTCCATCAAAAATTAGGCATAACTCTCCCTTAGAAAATAAGTCTCAGTCTGAAGTAACTTGGTCACCTCTTCTCCTGTATCCCACTTAGCCCCAGAGCCCAAGATGACACTGAACATTACTCAGACCTCCCCATTTACATCTTCTGTCCCTGACTTTAGGAACTTCAGCTAAGGAATATTTGACACACCCTCCTATGATTCTGGAAGCAAGTACATTTTATATACCTCATGTACTGTGGATTTATTTAGCTTAGGAACCTCAGGGAAGAAAGAGAACAAGATAGGAAGACAGGTGGGGAATAATGAGACATCCCTAATCCTCCAAGGCTTTTCCTATGATTGATTTAATGGGCCAAGGAAGAGAGACGTGAAGGCCTTGATTTGGAGGAACAAATTTCAAGATCAACTAAAATTAGAATTCTGAGAAATACCTTTCTTGCCAGTAAGAGACAGGGACCAGGATCCAGAAAGCATGTTTTAATCTGGGCAGTCACCTTCCTCCTTCCCCACATAGTGAATCAATCTCTGAATGTTGTGGGAAGTTAGGGAGATGGAGGATGTTGAGTAAGGTTCAGGGTTCAGGTCACCACAGAAGTCAATATAAGATGTGATCTCTGTCTTTGCATCTCATCTCACCTTGTCATATCCTGTGGGTTGACTTGGAAACTTTTGCTCTGGGCTTTGAAAGACAGAAGTAGGCTAGGGAAGGGAAGGAAGACAGGATGGCTTGAGAAAAAGAGGGAAAGGGTCACAAAAAAGACAAACAGCCAATGGCTTCATGTGTAAACAAATACCATGAATTTTTGTACCAGAAAGACCACTTGGGTTCTTTGGTGGCCACAGGACACTTGGTCAGAGAGGAAAGAGCAGCATCTCTTGTGTACTCCCTACCCCACCCTCGCTCCTTGCCTCTCATGCTTCCTTTATTCCCTACCCCTTGCCATCCATTCATGCTTTCATTCCTTTTAAAAATATTTGGGCAGCAACTATGTTCCAGAAATTGCTGTAGAAGTTAAAGAGGAGGTCGTTAGCAAATTAGTGGGAGTCTGTGCCTTCTCATAGTTCACATGCTATGAAGGAAGGTCAGGTGGATGCAAGTGAACAAATCCATGAGCAAGATGCTGTGGTGAGGAGTGTGAGGAAGGCAGGGTGACAGTCAGAATCCTTAACCAGAGATATAGCACAGCTCCATCAGTCACAACTGAACAAA
Source organism: Tamias sibiricus (assembly GCA_025594165.1). Taxonomy (NCBI): domain Eukaryota; kingdom Metazoa; phylum Chordata; class Mammalia; order Rodentia; family Sciuridae; genus Tamias; species Tamias sibiricus. The sequence continues at coordinate 103,721,806 of CM046664.1, read as the reverse complement.
GCACTACTTGGAAGAAGAATCATGGAGACCCTCCTGTGCTGGGCCATGACCTCATAGTTGTTAGATTATGGTAAAGTGATGGGGGTTCCCCAGAGGGGACAGAATGGTCTCCGTTGTGAGATACCTTTGGTGGGGGGCAGAGGAAGTGGCAATTCACCAACAGTATAGAAACAGCTCACTAAGATAACAACTAGTAACTGTATCAGTGGCAACCATTCCATTGCATTTTAGTCAGCTTTGTGTCATTATGACTAAAAGGTCTGATAAGAACAATAGTGGAGGAAAAGATTATTTTGGCTCTGGCTTTGCAAGCTTCAGTCCATGGTTGGCCGACTGCATAACTCTGGGCCTCAGGTGAAGCAGAACATCATGGTGGAAGGACATGGTGGAGGGAAAAAACAGCTCAGGACAAGGCATGAGAGGGGGGGAGAGGAGAGAGAGAGAGAGAGATCTATTCACTAGGGACAAAATATAAACCCCAAAGTCATGTTCCCAGTGACTACTTCCTCCAGCCATACCCTACCTGCCTACAGTTACCACCCATTTAATCCATATCAAAGAGTTAACCCACTGACTAGGTTATACCTCTCATAATCAAATCATTTCACCCCTGAACATCCTTGAATTGTCTTATAATAAGCTTTTGGAGGATATCTCATTTCTAAACCATAACACGTTGATTCCAGGGCTTAATTGCTGAGGGTGGGGACAAGTGGCAGGGGTGAACCACTTACTATAGATGATAACATTGGGAACAGCCTCGCAGAAGAAGTGATATCAAGCTAAAATCTGAATGGCAAGAAAAAGAAATGCGAGGGGCAGTTTGTCCAGAAGCAAGCAAGGGGACAAACTGATCAAAGAACAGTAAAGGTGAAGATAGTAGAGGGTGATAAGCTTGGCATGTGGGCAGAGTGGCAAAAAAAAAAAAAAAAAAAAAAAAAAAAAAAAAAAAGCCTATGTTGTTGCGATATTATGCAGGGAATGATAGGAAATTAGGTCAGATGGTTAAGCACAGGCCAGATCTCATGGGGCCTCTTAGACCACAATAAGAAAGCAAAATGAGAAGCCATGGGAGGGAGGATTTTAAGCTAGAAAATGATATAATCTGATTTACATTTTAAACAGATTATTTGGGCTGCAGTGAGAATGAATTGGGGGATTAAAGGGAGAACAGTGAAGTGGTTGTTCTGGCCTGGAGGTGATGGAAGCTTGAGCCACAGCAATGGTAGTGGAAATGGACAGAAATGGGCTGAATCAGGATTTGTTTAAAAGTTGAGGTGGTTTGAAAGCTATGTGCACACTTTCTTTCATAAGCATTTCCTCGAGAGGTTCAGCTTGGTTCCTCTGCCCTTGAATGTGGCGGGGAGTTATTTCTAGCAAATAAAATATGGCAGAAGCTAGGATCAGTTCTAAACTAAGTTATTACAAGAATGTGGCTTCCATTTGGGAAGCATTCTGTTTCATTCTGTCCCTCACTCTGGGGAAAGCCAGCTGCCTCGTTCTGCTATAGCTCTGTGGAGAGACCCATGTGGCAGGGGACGGAAGCCTGACAAGAACCAGGGGAGTGAGCTTGGAAGCTGATTTTACCTCCTTCACTCTATCCTAGTTAAATGCTCAAAAGAGACTGCAACTGTGGTTGACAGCTCGGCTATCAATCTCTGAGTGACCTTAAAAGATGTCTACACTACACTTGGATTCTGGATCCACAGAAACTCTGAAATAATTAATGTCATTGTTTTTAATGGCTAGTTTGTACAGCAATAGATAATAGGGAGTAATCTGTGGGACTGACCGATATATTTAGTGCAAACAGGTGTGAGAGAAAGCAGGAAAGAAAGAAGATGTCTAGATTTGTGGCTTGAGCAACTGGTAGTGGTGCCATTTATTGAAGTGTGGAGAACTTGAGAAACAACACATGGAGGAGAGGGATGAAAGTTCTTTAGAAACATTCTGAGAGACTATTAGACATCCCAGTGGGAATAATGGTTTGGGCAATATCTCCAGTCTTCATTCTCTCTTTAATCCATTCCAAACTGGCTTTTTTCCCCTTTGTCTCAACTACAGAATTTGCTAAGATCAAACCACCCATTGCATCCATGTTGTCATTCATAATCCAGCAGTTCTTTCTCTGTCTTGGTCATATTTAACTCATAACCACATTGGTCATGGATTCACACTCCCTTTTTCCCAATACTTTCCTCTCTTGGATTCTGTGATCCTATTCTCTCTCAGGTAGACACTTCTGCTCTACACAATGTGGACTAGGGTTCCTCAGTGATATATAGTTCCTGTGTCATAGGTCTGCTTCCCTGGTGGAGAAGGCTAGGAGTCCGACCTTAGCTAGCCATTTTCCCCCTCCATGAGTTCACGGTTTTTGCATGCATGCTCTGGTGGTCAGATTTAGTACACAGAAGCTCAAAGTTTAAGAGAAAGTATTCTAGGAAGAACAGAAAGACAGAACAATAGCTAGAATGTCAGGTTAAAAGGACTTCCCTGGACTGCTATGGGTGATAACTCAAGCATATTAGCAACTGATGGGAATATTACAGAAAAGAGGAAGAGATGGAGATTATAAAAGAGAAGTGTAACTGGGACCAAAAGAGAAGAAAGGGGATCCAGAAAAAAGGAGGGCTGGCATTTAGTGAAGAAACACTCCTTCACAGTACAAGAGTGGCATGAGTACCCAGAGGCACTTCCACGGATTTGCTCAGTTCTCTGCTCACTTCTCTTATCAGTGAGGTCTTTCTTAACTCTCCCTTCTTAAATGGCACCTTTAGTACTCCCAATTGACCTTCCCTGCTTATTTTTCTCCATAGTGTATGTTTGTGTGTAGAATACACATATGCATTGTCCCCAGCATTATATACGCCATTGCACTGTGTTTTGCTGTTGTCTTTGTGGACACTGGAAAATAATCTTGATGGAGACTTTTGTCTTGTCTTCTAGCATCTAGAGCACTGTCTGGTACATAGCAGTCACTCAGCAAATGTCAAAGGAGTGAGGAAATGAATGGATAGGGGAGTGACGTGCCTAAGTGTTCTCAGAGGGGTACTGAGAGAATGAGATGCTTGAAACCCAGATGTTGGAAGGTGACACAGGTGGCTGGTGGTTTGGTGAGAACAGAATTAGAATTAAATCTTAGGAACTCCAACCGCAGTCCTTCCTCTCTCTTTCACCTGTGGCCAAGATCAAGCTACAGAACCTCTTTAAGCCACAAGCATGAGGACCTTTTGAATACGAAGTGATTGCTCAGAAAAGACTGGCTCTTCTTTTCCACGCCTATTTTCTCTAACTTGCTTGATTTCGGTTTCTTGATCTATTCTCGGTCTTTTCTCCATAAAGTCTGAGGGAACGGGAGGGTCCTGGCTCTAAGGACACAACTTGTGGCTGCAGGCGTTGAGCGAGAGTGGCCCAGCGAGCGGCGGGACGGGGCGGGGCGGAGCGGGACGGGGGGCGGGGCGGGGCGGGGCGCGACCCGCCAGTCCCCTGACTGTCCGAGCCTGGCTCGTCCCGCAGGCAAGGTCGGAGCTCCTAGCTGTCGGTGCTTGAGTCTATCCATCCGCCGGTCTGTCCCAGGCCATGGCGAAGCTGCTGGTGCTCACCCTCGTGGGGCTGGGAGTGGCGTTTTTCAGAGATCACCGGTCTTCTTACCAGTAAGTTGGGTTGTGGTGAGGGCTGCCACCCCTGTCCCTCCTCCCCACCCCCAGTGTGGGAACACCCCCACTCCCAAAGTAGGGTCCAGGCTCTTAACAGAAAACACAGACCTATGCTGGATGGGCATCCCACAGAGGTGTCATAAATGTTTGTCCAGCTATCATGTGCCACTTGAAAACATACCCTTGCTCCTGGTCTGAGAGATGGGACAATCAGTTGGCAGTGGTGAGCGGGTCAAGTTGTCAGTGCCATGAAGATCTGCGTGCTTTGGCTACAGATTGATTCACTCCTCAACCTGGCCTTAAAAGAAGAAGAAGAAGAACAAGAAGAAGGAGGAGGGGGGGGGGGGGGGGAGGGGAGGAGGAAGAGGAGAAGAGGAGGAGGAGGAGGAGGAGGGGGAGGGAGGAGAAAGGAGGAGGAGGAGGAGGGGGAGGAGGAGGAAGAAATTTGAGGGTTGGTGTTTTGTGAATTAGCGAAAGGACACCCCCGTGATGGCTGCCTGGCCACTGCACAAAGCTTCTGGCCATGGAGAATCTCAATTGGAAGCTCCACGGAGGGAGACAATCTGCACGTGGACCTGAGCAGGTAGGAGCAGATGCTCCCTGAAGTGGTCCACCTGCTCCAGTGGGTGCCAGGCAGGGAGGAAAGAACCATGATGGCTGCAATTGATGTCCTAGGTTCTGGCTCTTCCAAAACCTTGAGTATGAGAACTTGAATAAATCACTTCACATCTCTAAATCTCAGCTGCTTCAATAAATTGAAAATGGTAATACACACTCCTGTAGGAAGCAACTAACACTGAACATGGGACATAATCGCTATTCAATAAATGTTAGTTCCCTGCTTCTCTTTAAAGTATTTAATAAGCCATTAAGGTGCTATGGGGGGTGTTTTAAGAATGAACCCGATTTTTGGTAACTTTTTGCAGGTGGTCAAAGTTTACAGATCATCCTAGTCTCAGAGGCTTAATCAAATAATTCTTATTTACTCTGAAGTAAAACATTAATATAATGGAATCTTTTAGATTGTTAAAATATCTTATCACCTTACAGACTGATAAATAGAAGCTTACATTCAAAATAGGTTTTTATGAATTATTGTGGACTTTTCTCTAATTGCTATTTTTTTAAATCACAAAATATTAGAAAAGTGTTTGAAAAAAGTAGTTAGTGGTTCAGGCTTTTAAATGATGTATAAATTAGCATGTGAATTTTCATTGATCACAGTACTGTTTACTGTCAATGGGCTTATGCAGAGAGATGTAGAATGGGTACAGAGCCTCCTGGAGTAGCCCAGTCAGGGGATGAAAGGGAGATTGCACCTCTCTCCAGAAGGCCCTAAAGCCTGCTGCTCAGAGGGGTCTATGGACTAGCTGAATGGGTGGTAACTAGGAGATCCCTGGATGTGCGGAATCTCAGCACCCCCTCCCTTTCCTATTGAATCTGATCAGCATTATTTAACAAATTCCCAGGAGATTTTTATGCACTTCTATAAAAAAAAAAAAAAAAAATTCAAATCCTGTCATTGTCTATGCTAGAACCAGAGCAAGAGATCCTGGATAATCAATAAATGATCTTTATCCTCATTTTAGAGATAAGGTACCTGAGTCTCGAGAAAAATCACGAATCTGCTCAACATAGAAAATGGAAGCAATGATGTCCTGAAACCTACATCAGGAGCAAGGCAAACACCCAGAAAGGCACAACTTTTTAAATTCAGAGATGGCTGTATGTTTGTGTGTGTTGGGCGGGGGAGGGGCTCACAAGAAATTAGACAGGCCCAGACTAGGGGAAGCTTGTGGAAGCGTACAAGGGATGCCTGCAGGGATTTCTTGAGCTTCTGAGATGGGAGGTCTCAGAGAAAGGAATTGAGAATGCTCCTCTGGGCCACAAATCTCTGACCCATCATTGTAGTCAGTTGCATATGACCTTGAGAGTTACATACTGCACAAGCCTAGGAAATGCCTAGGACAAGACATGTGCAGGTCCTGGAGGTGCTCGTTCCTAAATTATTCATCATGATGCATGAATCCACTGTTTCCCTTATTTAGGAGGAATCCACAAAGCTAGCATTTCAATGCATTTCTGCCACCCAGACTCAGTCCAGGCAACACTCTGTGTGCATAGAGGGTGGTGACCCTGGGTCAGATCTTCTTTCTCCAACTTTCAAGCCACTTTACCACTTTACACCAAGAAAATTTGAGCCTTTTTCTCCACCTTAAAATTATGGAATAATTGTCCACATTGCAGTAGCATATATAAAAAATCTGCTGTTTAATAAGTGTGCTATAGGGGCTGGGGTTGTAGCTTAGAGGTAGAGCGCTCACCTAGCATGTGTGACGCACTGGGTTCGATCCTCAGCACCAAATAAAAATAAAATAAAGGTATTGTGTCCACCTATAACTAAAACATAAATATTAAAAAAATAAGTGCCCTATAATTGTTAGCATTTGTACTTGCCATATATGATTTCAAAAATTCACTTAGGAGGGCTGGGATTGTGACTCAGCGGTAGAATGCTTGACTAGCATGTACGAGATGCTGGGTTCCATCCTCAGCACCACATAAAAATAAATAAATAAAATAAAGTATTGTGTCCAACTACAACTAAAAAATTTTTTTAATTCACTTAGGAAATTCAGTGAATGATAACTAAATATTATCACATCTTATTGAAACCCTAGGCTAAGGATGAATAACCTGCCAACTCTCCAGTCTCCTCTATCAATGTATCCCCAGCATATTTTCTCTAATTCTAGCCCAGCAATGTTACAAAACAATTCAGTGGACATCTGCAAACCCCTCCCACTTGCTGCATTGTGCTGGAAGTCATAGAAATCAATAAGATAAAGTATTTGCTCACTGATTTCAGAGTGTACAGGGAGCAACAAGACCAAATACTAATAACTGTAAAGCAACATGGCAAGAGACTTGAGAGAGATGTAGGTGAAGATTCATGAGCATAAACGTAGGAGTTACTAATCCTACCATAGAAGAAGCTGTAGAAAGTCATTAGGATCCTAGGTGTCCCCATGGGTGAGGAGGTAAAGGGCCTCCTTGGATGGAAGGAAAAGAGTGAGCAAAGGAAAAGGGGTATGATGGGATATAGGGAACAGAGTCCTCCATATCATATCACCTAATTCCAAGTCCCAACTCGGCTCTTTTAAGCAAGCAATGACATGTAAATGGCTTAGCTTCTCTGTACCTCAGTTTTCTTACCTATAAAACTAGGAAAACACAAATCTTTATCTCAAACATGGCTAAGGAGATTAAATGAGGAAGTATGTGTGAGAGCTCTTAGCACAGTGCTTGGCACAGTAGGTCTTAAAAAGGAATTACTGAATGAACAGAGAGTGTGCTGTGCAGCTGCAGAAAATTGAGATCTGAGGGTGACTGTGGCCTAAGTTCCAGAGTGGGTTTGTTAATGCACAGCTAAATCTCCTTGCTTTCTTTGGTCGTAAGCCAGGGTATATTTGCACTGAATAGTTCACAGTAAAGGTTGTATAATTTCTGGACAGAGTTCAGAGGCTTGTGAATCAAGGACATATCTCAGTATTGAACTTTATCTCTTTGACCTGGAACATTTGGACTTAATCAAGATATTTCCTGATAATTTGAGAAAAAGATAGAACAACATGAGCTGAATTGCAGTGACACAGGCCAATGAACCTCAAGGGGCTTCTTCCAGCTGTTTACCATTGTTATTTGTAAATTTTGCCTTGGTAGGGGGTTGAGTGTAGATTTGCATTTGCACTTTAGTTCCAATCGCAGTTTAGACACTTCCTAACTATGTGGTGTTGGAAAGCCACTGATCTTAGGCATCTGCAACCCCAGAAAACAACCCCTTAGGGAGGTGTTTGCAGGTTGAATGAGGGTATGCACAGTACCTGAACTATGGCATCAATGATATCCTGTTGAGATATGACTCTTTTGGGCCACAAATTAGAGCCCAAAGCAACTAGGAACAGATTTAATGCCTCCTTGCCTACTGTGGGCTCCCGTTAACTGTGATTATCCTGCCATTTCCAGGCTAGAGATCATCTGCCAGGGAGGAAAGCCTGAATTAGAAAAAGAGAGCTGAACAGGTCTGCCTTTCTCTGCAATCAGTGAAGAAATCACAGTTAACAAACCTTGTGAACCAAGCAGCCTGCATATTCTTCCTATGTGGTTTTAAGTCTTTAAAAAAAAAAAAAAAAAAAGTTAATTTGGCTATCTCAGACTTTTTATCACAAGTTTTGGCCTATTCAACAAACTCATATCCTTGGCTCCAACCTCCTATGCCACTTTCTGCATTGTCCTTGGATATGACCCTTACCCTTAACATCTTGAACCCCATCATCATCATTGGAGTTCCTTGGGGGCACTCCATGAATATTCATTGGTTTCCCCCAGACTAGTGTCTTTCATAGTGACAGCTCTCAAAATCAGTGTAGTAGACCATGTTCAATATTTTAAAATAAATGAAGTAGATTTGAGTAGAAAAGTTAAGAATGCATACATAGATACTTGATTTTGAGATACTTGTTTTAGATGTGTGTGTGTGTGTGTGTGTGTGTCCACATGCACACACGTGCATGTTTGTACCATGTAAAAATGCTTTTCCTAATATGATTCTAAGTCTGCAAAGTTTGTGATCCACTACTCTATTATAACTTTTAACTTTCCCTTTATTGAAAACTTTTGTGATTATGACATGGGACTTCTGTTTTTTTTTGTTTTTGTTTTTTTAAAGACTGGGTCTTGCTATGTTGCCCAGGCTGGACTCAATTTCTGGCTCAAGTGATCCACCCACTTCAGCATTCAAGTAGCTGGGACTTCAGGCATGCTCCACTGTGACCAGTTCTAATTTCCTTTTAAAAATATCTTTTAGTTCCCAGGTCATAAGTCAGATTCCAACTTCCCTTTGAATTCTGTTTCCTAATTTCATGTATATCACTCAGGGAGCCACAGTCTCCTTGCAGGGCAAACTACCTCATCTATTTTTTCATCTCTGTATCTCTAGCATCTGGCCTAGTGGTTCTCTACTCTAGTTCTGCATCCGAAAGAAATGCAGTGTTTTCACAAAGTGGATTAATGGGCTCCCTTCCTAGTCTATTAGGCCAGACAGTCTTAGCAGGTGGGTGGGGTTGATAGTAGGAACATCTAAAAAAATTTTTTTTTCTGAATGAATGGATGAAAGATCAATTGCCCTCAAATTCTTATCATTTTGTATCATGTTGATAAAAATTTTACCCAGAGTGTCTAGTCACCTCCAGCCCATCCTCCTATGAGACTAAACTGCCAGGAAGGCAAGTGAAGAATGTCCCAGACCACCTTTAAAGCCAAACAAAATTTCTAGGGATTCTTGGATAATTGTCACTACTATGACCATATGATATCATTTGTTCTAAAAATATATATTTTTGTTGTTTAATCTCTTGGCTGTGCTAATGTCATGGTCGATTTTTTTCAAATGCCTCATCCATATCTTTGCTGTGTGCAGGCAGTCTGCTGGTGCTTTGTTCTAGCATCTGTTCATGTTTCCTTTGTCCTTCATTCAAATATTCCCCCATGATATTATGTGCTTGTATTTAATAAGTTGTTTGTGTGTATGTGTATGCATTGCCTACATGCGGGCAGGCTTGGGTGAGTGTGTGTGTGTGTGTGTGTGTGTGTGTGTGTGAGAGAGAGAGAGAGAGAGAGAGAGAGAACGAGGTAGAAATGCCTTTTTATAGGCTGGACTTGGGTATGATTTTTTGAAGTTACAAAGTTTTTAGACACCCCTACATTTTTCAAGTAGTACATCTGAAAGCAGATGCCCAGTCCAAGCTGTGAAGCCAGGCTGGGCAAATGGATAGGAAACCTACCTGTCAATTGTTCTAAAATATCATGGGTAAAATTGGAACCATGTTGCCATTAACCCTAACTATCCATATCGTATTTCTTATGCGATTGAAATAGCTCCTGTTCCTGCCAAAGTGCACAGAGCATGGAGCAGACACTACATATCCCTTTTGTATATCTCTCCATCTCTGCACAGAGGAGCCCTTACACAACCAAGTGTTATATCCCAGTTCCCCACTGCCTCTTCTCTGACCTTGCATGGTAGAATTGTAGGTGTTGGGGACCACTAACTCTGGGGTTACAACCAAGGCGAAGTACAGTTAAGAAGAACTTTGTGTACAAGAGGGGAGGGAGGGGGAGAAAAGAAAAAAAAAAGGGTGGTTGAATGAGACGGATATCATTTTCCTTAATGCATGATTGAAGACCTGAATTGTACGAATATACTTTGTATACAAACAGTTGTATGTAAAAAGATACTAAATATATGCACTATGAGTTGTACATATTAAAAATTATAAAAATAAAATTAAAAAAAAGAAGAAGAAGAACTTTGTGGACTGCAATTTAATTCTAACTTCTGAGAGTGTTATCTGTTCGTTCCTTTCTCCCTCCTAGAGCACGACTTAATGCTCTCCGTGAAGTGAAACCTGTAGACCTTCCTAACTGTAATTTAGTTAAAGGAATCGGTATGTATATAAGAAGAGATGGTGTCTCATTTGAACAGCCAGTATATCATCTTGCTAATTATTTTGTCAATATACCTGTTTAATTTTGTTCAAAATAACAATGTTGACCCAGGAGATTTTTATTAAGTCAGTAGTTAATTATGAAATACCACATCATTTGACTTTTGTCTTCACCAACATATTGCCAATGTGTTGGCAGTTTTGATTGTTTGTTTTTGTTTGGTCAATAGAGCAGAAACAATAGTCAGAGCCATGTATGATTTCATGGTAATATAACCTGAGGAGAAAACAAAAGAAGGAAAGAACAGGAAGACAAAACAGTGAGTAGAGAATGTATATATGTTTTTAAGCTCTCTCAGGCCTTGGTAATTACCACAAGGCTTCTCCTCATGTATCTCTTTTAAGGTTGGAGAGGAAAATTTCCCCAGAACCTCTCAGCAGATTTCCCCTTAGATCTCATTAGTCAGGGCTGAAGGACAGGCTGGGGCCCTAGCTGCAAAGGAAGCTGGGAAAGCAATTATTGGCCTCCATTGTGGGAGGCCAGCTTGTCAGCAAAAAGAAAGAGCCAGGAGTAGGGACCCACGGAGTATCCCAGAGCTCAACTCCTGGTCTGGTTTCAACCAACCAGCTTTGTTATTTGAGCACAGTTTGCTTAATTCGTGCTTTTTGTTATTGTTCTGGGTGGGTAGTGTTTTTGTTTGTTTTTAGAATTATTTATCTCAGTTGACTACAGTTCAGAAGGCAACGCCAGAACGCTCATTCAGTTATGACCAGATATCTGAGGGCACAATATTTCTCTAGAATGAAAAGTATACATCTCCATTAAAAGTATGAATACAAATAGTTCCTTAACTGCACAAGGCAGTTAATAGGGTTCCTGTGTAGCCCTATGGCCCAGAGCAGAGAGAGTATGAATTCATATGCTTCCCACCACCTCTGTCAGTATTTGACAAATTGTTTGTTTGTCTCTATATTAATTAAAATTTGAAAATTTTACATATATTGGAAGCATAACAAATTTGAAGAGAGTGATATTTTATTGATATCATTAATTGCAACTTCATATTCTCAATCATCTGAAATGTATCCCCATTTAAAGTTTAATCAAGCATTTGGAGTTTGCTTATATTTCTGATATAATATATTTATAGTAATATATTAAAGTATTTCTTATATTATTAAAGTACATTTAATAATATAACAATGGTATAGTGAAATATTTCTAATAAAATATATTTATATAATAATATATTTCCAATATGGTTTTCAAACAATTTAATTGATATTGGAGCTATTAATGTGGAGCTATTAAGTATCAATATATATCTATAGCTTGAATCTTTTAAAAAACAACAAGGTTTTTTCAAATAATCACATCTTTTGTATATTTTGTGAATGTTCATGAACTTTATTTAAGAGGTTTCAGATTCTGAAGACAAAGCTCTAGTGCATCATTTGAAACAAATACATTGAGTAAATTTGAATTACATTTGTTACAAATATTAACATTTTTTAAATTTCCATATAATCACATTCATCACTTTGAATGAATAAATGAAAGGACAAATTATTCTGAACCTATCAAAGAAAATCTATATATATATATATATATATATATATATATATATATCCTCATTTTTGAATCAGAAGCATTGAAGAAATGTATCTTCAATTTTCTGCAATAATATGAGCAAACTGTACTGTCTCTTCTGCAGAAACGGGCTCCGAAGACCTAGAGATACTGCCTAATGGACTGGCTTTCATCAGTTCCGTGAGTGTTTTCTTTCACTTATTGTGTTCCAGAACAGTTTCTAGGACTGGTCACTTAAGTCTTTCCTTTAGGCCTTCTATGTACCAATGTCCACTTTCAAGTAAAATGGAGTCTTCTGACTTTCCCATGGGTGGGAGCTGTGGCGTGGTCATATATGACTTTGCTGCAGGAGATGAGAGGTTTTGTGTGGGGTGGGCTGGTGGAACACGTGGCTTCCAGAGTCTTCTGTGGACCTATTGCACCAGGCAGTTAAGAGGCTTCCCGTGTGGCCCTGTGGCCCAGAGCAGAGAGTGTGAACCCATATGCCTCCCACTACCTCTGTCAGTATTTGATGGTAGTAATGTGCCTGCTTTTTCTCCTCCATGCTTTTAAGGGATTAAAATATCCTGGCATAAAGAGTTTTGATCCCGATAAGCCTGGAAAAATACTTCTGATGGACCTAAATGAAGAAGATCCAGCAGTGTTGGAGTTGGAAATTATAGGAAGTAAATTAGATTTGTCTTCATTTAACCCTCATGGGATTAGCACATTCACAGATAAAGGTAACAATGCTTACTGTTTACTGAAAATCAAAAGCAAAAAAAAAACCTTGCCAGCAAATGAATATTCCTTCTCATTCAACCAAAGTTTAATCATGAATAATGTTCTTATATTTGGGCTTTAAACTTATTCCCTATGTTAATTAAATATATGAAAGACACTTAAATGCTTGAGAATGCTAAAATATTTAAGATTTGCATTCTGCCCTAATCATTATAGTTTTTTTTTTTTTAAATTATTATTTTGAACAATTTGAAAGGCCCAGGTTATTCACAGGAATAGATTTTTGTCAGACCTCAGTCTTCTATGACCTGTAGATCCAGGGACAGAAAGTCACCAGGGCCAGCTTTCCCCGGCCCTGAAGCCCCAGTGCCCTCCTGTCCCTGCTGCCTCTGTTCACGCATAGTGTGCTCTCCCCTCCCTTATGACTTTATCCCATTTTTCCTTCCTATGTGCTGTGCTGCCATATCCTTGACCTCTATAATAATCCTCAACCTCAGTTTCACACAGAAACACCTGGGGAGTTAAAAAGAAGTCCAAGTGCCCTGGCCCCGGCCCAAGAGATTGTGATTCCATTGGTCTGAGGGATACTTGTTGAAAGTTGTCCAGGTGATGACAATAGCTGTACTCACTGCCTCCATTTCCTCATCAGATGGCCCCTCCTTCAATGCTCCTTCCTGATTGTCCCCACTGTGGGTGGCTAAAATTGCTGCCTTGAAATCCATCAGTGACGTCCCTATTAACAAACATCCTTTTTTTCTCTCCTTCCTTCTTCCTTCCTTCCTTCCTTCCTTCCTTCCTTCCTTCCTTCCTTCCTTCCTTCCTTCCTTCCTTCTTCCACCTCGCTTTTCACTGTTGACCATTTTCTCCTTCAAGAGAACTGTCCCTCCCTGATGTGCCACCCACCTGTCCTGGCTCTGCCCCTCCCAGGGTTTTCCTCTCCTGCTCCTGGTTTTGCCACTCATTGCTGGTTCTTTGGGCATTCTCCCCAGAGGTTCAATTCCTTTTTTTTTTTTTTTTTTTCTTGACTCTTTACTTTCTCTATTTCAGAAACTTCAGGCCAGGGCCATTCTAGGAGAACATCTGTAAATATGGGTTATTATTACTATATTACTATTTTCTTATCAGGTTTACAGTTCCATCACTGAAGGTCTTACTAGATAGTTGTTTGCATTCCTTTCTTGTAGCCACTTGAAATTCAAAGTGTTGAAAAGTGAATATGTATATTCATGGTCTTTCTGTGGTCTCTCCACCCATTCACCACCATTAAATTTTTTAAATAAAATTTTCAAGTGCAAAGAAATATAGTGTTTGATATGGGTATGCTTTTTAGAATAAAATAGTGGCGATATTACACAGATTCTCCTATAAATTGCTTTTGCACTAAACACTGCCTCATGATTCCTTTTTGTGCCAGTGCATTGAGAGCTAGTTCATTGTGGCCACTCAGGGTCCAGCTGGGTGGAAGAACAGTAATACAGTCCATCTGCTGTTTAGCTCATTTCCATGTTTATGCCCATTACAAACAGTGGTGAAAGAAACTTTGTAGTTTTTTGGTATTGGGAATTAAACCCAGGAATGCTTAACCCCTGAGCCACATCCCTAGGTGCCACCCACTTCCCCCTGCCATTTTTTTTTTTTTTTTTTTTTTTTTTTTTAGACATGGTCTTGTTAATTGCCTAGGGCCTCACTAAATTGCTTAGGCTGACTTTGAACTTGTGATCCTCCTGTCTCACCCTCCCAAGCTGCTGGGATTACAGGCATGTGCCACAGCACCCAGCAAAAGAAATATTCTTATATGTGGATCTTCTGTGACTCTTTCTTAAGATAAATTTCTAGAAATAAAATCTGCTGCAAGAAATAAGAATCCAGTTTTCATCCTTATTTGTATTTGATTTCTGACCAACTCATTCATTAGCTATCACCAGGGTCTTTTGATAATTCCTGTCAAATGACTTTCATGTCCTTTCCTTTCTTCTCTTATCAATGTCATCCTCCTAGTCCAGCCCCTACTCTCTGCAATCCTGGATTACTGCTGTAGCCTTAGATCATGCCATTCCTTGACTCCAAGCCTCCAATGAATAAGCCTTGAATTCTTACCTAATCTCTGACAAGGCTTATGCTGCCTTTCTACTTCTATGGCTTCAGCTTTGTCACTCTCTCTTTCTTTCACTCTGTTCCAATCACAGCTTCACTATTGAGTAATGTGGCAAGGAAGCTCCTGCCTCAGGGCCTTTGCACCCACTCTTCTCTCAACCTGGAATACACTTTCCCCAGACATCCTCGTGTTTTGCTCTTTTATGTCATTTAGGTCTCTGCTCTTAACATCACTTCATCAGAAACAACATCCCTGACTCCTATGAAGAACACATCTCATAACTCCATCTCTTTATCCTGATTCATTTTTCCTTTGTAGCATTTCACATAAACATTTAGCACTGAATATAAACACTTGTTGGCTGAATAGTTAATCAAAATCATTTTAGCTGGCTTCTCTGTTCAGAGCTCTTCAGTTCATCCAGTTCAATCATGTCAGAGTTTCCAAAGACTTACTACTGCTTCGCAAGGCAAAGATCAGAATCTCACATCACTTGCCAACCCTGATCACACCTTTTTGACCACTTAGACCAGTGTCCTTCATGTCCTAAAGTCTCACTGATGCACGGAATTTGCTTCCATTTCCTACCTGGGCTCACTTTCTCCTAGACAGTTTCCACATCTCTATCCCTTTGATGTCAACTCTGCATCTTGCAGAGGCCATTTGAACTAGAAAGCTTAATACGCTCTTTGGAGTTTTAGTGTCAGTGATGCTCATTCTTAAATTGAGAGTTTTCTCCCCCTCTAATAGAGTTTGGAGTTTTTTAGAGACTGTCACTTGTTCCTCCTTTAGCCACTTTTCTTTGGAGCAATCACGAATGTTCTCTCTACCAAGAGATGAAAATATTCCATCTGCCTGACATCCTAAGTACTAGTTGGAGGTGGGTTGAAATTGCTTTTTGGAGACAGAGCTGACAGCTGAAAGCTCAGCTAATGTTTCAATTTTTGTTTTTAATCTTGTCTCAGATAATGCTGTGTACCTGCTGGTGGTGAACCATCCAGATTTCAAGTCCACGGTGGAGTTGTTTAAATTTCAAGAAGAAGAAAAATCACTTTTGCATCTGAAAACCATTAGACACAAACTTCTGCCTAGGTGCTGAGATAGCTCATGTTCGTTTTCTCCTTTAGCAGCAGCGAATGGTTCATCCACTTTTACCTTTTCATTGTGGCTAGGGCACATTCAACTCTCCCTTCCCATAACCACAAAGATTATTTTTCTGCAGAATATTCTAACAACTCTTGCCCCTCAGAGAAGCCCATTCTCCTATTAGCTCGTTTCTCAGGCTGGTTGGATGCTGGCTCCTGGCTCCTGGTTTTAAGATCTCCATCTAAGCATCTAAGCTTTTACAAGGAAAAAATTCTGCTCCTCTCCCAGCCCAGACTGAGTATTCCAAACCCAAAAAGTCTTTATAGATGAATTCCACATTTTGAGCTTATTTATTTATTTTTATTAAAAAAATAGTCTTGTTTTTTACAAATTCAAAATGCATATCTAAGAGAAGACCTCAAATCCAGTGCATCTAAATCCTCCCTTTGTTGGCTCAACTGCTGTTTGGTTGGACAGAACTCCCACAGTAGCAGATCTATGGGGACACTCAGCACCGTACTAGACTTCTTGACAACATAACACAAGGAGAAAGAAAAACACCCAAGGATTCTTAATCCTGGTCAACCCAACCCAAAGTCAGCTTCCTCGCTTGCCTTATGAATATTTGGTTTTGAGGCTAATATGAATTTAGCACAACAATCTGACACTACCTTCCAAAATAATGATTACTTCCTAATTATTGTAATTTTTTAGAATCTCAGCCCCTACTTGCATAATTGAAGTATATAATTCAACCACCTCAGTATTTGCAAACCTAGAGTTGTACTCTTTGCAGGCACCTAGCAAAGGACTGGGCACACAGGACACCTGTGCTTCTTCCTCTCCTTTCTTATCTGATGGTTTTGAGGATGAGAAAAAAAAAATGAGACTTAAGAGAAATTGAGTTACTGCATGAAGGTTGACCAATTAATTAGCAGCCAAGTAGGAAGGAAGGCCAGGGACTTCTTCTGTACCCTTAAGATGAGTTCAAGTTCAGAAAACAGATTTGGGGTGGAAGAGTTCATTCAGCAAAGATATTTTGGAGAGAAATGAGATCATTGAGTAGTATTGAAGAATATAAAGTATACCAAGATCTAATGTAGGGAAAATAAGTAGAATGGCAAAGCTGAATGACTGAAAATAATAGCAATAACATCTTAATAAACTTCAGCTCTAAATCAGGTCTTGCACTAACCAATTTGAACAGATTTTTTAATGACTTTTTATGAAACCCTTTGTAATTGGGTATTATTATCATGCCCATTGTGGGTTTTTTTCTTTTTTATTATTTTTTAAAAAATTGCTTTAATTAGATTTAAAAACTTTGAGGCCTGGAGTATTTGCTAAGATGCTTCTGAAGACACCATTAGTCAACAGTGGAGCTGGGATTATGGTCCTGACAGTGTGAGTTCTGAGGTACTTTTATGAACCACTATGAAATAGTGAAAAATTATTTGATTTATTTCACTATTTAATCTTGGAAACCTCATGTTTGTCCAGTTTTTCAGATTAGGAGGTCTTTTTTGTTTGTTTGTTTTTCTGGTCAAATTGCATAGAACCCGACTAAAAGTAACCCTAGGGCCACAGTTAAATAGAATTTAGCCACATGTACTTTTGCTTTGTGGTTGACGGTTGTTTATGCTATTACTATTCCAATTACTACATCTATTACAACTTCAGCCTGCTATTATTAATAATGTCACAACTAATATTATTATTGGTCACTTACCGTATGCCAGACATGGTGACAAGGCCTTTATACTCATTTATTTCACTCTTACCCTAGCCTTCCAAGGTACAGAGAGAAAACTGACATTCAGAGAAGTGGCTCAAAGTTTATTGACATGCTCTGGTGCCCTGTTGTGACGATAGCAAGCAGGGTCAGGACTCAAGCAGAGTTTATGAGATTTCAAAGCTCTTGCTCTAAACCATTCCATTCTGCTGCTCTTTATGAAAAGCAGGCAAACGGTAGGAAAGCATACTAATTTCAGAAATTTATTTTTTAAAAAAAAAGAAAGTAGAACCAGCTTGCAGATTTATGTCTGGAGCCTGTACTAATCCTAAACCCGTAGACCTTTTTTTCATGTACTAATAGTGACTCCCATTGATTGAGGATTTATTGGGTGTTAGGCTCCTGGCAAAGCACACAACAGGCATTGTCTTATTGTAATTCCCACTGCAACTCCACAAATTAAGATTTTGATCCTTGGTCTTCTACTAATGAGTTGTATGACTTTGGGAAAATCATTTCACCTCTCTTAACAGATGAGAAAACTGAGGCTCCGCATGCTTGTCTCATTCACCCCAGAGCCCAGCGCTGCATCAGAGCTGATGCGTTGGCCATTACGCACTCTGCAATAGAGCAAGGATAATTTTCTCTCAGATCATGGCCCCGGGGAACTTCCCATCACCTCAATCAGCAAAGAATGACTCACTTATGTGTTTGCTATTGTACCTATTAAAGCAGAAAAATAGACTCATATATCTTACATTTTCAGAAACAGAGAGAGAATCCTAATAGGAAAGAAAATAGGCAAGCATCCTATTTCTGAGCTTTCTTGTTCATGGACATCTTATTCCATTTAGAATCATAAAACTTTAAGGCTGGAAGATACACCAGTCTATCATCCTCCTTTCACAGATAAGGAAACTGAGGCCTTGACACGTGAAGGATTGATTTTTCCTAGATTGCACAGCTAAGGTAGCAAAGGTTTAACTAAAATGTGTTGCCAGTTCAGTGGGTTTGTGGGGGGTTGTTGTTTGTTTGTTTGTTTTTCATTGCCTTATGATGTCTGGACTGATAGGAGCCAGTTCCACATGAGCACAGATTCATCTTGCCCTGACATATATGCTATGGCTGAATTTAATGTCCTCTGAATTTACATCCACACCATGCCTCCACTTTTAAGGTATAGCTAATTAGATTTTTTATGTTACAGTGCTATTATCACGTCTTAGGATTTCTTAGAACAATTTGTTATCTTTTAAAAAATATCTTCTAATTGTAGATGGACATAATGCTTTATTTTACTTATTTATTTTTATGTGGTGCTGAGGATCGAACCCTGTGCCTCACATGTGCTAGGCAAGTGCTCTGCCACCGAGCTATGACCCCATCTCACAATTTCTTATCTTTGAGGATGCGAGAAGTAGGGCTGATTTCATATTGATTCTGTGCCATTACAGCTAGAGTGAAAGCTTATCCCATATCTTGATTTAGGAGTAGACATGAATGAATGCCAACTCCCAAGCCTGCACTGGACAGCACCTTCACCTGTATATATCATGTGCTTTAATTGCAGTGTGAATGATATCGTCGCTGTGGGACCTGAGCATTTTTATGCCACAAATGATCACTATTTTACTGACCCATACTTACAATCCTGGGAGATGTACTTGGGTGTAGCCTGGTCGTATGTGATTTACTATAGTCCCGATGAAGTTCAAGTGGTGGCAGAAGGATTTGACTTTGCTAATGGCATCAACATTTCACCTGATGGCAAGTATGTGCACTCTTTACCTCATAATGAATTTATCCGGGTTCTCAGTAGATGTTTTGGTCAGTTTGAAGTGAACTGATACATGTTGTCTTAGGAAGGTGAAATTCGAAAACAAATAAAATATCTTAATTCTTCAAGGGTAAAATTTATCAGATAAAACATTTATATTTTGTGAAGGTGTACTGTGTTTATATTTGAGGGAAAAAAAGTACATTTCAAGAGGGGAAACCATAATATACATTTAATATTATCTAAACAGCTTTGTTTTAAAGGAAGATTTGGGGGTGGGGGTGTACTAGGGATTGAACTCAAGGGCACTCGACCACTGAGCCATATCCCCAGCCCTATTTTATATTTTATTTAGAGACAGGGTGTCACTGAGTTGCTTACACCTCACTTTTGTTGAGGCTGACTTTGAACCCGTGATCTTCCTGCCTCAGCCTCCCCAGCTGCTGGGATTACAGGCCTGAGCCACTGCACCCAGCTTGAAGGAAAATTTTTGTGTATAACAAAATTAACAATACGTAGGTGTATATATATGTAGTGCTGGTTTGTGACAAGATGAGGAGCCTACATCAAAATGTAAATTGAGCACTGCTTTCTTCAACAAGAGTGGCTTCAAATGAAAGGAAAGAATTATCTGAACTCAGCAGCTTGCTTAGTGATATAGTTGATTTATAATATTATCTCATGGCAGCCTCGCAATGATTCACAGAGAGCATAGGTCTGGGGACCACACTGTGGTCATCCATAGTATGGACAGATATATATATACACACATACGTTGTATGTATATATCCAATATATTTTTATATACATCTATACCCTTCCTCATCTTGTATCATCAAGAATTTCAGATTGTTCGTAATATATACTTAGAAGAAGAAGCACGGGCAGCTTTCAATTATTCATATCGTCCCCTGGTCTTTAACAATGAAAGATAATCATGCCATCATATCTCTTTTTATTTTGGGGTGCACTGTACTTAGCTAACCAGCAGTCTTTATGCTATGTGGTGTTGCATTCTGAAAAATACTAAGTCCAGGCTCAGGACAAAGGGTGTGGAGGACTTCTCTCCATTCAGGTCAAGCATTCTGACTTGTCTCATATTTTCTCTGGCCTAAAACAAGGGACTACTGTTGAGGGGTTTTCCTGCAGTTTCCTGGAGGGAGAATTCCCTATCCTCTAAAATGCAGAACCTGGTTTCTCTGAGGTGTATTGGTAGGTATAGTACTAATGTAGAAAAACAGGGTTAGTTTAGGGATTGAACATTTTTATCCATATATAGGAACATAAATATGAATATATTTGTAAAAATATACATGAAAGTATTTAAGTGGATATAAATTTGTGTATAGTTATTTTTCTTTTCAGATGGATGCTTACAATTTGTTTTAATTATAGTTTATGATTATGCAACTGAATAGATATGGAAATGTATAAGCAGAAAATTGGTTGCTGTTAGGGTATATTCATAGATACATGAATTTATATAAATATATGCAGGAATATATATGTGAAAATAATATTTGGTTATTCATACAAAAAAAATACAATTTAAAAATGTAGAACCTGGGACTCAACACTACATTGAAAGATATCTGTTGCTCCCAGATATTAAGAGCTCATGTTAGGGCTGATCAGGGATTAGTAGGCTTCCACTTTTAGGATTAACTTCTCAGAGATTAAACCCCTTTGTGTGCTGTGAACTCATTGAGCTCTTTCAGAATTTAGTGCTTTGAGATATGTGCCGTTTTCCAGTCTCTAGGCAAAGTTCTTCCCTGAGAAGAGTTATTACAACTCCCTGTAACCTTCTAAATTGCATTACCTCAAGCACTTTGATGCAGTTCTTGCTTCTTTGAAGGTATGTCTACGTATCCGAGTTGCTGGCTCATAAGATTCATGTGTATGAAAAGCACGCTAATTGGACTTTAACTCTGTTGAAGGTAAGACGTATTAACACTATAAGTTTGCAGAGTGATAATTAGATTCTAATTGATTTGTGAAATTAAAAGTGAGGAAAAAAGAATTGTCTAATTGGAGTGGGTGAGAACCCATTTTTCACTTCTTTATTAAGAGCCATCCTCATCATTTCGCATCTGTTGTTCACTTTGACTCAATTGCAGAGCAGGAACAGCAGGCCACACCTCACCTGTGAAATTTTGATTCTTTCTGTTCTAGTGCATTTAAGTTTGGATTGTGTTCACAGGTCCCTCCTCCCTCCTTCTCTTTCCCATCTCCTTCTGTCTTTCTTTTTTTCTCTCCCCTTTTCTTTTTTCCTCTCTGTTGATGGAAAAGCCAAGAAACAGCCTCAGGACGGGGCACTGTTCCCTCTGCTTGGGAACATGTCTCCATGGCTGCCTCTGTCATTTCCTTCCAGTTTTTACTGAAATGTCACCTCAGCAAGGCCTTTCCTCACAAGTTAATCTACCTGGGACTCGCCCCACATATTTCCTAACTCTTCTACAGCTTAGCATTGCTTGCAGCATTTATTATCAACATGGTATACATTTTACTTGTCTTCTTTATTATCTGACACCCACCTCCACTCTAGGATGTTGGTTCTATCAGGAGAGATTTTTTTTTTTTTCTTTCTCTGCAACAATTTTCAACACTTCGTAGACATTCAACAAATACTCATTCAATTAATATGGTCGGGCTAGGTAAGGGTCAGGGGTTCACCCTCTGCCCCCATCAATTCTGGTCCAGGTTGAAGGTTTGGGCCAAAAGGGGTAAAAACACAAAGGAGAATAAAGAAAAACTATGAGAAGGTGGACCATTATGACAGCAGCTCTAGCCCTGAAAAACCACCCGCACTGCTGTCCTCCTACCCACACACAGAGTGAAGCACTGTCACTGCCAATCTTAGAAACTGTGCCCATCAACACTTTCAAGCACTGTCATGAGGGGCCTCACTCAGAGAAAATTACCTCGAAGCAACTTCAAATGTAACATCGTATTTGACATTAAAAATCATTGGCAGGACTAGTTCGGTACTAGCTGAAGTAAAATGGAACTTTGCACACTCATACTGGCTGAGGGAATAAAAACAGACTGTGGTTTAATAATAGGTACTTTTGTAAGCTGAAAGTTAAAGAATTTTGTAGTAGAACCCATTCCAATACACATTCCTCACAGGGTGCTGGGGCTCTGCTCCTGACCAGGCCAGGTTGAAAGCAAGCCTTGTTTTTGGATTGGGATCCCTCTTTGGGCTACAGACTATGCCTGTTTCACTTCATAATAACCAACCCAGCAGAGGACAACCCCTCACTAATATAATGCTATTCTTTCTCTTAAAGGATCATTTAACTAACATCTCAGAATGCCACATAATTTGATAAAGTAGCTGAGGCTAATTGTAAAGTTTATGATGAGGTATGTTTATGCTTATGTCCTTCCAACATGTGTTAAACCCACACAATGGAATATTATTTGGCTTCAAAATAATGTGGTAATCCCGGTGGCTCGGGAGGCTGAGGCAGGAGGATCTGAAGTTCAAAGCCAGCCTCAGCAAAAACAAGGTGCTAAGCAACTAAGTGAGACCCTGTCTCTAAATAAAAAATACAAAAATAATTTTAAAAATAGGGCTGGGGATGTGGCTCAGTGGTTGAGTGCCCCTGAGTTCAATCCCTAGTACCTGCTGTACCCACAAAAGGAATAATGTTCTGATACATGCTACAACCTGGATGAACCATGAAGATGTTAAGTGAAATAAGGTAAGCCCCAAAGGTGTGATATTGTGATTCCATTGATCTGAAGTACCTAGAACAGGCAAATTCATAGAAACAGAAAGTAGAATGGTGGTTACCAGGGGCTGGGGGGAAAGACAAATGGGGAGTTACTGTTTAATGGTTACAGAGTTTCTGTTTGGGATGCTTAAAAGTTCTAATGATGTATGGTGGTGACGGTTTCATGACATTGTGAATGTACATATGTCATGGAGTTGTACACATACAGTCAATGTAAGCTTCCTGTCATGGCCAGCCACGGTGCCACGGGAGAAAAACTCGGAGGCAGAGTAAAGCTTTTACTACTTTTACTTCTACTTTCTTAGAGCTTAGAGAGGGAAAGAAAGATTTTTAGAGAGAAAGATTAAAGCGAGCTTTTCTTCTTGTCTTCTTAGCTTAGAGTCTTAGAGAGAAAGAAAGATAGAGCTTAGCTTAGAGAAAGATTAGCGCTTCTTTCTTCTCTCTTCTTTCTTCCTTCTTCTTTCTTCTGTCTTCTGTCTTCCTCAGGAGCCTCGGCCTAACTCTGACCAGTCATTACTTCTTCTATCTGGTTTCTCTTCTGTCTTCTATCTGGTTTCTCTTCTGTAACCGCTCTGCCTACGTTCTGGCCGCTCTGATTCTTCTGACCGACCGAGTGACTGCCCGGCTGACTGAATTCTCCGTTCTCCTAACTCGGACCGCCTTCACCCGGTTATATACCTTCAGGTTTGCGGGTGCCTACAGGTGCGTCACATACATATCAGGTGGAACCCATGGCCTCCAGCTAGCTGCAACAGCCCTTCCTAATCAGGGATCCTTCAGTCAAGATAGCAAATTTTATGATATATAGATAGATAGATAGATAGATATAGATATAGATATAACCACAATAAAAATAATTCTCCTTTTCCTCCAAAATAGATTATAAGACTCTATGAATCAATCTTACCTCAATGAACTTCAATTTTCTAAAAATTGGGATATTTGTTAACAGAGAATACAGTTTTTCCCACAGAGAATAATTTCTTTCAAGTAGAGGAAAATCTTCCATTTGTCTTTGTGGGACTGTGAGGTGTGGCACACATGCCTACTCTGATGAGTTGGGATGGCTAGGAATGACATGTTTGCAAAGCAATAGTTTATTTACAGACCCAGGACGGGCTTCCTGCTGGACCATCAGCTCTTGCTTGGTACTGCTGGGTACTCTCCAGGTGCTGAGCTCAGTCCTTGTGTGTGGAATGGGCAGGACCTTTTCCCACTTTCACCTCCAACTCTTGTCTCACCTGGATTTCATGCCCCAGGGAATTCACCAATTGGCTGTACCCCATCCCAAACCAATAATGGATCCCCGAGACACGTGTTTTCCTCACTTAAACTATCTAATGTATCAGAGCAGTGTGCTGACACTGGGACAGATGCAGGGACAGGGTGGGGTGTGGGGGGAGGAAGTCTGGAGCTGATCTTGATCGGAGTGGGGTGCTTGCTCAGCCATCTCCTCTGGCTAATCTTGCCTGTTTCCAGGCTAAGTAGGGAGTGCTGGCCCTGCGTGGCAGTGCGAACTAAGCTCTGCCATGTTGCTGAACTCTCTAATCCCTTTGAGGACATGTGGGGACAGCTCTCATTTTCAGTAGGAAGCCAAGGGCCTCAGTGGCTGGCTGCAGCTGCCTGCCCACGCTCTGGCCTTTGCAGTGAGTCACGACCAGTTATTTACAGGGTCCCTGGGCACTGAGGTATGCTGGACTCGGAGGTATGCGGTAGATATTGTTTCTCTGATGAGAGTTAGAGGTAAACAAATAGATGGGATTTCTTTCCGGTAGAAGGCAGCCAAGATGATGAATGGTGGAATTAAGAATCGTTGGTATTATTTATGATACTGGTACAAAGCCTCGACAGCAATCTGCGCAGTCATCACACACTTGCAACTTATATTTAGAGAATAAACAGCAGAAGAACAGGGAGTTGAATAACATTAAGAAACTAAAGAACAAACTTTTCCTCAACTCCAAGGCAAAAATTAGACCCTGGGTGATCATTTCTTTGCTGGCTGCACAGCCTATGATTAGCCATGAAAGACCCTACATTTCATCCATGTTCACATCAGAAACGGATCTACATTTCCTGGTTGCTTTATGAATTCTTGTAAAAATATCATTTGCACATGCCATTTTAGAAGGAACTGCTTTATGCTGCACTTAAAAATTGAAAAAAAAAATTTAGATTTTGGCACAGATGTTAGTACAAATGATTTCATTTAACTTTTAACAGCTTTCTTTCTTTCTTTCTTTCTTTCTCTCTCTCTCTCTCTCTCTTTCTTTCTTTCTTTCTTTCTTTCTTTCTTTCTTTCTTTCTTTCTTTCTGAATCTTTCCCCATCTGTCCTGGAAACCAACAAAATACTAGTATAGCTGGAAGGCCACAGGAATCAGAGGAATTCCCTGGGTGCTATTAGAATGGTATAGGATTATTGTGTCCCCGGAAGCAGCCGTGTAGTAACCAAGGATGAGAAGAAACCTTTCCCTGGCATATTGCTACACCACTTCCCAATTTTTCTCACTTCATGTCTTTTGTTCTCTCCTGGCTCTTCAACTTGGAAGTCCCTCAACTTTAATACACTTGTGGATAACATATCCGTGGATCCCGTGACGGGGGACCTTTGGGTTGGTTGCCATCCCAATGGCATGAAGATTTTCTTCTATGATGAAAAGAATCCTCCTGCCTCAGAGGTTAGTTTGAAATGTGAACCTTATTTCCAGCCACTGTTTTACAGCAAACATAGTTCTCAATTCTCTGTGCAAATAAAAAAAGGGACATGGATAGATGATGATCCAACTGATTAGAAATAAAAAGGACTTCCAGACATGTTTTCGTCAGGGTCTAGACAGGAAACAGTACATTTAAACTGGTTATTTTGAGGGGAGTTTAATAAAGGTATTGTCTATAAAGAGGTGGGCATAGTGTAGGGACATCAACCAGGGATAATGCAGGACCTCAAGGCTAGCAAGTGGGAAGGAAATGACTAAAAATCAACAACAAGAAGGGAGCAGTGGGGCAGGGGTTATGGCTCAGCGATAGAGCACTTGCCTCGATCCTCAGCACCACATTAAAAAAATAAAATAAATAAAAATAAAGATATTGTGTCTATCTACAACTAAAAAATATTAAAAAAAAAAAAAAAAGAAGAAGAAGAAGAAGGGAGCAGTGGACTGGTGATATAGCTTGGTGGAAGAGTGCTTGATCTCTAGCACCGCCAAGAAAATAAAAATAAAAAGGAGTGGAGTTTGGTGTGGAGAGGGTCATCTGAGAGGAACAGGCTTGCGGTTGGTTGAGGGATGTAGCCAACCAGCAGCCACACCACAGGGAGGACGGCTGGAGCATAAATACCCCAGCTCCCTCTCAGTCCGACCACTGCCACTGCTGCTGGAGGCAAAGAGTATAGGAGTCTCCCTCAAAGTAGGCCTTGGTACAAGTCAGAGCAGAGTGGGGTATGGGCCTGTGGGGCTGGGTTGAGGAGATCCAGCATTGGATGGGTCTGTATCTTTATTTCCAAAATGAGTTTCTGCAACTTGGAAATTCACAATAATTTTAAAAAATGTAATTGTGCCACACTACAATGGTTTAACTCTTTGTTACCTGCCTTCCTGTTCAACTCCCCCTTCCTGAGTGTCTGAACAGTCTCTCTCAATTCTGTGGCAGATTGGCTCCAGGACCCCATGGTTACAAAATTCACAGATGCTCAACCCCTCATATAAAATTGAAAAATATTTTCACGTAACCTATACACATCCTTCCATGTGCTTTACATCACTCTAGATCACTTATAATACCTAATACAATATAAATGCTATATAAATAGTTATGCTATGTTATTTAGAGAAGAATGACAAGAAAAATAGTTCAGTACAGACATAATATTTTTCCAAATATTTTTCATATGAAGTTGATTTGATCTGTGCAGATATGGAATCCATGGATTATGGAAGGCTGTATATATAAAAGTCAATGTAGTGGACCAGTCCTGAAAGCACAATTAGCCACCCTTTCAGAATATTCCCTAAAGAATGGGGTGATAAATCACTTGCTAGAATTTGTTTTGGCTTAGAAGACCACTTCTTCCACCTTTGTTATAGTACTGAAAGATTCCAATTATTTTTTGGTCCATGATCTTTATTTAGCAGATTATTTTGCAGTGCAAATAATAAGATTCTGAAGCTCACTTTACCGTAGGCATTTGGACATTGACTATCACATATCTGGTGTTTTCTATTCTGAGTTTTCTGTATATGCTAACTGTAATTGTTATTTATATAGAATACATGATATTGTTCTTTGACATTTGTCTACCACAGCATTTTAAAAGCTTAGGTTTAAGTCTATCTCCCCATCAAAAAAAAAAAAAAAAAAAAAAAAAGAAGGAAGGAAAAATGACTATCTCCTGGAATTTAAAAAAAAAAAAAAAAAATCAAAAGTGGATTTCTAGGGCTGGGGTTGTGGCTCAGTGGTAGAGTGCTTGGTTGGCATGTGTGAGGCCCTGGGTTTGATTCTTAGCACTACATATAAATAAACAAAAGATCATTGACAACTAAAAAAAAAAAAAAAAAAACATTTAAAAAAGTGGACTTCCAATTACATTGTGGCTCTCATATCTTTTCTATCTAGGCTTACAGGAAATTCTGATCATGGTTAATGGCAATCCTTTGTGCCTTTTGCTTGTTTTTAGCTATTAGGATTGCTGAATGGTGCATTTCATAGAATTGAAGAAATGTATGCCGGGGAGTGTTCACTGTTTAGAACTGAGCAGAATGTTAGATTCTAATATGTCCTCGCTTGTTAGCTCATTTGGTGAACTTGGATCATTTGCTATAGCATGGACATGGTTTGTTGTCCTGGAAAAAGTGTTTCCTTTCTAATGATGGATTTGGTGAGGAATAGCAAAAAGTAATAACAATCCATTATCTAATGTTCTTCCCAACTGAAAAGCAATTTAGTCTTATTAACAAGAGGCTGAGTTAAGCCAGGGTACACCACTATTTCCTTGAAGTTAATATTATATTTTGAACACTATGACAATTTTCTAAAGACATCTGTCTTTGGTGCCAGCTATTTTAAAGAGGTCATTTTGAATGGCCCCCCCTTGACTCTTTCATATTCAGGCCTTCCCGGACAGCCATATTTGGTGTTCTGTGTGTAGACATTCTTTCTTCAAGTCATTGTACTTTATCCTAGTTGAACAGGAATTTAGAAATAATCTAGTCTCACAATCTCGTTCTACAGATGAAAAACAAATGGTGGAGTAGAAGATGCAAGACATGACCCAGGTCTCCCACTTCACTGTCATGTCTTTTGTATTAGGTCAAATCATATAAAATTGCTATTTTTGTCAGCCAGCCAGAATGATCAAATATTAGTATTTCATATGAGTCTAATGCAACACCGCAGTGGTGCTGATGGTGCAAATTCTTAACTAAGTGAAGGAAATTGAACTTATAAAATCTTATACATTTGGAGATTGGACCTTAAGTTCAGAAGAATGGTTCAGTGTGATACAGAAAGGTGATTTGGTGTGGGGAGGGTGTCATATTCCCTACTGGCCCTTGCCTGCATTTAAAAGCCAGGAATTAAGGGCAAGCCTCCAAATTCCTAGCTCATCTAAAAATATATAAACACAGACCTGAATTCCAGCATGGCAACCATTCAGCTGTTGCTGGGTAATAGTCCCCGCTTCTCCCTAATGCCTCACACCCAGGCTGTGCTGTTCTTTCACATTATCTGACTAGTCCCTGTAGGTCAATGTGCTCACTAGCTTTGTTAAAGATCACATGATCAAAACCTGACAGTTTATAAATGAGGAAACGGGTATGGTAAATAGAGTAATTTTGGTACAAAATACAATATATGTAACTATATGAGGTAATATAGTTTCTTATGGAGAAATGACCCCTTGCTTGAAGTTGTTTTAAGTAACTTTAAAAAAATTAGTTAAGCTCATATTATTTCTTTGATAGGTGCTTCGAATCCAGAACATACTAACAGAAGAACCCAAAGTGACAGTGGTTTATGCAGAAAATGGCACAGTGTTGCAAGGCAGCACGGTAGCCTCCGTGTACAAGGGGAAACTGCTGATCGGCACCGTGTTCCAGAAAGCACTTTACTGTGAGCTCTAACAGAACGACTTGCCAGAGTCATGGACAGCAGGGTCCATCATTTCCACCACTTGCCACATTCTAAGGGGCTGCAGTGATCTCCGTTGATGTCAGCTGCATATCATGAAGCTGAGAGCAAATCTGGAGAGCAAGGCTCTTTTTACAGTACATGATCCAATTAGTCTTGGAATACTTGGAAATCTCACTTACCAATGGAAAAAAAATTCTTATTAAAATGGCTCAATTTATTATATCAATTGTCAGGTCTTACATAATTTAACTGTATGTGACTCATTAGGTACTTTCCCTAAAATGGGTTCCATGAAAATGTCTTGCTGCTTCGCTAGTTCATGCTCAGCGAACAGGAGAGCAGGATGAGCTGTGTGTCACAACTCCAGTTCTCAGGGACTTCAGGTCGCATGCTAGAACATGCACATGTTCTGCAAGGCAATCCCCTCAACCCCCACCAACACCACACACACCTCCTTGGTGAAACCACTGGGGAACTTGCGCTGTCAGAGTTGCCCTGTTTTCCCCTCTGTGTGTGACTTTCTCAGGAAACAGTGGCCAATTTTAACTGTGCTTTCCTTTTATTCTGTCTTCTTCAGTTCTCCTGTGGCAATGGCATGTAGGAAAATCTTAAAATTTTGGGGAGTGGTATCACGCCTGAAAATTTTGAGTGTCTATTATCTTGGCACCAATAATATCTTTTAAATTTCGCTGCTTTGGATAAGGAGGGAATTTGCTCACTCCGAAGACTGGGCATAGAATGTAGTAATTGATTCAGGTAATGTTAAGTGTCCCAAAGACAATATTGCTATTCAGTGGTAGAAGAGGTCCCCCCACCCCAATTCTAACTTGTTGTGGAAACTGAGAAGAAAAAAAAAAAGTGGGGGGAGGTAAACAAACAAAATCAGAAAAGATCAACCACCACTTTTGGTCATCGTCCCAGGACATGACTAGGAAGAAAACACGACTTTATCATTTTGTTGTGAATGCTGACATAAAAAGGTTAATGTACCTCATTTATTTATCTGTTTTGAAGATAGGACTTTAATGCCAGATTTTTTTTCCTCTCGGACATTAAGGTAGTCACTTTAGAAACAAAGTGTTTTTAAGGCACTTGTCCTATTTTTGGTGTTGTGATTTTGGTTCAGCATTTTGGGAAAAATGTTTTGCCAATAAATTGGGAATTGTCAATAGTTTGAGACCACTGATCCACCGATTTAATAAAAAATATTTTTGTTTTAATCAAAAAATTTTCATCAGGATTTACATTATTTTGGCCACCATTTCAGGGAGCGTAATACCAAGTGTCTTATGAGTGCTCAGTTACTCAGTGATACCATCTATTCACAACCCAGGTAATACTGCTTGTCACTATCAATAAGTGGTGCTTAGGAAAAAAAATTAAAAAATAAAAACCTTGCATATTTTCTTCAAAAAGAATCTCTTCCCTAGCCTTCATGCATCTTCAATAAAAATAACCATATTCTGTTCTTTTTTTATTATTGATGGAATAAGAAGATTCTTCCAAAAAACAAAACAAAAAAAAACCTATCTAACATCACATAGCATAGATTCAAGTTCAGAAAGAGACACCCTTGGTTAGGAGTTACCACACACTCCAAGAAAGAGGAAAACAGCCTAATTCTCATTTATTCCGTGATGCCCACATCTAAATATTTGTATCGCCAAAGATTTAGTTCTGGATAGATTAAATGGGTGCATGAGAAAAAATGACTTTAATATTCTTCATTTGTTATAGCCTAGTCTCCTGAATCTTGAAGGCCTTGGAAGTAAACTTTAAAATAACCCTGTACTGGAGGATGGGCTCATTCCTACTTAGTGTACTCCGTGCTGGGTGAGACTGACTGCTTAATGGATTGTCACAGACCTTTCTGTGGCTGAGATGGATCAGAAACCTTGATGGTGAAACAGCGACAGGGGAACAGGAAGATGGGCGAGGGAGCTTTGACTGGAGGCTTCACTCTTTTAACTTTATGCCCAGTTCCATAATTGGGCTTTCAAATGTAATTCTAGCTGCCAATTTACACTTTACCAGAGTTAAATCTTATTTTTAGTTTCATTTCCATGAAAAATGTGCACTTTGCTCTTGATTGATAGATATGTTTTGACAGTTAATACAGGTTTACCCAGTCAAGGCTTGTTTTAGTTGAAGGTGAAAATGGAAGAAGAAGAAAAAAAAATTACTGTGACCGATCTCCGTATTTCTCTTTTTATTGCATTCGTTGTTTAACAACAATAATACTCATTGGCAAGAAATTTATTTACACTAACAAATTAAATTTAATCACAGGTATTTTTAGATTGGTCAGAAAACAAAGGACCACTGTTATATTTTGCTTTGAATGCTTCTGAAAACCAAAGAGTAAGGAATGTCATTTGAAACAGTACATATTAACCAAGCACAAGAGAACAATTCAGACGTGGCACTATTGTCTCTTCCATGCAAATAAATGAATAGACATCAAAATGTACAAATTAAAAGTTTCAGGTAACATGCTACCCACACTTGCTGGACTCAAAATTATTTTCAAACAACTTTTTCTTATTGATATATAAAGAAAGATGAAAATGAATCAAATTCTTACAGGAGAACAGACTTTATTATCTTTCTTTTATTTTTTAGCTGCCCAGTTTTGTAATATGTAGCAGGTGTATTAGTGGTTTGACTGCAACATCATTAAAAATGCAAGAGCAGTAGTTATGATATCAAATAATAATGAAGGAAGCATCTGCATATATATGTAAGAAATTTCACCAAGCACTAACTCAATTTGATGTTGTTGGGAGGTGTCATCTAGTGGGAGTGCCTCTTCTCACTTTTTAAAGCAATTTTAATTATCTCTGGCCAATTGTTCTTTCATGAACAACTGATCACATCCTTAATAGAAAATCTGGGTGTATGAATAAAAGAGCTGAAAGAAACAGACGTGTACACCTTCCAACAACATATACTCACAACCACCTATGTTATTTTTGGTAACAACCAAAATGCCATTATCAGCACGAGATGATCAAAATGCCATTACGTGGCACAAGAAGTCAATAAATGGTCATATGAGGGCAACATTGCCATCAGAGAGCCAGTAGTTAGTGACTAAAGCTACTAATTATGTCATTTTGGAAGTGTGAGCCAGTGCACAAGAACACACAGTGCAACTTTTAGCCAAGAAAACTGTAGTCTGCTGTTAAAAATGCCCAAAGCTACATAAATGTCTTCTGAGCTCTAACACAAAAGAAAAAAGAAGAAGAAAAAAAGTGCAGTCTCCACACCAAAGCATAACCAAACATTTGAGATTTCAGCTTACTAAAATACTAAGTATTTAATAAATCAATTTTACCAAAATATATAAACACAGAGAAAGATAGGTGTATTTAGTAGGAATACCTATATTAAAATAAAAACCCTCTTAAATCTATGAGGCATTCAATGTATAGACAATGCAAAAAGTGGCAATAAGGCTCTGATTACAGCTCCTGACATTACCAAGTTCCATATACAGTATTTTTTATGCCTTGTGATTGCTGTGTATATATGAATAAGGTGGGAGAGATATTCACACAGATGTAGTTCTGAACACCTACGCAGTGGCATGCATATTGCAGAGTAGTCTGTTGTCCTCTATTTCTTATCTCTTATTAAACACTGCTGAATCCCTAGGGCTTTGGGGCTGGGTAGGGCCAAGGATTGGAAAGCATCCTGTTTCATTCCTCCCCAACTCTGAGGATCTGGAGACAGGTCACAGGTGGTGCTTGGTTCCCGCTGCTCATATATGTGAACCCTCAAGTTAAAACCATTCTCTCAATAAACCCACAGACACCCATGTGCCAGCAATGTCGGATCCTCTGTCTACCATAAACAGATCTTGTTTTCACTTTTTGGGGCAAATTTATTCTTTAGGCTTTTTCTTTTCCTTCCAGCTTCTCAGGCCGATTCTATGCTGCTTCTTCAAGTTATTAAAATGTGTTGTTTGGTGTAAATTTTTCCCCAGTGTTTTGGATCAAGACTAAATTTCCCGGGACTTTAAATACTCAAGACAAATACAAACAAAATCTGCCAGCACACCCAGGCTGGTTTTCAGGAGTGAATCACTGAACACATTCAGATTTCCCATAACACTGCTTTCTTTGAAGAATGTGCCCTCCTCTGTCCTACCATCATGAGAAGAGTTCTGGTAGAAGACATGGACATCTTACTGTGGACTTTATCCTTAATCACTTAGCTTTATAGCTGTGCACAGGTTAAAGAGGTGAATTAGAAAAGACAAAAAGCTGGGCTTTTCATTTCCATCTTCCTTTCTCCTTTAGGGAACAATGAACCCTTTGTATTAAAACAGGTGTCACAAACCTCTGTGACCACTGTCCACCAAAGTGAAGTGCCCCTCTACTCCTGCTATGCTGGGAGTACCTTTAGTGACAAGTGGCATTTGAAAATTCTTAAATATCTCAGTGTAATGGGAGGGCTGTGACATATTCAAAGTGCAGATTTTCTCTTAGAATTGTTGGGGCTCCATCCTCCAGAATCTTCGTGAACATTATTGTTAAACACTGGATATCCTCTTGAAGCTTAGTCTAATCTTTCACACTTATAAATGAATTAGCACATCTATAAAAATGCACATTTCATTTACTTTTTTTTTTTTTTCCAACAATGTAAACTTTAAGCACATGTTAATCCTATTACACAAAGAACTTCGGTGAGAATTCTTTGTCCTCAGGGAAAGCCAGGGAGGTCTTGGGCCTGAGGTGTTTGGGGATTTCAGGTTAAATGACTATAGGGTCACAGGCAGTGGGAAGGGCTAATTTGGTTCTCACTTTTCCTCTTGATACCTTGTTCCCAACAACAAGGTAGCACAAGGTGGATGTTCCCACTCTGTGCCAACTGAAAGCTGAGTTTGGCATTAGCACCTATCATACTGCAATTATTGACTGCTGTGGTTACAGAGGCTGTGTGATGTTGGCAGGTGGGAAGAGGTTTCTGGCCTGACTACAGAAGGACACTTCTGATTGATTGTGTGTGTGTGTGTGTGTGTGTGGCGGGGGGAGGGAATGGAGAACAAGAAAAGTATCCCATAACAGTGAGTTGCTTTAAGGGAGATGGTTTTAAGCACAGTAAGCTGTTATAAAGTTCTTTAGTGGAAATCCTGATCCAGCTCCCACAGTGCTGTCTAGAGCTTAGCCTCACTATATACCCGCCCCACTCCAAAACATCACCCATACCCTAAAACACTTTTGGCTATAGTTAGAGTCATACTGAGCTGTCCTTTACAGTGCACGGTAACCAGATAATCCCTTTTTGTTCATTTTCTGATAAGAAGAAAAAAAACCCTGCAAAGTCTTTAAGGTTCATGAAACAACAATTTTGTGTTAAAGTGTATGGACACTGAAAACTACTTGCATTAAAGGAGGATTGTGCAAGACACCGGAATCTCAATTAGTCACCATGCATTATAGTCAAAGAAATAATAGTAAAATAAAATGCTCACAAGATCTGAGGTCCTTCACTTTGTTTTCATACCTTGTATCAATCAGTTTATATTTCATTGTTGGGCAATCAAATCAAGTCCCTTTTACAATTTCAGCAATTTTAAGTAGTAACATTAAAATAATGCATTTAGACCTAAAATTACTACAATTGAACTTAAAAAATCAAAATGGTTATAATATACACTAAATGATTTGAGGAACAAGAATTTGATTTTTAACATTATCAGTATGACTTTGATCTAAACACTGAAGTATACAAAGTTATAATAAAGAACAATACTTCTAAGACATTTAAGAAAATATAATATAATAGATCATAAATTATGGGCAAAAACAGAGACTTATAGACATTTCCAATATATACATTAATTTTCAAATATTACTGAAGTGTAAACATAATTTAAAATAATCATACCACTCTTGAATACAGTGAAACCTCCAGTGTGATCCAGGTTACTTTTTCTTCAAAGAAAGCAAAAATGGCAAAAATTTACAATAGCAAGCACAAGCATTATCAGATTTTTACTAATTTAATCTTCTAGAAGTATGAGGAAAGATTTGCTGAATTTTGTAGTTCTTAATAGTTGCTCCTGGTTTCTTGTGATGTTAATAATAGGAAGCACCAGACATTTCCAGATATTAACAAGTATCGAGTATGGCAGTTTCATTATCATACCCCAAATGAAGATAGACAGAAAAACCTAATAGTGCCTCTCATAACTGTAAAAGCTACTCTACGTCAATGTTTCTGAAAAGTGGATGTATGATCTGTACCTGGTGACAAAAGTGCTGAGGCTTAGCAGACCAGACCATACTGTGGCACAGAAAAGGAATCAGACCTTGAGGAAAGAACAAGACAATACATTTCTATTTCAGACCATCCCAGAACTTAGATATTAAAAATAATAAAAATTAATCTCACAATGTTAAAAATATTAGGTGAGGCTAAATGGGCAGGAGTCCTCTTACACTGTCTGTTACTGTAATACTCCAGAGCCATCTCCATGCTCTGTGTGTACAACACTTTAGCATGGACAGCGCTGAGGACAGAGCAATGTAGCAAAAGAGGTCAAATACTTATCTAAAATTTGTCTGGCCTCAAGTCTTACTTTGAAACTTGTCCATTGGAAAGTGGATGACCTCACTGTTGGAGCCAAAGCAGAGAACAAGATACATAAGCATAAAAAGCAAAACAAAATACGAAGAAACTGCATCATAGGAAATTTCTCAAGATTAGTTTATTATCTTCTCCTCTTTCTGCCCTAGTCTCCTGCACTCAACTAAGTTTGGTGAAATACTGAAATCCTTAATACTGGCTTTAAAATAAGCATAAGTTCTTCCACTACCAAAGTGTATTCTATGTACTGCCTTAAACAAACTTCAACTGTAAAGTGGAGATCTCTGGAGTATGATAGAGAATGGCTCAGAAAAACCATTCAAAATATCTCTAAAATGTAACTAACTGACAGCTCTGTTTTATAGGAACGTTCGTTCAGTGTGCTCAAAAAAATTGATTCTCTGGTTGAATGTTACTCAAATCTAAATTTTCTCTAACTGGTATTTCTATTTTTCTTAAAAGTGTGTTTGTTAAAACACTAACTGAGCCCACTTGGGAAATTCTGAGTAGAAAATATGTGACAAGTTCCTGACTGTGTCACAGGCAGGCTGAAGACCAGCCAGAATGTTCCCCAGGAGAGGAAACCTGAAAATGTTGGTTTCCTTAAAAATCAATTTCCTGTTCAATTTGTTGGGGTGGGGGGAGGAGAAAGGAACTGTGTTGTGTTTGCCAGTGTTGCTAAAATACTGAACACGCAGCAGCAGCAAAGTAAACAACATATCCCAACATCCCATGGCTGCATTAAAGTCTGACTTCTTCTTCTTTGTTCAGCAACATCTGGAGGATAAATGTTACCTTCAAAACCCCAAGGTATACCCACATCCACATTCTTAAGGCTTTTACTCTCTTCTACAGTTAACGAATAACTATGATTCTCTTCACTCCTCTGATGCCCAGCAAGCAGGACTGTGTGCTTGCTCTTTCCCTTAGGACAAAATCATGTGGCACAACACCCTGCTTCCACAACCGGGCTGCTCTCTCCCAGACCCAGGATGGAGGGGGAGCTCTTCTCACACACCAGACAGGACTCTGCAGCCCTAGAAGCAAATATGAGTCCCAGATCTCGT
Source organism: Tamias sibiricus (assembly GCA_025594165.1). NCBI lineage: Eukaryota > Metazoa > Chordata > Mammalia > Rodentia > Sciuridae > Tamias > Tamias sibiricus. The sequence continues at coordinate 103,685,106 of CM046664.1, read as the reverse complement.
TGGCAGGGTGCTCTCTGCCACACAAGTATGTGCAAGTGCCTAGTTTCAGGATCTTACACTGAAAATTCCGAGTGTCCATGAACACCAGGGAGGTGTCCTGTTCTCGTGGCAGGGCCACGCTGGTTCTCCACGGGGCACAACATGCCCAACACAACACAGGATGTTGTTAAGTAGGAGAGGAGAGGAACAAAGCTACTTTGTGTCTCTCCCAAATGAGATCTCTGGTTTGTTAATAAACCAAAGATGGTTTGGGGTTATTTCAGGGGTTAAAATTAGGAGTGCATTCTATTATTGCAGAAACTGCAGTCATTCAACACACGGCTCCTCAGTCTGTCTACAGCAGCATTACCCCATCATCAGTTTCTTCTTCTGGAGGAGAACAGGGCAGGAAGAGGGGGGCCTTCTCTCGAGCATTCTCACCCTTAGTAGGTGGTGCTACTGCTCACCAGCGCCATCTGTTGCAGTCGATGTCATTTTTTCCAACTTTTTGGACTTCCTCTGCATCTGCTCTTGTTCCTTCCTCCTCAGCTTTTCTCTTTGTTTTTCCATTTTCTCCTGGGCCTTCCGAGCCTTCTCTAGAGACATCTTCATTTCCTTCAGTTTTTTTTTAACCACAGCTCGGTCCTGCGATGATGCCATTCCAAGAGCCTGCAAAGGAAACACACACACAAACTGAATGGGAAAACCGATGGCTACTCTGCTTATTATGAGGTTAACATCATAATATATTCAAACTCATAACTGAAACATGGATAGAAGAGGTCAGAACTGATTTTATTTGTTCAAAGTTTGTATACATTGAGGGTTTGTGCTTTTTTTCTTGTTTTTTTTATTCTATGAAGTCCCTTGCAAAGTACACCCTAAAGCTCATTAAGAAAATGCTTTCCAATTGGCTTTTAATGAGTGAATAAATGAAAAAAGGATACAATCCTTCTTCTCTAACCTTTGTGCTATAAGCATTTACAGGCAAAAGTATTGCTAAACTCATCAATATTTTCAAAGGGTAGGCATGGGCACCTGCTGCCACAGAGGGCTCCAAGAAGCACAGAGAAAACTGAAATTGTTTCCTTTCTGCCAGTGTAGTCATTTACAATGAAAACCAAAAATGTCTTTGGGGCCAAAATGCTCATGTCAGCATAACCATTCTCTCCCCATGGGCAGACCTGCAAGGGAAACCTGATTGTAATGAGGTTGCTCGATGAGCCTAGAATTCAGAATAAGGGGAGTTGGTTGCATACTTTAAATGTTTCATGACCTTCAGCATCAACAGCAGGATGCATCCATCTCCCCAACAGGGACAGCCTTGTCAAGGGGGGGCCTTCATATTCACAAGCTATTGATTGATCTCTAACCTTTTCAAGATTGTCAAGAGATACTCATCTACAGGTCAGCCTAGCAGGGGGCTGGGGCAGTGGGGAGAGGGTGTATGGAGCTGGTTGTATGCTCTTTTTGCCCTTTTTCCACAGGGGTGGGTGCCACCTCTGTCTCTGAGATGGGCCAGACTTCTAATGGAAAAGAGAGTGTGGTCCAGGTGGAGAGAAGACACAGCCTGTATATATTCAAGGAAGAAAGTTCTGGGGAGAACATCATCCTAGTTTTAGAGTGGTGTGTAGGGAAGAGGGAGCGTGGAGGAGAAATGAATAAGGAGAGGAAGATTCATGGATCAGGGTCTTAACTTCAATGTGATGAAAGTCCACAGTGGCCATTATTAAAACTCATACTACATGGGAAGTAAGCAGAGTTAATAAATGGACCATGTGTTGCCACGTGAAGCAATGGAGTGGATCCCTAGCTCTCCTGAGCAACCTACCACTTGTTTCAGAACCCATGATGGACTTTCTGAAACTTTGTTTCCAACTCAGAAATAATTCATCATCCTTTCTACTGACTGTTGAGGAAAATTGTCTCTCCGATATGCAGAAGGCTTCTTATATAATGAAAACATTGTAGATGCTATAAGTATTACAAATCATACCTGGGAACCTAACACAGACAAATAATTCTTTACCTTAAGTTTATTTCCATCCAACTGCAGGAGCTGCTCTCCAGTGATGTTTTGGGCACTGAATTCAGAGACATACTGCTCCAGATTTAGGCTCATTAACCAGTGAGAAACCTGCTGCACACTCCATTCATGAACGGCCCGACTCTGATACTGACTGTGTTTGGGAGACTGTCCATCATCAAGGATCTGAGGTAGGAATGTTGCAGTGTTGTTAAAGGACCAAAATGCTATGGTTCCTATTATGCTATCAAAAGGAATTTCTTAACCTGCTAGAGCCACGTTTATTTTCAACCACAAAATGATAATGTTTCTAGTACTGTTAAAAAGAAATATATTTATTACCTACATGGGTTTAGGTCTATGGAAATTTAAAAAAATTCCCCCACATAAAGCACCATTATTAATGTAGGAAGTTTAACATTGAAAAAAAGAAAAAACATACACTCTAATGTTGCAAGCTTTTATATCAAAACACTCTGGAAATAGCAGATGTAGAAAACAAATATTTCATAAATCTCTACATGCAATGCATCACTCTGCATTTATCCTCTGCTAAGACATTAAAGTTTTATAAAAACACATTAAAAATATTGAGGGATCTTTCACTTGGGAGAGGAGAGCATTAACCCCTCAAGCTTTCTTATGGGAAACTTTGCAGCTATTATTTCACTGAGCAGCAAGCAGACCTGAGAGGAAGGTGGGGCAGGTAATACCCACAATTACTTTCAATACCTGAGGAAACGGAGGCTCAGAAAGTCTGTATGATCTGTCCCAGATAGCACAGTAAGTAGCAGAGCACAACAGTAAGTGGTTTGTTAAAAAATACAGGCTCTGTCCACTCTATGATATTCCTTTTAATAGTGCAAAGGGGCAGGTTGGTTCCTACAACTGCTAAGCTGAGAGGAGATGAAGGCAATGATAGGTTTCAGAGGAAAGACAGGAGTCACCTTGGTGACCCACATGAGGGACACAGAGGAGGGGATGGGGTAAGCCAAGATGAAGGCAGAGGAAATGCTAAAGAATGGAAGGAGCCAAGGTCATGGGGATGGGAGATACATAGAGGGAGTGGGAGGTGGGAGTTAGAACCTCTTGATTCAGGAACATCTTTTAGCTAAGATGTAGACAAGGGCAGGGAACAAAGTTATTTAAGACAAGGAAACCCTCTACTATGGAGGAAAGTGTTTTTCTATTGTTTGATTTTAAATCATTTGTAAGGATAGAAAAGCAGGTCCAAACAATACCACATAAGGCACCACACACAGCCCACTGACAGCTCACCTCGTCATCTATCATATCCAGGCTCTGAGTGAGGGGCAACAAAGGAATCAAGAAGAAAAGGGTTATAGAAACAGGACACACAACATCAATAGTACACAGTTTTAATAAACTTAAAATCACACCAGGCTTGAAGAATATGGGCAGAAAAGTTTATAGGGAAAAGAAGTTTTACAAAACAAAAATCATGTTAGAAAGAAATAAGCATGAATACTTAAATTAGAGCAAAAATATCTTTACTTAGGTTGCTTCTGCCTGCCCACCCCCACCCCTTTTGGGGAACCAAGCCCATCCTTAATGTAATTTCCTGCCTCTCTATAAACATTTATCTCCTAACAATTCTTAGCAATGCTGACCTTAACCCTTGCTTCCAAGTGAGTGGTTCTCACCCTATTTTCCCTCCTTATCAGAACTATTGCAATGATTCCATCCGGATCCACACCAGAAGAACAGCAGAATCTTGGTGTGACCATGGTAGAGGCAAGGGAGAAAGGGAATAGATAATTTGTGAACCCCCATATGAGCTGAGCTGTTTTTGCTCTCTAGTGCCCAGCCTCCCCACTGTGTGTGACCCTGAAAACAACATGGTACTTTCTTGATGAAAGAGGGGGAGAGAAATCAGAAAGACTTCACATAAATACAAAGCCATGGTCCAGCTGGTTTCTATGCAATAATTTATCCTAAAAAACCATTTTCCCAGTATAGTTCATGAGAAAAACGTCTGAACATAGTGCCACTATAGTACCTCATCTGATGACAGCGCTAAGGACTGAGAGAGCCCTGGTGTTTTGGGTTCTGCTCCTAAGCCGCTCAGGTCTGCAGAACTGGTACTGCTGGGACTGAAGTCATCATTGAAGGTAAAATTCTGGAAAAACAACGGAAGCTCAGTGTTAAAGGGGCACAACAAGTGAACCAGAGGCAGGTGTGTTTCCAAGTTCTCAGAAGGTTCTTTTTAAGTGATCTCAGAAGAAACTCATACTGGGTTTGATAATGACCTTCAACCGGGCAGTGGTTGAGAATGCTGTGCCTTTGTGCCTGATTGAGAATTCTGGTGCTTTCTCCATCTGATGAAAGGAGAGGTGTTTTAGAGAAATGATTCTTCAATCTCTCTCCAAGGGTACAGAATTCATTATCCTCTGCTACTGCTCAGAGGAGTAATATTAATAAGCCTATCTTCTTTGACCCTAATCGTGATGAGTAAGAGTGTAAGTAAAAATACAAGATGGTGTGGAGAGGCTGAGTTATTAGGAACAGATGGTGATTCCTATCAGGAAGGTAGCTGGAGCACCCCTGGGAAGGAGCGCATGTGGCTGTCTGTGATAAATACTGTGAGAAGTGGCAGATTCTCTCCTGGAGGTACCCTTCAGGATGATGAGTTCTGGGAGAGGACACAGTTTGACAACACTCTGCGTGTTCCATGCTGGAATGAAACTCTCATGGCACCAGCAGACAACCAAAGAGGCTGGGCACAGAACAGACACATGGGGCCGGAAATCAGCTGGAGCTGGGGAGGTGGAGTATGTAAACAAGACTTCCCTGGGACTTCATTAACATGTTCAGAGAATATTAGAATCAAACTTAACAATGGCTACCTAGTTTTCATGGAAACATTTTAAACCAAATCTGGAGTCTTCCTCAGTGATGGTAGAATTACTCCAACAACATTTAAATGCCTCAGATCCAAGAGTAAAAGGCCCAAATGCTCCACTGCTGTCAAAACTTTTGCTAATGCGAGTAGAATGGCTGGATTCCCAGGAACTCTAAGCAACTTGGCTAACAATCATCTTGTTTCATGTTCCACTTCCTTAGGACTTGGACTGTTAGTTTTCCATTAGGTTCCCTTGTATTGGGTTAAGTTGGTTATCCAGAATAAACACTACATCAGAGGCTAGGATACTTAGTGCCAAACTAATTCCAAGAGTTGCTAAAACTTCAGAAAAGAAGCCTAAATCAGAGCACATGGAGCTCGGTCAGTAGAACATGTAAGCATCAGGGCGTTCACAGAACGTCACCATCTGGTATTGTCAATGGAGACACAAACTCAGGCCCCAGTCAAAAACCTTTGAGCTGTTAACCACAAGAAAAAAATTAAATTCAAGTAACATTAATTACACGTATCTGTTTGAGGAAGAAAACTGAACATAGAAAAAAGGAGACCAAATGACGTGTGAAAGTTAGCCACCATATGTGTTTCAATAAAATGTTAGATAAGGTTTGCAGTGTCATGCTGGAAATAACTATCATGCATTTAAAAACAAATCGCACCCATGCATAATTCCTAATTCTGTGAACGTTAAAGAACTTTGGTGACAGAATTACAACAGCTGTTCAGCATGGAAATTTGATATGAAAAGGAGGAGGAAGTATGGTGCCAAGTCAGCACTGGTTTGTTTTAAGGAGTTTCACTCAGATGTATCAAACACATATTCAGTCCCGAATTTATCGGTTTTCCAGTAAATCTTGAAGAGCACAGCAAAATAGTTTTGTAATGTAATTTAGAGTACTTAGTAAACAGATCTATCATTCTGTTTCATGATTTGAATGCATCTTTTCCCAGCATGGCTTAACTGTCAAACTGAGATTAAATAGCAGTACGTGAAAAGACAGGCAAACCAAAGAGAAATGTACATTCTAGAATGGAACAGTGTTAAAGCAGGTGATGGTTAAGTGAGGCTTTCTCTTCCCCACACAAGAAACACCACACGTTGTTTGTGGCAGTGTTACCACACTGGTTCCTTGGATCCAGAGCACACACAGGTTGAAGACGCCTTCCAAAGACTGAACGGGAGGAGGGGTTTGGGCTTTTTCTTGTTTGCTTTTTTAATCCATGTGTTTTCTACCTTAGACCCCGTTTTATCTGAAATTAGAGTCTCAGGAGGAGGCTGAAGGGGACTTGTAGGTGAAGGCAGGTTCCTGAAGGAATAGGATCCTTTCCGGCTTTCATTAAACCAGGAGAAAGGCATGCAAGGGGAGCGGGTGGAGGCCTGAGCTGCGGAGGGTGGCTTGGCTTTCCAGTTTTCCAGCCTGCCTCTGAAGATCCTGTTTTGTGAAAAGAATAGATGTTAGACAAAGAAAGGCAAAAGGCTTACTGAAGCAAATTTTGAAAGGACTTTCAACATAGCTTCAGTAGTAACTGCTTGAGAAACTGTTCTACTTAGCAGAGTAAAAATTTTGCATGCTGGGCTATAACACTAACCTTAATAATTACATTTTTTTCATATAACTGGATTCTATGACAATAATCAAAGCTCTCGCACTGCTATTGCCATGGTGAATTGTTTGAAATGTATCTCTAAGTGCATGCGGTTGAACTAAGACCAAGGAGGCGGTCCTGCAGGCACTGCTCTGGGGCTGGCCTTCACAGCAGCTCTTCACCTGAGAGCCACATCAGTGCCTCAGAGCAGCTCCCAAATAGCACCCTTCTTGCCTTCCTCAGGACCTGTGGTCCCAAGTATCTAACATTTTAGAAAATGATACATTTAAATAATTTGGACACGTCAGGGTTTGTGATACTTTGAGCAGAACATGTAGCTTATTGGCTTTTCATCATCTTGGTGTTTCCTCAAAGGAGCAGCACAAGACTTGAAGTCCTCCTACCCTCCTTGGAGGTGCAGGGCCTCGCACCTCCTGAGGATGTGGCCTAGGGCCTTCTTTCTGTCCCCACTTCCTCATCTGTGAAAGGAGTATTTTTATGTCTCTCATATGTGGTAGTTAAGAATTAAATAGCATATGTGAAAGTGCTTTGAAAACTATCAAAGTTTTAAATTCTATGTTTAACATTTAAACGATTCAAAGGCATTTAAAGAACACCTTTAGTACCCTTAATATGCAGGTAATTTCATATTTATATTTATCTTTTGGTTAAGAGAAAAATAATTATCAGGAGCCAAAGTAGGAACAGACGGTAATTTACATGCACTTTGGAAGAGTCTGCCTCAATATGTCCAAATGTTATTTCATGGAATGTCTATTATCTGATAGTTGTTAATATCACAACAGATTCCCTTTCAATTAAAAGAAGCTGAACACCATAGCTAGATAACTTTCTGTACCAGATGTATTCTGAATTCTAGTCTTTTCACATCTCATTTCAAATATATTTTGAAATATATTTCAAATTGATAAAAATAGCAAAACTCCTAAAAATTCTAGCTATTTCCAAATATTGTGAGAATCAAATGGGACAATAATGAAACAGCATCTCATAAACTGGAATGCAGTATACAAATATAAAGTGATTTTAAGAATGACAACTAAAGAGAATGAGAAGTCAATGTGGTTTTGGGAAAACATTGAGATCAGCAGTTGGGTGAGTAAAATTGTTGGTCACATTAAAGATTTCAAAAGATCTGATGATTTTTAAGAGAGTATTAAAAAATGGGAGGGAAAAGTTTTCAAGGATAATAGATAAATATCGACCAGAGATGTGTCAACCATCAAATTCATCCTCAAGTCTAAACTTAAAAGTATCCTTAAATCTAAATACTTATGTCACAAGACAGAGAGGTGAACTCAAGAAAGCATGCTAGCAGAGCCAGACTGGTCTCTAAGAAGCATTTTTTAATCACTTGGTCATGAACAAGTCTGATAAGAACCATCTGGTGCAGCTGTTTCCATTCAGATCTTGGGCACCCAGACAATGAATTAGCATTAAGGAGGAGAACAGAGGAGTCAACCTGGAATTGGTATTTTAACACAGGTCTGATCTGATTCAAAGTTTTTAAACTTTATTCATATTATCCAGAATGCAAATATAATTTTGGGGGGGGAGGGAGGAGAAAAGCATTTTATTTTTTCTAATAGAAAACTGTTGTACTGGTTCCCCATGCCCGAATTTCCCCATTCCAGGTGACACCATGAGAATTAGATGCCATCCCAACCTTGATCATCACTGCACTTGGGGAACTTCTAAATCTAGAAGGTTACAGAAGAAAGGGATAGCTGTCTTCCCAACCCCTCTGAGAGAAGGGAAAAAATCTTATCTCCTTAACATCCATGCATTCAATTTTGGAAGGACCTTGGGAAAATAAATATTTGCTTCTAGGTTGAAGATAAGACTAGTGACTCCAGCTTTACAGCCCTGGGAGTATCTGCATGGAGCTCCATCATCTCATTCCTCCTGCTCCTTCATGTCCTTAAGATGTCACCACATACCTCTAGGGAGGTAAATCTCTCTGCAGTTCTATCTATCCAGTCATAATTTAGCAACTAAGGTCTTTTAGCTTAGGTCCCACATTCCATTAAAAATGTTGAAAATACTCTGTACAGGTATCTGAAAATATGTTCTCTCCAGTCCCACTCTTGTAATTGGGCATATCTGAGGAAAACTGGACCCGTAGATCATAATCACCTCTGGCTATCAGTTTCTGATTCAAGGGAATTTTTTAAAAAGAGTTTCATCCATAATTCCAATAAATTTTGGCAGTGCTTAAATAAATGGCTGTTGTTTTAAAGTTTATAAAGAGGCTATAATTAACAGCAGCATGACAATCTTATCCTACTTCCAAGTGAACTACCTTTGTAACAATGCATTTAGGCCACCACCACTTTCTTTAAAAAAAAAAAAAAAATCAGGCAGGAAATAAGAATATTGTTTCCTGAAGTGTCATTCTTTTGCTTTTTAAAAAGGACTTTTGGTAGTACAAATCCTGGCCAGACAACATTAGGAGGGGGAAAAAAATCTGAAGGCTATATCTAAGTAAACACTCTCATAAAATTCTTTCTCCCAGAAAAATATTTAAATGAATGAATAATCTCATGTGGACTTGTATATCCATCAATTAGGATAGGTCCTGAGGCCATGTTGTTCTTATACCCTGTGGTAAGCAAGGTCATGCAACCCCAGCCTCTGCTGATACCCAGCTGCTTTCTTTCTGCCACTTCATACAAGGTAATGGACAGATGGATGACAAGCAAGTAGAAATTGATGAAAGGCCACTTCCAAGGAGTCAACCACTGTCCCTGTAACTATACACCTCCAGATTTGGGATACTCTGAAGAATGTTTTACATGAGGCCTGGCTGTGTAAAATAGTAGGGGCTGTCTCCTAGCTCCCTAATTTTTTATCTGTGACTTTAAAACTCCATGACTGATGGAGCCCTCTGTGTTTCCTAGCACCCCAGATGAACTGAACAGAGGTAGGCTTCCATCTGGTTGGATCTACAGAAACAGAATCCTCATTTTAAAAAAAAGAAATGTAGCTGGGTTTGGTGGCGCATGCCGTAATTCCAGCAACTCAGAAGGCTGAGGCAGGAGAACTGCAAGTTCCAGGTCAGCCTGAGCTATTTAGCAAGACCCTCAGCAACTTAGTGAGACCCTAACTTAAAATAAAAAAAATAAACAGGACTGGGAAGGCAGCTCATTGGTAAAGCGCCCCTGGATTGAATCCCCAGTGCCAAAAAATAAAAATAAAAAAAAGAAACACTATATTGCTTTAAAACTAGAATCCTATTAGTCTACCAGACATATACTTTTGAGAATGAATACCAGTTTCTTCCTGGATAAATTGAACTACTGGGCCTACAAAGGAGCAGAAAAGATTTGGTAGCAGGTGTTTTATTTTGACCATTCCATCTGTTTCACTTTGTGGAGAAAATCTTAGGAATAATACAAAATCCTTCTTTCCTTCCTTTTTTGCTTGTACCCTTCCTTCCTTTCTTAACACTTTCTTCCCCTTTTTTCCTCCCCACCCCCCCCCAAAAAATTCAAGCTTGACAGAAATGAATTCTTGATGGATCTAAAAATAATTTCCATAGGATCAAAACAAATATGTGTTCTGTACTTCCCTATACTTTTCTTTAGCTGTACATTAATGGCTTGCGATCATTTTTGGAAATAATAGATCCATAAGTCACTGCTATATCACTAATTATTTTATTGTTAGGAACAAGAAGAAAGAATGGCTTCAAATTCAGCCTTTCTAATCCAAAGGTGTCACATGGGGTGTAGCACTCCCTGGCATTTAAATGGTTTATGGCTAAAACCCATATAGAGCAATTAACTCATTTATATAATTTTGAAACCAATTTATCCTGGGGCTAGCATCCCAAAATTAAATTCCTCAGTTAAAAATGCCACAGTGATTTTTTTGTTGTTGTTGTTGTAGTTTTAAATTTAAATACAAGTATGTGAAGTATTCAAAATATAACTGGTGGTCATCAAAATATCATTTAGAGCTGGGCATGGTGGCACACACCTCTAATCCCAGCGGCGTGGGAGGCTAATGCAGAAGGATCATAAGTTCAAAGACAGTCTCAGCAACTTAGTAAGCCCCTAAGTAACTTAGTGAGACCCTGTCTCAAAATAAAATAAAAGGGGTGTTAGGGTTGTAGCTCAGTGGTAGAGTGCTTGCCTAGCCTATGTGAGGCACTGGGTTCCATCCTCAGCACTACATAAAAATCAATCAATCAATGTATTGTGTCAAACAATAACAAAACCCACACTGTATCACTAAAAAATAATAAAAGGGGTTGGGGATGTGGCTTAGGGGTAAAGCACCTCTGGGTTAAATCCCCTGTACCCCCTCCCAAATATATCATTAGAGTTTACAAAACAGAAAAAGTATTAAAGGAACACAGAATTCAAGCAGATTGTAAAGGAAATTAATTGAAAAAAGATGACTGCAACCAGAGGAAGAGCTACAGACTTCATTTATCTAAATCAGATGAAGTGCTTCTGTAAGTTTCCAACATCCACTCAGGAGATAGTTGTAAAGCCAGTTCTCAGGGGAAATAATAGCTCAGGGCCAATTGCTCTGGACATATATGGCTCCCAGACCAGAGTTCTTGTCTAAATCTGTGATGAACCAGCAGTCTATCTCTGATGGACTCTGTAGAGTGTTCAACTCATTTGAGATGATGAAACTATTCCCTAATCATTCCCCCTCTCCCCCCAACCAATTGGGAAAGTTTAAAATGAAATAGCAAAAGAATCATGTAAATAAAACTATACTCTCAAAACATAAATGTTAACTTTAGGACTAATAAATATATTGCTTAGGCATTTAAGTAAATTTGTGCCATTAGAAATCTGCAAGAGAAACTTGACTACTGATTCGGTCTTAAATTTTTATTTTATTTTATTTTATTGTGATTTTTGGTGCTGGGGATTGAACCCAGGGCCTCAGACATGCTAATCATGTACTCTACCATTGAGCTACACCACAAGCCCTCTATCCTAAGATTTTTAAACTCATTAAAGCTCACTTTAATGTTCGTTCTAAAACTCATTTTAGATTTGTTTTTAATGTATAAAATTAGTTAACCACATTGATAAAGAGTAATGGGATATTTAGAGTCACAACAGTTATAATTCTAGCCTTAGATTTTTGCGAGTTTTTGTAAACATGGAAAAGCGTTTGCTTGTTAGGTATGTAAATCTGTTAGATTTCAGGTATTTCAAGTACTTAAAGTGAAAACTGAATATTAAGTGCAGCTAAAAGTGGGCCAATTCTAGGGCGAATAAATCTCCTCTATAGGGCTGAGCTGACATTACCCAAAGATGGCATGAAAGCAAGTGCTTTTGCGGGCCAGACACAGGCAAAGTGAGGTGCTTTTCTATTCACACATATGTGCATCTTAATCCTCAACTCTGCTAAAAGGTGTGTTTCTACCCAGCCCCAATGACTGATAAGTGGGGCCCTGCCTTACTCAGCAACAGGGTAGAGCTGCCCTTCAGGTACCTGTCATAGGATATAATCTAAAATTCACCGTCATGCCTTGATTTATCTAAAACCTCTGAGAGAAAAATCATCTTGAAGGATTGCCTGAAGTATAATCCCTATAGCCCACTCATTATTCAAAGATGACAAAAGTCTTTCTTGGATGAACAAGACTGCCAGCAAAATATGGATGGAGAATACTTTTAAATCCCTCTCAGCAAACTTGCTTCAAGTATAAATGATAATGATAGCCATTTATGTTTATTAAGGACTTAAAGTGTGCTTAAATGTGATCCTTTCAATCTTCCCAACACTCAAAGAGGGCTGTATGACGGGTGTATGTGTGTATATGTGTGTGTATGTGAGGGTGTCTCCATCTTACAAATGAGGAAACTAGGACACAGAGTGGTTAAATAACTTGTCTAAGGTAAGGAGCACAGGCAGGATTTGAACTCAAGTTCCTGATCATTTGCTATTATGCTCTTGGCTCTCACTGAAAGGCCACTACTACAATTATTATGGAAGTATTGTTGAAGATGATGTAGGTAAGTACCAACTTTACTTTTTACTTTATTTGTCCTATTCAATTTATTTTAAAAAAAAAGTTGTTATTTAGAGCATGTATATAAACAAATTATTTTTGGAACAAAGGGGAGTATACTGTAAATAAATAAAAGAATAAACATGAATTTATGATAATTTATAGACCAGCTGGGTAATGAGTTAGAAATCAAAGGAGGATTTTTCATAGAATCACATAGATCAACACTATTCAATAGAAATATGAATCTTGTGTATATTTTCTAGTAGATACATGAAAAAGAGGTAAAATTAATTTTAATACTAATACATTTTATCTAATCCCCAATGCAAAATGTTCTATCAACACATAATCAATATTATAAAATTAATAAGACATTTCACATTCTTTTTTTCATGCTGTCTGAATGCAGCATGCATTTCTTCGCGTAGCACATCTCAGCACAGCTCAGAAGCTATATCTGACCAGAGGTGACCATTCTGGATGAAGCATATAGAGGTGGACAAGGGAGCAGGGGCCATGCACTTTTAGCCCAACCCATTCAGTTTTTGGTAGGAAACCAAGGTGGCTTACCTATGGAAAAGTCAGGACTACCACCTTGGGTTCCAGTTCAGTGTTTTTTCCACTGTTCATACATTCAAGGTGAATGAAAATCCACTTCCACAGAGTCATGCAATCTCACTCAGAAACACACACCTTTGCTCACAGGGCTTTCCAGTCAGGGACTAAACTGAGAGCTTCTCCATGGAGCACAAAGGAGATGCTCCACTGGTAACAGTTGTCACCTATTCTGGAGTTGAGGACAGGATTTTATCTGACCCTCAGGTGTATCCTTTTAGGGATGAATAAATTCTGATGACTAAATGCTTCCCACTTTTGGTATCTTCTATGCTTCCTGTTTAAATTGGAATATTCATTGAGCACTTATTTAAAAAGTTACAGAACCAAATCATATTCCTTTGTTGGGTTTATTTATTATGATTATTATTCTCATCTATTTTCTCAATTTGTCTCATGCTGGTCATGTATCTGAGTCATTATCTTTCCAAGAGGAATATAACAGTGTAAACTGTACTTCACAGGGAGGAAAAATCTAAAATCAAAAACAAATTTAGCAAATGTCTATCCTTTTTAAAATCAAACAGCCACAGGTTATAACTGGCTGATGACCTCAACAGATTTTAACAACCTAATAAGAATTGGATAAAAAGCCTAAAAGATAAGATTACTAACTCAATGTGTGAATCCTTCCCTCCTTTATCTGAGAAAGTGGCACGGGGTGAGGAGTCTATTTCAGGCTCTTCTCTGTAATTGTAGTGTGACCCTGCAGCTGATTATACTTATGCCCACCTACTGCATAGGCCCTGTGAAGCCAACTCACTGCATTAAGCTCCTACTGGGCAAGGATTCTGTTCTTCCTGGAATACATTTTCTAAGGTTCTGGGCCCATTATCAATCCATATTAGGAGAACAGAGGCTGTCATTAGATTTGATTAGTGTTACCCAATTACTCCCATTGTACAAAAATAATTTTTTTGAAACAGAAAAATATTATTCTGTTCTCATCCTATTTCAATTTCATGAACTCTTTTCCATGCTGCCAAAATTCTATTATGAATAATTATAAAATTACGATTCTAATTGAAAACTCTTTTGTAGCATTGGTATGTGAGGAATTATTTGTGACTACAGAAGTAGGGGGAATCCAGAATTAATGTTCTACAAGGATACCAGTGGCCAGGCAGCAGAGGCAGCAGTCTGCTGCAGGTTCAAGAGCTGATCTAGCTGTGGTGACCAGTGACCACCCACCCCGGACTGTCTGTGGCTTTGCTTATGGTACAGCAAGCACTCACCAACACCAACAAGATCTGCTTAATTTTCACCTGGAATCTAAACACTGCTCTTGCTCAGCCTGTTGGCTTCACACCTCTCTCTTGGTTGGAGGCTCAACAGGATGAGGTAGTGACTGCCTAAGATGCCCGGGGACTAATGGAAGGACAGTCATTCAAGAAGCATGGGAGTTTCTCTTTCATTGGGTTTTGTGCATCTCCCTCTATCTCCTTTAAATGGCCTTGCTATTTTTTTTCCTGAGTATTTGTTGTTGTTGTTGTTGTTCTTAGTTTTAAAGCACAAAGTAAAGTTTTTGCAATTTCTAATTCCACAGCCTCACAAAGTTAAAAACTGCTTTTGAGTTGCATATTACCTCAGATTTACTTTATTTTTTTTCCTGAGATTTGTTGTCTTCAATGTAATAAAGGTGTTCTACCCTTTCTACATTGTACAGCATAAAGGAAAACCAGTCAAACAAAGTAATTAGTTTGGGAAATTTTTTCTTCACCCACCACCCATTTTGTTCTAATACCAAGAAGACTGTACAATCTCTTACCAAGGAAAGGGGGTGTGTGTATGTGAGGGAGGAGGTGTCAGAAAAGAGAGGGACAGAAAGAAAGGGACATAGCAGAGAAAAACTACGAAGTGGATAAATGATTTTACTTTTACTTTTAGCATTTTCTGTTTCTTCCGTAGTCTATAATATTGAGATGATTCCCCAAATTTGCAGAGACATTTAAGCATCAATAGATGCATCACTAACTGGAAGTGGCATGGTGGGTTGGAAAGACATCTAGATAGGAAGCACAGCCCCAGCTTGGCATTAACAGCCTGCTGCATAACACTGAGCAAACCAATTAAATTTTATGATGGTGCAGATCTTTATCAATAAATTATGGTACTACTATCTAACCTCCCGATCTCATTATAAGGATCAAATGAAATGGTAAATATAAAACCACTTTGTAACTGGCAAATAATAATAGCAGCAAACTATCATCATTATGATTATTTTTAAATACCTACTATATGCCAGGTACCATTTTAAATGCTGTGCATGAAAACTCATTTAAACCTTATACCTTATATGTAGGTACTTTCATTACCCACATTTTACATGAGAAAACAAAGGTAAGGAGGGCTAAATAACTTGTTCAAGGTTTAAAAGGTTTATGAGCTACAATTCAAACCCAGGCAATTAGATTTCAGAGCTTGATACTTTATTCTTTTCCTACATAAACCTAAATTTAAAATCATGTAATCTCAGAATAAAACTGGCAAAATTTGATGACATGCTATTCAATACTCACTTCTATAGGAAAGCCTTTATTGAAAAGTAAGGACAGTTGACAGTACCTGCAAATCAATTAAATACCCAAGTCCAGGAAGAAATGGTAGCCACTCTTACAAGCATGTGTACAGTCCTGATCCTAACAAGGTACTTAAGTGCAAAGTTAATCTTCCAGAGTTAACAAAAAGAGAAGGTACTAGCATTGTGGGCATCTAGGCAAAGAATCTGAAATAGATCTATAGAATTACATAGATATATTTATATTGCATTTAGAAAAACATTTATTGAAACTCTTCATG
Organism: Tamias sibiricus; assembly: GCA_025594165.1. Lineage (NCBI taxonomy): Eukaryota > Metazoa > Chordata > Mammalia > Rodentia > Sciuridae > Tamias > Tamias sibiricus. The sequence continues at coordinate 103,669,206 of CM046664.1, read as the reverse complement.
TGAACATAATTCTTCAGTATGGACCAATGGATATGCCCAAGCCCAGATGTAGGCTATATTTAAAGTAAGAGAAATAGAAACTGATGGTACAATTTTTCTTCCATCTTAACTCTAGGAATAGCTCTTTGGCTCAGAGATGTTGACTGCTGATTTTTGGATAGCAATGGAAGAGGAAGCCAGAAAGTTCAGGTATAGAAATAAACGCATGTTCTTAATCACCCACTCGTACCTGCTACCTGCAGAAAACCTACTGGCTTCTTTTTCTTTTTCTTTCCATTTTTTTCCTTTGTTGGAATTCCTTCGCAAAGGTGCCCTATAATGACAGCATACAGTCAGAAAGGGGGAGTGGAAATTTCCTCTTTAATACTCCTTTTACAGAGGGCTTGCTTTTTACATCATGAAGTGCTTACCCCAGATCCACAAACTTCCGCCTAATTTTTCCTCCTTGTATCACCAACGAACTGGATGACCTTAGTGATTTGGGACACTTGGCATCATCTAGGATATAGACATATATGAAAATGATAAATTATTATTATTTTTTAAAGCCACAAATAAAAAATCAGTGCATATCTGAATCTAAGGGATTTGCCTAAATTCCTAACTGAGGAAGAAGATAATGGATGCCCTTTATGAAAGACATGCCATGTTGAAAAATAGTCTCTTAAGCAGGAGAGGTCCTGTTGGGCAGAGGCCTAATACTCACCACAAAAAGTGTTAGTGTCAATCCCACTTGAATGAATGAGAGAAACACATAAACACACAAATAAACAAAAAACACTATCATACTGTCATATGCTTCAAAGGAGGGACCAAGATGATCTTCCTTTTGTCCTTTCTCTGGCTCCAACTCTCAGTTTGAATGCCTGGGCTCTGTTTTCCACACCTAGCCTTTGGTTCTGTAGCCTCTGAAGAAACTCAACCCACTTTCTCTGTGTCCTCAAAGCCCAAAAGAAAACATCACCTGAGAGTCTAAGAGACTTACAGCAACAGTGAAGGTAAAGTTTTCCCTTGCTCATGGCCTGAGACAGCTGAGGGCAGAACACAGGAAGACTTCTTAGACAGGAGCTCAGCTATAAAACATTTATATCTTTGAAAGGTCCTTCTTAACAGTTGGGCTGGAACACAACTTGGCTGGCCTCCCATGATGTGGAAGACACCCAAATTTCAGTGCTTAGAGCTGCCTGATCTTCACCTCTTTGAGTTACATGGGCACTCTAAAGGACAGCAGCTGCTGGGGGATGGGGACACTCTAAAGGATGCCAAAAGTCCATCAGAAGAGAGGCTCTGCAAATGGTGTTCCATGTCAACTGTGGGAACCAGATTCCACCAGTGGCACTCACTATTTCACCTTCAACAAGGGAGACAACTCCTGAGGCTCCACCTCAAACTATTCAGCCCAGGCCAGCTTTTTGGAATCATGTTTCAGCATATCCCATTATCAAACATGATGAGCAAATAGTGTTTCAAATTTGATGTGTGTTTTTGTGTGTGATACTATTCCTCCCTAGTTGCCTGTTGGTTTCTGTCTCTAACTTTTAAATTCTTAAATTTTAGGAACTTTCTGGCATAAAGCATAGATAGAACAGGCCTCTTAAGATAGAGTTCAATTAACCTTGCAGGTTAATTTTGCTTACAAGTTTTGTACACTTCAGGAGAAATTTTAAATAAACACCAACATGTATCCTTAAAAAATATGAAGTGCACACACAGTTCTCATTTAGGAGTCTAGCTTCAAAGCTCTTAAGCAGCACAGAACACTGACAAATACGTGAAGGATTTTTAGCAATGAGCATTTCATATTTTTAGTTAATGGTACTCAGATTACAATAATCAATTCCTTGAAAATGTACATAATGAAATACAAGAGTTAGAAATATGTCTGTGTCAAAATCCACTTCTAGCTTCAAATATTTATTATGGATATTTGCATCATTACTCTTTGAGTAACTGAATTAAATAGCCACTGATGTGACACACACACACACATAAAAAAGTATCCACAGACATGGCACAAATGCTTTCTAAGGTGCTTTTGCTAATGGACATTTCAAAAAGCAGGATTTCAATTTTCTTAATAGAAGCTGAGGAAAATAAAGTGCTAAATTCTTCCAGATCAATCCTAAAGCAACACTTAATGACTAGGACTGTGCAAAATTAAAAGAATACTGCCTAATTATTTTCTGAATTAGAGGTAGCTGGGAGATATTTTAATGAGTGGAAAGAAGGCCAGCTGAGAAAATGTACATAGAAATGCGCTGTACCTATTAGTGTTACAGTTATTTGGACATCTTGGGACTAAAAGCCTGATTCTGGCCATCACAGAACCTGCTGCTAGGCAACCAAACGTCACTATCTGACACATTTGCCAAAGTGTGTTCCAAGGAACACTGAAGATGTAGGGTTAAATCAATCAAATCCATCTTTAATGCACAGGAGAACCTCTAGTCCATATAAAAACCAATACTGGGTTGGTCTAATTTCAGAAAAAGATAAATGTCACATTTTTGTTATTTATTTATTAAGACTTCCATTAGGCTTTTAGAAATTTCTCCAATACTTCTTTAGAAGTCTGAGACCCCAAACTGAGTGGGTTGGCTTTAAGCTCTGCCACTGTGGCCTGGAAGTAAGCACACATGGCTTTCATTTCCAAAGATAATAAATTATCCATAGCTAAATCCTGAGGCCTTTCTTGGACTGCATTGTTTTCAATCTCACTGCAAAGAGACACTTGACTGTCCCTCTTATGATGGGATCTACCTTCCTGCCCTGGCCTCTCTCCTGAGCTTATGACCTTCCAATGTTTAAATTTAAAAAAAAAAAAAAGTTAACCATATTTCCCCCATAAAGTCTCTTTTCCTCTCTTCTGTTAATGACAAACCCCATGCTGTGAGGCTAGAAACCCTATGACTAGTTATAACTTACTTTCTTCCCCCTATTATCTAGTCAGCTTATGCTTCAAGGGTTCTTGCATCATTCTGTCCTATTATTGACAAGGGTTCTTCTTGATAGCGTATCACCTCTCAGTGTCTCTCATTCAGCCTTCCCATACCTAGTACCCTTTCCTTTTTATTCCTTTGCTCAAAACAATCTTGTGGATTCCTAGTAATCTGAAGGTATTCTAGAGCTACAGACTTAACCTACCACTTGTTCACTCTGATGCTTGACAACTCTCCTGCATAAATGAACTGCTTCAGCCAGCTGGGACAGCACCATCTTTCACATGCAGGTTATGTCGTTATGTCTGTCTCTGTGAATGTCCACTCTGCCTTTCATGTCCTCGTTACCTGTTTGTCTGTCCTTTCTTTCTTTCCTTCCTTCCTTCCTTCTTTCTTTCTTTCTTCTTTTAAGGTCTTTCAGTGGTTACTTTAGTTGCATTTTCTTTGTCAAGTTTTATTTACCAACCTCAGCTGGATGTCACCTCTCTCCCCTCTGAGCAATGATATAGTTTTACCACATTTATAGTTACTGAGGCCTAGTACATATTTTAATAAGAAGTGAATCCTGCAAAGCTTTTAGAAAGATAGATATACTATTTACCATGCATTGATTCAGTGAAGATTTTTAAAGGCATGTTCTGTGTCAGGCAATGTGCTACTAACCATATATAAGCTTAGAAGAATAATCTCTAGTAGTTGGAAGTAGAAAACTGATAGTGTTGAATTTACTTTGATTGGTCAAAGGTCCACTGCTATGTAAGCCTAGAGACAAAATTTTATTATTAGGGTGCTTATATAAGATAAATAAGGAAAGTATTTTTATGGCTCCTACTGCCATAAATTCCTGTTATACAGACCTCTAAGGAAAAAAAAAAAAAAAAAAAAAAAAAAAAACCCTTTCTCTAATTTAACTGACATTCTGTTAGAAACTTATCATTGAGCTAGTTATAATGAGACTCTTTCCATCCCAGTTTCTTCTGTGGGTCCTCAAATTTGAAGAAAAATGATGACATGGCACTGTGGTACTGACAAAAATTTATAAAACTCCAATTAGAGTATAGAGTATTACTTAAAATTCTAGATAAATGGCAACCAATGACTAAGCCATCTTCAGAGTTTATCCAGCAATTTGGAGTGAAAGAAATATACTTCTAGACTAGGAATCAGGAAGATTTTTCTGTAATGTGACAAGAAGTATCTTATGACAGAGTCTCTGTCATAACCACTCAACTCTGCCACTGTGGCCTGGAAGTAAGCATATGTAACTAGAAGAATGTGGCTGCATTATAATAAGGTTTCATCCACAAAACCAGGTGGTGGCAGAGTTTGGTTGATGGACCCTCTCCTAGACAACTGTATTAGTGGTCTGGAGAATGATAGTACTCATCCAGGAAATTACTAAACATCAATTACAAATGATACTCTCTTAGGGACCAAGAATATAAGGATTAATACATGAGAGAATTTTGGCTCACATTGATTGCTAAATCATTTATTGTACAGAAGGTGATGGAGGCAGAAGTAGCAGTGAAAATTTCTCTGAAATCAAAGAGGAAAGAATAATGTATTCTGCCTGGGAATGGAGTGAGTGGGCCTAAGACTTCCCTAATGAGTTGAGAATAAAACTGGGTTTTGAAGAAGGATCCGGATTTTTCTGGAGTGTGGTGTTAGATGAGATTGTAAGCATGTATTCTAGTTTGTACCTATGAGCATCACTAAGTCCCTTTTTAGTTTCCTCACTGATGAACTAACGAGTTGTAAGAACCACACACATAAACATACACAAAGAGGGAAACCATAAGTTAACCATAGCTAACCTCTCTTGAATCACGCCAAATGAACATGAAAGGCACAGGAAACTCTTTGAGGCTAGAAACTTGTATCAAAGTAATGAGAGAATGTGAGGCTTCAACACTGCTTGAGTCCAGGTCAGAATAACAGACTAGTCTCACACAGCAAGGAGCACAGTGTTTTATAGAACATTATCCCACTCTGTTAATCAATGCTGCATCAGCCTCTGCAACATCCTAACAAAGGGAGCACAGGGTTTCCCTAAAGTCTGAATGACACTGAGGTCTATTTTTTGGAAACTGGGTGGGAGGGCTGAGGGAGAGCTGCAGGCTGGTGGTGCTACAGTGAAACAAGCAGCTCACCAGCACGCTCACAGCCCAATGGCCATAATCTGTGTCCAACTCTAATAAACTTGACTCTGATTTTAGGCTCACTGAGCAACTTTCTGAACCTACCAACCAGACAAGACAGAATGGAACAAATGAAGGATGTTGGTTAATATGTTACCTGATCCTCCTAAAGTAAATCAGCCTTCTGGTCTGGGAATCAGTGTTTTGTAGGTTTGAACAGCATGAATCAGTCACCCTGAGCTTGAGTGAAGCTGGGTATATTATTGGGACTCTGGATTTAGAAAACTGAGGCCAGACCCTAAACTCTTCAAGGCACTGTCTGGCAACAGGACCATGTCTGAGTCAGCGGCTAAACGGTTTCCCTCTTTGACACTGTTCAAGTCCAAGAGAGTGGAAAAACAAAAAACATAGTGTCTTCCATTTGTTCCAGTGGTGGTCAATGGGTGTCACAGAAGCAAGGTCACCAAAGGAGCAAGCTAGCAGGAGATTCGAGAATAGAGAGGGAGGGGGAGGGGAAGCAGAAGGGGAAGGAGCAGGAGATGACAGCAGACAGACTGTCTCTAGTAGGCACACTCCTTGAGGGAAAGGATGAAATCCTGTTTATCACTATATATTCAGCTTTACCAAGAAGCCTGACACACAGCAGTTGCTCAGCAACTGCTGAGTGAACACCTGAATAACTGGATTAATATCAATGAACATGGAAGGAACAGGATACTCTTTGAGGTTGAAAACTTGTATCAAGGTAATGAGAGAATGGGAGGCTTTGACACTGCTTTCATCCAGTCATGGTTAGTACCTAGCAATGGTTACCATACCAGTCACTGATTATTTGTAAAGTTAGTATTTTAAAAAAGCTCAATTAACTGCTCTTGCTTTGTTATACAGAACTCTGACCAGACCAGCAGAACTGAAAATGAGAAAGCCCAAGTACTTGGTCTCTGGAAAAGAAACTTCTCACCTCTTGCCTTTTGTCCTGCTAAATTCCAAAGGGAAAAAGTAACACACAAGGGAGGCATCAGAGGTGAGGTGAAATTCTCATATTTTACTGCTATGCTACTGCTCATGAAGCACAATTCACATTCATAGACTACTTGTCCAATCTGAGAGGAAATATCTACTAACCTCAAAGAATCATAAAGAACTTAGAGGTAAAAGGCAGAGATAAATAATCTAGACAAGATTTAGCTACTTATAAAAATCTTTGGGTGAGATTTCATGTGTTCCTATGATGTGATTTCCCTCAGATAGCAAGCCATGTCTTATAAACTCACACAGTGGATCACAAATTATTAACTCTTAGCTCCAAAGGATGTGCATCTGCTATTTTGCCTTTTTATGGACCAGAGTCTATACATATCTTTTTTGAAGAGATGATAGTGAGCTTGCTACAATTGTATTTCTATAAAAGTGCTGTCAAAGCCTACATTTTAGGTTAATTAATCAAAGTTTCTGAAGTCTTTAATTCTTTTGAAAGTAGGCCTGCATCACAGTCAAACCGTTCACCAACCTGACAACTGCTTTAACAGGCTGGACATATATTCTGTTGCCTCCACTGGTACTCTGTGGTACTCTGTACTCCCTAAGTACTCAGGTATTGCCTCCTTCAAGAAGAGCTGAAGTTGGGAACAGTGTGTGAAAGGAAACTGTAGCAGCTCACGGGTTTAGAAAAGAGAACCAAGGAGAAAAAATCAGGAATAACACTTGGATACTGACCAAGAGTTATGAAACAGTGTGAGTCCTACAGGCACCTGTATTTCTATGTTTACAAGGGGTTTGGAGAAAGATTACAATTTCTGGTCTGGTGGAGAAAAATTAGTACAGAGTTTTAAAAACTGTGGTGATGTACAAGTATACCTGTAGTATGTGAGTATCTCACACTGTTACCAACACTAACTGATGGAATATTTCCAACTTTCAGTCTGAAGATTTGGCATTCTGACAAATTTTTACAATTAGATATGTAATTTAAATGATTATGTCTTGATCATTAGTAAGGTCGATCATCTTTTTATATCTTATAAATAATGTGCATTTTATCTTTAAGGATTTAACAGTTTCTATCATCAGCTTATTTTTGGGATTTTAAAAAGAATCAGTTCTATGGAACTACTTGTATATTAAAGATAAAGTCTAGCCATTAGCTTTGTATGTGGAAGTTTTTTGTTTATTTATTGACTGCAGAAGTTGAGAGTACTTAAAAAATAGGCATAGAGTATAAGAAAACATCAATAAAACAAAACACCCATTTGTCACCTACGCTGATGGACTGCAGTTGACAAGAATGAGGTCCCTGGCATGTCCCTCCCAAGTGCCACTCCTGGGCCCTCCCCCAGGTAACTGACTCTGACATTCCCATTTGGGGCCTCAAAAGTTTGTATAGCGATGAGTTCAGGTGAGAAGGGCACATGTCTAGTCACTGGCGTGAGGGGTAGAACCCCAGGATCTGATGACCTAAATAGTTTTGTTTAACTATATGTAAATAAAACTATATATATATACTGTAACTTGTTTTTTTTTAGTTGCTGTCTTATTCCAGAGATTCATCCCTAATTGTTACATTTCAGTGTATTTTATTCATTTACATACACCAAAAAGTACTTGAATGTGTGTGTATAGATTTCGTTTCAGATGTGAAAGATAATATAACAAAATTTACTTGGTTTTTTTTAAAGGAACACAACAGACAAGGAAGGAGAATAAATCTATGCCTTATACCTCTCTACATTGTTTAGCTTGTTTAATCAATAATTTATTGCTTCTATAAAGTAAAATATATAATTAAAAAGACAAAAGCCTACTAATGCTGCTATAAAATTTTGGTGTAATTCTAGGAGCCTATTTTAAAATTTATTTGACCAGCCTTCCTGTGTTATCTTTGTCACAGCTATTCTATTACACTCACTGTAATATAAATTGTTATTATGAAAAGCATTTGGAATAAAAATCAATCAATGGGTTGTGACCTACATCACTTTGATCTTCAATATATATTATTCTTTTCTCTATGACTATGTTAGTGTTTATTGAAACTATGAGCTGCTATTCTACATAATCTTTAGAAGGTCACTCAAAGAATTTCCTTCAATAATAAACTTGTGGAGAGCCAAAGGAATAAAAACACTAAATGAACAGGGAAAGATTAAAACAAATAACATAAAATACATGGGAGTAGAGGTCTCTCTTATCCCATAAGGTAAAAGGAAAGTAATATTATCAGCTGTGAGAAGACAAAGGACTTACGACTATGAGAAAAGTCATTTTTAAACTGCACAAATTGGAGCGTTAGCTAAGTCACACAAAGCAAAAGCAGAACAACAACAACAACAACAAAATTAACAATACCTTTTTCTCGTAATATTTTCTTTCTGGTAGCTTGATGGGGGCAAGGAGGTTCTTCCATATCATGGTCAGATTTTGAAGGAGAGGAAAGCGAAGTGTCTCCCCAAACAGAGGGGAAAGGCCCCCTTTCTGGGTGCAGTGGTCCTTCTTGAAACTCCGCTATGTGGTCAGGCGAGAAGGGCACATGGCTAGCCACTGGGGTGAGGGGTGGAACCCCAGAATCTGATTCTGGAGAAGAAGTTCTCAGACCCTTGGGCGGAACTGATTTGGTAATATGCATGAGGTTATAGAGACTGTTTGAAGGCTGTTGGTATAAGAGATTATACAGGAGGTTATGCCACTGTGTATCAGTTCTATGCAATACTTACTTTGAAACAAGACCAACCTTTTTTTAGTGAATACCCATGAAAAGGAATTTTTGTTTGTTGGTTTACCAATAAGAAGGCATCGTTCATAACAATTCACCAAATTAATGCTGAATCTATACAAATACCTAAAACATACAGAAACAATTACTTATACACTCATTATTTCCTACTAGATAAAACTAACAGCTGAATATCAAAAGCACCATCATGAAATATGACAATATGGATAATATTCATGGCTAGTTTGCTGAATGAGTAGAGAAGAGAGTTTGAATTATAATAATATAAGAAGTTGTGTAAATTCAGGAGACAAAGACAGGAGCTATTCCAGTTGTTTCCAGCTAGGACACAGATTCTGGTTGCAAAAGAACCATTATCTTCAGTAAGCTACAGGAATAATGAAAGAGCCCAGCACAAGTCTGAAAACTGTCAAGGGCACCCACCTTTCGCTCTAGACTGTCCTCCCCATCTGTTGAACTGACACTATCATAGAGTCTTGTCCTAGTGGGCCTCTGCCGTCTGTTCTTCACGGAAAGCTGGGCTCGAGTTTTCAGGGCCTTTGAATCCAAGCGTTCTGTTTCTGGGACTGCTTCATTCAAGTCTAAGAAAAGAACAATGCAAAATAACTAGTGAGAGAAACCTTTGGAGAAGACAGACCACGGACATTGAAAACAAAATCTCAAGGTTATCAGTAACACCAGGAAAGAGGTGACAACCATTACAGCCTGACAGCCCACAGATAACAAATACATTAGTGGGGTTTAGAAGAAATCAAGAAACCAACATTAAAGATGACCAAGGCAATAATGAAAATCAAACATCCCAAGAGCATAAAATTTTCCTACAACAAAATTATAAAAAGCACTGATTTGCATTTGTTTACACGTATGCATGTTGGAGTGTTTGGTAATCACAGTTACCAGGGGAAGGTGTATCAAAGTGGGTAGATCTTAGAAATCCTAAAGATATAAAAGTGAGGTTGCAGAGATCACGTGTGGGCAACAGCAGGTGACAATGAGCATGAATTTTTAATACCAAATTTCTGATAGGCTGTACCACTGTGGTCTTAATATATTTTTCTACCCCAGTTCTGATAATCTAACTTGTTTCTCTTTGAATGCTGTAGAAAGATCAGAACAGAATTACAGAATTGATTTAACCAGAAAATTTTAAAGAGTTGAAGAAATAAAACCAGATCTGGCCACATAAATAAAAATTAAACAACCATAAGTACTAGCATTATGGATGCAGTAGGAAAAACATTCTCTTTTCTTTCATTAACTTGTAAGTTTACATTCTAGATTATTTGTCTGTGCCTCTATCTCATTTCTTTTTCTGAATATTTTCTCTCTTTAACAGAAACTATGTTGGTTTTCCAGGAGAATGTTTAAGTCTTTGAAAAAAAGATACTCCAAGGGGAGAGGGAGGAGGAGGAAAATGAAGAGGAAGTAGGGGAGAGAGAAAGCTGGACAGAATGAAAATGAAGTAATAAAGGAAGAGTCCAATGTGGTCCTCATTAATCTGTCTCTTACCACCTTTAATTTTGCTACCTAGATTTTTTTTTTGGGGGGGGTACAGGGGATTGAACTCAGGGGCACTCAACCACTGGGCCACAACCCCAGCCCTCTTTTGTATTTTATTAGAGACAGGGTCTCACTGAGTTGCTAAGTGCCTCGCCATTGCTGAGGCTGGTTTTGAACTCATGATCCTCCTGCCTCAGCCTCCCAAGTGCTGGAATTACAGGCATGCGCCACCGCGCCCGGCTTGCTACCTAGATTTTAATCAGGACATAGAAATTAATATTCTAAAGGGGACAAGGAAAGTTTACTCATGAACATACCTAGGTATTAGTTTCAGAAAGCGTATTTTGCTTGCATTTATTTGGAATGTTACTATTTCTTATATCTGTATATGGAATCCCTCCTTCAAAATAAAGTATTTTGATCATTAATACTACTTAATCCTTTCAGGATGGCAATCATTAAATGAAACCAGATTCAAGGAATTAATAAGTGCTTCTGATTTAAATTATTAAAAATATGAAAAAACTGAGTTCCAGAAAACTTATATGCAATGATATTAATATAATAAAAACATTTCTTTCACTACCATTAGCCCAGATAATTCCTTTTATGGCATTATTCTAAAGATGTGTTCTAAGTACATGATAAAACTAAAACATGGAAGCACCTCACGTGTCTCTTATTCATGAAATGAAGTACTTGGCATATTTGTTCTAACAAATTCAATTAAATGTATTTTTACCTATAATGACAACATTTACACAAGGTTTTGACTTTTCATTTCCTATACTTGAATAAAAAAAGAGTAATCAGAAAAGTCAGACCATTCAAGTATACATAAAGGACAACTAGATATTTTTTAATTAGTATTCTCTTTACTTTTTTACATGCCAATGGGGAAAAAATAATCTCCTTGATCACTTTAATTTCCTCCTTCCAATAAAATCTATATTTGCAGCTGCCCATTAAGAGTTCATTAGTTGCGATAATTGGGAGAAAGTCAACCTTGCAAGCTCTGTTTACATATAAAATGCAGAACATCACATAGAAGAAAGCAATAATATAATTAGAAATGCTGCAGTACATGCACGTTTTACATCTTTTCTGTCTCATATTTGGATTGTATGATCTACAATACAAAATACTGTCACATTCTTCACCTCATTTGTTTCTCATTACAGCTTTGTGAGATAAAATGCAAGTGGATCTTTTCCACTCCTGAAGCTGAGAAAACCTGAATAGCTTGCCCTTCTCTCCAAAGCTAGCTGAGCAGCCATGATGATTATGTTGTCTTGACTCCCAGGCTATAGGCTACCCACTCCAATTTAACTTATGTTGAAAGATTACTACTGTTGAAATTTTAATGCCACCAGAGTCCAGTATTTTAAGTTTTAAAATCATACAAGATGTGACTAATCTAGGAAACTCAGATCTTTCAGTCTATAATATGAATATTATAATTTACCTTTCATATACTTATTAGGAAAAGAAGGAAGATATGTTGAGAACTAATGAACAAATTACTTCTCAGATGATTTCATGTCTGGTTGGTTTGATAACTGGTTACTCAGTGATAAACAGACCCAAGGAAGAAGTCTGTCTCACTTTTATAAACATGGTTCCTTTTGCAATAGATTTCTGACCCAAAAGGACCCAGCAGAACACCCACATCCAGCACTGCACTGCAGCAGCTGCTCCATCACTGGCTACTGAACAAATAAAGTGAGGAGAAATGAAAATGTCTTATTAGCAGGGCTTAAGAGTGCAGAGAGTCTATTCTAAGATTCCAAGTTCTACTAATATTCAGTAATTTTCCTGGTACTGCTGTTAGACAACTCAAAATGGCAGTATGGTGTGTTTGCTTTAACGTCAGTTGACGAGGTGCAAACTGCTTGAGCGCACTCACAAAATTATGTCTATTAGCGATATGTTTAGCTGGAGTCTGAAAAGCAGTGCCTTAAATCCATTACCAAGGAGTCTACAACACTTTGCATGCACTTACCAGTTTTTGAGGATCTGAAAGCAAATATCAGAGCCACTTTAGAACAGTGATTGTGGATTACAAGCCAGTAATTTATATTCCATTCTGAATTCATTTTTTTTCTTTTTGAGAACCAGAAAAATGAAATGGTACTGAGAACTTTGACTGTGACAGCATTTATACCAGAATGAAGCTGGAAGGAGCATCGTCCATAAGATGCATACACCAAAGACACTGTAAGTAACATGCTAATGAATATTAGACGAGATATGTGTAGATTAGAGGAAAATGCACAAGACTTATGCTGCTGGGTAACCAGAAGGGTGATCTATATTTTGCCACCATGAAATATAAGAACCAGAATGTTATAACTCAAAAGAACATTGGGATTCTGGTCCAAGTTTATTCTTCACATAAGAAAACTGAGCTCAGAGAAGGCTACTCATTTGTGTGCTAACTTGTACTACAAGTTATCTATGGAAAAGACTTTAAGTGCTCATGCCTAGAAGCCTATGCTCCTTCTGGAGGGTAATTCTTACATATGGAAATAAACTACATATTCTTCTGCCTTCCTTGAATTCTCTTCTTGGTTTTATGTTCTGAAGAAAAATACTTGTCAGGGGGCTAACTTTGCAAACTCACAGAATTATATAGCAACAGGAAAGGAAAAAAACCAGGAATTTTATTTGGCTTTGTATTTATCAAAGGAATAAAATTCTTATTAAAAAACATTAGCTGTCAGTTTGGGGGATGGCAGTGTGACAGGAGAAATACAACTGGCTCAATATTTCTAAGTTAAGTGTTGCTAGATGTAAGGGCTTAGGTAGCCATGTTCCTCACTGTCACTCATTCCCTAGAGAAAGATCTTAATCAATAATACAACACTGCTTCCCCAAACGCAAGACCTCAGTTCTTCCCTTCCTTCTTTCCAGTATACCTTGTTCTGTTGTCCATGAGGGTCAGAGAAAAATTTCCTTTTCCTCCTCTGCTTTCTTATTTATTCTTTCTTTCAGATCCTCTAGTCTGTGAAATAACCTGCCTTTGACTCAAATACAGCTAGAGGAGCAGACTCAAGTGATCAATAGGAACAGGCAGATACATTCTGAGGAGATACGCAGGAGTTAATGATGGAGCGGTTTGTGTGGGCGGGACCTCACTTACCTGCATTTTTTAGACTAGTTTCAATATTGCTTCAAATTGGATTCTTTAAAAGAATTTAATGGATTCGATTACCATTTTAGCAGCTGTTATGAAAAATGCTCTATGAAATTAGGATGTTATATATCATATTACACAGAGACCAGTTCCCTACAGTAATGCTGTGAGTCATTCAGTTTTTTTCACTGGATTGACGTTATTTTTGACGTAAATGGAATGTTGCCCAAGGATCAGATACAGGCAGCAAGGGAACCAGGGGAATGGAGTAGCATAACAATGGGGTCTGCTCTGCATTCATATGTGCGGTTATTCCCCTCAAAAACAGTCATACCTCACTTATGCTGCTGTCAACCGAAAAGCAGAGCATAATGAGGCACTCGGTGCCATTTTAAAACTTGAACAGTATCTGCATATTATTCACAGTCACTGCAAGTTCATAAAAGATGGGCCCACTGGGATATGGGTTGATGCATACTGCATTCAGAAGGTAGGTTTATGAAACTCACAGAGACAGTGTAAAATGGTTACCCTGAGAGTAGACCTGGAGTTAGTCTTCCTGGAACAGAATCCAGAACAAGCATCTCTACCACAGAATTGGGCAATTTACCTAACTTCTCAGAAGTCCCTCAGGATCCTCAACTGCAAACCTGAATTATAATAGCACAACATAATCACTGCATTGTTATGAAGATTAAATGCATTAATAGATCTGAGTGCTTAGAAGAGTGACTACTACATGATAAGCACTCAAATGTCTTTATTTTCTGACATACAGAGATTAGCAAGTCACTGAGTAAAGCAAGTTGTAAAACAAATGTACATTCATTTAAAATATTCAGAAAACAGTAACATTAAACATTATACATTTCCTAATGGTAAATAATAGTTGCATGTAATTGCATAGAAAAACTGTAAAGACACACTTCCTACTAGACTATTAGATAGGGGATGTTGGTCAAAAGGTACTTTAATCTTATGTGAAATGTGAAATTTTTTTGTATTATGTATTTTATGAATTTATATATTACTTTTATAGTTAGAATTAATTTAAAAGGAGAAAAACCCCTGACATATTTGGTATATTTTCTTTTAGAGACATCTTAATTCCATTTTAATTTGATTAGCTCTGCTGTTTCAGGACTTAAGATTTCCAGATGTTGATTCGAGCCCAGGGAACTTTGTAGAAATCTCTGTGACTAGCAGTCCTCCCTACACAAGAAGGTTGCTCTTATGTTATATCCATGGTGACTGTTTGCCTGCCGGACACCTTACCAACTTCCAGATGATTCAAATAAGGCCCTATGGCTTGCCTTCCAGTTACTACTTCTTTTTACCAGTGTATGGGGAAGATGGAATGAATCAAATATGATAATTTGAGACCAAGTTACATAACTTCTACTCATGACAGCATTTTTGTTAGGAATCTGCCTGTGGGGTTCACCTTAAATTCTACTAATAGATGGTTTTCTTTATAACCACTTAAGATATGATAAATTTTGTGCCCCAAGTAGCATTTGTAAGAATTTCTAAGGGGGCTGGAGTTGTGGCTCAGCGGTAGAGCACTCGCCTAGCATGTGCACGACCCGGGTTGGATCCTCAGCACCACGTAAAAATAAACGCATTGTGTATGACTAAAGCAAATGAAAAATAAATATTAAAAAAATTTCTAGGAAACTGATTTCTTGCCATTCCAGAACCAATAGAAGATTATGACTGTTTTCTAATCTCTTAATCAAGTTTGAATTTATTGTAGTATGAAATACATGTCATTTGCTAATCACTGAAAGAATGATAAGCGATTCATTTTTACTTCTGTATACAAACAATCTTGAAACTATCTACATGGACTTTGTATAACTTTGCTATTTGTTTTAGTGCAGTGCTTTCTTGATGCAGCCAAACAGCTAACTTAGCCTTCTTTAGGTTAAGATCACTCTGCACTCCTGTATTCAATGTGCAAAGTCCAAATTCTGTTGTTTATATTCCAGGAGTGGCTTTTCAGTAATGCCACCAGACTACCAGAGAGGTAGTGGTTGCCAGTCATAAGAGAATACATGAGATGTCCTAAACTCAATCAAATGACTTTTTAAACTCTAGGAAGAGTTGACACTGAGAATTTGAAAGATGCAGAATTTGGATTCAGATGAAAGGGAAGGGCATTTAAATATCTCAGGATTCTTTCACTGTCAGCTGTTTGTAGACTCTGATAGAAGGGATCTGCATAGCCTAAAAGCCAAGGAAATGAAATATCTACCCAAATGACAAACTGTAGAAACAGACTTCTGTGAGTAGAACCATGAGGTTGTGGGTACAAGCTGGGTCTGGAGAGGAAGGACATGTGAAAGTCCTCTTCTTCACACTGCAGTGTCTGTGACACAATACTAGTAAACACACATCTGTGTTTTCATTTACAGTTTCCTTTAGGACTCTAATCAGTTTCCCAGCCAAAATCTGTGTAAATCAGTGACCTTAAGCATGTTAATTAAGTAGGTAACCTCCATAATTATGTAATGTGATATAATCACTTACTTGATCAGTACAGGAGAAAATCAGATTTTATGGCTTTAGGAGAAAGTAAACTCAGTTGCCTGAGATGAGAGTTGTTTTGCTAAATGGGAAAGTTATCTTTTGAGAAGATTGGGTTATGAACAGCATTAGAAAATTCAAGAAAATTTAGGATCCATAGCCAGGCACAATGGTGCACACCTATAATCCCAGCAACATGGTAGGCTGAGGCAGGAAGACTGTCAATTGGAGATCAACCTCAGAAGTTTAGCAAGACCCTGTCTCAAAATAAAAAAAATTAATAAAAGAGGCTGGAGATGGAGTTCAGTGGTAGAGTGTCCCAGGGGTTCAATACCCAGTACCTCTCAACAACAACAATAAAAAAAAAAAAAAGAAAAAAAGAAAGAGGGGGAGAGAGGGGGAAGAAAACTTAGGGTTCACAATGCCTATAAAATATACTTAGAATCAATACGTAAGAATTTCTTAAGTACTTGAGAAGACTGTCAGTCTTCCAATAATAGTACTTAAATTGGAAATCAAATAGAACAAATTCATAAATGTAATTTTAAATACCTATAGATGATTAGCTAAGTTTGTAAATAGGAACTAAATATGATTTGAAATCCCTTAACAATGACTTGCAAGCCAAATTTAAAAATTTTAAAAACTAGGTTTTGATACTGCAACTTGAATAAATCAAACATTTATTTTATTTTTTAAAATATTTATTTATTTGCTTATTTGTACACAATGCGTTTATTTTTATGTGGTGCTGAGGATCGAACCCAGCCCGCGCACATGCTAAGCTAGCACTCTACCGCTGAGCCACAATCCCAGCCCCAATCAAACTTTAATTTTAAACCAAAGCAAATACCTGAATGAATTTTCAAAAGCTCCTCAGTATCATGAAAAAATTCACAACCAACATAGTTCTTAGTGTACCTACATTCTAATGTTTCTTAAATTTCCTTGCAAGGATTTATTTCCTATAGATCTTGGCATAATTACTGCACACTACTTAAGCAAATTACTTTATGTCCACCTAAAAGAACTCAGTCATAACTTGATGTTAGTCCCTGCATTAATAGAAAAAGCCCCAAGGATCTTTATACTGTAATTATAGAACCAATATGGTTGGCACATTTTTCAGAACTATATACACAGGAGAATTTTCTGGTCCTGACTCCAGAAATAGTAACTCATCTGTTCTCATTTTAATTTTACAAATGCTTTGACCTCTGTGACTGACCATGTTTCCCTCTTGGCTGTTAAGACATCTTAAGTGAAACATGTGGAGTCCTGAGCAACACTTCATATACAAACCATCTTTTTCCTATTTTTAGATCCCTCTATCCTGATTTCCAAGCCTGTTCTTTTTTTAGTCAATTTCACCTTAACATAACTAAGAATTATCTTCCAATCTATGCAATTATAATTCCATGGTGAACTGGACCATGTAGTTAAATGTTAAGAAAAACTTTGGAATATATCTGTTTTGTGAAGTTTCATTGGAATTACCCATTGGGTTAAAATTATCTTTACTTCTACATCATAACCTACCTTAGAGTTCTATTAAAAGCAAATAAAATTCAAACGTCAAAATATAAATTAGTCCACTTTTCCTAAAATGAACAGAAAATGAGCTTTTTTTAAAAAATGTTTTAGTTGTAGATGGACACAATGCCTTTATTTTATGTATTTGTTTTTATGTGGTGCTGAGGATCGAACCCAGTGCCTCACATGTGCTAGGCAAGTGCTCTACCACTGCACCACTGCCCAGCCCCGGAAAATGAGCTTTTTAATAAATTAAAGCTCATTCTGACAAAATATCTTCATGTTTCCTACTAAAATAACCTAGACATCTTCTGATACTAATGTATACCACAGAATGACTGGAGGCTCTGGTGACTGCTATGAACTTATGGAGATGAAGTGAGAAATGTGGGCCAAGGAGAGCCACTCTTTTCCAACTGAATATATCCTTTTGAATGTCTCATGGATTTGGCAACCAAAATTTTAGTGGTTTACATATAGACAGATTTAAAACTTGCATGGTACTAGACAGGCAATTTAGGTGCTTTGCCTTTTAAGTAAATGGACAAATTTTGGTTTTATGATATACCCCAAATAATCCATAACTATGGATTTCTCATTCATTTTGCTTGTTCATTAAAGTTTTCCATAGTGATTTACCAGGAATGTTCTCTGTTTAATTAGTGAAAATTCAGTAACATTTCACTGTCAAAATTATCACTTAGGGGTTAAAAAGAATTGAAAAGAATTTATTGCAGAAAAATGAAAATTATGAAAGTTTATCAAGAAATTATCTCAGTATCCATGATTTAAGCTTATATCTACTCCAGAATTCCTCTCACCTCAATTCTGAACTAAACAATGTGACAGGTTGGAATAATTACCTCATTGCCCTGTATCTAATGCTCTTGTGTGTGACACTCCTGATAAAATAGTGCAAACATTCACTCTTCTTTTAATGACTTTCTATGTAATGAATTCTGGCTTGAATCATGACTTTAACCCTATTTTAAAATTCTGGGTCCAATGCTCAAAGTGAATGTTTAATGTACTCTCAAAATCAATCAGTAAATAAATCAGACATGGTGATAAGGGTCTGGCCTGGCTTCAAATCTACAGTTATCTGAGAAGAGTCATGAACACTAAGGCTCAAGAGAAAGGAAAAAAATGACAAAGGAAATGATTTTTTAGAGGAATCTGGTGACCTCAGGAACCTCCATATCAATACAGATTTCTGACTGATACTGGCTTTTCTTACTAAATTTTAAACTGATGATCTTAAGCCTAATTGTGTGTGTGTGTGTGTGTGTGTGTGTGTGTGTGTGTACATTTCCTATCATAAGTGTTAGATCTTGCCTTTAGTATTTGAGATTTTAACCCATTTGAAACGTAATTTCATGATGATGTGAGGTGGGGTCATCCACTTTCATCTGTTTCCATACGCAAGGGTCAATTTCACTGGCACCATTTCTTAGTCCATCCTTACCCCACAGGTCCACAGTGTAGTCCCGTATTATTCTCACATTGACACAAATGTGTCAGTCTGCTTCTGGACTGTTCTGTCGTACTGGTTTACTTGTGGCTGAGTTTAAAAGTGGCTGAGACTATGCAACTTTTTACTTATTTCACTTAGGATTATTCAGGTTTTAAAGTCATTTGTTCTTTAACTCAGCAATCCCATTTATGGAAATCTAGCTACAAAATTCAGCAGAGAGCAGTGTGTCTCAGGCAAAGGTGCCACAGAATTTTCTCTTAAAAAAGAAAATAAAAGTAGACTTAGCTACTTTTTAATGTTTTATTGTGGCTGTTTTGTTTATAATATCCTATAAATTATGTAGTATCCCAAACGGCCACTTCCAATTTATCTCATGGCATCAGGTATAATCTTATTAAACCAAATACCAGATGGATAAAGAGGTGGGTAAAATCCATGTATGACTGTCAACTTTTATAATTAGCATTGATCCTAAGTTATTTATAACTTCCCTGTGAAAACAGGGAAACCTCTGTCTGCAAATTAAGAAAGCTAGAGTTTTGGGCTGAGGTTGTGGCTCAGTGGTAGAGCACAACTTTTTTATTTTTATTTTTTTGCTTTGTTTTGAGAAGAGAGCAACTATTTAGGAAATGGTTGAGAAGCTTTTCCTTCCAGAATTGGTGTTATAAAAGTGGGCAACTTATTTAGAGAAGGCACCATGCCAGGACTTGTTCTGGGTAGGTCTGTGTCACATCTCATTACTTTATGGAGCTTATAGAAAATTTAAGATGAATAAAGAATTTAAAGTTGACTTTGGCTTCTAGAGCTATGTATAGATCACTACTGAAGGCAGCCTTTGTTATTAGTGCACTGTGATGGTGACGTTAAGCTCTTTCTATGTGCTGGGTTCTGCACAAAGTACTTTCCTAACATGGTCACACTTAATCCTCACACCAGCTCTATATTTTAGTTTTATAATTATTTAACTTTTCCAAAACCAGTGATATTAAATAACATTTTACAGTCACATAATTAATAGGTAGAAGAGATGGTATTTAAATATAGTAACTAAAGGAAATATAAAGTACTTTATATAATCTTCCATGTTCACACTTTTAGGAAGGTAACATGCATTATCATCCAACTTGGGGTCTGTCTGGCTGAGAAGGTAAATGTGAGAAAGAAGAGTTCACAGAGGTCTTTGAATTACTTCACAAACCTACAAGGGACTCTGCTCTTGTTATACCCCTTAACTGTTAATGGAATACAACAGTTACAAAATCATGCATCAACTTTTCCTCAGACATTTCATTCCCACTTTCACTCAAGGACACTCTATGCCACTTCAAATGGCCATATCTTTAATGCAAGGTCTATGAATTAGGAAAAGAAAATCGTTATTATTCAATTTTTCCCTTTTTGAACACTCTCTCATGTCTTAAGATGCCTATATAGTACCATAGGTTCTATTTATTTGTCTCCTATCAAACCCTTCCTCTTCCTCGTGCTTAATCCCAGCCACCTCACAAACTGTATACCTTGTTATATATATAGTGAGGCCTAGTACTTCCTTTCTACCTAGAAGTCATCCTTTCCCTAGCAAATCAGTGTGCTACCTGAAGAATGCCTGGAAGCAGGTATTTAGTGTTCAAAATAACTTTTTAATGATATCCTACTTACTTTTCACCTCTCAAAGTGGGGTAATAATAATCTGCCTACATATATAATTTCCACTCTTAGTAGTAGTAGTCTTTCTTCAATCTCTATTGAATATGCATAATCTTTCTCTAACAAAACAGTCTGTATAATATTTGAAGCTGAAATGTATCATCATAAGCTTCCTGAAATATCTAAAAGTGCATAAAAAACATATTATAGTTTAGCAACTTTTCTATAAAATAGTATCAAACTGAGCTTACAGCCATTCAACCTACCAAGATTTCTCAAACTTGCTTATTCTCTGCTTCTATTCTAAGCCTGACTTTAATAGCGGGGCAGCCGTACATGTTGAGTCATTTTAGGGCCCTTGGATATAAGACAGAGAACTCTCACAGACACCAGTAGCACTCAAGCATTAAGCAAGGACAAACTGGAAACACGGCAATAGGGCAAAACGATCCTTTCTCCTGCCCTTGTACACATGGAAAATAAATTTGACTAGCACGGTGGTGTAAATAAAAGGGATCTGGGGTCTAGAGTACCTCCATGTGAAGAAAACTTGTTTATTTCATGTAATTATGATAAGAAAAAAAGTATTAGGATGTAGTAAGCAATGCATTGTATGTATTATCTTTATCAAAATTTCAATGACATATTTAAGTTGGCTTAGTTTATACAGAGAAACATACAAAATAGTGTTCAAGAATAATTTTAACTGTGATAAATTTTTGCATGGTTTGAAAAACAATTTTGTTCTTTGAAATGTACAATGACCCAACATTGACAGTCATGTAACTATCCAGTCCCAGTCAGGAAGCTGTGTTCTAGAAGAGCACAAGTCCCTGTGAAGAAATGGGGTGCTTACGGGCTCTTTCTTTCCTCCTCTTTTCTCTCTGTCTCCTCTACTTGCCTTGCCTTTCCCACTCTTTCACTATTTCATTCTGATATAGTTTTTCATC
Source organism: Tamias sibiricus (assembly GCA_025594165.1). Taxonomy (NCBI): domain Eukaryota; kingdom Metazoa; phylum Chordata; class Mammalia; order Rodentia; family Sciuridae; genus Tamias; species Tamias sibiricus. Next base: position 103,647,624 of record CM046664.1, on the reverse strand, counting down.
GACCTGTAATTGATAAATCCTTTCACTACGTGAGCTGCCTCAAGGCCCCCAAACATGCTAAGCCACTTATTTAACACTCCAGTGCTCAGAAAGCCAATCAGAACTGGATGGTCACAAGAGGTGGGGAGGATGATGCGGCACCTAAAGGGCACAACTAGGAGAGCTGGCTGCAAGCCTTGCACTATGTCTTTGCTAAAAGGTGGCGGGGGATCTTTAAAGGCTGAATGGCCTGTGTTAGGTCGGCAGGCTTACTCTCCTTTCTAAACTCTAGTACTTCAGCGTTCCCTAGCAACAGAAGCAAAGGATCAATTTGGAAAAGTGCTTTCCAGAGCATTCTATGTAGCTACTGACCAAGCCATTTTAGTATATGTGATCAAGCAATTGAAATTCAAAGAGATTTATCACTGACTTTCTTCGGCAGCAAAACTGGAAGAGCAGTGCTTGATAATGTATGCTACTAATGTCTGAGATGACTGATTCTACCTCTACTGCACAAGCATGGATTGGTTTCAGTAAGAATTAGTAGTCTCTGCATCTCACTGTGAACCGACAGTGTTGCTAGGGAAACTGATAATTATGTGGCAAAATGGAGGGTGTAGAATAGAAAAAAGGTTCAGAAGAAATGTAAGGTTTTGATCCAAATCAGCATGTTAATAGTATAGTTTGTTGATCTTTTGTAGTCATATAATTTAATAAATACCATTAATTATATGTTTGACAAGATACAGATTTCTAAACCGAAATAAGTGAAAAGTAATGAAAAGATACTGGTTACTGATCATATTTTGTGTATATATCACAGCAGGAACATGTATTTATAATAAAATAAAATTAATTTTAAACATTCAAAAAGGTGAATAAAAACCCCATTGGTTTGATTTCTGATGGTTTTCTTTAGTTACCAATCACATGGTGTTTTAGGTATAAAAATTATAATTTCATAAACTCTAATAAAATTACTTTTCTGGGCTCATAGACTAAGTCAGGTGGCCTCAAAATACTCTGGGATAAAGTGGTATGGAAAGAATTGTCAGTATTTTTATATGATACATAATAAAACCAGCCCAGAGAAGCCAAGTGATCTTCCTGCAGTCACACAGCTTCCAGGTTGGTAGTCACGCTGAAATCCTCCTCTTTCAGCTGTTTGAGCGATAACATTCATTAATTATACCTGATTTAGAGAAAACCCATCATAGAGACATAACCTAGGGAATGAATGTTATATCTTCAGATATCACTTTAATTTTAAATGAATATTTTCAACCCTTTTCATTTTTAATGTCTAAGGTTAATGACATTAACCTTAGTTAATGACAGGATAACCTAAGTTAATGACAGGATATAAACACTTATTTACAAGAAAAATCTTACTGGAGACATTTTAATATGTGAGAATGATCATCAAAAACTCAACAGCTCATTATTAGCATGGTTTTACTACATGTCAAATTGCTGTCTGCGAGTTGTTGGTCCAATCATGAAAATTCTACCACACAATATTCTTTTATTTTCACTCTCTAAGGACTTCCTTTCTGTGTGTCTGTGAACGTGCACACATGCTTAAAGAAGATGTAATCAAATGTTTTCTGTTCTCCTGTATATACAAATTCTCACACAATTTTTAATTTATGAATGTGTATAGCTATTAAACCTTCATTTGTATTCATATACTCACAATCTATGTATGGTGTGTGGGGGGTGAGAACATAAGTGATTTATTCATGGTTGTATCCAATCCAGTGTTTTGGTTTTATTTGGTCTTTGACAGGAAAGATGAGAGGCACACATGGGACACTAAGGTAAAAGCACAAAACTGTACAGAGCATCTTAATCATCTTAGCTAAATGAATTCCAAGTGCCAGAAGCAGACAGTTGGCTTTCTGATATTATGAAAATGACCTTTATTTTTTTTTTTTTTTTTTTTTTTTTGTGGTACCGGGGATTGAACTCAGGGGCACTCGACCACTGGGTCACATCCCCAGCCCTTTTTTGTATTTTATTTAGAGACAGGGTCTCACTGAGTTGCTAAGTGCCTCGCTATTGCTGAGGCTGGCTTTGAACTCGCGATCCTCCTGCCTCAGCCTCCCAAAGTGATGGGATTACAGGCGTGCGCCACCGCGCGCGGCAAAAATGATCTTTATTCTAAGGACTGAAAAATTCTAAGTCTTATTCATTAATACAAAGTAGTATGGCTTATTCTTGTTGAGATGGACTGTCATTTTTAAGACAGATTATTAAGTATGTCAATATTATGGTTTAAAAATAACACTTGGTTCATCTTTAGCTGGGATTTAGTTAATCATTTATATTAAGGCATTTATTTTTGATAAGGTTAGAGGTAAACTGATAGAGTCCTACTTTGACAAGCCTTTTCTGCTTTCTCAAAGTTGGAAGACATCTACAACTCTGGATTCTCTGAATCAGAAAAAAGAAGAATGTGAGTCCAAATTGTACAATCATTAAAAGTGATTTTCAAGGTGAGGCTTATCTGAACAATAAATCTCACAATGGGATAAACAAAGAGCTATTTAAATAAACAAACCTTGACTTAAGCCATCCTGACAAGATGTTTGTTTGACATCCAAGTTCTCCATGGTATCTCCTTTGGAGACTTCACTAAGGGATGTTCTTCTCTCAAAGATGTTGTTGTTATTGTTAACTTGAGTCCCATTTTGCTTCAGTAGTCTGAACACCTCAGCTTCCAAATCTCTAATCTAGAAAAAAAAAAAAAATCCATCTGTAAAACTCTAAACCAGCACTCCTCTCCAAGTGCCAGGTAAAACTATCTCATGTTCCACGCTTTGAGAATACAACTCACCCGCACTTGTAGGCCTTGAACTTCCACAAGATGAGCTTTTTCTAAATCTTCTATTTTCTTTCTTTCTACTTCTTGTCTTTTGATGAAATCAAGCTCTCTTAAGAGGAAAATAATACATACGATTGTATCAAATGCTTAATAGGTGAGGTAATGTGAGTTCTTAGCTGAACAATAAATCTCACAATGGGATAAATAAAGAGATATTTAAATAAACAAAAATCAACTATAGTTAGAGGAAATGTTTACGAAAGAAATGAAATTAAAAAAACATCATTAATGGGTCACAAAATAAAGAATAGCATTTTGATTCTGTTTATTGTAATTTTCATTTGTAGCTCCTGATTCTAGAGCACATATATTGGGTAACTTGGTGGAGAATTTAATTGTGTGTCAGGTAGAAATGATTACTTATTTTCAATTCATGTACATAAGTAAACTGATGCAAATGGATGGTAAGAGTTTCAAAAGGTAATTATTTTAAGATTTCCTTCTGTGAATAATCATGGAGAAGGGGATGAGTGAGTGAGAAGCACTCTCACACACCTAGGATAATATGGGAAGAAAGAGAAATACTTCTATTTTGAGAGGCTGGGATATGCAAATTTGGCACACTTTATTATAAAATCATTATATGAAAGAAAATTAGGTATGATATTTTTGGCAAAAAAAAAAATTAAAACAGTGATGTGTTGAATTCACAGTAACAAAGAGCAATTAGCCTTATTTTCTACCATAAATTTTTATAGCAATCTCTTTTAAATATTCAAAATATTATTTCCATGATAGGAGATAGAGAAATGCTGAATCTTAAACATATACTTAACTTCTAAGGCTTGATATGAAGACCAGAAAAGGTACTGGCACTACTACTTTTTAGGTTTTTTTTTTAGTTTTAGCTAACAGGAGTAACTGCTGAAAAAAATGTAATAAAAATCCATGATTACCTAAATACATGCATGAAGACACAATTGTTGTAAAAATACTTTATATTAAACCAGCAACTTGAAAAATTGTGCTCTTTATATGTTTGAAATGAAATGTACTCTGCAAACATGTATAACAAATTAGAATAATAAAAAAAGAAAAGAAAAGAAAAAAAAGTTCCCTGGTCTTTCCTTCTGAAATTACACCAAAATTCAAGAGGTGGAAGCAAAGCAGCAGAAAGAGCTGCTGGAATTCAAAAGCAGAGTGTAGTGATGGTCTCTCTCACTGTAGTGAACTGGGGCCCCTGTGATTCTTTCAACAGCTGAGAAATGCAGAGTGGTAGGGAGGGGGGTCAGTTCAGTCAATATTTATACTGTCCATCCCGAGGAAATTCTGCAGTCATTGATTCAGACAGAAGCAGCCTGATCCAAGCCCCAACTGTTCCTTAGCAAGTACAATAGTCAGTCATTCTGCATGACTTTAGCCAGGTTTCTTGTTTTTCAATCAGAGATGTTTCCAATAGAAAAAAGAAAATTAGAGGAACACTAGAATGGCCAATGGGGAGGGAGGGGAAGGGAGGGGGCAAAAGGGTGAAGAAAAAAAAACAAAAGATGGTAGAATGAGATGGATATCATTACCCTAAGTGCATGTATGAAGTCATGAATGGTGTGAATATACTTTGCATGCAACCAGAGATATGTAAAAATGTGCTCTATATGTGAAACATGAAATGTAATACATTCTGCTGTCATTTATAACAACTTAGAATAAAAAATAAATTTAAAAAAAGGAAGAGAAAAAAAGAAAAAAGAAATTCAAATGCTTTAATAGTTACTATCAATGATTAACCATTAAAAAGAAAAAAAAAAGGAAGGAAGGAAAAAAGAAAAACCAGGAGGCAAATGATTGTGAAGAAATGGCAAAATATGCAAAATACATTCTCACATGAAAAACTGATGAAAGTGGTTTCCAGAACATAATAACTACTTTGGTGGTCACTATGCTGCCGAAGGGGAAAAGCTTGAGGTCATCTTTTCTGTTCCACTAGATATTACAAAATTGTTGGATATAAGCCTCTTTTTTGACACAGATAACTATTCTTTAGTCATGAGAAGCTGCTTACTTTTGTTGAAAATCCTTGATCAATTTCTTTGCCTTGTTGTACTTCTTTTCCAAGGCCTGATACTGGCTTTGAGTCTCTTTGAGATGTTCATTCACCGTGTGGCATAATGTCTGAGCCTCAATCCAATAGCTCTCTAACTTCAGCATTCTTTCTTTATTCTCTTCTATGTTCTGTTGGAGTTGGGTTTTTTCTATTTCCCACCTCACTTTCTCATTTTCTGCTGCCTGCAACTGGAGAAAGCAAATATCAAGGCAAGAATAATTTGGGTATATCGGCAGCAAAAGTCTCTTATTTTTACAGCATGTTTTAGATTAAATTCCATTATTACATATATCCAATCATCAAAACACCTTGAGATGAGAAAAGCAAGTATTATTTCCATAATTCCACAAAGGATAAAACGGAAGCCTTGAAAGAGAAATCATTTGTTGAAAGTGGTACATCTGATAAAAAACAGGGATTTGATTCCAAATCCCATGAATTTTCCTTCATACCTTGTGGTCTGAAATTCTATAAGCAGGAAATGACATTTCAGAGTTTGAATGATTATCTAACAAATGTCAAAGTGTTTTCTTTGAGAGTATTTTTTTAATGTGAAATGATATGCAAATAAACAACTAAAAAGGGAGTGAGGAGAGGCAGTGAGAGAACAGCAAAATCACAGGATGTTCCAATGGTTAAGAGGGGGACTCTGGGGTTATTCACCTTAGATTTGAATCCCATTTCTGCTATTAATATAGGCTCTTAAATTTTTGGTAAGTAATTAAATTTTCCCAAGAGTCAATGTTATCATCTCTATGACAGAATGGTGATATAACACATTGGCATGCTTGGAATAGTTCCTTGGGGACAATAATCTTCTGATAAATGTTAGATATTATTACTTTTCTTTTAACCCTTTTGACAATATTATTAGGTTCTTTATTTCAATGGCATGAACACAGTCTGTAGCTCATTATATTACAGGCAGTGTTATGAATTTCCAGATCTTTATAAGCCTCAATTCACATGAAAGTATAAAGGTGGATAAGTGAAAATGTAAATGCTTGTTTGATTAATTTTAATCCCTCCAGTGGAACAGAAAGGCAGCTTTTTGTAGCCTCTGCTTCTAGGTACTCTTAGCAATTGACAATATATATCTCTAACACCTTCATTTCTACAGAAATTTAAGACTGATCTTTTAGGTAAGGGCTTAAAGTCAAGTGACAATAAGTGTATAGCCTTCCAACTAGTGCTTTATCTACTTCCTATACCTTCTTTAAAATTCAGAAAGATTGTGGAATCATTATAAAATATAAATGCTCAAAATCAAGATATTCTAAAATCACCGACCATTCAGCAAATGGAAATATATATGGTCACATACATGTGTGCATGTATGTGTTTGTGTTTTGTGTATTTTTTTGGTACCAGTGACTGAACCCAAAGGTGCTTAACCCATGAGCCACATTCCTAGCCCTCTCTGTTTTTATTTTGAGACAGGTCTTACTAAGTTGCTTAGAGCCTCACTAAACCTCACTAAGGCTGATCTTGAACCTGTGATTCTCCTGCTTCAGCCTCTGAGTCACTGGGATTATAGGCATGTGCCACCACAACTGGCTACAAATTTTTAACTAAATATACTTGTAAAACAGATTAAAAAGTTAAAAAGTAGTCCAAAACACTTCAAAATTAGGAATTCTATTATTAACATGAATAATCATGATAGTAAATTAATCTGTGAATATCATAAGCCAATGTAATAATAAGAAAAAATATAAATATTAATTTATAGTATTTTCTAAGTTAAATGATTATAGTCTAACACATAAGCTCCACTGAAGCATTTATAATCACAGGGGAATCTTTTTCCCTAATTGTAACCAGTTTTTAAAAAATCTGCTTTTTTTCCCCTATGTCAAGAAACAATTGCAATTTAAAACAGGATTCATCTTTTTTCTTTTCTTTTCGTTTTTTTTTAACCACATCTTTTATTAAGAAACATTTTGTATCAAGTTGTTTATTTACCAACCACTACTAATGTAAAAATTACTATTCACAGTGCTGGGCTGACACTATGAATGATATATAGACGTGTTTTGACTAAAAAGCTCCAGAGCGAGAATACCATTTAACCAAAATAGCCTTGCTAATTCATCTCCATTTAAAACACATGGAAAAACCAAAACAAGTGTTCAGTGTGAATGAGAAAACGGATCATTAGTGGTGGGGGAGTAATTATGTCTTAATTTTAAAAAGATCATAGGAACAATAAGAAATATTGTTTTAAAGTAATTCAAAAAGTATTTTTAAATCTAAAATTACATATTTGTTAAGACTAATCACAATTGCTAGAATTGTAGCTAATACAAACAAGTACCTTATAATTTACCAATTAAAAATGCCCTTTTGAATCCTTCATTATTTAATGTATAGAGACTAAAAATGCCTATTCCCTTTAATTAAGACTTTTCCTCCCTTACAAATTTTTTAAAAATGTGAATTAAACTTGCCTAAAAATTTCCAGTAGTACCCAGCACCTAAAATCAATTACATGTATTAAGTTTATAATATTTCATTTTTAGAAATTGTTTTTATCAAAAATAATGTGCTATATTAAAACAATACATTGTTTCTGGTGAATAAACTAAAAATAAATAAATGATTAAATCTATAACAAGGTAAATGATAAAATTAGTGGTTAAAATTAATTAAAAACATACTTCAGACACCTGAACCATTAAAAATATTACTTTTTGAGAAACTCTCCGAGGAAAGTGGCAACATGTGTGCAAACACATAAATATATATATACATTTAAAATTTCATGATATTTTCCCTGAGGAGTACATGAATGCTTGTTCTCACCAGCATGTTTGTCTATGCATCTAATGGTGGAAATGAATCTCTCACATTTGTAGTCTTTCAAATGCAAAGGAACAAATCCTTTAGTCCTAGGGTTGAATTTATTTATAGTATGTGAAGTTTAAAGAGTACAATTCAAACACCATGTACTGGTGCTTACCTTGGTCTTCAATTTTTGAATCTCTGCTTCTGTAACTGCATGTTTGATTTGCAACTGAAAATTGAAAAGAAAATATCTGAACTAAGAGAGTATATCTATATTTTTAAAGTCTCACCAGCTATGAGAATACCTTATCACATAGTAAAAAGCCTAGAAAAGTGCTGCAATGCAGAAGGTTGTAAATTAAAATGTCTAGTGTGTAAAATGACTCACTGGGTGCAAACTAATTAAACATGGGGTTTATGGCTCACATTCCCTAATATCAGATTAGGTTACCAGTTTAATTGCTCAGGGAACAAAGAGAAGAAAACACATTTTTTTTCTCTCTTTGCAGATCTTCCTTTATGATTTGACTGTCAAAGCAATGTTTTCTTGCTTAGTCGGGCCAATGGAAAGGTTTAAGCCCAGGATTCTATGGATCAGGAGCAACATGAAGATTTAATTCCATATTTGGAAGAAAGGTGGCACTATGGTTCTGTGAGTCGCTTGCACATTCTGATGAAGCAGCTCAGCTGCAAAGGAAAAAAGAGGAGGAGGATGCAATTTCATAGAAAAACCTCCGATTTTTTTTTTCTTTTTTAATTTCAGGAGAGGTACTGATTCAGATTTCTGTTCTCCAGAAGACCCCCCTTATATTGAAGATTCAGACCTCAAAAAGCTTCCACCACAACTTATTAGCATAAAAGTCACCATTTATGTTTGTTTTGCTTCTCCCCCCCTCCCCCCACTCTTTTCTTTGTAAAGGAGGAAGAATCAATGAATCATTCATTTTCTTAAGGGCTAAACGAACACCCCCAAATTTAATGAAAACAACTTATGGGTTCAGAATTTCTTCTCTGAAATTCATGGAGCTGGATGTTTTAGTAATTCAGCAATTTTCTAATTTCAGAAAGGTAATATGATGCATCTTCCATAAACTCCATATACCCAAAACAGGATCTGCAACCAAACACATGAATATTTCTGCCACCAAGCATATGAATATTCCCACTAAATGAAGTATATAAAGATCATAAATAGCATCCTGTCAGGTTTGTACCACCAAGTTAGTTTGCTACAAACTTATAAGAAAGCCTCTTTTCAGAGAAGTTAAATAGCTTCTTCAAGTTTCCACTAGAAGTCTGAGGTGAAGAGGAAACAGTCCCAGGTCTGACTCTCCCTCTCTCTGCTTCATACCTTCACCATGTGTCTAATGGAATCAGATTTGGGATTTATTTCTCATTTAATCCTTACGAAAACCCTGAGGCATATGTCATCATTATCACACTCAGATGAGAAATTATTAATCTGACTGGAAACCATAGGTTACTTTGAGTAATTTCTGAGTATTCTGACAGAATGTAAAATGGTGCTCAATTAGCTGCCTTTGTTATGAGCAGAACTTAGACCATCTTTCTTATTCAGCCAGCACTTCGTGAATGAAGAGTATGTGTTAGTCTCTGAGGACACATGAAGATGGTATAGAATCTACCTTTGAAGTATCTATTCGGGGAGATTAATAAATTATCCTTCCTGAAAGAAGTTCTGTGGATGATGCTGACAGAAAGGGCCCTGGGAACCTGCCTCTGGAAGGCTTGATTAATCTTTTTCTCATACAACCAGGTCAGATGGTCTCTGGCTTTGGTGTCTTTGTCATGTCTCAAATCCAACAGTGGACCTCATCTTCCAGGCAAAGTGGACAAAATGGGCCTGATGTACCTCCATTTCCTGAGTAAGAGAAAACCACTTCTCAAAGGGTAAAGAAAACTATACAAGAGAAGTATAACTGGTAAAACATTGCATTTTCTTACTCTAAACAAGTTCTCTTTTCTATTGTATAAGAGATTTATTTCAGGGACCAATAAGTTTCTCAAAGGGCCAAGTGTTTGTGAGAAGGTCTGACAGTGGGGAGAATAGAATAGAATCAGAACCTGAAATGCCTGTTGGAACTCCTGGGCTTCAGAGATCTAGGTTTGGAGAGAAGACTTGGGATTGAAGGACATAATAAAAACAAGATTGCAGGTCAGTGTTGTTGAACTTACAATACCAATCTTTTTCATCATCTCTTCTGTAATTTTTAACATGAGTGCCACAGACACCCACCCAGGGATATCAACCCAAATAAATATACAATTCTTACTAAGAACAAGAGCTCTCATTTAACATTCTGTACATATATGTTCTATTTATTGCTTTTAAAAATATAAATATGGAGCATGTATGCATATGACTGAATCAATATAATCCAAATATAACCACTAGAAAATAGGAACATTCTTATACACAGAAACATAAATAATCAGATTGAACTTTTGTACTCTCTTGATTTATTCTGTATAAGGATCAAAAACATTATTAAGTAAAAAATATTATTTTAGTAGGAAAAATTTAGAGAGTTCTAGTACCAGACGTTTTATAGTGAGATAAGAGCAACACTCTCTGCTCTGACATTACAAGGACAACAATAACTGGTATTTCAATGTAACTTTATAAGATAATTCAACACTGGAATCAGAATTTTTACAAATTTTTTTTGAGTATTGGACTGATATCTGTTTACCCACAATAGCGTAAGCACCACAAAAGAAGGAACAGAAGCTGATTTTGCTGACATTTTGATGTTGTTAAAATGAAACTATGATGGATTTTTTTTTCATTTCTACTCAAAGATGTATATACAGCATCTTGCTTTTCTCAAAAAATGGTACACAAAATGAGCTAAAATAGGCTTACTGTGCAATAGCATAACCTGAACTGAATGACAAAACCAACTGCACAGGATGAGATTCTGTAACAAAGAAGGCCCTCTAAGTCAGGACTCAGAAACTGGTATTAATGATGAAGATGCTGGATGTAACCGAGAGCCTATAATTACAGCTTCTTTAAAAATAAATTTATGTCTACTACTAAGTAGGTAACATTGTATAGCTTCTCTATTTGTTAACAGAAAGTTCCATAAGGATAACTAACTTTATTCATTCTCCAATGCATTTATGACTTTTCTGGATTCTTTTTTATAGACTTAGATAAAACAATACAACTTTAAGACTTTGGTTTTTTCTCTCAAGAGGAATGTAGACTTACTTTTACTAGTGCTAACAGCCTGTCTCCAGAGTAGTAGTAGTGAGTGCCAAAAAATGGGGCAGTCAAGAGGCACCTGTCAAGCAGTTCCTGGTGTAGACTCTCTCTACACCCCACTAAATTACCATTGATATAATATTAAGAAAAACAAGTCACTAAAACTAAAAATACTGTTACCAGAATATAAAATAGGCATGAAATTGAATTCAGATCACAAGGCCAAAGCCAGCCTCTGCATCTTAGTGGGATCCTGTATCAAAATAAAAAATAAGGCTGAGCATGGTGGCACATGCCTGTAATCCCAGTGGCTTGGGAGGCTGAGGCAGGAGAATTGAGAGTTCAAAGCCAGCCTCAGCAAAAGCAAGGCACTAAGCAACACAGTGAGACCCTGTCTCTAAATAAAATATGAAATTGGGCTGGGGATGTGTCTCAGTGGTCAAGTGCCCCTGAGTTCAATCCCCAGTACCAAAAACTAAAACTAAAAATAAAATTAAAAATAAGAAGGTATATGGAGGTAGCTCAGTGGTTGAGCACCCTGGGTTCAATCCCCAGTATCATAAAAAATTAAGAAAAATCTGTACAGACCTCACCTAATGCTAGAAATTGGGCTCTAAAAACTGACCAGATAACAAAACACACACACACAAAAACTGTCATCTAAGCTTCACTCTGATGAGAGTTGGATACTTTGTATCATCCTCACTGATTGCTTGAGATCTAGTCTGTCCAGATGAGAAAGGGGGACAACATATACTGTCTTGCCAGGAATGGGACCTCAAACCAGGTCTGTCACTTTTCAGTATTCCATCTTTGTCAAACAGCAACTATTGGAATCGGGAAAATGCAGGAAGGCAGCCAAGGCCCTTGTGGCACAGCACATTGCATCCTTTCAGCTACAGATCCCCAAAACAGTGAAATAGACAGTGGTGACCTGCAGAGTCTGTTAACAGGCCCAAGGTTGTCTGTTTTTCCTTAATTTATCTTGGAATGAGACAATGAGTTTTGTATTTGGTGTTAATAATTATTTATTTATTTTTCATTATGAATATCATGTCTAGACCTACTTCAAGGTAAAGAAATCAAGTGAAAATAATATTCCCCATGAGTAAAAAGATATCTTAAAGTAGTTCTTGAGAATATGAGGATGAAAGAAAGTAAAGAAGAATGAATAAAGAATGAAGAGGAAGAAAATTAAATATTTAATAAAAGAACTAAGTCATGTTCTAAGTGCTTTAAAAAAGGAATTTGAAGTTAAAAAGTATGTTTAATAACATAGAAAATGGAATCATATTGATATGATAGGACAAATTTGAGAAATAATCCCAGACATGAAAAATGCACACAGGAAATAGAGCCATAAAATAAAATAAATATTGAATGACAGTGTTTCTTTAAAAAAAAAAAGAGAATAGAAAAAAACAGCAAACTGATGAAACTGTTAATGAACTAAAATGAAAACAACAAAAACAAACACAAAACAAAAGCTATTAGAAGGGAGGAGATCAGCCAGGCCCGGTGGCACACGCCTGTAATCCCAGCACTTGGGAGGCTGAGACAGGAGGATCATGAGTTCAAAGCCAGCCTCAGCAATGGCGAGGCACTTACCAACTCAGTGAGACCCTGTCTCTAATAAAATACAAAAAAGGGCTGGGGATGTGGCCCAGTGGTTGAGTGCCACTGAGTTCAATCCCTGGTACCAAGAAAAAAAGGCACAAGCCTGAGAAAAATAAAAGCATCCAAATGCCAGCTTGACATTAGACTTTTACTTTAAGATTTGCTTTAAACAATGATGCTTGCCCTATGTTTTCAGGAAAAAGCTTCTCAATCAAAATATTAAATTCAACTAAATATAATTTCTATGTCATGATAATTAGAATGTCATTCTCAGTAGGGGAAGTTCTTGAAAACCGTATCTTCCACGAATACCTAATAAATTACTTAAGGATATACTCTGAAAAATTAGGAACAATTCAGAATTTAAGAACTAGAAAGTAGTACTGTAAAGGTATAACCATGGAAATTAATTAGCCTGAGAGTATAACTATTAGTTATGAATGTGTTATATAAAAACAAGTTTTAAAAAAGGGTAACAACTAAAATATAATTAACATCTGTCTTGGAACCTAAGATTGAATCAAAAGCTTTCATATGGAAATGGTATTGTTTTGTTCTCAACTTCTAAATTACAGAAATGCAGAATACTTCTTAAAAACTTGAAGATTATCTATAGTAAAAAACAAAAAACAAAAAAAGAAACATACAGCAGACAACGAAATGAGAGCTATTAGACCCTAATTATTCAATATGTTTAAATTGGCTAATTTTTTTTTTAGTAAAAGATATAAATTCTAAGATTACATTTTGTAAATTTACTATAAAACAAAATACTGTGACCAGGTTTATTTTAAAGGTAGGTATACATTCACATGTTTGTGTGTTTACCCAGCAACTCAAAACAAAAGTGACAGAATATTAACATAAGATGAAGTCACATGTAAAGGTTAAAAACAACAACAACAACAACTTTAAGTCATACTTCATATACTTTTAACATCAAATAGATAACCATAGCCAGAGGACACAAACAATAATAGTGAGGTATAATTTTATTCATATTCTCAGTTTAGAAGGTTAAGTCAGGAAAAATGAAAAAACATTCAGAAGGTCTAAAACACGGGTCATTTCCATATCATGATAATTAGAATGTCATTCTTGGTATGAAAAGCTCATGAAAACTACATCTTACACAAACACCTAACAAATTACTTAAAAATATACTCTGAGAATCATTTTTGTCACAAATACCCATATTAATCTATAACAGAAATATCATTTTCAAAAAAAAACTTGAAAAGTCTTTATCTAACTACAATGTAATAAAACACTTAATTGATAAAAATGTAATAACTTAAAAACTGTTTCCCCAATTATTCAAATCAAAGAGAAAATGAAATAGCAAAAATGAAAATTACAGACTACAAAGTAATGACAATAAGATGAATGCACACTGAATATAAAAGATGTGGCAAAAGGCACAAGAAGAGACAATTTCACAATTTTAACTGCTTGTCTATTTGAACAACAAAATATGACAAATTAAGCACTGACTGCAAGAAATTGGAATATGAACATCAAACATGTCCAAGGAAAACAGGATAATAATAATTAATTTAAAAATAGATAAAGCAGAAATAGCCGAATTGGTTAGAGGAAAACTTCCACTTAGACCTGCATTGAAAACTAACAAAAGCTATTTCCTGCCCCTCTTAATTCAACTTTGGAGATGCCAAAAGAGAATAAAGGAATACATATGGGCTTCAGGCTCTCAAGCATCAGTTAAAAGAGGTACTCCAGATAGAACATAGGCATGTCCAGATGTCCAGAAAACTGAGGATCTGGGACAGGAGAATGTCAGCAACCAGGAATAGGGAACAGCAATTTAGTTAAACTTTAATCTTTTCATATAACCTGGGAAGTGTGCCATCTGGAGGTAAATCAAGAATTACCTATTCCATGCCTGAAGCTGTGACCTCCCAGCCACTAACTTAACCTTTGCTATCATGCATTAGGAACCCTTGGTGCCAGGTGGGAGAAAAATAGTAGTGCCAGAAATATCAGTGAATTAACACCAGAACATCACTGGAATCCCATTATAATAGGATAGAAAAGAGCACAGGTGAGCTGGAAATAATCAGCTAATTGTAAAAGGTGCTAGCTATAAGTATATTTAACTAAAACTCCCGAAATGCAAAAAGTAGAGGAGAAGAGGCAGGTTATGCTGTGGTAACTATTTTTTTAAATGACAAAAACATAGATATTGATCAATATTGATCAGTTTTATGCATTGCTTGATAACCTAAGACTAAGTGAATGTAAGTCCAGGTAATAAAATAAAAATATTAATTTAGAAGCAACAGATGAAAATTTGACATATCTAATGACAAAGGAAAAGATTTAAAAAATAAGAAGAAAACTTGCAAAGTGGAAAATATGAAATAAAGAGACGGGCATAAGCTTAACTCTAAGATGATTAAAGTAAATGTAAATGAATTACACTCCAATTAACTGACAAAGACTCCCAGAGTAGAACAAAAGTAAGATTGAGAAACAGGTTGCCTAAAGAAAACATATTTGAACCAAAGGATATGCAAGGAATGAAAATAAAGAGATGGAAAATACAGATACTATGAAGCACATATAAAGCAGAAGAAAGCCAGTGTTGAATTCTACTGCCAAATGAAATAGAAGCTGGTGCAAAATGCTTCATAGGGGACAGGGAGATGTTAAAATAAATCAAGAAGTTGTAATAGTCTTGAACATATATGGAGATAACAAAGATTCAAAACACATAAAAGTACAACCAATAGAATTATAGAAAGAAATAAACAATGGTAGCTGGTGATTTTCACATATGCTTTTCTGAATTGGTAGATCAAGCAAAGTCTCATCCATATTATAAAAGATATGTGTTTGCATTAATTAATCTTATTTTTATATATGAAAAACATACAAACTTTGTATCCAGACACAGAATATGTGTGCCATTTGTATACACAAGGAATATTAAAATTGTTTATGAATCAAGTTACAAAAAGTCTCAAAAATTCTAAACAATAGCTGCTACATATAAAATATATTTTCTGAATAGTATGCAATGAAGTTAATAGCCCAATAAGAAAGCATAACAAAATAAAATTCTACATGTCTGGGAAATTTAAAAAAATACCACAAAATAATTCTTATGTTTAGGAGGAAATAAGACATGACACAAATGACAATGGTATTCTACATGTAAAAAAATGACATGTAGAGAAAGCAATATTCAGAAAAAATTATAGCTTTACATGCACTTGTCAGAATGTACAACCTATTGAAAATTAATGCCACGCCGGTGGTGCATCTCAGCAGCTTGGGATACTGAAGCAGGAGGACTGAGAGTTCAAAGCCAGCCTCAGAAACTTAGCGAGGCTCTGAGTAACTCAGTAAGACCTTATTTCTAAAGAAAATGTAAAAAATGGGCTAAGGATGTAGCTTGGCGGTAGTGCCCCGCGTTCAATCTCCAGTACCAAAAGAAAAAAAAAAAAAAGTACTTGCTACAAATGATCAAAACAACAACAACAACAACAACAAAAAAAAAAAAAAAAAAAAAAAGAAGAAGAAGAAGAAGAAGAAGAAAAATGAAGATATTGAAAGGAAACAATAAATTAATTATTTTTTAATTTAAAAAGAACCTACTAGTTATGTCAAATCATGACAGATAAAATTCTGGAAAACAACTAAGAAAGAAGCAAAAACATCCAAATGAGAGAAAGCATATAAAAGGATAACTAGAATACAAAATATTATAATATTTTAAAATTATTTTATATGAACAAGTTCATAAATATAAAAGTATAAATATATAAATTTCTTAAAAACAAGCAAAATACCACAATTGGCATCCCAAAATTGAAAAACTTTAACAGAGTAATAGCTGCTATAAAAAGTATATAAAAACTTCCTCCACAAATGCACAGATGGTTTATATTTGAGTAATAAAAAAATTTTGAGAACAGAGATTTCTGTTATATAAATCAGTACATTTTTAAAACAAAAGTCATTTATGACAATAGAAAAATAGGAAAATTTTACTAATCTACATAGAGGCTAACGTAATCTTTGTAGCAGCTTTTGATTAACACACTCTAGTCAGATTTTCTGTTACTTAGCATAGGACACCTAGGCAACTAATAGAGGGTGCTATAAAATTTAAGAAAGGATAGGAGGGTGGGGGGAAGGCTTAAATAGATAAAAGCCATAAACTTTAGATTAAAAGATTCAATATGATAAAGCATCAGTTCTTCACAAATTAATTTACTAGTTTAATCTAATTACAATAAAAATGCAAAGAAAATCATTATTAGGGACTTAAAGAAAGGATTCAAACATTTTCTTGAGTAAGGTAAAAGTAAAGGAATTTTAAAAGAGAAAAGTAGATGTATCAGATTTATTCCATCAATGCTCATATGTAATCTAAAAATGTTGCACTGAAGAAAAGTGAATAAATGGAACATAGTAGGAAGGACCAAATCAATCCAAAGCTACAGGAACAAATTCTGTAGATAATAATGCAGCTTTTTGACCAGAGGGGAATGAGCACCTAAGTGCTGACTAACTTGTCAACTACTTGGAAAAATTAAATTAGGTACCTATCTTACATTGCACCATGAATCTTCAGTACATTCCTGATACCATTCATTCATGAAATATTTCACCATGAATTATATGCCAAGAACTGTGTAAAGATACAGTCATGAGCAAAAACAGAGCACTGCAGGGTCTAGTAGAAGATATGTAACAGGCTGAAAGCAGGACTGATGGGGAATATGTCAGCCTAATGAGCTTTGCCTAAGAAATACAACAGATAATTTTGCTTAAAACAAAATTAAGAGAACCCTGTAATATGAGACTTTGCAAAGACTCAAATACAACATGACCCTTTTCTGTGCATAATCCTCTGAAAAATACTGCTATATACAGTATTTGGATGTCTGTGAATCGCATAAGTAAATTTTAAGACTGTGATAGTGGCAGCATACAAGAGAAAAGTGTTAGGAAAGAGTGCAATACAGCCAGACGTGGTGGCGCATGCCTGTAATCCCAGCACTTTGGGAGGCTGAGACAGGAGGATCTCGAGTTCAAAGCCAGCCTCAGCAATGGCGAAGCACTTAGCAACTCAGTGAGACCCAGTCTCTAAATAAAATACAAAAAGGGCTGGTGATGTGGCCCAGTGGTCGAGTGCCCCTGAGTTCAATCCCTGGTACCACAAAAAAAAAAGAGTGCAATTATTTCTGAGAGCAATTTCCTAATGAAATTAAAACAGCAATGTTAAATATAAAACAAAAGAGAATAAAAGGATTACAAGTGAAATAATGTAATATTTGCCTGTTCATAAGATTGAGACAAACCTCTAATTCTTATACACCAAAATTAATGGCAAACTATAAATTTGACTAAGCAGGCTAAAAATAAATCAGTCATAATATACAGAATAGATCCTGATCGTGCAGCTGTCTACACCAAGGTCATCAAAATTTTCTGTTGAAGGGCAGAGAGCAAATAATTTAGGATTTATAGGACACAGAGTCTGCAACAATTCAACTTGACTGTTGAAGGATGAAATTGGCCACAAACAAATATTAAAGAGATGGGCATGATTGTGTTCAAATAAAACTTTATCTACAAAAAAGCAAAATCAAATACAAAAACAGGCAATAAACCAGATTTGGCAATTGTTACATAGTTTGCTAGCCTCTAATCTAGTCTAGGTGAGACAGTTGTCCATATAATGGTATATACTTGAAACAGTATTTTTGGAGCATCGATTCCTTGGCTCAATTCAGAAAATGAAGAGTATAATTTTCCATATCCTATCTCTGATTTTTAGGCTCTATAGCTCCTATATAAGAATGTGAAACATTCTTCCAGCTCTATTATCTACTAATGACTAAGGGTCAGACTCACCCAACATTATGAAAGAGTCCTATTAAAGGCTTTTACCAGGGCACACTACCTTGATCTCAGTGCCTCCAATACTTGTCAAAATTGGATTGATAGTTAAAACATTCAAGGGAGATTTCTTAAAGAACACATATTCTATATAGCCTATTAGATAACTTATATTCTTAGAACAAATCAGAACTACAGAAAAAAATGTTATCTAGATAATAATTCTTCACTCAGCCATTACCTACAGAACTTTTCTTTTTCTCCATTGCTCTTTGACTTGAAGATATCAGTTAATACAGAAAGTCTTTATAGGAAATGAGGAGGTGGGCTGGGAATATGGTTCAGTGGTAAAGCATTTGCTAGCATGCATGAGGCCCTGAGTTCAATCCTCAGCATCACAAGAAAAAAACAAACAAAAAAGAAATGAAGAGGTGATAAATAATGACACCTTCATTTTCAACAATGGAGGATGCTCCCCCTAAACAATGAAAGATTAATTGCTTGAGGACCTATTCATTGCAGTTTCTGTTTTACATGTAGGGGTTCTGAGTAGTTAATTTTAAAAAAAGAGTTTATGTGGTTGCATACATATATACCCACTCAGGATCTTTTCCTGGCCTTTTTCTGACCACTCCTTTCCTCAGAAACTGAACTCTGCAGACTTTGTATTACCCAAGCTCCCATTGCTGGAGTGTGAATGTAGGGGGTGTGGGGGTGTTCCCCACAGGGAAGAGAATAGCATTGGGAATGGGTATATATCACCCTTGCCCAGGGAATGCAGTTTTTAGTAGTGGCTGCATCTTAAAAAGTTGCAGGTGTTCAATGGCCCTCTTTTCAAAAAGAGAATCTCTTTCCTTCTATTTAACCATTAAGCCAAAACATGGTGACAGCTTCCTGCTGTTGCCAGTCCCTATGCATGTCACCAACCCTTGTTAGTTCTATCAACTCTGTTCAAAGTCTGTTCATTAAACTCTTCAATTAAACCCTTTGGGTATGCCATCTGATTCTTATTAGGACTCTGTTTTAAGAAAAGAAAGAAAAAGAGCCTTTTTAGACATACTGCCTTAGAGGAAAGCTCATCACTGGGGAAAAAAAAATTCTATACAACTGGAAAAAAAAACCACAGCTAGAATTTATGATGAATTTGCACACTCTAGTTTGAAATGCTAGATACATTGCAAGCTGCCACTATGACAAATATCAAGCATTTAAATCAATGATAATGAAATGAAATTTACTTAAATTTTACTTTGAAATTTGAGACTTAAGATAATCTTATATTAAAATGTTTTCATTTGAAAATTAATTATTCTTAGCATTTTATTTGAACAAAAACATACACTTACTAATGAAATGGATAGATATAAATATTTTGCAGATCAGTGGCTTACCTCTTTGAACTTGTGACTGAGCTTGCTTGTATCCAGGTCTGATGGAGAAAACATGTCCTCATTCTCAGGCAGCTCAAAGACTTCAATGGCCATGTCACCACCAGGAAGAATAGGCCCTACCTCATCCTCTTCTTCATCTGTGGCATATTCTCCTGTCTGAAAGTAAGGGGATTTCAGAAATCCAGCTATCCTTACCCCAGGTGGCGGTGGGTTATTAGAAAACATTTTATAAGAAACATAAAAGATGTTACCAAATGGTAAAAGTGTGTAAGTCAGTTTTTAAATCGAGCATGCCTCATGCAGCCAATGTTATACACAAATGTTAGTTCAAAGATCCAAAGGAACAAGTCTATGCCACATATATGTGCATTTCTAATTATTTAATAGAATCAGTAGCCTCTCTAGTATAGCAACAAGTCTTATATTTTTGATCTGAGAATTTGATGACTTCACTAAATAAAATTACATAGCTAAGGGAAATAAGTAATTCCTTTAAATACCCACCCTCCTGTGTGAATAAGTCACCCAATATTGGGAGCAAGTTACCCTATATAGGAGGGAAACAGAGATCGAAGATTCATAGAGTTTGAAGGAAACTTAATTAAACCTTGCAAATGTTTAGTAGATTAACTCTCCTAACCTTTAGAATTGAGTCAGTTCTGTTTTGTTTGTTAATTACTGTGGTGGTTAACTAATGAACTAAAGGATAAACGGAAGTTTCCAACTCACAGAATACACATGTATATAGTTCTGCTTTCATAGTACTTTAATAAAACCAAGTATTTTGTCAATATGAAAATTTTTTCATGTAAAATTCTAGATTTCCAGGTTTTTTTTTTTTTTTTGAGGAAGCCAAAGATTTGTCAATTTAGACACTGTGACATGATAACAACTAGACAAAGATTGCAGTCATTGCCCCTTTTAGGCAGTCACTCACTTTTTAATATACCAGGCTTCCCAAACTCCACATCATTCTGCTGTTAGCCTCACTCTTTTATAACATCTGTGGGTCCCTGTAGATATCTGAGTACATGACCCCTGGAATAGATGTTCTTCTTTTCTACTAACTTCCTTAACATTATTAGAAAGTAGCTCCTCTCCTGGTAGCATTAGGGTATGAGGCTATAATTTAAAATAAGTGCTTGAAATCTTTATCTTATGATAAAACTTAAAGATAAATCACTGATTCACAGGGTTAAAAAGACCAAGTTCATTTAACTCATCCCTGTTCCCTTCAAGTAGTAGTTTAATATATAAAACACAGATATGAATTCATACCGCCTTCAAAAAAACCTTCATAAACAGAACCCTGAATGATGTATTTCTTTGATTAACTGGGCTCAGCATTTGCTGCTTTTTCTTTTTGTTCTATACTTCATTCTTTCTGTTAAAGCTGCACACTCCCTTTTTCTCCCTTTCCTTCCCCTTTTATATAGTTATTGTCACAAATTATACCTTTGTGTACTGTATTCCCACTTACAGACTTAGAATCATTACTTTACACATTTGTCTACTAAATTATACAGGAAAGAGCTAAGTTACAAACCAAACCAAAAGTACAATAACATTGAATTTTACATTTACCTATATAGTTGCTTTTACCAGTGTTTTTAATTTTTCCTTATGGCTTCAATTCACTGCCTATTGTCTTTGCATCTCAGACTGAAGAACTAACTCCCTTTGACCTTTCTTGAAGAGTAGGACTACTGGTGATAAACTCCTTCAGCTTTTACTAATAATTTCTCCTTCATTCTTGAAGATGGTTTTGTCTTTTTTGGTGTCTTTTTCTTTCAGGACTTATGTCATCCTACTGCCCTTTGCATCTGTGGTTTCTACAGCACAATCAGTTGTTAATCTTATGGTGGAGCCTTTGTTATGAGGGTAATTTGTCTTTTGTTTCTTTCTAAATTCCCTTTGAGTTTCAACAATTTGATAGAATTGTGTCTCCATGTGGATCTCTTTGTTCACTAGGTTTCCTGGGAGTGTATAATAATGTCCTCAAATTGGGAAGTATTCAGCCATTATTTATTAAAATGTTTTTTCTTCTGCTTCCCTTATTTATTTATTTATTTATTTATTTAGTGGTGCTGGGGATTGAACCCAGGGTCTTGTGCATGTAGGCAAGTACTCTACAAACTGCACTATATCCTCAGCCCTCACTTCCCTTTTTAAAACTATGTTTGCACTTGAAGGAGCTCTGATTATTAACCTCAGTATAATGATTTTTATTGTGTGGAAGACCATTATTTAATTGCCTCAGACTTCTTTTTTTGAATGAAATTATTTTAGCTTCCTCAACAAGTCAGAATCTCTGCAACTGCCTTTGTAATTGTCCTCTGACTTCTCTCCAAGTTTCTCCACATTATGAAGCTGGAAGCAGACACAATTTCTACAAAGGAATTTGGGGGCCATTGACCACAATAAATATATTGCCTCAGTATCCCTCAGTATCTACTTCCCCATAGAGGCTATTATCATGGAAACTTTTGTGTAGAGAAGTAAGCTCAGGATCTTTCACACTGAGCAGTGGTTTTTCCAAACCAATTAGAGATTAGTTAGAACTCCTCACCTCCCTGCTGTCCCCACCCCCCACCCAAATAAAATCAGAGATGCTTTGACTGAAAGGGGGGGGGCGGAGTTTGGGATTGGGTGTTCCAATCATTTTGAAGCTATATAGCTGCTCAGTACCTCGAAATTTAGGACCCTTTAGAAACCAGTCTGAAAACGTCTAAACTACAAATATCATTTCAAGTGTCTCTGGCACTTGGCAGGGTAAGGTAACTGAAGAAGGGGACTGGTTGGTTCCAAATAGCTTCTGTTTATCAGTACAATTACATTCTACAAATCTTAAAAGGGCTTTAATTTTAGATTTGGTATGATTCTTATGGTATTCTGTAAATTAATTTATTTCCTATTTACATATTTTTAGAACTTTGTAAATACCAGTCATGTTAACTAATGGGAATGTAGCAAGGCTAGTAAGTAAACAATCTCAAGATACTTTGCTAAAAGTTTTCTTGTGGAGGTATAAAAATGTAAAAACTTTTAACCCTATAATCACAACTAGCAGCAAAGCTAAGCCTTAAGTCTTAAAGCTTAAACCCATATATAAAATTTAGTTCTACATAATCGATTTGATGAGTAGCATGAATGACTCACTAAAATCTTAAGCTAAAATTTAAAGTCCTACTAAACCATAACAATATGGTACATTTTAAACATGAGCTGAAAAGAATGGTTTGGTTTTCTTTTGGCAGCTTGAAAATGAATACTTGTTCACTATGTGTGAGTGAATTAATATAAATATGTGCCTAGAATGTGGTCTGACATATAATAAGGTCTCAACAAATATTTTTTTAAAATAAATGCAATTGCATTTACTTGGTACTATCTAGCACTTCCTAATGAAGTTTTCAGTAATATCAAGAAAATGAACAGGAGTCATTTGTTAAAAAGGTAATGTTCAGTCACAGATTCTTTTTTTTAAACACAGGATTAGGATATCTATCTACAACATAGGCAATTCTTGCATTTAAGTACAGTTTTGGCCTTGTCATCCATATATAATTTATAAAAGTTATTTTGAAAATTTTAAATTATCAAGAATTCCTCTTACTCCTTCTATTTTTGACTTTGCCAGTTTCTTCTCCTTCCTAGTTCCCAAATGCACCTGTGCTAAAATTCTTACCATTCATTTCATCTTTCCATTTACTAATATTTTCTCTTTCCAGTTAGCCTTAAAAGCATCCTAAGGGCAAAATATATCTTTTAGTGCCTTGAGTATACTTATTATTTATTATAGGCTATAGATAGAATGTTCAAAAACTTTGTTACCATTCTCACCCTGAACAGACTTCAGAATAAAGAATACACTTTTATTGACCCTCCTAAACATCTGAAAACAAAATAATCACATTTAGTGGACTAAGAATAATAAGTCCTTCTGATTCTATTTACTGAAAATGAAAATTATTTTTATGGCATGGAATGGTAAGTTAGTAAATCTCAAAATTAGATTGGATTGAGCCTGTCATTTGTAGAGGGAGATGGACAATGTTGTAAAAAAAAAAAAAAAGAAAGAAAAAAAAATTGTTACAACGAAGTATTTCCATTGATAGCCAACTCTTTCTACTTTTGGCCAAGTAAAAATTTTTTCAAAGGCAGAAGGAATATCTGCAGTGTAGGAAGTGCAGATAAATTTGACAAAATTACTCTATGTGCACACATAAATATACTACAGTGAATTCTACCTTTATGTATATCTATAAAGTGCCAATTTAAAATAAATAAATGAATGGAAGATAGACCATTAGAGTAGAAGGGAAATATGGGTGAGGAGGAGGGCAAGGGAGGGTGCATTAGGGACCAATGGAGTAAATTAAATTCCATGCACAAATAATTATGTCAAAATGAACCCAACTACTATGTACTACTATAATGCACCAATAAAAGAAAAAAAAATTTTCAAAATACCAGAGACTCTGACATTATTTGTATCAACCTGCAAATCTACTTCAAATGTGTCAAGAATAGTTCTTAGGGTCAAAAATACAGATAGTAAATGTTTCACGGCCTATCTACTTTCTTAATTAATATCTTTTACTTTTGAATAGTCCCATAAAAAGGGGAAAAATGAAGAACAATCTTTTCATAATTTACTATGTGCCTAAAATTATGTATTCCCTAGCAACTACTTGATATGGGTATTAATATGCTATCTTACTTTTGAAGAAACTGAGACTCAACAGACTTTACCAAGGACCATTAGTCATGGTGTTGAAGTTATAGTGAATATATTTCAAAGTCTCTATTCTTTATTCTATGTTAAGCTGCTTCTGGTTTATAGAAACTAAAACTTTGCAGAAAAACAATGTCAAGAATGTATTCCTTTCACATATCCTCAACTCAAAAGCCTGCTGCATACTGCTGTTGTGCTGGCAGTCACCTTTCACAATTTTGAACATTATCATTCAATTCATTTTGAAGATTTGCACCTGTGTTTATTGTCCTCTTTTATTCTATCATGACCCTGGGGCAAGTGCATAGAAGTCCCTTTTGAAAGGACATGGAGCAGTAATGGGTGAGTTAATTGCAAAATAAAGAAAAGAATCACTGAAAACCAAACATAAACATATTTATTCTTATCCTAAACCACAGAACTATTCATTCATTTGCCTATCTCTTAATTGCAGGGCCAAGTTTTCTCTTGGCTTATGAGTGTCTGCTGACTGATGTTTCACACATTCTCTTATAAAAACCACAACCATAACATATAATCTATAAAAATTTTGCAGTGTCCTTAAAATGGATAAAAACGATTCTAGCAAGAAAAACTGAGTGTTAAATTCCTCTAGATGTTTATGGTGTGAACTTATCTTTTACATTTCTTCCCCAAACCCAATTTCGCTTAGCTATTTTTTTTTAGTAATATATCTAGTTTTCATAGATAAAAACAAATTTCTTTACATTCACATTACACCAGAGTACTTAATATTTTACTAAATATCATTATTACAATAATAATTGTGCTGACGGATTCCATTTCTTGGTAAACACAAAACTTTTGACTGGTGGGAGCAAAAGTGGGTAGATACACCAGGGCCTGAAACACGAGAGTTACAGGCATTGGTCTAGGCTTTACAGAAGGAGCATAAAGTTATCAGTTGTATTAGTGGGTTAGCGAAGTGGGGGCCAACGAAAGAACCTTGGTTTTGTGGTCACTTAGATCTAAGTTCAAATTCCAGCTCTGAGACACTGGAACTAACATTATAGTCTAGATATTCTAGACTGAAGCTTTGATTTCTTCATCTATAGAATAAGAGTTACTTAGCCTAACAAAGTTGTCATGAAATTAGAGAGTGCCTGTAAAGTGACCTGGAACATGGTAGGGGCTCAAAATAATTCATTGCTCTTGTTGCTGCAATGGTGACACACTAAAGCCTTTCTAGTCCCTATTTTGTAACTGGATGTTTGCTAAGCTTTGGTCCCATAAATATAATTCTGTAGAAGAACTCGATGCATTTTTTTTTTTTTTTTTTTTTTTTTTTTTGATACCGGGAATTGAACTCAGGGGCACTCGACCACTGGGCCACATCCCCAGCTCTTTTTTTTGTATTTTATTAGAGACAGGGTCTCACTGAGTTGCTAATGCTGAGACTGGCTTTGAACTCATGATCCTCCTGCTTCAGCCTCCCAAGTGCTGGGATTACAGGCGTGTGCCACTGCACCCGGCTTTCGATGCATATATCTTTTTAAAGCAAATTGGTCATTCTGAAGTAAAGGTTATCCTTTTATTAAAGTAGCTCCTCTTATATTCCCAGTTCTTCAGCAGACACTACCTTCTACCAACACCCCCCCACCAACCTCCATGCATCCATGCTCCTCATTGCCCAGCCCCCACCCACTAGAGTGGTCCAAGGTGAATATCCCTCTTATTAGAAAAGCCTATAAAGCTCCTACCCTTAAGACTTTCTGAATCTGCTCCTTTATGCTCCCACTGTATGCCTCATATCACCAGAAACACTTTGAAGTTTTTATATCTGCTTTTCCCATCAACTTCTTTCATCGAAGAGCTCCTTGAGCCCTCCAGGTATGATGTATCCCTGCAATCCCAGCATGGCTAAGGCACTGTTTGGCATGTAGTGGGCACTGAACAAATGTTTACTGAATAAATTAAGACAGTTGCAGCCACATCTGCACAGCACGGCAGAGTCTGATTTTCCTGTTAATCTCAGCCTTTCAGTATGAAATATAGTGAAGCACAGCTGCAGCTGGGACCTAAATGACCCTTTGGGAGATTTTCTCTTGTTGTTAGGTTCAACCATTAGCAGTAATTTTTGCTGCAGCAATGTTTGCTTTGGTAAATTCAGGGAAACCAAATGGTGCTAATCATAAAAATAGCCTTAATTGTGCAGTTTTTGCAGGAATTTGTTAGAATTTGCGGGAATATGGTTATATATATTTTCAGACTCAGTTCTCAGAGAATAGAGAGAGCTTCTTCTTTTCTGGAGGACAAAGATCACAAACTAAGAGGTCATGGTTTGAAATTCCTCAGTCTGCACCAACCATCTGAATGGCTTTTGGCAAAAGCATCCCCCTTTCTGCAAAGGAATCTCTTTTTCCACTTTTTGTCAGTGGCTTTTTGTATGTGCCCTAAGTCTGTAATGTTTGGCCATGGAATCTCTTTGAATATTGTCTGCTCACCTATAAAATGGAAATAATAACACTTTATTCATGAGGTTGTTATGAGAAATTACAATAGTGACATATTCAAAGAGTTCATTACAGTGCCTAGAACATGCTAAATAACTATATGACTTGAGAACTTTGATTATTTTCACCACCCCTTATTTCTTCAAGACAATGCCATAAAGTAGTGCAACAAATAAGAGCACAGGCTTTGGGGCTGGAGAGACTAGGTCCCCAAAAAAGAAAAGACTTGATGTTGCAGAGGCATTATAGTGAGCATGCCGCTTAATTTGTATTTTTTTTTTTATAATCTCTGCTTCTACAAAATAGTATAAAAGACACCAATCTCATAGGATATTGAAAGATTTTAAAGAACTAAATACACAAAATATTTAATATCTAGCTTTTCATATACATTCATTCACTTCCATTTATCAAGTCATTCAAAATTTCTTGTCAATCTTTTGTTCTCAAAATGTATCTGGATATTCACTCGATTCTTACTATCTAGCTTCCAAGTAAAGAAACAGCTGAACTCCATATCTAGAGTATGCATATGGCCCTCTGTTTCCTGCCTTCAGGCTCTTAGCAACTCAGGTCAGTGGTAGCACTGCTGACAAATTATTCTTGCTAAAATTCTAGAAGTTAGGCCTGCCAATACATCTTTCCAACTATCCCAATTCATGTTTTCCTTCTTAATTTTTTTTTTGTAGCGGTTGTGTTAGATAGTTCATAATTAGCATTTTACAGTATTCCATAGCTTTCTTTACTTTTTAATCCCCTTCCTTTTAGAAAGCATACTCCAAGAGCAGGGACAATATTTCCTGCAATGGTGGGTAGATGCTAAAATGACCCTCAATGATCCCTGCTTCCTGCTTATTCATGCTCTTGTAAATTCCTTCCCCTTGAGTGTAGGCTGGTCCCAGAAACTCACTTCTAACAACCAGAATACAACAAAAGTACTTCTGAGATGAATGTACAAAAAGATGGGGACTTAGACTTCTTCAGTCCTCTTGCTCTCTCTGAGCCCTCACTATTAGAAAGGAAACTGCCATGTTGTGAGGATGAAGAGGCCCACATTGCACACTACAGGGAACTGAGGTTTCTGGCCAACAGCCAGCAAGAACCTGAGGCCTGCCAACAGTCACATGAAGGAGCTGGGAAGTGGATCTTTTGAGTTTTGCCGACAGCTGTGAGCAAATTTGGAAGCAGATATTCTCCCAATTGAACATTTAGATGACCGAAACTCTGGCTAACACTTTATTTGTAGCCTTGGGAGAGATTCTGAATCAGAGGCATCAGTTAAACTGACTCACAGATAATGTAAGGTATAAATATTTCTTAAGTTACTATGTTTTTGTGGTAATTTGTTATACAGCAATAGAAGGGGGGGTGCTGTCACAACACACACACACACAGAATCAGAGAAGGAAGTGACTCTGGAAACAGGCAGTGAAAAGGCTAGAAGGATTGTGAAGAGTGTGTTAGAGCAAGCCTAACCTGCCTTGAACAGATTGTTAGTGGAAATCTGGAAGGTGAAATCCTTATTATATAGTAGTAGAAAGCTAAGCAAGATGATCAGAAAGTAGAAATGTTCCTAGTGAACTGCTAATCTCACTAAGTGAACATCCAAAGTGTTGAAGGTGCTGCCTGTTTTTTTTCTCAATGCTTATGGTAAAATGTGAGAGATACGGATGGAATCAGCATACTATCAAATGCAGAAGGCATGACCGTAAAATATTAAGAATTCTGAACTTAGGAAATCCCAAATTTATAAAATGGGGAGTAAGGAAGTCTCTCACTGCCCTTAAAAGAGATACCATCTCTGTTTTCCAAGGCTACTCATTATACAATTATCACTGAAAAGATAATCTGAAACAAAGGCCATCCATGCCTCTGCTCATAAGACATGCAGAGGACAGACCCATGGGGAATGGTCTCTCAACATTATCCACGCTCATATCTAAACTGTTTATGGCTTGTGGTAAATTTTCTCATGAGTTTGACGCTCTCATGGCCACACTGATCAATGTGACCTAGGGCAACCAGAACTAAATCCTTTCAGACTATCTCATAGCACATAATTAAAACTACTATGAATAGGACTCCAACTAACAGAATTAGTCCAACTTGCAGTACTGGGATCGGCTATATCCCTAGCCTCCCAGAACCAACTGGTTAAAGAAACCCCATAAACCATTACAGTCTAGCTTAGAAATCCAGCAGCACCTCTCCATAAGTTTCTGTACTGATCTTTCCCCTTGGCCTAAGGTATTATTCTAAGTGCAGCAGGATGTATCAGTGAACATACAGACTTAGCTTTGGGACACAAAAAGAAGTGTAGGGTCGACAGCAGTTCTGTTTTTTAGAACAACTCTATTTAGCAAGTTGAGGCTGAGCCAAGTGCCTTCTAGGACCTAGGAAATACAGCTGATCACAATCCCTCAGTCAGAAATAAGTTCCATACTACCTTATCTAGTTAAATTACTCCAATCATAAGGATCATTATTATCAGTTATCCCTTAGGAAAGCTGCTCCAAGTAGTCATGGATAGCTTTATTTCAGAGGGATCACTACAGACAGCTGAAGGCTACATGATCAAATGGTGGACTTTCTTTAAATACATAAAACATTTTTAAAGATTCTATAACAGATTCTTAAGGACTTCTTTGGGCTTTCTTTGGGCTGGGGCTGTAGCTCAGTGGTAGAGCACTTGCCTAGCATGTGCTAAGGCCCTTGGTTCAATCCCCAGTACTGTAAGAAGTAAAAAGAAAAAGGTCTTTCCTTAAGTACACAAAAATATTTATGCCATATATCTAGGAATAGGCCCAAAGAATTTGATCAGTTTCCATAATTTGTTTCTATAGTTTGATCCTCAAACTTTAATCTGTTAATCTATAATTCTCCAAATGACAGACCAAACAGGTCACTGGCAATAGTCCAAAGGGCCAGGAAAAATATAACAAAGATTATCAAAGGGACTATTGGCCAGAGCTGTAAGTATGGCCTTGAGTCCTGCCTATGCTGCAAGTGACCATGTCCATTTGTGGGTCTGAATAGCTGGTGCAGAGGTTGAAAAGCCCAGTAGCTAGCACCAGACAACCTGGTTGAATGATCACCAGTGAACCAAACTCAGGCATTTTAAAAAATCCTACAAATTGGAGGCACCACTGAGTGATAGGTTCTGCTTCAGAAAAAAGATGGCAGACAAAATCTCCCAAATAGAAAACAGCCACTTGTTCATGTTAATCTGAGATACTGTTGGGAAAAGCTCACAGTTCTCTCCTCCCCGCCCCCTCTCTTTTCTTTGGTATTGGGGATTGAACCTGGGGCCTTGCACATGCTAGGCAAGTATGCCACCATTGAGCAAATACCCCCCAGTCCAGCAGTTTTCTTGAATCTGTCATTTCTATTTGACAAAGTGTATTGGGCTCTTCCAAGCTTTTAGTCACGAGTTCAAGTAGATCCACCTCAAACTGAGAACCTGGGATACAGAATTGCAAAGCCTCCAAGGGCCAGACGTTCTGTTTCAGTCAGAGAATACTTAGCAGATAGCTGCTTTTTAGTTTGTTTTTGATTTTTTTTTTTTTTTTTAAGAGGCTGTGTCTGGCGGCTGATAGGGCAAACAGTATTGTTATGTTGGAAAATTCTCTGAGTATTCTGGCAGTCACTGAGTAAGCTGTGAGTTCCCTCTCTCCTTCTGGAATTCTACATGAATTCTGTTTGACTACAAGAGAGAAAACATGGAGAGTGATCTAAATGTCCAAGTATCACTGCTCTATATGAGGCAATCTCTGAAGGTGAGAAACCCCACTGACACCAATGGGACAAAGAAATGAAGGCATGGAACACATGAGCTCCATTACACATTTAGTAATGGAAGCCACAGCATTACATTGTATTTTTCCAAGGGTCCCTTCCACAGAGTCATTTTCATTTTCCTTCTCACTATGAACCGCATCATATAAATTGAATTTGGACATGTTCTTACCATGGGACCAGGTGAGATGGTGAGTTGTGAGCCAGTATCGACAAAACCATTAAGTTTAACTGCCAACACTCCACAAAGTTCTCCAGCATACCCCAAGGGATTACAAAGTAACTGGTCTCCCTGGAGGACAAACAGATCTCAGCCTTACACTTAGTCATCTTTCATCTTACAGCAACTGAGGTCAGGGTAAAGGGAAGAGGAAGCATCAGGGATGGGGAGGCAGACAGCAGCTCTCTGCCAGTCACAGGCACATTTGCTTTCAGTTCTGAGCAATGCAGTGATTACTCATGCTTTAACCTAACTCCAATACTGATAAGCACCTAAAGCACGTTATAAGGTGGGCCATGATCACTGGCACCACCTATTTAGTTAGCTTTGGGGAGTCTTTGACTCAGCAATCCTAAATTTGACTTCCACAGCAGCTACTCTGTTATGGAATCTATCTTAATCTGGGGCATTTGCTGCCCTGTTATCATGACAACATCTCTTTAAACATGATTTTAACATAAGGGATAGAGAAGTTTTCCAGGGTGATGAGGCTGACAGTTTTTCATTTTCCAGTGCATTACCTTCATCAGCAGTACAGATGCAATCCAAAGCAATGAGGGCCCAAATATTTACCTAGGGTTTCCACAGGGGTGTGTCTATCTCAGAGAAATCTCCCTGACAGGGCCAACATTCCTGTATAGCAGTCAGGACCTACTGCAAAGAACATTGAGACCTTTTATTATCTGGATGAATCTGAAGTTGGAATGACAAACACAGAAGAATGGAGGAGGGGCTGAGTCAACAGACAGCCCAACTGTCTGTTAACCAGTGCTATGCACCCACCTTATCATCTCCCCAGTGAACCAGCCAGAGTAGAAGGAGTCACTAAATGTCTGACCACAGCGATTGAAATTACTTCCTTCATGCTCAGTGTAGGTGTGTGTTTCTGTAAATATTGTCAGAACAACTGGGTCTGAACCTTCCTCTAAGCCAGGATGTATCTTCAAACAAGTTGAAACAAACCACCATCATTTTTGTACTGGTTCCTCAAGCCACAATTTTCCAAGAGTGATGACAAGAAGGCCTGATGAGTCCTGCATAGGAATGTGGATGACGGGTCAGGGGAGAAATTCTGAGCTCAGGTAAAGTGAGTTGTTTAGATACAAAACGTGATGGTCTTTTGATCTGGAGGGACAGACTCTATCTTCCCAGCCAGTGCACTACACAAACACTTGAAAAGACAGCCAAGAACAAAGGGCAGCCAGTGCCTCAGAAATGTGAGAGACCTGCAGAGAATTATTTCCCAAAGATTATCTAATGGAAAAAATGTCTAGAAATTCAGCTTATTTTAGAAAGTCTAAAAACAATGTTGTTCAATTTACCTTTACAAAAGCTTTCTAACCATTACTGCTTTCTATATCCTCTATTCTACAGGTAAACGTGTCTTTCTGTTTCTTCAATGTACTATATATTGCCCAGCTTCTTGTACTACAGAAAAACAAACAACAACAATAACAACAACAACAAAAACAATTTGCAAGCAAAAATTTAAATCAAAAACCTCAAATTCATGCTTTTACTTTATGTGTCCTTAGTTATAAGCAATTATTTTATACTATTGCTATTGGCCTTTTTGACAGGTTGCCTTTTAACTAATTTAAATTCTGTAGCATATTTATTTATTGCTTTCACAGCAAAATAGCAAAGTTGCTTGTGACTACAAATATAATTTTTCCTTGACCCAACATTCTTAATTCCTTTTAATAAATGTCACATATTAACAAAGAGATAAATGCCACTGTCTTTAAGTTTCTAATAGATATATTCTACATGAGGAGAGAACCAGTGATCCCTCTTTCTCCCACTGAGATCCTGAACTAAATAGTCAACAGACCAAAGTAGACCTCTATAATTCAAATGTCACACTGCAATTTCAAACTGGCAGCCTTCCTTGAGTTTCATTTTACTTGCCAAGGAAACAATGAAGTACTTATTCTGATGCCAACGGAACTGTGGGAAGAGACTGAGAGATTTGTATTCCCTGAATTTTTAATCTTCAGAAGAGGACAACTACACTTACCAAAGCGGCACATGTTATTATTTTAATAATCCTATACAACTAATAGAATCTTAGAACATATGGTATATTTGTATAAAAATCAATTCATATGATTGCAAAAATGACAGTAAATCATCAAACAGAAACTAGCTATAGGATTTAAAGCACACACAAAAATGAAAACAACAAAAATGTCATGACGGTATTTTTGTGCATAATAAATAGATTGATGATAAATATAATCTCGATAATATATTCTCCTTTCAGGGTGAACACCAATCCTTCCCTCACATGACTACCTTTTGCTTTGCAATAGCAATTCCTTCTTGACAGTGTCTGAAAATTCAAGACTCAAAAGTTTTCACCTTGGTGTTCTTGGCATCTTTAAATTGAATAACCCCAGCACTGATTGCATTGAACCTCTTCCAACAAAACCCACAGCTCTAAGCCCCCTATAATTAATATATATACATATATATATGTGTGTGTGTGTGTATGTGTGTGTATGTATATATATATATGTGTGTATATATATATATATATATATATATATATAGAGTAAGAAGTAATGAGTAAGAAGGTCTGAGGCTAGGTGGAGAAATTTGAATTTTTAAAAAAGTACCAGGAGATTCTCACATTGAGGTGAATGTCAAAGAGTTTTAAGCCATTTTTTAAAGTCATCAGGATACCGTGACTGTCATATTCATTTTACAGCAATGACTGCTAAATATAGAATACTGTACATGGTGTATTTTACATTTTATTGAGTTGACTCAAAGACTATGTATAAAATAAAGAAACATAATGCATAAAGATTGTAACATTACCAATGATCAGCTTAAATTCAAGGAAACAGAAGTATCTCTCCACTGCAGTGGCCCACCTGAGCCTCCTTGACTCCATTTCACTCACTGACCTTTCCAAAGAAATTCTGATCAATTGTTTCATTCTTAGTTATTTTTAAAATTTTTACTATACTTTTATATAACAATGTGTCAGTATGTTTACGTGGTTTTATGTAAATGGAACCACACAATGCATACATAGCTCTGTGCCCTTTGTTTTTAGCAGGATGCTCCTGAGCTTGCACCAGTCACTGTGTGCTGCTAAAACAACTTGTGTGTATCATTTCACTGTACATACAACATCCTCTTGTTGATAAAGTCAGAAGTGTGCAAATTTTTTTCTATTAAAATGTCCCAACTACAACTAAAAAATAAATATTTGGAAAAAATACAATCTTTTACATGAGTGTTATGATTCATGTATATCAGCGTTTTATAAAGGTGTTTACCAAGAAATAAAATCATTGAATCAGCTTTGCTAGATAGTGCCAGATAATTTTCAAAGTGGTTGGGCGAATTTATTTTCCCATGTGCAGAGAATAAAGAGTTTTCCCTTAGTTCACCACCTTCCTGAAACTGAAAACACCTGATTTAAGTCAATTCAGTAGGTATAAAATAGTATTTTATGTCAGTTTTTTAATTTCCACTTCCTGATTAATTGCTATTATTGTTGGGCATCATCTGTCATTGAGGTGTCTTCTGTTGCATGCCTATTTGAGCCAATGGCCCATATACAGTCTTTTCTCATTGGCTCATGAATATGCTCTTGATATAATTCTCTTTTAATTACTTATTTTTCAGACATTTTCTTCCAGCTTCTGCTATAACTTTTTACTTTCTTAAAGGTATTCTTTTGATAAATGGAAGCTCTTAATTCTAAGGTAGTCAATTCTCTCAATACTTCACTTTGTTTTTGTTTCCATAAGTGTTTCATTTAAGGAACTATTTCTTGTACGAGATCACAGAGACACTCAACACTGTCTTCTGAATTCCATAGTTTGGCTTTTCATATTTGAATAGTCATCTAGAATAAAATTTTGGTATAGACTGAGACGAGGGCTCAATTTCACAATGTTTTTTCTTAATTGAAAAGCCTAACATTTCTTAAATCATACCAAGTGTTATCTATATCACAAATCAAATTTCCCTATATGTGAGAAGTTGCTTGTGGATTCCTTGATCAATTTGTTCATTTCTTTGCCCTATGGTCTAAATCACTACAGTTTAATGATCATTATTTCTCTTTTAAGGTATGTTTTAAGAAATGTTGTGCTTATTTTGGGTGCATTGTTCTTCCACATATTTAAGCAACAACTTATTAAAGTCCATTTAAGTTTCTTTTGGGCTTGTTTTTACTAGAATTGCACTAGATATATAATCAACTTGGAGAAAACTGACTCAACTAAGCTACTGAATCGTCCAATCCATAAACAAAATTTCACTGTCCTTTCATACAAGCTTTTTAAAATGCTTCAATTAAAGTTTAATTTTCCCTGCAATCGTATTGATTATCTTTTATTTCTTGATACCTTATAAATGGTAAGTTATATTTCCTATTTATAGACACATTAAAATAGAGATTATATTTTGTATTAATTATGTATCATGAAACTTGCTGATATCTTATTTCTAATAGTTTAGGAAATTTTAAAGTTTTCTAAACAAACATTCTCATTGCCTATTAAATAATCTTATACATGAGTATAAGATTTTACATGAATGGTAATAACTTTTATCTTTCCTTTCCAATTGTTTCTTTAACTTCTTCTTCTTGCCTTCTAGTACAATGTCAAATACAAGAAGTGACTGATTTTCAAATGTTAATCCATATCTGAATTCCTGGGTAAACCCAATCTGGCTATGACATTATCTTTTTTGTATGTTGTTAGATTCAGTTTGATAAATGTTTGTTTACAATTTTTTTGTATTATTTTTATGAATGAAATGGACCTATAATCTTCTTTCTCATTATCGGGCTTTCATACCAAGGTTATACCTAATTACCTCACACATCTTACACACTGAAGGTTTCACTGTATTTCTGGCATCAAAGCTGTATTTGTCTTATTTGTATGTCCTCTGAATCTATTATACGTGAATATAGATATTTGTTCCGCTTTGAAATAATGGATAGTAAAATGATTTTGAAATTATCTTTTCTTTTTTCTTTCTCTTTATTTCCTTTTCTCTCCCATATTGCTTCCCAGGTTCTTCCTACCTATCTTCCTTCTTTCTTATGCTGTTTGTTACTCATGGTGTTTTATTTCTGTGAATTTTGAACTTTAAAACTATAAACTCATATTTCTTGAAACATTAGCTTTTAGGTTCAAATAACTGTGAAGCCCCAAGGAAAGATATGCTTTTTCTCCCTCCTGAAATACAGAATGTATTCAGGCTCCTTGTGATAATGATTGTTCTCAGAGTAAATTTTTCTTCTCTCCCACTCAGCCCTAAGATTTTATATTGGTAATTTTCCATCAGTTCTTGGATGGTAGATTTCTGTCTATAGTGAATTATGGCCCATGACATTCTGGCTTTATGATGGGGTTCTCTAACTGAATGTCCCATTTTGGGTACACGTTGAGTTGTCTATCATAACTCAAAACATACCAATTAGAGAAACATCATAATAATTAAGGATAAATAAGGTAGAATGATTAAAAGAAGTTAGGCATAAAAAAGAGCAATTTCATTCAAGTGACATTCCAGAATTGGCAAAATTAATCTAATTGTCAGAATGCAGACTTGTTGCTTTAGGCTTAGAGTGACTACAGGAGTCACATGACGTAACTCTTTGGGATAACAGAAATGTTCTATATCTTAGTTGTGGTAGTGGTTATTTACCAAACTGTTAACTTAAATACACTTAAAATTGGTGTATTTTATTATACATAAATTGTTTCTCATTAAATATGATTTTAAATTGAAATATATAGTAAAAATATCAAATTATACATTTAAGATCTGTGCACACTATGTCAATTTTATTTTAATAATTCATTTTAAATCCCTTAAGGACCTGGAACTCCAGAACTCAATTAGAGTTTTTACCATACTTAGTAGCATCAATATCAGTTTAAAATGAGTGAGCCATTATCAAGCCTGACAAATCCTCATGATAAGAGAGCTTTAGCACATTAATCCTTGGTCAAGTTGCCATTCAGTCTTTATTGTTCATGAAAATGTATTTCTATGCTTGAAGGCTATTTCTAAGTTAATATACTAGGAAGGGGAAAAAGGTCACTTATGTAGTATTGATCTTGACATAATTTAGGCTATTTCTCTATTCTTTTTCTATGATGGATTTATTCAGTTTTGACTAAAATGAAGTCATGTCAACTAATTCACTAAGTTGGTATTTTCAAAGTTCCAAAGTTTTCAATGGATTAAATGTGCATAGTCATTTTTTCCCCCTGATTTTACATGCCAAGGATTTCAAGACAGTATGACAGAGATAGGGTTTTCTTACAAATCCCTGGTCTCTCAAGACATTCATAATGTGATGGCAAACAAAAGGTCACAGAAAGAGCTAAATGCAGATTATTCCTTTAGTCCTTTCCCTACCTCCAATTTCTATCTTACTAGGCTTGACACTGATTTTACTCTTGTATTCTATACCATGTATTGGGTTTCAATTCAGTTCAACTTTTGGCTTCCTTTAATCTGCCTGATGCTATACTCACCCCTATATGTACTAAAGATCCACAAGCCACTGCGACCTGTTCTTGAAGAGATGATAGGCAATGGTGGAAATTTTGGGGTAAAGATATAGATACATATAGTACTATTGAATCATTAATAAAAGGGTCCCTAACTCAGCTGAAAGCCCAACAAAGTTTTATGAAGAAAATATATGGAGGAGATGAAACCTAAACAGAACCCTGAAAGGTGACCAAGATTTAGTGAGCATTCAAGGACAACAAGAGTGGATAATAGTAAATGGCTTCAAGGTAGAGAAAACAGGAAGAGCAACGGCATGGTGCAACCAGGGGAATCCCTATCCATGAGATGATAAGTTGGCTGCCTATGCTAGTAAATCTGATTCTGTGACTTTTTGTACTTAAGAAATTTCTGATAAAGAATTACATTTAACGTATTGGAAAAAACAATGTTTTTAAGGCTGGAAAAATATTGTCATTTGTGTTTGTTTCCAAGTCATCTTTTTAATACTGCAAGCTCTATGGTTCACCTGTGTAATACAGAATTATTCTAGCATGCTTTCTAAGGAATATAAAGTCTATATTTTCAAAGAAATTTAATGACCTAGAAGAATTTGATAGTTTTTTGTTTGTTTGTTTGTTTGTTTTAGTAGTTTGTATCTACCTCACGGAGAAATAATACCACAATGTGGAAGCTGAAAAGAAACTAACAAGCAAACATATGCAAATCACAGGTATTATAATTTTGAAAACTTACATGAAGAACTGAGCATGGTGGCACCTGCCTGTAAACTCAGGAGGCTGAGGCAAGAGGACTGCAAGCTTGAGGTCAGCCTCCACAATTTAGTAAGAACCTGTTTCAAAATTAAAAATTTAAGAGACAAGAAGATGGCAGAAGCAAGCTAGGTAGCGAGTCCCAATCTCACAACTCAGAAAGGAGGCAGTGAAGGAAAAGAATTGAGAGGTGGGTAACAAAATAAATGCTCTAAGACTCAATACTACAAAGTCTGAGACCTGGAAGCCTGGCACGGTGGCACACACCTGTAATCCCAGCACTTGGGAGGCTGAGGCAGGAGGATCACAAGTTCAAAGCCAGCCTCAGCAATGGCGAGGCACTTAGCAACTCAGTGAGACCCTGTCTCTAATAAAATACAAAAAAAAGGGCTGAGGACGTGGCCCAGTGGTCGAGTGCACCTGAGTTCAATCTCCAGTACCAAAAAAAAAAAAAAAAAAAAAAGTCCAAGACCTGGAGAGATTGGAAAATAGGTTACCTGGGTAGAAAAGAAACTCAAGAGTCCCCTAATCAGGAATGGAACCTGGAGATGAGAAGGGGGGGAGGGGCAACAGAAGAAAGAGAGGTGGAAGCCGAAGGGGGGATCGACAATCTCTTAAGTTCACCTGCTTAAAACATTTGGAAAGACGGACAACATTTAAAGTGTGATAGTAACAGAAGGATC
The DNA here is from genome assembly GCA_025594165.1 of Tamias sibiricus. Taxonomy (NCBI): domain Eukaryota; kingdom Metazoa; phylum Chordata; class Mammalia; order Rodentia; family Sciuridae; genus Tamias; species Tamias sibiricus. The sequence goes on along the minus strand of CM046664.1, from coordinate 103,608,629 downwards.
CTTAAAACAGAGTACAGAGCTTAAAATGAAATTGTGAAAAGAAACAATAAGTTTATTAAATTTAGCAACTAATTTTTTTGACCTATTTCAGAACTTTATTATAGGTTTATACTTGAATTTGAGGAACCTTAGAGAACAATTGCAGCAAGTTTTTGTTTCTTATAAGGATAAATAGAATGAGGCTTGGCTCTGAAGTGATTATAGTAAATAGGGTTCAATGGCATTGCTTTAAGTGGTGTTGATATTGGGATTGGAGGTCACACATTGACTTAAAATACCATCATCTGAATATTCACCTAACCCAGGGCTCCTAAAAGAAAGAAGCTCACAAAGTAGTCCTTCGCTTAAAAGAAGAAATCAGAACTATACCAATAGACGGCCAAACATACAAACAATAAGAAAAAGCAAAGGAACAAACCATCCCAAACAGCCCATAACGTTTCAACAACAGACTTCATTGACACCACAGTGGAGGAAATGTCAGAGAAGGACTTTAGATAAAGTTCATAGCTACACTGTTCTATGAGCTAAAAGAAGATGTGAGGAATGAAATCCAAGAGAAAATACAGGGAAATAAAAGATCAGTTCAATAGCAAGATGGAGATTCTGAAAAAGACCCAAACAGAAATCAAAGAATTAATAAACCAAATTAAAAATTCAATGGAAAGCATTACCAATCGATCAGGCCACTTTGAAGATAGATTTTCAGCCCTTGAAGACAAACTATATAATATGTAATTTTGAAAATAAAGTTGATCATAAAAGGTGTTAAAAGACCATGAACAGAAAATTGAAGATACTGGGATAATATCAAAAGGCCAAATTTAAGATTCATTGGGAAACATGAAGTCTCTGAAATACAAACTAAAGAAATGCACAATCTTTTCAATGAAATAATATTGGAAAATTTCCAAACCTTAAGAAAGAGATAGAAATTCAAATACAAAAGGTATATAGAACTCCAAATACACAAAATCATGCTAGATCCACTCCGGACACATTATCATGAAAATGCCCAACATACAGAATAAAGATAGAATTTTAAAAGCTGCAAGAAAAAAATTAAAGTGTCGCATTTAGATGTAAACCAATCTGTATTTCAAATGATTACTCAAGCCAGACATTAAAAGCCAGGAGGTCTAGGAATAATATATACCAATCTCTGAAAGAAAATGGATGCCAACCAAGAAAAATTAAATTTCAGAATTAAAAAAGAAATAAAACTTTCTAAAAGAAATAAAACTTTCTAAAAGAATTCATAACTAGAAAGCCTGCATTATAAAATATTCTTGATAAAATGTTTCGTGAAAAATAAAAACAAAAACCAGCATAGGGAGAAATTGTACTGGAATAGTGAATTAAAGGAGAATCAACTCCAATTTAAATATTAGAAATAAATAAAAATAACAGGAAATAAAATTCATCTCTCAAAAATAACATTGAATGTAAATGATATAAACTCTTCAGACAAACAAAAGACAGAGGTTAGAAGGCTGGATAAAATAACAAGAACCAAAATTATGCTGTCTGTAAGAGACTTAACTTACAAGCAAAGACATTCTCAGACTGAAGATGAAAGGATAGGAAAAGACATACCATTCAAATGGTACTGGTAAACAAACAGGGGTAGATATTCTCATACCAGATATAGTGGACTTCAAGCCAAGATTAATCACAAGAGACAAGTCACTTCATATTGCTTAAGGTAATCATAAACCAACAAGATATAATGATCATAAATATTTATGCCAAACAACAGAGCATCTATGTACATCAAACAAACCCTTCTCATCATTAAGAATAAGATCACAATACAATAATACTGGGTGACATTAACATGCCTCCCTCACTGCTGAATAGATCATCCAAACAAAAACTAAGCAAAGATTCTACAAAACTAAAAAGTGCAATTAGTAATATGGTCCTAACAGATAGCTACATAATATTTCATTCATCAATGACTGAATTCACTTTCTTCTTAGCAGCACTTGGAACATTTTCTAAAATAGACCACATTTTAGGTCACAGAACAAATCTTAGCAAATACAAAAAAAAAAATACGGGATAATACCTTACATTCTATTAGATCATAATGGAATGAAATTAGAAATCAACGATAAGATCAAAAACAGAAACCAGGGGCTGGGGTTGTGGCTCAGCGGTAGAGCGCTCGCCTAGCATGTGCGCAGCCCAGGTTCGAACCTCAGCACCACGTAAAAACGCATTGTGTACAACTAAAAACAAATAAATAAATATTTTTTTTAAAAAAAACAGAAACCATTCTAACACCTGGAGATTAAATAAAACACTTGTGAATGATGAATGGATAGCAGAAAAAATCAGAGGAGAAGTAAAAAACAATCTTAGAAGCAAATAAGAATAGTAATACACCATATCAAAATCTCTGGAAAAGTATTAAAGCAGTTCTAACAGGAAAGTGCATAGCAGTGAGCTCAGACATCAAAAGAACAGAAAGATAACAAATAAATAATTTAACATTACACCTCAAGGTCCCAGAAAAAGAACAAGAAACAACAGTAAGGTCAGATGAAGACAGAAAATAATTAAAATCAGAGTGAAAATGAAATTGAGATAGAAATCCAGAGGAGCATCAGAAACTATTTTGAAATTTTATATTTTAATAAGCTAGAAAATCCTGAAGATGTTGACAAATTCCTACAGACATATGACCAACCCAAACTGAACCAGGAACATACAGAAAACTTAAACAGATCAATATCAAGTAATGAAATTGAAGCAAGAATCAAAAACCTTCTAACAAAGAAAAGCCCAGGACCAGACTCAGCTGAGTTCTATCAGACCTTTAAAGAACTAGTACAAATTCTCCTCAAATTATTTCATGAACTAAAAAAGGGGAGGGAACTCTGCCAATTTCATTCTATGAAGTCAGTATCACCTTGATACCAAAACCAGACAAAGACACATCAAGGAAAGAAAACTTCAGCCCAATATCATTGATGAACAACAATGCAAAGATTCTTAATAAAATATTAACAAACCTCACACAAAAATACATTAAAAAGGCAGCACACCATGATCAAGTGGGTTTTGTCCCAGGGATGCAAGTTTAGTTCAATAAACAGAAATCAATAAATGTAATCCACCACTTATATAGACTTAAGGACAAGAATCACATTGTTATCTCAACAGATGGAGAAAAAAACATTTAACAAAGTGCAGCATCCATTCATGTTTAAAACACTAGAAAAACTAGGGATAGAAGGAACCCATCTCAACATCGTAAAGGCTTATATGATAAACCCAAGGCCAAAATGATTTTAAATGAAGAAAAACAGAAAGAATTTCCTATAAAAACAGGAACGAGAGAAAGATACCCACTTTCACCATGCCTATTCAACATAGTCCTTGACACTCTACCCAGGGCAATCAAGCAAAAGAAAGAAATTAAAGGGATATGAATGGGAAAAGAAGAGCTCAAATTATCTCTGTTTGCTGATCATATGATCCTATATTTTGAAGACCCAAAAAACTCCACCAGAAGACTTTTAGAGCTCATAAATGAACTCAGCAAAGGAGCAGGATACAAGATCAATACCCATAAATCAATCGCATTCCTATACTTCAATGATAAATCCATGAAAAAGAAATTAGGAAAACTTTCCCATTCACAGTAGCCTCAAAAAATCAAATACTTGTGAATCAATCTAACCAAAGAAGTGAAGGACTTCTACAAAGAAAACTACAGAATACTAAAGAAAGAAATTGAAGAAGACCTTATAAGATGGAATGACCTCTCATGTTCTTGGATAGGCAGAATTAATATTGTCAAAATGGCAATACTACCAAAAGTGCTATACAAATTCAATGCAATTCCTATCAAAATCCCAATGACATTATTCACAGAACTAGAGAAAGCAGTTTTGAAATTCATTTGGAAAAATAAGAGACCCAGCATAACCAATGCAATCCTTAGTGATAAAAGCAAAGCAGGAGGCATCACAATACTGGAACTCAAATCATATTACAGAGCTTCAGTAACAAAAACAGCATGGTGCTAGCACAAAACAGGCATGAATACCAATGGAATAGTATAGAAGACACAGAGACAAACCCACATAAATACATTTATCTAGTACTAAGCAAAGGTGCCAAAAACATATGTTGGAGAAAAGATAGGCTTTTAAAGAAATGGTGCTGGGAAAACTAGAAATCCATACATAGCAGAATAAAATTTAACACCCATCTCTCACCCTGCACAAAACTCAGCTCAAAATGGATCAAAGACCTAGGCATTAGATCAGAAACCCTGAAAATGCTAGAAGAAAATGTAGGCTCAATACTTCAACATGTCAGCTCAGGAACTGACCTTTTTAATAAGTCTCTTAAAGCACAAGAAATAAAATAAAAAATCAATAAGTGGGATGACATCAAATTTAAAAGCTTCTTCAGAGCAAAGGAAACAGTTAAGATCATGAAGAGAGAGTCAACAGAATAGGAGAAAATCTTTGCTACCTGCTCCTCAGATAAGGCATTAATATCCAGAACTCAAAAAAACTCAACACCACAAAACCAAATAATCCAATCAATAAATGGGCAAAGGAAGTAAGAAGACACTTTTCGAAAGAAGAAACATGAATGGTCAACAAATATATGAAAAATGTTCGATGACTAGCAATTAGAGAAATGCAAATTAAAACTACATTGAGATTTCATCTTACTCCAGTCAGAATGGCAATTATCAAGACTACAAGTAACAATAAATGTTGGCGAGGATATGGGGGAAAAGGTACACTCATACATTGCTGGTGGGACTGCAAATTAGTGCAACCACTCTGGAAAGCAGTATGGAGACTCCTCAAAAAAACTAGGAATGGAACCACCATATAGCCCAGCTATCTTACTGGATTTAAAAATCAGCACATGACAGTGACACAGCCACATCAATGTTTATAGCAACACAATCATTCATCAGATGAATGGATAAAGAAAATGTCTCTCTCACACACACACACACACACACACACACACACACACTGGAGTATTACTTAGCCATAAAGAAGAATGGCTTTATGGCATTTGCCAGCAAATGGATAGATCTAGAGACTATCATGCTAAGTAAAATAAGCCAGTCCCAAAAAGTCAAAGGTTGAATGTATTCTCTAACATGTGGAATCTAATCCAAAATAAGGTACTAACAATATTAAAAAAAGAAAAAAGAAAAAAGAAAGAAAGAATAGATCATTAGTGGAGTAGACAAAGGGAAATAAAGAGAAGGGAGGAAGGATGAAATATGGAGAGTCAGTGTAATAAATTTGACCTAACTTTCCTATTTGCATATATGAATATGCCACAGTGAATATCACCATTGTGTACATTCACAAAACACTAATTAAAAAAAAAAATTGCCAGGTGCAGTGGTGCATGCCTGTAATCCCAGCAGCTCAGGAGGCTGAGGCAGGAGGATCATGAGTGCAAAGCCAGCCTCAGCAAAAGTGAGGGACTAAGCAACTCAGTGAGACCCTGTCTCTAAATAAAATACAAAATAGGGCTGGGGGATGTGGCTTAGTAGCTGAGTGCCACTGAGTTCAATCCCTGGTACCACCTCCCCCAGGCCAAGAAAATAAAAAACTGTAAGTAGAAAGATCAGAAGAGTAAGATAGGGAACAGAAGGGAGGAGGAGAAGGAAAGAGGAAACACTGGGTACTGAATTAGAGCAAATTATACTCCATGCTTTTATGATTATGTCAAAATGAATCCTATTGTCATGTATAACTAAAAAGAACCAATAAAATATTCAAACTTTAAAAAATACAAATAAAAAATTATAAAAAGGGGCTGGGGATATAGCTCAGTGGTAGAGCACCATGGGTTCAATCCCCAGTATAACAAATTTAATAAATAAGCAAACAAATAAATAAAACAAAATGTAATTATACAAAAAAAATGAGCTATAAAGAGATGACCTGGTTTAGGTGAAGGTTCCTATTCTAATTCTATTTTGTTTGATCCTATCATCTTCTTGTGTTCAGTGTTACAATTACAAATAATATCCCTAGAGGGTACCTTTAAAATAGAGGAGGATATCCACCCCCCAGGGATAGTGTGAGTGTATGTGTCAGTGTGTGTGTGTGTGTGAAGTACATGCACAGTTGGCTTAGGCTAGATCATGCATAGACAGTTTTCCCAGAACCTTATGGCTTTCAGTTTCAAAAACAATGATCATTATTATAAATTTGAGAACCATAAACCAAAGGATATAATTAAGTTTAATGATTTTTAAAGATCAAATGAAATTGAAGTCTCTGAACAGCTGTTTAAAAGATTTTATATTTCTCTTATTCTTCAGGCTCCTCTTTATCACCATCAACCAGTTTATCATTTAAACACACTTGACCTCCATTTTAGGCTCCTATTATCTCTATGACTGAGATAATTTCATTATTTAAAGTGCAGTACCTTTTTAGATGTTTTGGTATATCAACTCTTGAAATCATGCAAATAAATAATGTTAGAATTTAAAGATATATACTTAGTGTTGAAAAACTAAAAACTTTGTATCAGAATATTCTTTTCTTTAAAAAATAAATATTGGAATTAAGGACAATATAAATCATTACATACACTGTATTATATAAACAACATATAGCCTTGATATTGTATATCTTTTTGTCCCCTTTAATTTTGAATTAACAAAATATTTGAAGTGTTAGGAATTAAAAACACACATGGTTAATTATTAGGAAGTGAGTCCAAACTGCAAACACTGTAACTAAATTATATGCCATTTCAGAATTGAATATTTTTCAAATCATTATTTTCAAATTATTATTCAACACACCAAAAACATAGCTCTGGAGAAGTTCTTCAGAACATAGTTAATAAGAAACAGAATATTTAATTCCACACATGAAGCATGAAGGTTAAAAAAAAAAGCATTATTTTCTATCAAAAAATAAAACAAACCTTAAGGACATAGTTGTTATTGTTATTGCAGTTGGCAGATACTCCTTGCAATTCAGCCACAGTGTTCTAAAATGGTTGACAAAAACAATTAAAGAAGGCTTCCCCACACCCTCAATAGAGAGAAAAAGGACTGAAAAAACACTGAAGTTCAGGTGTTTGCTGTAACACACTGTCAAGTATGAAGAGGATGCTGTTGTACCATAGTAAAATGCTCCCACTCTGTTTCCAATATCATGAACACAGGATAAGGTCCATTCACATTATTAAATTGCCATCCATAAATAAACACAATCTCTTGCTCACACAACACAAGCTGTTTTCAACCAGGAACAGCAAACAGCATGAGTTAAATTTAATGTAATCCCATGAATGCTTTTCACATAAAAATTACAATCTTGTGAACCTTTTAATACTTACACAATTTACAGCATCCATTATGATTTTGCCTCAATTGTTACACGTGAACACAAGCAATAGAAAGACGTATCCAGGTAGGTAGCTACTTTAAATTGTATAGAATACTTCAAAAGATTCTAAAAGTAATACTATTGTGATATTGGTATAATGATATTAATTTTCAGTAATGAAAACAAATTATAAAAAAAAAAATCAAGCTGTATTTCAAGAGAAGGGGCTTCAGTCTCCACAGTGTTGCTTAAGCTTGCTATGAACTAAAGAGATTTTTAAAATGTCACTTATAACCACTAACTTTATGATATAATAAATATTATGTTTTAAAAGAATATTTAAGGAAGCCAAATAATCAATAATTTTTAAAAATGTATAAAATTACTCATTTTAATTTCACGACCATATTCATTTTCTAATTCAAAAAAGAGGTAGTGCACCAGTTGATATTATATTCCAATCTGAGCCCACAGCAGTTAAAATTATGTTTTCTGATAGAAAGGTACCTATAAAATACAAACAGGCCAGAAAAAATATACACCAGAATTATATCATCTCACTACTAAAGGCTAAAATGATAGTGTGATTATGACAGAAGACTAGATGTTATTAAAAATTAAATTCTAGTTGAAAAATTCACCATACCCCCAGAATACCATGGCATAGTGCTGGCTATCTGAGGGGTTTACTTAAATCCTCTACAGTTACCTTTCAGATTGTTTGAAAGGAAAAGAAAAACAAATGCACAGTAATTCTGTTAAATCCAGAAATGCAATCACTCATCACAGATACACTCAGATGTACATTAAAATTTTTCAGTGGTTTAGATTTTCATCTCCCTTTCTTTATAGATCCTCCCTTTTATTTTTCAGCCTTCAGGCAGAGTCTTTGTACTACTACTACTACTACTACTACTACTACTTTCTTTCTTTCTTTCTTTTTAAAATCAGAATGTTTAACAGAGAGTGAACAGAAACAGGAATGCAAATTAAAATGGAATTGGGTGTTTGCTTATTTTAAACTCTTCTAGTTTAAATATTTGGAGATAAAACAGAAAAAGCAGCAATTTAAATAGTTTGAGGATTATCTATACATTTCAATTCTATTAGAGCATGACTTAGAATCACCTAGAGCATTAAAACAGATATATGTAAGCATAAGTAACACATGATAAGGTGTTATTCCTAAACATTCCCCCTATCTCTTCCTTCTTAGAGAGGACCACTGTACTTTTACAATTTCAGGATATACTTCTTATATTGTGATGTTTTCCCATGTAGCCAATTCAGGCAAGCAACTTCCATCTGTCCACGTGACAAGTTCCAAATTAGAATAAATTTTAGATGATTTGATCAAAAACAGAAGCTCTCTCTCCTTTGGCAAACTATGTTGATCTAAGGACTGGCTCTGAAAATTAGCTGGATGAACTCAGTTGCTCTGTATCTAATTAGAGGTTTTCCTGGCTCGGTCTAGGGAATGTCACAAGGGATATTACCAAATAAAAGTAATTCTAACTTTGAAATCAAAAGATGATTCTATAAATTATAAGGAAAGTGAAAAGCCAAGTGACTGATTACACAAATTCAGGGCCTGTTCTAACAAAGATATGTAAATCAACACATTGCTCAATCATATATAAAATTAAATCAATTATTCAATGACCATTTAACCATAGGACATTCAATATTCATTCTTCTCATTTCTGTTACTTTGTGAACATTTTACTTTCCATTAACAGAGAAAGAAAGTAAATATAAAATTGAGAGATAATATTCAAATCAATCAATTTTTTTCAAATCAATCAGTTTAATAATATTTGGTAGCATTAGTTACAAATTTTTGAATCAAGTAATAACATTGGCAGTCTTAATACTAGAGTGAATTATTCATTATCTATACAGATTTCACCTCTCCTATTCACAGAAAATTAAACTGTTTTTTCCTGGACATGTTTTATTTAGTAACACAGTGTGTGACACACAAGTCAGAGAAGGATGAGAAAAAACTACAAAGGAAAACACTCTTTGACCCTCTCAAGAAAGTGGGGGTTACTTGAAGTAACACTGTAGGAAGCTTCCAATTTTTAATTTCTGACTTCTAAGTTTAATGAAAACTTCAACTCCTTTTTTGGGGGTATAACATTTGTGTATTGTTATTCGTTCCTTTAAACTCCATGCAGACAATACTTAGGGATTGCTGTCTAAAATATTCTCCAAGTTTTCAATTTCCCTGTTATTAAAAATAAAGAATTATGGAACTTAAGAATTATTGGAAGCTCCATCACTCTAAACAGAAATCCTCTTAACATCTTTTGTTACCAGTTACCCTGTGTGTGCCTGAGTACACAGACCCATTAGGCATGTTCTATACACTCCATTTAACAACAGCACCAGACAACTGCAGAGTCCAGTAGGCTTTGGGCCAAAAGACTCAACTCTAATGTTAACTCTGACAGCTAAGTCATACCTGGATAGAAGGGAACCTCAGCTGCTGCATTTCTAGAACAAACAAAAACAAAACACCTCTTCTCAATGCTTTGAAGATTAAACGAGAACATAGAGGGAAGGCACCGTATGAAGTGCCTGACTCTATCAGACTTACTCCTTTTACTCCTATCTGCTCTCGTGGACAATGATCTTTAGTTTCTTTACAAAAACAGGCAAACAAACCCATAATCTTCCACTTGTTATACGAAATGATCATATATATATATATATATATATATGAAGTAAAAATATTCTTTTTATCATTTACTCAGATTATAAGATAGAGGAAAATCATATGTACATGCTCCAAAGAATAGACACCCCTCCACCCCACACCCCTACACATGCTTTAGCTGCTTGAGTTGAAAACTTTGGGGATGAATGTGAAAAATTCCTTCAATAACTAAAGGAAACACATGAATGTGATCTAAAAGTTTTACTTGGGGAGCCTTAAGACCAGGATATCTCACTTTCCCCATTTTCTGACTCAACCTGGTGTCTTTATTCTGTGTTTATGGAACGTTAGAAATTAGAAGGAATTCAGAGATCTAGCCCAATCCTCAAATTTGAAAGCCAAGGACACTGAGACACAGACAAAAAAGCCTGGCCTCCTGCCTTTCCACCACTTGATGTCACCGTACTCCCCTCTACTTCACATCTAAAATCTAAGGGAGTGAGGAGGTAAAAACCAAGTCTGCAGTGATTGATTGGACAATTCTAAAACAGGCTTGCAGCCAAGCAAATCAACATCTCTAATAAAACACAAAACAGTGGAGCAGAGAATTGAAAACTAGGTAAAATGCAAGCTCAAATATTTGAGGACACCACTTTTTAGTTTCAAAATTTGAGATAACATATTTCCATACTTAATATCTCAGTATAATTAGGAAAAAAACTTCTTTTCAGCGGCCTCAGCAAGTAAAACACCAGTAAACAGAATTATGGAAGAGACTAATTATGGAAGAGACTAATTCATTCGTGAAAAGGCTAATGTACTATCCTTTAATCAAAAGTTAATTGATATACCACTTTCAATTTCCTACTACAATAAATGGAGACTATATCCTTGTTATATTACAAACACATGAAAACAAAATACATTTTAGTTAAAATATCCCAGATTAAAAGTACATGAAAAATATTTGAATGTCCATTTTTAATAATCTCTATGTTCTGGATAGACACCAAGAAATGTTCTGGAAAAGTCATATATTTAGATGAGTAGAGGTTGAACACATGAAATTTCACTGTGGTTATTATTATATCAGCTGACACAAAGAAGAATATTTGTTTTATCTGAATATTTACTAGTTGATGAAGTATGAAATACTACAACTAAATTGTTGATGGATCTTTTGACAAGTCAATATGAAACATATGCATGTTTGAATGTGTTTATAATAAAGCATGTTGTCCCATCATATCAATGTACATTTGGCACTGACATTGGAAATAGACCAGCATCTGTATTACATTACAACACACAAGGGTTCCGGAGAGCCGTTTTCACTTGGGGGTTAGCTTCTATTCATTTACTTGATCTTCTACAGAGAGCAGGATGTAAAATTATTCCAATATGTATCTACTCCATGGAACATGTGCTAGTGGAAAAGCTTTGTTCTGCATCATGTTAGCACAAATCATAGTGAGCAGATCCAAAGAACTTTTTCTTCCTGGGGGGAAAAATACCTCTGGAAACACTCAGAAATCTTAGGGTTTTTTTGTGTGTGTTTCTGTATTATGAGTGTGTTTTTTCACTTAAAATGTTTACTAAGTTTTTTTGAAAAAGCATACTATTGTAGAACATTTGGAAAAGATTGAAAAAAAATATAAACCAGAGAGAGAAAACTATCTAATTTCATCAATAAAAATAGCCATAATTCACATTTTGGTGTTTTTACCCTTTTTGTTTCTATGAATTTCTCTATAATAGTGGGATAAAAGTTAAGACTGATTTGTTTCCATAACCTTCAGACCATAAATAAGATACCATGACCTGATTCGCAACTTAACATCAGATGCAAGTGGTATTTCTCTTCCTTGAGGTTGAATTTTGGCTCAATGTAGACACATCCTCCTTAAGAAACTGCAAAGAGCCTGCCTTGCTGTTGCACAGTAGTGTGAGGGTTGCCCGTGGTGGGCATGTAGTGTGAAGGAACAGGAAATGCTGGCAGCACTCCTACCTCATCATCATCAGCATCATACTGCCCGTAGTGCTGCTCCAGCAGCTCTCTCTGGCGCCTCTCTTGTTCCAGCGTCTGGCTTATCAACTGGGCAACCTCACTTACTTGTCCTGGCTTTTCTCGTCCAATAATGAATCTGCAGAAAGGTTAGAGAAAACTAATGTGACTCTCCAGCAAAGAGGAAGGCTAAGAAAATTAGCTAAGCTTGAGATCTCGGCAGAGCCCATCAAGCTTCAACAAAGTAGTATCATCCATATGCTTCAAGTGGAGTGCCTGGGTGCTAGAAAAGCTTAGCTGAGCAACAGAAGTGACTTTTACAGACACAGCTCGTAAAGGAAAGAAAGGGCCATAGCAAAGGACCATTAAAAAATTATCACTCTAGGAGAAGTTCTAACAGATAAAATCCATTTTGCAGTATTTTATACATTTAGGTTGCATTAAGTTTGGAAGCAAACATATGATTTCCTGTACCACTGAACTTAAGAATCACTCCCATAAAAAATATCCTCTTTATAACACAAAAAGCTTTAAAAAAATTCAAAGTATGGCATAAATTATATACTTAGTGGACTTTTGCTAAGGACCTAAAAACTTTGGTGGTAAAAAGGGGAAATAGAAGTAGTATTTAAAATTTTGCTCTTAAAAAGAAAACTCAAATTAATTTACCACTTTGGGGGGAAAAGATGATTTGAGGAAGTGTGTGGTTCAAGAAATAAAAGGGACAAAAGGAATAGTCTGTTAACATTATTTCTTATTGGAAAAAAGTCTAAAGGAAAATATTTACTTACAGTGAGCCACATCACTTATGATACGTCCTTGTCAAGTCAATGTGTTCTGCTCAACAAATTAATATTAATGTATCATCTTCCTAAATTAACATGTTATTATTTGCATTTCTAGAAAAATAAACTTTTGTATTGTAACCCCAGCAATTTGGGAAGCTGAAGCAGGAGGATCCCAAATTTGACTCTAGCCTTAGCAACTTAATGAGACTCTATTTCAAAGTAAAAAGGTTGGGGACGTAGTTCAGTGGCAAAGTATTCTTGGGCTCAATGCCCACTACTCTGGAAAATAAATAATAAAATAAGATAAAATACAAATAATATATGCAGTTTCTAAGAATCACTTAATATCATTTTTGAATGTGATGCTTTGAGTTTAATGTCGTTTCTACACTTAATTAATGATTCCTTTGATTATAATGTCTTGTTTTATACATTCAATTTCAAATAATATAGACTAACATTTTCTGCACAAACTCATTGAAGTCTAAAAATTTTATACCTAGATGTTCTGAATTTACTTTTCAGAAATATTTTTATGTAATTTCAAACAAGATTTAGATTAAGCTTGAGAATCAAGTGTAAGTAGAGTTTACCAATTCCTAACTTCTCATCTTTATTCAAGCATAATTTATACACAATAAGATACATCTATTTTAAATGTACTGTCATTAAGTGTGACAAACATATAAACCTGTAATTATAGCATCAGTGAAGATATAAAATATTTCCATCAACCCAAATATTTCTTTATATCTCTTTCTAATAAAATGTCTTTACTCTGGGCCCACAATACTCTTTTCCAGAGTTCAAATGTATGGAATCATAGAGAGTCTTAGCTTCTTTGACTCATTACAGTGGTTTGGAGATTTATCCATGTTGTTTCAAGTATCAGTAAATTGTTCTTTATATCACTGAGTACTAAGTATTCCACTGTACCAAATATACCACATTTGGTTGATCTATTCTTCTACTGACAGATGTTTACATGAATTTTGGATATTAGGTGTAAAGTTACCAAAAACATATGTGTAAGTCTTTGTGTACTTAACTTATTATTCCCATTAGGCAAATTACTAATCAGGAAATTGATTAGTAAAAAGGTAAGTGGATGTTAAACTTTTAAAGATATTGCCAAATTGTTTTTTGAAGTGATCGTACCATTTTATGTTCCTAATAGCAACACATGAGAGTTGTAGCTGTTTTATATTCTAACACTTAGCACTCCCTTTTAAAATTTCAGCCAGGCTTGTGGGTATCTAATGGTATCTCACAATGGTTTTAATTTTGAATGCACTGATGACTGGTGATATTGACTATCGATCTTTTCAGGTACTTATTGACCGTATCTCTTGTCTAAGTGAAATATCTTTTCAAATCTTTGGCCTGTTCCTAGAAGTTGACTTCTCTGACTTTTAGTTACTGATTTTTAATGGTTCTTTATATATTATGGATACATATCTTTGTCTATATATATTGCAAATATGTATACACATGCACATGTGTATATTTTTATGTGTTCAATTTATTATCTTCTTACAGTTTGTGGCTTGCCTTTTCACTTTTGTGTATCTTTCAAAGGAAACTTATTGTATCACATTTTTTAAAATTATGTCTTTTGTTTTCTAAGAAATCTTTGCCTGATTGCTAGTTTTCTCCTATTTTTCTTCTTGGAGTGTTAATGTTTTGCTTTTATATTAGGTATCTTTTGAATGAATTTTCATGCATGATGTGTGACAAGGGTAAAGTTCCATTTTTTTCAAATGGATAACCAGTTGTCTCAATACCATTTGTTGGAAATAATTCATTACCACTACTGAATTACTTGGATACATTTGTTGAAAGTAAGTGGACCATGTATTTGTGGGTTAACTTGTAGGCTTTACTTTCTAGTCACTGATGAGTTTATACTTCTACCAATATCCCACTTCCTTCATTACTATTCAGTAAGTCTTAAAACTAGGTAATATGAATTGTTCAACTATATATAATTTTTTCCCTGGATTTTCATATAAACTTTATAAACAGCTTGTCAATTTCTAAAAGAAAGCCCATTGGGTTTGGCATTGCTTTGAATCTACAGAACATTTTGTGGAAAACTAACATCTTACCAATATTAACTCATCTGGTCCAGGAAGTGGTACATGTGTCTTATTTAGATCTTCATTATTTTCTCAGAATACTACAGTGCAGTTTTCAGTGGACAGGTCTGTTATAGTTTAAGTTATCTTGAAGTATGCCAGGTTTTCTGAAGTAATTGTAAGAGGTATTAGTTTTTAGATTTAATTTTTGTAGTTATTTATTGCTAGGGTATAGAAACATAATTGATTTTTTAATATTGGTCTTGGAATCTGTGACCTTGCTACACTCACCCATTAATTTTATTGGCTTTTTTGTAAATATCTTAGGATATTTTCTTTTTTAAATTAAAGATCACATCTACTATGAAGAAAGCACTTTTATTTCTTAATATTTATTCTATTTGATTCTTTGTCTATTTATTGCCTTATTGCACTGGCTAAGAACTCCAAAATACATTAGAAAGGTTAAAAATAAGCATTCTTATTCTGTTGCCTACCATGCTAAAACACAAGTTCTGAACAGCCCAGAGATATACAGGGTAATTTCATTTGGAGATATGATGGGTGAAGATACATAAAGCCTTAACTATGTTAAAATAATCTAGACATATATTACTATTTCAAATTCATTATGTTTTCAATAAATACATGTATGTCAGAAATTATGTCTCATGATACATATAAAAAAGAACTCAAAAAATTTGTATCATAGAACAACAGTTTTAGCAAAGTCTACACTGACCTTTTATCTTTCTTCTTTTTTTAAATTTTTCATTTTTTAAAATTTACTTTTTATTTTAAGTTGTTAGAAATGACAGCAGAATGCATTACATTTCATATTATACTTATAGAGCAAACTTTTACATATCTCTGGTTGTATACAATGTATATTCAGAGCATTCGTGACTTCATACATGCACTTAGGGTAATAATATCTATCTCATTCTACCATCTTTTTTTTCTCTTTTATCTTTCTTCAAATGTATCATAGTGTAAGGTTTAAGGGGTATCACTCACCTACTATAAAGTTGACAGGAGATAGAAAAAAAGGCAAATAATGAACAAAATGCATTTACAGAAACAGCAGACAAGCTCAAAGTAAAAGGTAAATTAAAAGCTCAGATTCATTTAAACCATAAATTCTTTGGATTTAAGCCATAAATTATTTTCATCAGATTTTCTAGTTCAACAGTTTTTTCTAAGAATGGAGAAGTTAATTTTCTCTGCAAGACAAGTCTTTAAAGTTACTCAATGCAATTCAGGAAGAGAGAAAGATAAGATGTGGAAATTATACACTTGCCAAACATTTTGGAACTATCATGGTTAATTCCAAGGATGAATGAAGGTCTTAATAAAGGCCTTGTGAAATACTCTAAAACATAAAATTACAAAAACTAAAGCCCAAACAATAATATAATACATTATATTATAGTAATAAATTATATAATCATAATATACTACAACAGATCAAAACCTTTAATATCATATGTAAATTCTTCCTGACCTCAAAAAAATGATCCCTACTTCCCAAACTGGAATTATTTGCAATGCTAAAATTCAAAGAAATGAGTGCATGTGTAATCAGTTTTAGAGGAAATAAGAACTGTTCCATAAATCTTAAAGAAACTGCATTTTAAATCATAAAAACACAGTTGCTTCAAATCACAGCTTGGCTTTCTGAATTTGTCTATACAATTTAACATAATTTGCTATTTGCCCAATGCTGTCGTATATTCAAAACCGTTTTATAGTCTGATGAAATAGAAATGATTTGCAATTGCATATAAGATAGACAATTCATCTCATAAAATATACTCACTTTTAAACATGTTATGTTAAAATAACCCATACCTCTTCATTCAGGCAGCTTTTTGGAGCAGTAGTATAGCACCCAGCTATATACATTTTCAAAGCCTTGTAATCTAATATAATTTATGGTACAGGTTTCCAGTTAATAGGAAATTATCCTTTTAAGTACAGTCCAGAGGAAAAGCAAGAAAAGTAGAAACAAACTACTTGTTGTTCAGCCTCATTTTCCTCATGAAAATTAGTATCTAACCTCATGTGTCCAAAGGGGTGATTAAAGAAAAAAATGCAGTACATACATGATGGGACTTGGTTACATTATTATTATGACAAAACTGAAATGTGATTGAAAAATATACAGCATTCATATGATTTTCTATATGTTTTCAAGTATTTTAAGTTAATTTATAAATAAGATTATACATACAATTAGCAAATATAGAATTCAGCATAAAATGTCAAATTTAAGGTAAGGTTATTATTTCAATTAAGCATCCAGAGTATAGATATGCTGTAATAGTTCAATTTAGGGGTTAAAAGGGCCTATAAAATGGGAAAATGGCTTTGATAGTATAAATCCATCTAACTGTAAACACCACTTACAGAATCTAAGGCCTTGCATATGTTAATACTTCTAAGACTTAGTTTCCATATTTATAAAATGAGCATAATAACTATAATAAATAAATACTGTATAATCCATATAAAGCTTAACTAAGTATCTGGTGCTTAAGAAAGTCTTTTAATAAATGTTTGCTCTTGTTCTTATCTAGGCTATGCATTTATTATTACCAGGATAAGGCTGAATGCATTTAAAAGTGCTTACTGTACACACTGTGCCAATTACCTCCTATTTTATAACAGTTTTAGAAACAGTTTTTTTTTTGTGAGTCAACTATAGGAAAAACATAAAATATAGCCAATTATAAGAAAAGGATGTTCTGAAACTTTTTTTTTATTTTCCATTGTCACTAAAATAGAAGAGTATCAATTACATGACCACTTTAAATTGAACTTTTAAAATCTTGATGAACTATGTAATAATTAAGTCAGCAACAGTCAGTTCCTCTAAATGCACATGATCAAATCAACTGTTTCTGCACAAGTTATATCTTTAGACATTATCTCCAGCTGAAAGGATAAAATATGTAGTCAAATCAGTCCATTGATAAAATGCCTTTAAGAGAAAAATACAATTTTTATCATTTAAAAAAATTTTTTTATTTATAATAGTAGTATGTATTACAATTCATAGTGCACATATATAGCATTATTTTACATACAACTGTTTGTATACAAAGTATATTCATACCATTCAGGTCTTCAATCATGCATTTAGGATAATGATATCCATCTCATTCAACCACCTTTTCTTTTCTTTTTTTGTCATTTAAAAATTTTTTCTTTGCTTCAACATGAGACAGTGAAGTCTTTTACTTTTAGCTATTGAGAATCAGGTAGCTAAAACCAAACCTGAAGATACACAGTGGGGTGGGGATGGGGAGCCTAGGGGGATTAAAGAAACACGAAAATGGCCAATGGGGAGGGAGGGGACAAAAGGGTAAAGAAAAATAAATAAATAAATAAAACCAAACCTGAATAGATATTTAAATTAAAGAGTATTTGCCATACTTATGATTAAAAACCAATAGAACTACTGAAACTAAAATCCGTTCTTTCAATGTGAATTATCCCACTAAGAACAGTCCACTCTCCCTATCATACTGAGATATAATAAATAAAAGCAAATAAATCAGTTATTCCTTTACTTTTCATGTATTATCAGACCAAGCAATGTCCATGTACTGTCCTTTGGAGTTTAAACATCTAGGTTATATGGGATTCATTTGATTAGTTTTATTAAATTCTCTCATGATCTATCAAGTAAAAAATACACAACAATTAATGTGCATTTAAAATTTGCTAAACTGAAGTCACAAATATCCCATATCCTGTGTGACTAATATAAGAGGTTAAGTAAAGAAAATGACTGGGGCTGGGATTGTGGCTCAGCAGTAGAGCGCTTGCCTAGCACGTGCGCGGCCCGGGTTCGATCCTCAGCACCATGTACAAATAAACCCATTGTGTACAACTAAAGCAAATAAATAAATATTTAAAAAAAAAAAAAAAAAGAAAATGACTATCTCTGAATGGCTCATTTTTCCAACATAAATTTTATTTCTAATGAATGTGATAATGTTAGTTTACAATAGCAGTTAAATAATGCTAAAATTTAAAAATTCTTAATGTAGAATTAAGCTAATAGAAAAGTTATACCAGGATATAGTTATTAGTTCTTACATATTCAATTATTCCAATAAAATATAATTTAAACAAATATTATATATCAAATATTGAATGCTTATCTTTAAAAAACAAAAAGACAAATAGACACACAGAAATGACACTTGAATATCCCATTGCAATACCCTTGTGAGCAATGGGTCACAAGATCATATAATGCTTTCAAAGATTTTAAAAGTGTCTTATATTTTTCTGTATGATCATCATATATATATAAAACAAATAATAGTAATACTGAAATATATATAAATACATACATACATAGCTTTTCTCTGAATTTGAGAGTTTTGAAAATATTTAACTTAATTCTAGTGAACAAGTGGTGGAAAATCTATCTCCAGCCACATTCACAAGTTTGCTGATAATAGGGAGGAATTAAAAACTGAAACAACTAAGCTTTGTGTCCTTATTTATAACTTCAAACCCATATATTTTTCCTCCCTATATGACAAGCTAGATTAATATACCAAACTGTGTATTTGGTATTTAAAATTTTTAATTCACCTCTATGAAAACATTTGCTTTTGAAAGCTAGATCTAAACATTTACAATTATTCCTTTGAAGTGAATTTTGCATTTAACCCAGTACCAAATATAAGTATTTTCCTATATTATATATCAATGTAAAATAAATAAAAATTCTTTAAGCACCTTGTCTAACACAGGCTATCAAGGATTCCATAGTATATAAAAGGTATAAACTCAGAAGATACTTTCCAAAAATTCTACATCACTTCCAGAAATAACATTTCTCTAAGTTAGCTTTGATGTCTCAGGTTTAAATATTTATGCATATAAACATTAAAAGGTAATTTGTAAAATGTTAATCTCTATGTAGTGATACCAGAAAATGTTTCATCAAGCCAAAGTTGCCTTTAATTAGTTTTCTGAAATCCCCACTGTTTTTAATCTTCTAACACTAGAAGTTATTGATCTTTTTTATATTTTATTTCAAGGCATGGTCTCACTGAGTTACTTAGGGCCTCTCTAAGTTGCTGAGGCTGACTTTGAACTCGTGATCCTCCTGCCTCAGCCTCCCAAGCCTCTAGGATACAGGCGTGCACTGCTGTGCCCAGCTACTCTTCTTATATTTTTAAGAATAAAATATTCTACCTATTGTCACAAATCCACAGTGATTGCTCCTCTTGTCTGAGAGAAAGGGGATAGTTTTAGAAGTAAATACCAGATAAAAAATGATTAACAATTTCCCTGAATATGGTTCCATGAAGAGGAAAAGAAAAACAATGATGAAAATCAACAGAAGGAGGTAATACACTAAAGGAAAAAAACAATCAGAAGAGAAAACATGTCAAGGTAAATACCAGAAATAAAAATGGCTGGGAATACAAAACAAATCTCAATAATAACTCTGAATGTTAATGGCCTAAACTCACCAATCAAAAGACATAGATTAGCACATTGGATCAAAAAAAAAAAAAAAAAAACAGATCCAACAATATGCTGCCTCCAAGAGACTCATCTCATAGGAAAAGACATCCATAGGCTGAGGGTAAAAGGATGGGAAAAATCCTACCACTCATATGGACAGAGGAAATAAGCAGGGGTTTCCATCCTCATATCAAATAAAGTAGACTTCAAGCTAAAGTCAATCAAAAGGGATAAAGAAGGACACTATATATTGCTCAAGGGAACCATACACCAACAAGACTTAACAATTATAAATATATATGCCCCAAACA
Organism: Tamias sibiricus; assembly: GCA_025594165.1. Lineage (NCBI taxonomy): Eukaryota > Metazoa > Chordata > Mammalia > Rodentia > Sciuridae > Tamias > Tamias sibiricus. The sequence goes on along the minus strand of CM046664.1, from coordinate 103,587,934 downwards.
ATGGAGCATCCATGTTCATCAAACAAACTCTCCTGAAGTTTAAGAGTCAAATTGACCACAACACAATAATTCTGGGTGACTTTAACACACCCCTTTCACCACTGGATAGATCTTCCAAACAAAAGCTGAACAAAGAAACTATAGAACTCAAAAATACAATAAACAACTTAGACTTAACTGACTTATATAGAATATTTCATCCTTCAACAAGTGAATACACTTTCTTCTCAGTAGCACATGGAACCTTCTCTAAAATAGACCATATACTAGGCCACAAAACAACTCTGAGTAAATACAAAAAAGTTGAGATTCTACCCTGCATTCTATCCGACCATAATGGAATGAAATTAGAAATCAATGATAAAATAAGAAATAAAAGCTACTCCAACACCTGGAGACTAAATAATATGCTACTGACGAACAATGGGTTGCAGATGACATCAAAGAGGAGATTAAAAAATTCTTAGAGGTGAATGAGAACACAGACACAACATATCGAAATCTCTGGGACACTATGAAGGCATTTCTAAGAGGAAAGTTCATTGGATTGAGTTCATTCCTCAAAAGAAGAAAAAGTCAACAAATAAGTGACTTAAAATTACATCTCAAAGCTCTAGGAAAAGAAGAACAATCCAACACCAAAAATGGTAGAAGACAGGAAATAGTTAAAGTCAGAGCTGAAATTAATGAAATTGAAACCAAAGAAACAACTGAAAAAATATTGACAAAACAAAAAGTTGGTTCTTTGAAAAAATAAATAAAATTGGCAGACCCTTATCTAGGCTAACAAAGAGAAGGAGAAAGATAACTCAAATTACTAATATATGTGATAAAAAAGGAAATATCCCAACAAACACTATGGAAATAAGGAAATAATTCGAAATTATTTTGAAAACTTGTACTCCAACAAAATACAAAACACCGAAGGCACCGACGACAAATTTCTAGAGTTGTATGATATGCCCAAACTTAAGCAGGATGATATACATAATTTGAACAGACCAATTTCAAGCGATGAAATAGAAGATGCCATCAGAAGCCTATCAACCAAGAAAAGCCCAGGACCAGATGGATACACAGCTGAGTTCTACAAGACCTTCAAAGAAGAACTGATACCAATACTCTTCAATTTATTTCAGGAAATAGAAAAAGAGGGAGTACTTCCAAACTTATTCTATGAGGCCAACATCACCCTGATCCCCAAACCAGGTAAAGACACATCCAAAAAAGAAAACCTCAGACCCATATCTTTAATGAACATAGATGCAAAAATTCTCAATAAAATTCTAGCAAAACAGATACAGAAACATATCAAAAATATAATACACCATGATCAAGTGGGGTTCATTCCAGGGATACAAGGATGGTTCAACAAACGTAAAACAATAAATGTAATTCACCACGTCAATAGACTCAAAGATAAGAACCATATGATTATCTCAATAGATGCAGAAAAAGCATTTGACAAAATACAGCACCCCTTCATGCTCAAAACACTAGAAAAACTAGGGATAACTGGAACATAACTCAACATCATAAAAGCTATATATGCTAATCCCCAGGCCAACATTATTCTAAATGGAGAAAAACTGAAAGCATTCCCTCTAAAAACTGGAACAAGACAGGGATGCCCTCTTTCACCACTTCTATTCAACATAGTGATTGAAATGCTGGCCAGAGCAAGAAGACAGACGAAAGAAATTAAACGGATACAGAAAGGTAAAGTAGAACTCAAATTATCATTATTTGCTGATGATATGATTTTATACCTAAAAGACCCAAAAAATTCTACCAGAAAACTTCTAGAACTCATAAATGAATTCAGCAAAGTAGCAGGATACAAAATCAACACCCATAAATCTAAGGCATTTCTATATATCAGTGACAAATCCTCTGAAAAGGAAATGAGAAAAACTACCCCGTTTACAATAGCATAACAAACAACAACAACAACAAAAACCACTTGGGAATCAACCAAAGACGTGAAAGACCTCTATAATGAAAACTACAGAAAACTAAAGAAAGAAATTATGGAAGACCTTAGAAGATGGAAAGATCTACCCTGTTCTTGGATAGACAGAACTAATATTGTCAAAGTGACCATACAAAAGCACTATACAGATTTAATGCAATGCCAATCAAAATCCCAATGACATTCCTCAAAGAAATAGAAAAAGCAGTTATGAAATTCATCTGGAAAAATAAGAGACCCAGAATAGCTAAAGCAATCCTTAGTAAGAGGAGTGAAGCAGGTGGCATCACTGTACCATACCTTAAATTATACTACAGAGTAATAGTAACAAAAACAGCATGGTATTGGCACCAAAATAGGCCTGTAGACCAATGGTACAGAATAGAGGACACATAGACTAACACATATAATTTCAGTTATCTTATATTAGACAAAGGTGCCAAAAATGTACATTGGAGAAAAGATATCCTCTTCAACAAATGCTACTGGGAAAACTGGAAATCCATATGCAATAAAATGAAATTAAATCTCTATCTCTCACCATGCACAATATTCAACTCAAAGTGGATCAAGGATCTAGGAATTAGACCAGAGACACTACACCTAGTAGAAGAAAAAGTAAGCTCTAATCTCCAACATGTTGGATTAGGCCCAAAGTTCCTTAATAAGAATCCTGTAGCACAAGAATTAATACCAAGAATCAATAAATGGGATAGACTCAAATTACAAAGCTTCTTCTCAGCAAAAGAAACAATCAGTGAGGTGAACAGAAAGCCTACTAATTGGGAACAAATTTTTACCACATGCACGTCAGATAGAGCACTAATCTCTAGAATATATAAAGAACTCAAAAATCTTAACACCAAAAAAACAAATAACCCAATCAATAAATGGGCCAAGGAATTGAACAGACACTTCTCAGAAGAAGATATACAATCAATCAACAAATACATGAAAAAATGCTCAACCTCTCTGGCAATTAGAGAAATGTAAATCAAAACCACTCTAAGATTTCATCTCACGCCAGTCAGAATGGCAGCTATTAAGAACACAAACAACATAGGCACACTCAAAAAATTGTTGGTGGGACTGCAAAATGGTGCAGCCAATATGGAAAGCAGTATGGAGATACCTTGGAAAACTTGGAATGGATCCACCTTATGACCCAGCTATCCCACTCCTTGGTCTTTACCCAAAAGACCTGAAAACAGCATATTACAGGGACACAGCCACATCAATGTTTATAGCAGCACAATTCACAATAGCTAAACTGTGGAACCAACCTAGATGCCCTTCAGTAGATGAATGGATAAAGAAAATGTGGTATATACACACAATGGAATATTACTCAGCAATAAGAGATAATAAAATCATGGCATTTGCAGGAAAATGGATGGAGTTAGAGAATATAATGCTAAGTGAAGTTAGCCAATCCCAAAAAGCCAAATGCCAAATGTTTTCTCTGATATAAGGAGGCCAATTCACAGTCGGGTTGGGATGGGGAGCATAGGAGGATTAGAGAAGCACTAGAATGGCCAATGGGGAGGGAGGGGAAGGGAGGGGGCAAAAGGGTGAAGGAAAAAAAAAAAAAGATGGTAGAATGAGATGGATATCATTACCCTAAGTGCATGTATGAAGTCACGAATGGTGTGAATATACTTTGCATACAACCAGAGATTTGTAAAAAAGTGCTCTATATGTGTAATATGAAATGTAATGCATTCTGCTGTCATTTATAACATCTTAGAATAAAAAATAAATTAAAAAAATTTCCATGAATATGGAAATTCTCTATCAAGCACAATCACAAAACCAAAGGTGCTGATAAAATGTGAAACTCTCAATTGCCCCATATTCTATAAGGGTAACATAAACATTATAGAAATGATTTAAATGAGGTGAAAACATTTCAAGATTTAATGCATTGCCATGATCTTAAGCAAAAATAGAACAAAAACTTCCAGATTTAGGAATTACATGCCCAGATATGTATCCAAATACAAATAGTACATACCTATAAAAAACTCACTTGTATTTTCTTTTGCATATTATAACCTCTTCCAAAAAGGTTAAATATTTAAAAGCCTCAGATTATTTTGTGTGTAATTACAACTGGCATAAATCCTGGACTTCCAAAAGTGATATATGGCTCCATATGAAAAAGTAATTATATCTTTATGCTTGGAATAAAAGCACAATGAATACATAATCATTGATTGTGGATAGCAGGTACTTTCCATAAAGCATTTAAATTTTAATGTGAATGACAATGAATAGCAAACACAGGAATCATCAGAGATTTGAAACAAAATCTCTCCCCCAGAATAACACTGTGTTATAACTGTAGTGAGAACCAGGATGGCTGTCTATAGAGTATCCAATCCTTTTTCTAGGATTCATTCTTTCAAATGTTTTACAATTGTTACCATGTCTGTCTTAAATTTTCTATTTTTAAGGGAAAAGGTTGTAGAACCTTTTAACATTTATATATAGAAGGAAAAATGTTTATACCTCTTACATCTTGGTCAGTTTTTCCTAAATGATCTCAAGTTTTTCAGGGTTCTTCTTAAGTGGGTATGCAACATTAAACAAACTCTACCGTGGTATAAAATTAATCTGCATATTAATCTGTTTGACCAATCCACCATCCACTGAACTAGTTATTCAGCACTAATGTAGACAGTCTCTAACACAGACCAAGTGATCCCTGACTCCTGATATTCATGGCTTGTGTAATTCTCTCCCTTTGAGTGTGCCTGGATGTACTGACTTGCTTTGATCAAATAAAACACTGTAGAACTAATAGGATGTCCCTTTAGATATTAGATTACAAAAAGATGGGAGATTCTGTCTTGGGAACTCTTTTTTGGGGGGGGGAACTGAGAATTGAATCCAAGGGAGCTTAACCACTGAGCCACATACCAGGCCTTTATTAAAATTTTGAGATAGGGTTTCACTAAGTTGCTTAGGGCCTCACTAAATTGCTGAGGCTGGCTTTGAACTTGCAATCCTCCTGCCTCAGCCTATTGAGCTGCTGGGATTCCAGGTGTGGGTCACTGTGCCCGACTTGGGAACTAATTGAATGACTGTCTGCAGAAGCCAGTTTCCATCCTGTAATACATACTTTAGAGAAGTCCACATGAGATACCTTAGAAACAGATCTCATAAGACACAGGTATAACAGTGTCACCAAGTTTTGAGATAATGTTATTCAACAATAGGTACGCACACAAGCAAGGTCCTGCTTAAAGCTGTACATTCAAGAAAACAAAGGCTCTTAAAATTATGTTACAAATCCACATTTGAATAAAGAAAAAGGTCCAGGTACAGAGAATTTGGTGATGTCCTTTTTTTTTCTGGAAAAAAGTCAATAATGATAAAGTGTTAAAATAAAAGCACACAGCACCATCATATCTTCTGGTTGCTAAGGAAATGCAATTTGATTACATCTACTCTTGCTAAAGAGACGTTTCCACGTTACCAACACCATTAACAATAACTAATTAATATGGTGCTTCTGAGTTAGTCACAGCTATTTTCACATATTTTAAACTCAATTCTATCAAGGTAAGAATTATATAACAAGCTGTCCAAGTTTAAGTTGGTAATCTGATGATTTCTGGTAACTGTCTATATAGTTGTGTGACAATAACTATAATGTAGAACATTTTTATCACCTCAAAAATGTTCCTTCCTTCTTCTACAGGCTCCCTCCATCTGTAGTTCTGGGAAATCACATACCTGTTTTCTGTCACTCTAGTTTTACATTTTTAAAAAGTTAATATAAATGGAATCAAGCAATATAAAGGCTTTTGTGTCTGGCTTCTTTTACTTGATATAATGGCTTTGAGTATACACAGTGCTGAATGCATCAATAGTTTGTTCCTTTGCACTGCTGAGAAGTATCTCATTGTATGAGGTATAATACAATTTGTACACCAAATTATCAGTTAAAGAACATATGAATTATTTCTGGTTTTTACTATTATGACTAAAGCACCTATGAGCACTTAATTATGAATCTTTGTATAGTATGAGTATCTTATTGCTGTTGAGTAAATAGCTAGGGGTAGAACTGCTGCAGCCAAACATATGATATATGTTTATAAGAACCTGTTGAACTGTGGCTGTGCTGTCTTGCATTCCCATCAGCAATGAATCAATGTTGAAGTTGTTGCATATTGCTTGTCGGTACGTAAAATTACCAGTCTTCTAAATTTTAGCCTTTTGTATAGTTCCTCACTGTGAATTTAATTTACATTTTCCTAATGATTAATGATGTTGAACAGAATTTCTTGTGCTTAATTGTAGATCTTCTTTGGTGAATTTTTTCTTAAAGTGATTTGCATATTTTAAGAGGATCGAATAAAAATCATATTAAATGTTACTACTATAATAACTTTATTAATTATAAGAGCTTTTTAGTTCTTTATATATACTTTATCAGAAAATGTTTTTAAGTATTTATTCCATTGATTGTATTTTCATTTTCTTCAGAGTATTTTTAGTGTTTTAAATTTTGATGTAGTTTAATTTATCATTATTTTTCCTTATGCTTCCTGCTTCTGTTCTAAAAACAAAATCTGTGATTAGCCCAAGATCATAAAGATTTTTTGCCTATGTTCTAGGTCTTAGCTGCTGTACTTAGGTCTGTGAGCAATCTAGAGTTAATTTTTATATATATGATGAGAGGAAGGTCAAGTGTTTTTTTAAAAATCTGTTTCATTTTTAATGAGGCCATCCAATTTTTCCAGCACCATTTGTTGAAAAGACTATAATTGCTTCCACTGACTTATCTTGTTGCCTTTGTAAAAAAAAAAATAATTTCTTTACATTTTTGAGGGTCTATATTATAACTCCATTCTGTTCCATTAATCTATATTAGTGTCCTCATGCCTGAACAAGAGCGCCTTGATTAGTGTAGTTTTAAGGTAGTGAAAATCCTCTCTGATATTTTTAAAGAACAATAATTTCTAGAAGAGTAACCTGCTGATATTTTCTTTAGGGTTATGTTTAATGTACAGACTAATTTGGGAAAAGTTGAAATCATAAAAATATTGAGTATTCTCATGCATGAGCATGTTCTATTTTGTCACTCACTTAAGTCATATTTTCTCAGAAGTATTTTGTTGTTTGAAGTATAGAAATTGAATAGGAATGGTGAAGGTGAACATATTTGCAGTATACTTGATTCTAGGAGTAAAAATCACTTGACCTAATAATTAAGTATGATATTAACTATCAGTTTCACTTAGATGATACATATTACATTGAGGAGGTACCCTGCTATTTCGTGTTTCTTGAGAGTTGTTTTTTTTTTAAATCTATATCTGTTGAGGTGAGCAAATAATTTTTCACCCATTTACTGACTCTTAGTCCTTCCTTTACTTTCTTTCATATTTGTAATCTAGTTACAATAACTGTATTAATGTTATCATATACTAATATATCATTTCTAACATTTCTTGAGATGTCTCTCTTTAACTAAGTTTCCACTAATCATGTCATATTTTCCTGTTTCTTCACATGCCTTACAATTCTTATGTGAGTGCTAGATACTGAAATGTTTTTTTTTTGTTCTAATATTCTCGAATATTATTCTGCAATAGTTACTTGGAGACAGATCCTTCTGAGGCTTGCTTTTAGGTCTTAATATGTGGGATCAGACCTACATTTAGTTTGGAGCTAAAAGTTGACAGTTTCTCTTTTAACTTGTCTACTTTCTTTCATATTTAACTCTATATATCAAGAAGAAGCTGTGAGGCTCCTTCAGTTCTTTGCCTTGATATCTCATGAATTAAAAGTCCTAGTCAGTTTTAGGTACATTTTTTACCTTCCACATTACTAAAGGTGACAAAAGGTGTTGCTAAACTTTGTCATTATATAACAAATATCTCTTTTCTTCCCATTTCAATAACACTTTCACTTTTCTTCTTTAAGGCTATCAGTCTCTTTTTTGTTTTCATTAATACTCTTCTCACAGTCTTATTAATAATCCAGTCTCAAAACTATTCTCACATCTTCAGTTTCTTCTTCCAACTGCAGCCCAAATTCAGGCACCAAAACCTGTATAAGTTGTATGTGTTAGTACAGACTGCTCCAAAATTTATAAACATTTATTATCTTTCATAGTTTCTGTAAGTCAAGAATTTAGGGGAGTCTTGGCTGGGCAGTTTAGGCTTCGTTCTTCTTATGGAGTTCAACCACATGTAGACTGGGGCTGTAGTCCTCTAAATGCTTTACTAAGGCTGAAGGAGCTCCTTCCCAGGTGCCTACACAACAAGTCTGGCAAGTTGGTACTGGCTAGTGGCTGGCCTAAGTTCTTCCTGCTGTGAGCAATCTTCAGAGGCTCTCTGCCTTCTCAACATGGCAGCTGGACTTCTTCAGAGTTGGCAACCCAAAGACCAAGATAGAAGCCATAATGCCTTTTATAATTTAGCCTTGGAAGTCATAGATCATTACTTCATTTTTATTCTAATCATCATACAGCCTAGACAGAAATCTATTTGGTAGGAGATCAGAAAAGAGAGTAAATACCAGAAAGACAAGATCATCAGAGGATCATGAGATGAACACTATGTGGAAAAAAATGACAATGTGATAGAGACTGACTTGGGGTTTAGACAACATAAAGAGCATAACATGAGAAGAACTCATTCATTGAAGAAATGATTTATGAACTGAGACTTGATAAATAGAAACTGGCCAAGTATGTCTCATGTGATATAGGGGAACCAATAGGGTATGTCCTAGAATGAGTCCAAACACCTGAAAACCAGGAGTCCCTATGTCCAAGAGCAGTAGAAGATAGATGTTCCAGCTCAAACTTAGTGTTTGAATTCACCCTTCTTCTATCTTTTTTTTTTTTTTTTTTTAACTTTTTGGGCTCTCTGCATTGGATGATGCTTGACCACATTGGTGAGGATGATCTTTACTCAGCTGACTGATTCAAATGCTAATCTTCCCCAAAACACTCTCATAGACACATCCAGATAATGATTCAACAGCTATCTGGGCATAACTTAGCTCAATCAATTTGACATACTAATTTATCTGTTATTGTTATACACCAAATCCAGGTACAAATTATAAATCCAATTAGTATTTCCAAACAATTCCAATAGGCTGCTATATTGTCTTGAAACTACTCAATGACTCATGTATGCAAAACATCACTCATTCCTAATTAGTATATTTCATACTTTCATCAAGGATCAAATATCATGCTCTGAATAACTCTGGAATAAGCACTTGGTAAATCCAGATAAGATCTATATTAACTAATGCTTTACAATACAAATTGTGTAATGCATGTTCAGCTCTCTTCTTTTGACTTTAAATACTATTTCTTATGTTTTTATTATGTATTTTAGTGATTCATGTGCAAACCTAAAGAAAATGCTTTAACAGTTGTTTAAAAACCTACAGTCTCTGTGGTGTTGATAGGATATGACTTGACTAATGTAATTTAGTTAACAAGTTACAATAAACTTCTATTTTTCATCCTCAGGTTCTGTATTACATAAAAATAATTGAAACAGTTTAGACTCAGAATGTTAGATGAGCAGTTTTACCCACCTATTCACAGTTCATAATATAGTAAATGATGCTTTCCTTTGAGATCTTTTAAAGCCAAATTATGTTTGCTGGGCCATGTTTAGTTATGGGAAAATTAATCTTAAACTAGAATTTATAAATTCATTAGAAGACAATAATATAATGTAATTTGAAAAAGATAAAAATCAATTGAATACCTATAGAAAGAATCAATAGATATTTACATATTATTTAAAGTTATACAAAACTACAATTTATTTTTTTACAGCTTTATCTGCTGTCATTTTATCAGCAATGTTTCACATTTAGACAAAATGGATTAGTCTCTTGTTTTAAATCTCAGTGAATAAGAGGAAAAATATGTGTCCTAAATTTTATTAGAGCTAGAAGAATTAAAATCAGGGACTGGAGTGTGGCTCAGGGGTACAGTACTTGCCTACTATGCACAAGGCCCTGGGTTCAATCCTCAGCACCACACCAAAACAAACAAATAAATCAGTATTTAATATATTCACTGTATCTCTCTGATCTTGGGACCAGGTGCAAAGGACAAATTTCTAGGATAACTGCTCTTTTTCCATGATGCTAGACCTCACTGACTCAGTTTCTGGCTCCCATATTTGTTCCAAGCTATGTAAGTTTACTCAAGTATTTCCTGTGCCTCTGTTTCCTCATGTAAAAAAAAAAGGGGGCATTATGGTAGTATCTACCCATTGGATTTGCCATCTGTCTTCTTGGTCTCCATAAATGCATGAGCCAACTCACCAAATCTATCAATCTATATCTATCTGCTGTTGGTTCTGTTTCTTAGTAGAACCCTGAGAAATAAATGCACCCTGGAGTTTTCAATGGCTAAAGCTAGTCATGAAGTGGAAATGTACCTAATGTGACAAGCTCACTATGAGGGATCCCTACCACACACAGACTTTAGGCTCCTTAGTACCAAGGTGTCTTGGGCACATGACTGTGGTGATTTAAAATCTGGAGAGCAATGGGTCTTATGAATCCCAGCAGAGGAAGAAAAGGAAGACTGTTACCTGAATCATCCATATTTACCTTTCAATTTACCTTTGCATGTGTTTCTCCTGTGACTGTCACATCACATTGAGTATAAATTTATTTAACCAAATATTTAAGGAAATTAATATGACTAGCACTTATTGTGAGTAGTGTTAAATTATGTCAGCAAAATGAGGAAAATAATAATAGCTTATCAATGCTTTGAGCCATGGGTTTCCAATATCCCCCAGGAACTTAACCTGGGTTGAGGTGAATCACTTTTTCAAAGTGACCTAATATGCTTTATCTCATTTAAATAATGTAGGGTTGAAAAACATACATGCCTTAACAAGTCATCATATATTAAAATTTGGGTACTTTTTCTCAAGTTTGTTAAATGTGGCTACTAGTGGGGTCTTCATCCATACTATTAGTTCATAAATTCAGGTATAATCATTCAAAGATTAATGAAACAAAGCACATGAGGAAACAAGAAAAAAAAAAATAATTCTCTAAACTTGTGGGTAAAGTCATAAGAATTTACCATGCACCTGATTAATATGCAAATGTTGACATATATTTCATCTACATTTCCAGGAAATAAATAAAAACTTAATCTTTAATACTTAAAAATAATCTCAATTCAAATCTCAGTTTTAATTTTTCACCACCTCTGGTTTCAAATCTTCCCCATTCTGGCTCTTTAAAGCCAGAGTTCTACATATTACCCTCAGGCCTGTGCTTAGTAGTTAGCTAACCATGGTAATATTCCAGATAATATCCCTATTTGAAAATGCATTTAATAACCACTAAGTGTGATATGAATAAAAATATAGAAGGACATATATTTTAAACACCAGTTTAAAAAAGTCATTCGTTAACACAGGACTAGGTTTTGGATTTTATTTTTATATTAGTATCTTATGAAGATCTATTATCTATTTTGAATTCAGAGAAATCAAATATTATTTTTGAAAAGGTAAAATTGAGAAAAAGTTTTCTTTTTAACATCAGTTAATTAAGATCCTGGATTGTATAATTTCAATAAATTAAGATCCTGGGCTCAATAATTTGGAAGAAGCCCAGAATCGTAAGCCCACGTGTAGGTTAGGATTTTTGCCAAGAGAGTGGAGAAATAAAAGTATATGCATTTTAAAGACAAAAAAGTAGATACTCTGTAACTTCAAGTTCAAAATATAGTATGAATTATGAGCATTATCAGAAAGAAGAGATCACAAGAGAGAGGGAGGACAAGGAGGACTTCCCAGAGGGCAAAGGAGTTGCAATATGTTCTTTAAGATAGGTAGGTTCTAAACAGAAGACAGTATTTTTAAAGCAGAAAAAAAAAAGTGGCAAAGAGAAATGCAGAAAAATAATTAATACACAAGTTGTGTCTAAAGGATGATGACTACATGACTGCACCAGACATGAACAGAGAGAGACAAGTGAAAAGATCAGGCGATGGAAGGTGTTTAACATCAAACTAAAAAGCTTACATTCTACACAGAATGGAGGGCTGTTGAAGGTTTCTGAAGAGAAGATGGATGTGACTGATGCAGAATTATTATTTCTGATACTAAGTCATAGTTCTTCTACTACTAGAGATCAACAGAAAGTCAACTCCTTTTTACATGATAGCCCTTCATACATTTGAAATCTGCAGAGATGGTCTTCCTTTAGGGGTTAATGATTAGGAAAGAATGAAAAAGGGAGAAAGTGAAATCAGAAAGACCAGTTAAGAGGCCATATGAAATTTATACAAGTCTTGAAATAACAACACAAAATTATATGGTCAAATAGTCAAAACAGAAAGGGATGGCTATGATTTTGTGTCACTACAAACTCTCTTGCAACTCAGAAATGCTTAAGTTGAGTGTGTACCTTATTTATTTAATTTTAAAATTTGTCTTAAGGCCTAATAAACAGCTATACTGACATAGGAAAGTGCTATCTCAAGAACACAAAGTACAATCACATTTACAGATGAGCTCACCTATGCAGCTCAGAGAACATTGCACAGTTTTTTCTGTATTCTTTCCAATTATTTTACATACTTTTCACAAGACTATGGGTGTTCTAGAAATATCAATAAACTGCCTAAATGAATCACTTAGGTTGTATTCCTTAAAACATTCCTTCAGCATCAAACGGTGCTTTCCCACTGAAAAAGCCTAAAATTTGATCTCCTGCTGCCATGAAATTTGAATGATGCATCTTTATAGCAATGCTAACTCACCAATATATTTTCAGAATGTTTGACAGTTTCTTTCTGATACTGAAAACACTAAACTACTTTCATAATTATACATACCAAATAATGCTTCCTTAATATGTTCATTTATAGGATTTTTGAAAAAGTATAAGAAATAAGCAGTGCTTTTAAAAAATTAAGTAACCTAGGACCAAACAAAACCGATTCCAACCTTAACCTTACCTGGCTCAAGACTCCTTTCTTATTTATTTTCCAAACTGTATTTCTGACAACCCAAGGGTCAGATATAAATTTCAAGGTCTGAAAGAATGTCCCCTCTGTCCTATTAGGTTGGAAGAGTTATAATAAGTTCATTAAGCTTGGTCCTGGCTAATTCTTTAAAACAATAAGTAGATTTAAAAAGGCAGTTAGCTTCAAATCCAATAGCTTACTTGTCTAAATAAATCATGTCATTGAATATGTTTATAATCACTTCAATTTCAATTTATTGTATAACTGGTTTTGTTAATAGGATTTAGGGACCTAAATTAATATTTATTGAGGCTATAACTAGAAATTCTATCTTCCTAGAAACTCTTACTATATTAGCAATAAGGCACACTAAAATAGCTCAACAATTAACAATATTGATTCAGAGTTTTTAGTTTTCAAATAAAATTTTCAATGCAACTTAATATATTTGTAGGTAAAACAAGAGGAAACTAGTATTCAACAATATATGAAGTGACCAAACTGTGTACATGAAGCCACATATTTACCTGACATTGCCCTTGGTGTTTCTGAGAACTGTTGCAGCAAAATTCTGTGTGACACCCACCAAACTGATTCCATCCACTTCCACAATCTGGTCATTGACTTGTATTCTTTAGAAAGAGGAAAAAAAATAATCCACAATTAATTTATCTGACAATGCACTGTCATTCTCAATAAATGAACTGACAAAATACTTGATTTTTAGGATATTCTTATTGATCCAAAAATTTATCTTTTATTTATAAGCCCAAGACCTTAGTCAAATGTTCAATGTATTTTAAAAACTATTTTGGAAGACAAAACTAGGGACAACTTAATTAAAGACTCAGTTTACCAAGCATCGATATTCCCATCGCAAAAATTGAAAACTGCAAGTGTATGACATATTTACAACAGTTTTTTTGTCCTTAATGAAAGCATAACACATCCAACTGAAATACCTTTGGACCTAATTCCCAGGGCCCATTTTACCTCTCATCTCCAAGTTAACATTATCAGGCAGGGAATCCTTCCTATTCAAGTTGAATACTTCAAATAAGTAATGTATGTATGTGCTTACTTATTTACTAATTTATGTTTCTGAGACACATGCTGTATTAGTAAAGTTTGGTGAATAATGTTTTTAAATTTGTATGTTTCATATGTGTGTGTGTGTGTGTGTGTGTGTGTGTGTACTTTCTTTCTCCTAATATCTCAAAAATGGAAAAACGGGAATTAGAGGGGAATTAGATATTAAACACTCCAATACCCAACTTCATCACATTTAGCACTGTGCAATATTTAAAGCATATTTTTCCTAACAAAATGCATTACTTAATGAATAGTATGAATATACTTTGTATACAGTGTTATGTAAAAAGGTGCTCTATGTGTGTATTATGAATTGTAATGCATGCTACTGTTATATATACAACAACTTTGAATTTTAAAAAATCATGTAGCTGACAACTGTAAAAAAAAAAATGCATTACCTAAGAGTTGAAATCTCAATATTTGTCTCTAATAACGATCATGAAATATTTTCATGATTGCAGTTATTACCAGCATTTGTTGATTTTCCTGCCCCACCTTTTTCTCTTTGACATTGTATTGGGGGAGGATGTTGTTCCTGGCATTAGTGACTCAATCATTACTAATTCCTAATTTATGAGTATGATATAAGCTATTTATTGATTACTGTTAGAAATTTTGATACCTCAGTGTTCACATATTTCTATAATTTTGTAAATCACTGGATTATAATCTAACAGACAAAACAAACTGACATGATAACGATGAAAAATAAAGATCACACTGATTTTTGTGTTTAGCCTTTCTACTGATTTTTTTAAATGGAATAGTATATGTACATAGACAGGCACATTATATATGCTTTATATATTAAAAAATGATAAAGTATGCCTCTTTTCACAACTTAGTTTTATTCACAAAACACTGTATTTGATACTTCTGACTACTATAAATGCAATTTTAGCTAATTTGTTTTAACAACTATATAGTATTATCTTTTATAAATATATCAAATATATTTATCCATTATTTTTTAGATGGACAATTGTGATGTTTTCCATTTTAGCTATTATAAATACTATGTAACCACCAATTTTACATATTCCTCATTACCCACATATATGAATTCTCCAGAGCATACACCTAGAAGTAAAATTCCTGAGTCAAAGAATACAGTACTTCCAACAATATTAGAAATCGACAAACTCTGCAACCTCACAAATACTTGGTATTTGAGTATTGTCAATCATATAGGTGAAGAACATTGAATAGTTTTGTATTGAACTAAGATGTGTTCTTCTGACATTATTTGGACTATTTTGGTTTTGGTTTTTCTGTACTAGGAATCACACCCAGGGTCTCAAATCCCAGGCAAGCAGTCAACCACAGCCCCGATATCTAGTTTTCAAATGCTCTTTTAACCACATTTATTATCTTGCTAGTTTCCTAATTCACTAGGGAACTTAACAGAATCTTTGATAATGTTCTTTTTATATTAATGAGTCATCTTTATATTTCTTTGTGTATTAACTTAAATGGATATCACAGTTTTAGAAGAACCACCGAGATGGCCAAATGGACTCACAAAGCTAATCAAATTGTGTCACCACAGAAATGTACTTTAAGTTACATAAACACAGGTATCATTTTTTTCAGTCATCAGTGTAATTCTCAAAAAGTAATAGAACTTTTCTTTGCTACCAAGTAGATATGCTAGAAGTTTGCTTATTTTCTAATTTGGTACTTTTTTTTTCTTTCTTATTTTTTTCTGATTCTCAGCCATTTTGGTTCTGGATCTAGTCTGTACTACATGATGACAAGGATGATATTGATAATTCCTCACTAGCAGCAACAATAATTAGAAGTACAATTTTATACTCCGAAATGGCAGGGCTGGGGTTGTGGGTCAGTGGTAGAGCGCTTGCCTAGCATGTATGAGGCACTGGATTCTATCCTCAGCACCACATAAAAATAAATAAATAAACAAACAAACAAATAAATAAATAAAGGTTTGAAATGGCAGACTTCCATTGGGACTATGGATATCTACTCTCTCACATGAGAGATAAAAAATTGGGGTTGCTATCTTTTTAATTCTCTTAGTTCAAATCATTTCACAAACATTTCATGACTACTGGAAAGGAAGGAAAATAGTAAGGAGCTCTGATCTAATTGGTTTATATAGTATAATACACAATCCATGAATCTAATATTGTAGTATCTAATGAAAACTTTAAATGTGCTAATCATCCAAGAGAAAAGTTCTTAAGGAATTTCTAAGTAACTAGGTAGATTTTTATGTAAGAATCCATGTTTGTGCAATAAAAACGAACCATTGTATAAATCAGACGGATTTAATAATTTTGGTCTAAAATGTATAGCTATGTTTTTTGTTTGTTTGTTTTTGTGGTGGTGGGGATTGAACCCAGGGCCTTGTGCATTCAAGGCAAGTACTCTACCAACTGAGCCAAATCCTCAGCCCTATAGCTATGTTTTTTCCATAGTTTTGTAAGGGTGTAGGTTTGTATTTTCATGAAGAAACCTGTTATGGTTTGGATTTAAAATGTCCCTCAAAGTCTCATGTATTGAAGCCTTGAACCCCAATACAGCAATGTTCAAAAGTAGAGCTCTTTGGGAATGAATAGATCATGAGGACTCTGACTTCATCATTGAAGTAGTAAAAACAACTACAAAACAGGAGAAGTGATAAATATTTGGAGAAAGAATGATGTACTTGGGGGAACTGCCACTGAAAATGCTTACCACCACCACCAAGGCTGGACAAATTTACAATTATGTTCTTGACCCTGGCTGGGTTGAGAAAGAAATATCCCATTGAAAAGCTTGTAGTACGTAAAATATTAAGTATAAATGAACAATACTGACGATAGTAAAATTTTAAAGTGCATAATTGATAACCTCTTTTTTTAGTACATTTTAATTTTTTTCCTGCAAATGTTTATTCAGCTGCTTTCATTTAGTTTTCTTAATTCCATTTTATATAAAACCTTAAGCTTTTCCAACCATGAGTTACGATAAGAATTAGTCCTTAGGTAGAGAAGTTCTAGTTTAACTACTAAGGTACAGATGGTTATAAAGATTACCAAAACAAAATAAAATTGTTAGCACTGAAATAAACATATCATATGACCTTGGTACACTACTTTATTATTTTAGTGATTATTATTCTGATTCAGATGTGCATAGAGGTTAAGGAAGAAAACTAAACTACCATGGGTAATAATATGATCTTTGACCATATATTATTGTTCAAAAGAGTAACACAAAGTGATACCTAAAGCATAATCTTAGAAGAAGAGCAAGAATAAACTGAGAGAGATCAACTGAGGGGATTCCCACAGACACTAAGGAAAGGCCTAACCTAAAGATGCTGCACAGAGAATCAACTCAGAAGAGCCAACCTAAGAGATATGCCAAAGAAAGAAATACATAACACAATAAGAGAATATATAGGTACAATAAATGAAAGAATAAAAGATGACTACATAGTTTTACATCTAGAACAATAAAAAATAGGGACAACACAAAACACAGGTTGTTCAGACTGAGAGAAAGGGAAAAGAAATTCAATTTCTTTTATGGTGAATTAGAGACCAAAATAAGATATTCAAGTGCATAATTTCTACATATTCTAGCACTGGGGGTGAATCTGGGAATACTTTCTACAAAGTCATTAAAAAAATCAGTTCATTGAAAACAAAAGTGAGTTCACGATGCTGGCCTTGTGATAAAACTATTCTTATAATATAGATTTAAAACAAGAAAACAACAACAAAGGAGAAAAGGGTCTATAAAGCAGAACCCAAAAAATGTCAAACAAAATGAGAGAGCATGGATCTCACTAGAAATAGGAATCCTATTATGACACTGGAAAAGACAGAGGAAGCAGTCTAAGAAAAGGCCCCTGGATGTCTCAAAACGGTGGGTCACTAATTTGGAAAGAAATAAATCAGGCAGAAAATTAAGAACAAGAAAAAAATACAGAATTTTGCTATGTGTAAGTTTAGAGTTCCACATTAATTCTGTTTACTGTACTTGCTCATACTTGTTGTGAGAGTGGGGGAGTAGGAAAGAAAGTTCTGTGAGGTCACATAGTGAGGTGAGTTGGTATGACTTTTACGGAGATTAGCACTAAAAGAACAGTCAATAACATGGTTGTAAACTATGCAACAGGAATAAAGCAAACAAAATAATTTATTTAAAAAGAATAAAAGGAATATGGGTGGCCAGTAAACATTTGAAAAGAATCAAAAAGAAGATTAGAGGAACACTAGAATGGCCAATGGGGAGGGAGGGGAAGGAAGGGGGCAAAAGGGTGAAGAAGAAAAAAAAAAAAAGATGGTAGAATGAGATGGATATGCATGTATGAAGTCACGAATGGTGTGAATATACTTTGCATACAACCAGAGATTTGTAAAAAAAAAAGTGCTCTATATGTGTAATATGAAATGTAATGCATTCTGCTGTCATTTATAACATCTTAGAATAAAAAATAAATAAATTTTTAAAAAAAGTTAAAGGTAATAATGTCTCACTTGCCAAATTATTAAAGATTTTATCACACAATATTCAGCCTGAATGAAGGGGCAGGAGGCTACTGTTAGACCCTGAGTAAAAATTGAACAACCTTTCTGAAGGGCAGAGTTGCAAAATATTTCAAAAGTATTTGAAATGTAGTACACCTTGATGTGGTAATTACTGTTCTAGGAAATTAGTTCCAAAGAAATAATAAGAGATCTTCATGATGATTTTTATATAAAAATTCTGACCTCACCAATACCTTGCAATAAAATGCTAGTTTTACTTTCTTCTTCATACTTTGTCACATTTCACCCATGAACTAGTACTATAGAGGTAACATATTTACCTTTATAACTTTAAAATGTCATTTACACAAACTTATTTGACAATTGGTAACATTTTACAGGGACTAGGGATATATTCAAAAAGGTTTTCCTTTAGACTGAAATGTTATAGTTCCCTGCTCTTTATAAAATATGCATGTGTGGTTAACAATAAAATAACTCAGCTAAAGTGTCTGAACTCAATCTGTAATCTAACTCAAAGCCAAAAGGTCATAGTCTCAATGACAGGGAGAGGGAGAATTAGTACATGGTCTGGAGCTGCTATATTTCAACAGGATTTTCACAATGCCCATCATATATGATTAATTTATAATCAGAAAACCAATATTTATAGCATGATCTAATGTAATGTGTCTGTAAAAAACACTTCTGTTGGTGCACACACATGTGCCTCAAAATAGAAAATAACAAATCTGGAAGAAGTACTGAAAAAAGAAAAAAAAGTCAAAGAATTCATGAGCATCAGTGTTGGTGATTAAATGTTAAAGGAAGTCCTTCAGGGAGTAGGAGCACAACACTGGGTAGAAATGTGCATCTCCACCAAGGATTAAGAGCACCAGAAGTGCTAAGAGAGAAGAGCCAAGTGCAGACACCCAGCAACAGACTTTCAATTAGGTGTATTCTTTGCATTGAGAGCCTAGTGTGAAAATGAGGGATCCTGTGGTTAAAATGTGATCCTACATAATTCTTCCTGTCTGCCTCAACACAGAGAGCATTAAGGGAAATAAGAAAGCACAACACTAGTTGATTACTATTTTCATTAGAAGAAAATTTATTTTAAAAATCTTTACTTGTTTCAAAAGTGCTATATTCATTAAAGAAAAATTTAAAATCTGATACACTATTAAAAAATCAAGAAAATAAAAACCACCTTAAAAGTTTTTTTTTTTTTTTGTTTTGTTTTTTTTTTTTTTTAAACAATGGAAAGGAAGGGAGGGAGAAGGGAAGGTTTGGAAGTAGCTACTTGAGGGGCATTTTGATTTATCTTTTTATAGTCAGACTGTGTGGTGATTAAAGTGAAGACAAGCTTAAAAAACTAAAAATGAGTACAAAGCGGAGAGGCAAATATAACTGGAGATGAGGGGAACAATGCTTAAAAGGAGGCAACAGCTCAGGTTTATTCCCACCACAGACTACTGCTACAATCTACTAGATTATGAGCCAGCTAATTATCTTATTTATCAATGGTTATCATGGTAGGGGAATTATCTGACACTCTGTGTGAATCTCTTACCCTGTGAGAGGATAACTTTTAGGGCTTTTTTTTCTAAATTAACATTTTGCATTACAATTCATATTATACTTATAGAGCACATTTTTACATATCTCTGGTTGTATACAGAGTATATCACACCATTCGTGTCTTCATACATGTACTTAGGGTAATGATATCCATCTCATCATCTTATTCTACCATCTTTTTTTTTTTTTTAATTTACCCTTTTGCCCCCTCCCTTTACTTCCCTCCCCATTGGACTTTCTAGTGTTCTCCTAATCCTCCTAAGCTCCCTGTCCCAACCCCACTGTGAATCAGCCTCCTTATATCAGAGAAAACATTCATCATTTGGATTTTGGGGATTGACTAACTTCACTTAGGATTATATTCTCCAACTCTATCCATTTACCTGCGAATGCCATTATTTTATTCTCTTTTATTGCTGAGTAATATTCCTTTGTGTATATATACCACATTTTCTTTATCCATTCATCTACTGAAGGACATCTAGGTTGGTTCCACAGTTTAGCTATTGTGAATTGTGCTGCTATAAATATTGATGTGGCTGTGTCCCTGTAGTATGTTGTTTTTAAGTCCTTTGGATATAGACTGAGGAGTGGGATAGCTGGGTCATATGGTGGTTCCATTCCCAGTTTTCCAAGTAATCTCCATACTGCTTTCCACATTGGCTATTTGTTTGTGATTTTGTTTTGGTACTAGGGTTTGAACCCAAAGGCATTTAACCACCAAGCCACATTCCCCAGCCCTTTTTAAATTGTCCAGGATATTGCTAGATTGCTGAAACTGGCTTTGAACTAGAGATTCTCCTGCCTCAGCCTCCTGGGATTACAGGTATGTGCTATTATGCCTGGCCAAGGATAACAGTTAGATACAACCTCACAGATAGTAGCACTAATAATCTCTCTCAAATCTTGCCTATAATTAAAAGCACAAAAAAACAAGGGGTGACTCTTGATGGTAAAAATAAGTGGACAGATCTCTGTATCCCAAAATATAAAGAATAATTAACTCTAGAGATAATCTGACCTTTCCAAAAGTTTCCAGAATAGCAGAGGAAACAGTTTGTTTTGCCCGGAAACACTCTCTACTGGAATGGAATGTATGGGAATGTACCTGACTCATTTCTAAATGTCATCACATTATAGCTATATCCTCCATAATTTTCCTATGCTTTAGTTACCAAAAGTGTGCAACAACACTGCTCTTTAGCCTTGATCTAATATGCTGAGAATCCTCAATCCTTAACCTAAAATACCAGAATTAATGGGTATAAAGCTAATGAAAACATATGTTAGGCTCTCCAGGGTTTGTTTAATGTTGTTAGATAATTATTTATTGACATGATGTTTCTAGAAAAGAAAAAAAAAAAAAAAAAAAAAAAAAACCACAAACTCTACCTCACAGAGCTTATGTCAACAAAGAACCAAGCATGAATGGCAAGGAGACCTGCTGGAGCAACAGTAATGAACTTTGTTCAACAGAGATCTTCCCTAAAATGCTAGATAGTGAACATTTAAATGTATGAGAAAATACATATTAAGACAGCAATGTCAGGGTGAAAGCAAAATATTTGACTAGAAGAGTGACACAAGAGAGTGTACACAGAAAGGAAACTTGTTTTGCTTAATAGAATCATCAAAGAGGTCTGGAGAAATCATTAGTGTAAAAAAGTGTCCTGTGTAGAATCATATAATCTACATTAAAGGAAACAAAATTAATGGTTAGTATATATAATATTATTTTATTAAAAAATCAGAACTCAAAGGGAAGATGGAATAGGGTATGATGTCCTTTAGATAAATTACAAGTTACCCTGTAAGACATAACTTAAAAAAAAAAGTAAAAGTAAAATAAATAAATAAATAAAAGTTTTAGGCCCAAATAAATGTATCCAAAGGGAATAAAACACAAGGATTCACTCATGTAAGAAATATTTTTTGAGTACTCCCTATATTTAAGGCTTCATACAAGAAGGTACAGGCATGAAATCTTGACACACCCCTCTCCAAAAAAAAAAAAAAAAAAAAAAAAAAAAAAGAATAAGGGAGATCTAAAATGTTTTCATTACACTGAATGATACAGAAAGTGAATACCTAGACAATTTTTTTTAAAGTACTTAGAGTGCAGTTAGAGGTTACAAGCTATTTTGGAAGGGGCGAAACAATCAAAATATAACAGTTTATTATATGGGGACAGGAAACAAGAAGGGGAATACAAATACTATGTATCTATTGTAACAACAGCAGGATTGATATACTAAGTAAACATTTACTTAAAAGAACTGAGGAAATGCACATTGACTGAAAAAGCAAAGATCTAATGTCAGTATAAATAATGAAACTAAGCAGAAGAAAAACATCAGTAAATAGGATAACAGAAAACAAACCTAATTTTTTAAAAGAAAGTGAAAAATAAATAGGTTTATGTTTGGGGAAAAAAGAAACTGTTTAAGTGCTGAATGAAAATTTTTTACCTTTGTGATTTTTAAACAATTAGTATTTTGGTTTGGAGTTGTAGTCAATTCAATTAATTTATAATTGTTTGAATACTAACTACAAAAATTATTTCCTATCACCTAGAAATGCCTTTTAAAATTTTCAACAAAATTAGTGACAAACAAGGTAGATTTTACAAATAAATTATAGCTCACTTGGAAGAAAGGTGTAGGTGGTACTCAAGAACCTGTATTTTTAGGTAGAACATGTTTAGAGAAGTCCCCATCTCCAGAACTATCATCAATGCAGAAGAAAAGTTACTAATTTCCCTTCCATCTCTATCATTTTCAAAAGTACCAGAACTATTATCATTTTTCAGTATTTCTGAAGTAAAACCACATGCTAAAACATAGTACATGTTCTTCAGCTACACGTCTTTTTTTTTTTAATATTTATTTATTTGCTTTAGTTGTACACAATTCGTTTATTTGTACGTGGTGCTGAGGAACGAACCCGGGCCGCGCACGTGCTAGGCCAGCGCTCTACTGCTGAGCCACAACCCCAGCCCATGTCTTTTTTTGTCCGCTTCTCACTAGACAGATAAATGAGTGGCTAGAATCAAAGGTAGACAGATATAGACACATCCATTCATCTATCTAAAATACATTAAAGCAGATATTCTGCCTACAAATGAGAAAGTAATTCAAGCATTTTCATATTTTCTACATCTGAAAAATACTTTGAAATTCTGTCCTTATGAAAAAAAAAAGAAAAAAGAAGAAAACAACACTGAAAAAAAACCCCAGTTAAGTTTTCTAGGATTTTAATTCACTAGCAACTACAGTTAGCTTACCTGCCATCTCGCTGAGCGGCACCACCTTCAGTTACTGTCTTGACAAATATTCCCAGCTTCTCAAGCCCAGCATCTGCTCCAACACCCATTCCAATAATACTTATACCAAGACCATCCTCATCTATAAAAAAAAAAAAAAAAAAAAAAAAAAAAAAAAAAAGAATGAAACAACCTACATTTTACACTGGTCCAGCTGACATAACTAATTGGTAAGGCCTATTGCTGCCTCTAGTTTGTTCTTCTTTATGAACAGGACACATGATATCCTTGCCTCCACAGAAATTTTTTCTAAGATGCTGAGAAAGATTATCAAATAAGATTCCCCAAAGGGCTCAGGAGTGTCACATCATTTTTTAACTAAGGTTGGTAATTCATTCTGGTCTCAGAAAAGCTAATGATTTGGTTACTGAATAGTCAATCTACCTAAACACAGACTCTCCAAATAATCTTATGAATTATTTTAAGCATAAACACACATACTAAAATGCATGAATAACTTTAAATAAATATGATCCATAAAATTTGGAATTTCTTCTTTAATCATGTGGCCATATTTTCTATTTGTTTACTCAAAATAAGACAGTATGTGTCTGAATTTTTTCTCTGTGCTAACTATACAAGTATATACATTTTAAAAAGTTAAAATATATAATCATACACACAGAAGATTTGGCTTTTTCTTCTTTTACATTCTTTACATAGTTTATTGCATCTTACTTTTAAAAATTAGATGATAACCTATGAATATCAACTTACATAGCTCTAAATCATTTCTAATGACTGCATAATATTTAAGGGTAAGATGATATCATAAAATATTAAACCATTTCTCTATTGACAGGTACTCACCATTGTTTCAATTTTTTGTTGTTGTTTTGTCACTATAAGCAATACTGACATTTATTTTATTTTTAATTTACTTAATATTTATGTGTTTATTCACATTTCCACTTGTCCTTTCCATGAACATAAATAGTTCAACACCAATGAACTAAAAGACACACTATTTTGTATACTATGTGTTTTGGTTAACATTCAAGGTTATCTTTTGATAGACTCAAAGTCTTTGTAATCATGATTTATCAGCAGCATACAAATTTGATACTAGCTAATAAACAGTGATAGATTATTAAAAGAAAACTAGCCCCACATACTCAACAGAATGCTTGGTGCTTTTAAAATACTTTTTAGCTTTACAAACAAACAGTTGTATGTAAAAAGATGCTATATATGTGCATTATGAATTGTAATACATACTACTATTATAAATAAAAAAATAATAAAATAAAATACTTTTTAGCAATAACCCTTACTATGTATTCATAATTATAATTCTTTGAAGAGGATTTATCTCATTGATTATTACATGCTATCATCTTTTGTCTTAAGTACAACTAACACAACCCTACATTTTTATTCTACATACATTCAAAAAGAAGTCATTTGGCAAAGTGTGATTTGTTTGCTCAGTGGTATACCACAAGGAATTTTTATGATGTTTTTCCCTGGATAGGTTTTTGCATAGGAACCCCAGCTGAAGGCACTTCCACAGTGATTGTAGGCATAGGTATCTCTCCAGTGTGAGATCTTTACAGCTAACTAATGTCACCAATGATCACCATAGAATGTTTACATTCATGTGATTTCTCATATTAATTTCATTGAAATCGCTTCTCTGGTACAAATACTTATTCTCTTGCTAAAGATTTCCCTCAGAATGAGTTTTCTTGTGCACATGAAGGTCAGATGTGTGCTGAAGGCTCTTCCACATTGGTTAGTATCTGCGATTTCTTCTTTCCCATGAAAATTCTCTTGTGTGTATCAAGGTTAGCTGGTTGCTGAATTCTTGTTCAGATTCATCACACTCATAGAGTTTCTCTAGAGTGTGAATTTGTTCCTGCAATGGTTATTGAAAGCCTTCTCATTGTGTATACATCCACCCCAGTGTATTTCTCCTGAGGTTTAAAGAGATGATCACTAAAGTTCTTCCACACTGAAGAATGTCATAGGGTTTGTTTCCTGAACAAAATCTCTAGAGTACTAGTGTTGTGCTTGAATTTCTCCTCACATTCACTATACTTCATTACAAATTGTTAAAACCAATATTGTACTTTGATCAAAATGTTCCCATACACATTCAAAGGGCTCCTCTTAAATGTACAATCTCTGTACTGTCATGACAGGAAATCCCAGCAACTATTCTGTGTGAAAATTACTTCTTGGTTTTTAAATCACTTTTCCTGCCTGGTCTCAGGCCTTCCTAAAGCTTTTTTGTTATTTTTATTCTTTTCTTTTCTTCCATAGTGCTTCTCATTGCTCTAATAAGAACATCACTGAGATTTTCAAAGCTAAAAACCTAGTAGCAGAAAGGCAAAATTAACTTGAGCCATATTGAATTCTAGTGCAGACTACCTATAAGAAGAAGGCAATGACTTGAGGATGAAACGAAGAAGAAAATCTCATCTCTTCTCTGTTCAAAGGGGGATGGATGAAATTCAGAACTACATACTTGAAGGCTACTGATTCCTGGGGCTGTCAAGAAGCAAGTAGTCCCCTTATCCTCCTCTATCTACATTCCTAGGGACAGGCAAAGGCTCCAAAGGGACAAAGAAGCCAAGAAAGATGTGGAAGACAGTGAGGCTGTGCTACCATGGAAGATGCTATCTGTTGCCGCCTGAAGCGCTTGGAGCAACAGAGCCGCGGGAAGAAGTTCAGAGGCAAACTGGAGACGAACAGCTTTTTATTCTGATAACTTTTCTCTCTGGTTCTAACAACGACTAACACACGCCACACATACCACCAAAATGGCGCTGACCCGATCAGCAATTTCGGCCAAGTCACTCGAGATCCCGGGACAAGTCCCGTGAGACTACGGAAGGCGACAATGCACAAATCTCCATGGCTCATAGTCAACCGCAATTCAAGCCATCTCCCCAAACAGGGCTCCTGCAGCTATCACCACACTGCTCAACACTGACCTTCTCTCTCAGGCAAGAAGCCCATGTTGCACAACATTTCCCTCATGGTGACTGAGATTTGGATCTGTTATTTATAGCAGTGTAGATCATTCGATTTCCTCTTCAAAAAAGTACCATTTTTTTTCTATTGAGTTTCACCTATGTCTCTTGTCCTGATAATTTTCAAAGGTTCTTAGCATATTGTAGACATTGGCTTTGTCATCTATAATGCAGGCAATTTATCACTTACCTATTTAATTCTGTTTGACATAATTACCTTTAAAGGCTAAAAATTCTAGACAATTAAATTGGTTCATCTTTTCTAATTTCGGGTTTCCCTTCTGGGTTAAGGTCATCTTCCCACAAGCCTAGCTGATAAATGGAATCTTACAAAATTTCTTCAAAAATCATTATCTTTTAAAATTTAATTATTTAATCTATGTAGAGTTTTTACATATGATATAATGAAGGCATCCAATTTTATATTCTTCCAGATAGATGCACAAGTATGCCAAAACAATTTATAAAATGTGCTATTACCTGTAAGATATGTGCCATACTAAATATTGCTGCAGACTAATATCTTTCTCTAGATCTTCTATTTTGTCTCATTGATTAATTGTTACATAAACACAATTTGTTCTCATTATAGAAGCTTTAACATTATGTTCAGATATTTGGTAAATTAAGCCCTTTGTATTATTTCCTATTTCCCATAATTTCTCATATAAAATTAATGATTATCTTACATAATCCCCTCTAGCAACTCAACAATGTTGGCAGTTGTATTTGAACTAAACTAAATGTATATCTTAATTTATGGACATGCTTCTAAACTGAGTTTTCCCATCCAAAAACATAGAATAACTTTTAATTAGCTTAAATCTAATGGTTTTGAAAGAAAGTTTATTAATTTCTATAGATAAATTCTATTTCTTAGTAATAAATTTAGTAAGTATTTTGTTGTTTGGGTGCTGTTATAAATAAAACATTTTCCCCATTTCTACTTCTAAGTTCTTACTGTGAATATACAGGAAAAAGCTTAAGTTTTATAGGTATCTTGAATCTAACCTTCTCCTTCACAAATTATCTTACCAATTCTAATATTTTTAAATTGGAATTAATTTGGTTTCCAAGATGGACATGGATATCATTATGCATTGTGTTAATGTTCCACAAAGCCCAAGTATTAAAAGCTTTCTTCAGCTTGGGAGTTGTGAAACTTTAAGAAGCAGGGCCTAGTGGAAGGAAATTAGCTCACTCAGGGTGTGCCCTTGAGTGGGATACTGGAACTCCATCCCTTTCTATTTTTTACATCATGGCTGTCATAAGGTGAG
This sequence comes from Tamias sibiricus, assembly GCA_025594165.1. Taxonomy (NCBI): domain Eukaryota; kingdom Metazoa; phylum Chordata; class Mammalia; order Rodentia; family Sciuridae; genus Tamias; species Tamias sibiricus. Next base: position 103,560,226 of record CM046664.1, on the reverse strand, counting down.
CAAGTCCCTCCATCACTTATTCCCTCCATAATGTACTGCTTTACTACAGACCTAAAAGCAATGGTGCCAACTGACCATGGCAAAAATCATGAACCAAAAATAAACTATTCTTCTTTTAAGGTTTATTATCTCAGGAATTGTATTGTAGTAACAGAAAGCTAATACAGATAGGGATGTAGATACATCAACAAAAGGAGGTACTTTTCATTATGTATTTTTTTTTTATTCTGATCATGTCATGCAAAGGATGTTTGTAATTTGCCTCCCAGTTTTAACTGAAATATTTATAGTGTTTCTTCAATTTAAAAATACAATTCTTCATTATCTATATTTCATATAATACTTAGGCATAGAGTATTTAATTTGAAATGATTAAATATTATCAAATATCTCTTAATCTTGACTATAGACTTTTTGCTTTCAATTTTATGTGGATAAATTTCCCAATAATGAACTACCTTATATCCTCATATCTAAAACCCTGTTTGCTTTTAATGCATTTTTTTCTTTAAATATTTCTGTATTTAATATTTTATTTCACTTAGAATTTTAAAACATATTTATACTGAGTTGTACTATAGCCATTTTTTGTAGTATTTTTATAGCATTATTAGTTTTTAATGTAAACTGTTATATGTTGATTTTTTATTTTCCCCCCTTTCAGCCCTTTTAATTTTTTTTTTTTTTTGTGGTACTGGGGATTGAACTCAGGGGCACTCGACCACTGGGCCACATCCCCAGCCCTTTTTTGTGTTTTTATTAGAAACAGGGTCTCACTGAGTTGCTAAGTGCCTCGCCATTGCTGAGGCTGGCTTTGAACTCGTAATCGTCCTGCCTCAGCCTCCCAAAGTGCTGGGATTACAGGCGTGCGCCACCGCGCCCGGCTCCTTTTAATTTTTTGAGACAGGGTTTTGCTAAGTACTTAGGACCTTGCTAAATTGCTAAGGCTGGTCCTGAACTTGTGATCCTCCTGCCTCAGCCTCTTGAGTCACTGGGATTACTGGCTTATACCACGGTGCCTGGCTCCATGTATCCTTGACAGAGTTTTCCTTCATTTTCTATGATATAAAATAATCTCACACAGGTTTGTACAGCCTTTAACCTCATCTGGTTCTAATGAATTTTTAATATTTTATCCATAGTCATCATTCTAATTTCCTCTATGGCAATTTGTCTAACTTGAATTGATTTTAGTAACTCCTATTTTGCTAGGAAATAATAAATTACTTCCAGGTATTCATCATTTTTGTCAAAGAAATTTAGTAAAAAAATATATCAACCCTTCATAATCCTGACTGAAGAACACTGAAGGCAAAAATATAGAAATTATAAGTTAGAAATGCAAAGCAAATACATATAATGTTGCTTAGTCAGGATTATGAAGGGTTGATATACTTTGTGGATCTATTCAATAAAAAAACTTGTTATTTTTATTTATAATATTCTCCTGTCCTAGCTTTAAAAATTTTTATTTACTTTTTTCTGATTTACACAACAAATATTTTTTCTTTTACTTTTTTTAAAGTTAAAGATATAACTTTTATTCTGAGTAAGGTTTTTATTGTGTGTTAGAGGTTTGTTTATTTGTTTATTTTAAATAATCCAGATGGTTTGGAACAATAGTTGTAATTTTTCCTTTTATCAAACATTTACCTTGAAATTCATTTTAGAATTTCCAAATTCTCATGTTACTAAAGGGGTTTTAAATTTTTTTAAGGGAAGAGATTTTTTTTCCTTTTGAAAATAGCTTTAAATTAATCCACTTATATTGCTTATATTAATCCACTCCTCAAGATCTTTGTTTTCTATCTACAGATCTCTCTAGTTCTGAAAGAAGTGCATTAAATTCTGATAATTGTATCTCATTTTGTTTCTTCTATTTTAATTTTTTAGTATGAAATATAGTATATATATGTATATATATATATATACATATATTTTATCAACTAAATATGCTACAATTTATAGGCAATTTCTACCACTGATGAACATTTGAATTGTTCTCATTTTTAGCTTTATTAGCAATACAAAACACACAGTTAATTCTAGTTGTTACAATGCTTTTCACAATTTTAAATCTATGGAAATATTTATCTACAAAACATATTCAAGGAACTAAAATAAGTAAACAAGGCTGGGTTTGTGGCTCAGTGGGAGAGTGCTTGCTTGGCATGTGTGAGGCACTGGGTTTAACTCTCAGCACCACATATAAATAAATAAATAAATAAATAAATAAATAAATAAATAAATAAAAGATTCACCGATGACTAAAAAAATATTTTAAAAAATAAGTAAACAGCCACTTACTAACAAATATACAGAATGTTACCAACACCCAATAACCACCTATGTACCCTTCCCTGACACTGTAATTCTTCCCTTATTCCTAAATATTATGTTAATCATTTCTCCTTTTCAAAATACTTAAGAAAAAAAAATATTTGTGAGTCCATCCCTAAGTAACATACTGTTCAACTTTTCATAGTTTTGAAAATTAAATAAATGGAATTATAATTTCATGGCTTCTTCTCTCAACTGCTTTCTAAATTTTCTCACAACTTCATGTTTGCAAAAATCACACATACTGCTCTATGTGAACTGTGTGGTTCATTTTCACTGTTGAGAAATATTTTATCAACTAAATATGCTACAATTTATAGGCAATTTCTACCACTGATGAACATTTGAAGTGTTCTCATTTTTAGCTTTTATTTGCAATACAAAACACACAGTCAATTCTAGATGTTACAATGCTTTTCACAATTTTAAATCTATGAAAAAATGTAGGCATCACTCTCTAATTCATTTTAACCCCAAATGAAAGTGTCTTAATGGGAATAATCAGTCATGCACAATGTAATGACTAGTGCTCTCATTCACATTTTCTCCATCTGCACAATTCTGTGTTTAATATTTACATAGTTTTCGCCTCTATTTTTCCTCACCTTTGCTATTTTAAACAAGTTTCTTTTCCTCCCTAGTAATTGGGAAGTATATTACTCAGATAAAGTATGTACTTGATGTATTTTTTAAATCCTTACATATCACCACATTTCTTTATTCCACCAGAATAGGCAACTGCTCTCTGGGATGGAGAGGGGATTCCATCATCTTTCTTATTCTCAGTGGCCTATGAAATTAATCTCCATCTCCCTGCTCCTATAGTTGTAAATAAATCTGACACTAATATAATCATCTTGCCCATCAAATACCTGTGCTGGCTTGTTTGCTTTGGAGATTTTAAGCCTGGTATTATATATTTTTAATGTTATCTTTAAACACTAGGATTTTCCCAGACTATGCCTAAGTGTGGGGTCAGTTCAGATTTTTGTTTTTGTGTCTTTTCATCTTTTCATTCACAACTAAATAAATCTTTTCTAACAGGAAGTTCAGGTCTTTCTTTCTTTCTTTCTTTTTTCTTTCTTTGAGTCCAAGAAAATTTTTTTCTACTCCAAGAAAATTTTCTTCTTTTGTCTCTCCTCCTCCATTGTCTTATTCCCTTCTGTTGCCTATAATTTACATATTGATGCTCCTTCATGATTTTTCTTGGATACTTACTCTGTCACGTGAGCATTAGTTTGGGATGTCTCTTACACTTGATCTGCCATAACACCAATCTGAATCTCAACAATAACCATCCTTTTCAATTTCTCTAGTGATTTTTTTTATTTGAAAATCAAGGTATTTGTTGTTGCTGTAATTTGCTTAAGAATGTCTTTTTTTAATGAATATCCTGGAGTAAATTTTCTTTCATGGCTGTTCAAGTTATCATCTATTCGTTCTTTTTTTCCAAAGCCTTGTGAGATTTGTTAGTTTAATGTTCACTGGATGACAGTCCAGTTCCTGGGTACACATCTTATATGATGATAATTGAGGCAGTCTCTGGTCCCATGAGTCAGCATTTACTACAGCAGGGAAGCTGTCCTTCCAGAAGAGAAATCAGGATGAAGCCCCTTTATTCTTTCTCCCTACTCCCCTCAGAGACAAGGAAGATTGATACAGCCTTACCATTTAAATCTTTCTGAATCCTACTGCTTTCAATTCAGAATGTCTATAATTTTCCAAAGTCACTTCCCATACCTACCACATTCTGAGCCTAACCATAACTACTCTCTCTCCACCAAAAATAGCACCTCCTCTCCCCATTCTCACTTATAGCATCTTTCTCTGGGCTCTCTCCTGCACCAGTTCTTTCCAGGAATATGGACAAAGCCTTAGGCCTCACTCATACCTCCCCCATGTTAACCACCATCCCAAACAGCTAGAGAGGATGGGTTTCAACTGGCAGTAGGAGGTAGGGAGTCTTTCAATCAATCAACTATCAGAATCCATATCAACTATTTTTGAAACTTAATAAATAGATCTGTGAGAATTAAAACTTTGTCCAATCCTTAGAAAAAGGCTACACTTTGGAAAAACAATCCTATATTATTAGCACTGTCACATGGTGATGTTGTGAACATTGTAGTATTCATGTACCTTTCTCTAGTTCCACTGGGAAAAGTTCCAGCTTCTCTACGCGCTTTTCAAGTTCATACTCAGCAGATGCGGCCACAGGATCAACTTCATCATTTCTCCTGTCATAGTCTTCATTGGAGTATGTGTTAAAAAACCTGTAGCAAGAAATCAAAACCAAAATGTTAATACAGAAAAAAAAAGCTTTCTACATTTTTTTTTTTTTCCTAAATGGCTGGATAAAACTATGTAACTTTTAAAAGAAAATAGTGTGGTGAATTTCTTATAAATAATTTTCTGTTTCTAAAATTAATTGAGATTTTAGGAAAAGGAAAACTAAATCAGAATGAAGATAACTTACTTATTTAAAAATATGTATGAGTACTTTTATCAATTTTAATAATTTCAGAGTCAATAGTCTCTACATAATACATTATTTGAAAAGCAATATGAATCACCTTTTATATAATCAGAATATACCATCTAACTGCAATATGCTGCTGTAAACCAAGGTAAAGCACATTGAAGCAACTTAAGCAAATACTACCCTATCTATACCTTTCTCATGGAATGACCTCTACTAGCTCTAGCAGAGTAGATCATCAGTACTATGGAACCACTGAACCTGATTTTTATCCTATACTGTCTTGGGTTGTGTTAAACTGCTCTTATCTGTCATCTCTCATTTTATTTGTACATAAATTTAAATCAAAATTTCATAAGACATTTCAAAAGATTGCTTAAAAGCTTTGGAATAAATAAGATATTGGTAAATCTTTATTTTTTACCTAAATCATTCAAAAGAGTACTAAATGTGGCCTTCAGATATTGCCGTAAGAGATGTGATTGTCCTTATTTCAGTTGAAGTATTTATTTTATTTGAAAAGGAACTGGAGTGGTTATCAAATCACTCTCTCAATAACACTGAAGAGGATTTTTTAAAAAAAGTATTTATAAGTCATCAAGTGCAACCAATACATATAATAAAAACTGACATTTTCAATTAAATTCAACAACTATTAAGCATCTAAACTGTGCCTGGAAAAGCTTCATGAGTGACCTTCAAAATCTTAAAATCTAGGAGTAAATAGCTTTTTTAATGAACACATTAAAAACTTTAAAGAACATACAATGGTCATATGGTACATACTTATAATTCTAGTGGCCTGAGAGGTTGAGGCAGGAGGATACCAAGTTCAAAGCCAGCCTCAGCAACTTGGCAAGGCCCTAAGCAACTTAGGGAGACCCTGTCTCAACATAGAAAAAACAGTACCAAAATAAATAAATAAATAAATAAATAAATAAATAAATAAATAAATAAATAAATACTTCTTTAAAGGTTGGGATTCTGGCTCAGTGGTTAGGTGCCCCAGGGTTCAATCTTTTTTTTTTTTTTGGTACCGGGGATTGAACTCAGTGGCACTAGACCACTGGGCCACATCCCCAGCCCTTTTTTTTGTATTTTATTAGAGACAGGGTCTCACTGAGTTGCTAGTGCCTCGCCATTGCTGAGGCTGGCTTTGAACTCGTGATCCTCCTGACTCAGCCTCCCAAAGTGCTGGGATTACAGGCGTGCGCCACCGCGCCCGGCTGGGTTCAATCTTTGATACAAAAAATCTACAATGAAAATGCAGAATAAAAAGTCAGAAATGAAAGAAATCATGCTTAATGCCACCCAAGCTGGTCGTTCGGGCTTTACATGTACAATTCTTATATTTTCTATATGGTAACCTGTAAACCAATAATACATATTACCTATAGAGAAGCAGCTGCAGTGTACTTTCTAATGGTATATACATTCTCAAAATCATGTCCTTGGAGGGTTTGTACCTGAGTGGACACTGCTTTTCTTACTGACTTTCTTTTTTTTTTTTTTTTTTTTTTTTTTTTTTGTGGTACCGGGGATTGAACTCAGGGGCACTCGACCACTGGGCCACATCCCCAGCCCTTTTTTATATTTTATTTAGAGACAGGGTCTCACTGAGTTGCTAAGTGCCTAGCCATTGCTGAGGCTGGCTTTGAACTCGCGATCCTCCTGCCTCAGCCTCCCAAAGTGCTGGGATTACAGGCGTGCGCCACCGCGCCCGGCTCTTACTGACTTTCAACATGATTTCATAGCCTCACACCTTGGATCCTTGCTTAATCTACCAAATTTCTTCACTCATAGTAAATATTACTGCATCAAAATGCACATCTCTATACTGCACTTTATACTTTTATTTATCTGATCAGAAAATATGCTTCCAACACCTCTTTCATAGAAACCTCTAATACTTAACATTATTAGACTTACGACTTTCCCGTACCCTTTTTCATATTTCACTTTCCTTATAATTTTTGGTAATTACACATTCAAATTTATTCATTCAACGAAAATTTACAGAATACCAATTCTAATGCCAGCTATTCTAGATATTGGTGATGGCACAGTCTCAATCACCTCACAGTTTATGACAGACACAGAAATAAAAATAAGCAATTGTAGTACAATGAGATAACTGTTTTAACAGAAGAATATACCAAGTAATTTTTTGTCTTAGAAAAGAATCTTGTGGGGGAGAGGGTGTTTGATTTGGACCTCAAAGAACAAAAAGGGATTTACATACTCAAATGCAGAAGAGGAGGAATGTGAATTTCAAATATAAGACCCTACACCAAAAAAGAAAAAAATAGGTAGATAGACAAAAAGGTATTTGGGGAAAAAACTGATAGTTGAGTGGATGGACCACAATACAACATACCCATCAAAGTAAACTTCAACTAAACATACCATTATGGTTTAGATATGAGGAGTCCCCCAAAAGCTCATGTGTAAGACAATGCAAGAAAGTTTGGGGGTAAAATGGTTAGGTTATGAGAGCCTTCACCTAATCGTGCATTAAGCCACTGATTAGAATTAACTAGTTGGTATCTGTTGGCAGGTACACCCAGGGTCTTACAAGTCCTGGAAATCAGTGGCATGTATAACGGGAAATTACTTCATCAATGTTTGCTACTCATCTACTTCAGTTAATAGGTACAAATACATGACTACAATACAAGAATTTAAATGACATTGACATTCATTCTTAATGTTTACTAGAACATAGTGAGTAAATAAATGTGTGTGTATTTGTATAGAGATGATAAGAGATTGTATGTGTGTGTGACAGAGAACTGCTTTAAATAAATTAATACCTTCCTAACTTTTTTTTTTTTCCCAGAATCCTAAACATTGTTATCAAAATGTTCTCCCTCAATTAGGCTGGTTTATCAAGTTCATTTGTAAATATCCTGAAATTAGATTTTTAAAAAAACTATAAGACTCCACATTGGAAAATGATAATTTGTTCGGGCATCAAACAATCAGATGACTATACCAACATTCCATTCTGTAGAAAAGAAATAACCTAAGATACCTTTCTATCTTTAGTGTAGGCATGTGGAAAAAGAAGCCATAAATATTTGAAAAAGAAAAGTCAGAAATTCATTATTTTCAGGTTACACTATTATTTTTACTTGGAAAATCTTAAAAATTCAACAGAAAAAAATTATTACAACTAATAAGAGTTCAGTAAAGTAATGTTCATTTTTAGAAATCAATATACAAAAAAATCAATACATAAAAAAACAAACCATAAAATACTCTGTATTTACTAGCTATACATGTACAAGGATTTCCTTCTAAATAAAAATTTAACTGAGAACACAAGAAGCCCTGAATAAGTTATGGCATATTATTCCTAAATTAAAATTTTTAATATTGTAAAGATACCAATGCATCCAAATCTCTGTAAATGTCAGTCTACACTAATTTAATTGATGAATTCAGGGCAATCAAAATTAAAAACCCATCCACACTTTTCAGGGAAACTAATAAGCTATTTGAAAATGAACAGTAAGAATGAAAACAAGCCCTACTGGAAGGCCTATTGGGTATCAAAATATACAATAAAACTGCATTAATTAAAACAATATAGCTTTGGCCCTAAGGCAGATTTATTTTTATCTTCTATTCTGTTTCACTGTTTTTTGTTTTTTTTTTTTTTTCCTTCAAATTAGTTACAGTGGTCTATTTAATAAACAGTACGGAAAGAATTAGGTATCCATCTGAAGAATATTCCTATTTCAAGTCATAAATGAAAATAGAATTCAGATGAGCTAAGAATAAAAATGTACACATTTGTCCCTCAGTATGTGTGTGGTGAGGGGTTGATTCAAGGACCTCTCATTCCCCATGGATACAAAATCTGCATCTGCTGAAGCTACTCATAAAATTGCATGTGTTCATATAACTTACACACATATATACTCCACTCATATACTCTGAATCATCTCTAGATTAATTATAATAACCAACACACTACAGATAATATATAAAAAGCTGTTATACTGTATTGTTTAGGTCATAATGTTAAGGAAAATGGTCTGTACATGTTCCTTTTTTTCTTTCTGAATATTTTCAATGTGTAGCTGGTTGAATCTATAAACACAGAACCCAGAGACACAAGAGAACAACCTATATATACTTTGAGAGTGTGATAACAAAAATGGTGCAACGTTTCATACACTACAGAGAGATTCACAGATACTAGAAGTTCTAAAGGAAATGAATAAACTATCTGGTTAAAACTCAATGCTATAGTAAATGGGGTGGATTTCCTACTTTCTCTTTCTAAGGATTTGTCACTGATGTCCAGAAATGCCTTTGATTTATGGGTATTGATTTTTATATCCGGCTACATTGCTGAATTCATTTATTAGATTTAGAAGATTTCCGGTGGCATTTTTTTGATCTTCTATGCATAAAACCATATCGTTTGCAAATAGTGATAATTTGAGTTCTTCTTTTCCTATCCATAGCCCTTTAATTTCTTTTGTCTGTCTAATTGCTCTGGCTAGGGCTTCAAGAACTATGTTAAATAGGAGTGGTGAGAGAGGGCATCCCTGTCTTGTTCCATTTTTTAGAGGGAATGCTTTCAATTTTTCTCCATTTAGGATGATGTTGGCCTGGGGCTTAGCAGAGATGGCCTTTACGATGTTGAGGTATGTTCCTGTTATCCCTATTTTTTCTAGCATTTTGAACATGAAGGGATGTTGTATTTTGTCAAATGCTTTCTCTGCATCTATTGAGATGATCATATGATTTTTATCTTTGAGCCTGTTGATGTGATGAATTACATTTATTGATTTCCTTATATTGAACCAAACTTGCATCCCTGGAATGAAGCCCACTTGATTGTGATGCACTATCTTCTTGATGTGTTTTTGTATTCAATTTGCCAGAATTTTATTGAGAATTTTTGCATCTATATTCATTAGAGATATTGGTCTGAAGTTTTCTTTCTTTGATATGTCTCTGTCTGGTTTTGGAATCAGGGTGATATTGGCCTCACAGAATGAGTCTGAGAGTGTTCCCTCTTTTTCTATTTCATTAAATAGTTTAAGAACTATTGGTGTTAGTTCTTCTTTAAAGGTTTTGTAGAACTCAGTTGTGTATCCATCTGGTCCTGGGCTTTTATTGGTTGGTAAGTTTTTTATGGCATCCTCTATTTCTTTGCTTGAAATTGACCTATTTAAATTGTGTATATCATCTTGATTTAGTTTAGGCATATCATATGTCTCAAGATATTTGTTGATGCCTTCGTTATTTTCTATTTTATTGGAGTATAAATTTTCAAAATAATTTCTAATAATTTTCTGTATTTCTGTAGTGTCCATCATGATATTTCCTTTTTCATCGTAGATATTGGTAATTTGTGTTTTCTCTCTTCTTTGCTAGCATAGCTAAAGGTCTATCAATTTTATTTATTTTTTCAAAGAACCAACTTTTTGTTCTGTCAATTTTTTTCAATTGTTTTTTTAGTTTCAATTGCATTAATTTCAGCTCTGATTTTAATTATTTCCTGTCTTCTACTTCTTTTGAGGTTGATCTATTCTTCTTTTTCTAGGGCTTTGAGATGTAATGTTAGTTCATTTATTTGTTGACTTTTTCTTTTTTGAAGGAATGAGCTCCATGCAATGAACTTTCCTCTTAGTACTGCCTTCTGGGTGTCCCAGAGGGAATCAACTTAACAAAAGAAGTGAAAGACCTCTACAATGAAAACTACACCACACTAAAGAAAGAAATTAATGAAGATCTTAGAAGATGGAAAGATCTACCTTGTTCATGGATAGATAGAACTAATATTGTCAAAATGACCATTCTACCAAAAGCACTATACAGATTCAATGCAATACCAATCAAAATCCCAATATCATTCCTCATAGAAATAGAAAAAGCAATCATGAAATTCATCTGGAAAAATAAGAGACCCAGAATAGCCAAAGCAATTCTTAGCAAGAAGAATGAAGCAGGTGGCATTACTATTCCAGACCTTAAATTGTACTACAAAGCAATAGTAACAAAAACAGCATGGTATTGGCATCAAAATAGACCAGTTGACCAACGGTACAGAATAGAAGACTCAGAGACTAACCCACACACCTTCAGTTATCTTATATTAGACAAAGGTGCCAAAAATGTTCACTGGAGAAAAGACATCCTCTTCAACAAATGGTGTTGGGAAAACTGGAAATCCTCATGTAATAAAATGAAATTAAATCTCTTTCTCTCATAATGCACAAAACATAACTCAAAGTGGATCAAGGACCTAGGAATTAAACCAGAGAGCTTGCACCTAATAGAAGAAAAAGTAGGCCCAAATCTCCATCATGTTGGTTTAGGCTCCAACTTCCTCAATAAGATCCCTATAGCACAAGAACTCAAAACAAGAATCAATAAATGGGATGGATTCAAACTAAAAAGCTTCTTCTCAGCAAAAGAAATAATCAGTGAGGTGAATAGAGGACCTACAGAATGGGAGCAAATCTTTACCATAAGCACATCAAATAGAACACTAAACTCAAGGATTTATAAAGCTCTTAAAAGCCTTAACACCCCCCCCCCAAAAAAAAATCAATAAATGGGCCAAGGAACTAAGCAGACACTTCTTAGAAGATGATATACAAACAATCAACAAATATATGAAAAAATGTTCAACATCTCTAGCAATTAGAGAAATGCAAATCAAAACAACTCTTAAGATTTCATCTTACTCCAGTCAGAATGGCAGCTATTTTAAAAAAAAAAAAAAAGAAAGAAACAAAAATAAATGCTGGCGAGGCAAAGGCACACTCTTACATTGCTGGTGGAGCTGCAAATTGGTGAAGCCAATCTGTAAAGTAGTATGGAGATTCCTAGGAAAACTGGGAATGGAACCACCATTTGACCCAGCTATCCCACTCCTTGGCCTATTCCCAAAGGACTTAAAAATGGATTACTACAAGGACACAGCCACATCAATGTTTATAGCAGCACAATTCACAATAGCTAGATTGTGGAACCAACCCTGATGCCCATCAGCAGATGAATGGATAGGGAAACTTTGGTATATATACACAATGGAACACTACTAAGCACTAAAAGAGAATAAAATCATGGCATTTGCAGGTAAATGGATGGAGTTGGAGAAAATAATGCTAAGTGAAGTTAGCCAATCCCAAAAAAAAAAAACAAAGGTCAAATGATCTCTTTGATATGAAGATACTAACTTATAAAGGCAAGAGAGAGGGAATGAGAGGAATGAAAGAGCTTTAAATAGAACAAAGAGGGGGGAGGGAAGGGAGGGGACAAGGGGATAGGAATAATGGCAGATTGAGTTATCCATGATTACCCTAAATACATGTATTAAGACACAATTGTTATAAAAATACTTTATATTAAACCAGCAACTTGAAAAATTGTGCTTTTTATATGTAATAGGAAATGAAATGTACTCTGCAAACGTGTATAACAAATTAGAATTTAAAAAAAATGATGGCAAAAAAAAAAAAAAAAAAAAACCCTCAATGCTAAGCAATTTGAGGTTTAACTGAGTAGCAGAGCCCTCACCTAGAATGCATGAGACTCTAGATTCAATCCCTAGCACTGCAAAAAATAAAAATAAATGCTAAAAACTTCTAGACAGCAGAATATCTATAATAACAATATAAGAAAAGTCACAAATTAGGAGAGAATACTAATATATAAAGGGCTTTCTCAACTAATTTTTCATGTATAAGTAGGAAAAGAAAATTAACTGCAAATTCAACAAAGAAATACTAATGCCTAGTAAAATACACAATGATGCTCAACTTCATTAAATATTAAGCAAGTGCAAATTAAAGCAAGGAGATACTATGTATTCATCCATAAGAATGGTTTAAAAAAAATCACTGCAATATCCAGTGTTTGTGGGGATATAAGAAAAAAGATTTTAGCCACTTAAAAACAGACCAAAGAAAGCATAATTTGAAAATAGTAACCAACATTTTAGTAAAAGCCTTTGAGCTAATGTCACCTTTAAGTATTTAGAAAAATACCTGCAAATGTGCAAACATATATATATAAAAGGAAGTTCATTATAGCACTATTTTTAATATCCCAGAGTGGAAAATTACCTAAAATGTCAACCAATTGAGAAAATGGCTTGCAAAATTATAACATATACAATCAGGATTGGTGATGCACACCTATGATCCCAGTTACTTGGGAGGCTGAGACAGCAGGATGACAAGTTTGAGACTAGCCTCAACAACTTAGCAAGATCCTATATCAAATTTTAAAAATAGATTTTTTTTTTTAAGGGCTAGAGATATAAGTGGTAGAACACCCTTGGTTCAATTCCCAGTACTGAAATAAACAAACAAACAAACAAACACACAAATACATAAGTCTATGCAGTGATTAAAGAGATCTAGATCTCTAATGACATGAATTACATTATTAAATCAAAAGAGCACATTAAAGGAGCCGGGCGCGGTGGTGCACACCTGTAATCCCAGCACTTGGGGGGCTGAGGCACTTAGCAACTCAGTGAGACCCTGTCTCTTAATAAAATACAAAAAAGGGCTGGGGATGTGGCCCAGTGGTCAAGTGCCCCTAGTTCAATCCCTGGTACCAAAAATAAATAAGTAACTAAACAAATAAATAAATAAGCATATTACAGATAAAGATATTTCCAATTTCTATGACCCACCCCAATTGATATGATACAAATTTTAGACTAATTTAAAACCTTCTAAAATTCCTAGCTCAAAATCAATTTGGCTTTTGCCACATCATAAAGTCAGGATAAGTCTCAGCTTCCTTATGTATAAAATGACTGTTATAATAATAATATTTACCCTATAAAATTGTTGTGAAAATGAAATGGGATAATACATATAATTGTGTTTGGTTCAATATAGGAAGAATAATCCTCCAGGGTAATAAGTAATATAATATTTCCCCAGACACTTGCATTCACATGCTCTTTTGTGGGTGGGTTTTGAATATTTCATCTACTATGAATCTTAATGCCCTTTAAACAAAAATCTGCTTAACTAATTTTATATTATAATATAGACTGGCCTGCCAAAATCCCCAACTTTGTCCAGAACAATGTACTATCATTGTACAATGGCTCACTGCTTGCCATGCTTTCTGTTCTGCTGAATCAGGAAGAACCTCAGAGATGAAAGAAAACTTCACATGGATAAATAACTTCCTTTTCATCTATATTGTCTTGATTTGCTTAATTTTAAAATAGTATTTCTACTGTTTACATTTATATCACCTTAGGAGCTCTGCAAAAATCTGGACAATTAATCAAATGATAATCTCAGCCTCATCATGGTATTACTAGAGCACAAAAAACTCTCAAGGCCGACAGCATCCTGGGCCCCAATAATCAATGCCATCAAGATATATATATTTTTAGTTCAGTCACCTTCATGTTGTTCCTGTATTATTTCACTAAGAAAAGCAAACAAAAGGATGTTTAAATTTAAGACTTCTTGTTTCAGAGCCAAGAAATGATATTCTGTTCCTTGATCAAAGCAAACAAAACAAGACCTCATGCACTGCTTTGCAGTGGAGTCTGGCTTTCCAGGGTAACAAGTTTGCAATCATATTTAGCAAGGACATTTCTGAGCCAGCAACCCAAGGCTATGAAAAACAAATAGAACAAAAATTAGCTTATTATAAGCTTTCAAATATAGTCATCTTATTTACATTTGTGGTAGTCTCAGCTATAACACTTTTTTGAAATGACAGCAATACATTTTCAACAATAAGAAAAAATCATTTCCTTTACTTCCTTATGGCACATTTTCTTTAATCAATGCATGTCAAAATAAAAACAGCATTCTCTGTAAATACTGACTGGAAGGAATCTCCCACAATGCTTTCACAAGGTCTCAGTTCCGGCAGTAGTCTGGGTTCCACTTAATCTTCCTGAGACATCAAAGATGGAAACCATTCCAGGTTCTAGCACGCTGAGTTTCGGATGCTGGCTGGGCACAGTGTACTACTGGAGATAAGCCAAGCATTCACATGCTCCCACAAATGGACACACTCATCACAAGCTTCCCAGGCAAAACCCTAACTCACCTGCATGTAATTTTAGTTGCTCTTCTCAAGATACTCTAAACTGAAACCAATAGTAATCTTGAGAAGACAGTCCACAATTTTCAAGTTTTTAAAACAAATTTGGCCATAAACCACTACTGGGAAAGGAGAACCTTGATAATCATGGAGCAGTATATAATATCAAATTTCCTTTTCTTCATCCTAGAACAAAGGCTTGCTCATTTACTTACAATAGTAAAAACTATAGTTTCTTGGTGCCCAGTGTGCCAGGGACTATGTTAGGTTCCTGACGCAAAATGAAGCAAGTCAAACTGAAGTTCATAATTGTCAGGTATTCTGCATTCATTGGTAATCTCCAAAGATTGTAAATAGGTGAGAGGTTTAGTCTCTTCCTCTATATTCTTAGGGCATGTTACAATGAAAGAAAAACTCATACTATGGCTTGGGAGGCTGAAGCAGGAATTCAAGTTCAAGGCCAGCCTCAGCAATTTAGCAAGGCCCTACACAACTTGGTAAGACCCTGTCTTACCAAAAAATAAAAAAGGGTTGGGGGTGTAGCTCCTGAGGCAGGAAAAGGGTAAACAGTGTGTCCACCTTTCATATTTTTACATGAAAAACTTGAGGTTCGAGGGACAAAATATATGCTGAAAATAAGGATAACTAACAAAGTCTACAAATGCATAAGTCATTTCACTAAACATGAGCCTAGTGTGGATTACAAAAGAACAGGAAGTAAAAAGAAAAAAAAATACACACTACATAACAGCAGTTGGAGCACATGCTAGTTCAAAAGGTAGCATAAAAAAGCCTGTATTGTGTCAGGGTTCTCCAGAGAAACAGGACCAATAGGATGTATGTGGACATATTTATTTTATATATGCAACATATTTTGATTCCATTCATGTTAAAGTGGATTTATTCTAAGGACTGGCTCACATGACTGGGAGGCCAGCAAGTCCAAAATCTGCAGGCCACAGGCTAAAGACCTCATAAGAGCTAACACTGATGCTTGAATTCAAAGGCAATTGTCTGACAGAATTTCTTTTCCTTCAGTGGAGATCAGACTTAAAAGGTCTTCAACTGATCTGATGAGTCCCATTCACTTTATGAAGGGTCATCTGCCTTAGCCTATTGATTTAAACATTAATCTCATCTTTAAAAAAAAAAAAAAAAAAAAAAAAAAAAAAAAAAAAACCTTCGTAAAAACATCTAGAATCATGTTTGCCCAGCATTGGCAAACTTGGCAGAGTCAAGTTGACACCTAAAATAAGCCATCACAGAGCCCTTCAAACATAACATTCTCTGAACACAAAACCTGAACTTCTCAGTATTTAACCAAGATGGTCAGAGGAGTACACTTTCCTAAAAAAAAATGTAGATATAAAACCATAGGTTTTTATTATTTAGATGCTCCTGACAGATTAAGGTATTTCACATAGATAACATCATTATCTCCATGGCTAAATCCTATGTAAGAAAAGAAGAAGCCATCCTATCTGCAACTGCAGCTGAGAAAGGTGCTGAGGGGAACCTGCATGTGGCAGGTTGATTAAGAGCAGCGGGCAGTAAGCACTTGGCTGCATGCACTGAGAGCTTGGAGAAATTGCTGGCTTGTATGTGTAAGGAGACAGGCTCAGTTTTGATATTCAGCCTGCTGGGGTCCAAATTCTTTTCACTACATATTGCTCTGCTGGGCCGCTGAAATCTGGAAAGAATGTATGAAGGAAATGGAGCCTCTATAAGTCTAAGAACTGACTACAATGAATTCAAAGAGCTCTCCCTTCAACTTACAATGGACATGTAGCACGAGTGAGAATACACGTTAGAAGATACTGGGTAATTATTAGTACAATAGAAATAAACTTATCTTAATCAGTCTATCATCTAAAAGAAACAATTGTTCACTATGACTATGGACTGCAAAGATCCTATCTTGGTTTAAAAAACATAAGAACTAGGGCCAAGAAATGGATGTGACTACCAGAAACCTTTCACCTCATTTAAAGTGAAAATAGTGATAAGTCCTAAAAGCACTAATGGCAAGTAGGAGCCCTACTATCTGTTCCTATGCCAAATCAGCCAGTTCTAAGAGTCCAGTTCCAGAGGGTCTCAGGAAAGGGACTAAATACCGTCCCCCATTATAGAGTTGTCAATCTGCACCCCAGCTTCTCCTCAAACAATCCTATAACATGCCTTCCATAGGACCTACCTGTCATGTATTTTTTCCCTTATACAATTCTAAGAGGGTCAGTTTTCAGAACCAATTAAAGGGTACAGAAAGAGTAAGTCAAATGGTTTTCAGAAGTATGTATTAGAGGTTTATGTGCTAGCACCTCTGGCAGGGCTTGGGAATTTGTCTATAAACAGTTTAAAGAGCAGTACAGCCAATAATGGTGCCTTTCTTCTTAGTACCTACATGAAGTGGGCACAGTTTTCAAACCTACACACTGATGTCCCAAAGGATTTGACCAAAGCTATGATAACTGTATCTGATGAAATGGATACATTGTATGAATGCCTCTCAATTTTACTAAAAGGCCACAAAAAGGCTGTACTGAATGGTTATGAATATTTTGCCATGCTTGCAGTTAAAGAACTTGATATCTCTACTAAAGTACATGAACCTCCAAGGAAAACACAGTGATTTACTCTTCTCAAATCAGTGCATATTTTCAAGAAGCAGAGTTCAGTATGAAATGAGAATGCTTTACAGATGTTTAGAGTTAGAACATCTAACTGGATGCACAGCAGATGTCTACTTGGAATATATTCAGCAAAACTTACCTGAAGAAGTTGCCATGGAAGTAACAAAGACAGAACAGTTCCCAGAACACATCAAGGAGCCAATCTGGGAAACAGTACCAGAGGAAAAAGAAGAAAGCAAGTCATAAAGCCTCAAGGGAACCACTCGTGCCTGGATTTGAAAGGAGAGTGGGCCAGATGTGTATGTTTGAATGGAGAGTGCTTGTAGCTGAGACAATTTGGAATCCTGCTCACTGCTCTGTTGAGTCCTCTTGCCCAATTCAGTTGAGAACAGAGAATGGAACCATAATGGCAGATGGAAATGGAGCAAAAGAACCATTTTATATATACTTTTTATATATGTTATTGTATAAAAAAAAACTTGAATAGCCAGGTGTGATGCAGTACACCTATAATCCCAGCTGCTGGGGAGGCTGAGACAGGAGGATCGCAAGTTTAAAGCCAGCAAGCCACAGCAACTTGTGAGACCCTGTCTCAAAATAAGAAAAGGGCTGGAGATGTGGCTCAGTGGAAGAGAAACCCTGCATTCAATTCCCAGTACTGTTAAGAAGAAGAAGAAGAAGAAGAAGAAGAAGAAGAAGAAGAAGAAGAAGAAGAAGGAGGAGGAGGAGGAGGAGGAGGAGGAGGAGGAGGAGAGAAGAAGGAAAAGAAGGTGGTAGTGGAGATATTGGAGGGGGAGTTATACTATTAAGTCTTTTTAACTCATATCTTGATAATATTCTTTTATTATTTAAAATGCTGTAAATAATCTCTAAATATATTCATGGAAAGCATACAAGAACCCAGGAAAAATAAAGAATATAGTTTTGTATTGTCACTGGCATTGACCATCTCATACTCGTAGATAACTAACAACCAAATATAGAGAATATAAACTCTTCACATTTAGAACAGCTATGGCTGACTCTGTGGAAAATTATATGCATGTATGTGTATTATATATTTGTATATATATATATATATTATATCTGTTAAATCTTGTGTATCAAATAATATTCAAAATAAGTAAAGTTTTCTTTACATACACAGAAATTAGCAATGAAATAAAAACTGGAAGATCCTATATCTCTTATTGCTAACAAATAGAGCTAAATGATAATTAATACTATTTATCTGTAAATACATGTTGTTAAAGTACTTAAAACATTTTATAAATATGCTCTTGCAAAAAGTTGATGCTACTAAAGTATTCAGTTTAAAAATTCCTTCACAAATAAACTCAGGTCATTCCAACTTTGGACAAATTCTAAGATAATCAAGCCAAAATTAGTGATTTTTTTTTTTCCAATAGACAGTTCTCAGGGAGAACTGGGAGATTCCACTGCTGTTCACATTTTCCTTGGTGTTTTTCAAATTATTATAAACAATTAAATATATCCATGAGAAATTAACAATGTTCTCTTTCAGCTCAGCCAGACTTTGAGTTTACATCTGAGACATATGCTTTACAAACTGACAGCTGTTAGCCAGCATGGAATAAACTGGTGGACATGGTCCAGCTCCCACTGGACAGGTGTCCTCATCACAGAAAATTTTGACTAATTAGCCCAGTTGGTACCTTTTGGGGAGAGGGGGCAATGTTCTAGGAGACTTCTCACTCCCAAAAGTGAATATTCTCATACACAGGCATCGGGGTGAGTTAGTGAGTCAGCTTCTGCTCTAGCATTTGTCTTAGCAGTTGGTACTTACTTCTCCCACTACAAGTGCCAGAACTGTGTTACCAAAGGCCCGTGAAGGAAGATCATTTTGAATTGTCTGAACAAGAAAAGAGATAGAGAGCAGTACTACAGTGTGTGTGTAGGTCAAAGGCAGGAAAGGTGTGTCAGCTATATCAAAGAGTGTTTGAGAGCGTCTCTTGAGCATAGGAAGGGAAACTTATAAACTCTTCAGGAAGGCCGCACTTTCCCAAGTGAAATCCCCAAGGGTAAGCACACCTCTGATGGTAGCTATGTAAGGTGTCATAAAAGACAACACTGAACACTGAGGCCTTTGGAACCTTGAGAAGAGCATCTCAGTCCTACATTTTGTCTGGGAAGAGAATTAACAACCTTGAAAAAACCTTGACTCTTTTCAGGGCTAAAAAAGTATGAGTGAGCTAAAGGAAGAAGGGCTCCTAACACAAGGAACTTAAGAACTCTCAGAAATTGTTCATTGACCTAGGAAAGTAGAAAAGAAGGACAAAACATAGCTGAGGCTTAATTACCAGCTGCTGTGGTAGAATATGGTTTGAGCGTGTCCCTCAAAGGTAAGGTGGATGTATTGAAAGCGTGTTCAACAGGGTGGTAGTATTGGGAGGTGGCATGGAACTTTTAAGAGGCAGACCCAGTAGGAGGTCCATAGGTCAACTGGGAGTACTGCCTTTGGAAGGGATACCCAGTCTCTGGGTTCCTGTCTTGCAATATTCGATCTCCCTCTCATATGCACTCCCACCTCAGAGATGCCATCCTCCTTGAAAACTTCACCAGAACCAAGCTGATGCTGGTGTCATGCCCTTAAACCTTCAGAACTGTGAGCTTAATAAGCCTCTCTTCTTAGTAAAGTGCCCAGCCCTAGGTTATTTCACTATAGTATGGAGAAAAAATGGACAAATATACTAGATAAACAAGTGGATTAAGACCTCAAGAAGGTAAACATTAGTCCAAAGAAAAAAGGGAATGTGACAACAAAGCATTCTAGTAGTCAATAAACTAAAATTAATTCTACCTCCTTAGATTAAAAAAAAAAAAAAAGACCATAACACCGTGATGGTCTTTTGATATGTTAACATGTTTAAGCTACTGCTTCCAGTTACTTAATCAAACACTAAGGTAGGTGTCATTGTGAAAGTATTTTGCAGATTTGATGAGTCCAAAATCAGTTGGCTTTAATTAAGGAAAATTATCCTGCATAATCTGGGAAGGCCTGATTCAAATCAGTTGGCAAATCTGAGGAACAGAATGTTGAGGTTTCCTGGAGATAAAAGAAGTTCTGGTGTAACAGCAACTCTGACCCATGCCTTGATGTTCCATACTACCAGCTTTATGGCCTGACCTTAAGATTTCAGATTGCCAAAGAAAACAATCAAGGATGTAGAGAGAGCCTACACGATGGGAGAAAATCTCTGCTACCTGCACCTCAGATACAGCATTAATCTCCAGGATACATAAAGAACTCAAAAGACTCAACACACAATAAATAAATAAATAAATAAATAAATAACCCAATCAATAAATGGGGTAAGGAACTGAACAGACACTTCACAGAATAAACACAATTGGTCAACAAATACATGAAAAAATGTTCAATATCACTAGCAATTAAAGAAATGCAAATTAAGACTACACTGAGATTTCATTTCACTTCAGTCAGAATGGCAATTGTCAAGAATACAAATAACAATAAATGTTGGCAAGGATATGGGGGAAAAGATACACTCATAGATTGCTGATGGACTACAAATTGGTACAACTACTCTGGAAATCAGTATGGAGATTCTTCAGAAAACTTGGAATGGAACCACAATTTGATCCAGCTATCCCACTCTTTGGTTTACACAAAGGACTTGAAATCAACATACTACAGTGACACAGCCACATCAATATTTATAGCAGCTCAATTCACAATAACTAAGCTATGGATCCAACCTAGGTGCCCTTTAATAGATAAATGGATAAAGAAAATGTGGTGTATATATATGCTATGGAATATTAATCAGCCATAAAGAAGAATGAAATTATGGCACTTGCCAGTAAATGGATGGAACTGGAGGCTATAATGCTAAGTGAAACAAGCCAATCCCAAAAAAAACCAAAGACCGAATGTTCTCTCTGATAATGCAGATGCTAATACACAATAAGGGGGTGGGGAAAGGATAGAAATACTTTGGATTAGACCAAGGCATATGAAGGGAAGGGAGCAAGGACGGGAATAGGAAAGACAGTAGAATGAATCAGACATAACTTTCCCATGTTCTTATATGAATACATGACCAATGCAACTCCACATCATGTAAAACCACGAGAACAGGAAGTTATACTTTATGTACGTATAATATTTTTAAAATACACTCTCATGTATAACGAAAAAGAACAAATAAAAAAATTAAATGAAAAGAAACAAAATATTTCAGACTTGCACAGCCTCAGTTTGCATAAGCCAATTCCTTGCAATAACTCTCTTAATATGCATCTTCTACTGGTTCCCTCTTTGAGTGAACAATGACTGATAAACTAATACTTTGACTATTCATTGTAGGAAAAGGACAGTTATTTAGAGCAATAATTTTTAAAGTGCTGACCAAAACTGTGATCTAAAAAGCTTGTAAATCAATCTACTGGGTTAGGAATGGCATTGAGAAAAGTTCAATAGAAAAGAACAGAATATAAGACATCAGCGTTCATTCAAGTAGTAAATGTAAATACTATACTTTAAAACTTTCAGTTTCAAGTAAACACATATATAACACATGTTTGCATCATGTCCAACTTAAATAGTGATGATTTGGAGACTAAAGGAATATTAGGACTTAAGAAATAATTTTTAAAAGTCAAAGCAGAGAATACAAGTGTCTCAGCTACTGAGCCTATGAATGATGACTGCAGATGCAGAAACAATTATCCTTCATACTTGCTCTCTCTCTGGAGTCATTGAGCCTTACTGAATTCTTACTATGTACTAGCCCAGTGGCTGGCACTGGGCTCGGTATTGTGAACACATTACTAATTTCATACCTATGACTGTTAACCAACATTGGAGGTAAACAGGAAATGACTTCCTACTGGACGTGGTGGGTCACACCTGTAATCCCAGCAGCTCCGGAGGTTGAGGCAGGAGGATCAGGAGTTCAAAGCCAACCTTAGCAACTTCTTAGCGAGGCCCTAAGCAACTCAGCAAGATCTTGTCTCTAAGAAAATGCAATAAAAAGGGCTGGGGATGTGGCTCAGTGGTTAAGTGCCCCTGGGTTCAATCTTCAGTATTCAGTACCAAAAAAAAAAAAAAAACAATAAAAGGAAGAAAGAAAGAAAGAAAGAAAGAAAGAAAGAAAGGAAGGAATTCTTGAGCTACTCTGAAAACAGAGTCTTCACCTAGCTATGATTAGAGTTAGCAATTAATAACTACAGGAAGGGAGATATGTGAATGGCATTCTGAAGGAAAGAAAAACATGTGCAAGGTGAAAATAAGAGAAAAAAACAGAGAGACAAAATAGGATGCAATTCAATATGGCTGAGGTTGGAACAATAAATAAATGGTAAACATGGGATGAAAGTATATAGCAGAGTTTTGTGACAGATGGCCAATCTGTGTGAATACATATCACATGCTACACAGAGTCCCTACAAGCATTTTTCTTTCAGAGAATGGGACTTATCAAAAGGATTAGAACAGAACAGAATTTACAGGAAAGAGATGAGCAAGGAGCTCTGAGAATCCTCCGTCATCGCCCCTTTGGGGGGCCTTCAAGAGAGTCTAGGCCCTCTGGAGGTAACAGATTTTCCCAAAGTGCCCTGGAGTGTGGCCAGTCATTCATACAACAGTAGAAGGCAGGCGGGGATGTGGTCATAGTACCCTTGTAAAGGGACTGAAGCAAACAGTAAAAGCATCATCAATCTCAGAAGGTGCCTGAGCAAACTAAGATATTGGGGACCAGAATGCCTCTCCAGGATCAGTCAGGTACAGAAGTGGCACACAAGTGACAACAGCGATAAAAGCCCTACCTTTGCTGAATATATCTGTAACACTTTAGGGTGAAATTGTGTAGAATATAAACATAGTAAAGATCTATCTGAAATTCTGCACCTAAGCTAGTCTCTGGAGAGAATCATGCTTGGGTTTAGTACTGTCTACTAGGGTCAAATAATAAAAACAGAGGTTGTACAATTTCCAAACTCTCAAACACATTCAAGTGCTTAGAGAGATGAAAGAAAATGTTTCTGTAAGCATTTCTAGTACCAGCTGAGATCTACATAGTGCAAACAAAAATTTTAATTTCAGTAAAGGTCAAAGTAAAATATGCTTAATTTTCAAACTCTGCAAGCTGAAGCCAGACATCACATGGTGGGAAAAAAACTGATCAACAAGACTGAAGCACAAACAACTGATTGTTGGGGGTGGCTTATGTACATGAGGACACTGATGCTGTAATACAAGGCTGAACTTGTAAATCTAAGACTAGGCGCAAAAGGACTCCACCACACTGTGAGCAGCTGTGATCCATGTTAAAATTAATCATGTCACCCCACAAAGAAGGAAAAACTCTGCTTTCTTACAAACAAACCATCCCTTTCATTTACACTTCTCTAAGAACTATAGTCAAATGTAACTGACCAATCATGGATCATCACTAAAAATGTCAATTTACAGCTAAGTCTACCAATGCTATCTGTCTCGTGTTTCCCTTATGTATAGGCAATACCTAAAAGGCAGAAGAGTTTTATTGGAAATAAGATAATCAGTGGTCTTTGTCAAAACATGGAGGACAGTGTTGTCACATCATCCTTCATCATCCTTGGTGTGTTTGAAGTGAAAGCTGCCATGATTTCCATTACCATGGGATTAATGGTCACATCTGGGAATCGCTGACCCTTGAATCACACTAACTTTGACCTCATATATCTTGTGATACAACTGATGGCTTTGTAAATACTGTGAGAACCACTCTACTTCTTAAATCAATCATCTCTACAACCTCAGAAACTTCTTCACAAAAGAAGACTGCAGCAAAACTGGGTGGTATTTTCTTTGTTAATAGGCAAAAATACTCTGTAAACAGAAAACACGGCTAACACTGCTCCCAGGCTCCTGATTCTGTACAGATAGTCCACACTTTTGGACCAGCTTGGTGCCTCAGAAATACCTCAAACCCCAAGTATCCCTAAGGAAAACTATAGTGCCAACTATACTCTGTCTTCTGAAAGGTTTCTCATGTTTGAAGCCAACAGAAGCCTTCTGGTCACAAGGGCTTGAAAGGGCCATCAATCACATAACAATTCCTTCTACTCTTCTCCCCCTGCACACCCACATGAAATTAGTCAAAATCTCCTATTGCTTCTAGCTCTAAAAGGATTGTATACTCATGTCTTCCAATTCCCCTTGCCTGCTCAGGTCCCCCAATAATTAATTACATCATCTTGCAACATAACTATTGCATTCTATCTCATATTTCTCCTATTAATGATACACCACATCTTAGTGCCATCCCTAAGGTGTAGTTTTGATCAGGTCACTGGGGGTCAGGAAACAACACTGGGAGAAGGAACTGAGGTGAGAGGACAAAGAGTGAAGTTGTGAGTGATTTCACATTTTTCTGTAAGTCTTTTCATGCTTTTCAAATTCCATATTGAAGGATTACTTCCTAATGGAGTGGAAAGACACTCCAAAAAGGCTTCATAATGTGCTCTATAAGCTGGGGAGAGTTTGAACTTTAGAAGGATGTTTATTCAAAGTCCTCCAGGATCTGGCTCTAGTTTGAATGACTGCCGTCAGGTAGTTTCATTCAACTTCATATCATTTACTAATCAAAGTACAATATTTTTAAAGTGATGGGTCTTTCATAATTGTCAGTGACCTATATATGGTTGGTACCCTAAATGAGAACTACTTCTAAGCAAAAGAATAGTAACCTTCAAAAGGCAAAAAAATCATAGAAGCATTTAAAATAAAACATACAACTTCAAAATAAGGCAGTTCTCTCGTACATACAGTATGGAATAATATTATATGGAAACCCACTAGCCAAATAAACCTACTAAAATAGCTAATTATCATAATCATTTGAAAGGCTGTACTCTAGAAATGGTGACTTCATAACATGGTCCTCCTGATTATTTACATCAGGAATCAAGTATTACTAAAAAAGGAACATGTATCACTAAAACTAATTTTATGTCCTGTTGTGGATAATCTGATAAAAGACCTCTAGGCTCCTTTTTAAAAAAGGACTAGTTTGTACCTGGCAAGAAAACTTATAATTCTCCCATCTCCCTCTCTCTTTGGGGGAAGGTACTAAGTATTAAACCCAGGGGTGCTTAACCACTGAACAATATTCCCAGAACTTTTTAATTTTTATTTTGAGACAGTGTCTCACTAAGTTGCTTCAGGTCTCCCTAAATTGCTGAGGCTGACTTTGAACTCATGATCCTTCTGCCTCAGCCTCCCAAGCTGCTGGAACTACAGGTGTGCACCACCTCGCCAGCCTCCCTTCCCGTTTTGATCAGTGTCATGTAAACAAGTCAGTTTAGTAGAAACTCATAATTAGTTCAATGTATTTTGAAACGTTAAAATCACATTAATACAAATATTATAGTCAGAGATAACTAAATTTAATGACTGTAAAAGTGTATCGTTTAGGCCTGGGGTTGTGGCTCAGTGGCAGAGCGCTTGCCTGGCACACGTGAGGCACTGGGTTTGATTCTCGGCACCACACAAAAACAAATAAACAAAATAAAGATATTGTGTCCATGTATAACTAAAAATTAAAATTAAAATAATTTTTTTAAAAAGTGTATCATTTAAGGAATATGATATTAATACTGTAATTTCTGACTGAAATGAGGGACTGATAGGAAGAATTTAAATGTTTAAAAGTATTTCAATGCTTGATAGAGAGTGGACATAAATATGTAACTATGTAAAAGTGGTTGGCTCCCTTTGTAGCCCTGAGAGCAGCACCTGTCCCTAAGAAATAAGGAGTCAGTTAGGGCCTTAATGCTCCACAACTGTGACAGATTTGCTGATTAAAATACAGCAGTCACTTTTACTGTGTTAAATTCTGGTCATGGTAGTCTGTTCCTGAGAAACTCCATCTGCTGTTGCCTGTCTGTCCTCTCCCAAGCCAAACAAACAATCCAGTGTATAAGACACCTCAGGTCTGTCAAAGCCTGTACCCATGTCATCTCCACATGCTATACTGACACCGGGAGGGTAAATGTGTGTCCCGTGTATCTTAAATCAAAGTGTAAATGTACTCAAATATCCCTTTGCCCCTGATACAGCCAAAGCAATTAGGAACAAAGTTTAATGCAGAGAATTATGTCTCACCCTTTCACTTGGGGAGAAACCAAAACACTTCCAAAATATTAGTCTCAATTTCTTGAATATTTTGGAATCTCACTATGACAGCATCCTTCAATATTCAATGACTTCTCTCTTCTCCAAACTCCTAGAATCCTTCATCCAGCACTTGGCACTTATGTCCCGGCACCTTTAGCATAGGAATGGTGCCTTATCCCTGTAATATCTCCAACACTTGGCACTGTTCTTGACACAGGGTGTCTTCTCAACAGATAATTGTCATTAGAAGTGTCTTATAAGAAAGACTGCCTGATAAATGCAGTTCTTTTGGAAATTCTGTAACTTAACTCCCTTGGACAAGGACTCCATTCACTCATCAAAACAGCTGTTCCAACAAGTTTTCTGATATGCTGGCAATATGAATAAGGCTCTTCCTCAGTGCCTGATCCACCCTGCTGGCTTCCACTCTACACACTGATATTAGAGCACCTAAAATTTGAGCAACAGCTGTAGCCAGCATAAAAAAGCAACACAGAACTTTTAAAAACAAAAAAAGTAAGTAATATCAGACACAGGACTGATAAAGTTGCTTCTCTGAGTGCTGGTCTATTCCACTGCTAGTTCTTTCCACTCCATTCTCACTGCAAGATATAAGTGCATACTCAACAGCTCCATAATAAGACTTGAAGATTTCAACAGTGACATTAGGTAGATAGAGGAGAACCTCCCCACTATGTTTACAGGTAAAGAGCAGACTTAATCTATTGGACCCTTTCTTCTATTCTATTAAAAAATGTCTAAACTGAGAAAAGATAGGTAGGTGATAACAAGGATGTTAAAGTGGAGCTACCTACCATTCAGATTCTCCTGTGATAGGTGGCCCTTTTAAATTCATAATCATCTTTTATTGTAGGTCAGTGAACTGCAAGCTCATAGATGACAGGTAGTTTGTCCAAATACACATTGAAAATATATGAGTGCAGAAGAGAAATGAAAATACATATATGTGACAATTGAAATTCAAGCCCAGTCTGGATGAATCAAAAGTTCATGCTTATGAAACAGATTAGAGGAAGGACAGAGGGGAGCAAAAGGAAAGGTACTGGAATACAAGATTGATCAAATTATGTTATATGCATGTATGAATATAGAATAATGAATCCCATTATTATATGTAATTATAATGTACCAATAAAAAAAAAAGTCAACACTTGGGCTGTGAATGTATGTAGCTCAGTGGTAAAATGTAAGCTTAGCAGCTTAGCAGCTTAGCACATACAAGGTCCTACATTCCATCCCCAGGATAAAAACCAAACATTTTTAAAATGGGGAAAAAAGAAAACTTACACTCTATACTTTGTGCCATACAGCTTTATTACAAGAAACATTCCTAAAAATACCAAAAATAAGCACCCCTATACTGAATAACTGCACACATAATCACACACTTGACAGCAAAGGGCCAATAAATAGGGAGGGGGGCTGACAAACTCATTTGTTAACTAGAGAACTGCAAATCACATTAAGTCACTTTTTATTTATAAAGATTTCAAACAAGACAAGGAGACAGACAAACTGTCACTCTAATATTCTGTGAATGAAATTTAAACAGATGTAAATTTCTAGGTAGCAATATGTTAAAAATCTTAAAAACTATAAGATCAACTGATCATTTAATAAATGCTTATGATTTAATCAAGTGAAAGTATAGATTCACAAAAATATTTATGTACACTGACATTAATCAGTGTTATTTGCAAAAGGTAAAAAATTAGAAATAATCTAAATCTAAAAAGTAATGGTATATATCCCTGGTACATATCCATGATATAGAATTCACTGTTTCTTATACAGAAACATACCATAAAAGCCATGTTTTATAAAATTATTTAAATTAACAGAAAATTTTCAAATATATGATATGTAAAAGATTATAAAACCACACTTGTATGTATACACATATGTAAATAGGATACAAATCATTTCAATTACATATATAAACACCTAATTCCTGGGTGCTAGAATTATAAATGGTTTATATCATTTATAGTTTCCTAGCTTTTAAAAATATAACAGTTTGTTAAATAAAAGACAATCATAAATGTTATCTTAAAAATGCATATTACAAAACCTTGAATGATTAAATCTTCCCATATACTGTAAAATCAAGTGTGTCTAGCTTTATGTTAATTTAAAATATATTTTAGTAGCATTTCCAATGTTAAGTTATACAGTGATAACTGATGCTTACAATGATGAGCCAAGGAACAAAAAGACTTACATTTTGTAAATCTTAAATGCAAAATAAAATCACAGTGTAATTTTTAATATAATAAGCATGTATTTGGTAAGCAATTTAGAAATTCCTTCGTGGTTAAGCTGTCATTGATCCCAAAAAAGAATTAGTGAATTTTGACCTTGTATACTTTAACACACAAAGGCTTGATCTTCGGTAACAAAGGAGATCTAAGATCCCACTTCCTTTTAAAGAGAGTTCAGTTGCTGGGACATTTTGATTTTAATTCTGAGAATATGCTATAGGAAAGTCAACTGTACTTTCTTGTTCTGATATCTGGCTGAAGGCCTGCTCAGTGGAAAATTGCTGCTCTTGCTGAGCATAAATAAATAAATAAATAGACAGACAGACAGATAGATAGATACCATGCTTCAGTTGAAGTTTTCTGGGCTTGTTGCACAATGGCTTTTTGTGTTTGTGTGTTTATGTGGAATAATTTTATCATCATATGAAAACAGAAGTAGTCCTGAATTACTTCTACAGATAATTATAGCACATTGATAGGACTGAAGAATAAAACTTCATTTAAACTCAGCAATATTTTAAATTAGTTTAGCTATGAAAAAATGTAGCTTCTAAAATATACAATCACAAACTTATCAACCAGATGGGATCATAACCATCACAAAGGCATTTCTACTCCTTCTTGTGGTGGATTGTCCAGGTGAAGAATACTAGGCAAGAGCAATTAACTTCTTGCATGATTTCAGAACAGTCATTTCTAATTGATCAGGACAGGAGGAAGGACAAAAGAAACACACTTGCCATATCTGATCTAATCCTTATTTTAAATGGTGGGGGTTCAAGTTCACAGTTATTCAAAATTGATACTAGAAACAAAATTTCCAAATATGTTACAGAATACTCTTGACATTAACCTTGTAGTCCATTAGGATGATTCTTTGTAAAAAAGACAGGTGGCAAAATAAGTCCTTTCACATGGAAAAAAAAAAAAAAAAAAAAGTAAAACTGAGCCCTTCTCAGAAATATGATTCCAATTTGGATGTCACATTATACTTCACATATTAAGTTGTATGCATTAATAACATTTGAAAAGAAACATGTAAAAATGATGGTAGTTTCTTTAAGGTAGCTGGACTATTAATTTGCTTTGTCTTTAATATTCTCAGATTTTGGTTTTCTATACAAAAAATTGAAAGGAGCAATTTCTCCAATTTTCTATGGAAAAAGCAATCCATTAGCTTTCCTAGTTATAAATAGATGTGGCATGGTGACTCAGAAAATCTGCTCTTCCACTTGTGTTATCTTAAGTAAGTTGACCTTTTTAGGCCCACATTTTTCTCATCTATAAAAATAAGGAAAGGAAAGTAAATGATCTCCCAAATCACATTCAGCTCTGAAATTTCTGAAACTCTACCTAGAGTAAATCTGCTATTTAAAAATAGCAAGTTATTTATTGATTGGGAGAAAGAATCACTTTTCCCTAGGCTTTATTTTTTACTAGAAAGGGACATTAATTAGCGGTTGTCTTCAGGCCCTCATTCATGCCAGGCAAGGATTTCCTTATCTGACTGGTCCATCAGAGATAAGGAACTGGGCCTGTAACATCCTTTTACCTAGTCTTTAACAGGGCATACTTTGATCTCTACAGCTCTACCTCTTGTCTTACCTCCCAAATGGGTCAAAATTACAGAAAAGACTATCAAACTCCAAACTCTAAACAGAATTAGTCCTTCAGGTTACACAAGCAATTGGAATTATGACTGTTGTGGGGGTTTTTGTTTGTTTTGAACTAAGGATTGAAGGCCAGGGCTCTTTACCACTGAACCATATCCTCAGCCCTTTTCATTTATTTATTATTTTGAGAGTCTCCCTAAGTTGCTTAAGGCCTTTCTAAATTGTTGGGGCTGGCCTCTAACTTGCAATCCTGCCTTAGCGTCTGGGACTGCCTATATATGCCATCACGCCCAGGTGTTCTCCTCTATCTTTAAGCTTCCTTGATTGTGTAGTATTTTCGGAATGTCACAACTTCACTCAAATTTCTAACTTCAAAGTTAGAAAACATGTAAAACAGAATACCATGCTCTGTGGAAAAAAATAAAGCAGACTCTTCTGAGGGCGCTACCATCTCTCCAAGTAGAAATCAAGAGGTTTAGGTTCTGTATAGTCCACCTCCTTAAAAAGCTCTGAGTTTCTTTCCTCTTCTCCAAGATCATAAATGCTCTTTTCATTGCCAATTTATATTGATTTTGACACCTCAATTCTCAGCTACTACTTGGAGCCACCCTCATCATCCCATATTGTCATTAAAGCAACCAGTCTTCGCAAAACACAAAATGTATTAGGGCTCTGCTTTGCTTAAAGAGGTTTTTTATTTTTCCCCTCTTGGTTTCAATTTCAAAACTTCCCAAGGTTTGGAGGTGACATGGTTGGAGTTAGGAATTCTTCCACTCAAGTTCTACAATATACTCTATCTTATAATCTAGTGAACCCCCTCCCCCATGCAGATATACACCTGGGAATATCAATATACAATCTGGTGATTCCCTAGATATACACCTGGGAACTATTAAACACTACCTTCACAAAGAGGTTTATTATATTAAAGTCTCACAGAAGACTCATAACTACAAAACAAGACAGAAAAAAAATTCTTAAATATTTTATAAAGTCTATAGTATTGGCTGAATGTACTTGAACACATTTTTACTGCTTACCTGTAACCATTTAAAAATATTTCATGGAAACACAAAGTAAATATCTATCCCTGTTACATGAATATTTCATCATGCTTTGCTCTTTTTTTTTTTTTTTTTTTTTTTTTTTTTGGTGGTGCTGGGGATCGAACCAGGGCTTTGTGCATGCGAGTCAAGCTTCTGCCCATCAAACTATGAGTCCTCCATGATCTAGCAAAGAAACTGGCTCAATCAGGAATTCAAAGTACTATGAATAAAGAAAATACATTTTATTTGTGGTTTAAAGTAAAATTAGAATAAGGAGCCTAAAAGTTCTAATGAGCCACAGTTATTGTTTATATTTCAAGAATTTACATATTTTTCTTTAAATATTAAAACCATGCCTGATTAGAGAACAAGAATTCAAAACATGTCAACAATTTCTCAATGAGATAAAAGCAAACACTTAGGTACTATACATTCACACCTGAATTATGTTTATTCCTGTGACTCAAAGAGTGAGAAAATGTTCCAGAAGGCAGATTCATAATTTCAGCACAACTACAATAAATGGGTTAGTGGGTTCTCAGAATGGAATTACAATAATTGGAACTCTCAATATAATGGATCAGCCTTGTGCTTTCAGTTTTCTCAAACTATAAACTTTTTCTGTACCAAGATAACATTTTCATGAATTTCACTGACTTCTTGTCTAAAGTATCAACTACTTTATATGTTTGCTATTATGTGCTTGTTATTTTCATTGATCTTAAACTAATCTCAAGTGTATTATATACCCCTCAAATTTTAATGGATAAATTTGTTAGTGAAGCACAGTAGAAAAACATAAACAATAGAATCGATGGCCTAGTGCAACAAAACTAGAGTAGGTTTTAGGAGAAACCTTTATTCCCTACTTTAGTATTTAGAACTGATTATAATGGGCCCTTGGTGATAATCAACTCCTTATATAACCAAAACATACAGTTAGCTGAACATGCTACAAAGGAATTCAAAATAAGTAATCTGGCCATACACCCTAAGGGTAAAAATACATATAGTTAAAACCTGGCTAGTCCACTGTTAACTACAGTAGGATTTGTGGTAATGATCAAATGTAAACAATTGTAACCTCCACGAATAAATTCTACACCACCCATACAATAGAATATTTGTACTTACTACATAAATCACAACCAAGTATATCAATAAGAACAAATCTCAAACTAATAAACTCAGAATGTCACCAAAAAGTATATTTATCTTCTAGCATTCACAAAGTGTAAACAAGTATTATATGTTGTTTTTTTAAAAAGATGTTTATTTATTTGCCTTAGTTTTATACAACGCATTTCTTTATTTTTATGTGGTGCTGAGGATCAAACCCAGGCCGCGCACGTGCTAGACGAGCGCTCTACCACTGAGCCACAACCCCAGCCCCCGTATTATATGTTTTAAAAGAATACAAATGCTTGGTAACCAAAAGCATCAAATTCAGGAGAATAGTTACTTCTGGGAAGTGTTGAATGATTATTTTATATAGGGTGATGGGCACTGTGGGCATCTAAGCTGTAATATTCAGTTTCTTTAAATTAAAAAACCCAAAGCAAATAAAATAAAACATTAAAATTTAACAAAACTGAATGGTGGGTACTTAAGATGTCTCTGTATATTTACTTTATGTTCAACATTTATTATCATGAAAATGTATAAAGATAAATCTTAGCAGAAATAATTTCTGACATTTAGTCTCTTTTCTCGAGTTTTCTTTAAAGTTCCATTTTATTTCATTGAGTTGTTTTAATTATTCTCTTCCCCATGTATATAATCTTTCACATATCTAGCAACAACCAACTGACTTCTCTGTCCAATTTGACCTTTAACAACAGAGTTTTGCCTGAACTTTTAACATAAGCATTAAATTTTGTGTCAGTATGCTGGTGAATGGTAACAGAGTTTTCTTTTCTCTTTTAATAAGGTGAAGCCTGTGGCATATACATGCCATATACCATGAACAGTTTTTCTTTAAGGACTTTAAAAAGATGTCTTTGCCCTGTTTTCTAGCTTACAATGTTCCTGAGAAGAAAGGCACTGTTATTTTTACTTTTGTTCCTTTGTCTGTGATTGCTTCTTCTATCTCTAGCCACTTTCAAATTTTTCCCCTTATCACAGACGCTAATCAATTTGACTTTGATGCACCTTAGCATAGTTTTATTTTTCTTAGTTGGGTCCATTGGAATACCTGGATTGGTGAACTCTGTGTTTTCATCCAATTTTTTTAAAAAAAATTTGCACTATTTCTTCAAATTTTTTTTTATTCCTATTCCTTTTGGAAGACTGTTTCTTGCTGCCATTTGTTGTAGTAGTGATAGCAATTTCGTTTAGTGACTTCTAGACTAAATCTTTGTGGTACATGGTTATTCAAGTCCACTTCGTTAGCTCAGTAGTTAGCTAACACCTGGATAAGCTTTCCCTAACCACCTAGAAGCACCACAACTTCCAGGCTCCACATCAGAGTTCTGTATGTTAGGGTGAACTTCCTACAGTGGCATCTTGGAAATGGCAGAAGCAAGAAACAGTTCCTCCCCCTCACCATTCTCTCTGAAGCAAGCCACAAAATATAGCCAAAACTTAGGAAGGAACTCTTTGACCTTCTCCTTCTAAGATCTTCATGTGAGGTATCTTGTGCTACACCTGCAGAAAAGGAAATGTCACACAGGCATGCCAAGAAGAATCTGACCAAACAGGAATTGCTAAATTCCCCCACATTTGCTATGGGAGCTCACACCCTTTTGTTCTCCAATCCCACATTTGCACAACTGGTTAAAGAAAGACACAGACTCCTGTTTCTTTGGATCTTCCTTTCTGAAGGTTGGCAGGTCAAGGTCATATAAAATTTATACTAAATAAATTTGTATGTTTTTCTCTTCTTAACCTGTCTTTTGTCATAGGGACTTCAGCCATGAACTTTGTGTTGGGTGAGAAAAGAAATCTTTTCTATTCTATACTTTCAACACACGCCAAGCAGTAGACACCTCTGTTTTACCCTTCACTTCTTGCTGGTACAGTCCCAAGGTCAAAGGAGAGAGTTAAGGGCCTTCTAAGTTTTTTCTGAGCATTTGCCCATAGCCTTACACAGCATGTGATCTTCTAAATTTCCAGGAACAGGTCAGAGCTTCTTCAAAACTCCCTATAAACATCTCCTTTCCCAGTTTTTCCTTTTAAGTTTTTTTGGTTATACTGTTTGTGCCAACTGATATCTATTGCTAATGTAGCAGGAATGCAAAACAATTGTTTTTTGCAACAAGTCCCCCAATGGCCACCAAAATAAGCTGTTTATACCAGAGGAGCTCTAAGTCAGGTCAAATAACAACCTTTGTGAGTGGGAGATCCAAGAAAACCACAGGATCAGGCAAATAACAGCAATTCTACAGAAAGGGCTTCTGAAGGAGAATCAACACCAAATGCCCCCTATGGTGGATGCCAGCGTGCGTTTTCCACCATGATTTCTGGCTGTTGGTTTTCACGACTACCACAGCACCTGTGTGTCTGGGAGTGGCTGGGGTGGAGGTAGGACAAAGTAAGTGAAAATGCCCCTAAAGATCTTCTTTCTGGGATTATTAACCATTTTTCTTGAATCAATGCTTCACAATTGCTGTAAACCTTTGCTTAATTTCCAGGATTCTGAAATTTAATTCTGACCAGTTTTCTTAGTGTTGCTTTTATGGAAGACTATTTTCAAACACCCTTTACTCCTTCACTCTCACTGATGTACATGTACACCTGGCCACTTAAAAGATATCTCATTTACAATGCTTTTCTGAGGACTTTTCTCCCCTGCCCCCCAATCTTTTTTTTTTTTTTTTCATTTTGTACAGTTTCTGTTTCTTTGTCTTCAGTTTCAATACTCCTTACTGCTTCACTGTGTAAAGTGCAGTTAATTCTATTCAGAGCATTTTTCATCTCATTTTTTCATTACTGTGCTTATCTCTAGGAGTTTGATTTGATCCTCTTTATATATATGTGTGTGTGTGTGTGTGTATAAAACTTTCATATCCTTTTTTTAACTTTTGCCTTATTTAAAAAAATATTTCTCATGCTTTTTTCTTTGGTACTTCAAATACCTGGATATAGGCAAACTATTTTAATATACTTATATACTAAATTTTCATTTCTGTCATTGCAGAGGCAGTTTTTGTTGATTTTTCTCTTCATTATAAATGGCTTTTTTCCCCCATCCCTGCTTCTTAAAACAGCTGAAAATTTCTTACTGAATGCTAGATTTGTGAATTTTGTCCTGTTAGATATATTTGTATTTATAAATATTTGTACTTATACAAATATTCTTGACCTTTTTTCTGGGATGTTGTTATGATATAGACATGAAGTGAACCCTAAAAGTTCATGTGTGAGACAATGCAAGAAACTTAGATGTAAAATGATTGGTTATGAGAGCCTTAACCTAATCAGTGTGTTGATACCCTGATACAGATTAACTGAGTTGTGACTGTAGGCAAGTAGCCTGTAACTGGAGGAGGCAGGTCACTGGGGGCATGCCTTTGGGGTTTATATTTTGTGAGCTGAGCTCAGACTCTCCCTGTTTCCTAGTGCCATGTCCCCAGCCGCTTTCCTCCACCACGCACTTCCACCATGATGTTTTGCCCCATCTCAGGCCCAGAGCATTGGAGTCAGCCATCTATGGACTAAGACCTCTGAAACCATGAGCCCCAAATAAAAATTTCCTCCTCTAAAATTGTTCTTATCAGGTCCTTTGGTCACAGCAGTGAAAAAGCTGGATAAAACAGAAATGGTTGCATTGCTTCAAAATAATCCATTAGGATTATTATTTCAGTATTCATCTTAGTCTTTGAGGAAGATGCTCTGGAGACCTCTAGAGTTCTCTCTCCTCATGGGTACTCTGCCCCGTGTTCTCACTGTCTTGACCTTCTCTGACTCTGACATTCCACCTCTGTGAAAGTTCCAAGCACTACCTGGGTTTTGCTTAACTGCACCATCATCTTACAATTGCCTTCAGGTAAAGCTGGGGCAATTGTGAGGCTCAGGGTTTTTGTTTGTTTGATTGTTTGTTTGTTTGCATCTCTCAGGAATCACTGCACTTTGCTGCCTGACACCCAATGTTGTTGCTGCTACAGTTTCAAATAATATGCCCATTCATTTGGTGTTTCAAGGAGAAGATAAATTCATCCTTCAGAGAAGCAGAAATTGAATTAGTCTTGGAACGAACTTGTAATTCTTCAACCTTATTAATGTTCTAAGGTTTCTACAGGTAACACACCTCTGCACTACCAGCACCAGGGCACACTGCCCCACTGCCCAGCCTCTGGTGTGCCACTGAATCACATAAAAGCACTGAGAAACACTCAGAGACCAATGGGAAACAATAGCACTGCACTAATGAGTGTTCTCAGGAATTATGTGTGTGTTTGTGTGTATATATTTGAAAATGAATGCCAGTCAACCGAGAGAGTTAACAAAACAAAGATCTCAAGATCTGGAAATTAACGATATGAAAAAACTGGTCGTGAACTTCAAATCATTTGTAATCAGCAGAGGTCAGAAAAAATATGGCCAACAGCTTGTTTTGAGACAGCTCACCAGCTAATTATGGTTTTTACATTTATGAAGGAGTATAGAAAGAAACCAAAATTCATAAAACAAAGAATATATAATAGAAACTGTATGTGTTCCACCAAACCTCAATCGTTTGCTATCTGGCCCTTTATAGAAAAGTTTTCCAAACATCTGGTATCAGAGAATGAAGACTAAACAACCCTGGAAATTGCATAATA
This sequence comes from Tamias sibiricus, assembly GCA_025594165.1. Taxonomy (NCBI): domain Eukaryota; kingdom Metazoa; phylum Chordata; class Mammalia; order Rodentia; family Sciuridae; genus Tamias; species Tamias sibiricus. The sequence goes on along the minus strand of CM046664.1, from coordinate 103,522,867 downwards.
ATAATGTATAAAATAAATGTCATAACCATTTCCAGTGTAGATATATATATTTATAAAAAAAATTTTTTTTCAGGGAAAACTATGCATGTTACATAGCATAAACCTTTAGGGATAATAATCTAGTCCTGTTCACTGTCTTTGAATAATCTTGCAACTCTTTATAAAATACAGCTAAGAAATATGTAAATTTTAACCTGCCTAACAATGTTTTAATTGACTCCCCACCTCAATGAAAAACTAGTTTCCATTTACAAGTCCTTTCAACATTTTTTTTACCTCATATAAATCCATGCTGTTTTGACTTTCTCTAAACCTATTATAACATCTAGTTGGTTCTGTAGGGAACCAGAACATGCCATACAAAAATATGCCTCTTTTGCATGAGGATTATTTTGAGATGATTATTCTGAGAAATAGCAGACATAGGAGAAATTCTGAAAACAGTAGAAAATCCCTTTGTAAAGTAAATCAACATTTCTGAAGGAAAAATCTATTTGTAAGAGTATCTCTTTCTCTGTACTAGGAAGAGAAGGATGATGGAATCATAAGAACCTGTCATGGTTTAGACATGAGGTGTTCCCCGAAAGCTCATGTGTAAGACAAAGCAAGGTTTAGAGATAAAATGTTTGCGTTATGAGAGCCTTAGCTCAACCAGTGAATCAATCCCAAAAGGGATTAACTGAGTGGTAACTGAAGGCAGGTAGGGTGTGACTGGAGGAGGTGGGTCATTGGGGGAATGCCAGGGGGTATATATTTCGTCCCTGGACAGTGGAGTCTCTCTCTGCTTCCTGGTGCAACATCCCCAGCTACTTTCCTTTGCCACAATCTTCTGCCATGATGTTCTGCCTTACCTCATGCCTCAAAGAATGGAGTCAGTTGCCTATGAACTAAGACCTCTAAAACTGTGAGCTCCCAGATAAACTTTTCCTTCTGTAATTATTCTTGTCAGGTCTTTTGGTTGCAGCAGCAAAAAATCTGACCAAAACAGATCCTCTTATCAATAGAGAAGGCACCAACTTTGCTTATCAAACTTTACTGCTGTTTAAATACTTTTCTTGGACACTTCTACTCCCCAACCTATAACTGGCCTTACCTCCAAACTTTTTTCTTTTATTGCTAAAAATGGTATTTAAACCTCAATTCAAAGCTACCTCTTTGAGATTTACTCATTTTTCTCTGGGAATCTTCCACACACATGTGAGATAATTGTTAGTAAACTTGTGCTTGTTTTTCCCTTGTTAATCTAGCCTTACTAATGGTTCCAACTAAAAATCCAGAAAGGTAGAGGTAAAATTAACTTTCTCCTCCCCTACAGTAAAATACATTATTTTATGCATGTTCATTCTTAAATCTGTATAAAAGATATAATTTTACCTTTTTCTGAATATTATCTTTGAACACACTAAACAATGAAAATTAAAAAGATGTGAAGAAAGTCAGGAGACAGAGAAATGAAACTAATATCCTCAGAGCCAGGAACATATTAGTAGTAGTATCTACTTGCTTTTTTTTTTTTTTTTTTTTTAAATCACAGATTACATAAGTAAATGCTTAAAAATCACTACTCTAAGTAAAAATAACAAAAGCATTCAGTGTAGAACAAAAACCATAAAGCAAAAGAAGCATTAGAAACAAAAAATATAACAAAGAAAGATGGTAAAATTAAGTTTAAACAATTGTAATAAAAACAACTGCTTACTGAGCAAAGTCACTTATTTAAAGACAGAAGAACTATACACTAGATTAAAAACTAAAAACCAACTATATATTTGTACTAAAGGCTCACTTAGAATAAAGCCACTCAAAAATGTTGAAAGGAAAATGGCACACTTTGGAAATAACTGCCCTATATAATGAGATAAGAAAAATAAATAGAAGGTATAAACAATTGGAATAAAGGAATAACTATTGCAAAGAAAAAGACAAAACTGTAATTTGTAAATGATACCTAAAAACATTAGACAATATTAGTCAGATTATAAAACTAATACATATAAAGTGAAAGTTTTCTCATATATAAACATAATGACAGAAAATCTGATGGAGGAAAATATCCCATTTATGACTGCTTAAAGAATTAAGTTCCATTGACTAATAAGATATTAAATCCCATGGAATTCATAAACTCAATGAATTCTCACTTAAAATATTATTTTTATTTAAAAAAACAGGAAATTAAAAATACAAATATTTTTTATTTTGAAATATGACAATGTTTAAATTCAACAGCAAAAAAAACCCATTCAAGAATGAAATAAAAATAGTGTTGGGAAAAATTTTAAATAGTAAAGAAAATAGTGTTGGGGAAACTTAAAAGTATTATAAATGTACAATTAAGATTGCTTGTATACTACCTGGTACCGAAAACCGGGAGGAAAACTCTCGGAGGCAGAGTAAAGCTTTTACTACTTTTACTTCTACTTTCTTAGAGCTTAGAGAGGGAAAGAAAGATTTTTAGAGAGAAAGATTAAAGAGCTTTTCTTCTTGTCTTCTTAGCTTAGAGTAGAGAGAAAGAAAGATAGAGCTTAGCTTAGAGAAAGATTAGAGCTTCTTTCTTCTCTCTTCTTTCTTCCTTCTTCTTTCTTCCTCGGGAGCCTCGGCCTAACTCTGACCAGCCCTCGGGAGCCTCGGCCTAACTCTGGCCAGTCATTACTTCTTCTATCTGGTTTCTCTTCTGTAACCGCTCTGCCTATGTTCTGGCCGCTCTGATTCTCCGACCCGAACTCTTCTTCTGACCGACCGAGCTACTGCACGACTGACTGAATGAATTTCTCCGTTCTCCTAACTCGAACCGCTTTCACCCGGTTATATGCCTTCAGCTTTGCGGGTGCCTACAGGTGTGTCACATACATATCAGGTGGAATTTATGGCTTCCAGCTAGCTGCAACAGCCCTTCCTAATTAGGGCTCCTTCAATTGCTTATTAATAGAATTAATAGTAGGTAGATTAATGAAACTGAATAGAAAGATCAGAAAGAGCCAAGTCAATATAATGCCCCTATCTATTAGCAGGAAGAAAAGAATCATGTTTTTTTTTTTTTTTTTTTTGGGGGGGGGGTCATTCCTACTTTGCATAAATACCTTACTGAATGATCCTTATCTGCCATACATTTTCTAATTACCTTTGGATGAGTTATCTCCATAAATACCTCATAAAAGCCCCAAACCCCCAACGTCTGTCTAGCTACTTCTTCATGTTTTATCAGCCTTTGTAAGTTGGCATATAAGCCCCAAATTCTAACCCCCTCCTTCAGTCATATTTCTTTGTGAACTTCTACATGCATATATATATAATTAGATATTTTATTCCTGATGTCATTCTTAGATTGGCTTGTGGGCTCTGTCCTCTGAACTTAAGAGGATAGAGGAAGAGGTTTTTCCTCCAATACAAATTTTCAGTGGGTCAAAGACTCAAATGTAAAAGTAAAATTAAAGAACACTAAAGAAATCAATGAGTGATCTTTTAAAATTCAATTTGATGTTGGGAAAGTCCTTGTAAAGAATGGTGTAATATTCTGGAGCAATAATAAAATTTAAAAACATATGAAGCTTACAACATAAAAATGAAATCATCTGTAAAACAGCCAAAAACAGGGAAAGCAATAAAAATATTGTTCAAAAGTCAATAATAAACTGAAAAAAAAGCCAGGCACAGTAGTGCATGCCTGTAACCCCAGCGATTTGGGAGGTTGAGGCAGGAGGATCTTGAGTTCAAAGCTAGCCTCAGCAAAGGCAAGGTGCTAAGCAACTCAGTGAGATCCTGTATCTAAATAAAATACAAAACAGGAATAGAGATGTGGCTCAGTGGTTGAGTGCCCCTGAGTTCAATCCCTGGTACAAAAACCAACAAATAAACAAACAAACAAAACAACTGAAAAAAAAAAGTTGTTATATGACAAATGAGCTGACAAATGACTATTTTAAGTAAAGTGTTCTTTAAAAAGCATTATGACTTAAAGGGCTTAAAATCAGTATACTACAGTGAAGCAGCCACATTAATGTTTAGAGCACAATTCACAATAGCTAAACTATGGAACTAACCTAAGTGCCCTTCAACAGATGAATAAAGAAATTGTGGGATATATACACAATAGAATACTACTCAGCCTTAAAGAAGAATGAAATTATGGCATTTGCTGGTAAATGGATGGAACTGGAGAATATCATACTAAATGACATAAACTAATCCCAAAGGATCAATGCCTAATGGTATCTCAGATATGCAGATGCTAATTCACAATAGGGTGGGAGAGGGGCAAGGGAAGAATAGAGTACTGGATTAGGCAAAGGGGAGGGAAGGGAAGGAATTGGGTATGAGGGTAGGAATGAAAGTAAAATGAATAGAACATTATTACCCTATGTGCATATATGATTAAATGACCTGCATAAATCTATATCATGTACAACCAGAAAAATGAGAAGTTATACTCCATTTATGCATGATGTGTCACAATGTATTCTACTGCTGTATAATTAATTAGAACAAATAAAAACAAAGAGCAAAAAAAATGAAGAAAAAAAAGTAATACAAAAAAATTGCAACATGGGAGGCTGAGGCAAGAGGATAACAAGTTCAAAGCCAACCTCAATAACTTAACTTGGTGCAATCCTAGGTAACTTAGCAAGACCCTTAAAAAAAAAAAAGTCGGGGAGTGCTGGGGATGTGGCTCAGTATTGATAAGCACCCCTAGTACCAAAAAAAAAAAAAAAAACCTGATAAACCATTAATAAAATTAACCAATTACATAGACCTGTAGTTCATGGAAGAAAAAATATAAATGTCCCCAAAACATGATTATTCAAGTTCACTTGTAATAAAATAAAAATTAGCGTTCATCATCTATCAGATCAGAAAAAAATCAGTGTTACATAATGTTGAAAAGGACTAGAGAAGAAAAGTAGTCTCACAATTTGAAGGACTACTTAGCAATAACTAAATACTTAAAATATGTAGTTTCTGACATAGGAATTATACTTTTAGCATCTAACCTATATTCACTTTCTAAGTTCAAAATTATAAGAATAAGGACAATCTTGGCAGAACTGTTTCAATAATGTAAAATGAGGGGGGGGGGGAATAGTCCAAAATGGGGGACAGATCAACAAATTACAATAATATTGAAATTGGATATTCTAAATATATTACAATAATAAATTTACACACATTTACATGGAAAGAAAAGAGCTAATATACAATGGTTCTGTATTGCCATGAACTGTTCTAAGTACTTTTTGTTTATATCCTTGGCAAATGCTTAGTAAATATCAACTTAGTTGATATTTTTTATGAGATATATTGTTCACAAATAATTAATTAATTAATTGCCAGTGCTGGGAATCAAAGCTAGAGATTCAAACATGGTAGGGCAAGCACTACTACCAATCTACACTTGTCTACCATTTTAAATATGAGGAAACTGGAACACTAAGATGCTGAGTAACTTGCCCAAAGGGTCACTGACAGCAAATGCTCAAACTGGGGTTCAACCCCCAGCACCATACTGAGATAATATACTTCTAACTTCACAATTATTCTTGCAGTGTACCTTTTAAGATGAAAATTTAGTTGACTAATAATACTTGTGAATATATGCATGTGTATTTATACTTTTTTTAATTTAACAAAGTAGTCATTTGCATAAATGTATTTATATGTGCATATAAAATTTCTGGAGAAATGCAAAGAAAATTTTTCAGCAGTTCTACAGAGGAGTAAGATTTGACAATAAAGGAAAGAGCAAAACAGGACAGCAATTGGAATAGGCATGAGATAATTTTAAAGAAAGGTAGCTACCAGAGTTTTATTCAGTTACAAAAAAGACAGGCAAAGTTAATAAGAAGCAATCCTCCTCAAAAATTATTTTCAGGAAAGCAAGTTCTGAAGAACTACACCACATTCAAATCCAAATTAAATCTTATACTATGTTCTCTATATGCCTGTACCTATATATGCCACTATAATTAAAACAATATTAGTTCATAATATAAACCCTGAAACATCAAAAGATTGTATGCTTTTAATAAGGAAAAAGTTATAATACAAATACATTTTAAATTTCAAAAGAAAGTTTCCCCATCCAACACCCCCCGCAAAAAAAAAAAAAAAAAAACCAACCCTAATTGATAACAGGGTTAGTTAATATATTATGGTTTTAACATAAATATACATATTTCTTTTATAGTAAATCCATTTAATAAAATTAATCTTATTTTAGTAAAACATAAAATTATGGTTCACCCATATAAAGTCACAGCCATTAAAATTATATTGCAGAATATTTAATGAAACAGAATGCTATTTAAAATATTAGATGGAGAAAGATTATAAGGTAGATAAAATGATTCGTTAATTTAAAAAAAGCCCAGAAATCTAATTTCAAATTATAATAGTAATTAACACTGAGAAATGGAGGTACAAAAAATGTTTATTTTTCTTGCTTAAATTATTTCTGTATTTTGTACAATAAACACATTCTTGCTTTTATCATAAAATTTATTTTTAATATTAAAATTATTTAGATCACAGCTATTTAAAAATATCAGATATTCTAAGGCTAGGTATATAATTTTTAAAAATTATTTATTTACTTATTCATAATGCACTAGTATCTTTATACATACAACTGCTTGTATACAAAGTATATAAGTACAAATCAGATCTTCAATCATGCATTTAGGATAATGATATCCATCTCATTCAACCACCATTTTTTTTCTCCCCCCCTCCCCCCTTGCTCCCTCCCTTCCCCTCCCTTTCTGTTGACCATTCTAGTGTTCCTCTGATCCTATGTACCCCCTTCCAACAATACTGTGAACTAGCCTCCTTATATCAGAGAAAACATTCGGTATTTGGATTTTTGAGATTGACTAATTTCACTTAGCATTATATTCTCCAACTTCATCCATTTACCTGCAAATGCCATTATTTTATTCTCTCTTATTGCTGAGTAAAATTCCATTTTGTATATATACCACATTTTCTTTATCCACTCATCTACTGAGGGACATCTAGGTTGGTTCCACAACCTACCTATTGTGAATTGTGCTGCTATAAACATTGAAGTGGCTGTGTCACTGTAATATGCTGTTTTTAAGTCTTTTGGGAATAGACCCAGGAGTGGGATGGCTGGGTCATAGGGTGGTTCCATTCCCAGTTTCCCAAGAAATCTCCATACTGCTTTCCATAGCGGTTGCACCATTTTGCAGCAATGTATGACTGAGCCTTATTCCCCACATCCTCTCCAACATTTATTGTTGTTTGTGTTCTTGATAGCTGCCATTCTGACTGGAGTGAAATGAAATCTTAGAGTAGTTTTGATTTGCATTTCTCTAATTGCCAGCGATGTTGAGCATTTTTTCATGTATTTGTTGATTAATCATGTATCTTCTTCTGAGAAGTGTCTTTTCAATTCCTTAGCCCATTTATTGATTGGGTTATTTGCTTTTTTGGTGTTAAGATTTTTTAGTTCTTTATATATTCTAGAAATTAGTGCTCTATCTGGTGTGCATGTATTAAATATTTGTTCCCAATTAGTTGGCTCTCTATTCACCTCACTGATTGTTTCTTTTGCTGAGAAGAAGCTTTTTAGTTTAAATCTATCCCATTCATTAATTCTTGGTAATAGTTCTTGCGCTACAGGATTCTTATTAAGGAACTTATCCGACATGTTGGAAATTGGAGCTTACTTTTTCTTCTATTAGGCATATTGTCTCTGGTCTAATTCCTAGGTCCTTGATCCACTTTGAATTGAGTTTTGTGCATGGTAAGAGACAAGGGTTTAATTTCATTTTGTTTCATATGGATTTCCAGTTTTTCCAGCACCATTTGTTGAAGAGGCTATCCTTTCTCCACTGTACATTTTTGGCTAATATAAGAAGCTGAAATTATATGTATTAGTCCTGTCTAATATAAGATATTATATGTATTAGTCTCTATGTCCTCAATTCTGTACCATTGGTCCACCAGTCTGTTTTGGTGCCAATACCATGCTGTTTTTGTTACTATTGCTCTATAGTATAATTTAAAGTCCAGTATAGTGATGCCCCCTGCTTCACTTTTCTTGCTCAGGATTGCTTTGGCTATTCTGGGTCTCTTATTTCTCCAGATGAATTTCATGTCTGCTTTTTCTATTTCTTTGAAGAATGACATTGGGATTTTGATTGGAATTGCATTAAATCTGTATAATGCTTTTGGTAGTATGGACATTTTGACAATATTGATTCTACCTATCCAAGAGCAAGGTAGGTCTTTCCATCTTCTGAGTTCTTCTATGATTTTTTTCTTTAGTGTTCTATAATTTTCCTTATAGAGGTCTTTCACCTCTTTCGTTGATTCCCAGGTATTTTATTGTTTTTTATGCTATTGTAAATGGGGTAATTTTCATCATTTCCCTTTCAGAGGCATTGTCACTGATGTACAAAAATGCCTTTGACTTATGTGTATTGATTTTGTATCCTGCTACTTTGCCAAATTCATTTACTAGTTGTGAAAGTTTTCTGGTAGAGTTTTTTGGGTCTTCTAGGTAGATTATCATGTCATCAGCAAATAGTGCTAATTTGAGTTCTTCTTTTCCTTATCTGGATCCCTTTAATTTCTTCCGTCTGTCTAATTGCTCTGGCCAGAGTTTCCACTACTATGTTAAATAGCAGTGGTGAAAGGGGGCATCCCTGTCTTGTTCCAGTTTTTAGAGGGAATGCTTTCAATTTTTCTCCATTTAAGATAATGTTAGCTCTGGGCCTTGCATAAATAGCTTTTATAATGTTGAGATATGTTCCTGATATTCCTAGTTTTTCCAGTGTTTTAAACATAAAGGGGTGCTATATTTTGTCAAATGCTTTTTCTGCATCTATTGAGATAATCATATGATTTTTATCTTTAAGTCTATTGATGTGATGTATTATGTTTATTGATTTCCGAATGTTGAACCAGCCTTGCATCCCTGGAATAAACCCCACTGATCGTGGTGCACTATCTTTTTGATATGTTTTTGTATCCGATTTGCCAGAATTTTGTTGAGGATTTTTGCATCTATGTTCATTAAAGATATTGGTCTGAAGTTTTCTTTTTTGGATGCGTCTTTGCCTGGCTTTGGAATTAATGTAATATTGGCCTCATAGAAAGAGTCTGGAAGGGCTTCTCTTTTTCTATTTCTTGAAATAGTTTGAAGAGCATTGGTATTAGTTCTTCTCTGAAAGTCTTGTAGAACTCTGCTGTAAACCCATCAGGTCCTGGACTTTTCCTTGTTGGTAGCTTTTTGATGACATCTTCTATTTCTTCGCTTGTAATCAATCTGTTTAAATTGTGTATAGCCTCCGGATCCAGTTTAGGCAAATCATATGACTCTAGAAATCTGTCAATGCATTCAGTATTTTCTATTTTATTAGAGTACAAGTTTTCAACGTAATTTCTAATTATCTTCTGTATATCTGAGGTGTTTGTTGTTATATTCCCTTTTTCATCACGAATGTTAGTAAATTTGAGTTTTTTCTCTTCTTCTTTTTGTTAACATCACTAAGGGTCTGTCAATTTTGTTTATTTTTTCAAAGAACCAACTTTTAGTTTTGTCAATTCTTTGAATGGTTTCCTTAGTCTCAATTGCATTAATTTCTGCTCTGATTTTAATTATTTCCTGTCTTCTGCTGCTCTTGGTGTTGATCTGTTCTTCTTTTTCTAGTGCTTTGAGGTGTGATGTTAAGTCATTTATTTGTTGGTTTTTTTCCCTTTTAAGGAATGAACTCAGTGCAATGAATTTTCCTCTTACTACTGCCTTCATAGTGCCCAGAGATTTCAATACGATGTATCTGTGTTCTCATTTACCTCTAGGAATTTTTTAATCTCCTCTTTGATGTCTTCTTCAACCCCTTGTTCATTCAGTAGCATGTTGTTTAGCTTCCAGTTGTTGGAGTAGTTTTTCTTATTCCTTGTTTTGTCGTTGATTTCCAATTTTATCCCTTTATGATCTGATAGCATGCAGGGTAGTATCTCTATTTTTTTATATTTGCTGAGAGTTGCCTTGTGACATAATATATGGTCTATTTTGGAGAAGGAGCCATGTGCTGGTGAGAAAAAAGTGTATTCGTTTACTGAGGGATGAAATATTCTATATATGTCCATTAGGTCTAAGTTATTAATTGTTTTAAGGAGGCCTAAGATTTATTTGTTTAGCTTTTGTTTGGATGATCTATCCATTGGTGAGAGAGGTGTGTTGAAATCTCCTAGAATAACTGTGTTGTGGTCAATTTTACTCCTGAACTTGAGAAGAGTTTGTTTGATGAATGTAGGTGCTCCATTATTTGGGGCATATAGATTTATGATTGTTGTATCCTGTTGATGAATGGTTCCCTTAAGTAGTAAGAAATATCCATCTTTGTCCCTTTTGATTAACTTTGGCTTGAAGTCTACCTTATTTGAAATGAGAATGGAAATCCCTGCTTGCTTCCACATGCCATGTGAGTGATAAGACTTTTCCCAGCCTTTCACCTTCAGTCTATTGATGTCTTTTTCTATGAGGTGTGTTTCTTGGAGACAGCAAATTGTTGGGTCATTTCTTTTAATCCATTCAGATAATCTGTGTCTTTTGAATGGTGAGTTTAGGCCGTTAACATTCAGGGTTATTATTGAGATGTGATTTTTATTCCCATCCATTTTTATTTGTATTATGATCTTTAGCTTGATTTGGTTTCTCTTCTGGTTAGTATTTCCCTTAGTTTAATATCTCCCTTTGTTGATTTTTGTTGTTAGTTTTCTCTTCTTCTTCACGAAAAATTTTGCCCATGATGTTCAGAAGTGCTGGCTTTCAAGATGCGAAATCTTTTAACTTTTGCTTGTCGTGGAAGATTTTTATTTCATCTTCAAATATAAAGCTCAATTTTGCTGGATATTAAGATTCTTGGTTGACATCCCTTTTCCTTCAGAGCTTGAAATATGCTATTCCAGGATCTTCTTGCTTTTAAGGTCTGGGTAGAAAAATCTGAACATAGTCTGATTGTTTTCCCCCTATATGTAATCTGCTTCCTTTCTCTTGTGGCTTTTAATATTCTCTCCTTGCTCAGTATATTAGGCATTTTCATTATAATGTGTCTTGGTGTGGATCTGTTGTGATTTTGTAAGTTTGGTGTTCGGTAGGCCTCTTGAACTTGGTTTTCTCATTCATTCCTCATGTTTGGAAAATTTTCTGTAATTATTTCATTAAATAAATTACTCAATCCTTTGGCTTGAATCTCTGCCCCCTCCTCTACCCCAATCACTCTTATGTTTGGTCTTTTTATGTTGTCCCATAATTCTTGAATGTTCTGTTCTTGGTTTCTTACCATTTTTGCTGTGTAATCTGGATTTTTCTCTAGGATATATATTTTGTCTTCATTGTCTGAGGTTCTTTCTTCCAAATGATTACTCTGTTGGTGATACTTTCGATTGAGCTTTTATTTTGGTTTATCGCTTCTTTCATTTCTGGAATTTCTGTTTGGTTTCTCTTTAGAGCCTCTATCTCCCTATTGAAGTAATCTTTTACTTCCTGTATTTGTTTATGGAGTTCTTTGTCAAAATGATCTTTCACCTCCTGTATTTGCTCCCTCATCTCATTTTTGAGTTCATTCTTAAGTTCCACTAACATTTGGAATATGTAGTTTCTAAATTCCATCTCTGGCATTTCACCAACTGTGCATGCCATGGAATCTACTGAGGAGGTATATTGATTTGTTTGTGTCACTTTCTTCCCTTGTTTCTTCATATTGCTTGTGCGTCTATTCTTCCTGCACTGTGGGACCTTGTCTATTTTGATTTTACCTTAAAACCTTACGTTGCTCCTGTAGTACAATGCTATCAGATCCCCTTATATTTCCTTTACACTTTAAAAAATCAAACACTTTCTATTCAGAGAATCCCAGTTTGATCACAATGTACAGATTTAGTTAACCCAGATATTGTTTCCAATTTACTCTGTATGCTTCTGATGGGGTTTTATAGTTTCAAGTAATGGACACAGAGGTGATATGTTTAGGAAGGAGGAAGTGAGTGTATTGACTTGTTCTTTCTTAGAAAGTATGAAAAGAGAGTTCTATGGAAGTGGTTTAGTATCAGCAGACGAGAGAGGAAAGAGAATGGAGTGAATGATTAGGTGGAAAGACCGATTCATATATAAACCTAACTTATGCAGTGGTTGAGAGAAGAAATAAAGAAAGATGGAAAAGAAAAGAAGAAGAGAGAAAAAGTGACCAAGGAGTAGAAATTAGTGTAAGAGAGAGGAGAGAGAGAGTCTAGAAAATAGAGAATAAACTATATATAACACCACTTTGCTATATATTTCAATTGTACCTGTTCTAGAAATCCCAATTTCTGCGTATAACTTGTTTTTTGCCTCTGTTGAGAATGCAATGGCGGGGTATAAATAGGGAAGATGAAGGAAGAAGAAAAAATGTAAAAGTGAGAAGGAAGAAAAGAAAGATAAGAAGAGCAGAATCACACAAACACACTGTCAATCAAAGCAAAAACAAACAAAAAACCCCCCAAGAAACAACAAAACAAACAAGCAAACAAAAACAAAAACATTGAACCCAAGAACAAGTTTTAAACAAAATGGACCCTTATTTTTTCCCTTCCAGTTTAAGCCAATTGACCCGAATCATGTCCAGTCAGCAATCCTGTTAGTGGAGTCAAGGCTGCACCTTTGGTCAGTTGCAGAATGGCACAATGGAATAGTGGAAGGGGCTTATCCTCAAGCTGGGCCCTGCGTACAGCAGCAGGGAGATGCTACTCTGGGCCCTGAAGACCAGACCACACTCTTCCCAGGAATGGAGGAAGCCCTTCCCCTGGTCTGACCCTGCGTGCAGCAGCAAGGAGATGCTACTCTGGGCCCTGGAGGTCGGGCAAACTGGTGGCTGGGTCTCTCCTTCTGGCAGGCGGGTGCCTACCTCTTGCTCTGGTCGCAGCTGGGCAGGTCACACTCTTCCCGGGAATGGAGGAAGCCCTTCCCCAGGTCTGGCCCTGCATGCAGCAGCAGGGAGATGCTACTCTGGGCCCTGGAGGCCGGGCAAACTGGTCGGTATATAATATTTTTGTGTACACTAATTTGTCTCTTAAAATAGAAGATAAACTGAACTAAGCTTTTCACTCTATTTTGCCACACTTCTTTAATACTCCTAGAGCTGTTACATAAAAAACATTCAAGTAGATATTGTACATGCAAAAATAAAATTTAAAAACTGAAAAATTCCCAGAAAGGATCTTATATCATTTACCTTTGCAAATAACTCTGGAAAGAGAATTAATCTACATAACATTACCCAATCTCACCCTCTTCCTAGTTGGTCCTATTATATTACAAATGCTTCTATTCTATTGCTAACTCACAACAAAAAGGATAGGCTTGTTATTCTCCAAATCCTAAAATCTCATAACTTTATAATTCTTTGTAAAAAAAAAAAAAAATCACCAATATTCTTGGAACCTGGTGTATGAGATATTTCCTAATTCTACCAAATGCTATAGTCGCATCAAACCATTTCTAAATATGATGGTTTAGTTTTGCCTTAAAAAATTATGGCTGTCTGGAGAATAGAACCCAGGGCCTCGGACATCTAGGCAAGCGCCCTACCACTGAGTTACATCCCCCACCTGCCATAACTTACTTTTATGTACAATTAATATAAGAAAATCAGGTAAAATTCTTTACAATCACAGTTGAAAACCAGCTTACAGTTTGAGATAAATCATAAACACATGTCTCTACCTCTTATTTTTCCAACCTGACATTCAAAAATAGAGTTTTTTGTCTTTCTCAGCCATTTATCATTATCCTGATCATGTAAGGACATCCTCCCTTACTGTTCAAATTTTCAAAGTAAAAGCCACTATTTACTAATAATCTCTTTTTCATATAGATGGAATTTGCATAAGGATTTTATAGTGCTTTGGAAAGAGCAAAGATACTAATCCTACAAGAAGAAATGGGCAAAAGTGTAAGAAGTGGGGAAGAGTGGATAAAATGCACAACCTGATCAAATATTCCAAAGAATCAAAGCATTAAAAATCATGATCCTGAACTATTTCATAGATACATGAACTCTGACAAAACAGTTTTACTTCATAAACAAAAACAACATCTTATACATGTCTATTAGAAATTAAGATGATTGAAACTTAAATTTACGCATTAGTCAATCAAGTAGTGTGCTTTGTCTGGACCTATGAAATAGAAAACCCTGACAGTTCATTTCCTCTCTTTGACCACCAGTGTTCAGTAACTGCCTAAATTTGCTTTAATTGAATGGTTTCACAGGAAACTGTTATAAGGTCATGGTGCTCTATGTTTACTCAAGCAATTATTTCAACATTTCTTTCTTAAGCTGTACCTCCACTCAACAATATTGTTTTCAAACATAATTAAACCAAAAAATCAACTCTAATTGACATAAAAGGTCCTTCCGTGACATATAATGAAAGAAAACAGGCTTGCAAGGATGTGAGGTTGACATGTATGGCTTTTTGCACACTTTGGAATAATTTCTAGACAAACTCAGGCACCACTGAATGTTACATCAAGGTTAACAAAGAGAACCAAGCAAGCCGTTAGCTTGGAAAACCATGGTATGCAGACTGCCTGTAAGCTGGGCTGGAAAAAGCTCCATTGCAATAACAAAGTATTTGTGCCCAAAGAAAAATCATTGTGTATAAAACTGGAGCTTGAGCATAATCACAAATGGAAGGGAACTTTATGGTTGTAGCCTCAGAAGAGTAAGACAACATTTTGTTGTGTACTGGCCATGGGGATAGCATATAATATTTCTTGCACTGTCAGTATGAAAAGTGAAAGACTCTAACACTTAAGAAGTACTCTTTAATCTTCCTTCCTTACATCCTGGTTGTCTCTCAAGTTATTTAATCAGCCTCTTTAACAAGAGGATTCCCAGGTTAAAAAAGAAAAACAAAACAAAACAACAACAACAGCAAAAGCCCTTACAAATAAATTAAAGGTACTGTAGGCACCCAAAAAAAGAAAGAAACAGCATATAGGTAAAGAACCTTGACTGCTACTAATCTAACACATTAGTCAGCTTTTTGTTGCTATGACAAAATACTCAACAAGAATAACTTAAAGGAGGAAAAGTTTATTTGGGGCTCCTGGTTTCAGTGGTCTCAGTCCATGGTAGGCCAACTCTATGAGCCTGAGGTAAAGCAGAACATCATGGCAGAAGGGAATGGTAGAGGAAGCTACTCTACTCTTAGCAGAAGTTTCCTTGTTCTTTCTACATTATCTTCTGTCTCTTCAATTCCTACCCCCCCCCCCCCGCCCCGGCCCCCTTTCTCATTGGCTCTACACACATTTAAGAGAATAAGGTTTTTGAATAAGGTTTTTGTTGTTATTTTGGTTTGGTTTGGTTTGGCTTGTTGGTTGTTGGTTTGGTTTGGTTTGGTTGTTGTTGTTGCTTTGTTTTTTTTTTTTTTTTTCTTGGGGTTTCCATATCAAAATATAGATTGAGTACACCTAATCCAAATCGCTTGGGCCACAATTGTTTTAGATTTTAGTTTTTCAGCTTTTGGAGTATTTGAATGGACTTTACTGGTACATCATCCCTAATCTAAAGATTTTCTACATATCAGATATTGGGCCATTTCAGATTTTGGATTTCTAGATTAGGGATGTGGAATCCGTATCACAGATTGGGTGGCTTAAACAACAGAAATTGATTTTCTCACAGTTCTGAAGGCTAGGAATCTTAGCCAAAGATCAAGGTGTCAGTTTCTCTGTCTCACATTTGGCCCCTTTGTTGTGTCCTCACATAGCCTTTCTTCTGTGCATATATGCTCCTACTTGACTCTGTGTCTGTCCAAATTTCCTCTTCTTATAAGGACACCAATTGAACTAGATGAGGGTCAACCCTAATGGCCTTACTTTAACTTAACCACCTCTTCAAAGGCCATTATCTCCAAATTCATCTCATTCTAAGGTGCTGGGGCATGGAAATCCAACACAGATTTGGGATGAGGGATAGACCATCCAGCTCATATTTCTGCAAAGCTGACTGAATAAGCCTTCTGAAAGGGCACAACTCTTAACTAGTGTATCTCATTATAGGCAGATAAAGCAATAACCAGATGAACCAGGGTTTAGCTCCCATCCCTACTTGAAAGAGTCTGTGTTTTCTTAGATTTCAGTATACTTGGATGCCACAAACCTCAGCTCTCTAGTGGATTTTTTAAAAAATTATTTTATAGCTATCTATGCTTATTCTTGTTCAAGTGTAAATGATAGATTTTTCTATATCCCAGTCTAAAACATAACCAAGTTGTGCATCTAAATTAAATAACTAGTTTTATAACTTCTATTCTGGGCAGAAGATGGGTGTTTCTTAAAGGATAACAGTAGTTTATTGTCAACTTCATCCAGTAGTGGCTCTGATTACAATACATAAAACCTTTTTCCTGTCATAAGCCACTGAAAACTAACAACCTTGAAAATTATTTTTTAAGTTAAAGTCTTCCAAAGTAATTTTATATGACTATACTTACTAAGCTCTAAAATATACCTCTAAAATAATTGTGAACTAGTTAATCTATAGAGAGGGAAAATAAGAGTGATGTAAGAGTCAAAACACTGGGTTCTACTTTATTTCCAAAAACATATTTGTAAAAAGATAACTGTGAAAGACGAGGTGTCAGAATCTTAGTTTAAATAAAAATCAAATTCATGATGTATTTGAAGTACTGTGAAAATTTTATAAGGTATTTTACAAATGGGTTTAATTTGATTATTTTAAAATGAGATTTGTTTACTGGCAAGACTCATTAAAATGTTATACTGCCATCAGAGTTCTAATTGGTTCTGAAGATTCTGTGACTGTTTTAGTGATGACATAGGTAGTACCATAATCATCAAAACTATTTACAGTCAATTTTCATTTGCAGGTTCCATATCTGCAAATTCACTTACTTGTTAAAATTTATTTGAAATCCAAAATCAGTACACGGAGCACTTTTGTGGTCATCTGATAATAGCACCAAGTAGCAAAAATTTCAGTTGCCCAATACACACATTCCCAGAGGAGGTTAGATAAGGTGCACTCTGACTTCTTGTAGGTCTCATTACTCTAAGCAAGTGGCCTTTTTACACTAAAATTAATGCCATATTTTCCACATTTTTGTGGGAGGGTTTTCTGTAGGTGGTTTTTTGTTGTTGTTTGTTTGTTTGTTTTTGTTTTTGTTTTTGTTTAAAATGCATAGTGTTGGAAGCACTGCTAGTGTTCCTGAGTGCTCTGATATGTATTCTAGAGATATACACTTCCCCAAGCATGTATTATGCTTGGGCATGAGTTGTGGTATTGTTGGCCATGAGTTCAATGTTAATCAATCAACAATATATATTAAAGTGTTTTTCAAAAGAAACACACATGGTTATGTAATGATTCAGTGATGAAAATGTGGTGGCCAGAGGCTAAAAAAAAAAAATTAATGCTGTATTTCACCTATATGAAATGGATCCATGTTCACTAATCAGTGTTCACTATTAATTTACACCTTAAAAGATAATATGAAAGTCTCCTGAATGTACAGAGTTAAATAGTTTAAGAAATTCTAGTGAACTATTACCAAGATAAGTGGATCTCAAAAGCCTCCATTGTTGTGAATTTTGTAAGGCCCTCTTCACTATCTTGAAATGAACTCCCCAGATGAAAGCTACCCCCACATACAATTTCAAAACAACAAATATTAGGTCTTTCCTATAATATAAAGAAAAAAGATGAGTATAATTTATGATAAAATTATATGTATTTCATCATGCACATACATCATATTCAACTACAAAACCCCCCATAAATTTCCATAGCTCTCCTGATAAAAACCATCCATTTATTCATTTGGTTCTTTCGCAGTTTTAAGAAAACTATGATTATAATGTACAGTGCAGGTCAAAGTAACATCCAACATGCAAACAGCAGATTCACACATCTGTGGCAAATAAGGAGATACAGGTAAAATGTACTTTTAATTAAGTAAGGCACATACACAGGACCATATAAGATTACTTTGGATAATGAAATGTTCTTACAATAAATAATGGAACTGCTTTCTCTTTCATCAAAAATGCTCTACTAGTGACACTTTTTTCCAATCATTCCCTAGAGTCCTCTCAGGGGTACAGGCCACAGATTCCCTGCCAAGAAACCTCATCAACACTACACTGTTCTGCATAAAAGTTTCCATGGCTCAGATAAATGCTTTTGCTCTTTTTCACATTAGACTTTCAGCTCTGCTTCATCACAGCGACACCCTATTTGACCAGTCAATTTGCAATGGAAGTTTATTTTAACAATATTTGCAAGATTGCAGCTGCAACCCTGCAGTCCCCCATCTGCCATCAAACACCCACCGCTGCTACTGCTACCAAGCAACACTCCTCCTTTCATAAAAGAAGAAACAGAGAGGAGTACTCTCTGATGCAAAGACTCTTGTGCATATTTTTTTTTTTAAACCATTAAATGGCTTTAGTAGAAGTCGCCAAAGGGGAAGGGGGTAAGAAAAATATATATATATTTTTTTAATAATAACACAAACTGAAAGGGAAAAGTCACTCATCTATGAGGTGAGCTGCTTCTATTTGATGAAGCAAGAAAGAATATGTTTTTATTCTATTTCATACCATCGCATAGGGAATTGAGAAAGCTGGGGTTTGTAAGCCCCTTCTTTTGCCTTCTCAAACGTTAATTATCATTTGTTTTTCATAAAAACATGGTGAGACATTGAGTCTGAAGACCCTGGTTTCTGAATCCGTATAATAATGGACGGCATGGTAGCCAGATTGCTCCAATCACCCTGAAAGGTCACCTAATTCATTCCCTGACTCCAAGCACCCTGTCAGCTGTTCAGAGGAGTCTCTCTTCCATCTTCAAGATCCACACAATTGCCCTTGTCAAAGGAAAACGAAAACTGAAACAATTACCAGGCAATGCAAGCTAAAGAAATTCTCTTTGATTAAATTGCCTGAACAACCGGTTTAATTAAAAGAGAATTTGAGGCCTTGGTATAACATCTTCTCAGTGTAACCCTGTTCAAATTGCTAAGGTATTTTAAGCTAATTCTACATTCACTAGCCTAATATGTCACTATTTTTATTTTTTTAAATAGTTTTTTTTTTTAGTTGTCAATAGACATTTATTTTATTTATTTATATGTGGTGCTGAGAATTGAACTCAGTGCCTCACACATGCTAAGCCTCTACCACTGGGCCACAACCCCAGCCCCTCTATTTTTATTTTTAAAGCCATTAGTTCACAAGCCATTTTCAAGTACATTGAGGTGTGTTAATAAAGTTTTATTGTATCTTGGTACCACTGATAATTACTTTGTATAATCCTGCTAAAAGACAAGATCATAACATCACACATCATTCAAAGAATTGCAAATCACATTTGTAAAGCCCTAATGTAATTTATAAATAAGTGTTTTATCATATAAGTGACAGTGTTTGAAATTGCAGTTTTTAGACTATCACCTATAAAATTTCTGACAATTTACTTAACATAAAACAGATGTTAGCTCATACATGTATTTAAAAACTTCCAATAAATTTCCATAGGAAACTTCACATTGATGGCATTGTGTTGAGTTCTAGCACAAACTCAGGAAGGCAAGAAGTCCACCAAACTCCAGGTATTTTATTTTTTGATTGTTTGGACCTAGAACTCATCTTATCATATAAGTGAAATTTTTTTTTTTTTAATTTCATGTCATCTGGGGATTTTGTTGCAATAAATTAAAGTCATGATTTGTATATATATCTGAAACTAGAGATAATGTTTCCACCTGTGCACCCCATCACCACTCTATATCCCAGTCATACTTCTCTAATTCCCAACTTTCCTGAGTCATCTAACTCAATCCAGGAATAACTTCCTTTGTTCATTCAAAATCTGAGTTATGCTGGAATTAATGGAATACTTATGTTTACTCCAGAGGCCACATCTGGAGAGCGTCTATTCAAACAAGTATATATACTTGTTGACCCACAGTGCAAGTTATTATGTTAAAGTGGTATCTAAATTGGAATATAAATCCCCTACAGCTAATCAGGTAATACTGCCCATCCTTCTGAGTACCCAACTCAAGAAGGTTTACAAAGCCACATGTAGATGATGCCAGCACCAAAATCCAGTTATAACTTGTGGTGAAAGTTTGAGGGCTTCTGAGCCTATTTCTTTGGCCGGATAGGTAACAAACCAAGACTGATTCTATTATCTAATTTATGCACGCACCACATCTCAGTTTATACTCCTACTCATGAACAAAACCTCTCATCCAATACTGGTGAAAGGGGCCATGGGCATGATCACTTCAACTTTCTCTCTATCTCTTTTTTACTAGTTAGTATCCAAGTTCAATTCCTAATCTGTACCTTGGTCCTCTACTCCATGTGCTGAATTTATATAAATCCCTGACTCTGCACCACCTCCTTGCCAAACTGCATGGCTGCCTCTAATTTCCACTGCTGGTGGTGTCCAGCATGGGATATTCACCCTACTCAGACATTTATTTGTAGGCCTCCAGTAATTATGTGGCAAGAACCCTAGATTTCAGTTTCCTAAGTAAGCCTTAACATATGAAAGGCAAGGCTGTAGCTCAATTAGACCTGAAGATGCTACAGCACTTACAGAGCTGGTGTTTTAGAATTAGATGCATACCCTGTGTAGGAGAACTGGGGATGATAGGCCTTAGAGAACCAGTCTATATCCAGGAGTTTATACATTTCTAGGATCATTGCCAAGTTGTCTGCTGAATCTCTCTCAGTCTGTAGTTTCTCCTGCACAATTAAACAACTCCCAACAGAGGCAAAACATCTGGGCCACACATTTTTCAGAGTTCTTGATATTCCTGTCTCCTCTCCTAGTCTTACAAGACAAGAGCTAAGGGGCTGAAAGAGGTCTAGATCAGGATTCAAGGCTCCACAATCCCAAATTACACAGCACACTTTAGGAAAAGAAGGAACCTAAACAAAATTCAAATTCGAGTCTAAGAACTAGTGTTCTGAGCTACAAGGTCCCTTTGTCCTTAAAAGCCATACTCAGTGTACATTTATAAAATCTGTTATGTTCAACCTCACACAAAAAGCCAATGGCTAATTTTCCAGGAATAACAGATATAGAAAAAACTAAAATGATAAAATATGAACGTTAGGACTACCTTTGGTGCTCCAGCTACTTTATTTTGGGACACAGGCTTGACATTTAAGTAATCATAGAGTCAGCAGAAGGCTTTCTGAATTCTGGGCTGAGACCCTCAAGCCCACTATTGCTTTGTTATCCTCTTGTATGTTAGCTTCTGAGAAGTTTGAATAGAGTGACCTGTTCACAGGCTCAAAAGCTATTGTAAAGATTTCCCTGGGACTCTGAAATAAACAAGAAAGAACACAGAAGATACTCATAAGAATGGCTGTTTACAGCAGCAGTGAGATGAAAGGGATAGAAGCAGCCAGGGATGACCACTGAATGAATTTCAACAAAAACACGTTTACATAAAATTTTTATTATTTTTAACTATACTAATATCACCTTAAAAAAATAAAAGGAAAGAATAAGAGTGAAAATAGCATGGCAACTGGAAACAAACAAACAAAACCCCAGAGATCATACATAAAAAAAGCCTGAAAACTACCACTTTGGTATCAGAGCCTTCTGCCTTATTCAACCTGCCTACCTGTTTTTCCTTTTTGTAAAGCCAATTTTCTAGTGCTCCTTTTACTTGACCTCTTATGGCAGCATCACCATTTGACTGTTCCCCATTGAAATGTTTTGTGGCCCTGAACATCATGATACATCTTTTGATGGATCTTTCTCATCTTCTTTTCACCTGTCTAGTGATTGCTTCACATTTCCCTTTCCGACCTTTCCCCTTTAACAAAAAGTTATGGATATACTTCCTGAGTACCTTAGGGTAAGCCATTCCTCTCTCCTCCTACATCTCTCCACCCCAGTCCCTAGTCAACAGTTGATTCAAATGGGCATAAAGAAGCTTCCACTTTAAACCTGTATATCCTGCCCAGATAAATATCTTCTGATGTATGTTTTTTTTTTTTTAATTTTTTTCTTTTCACAGGTAAAACACATTCTAATTCTTTGAATTATCTACCTTACTCAGTATAACATCTAATACCTAGGATCTGTAAATAAATAAGTTATATTAACTTAGTCCATGCCATCTTCTTTATGTATAAGCCACCAAAACAGTCCAAATAAAGATAGGACTAAGGAAAAAAATAAAAAAATAACAAAAAGAATGAATGGTTGGGGGGAGGGGGGATAGAATCTTGGAGAAGTAAATCTAAAGAGGAACAAAAGACTTTCTTTTTCTTTAATCCAATCCTTAGAGTATTTTTTAAGGTGACTTAAAAAACAACACTGTTGCCCATTATTTATAGCACAGATTCACATGGCCACTTTGGACTTACAATATCAATGTTTCGGTACAAACTTGAAAATAGGTGTTTCCAAATGGTCTCTATGAATTTCTAGTACTCCAAAGATATGTACCTACAGCAATGGTTGTAAACCTATCTGGCAAATATGATTATTACAATTATGCAAATAAAGTCATTCCAATTCCTAGTCTATTATCCACACCTAAAGTTCAAAATGAGAAGAAAAAGGAATAATTATGGAGGAGGTAAGTGAAAAAAAATTTTAAATATAATTAATTCTTCTTCAGTAATATGCTAAAAAGGTATAGGAAAAAGTAATCAAATGAATGTTGTCACAGAAAATTTTATCAAGTAGAAAACTTGAAATAAAGTGGAAAGGATAAAAATGAGTAAGAAGAGGGCAATTTACAAAACAAGGTCAGAGAGAATAAAATAAATAAAACAGAAGGGTGGATTTCCAAGTTTCAGAGATGGTGTGAGCTTTTGGTATTTGTTTCTTTAATTTACCTAAATTCATCTGCTAGTTCCCTGTTGGGAAAAAAGGCCTTGAGTTCACAAAGTAGACCCAAATTAAACCTTTTTACCACAACCATAAATTTCTTATAAACCATCCTAGAGATGTAAAATATTCCACATCTGTGCTAAATGAGAAACAAACCATCAGCGCTTGATGTCCTATTAAAAGCAAGGTAGTTACTACTGAACTACAGCATTTTGGTTGCATGAATTACTCGATTACTGTGGAGACAGTTTAAATTTTCCCTTTTCTTTTCTGTATTCTCTGCTTTTTCTCCAGACTCAGGGGGAAAAAATCAATTTTATACACTAGAGTTTGTGCCATATCTAAAACAGCTGTGGTTCAATGATGTAGTATTTGAAATCTCTCACATTTTTTAGTGTAAAAATTAAATTTCTTGGGAACAAACAATAGCCAAAAGTGTGTGTGTGTGTGTGTGTAAAGCATGAAAGCCAAACACATTCCCTAATGAGGCTTTTGATGAAGTCATAGATTACCCTTTTTCTTTTATAAGTGAAATCTCCAAAAGACAATACTTACGTCAGAAACAAAAAAGGAGACAGAGGGAGAGCAATCAAAATTGACCAATTTTTTAAATGCAGTAAATCATACTAATAATACAATCAATTATTTATGTAATTTGACATTGTCTCACAAATTTTAGTAATGGTGTATTTGATGAATTTTTAACTGCCCTATCGGAATTACATAGTAAATGTCCACATATAAATTATTTTATTTTGATTTTGATATTTTCAAAATTATTTTTCTTAAGAGCTGCTGGTAACACAGATACCTGCTAAAATATTTGGTTTAAACAGATCAGTGATAAGTTTCATGAGGTGAACTGATATTACACACAGCTGTAAATACCATATGTATTATGTCAGGCAAACTTGGCTATCACCAAGCAACTTCTGGGAACATGGTAAAATAATGCAGGCAGTATTCACAAACTGAAAACTAAAGCAAAATCATATGATGTAGGGGAATCATATGGCAAGAAAAGCCTGTTATTCTGTATACCATAAGCTTACCATGGTTAATAAGAATGCAACACTTCATTAACCTCAGGCCACTGTGAGCTCCAGGGTTTGAAGTAATCAGTATCAAAAGGAAAAAAAAAAAAAAAAAAAAAGTGTGCCGTGCTGCTCAAAAATATTCCAGTATTATACTGAAATTATCTTTGTATGACTACAAACTAGTGTTGATTTGTTGGGTGGAAGGGTAAAAACCACATAAATCCCATGGCTATAAACTTATCCCTGGATAATGAAAAATTGCAAGGCAATTAACAAATTCACTAAACTTTTGTCATTCTGATTTAATTGTTTAGATAAGAAATTAAAGTTCTTTAGCATACAAATTCATCGGTATTAAATGTGCCAATGATAAGAAAAGGTGGTCTTTGGGAAATGTAAAATATACATATAATTTCAACAAGTGAAAAATTAATCTTGCTAATAGTATATCTAAGTGGGAAGAAGAGGCATAAGACATGGGCCATGCCTTTAGAAAGCTTTTGAAAAGCACTTGCCTGGCATGTGTGAGAGCTTGGGTTCTATACCCGGCACTGAAAAAAAAAATTAATAAAAAAGGTTTTCAATGTTTATGATGAAAATATGTTTATATACGACAGTCAAATAACAATCTGTGCTAGTAAATAACTGCATTAACATCTATTTTGAGTTAATTTGTGTTGATTTTTCCAATGCTCAAAATATTTAGTATATTATTTAGCATATTATTCCTGGAATATAGTAGTACTTAATAGGTAGAAGGTGAAATAGGCACACAAGGTGTCAGAAAATAAGTGGAAGAAATTTTTTTAAATGTAGAAATCAAATGCAGAGTATGTCAGGAAAGGCTTTCTAGAGGATACAATACTTGAGTAGAAGGACACTATAGAGGTAGAAAGAGAAACCAGATGAAAAAAAAAAAAAAAAAAAAAAAAACATATAAATGAGGATACTAATAAGAAACCAAGGAGGTTAAAGAAACCAAGGAGGTTGACATGATGCAGAGATAGACATGATGCCCAAAGACAAGGCTTAAAACTGCAGATACTACCAAATAGGCTATGGGGGATCACTGAAGGTTATGGCAAATATGACTTTTAAGGAAGATTAACCTGGTTTTAGTGAGCTAAATGAGGAAAACAAACATGCCAAATGTTATCATAGCAATCTAGGAAAAACATGAAAGACTAGAGCTGGGTGTTAAGTAGTAGCAATGAAAACTGAAACTGGAGATGTTTCAAAGAAAGAATTAACAGTGCTTACAGACTTAACTCTTTGTCAAGAATGAAAGCATGGGTGGAGTTAATTCTAAAGCTTTTAGGCTCAATAGAAATGGGAAGCCAGAAAACAGCAGTTTTTTAACTGGTGGGAGAAGAAGAAAATGTATAGTAATGCAACTAATTATAAAATGTCATCTATCATTTGGAATGGCCCTTTCCCAAATATTTATTTTATGCTAATAAGGATAAAATAAAAGGATAGAAACGCAGGTATTATCCCCACTTAACAGATCTGGAAATTGAGGTTCAGGGAAGGAAGGACAGTCAGTGAAAGCTTGAGGCAATATAAGGAATGAGATCCCTTAGCCTTCTACACCAAAGTCTTTTCCTCCATAATAACTTTTGTTTTAAATACTGTGATACCTAACTTATCAACAATTGGCCACTTAAGTTGTAATAGTTAATCTGATTTTCCATTCAACAAATATTTTTGAACCTTACAAACTAGGCACTGTGCTAAGCACTGAAATTAGGGTAATGAACAAGATTAACACAGTCTTTGCTTTTCATTTTAGAAAAAAGGAAAAGTAAACAAACATGAAAAAAAATTCAAATAGTGTTGAGTGTTATGACAAACAGATTGATAGCAAGAGTGAGAGCTCACTCAGGAGTGGACAGGGAAGATCTCACTGATGAGACGATATCTGTGCCAAGAACTTAATGACAAGAAGTTAACCATGTGTGGAGACAGGAGCAGAGTATGTCAGGCAGAAAGAAGGGAAAATATGTAAAGGTCTTAAGATAAATACAAACCTAAGTCAGTGAAGAGAAAAAAGACCAGTGTGGACCTTGGGGAAAGTTGTAGTTAATGTGAGAGGCAAGCACAGACCAGAAATTTAGGATTCACAGGATCATATAGTTCAGGTAACAATACATAAGAATTTACGTAGGTCAGGAATGGGCACTCCTGTTCTTTAGGTATTAGTACTTCCTTTCACTCTTCTGAAGAGGCTTCTAATTTGGACAATAAATCATATGGCCACCCTAGCTCAGACAACATATGGTAAGACAGAACATGGTAACATAGAACTAAATCCAAAATACAGTGAGAAACCATCAGAGAAGGCCACAGTGAACTACTGTATCCGGTCAGCATGCACATTCTAAAATGTCACACTTCTCTATACATCCAATGTAAGCTCTCCATGTATGGTTATTGTATCCATTTTTAAACATGCGCTTCCACTATTTTAGACTATTTTAGATCATGTTGTAATCTCCCTGCAGGACTTTGCCTACCTCAGTTGAACTGTCCTATGTTTCTGGAGAGCAGTATATGATGTATTTTATTAGGGGCTTTCCAAAACACATATTTTTATTTCTCTAAGCTACTGCCTGCTACCCATGTTGAGCAGCTGATGAGGCTTCCAAAGTTTGACAAGAGCAGCAGGAACCTAAGTGGGGGAAGATTCTATGGCTTACACCACACACTAGCACACAGAGCAGTGTGACAAGTGGCTCACAGATTCTGGATTCAGAGGACATTTTAAGAGCTCTCTTTGTCCCTTTAAATGGAAATTTTTTATTTTTAATAGTCTTGAGAAATCTAAAAATTTGAATTTTATTGCACTATTTCTTTCATAAATGAGACTCCCCCAGAGCCAATTGTATCTTGAGAAAAATGTAAATATACTTCCTCAGTATGAAGTTCAAGTGCCACATTCACTCTACTCTTAATTTCCTCTGCTATGTAAAATAATGACAAGCCCATAGCAATGTCTTATTGGTATGAACCACAACACAATTCCATTCCCTTCCCTCAGATTTGATTTTGGCAAGTTTTGTTTGCTCTTCTTTAAACAATGAGTCCCGTCACATCCGTGTTAACACAGAGAGAATATAAGTACCAAGAACATTGCTATGAAAGCCCCCTTCTGTGAGGGTGGTGGAGAATAGTCTCACTAACCCTATTACACAGCAGTGACACACAGCCTCTATGAAGACAGCAGGTTTCTCATGCACAAGATTGTTCTGGGGCTTAGTCGGTGAGCTGGAAGAGGGGAGACTAGAAGCAGCAATTAAGTCACAGTCCTCTACACTCTTCCAGAGTAGAAAGGAGAGAAGGGAGCATGACACAGAAAGAATGCAAGAGAAAGGAGTGGAGGTAAAAGAGAGACTGCACATATAGAACTGATGGCACGTAACAGTGGATTGGACACAGAATTTGAAGGAAGAAAAAAAAATAGAAAATGATTCCAGGATGGCTTTTCTAAGTTCCTGGTTGTTGGCCGATGCCAATAACTGAGAAAGCAGAAGAACTGGACTTCAGAAAGAAGAGGAGACACTGGGCAGAACACCCTTTTAGAGATATCCAGCAGAAGGAGGAAATTTAGTGACTTAATATTTTTAAATCCTTTGACATAAATGCTAAGTCCACATCCTTTACAGTTTCTAACACCCACAGTTTGAGAATCAAAAGACAAAAGTCAAACTTAGCAAATTATATGCAACAAAAAATACTTTGGAAATGCAGGCCAAAAAAATGGGGGGGATGCCAAATCTTGTGGGAACTATTTTAATGATCTGGGTATTTTGTTATTTCAAGTATATTCAATAGGAAAAGAACAAAAAGAGAAAACAAAATAGTTGAAACACTAAATCCATGCTAAGCTCTGCAACAACTTGCTATGCTCAGCAAGCTAGTGGAGTTTCTAGATTTTAAGGAAATTAAACTGACTTTAATATCTTTGATTTAGCTATTTATCAAATATTGAAAACTATTAACCAATCTTGTTATTCTCTAAGAAAAGAAACAAGCTTGCAGTCTTTTATAAAAGAAGCACTACAGCAAATAGTTTTAATAAAAATAAGACACTCTATCCATCATTACCAAATAACATATTATGACAAACATGTTCCAAAGAAATTTCTTATGTGTACTTCTAACTCTCCAAATAGCAACACAGTGACATAAAATAATTAAGCAAATTAAAACTATTGCTAGTCTCCATGAACTGGTACCTAAAAGGCCTCAATATAAAATTTTCAGAAACATTAAATAAACATTTTTCAGAAAAAAAAGATTTTAGTTATACTTTCATGAACTGCTTTTGCTTTGAATCAGTCACAAATGTTTAATTTTTAATCATTCAAAAGGATTTTACTTCTTTAGAGCAAACATAATTTGGGTTAATAAGATGACACAGGCTGATATAATAATAAAACTATTCAGAGATAATGAAATGAAAATCATTTGATGAAAACACAAATGTAGAAAGAGCCCGTGCTGAAAGCAGCTGGTCACCATAATAATGACAGAAAAGAACTTTTAATTTTGAAAGAGAAGTCAATACTTAGGACTCATAGGAAAGATAATATTCTGACCATTAGGTGAGAACAGGCAAGATAAACTCTTTGAGAAGTAACCTAGCAGGAGCTTAACAGAAATACAGAAGAATGCACTTGATGGTGGGTGCACAAGCTGACTGAGAGGGATTATAATAATCAAAAAGTTACTATAAATTTGTTAACTGTATAAATGCAATTCATTGAATTGGACAGCTTCTACAAAGTTCCGGAAAAGAGCAATACATATGTGAGTCATGTATGATTAATTTAACCTATAGTCAACACTAGGATTTATACAACCCTTAAAATTATCTGCCACCCACATTCATGGTAGAAATCACTGGTGTGTCTTCTTCCAAGAGGTTTTCTGAAAAGACTGAGATGTAAAGTAGGCTGTTGGCTTTTACTCATTTCTTATTTTCCTTTATACTACCGCTTCAAATAGGATCTTCTTTCATGATCATTTATATATGTAAGTTATAAATTATTACTTTTTAGAGAAGTGTATGTGTTGCCAATATCTGTTTTAAAACTTCTTCAGCATAGAAAGGATGCATTTAAAAATGCTAATGGAAAAAAGCCAAAGAGATTCTTATATACATATGCCAGCCAACCAGAAAACAGGATGGTATTCAGATGGGACAGGGATTACAAAGGAAAGAAGCAGGTGCAAAAAAAAAGGTTTGCCGGGCATGGTGGCGCACGCCTGTAATCCCAGCACTTGGGAGGCTGAGGCAGGAGGATCGCGAGTTCAAAGCCAGCCTCAGCAATGGCGAGGCACTTAGCAACTCAGTGAGACCCTGTCTCTAAATAAAATACAAAAAAGGGCTGGGGATGTGACTCAGTGGTCAAGTGCTCCTGAGTTCAATCCCCGGTACCACAGGGAAAAAAAATAATAATAATAGAATAAAAAGGTTTTAGTTTAATAATATACTCCAGTTCAGAAGCCAGAAAGTGGGTTATAAACAGAATTAGTAAAAGTTGTTGGGACAAACCTAGGTTATAAATATTATTATTCTTTTTCTTGGAAAGAAGGTTGAGTGCACTGCCTACAGAAATTGACTTTTTGGAAGTCAAAAGACCTGGATTTTAATCTCTACTCCATATATTAGCTTTGAGCTCCAGAGGGAATAATTTAATCTCTGTAAATCTCCATTTTCTCATCTATAAAGTGGAACCACCACTGATGCCTTCTCACCAAGACTGTTGGAGGATCAAATGATGCAATATATATGACTCACACTTTGTACAAAATCTGACACAGAAGCCATTATATATTGATCAGTATTAACCTGCTTCAGCTTTCTAAATTAGTGGTAGATCCAAGACGAAATCTTATAGCTATTAAACAGTGCCCAAAATTCAAAATATCTGTAATGAAACTCATTATCTTCCCCTATATCCTGACTTATTTTGCTTATGATCCTTTTCGTACAAGATGCCAAAACTAACCACAGGATTTTCCTATCTGTAAACCAAACTGCAATTGTTACCCTCCAATTCTAAGCATGGGACCAGGTCCATCTCATAATTAACTCTTCAATATTTTCCCTTTTCTCCATTTGTTCTGTTGCTGTCTTACTTCAGGTCATCCTCATTTCTTATTTGAACTACTAAAATAGGTTTCTAACTTGACCACTTTCTCATTCTTGTTTTATTTCAAACAACTCTCTATTCATTTGGCAAAATAATTTTCAAGCCAGTTTACAAGTCTCCCTGATATAAAACTCTTTACTCCCTGACTCTTCCTTAATAGTAGAAAGAGGCAACAGATATCAAATTCATCTGGTTGTGTAGATGTTCAATAAATAGCTGTGGCCACAGCTGAAATTGTCTTGTTTTGATATCTTCAGTAATTGGGTTTCCAATTACTTCTTCAGTTTCATCTTTAGCCTGTGAACAATGCATGTTCCAGTAGTACCACATCAGGTAATGCCAGAAAACTGTATTTTTATTACAGCTCAGTAAATTTATACATGCTATTTCCTTTGGCTGAAATTCCTTCCCCACCTCTATCCTACTTGAGACCTTCAATCCATCTTTTCAAATCTAACATATAAAGGTATTGGTTCTTAATAACTTGATACTTGATCTATAGATTCAAGGTAATCATTATCCTTGTAGGAATTTTTTAAGTAATAGACAAAATGAGTCTAAATTTATATAGAGAAACAAAAAACCCAGAATAGCCAAAACAATGTTAAAGAAGAACAAAGTTGGAGGTCTAACGCTACCCAAATTCAAGGCTTTTTATAAAACAACAGTAATCAAGACACCATGGTCTAAGTTGAAGACAGACAAGGGATCAGTGGAGGTAGCCCAGAAACAGACCCACATGAATATACTCAACTGATCTTTCACAAAGAAGCAAAATCAACCCAATGGAGAAAAGTTAGTCCTTTCAACAAATGGTGTTGAAACACCTGGATTCCCCCTTCAAAAAAAAGAATTGAGACACAAATCTTACACCCTTCAAAAAAATTAACTTAAGACAGAACATAGATTTAATGTAAAACATGAAATTATAAAATTTCTAGAGGATAACATAAGCGAGAATCAAGTGTGATGGTTTTGTGGATACACCACAAAGGTACAAGTCATGAATGAAATAATTAAAAAGTTTAAAATTAAAATGTAAAACTTTTACTCTGTGACAAGATATCAAGAAAACAAAAAGATAATTCATAGTCTAGTAAAATACTTACAGAAGCTATATCTAATGAAAACTCTTGAAATTCAATAAGAGAATGAACAATATATGAAGAAAAACTGAATAGATTCTTCACCAAAGAAGATATACAAAACGCAAATAAGCAGATGAAAAGATGCTCCACATCATATGTCATTAGGGGACTGCAAGTTAAAACAATGTGCTACTACTACACATATGAGAATGGCTGAAACCCAAACAATGACCACACCAAATGTTTTTAAGGACAAGGAGCAACAGTCATTCATTGCTGGTATAGCCACTATGGAAGACAACTAGGCAGTTTCTCACAAAACTAAATACACTGTTACTTTAATATCTTGCAGTTATGCTCCTTAGTATTTGTACAAAAGAACCGAAAAATTATGTGCACACAAAATCCCACACATGGAGGTTTATAGCAGTTTTATTCCTAACTGTCAAAACTTGGAAGCAACCAAGATGTCCTTTGGTAGGCAAATGATAAATAAACTGTGGTACATCCAGACAATAGAATATTATTCAGAACTGAAAAAAAAAAAAAACAGAACTATGAAAAGACATGAAGAATATTTAAATGTGCATTACAAAGTGAAAGGCCATATGCTATATTATTCCAACTATAAGACATTTTCAAAAAGGCGAAACTAAAGGGCCAATAAAAAGATCAGTGATTATCAGGGATCAGAAGGGAGGAAGAAATGAATATACAGGGCACAGAAGATTTTTAGGGCAATAAAACTATTCTTATACTAAAATGGTAGACACATGTCACTGCACATTTGTCAAAATCTCCAGAGTGTATAGCACCATGAGAACGCTAATTTAAACTACTGACTATGGGTCTTAATGATGCGTCAGTGTAGTTTCACTAATTGTAAAAAATGTACCACTTTGAGGTAAGATATTGATAGTTGGGAAGGCTAAGAGCAACCAGGAGCAGAGGATATATGGGAACTCTCTTAATTCTCCACTCAATTTTACTGTGAACCTAAAGCTGCTCTAAAAAATGAAGGTGGTGGTGGTGGTGGTGGAGGAGGAGGAGGAGGAGGAGAAAGAAAAGAAGAAAAGAAAAAGGAAAGATTCTTTCATGAGAAGGAAGAGGGAAAAAAGAACGAAAAGATTCTTCCACTCAATGACTTACCAAATTAATGGTTCATCCCCTGGGAATAGAAATTGACCTCCATTCCCCAAAATAAATTGGAATGATTCTATCTGATCTTAATTCCTAAAATAAAAAGTTTTCATTTCTGATGTCTGGAAACTGTGCATAAAGTTAATTTCACATGTGGCCTTCTGCATCCTCCTATATAGGTCCCTTTGCTGATGGTACAGAACAGCCAACAGTCACAATTAGCTCAGGGCCTGACAAATTTATCCTTGTGCTTATTTCTGTTTGCTTTATTTTCTTTGGGTTTCTTTGCCAGTTGTTCAAAACATTGTAGGACATGATTTAGAATTGCCCTAGCCATATTTACTTTTAGTGTTTATAAACTGGTAGAAAAACTATACTCTAAATGACTGATACACCTCTCTAATAAAAACAAAATAATTAAAATAGCTTTCATGGTGAAAAAAAATTCTCATATTACTTTCATTTCTTCAGGAAACCTTTGCTTAACTTCTGAATATGGTTACTTTCTGCCAAGATACTGCTATAATAATATTTCTATTATTGTATTTATTATACAACATTTATCTTTCACATCCAAGTCCCTCATATAATCTTTTTGTGGACAAACAGAATCCTATTTATCTTGAAACTATCAGTCATATAATTTTTGTTGAATACTTTTAAAAATGATAAATAAATGGGTTATGATACAAGAAGCCCTAAACTAGATTTAATAAATGCCAACAATTAAGAAGGAAAATGCTCCTGAGTTTTTATCATCTTGGTCAGTGAGAAATAACTCTCAATATTTGTACTACAGCCAGTTTTGTGACGAACTTCATTTAGTGTACATTTCGTTTTAAGTAAAATTAGATGAGGAATAAAACAATAAAATGAAGCCCTCTTTTTTTTTTTTTTTTTGTTCAGTAAACAACTTGTTTATTTTTAAAATATATATTCAACCTGGGAAAATATAACTTAGGTCTTATTCTAGTTTAATCATACAAATAAAAATGCATTCTATCTAAGCAAAACCAGGAAAGATTTATTAACCAGAAGACCTTTTATACTTATAGTTTGATCCATTTGTTCAGCCAACAGCATACTTTAAAAAAAAAAAAAACAAAAACAACAACAAAAAAAAACCTCCACTGCCTTCTGTATAGATTACTTCCAACTGCCAAAGCCTAATAGAATAAGCTGCCCCAACAATGTGT
The DNA here is from genome assembly GCA_025594165.1 of Tamias sibiricus. Taxonomy (NCBI): domain Eukaryota; kingdom Metazoa; phylum Chordata; class Mammalia; order Rodentia; family Sciuridae; genus Tamias; species Tamias sibiricus. Next base: position 103,489,338 of record CM046664.1, on the reverse strand, counting down.
CCCTTTTAAATGTGTGCCTCATACTACAATGCAAAAGATAAAATAGACCCCAATGAATCCATCTCCACAGCTGGCCAAAGTCATTGCAAATCCATGTGGAAAACTTCAGGAAGTTAAAATAACCTGAAGAGGCAGAGAAATACTTCACAATCTCCTTCCTCAGTTTCAGCAAAGGTAGCTAACAGAAGGTGCACTCAGGACTCCAGGGTTCAACAAGCATGTTAGAATGCTCAACAATGTTTACAACAAAACAGTATCAGATCATTCTTTACAATGAATAAACAATGAGCTTATTATTCAAAACAGGCACAGGAGATTCTAGAGAACTGAAGCTATTATGGTCCAAAAAATGAATTTTAAACAAATAAAAGGTTTACAATCAGTTGGAAAAAGAGATTTAAAAGATTATCATTTAAAGACCGAAACTGTATTGGTGGCTGTTTATAATTGACAAAGTTCACAACTAAAAATATATTCTAAAATAGTTATTAAAAAAAATCCAATAGTTCCTACTCATTTCTTCATATATAATATATAAGTAAGTAAAAAGCCACTAAAGACAATGCAAAGAGATGGCATGCTGATTTTAATGTTGGGGCTGAAGTCACCATAACCCCCATGGAGGTAAATGTGAAATAACTCTCAGTGACTGCCAACAATGGTGTGTTACACAGCCTCTGGAGAGCTCTAACTGGTCCCTCTCTACTCTCCTCAATTACTTCATTGTTGGAATCCACAAATCTGGGAGAGTAGCCAATACCACAACCAAGACATACAAAAAGCTTTGATTACAAATATCACAATACATTTGGCTCAGTAATCACCAGTGGCTGCAGATCATTGTTTCTCCAAGACCAAACAAGGAAAGAAGACCTTATGAACTAAGGTGGTCATAAACAATAGAGAATAATTTTGGAATGCAGGAATCAGAAGATAAGATTATCTGATTTTTAATTTGAGGATCTGTGGGCTCTTATCACTGGTCTCATTTAATTAAAGAGGTAGATCATTACAAACAAACAATCGAAAACTGTAAATGGAAAAGAAAGAACAGATTAGTTGGTGCATTAGTTCTTGGCCTTTTGGCAAAAATCAAGTAGAGAGGGCAATACCAAATAAAAAGTCCTGATGTCCCCCCAAACTGAATTTCATGACAGAGAATCCTCTGGACTCAACGCAACTATTACCCATGCAAGTCTCTGTATTTTCTAAAAATGTACCTTAGAAAATGTGCATATTAAGAAAGAATTTAAGTAAAACAGAAGAGGAAAAGGAAGTGCTTCATGGGATGGTCCATTCAAGTAATCTGCCTTCAGAAAATAGTATCCAAGAGAATTCTACAGTCTCCTTTAGTAGTAGCCTGTTATAGGGTTTAATATAAGCCCGTGTAGTTGAGAAATTAAAATTAACTATTTTCTATGGCTCCAATTAAAACCCATTTTCTCCACTTGATTTTTGAGGAGATAAAGCAGTTTTATCAATATATTATTTCATACGCTTGAAGAAGTTAGGTGTTAATCATCTTACCTAATTTAAGTCCAAAGCCTTTTCAACTTTGCCCTTAATATCTATTTCTGTTCTTTTCACGATTTTTGTTGCTCCTTACTGAGTCTATTCAAATTTTGCTACCACCCTTTAAACCAAATCCATTCCAACAAAAATTGACGCAAACCATATCAAAATCAAACAATGGAAAGCGTATTTATTGCATCATTCTTTACAATCCATTTTCACATTTCTCTTTTAATCTTATTAGAACCTTTCGTATTGACAACAGAAAATGGAGATAATATTCTTGACCTTGCAAGTGATATCACAGGAGCCCATGTTTTTTCTTTTAAACTACAATTATTTACATATGGTAGAAAGAGGGAACAAAAGCGTGAGTGATGATATAGAGCAACAGCTAAGGTGGAAGAGAAGGAAAGAGAGGGAATTCACTTCAGGTGGCCTCAATCTTTTAGTAAATAGGAAGTGAGGATGATGGATAAAGTGTGCTTTCAGGACTTGAGGAGAAGGGAAGCAGTTTAAAGTAGTCACTGGGGAATCCAGACGGAAATTAACTACAAACAACTAAAAGGCAGTAACTTTCTCATTTCCCCCCTCGCCTAGTAAGGTTTCTTTTGATTTTTCTCCTTTTCAGTCAAAGTCTGAAACACAATGTCTCTGACTTATTTTTCTGTTAAGTGGAATTTAAATCTCGGTCAAGCTAAAGATTGATCCACTAAATCTTACCTCTGAATTACTTGAAAACCCAAGTAATTTAGTGAATGAGAAGCTTAGGTATTAAAGGACAGAAATGGGAAGAATTACTAAGATGCAAAATAAAATTAGGAGTAGAAAATGAATAACTTGGGGCAGCCAGTGGGTGGTAGAAAAGTTAAGTCTAGGTCTAAAAATTATGTTCTAACTGTTTATTATTAGAGAAATATAACACAGTTTTTCATTCATTTGTGCTGTATATTATGTATGTACTGTCCAAAATATTTTAATTTTATAGGAAGCACAAAATAAAGAGTGGTTAATAGAATGTGCCTGTTTTTTTTCTCATAAGTTATTCAAGGCAGAAGTAAATCCTACCACTCTGCCAGTATTATCTTAATGAGGCACCACTAATTACTTTGTAGCATACGCATACCTAAAGTGAAAGAAAACCCAAGGGGAATTTAAGTCTCTCTAGAATTTAATTGGAAATCTCATTCCCTTAAGTGATGGAAATATCACAAAAGAACACAAAAATATACTTTTAAAGAAAGAGAGGAAAAGACCTAATTTAGCAGTCTTAAAAAAAAAATACAAGTTACTGTGAATTCCAGAAGCTAAATTTCTATCTCTTACCTATGTAGGGAAAAGGATTTTTAAAATATAGTTCTTTAATGAAATTGTGTTGGAGATATATCATGGGGGGGAAAAATCTGACCTAAAAGAATCTGGGACTCAGAAAACGAAGTTTGGCATGCTGACTACTTCGCACTCAGAAGACTGAAGGGCCTGAGAAACTGCCTGAGAACCAAGTTCTCTGGTACCTTCTATCCTCCAGTCTTGCCCTTCCTTCTCCCAGGAAGAGGAAGTGCAGGGAGGGGGGTTTCTCAGGAGTTCCTGAAGATAGATCCTCCAAAAGGGAATGCAATTATCAAGATTCCCCTCCCAGGAAATCTGACCAACCAGAAAAGACTGAAGATCAATCAACACCACAAAATTGTCACAGGCCATTGCCTATTTTCCTGAGGGTAGTGCCAAAACAATTTTTATTACCTGAGAGACTGATCTGCAAAACAACAACAAAACTTCCAACAACTTTATTAACCCATACATTTCTTCCCCTCACCTTCCCAGAACTTGTGATCCCCTTCCCCAAAGAAGGACCCATGCCCTACTCCTTTCTGTGGTTCAGGATGCTGTTATAAACTTCAACCATCTGCTTCTTTTGAGTCTCCTTATTTTGTAGGGCTCCCATGCATATGCACATAGTTAAAATGGCTTTCCTCCTATAAATCTGTCTACTGTCACTTTATTTCACAGACTCAATTATACAATGTTCAAAGAGTAGGAGTTTTTCTCTCCCCAACAGAAACATTTTTCAGCAAAGTATATTTTTTATGTACTAGAAAATATAGTAATTCCAAAATTAGAGTTAATCATCTAAACTGTTTATTTCAACATGTGGATTATTTCAACATGAAATTTATTTCAACAAGTGGATCATGCTGAAAGTATTGTTTTTTTGGAAGCTTGATTACCTTTCTCTTTGTCTTGATCATGAAAATAACATGAACAACTGACTGACTGAATTCAACATTAATAAGAAATTTTTACTTCAAATGAAGATATCGTGAGATCCCCATTATTATGTACTGTGAAGTACAGGTATGTGGGACAAGAGGAGATACCTACAGATGGCATAATGAAAAAAGAAAAAAAGAACTTGACAGCAGTCTGAAAGTAAATAAATCACAGTGTGTGGATTATTTTTCAAGGTATTATAAATGAAGCCTGGCTTTATGCAAATGTGATTCTCTCAATTGATTACTAAAAATGGTATAGATACCTTAATACAAAACAATATCATAAGCAAGCATTCTTAAAAAACTCATTTTATGTAAAAAAAATCTTATTAAAGAGACATGCTTTCTGACATTTCTAATAAAGCATAAGAGTTTCAAAAAGTAGAAACATAATAGTAATTTCAGATTTTTAAGCTAAATTTCAGAGGGAAAAAAAAAAAAACTGCATGTGTGCATTTTGAATTCCCTAAACATTCCTACCTCAATTTCCATGTGGATGCTATATCTTTAGAAAAATCAATCCTTAAAGTCAGATGCTTAAGCATTAGCTACATTTCACACACAACTAGACTGGGAGCTCCCTGGGAATAGTAAGAGCACACCTAGCTCCCTACCTTCTCTGAGAGCCCAGGTGACAGATGTTACCCACAGACTCAGCAATACTCACACCTGGAACCAGATGGACATCAGGACCCTCTACTCCCAGGGTGTGAAGGCTAGATAGAAATAGTCTTCTGATTCTACTGATGTCTCACATGATGTGCCATGTGTTTTGCCCCTAACTACACAGAGGTCCTATATAAAAAGTTATCACTTCTATTTGTACCACCTAGTGTGAGTGGTCAGCCTCTCACCGATTGGCCTAGCAGCACAGGTTCTGAAAATCTTATCAAAAATAAAGAAACAAAGAATTTTAAATTATTATAATATGCTAACTAAAACATAATATGTATTAATAATCTAGAATTAACAGTTTTGATGTGCCATAAGTCACTTGGGAGTAAAACAGTATTCCTTAAGGACATGACAATGAATACTCAATTTTCCTTATTTCAGTAAAGCAAGTGATTTCCAGTCTAAGAAATTACAAATAAAAGAATACTGAATGAGCTAGAGCTTTTGTGATAGCTACACTACCAAGTATACATTCATATTTCAGAGTGACAATTGGATCAATGTAAATAATGTTTTAGGGAGGCTATAAAAAAGCAGCATAAAAAATTCATAAGAAATGAAAACACATTATTCTTCTCAAATTTGCCAAATAATCCTACACTCACACTGTCAAGATGAAATATAACTATAAATGAAATAAAACTGAGTTCTCTGGAAGAGCTTAAATTCTGCCAATGCAAGTTTCCAGAAACATGGTTAAAATCTTTTTTCTCCTGAGATTAAGAGCGGAAGGGTTTTTCCTCCTATTTTTCTGCATGACAGAGTCTTTGCAGATTATAAACAGACACAGGGGATCACTCTAAAAATCTTGGAGAAGAAACCAGCATTTTGAGGCTTGTCTACTAATGTATGTCATGACCTCATATGCAGCTGGCCTATTCTCCATGCTTATTACTACTGAGCCGACCTTACTGATGCATTTCCCTCCTGTTCCCACTTCCAAATGTTCACATTCTTCTTCCAAGCCCAGCATTTCCCAAACTGTACTCTGCAAAACGTTAGAGACCCATGAGACATTAAATGGATATTTCTGTCAAATAAGTTTGGAAAATATTTCATGGGATAACCTCTCAGAAATCACAAAACACAGTTTGGGGTAGAAGATGAAGGTCCTTGAAAGAAAAGCTGAAGAGGTAGATTTTGTTCTATAGGCAACGTGAGAAGTATAGAGGATTTGAAGCAGGGGGGAGATAGGATTAATCTCTTTTGTGAAGAATGCATAAGATGCTGAGAAAGTGGTATTGAGGAGAAAAGTAAATGGATCATCAAAATAACCATGCAGACAAGCCAGATTTGGGATGGTAACTGTAGAACGGAAACAGAGAAACACATTAGACAATTTCTGCAGAAAATAAAAAGTGCCTGGTGAAAACTGATGTGCATGAGGGAAAGGGTGGAGATAAAGATGACCTAAATTCTCTATGGTCACTTTTTCCTCAATGAAATAATACTTAAATGAAGGAGAAGATGGCAGGTTTAAGAGATACAAAGAAACTGACAAACCATGTCCTGTGCACAACAGAAAAGGAAGCTGATTGCTAATAAGTAAAATAACTGCTTAACATTACTCAAGATCTTCCTGACCCATTCAACCATGCTATCTTTTTTGATTCCTATATAACACTTTTCTTTTTGTACCCCTTTGTGATGCCTTTCACTATTACTACTAATTATTATTATTCATATTCTTTTCTTACTTTCTTTTACTAGATTTTAATTACTTGGCTATGGGAGAAGGAAAGTATCAGATCTTATTTTTACTCTATCACCTTTCATAAAACATGCCATATGGCAGAGACATTTAAAATATCCACATAAGATCTGAAGTATAAATACATGTCATTAAATAAATGTATCCTTCCTTTAAAAATCACCTTTAGGTAAGGTGGGTTCCTTACTCCCTCTTGCTTATTTCAAGATTTTCTCTCTTTAGTCTTTGGCCACTTGACATGACATTGGTTGTCAGTCTGTTGTTTCTGCTTATTTGTCTACTTGGTTTTGGTATTTGTCACCTAGTATTCTCCTGTGGTTTTTTGTCATTAATGATGGAAAGTTCTTGGCCATTATCACTTCAAATATTTTTTCTGCTCCTTTCTCCTTTTCTCTTTCCTCGTACATTCCAAATATGGGTAGGTAACAAGCCTTTAAAAATTGTCCCACAGTTCTTAAGTGCTCTATTCTACTTTTCCTTCTTTTTCTTTCCCTTTGCATTTCAACATGTAAGGCTTCTATCTACCTATCTTCAAATTCAGTCCTCCTCAGGCACATCACCATTTAATGATGCATTGAAGGTGTTCATCATTTCTGTGACAGTTTTTGATGACTAGCATTTCCTCTTGACTCTTAAGAGTTTCCTTCTCCATTCTTATATAACCCATCTGTGCTTACATATTATCTACTTCTTCAATTGGGACCCTTAATATATTAATAAGTTATTTTAAATACCTGTTCCATGATAATTCTAACATATTATCCTGAGTGTAGTTCTAATGATTGCTTTGTTTCTTTGGACTTTGGTTTCATTTTTTTCTTGCCTTTTGGCATACCTTTTCTGCAGAAAGCAGACACGTTGTATTAGAAAACTGGACCAAGGCAAAGAGAACTTTAATGTAAGGATTTATGTTCAGCTGGCTCTATGATGGACTGTTTACTGTTTGCTATGGCCGTAAGTGCTAGATGCATCATTCCTCCAGTGCCCTTTTTGTCTCCCCTCTTGGCTCTTACTCAGAGGAGGGCTATGTCCTACAGTTCTTCCAGCTGTAGTCTGCAAGACTAGTCTGCTGTTGCTATATCAGAGCCCAGTTAGTATGGTTGTGAAGGGTGGGCATGGAGGAGCATTCTATAATCTCTGATTAAACCTGTCTTTTTGTGGCCTGTATCTCTGGCCTGTGACCTTTATTTCACCCTGGATATTTTTTCCCTTACCTCCTTGGGTGAGACAGCAAGGCTATAGAGAACATAAGAAGAAAACCCTATTCCAATGGCATGGGATAAGACTCTGATAGTCTTTCTCCCTGGAGAGTAATTTCTATGGACAAGGCTCTGGGTATATTTTAGGAAAATTACTTGACCACTCCTCTACAGTCAGAGCCATGAGAGGAGACCATTCTCAGACCTTCACTGTGAGAACACAAAGGGTCCCTACAGGTAAAGCCCCTGAATATGGGCGTGAAAAAGCAAAAGTCACTCTCACCTAGTGCCTACTCAGTCTTCAGCAATTTATCAAAATTACCATTTAAGCACTACTAGTTTGCGGCTCTGGCAGCTTCTTCAGGCAAGCAGAGTTTGGCTAATACTCTCTGGGTACACCTCTATCTCTCCAGTTTTCAAGGTGGTAATTTGCTCTATAAACTCAGTTCTCTGGTAGGTCCAAGAAAAGCCACTGATTTTTTTAGTTGAACCAAATTTTTTGTGTTGTAATGACTTTAAGACTTTGAAGGTCTTGAAATGTCAGAGCTGAAACTAGAAGTCTCAAAATCCACTTTTCATATTAATACAGTGTTGAAGACACCCGCCCAAAACACACACACACACACACACACACACACACACACACACACACACCAATTTGTCAGATCTTCATTCTCCACAAGGGGTAAGGGAAGAAAATGTATAAATAGAGCACATTCAAAGGTGTTAATGACTGATAACAAATTAAGTATATTACCATAGTGCAAATCTAGTATTATCCAGCCTGAGACTTCTCACATGTAATGCAGTGCATCCATCATTTAACCCCTCTAGTCCTACTTCACTCAAGTGGATGTGAAATCACTTTTTGGTAATAACATGTGGGTGTTAATAATTATTATTATAACCCCAGGTAGCAGTTTCATTTGAAAATAAGAGGCTGAGCATGGCAAGGCTTTGTTTGTGAATGCAGTGACTAAAGTAAAAAAAAAAAAAAAAAAAAAAAAATTCAGAAAGCAAGGAGAATTGATGCTCTTTTGCATGGTTCTTTATTGCCATGGCTCGGTTTCTTTGTTTCAGTGTTCCATCAATGACTTCTTCCCAAAAGTAAAATCCAGTTTTTTTCAGTTAAAGAAGCATGCACATTTATGTATATTTTAAATTATAGTTATGGAAAATTTCAAACATATACAAAAAAAGAGAAAAATAATGGGCCACTAGTTGTAATTCAGTCTTAGTAATTATCAACATTTTTGCCAGTCATTTCTTTTTTTCTTCTTCTTCTTCTTCAGAATAGTTCATTTTGTTTTTTGTTTGTTTTGATTTGTGAGATAGGGTCTCACTAAGTTGTTGAAGCTGGCCTTGAACTTGGAATCCTCCTACCCCAGTCTCCAGAGTTGCTGGAATTACAAGCATTAAACAAATGCAAATACTACAACATGCATCTCATCTCTCCTGCACAGCAAAGTCTATTCTCTGGGTCCAGTGACTTTGCTCTAACCCTCTTTGGGGGAGAAATGGCCCATTTTCCTATGTATGAGTGACAGCAGCATGTTTCTGCCACTATTGTTATTGTTGGAAACCTCAGAACAAGTAGAAGAGTGTGTGTGAAGGCTGAGAAATAAATTGGGTGAACTGAGTTGAATACTATGTACAGATTCTTTTATCTGCCCTTCTACCCTCAATCTAGACAGCTGGAGAGGTTAATACACCAAAAACATTTCTCTTGCACTTAGAATTCTGGATGAGAATTAGGTTCTGCAAATAGAAGCAACTCATTTAAGATGATGAAAGCAAAAGTGAAATAGAGTCCACTTTCCTGCACCCTCTTGGCTGCTCCAACTGCAGACAAAGACAAGGAAATGCGAGGTTTTCCACATCACTGCTTATTGTGGCACTCTCCAATTTTCTCAGTGTCAAGAGGTATTTGTGACCACAGAAGCACCAGTGTAATTCTGGCTTCCTGATCACTAGATTGCAGTCAGAGAGGTGTATTCTTAAACTCATAGCCCAGCAACCATCTCAGGCAAATGAAGTTCTTCAGTGGGTTAGTTCTGTAATCTCTGGAAGTCATTCCAGTAGCAAAGAAATAGAAACCATACTTTAGACCTTCCAACAATTATAAAGATACACAATTCCCTTTTAGTAAATATCTTCCTGTTTAAAATGCATGTAGTTTGTTTCCTGGACTGAATTCCAACTTATTCACTATATATCTGTCTGTGTCTGTGAATTGATACTAAATTCATGAATACTTGCCTTTATTATCTGAGACACACTAATTTTCGTACTTTCCTTATCCAGTTTAATATTTTCTTAAATTTATATGCACATATATTTTAAACTCTTTTTCATATTAGTATATATCTATTCATTCAATAAAATGCTGATTGCAATTATATGAATCTATCCAAGATTCACCAGTGGGCTGCAAACTCAGTTTAAAAAACATCGCGCATACCATGATCTTAGAGAGTTGAAAGTATACAGCAGAATAGCACAACCACATTTACTTATTTTTCTTTTATTCCACCCTAGCCTTCAGGACAGACAATCTAGAGTGTTTCCAGCTGTCATTTTGCTGACCTCCACCTAAGTAAGAGACAGCACTCAGAAAAGTCTCCACATAGCTAAGGAATATTTTTAATAAATAAACAAAAATGGAGACTAAAGAGGAAGAGAAAAAGCAGTAGGAATGATATTAAGGTTTGGGAAAAACTGCTCTGAATCTTAAAAGAATACAAGTGTTTTTCATAAAACCATTTTCTGAAAGCTTTCATTGACCACACTTGATTTTGTTAGTAAAACATACCTCCAGAAACTATATGCAGTGTTTGATTTTTTTTTTCCTCCATCTACTCATTACTCAAACAGAAATAAATCTAATGGGGACCAAAGGAACTTTTAAAAACTAAACATCCTTAAATCTTGTTATATGAATAGTGAACTATATTCAGTTTTTAGTTCTTGATTCCAAAACCAATAAAATCACAGCAAAATGTTAAATGAATCCACAGATCTCAGAGGATAACAGATCATAAAACTCCCACAGATTTGGCAAGGTGGCAGTCACTAACAGAAGGAGAAAAGATATATAAATATAAGCTAAACTTTCACATTTTCTATCCTAAATAACCGAGCTCTATGTAGAAAGTAAAGTCCTTAAATATAGCATTTTTATTTTAGTACATACCATTAATAAATAATATATTTATGCATCATACGTATTTCCTACTACGGGAAAATGTAAATTTTGATAATAAAGTTTTTTAATTATTTTGATAATAAAGAAAGCTTAAACTTTATTTAATGTTTCAAATGGAAAGTTTTACAAAATGTATTATCTACTTTCTTATCTAATAAAACAGAAAAAAATAAACATTAATTAATTAGTATTTTGGTCCTTCAGGTTTATTATCATAATCAATTACCTTCCCCTGCTGAAATACTGTGCTTCCCTCAGAAGTTACAGAGACATGACAAAATAGAGTGAAAACTCACAGTCAGACGAGGCCTAGTTCGCGACAATCACGACTTTAGCCCTGCAATATCGGGCACATAAAGTAACATCTCTGCATTTAAGTTTCATGTGCTATGCAACAGGAATCATAATGCTGCATTTATAAAATGTTGAGATGATTAAATAAGAGTGTATGCAAGAGAACACAGTAAAGCTATCAACATTATAAAATAACTATAAAACATCTCTTACTTCTCAAATCAGTTTTCACAATTCTGAATAACTAACACAACTATACAAGTAACTGGTGAGGAAGTGAGCCACCAAAATATTTGTAAAATCAAATATCATAAGTGTTTATAGTTTAAAGCACAACATACAGTGACTAAACCTTAATTTTAAATATATCTAGAATAAATGTCATTGCAAGTTGTATCTTTTTAAATTTTGTTTGCAGCTATGATATAAACATACAACTTTTATTTCAACATTGTATACCAGAAAATCTGCTACATCTAACAAAAGATATAGACAGCCTTCTAAAGATACCTTTATATAATTTTAAGACATTTAAGAAGACCTAGATAAATGAAGATATATACTATTTATATGTACTGAAGAATAAACTTTATGAAGAATCTAATTCTCCCCAAATTTCTATGGATTCCATCATGTAATCTCACTCTAAAATCACAAAAGAGTTTCTGTGGAAATTGACCAACTGATTCTAAAATGTACATGGAAATGCAAAAAGCCAAAAATGAACAGGGTGATCAACTCTGTCAGATATAAAGAGTTATTACAAATAGCCATTAAAAATAAGCAGTACTGGTATAGCAATATAAAAAAGACAAATAGGACAGACTAGAGAACTAGAAGACTATCCGCCATAGGTAAAGTTAATCTAGGACAAAAGTTGCATGTCACAGAAGTATGGGAGGGACAGAATTTTCAATAAACAATACTGGAACAACTAGATACCCAAAGGAGGGAAAAGGAAAAACTACAACTGACCTCATACTAGCCAATTTTAAAAACATACTAACTTCTGGTCAGTTTTCAGGCCTTAAACAAAACCACAAAGCATTTAGAATACAGAAAATCTTTGTGATCTCATTATAGGGAACATTCAGAAAACAGCATAAAAAAGCAATAATCATAAAGGAAATAATTGATAAATTTGAATAAAACAATAGCAGAACACAGTGGCATGTGCTCATATTTCCAGCTGAGGCTGAGGCAAGATGCCTCACTTGAGTTCAGGAGTTCAAGACCAGTCTGGGCAACACAGTGAGACCCCATCTTGAAACAAAACAAAAACAAAAAGAAATCTTTTCTTAAATGTCAAACACAGGGTGAAAAGACAGTACTGACTTATAAGGACATGGTGACCTGTAAACACAAAAAAGAATTTCTGGACAAAACGTATCAGAAATTGTAGAGATTATAAGACAGCCTAGTAGAACAACAAAAAATGAACAAAGGACAATATAAACTTTAAAATAGGCAAAAATAAGGAGAAATTTGTGCTCTTTAGAATTACATAAAAGAATTGAAAACTAGTTTTATTAAAAAGGAACAAAGTGATTACCATTAAAGTCAGGTAATGGTTAGCTCCAAGAATTATACAGACTTCCAAGGTGATTGGAGATATTCTACTTCTTAACACGGGAGGTGGCTGGAAACATAGGTATTTGTTTTATAATTGTCCAAATCTACATACATATAGTGTAATTGTTGTGTAGACTTTTGTATATGCATTACTTTGCAATAAAAACAGATTTTTAAGTGTATTGAAAGACAAGATAGTGATAATTTTTTGGTTAACCAAAGTTATAAATCCCAAAATACAGATTCTCCTTAAAAATGTAACTTCTAGATGGGTACGGTGGTACATTCCTATAATTCCAACTACTCAGGAGACTGAGACAGGATGATTGTTAAGTTCTAGACAACTTAGCCAATAAAAAATAAAGGATGGGGGTTCAATCCCCAATATAGGGGAGGGGGCGGGGTAAAAAAACGAAATTCTAGATTCAAATATGTTTTACAGTCAAGCTGACCACTGTAGGTAGAATACAACAAGATATATTTCTTTCGCCAGAGGTTACATGGAGGAAATGGCACTGGTCTAAGTCTTACAGGATAAGATTTAAATATGGGTAGACTGCAGAAGGGATTCAATTAGTTCTACTAATCCTACTCTCAGTTTGATGAGAAAGTCTTCCTGAGTGAGCTTGCTTCCCTGGATATCAGTTTTCTCGTTCAATTTTTTTTAAAAAGGGGATTACACCATGGTAAAAACACAAGTATCGAGTTTTCTCTCCCTGGTGTATGCTTTTGCAACCTTTACATTTGAGACATCATTTACAACTCCAACCCTTCTATGAACTGTACTAAGATCTTTAAGCAACCCAGGGAAATACAGAGGATCCCTTTGGCTGGTTTCACAGGGAGAGTGACAAGGAGCATCTTTAACATCAACTAGCACAAAGAGTGAAATTAGATGGGGACCAGGAAATTCTGGGCCTTAGTTACCTCAAATTATAAACAGAAATAATAATTTCCACACTACATTATCTTGATGGTGACATATCATTATGGTGGTCAAAATGATTTGAAGAGGACAGACTGTAAAGACAGCCATTGCTTCTGAGCAAAAACTGGGTACAGCTAAATCATAGGAGACAGGAATCTGAGGTCCTGGCTCAGCCATTTACCAGCTGAATGACAAACTACAGATGAGGGAAACCAATCTGTAGAAATAATTTAAGATTCTTTTCCTAAATGAGTACATGTATATTAGTCCTTCTAAAACTATATAATACTTAGGGTCCTATACTCTCAATATTGCTTTTATTAAATAAAAATCCAATATTATACCTAAGAGGAGTTAAAAATCATTACTTTATGAAAGGATTCAAATGTTTTTTTAGTTTTACCAGATCCTATACTTCCATTTACTAAGGGTAACACTTTATACCTTCCTACTTTACATACATACATATGATGAGGATTTATAAATGGGCACAGTGAGAAGTAATAACAATAGGCAATAATAAAATAGAATAAATATAAAAACATACAGACAGCCCTATATATCACAAGTTCCATATCTACAGATTCAACCAGATAAAAAGATCAAAGATATTCAAGGAAAAAAAACTGCATTTGTACTGAACATGCATAGACTTTTTTTTCTTCTTTGTTTTGTTTGTTTGTTTTGGTTTGGTTTTCAGTATTAGGGATTGAACCCAGGGTCTCACCTATGCTAGACAAGCACTCTACACTGAGGTATATCCCAAAAGCCTTGTTAATACTTACTAAAACAAAGCAGTATAACAAATATTTATATACACTTACATTTTATTAGATACCATAAGTAATATAGACATGATTAAAAGTATACCAGAGGATGTGAGTAGGTTATATGTAAATCGTATGCAATTTTATATAAGGGACTTAAGTCTTCTTGGATTTTTATATCATCAAGCAGAGGTAGTGGTGGTCCTGGAACTAATCTCTAAGGACACCAAGGGAAACTGTACAGTAACACAAGTTATACAAATATGTGTTCTCTCTCTCCCTCTCTATCCCCTAATTGTACTATACTTACCCTTGTTTTCCTTGTGATGATGTGAAATTTTACAATGACATAGGCACTGTGACATACTCTTAGGCTATTAGGTAAGAATTACTAAAACATAAACACTGAAATACTGAGACAGTAGATCTGATAATGGAGACCGCTAAGTAACTAGTGGGCACATAGCATGGATACACTGAACAAAGAGATGAATTACATCCAGAGTGGTATAGTGCAAAACTTCATCATGTTACTCAGAAGAGCACACAATTTAAAACTTATGAATTGTTTACTTCTAGAATTTTCCTCTTAATATTTGCAAAAGGTAAATGAAACCATTTGTTTTAGGTTTTTGTTTTGTTTTATTGCTGCTGTGACCAAAAGACCTGACAACAATTTTAGAGAAGGAAAAGTTTATTTGGGGGACTCACAAGTATCATAGGTCTCAGTCCTCAGATGGCTGAGTCCATTTCTCAGGGCCTGGCATAAGGCAGAACATCATGGCAGAAGAGTGTAGCAGAGGAAAGCAGCTGGGAACATGGTACCAGGAAGCAAAGAAAGAGAGCTCTGCTCAACAAGGACAAAACATTTGGCATACCCCAAAGGTATGCCCCCAATGACCCACCTCATCCAGCCACACTCTACCTGCCTTCAATTACCACTCAGTGAATCCCTACCCAGGGGATTAATTAACTGATTGCATCAAAGCTCTTATAACCCAGTCATTTCACCTCTAAACACTCTTGCATTGTTTCACACATCAGCTTTTGTAGTATACTGCATATCTAAACCATAACATCCTGGAAAGTATTAACTATACTAAGGGATAATACTACTATATTCTGCATTCCAAATAAAGAATGAAAAGTTTAATGGTTCTAACTTCAAGTTTTTTTTATCTTCTTGACTGAACTGATCAGATGACTGGCAGTTTTGTATAAGTAGATAGCCAGAGTCACTCCTTGCCTTTTTCTGGGTTACCACTTCTTTCTCCTTTGTTATCATTACAAAGATAAGGATTACAGAACTAACACTTGCAGAAGAAAACTCTGCTAGAATAAGGACAAGGTATTTGCTTCTAAGAAATAAGACATTTAAGATATGTGTCCACCTCTTTTCCTAACTTCAACTTGTGAAAAAAATTACAAAAAATGTTTGTAACATCACATATTAAAATATACAGTTTTTCCCTAACAGTTTCAGAGCAACTTAATGAAATACAAGTTGTGCTTTCCTAATCTGAAAATTGGAGATACTCCAAAATATGTAATTGAGAAGTTTTTGATGCCCAACTGGTAAAGTCTATGCAAATTTTCCAAAATTTGGAAATATTCCTGGTTCCAAATATTTTTGCTAAAAAATAATAGTACCTACCTAGAATACCATAAAATGGTAAAAAGGCTATTAGTTCAATTTAATTTGTTGATTAAACAGTGAAATAAGAGAAATAACACTTGAATAGTGCTCTTATGAAAGGTTTTTTCCCTAAATATTTGGATGTTATTAAAAATTTAAGAAATACTTCTCACTTGAACCTGACCACTTATCTTGAAATATATTCTGTCTCTATTTCAAAGATGAGGAAACAATATTACTCTGCTGGTAACTTGAATACCCAAAGTTGGGATTTAAACACTGAAATATTGATATTTGAAAAAAGAGCACTGTTGGATTCTAGGCAGAGGCTGCACCTCCCAGGCAGAAGGCCACACCTCCCCAGGTGCCTTGTGAAAAACTACAGCTCCCAGGATCCTCAGCGTGACCAAAAACCTGACCAGCAAGTCCCCTGTCCACTACCCCCCCTGACCTCTGCTGGCCTATAGGACAAGGACTTACTCCAAGGGGGTTTTTATGGCCCCTACTCTATTTAAGCCAGCCCCGGACTGAAATCTTCCCTTGTTCCTGCCGCCTTTTGTTCCTGCTCTCCGTTCCTGCCTGTCCCTATTCCCCTCCATCCCTTCCCTACCCCCCCTTCCCTTCCCTTCCTTTCCCTACCCTTGCCCATGTGGCACTCCAATAAACCCTTTTATTTCACTAACACGGTGTTCCCAGCTAAGTTAACTATGTTTCAGCAGTTTTCTAACAAGCACTAGCATAGGGCCAGGCACTATGGACAGCACAAAAGAAGCCTAGAATGTTCCTGAAAGAACTATACCACTCTAATTAAAGATAAACTCAGACAGATAAAATGAAGAAATGAAGAGCTTGGGGCAGGATGTTCTCTCCTGCACTGTCCATTATCACTTCAACCCACTACACAGCAAGCAAGAGTGAGTCCTATGCCCTACATGAGCCATCATCCTAAGGCTAACTAAGCCTGCTGCCACTTTAAGACTACAGCAGGTAACTATAGGAAAGGTACCCATCATTTTGAAAACTAAATGCCAACTAAAAAAGTAATGTATGTCAGTTTTGATTCAGTAAAATACTCATCAGAAAAAAGAAATCAAACATGTCTAAAATGACTTTCCAAAAAACAATTAATGAGTATGATAGAAAAGACATGTTTCAAAATAGGATTTTCTTCCCCTGAGACTTGTTGATAAAACTCACATTTTTAAATTTATTATAATAATTTTAGTAGTAGGATATTATAAGTCAGCTATACCTAATAGCTCCGTATCAAATTTATTAGAAAAAAATTTTCACTTTGCAAACACACATGGCTGCTTTGTTATTACTTCAGACTAAACAGGCCTTTTGGCTCCCTTCACTCACTAACTGTTAACAGATGAGTACCATTTCAGTGTGTATTTTATCTAATTGCTTAGCATTTTAACATCGTAAACTATCATCTGATATTATCTCAATTGCAATTTTCCTAACTTTTTCCCTGGATTATTCTTCTAAATCAAAACCTCACCTACTTTTAATGGGCACAAAACTTGCTTACATTTCCAGAATACTAGAAAGTTCCATGAATGTAGGACTTACAAACAACAAAAATAATAATACTACCAATACATTTCAACCAATGTTTTCACACCATCTTTTGAAAACTAGCTTGGCCTTCCATAAAATACTTCCTCGCCCTGTGAAAAAGATTTGTGGCAGAGCACTGTGAGGAAGGAAAGCATTTGGTGCAAAGAATACACAGAGCCTGTGTATGTTAACATTTATCAATGCCACAGTGTCTAGGATGGAGTCTAGAGCTTACACTCCAAAAGGCAGAAAGTACTAAATGAAGCTCTTCAAACAGAAAAGCTCAGCTGTGACATATGCACCCCAAACAGGAGCTCTATTTTCCTTGGCTTTTTAAAAATAACTTCTGAGAATTTCTTCTGAGTCCAGCCCACAAATAGACTGTTCACACTGACCGCCTTGTTTGTCCAAGCATGGTCTAAAGAGTGAAACCACAACGTTTGGTCAATAAAGCTATCTTCCTGCTGCAGGCTCCACTCAAAAGAGTGCTATTATAGCAACACAACCCAGCCTCCAACAACTGCTGGACCTGTCTCATTTCTGTCACCAGGGAACATCTGTCTGTGAAATTTGTATGTATTAAACAGGATGTTCTTCATGTAATAAGCATATCAGAGTAAAACTTATACGCATGTTCTAAGGTCATTAAACTTCACGGAAGGCTATTTTTTTTCTTAATCCTAAAAAATTTTTTGCAAACCTTGAATC
Source organism: Tamias sibiricus (assembly GCA_025594165.1). Taxonomy (NCBI): domain Eukaryota; kingdom Metazoa; phylum Chordata; class Mammalia; order Rodentia; family Sciuridae; genus Tamias; species Tamias sibiricus. The sequence continues at coordinate 103,471,292 of CM046664.1, read as the reverse complement.
TACCCATTCATCTTCCACATTCTACTGAGCAAACTGAACACATATTCTTTTCTCTAGCCCTAGAAAGGTTATCTGATATCTGTCCCATCACATAAATTTACCCAGATTAAGGACATGTTGGTATGTATAATTACATGAACAATGTATTAATGTTTTATTAATTTTTAAATTTCCCTTCAGCAGAGCATTTGAGATTGCTATTCTAAATTATTCCAAATACACAGTAAGCAACACAAATTCAATTTTATTAAAGAAAATTTCACTTTTTTTACATTTCACTTATACTTCTGATTATAAAGTCCAACTAATCCAGACTAGATTTTCATCTTTCAGCAGCTTTTTTTCTAGTTATCCAACTTTGTATTACTAAATTGATCTAAAATTATCAAAATATTATCTAAGAAGATTAAGAGTACTCTGTAGGATTATTTTTGAGACAGGGATCTCACTATGTTGCCCTGACTGAACTGGTACTCCTGGGCTCAAACGCTCCTCCCCACTGCAGCCTCCTATTTAGCGGGGATAACAGAGACACACCAGCATGCCTGGGTTGATTTAGATAGTCTTAATCTCTCCACAGTATTCTATTATAAGATGATTCTGAATTCCAAAAGGCCAATTTATCCACAATCACAATACAGAACTTCAGTGACAGAAAAACCTTTGGTAATCATATGATCCTAAATTTATAGTTGAGGAAAGTGGAGCCCGCTGAAATACAAATGCTCGAATGCTATTCTAAAACCTAAATATATGACACTAAATACACCTAAAGGGCTAGAAGTCAACACGTAGATCATTCAATAGATCATTCATGAAAGATACATGACAGTAAAAATACATGGCATGAATCAATATGTTGTTCTTTTGTATGATAAAGTTGAACTTACAATATTCTAAATAAAACATTTCATTTAAAATTGTCTCCCTTTTCAATTTTATTGAGACAATTGACATATATTGACTTCTATATATTTAAAGCATTCAACTTGATGAGTTCTGGCCTATATATGCCCATAAAACCAACTCTACAATCAAGAGGACAAACATTTCTACCAACCCTATGAACTTCCTTGTGACCTTTTATAGTCCATTCCTCACTCTACCTCTGCTGCCAAGCTAACACTGATCTGCTTTATGTTGCTACAGATTCATTTGCATTTTCTAAAACTGTATAAATAAACAGAATTATAGATGCCAGTTCTTTACTGGTCTGGCTTCTTTAAGTGCAATTATTTTTGAGATTGATAGTTCAGATTACCAATTATTCCTTTTTACTGCTAAGTAGTAGTCCACTGCATGGGTAACTTATCTAGTTATCTCTTAATGGCATTTTGTTTGTTTCAGGTTTTGACTATTACAGATCAAACTGCTACCAACATTCATGTGCAAGTCTTTGTATAGACACACAGTTTAACTTCTCTTGTATAAATAGGAGTAGAATGGCTGGCTTACAGGATAGATGCATAACATTTTAAGCTATTGCCAAACTGTTTGATACAGTGGTTTTCATTTGACATTCACATCAACATTGTAAAAAAGTTCAGTTCCTCTACAGACTTACCATTATAATGGGTGTGTAGTGGGATAAAATTGTGATTTTACTTTGTATTTCTCTGATGACAAATCATGCTCAACCTTGTATGTACTTGCTTTTATGAAGCATCTGTTCAAACATTTACCCCTATTTCTTTATTTCTGTTTAGTTATACTGTTTATCTTTATCCCTTGTCTGAAATGTTTGGGACCAGAAGTGTTCTGGATTTCGTAAATTTTTGTTTTGTTTTGTTTTGTTAGGATTTTGGAATATTTGCAAATACATAATGAGACATCTTGAATTTGTTTCATATATATCTTATACACATAGCCTGAAGGTAATTATCTGTGATATTTTTAGAGTCCCTGCATTTTGATTGTGGCCCATCACATGAAGTCAGTGTAATTTTTTCTACTTGTGGCAACACGTTAACATTCAGAGTTTCAGATTTTTGAGCATTTTAGGTTTTCAGATTAGTGATGCTCAAGATTATTAAAAGTGAAAGTGCATTTCATATGTTCGGGACATAGTCCTTTGTATGACACATGTTTTGCAACTCTTTTCTCCCATTCTTGCATTTTTCTGTGTCATGTCCCAGGGGCACAGATTTTAAGTTCTACATTATCTTTTATAAATACTATGGTTTCCAATTTTTAGACATTAGTTATGATCCAGTTTAAATTTCATGTCTGCTATAAGGTAATAGTTGATGCACATTGTTTTCCAGAAGGACATCGAGTTGATCCAAGGCCATTTGTCAAAAGATTTTTCGCCTCTGCCCTTTTAATTACCTAAGTTCTATCAAGAACTGTGAAGGATCTGAGATTTCACCTTACTTGCAAACTACAAGTTAACCTGCCATGGTTTCCCTGATACTGGCAGAAGAGCCAAAACACCTAAATTAGAGACAAAAGCACTTTATTACTCTCAGCACATTAAGCAGCGAGAGCCTTGCATTCCTATTGGTTCCCCTCACCCCCAAGTCACACAAAGGGAAATGCAGAGGCAAGATCAGGTAAAAGATGCACACACTGTGGGTCAATATAAGAGCCAAGGAACTCCAAACTTCTTAAACTCTTACTCTAAAAAAAAGGGCTCCTAGCAAATCTGCCCAAGACTCATCTCAATGGAAGGCAACATGTTTACTATGCTGGTGAGAAAACAAAACCAGCCTTCTTCCCCAGACAAAAGTACCATCTTGATTTCCCAAAGCCATCTGCTATACAAACATCTTTGGAAAGATAGTCCAGAGCAAAATGTCAATGCATCTTGCTCAAAACATGTGTAGAAACATCACAGAACCATGAAAAACCGTCTCACAACCGGTACCTCTACTAAAAAAAAAAATCAACTGATCATATATGAGTGGATCTATGTATCCTCTATTGTACATAATTTCATCATACCAAATTGCATTAGTTATTGCAGCTTTACAATAAATCTTCAAATCAGGTAAGATAAGTTCTCCAACTTTACTCTTTTTTAAAAAACTTCTACAGTTATTCCAGGTTTTTTGAACTTACACAAATTTATCTTCAGCTTGCCAGTTCCTACTCCACCCCTCTTCCCCACCCAAAACAACCCCTACTAGAACTCTGACATTATGTGGCATCTATAAATCAACTGTAGTAGAGTTGCTGTTTTAACAATACTGTGTCCTCCAGTCTGTGAGCATGGCTTCATCCCTCCATTCATTTAGGCTTCTGCAGTTTCTCTTGGAAATAGTTTGTATTTTTCAGCATATGGGTCTTGGCCATCATTTGTTGTATACCTAAATACATTATGATTCTTGGTGCTACTATAGATGTAATTCTTTTTATTTTATTTATTTTTATGTGGTGCTGAAGATCGAACCCAGTGCCACACATGTGCTAGGCAAGCGCTCTACCACTGAGCCACAATCCCAGCCCCAGATGTAATTCTTGTTCATTCATTTTTCAATTATTTGCTGTTAGGATATAAGAGCACAACCTGACAGTTTGCATCATGGAGATTCACTTATTAGTTTTAACAATTGTTTTATGTTTATTTTATGTTTAATCACAGTTTTATGATTATTTAGGTGAAAAAAATCACTGGGATTTTAATCATAAATCTGTGAACAGTAATACTATTACTTCTTACTTCCCATTTTTAAGCTTCTCATTTCTTTTACTTACTGCATTAGTTTCGGAGGACTGCAGTAAAAAGTACCATAAACTGATGACTTAAAACAACAGAAATTCATTCTTTCACAGTTCTGGAAGTTTGAAGTCCAAAATCAAGGTGTTGGCAGGGCAGCTCCCGCTGAAACTTTTTAAAAGGATCCTGTCTTGCCAGTACCAAGCCTTCCTTGCTTGGAGGAATAAAACTCCAACCTCTGCCTCCATGTTCAAATGGCCATCTTCCCTCTAGGTCTTTTCTCCTCTTCTTACATGGAATAAAAGTCATACTGGATTAGGGCCACGCTAAATCAGCATGACCTCATTTTAGCTTGGTTACATCTACAAAGGTCCTCTTCTCAAATAAGGACACAGTCATACAGAGGTTAGGACTTCAACACATCCTTTTAAGAAAACTAGTTCAACCCATAACACCTGTCTTAATGACTAAGACCTCATTACAATGTTGAACAGAAAGGGTGAAAACTAGCATCCTTGCCTTGTTCTTCTTCTCTGGGAAAAAGATTTCAGGTTTTCTCCATTAAGTGTAAGTTGTAATTCTTCAAAGACACATTCTGAGGAATTTATTATTTATTCTTCAATGAATAAATATTGTCACATGCTTTACATGCATCTACCAAATAAATACTGTGATTTCTCTTATAAAATTATGCTAATTGATTTTAGAATGTTAAATAAACTTTACATTCCTAGGATACCCCCTTCTTGGGCATGTATTTTACATATTTTCTAATGAATCATATATATTATCTATTTGATTGCTAAAATTCTGTTAAAATTCTTGCATATACATTCTTTATAGATTTGTGTAATTTTATGCTTTTTCAATGTTTTTATCTGGCTTTGGCATTAGGACAATTCATTTTCTTTAATACATATAAAACTACTCAGCCAGGTGCAGTGGTGCACACCTGTAATCCCAATAGCTCAGGAAGATGGGGCAGAAGGATCCTGTGTTCAAAGCCAGCCTCAGCAAAAGCAGGGTGCTAAGCAACTCAGTGAGACCCTGTCTCTAAACAAAATACAAAATAGGACTGTGGATGTAGCTCAGTGCTCTTGAGTTCAATCCCTGGTATTAAAAAATTTCAAAAAATTTTAAAACTACTTAGGTTGCTTCTTCTGGTATTAATTCTAATAGGGTATAATTTTCAAAACATTAATGTATTTCATCTAAGCTGTTAAATTGGTGGCATAAGATTGTTGAGAGTTTTTTTTTTTTTTTAATCCTTTCAAAGTCCATGGTACTACTATAATATCTATAATATCTTCATTTCTGATATTGATAATTTTTGTTCTCTTTCTTTTCTTGATCTGTCTCTTCTGGCCTCCATGATTCCCAGTGAGAAATCTGTGGCCACTTAAATTATCCTTTCATTGTATATAACAAGTCATTTTTATCTAGCTGCTGAAGACTTTTTTCTTTGTCTTTGGTTTTCAGCAGACTGCTTACAATTTATCAAGACAAGATTTTCTTTGCATTTATCCTGTCTGGTTTCACTGAACTTCCTGAATCATTAAATTTGTCTTTCTCTAAATTTGGCAACTTTTCACCTCCTATTTCTTCAAACTTTTTTTTTCTCAACCTCTTATCCATCTGCTTCAAAGGGTCTAATTACAATAACATCATACCTTTTGATATTATCCAGCAGGTTTCTAAAGCTCTGTTCATTTTTTTCTCAATCTTTTGTGTCTATTTTTCAGACTAAATAATTTCTATTGATCTATCTCCAAGTTCACTGACACTTCCTCTGCCATATCCAGTCTATTATTGAATCTATCCAGTGAGTTTTTGTTCAGAATTCTATACCCTATAAAAATAAACTTTAGAAATGAAGGCAAAATAAAAACATTTTAGATAAAACCTCATATAATTATTGTATAGCAATTAAGATATGGCAAATGATACTATACATGGTAGATTTTAAAATACAGACAGATCTATACAGAAGAAAATATATTCATATGTATACGTGTACATATTCTATGTTTACCCACTGAGAGCACATAGAAGCAATGAGACGCCAATCTAAATTTTCACATGAAGAACAAGATCTTAGTTTCTAAATATCATGTTCAAATAAAAGAAACTATGGCTTCTTAGAGAAGCATATGATTCCTGGACAGGGATAGATCAGTAACAATGAGTCTGAAACATCTTGTGCCATAGGATAAGTTCAAAGAATGATGGGGATTTCTGAAAACAAAACAGGAGCCATCCAGAGGGGATTCAACAGACAAAATCTGAGATAATCTGAGTCAGAAACTAAATAATCACAGTAACAGCTTGTACCTCACAGAAGAAAATAAGAATCTGTGAATTCATGGATGAATTTGGTAAGTAATTTGATAATTAAGTCACAGAGAAAGGAAATGTTTTTCCTTGGAGTATAACAATCAATACATACATAAGCAATAGAATTAAGAAAATAATCGTATGACAACCAGCAGAGTAATACTTGATTCAAGCAAGAATATATGGATGCTAAAAGTAGTGTGTTCCAGTTTGAAGAGAAATGGAAATTCACAAGTCTTATTTTCCCATAAAATATTTATTGAATGGTAAAGTAGCAACATCACAGTGAAGAGAACTGACAGAAACCCCTAAACGAAATGACCAAAGTTTATGTCATCAAAATTGGGACAAATTTTTATCATGTGTCTTTAAGTATGATACATTATAAAAGAAAACAAACATTTCCATGGTATTCCTGCCACTTCTGCATAACTTGAACTCCAATCAGGAGAAAAGAGCAGATGAACACAAACTGATGGAAGTTTTGTAAATCAACTGGCATATACATTTCAAAATATATCAACATCATGAAAGACAAAGAAAGACAGACCAAGGAACAGTCCCAAATTAAAGGTGACACAACAATTAAACATAATGCCTGAACCTGGATCAGATTCTAAATTAAAAAAAATTTTTTTTTTCTTTTCCTATAAAGAACAATATGAGATCCATTTGTCAAATTTGAATAAGGCATGATTAAATAAATAACAGAACTGCATCAATATTCAGTTCTTGATTTTAATGACTATATTATGGTCATGTAAGAGAATGTTCTGGTTTTTAAGAAATGCATATTTGAGTATTTGGATTTAAAAGGCTATCATTAACTGTAACTTCTCAATGTAAAAAGGGAAATGAAGAAAAAAAGAGATGTAGGAAGGAGGAGGGACCCTATCCCTCAAATAAAACCTTCAATGGATCGATTACTTATGAACTGGCAATGGCAATGGCTTATAGGCTTAAAAAATGGCAACATGGGGTGGGAAATCAGGATGCTTACATCATGAAACTTTTTCCGATTCCATATCAACTCTTCCCTGATTCTAATTTTGAAGAATTGTATTTAATTAAAAGGCTACCACCACCACTGCAAAAGTTTCAAAGTATACAATAAATTCTACCACATATTCCAAAAGATAGTAGGGTTCAATAATTAATTAGTAATTATTTCTTTCTCTACAATATTATATACTACATATATATATATATATATACACACACTATACATATATACAAACACCATATATATAGTATGTATATATATTATATATCCTAATGGCCATACGATTTGGCCATTCAATGTGAAAACAGGCCAATCAATCCAATATTGAGTGACTCTAATTTTTGAAATCATTACATATTAATGAATGTACCTGCCTCAAATTCTTACCTGCTCAGTGATCCTATTCCTGATGCAATGATTTTATGCCCATTATCAGAAGTCTTTTCTTCAGATCAAGTCCCCCAATACTGAGGGACTACTCATGCCATACCCTGCAAATAAAATGTCTCTTCCTAAAAGCATGATCTGCTTCTTAACTCTTTGGAACATTCAATTATCCCTGCATCTGTGACATCTCTGCATCTATTACATCTAGAATGGAACAAATACCCCAGTAGTTTCCTTGATGAGCAGATAACAAAAGTTCAATGAGACCCTTGGAAACTCTGATTTAGAAACAGCTACATGAGCCCATTATTTGGAAATTTTAGCAGCTTCTTAATATTTTTTTTATTTGTATAAATCATGTAATTGACTAAAAAAAAACATTTTGCTGAGTTTTCTTGAAATTGACTTTAAATGCAGGCATGTATATTCATTCATAGTAAAGTACACTTTCTGTTATGACACCAGCACCTTGGAGATAACTTTAAATTCTTATTTCTCTATCCAACATATTAGTATCCCTTTCCACTTTACATGGCCTATAAATTTGCTTTTTATTTCTTCCTGTAAGTCATTCATAAGAAAGTGGAACAGGCTTACTGAAAGAACTCTTTGCTTGCCACACTGGCACTAACTCACTGAGTACACCATCTTTTTGGAATCTTTAGCCACCCAGCTGTGAATTATTTTAATGGAACAACTACTCCCTCTAGTATACCAGTTGTTTTTTTGTTTTGTTTTGTTTTGTCTTGTTTGGGGTACTGGAGATTGCACTCAGGGGCACTCGACCACTAAGCTATATCTACAGTCCTGTTTTGTATTTTGTTTAGAGATAGGGTCTCAATGAGTTGCTTAGCACCTCGTTTTTGCTGAGGCTGGCTTTGAACTCAACAATCTCCTGCCTCAGCCTCATGAGCCACTGGGATTACAGGCATGCGCTACCACGCCCAGCTAGTAGAGCAGATTTTAAATGCAGTCCTCATAAAAATTCCTTATTAGTAAAAGTGTGATTAAATTTTTTTAATAAATAAAGCAAAAAATATTAAGGAATAGGAAGAGGTTTCAGAGAAAATAAAAAGAATAAATATACATGGCAATTATTTTTGAAACATTATTTTAGGTTTTAACTTAATTGTTCCATTTAAAGAAAATCACAAAAATAAATAGCATCTTTATTTTCCTCTACAATTAGTAGCTCATAAATCAGATCACAATCTGCCAAGACTTCCCTATAAAAAGTAAGACACACTTACTAAGAATGATCAAGTGTGCCAAAATTTTTCAGATGCTTTTGCTTGTAAGACAATCTAAAAATCAACCTCATGAAAGAAAGCCTTATTGTTATATTCACATTTAAAAATACAAAATTAATTTTGGTATACTTAATTCAGATATTAATGTTTGATTTCTACTTTAAATTTAGCAAAATATTAAGCACAAAGCATTTTGGACATAATATGCTGGTATGAAAAATATCCTTAGAGAAAGGCTAAATTCTGAAAAGCAGCATTGTTATCTTAAAGAAATGCAGACCAAGTAAAGAGAGTTCTATTCAAAGAGAAAAATTCTCTCTCAGATTGCACTTCTATCAGGCAGAATCCAATTCATTTTTTCCCACTTACTATGTGAAATGCCAACATCAGAGGTATTTGTGTATTTTTATAAACAGTAACATACACAACTAAATGCAGAGCATCAATACAAGAATACTCTTCCCTTAACAAATCTTCCTGTTTATCTGTAAATTATAAAATGTTGTTTGTAAAGCAACTGAAGGCTAAAGCAGAGAATAAACTTCTTTAAATTTCCCTCAAATGTCTTTAAATACAATCCCTCTTCAATTTTGATGAAGTTATTCATGGTTGAAATAAATTTTATAAAAGAATAGCACATGGACTGGGCATGGTGGCATGCACCTGTACCCAGTGGTTTGGGAGCCTGAGGCAGGTAGATCACAAGTCCAAAGCCACCCTCAACAATTTGGCGAGGCCCTAAGCAACTTAGTGAGACCTGTCTCAAAATAAAAAAATTAAAATGGGCTAGGGATGTGGCTCAGTGGTTAAATGCCCTCAGGTTCAATTCCTGGTACCAAAAGAAAATAAAAAGCAAGTGGAACTTTTTAAACTGTGCTTTTGTTTTGGGTAGACCAAAGAAGGTGTCAAGAAAAAAAGCTGTCCCAAGGCCTTCTAAAAACATTGTCTGGTTCACAATACTCTTTCAATACTGAATAACTACACTAAAAGACACAGACTTCAACTCAAACATTATATAACTTCCCCCCAACTGCTGCTACAAATTCACTATGAGTTGGATTTAGTGACAGAAACCAAAAAGAATGAGTAAAACTAAAATAACAAACTCCCTTTCACTTAAAAGCAGAGACAATTATCAAATTTGCAAAGGAAAATGGGAGTTTAGAAATCAGATTGCATTTAGATAAAGAAAAGTTAGTATCTACAAATAATCTTTAACAATACTCTTGAAGCTGTTAAAAATTTATACCGTTAGTGTATAGTGCTAGAAATGCTAAATACACGTTTTTATAAGATTTCCAGTATGTCAAGGATATATCATTCATTAAATAATTTAATATGAAGGTCCTCTGTTTTTCTTTTAATCAGTATTTGCTGCCCACCTGTCCATGCCTACAAAACCTCTAAAGGGTTTTTCACGCTATCTGGTGAGGAACATGCTTTCCTGCTAAATCCTTCTGTTCTTTACCTTCCTCTACACCTGGCTGGGCTACATAGCCTATGGAAGGAGAGAATCATGTGCCATCTGTACTCTTCTAGCCTTTTTACATGTCACCAGCCTATGAATGTACTTTTATTTACCTCATTTTAACTTGCTGTCAATAATTCTAAACTCCTAGTTGTTTGGCCAACAATACTAAGCCTGACATTTAGCAGAGTTGTATAAATCTCAATATTCTCAGGAATCAAATGAAGCTCTTCCACCAGTCTACTGAGGATCTTGATATCCATTTCCTCTTGCAAGTCATCAACATCCAGCCCTCATGGTGCTAATCAAACAAAAATGGCACTCAAAAACTCCCCTAAAAGTTCCATAGACACTGGTAGCATTGGTAAGCTAACCACATCTTTATGGCCAAGGGGTAAAAATTCCAGCACATCTGGATGCTAAAGAATAGTATCAAGAGAGTAGGCAGCAAACTCTTTCTTTGGGGAAAGAGACCCAGATAAAATATTCTCTCTGATTCTTCAGTGGGGTCAATGTGATGGTGAAATTAAATTCTCACCAAAGGAAGAACAAAAAGAATATGAGCAGAATTTATATGCCCCACTTCCAGACCATAGCTTTTAAGAGAGCAGTAGCACCTCTACTACACTTTTACCTCTTCCACCAGCTGGACAACAAAGAAGCTTATAGTGGGCATGGCTGACTTCATTAGACAGGATCCTCAATTTCCGAATGAATTCCCTCCAACCTGAAGCAGTAAGGACTATCATATCAATAGAAACTAAACGTCACTGAATTAATCAACTAAACATCATATTTCCCTCTACAGCATAGCTTACCCTAACTAAAACAGGATACCACAGTAAGGTTGAATCCCTTCATCCATTGCTCCTCCTTGCAAATAAAATACATAAAGAAATCTATAAGGAGACTCTAGAAAGCACTTTAAACTTTCATATACATCTGAATGCCAACTCTGGGAAATTTCAAGGAGGTTTTCCCCTGCTAAATATTCTTTATGTAAATTAGGGAATGCATGTTAAAATGAGGGATAAGGGCACCATCAAACTACAACCCCCGTAATTTCAGCTGAGCTTAGCCTACCTTATTTATCATCTAATCTGATCCTCACAACAAAACCATAAAATCAATAAAAGTATCCATTTTACAGAGAAAAAAACTGAATTTTATATATTTTCCATAATTTTGTAACAGCCACATACAGAATAAAACTAAGGATGGAATTTAAATATGATCTAATGAACACCCAAAGCTAACTCTCTTATTTATGCCATACTTGGATTTCACTATATTTCCTCTTCAATTTTTCATTTATTTGTTGATATATGCAAACTATAAAATAAAAATTACCATTTCAACACAGTATAATAAGTCTTGAAACAAAGTTACTATTTCAATTAAGAAACTATTTACTGAGTTTTATACTTATTATATTTAATTAAGGGGGCACCTTTGTGGAAAATAGAAAGATCCTCTTCCTTCTCTGGAACACAGTCCTCAATTGGAGATTTTACCCTCAGAGGATATTCAGGAAGATCTAGAGACATTCTTGGTTGCCACACATTAAGAAAGGAGATGCCGCTGGCATCAATGGACGAAGGACAGGAATACTGATAAATGCCCTACAGTGCAGACAGTCCCCTACGAGAAGGAATGACCATACTTTACTGCATAATCATTACACCATTTTTTCAGTACAAAAATTGGTCTAAAACTTTTCATCACATAATCTTTGCATAGTATAATTCTGTTCATCATGCCGCTTAAAAGATAAACAGAGCAGCAATTCACCAGTAGCACATATATGCACATTTATCTTCTCATGCACTAGGACACAGCATAGAATTCTCAGCACACATGTCAATATATTTCCAAAAGTTACTGCAGTACTAATGGTAAACACATCTTTCAAGAGTTGCTCTGAGAATGTAGTGTCAGATAACCAAATCAATGAGAGTGGTACAGAATCTTCAGATACAAAAGAATACATTTTGAAAGTCCATACTTTACATAATTTACTGTAGTAAATTTTCTCAAGTGTGATATTTCAACTATAATGCATGAATGAATAACAACTAATGTGTTAATTTTTTTCAGAATGGAAAAATGTTCACTAAATTATCATGAAGAAATGATCTGCATCAAGTTGAACTATTCAATTTTAATGTATACTCATGAGTATTCCGTTCATCCTAATCTTTCACAAAAAACAGTTTAGTAATAAATAATTTTTAAGTAATACAGATAATTTTTTATCCTTTTTTTTTTCAAATATTTATTCATTTACTTTAGTTGTACACAATGCAATGCATTTATGTTTACGTGTGCTGAGGATCGAACCCGGGCCGTGCACGTTCGAGGCGAGCGCTCTGCCGCTGAACCACAATCCCAGCCCGTAATACAGATAATTTTTTTAAAAAAAAAGTTTTACATAATAGTCACAAACCCACTTTTTTGCAAAAAAAAAAAAGTTGGCATAAAATCTGCAACAATTATTTAGTGAATATGGTATTTGGCTCACCTGTCAATACCCATGTTGAGAAATATTGACCTAGAATAATTTATAATCTAGGGCAAGATTCTACTGCAACGACACACCTAAAATATAGGATATTCATTTAAAAATTCATAATGTCATTCAATTAAAACTTTAAAAACACATATAGGTAAGGACTACAGTAAGATAAATAAACTATTTGAGAAGCTATTAGCAAATAAACACTATCTGACCCTCCAGCACAATATGTCAGAATTGAGATGGGAGGGGGATCTGGCAAACTCTTAAAAGTAGAATGTAAATGTAATAAAATTTATTTTCCCTCAAAAGATAACAGAAGGCATTATCCTACTCAATGAAAAGTAATTTCTTATGTTGTAGAAATATTTTTAAACATCAACTATAATATTTATGGCCTTCTTTTCAAAGGTCTATCCAAATACCTTCTTATAAAAACAAGGATTAAAATGTTGTGAAGATCTCACTTTTTTTAATATTTATTTATTTGCTCTAGTTGTACACAATGCCTTTATTTTTACATGGTGCTGAGGATCGAACCTGAGCCGCTTACATGCTAGGTGAGCACTCTACTGCTGAGCCACAACCCCAGCACCCTCATTTTATTTTTATCCTTACATCAATTACAAATTGGACCAAGTAGCTCAGATCTTTCAGTGGGATTCTTAGCAAAATCCACAAGGCTACCGTAAAACCATTAAAGCACACACACAAAAAAAACCTCCCTCCACAAAAATATCACTAGTTTTTACAAAATTGCAATATATGACCAAGATGCTAGAAATAATCCAGATTATTTCTAAGACACTTCCATCTCTAAAACTTTACAATTCTGCCTATCATCAATTTTTGTGTATCTTAGATAAAAATAATTTATGCCAGATAAGGGGAAAATAGCTAATTAATTTTTTTCTATGAGCATCTGTTAGTTGGGGAGAAAGAATTCACAAGTATTGTAGGCTGGCAAGGTTTACAACACTTATTTATACAGGGTTCTATAAATATAGCCAGGACATTTTTCTAAACTAGAGATCTTAGAGAAATTATATATTAACTTTTCAGGTAGATGTTGACCATATTTTATACTATACATGGGCCTAAAGTAATCTAAAATTTTAATTTCTGAAAATGAAATTAGGTTCTAATTCTTTAAGTGAGTTTGTAATTTAAAACCATCCTGTGTGAAATGTAAATTACCCTGAGTGCTTCTAAAAGAATTTCCTTATATGTTTTACATTACATGCCTTGGATCATTTTAAAATCTTGTTTAAACTTTTATAAAAGTTGATTAGTAAACATTAATGTTTAAATCACTTTTTTCATTGTTATTCTGTATAAAATTATTCAAAAAACATTAGCTTTACTAAGTTTACCTAATAAATTATAAAATGTTACCACATTGAGCCCTATGGAAAAAACTATAAATGGATTACATCATATAATTAAAAAGTGAATAACAAGTAGGGGGAATGAAAAAATTTAAAAGTAAATTAAATTGAAATTAAAAATGTTGAGCATTCTTAAGGATAAAATAGTGAGCAAACCAGACAAAATCCCTGTCCCCATGGAGCAACAGTCTAGTTGCCCCGCATCCAACCAACAGCATGCCAACCCTAACATACCTGAGTAACAAAAGTATGGTTTCCATAAAAATTACTTCCATCATCTCTTTCAAGAATAATCATAAATGCATTCCCTCGTTTCCACAGAAAGCCCTCCAATATATCTGAGATGGTACAACTGTCACTAGTGAGAAGGACTCACCTTTCCTAGTGTACTTCCCTTCACCATGGCAATGTGCAGCAGTAAATGGATAAAATGGGTGCACCCATCTGTCTCCAAGAGTATATTTAAGTAATGCCTACAGGCTGGCAATTTCTAACATGTACTAAATTATGTACTACTCTGAAATGGCCAAAAAGAAAAAGAAAAATTAGGCATATAGTGTCCAGAATTATTATTAATAAGACAGATTCCTATTTTTTCAAAATCTATAGATAGTTACAAATACATGGAACTCGCTTGATAAATATTTAGAAACTAGTTAATTTAGAAATATAACATTAAGTTTGTTAAGAAGTATAGCAGCCAGGCACACTTGAGGCAGGAGGATCGAAAGTTCAAAGCCAGCCTCAGCAATGGCGAGGCACTTAGCAACTCAGTGAGACCCTGCAAAAAAGGGCTGGGGATGTGGCCCAGTGGTCAAGTGCCCCCTGAGTTCAATCGAAAGTTCAAAGCCAGCCTATAGATAGTTACAAATACATGGAATCGCTTGATAAATATTTAGAAACTAGTTAATTTAGAAATATAACATTAAGTTTGTTAAGAAGTATAGCAGCCAGGCACACTGGCACATGCTGTAATCCTAGCACTTGGGAGGCTGAGGCAGGAGGATCGAAAGTTCAAAGCCAGCCTCAGCAATGGCGAGGCACTTAGCAACTCAGTGAGACCCTGTCTCTAATAAAATACAAAAAAGGGCTGGGGATGTGGCCCAGTGGTCAAGTGCCCCTGAGTTCAATCCCCAGTACCAAAAAAAAAAAAAAAAAAAAAAAAAAAAAAAAAAGTATAGCAGATCCAGGAAAGTAGCAACACCATAATTGAAATTAAAATATATAGCAGAAATGGATGATGACAAAATAAGCTTTCTTTAAAGATTTTAAACACTTCTCATGGATTTTTAAGAGGCAAAATGTAACCCAGGTGTGTCCTCTTCTCTTTTCCCTCTTTATCTAATAACTTTTTTTTGGGGGGGGGGGGATGTCCTGTTTTTAATTTTAATTTTTTTTTTTTTTTTTTTTTTTTTTTAACAAAATTACCAGTGATTGTGCTGTCACAGCTTAGCCAGGAAGCAAAAAGGAATGCTTTTAAACTTCTTTAGTTTGAAATGATACACACAGATCTACCCCATTGATATATTTTTCTGGCAAATTACCCAGTACTCTTGGTTAAGTTTTTTTTTGTTTGTTTGTTTGTTTTTTTTTGGTGGGGGGGGGGTGTTTTCCTAAACTGCTAAAAAAAGCAGAAGATGGTCAGCTTCTTATTCAAAGTCAAGCAGGAGAAAAAACAAAAACAATCTATTGACCCTTCTCTCATAGCAAGAAATGCTACCACATGGCAACATTCAAGAATGTTACTTCCAGTACTGCACACCAGCTCATGTGTCCTGGTACACAGGACACAAAATCCGGGCCTTCACCTGTTCCTTTAGAATAAACACATGTGGGCAGCTTATGCTGTAGTTTGCTGCTTTCTTCTTCTTTCCCCTTCTGACATCATTTAAATACAGCAAAAGGTTCAACTACACATTTCTCAGGCAGTGGTTTCAACTCTGACTATATATTAGATTACCTAAGGAACTAGTCACACCTGAGCCCTACCCTAGACCAATAACAAACCAGAATCTCTAGGGTGAGACCACACCAGTAATTTTAAGAAGCTCCCTGGCTGTTTTAAATATACTTTGTATACAAGCAGTTATATGTAAAAAGATACTATACTTGTGCATGATGAATAAGTAAATAAATAATAAAAAAATTAAAAAAAAAAAAACAATTGGGATTGGGCTGGGGCTATAGCTCAGTGGCAGAGCGCTTGACTAGTATGCGTGAGGCACTGGGTTAGATCCTCAGCACCACATAAAAATAAACAAATAAAACAAAGGCATTCTGTCCATCTACAACTACCAAAAAAATTTTTTTAAATAAATAAATAAAACAGGGTTGAGAACCAACATCATAGGTCAAACAAATGAGGGGCTAGTTGACCTATGTTTGGCTTACCTCTCCCTACTTTAAATTATTTCTGTAGAAATTTTATAAAAATTAAAACTAGAACTTCTCATCCAAAAAAAGGCTCTTGTTTGAGGATCAAGGCACAATACAATAATATATTGTTATTTCCTCATCAGAGAGTTTCAGAATAAAGGAGAATCCCCTTTAAAAATCATGTTTTTATACTCTACTCTGTATACTTTAACCTCTAAATTATTTCTCTTGCAATCAACAAGAAAGCATGTTTTCCCCAAAATACAGAATAATAATTGAGTACCCACTGATTGTAACAATTAACAGAATCAGGAAACTTTATTTCCTTGTCCATTTTGGAGATAAGCATGGACTATATTTTCCACATGATTCTTCATATTAATTGAGACATATAAAAATACTCTAAAGTTTTTTATAACAGTCTTGAATCTGACTACTAAAAACAAGAGGCAGTTGTTTTCTTTAGTCATAAAGAATAACACCTCACTAAAATAATTTATTAAAGAATCTCTAAAGAGAGGAAAGAAACAGTCACCAACATTTTAAAAAGGCAATTTGCAGTTCATTTATTCTTTGTACTTTGTAAGAGACACATCCTTTACAAGTATCTGATGGAACTTTTCTATGAGCTAGGATGACACTGGCAACTCTCCAATCAGAAGGCCTCAGGATCAAGTTCCCACACTCACATCCACAGGTACCCCTGCAGTGTGGTTAACCAAGGAGTAGTTCTGAGGCCAGTCCTCCCTTAGGTCAGCACAGCTATTACTGCTATCACAGGTGGAACAGATACACAAGAGTAAAGGCAGATAAATACTTTCTTCATCGCATGAGGACATCTACAGAGCATAAACTAAATATAGGTAAGTCAGGCACCCATACTATGCCACTCCATTAGCTAATACCAGTTGAAGAAAAACTGATTTCTTGTGATCCCACCTGTTCTGATTTGCCTAGGAGATGTTATCTCCTCTTTCACTGTTCTTTCCTGCTAGATCATTCTACTTCTGATCTTAGTCCATGCAATACTTTTTTTTTTTTTTTTAATGTGGTGCTGAAGATTGAAGCCAGTGCCTCAAGCATGCGAGGCAAGTGCTCAACCACTGAGCTACAACAATATTTTTTGACTCTGTAGATTTTCCTTTAACTCTGTGTTCCAAGTCCACATCTGCAATATAAGGTCTAAACTGCTCTCCTAGCCTGATTCCTAAAAGGAATTCTAATTTGCCTTGGCTTTGATTTTAAGCCTCTACCACCTTTCTCAGGTTCCCTAAGGCTGAATCTGACTCCCATCCTTGCCTGTCTTATCAAGACCCCCACTCCAGCAACCCCTCAACTCCTCCTAAGAACCTATAGAACTTGGATAAACTCCCAGATAGACAGCTCATGATCCCAACTCCTACTTCAAAGGCCTTCCTCAAAAAGAACAGAGTTGAGCTCAACATTTTAGACCTTCAGTGTATGAAGAAATCCTGTTCTATAATATTATAATTTTAAATGCCATACTCATATTTTTAATAATATATCCTGACCAGTTTGGAGACTCACTTTGACCAATGGAGGTTAGTAGGTTTTTATGTGAAAGCCAATTTTCACTTTCACAATGGTACTCTGAAGGGCTATTTCACTCTCAATAGGCCAGCATCAGCTCTTACCATAAATGAGATCACTTTATAATGTCTATAGTGAGAACATTTATTACCAAGTTCTGGTTTCTAAAAAGCAGGGTTTGCTAGGCTAGGCACAATGGTGCATAACTTTAATCCCAGAAACTCAGGAGGCTGAGGCAGAAGGATCACAAGTTTGAGGCCAGCCTAGGCAACTTAGCAAGACCCTATCTCAAAATAAAAAATAAAAACTACTAGAGATGTTACTCCTTGGTAAAATACCCTTGGGGCCAATCCCTAGTACCAAAAATAGGTAGGAAGGTAGATAGAAAGTTAGGTGGGTAGATAGACAAAATAAATAAAAAGCAGGGTTTGTGATACCCACCTAAATATTAAAACATTTCAAATAATTTTATAAATTATTAAACTTTTGAGTAGATATATACCAAATTAAAGCAACTTAGAGTTGTGAGGTTTCTCTCATTTGTTTTTTAAATATGCCTCTGGAAAGCAAAAACTTAATATCTGATTTCAACGAATTTTTTTGTCTCCAGTTCAGAAAACTTATAACGTAGGCTCCAGTTTTCAAAAGGCAGTAAAATGAACTCCTTTTGAAATCATAACCACGAAACAGCAACCCACAGGATGAGGAATAGGAAAAATGAAAGGCAATTGGCTAAATTATAATAAATAGGGCTCATGAGTCAAAATTTGTAAAAGTCCCTCAAGGCATTGTTTTATTCTCCTGATACAAAATGACATTGTGGGAATAACATGACAGTTGGATCTTTTAAAACTCTCCAAACCTCTTTTCAGTATATTATATGACACAAGGGTTCTTATTTAGTGAAAATATTTGATACTTTTTGTACTTTCAACTTTACTGCTTTTTATATGAATATACCTCTATCATTACAATTGTTATTCAACACAAGAGGGGAAAATACCACAAAAAATTTTGACTTTTCTATATTAAAAATAAGGTAAAGGGGTTTGGATTGCCACCACCCCCTCCCCCAGCAAATAGCCCAAAGGAATAGTTACATAAAGATTCAGATTTTACTTATAATTCCAGACCAAGTCCTTGTTTATAACAGCCATCTCTGAATCAAAGTGCAAATACATTTTCCAAATCCAAATAATATGGGTCCCCTGAGACACATGAATTCCAAACCAGCCTCTCAACAGTCAAAAATTTTATCTGTGAAACATCAAATTACCACAGTAGTAATAACAGATCTGGGAATCACTGTTTTCTCACCATCTGCTTATATCAGAAACAAATGATTAAAAGAATGCTAAGATACAGAGCTTAAGACATGAGAATTACAATTATAATTTTTTTTAAAATCACATTCAACCTTCAAAATTGTATTTTCACTAAGTACAGTGTCATTTCCTTATCACTCTCTTTAACTGAAACTGAAAATTCTAATAAAAATTAATTAAGTCCAATAGATTATAACTTTTTGAACTACACATAATATCCAAAGACAGTGTACAATCAGTAGTATAAAGAAATTTGCCTTAGAAATCTAACCCTGAAACTTAATTGTTTAACTTACACAGAGACAACCTAACCACATCACTTACCCTTCCTCTCTACCTACCTTACAAAGAAACTGAAGAAGCAAATATGCATGAAAACCATCCTAAATTACCCTTTTACAATCAGTCCAAAAGCTACAAATTACATTTCCAATAGATGGGCAGTTTTCATCTGGGGAAAGAAAAATAATCAAGTAAGTTCCAGTTATTTAGACTACAAAAAAAGTACAAAGAAAAAGTATCCATTACTACATTGAAGAAAATAAAATTTAAAAAACCAAACTACTATGGATTAATGTTAGAAATGAAATGGCTACTAATACATATTATAATTAGAGAGTACATGTATATGTATGTGAAATGGGTATCCAATAATATACCTGGAACTAGGAGCAGTGGTGCATGCCTATAATCCCAGTTACTCAGGAGGCTGAGGCAGGAGGACCCCAAGTATGAGGCCACCATCAGGAACTTTGTGAGACCCTGTTTTAAAATTTAAAAAATCAAAATTGCTGGGACATAGCTCAGTGGTAGAGCACCTCTGGGTTCAATCCCAGTAATAGAAAATTTTTAAAAAATAATTTTTAAACGAATTATTAATAGCCACAAAAGAATAGCTATCTCTAAATCTGCTAAGCCTATGTTGAGCAAGCACCACAATGCCATCAAACAGATTCCACAACCACTTCTTGAGTACATATTACGTGCAATACACTATGTTAGGTATGGAAGATACAAAGAAAAATAAGAGGAAATTTTTCTGCACTAACGACAAAAGAGCTATAACAAAATTGCATAATAAGCCTTAAGATACAAAAGGTAATTCAACTGGTTTTGCCAAAAAATTATCCTAGTCTTTCTCTATAAAGTACCACAAATCAAATAGTTACATGCTGTCATCAATTTATTTTGGGATGTTCTGTTGGTTTTATTGGTTCAGTCATTCACAGGACAGATATTTATTGATTCCCTAACAGCCAGTATGATATGTCTCAAAAGTAATCTTTTTTAAAAGTATTTTTTTAGTTGTAGATGGACACATATCTTTATTTTATTTATTTATTTTTATGTGGTGCTGAGGATAGAAGCCAGTACTTCACACATACTACTGAGCTATCACCCGCCCCTCTCAAAGGTAATCTTAACTCTAAAACTATATAAGAACATATGCATAACTAGTTTAGTTGGTATTTTCTGTTTATTTCATTTTTAAGAAAGAAGAAAAAATAGAATAACGGAATAGGAGCAACCTAATTCATCAATATTAAAGTCTAACTACATCCAGTAGACTAAAGCAATGCACTAATGCTACATCTGTCCTCTTGTCTTCCTGTGAATCTACAGTGGTTACCCAATTTCTATAAAATGGGCCATACAGATAAGGCAGTGGCTGAACACAGGATGGCTTTCAGGATGAAATCATTAAACTGTCATCTCTTACATTTGGATTGCAGACAGCCCCAGGTGCACAAAAAGCAGATTTCTGCCAAGTAAAACAGAGCAAGCTGTTGACACTCCCTGCTTCCTTCAATATGCAAACTTCCCCAACAATTCAAGAGCGCAATCAATGATCCACTATTTACAGTTCAAAGAACAGCATTCTTCAGAATATAGTCCAAGTAGTTTCCAAGAGATTAAATGACCTAAGCACAGTAATTTAAGAGGAGTAAGGAATAAAACAAGATGTATGTGGCCATTTTCAGAAGTTTTGTAAAATGGATAAACAAAAATCTTAAATACTTAAGTGCTGAGAAAGCAGAATAAACCAAAATTCTGAATTGAATCTTATATATTTATTTCTCTATTTTGAAGTGCGAGGAATTAAACCCAGGGACTTGCTATACCAATGAGCAATATCCTTAGCCTGAACTGGATTTTAAGATCCTGTTTGTACAACTAGAAGTTACAATAGAGTCCATATGAACTCAATGCACTACACAAAGGTTAACAGGAAATGAAGTTGTCTAAGAATCTCATGCTGAACCAGCTTAAAAATCAGACTTTTTTTTTTTTTTTAATCAAGCTGAGGAAAATAAGACACTGAGTTAAGATGTAAGAGGTCTTATTTCAAATGCTAAAAAAAACTCATATTAGCCAGATAATTTAAGATTCATTACTTTAAGACAAAACATTTCACCCTTCTGAAAGTTAGTTTCCTTTATATGTAAATTGAGAGAGGTAAACAGGTCACTGGTCTTTAGGAGTGCCAGATTGAGTCAGGGATAGGTCTATACCAAGGGAGTTCTAAACTTCATTTAAAGGTGGGTAGGATACCACCTTCTCAGTGAGCAGGGTCCTAGAAGGTCAGGCTGGGATGAGAAAGAGTACCTTGAGAACCCAGAGACTTCAAACTTCATTGTTCTTTGTTTGAGAGCAGAATCAGGACACCCATGAGCATACATGGTGTAAAGAGTCGGGGGAGTGGTGCAGAAACAGGGGTATGAACAGAAGGGGCACCTTCCTCTAGAATATTCATCATGGGAACTCTGATCTCACTGGTGCAAGACATCTGGAGGACCATACAGGTTCTGCAATTACTAGTTGGGTCTCAAGGATGTAGGGCTGCAGAGCTTTGAGGGTGAGGAGATGAACAGCAAGACAATGGAAACAGCTGGTGGGGTATGGAGAGGGCCAGAGGGCAGAGCACAGAGCTCAAACCTCCCATAGATCTTCTGGGACTCTATGGAGGTAAGATTGATTTGCAGTGTTGAATTTGAAGCTGAGTAGGAGACAAGTTAAACATTCTGAGGTTGGAGTAGATAAGGCAGAACAGTTCAAAATCACGCCAGATTCCAATTAAATAAGTTCCAAACTCCTAAAAAGAAACCAAGATTCAGATTCCAGGTACCAAGAAAAGGCTTCCCTGGGGTTGGTGTGTATGAGCCAGGAGATCGGTCAGGCAGCATCAAGGACCTTGGGCGCATGGATGCTTGCTACAAGACATGCCTATGTGTTGAGCTCAGGATGGGTCTAGGGACCGGAAGGTGGGTGAGGGCACCTAAGAGCTGACTAGCCAGGGCATCGTGACGTCAGCGGGATGGAGACTCAGTCAAGGGTGTAGAAAATGATGCTAGGGCTCCAAGGCACAGGCGAGAGCTGACACTTAGCCCAGGATGAGATGCACAAGGAGCTGTACATCAGACATGGAGAAGAGAAACAGGCTGGCATAGCAGGCACTTGGTGGTGGAGAGAGGGAGGCCTCCCCTTGGGGGCTTACAGAGACCAGAGTTGTCCTTACTCAAGGGGATTATCAAGGATCAATGGAACTTAGGACACCGTTAATAAGGGAAAGATGGAAGGAACTGGAAGCTGGGGTTGTGGCTCAGTGGTAATGCCTGCCAGGCATGTGTAAGGCACTGGTTGGGATCCTCAGCACCACATACAAATAAATAAATAAAATAAAGGCACTCAATCCATCTACAACTAAAAAAAACAAAACAAAACAAAAGTTTTTTTTAAAAGACAGAACTGGGATTCCCTGTTTGAATCTGCTCTTAGACAAGTGTCTGAGCAGCATCTACACCGCCCACACCCAAAAGGCTGACACAGGGGCCACAGCAGCACTGTCCTTCCTGCCTGAATCCCAGAGTAGCTGATTGTGGCTCCTATAACCACTCTGCTTCAGCCCTTACACCTCTAGCTTATCTTCACGGGGGCCACAGAATCTGAAATCTTGGAAACTAGATGTGTGCTTCTGCTCAGCCCCCTCAGTAAGAACTGGCAAGACTGGCATGGAGACTTAAGTAGATCCCTGGACCTCCACACCCTTAGTCTCACATCCCCCACCTTTGTCTTCCCCACCCAACAATCTAATCCCTGGATCCACCAGAGCCCCTGGATTTCTTCCAATACTGTATCTGATACAGATGTTCCACAACTGAAGGCATCCTGGTAAACCTATGATAAATTCAAAATACAAGTCAAAATGCAGCCAACCTGCTGAACATCCTAGCTTAGCCCTGTCTACCTTACACATCATCAGAGCATCACCATTAGCCCACAGCAGGGCAAAATCATTCAACACAGCCCGTTTTTACATATGGCAACAACATGAAGACCCTGCTGATAGAAGCATGCCTCCCTGCCACTGCTGCACAGGCTGCCACCTCTGCTATGCCACCACTGCCCAGCACCAAGAGAGAGGAGGATACTACATTATTGCTATCCTGGGGAAAGATCAAAATGTGGAGTACAATTTCTACTTGATGCATATGGCTTTTTCACCTTATGAAGCAGAAAAAAGATAAGTACAGCCCTGTTAAGTCTGGATTGTATTTATTGGGCACAGACATACTTAACTACTCGAAGAATCCTTAAATCTGCCCATTGGCATCTACTGGGAACTTATCAAAGTGCAGCATCTTAGCACATAGGACAGCAAGTTTGTGGAAAGGAAGGACTTAGTGTGGTTCATTATGTTGTCAGTCCCGTCTTTCCCAGAGCTTCCAACAGTATCATATCGGGACAGAGCACTGAGAAGTTCACAACCTCCCATCCACAGGGCTGCTGTGGGAGGCCAGGAAAACAAATAGTGGCTTCTACTTATGATGTCTCTCCACTTCTGTACTTTGGATATGGATTTTTTTGGGGGGAGGGGGGCTGGGGATTGAGCCCTGGGATACTTTACCACTGAGCCACATTCCCAGTCCTTTTTATTTTTTGAGACAGGGTCTCACTAAATTGCATAGGGCAACACTAAATTGCCAGGGCTGGCCTCAAATTTGCAATCTTCCTGCCTCAGCCTCCTGTGTAGCTAGGATTACATGTGTATACCATTACACTCAGTTTAGCCGGTCAGGTAAAGAGACAAAAAGAATTTTAGAAGTTTTAAAAAATAGTAATACAAACTAACATAAGTGAAAGAGAAAGGGGGAAAGGGCTGCAAAACATGAAAAGAGCTTTAGTAACCTGTAGGACAATATTAAACAATCTGAAGTGTGTGTAATCAGAATCCAAGGAGAGAGGGAAAGGTCACAAAAAGCATTTGAGGAAATAATGATCAAAAAGTTCTAAATTTTAATTTTAAAAAACTCACAGATAGAAGGTCAATTAAGCTATGCATAATGAAAACCATAAAAGAGCATATCAATCTTATTATTAAAAACTGGCAATAAAGAGAAAATCAATGCAGCTGTAGGAGTTATTTTTAAAAGTCTATGTACAACTTTTTTGTTAGATACATGTATGGCAAATATTTTCTCCTAGTCCCTAGTTTTCCTATGTTTCTTAATAGTGCCTTTTCATAAGAAGATTTTTAATTTTTATGATATCAAATTTATCAGTTTTTCTTTTACACTCAGTGCTTTCTATGTCCTGTATAATATATCATTTATTACCTTCAGGATATAAAACAGTTCTTCTACATATTTTTCTGAAATTTAAACTTTAAGCTATCTGTTCAGGTCTATAATTCATCACATATTAATTTTTGTATAGCATGAGTAAGAGGTCAAGGTACATTATGCCTTCATTCCAGCCAGACTGAAAAAATCATAATTTATGGGACATTGGGTTGAATACTCAAAGGGCCTTGCCTCAGTTGTGAGGAATAATAAGCCATGTACCACATACTGTTCTTGTCCTGCCCAAACAATTTTAACACAAGACATGAAAGGATCAAATGATTTCTAAGTAACTTAAATGAATTCAAGAAAAAAAAGTTTAAGAATAATAACAGCAATACAAAAACATCTATCACCCAAACAGCTATATCTATAATGTTTGACATCTAATAAAAAATTCTCAAAAATGCAGAAAACAGAGGAATTTAAACTGTGATACTAAGAAAAAACAATTGAAACAATCAGAGAATTGACACAAATTGTTAAAAATAATAGTTAAGGACATAAAACCATCACTATTACATACATCATTTGGGCAAAAAGTTAAGTCATGGGAAATATTAAAGAAGAATTGAATCAAACTTACAAAGGTGGAAATTATAATATCCGAGATGAGAAATACACTATATGGGATAAGTGGCATATTTCATGTCACATTGGAAAAGTTTAGTAAATTTAAGACATAATGGAAGCTATCCAAAATGAAGCACAATTTTTTAAAATAATAAAAAGAGAACCAGTGAAATAGCAGACAACTTCATCAAGCAACTTAACATACATGTGATTTGAGTCCCAAAAGGAAAAGAAAGTGCAGAGAAGGGAAACGTGAAGAAAATAATGGCAAAAATTTTTCAAGTCTCATCAACACAATAAACCCATAGGTCCATGAAGTTCAACCAAACCCAAACACAAGAAACAACCCTGGTTATAGCAGAAGCAAATTACTCAAAATCAGTGATAAACAGAAACTCTAAGGAGCAGACCAAAAAATGAGGATGAAATATAATTATACATGAAGAACAATACAAGCAAGTAAATAATACAGCAATATTTTTAAAGTAATGCAAAAAAGTATCAACCTAGAATTTTATCATCAGTGAAAGTGTCTTTCAAAAGACGAGAAAAATACTTTTTCAGATATTCAAAAAGCTCTAAAAATTCACTGGGTGCAGTGGCACACACTTGCAATCCTAGCCCCTGGGAAGGCTAACACAAGAGGATCTCTAGTTCAAAGCCAGCCTCAGCAACGGCAAGGCACTAAGCAACTCAGTGAGACCCTGGCTCTAAATAAAATACAAAATAGGACTGGGGATGTGGTTCAGTGGTTGAGTGCCCCTGAGTTCAATCCCCAGACTGCACCCCCCCCCCAAAAAAAAAAGCTCAAAAAATTTGTCACTACCATCAACAAATTGAATCAAACAGAATGTTGAAATGATATTTTATAACCATTAAGCTTAAGCCAGAAATGCAAGGTTAGTTTGCCAACAAAAAATCAGTTAGTTTAAATAATACAGTTAATATAATTCATTTAATTAACCATGTGTGTGTGTGTGTGTGTGTGTGTGTGTGTGTAAAGACAGAGTGTGTCATATTAGCATATGCAGAATAAGCATAGAAAAAATTCAACATTCATTCCTGATAAAAACTCTCCATTAAGAACAGAAAGCAACTTTTCAATTTAATTAGAGTACAGGTGCTACTCAATTTATGATGGGTTACATCCCAACAAACCTGTGGTAAATGGAAATGCCATAAGTCAAAAATGCATTTACTATAACTAACCTCAGAGAAGAGTTTTGTGACACAGTACAATATAGATTATCAGTTGTTTCGCACATGACTGCATAGACAACTGAGAGTTGTAGTTTACAACTACTGGTAAGTAATGCATTTTGTTGGCCCAGGAAAAGATCAAAATTCAAAATATGGTTTCTACTAAATATGTATTGCTTTCACATCATAGTAAAGTTGAAAATTTTTAAGTTAAACAAGAGGTACTACCTATACATTAAAAAAATAATAATAACTATAGATGATATCACACTTAATGCTGAGAGACTCAATGTTATCCCATGACTCAACCATGATACTCCAAATCATGGCACCTTGGCATGAGCAGAAAAGTAATTCTGTTTCTGCCAACTTTCTCCCCTACAGCCATAAAAAATAATTTTCTTTCTCTTCTCCTCTGAAGACCCTCATATGATATATCTACTCCTCCATACCCAGAGGAAAGGAATGAAGTCACAGAAACAGAGAAGAGTTTGAACAAATGGGTCTTATTCAGCTCCCCAGCCTCATTTATTACCATTATATTACACCCTTTTGATCCAATCATACTTCCACAGAACTGTCCATTCTTCATCAACTTTAAGCATAGAAATATACAGTATAGCAGGGGTCTTTCACCTTTGTATCTGAAGGCTCTCATGTCACATAAAAGTTTGGTTTAAAAAAATTTATGTTTTTCTCTTGTCAGTCTATCTTTTGTCCTAGGGGTATCATCCCTGAGCCTTGCAATCACTGACAATAAGATTTTACTTACTCTCCCCTATACCCTTATGATCAGGAACAAGACAAGGATGTCTGGCTCTTACCACTTCTACTCAATGTTCACTTAAAGGCTTTAGCTAGTGCAGCAACACAAGGGGGTAGTAAAAATCCAAATTGAAAAGGAACACATAAAACTCTATTTACAAGTGACATGATAGTCTATATAAAAAATCTGATTGAAATCTGCTAGTTTTCTGGTACCAATAACTGAGTTTAGCAAGACTAAAAGACACAAGATAAAGGTACAAAAATCAATAGCATTTCTAGATACTAGCAGCCAGAAATGGGAAATTTAGAAATCACCATTTACATGAACAGCAATAATATGAAAATATTTGATGATAAATTCAGCAAAAGATGTGCAACACATATACATTGAGAGAACACTGATGAAAGAAATTAAAGGGACCTAACAAATGGAGAGGTATTTCTTATTCTCGAAAATTCAATAATGCCAAGATGTCAATACTTTGTAAACTGATCCAAATTCAAAATAATACAAACCAAAATACCAGCAGTCTCTTCTGTATAAATTGACAAACTGATTCCATAATGCACACAGAAATGCAAAGTTCCTAGAGGAGCCACACAACTCTGGGAGAACAGTTGGAAGGCTAACTCTCCCTGACCTTAAGGCTCATTATAAGCTACTACAACTAACAGTATGGCACTGACATCAAACATAAGATGAATACCCCATGGAACAAAATGGAGTGTCCAGAAATAGATTCATACATATAGGGATACCTAATGTTGGTTTTTTGTTGTTTGTTCATTTGTTTTAAAAATTTATTTATTGGTTTTAGTTGTACAGAATACCTTTTAGTTTTACGTGGTGCTAAGGATCGAACCCAGGCCACACACGTGCTAGGTGAGCGTTCTACCGCTGAGCCACAACCCCAGCCCACAACTAATGTTTGACAGAGGCAAATCAGGAGAAAGAGAGTGGTCTTATCAAACAAACTTAACTCAAAATGTATCATTCATTTAAAAGTAAAACTACAAGAGCTGGACACAGTAGAACATGCCTATAATCCCAAAGATTTGGGAGGCTGAGACAGGAGGATTACAGGTTCAACACCAGCCTGGGCAACTTAGAGAGTTGCCTGTCTCAAAATTAAAAAATAAAAGAAGGATTGAAGATGTAGCTCAGTGGTAGAGCACTCCTAGACTCAATCCCCAGCATGGGAGGTGGGGGTGGGGGGCCAGGGGGGGTGAGATTATAAAATGTAGAATAAAACATAGGAAAATATCTTTGTGGCCCTGGGTTAAACAAAGATTTCTTCCATATCAGAACAAGATGATTCACAAAAGAAAAAAAAATGCTAAAACAGACCATCAAAATAAAAATCTTCTATCCAAAAGACATTAAGAAAAACAAAAGGATACACTTCAGACCAGTACAGTTATTTGCAGAAACATGTAGTTGGCAAAGGACATATATTCAGAGTATATGAAGAACTCTTAAATAAAACAACAGAAAAATAATAATAATTTCAGAAATCAGGGAAATATGTGAACAGACCAAATAAGATATATGAATGGTTAAAAAAAAAAAGCATGTTAAAAGATGTTTGATATCAGTAGTTGTTAAGAGAAATTAAAATTAAAACCACAATAATATTGTAATCCCATCTATTAGAGGCTAAAATTAAAGGGGGGAAAAAAAACTGGTGTGGATGTAAATGAACTAGAATTCTCAAGTTACTGGGGACATAAAATGGAACAATCACTTTAGAAATCATTTGGACGGTTTCTTAAAAGTCAAACATATATCTACTGTATGATCCAGTCAATCTATCACTAAATGATTACCCAAAAGAAAAGTGTGTTTCTATAAAAACTTATATACATATGTTTATAGCAGCTTTATTTGTAAAACCCTAAACTGAAAAACACCCCCCGCCATATCCATCTTCTTGTGAATGGATGAACAAACCATGGCACAGACATAAAACAGCATCCTAGTCAACAATAAAAAGAAATGGCATTCTATGGATAACTGTGCTGAACAAAAACGTCAGAAAAAAAAAGAGCACATATTCTGTATTTCCATTTTTATTAAGTTCTAGATGATGCAAACCAGTCTATATGACAGCGGTCCCTGGAGCGGAAGAGGGGAGGCAGGATATCAATCGATTCCAGAATGTTAGCATAAGAAAGATTATGAATATTTCAGTTAAATCTGTTTTAAAGCTGAGACTGGCCATTCTACACCTAAAGAATAGTGTACTCTCAACATCTATTTTCACTGAATTTTATTTCTGTTTTTGACAATACTGGGGATTAAGCCCAAGGTCTTGTGCATGCTAAGCAAGTACTCTGCCACTGAGTGATAGCCTTGGCCCTCTTTTTTTTTTTTTTTTTTTTTCATTTTTAATAAAGAAGTTTCTCATAAGGAAGTTTTCCCGCTGTTTTCAACAAAGGTTAGCAAAAGGTACCAAAGCAAATATCTATGTAATTCAAATATTCAAGTACTGTTTTTATATTCAATAGAAATTATTTCACCTGGCTTTCTAATACAATCAGACCTGCTGGAAGTTGACTCATCTTTCCAATTCACTAATTACTTAAATGTGCAGTGTTGCCAACTGGAAACTTTTTTTTTTTTTTTAAATCACAAAACTGCTAAGCTAGTATTATACCTAGTGATTTTTTAGAAGTGGAAAAGTTTCTTCTAAAATATCTAAAATAAACACAAGTATATTGAGAAGACATAAAAGTTCTGTCACCAAATTATAAAGGGCTTTTAATCACCTATTTTTTTTTAATTGTTGTTGTTGTTTGGACTAAGCTATTTCCTCCAGGGCTGCAATGTACACATTTGGGTTATGTCTACATATACCCAACATCTGCTTCTGACAATATTTTCTGGTATTTTGGTTGTAATGAAGACCAAACATCAAAAGGTAAGCTTTTCCTATCTGGAAACACAGATGACAAATTCCTAGGCCTCTTTCCCACAAGTGTCCAAGGTAATGAACCTCTTATCCAACTGCAAGTATTTACTGTGCTAGCTATTTTTTTAACCAAATAAACAAAAACTTATACACAGAGGGATGTGTTTTCTCACCTTTAAGCTATAATACTAAGCTATTTAGAGAACAAAAGGTGACAAAAGAGCTTTACTTCAAAGGACACTGAAAATCTGAGTAACAATTTGAATGTATGTAATAGGATAAGAAGCAACTATTAAAATAATAATGAAAACAACAAGTAAGCAAATATGTCAGAAAAGAAAAATAACTATTCTAAAAATGAGTTCAAGAAGAAATGCTTTTTTCAGACTTAAAAAAATAGCTCATACATAAGAATGTTACCAATTTGGTTTCATAAAAACATTATTACATGTTCCATGTTGCTATAAATAATTCTATAAACATTCCTTTCAATGGTCGCAAAAAATAGCATTCAGGGAAGATGTCTAAAATATTGTATTTTTAAGACAGATATAGCTATCTACAAGCATAATTAATGCTACAGAAAACTTTCCTCCTTTTGGATTATTTATGTAGTATGCTTTACAAAAAGTAGGCCTACTAGGCTCAAAGAATATGAGCATGCCTTGATTTTTCCTGGAGAAGTGCCTCTCCTCCTATTATGACCTACTGCCATACTTAATGCAAAAAGGAGTGCTACTTCATCTATATAGCTATAATACTGTTATTTAAATAGGATTTAATTTCTAAATCTTCAACCATTTTTATAGTTCCACTGAATTTACATTTTTTTTCTTTTAAACAAACTTTGAGATGCTGTTTACCTACTCAATAGAAAAGCCTAAACCATTGTATGTGGCATAAACAGAAGTATAGTCAAAGCTAGATTTTAAAAAGAAAAAGGCTTCAATAAGAAAACTATTACTTTATCAACATGAAATGTTGTCTCATGGTTGATATTTCAACAACTTTTGGCCATTTGCAGATATTTTATTTTGCTGCTAACCCTCACTGGCCTCTTACTCTGAGTCACCAAGGACCCACACTATCCACATCATCAATTACACTTCAGAGTTAAGGGGAAGGGGGCCCAAGCAATGCTCCGACAAGAAAATCCCCAAATCCTCCTGGTCATCTCACATATGATTAGAAAGTAGAGGTAATTTTACAGCATTAAAAATGTAACATAAGCTGGGCGCGGTGGCGCACGCCTGTAATCCCAGCACTTTGGGAGGCTGAGACAGGAGGATCGCGAGTTCAAAGCCAGCCTCAGCAATGGCGAGGCACTTAGCAACTCAGTGAGACCCTGTCTCTAAATAAAATACAAAAAAGGGCTGGGGATGTGGCCCAGTGGTCGAGTGCCCCTGAGTTCAATCCCCAGTACCAAAAAAAAAAAAAAAAAACATAAGCCAGTCTAATAAATGGAGAAACAATCATAATTGCCTAAAACTATAAGCTTCATCTTTTTAAAAGTATAAATTTGGGCTGGAGTTGTGGTTCAGTGGTGGAGGGCTTGCTTCTCATGTATGAGGCACTAGGTTCAATCCTCAGAACCACATAAAAATAAAGAAATAAAATAAAGGCATGTGTTCATCTACAACTAAAAATGTTTTTTAAAAGCATAAATTCTATCTAAAAGAATCATGAATCTTATCTCTGAATGTCAATATTTTAATCCATCTGTGACAGTTTTAATCATTTATTGTAAAGGTAAATGAAGTCTGGTGGACAAGAATGTTAGGAAAGGGAGGGGGGATAAAACAGGACAGGACAGGTCACTTTAGAACTTGAGCAATGAAACAATAGATTTCCCTGAAGAATCTACCTAACATATTCAATATAATTCAATTCATTGAAGGCTATGAAGTTTTCCCAATCCATCAAAATTTGCTCCATTATATTTCCTATTTGCTGGTCTCAATTTATGTTCAAACATTTTTTAAAAATGATATGATTCCTCTTTGAACAAACACCCTTGAAAAGCAACCCCCTCCCCCCACCTGAAAAACCATCTTCAAGACAAATATCTCATTTTCTTCAACAGTTTCTCATATCCATGCATACAAAGCAATAGCATCTACTATTAGAATTACATTGAAAATATTTAATTGTTGCTGCCTGAAGCGCTTGGAGCAACGGAGCCGCGGGAAAAACTTCAGAAGCAAACTGGAGACAAACAGCTTTTTATTCTGATAACTTTTCTCTCCGGTTCTAATAACGACTAACACACGCCAAAAACACACCCTAAAATGGCGCTGACCCGATCAGCAATTTCGGCCAAGTCACTCGAGATCCCGCAACAATCCCGTGAGACTACGGGTGGCGACAAAGGCCAAATCTCCACGGCTCATAGTCAACCGTAATTCAAGTCAATCCCCAAACAGGGCTCCTGCATTTAATAATCTGGAAGAATATTTCATGATTCCATTTTCTATGGAAATATAGGGAAAAATTCAGGCAAATGCCTTCAATCATGAGAAACCCTCCTCTCTAGTATCCATAATTTCTGTCAAACATAATTTTCCTTCATGACTCTTAATGAAAATATAGGTGTTAGTTTAAAACGATTAAAAATAGAAATTTTATTGGAATATATATACATATGCATAAGTTAATCATGGTAACCAGCCTAAGATGAGGATTCTACCTGGAAAGGAAATTAACTATAAAACAAAATGAAAGAGTGCCCAAAAGAAAATTATCTGTATTAATAAACTTAAAAAAAAAAACTGTACAGTGTGCTGCCGCCTGCCTCAGGAGGCATATGGCAAGAACACTCAGGGGAAATACGACACTGAAACCAAAAATCCAGGCTTCTCACTCCCCCTTTTCTTCTTTCAGCTACACACAAATGAAATGATCAACAACAGCGAGCAAGCAACCTTCTCACATCATCCTCTAACTCATCAGAACAGCAATTCACAAATGTTTATTTGCTTATATATCTTCTCACCACACTGGAAGTTATTCAGAAATTGAGACATCCTTTCTTTGCTTACCTTTGAATACACAATGGCTAGTTCAGAGCCTGATACAAGTTGCCAATGGATAAAGATGAGTTGAATGAATAACTGAGCTACCATGTGCATATCTTAAATTATCTGATGCTGACAATCACTTTGTTAGTGGGCTTTGAGCAATATTTAATACTTTTACCATTCTCATAAGAACCAAAGCATCAACAAGTTTTTCTTACGTATATTGTGATAGTAAAATATTTCACAGATGTGTAAAATCTTAGAGATCAGCTAGGTCAGGATTTGTCAGTCATTAAGTCATGATTCAGTATGGGGTTAAGAAATCAATTTACGCCGGGCGCGGTGGCGCACGCCTGTAATCCCAGCACTTTGGGAGGCTGAGGCAGGAGGTTCAAAGCCAGCCTCAGCAATGGCGAAGCACTTAGCAACTCAGTGAGACCCTGTCTCTAAATAAAATACAAAAAAAGGCTGGGGATGTGACCCAGTGGTCGAGTGCCCCTGAGTTCAATCCCCGGTACCACAAAAAAAAAAAAAAAAAAAAAAAAAGAAAAGAAAAAGAAAAGAAATCAATTTAGGCCAGGCCTGAACATGCACCTATAATTCCAGCTACTCAGGAGGCTGAGTCAGGAAGAATTCAAGTTCAAGGCTAAACTGGGCAACTTAAACTAGACCCTGTCTCAAAATAAAATTTAAAAAGCACTAGGGATATAGCTCCATAACAGAGCCCTTGCTAGGATGTGTGAGGTACTGGGCTCTATCTCCAGTCCGTCAAAAATAAAAATGTAAAAAATGAAATAAAAAGAAACATCAATTGAATCTGACAGTTGTTTTTTTAAAAAATTAGAAAAACATACTGCACAATATAAAGCTTAATTAAATTTTTCAGCCGGGTGCGGTGGCGCACGCCTGTAATCCCAGCACTTGGGAGGCTGAGGCAGGAGGATGGAGAGTTCAAAGCCAGCCTCAGCAATGGCGAGGCGCTTAGCAACTCAGTGAGACCCTGTCTCTAATAAAATACAAAAAAAGGCTGGGGATGTGGCTCTGTGGTCAAGTGCCCCTGAGTTCAACCCCCGGTACCAAAAGAAAAAAAATTCATTCATGTATAAAACATACTATATGTTATAACAATTATTAATACACATATACATATATGCAAACAAATGTGCACTGAGGTTAGAGTGCATAATGAATTGTTATTATGAATAATAATTTGGGGTCAAATTTTTGAACAAGTATTGACCTAGACACACCAATGGTAAGATAAGCATCAATCCAGGCAATTATACCAATTCACAGGTATTATGAATTTTCAGATCTAAAATAATTTCAGTATTCACAGGTAAACATTAACAGGTCCAACGAAGGCAAAAAAAAAAAAAAAAAAAAGCAAAACTTTCACATTGTCAACCAATATGAATTACATACAACTATTCCACTCCTCTTATTAGATAATTGAGAATTATGGCTACATAACATCAAGCTAGAACTTGGTTTCCACTATGATAACTAACTGGTCACAGGACAAAGAAAATAGCTACCCAGTCACAATTCCAACCAAAAGCAGTAATGTACCTTCCTCTTCTACCTGAACTACCAGAGAATCTGATATGTACTCTGTAGAAAATTGAGTAATAATTACACATGGTTCAATGGGTATATCCGTAGGGTGACCTTAATAATAACAGATTACAAGAAAATACAAGTCAACTGAAAACAGCTTTCTAAAAAAAAAAAAAAAATTGTTTTAAATCCACAGTATCTAGAAATAACCTAAAATTACTGTCAGACCTTTGAATCCATTTGCTAAGTAGCATTTAACATTAGTGCTTATTAGCTTGTAAAAAAAAAAAAAAAAAAAATACAAGGATGATGCACTCAAACCACACATCCCATTGAGAGATCTCCAACAAAATTCACAGGAGATAGCACTGATTCATGGTTACTCACAACTCACTGATGGAGATATATAAAATATGCCTGATCATCAATAAACTGAAATTAATGCAATTTATTGTTGAAAACTGAAAATGTGATCTAGACTTACAAATATACAACAGGTTTGATTGACAAAACGGTAGGAGTTTGTTCAAACAAATAAACTCTAATAGTAAATGAACTGTCTTTCCCTTCAGAATTTTCCCAGAAAACTCCATAAACTTGATTTAAATACTCGAATTCTATCATTAAAAATTTTGATGTTTTTATAAGAAACACTACCCAGAACATCTAAATCAAATTGATACTGAAAAATAAATCAGCCTAGAATTTCCAGAAATGTTGAAAACTTTAAATAGTCGTATTCAGAAAACTTACACTGGATCATTATTTCATTCTAAATATGACTGGTGTTTATTTTGAGGAAAGCACTCGGAAAAAAAAAAAAACACACACACACACACACTGAATGAAAATGAATGCAGCCCCACAAAAAAAGATCAAGACATAAAAATAATCGTGAGGAATTAACTGGCAATGTTGAATTTTTAAGCAGCCTCCAAGAAAAGAAGTTTATAGGAAAATACTGTTCACACCTAAAATTATTCATCCTGTTTTCAGAAATTTACTGAAGGGAGAAACTGTACCATTTATTGTCTTCCAAGCTTTATTCTTTCCATAAATGGAAACAGTATGCCACACAAAAAGTTAGTCTACTCTAGAATCATCACTTCATTAAGAACATAACAGCATTTATATTTACTAGATAGCTATAGTTTGGCCTTTTGGGACAATTTGATCTCAGGGAAACTTACTTCCTCCCAGACTATTCCTTAGCAAGATGTCCTATAAGAAAGCTACTTTATTGCCCAAGGTCAAGAGGGCAACCTAGACTTCTAAGATCTTGACTAGATGCCCATCTTCCCCTGTCCCTCCACATTCACAAGCTTTGCATCACAATCTACTTTAAACAAGCTTAGAGCTAACACATCATGAGTAACCACAGAAACCCAGGATGTCCAAGTCATCCTTCACCATCTGATCTTATCAGCACAATACTCTGTGTATTTCTGGATTTGGTCTCATTTCCTACCTTTCCTAAGCTCCTGAAATACTGCCACATATTCTCTGCAACTCACTACTGACTTTCTACAGATTGACAAACACCTCTCCATAAAAATGACTCATTTGTCAGACATCATCAATGCCTTAATTATTGTTCTATCAATGGTAAATTCTCATATTACCTGAGAATAAACATATCATTTAACAAATTAATTATTCCCATTTTTCTTGACACATTTTGGTTAACTTGGCTGGGGGCAACATCTATACTGGTTGTTCTTGAAGTTCACTGGCTACTGTTATTCTCCTTTGCTGATTCCTTATCTTCTCTACCCCCTCAAAAGAGAAGAACTCCAGGGTTTATACCTTCAACTCTTCTTTTCCCGTATTCACTCTTTAGTGACAACTGTCAAGTTTCTATATTCATCCCAGACTTCTTCCCTGAACTACCTCTTGAACACCTCAATCTGCATGTCTAACAGATACCTCGAATTTAATATGTAAATACCATATTCTTAATCCTTCCCCACCCCTATCTCTTGTAGTCTTTCCCATGTGTACAGAGTACATGATTAAATGAATGAGAGGTTCCAGAGCCTTCATTCGACTTAAAGACAACAGCAATCTCATCAAGGTAAAACATACCTTAAGGATGAATTTTAAACAGCCTTAGCCATTCTTACACAGAAAGCTTTTTATTTAAAAAAAAAAATAAAAAATTTAAAAAGCACATATTCACCAATCATAACAAGTCAAAACAAAATAAAGACTAATAATAAAACACATTAATTATAATAGAGATAACTATATGTGGCTCACCAAAGTTCAAAGCATCCCAATACAATACAATAAACAATGCTATAAAAATTTTCAGCCAAGCACAGTGCACACCTGGCTGAGGCAGGATCACAAGTTCAAGGTCAGCCTGGGCAATTTAGAAAGAGCAAAATTTTTAAAGGGGTGGGGGGAGTCTGAGGAAGTGCTAAGATGCAGAATGCTCTTGGGTTCAATCCCCAGTAGCAACAAAAATTTTTTCATAAATTTTTTATCATTGAAATTTAGTAGTATTTCAGCTTTTTGACATGTATAACACCAATCATTATCAAACCTTACCATTACCAATATTTTAAGACATAAATCAATTAACCTTATTAACTAATACTGGTTATAAAATACAGGAACACTAGCCATTTTATAGCCAAACCTGTATAAACAACCTCTGGCTTATGAACATACACTTAATAAGGGCCTACAGGGAAAGAAAAGGAGAGAGGAAGTAAGAAAAGAGGAAGAGTGGGAAACTGGGGCCACCTTTCTGAAATAGAAAATGAACCTGGAAAATGAACACCCAAGAAATGTTCATTTATAATTGAGGAAAGAAGTTATTTACAAATGTACAGTTAATAAATTCTGGTCCCCAATAGGATCTGTGATATCTTCTTAGAAGACCCTAACCCAGCTAAGCAAAGATAAACTGTTCCCTTTCAATTGATTTGGGTGTACTTTCCCACAGAAACAAAAATATCATTTTAATAAAGTGAAATTGTATAGTTAATACATAAGATACATTTTGAGTTAAAAAGATTTGTGAGCTGGCCTGGGAACAAAGCCAGCATTTTTTTAAAAACTGTTTCAGTAAGGGAAAAAAATGTGTTCTGCGTTCCAAACAGCTGCCTTACACATAAACTTTTGAAACACAACCAGCTCATGTGCTGGAAACTGTCTGTATATAGGTTAGGTTTCAGGGGATTCAATTTGGCCCATGGCATTGCTGAATATGTTTAGGAATGAGTCACTTTCCATTAGGCCTCTTCCACTCAAATGGTGCAGTTTCAAAGACCTCCAGCTTGTCCAGAAGTGAATAGACATGTTTAACATTTTATAAAATCTGCCCTAAAAGAAGGGTTTCGAGCTACCAAGCTTCTTTTCTCTGTCTGTGAATGGACTAGACTAAACTTCCTTTATCATCATGATTCATATCAATTTTGAGGTTGAAGTACAATGTCATTGCTTATTTGATTTGAAGACCAAATCCTTTTATATACCCTGACTGTTCTAAATGATGCAATGCAGTATTTGTTCTCCAAATTAAGAGAAATAAGAATTAATTTCTGAGAATTTAAAAATACTAGCTAAAATTATGTGAAAAGTTCTCCAGGGATCCTGAAAAAATACGCATCAGGAATCACTTATAAATAAGGATATATCAGATGCTCTATTTATGATGATGAGTAGAGGACATGAGCCTAGTAAGCCACTGACAGGTTGTCAAAAATTAATGGTTTCATTATTAGCACTGCTTCATTTATTCATGACTTTAATGTATCTCTACTAAACTGTTTAAACAGATGTCTACAATGGTTGAAAACACTGATAGCTGTATCAAAACCAACTTGGCTATACCAAAGACATTTATGTACATTTCCTAGGAACTGAGAAAATAAAATGAGAAATGTTAATATTCTTTTAAAAGAGAAACAAGAATGAAGTTGCACTGAGCTAACTTAACTAAAGAAATCCATCAGTGCCCTGGTGTTTCTAAGGCAAATACCAAGGCAAAAAAGGCTATGCTCTTGCTCTTTTTGCAACATCTTCCTCTGATACATCATCCACTCTCACAATCAAATAGATGCACTTCAATACAAAGCAAAGATCTATTTTTACTGAACCACTCTTTCCACCTGGTTATCCTACTAAACTTATTACCCTCAACTTATCCGAAACCAAACTCAACATTTCACCTGACAAAACTGCTCCCCTAACTTTCATGTCTCCATCTATGATTATCCCAGCTTTTTTAATCATTTATATCAGAACTGCCTTGCCTAACTTTAAAAATGAAAAAGTCTGCCCGGCACGGTGGTACACGTCTGCTATCCCAGCACTTGGGAGGCTGAGGCAGGAGGATTGCGAGTTCAAAGCCAGCCTCAACAATGGCGAGGCACTTAGCAATTCAGTGAGACCATGTCTCTAATAAAATACAAAAAAAAAAAAAGGGCTGGGGATGTGGCCCAATGGTCAAGTGCCCCTGAGTTCAATCCCCGGTACCAAAAAAAAAAAAAAGAAGAAGAAGAAAATTTCTGCTCTCTAGATATCCTTCTAAAACCAGAACCTCATTGGATGAAAATGCTTAATAAGTTCCTCAGCTGGTCCTAATACCTACTCAGGTATGAGAACCTCTACCTTAGATTCATCCTTGACTCACTGAGTTCATCTAATATTATATGCTCCCTCTGTCCAATCCCAGTGTTACCAGAATCCAGGATCCTAAATTACAATCAATTCCCTAAATAGTGTCTCATTTCCTCAAATTAAAATTTCTAAATCATTTTTGTTTTCTCTGCTACATAGTTTGTCCTAACTTATACACCATAATTAAAACTTCTCTTCTTACATCACTTTTTGTTGTTGTTTAAGTTGTGGAGGAAGACTTTCAGACAAGTACCCAAAAATAAGAAGAAAAAATAGAAATCCTTTTCTGTAAAAAATTCATCTTCCTAATTTCTTAGACTCCGAATCTGTCTATCTGTCTACAATCTCATCCCAACTTTGATCTTATGGATCTCTCTCTCTCTCTCTCTCTCTCTCTCTCTCTCTCTCTCTCTCTCGTCCCACATGAATCCTCTACTATGATTACAACCATGACTCAGGGTGCTAACTGCTACTTCAATAATCATCTTAGTCTGATATTTTCTATCACCAAAAACAATTCCCTAATATCTATAGTCTACTTCACTTTAATGTATTGCTCAAGGAAAAACTTAAAACCACAAACTCCCTTCTTACGAACACATCACATTATTATAATCAAAGACATTCTTTAAGCCTCTTATTCACTCTATTTTTCCTAAACAATAATCTTACTGAAGCACTTTTGAAAAATCCCTCCTTAACTCAACAATAGTCAAGACTGGGTCTCAAATCATTATGCCTCAAATCATGTCCAAACCCAAGGCTAGCATTCAAGCCCCATCAATTACATTAAATTAATTAACTCCAGTTAGTCTAAGATCCTTATGGTTGTTCCTCAAACATGATTTTGCCTAAGCTACTTATCACATATAGAAGAATCATCTCCTTCTACTTTACCAATCCAAATGCTATGTTTTTTTGAACACAGAGTACAAGACTTGGTTTGGCCCTTTGCAACTCTAGGATCTTATAATGTAAAGTACAAAATGCCTTAGTAAACAATAATAACCAAAATATGCAAAAACACACATTTTATGATGCAATGTAAACATTCCCTCCCCCCCCCACACACACACACTGTATTAAAGGAGTAAAAATCTCAAGGAAATTAAAGGAGTAAAAATCTGAAGGAAATGAAATCTCAGTATGGTTTTAAAACAACTGAAACATCTTGGAAAGATAGTGAGTAATTTCTACTTTTTTTTTTAATTACTCCTTCCAGGAAGTATTTTCTTCCAATAAGAATCAATTCATTTGAAGGCAATTGTTGGAAAATGGATGGAAACAGAGGAAATCATGCTAAGTAAAATGAGCCAGACTCAGAAAATCAAGAGCCAAATGTGTTCTCTCACATATGGAAGCTAGAGCAAAAGAAGGTGGCAGGGGGAGGGATAGGATATCATAAAGATACAGGTAGATCAGTACAGTAGAATAAGCAAAATGGGGAGAAAAGAAGGAAAAGGGGAAGAAATACGGAATTAATTTAACAATATCATGTTATATACACGTATAAATGTACCAAATAGCATTTCACCTGTATGTATATGTAGAAAATACAAGTCAAAAATAAATAAATAAAGGAGTGAAAGGAAGCTCAATATAGGAGAGGAAGGAGAATAGGAGGAGGGAGGAGGAAAAGGAAAGTGGGAAATGGGGATTAAAACCAAATTCCTTGCATGTATTATTTTGTCAAAATGAACCCAAATATTATGTATAATTATAATGTTCTACTAAAAAAGAATCTATTCATTTGATTAGTCTTTATATACACACTACACGGGGATGGAAAGAACATGGAACTTGCAGTAAGAAAGTGTGTGTTCAATTCACAACAGGAGACCTTTTGGCAAATCCTTCTAAGTTTCAGTCTCCCATCCAGTAACCTGGCCCCAAAACTTGGCAACGCTTAAAGTTCAGATCACCAAAAGCCTAAAATATTCCAGTGCTCTCAACCTATCTTCATATTAATCTCTCTCAGAGCCAGGCCAGTACACACCTAAAGGGAATCTACTTAATTGGCCATTCATTTTCTTCTTGCTCAGAAAAGCCAGTTCCTGGGAAGAAAAACCAAATCCAAGAAACACAGCTGGAACAAGTTAGAATTTTAGTTGCTCTGCTAATGCTAGAAAAATCATAAATCTATTATTCATGGGATAATGCTTAGCTACTTGTGACAAATTGAAGGTTGAGAAAATATTTGCACAAAGAACCATCATACCAGCTAAGTCGGGCCAAGGTAGAGGTCACTGCCAGAGAATGAACAGCCTGTCACACTTGTAACAAAAAAAAAAAAAAAAGTCTTAACAGCATATGTTAGGAATGCATTGCTTCATCTAGGAAAGGTGGTTTCCCTTCTCTCTGGTCTATGTTTGATTTGCATTAATATAATAAATCATGAAAGCTAAAGTCAGCATGAATTTTACCCACTTATGTATCTGAAACGAAAACTTAGAATAGACAAACTACCTAATAAAAAAATAACAGAACCGTGGTTTTTGTATAGTGCAAAATAAAGAATATTTTGGTGGGAGGTGGGAATAACTGCTTTTATAAAGGCATTTTCATTCATGTCCCACAGCTAACCTTGTGTGAGTGGGTCATCATGGCTGTTAAAATCTCTCTGTAGTTTAATGTAGAATCAACTCATCATAAAAATACAAACTTGGTAATAAGTTATATGGAGTATGCAAAAATAATAGCATGAAGAGATTTTAATAATGGAAAATTTCTGTAAGGCAAGGCCTAAATCAGGTTTCAGAGGAAATGATGGCCATGAAGAAAAATTCTTGTATCTTGACAATCTAAAATTCCTGAAAATTTCAATAGAAAAACAAAGTAAAGTACACTGTATTTTTAATAGCACTGAACTGATATTTAAAATACTTCAACCAAATAATTGTTTCTATGAGCTGAAACAGCAACTCTCAGCACAACTTTTTTGGTGGTTGTTTTCGTTAGTTTCTCCAGTGACCTGTAACCACTTGGAAACACTCCTATCTAAAAACTATGATTGCTGGAGACTGCCCCATACAGAGGGTTCTCCTGCTACAAGAAAGAATAGAAAACTGAGTTCTCTCACCCTAAAACCAAAACATTTTAAAGGTGACTAGAATAGTCTAATAAGAATTGAGTTATTTTAAACTTAATCAACTTGTTTCACATTCTTCCTCAATGAGAAAAATAACTAGGGAGTCTAGCAACAGTAGT
Source organism: Tamias sibiricus (assembly GCA_025594165.1). Lineage (NCBI taxonomy): Eukaryota > Metazoa > Chordata > Mammalia > Rodentia > Sciuridae > Tamias > Tamias sibiricus. The sequence continues at coordinate 103,428,547 of CM046664.1, read as the reverse complement.
AAAGAAAACAAGTACTGCAGTCTTTCATTGCTTGGACACTTTAACAATTCATTGACTCAGATTTTAAGCACAAAATGTTCACCAAGTATCTTTTGTCATAAAATGCCATATACCCACTAATCCACTTGGCTGACCTCCTAAAGGCTGCTTAAGTATCAGTTGCACCATGAAGTCTCCCCAGACCTGCATGCTCCATAATTATCACCCGCTGGGCACTCATCATGTTGGCTTCTAACTGTTGATTTATGAGTTTTGCTTGTTTTTTTCTCTTCTGTCCCTCTCCTCACTCTCCTTCTAGCCTCTGAGCTCCTCTGAAGACACCATTCCCAAGTTTTTACACAAGTTCTGCCATAGAGTAGTGTCTGCTGAATGAGAAAGCACAGAATGAGAGCAAGATTAAGAGATAGACCAACCACTGAGATTGTCCAATTCAACCCTCACTTGCTATGTAAGAAGTTAGAGGCACAAAAGACTTACATGCTAGACCCAGGACAAGAAACCCCATTTCTAATACTCACAGATGATCCCTGATATGTATACAAACAATAGTACATGGCATATAAATTATATCTCAGTAAAGTATTAAAAATAGTAATCACAATTAAAAACTCAGTTATATGGCATATTAGAATTTGTAAAGTCTCATTCACAAACTTTCATTTTCATGCTTTACCAATACAAGTTAAGTGTTGCTTGGTGAACTTAAAATTCAAATGCCTACAATGCCATATTTACATCATCCAAAAATATTTTTCAAAAACCAACTCAAAGAAGTTTTGATATTAAATATATCATTTGAATATTTTGAAAGTTGGTTGTCCATGTAAAGGCTAGGTGGTTCTATAATCCTGAATGCTTGGCTCCCCAGGCATCCTACATAAAGAGATGATTTTGCTGTACTTAAGCAATTTCTTCTTGGAATTTTAAACGCTATGAATTCATACATTCAAAAGTAAGTCATTTCACTAATAAAGCATATATGAAGAGTAAGTGGATACAGGAAAAGAACTTTCTTTCTCTAAGAGCTACTCTGTATTATCCTGTTATTCTGCAGCAAGTCTTCTGCCTACACTGAAACCCACATAGACAGAAATTCAAAGGGAGCTGTGTTAATATGCAAGAGTTTGACTCCAGCAGGAATATACTTAGTCCTTTTATGCTCAAGTCAATGACAATGTAGTCACTCAGACTCCCAAGATCAAGACTAAAATTAAGGTAGATTCCATTGCATTTAAGGTATATTTATGTTTTAGATTACACATGCACCATTTCAAAGTAGGTTTTTAATGAAAGGTGACTTTGCTAGCTACTTATCTGCATTTTCAACTTGAGTTTTTTGGTTGAATACCATATGCTTATAAATAGAACTCTAGATTTTTTCCTTATAAGGAAAAACTTCTACATTTCTTTAAACAGAAAAGTAAGATTTTAATGTGAGCAAAAGGTAAAGAATTCCAATTTAGGGTCATAAGTCATAAACTCGCAATATGGGGAGAAAATTCTTTTAAATATTTTACATTTACAAAAATTTATTGAGTGGAGTTTTTTTAACTCACTTATTTCAACTGACAAACCAATACAATTATATCTAACAACCTTATTTTTATCAGGATGTTCTTTAAAAATCTAAGAGCTGCTGATGCACCAGAGTTGACAGCAGATACTTAATAAGTAACAGATATCTTAGCAGTAGCACATTTTTGTGGATTTTGAAATCTGGGAAGAGTAAACTGCACAGAAACACAACATGAGCTAATCTGAGGATGGACTGAACATTAATTGATTGTTTTAAAAACTTATTCTATATAAAGAACCAATACCTAGGTGAACTGCATAAAAAATTATTCTAGGGGAATAAGTACTGTCATTCTTGATGTCAAGATTTATGTTAAGACTAAGGGATTAACTGATCTGCAGAAAATCTCAGAAAATTCGCTTGAAGCAAAGTAGGTTTCCAAGCCAGGCATGATGGCACACACCCGTAATTCCACTGACTCAGGAGGCTGAGGCAGCAGGATCACAATGAAAGCCCTGTCTCAAATTAAGAAATAAAAAGGGGCCAGGCACGGTGGCGCACGCCTGTAATCCTAGCACTTGGGAGGCTGAGGCAGGAGGATCGTGAGTTCAAAGCCAGCCTCAGCAATGGCGAGGCATTTAGCAACTCAGTGAGACCCTGTCTCTAATAAAATACAAAAAAGGGCTGGGGATGTGGCCCAGTGGTCAAGTACCTCTGAGTTCAATCTCCAGTACCAAAAAAATAAATAAATAAAAAAAAAAATAAATAAAAAGGGTTAGGAATGTAGCTCTGTATTAAAGTGTCCCTGGGTTCAATCCCCAGTCCCCTCCCCCCCCAAAAAAATAGGTTTCCACCCCCAAATCCAAATATTCAAATAGTAGAATAATATAGTTCTTATATGACACATTAGGTGAAAAATGAGCATTCAAATATTTCTGTAATATCACTATTCATAAAATAAGGCAAAATAACTATCCATTAGACACACTAGTGCTCTGGATCTGCCCAAATATATTGGCTGTGCCAAAAAGAATATGTTCCAGAATGGGTGCTCAAGTCACAAGTAAATCAAGAGTGTGTTAAAGGGCTAAAAGGAAACATTTCCCAAACTTTAACTCATACTTTAAATAGTATTTTGCCACCCAAAAGGATATTTATATCCAACTACGGCACTATTTGCTACTGAGGTAGGTACAAATATTTCAGAATACTTTTTGCAAAGGAGCTCCAATCATTTCTAAAAATAACCTTAACTCCTTAGATGCCTCAACTTCCTAGAAAGGCAATTAGCTAGAACTTCTAAATCTAATTTTATTTTTATAAAGAATTTCATAGTCATGTCTTTTTACAAAAAAATATTATAGATTTTCACTTCTGAGTTAGTTCTGTGCAAGTAACTCAGGCCATCTATTAGAAATAATGCCTGTATTATTATTTTGATAACCTATTGGGTATTTTCAACAATATTCTATCATTAATCATGATAACCTTTTGAAAAGCACAAAGCATTTAATAGAGCCAAAAGATATAGCAGTTATCTGAAAAAATGAAATATCCTCCCTAAGGTTCAAGTTTCTCTTTTAGGGCGACTTTGTCATTTTACTGACCAGTTTAGTTTTCTTTTGAAGCAGAGGAAGGAAAAGAGGGCAAATCAGAGTTGGGAAGTTAATGAATTTAGGATTTTCCCTTCTGCACTAAATATATCCTATCATTACTCAACTCCTACCTTTACCTGTTTAAACTGATTTACATAGAGAAAGGCTATGAAATCAGCAAGTGGATGCCAGCACTATGGAACAAGCACCATTCCCTGCCAGCAATAAAACTGATCAAGACAATTTTAGGAAATGCATTGGAACTTTGTTTTTTTCACTGAACATACTCACAGAGAAAATAAGCAAATGTGAGGAAAGATGCCAACCACAAGAAAAACTTTTTAAATGAACATAATTTTCTCATTTACCTTCTGAAAAGGCAGGGAAAAAGATCTGGAGATATAGATACAGATACAGATATCTAGATTCAAATTCTATCACTTAATGGTTATGAACCCTAGAAATTGTTAACTTCACTAAATGACTATCTCTTTACTTGTAAATAAACTTTATGAAGGACTTCACAGGATTATGGTAAGAATGAAATGAATTTAATCTATGTGAACCACCTGGCAAAATGTAAGAATTCAGTGTTATTTCCTTTACTACTTTCAAAAGGGGTCTCGAAAGTTCTGTCTTTATTTTACTTTGATCTAAACCAAAAGAATCAAAGATTATCATTTATAATATAAATGCTACCATAGGAGTAGTCTCAGTGTACCTTTAAGAGAACTCATTTGGTTCCCCTAGGACAGAAGACACATACAAACCCTTGAAGAAAGGTCAAGGGAGTAACAGAGTTCCCTGATCATTTTCACTTAGTATCAGACAAAAGACCTCAAGACCTGTAATTGAACAAAATCTTGAGAGAATGTCAGAATTTGATCAGATTTTTTTTTAATTTATTAAATTTCTGTGCTTCCTCCAGATAGAAAGAACATGGGGGGTGAGGGAGAGGGAGTGAATATCAGAATTCCCTCAGGTTCAAAGATCTTTGCTTGGTGAAAATATATTGAATTGTCTTATAAGCCAAAGAATACAAAATTTACTCAATCAAGTATTGTACAAAACATTCTATACATGAGAATAGGGATGTGCATCACATGGTTAAGAAGAACTAACTTATCCCATTGTCAGTAAATAAACTGTAATGTATCCATGAAATAAACTACCAAGAATCTGGTGAGAATCCTACTCAAATTCTTCATGCAATCTCAAATACTGGAGAAAACTGCTTGGAATAATATAATCCTGAGGAGATTTAGAATTAAATATAAAAATATTTAGAAGAATCAAAATCATTAATATTTTAGGATAACAAAAAAAAAAAATCGATCTTTTTTTTTTTTTTCTTTTTTTTTTTTTGGTACCAGGGATTGAACTCAGGGGCACTCGACCACTGGACCACATCCCCAGCCCATTTTTTTGTATTTTATTAGAGAGAGGGTCACACTGAGTTGCTAAGTGCCTCGCCATTGCTGAGGCTGGCTTTGAACTTGTGATCCTCCTGCCTCAGCCTCCCAAGTGCTGGAATTACAGGCGTGCGCCACTGCGCCCGGCTAAATCAATTATATTTTAAGTGTCTATCACATAAAAAGAATTTGAGCTGTTAGAGTGTCAAGTCATTAATTCTTTATAATTCCAATTAAAATTTAAAATTGAGCAATTGTAGTTTAGATTCATGATTATATGTAGATATCTTACTAGGTCTGTGCATGATGTTGAAAATTTTAAAGGAACACGATGATTGCCATATAAGTTTGTGAGATATTTAAGAATTATTTCAGTTCACAAGTACTTAAATCAAATATATTAAATTAATAGAATTTTAAATACTTTAAAGTTAAATATAACTATCATTTTAAAACCCTTAAATTGTTAAAATTTATAGTTAGATCAACAAAAATGAATTAAGTTGAGCCTAAAATCCAAAGTGGTGTTTGTAACATTTTTAATACATTTAATATTAATTTTCTAATTCTGGATAATTTTTTTAAAATTTTTTCTGCCCATAAGCAATTAGCTTAGGGGCACCAGCTACATTATAACATAATTTTAAATAAAGCAACTGCAATGGCAAGATTTAAAAATGAAAAAAAAAAAAAAAGATTTAAAAATTGATTTTTTTTTTCATAGACTTGAATTCATAGAATTCCTCCAACCACAACTGGGCATTAAATACTAGGAGGATAAGAAAATGATTCTTTGTACAAGTAAAATAAAGTATGTACTAATCTTGACACACTTTGTGAGTTCTCATTTATATCCAAACTAAATCTGGAGTATAATAATAAAAGAACACTCCAGATTTAGTTTGGATATAAATGAAAACTTTTTCCTACTTTCAAGTAGTTACTCATTAACTGCTTCCATTAACTTTCTATTAGTTGTTCATTAGCTATTTCCCCAACTTTGGAATCTGCAAAATATGTAACAATATTCTTCCTTGGTATTTTATGCCACACTGTTGTAAAAGCCCCACAGAAAATGTCTCTTCTTTCTTTGAAAATAATCAAGTCAATTTAAAAAAAGAAAAAGAAATTGTTTTTATAATCTGGGATTTGAGCCAGGCTTCAGTATTTACAAATGGAAATAAATGCAATAACAAGAAAGCAAATACAATCTCAAGGCTTAATTTTAAATTGCTGATGACTTAATGAAACTATATTTTTCTCAGGACCTGTATTTAATATGGTTATTCACTGTTTTAGGACTCAAATCTTTATTTCCATTATAATGCCAACAGTACCATCATAACAAATAACAGCAAACAGAAAGAAGATGTTAATGAGAAGATGAACATATTCATTTAGTGAACATTGTTTGAGCACCTACCATGTGCCAGGGACTGGTCTAAGCCTCAGAGCTAAAGAGGTGAATGAGAGAGAAAAGATATCTACTGTCCTGAAAAATAAATTCTAAAACAAAAACAATGAATGAATAAGAAAACAGGTAATGATAAGTTCTACTGTGGGAACAAAATGAGTGATATGATAAGAGCCTAAGAGGAAATGACATTTAGGCAATGACCTGGATATCAGGAACCAGCCATGTACAAGCCTTAACAGCACATGATGTTTTCACAAAAGTTACTAGTTTCAATTGTGTTCTTGGCAAGTGCTGGATCTACTGAGACCAGTAACCCATTAGGCTTTTTTCCATACTAAGTACATATTCTGTCTTCCGTCAATGAGCAGTTACAAGTTACACTTTATGGTTGATTATAAAGATTAATAAAAAATATACAAGGGTCTAATACTAATACCTTATCTGCTAAGCCACTTCTAATCTAAAAATGAATATTAGCAGCTTATAAAACTTCTAAGCAGAAATAGTAACAGGCCTATCAAATATATATGTGCTTTCTCAAGACTATTTTGGTCAAAGTTCCAAAATAAATTAAAATTGTTGATCTTTGTATGGTACTATACCTGTTGTTCCTACAAAAAGAAGTGTGATGAAAGTAGTTACAGCAAAGCAAGCTAAGTGTGCTCTCCCAGGTACCAATTCTAACTGTACCAAAGATAGTCACTGTAGGGTGCTTTAAAATAATCATCCAGGTTCCTTCTTTTGTTCAAGGATGAAAGTTAGCTCCCAAATTCTACAGAGATAATTTCAAAGGTAACAGTATTTAGAAAAGAAATTAAAGATAACATACCATTATTAATAAATCAAATTTATTTGATTTGTCAGAAAGTAAAAAATGAAATGCATATCACATCCAATAACAGAATAAACCCGAAGTCTAAACAAATATCCGTGTCAGGAAAAAAACGACAATCCCTCATTCACTTTCCTAACCTTTGGAACACAGCATCTATCCATATCTGCCAACCTAGTCACACTTCTGTTTGCCCACTGATCATTCTGTTCCTAAAATTCTGGCTTCCATCACTCTCTCAGTACTCCCCAATAACATCCTTTACTTTCAATCTAACAAAATCACTAATTTTCAAAATTCTTCCTTTATTAAGACACAATCTTCCAAGAATATTGTTGGTATTGTTGACAGAGTTGTATAGAGAAACACACAAAAATTTTTTAACAGATAGGAAGTTTGAGGTTTACCCCATCATGGGTAACAGCTGGGTAGCTAGTCTAAAGTCCATGCTGCCCTACATGTGGCTTTATGCTACATGATATATGAAGGACTAGGCAGAAACGAGGTCTTCCCCTTCAATTATCTAATATAGTGTGAAGGATAAGTCCATGGAAACAATTGCTGTGGATAGTTTTTAAAACAGAAGGACATAAGGAATCAAATTTTCTATTGGTTCCAAAATAAGATATAAAAGTTAAAAACTCTATTTCATAAGTCTCATATACACTAAAAAAATAGACTGTACAATGATAATTAAATTTATAAAGATAATAGTCAAACCTAGTAGAAACCATTTTGATGTTTAATACCTGATTTGTGAATAGGCAATCTGATCACATATACCCATAGCTGGATTCTGAAGAACATCCAGAAAGTTATCTTATAATTTCCCCATCTTTGCAAATATTGACAAATGAAAATTCTGAATCTAAACTTTAATGCTAGCTCATCTGATTGATTTCCATTCACACACTAACCAAGGACCTAATATGTACCATGAGTATGCACTGGGGCAGGAATGTTTTTTAAAAAATTAATATTTGCCTTTAGGAAGCTGCCACCACATACATTTTTTAACTTAAGTAAAAAGTGGGTATTCACACAAGAAAATTAACATAAACTAGATGGTATGGGAATGTAGAAAAAAAAGAAATACTATTTCATGATACCAATTCAATGACTTGAGAAAAGAAATCTAATGTATTTACTGCACACCTTTATGCTTGAAAAATACAGCTGATAAGGATAAAAACAAATTTTGCAGAAAACATTTTTTTTACCCACTGCTGCATCATTTATGAAATTTCCTACTGTCACTTTTATCCAATCATACTACAGCACGACTTACACTGATTTACAGAAATTAATTATCAGGTAACAACCAGACGATGAATGAAAAAAAAAAAAAAAAATCAATGTGGGAGTATTTTAGTTCTATAGAAAAATCATCCATTGTTTAGTCAAATTAAATATAAACAAATAATACAAAACACAAAATGAAGAATAATATTAAGAAACCAATCTTTATACAGAAAGTAGAAGATCTAGAGCCAGGCACAGTGGTGCATGCCTGTAATCCCAACTGCTCCGAAGGCTGAGGCAGGAGGATCACAAGTTTTAGGTCAGCCTCAGCAATCTAGTGAGGCGATGTCTCAAAATAAAGGGCTGGATGGGCTGGGGATGTGGCTCAGAGGTAGAGCGCTCGCCTAGCACGTGCGTGGCCCGGTTCGATCCTTAGCACCATGTACAAATAAACGCATTATGTGCAACTAAAGTAAATAAATAAAAAATAAAATAAAATAAAGAGCTGGGATGTAGGTCAGTGGTAAGGCAACCCTGGAGTGGGGGTTGGGACAGAGTAGATCTAAAATTCTACTCTTATGGCCTATGGTGGTGGTTCTATTTTTGTTTGGAAATAAACTACAAGCAAAGAATATTAACACTCAATATGTTTTCAAGGAAAATAAAAAAGGTTTTGACTTGAAGCTAATTTTCTCTTGAAAGATTATGTTCCTTCTGAAATACTTACAAATACTTTAGGACTAGGGTTCAGATAACAAAATAAGCTGTCTGGGAAAGCTGGACATACATACTAAAATGATAAGCTTGAAAGTTTATCCACCAGCATTCACTAATGGAAAGAATCCAACCAAGCTGGGGCCCAGCAGTAAGTGGAGAATATAACCTCAGGCAGAGAGAGTGACACTGCCACAGGTACAGCCTGGCAGGTGGACAGGCAGGTTTGACAGCAGTCAGCTAGATCCCTGGCAAAGCTGCAGAGGTACCATGAAAGGCAGAAAACCAAATTAGAAAGCAACGCAGAGACCTCATTCTGTGACAAAACACAAAACACCTACTTTCCAACTCCAAATAATATTTATTGATCCCAAAGTTCAAATCAGTACTGACTCAGAAAGCAAGCCAAGTTTATAGGAAATCTGTAGACCTTGCTGATATTTAGTCATGAAAGTTATAACAACAACAGAAATACAAATATGCAAATGAAAAAAACCCTAATTCCTGATTCTGTCTCAAATAAGCAGTAATTTTTAAAACTAGAACAAACAAAAAATTTGCAATAAATGAGTTATGGTGAGAGTAACTATTATTCTTTTATTAGGAAATTCAGCAGCTGGTTTTAAGGAACTAAAGAAAATTAACAAAAGTTAAGTTCAGATAGTTTTTTATAGGATACCAATTAGAGAAAGAAAAAGAAAAAGAAAAGTACTACCCATCAAGAATTGAAACAAGAGACCTATCTTGGGTCAATTTCATAAGAGAAAAGATTCTCCATCTCCTACAGGCTGTTCTTGATTCTCCATGCCACAAGAAGAGCACCGGGTACAGATAAACTACAAAATATACATCACAAAAGCCATACACTGCTATACATTTCAAGAAGTAAAATTCATGTACTAAATTTGTCTTATTGCTTAAGCTTTCCTTTGAACAACAGGAATCAGACAGTATGCTATTTAAGATTCCTTAAACAAAAAATTTCAGACAAAACAGATTAAGAGCTTAATATCAATAACTCCATGTTAAGGGATGTATACCTCAGGAAAAAGGAAACTAATTCCAGAGGAAGATATAGGATATATGAATAAATGATGAAAAAATAAAGTGAAAAACAAGTTTGTAAATGAAAAAGAACAATAACTGTTTTAACAAGAATAATAATGTCTCATTTGGCAAATTTTTAAAATGATCTAAAATTTTGTATATATATGATCTAAATAAATTAAATAAATAAATTTTGTGAATATAGGAAAAGAAATAACATAAATTGCTTGTATGGCTCAACAGAAGAATTAAAGATATTGAATAACTTTAGATTTTGTTAAGATATGCATCTAAAAAAGAAAAAAGATGCATCTACATACATAGATATACATGCAAACATGTATTTCTAAAAAAAACAATTTTTAAAATAATATTATAACTTCCTTACTACTGGATGGGACAAAACAAATGAGAAGTAAAAACTAAAAACTTCACACACACACACACAAACAGAAGGGAGAAACATCAAACAATAATCATACACACACACAAAGGTTAAAGTGTAATAACAAAAATATTACTAACCATAATAAATCTAAATGAACCAAATCTCCTATTAAAAAAAAAGTCTGAATTTTTTTAAGAATTCCAATGATATGTTATTCATAAGAAATGCTTAACATAAAGACACACAAAGTTGCAAACTAAAATATTTTTTTAAAAAAAGATATACTAGTCCTTCAAATGAAAGCTCCTATAGCTATATTTACATTAATCATAATAGACCTGAAGTAGAAATAAGGAAATGATACGCGCAAACATATGGAAAGAATGATCTGAAAGACTATCAGGGAAGGTATAACCCTAAATTCACTTACATTTAACAAATAGCTTCTAAATATATAAATTTAAAAATTGTCAGTATTGGATTAACAGAATTTTCTCTCTACTGATATTTAAAGCTAATAAAAAAAACACTTAGGAGAGACATAAATGTCAAATACGTAATAATCTTTAGTTAATTTACTACATATAAAAACTATAGTCATGAACTGAAGACCACAGACTCCTCCTAAGGATACAGAAAATAGTTACAAAAATGGTTTTTTAAAAGAGCCTTAATTTCAAAAAAAAAAAAAAATGTCATATAGGGCATATTTTCTAATCATAATGCAGATTAGGTTCAAATCAAGAAAAACTTTTTTTAGAGTCTGCATATGAAATGTCCCCCAAAGGCTGATATGTTAAAAACTTGGTCCTGCTGGGCATAATGGCACAGGCCAGTTACTCAGGAGATAGAGGCAGAGGATCACAAGTTCAAGGCCAGCCTAAGCAACTTAGTAAGACCCTATCTCAAAATATGCATTAAAAAAGGGCTGGGATGTAGCTCAGTGGTAGAGCACTTGTCTAATACACATGAGGCCTGGGTTCAATTCCCAGTACCACTCACTAAAAAAATAAATAAATAAAATAAATTTAACCACCCAGCCAGTGGTGCTATTGGGAAGTAAAAGAACTTTTAAGAGGTGGAGCCTAATTAGAAGAAGGTAGGTCTTTGGAAGTATGCCCTTGAAGGGAATACTGGGACCACTCCCCCTTCTTCTCTTTGCTTCCTAACACCAAGAGTTATGTGCTCCTGTTCTATCATGTGTTCCTTACCTTGAAATGCTGCCTTGCCTTGGGCACAAGGGCAACAAAGGTCAACTGGCCATGGACTGAAACTTCTGAAAACTTGAGCCAAAATAAACTCTCATTCTTTATAAATTGATTTATATGTTTAACTGTCACCATAACAGAAAGCTAACTAACTCAGTTAATATAAATGGCAAGAAACATTCATTAGGAAAATTCAAAACACTTCTCAGTGACTCTAAGGAAAAGGAGTAAACACAAAAGAAATCAGAAAACACTTAAAAATGAAGAATAGGACTGAGGCTATAGATCAGAGGTAAAGTACATGCTTAGTATGCTCAAGGACCTGGGTTTAATTCCCTAGTACCACGCAAAATAATGAAGATGATGATGGTGAAAAAATACTTATAAAGAAACTGGTGAGATGCAGCTATTGCATTAGAGTAAAATTTAGTTGTAATCTTAGATTTGAAAAGAAAGACTGAAAATTACTTAGCTAGTCATCGATTTAAGGAAAGGAATGCAAAAAAGGAAAAGGAAATTTTAAAAGAATAGATATTAATAAAATTAAAAATAACAAGATCACTAATGATGAAACTTGGCTCTTTTCAAAAGAGTAACAATGGCATATCTCTGAAAAGATAATGAATAAACAAGTTAACAATTATAGGTATAGCAGAAATGTTAAAAATGACATAATAAAGGACTGTGCCAGTAATTTTGAAAACACAGACAAAATGGACCAGTTTCTAGAAAATATAACTTGCCAATAATAAATAAAAATGATTTTAAACTTAGGAGTGCTATAATTTTCAAAGAAATTGAATAAAAATTTTAAATATCACAAAACAAAGAATGCCTATGTGGTCTTTCAAGAGACTGAATGAAAAACTCAAGGAACAGATCATTCCAGTATTACACAAACTCTTGCAGCACATCACAGGGAGGATGACTCCCTATGTTTCTATAAGACTGGTATGATCCTTATCCCAAAACCCAGTAAGAAGAGTGAGAGGAAGGAAAATTATGAGCATAAGGTACTCACAATATTTGATACAGAACTCCTAAACAAAATATCAGCAATCAATGAATAAAAACATAATAAAACCAGGCTTATGCCAAAAATGCAATAGCTGTTTAGCATCACAAACAGCTTTTTAACAGAATTAAAGGAAAAATCCTATATGATCATCTAAATTTGAAAAGGTCAATGAAATTCAATATCCATTCACAATGTTTTTAAGAAACAAAAAAAAAATAAATGGCAACTGAAGAGAGAACTTCCTTAACCTGCTAAAGTATTTCTACCTGACAAAAGTCTACGCCAAATGCCATAGCTAGTAATAAAATATTAACTTCACTTGCATTAACATCAAGAGCCAGACCAAAAAAAAAAAAAAAAAAAAAAATCCAATATTTCTACTGTTGGTCAATATTTTAAGGGAGGTCCAGGTAAAACAAGAAAGAAAAGGCACTGTATAGGCTTTTTTCTTAAGAAGAAACAAACTATTATTATTTGAAGATTACATGGTCATTTATTTAGAAAATCCAAAATAATCTGCAGGTAAATTTTTATAATTAATAGTAATTCAGAAGGTTTAAATAAGTTTAAGATTTAAGAACAATGCTAAAAATTCATTGCCTTTAATTCATGGCCCCCCAAAACACCACTTAAAACACTTAGCACTTAAAACATTTTAAGTGAAAGTTGTACAATAAATCAACTCATATAATAAAGGTATCAGAGAAGATCCAAAGAATTAGAAAGTTATTCCCACAGTTAAAGACTAGAAAACTCATTGTAAAAATTCTCTCAAACTGGATTTAGTTTCACTGAAATTCCAATCAAACTACAAAGAGGTTCTTTGAGCACTTTCACAGGCTGATTCTATATTATACAGAACAACAAAGGGATTAGAATATCTAAGTTCCTCTTAATGAAGAACAAGTGGGAGGATTTGCACTTATCTGACACCAAAATAGATAAATCTATACAAATTGATAAAATCAGTTGTAATGTAGACATGAAACGAATAAATCAACAAAACAGAAAAATGCCAGAAACAGATTTTTGTTTACATGGAAATAAACATAAGAAAAGAACTGGCTTACTAAACTTCTTTAGCTAAGCAACCCAGTTCTCTGCACTATACCAAACTCTACACTAAGCCAAAAATAAAATATGCAACTGGAAAAATGCCAACATCCTCTATACATACTCCAAAAATGAAAATGATAGGTAGAAACCTCACACTTCCCATCTTAAGTTTTTGAGAAAAAAAAAAAATGTTTCATTACTGAAGATAAGTGAAAGAGACAAAACCATAAATGCAGACACTTCCCACTGAAAATTCATCTTCATTGTACAATACATATAATTCACTTTGACAAAAAAAATGTTTGGGATCCTCATTCATTTTAGGGAAAGGAGTACTGACACCAAAATGTGAGAACTATTGTTTTAGAGAGAGACAAAGAGTGACAGAGAGACAGAGAAAGAAAAAGAAAGATGGGCGCACCTCTTTAAAGTATAGGACTTACTGAGGAGAAGCACCATGCTATTTTAAAGCATGAAACTATCTAGAAAAGAAGACATACTTGAGCGGAGAAGTGCTTTCATGGAAAGGAGAGAGCTGCCTCAACATTACAGCTTAACGTTGACCTCTCTAACATGTTCCTTCCATCACCACCCCACCAGTCCCTCAGTGAGGCCCTGCCTTATGAGGAAGCTTTCCAGAGCTAGGTGTCCCTAGAACGCTGTCACTGAGACCTTCCACATACTTCAATAAATTCCCACCACTGTCTAACTTGCCTAATATAGGCTTCCAAGTCCTTAAAAGAAATTACAATAGTCTTGAAGTAAATCCCATTCTTGTTTCATATGGGGGTCATGACACTTGACCCCAAATCTGAGTATACTATTTTATCCCTTCTCAAACTGACCAGAGTGTCCCATTCCTACTTCATACCTCTAACCAGAGTGAGGTCCAGAAGGAAATCTGAATTTTAACCTTCTTAATACAATCACTAGGGCTGGGCATGTGAGTCAGTTGTAGAACACTTGCCCAGCATGCCTGAGCTCTGGGTTTGATCCACAACATCAAAAACAAAAATAACTACTAAACCTGATAGTCCTCACAAAATTTACCTTTTACTTTTAATTTTCCTTGTATGAAGGAATTAATGGTGGAAGTCTGTGGGGGCAGACAACAAAAGGCATAAGAAGGTTTTGAGAAAAACAGATATTTAAATTGCTAGAGATAAGTGCCAGCCCTCAAGTTAGCCTGAGCAAATCCAACAAAGCTCACATACAGGCAAAATCCCTCTATGTTCATTCAGTTCATATTAATCAAAACTGCATAGAGATGTGCAATCCTTTGTAATATATTTCTCATTTTTTAAAATCCTTTTGTTACCATTCTCCTTTAGTATTTTTATTTTTGAAAATGGTGGCTTATTTCAGCTGTGCTTAAGGAAAATAAAAGTAAAAAAAAAAAATGTTAGGCCATGCTTAGACCAAAATGTTAAGGCCAGAGTTTTCTAAGGACACTTAGGGTATAAGTTACCCCAAGGTAAACCACAAATTCACATATTTTTCTTAGGATCGCAGTAGTTCAAGACAGTACACAAATATCTTCCCTTGCCCTGCATTTTATATAAGCAATTAAAATATAGTAACTAAGTCAAAATACTGTCAACAAAGTAAACAGCATCCTCAGAGTGTAAAATTTAAAAAGCCAATTTAAATTACGTATCAATCATGTGGGCCATTGTACTGCATGATCCCCAGTTAATGCACGACAGAAGTCTTATGTTACCACATACACAATGAAACCTACAGAAAGAATACATTAATGATCTTAAGAAAGAAATGAAACAAGCAAATGAGTGTCAGTGAATTTCCTGTGAAATAAACTGAAAAAAAATGAGACCATATAGAAACACAGACTGAAGAAAGCAGAGTAATATAAAATTAGATATTGTCCTTAAGTTATATTTAATATCATTGGATATGACTGTTACAGATGATTCTCTCTATGGGATTTTCACCTTACAGCTACATGCAACTCAACACACTGCCTCCATAACAAAGCAGGGAAGGTTCTTAGCTGTACTGACTTCTATATTATCCCTCAAAAAAGGCAGGTCCTAATCCTATCGCCTTCCTGACATGAGTACCAGAAATATTATAGAATTATTGACTGTTGACTATATTAATTAGTGAATGTGTATTGATTGAATAGCAAATGACTAAAAGCAATGTGCCAATGATGTAATGTGAACTGCAGAACTTAGACAGACTTAAGTTAGTGATATAAGAGTCTACACCCAGGGTGTAACCAGGTACAACCCAGACCTTACCCAGTTATCAGCTACAAGCACAACTAAACTAGGACTTAAAAACCCACACTTCCATGGGCCAGTGGGACTAACAGGACCCGGACAGAGAGACCAAGACCTCCTTCACTATCGTCCCCCCTGCACCAGACTCCTCCAGTCCGGATGGAGTTCCAACATCCCAGACCTAAGACTCATCACAAGTAAGTTTCTGGGACCCTTGGGTGTAGACTCAGCTAGGACTCAGAATTAGGATGTGTGTCTGAAATGTGGTGAGCATTAATAAAGTAGATTTGATTGAATCTAATTGTGCCTCAGACTGAGTCTATAGAAACTTCTCATGACACTTCCCCAAACTCCTCAGGCAGAGCATCTATAAACCCAAATCAGGCACAGGAAACATACAGGTATTTAATCTATTTCCCTTTGTAGAGAATAAAAAACAAATCATTACTTGTTTAAGTAACAGTACCTATGTAAAATGGAGACAGCAACATTTAAGGTGCCAAAAATACCAATGTGTTCAACGACCATATTTGTAATTTTATTAGATTTCCTTTCATCTGCCTATAGCGTTTTATCTAAGTGTTTATATTTCTCTAACCACATGAATTTTCAAGTGTTTTTGGCAAAGTTTAAGATCTACAGGTTTAAGATCTACAGGTTAAGGCTGAGCATGTAGCTCAGTAGTACAGTGTTCGTCTGGCATGTGTGAGACCCTGGGTTCAATCCCCAGCATGAAAGAGAGAGAGAGAAAAGAAAGAGAAATCCAAAGATTCATTTCCATGTATAATTTTGAGCTTTATAAGACTCTCTTGCTGGGTGCAGTGGCACACACATATAATCCCAGGTACTTGGGAGGCTGAGGCAGGAAGATCACAAGGCCAGCGTCAGCAACTTATCAAGATCCTACATCAAAACAAGAAAAATTTTTAAAGTACTGGGAATATAGCTCAGTGTAAAGAGCCCCTGAGTTCAATTCCCAGTATCAAAAAAAAAAAAGTATCATATTAGCTCTCAGAAGACCAAAAAGTTCCCAGAATTATTATGTGAACCACTGCTCTAATAAAATAAGTTAAAACATTCAGAATAATGAAACAAAACCCATGAAATAAATTCCACATTAAGTATAATAAGCAAACCTCTTTGTTAACAAGTTCCTTTATTTCTATTTGTAGTGCTTTCTACATGTCAAAAAGTCAGATTACTAAGAAAAAACATTTGAAAGATTCAAACTGTTTTAGCAAAACAAATTTATATCTTTATTAATTCTTTCCTCCAATATGTTTCTAATTTTCAAAACATATGTTCATAAATATTTTAGCCTATTTCAACTGATATACTTTAATAGAATATTATTGTCTTCTGACTGTGACTAAATAGCAAGAAAATGTTTATGGAACTGGGCATAAATATGAAATGACTACAGTGGCAGTTTTATGCCAATTTCATACAGAACAAAATGAAAGATTGGCAATTTTTCAGTGAACTGGGACAAGTACAATGAATCAAGTTAAATTATTTAAACACTCTCACTAAAACATGTCCCTCTACCCTCACAAGATGCCCCCTCCAGGCTTTCAGACTTAATTATCCAGATAACCCTAGCTGTGTTCATTTGACCTTAAGAACTCCTGTCTTTTGTACATGTCATGAAGTCTCACAGTCTTCACTTCAGAAGACTAAATAATCACCCTCATTTTGTAAGAGGAAAGAAAAACACCAGAGGTTAAGTCACTTACATGAGATTACTCAAGTTTGCAAGAGATGAGGGACTTAACCTAAATGTTTCTATTGCCATTCTTCCCAGATACAGGGTGTGTTTATTCATATCCTATGAAAGTTAAATAAAGAAACATACTCATATACAGAGTACATTTGCTCTTCAGGAGCAAAAGTTTGCCTCTAGGCTACCATACCTTTTCAAAAAGTATTCTCTTAAACAGTCTTGATAACACAAACATTAAAATCACCCTATCATAACCAGCTGGAAAATCTAGACTTAGAATCCAAAATTTGATTAAGAATTTCCTTTTTCTTTTGAATCCCTGGAATCTAACTCTCCACACATACCTGAAAAGCATTTTCCCCAATGCTCTGAAATAAAGGAATTCAATCAAAATTCTACAGGATCCCTCAAAATCCTCTCTGGAAGTACGTAATAGTAAATCCAAGAAATCTGCTATTTCAAAAAAAAAAAAAAAAAAAAAAAAAAAAAAGAATAAGCGAGTACAAAGAAGTATACAAAACATAGCTATAGAAAACACTCTGCAAAGAGATTGGAATTTCTACAAATAACAAATCTGTCAAAGAAAATGTCTTTGATCACTAGATCACCGCTCTGGCTTTAGTCAAAGCTACACTTTAACTGCAGGTTTAGGAAGTGAGGGGCCCTTCTTTCCCCTTAAGCAAAAATTAGCCAATCTCAACAGACATGAATCAATTTTAAGGAACAAGTAGTAATGATCTTTTTTTTTTTTAAGTGGTGCATATTTCCACTGCAGTCCAAAACTACTTCCCTAATTACATATTAAATGTTTAGTTAGTGTGTCGAGGCCATGGTGCGAAGCCCTACTGGTGATAACATCTATCCGGTCTTATTACTCTAATGAGACCTAAAGAAGCAAATGATCAAAGTGGATAGTGCTGGGGTGGAAGGATAGCAAAGGCCAGAAAAAACTTAAGCAGGAGTTTTCCTGGAAATGGACTTGGAGGATGGCAGAACACTCATATAGGTGGAATGAAGTGCATACCTTACAAACAAAGGAATCAGCCGACTCAAAAATGAGAACATTGACCATATCTTAAAAATAAATGTTCAATTTTGCTAAAATACTGTCACAATTTGGCCTTTACAGATTTTCTCATCACCATACTACAACACAAGAGACCTGAATTTTCAGCACGTTTTTAACCTCTTTTATAAACTGTCACTATCTACCATGGCTACTTAGATGTCATTATGCTACAATGTTCTGTTGTTCCTGTTTGTTTTGTTTCATCTTCCAATGCTAGGATAAAACCAGGGCCTTGTGTATGCTAGGCAAGCACTCTACTACTGTGCTACCCAAGGACCTAGATTTGTAGCTAAAACGTACTCAATAAATTTTATTATTATCTCCACCCCACTCCTATACTTTGTCTTGAACTCTCAGTTTAGAACAGCTAAATAGTTCAAGGTAGGTGACACAAGCAGTCATCAAAATTTACTTTCTCAGGGTCTCTTCTTCTAGAAAACTATAAAATATCCCTGGGAAGTTGAAGAAAATTTTCTGAAAAACAGACCTAATCAAAGTTAAGCTACTTTGGCAAATACTACTCCTTACATTTTTCCTAATTTTATTGCTCAAGAACATTAACTCATTCACTGATAAACATTGTGCAATTTCTACAGATCCAAATGGTATAAACTAGGAAATCTCCATGTGAAAATATACAGCATTATTTACAGAAAGAAATTTCAGAGTCTTTGTTTACACTTTAACCTATGTGCCAACAATCTTCTGGAGAGATTTAGAATATCTAATTTTAATAACAAAAGAAAGTTATATCCCTCTGAGGATATATCTAATGGCCTCTGCTTATCCCAGAGACATGAAAACAGATGTTTAGATGATATAAATAAAAATGCCTACAAAATTATTTTAATCAGCATTCTACATAGTTTGAGTAACCTTGAAATCCTGAAAAAACACATGAAAAATGAGTACTAAACACCTGTTCCATTCAAAACTACTAAATAGCCCAAGACTAGTGACTGAGATCTATGAATTTCAGTGTTTTATCTCACCTAGACTCAGTGCAGCAAACTCCCTGAAACTAACAGATGAAAGTTTTAATGAGAAAATTAATTATTCAAATGTGAACACTTCAACCAAAGTTGAACATTCACCTAGAGAAGCCAACAGTCTTCTAGGTCAACAGCAGGCAAGCCCATTATATGAAGGGCAGACAGGCAGTACATGTTTTAGTTTTGCTGGCCATGCAGTCTGTTGTAACTGCTAACTCTGCCTTTGCAATATGAAAGCAGCAATAGACAGGATTTAGAGAAATGATTGTGGCTATAGTCAACAAAACTCTATTTACAAAAACAGATCTAGATTTGCCCTAGAGCCAATTTGCCAACCTCTCTTCTCAAAGATTCAATTATGATGATTGTCTTTTAATAGACAGCTGACTTATTCCTAGATGGGTTCATACTCTTTATTCCCCCACCCAAGTCTAGAAGTAGTTGCTTCCTATGGCAGAAGACAGGAGAACTAATTTGAAGCTCAGGATAAACTCAGAACCCTATAACCTTGATAAACTGACTCAATGCTACTATACTTCTCAATGGTCCAAGGGATTTTGGAATCAATGAAAACTATCTCATCCAGCTGAGAGGAGAGAAGTAGGAAAGATTATATTCAGTGAGTATTCAGTATCACACAAAAATCTAAGCCCTTTTCATTTATTCATATGCTCTATATGTGTTTAAAATTATTCCTGATTTCAGGTATAAAAAAAAACTTAAGAATCAAACAAAGGCCACAAAGAAGACAGGCATGGTGGCACACATCTTAATGCCAGGTACTCAGGAGGTTGAGGTATGAGTATCACAAGTTCCAGGCCCACCTGGACAACTAACTCAACAAAAAGTGTGATTAAAAAACAAAATTCAATAAGAGGACTGGGGATATAGCTCAGTGGTAAAGCACTTGCTAAATGTGTGCAAGACCCTGGGTTCAATCCCTGGCACAGGAAGAAAAAGAAAAGCCAAAGGATGTAAAAACTAGAACTAAAACAGCTTAGGCCATGATTTCTCCAGTTAACTATATTGCTTCTCTAAATATTCAATCATCTTTGTCATTTCCTTGCCTACTTTAAAAATACAGATAGGACTCCAACTTTTATCATCAAGATGAATTCTAAAAGATTATTTGTAAGACACATAGAAATTATAACTTAGTTATACAAAGATCAAGATTTAAATGGAAATTGGGTTCCACATACTTGCCAGGCCACACAAAAGCTTATCAGACCCCAAGTAAGGGTGGCTGTTATTTTTGGGCAATGAGTCAGCCTAGGCAACTTAAAAAAAAAAAAAAAGGCCAGATAAGTGAGGCTTAATCATTGACCATTTTAATATCAAATTGTATTTTAAGAACCTTTACATAAACTCTTCTAAAACTTGTAGACATACTTTCTTGCCTTCTTAACAGGGCGCACTGAAGAGGTTGGAAATTTCAATGATTCATACTGTCACAGATGCACAAGTACAGACAGATTCAGTCACCAGGGAAAGATGCATGTAAAAACACAAGTCCAATGTCCATATCTTCACTAAACTTTAGGTGACAATCTTGCCAACTGCACACACTCTCACCACAGTATCCCTTCTTGGCAAAACTGATCTCTGTCCCTCTGTTACCAACCCCAAACCTATTTGTATTATTTGATCTCTGCAATGGCATCTAAATGTGACTGCTCTTTAATTTCTTTCTCTCTCTACTTCTGCTTGTCTCATGCTACTGTCTGTCCTGATACTTCTCAACTTTAAAAAATGTTGGTTTCATAGACAATATCAAATCAAGTAGAATTTACCTTCCTTTCTGGCAAAATGAAGCACAGTGACAGTATGTATAAGGTCTCCTCAAATTTTCAGCTCTATCCTGGTTTAGATGTTGAAGAAATGTTTCTTCATCACGAAAGACTCCATGGCTTATAACAGAAAGTCACAGACTGGGCAAGGTATATTGAGGCAGTTTAACACTAAGACTTTCAATTTTCTACCTTTTTTTCCCTAAGTTTTCTAATTTACAAAAGACTTTTCCTAATTAGAAAGAAAGAAAGAATGAAAAAAAGAATGGATGGACTGACAGAAGGAAGGAAGGAAGGAAGGAAGGAAGGAAGGAAGGAAGGAAGGAAGGAAGGAAGTCTGACTCCACATGTGTTGTTTTTTAATATGTGTGTGCATATGTGCATATTTTGCTGAGCAGTACTGGGAATCGAACCCAGGGCCTCTAGCATGCTAAGCAAGCACTCTACCACTAAACTGTAACTCCAGCCCTGTCTCTGGTTTTAAAGTTCTGTGAACCTAAAAATCAATATTATGTATGATACATTATTATGTTGCATTCTAGTCTTTCAAGAGAAATAGATTTAAAAGAAAAAAGTAGATGAAGACATTTGGAGGGATTCTGAATGGACTTTTAGTTATTTTTAAGCACTTTGAAAGCTAACAGAACTTGTTAGTTTTACTTCAAAGTTTAAAGTTTCCCCTTTCCTTTATAAGAATATAACATTAATAGCAAACTCATAGTCTGAGCAAAAGTTAGCACATCTTTGGTTCACAGATCAAGTGAAAGAGAGGAAGAGTATACCTAGGAATGTGTAACCAGGAATGAGTTGGAAGGGAAAGAGTATCAAGGAGGATGTTGCACATCTGCATGAAATGGGTTAAGCTCAAATCAAACTCACTGCACTGGAAGGAAAAGAAGCACCTAGCTACATTTAATCCTCCTAAATGGAAGGAGAGAAGAAATGAGAGATGGCTATATGACATCAGGTAAACTATTTAACCTGAGACTCCAATTCTTTATATGGAAAATGTGAATAATAACATTAGACTCCTCATGGTATTATGAGAGGATTAAATGAATTATTGCCTATAAGTTACCTAGCATAGGACGGAACATATTGTAAGGCTATTACCCATCACGATTATGTTTCCTTTCTATACAAATATTGCTAACACATGCCCTTCATCTTCTCATGATTCAACAAATAATAATTCCTCAGTTATCATATCCTAGACACCATGTCAAGCACTAATCATATACAAATGAAAAGAACAAAACTCTGCACATGTGGAGCTTGTAGTCATCAGGACAGATCAAGATAATGGAGGAAGAAAAGGGACAATGTGCCTATCTATATGGCTGTGTAAACTAGCCTTGTTCCTGTCACTCCGTACAATCCCTCAGGTTTGAACACATAGTATGATATCAACCAATGCTACATAACTGATTAAATTCTAATAATATAGGATATGTTCAATAGATACTTAACTGTATTTAGTTGTCAACCTGACTGGATTGAGAGACACCTAGAAAATTAGTAAAGCATACTTCTTGGTGTGACTGTGAGACTTGTTTTCAGAGAAGACCAGCATGTGGGTCAGCAAACTGATGGGGAAGATCCACCCTGAATGTGGACAGCACTGTCCAAAAGGCTAGGGACCCTGATGGAACAAAAAGTAGAAGGGGACATGGCCTCACACGCACACTCAATTCTTCATGAGCTAGTGCATTTTTCTGTTGCTGTCATCTCCAAGGACAGACTCCAGATTCTTCAGCCTTTGAAAACAGACTTACACCAACAACTCTCCAGGGAATTTTTAGGCCTTGAGCCTAAAATTGAGGCTGCATTGTTTGTCTCTCTTATTCTGAGGCTTCTAGCTTCTTGGACTGAGCTACTGATTTCCTTGGTGCTCCAGCCTGCAGAAGGTCATTGTGAGAATATCCAGCCTCTGATTTGGTAAATCAATCTAATAAATCTCCTCTTACAATTATATATATTTAGCCAGGTGTGGGGGCACACACCTGTAATTCCAGCACTTTGGGAGGCTGAGGCAGGAGGATCACAAGTTCAAAGCCAGCCTCAGCAATGGCGAGGCACTTAGCAACTCAGTGAGACCCTGTCTCTAATTAAACACACACACACACACACACACACACACACACACACACACACACACAAAGGGCTGGGGATGTGGCCCAGTGGTCGAGTGGCCCTGAGTTCAATCCCCGGTACCACAAAAAAAAAAAAAAAAATTATATATACTTTCTACTGGTTCTGTTCTTCTGGAGTACCTGAGTAATACACTTATTTATCATGTATGCTATTTAACAATATAATTTGTATACTCTATTTGGCTGATTAAAGTGCACACTACATTGTATAATATGCTAGAAGACTAACATTTCTTTTCTTGACTTGGAACATACAAAAGAATGGAAATGAAAAGGGGTAATCTAAACCAGGCATGTTGGCCACTTGGGAGGTTGAGGTAGGAGGATCCCAAGTTCTATGTCAGCCTACGCAGCTTAGTGAGACCCTGTCTCAAAATGTCTCGAAATAAAATAAAAGGGGCTGGGCATATAGTTCAACAGTAGAGCATCTACTTAGCATGTGGGCAAAGCCCTGGGTTCAATCCCCAATAGCAAAATAAATAAATAAGAACAAAGTAGTGGTAACCTGAATGTCTGTGTTAAGCAAATTCTTCATTTAATGTCCCCTTATTCATTGTTCAGAAGTGTTTAGTATATACCCCACTATCTATCAGCACTGCTCTAGGTGCTGACATAATAATATAATGTCTATCAATATAAGTAATGCTTTTAAGTTTAAAATTGTCTACATTTAATTTCTAAAACAAAACTGTGAAAGAGTATTACTATTCCTTTTCTTGATGAATCAATCAAGGCTGGGAAGAGATATAAACAAAGCCACTCAACTAGTAAGCACCAGAGCTGAAGTCCCAAGCCTCGATCTTCTCACTCTAAATCCATCATCCTTTATACTATACTTCAATGTCTCCACAGTGATTCTTCTTCATCATACTTTAGTGAATTCCTGGATTAGCATCCCTGTACCAGTAAACAAATAATATTTTTGGTTATAAAAATTCATATTCATTTACTACCAAAATTCTTCCAATCCCCAGAGCTATATCCAAAATGGTATATTTTGGTTTTGCACCCCCAAAAAAAGAATTTAACTTAGAGGAAAAAAAACTGATTGTATCTCTGCTATTTTATGCTCTTGAAAATCATTTTACTATTTGTTCCCATAGTTTCATGAAATTCACAGATTAGTTTAAAAATGGGTTTGATCAAGAAAGATGAGGAACAGGACCATTTGTGATCTTTTGACCAAAATAATCTAACTCAATTTGAAACAGAACCAGCCAAGGAAAATTTTCAAATAAACTGAATTAAGGAAGATGACAAAGAAAAGAGACAACATGAAAAGACAACAGCCATGAAAACATGAAGTTATTAACCATGGCAAATTAGAAACACTTTTCCCCTAGAGATGATGGCAGTGCCATAGTCATACATTCATGCTAAAAAAAAAAAAAAAGAAGAAGAGGAGGAGGAGGAGGAGGCGGAGGAGAAGGAGGAGGAGGAGGAAGAGGAGGAGAAGGAGGAGGAGGAGGAGGAGGAGGAGGAGAAGGAGGAGGAATGGAAAAACCAGATATGTCTGAATGGCCAAAAAAAAAAAAAAAAAAAAAAAAACTGAGTAGCAATTTTTTATCTAAAATCTCCAAAATACATGTCAATTACTGCAACCTTCTATTCTACCATAGTATCCTAGCAGTATAGAAAACCATGGTGAGGCCAGAGATATAGCTTAATGACAGGACACTTGCCTAGCATGAAAATTTTTTTAGAAAAAAGAAAACTATGGTGGATTGTGTGGTCAGTCCAGGTCCCCTCAAGTTTTGAAAATGATAAAAGTATCTGGGGGAGAAAATTAACAAGTCCCAATCCAAATACATATCATAGATCAAGTCTCACATTAGGAGCCGGGTGTGGTGGCGCACGCCTGTAATCCCAGCACTTGGGAGGCTGAGGCAGGAGGATCGTGAGTTCAAAGCCAGCCACAGCAATGGCGAGGCGCTTCGCAACTCAATGAGACCCTGTCTCTAATAAAATACAAAAAAAGAAGGGCTGGGGATGTGGCCCAGTGGTCGAGTGCCCCTGAGTTCAATCCCTGGTACCCAAAAAAAAAAAAAAAAAAAAAAAAAAAAAGTCTCACATTAGGCACTTCACACACACTTCTTCCAACACCCTACCTTAATATATAATAGTATCTTCATTTTACAGATTAAAGAACTGGGTCTCACAGAACTCAGCAAACTTGTCCTAAGTAAATGTCTGTAGTATGCCACAGAGAAAATGCTTTTACACAATTGACTCCAAAATCTGCATTGCTTTCACTCTAACACAATGCTGATTACATAAAAGTTATCATCCCTTAGTTCTAATTGGGAACAGTACCAAGAGACCTGTAAAACATTCATTCTATAAGAAACTACACCTGTGTAATTGGGGCATGACAAGCTTCTGAGTCTTACGTTGCATAAAACAGAGGAACTACCCTATGCGTTGATGGCTGTGGACTTCAGGAGAACTATGTTATCATCCCCATGCACTAGACAACAAAATCACTGCATGCTAATGAAGTCTGTAAAAGAAGCCAGTACTGAAGTGGCATAGCTGGATATCAATTTGCAAGTTTCAATTTGAGATCAAATTTATTTTTGATTACCATGTGCTCAGTGCTGGGATTACAACAATGAAAAAACAACAATCTCTATCTGCTATGAACTTTCAGTGTAGAGGACAGCCTGCTGCTTTCAATAAAAATATAGCTCAGGACACAGAAGAGGGATGCACAGGGAGCTTTGAGAAGTTTAGGGGAGACAGACAGAACTCCACTTGGAAGACTGGGAAGGAGTCTGAATAGTACCATTTCTAGGAATCTACACAACAACACTTGCATATGTGCATAAACTACATTAAAATATAGAAATAACAGCAAAAAATTGAAATAATCTAATATCATTACTGAGAGAAATTAAATAATAAACTATGAAATATTTCTGCTAAGGAACTATTTAAAATGATGTCATACATATAATCCCAGTGACTAGGGAGGCTGAGACAGGAGGAAGCAAATTTGAGGCCAGCCCCAGCAACTCAGCAAGGCTATCAGCAACCTAGTGAGGCCCTGTCTCAAAATTTAAAAAAATAAATAAATTTTTTAAAAAAGGGCTGGGGATATAACTCAGTGGTAAAAGCACTCCTGGGTTAAACACCCAGTACCAAAAAAAAAAAAAAAAAAAAAAACCACACACACCTCACACAGACATGAAATGACTTTGTATAGCTATAAATTTATAATATTAATTGAAAAAAGTAAGAAACATTAGGACAACAGAATGTGGTGGTCATACTTTTAATTTTATACATATCAATTTATTCAATTAATTCTAGGAATACATAGGAACTGAGGAAGTCAGGCATGATGATGCCGGGCTATAATTCCAGCAACTCAGGAAGCTGAGGCAGGAGGATCGCAAGTTTGAGGACAGCCTCAGCAATTTAGCAAGGTCCTCAGCAGCTTAGTGAGACCCTGTCTTGAAAGAAAAATAAAAAGGACTAAGGATTTAGCTCAGTGGCAGGGTGCCTCTGGGTTCAATCCCTAGTACCAAAAAAAAGAACAGAGGAATCTAAGAAATGGAGAAATGCCCCCTGGGCGTGCTGGTGCACACCTGAAATCCCAGCAGCTCTAGAAGTTAAGACAGGAGGATCATAAGTTCAAAGCCAGCTTCAGCAACAGCAAGGCACTAAGCAGCTCAGTAAGACCCTGTCTCTGAATAAAATTCAAAATAGGGCTGGGGTTGTGGCTCAGTGGTTGAGTGCCCCTGAATTCAATCCCAGTACCCCCAAAAAAATAAAATAATTGGAGAAATGATATGCCCAAGATCAAGAAAGCAGTTAATAACCATAGGCTAGTCATTTATCAAACAGATCACATTAAAGAATCAATGTTTTACCATTTGGTAACATTTCTACCAGTAGTCCTAGAATGTAAAATTGAGTTTTAGATTACTTTTTTTTGGGGGGGGATACATATATGTGCATATACATACATATATGTGTGTATATATATTATATATTTTATATATTTTTTATATATTTGGTTGGTTTTATTTATTATAGCTGTGCTTTTGTTAATCAATCAAAACAACTACATCATAACCCAACATTACTTATAAATTTTCAGACTTGGCATATATGTATGCATATATATATATGCATATATACCTTCTCTCTGAATTTCGTGGAAGATTTTAATGTGTTGACCTAAACAATTTTAACATTAGATGCTTTAAAACATTTATATAATCTTTCCTCAGGTTTCTCTGTTTATAATCCTACACAAATAAAATGGTTCATTTAGAAATAACATAAGGATAGAATAAGGAATACAAGTATATGAAATAAGACAGAAAATAGAAAGATGAAAACAGAGCAGCTTTTCCCCTGGATTTCCAGTGTTACTAAAAAGCAAAGAAAGTTACTAGCCTAAACCTGATTTGATGTTAAAAACTTCTACAGGAAAAATAAGAATGAGATCTAGAATAATGGTTTAGGATATAAAGAAAACTGACTTCAGAAGCTAAAAGAGATCTTGGAAAGATCTACTAGAATTTTTTCATTTTACAGAAAAGGAAACTGGGGGCCATAAAATGATCACTCATAGCTAATGATCAGGAGAATCCAATAGGAGAATACAACTAGGAAAGTCTAAAAGTATCCCCATTCCAAGGCCATTGTCTTCTCTGGTACCCACACAGCAACACTTAAACCTCTTTATTGAAGAAAATTACTTTAATTTAGGCTTAATTATCCAAATGGGCTATCTTTAGGGAGGAAATTGCTGTTCAAATCTTCTTTTGCAAATATAAACATAGCCTAAAATTACTTCACTCTTATCAATATTTAAACAAAACAGAATGTTTTTGCAATATGGTTATCATGAGACAGAAAATATAGTGTGTTGTAATTCAGGCTGATTCAAGAGATTAAAAGAAAACTTTAAATGAAATGGCAACAACAGTTTACTTAAATACTGCAGTCAACCAACTTTAATCAAAGTTGGTTTTATTTATCATAGCTGTGCTTTTGTTAATGGGGCTCAGTAGAAGAGCACTTGCCTCGCACGTGTGAGGCACTGGGTTTGATCCTCAGCACCACATAAAAATAAACAAATAAAATAAATGTATGCTGCAACTACAAAAATTAAAAAGTTTTAAAAAAAACAAGTGAACTTTAGAAATGAAATTCAAAAGAATAATTCTTTCTTAAAATCTATACAACTGAACATACATATACATGGAACACTGAATAATATCAAATACATAAAGAACAAAGCAAGAAGAGAAAGAATTGTTTTAAAAATACAGTAGTCTGGCTTCTGAAGAGCTTTGAATAGATTAATACTCTTGTGATTCTCTAAGAAGAAGGCATGACATGTTAGATAGAAATTATAAGTGGCCATTGTTTTGGTCTTAGGTCCTTAGGCCCCAACAAACCACAGTAAATATCAAAATGGAGTCACCCATGCTAAAGTTCCAAGTCCCCAAACGAAAACTAATTTATCTGACAGTCTCAGAAATCAAATGAACCAGTTTCAAGTGGCATGATAATGAAGTTCCCTCTGCTTTAGTTCTTACACCAAAAAAAGCAACCTAAAAGTAAACTGATGTTAACTAATCAGGTATTTTACTATTATCTATCTCCAAGTCTCTGCCTTACCAGGAAAGAAACTTTGAAATGATCAATTTTCTTCAGCATTTCTCTGTCTATAAAACCAATCTCGTTCTCCTCAGCTCACTGGAACACTTATTCTATTTTATGGAATGAAATGTTGCTGGATTCTGAATTATAAGATAAATGGAGATCTTTAAAGTGCTGTGGATGAGTATAAAGTTTCCCAAATATATTTAATCCCAGAAACAACTTTTCAGTGCTCCCTAAAGAACAAACATCATGGGCTGGGGCTGTATGTAGCTCAGTGGTAGAGCGCCTGCCTTGCACACATGAGGCACTGGGTTCGATCCTCAGCACCACATAAAATATGTGTGTGTGTGTGTGTGTGTGTGTGTGTGTGTGTGTGTGTGTCCATTTACAACTAAAAAAAAAATTTAAGTATATCCATTATTCCAGAAGCATGTATTTTTAAAAGATAACCTAGAAAACAATATAAAGGACAAAAAATGACAAAGGCTCAGATAATAACCACAGAGGTTCTGTGAATTGCTGACTATACTTATTTTGACGTATTTTCTTAACTATTCTGAATCTGTTATGAATTCAAAGGCCAAATCCTTTTGGCCAAAAAAAAATTTTTTTTCTATAAGCATAAAGGGTAATACTTAAATGATAAAACTCAGACTAGATCTCAGTGGTAAAAACTGAGAAGGTCTCAAATTCATACCACATGTTAGAGATCTTGAAAGGTCACATTAGAGAAGATTAAACAAAGGACAATATGTTCAAAGCAAGTGTTTGATGTCTAAATTGTTAAGGGTGTGCTGTTCTGACTCAGTTATACTTTCTGAGCTGTCAGTGTGTCTGATACAAGGAAGACACAATACTGACCTTTGGTCCAGTGCTCACCTCTGGATATAAAATGTATATCAAGTAAAAGGCCAAGATGTTGCCCAAACAGAATTCTACATTCAAGTTACTCCTGGGTCATCTCTTATATATAATTTTGGTGGTGGGGCTTTAGTTCAATGGTATAGCACTTGCCTAATTTACTCTAATTTTGTGGAATGAACACTCTGCCTTTGGCTTTCCATCTGTTAAATATGAACTATTTCATAAATATTTTCAAAGACTAGCCAGTAAAAAAAGCACATTATCAAAGAGAAAGTAAAAATGTTAAGTTTTATTTGTCCCAAATTGAGAACATACATATTTATTTACTTTGATCATGTTACTCAATGTCATGAGTAACATGCCATTTTAAACTCATTTAAAACCATTAAAAAGCATTAAAAAATATCTCCCAAATGTATAAAAATACAGAAAGATGATAACCTATAATGAAGGGCCTATTCTAAAAGCAACCCCTGTATCAGCTGGTCTGCACAGGCCAGGTGCTGGGCACAAGATATATACCATGGGATCAGTACTGAAGGCCTCTGTGCTCAGGCTTCCCCTGCTCAAAAAAAGAGGCTGGCTATTATAAGAACTAAGTGAAATACCACAAATAACGCCCTTTAAATAGTGCCTGGCATGATAAATATTATCCTTTTTTACCATCATCATCATCAGTTATAATATCCAACATAAAATTTGTTCGGGAATAAAACAAAAGCTTTGTTTTCTTTTGAGGTAGAAGAGTCAGCATTAGAAACATGTAACTGAGTATTCCTCCTTTTCACCACACTGGAACTGTCTCCAATACAGCTGAGAGAAGGGTGGAGAATGCCTCCCACTTTACCTTCTATTCTCATCTCTCTGCCTGTCTACCTAAATTCAGTCATGACTTAAGAAGCACTTTGATACTTACATACTTCATCGGCATTTCTGCAAATAGTTCAGAATATTTTAACTTCACTTTTCAGAGAAGGATAAGCCTTAGTTAAAAACTGAACCGTAATAACTTTATGTCTGTTAATCTTCTTGTAATTTGCACATTTCAAGTGAAATCATGACAAACTATGTTCCCAAAGAATTTCCTTTTTTTCTTTTATAATGGTGCCTGGGATGAAACCTGGGCCTCGTGCATGCTAACCAAGTGTACTGCCACTGAGCTGTATCCTCAGGCTTTGCTTCCATACAACTTTTCAGTTTGTAGTTTGATAACATACCTGTAGTTAATAATTAAAGCACTGAAATTTTCCTGCATTGTGGCAGGACGTACACACACACACACACACACACACACACACACACACAAAAAAAAAAAAATCAAAGAAAAATCTATATCTGTGTCTATACTTATTTTAGACAGTTAATTCTTTCCTGACTTTTAATCATAGTCACATATATAGTCACATAGTGCTGTTCACTCTGTTCTATGCATATATAATACACTCCAAACCACCTGCTTCAAAGGCATGTGATACCTGTCACAAGGGAGATCAAATAATGGAATGAGAACAGGTCAAAACCACTCTTGACAAAAAAGAGTATGCCCAGGTAGCAGGAATCTCCATCTCTACCATTAGAAAAGAAAAGCAGCATACAAAAAAAGAATGTATTATAATTATTATTGGTAGAATGGCAGTTAATTCATAAACTGTCATGATGTTGAGTCCCACCATCCCCCTTTTCCTTCCTCTCCACTACTTCTACCTATAATTTCAGGACAAATGCACTAAATATGTATTCTCTCAATTTTAACTTAGGCATAAATTTAACTTCCAGAATTAGCTCTCTTCAGAGTGTCTCCAAAACTTTGCCTCAGTTGAAATAAACTTAGCAAACTCTGAATTCACACCTCAAAGCAACATTTACAAAAATAAGGGGTCTGACAATTCATGTAGCACACTAAAAGGAAAGCTATAATAAAAGCTTGAAAGTTTACATTTAGAAGAGATTTCAGGATATAAAGATCATCTAAACCAGCCTTCATTTTAAAGAATTCAAATATGGTGTTGGTATCAATTCAATCTTTTTTTTTTTTTTTTTTTTTTTTTTTTTTTGTATGGGGGATTGAAATTGAACCCAGGGGCACTCAACCACTGAAATACATCCCCAGCCTTTTTTTTTTTTTTTTTTTAGTTGTGTATGGATTCAATGCCTTTATTAGTTTTTATGTGGTACTAAGATCCAACCCAGTGCCTCACACTTGCAAGGCAAGTGCTCTACCACTGAGCTACAACTCCAGCCTATCCCCAGCCCTTTTTTGTATTTTAGAGACAGGGTCTCTCTGAGCTGCTTAGGGCTTTGCTAAATTGCTAAGGCTGGCTTTGAACTTGCAATCCACCTGTCTCAGCCTCCAGGGATTATAGGCATGCACCACTGCACCTATCCAATTCAATCTTTTTGACACAATTTACAAAATCATAAAGAAAAATGTAACAACACACAGCCAAAGAACCTTTTCACTGATAAGTACTAATTTTAAAAAAAATCCCAATCCATTCGTTCTAAAGAAGGGCAGTGCTGGGAAAGGAAATGATTAAGAGTGTGAAGAGAGAGACTACATAATGGGAGAAGATCTTGGCCAGCTATTCCTCTGATAGGGGATTATATAGGAGATTATACAAAGAATATACAAAGAACTCACAAACCTTAAGACCAAAAATAAATAAATTAATTAAATAACCCAATCAACAAATGGGCACAAGAATTAAACAGAAAATTCTCAAAAGAAGAAACACAAATGACCAACAAATACATGAAAAAATGTCCAAACCCTCTAGCAATCAAGGAAATTCAAATTAAAACTACATTAAGATTTCATCCCACTCCAGTCAGAATGGCAATGATCAAGAATACAAACAGTAAATGCTGGCAAGGTTGTGGGGGAAAAGGAATACTGGTACACTGTTGGTAGGATTACAGACCACCACTTTGGAAAGCAGTATGGAGATTCCTCACAAAACTAGCGATGAAGCCACCATATGACACAGATATCCCACTCCTTGGTGCTTTCCCAAATGATCTAAAATCAGCATACTACAACAACAGCCACCTCAATGTTTGGCAGCACAATTCACAATAGCAAAATTATGGAATCAACCCATATGCCCATCAATAGATGAATGGGCTAAGAAACTGATGTATATATGAAATATATATGAAATCATGTACATATGTATGAAATTATGGCATTTGCCAGTAAATATATGGAAATGGAGAATATCATGCTAAGCGAAATAAGCCAGAATCAGAAACTCAAAGGTTGAATGTTTTCTCTCATATGCAGAAGCTAGAGTGAAATTAAGGAAAGGGGAAGGGAAAGATAGGATAACATAAAGAACCAATCAAATACAAGTTAATAGACAAGGTAAAGGAAGTCTAGTGGATTAGAGGAAGGAGAATGGGAGAAGGGAGGGAGAAAAGGAGGAAAAATGGAAGGGAAAAGCAAGGATTGTGAACTGAAATCAACTTCCATTCATGTCTGAGCTTATCGGGATATAAAGCTCTAATAAAAAAAAGGTGTGGGGGATGCTGGGGTTGTGGCTCAACAGTAGAGCACTCGCCTAGCATGTGCAAGGCCCTGGGATCGATCCTCAGCACCACATAAAAATAAATAAATAAATAAATAAATAAATAAAAGTATTGTGTCCAACTACAACTAAAAAATAAATTTAAAATAAAGGGGTGGGGGGAGGGAAGACAGCACTAAGTAACCTATTTCTGGCCACCCCTAAGGTAGAAATGCTCAATCATAAGTATTTGCCAGTCTATATCATATAACAGAAAAGAAAATTAAGCTCACCTTTAAAACTGGCTACCAACTAGCCCCACACCTACCTCAAGTAAAGTCAGGTCAAGAGTCGGGTCAGGGAACAATCAGTCAAAAAACTCACCGAAGAAGAGTGAGCCACAAAAATAGCCATTCCCTCCAATTTACCATTCAAGCTCTCAGAGGTCACAAAGAAATGGTATTTTAAGAATCCACAGTCTAATTCATTCAGAATTATTCCCTAAAAGGAACATGTACATTATCATCATGTTGGTTAGTATACTTAGTATTTGTATGAATATATGTTGTATGTCATTTTTATTCATTTTCATGATGAATTTTAGGGGAATTTAATTTATGACAAATTATTTATTTTATAAATAATGTGATTTTTATTTTCAGGAAGAAAAGCTCACTATGTGAGACTAGGCCAATAAGAGACTAATTTAAAGTGACCTGTGTCAAAGAATGATTGATGGAAATCAACTGAGCCAAAAATTGGAAGTTATGGTAATACCATCTGAAGCTAACCATGCCTTCAGAAAGCAAGCATCAGTGAAACATCTTATTGATGAGAACACTTTTTTCCCCAGTGTAAATTAAGATTAGAAGAGAAGTTGTTTTGGCCTATTGCTAATGAAGAACAATATTCATATATATTTCCCTGCAGGTTTTGCTTAGGACTATTATAGACCCCATACTACAGAGGGCGAAAAATGCTGCAAAAAAAATCTGCAAAAGAAAAAAGAAAAAAAAAAAGGGCTTCCAGCTAACCATGCAAAGTAATTTTGCAAAAGGTAACAGTAATCTGCATACCTATTTTTTTGTGGGGAGGGGTATCAGGGATTGAACTCAGGGGCACTCAACCACTGAGCCACATCCTCACATTCCCCTATTTTGTACTTTATTTAGAGATAGGGTTTCACTGAGTTGCTTAACCCCTCCCCCCCTGCTTTTGCTGAGGCTGGCTTTGAACTCATGATCCTCCTTCCTCAGCCTCCCCATCTGCTGGGATTACAGGTGTGCACCTGGCACTGAGAATCTTTTTTTTTTTTTTTTTTTTTTTTTGGTAGAGGGCTTGCCTTGCATGCACAAGGCCCAGGGTTCAATCCCCAGCATCACACACACACACAAAAAAAAAAAACCCACTGTGTATCTATTTTTATATCAATACATTAACATTCTAGACAGGTGCAGTGGTGCATGCCTATAATCCCAGCTACTCAGCAGAACAAGGCAGGAAGACTGGAAATTTAGCCTGTCCCAAAATAAAAATTTTTAAAGGGCTGAGTATGCAGCTCAGAAGTACAGTGCCTGCCCAGACATGTTCAAGGCTTGGGTTCGATACTTATAACCAAAATTAATAATAATAAAAATAGTATAGTTTAACCTACAAAACAGAGCCAGCTCAGCACTGGTTCTTTTAGGACCTGATCTCTGATTCCAAATTTACCACTAGCCTTCTACACAATCCTGACTTGCTATTACACATTTTAAATGGTCTAATAGTACTATCCTACTTTACCAGAAATAAATATCAGTCAGGGGCTTTAAATTGCTGTTTTTCCCTTCCCCTTCCTGATTAAAAGTACTCATTTTATCCGGGTGTGGTGGTGGCGCACACTTGTAATCCCAGCAGCTAGGGAGGCTGAGACAGGAAGATCAGTAGTTCAAAGCCAGCCTCAGCAAAAGTTGCTGGGGGCGGGGGGCGGGGGGGGGTGAGACCCTGTCTCTAAATAAAATACAAAACAGGGCTGTGGATGTGGCTCAGTGGTTGAGTGCCCCTGAGTTCA
Organism: Tamias sibiricus; assembly: GCA_025594165.1. Classification (NCBI taxonomy): domain Eukaryota; kingdom Metazoa; phylum Chordata; class Mammalia; order Rodentia; family Sciuridae; genus Tamias; species Tamias sibiricus. The sequence goes on along the minus strand of CM046664.1, from coordinate 103,393,081 downwards.
ATCCCTGGTACCCCTTCCCCCAAAAAAAGTATTCATTTTCCAGCCTCAATCCAAACTAACCACCAATTTTCCTCAAAGTTCCTTATTTCACCTATTCACCAGCAAGACTGTTAAACCTTTATAACTTTTTTTTTTTTTTTTTTTTTTTTTTTGCAGTGCTGGGGAGTGAAGCCAGAGTCCCACACATGCTAGACAAGCAAGCATTCAATCACTATGCTATACTCCCAGCCCCTAAACCTTTATACTTCTTAAAATCTTTCTAATCTTCTCTTCTTCCATGCTTTCTTCAAAGCTCTATTTCCCAAACTATTCCTCCAAAATGTGGGCCTGTCCGATCATGCTGCCTCCCAACACTTTCATCATGTATCACCCCTCGTTCTTATCTTTTCTCATATCACCCCAATGACACAGATAATCCACATCTAACACTCAAATCCACAGCCTTGATTCCAAGGCCCCATCCTATTTTGCAACAGTTAGATCAAAGAGAATCAATTTGCTCTTTATGTCTAGCTAATTCCTTTACTATCTCTCATTTGTTGACATCTGTTCATAAACCAAGCATCTAGCCAAGATCTTCTGTGGTAAGAAAAGGAGAAATAATTGGATGAATAAATAGTCACATATGATTTTTGTACTGAAAAGTACCTCTTTTTGTACTAAAAAAATACCTCTTATCATCTGCCTAATCCAGTCTGGCCAGCCTTCCCCCTTGCCTGTTTGACTCCAATTCTTACAAATCTTCATTATATATTATCCATGTTCACTTAGGCTACCACATACCCAGACCACACCTGCCCCTTCAGTCTGTCTTCCACTCTGCATCAGAGTTGTCCTTCTAACACTCAAACCCCATTGTGCCTTTCCATGCTCAAAACTCCCACCAATGCTGGGTGTGGTGGTGCACGCCTGTACCCAGCTACTCAGGAGGCTGAGACAGGAGGATCCCAAGGCCAGCCTGGACAACTTAGTGAGACCCTGTCTCAATATAAAAATAAAAAGGAATGAGGATGTAGCTAAGTGGTAGAGCACTTGTCTAGCATGCATAACGCTCCAAAGTTCAATCCCCAGTGATGCCAAAAATAAATTTTAAAATATTCATGTATATTTTAACAGGTTTACATTGATGTAAGACAACTAATCATACATTCACTCACTGATCTTTTGATATCATACTTTTCTTTTCTTTTTTTTTTTTTTTTTTTTGGTACCGGGGATTAAACTCAGAGGCATTCATAACCACATCCCCAGCCCTATGTTGTATTTTATTTAGAGATAGGGTCTCACTGAGTTGCTTAGTGCCTCGCCATTGCTGAGGCTGGCTTTGAACTCACAATCCTCCTGCCTTGGCCTTCTGAGCCTCAGAGATTATAGGCATGCGCCACCTTACCCGGTCCAAGGTCTTTTCTTTATTAATTAGTAGATTAATTATTGGCATTATTTTTCTAACATAATTCATTGATCTGTGGCCAGTTTGGCTTTCTTCAAAGTGGAATAAAAACTTGAAGACACTTGAAAATCACTAGAGTAGCAAATCTTTTTAGATACATGCTGAAACAGCTTCAGTCATCCATATCATGCTCATATAATCTAACAGTAAGATTTTTAAATGACATCTTTACCAGATTTTTCCAAAGAATTTAATTTACATTTTTATAGGAAGAATATCTTTTCACACTTATGTGTTAGCAATTTACATAATACTGAGGAAAATACACACTTAGACAAATGAAGGAGCCCCAATTAGGGAGATGGCTATTGCGGTCAGCTGGAAGCCATAAGTTCCACCTGATAATAAGTATGTATGTGATGCACCTGTAAGTGCACGTGAGGCACCCGCAAAGCTAAAGGTATATAACCGGGTGAAAGCGGTCGGAGTCAGGAGAAGAATGAATTCATTCAGTCAGTCATGCAGTCACTCGGTCGGAAGAAGAGTTCGGGTCGGAGAAGAAGAAAAGAATCAGAGCGACCAGAACGTAGGCAGAGCGGTTACAGAAGAGAAACCAGATAGAAGAAGTAATGGCTGGTCAGAGTCAGGCCGAGGCTCCCGAGGAAGAAAGAAGAAAGAAGAAAGAAGCTCTAAAAGCTAAGCTCTCTCTCTCTCTCTAAAGAAGAAATCTCTCTCTTTCAAGCTCTCTCTCTTTCTAAGTTCTAAGAAGAAAAGCTCTATCTTTCTTTCTCTCTCTCTAAGCTAAGAAGAACAGAAGAAAGAAGAAAGCTCTCTCTAATCTTTTTCTCTAAGCTCTTTCTAAGAAGAAGAAAAATTTTTCTTTCTCTCTCTAAGCTCTCTCTAAGAAAGTAGAAGTAAAAGTAGTAATAGCTTTACTCTGCCTCCGAGAGTTTTCCTCCCGCAGTGTTTGTGGCTGGCCACGACAGGCAGCTTACAGACAAATACATTGTATATAAATAGGTTTAGGAATATACCTAACCAGCTCCTTAGTTTACAGCTCAATTAGGTGAGATTGAGCAGTCAGAGCACACTACTGAATGGTCTGTAGGCCAGAATCACTCAAGTGGGCATCAATCATCTTATGTTCAATCCAGCAAACAGAAGACATCAATGAACCCAGCAAATGAGCAGAAAGAAACTAGTAGGGCTGGAGGTACAGCTCAGTGGTAGAGTACTAGCCTGGCATATACGAGGCTCTGGTTCAATCCTAGCACCCAAAAAAGAAAGAAAGAATTTATTTTCCACTTTTCTATATAACTAATCCTTATCCTCACAGTTTCTATTCAAATATCACTTCTTCTATGATTCACAATTCTTCTCCTCTGATAAAGGTAGCTGTTCCGTCTCAGGAGCATCAGTGCAAACTGTTCTAAGGTGACCATATGTACTGGCTTCCCTGAGTCAGTTCTAGGTTATACCTGTTGCCCCCACCTAAGTATTAATACCACCCCTTCACTCTCAAAGGGTCCCCATTTTAACAGATTAGATGGTCACTACAGACACTACAAGATACAAGGAAGACTAATCAATGGTAATTGTCTATGTACTTATTTTAAAAATAATAGACTAATTTTCAAATATTTGTAATCATTAATATTTACCATTTTAATGTCAAAAGAGTAACAGTTTAGACAATTATATATGCTTTTCTATGTATATACCCCTATCACAACATTTACTACACCATCCTACAAATGTTTTCTTCTCTACTTCCTTCATAAGATATTTCTTGAGGAGCAAATGTTTGTCTTCTGTGTCTTTCTTTTTTTGCAATGTTGGGAATCGAACCTTGAGCCTCACAAACACTAGGCAAGTGTTGTACCACTGAGCTACCTTTTTTTTCTTTGGCAAGGGTGGGGCAAGGTGAGTGGAGGTAACAATAATGTTACCAAGGATTGAACTCAGGCACTCTACCACTGAGCCACATCCCCAGCCCTATTTTGTACTTTATTTAGAGACAAGGTCTCACTGAGTTGCTTAGCGCCTTGCTTTTGTTGAGGCTGGCTTTGAATTCACAATTCTCCTTGTCTCAGCCTCCCAGAGCCACTGGGATTATGGGCATGTGTGAGCCACTGTGCCCATCCCTTTTTTATTTTTATTTTGGGATAGGGTCTTGTGAAGTCGCCCAGACAAACTTGTAATCTGACTGCCTCAGCCTCACAAGGAGCTCCTAGGATTACAGGTATGCATCACTATGCCTGGCTTATCTTATGTATCTCTATGTCCATACAGCAGACAGCAAAGCTCAACTTATTTTAAGCATATTCAATAATGTCTGTTGATATTATCAATCTATTCAGAAAAAATGCTTCCCTAAATAGCTGTGGCATACAAAGTTATTTATAAAAACCCGAATAATAGGTGATTTAGCAGTCTTGACTGATGCTTACACAGTAATTACAGATTGTTATAATCATATTTATCTCAAAATGAAAAACATCAGTAATAGTAAAATCACATCTAACATACTAGCTCAATTCTTTCAAATAATGTGAAAAACTTTCTTAAGTCCCTTTTTTCTTTTCTTTTCATTTTTTCTTTTTTTGATTGATACTGGCAATTGAACCCAGGGGAACTCTACCACAAAGCCACATCCATCCCCAGCCTTTTCATTTTTTGAGAAAGTTCTAAGTTCCTGAGTCTGGCCTTGAACTTGCAATCCTCCTGCTCAGCCTCCCAAGTTGTTAGGATTATAGGTGTGTTCCACCATGCCAAGCTTAAGTCATACATTCTTACCAACATTTTTCTAAAAGGTGCTTTTATTATATACATTTTTACAAGTGGGAAAACAATAACTTTCATAGTTCTACTACTATATAAAGAAGCTATTATCATGGGCCCTGGATATACTATGGTTATTCTTCAACCTCAATGTCCATATTACTTTTTAAAGAATACTTAATACATCTCCAGAAATCTACCTAAAACCAAATAAAGTTCGTCACTGTACATTTAAAAACATAAATACAAAGAATAGCTTAGCCATTCTCTTCCTTAGGGTGCTATTAAAAGCAATATTTGCCTGGGGAAAATTTGTTCATACATAAACAAATTTGCATAAATAAACCAAGCCATTTCATATTTCAGTTTAATAACAACTGTCAGGCATCTTCCAGATAATGTAATTCATGGAGGAAACATAGAGGCAAAAAATGTGATTTCAAGACCTTGGATTATTTGTTCCCATGCAGTTTCTTTTAATTACCTACAAATCAGCAAGAAGAATAGAAAACTCTTTTCTGGATAAACAAAAGTCATATTCAGCAAGAGCTTGATTAGAGAATAAACAACCAACTATCAAAATATTTACAGATTATAACTTAGGAATGACAATGAAACCTAACACATTTCTAAGATCAACATTAAGGGAGTAGAGGTACAAAAATGACCCAAAATTGTAATTCCTGTCTAATCACTGTAAAGAACAAAAGAAACCCCATTATAGAAAACAGGCCAAGAAATAAAAAAGGAAGGAGAATAACTGGCAATAATTTAACTGCCTTCTTCAATTAGATTTTTTATTATCTTCACCGTAAGAATACAGAAATAGGGGCTGGGGTTGTAGCTCAGTGGTACAGCACTTACCTAGCATGTGTGAGGCACTGGGTTCAATTCTCAGCACCACATATAAGTAAAAAATATAGGTCTATTAACAACTAAAAAAAATTTAAAATATACATATATTTATATATATTTATATACATATATTTATATATCTATCCATCAACAACTAACTAAATAAATAAATAAAATGCAGATATACTCACATTCTCAAGTTACCAAAAGCTGTGGGAAGCTACTACAATTTCCAAATGTTTTACAACTTTCCAATGGAGTCTCAATTTTTAGATTCTCTTACAACTAATTACAAGCTTGGGTGATGACTCAAAGAAGAAATAAAATTAAGGCAAAATGAATAACCTTCTCTTTTTACACCCCACCCCAAAGCCATATCTCACAGAGCCACACTTTAATGACTATTCCTTGTTACTTAATGAACTGCCATTACCTAAAAAAAAAAAAAAAAAAAAAAAAAAAAAAGGCAGTAGATTGAAATTTCCCAAATGAAAGAGAGCACAACGGTTTTTGTCAGCCAGAGCAATGGCCAGAAAAGATTACAATTTGTAATGTAATCACCCAGCTTTCATTCACCATAGCTAACTTGAAGGGTTTTACTTATAAATCAATCATACAAGCATTATACATATATAAATACTATTACCATCACCCCAACTTGGCCCTTCAGATAGCAAGTAGGGAGGAACAGGAAGGGGAAGGAGCACTGTGATAGCCATCATAGGTTATTAACCATGGACTCTGTGCCTACTACGTGACAATCCTGAAGACACAACCACAAAATAGACAAAGTTCCTACACTGAAAGTTTAAAAAACTTGCTTAAGACAAGCATAAGTCAGCAGAATATGAATTCAGGTATGTCTTATTCAAAACTATGTGATCATCCTGTACAATACACCTCCCCAAAGGAGAACCACTTCAGCAGATTTTCTAAGGATAAGAGGGACAGCAAAATCAAATCCCCACCAGATATGTAGGAAGAAATGAGTTTTCTCTGAAACAGCTTCACAGGGTATAACAAAATAAGAAAAGTGGACTGTGGTTATTTTTATGTTATCAACTTGGTCGGGCCACAGTGCCCAAGTACTTGGTCAAACTATTCTTCATGGTTCTATGGTGGGGTTTTTGTTGTTGTTATTTTTTGTTTGTTGTTGTTATTGTTGTTGTCATTGCTTAAGTTTTTTTGTGAGATTAACATTTAAATTGGAGAACTTTGAATAAAGCTTATTTCCCCTCATAATGTGAGTGGACCTTATCCAATCAGCTGAAAGCCTGGAATAGGACAAATACTGACTTCCCCCAATCAAGAAGGAATACTCCAGTAAATGACTTTTGTACTTGGCTGCAACATCAGCTCTTCCCTAGGTCTCTGGCCTGTTAACCAACCCTGTAGATGTTTATTTAAGTATTTGTTTAAATATATTTTCTTTTAGTTGTAGATGGACACAATACCTCTATTTCATTTATTTATTTTTATGTGGTACTGAGGATCAAATGTAGTGCTTCACATAGGCTAAGAGAGCACTCTACCTCTGAGCCACAACCCCAGCCCCAACCCTGTAGATTTTTGACTTGCCAGTTGGCACAATCATGTAAGCTAGATAATTCCTTAAATAAATACACACACACACACACACACACACATACACACACACACATCCTGTTAATTCTGTTTATTTGGCAAACTTTGAGTAATACAATAACCAAACATTAAATATAGGACATGAAAAAAAGACACTTTCAGAAATACTCCTATCAATATTCTCAATTTCTGATGGTTCTAGTAGGATCAACTCTAATCAATGGTCTCCTTTAGATTAATGAGAAAAATTTCATAAGAGCCCAAGTTAAATAATTCCAAACCAAAACTCCTCTGGTCGTTTCTTCTGCAAACTGGCCTATCTCCTAAGGACTCTCCAGTTCCTTAAAGGTACTACTCAGACAGCTCATTATTCAGAGGAGGAAGCAGCAATATAAAAATTCCACAAGCATCATAATATCCAATGGAAAAATACAAGTCTCATTTCAAACTTGGTTGGGTGCATAATTAGCTAAGAAAGTTATCACTAATTCAAATCACTTATGAAGACAAACTTATATAAACATTCAAAATCATAACCAGTATTGTCTTTTCCTCCTATCGTCTTTTTCCAATGTAACCACTTTATAGATGGAGTTAAAATCTTAAATGTTTTATCTATTAATATCACCTCTTTTCCTTTAAATAGTCCTTATAAAGATACACAATCCAGATATCACTAGTAGAAACTAAGCATTCAACAAAATACTGAGAATTTCTTAGCCATACTGTCCTAAGTTTTAAGCATACCTAATAAAAAATCATAATAATGCAATATCAGATCACATAGTAAAGCAATTAGGACTTCATCAGAATTTATAAAACACCACAACTGTTTAAAACTCTTGAGGTCAGGCATGGTGGTGCATATCTGTAATTCTAGGGACTCGGAGACTGAGTCAGGAGGCTGAGGAAAGTTTGAGACCAACCTCAGCAATGCGGCAAGACCCTTAGCAATTTAGAGAAACCCTGTTTCACATTTAAAAAGAAAAAAAAAAAAGGACTGGGGAAGTAGCTGAGTGGTAAATCATCCCTGGGTTCAATCTCCAGTACCAATAAACAAACAAGGAAGCAAACTAACTCTAAGATTCAAGTTATCAGATGATTTGATTAGACCAGAAACAATACTTCAAACTTCTAATTTCAGAACTCTTGAAAATCAGCAAAACTATTTTTCTCATCATTTATACACTTAACATTATCTACAAGCTTCCCAAAGGTTGAAAACTACCCAATGCATGAAAGGAACTGACCCTTTGACTCTAACTAAAAATATATACTACAATGTAGTCTAATCATACTTCAAATGGATCTCTTTTCACTTAATACTTCTGTTAAGGGGAACAACAGGAAACTACATACTGGCTGGTGTTTTGGAACAGGAAACATATTCAAAAGAACTCTGGGGAGGCCTAGAACTCAAAATCCTGTTTTTAACTGAGTGTATGCATGTTTTTTCATAGGATTATATGTAAGTAAGATACTGAACTTGACATCTACACTCTCTCAAATACACGAATAGGAAGACTACTAAGGCTCAATAATCTAACAGATCAAAAGGATATGAGCTCACATGGGAAAAATGGTTAGGCTTTCTTTAAACCCATGTTTATTATACTTTGTAGGACTACCCATTAAATTATGTTTCACTTCAAATCTAGTATCTGGTTTTCAAAGGCATATTTTAAGTAACACATTAAGATAATACATACACTATGGCTGAACTTAAGGAAAATATCTAAGACCTATGGAAATGTTATAGTCATAATTTAAAATAAATTATAAAGTCTTCCCCTCATAAGATTTATAACCTTAGCCACAAACACAGGATCAATGTTAATGAGGGTTTAAAAATCTGTACTTAATAAATTCAATTGTCAAAAGTGTACCCTTTTCTGTCTGGGGTTATGGCTCAGTTATAGAGTGCTTGCCTAGCACTAGTAAGGCACAGGGTTCAATTCTCAGCACCACATAAAAATAAATAAATAGAAAAATATTGTGTCCATCTACAACTAAAAATATTTTTTAAAGTGTACCCTTTTCTTAAAACTAATGCCTTCTTCAGTGTTAAAAAAATTTGTACTCTTCAACCAAAATAGTTTTCTGTGGCATGTCCCCTAAAGAAAACAGAATTTTAGGCAGCATTTTACAAAAAAGTACTTTTGTCAATTCCTTAAATTGTCATCTGATCATTCCAGTTGCATCCCCCACCATCATTTTATATGTGATTAAAGAATTAACACATACTCCTTGTAGAAAATTTAGTAAATCAGGCTGGAGCTGTAGCTCAGTGGTGGAGCGCCTGCCTTGCACATGTGAGGCAGTGGGTTCGATCCTCAGCACCACATAAAAATAAATAAAGATATTGTGTCCATCTACAACTACAACAAATACTTAAAAAATGTGGTAAATCTAGAGAAGTATGAATAATTTTTTAAACATCACCTTCATTCTGTCCACCCAGAAATACTTGAGTTAACACTGTGACGTACAGGTTTTCAAATTTTTGTTCTAGGGGCAAATATACATAAGTAAAAATTAAAATGGAATACAAATGCATATTAACACTATGTCCATTATTATAAAATACTTCTCATTCTGAAATAATCTTAGAAAACAATTCCCCTATCACTGGATATGTGTGTTGCTTTAACTTTCTATTAATACCAATACTTTGATATAGTACTTACTAACAATTATTAACAAAAAAATACAAAAAACAACACTCAGAACTCATATCCAAAAAAAAGCCTATAGTGGTCTGGGATATAGTGCAGTGGTGGTATGCTTTCCTAGCACAGTAGAGACCCCAGGTTCAATCTCTAACACTGCAAAAAAAAAAAAAAAAAAAAAAAGATCTATAAACACATGAAGACTTTCGGCCTCACCAATAAGCCAATGAAATATGTAAAAATTATAAGACATATTCACCTAATGAATGAAAACCTATAAAGCATCTAAAATAATACTAAGTGCTGCAAGAACCATAGAAAAACTATTTCAATGCAATACTAATTATAAACTAACACAATCTCCCTGCATAATAATTCAGGCAGTATGCATCAAGGGCTTTAAATGTGTCAGCTAATAATTTTATTTTTAGAAATGGATCCTAAGCCAGGCCTGCTGGCACATGCCTGTAACCCCAGCTACTTGGAAGGCTGAGGCAGGGGGTTCTAAGTTTGAGGCTAGCCTCAGCAACTTAGCATGACCCTGTCTCAAAAGAAAGAATAAAGTGCTCGCTTTGGCAGCACATATACTAAAATTGGAACGATACAGAGAAGATTAGCATGGCCCCTGCGCAAGGATGACACGCAAATTCGTGAAGTGTTCCATATTTTTAATACTAGAATGGCCAATAGGGAGGGAGGGGAAGGGAGGGGGCAAAAAGGTGAAGGGAAAAAAAAAAAAAAAAAGATGGTAGAATGAGATGGATATCATTACCCTAAATGCATTATGAAGTCACGAATGGTGTGAATATACTTTGCATACAACCAGAGATTTGTAAAAAAGTGCGCTATATGTGTAATATGAAATGTAATGCATTCTGCTGTCATTTATAACATCTTAGAATAAAAAATAATTTTAAAAAAAACTTTAAAAAATAAAAAAATAAAAGAGAAAAAAAAGAATAAAAATGTCTGGGAATGTAACTCAGTGGTAGAGTACCCCTGGGTTCAATCCACAGTACCCTAAAATTAAATGACTAAGAATAATCAAAGATAATTCTAGATGTTAACCACCCACCCACCCACCCCAAAAAAAGTAAACAGGGTTAATTCTAAAAGTATATAGGGTTAACACTAATTTAGCATTATAAAAGACAGTGAAGACCTGATGTACATCATTGCTGTGGTTTGTATACATCCTTCAAAAATTCACCTATGGGACCTTTATTCCCAGTGTGACAGCACCGGGAGGTGGAACCTTTAAGAAGTGGCATCACTGGTAGTGCAGAGAACACAATATTATAAAGCCAAGGGTGTACCTTAGCCAGGCACAGTGGCCCATGCCTGTGATCCCAACTACTTAGGAGGCTAAGTTGCCCAGGCTGTCTCAAAATAAAATAAAAATGGCTGAGGATACAGCTCAGTGATGGAGTGGTACACTCCCCAGACCCCCCCCCCCCCCCCGCACCAAAAAGAAAAAAAAAAAAAAACCTAGAGCACACCTTGTGTTTTGCCCTTTAGAATGTACTTGCCTGCCCTTTCACCTTCTGCCATGCTATGACTCCCCTGCCAGATGCTAACACATGCCCTTGGATTTCCCAGCCACCAGAAAGAATCATGAGATAAATAACTATTCCTTTATGAAGGACTCAGTCCCAGGCATTCTGTTAGAATAATGGAAAATAAACTCAGACAATTATTATTATTTAGCTTTCCCTAATACTTCACAGATTTTAATTTCTGGTCCAGCCTGCACTTTTCATAAGACTTGTTTATGTGTTTGTTTTGGGGCTTAATGCTCAATCTTACAATTTCTAAGAGGAAATAGATGCTTTCAGCATAGCATATTATATAATAACTGATATACAACTTAAATTACTGTACTTTATTACTCCACCTGCTGAATAAAAACACATTTTATGTATTGTAGATAAAACGATAACTCAAACATCTACAATCAGTTTAGTTTTTTTATTCATTCATTTATTTTTATGATATTGGAGATTGAACCCAGGGGCACTCTACCTCTGATCTACCTTCCCAGCCCTTTTTTATTTTTTATTTTGAGATAATTTCTCACTAAATTGCTGAGGTTGGCCTCAAACTTGTGATCCTCCTACCTCAGTCTTTCAAGCAGCTGGGATTACAGGCATGCACCACAGTACCTGGCTAACAACAGGGTTTTAAAAGATAAACAAAGAGCCAGGCATGGTGGCCCACGCCTGTAATCCCAGCACCTTGGGAGGCTGAGGCAGGAGGATCACGACTTCAAAGCTAGCCTCAGCAATGGCGAGGCATTTAGCAACTCAGTGAGACCCTGTCTCTAAATAAAATACAAAAAAGGGCTGGGGATGTGGCCCAGTGGTCAAGTGCCCCTGAGTTCAATCCCTGGTACCAAAAAAAAAAAAAAAAAAAAAAAGATAAACAAAGAGATATTTCAATATTTTTTGTCCAAACCCCTGTGAACCAATGTTGGTAGGGGGGGATGCCCACCAACATTGTTTTCCTACAATCAGTTTTGACTTTCCCCCTGGGGGGGTAGAAGGAAATAGATAGATAGGAGATATATATATATACATATATATATATATATATATATATATATATATATGATGATCATACACTATCAGTTGAGTAATGAAAACTGTAAATTTATGTCTTTACTTCCTTTATGAAATACTTTTGTACATCCATTTTATCTGAAACAAGTACTTAAAGAACCCATCAATATAGCATTCACACACTGGGCATGGTGGCTCACCCCTATAATCTCAGCAACTCAAGAGGCTGAGGTAGGAAGATTACAAATTCAAAGCCAGCATCATCAGCAACTTAGTAAGACCCTGTCTCAAAACAAAAAATAAAAAGGGCTGGGGATGTGACTTAAGCACACCAGAGTTCAATCCCTGCTATAAAAAATATATTTTTATATTGTATATTTTTAATAATACATTATAAATATATATGTATATTTATATGGATCTTTAAAAAGTAGATCTAAAAAAACAACCAAAAAACTTGTTTTTCCATTTCCTCTACTGAAGTCCACTACAGTGGAAGGAAGTCTTCAAATGCCTAAAAAAGGGACCTCTAACTTTGAGCCCTATTTAATTCTTACATTCAAGATTAGACATAAATTTTCTGATATGAATATACTTCCATGAAGCTCTACTTGTGCACATTTTTCAAAGAGGAGTAGAAGTAAAAGGATATTTGGGAAGGAAAAATCTAACACGGCTAAAAGAAAAAGTCTACCTTCACTGTACAGTAACAGACTCAAAGCACAGTCACCCCATTTCTTAAGGGCCACGCTGGTCCAAAGGTATTAAGAGACAAACCCAAAATCCCTACTCTGGAAACCTCTCACCTGGCCATTCCTGGAAAGAAACCCCCAAGACCAAGATCTTGTTCACCTTCTTGACCCTTACCAACCATAGATCCCAATCTAGCCCACCATTTCAACTGGCATAGAAAATAATTTGGAAGATTCACATTCCCCAGTATAAAACTCATTATCTGACTTAAAAATGAGGGAGATACTGTCTGCAGTTTGATTTAAAACCACTTATCATCCATAAATATATGGGAAATAGTCTTAATTCTACAAGCACTTAAAATCCCAACGAAACAGATTAAAGAAGCAAAGAACAAAACTCTCCTCCTTCAACACTATAAAATTTCCAAATATCTTTCTACTCTGGCTATTTCACTGGCTTCTTTGTTTTTTATTTGTTTATTTTTATGTGATGCTGAGGATTGAACCCAGTGCCTCATGCATGCTAGGCAAGCGCTCTCCACTTAACTACAGCCCCAGCCCTCACTGGCTTCTTTGTAAGGACAGGTGTGTAAGAAAGAAATGGGAAGTTAGGCTGAAAATTTAGTAATTGTGCAAAAAATTATCAATATTTCAATCATGTTGAACTGTGCTATGAAGCTATTTCCAGAACAAAAGTGAACAAAGCAATTAATATGTCAGCAACTATATTACAAAACATTTCTTTCTTTATTCTTAGGTTCCTCAGCAGGATGTTTGAATATACAGTTCAACCCATACTTTCAAAAGTCAAGCTGCTTTAAAAATCCACTCCATAAATACGTACTCCTATGGATTTAAAACTTAAACTATTTTATAGTTTTTAGTATAGTCTATAATATAAATAACAATCTTAAAAGCAATTTAATATGTTTTTCATTTCAATATTTCAACAAAAGATATCCAAAAGATGTTTTATTTCCCTTTGAAATAAAGGCACAGATATTTATGACTATGGTCTAGTACAAATATTATTATGGTCAAGTACAAATATGTAATCAGAGAATTACATATTACTAAACTGAGAAGGGATCTTAGTGATAAATGACGAGTAAGATAGTCTCAATTACAAGAAATTGAAAGTCTCAAGAGGCAGATCTGTCCAAGTTCACAGAATATCAAGTAACTCTCGGTGTTACTTTTATTATGACCAGTTAATATTTAATAGTAAAATAGGTAGTGCACTTCAGTAGACAATATACAATAAACTATATAAATACCTGCCTCAAATCACTCATCTTCATAGACGGTTGCGGTAGAGATAACAGCAAGTGGGCATATGAAATCTAAATTGACATATTGAAGGATCAAGAAAATTTTTTTAAATAAAGATTAAAGTTTGCCCATAAATAATTCCACTCAATGTAAAGGAATACCAAAAGCAGAAACACACAGCAGTGGGAGAGAAATAAACATCAGATCATTACTAAAGAACAAGGGTTCCTTCTTCCCAGAAAAGACCAATATAAAGATGAAAATCAGTATTAACATAATTTTTGCCTTTAAAGAAACTCTGTGCTGACTCAAACATTCCATGCTGTGTTTTAGACTACATTAACAGAAATGCTGTGTCCCAAGCAAGGGAGCTGTTTCAATCTTTGCCACATAAACCTTTTCTTCCTCAGTTACAAATCTCCTTCTTCCTTTTTGGATTCTTCTGTCTCCTCAGCTTCATGTCTTCTTTCTATGAAATTCCATTAAAAGGTAGGCAACATTTGTTGCTCCCACATCCTGCCACTTAATTTTTAGAACATGTCACCATTGCAAAAACTCTTTTGTCCTTGCTACCTAGATTTTCCTAGTCGGTTAACCTCACAGCATCTTAAATTTAACATATCCCAAGCCATACTCATTGTGTCTCCTACATTCTTTCAAAAGAGCATGTTCCTGATTCCATTCATATGATATGTCTAGAAGAAGCAAATCCATAGACAAGAAGTAGATTACTGTTTGCCAGAGGATGGAGGAAGAAGAATTGGGAGTAACTACTAAAAGGCACAGAGTTTCTTCCTGGCATGATTAAAACGTTCAGGAATTATATAATATGGGCTGGGGTTGTATAGCTCAGTGGTGGAGCCCTTGCCTTGCATGGGTGAGGCACTGGGTTTGATCCTTAGCACCACATAAAAAATAAATAAATAAAGGTATTGTATCCCTCTACAACTAAAAATATTTTTTTAAAAAAGAATTAGATAATACTGATGACTGCACAACAGTGTGAATGTACTGAAAACCACTTATGCAATTTAAAATGAGGAGTTTCTGTGTTATTTGAATTTCATCTCAATAAAAAATTGCTAATTAAAATTGAATAAATAAGAACAAATGTACACACACACACACACATACATACACACACATACACCAGCTTGCCCTTTCTTGTAACTTTCCTTTTACCTTCCAAAGTAATAAACTTCCCATAAGTGGAATTATTCAAACATAAGCTAAAAGATCATCTGTCAGCAATATGCTATTGAAGGGCTTCCCAAAGTGACTGGGAAATCACATTAGATTACCTTTAAGTATTTTTCATCTCTAAATTTCTGTGTAACCAAAATGAAGAGATTGGAACCAAAAGTGACCAGGGAGAAAACTAAAGGAGAACTTGAACATTTTTCTTCTTTTTCAAAATGAGAATTGTAGAATATAAGCAATATAATCAAAAGTACAAAATAAAATAAGTCCAAAATGAAAAAGCACAAAAAATAAGAAAAAATAGCAAATAAATTAGATAATGTCACAAAAACCAACAAATTATTTTCAGAGTTTAATAGCACAATATTTGTTTCGTTTATACCCAATTTATCCTACATCTAACTGTATTTCTCTACAAATGCCTAAATTTCTTTTCCATTTTAGTGATAAAGCAAGATGTTAGGAAAAAAGTTAATGCAAATAAGATTAAAATCAAATCACTCCTGATGGGCATGTAATTGGGTTAATAAGGTAAACAATGTATGAATATAATAATAAGTTATTTCCCCCAAAATCTGGCATCTTATCATTGAAGCCCATGAACCTAACAACTGGTCTCATTTGTGAGAAAATTTAGAGGGAATATATTTAATGATGTAAAAAAGCAAAGAAACTTTAAATCTTCCTACTATAAATGCCAGCAAACATCTAAAACAAATTGCTATAGGAAAAACAAAAAAGGAAGGCTTTCTTTAAACCAAATCAACCCTTTCAGAAGCCAGAAGACTGTGCTTCAAACTCTTGGTCCAAAAAGGGGTCTGTTGACCAACAGCATCAGTACCACTTAAGAGGTTGTCAGAAATGCAGAATCTCAGGCCCCACTCCAAACCTACTGTTGTTGCATGAGTTTGCTGCCTTATATGAGGATATTAAATTCTGTTAAAGAGGTCAAGAAAACAAATGGAGCCTGGAGGTATAGTTCAGAAGTAAAGCTCTTATATAGTACATATGCAAGACCCTGAGTTCAATCCCCAGCACTGCATAAAAAATAATAATAATAAAAGGAAAAAAGAAAAACAAAAACAAATGCAATAAATGAAACTCACATGGAGTGATCGATTTAAATGATGGTAAGTAAGCTCACAGCTTATAAGGAAGAGGCAACACTCACAGGCTTGGTTAAGTATAGATACAGAGAATGGAAGCTGGTGAAATGAAGGCAGAATTTAATATTAAAAACAGGTAAGTTAGTAACTCAAATGACATTGCAAAAATTGAATAAAATACTATGGGGAGAGCTGGGTTCATGGCTCAGTGGTAAATGGATTGCCTATCACGTGTGAAGCACTAGGTTTGATCCTCAGCACCGTAAAAAAATAAAATAGGGCTGGGGTTGTGGCTCAGCGGCAGAGCGCTCGCCTTCCACGTGCACGGCCCGGGTTCGATCCTCAGCACCACGTAAACATAAATGCATTGCATTGTGTACAACTAAAGTAAATAAATAAATATTTTTTAAAAATACTTAAAAATGAATAAAATAAAAAGAATTGTGTCCATTTATAACTAAAAAAAATTTCTTTAAAGACACTATGGGAAGGGCCGGGGTTGTGGCTCAGCGGTAGAGCTCGCCTAGCACGTGCGCAGCCCAGTTTGATCCTCAGCACCACATAAAAATAAAGGCATTGTGTACAACTAAAACAAATAAATAAATACTTTTTAAAAAAAAAAAAGATACTATGGGAATAAAAAGAGATTACTAATAGAAAGGGATGAAAAGACTAAATCATCACTGTGTCATGTCTAGACTGACATTATGCCATCTATAGATGTCACCTCCATAGCAAGCCATCCACTAAGGATACTCAGTATGATCCCATTCTGGAACCACATCATTAACTCAGTGGAATCTTGGCCCAAATATTAACTCTGGTCCTCATAACCACACCACCAATAGGAAAGACAGATGGGAAAGAGAGACAGGACAGGTAAACACTATGTAGCCAGGAAGCTGGCAGTAGGGTCCAACTTTGTGCACTTTATCTAAGTGTGTTAACTCATTCCATGGTTTTGTTCTTGCTTCTGGATTTGTGCTTTAAATTTATTTGATAAACTGAGAGATTCAAGCATTTTAATTTGAGTGCTGAATGCTTCTATCCAATAATCTCTGAGAGCTTGACTGATACTGTATTGGGGGGCTAACCCTTGCATGAAGGTAATTTCCCACAGAACACCTACTGAAACAGAATCTGCATTTTAACAAGATCCCCAAGTGATTCATATGCATATTAAAGTTTAAGAAGCACTGACAAAACTAAGAAAGAGAAGCCTCCACAAAGACAAAAAGTTGGATCTCAGAAAAACTATGCTCAGAATACCCCCCTAAACAAAAGGCTGCACATACTGGGAAGAGACTGTGAGCCCCAAAAGTGAGAGAAATACAAAGAGATCCATTTTTCAACAGCTATCATGTAGGTTTAAAGAAGCCTGGCTTTGCTTGTGGGCCCTCCTTTGAACTCTAGCTCTCTAAAGCTCCATACACAGTTTGAGAAAACACTCCAGTACAGCACAAAGCACGGCACCGCAACATTAATTCTACAATCTCCTCCTTGCTGGAAGTAAAAATCTACTTTTTCAGAAAACACTATATTTCAAGAATACCAATCTAAAGGCTATCAATAACAGTGAAAGAGTTATGACTTCCTTCATGAGGCTACAGTGACCTCAGAAGGGTCATCCAAGAGCAGAACTGAGATGAGCCTGAAAAGCCTTGTTCCTGGACTGCACACCTCCCACCTAGCAGGGACTACTGACTGGGACAGCTACAGTCACCTGTATTACATCCACATTGTTCCTGACACATATGAGGGGCTCAGTAACTGTTCTGGAATAATAGAAAAAATAATGACAAATGTCACTCTGTCTATCCTTGATTCCTCTAAGACACATTTACTTTAATTCAATCCCTTGGCTCTGAGAAATTCCTGAAAACGAAAGCATAATTCTACATCTCAAATTAATATGATTCGTAACACCTTCCCATCCATATCTTGAAGGAGGATTTTACATTTTCTATTATTAATCCCATTTGAATATTCCATGACCCTATGAAACAAACACATCAACCTATATGATAAGAAACAACTATGCCCATGAAACAGAGGGAAGTTATACTAACTGCTGGCCAACAATACAATCTGACCATTTTAAGTCATTAACAAGTTCTGGGAATATGCTACACAGGAAAGATCAGCTATTATTTTCTTTTTCTAGGTCCAGATTTAAGACATGTTAGGGTAATATCTGCAAAACAACTGAACTAGACACCGAGGACAATTCACACACGCAAAGATCATTAATAAGATCTACAAAAACACTAAAGATGTTGGGACTGTTTCATTGAGTAAAGAATAAAATATCAGGAAAAGAACATAAAAGTTTCAAAAATCATTTCTATAAAGAATATGTACCCTGTTGCTTCCAAAGTATGTTTAAATTTCAAAGGAAAATATTTCATTTGGAAATCCTAATTTCATATTCCATAAAGCCTTATGAAAAAAAAAATAAGGAAACACACACAGGGTAGTTGAATGTACTCTGTTCCAAATAATCTATGGAATCCCTTTCACTCTGTGCATTTAGTATACCCAGGTATTGCTAAAGAACACATCGGACATTAGATATTTTGACACAGTTTTGTACACTGTCTTATATGGGTTTTAAATATAATGTGTTTAAGAATTGCCTCCATAAGGTCACAGAGCAAAGGACTAACCTTATAGATTTTTGTGTCTTCTGCAGCTAGCAGCATGAAAAGATCACATATTATAAGCCTTCCTAAAATGCTTGTTAATTTTAATTAAGTATTACCACCCTCAGAGGCAAAAAAAAAAAAAAAAAAAATCTTAATTGGAGAATAACCAAATGCCACCACCATCACCAATAGAAAACAGTTCTCAAAATTTCCAAGTGAATCTACTTGTATGTCAAACAATGAAAACAAGAAAGAATAATTGTCTCGTTCATTACAAAAGGGCTAATAATGACTCTTCTGTTTGCAAACTTAATCCACTCCAACTAGTCCTGTTAACTGCCTGATAAAACGCAAGGCGTTATGTTTGCTTCATAAGCTTGATCTAAGTTCTTCATGAAATGTATTAAACATAAATGCATGTAATCTATCTTCATTCCATCTATTCAGAAATCCAGTTTATTTATTACATGAAAATTAAGAGGCAAAACACTTACTGTTACGAGCAAAAGTAGCAAAATGCAATTGACTTTCAAAATATCGTACCCAAAGAGCTGGCTTCTTCCCAGATATGAACAGACATATTTCAGTGATAAAACCTTTAAAGTCAATTAAAATCTACTATCATGCAGTTATGTTTTGCGCAGCATAGGACCCAAATACACAGCATCCCAGTGGTTGAATGGCTAATGTTCTACTTAATAAACGGTTCATAAACTGCTATCCCCCTATTAAAAAGTCAGTTGCTGGCTTTAACAAACTCCTTGAGGAGTTCATTTCAGCTATTCCTGCTTTGCCCAGTGTGAAATGATTTAATCCTGTTGCTTTCTTCCTAAAGGGTAGAAAGACCATGTTCAAAGGGGACATGAATGGTGAAATTTGGGTGCTCCCTAGACAGGCTTTAGGGAAGGATGCCTTTGAGAACAGTGCCTAGAAGTGGAAGGAGAGTGAGGAATGGGAAGGAGAGAAAATAACACTGGCAGGTGGGTAAGCACCCTACTTAGCTTACTTTCAAACTAGACTCACGATTCAAGTTTATTTCAAACAGTTTAACTTGACATGACCCATTCTGATCCAGAACTTATGCCTTACACTATTAAAATGAAAATTTGCCTCCCAACAGCTGCAAATAATTTCATAAAGTCTTACTTTATTTCAAAATAGCATTTCACAAATAAAGCAATCAGACTTCTCTGTGGATATTTCTATGTAAATTCTATATCTAATAGCTATATATGGAAGTTCATAAAGAGAAATAACAGTGATTCTAGATTTTCAGAAGAAATTTTTTTAAAGATATGACACCAAACTCCAAATCTATCATATACACAGGATGTAAGACAGAAGCCCCTAAAAAGTGGTTTCAAACTACACATTTCCCACCATAACACTCCCCACACACACCTCCCCGCAGATTCCCCAAGGAGAGCATGCCAGAATCTGAGAACTGAGCTGGTGGGCAAGCACACTTTGAAAAAACACTCCAGGGGATTCTGATACTCAACCAACCACCTCCTGTCCCTACTGCCATTATCCACTAATAATGTTATAATGTTCCAACACCCGCTGCTGATGTACTTTGTGCTATTTTCTTATACCAAATGTTAACTAAGTGAAGTCATTAGAATACAGCTTCTGAATTCAACTGGCATTTATCCAGTTTTTAAGAGGTAAAAATAAATCCATGAATGGCAAATCAATTTTACTTTCTTTCACAAAATTCCATTTTAAAGCTATACAACAAATTCTGAAGTCAAATCTGTTTACACTCATAGCTTTTCAATGAATGTATTTAAGTCAGCTAATGTACTTCCATAAATCAAATTTTCACTACTACGCAGCAATGAAAAAAAGTTCCAACATTCTTTACAATCCACTTACACTTAAGTAAGAAATAACTCAGATGTTTTTAAGCAAGTAAATAAAGAGATTTCAAGGTTACCATAACTCACCCAATGTACCTTATACCTCATATCATACGGTCCGTAGATTCACATCATTATTTAGAGGGAACAGTAAGTGACACTTGTTAAAGCAGTTCTATTTCAAACTGACACTCCTGATTTTCAGTGTTTCTACTGTTCATACTCTAAGGCAATGGAATGTACCTCACAAACTTCAACTTTCATATCAAAACTAGTTTATGCCACTACAAAGCACATTAAGAAATGTGATCTCTCTCCAAACCCAAACTTTTAAAATCACCTGCCAACAGGTATACACATCCACAATCTTGAATTTCTTACAAAAACTTCTAGTAGTTGTCACATCTATTCTGCACAGTTAGGCCCCAACACTAAAAAACTCAGAAAACAAACTTACCTTAATTGGAGCACTACTAAACTTAATTTTCCGATTTGCTGGGATTTCTTCTTCTTCTGGCAATCCAATGATTTCTGAGTATTCCATATCAGGCTGATAGTAATTGTTCTCATCACTATCTTCCTCCTCATCCTGCTCAGTGCCTGTCTCTCCCCAGTCTGAATTATACCTGGATCTCACCCTATACACATTATAGTCACTATGCATGTATACATGGGAACTCTCAAAATTATTTGAATCTTCAGGTACTTCTTTTCCACAACTGGATGCAGAAGCATCAGGAGAGGTGAAATCACCACCTGCAAGTTCTTTCCTCTGTTGCTTTGCTGCCTCACTTCCAACAGAATTAGCTTCAGCCTCTCCTAAAGGTTGGTTTTGGGGTGAAAGGATATCAGACTTTGGCATTGCCTTATTTTCAGCACAAGGCTCTTCGAGAATATCTTTGTCAATTCTGTCCGGAGTCTCCTGGTTAGATATGGAGTCCTCAGCTTCCTTGCTCTGCTGTATCTCTTCACTAGGTAACGAAGCTAGAGAGGTACTTTTAGGAGCCACTTCTGGTACTGGAGTTGTATTACTCTTCTGAGCATCCTCTGTATCAACCCCTTGTTTGTTCGATGGAGACCAAGAATTAGAATCCTTAAGGTGGCCAAAGGTGTCAAGATTTGTAACAGTAACAGATGGTAAATTCAGGGGATAATGCCCAGTCACTGAGTATTCATTGTTTGCCTTCTCAGAAATGATGGCACTGGGGGACTCGGTGTTCTCAAATACTGCACTCAGTTGACTCACCGTTGGGGAGACAGCCTCAGTCCGGGAGCTAAGGCTGTCCAAGGAATCAGTACTGCCTCTATTGGACTTGGAACCACCCCACTCATCCTGTGGTTCACTCCCCCCAGCTTTTTCTTTCTTTGGGGAATAGCGGTTGTTTTGCCCTGACTCATGCACACTTCTCTCAAACATCTTTCGGGTCTCTGTGAATTTAGAATATGAAGGGCCATCATACATTGTGTCAAATCTACTAATTCGTTCAGATACAGAGGACTCCAATTTAACAACAGAGCCATCTGTTTTCTCCAGAAATTCTTTGGGCTTCATTCTTCTCTGAGGGGATGAAGGTCCACCTTTCCCCCTGGTTTTGGCAATGACTGCAGCATTCTCGTTGGGTTCCATACCCATCTGCATAAACAAGTTTTTAATTCTGTTGACGTTGGAGCCATATTTCCTCCCCCTGCTCTGCTGGGAGCCCTCACCTTCCTTTGCTTTTTGTTCCCCATCTGACTTGGGTTTGTCAAAGGTACTTTTCAGTGCCTGGAACTCAGTTCTATATGCATTCCTGTGAGGAGAGGCACTTCTCAGAGTGGTTCGTTCACCTGAAGACTCAGCTTTCAACATTTTTACTTCAAGGGTGAAAAGCCAATGTTCATAATGATCAAAGGAAAAAAAAAAAAAAAAAACTCTCTTCTCTAATCACCAGTATTTGGTCAAGAAAAGGGCCGCTCAAGTGGCATACTCTCAGTGATCGTCCCAACAAATGTATTAGGAAATTATTCAGTCAATAGTTACACAAAATGGCTTTTTCAAAGCAAGACTAGAGGTTCATCTGTAATAGAAAAGAATGAATTTCTGAATCCATGTACTCACTTGAATTTATGTTTAGTCAACTAATACACACTTTATTGTCCAAGTGGTTTAGCCACATATCAAGCAGAAGAAATTATTTATTGAAATGGAAAGTTAAAAGTCAAGAAGTTAAAAGTTATCATTCTTATTGGTCTGGTAACAAAAATGTTTCAAACACAATTTGGAGGTCCCTATCAAACTCCCTCTCTCTCCCCCCATCACCTCCTCCCCACACACATTACACTTAAGTACATTTGAAAACAATATTTTAGCCCATTTGGATGCTTTTGCAAATGACCCTAAAATAAACTGGCAATTCAAGTATGTTTAAGAAATCATCAAACTGTCTAGAAAAATTAATTTCATTTGGCATTATCCATACTCAGGTAGAACTCACTTTAAGTACAGTTAAAAGTTTGGAATCTATGTTTACAAACTTCAAACATGCCACATTGGTTTATTTCAGCCCCTCTGGTCCAATATTCTCATCTACAGCATCCCTAAAGTGACACTAGTGCAATTTCAGAACAAAACAAGAAAAAAGTTCTTGAATGTCGGTAAGTTTCACTCTAAGTTCAGTTATAGACAATATTTGGAAGTTTTCTAACAGTGGATATATAATTATGGAGTGGGACGTAGACATCACAAGAATGAATGCATGAGAATGTGACAATCAGAAAGCAAATATATCATGACATCTCTTTTTCCCAGCCCTGATTTGTTTATTCCTTCTTGCCTCTAACTTACTACAAGCTCAAAACACAACAGCAATGCATGCTTTCTGGTCTCAGCCCACAGCTGGATTTTATATCAATATGCTAGCAATCAAATACTTCAAGATCTGCTGAAGAGCAGACGATACCATTCTAAAGATTTTTCATTTTGTTTTTGTTTTGTTTTGTTTTAATATTAGACTGAACCACATCACCCTCACGCACAATCAGTTGAGGAAGCACACACTTTCACTTAAATCGGCTCAGAACTCGTTTCCTGGCCCAGCATGCATGCATGGCCCATGCAGACAAACAAGAAAGGCTGAAGAGTGTAGTGCCAGTTTTTTTTTTTTTTTTTTTTTTTTTTTTTTTTTTTTTTTTTTTTGTAAACCATCGACAATCTCCTTTTACCCTGACATTTTTTAAAGACATAAACACCCTCCCCTCTCCCCACTCACACACCCCATTCCCTCCCCCGCCAATTTGAGCCCGAGGGGGCGGAGGCGGGGGCGATGGGGCCGCCGGGGATTCAAAACCTGCCCTCACAAAAGACAAACATAAATAACACCAACTTGAGAGGCAGCCGATTCCCAAGCCTGGTTCGGGACGCAATCCCTCGGCCCCGGGGCAGGGCCGGGAGAGCAGGTGACGCCAAGCGCTATGGTAGGAGGTCGCAGTCTAGCTTTGTGCCAAGAAGCACCTGAAGTCCTAACACATTGGCTGCGGCTCCCAGCGGCTGCCAGGCGGATCCCAGTGTGGCACGGGGAGAGACGAGCTCCCTGGCCACATTTAAAAAAATAAAAATAAAAAAAAAGAAAGAAAGAAAGAAGAAAAGAAAGAAAATTATAGGGTAATGATAATAAATCCCTTTGTTTTTCCTCCCAATGTGCCAGGAAACAATAGATCCCACTGATAATGCCTCGGATCCTCAACCTCTCGCTCCACAACCACAGCCCACCCCCACCCCCAGCCTGCAACTCAGCCTTTGTACATGCCGATATTTTTCCCTGCTCATCTCCTCCCTCCCCAGCTCCTCGCCGCGCACAGCCTCCCCCTTACCGGAGCGGGAGCGCTGCGGGCTGGAGGGTCGGCCGCGCGCTCCCACCCCGCTCACTGCGCCCCCCACCCTGCGGTGGCCGCGGCTGCTGGCGCCGGCCCGCTGGGTGCCCGCCGGGTGCCCGCCACCCGCTCCTCACGGCGCCGCACGGAGGGCTACGGCGGCCGCTTCCACCCTCGCCCCGGCCCCCACGCGCGCCCTGTCCGCGGCGGGCGGCCCCAGGAGGCGCTCTGCGCTCCCCAACGCCATTGCGGGCGGGCGGGCGGTGGCGGCTGGGCACCGACGCGCTCGCACACTCCGGGCCGGCCTGGGGTGGGGGCGCCGGCTGGGAAGGGGCTTGGCCCACGTGCACGGTCACCCACACCGGGCCTTCGGGCCGGTGGGGGAGGCCGGGGTATAATGGAGGACAGGCCGCCGGGACGAGGAAGGCCTGGGGTAACAGGTGCCTCACCTCGGATGATAGGATTAACTCTAGGGCCGCAGAAAGAGGGAACCCAGCAGCAAAATCCCAGGAGAGGGAGAGAGAGGGAGCCTCTGGCGGCCAACGAAGGGCGAAAAGCACCGGCCTGAGGCAAGGCCGCCCCACCCCCTCGGCCGTGGGCGAGGGGCCTCTCTGGCCTGGGGCAAGGCCTACTCTTCCGGAGCCTGGCCCTTGTCGGTTCCGGAACTGGGTTTGGGCAACCCGGGCTGTGGCCCCTGGTTCATCTGCAGTTAACTCCATGACCCCAAGGCATCCAAACCCGAGCCACTGCCCTTGCCTGGAAGCCCCCACTTTGGTGACCTCTATCTAAGCCACTGCACCTGGCCAGTATACTACCCATCTTGATCCTAAGGTTCCACTGCTAAAAGGAAAGGGGTAAGGAGAATTTCTGACTTTCTTGGGTAGGGAGAGGCTTTCAGCCTACCAGCTCTGGCTTGAACCCTTTTATAAGTGCTAGTCCTTCCCTCTCCCAAAATGTCAGAAGAGTTATACATGCCTGCAAAATATAAACCGGATCAAGACTGCCAATATGAACCATTAAACCAATATCAAGGTTCTGCCCCATAGGCTTTTTGTCTCAAGAAGGTAAAAAAGACATGACTCTTGTAGAAATACAAAATGAGCATAGGTCAAAAATTTAATTTGACTCAATAATTAGGGAGGGACCCAGCAATATACTGCAACTCATTCAAATGAGAATGTGAAGAACACATATCTATAGGCAATCAAGAGGCAAAACTGCTTAATCTATGAGGCACGCTGAAATGTAATGTTTAGCATTGCAATAGTCCCTTATTTTCTGGGGATGCATTCCAAGATCCCCAGTGGATGCCTGAAACCTGACAGAGTACTGAGCCCTATATATGCTGGGTTTTTTTTTTTTTTTTTTTTTTTTTTTTTCTGTACATTCCTATGATAATGCTTGATTTATAAATTAGGTGCATTATCAAAGACAATTATAACAATATACTGTAATAAAAGTTATTTAAAACTTAAAAGTGGTTTCTAGAAGTTTTCAGTAAATGTTCTCAGATCATGTTTGACTGCTGGTAAGGATAATTGAAACCAGGTTAATCCCAACAGCAGATAAGGGAGGGGTTCCTTATCTGTTCTACAGGGCTGTGACCATTGGTCACCTCTAAGTCAAAATTTGCATTTTATAGATAAGAATCATTTACATCACTATGAGTTTCTATAGTTGTCTAGAGTATTCAAATAGCATAGTAAGAGGTATAAACTAGAGTCAGTAAACTCCAAACTCCTGGAGCTGACATACATCTGAAAGCACACGCACCTACAGTGATGTCCCCATTTCAAGGTCTTTTGCAGATTTTTCCAACAGATCATTACATTTTACAGATGGGAAAATTGAGGGTTAGGATTTGTAACTTATCCAAAGCTGTCTTAGCTAAAAATGACTATGACTGGGTCTGAGCCCAGGGAAGTCTGTACACAGAATCTATATACTCTGGGAACAAAATCTTTCAATTTCAAAAGGACTTTGTAGCTACTCAATTCTATGGATCTTATATTGTGAACAGTGAGAATTTTTTTCTTTTCTTTAAGCATCACCATATTCTCAGTCCTTTCCCAAGAAATTGGCATTCTCTGTCTACAACGTGTATGTCATGTCTATAAGCATAAACAGATGTAACAGGCAATGTGAGGGGGCTGTGGTTCCAATCTCCACTTTTGGAAAGAACATTTGTGCTGTCTGGGATAATCTAGTGGAAAAGTTCCTGTCATTTATTTGCAGTATAGAAACCAGGTTTTTTAGGAGAATAACCTAAATAAATGCAGAATCTAATCACTGAGTTCTGTCTGTAGAAGAGGGGGCAGAGCTGGCAATAAAATCAGTCTTACACCTCTTTGCAAAAGGATGATTCATACAGAGAAGGAGCCTAATGAATTTGGTTGGTTTGGGTTTATTTTTTGAAATGTGAAACTGCTGGAAAAATTCATACTGAAGGAATGACAGGGTTTTTAAAACAATGATGATAACTTAAGATTCTTACATTGTCCACGATAGGCCTTCCACCTCTCACACTTCCTAGAATGTTCTAAGGGGCTACAAGACCTGTGCTAATCCAATGTGTGTGAATATTTAACTAAATCAAATTTTTAAAACTTTGTTATTTAGCCATGCTACCTACCTTTGAAGGGCACTATAGCAACAGGTAGCTACTGGCTACCCTATTGGACAATGTAAACACAAAACATTTCCATCTCATAAATTTCTATTGGACAGTGGTATTCTATATACCATTTTCATTTCTTAAAAATAGAGATCTGTATTCACTTTAGAAGGGTTAACTTGGTTCAGTAGACCACTAATATATTTGGGATTAGAGGATATCAATTTTACTTGCTACAACTGAAAAAGGGGTGGGAGCTGTGTTCTAGTGTGAAAGATAAACCTCAGTATTAACATATATTCAAGATGAGTTCCAGGTGGTGGGAGTTTATAATTTCATATATGATTTCTCAGTCTTTTAAAAAGCATGTAAATTGGGGGTTGGAAGGATAGTAGAATAAATCAGACAT
Source organism: Tamias sibiricus (assembly GCA_025594165.1). Taxonomy (NCBI): domain Eukaryota; kingdom Metazoa; phylum Chordata; class Mammalia; order Rodentia; family Sciuridae; genus Tamias; species Tamias sibiricus. The sequence continues at coordinate 103,365,592 of CM046664.1, read as the reverse complement.
TATTACCCTATGTGCATATATGACTACATGACAGATGAGATTCTATATCATGTACAACCAGAAGAATGAGAAATTACTCCATTTATGTATAATGTATCAAAGTACATTCTACTGTCATGTGTAACTAATTAGAACAAATAAAATAAAAATAATAAGAATAAAAATAATTAGAATATTGTACCCTATTGTCATTCCCTTTGCAACCAATAAAGTACAAATTAGTAAGAATAGACCTCAAGATTATAGGACAAATTGAAGGGCAAAATGTATCCTACATTGTTTCAGGGGGTTTCTTAATGTATTTTTTAAAGTTTTCATAATGGATATTCTGAGTAACCAAAGAATTAAATTATTTATGTGTGCAAGTGAAACATTGGGTGCAGCTGTGAAAGTGAGCCTAACCACAGCCTGAGTCAAGTTTTAAGACTAGGGAAAGACTAAACTGGGACTGCAGACTGCCCATCACACCTAAGTTTACAATAGGAATTCACCTGCTAGTTGTATGAAGTTCATGAAGAAAGAGGAAAGAATAGAACAAACTTAAAGGTCTTTAGACTAATTTCTACATGGAGGAGGCAAAGTAATGGAAGAGCAATTCCTGTAAGTAATTTTACACATAATTTTAGCATAAAAGGATGTGTTAGTCACCTGTCACTGTGACAAAATACCTGCCAAAATCAACTTAAAGGAGGAAAGTTTTATTTAGGCTCACAGTTTCAGGGGTTTCAGTCCATCGTCACTTGGCTCTCTGGTTTCTGGGTTTGTGGTGAGGCAGATCATGGCAAGGAATGCATAGTGAATCGAAGCTGCTCACCTCCTGATGGTTGGGGAAAGAGAGAGAATGTGAACAAGAGAAAGAGGCTAGGGACAAAATATAGCCCCGAAGGCAGACCCTCAAGGACCCAATACCTACAACTAGGCCCCACCTCTTGAGTGTCTGCCACCTCCCAATAGTCCATTAAATTATGAATCCATCAATGATCCGAGCCCTTGTAATCAAATTACCTTTTGAAGGCCCCACTTCTGAACACTGCTGCTTTGGGGACCAACTCTTTAAACATGAACTTTTGGGGGGCATTTTAGATCCAAACAGTACGAAAGGATATTTTATTCATACCAGTGTCCTTACCAATACTACTATTAAAAAGGTGTTGATAGCTGGGCACGGTGGTGCATGCCTGTAATCCCAGCACTTGGAAGGCTGAGGCAGGAGGATCGCGAGTTCAAAGCCAGACTCAGCAATGGCAAGGCACTTGGCAACTCAGTGAGACCCCCAAGAAAGGGCTGGGGATGTGGCCCATTGGTCAAGTGCCCCTGAGTTCAATCCGCGGTACCAAAAAAAAAAAGGTGTTCATAGTGATGAGGTACCTTGTTTTGTTTTGTTGGTACTATGATGGAACCTGGGGGTGCTTTACCATCAAACTATATCCCCGGCCCTTTTCAGTTTTTATTTTGAGACAAGAGCTCACTCACTAAGTTGCTCAGGACCTCACTAAACAAAAATGTAAATGTATTTATTTTGTGAATACAGAAACAGCATAGTGAAATTAATACTTATTTGAGTCCTCAAAGGAAATGAGATTCATATTTTATAATGCCCAGAAAAAAAAAAAAAAAACACTAAATTTCTGAGGCTAAACTCAAACTTGTGATCCTCCTCCCCAGTAGCTGGGATTATATGTGTGAGCCACCACACCAGCAAGGTAACTTACTTATGAAAAATATAGTTATAACTGGTTATTTCACATTGGTAAATATCAGAGTGCTTTGTTGCCTTTGGTCTTGAAATTTTCTTAAAGGTCCACTTTTACAATAACTAATCTATTTAAGGGTAAAAGTTTAGGTTTAAATCTTCAGTTATATCACACACAAACTATTGCAAAATAGAATATATTTCTCCAAGAGTCCATGGTTCATGTTCAGAATAAAATGTTAGCAATATCTGTGATCAGACTTATTTTGTGCTGTTAGCTATAAAATTAAGGTTAAAGGTATTATTCTGCCCAAATCAATTGGTAATAATTCAGCATGACTTTGTATCTATACTCATTGCTTGGTCAAGCCATTGAAAATTTAGCTATTATCTATCTCATCTGTATCCAGTTCTACAGTGCATTCAGCATCTTGGTTTTTCAGCTTGAAAGTAGGCTCATGGAAGTCTTGAGTATTTGCTTTTATTTGCTACAAGAAATAAACTGTAGAACTCCTTGTGATTCCTTAGGGTCATTTTAAAGTTGTTATTATGTCTTAGCTCTGCAAATAAACCACAGTAGATTTACAGAGTGTTTAGGCTACAGTGATGCCTCCTCTCCTTCCCCATTATTAGTTTATTTGGCTGCCCACACAAAACACAGATAAACAAGAGTTTTATTGGACTAGACAAGTATGATGTTCTCATTACTGTCACTGCTTCTAAGGTTGAAACATCAGCTGCTATAACCATTCCTTTTAGTTTCCAGTGTTGTGTAAGTTGCATCTTTAAATACAAGCTAAGGTATTTATCTGTGGCTACAGGAGCTCATTTTACTTTCAGCAGATTAACCTCTCTAACAGGGATTCTACCATTGGTCCTCTGCCTGCCAGTCCTCCACCTGTGAGTTGCACCTGAACTCTGGCTTTCTGAAGATTGACATGCTGTCAATCCGACTTCAGAACAATTTGTTATTTTAAGACTGAAACAAATGAGAGAGACACAGTGATCCTTCCCTGAAAGAATAGTTACTGATGTGTCAAATTGAGATTCAAACTGAAGACATTTTTCTGCAACTCATATTCAGTAGTCTTTTACCCTAGAGATGCTGAGCCTAGTTCTTAAGCTCTGTGATAGAATCGTTCTTTTTGGCACGCAACTGGTGGGGTAAATATTTACCCGAGATACTCTTAGTTGTGAGTGCTGACAGAAAGGAATCAAAGAATAATAGGTATTTCTGTAATTTCTCTATTCCATAGCTTTAGCCTTGGTGACTTTACTATTAAATAAACACTTCTGTTTGCAAATAAAAGCTTTCTGCGATTTTTCTCCTTTTCCAGTCTAATTCTTTTTGAAGGCCCTCCTTGAGAGGGTTTATAATAGTCCCATTTTAAACAACTCACTAAGTTGTTTATAGCTAACTGCATTTTAAGCAAATTCTAATATTTAATTTGTATATGTGATCATCTGCTCTTAGAAATAATTCAATAATAAATTTGCTCTGAAGTTGTTTATACATTTTCCATAGGTTCTTTTCCCCCTAGTCATAATCTTTATCTCCAACATAGATTTTTATCAATTACCATCATTATAATATATTGTTTCAAATTAAGTTTGAAAATATGTCATAATGCCTTACATGATTGCTCATTTAATTTCTGAGTTGTATGAATGATGAACCAGTACTTATTCTCATTCAGCAGGCAGATCTTGAGCAACTGGCTTCATTCCCATTCTGGGACAATACTGGTTACTATTATCTATCTGGAAATGTTGCTGATCTTAGTTGAATGCTTGAGCAAGTTCCTACAAAAGTTTTCACTACTCGATTTGTGTCTTTGATTAGATTTTACATGCCTGGAAGGATCACATCATTTCTAGGTTTCTTTTGCTGTGTTAGAAAGAAAAAAGACTTTCAAACAAATTATAAGATTTTATATTTCTAAAAATATATTTACATAGATAAAATGAAATAAAAAGTCTAAGCAGAAGCACAGAGGGAAAAAGAGTGTAGAAAAACTCATGTCTGAATCCTGCACTAGATATTGTTTTAATTGAACAAAACACATTAGATTCTATATTTAAGGTGTGGGATTCTCTGAGTACAGCAATCCCACATAAAGTGAATGATGGGTTAGCAATCATTGATGAACATGAAGTTTTCCACCGAGAGTTCAAGATGTCAATTTGAGAATCAGTTAGACCCACATTCCCTAGGATAACCAGAACTCTACTTTTGGTTCTTCACAATTTGCCTCTGATAATTCTCTGGACTCCTAGTCAAATGTTTGTTCCCTTTTATCAAGTTATTTTTATTTATTTATTTTCTTTTATAGTGTTGGGTATTGAACCTACAGGTGCTCTATCACAGAGCTATATCCCCAGCCCTTTTTATTTTCACTTTGAAGTAGGGTTTTGCTAAGTGGTTGAGGTTGGCCTCAAACTTGCAATCCTCTTGCCTAGGCCTCATCATCTGAATTGCTGGGATTACAGACATGAGCCACCACCCTGTTACCAAGTCACTTTTAAGGAACACTGCAGGCATCAAGGTGGTACATATCTATGCAAAAAGACTATATGCTGTTCATTGTCCATATTGAATTTTGACAAAAACAAACAAAAATGTAAATGTCTTATTTATTTTGTGAATACAGAAACAGCATAGTGAACAGTTGTAAACAACTTAATACTTAGCTGAGTCCTCAAAGGAAATGAAATTCATATTTTATAATGCCCAGAAAAAAAAAAAAAAACAAACACATTAATGTGGGATGAAATTGAGTTGATATGAATTACACTTTTTGAAGGTGCTTATGTTGCATAGTTATAAAAAACAAGATATCGCCTTGGCCAGGAATGTAAATTTGATCTGTAATAGCTTTTAAAGGGAAGAAAGCTGAATTTTGTGAACTTTTAAAAATTATTTGCTTTGTTCTAGAATCTAATAATCTAATCTGACATTTTTGGGGGAACTTGAATAATTTGCTTATAATAAATTACATGTCTGACTGTACAGTGTGCCATAATGTAATTTATGCAAAGTATTTATATTTTGAAGATTCATAAAGCTCATCTCAAGAGCCTCAGAAATTAAGCAAGCCCAGCAATATACCAAGTGATAGACTCACCCAAAGGAGAGTTGGACCAATGCCAAATGAGACATTTAGATGCATAAATAAATAGTCATCTATTGTGGGATGTAGTTTCATTTTATGAAAAGCAAATGCCCCTTTAAAAATCTAACATGAAGCCGATCGCGGTGGCACACGCCTGTAATCCCAGCACTTGGGAGGCTGAGGCAGGAGGATCATGAGTTCAAAGCCAGCCTCAGCAATGGCAAGGCACTTAGCAATGCAGTGAGACCCTGTCTCTAATAAATACAAAAAAGAGCTGGGGATATGGCCCAGTGGTCAAGTGCCCCTGAGTTCAATCCCAGGTACAAAAAAAAAAAAAAAAAAAAAATCTAACATGAAGCTTAAAATTGACATTGAAATACTCTTGACTGAGTGTTAACCCAGAAACTTTATTTATTTATAAGCTTAGTTTCCAAAATTTGTGCATTATCATCATCACCTCACTAAAACTGTTTGTATCTCTTCTGTGGGATTTTCAAATCACAAGGTTATTATTGCCTACTGAGATGACTCTTATTTTGCTTTAAGTGAAATTGTTTCCAGTTATGGAAGATAAGACTTCTTGGCAACCATATGTTTGGGTATGTAAAGTCTACGAAATGTAAGGACCAAGCAATTCAGAGCTGACCAAGGGATCAATAAAAATAACACATAATGTTTCCAATGTATTACTAGCTTGCAAGCTCACCATGTGGAAATCAAGTATACAACTGTTTTTTAACAGTTGCTGGCAGGATTTAGAAGTTTAAAATAAATAAACTGTTTTGTATATTAGGTCAAATAAAACAAAATTACAGGTCCTGTGGAATTTGGGGGGAGAGGAGGGCCTGGAGGTACCAGGGGTTGAACTCAGGGGCACTCGACCACTGAGCCACATATCCAGCCCCATTTTGTATTCTATTAAAGACAGGGTCTCACTGAGTTGCTTAGTGTTTCACTTTTGCTGAGGCTGGCTTTGAACTCGCAATCCTCCTGCCTCAGCCTCCCAAGCCGCTGGGATTACAGGCGTGTGCCACTGTGCCCAGCGGAATTTTTATTTCTTTTGCTTTCTTTTTCTTTCTTTCTTTTTTCTTTTTTGGTACTGAGTATTGAAACCAGGGGTGTTTTACCACTGAGTTACAATCCCGGCCCAGTTTTTTTCCTCCTATCTTTTTTTTTTTTTTTAAATACATTTTTAGTTGCTGGCAGACCTATATTCTATTTATTTATTTATATGTAGTACTGGGAATCCAACCCAGTGCCTCCAGCCTCTGCCCCAACACTTTTTATTTTCTATTTTAAGACAGTGTCCCACTAAGTTGCTCAGAGCCTCACTAAGTTGCTGAGGCTGGCTTTGAACTTGTAATCCTTCCAAGCCACTGGGATTACAGGTGTACACCACTGTGCCCAGCTGAAATCTTTACTCAATAGATTATATGTTTTTCCTGTTTTTAAAATTGATGCATTATAGGTGTATGTAATAGTGGGGTTTGTTGTTACATGTTTGTACCTGCACCACTATGATTCTTGCTCATAGAAAGTCTGATTATCTAGCATGGTACGGTGGTGCACACCTGTAATCCCAGCTTCTTGTAAGGTTGAGACAGGAAGATCAAAAGTTCCAAGCCTCAGCAACATGGTGAGTCCCTGTCTCAAAATAATAAATTTAAAGGGCTGGGATATATAACTCAGCGGTAGAAGGCCCCTGGGTTCAATCCCCAGTACCAAGTTTGATTATCTATATTTAATACCCTAGCATATTTTAGTTTTAATAACTAAAGGTGAATGTTGGTTTTCCTTGTCTAACATTTCCAAGGATACCTGGAAAGCAATCTAAGAAAGCATAAAATATTATATTGCAAAATTCAGAAAATGTTTCACTTTGTTAGAAGTATCCTATTCACTGACTCCAGACCTCAGGAGAGAATCAGAATCACTCAGAGAACTTCATCAGTTTCAAATTTCTAGGTCCCATGCTAGCTAGCTCTTCTGAATAAGAAACTTTGGGGGTAGGATATAGTAAACTCTAGAAGTTTTCAAAGGTGATTCTTTTGTGAAGCTAGACTGAAAATGGCTGTTTTGGAAACACTAACTGGATGATATAACTGAGTCTAATGAGTTACTATCTAATAGACAACTAAAGATCTCGTTCCTGAGTTACTATTTGGTGGGCTGTGTGTGGTAGGGTTGTCCTATACACAAGAAATCTTATAGGACCAAGAGTAGGAGGTATCAGAAGCCATGCCAATCCTGTTATACTTTATGTTTTTTGTTTAAGGAAGTCTACCCCTGACTTTTTCTATTAAGATGATAGTGACTACCATTGCTTTTGTAGTTACCATTCTGATTAATGCCCTACATTGATCCAAGAATGCTAGAAAAACTTATAAGTGTGGTATGCACATTTCGAAGAACCAAGAAGTCTTCTTGAATCTCTGCTCCAATTTTTCCTTTAATTTTCAAGACTACCCAAGAAAGTTTTAGTCTCTTAGAATTTATCTAAATTTAAGAGTACTCTAGCATGTTTGTTGCCTCCATTGAGGTTTCAGAAATTTCTACACCAACTGGTGGATATGTCTCAGAGCCACAGAAATTCTAATTCTAGCAACAAATGGAGAAATTATGGAGGCTGCCAAATATTGAGCTAAATGCTAAAAGATCATTTACAAAAAAGGTAAGAGAATGACTCCCATAGATATATAAAAATAAAAACACGTTAATGAGTTTATCTAACTTATTAATGAGGAAACTGGCAAATATTACAACCATTTCAAAGAATATTAGTTTTTAAGACACATTTATACTTAGAAATATTGAAATTAATGTGCAAATAAAAGCAAAAATAGCCTCTCCACGAGGCAAGTGAACCTCTACCAGATAGAATTTACCTTTCTATATGGAGTTGTTTTGCATTGTTATCAGCTATCTATTTTTGTTTATTTATTTAGCAGCACTGGGGATTGAACCCATTGGCACTCTTCTGCTGAGCTACATTCCCAGCCCTTTTAAAAATTTATTTATTTTGAGACAGGGTCTCTCTGTGTTGCCAGGCTGGCCTCCAACATGTAATCCTCTTGCATTAACCTCCAGAGTTGCTGCTACAGGCACATACCACCACACCCAGCAGCCATCTATAATTTAAAGAGTTGCCGGGCGCTATGGCGCACGCCTGTAATCCCAGCACTTTGGGAGGCTGAGGCAGGAGGATCGCAAGTTCAAAGCCAGCCTCAGCAATGGCGAGGCACTTAGCAACTCAGTGAGACCCTGTCTCTAATAATAAAAAAAAAAAAAAAGGGGGGGGGGCTGGGGATGTGGCCCAGTGGTCGAGTGCCCCCTGAGTTCAATCCCCAGTACCACAAAAAAAAAAAAAAAAAAAAAAAAAAAAAAGTTGTACAATAGCTCAAAGACAATGGAAGACTAGAATCAGATACCTGGATGGAGTCATCTGAACAATGCATAGTTTTCCACTGAAGCTTAATGTTCTCTTTACAATGTCACACAGCAGGACCTCCCTAAGGAATCCCTTCTTTTTTTCTGAACACATTAAGGATCTTTGGACTGGTCATGGTGGCACACACATATAATCCCAGCAACTTGGAAGCCTGAAGCAGGAAGATTGCAATTTAGGGATAGATCTCAAAGTAAAAATTTAAAAAGGTCTCAGTGTATATTCAGTGGTAGACCACTTGCCTGGCATACACAAGATCTTGGATCCAATCTCCAGTATCACACCCATAGAAATAAAATTCTTTGGGATACACACAGGAATATCCATAGCAGCATAATTCATAATAACTAAAAAGGGAAAACAACACAAATGTCCATCCTATGATAAATGAATAAAATGTAGCATATCCATACAATGGAGTATATTTGGCAATTGTCGACATAAAATAACTCCTCTGCTTTAAAGGAAATAAGAGCTGGGCACAGTGGTGCTGGCCTGTAATCTCAGCAGCTTGGCAGGCATAGGTAGGAGGATAGCAAGTTCAAAGCCAGCCTCAGTGATTTAGGGAGGCCCTCAGCAACTTAGTGAAATCTTGTCTCAAAATAAAAAAGATAAAAAGGGCTGGGATGTGGCTCAGTGATTAAACGCCGCTGGGTTCAATCTCTGGTACCAAAAAAAAACTAAAAAATAATTATCTTGGGCTATGTTTTATTACCTTTAAAAAATAAACAATTTTTAAAAATTGTTCGAATTGGTTGCACATGACAGTAGAATGCATTTTGACACATTGTACACAAATGCAACACAACTTCTCATTCCTCTGGCTGTACATGCTGCAGAGTCACACTGTAATAGGGGTTCACTTGATGCTTTGACTATCCCATGTGGCTTTGAAACTTACACATTTTTTTTCTTTTTCCCAATCTTCTTTTCCCTAAGCTTCTCCTCCCTGATCTTTTCCCTAAACTTCTCCTCCCTGATCTTCTTTCCCCTAACCTTCTCCTTCCCGATCTCCTCTCTGATCTTCTTTTCCCTGAGCTTACTTGTCCTTCCTGATCTCTCTAATATTTTCTCTGAATCACCTCTATAAAAGCCCCTTGTTCCTGCGGATGGGAAGAATCACAGCCTTTAGAACAGGAATCCATGTTTCTCTTTTGCTAGCAAAGCAATAAACCTTCTTTTTACTTGTTTCTCTAAACCACATTCTTGTTATTGGAATGGCATCTGGGACAGGGACTGAGCTTTTGGCAACAACACCAGTTGTTTAATCATACATGTATATAGGGTAATAATGTCCATCTCATTTCACTGTCTTTCTCATCCCCACACCCCCTTCCCTCTCTACACTCTCCTCTGTACAATCCAAAGTTCCTTCATTCTTCCCCACCCACCCCCATTATGGTGTTTTATTCCCTTTTTTTTTTTTTTTTGTGGTACCGGGGATTGAACTCAGGGGCACTCGACCATTGGGCCACATCCCCAGACCTTTTTTGTATTTTTTATTAGAGACAGGGTCTCACTGAGTTGCTAAGTGCCTCGCCATTGCTGAGGCTGGCTTTGAACTCACGATCCTCCTGCCTCAGCCTCCCAAGTGCTGGGATTACAGGCGTGCGCCACCGCGCAGGCTTTTTATTCCCTTTTAATAGCTATTTACTACTAACGTCTGTATTGTGTCTGACTTATCAACCTCGTGACCACTAGGTAAAACTTTTGGAATATATCATTAAGCCTAGCAGACTTCTAGCTTATACCAACTGTAAAGACATGAATGTTCTAGGCTAATAGGTGAGACCTATAGAAGACACTCCCCCACTGTGCTGTAACCAGCCTACCAGATGTCATTACCAATATCTTTAGTAAATGCACTGATTTATGCCTTTCTTTTGTTCTGTAACTCTAAGAGTTCATGTAAACTCTTCCATGGTAAAGCATATTATTCAGGATAACCTGAATCTGCATTCCTGGGTCTTGGGTATTCATATTTGGCTCGGAATAAACTCTCTTATTTCCTTTGGAGCATCAGAGTTGTGTTTTGCATCAACAACGTGGATGAGCCTTGAAAACATTATGCTGAGTGAAAGAAAGCATTATGTAACAGTGGTCCACTTTATGCTTTCAATATAGCCCCTGCTGCTCAGCCTCTGCAATTTATTTTTAAAATAGTCTTGTTTCTTTCTCTTCCTCACTCCCTGCTCCTCCCTAATCTCTCCCCCTCCCTAAATTTAGAGAAAAGGAGATTGCTTTCTTCCCCATCCTGGGTAGAGTTATCTGTCCTTAAATACACACCCACCATAGGAATGAAATAATCCAGACTTTGCTGGAAAGGTGGTGCACGCCTGTAATCCCAGCACTTGGGAGGTTGAGGCAGGAGGATCCCAAGTTCAAAGCCAGCCTCAGCAATGGCAAGGCACTTAGCAACTCAGTGAGACCCTGTCTCTAAATAAAATACAAAGAAGGGCTGGGGATGTGGCCCAGTAGTGCCCCTGAGTTCAATCCCTAGTACCACACACACACACACACACACACACACACACAGAAAGAAAGAAAGAACCCAGACTTTGAGGATGGTACCAGAAGATCTCAGAAATGATTATCTCTCAAATTAACAAGTAAATTACCACTCTAGGCAGAGAACACATGGAAGCTAGCATTTGAATCACTTATTAAAAAACCCTTGTTCCTGCTGATGGGTAGAATCATGGGACAGGAGTCCCCTGTTTTTCTCTATTGCTAGTAAAGTAATAAACCTTCTTTTTCTTTTTCTTTTTTTTTTTTTTTCAAAATTGTGTCCTCATTATTGGATTGGTATCAGGGACCAGGACCAAGCTTCTGGTAACAATTATATCAGGCATGGTGGCACTTATTCCCAATCCAAGCAACTGGGGAGGCTGAGGCAGGAAGATTGCAAGTTTGAGGCCACCTAGGCAATCTAGCAAGACTCTGTCTCAATATAAAAAATAGAAAGGTCTGGGGATATAGCTCACTGTTAGAGTGCCCCTGGATTTAATCACTATTACCAAAATAAATATATAAATAAATATAATAAATAAAAAGGGTGGGGATGGTGTTCAGTGGTAGAGTACCTGCCTAACATGTGCAAGGCCCTGGGCTTAATCCCCAGTACCACAGAAAGAAAGAAGTAATCACAAGAAGTCATGTAGTAAATAATTCCATTTACACCAAATGTCCAGAGGAGATAGACTTATACAGAAAATAGATTAGTGTTTTTTTTTTTTTTTTTTTTTTTTTTTTTTTTTTTTTTTTTTTTTTGTGGTACCAGGGATTGAACTCAGGGGCACTTGACCACTGGGTCACATCCCCAGCCCTTTTTTGTATTTTATTTATTTAGAGACAGGGTCTCACTCAGTTGCTAAGTGCCTCGCCATTGCTGAGGCTGGCTTTGAACTCGCGATCCTCCTGTCTCAGCCTCCCAAAGTGCTGGGATTACAGGCGTGCGCCACCACGCCCGGCTTAGATTAGTGTTTTCTTAAAGCTAGAACTTGGATATTGTGGCTGGTGAGTGGAGACAGCTAACGAGTATGAAGTTTCTTTTAGGGGATTAAAAAAAAAGTGTTCTAGGGTTGGGGTTGTGGCTCAGTGGTACAGCACTTGCCTAGCATGTATGAGGCGCTGGATTCGATTCTCAGCTCCACACATAGATGAATGAACATTAACATTAACATTAACATCTAAAAAAAATATTTTTTAAAGTGTTCTAAAACTAAGCTAGGTGTGCTGGTACCCACATATAATCCCAACCATTTGGGAAGCTGAGGCAGGAGGACTACAAGTTTAAAGGCAGCCTGAGCAATTTAGCAAGTCCCTAAACAACTTAGTGAGACCCTGTCTCAAAAAATAGAAAGGGCTGAGGATGTGACACAATGGCTAAGCACACCTGGGTTCAATCCCTGGCACCAAAATAAATAAATAAATGAATAAATAAAAATAGATTGTTGCAGAACCAGAACCGGTGATATAATAACATACTGACTATATACTTTAAGTGGGTTAATTGTATGGTATGTGAATTTTATCTTAACAAATTGAGGGGGGGAATCTTTAGGCTTATCTTTTTATTATTTGTTTGTGGTGCTAGGGTGGAACCCAGGGCCTTCTGCATGCTAGGCAAGCACTGTACCACTGACCTATATCTCTAGTCCTATTTTTTAAATTCCTAGGCAGAGTCTCTCTAAACTACCTTGAATTGGCCTTGAATGTGGAACTTGTGATCCTCCTCCCTCAACCTTCAGCATTGCTGGGATTATAGGCATGGGCCACCACACCCAGCTTTACCCTCTCCTATTTGGATAATGGAATCAGGCAATACTTCATTCCATAAAGTAAATGTTTCTGATAAGCTGAGCAGAAGAGGTTGGTTTTATAGAGAAGGGCTAAGAAAGCAGAAGCTAAAGAACAACAAATAGATTTGTAATTTAAAGTCACTTTCCTTACAAGGTGTGGTCAGAGAGAGGGAACAACAGGAAATAACTGATTAGTAACATCAAGCTATTTCAGGGTCCTGCTCCTGTGTAAGGATTAACTTTATTATCATGCCAACTGAAACCTGTTTCTAAAATTTAACTGTTATCTTTCTAACCCTGACTTCTCAGAAGGTCAGCTCAGTTTTTATTTTCATCCTGGGACATGGAATTTTGTCTATTTTGACTTTTTGTCTGGTCTGTTGGGGTTCAGTAGATGCTTGGTTCAAAACAATGGCCCCTTACAATTGTTATTTAACAATTCTTCTGAAATTTATGGTATTAGTACTATTCAGAGTTACCATTATTTTTGACTCTCAGTTTCAACACATCGACATAGGTTATAAAATCCTCAGGCTAACACATTTCTTTAAGTTGTCATCCCACCAAAGAGAGACTGACATTCCACAGGTGGCTATATGCAAACACGTAAAGTATTTCAAGAGGGTATGATCACAAGGAAGCCTTCTCTTATGGCTGTCAGGTGGATAATACCAAAAGTTTGGAGTATGCTTCTTACCCAGGGCCCCCAGGAACCAAATAAACTAAAGACTATTAGATTAAAAGGCTGAGATGGGGGGCTGGGGCTGTAGCTCAGTGGTAGAGCGCTTGCCTAGCATGTATGAGGCACTGGGTTTGGTTCTCAGCACCACATAAAAATAAACTAATAAAATAAAGTCATTCTGTCCATCTACAACTACAAGAAAAAAAGGCTGAGGGATTTAGGATGAAGGGAGAGATATATCGAATTTAAAAGGAAATGCTCACGAGCTATTGAGATGCAGTAAGCATTCAGAAATAGTTGTGCTTCTTGAGTGACAAGAGCCTTGCACCCTTGTAAAATGAGGGAAATGCACAAGTGCAGGGGAAAATGGTGGGAATTGTGCAGCTTTAATCTGGATCTACTTCCAATGAGGCTCCTAACTACAGCCCCTCTATAAATATTGGATCCCCAAACCAAGGAGGGCTTCTCACTCTGGAGATAGCCCAATTCTCCTAAACAAACCTCTATTTATGACTTTGTCTGGCCCTGTTGAAATTCTTTTACATCCAGTGTGCCAAGAACCCTGCCAGTCCTGAGCCAAATTTCCTTTCTCTTCTGGGAACTCCTCAGATCCTTCTCTGGATATATCTCTTCTCCGGGGACAGAGTCATATAAGAGTCTCCCTCCCAAACCTCCCCCCCTCACACCCGGCCTTTTTTTTTTTTTTTTTTTTTTTTGATACTGGGGATTTAACCCAGTGTTGCTTAATCACTGAGCCACATCCCAGTTCGTTTTTTTTTTTTTTTTTTTTTTTTGAGACAGGGTCTTGCTAAGCTATTTAGGGCCTCGCTCAGTTGCTGAGGCGGGGTTTGAACTTGTAATTAGGTTTTAACTGGGTTTGAACCAGCTAAAAGTCTCCCCATTTTAACCAAAGAGTGTTATTTTTTTTTTTTTTTTTTGCAATGTAGTCTTTGTAGTTTTGGTTGTATTTTATTTATGTGTAATAAAAAGGGTCAGCAATTGGGGCTGGGGCTGTAGCTCAGCAGCACAGCACTTGCCTAGCGTGTGTAAGGCACTGGGTTTGATCCTCAACACCGCATAAAAATAAAGGTGTTCTGTCCATCTACAACATCTACAACTACAAAAAAAAAAAAAAATTAAAAAAAAGAAGGGTCAGCAGTTGCACAGATTTCTCCATGTTTGGGGGCTAATTTATACTGAAGACCACAACCCCATAAACAATTACTTAGATCTAATACAATTACTCTTTTAAATAAACCTTATTGACCTATACTGTTGTCTATCATTGAATGGCTTTTTTAAGGAACTGGATGCATGAGTTGGGGCTAATTTTCATTATAGTTTTAGAACTGCAAAGCAAAAACTAAGTGCAATAATTCACATTTTTACCAATATATGAGAATCTGCACACAGTAGGAAACTAAATTGGAATTAAAAATGTGTTTTCATCTATGTATCAAAACATAAGAACAATAATTTCACTTTCTATTGGAGTTTACAGAATCTATGACTTGAAATGAAGCTAACTGTACCTTGCTTAAGATTATTCCTTGGGATGCAATGAATATAAATTAATATATAAAGAAATAATTTTGGCCAGGCATAGTGAAACATGCTTATAATCCTAGTGACTTGGGAGGCTGAGGCAGGAGTATTGCAAGTTCCAGGCCAATCTCAGCAATTTAGTGAGACTCTCTTTCAAAATAAGAAAGAAAAAGGCTAGAGATATAGTTAGAGATAAAACTCTTGTTTTATTGCATTTCAGTAAAGCACCCCTGAGTTCAAACCCCAGTACAAGTAGAAGGAGAAAAAATTCTTTTTCTGATTAGACATACTTAAAAAATTAGAAGAGAATATGTGAGGAACTCATGGACTCCAGGGCAGATAACCTCTGTAAATAACTAGTTTCATTTGTTTTCTCAGATGACTCATTGTCAAATCTCTTCTACACATAAGTAAGTACATATATATCAGAAAATGTGAATGATTTTTAAACAAATTTATCCCAAAGTTGCATCTAAATGAGTATTACCTCAAAGCAATTTCCTAAGTTTTCTCAATAATGACCATCTTCATACTTGGAGATGGAACTTGATACTTATAAACAATCTAATGTCATTTGTAGTCAAATATGATATGAGAAATGGAAGTAATGAATCTACTTTTATTAAGCAGCTTAATGACTGGATCAGAGGCTGGTTTATAACAAAAGGGGAACTCTAAGTGATGGTTGTTAGAATTATTTGAAAAGGCATATTCTTGGAAGGGAACAAGACTCATTTCAATGCATAAATTATGTGAGTTATATGTTTGTTTTATTGCATTCCAGTCACACCTCATTACTGTCACAGCTACAGGTTAACAGTGTGTTACTATTTATTATACAAAAGATATTTTGCAAATAAAAATCACTGAAATGATGTAATAGTTAATGCTGCCCAACTTCATTACACGATGGAAAGTTGTCTTTGACACACTAAATAATGTATAAGAAGCTGGCCCAGAGGATTATCTCATAGCCTATTTCCATTATTAAAAGTGTAACTTGACCTGGAAAAGCAAATCAAAGCTGGAAGCCTCATATTTCTGATTTTAAAACATAGTATAAAACTATAGTAATCAAAATAGTATGATACTGGCTGTTAGGGTAGTTGGCACAAATATTCACGAGAGACACAGCTCTGAGTTCAAGCAAAGGTTTATTGACAGAGAATATCTGCCAGGCTGCCCTTCTGCAAGGTGCAGCAGCCAGTGTCACCTGTGAATGGAAGCCTACATATTTTTGGACAAGGAACAAGAGCAAGCTTGAATTGACCTTGGGTGCATGTGGTTAGGTAACAAGAGTTTTTTTGTGTTTAGGGACCTTGTGGGTGGGGGGTTAGAAGAACAGTGTATCTTAAGTTTCTTTTTCTTGGCAGTTTATAAATTTTGGTTTTGGGCCAAGATGGAGTTCCCAAACCAAAATGGAATTATTAATGTCTAGGGACCCGACACTGGCAAAATTATAGAACAGTATAGAAGACACTGAAGCAAACTCTCATCCATCTGGTAAAATTATTATTGACAAAATGCCAAGACTACACAATGGAGAAAGGATAATCTCTTCTAAAAATAATGATGGGAAGCTGGGCATGGTACTGCACACCTGTAATCCCAGCTACTTGGGAGCTGAGGTAGGATCCCAAATTCAAGTCCACCCTGGGCAATTTTGGAAGATGTTGTCTCAAAATAAAATCAAAAGAGCTGGGGTTATAGTTTGGTGGTATAGTGCTTGCCTATGTGAGACCCTGGGTTCAACCCCCAGTACCATTAAAAAAAAAAAAAAAGTCAAGGAAACTGGGATATCTACCTTCACATAAATGGATTTAGATCTTTACCTTTTACCATACACAAAAATTAGCCTCAAATGTATTAAAGACCTATACATATGACTGTAAACTACAAATCTCCAGAAGAAAACAGGGAAATCATCACGACATTAGACTTGGCAATTAT
Organism: Tamias sibiricus; assembly: GCA_025594165.1. Taxonomy (NCBI): domain Eukaryota; kingdom Metazoa; phylum Chordata; class Mammalia; order Rodentia; family Sciuridae; genus Tamias; species Tamias sibiricus. The sequence goes on along the minus strand of CM046664.1, from coordinate 103,348,863 downwards.
CCAAAACCACAGGCAACAAAAGTAAAAACAGGAAAATGGGACTAAAAAACTTCTGCACAGAAAAGGTAACACTCAACAGAGTGCAATGGCAAGGTATGAAATGGGAGAAATACTTGGAACCATACATCTGATATGGGTTTAATATTAAAAAAGAAAAAAACACAGAACTACAATCCAGCTGGGCCAGTGGCCCACACCCTTAATCACAGTGATGCAGAAGCCTGAAGCAAGAGGATCATAAGTGTGAGGCCATCCTCAGCAACTTAGGGAAACCCTGTCTCAAAATTAAAAAGAAACAAGAACTGGGGGTGTAGCTCAGTGGTAAAGTGCCTCTGGGTTTAATCCCCAATACCAATAAAAGAAAAAATAACCAAAAATCCAATCCAGAAAAGAGCAAGTGTTGATGAGGATGTGCTGAAACTGGAACCCTTGAGCATTGTTTGTATGGATATAAAGTGGTGCAGTTGCTGCGGAAACCAGTATGACAGTTCCTCAGAAAACAATTAAATAAAATTATCATCTGTTCCAGCAATTCTACTTCTGGCTATATACTCTAAGAGCAGGGTCTTAAGGAGATTTTTGTACACCCACGTTCATAATGGCATTTTTCACAATAGCTAAAATAGAAACAACCTAAATGTCTATCAACAGATGAACAAAGAAAATGTGGTATAAGCATATAATTGAGTATTATTCAGCCTTCAAAACAAAAGAAGGAAAATCTGACATGTGTTACAACATGATGAATCCTGAGGTCATTACGCTAAGTGAATAAAACAGTAGTAAAAAGACGAATACTAAAACACTCCACTTATATGAACTATCTAAAATGGTTGAACTCTTAGAAAGTTCCATGGTGATTTCCATAGGCTGGGGTAGGGGAATGGTGTTCAATGTACACAGAGTTTCAGTTTTGCAGAATGAAAGTTTTCTAGAGACTCGGTGCACAAAAATGTACATACACAGTTAACAGCAAAGTACTTTACATTTAAAAAATATTAAGATGGTAAATTTTATGTTGCTTTTGACCACAAATTTTAAAAAGTGTACTTTCATTGCTGTGATGTGAACCTATAACTAAGAGAATCCATTTTGCATGTATCATGGTTCCTGGAGGATCATCAAACTTATGTCTAGTTGGCAGGAGGTAACTTGTACCCAAGTGCTCTTTGCTAGCTTTCACATTTCTAGCTTTACAAATGCTCCAGGAAGTACAGAAATTCTTTATTTTTGTCACTTTATTACTTGGCTGTGCTATAAAATGTAAGTGCCATATACTTTGGAACTATATAAATACTTATGCTCTTTTAACCTTGACTTTTGTGGTATTTTTGTTTGTTTGTTTGGTGTTGGTTGGTTGGTTTGGGGGGCTGGTTGTTTCATGGTACTGCTAGGCAAGTGTTCTACCACTGACCTACACTCTCAGTGCAGTTTTATTTTTTAAACAGGTTCTCTCTAAATTGCCCAGGCTGGCCCAAACTTGCAATTCTTCTGCCTCAGCCTCCTGAGTAGCCATCATTACAGGTATGTACCTCCATGCTCAGCCTGACAAGAAATGATTCGAACTGATCCCATCTAACTCAGACTCATCTTTCCTCTGATGAAACAAAGAACTCAGTTCTCTGGTAGTTCTGCTATGAAGCTAATCCACTGAATCTGACTGAGCCCAAGAAGACTCCAACTCTCATTTGAATTATGATTTAAGGATCATTGGATCTTACCATCTTCTGCTTTGAAATTCTCTCTCCCCACCTCTCTCAAACACACACACACACACACACACACACACACACACACACACACATGCAATTTTAATCATTTCCATAAATGGAAAATACCAAGTACATGCTCATTTTACTCTCTTCACTTTAGCCTAAGGAATCATGCTGCATTTGTTAAAAAACAAACAAACAAAAAACCAAAACAAAACAAACAAAAAAAAAAACTACTACTATTACTAGTGTGCTAGCATATATTTAATTTGTTAAATCAAATTTTTGAGACTAAGAGAATTTGTTGGGGGCAGGGGCAGGCACTGAGGATTAAACCCAAGGGCACTTAATCTCTGAGCCACATCCCCAACAATTTTTATTATTTTTAAACTTTGAGACAGAGTCTTACTAAGATGTTTAGGGTCTCACCAAGTTGCTGAGGTCAGCCTTGAACTTGAGATCCTCCTGCCTCAGCCTCCTGAGTTGTTGGGATTACAGTTATGTACCACCATGCCCAGCTAGAGTAGGAGGATTTATTGAGATGTTACAGATGCTAACCAAAAGGAAAAAGTACTGGTCCTAGGACAAATTCCCTAAGCCACCAGCAACATGGTGAGATAGTGGTTGGAAAAATGTCTACTGGGCCTAATGTACCAGGGTATTGTACCATTCAAATTTCAGGAGAGAAACATAAACTTTTCATTTAACCCACCTTTACTATAGATAAGAGGGAAAGGACAACATGAAGCAGGCAAAGTCCTGGAATAAGAAGTTACGTAACAGAATTCAATATTTTTGCATCTTGGTGAGTGCAAAAACAATAAGCACAACCAGGCGATAAAAGAATATAAAGAAGCTTGTAACTTGTAGCAAGTAAGGAGAGTTTGGAGTTATTTGCAAAGCAGTTCTCTCCTGGAACAAGGAAAGCATAGGGATTTTATTGAAGAACCTATACCATACTCATATAGGAAAGCCTATATAGGGCATGGCACATTTCTGAGCATGCTCAGTTTAAGGTTTACATTTCCCAGCATTTGATCGCATGTTTATTTATTTATGTGTAATGCTGGGGATCGAACCCAGGACCTCATGAATGCTAGGTAAGTGCTCTACCACTAAGCTACATTTCTAAGCCAGATAGCATGTTTAAAAGGAAAGATGGGCCAGGTGTGGTGATTCACCTCTGTAGTTCCAGCAGCTGGGGGAGCTGAGGCAGGAAGATCACAAGATCGAGGTCAGCCTGGGCAATTTAGTGAGAGCTGTCTCAAAATTAAAAATAAAAGAGGCTGGGGATGTAACTCAGTGGTTACAGAGTGCCTCTGGGTTCAATCCCCAGTACTGCAAAAATAAATAAATAAATAAATAAAAAATAAATAAATAAATAAATAAGAAAGATGGGGAGGTATTGGGAAGTAAAATTTATGAAATTACATTTTATATATGTACATATGTATGAATGTGCCAGAATGAAACCCACCTTCCTATTACTAATATACACCAATTAAAAAATTTAAAATAGAAAAGACAGCACACATATTTCTGAGCATATGCAGTTTAAGGTCATGGATTGCATATTAAAAAATAGAAAGATAGTGGACACAAACACCATGAGGCAGTGAATTTTATATTATAATGAGCAAAGCTTACTCTGGAGTTGCCTTAAAGAGTGAGTCAGAGTGACTCAGTGATCTTGGTTGGTTCCTCCTAAGTTTCTGCAAGGAGTTTCAGCTGAAATAAAAGGAACAACTATGAAGACAGGTTAACTGTCTTTTAAAGGGGGCAGCAGCTTTTTTCCCACAAGTGTAGGAGTTTGCCCCTAAAGGTGCCTGCTTCACTTAGTGAATAGCAGTTCGTAAAGATACTTTTTTGCTACTTCTTGGTTGTTTGATTCTAAAAGCAGAATGTGATTTGGCTTTGATGGATAATCTTCAGCACACAGGAAAGGAATGTGGATTTTTTTTTTTTCCTTTTTCTTTGTTGATTTAGCTTGAAGCTGTGAATTGAAATGACCTTATCTCTTCCTTCCCTGAATTCCCAGGCCTGTGACTTAATTTAGTACATCTCAGAATTCTTCTCTTATTAAACAATGGTCTCTTCAACCTGGATAGGGAAAGTTCTCTTTTGAAGTATGTTCTAGTCCATGGTATAACTAGTGTAACCATGACTGATTTGAAACTGCCAGCACACTGACCGGGTAGCTTAATTGTAGATCAGTTGTCTATCGTGTGTAAGGTCTTGGGTTTAATTACCAACACCTAAGAAAAAAGAATTTTATCAAAAAAAATTAAATATATGTCCAGCACAAACTACCAACATATAAATACTGAAATTTATCAATCACTTCTCATGAGCCAATGGAATCCTGCTTCAACCCAACACTGAATAAAACTCAGATTATTAAAAAGAATACAATTACACATACATAGCGAGTATGGTGGGAACAGATTTATTATAGGTTTTCCTTAAATAAAAATTTTCATAGTAAATTTTGGTGCTAAAAGAATGTGTGTGTGTGTCAGTAAATTTTTGAGCAAAGTATTACTCAAACCATGAAATTTAGGGTATGTTTGAGGCTATTTTTCTTTTTCATGAATTTAAGATCCTTCTGAGGGGGTGTGGGGGAGAGAGAGAACAGGGCCTTCTACATGTTAGGCAAGCCCTCTACCATTGAGCTATATCCCCAGCACCATAAAGGGCATGATTTATGATGATAAATAGTGGGTTATATTATTAACAACATCTCAATTTTATCTCATAACATACTTTTCACTCTTGTTTCTTTTGAAATCCAGCAACATGCACAGATGACAAAAGTGAAAAGATTATTCACTAAAAGTCAGCTACTGAGAGACTCAGCTTGAAGCCAGCTAAATTCTGGTCTGTTCTAAAGTTGTTTTAAAATGTAGACATTAGGGCTGGGGTTGTGGCACAGTCGTAGAGCACTTGCCTAGCATGTGTGAGGCACTGGGTTCGATCCCCAAAGCCTCATTAAAATAAAGGTCCATCAACAACTAAAAAAAAATTGTTTTTAAATGTAGACATTATTATTACTCAGGTTTGACTAGTTTGAAGAAATTCCATAGGTCTGGGGTGTTGAGGTTGTCTCTAGTTTCAGGTACTTGACTCTGGAGTGATTCCGCCAAGGAATGGTGACACAGAGGGGGAAAGCTCTGTGGGAACAATAAGGAGATGGTTGGGGCACAGCTCTGGATTGGTTGGTTTGCATTTCAAAGGTCTACTTACAGGTGCTTGCTTCTCTGGAACTGGCTAGCCCTGGGAGGGAGAGGCCCAAGATGTCAAAGCATCAAAAATATAGAAAATAAGAATCTGGAAAAAGTGTATTCTGCTTTCTGAAGAAGGCAAATTGATGTACTCTGACAATCAATTAATTGTCATGTAGGAAAATTCTTTCTTGTATCAATTAAGGATGCAAACACAGAGTTGAATTGAAGACCAATTCACTTCCAACAGAAATGGACCAAGGGTCTTTTGTGGGCAAAAGCCAAGATTTTCTTCTAAAAGTAATTCTGGATCTTCTTACTGTCTTATGCCAGAAAGCAACAGAACTTCCCCTCATTTATCTTATTTATTTATTTTTGGTACTGGGGATTTAATCCAGGGGTGCTTTACCACTGAGCTATATCTCCAGTCCTTTTTATTTTTTATTTGAGACAGGGTCTCACTAAGTTGCTGAAGACCTTGCCAATTTGCTGAAGCTGGCCTCAAACTTGTGATCCTCATGTCTCAGTTATTGGGATTACAGGTGTGTGTGTCACCACCCTCAATTTGCCATAATTATTTTTATCTGGGTAATATTAAAGATAACTTATGAATTCAATACACATTTCATAAATTTTTAAAAATATAATATTGTAATGAATGCTCCATGATGAACTAAAAAAATATATCCCCAGGTTTACTGACATCATCTCCTATATAGAGTCATTGGATATAAATTTGTCAAGCATTAGCAAATATTTGATCTAGATAGCAATTTACAGTTATACTGCTTGGTCTTAAGGTATTCATTTGGGAACAACTAAATAAGAAGATCAAAGTTTGCTGATATAGTTCATTGATGATAAAAATATTCCATCAAGACAATTTAGCATATATCTTGGTGACTATGTGTATTAGTTAACTTTGTATTGTTGTGACCAAAATACCTGACAAGAACAACTTAGAGGAGGAAGAGTTTATTTCAGATCACAGTTTTAGAGGTTCAGTCCATGGTGGGCAACTTCATTGTTCTGGGCCCAAGTGTCATGGTGGGCAAGACAGAGAAAAGCAGTTCAGAACATGGCAACCAGGAAGGAGAAGGAGAGACAGGAAGAAGGGGGAAAAGAGAGAGAGGGAGAGGGAAGGAGCAGGAGAGTGGGGAGCCAGTGAGCCAGAGAACTCTGTTTGCCAGGGACAAAATACAAAACCCAAAGCTATGCCTTCACTGAACTACTTCTTCTAGCCACATCCTACCTCCCTATAGTCACCACCTAGTATGGTAGTCTTTTTAAATTATTAATCCATCAAATGTTTTAATTCATTGATTAGATCACAGCTCTCATAACTTAGTCATATCACCTCTGAACAATCTTGCATCATCTCACAGAGGAGCTTTCTGGGGATACTTTATATCCAAACTGTAACACTAGTTTATTACATAAAGCAATGTATATTGTGCATGACTTGTTATGCTAAACCTTACAAATATAAATAATGTGTAGGTACACAATTTGGGATGTAGTGTTCTTATTTGTGAGTGCTGTAGCTTCTTAAGTCTGAAGCTTGTGGGTAGCCATGAAGAGCAGCAAAAGGGCAGCCAAATGGCAAACCGTGTGTGTTGCGTCTGTGACAATGCCTTCCTGGTTCTTCTAGTGCCCTTCAATCCTCTCCCCCACCCTGTGATGAAGACCTTCTTTTCTCTCACCAAAAACATTTCCTTTCCCTACTAGAATCTGTCCATACAGTGTTCATGTTCTTGTACTTCTTCCCTTCCATTGTCAAAACTTTCCAATCTAGTGTATTAGAGAAACTTTTTGGTTGTTGTTGCCAACCAAACTAAGTTGCCCATTCACTAACTGTCAAGTTTTTGTTTTGTTTTTAATATTAGTGGCCAGTCATTAATTAAGGCAAAATGCTGGACGTTAGGACCAGGTGGCATGTTAGAATAAGAGAAAATCTTAGATAAAATTCTTGGCCTGTTATTTTAGTGGAGTCTATGCTTTTTCCTCATTGACTCCTTTTAGATTTTAGACATTGTATCACATGTCCCAATCTGTCATGTCTCAAACTTTGCCCATGTTGATCAGTAATTTTGATGGATTGACGTTCTTTTTTAATTTTTCTTTTAGTCCCCATAATTTGTACTTTTTGAATGTTCTTTAGAAATTTTTTCATTATTTCTGGATGACAAAGATATTTACCTACTATTTATTTATTATTAATTTTTTTTGCATTGCTGGAAGTTGAAATCAGGGGCACATTGCCATTGAACTACATCCCCAGCCATTTATGTTTTATTTAGAGACAGGTTCTCACTGAGTTGATTAGCACTTCTCCATTGCTGAGGCTGACTTTGAACTCTTTTCTTTTTTTTTAATTTAAGAATTGTGGAGGGCTGGGGTTGTGGCTCAGAGGCAGAGCGCTCACCTCGCACGTGTGCGGCCCGGGTTCGATCCTCGGCACCACGTAAACATAAATGCATTGCATTGTGTACAACTAAAGTAAATAAATAAATATTAAAAAAAAAAAAGAATTGTGGAAAGGGCTATTGTTTTTATTCAAAGTTGTTATATATGACAGCAGAATGCATTACATTTCATAATACACATATGGAGCACATTTTTACATATCTGGTTGTATACAAAGTATATGACTTTGAACTCTTGATCCTCCTGCCTCAGCCTCCAGAGCCACTGGGATTTCATGCTTTTACCATTATGCCCAGCAGTTTTGCAACTCCTTTTAAACTGCAGATAACTGAAGAATATACAAACTTTGTTGTCCAGTAGCGTTTTAATGGAACTCTTTCAACTCTGTGGAAAAACCAGTTTTGCCTCTCTTTGTAATCTGTATTTTTGCTCCATATAAATTTGTACCCTTTGATTTTTCCTTTGAAAATTAACTAGTAAAATAAAATCTTTAACATGTGCATTTTTGTATCTATATGAAAGTCATTATTTTACTTATGAAAATTATCTTTTAGCACAGTTAACATAATCATGAAATGTTAGACAGCTAACACAAGATTTCCTCTAGATTTTTAAAAGAAAATTATCTTTTAGTACAGTTAACATAATCATGAAATGTTAGACAGCTAACACAAGATTTCCTCCAGATTTTTAAAAGTGGCAAACATTAATTGAAATAGGTTTTGGCAAAAAGTTATGCTCTGGGGAAGAAGGCCTTTATTTCTCTTAAATTTTATCTTGTCAGTTGCCTCTGGTCTGCCTGTGCATAAAACAGGCCTAGAAAAAGTCCTCAAGCAAGCACTATAACAAGGTTTTCTTCTAGAAGCTTGATGAGTTTGAAGTTCATTTCTTTATATTTATTTTGAATTCTATTTCTTCTAAGCAAATAAAGTTTCTAGTAGCTTTCTAAAGAAATAGGCTGACACAGGTTATTAAAAAAACAAATTTACTTGGGAGGCTGAAGGAGGAGGATTGGAGCCAGTCTAGGCAATTTAGTGAGGCCCTGTCTTAAACAAAAAAAGGACTGGTATGCTTAGTATTAAAGCACCCCTGGGTTTAATCCCAAGTAGTGAGACGGCAAAAAGAAAAATGACTAACCCTGGGAATCAGAAGCTGGGGTTTCTGTCCTGCTGGGTTGTTTTGTTTTGCCATGCTAAGGACTGATCCCAGGGCTCAAGGTAGATATGCACTCTACCACTGACTGCACTGAGAGCCCTCTAGTACTGACCCTGGGTGAGTCTAACTTCTTTGAACTTCAATATTTCAGTCTTTCAAGTGTTGAGATTAGCCTTGTGACCAACTTAAACCAATTTTGCCATTTAAAATTAGCTAGGTTCTTTTTAGCCAGGTGCAATGGCACATGCCTATAACCCCAGCCACTCAGAAGGCTGAGGCAGAAGGCTCACAAGTTAGAGGATAGCCTTAACAATTTATCAAGACCTTATCTCAAAATAAAAATAAAAAGAATTGAGGATATATGTCACAAGCCATCCATGGGCTGCATGTGGACCATTGTGCATTGTAGCCTAGTGAACAGGAACATCTGGTGTCTGGGAACTTCCAGTGGACATTTCCTCTGTGTAATACTACCCAGAGACATTGTGAATTCCTATTCCACTGTGCCATGTCCCACACAGCACCAGAGGTGGTTGTGAATTGCCAAGATGCTAATCAACCTGGTGACTGCAAGATATCACAAAGCAAGACTCTGTCCTTGAAACCTTATCCCTGCCTTTGAGGTACCCCTTAAATAAACCACTGGAGCCATCTTTTTCTTTTTCTAGTTCCAGCTCCCATGTGGACAAAACTTATCAGGGGCTCCATTTTTTAAAATATATTTCTGACTCTTTGTCTTTTATTCTTCACTAATTATTCTAGACTTTAATTTCTCAGGTGGCTTATGCCCTCCTCAGCAGGAAGAAGAACCCCTAATGAGATGCTGGCCATCACTCCTTAGATATAGCTCAGTGGTTAAGTACCCCTGGCTTCAATCCTCAGTAACAAAAATAAAATAAAATAAGTTGCCTTTTGATAGTTATGTGTAGCCACCTATATTTAGAGGTAAAGACTGTACAATCTCACTTTTAGGTGATATGAAGGAAATGTGAGACTAAACTGCACCACACAAACATACACTTATAGCAATAAGTCTCAAGTTGTTCTATCAACTCAAAGTAGTCCCTATTGTTTATTCTAGTTACTGCAAGAAGTTGCTGCAGCTTCTTTCTTTCTTCTTTCTTTTTTCTTTCTTTCTTTCTTTCTTCTTTCTTTCTTTCTTTCTTTCTTTTTGTTTCTATGCAACGTTATGGCAGCAGGATTCGGTGAACCTTATTTTCGGAGTCAGAGAACAAAGTTACATAGTTGAATAGAGGACAGGCTCAAATGCCATTGTATTTCAATATTTAAAGCACATATAAATCTTGTTTAAATGCAAATGATGTTAAAATGCCAATCTGCTTCAGTAGGTTTGGGGTGAGGGCTACTATTCTGCAGGTTCTTGAGTGTGTTACACAAGGGCTCTATCACTGTGCCACATCCCAGTTCCTATTCTGCACTTCTAACAAAATGTCTGCTCTGTTCGAATACATGATGAGTGTCAAGGGCATAAACCACTGGTTTTGGTAAATTCTTATATCTTGTTCATACAGGGTCAGGATGACTGCAACAATCTTCCTAGCCAACCACACATCTTTGAACAACCATTTTAAATGTTATTTTAGAATGCCTGTAATCCCAATGACTTGGGAGGCTGAGGCCAGAGGATCAGGAGTCAAGGCTAGTCTCAGCAATTTAGCAAGATCCTCAGCAACTTACAAGACTCTATCTCAAAATAGAAAATAAGAAGTTCTGGGATTTTAACTCGCGGCAAAGTATCCGTGTTCACCCCCCTCCCCTTGCATAAAAAGAAACCCTACCACATCTGGTATTGATAATAGTTCAAATAGCTGTCTCTTTAAAACCTAGAATATGGAATTAGTTATAGCCTTTCAAATATAAATGAACTACCCCTGGGACTGTGTATTCAGGATTAGGGTGCTCGAAATGTTAGCTCATCTATATTACAGTGCCTATGCTGAATCATTTGATATAAAATAGACTTTTCTGCTGTGAAGTTCTACACTGATTTCTTTTCTCCTTCTCTGTTTCACATCTGAAAGTAAGTTCTCCCCTCAACACACTCCCTCATTTTCACATTGAATTGTGGCTCTAGGGCTTTTACTCTCAAGCCTGGCTGTACATCGTACCACTTGTGTAACTTTAAAAAACTTTTTGATACCAGGCCCCACTCTGAAACAATAAAATAAAAACCTCTGGAAGTAGATCTCCAGGTAGTTGTGTTTTATGAACTCTCCCTAGCTACTTCTAGTATGCAGGGTTGAGAATCATCACACTACTACAGGGATTCTCAGTTCTGGCTACATGTTGGAATACCCAGAGGAGCCATAAAAAGATGCAGATGCTTGGGTCCAACCCACAAAAATCCTGACTTCGTTATCCATAGTGAATATATCCTGGATCCTTACCACAAGGAATTTATGTCCCCTGGATAGCAGCAAATTTTTAAAATTACAAAGCCCTTTTACCCCAGCTTCCTAAGATTCTACCAAATTTAGAAAGGATGCAGAAAGAGTAGTATTTACTCTATACCTTCACTCTTAGGGAACTCAACTGCCTTCTGAGGTGTGTTCTTTCCATGCAGGGTCACGTGAGTCATTTCACAAGCCAGGTAGCTTCCTGGGGAAAAAGCCACTTTACCAGGGAAATAGAACCTCTACCTAGAACCCCTTCCAGCCACTCATGAATGCCTAGGAGATGACATGAGACTTAATACAGGTGACTGTGAGCCTCCAGCCCAAAGGTGAACTGTCCATGCCCCTGAATTCAATCCCTAGTACTGCAAAAAGAAAAAAAACAATATAGTTCTGAATTCAACAAAAGAAAATGTACAGTAAAAATAAATTGCTTGATGAATATCACACATGGCTACCAAAACAAAAAAACAAAAAACAAAAAACAAAAAGACATGGTTTAACCCTTTTGGAATTTTTGCTTTGGTGAGTTTTGATGTTTGCATAACATGATTATGTTACAAAATTTGTTAATAAGAGCCTCTCTTAAGCCGGGTGCGGTGGCACACGCCTGTAATCCCAGCACTTGGGAGGCTGAGGCAGGAGGATCGCGAGTTCAAAGCCAACCTCAGCAATGGCAAGGCACTTAGCAACTCAGTGAGACCCTGTCTCTAATAAAATACAAAAAAAAAAAAAAAAAAAAAAAAAAAAAAGGGCTGGGGATGTGGCCCAGTGGTCGAGTACCCCTGAGTTCAATCCCCGGTACAAAAAAAAAAAAAAAGAGCCTCATTTAAAATGATGGCTAGCTATGTTCAAAGGCTCAGGAAAGTATGAATAATACAAGTATCCTTGTTAAGAATAGTGAATGTAAATGGTATAAAAGGTATAAAAGCTCACAAATGAACTTTTCAATAATAAATGGTTTATATTATGTCTGCTTAACAATAGTTTCCAAAAATTTTTAGGTAACTCAAAACCTTAAAGTTATATTAAGTTAAATGACAGATAGTCATTGAATATTTATATCATTTCTCAATAAGATCAAAAAGTGAAAGGTTGATTACTGAATATAAGAATATAAGCTTATCTACTTTTTTTTTTTTTTTTTAGTTGTCAGTGGACCTTTATTTTATTTATATGTGGTGCTGAGAATCGAACACAGTGCCTCACACATGCTAGGCAAGTGCTGTACCACTGAGCTACAACTCTAGCCCCTCCTGAATGCTTTTGCTATCAAATGCAGGCTTCAGTGCTTTGTCTTCATCAAAAAGGAGATTCATGGACTGGAGTTGTGGCTCAGTGGTAGAGTGCTTGCCTGGCATGTGTGTGTGAGATCCTGAGTTCAATCCTCAGCACCACATATAAATAAATAAATAAATAAATAAATAAATAAATAAATAAATAAATAAATAAATAAAATAAAAGATCCATTGCCGAGGGCGGGGGCAAAGAGGGGAGGGAGAGACAGGGAGAGAAACCTGAGACTCATGGAAAAGACTATGGCAGGTCCTCTGGCATACAGACTTCTCAAGCATCACTGAAGTGATTTCACGTTTCTATCACTGCACTGAGTCAGTATTTCCAGAATGAATGTGGAAACTGACAGGCTCATAAAACCTCCAAGATCAAGGAGGACCAGTACATATATAGTATTGGATGAACTGTTGAAAAAGGATTGTAATTATTTTTTAATGTTTATTTATTTGTTTTAGTTGTACACAATGCCTTTGTTTTTACGTGGTGCTGAGGATCGAACCCCGGCCGCGCACGTGCTAGGCGAGTGTTCTACCGCTGAGCCACAACCCCAGCCCAGGATTGTAATTTTTATGGCTTTTTGTTTGTTTGTTTTTAATGGTTCCATAGATTGAACCCAGGGCACTTAACCACTGAGGCACATCCCCAGACCTTTTCTTATAGGTCTTTTTTTGAGGTAGGGTCTTACTACGTTACTTAAGCCTTCATGGCTGAGCCTGGCTTTGAACTTGCAATCTTTCTTCCTCAGCCTCCCCAGCCACTGGGATTTACAAGCCTGTGCCACCAAATTCAGTTGGCTTTTTTGTTTGAAACTTTGTTCTTCTATGTTCTGTTTTCTGATATATGGAACTCCTTTCTCTTTTCTCTTAAACTATAACAACCAATATACCTTGTAAATAATAATGAAACATCTTTTTTCCCTATCTTCATAATTCAGAAGTTCTAATTAAATTTATGTTTATGGCATTCTATTTATTATTGCAAAAGTTCAATAGTAATTTGTTCTTGTAACAAGACACAATTGGAAACATTGCTTACATGTCTAAGAATTTGACCAGATTGCTACATTTGAAAATGATGTACATAGAATTAGATACAATGAGACAGTTTTAAGGACCTAAGATTGGCCTTATGTTGCAAATACTTATAAAACCTCTTGTTAGTGCCTTGGCTCCTACTTATAGGGATCACAACTTTATGATTATATTTTATTTCATGGCATGCCCTGGAAACTTAGGATATTTTGGCACCTCAAAAAGAGGAATTCACTCAAATCTATGGGAATCTGAGGCGAAGTCTTCTGGCAAGTTCTTAGTTTGGCTACCTACTCTCCAGATCTCCAGAGGCTTTTAAAATTGGTGCACCAAACAAACAAACAAACAAACAAAACAAAACAAAAAAAGGTGGTGCATTCCTGTAACCTTAGTGATGGGAAGCTGAGGCAAACGTTAAAAAATATTTTAAATATTTTATTTATTTAAAATAAAAGTCTAATGTGAATTAATCTGCAGTTGCTTATGAAAAATTCCAGCAATATTTGTCCTAAAGAATTAAAGTATCATAGTGATACATGCATGCCCATGTTTATAGCAGAGCAATTCACAATAGCCAAATTGTAGACCCAGCCTAGATGTCCATCAACAGATGAATGGATAATAAAAATGTGGTTATACATATGGTGAAGTTTCATTCAACCATAAAAAAGAACAAAATTATGCCATTTGCAGGAAAATGGATGGAATTTGAGACCATTACATTAAGCAAAATAAAACTCAGGAACTCAAGGGTCATACGTTTTTTTCTCATATGTGGAAACTACAGAAAAAGAAAAGAGAAAGAAGGCTCTCTAGAAAACAAAAGGGAGACCAGTAGAGGAAGGGGACAAGGGGGAGAGAGGAAGGGAAGGTGAGGGAGGTAGTGGGGAATGAAATTATACAATGGGTATGTATGAATATATAACAATGAAGCCTACTGTTGTGTACAATTATAATGCACCAATAAAAAGTGATCCTAAAAAAAAAAAAAGAATTAACAGATTCAGGAAGGGTTCTATGCCTTCTCCTTTCTGCATAAAAATAAGACATAAACTTTCCTTCTGACTGTGCTCCCCATCCAGGAAGAGGAAGAGGAGAACAATTTATGATTGGAGTTGGAGAGTCAGCACCAAAATGAGTTGCATAACCAGACCTTAGCAAGATAATCTATCTTCTATTAGTTTTTCCATATATTTCCCAATCACTTCCTCATGACATCATTTTTCCAAAGCCAGGATCTCTTTTCCTTTGTTAAAATTATATATATGTATGTGAAGCATATATATATGCTTCACAGGTTACTATAATTCCCAGACACTGAAAAAGTTTTTTCTCCCTGACAAATTTCAAATGTGAGGCTTCCCTGTCTACCAATACCTCCTTAACAGACTGGCCATGGTGATTATAATTCCCATTCTGCACTCTTATGATAGGGATCGTTCCCAAATACAGGTAAAAGTGCCAGTGCATTACTGTGAGTTGTCACTATTACCACTGTTGGTTGGTAGGCACCATATAAAAACATCGGATGTGGAGAAAAAGGAAGGGAGCCCAAGTAAAAGATAAGTATATTTTGATAATAACAGAGTCAGGACATTCTTAAATCAGAGACACCTGGGAGAAGGGAGAGACATGGAAGTGGTGGGTAAGAGGAAAGTATCTGCTATAATTTGAGGAGAAACAATAAATAGCATAAGGAGGGTGTTTTAGTCAGCTTTTTCACTGCTGCTAAAAGATCTGACCAGAAAATTTTAGGAGGAAAGTTTGTTTGAGGGCTCACGGTTTCAGAGGTCTTAGTCCACAGAAGACAGACTCCATTCCTCTGGGCTCCAGGTGAGGCTGAACATCACAGCAGAAGATTATAGCAGAGGGAAGCAGCTCACAGGATAATCAGGAAGCAGAGAGAGAGATAGAGAGAGGTCTCTAATAGCCAGTTACAAATATATACCCCAAGCCACACCCCAATTCCCACCTCCTCCAGCCACACTCTACCATGTCAGTTACCACTCAGTTAATCCCTATCAGGGATTAATTCACTGATTGGGTTCAGACTCTCACAAGCCAATCATTTCTCCTCTGAACCATCTTGCATTGTCTCACACGTGAGCTTTTGGGAAACACCTCACATCCAAACCATAACAGAGGGAGTGAGGGAAAACAGGCAAGCATGATCACCTGCATCACTATTTGGCCTCCTGATAAATAACAACTACCATTTGTTAGGGGAGGTGCAAGTGCTGGGCACCATACTAAGAATGTTACATTGGCTTTTGTGTAAATTGTATGTCAATTCTTGTAATACCTTTATGAATTAGACTGGTTTTTCCTACTTGGTGGAAAACTGAACCACAGAGAGATTTTATAATCTCTCTAACACTATTAATAAGGAGTGGGCCTGGGGCATGAACCAGCCCACTATAAATCCAAAGCCCTCTTTCTTCTTTAATATCTTTTTTTTAAAAGCAAATTAAACTTTGTGGATGAAGAAAAAAAAACTAGCTTAATCTAAGCACCATTTGTTTTAACCGTAGTGATTGAATTAACTCATCAACATTTGCTGAGAATTCATGAATTGTTAATGGAACTGCGGAAGTACTCTCACCTTTGCTGATGCCTACTTGAATAGAGCTCCTTAATTTAACTCCAGGGTATTTAAATTGTTTGGGTTCTCAGAAGCTTCATTTAATAGGCCTTGCCCTGGAAGTTGGCCAAGAGCTCTTGACAATAGATGTGGCCACTACTTCAAGAAACCATTTTTTCTAACATTAAGAAGCAGAGCAAAAGGAAGACTATTACTGAATACATACTGCTCTATTGATCCAACTCATGTGTCTTGTAAATTATTAATGGTGGGTACATACTACCAGAAAAGTAGAAGGAAATACAAACAAAAAGCCCTTCTTATTTGAGATGCAAAGTACCTTTATAGTCTGTACAAGACTAGAAAAGTCAGATGCCCCAACTTCTTTCTCTATGTTGGCCCATTTTTTTTTTTTTTTTAAACACTAATAGAACCAGATAGCTCCAGGGCACTATAAAAAAGCAAATGAGGCTGATACTCTAATTAGAAGCAATTTGAACTTAACAACTTACACTGTGGTCCAGACTGCTTCATAGAATTGAATAAAAAAAATGCAAGGAAACATAGTAACTGGTATGTATAGGTATCATGAATACTTACAAGTGATTATGTAGAAATTATGCAAACTTGCATTTTTTAGTATCCCAAGGGAAATATAAGTAAATAAGAAAAAAAGCGGAAGAGAAAGGACAAAAATATGAAAAAGAGGACCTATTAACATTCAATATCCATTCTTCTCAGAACAAAATAAATTTGTTTTGACAAGCAAAAGCCCAAAATAGATCTTATGAGTTATGATTACCCGAGGAAGACTGATGCCCAAATTCTAGGATTATTTTTAGAAATTAAAAAAATAATTTGTTTTATGACAGGATCTTGCTAAATTGCTGAGGCTGGCCTTGAACTTGTGATCATTCTGTTTCAGCCTCTTGAGTTGGTGGTTTTACAGGCACGTGCTCCTGTGCCCACCAGTATAATCAGCATTTTAGATATTTAAATGACTTTACAGATCATCTAACCCAGTGTTTCTCAAAGCATAGTTGAGAGACTAATCAAGTCAGAACCAGTCCAACTAATTAAAAAAAAAAAAAAAAAAAAAAGCATACTCCCAGAAGTCACATCAAAAAACCGAAATGAAAATTGTGTTGAAATGTATCATAGCAGCTTGCTGACTTTGAGTGTTGTTATGTTTTGGATCTAAAATGTCACCCCACAACTCATGTGTTGAAGTGTTGGTCACCAGTGCAGCAAAGTCCAGAGGTGGGGATTTGGGGGAAATGATTGGATCATGAGGACTGTAAGTTCACCAGTGGGTTAATCCATTTCGTGGGTTAATCATTTGAATGGATTATTGGGAGGGTAGATGTAGATGGAGGAAGCAGGTCACTGGGGGTGTGCCCTGGAAGAGTTAATCTTGTCCCTAGCCCCTTCCCATCTGGTTTTATGCTTCCTGGCTCCCATGAACTGAGCAGTTTTCCTCCACCACACCCTTCTGCCATGATATTTTGCCTTACCCCCAGGCTCAGGGCAATGGAGCCAGTGGACCCTGGACTGAAAAGCTTCTGAAACCATAAATCAGAATAAACCTTCAAACTGTTATTGTCAGGTATTTTGTTCATAGTGACAACAAGCTGAGTAACACAAGTATAATATCTTCTGTGTTCTCAGTCATCATAGAAAACAGAGAATAGACATGACTTTCTTTATCCCATTCTTTGCCTGATTCAGAGGGTTTGGTTTAAATACCCACTGTAGGACTGAATGTTTGTATCTTCCTCCAAATTTATATGTTGAAACCCTAACTTGCAATATGATGGGATTATAAGGTAGGGCCTTTCGGAAGGACTGAGGTCTCGATGAAGTTATGAGGGTACAGTCATGAAGCAAATAGTGATCCTCCTATATGAAGGGGTAGAGACACCAGAGTTTTCTCTGTCCTCATATGAGGATATAGCAAGAAGGCAGCTATCTGCAAGCAGAAAGAAGGCTCTTGTCAGAAACTGGCCATGCTGGAGCACTGATCTTGAACTTCCTAGCCTCCAAAAGTTTGAGAAATGAACTTCTGTTGTTTAAATAAATAAAACATAATGTCTATACTACTGATTCCAGGTTGATGGGTAAATTAAAGCCCCATCAAGCCAAGTGCAGCAATGCATGCCTGTAATCCCTGCTATTCTGGAGGCTGAGGCAGGAAGATCACAAGTTCCAGGCCAGTGTGAACAACTTAGTGAGACCCTGTTTCAAAATTTAAAAATAATAATTATAAATAAATAAAAAGGGCTGGTAGTGTAGCTCAGTGATAGAGTGTCCTGGGTTCTATTCTCAGTGTCTGTCTGTTTCTGTTTCTCTCTCTCTCTCACAAACATTCACACAAATATATACAACACAGAGATTAAAGCTCTTTCCTCCTGGAGTTTACTGTTCTCTAACAAAGAAAAAAGAATCAGCTCTGGTGTTTTGATCCATGTCTTTTGTAACTCTTAGTAACCAAGAGGATACACTAATATTAAAGAAAAAAATGACCCAGAACTTGGAAATGGGGAATGGAGCGATATGACTTTCAGTGTAACACAGGCTATTGTGTGAGAGCCCCACTTGAGGGTTATTGCAAGTGATTGTACTTGTGCTCAACTTTGCTATTTTTCTGTTTGACTAGAGTTCAGATACTGTGAATGATATATTAACTTACAAACTTCTAAGATTTTACAAACTTATTTTGAGACAAGATCTCACTAAGTTGCCCAGGCTGGCCTGAAACTTGCCATCTTCCTGTCTCAGCCTCCTGAACTGCTAGGACTACAGGTGTGTGCCACTATCCCAGCTCCCATTTTCTAAGATTTCTACTTGCTAGAAATGGTAACTACAAAGGCTATGGTCTCATTGTTCTATGGGACATTAAGCAGGTCCTCTATGTATTTAACATCCTACTCCCCACTTCCTGGCTCCCAAAATGTCCATAAGCAAACAGTTTCTCAAAATGGTCAAAACAGCCCTTGAACAAGTTTTACCATCTTGCTAGCTCCATCATTAATGTCTTTTTTTTTTTTTTTTTTTTTTTTTTTTGGTACCTGGGATTGAACTCAGGGGCACTGGACTACTGGGCCACATCCCCAGTTCCTTTTTTACTTTGTTTGTATTTTATTTAGAGACAGGGTCTCACTGAATTCCTAAGTGCCTTGCCATTGCTGAGGCTGGCTTTGAACTCGTGATCCTCCTGCCTCAGCCTCCCAAGTGCTGGGATTACAGGTGTGTGCCACTGTGCCTGGCTCATCATTAATGTCTTAATAGATCTATGACAAGCATTTATTCTACATTTGTATCAGAGTAACTTCTAATATTTTTGAAAATTATACTTGGACACCAGGCCAATGATTTAAAAATTTATTGCAGTCAATTATATGACAATTAAAACAACATCACTCTAAAATTTAATAAGAATATTAAAGTGTTCTCTGATTCATTTAGCAACTACTGATTAAATAAACTTCCTGTTCTTATAGCATTCCCCATATCTGTGACATTCCTCATATATTTAATATAAATTGACTAATTTTTCTTTTCCTAACCAGATTCTAGAATAACATACTTGTCTGCATTCATCAGGATGCAAAATGAGTAAGCATAGTAGATTCTTAATACTTATTTTGTATATATATATATATGTATATGTATATATATATATATTGAGTGAAATAGGTGATACATTGATGTTCAAAAAGCCAGTGTTCAAATTCATATGTGCTGATAACTTTTAGACAACTTCAAGAAAACAGAATTGGAATTGGCCATAAGAGAACTGGAAGAAACAAATGGTAAGAATTGCATACTTCATATATATGTACCTCTATATGTCCTGACTTGTTTGAAGAATAATTTAAGATTTCAAAGACAATGACAGCAACAAAATCTGCAAGCACCTTTATCAAGTAGCATATATCAATTAGCAGCCAAGAGAGGGAGGGAAAGGGAAGGTCCTGGGGAATTAAATTGATCAAATTATATTATGTGCATGTATGAATATGGCATAACGAATCCTACTACTATACAGTCAAAATGCACCAATAATTTTTTAAAAATCTCAACTAAAAAAAAAAAAAAGGCAGCTTGGTGTGGCAGCACATACCTGTAATCCCAGTGACTTGGGAGGCTGAGGCAGGAGGACTCCAAGTTTCAGCCTTAGCAACTAAGTAAGGATCTAAACAACTTAGACCTTGACTCAAAAAAAAAAAAAAAAAAAAAAAAAAAAAGTTAGGCATGTGGGTAAAGCACCTCTGGGTTTAACTCCTCAGTACAAAAAAAAAAAAAAAAAAAAAAAATCCAAGTGAAAGAAAAAAGAAGTGATTGACTCAGAAAGACAGATGTTGATGTATGTAAGCAGGGCTCTAAATTGAAAACTGAACACAATGAGAGTAAAGATCTTCCTAGCTTTGAAATCACTATGTACAATAATGGTGAGGGGGTGGGGGGGGGAAGGCAGAATATTTCTTGACTTTCAATGTCATTCTATTGCTGTTAGAATACAAATATTCTGTATAACCTCCCCCTTCCCTGTGAGCACTATATCAGTATAGGCAGTATAATACATTCAGCATATATTATTAAATTATCAGATTGTTGTGATCCTCAGTCCAAAAAGGTTTTAGTGATCCCATTTCTTCCTTTAAAATAGTTTAGAAAGATAGAGTTGAATGGACAAAAGAACATTTGGTAAATGACTTAACAGTACTATCAATAAAATCTGTCATTCATGAATCATCAAAATGATCCATCCAAGCCTCATTTTCAGAATAGCTTAACGTGCTGTACAAAGTTCTCAAATATAAAACATTAACAGCACTAAGAAATAGAAGATGGCATGCAACCCAAGATATTGAGCATATTTAATTAAACAGCCTTCATGAAAAATTCAAGTAAACAATTGTTTTAGAGCTAATGAATAGCCTTGTATAGTTTTACCCATTTGATGTTAGCTTATTTCACAAATACATGATTTTTCTTGTGATTTGTTATAATGCCAAATTACCTGCTGGGAACACTCATAACAGTTTTGCAATTTAGTTAAATATTTGTACAGTTTTATTACAATGTTGACTTTTGTGAATCTATTGATTAGATTATCCCCCTTACAGCATTTGCTTTCCTCCTTTTATTTCACAGATGGAATCAAGTCATTATCCATACAAATGCTAAAGAAAAAAAAATATTGGTATCTTAAAAGAGAACCAGGAATGAGCAAGGGTATCATTTATGGTCACATTGTCACACTTCATCCCAAATATACACACAGCTCCCATCTTACCAGCCTTAACGCACTTCTGGATCCTCCTGGACCTTCTGAAGGAATGCCCAAGAAAATGGAGAAATGAAGGAGATAGTTTTGAACCTGGCTGAAAGATGGGGAGGGGTGATAAATAGTGGGTATGTATGTATACATTCACAAGTCTTACACTTTTCTGGAACATGAAGAACTTTGGTTAAATCATAGGGGACACTAATGAGTGTAGTATTCAAGATTCTGGCTAGGGAGAGAAGATACACAAAAGAAAAATTATCAGCTACTAGATTGATTCAAATTAATCACTTGATTTGAATTTCACCAAGAATCCTAGAAAAATCTCCCGGATACTGAAGTTCTATTATCATTTACTTCCCTTGCAACCATTGTTCCCACAAATTTTAAGAGAAGTTTTATTAAAAGTTGGAAAGGTTCAGTATATTGAATTACAATAGTCTCTTATACCAAGGTTTCAGTTATAGCATAAGGAATCTTCAGCACGTGCTGGAGTATATCTAACTTAACCTGCTGCACAGTGCATGTCCTCTGCTGCTGAGGTCCCTTTGCTCTTGTGGCAATATCCCATGTCTACCACCTCATCTTGTCTCCTGGAGACAGTCACCTTAGGGTCCCTGTTACTCTATCCTCTGCTAGTACAGCCACTATTTCCTGATCATGTCTTTGAATCATAGGATTCAGAAACCAAACATGATTGATTCTAACTTTCTGGAGCAAGCTCCTCTGCATCAGGTAGGTCAGGGAGAAAATAGTTTCCTTTCTATTTTTATTTTTTTTCCATTGCTGGAAATCAAACCCAGGGTCTTACACATGTTAGGCAAATGCTCTATCACTGAGCTACACCTCCAGTCAGTTTTTTTTTTTTCTTAAATCATCTTCCACTGGAATAACTTATAGCCCCTATGAGTGACCTGACTATAGAAGAGTAGAGGACTGGTCCTGTGAACAAAGATAGCCTCTTTTGTTTCTCCTCATTGATCATGCTTAGCACGGTTCCTCTCTATCTCCTATTCATGCAGGTCCTTAGTAAACAAACACTGGCAAAAACCAGAATTACTACATCTCAACCTTCTGGGATTAGAAGAGCTTTTCTTAGCTTAAGATTTAGAGCCTGTGTCTCACAGGTGCTATTCTGACTAGAGTCTGTGAAGAGGGAGTGAGTATGGTAGATAAAATGTTGAAATGAAATTGGGAGCCAGTAGTCCCCATGCCTTCATATGTGGTCAGTGTGACATGCAGGGCATAGATGAAGAGGGATGGATGGCCAGGGAGTGTGTGCCTGCTCCCCTTCATTTCTTGGCCAGAACCATTTGGCAACCATAACTTCTATGGATTTGTACAAGGTCTGTCCATCTTCCAGGAATTACACTGGCTTGATGGAATTGAATTTCTTATCCAATTCATAGACAATGGGAATACAAATTGGCAGGTTCAGCTCCACGATGGCTTCTTTAGAGATGTCCTCCAGGTGCTTAACAATGCCCCAAAGGCTATTTCTATGAGCTGTAATCAGGACCTGTTTCCCCTCCTGGATTTAGGGAACACCTTCTTCATTCCAGAAGGGTAGGGTCTTCCTAGTGTCCTAAAGACCCTCACAGGAGAATACCTGATCTGCTGTGAAGTCTACATACTGAGACGACTTTACTGACATTGCTGTAGAAGGAATGGTCAGGTTCCATTAAGGTGGTGAAACATCATGGGAGCATCTTCAGATTTCTACCTGGGACACCCGATGCTTTGCAACAGTTTGGCTTTGTTGAGGACAGTCCAATCCCCCTCATTAGGGTGCCAATTTCACCAGCCACATCTGGTCACTGGCACCCAGTAATGTTCAGAGGATCTGGATTGCCCTTTTCTGGACAAGGATGAAGCAGAAGTCAAATTCACAGCCCAGAATCTTGCTGTGAAACTTCATCTCCTCATGGTCCACTGGGCTTAGTTTGGTGTCATACTGGCTGCTGAAGCAGGTTTCCAGGTCCTAGTCACTCTTCCTGGAAGAATAAATACAGTTTGTAAGTAGCTTTGTGGGAGACTGGGGATGCAGTCTTGATTCATTTCGACTTTTTAAAATTCTAATTTGTTATATATGAAAGCACAATGCATTACAATTCATATTACACATATAGAGCAAAATTTTTCATATCTCTGGTTGCATATAAAGTATATTCACACTATTCGTGTCCTGTATTTAGGGTGATGATATCCGTTTAATCCCACCATCTTTTGTACCCCCATGCCCCTCCCTTCCCCTCCCACCCCTTCTCCCTATCTAGAGTTCGTCTAATCCTCCCATGCTCCCCCTCCCAACCCCACTATGAATCAGCCTCCTTATATCAGAGAAAACATTTGGGATTTGTTTTTTTGGATTGGCTAACTTCACTTAGCATTATATTCTCCAACTCCATCCATTTACCTGCAAATGCCATGATTTTGTTCTCATTTATTGCTCAGTAATATTCCATTGTGTATATATACCACATTTTCTTTATCCATTCATCTACTGAAGGGCATCTAGGTTGGTTCCACAGTTTAGCTATTGTGAATTGTGCTGCTATAAACATTGATGTGGCTGTGTCCCTGTGGTATGCTATTTTTAAGTCCTTTGGGTATAGACCAAGGAGTGGGATAGCTGGGTCAAATGGCGGTTCCATTTCCAGCTTTCCAAGGAATCTCCATACTGCTTTCCATATTGACTGCACCAATTTGTAGTCCCACCAGCAATGTATGAGTGTGCCTTTTCCCCCACATCCTCACCAACATGTATTGTTGTTTCTGTTCTTAATAGCTACCATTCTTACTGGAGAGAGATGAAATCTTAGAGTAGTTTTGATTTGCATTTCTCTAATTGGTAGAGATATTGAACATTTTCTCATATATTTGTTGATTGATTGTATATCATCTTCTGAGAGGTGTCTGTTCATTTCCTTGGCACATTTATTGATTGGATTATTTGTTTTGTTTGTGTTAAGATTTTTGAGTTCTTTATATATCCTAGAGATTAGTGCTCTATCTGATGTGCTTGTGGTAAAAATTTGCTCCCATTCTGTAGGCTCTCTATTCACTGATTGTTTCTTTTACTGAGAAGCTTTTCGGTTTGAATCCATCCCATTTATTGATTCTTGGTTTTAATTCTTGCTCTATAGGAGTTTTATTAAGGAAGTTGGGGCCTAATCTGTATGATGGAGATTTGGGCCTATTTTTCTTCTATTAGATGCAGGGTTTCTGGTTTAATTCTAGGTTCTTGATCCACTTTGAGTTCAGTTTTGTGCATGGTAAGAGATAGGGGTTTATTTAATTTTGTTGCATATAGATTTCCACTTTTCCCAGCACCATTTGTTGAAGAGGCTATCTTTTCTCCAATGTACATTTTTGGCGCCTTTGTCTAATATAAGATAACTGTTGGGGCTGGGATGTGGCTCAGCGGTAGGGTGCTCGCCTAGCATGTGTGCAACCTGGGTTCGATCCTCAGCACCACGTAAAAATGCATTCATTGTGTACAAGTAAAGCAAATAAATAAATTTTTTTTTAAAAGATAACTGTAATTATGTGGGTTAGTCTCTGTGTCCTCTATTCTGTACCATTGGTCTAACAGTTTATTTTGGTGCCAATACCATGTGGTTTTTGTTACTATTGCTCTGTAATATAATTTAAGCTCTGGTATAGTGATGCCACCTGCTTCACTCTTCTTGCTAAGGATTGCTTTGGCTATTATGGGTCTCTTATTTTTCCAAATGAATTTCATGATTGCTTTTTCTATTTCTATGAGGAATGTCACTGGGATTTTGATTGTAATTGTGTTAAATCTTGTAAGCTACCTGGTACCGAAAACCGGGAGGAAAAACTCTCGGAGGCAGAGTTAAGCTTTTACTACTTTTACTTCTACTTTCTTAGAGCTTAGAGAGGGAAAGAAAGATTTTTCTTCTTAGCTTAGAGTAGAGTAGCTTAGAGTAAAGAAAGATAGAGCTTAGCTTTTCTTCTTAGCTTAGAGTTAAAGAAAGATAGAGCTTAGCTTAGAGAAAGACTAGAGCTTCTTTCTTCTCTCTTCTTTCTTCCTTCTTCTGTCTTCTGTCTTAGAGCTTAGAGAGGGAAAGAAAGATTTTTCTTCTTAGCTTAGAGTAGAGTAGCTTAGAGTAAAGAAAGATAGAAAGATAGAGCTTAGCTTAGAGTAAGATTAGAGCTTCTTTCTTCTCTCTTCTTTCTTCCTTCTTCTGTCTTCTGTCTTCTGTCTTCCTCGGGAGCCTCGGCCTTACTCTGACCAGTCCTCTGGAGCCTCGGCCTAACTCTGGCCAGTCATTACTTCTTCTATCTGGTTTCTCTTCTGTAACCGCTCTGCCTACGTTCTGGCCGCTCTGATTCTTCTGACCGACCGAGTGACTGCCCGGCTGACTGAATTCTCCGTTCTCCTAACTCGGACTGCTTTCACCCGGTTATATACCTTCAGGTTTGCGGGTGCCTACAGGTGCGTCACATACATATCAGGTGGAACTTATGGCTTCCAGCTAGCTACAACAGCCCTTCCTAATTAGGGCTCCTTCAAAATCTGTATAGTGCATTTGGTGGTGTGGTCATTTTGAAGCAGTATTAATTCTGCCCATCCAAGAACAAGGGAGATCTTTCCATCTTCTAAGGTCTTCTTTAATTTCTTTCTTTAGTGTGTTATAGTTTTCATTGTAGAGGTCTTTCACCTCTTTCATTATGTTGGTTCCCAAGGTTTTTTTTGTTTGTTTGTTTTTTTTTTTTTTTTTTAGTTTATTGTAAATGGGGTAGTTTTTCTCATTTCCCTTTCAGAGGATTTGTCCCTGATATACAGAAATTCCTTTGATTTATGGGTGTTGGTTTTGTATCTTGCTACTTTGCTAAATTCATTTATTAGTTCTAGAAGTTTTCTGGTGGAATTTTTTGGGTCTTCTAGGTATAGAATCATATCTTCAGCAAATAGTGCTAATTTGAGTTCTTCTTTTCCTATCTGGATCCCTTTAATTTCTTTCTTCTAATTGTTCTGGCCAGTGTTTCAAGAACTATGTTAAATAGGAGTGGTGAAAGTGGGCATCCTTGTCTTGTTACAGATTTTAGAGGGAATTCTTTCAATTTTTCTCCATTTAGAATGATGTTGGCCTGGGGCTTAGCGTAGATAGCTTTTATGATGTTGAGATATGTTCCTGTTATCCCTATTTTTCTAGTGTTTTGAACATGTATGGGTGTTGTATTTTGTCAAATGTCTTTTCTGCATCTATTGAGATGATCATATGATTCTTATCTTTAAGTCTATTGATGTGATAAATTACATTGATTGATTTGCCTATGTTGAACCATCCTTGTATCCCTGGGATGAACCCCACTTGATCATAGTGCACTATCTTCTTTTTTTTATTTATTTTTATTTTTTTAATTATTTATTTACTTATTCATAATGCACAAGTATAGTATCTTTTTACATACAACTGCTTGTATACAAAGTATATAAGTGCCATTCAGATCTTCAATCATGCATTTAGGATAATGATATTACTATCTTCTTGATGTGCTTTTGTGTTTGATTTGCCAGAATTTTATTGAGAATTTTTTGCATCTGTATTCATTAGAGATATAGGTCTGAAGTTTTCTTTCTTTGATGTGTCTGCCTGGTTTTGGAATCAGGGTGATATTGGCCTCATAGAATGTGTTTGGAAGTGCTCCCTCTTTTTCTATTTCCTGAAATAAAGTGAAGAGTATAGGTATTAGTTCTTCTTTATAGGTCTTGTAGAACTCAGCCGTGTATCCATCTGATCCTGGGCTTTTCTTGGTTGGTAGGCTTCTGATGGCGTCTTCTATTTCCTTGCTTGAAATTGATCTGTTTAAATTGTGTATATCATCCTGATTCAATTTGGGTTAATCATATGACTCTAGAAATTTGTCAATGCCTTCAATATTCTCTATTTTATTGGAGTGCCATTTTTCAAAACAATTTCTAATTATCTTCTGTATTTCTGTAGTGTCTGTTATGATATTTCCTTTTTCATCACATGTTAGTAATTTGAGTTTTCTCTCTCCTTCTCTTTGTTAGCATGGCTAAGGATTTGTCAATTTTATTTTATTTTTTTCGAAGAGCCAACTTTTTGTTTTGTCAATTTTTTAAATTGTTTCTTTTGCTTCAATTTCGTTGATTTCAGCTCTGATTTTAATTATTTCCTATCTCCTACTGCTTTTGGTGTTGATTTGTTCTTTTTTTTTCTTTCTTTCTTTCTTTTTTTTTTTTTTTTTTTGGCTTTGAGATGTAAAGTTAGGTCATTTATTTGTTGACTTTTTCTTATCTTAAGGAGTGAACTCCATGCAATGAACTTTCCTGTTAGTACTGCCTTCATAGAGTCCCAGAGATTTCAATATGTTCTATCAGTGTTCTCATTTACCTCTAAGAATTTTTCAATCTCCTCCTTGATGTCTTTTGCAACCCACTGTTCATTCAGTAGCATATTATTTAGTCTCCAGGTGTTTGAGTAGTTTTTATTTTATCATTGACTTTTTTATTTTTATTTTTTCAGTGATGCTGTGGAAACCTGGAAATGAAAGACACAATAAATCAAACAAATGTTCAGTTGGAAGTCTATCTAATAGAGTAGACTATGCTAAAGACAGAATCTCAGAGGTGGAAGACAAAGTAGCCAGTCTTAAACATTCAGACAGTATTAAAGAAAAAAAAAAAAAAAAAAAGTAATCTTGATCAGACTATACAAGACCTCTGGTACAACATTAAGAGACCAAATTTTAAAGTGATTGGAATTGAAGAGGGTTGTGAAATGCAGGCTAATAGAATGAATATCCTTTTCATGGAAATAATAATGACAACATTTCTAAATCTTGAGAATAAAATGAACATCCAGATACAGCAAACATTCAGAACTCTAAATAGATAATTTAAAAAAAATCTCTCCATGACATGTTATAATTAAAATATCTAACATACAGAATAAGAATAGAATTTTAAAGCCTCAAGAGAAAATGTCAGGTCACATTTAGAGGCAAACCAATCATAATTACCTCTAATTGCTCAGCATAAACTCTAAAATTCAGGAGGGCTTCTGGTCTGGGGCTGTGGCACAGTGATAGAGAACTTGCTTTGCATGTGTGGGGCACTGGGTTCAATCCTCATCACCACATAAGTAAATAAAATAAATAAAAGAAAGGAATTGTGTCCATCTACAACTAAAAAAACTTTTTTCAAATTAAAAAGGGCTTCTAATGATGTGTACTAAGTCCTAAAAGAAACTTTCAACCACTATTAGTAGATACAGCAAAGCTACCTTTTAGAATTGAAGAGGAAATAAAAACCTTCCAATATAAGCAGAAACTAAAAGAATTATGACTACTGAGCCAGCACTGCAGAAAATATTTAAAGAAGTACATCACACAGAAGAAATGAAAAAACCAAGAGCACAAAAACAAATAAATTTCATTTGAATAATAGCTAAGCAAATGAAAAACAGAACCAAAGTAAACATTAGAAATAAATCAAAACAGAAAAATCAATAAACTTCTCTTTGTAATAACATTGAATACAAATGGTTTCAACTCTTCATAGGCTGGCAGAATGGATTAAAAAACAAAGCCTAACTATATGTTGCTTGTGATAGAATCATCTTAGAGGCAAAGACAGCCACAGACTGAAAGTGAAAAGATGGAAATTGATACACCATGTGAATGAAGCCCCCAAACCATCAGAAGTAGCTATTCTTATATCTGATAGATCAGACTTCAAGCCAAAATAAATCAGAAGAGATGAAGAAGTTCACTTCATACTATTAGAGAGAACATTCCAATAAGAAGATAGAAAAATGGTATACATTTATGCTCCAAACACTGGTGCACCTAATTATAAAAAAAGAGACAGTATTCAAATTAAAAACTCAAATAGATTCCAATACAATTATATTGGATGATTTTAACACACTCTCTCACCAGTAGATAGGTCATCCAGACATAAACTCAGTAAAGATGTTTTGGACCTTAAATCAAATGGAATTAATAGACATCCATAGACTATTTCATTCAACAATAGCCAAACACACATTCTTCTCAGTGGCTCATGGAATATTCTCCAAAATAGATCATACTTTAGACCACAAAGCAGCTCTTACAAAATACAAAACATTGATATGATTTTTTGCATCTTATTGAACCAAAATGGAATAAAATTAGAAAGCAACACTACAAAACCCTATAGAAACAATACAAAACACATAAAGATTGAACAACACACTTTTGCATAATGAATGGCTGATAGAATAAATCAGGAATAAAAAATTTTAAATATGTTTTAGATCTTTATGGACCTTTATTTAAATTTTGAAAATTGAATGAAACAAGAATAGTGATACAATATGCCAAAACTTCCAGAACACTGTGAAGGAGATTCCAAGAGGAAAGTTTATACTAGTGCCCACACAAGAAAATCATGAAGACCTTCCCCCTCAAACAATCTAATGATGATAATTTTCAAGGATCTTGAAAAATGAGAACAAACCAATTCCAAAACCAGTAGAAGGAAGGAAGTAATTAAGATCAGAGCCAAATTCAATGAAATGGAGAATTTTTAAAAGTGCAAAGGATCAATGAAATGAAATGTTGGTTCTGTGAAAAGATAAATGAGATTAATAAATTCTTAGCCAAACTAACCAAAAGAAAAAGAAGATCCAAATTGATAAAATTGGAGATGAAAACAGAGAAATCGTCACGGAAATCCAGAAGATCATTAGGGACTATTTTGAAAATGTATACTTTAATTAATCAGAAAACCTAGAAGAAATGGATATATTTCTAGACACATATGACCTGACTTTAAATTATATTACAGAGCTATAGTAACAAAAACTGCCTGGTACTTATATAAAACCAGACACATAAACCAATGGCTCAGAATAAGAGACAAATTCACATAGACATAATCATCTGATCCCAGACAAAGGTGCCAAAAACATACGGTGGAGAAAAGACAGCCTTTTAACAAATGGTATTGGGAAACTGATTATTCATTTCTAGATGAATGAGACTAGATCCTTATCTCTCACCCTCCACAAAAGTCAACTCATAATGGAACAGAGATCTAGAAATTAGATCAGAAACTATGCAATTCTTAAAGAAAATGTAGGGTCAACACTCCAACATATAGGTGTAAGCAATGGTTTTCTCCATGGAATCCCTAAAGCTCAGGAAATATGCCAAGAGTTAATAACTGAGATGGAATCAAATTTAAAAGTTTCTGCACAGCAAGGGAAACAATTAAGAAAATGAAGAGACAGAATGGGAGAAAATATTTGCTAGCTTCTTTTTTGACAGAGGGTTAATATCTGGAATATATAAAGAACTCAAAACACTTAACACTCCCTCCCCACCAAAAAAAGCCAATTAATAAACAGGAAAATGAACTAAACAGATGCTTCTCAAAAAAAAAGCAATAAAATACCCAATAAATATATGAAAAAGTGTTCAACATCATTAGAAATTAGAAAAATACACATCAAAACTACCCTGGGATTTCATCTCACTCTGTTCAGAATGGTAGCCATTAGAATATAAACAATGCTGGAGAGGATGTGGAGAAAAAGGAATACTTTTACAGTGTTGGTGGGATTGAAATTAGTCCAACCAATATAGAAATCAGCATGAAGATCTCTCAAAAGACTAGGAATGGAACTACCGTATAACTCAGCTATACCACTCCTTGGTTATCCAGCACAATTAAAGTCATCATGTTATTGCAATATATACATGCCCACATGTTTATAGCAGCATAATTCACAATAGGCAAACTATGCAACCAGTCTATGTGTCCATCAATGAGTGAGAGGATAAAGAAATGTGGTATATATACACAATGGAGTTTTACTTAGCCATAAGAAGAATAAAATTAAGTCATTTGTGGGAGAAGAGAACTAGAGACCATTATGTTAAGCAAAATAAGCCAAACTCAGAAAGTCAAGTGTCCTGTGTTTTTTTTCATATGTGGAAGTTAGAGAGGAGAAAGGGGTAAAAAAAAACATGTTGTGGGGGGTCTTACGAAATAGGGAAGAGGATAGGGAAAAGGGAAGTACTGAGGAATAAAATTTGCCAAATTATATTTTTTTACTGTACGCATGGATGAGTATGTAATAATAAATCCTACCATTATGTACAACTATAATGCACCAATAAAACTATAGAAAAATATTCTGTAAGGTTCATTTGGTCTGTATAGTTCTGTGTTTTTTGTTGTTGATTTTTATTTAAATGGTGTCCATTGATGAAAGTAAGGTATTGAAGTTTCCAACTATTATTGTATTAAATTCTGTCTCTTTAGATCTAATACTATTAATAATATCTGATTCACATAATTGTGCTCTAGAATTGGATGGAGATATATGTGTATGTGTGTATACATATATACATACATATATATATACATACATATATATACACATATATAAAATACCTCCATATATATGTTATTATGTCTCCATATATATGCATATATATGTCATACATATATATATATGTCATACATGTACATTGTCTGTCTTAACTGTCTTTAACTGTTTAAGGCAGAGTTTCTTGTAGCCAACTTATAGTTGGGTCTTGTTTTTCTTAATCTGTTTTACTTAGGGAATTCAATGCATTTACATTCAAGGTTATGATTGATAGGTAATAAGCTATTCCTGTCATGTTATTTTCTGTCTTGTATATGCTGTGTCCATTTCTTCCTCTCTTGTTAATCCTTGGGCACTGGAGATTTTTTATTTTTTGTAATGATAAGGTTTTATTCCTTTCTCTTTTCCATTTGTGTATCTAATCTACCAGTGAGTTGATGATACTTTTGTACTTGTGATATTATTTTCCTTTTATTTCTATATGTAGGATTCTTTTAAACATTTCTTGTAAGGACAGTCTAGTAGTGATGAATCTCTCCATTTTTGCTTGTCTCAGAAATATTTCATTTCCCTTTGCTCTATCACTGATCTACATCCCCAGTCCTAGTTATTTATCTCTTTCAGAGACAGATCTTGCTGTGTTGCCCAGGCTGGCCTTGAGCCTTTGGGCTCAAGTGATTCTTTTGCCTCAGCCTTCTTTGTATACATATATACATACATATATATATACATACATATATATACACATATATAAAATACCTCCATATATATGTTATTATGTCTCCATATATATGCATATATATGTCATACATATATATATATGTCATACATGTACATTGTCTGTCTTAACTGTCTTTAACTGTTTAAGGCAGAGTTTCTTGTAGCCAACTTATAGTTGGGTCTTGTTTTTCTTAATCTGTTTTACTTAGGGAATTCAATGCATTTACATTCAAGGTTATGATTGATAGGTAATAAGCTATTCCTGTCATGTTATTTTCTGTTTGTATATGCTGTGTCCATTTCTTCCTCTCTTGTTAATCCTTGGGCACTGGAGATTTTTTATTTTTTGTAATGATAAGGTTTTATTCCTTTCTCTTTTCCATTTGTGTATCTAATCTACCAGTGAGTTGATGATACTTTTGTACTTGTGATATTATTTTCCTTTTATTTCTATATGTAGGATTCTTTTAAACATTTCTTGTAAGGACAGTCTAGTAGTGATGAATCTCTCCATTTTTGCTTGTCTCAGAAATATTTCATTTCCCTTTGCTCTATCACTGATCTACATCCCCAGTCCTAGTTATTTATCTCTTTCAGAGACAGATCTTGCTGTGTTGCCCAGGCTGGCCTTGAGCCTTTGGGCTCAAGTGATTCTTTTGCCTCAGCCTTCTGATTAGCTGGGACTATAGGCATGTAATATATGCCTGGCTTCTTCTTAATTTCTGAAGCATAGCTTTGCTGGGTGTAGTATTCTTTGATAGCATTTTGGTTTTTTTTCAGCACTCTGTATTTAATCGTATACTCTTTTGGTTTGCAATGTTTTTGCTGAAAAATCTTTTTTTAGTATATTGAGAATTCTCTTACATTTGACTTGATTTTTTTTGTTTTTGTTTACAATTTTTTTTGTGTGTGTGTGTGTGTGGTTTTTGGCAGTTTGATTAGAATGTGTTATGCAGAGGATCTTTTCAGGATAAGTCTAATTGAGCTTTTCTCAACTTCAAGAATATGGATATCCATATCTTTTGTCAGACTTGAGAATTTTTTAGCTATTATATCAGTAAGTATTCTTTTTGTGACTTTCCAACTTTTCTTTCTCTGAAATTCACATTATATGATTTTTAAAAAAATATAATTGTGCCGGGCGTGGTGGCGCACGCCTGTAATCCCAGCACTTTGGGAGGCTGAGGCAGGAGGATCACGAGTTCAAAGCCAGCCTCAGCAATGGCGAGGCACTTAGCAACTCAGTGAGACCCTGTCTCTAAATAAAAATACAAAAAAGGGCTGGGGATGTGACCCAGTGGACGAGTGCCCCTGAGTTCAATCCCTGGTACCACACACACACACACACACACACACACACACACACACACAAAATATATATATATATATACATATAAAATATAACATATATATATATATAATATATATATATATATATAATTGTGCTCCATAGGTCCTTTAGGCTTTCTTTTGCTCTTATATGTGTTTTTTTTTTTCCTTTGATTGGGCTAATTCAAAAGACTTTAAGTTTAGAAATTTTTTTTCTTTTGCTTTTGTGACTATTCAATTTTTTTAATATTTATTTATTTGCTTTAGTTGTACACAATACGTTTTTATTTTTACGTGGTACTGAGGATCGAACCCGGGCCGCGTACGTACTAAGCGAGCACTCTACAGCTGAGCCACAATCCCAGCCCATATTCAATTTTTTTGACTCTCAATTATATTCATTGAATTCTTTGGTCACAAAATTTTGGTTTGGGGAGAATTTGGGAATTCAAGGGAGAATTTGTAGAAGATGAATGAATAAATACAATCGGAAATGCATAAATGAATTTTAAATAAATGCAAAAATAACTGACATCCACAGAATTCTACCTCCCAAAATCAGTTTGTATTGTTATATATAAAAATAATTTGCATTACCATCTTTACTGTCTGTTTTCTACAACTTTGACATATATTACATGAAAATGAAAGGTGCAGATAACTAGGCATAGTTAAGTAGATGGGGGTTCAGTAATCTTTTGTCCACTTCAAAGGACTTTACCCTTTCTCCAACACAAGCACAATTTTAGTTATTTTTTTATGATATCTATCTCTTTTTCTGAATTTCTCATTCATATCATGTATTGTTTACCTGTTTTCATTTAATTCTCTGGCTGTATTATCTCATATGTCACTGATCATCCTTAAGATCATTATTTTCAATTATTTTTCAGGCATGTTACATATTCAATTAATAACTTTGCTTCTTGTATTTCTTCATTTTGGGAAAGGGAATATATTCATAGTTATCTCTTGGGATAGAGAGATTCTCTCTAGAAATAAGGGTGTTTGTGGACATTAACAGATTGTTACAGTAGTTCACACCCTCATTTCCTTACCCTCCATATATAGATGGATAGGATGTTTAAAATAAATAATCTATTTTACTAAAAATAAACAGAGCAAATATTTAGATATTAAAATATATTTGAAAACTATCACATTCCTTTGATTTTAGAGAGCAAATTCTCTGAAAAGGCAGTATTTAGTTGGTTGTGGTTATATCAAAAAGACAATCTATAAAGTGTTTACAAGGGAACAGCATTGTATGTCTGCTTCATTTGTAATGTTATTCTAAATAAAACAATTATGTTCCAACTTTGGTGAACCAAGGCACATAATTCAAGATAACAAGATGCTAATGCTTTTGTTGGATATTTACTAAGAAGATGAATAATAACCATGGATTTTATGAAATAGCTATCTATTATGGATTTCTTCTAAGATGATACACTGAAATTAAGAGTGATTTGATAGTAAAACAATGTTTGTATGGCCAACAGATAAATGACCAAATGATCCTCATTTGTTTTCCATAAGTGATTTATATATTTAGGTCTGTGTGGTGATTTACTTTAATTCGGTATATGATGCACATGTATGTGTCTGTGTGTAAGAGTTAGATTTAAACCTATGAGCCACTAGCTAAATTTAGGGGACCATACTCAGTGATCCACATTTCAAAGGTGATTGTGTTAAAACATTTTTTTTGTGGTAAAATGAATTATGCTTAATACATATTGTTTGAATAGGGTTAGTGGATATTTTTTAAAAGCTAAAATTAAAATTCTCATATAAAGATGTTAATTATATATTTTAAAATCACTTTTTTTAGTGGTAGTTGGACACAATATCTTTATTTTTAAAATTAAAAAATTTTTTAAAAATATTTATTTATTTGTTTTAGTTATACAAAATGCCTTTATTTCTACGTGGTGCTGGATTGAACCCAGGCCACGCACATGATAGGCGAGCACTCTACTGCTGAGCCACAACCCCAGCCCCTCTTTATTTTATTTATTTATTTTTATGTGGTGCTGAGGATTGAACCCAGGGCTTCGCATTTGCTAGGCTCTACTGCTGAGCCACAACCCCAGCCCTCAATTATATTTTTAGCTGCAAGACAGTAAGATGTTACAGTCAGTTCAAGGGAGAATTCATAGAAGTTGTATATACAAATACAATTTTAAAAAATCAGAAATGAGTTTTAAATAAACACAAAAATAGCCAACATCTTCAGAATAATGAATCATTGAATTCTACTCCCATAAAATCTGTTTGTATTCTTATATATGATAGTAATTATGCAGCAGGAGGGTTTGTGCACACCTGTAATTCCAGTGACTCACAAGGCTAAGGCAGAAGAATAGCAAGTTCCAGGCCAGCTTAGGTAACATAGCAAGACCCTATCTTAAAATAAAGAAATAAAATTTAAAAAAATTTTTAAAAGGCTTGGAATGTAGCTCTGTGATAGAATACCTCTGGATTCAGTCCTTGTTATTGAAAACAAAACAAACAAACAAACAAACAAACAAAGGTCGTTTTCATTACTATTTGTTTTCTACAATGTATCTATAAGAACAGATCAAAAGAAAATGAAACTAGGCAGAGTCCACTAGATAGGGGGCTCAGTAATCTTTTGTCTATTTCATAGTTCTTTACCATTTTCCCCAAACTAGAACAATTTTAGTAAAATTTTTATTTTCTTTATTGTTGCCGCCTGAAGCGATGGCCGCTTGGAGCAACGAAGCCGCGGGAAGAAGTTCAGAGGCAAACTGGAAACAAACAGCTTTTTATTCTGATAACTTTTCTCTCTGGCTCTAACAACGACTAACACGCGCCACACACACCACCAAAATGGCGCTGACCTGATCAGCAATCTCGGCCAAGTCACTCGAGATCCCGGACCAAGTCCCGCGAGATCCCAGGCCAAGTCCCGTGAGACTACGGAAGGCAGCAATGCCCAAAACGCCATGGCCCATAGTCAACCACAATTTAAGCCATCTCCCCAAACAGGGCTCCTGCACTTTATGAACTAGGAATAAATATCCAGTAAAAGTCTGATTGTAGGGTTGGTAATATAGCTTCATGTGAGATGTGGCTCAGAGGTAGAGTTCATACTTAGCATGCAGAAGGTCTTAAGTTCAATTTCCAGTATCACCACAAAACAAACAAGCAAGCAAGCAAACAAACAAACACTTATTTTAGTAATGAGAATGACTTTTACTGGATTCAAACTTATTAGATAGAAACTATAAACTTTAGACAAAATATGGAAAACAAATATTTGAGTCATTGGAGAAGAAACTGGAGGACAGAAGTAATTATAAACTAAAGGGGATAAATTCTTGAAAGTACAGAAATTTGTTCAGTGAGAAATGCATTTATAAGGCTTTACCCTGGAGGGCATTTATAAGACCTCTATTAGGATAGGTAAAAATATTATTGTTCTCAGGTTCAAAGCATTGTGTTCCAGGTTGATAAAGCAGGTGATAATGGATAGCTGATATCTCAGAAAGAAAAGAATCACAGATGAGGTGCTCCCAAATTTGCATATACATTTCTTAAAATCTGTGGTCCAATTCTAAGTAGCACAAACATGGAAGTTGATTCTAAAGGGCCTAGTGGAAAGGAAAAATTGAAAGACTAAAAATGATGAACAGGAAGTTCAGCTTCTACTCACTCCAAGGGAGACAGAATTTGAAATTTGAATTAGGCAAAGTTAGAGGCTTAATAAACAATTCACGTTTTCCATTGAAATGAACACATCTTAAAAATAAAAGATTATTTCCTTGGACTATGAATTTCTCATAAGTCTAAGAACAAAGTCAACAATCCTAAACAAAAAAAAAAAAAAAAAA
Organism: Tamias sibiricus; assembly: GCA_025594165.1. Classification (NCBI taxonomy): domain Eukaryota; kingdom Metazoa; phylum Chordata; class Mammalia; order Rodentia; family Sciuridae; genus Tamias; species Tamias sibiricus. The sequence goes on along the minus strand of CM046664.1, from coordinate 103,311,448 downwards.
AAAAAAAGTCAAACTTCTACAAGTGCATTAGGCTGTCTGGAAGAACAAAAATTGATCTTCAAAGTAAGATAACAAAATCTCGAATCTTTATGACACATCCTGAAAATGTCCAGGACATAATAAAAATTAATAGAAATGATAAGAAATATGAATATCCACTGTTAAGAGAAAAACAAATAACAATAGTAAAAAAGGTGTCAAGATGACCTTATTTGTAAATCAGCAGAAAACTATCTTACCACATCAATGCTTATGTAATATTGGTATAATGCTTATATGTTATGTATGCGTTATGTGAACATTTGCAAGGATATAATGAAAAGATGGTCACAAAGAACAAATAAATGGGAACTCTCATCAGAGATGTAGAAATTATAAAGAAGAACAAAATAGAAATTCTAGAATTTTAAATGATCATATCTGAAACTTAAAAAATTGTGTGAATTTAATAGTTGGAAGGTAAATAATTATTTGGTTCAGTGAAATTGAAGACAGATCAATGAAAGTAATCCAACAGATGAAAATTGAAAACTCTTTTTTATTTTGGTACCAAGAATTGAACTCAGGGGCACTCGACCACTGGGCCATATCCCCAGCCCTTTTTTGTATTTTATTAGAGACAGGGTCTCACTGAGTTGCTAAGTGCTTTGCTATTGCTGAGGCTGGCTTTGAACTTGCGATCCTCCTGCCTCAGCCTCCCAAGTGTTGGGATTACAGGCGTGCGCCACTGCACCCGGTGTGAAAACTATTTTTAATTTAGATTATGGTGGTATTGCCCAGCTCCTAAACATCATCCACTTTCATATTTGAAGGGATGATTTTTATGGTACACAAATTATACATCAATCAAGCTGTTTAAAAAATAATAGTAGAATACAAAGAAAAGTCTAAAATATTTAAGAACTAATATGTTTCAAAATAAATGATAGCAAAAACATTAAAATATTTAAGACATAGATGATACAGAATTTTGAGTACAATGTATAGTACTAAATGCTTATATTGAAAATAAGAAAAGTTTACAATCAGTTATCAAAACACCTGATTTAGAAACTACTAAAGGGAGAGCAAATTGGGTGTGAAATATGTAAAATGAAGAGAATAATGAAGATGAGAGCAGAATCAATATGATAGAAAACAGACAAATCATAGAAATACTAATAAAACCAAAAGTTGATTTTTTGGAAAGATTAGTAAAGTGGTTAACCTTTGACTAGGCCAATTATAAAAGAGAGAATATACTAAACATTAATAATAGTTATAAAAAGGAAATACTATTACAAATCTTACAGATATCAAAAAGGATAAAAAGATAATATTATTAACAACTTAAATAAATTAAACAACTTAGATAAGATGGGAAAATTCCTTGTAAAACATAATATTGCAAAAGTGACTAAGAGAAAAGCCAAATCTGATCATTATCATAATAATTAAAAAATCCAAATGCATACTTTGAAATTTTTCTATACACAGAATTACTAGACCAGATTGATTCATTGGTAACTTCTAAACATAAATATAAACAAAATAAAATAACAAACCTCACAAATGTTTTCCTCACAAAGATATCACATAAGTTAGATAGATATTCCATGTATATAAATAAAAATACACATTACTGATTAAATATGAATTCTCTCCAAATTAATTTGTAGATTCAATATAATCCCAATCATAACAAAAATCATTTTTGTAGAAATTGACAAGTTGATTCTAAAATTTATAGGAAAAGGCAAGGGTAGTTAAGTAGACAAAACTATATTGGAAAGAAACTACTTTAAGACAGCAGTGTGTCTCAACTTTTGCACTAACATTTTTGGCCAGATAATGCTTTGCAGAGTCTCTCCTGTGCATTGCATGATATTTAATAATACCCCTGGCATTTATATACAGATGCTAAGGGCATTGTCCACCCAACTTAGTGCAGCAATGAAGATACCTGCAGTCACTGCCTAATGTACCCAGAAGGGCAACATTTGCCCTCAGTTGAGAACTAATGCCTTGTAGACTCAGTAGTCAAGACTGTGATATTTGTATAATGATATACAAGAAGAATTATGTAATATACTAGAGAGTCAGGAATAGAGTCATACATGCATGGTCAATTGATTTATTTAACAGATAATGAAGAAAATTCAATGGGAAGCAAAATATATTTTTAACATTTATGGTGCTAGAAAAACTAGAAATCAACATGGGGAAAAAGTAGATTTTGATCCCTATCTCACACCACATGTAATATTAATTTAGGCAGTGTAATGTCAGCAAGATGGTAGATTAGGAAATTCCAGGCCTTCATTTCCACCTTTGAAACATCAAATAAATAATGACAGATGGATTAAAATCATTTTGTGGTCACTAAGGAAACGAGTCTAAGATTTATAGTATCTCCTCCAAAACTCATGTTGAAATTTAGTTGCCGTTTAATAGCATTAAGTGTTATAACCTTTAGGAGTGTTTAGATCCTGTGGGCTCCAAAATTGTGTTTGTCCCCTTCTTGGTCTCTTAACCTCCACCATGTGTTGATACATCAAGAGTGTCCTTGATAGATTCTGGTACCCTGGTCATGAGTTTCCCAGCCTCCAGAACTGTAAGGCAATAAACTGTTTTTCATTATAGATCACTCAGTCTCAGTTATCTTGTTATGAGCTTAAGTAACTTATGGGAAACTTTCAAATGGAGCAATATAAATACTGTGTTAGCCCCGGAAGGGAAATAGAAAAAGTCAAAGAAAGATTATGAGAATAAACAGTGGCTTAAAAGTGTTTCAAATCTGAAGAAAGACATAGATATACCAATCCAACAAGATCAACAGTCTTCAAAGAGAACAAACTAAAAGAACCACATCAGGACACATTATAATCAAAGAATCAAGTATCAAAGAGAGAGTAGGGGGAGGTGGCACATGTCTGTGATCCTCAGTACCACAAAAACAACAACGAAAAGCCTAGGCTCCAACTCAGTGCTGTCTGTAAGAGATTCATTTGAAATCTAAGGATGCACATAGATTAAAAATCAAAGGATGGAAGAAAAGATTTCATGTATACAATAACCAAAAGAGAGATGAAGTGGCTATCCTAATATCAGATAAAGTGGACTTTACATCAGAAACTGTCCCAAGGCAGACATTTCATAATGATGAAAATTTCAATACAGGAAGAAGATATAGCAATTGTCAACATCTATTCACCAAAAAGTAGAGTTCTAAAATATTTGAAGCAAATATTGACTGAAATGAAGGCAGACATAGCTCTAGAATAATAGATTTCAATATCTGACTTCCAATGATGCTGATGCACAGAATAATCAGATAGAAGATCAATAAGGATGCAGGGAAAGTGGACAACACTGTATACTCATTGGGACTAATAGACATATATACCACAGTCCACTCAACAACAGTAAAATACATGCTTTCTTTAAGTATTCATGGAACATCATCCAAGAATAGGTCATATATTAGGTCACAAAACAAGCTTTAATGAATTTTAAAATACTGAAATTATATAAAGTATCATTTTCTCTCACAATGGAATGAAAAGGAAAACCAAGGAATTCACAAATACAAATTGGAAATTAAGTAACATACTTGTTACGATTTGGATGTGAGGTGTCCCCCAAAAGCTCATATGTGAGAAAGTGGAAGAAGGTTCAGAGGAGAAATGATTGGGTTATAAGGGTCTTAATCCCAATAATCCCCTGATAGGGGGATAGTGGTAACTGAAATGGTTGGGTGTGGCTGGAGGAGGTGGGAATTGGGGGCCTGGCTTTGGGGAACATATTTGTATCTAGCAAGTGGAGACCTCTCTCTCTGCTTCTTGATCATCTTGTGAACTGCTTCCCTCTGCCACATTCTTCCGCCATGATATTCTGCCTCACCTCAAGCCCCAGGGAATGGAGCCAGGCTTCTATGGACTAAGACCTCTGAAACCATGAGCCTTCAAATAAACTTTTCTCCCCTACAATTGTTCTAGTTGAGTCCTTTAGTCACAGCAGTGAAAAAGCTGATTAAAACAATAGTCTTAAATAGCTAGTGGGTCAGAGAATAAATCACAAAGAAAATTAGGATATATGTTGAGACAAATGAAATTGAAAATATAACATACCAAAGAGTTACAGGATTCAATGAAAGCAACATATAGTAGTAAATGTTAACAACGACCTCAAAAAATTAAAAAGGAAGACCTCAAGTTAATAATTGTATTTTAAAAATTTATTTATTTATTTATTTGGTACTGGGGATTGAATTCAGGGGCACTCGACCGCTGGGCCACATCCCCAGCCCTTTTTGTGTCTTATTTAGAGACAGGGTCTCACTGAGTTGCTAAGTGCCTCACTATTGCTGAGGCTGGCTTTGAACTCGACATCCTCCTGCCTCAGCCTCCCAAGTGCTGGCATTACAGGCATGCGCTACTGCGCCTGGCTCTCAAGTTAATAATTTTAATGTCTAAGTAACTACACAAAGAAGAACAAACTAAACCAAAAGGTTTAGTTTAGAAGGGAAAATAAAGATTAAAGCAGAAATAGACAAATAGAAAAAATTTAAAAAATAATAGACAAAGTTTACAAAACCTAGAATGGGTTCTTCAAAAAGATGAACAAAATTAATAAACTTTTGTCTAGATTGGACTTAAAAAATAAGAAGATTAAAATCAGAAATAAGAGAAGATATTACCATTGATTTTACAGAATTAAAAAGTATGCCAGGCGTGGTGAAGTGTGCCTGTAATCCCAGCACTTGGGAGGCTGAGGCAGGAGGATCGCAAGTTCAAAGCCAGCCTCAGCAATAGAGGGGCACTTAGCAAATCAGTGAGACCCTGTCTCTAATAAAATACAAAAAAGGGCTGGGGATGTGGCCCAGTGGTCGAGTGCCCCTGAGTTCAATCCCTGGTACAAAAAAAAAAAAAAAAAAAAAAAATTATAAAAGAGTACGATGATCAATTGTTTGTCAACAAATTGTATAACCTATCCATTCCATATTCTGAGCATAAGAGATTATGCTGTATTTCCTGCAAATATAAATAATAATATGTATTTTATGTTCTTCATTCACAGAAGACTAATTTATTTTTCAAGTTTCGGCTAATGTGGTATTCTTCCTTCATATCCAAGTATAATGATTAGAGAGGGGGAGAATGAAAATATAGTGAGAGAAAGGGAATCTAACTGAAGAAATAAAGACAAGCATGTTCACAAATCAGAACACACATAGAGTGTTGCCCATGAGGGGTTGGCAAATTTAATCAGTTGCAAAAGAAGAGAAAGGCAGAAAAAGAAAATTGGTGAAATTATAAAGGTGGGCAGGTGAAAAATTTATTCTTACACTTAAAATTTCAAACAGCATCAACTTTTAATAAATTGGGCATGTGGGATGCTAGTTTTTTTTCAAATGTAAGTGCCTAAATCCCTAGAAACTTCTGAGTCTCACAAAGTCCAGAGCTACTTTTATGTCTCTACCTCCACAAATTTCCTCATTCACTTGGTGTTAAGTTATAAGAAAATGAGCAACAAAACTTTTATGTTGACAATTCAGGGGCTATAGAAAGGGAAAAATAAAATCTGAACCATTAACATCCTCTTGATGCTCATGACAGACTTCCTTACAGATTTTTTTTTCTTCTTTGGAGGGATGAAACAGAAACCACCCAGCCATGCTGGGTGAGTTCAGCCTTCTTGAAATGGGAAGAGAATATAAACAAAGCCAGACAACACATCTGTGATGTCCCATTGAGTTTATTTTACTAATATTTAGAAGGTCCTGGGAGTAATTACTTGGACTGTGTAGACCTATCATCATCTGTAGATTAAGCTGCAGAAATGAAAAATATACAGGTGGAAAGTTTTGTAAGGCAATGAGGTACGAGAAAGTGTTGTAGTATTGAGGGAATTGCTTCGTGTTGATGTAATGAGGTTCTAGAAAGACCTCTCCCCATCCTGAGCTTCATGAAGTGAGGGGGGGGGGAGAATCTCCATTTTCTAGAAGAATTGGGGAGTTGAGTTTTAGTTAAGGCAGGGAAGGGATATGTACCTTTGAGAAAACAGATTATTTAAAAGAATATAATGAAGCTTTAATTAGCTCAAATGACTGAAAAGTTCAAATATAGGCAGAGATGATGTGACAAACACAGGTCATCAAATGATGTCCTTAGGATCTGGTTTCTCTCCCCCCACTGCTGGCTTCTATGTCTTTTTATTTCTTTTTAAAAATTAATTTTAAAAAATATTTATATTTTAGTCATAGGAGGACACAATATCTCTATTTTTATGAACCCAGTGTCTCATGCATGCTAGGCGAGCACTCTACCACTGAGTCATAACACCAGACCCCTTAAAAATTAATTTTTAATTGGTGCATAAAAACATGAAAATTGTAGCTATTTATGAGGTGCCATGTAAAAAGTTTCAGTGTATGTATATATTGCCTAATGTTTCAGTTAAACACATATATCCCCTCATTTATTATTTATTTATGAATAAAATTTGCAAAATCTTTTCTTCTAACTTTTGAAATGTCCAGTAGATTAGCATGTTACTGTTATCTATAGTTTCCCTGCTATACGATAACACAACAGCTCTTCTTACTCCTATTTATCTAAGTCTTAGGACTTACTCTTATTTATCTAAGTCTAAGGACTCACTGGGCAACTTTTCCCAATGGCCCCATTCCCCTCTCCCCAGCTTCTCCTAACCACCATTCTACTCTCAACTTCTAGATCTAACTTTTTTGTATTCCATATATGAGTGAGGTTATGTGATACTTATCTTTCTGTGCTTGGCTTATTTCACTTAACATAACCATCCCAGTTCCATCCATGTTGTATAACTGGGTCTTTGAAAGGCAACAGTCACTAAAGTGGTTACTGAGTCAGGCAGAATTCATCCTCTGCATGAGTAGGCACCACGCTTTGCCAGTGAGCCAGGCAGTGGTCAAGTCAGAACCTGCAGAGCCTGCATTCATGTGACTGCTGCACCTCACCTGTGCTAAGGAGCTTTGTTACTGTCTTTCCAGAAGCTATGTTGTGAGGACCTCAATGCCTCTTTTGATGGTCCAGGACCACTGAAAGGCTGGAGGAAGAGTGGAGTCAAGTCTCCCAGATTCATTCTTGTACATTTATTTAGGTTAAGACCCCACACAAGGAAGCTGCATCTCAGGATGCTCTGTGCAACTGGTAAATGCTTTTATTGGTTGGAAAATCTTTGTACTTTTGTTATAATTGTGTTTTCTCTACATATAAATGACTTATACATTGGTTAGGATGATCTTACAGCAGACACAGTAGAGTGTATTATTCTGACAAACAGCATATTATAATAATTTTCTGACAAATGAAGACAAGATATTTTATTCTAACAGGCTTGATACTCATTTCATTCTGGAGGAACACTCAGTAATTGAGAGAACTTTATATAGCATCTAAATAAGGAAATTTTGCTGTTTGATTTTCTGTTTTATAAATATCTTAAAAATTAAAACATTTAAAAAAACCAGTTTCGTTTAATAGCTAATTTGACATTTTTTTAAATAGTTTTTTTAGTTGTCAATGGACTTTTTTATTTATTTATATGTGATGCTGAGAATCAAACCCAGGGCCACAAACATGCTAGGCAAGTGCTCTACCACTGAGCTACAACCCCAGCTTGCTAATTTGACATTTTTGTATTTTAATTTACATTTCTATTTGTTTACTGTTTAAATAAAAGAGAGTGCCTTCATCGTGTCATGACTCTACAGAATAATCTATAAACATTTATCATTAGTAATCCACAAAGTAGATAGATGTAAATTAAGAGTAATGAATATGGGGAGTGGGGTTGTAGCTCAGTGATAAAGTGCTTGCCTAGCATGTGTGAAGCCCTGGGTTTGACTCTCAGTACCGCATATAAATAAATAAAATAAAGGTCCATCAACAACTAAAAAAAAAAATACTAACACTGGTTAAAAAAAAAGGTAATGAAAATGGTGCTTAGACAGTTATATTATAGAAATTGTTGATTTTAATACAGATATTTCATGAGTATTAAAAATTAACTTCATTATGTTTTAGAAGCTTGATATGTTTACTTTTCAAAAGCTACATATTCTAAGGTAAAATATTGATATTGAGTTTTATACTTCCACATATTTACATGGTGATGGTTATACTTTCACTTCTAGTATAGAACTCCTTTTTTTTTTTTTTTTTTTTTTTTTTTTTTTTGAGAGGGGGTCTTGATACATTGCCCAGGCTGGGTTCTTTCCACCTAAGCTTCCACAAGAGTTGGATTACAGGTGTGCACTACCATGCCTGGCTCTTAAACATTTCTTATAATGTTGTTCTGGTGGTGATAAATTCACTGTTTTTTTTGCTGGGCGCAGTGGTGCATGCCTGTAATCCCAGAACTTGGGAGGCTGAGGCAGGAGGATCGAGAGTTCAAAGCCAGCCTCAGCAATGGCGAGGCACTTAGCAACTCAGTGAGACCCTGTCTCTAATAAAATACAAAAGAGGGCCGGGGAGTGGTTGAGTGACCCTGAGTTTAATCCCAGTACCAAAAAAAAAAAAAAAAAAAAAATCACTGTTTTTGCTTGTCTTGGAAAGACTTTATTTTTTCATTTCTGAAGGATAGCTTTGCTAGATATATTATTCATATTGGTAATTTTTTTTTTCTTCAGGACTTTGAATATATCCTCACATTCTGTCCTGGTCTATAAAATTTCAATTTTTTAAAAGTATTTATTTTTTAGTTGTAGTTGGACACAATACCTTTATTTTATTTATTTTTATGTGGTGCTGAGGATTGAAACCTCACATGTGCTAGGCAAGCACTCTACTGCTAAGCCACAACCCCAGCCCATAAAATTTCTATTAAAAAATTTTTTTTGTAGTTGTAGATGGACAGAATGCCTTTATTTTATTTGTTATGTGGTGCTGAGGATTGAACCTAGAGCCTCACATGTGCTAGGCAGTGCTCTGCCACTGAGCCACAACCCCAGCCTGTGTACGATTTTTTTTTTTTTTTTTTTTTTTTTTTTTTTTGGTGGTGCTGGGGATCAAACCCAGGGCCTTGTGTCCCCAGCCCCCATATAAGATTTTCATTGAGAAGTCATCTGTTAGTCTACATATAACTTGATAATTTTCTTACATATAACTTGATAATTTTCTTTTGTATATTTAGAAGTATCTCTTTGTTTTGTGCTTTTAACAGTTTGACTATAATGTGTCTGAAGTGTGGTGTTCATTATTTATCCTGCTTGGTGCTTCCTGCAGTTTTAGAAACTGTAGGTTTATGTATTGCATCAATTTAAGAAAATTCCTAGTCATTACCATGACTAGGTACTTCTACCCCATTCTACTGCTCCCTCTTTTTTCCACCTGGTCCCCATAAAATAAACTATAAGTCCTTCTTTGTTCACCTCCTTCAAATTATTTTTTTCCTCACTGTTCTTTAATTTGGATGTTTTCCTTTCCCTGTCTTCATGTTCATTAATCCTGTCTTCTGCTGTAGCAAATCTTCTGTTGTTCCTATTTCACCCATCCAGAAAGATATTAATTTCATATAATGTGCTTTTCAGTTCTCTAATTTACATTTGCTTCTTTTCATAGATTTTTCTTCTTTTTTGAGAAAGGTTTTTGCTATGTTGTGCAGGCTATCCTCCAAGTTGGAATCCTCATGCCTCAGACTATCAGGTAGTTGGGATTACATACAGGCATGTCCCACTTCACCCAGTTCTAGAGTCTAATTCTTCACTCAAGTAATTCTTCTTGTCCTCCTTCCTCCTCCTCTTCCTCCTCCTCCTCTTCTTAACAGCATACATTTTGTTCTTTTTTACTTAAACTATATTTAAATTTTTGTTTATTAGCTATCTTGATCCTATTTGAGTCTGCTTCTGTTTATATTTTTCTATAACTTTCAGTAACACTTTTCTGCTTATATATCTATCTTATGAATTTTTTAAAATATTTATTTATTTGCTTTAGTTGTACACAATGCAATGCATTTATGTTTACGTGGTGCTGAGGATCGAACCCGGGCCCGCGCACGTGCGAGGCGAGCGCTCTGCCACTGAGCCACAACCCCAGCCCCCATCTTATGAATTTTTATTACATGCCTTTTATTACATGCCAGAAATTTCATATAAAAAAGGACAGAGTCTGACATTTATATAAATAAAGAAAGGAAGAGCTCTCTCTTTCCTATTATGCAGCAAGGGAGTGGGATTTATCACTGCAACCTAGTCAGGAATTGTACTGAGTCCATTCTGGATTATAGCTCAGATGGCATTAGCCTCAGATTCCCACTGTTTGGAGGACAGCCCCTGTGTTGGATTCAGAGTAGGCTCCTTTTTCTTCAGAAGTTGGTCTCCTAACTTTGTGTTACTATGGGAAATTTCACTATTTCTTTCTATTTAAGAGTCTCTGAGTCCTCTAAATGATCTCAGAATTTAGTAAATTTCCTATATGGTTGGGGCTCATCTAGATTCCAGTCTGTCACAATACTTTCTTCATGATATTTTTACCCTACATGCGCACACACACACACATACACACACACACACACATACACACACACACACGTGTGTATGTGTGGAATCTCACTGGGAACTAAAATGAAGCAAATTATATTTCATGGATGTATGATTATGTCAGAATGAACCCTGCTATTACATATTACGTGTGTGTGTGTGTGTGTGTGTGTGTGTATGTGTGTGTGTGTCTTTAATGGCAGTTGTCCCTATTCTGCATTATATTATGGATACTGTTGTCCTTCCCTCCTCCCTCCACCAATGTTAAATTTCTTCATGGTAGAATCATTTAAAGTTTCTTTCCTGTCCTATATACAGCCTCACGTACAGGGTAGATGTCTAATCATTACTCATGAAATGTAGATTAAACGGCTTTGAGCACAACAGATCCTGAAGTAGTTCTTCATTAGACATAACATAAGCGTCCAGAGGAACTTATTTAAATTTTGGTCTGAGTATCACCCAGAGTCTGGTTTAATGCGGTCTAGGGTAAGTCCAGGAGTCTGCATTTCCAGCAAGTACTTGAAGTTTTTCTGATGCAGGTGGTCTTTGGCCTCACTTTGGAAAAACACAATTTCAATCCTTGAAATGTACCACAAACATGCCTGAAGATTTGCCACTATCACTTCTTGAGCACATCCAGTATTGAGTTATGTAATAAGCACAATGGATATAGTGAATGATGAATAGAACTTTGGATACTTATCTCTGGAAGTTCAGAGTCTTGTCAAAATTATGGAATCCTGCCAGTCATGGTGGTGCATGCCTATAATCCCAGTGGCTCAGGAGGCTGAGGCAGGGGGATTGTGAGTTCAAAGCCAGCCTCAGCAACTTAGTGAGGCCCTAAGCAACTCAGTTAGACCCTGTCCCTAAACAAAATATAACAAAGGGCTGGGGATGTGGCTCAGTGGCTAAGTGCCCCTGGGTTCAATCCCTGGTACCAAAAGAAGAAAAAAAATTATGGAATCTCACTGGGAACTAAAATGAAGCAAATTATATTTCATGGATGTATGATTATGTCAGAATGAACCCTGCTATTACATATAACTATAATGCACTAATAAAACACTAAGAATTATGGAAACTATGCATTAATACCATTGGACACACATATTAAGCAACAACAAATGAGGACTAACTGGTAGAAAATGTTGGAGTATGTGAGAGATTGATTAAATGGAGCAGAGTCAAAGAGATGTGGGTCAGATATTGAAGGAGAGGAAGTCCTTGTAATGACTTCCTTGTAATGGTATCAAGAATGCAGCAGTTATTTTAAATTGGAGGAAAGTTTGAACAAAGAGAATATAGAAGGTGTGCAGATCTTCACCTTTTGTTTTAGAGGAACAAGTAGATATAGAAATTTCATGCTGCCCTCCTGGGAAGCAGTAGTCTCTACATTCAACGTTAGCATGCATTCTCAATCTTCATTTTACAACAGCATATCTTGCTCATACTAGGAAAATCAGGATATTTACTCTAATTTTTGCAAATTCAATTGCTATTGTCAACTTCTGCCCACTCACCTCACATTCTTTTGCTAAGCAGTTTTACTTCACGCTTTGCTTATGTGTACTCTGTAGCAATTTGTTTTTGAATGCTCTGTGTTTGCAGCTGCCCTAATTCTGTACAAAATACAAACACTAGTTAGTAATATTCATCTCATTTGTTCTTGCACATGTCCTGGCCAGCTGACTTATGGAGCTGTGAATTCAGCTGTGCTGTGTGGGTGGACTGGCTGCATTTTCAAACCTTAATGTAGTTCTGTCTTAAGGTTGTTAGGATAAAGGACTTTTGGGGATGGTTTAGGTCAGGAGAACTCCAGGTCCATGGTACTGCAACTCACTCCTGCAGCCCTCTGGGATTTTATGAACTTATCTCTGTGTACCTACGTTGTTGACCAGGACATTGCCTTGTTAGCTTCAGCTACCTGTATTTTTGCCTTGTATCAACAGTGCAGCCACTAGGCTGCCCTCACTACTTCTTTGTAGAATAACCAGAAAACAAAACAAACCATTGTTATACCATCGTTTTATTTTTGTTCTCAGTTATTGTGATTCATATGGTTTGAAAGCTGAGTTCTGCAACCAAAGTTAAAAGTCTATTTGTCTTTTGTTTTTTCGTTTATGGATTTTACATAAAACAAAATTTTAAATGTAAAGGTAAGCACACTTATAAGTGTTAACTACTAGATATATTTCAGTCATTCAAATCAAAACGTGTACAAACACATTATGCAAATTAACAAATTTATTTAGCACTATAATAATCATTCTGAAGTATTGAGGCATCTTTTTTAAAAGCTTGTGGGACTTTGCTAATGAAGCCTCAGAAGTCATGCAGTATCTCTTCTTGAACTTTCTGTTCATTTACAATAGCTTCACATATTTAAATGGAAGGGTCATAGACTCTTTTTTTAAAAAATATTTATTTATTTGCTTTAGTTGTACACAATGCATTTATTTTTATGTGGTGCTGAGAATCGAACCCGGGCCGCGCTCGTGCTAAGCGAGCGCTCTACCCGCTGAGCCACAATCCCAGCCCCTCATAGACTCTTTTTTATGGAAGAAGTGTCAATCAATTTGTATAGGATTGGGGATGTAGCTCAGTGGCAGAACATTTGCCTAGTATGCACAAAGCCCTAGTTTGATCTGCAGCAATGCAATTATTATTGGATATAAGGTGTCCCCTCAAAGCTCCTGTGTTAATGCAGAAATAATTATAGGTGAAATGATTGGCTTGTGAGAGCTTTAACCTAATCAGTCCATCCTAGTTTGAATGGAATGGCTGGGTGGTAACTGTAGGCAGGTGGGTTGTGGCTGGAGGAGATGGGTCACTGGGGGTGAGCCCTGGAAGGGTTGTTTTTCTCTGCAGTCTTACCTGACCCCCACTTCTTGGCTGCCATGAGCTGGGCAGCTTTTCTCCACCACACCCTTCCACCATGATGTTCTGCCTCACCTCAGGCCCAGGGCGATGGAGCCAGTAAAAAATGGAAACCATGAGACAAAATAAATATTTCCTTCTTTAAGTTCTTCTTGTAAAGTGTTTGGAGAATAGTGACAAAAAGCTGACTAGCACACCAACTTTACTTCAATCCCTAGAAAGAAGAGGAGAGAGCTGTCCAGCAGAACCATCATGGCCACCACAACATGAAGAAGTACCAGGCAGCCTAAAGAATTCCGTGGAGCAGCAGAGCTGCACAGCCACGCTCCTCAAAGGCCAGCTAAACCCCAGACAATCTACAGATACATGTTTTAAGCTACTTAGTTTTGGGGCAGTTTGCTATGTAGCATACTGGAAAGAATATCCTGTGTTTCAGCCACTTCAATGTTTATAGCAGCACAATTCACAATAGCTAGGTTATGGAACCAACCTAGATGCCCCTCAGTAGATGAGTGGATAAAGAAAATATGGTATATATACAAAATGGAATTTTACTCAGCAATAAGAGAGAATAAAATAATGGCATTTGCAGGTAAATGGATGAAGTTGGAGAATATAATGCTAAGTGAAATTAGTCAATCTCAAAAATCCAAGTACCGAATGTTTTCTCTGATATAAGGAGGCTGGTTCACAGAGTTGTTGGAAGGGGGTACATAGGATCAAGGAGGAACACTAGAATGGTCAACGGAAAGGGAGGGGAGGGAGGGAGTAAGGGGGGGGTTGGAAAAAAATTGGTGGTTGAATGAGATGGATATCATTATCCTAAATGCATGATTGAAGATCTGAATGGTACTTATATACTTTGTATACAAGCAGTTGTATGTAAAAAGATACTATACTTGTGCATGATGAATAAGTAAATAAATAATAAAAAAATTTAAAAAAAAAGAGAAAAAAAAAAAAGAACACTTTTAGCGTAATGATATCCATCTCATACCCTAAAAGTGTTCATTACCCTAAGTGCATGTATGAAGTCACGAATGGTGTGAATATGCTTTGTATACAACCAGAGATATATAAAATGTGCTCTATAAGTATAATATGAAGTGTAATGCATTCTGCTGTCATTTATAACAACTTAGAATAAAAAAAAATATATTCTAAAAAAGAACAAAAAAAAAAAAGAATATCCTGTGTTCTACAGTGGGATTATTAAATATTTTTACATATGTCCTTTATATTTACTATCTTTTATATTTCCTAGTGTATTTGCTTTTGGATTGTTACTTTGAGTTTTGTTACATTTTTAAACTTTAGATAGCAAAGCAAACAAAATTTGAAAATTAACTTTGTATCCAACTACCTCACTGAGTTTTCTTATTATTACTAATATAATTCAGTTCAATATTTTTATGATAAAACATTTTGTTTTAAAAAGTGCTTTATTTTCATAGAATATATTTTCATACCAGCAATTCTGACAGTGGCAAAATAATTTATTATTTATAGTTTTATATTTGTAGACAGATTATTTTAGAACAAGCATAGCACATGTGAGGGTTAAGTTTGTTTAGGATCTGTAATATTCTGATATATCAACAAGGAAGACCTCTTCCCTAACTGAAGCATCTTTAAATTCAGAAGTTCTCCATACTTTCCTTCTCAGGATTTAGAAATCTGTAATGAGAGATTTCAGCATCTTATCTTAAATTTTCCTAGGACATGTAACCATCAGTACCTGGTATCAACTGAACATATAAAAAGAGTTTCTAAAAATTGAACACTAATTTTTTTGCAAAGTATTTACTTATGAATTGAGTCGTACCCTTTGTCCATTATTACTAAGACAAATGCTGATGTGTGATCATGTATTGATGATAATAAAACTGAATTATCTTGAAGAGATTGACACATTAAAAGGTAAAAACTCATATGTAGGCTGGGGTTGTGGCTCAGTGATAGAGTGCTTGCCTAGCACTTGTGAGGCACTGGGTTTGATTCTCAGCATCAAATATAAATAAATGAATAGTAATAATAATAAAAAAAACTCATATGTAAGTTTTACTTATACTTTGAGTCTTGTGAGCTGGAAGGCAACCTCATTAACTCACCAGAATACAGAACTCAGTCTCATAATTTCTTGGATATATACTTCCTCTCAAACCTTTTTCTCAACAACTAAATTATAAAATAACCATGCGTTTAGGAGGCTTGTCTGCCAGTGGATTTATCTGCTGTTTCCTCCTTATTGTTTGCTGAATGGAATGACAGAGCAGAGGCAAGGAAGCATACAATTAATTCTTAATACATTAAGTTAAAAAGGTCATAGCTTCCACAGCATGGCAACAGCTTTATAGATGCCCACATCATGATAGTTGAAATAACAAAGCCCAGTAAAGATTAAAGCTGAGAGTGCCAAAAAGGATTGCCATGTCTACTTTCTGAGATGCATCCCCATGAACATAGTAACAACTTTTCCCTGGTCCCAGTGACTATGGAGAGAGAAGTCTGCAGCCAGGGAGTAGCCCATTGCAGAGCAAGGATTCAAATATGCAGCTGAAGACAAGTCCAAAAGCAAAGTACTGACAATCCTCTTGCTAGTCAAATGGAGAGATGTAGCATTGGAACCAGAAAGCTGGTTTGATGACAGATGAATGTGCTATGTCCCACCCCATCTTGGGGTAAGTCAGTCCTAGAGCAATACTAAGACATAAGTATTAAAATAACTGAAACACAATTATAATGCACCAATAAAAATTGTGAAAAAAATACTAAGTAAAATAACCGAAACATCTATTAATAGGCAAATTAGTAAATTTGACCACCAGGGTTCAGGGGAACAGAGCTCAGCCTCCTTGAGCACTGTGAAAATTTTCTAATATTAGTTACAAAAACTCAATGCTATTGGGGTTGGGGCTGTAGCTCAGTGGCGGAGCACTTGCCTAGCATGTGTGAGGCACTGGGTTTGATCCTTGGCACCACATAAAAATAAACAAATAAAATAAAGTTGTCCATCTACAACTACAAAAAAGAAAAAATAATTAAAACAAAACAAAAACTCTCAATGCTATTTTGTATAGATAGCAGATGATTTGATTATATTTAAATCTGTTCCACTATATTCAAAATCTTAATACTACATTGTTTTTTACAATGTCTTTGCCCGTGAATTTATTTCAAGTCATTTTTTATGTAAGTGGACCATATCTTCAAATAGATTATTTTAATCAACTCTACATAGACAAAATTTACATACAACAAAATACATATTAAGTTACAGTTGAATGTCTTTTGACAAATGTATACCACTGGATACCACTGTAATCAAGGTTCAAAATGTTTCAGTTATTTTACTTAGTGTTTATTTTTTTCACAATTTTTATTGGTGCATCATAGTTGTGTTTCAGTTATTTTAAAAGGATCCGTGAGGCTCTTGAAATCAAACTCTGAATCCCAAAAGTATTCACTATCTCTTTTCTATCTTTATACATTAATTCTGTCTCAGAATTTGGCAAAATTGAAACCATACAGTTTTTTTTTTGTGTGTGTGTCTGGCTTCTTGGGCTTAATCTAATATTTTTGTAATTCATGTATATTGTTTATTATACTGGTATTATTATTGTTATTACTTTAATTGCCAAGTAGTATTCCTATATAGGAATTGTGTGTGTGTGTGTGTGTGTGTGTGTGTGTGTGTATGTATGTATGTGTATATGTGTGTGTGTGTTGGGGGAGGTACTGGGAATTGAACTCAAGGCCTTAAGCATATGAGGCAAGTACTCTTTAACTAAGCTACGTTCCCAGCTCCTATGTAGGAATATATCACAATTTACTAATTTGCCTATTAATAGATGTTTGTGATGTTTTCAAAATTTAGCTATTATGATAATTATTTATATTCTCATTCAAGTATTATTTTGGTAAGTGTTTTACTGAACATGTATTATTTTAGTCAGCTTTTCCATTGCTCTGACCAAAAGACCTGACAAGAACGATTTTAGAGGAGGAAAAGTTGTTGGGGCTCACAGTTTCAGAGGTCTCAGTCCATATATGACTGGTTTCATTGCTCTGGACCTGAGTTAGACAGAACACCATTGTGGAAGAGTGTGGCAGAAGAAAGCAGCTCAGGACAGAACATCAGGAAGCAGAGAGAGACTTTCCTCATCACAGACAAAGTTATGCCCAATGACCCACCTCCTCCAGCCACACCTTACCTGACTGCTGTTACCACCCAGTTAATCCCTACCTGGGGATTTATGCACTGATTAGTTAAAACTCTTATAACCCAATCATTTCAACTTTAAACTTTCTTGCATTGTCTCACACATAAGTTTTGGGGGGACACCTCATATCTAAACAAAGCCACATGGCTTGTGTTATTAGAAACTGCCAAAAAGGTTAACAAAATGGTTATACTATTTCTTACTCTTACCAACAATATATTGCTTCATATTCCTGTTAACATTTGATGATAGTAGTGTTTTCATTTGTAGCCATTTTTGTGGATATGAAGTAATAACAAATTATGGTTTTAATTTGCATTTCCATGAAGACGTAGAATGTTATTGTACTTATTGTCATAAATTTAATATCCCTTCAAATATCTTCTTTTTGTGATATATCTATTTAGATCTTTCTTTTACCTCATTTGTTTTCTTTATTTTTTCATTTTTTTTTTCTTGCTGGGAATTAAATAGCTTTACAAATGCTAGGTAAGCACTCTACCTCTGAGCTATATCCCCACCCATTGTTTATTTTTAAATTGCGTTTCTTGTTCATTGTTTATGATTATAAATTGGGTTTATGTGTTTATTTATTAATAGAAGTTGTATATTTGGCATCACAAATCTTTCATTTTATTTTATTTATTTTTTGGTACTGGGGATTGAACTCAGGGGCACTCGACCACTGGGCCACATCCCCAGCCCTTTTTTTGTATTTTATTAGAGACAGGGTCTCACTGAGTTGCTAAGTGCCTTGCCATTGCTGAGGCTGGCTTTGAACTCGTGATCCTCCTGCCTCAGCCTCCCAAGTGCTGGGATTACAGGCGTGCGCCACCGCGCCCGGCTTTAAAATTTTCATTTTTTGATACTGGGGATTGAACCCAGGGGCACTTTACCACTGAGCTATACTCCCAGGTCTTTCTATTTTTACTTTGAGACAGAGTCTGGCTAAGTTGCTGAGGTTGGCTTTGAACTTGCAGTTCTCCTGCCTCAGGCTCCTGAGTCACTGGGATTTCAGGTGTGTGCCACTGCATCTGGTTTCTCTGGACTATCTTTTTAAAAAAAGATCCTTGTATGGTTAACAGTCTTGGAGGAAAGAGATTATGTCTCCCTCTAGAGCAAAGGGCAGGCATGTTGACTGTCCAGTGTAATTAAGATAATGTCTCTTCCCAAATTGAAGGGAAGTGATGCTTACTGCATAAGGTGAAAGATGTGAATTCCTCTTTTGTTATATAACTCAATGAATTTTGGGGCAACCATCTAGGCCCATCTGCTTCATTCCTGAGGGACTTGGGGACAAAGGGAATTGTGTAAATAAATCAATGATCATGTTGCTTCCTGTGTCCTGAGGAATAAAGGTCAGACCAAGGAGTCTTAGATGACCATGTCCAAGGAACTGTGGCAGGCTAATTTCTTTGTTTGCAAATTGTGTAAACTGTAAGTTACTTCACAGTTTTGACAAGCAGACATTTTAAATACTAAGTATATTTTGTCAATTTTTTATTTTCTAGTTCATGCTCTCTTATGTTCTTTTGAAGAAAAATATACCAAAGTCACTTTATAATTTTGCCTTTATGTTTAGGACTATAATCCATTTTAATTTTTATATATGTAGTAAAGTATGGGCCAAGTTCTTGATTTTGTTTTTAACATTAAAATTGCATTGTACTAAATCTAAATTGTCTTTCAATATTTGCTTTAGTTATATCTCACAAATTTTATTACAGTATATTTTTAAATTTTTACATTTTCTTTCATTTCATATTTTCTAATTTCATTCATGTTTTCTATTTATTGTAAAACTATTGTTTTCCTCATTGACTTATCTAGGCACCTTTGTGCTAATTAAAGGAACAGATGGGTGGAGTTAGTTTTGGATTCTATTAATTCCATTGGTCTATGTAACTACAAAAGCCTATGTACAGCAGCTTTTTGATGTATTGATATCAAATAGTTTCATTGCTCAAGCTTTGTAATTTAAAAACATTATTTTGATTTTTTATTTCAGTCTTTTGCTTTTTTATATACATTTAAAAATCATTTTAGCAATGTCTACAAAACGTCTAGCTATAGTTGTGATTTAGATATCCTTGAGTCTATTAATCATTTAGTCTTCCTGTCCATTAACAAATACCTATTTATTTAGATCTTCTTTTACTTTTTCTAGCAATGTTTAGTGCTTTTTAATTCTATTTCTTTCAATTATTTTGTGATATTTATTCCTAATATTTCATATTTTTGGATAATATTAAAATGATATTGTGTTATAAATTTTATATTTCATTTGTTTATTGCCATGTAGAGAATATGATTGATGTGGCTTGACTTGTTTCCTACAATATTGCTAATTTTACTTTTTGCTAATTTAACTCTAATAGATTTTCATAGATTACTTAGAACTTTCTACATAGGTTTCTGTTAGCTACAAGATTTACTAATTTGTGTGACTTTTTATTTATTTTCCTTGCCTTTTTGTAGTGTTTAATTTTCTTTGGGGGAAGATATATAATTAGAAGTTTCATTTATTTGATACATGTAGGGATATTTTGCTATTTGACTTCATGAGTTGTCTTTGTAAATTTATGTCATGCATTTTTGTTTTTCTGTTTTTCTATTTTTTTTGGGTCTGTTTTATAATTGTGTCTTCTAGGAAAGTTGTTCACTTCATCTAGGTTATTAACATTACAGTCACACATTTTACAAGAAATATCTTAATCTTTTAATGACTGTAGTATCATTAGCAATTTCTATCATATTTTTCCTGGTATTGGCAATTCAAGTCATCTTTTTCTTTTGTTATTGTTTAATCTAACTATAGTCCAACTACATTAGTCTTTTCAGAGAGCAGTATTTTTGTTTAATTAACTTTTTCTGTTTTTATTTTTATTTTATTAATTTTGGCTATTATTATTATTATTTATATTAAGGTTCATTTTTGTTTGTTTTATTTTTGAGTACTGTGTATTAAATGTAGGGCCTCAAGCATGCTAGGCAAGTACTCTACCTGAGCCAAATCCCTAGCACCTTTTATAGCTTCTTTTTTTCTTTTTTCTTTTTTTTTTTTTTTAGAGTGGAAAATGGAGGGCTTTATTTAAAGGACAGCAGAAAAAGACTTCCCCTGGAGGGAGAAGGGGACCAGGAAACCTGGAGTCCCTTTTATAGCTTCTTAATGTGAAATCTTAGATAATAAATTTTAGAACTTTTTCTTTCTCTGGTGTGAGAATTTAAAACTATAAATTGTCTTTCAAGTAATTGCTTTAGTTTTATCTCACAAATTTTATTATGTTCTATTTTTTAATTTTTAAATTTCAATTCATATTTTCTAATTTCATTGTGATTTTTTAAACTTATATTTATATCTGTTATTTATTTTCCAAATATTTAAGAATATTCTAGAACTTTTTCATTATTGATTTTGAATTTAATTCTGTTGTAGTCAGAAGACATGATTTGTAATTTATAGGAACTCCTTTAATGACATAGTAAATGCTCTATCCCTTTATGCTTAAAAATATGTATTTTACTATTGTTGCGTGGAGTGTTCTATAAATGCCAATTAGGTCAAATTGTTTTATAATGTTGTATATATCTCTTGTACTGACTTATTTTGTTTTTGCTTATTCTATTAATTACTGGAAAATATACGTTGGAATCTCTACTGCTGTGCATTTTTATATTTTCCTTTTTAGTTCTGTCATTTTGTTTGTTTGTTTTTTTCATGTACTTCAATTTACCATTTCTGACAGTCTTCATCTCTTTGTGAACATACAGGATCCATGTGGTATCCTATTTCCTGTTTGAAAACTTGAACATTTCTTTTAACACAGGTCTTCTGGTAATTAATTCTTTCAACTTTCATTTGTCTAAAAATACTTTTAATTAGTCTTCATTATTGGAAGATAGTTTTGCTAGGTGGATAGTTTTTTTTTTTTTTTTTTGGTACCGGGGATTGAACTCAGGGGCACTTGACCACTGGGCCACATCCCCAGCCCTTTTTTGTATTTTATTAGAGACAGGGTCTCACTGAGTTGCTAAGTGCCTCGCCATTGCTGAGGCTGGCTTTGAACTTGCGATCCTCCTGCCTCAGCCTCCCAAGTGCTGGGATTACAGGCGTGCGCCACCGCGCCCAGCACAATAGTTTTTGATGGTATTTGTCTTTCAAGATTTTAACTATATCACTTCATTGTTTTCTGACTAACTCCTGACTAGAAGTCTGTGTTCATTTTATTCTATATGCTTGAGAGTAGAGAAACAAAAAGGGTAAGCCCTACAGCTCACTATCTGGTAAAAGTTTCCAGATACTTTGTTAGTGTCTTTGTTAGTACAGAGAGGCCTAAGCCAAACAAGAACAAGTAGCTGAGTTGAGGAGACAGAGCTGAAAGTCAGCCCAGGCCAAGGAAGCTATAATTTTCAGAGTACTGAAGAGGATGGGGCTGCTAAAAGATAAGAGTTCTATAAATCTGCATGTGGATGTGTCATCTTTGAATAAAAGCCTGTACATTCATGTGAGGAAACCACTAAAGCTGAGAAAGATCCATTTAAAAACAAAAAAGGGGAACATAGTAACCCCTGAAACACACAGTGGTGAGACTACTTTATGTTCTAACCTCTTACAGTCAACTCTCTCTAATAGATTGCATTGCCTCTTCAGGAGGGAAAAGTTGTCCTACTACTAAAGGCTGTTCCCTACCCTTACTAATGAAGCTTAAAAATTAAACCTCAAAAAGATGAAATTTATTATAGGTAATTTGCTTGCACCTTGAATCATATCTTCAGATCTTTAAAGAAATATTTAAAAGTATAAAATAATAATGTCTAGCATTCAACCAAAATTTCCAGACATGTCAAGAAGCAAGAATATACAATTCATCACCAAGGGGAAAATCACTCAGTGCCAACTGTTATTGTTTAGATATTAGGTGTCCCCCCAAACACTCATGTGTACAACAATGAAAGAATATTCAGAGGTGAAATAATCAGGTTATGAAGGCCTTCATTTAATCAGAGCATTTAATCCCTTGATAGGGATTAACTGGGTAGTAAATGTGGCTGGAAGAGGTAGGTCCATGGAGGTATGGCTTTGGGGTATATATTTTGTCCTTGTTGAACAGTGCTGTCTATCTCCCTCTGATTCCTGGTGTCCTGTTCTGAGTGCTTTCCTCCACCACACTCTTTGCCACAATGTTCTGACTCACCTTGGGTCCAAAGTGAAGGAGTCACCCATCTATGAACTGAGACCTCTGAAACTGTAAGCCCCCAAATAAAACTTTTCCTCCTCTTTTGGTCACAGTAGGATAAAAGCTGATTAAAACAGCAACTGACCAAGAAATGACAAAGATGACAGAGTTAATGGGCAGCTATTATAAATCCACTATATATGTTCAAAAAAGTAGATGAAATAATGAGAAAAAGGAAATTTTTATTACTAAAAAATAATACCTGAGGGAATCTCTAGAAATGCAAATATCTGATATGAAATGTAAAGTGATTGGAATTATAGTACATTAGACATTGCAACAAAAGAGATTAGTGAAAACAAATGAAGTGATCTGCAATAGAGCAGGCTAGCATGGTATAGAGTCCCATGAAGAGAGCAGACAACTGACTAGCACTGTAAGAAACACTAACTGGAGTCACTTGGATAGAATAAAAATAATTTTAGATTTAAATGTGGACTTCTACAAAGGAACAAACACCTGAAATAGTACATATGTATGTAAATATAAGCAATCTATTTTTTGTGGGAGATTATTTATCACATTCTTTATCCTTGAACACTAGAATATGTCTGTTTTAATGCTCACTTAATATTTTTCTGCTAAATAATTTTTTTACTCCTAAATTTCAAGTCTTTAGGGAATGTTTTCTTCATTTTTTTTTCTAAAATTTGTTTTTCAAATTAGAGAAAAATCTATCATATATTTGGAATCTCTGTCATTTGACTTTCATATCTAGAATCATTTCACTTTGTTTTTTCTTTTCCTTTTCATTTTGTGAAACTTACATATGATCTCAGATCTTAACCTTGTATTTCAGAAAAATTTTATTAAATTTAAAATTTTTTTGTTCCTAAAAATATGTAATACTGATTTATTTTGTGCATGTGAGAACTCTTGTCTAAGTTTTACTCTACACTCTATACTCTATACTTTTCTCAATTTTGTCTCTATATTCTCTTCCATTTTATTTCATAAGTTTTTGCAAATCTATAAAATTTATTCTCTTAATAAAAATTGTAATTATTTAATACTAAGATAATGTATGTACTCTACTTTGTCCTTCCTAGTATTATCCTCTATGAATATGGAGCCTCAGCTATTTGTTTGCATACTTTGAGATTTAGAACCTAGCAAGATTCATATTGGGATAAGATTTTCATTATATGTAGACTTTGAACAGAAAGTTGGGAAAGCAATTCATATAAATTGCCTTTTAACTCAAATTTACTCTTTAAATGATTCTTTCTTTTCCTTCAACTCCTTTATATTTTTAGGTACTGGAAATTGAACCCAGGGATGTCACACCACAGAACTACATCCCAGCCCTTTTTAAATTTTATCTTGAAGTAGGGTCTCCCTAAGTTGTTCAGACCGGCTTTAACTTGTCATCCTCCTTAGCTGGAATTACAGGTGTGCACTACATTCCAGATTTCATCTAGTTCTTAATTTGATTAATATTTGTTGAGACTATTGTATTGTACTCATTGATGGTAGAGATTTGGAAAAAAAGTCAAACAAAATGTCTTCCCTTATAGAATTTATTGATATGCTTGTAATAATGCTTACATCTTTTGGAGTTAATATGAATCTATGTCAATGTAAGCTCAATTCTATTTCCTTTCTTCAAATCCAAATGTGTATAGCTCAATTAAAGTCCCACTTCTTCACTTCTTGTAAAACCCAAGTAAAATAGAATTTCCTTGCTTTTCTGTCCAATGGCTCTCTCCCTTCTCAGATATTACCATTTTATTATTTGTAGCCATGTGCAGGCTTTGTTTTAAATAATCTTATTTTAGCTCATTGATGTGCTATCATAGTATTTTAATTCTGTATTTTATGGGCATTTTGAATATTTGTTTCCCATAATAGAATGATTTCTTTAGATCTGTCAAAGATAAAACTGAACATTATTAGTTCAAGTGAAAACAGATTTTATTCAGTAACTACTAGTAGTAGGGAAAAGAGATGTTTCTCCCTTCCAATTTATACAAAAGGTATTTTAAAAAGAGAATGAGGGAGTAGGGAGGAGAAGCAATAAGAGGCTTAAGTAGGACCAGGAATGTGAAAAGTTTCTAAAAGTGGGTATGAGGCTTCTGTCAGTGCAAGAGTGATTAGGCCTGCTGTGTCTGGGCTAGCAGGCAATTTCTAAAGTTAGGATTCAACCCTCTGACAGAAACTTGGAGACATAGAATGTGTCTTTCCTGAGGAATACATTTCAAAGGAAAGGCTTCCGGGTCCTTGGGAAAGACACTCCAGGAGATACAAGCATATATATCTCAAAGGGACAGACAGAAGGATTTATAGTTGTAAGCCTTTTAGTAAATTCTTTTAAAAAGGGCAGGTCAGGGCCTATTGTCAAATACTGGCTATAGCAAGCAGTAAATTCTTTTGACAGCTTTGAGTTTTTTTCAGAAAAGAACCTGGAGATGGACAGAGATAACCCAAGGGAGCTATGCTAGGGCTGGTCAAATCTTTTGGTACAGGGGTGTGAGTGAAGGTGTTATGTGCAGAGTTCTCAGATCCTACTTTGTATGTCTTACACAGGGTTTCTCGCACATAGTAAGTTCTCCATGTATTTAATTTAATTTATTTAAATACTAATGTCCTTTAAAAGCCAAATCTTTATTATCATTTTGCTTTGGTATTGATTGACCTCTTCTATTCATTTACTGCATATGCACAAGATCCCATGCCAGGGCCATTTTTTATCACTATGCTGTTTGTACACTGCACTAATATTTCTGGTGAAGAGTTGAGAGAGAGAGCTCAAGGCTAAGTTGTGCTTCATTTGCTGTAGGCCCCAACACCAGTGCTTCACATCCTCTAAATTGCACAAATACACCAATGAGAGCAGAGTCTGTCCTGCCTGTTATGACGCTTCTCATAAACTAAAAAAATAGGGTTTGCAAAGAAATACAAGATAGATATGTTCTAAATTTTTGCTCTGGAAAGTTGAAATAAAGGCAGTTTCAACCCAAATTTTCCAATAATTATGTTGTTGTTTTTCTTTATTTTGCAGTAAGAGAAATTTGGTTTGCTAAGGTTCAGGTGTTTGAGCACTAGAGAGTGTGATATTTCTTTATAAAGGTCTATTTGATTTGGATTCTACTGAATGTCTTCAAGATCATGAGTCTGTAACCAGGGACCTCTAAAATATAATCACTGCCTTGGGAACCAAGGTCATAACCAAGAACAACAGATTCATCTTCAGGGAGTTGACTGTCTTCTTTGTTTATTTTACATTTGGATAGTGTAGATTTATCTGTTTTTATTATCATTCCTATACAGGTTTATATTCAAGAAGGGTCATGATTTGTTCTTGACTAATACCAATTTTCTTTTTATAAATTCATGGCTTTTGGGTTTTGTTTTGATTTTGACAGGCTCTACCTGTTTGCAAGTGTTTTGTTCTTTCATGTACTGACCATTAACCCATCTGTCAAAAGAAATTACAGCAAAGTAAACACCTATTTTGACTTTTTTTCAGTGCTACAACTTCACATTTTATATTCTATAAGAAATCTTTATTTTTATTTTTCTGGCACTGGGGACCAAATCCATCCATAAGAAATCATGTAAAGGCAAAAGTGAGGATGGCAAGTAATTCATCTGTTTGGATTAAGAAAATTAGTTTTCAAGTTTTTCTTGGTAGCATATGATATTTAATATAATAATATATTGCTCTTTTAGAAAAAATACCTAGAAAAAGGCTATAATAGCTAGGGTATGTATTAGTATCCAGTTATAACCTTAACTTTACTAATATCTACCTTTCTGATTTTGTGTAATCAACAGAACTGGTTTCCTTCCAGTTTTTGTCTCAAACAAATAGATTCAAATGTATTCCATTAAGCATTAAAGAAGTAAATTGTTGCCCACTTGTAAGAAGCAAAGATTCTTATTTGTCTGTTTTAAGACTCATCAGAGCTCATTCTTCAGTTACCATGGAAACCAACTTCAGCTACATTTGAGAGGGTCTTGGAACAGAATTGAAATGTCTACACTAATAGAAAAGGCATGATTTCTTTAATTTACTTTTTTTTTTAGGGGGGGGGGTTCTTAGCTAAGGTGCCAAATTATTCAGACAGACCACATTTAGTTAGATATTAATGATCCTGAAGATAATACTTAAGGAAATTTTTTTCAGGGAAAAGAGACTTAAAAAGGTTGATTCATATTGATTTTTAACTTATATGTTCTCAAATAAATAAATGACATTTTAAAAAGTTATTTTATAATCTTCAGCATTTACTATGGTCACATTTTTGTCAACATGGCAAAAATAATAAAATCCAAGTTTTAGAGATACATATAATTTTGTCTCAATTGGTTTAGTTACAGGTATTGTTGCAATAAGTTGAACATTTCTCCAATAATGGGATTTTACAGTTGTATTATAAAGGAAGCATTTTCTTAGTTATTTTAGTTATTTTTAGTAAGTATAAAACTGATATATAATTATATTTTACTTTTAAAATTTAGATGCTTGTTTTAATTTTCATAAACAATTATATTTTTATTTGGAATTTCTTTTTCATGCATGAAAAAATTTGAGAAGAAAGTGAACTATGGAATAAAAGAGGACTAAAGACATTTTTTAGAGTCAGCCTAACCCTTTGATTTTCCATTTAAGGAAAACATTCCCAGGTGATTTCCTAATGTAACACATGTAATATGACCACTACTTGAATCTGAGATTCTTAAACCTCAGTCCAGCATGGTTGGGGCTTTCCACCTGACTTTTTTTTTTTTTTTTTAAATAATATTCCTATTTCTTACTCTTTATATTTGAAGATTGTCTAAATGGTAGTGCTATTTTATGTCTATTAAATTGATTGAAAAACCCGAAAACTCTGTGTGTTGGCCTTTTGATCAGAAGTACAATTTACTTTAGTAATAAACACAGTATTTCAGTAAAAGAAACCTGCCCCCACTGCCAAGTTTTCTAAATCTCTTGTGTATCGGAAAACCCCAGGGTGGCACTAATATTTTGAACAGAAAACTATGTGGAATACAGTCAGGAATTGATTATATGGTGTTGGTCATTAAATACATAAATGTGAACGGACACAGAAACACAAATTCACTTTTTTGCACGTGGACCTACCTCACAAGTGGTGGTAGACTATGTTTTTTCATTTTCCATGCTAATGTTTTTTATTGGCATGGATAATTGAGAATTTACTATATATGCACATATCCTATTCCTATGGAAATGAAAATACTGTTCCATCCTGAAAATATTAAACAAGGTTTTGATTAAACTTGATCAGAAATAACATTGGAAAAAGCACTGGATGTAGAATTTAACGTCTTACATTCAAATTCTAATGATACCATTTACTGGCTCTTGAAGGGGATTTACAAATTATAGAAATCCAAAAAAATAATTATAGAAATTAAGTGAAAATTCTGAAAAAATGAATATGAGAAGAGAAGTAAGTTTTTTTTTTTTTTTTTTTTTTTTTTTTTTTTTTTTTTTTTTTTTTTAATTGGGACAGGATTTACACTTCCATGCCCATTTATTTGTAAAATGCTGGCTGCTACATAAAGGGTCTTCTCCTCATCAATAATAGTTACATCAATCTGGATATTTTTGCTGACATTTCTTTATTTTGTCCAAGAAGCTACATTCAGAGAAGTTTCCAAGATGACTGTCATTTATGGTGCCTTATTCTTAAACTGGCTGAATAGCCAAATTACTTAATGCCACTTGTCTGTATGGATTATTTAATGAAGTTTAATATAGTAGTTATTCTGTCCTTGTTTTATTTACTTCAATTATTTATATAAAGTCCTTCTAGCCTAAAGTTATTGTATCACAAAAGGTATAGTATTAAAAATTTATCACTTGATAAATAATTATGTCTTATTATTCCCCTCCATATGACATATGACCCAGAGAATGAAATTTATTTCATTCCTCTAAGGATAAATTGATGACAGATGAACAAATACTGATTTTTTTTTTTTTTTTTTTTTTTTTTGTGGTACCAGGGATTGAACTCAGGGGCATTCACCCAGTGGGCCATATCCCCAGCCCTTTTTTGTATTTTATTTAGAGACAGGGTCTCACTGAGTTGCTAAGTGCCTCACCATTGCTGAGGCTGGTTTTGAACTCGCGATCCTCCTGCCTCAGCCTCCCAAAGTGCTGGGATTACAGGCGTGCGCCACCGCGCCCGGCAAATACTGATTTTTATTAGCAAAATAATTCTCATCTAAAATGTAAACATGTTTACAAGAACATTCTCTCCAACTGAAAACTGCTTAAATGCTTTGAAAGGTTATGAGGCATTCAACTTGTTCACTCCTCAAAAAGTCAAACTGTTCATCTTTGCAAAAGTTAAGCCTTCTATGTTCTGTTACTACTGATAATTGCTCACAGATATTGTCCTGAGTTACTAATAATCATTAATAAATGAGGGCAGTTGGGTAGTGGCAGTAATGTAGTTCTAAACCAATGAATTTATGCATAAATCTCTTTTAGGTGAGCTGTTTTTAGAGGGCTGACGAGTACATGTGGAAGGTATCACCTAGGGAAATGCAAATAAAAAATCTTTGAGTCATTTTATTAAAGCATGACTCTTATACAAAGGTAACATAAACATGTGTCAAGATTCATTTGAGGCGCTGGGGTTGTGGCTCAGCGGTAGAGCGCTCGCCTCGCACGCGCGTGGCCGGGGTTTGATCCTCAGCACCACTTAAGAATAAGGGCATTGTGTACAACTAAAACAAACAAATAAATATTAAAAAAAGAGATGCATTTGCATTCTGGGGTTATGGCTCAGCAATAGAACACTTACCTAGAATGAGGCCCTCCCTGGGTTCCATGCTCAGCACCACATAAAAATAAATAAATAAAATAAAGGTATTGTGTCCAACTACAACTAAAATATAAATATATAAAAAAAGATGCATTTGATTACTAATAAGGGTGACAGTAGAATGGCTAAGCTCCTCTAAGGACATATGAGATCTATATACACACACATTATATTATAGATATATTTTGTATGTGCATGTATAAATATGCATATACACATATGTATACTTATATTCTCTATATACACATATACTCTATATGTATGCATGTGTGTGTAGAGATAACTCTCTATTTCTATAGAGAGAGATGGGAAAAGATACTGAAAGAGAGAGAGAGAGATTGAAATTGATTTATATTAAGTCATCCAGGAAAGAAGAGACTTGCTGAAATAAATTTACTCACTAAGAGACAAAACTGATTAATATCCTACAGGGCAATAAAACTATAATCTTTTAGGTTATCTTTTCTGAGAGAAATCATTTGCACCTCTACTGGAAAAAAATCTATACCATTGACAGGTAATTCACAGAAACTGGCCCTTAATCAAAGATAACTAGTAAATCAAACAATGGTATATTTTCTCGAGAATTAGATAATCCTCAGGTGGTCCTGTTAGAAAGTGTTCTGATATGATATTGAAATGCCATACAGGGATGGCTTTCTCCTACTTAGAATTTGATACAATTTTCTGTAGCAGTACCAATTTCTTTCCCCTGTACCTCAAGGCTGCTTTCTGTAGTTCTAACATTACCATGCTCTAATGAAAGTTCCCTATTTTGAATTCTCCTGCTTGGCATCACAGAATATGTATTCTTGCACTAGGAAAATTTTTTTCCAGAATTTTTCCAGGATGTGCAGAATTTTAATTTCAGAGAAGGGCCTTGATCTTAATACATGTTCCAACAGCAGGGAAACAGGAATTGACTGTATATGAATATAATGTACTAAACTATAAAAGCCCCCAAGTAGCTTTCTATACAGGAGAAACCCTGAAAAAGTGAAGACTTTTATTATTAATGTTGTTCATAGCATTTATAAGTATTTTCAATTTATGATGTACTTCGTTCATTTTGCTTATCTTACTTTCTTTTTGCCCTGTTGCCATCAACTAGTCGTTGCTGGATGAATTTGTCCACGCTATGCCTTGTGCTCTTCATTTCAGGGTCACTTTCGGTCCACAAGATTCACAACTGTGTTCGCATATTGCACTGGATTTTGTTTATCTCACAAGGCACATTTTCCTTTTCAGAATAAACGTAATATATGTGAGATCTGAAGTTTGAATGTGAGATTTATTTGACCCTATAAAGGGAAGAACTAATGTCCTTCTCTCAGTAAATCTGAAAGCCTAAGTCTATAATGTATTGTTTCTAAAAGGAATTTATATTAAAAATATTGCAATAAGAGGTTACAGAATAGCAAATTGAAGGGCATATGTGGAAGGTTTTGCCTGGGGAAGTGAAAGTAAATAACTTTGAATCATTTTATCAAAAGAATGTCATTACCACTACAAACCAAGGAAAGAATAATAAATGAGAATTTAATACACTTGACCTTTAGACTGTTAATAGTTTATACATATAATCCCAAATCACTGGAGCTTTTTATACTTCTACATTTACTTTGTTTTTTAAAAAAAGCCCGACTTTAAAAACATAATCTTAGATTTATAGAAAAATTGTTATGATAGTGCAAAGTTCTTTTATACCTCATACCCGGTTTCCCTACTTGATGTCTCACATTATTTACCAAAATTAATAAACTAATATTGATATGTTATTATTAGCTAAAGTCTGCACATTATTCAGATTTCCTTAGTTTTAAGACAATGTCCTATTTCTGTTAAAAGATTTCATCTGCCGGGTAAGGTGGTGCATGCTTGTAATCCCAGCGGCCCCAGAAGTTTAGGTAGGAGAATCACAAGTTCAAAGCCAGCCTCAGCAAAAGCAAGGCACTAAGCAACTTAGTGAGACCCTGTCTCTAAATAAAATACAAAATAGGGCTGGGGATGTGGCTCAGTGGTCAAGTGCCCCGAAGATCAATATTAGGCACCGCCCCCACCAAAAATAAGATGTAATCCAGGATGCCACATTAAATTTAGTTGTCCTGTCTCCTTCTACTCCTCTTGGCTGTTATAATTTCTCAGATTTGTTTTTGATGAGGCAGTTTTGAACACTATCCAGGAACATTGGTCAGGTTTTTTTTTTTTTTTTAATAGAATGCTTCTCTACTGGAATTTGGTATTTTCCTCATGGTAAGACTGGGATTATGAGTTTTGGAAGAAGAACACAGAGAAGTGCCACTTCCATCACCTTACATAGGGGACTTGCTATTTATATGACTCATCATTGTTGATATTAACCTTGGTTACCTTGCTGAAGCAGTGCTTGCCAAGTTTCTCCACTGGCAGTTATGTCCCCATTCCCCACCCTCCGCTATGTATTCCTTAGAAGCAAGTTACTAGGTACAGTCCACACTGAAGGAGAGAGGAGTTCTAGTTCACTTGAGTGACAGTAGAGTAGCTATATAAGTTATTTAGACTTATGCATGGAAAATTTTTCTCTTTATTCCTTTTTTTTTTTTTTTTTTGTACCAGAAATTGAACCCAGGGGCACTTAATCACTGAGCTATGTTCCCAGCCCTTTACTGTATTTTATTTAGAGACAGGGTCTCACTGAGTTGCTTAGGGCCTCACTACATTGCTGAGGCTGGCTCTGAACTCATGGTCCACCTGCCTCAGGCTCCCAAGCTGCTGGAACTACAGGCATGTGCCACTGCACCTGTCCTTCTACTCCACTTTTAAATTCAATAATGAGTCATTTTGTTCTGGAAGTATGGACTCATGGATATTTATTTTAATGTTGTGTTATAACCCAATACTGTTTTTGTTTTTGCTTTGTTTTGTTTTATTGCTCAAATTGTCACAGCTTTAACAATTGGAAGATTTTTTAGTTTGCTCATGTCCTTTTGACTTGCCCTCATTAAGTGGGGTGTTTGTATTTTCATTTTAAATACTTTCATGCTTTTTGATACTACAAAATGGTCCATGTTCATCTTTTCTATTTCCTGTGCCAGCCCAAGAATTAGCCATTTCTCTAAGGAGTTCTGGTGATTTTATTGGAAAATGGTATCCGAAACCAAGACCTGGGGCCTAGGTTTCCTCCTTGCTGCTGAGTTGTTATTGCTTCCGGTCCTGGTCCTGTCAGCTAACAGGGAAAGGAAGCACATGTGTGTTTACCAACCACTGTGTACACACCTATCTATGCATTTATAGTAAGCTAAACAGGAGTTCATGTTGATGTGTCCAACTCAGATTTTAAAACATACTTTTGATTAAGGAAAAAAATTCTTTTCCATGTAAAGGAATTATTCATTTCAAATCCCCTTTCAGCTCCAATTTTGAGTTTGGTTTTTGACATTATCTCTGTTTTGCTTTAAAAATTTGTTACACTGGTTTGGGGATATAACTCAGTTGGTAGTGTACTTGCCTCACATGCACAAGGCCCTGGGTTCAATCCCCAGCACCACCACCAAATAAATAAATAAATAAATAAAAATTTGTTACCCTAGCCCTATTTTAACATTTACTGGGTAAACATGATTTGGCTGATTTAAGAGGGAGACTAGTCTAGGTGTATAACTTTATTGATTGGCAATATCCTACATATAATAACCAACTTATCCCTTTTTGTTTGATTACCACAGTGAAAGAGAAATTCCAAAAAGAAGTTGGGGCTGAAGAGAAATTAATTATTCTCATTAAGGCATTTATTTAATTTTTTGATTAGTGACAAATATATGGGGAAAAGTATAGCAAACAAAGCAAAAAAGATAATCACTGGGTCAATGGAACAATCAGAACTGTACAAAACTGTGTTGCATCTATACCACGAATTGAATTTATGAGGATCACTAATAAGTGAGTAGTTTCAAGGGATTCAAGATAATAAAAAATAAGATAAAAATAACACTAGACTTAGGTAAGATCTTAACTTAGAGCATCTGATTTTATAATGATAGGTACTTGATATGGTGATTCTAAACCAAGTAAATGTTTTTGGAAGAAATATCTAAATATTTTAACTACATAAATAATTTCTGATAAAGTAAGGATAATGGTTAGCACTTGTTAACTATCTCTCCCTAAAATGCTTATGATGACATTTTTTAGATGACAGGGATGCTCGAACTCAAGTATCTAATTTGAAACACACCCCCCCCACACACACACACTGGGCCTGTAAATCCTGTCCAATATGAACAAAGCAATGAAGGAAACTGTTGCTAAGCTCTGAGTTTCTAATCACAGACTTGTTTGCTGCATGACCCTGAGCTTGAAGGGTGCATAGGATTGAGAGACAAACAGATAGAATTTAGCAAGCGATCAGAGCAATTTTATTTTTTTAGAGAACTGACCAGAAGCAGCAGGAAAAAAGCCTGCTGCATTTTGACTCAATTGTACTATATTGATTTGACTTAATGGATTTGATTTTTTCAACAGGTCATAACACCCACAAACAGACCTGGGTCACAGAAATTGGTGTACACCGAGCTCCACTACACTCACCTAATCCTAAAGGAATAAGCCAAGTACTTATTTCAGCTGACTAGCCACTTTTTTGGTGAAACACCCTAGAGTTGCATTTATAAACTCTTATCTTTGCCCTTGGTTGGGGAAACAGTTTTCACAGAAACTGTTCTCTTCCTATGCACTTATATATGAATCAATCTTCAATTCTTTGGACCAACTATTTTAGAGTTATTCTTTGCTAGTTAGTGAGGAGGGCTTACCCTTCAGAGCCTTATCCCTTTGTACTGGATCAGATTTTCTCTGCTTGTTCACTGTGAATTCAGCCTATCCCACACACTAACTTCTCAGAATCTGAAAGCTCAGAAAGAATGATGTACCCATGCCATGGACAGGACAATTTCTATTAAGTATGACAAAGGTAGGGCAACATTAAAGGTAGACACTGAACTGAATCATAATTCCCTCCTGATTGAGGAGGAACAAGATGGTTTTGGACTGAAGTAGAAGAAACTCTGAAGAATTCCACTTAGCCTCCACACTGGAGTTTTGAATATGAATGTGTCAGGTTGTGAGATAAGTGCTGGTGGTGGGCGGCGAATGCCATGTTGGGAATGGACAAAATATCGGGAGGCAACTGTTATTACAAACTAGTTTGCAAACAGTATTAATAAAAACATCTGAGATAAGATACTTGTCTCTTTCAAATATAGCAGGTAGCCTTAGGGAAAACCAGTGACAGAATTCATAGCAATAACTCTGGATATGCTTTTGACACAGCAAGGAAGCAGCAGGAAGGAATGAAAGTGGATTTAGTAAACGTTAAATTTGAGCAGTTTAAAAAAAAAGATCAAGTCCTACAACAATAAAAAAAAAAAAAGGAAATTAAAAGAAAATATTGAATTGTAAGGGAAAAAAGGGTAAATAAACCCAGAAGTTGTTCTTTTGATACTGGCACACATGACAACACAAATGAATCTCACAGATAGGCTGAGTGAAACAAGCCGAATAAAAAAGAGCATATATTGCTAAGGTTGTGGCTTAGCTGTAGAGCGGTAGAGCACTCACCTTGCACGTGCGAGGCCCTGGGTTCTATCCTCAGTACCACATATGAATAAATAAATAAATAAAACAAAGGTATTTTGTCCAACTACAACTAAAAAATAAATATTTTTTAAAAAGAGCATATATGGTAGGATTACATCTATACTGTTTTCTGCCAAGCAAAACAAATAGATGGTGAGAAAAAAAAAAAGCAGAACATTACTTGCCTGTATTTGTTGGGTGTGGGTGTTGACAAGCAAAGGAATCCAACACCCAAAATATGCCACCCTGGGGTGCTGATTATTTTCAATGGAAGGAATTTAGAAAACAACAATTGCTGGAAGAGGCTTAACTTTGGTGTGTCCTTTTCTGCTTGAAGTCCAGACCTGCTGAAAAAGAAGACAATCACCTCTGGTTCCTTTCCTGAGTTTTCATTAGCTAAACTCATTGCAACTTGAACATTGGACAGAATTTTGTCACACTGTTATAGTGCTGGGGCCTTCCAAGAAAGTGAGGCACTGCAAGGACCCCCTTTTAAAACCCAGATTCTTGTAATCAAGTCAGAAAGATTTCAGACATGTCGCTCAGAGTAATAGGAATGAGTTTATTGAAAGGATAGAAAAAGAGAAGGAGATACTCTCAAGGGAGAGAGTGGGTCCTCTCAGAGAGCAGATGGACAGTGTGCCTCTCCTGCACTCCAGTTTTATTGGGGGATCCAGAGAAGTTTCCAGAGAGTCCCACCCAGGAGTCCCCACTGCCATGGCCTTGGCCCATGCTGACTGGTTCTAACTAGATTCTTAACCGTACATTCTTATAGATTTTATGGTTAGGAGGAACTACCCTTATCTCCCAGAGTTTCAGGAACTTGTCACAAAAGTCTCCTTCTTCAGGGTAACTTGGGTTCCTCTTATCAACATTATTTTGGGCCTGCATTTCTCCCGAGTGAACAGGTTACTGAGGAATGTGACATCAGCCTGTCTACTGAGGCTAGGTGGGGCTGCAGGTAAAATTGCTTCTTGTAAAAGAAAGAATGTAGGGGTCAGCACAATGGGCCCATTTTATAGGATTATTCTCTTAACCTCATGTTCCCATCCTTCTCATCTGTTCCCTAACAATATACCACTGTCTTCCATTTTGGTCTCATTTAATATTCCAAAATATGATCCATTCTGTTGAACCAATGAACTTTATTCCAGGCCACTTTATTTTCTCCAAGCCCATTGAATTCCCTAAAAAATTTAAATGATCCCTTTAAGAATTATATGTGTCCTTTATTCCTTTTCTCCCTTATAGAAAAGGTACAAATAGACTCCTGGATTGTGTTGGGCTAGTGGGTAATTACACTGTGTAATTGCCTCTGTACACATACTAAATTTATGTACATTTTCTCCTATTTAATCTGTTCAATCCAGTGAATATTCAGAGGGTGAATATTCCTTTTGTCCCTACATCTAGGGAGGGGTATGTGGGAACTTCTTAGGGTGATGAAAAATTTCTTTATTCTGTTAGGATATTGATTGTAAAGTATGTATTTGTCAAATCTCATCAATGGAGACTTGAGGTTTTTTTAATATTTATTTTTTTAGTTGTAGTTGGGCACAATACCTTTTACTTTATTTTTATGTGGTACTGAGGATCAAAGTAAAATTTATGTACACTAAGTTTTAAGAAGCTTATTATACATAAATTTTACTTAAAAACAAACCAACCCATGAACAAAATTCTTGTTAACAGGCTTACTTTCTTTGGTGGTACTAACTAACAAATTTGAAACAAATCTTTGCCTTTCCCTGGACTAGATAAGATTGGATAAAACAATATGGATAATAGGATCCCATTTTACCACTTCAGAACATATGTATAAAAATACTGAAAGGATGAGAAGGCAAATGTTGCCTGTGGTATTGAATTGGACTTGGAACTCATTAATTTAGATATAGAAATAAATGTAAAAATAATTTCTAAAGATTTGCCAGGTCCCTTCATCAAAGGAACTAGTGGCAAGGACACATCCATAGCAATGAGCATACCTAACATGCAGATCTTAGTATCTAAGGACTATTTTTCACTTAAACGAAATCTGGTTTCCTCAGGAAAATGGCAGATGTCAGTCCCGGGGGAGGAAAATTATGAAATGAGCATGAAATACCTCATTCTACCCATAAGTAAGCAAATGTTCAACAATCCTAGAGACAGACCAAAAGGTAAAAAGAGAGTCTGAGTGGAGGCATGGCGCACAACCCTTGTTCCCCCTCTGCTGAGCCTGCAGGAAGACAGGCAGTGGGGGGCATTGCAGGGCAAGTCTCCCTAGGAGTCTCTAATACTGGCCCTAAGGAATCGTCAACAGGATCATCCCGAATGACATTTAATTAACAAAAACTCCACTATGGCAAATCAAGATAGAGTCCACAAAAGAGAGAATCCCCCCAAATATGCAAGTAGCCTTAGAAAAATTCACAAAGAGGAGTATGTTAAGCAACACAGAAATTCTCTTCCCAAATGTATCAAAGCAGGTCTGGACTCGTCTTCTTTTTCTTCTCATATACCTGGGACAGAAATCATAGAGGAAATAACTTCCTGACACATTGATGGACTCCAAGGGCGATCCTGTTAACACTTTCGAATGAAAGCTTGTAGTGTACAGAGAATCCTCCAACTCCTACAAACATGCACACTCTTACAGCAAGTAAAGTGAAATGGCTGCTGAAAACCAACTTTGTGATGGATGATACAGACATCAAAGATGTCCTATTAGAACATTAATAAATCTAACGAGGTCCTCCTCCTGTGTCATAAAATGATACCGAAAAATAGAAATAACAGTTTTCCCACAAACTACTGTGGTAAAATCTAACAAATGATGAGAAGAGCGATAGGTAGTATTTGTGTTGCTTTCTTTTCCCTTTTTTTTCACCTGTAAGTTATTTTCTAATAGAGAAAATTTCTTAACGAGTTAAGATTATTCTGATGGATACCCTTCAGGAAAAGGTTGCAATTTCATGAGGAATTTCCTGTAAACCACAATTCAATACATTGGTGAGGACACGTGAAAACAAATTTAGAAAGAGGAAACAGTAGAGCTAATAAAAAAGCAATATAATTTGAAATATAAAGAAAAAGAACACAGCATCAAGGGACTCTTGCTGGCTAACTCTTGGATAAGTTGGAGATCAAAAGAAATAATGATAGAAGTGGATTATAACTAATTTAATACAATAAGAATCCATGAGTCCATATAGATATAAATATATGGGAAAGAATTAGTATGCTTCCTTACAGAATGTTAATACTGAACGTGTGATTGAACTGAAAAGTATTTAACTATGTTAAAAAAAGTAAATGTTTCAAGTGATTCAGGATATATACATAGTCTCAAATTGTCAAATTACATGTTAATTACAAAAGGATAAACAATTACTCTGAGGGGATAAAGCCTGCAGATATTACCAGAGTGATCAAAGCTAACCAACATCACTGTTTTGGAAAAACAACTAACAACATATTACTCCTTACATTTTGCACTGTTAATGGCACCACATCACTTTTGTGACAATAGCACCAATATGTACCACACAAACCTGATCATGAAGAAAGATCAGATAAAGTTGCATTGAGGCATATTCTATAAAATCACTGTCCTGCCCTCTTCACAATTTCAAGGTCAAGAAAGGTAAAGGAAGGCTAAGGAATTCTTTCAGATTCAAGAAGAATTAAAGTAATATATTAAAGCAATGCTATAAAAATGATTGACATAAATAAATTTGATTGTGGAGTGTGGATTCTATATCAGTGTGCCAATGTCTGCCTTCCTAATTTTAACAACTATATTATGGTTAAGGAGGAAAACATCCTTTCCAGGAAATATACACCAAAGTATTTAGAGAAAAATAGGTATGATATCCTAAACTTACTCTTAGATGACTCATTAAAAAATAGCAAAATGTAGAATAGTGTAGAAATACATATATACATTATATATATATATGTATGTGTACATACATATGTATACATATACATACAAAGTAATAGAGCAAATGGAGCAAAATGTAAACAATGGGGAATTTGAGTAATAGGCATACAGGAGTTTCTTATCCTACTCATTTGATTTTTAGATAAGATTTTTTTAAAAAAGTTATCAAATAAGTTTTTAAGATTATGAAAAAAGAGATAATAGCCTCTACATAATTTAATGCAAAATAAAATGAAATAAGCACCAATAAGTTTAAGGATGAGAAAGAAGATATATGCATACCCAGAAACTATTAAAAGGTGAAAAGAATACCAGCACAACTCTACTGATAAATTTGAAAATAATTTTCTGGAAATTATAGATGGAATTTAAAGTAGCAACAAAAATTATTTCTGAGTATTAATTGAATGAAAAGTGCTCATGGTATATAGGTTTAAAAATAAAAAATGGTTTACAAATACACTGGCTCTAGTTTATAAAAAATAGATGTAAAATCAGAATTGGAACAGTATATGTAAAACAATTTGATAACAGTGATCATTTCCATGTAGATAGATTATGGGCATTTCATCTTTGGGGTCTTTCTGCATTTTCCAAATGTTAGGCAAGATTGTGTGTTACTTTTTCAATATAAAAAAAAAAAAAAAACCCTCTCAATAAATCTTACAAAATATCTAAGAAAACAAATTAGAAAAATATGTGCTATGCCTCTGGAAACTGAGGATTAGAATTCATCATATATCAGAATCTTGGAAGGATTTATACTAATTACAAGCAGATGTTAAGATTTAAACAACTCTAATCATAGCCAATGAACGCTTGACCTTTTGCCCTGGAACAGAGCAGTGGGGAATGCACACAGCCCTCTGACAGGAAGAGGGTCAACAACCGGCAACTGGCTGGACACTGCCTTCTCATTGCAGATGCTTTCTGAGGGAGAAAGTTCCTCTCCCCAGCCACTTGGTAACCTATGCTTTGCATACTGGTCTAAAGACCTGCAGTATTCTCTGGGTGGATATCCTACCTCCACAGCTTTGTTTTCTAGTTTAGAGGCCAGAAATCTCTAGCATCAGAAAAGCTGAGGATGAGAGAGAGGAGTAGATAATAACTATTTCATTTGTTGTGTCACCTAGAGGGTTAAATCTGTTATTAAATTATGTCCATATAACAGAACAAAATTACTAAGAGGGAAAACAAGTTTTTAAAAGATGAGTACGAGCTGGGCTCTGTGGTGCACGCCTGTAATCCCAGCACTTGGGAGGCTGAGGCAGGAGGATGGCGACTTCAAAGCCAGCCTCAGCAATGGCGAGGCACTAAGCATCTCAGTGAGACCCTGTCTCTAATAAAAAAAAATACAAAAAAGGGCTAGGGATGTGGCCCAGTGGTCGAGTGCCCCTGAGTTCAATCCCTGGTACCAAAAAAAAAAAAAAAAAAAAAAAAAAAAGATGAGTACGACAAACATGGAAAAGGAAAAGGAGATGGCTACAACAAAATCTACTAAGGAGTAAATATAAGAAAAGTTGGGTGGAACATTAATTTTTTTGTTAAATTCCCCTATGAAAAGATAGACTAACATTTGTTTAAAAAAAATAAAATCTGTCTTTATACTAAGAATCAAGAGGTGAAATAAAGGGAGGAAGAAAGATATATTAGGCAAATGGAACTTAAAATACACACACACATTATGATATTAATATTGATATGGCAGAATTCAAAAGTATTCAACAAAGAATATTTATAGTGATGAGATAAAATTAAAATTGGTATAACAATCACTAACATTTATTTACCAAATAGTAAAGAATAGAGATTTTGGACAGATTACCAACATAATTATACATGTATATGATATTCTATGCCTATATTGAACATTATATATATCTAAAATTTCTTATTTTCTTACACTTATAGGACCATTATAAAAATTTATCAGAAACTGAGCAGATAAAAAAATCAGGAAACTTTAAAACAAATTTGGCAAGTATGCTCTTTCACTAAAATGTAAAAACTAAAATCAATAACAAAGAAAACAATATAAATTTACTTGCTATATAATGAAAAATCACCATTTAAGATGATCTCAAGTGTAGGATTTTAAAAATGAAATGTAAAACCACCAAGAGAGTAATAGAAAAGGTAACATACCAGATAAAAACCTAAAAGAATACAACTAAATCTCTATTTCATGCAGAGAATGCTTTATGTAGAAGTTCTGATACTTCATTGAGAAAGAAATACTAAGGTGAATAAAATGAGTATTCAATTTGGCAAACTGGGAAAAGAACAACAAAACTAAAGAAACAAGGAAATTAAAATATAAAAGGAGAAGAAAATTAGTAGAGGTA
Source organism: Tamias sibiricus (assembly GCA_025594165.1). Classification (NCBI taxonomy): domain Eukaryota; kingdom Metazoa; phylum Chordata; class Mammalia; order Rodentia; family Sciuridae; genus Tamias; species Tamias sibiricus. The sequence goes on along the minus strand of CM046664.1, from coordinate 103,269,912 downwards.
AAAATTGAAATTAGAGGGTACATCGGTTAGTTTTTTGTGTGGAACAAGCCATTCCCAAATTGAAATGCTTACCAAAACCACATTTATTTAGTGGTATGTTAGTCAGCTCTATGTTGTTGTGACCAAAATACTTGAGAAGACCAACTTAGAGGAGCAAACATTTATTTGTGGCTCGTGTTTACAGAGGTTCAGTCCAAAGTCAGCTGACTCCATTGCTTTGGGCCTGAGGTGAGGCAGAACGTCATGGCAGAAGGGCAGGCACAGAGGAAAGTTGCTTACTTCATGGCATCTGGGAAGGAGAGGGAGAAAAAGAGAGGACAGGGGAAGAAGGGGAGGAAAAGATGGAGAAGTGACAAAAGGGGCCAAGATATAATCCCCACAGGCACACTCCCAGTGACCTAGCTTCTTCCAGCCATACCCCACCTACCTATAGTTACCATCTACTTAGTTCATTCAAATTAGGATGGACTGATAAGGTTATGGCTCTCATAATCTCCTGTGTTACCACAGGAGTTTTTTGGGAGATACCTCATATTCAAATCATAGCAGCTGGCAATTCAGTAGTTTGGCCATATCATTGGGCTTGGACTAACCCAGATGATTTTTCTGTTCTGAACCGGCACATAATCTTTGTAGGACTCTAGGTGTGCAATTAGCTGCTGGACCAATTGATGTTGGCTAGGTTTTGAGATCTCAGCTGACTTGGAATGAGGTGTTTTTCCACTTGGTTTCTCATCCTCGTTTATTTACCTGGCCATGTTCAAATGGAAGTCCTGAGTCCTTGAGCAAGAGTAAGAACCACATATCTTTTTGAAGTACAGACTGAACTCATATTACACCATTTCTGTCACATTCTATCTGCCAAAGCAAATCACATGTCCACCTCTAATTTTTAAAAATGAGGAGATAGGTTTCCATTTCTTAGTAATAGGAAAACTTGCAAAGGATTTTGCAATCTATCATAAATATAAGTTACTTTGTAGAAATAATTTTGAAAATCTGGTATAATTTGGGGTTTTCTGTTAAAACACATTATAAATTATTGTCCCGAGAATTAGAAAATCAGTACATGGAAACATTTATAAAAATCTACAATCAAACAAGATGATACACTGTATAGCTTCAGATCTGAGTTCTAACTTCCCATGATCAGAATGGCCCCTGTTATTCAATGTATTCACAATATAGGAAAATATGGAAAAATTCCTCACATGTTTGTAATATCACAAATTGCTACAAATATCAGCTAGAAATAAAAAGAAAACCGTTATTTGTAAAATGAGTATTGTCTGTACTAATGAGTATCTAATGAGTATCTATTCGTAAAAATAGATGCTGAAATTTTTAAACAAATCAAAACGATAGCTAACTGAATTCAGGTCTATATAATACTTGTTTGTTTACTCAGCAAGTATTGACCACCACTATTGACCAGGCAATTTGACAGGCACTGAGGAATACAACAGTGAACAAGAGCTACAGGATCTCTCATCTCTTGGGCTAGACAGTAAGGGATGCAACAGAGGAAGAGTGGCAAGCTCTGGCCTAGGGGGCAGTTCTGGCTTGCTGCCTATAAACAGAGTTCTTTTGGAACGCGGCCACATCCATTTGTTTATGTATGCTTTATGTCTGCTTTCACACAGCAGTGGCATGACTCTGTGGTTACAGATAACCACCTCAGAGTCTAAAACATTCACTGTGGGGTCCTTTATAGAAAAAGTTTGCTGGCCCTGAAAGAGACCCCCAAGAAACAGCAAGATACACACAGCTTTTAAAAATCTGGTGTAAAAGGGCTGGGGTTGTGGCTCAGTGGTAGAGCATTTGCCTGGCACGTGTGAGGCACTGGGTTTGATCCTCAGCACCACATAAAAAATAAATAGACAAAATGGAAGTGTTGTGTCCATCTACAATTAAAAATATTTTTAAAAAATCTGGTGTAAAGTCACTGGGAACTTCCTACTCAGGATCCATATCTAGGAGTGAGAAGGCCAGTTTTAAGAGGTCAGTTTGAAGAACAAAAGGACCATAATCTGGTTTAATTAAGAAAGAGAGCTGATGAGCATAGGGTGGTCAGTTTGGCTCCCAAAGTATTTGAATTGAGATTTCCCTCATTTTGGATAAACTCAGAGTCTCCATGAAATTTTGGGCACAAATAAGTGGTCTGTGTTTATATGTTTCTTTAGAATAAGATGGTGGCACCTTTAACTGAGGTATATTGACTCTGGGTTGGATTAAGTAGCATAATCCTCACACGGGCCCTAGGTATGACTGGCAGTTCTAAAGAATTTACAGCTAGGAGCAAAAATTATTTCAGAGGAAAAATTCTTAGTGGAGATATGGAAAGAAACAAAAACAACCCAAGTGAGAACAAATAGGCTATTTATGCAAAGTTTGCTACATCAAGAAAGTCAGCCTCCATGACTTGCATCAGGTAGAGACCCAAAAGCAGGGAAACGCAAGAGTTTTATAGTGCAAAAAGGGGCAGATGTGCTCCTGTTAGAGGTTGTAGGCAAGAGAAGCTGGAGGCAGGCTAATTAGAAATGGGGCGGTGCACGCCTGTAATCCCAGCAGCTCAGAAGGCTAAGGCAGGAGGATTGCGAATTCAAAGCCAGCCTCAGCAAAAGCGAGGTGTTAAGCTACTCAGTGAGACTCTATCTCTAAATAAAATGCAAAATAGTGCTGGGAATATGGCTCAGTGGTCAAGTGCTCCTGAGTTCAGTTCCCAGTATGCTCCCCACAAAAAGAAAAGAAATGGGATATGCTCTGTGACTGGTTAGAGGATCATCATTTTTTAAAGTTCATTTTAGTTATACATAACACTGGGGTTCATTTTGAGATAATTACAGAAGCATGAAATAAAATTTGCTTCAATTCAGTCCCTAGTACTTCCTCCTTTATTCCTCTCATCCCTTCCCCTGTTCCCTTTTTCCTACTTCACTGATCTAACTTCTATATATATATATATATTTATATATATATATATATATATATACTTTATATATATATATATATATATATATATATATATATACTTTAATTAGTGCATTATGGACAAACATAAAAGTGAAATTCACTGGGGTATGTACATATGTACATAGGAAAATTTAGTCAGATTCATTCCACAGTCCTTCCCTTTCCCTTCCCTCCTCCCTCCTCAGAAATCCCCTTCCTCTATTCTACTCATCTCTACTTTTGTGAAATCCCCTCCACCCCTTTTCTTTTCTTTCTTTTTCATTATTTTGGTCTAGCTTCTGCATAAGAGAGAAAACATTCGATCCTTGACTTTCTGGGTCTGTCTTATTTTACTTAGTTTGATGTTCTCCAGTTTCAGCCATTTACCTGCAAATGTCATATCACTCTTTTTTTAAAAAAATATTTATTTATTTACTTTAGTTGTACACAATGCAATGCATTTATGTTTACGTGGTGCTGAGGATCGAACCCGGGCACACACGTGTGAGGCGAGCGCTCTGCCGCTGAGCCACAACCCCAGTCCCAATTTCACTCTTCTTTATGGCTGAATAAGACTCTTTTGTGTATATGTACCACATTTCTTGATCCATTCATCTGCTGATGGGCACCTAGCTGTTTCCATAGGTATGTTATTGTAAAGTGATCTGCTATAAACATTGACATAACTGTAGCCCTCTGTTATGCTGATTTGCAGTATTGAGATTCCTCAAGAAATTAGGAATGGAACCACCATATGACCTTGCTGTTGAGAGACATCATTTAACATTCTTCAGTTCATCTGAGTTGAAAAGCAAGGCAAAAATTAGGAAAACTTGCAGTCACTGATCAAGTTATAATTTTTCTGGGCTGATTGCCCCAGAAGTTTTGGATCAGAGTTGGACTGCATTTATGATCAGGCCATTGTTTGATGATATATGCAGTTTCTCAACACTGCCTTTGGTCATTCTGTCACTTGTGTGTGGCTGACCAATTCAGAGCAGGCTAAAGATGCAAATCTTCCCTGATTGGGTATTGTTCAGTCAACGCCATAGCCAACTGTATCTCAAGATTTTCAGCTTATAAATAGGTATCACAAACTCAGAAGGATTTGACACCCAGTATCTGCAATATCTATTTAAACTTAGAAATCCTTTTAACTGTCATTTTGTAAGGGTTGTAGGATAAATTTGGAGAATCTTTAGAAATTTAAGAGTGAGTGTTTTCCCCTTCTTAGGTCATATCTTAAATAATTAGTTGTGTTTTGGCAAAATTGTAACATCTTTTGAAACTTTATGTACCTTTCCTCCTAAGGCTGAGAGCAACTAAGTAGGAAACTTTGCAGGCTTCCTTGTTCTCTGAACAAAGTCTGACATCATCTACATATTGTATCAGGACAAAATCACATGGGAAATCTTTAAGTCTTGCTAAAGGACATATGAAATATAGGAGGGGGCATCAATAAACCCTGGGATGTGGCTGTCCACATATTATTGTCCTCCCTAGGTGAAGGCAAAATGTATTGACTGTCCTGGTCTAGAGGCACACAAAATAAATTAGAGCAAAGATCCAGTGTACTGAAGCAAGTGGTTTCAAGCAGAATTGATGACTGGATGATATTTGGGTTAGGTCCCAGCAAGGAAGGGATAACAATTTTGCTGGTGGGACTGTGGTCATAAACAAATAGATGTATGTTTGTTTTTTTTTTATTGGCAGAATGGGAGTGTTACATGACCTCATGTGCAGAACTTTTAACATAAGGACTTCAAGTATAGGTTTGAGCCCTCCTTTTGCTTCTGCTTTCAGGGGATTTTAGTGAATTTTGTGTGATGATAGGTAGGATCCATTTAACTTAAGCTTCTGCTCCATTTATTTTTCCTATGTCAGTGGAAGTTTTAGCTCATGACGTACCAGGTACAGCATGATGATCCTTATCTTGGAAATATCTGAAATATAACAGAGAAAGCAAAAGCATATCCAGAGTTGGAAAAAAAAAAAAAACTGATTAGGAATAGGAATTCTCCAGAACTTCAAAGCCTTCCCAGTCTGCAATTAATCTTAGTACTCCATTGCAAAGTAAGTCTTTTCCCTTTTCAATTTGCCAGGGTGACATCACATAGCAAAAGAAACTGTTTTCAGTCAAGGGCCCAAGGTTTATGTTAAGGGTTAGGAGTCAGAAAAAAAAATTGTGGGATATTTTAAGTATCTACCACCTGTGTATTATATTTACTCTGAGGAAGAAGTTGAGGCAAGGTGACAAGCGTTTAATATGGAAGTAGTGGCAGCCATATTTACCAGGAACTGATGAGGCTGACCACCTCTATTTGTAGTTCTTTCACCTTAAGTGTTCAAGGGTCAGGAAGGATATTAGGTGCTTTCTATTTCTTGGGAGTCACCTCACTGATGGGACTGCAGGAGTTTTCTTCATCTTGTTTTTTTCTTTCAGAAGATAGAATAATCTTTTCCCTATGTCCCTTTAGTTTATAATACTGAACATGGTCTGCTTTAGCTGTTTTATCTGCAGGGCCACAGGTTACTTCATGTTCTGTCTGATTTTAGTTTGAAAACTCTTTTAAAGCATTTTGCCAGGTGTCATAGTTTTAGGTGATAGATGGGGTCCCATTCTATTTTCTGTTTTTTAATTGTGTCCTCAATTTCAGATTTAATTGCATTGACAAATGGAAATGAAAGGCTGCTGTTACAGTTGCTTCTTTAACTTTCTAATATTGTCAGAGGTGTTTTCTATTGTGTAAAAATTTCCTACAGTTTCTTCTTTTCTCTCTTTGTGTAATTCAATTATGGTTCTTTTTTGTTTGTTTTTGTTTTGTTTTAAATGTTCTAGGTATGGCTTTTAGAATTTAGGAGACTGTGACCTCTTTTGAGCCTCTCCTCTGGGCTTTGGGTTTGTTGTCTAAAGAGGGATTGCATAGATCTCTTTCTAGTTAGTCAAATCAACTTCTTCCACTCAGGATTTAGCATCCAAGATTCTGACCAACATGTGCTCTAGTTAGGTAACCTAGGCCTGGTGCACCCAAAAGAATTCTGAAAATTCATCTGTGAGTAACTGCAGATCTTTAGAGAAACACATAGTCATAGCTTTTAATTCACCTTGGGTTCAAGGTTTAAATTCCATAGTTGCCTGCCTACCTGATTCATGGGAGAAATAGATCTTTTGAATCAAGTGGTATGTCAGGGTTTTGTAGAATTGTTGGTAAAAGGATGAGGGTCTGGGCCAAAGGAAGAAGTGTATGGAAGGGTGTGTGGAAGTGCGGAAGGCAAGAGATAAAAGGACAAAAGGGGAAGAGAGAGAACTGAATATAAGGATGCAACTGGAGGACAAGCCAGGAGAAGATTTACTAGGGAAAGAGTCTAGTTTATTTTTACTTGCGTTTGCTTAATTGCTCACTATCTTTGGCCAAAGAATCTCTTAGTGAAGAAATTTTTGATTCAAAATTTTACTTAGAGGCCTCTGCATACTAGCCAAGAAATGTTGCCAATTGGGTTGGAGATAGTATTCCCTTTCCTTCCTAAAGTGCTTCTCAAATGAATAATTTTTGTTCATATCGAATGTTCCCCAGAGGGGTCATCAAAGGCCCAAGTCATTCTTGGTAAAGTGATGTCACTTAGAGAGATTTGCACAAAAGTTAGAAAGTTTTTCCTAAGTAGGAGGGGATTTAGATATAGATGAGCCCCCAAGAGAGCTGGTAATGATCAGTAGAAATGTGATCCTTGTGTATCTCACGTTTTGGGTCCCTAGCCTGGACCATGAAACTCAGACATGATCAGTTGACACGTCCCTAACACTATACCCTATAGGCAGAAAGCCAGAGAATACTTTTTTTTTTTTTTTTTTTTTTTTCCTAATCAAACCAAGCTCTTAAGACAAAAAAATCAAGACAGATGGAAAAACTCACCTAGGTTTTGGTGTCCAAATGGATGTCTGTCCAATAAGAACTGCAAACTTACCAATCTTTAAGGCCAGTTGGAAGAACAGATCTATTCCCGTGTCTAACCTGTGATTCTCCTTCTTATGACAAAAGTCACTTTCATACAGTACAACACAAAACAGAAACACAAAAGACAATCAGAAGGAACGATCTAATGTCACCAATGAAGCCAAACAAATGGGAACCAATAACAAAGTCTGCCTATCAGACTGAGAATAGCGGAGGAACTCAAAAAGAGCAGAGTTCAGACTCCATGCTGACTTACATATCAAAGTGACAAGGCGCAGGGGGCCTCTGTAGGTACTGCACCTAGTGAAGGCTGAGGTCTACAGAAAAGGCAGTGCAGAGTGTATTCATTGAGGACTCTGGTAAAACTGGAAACTAAAGACCACCAAATGAGAATTTTAAAAGGCTATTTCTTCAGACCTTTCTGTAGCAAGGGAGTTAGCCACCGTATCTTGGCAGAGACTCCAAGGTAGCTACTAAGGAAGCTTTATGGTGGGGGCAAAGGAGAATGCTTCAGGTCTGTTCTGATTAGAGGATGTTGGCAAGGGGAAGCTGGTGGTAGGCTAGCTAGAAATGAGTGATGTATTTTGTGCAACTAGTTTGGGGGTATATTTGGCTTTCTCCTGTTGGTCCTGAGTTGGAAGCTGGGATAAAAATTAAGGAAAGCTGACAGGCATTGGCCAAGTCTTGACTGTTTGGGGCTGACTGCCATCATTTTCAGTCCTTCCATCATTTAGTCACTCGTGCAAGATGGTGATATTTGTTGTTGTGAATCTGAAAATTGTTAATGGGATTGGCAATTAGGCCAAATCCTGAGGTTAATAAGACGTATAATTTTGGATGGATTTTTCTAGTCTCAGCTTGATATGTTCCATTTCACCATTGCCAAAGAATTGCTCTGGAGGAAATTTCATTTTTATAGCCATCTTCTAGTTCTTATTTCCTTTCCTCGCATTCTGCTGGGTAACCTGGTGCCCTGAAGCTGACGCAAGGGTGCAGCATGTTACCCTGGCCTTGCCTACCCAGAAGTGTTCCATATTCTGAAAAGCCTCTTAGAAACTCTTTGAAATTCAAGTCTTTTCCTTCTCTTCTTCTTTTAAATTGTCAGTGATACTAACACAGCAATCTACACACAGAGTGTGATCAATAAGTTATTCTGACTTACTTAAAAATACACCTCATCTGTACCAAACCCCTGAGCCTACTCAGAGAGAAACAGGCTCATTAAAACGGTATCACACCAGGTCATCCTTATTATCTTCCTCCCAAATTATTAAATGTACATGTTGCTGAGCAGGGTGCTCTGCAGATTACTTAAAAAGCAAAGAAAATCTATTTTTGATTGTGGGAAAATCTTTAAGAGTCGAAGACAGAGTCAGTTTCAAACAGCATTTGCACCTGAGCAAAATTATAAGTAACTCTGCTTCCGAGAAGAGAGAATTAGGCTGCTCATTATCAAGGCTGCTTGTATTCTTGGTCCCCAGTTTCAGACGTACCCCAGAAGGCACAAATTGCCTTCTGGTATGTTGGTTAAACAATAAAGAATTGAATAAAGGCTCTGAGGTTAAAAATCACCAAGAGGGATTCAATGTAATTTAAATAGGGAGACAAATAACCTACACCTACATTTTTAGCCACAGCTCTCCACAGTCATTGGATGTAGTTCTGTTTTCATCCTATGGGGTACCTGACTTGCTTACACTATGTCAGTGGTTGTTAACAACTATTTGTTAACTTGTTGCAACCCAACTCTCCTTTTCTTTACCTTTGCCAAAGATAAAGCTGGTTACCAGTTAAAGAGGTAAGGGCAGATTTTTTTTTTTTTTTTTTTTTTTTTTTTTAGTGCTGAGAGTTAAACCCAGGGATGCTTAACTACTGAGCCATATTCCCAGCCCTTTTTGTTTTATTTTGAGATGGGGGCTTGCTAAGTTGCTCAGGGCCTCATTTTGCTGAAGGGCTGGGAATGTGGCTCAGTGGTTAAGCGTCCCTGGGTTTAATTCCCAGTACTATCACAAGTTCAAAGCCAGCTTCAGCAACTTAGTAAGGCCCTGAGCAACTTGGGATTCTAGGAGTGCAGAGTGCGACACTGTGCCTGGCAAGGGCAGATTTTGATCATCAGTATACTATTGCAACATGAGGAAGAGTCCAGCATGGACTGAACTCACCTTCTACCCTCTGGAAGGACTGGGCCTTTTGCAGGGGTGATGGGGGCAGGGGAATGAGCTGGAGATCAGTGGAGTGGGGGAAGTGAAAACATTACAGAATGAAAAGGGGGTGGCACATGTGAAACCTATCCAGCTCTTATCCTCCCACGGAGGCGGGGAGTCAGGGGTCCTGTCTTCAGGAGTCTGCTGGGACAGTTCTTTTTATCTTCAGTAAATTCTTTGGCAGTCTTGAGTTTTCGCAGGCAGGCACTCTAAGCAAGGCTTAGGTCATCCTAGGGACACAGCCTTGAGTTGTTAAAAACTCTGATAGTGTTTGTTCCAATCCTTATTGGCCAAGATTGAGGCCTAGTTGAGAGAGCGTTTAGAGGAGCCTAAGTTTGTTCAGGGAGAGATCTTTGTCTCCTTCAATATCATCATCATCAGTGTAACAGTGAGTTTTTTTTTTTTTAAAATATTTATTTATTTGTTCTTTTTAGTTGTACACAATGTATTTATTCTTTATGTGGTGCTGAGGATCGAACCCAGGCCGCGCACGTGCTAGGCGAGCGCTCTGCCGCTAAGCCACAATCCCAGCCCAACAGTGAGTTTTTGATGTCCCCAAGGACAGCTTTTATGTGTATAAGAGACCATTGAAAGGTGTAGTTAAGGTTTTTTAAAAAAATGATTATTTACCTTTGTTTTGTTTTGTTTTCAGTAACGGGGACTGAACCCAGGGTTGCTCTACCACCAAGCTATATCAAGCTATACCATCTCTGGTCCTTTTTACTTTTTGAGACAGGGTCTTGCTAAGTTGCTCAGGCTGACCTTGAACTTTCAATCCTCCTGTCTTGGCCTACAGAGTAGTTGGGATTACAAGTGTGAGCCACCTGGCTCTTTCTTAAGAGTTTAAATCACTTTACAGTCTTTGAATTCTTTTTTAGAGTCTAGCAAATTTTTATAACCTCTCTAAAGGAAGATTTAGAGAGATTTATTAGATTTATTAGATCCCCTTCAACATCTAAGTTTATTAAATTTCTTTTTACATTTAACATCTTATGTTAAAATGCTCAGCTATCTTTTTAGCAAGGTGACCATCTAACCTAAATATAATCTTTCAGACTACTTAACTCTTATTCAAATTATCTTATATTTTTAAAAATGTACCTAAATTTAGCAAGAATTAAATTTAATATCACAAACATAAGTCAATTATATAAGTACAATCCAGAAAATGGGATTACAAGACTAAAAAAATAATCAATTACAAGAAAATACAGTGGCAAATATGCAAGGTTCCTTAATACAAAATATTAACACTATAAATTTTACTTTCTGAAGTTTTTGTGTATATGCTCTTGATTCTTCTTGGGTATAAAGATTGTTACTCTTTAAAAATAAGGTTCTAGAATGATCCCTCCCCCTTTATATTGTGGTAAAAATCACATAACATAAAACTAACCATCTTTACCATTTCAGTGTACTAGTCAGTAATGTTAAGTATATTCACATTTTTGTGTAACCAAAATCTTCAGAACTTTTTCATGTTATAAACTGAAACTCTGTACCCATTAAATGACAACTCCCCACTACCCTCTCAGCGCCTGGGATTACAGGCATGTGCCACTGCATCCAATTTCTATGATGATTCTTAATAACAACAGTCAGGGTCTAGAACTAAGTCTTGCTTATAATTACTGTACCTTTAAGAGGGGGCTGGAAGAGAGTTTCATATAGTTCAAGTCCATGAATTTAAATCGAATTTCCTAATATAAGCATAAGCTGATTCTCTCTTCAGTTAAGATTTTCCCAGGAGGATGCCTCTTGGTTTTTAATACCCTTAACTTCATAAAACATATTTATTTCTCAATACATTATTTTAGGATGGTATGAATGCGGGCAAAAATGTATATTTATGTCCCTAAAGCTCAATGCAATATTTTTTTTATCGAAGTGATGAGAAGGAAAAGCTTTGAGTTGCAATACAAAAAAAATTGACAGAATGACAAAGTCAGTGTAGTAGCCTTGACAAGCATACCAGAGTCAGTAACAGAAACATGACTCATAAGCCCATGGTGTAGAGAGGCTCTGCAGCATTACTGCATACAGCAAAATGTTTATAGTGATTTCACATCCTAGCATTACTGTTACTCAGATTCAACTGGGTTTTGTATTTTAAGAAGTTGTTTAGAGACTTTGAGTTGATGTTTATCATGAGTTTATTGAAATAGGCTCCTGTTAATTTTTTTTTTTTTTTTTTTTTTTTTTTTAATACCAAGGACTGAACCTACGGCCTTGCACATGCCAGGCAAGCACTCTACCACTGAATAATATCCTCAGCCCTTTTTATCTGGTTTTGAGACAGGATCTCACTAAGTTGCCCAGGTCCTGCTAACAATTTTGTGCAGGGACACTAATTGTCCTAATTGTCAGGGACACTTTACTGGCATTAAGCAGGAATTGCCTGCACTTTGTCTTCTAAAAGAAGCATGCAGTTTCCACTAAGACTGGTGTCAACTTGCTTTGTCATTCTGTTCTGGATTTTCACTTCTGTGTCCCCTGAGATATTTAAATATTTTCCTGTCTAGATTCAAAAGTGTTTGGACTTGATATCTTATGCTACATTCATATTCTTTCTATCTTCTAAGGATAGTAGAAACTTGTGACTTAGAATTTTGATTTTTATAAATATTAGAAGATATATAATTGAATTCCTGGCATCCTTATAGCTTTTTCTATAAGTAGATCTTTCTACTAACACTTGTGTGTATAACATGATCATTCTCTTTATTTATCTGTATTGCCTGACTATATTTGCCTCTTAACCTCTCTTATCAAATTAAAAGGTCCTTTGAGATGAGTGAGAAAAACGTTTCTAATATTTAGTGAGTCAAGTTTAGGATTTAATTTCTCTGTTATCATACATGCAGAAAGTAAAAAATATATTTCAGGCTTCCATTCAAACTGCTTCACAGAATTACTATTGGCAAAGACATTTTTGCTCTGGTCTAAAACAACAAAACAACTCATATTACAGGGTGACCAGAGTGATTCTGTCAACTTTAATTTTATTTTTTTTATTTTGTCAATTATTTTAGAAGGAACATCTTCAACTTACTTGCTTTGCCAAAGGATCTCAAGGGCAAGCTTCCTCATTTTTCTCAAACCTCGATTCTTGAGGAAATAACTACAGAAGATAGTCTTACTGGCACTGGAAGTCTGATGAATTCTTACTAGATATGAATGGGAATAGATAAATAGTACAGACCAGAAAGTAAGTGGAAAGAATCAGAGGTCCAAACCCTGGAAAAACCTCTCTAATCTCTAATCTATAAAGCAACCAGTACCCTTTTTGCAAGAAGATGGAAACAGAAATGTTACCAGATCAATGAAAGGATAATACCATTCTAAAGAAAGGGCACATACATTCTGGTGCAACAGAAGAAAATTATTCCTCTGAAAAATATTAATTAATTTTTATATGGGAAATAATCTTAAGGCAATGATACCTTCCAAGTATACCATTGGTAAAGTTTTTTGCATAGGCCACAAAATAAAAAGGTTCTGAGATCTCAGATCCCAGGTGCCATCATGGTACAAATACTTGTTCCTGAGAACTCTAACCCAGGATTTAGACTATAACACAGTAAATTGTACTGTTTAGTCAAGGAAGTTCTGCAAACCAAATTTGTCCCTGCAAATACTTTGCTCATTTGAATAAACATTTCTATTAGGACAATAGAGGACTTTCCTAGGTAAGAGCTTGCTTATCTGACACAGTCTGCTCATCAGAGTTCCTTTTTTTGTCCATGAATACCAAATTATATCAAACTTGTGCCTGTCATAATCAGTTACTTGCCATTGCGAAAGTTATTGGAATCAAAATGGAGCTGCCTATGTCCTTCCTAACCAAAGGAAGTAAGTAAAGCCAGGAAGTTATGAAGGAAGGAAGGGTCTTTACTCATGATTGTACAAAAGACTGCTAGACTACAAGAGGGTACCACAACCTTATACAAAAAGTGCTTCTACAAAAACATCTGTCAGCAACTGTCTGTTCAACCTTGGACAGGTGCCACTCTTGTTATGAATCCTTGTGGCCAAGGTTTATTTTTGCAATAATATCTTATGCAATACTCCTCATTTTTGCCTTTAAAGTTTTTTCCTTGCCTCAACTGCCTTGAATATGCCCATGATATTCTATGACACACATATTTCAATGCTCAGCTATTCCCAAATAAGTATCATTGATCTTTGGAGAATTCCTCTCAGATTCTTTCCCTTTTTCTTTGTGGTACTAAAATTTGAACCCAGGACCTCACACATGCTAGGCAAATACTTTATCACTGAGCTACATCCCCAACCCTTTTTATTTTATTTTGAGACATGGTGTTGCTAAGTCTCTCAGGCTGACTTCTGAACTTGCCATCCTCCTGTCTTAGCCTTCTGAGTTGCTGGGATTACATGCCTGCATCACTGCTTTCTTTTCCCTTTCCTTCCCTTCCTTTCCCTTCCCTTCCCATGGGTATCAAATAGTAAAAATATATGAAATTGTAATCAAGGGAATAGAAGCTCGCTGTTCAATTCTTTGAATTTATCTTGATTTTTTTATGGAGACAAGTGATTTGTTGCTTAGAGATGTAATGGCACCTGAAATATGGGGGAGAAAAAGATTCTCAAGAGCATTCTAAGACTCTCAACCAGAGCAAAATCAAGTTTTCATGTAAGAAATTCAAATGTCATAAGCTGGTGACCTATGGTCCCATCCAGTTAAATAGTTTGTTGCCTTATTAGAAGTTTAAAAAGTATTTGCAGATTTCATATAAAATCCAAATTTTAGCTCTACTTTACCTTCCCTTTCCTTTCCTCTTTCTTTTTTTACTGCTAAGCTACATCCCCAGTTCTTTTTCTTTTCTTTTGAGAGGATCTTGCTCCGTTGCTGAGGTTGGCCTCAAACTGGTGATTCTCCTGACTCAGCCAAGAGTCTCTAGGATTACAGGTGTGCACCTCTGTTCCTGGCTGATTTTCTTTTATTTAGATTGACTCCACGGAAAACTTGTCCTATACTTCACAAGCTTCAGCCCTATAAGTTCTACAAATATTATTCCTTGAAATCTTCCTTCAGATATACCACTAAGTTCCACGAGATGATATTCTACCTTGTTACAGTAAGTCTAATAAACTTAACTTTGCTTGGTCCACAGGCTTTTCAGATGGTACTTTAGGGACCTGACAGTGGACAGTCCTGGAGGTCCTAAGATCTAATTGAGACCCCTGGCTGCCATAGCTCAGGCCCTCTGCTCAGAAACCATACATTACCTTGAGTCTTCTTGAATCTCCTGTTTAAGGGGTGTCTTCCTATACCAGGTCTGAGGTCCAATATATTTTTTGAAACTGTCTAATACTGAGTTTATTTTTTAATGTTTTTGGTAGTGCATTATAGTTATACATAATAGTGGGGTTCATTTTGACATATTCATGAATGCACATAACATAATTTGCTCTATTTTGATCCCCAGTACTTCCCTTTTCCCTTGCCTCCTTCATCCTTATTTTGTGTCCTGGGAAGGAGGATTCCTGTTCTAGGAATCTTTTGATTACCTACCTCATTATTAACATAATGTTTTGGCTCTGTTAATAGCCAATAGGCTATTAATAAGCTCTGTTTTCTGTTTTGGTCGTGTTGCGCTGTGAGTCCTTAAGAGAAAGTTTACGGGGAGAGGGTTAGCATAGGCTCAGGGAGCAAGCTGCTCCCAGCTTCCCCCAGCACGGACACGTTCAGAAAGTCTCACCAGACTATCATCCTAACAGGACACTTTGTCTTGGAGTATCTTTCAAATCTAGTAAGAAGGCTCTCAGTCTTGCCCTGTTTCTCCTATAGATACTAACGTAGTTTCTGTTGCTTGATGCTGGATATTTCATCAAGGCTGTAAAGACTTGTCAATCGACCAGATTCTCCCCAGGTGTTGAGGCTGTCACTGGATCCTCTTTGGCACTAATGACCAAACATGCTTCATTCATGTGCATATTTCTATAACTTACCTAATTTCAGTAAGGATAATTTGAATAACTGTGGCTACTATAGGGAATTTCTGATATGAACAACATGAATAATGTGAGACAAATTAGAATAAATGGGAAGAAAACCTTGGGGGGAGATTCTCTGACTTGTCTGTCCAAATGGGAAATCACTTTTTTAAAATAAGAGATCTCGCCCTTTTTCTCTCCCCAGGGTTTCCTTTTTTGGTGTTAATTTAAGTACCAACTTTTTAATAATAAGATTTGATGGAATGGTTAAAGCCCTAGTGACTGTTTAAATCAGCTGTAAAGCTTTTTCTCTTTGTGCATGTATGTGCAAAAATAGCTTTTCTTTCATTGAAACCTTCTTGCACAGTTTGGGTAATTAGCCTTTTTGCAGTGACAATTTCATATGCGCCTTGAGTTGGGTTCCTCTTGTAACTCCTCTCCCCCTTTCTTTCCCTTCCTTTTTCCCCTCCCTATAGGAATCTGGAAAGTATTTTGTTCATGAACATTGCTCTGTCATTATGGGTGAACTTTAGAAATACCTAGGGCAGATAGAAAGCTAAAAATTTCCAAAACAAAAAAACAGACAGAGGAAATATTAAATTATTTGTATTTCTTTTGCATGTTTTTCCTTGCCAAATGTGACTCAGAAGAAAAGTTCACTGTGAGTTTAAGTAACAGACGTGGTTACTAGATATAAAGAAAAGCACACCACTTAGTTTTTGGCAAAATTCCACAATCTTTCAAATTTTGGATATTTTTATTGCAGATATTTATTTGTACTCAAAAATTAGTGGAATATATTCTTAAATTGGTAATTCTTTGAACAAGTTGAAGTAATTTCATTGTAGTTTCAAAACTATGTCTCCTTACTAATTTAAAATTATGTAAATATTTTTAGCAAAATATTTTAGGTAATATAAGTTTAATTTTTCATGACCTAAATATTTAAGATTTCCTACATTAGCTCCATTAGTCCAGTAAGTAATTTTTGTTTCCACAGATTTTTTAGGTAAAAAAAAAAGTATGTTTAAATGAAAATGTAATGAGCAATGACTTTTGAAATAGTTTAGTGTTTTGAATTCTTTAATGTCTGGCCTAAGATGTCAACAGAACCAAAGTAGAGAAGTCCTGGTTTAAATTTCAATTATGAATCCCATCCGATTTGTCCAAGGTTTCATCTGATAATGTGGATTTGGATTCTTATGCAAAAATGATTCTGAACTAAGTTTCTATAAAAAGGGATTTTTTAAAAGACTAATGTGTATTAAAATTTAGTTTTTAATTTCTAGCAATTCTGTGAATGTTAGATTTATGGAATAATGTATCAATTCTGATAAACCAATCAGAAGAGCTCTTTTCTTTTATAAGATTTAATTATCTAATTTATTAACTCCTTCTGGAGGTAGGAAAATATTTGATATCATCCAACAAGAAGTAAAGAGTTCCCTCAATTACAAAAACACAGAGCTTGCAAACTTAGTTCTACAACTTCAGGCACAAGAGAAAGTTAATATAAAACACAAAACTTCACAGTCCAGGTATCAAAGGACTGCTCTTCTTTTCAAAGGACTTAAAAATATTTACCTAATAATGGTACACAAATAGCCAAACAGAAAAATAAGCCTTATTCTTGGCTGTCTCACCTGTCAAAGAATAGATTTCCACCATCTTTACAGAGATTACTAAACAATGAAACCAGAAAACATTATCAATTATTGTTGGAGTCAAAAAGAAAACTTTGGGCTGGGAATGTAGCTCAGTGGTGGAGTGCTGGCTTTGCATGTGATCATTGGTTCGATCCCCAATATAGGAGAAAATCAAAGAAAGGAAGAAGGGAGAGAAGGAGGGAGAAGATTCATTTACTGTCTTCACATAAAGAGATTCTGTGCACATGAGGTGCGCAGCTGACTATGCAGTCAGGATCAACCTATTAGATCACCAGTCCCTAACCTTGGTTTTAGAAAGTAGTTTGGCCCACATTCCCACTTAGATATGACACAGGCCAACTAACAGACTTGGCAAAGAACCAGAAAGCAAAACAAAATGAAGGAAAAAAAAAAAAAGAAAGAAAGGAAGGAAGGAAGAATAAAAACTATACAAACTAGAGAAACAGAGAGTCAACAGAGATAAGGCCCCATAGTTGGTTGGGAATCATTCCAAGATCCTAAAAAACACATGCCTATACTTTATCAACTCATTTAGTTCACTTTGTGGATAGTAGATAAGTCCCCTTAGTTAGCCTAGTGTTTTGCCTACAATTGAGTTAAAATATAGTTTTCAAAGAATTGAAATAGGGGTTGATGGGATAGCTTAGCAACAGCGTGTTTACCTAGCATGTGTGAGGTCTCGGTTCCATCCCCAGCAACACACATACACACACACATGCACAATTGAAACACAATTTATACAAATATAGAATTACCATGAGTTTGCCCATTTTTTTTTTTTTACTTATAAGGAAACTATTAAGAACTGTGAATCGTCTGAGATTTTACTCTACTTACAAATTAAAATGTTTCCTGCCAAAGATTCATGGATGCTGGCAGAAGACTCAAGACTTCTTGGGTCAGAGGAAAGAAATTTGTTATTTGTGGCATAGCAAGCAGCATGAGAATAAGGATATTTGGTACTAGTTCTGTGCCATAACTTCTACACTGTGTTATTCAGAGGGTGGGGGACACCAATACAAGCAGAAGGTTGCATTCTAGGAGAGGAAGTCTGAATTTAGATAATCCATAACTTTAATATACACACTGAACATCCCTGACCCTTGATCTGGAGGGAGACTTATGGATATCTTCCACAGGCTCTAACCAAACTGCACTTTGTTCTGGGAGGAAATAATATATCTTTCCAAGGCTGCTCCTATACAAACATTGTTGAAAAGATCATTCAGGAAAAAAGAATTCAGTATTTCTGTTCATGGATATTTGACTCCTAACATCAGAGATTAAAGCCAATTCAAAAAGCATTTTGAGGAAATATTTATAAGCACTCAACTAGAGAAATATTAGAATAAGATGGTTGGGTTAGATTTGAAACTGGTAAGCAAACAAAACCCAAGAAAATTCTCGGAATTATCTGCCACACAGAAATCTATATGATAGCATGAATTTCACAAATGTCTGGGTGCTAATCAAATAATAAAGAGCAAGGTAACCCACAATAAAAAATACTAGTCAAGGGGATCCAAGATGGCGGGCCAGAAGGAGGCAGCATTCTGAGTTGCTCTGTGACCCGGATCTCAACTTGTGGGAATGCTGCTTCTCTGAGAGCAATAGAGGACCCCTCTACAGCTGCTCTTGTGCAGAAATCACTGCCGCTGTGCCTTGCACAGGGCTCCGGGCCTCAGCATTAGAGCAAAACTCCAGACTCCCAACTATTAGCCCACGCAGGGCTCTGGAGTACCTTAGCGGGACCACCTCATCAGCACCGGCGCAGAACTTCCAGACACCGCTCCCACTGAGGACACTCAGCCTCTACCCACCCACAGGAACTCCAGCCAGCACTCCCGTGTGGACCCCCATCTACCAACGTGGGGCTCCCCTGGTCACCTCCCATTTTGGGACTTGGCCATAGTACCCCATGTGCAGTAGACTGCTTGCACCTGGGGACATCCCACAGGCTCTGAAGACAGCGAACAGCTGCAACACTACATGCCACAGAGCTCATCTCTGAACACATCGAACAATGCCATGGCCCTGCTCTTCCCATCCAACCTGACACCTCACCCCAGAAAGCAGCCCGCCTCCATCTTGGGTCACCAACTTGAAGGCAAATCCCAGATTGGAACTCCAGCTGGCCAAGTGTGCGGTTTCTAACTCCCCTCTCTCCACAACAGCTAATAATCTGGTACAGTGACTGCCTAACACAAGAAAGAACCCCAGAGAGAAAGGTCTCTTCATTGGGATCCAGTAAGGGAGAGGATGAGGGTCTAACAGTTTAGAGACTAACAGAGAGAACAGGAACTAGGAGATCTTCAGGAGAGATAAAGAGATAAGACCAGGCGCTCAAATCAGAGGAGTGGGCCCAAAAAGAGATCCTTGAGGTGCAGTCTCCCTTTGGGGACTGGCAGGTGCCACACCCCACTTCTAGGTGCCCTGCACCAGGACCAGCCCACCTACCCTGGTTACCTTCACCATCCCGAGGGCGGAGATACCAGCTAACAACAGACAAGCCCACCTATTGGATGAGAAGGGAAGCAGGAAAGATACTGGTCTACAACCAAAACAATCAACAATCCTGCTTTTTTTTCCATCAAAAAAAATTTTTTTCTTTTTCTTCCCCTGTTCTATTCTCCCACCCTCACATCCCCAACATATGTGAAGTCAAGTACTTTGCATGAATTAAGATTTTGAGGACTCGGCCATCTGAATAGTATATTATAGTTGTGTTGTATATTCTTTTTTCTTTTCTTTTCTCCAATTTTTACTACTTTAGCATCCTTTATTTTTCTTAATATATATGTGTGTTTGTTTTATGTATTCTACTGTCTTCCCATGTACTTGTATACCCAAAATTACTTCCTTTCTATTCTCTTGCTATTAACCCTCTTTTTTTAGATTTGTGTTTCACACTTTCTAAGATATACTAACTCTATATCCTCACATCCTGCCTCCTCACCATATCATCCTATGCCTTACCCATGGTTCATTGCCCACCGTCAGAAACTGTAAACACTTTTACAAACCTACTGATTATATTATGGATAAAATTGAATTCAACATTTCTGTACATTGTGACCAAAATGTAAATGTCTTAATAGCAACAGATTGTTTATACGTTGTATATTGTTTATATTTGGGATCTGATAACATTGTCCTTCCCCACAAAGGAGAGGTATTAGAACCCTACAGGAGCACTATAAGCCTATAGGGTAAAAAAATGGTAACACCTCAAACCTACAGCACTAGAAGGGAAGACACATGAGCAACATGAAAATACAAGGAAGAAAATGCCCCAAACAAATCAAGATACAACAATATTAAAATCCATGGCCAGGGGCCTCGGCCGCGCGGCTCTGGGCACTGCGGGTGGGTTCCGGCGCCCCTGGCACCATGCTCAACGTAGTGCACTTCCTCCGGAGCTTCTTCAAGAAGATGGCCGACAGGAGGGAGGTGCTCTCTGGACGCAGGTTCTAGAAGACATGGAGTGGGAAGTTTGAACGCGTTACTAGCAATTCCATTACAACTGAAAGGGAGCCGAGACATCCGTGCACCTCTGGACAGCGAAATACAACGTTCTCCGGACTACGACGAGCAGGGGCAGAGTCACAGCGGTCCACAGTCCGAAGTAGCGCTGTCTGCGCTGCAGGCAGGCGCAGCTGCCCGATAACATCCCGGCAAGGAGACATCCACCCAGCGGCTTTGAAACCAATTGGCGAGGAGGAATAGAAAGAGGCCTAGAGGCGTGGGCGGTGTCCACGTAGAGCTCTTTCACACTGCTTGCCAAGCCGATCCCGCATGCTCTGGACTGACACAAGGGTCTGCGGAGCTGCTGTTGAATGGGAGGAGAACACCGCCATCTTTGAGAAGTACAGAGGCTGACCTAGACAAAGGGGAAAAGTCAGAAGGGCAGATCACCTGCAGACATCCAGGGAGCCACCAGCGCGCTGAAGGCAGCGCACACCTGGGTGAGGCTCGGGTAACCAGCAGGGGAGGGCGTGTCTGAGGCCACCGCAGCGGCCACAAGAAGCTACAACTGTGGGTGGGCGTGGGGAAAGGGTGCCTTCAGGAGGGTCCCCTTCCTGGTGCCATTCATCTGCTGACACACAGCCCCACTGAGCCATTCTGCCGCTGGCCTAGGGTGCAGCCTTGGCTCCACTGACAGGGCCGCAGACTGTCTGGACGCAGTTGGCTTAAAATGGAAAGGAAAAAAGAGGGGGGCTTCCCAGGACCTGTTTTGTTTGAGACTTGGGGTTTGACTTTTTTTTTTTTTTTTTTGGTAGGTTTGCTTGTTTTATTGGTTTTCTGGTTTTTTTTTGTTTGTTTGTTTGTTGGTTGGTTGGTTTTTCTTTTTCTTTTTTTGGCTTTGTTTTGTTTTGCTTTTTTTGCATTGATTGTCAGTGTGTTTGTTTGCTTCTGCTCCTTTTTTCTTTCCTTCTTTTCTTCCTTCTCACTTTTGCATCTTTTCTTCCTCCTTCATCTTTCATATTTACACCCTGCCAGTGCATACTAAACAGAGGCAAAAACAAGTTATACGCAGAACTTGGGATTTCTAGAACTGGCACAATTGAACTGGATAGCAAAGTGGTGTTATATATAGTTTACTCTCTATTTTCTTGATTCTCTCTCCTCTCTCTTACACCAATTTCTACTCTTTTATCATTTTTTTCTTTTCCATCTTACTTTATATATAAATTGGTCTTTCCACCTAATTGTCTACTCCATTCTCTTTCTTCTCTTGTATACTGATACTAAACCACTTCCATTAAACCACTTCAATAGAACTCCCTTTTCATACTTTCCAAGAAAGATCAATTCAAGACACTTCCTTCTTCCTAAACATAACACCTCTATATCCAATACTTGAAGCTATAAAACCCCATCAGAAGCATACAGAGTAAATTGGAAATAATATCTGGATTAACCAAATTTGTACATTGTGATCAAACTTGGATTTTCGGAATAGAAAGTGATAGGTTTTAAAGTGTAAAGGAATTATAAGGGGATCTGATAGCATTGTACTACAGGAACAACATAAGGCTTTAAGGTAAAATCAAAATAGTCAAGGTCCCACAGTGCAGGAAGAAAAGACACACAAGCAACATGAAAAAACAAGGGAAGAAAGTGACACAAACAAATCAAGATACCTCATCAGTAGATTCCATGGCAAACACAGTTGGTCAAATGCCAGAGATGAAATTTAGAAATTACATATTCCAAATGTTTAGGGAACTTAAAAATGAACTAAAAAATGAGATGAGGGAGCAAGTACAGGAGGCAAAAGATCATTTTGACAAAAAACTCCAAAAACAAATACAGGAAGTAAAAGATTACTTCAAGAGGGAAATAGAGGCTCTAAAGAGAAACCAAACAGAAATTCCAGAAATGAAAGAAGCAATAAACCAAAATAAAAGTTCAATTGAAAGCATCTCCAACAGAGTAGACCACTTGGAAGAAAGAACCTCAGACAATGAAGAAAAAATATATGTCCTAGAGAAGAATTTAGAGTATACAGCAAAACTAGTTGGAAATCAAGAACATAACATCCAAGAATTATGGGACAGCATAAAAAGACCAAACTTAAGAGTGATTGGCATAGAGGAATGGGCAGAGTTTCAAGCCAAAGGAATGAATAATTTATTTAACGAAATAATTACAGAAAATTTTCCAAACTTGAGGAATGAATGGGAAAACCAAGTTCAAGAGGCATACCGAACACCAAACAAACAAAATTGCAACAGATCCACACCAAGACACATTATAATGAAAATGCCTAATATACTGAGCAAGGAGAGGATACTAAAAGCCACAAGAGAAAGGAAGCAGATTACATATAGGGGGAAACCAATCAGACTATGTTCAGATTTTTCAACCCAGACCTTAAAAGCAAGAAGATCCTGGAATAGCATATTTCAAGCTCTGAAAGAAAAGAGATGTCAACCAAGAATCTTATATCCAGCAAAACTGAGCTTTAGATTCGAAGATGAAATAAAAACCTTCCACGACAAGCAAAAGCTAAAAGATTTCACAACTCGAAAGCCAGCACTACTGAACATCCTGGGCAATATTTTTCATGAAGAAGAAGAGAAAGATATCAATGAAAATCAACAAAGGGAGATATTAAACTAAGGGAAATACCAACCAGAAGAGAAACCAAATCAAGCTAAAGACCATAATTCAAATAAAAATGGATGGGAATAAAAATCACATCTCAATAATAACCGTGAATGTTAATGGCCTAAACTCACCAATCAAAAGACACAGATTATCAGAATGGATTAAAAAAAATGACCCAACAATTTGTTGTCTCCAAGAAACACACCTCATAGAAAAAGACATCAACAGACTGAAAGTAAAAGGCTGGGAAAAGTCTTATCACTCACATGGCTGGCAGAAACAAGTGGGGGTTTCCATTCTCATATCAAATAAGGTAGACTTCAAACCAAAACTAATCAAGAGGGACAAAGATGGATATTTCTTACTACTCGAGGGAACCATTCATCAACAGGATATAACAATCATAAATCTATATGCCCCAAATAATGGAGCACCTACATTCGTCAAACAAACTCTTCTCAAGTTCAAGAGTAAAATAGACCACAACACAGTTATTCTAGGGGACTTCAACACACCTCTCTCACCAATGGATAGATCATCCAAACAAAAGCTAAACAAAGAAACTTTAAGCCTCCTTAAAACAATTAACAACTTAGACCTAACGGACATATATAGAATATTTCATCCCTCAGTAAACGAATACACTTTTTTCTCAGCAGCACATGGCTCCTTCTCCAAAATAGACCATATATTAGGTCATAAGGAAACTCTCAGCAAGTATAAAAAAATAAATATTGAGACTAAGGAAACCATTCAAAGAATTGACAAAACTAAAAGTTGGTTCTTTGAAAAAATAAACAAAATTGACAGACCCTTAGCAATGCTAACAAAAAGAAGAGAAAAAACTCAAATTACTAACATTCGTGATGAAAAAGGGAATATCACAACAAACACCTCAGAGTTACAGAAAATAATTAGAAATTACTTTGAAAACTTATATTCTAATAAAACAGAAAATATTGAAAACATCAACAAATTTCTTGAGTCGTATGATTTGCCTAATCTGGAAATGGAGGCTATACACAACTTAAAACAGACCGATTACAAGTGAAGAAATAGAAGATGCCATCAAAAAGCTACCAACAAGGAAAAGTCCAGGACCTGATGGGTTTACAGCAGAGTTCTATAATGTAAGCTGCCTGGTACCGTAACCCGGGAGGAAAACTCTCGGAGGCAGAGTAAAGCTTTTACTACTTTTACTTCTACTTTAGCTTAGAGAGAAAGAAAGATAGAGCTTAGCTTCTTCTTGTCTTCTTGTCTTGTCTTTTTCTTCTTGTCTTCTTAGCTTAGAGAGAAAGAAAGATAGAGCTTAGAGAAAGATTATTTTTTCTTCTTAGCTTAGAGAGAAAGAAAGATAGAGCTTAGAGAAAGATTATTTTTTAGAGCTTCTTGCTTCTTTCTTCTGTCTTCTGTCTTCCTCGGGAGCCTCGGCCTAACTCTGACCAGCCCTCGGGAGCCTCGGCCTAACTCTGACCAGCCATTACTTCTTCTATCTGGTTTCTCTTCTGTAATCGCTCTGCCTACGTTCTGGCCGCTCTGATTCTTTTCTCCGACCCGAACTCTTCTTCTGACCGACCGAGCTACTGCACGACTGACTGAATGAATTCTCCGTTCTCCTAACTCAGACCGCTTTCACCCGGTTATATACCTTCAGCTTTGCGGGTGCCTACAGGTGCGTCACATACATATCAGGTGGAACTTATGGCTTCCAGCTAGCTGCAACAGCCCTTCCTAATTAGGGCTCCTTCACTATAAGACTTTCAAAGAAGAAGTAATACCAATGCTCTTCAAACTATTTCGAGAAATTGAAAAAGAGAGAGCTCTTCCAGATTCTTTCTATGAGGCCAATATCACATTAATTCCAAAGCCAGGCAAAGACACATCCAAAAAAGAAAACTTGAGGCCCATATCTTTAATGAACATAGATGCAAAAATCCTCAACAAAATCCTGGCAAATCAGATACAAAAACATATCAAAAAGAAAGTGCACCACGATCAAGTGGGGTTTATTCCAGGGATACAAGACTGGTTCGACATTCGGAAATCAATAAACATAATACATCACATCAATAGACTTAAAGACAAAAATCATATGATCATCTCAATAGATGCAGAAAAAGCATTTGACAAAATTCAACACCCCTTTATGTTCAAAACACTGGAAAAACTAGGAATATCAGGAACGTATCTCAACATTATAAAAGCTATTTATGCAAGGCCCCGAGCTAACATTATCTTAAATGGAGAAAAATTGAAAGCATTCCCTCTATAAACTGGAACAAGAGGGGGATGCCCCCTTTCACCACTGCTATTTAACATAGTACTGGAAACTCTGGCCAGAGCAATTAGACAGACGAAAGAAATTAAAGGGATCCAGATAGGAAAAGAAGAGCTCAAATTAGCACTATCTGCTGATGACATGATAATATACCTAGAAGACCCAAAAAACTCTACCAGAAAACTTTTACAACTAGTAAATGAATTTGGCAAAGTTGCAGGATACAAAATCAATACACATAAGTCAAAGGCATTTTTGTACATCAGCGACAAAGCCTCTGAAAGGGAAATGATGAAAACTACCCCATTTACAATAGCATCTAAAAAAATAAAATACCTGGGGATCAACCTAACGAAAGAGGTGAAAGACCTCTATAACGAAAATTATAGAACACTAAAGAAAGAAATTATAGAAGAACTCAGAAGATGGAAAGACCTACCTTGCTCTTGGATAGGTAGAATTAATATGAGACAATATGCCTAATAGAAGAAAAAGTAAGCTCCAATTTCCAACATGTCGGATTAGGCCCCAAGTTCCTTAATAAGAATCCTGTAGCACAAGAATTACTACCAAGAATTAATGAATGGGATAGATTTAAACTAAAAAGCTTCTTCTCAGCAAAAGAAACAATCAGTGAGGTGAATAGAGAGCCAACTAATTGGGAACAAATATTTAATACATGCACATCAGACAGAGCACTAATTTCTAGAATATATAAAGAACTTAAAAAACTTTACACCAAAAAAAAACGAATAACCCAATCAATAAATGGGCTAAGGAATTGAGAAGACACCTCTCAGAAGATACACGATTAATCAACAAATACATGAAAAAATTTCAACATCGCTGGCAATCAGAGAAATGCAAATCAAAACTACTCTAAGATTTCACTTCACTCCAGTCAGAATGGCAGCTATCAAGAACACAAGCAACAATAAATATTGGAGAGGATGTGGGGAAAAAGGCACACTCATTCATTGCTGGTGGGACTGCAAAATGGTGCAACCGTTATGGAAAGCAGTATGGAGATTTCTTGGAAAACTGGGAATGGAACCACCCTATGACCCAGCCATCCCACTCCTGGGTCTATTCCAAAGGACTTAAAAACAGCATATTACAGTGACACAGCTATCTCAATGTTTGTAGCTGCACAATTCACAATTGCTAGGTTGTGGAACCAACCTAGATGTCCCTCAGTAGATGAGTGGATTAAGAAAATGTGGTATATATGCACAATGGAATTTTACTCAGCAATAAAAGAAAATAAATTAACGGCATTTGCAGGTAAATGGATGAAGTTGGAAGACATAATGCTAAGTGAAGTTAGTCAGTCTCAAAAATCCAAGTACCAAATGTTTTCTCTGATATAAGGAGGCTAGTTCATAGTATTGTTGGATGGGGGGGGTACATAGGAGGACTAGAGGAACACTAGAATGGTCAAAGGGAAGGGAGGGGAAGGGAGGGAGCAAGGGGGAGGGAGGGGGAGGAAAGAAAAAAAATAGACATAAGAAAAAGTGGTTGAATGACATGGATATCATTTTCCTAACTGCATGATTGAAGACCTGAATTGTACGAATATACTTTGTATACAAACAGTTGTATGTAAAAAGATGCTAAATACATGCACTATGAGTTGTACATATTAAAAATTATTTTTAAAAATCTATAATCCTATAATAAAAAAAATCCATGGCCAGCACAGCAGATGAAATGACAAAGAAGGAGTTCAGGATGTACATAATTAAAATGTTCTGTGAATTAATGGATGACATAAAAGAGCAAATACAGGCAGCAAAAGATCATTTTGACAAAGAGCTACATAAACAAGTATAGTAAGCAAAAGTTTACTTCAATAGGGAAATAGAGATTCTAAAAATCAAAACCAAACAGAAATCCTTGAAATGAAAGAAACAAGAAACCAAATTTAAAGTTAAATAGAAAGCGTCACCAAGAGAGTAGACCACTTGGAAGACAGGACTTCAGACAACGAAGACAAAATATATAATCTTGAAAAGAAGGTAGACCACACAGTGAAAATGGTAAGAAACCATGAGCAGAACATTCAAGAAATATGGGATAGCATAAAAAGACCAAATTTCAGAGTTATTGGGATTATTAGACTTAACTGACATATATAGAATATTTCATCCTTCAAAACTTTCTTCTCGGAAGCACATGGATCCTTCTCTAAAATAGACCATATATTGTGCCACAAAGCAACTCTTAGAAAATACAAAAAAGTAGAGATACTACACTACATTTTATCAGATCATAATAGAATGAAATTAGAAATCAATGACAAAATAAAAAATATGCCAACACCTGGAGACTAAACAATATGCTACTATGAACAATGGGTTGCAAAAGACATCAGGAGGAGATTAAAAAATTCTTAGAGTTAAATGAGAACACTGATACAACATATAGAAATCTCTGGGACACAATGAAGGCAGTACTAATAGGAAAGTTCATTGCATGGAGTTCATTCCTCCAAAGAAGAAAAAGTCAACAAATAAATGACCTAAGTTTACATCTCAAAGATCTAAAAAAAAGAACAAATCAACACTAAAAGCAGTAGAAGACATGAAATAATTTAAAATCAGAGCTGAAATCAATGAAATTGAAACAAAAGAAACAATTGAAAAAATTGACAAAACAAAAAGTTGGTTCTTTGAAAAAATAAATAAAATTGACAAACCCCTAGCCATGCTAATGAAGAGAAGAAGAGAGAAAACTCAAATTACTAACATAAATTATGAAAAAAGTAATATCACAACAGACACTACAGAAATACAGAAGATAATTAGAAATTATTTTGAAAACTTATACTCCAATAAAATAGAAAACATAGAAGGCATCAACAAATTTCTAGAGTCATATGATTTGCCCAAATTGAATCAGGATGATATACACAATCTGAACAAGTCAATCTCAAGCAATGAAATAGAAGATGCCATCAAAAGCCAATCAACTAAGAGAAACCTGGTACCAGATGGTTTCTCAGCTGAGTTCTCATGACATCCAAAGAAGAATTAACACCAACCCATCTCAAATTATACCATAAAATAGAAGAGGAGGGAACCCTTTCAAACTCATTCTTTGTACTCTGATACCAAAACCAAAGACACATCAGGGAAAGAAAACTTCAGACCAATATCCTCAATGAACTTAGATGCAAATATCCTCCATAAAGTTCTGGCAAATTAAATACAAAAAACATATTAAAAAGATAGTGCACCATGATCAAGTGGGGTTCATCCCAGGGATGCAATGTTGGTTCAACATACAGAAATCAATAAGTGTAATTCATCACATCAATCAACTTAAAGATAAGAATCATATAATCATCTCAATAGATGAAGAAAAAGCATTCAACAAAATACAGTACCCCTTCATGTTCAAGATACTAGAAAAATTAGGGATAACAGGAACATATCTCAACATTGTAAAAGCTATCTATGCTAAGTCCCAGGCCAACATCATTCTAAATGGAGAAAAATTGAAATCATTCCTTCTAAATACTGGAACAAGACAGGGATGCGCTCTTTCACCACTTCTATTTAACATAGTTCTTGAAACACTGGCCAGAGCAATTAGACAGACAAAAGAAATTAAAAGGATATAGATAAGAAAAGAAGAACCCAAATTAGCACGATTTGCTGAGATATGATTCTATATCTAGATGACCCAAAAAGTTCTACCAGAAAACTTCTAGAACTACTAAATGAATTCATCAAAATAGCAGGATATAAAAATAACACCCATAAATCAAAGGCATTTCTGTATATCAGTGACAAATCCTCTGAAAGGGAAATGAGGAAAACTCAAAAAACAAAACAAACAAAAATAAACAAACAACAACAACTACAAAAAACAAACAAACAAACAAACAAACAAAAACCTTGGGAGCCAACTTAACAAAGGAGGTGAAAGCCCTCTACAATAAAAACTACATCACACTAAAGAAAGAAATCAAAGAAGACCTTTGAAGATGGAAAGATCTACCTTGCTCTTGGATACACAAAATCAATATTATCAAAATGACCATTCTACCAGAAACACTATACAGATTTAATGCAATTCCAATCAAAATCCCAGTGGCATTCCTCATAGAAGTAGAAAAAGCAGTTGTGAAATTCATCTGAAAAAATAAGAGACCTAGAATAGCTAAAGCAATCCTTAGCAAGAAGAGTGAAGCAGGTGGCATCACTATACCAGAGCTTAAATCACATTACAGAGCAATAGTAAAAAAAAAAAAAAAAAATCATAGTATTGGCACCAAAATAGACTGGTAGACCAATTGTACCAAAGGTGCCAAAAACATACATTGGAGAAAACATAGTCTCTTCAACAAATAGTGCTGGGAAAACTGGAAGTCCATATGCAACAAAATGAAATTGAACCTCTATCTCTCCCCATGCACAAAACTCAAAGTGGATCAAGGACCTAGGAATTAAACCAGAAACCCTGCATCTAATAGAAGAAAAAGTAGGCCCCAATCTCCATCATGTTGGTTAGGCCCCAACTTCCTTAATAAGACTCCAATAGCGTAAGAAATAAAAATCAAGAATTAATAAATGGGATGGATTCAAAGTTTCTTCTCAGCAAAAGAAACAATCAGTGAGGTGAATAGAGAGCTGATATCTTGGGAGCAAATTCTTATCCCTCACACATCAGATAAAGCACTAATCTCTAGGGTATATAAAGAACTCAAACAGCTAAACACCAAAAAAACCCAAATAACCCAATCAATAAATGGACCAATGAACTGAACAGACACTTCTCAGAATAGGATATACAATCATTCAATAAATATATTTAAAAAATGTTCAATATCTCTAGCAATTAGAGAAATACAAAGGAGGCTGATTCATAGTTGGGTAGAGGGGGGAGCATGGGAGAACTAGACAAACTCTAGATAGGGCAAAAGGGTGGGAGGGGTAGGGAGGGGCATGGGGTTAGAAATGATGGTGGAATGAGATAGATGTCATTATCCAAAGTATATGTATGAAGACACAAATGGTGTGAATATACTTTGTATACAACCAGAGTTATGAAAAATTGTGCTTTATATGTGTAATATGAATTGTAATGCATTCTGCTGTCATCTATAACGAACTAGAATAAAAAAAAATTTTAAATAGTGCTAGTCAAATAGTTTTATTAAATAATGGTCTAATAACATTGAATGACATTGGAAGGATAGACTGTTTTCTCTTTATTTGAAAGTTTTGGATAATTTTTAATGAACTGTGTTCAAAATATACCTCTGTATAATTTGCAGTTTATAAAGGAACTTCTGTGCATTCTTAAAAATTTTAAATAAAGTTTTTAGCAAATACATAAAATCCATAGTTATATTGGCAGTAGAGTACAAAATCACATTATCTACAGCACTGAGATATTGACTTTTCTTTGGTAAGTTGCTTCATGTCCCAGAAGAACACAAATGTCATGTCTTCTATCCAGTGGTTTATCAGTTGTATTAATATTTTCAAAGAACAATGTTTTGCTTTATTAATTTTTTCTATTATTACTTTCAGTCTCAATAATTTTTGCTCTGATCTTATTGTTTCTTCCTTTTGGTTTTCTTTGGTTTTAATTTTTGCTGTTAAGATTCAAAGGTGGAAAGAGAACAATGTTGAATGTTTCTCCATGTATAATATAAACACTTAAAACTACAGACTCCTTTCTAAACATGGCTCTTGTTATATCCTGCACATGTTGATATGAAATATTTTTATTATTTTTTTGTTAGTAATGTCTTAGGTTTTAGAACTTGGAGATCCAAGATGGCGAAAAAGAGGAGTTCATGTTCCTGGCTGCTCTGAGACATGAAACCCAGAAAGCAGATAGGCAGCTTCTCTGCAAGGTGAGTGAACAAAAAAATGTTGGGGTACTTTGGTAGAACCTAAAACTGGACATTCAAAGCAGACCAAGGACACAGGATGTTGGATATAATAAATTAAGGGAAAAAAATCCCCAGTGGCACATCTGCTGCCACAGCCAGGCCGGAAGCTCCACCCAGAGAGGTCCCTCCATGAGTATAGTAGAGGGATAAGGGAATTAAAGGAACCCACATTTTTGGGGAGCCCCAAGACATGTCTGGTTATGGAGCATTTAGAGACCAAGGGCTTTGCCCTACAAACCTGAAGGATTCACTACACGATATTCATGTGTGAGGAAAGAAGCCACCATCTCTCCAGGTGGCTTGGGGAGGACAAAGGAAGGAAACATTTTGCAGCTGCTGTGTGTGGGTTGGCAACTGAGGAAGCCAATTCCTGGCAAACCCAAGTTTGGCCTGAAATACCTGCCCAGTAATCACAAACTGCACAAACATAGAGTGTGCTTAAGTGACCAGGAGAAAATCAAATGTGGAGAGAGATTTACACAGGGGACAACTGGTCTCAGAAACCTACCTGGTTCTACCCCTCCCCCTCAACCTGACTGCTTGCAGGACTGGCTGGGAGAGGTGCATCTGACCAGAAACTCAGAGGGGCGGGGACAGGAGAGATTGGAGACTGAACCTGAGACCAGGAAACATGGGGTCCAGGTGATGTAGGGGACTAAGAATTGCCTCCCCCACCACACGAGTGGAACCCAGGGGAGATCCCTGGGGTAAAGTCTTCCAGTGTGGACCAGCAAGTACTAGGCACTGGAGGTGTGCTGATTTAAAATCTTCAGCCCAATTGGCATTCAGCTAAGAGCCTGGAGCCTGCCTAAGCCTAAACTCTGCCTCCAGGAAGTCTGCCTATGGGATTACCTTTCTCACTCCAGCAATCCAGAGGTTGGAGCATCACACTCTAGAAGACCCCACCTAAAACTGCTGATAAGAGAAGCTGAGACTATTTTGAACTCCAACAGAAAGAACTCTTTAACTTTTCATCAAGATTTCTTTTCTTTTCCTTTTCCTTTTTAAAATTCTTTTTCACTGTTTAATTGTGACCTTAATGGCACACAGACATTTATATAATTTCTTTTTTTTTTTCTCACTTCTAGCATTTTAGAAGCCAGTTATTTTATATGGATTAGTTTTTTGTTAACTAGGATGTTTGATCCATATATTTCAGTTTTATTTTGTATTTTTTTATTTAAAAAAATTTTTGCTTTATATATACATATATTTTTTTCTCCTACATGTTTTCCTTGATTCTCCTTTCTTCTGCCAACAGCCAATCTCTATTGTTCTCTCTTTCACTCTTCTTTTAATCTTTTACTTCTGTCTTCTCTTCTCCCCTCCTCCCCATAATCATCACATCCTATATCACTTCTATTCTTTCTCTGTCTACCATTTGAAAATGTAAAAACCCTTTTGCAAACTTGCTGTTTTTATTATAGGCAATAACTGATCACATCATTTCTGTTTATTATGATAATTAACAGTGTAGACATCACAGCAGGAACTATTTGGTTTAATGTTATAAATTGTTTACATTGGTTGTTATTATAACTTGTCTCCCCTAAACAATGAGGTACTAGAAAACTTCAGGGACACTAAATCCACAGGGTAGAAACTCTACTGCCTCAGACCCATACTGTTAGATGGGTAGACACACAAACAATGTGAAAAGGCAAGGGAATAAATCACCCAAAGCAAACCAAGACACTCCAATATTAGAATTCATTGACACCACAGTGGAAAAAATGTCAAAGAAGGAGTTTAGAGTGTACATAAACTTATCTGCCAAGTAAAGGATGATGTAAGAAAACAAATACAGGTAGCAAAAGATCACTTCAATAAAGAGATAGATATTCTGAAAATGAACAAACAAACAAACAAAAAACAGAAATCCGGGCTGGGATTGTGGCTCAGCGGCAGGGCACTCACCTTGCACGTGCGCGGCCCGGGTTCGATCCTCAGCACCACGTAAACATAAATGCATTGCATTGTGTACAACTAAAGTAAATAAATAAATATTTAAAAAAAAAAAACAGAAATCCTTGAAACGAAGGAAACAATAACCAAATTAAAGATTTAATAGAAATTGTCACGAACAGACTAGACCACTTGGAAGACAGAACCTCAGGCAATGAAGACAAAATATATCATCTTGAAAATAGAGTTGACCACAGAAATGTTAAGAAACCATGAACAGAACTTCCAGGAATTATGGGATAACATGAAAAGAAAAAATATAAGATTTATTGGGATTGATGAAGGCATGGAGATAGAAACCAAAGGAATGCACAATCATTTCAATGAAATAATATCAGAAAACTCCCCAAATCTAAAGAATGAAATGGAAAATCAAATACAAGGGGCTTATAGGACCCCAAATGTATGAAATTACAACAGACCCACATCAAATCACATTATAATGAAAATTCCTAGCATACAGAATAAGGATAGACTCTTAAAGGCTGAAAGAGAAAAATATCAGATTACATATAGGGGGAAACCAATATGGATCTCAGCTGATTTCTTGACCCAGACCCTCAAAGCTAGGGGGTCCTGGAATAACATATGCCAAGTTCTGAAAGAAAATGAGTGCCAACCAAGAATCTTATTTTCAGCAAAATTAAGCTTTATATTTTAAGATGAAATAAAAACCTTCTGTGATAAACAAAAATTAAAAGAATTTGCAACCATAAAGACTGCACTTTAGAATATTCCCAACAAAATATTCCATGAAGATGAAGTGGGAAAAAAAAAAGGTGAAACCAGCAAAGAGAGGAACTACACTAAAGGAATAGTCAATAAAAGAAGAAGAAACTAAACCAAATTTAAAGCTAGAAATAATCCAACATGACCAGGAAAACAAATCATATCTCAATAATAACCTTGAACATTAATGGCCTAAACTCATCAATCAGAAGACATAACTGGCAGATTGAATTAAGAAACAAGACCTAACAATATGCTGTCTCCAAGAGACTCACCTCATAAGCAAAGACATCCATAGACTGAAGGTGAAAGGATGGGAAAAAACATATCACTCACGTGGATCATGTAAACAAGCAGGGGTTTCTATCCTCATATCAGATAAAGTGAACTTCAAGCCAAAGTTAATCAGAATGGGCGAAGAAGGACATTTTATATTGCTTCAGGGAATTATACATCGACAAGACATAGCAATCATAAATATTTATGCCCCAAACAATGGAGCATCTATGTACATCAAACAAACACTTCTCAACTTCAAGAATCAAATAGATCACAACACAATAATACTGGGTGACTTTAACACACCTCTCTCACTATTGGATGGATCTTCCAAACAAAAACAAAAAAACAAAGAAATACATAATGCAATCAATAATTCACACTTAACAGATATATACATAGAATATTTCATCCAACAATGAGAGAATACACTTCTCAGCAGCACATGGATCCTCCTCTAAAATAAACCATATCTTGTGCCATTAATCAACTCTTAGCAAATTAATAATAATAATAATAATAATAATAATAATAATAGAGATAATACCTGCATCCTATCAGATCATAATGGAATGGAATTAAAAATCAATGACAAAATAAAAAATAGAAGCTACTCTGACACCTGGAGATTAAATCATATGCTATTGAATGATGAATGGATAACAGAAGAAATCAGGGATGAAATTTAAAAATACTTAGAGGTAAATGAGAATAATGGTACAACATATTAAAATCTCTGGGACACCATGAAGGCTGTGCTAAGAGGAGTTAGCAGTTCATTGCATTGAATTCATTCACTAAAAGAATAGAAAGTTAATCAATAAAAGACCTAACATTACATCTCAAAGCCCTAGAAAAAGAACAAAAAATCAACACCCAAAGCAGTAGAAGACAGGAAATAATTAAAATAAGAGCTGGAACTCAATGAAATTAAAACAAAAGAAACAATTAAAAAATTGACAAAACAAAAAGTTGGTTCTTTGAAAAATTAAATAAAATTGATAAACTCTTATCCACACTAACAAAGAGAAAGAGATAAAACTCAAATTACCAAAATTTGTGATGAAAAAGGAAATATCACAATGGACACTACTGAAATACCGAAGATAAGTAGAAACTATTTTTAAAATTTATGCTTCAATAAAATAGAAAATCTTGATGACATTGACAAATTTCTAGAGACATATGACCTACCCAAACTGAATCAGGAAGACATACACAATTGGAACAGATCAATCTCAAGCAATGAAATAGAAGATGCCATCAAAAGCCTATCAACCAAGAGAAGCCTAGTACCAGATGGATTCTCAGCTGAGTTCTCAAGACCTCCAAAGAAGAACTAACACCAACACTTCTCAAATTATACCATAAAATAGAAGAGGAGGGAACCCTTTCAAACTCATTCTTTGTAGCTAGTATCACTCTGATACCAAAACCAAAGACATATCATGAAAAGAAAACTTCAGACCAATATCCCTGATGACATAGGTTCAAAAATTCTCAATAAAATTCTGGCAAATCAAATACAAAAACATATTAAAAAGATAGTGCACCATGATCAAGTTGGGTTCATCCCAGAGATGCAATGTTGGTTCAACATACAGAAATCAATAAACATAATTAATCGCATCAATAGACTTAAAGACAAGAATCATACAATTATCTCAATAGATGCAGAGAAAGAATTTGACAAAATACAGCATGCATTCATGTTCAAAACACAAGAAAACTAGGGATAGTAGGAACATACCTCAACATTGTAAAAACTATCTATGCTAAACCCAAGGCCATCATCATTCTAAAAGGAAAAAAATTGAAAATATTCCTTCTAAGAACTGGAACAAGACAAGGATGCCCTCTTTCATCACTTTTATTTAACAGTATCCTTGAAACTCTAGCTAGAGAAATTAAACAGAAGAAAGAAATTAAAGGAATACAAATAGGAAAAGAAGAAATCAAAGTATTACTATTTGCTGATGACATAATTCTATATTTAGAAGGTCCAAAAATTCCATCATAAACATTCTAGAACTAATAAATGAATTCAGCAAAGTAGCAGTATATAAAGTTAACACCCATAAATCAAATGCATTCCTATACATTAGTGATGAATCCACTGAAAGAGAAATTAGGAAAACTACCCCATTCACAATAGCCTCAAAAACAACAAACAAACAAACAACAACAACAACAACAACAACAACAAAAACCCCTAAACCCCACCACACTGGGGAATCCAGCAAACAAAAGAGGTGAAAGACCTCTACAATGAAAACTACAGAAAACTAAAGAAAGAAATCAAAGAAGACTTTAGAAGATGGAAAAATCTCCCATGCTCTCAGATAGGCAGAGTTAACATTGTCAAAATAGCCATACTACTAAAAGTGTTAAACAGATTTAATGTAATTCCTATTAAAATCCCAATGACATTCATCATAGAAATAGAAAAATCAAGAAATTTATTTGGAAAAATGAGAGTCCCACAATAGCAAAAGGAATCCTTAGCAAGAATAGTGAAGCAGGAGGCATCACAATACCAGACTTTAAACTACAGAGCTACAGTAACAAAAACAGCATGGTATTGGCACCAAAACAGATATGTAGACCAATGATACAGAATAGAAGACACAGATACAAACCCACATAAAAACAGTTGTCTCACACTAGACAAAGGTGCCAAAAACATACATTGGAGAAAAGATAGCCTCCTTAACAAATGGTGCCAGAAAAACTGGGAATCCATATTTAATAAAATGAAATTAAATCCCTATCTCTCACCCTGTACAAAAATCAACTCAAAGTAGATCAAGGACTTAAACACTAGAATAGAGACCCTACACCTAATAGAAGAAAAAGTAGGACCAAATCTCCACCACATTGGCTTAGGAACTGAATTCCTTAACAAAACCCCTAAGGCACATGAAACAAAAATAAGAATCAATAAAAGGGATGGAATCAAACTAAAAAGCTTCTTCACGGCAAATAAACAATCAATAACATGAACAGGGAGCCTACAGAATGGGAGAAAATCTTTACCACATACACCTCAGATAGTGCATTAATCTATAGAATAGATAAAGAACTCAAAAAATTTAACACCAAAAACCCAAATAACCCAAACAACAAATGGACTAAGGAACTGAACAGACACTTCACAGAAGAAATACAATCAATCAACAAATATATGAAAAAATATTCAACATCTCTAGCAATTAGAGAAATCCAAATCAAAACCACACTGAGATATCATCTCACTCTAGACAGAATGGCAATTATCAAGAATACAAGCAGGCCCAGAGGAGATCCAGAGAAACAGGGCTGACCACCCACTCGCCTGGCCACACATGGCCAAGAAGAAAACCAGAGAGAGAGGCCTGCCCTGGGGGCATACAACCCAGAGAGGTACCCCACGCCTGCACAGAGAGACACTCTGCACTGGGGTTCCTTACACACCAAAGCATGGCTGCACAGTGCAACATCAGGATAATTATAGGCTTGAGGCTGCCACTGCCACAAAACTGAGATAGCTCAACCTCTATCAAGGAACAACAATAAGGACCCGGTAATAGGTCACCAAGGTCCCTGTGGGCCTGACTGCACCATATGTTTCTCTACTAGAGGTGTTAACAGTTATCCTGTTGTTGAGCTAACAGGGGGTCTTGCATGGGGATACCTAACTCTTATTTATCCTACTAACAGACAACGTCTTATGATTACTAGCCAAATAATCTAATACCTCTATTATCTTACATCTTACCTCATAAACGTCTCAGGCAACCCCTCAGTCCCCCCACTACCATTAGAAACCATAAACCACTACACAAACCTATTTACTATGTGGTAGAAGATAACTGATCTCATCATTTCTAATTATAATGACAAAACTGTAAATATAAAAATAGAAGCTAACGGATATATGGCTACACATTGGGTACATTGAATGCTGTAATATTGATCTCTCCCTTAAAAGTGAGGTATTGGTAACCTGTAGGGACACAACAAGACAATAGGGCAGAAGCCATAATACCTCGGATCTACACTGCAAGAGAGGAAAACACATAGACATCATGAAAAAACAAGGGAGGAAAATGCCCAAAACAAACCAAGGTACTACAACAATATAATCCATAGATAGCGCAGTAGGTGAAATGTCAGAGAAGGAGTTCCAAATATACATAACTAAAATGTTTTGGGATTTGAAGTATGACCTAAGTGAACAGATAGAGGCAAAAATTGATTGATCCCTCCAACAAGGAGATAAGAGATCAAATACAGGTAGCAAGAGATTACTTCAAGAAAGAGATAGAGATTCTGGGGGGGGGGGAACACAAAACAAGCAGAAATCCTTGAAATGAAAGAAACAATAAGCCATTTAAAAAAACTCAATAGATAACAGACTAAATCACTTGGAAGACAGGACAATGAGGACAAAATATACAATCTTGAAAATAAAGTTGACCTCACAGAGAATATGGTAAGAAACCATGAACAGAATATCCAGGAATTATGGGATACCATAAAGAGACCAAATTTAATGTTTATTAGAATAGAGGAAGGTTCAGAGATTCAAACCAAAGGAATGCACACTCACTTCAATGAAATAATATTAGAAAATTTCCCAAGCATGAAGAATGAATTGGAAAATCAAATACAAGAGGCCTATAGGTCACCAAATGTACAAAATTACAACAGATATATACCAAGGCACATTATAATGAAAATGCATAGCATACAGAAGAATAGAATTTTAAAGGCAGCAAGAGAGAAAAAGCAGATTACCTGTAAGCAAAGACAAATATGGATCTCAGCAGATTTTTCAACCCAGACCCTCAAGGCCAGGAGATCCTGGAACATCATATACCAGGCTCTAAAAGATAATGGATGCCAAACAAGAATCTTATATCCAGCAAAATTAAGCTTCAGATTTGATGATGAAATAAAAACCTTCCACGACAAACAACAGCTAAAAGAATTCACAACAAGAAAGCCTACACTACAGAACATTCTTGGCAAAATATTCCAGGAGGAGGAAATGAAAAGCAACAATGAAAATCTGCAAAGGGAAGAACTACAATAAAAGAAAAACCAACCAAAGGAGAAATCAAGTCAAGCTAAATACCAAAAATAAACAAAAATGACTGGTTATACAAATTATGTCTCAATAATAACCCTGAATGTTAATGGCCTAAATTCACCAATCAAAAGACATTGACTGGTAGATTGGATTTAAAAAAAAAAGCACCCCACAATGTGCTGCCTTCAAGAGACTCATCTCAAAGGAAAAGATGCCCACAGACTGAAGATGAAAGGATGGCATAAAATATACCATTCACATGGTTTACATAAGCAAGCAGGGGTTTCCATCCTCATATCAAATAAAGTAGACTTCAAGCCAAAGTTAATCAAAAGAGATAAAGATGGACATTTCATACTGCTTAAGGGAAACATACATCAACAAGACATAACTGTTATAAATATATATGCCCCAAATAATGGAGCATCTAATTTCATCAATCCAACTCTTCTCAAGTTCAAGAGTCAAATATACCACAACACAATAATTCTGGATTACTTTAAAACACCTCTTTCACCACTAGGTAGATTTTCCAAACAAAAGCTAAACAAAGAAACTATAGAACTCAATATACAATCAATAACTTATAATTAACTGACACAATAGAGTATATTATCCATCAACAAGCAAATACACTTTCTTCTCAGCAGCACATGGAACCTTCTCTAAAACAGACCATATACTATTCCACAAAGCAACTCTTAGCATATACAAAAATGCAGAGATACTACCCTGCATTTTATCAGATCATAATGGAATGAAATTAGAAATCAATGATAGAATAAGAAAAAAAAAAGCTACTCCAATACCTGGAGACTAAATAATATGCTACTGAATGAACAATGGGTTGCAGAAGACAACAAGGAGGAGATTAAAAAATTCTTAGAGGTAAATGAGAACACCGATACAACATATGGAAATTTCTGGGACACTATGATGGCAGTTCATATTCAAGAATTATGTTAAATAGAAGTGGTAAAAGAGGGCATCCCTGTCTTGTCTGGAGACTAAATAATATGAAGGCAGTTCAGTGCATAGAGTTCATTCTTTCAAAGAAGAAAAGTCAACAAATAAATGAACTAACATTACATCACAAAGCCCTAGAAAAAGAATAAATCAACCCCCAAAGCAGTAGAAAATAGGAAATAAGAAAAATCAGAGCTGAAATCAATGAAATTGAAACAAACCAAAATAAATAAATAAATAAATAAATAATATTGAAAAAATTAACAGAACAAAAAGTTGGTTCTTTGAAAAAATAAATAAAATTGATAAATCATTAACCATGCTAACAAAGAAAAGGAGAGAGAAAACTCAAATTACTAACATCCGTGATGAAAAAAGAAATATCACGATGGACACTATAAAAATACAGAATATAATTAGAAATTATTATGACAATTTTTACTCCAATAAAATAGAAAATATTGAAGGCATCGACAAATTTCTAGAGGCATATAATATACCCAAACTAAATCATGATGATATACACAATTTAAAACAGATCAATTTCAAGCAATGAAATATAGGAAGCCATCAAAACCTACCAACCAAGAAAATCCCAGGACTGGATGGATACATGGCTGAGTTCTACAAGACCTTTAAGGAAGAACTAACACCAATACTTCTCAAACTATTTCATGAAATAGAAAAAGAGGGAGCACTTCCAAACACATTCTATGAGGTCAATATCATCCTGACTCCCAAACCAGGCAAAGACACATCAAAGAAAGAAAACTTCAGACCAATATCTCTAATGAATATAGATGCAAAAATTCTCAATAAAATTCTGGCAAATTGAATTAAAAAATGTATCAAAAAGCTACTGCAACATGATCAAGAAGGGTTCATCCCAGGGCTACAAGTTTGGTTCAACATATAGAAATCAATAAATGTAATTCATCACATCAATAGACTCAAAGATAAAAATCATATGATCATCAATAGACCCAGAAAAAGCATTCAACAAAATACAGGACCCCTTCATGTTCAAAATACTAGAAAAACTAGGGATAATAGGAACATACCTCAACATTGTAAAGGCCATCGATGCTAAGCCCCAGGCCAACATCATTCTAAATGGAGAAAAATTGAAGGCATTCCCTCTAAAAACTGGGAGAAGACAGGGATGCCCT
This sequence comes from Tamias sibiricus, assembly GCA_025594165.1. Lineage (NCBI taxonomy): Eukaryota > Metazoa > Chordata > Mammalia > Rodentia > Sciuridae > Tamias > Tamias sibiricus. The sequence continues at coordinate 103,228,693 of CM046664.1, read as the reverse complement.
CTTTTACCACTTCTATTTAACATAGTTCTTGAAACCCTAGCCAGAGCAATTAGACATATGAAAGAAATTAAAGGGATACAGATAGGAAAAGAAGAACCCAAATTATCACTATTTGCAGATGATATGATTCTATACATAGAAGATCCAAAAAATTCCACCAGAAATCTTCTAGAACTAATAAATGAATTCAGCAAAGTAGCTGGATATAAAATAAACACCCATACATCAAAGGAATTTCTGTATATCAGTGAAAAATTCTCAGAAAAAGAAACTAGGAAATCCACCCCATTTATAATAGCCTCAAAAAAAAAAAAAAACCACAAAAAACAAATAAACAAACAAACAAAACCAAAAAACCTTGGGAATCAACTTAATGAAAGAGGTGAAAGACCTCTACAATGAAAAATACAGCATGCTAAAGAAAGAAATTGAAGATCTTAGAGGATGGAAAGATCTACCTTGTTCATGGTTAGCTAGAATTAATGCTATCAAAATGACCATTCTACCGAAAGCGCTATACAGATTCATTGCAATCTCAATCAAAGTCCCAATAACATTCCTCATAGAAATAGAAAAATCAATCGTGAAATTCATCTGGAAAAATAAGAGACCCAGAATAGCCAAAGCAATTCTTAGCAAGAAGAATGAAGCTGGTGGCATTACTATTCCAGACCTTAAATTGTATTACAAAGCAATAGTAACAAAAACAGCATGGTATTGGCACCAAAATAGAGTAGTAGACAAATGATACAAAAATAGTAGACACAGAGACTAACCCACATATCTACAGATATCTTATATTAGACAAAGGCACCAAAAAAGTACATTGGAGAAAAGATAGCCTCTTCAACAAATGGTGCTGGGAAAACTGGAAATCCACATGTAACAAAATGAAATTAAAACTCTATATCTCACCCTGCACAAAACTCAACTCAAAGTGGATCAAGGACCTAGGAATTAAACCAGAAATCCTGCGTCTAATAGAAGAAAAAGTAGGCCCAAATCTCCATCATGTTGAATTAGGCCCCAACTTCCTTAATAAGACTCCTGTAGCACAAGAATTAAAACCAAGAATCAATAAATGGGATGGATTCAAACTAAAAAGTTTCTTCTCAGCAAAAGAAACAATCAGTGAGGTGAATAAAGAACCTACAGAATGGGAACAAATCTTTACCACAAGCATGTCAGATGGAGCACTAATCTCAAGGATATATAAAGCACTCAAAAACCTTAACAACAAAAAACAAACAACCCAATCAATAAATAGGCCAAGGAATTGAACAGACACTTCACAGAAGAGGATATGCAATCAACAAATATATGAAAAAATGTTCAACATCTCTAGCAATTAGAGAAATGCAAATCAAAACTATTCTAACATTTCATCTTACTCCAGTCAGAATGGCAGCTATCAAAAATACAAACAATAATAAGTGTTGGTGAAGATGTGGGGGAAAAGGCACACTCATACATTCCTTGTGAGACTGCAAATTGGTGCAGCCAATATGGAAAGAAGTATGGAGATACCTTGGAAAACTTGGAATGGAACCACTATTTGAGCCAGCTAGCCCACTCCTGGGTATATACCCAAAGGACTTAAAAGCAGCATACTGCAGGGACACAGCCACATTATTGTTTATAGCAGCACAATTCACAATAGCTATGTTGTGGAACCAACCCAGATGCCCTTCAGTAGATGAATGGATAGGGAAACTTTGGTATATATACACAATGGAACACTACTCAGCTCTAAAAGAGAATAAAATCATGGCATTTGCAGGTGAATGGATGGAGTTGGAGAAAATAATGCTAAGTGAAGTAAGACAATCCCAAAAAACCAAAGGTTTTTCCTTTGATTTCTTTGTTATGAGGATGCTGACTCATAATGGTGGTGGGGGGAGGAGTATGGGAAGAATGAAGGAACTTTAAATAGGTCAAAGAGGAGGGAGGGAAAAGGAGGGGACAAGGGTGTAGAATGAGGGTGGAATGAGTTAGACATCATTACCCTAAGCACATGTATGATGACACAAATAGTGTGAAAAAACTTTGTGTAGAACCAGTAACTTGAAAAATAGAGCTCTACAGATGTAATATGAAATGAATTGCATTATGTAAGCATGTATAACAAATTAGAATAAATAAAAATTTTTAAAAAAAGAATATAAACAATAAGTATTGGTAAGAATGTGGGGTAAAAGGTACACTCATACATTGCTGGTGGGACTGCAAATTGGTGCAACCACTATGGACAGCAGCATGGAGATTCCCCAGAAAACTTGAAATAGAACCACCATTTGACCCAGTTTTCCCACTCCTAGGTTTCTACACAAAGGACTTAAAACCAGCATACTCCAGGGATGCAGCCACATCAATGTTTATAGCTCAATTCATAATAGGTAAACTATGAAACCAACCTAGGTGCCCTTCAACAGATGAATGCATAAAGAAAATGTAGCATATACACACAATGGAATACTACGCATCCTTAAAGAACAATGAAATTATAGCATTTGCTGGTAAATGGATGGAACTGGAGAATGTTATGCTAGGTGAAATAAGCCAATCCCAAAGAACCAAAGGCTGAATGTTTTCTCTGCTATGCAATACTAATTCATAATTGGGGGGTTGGGGAAATAGAGGTATTTTAGACTAGACAGAATATAGTGAAAAGAGGGGAGGGGGTATGGGGGTAGGAATAATAGTAGAATGAATCAGATATTATGACCCTTTGTGCATATATGATTACATGACCTGTGCAACTCAGTATCATGTACAAGTAGACAAATGAGAAGTTATACTCTATTTATGTATGATGTGTCAAAATGCATTCTACTGTCATATATAACTAATTAGTACACATGAAATAAATCTTAGATTTTAATTGTCACTTCTTCTTTGACCTATGGTTTATTTACAAATATATTAATTAGAATTTTCTGGATTTTTAAAGCATTTTCTATCTTTAATCAACCTGCTGAGATATAGTTTTCATACCAAACACCATTCACAATTTTGATAAGCAATTTGATGAGCTTTAACCAATACATAACTCTCATGACAACACTGCCAATCAAGATGCTGAATATTTCCATCTTCTTCCAGATTTCCTCAATCTCCTTTGCAGTTTATCCCTCTCCACCACAGATGTTATAATGATTGCAAATATATTATGTAAACAACAATTGAAAGAAATTTGGAGCAGCTATGTTAATATCATACCATGTAGACCTCAAAACAAGACTATTACCTAGGATAAAGAAAAAGATTATAGAAAGATAATTCAAATAATCATGAAACAATCTCTAAGTAGACCATGTAATGGTTCATATAACAAATCACAACAAGTTAAGAAAAAACGATAAAGGAAAAAACAGCCCTTGTCAATCAGGGAGCAGTATGGTATGGTTGCTGGGGAAAAACAAATAGATTTGTTCTAGAGTATTAAAGTTTGTCCCAAAATTTCAAAAATATCATGAGGGATGAACTTGAGTATGTATAAAAAGTTGTAGAATGTTTAAGGAAAATGAATTTCATTTGCCATAGTTAAAATATTTGAGTGTGGTAAAAAAAGATGAAATATGTTTAAATGATGGCAAAGTTTGCTTAATTTTGATGGGTTTATTTTAAGATATTTTAATATCCTTTACTGCCAATGACTAAATCAATGGAATACTAAAATTTTATCTTCTCCTCATTAAAATATAAATTGATCTTTCAATAGTCTGCTTTTAACAAGAGAAAAAAAGATCAATTTTATACCTTCTATATAATCTACATATTTAGCAGAAATGCTGTATATAACCAGAATAATTTCCTGTAATTTCTGGTAAATAATGTTATCGATTATTTTTTAAAAGAGTTAATCATTTCATAAAAGCTAAAATTCCTTATAATTGTTACCTTCTAAGTTTATTATAAAATATTGTTATCATTTTCATTTATGTAAAATTAAGCTATAACCAATCATTGCTCATAGGTAACCATGGTCCTGTATTAATTAAATGACAAGTCCTTTCTGATAATTCTTTGTTTTCATTCCTCAAGATCACATCTAAATTCAGGGAAAAAAAATTGGGGTGGAATTTTCTTTTTTTCCATTGGGGTAATATATACATAACACTAAATTTGTAATTTTAACCATTTTTAGGTATATGATTTTGTTTTGTATTATTTTTTGTGATATTGGGGCACTCTACTGATATGCTACACCCCCAGTCCTTCTTCTTTTCTCTTCTTCTTCTTCTTCTTCTTCTGATATAGATGGACACAATACCTTTATTTTATTTATTTATTTATTTATTTATATGTGGTGCTAAGGATCGAACCTAGTGCCCCACATGTGCTAGGCAAGTGCTCTACCACTAAGCCAAAATCCCAGCCCTTACTTTATATTTTGAGACAGGGTCTAGCTAAGTTGCTGAGGTTGGCCTTGAATTTGTGATCCTCCTACCTCAGCGTCCCATGTAGTTGAAATTACGGATGTGTGCCACTGCACCCAGGCTTTAAGTATTTAGTTCTGTGGCATTAGGTGCACTCAAATTGTGCACCAACATTGCACTCCTTTTTCATCATTGTTTTCACATTCTCTACCTGAAATTCTGTATTGTGGAGAACCGCACTGAATGAACCTACCTTTAAGTCCTGAAGCAAGGGGTTTTGAACAATTATTGCATTCAGTCTGGCACAGTAGTGCCAGGCCACACTAACTTGGGCATTACCCCAGCTCAGAGAGCAAGGCGTGGCTCCAGGAGTAGGTGTACCCACTGGGATTGAGTTACACTCACCTGTTCCTGTGTAATCCTACCTCTTCTGCCTTTTTTGGATAGAATGTTCTAAGAAACAGTGTCCCCCCAAATAAAAGCCCATTTCCGAACATTCATTCCCTCTCCCTCTCTCTCTTTCTCTCTTCTCTCTCATCAGCCTCTCGTGACTTTCTTTTGTCCCCCTTTTTGGGGGGGCCTGAAGCCGGGAGCAGGGAAAAGCCATCCTGCCTTGTATTTCGTGTCTGTTTTATTTTGCATCACCCCAAATTCACACGAGTGACTTTAGGTCAGCTGCCTGTGCTGGACAGGGTCGGCACTGTATCCTTTGTACAATAACTCATAACCTCCCAGGGTTCCTGGCATCTGCTATTCTACTTTCTGTCTCTATGAATTTGACTGCTCTAGATAGCTCATATAAGTGAAATCATACAGTATTTGTCCTTTTGTAACTGGTTTATTTCACTTAGCATAATGTCTCCATGTTGTAGCATAACAGAATTTTCTTTCTTTTAAGGCTGGATAATATTTATTTCTTTTTTTTCTTTTTCTTTTTTCTTTTTTGGTACCAGGGGTTGAATCTGGAGGTTTTTAAACACTGAGCCACATCCCCAGCCCTTTTTTTTTTTTTTATTTAGAGACAGGGTCTCACTAAGTTCCTTAGGGCTTCACTAAGTTGCTGAGGTGGGCTTTGAACTCATGATCCTCCTGCCTCAGCCTCCCAAGCTGCTGGGATCACAGGCATGCACCACTATGCCCGGCTAGGCTGGATAATATTTCATTGTACAAAAATACCACATTTGTTTATATGCCAGTCCATTGATGGATACCTGGGCTGTTTTTACCTTTTCACTATTGTGAATAATGCTGCTTTGAACATGAGTGTACAAAAATACTGTTTGAGACCTGCTTTTAGTTTGTTTGAAAGCAGAATTGCTGGATCACCTGATAATTCTAAGTTTAATTATTTTGAGTAACCACTGTACTAGTTTCCATGGCAACCACACCATTTTATATTTGCACCAGCAGTGCACAAAAATTCCAATTTCTGCATTTCCTTCTCAACACTTGTTTATTTTATATATATATATATATATATATATATATATATATATATATATATATAAAATGCCATCCTAATGCTTGTGAAGTGGTATGTCATTGTGGTTTTGACTTGCATTTCCCTAATAGTGATGTTGAGCCTCTTTTCATTGTTCATTTGTAAATATTACTTGGATAAATATGCCTATTCAAGTTCTTTGCTCATTCATTATTTGGGTTTTATTTTTGTTACTGATTGCAGGAGTTCTTTATAAATTGCATATTAACCCCTCACCAGATAGATGAATTATAAATATTTTCTCCCCTTCCCTGGTTATCTCTTCACTCTGATGCAGTTTTAAATTTTGATCTATTTTAATCTTTCTACTTTTTCTCTTATTATCTGTGCTTTCAGTGTCAAATCCAAGAAAACATTCCAAATCCTATAGGATGAAAATTATCCCTGTGTTTTCTTCTGCGAGTTTTGTAGTTATAGAGCTTTAATTCTCATGAAGTTATTTTTTTTAATATGGAGTAAATTCAGGGTCCAACTTCATTCTTTTGTATGTAGCTATCTAAGTTTTCCACCACCATTCTTGAAAACAAAACAAACAAACAAACAAAAAACAGTGCTTCACAAATTTTGAGTTTCATGTTTGCAGAGGGACCATGATAATCTCAGAATCATTCCAATTTTAGTACATGTGTTGCCAATGCAAGTACTAGGATGTCACTAGAGATGCTAGAAATATTTTGGTTACTTTGATATATTGCATTTATGAATTAGATCATCACTAACACAAGAAATTCATAGGAAGAATCATCAAATCAAAGGATAACTATGTACACATAAAGTGTTATTCATATAAAAATTTCTGATTAAAAAACAGCATAGTACAGTAACACAGCTACATCAATGTTCATAGCAGCACAATTCACAATAACCAAACTGTGGAACCAACCTAGATGCCCTTCAATAGATGAATGGATAAAGAAACTGTGGTATATATACACAATGGAGTATTACTCAGCAATAAAAGAGAATAAAATTATGGCATTTGCAGGTAAATGGATGGAGTTAGAGAACATCATGCTAAACAAAGTAAGCCAATCCCAAAAAGCCAAAGGCCAAATGTTTTCTCTGTTAAGTACTTGCTAATCCATAATGGAGGGGCATGGGATGAGTAAGGGAACTTTGATAGGGCAAAGGGGTGTTATGGGGGTAGGAAAGATGGTGAAATGAGACAACATTACCCTAGGTACATGTATGACTGCACGAATGGTGTGACTCTAATTTGGGTACAACCCAAGGAGTCAAAAATTTGCTCCATTTGTGTACAATGAATTGAAGACATTCTGCTGTCATGTATAACTGATTAGAACAAATAAATAAATTAAAAAAAATTTCTGAACTTGTACATTTTTCAAAATGCATTGACAGGCTCCAGAGATTTGTTCATGTGCTTACTGTCCAAAATATGATCTTAACCAAGGAAAAACACTGATGAAATTCTTATAAAATGGTAATGTAATTCTTACAAAATGGTAATGGAGAAGTTTATTCTTCTTGATTTTTATATTGTTCATTACTGTGATAAATCAATTTTATCCACTTAGTCATATTAAGCAGACAGTTCTGCTTTTATCATGGTTATAATACAACACTAGTCTTCACTAGATCAAGAGGTCATTATTTTTAAAGAGTTCTTTAAAAAAAAGACTTCACTTACATTACAATGAGAAAACATAATGTGTAATTCATGTATTATGAAATAAATAGTTTTGGCACAGCAATTTTTTAATTTGTGGAAAGATTTTCAGAATAGCCTGAAAGAACTGATTTTGCCTGATCAATGCAAAACAAAACAAAATAATGGACAAACAAAAAATCAGCAAAAAATTGTTTTTACACAGCAATATTTAAAAAAAAATAGGCTGAGAGTATGAAGATTCCTTGGAAAACTGGGAAAGGAACCACCCTATGATCCAGCCATCCCACTCCTGGGTCTATTCCCGAAGGACTTAAAAACAGCATATTACAGTGACACAGCCACTTCAATGTTTATAGCAGCACAATTCACAATAGCTAGGTTGTGGAACCAACCTAGATGTCCCTCAGTAGATGAGTGGATAAAGAAATTGTGGTATATATACAAAATGGAATTTTACTCAGCAATAAAAGAGAATAAAATAATGGCATTTGCAGGTAAATGGATGAAGTTGGAGAATATAATGCTAAGTGAAATTAGTCAATCTCAAAAATCCAAATACTAAATGTTTTCTCTGATATATGGAGGCTAGTTCACAGTGTTGTTGGATGGGGGTACATAGGAGGATTAAAGGAACACTAGAATGGTCAAAGGGAAGGGAGGGGAAGGGAGGGAACAAGGGGGGAGAGAGGGAGAAAAAAAAAGAAAGGAAAAGGTGGTTGAATGAGATGAATATCATTATCCTAAATTCATGATTGAAGACTTGAATGGTACGAATATACTTTGTATACAAACACTTGTATGTAAAAAGATGCTATATATGTGCACTATGAATTGTAATACATACTACTATTATAAATAAAAAAGAAAAAGAAAAGAAAATTTAAAAAAAGAAAAAAGAAAAAAATAGGCTGAGTTTTTAAAGAATATGGTAAAATTTCAAGATTTTGAAAGGTGTTTTGCTCTTTTGATACATATCCTTTAGTTAAGTTTTTTGTTTTTGTTTTTTTCTTTTTTGGTGGTGGGTACTGGAGATTGAACCCAAAGTTACTCTATCACTGAGTTACATTTCCAGCCCTTTTTAAAAAAATTTTTGAGACAGAGTCTTGTCCAAACTGGTTATAAATTTTCAATCCTCCCAAGTAGCTGGGATTAGAGGTGTGCATCATGGTGCCTGGCTTTCAATTTATTTTTAGCATAAATGGTCTCAAAATAAAACATTTCATTTTAAGTCTTATTTTGATAAGGCAAGGCAGCCTTGTTTTACATAATTTAAAGGAAATTAAGTGGCATTATTTTTAACTGAATAAGAAGAAATCTGAATTTATCATTAAGATTTAAAAATTGGGCCGGGGTTGTGGCTCAGCAGCAGAGTGCTCACTTAGCATGTGCGCGGTTCAATCTTCAGCACAATGTAAAAATAAAGGCATTGTATACAACTAAAACAAATAAATAAATATTAAAAAAATATTTAAAAGTTATTAGATATTGGGGCTGGGGTTGTGGCTCAGCGGTAGAGCATTCGCCTAGCATGTGCGCGGCTTGGGTTCGATTCTCAGCACCACGTAAAAATAAAGGCATATGTACAACGAAAACAAATAAATAAATATTTAAAATACTAAAATGCTATTTTAGATAAACATTATTTATATTATTAGTGGTATGTTAATGTAATCATTTCTCTTATTCACATTATTATAAACTATACAACAATGAAAAAAATGAATTTAAGAAACTTTAAGGTGAGTTCATAAACCAAAGAAAGATTTGAAAAATAGCTGGGTAGCATAACTATTAATTAGTTTATGGATAGCTTACTTAATAAAAGCTAGTGATGCATTCAGGTTTATTTATTATTTTTGGAGAGTGTTAAAAGGATTGGGTTTGATTGGTGAAATGTTGTTAATTTGAATATTCTTATAGTATAAACTTTAAGTGATGAACTAATTATTCAGTGCCACTGAGTGATACCTAAAGACACAGAAGAGGAGGAAGGAGAGATGTGACTAGGCAACAAACCAGTGCAGAGCCAATTGAATTTGGAGTGCAAGAGAAATTATTGCTAAAGTAAGGAGTGTATTATTGCACTAAAATGTTTTATCATAAAAAGAAGAATCACTGAAACTATTTCAGAAATAGTTTTGAAATGACACCTGTCAAAGACTGTATTTAACTCATTAATTAATGAGGAAGCTGTAAAAATCATAACTGATTGAAATGTAAGTTCACCAGTCACACCAGTAAATATTCTGGAATTTAAGTTCTTGTAAAGTACTCCCATTCCACAAGAGGTAGAGAGAAATCAATTAAATTTCCTGTACACAAAAGTCATCCATGAATTGCTCTTGGTCACTCACAACTTATAAGAATTATTAAATAGTTCAAAGACAGATATTACAGAGAACCTATAGAATCAAGTAATGGTGATGATGTGGCTAACAAGTGCCTCGCTTTCCATTGAAGATACTCAAAATTTTTTTGTCCAGTTCAAATGACAGACAATACAAATTTAATTTTTAAATGTTTGAATTTAAGTTTCTTCAGAGAAGAGTCTCTAAATATTAATAAATGTTCTTTATATTTGTCATTTGGTAACAGTAGTTTTTGCAGAAGACTGAGAACAAGAATTAAAGTTGTAAGAAGGTTTATTGATCTGATTCTACCAGTTGGGACACATGATTAAAAACACAAGCTCTCAAGTCAGATTTCTGTCGTTCAAATTCTGACTTTATTACTAACAAGCTATTGACTTTGGGCAAGTTATTTACTTTTTCAGTAACTCGGTTTCTTCATTGCTAAAATGAGAAAAATAAATACTTTATTGGACTGTTGAGAGGATTTCATGAGATAATAAATGTCATATATCTGACATACCACAACCATTTAGTAAATAAATAAATACTATGTATTAGTATCCTGAGAAAAAGGCTATTATCATTGATAGTCTTTATGAAGAGTACATTTTGGTGGAAACTTAAAGAAATCAATAATCTTTTTTCTGATTATGGAATTTCCCAGGCTTCTGTAATTCCCAGTCACACACACCCTCCATCCCATTTGCTCTAAGAGCCAATCACAGCTAGGGGTGGTCTCAAGAGAAACTGAACTGAAAATGGAGTGCAGAATCTGCTACCCTAAGGTATGCCCCTTTGGCATACAGATTATTTTGAGCTGAAGACAATGAAGAAATGGATACAAGAAAAGATCTCTGCTGTCCTCCTATTTGACAAAAATTTATAAACGTGTCCCCTTCTTTTCTCCACCAGGAAGTAATTGCAGGAGAGGACTCTAAACCATAATTAGCCTAGCAACAGCACCAGGAACTAGGTATACCTTACTAACTTCACCCTTATCTTCTATCAGTCCCTCCACATATTTACTTTCCCACAATTTGTTGCTAGGAACTCAAAGTCCTTTTTGTTTGTCTGGTCATACCTCTAAATTGATCATCCTAAAATTGGTTAAGATCCTACCAGAGCCCTTTAGGTGCTCCTGTATGTATGCTACTCAGGTTAATAAACTTTCTTCGTTTTTCTCTTGTTAGTTTGTCTTTTGTCGTTCTAACTTATAAGATCCTAGCCAATGAAGCCAATATGGAGGTAGGAAAAAAGAAAACCTTCTCTCCCTCACAGAAAGCACAGCCATTACCTGGCTTCTGCCACAGAACTTGCATCTCTTTCTCGTATTCATTTGACATGTCCTTTTGGTATTTTAAGTACCACAATCTAAACCTGAGTGTTTTCCAGATAGATTCAGACTTGGACACTGTGGCCCCAAAGATATTTCTTAGTTTCTTCCCATATGGTTGGTATTTATTCATCCAATAAATTCCAGAGTTACAAAAGACCTATGTGTCAAACAGGGAAAATAAACATTCTAAGGCAAAAGTGAGAGCAACAGGCAGGTGGCTCAACTAAACTCAATTGCTGAATAATAAAGGTAAAGAAAAACTAAACAAAGTAGCTTTATACATGTTTCCAAACCATTTAAGCAGGGAGTGTGCAATTCCTTTTACAACTGCATTTAAAACCGTCAACAATCTTGGCTATGTTAACAAATATATACTTAGGAAAAAACATTTAGGAAAGAACATAGGTCCAATTATTAACCAAAATTGATAATGAGGATAATGAGTTTATGGCTTCTTTTTTTTCTTATTTACATTTTATTGTGTTCTCCAAATTTTGTATAATGAATTATTTCAATGTTTAATTACAAATAAAAGGAACCAAAATCCTCAAGGATGCCCTTTTAAAGCCTGAGACAGAAAAGATAGAAAAGATGTAGACATATAAGTTAATATAAATCTTGTCTTAATTTAACCCCCCCCCACCAACTCTCCTACTGCAATGTCAATGCAACAAACATATTTCTCTGTCAATAACACAGAAACTATTGTTCCCACACTGGGAATGCACTGGAAGGGTTACGGAGCACCTGGTAACAAAAAGTAGCCAATTGCACAATTTGAAGTCCTGTATTCCCCTGGTAAATGTAAGATTGTTATTCCAGCTTTGGCAGTAGCAAGTAAGCACTTCTGTTCAAGTTACCACCTTACTTACTCCCCAGTTTCCATGGTAATCACTTTTTTTTTTTTTAACATATGTAAAAAGTCATAAAGTTAAGAAGGGGGTTTCTACAAGAAAACTGTTCCATAGCACTGGGTCTGTGATTTGATCATGATGGATTGGCACTTCTGCCTCCTTTGTAATAATCATAACATAATGTTTCTCCACTGAATTAAAAGAAGATGTGCAAATGAGAAGAAATAGTCAACAAGGGGTTTAACTTTGAGAAAGGGAAAAATGCTGCTTAAAACTGAGCATGCTGAGGGACAGAGCTAAAGGGCTGTGAAAGTAATTCACTCACAATGTTTCTTTTGTCTGCCTCTAGAAAGGAATGCATAGGTTACACACACAGAATCCCTTTTCTATGGTAACAGCAACTTTCCCCAGGGCAACAGGAAATAGGAAGAGAAAATATTTTTGCAGGCCTGGTGTGGAGTTAAGTAGTAGTAGGTTTTTGGGAAATAACCAGGCTCCATGAAACTCCTGCTATTTCTTCACCAAAGATCCTTGGTCCTCCTGCTCCTTCCCTTTCTGTGTTCTAGCAATGCTCACTTTGATAATCTGACATAAGTCTTCTTAAAAATGTAAATTCTTGATTATGGGTTCTGTTAGGTATTCATTCACAATAGGGAATATGCTCATAGCCACAGGAATGATGCCCCCAAGGTGCATTTAAAAACCAAAACAGGCTAAGAAAGGAGACATAATGAGAAGGGGATCCTATGATGAGCCTGAGATCATGCTCCAGTGGCTGCCTTTTTATAAAGCTATACAATTAATTCTATCTAGAAAGAGTGATGCATTTTTTTCTGCTTTGAATTGTGTTTTTTTAAAAAAACACATAACATAAATTACTATATTAACTGATTTTCAGTGTAGTTCAGAAGTTTCAAGTGTATTCACATTGTTATACAGTAGATTTCAGAATGTTTTTATCTTGCAAAACCCATTCTATACCTATTAAGCAAAAACTCCTCATTTCCCCCTATTCTCAGTCCCTGGCAACCAGCATTCTACTGAATTTGACTACTCTAAATATCTCATACACATGGAACCACATAGTATATGTCTTTTTGTGATTGGCTTGTTTTTCTTTGCATAACGTCCTGAAGGTTCATCCATGTTGTAGCATGTGATGTGATTTCCCTTCTTTTCAAGGCTAAATAATATTCCATTGTATGTATAGACTACATTTCATTTATTAATTTACCATTGATAGCCACCTCTTCATTATTGTGAATAGCACTGCCATGAACACAGTGTGCAAATATCTCTTGGTAATCCTGCTCCAGTTGTTTCAGATATACAGTCAGAAGTGGGAATTCTGGATCACATGGTAGTTATGTTTAGTTTTTTGAGAAACCATCATATTGTTTTTCACAACAACTATGTTGTTTTTCATTCCTACCAACTATGTATAAGGGTTCTAATTTCCCTACATCCTTTCTAACACTTTATTTTTTTATAATAGTCATTCTAACATGTGTGAAATAATATCATTATGATTAGAAAATTTGTATATTTTTAAATATTATTTTAGTTGTCAATGGACCTTTATTTTATTTATTTATACTCAATGCTGAGAATCGAACGCAATGCCTCACACATGCTAAGCAAGCATTCTACCACTGAGCTTGTTGATCCAAGACGCAAAAAAAAGACCACCAACTCCAATTTTAAATTAAAGCAAGCTTATATTGTGTACACACAAAGAGAGCTGGCCAGAGGCTGCCCCTCCCAAACACTGGGCTCGAGGTCAGCCCCGCTCTCAGGGAAGACAAGGTTTTTATAGTTCAAAGAGTTACAAAAAATCTTGGGAACTTACAGCTAACAAGGTCAGACATATGCAATTCAAGAGCAAGTAGCAAACTAATAATCTACATGGCATTGCATTCCAAGGAAGGGAGTAATAGTCAAACCCTACATCAAAAGTTTATGAGGCACCATTAGTTTTAGAGAGAGAGAGTTGTTATCTGGTCAAGGAAAGCCAGGCCTGAGTGAGTGAGCTCATGGCCTGGGCATGAATGCCAAACAATTTTAAAACATCAAAATAAGCTCAAGCAGAATAGGAAACCTAGCATTTCATAGAAAACTGAAGTGGGCTTTTCATAACTTTTTGACAAGATGGCTCCCAGTCTTAAGATGGAATTAGGCTGGTTTATCAAGCTACAACCCCAGCCCTAGAAGGTTTATATTTTTAACAGTACTTTTTTCACTAGGCCATCTAATTTATTAACGTTTCCTACATCTTTAATAAATTACTATATCATAGCACTATAAATATCACAATACTTGGCAAACAATGCAAAAGAATGAACAAGCTTAGTGATTCCCCAAGACTCGCAGGAAATTATTAATAAGTTAGAAATGGAACTAGTCACTATAAATCCTCCATCCATTTATGTAATTCCTGGAAGCACAGATAAACTCCTGAATTCCACATTTTGTTATTATTTCTCTATGTTAAAATATGTTCTTTTTAACTACTTAATATGGATGCCACCTTATTTTTATGATGAACATACATAGTCATGTTGTATATTTCCATGGATCATAAAAAGGATTCTAAGTTTCATCAGAGAAAATGGGGAGAAAATTATTTCTGGTTAAAATTATATAAATATAACTTCTTGATAATGTTTCAAGAAAATGTAAAAACATATAAATTGAGGCCAGAAGTTTATTAAAATACCAAAAGAAATTTTGAAGTAATTTAATAAGATACATAGATATATACTTTTTCATTTAAAAGATGTTATCTGGATGTATTGTGATTAAAATGATATAATATCCAGAAGAGCACCAAAATTCAGTCAAAATGATTCACTCAAATATGTTACAGTATAATTTTTACAAACTAAAATCATGACTGTTATACAAACATAACACAAACATGGGTAACAAATGGTATCAAGCTCACTTATTTTATGAGGGAACCAGTAAGATGTGAAAAACCAACTCAAGAAGCACTTGTGAATTCATTATATGTGCATGCACATGAATGCACACACACACATACACTCACACACAAATGTTTTGATATGATGGTTAGGTCAGATATGAAACTGGGAGAGTCTGATGGGACAGTTATCTGTTTCTCGGAAGAAATTACTCCAATTGTTGCTAAACAAAAGCCTGTAAGTTAAAGCCTGGGAACTTTACTTCACAATGTCCACTAAGTCTAGGTAGTTATTTTCTCCTATCAGCATCTCTGAAATTGTGGTTCCTAAATCAGCAGAATCTGTATCACCTGGGAATTTGTTAGAAATGAACATTCTCAGGCTGCATGACAGATGTACACAATCAGTAGTAACTCTGAGTGGGTCCAACAATCTGTGATCTAACAAGTCCTTCAGATGATTCTGAATGCACCTTGAAATTTGAGAATCATTTCCCTAGAATAATACCTGGGTGACTGTGACCTGAGTGTGACACTAAAGGAACAAGATATCCAACTTTTGTCACACTTTAAAATTTTGCCTGCTTTTTGGTAACAAATAAAAATGTTAATTCTTTGTAATATTCATTTTTTCCCAGATTTGGAAAACATATCCTGATATCATTTTCAAACGTAGGTCCATTTCCTGTCCTTGACTACATAGGCAATTTTATAGAAGTTCCAAATATTTGTTTTTAAAAAAGACAATGCTAATATTGTAATATTTTTATAAAATAAACTTTTCACATATAATTTTCATATTATGGAAAATTTAAAGGGGGAATTATTAGCCCAATTATACTGGAGTCCACAGAGCTCTGTATTTGCCACAGTAGGCCTTGGAAGACTTAAAAAAAGATTTCAGGTTATAATGTTGGTTATGTACTATTTCTTCTGTATAATAAATGTTATTGTTAAATGAATAGTTAACACTGATTCCTTTATTGCACAGTCACAACAAAATTATAGTCTTTTAAGTGTGCTGACAGGATGAGTTTCTAATAGTTTTTATAACTTTGTTCTGCTTTTGTACACTATTGCCAAGTAGTACTAAGCAATCTTAAGGAGGGAAAAAAACTTCTAGTGGTAATGTTTTATTTTACACAGATTCTTATAAATCATCTCAATAATATGTTGTTTTGAAGCTGGCAGGAAAAAGCAGAGAATAAATAATACATGAAATTTTAAATTTGCCTGAAAAAAGATCTGTATATATATAATCAGTATTTGTGTTAATAATTTTTCCATTGCTGTGACAAAATAACTGAGAAAAACAACTTAGAGGAGGAAATATTTATTTTCTCTCACAGTTTCAGAGGTTTTCACTCATAGTTGCTTAGTCCCATTGCTGTGGGCCTGTGGTGAGGCAGAATATCATCGCAGGCAGGGCATGACAAAGCAAACCTGTCAGGTCATGATGGTCAAGAAGAAGCAGAGAAAGGAAGGGGCAAGGGACAAGATATCGTCCCAAAGTGCATGTCTCCAAGGACCCCACTCCCTTCAACTAGTTCTCACCTTCTACCATTCCCACCACCTCCCAATAGTCCATTATGCTATGAATCCATCAATGAATTAATCCATTTATGAGGTTAGCACTCTCATGATCCTATTGCTTCTGAAAAGTCCTATCTAAACATTGCTGCATTGAGATCAAACCTTTAAAACATGAGCCTTTGGGGAACATTGAAGATCCAAACTATGACAATATATAAGGCTATTTATGCTTTAAAATGTTCTGTATCTTAAATTTGCTACTTGAAAATGTGTTTACTTCTCTGTGTAACCACATGCATAACATTTATTCAGCAAACTTAAATGAAAGCAAATTCATTTATTTTTAAACGTTCCCTTTTTAATTACATACATGTTTATTGTAGAATACTTATAAAATACACAAATATCAATATTACTTAATATTATACCTCAAGAATAAACATAATATTGTATTTTCAAATAAAAAATGTAGTTTCAGGCTAATGGACTTTTTTTTTTTTTACATTGTTTGTAAAAGAGTTAAGAAAGTAACATTTCAGCTAAAGTATGGAAATGAATGGTACAAATATCAAATGGTAACTTACATTTTAAAAAATATCATGGTAAACATGCTCAGGCCTAAGACTCTTTTGGCATAAACACAAATTCCAAATACACCAATGAAAAAGCTGCATTTTCAATCTGACCAGAGCATTTTTTGTTCATTTTGTTCAATCTAAGCTAACTTGATAGTTCTAATTTTACCTACTGATTTATTCACCCACTGTATGATAGAGAAAAAAATGTGCTCACCACACCAAGATGATGAACATGATTTCTCTTCATCCATAAACTCACTTTTAAAAACAGGAATGATAGAAGAAAAAGAACAAATCTAGAGCATGGCTAGACACAAAAGAAGAGTGTAATTGTCATACTTAGGATTTGAGGAATTTCTTGAAAATATACAGTGGACAGCAGGATGAGTGCTAGAAACCTCAGAGGAATGCAAAGCATTGGGTCAGCAGCTCGGTATTGGGAGTTGGCCGTCAGCCAAGCAGCGAGTCAGTCCATTGAAGAATTGTATGACATTTAGGACAGTCCCAACCTGAATGTTCTGCAGCACACTGGCTAAGTCCCACTAGGAAAATTAAAGTGGAATTTCTGACTCATGGAAAAAAGAAGACTCTCCATGAGCTCCTGAGAAAAGTAAGGTAAAATCTGACCCTCAGAATGGAATGAAGAAAACATTAAAGCCATGCAGTTGTGTGCTGAGATGAATTGGACCACAGTGATCCTTTCCTTATTTCACTGTGGGAGGAAGGCCAGTGTATTGTTTATCTGCTTCTCACCTTCAGGCCCTTCAGAAATGCTTCCTTTATCTCCTGGTAAGAAACATTCCTGTAAACTTTTCATCCCCATATTGATGAGTTACCTAATCCATTTAAGGGGTCGCTAACCCTAGATAAGAAAGCTTGAAAATAGCCAAAGAGATCCAGGACACCTGCATTTATGACTCAAGCCCTTCATTTATGAATACAAAAATAAATTTGCTGGCATTTGGGGAAAAACAAATAGCAAGAAAGAGAGATACTTAAAATTGATATGCAAAGATAGAGAATAATAAATAGGATCTTTAAAAAGTTGAATGTATTCCTTCAAATAGATTTGAGATGTTATTGAATGAAAAAAAAAAAAAAAAAAAACCAACAACAACAAAAATAACCAAAGCTATCGAATAAGAGAGGATTCTTGGAAATCAAAGCATGGCATCATGATATTTTTTGAAAAAGAACCAAAAAGTGAAACTGAAGAACAATGATGTACTTGTAGAATGACCTAATGACTAGAAAATAAAGTAGAAAGAAATTTACTGTTTTAGGTACTAAGCAAAGAGGTGGAAAAAAATAGGGAAAACATAGGGTGTTGAGGACAGTAACTACCATGACTTGTGGTGCTTTGAGGAAACTTCAGAGATGGGGGTCTTCTGGCCAAGTGTCTGTGATTCCATACTGTTAGAGCATTTGTTGTGTCCCGTGGGTCACAGCCCTCTGTAAGTTTGCTGTGGCTAAACCAGGAAAGAAGGCATATGCAGATTTCTACAGAAATCATCATGATTCCAGGAAAGATTTTAAGGAGATGAAGAAGGCTGGTATCTTTCAGAGTACAAAGTGATTTTGGAATGTAAAGAATTCCTTTGGGTTAAGTTCCATAGAAGTTTGTTACTGAACTATTTTCCTGAATTATAAAACATGAAAAGGAATAGTTTTTCTGGATAAACAAACATTGACAAATCTTTTTAAATGAGGAATATGTAATAGGAATTTGTAATTCTTTTTGGCTTCTCAGAATATTTTTTTACTGAGAATGCAACCCAGAGCCTCACACATAGCTAGGCAAGTGCTTTACCCCTGAGCTATACCCCCAGCTGCTGCTCAAGAATTTTAAACATCTTTCTAAAATTTTAGGAATTTCTTACCTTTTGAGCCTCACCCAAACTAGAAGCTTGTTTTTCCTTTTCCCTTGTTATTTGTCGGTGAAAATTTCATTAGTTAAAAATTAGTATTGTATCTTCAGTGAGTCGCTACTAAATTATTTTTACAAAAATATATTTATCTTGCTAAAAGATGAGATAAAGCAGAATCATAAAATGTTCAATTAAAACCAGAAAAAGAGGGAAGAAAAGAAAACAAAGGGGTGGGGGGAAGCAAGTACATTAAGTAGAAAAGTTATAAACAAGGTAGATATTAACCAAAATATATTAATAACCACTTTAAACATGGATGGTTTAAATACAGTAACTAATAGATTGTGAGAGTGGCTAAAAACCAAAACCCATCCATATGTGGCTTACAGGAAGGTCACTTTTAATATAAAGACGCAGAAGTAAAGGAATGGAGAAAGTTGTACTGTGTTAACACTAATAAAAAGAAAGCCATAGTAGCTATATTAATTTCAGGAAAAAAAGACTAACTTCCAAAAAGAAATTAGTAGGGATAAAGATATTCATTACACAGTGGTGCAGGTGTCAATTCCCTAAGAAAACCTAACAATCAATGTGGGTGCAGCAACAACAGATCATCAAAATGTAGGAGGCAAAAACTGATAGAACTATAAGGAGAAAAAGATAAATCCATTATTGTATGTGGAAACTTCATTGACAAACACAGGGTTAGTATTATATAGATTAAGAAGGTTGAAAGCCAGTAAGAATATAATTGACCAGAACAGCACCATAAATCAACCCGATAGGGCTGACATTTATAGAACACTCTTGTCTAATAGCAGATAAATACACATTCTTCTAGAGCTCATATGGAATATTAACCAAAGTGGACCACAATCTGGGTCGTAAAACATACTAATTTTTTTTTTTTAAGAATAGAAATCACACAAAGCATACTCTTACACTACAATAAAACTAAATTAAAACAATAGAATAAAGATAGCTAGAACCCCCCCCCCCAAATTTGGAAGTTAAACAACATACATAACATGGATTAACAAAGATGTTTCACAAAAAGTTATACAAATATTTTGAAATAAATGAAAATAAAAATACAACTTTTCAAAATTTGTGGAATGCAGCAAAAGCACTGCTCAGAAGGAAATTTAAAGAATTAAAGGCCTATAGTGTAAAAGAAAAAGAAAACCCAAAATTTAATAATCCAAGTCCAAGAAAACTGGAATTATCAAAGTATGCCCAAAGCAATAAGAAAAAAAATTATAAATATGAGACACAGCAAAGGAAACAAGTGAAGAGACAACCAATAGAATTGTAAAACATATTTGCAAAATATACATCTGATGAGGGATTAATATCTAGAATATACAAAGAACTAAAAAAACTCTATAGTAAAACCCAAAAGAACAAAACAAACAATCAACAAACACCCCCCCATGCACCCTCACAACAACAAATAACCTGGAAAACACATTCTTACCTCACTTCAGTAAAAATAGTATTATCAAAAGGACTAAAGATAACAAATATTTGCAAGGATGTGGAGAAAAGGGAACACTTGCAGACTATTGGTAGGTATGTAAATTAGTAGAATCATTATGGCAGTTCCTCAAAAAATTAAAAATTGAATGACCATATGATCTAGTTATTCTACTACTTGTTATATATCCAAAGAAAATGAAATTAGTATGTCAAACAGACATGTGCACTCCCATGTTCATTGTAGCACTATTCACAACAACCAAGAAAGGGGAACAACCTAACCATCCATTGATGAGTGGATAAAGAAAATATGGTATGTACACACAATGGAATTTTATTCAATAGGAAAAAGAATGATCCTGTCATTTACAACAATATGGCTGAAACTGGAGATCATTATGTTAAGTGAAATAAGCCAGACACAGTAAGATAAGTACAGCATGATGTCACATATATGAGGAATCTGAAAAAGCTGCTCTCATTGAAATTGAGAATGATGGTTACCAGAGGTTAGGAAAAGTAAAGGGGAGGAAAAGATGGCAAGAGTTGGTCAGTGTGTACTAAGTTATAGTAAGGTAGAAGTAAGAAGTTCTGATGTACTATTGTACAATAGGGTAACTATAGTAATGTTAAGGATAATGTAGTATATGTTTCAAAAAGCTGAAGAAAGGATTTTGAATGTTTTTGCCACAGTGATAAATATTAAGAAGATATATGTGTTTAACCTGATTTAAACATTACATTATATATATATACATATATGTGTGTGTATATATATATTTATATATAAAATATCAATGATTCCCCATAAATATTAAAAATATTTATTATGCCGGAAGAAGGGCCCTGCTGAAGGCCTTTGTGACCCCGGAGGGCCCATGCTGCGATTGGGAGGAAGGGCCTAGCCGCCCGCCTGCGTGACCCCTGCCCGCTCACACTGCGACAGGGAGTAGGAGCAGAAGGCTCTGGCCAGAAGAAGAGCCCTGTGGCTTGCCTGTCCGACCCCCACCACCACCCCTAGACTGAGAGGAGACCCAGGAGGAGGAGAGTGGGGAGAGGAAAGCCAGACTGCCTGCTCCACCACACTGCAGCCAGGAGGAGATCTGGAGAGAGGCCCACCCCATGCCTACATCTCAGAGAGGCAACCCACACCTGCCCAGAGAGGCACTCTGCACTGGGGTTCTGTGGCTACACAACCCAACATCAAGATAATTATAGGCTTGAGGCTGCCATCACCACAAAACTGAGATAGTGCTGCTACTATCAAGGAAAAACAAAAAGGTCCTGGTAAGACATCACTAAGATCCAGAGGGTGCTCTACTAGAGGTGCTACCAGTTATCCTGTTGTGAACTAACAGGGAGTCTTACATCGGGATACTTATCTCTTGTTTCTCCTACTAACAGCCAAATTCTCATGATTACCCTTTTCACTAGTCAAGTAATCTAATACTTCTATTTTCTCACATCCTACCTCATAAATGTCTAAGCCAACCCCTAAGTCCCCCCTTCTACCATTAGATAGTGTAAACAACCATGCAAACATAGAGACTATATGGTAAAAGATAAATGATTTCATCATTTCTGTTTATACTGATAAAATTATAAATATAAAAATAGAAGTTAACTGATATATGGATACATGTTGTGTACATTGAATGCTGTAATATTGATCTTTCCCTAAAAAGTGAGATTTCAGGTAACCTGTAGGGACGATATAAGACAATAGGGCAGAAGCCGGAATACCTCAGACTTACCCTGCAAGAGAGGAAAACACATAGACATCATGAAAAAACAAGGGAGGAAAATGCCCGAAACAAACTAAGATACTACTACAACAATAGAATCCATAGAAAGCACAATAGGTGAAATGTCAGAGAAGGAGTTCTGGATATACATAATTAAAATGATTTGGGATTTAAAAAATACCTCAGTGAGCAGATACAGACAAAAATTGATCTCCCCAACGAGAGATAAGAGATCAAATACAGGCAACCATCAATCACACCAACAAAGAGATAAGAGAACAAATACAGGTAGCAAATATTACTTCAAGAAAGAGATAGTCTGAGGAAAAAACAAACAAACAGAAATCCTTGAAATGAAAGAAACAATAAGCTACTTAAAAAACTCAATAGATAGCATCACCAACAGATTGGATCACTTGGAAGACAGGACCTCAGACAATGAGGACAAAATATCTAATCTTGACTATAAAGTTGACCTCACAGTGAAGATGGTAAGAAACCATGAACAGATATCCAAGAATTATAGTATACCATCAAAAGACCAAGTTTAAGATTTATAGGAATAGAGAAAGGAGCAGAGATTCAAACCAAAGAAATGTACAATCACTTCAATGAAATAATATCAGAAAATTTCCCAAGCAGGAAAAATGAATTTGAAAATCAAATACAAGAGGCCTATAGGATGCCAAATGTACAAAATTACAACAGATCTACACCAAGGCACATTATAATGAAAATGCCTAGCATACAAAATAAGGATAGAATTTTGAAGGCCGCAAGAGAGAAAAATCAGATTACCCATAAGGGAAAACCAATTTGGATCTCAGAAGATTTTTCAACCCAGACTCTCAAAGCCAGGAGATCCCGGAGCATATACAAGGCTCTAAAAGATAAAGGAGGCCTACCAAGAATTTTATATCCAGTAAAATTAAGCTTTAGATTTGATGATGAAGTAAAAACCTTCCATGACAAACAAAAGCTAAAAGAACTCACAACAAGAAAGTCTACACTACAGAATATTCTTGGCAAAATATTCCAGGAGGAGGAAAGGAAAATCTGCAAAGGGAAGAACTACAATAAAGTAAAAACCAACCCAACAAGAAACAAGTCAAGCTAAATACCAAAAACAAACAAACAAAAACAAAAACCAAAAAACCACAACTGGTAATACAAGTCATGTCTCAATAATAACCCTGAATGTTAATGGCCTAAACTCACCAATTAAAAGACATAGGCTAATAGATTGGATTTAAAAAAAAAAAAAAGACCCAACAACATGCTGCCTTCAAGAGACTCATCTCATAGGAAAAGATGCCCACAGACTGAAGGTGATAGGATGGGATAAAATATACCATTCACATGGTCTACGTAAGAAAGCATGGGGTTTCCATCCTCATATCAATAAAGTAGACTTCAAGCCAAAGTTAATCAAAAGAGATAAAGATGAACATTTCATACTACTTAAGGGAATCATACATCAACAAGACATAACTGTTATAAATATATATGCCCCAAATAATGGAGCATCTAATTTCATCAATCCAACTCTTCTCAAGTTCAAGAGTCAAATAGACCACAACACAATAATTTTAGGTGACTTTAACAAACCTCTTTCACCACTGGATAGATTTTCCAAACAAAAGCTAAACAAAGAAACTATAGAACTCAATAATAAAATCAATAACTTAGACTTAACTGACATATATAGAGTGTATTATCCATCAACAAGACAATACACTTTCTTCTCAGCAGCACATGGATTCTTCTCTAAAATAGACCATATATTATGCCATAAAACAACTATAAGCAAGTAAAAAAAGTAGAGATACTACCCTGCATTCTATCAGATCATAATGGAATGAAATTAGAAATCAATGATAAAATAAGAAAAAAAAAAGCTACTCCAACACCTGGAGACTAAATAACATGCTACTGAATGAACAATGGGTTGCAGAAGACATCAAGGAGGAGATTAAAAAATTCTTAGAGGTAAATAAGAACACTGATACAACATATCAAAATCTCTGGGACACTATGAAGACAGTACTAAGAGGAAAGTTCATTGCATGGAGTTCATTCCTTCAAAGAAGAAAAAGTCAACAAATAAATGAACTAACATTACATCTCAAAGCCCTAGAAAAAGAAGAACAAATCAACACCAAAACAGTGAAAGACAGGAAATGTTAAAATCAGAGCTGAAATCAATAAAATTAAAACAAACAAACAAACAAAACAAAAACCAAAAAACCACAACTGGTAATACAAGTCATGTCTCAATAATAACCCTGAATGTTAATGGCCTAAACTCACCAATTAAAAGACATAGGCTAATAGATTGGATTTAAAAAAAAAAAAAGACCCAACAACATGCTGCCTTCAAGAGACTCATCTCATAGGAAAAGATGCCCACAGACTGAAGGTGATAGGATGGGATAAAATATACCATTCACATGGTCTACGTAAGAAAGCATGGGGTTTCCATCCTCATATCAATAAAGTAGACTTCAAGCCAAAGTTAATCAAAAGAGATAAAGATGAACATTTCATACTACTTAAGGGAATCATACATCAACAAGACATAACTGTTATAAATATATATGCCCCAAATAATGGAGCATCTAATTTCATCAATCCAACTCTTCTCAAGTTCAAGAGTCAAATAGACCACAACACAATAATTTTAGGTGACTTTAACAAACCTCTTTCACCACTGGATAGATTTTCCAAACAAAAGCTAAACAAAGAAACTATAGAACTCAATAATAAAATCAATAACTTAGACTTAACTGACATATATAGAGTGTATTATCCATCAACAAGACAATACACTTTCTTCTCAGCAGCACATGGATTCTTCTCTAAAATAGACCATATATTATGCCATAAAACAACTATAAGCAAGTAAAAAAAGTAGAGATACTACCCTGCATTCTATCAGATCATAATGGAATGAAATTAGAAATCAATGATAAAATAAGAAAAAAAAAAGCTACTCCAACACCTGGAGACTAAATAACATGCTACTGAATGAACAATGGGTTGCAGAAGACATCAAGGAGGAGATTAAAAAATTCTTAGAGGTAAATAAGAACACTGATACAACATATCAAAATCTCTGGGACACTATGAAGACAGTACTAAGAGGAAAGTTCATTGCATGGAGTTCATTCCTTCAAAGAAGAAAAAGTCAACAAATAAATGAACTAACATTACATCTCAAAGCCCTAGAAAAAGAAGAACAAATCAACACCAAAACAGTGAAAGACAGGAAATGTTTAAAATCAGAGCTGAAATCAATAAAATTAAAACAAACAAACAAACAAACAAAATTGAAAAAAATTGACAGAACAGAAAGTTGGTTCTTTGAAAAAATAAATAAAATTGATAAACCATTAGATATGCTAACAAAGAAAAGGAGAAAGAAAACTCAAATTGCCAATATCTATGATGAAAAAGGAAATATTATGACAGACACTGCAGAAATACAGATAATAATTAAAAATTACTATGAAAATTTATACTCCAACAAAATAGAATATATCAAAGGCATTGACAAATTTCTAGAAACATACGATACACCCAAACTGAATCAGGACGATATACACAATTTAAATAGATCAATTTGAAACAAAGAAATAGAGTATGTCATAAAAAAAACCTACCAACCAAGAAAAGCCCAGGACAGGATAGATACATAGCCGAGTTCTACAAGACCTTTAAAGAAGAACTAACACCAATACTTCTCAAACTATTTCATGAAATAGAAAAAGAGGGAGCACTTCCAGACTCATTCTATGAGGTCAATATCACCCTGATTCCAAAACCAGGCAGAGACACATTAAAGAAAGAAAACTACAGACCAATATCTCTAATGAATATAGAGGCAAAAATTCTAAATAAAATTCTGGCAAATCGAACACAAAAACATATCAAAAAGATAGTGCACCACGATCAAGTGGAGTTCATTACAGGGATGCAAGGTTGATTCAACATAAGGAAATCAATAAATGTAATTCATCATATTAATAGACTCAAAGATAAAAATCATATGATTATCTCAATAGATGCAGAAAAAGCATTTGACAAAATACCCCTTCATGTTCAAAATGCTAGAAAAACTAGGGATAACAGGAGCATACCTCAACATTGTAAAGGCCATCGATGCTAAGCCCCAGGCCAACATCATTCTAAATGGAGAAAAATTGAAGGCATTCCCTCTAAAAACTGGGAGAAGACAGGGATGCCCTCTTTACCACTTCTATTTAACATAGTTCTTGAAGCCCTAGCCAGAGCAATTAGGCAGATGAAAATAATTAAAGGGATACAGATGGGAAAAGAAGAACCCAAGTTATCACTATTTGCAGATGATATGATTCTATACATAGAAGATCCAAAAAATTCCACCAGAAATCTTCTAGAACTAATAAATGAATTCAGCAAAGTAGCTGGATATAAAATCATCACCCATAAATCAAAGGCATTTCTGTACATCTGCAACAAATCCTCAGAAAGAGAAACTAGGAAATCCACCCCATTTACAATAGCCTCAAAAAACAAAACAAAACAAAACAAAACAAACAAACAAACAAAAAACCTTGGGAATCAACAAAAGAAGTGAAAGTCCTCTACAATGAAAACTACAGCACGCTAAAGAAAGAAATTAAAGAAGATCTTAGCATTATATTCTCCAACTTCATCCACTTACCTGCAAATGCCATTATTTTATTCTCTTTTATTGCTGAGTAAAATTCCATTGTGTATATATACCACATTTTCTTTATTCACTCATCTACTGAGGGACATCTAGGTTGATTCCACAACCTAGTTATTGTGAATTGTGCTGCTATAAACATTGAAGTGGCTGTGTCACTGTAAAATGCTGTTTTTAAGTCCTTTGGGAGTAGACCCAGGAGTGGGATGGCTGGATCATAGGGTGGTTCCATTCCCAGTTTTCCAAGAAATCTCCATACTGCTTTCCATAACGGTTGCACCATTTTGCATTCCCATCAGCAATGTATGAGTGTGCCTTTTTCCCCACATCCTCTCCAACATTTATTGTTGTTTGTGTTCTTAACAGCTGCCATTCTGACTGGAGTGAAATGAAATCTTAGTTTTGATTTGCATTTCTCTAATTGCCAGTGATGTTGAGCATTTTTTCATATATTTGTTGATTAATTGTGTATCTTCTTCTGAGAAGTGTCTTTTCAATTCCTTCACCCATTTATTGATTGGGTTATTTGTTTTTTTTGGTGTTAAGTTTTTTGAGTTCTTTATATATTCTAGAAATTAGTGCTCTATCTGATGTGCATGTATTAAATATTTGTTCCCAATTTGTTGGCTCTCTATTCACCTCATTGATTGTTTCTTTTGCTGAGAAGAAGCTTTTTAGTTTGAATCTATCCCATTCATTAATTCTTGATATTAATTCTTGCACTACAGGATTCTTATTAAGGAACTTGGGGATGAAGTTGGAAAATATAATTCTAAGTGAAGTTAGTCAATCTCAAAAATCCAAATACTGAATGTTTTCTCTGATATAAGGAGGCTGATTCACAGTGGTGTTGGGTCGGGGTACATAGAAGGATTAGAGGAACACTAGAATGGTCAAAGGGGAGGAAGGGGAAGGAAGGGAACAAGGGGGGATGAAGGGGAAAAAAAGAAAAGGTGGATGAATAAGATGGATATCATTATCCTAAATGCATGACTGAAGATTTGAATGGTATGAATATACATTGTATACAAACAATGTTATGTAAAAAGATGCTCTATATGTTTATTATGAACTATAATGCATACTACTATTATAAATACAACACTTTGAATAAAAAAAAGAAGAAAAAAAAATCTTAGAAAATGGAAAGATCTACCTTGTTAATGGATAGGTAGAATTAATATTGTCAAAATGTCCATTCTACCAAAAGTTCAAAGCTAGCCTCAGCAGTGGTGAGGCACTTAGCAACTCAGTGAGACCCTGTCTCTAATAAAATACAAAAAAGGGCTGGGGATGTGGCCCAGTGGTCGAGTGCCCCTGAGTTCAATCCCTGGTACCAAAAAAAAAAAAAAAAAAAAAAAAGAGAGAAAGAAAAAAAAATAGAAAAAGCAATCATGAAATTCATCTGGAAAAATAAGAGACCCAGAATAGCCAAAGCAATTCTTATCAAAGAGACTGAAGCTGGTGGCATTACTATTCCAGACCTTAAATTGTATTACAAAGCAATAATAACAAAAACAGCATGGTATTGGCACCAAAATAGACTGGTAGACTAAAGACACAGAGACTAACCCACACATCTACAGTTATCTTATATTAGACAAACATGCCAAAAACGTTCATTGGAGAAAAGATAGCCTCTTCAACAAATGGTGGTGGGAAAACTGGAATTCCATATGTAACAAAATGAAATTAAACCTCTATCTCTAACCATGCACAAAACTCAACTCAAAGTGGATCAAGGACCTAGGAATTAAACCAGAAACCCTGTGTCTAGTAGAAGAACAAGTAGGTCTAAATCTCCATGATGTTGGATTAAACCCCAACTTCCTTAATAAGACCCCTATAGCACAAGAATTAAAACCAAAAATTAATAAATGGGATGGATTCAAACTAAAAATCTTCATCTCAGCAAAAGAAACAATTAGTGAGGTGAATAGAGAACCTGCAGAATGGGAGCAGATCTTCATCACAAGCACATCTGATAGAACACTAACCTCAAGGATATATGAAGCTCTCAAAAACCTTAACACCAAACCAAACCAAACAAAACAAAAAACCAAATAACCCAATCAATAAATGGGCCAAGGAATTAAACAGACACTTCTCAGAAGGTGACATACAATCAATCAACAAATATATGAAAAAATGTTCAACATCTCTAGCAATTAGAGAAATGCAAATCAAAACAACTCTAAGGTTTCATCTTACTCCAGTCAGAATGGCAGCTATAAAAAATACAAACAACAATAAGTGTTGGTGAGGATGTGGGGGGAAAGGCACACTCATACATTGCTGGTAGGATTGCAAATTGGTAAAGCCAATCTGGAAAGCAGTATGGAGATTTCTAGGAAAACTTGGAAGGGAACTGCCGTTTGAGCCAGCCATCCCACTCCTTGGTCTAAACCCAAAAGACATAAAAACAGCTTACTACAGGGACATAGCCACATCAATGTTTATAGCAGCACAATTCACAATAGCTAAGTTGTGGAAACAACCCTGATGCCCATCAGTAGATGAATGGATAGGGAAACTTTGGTATATATGCACAATGGAACACTACTCAGCACTAAAAGAGAATAAAATCATGGCATTTGCAGGTAAATGAATGGAGCTGGAGGAAATAATGCTAAGTGAAGTTAGCCAATCCCTAAAATCCAAAGACCAAATGATTTGCTTGTTATGAAGATACTGACTTATAACATCCAGCGAGGGGGATGAGAGGAATGAAGAAACTTTCAATAAAACAAAAGGCGGGGGGAGTGAAGGGGAGGGGGAAAGGTGATAGGAATAATGGTAGAATGAGTTAGACATCATTACCCTAAGTACATGTATGCAGACACAATTGTTGTGAAAATACTTTATGTAAAACCAGTGACTTGAAAAATTGTGCTCTCTATATGTAATATGAAATAAATTGCACTCTGTAAGGATGTATAACAAATAAGAATAAAAAATAAAGAAATATAAAATAATATTTGTTATGTATCAGCTATAAAAATTTATTTAATCTTTCAAAAACATTAAAATCCAAAAATGAGAGTAGAAATTAAAGACATTGGAAAGAAGAAAACAATACAGAAAATCAGAAAACCAAAGATTTTTTTAAAAAAATAAGTACATTTGATAAACCTCTGGCCAGGGTAACTGAGAAAAGACACAAGTCACCAACATTGGAAATAAAAACAGTCATCACTTATTGATAATTATCAGGATTGGGTCAATCCCTGAAGAATACACACCACCAAAACTCAAATGAATAGAAATAGATAATCCAAATGGGTCTATATCTATTAAGGAACTTGATCAATAATTAATAAGCTTCCTAAAGAGAAAGCAGTAAGTCCAGATTTACCTTACCTAACAATAAGGAGAAAAATGATACCAATTCTATATAAACTCTTCCAGAAATTGGAACTAGAAGAAACACAATGTAAATCATTTTATGAAGTCAGTATTACCCTAATCCAAAAACCAAATAAAAACACAAAAAGTAAACTATTACATTAAAATCTGTGAAGATACAGATACAAAATCCTCAAAAATATATCAGCAAATTAAAAATAGTATGAAAAGAATTATACAATGTAATCAAGAGGGATATATCCCAGTTATACATACTAACTCAGCCTTCAAAAATTTGACCAATGTAATCATCCATAGCAAGATAAAGAAAAAAATTCTGATCATACCAGTTGATGCAGAAAATCATTTGACAAAATTCATTACCCATTCATGACAAAAACTCTCAGTAAGTAATAATTTAGGAGAACTTCCTAAATTTGTTGTAGGAAATCTACAGAGACTTACACCTGATATCTATCAAACAGTGAGAAACTGGATGCTTTATCCCAAAGATTCATAGCAAGGCTAAGATGTTCTCTCAACAATCCTATTTTAACACCATTCTATAATTTCTAGCCACAAGAATAAGACAACAAAACAAAACAAATAGTGTATAGAATGGGAAGAGAGAAAGAAAACTATTTGCAGATGACTCAATTTTCTAGATATAGAAAATCCCAAAGAATCAACACAAAGTATCTGAAATAAGTAAGCAAATATAGTAAGGCTGCAGGATACAAGGTTAACATACAATTAATCTTATAGCTTTGCTTTTATAAATACCAGCAACAAACAATTGATATTTTAAAAATAACACAATTTAAAATAGCACCCCCAAATAAAGTACTTAAGCACTATAAATCTAATAAAATATGTACAGGCAGAAAATACATCCACATCTGGACACAGAAAAATTCTGATGAACAAATCCAAAAAAGAGTTAAATGAGTGAAGAAATATTCCATGTTCCTGGATGGAAAGATTTAATATTGCTAAGGTATCAATTCTTCCCAATTTAATCTGTAGATTCAACACAATCCAAGACTAATCCTAACAAGTTATTTTCTAGATAATAACCAACTGATTATAAAGTTCTTGTGAAAAGGCAAGAGATCTTTAACAGTCAACCCAGTATTGAACAAAAATAACAAAGTTGGAGGATAGGTTCTCTTTGATTTCAGGACTCAGTATAAATTTCAGAGATTAAGATGTTGTGATATTATTAAAAAACAAACAACAACCAAAAAAGACACACAATTCAATGAAACAGACTAGAGAACCCAGAAATAAATACACAAACATACTGTCAAGTGTTTTCTGACACAGTGGCAAAGGAACAAATTCAAATCAATGTAGCAATTGTAGTTTTTTCATTAAATATGATGGGAAAACTGGATGTCCACATGTGGGGAAAAGAAAAGGAATCTAGACATTTACCTTTCACCAAAAGCTTAAGTCTAGGGTAATGTAGTTCTATAAAATTTCTATAAAAAAGCATAAGTGAGCTTCTGTCTGGTGATGAACTTTTAGAGAACTCATCAAAAGTAACTGGAAATTCATATGTAGCAAAATGAAATTAAACCCCTGTTACCCTACACAAAACTCAACTCAAAGTAGATCAAGGACTTAAACACTAGAATAGAGACCCTGTGCCAAATAGGAGAAAAAGTAGAACTAAATTGTCACCATGTCAGCTTAGGAACTGACATCCTTAACGAGACCCCTAAAGCACAAGAAGTAAAATCAAGAATCAATAAATTGGATGGAATCAGACTAAAAAGCTTCTTCACAGCCAAGTAAATAATCAAAAACACCAAGAGAGAACCTACAGAATGGGAGAAAATCTTTACTACATGCACCTCAGATACAGCATTAATCTCCAGGGATAGATAAAGAACTCAAAAATTTTAACACCAAAAAACCAAATAACCCAATCAACAAATGGACTAAGGAACTAAACAGACACTTCACAGAAGATATACAATCAACCAACAAATATAAGAAAAAATGTTCAATATCTCTAGCAATTGGAGAAATGCAAATCAAAAGTACGTTGAGATTTCATCTCTCTCTCCAGTCAGAATGGCAATTATCAGGAATACAAGCTACAATAAGTATTGGTGAGGATATGGGGCAAAAGATACATTCATACATTGCTGGTGGGACTGCAAATTGGTGCAAACACTATGGAAAGCAGCATGGAGAGTCCTCAGAAACTTGGAATGGAACTACCATTTGGCCCAATCATCTCACCCCTAGGTTTCTACCCAAAGGAAGTAAAATCAGCATACTACAGTGATGCAGCAACATCAGTGTATAAGCAGCTCAATTCACAATAGGTAAACTATAGAACCAACCTAGGAGCCCTTCAACAGATGAATGGATAAAGAAAATGTGATACATATACATAATGGAATACTACTCAGCCTTAAAGAAGAATGAAATTATGGCATTTGCAGGTAAATGGATGGAGATAGAGAATATTATACTAAGCAAAATAAACCAATCCCAAAGAACCAAAGGCTGAATGTTTTCTCTGATATGTGGTGCTTATTCAAAATAGTGGGGGGTGGTTAGGGAAGAAGAGAGGTACTCTGGTTTAGACAGATGGGAAAGAAGGGAGGGAAGGGAGTATAGGGGCAGGAAGGATAGTAGAATGAATCGGGCATTATTACCCTATGTGCATATATAATTACATGACCTGTGTAACTCTACATTATGTACAACCAGAAGAATGAGAAGTTATACTCCATTTATGTATGATGTGTCAAAATGCATTCTACTGTCATGTATAACTAATTAGAACAAATTAAAAAAGGAAAAGAAGATATTAATCAGATTTACAATAAAACTCATAATCCCAATCTAACAATTTGTTATTAAACTTCTTACAAATAAAAATTTATGATTCATGAAAAAAAACAATGTAGAAGTCAAGCCTGAATGTCATCAGGGACTAACTAATTTTACAAATAATTTTGTATCTTGGTAATGTACACCTTCTAGCATATTAAAATTTGCTACAATCGGTCTCAGATCTCTTCTTTCATGTCAGTAACCTATCTAAGGAAACTTGTAATTTTTCAATAGCAATTATATTAATTACATGGAATCTTTATTTGAATGATTTAATTAATTCATATGATTTAAAATATGTATATTCAAAATCAAACTTTCACAAAATGATATATTTTGTATTGTTTGCTGTGGTCTGGGTGTTCTGGGTGTTGGCACTCTCCCAAAATTCATATGTTGAAACCTAATCTTTAAACCAATGTTGATAAGAGCTGGGAGGCTTTGGGAAGAGATTAGGTCACTAGGGCACCACACACAGGAATGAGATTAGCTCTTTCAAAGGAGGCTCAGGGGAGCCTGTTTGGCCTCTGGTCATATGAGTACACAACAGAAGGGCATCTTCTTCTTCTTCTTCTTCTTCTTCTTCTTCTTCTTCTTCTTCTTCTTTTTTTAGTTGTTGATAGACCTTTATTTCATTTACTTATTTATATGTGGTGCTGAGAATTGAACCCAGTGCCTCACACATGCTAGGCTGAGCTACAACTCCAGCCCCAAGGGCATCTTCTTTTAGTAGAGTGATCCCTCACCAGTCCCTGAATCTACTGGTTCCTGGATCTCGAACTTGCCAGCCCCCAGAATTATGAACAATAAATTTATGTTGTTTATGAAGTGTGCAGACTGTTTTGTTATAGCAGCTGAATAGACTAAGTCAGTGTTCAAAGAAATTGGTTATTGCAATTGTTTTGGAAAATGTGTAACTTGTGCCTCAACAAGTGTATCAAGACTTATTTTCTTAAAGGCCAACAAACATCTCTGTTGTAGAGCTCCTATCTCCTCCAATTTCCCTGAAAAAAGAATTTCTTAAATGTGATGATTCAGACTCCTTTGTTTGTTTGTTTGTTTGTTTAATTAATGAGTTCTATGGCAGTTGGTAAAACTTAATTCAAGATAGTAGGAAGAGTTTTGTTCTAAGTACTGAAAGTGAATGTGTTAAGCAATAATGGAAGACACTTCCTTTTGCCTGAAAGCAATTAAAATCAGAAGCATTATGCAACATTATAGGGGCTCTATCTGGGCAAAGAATACAAAGCTTTATTTTCCAGTAGGATTATTTTGGCCAAAACTTGAACAGTAAGTTTAATAACTGCAATAATTTTAAGGTAATGATAAGTGAAAGCAATATTTTAAAATACATGCAAATTATAACTGGATATGAAAATACCTCTAATTTCTGTTGGTAACTGAGTCAGGGATATTGCTGTTATTAATGTAGTTTGTTTTGTATATTTTTATTGAAAGAAATCATAAATATCAGATGTTAGTGAAAATAAAAGGTAAGATTTTTCCATCCAGATTCTAAGATTTGAACTGAGTCTGTGGATCATTTGGGAAACCATAGATCTTAGGGTCTGCTCAGAAAATGATGATAGAAAAATGGATTCACAATGTAAAATAAATATCCCTAATATTACGTTTTTGAGAAGATCAGATATCAATATTATTAACATTGCAAAATAACTAGAAAAATATATTGAAATGTATTTTTGTTAGTTTACTTTTGACAGACTTTTTTTTTATTTTAAAGCTTTTATCTAGCCAGAAATTAGCAAGGAACTGACAAAATATATTTGGCCACATAATTGTCTATTTGAAGAAGAAAAACAAAAGGCCAATAAGAGGAAAAGCTCAACTCTCTAATGATCAAATAAATAAATATAAAAAAATAACAATTAGATTATATTTTTGTCTACTGAATTGGTAAAAATAAATACCAATAATACCCAGCAATTTTGAAAGTATGGGAATCTGCTACTTTCTCATACTTTTGTTGGGACTATAAACTTGCATAACATTTTGAGGGTGGGAGGAATAAGGGATAGGCATCATCAATTTCAAATTTGTGCACCTTTTCGAACCAAGCAATTCTTATTTTAAGAACTCAGTAACATACCAAAGGTGGTTCAGTAGAAGACCTGCCCAGGATATAGGCAGTCATAGAGTATATATAAAATAAAATAAATAAATAATATCAAACTTGGTCTTTTTTATTATCACTATGTAACAGAAATTCTAAGCAACTACTTTGGTAATAAATATTCCTCCCAGCCAAAGCTGACTGCTCCCCACCTTTGTTGTCATTTTAAGATTCAATATTACAGAAATATTAATTTAAGGCAGTATTATTTGCAATAATACATTAGGCCCCCTTTTGAATAGCAATAGTAAAAGAAATTAGGCATGTACTATTCAACATCATTCTGCTCTTAAATCAGACAGACCTCTATATACTCTAAAAAGGGGTTTTTATCTACTGTTAACAAAAAGGACACGTTTCAGAGCCATCTATTATATGATGTTAGTAAATTAATAAAGTATGTGTATGTGATAAGTGTTTGATATGTATACTTAGAAAATTCTGAGAGTGTCCACTCTTACTCCTGGGAGCAAGCCTTATGGAAGAGCAAAAGGAAAAATATATTACTACTTTAAAAAAAAGTATATATATATATATATATATATATATATATATATATATATATATAGTTGTTGATAGACCTTTATTTTATTTATTTATATTTTATTTATTTGTATTTATTTATTTTATTTATATGTGGTGCTGAGAATCAAACCCGGTGCCTCACACATGCCAGGGCAAGTGCAACCACTGAGCCCCAGCCCCAGCCCGTATTACTACTTTTGTACATGAAAGGAAATCCACTAAAGCTTAAAAAAGCAACAACAACAAAATAAATAAATAAATAAATAACAAGGAAAGAAGAAAGAAGGAGAAGAAAAACTATTAGTACGCTATGATTCAAACTGTTATAAGCAATCAGTCTAAATTTTCTTCAGCTACAAAATATGCAATCAAATATGCAAATCGAAAACTACTCTAAGATTTCATTTCACTCCAGTCAGAATGGCAGCTATCAAGAACACAAACAACAATAAATGTTGGAGAGGATGTGGGGAAAAAGGCACACTCATACATTGCTGGTGGGACTGCAAAATGGTACAACCGTTATGGAAAGCAGTATGGAGATTTCTTGGGAAAATGGGAATGGAACCACCCTATGACCCAGCCATCCCACTCCTGGGTCTATTCCCAAAGGACTTAAAAACAGCATATTACAGTGACACAG
The DNA here is from genome assembly GCA_025594165.1 of Tamias sibiricus. NCBI lineage: Eukaryota > Metazoa > Chordata > Mammalia > Rodentia > Sciuridae > Tamias > Tamias sibiricus. The sequence continues at coordinate 103,192,299 of CM046664.1, read as the reverse complement.
CTACCTCAATGTTTATAGCAGCACAATTCACAATAGCTAGGTTGTGGAACCAACCTAGATGTCCCTCGGTAGATGAATGGATAAAGAAAATGTGGTATATATACACAATGGAATTTTACTCAGCAATAAAAGAGAATAAAATAATGGCATTTGCAGGTAAGTGGATGAAGTTGGAGAATATAATGCTAAATGAAATCAGTCAATCTCAAAAATCCAAATACCGAATGTTTCCTCTATATAAGGAAGCTGGTTCACAGTATTGTTGGGTCGGGGTACATAGGAGGATTAGAGGAACACCATAATGGTCAAAGGGAAGGCGGGGAAGGGAGGTAGCAAGGGGGGGAAGGGGGAAAATACAATCAAATAATTAAAGAGAAAATATTTTCAAATAAGACTGACAGGGTCAAATAAAGACCCAGAGGAATGAGGGAATAAGATATGCTGGAGAACCAGATAAGATTCAGTTGGCTATCATGCAATATTGTAAGAGAAAGTTACTAATGAGTGGAGAGCTAGGAAAGAGGCCCACTCTACACCCATTACAGTCTACCCCTTCACTACTCAGATCCATTTCTTTATATAAACTTTGACAGGCAACTCTTTCAAGATTCCAATAGGCCTACCTTTCTGGAGGAAACAGAAAGGAGGGGTCAGTAGAATGAATTATAGACCCTGCCACTACAATTTTTCTCAGTGGATATGAATTTCTTTTGTCGTCATGGTAAAGGGAATGTCATTTAAAAAAATAATCTCCTCATTTGTAATCTCTTACCAGTAAGATATTTTTTTTTCTGGACTAACAACTGCCATTTAGGTAAAGCACTGAAACTAGGGCTGGGATAAAGGAAGATGTAGGGGATGACAGGGAATAGAAGTAAAGTTGAGTCTTCCTCTTTCTGGCCCTTTTCTGTCCACTTGTGAGGAGAGCAAGTATTGAGATGTTCTGTCCATAGTGGGACACAGAGGAGAAATACGTGAATAATTGACAAAGAAAGTATGTAGCTATTAAAATAGGAGAGAGTGTTGATATATTTATACATTACCAAAATATTGACACAAAAATGCAAGCTGTGAAATTATCCAAACATAAAACAATATTTGAAACCATGTAAAAATAAACCACATATTTTCATACATTATCTGTACATATGTAATAATTCTATAGAAACAGACATGAAAATGATAAAATATGAAATTAAAAGAGTTGGTGTCTATGGACACAAAATCTGAGATTGAATTTAGAGTGCTTGATGTTAATTAGGGAGTCCCTTGGCATCAACACCCATGGAAAGGAAGAGAAGCAAGTAGGATTGGGAAAAGGTAGAATTCTAACTCTGATGCAGGCTTGACAGCTTTTGTTGAAGTTGTACTTTTCATGTAAAGTTGCAATCTACCACTTTGTCTCCTCAGTTGCTTACTGGCTTTTCTATGGTGGATACTTTCTGGTAAGCACTAATAAATAATTAAAAGACCTTTCCCCTTTGCTCTCCATCTCTTCCATGGTTCAGTACCATGTCCAGCTGGTGACTGCTCCTTTGTGGTCCCACACACTACCCTTGCACTTTCTTACTGAGGCCTGATCAAAACATAATACTGTCCGTTTCTTCAATATAGCTCTTGAATTTCAGAAGATCATCTCTGTCAGGGTCATGAGCAAGGCTGCAGAACTACAGGGGTCTGTAAGACCTATGGTGAAGGCACTACAGACAATCCACTGCCTTTGATCTAGAACTGCAAACAGCAGCCAGAGGGAAGCTGTTCAGATTACTTGCATTTACTTACTAATAACATATACCAAATAGTGTATGTACATATTTATACTCATTATACCTTTATTTATTATATATTTATTATGCTGTATTATACTTACATTTATTATTATGTACTATATTTATAATATAGATTATATCAAATGACTATAGAATATTATATATCACACTAATATTTAGTATACTATATTATATATGTTTACTATACTACTCTATATTATAATAAGTATAAAATTTATAGAATATAACAACAGTGTTGTGTTGGTCTGCAAGGGCTATCATAACAAAATACCTAAGGCTGGATAGGTTAAACAACAGGAATTTATTCCTTCCTGTTTCTGGAGCCTGGAAGTCCAAGATCAAGGTGCTACCATACTTGGTGTCTGAAGAGGACTCTTTCCTTGGCTTGTAGATATCTACCTCCTTGCTATTTCCTCACATGGCCCTTCTCTGTGTGGTGTTCCAGGTGTCTTCCTTTTCTTAGAAGGATAACGGTCCTATTGGTTGAAGACCCCCCACCCTTCTGACCTCATTTAACCTGAGTTATCTCCTGAAAAGCCCAATCTCTAAATAAAATGACACTGTGGTTAGAGCCTCAACATACAGGTTTGGGAAGCAGGGGGAACAATCATATCTAGAATAAATATATTAGATACATTATATAGGTTGACTCTGTGGAATATATAAGTATTAAAAAACTATCTAATCCATCTAACCTACATTTTTTTTCCTATCAGCAAATACACAACGTGCTACACACATTCTTTGGGGTAGAGGTAGAAGGCTACATTTCAACTTTTATGTGGGTGTCTATGATAGCCCATCAATCATCTTATGGGTAGGGATGCTCTCTTCAAAGCAGACGACTAGGCCATCAAAATAGATAGGAATTATTACGAGGGACACTGTCACAGTGAACCCCAGAATCACCAGCTCAGACACTTTGTCTTCCAGTGTTAGGGGAACAAAGGGACAATAGGTACACTGCAGCAGAATGACTTTCATCAAGCGCTGAATGACCAGAACTTTGATACATAGCGAATCCTAGTAGGTTGAGTGCACATGTGTTTCTGCTACCCCTAGACATCTGGTTATAAATTTTGCATATGTGAAAGTAAGTACAATCTAGTATGTTTCTCCTAATAAGAGCTATCACTGCAACAGAGACTACTCTTTTATATTGGTGTTGACAATGTCCTGAGGACAGACTGGAGCTTAAGTTCCATACTCTGCTCATATGCAATCTTCATAGGCTTTGTCTTAGAAAGGTCGACTCCTATGCACATCTGTCTTGTTTTTGCCCTCTAAAGTTCCTGACAGGCATGAAGTAATTCATGGGCCTCTCCCAAGGGGCTATGTAGGTGTCAACTCTGTTCATTTCTCATTTTCCAAACCAAAATTGGGATGGAGAAAAGGAAAAGGAAGGATAATTTTAACACAAGGCCCAAATTGCATTCTACAACATAGTATGACTTTTAAAGATGCATTTTAATTCGCACCTAACTTCCTGTGTTCTTCAAAAGAGGATAGAGGTTATTAGTCAAAATTTGCCAACCTCAACACTGAGTTTGATGAGGTTGAGATGGTTGTAACAAGGCTTTAAACCTAGTTTTCAGAATTGGGCATTATTTCAATTTTGGACTGGCAGGGTACTTTGAGGTGCCAACCTTATGACCCTATAGCTAGTCAAGTGTCACTTGCCCTACTCTGATTAACCTTAAGAACGTCAGGCATTGAGAAACTTGGGGTGGTACCTAGGTGATTCAAAGTTCAGATTAATGTGCCATCTTGAAATCAACCTAGGTCTAGAAGGTAGGATGTTGTGTTGTTATTTTATTAGAGTCATTCTAATTTAGGTTGATGTAAATGAGGTTTAAATAATATTAAGCTGCTTAGAAATAGTATAAAATGTGTTTTTGTTTACTTGTTTTAAGAAACAATTTTATCTACAAAGATTTTTTATGAGAGGTTGCCTCTGAATAGAACTTCCATCTATTTCTTTCTTGGTTTTCTACATGGACAAGTTAAGTAAAGTAGCCAGTAATATTAAGTTATGTAAATTATAATTAATTTTTATTCAGGGATTTTTTTCATGCGAGGACTATAAGGCTAAGTATAAAACAGTAATTAATGATCTTCCCTAGGTTAACTTGCTGTCTCTTTAGAAGTGTTTTATTGGGCCAAAATGTTATTCTATAAATCATTATGAATTACTAGGGACCCAAGACTCTAAATATACAAGTATCAACTCTTTTGAGGGAATATCTAAGAACAGAAGTAAGGAATTTCATGTGTTAAAAGGGTTGCTTGGGAGGATGATTTGGGAGGAAAAAGCCATCCACCCTTTCTAATCCTCAGTTGAAAAGCACTAGTAAAAATAAATAAATGTTTATGAACTTTAGTGTATTCAAGAAAAATAACTCAAATGTCAAATATTATATAGTACCTTTTAGACTAAATTAAAAAGCACCTGATCACAAATGATTTGGGTAACTATCTGGCCTAAAAGCAACTGTGGTGGTGCTTTTAGGGGTACTAGTTAATTTTGGGGTGCTTGCTCTTAACTGCATTAGGTATCTTTGTGTGTGTGTATGTGTGTACGTGTGTGGTGCTAGGGATTGAACCCAGGGTCTTGTACATGCAAGGGAGGCACTCTACCAACTGAGCTATATCCCTCAACCTGCATTAGGTATCTCAATTCAAGATCTGTGTCCACAACTGTTTCCTCCCAAACCTAGCCTAATATCTTGTACATCTAAATAAATCAATACATTATACTGAGCACACACATCCATCCATCCATCCATCCATCCAATTATTTTCTACATAATATTCAAAGAAGTGAGAAAATGAGTAAAGGGTAGGGACAGTTACTTAATCTCTCCAGGAAAATATTAGATACTGTGGGTGATAAGTTAGTACTAAGTTTGAATGTGGTTTGTTCCCATCAAAACTCACATTGAAGCTTACTTCCCTAACATAACAGTATTGAATTGGTGGAATCTTTAAGTGAGCTAATTAGGTCAAAGGCCACCACTCTCAGAGGGGATTAATGCCCATGTCCAGGAAGTGGGTTAGGTCGAAAAAGACTAGATTAGTTACCCAAAGCCTGGGTGGTTATAATATATGGCCACTCCCACGTTTGGTCTCTTTTGTACATAATCAATTCCCATTTTGATTCTTTGCCATGTTAGCCATGTTATGACATACTCAAGGGTCCCTCACCAGATGGCAGTGCCATGCCATTTGGACTCTTCAGTCACCAGAATCATGACCAGATAAAACTCTTTTCTTTAGAAAGTATCCAGCCACACATATTTTGTGGTAGCAACACAAAAGAAACTATGATAGTTATAAAATATTTTATAGGTTACTAAGTATTTCTCATTCAGTTGTGTGTTCTTTATTTTTATTAATTCAAAATCATTCATGTAAGTTGTTACCATTGTTGTTATTATTTTGTTTACTTTCTTCATACTGTTAACTTCTTCCTTTCCATAGTTCTTGATTTATCTGAACTTTATTAGTGTACTTGTTGAAGTATGGATCAAAAGTGATTAATCTCAACAGATATTTAATTTTTTATGTTTTTTAAAAAGTTTTTTTTTCCATTTTCTGTTGCTACTACATTGTGCTGTTAATATAATTTATTCAAAAAAGCAACTGAGTGCTCTAATCTGTGAAACAGACCTCTAACAAGGTTGACAAATGAATGTACACTTATGTGTTTAAATTTAACAGTGTGAATCTCATGTAAAAAAAATTATTTTGATTCATTAGTGGCATCCACTACACTGGATAACAGGGATTTCTTTCATAAAATGTTTTTTTTAAAAATTCCATTGCTATGTAAAATAAGTTTAACTTTAGGAACTAGCCCTGTGATCCAACTACATAGCCTAATTTTATACATCCTTGAGGCTCAGCACCTTTTTTGTGGTTGTTGTTGAAGTTTTGTTTAATTGTGTCAATTTTGAAAAGGAGTGAGAGTGCAGATGGCAAGCAGTATAGGTGTAACAAAACACAAATGAACATGATATCTCAATTTTCTTTCCAAGTGATTTTGCTAATCATTTTACATGGAATTATTTCAGTTATCAGTAACTCACCAAGAAAGCATTTGATAGCTATGTGGTTCTTGGCCAACAACCTCCACTCCCAATTTTGCCAACTCCACCCACCACCCTGCACGCCATGGGAATCTGAGGATGCTGGACTGGATGGACAGCTCTTCAGAGCAGCCTTCTGAGAGGACACAGCTTTTAGTTGTATATTTTTGTCATTAGTCTCATTTTTTCCTTTTAAACACCATCTTCCTGAAAAACCACCATGTTTATGTGACTCCCATGTCATATGAAGCCATCAATACCTTGAAAATGGCAAAAGAAGAGTTTCTCTTCAGATTAACTCAGACTGATGTCATTACGTTTGAAAATCTAATGAAATGAGTACCTTGTGACTCCTCCTGCCACTTTTTGTTTAGAAGAAAATCACTCATTCTGATTTATTTTTAGTGTTCATTGGTATAAAAATAAATCTGCATGTTAGTTTTTGACACATCTCTACTGCATTTAGTGTGTCTTCCTTTATACCTTCACTAATGTTTTATAAATTTCAATGTACCAGGCAAATTTGGCACTAAAAATAAAGTTTATTTTATCACTAGAGTTGCTATTAATTGGTGGCTACTTAAGATCTTGAAGTTTTGCTGCTGAAATAGACCAGTTGATTTTCGGGAGTATTCTGATTGATATGTTCATTACATACTACTCCCACCCCCAAATCACCCCCTCTCCTTTACCTCCCACCCCTCCCATCCTCTCTACCTGTCTTCCCATGTTTCCCACTTTCTTTTTCTCCTATCCCCGAACTTCTCATATCTATTAATGAATCTCAAGTATTCAAATCACATTGGTATTAAATGGAGTTTGTTTTATCATTGGATTCACTATTAACGGGTAGTTTTATTTTGTATGTCAATGTTTTGCAGCTGGAATAAATTAATTGATTTCCTGGGTATTTGGGGTATATAATTGACATTGGTTATATGATCGATGTGTTCTTTATATACCACCCATATCCAAACTCATCCCACTGCCAACCTCTTCACTCCTCTTCCCATCCTCCACCCACCCCATTCCATTCCTTTCTACCTTCTACTCTCCTGTGGCTCTCCATCCCTGATCCAATTAATAAATCTCAAGTATCCCAAGAAATATTGATATAGAATAAGGTTTATATCACTGGAATTGCTGCAATTGGTGATTTTATTTTATATATCAACCTTTTGTAACTGTTATGTATTAGTTGATTTACTGGAGTATCCTCAGTATATCATTGATACTGGCCTGTGTGGTTGATGTGTTCTTTATATACCACCCCCCACTCCAAATTCACACCATCCCATACTTCCTACCTTTCCTCCCATCCCTCCTTCTTGTGATCCCATTTTCCCCCAACTCTCTCCATGCTGTCTTCCTCCCTACTTCAATTAGTAATTGTCAACTATTTCAAGTAATATTTATAATAAAATTTATTATGTCACTGGAGTCACTATTAATTGATTATTTTATTATAATATATATTAATGATCTTTCAGTGCAGCTGGAATAAATCATTTGATTTCTTGGGGCATTCTGGGCATGTACTTGATGCTGGGTTGTTGATTGATGTGTTCTTTATAAGTCACCTCATCCCAAATACCCCACCTTTTCTTCCCACCCCTACCCTCTCAACTCTACCCATTCTTCCTATGCCCATCTCCAATTGTAACTTTGGACCCATTCTAATTAATATGTCTTAAATATTCCAAGTAATATTGATAATGAAAATAAAGTTGTTTATGTCACTGCACTACAGTCGTTGTTAGTTGGTGGCTTTATTTTAGATATTAATGTTTTACAGCTGTAATATATTAGTTAATTTCCTGGAACATTCTTGGTATGCCATTGACACTGAGCTGTGTGACTGATGTGTTCTCTATACTCCACCCCCATCCCAAACTCACTACTACTCCCATAATTCCCACCACCTCTATCCATTCTTCCACCCTTTCTTGGGATCCCTCCACCATCCCCCAACTCTTTCACCCTCCCAACTCTGACAATCCTCAAGAATTCTAAGTAATACTGATATTAAATATAAAGTTTGTTTTGTTACTGCAGTTGCTATTGGTGACTTTATTATTGTATATGCTAATATTTTACAACTAGAACAAATTTATTTCCTGGGGTATTCCAGGTATGTCATTGATACTGGCTTGTGTGATTGATGTGTTCTTTATACACCACGCCCATCCCAAAGTCACCCCCTCCCACCTTCCCCACGCTCTTTCCATCCCTTACCTTTCCCACTTTCCCTCTAAATCTCCCCAATGTCCCTCCCTCTCCCTCCTTTTAACAAATCTCAAGTATTCCAAGTAATGTTGATATTAAAATATTATGTCCACCAGAGTTGCTATTAAAGTGTTGCTTTACTATTATATATGTTAATGTTTTATAGCTGGAATAAACTGGTTGATTTCCTGGGGTATTCTGGGTATATAATTGTCTTGGTTTGTGTGATTGTTATGTTCTTTATACAACACCCCCATCCCAAAGTCACCACACTCCCACCTTCCTGACCCCTCTGCCCATCCCCACATCCCTCAACCCCCTCTTGTGCTCCATTTGCCTCCATTCTCCCCCATTTTACCCTCCCCACTCTAATTAATAAATCTCAATTATTTTAAGAGATATTGATATTAATAAGGTTTGTTATGTCACTGGAGTAGCTATCAACTGATGACTTTATTATTATGTATGTCAATATTTTACAACAGGAATAAATTGATTTCCTGGGGTATTCTGGGTCTGTCTTTCATACTGGATTGTGTGATTGATGTGTGCTTTATACACCATGCCCATCCCAAAGTTACCCCACTCCTACCTTTCTGACCCCTCTGCCCATCCCCCAACCCCTCTTGTGATCAATTTGCTTCCATTCTTCCCCATTTTACCCTCCCCAATCTTAATAGATCTCAGTTATTCTAAGTGATATTGATATTAATAATAAAGTTTGTGATATCACTGGATTTGCTATTGCTTGCTTTAGTATTATATGTTAATGTGCTGCTGGTGAAATAAATTAATTGATTACCTGGAGGTGTTTGGGTATATAAGTGACTCTGGGTAGTGTGATGTGTGCTTTTTATACACCACCCCTATCCCCACAGTCACCTCAATCCTACCTTTTTGATCCCTCTGCCCATCCCCACATCTCCCTGCCCCTTCTTGTGATCCATTTGCCTCCATTCTCCCCCATTTCCCCTCCCTACTCTAATTAATAAATATTGATTATTCTAGGTAATATTGATATTATAATAAAGTTTGTGATGTCACTGGAGTTGCTATTGGTTGCATTATTATGTTAATGAGCTGCTGGTGGAATAAATTAATTGATTCTCTGGAGGTGTTTAGGGTATCCATTTGCCTTCATTTCTCCCCCATTTTAACCTCCCCACTCTAATTAAGTGACCCTGGATTGTGTGATGTGTGCTTTATACACCAACCCCATCCCAAACTCAACCACTCCCACCTTTCTGACCCTTCTGCCCATCCCCACATCCCCCTACCCCCTCTTGTGATCCATTTGCCTTCAATGCTCCCCCATTTTACCCTCCCCACTCTAATTAATAAATCTTGATTATTCTAGACAATATTGATATTTGGTATGTCACTGGAGTTGCTATTAATTGATGACTTTATTATTATATATGTTAATGTTTTACAACTAGAATAAATTGATTTCCTGGTGTATTCCAGGTTTGTCATTGATAGTGGGTTGTGTGATTGATGTGTGCTTTATACACCATGCCCATCCCAAAGTCACCCCACCCTCACCTTGCTGACTCCTCTGCCCATTCCCACAACCCCTCTTGTGATCCATTTGCCTCCATTTTCCCCCATATTACCCTCCCCATTCTAATTAATAAATCTTGATTATTCTAGGTAATATTAATAACAAAGTTTGTGATGTCACTGGAGTGGCTTTTGCTTTCTTTATTACTATATGTTAATGAGCTGCTGGTTGGATGAATTAATTGATTCCCTGGAGGTGTTTGGGGTATATAAGTGACCCTGGGTAATGTGATGTGTGTTTTGAACACCACCCCCATCCCAAGCCACCCCAATCCCACCTTCCTGACCATCCCCCAACCCCATTCTCATCCCCACAACCTCTCTTGTGATACATTTGCCTCCATTTCTCCTCCATTTTACCCTCCTCACTCTAATTAATAAATATTGATTATTCTAGATAATATTAATAATAAAATTTGTGATATCACTGGAGTTGCTATTACTTGCTTTAGTATTATATGTTAGTGAGCAGCTGGTGGAACAAATTAATTGATTCCCTAGAGGTGTTTAGGGTATATAAGTGACTCTGGGTAGTGTGATGTGTGCTTTGAACACCACCCCCATCCCAAAGTCACCCCAATCCCACCTTCCTGACCATCCCCCAATCCCATTCCCACTCTCACAACCTCTCTTGTGATCCATTTGCCTCCATTTCCCCCATTTTACCCTCTCTATTCTAATTAATAAATATTGATTATTCTAGGTAATATTAAAGTCTGTGATGTCACTGGAGTTGCTATTGCTTGCCTTAGTATTATATGTTAATGAGAAGCTGGTGGAATAAATTAATTGATTCTCTGGAGGTGTTCGGGGTATATAAGTGACTGGGGGTAGTGTGATATGTGCTTTATACACCACCCCCATCCCAAAGTCACCCCAATCCCACCTTCCTGACCATCCCCCAACCCCATTCCCATCCCCACAACCCCTCTTGTGATCCATTTGCCCCCATTCTCTCCATTTTCCCTCCCCATTCTAATTAATAAATCTTGATTATTCTAGGTAATATTAAAGTTTGTGATGTCACTGGAGTTGCTATTGCTTGCTTTAGTATTATATGTTAATGAGAAGCTGGTGGAATAAATTAATTGATTTCCTGGAGGTGTTTGGGTTATATAAGTGACCCTGGGCTGTGTGATGTGTGCTTTATACATCACCCCCATCCCAAAGTCACACCAATCCCACCTTCCTGACCACCCTCCAACCCCATTCCCATCCCCACAACCCCTCTTGTGATCCATTTGCCTCTATTCTCCTCCATTTCCCCTCCCCATTCTAATTAATAAATATTGATTATTCTAGGTAATATTAAAGTTTGTGATGTCACTGGAGTTGCTATTGCTTCCTTTAGTATTATATGTTAATGAGTAGCTGGTGGAATAAATTAATTGATTTCCTGGAGGTGTTTGGGGTATATAAGTGACCCTGGGTAATGTGATATGTGCTTTATACACCACCCCCATCCCAACTCACCCACCCCCACCTTTTCAACCCCTCTGTCCATCCCCACATCCCCCTACCCCCTCTTGTGATCCATTTGCCTTCAATGTTCCCCCCCATTTTTACACTCCCCACTCTAATAAATCTTGATTATTCTAGGCAATATTAATATTAATAATAAAGTTTGTTATGTCACTAGAGTTGCTATTAATTGGTTGATTTTTATGTCAATGAGCTGCTGGTGGAATAAATTAATTGGTTCCCTGGAGGTATTTTAGGTATATAAGTGACCCTGGGTTGTGTGATTGATGTGTTCTTCACACACCACACTGATCCCAAACTCACCATCTCTCACCCCTCCCCATCCCCTCTTCCCACCCTCCCAGTGCTCTCTTAGTCCTTCCTCCCACTCTCTACCCTCCCCAATGGCCACCCTCCCCATTAATAAATTTCAAGTATTCCAAGTCAAATAAGACTAATAAATAAATGTTATTTTGTCACCGGAGTTACTGTTAATTGGTTGATTTATTTTATATGTAGACCTTTGCAGCTGGAATAAATATTTGACTTCCTGACGTGTTCTTGGTATGTCATTGATACTGGGTTGTGTTATTGACGTGTTTCTTCGTACACCATCTCCCTCCCAAATGCACCCCACTCCCACCCTCCAACTCTCCCCCTGCCCACTGTGACCTTTACCCCCCCTCTCCCCATCTCCCCACCTGGAGCCCTGAAGGAAGACGCTGAAATGACCAGGACACAGTTTGCACTTAACCACTAAATCTTTATTGAATTTTTATTATAACAGCAATACAATATTAGTAAATACAGAGAAATATTGAGTAAAGAGAATACAGCAATAATTTGAAGGGAGGGTAGGGGCTGGGAGGTGGGGCAGGGTAAGGAGGAGGAGCAGGGTTGGGGGAAGGGGTGGGGGTAAGGAGGAGGGCTACTGACAGGGGCAAAAGCAAGGGTCTTTATTCATCATTTTCCTTCAACATTCATGAATATTAAACCATCATCATCATCATCATCAATTTCATTCTAACAACAAACTCTCTAAAGATTTTGCCCACAAATTGATCCCTGAAGTTAACACACAGGGCCTTTATGAAATAATTAATCTGACCATCTGTGAAATTTCACTAGAGTCCATGTCCAATTCATTCTGAATAGGTTGATCTCCCTGCAGTTCCCTCTGAATTTATTTGAAATCATTAGAGGTAAGAGGTATGGGGTAAAGGGTCATAAGTAAGTACACGTGTCCACTTATAGTAATATCTAATACATAATATTATCCTAACTTATCCTAAATAATCCCACCCACTTAAGATTACTTAATAGTCCCTCCCATCCTAAAATACTATGATTATATATCCCCTACTAATTAAACTGATTACATAAAGAAATAAAAACAATGCAAAATTCCACAGACAATTCAACAGCGTTCTACAATCTGAAACAACAAAGAACTTTCAGTCCCATCAGACATGTGATCTCTCTCGATGAAAATGTCACATGGTTCTTCTTTTTCCTCAGGTGGTCCTTCACTGCTGCTCAGGTCTTTCCAGCAGGGTGCTCTCTGTTGCCAATCTTGGAACTGGATCTGATGTGAGATGTCTGTGGTGGGTGATGACTGGATCAATTCAGGAGTCCAAGAGGTACCTACAAACTTAAACAAAATTCCAGACTGCACCATTTAGATGTGTCCCTTCTTTATTTGTGCACCTGCAAGTTCACTCTATTTCTTCCCATGATTGAATCAAATATATCAATGCTCAAACTAAATTGACCCTTTATAAATGTATGTAAACCTTCTCTATTTCAATATCTTAACATGATGACCATACTTACTTTTCTTCAGGCTTGACTAGCAATGGGAGCTCTTAGATCTTCTTCCTCGATTTAATTAATGAGGAATGCAAATTCTGATGTTTTACTTATCTATTTCCTTCCTGTTTTTACTTTGCTCCCTTTCTAACTTCTTGTCCTTTATGAATAAAGGCATTTTTTTTGGAAATGCCAAAAGAAAGTTTTAAAGTATCCAATTAACATAAATTTAATCAACAGAAACAAAATAAATCAATTGAGAAAGGAAACTTATCAAATTGAAAAAGGAAACTTACCAAACTGAGAAAGGAAACTTACCAAATTGAGAAAGGAAACTTAACTAAATTTCAATACTATAGAGCAATAAATGTAAAATTACTTATCCTTAACACCTAACATTTATAGATAGTATATATAGGGGTAGAGCATAGTACACACTGCCAAAGAGTCAATCTCAAGCTTTAGTAAACAGTCCGACGTGTCAGGGATTTTGTGAGTTGTGTACCCACGCCAGCATGCTCTCTCTGAGCGTTCTGCTGTTGGCCAACTTCTCCAGGCTTTTGCTTGCAGTGGTGGCAAATGTCCGTGTGCACATGCCAGGGCTGCAGAAAATGGCCCATTTCTAGGCACTCTGCAGCTTGAAGATCAATTGAAAACTGTAAATTTGACACACAACAACTTGAATTCAAATGTATGGAAGATGGATTGAGATTTGAGGTAAACGGAAGTGACGCTTCACAAAATGCACCATTTTAAAAGTACTCTAAAACACACAAGTGATTGACAAGCTTTCTGATTCCATTGAAGAAAATAAGGAAAAGTTGTTTTAGACTAAATAGCCAATTAGGTTTTCTTTTGTGCAATTTAAAAAGTCCAATTGATAGAATTGAAATTCTATGATAAAATTCAAGATTTATTATAAATACTCCAGTTCTGAGGAGCCTCTCATTCACAGTATTGTAAGAAGTTCACAGTAAAGAGATTTCTTATGCTATGTTTTTTTAAAAATTTTATTTAGTTTAACAATAAGAATTGAATAGTACTTTGTCATTCAATGGAAACTTTTGAAAGCATAGCCAATACTTTTAAAACACTGTTAAGGAACACTACTATAGATAGAAGTTTTAAGTATTTAAACATGCAAGGATAAGGGGTGGGGGATAATAATGAATATGCGTAAGATGATGCTGATGAAAAGGAAACTTCACCATTAAGACTCCTCTTCAGGCAATTTGGAATATAAATCCTGTAGCAGGGTTAATGGCAGTAGTAGAGAATTAAACAGAAAGAGAGAGGTTAGAGAAGTGGTTCAAGGTAGTAGCAAGGGACCAGGTTAAAGAAGTCAGGCAGTCCCAGGTTAGCACAGAGTCCAGGAAACACCAGAGGTGTCACTGGATTGAAGACAACTCTTGTGTTGTCAGTTGCTTTGTGAGGCCTTTCATCCATTGGCAGCTTGATTCTTTCGAAGTGATTACCCTCAGGTCATCTTCTCATTAAAGAAGTCCATGTCCTCAAGACAGTGCCCAGTGCTCTAATTCCTCTTCCCTCCCATGCTCAGGAGTGTGGGTCTGGGTGCAAAACATTTCCCCTCTCCTATCATCCTAATGCTACAGTCTAATGAGGGGACTGATGATGGAATGCCCAGATGCAAATGGAGGCAGAGACGTAAACAGATGCTTCCCAAACTTCAACTGGTGTTTTTTTCCAGCCAATTAACAACATTCATGAAAATTCTTTCTGAGGTCCCAGCACAAGTTGGTAACAATTAACTCAGCCTCTTTTAAGAGTTGGGTACGGGATTTAGGAGTCCTTTGATTTGCTAATCTTTAGCCCTCACACATGATTGAGAGGTGGTCACCACATTTCACAAACACCTAACACACCTGGAGCCATTACTGGCATGATGATGGTAAGATGTTGTGTCAAAGCCAGAGTTCTTGGGTACACGTGATTTGCACCAGAATATGAAGGCACACTCTTTAACATGCAAGAGTCTATCTGAGAGCACTTCCTTTTCAGGCCTGAGGTGTTACATGTCGCAGGGGTGTTTGCCTGCTTCTGGGAGAACCAGTCGACTTGCTGCTCCTTGAGAATTAACGGAACCATGAAAGTGGAGTTTGAAGATGGTGAAGTTTCTAAGGGTGCAGCAAGAGGATCACGGAAGCCTTTCTATACTGCACCAAAAACTGTGGCTTCCTTTATAGGGCCTCGGTCCTCCAGTGATGTAGAGTCCCGAAGCTACAAGAAGGGTCATGTCCTCCTCCTCCTCACCTCCCCCTCCCTTAAGAAATCAGTGTTTCCTGTGTTTGCATCAGCTTCTCTGTAAAGAAATTTGGCAGCCTATAATTTAGATGGTGACAGAGGTTTCATCAGGTAAAACCCAGGCTTTCTTGGAAAGTAAACTTTTTAATTGGCAGTCAAGAAGAAAAACAGAATTTCTTGGTAAATATTATTTTGAAGGTCTTCGGTGTTTGAAGATGTGTGCCAGTTCAGGGTAGCCCTGACCTTCTGTAGCCTTTCAGAGAGGATGTGGCTTGAAGATACAGTAGCTCAATTTAGCACACAGTCACTGATTGAGAAGCTACACAGGAATAAACTTGGAGGGAAGAGATCCTGAAGGGACATGACAGGAATTCACATGGTACTGTAAGAAGGAGGTGGCGGCGGCGGAGGCGGTGGAGGCGGCGGCTGCGGGGGTGGGTACTGCGGCACAGGAGGCTGGCGGTACCAATGTGGATTCCAGGTGATCATCACAGGTACATAGAGAGATCTTCCTTGTCCATCTCGTCCCACGGGGTACCACGCAAATCCTACTGGGTAGGTCGGATACGTGGTGTATGCGGGGTACGAGTGGTATCCAGGTACTTGAGGAACAAATTCAGTGTACGTTGCCAGGTGCGCTTGGTCGTCTAAATTTGGAATTGATAGGCGAGGATACTGATTCTGGATGGTGAAATGGTTTGGAGCCCTGCAATCATAAGAAACTTGCAGTTTCCACCCCCTCTTGACTTGAAGAACTTGGGCTCCGTTCGGTGCAATGGTTGTGGGGTAATCAGCCCATCCTTCACGTTTCTCGCCACAAAATCTCGGAGAGCTGCCATTTCAGGTTCAGACAGTGAGTACACATGTCCACTGGGAATGCTGTGCGCTCCAGGTATCATCTCTATGTTGGGGTCAACCAGACGGTGATCTGGGTAGACGTGCTCATCAACTGGAGTGTACACATTCTGGACGTAGTAATACCTCACTGGTTGGTAAACTCTGTATCCGTCTACTGAGTAGTAAAGTGACGGGTGTGGTGCTGGTGGTGGGAGTGACGGAGGTATTGGAGTATACATCCGGCAGTGGTATCGGCAGTATTCTGAGTCGAAGACGATTGATCGAGTGCTCCAGGTGATGTTGGGGTCATGTGTGCTCAGCCAGCGAACTCCCAGGACGACGGGAAAGAACGGAGATTGAGTCACATCAAATGACAGCACCTCGCGGTGATCTCCCAGGTCGACTATCAGGTCATGAGTTTCGTGGACGACTGGGCCCGATGCGATGGGGCGCCCGTCAATTGCTTCCACAAGTATTGGCCAGTCCTTAACTCTTAGAGGAATTCCATTTTGTGCAACGTATTCGTGATCAATGAAGTTGCCAGAAGCACCAGAATCGATCATGGCTCGGACGAACAGGGTGTGTCTGCCCGGAAGATGGATCTGGAGCATCACTTGCAGGTGTGGAGATGAAGCATCATCTGGTGGGGACCTTATTAATTCCGGCCCGGTCGCTGAAGGTCCCTCTACAGCGGGGCCGGGGAGTTTCCCGCCGGTGAAGACTTTGAGGCCTTGGCAGGACAGTTGTCGGCGTAGTGACCTCCGTTTCCACAGTAGAGGCAGAGGTTCAGCTTACGGCGTCTTTCCTTTTCTTCCTGGGTCAGGCGCATGCGGGCACCTCCCACGGGCTCGGTGGGATCTACCTGGTGGTGGTTTGACACGTGAGGCATCACCAGTGCCCGGGGTGGGGAGCGTGGCTTGCGAGCAGCAGCAGCCCTGGCCAGCCTTCTCTCAATGTGAATGCACTGGCCGATCAGTGCGGACAGCGACTTGGGAGCCTCGAGGTGGGACAGCTCCTCCTGAATGTGGTCGCTGAGGCCCTCGTGGTACTGGTCAATCAGAGCAGGCTCATTCCAATCCAGGTCCTGGGCAATCATCTGGAAAGCGTTGGAATAGTCGATGACAGACCCCATGCCCTGGCGCAGACGTCTGATCTTGCGTTTGGCAGCCTCTCGCCTCTGAGGGTCTTCAAAGACATGCTTCATTTCCATCATGAAGGCTGGGTAGTTGTGCATCAGGTAGTGAGATCGCTCCAGTTTCGCAGAGGCCCAACGGGCAGCACGGCCGGTCATCATGCTTGTCACGAAGCAAACACGGACACGATCAATTGAGAAATCTCTGGTGCTCTTTTCCATGAAGACTTGGCACTGGGACATGAAAGGAGCCAGCATGTCTGGGTTGCCATCAAATTTCTCTGGCAGGTCTTCTGGGCACTCTTCCTCGATCGGAGCGGGTGGGGCAGCAGCCGCTGCAGCACCTTGGAGCTCAATGTCGTCATCATCATCCTCAGGGGTGGGTTCCACTTGCTCACGGAGAGTGCTGTTCTCCTCTGTGAGCTTCTGCACCTGGTTCTGCAGGTTGTTGTTTTCCTCGGACTGCCTGATGACCTTCTCTCTCAGGTTGTTGATCTCTTCGGAGAGCTCGTCCCTCCTACGCTCTGTCATGTTTGGGACGCAGGGGCTCTTGTGGCCGCTGGGTTTGTTGTTGTTGTTGTTGTTGGGGGGAGGGGGAGGGGGAGGCGGTGGGCAGTCGGGACCCAGGGTGACGGTTGGTGTGGGAGGAGACCTCCCAGGTGTTGCTTCACTCCTGTGGGGATGGAGGCCTGGATCCTGGCCCCCTCTTGCACCCCTTCTTCTCTTTGTTTTCAAAACTCGCTTATTTCTGTAAATGAAGATAAGAGTATACATTCAACATATATATCCAAAGGGGCACAATGCAAGGAAGATTTAGTATTTAATGCATCTCCCTGATCTACTTGCTCATATTAATAATTAGCCAACAAAGAAAAAACATCCTCAAAAGAAAAGAAAATGAAGTTATCAATCAAGACAACAGATAATGAAAAGCACTTTTCTTTCTGATGCTCAAATGACATTTTCTTCCTCAAAAATCACCTTTTCATTGTGATTCATCAATATGTAAACTTTAACACCAGCATGCTCACCTTTATAGGCTATAAAAGAATGCTAAGACACAGCAAATAAGTGAATTTGTAAAGAGGAAAGAAGCAAGAAACTTTTAGGCAAAAACAGATACCAAATAATTATGCAAAACAATTCCAAAGTAACTTGCTACTAGAGAAATTAGGCGAAAACCAGCTAATATTCCAATCAATTAAACAACAACAACTAAAAACAACCACACAACAAAAGAGATGCCTGTATTCATCAGTCCTGAAAAAAGAACACATGCTGGCCAATTGTCATAACCTCTGTCCACCTCCTACAGAGAATGTAATTGATTATGAAATCAAACAACCACCACCACCACAAAAACCACAAGACTGTCTAATTACATTTCTGACCATAATTTAACTTCCCAAAGAAAATTCTCTTTGGGTCAGAAATGGCACTTAACAGCAACATGTCAGTTTCCTTCCTCATTATGTAGTCATTCAACAAATATTAATTGATGCCTCCTAACAAGAGCTAGTCTAGAAAATGGGATTGTTTTTTCAAAGATGACCAATAATAGTTAATTATGATTTAATTATAATAATTACTTATTTATTAAAATTTAATTAAATTATATAATGCAGATAAACCACACAGCGAATGTTCAACAACTGTCAGTTGAGACTAATAAGGTTATTAATTAGAAAAGAAAGGTAACTTTCTGTTGAAACAGGGAGGAGCTGCAACTATAGCAACCTGGGCACCCATTACATACTAAAGCTATTCTTTTTTTTTCCTTAAATACTATGTTGGTCAAACAACTCCACAGCTTTATTGATCCTTCAGGTCACCAGTTTGCAATCCCTGATTCTCAATCAAGATTTGCCACCATAGCCCCACCCCAAAGGTTTGTAATATTCAGGTGGGATAAAGCTGTACTCAGGGGTGGGGGAGTTGGGGGGTAGAGAGTAGGGGTGGGGGGGTGGGAGGTGGGGATGGGGGAGTAGGGAGATGGGAGGTAGGGAATGGGAGGTGGGGATAGGGATGGGGGGTAAGGGGGTAGGGTTGAGGGATTGGGTATATAGATGTGTCTGGAGGTGGCATTGGGGATTAAATGTTATAATTATGAGTGTGGTGTTAATAAATCACACAATAGGTCATAATAAAGTATTTTCCTGGAAAAATAGGGTTAAGTGCATTTAGAGTGATTTAATCATTTAAAATTTCAATAATTTCAAATCCAAATCTGGAAAATTTAAATACATAAGAAGTTTAAAACTTAATACATAATATATGAAAGTTTAAAAAGTTTTTAAAAGTTTAGAAAGTTTAATAAGTTTTTAAAAGTTTAACTTTTTAATTTGAAAAGTTTAAAACTTCAAGGAGTTTTCAAAGTTCTGAAAGTTAGAAGTTCAAAACTTTAAAAAGTTCAGTTTTTAAAAAAGTTTTAAACTTTTTAAAGTTTTAAGAAAAGTTTAAAACAACACGTTTTTTAAAAAAAATTAAGTTTAGTTTAAAATGTTTAAAACACTTTGTAGTTTAAAAGTTCAAAACTTTTAAATAAACAAAACTTTTAAACCATAACTTGTTTCTCTCTGACCTATCAAAGCAAAAGTGGTCATTAAATAAATTATATAAAGTTAAAAAATTTGTTAATTAAAGAAGTTGAGTGGAAAATAACTAATATTTCAACTTCTAGGGTATAAGAAAAAAGGGGAAATGGTAATAAAACACTCATGAGCCCTGCCCTGTTTCCCCCTTTCCTAACGCCCCTCCCATCCCCTAAACCACTATGCCACCTCAGCTCACCATCCATAACCTTTTCCCCTACATTCTTTGCTGTTGAAAATGGCCTCTCCAAGGCATGACAATAGAGCAAGCAAGGTCCTTAAAGGGCAAGGGTTAGTGTGTCATTTTAATAATTTTAACTTAATAACTTTAGTAACTTAGGCTACAAACACAATGAATAATCAACATTCAAGATAATGTGTTATCAAGCTTAGAAAAAATTAGAAGACACAATAAACACATCATAACCTGTGACGTTCAGTCTCATTTCCAGCTCTTTAAAAACAATAGGATAGATAACAATGGCAATGCAAAGTCACAATGTAATGCAATTTGTATTTATTAAATTAAGAGTTTTAATGTCTCATTAAAAAAACAACTAATAAACAAAGGTCAGGTGACTAAAGTGTCACTTTGATTGTATAGGCTAAAACATTTTAATCAAAACAGATAAGACTTCCTATAGGGCAGTCACAGCATGGCCTAGTGCAGCTTGACACAGGTCAGGAAGGTTAATATACATGTCAATAACAGATACTGGGGTGGGCTATATTTAAGCTGCAGTCTGATGATTTTACTATCTATAAAAAACAATGATGGGACAGAAACTGCATTGGGAAATCAGCAAATAATATATTGCTTAAGGAAACAAAATCAATAAGAATTAAAATTTCAAATGCCTTTATTTTAAAGAAAGGTAATTTGTAAGTGAGGAAACTAGAGTTTAGATCTTAGATGATAGGGAGGGGCTACAATTACGTGTTTGGGGAATGCATGACCCTTCCCCTCTCCCCCTCAAGACATTCAAGACATTAAAGTTTTTTGTTTGTTTGTTTGTTTGTTTGAACAGCACTGTCTTTAAAAAAATAAATTGAGGTCTTATTTGGCTTGCAAAGTCACCAGTTTAAGACCTCTGACCTTTACCAATGTTAGGACTCAAACCCCCACTGGGGTTTGCAATTTTGGGGTGGGACTCTTAAGTCCAAAGCAAATTAGTTAACCCATTAAAAGTTAACAGAGTAGTAAGCAGGCAGATTAATACTAAATTTAAGTAAAGTACAAAAATGTTTAACAGTAACTGGTACAGTATAAGGTCACGTGATGCAAGGAGCATTTCAACTTGATTTGACTAATAAAACTCTGGCTCCTTAAAGTCCCTCTTACAGGGACTGAATTGGAGAGGTGGGGTCAAGAGGTCCCATTCCTGAAAACTGAGAGGTCACATTGCAAAAAAGCCATGCTGCCTAGGACAGAAGTCATATTATATATGATAAATATTTCAGTTTTAGTCTACTTAGTAATTAAGTACATTTGGTTAATTAACAACTCTTCACAATGACTTCTAAAAACTTATTCCCCAAATCCACCAAAAAGCAAGAGTAGCCAAAAAAACACCATACACATACATCCCATTAAGAAATGAAACACCTTTAAGCAACTATTAATTGTTTTAAATTTTCAAATGTCCAATTTTTTAAAGTATTATGTGCATCACTTGTAAAAGGCAAGTTCTATTAATATGCACATTTTTTTAAACCAATGTTTTGAACTTCTTTAATATGCAGACATAGAATTCCCAAAGAAGCAGCAGACTTAAAGCTGTAATTATATGTACATATTTTCCACAGAATGTATACTTTTAAGGGGCTGGGGTATTAGGAGGGTGATACATTTTTGGAAGCCAAAAAGTTTTCTTTTTCTCCCCTTAATAAACTCCTGGCTCATAGTTTGTAATATAGAGAACCAGGTTTTGAATGTCTTCATTCAATTAGAAATGTTTTTAAATGGTACATTTGACTGGCAATAAGTAATACAGATGTTTAATTATGCCAGTTGAAACAATCTATATTTTGTAACTATTTTGTTACATTATACAAATTTTAAATGTCAATGTATACCATTAATAACCTATTTGCCCAAAATTTAAATAATTAGTTTTTTATGAAAAAAACTAATTACTTAGGATAACAAATAATTGGCTTTTTATGAAAAAAGCCATTTATTTGGGATAACAAATAATTGGCTTTTTATGAAAAAAGCCATTTATTTGGGATAACAAATAATTGGCTTTTTATGAAAAAAGCCAATTACTTGGGATAACAAATAATTAGCTTTTTATGAAAAAAGCTAATTACTTGGAATATTAAACAATTAGCTTTTTATGAAAAAAGCTAATTATTTTGAATAATTTAAATTAATTTAGTGCCTTTATAATTACAGCTTACATTTTTGAAGTTCAAAAATATATAATTTTTTTCTTTTAAGAAACTTTTAGATGTGTGAGAGGTACAATCCAGGCCAGCAAAGCACCACAGTGGAATAAAAAAACAGAAAAGACCTGCAGACACTAAGCAAGAGGACAAATAAACCAATTTACTCTGGTCATTTAACACATGTTTAATGAATGCCTACCATGTGCCAGGCACAATTTATTGTATGTAGGCAGGTTAGCCAGGGCTAATCCCTTAGTTTCCAATGGGGAAAAAACCCCCAGTTTCATAGGCACACAAACACTTCATCATCACTCAAAGGCCAAACCAGCAGCACCAAAACGCCACTTAAAAGTCCCATGAAACAAACACAGTCCAAATTGTTTCTTGTTTTGTATTCACCAAAGCATTCAATTCCAGTAGGTCCACTGGTGTCTTTAAAAAAAGGTAATGTGAAGTTATTTTTTAATTAAATTGTTTTATTTATAATAAAATCATTTGGCTAAATTGCCTTTAGAGGCACAGCCAAGTCATCTTAGACATTCTCACAATAACTATCAGTTTAAATTGTGAGATTGTTATTTAATATATGCAAAACACTTATAAAAAGTGCTTACAAGTGCCAGGTATAATTGTTATTAATTGTTCTTATTTATTATTCTTGTATTTATTAGACACTAGTGGACAAAAAGCAAAACCGCGCAGCAGAGAAACCGCAGGGGGGCGGGTCTGTGCAGCCAGGCTCTGGCAATGAAGGCGCGCAGGCGCATAGGACAAGGCCCAATGGGAGGGGTGGGGGACTCACACTGCGCAGGCGCAGGCAAGCTGCTGAAGGCAGGGCCATAGGCCAGCTCAGAGGAGGCAGGCTCAGGGTGGAGCCAAGCTTTGGACAGGCGGGGTGCCAGGGCAGGCAACTTCAGAGGAGGGGTCTCAGAGAGAGGCGGGGTCAGGCCCCTCAGAGGAGGGGGCTCAGGGAGGGGTGGGGTCTGGGCAGGCCACCTCAGAGGAGGGGGCTCAAGGAGAGGCGGGATCTGGGCAGGCCACCTCAGAGGAGGGGCTTCAGGGAGGGGCGGGGTCTGGGCAGGCCCCTCAGAGGAGGGGGCTCAGGGAGGGGTGGGGTCTGGGCAGGCCACCTCAGAGGAGGGGGCTCAAGGAGAGGCGGGATCTGGGCAGGCCACCTCAGAGGAGGGGGCTCAGGGAGGGGTGGGGCCTGGGCTGGCCACCTCAGAGAAGGCAGGCCTTGAGGCGGGGTCTGGGTAGGCTGGCTCTAAAGAGTCAGCGCTTGGGAGGCGGGGCCTGGGGAGGCGCGCTCTGGGAAGGCGCGCTGCAGGGGAGGCGCGCTCTGAGTAGGCGCTGGGAGGGAGAAAGGGAGGCGCTGGGAGGGAGAAAGGGAGGTGCTAAGCGTATTCTGAGCAGATACTGCAGAGAAGGCGCGTTAGGATGGGCGGGGCAGGCCGGAGACTGGCTGCTACAGGGCTGCAGAGTGTCTGCACGCCACTCCCAAGATCCCCCCCCCAAAACCCCTCCCACCAACCTCCAATAGCCAGATTCATTTCATGCAGCAAGAGCAATCACCCCCGATCCAGCACCCCCCCCCCCAACTCAGCAAACCGACAGTTTCCACAAACTGTTGCTGGACGCCAATTCGCGCCCCCACGACAACTACACCGCCACTTCAATCAACATAACTAGGCAGCCTAATCTGCCATCACCAAAAGTCAGCGCCCCTCCACTCCACTGCCATAGCAGGAATCGTGTGGGCAGAATGTTAAACACTAATTTTTGCCCAAGGCTCCATTTTGTCTAACAGAACCATCATGCACAGATCCATCCTGCAGAGAAATACAGTGGGAGCCATTCGAAAAGGTGAAAGGGTGGGGTCCCCATCTAAGAAGCAGAGTAATTGTACTCTGCAGCCCTTGTCCCTCTATACCTGGTTTATCTGTAGTGCCAAACAGCCTGCAGCTCATGTACCTCTGCATCAGTTACCACTTTGCAGGGCATTTTAGGTGTAAATTGTTCCGCAGTTCATGTACCTCTGCGGTTCTTGTGCCTTGTAGCGCAATGAAGCGCTATTGTAGAGCTAATGTCATTTTTGTAGCGCTTTTGAAGAGCTAATCTTCTGCAGCTCAGAATTTGAAGCGCATGTAAAGCGCAAGTCAATCTTTAGTCTGCAGTTCATATATCGCTGCAGTTTTTACAGGTCCGTAGCGCATGAAGCGCCAATCTGTATACCTTACCGAAGCGCCCATCAGTCGGTAGCGCATGAAGCGCCAGTCCGTAGCGCATGAAGCGCCCATTAGTTTCTAGCGCGTGAAGCGCCCCTCAGTTTTTAGCGCATGAAGCGCCAGTTTATAGTGCACGAAGCGCCAGTCTGTAGCGCAACCAAAGTGCCCATCAGTTTGTAGCGCATGAAGCGCGAGTTTGTAGCGCAACTGAAGCGCTCATCAGTTTGTAGCGCATTGAAGCGCCAATTAGTTTGTAGTACGGATCACTTTGTAGCGCATTTGAAGAGCTATTTGCAAATTAGTCTGTAGCTCATGTGCGTCTGCAGCTCATTCTTGTCTGCAGCTCATGTCTGTCTACAGACCGTATCTGGACTTGGGTCCTGGAAACCAAAGCCCTGAAGGCTTGGTTTCCCCACTCAGTTTTGGGGTTCTGCCAGTGAAGGCGTGGCAAGGTTTGCGTGGAGACATTCTGGGCACTACTCCATCTCCCGCAGCTCCCGATAAAAACGGGGAATGAATGTGATCTTAAAAAAAAAAAAAAAAATCCTCACCGCATACTCACCACGCGAGGACTCCTCTGCGAAGACAGGAAGGAAGGGGTCCCACACCTGGCCAGGTGTGGGCTCCACTGGCTGCTCCGCAGCCCGGAGTGGCTCCGGACGCGAGCCCGCTCAGCGGACCTTTCGGGAGGCTCAGTGGACCCTCTCTGCTGTTCTTCTCAGGGCGCAGTCAAGGTTTCTTCGACACACACCAACCGAAGTTGAAGCGCGTGTACCCGGAGCGCCGACCGCCTGCCTTATATAGGCTGAACAGAGGAGGGGGGCGCCAAATCCCAGCGTGCTCTGCGGGCTGGGGGGCGGAGGGGGGTGCGGGGGCGGGAAGGATGGGGGGTGGGGGAGGGGGCCATGGCCACGCTTCAGTGGCCCGCCGCTAGAGGGAGTACAGGATTAGGGAGGGGGTGCAGGATGCTGATGCTGAACTGGCCAAGCTGGGAGGAAAGAAGAAAGGGAGGGGAGGGGAGAATCGAGGACGGCCGGCCTAGCCAGGCCAAGAATGCTATTGCCCCGGTGGTGGGAGCTGGGAGACCCCTGTTCTTGGACTGGAAAGGGTCGGGGGACACGCAGGATGAGCCCTGCGACCACTGGCACATTCTTGCTGACAGGTTAGTGGCCTGCGCGCGATGTGGAGGTCCTGGGCCAAACAGGCCGCCGCCTCCCCCTCCCCCACTCGGGTTTGGGTACCCGGGCTCGTCCTTTGGGCGCCAGCCCCTCTTGATGCCCCATTATATCCCTCCTCCAGGATGCCCTGTATCCTACTTTTGGGGACCGTGGGTTCCTCTCCAGGATTGACCCCTGGCCTTTTTCTTTTCTCTGCACCCCCACCGGCCCCTCCCTGACCAGCGGGCTCAGAAATTTCAGCTCTAGTTTCCATTCTCAGCACCCTCTCCCCCGCACCCTAGCCCCCTAGTTGGACCTCTTTCGATCTTGCAGCAAAGACCTGGGGGTCGCTGCCCATTTTGGGGGGATGTTACCCCGCTATTAGGGTTCCTTGGCCTAGATAGGAGCCAAAGGAAATAGGTGTCAAGCCGCCTCCCCCTCTTCAAATAACATCTTTTCTCCTTTTCTTGACTCTGATTGAGAACACTAAAATCGACATTTAAAACACCTAATTCACCCTTCTTCCTAAACGCATTTCTCCGCGGCAGAAATACCGATTTTCTTAGGTTTTTACCGATCAGGGGAGCGAAATCATGAGATGCCTGGAGCCAAACAGGACATGCAGGTCAGGGTTAACCCGGGTTTGGGGGCTAGAGATGCTGCAAACAGCACCGTTTGCCCCACCAAGTGCACTATTTTGAGAAGGCAGAAACAATTGAAAACAGCTGTGGATGCTTCCACTGTGTTTGGCGGGCTTTGGAGGCTCCCAGCTACGGACTTTGGCGGTGGTTAGGAGGTTTATGGAGAGACCTCGCTCTCTCTGCAACATTACATTTTCTTAAATCTTTTAGGGAGAATGAATGCGTTTGGTCACGGTAACCGCACGTCTAAACCTTTGAAGCGGGTTGCCGAGTCTCGGCCCCAAATATTTGTGTGTATGTATACCAATAAACTTATTTTTTACGTGGGGGAAAATTGCTGATGAGAAAGAATGCTGAATAAAAGCCATAATGCAGATTCCCATCTAAGCCGCCTCAAAGTGTTATGCATCAAGAAAACTGGCAATCTGTTGCTAATCTTAAGTTTAAGTGGGAGAATCAAATTGTTTACAACTGATATTTCTGGAACACAGATGAAACACATTAGTCTTTGGAGACTAAAATTGAGCATACTTTAGTAATATTGCTGCAACCTATTTTATTCTTAGAGGATAAATGAGACTTTTACCCATTGTACGTGACAAGGTGGTAGGGACCGCGTTTAAAAAGCGAGCCTTTCTAGGAATGAACTAAACCTAGTCCACTTACTGAGATTTTACATCTTATTAGAAATAAAATGTTCAATATCAGGAAAATGAATGAAGTGCAGATTTCCAATAATGAAAGGTATTTTTTTAGAAGTTGGGTGAACACAATTATACTTTTTAGAAGTGTTTTTTAATTTAATCTAACTTTCTTCTGCAATACATAATAATTTCAGGATTTCTTATGTTTTGTAGACTGCTGTTCTGGCGACTGCCCGACTGTCAAATTCTTAGCAGTTTGTTTCTTAATCCAAAGTTACTTCACCCAGTTGTTAACTGATAGACTTTTTTCTCCTAAAAATATGAATTAAAAACTAGTATAGTTGAAATATGGGGAAAATTCAACTTTAAAAAAACCCACCTGAGACTTTCAAAGTTTGAACCAGTTTGATTTTTTAATTTCAAAATGTTAGCCAGGATTTATTGTTGTAAAATTAAAAAAAAAAACTTCATTAGCATTTTTATCATAATAACATAATTTCTACTCATCATCCAAAATTCAGGGGAAGAACCCCAGAAAACTGTAAAGAAGAAAATCAAGATCACCTGTAACCTTTTCACCCTGCAATAATACCAGTAAATATTATAGAGTCTGCTTTTTCATACTTTCTCTATGCTTATATAGGTATCTAAAGAATATATATTTTTCATGATTACATAAATACTTTTTGAAAATTAAAAAATGGGATCAAATTTATTTTTCTCAAGTGTTTTCCCTTCAAATACCCTTTAAATATTAAATAAGATTAAATTTGCAGTTTTCTTTAAATAAAATAATATTAATTTCTAATTAAATATTTTAATGAACAACCTTGGTACATAAATATTTAAAATCAGAAAACAGTAGAATTTCCTCTGTTTTCACTATTGTAACATATACATAATTGTCATTTTGTTGTATTTCCTTGTTTTTTTTTTTTTCCTCTACATTTGAAAAAAATCTTTTTCACTTTGCTTGGAAATATATTTTTCTAAGGGAAAAGGCAATATCAATACATAACTAGTTTAGATAAAACTTTCTTGCTATCTAAAACAACACAATATTAAAAACAACAGACAACATCAATAGATACTTTAGATATTTTTGTGTTATCAAAAACAATTTTTAAAAACAACAAAAAAGCCCAATAAATATTAGTAGATAAGGACTTTAAAGACTGTTTTGACATTTAATATCTAAATGACTTTTGGATTTTCTCAGATATTTATTCCCGATGTTGACCGTTTCCTACCCATTTTTACAAGGTCAAATGTAAATTGAAAGAGGTGTTAGTAGTCATTATTTACTTTACTAAATAATAACTGAACTTTGTAAAGGACATTTTATCCATTTTTATAAGAATTTGCCCTTGAATATATCCTTGATTAAATATAACTTCAAGCTGGAAAATTGGATTTAAAAACATAGAGGGATTTTCACTTGTCAAATAAAATTCAATTTTCTTTTTGGATACTTTCAAATAAAATTCAATTTTCTTTTGGATACTTTACCTATGTTATAACAATTTGCCATGTATCTATGAAGCTGTTGATTTACCTCATGTATTTTAGTTCTAGTGGAGTGGGAAATTGCATTTCCCACTAGAATTTTCACGTGTCAAATAATTACTGGACTTTCTATTTGGACATTTTATCCTTTTTAAAATGGAAATTTGCTATGGATTTATGAATCTACTGATTTGCCACCTGTATTTGTCTTAATTTCTAGCAAGGTAGGGAAAACTTATTTCTAAGCAAAGTAGAATTTTCATTTTTCAAATAGTAACTGGACTTTGTAATACTCATTTTATCCATTTTTATAACAGTTTGCCATATATCTAACAGCTATTGATTTATCTTATGTATTTAGCATAACTTCTAGTATGGTAGTCAAATGATATTTTTAAGCAAAGTAGAATTTTCACTGTCTCACAGACATTGAGAATAGCAAGGAATAATACTAGAAATAACTGGTTAGAGACAACCTCAAAGAGATAAAGATAACATGTTTCCAGTTTCTAACACTCTGGTTTTCCATTGATGAAAATCTTCCTCTAAACAAAATGCTGAAGCAAAGAAGAAATCCTGCCTTGTTAAAAATTTTCAAGTCAAATATTCAGATTGTTTGTGTTTCTGATAAGACCAGTGTTTACAGATCACATTTTCTCCAAAATAATCAGCCTGCCTTTTTCTGTGTCGTTGTTTCTTCCTTCTAATTGTTCACACTTACTTTACTTGATCTCCTTTCTTAAGACTTACTCTTCCATACTCTATGAACACCTAAATACATAAAATGCATATTCTATTATTTATCTTATTTCCCACTTTTAGTGTAAAAAATGACTCTAGGTGAATAGATGATATGGGTTTATGTGTCTGTTAGAGATTCTTGGGCTGGAAAAGGAAATCTTTACACTTTGCTGCATTTTAGTTGAGAGCTTCACAGAAATATAAATGTGATGATTCTTTTCTTTCCATACTTTCCTAACCTCTCCAAGAGATAGACAGACAAATGGACACACACACATACAGCATCTGACTTTTCTAAATTTAGGATTCAGTTCTTCAGCCTGTCTCCCCAATTTTAAGAAACATTAAGTAAAATAGTAATATATTTTTTTTTTTTTTTTTTAAAGCCAGTGTTTCTAAGGATCAACAAGTCATTTCAAATGACTCTTTTTCTGCTTGGAATTTTCAGGTTGATAGGAACAGATAGAGTCTCAATGCTCTTAAAACTATTTCACATGTATTGCTTCCAAGCTAAATTCTCTCTACGTAATTACCATGTTTTGATTTTTCAAGTAATGTAAATATTAAAGACAATATTGAATTTTGAAACAACATATAATCCCCCCAACACACATTCTCTACACCCTTACACTAGAATAAACATTTCCACTAATGTGCCTTTCCTTCTGGTCTTTGGTCTGTGTGCATGCATATTTTGATACAACTATAATTTTAATATGTATGGATCTTTTGCACTTGGTTTTTAAAGATAAGCAATCCTTGCTTTCAGCGAAGCAATTGTCAAGGCTTCTGACTGCTCTTGTGTGTGGACTAATTAGCAGAATTGCTGGGTGAATGGGAAGCAGACTGGAACCAGTACTA
The DNA here is from genome assembly GCA_025594165.1 of Tamias sibiricus. Taxonomy (NCBI): domain Eukaryota; kingdom Metazoa; phylum Chordata; class Mammalia; order Rodentia; family Sciuridae; genus Tamias; species Tamias sibiricus. The sequence goes on along the minus strand of CM046664.1, from coordinate 103,162,374 downwards.
ACTAGGTGTGTGGGTTATTGGGTTTGGGTAAGTTAGTAACCCTAGTAGGGTCACAAACCTTTGCTCTGGGTCGTCATCGTCTTCTTCTTCTTCTTCTTCTTTTAGCATTTGCATGAATGATTTTGACAAAGATCTAGGAGGCTTGCTTTAAAATTCATGGATGACTGGAGAAGGAATAGCTGTTACAAATAGATAACAGAATTTAGAGTTAAACACCATGTAAATATGGTGCAATGCTATGCTGAAAGCAAAAAGATATTTTATAGCAGCAAATGCTTCATAATTCATTGGTGAGGAAGGATGGAGATGACTTAGTGGTTAATATGAACCTGTGACATGATATGGTTAAAAAATATATATGTATATATGTGTGTGTACATATATATGTGTATATGTATATATGTGTGTGTGTATATATATATATACATATATATATATATATATATATATATACATATATATATATATCAGAGTTAGGCTATGTTAATAGTATAGTGTCCATATGTCACAAAAATTAATAGTACCTTGCTCTAATCAACCACATCTGTAGTATTGTGTTCATTTCTGGCTGTCACATTTAAAGAGAGACGTTGACAAATTAGACAACTTCCAGAACAGTCTGTGGGGATGGTGAGGGGTCTGGCAATTCTGTCATAGAAGGTATTCTCAGAGGGTCTGGAAGTGTTTAGCTTGAGCGGAGTAAGAGTAGACATGAACTCCCTTCTGTTTGCTTGGGAAAGCAGAACCAGTATCAGTGGGTGAAAGGTACAGATAGATTTCAACTTTAGACCTTTCTAACAGTTTGTGCTGCTCAACAAGAAAATCAACTTTACTCGTTCTATTCTTTTACAATTGCAGAAGTAGTCACCTTTCTTGCAATGAATATTTTATTTGAAGGCCATGATAACATTTTAGTGTAGCTAACATAGATACTTGTGGTGGAAACATTTTATTTGATTTTTCTCATCAACTGTGTAAAAAGAATGGTCTTATGTGTTGCAAGTTGATCTCTTACAACCTGAAAATAGCACCAACAGAGTAATTTAACACATTCTGTCCTCTCTCTTCTATTCCATTTTCAAACATGAAAATCTGAGAAGAAAATGAAAGATTCTTTTTCCTCTGCAAAATGCCCTGTTCTTAGCTTGCGTCCCAGAGTCACTATTTTCTGTTATTTCTTGCTGTCTGTTGGAGCAGAGCAGGCTTCTCAGGCAGAGTGGCCATGGATGCTGGGGACACCCAGGGGTACAGGGGAGTAGGCAAGATGCTGGCTGCTGGTTTAGGACAGCTCAACCCTTGGCTGTTTCTTCCCCAGAAGAAAATGTGGGGCAATTCTCCTTTCAGTCATTGCTCCCCTCTCTTGTGATATATTTCCTTGCAATACTTAATTGTTACAGATTTTTTTGTTTTGTTTTGTTTTGTAGCTTTTCAATAGCAAAATAACTTCACTCCATGTCAGATTAGTTGGTTTCTGATTACCTCAGGGGCACATTACCTCAGAAACACATGTTAGTGTTTCTAACATCTTGGAACAGATTTTCCTTTCAGGTCTGCCTATCTGCCTATTGATTGTTTATTTTGATGATCTGATCTAACTTGGAAAGTGTGATTGCTAAAACTTAATCTGTGGAGGATGCAAGACTTCCTTGCAGGACCCCCTTTCCGAGCAGCACTCTGACTCTATAGAAACCATTTTTATGCCGGGGAGTCTTGCAAACTCTCTGGAGAACTCTGATGAGAGATGTGAAGAAAGGAGAGACAATCCTGTCATCTTTTCTAACCAACTTTTATCTGCTGCTTTCATTCCTTCCTCACACTCAGAACTTTCTCCTCCACTTCAATTGTTAGGTTAGAAATACTCTCGCTCTGTCTGTGTGCAGTGTTTTTTTTTTTTTTTTTTTTTTTTTTTTTTTTTTTTTTTTTTTTAATGTTGAACAACTTTCTCCCCTTTTATTCCCTTTATCTTTTGTGAAAGTGCCGTGCACTTTTGTGGGGTTGTAATAATGCAAACGGCAACTAGCGATGGCTTTCTTCCCAGTTGTTGAAGATGCCACAGGCGGTCTTGGGTTGAGCTCATATTTCCAAGAGAGAGAAATGCTCAAAGGTGAGGTTCTGGCTTGTCAACATTCACCTGATCCACAGGCGGCTACTTGCAATTCCTTGAATGCAGGGCTGTTTCCTGCACCAGAGCTTGGGAAGTAATGATCCCCAATGTTTAAGTTGTAAAAGTTATCGTGGGAAATAAATAAGTAGTTTTAAAATATTCCTTGATGGCATAAATACTGTTAAATTCTCAGAAACATTAATATGTGGGTAAAACCTAAAGCACTCTTTTCTTCTTCTCTGGTAGAATTTTTTTTTTTTTTTTTGGTATCTTCATCTAAGAATTTTAATACAATATTTATGCAGTAGTGGTTTAAATCTATTTTATTATTTAAAAATCACGCATCTTTAGCACATCTCACTTTCTATCTAATTACCTTAGGCTAATCAGATTTTTAGAATAGATCTTTGGCAGCCTGTACCACGGGAATCGCCACGGCATCTGTTGTGACATAGAAGGACAGACTTTCTTTTCTGATAAATGAAGCCGCTCATTTCAAGAAATGTTTAGGGGTTAGACAGCTTCAGTGTAAATTCTTTCCCATTCTTTAGCTTTTCACTCATTCATCTGGTCACCACTTTGATTATTATGGAGATTTGGGGTTCACTGTGAATTTGAAAGAAGAGATCACAGTTAATTTTCAGATAGCAGTTAAAGTGAAATAGTTCCGTTCCCTATTATCTTTAGCAGTAGGTATAGAAATATAGCTGCTCTTTTACCTCAGAATGGAAAAGAAAAAAAATTAGCCCCACTTTTTTTTTTTTTTCTTTTCCTTTTTAGCAAATTAGTGTTTCTCCCTCTACGGTAAAGTGACATCGGCTCTTCTCTTTTATGAAATAGTTAATCAATGTAGCACCTTTAACATTTTTCATTTTCTGTAGGTACAGAGTTGATTCTAATCAAAGACCAGTACCGCAGAAGTGAAAACAGAACAGGTTGCTACATGTTCATATCAGAGTCTGAAATGTACAGTATTTTGTTTTTATCCATTTTTTCTTCTAAAAGTTCAGATTACAGATATACTGATGAAAGAGCTCAGAAATAGAGATAAGGATGTTTATTGCAGTATTGATAGTAAATGAGAAAAAAACTGGGGAAAAATCTTGATTGTATTTTTGAATTAATAATTCTTTTATTTGTTCATTTTTTTTGGAGGGGAGAGTGCTGAGTGTTTTTGAGACCCTGTGTTAGAAGCTGGGCTATACATAGTTGCAGCCATCACAGAACTTCTTACACTAGTGGAGTTGACAAAGATTAGTCAAATAACTTTTTCACAATTAATCTTTGTGAGGAATCATCAAATAATTACCCATGTAAATGTGCTGTTAGAACTATGATAAGTGCTATAAACATTATTAGAACATCTAAGTAGAGGATTTGGTCAAATTTGGTCGGTGAAGGAGAGAGTTAGGCTTTTCCAAGAAGTAGAGGAGTTGTGAAGGATGAATAAATGCTAGTGAGGTGCAGTGGGGAAGGTATATTTGAGGCAAAAAGAAGAGGTCTGTAAGGGGCCCTGAGGCAGGTAGAGCATGTAAAAAAAAAAGTGCTGAAGAAAGTCCAGCCATGTTGGGGCAGAAAGAGAAGGGCGAGTGTGTATGAATGAGGCTAGAGCTGAGGTCAAGAATAAGTCTTGTGGGACCTAGGAGACCATAAAGGGTTTCGTCTTTATACTAAGGCCAATGGGAAGTCTTCCCAAGGGCTGTAAGCAGGACAAGATCAGATTTGCATTTCAAAAGGAGTACTTCAGCTGCTTTGTGAAGAGGTTGGAGGAGTCCAAATAGATGCATGACCAGCAGTTTTGAAGACTACAGTAACCCAGGATAGAGACCATGACATTGTGGGTTCTAGTGGAAATAAGGAAATGAAAATAAGAGGATATTTTGAAGTGTAAAAATGGATGGAAAAGGGTATTGGATTGTATTTGAGGGAGAGTGACGAGAAGTCATGGATGATTTCTAGATATCTGTTATCTTCATAAGTGTAGATGTAAAATCATTCACGGGAAGGAGAATGCTGAGAGAGAGTCAGATTGTAAGGGAACAACCAGGGCTTCTTGTTTGGTCAGGATGAGTTCAACGTTATGGTAAATAAATTGTGATTGAGACAACAGAAAGCTATGCAACCTTAAAATATGGTGTCATGTAAACAGGTTCAAGATATAGTCTAAGTGAAAAAAGTATGAATCACATTATTTAAAGAAGAGCATGGGGTGTGTGTGTGTGTGTGTGTGTGTGTGTACAAACATATGTTGCATATGTATAGAATATGAAAAGATGCAAAGACTATTAAGAGCATGCACTCTAGGCAGTGGCATTAGTAGGACAGCTTAAATAAGGGTGTGAGAGGGCATTTTTATAGTTTATACCTTCCTGGTTTAACATTGGAATGTATTACAATTAGGATGTATGGCATCTGTGATAAAGACAGTTAATTGACAATTTAAAGCAAACACCCAACAGGAGAATATCTTTCTTTTAGAGGTTTCTTAATCAGAAACATCACATAAGCATTATTGCATTTTTTATTTTGAACAGGAAAATTTTCCTACAGCTTTACTTCCCTAACCCAATAGCTCGTATATGCACTTTGCCTTTTAATCCCATTTCCACTAGAATGCACTATTACACTAGATTTCACATAGTACAGCATATACTGTTTTGTTTTCTGCTTTTTAGTAATTTTATTAATATAAAAAGAGTCTTACAATTTGCAAATAAGGGCATTAAATTGGAATGCTATATGTAACTACTGCATACATTACATATCTGTTTTGTTGAAGATCCCACTAGTACTTCTTTTTTAACAGGTATTTCTATGATAGATATTACTGTGTCTAGGAAGGAAAACTCAAACTTTTCTCCTTAGGCTATTCAAGCAAAAAAACAAAAGCTACCAAAAGAAATAAATAACCTTTCCTTCTCCATTAACTAGTCTATCAAGCCAACAGTTCCTATATCGGACATTTAATTTTCCATCCAATTGTGATATTATGTTTAGTGCAAAGTTGAATCTTGTGCTTATGGCATTTTTTTCTTTTGTTGCATTATTTTCTCAGAATAAATACTGAAGAGTTTATGAGAGTCAAGGAGTATGAATATCAATATAATTCATTTCTGATTACGTCTGGCTATATGAAAAGGGTTAAACTGCAGCATTCAACTAGTATGCCTATGCAGTGCAGGGAAGGAAGACTTGCTGAGATGCCGGCTTCTTAGCCCTGGAGGAAGCCACATGGTAGAATTTGGTATGGTTGGAGCTCCTGGGCTGCTGGCCATATTCCTGAGTAGCCTTTAGCATTTACTCTATTCTGCCTTGGAAAAACTATCATTTTTTAATGTATCAAGATTGTGAAAAAAAATGAGAATGCCATATAATGCTAGCTGTAATGATAATATTTTCCACTTGAAGTTTATTTTTTAAAAATCACATTTATAAAAGTCTATCTTTCTTCAAATTATTTGAAACATAAATATTAATAGTTCTATTTTTCGAGCACATCGTTATGTGCTAAGCACTCTTCTAAAGTTTGTTAATGTGTCATCTCATGTAATGGTCAATACCTGCATGATGTGGGTACTACTCTATTCTTACCAGATAAGAAAACTAAGGCACAGAGGTATGAAGTAATTTGCCTAACAGATGAAAACTGGGATTTGAATCCAGATACTCTGTCTTTACAGACTCTGATACTAAATGTTGCCTTTCCACACTTCAACTTTATTTCACTCTAAAATCTTTTATATTTTAATCAATTTTTTTAGTACAGACTAAGAATTACAAAATTCTAATGATTTTTAATTTTATGAAACAATTGCTTACATCCTTCTGTGCCAGGCTTTTCTGTTTTAACAAAATTCAGAAGCTGCTTCTCCCAGTATTTTTGGTTTGAAGTCTTGCTATTGTACTTCTTTTAGGAATATCTTTTCCTGATATCTTTCAGAGGTTATAGTGGACAGTTTTCCTCACCAAAGCTTCACTATTCCTCCCCCCCCCACGCACCCCCACCCCCCCCCCCCCCGAGGGTCTCACTAACATTTTAGCTTCCCTCTCTCAGTGAATTGTTTTGTGATTTGTTTTTGTTTTGGTACACATAGTGCTTGGGATTAATTTCTACTGCATAGCAATAGCATTGCCTTGTTGCTAGCTATTTCTAATCCAGGTTGTTTTCCTAAAGAGAATAATAAGTTGAATATGATTTATTAAAAAATAATAATATATCAAATTACATAAAAATATATGGTTTACAAATTGCTTTTTAACTTAACTGTTTAGGGGTAGTATTAATGGGTGGATGACATAGACTTTGCAGTCAGCCACAAAAGAGGTTCAAAATCCAACTTTGCCACTTAATAAACATATGAATGGTGGTAAGTTACATCATTTCCTAAGACTTCTTATCCTTATTGTAAAATGGTTTTGTTTGTTTGTTTGTGTTTTGTGTGGTGCTGGGGATCAAAAAAGGTGCAAAGACTCACACATGCCAGGAAAGCATTCTATCACTGAGCTACATCCCCAGCCCTGTAAAATGGAACTAATACTACATATTTCATATAATTGATGTAAGGATGAAATTAGTTAATATGTGTAAAATCCTAAGTGTAGTATCTAACACTTTAGCACTTACAGCATAGTAGCTAATAAGAAGTAATGGTGAACCAACATTTTTTTGAAGAGAAAAATAAGAACACTTTTTTTAATATAAGGAGCAATTGTAAAAGTATTCAGCAGAGTTAGATAAAGGAAGTAAAGAGAAAAATGTAGAGTGTAAAAGAGCAACATAGTTTCTTGGGTGGGGGTGGTGAAAGAGAAGAGATGCAGGGTATGTGAGCTATACGACTAACTTCTAAAAACAAGGACTTTGATTTCCTTAGAGTAAAATATGAAAAGGGATAAATGAAGCAGTGGACAGAAAAAGATTTGACGGTTTGCTTCTAAGGTGAGTGTGTTAATCAGATTAAATTTCGTTTGGCATGTCCTGCTGTTTACTTGGACAGTGATGTCTGAGTAAGTTATTATTTATTATTTCTGTCCCTTGACATTCTGATTAGCTCATCAGCAATCAGTCACTATTCATAGCTCTTCAATTGCTTTTATTAAGTAGCAATCCCCTCCTCCCGCAGTCTGCAAATTATTCAGGTTTGGGAAAGAGTAATATCTCTGGAGAGAGTGCTTGCCCCAGGCCAGATGAAATGTAGTCATGCTGCTACACGACTCTGTATGAATCACAGAATCTTAAGACAAACTTTTAAGTATTGTATGGTTTCTAGGGAACTTGAGGACAGGGAAGCCATTTTTGGATTAGTTCAGACTTTGACTATTTTAGAGGGGAAGCATTGAAGAATTGGTTGAGTTGTATACAGGAATATCCAGGCTAGTTGTATGAAAGTTTTATTAGTTTGGGCTGTAAAAAGGCAGAATGCATGGCATTCTTTGCTGTTGTTTTTATGAGCAAAACTCACACCCAGGTATAACTATAGCATAGATTATCAAGAACCTGGTAAAGACACTGTAGTTCTCTCTTCCTTTTCAGATTTCTGAGGATGGTCCATGATCTTTGGAGTTAGTTCAAGAACCAGTCTATACAATTTGACATTTCTTTACACAGTAGATTTAATCTTAAAAAGTTGTAAACAAGGTAAATATTTTTAAAAACTGAGTCACATTTTCCCATCCTAAGAAAATTTGTTCTCACTAAAAACAACAACAACAAAAAAACAAAACCAAAAAACATTGATTCTTTTCTAATGAAAATAAAACTACAAAATACCAGCCTTTTTCAGTGAGGACTCTCCACTTGTCAGTGTACAGATTACAATAATTTCCTATATAAGAAATTAGTCGGGTGCATCCATGATCTTGAACACACAATTAAAAACAAATAGTTATTTCCATATTATTGAGATTTCTTTAATAAGGAAAGGGACTTGAATATTTAAGCAGCCCCGTTACCCAGCATTGTGTCTTGCCTTTAATGTCATTGCCTCATGAGTAGAACCATAAAAAAATTCTCCTTTATTTAGATTTATAACGCTTCAGTCTTTTGTGATCATAGTTGGACTTTTTGTGGATGGATGTGAAGTTTTAAAAAACGAAATGTTCTTAAAGCAGTGCTGCCCTTAAAACAGCAATATCTTGGGACATGTTTAAACTACTATACCCTGCCTTAATTTTGAACAATTGAGACTCCAATCAGATTTGGGTTTTTTGTATCCCATAAAAACTAACTGGACTGTCCTTATACAGGACCGGGAAAGCATGAGTGATCATACATTAATTCAACATGTAGTGATGTTAAATCTTGTGCTGGTTTAGTTAGGTTTTGAAAGCAAGAATGTAGGACAAAAATCCCAGACTTAGAGTTATCCTAGTAAATCCTTCAGATTGCTCATAAAGTATGGTATTTGTAGTTTTGTGTGTATACCAACATTTCTTGTGTGCAGTATAGTCTGAGAACAGCTGTGCTAGAATAAAGGAAAGAATGAAAGAGGAGCTGCTTATGCACTAGTCCCCAAAGAGGTTGGGAACTTGAGAATGTCTGCTTGCCTGCAGGTCTTATTCCATTTTGCCTTCAGATTAAGCCTCTACAATCTTCAGACACATTAATAGGTTAATTTGGTTTTGTAAAGATTGAATCGGACAATATGTGTGAAAGCACATTTTTCCAGATCTGGTGATGGTGATGCATTTAAATCTAAAGGTTGCTTGTCAGATCCACATATCCGTTGAACTTGGGAAAGTCATACAGAAGTTGGCCTTTTCCTTCCTCTTTCTGAGTTGGGCTTCCTCACTGTCCAGCAGAGACTTGCATGTTTTTTCAAGTTGACTGTATTGTGTAGACCAGTTGGAGGTAGAATGGTAGGGTTTTCTAAGTTCTAAGGTCAGCCCTATTTTGGTACATTTAAGGGAATTACATGAATGTGTTATATTCCTTTGGATCCTCTAGCTCATGTCTCAGTCTTGTAGAATTGTGTATGAGAATCACCTGATCAAATTATATAACACATCTACCCCTCTCTCTATGGTGAAATATGTACTCATACTTATTATGAATCTTTGGGGGTACATGTGAATATATATTTGGGGGAGCTGCCTAGGTGATTCTTATATAACCAGCATGTTACTTTTGAGACTTAGTGATTGGAATCTTAGGAGAGGATTATTGTGCTCCCAGACACTATAAACATTTCTGATCTTGTGTTAGCCTAAATTATTAGGAAATGCCTAATGTATTTTGATCTAGATTTCAAAGCATGCAATTTCAGTTATTATATAAATCCAGAATTTATTAGGCAAGTCATTTATAAGATTGGTGCTTAATAGATAAAGCTAGATGGAAAGTTTATATAGTCTAAAAATGAAATACCAGTTAAGTCTCTTATTTGTTGGAGTGCTAGGATCTTTGATTATCAGTCCCCATTATCACTGAAGTGATCACCTGAGGTCTTGATTGCTTTTTATAACCTAAGTTTTAAATTGCATTCTTTTTTTATTTTTGACGAGAACTTGCTGTTTCTCATAATTTAGTTCAAGTTAAACATTTTACTGAAAATTCAGATTGAAAAGGAAATGTACATTTCATCTTTGATTTACTAAAGTGGGGAGCTCTATTTACATCAACTTTGTTGGATTTCACTAGATGTTTCTGTCTTCACTTGTCCTTATTTTCTCATTCATAAAGTATTGTCTTTATGTGTAGAGTAAATGCTTGGTCCTATCCTGTCTACTTTTTTTCTTGGATTATATCCCATCAATTATGCTCATTTTCTTTATCCTTAGTCTTTTTATCGCCTCTTATATATTGTCCTCTGTGTGTGTACAAAATCTAAGTTTCCCTGTACTAAAATAACCATCCCTCCTTTCCCCCTTGTTTCTTTTCAGTGTATCATTTGATCTCTTTGCTTCCCTGTTCTGGCTGGCACTCTTGAAAGATTCCAGCATCCTCATCTTGACCTTTTGCAGTTTGGCTTCTATTCTCATGACTTTATTGGAACTCTACTTTCAAGGAGTCACCAGTAACTTATCAAATCTAGAAGTCTCTTCTAAGCTCTCATCCCCTTTAACCTTTTTGAAATAAGTAAGGATGCTGATCACACTCTCCTTCTTGACATCTCTCTTCTTTTGGCACATGTGACACTTCAGACTCTGTTGTTTAACCTCTCTAACTACCTCTTTCTTTGCTGAATCATTCCTTGCTTTCTCTATGCAAGTGTGTTTATTAACATGTTCTTTTGTCTGCCTTTCATGTTCATTTTACTTTTTGTGCATTCTTTCTTACTACATTTTAGTCTATGTGCTTGGACAAGTCTATGGGGTAGACCCTATGGGACTGTGTTGAACCTAGCCTTACCTGCACTGGCTAGAGGAAGGGAGAATAGGCTAAAAAGCTGATGTTATTGTCAGAAAAATGGTGCCCAAATATATCAAATCTGAAAGGTAAGGATGGGAAATAGGGGAGTAAGCCACAAGATTAGCAGTTTGGGTGAAGAGAAACAGGATAGAAGAATGATCAGCAACATGAATACATATTTGCTCCTGATCACTCACACATAAGGCTTCATGTATATTACCTGGATGCATGGTATTGTTAAGAAGTCGTACTGGAAATTTGACTTCCATAGTCATTTATCTGGAGAAGAACTTCGAATCTGTAGCAGAAGCCCCGTTGTATTTTCTTATGAACCGAAGCTCTATCCTCATCTTCTTAGGTGGTTTCAGTTGGATGTCAAACTAGTACCCTATATTTAATAACTTCCAAATTAAACTAGTCATTTTTCTCCTGAAGCTGACCCTTGCTTCCTAATGAATCCTAGTTCTGTCTCATTCTAAATCAAAAATTCAAACCCATCCCTGATTCATCCCTGATTCCCCGATTCTCCCTGATTCATCCCTGTACTTCCAGGTGTCTTGTAACTGGTACCACATTTTCTTTCTTTTGCTTCAACATCACAGCTACCCTACATTCTTGCGATAGCCCCCTATTTAGTATTCTTTACCCTAATCCTATTTATTGCTGCCAGTGTGGTTTCCAAACTCAACCATGAGAATCTGCTTAATGCAGCATTTCTAGCCAGAGATCATTGCTTCTCCTTTAGTGTTCTTTTTGCACTTACATTATCCATTTTTAGGTGTTTATATCATTTATATTTTATAATACATATAGATGTCTTTATATAAAATATCAATCTTTATAGATTGTAAGCTCCTTAGGGGCAGGAACTGTGTTTTGTTTACTGGCTATCCCCATTTATCCCTTGTATTGGCATGCAACATTTGCTGACTGGAACCAAACAACTGTTTGGCTGGAAGTAATCTGGTTCCAATTAGTAGAAGGTGATTTGTGGTCCTCATTTTAATTTGACATTAATTTCATATTTTGTGCATTTGTTTTATTCTGAAAAGCTTTTTTATTAAGCTTGGCTGATGGCATAAATGGAACAGTTAACTGGAAGACCAAACAGGCCAACAGTTTTATTATCAGCAGAAAAATGGCTGCTGGGAAGAAAGATGGTGAGTTTAGGTTGTAAATGTAAATCTGTTTTGGGGAGTCAATTAAATGTTTGCTTTCAATATTTCTTTTGCATTTTTAGTCATCTGTGTGCATGTGTTTTTTTTAAAAATAAGTTAATCTGAAAAAAATAAAATTTTGTTGTCCTACACTTCTAAAATTTGTGATCCTCTATGTTCTTAACCAATTATTTCCTTGCACTAGCTTTGCTCTTTTTGAAAAACTAAAAATCTTGCCCGTTTTTAACCTGTGTTGCCCCTTATCCAGTCACTAGCTCACCACTTTAAAAATTGTCCCAATGTGGTTAATATAACAACTTATTTATAACATTTAAAAAATTAAGAAGTATAACATTTTAAAACAGCATTTGTATAAACTTAGAAATATTATAAAATATTTTGCCTAATTTGGGATTTTTTTAAGTTGGTCTTTTTTTTAATTCACAGTTGTTGTATACATAACATTAGCATGCATACACATACACCTTTTAAAAAATACTGTATGCAAAGTATATTCGTATTCATGTCTTCAATTCATGTCTTCAATCATGCATTTAGAATAATGATATCCATCTTATTCTACCACTGTCTTTTTTTCCCCTTCGTACCCCCTTGCTCCCTCCCTTCCCCTTCCTCCCCTTTAACCTTTCTATTGTTCCTCTAATCCTTCTATATTTCCTGACCCAATCCCACTGTGAATCAGCCTCCTTATATCAGAGAAAACATTCGGCATTTGGATTTTTGAGATTGGCTAACTTAGCATTACACTCTCTAACTCCATCCATTTACCTGTGAATGCCATTATTTTATTCTCTTTTATTGCTGAGTGATATTCCATTGTGTATATATACCACATTTTCTTTATCCATTCATTTTGTTGCAAGACCTAGTTGATATTTTGCTATTAAATAATTAGTTGATGATTGCTTTCTGTTGGAAAGGTGACTTGACCCTTGAATGATGACTTGATCCTTCTAAATTTTTCTTCTCTAATCTACAAATATGTCCGTTAGCAACTTTCCATAACCTTTGAAATAATTCATTTTATTAGGGAGAAAAAGCCTCACTTAATCTGAGTATTGGTTATTTTCCAAATATCAGTTATTATTATGAACTTTTACTGAATATTTCTTGTTTACTTGTCCTTATGATCCCCACCTACAACATTGGATATATGTGGTCTTGAACATTACCTTCTAGTAGCCTGGTTTCTATAACTTTGGGGCAAAGTGTCTATAAAAATTAAGACTCTTCTTCTGGATTTCACAATATTTTGTACTCTAATTACAGCCATCCTTGCCATTTTCTACTTCCTTTCTCTTTAACTTTGATACCTAGAATTTCTGTCCTCTCTGGGCATTCCCCTCCTGTTGCTGTTTGATTTACGAAAAGGGTCCAGCTGAGTCATCTATTTTGTTGCTATTCTTAATGAAATACATTCCAAGACCTTTACTTAACATTTTCTAGAAGCTCCAAAAGTGGCGGTCTTTTCTTTCTTCAAATTTCAAGCTCCCATTGGACCTCAAACTGATTTTCTTCTTTGGACTTGAGAGAGAACTATAGTTATCAAAAAACAAATAGACAATCCATCTTTAATCTACCGAAGTATCCTGTCAGGCCATCATGATTTCTTATTTTCTGTTTCTCCTGATCTCATCTTTAGATTCTTCTCCTCTTCCTTTCCTGGTCGCCTCCTCCTATTTAAGTCCCAACATAACCATTACAGTTTCTTTTTTTTTCTTCTCTTCCCCCCCCCCCCCCGCACCCCACACCGGTGTCTCGGTCACCTATCTATATAGTTCTGAATTACCAAAATAACTTGTACAGAAAGCATAAGTTTCATCAACTGTATGAAAAAAAATTAATCACTTTTAAAATTATAGTAACAAACACGTGTAGCTTGTACAACAAAGCCAATTTAAATGTTGTATCAGATGTCATATGTTCTTCTTAATGTTCTTTATTGTGTGTGAGTGTGTGTGGTGCTGGGATTGAACCCAGGGCCTTGTGAATGCTAAGCAAGCACTCTACCAACTCAGCTATATCCCCAACCCCTTCTCAATGTTCTTGACCATGAATCCCAATCAATTCTTTTTAGCAATTGCAAGAGAGTATGAAAGATTATAAGAGTGAAAAAAACAGTAAAATAAATTAAACAACTATTTTTTGTACCTTTCTTTCTAAACAATATTCTGATTCTTAACCAAAGCAGTAAGATAGTACCTCTTCTATAAATATAAATTCTGAAGAATTTGCCTCAGATCAACAAATTGAATATCATTCTACCTTGACACACACTAAGTAATTGTAGAAGTCATAAAGAGCACTCTAAATATGGATTCCCTTTTGCTACCTCTGGGATGGGAGTGAAGAACTTAAAATTTTAAAATTTACTAGTGGAATAATATAAATAAAAAGGAGTAAGCCTTCACATTTATACTCCTTTACTTAAACATCTTTAAATTCTCCTTTTTTACTTAGGAAAACTCATAGTCTAAGATGGGTCAGCCTAAGTAAGAGGTTTACTGATAAACTTTTGTTGTTTTTCATAAGAAACTAAAGCAAAGTAAAATATGATTGTGCCCAGAATTAGTAAGTATTTTTAACTTAAATGTTATACTTTAACTGAATACTCATGGGAATGAAATAATATATGTGTTAGATAAACTGATAGATTTCTTTTTCACCATCTTAAATAAAGGAGCCTCCTTCTTGGCTTACTGACAGTTAAAGGACTATTTGACTTGAGGTCAGGAGTCTTTCTCTAGATGATTTCATTTCCTCCTTGGTTGGAGAGGATGCAGGAAGTACCCCTCAGGCTGAAAATATTCCTTTGCCTCTGATGGGTGGCAGAGTTAGGGGAAGGATCACAGAGTTCCAGCACTTGAAAAAACTGTCTACCTACCAGAGATGGGAGGTTCTCCTCCTGAACTCTGGCCAGGGCTGAAATGTCTCTTCTTCTGAACTTCAGGAGTATTTCTTTCTTTACACATGTTTATTTGAAATTTAATTATCAATTTACTTTTTCCAATTGTGCAGTGTAATTGAGATAACTTTGTGAAATAATAAAATAAACTTGGATTATCTGGTAGAATTCCAGCTCTTCATAAAACAATGAGAGAAAAATTTAAAAAGTAAGGTTTTAAGCAATATAAGCTTATTGTATGGGGAACAATAATAGAACATATAACCACCAAATATATTAGCTTGTATTTTGAATTAACTACATGACTACCCCAATTCAAGTCCTGACTCTTATTCTTGCTAGTTCTATATGCTTGAACCCTGTAAGTTCAGTTTTATCCTCTGTGTAGTAAGGTGAAGGACTGACTCCTCCAGAACAAATGTATGCCATCTCTGGTTGGTGGTAACTGTCAGGAATCTTGGGTTGAGTAGGGGGCTGAGTCTGTATCCAGGTTGGAAGTAATGCTCTGATCTGTCTCTTAAGAGAGATACTTGGCATGCCCAGATAGAATGACATCTAAAACCCTTTTCAATTTTTTAGCATTCTATGAGAACAGTGTTCTCTTGATCACCAATTAACAATGCTTTGCAATTCCTTTCCCATTGACAATTAAGAAACAAAAATAAATAAGAAAACTATATGCAAAATAAAATGAACAAGATGTTTAATTCCAATTTGGAAAAATTAAGTAAGTGATTTTTGTAGGGAAAAAAAAATCTCATAAGGAAACCCTTCTGCTTTTTTGTAGAAAAAAGATCCAAGCAATGGTTTCCCTTCTGCTTCATGTAAAGAAAGTGACCGTATCTTTTAGAGAAATGAAGTTTACAAAGGCAATCTAATCAGGCCCTTGTGATGAATTCCGTAGTCTAGGCATGGACCCTGTGTGACTGAAACAAAAACAATAGCTGCCCACCTTCAGGTGAATAGCTAGCAGCACTTTGATGTTGAGTAAATGCAAAGGTGAAGGGCAGGCTGCTGAGAAAAGCTTTTGATTCAAAGCCAAGATTTAAAAAGTTGGATTGATAAAACACAAGATAAATCCTAGAAGAAAAAAAAAAAAAAAACAAACAAACACAGGTTGTGTACCCGGCTGGATATTGGGATCTCTTAAAATACTTTTCTGTGGCAATGATCTGATTTAATAATTACATTTGAATTTGACTAAAGTAATAAAATATTAAAAAATAAATTAGAAAGGAACCTGTAAGTATTTAAGACTCTGGAAACCTGAAATGAGTTCTCTTAATGCAGTATAGATAGCAAATGGGATTCATCTCTTGTAATCAGTGCCGATGAATTGGTAGCCGCTTGGAGTACTGTGTATGCAGGGCTCTGAGCTGTGAGCTCATAAAGAACTTTAACCTGTTAAAACTGTAATACGAAACTTATTTTTAACGTCAGTGCTTAAAATTTTTAATTGTCAGGATAATTGTGCCTAGGTGCTTAGGTAACACTTTATTCTAAAAGCTGTATGAGATAGGGAACTATTTAATGTTTTTTAAATATCTTAAAACATATTTGAAAGTCATCATTCTCATTCAAAAATTTTTCCAGATAATACTTAACATTAAGACAGTGCTACCAGGAGGAAGGGAAAGGGGAAATACTGGAGAATTATATTAGCCAAATTATATTGTTTATTGTGTGCATGTAAAATATGTAACAACAAATTTCTCCTTGTACGATTATAATGCACCAATAAAAATATGAAAAAATTGCAAACTGTAAAAAAGTGAATAGAAATAAAGGCACAGTCTTTCACTTTAAAAAAAGGCAATGCTATGAATTATTGGGAAATGTGCACTATCTTATTTAAGTAATTTGGACTTAAATCACCTTTGTGATGCTTCCCAATGAATAACTTACATCCTGAAACTCTCTGAAGATGAGAGGCAAATTAACAAAATTGAAATGCTTTTAGAAACAGACTTTAATTTTTTATTAAGAAGTTATTACAGTGTATTACAATATTTTTAGGTTGCTTTAGATATTGCTAAGGATGATATATAATTTAATCCATAGATCTTTGTTTAAATTATCCAGATATCAAATATGTAAGAAATTATTTTGCATAACATGTAAGAAATTATTTTATACAACACATTACATCTATTTTGATTTGACAGCTCATGTCTATATAATCTATAGATTGAAGTAAGACTTTCAATTGTATACTTACTTATTTCTAAATATATTTAATACACATAGTTTATGCTGTTATTGCCTCAAATAATGACTACATCCCAATTATGGTAAGATCATCTATTTAGAAGTATACTGCATTAACTAAGGACTAGGAAATATGCCTCAAAAGGGTCTTTGGGCAGCCAAAATAGATACTGCAAATGCAGGCTTCCGTTTTTTTTTTTTTTTTTCCTTCTTTTTTTTTTTTCATCTAGTAGAGCACTGCGTGTGTTCAAACAGCATGTATTTGTTCTTACTTTAACACACAATCCCATCTCATTTGGTAGTCTGGTTTCTAAACCTGCAGCAGATTAATAACAGCAAATTAGAGGGGACAGAGAAGCTGCTACAGGAAACATACTGATAGCAATGAGAAATGACAGCTGACAACTTGTCTACAGAGGAGAAAACAGAAAATCTATAAAACACACACAACCTTAAAAAGCTTTAGCGGACTAGGACCCACTAGTGTGATCGGTAAATGACAAGGCAACCAAACAGTCCATAAGGGCGTCACTGTATAATAGAGCAGAGTGCAATAATTGATGTGCAAGATGATGATCTTATACCATCGTGAAAAAGGTTCTATCGCTGAGTACTTAAAACAAACAAACAAACAAAAACAGCTCTCTAAAACAATTCGTCTGGTAAAATGAGATTTTACTATATCCTTGAAAGCCTTAAAAATTAGAAAATGATTATATAAATGGGTCTTTTAAAAGTGATTAATTCATTGGTAAAGCATATATAAGAGAGACATACACATAATTGATACCTAATAAATGCCACTTGAACATGAATATTGACATTATGACTTTCTTCTCAAAGATTTCTAAAGAGAGACAGCATTAAGATTTAAATCTAGCTGGAACTTTCAAGTCTCACACTCGGCAGCTATTTTATCTTTATGGCCACATATTTGTTCTTGGTGACGTAGAAAAAGGTCTGGTAAGTGTCCTCTGGAGTTTTTGAAGGGACTGCATGAATGCCTGCTCCTGTGCATACTCCATTAATAATGATCACCATGCTAACTGTGAAGTTATATGTCATAGATTCATTAGCAGTACACCACCATAGTACTTTCAAAATTTAATGTTTACCAAATACATCCAAATTTGCTTTTGTTTTTAGGTAATTGTAAACACACAAATGCACATTCTTATATTTTCATCGTGGAGAGAAAATTTCCAATGGACTCTTAGTATGAGAAGACAGGATGCAATTTGGCTAGCATGAGGTCCCACTTTATTGCTACTGCTATCACAATCTGTTATTTGATTCTTGGCTCTGTGCTGTCACATAATATACAGTTGTTGAAATGGTCTGTAGTTTCTATACCCTATGACTAAAACACATCGAGAATAGTTCTGTGAACAAGATTTTGGTAGCACTGTTAGGAGAGAGATCGGAGCTCAGAGAAGATGAAATAATGATTCTGGCTACTTGCTGACATACCCTTTTGGCTCTTTTCTACTCAGAGATGTGTTTTTTCCTTAAAAAAATTTCTATAACTTAAATCAACTTGCCTTCAGAAGTTTTTAATCTTTGCAAATCTAACTATCGTTGCTATTTGAAGATAATGTTTTTGATCCCCTGTGGGTTGGACTTTTGGTTTAATTGTTTTTCCCATTAATGGTGATAGATTTACACGGATTTAGCCACACACTGGTTTCCAGTTTCATTTGTATCCAGTGGCATGTGTTTGCAGAGGTAATGGATTTGCAGCTGTAGAAGATTGCAAAACCATGCGATACACAGAGAAGCTAGACCCTGTGACCTCGGCTTGATTAGCATGGCACCGTACACATGTATATTTCAGAGATTATTAGATCTTAGTGTTAAGGATTCTTAGGGTGTTTAAATTTGATTTTCAAGACTTGCTCTTAAGGAAAACAATATGTTTTGAGCTTATGGGTTGTGAGTACTGTCTAGGCATATATGATTGTAACATGTGTTAACTGTTAGTAACAGCCTCTGTGGGTGTTGCTGCAGACCCTATCCGCATTATTGATATAGCTCATGTTTAGAACAAGAGCCTGAAGCTTCAAATTGTCTGTGTCATTTGTTGTTTTTGAAAGGAAGGATAGGTGTAAATACTGCCCAAATAACCTCTGTTGAAGAGCTATTTGTTTTGCAAGTAACAAATGGGAAAGGGAAAAGGAGAAGGCTCTTCTCTAAAATGTTGTGTGGGTGCCCATAATTTAAACTGATGCTACAGAAAGGAAGTATTATTTTCCCAAACAAAACATAGTGGCTTAGTCATTTTCCATTTCTGGATGATGAATGTGTCATACATCTGTATCATGTTTTTCTTGAAGTGAATGGCATACTATACTTAAAGTGAAGCAGGCTTTACTGTGGAGTTGCCAAGGTAACTGACCAGCAAGTATGCGGTTCGGGAGATTGCAGAAAGGCAATTGAGTACACATGAATAAAGAAATGTGCATGTCATCTTAAAACCCAGGAGGGCCGTGGTAGATTGTGGCTTGACTCTGAAGATCGCAGAAATATTTTTTTGCGAAGGCAGAATCTGAGATGTTGAATGCTAGTCCTTAGAAGTGAGGTGATATGGAATGGCAGGTACCTACTTCAGGCCCTGTGGAGGGCTGTATACAAAACAGAATCTTTTTAATATTATTTAATAAGAAAAATCTTTCTTTTGTTTTATAAGCTAGCTTTAACCACCTTATAGCAGCAAAAACTAAGAAACTTATTAGTAGTTTGTGACGTAAATGGAGGATGGCAATTCGTAAAGTGCAACACTTTAAACATTTAATATGCTTAGTCCATAGCATGAGACCTGTATATGCTTCTGCAGTGCTTTGTATTAGAGTGTATTCATCCATTCCATAGACATATGTTCAACACTCTTATCTGTTAAGAATATGACAAGGTAAACCGTCACTGTACTTCATGGTGTTTTTAATCTCTAGAAAGAATGAATTAGATAAATTTAGAAGAGAGGTTCCTTTAGATTACTCAAAATATTCCTGTGCTTTGGATGTACAGTTGTGATTTGAAAATTTAAACACCTTTAATATAGAGTGAAATGACTTCCTAGCAGAAGTCTAGAACTCTCTGTAATTTGACTCTTCTTTCCTACTCAGCTTTGCTTCCCCTTAAAACAAAAAACAAAAACAAAACAAAATAATAACAGCAAAACCCAACCCAGGATCTAGTATCACTGGCTTAATTTGCTATCTTGAAAGGGCCCCATAATATCCCACTATTGTGTCTTGAATGTGTGTTTTTTGCTGAATGTCTGAATTGCCCATCTCTGAGATTTGGAAACCTACTAGTGTTGTAAAAACCGTATTGAGATCCACTTCTTCCAAAGATCTTTTTCAGAACTTCGTCAACTGCTCCTCCCATCCTTCTAGGTATTGCCAGAGCAATTTTTACCTCTGGAATAATACCTACATAGGTATATGTTGGACTTCTAAACTGGATGGTGAACTCATGAAAGCAGGGCCAGGGTCTCATCTGATTCCCTATAACCCCAAGCATATAGGTCACGCTGCAGTATTGAAAAACAAAGTCAAATTCCCATCCTTACTATATTTTTGTGATTCATTCATCTTCATTATTTGGAATGGGATCACTTCTACAGGTGAGTAAACAGTCTTTGGGTGGAAGTTGGGTACTCTAAACTCCATGGAAGACTGTTTATGAAGACTAGTCAGGAAAGAGAGTCTCCCTATATACCAGTTAAACTTAACCTGTAGCTTCTTTTCTTCTTTTGCATAGCCTTTGAAGTCATGTTTTTCATAGTCAGGTTATAGATATGTGAAGCTACAAGCCAAATATATTAGTTGAGTTTGACTTTTTGGGAAGCCATAACAGGCAGGGACAAGTTTTCACAGATAAAGAAACATTTTGTGGGAGTTCCTGTTTTTACACTGAAAAATTTACTGTCAATGATCTTGCTATCTAGGGCTTTTAGTAAGTTGTGAGCCTGGTGTGAGCAGCCTTGGGGTTCTTAAGGTTAATTACCACATTTACAAATCCATCAGTGACTAAGAAAGAACTGGCCTGATAGGGTTTATCTGGCTAAAAATTGCAGCCACTAGCCAATCAGGAAGATAGAGACCCAAAAGAGATTGTAGAGGTGACAAGGGTAATGGCAATAATGTGTTGGTGGAGATGATGATATCAGAAGAAAAACAATAGGTGGAAACTACTCAAACCAATTTGGCCATTTTAATGGACTCACATCTTATGTCTTAAGTAACAGTAAATCATGAAATTGGCCCCATTTCACTTAAAGAAATTATTTGCACTGTATTATATTGTGTAATTGTTATTGCTTATTTAGGATGTGGAATAGTATGGTAGATTATACTGTTTGAATTATTCAATGTCAAGATCAGGGAAAATGGAATAAATTAATTATTTCCAGAAGAGAGGTGAGGAATGTATACTCAGAGAAAAGTACCCAGTGCATTTTTATCTAAGTATATTCGAGTTTTCTTTTGTATTCTGATGGTATTATATAGTCTGACATGCTTTTTCTAGAAAATAATTAGTATGGTATAGATTTTAATCATTTAAAAATTACTCTAGGTATTTGCTTTAAAAAGGGTAAAGAGGAAAAAAAACAAACCATGTATGTAGTTGGTCAGTTCCCATGATGTATTTGTTGGTAATAATTTCAAGTAAAAAGGAAATTACCAAAACAATATTAAGGATCTCTTCATTTTTTAATAACAATTAAAATGTTAAATGTATATAATTTTATTAACAGTGTTTGGCAAGATTCTAAACATAAGTAAAAGAGTTTGTCCATGTTTTATACTAAAATAATTTCCTTTTAAAAACAAACTGTTATTAACAGTGCTTTTCATGTTGTTTCAGTTTTCTAAGAAATTTCTAGAAAAATAGAGTGAAACCCTGCTTTTCAGTCTATGCTGAATTATAAAGGGTGTGTGTCATTATTTGTCTATCTCTTATCTTTCCCCTTTATTTTCAGTGTACACTATCTTCTCGAAGGTGCACTCTGATCGGAATGTATACCCATCTGCAGGCGTCCTCTTTGTTCATGTTTTGGAAAGAGAATATTTTAAGGGGGAATTTCCACCTTACCCAAAACCTGGTATGTTCTTTGTGCAAACAAAGGTGGTTAATTTACACAATGTTTCTTTTTGTTCACTGTGCATGATCTAGGTGGTATATGATCAAATATAATTAACATTATTTGAAATGGTTTAGATATATGATAAATTGTAGGTTATTTCTCATTTTAAGATTATTCATTTAATTTCAGAAGGAAATAATTTACTTTTGAATTTTCTTTTTTATTGTTGCATTATAATTATACAGAATAATGG
The DNA here is from genome assembly GCA_025594165.1 of Tamias sibiricus. Classification (NCBI taxonomy): domain Eukaryota; kingdom Metazoa; phylum Chordata; class Mammalia; order Rodentia; family Sciuridae; genus Tamias; species Tamias sibiricus. The sequence continues at coordinate 103,140,290 of CM046664.1, read as the reverse complement.
GTTTTGTGGCATATTTGAATATGCACATAGCATACTTTTTTGATCAATTTTATTCCCCATATTTTTGAACTTTAAAGAAAACATATTTCTCAATTCTCAGTCTGAAGTTTTATGCCTCTGACAAATGATCTACCTGTATTCACACAGAAATAATTATAACTGAACAGTTGTGATTTTCCATATTAAGAATTACATGCTTACATTGATTTTTGGAAAACTGCACATATGTTATAGAAGAGAATGAAATATGGCGTTAAGTAAGCATTCTTATAAAGCTCTTATAATATGAGATAATTTTATAAAAATTCATAGTAATATAATGAAGATTAATTTTTCCTTCAAAGTAATACCAATTATGAAGTCTTATTTAATTCACTATTAGTTAAAATATGTTATTTTGAATTATCACAAATGCCATCACATTAATGAAGATATAGAGAGACTAGCAAGAGAAAACACATTAAATTAGAACTCTCAAGTAACAAAAATGACTTTTCTGAAAATTGTATTTTGTTATAACACATTTTAAACATTAGAATTAATATAAATATTTCTTTGGAGGATTGTATGATGAGTCTCTGAAAACATTCATAAAATAAAGGTAGACATGTTCTTAATAGTATTTGAGCAAAAAAGGTAGTCTTTTCATCAATTATTTAAAAAATGTTTCCTTGTGGGGCATTCAGTATTTTCAAAATTATATGGCTAAACCTAGCTTTAACACTTGAGATGCAAACGTGCAGTAATAGCAAAATTTATAAGCTTAGCCAGGATTAAGTTCTAGTTTTACCACTTAATGTGACCAACCATGCAGAAGTTACATAATATAGAAAATTACATCATATGTATGTTTGAAAATCAGATGACACAGTGCTTATGAAGCATTTAACAAAGGATCAGGCACATGCTAATAAACCATGTTGTCATTAATGTTTATTATTAGTAAATGTCATTACTATAGTTGTTTTGGATTTGTAACATCTTTTTCATCCTAACATCCAAGTTTTAAAATTATGTTACTTTTATTTTGGTGATACCTTTTAATTTTGGGGACATCTCTTAGCATTAGTTTGATGATATTTGGAATTTAATGAAAGGAACACTTTTCAAAAGAATGAATGCATCAGTATGGTTAATGATGATGTAGAGCTAGTTCTATCTTTGCTGTAACAGCCCTACTCTTAATTACTCCCTCCAAAAAATTTCCAAGAAAATTGTATGAATTTGCTTTTTCAGTTGGACCAGATTTCTAGACAAATTAAACAACCAAAATAATTTTTCATTACATGGAGCCCTAATCTAATTTCCCAGATGGATTTTTTTGTTTGTGTATTCAATTTGCTACAAATGTAAAAAAGAAATTTTTTTAGACAGAATGTTTTGATTGAAGCTATCAAAGCAACATGTGTGAAACTGACTGTCTTATGTCTTAATTTTGTGTTTCTTATCTAGGGGAGATTAGTAATGATCCCATAACTTTCAATACAAATTTAATGGGTTACCCAGATCGACCTGGATGGCTTCGATATATCCAAAGGACTCCATATAGTGATGGAGTCTTATATGGTTCTCCAACAGCTGAAAATGTGGGGAAACCAACTATCATTGAGGTAATTTACTTAAAAAGAATAGAATTGTGTGTGTGTGTATGTGTGTGTGTGTGTGTGTAGAGAGAGAAAGTTTCAAGCATTGAAATTAAAATTACATGGCAGTCATTTTTAATATTTTGTGCATGAAAACATAAGTTAACAATTCTATTCATCTATAAAGTTTGTTGTTTTAGCTTTTACATGAAAAGATAACTAAATTGATTAAAAATTAAATGAAATTTTTGAAGAAATATATTACTAGAATGTAAATTATTTTTAAAGAACTAAATGCAAAGTCAAACTAATTATTTGCTTTGTATTTTGAATTCAAATTTCTTGTTCATTGAAATATAGTCCTTCAGCGTCAGCCAAGGGCTGTCAGCCATATTTGCCAAGGATTGTGCAGGTGCTTAGGGCTAGAAGGATGAGTAATGGTTGAGTACCTCCATGTTGGTCCAGGGCTTGGAACACTGGGATAGAAACAGATATTTAGCCAACACTGTGATGACTGCTATAAGAAGAAGGTGTTGAGGAATTCACTTCATAAAGTAGAAGGCTATCTTGGGCAGAGGAAACAGCACATCAAAATCTTAAGGATTAGGGGATGATATGTAACTTAGTGGTAGAGCACTTGCCTAGCATGTGCAAGACTCTAGATTCCATCTGCAGCACAAACACAACCAACCAAATGAAAAACAAAATAACTCTTTCTGACCTTAAGGTATAAAAGAATTCTTTCCTTCTTTCCAGTACTGGGTATTGGACCCAGGCCAGGGCCTTATGCAAGTCAGGCAAGAACTCTACCAGTAAACTATACCCATAGCCCAGGATGTCTTCAGTAAGATCTAAATATTTTTAAATAAGAGAAGATGGACCAATTTTCTTGTATTTGTAAACTTTTGTTCCTCAAAAGAAATTATTTAAAAATAAGCCATAGGGGCTGGGATGTGGCTCAGCGGTAGGGCGCTTGCCTAGCATGTGCGCGACCCGGGTTCGATCCTCAGCACCACATAAAAATACATGCATTGTGTACAACTAAAAGCAAATAAATAAATATTTAAAAAATAAGCCATAAACTGGAAGAAAACATTTGTAGTACATGTAACTGATTAAGGGTGAATGTCTGAAATATAAAAAGAAGTTCTACTCATAATAGTAATGAGTGATAGTTAAATTAAAACCACAATGAGAATGTTACCATCATTAAATCCACTGCAGGTGAATGTGGGAATTAGCACAACTACTTTGGAAAACTACTGACTGTCTCACATATTTAAGTATCACTGTATCCTATGATCTAGCAGTCTCAATTCTAGGCATACCCAGAAGAAACACTTTCAGATGTTTACCTGGAGATAGGGTCATTAAACAATATTTTTATAGCAAGACACTGGAAACCCACAAAATAATAGAGACCCAAAACTCTATAAGCAAGAGAATAGATTAATAAATCATGATATAGTGGTACAATGAATAGTAAGCCTAACAATGAACTAATGCTTGCCTGGCAAAATGAATAAATAGGTTTTAAACATACTGTTGATTTTTGTTTTCAAAAAAAGTACCAGAAGCCTACATATGGATTGCCATTTTGGTAGAGCTCAAAAACAAACAAACTAAACAGTTTTTTTATTTATTTATTTATTTATTTATTTATTTTGTGGTACCAGGGATTGAACTCAAGGGCACTCGTCCACTGGGTCACATCCCCAACCCTTTTTTGTATTTTATTTAGAGACAGGGTCTCACTGAGTTGCTAAGTGCCTCGCCATTGCTGAGGCTGGCTTTGAACTCGCGATCCTCCTGCCTCAGCCTCCCAAAGTGCTGGTATTACGGGCTTGCGCCATGACGCTCGGCCTAAACAGTGTATTTTAAGCATGTATGCATTTGTAATAAAACTGTATTTTGAATGAGTGGATTAACACCACCCCATGCTTTTCTTATGTCTTGCTACTGAATATAATGTTATCAATGTGTATCATGTAATAGGCTGAAAAGATAATGGTGAAAATTTGGCATATTGTTCATAGAACACAAATAGAAATTTATCTGTGAATAGCTTATTTTTACATCCATGTGTTAGTATCAGTATGGTATTTTAAGAATATTATTTTATTAGTTTAGGCAAAAGTTTTGCCTATATTTACCTATTATTTAATGTAATAAATATATAGATTAATTCATTAAGTAGATATTTCTCTACAATATTTATAATTTAAATATCTAAAATAGATCAGGCATTGTATTAGAAGTAGAGGGTCAGAAATAAAATGTACACACACCTCTCAGCTTTGAATGTCTTTATATCTTCGTAATGTAAGTATAATTTGGCAAATGTTATAGTACTTAAATATCTCATTAGAAGTGGTAGGACTACATTCTGTTATAGATGTTAAAATTAAACATTAAATATAAATTCAGATAATAAAATTCTTCCTCCTAATAAGGGATGTTCTTCACTCCTTCAGTAGCTTGTGATTTAAAAAACACAAACTTATTAGAGTTTATGAAACAGTAATGAAATTTGTGAGAAATATGGGAAAGTTATCCATGAAAATATGGTTATTATAGCAAGACACTGGAAACCCACAAAATAATAAAGACCCCAAATTCTTGAAAATACCATTTTTTTTTTTTTTTAGTTGAAACTGCAAAGTATAACATAAGAGAAGACTGGTACTTTTTTTCTCACTAAAAATATTTTTTTGCAGGGAAAACTGTTCAAACCATGAAAATTCCCAAATAAAACCTATTATGTGTATTTTTGTTGGCTTTGTTTGAACAATAATTCCTACTTTGTTTTAGTGACTGGTCTTAATTTTAGTGTTCAGTGTAAGCCTGGCAGCAAGGAAGTACTTAATTCAATAGAAATTTCACAAACTGGAGACAGAAGTTCTTTTAACTTTGTGGAATAATATGCCTTTCAGAATATATACCTTTTAAATATTGTGTAAAGGTTTGGAATTATTTATTGCTAAATTCTGATTCTTAACTGTTCTCTCAATGTTTCTGATAATTGCAGTTATGTCTTTTGAAGTTCATATGTAACATAAAAATCTTTAATATTTGTTTTTTAAATGTGCAAGATTTTTCTTCTTGGTTGGAGCCAGTTGTATCCTACTCTTTTGTCTGTCTCACTATCAACTACAGCTGAAATTACTGCCAGAAGTCTAGTGCTGGGATTCTAAGACTTTGACACAATCATTTGTTTTTTCGAGGTACTACAGATGTGTCTGAATGATTTAATATCTGCTATAAAGTTAATTATTCCTTGATTTTTTAAGTCATATCCCATTGTTGGCCTTTGCTTTGTTTGTTGTTTGCAGTGGCATTTCTGAGTTGACTTTGATGTAAGTTCATTGGCTCTGCAAATGTTTACTAATATTTGCCTCCATGGAGGAATTGATTTGTGCTTTTGAGCATGTGCCATAAGCTGTATAGACTATGATCCTTATTGTTTTACTTCTATATGTGAGATATGATTTCCAAAGGGTTATTTACAATGTTTTTTGACTGACTGGTATGCAGTTTAGTACTAAATGCAAACAACATAAAGGTGTGTTTTTTTTTTTTAAGGTGTACTTTACATTAAATCCTTAAACTCCATTTAAAAGCACAAAAAATACATTGTTTAGGTTTTTTGAAATCTTAGAGAGTCACCAGTAAGTAATCCATAATGATTAATCCATTTGCTAATGATGCATCTGCATCACTACCTGTACTTAATGGCCGTATGTGAAAGGGTCTTTCTGCATTTAACTTTTTGTTTTAGCATGTTAAGTAGACTTGGCTAATTATTTATTTTCCTATAATATTGCTAAAAGCCCTGAGTTTTTATTTCCCAGAGAAGAAATATATTGTAAGTTTATCAACAAATAATGAAAATGGAAAGAACGATAATTTGTTTTCCTTTTTGTCCTTAATGAATTTCATTTTACAAATAACATTTCACTTCTTTAATATGATTTTCCTTTTCTAATAGATAACTGCCTACAATAGGCGCACCTTTGAGACTGCAAGGCATAATTTGATAATTAATATAATGTCAGCAGAAGGTAGGTACGGAAAAATATGTTGATCATTTCCTTATTTACCAGAAGCATTTCATTATCTTTTATAACTGTATAAAATATAGTTAAGAATTTTAAAACACCACAAACCTAATTCAACTGATGAAATAGTAAATGTAGCATAGAAAATTGAGACATATCTGATTTGTTGCAAAACAACATGGTGTGTTACTCTGAAGTAACTAAGGAGAGGGCGCTGAACAAGTGGGCCACTTCTCAAAGCCTTGGTTTCTTTATCTATAAAATGCTACCAAGAACATGGTTTCTCTTATACATCTGTAGTAAGGATTCTTTGAGTTAAGTCTTGAAAAGCATTTGACAAAGATCACAGAATACATAATCAATGGTTATTAGCTACTTTTATTATTTTACTTTAATATTTACAATAGGTAAGTTCCTTTGTATGTGAAGATAAACTGTAATTTGAGACAGTTTATCTGTCTAAATTACATGTTTATCCATGCTAAATTAGCTAATCATATGTCAGTAATGACTATAGATTGCCTGCAATTTAGAGACATATACGCCTACATTGTAAGTGATTTCCTTAGGATTTTGAAGTTAGGGACAAAGGAACTTTTCCAAGAATTACACTCTCAAATATTTTGACCCTATGTTGGCAGTTGGGAAGAGTGCATACCGTTAAAGTCTTTGTAGTTGAAATTATTAAGTCATAGGATGATCCTATTTACACAATACATCAATTGTGAAGGCTACAGAAGAGTAACTAGCAGAAAAAAAAAATCCCCTCTAAAAATAGTAATAATTATGCATTCTTTATAGAGTAATTCTTGCTTCTGTTTACCAGAACAATTACAAACAAGCATGCAAGCACAAAACATTTTACCAGAACGTACTAATTCAGTAAGGGCTGGGTTAAAAACTGCCTCTAGACAATATGAAAGAAAGCAATTTCAGTAAAGTTAATAATGCTTATGCATGGGAAGATGACTGGAAGACTTGACCCCCCCTTAAATGAAATATTCCTCAGGTGTTTTAGCAGTATCAATGGAAGACAACAAATGTGTAAGTTAATGACCTTCATACATGAAAAGAAGGTCCAAGGTTTAGTTCTATGAGCCTAGACAGAGGACTCCCTGTCCATGGTCCCACTTCCCAAGGGCTTTTGATAGGTATTCATGTTAGGATCAGGGAGATTTTTGGTTTTGAGTACAATTGTGATTGGATATTTGTATCCAGTCTAAGATGTCCCTGTGGTGTTGGAGTACCCTTAATGAGCAGAATATTGACAAACTTTATTTTCTCCTCAGGAATGCATCACAAGAGTTATGCTGTTATATTGCAGTGGGCTTGGGCCATTGGACTTAATCATTATGCTCTCAGGGGCTCAAAACTCTTTGTCAAATATGGGAGTTCTTATAAATTGAAAGACTTACTAGTCTACAGCTTGACCTTCCTCCTTGTCCAGCCTAGTTTCAGTAGGGTAGAAACAGAACACAGGTCTTTTTTTTTTTTTTTTTTCTTTTTAATATTGATTTATTTGTTTTAGTTGTACACAGGCCTTTATTTTTACATGGTGCTGAGGATCGAATCTGGGCCGCATGTGCTAGATGATTGCTCTACCGCTGAGCCACAATCCCAGCCCCAACACAGGGCTTCTTAATAGGTGTTGGTATTGATATATGTGTGGGGGGGTGTGTGTCGTGGGGGGGACCCATTATCAAGCCAATACTAATGGAATACTGCTAGATAACCAAAAGATCAAAAGTTTATGTTGGGGTTTATCTAAATCAGGGGTTCTGAAGCTGTACATGTGAGGGAGGGAAAGTAGAAGGTAACCTCCACTTTGACGTTAGATAGGGAGAGCTGCTCCACTGCCCTTTATGTGGGGTTCAGTGACCCCAAACTATTTGGAAACCACTGAACTAAAGGTCATGCATTTGTCCTTGCTGGTCTAGACAGAATATGTGTGCACACTCGGATGAACATCTTTGCACATGGTCTTCACTCATGCAGTTTGTCCCAGATAAGGTTTAGAAAAAGAAATAACAACATTGTAAATCAGGGTAATCATGCTCAGTCCAACTCCATGCCCAGCTGTCTCCTGTTTTGAGAGACCTAATGGGAAATTAGTCGTGTAGACTCACTCAGCATGGAGCTCAAGGAGAGTACATAGAGTGATTCTCTAAATTGGGTTTAGCGCCTCAGAGGCCTGCCACCAATCTGTTGGCCTACTGTTCTCTTGGCCTCCGTGATTTCCGAATATAGCAGGCATGGGATTTCCCCAGAGTTAGAAAGCTGCTATGACTCATCTCTGGGAGGCCTGACAGCAGTTCTTGGCCCGGTAGTCAGCAGGCAGCTGCGCAGTCCAAAGTCTCTGAGGGGTGTGGTGGTAGCAACAGGCTTCGCTATGGGGATCAGAAAGGGAGTCATGGAGCAGGGATCAAGAGAAGCCAAACAACAGTTCTCCAAAAAGTAGCACTAATCATAAGAAAGAAATTTGACAAACTTTTGAAAGAACTAAATGTAGGGCTGGGGATATAGCTTAGTTGGTAGAGTGCTTGCCTTGTGTGCACAAAGCCCTGGTTCAGTGACCAGCCCCACAAAAACAAACAAATAAACAAAAAAACAACTAAATGTAAGAACATGGAATGCAATGAATAATGATAGACTTTTGACACATTAAAAACTATATTCAATATTATTTGTAAATATTATCAAGAAACTCTTCTTTATGATTCATTTCTACATGAATATTTCTAGGTATGGGGGAAATATCCTATCATTAGCTACTATTTATCTGTAGCAGAAAAGAAAGGTGTATAAACAGGAGATTTATCTGCATTAAGGAGAATAGATTATATTTTAGAAGACTGCAAGATGGGCTGTGTACTAACAAATTTTTGTGTGTGTGCAAATCTAACAAAATCACAAAGAGAATTAATGACAGTATAGGAGGTAAATAAAGAACTTTCTGTGACTAGGGCCTTGAAGAACTAAGTCTTTAGGAAGAGAAGACCATGCTCTGGACAACTCTGTTGCAAACTCTGAAGCCAAAGTTTCTTCTCTGACTTCAACTCTGTCAAGGAGGATCCATAAGAAATGAGATCATCAAGATTTTGGGTGCTTAGTATGTCAGTTTTAGTTTTCATTTGGTAAATAAGAGTGGAATAACTTTATAGATTCACAAAGTGTGTTGAAATATATTAGAGGATACACATAGTGTAATTACTATTGGGGACTTCAAATTTTTGTAGAGTCTGGAAATATTTTCCTGTCTTTTTAAAGTAAGATTTCAGATAACCAAACTTTTCATATTATTATAATAAAAGCTCAAGTATTAGTCTTCTATAAGTTCTTACTATGTGTTTGGAACTTTGCTGAGTACTTTATAGACATAGTCTCCTTTAGCTTAAGAAAAATCATATGAGGTAAGTTCAAATTATTGTAAGCTCTTAGACTTCTCTAAGAATGAGGTTTCCCAGCTGAAAGAATAGAGAAAAATAGAAGAATCAACCCCCCTTCCCATAGTGAGAATTATGTTATAATTCATCTAATTCTCTGAGTTTGGTCTGCCTTGTGAAATATTTTCTGAAAAATGGACTTTTATTATTATAAAAATAGTATTAAATAAAAAAGAAATCTATTTTATATTAATAGAATAATCAAAACATAGGATATAAACATGATTAGTAATTCAAGAGTAACACTTGAGAAGCTGAAGTGTTTTTATATTTATTTAGAGGTTTTTACACTGACAGTCAGAATTTGACATTGGGTTGATTGAAATATTAATTTTGAAGTGTTTAAAGGAGAATTCTGATGAAACTTTGGGAGTAAAAAATCTAACTAAATCTCTAACAATGTGAGACATGGAATTGCATGAAAACTTTATGATTTTTCTAGAATATTTAATTATAGTGATCAAAATAGTAGAATTGCTCTCATATTTAGAATTCTAGTATATATAATCAGTGTTTATTGCATAAAAAGAAATGTTTTAGCATGCTCTAAGCAATATTAGTAATATTATAAATTAAAAACACAGATTTAGTTTTTCTTTGTTTGACCAAATCCTACAATCATAAATTGCCTTTAGATGTTATTATATTATAGATGCATTTCTGTGTCTAAGGTGTGTTGTTTTTAAACAGATCATCTGTTATACAGAAAATCTTTAATGTTACTATACTTGTCCCTTGGTATTCATAGGGGATTTGTTTCCAGACCTCAGGGGATACCAAAATTTGTGAATGCTCAACCTTTATAGAAAATGGCAGAGTGTTTGCACATAATTTATGTATCTCCTCTCTTATACTTTTAATTCAACTCTAGATTTTTAAAATTTTTTTTAGTTGTTGATAGATCTTTTATTTTATTTATTTATATGTGGTGCTGAGAATTGAACCCAGTGCTCACACATGCCAGGCAAGTGAGCTCCTTTATCCCCAACTCTAGATTATTTATAATACCTAATACAATGTTAATGCCATGTGAATAGTTGTATTTTTCATGGAATAGTGACAAGGAAAAACCCCTGTACATGTTGAGGACAGATACATTTTTTTTTTTTTTTTTTTTTTAGTTGTAGGTGGACACAATACCTTTATTTTATTTTTTATTATGTGGTGCTGAGGATCGGAACCAATGCCTCACACATGCTAGGCAAGCACTCTACCTCTGAGCCTCAACCCCAGCCCCCGAGGACAGATACAATTTTTAAAAATATTTTTGATCTGTAGTTGATTTAATCCAAGGATCTTCAACCTGTGGGAATGGAGGACTGATTGTTTTAATATTGCTCCCTACTGCCAGGATTGTGACAGAACTTAACAAATATAAAATTGTTTTTCTGTCTCCCTTTTAAAAGACTACTTTATTAACATATGCATGTCCTTTTTTCAAAAACAATAGACTTCCCGTTGCCATATCAAGCGGAATTCTTCATTAAAAATATGAACGTGGAAGAAATGTTGGCCAGTGAGGTTCTTGGAGACTTTCTGGGGGCAGTAAAAAATGTGTGGCAGCCTGAGCGCCTAAATGCTATAAACATCACGTCGGCCCTAGACAGGGGCGGCAGGGTGCCGCTTCCCATTAATGACATGAAAGAGGGGTAAGCAGACCTTTATCTCATTGCCTTAAATATGGATTTTAAAATATGGTTCTTATCAAACTTATTGTAGATGGAAGATGGCCTATTGCATTTTTCTTTTTAATAAAAAACAGATATTGTAAAGATATCAACACACTAGCAATTTTCTATATTGACAAAAGAGGTTATATTAATGGTTCTTTAAATCTTGAGTCTCAGGTCCTGTGAAATCTAATTGTAGATCAGATCAGCATAATAAATTATAGCACCGAGTCTTTTGTACCTTCTTTAGAGAAGCTGATTATTTAGGGCCATGAATTTCAAAGGAAATTGATGCCCCAGTTATCAGCTGTAGAAGGATGCACTGACTGCTGTAACTTTATTCTAGGAAACTATTTCTTTGCCTTTAACATTCTTTCCACCATGTGTTGGTGACTGATGGCTGGAGTGGATTTGAAACCATTCCTGTGACACGAGAGCCTAAAGCCTGGCCTTGTCACTCACAAGCTAGGTGACATCAGGCAAACGCCAAAGTCCTCTGGGCCTCAATTTACTCTAGTGTTCCTTGGGGAAACACTTTCTTGCAGGGTTGTTATGATGATTAAACAAGACAAAGCATTTGAAAGGGATTTGTCAATTTTCAAGCAGTAGAAATACAAAGTATGACCTGTAGTCTTGGAGGAGTCAAGAAACGCAGCTGCCTGGGTAAACTGAAAGCATCAGTGTCAATATTGAGCCAAACCTTCATCTTTAATTTCTAATCCGTAGGTTGATACAGAATTGCTTTCCCCCAATCCTCTGTAAGTACAGTATGTGGAATAAATCACATTTTGCACGGAATGTCCCCTTTCTAACTTCTTCATCCATAATCCTGGTCACACTTTTATACAGGTGATATCTGAAATTAACTAGGATACCTGGATTAGTAAGAATTAGATTTCAGGGCAGCTTTGAAGAGAACTTTGTTGGAAATAACAGAAAAGATCACAAATACAAATAAATGAAGTTTGAGAGAGTAGGCAGAAGGGGGATGGAGAAAAGCAGTGATCTGTGAAGTCCAACTTAATTTCAGAATTAAATTTATCTTCTATGTGATAGCAATGGATTTTGAAGTTACTCAAGCACACGTAAGAAGTGCTTTGAGGAAAATAGTTGGCTTATCTCTTGTCTCTGTGCTGGTTGACTTTCTATATGAAAATATAACTCTAAAGCTTAAATTTTCACTGTAGAGTTAAAATATAAACCTCTTTCCCACTGAATAATTAAAGAAAAGTAGAACCAGGGAAGCAGATGGGCAGGGAAATCCCCCTAAAAACATCCTTCCAATATGAAGCTTTTTCAATAGTTTTCTTATTGTGTCCTTTGATGATTGTTAAAACAACCACCAGGCCAGGCATGGTGCACAAACTTGTAACCCCAGATTCTGAGGAGGCTGAGGTAAGAGAATTGAAAGTTGGAGGTCAGCCTTGGTAACTTAGACCCTGTCTCAACATAAAAACCTGAAAAGGGGATGTAGCTCAGTGGTTGAGCACCTCTGGGTCCAATTCTCAGTACTGTACTGAGAAAATGGTGGTGAAAATAGCAGGAAAACCAAGTTTTTCTTGTAGTTATTACTACAAAAAAATAAAACTGTTAGAGTTTTCCATAGTTATATTTTTCTCTTGGGCTCACTCTTTCTCTAGTCAGTCATACAAACCCTACTTTTAGAATCTAAATTAAACTAAATTCAACTAAGCAATCTCTAAACCAAACTGACCTCAAGTGGTGCTTCCCAACCATGTCCAATTTGAGAATCACCAGTAAAACATTATTAAAAATACAGATAAGTTGCTAGCCTCTGATAAAACTTAGAGATTCTGATTCTTTGAGCTTAGGGCTGGGCCTGAGCATGTGACTCTAAATTAAGAACAGAATTTTTGTCCTCCAAGTACTTGTGGAGAATTCAGTCATTAGCTGAATGACCCCCAACACCTGCTAGAGGGTGGCATATGCTGTCAGCTATTTGAGAGAGTCAGTCCTGTGGCATTTATTTAGACTCTTGTCTCAGATCCCTTCCCAACTTGAAATGCTTTCCATGAGTTTTAATTTAATGTTAAGCCTTAACCTTTACAAAGTATTCATATGAGAAGTCTTTAAAAATAGCATTTCTATAAATTTTACCCAATGCCATCTCTATTACTCCAGTGTTCCTATACAAGCCCCAGTGAAATAGGATCCTACTTGAAGTATAATTCCAAAAGAAAAGTTTATCCCTGGGAATGATTTTATATGTTTTCTTCAGTTGGCATCTAAGGTCATGGTTACAAAAACAATTTTTTTTAGCTCTATTGCCTTAAATTTAGAAATACATTCTGTGCTTAGCTCATTGTTGGTAACTTCCTTCCTTTTTAGTGATATATATTGTGGTTTTACTTCACTCAATACACATTTAGCCTTGTATTTTCTTTTGAAAATATCATATACTATAAATCCTTTTTTAAAAATGAAATACTATAAAGACTAAGTGTTAGGATCAGAGATATCCAAGAAAATGCATCTTTGCTTTTCTAAAATTATTTCATATTTGCATACTTCAGAAATATTAACTAAGCACCTAATAAATGTTTCTGCTTAATACTTAGGATAAGTCATGGCAGCCACAATCTACTAACTGCATATTTTTCCATATTTAGTATACATAATCAAATAAACAGCAGATGACTGAGTGTATCTCTTAGTCATAGACCCCTTGGATAGGGGGTAGACCTATTCAAGGGGTCTACTACTGTATACAAGTAGTAGGATTTACTTGGATATCCTAACTGTCCTTCATAGCCTAACAGGTCATTAAATATCAATCATTAAGAACCCATTCTGCAGCATCTCAGCTCCTCATCCTTCTTGATGAGCATTTTTTCATCTTTACAGAACTCATTGACAGCTTTCAAACTTCTAAATCAAACAAAAAACAATTATAAAGATTTATTTCAAAGTGAGTAAGCTTCTGCAAAGGAAGGTTGAGCCCTCTGAAAAGATTCATTTTCACTTGCCATACTCATAACCCCAATGCAACTGTGCTGTCTCTGGGCATGTTCTTGGTGTTGCTTTTGCTCCTGGCACCAAGCCAGAGACTGAGGACTTGTGGATGTATTTAGCCTGGGATAAAGCTGGTGGAAAGAAGAGCAGGTTCATATTTCATTCTAGGCATGTCATAGTTGCCAACCACGGGTGAATGATGTGGTGTAAATGGTGGCTATGAAGGGAATGATTGGGTGTGAGGATTAAAGAATATACTCACTTTTCATAAGAGATTGTCAAAGCTACCACTATTTCCTCTGGTTACCAAAGCATGTGGATCTAGCCTCAATCAGCAACAGAGAATCCTACTTTATTTTCTAGACCATCTCAAAAAATACTCCTTCTAAGTAATCATCTGATTTTTGCCTTATGTCAGAGTCCTCAGTGAAAAGTTCTGCTTGAGGAAGAGAGTGTAAGTCAATAGCTGTCACATATTGGTCTAATGGAAAATCAGATCCTGAGCCAGTCAGTAGAGTTCTGAAATTATCCTCATGCTTAATAACGTACAGGGTTACCTATTATCCTTAAATAATGTCCTCTCTGTATTTTTGGTGCAAATATCCTTTATTTTCTGGAAAAGTAGTAACTTGAAATAGGAATGTTTAAAAATGCTTTTAAAACAAAAAGTGGAAACCCATTTCAGTCCCTATTTATAGTGAAAATAAATTAGATCTATGCGACTATATGTTTAATATCTATTATAAGTTCTGCCATTTTTTCATAATTTTTTTATGGGAGAACATTGTATTAGTCCCTGGGGCACAGTGACTTTAAAAAAAATACAACTTATGTTCACAAGCTCATAGGGACTAGGTGAGTAATCAGATAATTGAAGTCATTGTTATGAGGTGTTCACAAAAAGGTCTCCTTCCTCATTCTTGTCTGTGGCTGGAAAGGTTCATGGAGGAAGTCAAGCATGATCTGAGTTGGAAATATGAGTACCAATTAGCCTGCGGAGAAAATGAAGAAGGGGAACTCTGGGGAGAGTGTAATGCAATTGAAAACCTACTTAGTATAGAAATTGGGGAAAGAGATTCAGAAGTGATTGTTATGAAGAGGACAAAGACCAGAGACCATGAAGGTCTTGTAAGCCAGGAAAAGTTGTGAATTTTATTCTGAAGCATTAGGGACCATGGCAGAAAATGGTTGATATTTAAGTTTTTATTTTAGAAAGATCACATTTGTAGAATTAGGGGAAGACTGAATGAAGAAATGCTGTAATGAGATAGGTATTGAGACTTTAGGTGACCTCGTGACATCCATGTTTTCTGCCAGGGAAACACGAACGAGAGCAATGTGAGCATACAAGCAAATTCTTAGAGAATTTAGAGCCTTTAAAAACTTTACGTCTCTAAGGAATAATCACACCCCTTTGTTCTTTGTGCAGAACAAAGAGGTGAGGTAAGAGAAAAGGCAAAAAGTGCTGTGCTGCTACTTGTGAAGGCTCAAGGAACCTGGGACATGTTTATGGACACATTGTTCCAAGTTAGTCTTGTGTCTTTTATATGCACAAAATAACAGATAGAATATATTCATGAGTTGGACAATTAGGGAAAAACACACAATCACTGGATTTATTTATCTAGCTATTGATGAAAAAAGCAGAGATTTGAATTAAATGATTTGCCTTTTACTTGGTCCTTCACATTGGATGTTCAAAGGCCTCAATAAAGACATTCTGCATCAAGGAAGGGAAAATGAATTGTTCAAATTGGCAGAAAAAAAAATTCTCCATAAAAAACAATTCTATCTAGCGTGCACCATTTCCTACCATTCTGAATGAAGCACCCTGTTTTGTTAACATTCATTGAGGACCTTGTACTTGCTAATATAACTCCATCTCAGCCATTAACACACATTTGAAATTTTGAAAACACATATGTGCTGAGGTCGGAAAGTTAAAGATCATCCTCATTTCACTGCATAAAAATTTAAATTTTCTTCATATCCAAAACCTAGCTAAAGGGAAAACAGATTTTGAAAAATGTAATATTAGGAGGTATAGCATAGAGTTGTTCTTATTACATAAGGCCTCATACAATTTATGTATTTATTTTAAAAAACCAACATGTTCGAACTTACTGATTCTACAAAATAAATAATAAATTTACTTTTTGTTTTTTAACCTGTAAGGCAAATCCAATATCTACTGCTCTTGAGCATAACATTTGTGCTCTGTTTGTGTTTTTAACTGGTATAATGCTATTCATTCATTCAGCAAAGGGCTCCCTCAGGAAAATGGCAAAGACTGGGTTTAAGGAGAAGGGTTACAGGGCTGTTGCTTCATTCCCTGTGGGAGATGATGGTGACTAGAACCAGAGTTGTAGCAGTGAAATGGAACAAAGTGGACACATGTGCCCAAGAGTTATTTCAGGGTAAATGTCAGAGACTGATGATGGATTGAAATGCAGAGAGAAGGAGAGGAGTCAAAGATGATGGTGCTTGAGTTCATGACTTGAGCATCTGGGGATGCCAATCACAGATGGAGAAGGAGACAGAAGGAGGAACAGGTGGAGGTGGGGTGGGGTGATGATGAGCTCAGTTCAGAACATATTAAGTTTGAGAAGTTTATGGATCATCCAAGTGCAGATGAAAGTAATTTGGCAGTACATGTCAACTGTCATAAAAATGTTTCCACATCTAGGCATCTCTTTTAAGATAGTAACACTAAAGAATATGCAGAGAGAGTCTTTGCAATATTATTTATAACATCAAAAAATTGGAAGCAACTACATGTCCAACTCTGAAATAATTGCTGAATAAATCATGTGCACTTAAAAAATTATATTGCCATAAAGCTATAATTATGAAGACTACAATATGGAAAATGCTTATGATGCATTAAGCAAGAAAGCAGAATACAAAATTATATTTTAGAGATGATTGCAATTATGTTAAAATATAAGCATTTGAAAATATTCTGCAAGGTACATTGGAAAATGAAAATAGTTAGCTTGGTAATGTAAATGAGTTTTGTTTTTATACTCTGGTGTAAGTTTTCTGTAATATTTTTATATTGCTTTTATAATTTAAGGGGGGAAAAATTGCAAAGCACCAAAAACTCTTATGCCCATTTATGTTGTCTTTAAATAAATTAATTAAAAATTTTATTATAAATGCACATCACTGTCATGTTCAAGCAAGAGGGCTGTTAACAGTTGCACAAAGCATCCATTTGTCTCTGTTTACAAACATATTTCACAATTAACAAAGAAAAAATATGGTGTTGGCCAAGCAGGTAATAAGAAGATAGAAATTGGCTTTATGTGAAGCTTAAAAGTATTAACTTATTTAAATGGAATGTGTTTATATTCAGTGATCATCTAAAAACTTTTCCACTAGTTTCTTACATCAGTTTTTTTCTGCATCTTAAATTTGAGCATTAATTTCAATCCATTGTTTACCATTTGTTTCCCAAAGGTGCCATAGGCTTAAAATTTTTTTTTAAATAAAGTTTACATCCTAATATAAATTTACATAAAGAGCGAGTGAATTTTTGTCATTGTATTCTGGAACACATTTGTCATCTCGGAGTCAGCCATGACTTCATAGTTACTTCTTAGTAGCTTTTAATTTTTCTGGTACATTTTTATTTCATTTCATTTTTTAAAATAACAGCTTAGTAAGATATAATTCACATATTAAACTCTTCACCTATTTAACATGTACAATTTTGTGGGTTTTAGTAAATACGTACATTTTTATAATAATTTCAGAACATTTTTGTCATCTCAAAATCCCTCATCTTCACTTCTATACTCATTAGCAGTAACTTACCTGCCCCACCACCCCCATCAGCCCTTGGCAGCCACAAACTTATTTGCTGTCTTATAAATTTGTCTATTTTGTGCATTCCAGATGAATGGAATCATGCATTACATGGTCCTTGTGACTGGCTTTTTTCATTTACTGATGTTTTCAAGTTTAATCCATGTTGTAGATCAGTATTTCTCTTTATTGCTGCATATATTCTATTGTATGGCTATTCTACGTTTTGTTTATCCATTCATAAATTGATGAACTATTGAATTGTTTCCACTTTTTGACCATTATGAATGATATTGCTTTGAACTTTCATGTGCAAGTTTTTGCATGATGTTATTTTCATTTCTTTTAGGTATATGCCTAGGAATAGAATTGTTGGGTGATATGGTAATTTGTATTTCACCTTTGGAGGAATGGCCAGACTGGTTTTCCAAAACAGTTATACAATTTTACATTCCCAACAGCAGAGTAGGAGGATTCTGATTCCTTCATTTCCTCACCAGTGCTGGCTATTATCATTTTGTTGTTGTCATTGTTGTTTGTTTCTTTATTTTTGTACTTTCAACACTACTGATTGAACCTGGGGGCACTGTGTTACTTACCTACATTCACAACACTTTTTATTTTAGTTTTGAGACAGGGTCTCATTATAGCTGTCCTAGTGAAAATGAAGCAGTATCTCATTGTGTTTTGATTTCTACCTTACTAACAGCCAATGTTGAGCATCTTTCCATATGTCTTCTTTAGAGATGTGTCTATTCAGTTCTTTGGCATTTTAATAGAATTATTTGTCTTTTTTAAGTTATGAGAATCCTTTACATATTTTAGATACATGTCTCTTATCAGATACATGATGATTTGCAAGTATTTTCTCCCACTCTGTCAGTTGCCTTTACTTTCTTGATATTTTTCTTGAAACATAAAGTATTTTAATTTTGATAAAGTTTACTTATCTATTTTTGCAGTTGCTTCTGGAGTTTTTGATGTCATATCTAAGAAACTATTGCCTGGTCGAGGGTCACAAAGATTTATGCCTGTTGTCTTCTCAGAATTTCATAGTTTTCACTCTTACATTTAAGTCTTTGGTATTAAGTAGACTGTTTTTAAAGAATTTCTAGGTTCACAGAAAAATTAAACAGAGATAGAGAGCTTTCCCTTATACCCACTGTCCTGATACCTGCATAGCCTCCCCCAGTATCAACATCCTCCATCAGAATGGTCTATTTGTTGTAACTGATGAATCTTCAATTGACACATCATCATCCCAAATCCATAGTTTATATTAGTTTTCATTCTTGGTGGTGTACATTGTATGTTTTGGACATATATAATGGCCTATATACACCTATACAATATCATACAGAGTAATTTCACTGCCCTAAAAATCATCTGTGCTTCCTCTCTCCATCCCTTTTACTCCCCTACCCCCTGGCAACAGTTGATCTTTTTAATGTCTCCATAGTTTGCTTTCTCCAGAATATCATATAGCTGGAATCATACAGTATATGCCTTTTTCAGATTAGTTTCTTTTTTAAAATTTTTATTATTTTTTTGCATTACATTTCATATTATACTTATAGAGCACACTTTTACGTGTCTCTGGTTGTATACAAAGTATATTCACAGCATTCGTGGCTTCATACATGTACTTAGGGTAATAATATCCAACTCATTCTACCATCTTTTTTTTCTTTCTTCTTCACCCTTTTTCCCTCTCGCATCCCCTCCCTCCCCATTGGCCCTTCTAGTGTTCCTCTAATCCTCCCGTGCTCTCCATCCCAAACCCACTGTGAAGATTAGCTTCTTTTATACATGCATTTAAGTTTCTTCCATGTCTTTTCATGGCTTGATAGCCATGAATAATATTTTAATAATAGCCTCAAATAATATTTAATATTTAATTAAAATAATATTTAATTTTCTGAATGTACCACACTTTATTCACCAACTGAAGGACATCTTGGTTGTCCTTTAATTTTGACAATTATGAATAAAGTTGCTATAGACCCTGGCTGATGTCCCAAGATGGAGAAACACAATTGATCAACAAGTATATGAAAAAAATGTTCAACATCTTTAGCAATTAGAGAAATGCAAATCAAAACTACTCTAAGATTTCATCTCACTCCAGTCAGAATGGCAATTATCAAGAATACAAGCAACAATTTTTGTAAGGATGTGGGTGGAAAGGTACACTCATACATTGCTGGTGGGTGCAACCATTATGGAAAGTTGTGTGGAGATTCCTCAGAAAACTTGGAACAGAACCACCATTTGACCCAAAGGACTTAAAATCAGCATACTACAGTGATGTAGCCACATCAATATTTATAGCAGCTCAATTCACAATAGCTAACTTATGGAACCAACCTAGGGGCCCTTCAGCAAATGAATGGATAAATAAAACGTGGTATATATACACAATGTAATATTACTCGGCCTTAAAGAAGAATGAAATTATGGCATTTGCAGATAAATGAATGGAGCTGGAGAATATCTTGCTAAGTGAAATAAACCAATACCAAAAAAACAAAGGCCAAATGTTTTCTCTGATATGCAGATGCTAATTCACAATTAGGGTGTGAGGGATAGAGCTATTTTAGACTAACAGAGGGGAGAGAAGGGGAGGGCAGGGAGCATGGGGGTAGGAAGGATAGTAGAATGAATGGGACATTATATTACATTGTTACCAGACATTATTACAGGAATGAGAAGTTATACTCCATATGTGTATGATGTGTCAAAATGCATTCTACTGTTATGTATAACTAATTAGAACAAAAATTTAAAAAGTTGCTGTAGACATCTATGTGCAGGTTTTTGTGTGGTACTAAGTTTTCAGCTCCTTTGGGTAAAATACTAAGGAGAGGGTTAACTGGATCATAAGGGAAGAATATGTTTAGTTTGGTAAGCATTGACCAAACTATCTTCCAAAGTGGCTGTACCATATTTCATTTCCATCAGCAGTGAAAGAAAGCACCTGTTACTCTGTATCCTCACCAGCATTTGGTGTTGACAATGTTCTGGATTTGAATACACGTATCTCGTTGTTATTTTAGTTTGTATTTCCCTGATAACATGTGTGGGAAACATCTTTTCATATGCTTATTTGCCATCATATATCTTAAGTGAGGGGTCTGTTAAGGTCTTTGGTTCATTTTTTACATCAGTTTTTCATTTATTGCTTAAGAGTTCTTTATGTATCTTGAATAACAGGTTTTTCTGAAAACCAGATATGTGTTTTGCAAATATTTCTCCCAGGCTGTGGCTTGTCTTCTCATTCTCTTGACATGTATTTTCAGGGCAGAAATTTTAACTTTAATGATGTCCATCTTATCAGTTCTTTGTTTTTCATGAATCGTGCTTTGGCTGTTGTATCGAAAAAATTATCACTAAATTCAAGGTTATATAGATTTTTTTCTGTTATCTTCTAGTAGGTTTTATAGTTTTTTTTTAAATTTTGTATTTAGATTTATGATCCATTTTGAGTTAATATTTGTGAAGGGTATAAGGTTTGTGTCTAGATTTTTTTTTCAGGTATATTTCCAGATGTTCCACCATCATTTATTCAAAATACTTGATTTCTTCCGGTGTGGTTTCTTGACTCCTTTGTCAAATATCAATTTTATATGAGTCTATTTCTGGGTCTCTGTTCTGTTCCATTAACTATTCTCCTATTATTTTGCTAGAACAACCCCATCCTGATTATTGTAGCTTTCAGGAATTCTTGAGTTGTGGTAGTATCAGTTCTCCAACTTGTTCTTCTGTTTCAGTATCCTGTTGGACATTCTTTGTCTTTTGTCTCTCCATGTAAACTTTAGAATACGTTTGTCTGTATCCACAAAATGATTTGCTGGGATTTTTATTGGAACTACATTGGCTCTATAGATTAATTAGGGAAGAATGACATCTTGATAGTGGTGAGTCTTCCTATCCATGGAAGAGAACATGAAATGTCTCTCCATTTATTTAGTTCTGTGATTTCTTTCATTAGAGTTTTACAATTTTACTCATGTGTATCTTCTACACATTTTGTTTTATTTAAGTATTTACTTTTGGGGAATGCTAATGTAAGTGGAATGGTGTTTTAATTTCAAATTCTACCTATTCATGCTTATGTATAGGGAAATAATTCACTTTAGTATATTAATTTTGTATCCTACAATCTTACAGACTTATTAGTTAGGGTTTTTAAAATCTGTTGTTTTGTATCATATCATCTGTAGAACAAAGACTGTTTTAATTCTTCCTTCCAAATCTGTATACTTTTAATTTCCTTTTCTTATTGCTTTAGTTAGGACTTCCAATATGACGTTGAAAACTAGTAGTGAGACGGGACATCTTGACTAGTTCCTGATATCAGTAGGAAAGATCTGAGATTCTCTCCATTTGGTATAATGTTAGCTATAGGGTTTTTGTTCTTCTTGTTGTTTATTTGTTGTAGATAATCTGTACAAAATTAAGGAAGTTCCCCTGTATTCCTAGTTTACTGAGAGTTTTTCTCATGCATAGGTGTTGGATTTCTTCAAATGCTTTTTCTTTTTCTTTCTTTTTTTTTTTTTTTTTTTTGGTTCCGGGGACTTGAACTCAGGGGCACTCGACCGCTGGGCCACATCCCCAGCCCTTTTTTTGTATTTTATTAGAGACAGGGTCTCACTGAGATGCTAAGTGCCTGCCATTGCTGAGGCTGGCTTTGAACTCATGATCCTCCTGCCTCAGCCTCCCAAGTGCTGGGATTACAGGCGTGTGCCACCATGCCCGGCTCAAATGCTTTTTCTATTAATAGGATCATGCTTAATAATAGATAATGCTTGATTAATAGATAATGCTCTTATCTATTAATAATATCATGTGATTTTTCTTCTTTATTCCATTAATCTGACAAATCATATCAACTTATTTTTAATTGTTGAACTAACTTTGCATAAGTCCTTCGTCATTGTTTATAAGATTTTTATACAAAATTGGACTCAATTTGCCAATATTTTTGAGAATTTGTTATCCATTTTCATGAGCAGTATTGGTCTTTCATCTTCTCGTAATGTCTTTGTCTCAATTTAGTATTAATATGTAGGCCTTAAAAATGGTGTAGAAAATATTCTCTTGACTTCCGTCTTCTTGGAGAGATTTTAGAGAATATGCACAATTTCTTCTATAAATGTAGAAGAATCCAATAGTGAATCCCTCTAGGCCTGGTTCTTTTTTATTTGGAAGCTTATTAATTATTGATTTAATTTGTTTACTAGATAAAGGCCTGTACATATTGTCTATTTCTCCTTGTATGAGTTTTGAGAGATTGTCTCTATCAAGGAATTTTTCTATTCCATCTGCATTATCAAATTTGTGGGTATAGAGTTGTTCATGGTATTCTCTGATTATTATTTTATGGTATGCTTTGATTATTTATTTTATTTATGATATCTCTAATGATGTCTGTCCTTTATTTCTGGTAGTAGAAATTCTCTCTCTCTCTCTCTCTCTCTCTCTGATTTTCCTGGCTTGTCAATTTTATTGCTTCCCCCCCCACCCAAAGAATTAGCTTTGTGTTTCTTTGATTTTTCTCTATTGATTTTCTATTTTTTTAAATATTTATTTATTTGCTTTAGTTGTACACAACGCAATGCATTTATGTTTATGTGATGCTGAGGATCGAACCCGGGCCGCGCACATGCGAGGTGAGCGCTCTGCCGCTGAGCCACAACCCCAGCCCCGATTTTCTATTTTTAATTTCATTAATTTCTTCTTCTTCCTCCGCTTCTTCTTTCTTTTCTCTCTCCCTCTGCCCCTTTCTCCCATTATTTTTTTTAAATTTTTTAGTTGTAGATGGACACAATATCTTTATTTTATGTATTTATTTATACTTAAAAATTTGTTTTGTTTAGTTGTTGATGGACCTTTATTTTATTCATTTATTTATATGTGGTGCTGAGAATTGAACCCAGTGCCTCACACATGCAAGGCAAGTGCTCTACCACAGAGCCACAATCCCAGCTCCTTATTTATTTATTTTTATGTAGTGCTGATGATCAAACCCAGTACCTTGCATATGCAAGGCAAGCACTCTACCACTGCTACAACCCCAGCCTCTCTTTTGATTGTGGGAATTGAACCCAGAGGCAGTTTACCACTAAGCCATATCCATAGCCTTTTGTATTTTGATACAGTTCTCACTACATTGCTTAGGACCTTGCTAAATTGCTGAGGCTGGCCTTGAATTTACAATACTCCTGTCTCAGCCTTCCAAGTCTGTGGGGTTACAGGATTGTGCCACCATGCCCAACTTCCTTCTCTAATTTTATTGTTTCTTCTCTGTACTTTTGATTTAACCTGCTGTTCTTTTCCTAGTTCCCTAAGCTAAAAACTTAGCTAATTGATTTTAGGTCTTTCATTTTTCTAATATATACATTCAATGTCGTAATTCATTGCCAAGTATTGCTTTTGCTGCATTCCACAAATTTTGATATGTTTTGGTCCTATTTTCATTTAATTCATTTAGTTCAAAAAATTTAAAAATTTCTCTTAAGATTCTTCTTTGACACATGAATATTTAGAAGTGTATTTTCTTAATCTCCAAGTACTTTAGAATTTCCTAGTTATCTTTTGATCTTAATTTCTAATTAATTCTACTGGGGTCTGAGAGAAGACATTGCATGCTATCTATTCTTTCCAATTTGTTAAGGCATGTTTATGGCCCAGAATGTTGGTGAATGTTCCATGTGACCTAGAGAAGAATGTTTATTGCTGTTGTTATTGGATAGCATTCTCTATATAGATGTCTATTTAATCTAATAGATGATGTTGAGCTTAACTGTGTCCTTACTGATTTTTCCACCTGCTGGCTGTGTCCATTTCTGATAGAAGAATATGGAAATCTCTATAATAATGAATTCATCCATTTCTCCTTGCAGTTTTATCAGTTTTTGACTCATATGTTGACAGTCTGTTATTTAACAAAATGCATTAAGGATTGTTTTATGTTCTTGGGGAATTGATGCCTTTTTTAGTATGTAATACCCATTTTTCCCCTATGACAACTTTCCTTGCTGTGAAGTCTGCGTCTTTGAAATTAATATAGCTATTTCTACTTCTGTTTGTTGGTTTTGTCCTCAGAGTGCATAATAAGTGCATGTTCTACCACTGAATTATATTCCCAGTCCCATTCCCACTTTCTTTTGATTAGTGTTAGCATGCCATTTCTCCCAGTGTGTTTTTATACTTAAAATAGATTTCTTATAGACAACATATAATTGTATTTTTTTAAAATCTCTAGCAATTTGTCTCAAATGGTGAATTTGACAATTGCTATTTAAAATAACTATTAATTAAATTACTATCTACCATATTTCTTACTATTTTCTATTTGTTGCCCTTGTTCTTTTTCATATTTTTGTTTTCTACCTTTTTTCACCATTTTGGATTTTAATTGGGCTTTTTTGGGGAGGGGGTACTGGGGATTGAACTCAGGGGCATTCAACCACTGAGCCACATCCCCAGCCCTATTTTGTTTTTGTTTTAGTAGAGACAGGGTCTCACTAAGTTACTTAGCACCTTGCTTTTGCTGAGGCTGGCTTTGAACTCATGATCCTCTTCTCTGAGTTTTGTGAGCCACTGAAATTATTTTATATGATTTCATTTTCTCCTCTCCTAGCATATTGTACTTCTTTTTCTCCCTTTTTTAGTGGTTGCCTTAGAACTTGCAATATGCATATACAACTAATCCAAGTCCACTTGCAGGTAACACTGTACTACTTCATGGTAGTACAAATATAATAATAATAATAATAATAATAATAATAATAATAATAATAATAAAGAGTCCCTTTTCCTCCCTCACATCTCTTGTAACATAACTGTCAATCATTTTGCTTATACATAACACCCATACACACTTAGCTATACATAAGTGTTATTGTTGCTATTATTATTTTGAACAAGCTATTGTCTATTGTATCAATTAAGAAAAACAAAAGTTTTCATTTTAGCTTCACTTATTCCTTTTCTGATGCCCCACTTTTCTTTATATGCATCTGAGTTTCTGACCTATATCATTTTCTGTCCTTCTGATGAGCTTCTTTTAACATTTATTGCAAGGCGGGTCTACATTAGAGTCCTTTGCATATTAGTAGTAATTGTTCTAAATATCATATTTGATGACTTTAACATCCCTGACATCTCAGAGAGTCTGGTTCTGATGCTTATTTTGTCCCGTCAAGTTATGTTTTTAGTAAATTTTGTAATTTTTTCTTTTTTGATCACTGGACTAATGTTGGGTAAATGGAACTGAAATAAATTATGGCCTTTAGTAATGAGATGTGGTGGCAGGGGAACCATTCTATTGTCATAGATTAGTTCTCAGTCTTTTAATGAGCTTGTGTCTCTGAGTTGTGAATATCACGTGTGCCTCCCATGTAAACTACACTTCATGTTGGACAGAATGGCTGAAGTAGCCTGGAATTGGGCATTTACCTTTCTGTTTGTGGAAGGATAGAGCTGGTCATAGTTGGTTATTTCCTTTCCCCAGTCAGTTAGGCTCTAATATATCTCTAGCAGATTAGACTCTGGTTAGTTTCTCTTAAAGGTAATTCTTGTTAAGAAGAACAGAATGATCTTATGTGTTTTAATATCCCCCTTTTCTCTCTTCCTGCTGGAAGCAAAAGTCAATTGTGAATATTACTATAAGAACCTGGTAGAGTTCCTGGAGATAAAACTCACATAGGTGTGTGTATGTGTGGCAGTGGGAGAGGGCCTTCCAGTAGCTGGGTCCCTCTGGAGCTTTTAACTGTCAGATTTTTCCACAGTGAGCCTCTATCAATTATAGTTCAGGTTTTCCTACCCCAGCACTGGCTCCCCAGAGGTTTCAGCTTGCAAGATTCTTCTATAGTAAATTGTGATTCTCTGTATTTGTCTTTTGGTCTCTCCAAATTTAGGGACAGCCTTGTGAACTCACTTCTCTTATGGATCTAAAAATAATTATTTATTTTTCAATTTGTTCATTTTTTAAAACTTGTTAGTATGGTATGGTGACTTCCAAGCTTTTTATTTACTGGATCAGAAACCAGAGGTCTTCTTTGATCTATTTTGAGTTTTTTTTTTTTTTTTTTTTTTTTTTTTTTGGTATATGTGGTGTGAGGTAGGGAGTCAAACTCCATTCTTTTTCACATGAATATATAGTTGTTCTAGCACCATTAGTTGTAAGATTTTTTCCCCCATTGAATTGTCTTGGTAACTGTGATGATAATTGGTTTACTAAATACGAGAGTTTATTTCTAGACTCTGAAATTCTATTCCATTGATCACATCTGTCTCTATGTCAGTACTATACTGTCTTGATTATTGTAGCTTTGTGTAAGTTTTAAAATCATCAATTAAGAGTCTTCCAAATTTATTTTTCTTAGTCACTTTTTTTTTTTTTTTTTTTTTTTTTTTTTTTGCCTAGTCTGGGTTTCTTGAAAATTTCATGTGAATTTTAGGATAAACTTGTAAATTTCTGCAAAGAGGACAGCTGTAATTTTAATAGTTTTATTTCATTTTATAACTAGCTATAGCACTAAGAAAACACATAATATTTATTTAGAGTAATTTCTTGGTTTTTCTCTTTTCTTTTGAATGGCAAGTGAGATTCCCATATTCTCAAACTGCTCCAAGATTATTTAAATGCTACTGCCACTACATTCTGTTTTATTATGAAATCATGTCAATTAAGTAGAGTTATTTCCTCATAATTGCTAAGATACACACCAAGAATGTAAACTTTGTTTGTCTTCTTTGTAGTTACCAAACAACAGTTCTTAAGTTCTTAGATAAATGATTTTAAGAAGGTCTCATAACTAGAGACCAAGTGTTAGGGGTTTGTATACTGTAAAAATCGACAGAATGGTTGAGTAAAATAACAGAGTAGGACTAGGGCCTAATAGCTCCAGGGATGTAATTTCACTATCTTACTATATATATAATGAAATCAAGTACAAAATGTTTTACTTATAATTATTTATTATTTTAGTGATAGTTATTTTCTAAATAATTCAGCTTAAGAATAATTTTTAGTGTAAATAGTCCAATAAATATAGTAATCAGAATATGACCTATGACTATTTTGAATGAAATAAAAAGGATGAAATAAAATTTCTGAAAATTAATGTAGAATGCAGAAAGCATTTGGTACACCAAGGAACTCAGTAAATATTGGTTGAATGGAGGAATGACTGAAAGGAAGCCTCTACATGAATCACTGCTTTTAAAGCCTAGGCTCTTACCTTAGGGATGATTCTAGTTAATCCCTCAATTCAAAAGGATAAATCCTGCTTTCAGGGGAGATTGTTTTTCAGTGTTTTCAATTTTCTTAAAGGATAACTTGAGAGTTTCACATTTTTACAGTGTTTATGTCATGGTTGGTGCCGATGTCCCATTTTCTTCTTGTTTACGAGAAGTTGAAAATCCACAGAATCAATTGAGATGCAGTCAAGAAATGGAGCCTGTAATAACATGTGATAAAAAATTTCGTACTCAATTTTACATTGACTGGTGCAAAATTTCATTGGTGAGTTTTTGCTTAATTTTATTTTTGCAAATGTAATTAGGAGTGATATGGCTAAAACCTGAATAACTTTTAGAAACAAATCCTGTGTTTACTTTGTTAACTGCAGTGAACTTGCTTGACTTTAAGGATTTGGTAAATTCGTTGACAGTGCCTCCATTTAGGAAAGAGTATCTCCACTATTCTTCTCACTCTACCCTTGAATAGTTGCTGAGGCTGGATTAGCTTGACAGGTGGTCCAAATGAACCTGTAGGACTTGCAGGTTGCTGTTAATCAGCACAGCTTATGGAGTCAGTATGGTATGTGCAAAAAGTCTTTTCTGAAATTTACTGCCACTACCTTACTTTGGAGGGAGAGAATGGAGTACAATAATAAATCTGAAAATAAGCCAATATTATGCTATCAATGTCCTGGAAACAAATTGTAGGAAAAGTTCAAGGGACAAGAAACAATTCCAAGTAAGGAAAATTAGTATCTTACCTACAGCCTTAAGAATAAATTCATAAACATCAAATACTTTTATATTTTATACCACTTTTTAATTTGCATGCTGTAAGATTTAGAAAAGTGTGAGGTTTCAAATGTATATAATACTTTTATAAGTGTATACTAGTTGTATTTTATTGTATCTCTATATTAAATATTTTGATCCTGCAAACTGGAAGGTACCAAAGTTGTTTTGTTTGTGACCTTTAGATTTAACTTTTGTCAGCTCTTCATGATTGGCAGTGAATGAATTAGATCTAAGTTTAAAGTTGACATTTGAACAAAGTTATTGACACATAAACACAACTGTCACTTCATGTCTTAGAGAGCCCACTGCAGGCAGCTTGCCAGGCTCCAGTACTGGAGAACATGTTACTCACGTTACAATACTTAGCACTCCTTGTGGCCTTTTGCCCTGGACTACTCTTATGTCCTTGGGATCTTAGAGAAATAATGCCATTTACCTTCTTAAATCAAATTAAGTTGTACTCTTGTTATGGTTTATGTGCATTAGAAGCAAATATTGAGTTTGGAAGCTCAATATTTTAGTCATGGTTCTAATCATACAAGGGTGCGAAGGACTGAGCAGCTGCCATCATAACTTAAATAGATTCCTCTCAACAGAGTCAGAAGGCAGACCCTCCAATGTCATTTTACTTGGGGTTGTAACATGAGCCTATGTGTAGGAATATTATCTAATTTCTGAAAGTTTAAAAATGACTTATGCTTTGAAGATTTTATTTTTTATGATAAAGGCTTTATAAATGAAAAGGTTGGGAATTTTCATTTTTAAATTTTACATATATTTGCTTATATGCCACAAAAGATTCCAGAAGGCTTAAATAAAAGTCATATAATAAATAAATGTAGAATTTTAAAAATGGTAAGATTGGGACCTAAACTTTACAATAGACAATAAAGTCATGTTTGAAAACAAGTATACTAATGCCCAGGATAAAAAGAAGAAATTTGTCAGTTATTTAGTTCCCATTCTTAAGAAGGACATAGAACATCAATTCCTTGGCAGAAATAAAGCATTGCATTATTAACAAAATTCTTCAAGTGGAGTCTTTTGGGAGAGGATATTAAGTAATGCCATAAATAATTCTCCCCAACATTTTTTCTGGTGGCAAATGCTGCAACAAATTTCACATGGCTACCTTTTTAGCATCCTTTAATAAAAACCATACTATCATTAAATGCAACTCTGTTGTGAAAGCAGTTTCATTAACATGGAGGTAAATTAACATAATGCAAGTCTGCATTTCTTGATCCTGGGATAGAATTTAGTAAAACTATAGCATTGGACAGGTTTCATATTCCATCATCTGTCTTTTCTAAAAACATTTCAGCTGGATTGCAGAAAGATCAAGAACACTTTGGGAAATTGTTCTTTTTGTTTTTCTTTTCTCTTCCCCTCTTTCACTAACCTTAGAAACTATACCTTCATATCAGTTTATCAATCAGTTTGTGGTTTGTTAACATCTGCACTAGAGGTTTGTCACTAGAAAACAAGAAATTTGCACAGTATGGTAAAGGACTTCTACTTTGGAGGAAACAAAAAATTACACTCACATGTACACACATTTATTATGCATGTGTACATGTGGGGCAAATGTATATATATTGAGAGAATTATGCAGAAAATAGGCCAAGATAAAGCCTTTATTAATTTCATTCATTATCTCTCCCTGACTCCAATAAATAATTGGAAATTCAAGGTGATAACATAATTGGAAAAGATGGCTTTTTAAGGTAATTTGTCAAAGAATGTTTTGTTGCGTCTAGATCTTAAAATCTCATTAATGTTTGCAGCTATTAATTTGGTGTGTAATTGTCTTCTTTTGTATCAGGTTGATAAAACAAAGCAAGTGTCCACCTATCAGGAAGTGATTCGTGGAGAGGGGATTTTGCCTGATGGTGGAGAGTACAAACCCCCTTCTGATTCTTTGAAAAGCAGAGACTATTACACGGATTTCCTAATTACACTGGCTGTGCCCTCGGCAGTAGCACTGGTCCTTTTTCTAATACTTGCTTATATCATGTGCTGCCGACGGGAAGGCGTGTGAGTACTTTAAAACACTAATAAAAAAATTAGAGAGCCTGCTAAGATAGCAACCTAGATGATTCCATTAAGAGCAAAGTTTCATTTAGTTCATATAATACTTTATAAATGAATTGAAATTGTGTTCAAGTCAAACTATAGTACTTTATTCCTTTAAAATGAATTAAAATAGTTTTGAGTCTAGTAAACCAAATTAGGGCCCATAATTACTTTATTCAAAAATTATTAAGGCTAGATGTAAATTCATGCTGGCAAAACAGTCCCAAGAATAATTGAGACTAGATACTTTGGTTACACAAGCCATCTTTTGTGAGCAGACTGTGAAATCTATTGACATGGTAATTGCACTTTAAATAAATAAAATTGTCTTAGTTTGATCAGAGTGATGGTCAGAATTCTTGAAATCATTCTGCTGTCAAACAGGGTGACACAATCTAAATGTTTAAAATACATTTTAAAAAATAGCTTAGGAGTAAATTAATGAAAATAAGCTAAAATTTGAGTAATGAGTCTTTGCTTCATGAATAGTTAGTACTTTCAGGACATCTATGTCAATTAAGGTAATCTCCTGAGATTATCTGGAAGTCAGGGTAACAAAGCAAAGGATAAAAAAATTAATAAAGCAGCAAGTAACAAGTTCTTCCATTTTTACATGTAGCCTGATTTCATTATATCATAGAATTTATTTCAATCAAGAGCTTGATTCTTAATCTCCATTTTTTTTTTTCATTTTCTGTGTGTTTCTCATCAGTATTCCATCGCTGTGTGTGTATTCATCCAAGTAATATCATAAACCTGGTGGCAAATGCTGCCTGGTTGCATTTAAAAGTAATACCGTCAGCATTTCCACATCATGCAAGATCCCATGAGCATATAGTCTTAATGTTCCAAATATCAATGCTATTATTTAATTCATAAATTTTGTTTTGTTTCTAGGGAAAAGAGAAACATGCAAACACCAGAGTAAGTGTCTTCTTTCCTGTTCTTGATCATTTTTTCCACTTCTCCGTTGCCCATCACGCTCCATTCATGTGTGTCATGCTTTTTTTTCATTCATCATCTTTCATAGTTTATTTCATGAATGTGAAAGCTGCTTTCTAAATAGAGATATTTAGGAGGGGTAGAAACTAAAAATAAAAAGGGTTTGAAAACTAAGCTTACCTAGATAAAAGTTAAACCTAAAATACTTCAGATTCAGAATATTAACTTGCCATTTATATTATGTGATTTCCCAATCTGCATTTCTATAAACCAGAGAACAGATGAAAAGACCTTTCATACAAGTTTTCCTGAATCTACAGTAATAACCTACTATAAAATGAAACTTCTGTGAGTATTTATAAATGCCCCACCAGAAGCAACAATATAAAAGTTATTGTAGTTGTATCTTAATCGTAGAAACTAAATAGAAAACTAGTTTGTTACTAAGGGCTGTAATATGAACACAGTGCTTCATAGATTAGTTTAATTTGAGATTACTTACGTCAGAATCAGTTTTTAATTTTCAGTTCTGCTCTGTTAAAAGTATGTGAGATGTATCTCTTTCTGAGAGAGTTTGCAGAATGTACAAAGTGCAATAATGTTGTTATTTTAGAAGAAAAAGCCATTTTTATGACTTTTTTAAATTGATGAAGCATCAGGCTAATATGTGATTTTAAATATACGTTGTTGTTCTTTTTTCTTTTTTTTTGACATAGCATCCAATTGGTCCATCATAGTGCTATTCAGAAATCTACTAAGGAGCTCCGTGATATGTCCAAGAACAGAGAGATAGCATGGCCCCTGTCGACGCTTCCTGTGTTTCACCCTGTAACTGGGGAGATCATCCCTCCTCTACACACAGACAGCTATGATAGCACGAATATGCCCCTGATGCAAACGCAGCAGTAAGTATTGCCTCAGAGCCAGAGCCACTAAAGTGCCCATATATGCTTACTACTGCCTATAAAGACCAGAGCTTTCCTTGATTTTGCTTTTGTTTATAATTGGAAGAGAACATACAAAAAGTTCATTGATAATGTAGCTACCATTCTCACTAGCCTGAAACAACACAATAGAAATACTTTTAGGAAATTTCTTTTCTTCTTCAATAATCCAAACAAGACCACATTCACCTTAATGTTTAAGATGTTGATACTGATAATAAACCATTATATATGTTTGCTTAAAAACGAGTTAATTGCAGGGCGCGGTGGCGCACACCTGTAATCCCAGCACTTGGGAGGCTGAGGCAGGAGGATCACAAGTTCAAAGCCTAGCCTCAGCAATGGCGAGGCACTTAGCAACTCAGTGAGACCCTGTCTCTAATACAAAAAAAAAGGCTGGTGATGTGGCCCAGTGGTCGAGTGCCCCTGAGTTCAATTCCTGGTACAAAAAAAAAAAAAAAAAGTTAATTATGAAAAGAAAACCGTGTATGAAAGCATTGCAAAGTGATTTTTGTTTAAGAATGTTGGAATTATTTGGTTTTGTTAATCTTTTTTTTCTTTTTATCATCATAGCCCTATGTAATCTAAATTTTTTTTTCAGGATAAAGGGTTTTTAGGTGTGTGTGTGTGAGAGAGAGAGAGAGAGAGATCTGCTTGTATGTCAAAATGAGCAGTTTCAGTATGAACTATAAACATATTTTAGTAGTTTAAACCTTTTCTTGTATTGGGAGATCTGGTCAGAGTGCCTGCAGGAGGACTGTGAAAAGGATGGGTGTGGGAGAGGAGGCTGAGGAATTTTCTATGCCTCAAAACTAGAGTTTGATATATGAAATAGTGGGTAAAGCTATCATTTATTTTATTTTTTTTATATTTTTAGTCATAGTTGGACACAATACCTTTATTTCACTTATCTATTTTTATGTTGTGCTGAGGATTGAACCCAGTGCCTCACATGTGCTAGGTGAGCGCTCTACCACTGAGCCACCACCCCAGCCCAAGCTTTCATTTATCTTTAAGAACTTTCTAAAAACCATATGTTAAATTGCTTGCATTCAATTGCCCAAAGCACTAAAAAAAAAAAAAAAAAAAAAAAAAAAAAGAAAAGAAAAAAAAAAAGTCACAAAGGTGACTTATGAGGTCCTCCTTATTTTCTAAATAAATGGAATGTATATGCAAAAAATATCTGTTCCTTTCTCTCCTCTTTCTCTCTACTACCCACGCACCTTAGAATATAATATGAAAGTAAACATGGTTTAAAAATGTGTCTGGAAACCAGGCTGGGTACCTTTTCCATCAAGAGTGCTTATTTTGTAATCAGGTAAAATGCACGTAGTATTTGAAGATTAAACAATAATGGAGATGGATAGTGTAAACAGTCAGCCTAGATGAACTTGCCCAAAATACTTTGGAAATTAAAATATGTTATAAATATCTTCCTACAGTTCTCTAACATAATTTACTCAGGGTCATATAGACAAAGGATAGATTTGTGTGTGTGTGTGTGTGTGTGTGTGTGTGTGAGAGAGAGAGAGAGAGAGAGAGAGAGAGAGAGAGAGAGAGAGAGAATAATTACTTCAGGTCTTTTCAGTGGTGGAGAAAAATTAGACATAGAAAATCTGGGGTTTTGGAAACATTATACCAGGTTGAACTAAGTATTTAAGTTCCACAGAATTTAGGTGTGGTGAATAGATGAGACATTTCTATGCTCTCCAAAGATCAGTTGTCCTTCTGTTATGGATCACCATTAATAAAATTTCAAGAATATTGTAAAATATATATTAAAAAAAAAGAGTATTGTAAAAATGTACATCTTAGCCATCGCTCATGCCTTTTTGAGATGAAAGTTGGGAATGACTTTGTCATTAATTTTCAAAATGAAAGGAATATGTCTTTTTTTTTTTTTTTTTTTTTTTTTGATACCAGGGATTAAACCCACTGAGCCACATCCCCAGCCCTTTATATTTCTTATTTTGAGATGGGGTCTTGCTAAGTTGCTTAGGGCCTCACTAAGTTGCTGAGACTGGCTTTCCTTATTTTTTTTAAGACTAGTATTTCTTACATTGTTTGGAGTGTCAGTGAAATACTAATAGGTAGTCTTTAAAATTGAAATGGTCAGCTGGACATGGTGGCACACACCTGTAATCCCAATTTATAAAAAAAATTTTAAAAGGTGGAGGGGTGCTAGGGATGTGGCCCAATGGTTGAATGTCCCTGGGTTCAATCCCCAGTACCAAAATAAAAAAGAAACAAAACAGTCAAATATACTTGGAAACCAGGTTTTGTTTGTTTTTTAAGCTATGGGAATTCTCGGACCATTTTATGTGTGCTTTGTGAACCCATGAAACAAGGTTGGTATTAAGCTAACTCTTCAAAGAATACAGTTTGGGAAATAGCTCTATTGACAAAGTAACATTGCTATAAAATTATAGAATACAAAACTACAATAATGAGCAGGGGAACTTGAATATGTTTGTAAATAATTAAAGCTCTACTGCTAATGAAGTTTTAAGGGAGGAGGAAAAAAAATGACTTCTGTCATTTTTTAAGACTTCTATCATTGAAGACTTTTATCATTTTACCCTTTTTAACCATATATATGAGAATAAGAATAGCTCCTTCAAAATTATTTTGATTCCTTGTGACTAGGATTTTGCAATGTTTTACTAATATACAAGCAAAATAAAATTTCCTGCCTAGTTTACAACCAAATGCATCTTCTGGTCCTTCCATAACCCCATCAATACTGTCATTATGTCTATCAGATCTATTTGCAAATGCAATAGGTTATTATATTGAATTTGCAACAATTTCAACCTACATGTGTTTTTAAGTTCTGAAAACCTTTGTATTATTCAAATTTCTGCTAATGGAAAAGCTCCATTAACTAGCACTTCTATATAAATAGGGTACATAGATAATTGATGATGTTCACAATGATTATTCTGAGATACTGCAGGATCATCAAGTGTGTCTGACTCATCAGAGGAAAATTAAATTACATTCGGTGTCGTTTCAGTTTTGAGTGTATATTATCTTTCTTTTATTCTTGGAAATGGATAATATGTGCATGGTCTCTATGGTAACTCCCTATAAGCCAGAATATGTGATTAACCTCATTTTCCAACCATGCCAGATAATAGGGGACTCGTTGGATCAGGTTCATCATAGCTGTCCTTTACACAAATTCAACTTTTACTCTTCAACTGAAAAACATAGCTGTTTTTCTAAAAGTTTTATTTCAGCATCAAATATACACATAAATATTTTGGTCATTTGGATGGAACTGAATTCTCAGAACTAAAATGAGATGTTGTATTTGATGAGGCATTACAGTACCTGATAACTAGGTATATGCTTGGATAATGCTGCCTTGTACTTGCTAATTATTCCTTCCTAAAAAGGGCATGAGTTTCATCTTTACATATTCACATAGTCATACTAAGTGCAGTGAATTTATCATTATTAAATAACGTGGCTAGCTACAGAATGTTGTGTTTATTCTTTAGACTTGACACCAGAAACATTCAGGTGTAAAGATATGGCTAAATATTTATGTGGGTGTCTAAGCAAGACTCAAGAATATTTAAAGTTGCATCTAGCTGAACAAGTTGGTACATGCCTGTTAATCCCGCTACTTAGGAGGCTGAGGCAGGAGGACCACAAGTTCAAGGTCAGCCTGAGCAACACAGTAAGACGCTGTGTCAGAAAATGAAAAAATAAAAAGAGTTAGGAATGTATCTCAGTGGCCTCTGAGTTCAATCCCCATTACTGCAAAAAAAGAAAGGAAAAAAAAATCTGCATAGAAGTTAGCTTGGTCTTTTGAACAAGTTGATCCACATCAGAGGTATAGAGAATTCATGACAGCTGTGTAATGAGGGGCTGCCACTGTTGTCAATTACATAATAATATTTTCTGTTTTGGTAGAATGCTTTACAGGGCTCCAGATTGGCACCATGCGTTATCCAGCCAAAAAAAAAAAAAAAAAAAAAAAAAAAAGTGTTTAATCATTTGTAGATGATAAATTTGAGACAGTGATAAGAGACAAAGCTAAATTAGGTCATTGCTGAGATTAGATTATTTATCTATCCTAATCTCTACTCAGGGATAGGTAGTATGGTCATTGACCTCAGGGATCTCCGATCCAGTTTACAAGCTAAGTGAGTAAAGAGGTGGTAGAAAGGGAAGCTAGGGTGGAACTGGGAGATTGTAGCACATAGAAAGGAGAGCTTTCATTCTGTAGCTTTCTTTTTGCTTTTCAAATCACAGAAGCATTATAAATAGGCTATAAATCATTACATAGTCTTAGAAATATAAGGTCAATTTATTTTGCTAATGTATTTATTCTTTATATTTTTAATTTTAGAGGTACAGGAAAGCTGCAAAGACAATACGAACAGTTCTCAAATACTATCAGCCAGTTTCTCCCATTGTGAGCACCTTGTAGATCTTGATTACATACATGATCACCACAAAGAACCTGTTATTGGTATTTTGCTGTTACCTAGATTCAGACTTTTTTTTTTTTTTTTTTTTTTAATTTCACTAGTTTTCCCAGTACTGTTATTTTTCTGTTCCAAGATTCTAGCTAGGACACAATAGTCACCATATCTCCCTATTTTTCTTTGGTCTGGGCAGTTCCTTAGACCTTCCTTGTATCATCCCATGGCCTCGATTGTGGTGAGAAGCACTAGCTAGCTGTTCTGTAGAATGTCTGCATTCTCTTACCTGGTCAGACTTTCTGCATCATCTGTACTGTTATCTTTGCAGCTATCTTTGTAGTGAATAAATGTTATTATGTATAGTAGGAAGAATCCTCCCTGCCCCACCACCACTGGCAGTCTCCTTATTTACAATTCATTTCTGAAAATCACATTGTAAATTAATTCTTAAGTGTACATTGCCTTTGCCCGAAGCATCATTGTGGTTACGGTTTACGTTTGTGATCAAAGGCTTAACATTAAAAATCTATCACAGATTTGGTTGATATCCCTCAATATAAACCTTTGTAAATATTTAAATGAAAAAAAAAAAAAAACTTTCAATTCATAGAATTTTAGATCTTAAAATTGAGTGTCTAAGGTAGTTGTTCCCAAACCACCGTTGCAAGTCAGTTGCTGTTGAACTTCTACAATGCAGATCTCAGGGCCCTGAGTCTGGAGATTTGGAGTCTAGTGGAGGCATATGCTATGGAAGAACAGGAAAAAGGTTGAGAATCCCTGATTTAAAGGACTTAAGTTTTAGGATTTAGAAATCCAGAGCCTCAGGTGTTTTTGGTGGGGGTACAGGGGGAGTGGGAAGAAGTGTTTGTTTTCTCACAGACTTCCACCTGGAGTTTTAAAAGGGGAACAGTTTTTTTCTAAATGCCCCTGAGGCCTGTGCATGGAAGTATGGAAAAGAAGCAGGGCAATGGTCTTATCTAGAAAGTCTAGGCTCTTTGTAGATTTATGCATATCAGTCTCTAGACTTTTCCACGCCTCCTTAAACTGCTTGAGCTAAACATTGTGAGAAAGGGAGAGATTAGCTCTGATTAGAAAACAGTGTCTTAATGGGACAGAAAAATGCTATACCTTGAAAAGCTAAAAACCACTCTGGAAATGTGGTTGGCAATTTTATGCTTTTGGAAAAGGACATTAAGTGGAGAATCCCAAATATTCAATACTCTAAAAAATAAGATATTGTTAAATTTGTGAGGAATTATGTTGCCTTTTAGGGGGGAAATCTGCCTCCTTATTATGATTTTCTTTTAACAACATCATTACCAACAGATTTTTCCTAAGTGGGAGGTATCTACATAGAGGACATTTATGTAGTGAATAATATGGGAAAGTGCCCCACATTTTCCAGGAAGACTTAATTGACGGTACAGAAATCTTCCTTATTCATCAAATACCTAATCCAGGATAATTGGGTGTCCCTCAAAAACAGGAGGTAGATTGTACCTAATCTTTTGCAAATTAAGAAGTATAAAGGTAGAATTAGGTCTTTTAATTACAGGTAGTAACTAATCATTTTAGTTTTTGCTGAAGTATTGTCTCATTATGTCTTCCTCTTGGTGGTAATGAGAACCATCTTTTCATTCGTGGTAAAATTCCATAAATTAAAAAATTAAGTTTAAATAAAAGTTGAGATCCATTGAAGAAACTGTTTCA
Source organism: Tamias sibiricus (assembly GCA_025594165.1). Classification (NCBI taxonomy): domain Eukaryota; kingdom Metazoa; phylum Chordata; class Mammalia; order Rodentia; family Sciuridae; genus Tamias; species Tamias sibiricus. Next base: position 103,101,596 of record CM046664.1, on the reverse strand, counting down.
GGGGAGCAAGATAATGGTTTCCTATTGACAAAAATTATCAAGCAACCAAGGATATTTCAGAGTCATTGACTTAAGTCTTTTTTTTTTTTTTTTTAATTCAGTGAGTATACCCTAAAAGGGATAGGTGTAATGTCCTTTGATGGATTTTGACTATAGGTTTATACTGCTTCAATTTAAAGCTGTGATAGGTTTACGCTTGTCTTTATACAAGCAGGGGGAAAGTTAAAAAAACAAACAGATGAATGTCTCTTTTTCCTTTCTATGTCCTATAGAATACTACATTAATTTTAACTAAAATTAAGGAAATTAAGAATTATGTTTCCAATTTCTTTGTGACTTTCCTCCCTCCCTTCCTTCCACATTCCAGGTAATAACCTGATTCCTTAACAAAGGTAGTTATAGACCCAAGTCACCTTTTTTTAATCACCATTTTTACAGATTTTTGTGTGTGGCAAAATCAAGGTTTGAGGAATATCAGTTTTCCTTAAATAATGGGAAAGTCTCAAAATATACTACTATTTTCATTGTTAAATGTCTTCATAAGATTTCAAAAGAGAAGCGTTTTGTATTCTACATGACTAATGTTGTTTTCTTTCAAATCTGGCATAGATTCTGTGGTTTTATGCAAATTACTTTGCTTTTGAGTCTTTGAGCAAGTAGCAATGTAATTGGTTGATAATCATCCACCTTACTCATAGAATTACTCTACAGGGTATCCAAGAATGTCAAATTACCTTGAAACAATTGTACAAATAACAAATAATTGTGTACTCCCCCCAAATCACTTATTTCTTAATTTGCAAGTTATTACCTTTGCTTTCTTAAAGAATGAAGTTTTTGCAATGACTAATTTACACAATTTTCTGTTTAAATGCATGTAATTATGGCAATAAAATTAGAAAATAATTAATGCTAATAATTCTGAGAATTAGTTTTCTTAACTTTCTGCGTAATGCTGCAGTTTACACATTATAACCTTTCAGTTTGTCCATTAATAACTTAATTATTCTAAGTAGTTTTATGACTGTATAAAGGTCTTTTCTTCGAAGGATTATAGGGCCTCTATTTGAAGTCAACCCCCACTCTCCTGTATAATTGACTGTAGCAGCCTGCTTTCAGCAAGGATGGAAACACTCCCACTCTCTTCCTGCATTCTCTGAGTCTTAACTCCAGTAGAGTTAGTTGTAGGCATTTTTCCAGTTTGCCTGAAGCAGTGCTCTTCTGAGGTACCTCCCTTCAACTCTTTAGTGGAATACACCACTTGGAATATGCCCATCATAGATACATTAATACTCTGACTCTCAGACTCACAGGCAGTCACAAGTTTGGGCAGCTACAAAAATAGCTAGGTGTATACATCTTAAATGGGGGAAGTTGAATCTCAACATATTTTCGGTTGAGCACCTTTTTTGCACACATAAGCACTTTTGCTATATAACTCATCTGTCCTTTCAGCTGAAATTGCAGAGGGCATATGCATCATGCAAACATGGCCAACTGTGACATGACATGCACTGCAGATATTTTTAAATCCCCAAACCAAGGTATTACACACAATCACTTTCTCATGTATCTTTTCCGAATTTCTTGCTGGTTTGTATGTGACACTTTCTTAACCAACCGTTTATTGTCACCTACCTAAAACCATTGTGATTTAGAAAGTTTAGTAGTTTTGTGGAAGAGGAAAATGTGGAGGCCTAGAGAAGGAATGACAGGGCATGGATTGACTGATCAGTGGTTTGCAAGCAGAATTCCACAGAAGAGGATGTTGGGAGGGCCAAAAAGAGGGGATCCAACTACTCATTCAGATTCTGATTTTGAATTTGGGGTATGTTTAATCTAGGCTTTCAAGAAACCTGTGTCTTTGTTTACCAACCACCGCTTGTGTCAGAATATCAATGTCCTATGCTTTCCTGATCCTCTTTGTCAAAAATGTGTTGTTTTAATCCTTTAATGGACAAGGCAGAGCTAAAGATGATGGCAAGGAAGTGCTTGTGTGTGTAGGTGTGCAGAAGGAGCACTCTATCAGTTTAAAATGTAGAAGAAGCCCAGTCAATTACACTGAGTAATAAAAGCTCATCTCCTCCCCAACCCCAAATGCTCATGTAATTGCACTTTGACTTTTGTAGTAAAGGTGGTTGCGTTTCCATCTTTAAATCTGAACTTAGTTCCTTTTTGTGGCTTCTAACTTCACCTTTTCACTTTTGTAACCAAAACCAATATACATTGTGTGGAATATTGAAGAACAAACCAAAAGAAATACTCCCTTAGGACCACATGAACATAAAAGTGGTTAATACATAACAGCAAAAAAAGAATGTCATCATTAGAATAGATTATTAAATAATTTCCTTAAGTTCAATTAGAATTGATTTTGTTATTTCCTTAAACAATGTATTTAAAATGAAACTGAATAAAAAAAAATCACTCAGAGGCATTAACTTAGATTAAGAGTTTAAACAGTATTTAGCTGGCATGCTCTGCTTTTCACTTTAGATCATTGTATTTGGAACATAATATTTTCCTGGCTGAAATGCTTCAGATCAATGGTTTTCAAACTTTGTTTCTTGGAGGTTTCTTAGACAGGCATTAGGGGCCAACATATAGGGCAAAGGAAACAAAGCAGGCAGGAATCCTGGCTCCCTTGTTTCAACCCAGAGAAACCTCACATTTATCTCCTTTGTACATCAGAGTTCTGCTTAGGATTTTAATTAAAAGGAATTCCACTGCTGAAGAGAAACAAAAACCTGAACCTCTCTGGCTTGGATCAAACCTTACTCAGTCGCAAGACCTGACTCCTGGAGTTTCTTCCGCATAGAACTCAAGTTGCACATTTTCCTGAACTAATAGAAATAACCAAATTTGAAACACCAAATGGATATATCTGCATGCTCATAAATACATGTGTTGTGTGAGTCTTTGTAAGTCTTCACTAAAACATTGCATATTCCTGTTGGAGATATTAAATAGAATGGTCCTTGCTTATAAGGCAATGAAATATTATTTGCAGAGAAATACAATGACAGCCTGTGTATGAATGCTTACTAAATGGTAACCTAATTAGGGATGGGGTGCTTAGAGAATGGGGAGGCATGTTATTTTTTAGTTGCAAATAATATGATAAATATTTGGATAACATTCCTTATGGGAATTTTTCACTCATAAGAGTAATGCATGTCTGCTGTAACTGATTTTGAATTGAATTTGCAAAGACAAATGGGTGCTGGTTGGATGTAGGACATGGTAGTGGTTGTGGTGGTTAGTTGTTCTGTTTCAAGCAGATGAAGTGCTCTTCATAGAGACCAGATATATTGGTGGCTGCACTAAGAAACCTGAAACTCAATTTTCAGGTAGATATAAGGAATATGAAACCTGTGTTGTTTGAATGACAAAACCAGATTTGTGTTTTAGAAGATCATTCTGACAGCAATACTCAGAGTGGATTATAGGGAGCAGGAATGTGAACAACTAAATAAGTCAGACAGATTGTGAGGATTTACATGAGAAATGGTGATGATTTCAACCAATTTGGTAGTGGCCATAGGGAAGCAGGGGAGAGATTCAGCTGAGATCAGGAAAAGCGATTGAATGTAGGAACTGAAGAAGAGGGGAAGGTTGAGGATGACTTCTGCATTTCAACTAACGTGTTTGGGTGTGTGGCCATTCCCTGGCATGAGGATAAAAGAGCACAGGTTTGGGAAAAGTGATTGAAGGTGGTAATATGCTTTAAAAAGCTGTTGTGACATGACCAGAGATGATGTATGAATGTGTGTGTGTGTGTGTGTGTGTGTGTGTGTGTGTGTGTGTTCTAGATCTACATCTGAAAGGATGCAGGTTAAGAACACAGTTTCTGGAATCACTGTGTTAACATCTTTATCCACTGCTTTCTAGCCACATGGCCTTGAACCTTAAAGCCTATTTCTTCATCTGTAAAATGGAAAAAATAACAACGCCTACCTCTTAGGGTTGTTATGAGATAATTTAGAACATGTAGCAAAAATTCCATGAATATTATCAAATATTACTATTACTTATCCTTCTCAGACCTGTTTCCTCATCCATAAACTCTTGGAAGTGGGAGAGGAGTTGTGTTGGATTACAGGACATGAGATCTTATCTCCTGCAGATTTTTGTCCTAATATGTCTGCTCTCTATTTACATGTGTGCAAACACTGTTTTACTCAACAATGTTAATCATTTCTAGGAACTTGCCACACCAGACTCAGATTCCCCAACAGCAGACTACAGGTGAGTACTAAAAATACTAAGTAGATGTTTGTGGATGCAGCTAATAGATTAAAGGATAATTGTAGCACTATATAATTTATGAAGTTTTTGCTTCACCAAGTAAGGCAAAACACTTGTATCATTTCTTAATCAGACTTAAAACCTCAGAATAATAGCTTAGATTATTGCATAGATTGGCATCAGAATGATAAACACAGAGTAAATGATCTTAGAGCAAAAGCATCCATGGAGGTCCTGTCTAATTAAGGAAGACTGAATAAAATCCCCTTCCTTCAGCGGAGCTCCCTATTCTTCCCCTTGGTATGAAAGACTTTTAGCTTGGATGCATCCAGGATTTGTCTCAGTAAGTGAGCAGCTTGAAACTGATTCTTACAAAAGGAAACCATTGTGACTAATCACTGAGGCTTCAGGGGGATAAGTGAAAAATGGTTGGCCTGTTCTTTAAGCTGCTTTAAAAAAGCTGTTATAACATGACCAGTGACGACAAGATGGCGGACAATTCTCCCTGGACTATTCTATTTCCCTATGACTTGCTTTCTTTAAGTTTATGTCTTTCAAGTGTCCCTAAAAATTTTCCACAGCCAATTATTTCATTCATCTCAGTACCAAGTAGATAACTTATTCATGATTGTCTTCTAATTAGTGGTTGATTCCTAGTTCTAATTGCCAGGCAACCAGTAATGCCTTTGTAGCTCTTTTGGAAAAACAAGAAAAGTTTTAAAAATGTAAGTTGGGTGTGGAATTCTAAGTATGAATAGTGGCATTGTGGTAGGGAAACTATTAAGTAAGTCTCAAAAACTTCAGGCACATGTAGAAATGTATTGGATGTTTTCATTCAGAAATTATCTTCTCTATTACTGCTTTCGGGAATTTAAGGAGATTTTCGTTTGACAACTTTTCAAAGATTTGAGGCAAGTATAATGAAATTTTTCATCAGATTTTAATTATGAGATTATGTTTGTCAGAATTTCCCCCCACAATATTGATTACTTGTTTTAATTAAATGCTAATATGTTCCAACAGGACTGTTCAATATATTGATGTGGTGGTGCTTACTTTGTAAGCATTCAGGAAATTGATGAAGAAACAAACTTGGTTATAAATGTGTGTCACCTAAAGAGAGAAAAAAATGAATCCTTATTACCATTAATTTCATGGCTATTTTTAAAAATATATTTATTTATTTGCTTTAGTTGTACACAATGGGTTTATTTGTACGTGGTGCTGAGGATCGAACCCGGGCCGCATACGCGCTAGGCGAGTGCTCTACCGCTGAGCCACAATCCCAGCCCCTCATGGCTATTTTTTAAGCATAAAAAATTTAAAGGGATATTTCTATAATAGGAATGAGAGAACTTCTTCCTCATTAACCTCAGAGACTTCTATTTCTCCTGAAATATTTGTCTTCTGATCCTTGATTATTTCAGAGACCAGGTGAGGAAAAGGAGATAATTTCTAGAAAAATAGTAAATAAAAAATATTTTAAAGATCCATATTTTACTTACTTACTCATGAAGATAAATAGAAAGCTTAAGTAGATAATATTAGGGATGATTTTAACAGATGTTATCTATTTGATAATCACAATAGATTTTTAGCAAATAGACTTGTTAGTGTACTGCTTTTTAGTAATAGGGAACTTTTCCAAATATAAGGAGAATTTATGCCAAAGCCAATGTGGTAAGAGCCAAAGACTTTCCTCTAGGGGAGTACAGGATGTTCAACTTAATTTTCTAAATTATTTTTCTAAAGCAGGTTTTGGGGAGAAGGCATTTTGCTTGAGTGAAGAAAGCATGGATCTCCTTTTTAGCTAGCACCATGACTGATTACCTTTTGTTTTCTTATGTTTTTCTGCAATTTGGATCATGTTATTGACTGAAATGTACCCTCTCCTCTTGGTTGTTTTCTTGTTTTATCAATGAGGCTCCAGTGTCTAAGTGCTTCAGGAGAGCAGCCCGCCTTAGCATTTTGCATAATTATGAAAAATTGTTGTGTTTCTACCTCTGACACATTTGTTAACTAAGTGGAGTCAGGCCTCCTGGAGAGGGGTGCTAAATGGGCACAGTTACATTCCTTGTTCCCATTCTGTTCACTTAAATGGGAAAAAAGAAATTTGTTTTTCTGTTTCTAAATTATTCTGTTCTGTCTGCAAATGCACGGATTTGGTGCTGTTTATGTACTTTCATGAGTACGGTTGAGTCTTTCTGTTCTTTCACCCTGGTTATCCTACCATAATGAGGCAGCTACATTTGTACATGATTATCATGAAACAATAACCGATTTTTCCAAGTACCTCCAAGCACTATACCATGAATGTAATTTAGGCACAGAATTTGTCTCTTGGATAGCAAGTAATTTTATTTGTAGCTGCCAAATGGAAGTTATCAGGGGAGAGTAGATTTTGAAGCTTGTTTCACGTAATTTGTTGTTTTCTTTTAAATTCTCATCTAAAGTTTAAGAAGTGAAGTAGCTGCTGGCGTTGTATTCCTGGACTTGAGCACTAACTGGGATAATAGAGCAGTTAGAAGCTGACAATAGCACTGCCTTCTGGCCCAGGCCCAGGCCATTAGGTTTGATGTCCCTTCAGGTTTTCTCATTTTCTCTGCCCTTCCAACCCACATGGTATTTTTTAAAAGCCACGATTAAAAGGTACAGTCATACATCCCGCAGTCAACCTCTTTCTGTTTGTTTGTTGTGGGAGGAATTTTCAGGCCATACCTTTTGAGAAATACAGAACATTCCAGCTTTGGTCCAAGAGGGGGAGGGGACAGCTAATTTAGAAATTGTTTTTTAATGAAATGAAAAGAAATAATGCATTGTAATTATTTTAAATTATGGTAAGAAGATAGAAAATTTCTTCTTGCCATAATTCACTTTTCCCCAAATCTAAAAGTGTCTGTATCTTGCCTAACTCATGCTTATATTCATATTTGCACATTACAGGTAAATGGTATCCCTGAAGAAAGAAAACTGACTGAAGCAATGAATTTATAATCACACAATTATAGCAGTTGCATCTTATTTCTCTTTTCTTCCAATAATGCATGAGCTTTTCTGGCATATGGTGTGCATGTTGACAGTATTAAGTATGTACCAAATACTACAATATAACTTTGGTTTTTACTAATGTATTTTTTTTGTACTTAAAGCATTTTTGACAATTTGTAAGACATTGATGACTTTATATTTGTTACAATAAAAAGTGATCTTTAAAATAAACATTAATGGAGCATAATGTCTGGTCAAATTTACTTCAGAACAGGTTCATGTGTTCATCTTCATTCAACAAGATTTTATTAAGTTATTCTTATGACTATATAAGGTGACTGTGCTTCTGTGCTCCACCTGAGCAACCCATTTAAATAGTGCTTTAACTCTTGTAGACTGTAAAGCCTGGTGTGTGTGTGTGTGTGTGTGTGTGTGTGTGTGTGTGTATTTTCCTGGTACTGGGGATTGAACCCAGGGTCTCATGATGGTAAGCAAGCACTCTACTACTGAACTCTATCCTCCACTCTTTTATTTAAAAAATTCACTTTGGGACAGAGTCTCACAACTAAGTTGCCTAGATTGGCCTTGAACTTGCTATCCTCCTGCTTCCACCTGCAAAGTAGCTGGGATTACAGGTGTGTATCACTGTGCTTTGCTCTTGTTGTTTTATATCATACTTCTTAGAGCGTCCTAGAGCAAACCCAGTGTTAATGTAGATTATGGAACTGATAACATCTGCTTCAAGCAGGGTAGCCCAGGTTACATACTCACCTGAGTTCATAATCAGATGTTTGGTTTTGAAAACAACCCAGGAGGTATTTGCACAGAAAGAGAATAATTACTAATAGTGACATGGTTACGTGCCACAGAGTCCCCCAGGGTAACTTTGATGTTCACAGTTTTACAGAGCTTCCTCATGCCATGTTGGTCTCTTGCATGCATCCTGGACATAACTATCAGGCCAGCTAGCAGGGCAGCTATTATGGCAAACTTGACCATCAGGAAAATCTTCTCTTTTTTGCTCTGTGCACATTTATGTGTTACCTGTTAATTGGTCAGAAGTCACACAAATGTGATCAAAATCTGATTCCAAAATCCAAAAAGATTCCCTGCTTTTATTTTGTGCAGCAACTTGCCTTCTGTTGAGAAGAATACTTTGTCAGGTCATTGGTAGTGGAACTCCCACTTCTTTCTGGGACTTAACCAGAGAATGTGGGTTCTTTTGTTTCATAAAGAGATATCTCTAACTCATTTCTTTCTAAGATAACTAGGGCATTGTCACTCACTGGTCTCCAGGAGCCATCAGCTATAGGTTGGCAAATGTATTGTGTCAGGGTCACATTCTAGGTCAACAAGGCTACAGAGGTCTCCACTGTGGCACAGAGACAGTGTTAACAAACTGTTGCCCCTGCCAGGTGAAATCAAAGTGTTCTGGTTGCCCAAGTGAGCAGGAATAAGGTAATTCACCATCAGCAAACAAGAAACTGTGGATCAGGAATCAAGAACTTTACTCACCTATTCTAGTAAAATGCTGTGATGGAGATTGGAAAATGCAATTGGAGTTCTTTTTGTTTTTTAATGGCCATATTGAGGAATTGGGGATGAAACCATTGGCTTGCATCTTACAAATTATTGATAATAACCTTAGTCTATGTAAATCCCCCTAAAAAGTGATTGTTCCTCTGACTTAATATTTTGATGAAGTGGAAAATTTCAAATAATGCCCCATTGATTGTTGGTAGCCTGATGATCCTTAATTCATGGGTTAAGAAGTAGGGGAGGGCTGGGATTGTGGCTCAGTGGTAGAGCGCTTGCCTAGCACGTGTGCGGCCTGGGTTCGATTCTCAGCACCATGTAAAACTAAAAACACATTGTATACAACTAAAGCAAATAAATAAATATTAAAAAAAAAAGAAGTAGGGGGACTGGGATTGGGGCTCTGCGGTAGCACACTTGCCTAGCATGTGTGAGGCACTGGGTTTGATTCTCTGCACTGCATATAAATAAATTTTAAAAAATAAAGGTCTATCAACAACTAAAATAATTTTTTTTAAAGTAGGGATTCTGCCACATGTATTTTGTATTTTTATATGAGTAATCCAACAATAGTGTAGGGAATAGATGTATTAGGTGAGTGAGTGGGTGTGGATAGACCAGTTGCAAGGTTATCATAGATATAAAGGAAGAAATGATAGCTTTCACTAGGATAGTGATCAGAGGTTCAAGAACTATTTAAGAGGCAAAATAGACAGTGGTTGTTGGTACATTGATACTTTGAAAATGGTGTCAAGGAACAAAAAGGGACCAATTCTGATGTGTAGGTTTTCTTGGTCAAATAGTGGTGCTATCCATCATGATAGACAGTGCTGGGTTAGAACCAGGATTGAAGAAAACAATATGAGTTCAGTTTTATGAAAGGTGAACTTTAGGTGCCTTTGAAAAAAATCAAGAGAAGTAGGAAAGTCGAGATATGAATTTGAAGTTTGGAATAGAGGTGTGGACTGATGAGTCACCTGAGCATAGGTAGTCATTGAAGCCATGGGAGTTGATGAGTCCCCTGCCTATCCCCACCCAGGTAGCTGAAGTGTGTTGCAGTGAATTCTATGATAGGAAAGGCACATGAGGCTGGATAATTGCCAGAATATAATGGTCAGAGCAAGTCAGGAATGGTATTTGAATGAACATTTCACAAATTATAATGTAATATTATATTATCATATAATAAGTACTATTATTCTGTAGAAATTTTATTTCTTTGTTAATAAATCTTACATTTTTAAAGATTGTCCATATTCTACAACAGTTTCTGTGGTCATATTGTCTCACTTTCCATTCATCTAAAAGGGTGCATTTCCTCTTTAGTGTCTCACATAGTTTTTAATGTTTGATTTGAGGTGATTGAGATTCTCCTTGTTACCTTAATTGGGGGTCCACAATTAATAGGTTAAGTGGTGAGATGATGAGGAAAGAGTGAGATATATGGGTCTAGCAGAATAATAGATCCCTGTTCCTATATTAAAGATTTTAAAATCTTACTGAATCGATTATTTGACTATCAGGGCTATTTCATTCATTCATTCATTGAGTGAACATTTGTTTATTTTCCAGGCATTGAATCATGCAGTGGTTAATAAAACAGAGTGTTATGAAAGACCATAAACAAGGTCTAGTACACTGTCTGGCACTTGTTGGTGCTAAATAAATATTTGTTGAGGGAATTAATCTAATGTCTGATCTCAAGGTTATGAAGGTTTAAAAAGAGTATTGTAATAAAGAATGAGGAAAGGGAGCTACTTAGATTGAATGAACAGAATAGGTCTATCTGAAGAGAACACATGTAAGGTAAGATTGAAGAATGAGCATGTGCCAGTTGTGCTTAACACTCGCATCAGAGGAAATAGCTTGAGTCCAAATCCAAAGGTAATGTAGTGGAAGCAAGCAGTAGCAGTTTCTGCCCAGTATTGATTCACACTTCTTTGGCAACCATTCGTGCATGTCTTACTCTAAGCCATCATTCCCTGCTGTACCTGCAATGTGGTGCTTCCATTTGCCTTGGCAAGAGACCTGGCATGGGAGCTCAGGTCTGGCTAATCAGAACCCTGCATCCGGATGGACAGGGTTTAGACCTCTCAGAGCCAAGCCTCTGAGATAAGATTCAGTTTCCCCAGGATGGCTGACAGGGGAATGGGCTCTTTTCTGATGTACTTGAATCTTGAGTGAAAATAAGACCAACAGGGAGGGTGGGGAGGATGGGGGTAGACTAACAAAATGGTCAGAAGCCAATTCTCTACATATAATAGGCCATTGGGTTGGGGGACACTTTAGTCTCAAGAACATGAAGGAACTCTATAAAGTTGAAGCATATTGAGAGAAGGGAATTGGACTAGGGATAATTCTGGAAATGCAAACAGAATTCTATTAGTTTTATACACATGGATCAAGGAGTTTGGATTTTATCCTAAGAGCACTGGAAACCATTTGAAGTTGAAAAGTAACACGATCCAATTTAAAAATTGCACTGGGTCCACAAAGATGGTAAAGATTGCTAAAAATTCTCTCCTCAGTAAAGGAGAAAACTGGCCAGAATTGTGAGTTAAAATTTTCAAAACTCCAGAAATCAGTCAAAGCCTTGCAGCAATTTAGGGAGGGTTTATTTAAGAAAGCTTGTAAGAATAGCCGGTTTCATGAAACTACCGCATTCCCATTCTTCCCTCTGTAGCTCCCCACAGTGGCTTTGCAAAACTAAATAGCAGGCAATCTATTGTGGAAGCTAGCAAGGAGGTAGCCACCAAACAGGACAAAATGAGGGTGGAGTTCCTTCAGAACCTCTGCTGAGGACAAGTGTTTTATTTTACCCATCTGGTGGATCCTTGGATGAGCTACTTACAAGCTGCCTTTGACACTGACTCGAGGTCTCTCAGTATGAAAACTTTTTCACTGGGACATGTGGTAAAAAATTTCCAGGTGCCGGGCGCGGTGGCGCACGCCTGTAATCCCAGCACTTTGGGAAGCTGAGGCAGGAGGATCGCGAGTTCAAAGCCAGCCTCAGCAATGGCGAGGCACTTAGCAACTTAGTGAGACCCTGTCTCTAATTAAAAAACACAAAAAAGGGCTGGGGATGTGGTCCAGTGGTCGAGTGCCCCTGAGTTCAATCCCCGGTACCACAAAAAAAAAAAAAAAAAAAAAAAAAAAAAAAAAAAAAAAAAAATTTCCAGGTGCCAGAGGTAGTTGGGGCAAACAATAGAGTAACCAAAGAGTTTAAAGGGAAAATTAAATGTCCATAGGACTTTTGGAAAGTTTTCATATGGTCCTGGAATCGGTAAGTCCACAGGCATGCATAGGGCTATATGCATGTTCATGACTTCGAGGCTCTGTGCAATCAGGTGGTGAACACTAAGCAGAGAGTTACCACTGGCCTAGTGGAGTCTTTAAAGGATTCCAAAGCATGCACACAAAACCCCTTGGCAAAAGCAGTTAAGGAAATCTAAATATTAGCTGACCACTAAAATAACTAAGCAAAGACTAAGTAGCCACACATGACAGAACACAGACTTTATGGGATTAGTTTGGAAAATTCACAAAACAATCAATAAACCCTGTGGAGGACAGAAGCAAGGAGGAGAATCTGATTTCCAGGGTTGTCATGTTATATTATTTAAAATATCCACTTTTCACACACACACACACACACACACACACACACACACACACATGAATGTGCACACACAAAAAACAAGTGAAGAAATAAAATCTGGCCAATACATAGTAAATAAAGCAGACAACAGAAACTGTCAAAAAATCAGTGGAAAAGCACTTGCCTACATGCACAAGGTCCTGTTAAGCCCCAGAATCACTAAAAAGGAAAAGGAAAAGAAACTGTTCCAGGAATCACAGAGGTTATACCTACTAGACCAAGGCTTTTAACACAGTTATTTTAAATGCGTCCAAAGGAAAAGAATGAGAACAATCTCTCACCCAAATAAAGAAAGAGAAATGATAAGAAACAAATTCTGAAGTAAACAGGAAAATAACTGCGATGATTCACTAGAAGAACTCACAGTACTCAGAAACTATCATATTCAGGGTTATAGTTTATTCCAAAAAATGGACAAATGACATGAACAAATTATTAAAGCTCTATAAATGGTTAAACATGAAAATGGTCAAATCCACTCATAATTAGGAAAATTCAATTTAAAGTTTTATTCAGATGCTATTTCCTATTTTTCAGATCAGTAAAAACCCAAAAAAGATGGCAAAACTTTCTATCACTTAGGTTGTAAGGAAACAAATATTTTCAGATACCGGTAGTGAAAAGGAAATTGAACAGCTTTGGAGGAGAATTTGGAAATAGCTAAGAAAACTACATGTATGTCGATGTCTTGACTCAGAAGTCCCACTTGCAGTAATATACATTTCCAACAGTATTGAAATAGGTTTGCATAGTTGTTCATTGTAGCAGTTGTATTTTGGAAATAAACTAAAGGCCTATATCTAGAAAAGTGCTCAATACACGTAACATGAATCGTAATGCATTCTTCTGTCATATATAACAACTTAGAATTAAAAAAACATGGAATATTTCTATAATGAGATAAAAAAGAATGAAGACTATCTCTAGTAATTGCTTTACAAAGTGATTTCCAAGTTACATTGTTAAATATATGCAGAGTAGAAAAAGTTCCTATAGTATTTTATGACCCCCCCCCAAAAAAAAAAGAAAAAAGAAGAAGAAATAATGGGAAATGAGAAAAAAATATTCATGACTGCGCTTGTTGGAGTGTGGGGGAGGGAAACCCACAGGAAGGATTAACTACAAACCAAGATTGGCTGCCTAAGAAGGGTGGGGGTGGAAATGGTGAAGAAAGGGTGAAAGGTGAAGGATAACTCCTCTTTGAGTGTATTTTTGTGTTTTTCTTATGCTTAGACTCATATTAATGTTTCACATACTCAAATAAATAAAATAAGCAAATAAATGTCCCAAGGATATGAACATCCACAATAAGAAAGAATCACAAATGAATCCAACACATTTAAAATGAATAACTTAACCACACTCGAGTGGTGGGATTAGAACTAATTTATATAACCAGAATACAGTGTTTTGACTGTCTTAACACAAAAATGAAAAAGAACTGTAAACAAATAACACTCTAGTAGGTTTATTTTTTATGGCAGTGTGGGTTCACAATTCTGAAAGCTATTTTTCTTTCAGGATTGTGTACACAAGGAAGGATTTTATAGGGAGTAGGAGTTACATTTCTTATCTTTGGTAAAGGGAGTTACAATAAGGAAAGGGGAAATGCTAAAATAAACTTTGCAGTATTAAACTGGTATTGGAGGTCATCATCATGAACCCCATAGCTTTTAATAAATCCACAGAAGTTGTATCTCTGTGTGTGTGCATGCATTTGTGCATACATACATCTATCTAGTTGCTGGGATTCATCCAGAATCCATAATACTTTATTATATTTATTTCATTAATTAAGTTGGCCTATATTTGGCCATGGTGAATGCCTTACTGTCATCTGAGTTCTTTTGATAAATCTCCATTATTCTTTGAGCATCTTCTTCTCTAGAACAAGTAGATATTTTGGGCTCATCTAGTACTTTCCTACTACAGTCCTAAAATTATTCATTTCTTCCAAGAGTCCTGGATCTAGAAACCAAGATTTGGGTGTTAAGTGTTGTAGGATATTATTGCTTCCAAGCTGTCCTACTGGACAGAGCTAGAAAACAAATACATGTTTCTCTCTCTCTCTCTCTCTCTCTCTCTCTCTCTCTCTCTCTCTCTCACACACACACACACACACACACCTTCAATCTTTATAGTAAAATCATACATGTGGAAAACAGAGTCATCTCATAGCCTCAAATGATCTCCCATTAATTTTCTAGGGTAGATGTACCAAAATACCACAGACTTGGTTTAAAACAACAGAAATGCATTGTCTTACAGTTACGGAGACTGAAAGACTGGAATCGAGGTGCCAGAGGAGTCTTGTTCCCTCTGAAATCTGTCAGGGAGAGTCCTCCCTTGCCTCTTCCTAACTTCTGCTGATCCATGGCAATCTTTAGCGTGTCTTGGCTTGAGGCTGCAGCACATGCATCTCTGTCTCTGACGGAATAAGACATTCTCTCCTTGTATGTCCATGTCTCTGTGTCTTTTCTCCTTTATTTATTTTAGTTTTATATCAACATAATACCTTTATTTTATTTATTTTTATGTGGTGCTGAGGATCAAACCCAGTACCTCACATGTGCTAGGCAAGCACTCTAGCACTGAGCCATAACCCCAGCCCATTCTCTTTTTATTGAGATGCCAGTCAAATTGGGTTGAGAGCCAACCCTGCTCCAGAATGACCACATCTGTAATTACATCTACAATCCTATTTCCAAAGAAATTCACATTTTTAGGTAGTGGGGGTTAGGACTTCATATTTTTTTCACATTTAATGTATTAATTGCCAAATGCTTTTTAAAAAGTAAGGTTATTTTACACCCTTACTTATACAAAGATGGGTTGGCAAAAATGACAAAATTAATAACATCCATTGATGGTACTGGTTTCAATCACTATTTCTTTGATTACCACTTAGAATGAACACTTTTGTCTTAGCATTCTGACTTTTTTCTTTTTTCATCATGGTAAAAAAGCACATAATATTATTCAACCCATTTACTGTGTTAAACATTCTGATGTATACAGTTCAATATTTGTGGCTCCACTTTAGTAGTATTAAGTACATTCACATTGTCGTGCAACAGATAAAACCTTTTCATCTTGAAAATCTGAAATCCATACCATTAAGCACTAATTGTCCCCCATCTGGTAACCGCCACTCTACTTTATCACTTCAGTCTTCATATAAGTGGAATAATGTAGTATTTGTCCTTTCATGTTTACCTAATTTCACTAGGTTCATCCACATTATAGCATGTATAGAATTTCTGCATAATACTCCATTGTATGTACCTCCTGTATTTTCTTTATCTATTCATCTGTCTATAGACATATGGGTTGGTTTCACCTTTTGGCTATTATGAATAGTGCCGCAGTGAACACAGGTGTGCAAATATCTGTGTGAGATCTTACTTTGATCTACATCTTTTGGGTGGACACAATTCAGCTCAAGCAATTACAAAGGGTAAAACAGTAAATTTACTGTGAAGAAACTTGAAAAAACACTATTTAACCAAGTATACAAAGTGTACATGACCAATAATGGGGCACATTGGTACCATGTGTCTTTTGATATGATGTAATGAGAGTAACACAACACCATTTCTGTGGTAGTCCTGCCAATAATGCCTATCATAAATCTAAATAAGAAGAAATCCCACAGTACCAAATTTAGGATGTTCTATAGAATAACAAGTGTTACCTTTCAAAACTATTAAACGCATGGAGACCAAAATTGATCTCCATCTGATAATCCAGATTAAAGGAGACTAACATTTGGTTATATCTCATAACCAAATGCAATGTGTGAGTTTAAACTGAATCCTAGATCAGAAAAGGTACCTTATTGGGACAATTTTTTAAATGTTAATAAGGTATGTAGATTAGATAATAGGATTATATCAATGTTAAATTCCTAACATTCCTGGTTTTGATGATTAAACTGAGATAACGTAATGGAATGTCTATTTTTAAGACCAAAGGTAAAGGGGGAATCATGTCTGCAACTTATTGTCAGCTACTATAGAAAACTGTAAGGATGCATGGATGGATTATAGACAAAAAGATAAAGCAAGTATAGTAAAATATTCATATTTAGTAAATCTGAATATTTGGGAACAGTCATACTACACTTAAAATTTTTGCAAATATGAAATTATCTCACAATGAAAATCCTTAAAACCACAATACAAAGAATGAAGGAAACAGCAAGAAATTAATGCAAAAGGGAAAGAGAAACTGTTCTTGTGCTTAAGATGGAAGAAGAAATGAACAGAAGTGCTTGTCTTTGAGAAATAATTTGAATGTAGAATTGATAGAATTTTCTGATGTCAGGATTAAAGAAATGTAGGGAAAGGATGAATCAAGATGACTTCTGGAATTACGACCTTAGTTCTCAGGCATATATACATTTTAAAGTTAATTTACTGAGTTTGTGAAGGCTGTGGAAAGAATAGGTATCAAGGATAAAATCAGGAATTCAGTTTTGAGCACTTTTTCCTAGCTATAAAGGCCAACCCTTACTAAGGCAAAGAGCAGAGTTGATGTGCCATCTCAGAAGTTTTCAATGCCATCTGCCAAATTTTTGTGTATATAAGTTTGTGGTAATCCTCTGAAACAAATTTTATAGTCAAACATTAACTAGCCATGTATGCTAATACTTGGTAATGTCTATGTCAGTGAAAAGTGTCCAAAGGTTCTGTGTAAGATCCATGGATGAAGATAATGAAGTCCAGGGGGTCTTGTTCCAGGTGAATGTGTAACACAAGGCTATCTTAGACAAACCTGAAGAGGAGCAAACACGTTTCAAAAGCAAATAGTTATGACCTAATTTATCTCTGGTAATCTCTTGTGTCTGAAAATTATTGGAACATTGAAATTAATAATTAAAATTGCTCCTTTTTATATTCAGGTATCTGAATATTGAGACCACGAGCTTTCAGGCTATGAAAAATAGGGTCATTGAGATAGAAGAGTTCTTTATTGATTGTCCATGCAATTCCTAGCAAGACATAATGTGTCCACTAACTCTGCATCAGAATGTCTCACAAGCCTATAAAGCCTATTTTGTGATACATTCCAAGTATCTAAAAATTTTAAAATGGGATGGGGAGGTATCTTTCAAACAAAGTATGCCATATATTTCTATTTCTTAATGTGTCAGTTATTCATTGCTACAATTCTGATATGTAACAAACTGCCCCAAAACTCCATGGCTTCAAGTAGAACTGTTTTCTCGGCTCTTTGGGTAGGGTAGGTGAGGGGAGCTGCTGTTTTGGTGGAGATGACACTGAAGTGTTACTGCTGGAAGTATAAATTCCTAGGGTCCCTAAGGAAAGCAATCTAACTACAAATATAAAAATTTAAAAATGCATGTACCCTATGATCCAGTAGCTCCACAGCTGGAAACTTCTATGAGTAGAAAATCATATATAAATAAGGGTATTCAGTGCAGTATTATATTTAATAGTACTTGGTTAGAACTAACCATAAATAGGGAACGTGGACTGATGAACAAAACACCCATACCATCCATATCATGCAATGGGAACAAAGAATGGGGAAATGATGCATTGATGGGGAAAAATTCAAAGGAATACTACTAGATGAAAAGAAAGTGTGGAATCTGGTACAGTTTATGCTAAAGGGAGGAGAAGTGGGAAGTATATGTTCCTATTTCCTTGTAGTATATAAAGCAACTTTTATTAGAATACAGAAGAAGCCAGTTGGTGTGGCTATATGGAGTTGGGGAGTAGTAGTCATGAGAATTAGGCATATGAGGGGCTTTGAAAGAAAAACAAAACTTTTCACTTTTTGTCCTTAATATTTTTGCCACTTGAACCATCTAAATATATTACCTGTTCAAAAATAAACATGTCAAAAAGAAGTAATGGAGGACTTGCCCTTGGAAGAAGCAGCTAGAGGGCAAGGCTGGTGGCAGTATACATTCCTATTTCTGCTGTCTCCACATAGCTCCCCTGGTATTTTAAAGATGACCAGAATGCTAAGAAGAGAAGCCTGGGAATCCTCTGGTGTCTTCTTTCAGATCTTCTCTTATAACTCCATTGGTATTTTGAAGGCTAGCACCTTGCCAAAAATGAAGTACACACATGCTTCATGTTGGAAATGATGGACTTTGTTCCCATAATGTATGTGTTCCTTATATGTGACTCCACTCAAATAATATTAGAACTCGATGTCAAGAATGAACAATAATCATTGGTATGGTATAAGAAGCATGAATGGCTCAAATCTACAGAAAAGAAATAAAAACCAGACTGTTACAACATTAGAAAAGAAAAATAAGCCACAGCACTAAAAAGCAATCAACAAAAAACTAATAAAGTAAGATGGAAGTAGTAAGACTGAAAAATACATTTATCAGAATAAATGTGAAAGTGTAAAACCCCTGGCAAATATCTGGTGCATAGTTATTATGTTCAGTTGGCTGAGAGTGCAAATTTAAGAATTATCTGCTAGGGAAGGTAGGGTTAGGAGGAAGGTTTCCTCTGCATATTGAAATCCTAACCAGAGAAGTCATCACACTGCTATACTATGATAAGCTGAGGTGATGGGTAAGATCTCGCCAAGATTTTCCTCAGGAAAAAAACTTTGAATTTTTTCTAATCAGAGACAGATGGGGCATTGAGGGTCCAAATTTCTGCTCCATATAGCACAGACTCAATCATTTTATTCCATAAAATGTTTAAGGAAGTTGTAACCAAAAGTCCACTGCAGCACATTTCAAAAAGAGACAGAACTTCATAATGCTTCCATAGAAGGGCTAACTTTGAGTGGTGCTGCTTCTTGATATGCCCTCCAAGTTAAACTATGTATGTAATGGAAACCGAAGCACTGGATAAAGCAATGTACTATGTGGGATCATAAACTACAGACCAGCCATAAGCTGGAGAAAACCTTCTTAAAAAAAATTGTAAGGGCCCTTTATGTAAGGATGGGAAAGGTAGATCTATTCTTTTTTAAAAAATATTTTCTTCAATTTTGATTTTAAATTTTGTTTATGGCATTTTCTTCAACTAAGAGAAATATTTCTCTTATAAACTAGTATTATCATATACATTTTGCTTTCTGTTGTTTCTATGCTTAAGCCACTCTTTCTCTGTCAGATACAAATTATATCTTCTTTCTTGTTTATTAAAAATTATATGTCGGGGCTGGGGTTGTGGCTCAGCGGTAGAGTGCTTGCCTTGCACATGCGCAGCCCGGGTTCGATCCTCAGCACCACGTAAAAATAAATGCACTGTGTACAACTAAAGCAAATAAATAAATATTTTTTAAAAAATTATATGTCCACTGTACTATGATATTGAGATATATATGTGTACACACACATATATGAATGACTCTATTCCCAGTTTTTCTTAGAGGTAGCATATGAATTTAATTGTAAATTTGGGGGTTTTAACTGTATATGTTTCCCTCATTATTCTTTGTGACTGCCATGCAAACACACTGCTCAGATTTTCCTTTACACATGCCACTGGGAGGAGGGTAGTAGATGGACCCCCAACTACTGGACTTTGTGAGAAGCTCTAACTTTCCCTGGGCTGCTGCTCCTAGGCCTCTGACTGAGCATGGCAGGGGCACCAGAGCCAGTGCATTGCTGCTCAACCTTTGACATTCATACAGACAATGTTAGATCTGGGGTTCCCCATCATTCTAGTCAGCTTTCCCAAAGCTGCCCTGCAGTGTGAGGGACTTCTTATTTCACTTTTCTTCAGGTGTCAGGCCTGCATTGACATCTGAATGCAAATGTCAGATCTTAATTGTGAGCTAATGACTTTATCTGATGAGCCCCTGGTACTTCTCCTTTACTCCCCACAGGTATTGCCCCTAGCAAAACTATTGCATGTCTAATTCTATGTGTTTCCAGGGGACCTAAATCAACATCACTGGTACCTGGATGTAGATGGTCTGAGATGTAGATGGTAAAATGAAACTAGGGAACTGGCTCACTCATGTGAGGAGCCCTTGGTAAGTAGAATGTAGACTGTGGAATCCTTTGCATAAAATGCTGGCTTAATTACTAAGTTTTCACTGGTGGTGATTTGGTACAATGTCCTGGTGGAGGGGAAAACTCTTATCACTGTGACCATTGAGGAACTTGAAGGTTTGGGGAAGAACAATGACCACAAGAACAGTGGAAATAGTTGGTTTTTAGTCAGTTGAATGTATGCTCTGCAGATGAATAATGAGAGAATGAGGACAGTTAACAGACATAGGCTAAGTTTTATAGCCACAGAGTTACCAAAACGTAACTCACAAAGAGAGCCTTCTATTCTGCAGTGAGAAAACAGACAAGCTGAGGAGGAAGTTGAGTGATGGAGCCCCAGAGAGCTTTAAATCCTCAGCCAAGGCAGATCTGTGATGCTAGGTGAGTTCCCCATATGTGCAACCTGGGACCCTGCAACATAGATTGGGACATATGAAGACCTAGGCTTATTATTCGTGATAAAGTTCATTGGCCTTCAAACAATATAGATGGTGGCACATATTGTCAGAACAACTGTAACCATTGAAGTCTTGGTGACAAGTAGTAGTATAGATAGATAATATGGTATTCCTAGGGGAAAATATATGGGCAGGTAACTGCTATGCTATTTAACATCTACAACCAGAAGGTAAGAATGGAGGAGAAGAGGTTGAGAGAAGCAGCCTGGTACAATGTCACAATCCCTTGTTCAGTTTCCAGACCTTAGACTTTGTTCAGATCTGGAAACCACTGACCGAAGAGTTGTCTAAGAGAAAGGGCCCTATGGTGCTGTGAAAACTATATGCTGTAGAGTATATATGGACACTTACTCATGTGATTTTTGCTGTGAAAAGTGGGATAACCAGATATTTGAGGACTATTTGGCATAGACATGCAGAGACCCAGGGCAGTGGAGAGGAACAACGAGTTAAGTGGTAAATAGGGTCCTGGCTAAAGTGAGTTCATAGGCCCATGGATCCACCCAGTGCTTATTTCTCTGAGTGCATAACTAGAATTTACATACTTGGAAGCAGGGGTTAGCCCCAACTGGGTCCTTTGCCTATGGGGTGAGAGCTATCACAGAGGATAAGGCCCAGTGGAAGATTTTGAAACCACTCCTCCACTGGAAATGATGGTAAATTTCAAGAAATTTCCTATCTCAGGGGTGATGGTAGTTATTAGCACAACCATTAAAAGTTTCAAAAGGTGCAGAGACGACTTTTCATAATTCTAGTTAATTCACCAGTCTGGGTTCCGCAGAAACCAGATGGATCACGTGGATTAAAGGTATACTACAACCAAGTGGGAACCCAAACACATTTGTTGTGCCAGACATGGTTTCACTACTAGTGCAGACTGGTGAGGCCTCAGGTATAGGTCGCCTGGTTTAGTGAATGCACTCCTTCTATTTCAACCACAAAAAGTTTGCACTCACATAAAAGAAAGAGTATTCATTTGCATCTGGGCTTTGGTAACTCTCACCACTGTCATAAGATAGTCTGAACAAGTTTTGGACTCTTCAGGAATCTCACAAAACATTGCACTGGTATGTTGAAAACATGCTGGTGAAGTGGCTACCATACTGGAGTCTTGGTAAAACACATGCACTCTAGAGTGGGGAAAAATACGCCATTAAAATATTAATAGCCCTGGTTCTTAAGTAAACTCTGTTTTGTTTTCTGGTACTGGGGATTGAGCCCAGGGGTGACTTATCACTCTGCTACACGCCTAGCCATTTTAATTTTTAAATTCTGAAACAGGTCTTGTTAAGTTGCCCAGGCTGGACTTGAACTTTCAAGCCTCCTGCCTCAGCCACCCAAGTTGCTGGCATTACAGGTCTGTGCCATGGCACCCAGCTCTAAGTAAATATTTTAGGAATCCAGCAGTCAGGGGTGTGCCCAGACATGTACACAACAACAACAAGCAAACCCCAATGAACCCCGAATTTCTGCAACTTGTATCATCTGCTAGAGAAGCAAGTGCCTGGAGCATGGGAAGCTTCTTCAAATTCTGGAAGCAACACCATCCACACTTAAGGATACTGTTCTGGCCATACACCAAGGGCTAAAAATAGAAGCCAGCTTTTAGAAGGGCCCTAAGTATGAAAAGGCTGTGCAGTTACAGAAAACATGTATGGATTTGATTTTTAAATATTAAAATTTATGTAAGAAGTTAAAATTACTCATGATAAGAAATAAGAAACAGCAACTGGGAAATGAAATGTTATGTGCAGAATCAGACCAAAGGTTGTCATACTTATTATATAAAGAATGCTTATAGATCCCTGAGATAAGCCATTATAGTACAAAAGGATAAAGGCAATGAACAGGGATTGTACTAAGAAAAACAATTAAAAACTGCAAATGACTAAAGTTTGATTCTCCCATTGGCACAAAAACTAAAAAAAAAAAATTGTTTTTCTTCAAAAAATTGCTTACCAATATATGAATGTCCCTGAGCTTCAATATATATTCTTTCTAGACCTGTGCATAGAAGAGGCCTCTTTAATATTGCTTCTTTTTAGAATACTTGGAAAAAGAGATAAGGAGAAAAAATAGTCTACCCTTTTGAGTGGTCTACTCAACACCTCTAAGTTCTGTGTTCCTTCTTACTCCTCCCTTTGCTGCTATTGGTAGCTGCCCATTTTGCCACAGGTCATAGATTGGAAATTCATAAATTTGAGCTCCCCTAAAAGTGATACTGCCGTTTCTCCAAAGGTCTCCACATATAGGGTAAGGCTTAAGGAGGAGGAAGACCTGCCTCCTTCCAAGTACCATCACACCATCACATCAGGTTGTTACAGTGTCTCATATTTTTCTGAAGGCACAAGAAACAGCAATTTTCCTAAATCCTCCAGCATCCCCTGGCATACAAGAAAAACAGGCAGCTGAGAAGACATTCCAGTGGAGAGAGCGCATCTGACTCATGGTCTAAAGTGAGATACTTCCCAGGCAATAGCATAACAAAATGGCAGTAAGAAGCAAGTATCCTCAGAGGAGGTTACAGCTTTGTACTGAGGGCAAGTGTGCACCACCATCTTTCTTTTTCTTTCTTTTAATTTTTTAGTTGTAGATAGATGCAATACCTTTATTTATTTTTATGTGGTGCTGAAGATGGAACCCAGTGCCTTACATGTGCTAGGCAAATGCTCTGCCACTGAGTCATAACCCCAGCCCTGCGTCACCATCTTGAGGCTATGGCCTGGCACTGGGTCCTCAGAGTAGAAACCTTAAAAAGTGAAATGGAACTGGAAGTTTGGGAAAAAATAGGAATAGATACTACTACAATTTTTGATAATATTAAGAATAAAAGGAAGCCGGGCGTGGTGGCGCACGCCTGTAATCCCAGCACTTTGGGAGGCTGAGGCAGGAGGATCATGAGTTCAAAGCCAGCCTCAGCAATGATGAGGCACTTAACAACTCAGTGAGACCCTGTCTCTAAATAAAACACAAAAAAGGGCTGAGGATGTGACCCAGTTGGACAAGTGCCCCTGAGTTCAATCCCCGGTACCATAAATAAATAAATAAATAAATAAATAATAAATAAATAAAATAAAAGGAAAATAATATTGGCTGAGATGGAAGGAACACATGAAATGAACAGCCTTATTTTTATGAAGAGAATTGAAGAAAGCTGAATATTTGCTATAGAGACATTTTATGAGCCATGCAGGAAAAATAATGGGGAGATAAGTTACTAAGTGTCTAAGCATGGGCACTAAGGTAAAATTAGTACTATTTGTATAAAATGACTCTATTACTCATCCTGGCTGGTGTGGTCTGAAGACAGTTTTAATTTCAAAAAAGGATGTAAAGCAGTTTATAGGGCAAGGCAAACTATACCCAGACAACATCATCAGAAGTAGGAAAGGAAAATACAACTGAGAACAATGCTAACATAAATAATAAATACCAAAGTGTCCTGGATTTGGGGATGAAGCACAAATTTATCTTAAGTTTTTATCAGCAAAAATAAAAAGCCAAGTTACAGTGTCCAGAACATGGTAGCAAATGAACCCTTCAGAAGAAGCACAAATACTCTAATATGGCCAGAATGAAATAATTGGAAGTCCACAAAAAGAGCTCATTGTGTAACATAACCAACAATATCCTTACAGTTGACACAATGACTAATTTCATAGAACTCTTATAGAATGTCCTTCAATTCTGATCAATGGCTTCAAATTCAAGAGAATTCCAGGGGCAAATAGAGAAATTATTGCCCAGGTGGTCTTTGCTAGGTGCTTAATTCTGGGGTAGATTTCAAAGAATCTGAGGAAGTAATAAAAAGCAAATCTTTAACAGCCCATTATAAAGTTTTTGATACAAGTAATCCCATTGATGATAAATATTAGCTAGCTGGGGTTCAGTACTGGATGTCTTATACCTAGAGTTCAAGTATCTTTGGGGTTCTAGGAAGAGTAGTCTCAACGGGACATTGAGCTGGTATAGGAGTGACATCTTTTGGGGAAACTTAAGAACATAACTCTCTACAGTTAGGCCAAAATCCTCTTTAGGGGAAAAAAAAATTGAACCTATGCTCCTACACAGATGGGCCATTTAGTTTCCAAATTCCCGCTCAGTATAACCCAGTCTTAATTGATTTTAGGCTGGAAAATGTTTAGGAAGGCATAACATAGTGGCCATTAAGAAAATTTGTCCCTTTTTCCTGATTCCCGAAAATTATCCTTAGAAAGCCTTGCATTGGTACTCTGGTTTCCCGATGTTCTTCCAAGTTAAATTATTTGTGAAATATACAACAAGGTATCTGAATGAAGTGACCTTTTGTATAAAATTAGGAACCAACTGAAATTTGGAAAACACCCTGGTATTTCTAAATCATAAGACCTCTCTATATACTCAGGATATTAAATTTTTGTCAAATATTCATATGCTGAAATTTTCCAAGTTGTGTTTTTTTTTTCTCTATTTATGTCTCTTGGCATGCTTAAGTTTTAAATTTTTATGTAATGGAATGTAGCAATTCTGGTTTTACCTTTTGATTTATTCTTAATGGACTATTTCTCATCTAGAAATGAGATATTCACTTACATTTTTTATGTCTTATTTTACGTGTCTTCAAACCCATTAATCATTTTCATTTATTTTGGTAAAAGAATAACAATGGGAATCTAATCTTCTTACCCCCATAATTAAGCAATTGTCATGGGACTATTTAAAGAATATTTCTATCTTTCCTCAGTAATGTAAAACAAAGCTGTTACCTTATTTTAATCTTTTACAATAAAATTTATTCCCAGGCTTCCTCTCTTTCTCTCTGTGTGTGAATGTGTGTGTATGTGTATTCTTGTATCCATTTCATCTTGATATGACTGTAACTTAATAATGTGTGTAAATATCCAATTGTATGTCTACCCCTCCAATTACTCCATTAAAACTCTCCCTAAATATTCTTACCTCTTTAGAGTTTCCACTTTAAATTTTATAGTCTCTGAGAAAAAGATGCTCTTCCATTTCCTTTGCATATGCATGCACTTTGGAAGAGATGAATCCTTCAAACTTCCACAAAATATTTTTTCTATCACTTTTTCTAATGCCAGTGTCTTAAGGTGGGCATAAGATGCAAAGAGGCAAGAAAATAAATGGCAAATTCTTAGTTGTAGTTTAGTTCCTGTTTTCTCTCTATATCAGAAATAACCCGCTCTTTTCTCCTGAGTTATCCACCCCCTGAAAAACAAAACAACCCCACCCCAAAAATTTCTTGCTACTCAAAATATTAATTATCTTCTAGTTTGGTCTCACAAAGAAGGACATATTCCTTCTTTGAAATGGTGGTTTATTAACAAAATAAAACAAGTACTGGCTTGTTTTGATTTTATGAGAAAAATGAGTAAAAAATCAAGTACTTATAGAGGCAGAAAGAAAATAAAATGAAGAAAATAATTAAAACCAAAACCAAAACAAACAAAATATACAACAGCCCCATCTCTGGCTTATACAGATTTGATAGTCATAAGCACAGAGATGATATTTAAAGTCACATGATTAGTTGATATCACTTAAAGAAAGGGTATAGGTAGAAATCTGAGGACTGAGCTTTGGGAATTCTAGTTTGGAGGTAGGGGGTATAAAGAGACTGAAGGAATGGCTATGAGGGCAGAAATAAAACAAAAAATGGGGTTGGCATGGAAGCAGGGCAAAGGAATGCTTGGAAGGGGAGGCAATATATCAACTGTTAAATGCTGCTCATGAGTCAAGTAGCATAACAACCAGAAATGATTGTTGGATTTAGCAATATAGGTTCTCATTGATCTTGAAAAGAGCATTGCTTTGGGAATACAAGGGGCAAAGAGGAATTTTGTTTTTTAAGATGGGAGAAATGAACTTCTTAGTTGATTAGTTCAGAACTTCTTAGTTGATTGTCAAGGCTTTCTATATTTACTTTGTGTTCAGCACCTTACTATGCCCATAAGATACCATCTTTACTCTGGAGTTGCAATCTTACTTAAGGAATGGAAGATAGGACAAAATAATGGGACCAGATGATTAATGTTAGAATAGTTTAAAAGATAATTCAATATTTGGTTTCACAGAGAAGATGAAGCTTGTTATGGTTTAGATGTGAAGTGTCTCTTAAAAGCTCACTTGTGAGACAATGCAAGAAAATTCAGAGAATAAATGATTGGGATACCAGAGAGCCTTAACCCGATCAGTGAATTAATTATCTGATGGGATTAACTGAGTGATAACTGGAGGTGGGTGGGGTTTAGCTGCAGGTGGTGGGGCATTAGGGGCATGGCTTTGGGGGTTCATATTTGTATCTGGCAAGTGGAGATCCTTCTCTCTGCCTTCTGATCACCATGTGAGCCACTTCTCTCCACCACACTCTTCCTCCCTGATGTTCTGCCTCACCTGGAGTCCTGAGGAATGAAGCTGGCTGTCTACTAAGACCTCTGAAACTGTGAGCCTCCATAGAAACTTCCTCTCTACAATTGTGCTGGTCGGGTCTTTTAGTCGCAGCAGCAAAAAAGCTGACTAAAACAAAGTTTAAATTCGACTTTTAAAAATAAGTTAGATTTAGGCAGATGAAAAGAATGGGAACTAAGAAGGGGAAAGAGCAGCATGGTATGAGGTGAGCTGGAATTCTTATTAAGAAGAGATAGGTGATAATATGGAGAGTGTTGGCCATTAGCTAAGAACTGGCTTTATTATTTTGTCAATGGAGATTAAAAGTTACCAACCTGGGGCTGGGATTGTGGCTCAGCGGTAGAGCGCTCGCCTAGCACGTGGGCGACCCGGGTTCGATCCTCAGCACCACGTACAAATAAAATGCATTGAATAAAACGCATTGTGTACAACTAAAGCAAATAAATAAAAATATTAAAAAAAAGTTACCAACCTGTGATAGTTCTAGAATAAAAAAAAAAGCAGTATTTTTGTGAGAACAATATTTTAGCAATTTTCATTATTAGAAAATTCTTTCAAATGTGTTCTAGTTATTACTAAATATCAGTGATATAAAAGCTAATAAAAAAAGCTGAATTAAGAAAATTATAATTATCTCTCCTCATAGAGATTTTGCACTACAAAAGGTAGAAACAACTTCTGGTAACCAAGACCTTTTAAAATGTTGCTCTATTTCATTTTTATTCTCTAGAATATTTAAAAATTATAAATAAGATTTAAATAAATTATTTTTAATCTGCTGTGTTATAGCTTATAATACTCAACTTTTGAAAAATAGCCTTTTATACTACTTTATTAATGTACCTTTTAGGAAATTTTTCTATTTCTATTCCTATAATACACTAGAAGGAATTTTGTTAAAAGAAAAATATTTAAAAGTGCTTTTCAAAAATGAATGTCATATGTTTTTGTCAATCTTCAAAACTATCTTAAATATAACCAAAGTTAAGATTTACAATATTTAGAATAATTGTTAATACCAACTCTTCAGGTAATGAATCAAGTTTCTTTTCTTCTTCTTCTTTTTTAAACAAGAGATTAGCTATTAGGTTGGAACACATGAAATTGTCTGTTATGGTTTATATATTAGGTGTCCCCCAAAAGCTCATGTGTGAGACAACATATGAAAATGTAGAGGTGAAATGATTAGGTTATGAGAACCTTGACCTAATCAGTGCATTAATCCCCTGGTAGGGATCAACTGGATGACTGTAGGCAGGTAGGGTGTGTCTGGAGGAGGGTCAGTGGGGGCATGCTCATAGGGTTTATATTTTGTTAGTGGTGAGGGGAGTTCTTGCTCTGCTTCCTGGTGTGATGTCTTGAGCCAGTTCTCTCTGCCATACTTTTTCATCATGATGTTCTGCCTCACCTTAGGCCCAAAACTGTGAGGTCAACCATCTCTGGACTGAGACCTCTGAAACCATGAGGCCCAAAATAAACTTTTCCTCCTCTAAAATTGTTCTTGTCACATCTTTGGTGATGACAGCAAAAAAGCTACTAAAACATCATCAATTTTGTAGGTAAAAAATGGCAGTGTATTAGCAATTTAATATTGTTCAGCAGAAGAATCCTTAACTTGGTTGCCCCAAGATTTGCTAGATTGATAAAAGTACAAATTTAAAGAAAGGGCATTCTCCTAGAAACTGCAAATATTCTTTGTGACTTTCATTTAGTGTCTATGCCATGAAGGCTTTGCCCTCTGTCCTATGGATATCCAATTATCCATCTTTATGGTTTACAATTTGGTTTTAAAGAAAAAGTTTTAAACGACAGACATGCCTAGGTGTAGGCTGCTTTTTAATACTTCTGCTGGCTATCCACAAAATGGGAAGGTATGGGAAATACAAAAAAGAGGAAAAGATCCAGGTAGAATTGAGTCAGGCAAGTTCCTTTTAGAGCCAGATGGCTGATTTCTGAATGATTTTTATTAGAGAAAGCCTAAGTTTAGGGAACTTTTGTGGTTTTATCTTAATTTTAGCATATCTAAATATTTTGTTAAACAGCTTATTTGAAGAATCATATGATTGAGTAAAGAAACTGGTCAGTCATACAGGTGTATACTGCTATTCTCAGTCCTAGCCTCTCCCCCAGCCCAACCTTTTTAAAAAATATGTGTCTGGGTCTTGCCAGCATTGAACTTGGTGATCCTCCTGCCTCTTCCTGTGTGCCCAGGATTATATCCCATGTGCTACTGCACTTGCTCCCTAACTTTTTATAAAACACCTTAAACTCTAAATATAACCTCTTAATTCCTTGGGCGGGGGGGGGGGGGTAGGGGGGGACTGGTCAGTACATCAATCATGCAAAAAAAAAAAAAAATTAAGACATTTATCATACACAATGTTTATCATTGTGCCCACTTCCACAATAGCCTCTTACTTATACATACAATGCTTTTAGTATAAATATACTATATTTTAATTGTTAAATATAGTTATACCTAAAAAACCCAATTTGGTATATTAAATAAGAACACGTGATGAAGAAATAGGGCTTACCAGTCAAGTTTTAGGCCTGAGTTCAAATGTGAAAGAAAAGCTTATATAATCACTTGGTAATCACTACTGAAAGATGTAAGTTACTGGTCATCTTTCTTTTTCAATTGTTTCATCAAGAAGAATCTTATTCAGGTGATAAAACTTACAAGCTAAATTAAAATGCACTCTACTCATTGGCAAGCTACATGAGCAAGAATAATGTGATCACAGTACTTGGAAGTTTTTGATTTATAACTGTACTATTCTCTACTTATAAGGCTGCAGTCTAGGAGGCAGAGCAATGAATCATTACAATTGTCTATCTGGGAAATGTCAAAAGATTAAGTAAGGGCAGAAGAAGAGAAAAAAGGGAAAAACACACATTTCTGTCCAAGAAATATTCCTCAATTAGTGGGAACATATCAGTAGCACATAAACCCAGTGCTACAGAAATAATAATTAAATTTTAAAAATCTTCAAGTAAAACTACAAAATATACCATGATGCTTAAACTTTCTGGGTAGAAGAGAGATTATCCTTAGAAGTACTAACAACTAAATTATTCCTTATTCACTTTAACTTAGTGATCTACCCCTGTATATTGAGTTTCAAAAAGCATACTGAAATTAAGGAAATGAATTAGAAACTTGAACCAATTATTAATGGATCGAGCTTTTTAAAAAAATGAACATAAGTAGTTTAATTGATCCTTTGCCAATACAAAAATAAGCATCCACAGAATGTTTATTTACTGTTTAAATTACTCCATATTTTTACATACTGTGAACAGAAAATATATTTTACCTCACACACAGTAAAAGCAAATAAGTGCAATCTTTCAAATCTGTACAACAGATAAATAAACATATACCTCTAACAGTTAGCTTATAAAAAACAAACAAACAGAAACATTTATTACCCAAGTCACCAGTTTACTTAAAATTCTACTATGATCAAACATCTCCATCATAACAACTTGAATCTTTACTATACTGCACGTTTAGACTGATAATTTTTTTTTTAATGGGAGGGGATAATAGGAAATACCAAACTGGTTATAAAGAACTTTCCAAACATTGGAAATAATATACAAAAATTAATTAGGGAGGGGAAAACATTAAATGGATCCACAGGGTAACTGGTATCACACTGCTAGAGTTTAAGGAAAAGAAATGGGTGAATGTCTGCACTGAAAGGAAAATTTGGCCTTTTTAATAAAAAGAAGCAATGACAACATCAACAATGATAAAACCCTGTCATGGAGCTTAGAACAACTCTGAGAGACAAAGTGTACAAAGATTTAGGCTTGCATACCTGAAACCACAGTAAGGACAAAGATAATGTCAGCAAACATGAACAAGAGAAACATGAATACATGTAAATTAAAGGCATACTGTTCATCATTCCATGTCATTGCACATAAGAACACAATACTGCAAGTCATTCTTGAGTAGAAAAGTTTTCAATGATGTAGGAAGTTCCACAATGAAGACAGGCACAGACAATCTTATTACCACAAAATTTAGTAAATATCAAAACAGTGGTATCACTAGGCTAATTATCTATACTTTGTACTGGAAAGGTAATCATTTCCCTGCCTTCATATGTTAACTTAAAATCATTTATAAATGGAAATATAGATCCAGTAGAAAAGACTTTTCACATGCAATCCTATGTTGCATTCTGGTTCATCAATTTTTTTCTTAGTATTTCACATCAGATATGTACACTGCCAATATATACAACCATACTGTTAACAGACATCACTAAACTGTTCTTTTGCCACATGTTTTATCTTTACACAGACATTTGTATTTCCAGATAGATCCTTTTCTTCTCCAGGTAGACACAAAGTAAGCCTGAAGAGTTTAAGTTTTTTGGGGTTTTAGGAACCTAATGTCTTGATTTATCTTGAAAGGACGATAAGATGAGTAGTCCACAAAAAAACGCAGCTATACATGCCAACCTTTTCAAGAGAGATGAGTTATCTTTAGGAATAATAATCTGTGCAAGATCGTTAGTGATCTGAGAAATTTCATGTGCCACACAAACGAAGATGAAAGTGCTGACAATGATGTTGAGCATAGGGTTTCCGGGTATAAGTACCAAAATACCCCTTGTGTCGGCTGCCAGCCATATGTGATACTGACAAATAAACAGCTGGGAGAAAAAATATTTGAAGTTAGACATGTACAGAGGGTCCATGAATAAATCACAGTTTTTCCTAATTTAAATATCTGACAATACAATAACATTGGGCTTTTCTAAAATCATTTGATTTTGTCTCAATATTATCCCTGAAAAGTCCACTGCCATTTACTCTCCAGAATTCCTACTTCTATATGCTCTTTCTTACAAGTGAAGCTGAACAAAATGAATGCTGACTAAAGAATGCAAATTTCCCTACTTTAAAAAAAACTAACTTAATAAACTTTATACTCTTAAATGTATCTGATTATGATATAAATTCTATTGTTTTAAAACATGTTGTTTTAAATAATAAAACTCAGGCTATGCAGTATATACCTGCTTAAACTGACTTCATAGGTAACATTACATTATGCATCTCACAAAAATGTAATGAATTTAAATTTTTCCCACAATTTTCAATCATAATGAAGGTGAATTTTATTATGGTAAGCATCAATAATCTGAATTCCAGAAACATGTTTAATTATGGAGATGAACAATAAATCAAAATCCCACCAGCTTGATTTCATTTATATCGACAAGTATTTTTCTCTTCTGATCTCAGTATCTTGTTTGTGCTCAAAAGCTTAAGACATTATGAAGAATGTTTTGAAAGTTATCTTCATCTAGTCACTTTAAAATAAGGCTTTAAAAACATTCTGAAGTACTTTGCTGTTTTTAAAAGTTCTGAATCTTTTCATAATTTTATAAATAACATAGTTTTGGTTTAAAAAAAGGTCTGTCAGGTCTATACACCCACATATATACAGTTGTACACACATACACAATACATGGTTGTGAAAAATAAAGCAAAATATGAATGCACCAACCTCTAATGAAATTTTTCCAAACCAAGCAAAAAATGAACTGTAAACTGAACGGGCATATCCAGGAATATTCCTTATTAGGATGAAGGCTAAAATCTAAGGGAAAACCATAACGGTAAATTTCATTAACATATTTATTGAAAAGTATTTTGCATGAAGCTTTCCTTTAAGTAAAAACTTTGTTCTTTATGTTCTTGAATTTGACACATATACATATAACTTTGAAAGGCTGATGTGAACATTAAATGAGAAAATATATATGAGGTACTTACTACAGCATACATTGTAAGTCCTTTAAAGAAACATTAGGTAATTAATAGTGTAGGTAGTATACACAAGTGGTATAAAAAAAAATCATGAAGATGAGACCTAAGTAGAATCCTCAAACATAAGACTACTTAATAGGCTATTATGATTAAAATATTACATAAGTTGTGATATGAAATACTAAAAAGATTGACATATATAAATCATTAGCCTGAGGGACAGAAAATGTGGAGATAGTCACCTAAGTAAGTCTCTTTCCTTCTTTCTATCTGTAATCTATTATTTTCCAAGATGTATTTCATTTCTTTAGTATGTTCAAATCTTTCATCTTGTCATATTCTTAAGAATGTCATTGAGGGAGAAACTCAAAGAAATAATAACCATGGAGAACAAAGGTGAGGTCTGGGAAATTATTCTTATTAGTTTGACACAAACATAATGATCATGTTTAAAATTTGAACACCATTTATCACTTGTTGGGTACTCTGTGCTAAGTATTTTACATACATTATTTATGGTTAGTCACCTGTTATGCAGGTAAGCCCTTTCTGAAATTTCTATCCAATCTGATAGGCAAACTCAAAAGATCGGAATTCAAGGACTGATACTTAAGTCTTCTGATGGGTCAGGGAAATAATTTTCAATCTTTTATGTTTAAAATCTTAAAGGAATTCCATCAGACAGACAGACAGACAGACACACACACACTTCCTTACATGACATATAATCACAATGTCCTATGATACACACACACACAAATACATACTTCTGTTCACACCTAAAAGTAAGAGTGAAATATGGGGCTGGGGATATAGCTCAGTTGGTAGAGTGCTTGCCTTGCATGCACAAGGCCCTGGGTTCAGTCCCCAGCACCACCACCACAACAACAAAAAAGTGAAATATGGTCCGGAAAAGAATGTAACCTATAGTATTTGAAGCTACTTCGATGCTGTTGACTTTTATAATGTGTGACAAATTTTCTTGAAAAGAAGTAGCAGTCAACAAAACTTGTGCTTGCTTCAAAATGTATGTTTTCAGTCCAATCTTGTAGTATGCAATGGAGAAGTTAAGGCCTCACAAAAATGGTAACTGAGAAAACAGGAATATGTGGAGGATGATGACTGAGAGGACAAATGATAAGCCTCAGGAGTGCTTCCATTAGTGTCATTTTATGTGCTGCCACCCTCTCCCTTTGCTTTCCTTATGTTCTTCTGTATGGGTACACTGTAATGCAATAAATATTTATTGACTCATATCTCCATTAGGGTGTAATTTTCTTATGGACACGGGTTTTATATGAGAAGGGAATTAATATTTCCTAAGTGACAAATACTGAGTTAGATGATTTCCAAATGTTTAATACAACAAAATGTTTGATACAATAACTCTATTACTACAGAGGAAAGCAGGGCTTAAAAAGATTAAGTTACTTTCCTACATTTTCTGGAATTTGAATTGAAACCTCTATTTCTAAAGATTAGGTTATTATAAAAAATTAAGAAGTAAAATTTTCCCAAAATCAAGATAATTACCTGCACCACAGAAACAGATGGGTGGAGTTCATTGCATTCTGCTTTGTTTTTACAACTGCTAGCCCAGATGGAATAGGTCTACAACAAAAAATGTACCCATAAGTTCACAAAAATAGGTAAGCCTTAACAGGAAATTCTCACAATTTTAAAATGATTTTCTTCATTTAAAACATTATAGTTCCAACTATCTGAAGGTGTATTCATTGATGTTCTAACTTTATTGTGCACACAAGAAAATAAGGGAAAAGAGATTTGTGCTTTTCTGGAAATAATGATCATAAAGCAGTGATGGCTCTTCATGTCAAACACCTTACAATATGTTTTTCCCAAACTGATTATAACTTTTGAAACTCCTATTTCACTGAACTCTAAATTATTCTCTTTTTAGAATTTATGTGCCACTGTAAAATATAAGGTTAAAAAAAGAATTTAAAAAGCATTTATCTACTTATTAAAAATAACTGATTATGTTCCTATATTTTAAAGTTAGCAATTTTCTATACCAATTTAAGATTTTGGTAAATTAGAAGATTACGTCTTAAAACTTACCAAGAAAGAAACTACTGAAATAAACAATAGAAAGTTTGAAATTTTGTTTGAAAAAAGAGGTTCACCCTTTCCTTCAGAAAGTACTTGACGTTTCTGTAAAGCCAAATAAATGAAAGCAAACAGCATTCCATGGAAGACTACCTGAAAAAGAGAAAATTTTGTTTTTAATAGATACTTTCAAAAACTAGCAAGTATATCTGGTTAATGAGGACTATATAAATAACAGTAAGTAGGTTGAAAATTTTAAAATTTGGAATTCCTATCAAGAAGCTAAGCTTTAAAACAATGAAATAAAGCCAGTGATAGGAAACCACCAGCAACAGACAAGCAAAGATGTCTGGCAAAACTATGAGATAAACCTGGTTCATTTTCAGCAGTCCTAGCAGCAAGTGAAGTAACAAAGGTAATTTACTTACTTAAATTTTGTTGGTACTGGGAATTGAGCTCAGCATGCTAAGCTACTGATCTACACCTATAGCCATGAAAATTTTAAAGGAATAAGAAACTCTCCTAAAGACACATGATAAAATTTAAATATACCCAAAAATGATAAAACATTTTTATTGATCCTTTTAGTTAAATAAAACAACAATACCACAAAATCATACTTTTAAAAAGGAGTATATACACATAAGAATGAAAAAAATGCTGGAGCAGAAAGCACATGAACCTTTAAGACAGACATACATATACAAAGACAATGTGAATTATTACTGTAGACTAAATACTTGTGTCCCCCCTTCCCAAATTCAAATGTTGAAACAGAATCCACAATGTGATAGCTTTGGAGGAGGATCCCCTTTGGAAAAAGAAAAAGTCATGAGGATGGAGCCTTTATGAATGGGATTAATGCCCTTGTAGGGCCCTTTTGCTCTTTCTATCATGTGAGGACACAGCGAGAAGAAAGCAGTCTACAGAAAGTAGGCTCTCACCAGACACCAAATCTGCCAGCACCTTATCTTGGACTTCCCAAGAGAAACAAAGTTTTTTACTTTTTATGAGCCACCCAGTCTATAGTATGATGTTAAGGTAACCCAAATAGATAAGATAAATATATCATGTAGAGTACTTTAATGAGACTTCAGCAAAGATTTTTTTATTTATGCAGTTTGGAAATGCAGTGAAGTACATTGGAAAGTGCATAGGTACTGGAAACCAGGAAATGTCACAGAATAGACACTAAGAAAACATTTGTTGAAAGAAAGAAGAGTCAAAGATGGAAAGAAAAGAGGAATGAAATAATATTTATTTAGTGTCTATTTTCCAATGCTGTACTAGAAGTTCTACATTTTCTCTGCCTGCTGAATCTTAACCATCTTTCAAGATTAAGTTCATGGAATAATCCAACTCATTGCTTTTCTTCTTTGCATACTTCTACCACAAAACCCATGTTGTGTAGTTTAATATCCCACTATAAATAGTTATAGTGGATTCTAAACTACTCTTATTAAGGCTTAGAAGCCCAGTGGTACATCTTCTTTCTCTAATATATACTTCATCACACTAACACCTAAGACATGTACTGAAGCTTAGTAAACGTGTGTATTTGTGTGTATATAGATATATGAATCATCTATAAGTTAAAATTAGAACTCAGACAAAGGTCACTTTATAGACAACATTTTTACATTTTCCTGCTGATAAATACACCCAAGCATGGAGTGCGGATAAACTACTTTGACTTTTACTTAATCAATGTTTCTTTACTCTAGAATTAATCAAAGCTAGATAGAAGATCTCCAAATCATTCTGTAACAGTATAATTTGAAAAGGCAAAATATCACAAAGTAAATACATACATAACGGTCTAACCGCCATCTGAACCACCATTCATATACATTCCCTTTCAGTTCAAAACACTTGGACAATGGCCAAAGAGAAAAGATCTTCTCAAATGCACCCTAAGAAAAAAAATCCAAAAAAATATTAAGCTAAGATGATATATGTCAATACTTGCTTTGTAAGTCTATTGTAAAATTTAGTTTTCTAAAGATAGGATCAATAAGGGTTCATTCACAATTTTTAAATTTTATTCATTTCATATGAAAATGACTTCATTTGAAATTCATTTTAAAATAAATTTACCCATGGCTAATAAAAATGACTTAAAGCTTTTTCAACTGATTTTCATTTCACATAAAGCTACTGACACTGCAAAATAAAAAAAATAATAAAAAAAAGAAAACCTAGTAATTGGAACATTATTCTATTCAATTTTTATTCTAGTATACAAAACAATTAATATTTACTAATCTACCAGAAATATACAAAACACTTCAGCTAATGTTATCACTATTCCAAAGAATGATTATTAACATTAAAATATAGTTTTTCTTCCTCTAAATGTCCTTAGTGATCTATGATTAACTACTGGAGTTAAAAGAGTGCTCTGAATTAGTCACCTTACCCAAATGCCATTACTATCCTTTGAAACAGTTTATACTTTTACTTTGGTCAAGTTAGTGAATGGCACCCTCTTAGTAATCTGACAGCTGGAAAATCTGGGAATGAAGGGGCAGAAGTCTTGGGTACATTCCTGCACATTAGTGAAGTCTTTTAAAAAAGAGAACAAAACGCTCAATTTCCAGACTAAGGAATGACGACAAACTCTATTAAGGAAAGCTCCATTTTTATCCCTAATGCCACAGCATATGGCTTTAAAAAAGTTATCAAAACCAAGGAAATATATGAAAAAATAATAATATATTTTAGGTAATGATGGATCCTTAGATCAGAAAAACTTTATTACTTTTAACAAAATGCAATAATCTTCACTTAAGCATAGAATTAAGAAATGCATATAGCATATTAAAAATGGTTCTATTAAAATCTACAGCTCAGAAGATTAAAGATAATTTTTAGAGTTGCAACCTGAAGTATACCAAAATATAGCTATATTATATATATCTATGTTAAATATATATATCTTATAGATCACATATGTGCAGTATATCTATGACAATATTTTTGATGTATTTATAATCTAAAATTTATTTCTTATTAGAAATTTACTTTTTATGTGATCAACAAGCAAGTATTTGTTGAGCATTCATTTTTAAAAAGACAGTGGGCTACACTAGACTATGTGCTCTTTTTGTTTGTTGTCCAGTGGTCAGCACTGACCTAAAGCTGGAGAAACCTTTTTATATCCTCTATTGAATCTCTGGTCAGCTTTCTTTTATTTCCCTTATAAGTGCTCACAGAGTGTAGGGAATTTTAATGAATTAATGTCAGGTAATCATTCCTGTTACCTAATTTTTTAATACATGTTATCTCCTGTTAAAAAAAAAAAAAAACCCTGGATATCACACAGAATAGAAATGTTTTAAGGACTTTCTAGTATGAAAATAAGTACAAAATCCTCTCTTTCCCACCCAAAATCTCCCCCCAAAACATCCTCGCAGAATTACACATATACATAATGTATCTATAGTGCATTTACACTTGACACATCCAGGTATAAAACAGTGTTGGAGATGTGAGAAAACTGTAGAATATGTCAAAACTATAGACATTCAAATTAAAATATTTTGTTATAAATATCATGCTGCCCAAATAGCATGCCTGTCGGATAGATTTAACCAGCAGTTAGCAGATTGTCACCTTGACAAAATAACAAAATCTCAACCATCAGAATAGGAGGATATGAGGTCAGAGCTAGGAAGATGACCAAAAATTTTAATAAATTAAACATCAGACACATATACAAACCCCTCTTCACCTAAGTTGGTTTTACTAACTGCCAAAATCTTACTTTATGCAGTTACAGAAAAATCAAGTAACAGTTTGATGCAATGAATAATGCACAAACTAAGTTACAAATTCTGTCAAGAGAATTTTGATTTCCACTTAGAGTAGTGTCTTATAAGAGGCATTCAATAAACGTTTGATTGATCAAAGTCAAGTAAAATGGATCTTGAACAATTGCCAGAGGAAGAGCTTTAAATTGCTCTTACAACAAAAACAGTGGTAACAAAAGTAGATAGGTCTCAAAAGAACTATACTGAGTAGTCAACTACAGAGTGACACTTTTATTACAGTCATTAAAAAATGAAGCTAAAAAAAAAGCTCTGATTCTTCTTACATACTTTAATAGACTTGAACTTTAAAATAAATTACAAAATATAAACTGAAAAGACTGTACCAACCTGAGAATATGCCAAAAAACATATGCATAACAGCAAAAAGCCTAGTTTCAATAGTAAGCCAAAATGCCAGAAACAATTTCCTAAGAGAGAAAATATTTAGTTTACTAAGAAATAGAAATTTATATTAGAAAGCATATTAAATATTCTTAATTTAACATCTTTATACCCTGAATAGTTCTTAAAATAATTTAAAGCTGCTTATAGGGATATGAAAAGTATATCTAGATAGCATAAATTACAGGTGGAGTAAAAGGGAAAAAAGGTGAAGGATTCTTGTGATGAATGAGGCTATAACATATAACTGACGCCCTATGTACCGCTGCTGTTCATGTACTATAAATATATTTAGAAATTACATCTGGGTTCAATTATACCTGTCCATTATCAAAAGATACAACAAAATATAGAATGATATGCTAAATGTACTATTAAAATTCATGCTGAATATAACTTAGGTAATATTTTCTTATAACACTGAAGTTTCAAGAAGAGAGCTTAACCTCTCTAATGGACTAGGATTTAATCATAAGACATATTTTAACATGAAGTTTTTAAATTATGTGTTCAAAGTTTAGGAGTATTGATTGTTTAGCTGATTAATATGCTAGGTTTGTACACATAGAGAAATTACACTATAGAAACTGCCCAAAGACACTAACAGACTTTAACAGAGGTTGGACCTCTTTCCTGAAAAATTATTCGTTATTATAATGGAAGCCAATGGAAAAACATTTTTAATATACAACATTTGTTTGAAAATTAGATATATTTGTAAAAATAAAAAAATTCTTTATTTTTCCAAAAAGGGGAAGATTTCATTTTAAAGGTAAATTTCTTAAAAAAATCTTTATTTATTTTTTATGTGGTGCTGAGGATCGAACCCAGTGCCTCACACATGTGAGGCAAGTACTCTACCACTGAGCTACAGCCCCAGCCCTAAAGATATACTTTAAAGAGAAAAAAAAAAAAGCACTAAATAAATGACTATGGCCTTGCTTTGAACATGATCAATAACAGGTACAGGAAATTTGAAAATGACAACCCTTTGAATACTTGGGTTACTTATATATAAAATAGGTTGATAATAACTGCTTAAATGGTTGTCTAGAAGATAAAGTATGCTAATGCTTTTAAACTTTGACAAAAAAATTTTACAAGTGAATGTTTACTCAAAATCTCAATATATTTAAAGGAATACAAGAGGTGTTAATATTGAACCAAGATACAGGGGCCTAAAGCCGTATTTAGCTTTCCCTTTTCTATTCCAGCTACTTTTACTCTGGCTCTATACAAGACAGTATGAAAACTGTTGTTTTAATTAACGTGAAATTATTTTAAAAAATTTAAATTTAAAAAATGAACACACAAAACAAACATGTAAATTAGTATTCTGGAGTGTTATATTACATTATATTATATTCTGCAGTGAGCGACTTATATTTTACAAACAAATTTTTTAAAAATTTCAAAATATCAGAACTACACAAACTATCTACTTCTCTTAATAAAAACAATAGCTTTTAGTGACTAAAGAGAAATTTAATACATTGAAAGAAATTAATAACATTACTAAGAAAGTATATTTACCATTTGC
Source organism: Tamias sibiricus (assembly GCA_025594165.1). Taxonomy (NCBI): domain Eukaryota; kingdom Metazoa; phylum Chordata; class Mammalia; order Rodentia; family Sciuridae; genus Tamias; species Tamias sibiricus. Next base: position 103,060,672 of record CM046664.1, on the reverse strand, counting down.
TCTCTTTTGGATTATTTGTGGCCACAGTGCTAAAGTAACATATATGACCATGAACCATACAGTGACCAAGGGAACAAAGTAATAGAATTGATAAGGTCGATCCATTACTATACATAACACCACTACCAGGAAATTGAGACGAAATAAGACCTATTAAAAAGGAGAAGAAAATGGTTTTTATTCCAAGTATACGTGAAAAGCAAAGACAGATTTTCTCTGACAGAGTATCAAAGGACAGTACATTTTACCAATCCCTAAAGTTACATTTTTTTTTAAAAAAACGATCATTGTAAAGAGCTGATATATCCTCATATTTACTACATCCCAGTAAAGTCCTAGCCTGAGCTGTCTGGCTACAAGTGCCACCTTGTTAAATGTAGGGAAAAAAAATTGTAACCCTCCTTCATAGGGTTATAGGTTATAAGTAGAGAGTAGAGGATTTCGAGAAAAAGGTGCCTGCCCATTTCACGCTTGTTTGATGTTGATTTACCCCATTTGGGATTAAAATCCAGTGTTGTTTTAAGTATGAAGTAATATTGCTCAAGTGAAAAAATGTCCTTGGGGCCTTTATAACAGTCATTTCAGATACCTGTTTGAAGTTACTCAAAGAAAAAATTTGAGCAGATTTAAATTAGTGTTGTCCCACTTACTATGTGACATTGGTTGATTATTTAATCTCTCTGAATCTCAGTTTACTCATTTATAAAGTGAAGATAACTAAAGGTTGCAACAGAAGATAAATAAAATAATGGTTAGAAATTACTTAGCATGAGGTAGAAAACAGAAATGTGTATATCTCTATAAAACTAAGGTAAATCAAAATTTTGTTCCTTGTGGATCAGTGCTTTTATTATATATTCATAAATATTCTCTAAATTATATTTTCCTTTTATCCCTAATAAATTATTTATCTTAAGTTACTAAATATAGAAGGTGGATGAATAAGATGTATATCATTATCCTAAATGCACGATTGAAGATTTGAATGGTACGAATATACATTGTATACAAACAGTGTTATGTAAAAAGATGCTCTATATGTTTATTATGAATTATAATGCATACTACTATTATAAATACAACATTTTGAATAAAAGAAATACAGAAATGCAACTTTAAAGTGCTATTTCATAAATTCTAATTATTCATGTTCTTAAAATGACCATATTTATATTTTCCCAACAGTTAGGCACAAAAGCATGTTGAATTAAAAAAAAAGAATGAATGCATTCTTACTTGACATACTCTATGGATTCCAAAGTCTCCTTTGATCCAAAAGTATGAAAAATGCCCATACCCTGTCTGAAACAGATATGCAGCAACCAGAACTCGAATGTGCATATACACAGGCAAAAACTGTTGACAAAAATAGATAAAATATAAGATGGAATAATCTATACCTTGAATTGTCATAACAAGTACATTTAATGAAGATAATAAAATGGCATTTTCATTTGGTATTAGATCAATGAAAAGATTATTCTCAAAAGTTAGGGATCATAGCAGGAATTACAACAATGTAGATTTTGGAATCTGATAGATGTAGGTCCAAAGTCTAGTTTATCTTTTTAGCTATATGACTTTGAGTCTTCTAATCTGCAGAATAGCTCAAAATGTTAAAAAATTATCATTTCAACATGCAAGGAGATATTTTGCATTCTTTTTTTTTTTTTTTTTTTGTGGTACTGGGGATTGAACTCAGGGGCACTCATCCACTGGGTCACATCCCCAGACCTTTTTTGTGTTTTATTTAGAGACAGGGTCTCACTGAGTTGCTAAGTGCCTCGCCATTGCTGAGGCTGGCTTTGAACTTGTAATCCTCCTGCCTCAGCCTCCCAAAGTGCTGGGATTACAGGTGTGCGCCACCACGCCCGACTCCCCCAGCATTCCTTTTTTGTATGAAGTTTTTGACCTTAGTATGAATTCATTATAAATAACCACACTTAATCTGTGATGTATTTCAAATGTATAGCACATCTCAATTTTGACTAGCTGTACTTCGAGAGCTCAATATGGTAGAGCCACCACAATGGAGACTCTAGCTGCGGAACCATATGCCTGGGTCAAATCACTTACATCTGATGGCTCTACAAGTACTTGAAAACAAATGTCAAACCTATATTAACCATTGACTCCAACCACTCTCGCTAAAACATGTTTTCAAGTCCCTTCAAGACTGGGGCTGGGACTGCAAAGCTGGGCTTGGTTATAATACCTAAACAGTAAACACAACTAACTTAAACTGAATTAAATACTATTGTAGGAGCCCTGTTTGGGGAGATGGCTTGAATTGCGGTTGACTATGAGCCGTGGAGATTTGGGCATTGTCGCCTTCCGTAGTCTCACGGGACTTGTCCCGAGATCTCGAGTGACTTGGCCGAAATTGCTGATCGGGTCAGTGCCATTTTGGTGGTGTGTGTGGCGTGTGTTAGTCGTTGTTAGAACCAGAGAGAAAAGTTATCAGAATAAAAAGCTGTTTGTCTCCAGTTTGCCTCTGAACTTCTTCCCGCGGCTCCGTTGCTCCAAGCGCTTCAGGCGGCAACATACTATCACAATTTTCTAAATTCCTACCAGTCTTGGCCTGTTTTGAATTTCATGTAATATTTTTCCTAACTTTTTTCTTTTTCTTTTTGGGTACTGGGATTGAACTTAGGAGCACTCAACCACTGAGCCACATCCCTAGCCCTGTTTTGTATTTTATTTAGAGACAGGGTCTCACTGAGTTGCTTAAGCACCTTGCTTTTGCTGAGGTTGGCTTTGAACTCCTGATCCTCCTGCCGCAGCCTCCCAAGCCACTGGGATTACAGGCATGTGCCTCCACATCTGGCTACACATTACATTTTTAAGGATGTTTGTATGAACAAGTACAATGTGCCAGATCATCTGGGTTATTTTAATAATTCTAAATTTTTGATAGTTTTTCTCTTTTAGCATAAAAACACAGTACAACTAAAAGTCTACATATTTTACTCAAAATATTTTATTTTTAAATTTATTTTAGTTGTAGATGAAATAATATCTTTATTTTATTTATTTATTTTTATGTGGTGCTGAGGATGGAACCCAGAGCCTCAAGCGTGCAAGGCAAGCGCTCTACCACTGAGCTACAACCCCAGCACCTGTATTCAAAATATTAAGATTAGGTAATGAAAATAATCATGGTAGCTAAAAAGTTTTTAGTGAGGTTAATGTCTCAACTATCCAAGAATCAGGTCCCATAAATAGCTATATTAACAAAGTTTTGCTAATGTGGAGATAGGTAATTTTTAACCACAAAATTTTATCTAACACAACAGGATATATTAATTAATCATTATAAATGATCTGTTTTTAAAAAGTATGTCCTTCCAGAACAGTTTTGTTTTTTTAAATTGTATATTATAATGTATTGGGAAGTAGCCTAAGAAGATATATTAGAATGTTAGGTTGGTAAATGATTATAAGAGAATCCAAATTGCCTTCATTCTTTAATGATTTAAATCCTTTCTGGAATCACTGAATTGAGGAACTTAATCTGCCATTAATTCTTTCTACCTAATATTTTTTAATAGTAGTATCACCTTTTAATATGTCAGCAATTAATTATGTCTCTAAATGGCATTTTCAAACAAAACACTTTTTTCCCCTAAATTAATTCAGTCTTTATTCATATGTCAGATATTTCTAGGATTCAATATTCATCCCTACATCTTAGAGAACCTCTGGATTTATCCTATTAATTCTGAACTGAGTTTACAAACTAAGTCTTACTATCTCCATTTTTCTTTGTTTTGGATCTCTTTTACTTTCGTGGCTTAACCACAGTTACTTAAATCTACTATCCCCTTTCAGCTGCAGTAATCACAGAATTTTCACTGCTCCCACAAATATACATATCATAGCCATATGATTTCAGTAAAAATTATATTTCATTATTTTGCCTTCTACCCTTCAAACAAAACATCCATAAAATTACCAACAGTTTTTGGAAATAGTAGAGAAAATGAAGTATAATATTGTCTTTAAATTTTTAAAGCCATCTGAAAATACCCCAGTAAAAATATTAGTTACCTTCTTAATTGGCTGCTATTGAATTTTCAAAATAATCTGTTCTGGGCACATACCTCTTATCTCAATTTATCATTAATTCAAATACTGTTTATAGACATGTACTTTATATAAGCAAATAAAGCAATAAAACAGTTTAGTTGTTCCCAAATTGAGATTCTTAAATTTTTAAAACATGTTTTATAGAAGTCAGTTTGGATATTCACTCTAATAGCTATGTGAAAACAGGTTGGAACCCTACCATATCCAAGGTAGCCACAGATCATGAAAATACTGAGTCTTTTTAGACACCTAGGAACAACAAAAGGATTTTGCTTAGGTACAGAAGGATCCTCCACAGCACCAAGAAGACCAAGAAGGAAATGCTCAGGAAGTATGGTACACCCACCATGGTCTACAATGGCAGTCCATCTGTATCTAGATTCTCTAAACTCTGAGGCAGGAGGATTCTATGCTTTTTTTGTTTTTAATATTTATTTATTTGCTTTAGTTGTGCACAATGTATTTATTTGTACATGGTGCTGAGGATGGAACCCAGGCTGCGCACATGCTAGGTGAGCGCTCTACCGCTGAGCCACAACCCCAGCCCCTATGCTTTTTTTTTTTTTTGACACAATAGCTTTATTTTCTTCATTTAGTTTGTGTGTGTGTGTGTGTGTGTGTGTGTGTGTGTGTGTGTGTGTATGTGTGTATGCGCGCGCGCTGGGGATCAAACCTAGTTCCTCACACATGCTAGGCAAATGCTCTACCACTAAGCCACATCCTAACCCAAGAGTTCTACGTTTTTTGAACTTTAAAAATATAAAACTAATTGGTAAACTTCATAAAATATAGTAAAAGGTAAAATATAATTATAAACTAATCTGTTTACTTTGATAGTAACCTGCCTATTCTAAATAGTTGGTCATCTACCAAGTTTCTTGAAAAATCTGCATTGGCTATTCAACAAGATGACATCAAATAATACCCTGAGATATCAGCTGTTCCTATTATGTTAAGGCCAAGTTAATACAAATCAAGTAGAGTATTGCTTTTCTTTTGAAATTCATTTTGCTTTTAAACTAATAGATATTGAGAGTTAGGAGAATGAGAAGACAGAAAGATGAGAAATAAGAAGGGTCTCTAACCTGTAGAGAGAAAACAAACAAACAAAAACTAGTATCCCTGAAGAAATGTTAAAATGACATTATTTCCTATATTCTCTGAACTTAAATTTAAAATACTCACAGTACTTGCTCCAGAGATATGATAAATCAAGATCACAAGTTGCATCCAGCCCTTCCATTCATCTGTTTGTTCTCTATTTAGTAATTTAGTCTGTAGAAAGGAATCAAAATCTATTTTAAAATCTACCAGGAAGTAATTATTTGAACAGTATAAAGCAAGTATTTTAAATTTTTTTCTTGCAGTATATAAAGCTAATGCTTTTGTCACAAGAATCTTGATTATGTGAGTGGGGGAGATGGTTACAGATTATTACTTAAAAAGATCTAATGCACTATTTTGAAGTTGAAGAAAACTATAAACTAAAAAGATTCTGAATGTTTAAGGTGATCCTTATGATCTTATTAGGTGATCTTTAAACTGTGACAGATGTATTTATAAATCTAAAAAATGGCATTCAACAATTTATCAAAATTTTAGAATTTCAGAGATAAAAAAAGACCTTACAGTTCTCTTACATTTTGCGGACAGGAAAAGCTCTATTATTATAATTTATTTTACTACATACTCTCATTGGAGATGAAGAGTCGATTAATCATCCTCATTTAACAGTTATTTAAGATAGAACTAATTTAAGTAACTCATGCCTTAAAAAGAAATTACACAAATATTCTGCGGAATGACAGCAATTCTAAATTAAGAAGTTAAGCATATTAGGAGTAGTGGTCACATCATCATGTAAGTTCTAATTTGTGTGTGTATATGCATGTACACACACACATATAAAATATGTATGTGCATATAGTCACTTGTTAATACAATTTTTTTAATAAAAGAAAATATATAGTAGATCCTATTTAAGCCCTATTTGGGGCTTAAAGACCATTATAAAATCAGGAGTGTTTCTATTTTCTCCATCCCCAAGCAGGCAAAATAACATTAAGTCATGACTATTTTTTCACAGGTCATACTTTTCCAACTTTTCAACAATCTTCACTCAACCCTTTGAACTTCCTCCAAACTATTTCAAGAAATCAAGTTAAGAATCCACTAAGTGGGGAAAGGAAGGAAAAGAGGGAAAGGGGAGGTGTTGAAGAATGAAACTGATCAAATTATGTTATACACATATATAAATATGCTACAAAGCAGTCCACTATTATGTATAATTATAATGTATCAATAAAATAAATTAATTTTTTAAAAAAGAATCCACTAAGTAGAAGTACAAATTTCCTTCATCCTCATCTATACACGTTTATATAGTCTGACACAGTAAATGATATTATTTCTTTAGTCTAAATTTTGTAATGAGACAAGATGGACAGTAGAAACTAAAAAGAAAAATGATTCTTACCTCTTTAGTATTTTCATTGTAAAATACTCCCAAAACCAAGATGTAGATAATTGGAATAAAGAAAGATGAATGTGTATAAAACTTGTTTTCCTTCATAAACAGATTTGCACGGTCACACATGTAGAAGTAAGCCATAATCAGGCCAAGTTTGCAGAAAGATTGTAAAAGTATTTCTAATGGAGATGCAGGGTTATTGATAATATTTTTCTTTTCCTCCCCACTTTCCAAATCAGTACATGGCTTATTCTTCCGATGAGCATTACGATGAATTATATAAAAAATTAAATATCCAATAATAGATAAGGTGAAAAAACAAGCAGCTAATTTCTGTATGAGAGTAAGAGGAGGCTGGGGTTGACAACAGGAACCATCTACAGGCTTCAAAATCTTATTGCAGTACACATTCATAAGAATCATTGCACTCTGTGAACAAATCAAGTTATTTGATTATTATCTTGTCAGTGATGTATTTCACATTTGATTTTTTTCCTATGAATATTGCTAAGTTTTCAACACTGAAACCAAAATGGACTGTATGTTTTGTAACCATTTCCCAAAAACTCATGCAAATAATGGTATTCTACCAATCTGCAATGAGTAGCTCAGGGTGCTTCAAACTTCTGAGGCTATGATCCATGAAGAAAATACTGACAATGTCAAGGACCAAAGAATTTTAATTGGCAGACTTTCAAAACAGAACATACCAGAATATTTTAGCATTCCAGTCTTTCAAGGTTAAAAAAAAAAAAAAGTAAAATAACTGCCATCACAAAACTAATTCTTAGCTAATTACTCATTCTTAGCCTTTTAGTAATAGCTTATGGACCATTTAGAACTCTGTAGTTTTAAGATTTCTTTTTCCTTTTTTTTTTAGTTATACACGAACATAATATCTTTATTTTGTTTATTTATTTTTATGTGGTGCTGAGGATCCAACCCAGTGTCTCGCATGTACGAGGCAAGTGCTCTGCCACTGAGCCACAACCCCAGCCCCTATTTTTAAGATTTCTAATGTTAAATAAAATGCAGAATCTTCAACATGGTTTGATTATAATAAAAATTATTCTAAGTAAGCTGACAAGATTCCATTTGAAGATTCAAACTCTAGTTTTATGAAAACTTTATAGTTTAGACATCTGTGAAACTCTATGAGATCAATTATTTAAGCTTATCCATTCAAATACTCAATTAGTATTCAGAAAAATCTCATTCTTTTAGCCCTGAGACTTCAGGAAGTTCTATGTTTGTTACTGTTGTAGATCCTAGCCTACAAATTCCATAACAAATTTCTTAAAACATCTTTGAAGGAGTCCACAACATAAAGTATGGAGAATTATGTGTATTTGCAAACATGTATTTTTCTGCAGGAGATAAACTGAACCACTGTTTTTTTGCCAGATACCCAAAAGGCTTATATGACCCTCAAAAAGGTTAAGCACCATTGCTTTATTAGAAAAAAACAAACACAAAAACACAACTGTTAAATAATCTGTTCTACTATGTGTGAAAATTTATAATTATGCAGTTATCTTTCACATTTAACGTAAATCCTTTTCTATCAGTTAACCTGAATTTGTTCACTGTCAACTCTGTACCTTGAATAATGCTTAAAGTATAAGAGCTACAAGGAAATTAAAAATTATTTTATATATTAAAAACTGTGCTCTTCACCGAAATTTAATCTTAGAAGCTTAAGGGTTGCAGTGAGAAAATAGGGCAGTAGTTTTCAAATATCAGTGAGCTATCAAACTTATATCCTTCTTAGAAGATATATAAACAGTGATTAGTACTCAATAAAACAAAGTTTTGTTTCCTTCTTTCCCTAATTTCTTTTTCTCTTATACTAAAATTCTCACTTAAGTGTTCAGCAAGATGAGTCAAAGCAAAATTATTTCCAGAGCCAGAATAATTATGAGTGATAAAATTGTAATAAAATATGTATAATCATGTTTTGAGACTTATGGCTATAACCAACTGATGTTATAGTCTCCATTACTGAAATATATAAGAATTCTTACAGTTTCTCTGCTTGATTCAGGAAGATGTAAGCCATCCAAAGATTCCATGATGGTTTCTTGAGCAATTAATTTGGAAACACTGAACATCTTAACATTTGACTTAGAATTTCTGGTGCTACTATTCAAAATACTGACTGCAGCTTCGTTGTAGGCATCTATCTTCTCATTAGTGATCATTTTCCTATTTTCACTTAATAGATCTTCATAAACTGGATCTGTACATGAAACACATTTTTTAAAACAAATTTATGAAGTCCCCACTGGTAGAAATTGTGATCATGCAAATTAGTGGATCCATACATCATATTTTGTTCTTAAAGTCCAGTTGATTACAGGCACCAAATAATGATTTTTACATAAAGCTGACCAAGGTTTACAATAATTTCACTACTCTACATTTAATTTTTGAGTCAGTCAACAGCTCCCTCAAATTTAAAGAACGATTATTCCTTTTCCATATACAAAGCTTTGAGGAAACATTTTTGTGTTCTAGTATGTTTAAATTTTTTGATATTGGTAATAAGTTAAGATTGCCTAATAAAGAATAGAAGTTAGTTTTTTTCTCTTTTCACCTAAACTTTGTTCACATAATTGAAAAGTAATATTGAGGACTAAAGTCTATTTTCTTGTCATCTATTATAAATAAATAAATTTTTTCTCATTTTAGTAAGAGAAAAGCTATGAATCTATGAATAAATAGGAACTGTGGAACAGATTATCATCACCCTTTCTTGTTATTTTCACCTTGACATTCAACTAGAAAATAATCATAAGAGTTTCTGACAAACAACTTCAGTGGTTAAAATATCCAAGGCATCTCATATTGCGTTAGGCATTCAGTAATGGACATTCAATAAATTCCTGAAATGAGTTGACCTAATATCTACTTTCTCTTTAAGAATTTCATTACCATGTATAAAGTAGATGGTGTGAATTTAAATATACTCTGTCAATTTGAAAGTAATTTATTTTCATTGACTGTAATGTTATAAAACAGACTTGTTAATAGTCTTCTCTGCATTCTGCAATCACAACAGATATGTTCTGTAAATATTAAAGAATCAGAGGCAAACAACTTATTTGTTTTGGATTTATCTCTTTATTACATTCTGCCTATTGAGGTTCTTGGAGAATATTATTTATTTATTTATTATTTATTTATTTATTATATTTATTAATCTGTTCCTTAAATTAAAAAAAAAAAAACAAAGCAAATAATTAAAGTTTATTCTAATCTTACAAGCCTTATTTCAAAGTTTATTCTCATAAAGCAATAATTTTGCTTCTTGAAGCAGGAGATAATAAAACTCATGCCTTAAAATATATACAAAATGACATTTTTTTCATTACTCATTCCTTACCTTGTAAGACCCAATAAACATCACTAGTCTTTGCCAATTTTTCTAAAAGTGGTGCTATGGAGGTAATGTTCATTTTATATTGAGAAAGTGCTTCATTGCTACCATTGTGAATCTTGATGGACCACTAAGAAGTAAAAAATTAGCATTTTTCAGCATTTATTACAGAAAGATCAAAGTATACAATTTACCTATTGTAAATTCCCATTTTTAAATAGTAGAATAAAATTTGGTCAAATTATTTCATGAAATATATGAAAATAGTTACAAAAAGGTGTTATAAAATTAGTTTCAATATATAACACTTAAGAGGAATAAAATTGATATAAAATAATAGTGAGATTTTAACACTAAGTTTATTGTTTCCTCAGATTTTCTATTAAAATTAATCAGATTTATTGCAATGCAAATAAGAAATTAAATATAAATACAATTAAGAATTAACTTTTTCTTAGCATGACCTTAAGTTTGAAACAAAAATCATCACGTAGAATACAGATAATTACTTACTGTGGCAGCTCCTGCTACAATCACATGGGGCTTTGCAACAGAATCCTAAAGGAAGAAAAACCATTATAATTATTCTACATCCAGTATAGAGACTGAATAAAATAACATCACTTACCTCTTTCCTTGAATTTAAGTTCTTCTTCCTCCTAAATGCATTTTAAGTTTCTAGATTTCCTTTCTGAATTATTTTTATAACAAGATATATACAGGATGCCTAAACACTTATAAGGCTGTGATACTTGTATGGTTAATTTTTTGGTCTTCTTAGAAAAATAAAAAACACTACTGAAATCTAACGTGACCTAATATTATTCTGAACTCTGGGTAAATTGCTTAGAGTAAAAGCTCTAGGGTATTATATCAGTCAATTAAAAGGTATTCATGGAAGCCTAGAGGATACACAGTATAAGTGTTAAATAAAATACAAGATTAGTGCCCTAAGGAAATGTAATTTTTTGGGAAAGCTGAATCTAACATGTATTTAACAAATAAACTGATCATTATTAAAGGTTGTATGCAGAAATAAAGGAGAAATCTCTAGAAATGCTTACCAACTCTAAATTGTATTATTTACCATATGCAGTTATGCTATAATAGTATACATATGTACATATAGTAATATATATAGCATCACAATTATATAGTACTTAGTAGTTTACTATTTTCCCTTAAATTATCTCATTTTAATACAGATTCTTACCACCCTGTGCAGTAGGGACGAAGATATAAAACATATAAAAGAAGGATACAGACTCAGTTATTGCTGATCTGTAGAGTTATTGCTAGTGCCTACTAAGAACAGGCAGAAGTTCACTTTTCAACTTTTGAATTTATGAACTTTTCACCACATGAACAACCCAATATTATAATAATATACACAAGAAACAACTTAAAATAAGCAATAAATTTAATAAGATTTTTATCTGGCTCATATAAAAAATTAAAATGACAGTTGTTACCTTCCCATTAATCAAGATAATAAATGTTCAGTATAGTACTCTAAGAAAATAGAGAATAACGAAATGAATCATTTCTCTTCAGAGATAGGCCCATAGCTTGTTACATTTTACACCATTATAGAATTCGATGAAAAATTTTTTCTCATTTAATGAGATTTCATTAATTTTTCACTAATGAAGGAAAAAAACCAACTTTATATTCTTCAGGAAGAATCCCAGGTCTTAAATTCCTCATACATGTTTTATCGGTCCTACTCTTCAGCATAAAGTCTAATTCTCAAACTTTATAAATAAACAATTAATCCAATATGTGAGCTCTTGAGTTCTTTCCTCCACTCTTACAACTTCATCTACCTGACAAGAGAGGAAAGAAATGTGTCCCTTTTCCCAACCACTCATTCCTTACTGTGTTTAGATACTTCCCTTTTTCAGCTATGCTCCATGAATTATCTCCTCTAACTTTCAAAATATCAATTGTCTCCTTCCTTCTCTCAACCTAAAAGTGTTCAATCATATTTATCCTAAAAAATGTTTCCTTTAATACTGTCTATTCTCAGTCTTCTTCATCATATGCCTTACCCACAGATTTCCTGAAAGAGTATTCTGTCCTTAGCATTCCAATTTCTATCTCAATCATCACCTCAATTTATTACGTTTTGAATTATACGTCACCATCCATTTAAACTGCAATCAGAGCCCATGAACAAATTCTGGATTGCCAAATCCTGGAGCTTCTTTTTATCTTATCTAGTTTCTAAGGACACACTACTGACTATCCATCTTTTATTCCCTCCTACCCTGTATGTGTTATCATAGTCACTTCTCTTTTGTCTTTCTTTCTACCCCTTCTACTACCACTTCTCAGAAGCTTTTTGATAATTCCATTCCCCACAAACTCTTCTCTTAAATTTCTAAATCCTTTACCTTTTCAATTTATTCCATTCAAACAACTTCAAGCATCACCTGAGCTAAGACTTCTCAAATCCATCTTAATAGCTGATTTATTAACGACTTCCATTCACCTAAAGCATTAAATCTAGATTGCCATTTTCTTCACAATTTAGCTTAAGTTCCTCCCACTTTTCCACTATATCTCTCCATTCTCCCATTTAAAACTTTCAATGGTCCTCTACTCTATCTTCAAAAGATTTGTCCCAATGTCATCCTTATTTTAATAAAAATAACTTGAAGTATTTAGAATAAATAATAATCTAGTTATCTGCCTATTTCATTGCTTATCAACTCTTCCCAAAACGAAGCACGTAAAAAGAACACCAAAACCAAAGATAAAGAAATACTTTGTATGTTAGTTCTAGCCACAGTAAAACTGCAAATGATTCCCTGAATAGGGTACACCCTATCTTACCTGTTCTATTTGTGGTTTAGAAATCCAAATAGTTTTTTTTTTTCCCAAAGAAACAAAATTATAAATGGTGGTTAGGTTCCCACATTATCCTACAAAGCCTATTATTGTATGATGTGGTTCAGTGCTAAATATTTACTGTGAAAAGGGAAACAAACAAAAAAACAAAAAATCAAAACAACAAAAAACCCAAAACCAGACCAAAAGAAAAAACTGTTGTAAACAAGTAAGCAAAATAAGGTCAAAAAAACTGAATATTGTTTTATCCATACCAAATGCAAATATGTCTCTAGGAAAAAATACAGGTTTAGTTAAAAGACTTATCAGAAACTTTATGGAGACTACCATGGAGATTGTAAAGTAGATTTATGACAACTTAGGGACTTTTCTGAGATTAACAGCATACTTGCCCTTATATCTAATTTATCTTCAAAATTTATGAGCTAGAATATACTAGTCTTATCTGCTGGGTCTTCCCTTTAAAATGGAAGAAAGTCTATACAACTAAAAATGTTTTCTTAAGTACCTGGACATGAGTTTGAAGGACAACGTGGAAAAATGCTCATATATTAGAAAACATGTATTATGCAGAAAAAAGATTACTTGAGTTTGAATTAGCTGAGCTATCTCAGTAACAGAAAAATTTCAGTCTGAAAAATCTGGTATAAGCATCATCTGCCTTAGGGTTATAATGGTGATAACAGGGCAAAGATATAGGAGCTATACTTGCTGTTCTTAGTGAAGTGTTAGCATCAGTCTGGTACAGCTTAGTTGCTCTCAAGAAGGTAGGGGAAGTACAGAAGAGTAGGACAGGTGAGTAAAGGGAAGAAAAACAATGGTTGCTTATGAGTTTTTGAAGATTTAATTGCTCATTAAAAAAAGCCTATATTCGCAAATACAGACCTCAGTCCACACCTTGATACACTGTTTCATAGAACCATTAACTTCTGGATGCCATAGAAAATCCTAAAAGAGAAATGTTAGAAGTAAAGAAAAAGTACAAAATACTATTCCTTCCACCATTCAAAATAAACACTGACAACATTCTCTTACAGAATACTTAAAACACCCAGTCTAAAACATCTTCATCTCCCATCTATTTCAATTTTGCAAGAGTCTCAAGTCAAGTCTCCTCACATGCACTTTTGCCCTCTTCTACTCTCTAAACGTACACCAGAGAAATCTTCAAGAAATTTAATTCTGATCTTGCCACATTCCTGTTTAAATATTCAGGGACTTTCAATTGCCCTCAGAATAAAATCTAAAATTCTTTAAAATTGCTAAGAAGGTAGAAAATGCAGCCTTCACCTGTCCCTTTTGACTTTTTTTTCCTGCTTCCTTTTCCTTGCTGTTATAGTTTGAATCTAAAATGTGCCCTGCTGGCAAGGTTCTAACGGCTTGGTCTCCAGCTAACAATGAACTGAAATCTCTGAAATCTTTCCTTTACTGTCGTTCTTCCCAGGTATTATGCCACAGTGACCATAAGCTGACTAACATGCTAAGTACCCTTTTGGTTCTCTTTCAGCTCCTTGAGTGCTCCATGTGCTCTAGAGTTTTCCACATACTGCCACTTCTGCACGTACTGTGGTGGACGAGTCCTCTGAGTTTGACCAATCCTACTTATCCTCGAGGACTATGTTAAAACATCTCTTGTTCAAGGAGGAAAACTGCTTTCAATTCTTTGCTCGGTACATTCCCACTTCTCCACTTTTTGTCTTCTGCTACCCTACCTTACCTGTATTTGCATGCAGGGAACTACAATGACCTACAAGCTCCATAGGTCAAGGACGTTTACATATATTCTTTTCTTGACATTAATCCTGTATTATTTCATTCATTTCAAATTACCATACAAGATTATTTTCTCCCGGATAAAAATTTGAGAGATAAATAATATATGTTTGTTACATGAAACAACTTACATAAACATTAGTTGATCTACAAATAAATTGACCAATGAATATGGCTCCAACATTACACACTTAGCTTACTAGAACACAAACTTACCACACAAACTTACCACTTTAACTGATGCAATCTTGTCTTCAAAAGGAATGTTTTCATGCTGCCATTTAAAAAGGAGACAACAGAGAAATTTGTTGTATAGGTTAAACTTGTGTAAATAATTTTCCCTTTAGCTGCTTTTGTTGAACTATTTTTATATACCAGTTCTCAGTTATCTATATGTTCCACTTGAAAGGACCAAAAGAGAAAAAAAAAAAAAAAAAAAGACCTATATAACATACCAAAAAAGTAGGGGGCTGGAGGCATAGCTCAGTGGTATAGCACATGCTTTAACATGTGCAAGGCCCCAACACCAAACAAACAAAAACAAAAAAATGACACCAGTCGTTTATATGTAATTTTCAACATCTAAGATGTGGATAAAAGATAAAACTTGAGCTAAAAACAAGGAGATGCATGAACATACCTATATAAATTATCTTTCTGCCAAACCTGCCATGAATCCAATTGAGTCCTAATATTACTACCCACAGCAGAGACAGATTGCTTTTCTACATTGCCTGAGACCCGGCCAGTTAGGCAAGGCCATGACTAGTTCTGGCTAATGCAGTATGACCAGATGTGATGAGGGTCACTTCCAGGCTGAATTTCCCCAAACAGAAGGTTTATGTATTATTCATTTAGTGCTATGTATTCTAGATGGGCTGGCAAGAGGCTTTGCTCCACACAAGTCATTCAGGATTCCTGCTATTGGAATTTTTACCATCTTCTAGTATACTTTGGAACTAGCTCACCTGACTTCAGAGATTGAGGAGGCTGAATGCTCCAGAGTGTAATAGGTGTTAGAAATTCTAATAGCAGAAATCCCTGAATGACTGGGTGGAACAAAGTCTCTTGCCAACCTATGGAGAACATGCAGCACTAGGTGAGGAATTACCTTGTATTTTGTTCAGATTGTAAAGTAGTTTGTGGCTGAAGCAACATTTCTGTCCATTCTCAGTGGCATATTAGTTATGGGCTCTGACTGAACAGGAATAGATGTATATGACTGTAGATTATGGTAGGTTTTATTGTGAAAACAGGAGATAAATATCCACTTGTAGAAAAAATTAAAATTTGGAGACTATAACTTCTTGTAACCAGGCATTCCATACAAAGAATGGAAGTCCTATCAGAGTTAGACATCCTGAGTGGGGTGGGAGTAGGGGTGGTCAATAAGAAGCAAGTTCTGTTTCTAAAAATAAGATTGAGATGTTTTCATTAATTCAATCAGACAAATAATATTTATATTTATTTTCTCTGTGAAATAAAGTTTGCTTTTATCAACTGACTTTTAAGATTCTTATTGATTCTCCTAAAGGTTCATTTCCCAAAAGAAATCTTGGGACCATTAAGTTAATGAAAGGTTAAGGTTTGGCATGTGAAAAGCATTTCCCTGATAGACTAAATCTGGCAAACTCTGAACCCAAAATACCACTTTTCATTCTATCCCATCTTTTATCTTTTAAATAAATTCTCTTCAGAGACGTGTGTTGTTTTTCCTCCTTTTGCATAGTTTGATTAATTCAACTCAACTCAATCTCTTTCTTCCTTTCCTTTATTATTTTAACATAACATCTGATATATATATATATATATATATATATATATATATATATATATATATATATAAATCACACACATGAAAGTCACAAACTAAAGTAAAAAACAAATACTCATGAATCCATGATACAAAGCAGCACATTACCAATACAATGACTTGCCCATGTGGTTCTCTCCCTGTCTTAATTCCTGGCTTTGTCAAAAAGACTCCACTATCTTAAATTTTGTGTTATACTTTATTATATTGCTCTTACCATGTATATATGCATCCCTAAACAATACATTGTTTAGTGCTGTTGCCTTTCCAACTTTTAATTTCGAAAAATTTTAAAGTTACAGCAAAGTAGGGCAGTTATCTCCCTCTCTTTAAGAGTTACTGTTTTCCTGAACTACATGAAAATATATGGTAGACATCATAACTCCATATTGTTGGCATTTAAATATGCAACTAATTTCTTATTGACTTTATTTACTGGTGCTGGGGATTAAACTCAGGGCCCTGTGCATGCTAGGCAAGTGTTCTTCCACTGAACTACATATCCAACCCATGCAATTAATTTTTAACAACTTCATTAAAGCATTACAACTAATATTTGTACATTCATCTTATAATCAGCTACCTTAAAATCTTTATTATTTCTGTAAATTTTCCATATATTCTTTGGGGTTTTCTATGTAGACAATTGTATCATATGGACTCTTGAGTTTTCTGCTTTCTAATGCTTAATTTTTATCTTTCTTCAGTTAAATCTTCTAACACAATATTGAATAGAAGCAGTAACAATGAACATCATTGTCTTTTCCCTGATGTTAATGAAAACATGTCCAACATTTCATATTAAAAACATTTACTGTAGGATTCTGGAATTTTTATCAGGTTAAGTGTGAATATAAAATAAATTACCTAAAAAAGAATAATACCAATTTTCTGATACTATTGAGACATGCTTAATGGTGTAATATGTGGTCAAAACGTTTCTTGTGTGCTTTGAAAAAATACATTCTTTGATTTTAGAGTGTATTAGTTATTAAGCTATAAACTTATAAAATCAAACATGTTAATAGTCTACTATATGTTTCCTTTAATTTTAAGGGTAATTTATTAGATGTTCACAAGTTTAAAATCTTAATAATTTGCCTTCTTAGTCATTACCAACTTTCTGTATCCCTGATAATGTTTTTGCCTTAAAATCTATTTTGTCTTGTATTGATATGGCTTACCTTTCTTTAGCATCTGGTGAATCTATACTCATTTTTAATTAAAACCTTTCTGTGTCCTTTTATGTTTTTAAGCAGCAGGAAGTATTTAACCTTTTTTTTTTCCCCAAAACAATCTGTGTTTAGCTCAAAAGTTTTGCTCCTTCCATTTATTTGGATTATATTTCTACCATCTTACTTTTTGATTTTTATTACCCTACACGTAGTTTGTTCATATACATATAATATATATAAAACAGCTTTTTATTTTTATTTTTTTTGGATTGGATTTTTTAAAATTTATTTATTTTTTATTCTAAGATGTTATAAATGACAGCAGAATGCACTACATTTCATATTACACATATAGAACACTTTTTTTTTACAAATCTCTGGTTGTATGCAAAGTATATTCACACCATTCGTGACTTCATACATGCACTTAGGGTAATGATATCCATCTCATTCTACCATCTTTCTACCATCTTTTTTTTTTTTTTTTTCATTCACCCTTTGCCCCCCTCCCATACCTCCCTCCCCATTGGCCATTCTAGTGTTCTTCTAATCCTCCTATGCTCCCCATCCCAACCCCACTGTGAATTGGCCTCCTTATATCAGAGAAAACATTTGGCATTTGGCTTTTTGGGATTGGCTAACTTCACTTAGCATTATATTCTCTAACTCCATCCATTTTCCTGCAAAAGCCATGATTTTATCCTCTTTTAATGCTGAGTAATATTCCATTGTGTGTATACACCACATTTTCTTTATCCATTCATCTACTGAAGGGCATCTAGGTTGGTTCCACAGTTTAGCTATTGTGAATTGTGCTGCTATAAACATTGATGTGGCTGTGTCCCTGTAGTATGCTAAAACAGCTTTTTATATATACATGTAAGTGACTGTATTTATATCTATGCATGTTTTACCCGAGTATATGTATGTGTATGATGTTCATTATTACTGCTTCTATTCAATATTGTTAGAAGATTTAACTGAAGAAAGATAAAAATTAAGCATTAGAAAGCAGAAAACTCAAAGAGTCCATATGATACAATTGTCTACATAGAAAAACTTAAAGAATATATGGAAAATTTACTAGAAATAATAAAGATTTTAAGGTAGCTGATTATATATATATACATATATATATACACACACACATATACATGTGTGTGTTTGCATGTATAAATACATGTTTAACACTAGATTAATTTTTGTTTTGTTCTGTTTTGGTCCTTCTTCTGGTTTGGAATTTACATCCTCATCCTATTTTTTTTAGTCTTTACCCTTGAAGTTTTACTGCACATCTTTATTTTAAGTTATAAAGAAAGATAATATATTAGTATAGAGTACAATAGAGCCCTTAATTGGACAATTCTTTAGTTATCTTTTTACTAAGGGCAAAAAGACAACATTATTTTGTACAGACAGGTTTAGACACATAGTGTTTACTATTTTCTACAATCATTGATTTTTATATTTCAGATTTTTTTTTCTGAATATTTCCCTTTTATGTATGCTTGTCCTTCAGAAACTCCTCTTAATATAAATTTGTTTGGTAGTAAATCCTTATAGTTTTTGGATATCTGAAAATGCCTTACATTTCAAGAACAATAAAGAAATTTTTATCCTAGGTATACAATTCTAGGTATACAATTGAAACTTAATGTTACAGCTTGGATCTAAAATGTCTCCTGAAGGCCCATGCTTTAAAGGGTAGGCCCCTGGTTTGGGCACTATTGGGAAGTGCTGGAAACTTTAAGAGGTGAGGCCTAGTGAGAGGTCTGTAAGTCCCTGAGGGCATGCCCTTAAAAGGGATCATGACATCCCACTCTTCCCTTCTTGGCCATGAGGTGAGCAGTTTTGTTCCACCATACATTTTCACCATGATGTGCTGTCTCACCACAAGCCCAAAACAAATGGGGCCAATCGATCACAGACTAAAATCTCCAAACTTTATTATAGTAACAGAAAGCTGACTGACACATTTTCTCTCAGAACTTTAAAGATATTATTCTACTAGCCTTTAGCTTCCAATATTGCTACTGAAAAAAACACTACCTTAAAGCTTAGTTTTCTATATAAGGGGAATTATAGCTATTGGCATTTACCTGCAGGGCTACTTGATCCTCTACTACTTGCCTATTGTCATTGCTCTCATCTCTGGTTTTGCCTTATACTTTCTTTTTGAGTAGTATTTCCCGTTTTCTCAAAGTCTAGAAATACATCTACAATATTTTTAAAATTTAGGATCCATCATTACCCTAAGTGCATGTATGAAGTCACGAATGGTGTGAATATACTTTGCATACAACCAGAGATATGTGAAAATGTGCTCTATATGTGTAATATGAAATGTAATGCATTCTGTCATTTATAACAACTTAGAATAAAAAATTAATTAAAAAAAATTTAGGATCCAGTTCGTTTGAAATAGAATTGTGGCCCCCAGAGTACCTAGCCTGTGCTATGGCTGGAAGCAACCTAAAAGGGATTTCTTTACTGTAAGACTTCTCAAGTTTTTAATATCCTAACCTAAATTAAAACCATCTAAGAGGAGATATGAGATCCAGCTCTGCCCAAATACATTTGATCGGAATTTCTCAAAGAACTAGTCTTAAGTAAAACATAATTTGAAAAACATCTGCTATGAAATCTTTTAAAAATTTTACCTCAATACAAAAAAGAAAGCAAATTAAAACAAATAATCTACACTACTTCTATTCCATTCAAACATATTCATCTTGAGGCTTAAAAAAAAAAAAATAATGCACCTTTACAATACACCATACTGTGCTAGGAACAAGAATTAAAAAAAAAAAAAAAGCAGCAAAAAAACAATTAATGATAGAAAATCTCTGCCCTTGAGGTATGCAGAGACAAGAAAATATGTAACCTATAATTTGGCAAATGCTCTACTAGCACTTTGAATGAAATATTTTCATAACTGTCTCTTTAAGACTGAGACACATTGTCTTTAACTAATTTTTTTTTGCAAAAACATACAGATTAAAATGTATATTGTTTGTTAACTTTGGGATAGTGGGGCATTCCTATAAAATAAAAACTAGAAACCTAAGTATTATCATTAGGGGTCAAAAATAATGTAACATACTATATCTACTTTTGGCTGTAGGCTAGGCCATTATAGCTTTTTCAATTATTGTCAAATCCATTAATCTAATTTTTAGAAAGTCACATGACTCTAAGCCAAGAATTATTAAAGACTATGAAATCAGAAATTTACTCTCTAAAATTTTATTGCAGGTTTTACTTTAAGTTGTGATAATTCCTATGTCCTTAAATTGCTCTGACTCTTCTATATATTTTTCTGTGTATAAATAATAATGAAAGATACATTTGTAGATAACAAATACAAAAAGCTGACTTTATTCTTTATCATTATTCTTATAAGGAATAAGTTCCTAAGAACTTAAGACCTACTGTCATCAGCACTATGGAAGAGCTACTTGGTTATAAAGCCCTTAATTTTTCAACTCCCTGCCACAGGGCAAGTTGATGTGCAGAAGCGGATCTTCATCATCAATTCACGAGCTATTGCTCTTAAAATTATGAATTTTCTTGTATCCTACTTTTCACCCTTTCCCATTCCCCATGTCTAATATTATGCTATTTAAAGCCAGAGGTAAGAAGCTGGATCACTTAAAAGTATATAATAAGGAGAATATAATAAGTCAACCAAAAAATAATTACTAATCAAATGTGAAAAGATATTAATTCTTGTTCATTTTCAAAGAAAGATATATTTTTATTCTTATTTTGCCAGGATTGGGGATTGAACCCAAGTCCTTACACATGCTAGATAAGTGCTTTACCACTGAGCTACCTCCCCAGTTAAAATATATATATATATATTTAAACATTTTTTATTTAATTAATTTAATTTGTTATACATGCTTTTAGAGTGCAATTCCTTTCATATTACATATAAAGAGCACAGTTTTCCAAGTCATTGGTTTTACACAAAATATTTTCATACCATTTGAGTTTTTATACATGCACTTAGTATATTGATGTCAAACTTCCTTCTGCCATTGTTTCTATCCCCTTGCCCCTTCCTCTCCCCTCCCCCCTTTTTTCTGATTAACATTTCCTCATTCCTCTCATCCCCCTTCCCTTGCCACTATAATTCAGTATCATCCTAGCAAAGGAATTAATCGACCTTTGGTTTTCTGGGATTGGCTGACTTCACTTAGCATTATTTTCTCCAACTCCATCCATTTACCTGCAAATGCCATAATTTTATTCTCTTTTAGTGCTGAGTAATGTTCCATTGTGTATATATACGAAAGTTTCGCTATCCATTCATCTATTGATGGGCATCGGGGTTGTTTCCACAATCTAGCTATTGTGAATTGTGCTGCTATGAACATTGATGTGGCTATGTCCCTGTAGTATGCTTTTGTTAAGTCCTTTGGGTATAGATCGAGGAGTGGGATAGCTGGGTCAAATGGTGAGAAATTTTCCATCAAAATAGCAGAAAGTTATCACACTGTTGTTTAATTGGCAGCATGATCATCCAGTGTCTCAAAGGTTGCAAAAAATTGCATGCCAACATATGATGCTAATTAGAAGACAAAGTGAAGCAATTTAGCAATACAATTAATAATATTTAAATTTACCTTTAACACAATATTTGCATTGAAAAATTCTATCCTAAGGAAATAACTTAGCAAAATTTTTACACAAAGTAGAAATGCCCTTTTTAATTGAAAAACAAACAAAAAAGATGATAAAAAAAATCACATTATATCCACTCAATAATCTGTGACCATTAAGAAGATACTTAAGTTGATTATATAACAATATGGTATTATGATAAGTGGTGGGGAAAACTGCATATGCTAAAAGATTACAAGTATATTTTAAAAAGAGAGACTGAAAAGAAATATGGTGAGATATTAACAGGAAGACAAGGGATATTTTCTTTGTCTTCTAAGGAATTTTTAGAAAATTTTCCACGGTAAGAATTTATTATTCCTGAAAACTAAATGTTTAAAGTAACAAAAAGCTTGCCAATAACTTATGCTCTACTTATTTACCTTATGTTCCCCATTTACAGCAATCATCCCTCTTTTCCCCTCAATTTTCTCAAAATTAAAGTAAAGCAAAGTTTTTAACATTAACATGGAGAGGCACATTCCTCCTATAATTATTCAATTGATTAAATTCTAAAATGATACCTGAAAGAAGGAAATAAAAAACTTTTACCTTATTTCCTTCTTCTTTGAACTGAGGGTTAATTATTTTTACAAAAGAATAAAACAATTGACGAATTCTGGAATCTCCAATAAATGCAATATGTTTATCTACAAGGCAATTCTTCGCTTCACTGAAATTAAAAAAAAATTAATTAAAATATGTATCAACATATTGGCATTGCAAATCACATGGTTTATGACAAAAGCTGTACAGAACTGCTTCACATTCCATCAGGTTGCTCCAGAAGTATGTGGCCAGGTTTAACTTACCGATCCATGTACTTATTATGAACTAATTCATTAAGTATTTAAGAAGTACTCTAATTATATTATGTGCCTTATATTCATTATCTCAGAATAACTCCATAAGGTAGATATACAAGATGAAGAGCAGCAATGGTCCTTTGCTCAAGCATTAAGATTCAGACTTGGTTACCTCTTACATGAGTAAAAGCAGCTTGGCTAAAGCTGTTGCACTAAAGCTTTAGGGCAAAAACTTTCATCTGGAATGAAGTTCTACCCTAATCAGGAAATCTATCCCACATATAGAAGAAAAATAAGGTACTCTACTTAACCATCATCCCTCCACTAGATATTAGGACCTAGGCAAGAAGACAGTGATGTAAATCTGTAATTCCAGCCACTATGGAGGCTGAGAGAGGAGGATTACAAATCTGAAGCCAGCCCTGGCAACTTAGTGAAACCTTATCTCAAAAGAAAATAAGAAAAAGGGCTGGGGATACAGCTCAGTGGTAAAATGCTTGCTTAGTATACTTGAGGCCCTGAGTTCAATCAGGGCCCAATAACACACATACACACACACACACACACACACACACACACACACAGACTCATGCTAAGGAAAGAAAACCAACAAAATAAAAAAAAAAAATTTACCTGATTTTTATATTTATGCATCATACAACTGTGAGGTTGCCAAACTTTTTCTCCAAGAAATCTGCCACTTGAGAGAAGGTATTCACATGAATCATTGCCTATAACAGTAAAATGCGAATGTTACAAACATTAGTTAATTTTTTTATATATAGGCTTTCTTGATACCATTTAAGTTCCTTGAGATCAGATAGTACATAGCTTGCTATGCTTACCTATACTTTCCAGGTACATATAAACCATTCATGACAAGCCTGGCAAATATTAATACATTAATATTCAAGAGGATAAGAGCCACTATGGTTTACACTTTACCCTGTAAAAGACTCCTAACTTCTAAATGCTATGATCACTGCTATGACAGAGCCTTCCTTCTACTTCTAGTTTTCTTTCTAGGAACATCATCTCAACCTCAAACTAGCCTTATACTTGAGAAAGAAAAGTTGAAGGGATAAAAGAGAAGACTTCAGAAATGACTTCCTATTCAACTATGATAATGTATAATGTGCATTAGCATATCTGGAAACCTGATTTTAAACAGAAGAGTCCATACCTAGGAAACCCCTCTGCCCTATTTGAACTGGGATAGAGTCATTCTACATCCTCTGGCTATTTTACCATACATTAGCCAAATCCACATGACCAAAGAAGTGAAAAGTGGATATGGAGGCACTAAGAGCTCACATACGTCAAATGGATGAAGGAAAAATGAGATGTTTAGATTAACTGTGAGGTCACAATTAAATGCATATTTAATGTAATCTCTAGTTCCTTATTAACAGTCAAAAGCATGCAAAATTTGTCTTATAATTACTTAAGGTCAGGCTAAGGAATCTGCTAAAGGGAACACTACAGAATAAAATGGTATTGGCCCATTCAGGGTGGAGATATGGAAGACTCAAAGATATTTAAAGCAGAACAACACATCTCTTTTCTCAATCCTGGTATTCACTTATTTGGCCAAAATACAAAGAAAAGGTAATACAATTGCAAGACAGGCATGCAAAAACACTGAAGGTGTTGTTGTTTCAGTGTCCTAAATTCCAAATAAAACAGGAAGCAAAAGTGAATATTACATTGTGTTGTTGTTAGAAGACTGTATAAAGAGGATACTTGATGATTAAGTTTTTGTAGTTATGTAACTAGTCTGGACAGGTTCTTTTTTATTTCAAAGATTTTTAATAAGACCTCTAAAGTATAAATAATTAGTTCTTAATTCTTTCCAATTATTAGAAACTAATGCTAGTTCTAAAAATACAAAATTAAGTTAAATAAATAACCAGGGAAAGGACTGTAGGAAAACACAATTAAGTTATTTTCCTATGAAGAGCACTCCTGCATCATTCTTTTATAATGACCACATAGTAAAATTCTATTTAAATCTAGTAAATGTTTAAAATCAGGATGATAATTCAATAATTATAGCTTTTCTACATCTTTAGACACATACAAACCAAGGTAATAGCACATCTATTTTTAAAGTAAGTATAAATTGCAAAAACTAGGCAATAATTCATGGTATTTTCCTTTCTTTTCTTTCTCTTTTCTGTTATTTGATTTTTGTTTCTTAATAAAAGCCTATATAGAAACACTCATTGATCAATGCTAAGTTGTCTGGGATTATGCTGTTATGCATTCATGGGTTATCAATATAACTTTGTGGAGATGGAAGAGCTATACTAACATCTTAAAATAACCACAAGAAAATGTGTTTAAAACGCAAGTTCTTTATCAGTACTACCAGTTTCTCAAAAGTTCAGCTAGAAGAAAACAACAAATCTAATCTGATGAATCTATATTAGAAAAATCCTGTACCAAGACAGATTTTAAGAGGTCACTAACTAAAAGACCACTGATCCTTCAAGGAAAGAAAATCTTTTTTTCTTGGGGGGGGGGGCAGGTACAGGGGATTGAACTCGGGCACTCAACCAAGGAGCCACATTCCCAGCCCAAGTTTGTATTTTATTAGAGACAGGGTCTCCCTGAGTTGCTAAAGTGCCTCACTTTTGCTGAGGCTAGCTTTGAACTCACTATCCTCCTGTCTTAGCCTCCTGAGCTGCTGGGATTATAGGCATGCGCCATTGTGCCTGACACAAAGTCTTAATTTACTAGTAAATGCTAGTTAGTGATCATTCTTCTTAATATGTGTCATACTGCTAAGGATTTTTACAAGCCTTTCATCTGAAATTAATAGTATCTATCAGAGGACAGGAATGACGGCAATTACTTTAACAGATAATCTAATTCAACTAAAAGTAAAAGAAATGAAAAATAAAAAAGAAGTGAAAAGTAAAAAAGAAAAGTGAAAAGGTGAGAATGGCTATTTTTACCTTTGTCACCAAAATAAAAATAATAGTAGTACTATTGTAATCTGATTAAAAATAAACCTGATCTCGAAAACCCCATAAAATTCTTTACTCTAAAACAAATTCTTTTTGATTAGAAAGGAAATATTTTCAGATTAAATTAAATATAAATCTAGATGTCAAAATAATTTAACCACATTTTATTTATACATACATGTAAATATCTGCTGGCACATATTATGCTTTTCAAATTTATTAAAAGCAAAACAAAAAGCCAAGTCATTGTTTTCAATTGTCTAGCATAATTTTGATAGTTCCTTTAGTACAACCATCAAGAAATGAAAGTTGCCAAGTGCTCAGATAAATCAAGCCAGGAACACAATTTAAAAAAAAAAAAAAAAAAAAAAAAAGGAACTAAAGGGACAGAGTTATCTACTTCAGATATTTCCAATACTAAGATGAGTTGCTATCTTCCTCTTTATTCTGTTTTCTTAAGGATAAGCATTCTAGTTTGTCAACCTACAACTTCAGATTTTTATGTAGGATTTTTTCTGTAACAGATACTTAAGAGCAAACAAACTAATCAAGCAAGCAAACAAATAAAAAACAAACTGAAAACCAAAATGTAACAACTAGAGAAAACATCCAAGTTCCTAAATGATTCACAATTTACATTTTCTTTGAAAAGACTACCTCTGGACTCAGTGCCTATTTAGACTGAATCATATTACTAAAGCTGTGTTTCTTATACTAACCATGACAATTCTAGACCATAAAGTTTACAATATGGTCTGTAAAATATCTTTGTTTGCCTAAAATTCAGCAAGTTATATTTTATTCTGTATTGAACAACATTTAACTTTTTCTTTAGAAATGCGCAGAGTGATTCATTACAAGTAATGTCATGTAGATCAGCATCTTTCTAGCAGTCAAAGAAATAAAAGACTGGAAGAACCTAGAGTTGCTTTCTTGCTTTTAAATCCTAAAGCTTCAACTTCCTTTTCTCTAAAACATGCACTAATACTTAACATTGGCATTTAATATACTTAGTGACAGAAAGGAATCAATTTCAACAAAATTAAGACATGTGAAGTAAGTTAACTTCATCAATTTATGAAATTAAAATTTATCCAGATTGGAACTATCCTTAAGGTCACAGATACTGGCCTCTTGTCACAGAAATCATGTCTTTAATCCGTAATCACACTATTAATAGACACTTTGTGATTTGGGAATGTAAGAGATTGAATAAAAGTGAGAAAAAATGTTTAATTTTTTAAACATCATTCTAGTATTATATATGGAAGTATTATTAATAATGAAAAGGCCTCTACTTTCTAAAATTGAGATTAGAACATAAATTTCAATAAAAGCTACAAACAAACCAAATGCAAGAAGAAAATGGGAGGAAATAAAGACTTTGAAAATTATTTATCCAATAATTATTTATGGAGTTCCTACTGTGTGTTAGGCTCTGATGATTTAAAGATGAAGATACCCTTGGAAGCTCACAGTTTGTGTGGAGGAGGGAGATACCAATTATTACAATACATCATGATAAATAGCTGCAAGTTGTTGCAGAACTGAATTACTAATCTCTACTTCTGTGGTGGTGACATTTTAACCAGCCCTTCAAGGAAAAACCTATACTTTCTTTCAAGGGAAGAGAGGTCACCACAAGCAGGAAAAAAAAATCATCAGTCTGTGAGAAGTCTAGAAGAGAAAAAGCATGCTTAGACTGTAAGCTTGGAGTTTAGGAAGAATAAGGGAAAAACACAGGTAGCAAAAGTAGGCTTGGTTCATATTTTTAAATTTTACACATACAACTTTTAGAAAATTACCTCTTGGCTGGAAAAAAAAAATAGGGAAACTCTTGGTTTGTACTATAACACTGAATTAGTATTTCTAAATTATCTAACCCCCTAGAAAATACTTTCTCACTTCATCATCCACATTTTTCCATGTCCAAGAAGCTCTGAGAAGGTATACTATAAGATAATGGCATGAGGCAGTCTAACAGGACCCTAAATCCTAGCTCAGTCACTGACTAGTTGTGTCTTCTTAGGCAATTCAGTCTCCAGCCTCATCTTTAAAATTTATATACTACTGAATTCACTAAGTATAAGACCATTGATTATAAGATTATAAGTGATGTCACATTTTGTCATAGAAACAATGCTCCCAATTAATTTTTGACATGTAAAGTCTGAAAGACTCGTCCTGGTTACAGAGATTTTAAAGGGGAGGGGATGAAATATGGTAACTGTATCTACTCATAGAATGGTTGTACAGACAAAATGAAAACTTTAGTAAACAGAACAGTGCCTGGCATTTAATAAGTGCTCAGTGTTAGTACACAGTGTTTGCCAAGTTTTATTTTCTGTAGTACATAGCTCTTACTTCCTTTAGCGTGTAGACCAAGAAATATAAAATATGTATTCAAACTGTCCTCACTCCACCTTGCCAAAGCACACTCCTATCCCCATAGCCAAGTTCCAAACACACAGCTCACAGCTTCACCACCCCCCCCCCACCCCCTTCACCTCATATACAAGGTCCTTTCTTATTCTAAAGATTTACAATGTGATTCAAGTTTATGTTTCTTTGTGCAAAGGATATCTTATCTGGCATCATTTGACACTGCATGAAGATGGCTAAAATGTTCCTGGTAAGATGTTTATTTTTCCGAAACAGTCTCTGGCTCAAGCTCTTGACATTCAGTCTGGGCAAGTACACACACCAGGTGTACTGCTTCACACTCAAGGCGCTGAAGTACCTACAGAAACTGATGACTCGCTTCTGGAGGAGGCTTTACAAACAATCCCAGATTGCTACACTGACTCATAAGGTCCCATCTGACATTCTATTCTCCCTGCTGATGACAGTTCTTGATAAAATGAGATCCATAATCTAAATATAAAAACCAGTATTTCAAGCTTATCAAAAAGATAAAAAGCACAGTCAAAAGGGGAGGATTAGATGTTTACCTTTAGGACAATAGCATTATAGTTATAATATCTATCTCTAACAGCACTTACACAAAATTAAGTTAATTACTGCCATCTCATACCAAACTACCATAAAATGATTAATAGTAGATAATAGAAACACTCTCTCCAAATTGTCACAAATCAGTGCATTAACACTGCTAGCTGTATTTGCCTAAGAAAGTGTTGGGTTTCTATCACCATGGCCTGCCAGGTCATATGGCCATGAATCTGTAGGGAGCTGGAGGAGAGACCAAAAGGATAGAAAGAATCTATCTTTTTAACTCAACTTAGTATATTTATATTATGAGCTGTTCATCCATATGGTACTAAAGTATAAAATCTTTAATAAATATTATTATAATATTAAAGAGTTGGAGGAAACAACAAAAGCAGCAAAACTGATGAAAATGCCCTATGCACTGGCTGAAAGGTCTCTTGGGATTAGATGACAGCTCAGATTCTAGGACCCTGTTTACTGGATATTTTGCCAAAGTGCGTGTGAAGTTAAATGGGCACAGTGTTAATGTGCACCTGTCCATTACACATTAGATCTTGACTAATTAATCTCACAGTCACCAAGAACTGTCCAGATAATGGCTTTGATAGTACTAGGAGCCAAAAATAAAAGATCCTATCATTATTAATTTTCCTCCACCTGTCAGCCTCTCTCCTAGTGGCAATTTTACAGAGAAAGAAAAAAATCAATCAGCATGGACAAGTAAATATCCTTGATTACTGAAAGATAATTCATTCTGAAATAAGGAGGTCATATTTCCTTTCTGCCTTTACACCAATTTCAAAACCCATATGGAAAGTCTGCTTTCCAACTGCTCACAACTTTGCTTTCACCACCCATCTCTACACTGTCAACTCATAACTTCTTTTCAAAACTTTGTCCCATAAAAATCTGCAACCCAAACCCTTTAAACGTGTGTGAGTCACAAAGTCTGGTGGCACCTCCTCCATTTGGACATAAGCATCTTTAGCAAGGGGTGGCCCTTTTGGCAAGGGGAAATGGGGCAGCCTTTGCCGCTGTCCAACAGTTGGGCCTGGCTATTACAAGGCAGAGGCCAGATTAAACAAAGGCCATAGCGCCCGACCCCTAAGACGCAGATCTGCTACCCAGCTCCTAGAGGAGGTGCCCTTGTAGGGCGGCCTTGGCCTTCGCGCGACGAGGCAGTCCCCAGGGCCTCGTATCCGACCTCCAGCACGGAAGCCTGGCCTGGCGCCATCCCAGAGCCCGGCCAGCGCGGGAGCCGGACCCCCGAGGCCGCTTGGGCCAGGAGGGGGCGAGAGCCCCTGACCCCTGCGCCGGTGGCTCGGGGGCCCAGAGCCAGATGCCCTCAGCCTGGAAGCCCGCACCAGGGCCGCGCAGTTGTCCTGGGGCGCCGGCCCGCCACTGGGGACACCTGGGGCACTTGGGGGCACCGCCTCCCCCGCGGGCCGGGCCGGCGGGAGGCCGCGTGAGCGTGGGCGTGTGTTGGGCGAGGGGGCGGCCTCCGCACCGCGTCGCCGCCTCCCCCCTCCGGCCCGGGCCGGGGGGAGGGCCCGCTCACCTCGGTAGCGGCGGGAGGCGAGGTGGCATGCCACGAGCAGCAGCACAGCCACCAGCGCCAGCACCTTGGCGCTCCTCACGCTGAAGTAGTGGTTGATCTCCCGCTTGCCCAGGTTGTAGGCCAGAGCCGCCATCTTGGTTCCTCCATGACAACAGTGCGCGGCGGAGCGGGGAAGGGGCGCCGCACAGGGGCAGCACTGGGGCTGCCGCCGCCAGCCCCCGCGGCCGCCACCCGCGCCTCCTGCCTGGGAGCCTGACCCCGCGGCCGCGGTGCCCTCGGCCTCCGCCTGCCCCTCCTCGGCCGCGGCCGCCTCGGCGGCCTCCCCCCAGCCCCGCCGCCGCTGCTCCGCCGTGCCGGTTCCCCAGGCGCCCTGGACGCCTGTCTCCTCCCCTTCCTCCTCCTCCTCTTTAGCCTCCTGCCTTAATAGCGGCTGCGCCTGCGAGGGGGGTCCGGATGCCTGGTGCTCCGGGGTCACTGGCCCCATCCGGCCCTCCGGGGTCACCGGGTCACGGGCGGCGGCGGGCAGCGGCGGCTGCAGAGACATGGGGCTGCTGGGCGAGGGGACCAGGGGTAACAGCCTGGCCCGGATGCGAGCCCCTGGGCAGTCTGCTGGTTGACGGCCGCTACCTGAGCCCAGGTTAGGGCAATACAACTATAGTTCCGGGAGAAAAGTACACTTCGTACTACTTCCTCCTCCCTATCACACCCTTTTCTGAACTTTCTACTATCTGAACCTGCCCAGTGTCGTGGGGGCTAGTGTAAGGTTCTCCCCGACCTGTCTGGCCAGTATGGCTGCTCCCAGGTGCTGGCCAGGTGTTGGGGTTGCTGGTAGTCCTAGCACCCAACCCACTGACTGATAGGTCTTAATATCTTGGCCCGTTTCTCTTGAAACTTTTTGTTTTTTTAATGTCCCGATTGCCCAGTTCCAGTGGACATAGAATGCACCAGAGTCGAGAGTTCAAGATATAGAAAGAGCCTTAATGCGTCAGTAGGAAAAGAGCCGGATTCTTACTTGTATTTACACAAAGGTTGACTAGGATATGAAAAGGGAAAACAGTGTGCATTTAACAATCATCCCTACTCCTAAAGTTGGGCCTAGCAGGCCATTATTAATAAAGGATCCCTCCTTTTCTTTTGTAAATCATTTGTTTTCCCGAATGTGTGTGTGTGTGTGTGTGTGTGTGTGTACGTATATACTTGGTCTTTTTTATGATGCCTTTCAGAGAGAAATGATTATTTACATTGCTTGTGGTTCTTGCCTTGCTTAGGATGAGTCACTGGTTAGTTGGAGGTGTTGTCGAACTTTCTATACAACTTTCCCATTTAGCCTGCCATTCCTGAACTTGTGCTTATAGTCCCCTTGCAAAATTATAGAATGTTAGATATGAAGGGACTGTAGAGATCTTGTCTAGTCATTCCTATTCTCTTCATCCAAGGACTCTTTTTATTATATTTTCAGCCATGGGCCTCATATCTTGAAAGATTTTGTCACTTAAATGAAATCACATACATCACTGTCATGAATGTAATGCTAATAAGCAATAAAGTTAAATAAGTGTACAAACACTTAGGCACTGTTCCCTGAAAATGGTCGCTTAATTTTGGCTGTCATTCTTCTGATCTGAGGTTGATCACATGCTGGCAGAATTAAATCAGATATTGTAAAAACCAGATAAATAACTCTGCTAACAATATATGGTCTGCCAATCACATCGTAGACATTTCTATGATGTCATCAACAGCAAATTAGAATTTCTGATCAGACTTCAATAACCAGTGTTAGCCCACAGGGTTGATTTAATGCCTGCCAAAAGTAAAGAAACTTGACATTTTATTTAATTGCAATTTCCAGAAGGCTTTCTGAAATATTGTAAATAGCTTGTGAACCTCTTTTATTCCTTTTCCTCTAGTTTAAAGCTAATCCCTCTACCTCTGCTCTGAATCTCTTCCTGCCCGCCTTTCTTGGGGATGTTGGTGCCTCCATCAGTTATCCTCATGTAAATCACCCTCTCTGTGTGCTCTCTTTAAACTCTCCCTCTCTCCTGGCTATTTGCCTTCAACTGATAAGTTTCTCTTTTTAATGAAAAACATCCATGGGTTCTATGTTCGTGTGTGTTTGCCTCTCCATCTCTTTTCTCCTCTGACAATCACCTTGAAAGAGTAGTGTTGACTTGCAGCTTTTACTTACTCCTTGGCACACTTTGTTTTTCTTCACCAAGTTTGTGTGGAAAGATCTCTGATAATTGCAAAGGACACTTATATTTCTTATCTTCCTGAATCATTTTATAGCGTCTGACATTACTGGCCATTCTACTTTATTTGGTATTCATCCATCAACTTATCCTTCTTCCTCTCTAGACCCTTTCTTGGTCTCTCCTTTAAATAGTGGTATTAACCAGGAATCTGTTAGCCCATGTCCGGCTGTTCCTAAGCAATCTTTGAATTTCTTATCCATCATTTAGTGTCCCCATCATGCCTATGGGATCAATTACTTTCCATACACACAGGTGCACATGCACACACATTCAATTTTTCAGTCCATCTTAAATTATCTCCATATTGTAGAATGATCTGTCTGCTGGATCCTCTCTATCCCTTGGGAATTTAATACTTATCATTTCCAATAGAAACTCATCACCATCCTTCCTCTTTCATCTACTTTAAATCTATATGCCTCCCCTTTTCACCATCAACCAAATTGTAACAGAAAGTGTTTGCACCATCCTTACTCTCCTTTAAATAACTCTCGAATGCATTGCCTCCTCTCTCTCTCTCTCCTTGCTGTTGCCTTGGTTAAGGCATACTTTCTTGTCTGCCTTTGTTTAACTCCCCTTCCTCAGGTCTGGCTCAAAACTCCAATGCTACTCTCATTCTGCTACCCCTCTGGTAAGAAGGAACTTTCTTCAACTCAAATCTGATATGTCATTTCCTGA
Organism: Tamias sibiricus; assembly: GCA_025594165.1. Classification (NCBI taxonomy): domain Eukaryota; kingdom Metazoa; phylum Chordata; class Mammalia; order Rodentia; family Sciuridae; genus Tamias; species Tamias sibiricus. The sequence continues at coordinate 103,027,231 of CM046664.1, read as the reverse complement.
TGAAGACTACTTAGTGGCTCCATACTTATTTGCCTAACCCTAAGTTATCCAGAATGTTCACTGCTGCTTAGCAGGTTACTTCGCCTCTTAATACTCTGAAAGAAGATGTGAGTGTGGGGTGGGGGTGGGGGTGGATAGGAGAGGAGAGCCATGTGATAGGAACTCTTTCAACTGTGAATTACTTTAAAACAAACTACCATACTTTTTCCCTTCCCTCAACCCAATGAAAAATCTCTTCACCTTTCCCTAAACTGTCACTTTCATCTCTGCCCATGATTGTGTGAATCTCAGTTGAGAACTTTGTCTCATGTTTTTTCCCTCCTTTCTACCTTCAGTTTATACCTTTTCGCTGTTTGCCAAATGCTTCCTACTTTAAATCACCTCACTATATTGCACAATCTCTTATCTCCCTTAACAATCAAACTTCTAGAAGAAACAGTCTTTGGTCACTGACCCCAGCTTTTATCTGTTTATGTCAGCCACATCCTAAATTACCAAATCCATTGTCTTTATTTTTGTTAACATTGTTCTGGTTCTCATGATCCTGCATCCCTCTGGTTCTCTTCTTACCCTTCCTGTGCATTTCCAGGAAGATTCCTTTTGCTTATTCAAACCCCTTATATGAAAGCACTTTTCAGGTTTCACTTGTTCCCTTGTTCCTGTTGTTAAGGAGCCTAATTACAAGTTGGCTTCACCTGTCACACCTGATTCAGGCATGTCGCCTAGACTTCTCTCCTGTACTCTGGGCTTTTTTCACATACATCAGGTACAGCGTCCTTGACTACCTCTTAGCACCTCAGAATCAATATATTAGAAACAAGTTTCATTTTCCTTCCAAATCCATTCTTCCTGTCAGGTTTACTGTTTAGTTCACCAGAACCACTATCTTTCAAGTCATTCCTATTCATCTTTGACTCATCCTCTTCTTCCTCAGCCTTGTCTAAAGTATTGGTTCTCAGAGAAAGAGTGTTCACCATACAAAGCATTGGATAGTCAAAGTATGAAGAATTCTAAATAGTTGCTAATTAAAGTATGCCTTCATTACTATTTCATGTAAGGACTACCCTTGGTACCCATCTTCATCTATATGTAGAGTCATGTCAAGTTCATGGTGAGAGAATTCCTTAGGGGAGAGAGGGAATTTGTAATTGTGGAAAGCTTGACAATAGCACATTTATTTGTTCACTTTCAGTAAATTGGACCCATAAGCCCATTAAATGGATTAAGGGATTATATTATCTACTTCTGCTTAAACTCATAAAATGGAAAGTAACTTTAAAAACTCCTTGTAAGGTAACTGTGAATTGTAGATGATTCTAATCATACAAATACCAGCAGACAAGAAAACCCAGAATGAAATCTTCTAAGAATAGTAGCTCTTTATCAGTTATATTAAAGCATTAAAAAAGTATTTGTCATGGGAGGTTAGATGAACTCTAGATAGGGAAAAAGGGGTGGGAGGGGAAAGGAGGGGATATGGGCGTAGAAAAAATGGTGGAATGAGATGGACATCATTACCCTAAGTACATGTATGAAGACATGATTGGTGTGAATATACTTTGTGTACAACCAGAGATATGAAAAATTGTGCTCTATATGTGTAATATGAATTGTAATGCATTCTGCTGTCATATATGACAAATTAGAATAAAATAAATAATAACAAAAAATCTTTGTGTCTCTATGTGTATTTATGATGCATATGACTCTTAAATATTTAAGACATTAGAAAAAAAGATTATCAAAACTATTTGAAATAATAATTTACACCCACTCATTGTTAAGAATGGATCATGCTGTAAGAGTACAGGGATTTAAGATGAGAGTTAACTACTGCTATGAGAGCATCAAAATTAACAATTATTATTAACAATTAATTATTAATTATTAACAATTAATTAATTATTAGCAATTAATTATTAACAATTATTTAGAAATTAAGCATCTAAAACATAAAGGAATTAAATATCTACTCTTTGAGAGCAAAAAATGTGAGCACATGTGACTATTTCAAACTATATACATTATATTAGTACATTAGTATATCAGTCCACAATTCATAAATAAATAAGTCGGAGGGGTACATTCTCAAATTTTTAACTGATATGAGTCCATCATCCAAAAACACTGGAGTCACTTAATCACCATGTCCTCTTCACTCTGCCTTCCCCCAAACTCACTCTTTCTCCCCAGAATGCTCTGGTTTAGGCTCCAAACTGACCAAGGCAACAGGCTTCTACAACCCTCCTTGTTTCTAATTTCTCACTTTTCAATCTCTCTCTTTCTCTTTTTCCACTTGCTGCAGAAATTATTTGTCTAAGACATATTTGATCTTGTCACTTGCCTGCTTAAAAATTGTGGCAGTTGTCTATTGGAACAAAAATGAATTTCCAACCTCTCTGTATGTTTAAGATTGTCAGTTATTTGATCCAAATCTCCCTTTTTCCTCTTAGCTCTCATTTTATCCAATTATGAGTAACTACAAGCCAGGAAGATTTCATGTCTGTGGCTTTTCTCTTACTACTCCCTTAGCTTGAAATACTTCCCCCACATCTCATATTCTATTCATTCTACTTATTTAAAATCTTTCTTTTAAAAATTTTCTAGTTTGTCTCTTTCATTAATTTGTGTCTATAGCTCCTTACAGGGGTATAAATGTTTTCCTCTTCTGATTTTTCACTGTACTTTTTCCTTTCTGTGCTTAAGAACACATCCAGCATAGGCCCTTATCTAGTCAGAAGAGATAGCTTCTTCACCTGTGCATACTGTATATATTGGAAATTATCAGTTCTGTCTTTTGTGATATATTCAAAATAGATCTATTAAAAATAGATTATAGATTATATAATCTATTCAGTTATGTCCTCTTCCTCTTTCCCTTCTCTATAGATTTTATGTATCAAGGCACAGGGATTTAGTCTTTTTTGTAATATTTTGAAAGAAAACTTGTGAAAGACTTAGAAATGGGTGGCAATATTATCGTGGTCTTCAACTGAAAATTGGGTGTTGTCCAGATTATCAGATTGTGTGGTGTCTCTGTACCTTTTATTGTGTTTGAATTATTTAGCATTTTTATAGGTTACTTCAAACTTACAATAATGCAAGTGATTCTTGTCCATAGAAACGCATATTGTAACACATTTGGGATTCAGATAATTATTGCTCTATGGATATTGAACAGATTTGAAATTTTATGTTTATTAAGCAAGTTTATTTCACCATTCCTGCAGACCCATGTGGTGTTTGAAGTTTTCCTTTGAACCAGTTATAACAACTTACTCGTTCCCTTATGAATTAATGGATTCAGAAAAAGTTTTGACACATATTCATTTTATATCTGTATGAAAGTCATGATTGTATATCTTCTTTTAATGTTATCTTATAATTCATGGATATGCCTTGAATTTAGTCAATAATTCTTAATTTTAGATTAAAGATCATTTTATGAATAACACTAGAAAACAAATACCTTTCATCTTAGAATTTTTACAATTATGGTAGAAAAATATTTTCAAAACTGAATTTTTGCTTGTCTAAATAAGAGAACTACTTCCTTTAGAAAATTGAAGAAGGCTTATTTTTATTGCAATGAATTTTAATATTGATCAGCCTTTAGATCAAAGGATAAAGTTGAGTGTGTCCCAAACAAAACAAAAATCAAATATCCAATTTGTTTTTACTCAATTATTTAAAAACCAATGCAAAGGAATAAACCTAAGAAATTCTAAAGAATCTTAAAATTTATTTTCTGGGTTTTAGTGTTGCTTTTTTTTTTTTTTTTTAATTTGGACATTTTCACCTTGGGAAAAAAAAGATTAAAAAAAATCTCAATTATTTTGAAGTTGTATAAATAAAAGTTTCCCCTATTATATAACAATTTTTCAATATAAGGAACTCATCCTAAATTCACCCTACATTCACAATTGCCCTCTATGTCTTTAGATTGCAAGTGCTTGAAAATTTCTGGTCCTTTCTACCTAAATCTTCTTCTATTCCAGGTGTATTCTGTCCCCAGCCCCTACCCCTTTTTTAAAACTTCTCTTTTCTCTTGTTTCTTTCTGCTACCAGTTGTAGGGCTTACCAAATTGAATTGAAAGAACTCTTACAAGTTAAAACACACAAAAAAGTTTAACTTACAAGTTAAAACACACAAAAAATACAATGTATATGAAATGTTCATGTCTGAAACTCTTTTTCTAGCATCCTTAATACATTTTCCCCCAGGACAGATATTCAAAAAGTGCATCTCCATTCTCAGCTTCCACACTTTTTTCAGGTGAAATTCACATTTTCCATCAATGAGTTCTAAGAAACTGGGGAGAACGGAATGGTACTGTGATAATTACTTTGCCCGGAGTCTTCCTCAAAGGCTAAGACAAATTCTCCCTCCTGTGGAAGAGTTGGTTTAGATTAGCTGGAAATTCACAGTTCATTGCTTTTTAAAAGCCACCTTGTCCCTTAGGGAAGGTGAATATGAATATCTCCCATTTTTTTCTAAGGTGAAGGATGTTAACCATTGATCAGATCAGAGAGGGGCAATTTGAAGGGGAAAAGAAAATTCTAAATGACCTGCCTGGTCTCAGTCTCATGGCCCAAATGGTTCTGACATTTTCATTAAGCAGGTTAAGGAAAACAATGGAGGTTAATTAACTTAGAGATGTCACAGCCGAAATGGCCAAAACTGCCCCAGGCCCCAGGTAAGTCTAATGCTGTTAGCTTCATCTTGGCCTCCACTTTACAGTATATCACCTTTGAACGTCTGTAAACAAATTAGGATTGCTTTTTGTGTAAGACCGTGTAGCTCACAGGGATGTGTGAAAATGTATTAGGTAGCCTCTGTAAAGCACTTTAAATGATTTATTCTTTAGCCACTTTTTCCTAAGGCATACTTTGTCTCACACACTTCTAATTGCCATCCAGCTAGATGATAAAGAACAATCTTCAACTAAACACTTAGTGGGTTGCAAGAGATGACTCATAGATCTTTTTACTCTATGCACACAGAACATATACTTAAATTTCTCATCACGAAATTCTGCCTTTCTAACTTGCAAATTCCTTTGTGACATTTAGATATCATTTTCAGTTTGCAGGAGTGGCAGGTATAACTTTGTGGTCGTTACAGAAAAGTTTTTACTACGGGGGTAGAATAATGTAGTAAAAAGAGCGTAGGTTTTGAAAGAACACCTGGCTCTACCATTTACCAGCTAAATAATGTGGCACATCATTTTACCTGTTGAACTTCAACTTTCTTACTTGTAAAATGAAGATAATAACATCTATCACTCAAGGTTGTTTTTATGACTAAATGAGTAATGTATAGTTCTTGACATTTAGATGATCTCGATAAAAAACTCTTTCTTCCTTCAAACTTCATTGTCATGGTGAGTTCATGTGCAGTTGCTCTTAAAATTGCCCTCCACCGTTCTATATCTACAAGTAAACACATATGTTTTAGAGACTGAATGTTTAATTGGCAGGAAATAGCCAAGTGCAGATACATACCCTTAGATAATTAAATAAATTTTTGTTGACGCTGTTAAAAAAGATGTGGCATTAAAGGACCCATCTTTTGTCAATCCACCTTTTCACCTTATTTTTAAGTTTTAAATGCTTTTGCTTCACAGTCACTTGTTTTTATAAAATACTCTGGAGATAAATACTCTGGAGATTATTGTTGATATCTCTCACTCTGTTTTCTCTCTCTCTCTCTCACTCACACATGCACATACATACACACACACACACAAACAACTAGTTTTATTACGTTTTGGCCTGATTGTTTACATAGTTCAGTAAGAGGTATTAATTAATATGTGTTTCCTTGAACATTCAGTATTGATCAACTACTGAGGCTGAAGAACTGAATTCTTCAGAGTAATTTCATTAAGGAATATTGAATTTGACAATTTAAATGTTCCTATTATTTTTTCTTCATCCAAGACTAGGAAACAAAGGCTCATAAAATTCATCCTCAAAGATCTTATTTTCATTACTTATAGATTCTAGCAAATTCCTTTCTACTTGAAGTCTGCAAATATACTGATATTCCTGTTTGGCCAGCAAGTGATGGTACTTATTATCTGTGAGGTTTTAACAATAAAACAGGTCTGTTTTCTTGGGTGACATTGGTAACAACTATAATTATGGTCTTGCCATATCTGTTGAAATTTATTTTCAATTTATTATTTATTCTCAATTTATTCTCAAGTATGGCTCTAGGTATGACCTTGTGTGACTGTCAAAATTGAAGATGGTAAAATTATTTATTGGGGTTCATTAGGTAATTCTTTAAAGACTTTGACACCTGGTGAGAAGGAAGACAACTTCTTTTTGACCCTATGTAAGTAACTTTATTTCATTGAAAGTTGTGAAGATTTAGTAAAGATATTTTGTTCTAAATTCTAAAGGGGTATTGAAAGCTTGAAGCAATTTTTAAAATGTTTCATTTGGTGCTAACAATTAGAGATAGAAATAGCTGGGTAGGGTGGTGCATGCCTATAATTCTAGATAATCTGGAGGCTGGAGCAGGAGAATTGCAAGTTTGAGGCCAGCCTGGCAACTTAGTGAGACCCAATCTTGAAGAAAAAAAAAAAAAGAAATTCATCTCTAAGACCCTCTGTTCAACCACCAGTGAAATAAAGAGCTTTCTTCAATATTACTCATCAATCTATTTAGTTTAAGTACTTACTTCTTATTCTGCTGTGACTTGAGTCATCAGGCTGCTTCTATGAAGTCATCTGCTTTTGCTCTAATAGGAGTCCTGGGACTCCCCACTAGTTCTCCTATACATCTGACAATTGTACCAGTAATGTTATCTTCATGTTGCAAAGCTGTTATGAACTTATCTGTTGAAATTTAAATAATTAAATGTATCAAATGCAGTCCATTCTTTGAAATTTTGAGATTGTCTCTTCTTGGAGACAAAAATCTTAATTTAACCCAGGATCTCTTAAGCATCAGAAGATAACAGAAATTTTCTCAATGAGACTAATGATTATGGTTAATTTACTGGGTATCCAACAATATTAGATAGAAGACAGGGAAATTCTCTATTGAGGTACAATAGGTAATTTTTTTTAATAGGAACTTGATCAGAATGGGTAGCACCTCAGAAAAAAAGAGTATTTTATCTATAAAATTTATCCTTTAATTTGGCCATTCTCTTGATCAATTTATACAATATGTTAACAGCAATTATTTTGGGCATCACTTCTATAATAAGGCAAAAGAACAAATTTTTATGATTTTACAGGGACTTTCTGGGAAATTTCAAGGGTAGTTTTATGTGTAAAGAAAATCCTGAAAATTTTATTTTTCTGAATCTGAGATATGATGGTGGGAAAGTGAAATGAAGAGCCATCAGAGTATATCAGATCACCTATTAAGACAGGATCTAGTGTGCCTGAGAAACAATAAACTGGTACATATTAATCAAAGTGACAATATTTTGAATAATAAGATGGTGACACAAAAGGAAGAAGTCTTAGCTCTTTCAGAAATGAGAAACTTTGAAGTTTTTGTTGCTTAATAATCAAAGGCTTGACAAAGTCAGTACAAAACACAGAAAAATATTTTCATGGGATACGAAATTTCTGCCATATAGACAGATCACATAAAATGTGAAAGAAAAACCTTTTACTGCCTTATTATGGTTTGGATCTGGAATTCTCCCCTGCAAGCTCATATGTTGAAATCATGGTCCCCAATGTGACAAGGTTGAATGAAGTGTGGGGATTTTATCATGAAGTCTATAACCTCATCATGAGGATTATAACCTCATCACTGGATAAATCCATTTGATGGATGGATTACGAATTTGAATGGACTACTGAGTGGTAAGTAGGCAGCAGGGGACTATATCTGTCCCTGGGCCTTTCCTGTCTCTCTCTGTTTCTTTGCTTCCTGGCTACCATAAGCTAAGTAACTTTCCTCCACCATGCTTTTCCACCATGATGTTCTGATTCACCTCAGGCCCAGAGCAATGGACTTGGTTAACCATGGACTGTAACTTCTGAAACCATGAACCAACATAAATCTTTACTTCTCTAAGTTGTTCTTGTCAGGTATCTGTGTAACAGCAAGGCAAAGCTGACTAACACATATCCTTTGATAAGAGAGGACCAAATAATTAGCTTATGTTCATTAGCTGTCATCTTAATATGAAGAAAACCAAATTCCAGCTTTACATTAATGTAAAAGAAAAGAATTCATGAGCTCCCTGCCCTGTTTTTAAAAATTATTTTATAAATAAACCCATCAAAATGTAATGAACTTTGTCAAAATTTGAATACATTGAATTCTTTTAAAACTCACTATCTGCAGTTGAGGCAATTTTTTTTTCTGTATATCTATGGCTTTCTATATTTGTCTTACATGATCTTTTCTTATACTCTAGAAGAAAAACAGACCTTTTAAGTTAAGATAAAACTATTCTCCTTTCCTTAAAAACAAAAACACTTTTCATGATGTTGCATTAATAGTCATACTTTTCAGTAACTATTGCTTTACTGTAGTCTTTGATTGTCTATGTGAATTTTCACTTTCATCCAAATTAGCTAAATTTTATTTCAAAGGGAAAACTGGGAGTATAAGAAGCATCCATCATACAGTTTAGCAAATTAGCAAAGCTCATGACTGTACTCATAACCCTTAGACACACACACACACACACACACACACACACACACACGCACACATCTTTTAAACTTTTTAAATTAGCAAAGTAAGCATACTCATTAACTTGCCAACAGATGTATTCACTATAAGATACAAAAGTGCATATACTGAAAACTTGGTGGCCAAATTTCTGTATTCTATGTTACTTAAAAACTACCGAGGTGTTCAGGGTTATCTATTCAATAACTTAAGAACAGTAGAAGGCTCATTCAAATTCCAGAGACTGTTTTGGGGACCATTAATTCCTCTAACAATTATTCCCATGTCCTAGAAATTCCCTACCCTCCCCGTCTCTTATAGAAAAAATGTTATAAAAGCTTATGAGTAATGTTAAGCAGATAAATAATCACATTCTTTTTTTAATATTTATTTGTTTGCTTTAGTTGTACACAATGCCTTTATTTTTATGTGGTGCTGAGGATCCAACCCGGGTCGCACACATGCTAGGCAAGCGCTCTGCTGCTGAGCCACAACCCCAGCCCAATAATCACATTCTTGTTATTTTCCCCATACTGTGATTCTCCCCTTTTGCACATCAATAAATTTGTGTGCCTTTTTCTTCTAAAAACAAACAAACAAAAAATAGTCCAAGGTTTCAGAGTTGAATAAGGATCTTGGTTAAGTTGACAAACTACAACTTTTTCTGTTATAGGTACAGTACAATAATTTAAGAATTTAGACCATTGTATTCACACAATTTAATGGTTGGAACTGAAAACTGAGATCCCCAATATTAATTTTTCCTTCTTTTTGAAAACCCTGTATCAATTTGACTTCACTATTTGTTGTAAGAAATTTTTGTCCAGGAATCTAAAGCTCTAAACCAATAAATAACTTCACTGTTGACTTTAAGGAATTTCTGAAAAGCAATTTATTGATATAGTTTGTTCTTCTGGTCAAGAGTTCTCCCATATAGATAACTGATTGCTCACCCAGACAAATAATCACCTTGTTTAAGCAAAAATTACCTATCAAAGTTCATGTCAAGAAGCTAGCCTTCCTTGCCAGATGTGGTGGTAGGAAGCTCAGGAAGCTGAGGCAGGAGGATGGCAAGTTCAAGGTCCTGAGCAACTCAGTGAGACTCTGTTTCAAAGTAAAATATAAAAAAGGGCTAGGGATGTGGTTCAGTGGTTAAGCATCCCTGGATTCAATACCCGGTACCACAACAAAACAAAGCAAAACAAAACAAACAAACAAACAAACAACAGCAACAACAAAAACCCTGGCCTTCCTCATATTTTCCAATCCTCAACTATCATGTCATGCATTGTCCCCCTGCTTCAGTTTCTCATCTTGCAAACCTGCCTCAACCATGTAAGCCCAATCTACAAACCTTATAAACATTCTCCTCTAACCTTCCCATTTTGAGCAGTAGGAGGAACTGTCAAGGCGGTGGTCTTTCAAGTGTAGTGTGCCTAATAAATTTAGCTTAGATTAATTAACAGAAACTGTGAGTTAATAAATGTTTGCTGTAGTAAGCTGAGAAGTATGTGGTAATATTCTTATGGCAAAGAGAAGCCAGTTCAACCACATTGGTAAACCTAGAGTCATACAGCTGTTCTCAACCCCAAAGTTGTCAAACAAGCCTAATCTGTTAAAAAGTCACCTACGTGATGTGAGTTTGTGTTTTCATCCAAACTAGCTCTGACCTTCAGGTTTCCATAAGAATTTTGAAGCCTAGTTTTAGATGTTCAATTTTCTTTATTTCCTGGGAAATTTGAGAATACTATTTATATAAATAAACTTGTTTTTCTCTATACACCGATTAGAATGTAGTGCTTTAGATGTGAGTCTTTATAATTTATTTATATACTCCAGAGGTGTTAAAATGTCAAACTCATAAAATAGAGGTAAAGGTTTTGCACAATCAAAGATGCACAGACCTACTGACAACTTTCAGTTTTTGTCCTACAACTTCATGTAGCAGCAAACATGGTACCATAAAACATCACTAGGGCAGATCTCAAAGAAATGTTTTTACTTTCAGGGAAGGTAAAATGTTTTCATGACTGAGTTGTGTTCACATATTGCCAAAAGACAAATAAATGAAAGCAAGCTAATAAACCAGATTTTTCATCATTTCTCATCCCACAGAAACTGATCCCCATTATATCCTGAGGGACATCACCAAATGATTATATCACAAAACCAGATTTTCAAATGAAACAGCAGTATTTGGAAATATGGCTTTGTACCATCAGGCTTAGATCAGCAAGATGCTTTCTGGACTATGAAATCAAGACTATCCTAGTGTTCTGATGTACCTCCTTGTCCCTCCATCCAGCTGTGGGGTTAGAGAAGACATAAACATTTGTATATTCTTGGCCAAAAGTAAAAAAAAAAAAAGAAAAGAAAAGAAATAAAAGCTCTTGAGGTCTATACAGAACCATAATTTAGGCTGTTTTAGTATTAAAGTTTACATGGGGAGTACTATGCATTGATGACCTTGAATGTTAAGAAATGACACTGTGTCACTGTTGAATATGTTAAAATAGAATTCAGGTAAAGTCATGGCTGGGCATACAGCCTGGTGGCAGAACACCTGCTAAGCATGGCAAGGACCTGATTTTCAACCCCATTCCACCTCCCCAAAAGGTAAAATCACAATTTTCATATTAATATAAAAATAAACATATATTAAAGATATTATTTAACTTTAGAGGAAATGGGTGAAATGTTTAAGTTCAAGAGAAAACTTTTCGAAAAATTACAAATCAGGAATATTTAAATAAATGTGCAAATGAAAGTAAAACTGGTCTTATGGGGGAAGATGGGAAGAAATTTAATAGACTCTCCACCAGATAGAATTGACTCATTGATAGACAATGAACATTGTTATTGTTTATCTATATCTTACAAAGTTGTAAAATAGCTCAGGGACAATGAAAGCCAAGAATCAGCTTCCTGGAGGGGTAAAATCTAAATAAAACATACTTCTTGACACAGAAGTATAATTCTTTTCCTGTGGTGGGCTGGAATTTCTGATGATGGGACAGATTTGGGAACTACTTTAGGGAAGAAACCACAGAAATTGGTAATTTCTTGGATGTGTTTAGTGGGCAACAGGATTTAAAGATCATCTATTGTGAGTGTGGCTGTTGCCAGTGCTGGATGGGCTGTATGTGTGTTAGGATAAATGACTTACACTGGCTTTGGGGTCAATAATGGAAATAGGGAGGAAAATTTTAAAGAAGGGATCATTTTGGAAACTCAAATTCTGTGACATTGAAATGGAGCCTCTTGAGTGGAGGTTGCCATCCACTCCATTATTATCAGCCCCCCCCCCTTATAGCCACTTCAATTAATAATGGGATCTCAATGCAAATAGTGTGTCTGCTCTTCCTAGCTGTTCCTTGACTTTCCCTTTCAAAACTGGCAGAGAGTATACCACCTTTTGATGCACTTGGTCAGAAATCATTTATGAACCCAGAGAAAATATTTAGACGGGAGTTTAGGAAAGTCCTAAAGTGAACAAGAGAGACATTGTTTAGTGCCTTCCTTCCTTGTTGTAAAATTGATTGATGAATATTCTGAGTTAAAAAAGAAAGGTTAAGAGGAGGAATTGTGGAAATATTGTCCTTTTTCTGAAAGTTTGGCTGAAAAGATAATTATGTGACTAGGGATCCTTTTCATATTAAAGATATAAACAACATCAGAATCTTCCTTTTATAGTGAAATTACTGTTTGCTTAGCTTAAGGTCATTTGAAGTTATGTTTTATATCAAAGATTACTCTAGTCAATTTGCTGTTCTCATTTTCCAACATTTCAAAATTTCATCTTTTATTAATACAGTCTCCTCTGTTTATATATGGATATGAGCTACTACATTTTTTTTTTTTTTTTGGGTTCCAATTTAAGGAAGAAGGAAGAGAAAAGGGAGGAAGGAAGGAAAAGAGAGGGATGAGTCATAAAGAAAGCAAGGGGAGAGAGAAGAAGGAGGATGAGAGGAGGAAGAAAAGGAGGAGGGGCAGGGATGAAAAAAAGAATTGAAGACAACTGAAGCAAAGAAGAGAGAAAGAAGCAAAGAAAGGAGCAACAACAAACCTGACTCTAGTTCTAGTTTGGTCACTGGTGCATTACAGAAGTGACAATCTGGTCATTACTGCAGTCCTGGAAGCCCTGTTTTCTTCTATTGAGCACAGAGTAGTAATGGAACCCTCAGCCTACAAGCTTCCTTAAACTCCTTGAACTGATAACAGACATTCCCTCAGGGACTTACGATTGCTTTGCTGGTTCTCTCCAACTTCAGGGTAGCTCCCCTTTCTTTGACTGTAGTCAATCTCTCTTAGAAGGTTTTAGAGAAAGGATGGGGAGAAAGAAAGAGAACCAGTCTGAAGTGAGAGTAATTGACATTTGCTTCTCCTCTACTTGTTGGAGTTGGGGAGACAGTTCATAAAAGTCAAGTGAGCATTTGTTAGCCCCCAAAACCAAATGAGGGAGTTCAAGAGAACTACCCATAGAGACTGGGGTATGTGCAACAAAAGTGAGACTGCAGCTCGTTTTCTACTGGGTCATTTGCTTATGCAGGTACTCTTGGATCTGCCTCAATACCACAATGATATGAAGAAAAAAAAATCTTAAACAAGTGGTGGAGTAGAGAGAGGCAGTGGCCTGTTCTTATACATTTGCATGGCAAGGATGTGAAGCTTTCCCAGTTCAAATGGACTCTATAAACTGCAGATGAACTTGACTGACTTCTTGGCTCACTTACTTGGTGAGTAAGAACTTTGTGGAGAGCCTCCAACCACTGCTGGAGGGTTAGAAGAGGCAAGCCAGAGTAGTCAGTTTGTGTCCAAGATCCGTCCGGGTTTTGCCCAGGGAAGCTTCAATGACCAAAAGAGCAGGAGCAGCTAGGAAGAGCAGACACACTATTTGCATTGAGATCCCATTATTAATTGAAGTGGCTGTAAGGGGGGGGGGCTGATAATAATGGAGTGGATGGCAACCTCCACTCAAGAGGCTCCATTTCAATGTCACAGAATTTGAGTTTCCAAAACTGACAGAGAGCCAGTTTTGTAAGATCTGGACTTTCAAATGTTTCTTTTTTTTCCCAGAAGCTGTACTATTGAAAGGAACATTGAAGAAGTATGAAGAAAAACCATCCTGAGAAAGAGAATGAAACTGAAGTTTAAAAATGAATTAGACTGGGGCTGGGGTTGTAGCCCAGTGGTAGAGTGCTTGCCTCGTATATGGAGGCCCTGGGTTTGATCCTCAGCACCACATAAAAATAAATAAATAAAAATAAAGATATTGTGTCTATCTACAACTAAAAAAATTTTTTTTAAAAATGAATTAGACTGCATTTTTAATAACTGAAAGTTACCCAACAGCTTAAGAGCTGCCTGAGCAATTGGTAAGAGACAGGAAAACAAAAGTGCCCAGTGCAAGGCTAAGGGAAGTGATTGGAAAAGTGTAAAACTGTTTCATGTTTGTTTCTCCATTGAGAGCCAACCATAAATAAACTTACTGCAAATAAGTGGGCTCATTTTGCTTAGTGTAAATGCTATGAAGCAGGTAATGAGTAGAAAGTGACTATGAAGATGGGAGGGGGTAGAAGACTAATGCAGTTGTGGTGGTCTGGGAGTACCTATTTGGGTTGAGAACTTCCATGATATATTAGTCAGCTTCACCACCATGACCAAAGTACCCCACAAGAACAACTTCTGTTTATTTTGGCTCACAGTTTTAGCAATCTCAGTCATAGTCAGCTGATTCCATTGCTCTGGGCCCCAGTGAGGCAGAACATCATGGCGGAAGGGCAAGGCAGAGGAAAGCTACTCACCTCATCATGGCTGGGGAGCAGAGAGAAAGTGGGGGGCAGGGGGTGGAGAGCCAGGGGATAAGATATAAGGATATGTCTCCTCCAGTCATGCTCCACTTGCCTGCATTTACCACCCAGTACAGTGGTCCTTTTAAATTATTAATCCATCAAAAGGATGAATCCACTGATTAGGGTACAACTCTCATAATCTAATTACTTCACCTCTGAACATTCCTGCATTAACACAGGAGTTTTGGGACACTTTTCATACCCAAAGCATAACAAATGAGAAAGAGCCGCTCCTTCCAAGAGTGGCAAGAGTAGAAAATGGGACAAAAGTATAAAATGCCCCAAGGCTAACACTGAGAAGGAAGTCCTGTGTGAGTGGAGTTTGGTGTGTGAGGTGAGATGGACAAGGAGAGAAACACTTCTGGCCAAGCGGGCAGAGGCCAAGTAACGGAAGGCTTTATGGGTCATGGTAAAATATTTTGATGGCAAATTTGCCTTCCTTAAAAATTCTCAAGCATTTTTTGTCCCTCGTATCCTGGTAGAAGGCTCTAGACTTATTAACCTAATTTTATTTAACGGATCACACGTATCATATACTTCTAAATAATTCTGATCTCAGAGGAAAGAAACTTCTAAGACATCTCACTTTTGTTTCCTTGTGATTTTTTTTTTTTTTTGGTACTACTATACCTAAATAGTTGTGAAAAATTCATTTATACTATTCCAACTTTCATCTCAGGCAGCTCTTGGTACCCAAGGATTCAATCCTTGGCCATCAAGTGTTTGCACATACTCAAGTAGATACAACTGACATCTAAGGTCTGAATGAAGTATCAGTTTGTTCATAGATTGAAATAATAGGCCCAAGTTTTGCTATAAAAACTTCATCTTAGTTATGCCAAGAGAAAGGTACAGATTTGCTACCATATGGAATAGAATGAAAACATGGCAGCTAAAAGTTCTGCTCTTGATATTTATGACTTCAAATCCTGGACAGGAACACTTTCCTCCTTATACTTAACTTTAAACCCCAAAGATGGAAATCTCTGCCATCTGTATCGTCTCTCATTAGGGGACAGTTCTATAACCACCTTAAGGAATGCACAGACTACAAGAGACGTGTGCTTAGCTCTTTTGCAGCAATGTTCCTGGATTCTCCTCTAATATGAATTACAGACCTCTCAGCACAATCCTTAAACTTCTACCTGCTACACTTATGCTAATAGTCACTCTGTATCCAACAAGATACCTTTTAGTTAATCCTGGAATATTAGGTATTGCAGCTGTCTCATGGAAGAAACTGAGAAAAAAAATTTTCTGTTCAGTATGGAAATAACTCTATAAAGCTCATGATAAATGAAGGCTTATGAATAGTATATCAGTTATTGCAGTCATCATTATAGCAGCATATTTCCTTAGGTTCTTATGGGAAATTACTTTCTTTGGCACATTCTTGGGAATTATTTCCTGTGTTCCATTAGCTCCACGGGATGACATCCTAAAATGACGGATGCAGTTCCATTGTTTTGCTAGAGTGCTCTGTAACTGCTCTTAGGGCTCCTTGTTTGAATGCATATTATATTCTCTTTGAATATTATCTGAGAATATGATTCATAGTTTAGTATTAATTTTTTTTAAAAAATCACTTAATGAACAAGAAGGAAACTTGATCTGGTAGAAAGAGTAATAAGTAGCAGAACAGGTAATCCTTGTTCTAGTCCTGATTCCACTGTTGTGTGGCCTATAGCAAATTACTAGCTGCAGCATCCACTTTTTCATTTGTAACTTATTTTTAAGTTTCCATTTGATGTGTGCTTTCTAGTATACTGAGATTTTCAGTATTTATTAAATATAATTAGGTAATTTAAAATCCTGTTGGTGGGACAATATTTAAATATAAAAATTAGGGAAAATATATTAGCAATGGCTACCATATTTGATGTGTTAATAAGAAACATTAGTTGCAAGCAACAGAAGCCCAATGATAATTAAGCAAAAATGGAGGTTGTTTTGAAAGTGTCAGGTGCTCTCGAAATCAATTGGAGGCTGGATGGGGGGGCCAGGCTTAGGGCTGGGGAAGACTCCAGGGAGCTGTGAAGAGCAGGGAAGTAGGAACACAGCCATAGCATGGCTGGAATAATCTTGTCAGGACTCTGTGCTATGTGGACACTGCTGCATGTATCAACCATTCATTTTACTCTTGCCTTGCTTGCTCAGATTTACTGTGTGGAACAGGAGAACTTATGGGCTGAGGTTGGATCACCGGCTCACTCTCTCACTAGGCTTCCAGATGGGAATCTGGCAAGGCAGACACCTCCAATTAGTCTTCCACCAGGATAATTCACAAACAGGGGAAATTTTTCCCTAAAAGGGAGTTAGCATGTGATTAGGAAGTATATATTAAGTCATGGGGATGAGAGAAGAAAGTTTACTTTGGAATTATGGAGAGATGTTATGAAAGAGGCAGGATAAGTGGAAATTGGAATGAGGCCAATGAAAGGAGATTAAAAATGCCACACCAAAGAAAGAAACAACCAAACCTAGGAACATATATCTAATCCATCTAAATTCAATCTGTGGGACTTTCAATATTGTTCCAAATCAGGTACATTGCATCTTTTAGTTCTCAGAGGGGCTTTATGGTCAGTCATGTGAAAAAGAACATTAACTCTTGGCATGGTCTATTCACTAAACCTAACAAAATTTTATCTTCTCATCACAGTTCACTCTCATTCTTCTCCCAAAGCCATTCTGAAAATGAATAGGCACATTCCCAGGATACTGAAGGATCTGTGGTTCCTTAAGTCTTCCCACCCATTCAGAAGATACAATATCCCTAACATTACAGAAACAATAAGCAGGACAATATATCTTAAGAGGAGCTAATATAAAAAATGGTTCACTTTTGTTAAGGATATCACTTATTATTTATGTAACATTTTTTCTTCTCTTTTTACTATGATTTTTATGATGGATTTGAATAGGGTGGCTTATACAGGATATTGCTTATAGTTTCTAGCAATAGCAGCATCATTCTTTCTTTTCACAGGACTGTCGGGTATGCATGGCAACAGCAATCCCCTGCTTAATTGGTTTCAAAGGCTATTAGTAACCAATAGAACTGAAAGGACTTCTGTGGTTGATGTGTTTGAGTTAAATTTTAATTCTCCTTCACCCATCATATGGTTAGAACAGAGGCCTACTGATGAAATTTAATTTTTCACAGAAAAAAAAAAAAAAAACAAAACCCTTAGCTTTTTATGAGAGCAACATGAGGGTGGGGGGGAATGACCCTACTCGTCACTGTCACAATTTCAAACAAACACATAAAATCTACTTCATATGTAACATTTTCATGAATATAAACTTGGGAATTCCTGTGGGCTGAGCATGCATATTAAGGACTCAATAAATATCTGTTGATTTAATTCAAAATACATCTGGAAACCGATAGAGAAGTGCCTCTTCATTCTGGTTGTCATGAAATTACATTACTATTGTTTGTGATAGTCCTGCAAAGTAGAGCTCTCACTTTCCCTCAGAAACAGAAGGAAAAGCAAACAATCCTCCAGATGACATGAGTAAACACGAACAAAGTATATTTACAGTATCCTTGTTTGATGATGAATTTGCAAATCTGCCTCTTTTCAGACATTCAGGACAGAGAAAAGTTTCACAGGAAAAAAAAAAATCTTGCATTTCCTTACCAAATAGGCAAAATTCAGCATATATACTGAAATGCATAAAGCTTATAAGACTGGAATATTTTAAAAAATCATTATCTTTTATGTATTAACTTGATGTGCTTGGTATCAAGGGAGGGCGATAGTTATTGACTTTCTTGACTTTAGTTTTTCTCACTAAAAATGACAATTGACATAAGGTGGGCTGAGAAAACAACAAAGGTGCAATTTTCTCCCAATTAAATGTGAAGAATATGTTCTGCGTGTGGTAAATTCCTGCACATAAGGCCGATTAGGATGCCAACAATTAACGGGGTGCGATGGTTAACACTGTTGCTCAGAAGCAATGGAAATGTGAAGACAGCCCTCTGACTGAGTGGTGTGTTGTCAGGGCCAGGCCAGCAGCTGGCTTTCAAGACACCTCGCAGAGCCCCGCAAGGGGGATTTGATTTGGTGAATTTATCCCAGCAAATGATCTGGCCCTGAACTTGTCGAGGCTCGAAACTCTGAAGTTTTTGTCAACTCAAAAGAATAGATGCGTTTCTCAGTGACAGAGTCACGTAAATCAAGCTCTCAAAGTTGATGTCTAAAATTGAGTGCCAATTTATTAATTTTTAATGGAAAATTAACTAACTACAGAAACATAGTCTGTGACCAGGCTATTCTATTGTGTCAATCATTGAACATAAGATGTCAAATTATAACCTGAAGCTTATTTGATGAACACGAAATCAGAACAGAGGAACCTGGTTAAATAAACATTCTTTAACTGTTAATGCATCTCAAGATACAGTCAATTATACTGGCCTGAGAGCTTTACTTCTTGTGTTTATATCTTATTAGTCACCATCTTCTGTGATACCTCAATCTTGGGAGAAACTAGAATCCTTCATGTACTGATTAAAGGGGAATTTTACTTTTAACTTTTGTTTTAGCCAGGTATAATTTATGAAATAAAGTATAAATTACATTTATAAGAAGAGTTTTTAAAATGTGTGTACTGGCATCAATAGAAGTTCCAAGTATTCACAGGAAGCAGAGAGTTTAATAAAGATGAGTAATACTGAATATATAAAAGAATGTGTTAACTCTTATCCACTATTAAAGAAAGGATTGCCCAATTGAATACTGGGAGAGACATCACATATGAAGGTCTGAAAACAGTCTGGTCCTGAGGGGATTATTAGATGGTAAGATGATTTTATCACACCTCTTTATGAGTCAAATGAAATATCCATAAATACTATCCATGTAATTCTCCTTGTATTCCAGAACTTTGCATGCATTAGTAGCAGCATAAGAGGAATTTCAAATTGTGAAAACTATGGTAGAACTACTCTGGAGGTGAAATTAAACTCAGCTGTGACTTATGTCTTGTTGATTTCTAAACTGTTAGCAAAGTCATACTAAATAGGCAGTTTCAAATATCTTATGTTGTACTAATTTTAATTTTCCCTTACATATTCAGTAAAGACTAGTGTATGGCAAAGACCAATGCAGAAAATAGAGGAAAAGACTTGAACATAGCCCGTCATCTATTCCCATATTCCCCATCCCAAGATGCATCCCTAGACCCTTGTGGAACAGCATCCTCTGAGGAGGCCTATAGTTTAGGCATTCTTGGCCATGATTGACACATGGGTACACAGGTACCACTTTGATCCAGAATAGATCTAAATCCAAACAGTTAGAATTTATTTAATCTGATGATTCCCAGTCTAAAGTATGCTTGCCAATGGCATTTCTTAAAGATGTTCAAGGAAACAGTTGACTGAAGAGGAGCCTCTGTTTGGAGGGGAGGCAGGGGTGTTCTATTTGGAAAATGCACAATTCAGATAAGGGAGAGGAGCATGGGTTATGTTTTGAGGAGGACAAGAAGGAACCTGGTTGGCAGGCAATTGTTTCCCATATGCGGTGGGAGGAGCACATATTCCACGTCACACAGCCGCTGTTTGAATCCCATCTTACCACTTACAAGTAGAATGAGGGTGGACAAGTAATCCCCCTAATTGCCTCATGGAGGCTTCTCTGCTTTAGTCTCATTGGTGTGAGAGAAGAACATGACCAAGTCACAGAACTTATGGTAAGATCAAATGAGATCCTATGAACAGTTACCTCAGTGTCTCGCCCATTGTGTTGTTCCAGTGCTAGTTTGCTCCTTCTTAACTTGCCTTTAATTGTAACCAGGTGAAAAAGAGGACTTATGGGATAATAACCTATTCTTCCTAGTTGATTGAAAGCTTTTCTTACCTTAATGTGATTGCCCTGGTAAAAACCAGAAAAGAGCTCTTTCCAGCCTTGTCTGCAGACATCCCTGCAGGCATTCTCTTTCCCTGATTCACTTAGTGTATTTACCCTTGCTGTGATCACCCATACGAGAGGGAGATTGGTTCAATTCTGCAAGGAGGAGAATATTTCACTCTCCCACGGCGGCAGTAATGGCCCTTCTGCCCTTGGGGAGAGAGATAATAGGGGCTACTGAGTTATTTGAAAGTTTCATCTGCGTAGTTCTGTCCTTTTCTACTTTTGTTCATTTGATCTTAAGCTACCTCATTAAAAAAAATTAAATACTTCTTGATGGTATCCAAGTCTGGGATGTGGAGATAGCTCACTTATTGTCCTATTCTCATTTGTTTTTCAGATGGATGCAGTTTAACTTTGCTTTTCCATTGTTTTAGAATTAAGTCACTTCTTATACCCTTTGATTCTGAGACTTCTTTGCTCTGGATACCATAAATATAATATTACAGTGAACTAACATTTTCACTGAGGAGGATCAAATCTAATCTCACAAACTTGTTTTTCAAATGTAAAAGCCAAAGCTGTGATTACCTGGGGGCCCAGGGCATGAAATGAGAATAGGAAAACAAGAGTATAAAAATAAGGTAGATTGTTTTCCAATAGAAATATAGACATATAATTAAAATGATTTTCAACCTTCTAGACACAGCCTAGATTTGACTCTATCTGGGATGGCAAGGGACACAATGAATACCTTGTTTCTTTGACTGACAGTGAAAGTATCTAATTAAAAAACATTTTTAACTGTAATGCCCATTCTACTACAAAGTCAATCACCTAAACAGAAGGTATTTGGACAGAATATAATTACTATATACTCACAAAGGAAACTAATTTGGAAGATGTTGATCACTTGATCAAGAAGAGGTAACGATTTGCCGCAGTTACTACAGAGACTTCAAAAGAAGCCATTATACCTTTGTAGTTGAATTTGAGACACAGAAAATTCTGGTAAAGTGTTTCAAGTTGTATTTAATACATTGAGTCAATCAGAGGTGAGAAATGTTCTAAATCAATAACCAGCATTCTAATGTGATTTTTATGTAATTCCTCAAGAGGAGGTCCAGGAGATTCGATATAATGTGACTCCTAGTCAAGCCCAGACAACTTGCTACCCCCTTCTCCCAAGAGAGAAAATGAACACATGGGAACAAGAAAAGACGATCCACTTGGGACTCTGTTGCTTTTCACATGTTATTTTCCATCCTGCTCGCCTCCTCCACCAATTTCTCACCTCCTGCTATTTCCATCACTGCCAGCATGGTGGAGAAAAACAAATGTGGTTATTGGTACATATTGGTGGATATTGTACATATTGGCACTTTGAGTGAGGTTTTCTATTTTTGCTCATAGTGCAAGAGTGCACACAGAGCCAGGGAGTTTTTCTACAGCTCTAATGGTCTCTTTGGCCAGAAGCTGACTGATATCCTATAAATTGTTATTTAGCATGACCTTTAAATGTGTTGCTTTGCAGATAATTAGGGATTAGATTAGATTTCAGCATAGCATGGTGGTTATGCCCTGGAACAGAATTATCATTGTATGCCTCATTAAGTATGTAACTTAGGCTAAACTCCTTAACTTCTTTTTGCCTCAGTTTCTAATTTATAAAATGGGAAATTCTGATAGACTTTTTGTGGATCAGTATTTGCAAAGCATTTAAAACATGCCTGGCTCATAACAATTGCAATTTGTGTTTGCTATCTCAGGTCTACCATCCCTTATTTGTAATTTTAAAGCTGAAAAGCTGCAAAATAAACAAATAAATAGGTGCATATTGTAGCAAACTTGGTTTAGTGGCAAGATCTGACTGGAATTGATTCGTAACAACTTAAGGTATTTATTTACAATACCATGTGTGAGTATTCACGTGTATGATTAAAGGATTATTAACATATTTGGTTAAGAGCTACCGCCATCGTCCCTGGGGTTATTAGATAAGACATACATAACTTTCTTAAATTCAAAGCATTCTAAATTCCAAAAAACATCGGGGCCTACGGGTTTTTCAAAGGGGTTGGTGTTCTGTATTGCTCTTATTTCATGTGATGAGATAGCAGGGTTGTTACTCAAGTTTTTTTTTTTTTTCTTTTCTTTTTTTCTTTTTCTTTTTTTTTTTTTTTTTGGTGGAGGTGGAACAAAACAAATGCTTTGAAAATGGCTTTCATGACCCAGTGGAGTTATATAACACAGTGATCCATCAAGCTTGGAGAACAAGAAGTTCTAATCAGCACAGAATTAATATGTATGATTATCCATGGACTACAAAGTTTTAAAGAGTTTTAAAGAGTTTGTTTAGAGTATTATCAATCCCAAAACTTCCACCAATAAACATACCCTATATAAATTGAGCACTTCTTCATGCCAACAGCTCTATTAAGCTATTGATTTAACCTTTCTTTAATCTTTTTGGCAGCCTTATATCCTGAATTTTAGCATCATCTTGCTTGACACATAAGTAAAATGAGATGTCACATAGGTAAACAAGAAGTTACTTAATTCTAAAACAATGGAAAAGCTAAGTTAAACTGTATCCATCATGAAACTCAAACACAAGTCTGGGCACTCAAAAACAAATCTGTGCTCTTAAATATAAATTGGTTATCTTTTGATGATTCAGAAAACATGACCCATGACATTATTGTGTTCCAAAGACATCATTAAGGACACCAATTATAATAATATCAGCATTTATTTTACCTTTTCTATCTGCAAAATATCGTGCTTAGAGTATAATCATAAGCCAGCTGTGAGCGATCCCAGTAAAAGGAGTAGATTTTTAAACACCTCAACAAATATTGTTTCATTATATTCCTTCCGTTCTACTTTACGCAGAGTAGGAAATGATTCAGGAAGGAAGGTAAATAAGGTGAAGGTGTGTCTTTTTAAAAGATTATAATTCCAGGCAAACTGGTTACTCAGGGAGATAATATAGAATTTATATATCTTTATATCTACACACCACACACACACACACACACACACACACAGTTTTACTCTCAATTTAGAGTTAATAATGCACTAGTTCACTAGACTATAAAATTCTATCATATAAGATGATTATTTCCCTACCTATGCTTCACATGATAATTATCAGATGTGTTATGTTTACATACACTACAAATCAACAAGGAATTTTATAATTTTTGACCTAAACACCTGATGTGCTTAAAAGAGATTGTGATAAGTGATATTTTGTATTTATCCAAATATGTACATTTCCAATTATCTTCACCTTTCTAGGGATCTAAGTCTTATAAAGGGAATCACTTCCCTTTATAAAAACTTCATTTAGGATTTCAGCAGATCTGTTGGCTAACGAATTTTCTTAGTTTCTTTTATTTAAAAGTCTTGTTATTTCACTTTGTTCTTGCATAGTATGTGGACTGTATGTGGAATTCTGGGTTGACGCTTTTTTCTTTCAGCTCTTTTTAGATAGTTTTATGGAATTCTGGCCTTTACAGTTTCAAATGAGAAACGTGTGATCATTGGAAACACTGTTCCCATGTGTAATTACACCTTCCATCTTTTTTTTTTTTATTTTGATTTTATGATTTTCTCTTCTCATTTGGTTTTTAGCAGCTAGACTATGATATGCCTACATAGCTTCTTTGAACTTATCATGTTTATCACCAAGCTCCTTAAGTATGTATACTTAGGCCTTTTGCCAAATTTTGGAAATTTTTGGCGACTTCAAAAAAATATTTTCAGATATATTCATTCCTCTCATTCTTGAACTCCAATTATAGATAATGTTAGATATTGTACTACTGTTCCAGAGTTCTCTGAGGCTTTGTTCATTTTCTTCCAATTTTTTTGTCTGTTCTTCAGATTTAGCTATTTCTACTATTTTATCATTAAGTGAACCCTTCCCTCCATTATCTTTATTATTTTTTAACTAAGATTATCAGATGTGATTTTATTTGATATTTAAGAATTGTTTTCATTTTCATGGTTACCATTTCTTACTGAGATTTTCGATTGTTTTATTCATTATTGGCACATTTTTATTTACCTCACTGGACATAGTTATAATGGTTATAATTCTTACCTGTTATTTCCAACTTTTTTCTTTTAAAAATGCCTTCCCCTTCCCCTTATCTAACATTTTACATTTTAAAAAATTGTGTTTGATAATATTTTTAAACTGTTCAGTATATCTGGATTGTATTCTGAATATAGCACTGGTATTTTGTGTATTCTGCAATAATCTTCCAAAAGTTCTGATATTTTTGCTTCAACAGGTAATAAACTTGGTTGGACTCAAAGTCCAAGCTCTATTTCTTGTGTGGTAACTCAAATTATGGTTAAGTTCCTTTTCTCATTATTTGGATTTATTTTAGTACCTGTATTATTTAGGAGTCATCTAGAGATTTAAAAATATAGATATGGATATAGATATAATTTATGATTTTACATAACACAAATTAACCCAGAGTAAGTGTATAATTTGATAAATTTTAGTAAATTTATGCATTTGTATAAATGTTTTTAGAACATTTCCATCATCTCATGAAGTTTTTTTCTGTCTACTTGTTGTCTATTTTCATTCCAACCCTCAGCCCCAAATAACTATTGATCTGTTTTTGTGTGTATAGATTTGCCTTTTAGAAATTTCATATACACGTAATGATATATAGCCATTTGTGTCTCTTTTCTTTCATTTAACATATGTATACATATATGTCTGCATATGTGTGTGTGTGTGTGTGTGTGTGTGTGTGTATGCATAAATGCTCCTGTGTTGAAGACTGAACCCAGGGTCTTGAACATTCTAGGCAAGCATTTTGCCACTGAGCTACACCCTCAGTTTGTTTTTAATTTTTATTTTGAGATAGGGTCTTGCTTAATTGCCCAGACTGGCCTCAAACTTGCTATCCTCCCACTCCAGCCTCCTTAGAAACTGAGATTACAGTAATCTGCTACCATGCCAGGCTTTACTTAGCATATTTTTGAGGTTCGTCTATGCTGTAGTTTTTTCCTTTTTCTTGCTATAAAGTATATATCATCGTGTGCATATACTATCATTGTGTGCATCCGTTCACCAGTTGATAGACATTTGGACTGTTTCCAGCTTTTAGTATTTTAAATAATACTTCTATGGTATTTATGTACAAATTTTTGTGTAGACAGTTGCTTTTATTATTTTCCTATCTGCTTTTAGACCCATGTATTGAATTCTTATTTCAGTTACTATCTTTTCCAATTCTACAACACCCATTTTATTCTTTAGTAGCTAATTGTCTTCTAATTTTCTCTATACTTCTCATTCTTTTCTCAGTTTTTATGAATATACTAAATATTGTTATCTCAAATTCTCTAATGATAATTCTACTATCTGCATAGTCTTTAATTTTCTTTTTATTCTCCATTTTTTTTTCTTGTCTTTGTCTTGTTTTTGTTTCTTGTCTTGTCTAACAACATTCAATGAAACCTTGGATATCCTTGACATCATTGAAACCTCATTGGACATCATTGAAAAACTGGTGGAGACCCTAGATTATAATTTTTCCCTGGAGGTAATTTAGCTTCATTTTGGAAAGCAGGTAGAGACAATGGCAGAGAAGCTGGATTCTGTCAAGAATGAATTCTGTGCTCTGATGGGCCAGTTTAGTTCGAATTTGCCTTCATTCCTGCAAAATAACACTTATTTCTAAGGTATAGACTGTTTATGATTTCAAGTGAAATAATGGGGCTATTTCCTGGGCCCCCCTCAATTTTGTGAACCCCAAATTATAATCTCTGTGTCCTCAGCACTACCATACTGCTAAAGTCTTTCCAAGTCTTTGGAACATCACTACTTTCTGCTAGGTGTCTGAGAGTCTTGTTCATGTAAGTGCAATTTTGGAGACAGCAACCTCTTCAGATGGAAATTGAAGGCAGAATTTCAGGCTTACTTTTATGTATATTCTCTTTTTCAAATCTTAACCCCACTAGATGCCCTCAACACCAAGCCCTGTCTCTTTGGCCCAGCGAGAGTGCTGTGAGTCAGGTTTGTCTTCTGTTCATCCTTTGTTTTTCTCTGCTGCAAATCTAGAGATGCTCTCAAGGGGGGAAAAAAAAAAAAAAAAAAAAAAAGGCTAAAGCTCATCTCATAGGAGTCTCTTTTTCTCCAGGACTACTACTTAAGTCCTACCTGACTTGGGTGCCTTCTGAGGTTGTCAAACTATTATTTCATGCTTTTCATAGTTACCATTTAGCAAGAGGGTTACTCTGATACAAGCACTTCTGAAATAACTGAAAATACAGTTTCAGATGGAAATTGAAGGCAGAATTTCAGGCTTACTTTTATGTATATTCTCTTTTTCAAATCTTAACCCCACTAGATGCCCTCAACACCAAGCCCTGTCTCTTTGGCCCAGCGAGAGTGCTGTGAGTCAGGTTTGTCTTCTGTTCATCCTTTGTTTTTCTCTGCTGCAAATCTAGAGATGCTCTCAAGGGGAAAAAAAAAAAAAAAAAAAAAGGCTAAAGCTCATCTCATAGGAGTCTCTTTTTCTCCAGGACTACTACTTAAGTCCTACCTGACTTGGGTGACTTCTGAGGTTGTCAAACTATTATTTCATGCTTTTCATAGTTACCATTTAGCAAGAGGGTTACTCTGATACAAGCACTTCTGAAATAACTGAAAATACAGTTTCCCCAACATCCTTTGGAAAAATACACAGGAAAATCCCTACTTTACACTGCAATATAATTTTGTTATATCAATGAATATTGTTTTTAAAAATCAGATACTTTCATGATGCTTTAATTTAGAGTTTTATTTTGGTCAAAAGAGTTGGCATCAAGTGAATTCTAATGGGAGCCCCCAATGTATAAATCAATGTTATAAAGTTTATATAAGGATATGATAATTTAGGATTGTAAAAATGGTTTGACTTTCTTTGTACTTTATAAAAGGGACCTCAACATATGTAATGTATATTAAAGATAAAACCTACTATACCAATATTTTGATCAGTAGTTCATATGCCAATAGCTGTTAGCATTTAATTGACTATAGTTTTATCTTAGAATGTAATACAAATTAAGGAATGATAATTTGGGTGACCCAGTTCTCTTTAAAGTACATCTAGCAAAGTTTAACTTCTTGCCACATTTTCTGTAAGTTGCTTTTGTTAAGAATTGACAGAATTCTTCTATTAATTATAGTTCTATCCCCAAATATTGTAGCATATATAAAAATTCCTATTGATATTGCTGTTGATGACTATCAAGAAATTTCTTCTTTGAACATTATTTTAAAAGTAATAATTGACAAAATAGTTTTCTTTTTCTGTATTCTTTCTCAACATTTTGCAAACTCAAAGTGTAGCTACTAAGTATCAGAAGGGGAAATAGTAATTTCTGCCTACTCACTGTCATTGATACTTTGACAATAATCAAAAGACTTGACATTTTATTATAATCCACATGAATGATGAATATTTCCTTTAGAAATATTTAGAAACCTTCAGCTTGACTTATAGAATTGCAGAATTAGCTGTGACAGTTTAAAAATTGTATACAAGTGATATGTGTAAACAAAAATGTAGGAGTTTGGAATAAGCAAAGGAGATTAAGAAAATGGGACCATAAGATTACAGACATTGCTCTGAGTTTTGTTGCTGTTTATTTATTTTAGGAGTGTTTATACAAAATTTGTGCATGAAATCTGCTACATAGGCTGCAATCATTCTTAATGATTCTTTGTTTTTATTTTTTGTTTCAAAGTTTATCAATTGGTTCAGTAACTAAAACTGCCCACACTTCTGATAACAAGTATCAATAAAGAGGTAGTAGAATAGCTAGAAGGATTAAATATCATATTTGCAAATTGTTCAAATGCAGGACAGTCTCTCAGGTCACTTACAAAACAAAAGTTTGTGCAGTTCTGTACCCTTGCCCCTGCAAAAACATAGGAATGATTTCCCTATCACTGCTGCTATACTACATGTCCTCAATCTCACCTCTCTTAGCTTGGGATTAGAGGAGACCTGAAGTGTCATAATCAGGATGGACACTTGGTCCGTGGGTTATTCTGACAAGGCATAGTAAAATCTTATAACCCAGGAGATATCATGGCCCAAAACCAATAGATAAAATACAGGGTTATAAGTAAGTCCTTTCTTATTGTTAACCCAAGGATCAGCTGGGGTAGTGACTTCATGGAAATGAAGACTCCCTCTGACTCAACTTCCATTTAATACTTAGTCACTGAATTGTGCCCTTGGCAGTGGCCCTTGGTTAGGCCCACCCACTTGTTTCTTCTCAGGCAGCAAGCCCCCTTCTCTCTCTCTCTCTCTCTCTTTCTCTCTCTCTCTCTCTCTCTCGTTCTCTCTCTCTCTTTTAAACTCATAAGCTCCTAGGGCTCCTTCCAGTATCCCTTTCCATTTATTCACCTCTTTCTAAGTTCCCTTCCGCCAAGAAAGGAGGAAAGAGGAAAATCCATTCTCTATGCAGATTTCCCTGAGAGGCACTGTCTTTTCCCTCAAATTTAGTTCTGTTCTTTTCACAACAAACCTTGATGGTTCATTACCCTTACAGACTGAATCATTAACAACCAAAATATTAGTTCTTTTTGTTAATATTCAAACCCTGCCTCTAGGAGAGAGAAAATATTTGCATTCCATTATTCTCTGCATGAAAGAAAGGAAAGAAAAAACTTAACAGTTTGAATTTGCATATTATAATAGTTACGAAATTGGTGTCTTGGTGCAGAAAAATGCTTGATTGGGAGGTTCTAGGCAGTGGAAAAATAGATATTAGAGCTGAAATGCTCCCTTCATTGCCCTATTTTTCCCAGGTTAAGAATACAGAAGAAATACTATGCCCGTCTAGAATCCCTTATACAAATCACTTGAGGGCTGATGTGCATTTCAGTGTTCAAAAATTTTTAGATTTCAAAATTGTAAGAGAAATTCATGTACCATATATGTAAAATTACATGTAAAATATATGTAAAATTATTGTGTAATTTCTCCCAGAGCACCCAGGTAGCACTTCTTAGTTAGATATATATACATCATAGTTATGAATGAATATTCATATTCACATTCACATTCTATAGAATAGTTAAAGACCATAGGTGGCCTCTTGTCAATTAAGATCAGCTTTTGTTATTAAATGATTGCAGGTCAGATTACATTTGCTACCAAATGAATTTTTAAAAATTACATTAGATTTCCAGGGTTTTATTGATCTTGGAATTTGGGGCAATTCATTGGGGCTTTTATTTCCCTAGTTTTAGGATGCCTTCAATTGGAAAATTCACTATTCATAGTCATATAAATTCAGTTTTAAAATGCCTTCAATTGGAAAATTCACTATTCATGTAAAAATGGTTTTGAGTCTCAAAAATAATTGCTTCATTTATTATTCATGTGTTTTTACTTTAAATTTTTTTTTCTTAGTGTATATATGTAATTTTCATTGCTTTGTGAACATGGTACACATAATTTTTTTTGTGGGTATATTTTAATTTGTTGGAACTTCCTTAGTGGGTAGCACAAAGCTATTTATTATAAATTTCCAATTTATATTAAAAATGTTTGTTCTCAGAGTGTGAATAACATTAAGTTATAGTCTTCAGACATTTCCCATACGTAGTTTGAATCTGCTTGATCTGTTGCTGTCCAAGACAGTTGTCTTAAAAATTCCTACTATAATTGTAAAGTTGTCAATTTCTTTTCGGAATTCTGAACTTTATTTATTTATTTATTTATTTAGATAAATGTTAGATGTATCAGTACTCAATATATCATGACCTCTACAAATGTATGAATGAGATATTTTAAATTCATTATTTGCCTTTTCCTTGAAAAAGCATGTTTTTGGTCTGACCTTACATCTTTCTTTTTATTAGAATTTTCCTGGTATATTTTCCCTCTACCCTTTTAAAACCTGCCTGTGTCATTTTGTTCAAAATGTGTCAAGTTAACAACACTCTTTTTGTTTGTTTTGTTTGTTAACAGAGCTGGATTAATTTAAATCTATTTTGAAGGTTTTCTCATTTGTATATATTGTAATTACTGATATGTTTAATTGCTGTTACATTTAGAATTATTTATGCCTTCTTATTTTGAATTTATTATGATTCTCATTTCTTTTTTCTCTCATTTAGTTTTTAATGTCGTATAAAATAAGGGTTTTCCTCATTTTTTTTTTCCTACTGATGTTAAAATTTTTTTTCCCCCAAACTGGCAAGTAGAACAGAGGGAATAAAGTGTATTCTTTCATGTCATACTAGGTGATACTAAGAAGTATTCACGGATTACCTAGTTATCTAGAGGAATATGCTAGAGCTTAGACTTTTTCTTTACTGTTTGACTAAACTGTAGACACTATGCAGTTACATGATAATTTGTAGATTTTTGTCCCTTAAAAGTAATAACCCGGCCGGGCGCGGTGGCGCACGCCTGTAATCCCAGCACTTGGGAGGCTGAGGCAGGAGGATCGAGAGTTCAAAGCCAGCCTCAGCAATGGCGAGGCACTTAGCAACTCAGTGAGACCCTGTCTCTAAATAAAATACAAAAAAGGGCTGGGGATGTGACCCAGAGGACGAGTGCCCCTGAGTTCAATCCCTGGTACCAAAAAAAAAAAAAAAAAAAAAAAAAAAAAAGTAATAACCCTATCCATAATTGCTTTATTTTATTTTGTTTTTCTTCTGAAGTGCATGCTGTGTTCCTAACATATAATTTTCAAAAAGTAAAATCACGACTCTCATAAAAATAAGTTTCGTGTCAAAGATTTTATTCAACCTATTAATGAGGGTGCCAGTTGGATATTAAAACAAGATCAAACAACATTTGAGGAACTATACATTTGAGCCACTTAATAAAATATTGTTAGAATAAAATTTAAATATAAAACTAGTTAATGGTCTATGGGGCAAAAACCTATAACCTTTGAGGTTACATTTTCTACCAAAAGAAATTATTTACATCTCCACTGGGATAAAATATACAAATTAATATGTGAAGCCATCAAATCTGGGACCTTTCATCAATAATAAACAGTGAGTCAACAAAGTGCATTCTTATAGATCAGAGGCTGGTATCTACAGCCTGCGGGGCAGATCTGGCCATGCCTTTTGGTTGATGAACCTCCTTAGACTGTTTTTGTGCTACATCAGTGGAGCTGAGTACTTGTGATAGAGAACCTGTGACCTGCAATGTCCAAAATAAAAACTCTAGTCTTTTATAGAGAAAAATATGAGGAATCCTGCCTTAAATCACCCCTTGACTCTTACTACACTTAAAGGATATATTTCCAAGTGTTGGATAATTCTTCTTAAAGTTCTCTAATCTAGCAATTTTATTCTAACATTTTAAAAATGCTTTCAAATAAAGAGTTTGTAAATCTTTGACACATGCTTTATATTTCTGAGTCATGTCTTTTAACTTTTGAAAAATTAGATTTTGATGCTTTGTTCTTCTGTTACCCGCACATTTTTAGCATGCATGCTATATTTTAAATGATCAGTATGTCTCTTTCTTCTCCTCCCCCCAAAAGATAAGAACTAGGCTTGTTTTGTCCTTTTTTCCTTTTCTTTTTTACTTACCTGAACTCTTACCACCTCACTAGATTAAATTTTTATATCATCTGGGATTAATGTTCAAATTTGTCCTTAAAGACAGGTTTTTTAAAATGATCAGTACTTACATGGATGTAGCAGTAATGGTTCATTTACTAAATCTGTTGCTTCTTGCATACCATTAATTCCATTAGTCTACTTGGTATTTTGTTGTTAGCAATATTCCAAAGAGAGCTGAAGAATGTAAATTTTCTGAGTTCAATGTATGAAAGTATGTTGATTTCAGTTTTTGGACATATTTGGCTGCATATAGCTTTTTATTTTCAAAGTTATATACCTTAA
Source organism: Tamias sibiricus (assembly GCA_025594165.1). NCBI lineage: Eukaryota > Metazoa > Chordata > Mammalia > Rodentia > Sciuridae > Tamias > Tamias sibiricus. The sequence continues at coordinate 102,994,940 of CM046664.1, read as the reverse complement.
GTATATAAAGAACCACATTATTCTCCTTATCGCAGTTCCCCAATTGTTCACACTGTGTCTTCTCTATCTCCTCAAATATCCATTACTGTTATTTTTTAAAAAATAGTTTAATAGCCTACTGCAAACATGATACTCTACTACACCTAAATATTTGAATAAGTATTTCCCTAAAACAAAGACGCTCTTTTACATAATGACAGTACAGAAATCCGAAGTAGAAATGGGCATTAGGCAACATAATCCAGTCTGCAGATCTAGTTTGTCAAATGTTCCAAAAGTGTGTGTGTGTGTTCTTTTATTGTACTGGATCAGATGTGTGTAGTTGTCATTTAAAATGACTTTGGTCTCCCTCAATTTGGAGTAGTTCCTCAGTCTTCCCTTCTTTTGTGATCTTTATCCTCTCCTCCTTTATAACTGTTTAAATATTTTGGAAGATGATATTAGATTATACTGACATACTATTGCTCATCAAACTTCTAACAGAAGACTTAGCAGCAGTTGATGACTCCAGTCTGAATCAATTACCACTCGGATGGTTGCCATATGGTTATTTTCTATTTCTATCGTAATTTCTGCTTTTATCAACCGAATTTTACTAAGAAAGAGCTTTCCTTTATATGCATGTCTATATATCTATCACAACTCAGAAAATTTTATTTCATTCACTGGGTTGTAATCAATTCCTATCATTATTTTAAAACTTTGATTTGGCTAACATGAGACCCTTCAAAGCTGGCTCCCGGGTCCTTTTGACATACCCTGTTATTCCTTAAGCACCCTCTTATTTTCTGGTACATTGAGATATTCCAATCTTATTTTGTACTTTTCTCATTCCCAACTTGGAATCAGCTATTTCCCCAAAGATCTCGAGTTCCTTTTAGTGGAAATGGAGTTTTGAAACTAAAACCTGGGCACTCACTTGTGTTCCTTGTTAGCTACCAGAATGTCTCTGTTTCTAGATCTTCTCAGTGGATAGTCCTAGAAAATCCATATGTGTGTATAAACACACATGCATATTATCTGGGCACATAATCCTTATGTCTATTTACGGCTACACCCATACAAATATATAAAAACAAACAAGAGTTCACATAGACATCTCCAATGTTCATTTAACAACTCAGTGCTCTTTCTAGCCTTTCCCTTTTTCATATTTGTAGCTCACTTCTTCAACCCTGAGAAATCGGGCTCGCTTTCATTACTATATTTACGTATTTACTCAATCTCCTGTAGGTACCTCAGCTCTTTCACTATTAGCTCCACCCTCACCTCTTCGTGGTTTCTTTTCCCTACTCCAAGGCTACTTTGCACCATCTCTGTGGCCACATCCTTGAATGCATTGGTGGCCCCATGGTCCTACAATCTCTTCATTCCCAATCCCACTGCTGCCTGTAGTGCCTGTGGCCTTGATGCCACCTCCAAAGAGAAAGAAGGGGAAGCAAGAAAACCAATTTGTAGAGGAGGAAGGAGAGGAATATATAACTTTTATTCTTCTTCATGTTTGGAAATTTTACTCCAATTTTTTAGATTTTTTTTTTTTTTTTTTTTTTGTATTAAATGTGTCTTCTAGTAGCACTTGGTAAAACATTATGACAAAGGAATCCCATCACTTTCTGTTCTCAAAAGTTCTTTGCCTCTATTTCTGCAACACAGCTATTTCTCTTTGCCCTTTTCCCCTCTTATGGAAATTCTTTAAGTCGAATATTCGAACTCTTCAATCTACTTGCTATGTCTCTTAAAATTTTCTGCATAGTTTACATCTCATTACTTCTGCTTTATGTTCTGGAAGAATTCACCAGCAATATATATCACCAATTTACTATGCAGTAGAGTTAATATGTTATTCAGTCTATTTACTAAATTGTATATTTTAATGAGTGTATTTTAAATTTCTAAGAATTTTTGCTGGTTATTTGTATTGTCACTTATTTCATAAGCACTTGTTCTTATTTTTTATTTCTTATTTAAAGCTAATTTCTCTGCCTTATTTCTTCTACAGTATTAAATATTATTTGAAATCCTTTCTATTAATTTGTTTCCTCAGGTGTAAGTTCTTTCTGGTGCAGTGAGGGGCTGAGTTAATTGACAATCTTTCATGGTGTTGCCATGTGGTTTATAAATCTTATTTGGACTTTTATCTCCATGACAGAATTCTCCTGCATATGGGCTGGGCTGTGGCAGTCTCCTGCATGGACTCCAATTTAATTCCCTGCGGGAATGATATAATTCTTCTTATACAACAAGACATGGCTATAGTAAGGGTAGTATTTTCTTTCAGGATGTCTGTCTTGACTCTTTAGCCTAGTAGCTGTGACATACTCCAGATGTAAAGGGCCCAAAGATTTCCTGACCCAAAGGTCACAAAGATTTCCTGCCCAAAGGCCCCAAATTGTAATGACTTCCAATTACAATGCCTTCCCACACAGTGGATGCCTCCTAAGTTTATGGCTGTAATTTTGACTTATTGCAATGGCTGCCAGTCTTTCTTTTAAGAATCTTATGAAGTTTCCTGTCCTGTTAACAATCTTCCTTCTTTTCTCCCTCCATCCCTCCCTCCTTTTCTTTCTTTCTTTCTCTTATTTTCTGGTTTGGTATGGACAGAGAGATATCTTAGAATCAGAAATAAAATTTAGCACCTGTATGTCAATAAATTTATGAAAGCAATGACGTTTTATGTCTGTAGCTTCATAAGGATTGGTTTTAACTCCTCTTCATATTTTGGGTCTAAATGCTCCTCTGAATCATTTTCATCCATAGACAATCATATATAACACCATACAGAAAATACACTTCCTAGAAGACTAAGTTCTTTTACATGTCTGGGATCAATACTTTAATATCATAACATGGGAGAGCACTGGGAATTTCGCCTGCATTTCCTATTTGATGAAACTCATAGGTTCTTTTTATTTTTAATTGAATTAAGGATTTCTGGAAGTTGAATAGCTTCTCTTGAAAGTCTGCCAAATATTTTTTTGACAGATATCTATTTGGGGGCCTGACTGTGTTCTTTCTAAGCATGTATCATTTTCACAAATCTCTTTTAGCTTTGAAAATGTGATGATCTGTTTAAAAGATTTGGCAATTTCTGTTGCCTTTAATTGCATTGCCTGACTTCTGCCAGGTAATCTTTAGCTCCTGCTATCACAATAGCCTTTCATTTCAGTGCTGCATCATAATGCAGTCCTTTTCAAAGCATATTTAATGACAATTTGGAATCTGAATTTAAGTCAATGTGCAGCTAAATAGTGTGTAATGACAATGCATGTACTAGGGTCACAGGCCAAAGACAAAGAATCCTTTTTTACTCAGATATATTCAGGGAATGTCAGTTATGTCACGACTTACTACTGAAAAATTTGGAGGGCCGGATGAAGTGTGAAAAATATGATTTAGAGCCAAGGAAGTATGGCATTTTTGTTAAATATTTAATATGCTGAATGAGGGAATAGTCCAGGGTAAGCAGAGGCAATCAAATTGGTTTCTATTTCAGATAGGGTTCTACTGATTGCGTGGGAAAGGAAACCTAATTACAGATAGCTTTAAAAAAAAGGACTATATTAGCTACCATGACAGAAAATTCTAAAGGTTTAATACAGAACTCAGTATCACTGGGACCTCATCTTGTCACATCCCTCCAGTCTGATGTTTCCTGTGTTGGCTTCAGTCTCAGGCAAGCTTGCTCTTGGCGCGACTTCCCCAGGTTCAAGTCCAACAGAAAAAGGAGAAAATATCTCCTCAGCAGTTTCCACACTGATCCTGGGAACCAGCTTGGATCAGGTGGCCGCTGGCCCAGTCTCTGGGTGACTTTTTGCTTTCACTGGCCAGGGACAAGAATGGTGTGCCTCACAAAACACATAGACTGAGAGTTGCAGGGTTGAGAAATAATTCTCCAAGTAAATTTGTATAATTTGACTTGTAAAAGCAGCAGATGGATATTAGAAACTAAGAATAACAAAATGTCTTATAGATATTATTGTGTATGGAAGACACAGAAACAATAAGTCTTTTTTTTTTTTTGATTGTTGTTGTTGTTTAGCTCCCAGTTGAAGACTTTGAAGGTGGCTATGGGTTTCTCTTTTATTACAGAAACAAACAAATTATGAAGTTGATTAGAAGTCTCTAATTAGCTTTCTGTCATCAATCTTACCTAATAGTTCTGTTAATCTCTATATAGACTAAATAGCATTTATTTAGGATAAAGCTGGGGGAAAAAAAAAGAAAGAAAAGAAACATATAGTATAAAATAGAAAAAGTAATTGCTTCCTTAGTTGATTCAAGTGTACTTGAGACTCTGATTTTGTTTATTTTGATGACCTGGAAAACTTTGGTTATATTGGTCTGCTTGCCTTTGCTAAGTAGGCAAATAATAGTAAAAAAATAAATAAATAAAACTTTTAGCAAACTAGGAAGAAACCAAACTGTATTGTTTATTTTTCCTGCAAGTGTGGTTAGAGTGTACTGATTTTAGTCAGATCTCAATTATTCTTGTTTACTGACCAACCCGGTGGCAAATATGTAAAATATGATTGTATGGTAGTATTCTAGCTTCAAAATTAATCTATAACATCTTTCCTCTGAGGTCTTAACACACGTACAAATAGAAAGTTTGAAAAACTGTAAGAATATAAGCATAGCTTCCTTAAGTAAAAGTACTCTTTGCCTTTCTCTATCACTCATCTGCCCACACCCAGGCCCCCAGGACAAACAAACCCACAGGCCTCTTTGCTCTCTTTGGAGCACAAGGTCATAACTATATTGTTACCTGACTCTCAGCTTCTCTGAGGCTTTTGCAATAACAAATGTTAAGGTGTGGTCTGTCCTAAGAGTATTTGCATTATAAAAGGAAATTCCTGAGCTCTAAGCCCTGGGGGTCATAACCGGGATTCTGTGTGAGGAGCTTTTGCAGGGGAGGTTGTCCTAGCCAATTTTCTATGGAGCAACGAACCTGACCCAAGAATCTTTTGCTGTGTTTATGCTTGTAGAGGTAACCTAGGTGCCTCAAAGTCATCCACTTCTGGGCATGAGTGTGCGAGTGACCTAAAGAGACTACTGTCCTCTCCTCTTCCAGTTGGTGAGAGAAGGAATAAATAGAGACTTGGCAGCCATCTCACAGAGACCACTGACACCTGCTCTGGACGAATCCCAGGGCAGTGTGCTTTCTATCTTCATTGCATGTTCTGCACGAAGGACTAAACTTTGTTTATCCTCCATCCAGCTAAAGGGATTATATTTCGTGGCCAGCTGGTTCCCTTTGAGGCAGCTTTTGGCTCCTTAAATATAGTCCTTGTCTAGAGAAATGTTTAAGTCGTTTAACAAAGGACATAAAATCACTGTTTCTTTGGTAGTTTTCTTCACTTTCCTTTAGCTTAATTGTAATTGTTTGCAAGTTTGTTGGTGAGTTTTTTGTCTTGTTCCCCTTGCCCCAAGAACAGTGTCAAAAGGACCACATATTTTATTTCTGTAGAAGAGATTCCTTTTACTTTGTCATTTTTCTTGGCTCTTTCTTCTTGAGATTGTGAACATTATCCTAGTAGGTCTAGGGTTATTGGCTTTCAATTAATATGAATATTCTCAACTAATTGGGGAGAAAGTACCCTTCTTTTTGGTATATTTCCTCCTGCTGCTATATAGAATTTTCCGTACTCCTCTTTCTCATGATTACCTTGTGTGCTTCCAATAAAAATCCCAAAGAAGCGTAGCTACTTCTACAGACCCCAAAACATCTCCTTAAGCTCTGGGGTGAATACTCACTCATAGCATCTAGTGCAATATGCTTCCACACAATATGCAATCTGTCTTACTTGTTATTTGAGTGAGAAACATGTAAATAGTTTTGAATTATCTGTGTTATCATCCTCAAATAAAAAATGAATGGTAATAACAACTCTTTTCATAAATCTGCTATCACGGGCTGTTTTGACACTTAGGCTGCTCATTTTCACGGAGCCCTAACCTGCCACTGTGGGCTGGATCCTCATGAATGCAATGGACTCAGATGTGACAGAGCTTCAGACTATTTCATTATGACCAGTTTGCCTGGTTTCACATAAAAAAGGAGCTGGGAAGTGCCAGTCCCTGCAGATCAGAAAGCAGCCACCATGAACCAGGCTAAATGAGACACCTCTGATTTTTCGGGCATGACTGAGACAGCTGTGCAGGGAGAATGCAGAGTGGAGTGTTTCTGAGAATCTCTGGAGTCAGGCTGTCTAGGTTCAGGACACAGATATTTCCAGTTACTTGCTGTGTACTTTTGGACAAGTTATTTAATATCTTTAAGCCTCAGTTTCCTTGCTTGTAAACGGAAGATAATAATAGCATCTAACTCACAGGGTTGATGTGAGGATTAAATGAGCTCATGCTACTGGAACAAGGTCTGGCACCAAAGAAGCACTCTGTGAATGTTAGCTGTTAAGTCCTCCTGTCTGCTGCAGCTACTCCTCGACTCTGAACTAGTAAAGCTCTTGGCATCTTGACTTGCGCGGTTTGGCACTTGATCATGCATTATTTCATTCATCACCATCAACTGAGGCTATTATAATCCCTCTTAGGTTGCTGAATATGGTTGAAATAGTGTTCAAGTTAGCAGACTGCCTATTTTAGTGCTGTTCACAATTAAACTGACCTCTAATAAATATGTACTCAAAACTCTAGGTCAGTTCTAAAAAAGCTAAAGGAATACTTTATCCTACTAATGAAGAAAAAGTATCCAACTTACAGAAAACTTGTTTTATTCCTCATTGCTAGAATATTGAGTTTAATGGTGGGAATCTACATCTTAAAGAATGTGCTGATAACAAGAGGCAAAGAGAGGAGGGTGTTTTTAAAAATATTTTTAGTTGTATACAGACACAATACCTTTATTTTATTTATTTATTTTTATGTGGTGCTGAGGATTGAATCCAGTGTCTCACACGTGCTAGGCAAGTGCTCTACCACTAAGCCACAACCCCAGCCTGAGGAGGGTAATACTGATGAGACAAATCTAGAAACCCTGTGTTAGAGAAGAAATAGCAGGAAGAACTGGATGGTGATGGGGAATCAGATTTTCTCTTTCTTTGATGTTAAGTGCTGTTGGAGAGATCTGCAGTTTTTAGATTTCTGCTTATGATTGAACTTTAGAATCTCTGTGACTGGGTTGAGGGTAGCTCCCACCCCGTTTTAGGAGCCCTTACTCTTGCAGCTACTATAGCTCTATTTCTAGGTTGGTTCTATCATCATTGTCATCTTTCTTTGCTTAAGTACTTCTCTCTAGAGGCTCCTTAATCTTGATTCTATTGAGCTTCCTGAAAGAGTGCCTACCAGTTTTCCAGAGGGTCTAAGCACTGTTGATCCTGAGTCAAACACACTTTCTGCTCTGCTCTCCTAGACCCAGTAAGCTCTAGATCAATAGAACAGAAACAACTGAAATGAACAGATTGTAGATAGTCAAGGGGTCGGGCTTCATGGTCAGCCGGAGAGCACTGCTGGATGCAAAGCCCTGAGCTGTCTGTCTGGGAGCATGCTCTTGGTTTGAAGATGAGCTCTCTAACTTTACTGCTAACTGTATTAATTTTAAAGACTTTCCTGTACTTCAAGGATTTTCTCTCTCGAGTAATTTTTTTTTTCCATTTAGTTCATTTTACATTACTAGTACACAAAAGAGTGTGGTTTAATCTACAATTTAAAAAATATGGTATTTGTACTATATTTGGTTTGGGGACAGATATCTAAATATATAGATCAAAACTATCTGGGGCTGGGGTTGTGGCTCAGCAGTAAAGCACTCACCTAGCATGTGCGAGGCGCTGGGTTTGATCCTCAGCACAACATAAAAATAAATAAATAAAATAAAGGTATTGTGTCCGACTACAACTATATATATATATATATATATATATATATATATATATATATATATATATTAAAAAAAAAAAAACTATCTGGGAAAATATTCCAAGCTGCTGTCTTTCATGATCTGATTGGGATTAGGGAACTGTGCACTTTAAAAAAAAATAATTTTACATTCATTTTCATTTCTAAATCAGATATAAGTGTAATTTTAGAGACACCATTCCTCTGACTGCCTTTAACTATGAAGTTGGTTTAGCTCTATGTTTTGATAACAATTAAAATTTGCTGTTTTCTCACAACTGCATTCACCACAATTTTTAAAAAATATATATTTATTTGTTTTAGTTGTACACAATGCCTTTATTCTTACTTGGTGCTGAGGATCAAACCCGGCCATGCACATGCTAGGCAAGTGCTCTACCACTGAGCCAAAACCCCAGGCCACCACAATTATTTTTAAAGCAATAGTTAAAATTCACACAACTCTGGAAAATTTGATGTAAATTTCAATCTCAATTCTAGCTGGAAACATATAAAACTCTGTGATTTTTTTTTTTTTTTAAGGAACACATGAGAAATAGTATTTTAACACAGCTTTTATTTTCACCAAGCCAGCATTAAACCAAGGTAATTTTGTTTCCTGTTGGGTAATGTTTTCACTTGTGATTATTCCTGCAGGTTTTCCTTTTTCTTATTTTAATCACAACAACTAAAGAGTAACAACAGCTGCTGGAGTTATGGTTGTCAGACATTTTAGGTGGTTTTCCTTTTTGCAAGAAGCTGTTCTGTAGAAAATGCCACGTTGTGTATATGTTGAGATTGCCACCCGCTGGTGAAAACAGAGAATTTCCATTTTAATGAGTTATTAAAAAAACAAAACAAAACCTGTTTTCTGTTTTCAGAGTATGAATTTGTAGGTTGAGACTTTTAAAAAAATGTTTCAAAACCCACTCAAATAATAAAGAATTTCATTATTAATAGCCAATTTAAGACTCTGCTGGAAGAATAAAATGGTCATCATTATGAAACTATTTAAAAACCTTTGTTTATATCTCTTGCAGTGTTTACAAAGGAGAAAACTGAAAAAAAAAAAAAAAAAAAAAAAAAAACAGAATTAAATGTGTCCAAGTGTTTTCAGTAATTGATGTTGAATATTATGATGAAAAGGGTCTAAGCTGATTTTTGTTGCTTTTTTACAATTTATTATAATTGCCTGCTTTTTGTGTGTGTGTGGGCACTATAGGAAGCTTATATTCCTTGAAAAGAAAATATAAATCTGAAGAGGAAAAATATCTATTTATGTGCATGTAAACTGAAATATAAGTCTTTAATAACCACGCCTTATGGATTGGAAGAAACAAAGCATGACCTTAAATTGCTGCTACATTTAGCTAAACAGGTACAGAAGGAACAATAGCCCAGAGATTGAACTGCAACTTTCATCACTCCACTAGCACAAATTTAAATTCAAATGCATGCGTAAGAATTTATGGCGTGATGAAGATGACTTTTCAAACCCACGTTCAAGGATACTTGGTTACCTCACATCATATACCAAACAAATTCCAGATGTGAAAAATTAAAAATTAAACACCTAAAAACATATAAATGCAGATTTAGGTTAAGCAAAAATGTCAACAATTATAAAAAAGATTAAAAAGGAAAACTTTGGTCTACAAAAATCAACATGAAACAAATGAAAAAATTGGAAAAATATTTGTAACATACAGAACTCACAAGATAAATGAGATGTCTCTTGAAAGGCTTATGAGCATTTGAAAAACACATTTAGCCTCATGACTAATAAAAAGGAGTGCACATTTTTTAAAAATGAAAAACTTTTAGCTATAAAACTGACTGAGAGTTTGAATATTTTATTTAACCCAGAATTATAAAAAACACTCTATATTATAGAGTGATTCTGCCATTTAAAATTATTCCTTAAAATATATGATAACATAGAAAATGCTCATACCAAATTTAGATTTAAGATAATGTTGAAGTAGTATGAGGTTCTGTCTATAGCCATCTGGTCAGAAGGATATTATTCCAAAGTTTAAGTAGTGATTACCTGTGTAACTAGTTTTTGCTTCCTTGTCATTTATGTATTTTTTAACTTTTGTAAAAAAAATTACAAACATACAAACTGCTTATTAAAATTAGGGTACATTGATTATTATTTTACTAAAAACAATGTACACATATATACACTTATGATTGTGTGTCAATTTATAGTGCTGTCTAATAAAATGTAAAAATACCTTTCATCTATTCTTTCTAAAAATAGTATGAATAGTTAAAAATGCAGAGTGTTTGCTTTTTACTAGCTCAGTGTTCATTTTATCCCATTTGTTGTATACTCAAGACATTTAAAATTATTTCTTTGCTGGCATTTTAGCATAGTAATGAATAAGCATTTTAAGTTAGTTTATATGAATTTGGATCAGCACATTCTCTGCAAGTGTGGCAGGAGTGGCATAGAATGTTTCCACTTATCTAAAAACATATATAAGTCCCTAAAAAGAAATGAATACCATGTGCAAGGAGCCAATTACTTTATGCAAACAATCACTTATTTATTTTTTTAATCACAAGATGGTGATTTCTTGGGATTAATAAACTTAAGCAAGCAAACAAGCATGTTGTGAATTTTCAGCAAGAAACAAGTTATTCAAATGTTAGAGTCTCCCATTAATACATCTTCTGCATCAGCAGTAATTTTATTGATTATGTGAACTGTTAAATAGTCCATCTGCAATGCAAATGTAACTATAAAATTAAAAACATCAATTTATTTTCCTTGAACAACTTCAGAGCTAAATTAAATAAAAGCTTTCATTTGACGCAGCCAGCCTTTTCTGATAAAGCTTTCAAATATCCGGCATGTTTAAAGTGTGCTGCTAGGTACATGAAAGATGATACTAGACAAAGAATGACACTGTCTCCATCATTTTTTAATAAAGGAGAATATATGGCTCTCTTGTGCAGCTGCACACTGCTTGTCTGGTGGGCAATACTAATATGTGTTCAGAGATACAATGATATAGCTGCTTGTCTTGCTGAGCTGTGGCGGAGACCTCTTGCGCAGATGCTCCTGTGTGACAGCTGGTGGCATGGTATGTTCTGCCGCTTCTGCAAGGGCTCACAGTCTAAAAGCCAAGCAGCTAATTTTTAAATACTAATGTATAACACAGACCTCAAGAATGAATAAAAATATTCATCCCTGAAGCATGTCATGAGTTGATTATAATAAGAATTGCTTAATTATTTATTAGTAGTTGCTTTATAAATTACTCACTCTGGTTTTGCTGGAGGGCATAAGCTATGAGAAGGGAGAGAAGAGCTTGAGAGGTGAATAGGCAGGGGACAACTGTGGTTAAGGGCTTTCCATACCACACAGATGCCTTTTGGCTTTATCCTGTGAGTGTCGTGGAAACAGAAATCTTTTAACAGGGGATTGAATGGTCAGATGTGTGTTTTCTCTGTGTAATGAAAAGTGAATTAGAAGGGGACTAGAAAAAAGGCAGGTTGTAGTCAAGACTGGGTAAGGCTGACATGAAAAGTTGCACTACTGTTGAAAAAGAAGGGAGGAAGCCCCCAAATAGCCACAGAGTAAAACAAATAGAAAAAAAATATTTAGAATTTGGTAACTGATGGGATATGAGGGCCAGAGGTAGAGGAGAGGAAAGAATTGAGTTTTCTGCTTTGTAAATCTGGGCAGATAGTAACACCCTTAACTGATAATGAAATCACAGGTGCTGATGCAGATTAGAGGGGGGAACCTAAGTGGCTTATTGACCTACTTTCCTAATGGATACATGCAGTCACCCAGAAATTTTACAAGAGCAAATTGTATGGACAAACATACAAAAAACAATGACAGTGAAATTATAGACAAAGCCCTTCAACTAAATCACAAAAGCCCAGAAAAACCTAAGAACCTTTTTATGAAGCTGATGTCAGGGATATGGACAAAGACAGTACAATTATATTGTATTAATTGTGTTTGTTATGTGGCAATGGGAATGATTTTACTTGCTACACTAATGAGCTCTGCTATAATGGGCATTCTCTTTGTAGCTCACCTATTCATTCATTAGAATGAGGTTTTGGGTTTTTTTTTTTTTAAATTTTTCTTTGCAAAGTAAATATGCAATAAGATCAAATAAATTTTGATGATTGCCAACAGATGGTGAGGGGCTCAACTTTAGGACCATCTGATCTTTTGCTTTTCAGTCCTTTCCGGCTGTTCTTTCTACTTAATTACCTTCCCCTCACTTCCTAATCCCCTCCATGTAATTCTACACCAAGATTGGGTCTAGCACTCTATTAATTTTCCACAGCCTATACTGCTTTCTGATAAGATATTCTTTCTTTGTAGCTGTGTTGCTAATGGATCTAAACAGTCTGGATTTAGCAGAACTTTTCAATCCTACTTGAACCATGTCTTTGCTCAATTTATTAATTCAGTTTAATGCTGAGAATGTAAAACTTACTCTTACAATTTGATCTTGTTTCACATTTGACATAATGGCTCAACCGCTAGTAATTTTACATCATCAAAGAACTATTTTAACTGACCTGTCTTTTAAATCCTTCTCATATGAGACATTTAATTTTTTTCAATCATTAAAACAGACTTACTAGAGTGATATATATGTGTTTCAGTAACAAATTTTCTTGATGACATGAATGCATTTATGCATCTTTTATGAATGAAGGAGAGGAAGTATTGCTGAAATACATATTGTAACAGTATTTCAGGGAAATACCTAAAGGGCAGGGATTTATGGAAGCTTAGAAAGGCAACTTTTGGTAGACTTTGCATGTATCTTTATATAATCCATATCTAGCTAGAATCTCTTTTCCTTGACAAGTGCATTTTAATGTCCAGTTCAATATAAGAAGGCTGTTTCCATGTTCTGCTCAATAGTCTCTGATAGCCTCGCCTCACCAAGGTAGTCTAATAGAATCCTTTTGATTTAAACATCACACAACAGAGACATGCCCTCATGCTTTTGTGGTTGGTTAGCTAGATTTTTTTAACCAAGTGCTTTTCCTTTTGAGGTAAAAATTGCACACCTAAAACTATACATTGGTAAGGATTTGTAATAAAATAAGGCTTAATTTTTAGGATATCTATGTTTTGTGAGTGCTCTTTTAAAACAAGCAGTTTTTTTCCCCAATAATGAAAGCAATACTTATTCATTTACATTTTTAAAAATATTATGAAAAGATCAAAGCAAAAACCCTGGCAATACTCACAGTGTTGTGGTGATGGCTGTAAATAATTTTGCATACATTCTTTCTGAATGTTTGTGCATATCTTTGTAAAAGAAAATGCTTTCAGCAAACTTGGACTTGTATATATTGATTTATATACATAATCACCACACAGTTTTAATTGAGTTTTTCTGCTGTGTGTGAGACAATAATTTAAATAGATTTTTAAAATTCCTCCTTCATTTTCCCATGAGTATATGCTCTAGAATAAGCATGAGATGGGGATAGGGATTTGTTTCCTCAATCAGTTCCAGCTTCTCAAGTCTTTGCATCTTGCTATAGTGACTGTGGTTCTGATGGGAAAATATCCATGTTTTTCTTACAACACGATCTCAATTCAAACCATGAATTTTGATGCTTATTCACAGAAACAGCCATCTATTCTAAAATAAAAAGAAAAATTGTGTTGAAGTTACAGTATTTGTTTCCCAGTCTGGAAAGTTTCAAGAATAATGTTGACTGTACAAAACATTTATATACTTATTCATTCATTCATTCATTCATTTATTTATCAATCATGCATTCATTTTAAAGCTTAACTTTTGTATGAGGTGCAACTCCACTGTATTCTACTTGTTTATTTTAGGATACAGTCATTAATTTTTTTCCATCTCATTAGGTATATTTTGAGAACATTTAAAATAGCTGCATTGCAATCCACCTTATGGATGTCCTGAATATACTTTAACCAATCTACTATTATTAGACATTTGGTTAATTTCCAATGTTTTGTTATAAATAAGGCCATGACAACTGTTGTGCCTGAGACATGATATGAGGTTCAGTCATTATTTTTGCACACTTACTTGGTGATCTTTTAATATCTTTTCCTGAAGCACTTTTACCACTCTCATGCTAATAAGATATAGGAATGAGGGGCATGTGACTTCACAATAACCACTTAGGGAGTGCCTTCAAGGGAAGCAGAGGCAATAAAACATGAATTTTTTTAATACCACCTTTTGGTGTTATTTTGCAGACTTCTGGCCATGTCACCTGTTCAGAGGGTCAGATTGGCACTTGGTCATATGAGCTGGTTCAAAGAGTATATATATTTGCTGGGACATTTTGAGAGCTGCAGTGTTCTAGTTCTTTCTGTTGGATTTGTGCTACAAATAGCCACGGCATTTCCCAAACTTAGAAGACTTTTGTGATCCATGTGCTTGTTCTTCAGACCTGCATGGCTCTCCCTCCAAGTTTAGGTTCCTTGGACAGCTGCACTGGAGGGCAGCTCTGTGCTGTTCTGATGTGAGCAGTGGAGGGAAAATCAGAGTCTCACACCTTCATGAGCAACTCTGTATGCGGATTTTCCTTGTTCAAAAGTCTTTTGAAAAATCAAGGATTCATTTCCAAAGAGACATTCCTAGGTGTTGAATAAATAACTGGTCGAAAGTATAAATATTTTAAGGCTTTGCATAGTTATTGATAAATCCCTCTCCAGAATTTTTTTTTCTCTCCAGAAATTTTATACCAAATTACTCACATAATAACTGTATATGACAGTGATCTTTTGCAAAACCCTTGTCAACACTAGTTTAAAAAGAAGCATAACTATAACACAGTGAGGTTTCATTCTATTTCTTTATTTGCTAAAGGAGTTTAACAATTTTTTGTTTGCATCTGAACAGCCTTTTGTCCCTCATTTTCTTTGTCCTCCCACATACCAGAATTTTCCTTTAAATGATTGTCTAAGAACTCTTTGTATTTTAATCTTTATCTAAAGATATTGCCATGTATCTAAAGATACAAACCATGTGAAGTCAGATCCCTATTTTTGAGGAGAAAGATATGATAGGAAGAGGGTGAGAAAGGAACAAGGGCAGCTGACATTCAAATACAAAGTATTTGTGTTAAGTGAAGTTTCCATTTTCTCCAGAACATTGTGGCTTTTGTGACGCAGCTCGCACAAGAGGGATGTTACTTGTGGCCTTTCATACCCTCACCTCTTTTAAAAATGGTCCCACCCACGGTTGCTGATGGCTAGGTGGCCGGGTTTTATATCACGTGACTCTTATGATGGGATGTCTATTCAAAGGTCACCAGTTAATCAGCTACCTAGGGATTTACAAACTGTGCCAGAAGCTTTTGCACAGGAATTAGGAAGAAAGAAGAAAAAAAGAGATTACCAATTAATAGCAGGTCTGAAAGAAGAAACACGCAAAAGTTGAATGAAGCAGATTAGTGGTGGAACTTGGAGAGGAAAGCCCCTCAAATTCCTGCTGCAGAGATTGCTGAAGCCACCTTCAATAGAGAGCTGGCCAGGTTACAGCTCTAGTTTCAGCAGGCCATTTATCTTTCCTGCTCTTTATTTCACTATGTATGTCCCTGTCACTTGAGCTTCCCTGAGTGGATCTCTGCTATTTCTGGTTAAATGAATCTAAAGAAATAGGACAATTCTAAGGAAAAGTACTTAGGATATGAATTTAAAACTATCTTAGTTACTATAACTCTATACATACGCCAGCAGAGTCATTTTATAGTTAGCTCTTTCCCTTAACAATGGTTTGACATAGAATCTTTGGGTATCGTTATTGCGTGAGGTGGTAGAAGTACACAGATGAATCGGACAATCTCCAGAAGCATACAGCGCAATCACACATTTCTACATAGCACTGCCGTTCATTACTGCAGATTGTCAGATTAATGGTGACCAGCTAGTTGCTAGGCAACTCGAAGGACAGGAATACAGAACGGATGCAGCTCCATTCTGATATGAATTCTTCTTTGAAAGGTTTGTCAAGAACTGTGAAGGATCTGAAATTTTCTCTACTTTAAAGCTAAGATGTTAGCCTGCCACCATTTAATAGATGCTGGTACAGGATATGTGACTTCTGGGTCACAGAGACAAAGGACTTTATTACAGCAAGGCAAGGAACATAAGCTTTATGTTTGTATTAGGCTCCCTTGCCCCCGAGTCCCATGGGGGCAATGCAAAGCAACCCAAGTGGATGTGTCACAGTTGAGTAACACTGAGCATAGGGAAACCAAATCTTTTCCAATGTGCTGCAAGCAAACCTGCCTGACATTTGCCCTGCAGGGAGACATTATCTTTATTATACTGGACAGTAACTTGCCCTCTGCTCTGGAGGGAAACACTATCTCTGTCTTCCAAGGTTGCTCACTATCATTATACAAACATCCTTGAACAGATAGTCCAGAACAAATGTCAGCAGTTCCTCTGCTTGCAAGAAATGAAGAAAATGCCAAACACCCATGGAGAATTACTTCCCAACCATGTTCTTTCTCTGGGTGCCTTTTGAAATCGTTTGGAAATTTAGTTCTTATTTCTGATTACTGGAGGCAACTGCTTACTCTAACACTATCCTGTATTCCTCCATTTTATTTATTTATTTATTTATTTATTTATTTATTTATTTATTTATTGTGCCATATCCTGTTTAAAAAAGATAATTTTTAAAAACCATTTTTTATTTTAATTTCTTTATTTAAGAAATAAAGGGCAGGAAAGATAAATGGCCTGCTGAAACTAGAGCTGTAACCTGGCCAGCTCTCTATTTAAATAAAAGATATTCGCTTTATTTGACAGATATTGTTTCTTTAACTTAGTCAAAGAACTATTAATATTATTACTATTATTATTATTTCATTATTCAAAGAACAACTAAGAACCCAGAGCTGTTTGGGACCTCATCTGCAGAAATTCATGTCAGTGAAGTCATTTATTTGCCTTAACATCAGTGGATCCATCATTCTCTGCTATTCTCTACTCAAAGATTTAGATTCTCAGAAGAGAGGAGCTGAGTGGGCCAGCTTGGATAAAGCTCTTTCCTCTATCTCTTCAGTGATGCCCAGGAAGGAAGGGACATGATGCCCAGATCTAGTGCATCTTGGCTGTTCCCACAGAGGAGAGATGGTTTCTTGGGAGCTTGGAGGCCTTCCCAATTGCTTTCTATTATATCTAGATTTATTTTGATTTATCTTGTATTGATTATAAGAGAAACACAGTTATTATTTTGAACATTACTTCATTTCATTTCTTAAATCAATTAGGCACAGATTCATTTTGTATGTCATTTTCTTGGCCATCTTCTGCCACTTTCCAATCTTTTTTTTTTTTTTTTTTTTCTTTTTTCTTTTTTGGAGTCATTTTGTGAACTGATCTTAGCCAATTTAGTGATTCAAGAGTTTTTTGGTAAATGTAAGTAGCTTCTGGGGGTGGAAGAAAGATAGGACTATATGTTTTGTTCTTGTTAATCTTGCTACTGGGTTGTATGCTACAAGTAGAGAAAGACGTAGCCCAAATTGTGTTACTATGAAATATCAGCTAGCCATGTATCTTCAAGACAATTATTTCAACAATGAAAAATTATTTTAAACATCTTAATGCTTAATTAGCATACCTTCTGCTGTAGATCGCAGTGATGGTATCTGAAATGCCAGAGTAGCCATCTCTGAAGCTGTAGATTTTCCTAATTGTGGCATTTCCAAGGTTACTTAATCAGCTCTGGAGTTTGGACTAATGTTACCTTATTGCCCACATGCACATACATAAGACCTCCTGAGGAAGCATTTTTAAAGTAAATGACTAGACAGATAATATAATAGGCCAGAAGTTAGGCATTTAGTCATGCACTCATGCTAATTTCCATACTCCTTTGTAATTAACATTCCTCCTGACTGGATTAATTGGGTTTGCAATAAGTAATCACATTTGTAATACTGCAACTGTTCCCAAATTAATTGCTCACGTGTTCAATGAGCCATTACATGTTCTCTTTTAAAGCTGCTTAGAGAGCCCACATTTTAAGAGCTATGGTCCTAAACATTTTGGGTAGAGTGACACAGAATAGTCCAAGAATGTGATGACAATGATAAACTGGTGGTTCCCAAATTTTGAGAGTAATTTTGAAATTTTGATTGAAAAATGCATATATGTTGGCTCCACGCTCACTAAGTGTGGTTTGTTGAATATCAGGTAGGGTCTGGAAAACCTTTGAGATATGCTTTATGCTGACTTCCTGGAAAATGGTATATATGCCCATATTTCCATCTTTGCCAGTGATTTGAAAAGAGGGCTTCAGAGCTGTGTGGCTTCTGTCTAGCATGGGTGCAGTTTTTCTTAAGGCATATGGCAAATTACAATTGCAGAAGAAGTTTTAAAAAATATCTCAGACCAATTAAATCATAATATGAATGGTGTAGTGGTATGGGGTATCTGCATGTTTTTTTTTTTTCCTTCCAACCTGGAACTAAAGACTGCAAAAATTCCCCTCCCCTCCATGTATCCATTTATTCTACTGAATTAGACTCATGTGGCAGATACCTCACAAAAGTGAGAATAAAAAGAAATCTAGTAACCCTATAAATCTTACAAATGCACAGTTTAATTTGTGTATTGGCGAGAAAGCACATCATTTCTGGCATTGATTTGTCTTTCTCTCTTCAAAGATTCATAGGATTTAGTGGACTTTTACTGTGTTTGATAGATAGCCCTTCCCAGTTTGAGAGAAGAAAAGCAAGGCTCTTTTTAAAATTTATAGTGGCCAGTTGACTGTTTATTGTGATCGTTTAGTTGAAGAAAGTCTAAAAAAAATGTGGAGCTTAAAATTGACCAAAAGTTCACTATATTTTAACAGCATGCTGAGTAGTAACTTAAAGTAAATATTCTTTATGAATAATTTTTTTATATGGGAAATTTTCTAGATGGTATCTGAGGATTTTTTTAAATTTCTTTGATTAGGAACAAATCTTATGATGAGCAAAGTAGTAGATGAAACTTTAATTTAGTTACATTGACAAACTTTTAGAAATTATTTCAGACTTCTGTATTATAAGGGAAAGTAGATCTATAATCAGCAATAGAAAAACCATGTTGGAAATAACTATAATCAAAGCTTCTTCTATGAGTCTTTGAAGTGGATCCACTTATAATATTACTCATATAGACGCTGAAAGAACTGGCAATAATAGGTGATTTAGTGATGTTTAAAGCCCTGGAGTAAATTCATATAGGCCAAGAAATTTCCCTGAGGACATGAATTTAATAATTATGATTATTTCTTGTGCTGATAACTCTTGAGTTAGGATTTTCACTGCCAGAGACAGAGTTTCAGAAAATCAAATTGTACAAATGAAGTGTCAGAAGTTTGGCAGATTCAAAATGTATGAGTTATAGTCCATTTGTGTGGAAGAATGGTTTCCAAGTAAGCAAAAGGGACATTTCTAACCTCAGGAACTCATTTTTTCCCCCCAAATTATATGTACCTACTATCCTATGACAGTGACCAATTAAATGTAATCCATTCTTTTTTGCCAGTAACTTTATCTTTTTTTACTGTGAAGATAGGATTGTAAGTTTATTTTTGTAAAACATTGAAATGATTTTCACACTTTTATTAAAAGCTGGGGCCCCGGGGCAGTGGCGCACGCCTGTAATCCCAGCATTTGGGAGGCTTAGGCAGGAGGATCACGAGTTCAAAGCAATGGCGAGGCACTTAGCAACTCAGTGAGACCCTGTCTCTAAATAAAATACAAAAAGGGCTGGGGATGTGGCCCAGTGGTTGAGTGCCTCTGAGTTCAATCCCTTCCCCCCCCACCCCCCCCCCAAAAAAAAACCAAAAAAAAAAAAAAAAAAAAAAAAAACAAAACAAAACAAAAAAAACAAACCCCTGGGGATTTTTTTTTTTTTTTTTTTTTTTAATTAAGTTGTGGAGGAGGCCTCAACAAAACCATGAAGGTTTGCAGTTCTGTTGGAATCTTTCTGTGGTAGAAGGTGAAGTATAGCTGAATTAGTGAATTGCAGATGTGCTATTAGGTTAGGTCACTATTGCTGGAGAAGATAGTATCTATGGAAATTTGTGGAAAGGTGACTACTCTTTTTTATTGGGGGTGCTAGTTGGGTGGTGAAGTTGAAAGCTTTTAGGGAGAAACCAGACTAGTGAGGACGATTATAGTAATAGTGCTCATGGTGCCTGCTAGTGCTCCTATCTCTTATCTTTATAGTCCCATCTTTAGTGATGATACCATTATCCCCATTTTACACATAAGGAGGTTGTTAGATTTCCTCAAGATTAAAATTAAGATAGCTCTGTGTCCTGAGCCCTTGTTCTTTTTGTCATATCCTTTTGCCTTTGTTCTAAACAGCTTTTAAAATGTGCCCACCCACTCTTTGCTGAAATCTTCAAGGGTCACTCCCTGAATCTTGGGACATTTGTAGGGTTGGACAGCTCCACTCTCTGTGGGACTTAGGTCTGCCTCTTTGTGACTTCCACTTCCTAGCTCCAAGGAAGAGGTATTAAAACAGATCAACGAAGGCAAATAAAGACGGGGCACTGAGTGCCTGAGGCAGACCACCACGGAAGCTGGAGAGAAGGCTGTGTGTCTGCGACAGGAAACAGGCACAGAAAACGGCTCTGTTTCTCCTGAATTTTCATTCTCTGGTGACCTTT
This sequence comes from Tamias sibiricus, assembly GCA_025594165.1. Classification (NCBI taxonomy): domain Eukaryota; kingdom Metazoa; phylum Chordata; class Mammalia; order Rodentia; family Sciuridae; genus Tamias; species Tamias sibiricus. Next base: position 102,974,415 of record CM046664.1, on the reverse strand, counting down.
GCTTAAGGCAGGGTGTTCTATTATCCAACCAGCAGGGGGAGCAGTGAACTTGAAGTGACATCTGCAGGGGAGAAGCCATCCATCCACTCTGCGGAGTAGGTATGAACAGGTGCTCTTATCCTTCCTGGCATAATATATTCCATCGCCAAAAGATTATCTCTGTTCTTTCTTCTCCCATTCAGTTTATGGTTAATTAAGCCATGGGTTCCAAGAGCAGTACTACACTAGAAAAAAAAATTCACTTTGATGGTAGAATGCATTTTGTTTTTCTGAATTTTTGTATATGTGGTGAAATTGCAGTTTTAAGTTTATCTTTTAGGTTCCAGTAGGATTCATAATTCTGGTTCAAATTATTCTTATACCTTGAACTCAGAATAATATGTTTTCTTAGGAGCTGCCAGATGAGGAGACTTGGTTCTATGAAGAGATTTGAAGGTCCCTGGAAAATAATTGTTGTCCTTACACATTTTATGGTGCCAAGAAATACAATTATTTTTAGGCTAAACCCTATCACTACTTTTTAAAAATTAAATTAAATAACTTACAAACTTATATTTTGCCTAAAAGGAATAGCTCATTAGTTGACCTCCATCATTTAATTTGTTTGTTTTTGAAGAGCTTCTATGGGCTGGGACTGTAAATCCAGAGACTTGCAAATTCAAAACCAGCCTCAGCAACTTAGTGAGACCCTAGTCAGCTTAACAAGACCCTGTCTTAAAAATTAAAAAAATAAAAAGTGCTGGGGATGTGGCTCAGTGGTTAAGCGCCTCTGGGTTCAATCCCTGGTACAAAAAAAAAAAAAAAAAAAAAAAAAAAGAGTTTCTATGCACAGGTGCAGTTTGATGTTGCTAAGTGTAAATCTGGGTCATAAGGTACCTATTGAACCTGGTAAGGCACAGGACAGAAGGCTTATAACAAGGAAGTAGAAAAATTAAAGAAACCATTTTATTTTAATTGAGCTGGTTAGTTCTCATATGTTTTAAGAGAAGCTGCATATTTTAACTAAGATGCCCAAGATGAGATAGGAAAACCATAGTTCAAAAAGTCCAAATTTTAATAAAGTGAATAATATTTTTTTAGTCATAGACCCCATGGGAATATTTCAAGAAAGTTGTGGATGTTATTCCAAGAAAAATGCACATACATATAAAATTTTACATGCTATTTGAGGAGTTCATTGATTGACCCTTCTGAAGCCCATCATAAATCCTTGTTCAGAGCAATAGTCTAAAATGGCAGATGGGAGTGCAAAATGATCCACACATATATGGACTTTACTATTCATATTTATTTTCTGTAGAGGTTTTATATTGCACATAATATATTAGGACCATAGTACATGTATAACATTTATATGCAGACAGATAAACAAAATTAGTTGTAAGAGCTCAAATTTTTATTGATTGGGAGGCAAAACTCAAAATTGACAGACTATCAATTTAGAGAGTAGTGCTAATCAAATTTAAATTCTAGACTCCCTTCTCTCTAAATTGGTGAGCTGGTGATAATAAATCAAGAGGTTACTGCTGGTGACTGAACATTTGGGACTTAATGATAACAAGTAACATTGCCTGTACTTTACTCCATGCTTTTGCATATGCCACATTTGTCCCCTCCCTAGCTGTTCTGTGAGATAGGCAGAGTATGTATGTTAATTGAGATCTCTGAGAGCAGGGATGTTAATCCAATCCTCAAATAAGAGACTTTCCCAAGGGCCCTTGACTAGTCAGTGGTGGAGCCAGTGCTGCCGCTTGTGGCCCCCTTGCTTCAGTTACTGGTGCTCCCTGAGGATACAGAGTTGTTGAATCCCTGGCTGATCCAGGCCCAGGGCTAGGAAACATATTTTAGCTATATGATCAGAGGACCAGAAAGCTGAGCTAACAATTCAGCATTAGCTCTCTCCTGTTGGTACTGTAATACCAACATATTTCAAAACAGATAGAGGGCTCTGGAAGGGTTTAGATACATCTATGTACAAAGAAGATTTACAAGGGGTTATTAAATGGGAGTTCTGAGGCTGGCTTCACGAGAAGTGCCAACCACTCTTTCTCCCAAATTTCCCTTGGTGCCACTGTCAAAGGCAAAGTGCTCATCTAGATGGATTGTTGTTCTGACCCAGAATGACATTTCCAACTTTTCTTATCTATAATCCAATTTCTGAACTTCCTTTTCAGTGATATTAAGTGGAATAGCATAAAAAAGTCTTTTGGCATTAAAGATAATAAATGTGTTCAGCATTGCTCAGGTGTCTTTGCTCTTTGCCAGTGCATTAGCTATATTGATTTTAGAATTTCAAATGACCCTTTTTACCAGACTTGATTAATATCCCCTCCCCACAACTTGGCTACCTGCTTCTTCCCTCTGTCGTGTGAAATCTTCTTCCTTTTCACACTCACACAAGTTAGAGGTGGCTGACCTTCTCTCAGTCAAGGATCAGGAAATGTCATGAGAAGTATCCCTTGGGCCTGGTGATTAGCCTCAAAGGGGAGACTGATTATGGAAGGGTCAATTCTTCAGGACATTTCTCTATTTCCACTATTTTGAGCCCAGGCCCTGGAAACACTCAGGGTAGACCACTTGGCTTGGAAAGTACCATACTGTTCTAACGTGTGGCTTCTACAGGAGAAATATTTAACCACACCGAGGGCTAGAAGGTGAAATGAGATCTCTAGCATGAGGGGCCAGTTCAATCCAAATATCACTGTATTACATGAGACTAAGGTTAATTTCCTGAGAGTCCCTCTAATGAATTAATAGTGGCCTCTGCTACCCTCAGAGGACACGTTGCTTAAAATTCTATTCACACATTAGTTTATTCTGATTTGCACCTGAGGAACTCTAAGGATGCTGCTGCCTGCTATGGCTTTGTGCAGCTCCCAGTGTCTTCCAGGGTGGCTGGTGCATGGCTGATGACACTCAGCCCCAGCTTTTCCTTCCCTTTCAGGAACTAGGTGGCTGGGAAGTTGGCCACCCTTTTTCCCTGGAGATGACCATTCTTCCACTGACATTGTTTTCATTTGTTGACTACTAATTTCATTTCATACCATTTTGAGTTAATTTGTTGTAAATGATACAAGTAATAAAATCACATTATAGCAAATTTAGAAAATCGAGGCCTAGAAATCATTCCTAATCTTACTATACTAGAGCACCTACTCACAGCATTTTTTTAATGCACATTTTAATGTAGTTCTTTTTTTTTTTTTTTTTGGTGGTGCTGGGGATTGAACCCAGGGCCTTGTGCATGCCAGGCAAGCACTCTACCAACTGAGCTATATCCCCAGCCCTAATGTAGTTCTTTGACAGTGACACTGAACTTGGATATTGCATTTTAAAGACTGGATATTTCATTCTAAGTAGTTTTTCCTCTGTTCAATCATCCTCCTAAGTGTAATTAGGAAACCCCAAATTTATTTATCCTATTGTTATCTATTAAATACACCATAAAGTGCATTTCTTCATAGTTATCTATTAAAAAACCCTTATTTATTTAACCTTTTCTATTCACACTGATGGATGGTTTAAATATTGAGAGACTCTTGGGTTGGAAATTTGCTAATTCAGATTCATTTTATCAAAGGTTGTTATTATTATTTCAGTAGTGTTTGACCTATAGTTGGTACTTAATACATGGTGGGTTTTTTTTTTTTTTTTGTTGTTGTTGTTGTTGTTGTTTTACCTTGCACTATAAGCCTGAGGACATAGCTTATATTTCATCCAGAGATTTCTGTTTTATTGTATAAATTTGCCCTAACTATTCCAATTGCTATTTTGTAGGGGCTACTAATATTCTGATTCCAGGGGTCTAGTTTTCTTTGTGTTGCTGATTGAGTCCTGTCAGATGTAGAACATTAGAGTCATGCAAGAGATAACCTTATCTGGTATTCTCCCAATTGATGCATTTTGGAATTTCCAATGGTGCTTATGAATATCGATTCCTTATGAAATCTGATTTTGGTGGATGAGAACTGTGCATCCACGTTTTAACAACTCCTCAGTGTTCCGATTCTGGTGGTGGAAGGACCATAGTTTTAGGTTAGCATTTGGTTAGTAGACCTTGCTAACTTTTTAGAGCTAATGTTAGATTTTCCTCATGTTCAGTCTTTTGCTTTTAAAACTAATCGAATCTTGAGATGACTTATAACAGGAGGCAAATATTACAATCACAATTATGTTCTGCAACAGGAAATAAGTTCTAAATGAATCTTAACATTTTACTTGACACATTACTATGTTTAAGTGTATTAAAGATGTCATTGAAAGGTGCAGGGGAGGAAAATGAACTTGATTTGGCAGGTAGGTGTTCATGGTACTATTATCCACAACTGTCTATGCTGATTGACAGCACACACATTACCTCTTAACAGGCATTGTACTCAGTTGCATCAGATTTAAGTGTATGGCATTTTTACTGAATATTTGAAACTGTTTTAGTTAATAATATTAATTGTGCATAGACCAGCTTTCAGCCATTTTCAGTTGCAAAGCGCTTAATGGCTAATAAACCAAAAGTTTTTATTGACCTTTGCTTATAGTAAACTTAGGTCGACAATGCTATGCTGCTTAAGCTTTACATATTCTGAGCATGGCAAATGTTTAATAATGCAGAGAAGGACTCTCCTCCATATTATAGATAAGAAACTGAAACACAGGGCTCAGAGGCTCCAATCACTCAGCCACAAGGAGCAGAGTCAGAATTAAAGCTCAGATCTCCTGGTTCTTGTGTTCTGCTCTTAACACCCTATTACACTGCCCTTTTTGCACAATTTCTATCTAATGAGAGGCACTTAGTCTAATGGCTGGTAGAGATGATGCGTATTTACATTGCAAAGAGCATTGAAGCAAGGAATTTTACTCAATATATTCTTTTGGAAAACCAAACATGCTTTATTTCATTTTTCACAATTTATTTAAACATCTCACATATACAAAATAGGTACAATTTAATTTTTTCTGCTTGTCCAAGAAACAAGGCTTCTTTGGAACCATGGAAGAGAATGAAAATGAGACTGGCAAAGAACAAATGCTGAATCTAAAGAAGAGGGCAATTTTGGGCAAATGATGTGCATACCTTTAGTTGGAGATAAGATGAAACATAAGGATGCTAAGTCAAATAAAAAAAAAAAAAAACCCACACAATACAACTCAATACAGAGGAGTATTTCTTCTCAGATTCTTCTAGCACCATCAACATTCTTCAAGTATCTGAAATACTATTAGTTAGCACCTTTGTATTATGAACAAAACAAGTACCTCAGTTCATGTCCATCTAGGTCAGCACCCGATGAGGTGGATCACACTCACAGGAAAGCATTTTGAGGTAGTTTAAACCTTTGGAAGTTCTGGTTTTAAACTTCCCTCTGTGGAAGATATTCAGAAGCCACAAGTGGTGCGAATGTTCACGATTTTTATTTTTCAATTTTTATTTTGGTTTTCTTACAAAGATTGACATTTTCCACAATAGGTGTAAGAATGTTGGAAAAAAAAAAAAAAAAAAAAAAAAACTCCAGATCTTTTGGGGAGGGGCAGTGGGAGTGGGAGTTAATTAAATCTTATTGCACAATGCTCTGATCAATCCTTCTTCTCTTTTGCCCACAATTTAAGCAAGGAGTTGTGCAGAAGAAATGGAAGGATTTAGCTTTCAGTTAAAAAAGAAGAAGAAGAAGAAGAAATGGCAAAAAGAAAATTTTTTCCCCCCAGATTTCTTTTTTTGGTTTTTAATTTAGGTTGAGTTCATTTATTTGAAACAGACTGGGCCAACGTCCACACCAATTTCTTGGTCAGCGCCACCGATGTCCAAAGGTGCAATATCAAGGAAGGGCAAGCGAGAAGGCTTGTTTGTTTTGTATTCAATGATAGTCTTTCCCCATTCATTTGTCTTTTTCTGTTTAAAAAAAAAAAAAGAAAGAGATATGTAAACCAGGACTAGTTTTGCATTGGATAACATCCTCACTTTAGATTTTATAAGAACCACTTTTTGACTTGTCTATATCATTCTGAAGATTTGTGTTCCAGATCGATAAGCTTCTCTCTGAGAGTATAGTGTCAAGCATTTCTTTAGGGAGAGGTCCTGCCCAGCCTAAGTTTTGATACATTTAAACATAGTTCAAGAGGCTTATTTCTACAATATCATTTTCAAAATTGGGATGTACGTGTGTGTGTGTGTGTGTGTGTGTGTGTGTGTATTTGGGAAGAGGGAGTTGGGTAGATATGCAGTACTACCATGAATAAAGTCTAAATTTTATCCTAATTATAACATATTGTAGGGAATATGTTATATATTTTCTCCTTTATAAAGAAAAATTATCTAAAGAAAAAATTAAATATAGGCCATACTAAAGAGTAAAATAAAAATACAACATAATTGTAAATTTTAAAATATAATACAACTATAAATTATAGGCTCTGTAAACCTCAAAAATTTAAGTTCTTGGTATATATTGTCATATAAGAATCAAGTTAAAGGAAAAATAACTAATGCATGGACATAGTAGTTATTTCAGTACTTCAGAGTACTTCTGAAGGCAGTATCTGATAAGAATTATTTGGATTTACTCATCTGAATTTAAACTATTATGTAAAAGAGTGAATACGTTAGGTTTGTCATTCATCTGTTCACCTAATGATTTAAGCTAGAACTCCCCCAATCCCACCTCCCCAAACAAATGCTTTTCCCACATTTCACTATTACTTACAGAGCAGCCATCTACAAGGACAGTGTAAGTGAACCTGCTGTTGCCATCGGCAACAAATTCAACATCATTGGAGCCCTGCAGAAGGATAGCTTTATCCAGGCTGCCAGTCTCTGCATCCATGTATGCAATGCTGTTCTTGCAGTGGTAGGTGATGTTCTGAGAGGCATGGTTGGCCAGCAGGCGCATGAAGGCAAGTTGAGTAGCCATTTCCTTGGAGGTCACTCCTTCCACATTGTATTCGAACTGCAGAGAATAAGATGGGAATCCCAGTTAAGTGGTGGACTCAGATACTAAAAGTAAAATTCAAAAAATTCCCAAAACAGTCTAGTAAAAGGAGAAGTAATGGACTCATATCCAAGTCTTAGGAAGAAAGTACTTTTTAAGGAAACTAAATTCACTTGTCTTTGAAGCATAAGATGGACATAAGATCTACCAGGCTAAGGTGAGATTATTTAATAATGGCACCTGTTTCAGTTAAGTGTTAATGTGCACATAACTTTGTTGGAATATGAGCAATGAAATAGAGATGCAGATGTCATTTTTTTTCTATAATTCTCTAATATGTGAAATTCTAGAAGGCATTCAATAAAGCTGGTGAAAGGTTTGATTAAAAATTCAGGAAAATTGCTTTTGTTCTGAAAACACATACGCATAGCTATTTGCTGGCCAGCACATGAAATGACTTTGGTTTGCTTCTCCAATGATTATCAACTAAGTCAATTTGGATAAAAGTTTGGAATTATATATTTGCTCCAAACAACCCATCTTTGTGCAGTCTAGGACAGAACTAGTAAGAGATTCAAACACAGACAGCTAAAACACAAACAATCTTAAGAAAATAACATTTTATAGAATGAGGAGTGTTTGTAGGATACCTCACCTGGCTACCACCATTCATAATTTCTGCTAACCAGACGTGCTTCTTGGGCTTGGAGCTCCTGTACCAGTTCTTGGCTGGGATGTGTTCAGGTTGGGCCCGGATGCAGGTTTCGCCAGTAGAGAAATCACAGTATACTTTGATAGCATCCATAGTGCATCCTTGGTTCGGGTCAATCCAGTAGTAACCTTTTCAGAAAATAGGACCCAGATAATTAACCTTCTTACTGAACAGAACATAGATTCTAAATAATAATTAGTCAAAAATACTGATACCCATAAGTAACATTTTTTATGGTACTCTGATATTGTCTATTCCACATTTAACAGGAAGAAAGAGGTGGCTATGTTTAAGATTAAGAGAGTTCCTTCTCATATCTCCTCCATGCAAAATCAGATCCAAGTATTTACTACCATGATAAGGTCAAAAATCTATGTTAAGAGAAGTGAGGATGCTCACTGGTTGGGAGAAGAAAACGATGCTTCATGGATTGCTAAAATTTCACATACTGTGAGTTTTATCCCAAAACATTTTCATTCTAGACATCAGTGAGAATTGAGTTTGATGAGCTCAATCTTTTAAAAGAGTCAGTGTGGCTGGGATGTTTTGACCTACCACTGCTCCACTCTGGGTGGCTGAGTCTCAGGTCTCGGCATGTGCGAGCTGGGTTCTTCCTAGAGCCTTCAGGAGTAAGAAGGGTCTCAATCTGGTTGTTGAGGGATTTCAGGGTGGCATCAACTTCATAATCCTTGGGTCTGAGAGAAGGTGGTGAGCGAGGCTGGTCAGCCCTGTAGAAGTCTCCTTCATAACCAAAGTCGTAACCACCACCGCTTATACCAGGAGGCCCAGGAGGCCCAGGGGGACCGGGAGGGCCCTGTGAAGGTTAAAGTGAGAAAGGAGAAGCTTTGAATGCAGTTACAGTGAAAGAGACATCCAAACCAGCAGATTTTCAGTTGAGCTTCATACAAAAGCAACAAGGAATCAAGTTAAAGTAAATAACTTATTCCTGGGCACACTTGCAGAGATGGACTTGCAAAGCTCATTGTATTTGGACTATTTTCAGATACCTTAGACAACATATTAAAGTGGGGCTACTTTAATGTGTCGTCAAAACTGCCTTGGTTTAGTCTGAAGAAAATTTTCCTTTAGTCAGTGATGTTCTTTATCATTTCACCAAATCATACTTACAGCAGGTCCTTGGCTACCCTGAGATCCTCGAACACCAGCAGGTCCAACAGTACCAGGATGTCCAGAGCGACCATCTTTGCCAACAGGGCCAGAAGGACCAGCGGGACCCTAAAGATGAAGGAAACCAAGTGCATGTGAGTGAGCAAATCCCCACCAGGCAGGCGTGGCCTGGGCCTCATTGCTCTTGTTGGCCTCTATTTTAGAGATGACATATCTCTTGGATGCACCTACCCTGGGGCCAGCAGGACCGACGGGGCCAGGAGAACCTTGATCACCATGTTGACCCTTGAAAGAGAGAAGAGAAAAAAAAAATCACACTTTCAGAACACATGTCAATAGATAATTTTCTCCCCCCTAAATCGAATGGAAAAGTTTAGTTTCAATGGACTCTGGACTGAGAAAATTGAAAATGTAAAGTGGGGCTCTTTTCTCTCATTATGTCTATTACATTCAATTATTTTTTTTCCACGCGCTATTTCAACAGAGCAATATTAGTCATTCCTCTAATTATATTTATTTTAAGTGGGGTTGAAGGACACTGTTGCCTGGAGATTTTAATATATGTATTTTTCTATCTCCCTTAACCCTCACCTTTTTGTCTGGGGATGAAACAACATTATCGCTGACAGACATGGAATTAGCCAGAGTGGGAAATGGACACGAGGCAGGATGTTTTAGAACAATAGCAGTGAAAATGCGGAGGAGGTCCTTCTGAGCTCAAGGCCTTTGAGGTCAGTGTACATGTGGGATGGCCACATTTTACTTACAGCGAGACCTGGAAGACCCTGTAATCCATTGTGTCCCTTTAAGCCAGGAAGACCTCTTTGCCCTTTATCACCAGGCTCTCCCTTGTCACCTCGAATGCCTTGTGGGCCCTGCAAGGAGAGAGAAAAACGGAGAAGACTTTTAGCTTTTTTAAATGATGCTCACTTTTCCATAAATACTGTTGAACCTGTTTGTGAAGGTAACTTGAGACATGCAAAGGTCTAGCTGGGTTCTCAATTCTTCTGATAATCTACTTGAGTTGAGCTGTCTGTAAAAGGGCTAGATGCCTACAATTATGTAATACAAATAAGCAGAAAAGCCTTCAAATAGATCAAGCTATCTGAATCAAGTCTTAGGATAGAGTAAATTTTTTAAAAAAACGAAGTCTAGCCCATATATATTATCTAACTTCTGAATAGATAACATATAAAATATAGATAGTATATAATAAATACAGATAATAGATAATTTGGATTAATTCTCCTTAAGTGTTAATTTGTATAAAATCTCACTATGTACATACACTAGGACCTCTTGGACCGACAGCACCAACAGGACCAACAGCACCAGCAGGACCCTGTAATTGGAAAAGAGAAACAAATCATCAGCTAAGCCCAAGGTCCTTCTTTCATGCCCCCTACTCTCTCCAAGTGTGGAGAAGACCCGGGGATGACAGCATTAAGTAAATGGTATTTAGACTTACAGGTTCACCACGGTTTCCATGTTTGCCAGTGGGACCCACAGCACCATGAGGACCAGGTGCACCTGCAGCACCAGTAGGACCAATGTTGCCAGGGTAACCGCGCTCTCCCTACCAAAGGTAAAATGAAGCTTAGCGTCAATCTGTATTTTCATCACTTTTAAGTTAGAGCAAAATGAAAACATGTACTGACCTTGTGTCCAGGTTGACCATCGCGACCTGGAGGACCATCACTTCCAGGATTGCCCTGTGAAGATACCATGCAAATTAATGTTCTTGATGAGGCACTGTGGTCCACCAGCCCCTTCATCTCCCAGCCCCTTCAAGGGAACCCCTTTCAGACTGTTAAAAGGATAGGGCCTGCCAAGCTAGGTTTTCTTGGAGATATTTTTTAATATTTAGGCCCAATGTAAAGTGTGATAGTTAAAGACCCACTCCGCAGCCTAAGAAACTGTTCATATTTTTCAGTACTGAAAGGTCATTATGTGTAGATGTTATGGAGAAACAAATCATCTAGTTCAGAAACTTGGAACAAGAGAACTTTAGCTCAGCACATGAAGTTAAACACAATGAAATCCTTCTCAGTATAATTTTGCAAATCAAGTGTTGGACTCACATCACGACCAGCTTCACCAGGAGCACCGTTGACTCCGGGACTGCCCACAGCACCAGGGGGACCACGGGCCCCAGGAGGGCCTGCAATGCCCAGAGGACCGGGTTCACCCTAAAAAAGATAAAGCAACATTTTTCTCATTAGATGAAATGCTAACCTCACACTCCAAAAACAACCTTCAGGAGATTCTAGTTTGAAGAGAGAAGGCAAACTGACTGGATTGTAAAACGTCAGGAGGTGTCATTATGTCCTGTTTGCCCACCTTCTATACACTGAGATGGTCAGTACTGTGTAGTTATGGAATTTTGCTCTGTTTAAATGAAACCTAGTTGCATCCAATGTCCCAAATGAAATAAATTCAGATAGTTGACAGAGTTTATGGAGATGAGATGATTCCTAGTTGCTGTCACATATAAGGTTAAATGGGATGATTCAGAATTTCCAGAATTTCATTCTTCCTGCAGGATAAATGATGCCAGCAGTTCATATTGCAGAGGAGTAAATGCAATTAGAGCTTATATCGTTCTTAAGCGTGTAGAAAGAACAAAAATCATTCTGCATAATGTTAAGCTGTGTCTTTAGAGTGTGTGTCTAAGTAAGGTGGTATTAAAGCTTCTTAGATAAGTGACATGTGATCTGTATAAAGAAAATGCCATGAATAAAAATCTTAAGTGGAGTTATTCAGTGATCAATCTGTCACATTTGAAGTGGCAGCTTTTAAAATCTTTTATTATGTTAATGAGAATCAGAATGGTGTCAAACACTCACCGAAGTACCAGCAATACCTGGCAGGCCACGTTCTCCCCTAGAGCCAGGGAGACCCAGGATGCCAGGAGCACCAAGAATACCCTGAGGACCTGCGGTGCCAGGAGGTCCCTAAACAAGAGGAAAAATACTGAGTATTACTGGTAAGACCCTGGTTGATAATATAGATTAGTTTGAGGATTATCAAAAGTGAGTTTAGGAAAAGGTTTATGTCCTAATAGTGGGATGTATCCTTGGATATCTTTTCTCTAGTGATGACAGTGGGTTTATATCTTGGCATGTATATATATTTTTTTGTACCTAATTCCTCCTTGAGACCAATGGGACAACATTTAACAATATGTAGTTGGAATTAATGAGGCCATTTGAGGGGGGAATAGAGTTTTCACAGACTCTATGCAAAGAAGCAAATTTTGAGTTTGGCCTCTAAGGTCTAATAAGGGCACTTTTTTTTTTTTTTTTTTAAAGAAAACTTTACTAAAAAAATATTTTAAGGGGGCCGAACTGGGGTTGGAACTCAGGGGCACTCAACCACTGAGCCACATCCCCAGCCCTATTTTGTATTTTATTTAGAGACAGGGTTTCACTGAGTTGCTTAGTGCCTTGCTTTTGCTGAGGTTGGCTTTGAACTCTCTATCTTCCTGCCTCAGCCTCCCCAGCTGCTGGGATTACAGGTGTGCACTACTCCACTACTGAAATTTAAAACACATATATGATAAAGCACTTTCAAAGCAGCAATCATGCTGGATAATGCATGTGTAATAAATCAGTAGCTTACTGATATTGATGAATGTCCAGTAGGATGGTCACAGCAATGGAATTCTCTCTTAATTTTAGAAACTTAGGTGCCCTCAACAGATGGCTTTAAGGGCTATTGTGATAAAGAGTGAGTTCCTCCATTTACTACCATTCCTATTATGTGCTTTCTGAGTATTTGCTGAAGCTACAGCACCTTAATGTGTGCTGGACAGATTTCCTGGCTCAACTGAGCTCTCCTCAAGAGGCTGCAATACTCATCAACAAATATATGCCACTTGAGGATTCGAGTAGGGGCTTTATTTTAGCTCAAGAAAAGGTAATAAGAAAAAGGAGTTTGAAATCACTTACAGCAGCACCAGGCTCTCCAGAGGGACCCTTTTCACCAGTGAAGCCAGGGGGGCCAGATGCACCTGTTTCTCCAGTTCGGCCAACGGGACCTTGGTCACCACGAGGACCGCGAAGCCCTTCTTTGCCAGCAGCCCCAGGGGGACCAGGAGGGCCAGTGATACCCTGTGGGCAAATATACAAGGTCATTTGCTTTCTGTTAAGTATGATGGACCTGGAAGAGAGCCACAGAAATTTTACATACTATGATGCAAGTAGTGAGACTCAGCAAATAGTCTACCCTGGCTATTGTTTGGAAAGCTTGAGACTTTTTAACAATCTCATAGAAAGAAGCAACTTCTGTTATACATCTCCCAAGGCTATGACATAGCAAATAATTGAGGCAGAGTCAGTGTCAAACTTCTGTGAGGAAAAGTAATGTTGTGCCACCAGTACCCTGACATATTGGAATCAGAACCATGGGAAGTTATGAGAGTTAATTTTAAGTGAATGGGACTTTGGGTTTTGGAAGATTCTGCCCCTTTCTTTTTGAAGAAAGCCAATACTGGAATTTTGTTCATAATTTAGGAACCACATATGCTCTCAACTAGGTTTAATTAAATGCCTACAGGGAATGAAGATTTTTCTGTTATGAACCTGTAAAAGGATTCCAAGAAATCAACATCTTTGCTATCCCCCCCCCCCCACCCCGAAACCTTAACTGGAAGACTTAATCCTTGGTAATTAATTAAATTCTCTTGAGTCCTGACAGGAGAGTCTGAATCAGAATTAAATTAGAGGCCAAACCACCTTTAAATTTAGGAACAATTATACCTTAACAACGGAGGCAGAATGTTAGCCATAAAGGGTAATTAGATATAGGAATATCTGATATGTGACTAAAACTGTACTGTTTCTTTATTTTTAACAGAGATCATGCCCTCAAAATGAGACTGGTGTTTGCATGAGTAAAAGCCTCTTAAGCTGATATTATAAAATATAATTTGTGATGGTTTTGCTTTAATGGTTGAGAAAAACTGATTTTACATCAGGAAAGTAATAGCAAATATTAGCGATATGTTTTTATAAAGAGTTGCTCACTAGTTTTAAGTTACTCACTAGTTTCTTATCAGAGGCCGGATTTTTTTTTGCTAGTGTAAATGAAGACATATTCGGAGTGATTTACTTACAGAGGGTCCAGGGGGACCAGTTCGTCCAGCAGCACCAGGGAAACCAGTCATACCCTAAGAACGAAGCACATTAAAATTCCACAGTCAAACCAACTCCCAAAAATTTGGATAAGAGGAATTTCTCCTGTGGAAAATCCTGATGGGACTAGGGATGGACCAAACAGTAGGTAATAGGCAGTTTCCTATAGGTATTGTTCAACCAGGACTCTGAAGACCCTCCTCCCCACCTCTTCCTTATCAAAATGCCAACAGTTGCTGTGCCCATGTTTTGCATTAAGGTTTTGACTGTTCTTTTTGAAATACTCACATCTTAACTCATGGTTGTAAGAGCAAGAATATGACACTATGTCACTGTTACATATTAATGTGTACACATTAGTGACTATCTTAACTACCTGACTAAGAGAATGGGCACAAAATAACTAAAGGAATAATGTTGTTTATAGAAGGTGTGTGTGGAAAGAATAAATGACCTAAGGCATTTTGCACAGCCCAGTGAGAAATGTCAGTAGAATCCATTCCTGGGGACCTCTGTGTCTCTAGAAAGTCAAACTGGCAACACTAGATATAAAGGGGAAGGACTAGGCCAGGTGGGAAAAGGGGGACATCAAAATTAGTCAGTGGATGTGTTGAAAATAATAAATTAAGGATATACCATTTCATTAAAAAAAAAAAAAAAAAAGATAAAGGACACCAGATAAACATTTTATCCACTTCACAGTTAAACCACTAGGGGTCGACCTTGTGTATTACCTCAAGTGAGGTGGTAGCAACATTTCCCGCATTGAGTTTCAGCTGGGATTAACATCCTGGAGTGGCTGACCTTACCTTCAGTATCAGAATTGCTCTGATTAGAATGAACTTGAATCTCAAGAATCCTCTAGTAAGAGTTCAAATTATCTAAAGACTTCAAAACTTTCAAGTCATTCCTAATAGAATCTGAAGAAAGAAGAGTGATCAGAGCCCACTATAAATACTTACAGGGGGTCCTCCATCACCACGACCTCCAGCAGGACCAGGGGGACCATTTGGACCCTAAGTGCAAATAGAAAGATGAGGTCAAACCACAAAAGAAATGATTCTTATACATGTTACTCTTCTTCCAAAAGGATCATTCCCATATCCATTAGAAGAAAATTCATAAATGAAAAATGATTATCTGTGTCATATGAAATAAATGTTCTTAAATATTACCACCCTATGGATTATTGAAGAATAAAAATATGACAGTACTAGCAAAACTTTAATGTTAATTGGTGTGCAAAGGTTAACTTTTTAAAAAAATCATCTTCTTTCTGGTATATTCCCTAGTATACAGTAGGTACTTGATTGATGTGTGCTGAATTATAAATCTCATGGGTAACTACACAGGTTGTGTTGGCCACCAGTAAATTCAACTTACAGATGGGCCAGCAGCTCCAACGGGGCCGGCGGGACCAACAACACCATTTTCACCCTTAGGTCCTTTAGTTCCTCTCTCTCCTTTAGCACCAGGTTGACCAGCAGCACCCTGTTGGAAAGGATTTGTTATAGCTCTGGTATTCTGATTCACTCTGCTCCCCAACCTGGTATGGTTTCAGATCAACCTTCATTATGCGATACTCACAGCAGGACCAGCAAATCCATTGGGACCAGCAGGACCAACCTCACCACGTTCACCCTAGATGGAAGAAGGGATTTTAAAATGCCTTAGCAATCCTGAATTCATGAATGTTTAAGAGTCGTGAAGTAGGACAGTCCACATGACCCAGATTTCTACTTACAGGGCTACCCCGAGGACCAGCTGGGCCAGCAGGACCAGCAGCACCAGCTTCACCCTGTAATGGAACAAAAGATGAATTTGCTAACGTGCCTAATGCAGGTGCTCCAAGAGGTGGGAAGGACAGAGAATAGCAGTAGACAGGGCTGATGTCAGAGTTTGCAGACTTCTTGGAAGAGATAACTAATGTACATTTCACAGAGCAAAATGAAGTGGATTCTTACTTTACTTAATGCTATATTCATTTTAAGGGTTGAAGTGGTATTGGTTGTTCTCTTGCAAAAACACTATAAATCAGAACCCACAATACCAGGAGGAGGACATTTTAATTTTTAGATGGACACAGAGCTGATCTATTTGCTGCAGTCTTTGCAATACAATAAATAAGGTCTATTTTAAGTGGACTGCTTGATGTGAAATGGGCACACTATGTATTTTATTGATTTTTTACAATTGAAGGCTTTGGGAAGGCTTAGTGCATTAGGATATTGTTAATGGGCAACAGGGAAAGTCTGTAAAACAAATGATAGGGATTAAAGTATAGATCAGATAGCTGGCACATCTATAGGAAGGGAAAGAGAACTTTAAACACAGAGCATTTGTTTCCTGCTGCCCTATCACAACAGCTAGGTTTTTAAATAAGTGGGCTTTATACCAAGCCATAAAAATGAATTGCAGGGGCTCTTTGGGACTAAGGCAGGCAGGAAATTTTAGATAGTGCTATCAGCTCAGAGAGTTACACTTAGTGAAAATGCAAGCTCACCCGGTCACCTGTAGCTCCAGCAGGACCAGGGGCACCTACAGCACCAGGAGCACCCTAGTAACAAAAGGAAACATGTTTAATTAATTAATAACAAAAGTGAACCTTGTCATCCTGCTGCTAGGCCTATGCAGAGTGTGAGCACCGTTACTGCACACTCTGGTTGAACATCAAGAAATCTTGGATCCATTTCAGTTCTAACTATTAAGACTATGAGAAGCCACTTTCAGGAGGAGAGAACTCCAGTAATGAAGGGTATGAAAATGGGTACATCAAGGGCAGGCCAAGAATTTGGGAGATCTGAACTCTGCTCTTGTAAAATTCTTTGGAGATCAGCAAATGAGTAGCCTTGTTTGGAAATGTCAGAACTCTATAGTTAAAGGAAAGACTTACGGAATGGGCTATGGGGAGTAACCTCAGAGGGGAGAGGTGAAAGAACGAACCAAGGCAGACTGGCCTGGAAGTGCCAGGATGCTTATACCCTAGGTAGGGTAATTATGCTTTTATGTATTTTCTTTGGCATCTCTATGGCATTAACAGCTGATCTTTGTGGCTGCTCTTAGATAAAATCTCAGGGCAGACATATGAATTACTGCAGGACCTTGTTAAGGGTTCTGGCTTTTTAAATGTAAGAGCAGTACTCTTATTTTTTAAAGCCCCATTATCACTTCAAATACTTGTTTAATGTTGTATTAAACCCAGAGCTTTTCGTCTGCAGTTAGTATATTTAACACTAGAGAAGTTAAAAAAATTTCAGATGTGATTTCCAAAGGAGTATGTCCTGTTGAATTTTTCTTTTGGAACATGAAAAATGATATTATTAGTGGTAGATCCAGGAAGGAATGCAACACTATTATTTCTAAACTTGCTATGTTGGAAACTTTCTCAATTTAAATAAAATTCAACTTACACGAGCACCATCTCTGCCAGGGTTACCAATTTCACCTCTGAGGCCAGGTTCGCCCTGAAAGTATAAAGCAAGAACAACTTTCTGTTTTCTGTACACATTTTTGAATCAAAATTAATCTGAAGTGATTTTATAGAAGATTCTATAATACCGTTAATCATTGAAGATATTTAGTACATTTCTCAATTCCCTACCCTTCTATAGGATGTTGAACGAGGAAAGAAATTTTAAAAATAATAATAATTCAAGATCCATTCCAGATTATTGTCAAACATCCCCCCCCCCCCAATTTCCATATACCCTTCTGACGCATAATTAAGCAAGGTACAAATTCATGTGGACAGAATTGTAAGACAACATCACAATGGGCTGCGGGGCCTGATCACTCTTTACGGCATAACTAATGCAGCAGCACGGTTGACAGCTGTTCAATAGAGCTTCTTCCCATTAATTAGGGCAGGATGAGGCATTATTGTTAGTGGCATTAAAATGAGCCTCATGTATTACTCAACACCATCTGTTTGTGTGAAATTCCATGGTAGCGAGGAATTTTGCCAGATTAGTGAGTTTAGAAATGCGTAGGTGCTAGGTGGCAGAGGGAAATGTACATAGATAGATATCAAAATGCTACCAGACCACCTGCCAAGCATTGTAAAGAAAACTGGGCATCCTTGTGCGGCCTCTTTGCCAGGGTTCATCAATAGTATGTATTAAGGGCCAACACTGAGAAGGTACCTTTTCTCCCTTGCCTCCAGGTATGCCAGCAGCACCCCTCTCTCCTGGGAGTCCACCAGGACCAGATGCACCAGCAGTGCCTGGAGCACCAACCACACCGGCTTCACCCTTGAATCAAACACATGTGAAATCAATTATTTCAGTGGCAAAGAAGAGAATGAAGAAATAAACTCTTGTAGAATTCCAATTTAAACATTTAATAGATAGCATTCTTGCTTGCTTAGAGACACAAAGGAGGGCCATCGAAAGAGGGAGGATATAACAGGAAGATGCTATTAATGACACAATGACTAAAGAGAAGAGAGTAGTGGGAGTGGGTGGCTGTGATTCTTCTCTAACCTGCTTCCAATCCTCTTAAGGAAGACTGGCATGGGGAAGAAGAGGAAGGGGACAATGGGAAGCAGAGAGTGAGAAATGTTTGCCCATAAGCCTTTTTCAAGGATAAGTCTCTTAACCCAGGCAGGAAACATGGAAAGAGACCTTATAAACTGGGGAGATATTTGTGTTTTCGTTTTCTTAAAATAGGAGACTATAGATTCCATTTTATATGAACCTCCACAATTTCATGTACTTAACACTGTTGACTAGCTTCTGAGATGAATAGGTCCCTATGAAAGGATCATCTAACACAACTCTATTTCCTTTCTTATTTCTTCTCTCCCTCTTACCTTGTTTTCATTTATTCCCTATAATATCCTTCCACATACTAAAATAACCTTCTGAAACTACTCTATACATTTTCTGCCTTGAAGGTAAGAATCAGAAGTTAATACAAATTGCCTTCTTCTTATTGTGTTCCAAGTAATCTGTTTTCCAAACATGTATAATTCCATTCACTTTAAAATCTAAACTCAGATTCAACTTTAAAACACAAGATTTCATACTTATTTTTTGGGTGTGTGTGTGCGTGAATATAGCATCCAGTTAATGTTCATTATTATATACTCTCATTGTTAAAATTTAGCTTTTAGAAAGTTTGATTCATGGGTGGGATATTGAAAGGATAAAATTTGTTTTCTGAAAATAACATCCAGATTAGGATGGTTCTTGATTCAAACAAAAGCATAAGCAATGTAATGAGAAAAGGGTGAAACCCACACTAATTCATTACTGTTTGTAGAACACTGAGCCTTCCTGCCTCAGTTTTCTTTTGGAATACTTTAGGACCCTGGACCTATTATTAACTATGGTGGAAATCATCACAGAATTGGAAATAAATAAAAATATGAAAAATTCTACTATTCTTATAAAGAGTCTATTTATTGTTGAGTACAATGCCATCAAATGATAAAACTCAAAGTTTTACCTTGTTTCCATCAGGCCCTGGGGCTCCAGAAGGACCTCGGCTTCCAATGGGACCAGCAGGTCCAACAGCCCCACTCTCACCTGGGGGACCACGTTCCCCCTGTAAAGCAGAAATTAGAAGATGTCACTTTTAGAGATACTATGATAAACCCACAGTCCACACTTGTTCTGCCATCTTTCAGCAAATTAAAAATTTTTTTGTTTCTAATTTTTCCATTTGTATAATGATGAGGTGGGATGAGATAATCTATAAAGTCTTAATTGGTTCTAATGTTCTGGAATTATGAGTCCAAAATTTGTTGCTTCTAAAGCATAATACCCAACCTTTGGGATACATTTCATATTTTTTTGCCTTATTTGTGATAAATTCATAGGTAAAAATAGACAGTGATTACACATAGCAGTCAAAGGAAAAGATTGTGGCATTAGAGTGGAATAGCAATGTCAGGTACAGATAAAGATTGTATCTCTGCTCCCTTTTTAAAACCTCATGCAATAATGATATAGCAGTTATAATATTCAACTCCTCAGTTGTGTATATTTGTATATATATGTATATTTATATCTATCAATTTACTTATATATGTAGAATCTCTCAATTCACATCTAAATATCACTATAATATGGCATTCTGTGACCCAGAATATTTAACACCTAGGTTAACATTGCAAAAGTATCAAAGGACTTTGTTAGAACTTGTTTCTATTGTACTATGGATTTTTTTAATACTAACTCTGGGTTTCCTAGGCCTATGATAACCAGCAACATAATGGAGTACTTCTGTGGCAAATGAATCATTCCAGTTATGTTAATATCCACAAACTACATCTTAATTTTATTTTTCTGTATAAATTAGACTTATACCATCAGCTTTAGACTGTGAATATCAACAAACATTGTAAAAACTGACTTTAAATCTTAGTAAGTTATTAATTTCCCTTGGGTTAAGTTGAGCCACTATCACGAATGTCTCACACTTGTCTATATAAGTCACTGGCTACAATACCTGTGTTATTTCATCTATGTTTCTTACCTGACGACCATGTGGCATTGAATAGGCAATTTGAGTAACTGAACAGGAAAATCAACTACCAACTTAGAAATCTACTGATCTCTATGGATCACATTTGACAATAGAAGAGGGTTGCAAGGAAAGTCATTAGTGTTTTAGGAGGAAGTGTGCCTGCTTTTAAAAACACATTGCCAGAAGTTGGTGAAAGGTAATTAAACAACACTTACTCTTGGACCAGCAGGACCAGGAAGACCAAATTCACCAGGGATACCCTAGGCAAAATCCAAGAATAAGTCAAACATGAAATGCATAGGTGATTTCTAAATTCACTTATGATTATGATATGTGAAAGATCCTGAAAGAGTGAAATAAAGCTGCATGGGCTCTACCTACAAAAAGCTTAAGTATAGAGGCTAATACAATAGAGACAACAGAACTTTCAGTGGTCTATGCAAATCTACTAAAGGAGAATTCCATTAATATCAAAGATGTATCTATTCTAGGACAGGACCTGGTATCAGAAAATTTAAATTTCCATTATTTAGTCCATTGTCTTTAAAAAAGTGACAAAGCAGACTATCTTTTTTTGCTAATATGATAAATAATAATGAACACTATCAGACATTGCCTATTTTAAGCTATATAACAGACTGCCTTCTTAATAGAAATTATCATATTCTGTACATTACCTAGTTAATTGTATACCCAAGTGTATTTCTTTTATTATTGACCAGCTGTCTCCTTAATGTGCCCCACTGTTGACAAAGGAGACCAGGCCACAGAATGTAACTAAATTGAGGCACATTCATCACAATTACAGAGAAAATGACTCAGAACTCATGCTCTGATTGTGGATAGCAGTGTCATGTCTGAATGCCAAGAAAAACATTAAAAGCAATTTTTCAGGGTCCAGTTTGATGAAAAATCAGTGCATTTATGTTCTCACTCTGAAAAAGGAAATAATTTGTATTTTAACATTACCAAGAACAAAACAAAAAGTTAGGCTATTACATGAAATATTCGTTGATAGATTTTACTTTCATAATGTGATGTTTCATTGAATCCATAAAACAAAGTAATTTGAACTAATATCAGTAACTCATTTCACTCTCTCCCTCAGCACCAACATAGACAGAACACTATCATTAACAGATGAAATATGAAACTTCCTTTTACATATTGTAATTGTGCTGCAATAGGGCATTAAACAGAAGGAAATTCTCAAGTGAATTTACTACCGGTTGTTTTACTCACCCTTTCTCCTGGTTTGCCAACTTCACCCGTGGTACCTGAGGGGCCAGGCAGACCCTAAACGAAAAGAAATACAAATCTCAATCTTATGGTAATATTCAGGGGATTTTCTAATACTCTGGGTTTTTGGGAGAGGGAACTACCTATTAAGTGTTATAAACAGTATTAGGTATTATAAAAGCTCTCCATCAAAGTTTGCTTTGAAAAAATGCACTCTCTGCTTTAGTTCCGAAGTCATAATATGTGTGATGGGGGAGATGGTGACAGTGAATTATAGGTGTGTCATCTGGCCAAGGCAGTATTTTGTACGTTTTTTTTTTTTTTTTTTTTTTTTTTTTTTTTTTTTTTAAACTCACCTGGAAGCCTGGAGGACCAGCGGGACCCTGTTCACCTTTGCCACCTTGGACACCCTGAAAGTGACAGCAGAGATAGCATCAATAGAGACATCAGCCACATTGCTGTCTAGCTATGTTACTTGTGGACTGCAAAATGGAGAAGGTTGTTTTGAGGGACTAGGTACATTCTACTGCAGAAGAGCACAGGAGAGGGAGAAATACTCACCTGGGGTCCAGGGGGTCCCTGAGCACCATTGTTTCCATCAGGACCAGGAGCACCCTAGAAATGTTCAACAGAAAGACCAATGGTTATGTGCAAGCCAGGCAGTTCAACATGCTTCAGAGCATCATTGAAGTGAGTTCCTCAAAGCAAATTTGTCGTTTCAGCATGAATTAAACTCACTGTGACTTTTTGCCAAAACCTGAATCCTGCCTACTAAATTTTGATATGGTTCAAGGGAAGTCCTCGGATGGAAGGCAATATATAAAGGCCAGAGAATACTACTACATATTTATACTCTTTTAATCACAAGATGAATAAAATAAAGACTAAATGCTTTTGTAAGTATCTTTGACTTAACATATATTCTGATTTGTCATAGCTCACTGCCTTATATGTGTGGTTAAAGAAAAAAAGACATTTCATGATGGTAAAAGGACCCTTGGGATACCCTATGGGAAAGAAAGTGACAGAAAGATATCAAATGGCCTCAAAAGATGTGTGTTTCTTGGGTGAATTCTACATGAATAGATGTGTATAGCAGTTAGCACCTACCCGAGCACCAGCAAGTCCAGGGTGACCTTTATCACCACTTTTGCCAGGATCACCCTATGATAAAAATGAAACACAAAATAAAAAAACTATCGTATTACACATTTAATGTTCAATTAGCCATGCCAATTTTGAAATATTAATTTCTTGCTTGCGTTTTTTTTTTTTTTTTTTTTTTTTGAGATTCCTAGTCCTGGAGTTCTATGATCCAAAGCATGATCCATCATCAGGTAGCTCCAGGTACAGTAAGAGGCACTTGTATCTGAGGAGGCAGTGACTCAGGAGATGGATTTTTTCAGCAGGTATGTAAGGGATCTATCCCAGGTAAACCTTTACTGTGGTGAGTGCCCTGCAGTTTTCCTATGCCGAAACGACATGCCTTGAGGTAGTTTAGACTGATAAATGGGAGAAAATACTAGATCTTTGGTGAACTGTAGCAAAAAACTGATGAGGGAGAGGAAGTTGTGGTGATTCTTACAGTGGGGCCTTTGGGTCCAGGGAATCCGATGTTGCCAGCCTCGCCTCTTGCTCCAGCTGGGCCAATCGGGCCAGGTCTGCCATCAATACCAGGGAGACCCTGAAATCAGAGTTTAATATTTAAAGTTTACTCTACATCAACATGGCCTCCCTACCTCAAACTCATGATGCTTCCTGGGATAAAACAGAATAGCTTTCTCGATGCACAGAGCTTCTTGTATATAGCGTCAATAAATTATGAATCCATTTTCCTTTTCTAAATAAGATGTCGGTACACACACGGCCAATTCAATCTCATATGTACGCAATTTCCCTCTCTCCCCCCACCTCTCTGTACCCTTGTCACCTGCTTCAATTTTCCCTGCCACGTTTTTCTCTTCCCTTTTCTGCTTTCAGTCCTGCGTTCATTTGGACTCCATAATTACAATCTATTACTTTGCATTCCCAGATGATGTAGGTGGCTGATATTTATTTTCAATGTATTCATGTATAAATAAGCCACAAAATAGACTTGATAAGGGTGCAATAAGTGTCCTTGAAAACATAATGGAAAATGAGCAATACTTACCACAGGACCTTCTTTACCAGCTGGGCCAACATTTCCAGGGGAACCAGGAAGACCCTATAAAGCAAATGAGGAAGCTTTCATGTTGGCTTGTTAACTCACATACTCAAGGCTCAGATTAATTGAAATCTCACAAAAGCACTTTCCCCTCCAATTTTTGTTTGTTGCCTAGGGTAAATCTTTAGGGATATTAGCCACTAGTCTGGAGGTATGAAAAGAGCCCTGAAATTTTTCTTCTATTTTTTGTGCCTCTCCCTTTATTGAATTTTAGTGAAACTGATCCATTTACAGATATCACAAGAAACTGTTAACATGCTATATGGGCAAATGTATCATGCTATTTACCTCATAATAGAAAAACTATACTTTTAGTAAGCAATTTCCAAAGTGAATTTTTTTATGGCTATATTTGGTGTCCCTATTACATGTTTATGGTACAATTACAGTTGATATTCACCCATAAGAGATAATGGAGCAAAAAAAATTACTCTATTGCTATGGATTAGAGTGTCTACAGATCTAAAGGTCATTTCTCCATAGCTAGTGTGATGCTGAATACATTACAGCACTCTGTGATTGCTTGAAAAATGATTTCACTTATGAATCTAATAAACTAATAATGTATAGCCCTAATACATTTCATGAACACCTTATATAAAACCTACAAATTAAGATAAAAGATTCATGCTGATAGGAGAACCAACCTAATTTGGATATATTAAAGTAGATCTATGCTTCCAAAGAATAGATCAAGCCATTGTATCAAGTAATAAATAGGAAATTCATGAACTAACTAAATACATTAAAAAATCTACGGAGCTTTGATAAAATTAAATTAAAAATTAAATTAAAAAGGCATCTGTCAGAAAGTCTAGCAACAAATTTACTTCAGATGTTTTTGTTATCTCCAATTTTAGCCAACAATACATATTGCCAGATGTGACTTGCTCAGAATAAATCTGAAACTTACTCGGGGTCCCATGAGACCAGGCTCCCCAGGGCGACCAGAGTCTCCATTGGGACCTCGGACTCCAGCAGGACCAGTTGCACCACGATTACCAGGAGGTCCCTATTGAAAAGAAAGGGGCAGAGAAAGAAGATGACAAAGCTAGTGAAACAGTCACCGGGAAAGTATTAAATTCCTTCCAGGAAAATGAGGGCTAGACTACTAACCATGACACCGGCTCTGCCATCAGCTCCAGGAAGACCACGAGAACCAGGATTACCCTGCAAGAAAGTAGATGAAACAGAAGGGAATTAGAAAACCCTGGAATCTGATCAGGCAGAGTTTATGAAAAGATGGCATGTTTTGTGTCTGTATCTCCCTAAGGCTGAGATACAGACACAAACCCAGCCAAATCACTTCACCCAAACCCCAAAGGAATGTGTGAATGAGCATCCTGCAAAAGTAGGTCAACATTGTTTTCAGACCAATTTAAAAAACATACCAAATTGGGAGTCACTGATTTAATAAAACAGATGGAAAGCAGATGCTTCTTTCGTCTAGTAAAAGCACTCTCAGTAATTTTGACAATTCTCAATGAAGGGGTATCATCATCTGCCTCTAGGGTATCTAGGTGTTAAGGAGCATTTGGAACCTACTCTCAGTCCAGGAGGTCCTGCAGGGCCAGCGGATCCAGGTTCACCATTGGAGCCTCTCTTTCCTTCTTCACCACTGGGACCAGGAGGACCTTGGGGGCCAGCAGAACCCTGTTGAATGAAAAGAATAAGAGAAGGGAATAGAAACGAATTTTTCATATTATATCCAGATAAAGAAACTGAATTGAAAGAATAATAATGCCACAGAATTGTGATTGTAGAACTACTTACTGGCTCACCCTTGTTACCACTCTCTCCTTTGGAGCCAGCTGGACCAGGCTCACCCTAGGACCCAAGACAAAACAGTGGTCAAAACACAAACATTTGTCAAAACTCTCTTGCAGACAAATTTTATGGGATATGGGTTAAGGTAAGGAGAAGCTTAAGTTCTGTAAGGAATTTAAGTATGACTCAGTTCATGCGCAAATGGCCTATAGGGGAATAGCATCAGTGGAAGGATAAGACTGAGGTCATAGAACTTGGTCTCATCTAGTTTGGTGTTAAGGTTCTATGACCGCAGGAGGAATGCATCTGTGTGCATGTGAGGAAGAGGGAATATACATACATATGCCTACAGTTTACAAACTAAAAATGCCAATGAAGGAAAAGTAAAACTTTAAGAAAAAGTCTAGATAGTGATGAAATGATGGTAACAGTAGTATTTCGGGATGATGAAAGCCAGCCACAGCTGTGACCACTTACAACAAGTCCTCTGGCTCCAGTAGCACCAGCAGCACCAACAGGGCCAGGAATACCACGGGGGCCAGGGAGGCCAGGAGCCCCAGCAACACCGGGAAGACCCTGTTGAAGGGAAGCAAAGCCTGGTCCATCATGCGGTGATGGTCTGTAGAGGCAGCACTTACTAAATTTCTTTAAAACCATAATAGCACGTTTTAGCTACCCAGGTATACTTACAGCTGCACCCTTAGCACCAGTAAGGCCATTGGCTCCAGGATTACCCTATGAGAAAAAGGAAGAAGGATATCAATTCACTGGAATATATCTGATCTTCTTCAATTCCACCTTCATTTCTCTTTTAAAAATTGTTTTCCTTGCATTCTTCTACTTTATAAGATTTAACAACAACATCTACTTACAGGAGGTCCAACAGGGCCAGAAAGACCAGGAAGACCCACTTCACCACGAGGACCCGCAGGACCAGAAGGACCAGGGTTACCCACAGGTCCAATTTCACCCTAAAAGAGAAAATGATAATGAAGAATTGGCCAGCAAATATTGAAACAGCATATCTCTGTTATTAGGACCCCAAATTTTGGTGAAACTTCTTCAGAATTGCAATTGTTTTCCTTATCTGGTTTGTAACCTCAAGATTTGGGGTTCTTTTCCTACTTTTTTTAGCCTACTTCTGTCACTTGGCAGAATTAAGATTGCTACCTGTTGCTATCATTGCTACCTTGACTCCACCTCTGTCTTTCTGTGATCGATTGCTTCTCAGTCAGTCCTGACTAGTCTGGGCCCCAATAGAATGAATTTCCATATTTCCAGTGATCTTTATGTTCATAGTGTGCAAATGCAGAGAGATGATCGATTTTGAACTTGAGGTGGAAAATCCATCATCCTATATCTATTCTGAAGGGGACATAATTAAGGTAACTATTCTGTAATTATCTCTCTCTGCCAACGTAGTTCTGATCTTTCACATCAGAGTAAAAAGTTTATCAAGGCAGTGATAATGGGAACTAGTGTTTTTACCTTGGGACCAGGGGCACCTGGGAAGCCTGGAGGGCCAGCAGATCCAATGGGACCCTGGAATCAAAGCAGAAAAAGAAATTTCCTCTAAGTAAACTGAAAAAGCAACGACAACAGAAGATAGAAGAAGTTTAGACTGTCTTGATCTTCTTTGATATTGGCAAAGAAAATATTGGCTGCTAGCTTGTGGACATGAGAGTCATATTCAGGGACGGCATTCAGGTGTCCAAGGTAGGGTGGATTTTACTTTATACATCCACCAATAGCCTCAGGTATTTGGAAGTAGGCTATGCTACTTACAAATGGAAACTTCAAAAGGCCTCATAGAACATTTGGTAAAGTGTCGGGAATGATGTTATTTCATAGGAAATGAGTGAGGGAGGTGGCTCCCACCACCAAACTTTCAACCCTTCCAAATTCCCTAGTGTCAACACTTACAGCAGGACCCACAGGACCGACACTGCCATCACTGCCACGGGCACCCTATGAAGAAAATAAGGAGGATGAGTCAAGAGGAAAGTTAAAGGGCAGCCATTAGAAGATTTTTTGAAGAGAATAAAAATAAATAAAAACAGGACACTTACAGCTGGGCCAGGGGCACCGACACGTCCTCTCTCACCGGGAAGCCCACGGGCTCCCTAGAAGCAGAAATCTTTTCAGTAAAATCCAGAATGTTAATCTTTAAAAAGTCACAGGCATCATTTGCTTTGTTCATTTTTCAACAAACACAAAAATCCAGTAAAAATAAATAGTTCTTGTTCTAATACCAACTAAAACAGAATGTAGTTCAATTAAGTATGCCGAAAGCTATTAGAAAAATATCAAAGAATACAATGTTGAGGGGAATGGTAATTAGCAAAACATCAAAGAAGTTCTAGCTCACAAAGAGTGCAACACCTTTAGATTTACAATAAAGTAATCAATACTTACTGCTTGACCTGGAGTTCCATTTTCACCTGGGGCACCAGGTTCACCCTACATGGAGAAGAAAGATTGAGTTGATCACACACACACACACACACACACACACACACACACATATCCTGATTGTGCAATTTTGACCCTACTATTTCAATTTGAACCATTCACATAATTTGTAATTTTTTTTACACATATAGATTGTTTCTCAATTATCTCCCACATGTGTGTTTTAAAAATTTGCTAAAATACAAGTTTTTATTTAAAAATACAAAATGTCAAGGTACTAAGGAGATGTGGTTATTTGGTTGTATCCCACGTCCAATTTTCTCTTCATATACTGGACATCATATAGACTAGGCTTATTTATTTGTCATGATAATATAAAAAATAAATGGCAGTATAATCATATTTATCCTCTTTAAAATTATTTTGAACACTCAACCTTATCATTTTCATAAAATATGCAAGACAATTTGAAGCTTCTTAATATTTTTTTAGAGCTGTGATACTTATTTCTGATCTATATTTTTATCCCTGGTAATGACCATAGTGGCATTGGCAGCGGGAGGGTGATTTAATCCTATGGCACATGTGAAGAACTTTCCTTCAGTATAATCTGATTTAGATGTGGAAGGAACATGCTATTTGAGACCATTAAGGACCTTCATTTCTAGGATTCTACATGAAGCAAGTTAGTTATGAATAAGCCCTGAAGTGAGCATCAGGAGTTCTAGCCTGTGCCCTTCCAGCCACTAGATGTGTGACTTTGGGAGAGTCACTAGCTCTTGTCAAGCCTCAGTTTCCCTCTTCTGCAGAAAATGAGAGAGTCTACAAAGCTCCTTGCAGCCTTAACACTTTATGATACTGTGATTAGTAGTCTGAGCTGTTATATTGGGCCCCTGGGAGAATGAGTTTGACCTTATCCATTTGTGTGGCAGCTGGAAAGTTAGAACAGATTCTCCATATTCATGTTCATTTCTGGTCCCGCTAGTATTCGTTACTCATTAATTTGTAATTACGTTGGTATTCACTTTAATATCACATTATCTCCTTAATAGGAAAGAGAACATTTTATAGTTGAAAACGCTGTCAGAGAAGAGCCTAGCCAAGAGATAACACACTTCTGAGACTTTAATTACCTAATTAAAAATTTTTTGAGTGTGCACAGATAAATCACAGGAAAGAGGTTGAAAAGTGTATTGTGACATGAATGTACCTATCTAATTAGTGCATGGCAAAGGAGAATTTACAGTTTAAAATAACATGTAGTGTTCTAATATCTGATTATATGTTTATTTACTTTTATTTTGGCTGCAGAGATCAATTGAGATTTTAGGAAGAGAAAAGGAAATGGGGGAAGAAACTATTGACATTATTTTTGTCTCAATTGTTTAATAGACATTACATTAAATAAACATTACTAATTGGCCCTTTGCCATAGAATCTTATAGTCCCCACCATTGAGGGGGTTGAAACACAGGAGAGGAGACAAGATACCATTTACAATTTGGGTAGTCTTCAGTAAGAATATACTTTTTGTTGGTGGTGGGGAATTTTAATAAGTTGTTTAAAGACAGTGTTTCTAATTCAGTATTTACCTTCACACCTTGAGCACCAGGCTGTCCCTTCAATCCATCCAGACCATTGTGTCCCTGAAAAGCAATCCTTATTATTAAAATGCTGTTCCATTATAGTGCTTGTTCAAATCAAAATCTTCTATCTTTGCAATTAATATCTCCCTGGCAAATCCTGTGACAGCTTTTGTAGGATGGATTCAAGTGCTCCAGCTCCATGTGAGCTGGCTCCAGGGCCCCACGTAAGTCACCTAAACTCCTTGCACCTGAGGAAGGAAGGATGCCAGCCTACATGCTCTCTCACGTCCTTGCCATCTTTAATAATTTTTATGATTTTCAGATGGTTGTAACTACACACAAAGAAATAATAGTCTAGACTATAGAAATCTGTAGGAATCCTGCTTCTCAGTAGCTGTGAACAGGCTGAATAAAACTACACCCAACTTTACTTTTGAGCAACCTTACTCTTTAACTCAAACTCCCAGAAAGTGGAAGCAAGGATGTGTCATTCAGGAGTGTAAATACAGTTGAGCTCCCCCCTCCCCCGCCACTGCCCCTACCCCAACCCAAATAATCAACATTTTTTTTCTCATCTGGGCAAAGAATGTGCTCACCCTAATGCCCTTGAAGCCAGGAAGTCCAGGAGTTCCGGGGAAACCACGAGCACCCTTAGAAAGAAATTCAGAAGAAGATGAATGATATTTTTGACACAAATGAAAGGATAATGACTTCTTCCTTCCCAAGTAATTCTCATTTAAGTTCAAGCTTGGAATCAAAGCCTATACTGTTTTAAAGCACAGAGCCACAACTTGCTCTAACACGAATAGTTAAGACTATGGCATTTGTGGAAAACAGTTTTCTTGCTCATATATGCGTGCTTGTTATCATTATATTACATTATTTGCATTAATAGAAATGTATGCATTCTTTCCCAGGTTCTGCTACAGGTCAGATGCCTTTAATTAGTGTGCTAAGCAGAGTGACATCTACAGTGCCATTTAGATGGATGTTTGCCTTAGCAACTATCTTATATCTGTGAGACCTCTGACGTTTGGATTATACACTGTTGTAAAAAGTCTCACCTGTGGTCCAACAACTCCTCTCTCACCAGGTCGTCCAGGTTTTCCAGGGTGACCCTAAAACATGAAAGCAACATAGGGTCAACCTCAACTTGGTGAACTATCAGACAAAAGTAGGGGCATCTTGGTTCTTCACAGTAGAAGAGAAAGGTATCACATAAAAGTGTGAATTCAAATACTTATTTAATTAACAATTATATTTCCCTAAATACAAGCAAGTTAATTTATATTTCATTAACAGTAATATTTCCCATATGAGGAGAGTTATGTCAGGCATATTTTGGAAGAATATTAAATTTGGATCTGGGCATTTAAATGGTATTTTGGAAGTCCTTAAGGTAAACACTTACATCCTCACCAGCCTTGCCAGGAGGACCAGGTGGACCACGAGCACCTGCAGGACCCTAAGGAAAGGCGAGACTCATTATTTAGTTAAGGCTATATGTATAAATTTCCTGAAAAAAAAAATTTGTCACAAAGGAAGAAAAATGTACTCACAGTCTGACCAGGTTCACCAGGCTCACCAGCAGGTCCTTGGAAACCTTGAGGGCCCTAAAAGAAAAAAAAAAGTAACATTCCAAACCTTTATTTTTTAGATTCTCTCTTTCTGCAGAAGAAAGATTATAAGTTTTCAATACTTACAGGGGCTCCAGCTGCACCAGGAGGGCCTCTAGGTCCCATTAAACCCTATAAAGATGACAGACATGGTTAGCACTGATGAGTTGTCATGGCCTTGGTTGGAGTTAGATAAGCTGAATTAGCTAAGACACTACTGTGCCATGGACATTTTGTGATAGACAAATGAACAGAAATGTCCTGATTTTATTTCATAGTTTTTGTTCTTTCCAAAAAAGCATTTAAGAACCCATGTTTTCCCCACTTACTCTCCCTTTGAGTCTCCTTTCCTCTCAACCTGAATCAGCGAAACTTAATGAGCTTTGGATGGGGTGGTCATAATTCTCTTAAAATTGTGCACAATTGTGCATATTGAGGTTGTTCTGATGCAATGAAGTGAATTGGTGTTTGCACAAGTACAGAATGTATAATTGCCTTCTATCAGCTGATGAAGAATTTCATTTAGATTCCGTTGATCATATGTCATCCTCCAATGTCATACTTAGCTAAGAAATTGATATTTTATTGCCACAAGGGGCATAAATTGAAAAGGATCAAAAGTCCTTCTTAATGATTAGAAGGAGGTGTGTTATAACCTTATAGCTCCTTTAAGGGCTTTTGGTGACTGATGAAAATGTCAAAGGAAAGTGGATGTAATGAGGGGTGAAGGAACAATGAAATATTATTGAAACAGCCTACTGGAAGAGTCCATCCTATGATATTATTATTGAAAATATGGCCCAAATGACAGCAGATTGTTTCCCCCCTTTGTTCTTTATTCTGTAACACCAAAGGAAGGTAAAACACAGTGTTACTGGTTTGCAAGCTGAATACATACTCTTGACTCCCCTTTGCGGTAATCAATGCCCGGGTGAGCTCATCTGTGACACCCACCCCTCGTAATGCTGAAAATATTTCTTGTACATGTCTTGAGCAATTTGTTTATGACACAGCAACTGAGGGGACTCTTCAGTCAAATGGCCCCACAATATTAATGCCTATAGTGAAACCCACCCTATATATATTATTTAAAATGCACATCATTTTGATTGTAAGGATTATTTATTTGGTTTTGGAAATTTGCTTCAACATTAAAGAAGCTCTCTCTTCAAAAAAATAATTTTTAGATATACATTAAAATAATTTCCTTTACCATCATAAATTTTTAATATGGTATTTATTCATTTTTCTGTGTATTTGCAACAATTTCATTTACATAAAAGGTAGTTTATTTTGTAGGGGCTGTGAGACACACTATGATTACTCATTAATTCAGAGAAGAACCCTGTGGGGTTTTAGAGTTATTGATTTTCCAACATGGAAAATTATTTTAATGCTTTATTGCTGCCTATCTTCCTTATCTTCCCTTTTTATGAAACACATATCTGTTGATTACATATGTCTGAGCATGTGTGTGGATGTGCAAGCTTCAATTATATTTCAGTGATATTTAAAAGTAAAATACTCTGCTTTATGCCCCCTAGAGAGATTTTCCAAAGACAGGGGAATCTAAAATCCATATTAATTTTCCCAGTTGATATGTGCTTTTGGTTTTAAAATGACATCCACAATCACTTTATTTCCCCCTTTGCTTCTTTCTTGAGAAATAGGTACTGCTTCACAACTAACTAATGTCCAGCATTAGCAGAAACAGCTAATTTCGTATATCCAATACAAACAAAGCCAAGTCAAAAGTAACCCCTCACTTATTAATTTAAGATATGAGCATTCTAAATTACCAGGAAAAATCAGGAAATTGGAAAACATCAATTAAAGGTACATTATTTCTCAAGTGAGAGTTTTAATTTACAGAAAATATTATCTTGCCCTTATAGTATATTAGCTTATTGCAGACCATTAGTTCCAGTAGAATATCTTTTGAATATGGAGCACTGAATGCATGGCCCAGGTAAGATTTATATTTTAAAGACCATATTCACTTTGGGCAGATAAATATCTTTGGAAACAAGTAATTAGAATCACCAAATTGTGTGTGTATCTATGTATATTAAATTCTGCAGTGCTTAATCAAACTAATATTTTTTACTGCTGGTAAATTTCCCCTCATTTGCATATATATATAGTATACATTTTGCATGATCATATCAGTTTTTTGCCTAACATGTCTCACTAATATTTGGTAGAGGCTTCATTTGTTCAAAAGGTCACCATCATCAACATAATAAGCTCATACAGAATTTTTATAAACTGTTTCTCAAATGATAAGATATGTTCCTGTATATTTGTGCTGAGTGATAGGAGTGCTAAATTTTACTCATATTGTCTTCTACATCAATTTGTCATTGATATGCTAACAATAGGGTTTTTATCAAATGGAGAAAAAAGAAAAAATTTGTTATATTGTCAACTCCTTGAGGAAGAGTCAGAATCTGTCATTCATTCATTGCTCTGTCTCCAAATGCATACTACAGTTAAGAGCCCATTGAACACCACTGATAAAACACTTGTGATTAAATGAACATTATATTTGAGAACTAGGAACGTGAGCCATGCTGTTGTTGGCTACCTCACATCTTGTCTGGTGGTTAATTCTAGTTCTGCAAGACTTTGGGAAAAGGGATTGAACTCTATAGTTATAAAATGAAGGGACCAGAGTAGAACTTGTTGATCCTTTCCAACAAGTTCAGGGAACTTAAGAAATTAATAGCTCTATATTTCTAAGTGTTGCTTAATATCCTAAACAATGTTAAGGAATGTAAAAAAGTGAATTGAAGTGTTAATATTTTTTTGTGTGTGTTATGAATGACATTGATTTGCTTAAATTATGGTTATGGCAAAGTTTATTTCTTGGACATAAATATCTCACCTATTTTATTATATTTGACTTATATATATTTTTTAAATTTATTGGTTAACCTTTCTTAGTGAGGCTTGTTGGTAGAGAAAATTGACAACCTAGGTTTGGGTTTTGATACATTTGAATACAGAAAGAATTATTATTTTTATTTGACATAAGTTTTGAATGTTCACCTAAGTAGCTAAATGTATGGCATTGTAAAATTTAACATAAAATAAATTCCCTGCATGGTACATTTTTTTTTGCTAAGACAAAAAGAGATAAACATACCATTGGTCCAGGGCCCATTGAAACTCCTTTTGCATCAAACTGAGCAGCAAAGTTCTAGAAGGGTGAAAAAAATGTACATGTGTATATATATATATATATATATATATATATATATAATATTTATTTATTTATTTATATTTATTTTTACTTGTCATGCAGTTCATTTTTCCATTCTACTTGTAAAGATTTTTTGTTGCTATAATTACTTTAGAATTCCACACTGAACTGGATCTCTAAAAACTCAGAAGAAATATAAGTTTAAAATAGAGTCCACACTTTTCTTCTGCTCTGTTAACTCAGTTTATTTGCCCCCAATCCCTACCTACATCTGCAATGAGAAAGGGAAGCATCTTAAACTTTTAAAGTGCCCTAGAACCCCGGATAAATAAAGCAGAGATCAAGAGGACATCTTTGCATTTCCACCTGTTGCCCTTGCCCACAGAACTCACAAAAATAACTAAGAGACCTTTTTCTTTCTGGAGTTTCAGAAAGGATATAAAGAGTTTTGAAGTTTAGAGGAAAATTAAATTAAAATGCCCCTTGGAAGATTAAACTTTTAAAAAATAGTTCACTGTAATAACTTTACTGTTAAAGATCTCTCTTAGAGTGGTAGCTCTATTAAAGAAGGTGCTTTTTAATGTACTCAGTAGATAAGCAATCATAATAAGATCTTTGGGGAGAAAGGTCTTATTTTACTGGCATACAGTTGGGTATTAGAATTAGGCTTCTGATTCATAGTGCTAACCAATTAAGCAAATATGTTTTCCTTCCTGCAGTGAGGCCATTTGGCACTCATACCATTGTTAAAGACATAAAGCTAAAAGAAGATATTAATGAAAAAGGGAAATGTACTTTTCTCAAATTAGTTTCAAGCAAATTAAACCTAAAACCACTTTGAATGTTGGTTCAGCAGACTTCAAGCCAAGAAGAATAAAAAGGGTAGGATGTTTGTGAAATTGCTTAAGATCAGGGATTTCACTTATGTAATTCAATCTAATCAAACTCTTTAATAATGCAACACCTCTTATTTGTGCCTTACTGATAAAAGATATTAAATCCCCAAATTAAATAATGGCACTGATGGCTGCAGCTACCTTCAGTGAACACAAAGACCAGTCCTATAATTGACAAGAGTTCACAAAGAGAACGGGCAAAGCAGAAATTTGAATGAAGAAACCCGAGAAATGAAATAAATTATACTAACTTCCAAATAACAGACTTTCCCCTTAACTGCTAAAAATAAATTTTATAATAAGCCTTCTTCCAACAGAAGTATAAGAAACCAAAGTTATATAAAGTTAAACTAAAGTTATATAAAGTTAAAAATACTTAAGACCCCTTACCCCACCAAGACCAGGGGGGCCAGGAGGGCCAGCTGGACCAGGAGGGCCATTGGGACCATCTTCACCATCTCTGCCTGGGGGGCCTGGTGGACCCTGTTGAGTACAGAGTAAATTAAGGTAGGATTAGACAGTTCTAGAGAAACCTATGTAGTAAATGAAAAGGAGACCTAAGAATACATAAGGTAAGATCAGTTGTTCAGACTTTTCAATGTACATGAAGGGTGGAAATTTAATACAATGTATTTATCATTCATTGAAATGTACTTAGAGCATGGGTCTATTTTAGAACAAACTTTAGTAACAGGGGGGTAGTTTTCCTAAGGGACAATCCCAGTCATGGAATATTAATTTGAAAAGGAGTTCCAGTATTGAAACAAAGATAGAAATTACAGCTAAAATGTATGCCCTTCATCTTTCACAATGCACAAAGATATACTATGTTTGTTGATGGCTGAATTCTGATTGTGATGAAGGCATTCAATCAGTTTGGTATGTTAAATGTGAATAGTAGGTTAATTGATAAAGTCATTTTATCAGAATATAGAAAATCTTGAAGATTTCCTAGTATGAATACTTTTTAAGTTCTTAAGGTAATTAACTGAAATAATTTATTTCTAATAAATTGAGTGGAATGCATGTAAGCCTGTACTTCAGGACAAATATGAGATATCAGCATTTATATCTTAACAAAAGTATCATATAATGCAAAACCTTGTAGTTATTATAAATGTAAGGTAAGCATTGCAAGGAGATCTAAGAATGCCACAAATAAAATGTAAGGCTGACTTGTACATGTATAAATTTAGTCAGAGAAACATGTTACTGACTACCATTTTATTATTATTCCCAAGCCATACAAGAGATCTTACTTCAAAAGCAAACAGAACATGTTAAAAAGAGGACTGTGAGGTGGTGTGTAGATACATTACCATTATGTATGTGTCAGGCAGGTCAGTTAAAAATAAAGAAAGAAAGACCATACAAAGAATATGGCTGGCTGTAATAGATTTTCTTTTTAAAAGATAATGTTGACCTAAAAAGAATATTGATTATATATAATAATGCTCATTCACCCTTTCGGTAGGGCATTTCCTATTTAAAAGGTGGTACAATTATCTGGATACATAATATTTTAATGAATTGTCAGTCTCCTGTAGTTTCTAATATGTAGTTTTTCCAATATAGTCTAAAGCCATTTAGTAGTTCAAAAATTACATACCCTTTCTCCACGTGGTCCTCTATCTCCGGTTGGGCCCTACAAGGAAGATGCAAACAGTACAATAATAGGTGTCTTAATAATTTCCAGCAAAGAAACAAGCCATTATGGATAATAATTAGTTGGTAAGTCTGACCTAAGTCCAACATTATTAGATAGTAGCTAAAAATTGGCAGAATACGATAGATAAGAGTATATTGCTTTTATTATAATTATATGTAATTTTTTCAAAAACTGAAGAACTGGAAGCTGCTGTAATCTCCAGTCATTAGGCCAATATTATGCATAGTATTTTTAATAAGATGATTACTATAGATAAAACGACCATTTTGTTAGAGTTTAACAGCATATTTGTGTAGTCAAAGTCCTTTAAAATAAACTTTTGTTTACTACCTATAACTAACATAATACCATTCCATCTTCAGGGAAAAAATGTCTTTTTTCCTGTAGTATGTAAATAGCCAGTTTGTTTAACATAAATGTAATTAGAGATGATTTTGGAAAGTAATAAAACTTTGTTACCTTAAACACCAAAGCTACTTTATGTTTTAACTAATGCATATTCATGTGGGCAAAATCTTGACAAAGTGTTTTCCTTCTATAGTTTACTTTAAATTTAGTTAAACTAAGGCATCACTGATAATCTCAGATATTTATGGAGAAATATTGGACTCTTACCTTTCTTGCGGTTCCCTAGAAAAGAATAAGTAAAAGATTATTATGAGAAGAACAATATATACATATATATTTAAAAACCAGCTCTCAATTTGGTTTCTATACAATTATATCTACAGATTGCATTACATCACCCATTTACTAGTATCTTAATCTACTCTCAAAATACAATGTAAAAATTTACAAATAAATTAAATAAAATGTATTAGGTACAGAAACAAGTATGTATACTTATCTATAATACTGCTGCAAGTTCAATTCACAAACTAAGAATTTGCTCATAATTATTTTGCAAAGAAATGAAAAATTCTGTTGCTCAGTGAAGTCTTATGCTTTGTAGTAGCTAATGCTAAAACCCAAACTTAAACTGGATTATTTACTCTCTATTTCTTATGGGTATTTTATGAGACTACCCTTATGCAGTAGCACCACCCATTTTGGAAAATGGGGTGGGCACTTTCTCTGAAAGCCAAAAAGGGCTTGACTCCCATAATGCCTCATGGTTTTCTTTGGAAGCTGGGTTAGTTAATATCACAGTAGCTTCACCTTCCCTTCCCAGAGAAGAAATCACTATGACCAAGGAAATCAAAGTAGATAAATTTTTTTTATAAAAATAATTTTACTAACCTCTTGTAGAGCTGTAGAAAAAAGAGAAAAGTAGAAAATTATTATTAGTATAATTTCATTGATCATTAACAGTAATTACCAAATAGATACACATTTATAAAATTCAGTTACCTAATGAAAGGACCAATTATATTTTTTATTAAGAATATTCTAATGACTTGGAAATTATGCAGGTCAAAAAATATGGCAGGGATCAGCAGGGTGATTTGTTTGCTGTATTAATATGTAAATATATTTTGAATGAAATTGTTAATTATTTACTATTTTATAAATGCTGTGAAATATTCATGTGTCTGAAGGATATTTCTAATGCTTAGCAATTAGGCTGGAAATTGCACAGATGAATCACTGACTGTAAGACAAGACCAGTGGATTGAGGAGGAAATAATTTATGGTTTAGATCATTTTTAATATTTAAATGTCTAATACAGAAAATTTAGGAAAGTTTGTTAGCTAAAGCAGACTTTTGTCTTTTATAAAACATTGAAGTCACTTAGTAGTTCACTGAGTTTGTAGCATTTTTAATGTCTTTTTTTTAAGGTCTAATTTGTACATTAGTAACTATGAAAAGGGATTAATTCAGACATCTGAGTTTTGGCTTTAAATTAGTTCACTTAAATTAGGCAAAGCCATTTTCCTAACATGTATCACTTTTGTCACTGAGAAATGAATGTTTTTTTTTTTTTTAATAAATGAAAAACTGTGGATTGAAGAGCTTGAAAAATAATGGGAAAAACAAACTAAAGTAATAATGACAAAGGGAGGACCCTTTGTCATTATTACTATAAGTCCTTAAAGACTGGATTTCATTCCTATAACATAAAAATTATGGGTTAATATGGGATACAAGCGTGGCCAAGCTTCCAATAGAATGAATCACCCCTAAAAATTGCTTTAATTAGGTGGCCAAGAAGTATGTCATTTGAAGTGAGAACATCTGTTGCAACAGTCACAATTCGGGAGTGTGGACAATGTCCAGCACTGGCATTTGAGGGCAATTTATGAGAATCACTGTTAAATTAGAAAAATGATATGTTTACTTCATTGTGTCCATCAGTAGGAAGAATAATTAGGCTCCATTTGATTAACAGGACCCCTTAAGATTTTGGAAATTTGCCTTTTAATTATTCAGACGTGAGCCATTTTGAAGAATGTGAGTTTGGTAACCTTTATTACAGATGGTGGATGGCTGTTGATCAGGTGAGTTGCCATTAGTGCCTTCAAACTTCTCCAGTTCGCTTTTCAATTTTGCCTATAGGACTCAACTCTCAGCTTCCATAAAAAACTAACTTGGTAATGTGAATTTGTTCAATGAAATTACTCCTTGGTATCCACAGTGTGTATACTAAAAGTGGCTGAAGGGAAAGTGCGCGCGCGCGCACACACACACACACACACACACACACACAGAAATGCATTAGTAATTATGCCATGGAAGACATCGTGGCATTGGGCGGAGCAAGTTTTTGAAGTGTTGGGTGTGGCCTGATGCCCCTCATCCCCCATCAAGTGAACGTCTTTGTCTAGTAGTAGTAATTAGGCAGCCATTTTTAAGATGAAAACGGACTAATTTTCTTCATTCTATCTTGACGTGGAAAACTGGTCATAAAATCTAAACCGAGAAGTGACCTTGGAGTTCATTTAACTCCACCCCACATTTTGGAACAGGCGCAGTTTGACTAGCCCAAGGTCATGGGAAGAAGAACTCTGTCTCTTGAGTCTCAGGACAAGGTTGATATTTCCCAACTTGCTGTGCTTAGCGTTTGATGATCACTAGGAACATGTTAAGGGTTAACTCTAAGACTCAATAAAAGGTAAATTTTAGTTAAAATATAATTTTACCATTTCCATTACCAGGTAATGTGTTGAGAACCTAATTTTACTTCCGGAAGGTATCTACTCCAAGTAGAATCCTTCACAGGATATGCGGACTACCCACTGGGAATGTCTCCAACCAGAAATTAAATCATTTTGTACAAACCTGTAGAGTCTTAAATTGGGATTCCATTAGCTTTAAGGCCTGGTCCCCTGTACTTTCATGTTCCCCCCTCCAGAGGGCGCCACATCACCATCACCACCACTACCACCATCATCATCGCCATCATCCAGACCTACCTCAAGACGCCCCAAAAGTTCAGTGGTTGAGTTTTGTACGATTGAATTAAAGGGCTTTCTAATGCAGGCCTCAAGTATTACAAGTTGTGTATGAGGATAGTTATGGGCCATAACGGGTGCAGGCCTGTATCTTTTTTTCACCAAGCCAGTTGTTAATAGCTAGCTCATCCTTAGGGAAAAGACCTTCTGCTGCCTGTGCGCTTCACTAACTGAGGATCCAGATTAAGTTAACTGTGTTGCTGAGTTAAAAGTTCCTAACTTTTGGGGAGAGTTGAGCCCTTCGTGTTTTCATTTTTAAAGTACTTTCCATGTTTCTTATCAATTCCCGCGTTTCTCCACATGCCAGAGAGCCTTCCCTCCAAGCTCTGCATGGAATTGAGGTTTAGGTTTCCCCTTTTCAGACCAGGGCGTCCACCCATCTAACTTCTCTCTCCCACCTCCCCGAACAAGCTGAAGGCACTTACATTGGCATGTTGCTAGGCACGAAGTTACTGCAAGCAGCAACAAAGTCCGCGTATCCACAAAGCTGAGCATGTCTACCACTTAGACATGCAGACTCCTTGTGTCGCAGAGCCCCTGGGTCACCGACGGAGGTATCACCTGGCAGGAGCAGGCATGCAGTCGCGGCCAGTACCTCCAACTTAGCCGAAACCTCCTGCCGCAGTGGTGCTAAAATAATAAAGCCGGGATCTGCCCTATTTATATGGCAAAAGTTTCCCTGGCCCGAGGGTGCCTCCAAAAGCGCCTCCACCAATGGGAGGGCTGGGGCTGGGGGCCCGGGCAGCCACACTGGGAGGAGACTGCGGGGGCGCAGAGGAGGGAGCGAAGTGGGGGAGGGACGTGGCCACGGGGCTGGCTTCTTAAATTGGTTCCATTCTTTTTGAGGACGTGGACACTTTTGAGGCTTTCGAGGGGAAACTCTGACTCGCTGTCTGCATACCTCCTCCCTCCCCATCCACCCGCCTTCCCCCGCCCTTTCCAAGTTTGGAAACACTTTTGGACACGTCGGAGCGCTTTGTAGACTCCGACGTGGGCAAAAGTTTGCGGATCTCTGGACAGCGGGGCAGCTGGGCAGCTGTAGAGGGACCTGAAGCCCGGAGATCAAAGCAGGAGCTGTCCAGTCCTGCCTTACCTTGTGCCCTGTGGGCCACCTGCAGGGTGGAGGGGGCTGGGCGGGCGCGGAGGGGGGGGCGGGCGCGGAGGGGGCTGGGCGAGAGGGAGGGAAGATCCGACTGCGTGGCGCAGTCCGAGGCCGCCCTCCCGAGCCTCCTCCACCCTGCCCCCCGCTCGAGTCCAGCTTTTCTCCAGCTTTAGGACGAGTGTGTGCCCACTTTTTTTTTTTTTTTTTTTAAATCAGTCTCTCCCTCCCCCGACCCTACCCCCTTTTCCTCCCCCCGACCTCTCTCTCAGCCCTCCGTGAAAAGGGACTAGGGGGCCGAGAACGACTGCTGGGGTGAGAGCAGGGAAGGGGCGGCGTGGCACCCAGCAGGAGAAAGGGTAGGCGTTGTGCACACTAGCCTAGAGCAAGCCATTTGGAAAGTACTTGGCTCCTGGTTGAGTCAAGTACTGGAGAGTACTTGACTCTGCTAAGGCTAATTATAAATTGTATCTTTGGGGACTATCTGGACCCTATAAAATGTCTGCAACTGACCTGGCGACTTCTTTTCCTCAGCCTCTCATCTGTAAGGTGGTCATAGCGAACCTACTTCCCTTGATATTTCTCCTCTCCTTTACAGTTCAGGTTTACCAGCTCTATCCTGAGCCTGGACCCAGATGACCCTCCTGCGAGCCCGCAGTTCCTCTTGGCCTTGCTACCCATTCACTGACACCTCTCTTACAACTGACACCTTCATTTTCTATCCTCTCTTCTCTGTCACCCAGGAGAAAACATCTAGGGCATCTAGAGGTTGAGTTGTGCACAGTCTTCTGTCAACACTCCAAGATTGTCCCCTGCAACGTGGATGTTAACTCTTTCCCTGACACCCAACCTCCTTCTTTCCTTGCCTTCACTCAGTTCTCAAATCCCCACAAGGAAGAGGATGAGATGGAAACTTGACCCTGAGACTTGAGAGGCTGGAGGCCAGGTCTCCTGAAAATTGTGAAATATTTAGTGCTTTCTCCAAAATCCTTTTGGGATATCATTCTTGGACCAGGGTTTGGAAGACTATGGATCTCAAATTTCTCAGCCTGCCAAGCATCCCTAATGAAGCAACGATGGACTAGTCAGATTGTCATTCTATCCCAGAAGTAAACACAAAAGGAGCATCTTTAGGTCAATTCTGTCTCCACTAGAAACAAATGGATGGATTCCTTGGGAATCTTCCTTTTTCTTTATCCCATTCCTCTCCCTTTCTTGCTTTTAGGAAGAATGTCTGTGTAAATTAACTCCATCAGCAGCTGCTATAAACCAAAGGGCTTGAATATTCTTAAATGAACTGCTTTGTCTAAACTTCAAAGAATAAAAAAGGTTAACAGACGTAAAATAATAACTATAGTAAGCTGCAATAAACGTTTTGTTCTTATAAGCACTGACTTGGGAGACAACTTTGGAAGATACTTTGAAATAACTTGGAGTAAATGAATTTGAAAGGGTGTCTGATCAGTCCTAGGAGGATGTTTACAAGAAGAAACCCACTTTCAAGTTTGTTCCTAACTAGGTGACAGTGTTTGAAGTCTCATAGGTTCTAATAACAACCACAAAACAACTGAGGTTGAATTGCATAATCCAAGACCATTTTTACCCTTTCCCTAAAATATTCCTGTTATAGAACTAAAAATTTAAAAGGAGAAATCACTTTTATCAGGAAAGAAAAACTTCAATACCACATAGCTATTTTTTTTTTTTTTGGTATTAATCAGAAGAGTGAGTTATGATTTTTGCCACTGTGTTGAATTGCTTTTGAAGAACATTATTTGTACATTTGTTCTATGTTGCTGAAAGTGATAGACTAATTCTGAACAAAATGACTTA
Organism: Tamias sibiricus; assembly: GCA_025594165.1. NCBI lineage: Eukaryota > Metazoa > Chordata > Mammalia > Rodentia > Sciuridae > Tamias > Tamias sibiricus. The sequence continues at coordinate 102,931,128 of CM046664.1, read as the reverse complement.
AGATTGTAAGAAAATGGATTTATGAAAAAAATCCTTCAATGCCCCTCAGGAAAGTTATATCATGCTTCTGGGGTCAAGTTGGCCAAATCATTGGATTGTATAGCTACCCAAGACCTTAAACATTTAATTGTGGGTTTTGTTGATGGTGTCAAAATAGTTTAAAATGCAGAACATTTTTTGAAAGTGATTATAATCCCCCTTTTAGCAAACCAACCAACCAACAAAAAAGTCAACTAGTTTTTGAGAGTTAGAGAAACAGAAGTTCAAGCACACATATATAAGCTGAGAAGAAAAACCTCTCTGCTAACAGCAGAGTGATCTGATAACTTGAAAAGCATTCCTGGAAACTGATGCGAATACCAAATGCTGCTGGGCTCCCTCCCTGCTGATGTGGCAGGGCATGCAGCAGGCAGTCGTCAGCATTTGGTGGGAGGCTCTGGTTCCAGACAGGAACAATGAAAATAGAGAAAATCGGAAGGGGAATTTTTCTTTTTTTAAGTGGGATACAGATCCCAATTCCAGCTATTTTCATGTGTACTTTTGAGACTCTCTGACCGATCAGTTATTGGGGAAGATAGTTCATTAGATGTTTGTTTTAAAGGAGGAATTCTTTAATGCTTACATCTAGCTCTGCTAGATGTAAATATATTGCACCTCCCAATAACAAGACCCTTTTTATGTGGATGGGGGCGGGACTGAGAGATCTGGGAGAGCTGACTCAACTCTTGAACTGAGGGTCCTGATTATGACCTGGGTGGTATGTGGAATGGGGAAGGGAGGGGGCAAAAACTAAGAGGATGAAAAAGGAGAAAGGGAGTGGGTGGGGCCTGGATTGAGCATGGAGGGAGGGAAGAAGGGAAGCAGAGGCTATCTAATACTTCAGTGACTTTGCTACTGTGGTTAATGCTACTAGACAGTCAATCTCCATATCATTCTCTAGTAACAGAAAAGGTGAGTTTTCAGCTTCCAACAAACCACAGGCTACAATTGTAGCATACCTCTAGGTATGGCAAAACTGGTTAGAGTCAGTGGATAGAGAAATGCGGAACAGTAGGGGAAGGCCATGTTATCCTACGTTTACATTCCTCTCTCTGGTAAAATTTACACATCTGCCTGACATATCCTTTCAAATCTTTACTGAGGATGTACTCTTGAGGATTCCCACTTGGTGAAAAGCACCAACACTATGCTACCTTGCTGAGTTCCAGTTCTAGAAGGCATTTGCTAATAGTTAAGGTGGTAGCTGAGAAGCCTTGAGTGTTTGGAGGGTGTGGAGATGCTACTCTATTTTATATCAAGTTTGATATTCAGTTCCCTTTATTTAAATGGAACTAGCTGTATATTCACTCAAGTAATATTTAGTATTATGTCAGACACGATACTAGTTGCTGTGTATATAATTGTGAAACAAAATGACATGGTCATTGATTGCTCTCAGGGGGCTTATAGTCGATTGGAAGATAGATGAGAGTGGGGTGAGTACGTATGTCTATATTTAGGGAGTTGCATCAAGGAGGGTTTTGTGGAAGCTGCAACCTTCTTGTTCCAGTCTTAAATATAAATAGGATGCTTACAAGAGGAGGGGGAGTGATCTATGCACCCAGGCACTAGAAATTTGGCAGTCTGAGAAACGGAAAATTTCTTAGCATGATGCGATTGTGGAGGAAAAATGGGGAAGGAAAAGAAAGGAGCTAGAGATGAGATTGGGGATTAGATTAAAAAGGACCTTTTAAACTGTATTCTGGTATTTGTAGTCTTAACTGTGCTGTGGGAGTGTTTGGGTGATTTTTAGTGGAGAAAGTATGCATTCAGAGAGTGCTTTTAAAAAGATGGCTCTGACTGGTGTATTGGTACACACCTGTAATCCCAGTGGCTCAGGAGTTCAAGGCAGGAAGCTCACAAGTTCAAAGCCAGCCTCAGCAACTTAGAGAGGCCCTAAGCAACTTAGGGAGATCCTGTCTCAAAAAAAAAAAAAAAATAAAAATGGCTGGGGATGTGACTCAGTGGTTGAGCACCCTGAGTTCAATTCCTGGTACCCACCCTCCAAACAAACAGACAAACAAACAAACAAATAAACAAAAAAGATGGCTTTGGAGACATGGTTAGAAGAACACAGAAGAGATGGGAAAGCAGTTAGGAGGCTGCAGCAGTATTTCTGAGGAAAAATGACAGTGGCCTGAACTAGGATAGTGGTGGTAGAGTTTGGGAGAGGTTGGTGAGCTTTACAAATATTTTAGAGGTAGAAGAAACACTTTGATGTTTGATTGTAGAAGTTGAGGAGAGGGAGGACTCCAGGAGCATCATCAAGTTTCTGTCTTTGGTAAATGACTGACTGGAGGTACCATCCATGGAGTTGGGGAACATTTGAGGAAAGAATGACTTGAGAGTGAGGGAGGGGAGGATTAAGAGATCATTCATATGCAGTTTAGGGTGTTTACAGATCATCTAGGTGCATAGGCCTCAGATAATATTTAGGCTTAAAGTACCAAAATTATATTTGGTCTTGATTTTTGATAAGGGAATCAATCAGATTACTGATGTTATGGGAGGTGATTAAATCCCCCAGATTGTATGTGTCTATGGAAATGAGAAAATAATAAAACCTAGGACAAAATCCTGAAGAGCCCCAGCATGTAAAAAATGGAGAGAAGAGGAAAAGCACTCAGCGTGGCTGAGAAGGAGCAGCCACGTATGGTGGAGGGAACACCATAGTGTTTACATCACAGAAGGAAAGGGAATATACTGGCTGGGAGAAAGCACAATTGGTTGGTATTTTGGTGGCGAGGGGTGCTGAAAATTTTATATTTTTCTGAGAGGTCAAGACTAAACTGCTTATGTAAATCAGCGCCTTAGAAGTCAATGGTGACCTTGGTGGTTCTAGTGGAATGGAGTCCGGGGGCAAGAAAGTGGAGGAGAGGGAGGTGAGGAAATAAACACATCTAGTACAGAATTTTAGTTATAGTAGGAGTTGGGAAGAGTTGGGTTATAGTTTAAAAATAATTTTGGGATAAATGTGCAAGAGAAGTATCCACGTGTAGAATAAAATCATACCAAATAGCTGTTAAATTTTAACACTAGACTGCATTTTAAAACCTTCCATTGAAACATTCTTCTTTAGGTTCCTTAAACTGAGTAATTTTTTTTTTTTTTTTTTTTGTTTCATTTCGTTTTGTTTTGTTTTTTTGCTTTGTTGTTACCAGGGATTGAATTCAGGGGCAGTGGACCACTGGGCCACATCCCCAGCCCTTTTTTTTTGTATTTTATTAGAGACAAGGTTTCACTGAGTTGCTAAATGCCTCGCCATTGTTGAGGCTGGCTTTGAACTCACATCATCCTGCCTCAGTCTCCCAAGTTCTGGGATAACAGGCATGTGCCACCGCTCCCCGGCTTGAGTAAATGTTTTTTTAAGCATCTTTAACTCAGCATGATCTAGAAGGGTGAATAAAATAGGCAATTTCTCTGCTACGAAAGACCTCACATTCAAGTGAAGCCAACCAATCAACAGTTAGCCCTTTTATTAATTAATCAACTAGACTAGTCTAGATATTGGAAGTATGAGGTTGGAAGTGTAAGAATAGTCTAAATATTGGAAGTATAAGTTGTATCTCTCCTCATTTGCTTTTTAGTATTGAAGCAAAGAATATTTAAGTGGGTCTAGATTTTTTTTTTTTTTCCAACTTGGTAGTAAATGATCAATTTTTTTCATAAAGTCCCTTTAAAATGTATAGACAGAGTCAGTTTATCTCGTATTTTATGAATCCCAGTTCAAGCTTCAGTGCCCCATTTTTCAAGTCCAGGAATATGAAAGAGACAAACTACTTCTTTACTTATGCAGAGTATTCTTGTGTATGGATGATTTGGAAATACTTGTTTTGTGGTATCTTATTATTGACTATTCCAATCCCCATAACTCAGAGGGATGTACTGGGGAACACAAATTCCAGCTTTCAATTAAGCTTAGCTCTTTCTTTGAGAAGTTCCTGATTGCATTTGTGCAGGCAGTTCCCAATCCATCCCTAAATTGAAGAGCTGCAGAGTGCTGATATATTCCAAAACTCCTCTCTGGCTTATTAGAACTTCGACTGGCTTGGTTTCCAGACTTGTATATTTTTGATTCTTCTCAAGTGACTGAAAAATAAAAATAAAGAAACTTTTACTTAAGTTGCAAGAAAGGGTCTGGGTATTGGTAATACTCTTAAATGGTTCATACATTGCATATAAAAACGAATTATAAAGATAATTCTGGGTCTGGGGTTGTGGCTCAGCGGTAGAGCGCTCGCCTAGCATGTGTGCGGCCCGGGTTCGATCCTCAGCACCAAGTACAAATAAACACATTGTGTACAACTAAAAGCAAATAAATAAATATTTAAAAAAATAATTCTGTGATACCACTTTTAGAATTAATATAATTCTTCTTCTTTTTTTTGTACCAGAGTTTGAACTCAGGGGGACTCAACCACTGAGCCACATCCCCAGCCCTGTTTTGTATTTTATTTAGAGACCGGGTCTCACTGAGTTGCTTAGCTCCTCGCTTTTGCTGAGGCTGGCATTGAACTCATGATCCTCCTGCCTCAGCCTCCCAAACTGCTGGAATTACAAGTGTACGCCACTGCACCTGGCTATATAATTTTTTTTAATAACTAGCAAAATAAGTTAATGATATTATCAATGAACTCTTAAAGCTTAAAATTTGATTTTGACCTTTGCAATTCCTACTTGTAGGGATAATCCTCCAGTTAGTTAATGTGACATTACAGCTACCTATTATATAGTGGGATAAGGACTGTGGTAAGAATTTTATGTGAATTATCTCAAATCATCACAATTGCTATCTTAATCTTGGTGTGGTATGTTTTATCATTTTCAATTTTATGTGGAAGGAAACTGAAGTTTAGAGAGGTGAGAGACTTGTCAACAACATCCTAAGTGTCTAAAATGGGCCAGGTTCCATTGTTGCACATTTAAAAATCCCTTATATATACTTCCAATATCTAGACTAGTCTAGTTGATTAATTAATAAAAGGGCTAACTGTTGATTGGTTGGCTTCACTTTAATGTGAGGTCTTTCATAGCAGAGAAATTGCCCATTTTATTCACCCTTCTAGATCATGCTGAGTTAAAGACGATCAAAAAAAATTTACTCAGTAAGCAAAGACAGCTTGGGTATGATGTAGCTGGTGAATGGGGAATATAAGTATAAAAACTAGTTGTTTTCTTTGATAGTGGTTTGCTGTTTAACCCATACATTTTTAAAAAGTTATTGATAGAGTGTCAATTATTATATGAAATTTGCTTGAATTAATGAATTTATGTTATTCAGTTCACCCAAAAGTAGTACCTAATCATTCACTGATATCTCATAAACAACTTGTTTTATTAAATCAAATTTAAGAAGAACAATTGCTTGAAAAATAAGAAAAACCTAATTTTATTAATTACAAAATCATGAAATTTTAGAGTTGGAAGATAATTCAAATATCATCCAAATCATAATAGTATTAGAATCGAGATTTGTTTTTCTGCTGTATTTCTGTCTGACATGTATCTGATACACAACAGTTATTCAATAAATGTTAGTTGTTTGAATAATATATTTTATAAGTGAGAAAACCTAGAGAGGACATGTGACTAGCAAGCTTATGGTAGTTGTGTAGCAGAAGGCTGATCTCTTGATCCCCAATCTCTTGATCTTTCCTTTAAATTAAAATAACATCTAACATTTGTCTATGATACTTTGAAATATTTAACTCCTATACAATCAGGAGTAGCTATTAATTTAGAAAAAGGAAGCTGAGGCTCAATGAAGATAAAAGTTTTCTCCAGGTCTGTGGTTCTTAGTGTGGTCACTGGACCAGTAATATTAGTATCACCTTAGAACTTGTTAGAAACACAAATTCTCATGCCCCATTGCAGAATCACTGAATTAGAAAATGGGGGTGGAGGGCAATGAGAAATCTGTGTTTTAACAAGTCCTGCAGATGATTCTAATCATACTACAGGCTGAGAACTACCAGCATTGCAGAGTGGGACTGTTAGGATTTAACTTTAGATAAGTCACTGTATAACATCAGGAAGAGTAGAGTTGGGCAGGACAACTCCTTTTCTCTATTCTCTTTCACTCTAAAAAGCCCCCTTCAGAAGATCGGTAGAATAGAGAAAAGGGAAAATAATGGGGAGTGATATTAGCCAAATTAATATTGTTATATTGTGTACATGTATAAATATGTAACATATATTGTGTACATGTATAAATATGTAACATATATTGTGTACATGTATAAATATGTAACAACAGGGGCTGGGGCTATGGCTCAGCAGTAGAGCCCTTGTCTTATATGTGTGGGGCTCTGGGTTCGATCCTCAGCACCACACAAATAAAATAAAGGTATTGTGTTCACCTACAACTAAAAAAATATTTTTAAAAATGTAATAACGATATCCGTTATGTACAATTATATGGTACCAATAAAAAAATGGGGGAAAAATGAAAATGGAGAAAAATACAAAACAAAAATAAACCAAACAAAACCCCCCAAAAGCCTCCTTCATGTCCATTTTTTTTTTCTTTTTTTGCTCTTCACTATATTTATTGTCTTGGGGCTTATTTTTATTAAAAGTCTCATTTTATTTTTTAATTAACAAATAATAATCTTATAGGGCTATGGATGTTCCACTGTGGTCGAGTATGCTTAGCATACATGAGGTCCTGGGTTCACTCTCCAGTGTATGTGCCCCTCCACCACGCACAAATAATTTTATGGGGTACAATATTGTGTTTTGATACATTTAGTAATTATGGAATGATCAAATGAGACTACTTAACCATATGCATCAACTTGAATATCATTTTTTTGTGGTAAGAACATTAAAAATCTTCTCTTTTAGTAATTTTGAAATATACATTATTAATTACAGCTACCATGTTGTGCAATATAACACTGGAGCCCATTCCTCTGTCTAACAAAACTTTCTGTCCTTTGACCAACATTTTCCCGTTCCCTTTCTGCCTCCACCTGTTACTTATTTTCTTGATTCTCTGTGGTTCTACGGATGGGCGATTGAACGCTCTGGAAGGCTATTAATTGTTCTTCCCCTGCAGTATTTGCAATATGAAAGGAAGACCATTTTGATTCTTTATTTGTTGATCCTAATTATACTTAAAATTATTTGAGTGACAATATTTTCAGTGGAAAGGTGTGTACTGAAGGACATGCATCAACTCTTCAAGAAAGCAGAGTGTGACTGCTCTGATGGCTAGAGTGTGGTATCGGTGAAGCCTGGGCATAGCGTCTGTTCCTCTAGGAACCCGTTAATGTCTCAGTGCATTCACCATTCTGTGGACTTGGGGTGTAATTTCCTTGACAATTAAACAGATTTGGTGAGGCAAGAAAGATTCATGGCTTACCGCAAATCCACTACTCATCCTAGAAAATGCTCTCAAAGGCTCAGATGACATTTTGAAACATTTTATTTATATATTGACACCACAGACATATGCTTTTATTCCCTGTAGTTTCCATGTCACTTTCTGGTGCTTGAATAAAAACTACACTTCTGAACCCTAAGAAATGGACTTTCCTTCTGAAACACCCATGAGAGTAAGAGATCTTCCTATTCAGAACTTCAGAACGTACAAGATACTGAACTAAAATAGTCAGAAAAGTCATTGTTTTTGCCTGCGAGTCCCTGCTGGCATTCTGACAGGACCTCATTTTTACAACTGGGGCCATCTAGCACACCTGCAGATACAGTCCTGCCTGGACTCAAGAGACAGGCCCTGTCCTTGTGGAAGATGAATTTAAGAAGCTCAAGTTCTAGCATTTTCAAATTGCTATTCCTTGAATTTGACACTAAGGTCCTCTTCTGTTGTCTGAGATTCATAGTTTTGAAACCCATACTAAATTATGTACCCATTCTTATAAGATATCTTCTCTTTCATTTTCCTACATTTACATTTCACCTTTTGTAATATGCCTAGATCTACTGTTCTGTGGATCTGGGCTGTAATTTCACCATTAGTGAATCTGGGGTGTAAAACCTATCACTCCATTCATTTATTTGCTTGTTCATTCTGTCAACAAACACACTACAACCTGTGCAAGGCAGTATTGGAAACTGTGCCTGAGACATGTTTTTGGCAACCCTCCCTTTTCTGCCCCTTCCTTACACCCTGGGAAACTGGAATACCCTCAACTTCATTGCTATGACTTTATGTTCATGTCCATTGCTGTTGCAGACCCACCTGCCTGGATCACCAATAGTGCTTCCCCAGGGCACTGTATTCTAGCACGTGCTGCAACACCTGCACCCCTCCTTGCAGGCCCCTCTGATGGCATCCTGGCTTATGGTCTCCATGCTTTTCCTGCTTCTAACTTGCAGCTGTTGCCTGCAGCTGAGTTCATTTATGCTATGCCTGTTCCCAGTCTCCACTTTTCTTTCAGAATCTCTGAGAAAACAGGATGAGTTTTGCCAGTTTCTTTTGCCACCTCCTGTTTGAATTGTATGTTCAACAAGCAATGATGGAGTTCTTATGTGCCAGGTGTAGATGTGGAACTAAACAGAAGGATAACATAGAGATTCCAATCCCAGGAGATGGTTACACCTATAGTAGATTCTCCCCAGTTGTGAGGATAAGAAATTTGCTGTACTTAAATTTTAAGGGGAAATAAAGTTATAAAGGGATTAAATGTAAACCCATATAAATCTTTTTTTGTATCATCTCTAAAATAGAACCATCAAGACAGCATGCTAAAGAAAGTATCAGTGACATTTTTTCATGTCTTAAATTACTAATAATGATTGTGGTACAAATGCTTTTCATTTACCATTGCTTGCTCAATAGAAATTTCTCAGGGTCTTTCTTCCTGGCCATTTCAATAAAATCCCATAAATTTGCTTTGCTTTGCTGAAGATAATATGCATATGAAAAGATCTTTCCCCTGTATTTGTTTCTCTATCCAAATGTGCAATGCCTTTCTGATTTCATGATTTGGAATTGTTGACTCCTGCATCCTCAGTCCCAGAGATAACTCCCCAAAGCACATGCCATCAGGCTCCTCTTACACAAATATCACTTCCCTCCTTCCTTGCAGCTGCGGGAGTGCCATTTTAAGGTCCTGGTTTACATCTCCTCAGATTCCCTTATTTCCTAAAGCCTCAAGGCAAAAACCTCTGTTACTGCCATGCCATCTGCTTTACTTTACTTTTTTATTCCCAACACCCAATTTCCTCTTTTTCTAATTATCCCCAACAGGAGTGCTCATAACTCTTATATACTGAAACTGAAATCCTGTGGTTGGGGAAAAAGTATAGAAAAGTAAATTTGCATGTGATGAAATTTCTTGTTTACTAAAATTTGAAGTAAGGGCAATTCACTAATGGGGAGGGATTATTTTACCTAACCTGAGAAAATAATGCATTAGCTCTTTAAAGCAAAGAGATTTGGTATTTATGCAGTAAACATGTATTAATGGGGTCTAAAGGAGTTTATAGGGAGGATGAAAGAGCAGAAGTTAAGTAGTTCTGCTTGGGGAAGTTGAGGAGCCTTCCAGGAGAAGATAATAAGCTTAATCTTGAAATTCACCAGGCAGAAAAGGAAACTTTCTAGAAGATGATATGGTGTGTGTAGAGAGTGATGACATTTATCATAATTTTTACTTAAACAATTAATATTATACTAATCTCCCTTTAGAACAGCAGTTCTCAGCTTAAGGTGATTTTATCTTTTGGGGGGATATTTGACCGTATCTGGAGATCCTTGTGACTGTCATGACTGGGAGCAGGGGTGTGTACTACTGTCATTTAGTGGACAGAGGTCAGTGATGTTGCTAAACATCCTGCGACACTCAGGACAGACTCTATAATAAAGAATTATCAACTTCAAATGTCAATATTGCCATTACTCTATAAGGTAAGTCTCCTGAGGGCAGGGACCTTGCCTGTCTTAGTACTACTGTGTCTTGGGATCTAGTATGTTCAGAGTCAGAGTTGGTACTCATTTAACATTTGTTGAAAGGATGGAGGCACAAAAGAGAAGGCATAATTGGGGAAGAGCAATATATATTCAAAGTTAGTAGTTGGGGTCTAATTAAAGAGCAGTTGGAAACTAAGGCTGTGTGGCAGAGAGAAGTCATGAATGGCATCTTGTGCCATATGAAGGAGATTTCCTTTAATGTATATCCCTGGAGGACCACCAGTGGGTTTTGTGCAGAAGAACAGTATTATCTGACTTGTGATTTAGTAAGATAACCAGGCGGCTGTGGAAAGAGCCCAGAGACCAGGAAGTCGCTTATAAAGGTATTGTAATAGTACAGATCAGGGATGATGAAGACTAACCTCAGGCTCAAATGGTAAAGATAGGGAGAAGGGGACATGTGGGAGAGAGATTTAGGAGTTAGAATTGATAGCACTTAATCAAATAGGGAAAATGGAGGAGAAGTTTTTGGCTTGAGCTACTAAGTAGGTATTGGTATCATTACTTGGGATGAGGAATACATGAGCAGAATCAGGGTGTGTGTGTGTGTGTGTGTGTGTGTGTGTGTGTGTGTATGCACACATACTTTTGATCATTCTTTAAAAGTGTTATTTAGATGACTATACTCAACAGACTTTTGATTAACCCTTTACCCAGGAACTGAGTATATCAAGATAAATAATTATAGTTCTTAGGAAGCTCCCATATTTATTACAGCACTATTTATAATAGACAAAAAGATTTCAGAAACTAATCTAATCTCTCTCTCTCTCTCTCTCTCTCTCTCTCTCTTAAATTTAGTTGTAGATGGAAACAATACCTTCACTTTATTTATTTATTTTTATGTGGTGCTGAGGATCAAACCCAGCACCTCACAGGTGCTAGGCAAGTGCTCTACCACTGAGCTACAACCCCAGCCCCTTCAAATGTCTCTTAACAAATGAATGAATAAATGAAACATGGTATAGAAAGAACCTGAATGTTCATCAACAGGTAAATGGATAAACACAATGTGTTATATGCATAGAGTGGAATTTTATCCAGCCACAGAAAGGAATGAAGTAAATACATACTATGACATATGCATGTCATATTATGCAAAGAAATATTATGCAAAGTAAAGAAAGCTGAACACAAAACGTAAAATTGAATAATTATTCTTATATGAAATATCCAGAATAGGACAATTCCTAGAGAGAGAAAACATATTCGTGGTGGCTAGGAGTCAGGAGGAGAGGATGTTGGGAATGTCTGCTCTGTAGGCACCAGGTCTGCCGTGAAGACAATGTGAATGTTCTGGGACGGGACTACGTAGTGTTACAGCTGCACAGCCCTGTGACCGTACTGAATGGCAACTGAATTTTATGCATGAAGATGGTTGACTACACTTTAAGATGGTTAATTCACATTTTATGCTTGTTAGATACATTTGTAATATAAAATGGTTTATGCTATACAAAGTTTGCCTGAAATCAGTTTTTTAAAATAGTGCACACAGACTTATGAGAAAGACTAGTAAAAATCTGGCAAATCGATGTCAGCAATCTATAATTGTCTTTAGTAATACAAAATGTTCTTAAAGCTGAAGAAATTGTCTGGATAAAGCTTTAGCAACAATGAAAGCCCATGGCAGGAGCAGGGAGACGAGACGGAAGAGATTTAAGAGACCATTTGCTCTATTTTTACAGTCCTGATTGCCACACTTCATGTGAGGCATAATGGAGTTATTCTAGAGACATAAGTGGTTCCATCAATGTCTTGTGACCAGTCAATGGCAGAGGTCTGAAAGAGAAGAGTTCACCAATTCTTGGAACTTTAATCTTTTCCTCCTATAGTCTTTATCGCCCAAATATCAGCAGAAACTAAAGTCAGAGAATGGCAGTGATAATTAGAAAATTAGGAAAAAAATTCTTTAAAAAGAATAAAATGCAAACACACGATGCAACTTAAAGTTGCATGGTCTTTAATATTTCAGATGATTTCTCAACGAATATTAAGAAATATCTACCACTTTACATTTTTTTCTTTTTTGAAGAATGGGCTACAAATGCATTGTAAGGAGAGCTAAGGAACTGGCAGAGTGATCTCACAATTAATTGAAGGTATATTCCTAACGTAAAATGTCTATATTGACATGCTTATTTTCAATACTTCTTTTTAAAATTAAGATACTGTTTCTTATGAATGTGTACTATCTTTCAAATATGGCAACACAAAAACTGGAAATGATGGTTAAGATAGCTCCATCTTTCAAAAATGGAAGAAATTACTTATGCTACAGCCTTTATAATGAATCATTTATTCATTGTTTCAGAAAAAAGTATTGAATTATAAATACTGAAGATAGGAGAATGTTTACAATATTGCTCATAATTAGATATAAACAATGTAAAAAGATTAGTTAGTAGAGGTCCTTCTGTGGGAAAATAGAAGGGAGGTATCTAACTTTACCCGAGAATGTAAAGGTAGTTCTCCAAGGGCAGATAAGTCTTGATGGGTGTTGGGTTGGCATTTCAGGAAATAAACATGTAAATATTGGAAAGCATGGCATCATGGTGGAAACAGTCAAGTCAAGTTATTCACTTGTTCATTATTAAATATGGATTTTATACTTCCTGTGTCTCAGGCATTATGAATGGTCTTTGGGAATCTAAAGCCAAAAGGTTTCTGCCCTCATGAACTTATAGTCTAGCAGAAAAGAAAAGCATTAAATAGTCTTTACAATAACCTCTTGTTAGATATGAGATGTCCCTCAAAAGTTCATGTATGAGACAATTCAAGAATTTTCAGAGGTTCAATGATTAGATTATGATGTGTAAACTAATCAGTGGATTAATCTGCTGATCTCAATTAACTGAATGGTAACTGTAGGCAGTTAGGTTGTGACTGAAGAAGATAGGTCACTGAGGGCATGTCTTTGGGTTCATATATATATATATATATATATATATATATATATATATTTTTTTTTTTTTTTGTACTGGGGATTGAACTCAGGGGCACTTGACCACTGGGCCACATCCCCAGCCCTTTTTTGTATTTTATTAGAGACAGGGTCTCACTGAGTTGCTAAGTGCCTCGCCATTGCTGAGGCTGGCTTTGAACTCGCGATCCTCCTGCCTCAGCCTCCCAAAGTGCTAGGATTACAGGCGTGCGCCACCGCACCCGGCTCTCTTTGCTTTCTTGTTGCCATGTATTAAGCTGCTTTCCTTTGCCATGCCCCTCCACCATGATATTCTGCCTCACTCTGGGCCCAGGGCTATGAAATCGGTTGCCTATGGACTGAGACCTCTGAAACCATAAGCCAAAATAAATTTTTCCTCCCCTGTGTTTTTCTTGTCAGGTCTTTTGGTCAAGTGATGAAAATCTGACTGAAACAACTCTGAATCATCATTTAGAAAGTATATAAGGTGCTATGGGAGTACATGGCACAGCCTCTGACCTAGCCAGAGGACACAAGGAAGAATTCTTAAGGAAATGACAAGCTTAGTACCCTAGCTTGGGCTACTAGAATAAAATACCATACACTGGGAGGCTTAAACAGCAGGCATTTACTTCTCATAGTTTTGGAGGCTGGGAAGTCTAAGAACAGTGTCTGGTTTCTAGTGAAGCTCTTTTTCCTGGCTCACAGATGACTGACTTCTCTCTCTGTCCTCATGTGGCATCAGGGTTCGGGGACAGAGGTGGGGAGAGAGAGGAGAGAAGTTTGCTTTAGTGCTTTAACGTCTGTTCCTCTTATAAAGGCACTAATCTAATCCCATCATGGGGTCCTGACTCATGATCTCATCCAAACCTAATTACCTCTCATAGGCCCATCTTCAAATACCATCACACTGAGGCTTAGGGCTTAACTATGTGAATTTTGAGGAAAGCAAAGCATTCATTCATGAAAAATAGATAAAAAGTACTCAGCCCTCTTTTTTTTTTTTTTTTTTTTTTTTTGAGACAGGGACTTAGCTAAGTTGATGTTCATAATTTGAATTGTGCATCCACTGTACACTGTACTCCACAATGATGTCATATAACATTAAATGATTTTTTTTGGTTTATTTATATTTCCCTTCACTAGTATAATACTCTGAGCAACTTTAATTGCCTGGTACATACTAGGGTCTTACTATGTTTTCTTTTCTTTTTATCAACTTTTTTCTTTTTATCAATAGAGGCACCAAAAGAAGGTTTGAAACAAGAGACATCATAAAGGGGAAAAACACTGGCACTCTATGATTGACCAAATTTGAAAAACAAAGACTCTGGAAGAATCAGCCATAATTCTGAGCTCTCATGTGTGGGTGACCAAAAGAACATTAGAGCTATAGAAGACTCAGACCTAGCATGAAATGTATTCTGGACATAATGGAAATTCATTAGAAATTTGAGATATGAACATATTGAATTGAGAAAATAGAAAAATCCCGAGTCTTGAAAGATGAATAGAAGTGGCATGGTAGATGTTGTGGTTTGGATTTTAGTTGTCCCTCAAAAGTTCATGTATAATACAAGAAAGTTTAGAGGAGAAGTGATTGGGTTATGAGACCCTATGCCAGTCTGTGAATTAATTCCCTGATGGGATTAATTGAGTGGTAACTGGAGGCCGGCAGGGTGCGGCTGGAGAAGGTGGGTTATTGGGGACGTGCCTTTGGGGTATATATTTTGCACCTGGTGAGTGGAGTCTCTCTTTGCTTTCTGATCATCATGTGAGCCGCTTCCCTCCGCCACACTCTTCTGCCAAGATGTTTGACCTCACTTGAGCCCCAAGGAATGGAGCTGGCTATCTATGGTCAGAGACCTCTGAAACTGTAAGCCCTCAAATAAACTTTTCCTTCCCTAAAATTGTTCTTGTCAGGTTTTTTAGTTATAGCAGCAAAAAGCTGACTCAAATAGTAGATAAGAAAAAAAGAAGGTAGAGGTGGAGGGCATGGCAAGTTGAAATAACCATCTATAGTTAGTTGGCTTGTATACAAAATGCATAGTAGAAAGTTGCAGAAAATAAAACTTCAGAGGGTCCACATCAATAGCCTAAATTGAAGAATCTGTCATACCACTCCCAGACTGGTGTATCGACTTCCTAGCCACTCTTGATTTTTCTAGTTTGTCCTTCATTTGTTTAACAAGAATTTAGAAGCATTTAGAATGAGCGTTTGAAGCACTGTCACATATATTACCCATTTAGCCATAATGACTATCCCTTGGGATAACCTGCTCAGGTTAATAACTGTCAGTAACACACAGCCAAGTTTAGACTCTAGGTCTTCTAAATCACATTGCCAAATTCTCACCATTCATCTATGCTTTTAGTGTATTCCTGCCAAACGAACAGTGCTGCGGTTATCATTCTACTGCTCAAAATCTTTCAGGGGTCCCCATTATCCTATATCAACAGGAAGAGCCCCTTTCATTGACATTTTCCATAATCCTCTCCATAATTCAAAACCACCATACATACTTAATCTTATTTTCTGCTACTCTAAAAAAGTATGCCTTTGTATTTTCTTTATTTCTTGTTACATAACACATTATCCCAAAACAAAATGGCTTTAAACAACAATTTTTTTCATCTCTCTTGACTTATGGATCTGGAATTCAAGTAGGGCTTAGCTGGGTGATTATTCTGTTCCATCTTGTGTTGACTGAGGTCACTTAGGATTCATCTGGCAGCAAGTCTGCTGTGAAGGGCCCAGCGTGGCTTGTTTACATGTCTGTTGTTCAACAGAAATGACCAGAAGGCTGGTCCCAGATGGACAGTTGACTGAAATGTCTACATCTGGCAATAGTCTAGCATAGCAATAGGATTTCTTATTTAGCTCCCAAAGAGAGTGTTTTGAGAAAGCAAAGAGGAAGCCAAAAGACTTCTTAGTCTTGGAATTTATGCAGTATCACTTCCATTATATTCTGTAATTAAAAAAAAAAGTCATGATGTCAACTGAGAGGCAAGAAGATGGCATTATAATGGTGTGATTACCTGAGAACTATAATGGTGTGATTACCTGAGAACATGGTTCATTGGGGAACAAACTTTGGAAAGTAATTAATACACTTGACTTTAGTCAAATGGATTCTCATTGCACTGACACATATTACTCTTATTCCTCCATCTGGACCTTTACCCCTCTTGATCTTTCTCCCAGATTCCATCCCACCCCTGTTGGGCTTATTTTAATCCTACCTGTCTTTCTAGGATTGTTTGAGTTTCATAATGAACATTTCAAATCTTTCTCTGAAATTCTAGTTTTCAAAAAAACCTCTCCCATTTTTGAAATACAATAGCATTTTTAGTATGGCCTTAGGAACAGATAGGGGGAGAATGGGTTTGAGCTCTTGGGTGGAAGAACTGACAGGCCTAGATAGATGCCTGTTTGGGTTGTAGGCCAGCAATAGGAGTCAATCAGAGATGATATTGTAGCTTTGAATCTCCATAGCTCAGAGGGTTATGCTTCTATTTACAGAATCAGAAAACATCAGATGAGCAGAGGGCCTGGGAGAAAATGTAAATTTCTTTTTGAACATGTTACATTGGAGGCATAGTGGAAAAGCCAGGTAAAGGAGTCGTTCAAGCAATAAGGGAAGAGGAATGGAGTTTGGGAGAGAGGTCAGGATGTCAGAGGTAGATCTGGAAGCCTCCTGCAGAGATGCTATTCCAAGGTTTGCATTTACATAAGCCAGACAGAAGAGAATTTGTGGAGATGGAACACAAAACAACTAGCATAGCCTCAAGAGAGATTTTTGCAGCAGAATAAATATGAGGATTTAGAGAAAATATATATACAGAGGAAGAGACTTGGGGGATTGCAGATCTTCATATTTCCAAGGAGTCAGGATTTAAAGGAAAGGTGAAAATGGTCAAATGTTAAGTGCTGAAAATATGTTTAAGATGCAGGGGACTAAAGACTACTGAACCTTATGAATAAGACGTCACTGACTATTGATCCAGGAAGCAATAAGAACAAGCAAGATTGTACCCAGCATATGTGAGCTCTGGGGTCAGGAAGTAGGAATAGTGAGGCCAGACAGGCTACTTTCCCAAGAAGTTTAGCAATAAAGAAAAAAATAGGATATCTACTACAATAGAATTACAAGAAAACCTTTTTATTACTATTATTTTTATGGTAGTGAGATTGAACCCAGACACTCATGCATGCTAAGCAAGTGCTCTACCACCAAGCTACACTCCAAGTTCTACAAGTAGAACTCTTAATGATGATTGTTCTCGCTGATGGTATCATTAAAGGGAGTAATATGTGTGTGTACATGTGCACGTGCACATGTGAGTGTAGTTGGACACTATATGGAAGTGTTCTTCCAAACCCAGCTCTGCATTAAAAACACCAGAGAAACCAATTCTACTTTGTAAGGCCCGGGACTAGACTTATTGAATGAAAATTTTTAAGGGTGGACCCCACACATCTGCAGGTCAAAAATGTTCATAGAATAATAGAAATCCACTGGATTAGACAAAGGGAAATGGAGGGAAGGGAGTGGGAGGGAAATAGGAAAGATAGTAGAATTAATCGGATATAACTTTCCTAGTCTTATATTTGAATACACCACCAGGGTAACTCCATATCATGAACAACCACAAGAATGGGATCCTAAATAAATTAAGTTACACTCTCTATATTTATAATTACCCAAAATATATTCTACTGTCATATGTAAGTAAAAAGAACAAATTTTAAAAAGTTAATAGACTATTCTTAATAATTTTGGGATATCCAGAGACTTTGGCTCTCCAAAATAGTTGATATCCTCATGGGGGTAGGTTTAAAATAGAATTAAGTTAAGAGTGAAAAATTGCAAAATAAAAATTACAGTAAGAATTCAAGATGTAAAGAAGCATAAATGGAAGACAATATCTCTAATTGAAGACCCGCATTTTAGTCGATACAGAAGCCATAACTTTTTATAGATTTTCTCCCCCCCCCCCCCTCTCTTTTTAACCTCAGCAAGCAACGTGGACAATTTTGTGAAAATCTATCATCAGAAATCCAAGCCACTTTCTTTCTTTCTTTCTTTTTTTTTTTTTCCCCTGGGCTGGGGGAGGAGGGTAAAAAGAATGTGGTTTGCGAGGCAGGCTAAACCTCAGGAATTATTTCAAACCAAACACTGTTTCTAACTATTTGATGTCTGGAAGTCTGGAGGCTGGGGGCAGGGGAGTGGGCAGAACTTTACAAGTGGGACCATTTGTCATTTCCTGGGAGGCGCTCTGCACTTAACCCTTCAGGGAAGCACATCTAAATTCGTTTCCAGGCTTTGACCAAGGGAAGGTCCAACTTTACACTGTCTTTCCTTTATATTTTTCGAATTGGTTTTTTCTTTCCTTACCCCGCAATGGAAAAGAGTGGCTTTCCTTGCAAGAGAAGCAGATAGCGGTGCCATTTGGATGTCAGTGATGCCAACTCTGTTTAATGCCTCTGTGTTCTCACTTGTGATCATCCAAGACAAAGACACAAACAATGCCACATTCCAGCTATCATCTTTAAATATGAATTAATTAACAGTGCTATGCTGTGTGTGTGTTTTCGCAAGAAAATCTTTATGAACACTGAGTGTCTGGCTTTTGTTTTGAGCTCCAACGCCAGGAAAGGGTTAGAAAAGCCTGTCTCTTCTTGATGTATAACAGCTGGTGAGAAAGCACAGTAACTCCCTCCCTCACACACTCAGCTCCGATTTGGACCAAGTAACTCACCACCAGTACCATCCCCCACTGGCTCTTTCCACCTAGTAAAATCCCTTGCAAAGTTGAAAGCTGGAGGTAGGCAAAGGAAGCAGCTTTAGTTCAACAGCTTTCGGGAGGACTAACCACACAATTGTTGTAGTTTAAAAAATAAAGGAGATTTTAAATGCAGCGACTTGTTTGCAGTCCCCAAGATTCATGGTTGAAATGCTGTTTCTAAAAAGGAATAATTCAGGATAAGGAGCAGCCATGGGCTCTTTGAGAGCCTGAGCTAGAATTGGAAGCCCCAAACCAAAAATCACAATCAAGTCTGAAGACTCTGCATCTTCAATTATGTGAACAACACTTGGCAGCTTTTTGCTGTATGCAACTTACAGTAGATAACAACTTCCATTGTCCCTCTAATCAGTGTCTTACAGAACTGAGCTTGCTTGCTACAAATAAACAGGGACACAAAGATGAAGTGTCCACAAAATGGCACACCCTTGGGTCAGCATAATAACCACTTAGGTTGTGGAGAAATCCACATGATTCATGAGATCCTTAACTAAACACATTAAGGAACTATATATTACATTTTCCCCAAGTCAAAATAAGTGCTTTAAATAGCAATCAGGAAGGAGAGGTTGAAATGTAGGTCTTGGAATGGCCTTTCTCTGTCTCCCTACAAGTCTCTCATAAAGATAAAGGACCCATGTGTAACGCTCATCTTTTGAGTCAAATTAAGTCCCCAAGGAAATAAAAGCAACTCATTTTTCATTGAAATCCAAGGGTAGCCTGGGTGAATCCAATACACTTATATGCTCATGTGCAAGCCACTAAAAGTGTCTTAAAGGACAAGAGTTGAGGAGAGAAAGGGAGAAAGGGAAAGAAGGAGAGATAAAGAAGAAGATTGAAAAACTTTTTTTGTAAATGTGTACAAGGGCTGCTGGTTTCTGGGATGGAGGCTGAAAACAGATTCCCTCTGGGAGAGTGGCTCTGCTGAGCCACGCTGGCTCCTCTCTGGAAGGGAGGGTGGTGGAGCCATAGCTGGGCTGGGCTCCAGCTGGTCAGCTATGTGGCACTGCTGCTATTGTTGAACAAAATTCTTTCCCCCTTACACATCTCTCTTCTCTATTTAATAGAAAGTACAGTTCTTGAGGTTTCTTTTCTTTCTTTCTTTCTTTTTTTTCTCTCCTTCATGAACTTGAAGGAAATGAGAAAGGAGAAGTTTATTTTCTTCTCATTTTACAAGGAACTATTTTGCTGGATCTATAGCTTGAAGCTGCTTTATATAAAATGAGTTCTAAGAACACAGGGAAAGAATTAGAAACTTGATCAATTCTATAGGATGAATATTCAAAAAGAATCCATAATTTATCACAGAGAAGAAGTCCATTAGGGTGGATTGGCTGTTTTTTTATGGACTTGAATTGTATGGTACTTTGCTTTCAATTGGTTGTGTGAATTTAATGATCAGTCTAAAATTGCTTCTATCCTCTATGTTAAAGGACAACTTCTAGAGCTGGGTTATTAATCTTTTTGGCAAACTATTAAAATTTTGGCAAGAACAGAAATGAAAGAGAGGTAAGGTCCCTTTTGAGCATCATTTCTTTCATCTGCAAATCTGGGTTTAATATTTTTTCAGCCTACTTTCATAGAATAATGAACAGAACCGTTGTTTGTGGATTCACCAATTGTTCTTGAAAATCAAGTGGAAGGACTTTGCAAATTAAATATCCAGTGATTCTTAACTGGAATGTGGAAGCTGGAAGAGTAGGATGGTCATCAAGTAGCCACATTTGAGGACAATGATTCATGATCTTTTCCTTTAATTTTTAGATACTAAGGCTTCTAACTCCTGGTTAATATAACCTCAGTAACATAGAACTTTGCATGATCAATTATCATTGAGATGACTAATTTATGTATGTAGAAATTCTGATCCCCAACCCAACAACTACTGAAACAGATATTTCTAGAAGTTAGCACAATAGTCCATGTTTTTTTTCCTTTCTTTCCTGAAACTAGCTTAGTAGGTTGTATTAGTTTGCCAGTGTTGCTGTAACAAAGTGTCACAAACAGGTGGCTTAAACTACAGATATTTATTGTCTTACAGCTATAGAAGTTGGAAGTCTGAGATAAAGATGTTGACAGAATATCCTCCTGAGGGCCCTGGGGAAAGAGTTATTCCAGGCCTCTCTGGTTTGTAGATGGCCTTCATTGGCTCCCTGATTCTTCATATTGTTTTCCCTCTTGGTGCCTAGCTCTATATCCAAATTTCCCCATTTTATAAAGACACCAATCATATTGGATTAAAGCCTGCCCTCATGACTTTATTTTAAATAGATTCTTCTTTAATACCTATCTTCAAATTAGATTACATTTATAGAAAATTTTTGGTTTTGATTTACCACCTGGGAACCAACTATTCACCTGAACCTCGGGTTTGCTCTAATTCTAGAAATGAAGAACGTTGTTAACACCGGTTCCTTCAGAGAACTTTGGTCTGGTCTCATCATTTTGGCCAAAGAGCCCATTGAGGAAAGGAGCTGTGCCACAGTCACAAATTTGATCAAGCTTCAATTTCAACTTCAGTACATATGAGGAAGCTTTGCCTAAGAGGTGAAGGACTGATTCAACCTCAGTTCTACCTTCAGGACTCTGTGCCCTTTATGGCCAGTACATCCTGCTAAGGGTCAGATGAAATTCTGGAAACTATAAGTTTTATCTATCCTTTTGTGCTTGACTTTCCATAGTCATCTTCCACCTGAGAAAACTGTGCACTGTTATCAGCTTCTTTTCATCACAATGTATTTCTACCATAATTATTTATTTGCTTGACTTTAAAGTTTTGCTGTTAACTTGTTGTTGACTGGAACTCTTGCCATAATTGGCATAAAAGAAATAAAGATTGACCTATTAAGTCATTCCTGGGCAAAAGGCATCCATTTCCTGCAAATTGTCAGAGAAAAGGAATATACATTTTGACAGCTTTTTGTCTTTTAAGACACACAGCTGCAGAAAAAGAAAATTGTTGATCAATTTCTGTCCTTGAAAAAAGTAGGACAAATCCTCATTAATTTAGATTTAATTGTAAGTTTATGACTATGTGAATACACTGAACAATATAAATGAGAGCATAAGGGGAAAGATTAATTAGAGGAAAAGTTTTTCCAAATATACAAGAAATAAGCAGGTGAAGAAGTATTCTGTCTGGTTAACCATGCCCATCATCTAGCATACTGCCTGGCAAGTAATATGTACTCAATAAGTTTATGTTGAAAGAATGAATAAATGAATAAAAAGTATACATACAATATAAGCAGATGTTGACAATACTCAAGCCGATGCCTGGATATGATATTCTAATTGCAAATCTTGCTTTGTTATTTATTAAATTTGAATCTCAACGAAGCAGTTCTCAGTCTAGTTTTAATTACCATTGGTTCTTTAAAGCAATAAACCTGAATTTCATTAAAAGAATTACATTACCCAAACTTCATTAATTCATAGTCTTTTTTCCTTTATTTAGCATGGCATGGTGAGGTCTAATTTCATTGAAATGACCCGGAGGGAAGTAAGCGATACCAAATAGGAGACAAGAAAACTGATTAAAGAAAAGACTCCAGTGTTTATCAGAATCTCTGTCTTCCTTTATGAAAGCCAACCTCACCTGAGAGAAAGGGAAGATGTAAAATACATTTTTAAAGAATATAGATAAATGACTGTGGCTGTCTTTGGGGTACCTAAGAAACTGTTAGGAAGTATAGGAAACAATCATAGCTTTAAAGACAAGAATCATAAATATCTCCCCTGACACAGCAAACACCATCACCCACATGAAAGAGGCAGCCTCTAAATGCAGCTGGTGAAGGAAATCCTATAAAATAGTACAATATTTCCTACTCGACTTTATCCAACTCCAGAGAAGTGAAATAAACACCAAAACTTCTCTTAAATCTTGTTCAAATTCTTTATTTTAAAAGCCAGTGTCTATTATGTTTACATTTGAACTAGACAAAGGTAGATAAGTCTCCTTGCTTAATTTTACTGCTTACAGGGCAAAACTAAAATTAATGTTTTGAGGCAAGCCCTCTTGTCATCTCAGGTAGTTAACTAAGATGGACATTGGCTTTTCCTAGCTGTGGCCTTCCTTTTCCCCTTTTCGTTAAGAGCCAAAGCTGATAGTAATCAAGAGAATAGAGGAGAGAGAGAGATAGAGAATGGTTTCCATTGGCTAATTTCATTGCCTATTTTATTTAGGTCCTGATTTTTAGTAGATAATCATTGTTTTCCTGTAGTCATGGTACCAGGACTTGTTTTCCTGTTTATTACTGTTGTGTTTTTCTATTGTGTTCAGTGTACTATTGGCTTTTACAGGAATCTCTTTCTTTTTCCCCAAACATAAATATGTTGTCCTTGGGCCCATTCTGTCACATTACGCAAATAAAACTTCTATGCTTCAGTAAGTTTTGCTTCATTTATGATTAGCAATGACATCCTATTGGGCCTAATGGAAAACCACTATATAATGATTAGATTTCATAGAGATAATAACCAGCAAGTTTCTTTTAAAAATTGCTGAGAGTGACCAGAATATGATATTTTGTTGCCACAAACTATTAATAAGAACCATTCTTTATTGCTAATTCTCCCCCTTTCTAGGCATTTAGCATGCATATATAGTTACTTTACACAACTACTTAAGGATATTGGGTTCTTCTCATCACCTATGTAGAGATGAGGGAATTCAGGGTTCAGATCAGATGGTCAAAATTGGCAGAATTAGGGTTGCAATCAGCTCTGCCTAATGTTGAGTCTTTCAACAAAAAGCAACCCCTCAACAAAAAGCAACCCCTCAAAATTGTTCATTTTCCAGAATTTTTATAAAATCTCAATTGTGATTAGTCCTGATTAAGTGAAAAACAGGAGAAAAATCAAAAGAGAAATACAGGTTTAGTAAAAGGGAAAATATTCCCTTTAACCATATGCCTCCGTGGCACTTATAAACTTGCAGTTCTTTTTTACTCCTGGCCAGAAATGAGCAGGGTAACAGAAATGAAAGCAAAAACAGATGTGGGCGAGTCTCAGTGACCTGCCAAGGGGGTGATAATGTTCTATACAGATGCAGACTCAAATACAGGGATAAAATCTCCTTAAAGCCGTAGTTGCCTCCATTCACAGGCACCAAACAATGAGGAAAAGTGCACATCTTTCATGGGTGACTTTTTAAAGCTTAGCTCTAAGGCTTGGCGCATAGAATTCCATTTCCGTTCTGAATTGTCTTCAGCTTCTTTTGCTAAGCATTATGGGACCCAAGTCTTAACTGATTGCAAATGTTTCTTTCTTTCTTTCTTTTTTTTTTTTTTTTTGTGGTCAATTTTTCCATTGGAGTCACCAGCTGGATTCAGCCGTGCTTATTCTTTTGTAGCAAAATTTAGAAAGAAGGGGTGGGTAATAGCAAAATCTTCCTGTAGGACATAATTGTAAGAAGTTGTCAATAGATTTGTTTTCTGTGTTTGTCAAAGTGCAGGCTGCTCAAAAGGAGAGGTAAAAAAATAAAGTCATAAAAAGTACTTGGACTCTAATTTCTTCTCAGCCAGACTACTTCCAGTGGTTTAGAAGTGCAACCCAGAAGTATGAGTGGTTTCCAGAAAAAACAGTGCAGGTCGCCAAGCCAAGCAATCTACTTAAAGTGGGTAAAGCGGAGCTGGAGACCATTAGGAGTCTAAAGCAGGAGACGTTATTTTCCTTCCTTCCCTCACTATGGACCTAAGTATTGAATTTTAATAGGGAATCAAAACCTGAATAGATTGCTGGGGAAGAATTGAGCTCCCAGCAGTTAATCAGTTTTGTCATCTGTTGTGTATGTTCATTAAGAATTGAAATTCTTCAAAATAAGCTTTCCCATCAGGATTAAAAGACAGAAAATCTATTATCACTATTTCTGGATGTTCCTTCTTATATTTCCCATGGGTCAAAAGTCTTCATTACAACATATAGCCCTCCTCAAATTGGACTTTCCTGAAAAGGACTTTATTATTTAAGACATCTTTAGTAGAAAGACCACAGGGTTTTTTTTTTTTTGGCTTACAAAGTAAAATTGTAAACTTAGCAGGTTGTTGATTAGCACATTCACCTAAAATATTTATTTTTTATTTTTTTTAACTTTTAAGCAAAAGTAAAGAATGAAAAAGAAATTGCTTTTCTTTGTTCTCCAGATAATGTTAGAGGTTTCTTCTTATAGTTTAACCTCCCAGACTTCATGGCCATACAAACTTTCTTCAAAACCAAAATGTCTGGGGGTGGGGGGCAGTGCATTCTTACTAAGATCAGGGGAAGCTCACCTCCATCACTGTCTGCCACGTTCTTCCTAGGGCAGGGAGGGGCAGGGCTGCTAAGCTCATTTGCTTTTGGCTCTTCCTGAATCATGTCATGGATAGTCTGCAATCTGTGGAATCCCTCTTCTGTTCTGAGATTTTTCTCCAAATGCCTAAGACTTTCCCCAGAGACCTCCCCCTGGCGAGGACTCCTGAACCGCTTCTCCCTGACCCCTTTAGATATGACTGTAGTGCTATTACATGGGGTTCATTCCAGAGGAAGAAATTACCACATTTGTTTATATGGGAGAGGGTGTTTTCCTACAGCTTTTAAAATGACATCAAGTAAGTGCCATCCATTGTGCCCAGCTCTGCATTTAGACCCTGTTGTGATCTGTAAGTTCTTGTGAGAGTCAGCCTCAGGAGGGGTTTTCTTATGGTACCTGGGCTTGGTAATCCCAACCTATTGCATTGCTGTGGATACAGCAGATTTGTGGTTCACGGCATCTGTGTTTTTTGTTGAATGCTTTTGAATTGTAAATTGAGGGATAGCACACTTAATTAAAAACCTAAAGAGGCAAATGAATAGCAGTTGAAAAGAGAGGAAAATTTTGGAAAACCATAAAAGCTACCTGAAGTTAGCATAGTTTTCAACTAGTTATCCTTTAGCTCTAGAGTTTTTGAATACTCTGATGATATTTTTGCATTTATGAAATAAGATCCTCGTATATTCTGGTAAATACTGTGTTCCCTTCATGTTGAATTGAGTTTAAATTCTCATCTTTTACTCTCAAAAACATATAGTCTATATGACACTGCATGATGAGATCAACTCAGCATCCTAACAAACGTCCTAATGTTGCAACAAAATGAATACACTTCATGCATTGATCCAACACTATACACTGATGAAGAATTTGCAGTTCGTCAGTGCACTGCAACTAATGGAGGATGTGTACTTCAGAAAACCCTTACTTTCTGACCCTCTCCAACCTCAGCTTAAAGGACTACATCAACAGCAGGCATTTGAGCAGTTTAAGTCTATATTTACATGCACATTTTCCTAGCTGAATTCTTGTTAAGAGCTATAAAAGATTTGAGATTGGACCTTTCTTGCAGTTTCATGGATGCTAGTAGAAGACGTAAAACTCTTGGATAAGAGATGAAGGATTGTTTGTGACTTATAGTAATAGTGTTATGGTTTGGATATGAGGTGTCCCTCAAAAGCCCCTGCATTAATTCAGTAATGTTCAGAGGTAAAATAATTAGATTATGAAAGTTGAAACCTAATGAGTGCATTAATCCATTTGATGGATTAATAATTTGAAAGTACCACTGGGTGGTAACTGTCAGTAGGTGGGACATAGCTGGGCAAAGGGGGTCACTGGGGACATGACCTTGGGGATTATATTTCATTTTCTTGGCTTCTTCTTTCTCTGTTTCCTGGCTACTTCAAGGTGAACAGTTTTCCTCCACCATGCCCTTTGACCACGAGGTTCATGCCTCACCTTAGGCCCAGAGTGAGGAATTCAGCCAACCATGAACTGAACTCTGAAACCATGAGCCCAAAATAAACTTTTCTTTCTCTAAGTTGTTCTTGTCAGGTATTTTGTTCACAGAGGAAAGATGACTACCACAAATAGCATTAATAAGAATATAAACATGTTTTTGCCAGTTCTGCAAATTCTACAGGGCAGTACAAAAAGGACCAATGACCTGCCTGCCCATGCAGTGGGTTATATTCCAGAAGAAGAACCCTGAGTTTATGGAACCCAAATGTTTCACAATGGATAGTAAGTGTTTCTGTATTTGCTTGCAGGGAGGCATCAGCTTTATTTTACTGGATATCAGGCATGCTGGCTCTTGTTCCAGGGAGATACTTTTTCTTCTAAGGTTTTTTTTTTTGCCCCCCCTTTACAAACATCCTTGAAAATACAGTTTTTTTTTTTAAAAGAACTATCTGTCTTTCTTTTATAAAATGTGCAAAAAAGTGATGAGACCCACAGAGGATTGTCTCTCAATAATATTTTACCTGTTAGACAGATCTGGTACTAATTATTTTAGGACAAAACATGGTTGAATTATTTCCAGTCAGGATTTTAATTATAGTCTAGGTTGTGTTACCTTTTGCATGGTTGTTGTACTGGTTTGGAGATTAAGGAGAAAAAGAGAGGGATAAGAAGAGACATCCTGGGGCTGGGGTTGTGGCTCAGCAATAGAGTGCTTGCCTAGCACGTGCTGTGCAAGGCGCTGGGTTTGGTCCTCAGCATCACATAAAAATAAATAAAATAAAGGTATTGTATCCAACTACAACTAAAAAAAAAATATATATATTTCTTTAAAAGAAGAGACAGCCTTGTTGCCTAATATACTAAAAGACACATAACTTGTGAATTTTCAGTAAATATTAAGTATTAGAAGTAAACGATTCTTCACTAAATGGTATCCTTTTTTTTCAGGTTATTGTTGTTGAGTTTAATCTTAATAAACTGCCAGTGTGTAGTGTGCTTTGGGTGTCATCTTTTCAATATTCAAACATTACACCACTCCATAAGATTATTAGCATTTTATACCACCCCATCCTAAAAAAATGGGGCATGGGCCTTACCACTATGGGGAGATTCCAACTTCAGAAAGTAGATTAGAATTTTCATAAGAAAAACATTCATTTATAGACTGGTAAGGAATTATTGTCTTGGTAGTACAGAAGTTTATATAATTAACCTTTTTACTAATTAAAATGATATAATGAGTTCTAAACTTCAATGGACTAAAAACACAAAGGAGCAAACACTTTTACAAATGGAGCCATTAAAGGTGGCTCATTTGAGAGGTGAAGACAGAAGAATAATTAAAACAATGTCTCTGATCCAGCGTGGCTCCAGGTCAGTCTCCTCTCTGAATAAAATAACATTTTCTCAGTGGAACACTGGTCTCATGAGCAATTAATTTTAAATGAAAGTTTTATATGTTCAGAGAAATGTAAATATCAATACAAGAATTATCTCCCCTTCCTTTTTCATTAAATTTTCCTCTCTCCAAGATGGATCATATTGCAGCCTAGAATTCTTACCGAGTTCTCTCTGATAACTAAGAAGAGCTGCCTTATGAATGCTATAGGGGAGCACAGCTTCTGCACATAAAATGAATTGCAGGGAAAAACAAATGACTGTATTGCAGTCAGACTCAGATTACTTTTCCCCTGAGGCAGAGGACTACTTCAACTTTCTCTTTTGTGAGTGTTCAGCCTGTCATTACTCTTCTTCTGGGTCTCTATCATGAAGTAAATAATTTCCAGGTTGTTTTCATTTTGGAAAACAGAAAACACCCTGAGAAAATTTAGAGAAAATAGCCATGCTCATCAGGGATACCCAATAATACAACTCTTTGCTCTGTGCAGTTGTTAGAGAGAGTTTGTCCTTGTGGTCTTTTCAGAGACTGAGTTCATTATGCTGTTTCTCTGAAATGTATTTTCATGTTAAGAATTAAGCTCCAGCCGGGCGCGGGTGGCGCACGCCTGTAATCCTAGCACTTTGGGAGGCTGAGGCAGGAGGATCGCGAGTTCAAAGCCAGCCTCAGCAATGGCGAGGCACTTAGCAACTCAGTGAGACCCTGTCTCTAAATAAAATACAAAAAAGGGCTGGGGAAGTGGCCCAGTGGTCAAGTGCCCCTGAGTTCAATCCCTGGTACAAAAAAAAAAAAAAAAAAAAAAAAAAAAAAAGAATTAAGCTCCATGTAAAATGCAGAGAGAAATGTCTGGTCCATGTTGGGATTGAAACTTTCTTCTAAGTCACATTTACTTTTCTGTATAGATCGTGGAAACACATAATATATATTTTTCTTTTTGAATTAGGTTCTAGTTAGTTGTGAGACTGTTTCTGTAAGGATTCTCTTTTTTGTATAAGGTTTTGTCCAAAGGTTACAGATTCTTGGGTTTCAAGCAGGTTCCTTTGCTTAGTACGTATAGTACTTCTCTATGTTTTCCATTCAAATGTATCTCCATTTTGGCCACCATGTTGATGATAGTTATAGAGCATTAATATTATGCTAGTCAGTGGGAGATTACAAAACAAATGCAAACATCATCTGTAACTTCCGTTGTATAGAAAAGAACAGTGATGTCCAATATAGTAGTAGCCACTAGCACATGTGACTACTAAACACTTGAAACTTTAGTAAGAAATTAAATTTAAAATTTTACATGCTTTTAATTATTTAAGATTTGGAATGCCACATTTAAAATTTTGAATATGTTGAAATGGTAAAAAAAAAAGAAGTCTCAAGACTTATTTAATCTGTTAAGCTTGATAGATATAGAAAATTTTTAAAAAAAAATTCTTATTTAAATTTGGATTTTAGATAAACAAAGTGATTTAGTTAAGTATATTCCTGCTTTTTTTAAAATATGGCAAACCTAGCTGTTTCTTCCCATTTCTTTTAATGTTACTGCAAGGAAACTTAAAACTACATGTGGCTTATATTGTATTTCTGTCTGGTAGTATTTTTCTATAATAAATATTCTTAGTCTGATTTCTATAGAGCACAAACTTTGTGAGGACAAAGTTATTTTGATTGTGTTTGCTAACCATAAATTTAGTTGTTTTTTTTTTTTTTCAAATATAAGATATATACAAGCTTTTTCCCCAAGAACCAACTTGACTGGTTTTTGAAGAGTTATTTAAAGTCAGAGGTCAAGGAAGTTCAAGTACTAAGGACTCTCCGTGATGTCTTGCGTTTATCTCAGGCCATCATTTCTTTTCTTTCTTTAGTGCCCTCCTCAATCATGAGTCAGCCCATGAATTGTTACTTCAACAACACTATAGCCATATCATTAATACATGCCTCTTTGGCTTTGCACCCATCTGTCTTAAAGTCATCCCTAGCTTAACCCAAGGATCTTCTTGCATCTAACAGCTCAGGGTGGCTGTAGAAGGTCTGAGTCACCAGGGCTCAATGAATCTACTCTAAATGTTCAATCAAAAAGAGTAAATGGGCTTTTTACCTTGCTGTGTGTTTTGGTCAATTCTCATCCCTAATTTATGAATAGAATTTTTCAAATTCCCCACAATCCTCAATCTTCTCTACCTTTTTATTGATCTTAGATAATGATACTTTAAGAGAAAGTGGAATCTATTGGATAAGATTGGGATCACTCATCTTCCCATTTCCAAACACATATCTCTGCCTACACCTACATCTAATCTATTCTCCTTTCCTCCTGTTTAATAGAGGAAGTGTTTGCATCCTCTTTAAAGCCAATCTGTTCACGTGCATTTAGATTTGTACACTTTCTCTACCTCTTTCTCCCTCCCCACACCCACCCACCACACTATAGCAGGAGATTGGCTTGTCTTCATCACTAAATTGTAAAAGTTTTTGTTAAGATCAGCATGGCCTCCACATCTCTAAATCCAGTGGATATTTCCAGGCTTTCTTGCTTGAACTCCTTGCAGCATTTGTCACTATTGATCATTTCTCACATCCCTTGGCTGTCTGGACACAACTTGTTTTTGCTTTCTTCCTACCTCTTTGTTGACTTGTTCTCTTTGTAGTTTCATCCTTCTCTCTTCTGACTTTAAATATTAGAATTCTTCAGTACTTGAGGTCCTTTTCTTTCTTCATTTGGTACTGTGCCCTTGTGCTCTCTCATTATGCCTCTGGCTTCAATTACTGCCTATATGCAGATGACTCACAAATGTACAATCCTAGCATACCTCAGACCCATCTTTCCCTTTGACATCTCACGATTGATGTCTACAAAACACCTCAAGCTCATTATATCAAAACTGGATTCATTATTTCTCCTTCTCTTCAAACCTGGTTCTTTTCAAGCATGATCTGTTTTGATGAACCCTCCCCTCTCACCTTCACAAAGTTCACACTTACTCTGCAATCTGACATCTCTCCCAGCCTCCTCTGACGTTTTCCCCAATAAATCTATTCCACATTTAATTTCATCTCACTGTCTGTTTTTTGGACTAACACACCAGCCAAACAGAAACCTTAATTGGAGGATAAAGTAACAAAGAACAAAACTAGTACTGTAATAGATCTCATTGAGCTCCGTCACTTTATTTTTATAGGCAAGAATGTTGAGACTTAGAAATTCTTAATTGGGATGGAAATGAACAAAACCTATCATCTTCAAAATCCACAGGCATAACCTCTGTTATACTGCCTCACCTGTTTCACAGCTGGTAAATAAAAACAGTTTTCACAGAGGTATACAGGGGTTCTATTCCAAATATGCTTTTAGACATTTTTGAAAGGTTAATTTTAATAAGAATTTTAATGATATATAATACACACATAGAAAATGGCCCAAACCATATGTCCAATTCAATAAATTTCCACAAAGCAAACACACCTACATAATAACTTCCTACAACAAAATGTAGGATGCTACCAGCCCTGAGAAAGACCTCTGGAGCTTCCTTTAAATCATGGTCTTTCCTTCTCTGCAGGAAACCTCCATCCTGACTTCTAACATTACAGGCTAATTTTCAATTTATGTTCATGAAGTAGCTCGAGTCCAGATATTAGTTGAAAAAACAAAAACAAAAGACAAAAAAAAAAAAAAAAAAAAAAAAAAAAACAACCCACAAATTCACAGTGTCCTGAACAAGTAGCTATATGTACCTACAGTAACCATGAAAGCCTTTGAACTATTTGTTCATTCAGTGTTGGAGCAAAAATCTTTTCTCTATCCTGATCTGGTAATACTTTGAAGAAAGACATGACCTTTTTGGCAAGAATTGGGTATGTTTATTCTGTATGTTACCTTGAAAAAGTTACTTAACACCTCTACTATCAAACGAGGATCATGATATTACAAACTAAGATAGGCCTCATTGTGGAATAAGGTAACACATATAAATATCCTATCATGATGCACAGTACACAGTATAAATTTAATAAAATAAAAAAATAAAAATAATACTAGTTTGAATACTATTTTGTGGAAATTATTATTAATAGTACTACATATGAAATTTCATACCAAAATCTTTAAAAGGTAGCATGCTAAGTTACTGACTTGCCATCAAACCTTGGGCAAATAACTTAGCTTCTGATTGTTTGCATTTGTCCTCTTTTCTACAGAAGCAAGAGTAAGAAACAATTAATGAGTTGTTTTTGAAAGCATTGAGCTCTACAGATGAAAAGACGAAAGATGCCTTTTAATAATACAATATAACTCTTTGTTTCAAAACATAGCAAAGAAAAGTCACTATCCTTTTAAGAAAGTCTTTTTATTTTAAAGAGTTTCATATTGACTTTTTGAATTCCTCAAGAATATTTGGATTAAATTTTAATATGAAAACTTCTATCTCTATTTTATAAAGACAGATGTTTGGAAGTAATATATTGAAAAAAAATTCCAAATCGGAGTGTGGAATGCTAAGATCCAGTTTCTTCCTTTCTGCAATCCAATTATGTGACCTTGGGCAAGTCATGTTGCTTTTTTCAGTGCTCAATTTCTCTGTCTATGAAATGAACTTGTTAGCTCAATAACTTTGTGATTATCTTGGGTACAACATTTATTATAACATCTTCCAAAGAAAATTTTAAAATGTGTATTTTAATTATTGATATAGATTTTTGGAAAATGTGGAATTTGGGATATGTGTGTGTGTGTGTGTGTGTGTGTGTGTGTGTGTGTGTGTGTGTCTATGCTGTAGTAGTTTAAATACTAGAGAGAAGGGAGAAGGGTTTAGAAAAAGGAAAAGAGGATACTCTAGGTGACAAAAGAATGAGCGTTTATAAAATGAAGCTTATGTTTGTTGAACCTGAAATTCCTTAGTTTAGAATTACGACAGTCAGCATGACACAGTGGAAATATTACTCAAGAACAGCCAGGAATATGGGTTTTAATCACTGTTCTTTGTGATTAGTGACATGATATTTGACAAATTATTTCACCTCCTGGGTATTCTGAGATGTAAAAATACCACTACCCAGAATCCCTTTTCAACTTTTCTGAATCAAACTACCAAGGTGAGTGTGGGTATTGGGCAGAGTGACTTCCTAGCACTTTAAAATCAATCTGAGGCTTGTAATTAGAGAGGAGTCCAGGCATGATGTCACTCCTTATTTTTAATGGACAATTGAAGGTTTTCTAACTCAAATTATATCTCAGCTATATTCACAAAAGGTTACTTAATACAACCACTGAAAAGCTCAGAAGCTTCTAATAAAAAAGGCATTTACTTTTCATTAATGCCTCTGTAGGTTGGTTGAATGTTGGCTAATGTAGGCTGGACTTAGCTCCAGGCTGTGGTTAACTGTGAGTGTGTACATGGGACCAGCAAACCGTCCTGAGTATCTGGACTAATGTAGGGTGACACAGACATGCAGAAGGGTAAATCCAATTGCTCATATAAACTCAAGTTTTCTGTTCAAATGGTCTCTCAAACTGTCCAATTAACCAAAGAAAATCATAATCAAATCCAAAGTTAAGGAGCTCAGAAGTATGCTTTATTTACTGTGAGACCATGGCAAAGGATGGATGTATAGAAATACTACCAGAGTAAACAATTTGGACCAACAATTCAATTTATGACAACTTGACATATTGAGTATGTAGATGTGTAATGGAACAAGAGAGTCAAACCAGGTCTCTGAGTATATTGGGTAAGAAAAGCCTAGGTTTGAGGAAGAGAATCTAAGCTAACTTTATGTCATTCATTGACTAATTCTATAGATCTAAATTCTGTACTCAAAAGTGCAGTAACTTCATGTACCCTATGTTATTGAATCAGTGATGCTCCTAATGAATTATTGCCAAAAAAAATGTTCTTATCATGGTCATCAATGCTCTCAATTTTTCTCAGTCCTATAATCAATGCTCAAAATTCTTACTTAATATGATAGTGGTATTTGGTACAGTTGAACACTTTGTCCTTTATATTTGCTCAAAGACCATGTGTCAGAACTAGGAGATTCTCCATGCAGCTTCAAGGAGAATTGGCAAAATAAAGGATCCACGGATATTCAGGGAGTATGGCCTGTTTCCACCATGTTCTGAAGGATTTTTTGAGTCTGTTCTGTTTCCCTTAGTTGCATAATTCTTGAGTGGGCTTCTCCAGGTCCACGGTATTTTCTAAAAGTAAGCACTCTCTAAAAGAATTCATGGATAAAATGGTCCTAAAAGTTACATAGAAGGAAGGAAAAACAATCCATGGACACATACATGATAATCTATGTCAGTAAGAGGCACTATAGTATGGATGCCACTTATTAGCTTATGACCTGAGCAAGTTATTTAACTCATCTGTGCTTCAGTTACCTCATCTGCAAGGCCGGGAATGAAAATGATAGCACTCACCTCATAGGATTGTTTTGAAGACAAAAATTAATATACATGAAGCACTGGGAACAGTGGTTGGCACATGGAAGGCACAATAAGTGCTGTCTATTACTATTTCATGAATTGAACAATTAAATTCTAAATAATAGAGAACTGAAAATAAAAGTGATAGTGAATTTATGAAATTTTAAATCATCTTCCATATAAACCCCAGTCTAATGAGGAAGAGTCTCATTTTAATATGTTTTATTACCATGATTATGGAAACACATAAAAAAATAAAATCAGATTGTGTTCCTTTCCTGCACATGTGGCACTTTGGCTAGAGGTAAAAAAAAAAAAAAAAAAAAAAATTTATTTAAAAAAACTGAGCAAGATCAAGGGAAAAGAACCAATGAGTAGGGGACAGTTCAGATGCGTTTTGGAATCGCGCACCATATTGCTTTACGAAGACTCTTCTGGTTCGTTGTCAAGGGACTGTGAGGTGGTTTTGAGGGTGAAGGGCCTTGTAACAGGTTTTCAGAGAGCTCAGGCCTACTCATGCTGATGCAGCCCTGGATGGTGGCTATTTTTCTAACTTGTCAGCAGGAAGGTATCCTTGCTGCTTTCTTTCCCTCTGAATTTTCAAAAAAGGAAGAACAGCCAAGGGAAATGAAACAATCTTTTTCCAATTACATAGTATGCATATTTCATTTCAGCCAGTGCCTATAACAAACATGATACTGAGTAGTTTAGTGGTGCTGAGGCAAAACCAGCCTATGTAAGATGTGTGTGTGTGTGTGTGTGTGTGAGGGGGGCACATCGGTAAATTTCCAGAAGATTATTTGGGTGAAATGGCATAGTAGGTTAATTATCTGATTGAAAGGGTTTAGGCTTTTAGCTGCTATAGAGGAGAAATTACTACCCTAAATACAGTCCCAAATTACTCTCAAAGCACAAAATGATAAAATAAGAATTGTGACAAATTGGTCTGGCTTTTCAGGCTGTAATTGTTTTGAAGGGGAGAGGGCAGAGCTTTTAGAAGAGAGGTGATTTAGTTGGTGGCACTTAGCTGCTAACTTTTACTTTGAGTAAGCGTGTATGTGAATTGACTCTTCACTTCACATCATCACATAACTCTTAACTCTTCGTAAGTGTTCCTGAGGGAAAAGGCCAAGTTGAAATTTTCCGTGTGCTGAACTAAGTAAAACATGAGCCAAAATTCCAGCCAACACTTTCGCAAAGGCATAACTTCTGAACAAGAGTCTAAACAAAGACAGTTATGTTTTCTGTTCCTGTCTCCCCCTCATGCCTTATCACCTTGGATAGTCCTCCTTTTCTTTCCCTGGGATGAATTCTTCCTACTTTATCTCCCCCCCCCCCCCTTCTTGTCTCAAAACGCCTTTGATAACCTACAATGGAGCAGATGCCATGCTGGGAAAAGGGCTGAAATGAGGAAAGCTTTTTTTTTTTTTCTGTTCCAAGAATTACACACCTTATAAGCTTGATCCATTTATGTATATTTAGGGTGCCTGGATTGGGGCTTTTTGTATTGCTGAGGTTTAGAAATTCTTTCCCAGGCCTCCTGATTAGGAGTATGCACCAATGTAAATTCTAGCTCTGCTACTTATTAAATTTGGCGTCCTCAGATAAGCAACTTAAATTCTTGGAGTGTTACTTTTCCCAATCTGTAAAGTGGGTACAATACTTGGTTAAAGATCATTAATAAAGAGGGGATTCAAACATACAGGAAGATGAACAAGCAGTCTATTATATTAGCACTAAGAACACTGAAGTAATGCAGGTGTGATGAGGGCCCATGGTGAGAAAGGATGAGTAATGCTAATAAGGATGAAGAAGAGAGTCAGACCTATTAGGTTAATAAAATTAGGAGATTTCTGTTTCCAGTTGGATATAAGGGAGAATGAAAGAATAAATGGTAAGGATGGTAAGGTTTGGG
The DNA here is from genome assembly GCA_025594165.1 of Tamias sibiricus. NCBI lineage: Eukaryota > Metazoa > Chordata > Mammalia > Rodentia > Sciuridae > Tamias > Tamias sibiricus. The sequence continues at coordinate 102,894,933 of CM046664.1, read as the reverse complement.
AGGTTCTGACTTTGGTCTTTGGTGATGTCATTAACTGACAGTGGAAATTCACTGCAGATGTAATTTACTTAGAATCTTTGGTTTGAAGTTCTTAAAGAATGTTCATGCAGAGATACTTAAAGTTAATGTGAAGCACAAGTCTAGAGGAGTTATCAAATTTCAACATGTATTTGCTGAGCACATAATATGTGCTAGATAATATGTGAAGGAATAAAAAGACAAACTGGATGTAGTGGTCCATCCCTGTAATCCTAGTTACTTAGGAGGTTGAGGGAGAAGCACAGCAAGTTTGAGGCCAACCTGTGAAACTTAGGGAAACCCTGTGTCAAAGTTTTAAAATTCAAAAGGGCTGGGGATGTAGCTCAGTGGTAAAGCATTCCTGTGTTCAATACCTAGTATAATAAATAACTTAATTACCCCTGTATTTTTTTTTGGTGGAGGAGAAAGATATATAAATAAATATTGGTAGGGTGAAATATATTACTAAAATTATACAAGTTATATGAAAGACAATTTCAGGAACTATAAAAATATTGAGTGAAAATATTGAGTAGGATGTGCTCATTTAAACAGAAAGGTTTTGGGGGGGTCTCTCTGAGGAGATTTACACTGTGACTGGGGATGAATTAGAATTAGCTGGGTGTATTTTATTCCTAGATTGTAACTTCTATTAAGGTTAAAAACTGTTTTGTTCTTCTCTCCATCCTCAGATCTAAAAGCAGTGTCTGGCATATGGCAATCTCTTAATCTATGCTTGTCAAATAACTTAGCAATAGAACAAATGGGATGGATGAATTGAAGTTGCTCATGGAGCACACATGGAAGAGTGCTAAAAGGTGACAGGAAAAATGTGAAATTTCTAAAGAAAACAAATATTAAGCAGATTGAAAATAGCAATAACTGGATGTCTTTACTAGGAATGTATTCGGCTGCAAGTAATAAAAAAAAAAAATCTAATCATGGTGGCTTAAACAAATAGAAGTTCCTTTGTTAATTTGCTTTTCTTGCCCAGCAAGCCGTCTGAAGATGGGTAGTTAGTAGAATTACTTAAACAGATTAGCTTCCTCAGCCCCCAATTTTGCCATGCTCTTGAACTTTCCTCTTGGTTGCAGGTTGACAGCTAGAGCTCTGATCATCACATTATATCTAAAGAAGTAATGCTGGCTATGTATCACAGGAATGTTAAGGTGGACTTCATCCTATGTTCATCTAATTGGTTGGAGCTATGTCACATCCCTACTGCTTGCTGGAAGGTGATGAAGGAGAAGGGGTTGAAATTGCAGGTTGAAGCATTTGGTCAGTGGTGTCTGCTTCCTTAAGCAGGAATAATGTCTTCAAAATTGAGAGAGAAAGAAAGTTTCAAGGAGGTAAATTGGCAACAAAATCAAATGTCACAGAGGTTGAGAAAGATGAGCTCTGAAAGGAAACTATGGATTTGACATTTAGAAGGGCAGAGACCTTGCCCATTATGCTCTCTTGTTGTATTCCGGGCACCTTCTTCAGCGCCAGGGACAGAGTAGGCAATTAATCACTGACTAGGGAAATTAATCTAGCTGCAGTGTATTAGATGTATTGCATGCATAAAGGTCTGTATTGATCATCCAGTATAAATTAAATTCTAATTTTCTCTAAGTAAATACTTTCTGGAAAGAGTGAGCATCTAGAGAGTTATCCTTCATATGTACATCAGAAACCAGTTAAGAGGAATAGACTAGAACTTAAAAAATATTTCCCCAAAGCTCGATGAAGCAAGAATCAGGGAAGTACTGAGAAGAATTTGCTTACCTCTGTAATTTTAGAGGCTATTTTTAGTAGGTACAGGTGGTTTGTAGTCATAAGAAATTTTTTTACATAATATTATTGTTATTTATTTATAGGATCTCTTGTTATAGGAAAGACTTAAAGAAATTTTCCATCTTATAGGATCATAGAAAAATTCCTGTGAAAGTCATTTATGTTAGCAAATGTTCATATTTGCATATCCTTTAGCATTTACAAAGCACATCTAAATATGCCCCATTTCGTTTCATCCTCCCAACAGTATGGAGGTGATTAGGAGAAGTACTGTTAATTGTTCCCCACCCCCCATTTTAGCACTGAAAAAAATTCAAGGGATCTTAAGTAACTTGCTCAACATCACACATGTAAGTAAGAAATTAAGCTAGGACTTGAACATGAATTTTAATTCCCAGTTTGATGTTCTTCACCAAATAAAATTTGCTTCCAAATACATAGAATTAGTTATTGTGTAATGAGGGAAAATTGTCAGCTGAAATCTCAAACAAGTAGCTACTTCAGCCTTTGTGAAATGGGGGTACATATTTTATATCAATGGGCAAACAGGGTTTGAAGCTTTCCCTCCTCTTTGCAGAAACTGATAAGAGAGGATGAGGCAAGGCGTGCTTTGTCCTCAGGTCACACTGTGTTGTTAAGGGGTGAGCTCACTGTAGGGTTTCCAGGACAAGGATGACTCCCTTTCTGATTGGGAATCACATAGTTTAGCCATAGTTTGGCATTCACATGGTCAAGCACTGTCTATGCATTATTTTGCTTGAAAATATGAACCATCTTCATAGAACAGGCAAATTATGGGTGCATATGATCAATCGGTGTGATTTTAAAGCCTGATAGGCATTTGGCATCCCAGAATTTAGCATTTTAACTTCTCAGGGAGCCTGGCTTCCCTCTGTGGATCGTTCTGTCTTTGCTTCCTATTTTACATTTGTACCTCAATTTCAAGATTGAGCTTGACCTGGTTTCTTCCTTTTCTTCTGTGATCTTTTGCTTCTTGCCAGATGCAACTAATCCATGCCTTAGTGCCCTCTTGGAGGAAGTGTTCATATGCTTTTTTGTGTCCTTTCAACTCTCTGCCTCATTTTCCTTGTGACCAAGGACATGATATCATCTTAAGAAGAAAAACTAACTAGAAATCTACATATGGTCTCTAATTCCAGGATTTTATTTTGTGAGGAAAAAGGACAAAGAAGAAGAGAAATAACTCGCTATTCTAGAAAAGATACTGACTTACCTTGTGAATTACTACCCATTTGATTTGACAAAGTCTAAGTTTGTGGGCCTTGAGGCTAGGAGCAGTTCTGAGATGCCTGATAGATAAATGAGAACTGCTGATCCAGGTGAGCAATGGAGCTGAGGGACTCACTTGTCACTAGGTGACTTTGGAGATTATGGCTCTGTGTGCTCTGGGAAGCCTTGCAGGTGGACATGTACAATAAATCAAAGCTAATCATATCCTGGAGAGAACAACAGCTGTGTTTACACCCTTATGGATTTATGTTGACCCTCCCTGGTGGACCTTCTAAAAGTGTTAGATGTAAGGATGTAGTAGTTTATCTGAAACAGCTTTTGAATCCATTTATTAATGTTTCAAAGATTTATTTTCTACCTTTCTTCCAGGGTTGAGAGTTCAGTACCTTTATTCATTCAACCAACCATTCTGATGTTTTCTATGGGCCTGATGCTGACTAGTGGGATGCAAATGAACTCAGCACCATCTATATAACTAAGAAATTTATAATCTAGTAAAACACATAAACCATGAAAAAATTGGGATGATAGAGGAATATTTATTAAGAGTATTTTACATATGAATTTATTTAATAAAGAGCAAAATGGGGAAAGAAACAGGAGAAGTAAGAATGTATTTGTAGAGTGGGTAAGAGTCCAGGTGCAGTGGTGCATTCCTGAAATCCAGCCACTCAGGAGGATGAGGCAGGAGGATCACAAGTTTGAGGCTAACCTGGCAACTTAGTGAAAACCTATTTCAAAATAAAATAAAGTGTCCCTGGGAAATGTAATGTATTCTATATTATTGATTAATTCCATTTGTAGAATCCCCTTTTGTAAAAAAAACAAATGATTGCCTGGTTGATATGATGCTAAAATGAAGTCATAAGGAATCAAAAAAGTAGTGAATTTGTTCAAAAGCAAGCACAATTACTGGAGTTTACAAACTGGCAAAATCCAGCAATCATGAACTGATGAACTCGCTTTCAGTTCTGTTTACTAATACGTGAGACCCTCTGTACAATTTTTGGCACTAGTATTTGAGAATAATACAGAGAATGTGGAAATAGTAAAAATAAAATCTCAAAAATGTGTTAAAAAGAAGTCTTATGAGGGAAGCTCGAAAGGTCTTAGGGGAATTTAACCTTACAAGCCCCCCAAGGAAAGACACAATACAAATCAAACATTGCACTTGATATTGACATGATCTTTGGGACAAAATTCAGTATCCTTTCCTGCCAAACAGGTTATCCCCAGAGCCTTTTTAGATAGAAATTCTGGAGCCTCACATTGATGAAAAAATAAATATATGAGGAAAATCTATGGGATTTTCAGTGTCTGTTTCACCCTTTGTTCTCAAAAATATTTGCTAGAATGAATTAAGGATGAGAAGTGACTCAAAGACTGACTTCTATTTCCTGTACCTCCTTTGTACCTCTCAGATTTTAAATAGAAAATTATTATTCATTTTTTAATCTTGTTAAGAACTCCCCACTTCAGTGTGCCACATAAAGGACTGGGGCAGGTATCAAAAGTATTTCCCTATTGATCTAGTGGATAGAAAGTAATATTAGGTTAATCAATAAAATTTTTCCAAAGAGAGTAGGTTTTTCATAAATCTGAGAGAGTTTTTACAAGGATAATTTGAAGACCTGCAAAAGTTTCTTTCTGTTCTATAAGTAAAAATATATGTCTCTATATGGAAAGGTTGATGATATCTGGAAAAAATATAGACTCATGGATTCTCAAAGTTGAAATAGTCTATTAATTCATCTAGTCCCAATCATCTTTATCTTCTCCTTCCACACATCTTCCTACTTAATTAGCATTGCTCTTGGAAGCTTTCTTCTATTCTCTGTGGCATTCCTTCATGGAGGACAGACCCTATGTGCTAGTAGACATTGTGGGGAGGACAAAGATGATTAAGAAATGATTACATTTTTGCTTTTAACATACAACCCTGTTGGGAAGAAAATTATGATTCTGAAGGGGCTTGAACCTTGAGCTCATGATTTATAATAAATTACCTTATTCAGGTTTGGAGGTGTAGCTCTGTGGTAAAGCACCTGCAGAGCATGTGTGAGACCCTGCACCCAATCCCCAGCCCCAACACCACCACCATCAAAAAACTTGTCTTATTCAAGTTTTAATATCTAATCTTATATAATATTGTATTCCATTTTTTCATCATTCTCTGCTCCCTACTCCATAGAAGAGAAAGATAATTGAGGATTACAGGCTGTTAGGTTAGCATAATTTAGGCTGTAAATACTTCCACACTACTAACTTACTACACACACACACACAGACACACAGTGTTTAAAATTTTAATACTGTTTAAATTTGGAATTAGTTTGTGGTAGCTTAATTCTGACTAGTCTCTCTTCACTTCAGATGCAGTAATAAGTTGAAGTAAAAGCATATTTTGGCTCTCTACAAGAAAAGGGTGTGGGCTTCTTTTTGGGTTTTCACATTTTCCTTCGTGCCTATGGTGGGTTGGTTTGTGGAAACTGCAAAAAAGCAGACTCCTCCCTTGTCCCCTTACCCAATCCCCCCATTCCAGCTCATCACATTCTTACATAATCCAAGAGAAATCTGCTTTTGGTTAGAATGCAGTTGAGGACAAAGTAAGATTTTTTTTTTTGATACATTAAAATGTTCCAAGTTTATATGAAAGTTCTGTCAAAGCAACAACCTAAATGGAGGCAGCTGGAAGTCATTAAGGAAACTCGCAGTGGACAGCGATTAAAGCCTGGTGGAATTTGCACTCTAGGTCTCTCTCTCTTTTTATGGTACTTTAAGCAAGTTAGTGTTCCTTTTGAAATTTGAATTAGCCCTCTGACTACGAGGGTTGGAAAATTATTTTACTTCTTTACTTCCTAGAGACCACTCCACTGATTTCTGAGGCTGTTACTGCAAATGAATAAATGAACACATTTGGAACTAACTGGTGCTCAGTAGCGGTGTGCCTCATATTTCATGATTATCCTTGCATCTTCCTGGTCTGAGTCTGATTTGAAATGATAACTATGGAGTAACATTAAGAACACTTTGTGGCTACTTTCCTAGTCTTATATAATAACGCAAGGCTACTTTTTAAGGACCCAATTTCCCCCTCCCACCTTTCTTTGATGGTTGCACCACTTTTCATGACAAGAAATAGTTGCAAATGAGTCTCTCCAAGTTCCTTTTTTTGTTCCAACTCTATGGGTTCAGCCTACAGGCAAACTGGAACCTTAGCAGCAAAGGCTGATGGGTAGAGGTGAGGTTAGGAGAGGGAAGGGCTGGGATTCCTCCTGTGGGTGTGGTCTAGCTGTGCCTGAAGTGGGTGGGTGTTGCTCCAAAGATGCTGAGTCGAGTGGGTCAGTGGGGCAAAGAGAAGGAAGCACGCGCAGATGGGGGATAGAACTTCGGTGATGTGTATTTGAGAGTCTTGGAGATGAATTGATCAGGAGGGTGCCTCTGGCTCATGGCGGAGCATGTGAGACAGAAGGACCTGTCTCCCTGGGATTCACATTACCAGCACTCCATTAAAAAACAAACTGGTCCGTTTATAGGGCACTAAGATAAATCATGGTGCAAGGAGGGTGAAAGCAAATCCAGCTCCAGCAGATACTGAGCTCAGGGCAGCAAAATGAATCCAAACTACCGTTTGCCTTCCTGAGTGAGTGGAGCTAGTGAGGATGGGTGTCAGCAGATCCAGTCAGGGATGGAGACACTGAACAGGATCTTTTATAACCTGCCCTTATCTCTTCTTCCTACGGAACCACATAGACAGCTAACAATTAAATGCCACCTTTTTCCTCATTCTTTCTTGGAAAACAGAATTTCCTGGGATTTAGATATTGAAAAATAACCTTGTTGCAGCAAAGAAGCACGTTTTCTAGAGTGGAATCACAGGACAACCTTAATCCCCTCATTTTTTCTAGCTCCCTCAGTGGGACAAATTGTTTTTCTCTCCCAGCAATGGCATGGGGCTCTTTGGTCACTCTCAGAAAAAAGAAAATTTTTGCTGATCTAGTTATTTAAGGGTTTTTTATTTTGGCCAATTGATAGATCTATTCCATGTAATAACCTTAATATTAGAGGAGGTTGAGGCTTCTCACCTCTCCTAACCTAGGTCTATAAGCGGTGGTGGCCTGAAGTAGGGAGTTCCCTCTCCAGTTCTTCACCACCTGCCCTTCTCCTTCTCCACTGGCTAACTGGAGGGCTGCCAGATAGCTGGGAGGTAAGTGGAATTCAAAAGCATTACTTGGTCAGTACTGAAATTAGTTGACATTTGTGCCTCTGGGCTTGGCAGGTGTTTAAAGCTGACACTTCTTCCTGGCAAACTTCAATGTTTCGTTTGAATGTTGTCAACCTCCAATCCCCAATCACTGGGATATCAAGAAACAATGGTTCTTTTGGTGCAGAGGGAGATTCATCACTGTAGTTGCTGCATTGTATGATAGTTTCCCTGGGTTCCTGTACCTAGTGGGATATGACAATGTTAGGGCTATTGTGAATCTCTAGCAGTTATTTGGGGCAGTATTAAGAGAACCCCAAGGCTGGCTGGCTCTTTTCTCTTTAATTTTTTTTTTTTTTTTGTACTGGGGATTATATCCCCAGGTACTTAACCACTGAGCCACATTCCCAGCCCTTTTTAATATTTAATTTTGAGACAGGGTCTTGCCAAGTTGCTCGGGACCTCGCTAAGTTGCTGAGGCTGGCTTTGAACTCGTGATCCTCCTGTCTCAGCCTCCTGAACTGCTGGGATTACAGGCATGCACCACCATGCCCTGCTTTTCTCCTGATTTCGGAACCACTGCTCACATCCTTTGACCCAAAAGATTCTAGTAGCTTTTCTTTGTTACCAACTTTCCTTTATCTTCCATCAGATCTAACTTACTAGTTAGCTTGAGTTTTTCCACATTTCATCATCCCTGGTCAGCACCTGGACACACCATAACTCTCCCCATGGTGCCCTTGAAGCCACTTTCCCTGGACTTGAGATAAGGAAAAGCACCCAAGCCTTCCCCCCACCACATGGGAGTGTGTGGGACTCAACACTTACCAGCACCTCACAAACTTCACTTTCAAAATTCCAACTCCCTTTTCAGCCTCCAACCTTTACAAGCTGGAGGTGGGTGGTCTGGTCAGAGTGAACAACATCAAAATAAACCCACAAAATACCCTATGTCAGCAAGGATCGTATAAATGCTACTAAACTTCTTAATGGGTTCAAGGAATGTTTAGTACTCATTGTCTTGAGTCCTGTGTAAAACTAAAAAGAATCACATTTAAAAAAATATCTTGCTAAATCTTGATTCAAGCATGAAGGGTTTATTGTTTTCCTGGAGGTAGAATCATCAGGAAAGAATGATAGTTTTCTCTCCCAGATTTATTACTTTTGAAAAATTTTAAAAATTTAATATATGCTCATTAATTTCATAGAAAGTCCAAAGTGCATTATACACACACACACACACACACACACACACACACACATACATATATATAATGAAGACATAACTCTTGTTAAGACTAACAAAACAAAACACTAATTTGGCAGCAGTCTTAAAGTCTATAGTTGAGTAGACAAACTATTAGATTGATTAAAGAGATTTTCACACAAGGACAGTCTACTAATTTGCTGAGCATTGTATCTCAAGGTTAAAAAATTCTGGCTACATTTTAAAGCAGGGAAGATCAATTAGAACATTCATTAGATTCCTATTTACACTTTAATTGTCAACTCTGCTCATTTGTTGGAAGCCTTTTTTAGTCATTAGTGTCTGTCAGTAAGAAATATGTCTTAATTTTGCTTATATTCATTTATTCATCCTTTCTTTCAATCAACAAACATTAATAACGTGCCAAGCACTTTGCCAGCTTTTAAAAATATACTGGATGAAAAAAAGACAAAGCTTACCCTCAAGGACATATTCACCTCGGATTCTCATGTAATCAAAATTAGTATAAAGGCATTAGGTTTTGCTAAAGTTAGAAAAATAATTGCCTTCGATGATGGAAATACACAAAAAAGACCCTAATACATGTATGTACATCCTAATTGTTCTTTTCTGTGTGTCGTTACGGTCCATTCACTTTTCAGATTTAAAATGTCTCAGTGTGCTTTGCTTTGACTGTAGTTGGCCTTGCATTTATTGTAAATTGGATAGCTCTTGAGAGTGGGCACTGTATAACTTCATTTTGACTCTGAGGACCCTCCCCACCCCAGAGTCAGTATGTCCCCCACTTTCTATCCAGAAAGAAAGCATCCAATCTCATCATGAGAGTAGAGACCATGGAATTTCCCCATTCTGTTGGTGAGATTCTTACAGATGTAAATCATCAGAGGAAGACTGTATGCTTTCCAAAATCACCTGTTATAGGTGCACCTAACTACCTTGAGATTGGTTACCTGTATGTTTGACACCTCCATTTTGGTGCTTCAGCATGAGATGTGGGCCAGGAACAGAAACTATGGGATGAGGCCCTGCGTAGTGCAAGACAAGGGCATCTCTGAATACCCAGTATAACTCCTGCGATAAAACAATTTTGCATTAGAGGTTTAATGCTAACTATTCCATTTGATCCAGTACATTTTAAATGCTTTCTTGGGCCCACAAAATTTGGTGAAAGATACCAAAGCCACATTGACCACAGTCTTCCTTGTTTGATGGACACATGACAACTGAGGTCACATAATGTGGTGACCAGTAGGTCAGTCCAGGACACTACATCTGCTCTGCCATTAACTAAATGTGTGAACAGAGCCATATTGTTTAATTTCTGTGGGTCTCAATTTGTTTTCATTCAACAAATGTTTATTTTATTGTATTTTTAAAAATCTCAAAATATTTTAAACATGTAGAAGAGTATAGAGAATACTATAACACATGCACCTGTACCCACACTTAACAGTTGTTATCCTTAATAAAATTAGAGGAAAAATTGAAGTCACCCTAACCTATTTTCTCTCCTTATCCCAGAGATAATCACTTTCCTGAAGCTGATGTGTGTTCTTTTCCCTCAAATTCTTATACTTTTCAAAAACCACAGGGAACAATATGTATTTGTTTTAAATTTAAAGAAATTGTACCATATTGTTTGGGTATACTTGAAATCTTTTCTCACTTAATGTTATAGCTCTGCTTATTCTTTGAGTTGACTGTATCATTAAATAAACATACTTTAAAATTGCCTCTTCTCTATGTTTGAACATTTAACCTGTTTCTGATTTTCTATCTCAAACTATGCTGTAATGAACCTTGTACACACCTGACAGTGTCACCAATACACAACGTCCCAAGTTCTCGACTGATGTACCATACCACATTAAATGTGCTCAGATTGGAGTCACTGGGTTCTCCGAGAAGCAGATGTCAAGATGGTATTAGATGTACAAGAGACTTATCTTGGAAAGTGTCTCTGTAATGGCCTGAAACTTAAATGTCCCCAGAGTCCTATGTGTTGAAGTTTGGGTCCTCAATGTAGCATCATCCAAAGGTGGGGCCTTTGGGAGGTGATTGGATCATGAAGGTCCGACTTCATGAATGGATTAATCTCATCATGGATTTAGAACCTAATAGGTTTGAAGGAAGGTCTTCATTGTAAAAGGGAACTTTTAAGAAAGATCAGTAGAATAGAGGGAAGGGAACAGGAGGAGGGAGGAAGGAAGAGAGAGGGAATGTATGGGGGATTGAACTAGAGCAAATTATATTTCATGGTTTCATAATTATGTCAAAATTAGTTCTAATGTTATATATAACTAAAAAGAACCAATAAAAAGGAACAAACAAACAAACAACAAACAAACAGGAAGCTATCTCTTTGCTTCCTGGCTGCTATGAGGTGAGTGGCTCACTTCTGCCATGAAGCCTCAACACAGTCCTAAAAACAACCAGGCCAAGTAACCATGCCCTGAAACCTCTGCTATTAGAAGTCAAAAGAAATCTTTCCTCCTTGAGGTTGATTTTCTCAGGTATTTTGTAACAGCAATGGGAAGCTGACTAACAGTCTCTGAAAGATAAAGGGGAAGGAATAGGAGATAACTCTAGTCATGGAGAGACTATAATGTGCTTCTGTGGCCCATTGTGGGGGTGGGCACCTCTTACAACGGTGGCTGGATTGCCTGGAGCTTACTGTTTGTGCTAGAATGAATTCCCTCTCTTTTGTAGGCTCTGGAGATCCCTCTTTTTTTTTTTTTTTTTTTCTTTTGAGGCACACTATGTATTGAAATTTTATTTTGTTTTATTCTGTTTTATCATACATTTCTACATTGGTTTAACAGAAATGGGTTTGTGTTTTCTCATTGTTCTGTGTTATCAGAATCAGAAAGAATTCATATTTTTCATCTGTAAAATAAGAAGATGGAATCAATGATCTCAAGCCATGTTCTGCTTTATTAATTTTATTCTAATTTTTTAAAAAGTACCTAAGCAAATGGGTGAGACAATAATGTTTTGTGGAGCGACATAGTCAGAAATGACCTAAAAGAAAAGGTGGAAATGCAGATCTGAAAAGAAAGATGGGAATAATGTGAACTGATAGGCCATCCACATTTTATAAAGAGGAGGTGTCATATAAATTTTACTTTTCTTTTAGGTTCATAGAATACAATTCTTTTTTTTTTTTAATTTGTTCTAATTAGTTATACATGACAGTATTTTGACACATCATACATAAATGGACTATAACTTCTCATTCTTCTGGTTGTACATGATGTAGAATTACACTGGTCGAGTAGTCATATATGAACCTAGGATAATAATATCTGATTCATTCTGCTATTCTTCCTAGCCTCATAACCCCTCCCCTCCCTTCACTCTCTTCTGCCTAATCCAAAGTAACTCTATTCTTCTGTAGCCCACCCCCCACCACACCTTATTGTGAATTAACATCCACATATCAGAGAAAACATTTGGCTTTAGTTGTTTGGGATTGGTTTATTTCACTTAGCATGATATTCTCCAGCTCCATCCATTTACTGGCAAATGTCATAATTTCATTCTTCTTTGAGGCTGAGTAATATTCCATTAGTAACGTTTTTGAGGATAGGGTTCATAGCTTATTCATCTTAGCATATCTGACCTTAAATGCACTAGTTGGGTCATAAGAATAAAAAAACTAATGTGTATTAAATTGAACTTGCCTGAATATTAAGAACCAATACTATGGGTCCTTAGAGAGAAGAACTTTAGTTCTGCATTTAGAAACTTATATTTTACATCTTGATGGTTTATTAGGTAGGAAGCATAGAATTTAGTTTATATACAGTTTATATGAGTGTACATATGTTGGATAGAAACTTAGGCTTAAGCAGTGATGATAAGGAAGATAGAGCTTGCACCAAGAATATGGGGTGATTTGATCTTAACTGCATTTTGGAATGGCTAGTGCAATATAATTCTTCTAATAAGGTTATTAAAATGTAGACACATTATTGAAATTTTTGGAAAAAAAAGCAATAGAATGCTCAAGTTGTGCATAATTACAATAACTTGTGGGTCTCTTTATATAGAAAAGGAGGTAAATGGTCCCAGACTGACCAAATCTTAACTCCTTTGCAAAATTTACCATTCTTGTTCAAGCAGAGGCCACAGAGGCACATTGTACTCTCTCCATGACTAGAGTTATCTCCTACTCAACAGGTATGTTTTAAAAACTTCATTTTCTTTGCCCAGCTTAATCACAAGGACTTTTCCATCAGCAAATGTAGCTGAGTGTTAAAAAACAGATCTCCATGAATCCAGTTTCCTCCCCGTATCATTGTAGCAGTGGTGTTAGTGTCAGTATAAATCTGCTGGTTACAACCAAAGCAAGAGGTCTCTCCCCCAGTTGCATTCACATGAATTTGAGTCTGCTGATTTAGGGTTCTGGGATTTCCTCTTCTTCCCTAGCATTTATGAATTCAACTTCCATTTTCAGATTTCCAAAGGCCACTTGATGGTTTAAGTAATGCCTTTAATTATAACTTAAAGTATAGGCAATTGCATTTCATGAAGCTAACAATTATCCAGAGTATATTATTAGAGAGTGAGTTATTGAAGTCTGCATAGTTTGTGAAACACCCATCAAAATAACTGGGGGAGAAAGGAGATAAACTAGATTGAAACAATGAAGCTTGAAAACAACTTTGATTATGTCTGGAGTTTTATATGGTAATGAGTCCTAATTCTCAGGCATTAAGATTCTTAGTAAAAATTCTTACAATCTCTCTTGCTTGCCCTTATTCAGAAATAGAGATGTTGGCAATGATTTCATTAACTTTTAAAATATAAACACTGAAGGCTAATGTGGCAGTTTACTGTGCTTTTGCAGACTTCATTTTATATAATTCTTAAAATTTCCCTGGGACATAGGTGATAATGCTCCCTTGAGAATGGATGCTAAGAGGAGATAAGCAATTTGCCTGAAATCACATACTTTAGAAGTCGCAATGGTGAATTGCAAACCCAGGTCTTCTGCTTGAGAATCTAAACTAAAAAGCCCATTATATGATCAAGTGACTAGAATGGGAGAGCAATTTTTCAGCATTGAGGCACTTTTCAGGTGATTTTAAAAATTTGAGTAAGTAAATACTCATAAGAATGACATTGGGAAATAAATACATTGATTTAAGAAACAATATCACTATTTTTTTTTTAAACCCAGCCTGGCCCATTTTTCCCTAGTCATACTTACATATTCCTACATCCTAAGGATGATGATGAGTCTAGCACAGAGAGAGAGAGGATGTAGTCCGATATAGTTTGAATTCTACCCTTCATTTATTAGTTGTATAACCTCAGGCTAGCTCTTTGGCTTGCTTACTTGTAAAATGGTAAAAATATAATAGCAACCCAACAAGATTTTTAGGAAGACATGAATGAGATAGTATTTGTAAAGTGCCTGCCATTCTAGGTACTGAATAAATGATGGCCATTATATTTATAGTAGTGCCACGTGGGGCATCATTTCAAATAAGAACATCTCAGACCTTTTAGAAGGTAGATAGTTTAACAAATATCACTGTAATAATTTAAGTGACTTAAATTGGCTCCATTTTTCCAGATTTTCAATACAATGGTTTTCTACCTATATTTTTTATTTAAAATTCTAGGATATAAGATGGAAAATTCATAGCCTCTTTTATGGTGTTTTTAATACTTCAGTGGACCCTCTGAATCCATAGCCATCTTATCTCTAACCTAATGTGCACAGTAGGTTTTGAGTAAAAGTAATAGCATGTTTTTCAAACTAAAAGATTTTTATAGTTCAACAGAACCTTTTGATCACGATTGTGACCACTTGAAATGTTAGTCTACTTTGCTTACCATGGTTCCCCTGAATGGAATAGCATAAGAATAGGGCTGGAGTGTCTGAAATGAAGGCTTTTTTTGGTGTGGCTCCTTTCAATACTAATTTGAGTGAACACCCCTAGAGGTGATAGCTGTAATGTGTCTTCTCTAACTTAGTTGCAGACTTGCGGATGTGTGGGAAGAAGAGAAATGGCAGGATCTCCGACCTCCTTATCCTCATCCCCTCCACCTTCCTCCCCCAAGTTCCTCCTCCACTATTGCTTTATCATATCTCCACTCCTTTTATGTCTCCTTTTGTATTGGATGATACTTATAGTAGAGGCCTGAGAATGTGTTAGTATGCTAAGTGACCTGGTAGTGTCCTGGGGGCAGTAGGAGGTAGATGGCTTTCCCATCTATAGCACTGCTTTAAAAATATAAAAGAAAGCTGGAGGTGGTGTCACACACCTGTGATCCCAGCAACTCAGGAGGCTGAGGCAGGAGGATCACAAGTTCCAGGCCAGCCTTGGGCAACTTGGCTAGATACTGTCTCAAAATAAAATACAAAGGGCTGGAGTGTAGCTCGGTGGTAGAGTAGAGCACTTATCTAGCATGTGCAGACCCTGGGTTTGACCCCCACAACTGCCAAAAATTACACACATATAATTTATATATACCATATATGATAATATATAATATGTAACATATAATAATATATTTTTTCACATATAAGACCATATGTTACAACAGAGAGGACATCTATTACAATAATGATTTTCTATAAGCCAGAGTTCATTGAATATTTACTAAGTGCCAGGCACAATGTGCTTTCCAGAATTTCACCTATTTCTTTTAACAATCTTGCTAAATATTTGTATCCCCCCAAATTCAGTTTAAAGCCCTAACACTAAGAATAACTGAATTTGGAGATAGGACATTTACAGAAGTGATTAAGGTTAAATGAGTTCATAAGGGTAGGGCCCTGATGTGATTAAGATTAGTGTCCTTAGGAGAAGAAACACAGAGTTCTTACTCTCCACTGTATGAGGACACAGCAAGAAAGTGACCATTTGCAAGCCAGGAAAAGAATCTTCATAAGAAACTGATCCTGCTGGACTTTGATCTTGGACTTCAAAATAAGACTTTAGAGCCTCCAGGACCATGAGAAAGATCTCCATTGTTTAAGCCACCCAGTCTATGGTATTTTGTTACAGCAGCCTTGATTAAATCCCTTTTTTGTAGATGAAGAAACAGAGGCTGAGACTGAGTTAAAGAATTCTGATAGTACTCTGTTTTTAACCTCAGTCTTTTCTGGTTCAGGGTGGGATTTTAGGGGGTTATTGTATATTTTTTCTCTAAACACATGCTTGCTTCCTATTATTATTATTATTATTATTATTATTATTATTATTATTATTATTAGGTCTCTCTTAAGAATTATTCTCTCTTAGCTCCTTTCAGCACTCTTGATTTTCTGTTTTCTTCCAAAATCCTATGCCCTGCCCCTGTGCAAACATCTTGCTATTGCCTTGTGTTCTCTCTCATCTCTTCAAAATGTTCTCTGAAAATCATTTCCTCTCTCACACTCTGAGGTTTTCTCTCACTTATCAAGTGTATCTTTCCCTGTCTCTATTACAATGTTATTTCCTCAATGTTTCCACTTGGATAAACATCCCTGAAAGACATTTTCTTTTTCAACTTTGGGGAAGTTTGTAGTGATCTGAAAGCAAGGAACAATGAGAAAAATAGGCAGAAAGTTTTTCATTTTTCTAAGTCAAGATTTAGTGATTCAACTCGCACATACTCTCCAGTTCTAAAAGAATTTAAAGATGATTTATTTTGTGTTTTTTTTAAATCATCCTATCTGCTTTTTTTTTTTTTTTTTACTATTTTAATTATGAAATAGCTCTTTCAAGTTTTGAATTCTCCAACTGTGGGGGTACAAATGTCCCCACAGCTTACTGAACTGCAAATATCAAGACACACAGTAATAAACAACAGACATTTTTAATCTTGAATACCCAGGACCATCCTATTGTTTACATTGCTCATCTCTCTCGT
This sequence comes from Tamias sibiricus, assembly GCA_025594165.1. NCBI lineage: Eukaryota > Metazoa > Chordata > Mammalia > Rodentia > Sciuridae > Tamias > Tamias sibiricus. The sequence continues at coordinate 102,878,584 of CM046664.1, read as the reverse complement.
GTAGAAGAAAAATAAAGATATTCTCCATAGATCTTCCATTTTATCAATTTTCTGAGTCATCCTTCTCCCCTACTCCCTTGCCTAAACCTGTAATAAATCATCAGGACTTAGAGATACAACTTCTTAAATACTGTATCTCTTGCAATCAGTCTTCTTGTCTCCCGTCTGTGGGCTGTGATTTCAGGCCCTCTTATTGCTGATGTGCTGCTCTTCTCCTGCTTCTAAGCCTTCCATAATTTCCCTTGGAGAAGAGGATGAAAAGCATGCACAGCAGGACACACAATAGTCTTTCAGGCTTTAGTTTTTACCTATAAATTCCAGCTTAATCTCTTCACCTGTGCTTTCTCCAGCTCCATCCTATGCTTGCAATTATTGAACAATGGCTCCATTCTGCATGCATTGTCAACTGTGTGGCAGACCTTCTGCTAGACACTGGGGATGTAATGCTGACCAAGATGGATAGTCTTGTCCTTCTGGAATGTACAATCTACAGGAAATATAGATAAGTCCACATAAGGTTACACAGAACTGCATTAAGTCTACAGTAGGGAAGTTATGAAGTGCTGTTGGGGACCAAAGAAATGACACCTGACTCAGTTAAAGATGTGTTATATCCAAGTTCAGATATGAAGGATGAGAAAGTGCTACTCAGGTCCAACCAAGGATTCAAAATTGAGGGCAAGGAGTGAGGGCTTCAGGCAGAGAGAACATACTTTGCAAAGGTAAGAAGAGAAGGTGATCCATATTCAGAAATTAATAGCAATTCATTGCGGCTGGAGCAGAAATGACTGAAGGAACTATGGGGGAAGAGGCAGCTGGAGACATGAATTTCTTTACCAATCCTGCTCTTTCAGGCAATGGCCCACTAAGCCCTGAGCTGTGCATCTGCACAGAAGGGCCATTCCTGTGTGCTAGCTTTTAGCTGAGGAGCCAGCACCAAAGGCAACTTCTGGGATTTTACATGTACAGAAATTAATGGAACTTTAGAGGAAAAGGAACTTCCTGCTCCCTTAAAATAGCAGGAAGCCCTGTTTGCTATTCTTTGGGAGCAGTGGTAGTTTTTCCCCCAGGGTGGTGAAATCTGGACTTACTGGTTCTATACTTTGTTGTTGTTGTTGTTGTTGATTGGTTTTTGCTGGTGATTGAACCCAGGGCGACATCCATGCGGGACAAGTGCTCTACCACTCAGCTGTGCCCAAGCCTCTGCTTTCACAATACTGCACATATGCACCAAAAGGTACCCCAGAGGAGTGAAGGATAAGGCAGGGAGAAAACTGAGAAAGCTTTAAAACAATGCAAACAAACAATCAACAACAACAGATCTCCCCAACCTGTGGCCTAGAGCCAGAAAATCCCAGCAGAGAACAGCCCATCTCTGAGTATGTTGGTCTTCATGAAAAAACCCAGATGCTTCTTTTTTCCTTCTTCTTCTTCTTTTTTTTTCTTTTTCTAAAATGTATTTAAAGGGTTTAAGCCTTCATGATGCCTCCTAAATGTTCTCTTCTCTTTCCATGGGCTGACCGCTACAAACCTGGTATTTTCCTCTCTCTGGATATATAGGCTTGACTCAAAGTAGAAGAATCAGTGCAAAGCTGCATTTATACACTTTGAGACTAAATTATTGAATTAGAGTAGATTAGTTTTCACATCATCTTCATCTGCTTCCTTTACCCAGCTCCAAGAAAAGAGTTCTGGGCACACGTACTCAGGGGTTCATCAGTTGTGAGGACAGAGAAAGCAGCAGCCCATACCTGCTTGTCCATGTGAGTGAACCATATCTTTAATTATTTCTTTAGTTAGATTATATACAAACCTCTTCATTTCATGTCTGCTTCTTACTTTAAAACTGATCTTTCTGTCCGGAAAAGTCATGCATGTCTGTAATTCCAGTGACTTGGGAGGCTGAGGCAAGGAGGGGCGCCAGCTTCTGCAACTTAGCAAGACCCTGCCTCAAAATAAAAAACATAAAAATAAAAAAAATAAAAAAGGCTGGAGATGTACCTCAACAATAGAACACCCTGGGTTTAATCCCCATTACTATTAAAAAAAAAAAAAAGATTGATCTTTCTAAAAAAGAGAGAGAGAAAAAAAATTGGTGGTTGAATGAGATGGATATCATTATCCTAAATGCATGATTGAAGACCTGAATGGTACTTATATACTTTGTATACAAACAGTTGTATGTAAAAAGATGCTATATATGTGCATTATGAATTGTAATACATACTACAATTATAAATAAAAAAAGAAAAAGGGAAAAGAAAGAAAAGAAAGAAAAAACAAACAAAAAAAATTATGTCCAATGCAGAAACCATTTTGAGGACTGTTTTAATTGGATATTTGTGTGTTTTAGGGTGATATTCAGGAAGATTGGGATAGGGATTTTTTTTTCTCAATATGCCTTGAAGGCAAATCTGTACTAGAAACTCATAAGTTCTGGATGCTATATACCTAACATTTTTCTGTTTTTAGATTTCCATTGTTTTACTAATTGTATTAGTTATCTACTGCTGTGTAACAACTTGCCTTAAAATCCAGAGGTTTAAACAACAAACACTGACTATCTCAGTGTGTGTGAGTTGTAAATCTAGCTTAAGGACTTAACTTTAGTTAGGACTTAATTGGGTTCTCTAGCTTAGGGTCTTTCAACATGTGGCTTGGAATATCCTCTCCCAAGCTTCTCACAAGGTTGTAGGTATGCTTGTGATGGCTGTTGGCCAAAGACATTGGTTCCTCTTCCTGTGGCTTCTGGGTAGTGCTGTCCGCAACATGGCTACTTGCTTCCTCTAGATTAAGGACTCTGAGAAAGAATGAAAGATGACAAGCAATATGGAAATCACAGGTTTTTTTTTTTTTTTTTGCCACCTAAGGTAGGTAGTAATATCCTATCACTTCTCCTGTATTGTATTTGTTAGAATCCAGTCACTAAGTCCAGACCATGATCAAGGGGAGGAAAGGACACAAAGGCACGTAGGTCAGGAGGTGATGATCTTTGGAAGTACTGTAGAAGCTCCCTTGCAGGAGCCCTGTTTGGGGAGATGGCTAAGATTGCGGTTGACTACGGGCCATGGAGATGTTTGGGCATTGCCACCTTCCGTAGTCTCACGGGACTTGGTCCAGGATCTCGAGAGACTTGAGCCGAGATTGCTGATCGGGTCTGCGCCATTTGGTGTGTTGATTTTGGTGGTGTGTGTGGTGCGTGTTAAAGTCGTTGTTAGAGCCAGAGAGAAAAGTTATCAGAATAAAAAGCCTATTTCCAGTTTTCCTCTGAACTTCTTTCCGTGGCTTCGTTGCTCCAAGCGGCCATCGCTTCAGGCAGCAACACTCCCTACCACACCAGTTTATTAATTACTAAGCAAATATTTATTAAAGATGTGAGAAAAAAAAAAGCCCTTTCTGCATAGACTGGGGTTTCAGAAGTTTCCAAAGAAGTAGATAATGTACTTTGTTCCTCAAAAATATGATTTTCCATCTAAGCATAAACTTTTAGACTTTAGAAATACGCTGCAACAACATATCAGCATATACTAAGTGCTTGGAGAAGTATGGAACTGGGAGAACTCACTGTCGAGGCCATTTGGGAACTGTACCCATCCAATGGACAGACACATTCCCATCTGACACCACTGCTGCTGAGCAAGATGTGTTAAAGGATCCATCTGGAACCAAACAAGACAGCTGTCTTCCTCTCTAAGATACTTCAGGATCTTCTCAGTGTCCTGCTCCTGCAATTTCTCTTCACTTTGCTCCCCACCACAGGCAAATAGTTGGGAGCAATGGAGAGAACAGAGGGGGAAAAGAGGACTAGCTGTTCTTATGCCGTGACCTTTTCCTGATTTTGTTTTTGGAATATTCTGTGGAACTTTCGTGTGCATTTTCCTGTTTGTACCTGGAAAATAAACACTGATTTTGTTTGGTTTTTATGTTGTTCTTTGAGAATTCTGTCCAGGGATAGCTTCTCATTTTGTTAACAAGGAAAACAAGGACCTGAGAGGCTCAATGATTTGCTTATGTTCAGACAAACCGAGAAGAGCAGGGAGTTGCTAGCTTACTTCCATGATATCCTAGATACCTCACTGCTTTCCACCTAATGTGTAAGCAACAGACTCCATCTGGATTTCTTCCTCATCATATCAAACCCCACTGTGAATCGGCTGACAGAGGTTGCCCTTTATATCACATGTGAAGAGCTGACTCACTTTTGGAGTTGACTTTTTTTATTTGCTTATACCAAACAGTATGAGTTCAGTTTTTCTGATAGTGCTATACATAGTAAATACCATTTATATCAGTGAGATTTAGGCCTCCTCTTTGAATGGATTACTCAATAAAAAAAATTGGATGCATTTTAGTAATATCTGATTGTTACTATGGAAAGAAGGGTGCATTAGAATGATATGAAACTGAAATGGTATTTGAATTTGTGTTTCCAAAGAAAACTGGTTTACATTGAGCAATGACAGAAGTTCCCAGAGACACTCTGATAGGTAACACTTTCTTAGAATAGTTGTGTTTCTAAAAAGTTTTGTATAACAAATTGCCATTCTAGGGGAAAAAAAAACAACAACAGCACACCTCAAACTTTTAAATTAGAGACTTTGGGAAACAGAATCTTTATTAAATCTAGGTTTTAAGTTTATGTCTACATATGAGTTTAAAACAATAAGTTTCTTATCTCAATTCTTGAACTTCATGTGTATTTTTCAGGAGTTATCTCTCAGACATGGAGAGGAAATGAAATAGCATTACCTCCTAACTATTCTTTTATCCCCTCTGTACTTTCTTTTTTTTTCTCCTCCTTAATTTTAAGAATTTATAGTGCTATCCTGAACTTTCATAAACTGTAATATTTCTGCAGGAAGCGATAACAGCTATGTTCGATGCTGTTTTTTTTTTTAATAAAAGTGATATACCATCTCTCCCTAGCAGAAATCTCAAACCAAAAATTAAAATACATTTAAGTATTACAGATGATGTTGATATGTATGTCATTACTTTGTGAAAACTAAATCTTTTTAGAAGAATAATGTTGGGTTCACTTTTGCTGTGACAGAGCGTTCTCTGGTGAAACTGGCAAGCAGGACGGGTAGCTTGAAAGAAATAACACTGTGGCTGTAGTTGTACTACTGCCTTGTGAAACAACAGAGCCCATTCTAAGCACCTGTTAATTCTCAGGAAAGATCTTAAACACTTATACCACCTGCATGTTGTGGGATGTTTTGAAGCATTATCTTATTGCAATCCCAGACTCTTCTGAAAGGTGTGTCTTCTCAATTTCACAGAAGGGAGTAAAAATCTGACATTAGATGAACAGCATGAGTAACTTACCATCACAGGGTTCCGGGGATTGCCTCCTAGGTTTTCTGAGTTCAAGGGTAGTGCTTTGTCACTTAAATGCTTTTGGGAAAGGGATAAGAGTGTCACTATGCAAGAAATACACAGAAGGTACTCACTGACTAGCACACAGGTGAACAAACCAAGGAGGGACTAAGCAAAGCATCTCTTCCATGTTCCAGTTCTAGACAATTTGCCATCTGTTTACCTCACATTGCCCCCCACCCTTTTTTTAGTACTGGCAATTAACCAGGGGTGCTCTACCACTGAGCTATATCCCCAGCCCTTTACACACACACACACACACACACACACACACACACACACATATATATATATATCTTGAGAAAGGGTCTCACTAAGTTGCCCAGGCTGGCCTCAAATTTGCAATCCTCCTGTCTCAGCCTCTTGAGAACTGGGATTTCAGTTATTTATCACCTCATTCAGTTTCATCCTATTTTTTCATATCTCTAAGTTTTTTTTTTTCCCTCTTTAGATTGGACTGTCCTTTATTGTCTTCTCTGCCTACTGAAATTCTAAACATTGTTTATGGTCTATCTCGGATTTTACTCATTCCTTGATAGATTGTTTTTGAAGTGTATTGTACGTTTCCCTTCTTACCTTGGCTCCTCCAGTGTCATTGATATGTGATCTTGGGGATGCTTTATCACTTGGTGATATGTATGAGAATTATTCATGTTCATATCTATCGCTGATCAGGAGGGTCAGATTCTGAAGAGCAGAGAACATGAGTCCCCCCCCCCCCCCCCCGCCCCCGGACTTTCCAGTTGCTTGCACACAGGAGGGTTTAGGTAAGCATGGGATGAGTTTAAATATTTGTATGAGTGATTGATGACAGTTCCAAACCAAGGAATGAAGAACTTACCTTCACCTGCCTGGCCAGTAGCATTCTGAACTCCCTTAGATGATCAAGTGACAATCCTGGTGCAGAGGGGAAAGGCAGACATGAGAGAAAGAGCCAACTGTGACAGGTGGTGGTGATATGAGAGTGGCAGAAGAGGTGCTGAGGTTTGCTTTACAAGAACTCCTGCTCCAGTGGCCTGCTCTGTTAGGAAGTTTTCTGGCTAGACTAAAAACTCCATGAGATGGTACCTACTGTATCCCTAGTACCTAGCACAGTGTAGGGATAGAGGAGGAGCTTATAAATATTTGTTGACTGAATGACTAATGAATCACAGTTGAGTCTCTCACAATGAGAGTAGGAAAGGGGAACACATGTCATGTACAGACTGTTTATTCACTGATGATGGTCTCTGCATAAAGTGTTTTGATTTTTAGTGTGTGTGTTTTTATATATTTGGATGGCTTATGCCTTTGTAAATTTTGTTTTGTTTTTCCCTCCTCCCATATGCCTTTCTGTTTTTAGTTACCTTTATATACTGCCAAAACAAAATAATTCCCACAGCTGCTTCCACTTGTGTTGCCTTTAGCATTGTTTTACGATCTCCTATCTCCTTTAAATATATCCCAAGTGCGTTCTTGCAGGGGAGGCAGAATTTACAGAGGAAGCAGACAAGTCAGTCAATCCTGTCAGCACAAGAATTTACTTCTAAATGTCTAGAGGTGGAATGTACTTACCTCAGTTCTTTCCAAAAGATTCTCTGTGTGCTAAAGAACTTCTTCGATGCTGTTCTAATTATTCATGATTTTTCTCAGTTTAAAATAAAACAATTAAGGGGATTTTCCTTCCAGGGATAGATATTAATTGGATCTGACTCTTTTTCTTTTTCTTTTATTTTTAAGACGAGGGGATTCTTAAACCTAAGTGGGAACTTTTATTAACATATTCTAGATGTAAGAGATTGAAATGTATTTAAAGGGAGCTAATTAAAAAATTAATATATACTCTCAAAGGAAGTGAAACTACTGCATATGTGACGTTCATTAGTGACTTTACCACAGAAATATAAGCCAAAATACTTAATAGAAAAAATTTAATGATTAATTAATTGATCCTTAAATTGTTAATGGGTATTACATTCTCAAGAAACACATCTTTTGGGCATTTTCTGAATTGCTCTCTTATAGAAAGGGCAAGATGTTACTTAGAGTCAATCAAATCTTGTCAACTGTTGGTAAGACCTGGGTCTTATTTTTTTCTGTCTATTCCAGATCAGGCCTTTTGATTTTCTCAGATCATGAAAGGTGAAGAAAACTGTAATTAGATGTCAAACTAAAACATCATTTTATGTTGGAATTCAGGATAGGGTCACCTTTGATATGATGATTATAATAGTAAAAACCAATCTAATGTATATGTGCAAAGAAATTAATTAAAGCATGAGGAGGCAACCCAATGGCATCTTATAGATTGCTTATAGATACAGATTTTAGGAAAATTGGTATTTCCTAATACTTCAGATCACAAAGAAACTAACCACAAAGTGAACTTAAAATTCAATAAAGTTTGATTCATTCTTTCATGACATTTTTGTTAGCTTTCTTCTTAAGGGGCTTCATAATACAGTTTATGCAATGAATGTCTGGCATGTTGTTTTTGCATTTCTTTTTATTAAAAATATTTTTATTAGTTGTTGATGAAATTTTTTCTTTTCTTTATTTATTTGTATGTGGTGCTGAGAGTCCAACCCAGTGCCTCACATATGCTAGGCAAGTGCTCTACCACTGAGCCACAATCCCCGCCCATTTTTGTATTTCTTTAGCTTAAGAAATGGGATTCAAATACTACCTAGGTCAAATACACAGAGAACACTCCCAAATTTTCCTGTCTGGCCTAGACTTTCTCCTGTATTCTGGGCTTATATACTTGATTAACTCTCTTTATGTGTAACAGACATCACATGCCCAAACCCCAACTCATGCCCTTCCCACCCTGACTCAGTCTCCTCACAACTCCATCCTTCCAGTTGTTCCATCAGAAAGTGGGAATTCCCCTTAACTTTTCCATTTCCCTACCCTCAGTTCTTTCCATTTCAGAATGGACATAGAATGTGGCCACTTTTCACTACCTTCTTCTGCCACTCCAGTTTGTATCTCTACCATTTCTTGCTTGGATTTATTGCCAGAGTCTCTGAGGGGTCTCTGTGCTTCAAATTTTGGCCCCCTGCTATCTACTCAGAGCAGGGCTGTCAGAATAAAGCTACATTGTGGTGCTCCCCTGCTCCAAAACCTCAAGTAGCTGTCCATTTCAGTCAGAGTAAGTGCCAAGGTTCTTATAATGGTTGCTGAAGTTCTACATGATCTGGCCTCCCATTGCTTGTGGACCTTATTCCCCAACTAAATCTCTCCCAGTTCCAACAGCTCCTTGCTCTTCCCCCTCTCTGTATTGATCTTCTTGCTATTTCTGAAAAATATTCTTAGTGGAAAATTCTTTCCTTAATAACTACATGGCTCATTCTCTCCTTCAAGTATTTCCTCACATTTCATCTTCTTTAGGAGACCTCCACTGATGCCTTTTTTCAAAATTATCATCTGTGCTTCCAGAGTGGAAACAGTGTTCCTTGTGTCCACATCTCTGGGTTCTATTCATATTCTGGACAATGGTGTGTATTTAACCCTAGTGTCAGTTTTCTCACTACCAATTTGGGTTTTTAGGCAAAATGCTTTGTAAAACACTTTGGCTTCCAAAACTTCAAACAAGTCTATGAGATCAATTTGACTCTGCAAAATTGTAGTAGTTAGACATGGGCTGGAAAATATATTATCAGTGAAAGTTATGGGCCCCATTTTCCCTGTGGCTCATCTCCCCAGTAAAGTGCTAAGACATAGCATGGGATGCTTGCTGAGGCAAATGTTACATTTCTGAAATAAGTCTAATTTTAAAGTCTGTTCGTTTGGCTGTTTGGCTCACTGAATAGCTGAGAAGCCTTGAAAAAGGAAATTGAATTCTCTGGGCATTGGTTTCCTCATCCGTAAAATGAGGATGTTGTGCTAGATGATCTCCAAATTTCCTTTTAGATTCAGAATTCTTCCGTTACAGGAGCAAAATCACACACTTTTCCTCCTAGTCATGAGTCTTCATTAAGTTTTATAAAATATTTATATGTAAATCGATGACTAAACATTCTTTTGGCTTTGGGTACCATGGCTCCATTCCCATTGAGTTTAGTTGTAGATATTTCTTATTATTGTTCTGTTCACTTGCATAGCTATCCCATAGAGACCCTAGAGTTTCGAAAATGACTCTATGACACATACCTTCCTTTATTATCAGTGTTAGATGATCATGCAAAGAAACAAGGTAGAATGCATAAACATAGCAGCTGTTCTGAGAATTTTGTTATATTTGACAAAAATGGTCAGAAGATCAGAGATATAGGCTTTCTTTTTTTCTTACTTTTTTTTTTTTTTTTTTTTTGGTACTGGGGATTGAATGTAGAAGTGCTTTACCACTGAGTCACATCCCCAGCCTTTTTTATTTTGAGACAGGATCTCTCATTAAATTGCTTCTGGAGGGAAAGGCCCTTTACCAGTCCAACATACTCCATACTTTCAATGCTGAGGAAGATTAGTTTTATGTTTCCATTCACAGAGGATACTACTGAATAATGTCTGACAGATTATCAAGATAACGAGTCATTTTTTCTTTATGAATTCTACTTAAATATGATTATTAAACTACAGCCTTAGTACTTAAAGACTTTTTTTTTTCCTTAGAGAATTGGAGCAAATGGTATTTTGTAAGCAATCCCTTCTAGGTATGTGACTATCCATGGTTTCTGGAGTATGATTATTTAACTAACCAGGAATATTGTAGAAAAATTTTTTTATTTTATTCTTCATGGAACTAAAGTGACAGCTAAGAGGTATAAAAGTAACTTCTGATGTGATTTTGGTACTTGGAGGTATAGGTTCTTTTTCCTTTTTTAAAATTTACATTTCTGTGGTTTTCAAAATATTTTGAAGGTGATAGCTAACAAATTCTCAATTTGATTACTTTGAGAATAAAAAAGGAATAAGATTGAGATGACCATTCTCCACTGAGGTTATCCAGAATGCAGCCATTCAACATCTGATTTCCTGTTGAGTCATGTGTGATTGGTGTCATTCACCCACTCATTATACTATCAGTCAGGTATTGTTCCAAGATAGGTCTGGTTGAAGCTTTGGGGATGTGATTATCTTGTTACTGGAAATCCATGGGGGTGGATGCATTCAAATGTCCAAGGATAAATCAAATGGTCTTTAGTAGCAACTTTGGTAAACTATTCATTCTAGTTCTTTTCCCATCTTGTGTAGAGAATATTTTGTGGAACTGTGAACCTAATTGAAATCGTATATCACTACTGGAGGCGTTTCCAGACAGGCAGACCAGCATCAGCTGCACTAGAGAAACTCGACACTCATTATGTCTTTCTCTTTATTACCAGGGAGGTTTTAAAGAAGACTAAAAGCTCATGAGGAGTTGTAGAGTCTGCGAAACACTTAGTTACAAATTCCTGGAATTTAATACACTTTCTCTGTTAGCCAGAATGCAATTTTATTTCTTTTAAAATTCTTTTTCTTCTTGAAAAAGCATTTCCCTCCAGTATACACAGTTAATCTTGAAATTATGGAGTTTCTTCTTTTTGGTGACCAATCATTCCAAGTCTTGTTCCTGTCTCCTTCCTCCAATCCAGGATGAGGTCCCACCCAGAACCTCGAAGCACTTGAGCTGATTGGCTGTCATTAAGCAGCTTTGTTCGCGGGGGTGGGGTGGAGGGGAGGGTGTTCACTTTCTGCAGGGTGGATGTCTGTCTCCGGGTTCTTCCTGGCTCTGGCACACCTTCTAGTACAGTGGCAGTAGCTCTTCCAAAAGGATTTAGTTACCTCCATCTTAGCTGCTGTAAGGCAAGTAGATGAGGGAGAAATCCCAAACCTTGAATTTCTCCATTAAGGTTTGGTAGCCATCAAACAAACAAACAAAACCATCTTAAGCACGGGTTATGGGAACTAAGAATTAGAGGGGAGATTGGAAAGTTACTTACTTGAAGGAAAAAGGAAAGAAATAAGCACGGAAAGAAAGAAAAAGAGGGAGAGACAGAAGGTGACGTGGCTGTTGGTAACATTAGTCTCTGAAACCAGCTGGAATATTGTGTGTCTCTGGGCTTCTGCATAATGAATAAAGGTTTTCCAAATGATATAGGTTTGGTTCCAAGAAGGAGGAGGCCACGTTAGCACTCATTCCTTCAGAACCACAGTATTGCAGACTGCTCCATCTCACTGCTTGTTTCCTTCCTATGCCAAAAGGGAAGGGGGTGGAGTTGCCTTTAATTATTAACCTTTAAAATATCCTCTTTATTATTGGTGGTCATGACAAAAGGGAAAACTTATATTCATAGATGACCACAATCTTTATTTTTAGTTCTTTCCTTCAGCCTCTCCCTACTAACCTTCTACCTGAACAGAATCCCAAATTTCACAAGTGAGTAGCAAACTGAAGGGAAGCTTGGAAAATCAAGAAAAAAAAAAAAAAAAATCCTTGGAGCTAGACATAGTGATGCAGGCCTGTAATCCCAGGGACTCAGGAGGCCGAGGCAGGAGGATAGTAAGTTTGAGGCTTGTCTCCACCATTTAGCAAGACCCTGTCTCAAAATAAAATAAAGGGCTAAGAATGTAGCTCAGTAGTTTACTGCCTCTGTAGTTAACCCCCAGCACGACAAAAAGAGAAAGAGAGAGAGAAAGAGATAGAAGAGGGGGTGTGGGGGAGAAATCCTTGGGATGGGAAAGCCCTGTACCTAAGTCTGAGAAACCTCTTATTGACTGTAGGTGGAGGAGGATGATATCTCGAATGACTACATTTTATTTCAATAGTTGCAAGGAAACAGAGTGAGGTTTGTTTCTCTATTATATTTCTTAATCACTGCTGAATATTTTGCATAAATTAATTGAGATTTCTTTAATCACATCTAAAATGACTTGTTAAGGAGTTAGGAATAGTAAATGTTGAGAATGCAGACAAATTGAATTGAACTTTTATTTGGATTGTCTCATGTCTAATTTTTTAATGGATTAATTTTTTAATCTGTATGTCTCAGAATTTTCATATGTGGGACTTCACTGTGTGACTCTGAACCATGGCCACAATGAGGTGTATTGAACTCCTTAGATTAGCCCTGCTAAAGGCGAGGAATTGGAGCACCATTACCAGGCTATGGAAGAAGAAAATTTCTCTAAACATGTCTTTTTTCATGGTAAAATAGAACACTGGCTTTTAGGGTTCAAGATCTACTATTTGAATATGAAATCCAATGATTAGCATTGTCCTCATGTGTATTAGGCATCTGGTGTTTTGTTTAATGAATGATTGCCAATTGGCATGATGGAGAATATAAAATCAAATGAATGTATGAGACATAGTTTGCTTGCTAGCTCTCAGATATACATCTTGAAAAACAGTAAGAAAAATGTGTGGTTTATTCTTTCTCTTGGAAATTCAAGAGAAACAATCTGAAAGGATCATTATTTTGGTACATGGGGGATAATCAGTCTCCTACTTCAGGTGATTAGACTAGTGGTTACTTTTTGGGTGTTTTTGCTGTCACATGTGTGTAACTAGAGAAATAAAGAACTTGATTGAGATTCAAGTTTTGAAACTATTTAGTTTTTAGAATTTTAGAAAGGTGCATCTAGGGATAATATGTTTAATGGTATAAACACAGATAGCCAGACATTTAAATATATCTTGAAATGAGCATGTTCTGAGAATTACATTAGGGCTATAATTGAAAGCCAGTGCTGTGTCCTCAAGAGACAAAAGAAATTAGTGTTTGATAAAACACTGTGTAGTAAATCATTCTGTTTTTTCCTATGCTGGGGTAAGAAAGTATTTGACCTGACTATAGTTTTTTTTTTTTTTTTTTTTTTTTATGAGGGCATTTCAGGTTCAAATGGCACTATTTGGGAAAACTAAGTCATGATAAAATGATACTGAATATTCTAGTATTTCTATGTGGTGATATTTCAAATGTTAAATTATATAGTGGAAGTTGTTAATTAATGCATCTGTATTTACTAATTCTAGCAGGTCAGAATGAAAGAGAATCCTCTGGAAAATTATCACTAATCCTAGTTGGAGCAAGTGGTCAGAAAATAGGCCATAATAAGTGCTTTTCTCATCCTGGATCCACTTTCAAAGCTCGCTGCTCACAGATAAGCAGCTCCGGGACAAAAACCGTGATTCAACTCTTAGGTCTTCATGGCCCTTTCTATTATGGCCCTATTTTCTGAAAGTTTGGGAGCTAGCTATGATAGAGACAGAGAATGATGGTAGAGACAGGAACAGAGAGAAGAAAACTAGGATGTAGAGAGAAGCAAGGTAAGTGGAAAAGATGGAGAGGAGAAGGAGAAAGAGAAGCTTGACCACTTCAGACAAGTAATTGAAAAGCTCACTATATAGCCAAATAAATCCCTTTTTAGCTTAAGTGTGAGTTTCACTAGCTTTCTGTCACTGCAACCAAAGGAGATATGACCATGACCAATATTAAACAGATCCAACTTCTGTCCTCAAAGAAAAGTGTAGTGGGAAGACCTGGAGTTAGGAAGTCAAGGACAGGGGTTTGACCAAGAAAGGGAAGTTGATGGTGCCAAGGAAGGATTCCCAGAGGAATTGTCATTAGGCTGAACTGAAGCATCTCTAGGTGATGGGTGAGAGGAAAGGGGAGAGCTGCAGGCAGTGAAAAGAGCATGCTTGATATTTCTAAGGCAAAGGAATTTAAAACACATTTGAAAAAATGGAAGAAGTTCCGACTGTCTGAAGAGTAGTCAGCAAGGGAAAATGAGCAGAGATTACCTGGAGAAAGAAGCAAAGAATTTTTTTTTTTTTTTGGTACCAGAGCTTGAACACAGGGGTACCTAACCACTGGGCCCCAGCCCCAGCCCTTTTTAATATTTTTATTTAGAGACAGGTTCTCACTAAGTTGCTGAGGCTGGCTTTGAACTCATGATCCTCCTGCCTCAACCTCCTGGGCTGCTGGGATTATGTGGCATTGTGCCATTGAGCCCAGCTCAGATTAAGGATTTTTAACATCCATCCAAGAGAAATAGTCATGTCACTGTTATTTGTGCATTCACTTAAGTGACTTGTATAAAGCATGAAATTTACTCCAGACTTAAGGCTGGAAATTCAAGAAAGAACACAGATTGTCTCCAAAGACCCCATAGTCCAATGACTTTTATTGCACTTAAATATTGAAAAGATTTTTGTAATTTAGTTTAATTTCTAGGTACTTTATGTCTTCTTTTCCAAGTAAGCATTACTTCATTAAGATAAACAATTAAAATTGTTGTCAGTTGACCAAGATATATGATGACTTTGATTTCTCAGTGCCTCAGTCTTCTCATCTAAAACAGATTAAGATGACATGAGCTGGCTCCTTTAGGGAATTTGGGAATTTAAAAGGAATACTTTATGTTAGTGACTGATGCTCTTTCTTTCACATTGTTAGTTTTTGTTGATTATCCAGTTTATAGACAAAACAGTACATTGTCAACTCCTACAGTTGGTTCATACAAGAAAACAGTATAAACTTCCATTTGCAATGGTCCCAAATCAATTTTAGAAATGTATAACAAATCCTTTATGTTGTGTTAGGAGCTGTCCACCAAACTGGTCAATCCAGTTATTCTGACTCTGAAAGAGATTGCAGAATAACCAGCAGTATTGACAGAGGTGATTAAGAATGATGTGCTACACTGGTTATTTTTGTAAGGTGGATATGGTCAAATATTTGTGCAGAAATGCACATAGTTAACATGAGACTTCAGTTTTGTTTTTGTTATTTAATACTCTTGAGGGAGGGAGGAAGTGCTGGGCAGGGATACTGGTCAAATTATATTGTTATATCATGTGCATGTACGAATATCTGTAACAACAGATCCCACCATTATGTGCAACGATAATGCACCCATAAAAAATGTGGAGAAAAAAAGAAAGAAAGAAAAAAAATGTATATACCCTAGAGCATAGGATGGGAGGTTGATAAATTAATCAGTGTGAGGGTAAAATTTCAGACTAAAGAATTCTCCTCAACAAAAATCTCCTTATTGCCTCTTGTGTCTAATGGCAGTAATGGTGCAGTAATGCTGAGAAGTGGAATGGCTGCCGTCACACCTCGTGACAAGTGCTGCTCAGAGCTTGATTAGACAGAGGCCAGTCCTGCTATCCACCTCCATCTCAGGCACTCATCTACTGAAGTGGTGAAATAAAGACGACAGTGCTATTATTAATCTAGAAATTATGTTGGCAGTTTTGTTTGTAAAAGTTATAGGATCAGATGGGACCTGGGAAAGGCAGTTAACTCATCTTAGAAGCCACTGATCTTGTTTTTTCATTGTTTTTAGAAAAAAGACATTTGTGTTCTTAAAAAGTACCTCAGAATGTAGTGCTCTGTGTTGTTGAGAGATGTGCTGCTTCGTTCATTTATTCACGTACCCTGTTTTTCAACCATCATGTATACAGGGCCTAGTGTGAATTAGATAATAAGGCTGCTGTGGTTTATGGCTTTCATAAAATGTAATCCAGAAAGGAGGAAGGGCAGGCAGGGGAACAGCATGCACGAGAGCTGGAAGATCAAAGTGAATTTCAGACTACTTTTCAGGATCTTGATTGCCTTTGGCATAGGCTAACATGGACTTTTCCATGGGAGGTAGTATTCCTGTATTCCTGTGTTGGCTCATCCATACCCTGAAGATTTTTGCAATCAAGTTATATTCCTTTCCATGCTGATCAGCTGGAGAGATATCATTGGAAGTCTGGGCCTGGGCTTAGATACAGGTTGGCAAAGGGATATAGGCAAAGCTCTACCTGGGGGGGTTGATGGGCTTAGGGATCAAGGATGACAATGTTCTAGCAAAGAGAGGTAGCACTATTAAGAGTGTAAGCTCTGTCTACAGAATCCCACCTTAGGATCTCAGTTCTTCTATTTCTAAAACCTAGGGCTTTGGATAAGTTAACACAACTTTACAATTCATTTCCCACATATCTTCAACATAGAAACAGTAACAAAGACCACAATAAGATCTTCCTCATAGATTTGTTGCAATGATACATGGACTTAGCAGAACACTTTGGTACACTCTGAATGAATGTTAATTGTCACTACTATTTTTGTTGTTGTTCCTTTCTCCTCTGATTTCAAGGTGCAGAAGGAGCTAGTTTAATCAGTTATGGAAAACAGCCATCTCTTCTTATTTTCTATGCTTTAAATTTCTTTTAAATTCATGATATCTTGTTCTCAGGCTTTATCAGCCTAGCCACTGGCAGTCCATGAGTTGCCAAATGCATAGCTCTGATTTAAAACTCTGAGAGTGCATCATTGATTTGGGGGAATGTTGGAATATTGGAACCCCAATCTAATTAGCATCTGTAAAGTGTGAATGTTTGTGACAGCAGAAGGCTGGAATATGACTCTCCCTGAAAGTGTGAGAGAAGATGGTGAGTATGTCACCAAAGCTCCCTTAATGATGGCCACAATGACGTCTGCTTTTTAGACCTGGACCCTATTTTTTCAGAACTGGGAGTTAATGTACTATATATATATTTCTTTTCTTCCTGGGCGAGGATAGTGAGAGCAGACCCAAGCATACGATAATCATGAAGCACTGATTGTTTAAAAGACAGGAAGGTCAGGAAGATACAGGAAAGGAGAGCCACAGGCTAGAATTACTAATTCTGAGCCCCAGTGGAAAATGAATAGGCTCTTATTTACACACACTAGTCTCAACTATGAGACTACCTAAGATAAGAGGCATAAAGGTGCAGATTTCAAATTACCAGGCATCTGTGGCTAATGACTGTATCCAGTTAAAGTGCATATGGTAGGCGAATGTTCTCCTCTCCAGTGTCTTCCTGCTATTATCCAGATAGCTACTCTTGTTTTTCTTTTCTCTTTCTTTCTTTCTTTCCTTCTTTCTTTCTTTCTTTCTTCTTCTTCTTTTTCTTGCTAAAATCACAGAGCTGAGCAAAGTAGTAGCAGGCCATAGGGATCTGCTAATCAAATCTGAGAGACCAGGGCTCCAATCTAAGCTCATCATATGACTTAAGAGGCCTCATTTAGACAGGATCTGAAAAGTCCCTTCTAAAGCCTTTACAAAGTGAGAATAATCGTCATTAAGTGCTACAGATTTCACAGGGAAAAAAATGGATTAGGGGCTTGTCACAGGAAAGATAATTAATGTGCTAGAGAGAAGTATAGGCAATAGAAAGAAAAATTTCCCCATAATAAGAAAAGAAAAAAAAAATTACAACAGCCAGGGTGGATAATGATTAAATGTTAAGAATCAGTTTCCTGCTGGCTTGATTTTTACAGTATAATTAGAGAGAGAGAGAGAGAGAGAGAGAGAGAGAGAGAGAGAGAGAGAGAAGGGGAAAGGGACATACACATGGAAAAAAATTCACAAAAAAATCTGAGGATTAAAAGATACATCAAAGGTTTTTTGTTGTTGTGTTAATATTTATTCACCTCTCTATGATCTGAAAAGATGTTATCTTTTACTGTTAATGTCTTCTAAAACTTCTTGCCAAATTGTCTTTCTACATATTCCTGGTCAAAATATGATCGTAAGCCTAAGTTGGGAAATTATTTTGAAGTTATTTTCTAAGTTATTTTGAAGCTAAGGAAGTTGTGGACAGAAATTTTTCTTTACCGTTTAATTCCACTATCTTGTTGCTCATAGTTGTTGCTGAAATTGGTGTTATTTTAAGCCCTGAAGCAAATGGTCCTTTGCCCCTTTTCTAATTTCCTTTTTTCCAGACAGAGGGACTTGGCTGTTTATCAGGGAATCAAATGCCCACCCTATGGGCCTGCTGGGACTTTTTCCAACCAAAACACATTTCTTTCCTGCGAATGTGTAATCATTTGCAAGTGAGTACATGGCTGAAAACCTGTTGATAGAAAATGCTGGTAGAGCCAGTTCTTTTTCTGTGATGCTGGATGTATCTTGGACAAACATAATTAATAATATGATTTGTTATTTATTTAATTGTACGTGCAATGAAAATTTGTAAGTGGGAGGAAAGGAGAGATCGATCCTTTCGTCAGAGTGGTGTTTGCTTCTTGGTAGGATTGTACTGAATACAGAATGGTGTCTAAATTTTGCATTTCAATTGCAGTTTGTTTAAATGAAATACATAGTCTAGAGCTATGAGGTACATGGTTCTCTGTTGGGCACACTCACAAAAATCTAAAAATGGATAAGATAGCATGGCTTCATGCTTTACCTGAGGAGACAGACACCAAAATCATCAATGAAATGAGACAGTGATCACACAGGATGTGCAAAGCAGTGGTGTATGGAGAAGCAGTTTGGCAGGGATGTTGGGAGGTTGTGTGGGCTTGAATTTCCTGGGGGAGATGGTGTTGGGGTTGGTATTTGAAGAATTGAGTAGAAATTCCACCTAGCTCCAAAGTAAGAAAGGGTATTTCACTGCCATCAGAGTTGTCTGGTGAAACACAAATTCTGTCATGGCATTCTTTTACCCAAAGCTTCCAGTGAACTGAATTTACTTAAAGAAAAAAGTCCCAAATACTTATCACTAGTTATTTTAACAGTTTTTAAAAACATGTGCTTGTCAATATGAAGTTTTTCTGGCACCCTTGAGGGCGGCTTTATGCGCATAAATGTGTGCCAGTGAATCTTTTGGGTTTTTAAATCACTATTCAACTTGATACTTAATTTTTATCTCTTTAATTTTTTACAACTTAATTTAGAAATCTTATAACTCTATTAAAAATGTAGCCCCCCTGCCTTTTATGGTTCTGGAGATTGAACCTGGGGTGCTCTACCATTGAGCTATATCCCTGGTCTTTTTAAATTTTATTTTGAGACAGGATCTTGCTAAGTTGCTGAGGCTGCCCTCAAACTCAGGAGTTGCTCAGACTCTTGAGTAACTGGGATTATAGTTATGTTCCACCATGCCCAGAAAAAATATAGCATATTTCAGCAATCACTTTCAAGGAGAGTTTTAAGATCCAAATGATTAAAATTGTTTAAACATTCAAAATTGAATTTATAAATCCAAATTGTTTGATTTTTAAGACCTTAAGCTATCTGAATAACAAATAATGTCTTTTTAATTACTTTAGTAAATGTTAAGAACCATAATAAATTAAACTTTCAAATATGATGAAACTTAAGTTCTTTTTAAATGCCTTACATGCCTTGGTACTACTTATAAACAGAAATTCTCTTATGCCTTTGGAATTAAAATGAAAAATTTAATAAATTATCCAGTTGTACAATTTAAATGGGAATCACTGAACTAATCCATCAGGTGCTCCAATATGCCAAATTCTTTTATGAATTAAAAATATAAAAATAGCAAATGTGTAACATGCTTTTATATATAAAACTCCCAAATGAATGTATGGTTTTAGTTTATTTCATCTGTATTTATTTTTAAATTCACTAAGGTTGGATGATGCCCATGGTAGCAGAGCCTGCTAGCTGCTGTGTGCTTTCTAGTCTTGTAGTCTTCCATAGTAACAGGGTCTTGGATTCATTCAGGACAGCAGTAAGATAAATTACATTTCCTAAATTGTTTTATGCTTAGGGGTAGCCATGAGACCAACTTGTAGCCTGTGAACTGGAAATGCTGCTGGGCTGTGTGTGACTTGTAGGAGAGCTTCTTAAAGGAAAAAGACTGATTTGGGAATAGGACATTTTCAACTGTTTGCTTTTCTTCTTTCTTCCAGTTGCTATCTTAGACCAGGAGATGACCTCAAAGCGCAAAGACAAAATCCAGGATGATGAAGTAGAACGACAAGGAATTTGAATCCTTTATAAACAGATCTTCTATGCTTGCTTTTTATTTTTTATTTTTTTAAAGGAAAACTTTTTTTGGTTTATTCATTACATATAACCAAGACCAACCTGAGCTGAACTACCTACCAAGGGGAAGGTTTTACCATTCCAAGCAATGTGCATTTCCTTTTTTAGCACACTGCAGTTACTTACATATCAAGTACACGAATCACTGATATAATTGATAACTTACATAGTGAGTTTCTACCAAATGCTTGATCTTGGATGAAACTGAGTTCCATTTATACTCATTCTAACAGGAGCTCCCTAATTTACAAAGGGACCCTAAAGTTATCACATTACTTAATTCTAAATGTGATTTAAATCTGCAATCTCTTATCTAAGTTGCTTGGCTGCCTGGTAGGATTCAAATAATATATTTACTAACTGATTCTATTAAAAATTTTTCCTGCCTGGATCATAATTCTTTAATATAATTAAATGACATTGTATTGTGCTCTGAATATTTCTCACAGATTCTTTGACTTATGGTTAAATGCCAACCTATTTTTTTCTGGATAGTCTCTTACCATTCCAACCTCTGATAGACTGTGTGTTGGTCTTGGATTTCCCAAAGAGTATAAAACAGTATAGTAAGACTATAAGATATACTTTGGAAAGGAAAAGGAGTTGAACAGTCATATAAATTAAGGATATATTGCCTTTTTTTGAAGATTTACATGCACATTAGCATGTTAAAGGGTCTGACAAGTCCCATAGTAAAGAAGCTAGCTTTAAGCTGCCATTAACTAAATTTGGGCTCAAATTCCCTTTAGTTTCAAGCAATTTTATGTAATAATTTGCAGAACTTAGTGGGACATTTTAAAAAAATATTTATTTATTTACTTTAGTTGTACACAATGCAATGCATTTATGTTTCACGTGGTGCTGAGGATCGAACCGGGCCGCGCGCGTGCAAGGCGAGTGCTCTGCCGCTGAGCCACAATCCCAGCCCCTTAGTGGGAAATTTAATTCTAGACCTCACTAATTTATCCTCACTGAATTTAATTCTTGGATCCTCACTCACCTGCTCTCATGAAACCTCTCAAACTCCTCAGTGTTGGTTTTTCCTTAACCTGGGTGGTAGAAGCAGTTTCTAAGTGCCACTTCTTGGAGAAATAGCCCTGTGTTTGTAATTTGTGTTTACATTTTGGCTTCTTAAACTGCCTGAGAGCCTTTTAAAGATAAACACCACCCCAGTGCAGGGCTCGGCATTTCATGCATGTTGAATTAAAAGAAAAATAGTTTAATAAATGAAAGTTAGAGAAACCTGCAGTATTAGATTAAATAAACATATTCATTTCCCCCCCATTTATTTATTCAAGTGTTCATTGAATTTCTGCTTCATGTTAATCACTGCTGTGGAACTAAAATGAAACAGTGAATAAATATCAGGAATCATCCCTGCCCTCATGGAACTTATAGTCAAGAGCGGCAGAGACAAGCATTAATTAAAAAATAAAACATAAATTGTAAAGAACATAGAATAAAATCAACCCTTTGGAAATCGAATTAAAGGCAGAGAGGTACAGGGTGATTGCTTTGGTCGGGTAAAATGTCACAGACTGGGAGACTTAGACAAAAGGAGTTAATTTCTGGAGGGTGAAAGTTCAAGATCAAGGAGCTGGGGTTGTGGCTCAGCTGTAGAATGCTCAGCTCGCCTAGCATGTGAATGGCCCGGGTTCAATCCTCAGCACTACGTAAAAATAAAGGCATTGTGTACAGCTAAAACAAATAAATAAATATTAAAAAATAAAGATATTGTGTACAACTAAAATAAATACATATTTTTTTAAAAAGTTCAAGATCAAGGTGTCAACAGATAGGTTTTCCCTGAGGCCTCTGTCTTGGGCTTGTAGAGGGCCTCCTTGTCATTGTGTTTTCCCATGCTCACTCCTCAGTCTACATCCTTATCTCTTCTTTTAAAGGTACCAGTCTGATTTGGTTTGGGCCATTTCCTTTCATTTTCCCTTCAATTCCTCTTTGAAAGGTGTATCTCCAAATATAGTCACACTCTGAGGCACTGATGGTTAGGACCTCGATTTAAGAATTTTGAGCCGGGCGCGGTGGCTCACGCCTGTAATCCCAGCACTTTGGGAGGCTGAGGCAGGAGGATCGCGAGTTCAAAGCCAGCCTCAGCAATGGCGAGGCACTTAGCAACTCAGTGAGACCCTGTCTCTAAATAAAATACAAAAAAGGGCTGGGGATGTGACCCAGTGGACGAGTGCCCCTGAGTTCAATCCCCGGTACCACCAAAAAAAAAAAAAAAGAATTTTGAAGAATGAAATTCGGCACATACCAGTGTTATAAAAATTTACAGAATTTGACCTGATTATAGAGGTCAAGGATTACTTCACAAGAAAAGTGTTGAGTGAACAGAAATGTAAAAGATAAAAATTAATAAAAGAAGATATAGGGATAGAGCAAAGTACTGTTCAGGAGGAGAAAACATTGTCATCCAAGGCCTGTAGTGGACATGAGGACATATGGCTGGTTTTCAGAGTGACAGGCGCCTGGCAAGGGAATGAACAAGAGCAAAGTGAGGAGAGACCAGACAGGGTCAGGTAAGTTAAGGATCTTGTCTTCCCCAAAATCAATTGAAATTCTCTGAATGTTGGAAACAAGGGTGACATGATCAGATTTGCATTTTGAAAAGGTTGCACTGGCTGCAATTTGGAGACTGGATTGGAGGAGTGCCAGAATCAATGGGGGAAGAATAAAGAGAAAAGAAAAGAAAAAGTCATAGGACAGGGCCTGGAGGGGTGCCCACCTTTAATGGGTAGAGAAAGAAGGATGAGCCCATGAACAACTTTTTCCAAGAAGTTACTCTGAGAAGGAGATAAGAGAAAGATCAGTAAATGGAGCAGGGAATGGAGCTCAGATTTAAAAGAAAAATAATTATTTTTTTTTTTTTTTTTTTTTTTTTTAATGTTTAGGAATTGAGGGGCTTGGAATATGCCTTAGTGGTAGAGCACTTGCCTGGCATGCATGAAGACCTGGGTTCAATCCCCAGCACCACATGTATACACACACACACACACACACACACACACACACACACACACACATGGTTTTTTTGGGGTAGCAATTGTGGAAAAAGTTTGGTAGTTCTTCAGAAAGTTAAACATAGAATTATCATATAATTCAGCAATTCTACTGATACGTATACACCCCAAAGAATTTAACACAAGTATGAAAGAAAAGTAATACCAGTCACCATGGCCCTAAGGCAGAAACAACCCAAATGTCCATCAACTGATGAGTGGATAAACAAAATGTGGCATATCTACACAAGGAATATTATTTGGTCATAAAAACAAGTGAAGTAGAGCCAGGCATGGAGGTATATGCAGTAATCCCAGCTACTCAGGAGGCTGAGGCAGGAGAATCACAAATTGTAGTCCAACCTCAGCACCCTAGCAACACCTATCTTAAAATAAATAAATAGGGCTAGGAATGTAGCTCAGTGGTGGAGTACTTGCTGCACAAGGCCCTGGGCTCAATCTCTAGTACTGAGAAAACAAACAAACAAAATGGGTAAAAGAAGAAAGAAATGAAGTAATGAATGCTACAATGTAAATGGACCTCCAAAATATGTGAAGTGAAAGAGGTCACACACAAAATCACAGAGTGTATGGTTCTAGTTTCATGACATACAAAATTGGTGAATGGGTAGAAAAAGAAAGCAGGGTACTGGTGGCTACAGGGTATGAGAAATGAAGGGGATGGCTCTTGATAAGGAGGGATTTCCATTTATTTATTTATTTATTTATTTATTTATTTGTTTTAGTTGTAGTTGGCAGTACCTTTATTTTATTTATTTATTTTTATGTGATGCTGAGAATTGAACCCAGGGCCTCACACATGCTAGGCAAGTGCTCTACCACTGAGCCACAACCCCAGTCCTGGATTTCCTTGTGAGGTGGTGATGTTTTGAAATTAGGTAGAAGTGACCAACATTATGAATATACTAAAAGCCATTGGATTACACATTTTAAACAGGTTAAATTTATGTAATATAAATTGCACTGCAGTTTTAAAAACAATAATAAAAAGGAATTGCTGGGAAGACTGCAGATGAAAAGCAGAGAGAAGCATTAAAAAAGAGTGATAGGTTTTTGATAATTTTAAGGGGATAGAATTAAAACAGAAGTGAAGAGCTGGGTGCAGTGGTGTGCACTTATGATCCCAAGTACTCAGGAAGCTGAGGCAGGAGGACCAAAAGTTTGAGGCCAGCCTGGGAACTTAGTGGGACCCTGTCTCAAAATAAAATAAAAAGGGCCAGGGATGTAGATCAGAGTAGAGTGCCCCTGGGTTCAATTCCCAGTGCCATATTAAAAAAGAAAAAATTACAAAAGTGGAGAAATTTGCATAAAACAAGTTAGAGAATTGGTTGTTTAATTCCTTTATCATAACAGGAAGGAAGGGGAAAGATGAGCAGGTTCAGATAGGTTTGCATGTTTTTTTCTATCAAGAAGTTGATAAGGAGCTGGGGTTGTGGCTCATTTGTAGAGCGCTTGCCTAGCATGTGCGCAGCCCAGGTTCAGTCCTCAGCACCATGTAAAAATAAATGCATTGTGTAGAACTAAAACAAATAAATAAATATTAAAAAAAGAAGTTGATAAGGATGCATATTATAGCAGCTAGTTTCTCTCTCTCTTTCTTTCTTCCTTCCTTTCTTTCTTTCTTTCCTTTTTGTGTGTGTGTGTGTGTGTGTGTGTGTGTGTGTACCAGGGATTGAACACAGGGGTATTTAACCACTGAGTCATATCCTCAACCCTTTTTATTTTATTTAGAGACAGGGTCTCACTAAATTACCTAAGGCCTCCCTAAGTTGCTGAGGCTAGCTTTGAAATTGTGATCTTCCTGCCTCAGCCTCTGGAGTGGTGTGTGCCACCACACTCAGCTATTTTCTCTAATTAATGTGAAATTACCATATGCTGAGAACCAGTCAGCTGAAGGATGGTTAAAGATTTAAGAAGTTTTTTTTTTTTTTTTTTTTTTCATTCAGAAAAAGTCATTTGAGAAAGAGTGTAGTTACCAATTCTAGGTAACTAGAATAGGTTAAGTTCAGAGCCTACTTAATATTGGTCTTCTGAAGTTACAAAGGAACTAGCTTATCTGTCAGTTTATGTGATTTTCCACCCCAGCTATGTTACATTACTCAGGTGCAGGGGAAAGAGAAAGAGTTGGGTAAACCTGGATTTGCGTTTTGCTTGGCTTTTATGATAAAAAGACAATAATGCAAAAGAGTTAAGATATTGACAAGAATGCTATTGAAACAATGAGTCATAAGATGAGGTTATCTCAAGAGGGAAATAAGGAAAGACATAGCTGATTAAATAGGAGAAAAGAGAGGGATCAATGCCTGGGAAGTGCAGATGAGTTGAATAAAAGCCAAGGGCACCCAATCAAGGGCACTGAAAATAGGACATACTGTAAGAGAGTGGTGCAGGAATTTGTGAATTTGTTTGTGCTATTGGAAAAATAAAGGTGGTGATGTATGAAGGGCTGAAATGAAACTGAGAAGAACTGGAAGAGGCAGGAATCTGGACTTTCATTATGTTGGAATGGTCAGTGAGTAATCTGTTGTGGGTCCTGAGATCCTCCAGGCTTTCAACAGAACTTGCATAAAGACCAAGTTTGGGGGGCTTGGATGCCAAAGTCTTTGATTAAGAGACAAAATAACAGAATTGTGGCTTGAGGGAAGGTGGACTGGTTAAAAGCACTTGTGGAATGGGTCTAAAAAGCAGGATTTGAGAAAACAGGTTGGAAAATTGTTGGTTTGAATGCAGGGAGCATCGAGGGCATTAACTGTAGGTCTATGCCAGAAGAGCTGGAACATGAGATAAACAGTGACGCATGAGTGTGTTGCAGAGAAACAGTGGCACTGAGGAAGTGATACATTTTAATTAAAACAGGAAGGAGGAGGAAACCTTTGGAAAAGAATTCCAGTGTTCTGAGAATATAGCAGGCACTGGTAATCAAGAAAATAGGAACTATTCCCTGTCATACTGTGGGAGTCTTGTTGAAGGCATTGGTATTGTCAGGACTGGAAGAGCAAAAGGGAAGAGGTGAAGTAGATGAAGAATTATAAAGGCAGCAGGATTTCTCAGACATCTGCCCATAAGAGAGCCCTTGCTACTGCCCGGCTGGCAAACTGTCACACTATTTCAGGACCCATCTCATCCAGAGCAAGAAGCATGAAGCATGTTCTGTTCTGGCTGGGCTGCGAGGGTCCAGAATTCCCTGGTTCCTACTGCCACAACTGCAGTTGCCAACAACTGCCACACTATTAGAGCCAGAGCAGGAAACTGCCCCCTTCCTCCCAGCTTCTGACATCCTACCATCATCTTCTATGGGTGGAAAGAAGTCAATTGGCAGGGGACTGCAAAAAGATGTTGGCAACCTCCCAGCCCTGGCAATGTAAATCCCAGTGTAGAAGGGAAGGCTTGGGCTGAATGAAATTGTTAAGTAACTGGTGGTGGTGGTGGTGGGGTTGCTGGATATTGGTAAGCTATTCCAGAAGGCACATTGGAGGGTATCAATGGTCTTGAGGTGGTAACTTGGCTGGGGCAAAGAAAGAAGGATAAAGAGAGGCATCTCCTATCCTAACTCTTAGTTGAAGATCTGAGGAAATACAAACAAATGGAAGAAAATGTCTGCACGTTCCCACTGTTACCTCTGCTATTCCACCTGCTGCTCTGCATTCCCTCCTGATACTGCCTGTGGACTGCTGTGCTTCTCACCCAAGGCCATCCCATTCCATCTTCCTTCCTTAAAGATGTCACGCTAGCAGCTGTTTCCTCCCTCGTTTTTTTTTTTTTTTTTTTTTTTTGGTACCGGGGATTGAACTCAGGGGCACTCGACCACTGGGCCACATCCCCAGCCCTTTTTTTTTTTTGTATTTTTATTAGAGACAGGGTCTCACTGAGTTACTAAGTGCCTCGCCATTGCTGAGGCTGGCTTTGAACTCACGATCCTCCTGCCTCAGCCTCCCAAAGTGCTGGGATTACAGGCGTGCGCCACCGCGCCCGGCTTGTTTCCTCCCTCTTCAGCATCATAATTTTATTTTTCTTTCTCCATTGTGTCATTCCCACCAGTATATAATCATGGTATAATTCATCTCATTAAAAAGAAAGAAAGAAAAGAGGAAAGAAATCTTTCCTGGTTCCACTGTGTCTTACAACTCTCTCTCTCCAGTGGCGCAGGCCAAGAACCTTGGAATCATCTTTGATTTCTCTTTCTCCGACCTCTGTACCAGTCTATCTATTGAATCCTGGCAGATCTGTCTTCAAGGTACATTGAGATCTCACTATTTCTTATGGGTTTTGCTAATAGTCTTTTAGTTTACTCGGCACAGCAGCCAACTCTCCTTTAAAAATGCTTAAGGTCTGCTGGTATGGTGGTATGTGCCTATAATCCTAGCTATTCAGAGGCTGAGTCAGGAGGATAGCAAGTTTGAGGCCAGCCTGGACAACTTAAGGAGACCCTACCTCAAAAAATAAAAAGCACTGGGGCTATAGCATGGTAAAGCACTCCTGTACCAAAAATTGATAAATCCCTTATACCAAAAATAGATAAATAAATAAATTAAAATTTAAAAGAAGACACATCTCAGTGGGAGAGCACTTGTGTACCATGCACGAGCTTCTGTGTTCAATCCCCAGTACTCGGGGGTGGGCGGGAGGAAGGTCATGTCTCTTCTTTGCTCAAAGTCATCCAAAAGTCCAAAGTCCCATGTCCATTCATTCACTGACAGGCATCTGCAAGATGTGCACTGTCTGCCCTGTGACTTCTTTTACCTCAAACTTCTCCACTCTTCACTCAGTCAGCTTCCTCTTCCCTCGTGTCTTGCTGTTCCTGAAATATTCTAGACCCTCGGCCTGAGACAGTGTCCCAGTTATCCACATACCTTGCCCATTCATTCATCCTTTCCAGGTCTCTGCTCAAGTGTGTGCTCTGTGAGGTCTTTTTGACTGACTTACACAGAGTAGCAACTGCCCCCACTGCCACCAGTCCTTGCCATCACCTGCCAAACCCACTTTTTAAATTTCTCCTTAGTCTGTCTTCCCTCACCAGAAGATAAAATTCAGCCAGCCAGAGACTTTATTTTGTTCTTTGACATGTCTTCAGAACCCCAAATTTGCCTAGAATGTTATAAGCACTGAATAAACTTGGGCGAATACATAAAAGCATATCTGATAGACAGGCTGAACAGGTTGTGGCCCAGGAGGAAGATACCATGCCCTGTGACATCTTTTACCTCAAACTGGCTCTGTCAGCTTTGGGTATAGCTCTGTGGATATCCCCTGCTACTTGTGGAGACCAGTTCAAGCTGCTAAGTCTCAGGGGAGCACTCGATCACATCATTCTGACACTGTACCTTTCTACCTTGAAGTGAATGTGCTCACTTGCATTTCTAGATTAAGCTCTTTAGTTTTCACTTTAGAAAGGTCGAGGATTGTGTTTGATTTATTTTCTTAATTTGCTCCTGAGAAAGGAAATAAGCAGTGCAAGAAGAATGCTAATCCACGGAACAACCTGCTTTTAGCTAAATTTTTCTTGGACTTGGTGGTTGTTTTTGTTAGGAATATGGGATTTGAACTCCAAATTCTGGATTTTATACAGGAAAATCTATACTTCTGAAACACATTGATTTATATCGGGTAGGTGTTTTGAGACATATGTTATTTTCCCCAAACAGAGTACTCTTATTTATTTATTTTTTTAAACTTCATGGAGGGCAAGAAAATTGGTGTGTCATTTTGAGTTGCTTGAAAAAATTTAATGTACTTATGTCTTTTAAAAAATGGTTCGGTTGCTTTTGAGTACTAGGGAATTCTTCCCAGGTCTTTTAAGAATATGAGTGTATACCAGAGTGTCAGTATTCCCCTATCCCATGCCTGCACTTCCCTCTCAGACATGCTAGTGTGGAGCTGGGAGTGAAAGGGTGCAGGCAGAGAGGAGGCAAGAAAGAGCAATAACAGAGATGGAAAGTATGCCTAGAGGCGGAGAGAGGTTGGAAGAAAGGCACTGGAAGAAATGTGAGAGGCCAACTTTAGGGGTAGAGAACAGCTGGACTGCATATTGCTTTCTGACAAGTCAGTTGAAATGCTTCATAAAAGTCTACAACTTCTAGCAAATATAGGATTTGGGGGTTAGGGTGGTGGGGGACTCTGTTCTCTGAAAAACATATAATGGGTTTGAGAAGACAGTACTTAATTAAGGGAAGAAAAGCAACAATTCTTGTGAGAATATTAATGTCCACCTTTAAGCAACTTAGTGGAATGCTTCACAAGTCTGGTAGAAGATTCTGGAAAATAAAGACTTCCAGTAGCTGCTATGATGAAAACAGATTATAGTCGAGGATTTTTAGAGGAATGGACAGGAACATTTTGGGTCTTTGCAGCAAACCTATTTTGTATTGATTAGGCAAACCAAATCAGACAAATGGACACACTTGGTCAATTCAATTTTCCAAGGCACGTCACCACAGTTGCAAGGTGACTTGCAAGTGGTGGTGATCTGGAGCCCCAGGGTGAAGAAGATTTCTCGGAATCAGGCTTGATATGATTATTCAAGTTGTTCCTTTTACTTGACAGATGTGTCCAGCTCAGACCTTACATTTAGCTTTGTTTATACTGTGAACATCAAGGAAACTTCTGATAAATGCTATGAGCAAATGATAAATAAAAAGTGATATTGAAATGGCTAGCTGGTGTTTTCTGTCTTGCTTAGTTGGGGGGCACTAAGATATTATATATATTTTTTTAAAACACAGGGTTATGATAAGTATAGCTGGGGGATATGATAATGAAAAGGGTGCAGGAAATATCCACTAAGGGACAAAAGAGACAGAAGCAAGCACAAGGGAGGTCACACCTCACAACCTTGTGGATAAGGAAGTCCAGCTGGAAGAACTTAGGTGTCAGCATTGCTAGATTTTGGAGAATAAGTAGCATTGAAATGGGCAGAGGGTAGGTGATAGAAAAATGAAAGAGCATGAGAGAGTTATGGTGAGGCAGAGATGGATTTAACTGGCATTAAGTTCACAAAAACATTAAAATGAGTAGGAGAAAACAAGCAAACAAAAACCAGAAAGAGGTTTTAACCAGATCATTAAAGGTTTTGAATTCCAAGCCGAGGAGTTGGCTAGAGAAAGAAGACCCATGGAACTTTCTGCAGGAGGGCAATGCCATCGACATTATGTTGTAATGGTTTCTGAATCTTTTCATATTATTACCTGACACATTTGATGAGTGGCTAACTTTGTTGCTAGGTTGATTAACTAAAGAAGGCTACACTATTACCCAAAACAATCTAAGTTGTTAAATGTCACATCTTAGATTGCATATTTTAATTAAGAATAAGTTATTAGCAGCTCTGTATTTGACATCTTATTTTTCAACCTTAACTCCAAATAATAACAGAGCATGAACAATATCAATGCAAGTTTGTAAGATGGTATTGCACTGAACTCTTAT
This sequence comes from Tamias sibiricus, assembly GCA_025594165.1. Taxonomy (NCBI): domain Eukaryota; kingdom Metazoa; phylum Chordata; class Mammalia; order Rodentia; family Sciuridae; genus Tamias; species Tamias sibiricus. The sequence goes on along the minus strand of CM046664.1, from coordinate 102,848,000 downwards.
AAAGCAAAGCTTAATTAAACTTAAATTTCTGCTTTTAGGAAAACTTTTTACTTATGTAACCAATCTATCTCATTTATTCCATTTGAGGTATGAAAGAGGGTCAGATTTCTCCTAATAATCTCTGTTGACATCAACTGTTTCTTTATGTTTCAAGGAGATGTTCCTTTTGTTTGTTTCTTCCTCATACTATTATGCACATCTGAACAAACAAGTCAGACACATTTAGAAACAAAAATATATAATGGTTTTCCCCCACCAGTGTAAGGAGCAGGATTCCATTGAAACACTGACAGGGAGAAGAGGTAGCTCCTCAGTGCTACAGAATTCTTCTTAAGGGTGGCATTCAAGGTCTCAGAGGACTCCTCCTCCTTCTTCTCTTCCTCCTCTTCCCCCTGCCTCTTCCTTCTCCTCCTCCTCCTCCTCCTTCTCTTCCTTCTCCTCCTCCTCCTTCTTCTTCTCTCTCTCCCTCCCCTCCTCCTCCTCTCTCCTCTTCCTACCCCTCCTCCTTCTCTCTCTTCTCTCTCCTCCTCCTCCCCTCTCTCCTTCTCCTCCCCCTCTCTCTCCTCCTCTCTCTCTCTCTCTCTCCTTTTCCTCCTTTCTTTCTCTCTCCTCCTCCTCTCTCCTCCTCCTGCCCCCCTCCTTCCCCCTCTCTCCTCCTCCTCTCTCTTCTCCTCCTGCCCCCTCCTCCTCCCCCCTCTCTCTCCTCCTCCTCCTCCTCTCTCTCCTCCCCCTACCCCTCCTCCTCCTCCATGGCCCAGTTTTAGAGGTGGGTTAATGCTGCCATTTGTAACTGTTATCATGGAAGTTTCAAACACATCCACATTGCGTTTTGTTGACCTCTTGAATATTTTTTAAAAAAACTTGCCCTTGGGAATATTAGTAAGGTTAGAAGCTGCCAAAAAATCTGGAAGTGTAGGAGGGAGGGAGAAGGAACTTAGTTTTGTTTGTTCTTTCAGTCTCTTATCTGGTTCTCTCCACATCCCTTCCTCTGCCTCCTCCCTCTCCCTTCCATCTCCTCTCTCCCCATCTCCTCTCTCCCCACCCCTCTCCTCCTCTCTCCTTTGCTCTCTCCCTCTTACATGTTTTTTTGGGGGGGAGAGCTATAATCCCTCTCACATTTTACCTTCTCACTCTCATCTTGAAATGTTTTGCTTCCTCAAACCTGAGCTATGACCTGCGGTATAGATACTTAAGGTGTGTGCCCACACGTGGTGTAGGTCCTGTGGAAGGACTGAGAGGAGAGTGGACTGTGGTCCCCTCTCCCTGGCCTGAATCTGGCATTTGTCCATTTCTACATTTTCCCTAGGTGGTCTTTGACGATGAGGGAAGGATAGTTTTGCTTGTGGCATGAATTATGCTTTTAATTTTCACAGGCTTGTAGAACATTCTGGCCTGTCTGTAAAGAACACGTGTGGCCTGCATGCTTGGGGTGGGGAGGGAGGGGGAGATGCTCTCCTCAGGCCCTGGGATGTCTTTTCACAGAGGAAGGCTGTGGGGCTCTCACAGGGGGAGATTCCATTTGTCTGAGCCACCCTGGTCTGACTCACTGCTCAGGCAGGGCAGAGTTCAGCCTGAAGGAGCTGTAGAGCCCCCACTGCCTTAAAGGCATAGCATGGGGATTCTGCTTAAGGGACAGGGAAGGAGCCATCAAACAACTGGGACGGTCTTCTATCATTTCCAGCTGCGTTGTTTATGATAAACATAAGTTCCAGTGAAAAGGCAATCATTTACTCAAATATCCTCTACACTCGGGAACAGAGAAACACATATTGGATTTTACAAGCCCTTGTGAAATTAAGGTCACCTGCATCCTCCACGTGAAGAATAAGAACATTTATTGTATGATTAAGGTTCTGATCCATAGGGGGAGGAAAAATCGTTTGCATGTCACGATTTTGCCGCCTCCTTAATTCTCAACCCACTCACATCATAAATTAACAACAGGTAGCATCAATCTCTCTTCAAAATATGTAACGCACATGTGACCTGGGGGGTCTCAGTTTTCAGCAGCTGGTGAGAACAGGTGTTGTCATTAACTTGAACACCCACGTCTTAAAGTCAAAGATCTAGCTTGCTGTCTGCACAAAGTCCAGCATTTCTGAGCATCCTATTCCAAAGGCATTTCTAGGGAGTGTTTCTTTATATAGTCACCCCTTGTCCTTTTTTTGCTGAGATGACCACTAAGCTGCCCATTAGCTTAGGACCTTGACAGATCCAGAAACACCTTTTGCATCTGGCATTCTGACTGTGTCTCTGCATTGGACCTGTCACAGTTCTGCCATGACTGGTGCAAGAGGTGCTAGAACTCAGCGACCTTCCCACACTGTTAGGACTATAATGCTGCCAGTGTACCCAGTGGCTACTCTTGGGAAGTGGGAAGATTCCAGTTACGTCTGTGATCTGTTCAGTTTAATGGGTGGGGGTGGGACCGATTATTTTCCTCTGTACTTGACAGGTTTTAGATATGTATAAAGAAGTAACTTATATTTAACATTTTTATTTAAAAAACTTTAATGTGTACTTCAATTTACTAGCTATCACCTTTAAAACTCTTTGACATGCAGAAATTATCTGGTTGATTTATCATTGTCTCTTGAAGGTTGACTCATTTAAAAATGACATGACATTTGCATTTGAAATCAGTACTGTATTTATTTCATTGTTCTGAGCCTTTCCAAATAAATCTGTGTGTTTTTTTGGGATAGAATAATTGTGAGAAAAATAATCATGTAACAACTATTTATTGGTATATGGGTTATCCATAGTTCACAACTCTTTCAACTTCAGTCTTTACAAACTCTTCTTAGAATAGCACAATGACCATCTGTCACTAAATGGAAAATTATGTTCTAGTACTGTAGCTGGAGCAAGATTTATTTAATAAGAGTAATGGTAATATGTAAAGAAAAGGCGGTTTAATTTTGCAAATTTTTCATCATTACTAATACTTTAATGAAGAAAACTAAAAAAAAGTGGTCTTATATGTAAAGGAAATAAAAATTTTCATGAGGATGTATGTCTGGAGGTCAGGAAAGGCTGAGACTGGTAGATATTCTCCAATTGGTGGTTTGGGATTTTAAGAAGATGCTATTAGTAATATTCTGGATAAACTGTATGGACACTGCATCCAAGATATTTTTATTATTTTTATATTTGATACTCAGTTGGATCTCCATATGGAGAACTTAGACTATCATTGAGCAAAAAGAGAAAAACTAGAATGTCGTTCAAGTCCCAAATGGCAGCCACTATTATTTACCTGAATTCAAAATATACAATGAAAGTCACTTAGTGAACTTTTATCAAATGCCTACTATTTATCTCACACATTTCTGATTCTTTGCATGAATTCAGTCACTTTTGCATCCCAAGCTTAGCCCCAACCCTAGAGCTCCTTAGTGGGAGGACTGGGATGCAAACCCTGACCTGCATTCTGAATCAGCACAGGAGGCCTTATTGGTGCACAGGGTGCCCGAGAGAGTGAAAGTTCAGCAGAGAAAAGAGGTGGAGGTCACAATAATCACCTCAATGAGAAAACCTGTCTTCAGAACCAAAGAGTGTATTGTGAACACCTTGTTTTACAGATGAGGACTAACTGGAGGCTCAGATGACTTGCTTGCAGTGATGTACAGCTTGCTAGTGACAGAGGGGAAACTGCAGATGAGGTAGGTTTTCTGAACATTAATTGATCCCTCAATACATATTGTTTCAAGCATTTATTTATTTATTTATTTATTTAAATATAAAAGATACGGATGACCAAGATAAGATCCCTGCTAGTAGGAAGGTTATGTCATAATCCGACATCAGCCTAGTGATTTGACATTAGCCTAGGGAACCAAGAGGAATACTCAGATTAAAATATAAACAAGTAGGACAGGCCATGGGCAGGGAAAAGGGAGAGGCCTAATATCAGTTCTACCTCATTTTATGGGTGGATTTACTAAGATTCTGTGATTTTTTAAAATTAATTAATTAATTAATTAATTTTTAGTTGTAGTTGGACACAATATCTTTATTTTATTTATTTGTTTTTATGTAGTGCTGAGGATTGATCCCAATGCCTTTCATGTGCTAGGCAAGTGCTCTACCGCTGAGTCACAACCCCAGCCCCAGGTTTTGTGATTTTTAAATTTAAAAAAATTTAAAATTTAAATTTAAAATTTAAAAATCAAAAATTTAAATTTAAAATTTTAAAGTTTTTGCTATACTAAGCTATATCACCAGCCCTTTTTTATTTTAAAGCAGGATCTTGAGATCTTCCTGCCTCAGCTGTGATTATAATCATGTACACCACCATGCCTGGTGAAGTTCAGTGATACTAAAAAGGATGTCTAATCCATAGTGCTTAGAGCCAAATAAGATTAAAATATGATTCTCCTTCATAGTGTGTGTAAAGAAGATGTTGTAGCCCTTGGTTAGGGAGCAGCTCTCATATGTCAGTAAAGATGGTTAGAACAAGGTATCTAGTCAGATTGTCAGATTGTCTGAGACCAGAGACCCATTTTGCTGGCAGAACCCAGACGGCCCAAAGAAGGCTTACCTTTTTTTTTTTTTTTGCTATTTTTTTTTTTTTTTTTTTTAGAAATTTAAAGTTGCTAATGGGCATCTGGTTCAAATTCTTCGGCTCTGGGCTAAGAAGCCTGTGATGTTAAGGAACATCTATAACTCTGGCATCTGCAGAGGAGGTGGCTCAAACGTCAGAACTGGGGACAAGCATACTTCTTCCAAAATGGAGGGGGAGAGTTTATTATTTAGGCTTGTGAAAATTCACTGTACTCTGAAAGGCCAGGTCGGTTATGCCACTTCTATATTGTGCCTTGGAGGGAATTTGGCAAAAGATGGCTCAACAAAGTGGAATAATTAAAATAAGGTGCCTGTCTCTGGAGGAGGTATGTGCGTGTGTGTTTTCTGGTACTGGGGATTGAACCCAGGGGTGAGCTACATCCCCAGCCCTATTTATTTATCTATCTATTTATTTATTTATCTTTTGAGACAGGGTCTTGCTAAGTTGCTAAGGCTAGCCTCAAATTTGTGATCCTCGTGCCTCAGCTTTCCAAGTACCTAGGGTTACAGGCCTGTGTCACCACACTGGGCTCTGGAGAAATTTGTAAAATCTCTCTCCTAAAAGGTCTCTCTCCTAAAGTCTCCCCTTTTGTTGTTGACGAATTAGAAAAAGAAATCCTGTTTGGGTAGAGCACCTGGGTAAGGGTGGTTGGGTGGGTGGGCTGCAGTATGACTTTTCAGGGTCCTGGTACTTTGAATTTTGACAAGCTAGGTGGGAGTAAGCATTAAATGACTCACACTCACTTTCTATAGTTAGATAGAGGTAGGGAGTGGAAGTTAGGGAATGGGTCACATTCTGTGGAAATTATTGTAGCTCCTGTGAAGGGTTTCTCAATAGGGGAGATCCCATTACTCTGGCCTTTATGAACTCATAAATTGCCCATATCACTTTTGGAGCTTGGAGCTAACGTGGCAGAGGTGGCTGGGAGGTGGCTACTGGCTCAGGGCCCTGGAACACTGAGTAATTCCTGGGATGGCTGAGACTAAAGGCACCATTCCAGATAACTTCCACGTTGTCTAAAAGTTAAAAAAAAAAAAAAAAAAAAAAAAAAAAAAAGGCTTCCCTTACCCAGCCCAAATTGTTGGAGGCAGATCTCTTGGCTGAGAAACAAGGCCCATCCCTTTTATGGAAGGACTTTGCTGGAAAGTTCCACCACAGAGGAAAGCTAGGGACCTTTATTTTTTCTACAAAGCTGGGAAGGACCAAGTCAGAGCAGGGGGTAAAAGGAATGACTGAAGGGAACTGCATTACATATGCTGACTCTTGGCTTACAAAGACAAGGATGGGAGCTTCTATCAGATCTCTTCCAACAAAACAGTTGCCCATTTTTATGGAGTCCTGGGTGCTGTGTTAGCACTGAGATTTACAGAGAAGTAAAAAAAAAAAAAAAAAAAAAAAAAAAAAACATGGAGTTGTGATTTCAGAAGAAGTAAGACAAGATATATTGCACATTGAATCCTATAAACAATGACCCAGCATGGCCAAAAAACCAGGCCATTACAGCTGTGCTCTGGCCGAGTGCTTATTTAAGGGAGAAGAGAAAGGTACAATCAAGAAATGGAGAATCACGTCAGGATGTTATTGGAGTCAAGCAGACTGACTGACTGGAGTGACATCTCTGGCTGTGTAGAGTAGTGAGGCCAGCAGTTGGGTCAGACACGCGAGAACATTTAAGGCATGGACTTACAGCCCCACTATTGATTTTAAATTGAATTCCAGGTTTGAGTGCAATTAAAAGCTACTGCAAGGTTTTGAGAAGAGAAATGGTATGATCAAATTATTAGAGCAGCATGGTTTTTATTTTAATTAGGACAGACCACAGGGACCAGGGAGATGAGAGAATCAGCGAGTGAGGTAATTCACTAACCAAATAAGCTTAGGAGCCCAGAAGGTCTCTCCAAAATCCACAAATTAAAGCTACAGTGTGGTCTGACATTATAGACAAAGGATTCGCCCCCCCCCCCCCCCCTTCATTAATTTTATCTGATTCACTTACCTTGTTAGTTCTGACAGACTTGGATCACCAGCTTGATTAGTTCCCTCTTATCTGTCTATAAACACCAATATTATACTTTTCTGTTGATTTATGTCTTTATTTTTGGCCATGGTTTAAGCAAAGAGGAAAGGAGAATGTTCAGAATAAGGTTGACTGAATTATTTTTCTATCCTATTTTGAAAAGAAGGAATTCATGTTTTTCTTACTTTCTCATCATCAATGCTGGTCCTTTTCAGGGATTTTAGTTTGAAATCTGAATGTGCTTACCAGCTGGGAAAAATTTGACATTTACTTGATTTTGTCCCTTGGAAGTTAAAAAAAAAAACAAAAAAAAAAAAAAAAAAAAAACCTGGCAGGCTTACTAAACAACAAGTCTGCTTATTTATTTCTTCAATCCCTCCCCAGGTTGCAGAGTTTATTCAAAGCTCTGATAGACCTCGAACCAGTTTTTTAAAGGTAATTTCCCAAAGCGCTGCCTCTAGCCATAGAAAATGCCACGTAGGTTTCTGGGTTTATAAAGGCTGAGAAAGCCATTTTGGTCACATTTGCAGCTTTTTCTGTGGTTCTGGGTGGTAACGCCCGATTGCCAGCATTATTATTTCCTTCTTCTGGGAAGAGCCATAATTGTACTTGGCTTGGTTGACACAAAGGCCTCTGAAAAATATGAAGCTGATCCCTCTAGTGTTCTTTTGTGAAGACTACAGTACCGAATGTGGAATGAAGGAAAACAGCAGCGAAGGACCACAGACAAAAGCTCCTAAAGTCAATCTATTTTAAACATGGCATTAACAAAATGACTCACAACGAAAATTTCATGTGTTGTGTAGAGTATTTACAAAAGAAAATGTTGGCACTTTTTCGACAATTTGTATGTTTTGCAGGTATGCAATTGGTTAACGTTATTGGAGGATGTGTGGCACTGAGAATTATCTGAACAAATAATAAACAATTTAAATAACATTGGCCAGAGTTATCAGAGGTGCAGAGGCAATGTAAACTTGCCTCGTTTTCAGAAATGAATTTACTGCCAGGGTTATGATTGTCTGACTATATTCATAGGCTTTTTTTTTAAGGTCATAAAAAGAGGAGACGAGATTTCATATATTTTTACATTCTTTTTCTAATGCTTCCTGATGTTCAATAAAAAGAGAATGCTATCTTCTTCATGTTTTTCTTTGACATTTTCTTCGACATTCAGACATTTGTTAAACAGCTATTCTATTCCAGGCATTGAAGATACAAAAATGATAAGATAGAGTCACTTCCCTCAATAAACTACATAATCTCACTGGGAGACAGACTCTTAACTACAATTGAGATTTATGCAAAGCGCTTGAGACACAGTGGAAGTGATATTAATTATTAATATTAGTCAGCAAGGAGGATGAGGTATTCAAACTGGGGTTTGAAGGATGAAGAAATTAAAGTCCTCATATTACAGACAATTCATGCTTTGACATCGGTGACTGATTCCTAATTAATTATGGGTTTGGTCAGGTCCAGTTTCTGGGGAAAGCTCTGGCTTGGTGTGCAGCTAGTCTTTGTTACTGTGTAGGTTTAGTTTCTTCTGAAAAATGCCTCTGGGTTGGCCCAGTGTCGTGCCTTTTTTGGTTGCTTCTATTCTCCACATGAAATAGAAAGAGCCATGCCATAGAAAGGCCAGCTTTCAACAGGATAAACACGAAATAAAACTTAGAAGCTTCATAGGGGTAGGTATTTGGACTGCTGCTATGGCTCTGGATTCTGAGCAGAAAGAAGAACTGCAAAAGCAAAACGAAGTGTAAGAATGAGAGGAGAACCAGATCTATTGTGGGACTAGTCCTTTTTGTTTGTGTGGTTCCTGTGATGGGGGGGGGTGGGGGGGGGGTATAAGGCATTGAACTCCAGGTGCTCTACTACTGAGCTACATCTACAGCCCTTTTCATTTTTTATTTTTATTATTTTTTTTTAATTTTGAGACAAGTTCTTGCTAAATTGCTTAGGACCTCAGTAAGTTGCTGAGGCTGGCCTCGAACTTGTGATCCTTTTGCCTTAGCCTCCTGAGTCACTAGGATTACAGGCATGTGTCATCACGCCTGGTTAGAAGCAGTTCTCGATGGAGGAAGTCAACCTACAAGAAATGCTTTCCAAGAGCCCTTTCAATTTTAAAAGTCTATGAGTCCATTTTCAGAATTATGATCAAAATGACTAATTGCCAGAGAGGCTAAGCAAAGGTACAGCCACTCAAGACCCTATCACACTGTTATTTCCACCTGATGTTGCCTAATAAGTTATCTTGACCCCCATGGACAAGATGATATTATTGGTAATGTTGATATGGAAGTTCACTGTCTGGAAAACATGGAGGTAGTTTTCAAAGGCTCTGCCTGTGACTCGCTTAGGCCATAGTTTTAAACCATTGAGATCATTTGGCTCATTATATAAGGTACATCATCTATAGTTTCTGTATTTACATTTTTACTCAAAACCAAATTAGTCATAAAAGCTAGAAGGATACTAAGTTTCTTAAACTGTAGAATGCAAAGTTATGTTGTAATTCAGTGTGAATGTCAGTACAGTAAGCAAGGGACTGAGGATGTAGTTCAGTGATGAACACTTGCCCAGCATGCACAAGGCCCTGAGTTTGAACCTTGATATGGGTGGGGGGTGGGGAGAGACATGCAATCAGGAACTTGCTGGGCATGGTGGCACACCTCTGTAATCCCAGCCTTTTGGGAGGCTGAGGCAGGAGGATCACAAGTTCAAGGCCAGCCTGAGCTACTTAGGGAGACTCTGTCTCCAAATAAAAATTAAAAAGGGCTGGGGATGTAGCTCAATGGTAAAGTACCTCAGATTAATCCCCAGCAGTACAAAACAAACAAACAAAAAGCAATAAACAAACTATATGTTAAAGGGAGTTAAAGTAATATCATCATCATTATTATTGTCATTAGTATTTTATAGACTTACACTCTAGTATTTCAGAAGCTCTCTATTGTTGAGACAAGGACATGGTTTGATAGCAAAGACACCAGAATATATGCATGATTAAATCACTCCAGTGCAAAACACCACAGGAGGCAGTGTTGAACTACACACTGAAAGGAAAGAAGCAGAGATTGAAAATGGTTATCTTGTTCCTGGTTCCCGAAGTCCTTTGGACACCAGTATTTCTCTGGTCAAACCTCTCTTCTAGACTGTGAATTGATGTTGGGACATTGAGTTGCCTATGTGCCCTCAGTCTTTTTTTTTTTTTTTTTTTTTTTACTTCTGCATTAATCACAATGCACATTGTTGCATTCATGCTGCCAGTCTCAGATAATTTTTCTATATGCTATCAGAACAAATGGAGTCCTAAATTAATTTGGGATTCAAACTTTATATATTTAAAAGGAAATCTGCATTTTGTAATGGGCAAAAAACTGCAGAAGAGATACAGAGAATGAAGGCAATACACTGTGAGAGAAAGCCCAATGTCATTCTGCTCTTGAAGACTAAGGCTATCTTAACACCTGGATTTCCAGGGATCCATTCATTAGTCTTTGCAGATGAACGCGAGGTCACATCCATGTCCTCTGCCCAAATTTCATTGGCTGATTTCATTTGCATGAGTGATGCTGGACTTGAGCATCTTGAAAATGCCTATTCTCCATCCTTCTGCCAAATATTTAAGGATGTCTCCATTGTGTGTCTCCCAGGTGTGAAGGGGCAACTTCCTTTGAGCTGCTGCTCTCCTTCTATACTTTGCAGCCCCTCTCTCTGCCCTGCATGATAATCCCAATCTATTGGAGCTAATTCTCTCACAGGCACATCAGCCACCAGGTCTGACACTGCTGTTTTTTCTGGACATGAACACAGGGGATTCAGAGTCTTTAAAAGATACCAGACCTGGTAAGGGAAGGGAGGAGGAGAGAAAAGGAGAGAGAAAGGAATAAAAGATTTTTCTCCCTGATTTTGTTTCATGATTCAAAGCGCTACTTCTTTCTTGGTGTGTTACTGCATAAAGCACACTTTGTAAGTTATACTTATAGCTCTTTTGCACTGAGATTTAAGTCTTATTTACATGCAGGGGAAAAGATCAAAAGGCAATAAATCTGAGATTCAGTCTTATTTTTATTTTCTTTTTGGTACTTAAAATTTTTATCAAAAATTGCCGAGGTATTAATTTTACTTAAATGTGACAGAGAAACATTTGTAACTCAAGGTTCTGTGTTTTAGTATTATGTCCAAAGATTGAAACTGAACAGGGAAAAACAAATCAGTTTGTGATTCTAAGTTAACTTTTTAATCAATTATTTGTTGATCTATAGCCCGCTTATATGTAAAGAAGATCTGATGGGATCTATGATAATTAGAGAAAGGCAAGGTTAAAAATGAAAGATGAAGTCCAAAGAAAAGCATAGTAGAGAGAGTGCTTAGGGAAGAAATAAAAGTAATTTACTGTGATAAAAAGAAATTAAAAAAGACTAATGGAAAAAGACTTTGTCACAGAGGAAAATGAGAAGTCAGAGATGTTGTTTGTATCAATAGGTAGTTCTCTGTCTTTATTTTCTGTGGCATTATATTGTTAAATCCTGCTTATTCTTTGATAGCTCACCTCGAGGGCTGAACTAAGAAATGCAATTACTTTTCTAGAAGCTGTAGTGATGACCAACTAAACTGTGGCCCTTGGGGACAGTATTTGTATCCTTTGACAGCAATTAATGAAACCAATAAATCAATTAGTTAAATTAAATTACGGTCTACCCAGCTGTTTCCACAGCCTATCCATGTGTAACTAAATGTGATTATAAGGGTGCCCTTGACGTGAAACGGATACAACTTAAGTGATCTTTACTGTCTCTATGTCCTTAATGTCTCCCCCTTTATAAGATTATAGTTATTCTACCTTTGTCTTGACTCTATATTAGGTGAACTTTGCTTGGGGGACAGTTCTTGATGGAGGCAGAAGAAATACTCTTTGTACAGCTGAGTAGTAACTGATCACACCTGGGATGAGTTCTTTCTACTTAATCCTTTCTTGGATTTAATGTATCTCATTTTTCTTCCAGAATAATTGTGGAATGCATGCCCATTTTATATTTCAAGGAGGAGACTCTACTCTTTCTTGACAATGTTAATTCTTCCAACTTCTACTTTCTTCTGCAGGACCATTCTGAATTACCCTCCTTTCCTCACTGGATTGGGCTATTCCTCTGGGTAACCTCACTTCATTTTTCTACTTCCCAAAGAACTGTTTCTCCTGCTTCCTCTTCCTTGTCACCTCCTCACACACCAGTGTTCTCCACATTATCACAGTTGCTCTCTTCAGACAGCCCGGTGAACTTATTCTGATCCTCCCCTTGACTTCTCTCCAGATTTGGACACCCAGGGCCAGCGCAGCCTTCTTGACCTGCTTTGAGATTCTCCACGCTACTTAACCAGATCCTCTGCATGCCTTGCCAAACAGGGATTTTTTTTTTATCACTTCTATTAATTCATATACACCAAAGCCTTTTGCAGCTCCTTTACCTATACCAACTATGTATATTTAGGCTTAAATATAAATAAGGCATGCTCTTGAGTGGGTAGAGACAGAGGTGTTAACTAGCTGTAATATCATTAAATTGTGATAAAAATCTTCTGCTACAAGAATGTATAGGGTGGAGTGAATGATTTTTGCCTAGATGGACCAGTAAAGGAAAACATAGATGACACCTATGTTGAATGTCTAAAGTGGAAAGTTGACAAGTGTCATTTCCAACATAGAGACTAGTATGTGTACGGAACTGGAGTTACGGCAGTTCATGATCTGATCTGATCTGAGGACTGATGACCTGGAGAGTATTGTCTGCGGAAGAAAATGTTGAAATAGAAGTTCATGGTTAGAGCCCTGAAAATATTTGAATGCAGGGCTGGAGGCTGGAGAGTTTAGATCTTTTTCACTAGAAACATATGGGCTAAGATTTTTGAGCCAATTCATACAATCTTATATGAGTTGCAAAAGACACGTGTCAGCAGTGTGGGTAATGGATTGCAGTTGGGGGGGGGCATTTAGAAACTCATTTCAAGGGTCTAGGAGAGAAATGATCAGAACCTGAACTAGGATAGCTGCAGTGGGAACAGATACTTGACATCTGTGCAGATAAAATGGATAAAATATAGTGTTGGTTTGATGTTGAGAATTGGGGGTAGAACAAAAACATTTAAACATAACTCTGATGTTTCTGAAATAACTTTTTAGAGCAAACATTTTAATACTGTCTCACTGTCTCATTACAGTGTTTGAAACAGAGTTCTTCTTCTACTTTTTTTTTTTTTTTTTTTTTTTTTTTTTTTTGGTACTGGGGATTGAACTCAGGGACACTTGACCACTGGGCCACATCCCCAGCCCTTTTTTGTATTTTATTAGAGACGGGATCTCACTGAGTTGCTAAGCGCCTTGCCATTGCTGAGGCTGGCTTTGAACTCGGGATCCTCCTGCCTCAGCCTCCCAATTGCTGGGATTACAGGCGTGCAGCACCGTGCCTGGCTGAAACAGAGTTCTTATATCAATCAACATTCTTTTGGTTACAAGTAAAATAAATCATCTCTGGCTAGCCAGACCAAGAACAATAGACATACAGACAGACAAAAAAGGATGTTGGAAGGATACAGGCATCTCACTGAGCTCAAAAAAAGATTTGAGGGCTGAGGTTGTGGCTTAGCAGTAGAGTGCTCGCCTAGCATGCACTCACCCCGGGTTCGATCCTCAGCACCACATACAAATAAATGCATTGTGTACAACTAAAGCAAATAAATAAAATATTAAAAAAAAAGATATGAACAATCCAGCATCATGAACGGCAGAAATCAAAGTAGTGAAAGATACTTTCAAATAAGGAGTTCATGCATATTTTCTCTAGAATTCTGCTATTGAAATAAGTTAATTTTCACAACTCATTGTGAAAATTAACTTATTTAACTTATTTAACTCCAGACTTCGATATTCTCCCTGTTTCAATCTGTACAACTTCAGTTTCTGATTGCGCTGACTTGGCCTGGTTATTGCACCAGCTTCATTCAACTGTGACCACTGGAGCAAGGTCAGATTGCACACTCTGGCCACTAGAGGTCACATGCTTGTGTGTCAAGGTCATCATCTAATAGAAGAGAAGCCTTTGTGAGTTGGGCATAGTCTCTCGGAGCATTGTTCTGTATGTTCTGAATTAAGCCAGGGACTCAGGATCTGATGAAATCTGATGGCGTTCTTCCCAGAAAAACATGAAATCATCAAAATACATAAGGAGTCTCATGGGCCCATTGCAAATTATGTACAAAGTGAAATGAAGAACCTTTCCCTAAAGAATAAAGTTCATGCTTCTTGGCCAGTCTTCACAAGGCCTCCACAATTCAGTTTCCAAGAGCCTCTTTGAGTCTTGTATGCTGCGTTCTTCCTCTGACACTCACAGCTAAAAAAACAAATTACTTTCCCAACTCTGAACATTCACTCATGTCATTTCTCCTCTTTATAAGGAATGTCCAAATCCTCTTATTGACATCCTACTCATCCTTTAATGGCCGAACTGAAAACCTGTTCTTTTTATGAAGTCTTCTTTGACTCATCCATCAACACAGGGGTGATGTCCCCTCTCTTCTTGTCACTTATAATACTTCATACCTATTTTCCTCATGACATTTATTACTTTCTCCTTTACATTATAGTTTCTATATAGTTTATCTCTGCTCTTAGAGTCAAAGATGCCTGGAAACAGGAAATAGGAGCCAGGTGTCATTCAGCCATGCGCCTGCACCTCTAGGGTTCACAGTGAGTGGGGAGCACTCAGGACATGCTTGTCAAGTGAATGAAAGGCTATACACTGGGACACAAAGGGCCCTTGTCTAATTTTATCCTGCTTGTATTTTACAAGCCCCTCTTTGCAGGGAAATGAGTCCTTTTCTTATTTCCCTTTTTATTACACTCATTTTCTTGGGCTTCATGTTTTATCTCTGTCCCCCTGGTAAATCCCATCTTCTTTTCTTGTTCTTCTTTTTAAAAAATATTCCCCTGGAGATACATGCCCCCCACTTCAGTTTCTTAAATTACAATTAATTTGAATGACTTTCTTGTTTTCATTTGTTGGAAAGTCCACTGTCCTGACTTTGGTTTCATTTATTCACAGGGGGAAGAATTCTCATCAACTCGAGGAGTACCCTCCCTTCATTGAAATGCATTGTTTTCAGATGCATTCAATGGGAGCTATGAAATCACAAAAGGGAAAACAGTGTCTGATATTTCTATATTCTAGACAGTGGCATTTCACTCATTCACATCCCACTCTGATATTTTCATTGCCATAAAACAAAACAAAAAAAAATGATCAACTTAGGAATCATCTCTAAAATATTTAAATGAGCCTTAGCTAACAATAGAGGCCCTTCTCTTTGTTTGAAGTGCAATATCACACTTACAAAATGGCCTGGTAGAAAGCCTTTTCCTGTATGGACTGTTCTCTGGTGGAATTGGGGTTGGGTGTGAGAAGCCATGCCCTGCCATGCACGGAAGAACAGCATCCTCTACTGGTGAGAGGGCCTCTGAGGCCTGAGAAGCCTTCTGAGTGGAGAGTCAACAAAGGTTTGGAAAATTCTTGGCAGGCCATTCTGCCAGATTGGGAATCAATTCAAGATTTCTAGTGTTTCTCATTCATGATATAACTGAAACTTCTTAACTTCATGCCATTGAAAACCAGCAATAACCCCCTCCTCAACCCCGCCCCGGGCTCTCCTATTAAGAATTGCTCTTGTTCTTAACTGCCTTGGAAATTCTCACTATGCAAGATTTTTATTATGATCCATAACAATGTAAGTTGGTTCAAAGGGACCGATTTGACTTATCATTATCATCAGATAGTCCATTAGAAACCAGTTACCATGGTCTTCTTGGGTCTCTGGCTGCTTTTCTAGTGAGGCCACCCCACATAATGATGTCTTCTTGGTATTTACAAACCCTTGGCTGGGGTCCACAACCAGCCATGATTAAATGAAATTTCCATCTGTAGCAAATGTGTGAGAAAATGAGTAGGTCTTGTGTTTATTATAAAATGTGGTACTTGACATTTTCTTTTCTCTCATAAAGACCATGTTGGCACAGCTTGCCTTCTCCTACCTTAGATGCTTCCAAATTACTGGCTTTCCAATGCTTTTCATAGACTCTTGCAAAATGGCACGTCTCTGGGACAGGAGGGGAAGTATGGTGAGAAATCAGGACAAGTCATCAGTGGGCAAGTACATGGACTGAATTTTATAAGATTTACAAGTTGCAAAATCTCACCCATCCATCTCTATAATTGTCAGGCACGTAGAGCTCATTGTTGTCATGAATGACAAGAGTGACCTGCTTTATACAGGAATATGAAAATGGGAGAACATTCTACAAGTCTTTTCAATAAGAATGTCCCCACCAAGTTCTAGTCGAAGATATTTACATATGATTTGATGAATTCACAGTTTTTTTTTTCATTAGTGTGTATAAATACTGTGCTCTCTATATTACTTTGCTTATTTGAAGCAAAAATCATATCATATCAACATATTTCCTAAAATTCAAATTAGTTTCAAGGCATTTTGTTTTAAGAACAAGACTCTCTCTCTCTCTCTTTTTTTTCTTTCTTTTCCTCTGTGGTGGTCCAAAGCACATTCAAATCCACTATGAGTTTATCAACAGATTTCTTTGCTCTGATTTTACAGAGAAGGTTATTATCCAGTAACTAATAACCACATACTTTTTTTTGCCTTACAATCATAGCTACATCCACTTATAGTTCTATATTCTAATTTCTTTATGATGGGGCAATTAACATTAAACCATCCTTGAGCTTATTATGATTACAATGGCTGCTGTAATCATAGTTAGTCATAACTATAATTATCATCACAAATATAGTGGCTATTAAACTAAATTTTAATAACGCACTCTTATCATTAATATAATTGTTATTGTTAACTTTATGCCCTCTTATAAGCTGTGCAATAATGAATAATTGACAAGAGAAATGGAAATATGAATCATAAGACCCAGAACAAGAATTTCCATTCCCTGTACCGATAGGTTAAGTACAAAAAGTTTACTTATAAATATATAGTTCAAAAACTCAACACATTCTTCTTCCCAATACTAATAGTTTTATGTACAATCTAGAGTTTTCTAAGCTAACTTCTCCCTCAAATCTATTTAAACTATGGTACATATTAGTATAAAACTAATAGAGAAAGCAAGAATTGGGGGTTCAGGGACACATGAACCTCATGGTGTAGGAAAGAGACAAAGAAAGAAATTTGGCCAAATTTCATGATGGTGAAATTTTATCTCACATTTTGTCTTGCATCTCACTTATGCTAGCCTGAATTAGTTTCCTTATGGTGGAAACCCACCTAAAACAATGCCAGGAGGGTGGAAATAATTGCTATTTTCTACTCAGGATCACTGAGCAGAGGAAATGAATGAATGAACCTTTGGAATAGACTCCCACCTAGACTAGAGGAGTCTGTCCTTGCCTCGAGCTGATTTCTTCTTTACCTCCCTCTCAGCACCTAAAAGTGCCACAAGTGTGGGCTGCACCTCCTCCTGTTATAAAAGACTGTGGTTTGTCTGGGAAGTTTCTGGAGGTTACCAGGGTTTTGTTCCTCTCTTCCTTCTTCTTTACCCTTAATTAGCCATCAGCAATTAAGCCTCTTCTGCAGCTGCCCTCTACTGGCCATCTTTAGTATCATGGTTTGGCGCAGGTTTTTCCATCTTTTGCTTGAACTACTGCTATAATTTCAGTACTTCCATACTGTCCCTTCATCAGTCCCCGTCTTTCACTGATACTGATCCTGATTTTGTTTCTTCAAACACATTTGTTAATCATTGACTCCAACTCTGTGCTATGTGGTTGTATACCTCTGCTTAGGTCTCTACATGAGAGACTCTATAAGCCCAAGTTTATCAACAAGGATCTCCAAGTCACAGCCTTTAGTCCCTCCTCCAGGATTATCTCCAGCATGCCTTTTACCCCAGTGACTTGGTGCTCTGAAATGTAGCACACATTTTCGCTCTTTTGATATTTGCTCAAGTTGTTATCTCTGCCAGAAATGTATTTCCCCTCATTTTTCTGTCAAACGCTTGCTAATCCTTCAAGAACAAATTGACTTTTTTTTTTTCATTTAGAATTTCCCAATTGCACCTCTCCCTCACTTCAAAACTGGGATTATTGATTCTTTCCTATGATCTTTACTTGTAACTCCATAGCATTACTTGGTTTATCATGTATTTCTCAATCCCTGTGTGAGGTACTATTGTAGACACTGAGAATAAACTACACAGGCAAAGACCCTCCTCTCAATGAGCTTATATTTTTATATTTTGATCAGAGCAACTATTGATAAATTTATTATTTATTAGAGAAAGACTTTGAGAGAAGCAGATTTGGGGAGTAAAATTAAGAATTCAATCTTTGGAATAAATTCACGATCTGTTGTATAACATGGTACCATAGCTAATAATAATGTATTGTACACTAGAAAATCCCTAAGAAATATTTTAAGTATTCTCAAAACAAAAAAATGGTGAGATAATGGATGTGTTAACTGACTCCACTCTGCAATGTCTTTGCATTTCAAAACATCATGATGTAAATAGTGAACATATACATATATGTATATGCATACATTTATATGTTTTACTTGTCAATTTAATACATAAATTAGTTAATTTTTAAAAATCTTGTTTTTGACTTGTTGAATGTGAAATGCCATTGGATGTACATGTGGGGACATGATGTAGTAGATGAATACATGAGAAAATACTTTTCTCTTGTATAATAGACTCATATACTTGAAAATCTCCAAACATGTGTATATTTGGCACTCATTAGATTGCAGGAGAGCTCCTGATTGAGAATGGAAAGAAAAGCCATCTGAAGACTGGACCTGGAGTCACTTGAATGCTAGAAAAATGAGAAAAAGCTAGAGCAGGAGGTGGGGTGAGGAAGATGAGAGAGATGGAGACTCTAGACAGTGCTAAGAAAATGATGCATTTCAGGAAGGTGGAGATAGTGCCCAATTGAGTTAGTGTTGCTGGTGAGTTGGGCAAGAAGAGAATAGAAAACCTACCTTAAAATCAGCAATAACTTATCATTGGAGCCTCCACCAATGGTAGATTCATAGGGTCAAAAGCCTAATGGGAATAAGTTAAGGACAGAAAGGAGAAGTCGAGGCAGTAAGGAGAGACAATTATTTATAGGGGTACAATGTAGAAGAGGTAGGGAACGTAGGTGGTGATTGCAGACTTCAGGTGGAGAGCCTACATTTTTTCACATGATGATAGACTGATCCAGTAGAGACAGAAAACTTACTGACAGGTGTGAGAGAAAGTACAATTCTTCAATAAGCCACGTCCTTGTCCTTCAATAGGTAAGAGAGGGGCTGATTATAGATAGGAGCACTGGCCATTTATTCACACTAGTGGGAGGGAAGGCGGAATAGACAGGTCCAATCTTGACAGACTTGGTGTAAAGATGGTGGTAGTGGTGGAATTGTCACTTTTTGTTTTTTCTTCCTGGTTGAAATAGGAAGCCAGTTCAGTTGAGAGTAATAATAGGGAAAAGGAATTGGGTTGGAGGACAGAACAGGAAGAGTGAAATCAGGATCTAGGAAAAGAGGAAGAATTAATTTTCCTTGTATTCTCCCATTTGTTTTCCAGACTATCTTTCCAAACTGAACCACGCTTGCTGAACTTCCAGCAGGGTCTCCTCCCCAGACAAGCTTGGAAACTGCAGTCTACATTCACTGATCAGAAACTCTTCTCTTTAAAGCCTGGGCATGGTGGGGAGGGGCAGGCGGTGGTCATGGTTCAAGGCTACTTAAGAGGCTTTGGATAAGTAGACTATTCTCTCGTTTAAAATTTACTCATAACCCCTTCCATGTTTCTGTATTTTAAACTAGAAATTCAGCACTCTTGCATCTGAGCCACATTTTGTAAAAATATGTTTCTGTTGACATCAGAGTTGAGTTGTGAAATACATCTCTTTAAAGGATTAACCACGCTTCCGAAAAGGCTCTTTGTTGTGAGATTTGCTACCAGATGGGAAATTCTAGGCTCTGGATGTTAACATTATTCCTATGATTGCAGAAAAATAGCTTCATTTTGTGTAAGCAAAATGAACATATATATGTAAAACACGATGACATTCTAAGTAGATATGCAAATAGGAATGGAAAAACATAGTTATGTTGCTTATGGATTAGAGAAATGGAATGGAAAAAAGATTGCTTGTTAATGAACCAGAGCATGCCTAGAAAATACTATCTCTACTACTTATGTTTCTGGCATAGCTTCAGGAGCAGTGCTGGCACGCAGAAGACATATTTGATACCATCCCAATTCTCAAAAGATGTTACAGTCTTGGAGAGACTTCTTGTTTTAAAGCATTGGAAAACTGCTAAGTGAAATAAGATGTGGCATCAATTTCAAAAGCAACTGAAATCTAGTTTGGACTAGAGCAGTTTGGGAAGGCTTCCTGGAGGAGGCAGGCTTCATAAGTTGGAGAATGTTAACTTTTGCTTGGAAGACTTGTTTCAATAAAATGGACACGCTCTGGCTTTCAAGTCTTATTGGACTGGGCTTACTTGACAATTAGTTTCCTGTATGTGTAAATCATGTCCCTCCAATGATTCAGATTTAGACTCGTATTTAGAGCCTATTATGTGGCTAGATACTGTAGGTTCCTTGTCAATAATATGATGTCCACCCTTGGACCCTAATGGAATGAGACGGGCTTGTAGGTTTCCTTTTTCAATGGAATATGTCTTTTCAGGATGTTCCATAGAAGATACTGGAATGAAATATTTACCAAGTGAGGATCCTGAGTTGCTCCTTGGTAGAAAAGGCTGAGGGGTTGCAAGGTGCATTTGCAGGGCATATACAGGTGAATCTGTTTTGAGTTTAGCATCCAAGAAGGAGGCAAATTTTCTTGCAAATGGGCTTTGCTTCCACCTTCCACAGAAAAAGATCCTGATTGGTGGGAAGCTTCACCTGCAGCAGATTCTGGGGTCTCAGGTATGGAGGACAAGGGACAACTACTATACTTCATTTCATTTAGCGGGTTCTTTTTTTATCAGTCAACTACTACGCACCAAGAACTAATATAAACATGAGGATAAACAACACAGGAGAAGAACCTGCTCTCCAGGTGCTTATATTCTATTGCAAGAGACAGATAATAAAGAAGTGAACAAAAAATATACAACATGTTGTGGAGTGATTACTACTATGAAGAAAAGTGAAGATGCACCAGGCATGAGGGTGCATGCCTCTAATCCCAACCACTGGAGAGGCTGAGGCAGGAGGATTGCAAGTTTAAAGCCAGGTCAGCACTTTAGCAAGGTCCTAAGCAACTTTGTGAGACCTTGTCTCAAAATTAAAAAATAGAAAGGGCTGGGAATGTGTCTCAGTGGTTAAGTGCCCCTGGGTTCAATCCTGGGTACAATAACAAAAACAAAATCAGTAAAGATGCATAAAGTAGAGTAAGTGGAATTGAAAGGAGAGGAGGGGGCGGGGGAGGAATGTTTTTTAGATTTGGTAGTCACAGAAATCCTGTTTGATAATGTGAAATTTGAGCAAAGACCTGAAGGAAGCAAGGAAGTATGGAACATGTGGATCTATGGAGAAGTTTATGCTAGAAAAGCAAGTGACTTAAGGAAGGCTGGGCATTAGGGACTGTTCACCAAGCAGGAGCAGAAGATAATGCTCTGCAGGTGGCTGGGGCAGCTCACGGTGTGGCCCTGTGGCATGCTTCCTCTGTGGAGCCCACAGAAGCACAACACAAAAGGGCCCAGAACTCTCTCCTTACCACGAGGTCTAAGAATTGTCCCCTGAGTATGGCCTTGATCCCTTGCAGAGTTCTGCCTCTGTCCTTCTCAAAAGCCCTTTGTCATATTCATGAAGTTGTGCCCTTACTATTGCCTCCTGCTTATAACTCTTGCACAGCCTCCTTCAAGGCACTTGGGGTAGTCTCTCCTTCAGGTGTCCCTCAGGGTCCTGAGAGTTCCCATCCCCAGCTCATCTCCACATGCAAACCCCAAACAGTCACGGTTCCTCCATCAGGGCTGTCTCTCCTCTATCCAGCCTTTTACTTCCTGAGGCTGCTTGGATTGTTGTCACTCAGCAAACCACAGGACTTGCTCCTGCTCCAACTTTAGGTCTCAGGGTCAACCTCACTTCCTCAGGAGGACCTTCCTGGATCACCCAATGAAAAGTGGCCACGCCCTCTCGACACTACCCTGTTTCCTTCATAGCTCTTGAGGTTAACAAAATTCTGAATTATCCTAATTACTTAATTGATTATTAAATCTCGTCTCTATGTGATCAGGGACAAGTCTTGTTCACTGTGGTGCACCATAGACCTGTCAGGACACCTGCTATATAAGAACAACCTTCATTAACTACAAACATTTGCTGCATGAAAAAAACATAAGACCCTGCGTTTGCTGGACCCTGAGTAGTGATCCAAGTCAGGGTTCTGGCGGTAAAACCAAGTGAGGAGTATCCTAGAAGAATTCTACTTTAGCGAGGTTTACTTGGATCTGGGTGCTACGCTTTAGCTTTTGGATTTAATCCATTGACCCTCTTTTATTCCAGTAGAGAGAATAATCTGGTTCTGACTATTTTTATTTTAATGTCTAACCCTAGTGTGTCTGAATGAATCAATGCAGACCCAGTGTGGAATTGCTTGGAGAAAAGATACCGGCATTTTGAAACTGTGAGACTCGGATTTTGTTTAAATGATGTATTGTTCAGGCATTCATCAGATGACAATATGAGAGATGATTTTCCTGCCTTGGCTGTCAGGTGGTCTGATTCACTGCGATATGGAGGGGGTGGGGAAGGGGCCGCCTATGGGAGAGAACAGAACTATGAATGCACTGGTTTCTCTGGAATCAAGTAAGAAAATGAAATCTGATTTTATGTTTATTCAGCCGCTGGGAAAGAACACAGCTGTAACAATAATCCATTAGAGGCAGGCATTGACTTGAACACTTTCTCCCTCTGTGAGCTGGGGCTTGCAGTGGGGGCTTCTCCCTGGCTTGCTCCCAGGCCTGGGGGCCTTCTTTTGGGATGGGGTCAGTTCCTTGGCAGAGAGTAAAATTCAAGGTGACCAAACTCTCATCAGGGGAGGCAGAAAAGAAAGAAAGCCCAGAAAAACAGGTGGGTCTGCTTTCAAAAAAATAAAAATAAAAAATGAGCAAATTGAAATTAGCCTTTCAATTAGACTAGGGAAAGAGCAGATATTGCTACATTCGAAAGTGACCAGTTTATAAATAATAAGATAAATATAAATAACTTATGAAGACAAACAGAGCTCTCCATTCAGTGTAGGCAAACTGCTGTGTAGAAAGCAACTCAAATCTCTCTCATCTACATATAGAAAAATGGGGAAATCATTTAATCTCTTCTGGGAAAAACAACATATTAAAAAAAAAACCCCAAATCAAAAATGAAACAAAAAAACAACAACCCCCCCAATAGTAATGAAAGCCATACTTTCTACACTATCTACTTATTTCATGTACGTGTGTATATGTATGTACACACACACACACACACACACACATATATATATATTTATTTATTTTATTTTTGCGGTGCTGGGGATTGAATCCAGGGCCTTGTGAATGCAAAGCAAGCACTATACCAACTGAGTTATATCCCCAATCCTTATTTTATATTTTGACGGGAAAGCACTTCAGTTTCTCATTAGTCTTACTAGTTAGTGTTTAACCTTAAAATCAAAGTATGGTCATTATCATGGCTTAATTTTGGTTAGCCCTATGGTATTCCTTCCCCCTCTACTGCTGTAGATTACAGTACTGTCTGATATGGTAGCCGGCAGCCACATGTGGCTATTTAAGTTTGAATTAATTAATATTTAATGCAATTAAAAATTCATTTGCTCAAACACTACCCCCATTACAAGTACTCAACAGCTACAAATGGCTAGTGGCCACTGTATAGAACAGCACTGATATGGGACATACCCATGGTTACTGAACATTTTATTGGAATAGCTCCACTCTGAAAGCTAAAGGCATATGCTGGAATGCAGCTTGCTAAAAGATAGGTTTAGCACATTTGTTAGCTAGGGAATAATTTCTTGAACAAAATTGCATATGTAATCGCAGTATATACCAATGAAAACTGTGGAGCAACTTTTGCTAAAGTTGAAATAAAAGATTCTTTTTTTAAAAAAAAATATTTATTTATTTACTTTAGTTGTACACAATGCAATGCATTTATGTTTACGTGGTGCTGAGGATCGAATCCGGGTCGCGCACGTGCAAGGCGAGCACTCTGCAGCTGAGCCACAACCCCCGCCCGAAATAAAAGATTCTTGATCTCTGCTCACCACTTCTTTCTCCCTTCACCCCTACCCCCCCCCTGCCCCAAACCTTGCAGATCACCACAGGGCACAGGCAGAAAACCTCTAGTGCAGTTGGGAGGTATCATCCCTGGAGTGAACCGACCTGAACTTGAATTTTGGCTCTTTACCTTACTAGTTTTGTAAGCTTGGCAGTTTTGGGAACTTTCTGAGAGTTTTTTTGTCTGTAGTGTATATCAACTATCTCAGAAGGTCGTGAGGGCAGGTTTAATTTTCTCATTTCTCAGATGAGGAAGTGAAGCTTGGTAAAGCGGTATGCCCGCCAGCCGGCCACCGAGTAAGCAGAGGCCAGAGCCGGCACCAAATCCAGTCTTCTCTCAGTGCTATTTCACTCCAGTGCTCTATAATTTCCTGTTCAAATTGAAATTTTTCAAGCCAAACCACTTTTTTAAAACCAGCTGTCTAGATGTCACTTGTGATTTTTTATTTCCTGGATCAATATAATGTGTGAATACGTCTGAATGTATTGGAGCAGAAGTTGCACCTTGAACTAGCAAACACTGAGTAAGTCAAATCTTCTTTGATGCCCTTCATACTTCTTGGATATGCTTCCTGCTCTTATCTCAGCAGTGAGTGGAAAATAATAATAATAATAAAAAAAGCAAACAGAATTCTCTGACTTATCATGCTTACTCAAAGAGATTTCAAAAATTCTCACTTTTGGTGGTGGAATTAAAAACCAATCGGAGGAGGCTGGGGTTGTGGCTCAGTGATAGAGTGCTTGCTTAGCACATGTGAGGCACTGGGTTTGATCCCCAGTACTACATAAAAATAAATAAAATAAAAGCATATGTCCATCTACAACTTAAAAAAAAATTAAAAAACAACAACAAAAACCAAATGAACAACAACAACAAAAACAACCTGAGGCTGAATTTGCAGAACACTCTCTCGTGTCATGGACTGAGCATAAATACAACTGGCCTTTGAAATCCATCATTTCCCCTAACTGGGGACGATGTGGGGAAGAGTTTTGACAGAGAAAGTAGGAAGTTCAGTGGCTTTCAATATTAAAATCCATTAGATGATTTTAGTGCAGGATAAGTAGGAATTTCAGGACTTTCATGGTTATCAGAAAAATCCATGTTGTAACTGCCTCTTGATACTCTCCAGTTCTTACTTTCTCTGTCTCCAGGTGGAAATTTCCATCCTAGAGTAGTTTTGGAAACTTTAAAGAGCATGACCTGATGGCAGGAAGCTCCTGCTGAAGGCCAGAAAATGACCCTGAGGGGGAAGGAAGGGGACTAGGACCCCATTGCTATTGTCAGTTGTTACCTTGGACCAGCATTTTCATATCTCCACGACACAGTTACTTCTGTTCTTTGCTTGGGTCTATCCATGTTGCTATTTTCATTTATTAAGGTCTGATTATATCACTGATGGTAAAAAAAAAAAAAAATAGTAAAAGGAGGGTTTCTCTGTTGGAGCTAGCCTCTTGATGCTTCCTATGTCTCTTCTGAGCCTACTCACAAGTCTTTCTGATGTAATTGTAACTGAGGATCTACTTTTTGAAGTTGGACTGGGTAAAAGTTTGCACAGGAGCAGGGACAGAAGGGCCAGCAGCTCAATCCTCCAAGAGCAGAGAATCAGAGAGATAGCCATGCTGCAGCTCCGTTCTGTCTTCCATAACCACTGGCTCAGACTGCCCTGCTTTGCTTGAGCGGGACACGGAGTGCAGAGGCAGAGTTAATTTAGCTTCATATTTTTATTCTCCCAAGTAGAACCCAGTCAGTGCTTGATTCCTGGGTATCTTTTTTTTGATCCCAACTCTGATGGCTTAACTCTTAACCAAACTTTCAGGGACTCCCCTGTTATACAAAACTAAACCCCAACTGTGTTTGCATTTAACAAGCATTCCACTTTTCTTACATTTAAGCTGCATAGAATTCTTCAGCTTTCCTAAATGTGGAACAAAATCTGTGGTCCTTGCCCATCTGCTTTTCTCAAGTTTTCAAGAAGTGGCTAGAATTGTGGCTATCTTTAATTTGATCCAATGCTTCTTCCACTGGACCCTTTGCCTCCAGACAAAGTACTATCTTTGAATTAATGAAATAACTAGTGATTTTTAGCTGCTTGATATAAAATAGCTTAGTAAATTATCTAGCCTGGCCAAAATTGGCACAGGGCAGGGGAATGGGCTGGAATCATGGACAGTGTACTGGCAAGAAGGGCACGACCAGTTCAGACACTTAAGTGGGTAGGTGCTTTGTGTCCCAGGCCTGTGCAGAGTGGGAGTGGAGAACATGACACTCTATGTAAGTAAAGTAATGCAGGGGGAAAAAAGGAGGCATCTTGTTTGCTTAGAGTCATTCCTGTGCGCTTCATAGTCCATCTTTCTATAACAAATGTTTCTTTTATGTGGACTTTTCTTAAATGTATTAAATGTCTTTTATGTGGAGCACCACACTGCCAAAATACTTTTAATGCTGCTAGTTGGCCAAATTGAGTTCCAAATGCAATATCCAATGAGAGAAACAGAAGAATTGGGGAAAATCCTTCCAACTGTGAATCTGAGGCAGTTCTATTGCAACATCATCTGCGGGGGTCCTTGGAGAAATCAAGTGTTTATGTCCATGATTGCCAATCAAGTGGCTCTTTATCTAGGAGTTTTGGAAACTTGTGTTGGTTCAGGACCTAGAAAGGACACAGATCTAGGTCCTGAGATGAGCCAAGAAATGGGTGCACAGAGTTTCAAGTTGCACTGGCAAAATACTGGAGAAGTTTACTCTTCAAAGTCAGAAGGATTATTTAACCTCTCTTTCTATTGGGTAGTTTTATGGAAATGACCCATCACATATAAAGTCACCGTGATTGGATCTTGTACAGTCCCTTCCAATAGAGTAACAGTCAAGTCCTTAAAAATGTTTTCTGGACCAACTGATGAAAGACAAGATAGATATTTACCAGTGCAGATAGAAGGCACATATACATTTTAAATTCTAGTCCTTTCTGTCATGTGGACAACATAGGTATAAAAATAAGGAATTTTTCCTAATATGGATTAGGGACGCAGGCTTTGTAGTATAAACAAAATAAAAACCAAACTGCCACCATCAACAAACTGAACAACCTGTGGGTGGCATCAGTATCCACAGCTTTTGTCCCCCAAGGGAATACTGATACTAAGGCTAAATTTGGTGACATTTAGTAAAGCTCACTGCTTTGGGGCTCTTTATCAACTACTCCACAGAAGCAAATATTCTTGTTTATTTTTAGGTCAACAATGAAAGGTGCATATCTTTAAAGGATTCCTCCCCTACATAGTTATTTCCAGTGAAATGAATAGTAGTTTGCAGTAGTAGTGGTAGTAGTCCCGGTAGCAATAACTCGTCTTCTGCCCCTTCTGCCACGCTTCCGTGAATCCTTCTACTTCCACTACTCCTATAATTGTTATAACATTAATTGTGTCTCATTTTTTGCATGTCAGGGGTCTTTATATAAATGATGCATAATGCTTAAAAATCATTCTGTGAAATGATTGCTCTCATTTTATAGAAGAGGAAAGTGAAACTTGGAAAAGTCGGTGCATCCAAACCACTGAACTGCTGACCTGGAATTTGATCTTGGATGAACCTGCTGCCAAAGCCCATATTGTTGTGTGCTGCTTTGACTCTCATCTACCCCTCCCAAGATGGCCCTAGCCGCCAAATCCTCCACCTCCACAGAATACACATAGAGATGTGCATTTGAGAGGGGCTGAGCAGGAAGTCCAGATGGTTGTCCAAAAATGGCTTGTTTCCTTTGTGTTCACTGACTCTGACTTGTTTCGATTGCTTCGAAGTTATCTTAATGTCATTTCAAAGGCAATTGAGGGAGCATCCATGGAGATAAATGGCGCCTGCAGCCTGTTGCTGAATGCATATTAAGTTCTATTCACGGATTTCCTAGCAACCGGAGCCCAGTGACGCACGGAGTCAGTGAGCTTGCGTTATACTCATGTAGAGAAATTAAATCACTTGGATTTTATTATTAATATTTTTAGAAAGCCTCACTAGATTAGCTGTCTGAAATGTGTTGTTATCTGAGTTACTATCGGCAGCTGGTCCCAGTCACATCCAAAGTCACGGGGACTCTGTAATTTTCACAAATGCGTCTGTGAGAGGTTACTTCCATTTTAATATTTTCTGACAATTAAAAATGTGGCTGAGGAAGAAGGAAATTAAAAAAGAGAAAGTTTGCTCAAGAAGCTTGTGATGTTCAGCAAAGTTCTCGATCTTGAGACAAATCTTATATAAATGAGCAACAGGCAATGGGCTGGGAAATAGGCTCATTTGCATCAAAGGGATACAGTGAGACTGAAAAACATAATTCTAACAAAACTGACTCTTCACAAAACATGCTCTAAGGGAAAGGGTGAATTTTTTTTTTTTTTTTTTTTTAAATATCGAGGTTCACTGAACGCAGGTCTTAGAGAACACACACCTTTGTTCTTTCTAGTTCCCACCAGCCTAAAGGAGTGCAGGCTTCTTGCACATTTCTTCCAGGCTTTAATTTGCATGTCACCGGGCACCCAAGTTAAATGTACACATGGTCAACTGTGGTGGTGTGAGTGTGGCATGCAATACATAGTTAACACATACCCATGCACACATAACTGACCATTTAGATATGTCAAAGTGCAGGCATCTGGCTTCTGACACATTCTTTGTGGGCAGGGCTTCTAGGGCATTAAGACTTTTAACAGAAATACATCTGGATGAGGTATCCCAATGAGCATGACACTGAAAGCAGTGAACTTAAGACGTTGGCCACTTAACCCAGTGATTCTACTTTGCTTGGAATGCTTTTAAATGCTTGATTTTAACCTTGCCTTTTGCAGCAAATTCTATTTAAAAGAAAAAAAAAAAAACACCATTGATAGTGACAAATCTTCCTTTGAGAATGATTTTTTGTTCCTTGAGTAATGACTAATACTAAATATTTGTCATTAGTACTCCCATTACACATTACCAAACATGAAAATGAGAACACATTTGTACTAA
The DNA here is from genome assembly GCA_025594165.1 of Tamias sibiricus. Classification (NCBI taxonomy): domain Eukaryota; kingdom Metazoa; phylum Chordata; class Mammalia; order Rodentia; family Sciuridae; genus Tamias; species Tamias sibiricus. Next base: position 102,819,044 of record CM046664.1, on the reverse strand, counting down.
TGCATGAACCTCAAAGTGAGCCTAGGTTGACACATTTCAGAGAGGTCAGTGTAACCCACCTGTGACCTTGAAGTGGAATCGGAAGCCATCAGAAGAAGAGTCCCTTGATTTGGAAGTCATTGCTTATATGATCCTCATAACTGATGTAGAACATTTATAGGTAACAATGGGAACCAGAAAGACAAAACAGGTTTTTCATAAACAGTGAAGACATATGCTCTCACTGGATTCTTACGATCCAAAAAATCAAAAAGCATGTCTCATCATATCTCTATAAAAATTATCTAAATTTTCTTTGCCATTGCCACTTAGTTTTTCATAAAAGCAACATATATAGCTGAATATGAAAGCATGGGGTACATACATGTATTACCTATATTGTAGTTATTTTCAAAAATAATTTGAGGAGTCTTAAAATAACCATACACATTTAATCACATAATGCATAAAACCTTTGCCAGAAATTTCCAAAAAGTAGTTTTTCTTATAAGTTGTTTCATATATAAACAGACTACTGAGAAAAAAAAAAAAATACAAGTGTTGAAATGAAACTCAACAAAGGCACAGATCCAGGGTCTTTAGGTTTACTCCAGATTTTGACTTGGTCTTCAAACCATTGTGAGCTTGGACCACAGCTGGCCAAGAGTGCCACATACAGGGACTAGCCTATGTGTAGGAGCTAGGGTCATAGTTCGTCAAGGCTTCTCATGGTCACTGTGAGTTGAGAATTCTCACTGCTCTCTGCCTAATTGCCATTGCCACCACATTTAGCAGTCTGACATACTGCAAAGGTTTCTTTTGAGAAGTAGTTGTTAAAATGTGCCCCATGGAACTTCCAGTGTGACTCCTGTGGTCATGATGGGCTTTCACAGCATCTACCCTGCTTTGAGCTAGAAGAATTTTGATTCTGCATATCACTTTTTGAGGTGAATTAATTTCTACAAACCAGAAAGTTTGGAAACTAGTTCTTTATATACTGATATCAATGGCTCATTTGCTCTCGTTGAGGAGTTTGGAATGAAGGTTTGCTTGTTTAGAGAAAATAAGCAGTTCTCAGATTTTCAAACACTTCTGAGCTCTCCAAAATTACTGATTATGCAGGGATTTCATTTCAGTGTTAACTTTAGCATTTCATATTAATGCCCACCTGTTGCCAGATGGGAAAGCAATGGTGGTGACCAGTGAAGTGTGCCTATACCAGCGCTGCGCATGGCTCACAGGGCTGCTTTGGGAAAACAGACCTCTGAGTGTTTTCAGCAAAAAATAATTATTTTGGAATGAATGTACCAGTTTTTCTCCAACTGGGTAAATGTCAGAAAGCTGGAAAAAACTTGTTGTCTTAGGAATTTTGATGTAAGTGCAAATTCATATATAATATATATATGTATATATATACATACTATATATATACATACATATGTATATACATATACATACATACATATATATGTGTTTTTTTTTTTCAGGTTAAAAGGAATTTTTAAGGATATCGACCCTCTCTGGCAACATACCGATTTCAAAGGGACTTTAAAAATTCTCAGTGAAAGATTGATCTCACATAGAATGTAAGAATGTAATTTTGGAATTGAGTCATCAAGGAAGTTTTTCTTTACAGCTGTTCTTGTAACTTTTCTTTGAGGATCTATATGGGAATAACTAAAATCAATTCATTACTGAAAGAAGGTAGTCTAGGAGGTGGACTGTAGGTAGTTTTGCTGATGGCAAAGGAGACTGACCAACATTTGTTAGCTACAACTAGCCAAAGAAATAGGGGAAACACTGAAATCCAGTGTTTCTTTGACTTCCAAAATTACCTAGTCATTTTGAGAAATATTTCGAAGTTTCAAAAATTTCTTTAGTACTACTCAGAATTTCAAGTCCTAATCTAAAGAAAACTCTAGACTAGTCTCTTTTTCTTATTATATGTGACATCATTCATTTGAATAAATTGGTTGTTTTTGTAAATTTCCATCCTCTGATGTTTGCTTTGTTGACATACAGAAATTGCTTCCATTTTTGTTTTAGCCTGGAAAAATCCAAACTGTGTGTTCCTAAAAAAAAAAAAAAAAAAAAAAATTATAAAGCAAATAATGTAATTAAAAAATCTAATACAAACAGCTATTCTCTTATATCAGTAATCCCTTTGATAATTTTTGATAATCCCTACCACTGTATTACAAAGTTGTAATTAGGTTATTGTTATATTGTGTTTTTCCTATTTCACCTTATATTATTTCATATATCTCCACAGAGTTAAAAATCTACACAGTGGGGCTGGGGTTGTGGCTCAGTGGCAGAGCGCTCGCCTCGCATGTGCGCGGCCCAGGTTCGATCCTCAGCACCATGTAAACATAAAAGTGCATTGCATTGTGTACAACTAAAGTAAATAAATAAATATTAAAAAAAATCTACACAGTGTGTTCATGTTAACATCCTAGTTTCTCAGACATCATAAGTTTTTTTTATAAAATGATGATTAAGTTATAAAGGACTTAATAGTCTATTTTCATGTAAGTGCTGTATAAACTTTTGTTAAATACATAAACTATCTTGATAAATTTTTTTGTTAAACTTTTGTTAAACACATAAACTATCTTGATAAATTTTTGTTTAATATTCTTGTACTATTAATAGTATTTCTTAACTATTTTCTTTTAAAACATTTTTTTAGTTGTCCATGGACCTTTATTTATTTAATTTATTTATTTATATGCAGTGCTGAGAATCAAACCCAGTGCCTCACACATGCTAGGCAAGCACTCTACCACTGAGCCACACCCCAAACCCTTCATAACCATCTTTAAACATCAACTTTAAAAAATAAATATTCTAAGATATTTCCTTAGGCTATGATTGGAAATATCAGACAGAAGGCTCTGGATGTTTTAATCACTTCTGTTTTGCATTGTTCTCTAATCTGTAGTAAATATGTAGGTTATATTAGCAATGTAGAATTAGGAATTCTACCAACTTGGGTTTTATAATTTTTATTTTTCTAACTTACCAGACATATTTCTGGACAACAAAGCAAAGTGTGGGACTTTATGAGACTTCTACATCAGAATCACTCAGGATGCTTGTTAAACACAATCAGAAACCTGGCTCTCTTGAAGGTCTCTTGGGAGTGTCTTGAGGTAGGATTTGGAAGCTCCCATGTTGAACAAGCTCTCAGGCAATGCTTAAGCACTCTGAAGCTTCAAAACCACTGCCTTATAATTATCTTCATTTGTTTTTCTTTAATTGAGAGGAAATTTTAGCATAATATCTTATACCTATAGCTATTTCAGGGGACTGGCAGGCTTTTATAACAGTAAGGAAATCTTTTTCCCCACGTGGTGGCACATGCCTTTAATTCCAATGACTGGGGAGGCTGAGGCAGGAAGATTCAAGTTTGAGTCCAGTCTCAACAATTAAGTGAGGCCCTAAGGAACTTAATGAGACACTGCTTCAAAAAAACAAATTAAAACATAAAAAGGATTGGAGATGTGGCTCAGTAGTTAAGTGCCTCTGGGTTCGATCCCCAGGACTAAAAAGAGAAAAAGGAAATCTTTCAAACCCTTAGATTCCTCTGTACTTCTCTGATCTAAGACAGTATAGGTGATTATCTCCTATAAGCTAATTTGTTGATTGTGACTTGACACATAGTTTTAAAGAGGACCAGATATTAGAAAAGTGCAAATCGTAACATTTTAGGGATTTACAAATTGCAACTCTTGTCCGATTTAACTGTTACATGCATCCCATTTCTATACCTGAACAAGCTAGTGTGGAAAAATGAAATGGAAAATGTGACTATGAGGTCATCAGAAATGAAGGTCTGTCCCTTGGCAGATGGAATAGTAATTTCTGGGAAAAAATAGAAACATAATACCCTAGTTAAATAAGATAATGAAGACAAATGGAATTAATAAAAAACTTGTCATATTTTTAATGTATGAGGGTGTATTGTAACTCATAAGGTCAATTTAGCTTAATTTACTCCATCTCTGAAGCATCTCTTTTGCTTTTATATTAATAATAGATCATTTGATGGAAGAAAAATAGCAGAAAAAAGTATTCATGTGGATAAGGGGTAGAGAGAGAGGTGTCAGAAATGAGGAAAGTTCAGCAATGAAAAGTGATTATCAGGGAATTCAGAAAAAGAGTTAATGACATAAAAAGATATTCATGAAAAACTAGGTGACAAAATCAATATATTATGCAACTGTTTTGTAGGCACAGCTATGAAGCATGCTGCATTTTTCCACCTCTTTTGCAATCTTCCTTCCTCAGTAAGCCTTGACTAATGTGTAGAGTTAAACTAAAATGAAAATAGAAAGAAGTGATAAACAATCATTTTCCAACCTGTAAAAATCAGGAGGAATCTTGCTATAAAATCAAGAAAGAAAGAGGTTTATGCAGTAGGGATTCTTTAGTAGGCTATTTTGAAAAATTAGATTAGATTATGGAGAAAGAATGAAAGATTATTTTTCCTTGCCCTTACTTATTGGTAGAGGCTCCCATAAGGACTAACCTCACATGTCAGTACCGGTATGCATAGGCACAGGACTAAAGGCTTCTGATTTTTCTGGAGCAAGCAGTAGCATCCATCTTTCTAGGTTCCAAAGAAGGCACAAAACCTAAACTACCCGGAGTTCTGGTACCTGTGTGGAGACCCTCTTATTTCAACCCTTTAGCCTGATCTTCAGAGATTTTAATGTACTTTCAATTCAGTATCATATCTGCCACTCCCCTAAGTTTCACATCTTTTCATCCTTTGAGACTGTCAGTTGTACTAATCATGGGAGGGAGGGAGGGATGGGGTGGGGTGAGAGAACATGAATACATACTGGCTATAAGTTTATTTTGTGATCTAATTTTTCATTAATATCTTTTAACCCCACAAACATTTTCTACACATAATTTTTATGGGCTCTATATTCCTATAAATGTTCAGTAACTTGTTTAATTAGGAGAATTGTAAATGTGAAGTCTCTTGAAACTCAGTAGAAAAATATCTATCTGAAGGGTCTTATGCATTTCTTTCTGAATCCAGGTCCTCTTCCTCTCCCTTGGCCAGACTGCTGACTGATGACGTTGCATTTTAATTTGCCCCTCTCTAAAATAACTGTTAATTACTCATCTCTCTCCAAGAGATTTGGTAATACTTTATTGCCATGTAGCCAGTAAGCCATCAAAATGCAGATCTATCTAAATGACAGTGATTTAGTTTTACACAGTTTTAGAGGTAGACTTGAGAAATTATTACAACTTCTTTCTAAAGAAATTACTTTTCTGGACATTGAAATAATAATAATCATACCTAGTACTTGTATTGTATTTTCAATCCCACTATCTTTTCTGGATGGATTTTTTTTTTTTTTTTTAAAACTGCCTTCTGTAGTAAGCCTCATAATCTTCCTATCCCCCCATTAGCAACTGAAACAAAGAGAGATCATTTTAATGGTCCCATTTTGTGCTAGGCTACATGCTAGGAGATAAGAAGAAAAAGCCAAAAAGAAACCAGACATGGTCTTTGGCCAAGCAGGGGGAATTAGACCTGCAAAAAATATAATGCAATGCTAGAGGAACATTGATAGAAGACTGCATAAGGTCAAGTGGGAGCAATTTAGTTTCTATCACTGATTCCTCAGCATTTAATATCCATTCCAGAAATCTCTGACTCGAAGAGAAGTTTGGGTGGACCTGAAGAAACAAGTAGTGAATCCCAAATTGAAGTTCAGTCTCTGCAGCTGCCTCGGTGGTTAACCTGGCATACTCTCATGTTATTTTAATAGCCCTGTCACCATCAAATTTCTTCATAAAAAGAAGGTGAAAATACTGACATGTACATGTGACAGGGTAATGGTTAATAATGAAAATGAGTAGAAAACACTTGCTCAGTGTTAAAACCCTAATATGCAGCCTTAATCATTATCTCATTAATCACAGACTAAATATAATCCAAATTTTAATGTCAAATGTTTGGGGTGTGTGTAAGACTGCTTGGGGTTGATATAATAGAATACCACGGACTGGTGGTTTAACAACAGAAATTTATTATCCCACAGTTCTGGAAGCGAGGAGTCCAAGGTCCAGGTGCCAGCAGATTTAGCCCCTGGTGAGTGCTCCCTTTCTGGCTTGCTATTGGCTGCCCTCTCTGTGTGTCCTCACATAGCAGAGAGAGTGATCTCTTTTCTTCTTCTTGCAAGCCACTAATCCCATCTTGAGAGCCCTGCCCTCATGACCTTGTCTAACCCTAATTACCTTCCAAAGGTCTCCTCTCTAAATAACATCACACAGGGGTGTAGGATTACAATGTATGAATTTTGAGGACCACAATTTAATTCATAACAGTGTGCAATCGACGGTATAAAAACTAACCATGCAATCACACATTTATGATTGTTTCAAGCCTGAGGAAGCCTCATTATCTTCTATGTTTATGTCTTAATGCCTTTATGGATTTTAACTTTTTACTGAGATGTCTCTGAGAGATTTGAATGAAAAAACAACTTCAGTTATTTGCTGAGGAGCTAAAATGAATGGCATGGAGGAATTGACAACAATAAAATATAAGGAATCATGCCCTTCTGGTATGAGTTGTAAATGAGAAATTTCTGCCCAAAGCCTTGGAACCAAATTAAGAATTAGCATAAAAAGTTAAATACCGAAGTTATGCCTTCAAGCTGCTAGTAACATTTGACAATGTTGGTCTAATTTTGGGATATGTTTGCAGATAGAGTTAAGATTTTATTACAGTGAGTGGAATAATAAAAATAATCAGAGTAAGAGACCAGTGAAGAATTGAAGTCAAATGTTAGCAATGAATAACTATTTGGAGGTAACAAATAATGATAATGTGATTTGCTAGAAAATGCAATATGTAATTTTTATTTTCTAGACAAAATAAATTTTGACTAACAAAGCTTATAGATTTAAACACAAGAAGGTTTGAATTCTATCAGTACAATATAACCTAACAAATCACTAAATTCTCTGAATTTTTTTATATGTAAAATCAGCCTTTCTTCTTTCTTCCCTCCCTCCCTCATTTCCTTCTATCCTTCCTTCCTTCCAACAATTCAACAATTACTTATTAAGGGTTTATTATGTGCCCCTTTAAGAGGAAAAAAACCTCTTAAATCTAAAAAATATTGTTCTCATAGATAAATTTAAATAAGATTTTTTTTTTTTTTTTTTCCTTTTTGAGAAAGCGTAGTAAAAGTGTTCAGCATTTTAAGTATATTAAGTGCTTCTCCCTTTGGAGTTGCCTTCCGATTTCAGGATTAATGAGCCAGGGGAGTTTTGTTCATGGGTTTATTAAAGGAAATAAGATCAGTGACTCAGATTAAGTTTAAAACTGAGTTCATTAAACCAAATTATTTTGTAGACTTTTTCAAACCCTCTGCATTTTCAGGATGACTAAAATAAACAAATACAAACTGCATATTCTAAATTTTAGAACAAGGTGGAAATATACCTACTGCAACCTTATATACTATGCAAGTTACCACAAAAATTCGTTAATCCATGAAGGGTTTAATGATATGGCAGAACTGACAGCAAAGTGATCAACACGATGCACATTTTGCCTCCTTCCCACCACAACTGCAGCGCCAGCCACTGCAGGACTTCTGGTTCTGGAGGCTGCGTGCTCAGGGGCTGGTGTGACAGTGACGCCACAAGCCCATATCTTTTCCAGCCCTGACCCCATCATTGCTTTTCCTGATTTCCTGATTTAGTTTATTGGAGCAAGAAAAGAGAGTGTGACAGAACCACTGGAAGAAATCACACCTTCAAGTTTCCTCCGAGAAGCCTCATGGGAAGTGGAGGGGGAGAGTGACTCTTTGCTTATTAATATGCATTTTCCATAAATGCCTCTGAAATGAATGCTGCCTCTGAATCACTAAAGGCAATTACATCAATCTATCATAAAAAGTTCTAAAACACGTCTCTTCTCCTCCAGAAACACAAAGGAACATATCCCAAATGCATACTGTAAAAGGCTCTCTCATAGTGGAGTTGCTTAGAATTAAGAGCTACATAAATTGAATTTCAAATTAAATAGGCCTACTAGTAATTGTTCAGATTGGGAGTCCAGGTCTGAGGTTGTCAATGCTGTGGCATGTTTACAAGGTCTGAGCTTGCCCTTGACATTTTGATTATTGTTTTCTTTCAGGGGATCTATGGGCTAAAGACATGTTATGTAGACCCATGCTATTTTATTCAGATTCTGGCAGTTCAGGGGGGAAATCTTGAATGTACCCCAATGGCCCATACACTAAAGTCCTGGTCCCCAACTTATGGTGCTGTTGGGAGGTGGTGGAACCTTTAAGAGGGTGTGTGCCCTTGGAGTGGACACCGGAACCCGAGTCTCTTCCTCTCTCTCTCTCTCCCTCATTTTAAATTTTATTTTGAGATATATCTCACTAAATTGCCCAGACAGGGCTAGAGCTTGTGATCCTCCTGCCTCAGCTTCCAGAATAGCTAGGATTAGAGGCACATACCATCCTGCATGGCAGCTCTTCCTCCATTATCTTCTTAGTCCTCCTCTTCCTTTTTGCTTCTTAGCTGCCATGCGATGAACAGTTTTGCTCCACCACAAGCTCTTGCCGTGATATTCTGCCTCCCAACTGGTCCAAAAGCAATGGAGCCAGATAAAAATGAACAGAAAACTCTGAAACCGTAAACCAAAATCAATCTTTCTTCTTTTAAGTTGATGCTTTCAGGTATTTTGTCACAGACCTAGAAAACTGACTAACACACCCAGTATTCAAACTTGTGAAACTGGCAAACGGGAGTTTGGTTTGTCCTTGGAACTTTGTTGGGATAGCAGAGGTTTGAATAAATTCAGTGTTAGCAGAAAACCTGAAAAAAGTAAAGCTTTTTGTTTGTTTACTAGCTTTGGACATCAAGTTTCTGATTAAAAAAACAGTTTTGTAGAAGATTTCCATTTTAAGCATACACTCTCATTATTGATAGCAGTCTCAAGAGAATGAATAAGTGGGTTTAGCTTAGCAATTGAGTTGCTTTTATCTCTGGATTTGGAGGATTTTATAATGGATACTTCCTTCTGCATTTTATCTGCTGGAAAGATTAGAGTCCAAATCCATAGCTCACTTATTTCAACAGACTTTATAGCAAGTACTTTATATACTAATATCACTCTTAACTATCTTTTCTTCTTTTACTTTATCTAATTTATTCCACTTATAACAAATGCATTTTACCTTGTTGCATTGTATCTTTTTCTGAATTTCCTTAGTATTTTTCTTGGAACACAGTGGAGTAAAACTAAGAATAATTACTTCTAATAATGTTAACATGTTCAAGGAAATGACAAATATTAATATTAAAAAATCAAGTGCCATTAGATAATACTAAATTAAATTAAGTAAATCACTTCAAGTTGAAGTTTAGAAACACAGTGTCACTAGTTTTTTTTTCTTTTCTTTTTCTGGTGATTCCAAAGTACATGTAAGTCCTGATTACACAGAGCTGGAAGAAGAAATGGGATTTTTCCTGTGTGTTTTTACCACCTCCCTACCCAGTACAAAAAAGTGGGGACTCAATTATCTTTAGATGATGCCTAATGACTGCTTAATTTTCCCTGTTGGCAATTGCTGATGCTGATAATTGAATGTTTGCAACAGTCCAACCATATTAGTTGTTTAACTATTGAAATACTTCCTTTGGAAGTATTTGGTAGAAAGGCCTTGCCCTAAATCCCTTGATCCTGCCAGTACCTCTTCTTCATTTGTCCATCCTTTCACATCAATCCATCAATTAAAGGGTTAATGATTGACTCAAGAGATAGTCTCTAGTACCCTGCTCTATTCTGATTGATTAAAATCTGCATAAATTAATTTTAACTATTTTGAATATCCTCCTTGGGCTACATCTATATGTGCAAACCAAGGTTAAATCTTGCAAAACTAACTGGTAATTTGGACTGCCAAAATGACAAAACAAAAAAATATAGGCTCTCCCTATTTTAAAAAAGACTGAAGTTTGAAGGAGCAGTTAAAACGATTTTGAATAAAACCTTCAACCAATTAGCCAGTCATTAACCATTTTTGAGTTTTACTATGCCTTGGTGTGCTAGGCATATAAAGAAACATAATACCTGGTTGGGGAAGTGACAATATGCTGGTGACAAGATAATTGCCAATACAGGCAAGGAATGGATGTCATAGACCTCAGAGGATGGAGAAAACACAGGTGGAGTATAATTAAGGAGACTTATTGGAGGAAGTAGAACTTGAGTTGAGTCTTAAAGGATGACAAAGATTCACAAAGGTGAAGATAACAAATTAATTCTGGCCTGCAGAATCAACACTAAGGAAAAACCTAACACTGAGGTTTGGAAGCATCTGTTTTCTAAAGGACACAAAGGGGCTGTGAGGCCTTTATAACATACAGTATGATAGGAACCAGCTGTTTAGCTATGGCTTTAGAACATGATTCTTGGGTGGGTCTTGTCCTATCTGCACTTGTAAATATTGATTGGGTGAGGAATCTGGATAGAGTATTGCAGAACATCATTCTTAGGCTCTGGGATTTGAGTTTAACTCTTTGGTATTGGGTTTGGTTTTCTTGCCCACCCCCCACCCCCACCCCCGCCACCCAGCCGCCCTGGTTTCTGATTAAGTATGAAAACTGCAATTTCCAAAGAGGTTTTGAGGGAGCAGAAATATTTCTCAAAATTGAAAGGGTTTAGGGTTGTAGTTCATTGGTAGAGTGCTTACCTTGCAAGTGTAAGGCACTGGGTTCAAGCCTCAGCACCACATAAAATAAATAAATAAAACAAATAAAGGTATAAAAAAAATTGAGTGAAAGGCCTATCCTGGGAACATATTCTGACTGCTTCCAGGGAATGATAGCACTTAGAGAAAGACTTTAAGGAGATGGGAGAAAGAGGGAGAGAAAAGAAGGGGAGACTTACTGTTTTGTCCTTTTCCCTACACTAACAAACTACTTTGGGGGTAGAAGTTCTTACTTGGAAATTTCTTATGGCCTTGGACACTATGAGATCTTCTTTTCTTTGAATAAGAGGTCATACAAACATACCATAGAATTTAAAAATTCAGATAGAGGATACTGGTATACGGTGTAAATGAATTGATTTGGGGAGACAGTTTGTATTTGAATGGGAAGGGGGGCAACATACAGAAGCATCTGCTGATTCTAAGGTTTCTGTTTTTATCCTTTCTTTTTTGTTTTATTATAAATTTGATGACAGATTTGAATCTCACGTGGCTATCCTTGGACAGTCCTGATCAGAAGTTTACACAAATGCAATACTGAGCATGAAAACCTCAAAGCAGTGTTACATTAAAATATTAGAAGAATTATTTCTTAAAAGTATGCTTCTGGTTTCCAGACTGTTTTATATTACACACAAGCCTGTTCATCCCCCTGATGGTACTTGACTAAAATGGAGTAACAAAAGACAAAGCAATTGGTGCTTCAACCCTGCATTATTAATAATTCTTAAAAATAAACCTTGCCTTCCACCAATTGCTTTTGGTCTATCTGACAGGAGGACACTACATTAGTCAATTATCACTTGAATCTTTTTCCTGGGCACCTTAGAGATCAATTTCTGGGTAATCAATTTGATCCTGCAGGCAATCAAATTGGCCTCTGGTTGCTTTGGGGCTATCAAATTAAGCCTAGCATACATGATGCTCCAGTAAACATCTTTACTTTCTATTTATTTCAAACTGTTGGTAGAAGCACTTAATATTAGGGTTTTGAAAATCTTGAATTTTCCCTACAATATCTAGAAGGATTCAATGGACTGTTAGAAAATTCTTTCCTATGGAAAAGAAAGTTTTGCTTTACCGTATTGTCATGTGCTGGGCCTAGTTCTATCCTCTTGGTACTTTGTATTATTTTAAGATCTCTGCTATGTGACAGCCATTCAAAACTGAAGACAGCTGCATTTGAAAGTTTCCTTCCCTCATTTTCAACTTACTCCCTTAGGCCGCCAACTCTTCTTATTTCTCCATACATCCTTTCATTTTTTTTTCCTATGTCAAGGTATAATCAGGAAAACAGAAAATATCATAGGTATTTCATGAGATAATTTGATATAGGGGGAAAGGTCAGAGGATAGAAAAAAGCAAAAAAGCAAACACTGAGGTAACACATAGCTAATAATTGTAGGAAACTGATACCACTCAGGACTGGGGACACACAAAATAAAACCAGTATTTGGAGAAGGGTCTCACAGAACTGGGATTCAGACATCTAAGGGGATGTGGTACTGCTTATGGTTCCTCAGAAGCCTGAAAAGAAGCTTTGTGGAGCTAGCCCTCATCCTTCTAGGCAGGTACTAGACTACTGCCACACCTTAGTAGCTCGAGAAGGAACCCTGTGATTCTGGTGGTCAGAGAACAGGGAAGGGGACAAAGCTTGCTGGTGAGGGCACCATGGTGGTTTGCAGGTGGGCCTCTGTGAAGCACGGGCTCAGCACTTGGGTTTGGAAAGCTGCCTTCCTGATGGTCTTATCCTGAGGGGTAGGGAGAGTGATGACCTTAGTTATGAGGATGCCTAAAAAAAAAAAAAGAAAAAAAGAAAAAAAGAGGCTAGTACCAACAGGAAGGAGAAATCACTTTCTCAGAACCTAACAGCAGGCCAACTGGAAAAAGAGAAATACACTTGGCAGACTCCCAGCTCCAGCTTCCAAAAGTTGAAAAAAGGATAGAATTTGGAAGGAAGAGAAAATAGCCAGGAAAATTACTTTTAAAAGCTCATTTTAAAACTTTTTATTAGAAAGTTAAATAAAGGCAGATCAATTTTAATTGTATTTTAAAAGAAGGATTAAATTCCTGATATGTCTTTAGTCTATTTATTCATAAGTATCTGCATAGGAAGAATTTCATCACTTATTCCTATTTATCATACTTGTATTTTAAAAATATTATTTTTTAGTTCAACTTTCCTACAAATACAATTTTCTATAGCTTGAAGATTATGAAATTCTTCTTTATAGCCTTCTTCATGTTTCAAATGTATTCCATTTATTGGTCTAATTTTGTAGAATGCAGAATATCAGAGTCCAGCTTAACTAGTAAAATTCAAATTGCCAAAATAGAAAAAGTACAGACTAATTCACTTAGGGAAGTTAAGTTGACGTCAAATCAACAGCACAGAATCATTCAAAACTTTCCTTGTCAGAGTGAAAACGATGAAAAGAAAAATACATTGGTGTTGAAATATTGTCTTCTCCTTTTGTAGAGAAGTGAAAGAACACCTTTTCATTTAATAGCCTTGATTTTCTACTTCATGGTAGAGGGAATATTAATAAAATGGTTAATAGCAATAACAATAGCTAATAGACTTGCTTGTGCTTCTCTAGTATACCGGCACGCCACACAAGCAAAGCTATTCTTGCCTACCCACTTTCATGCGGGCATAGGGCCAACTCATACAGTGAGCATCCCAAATATAACATAGCTGTTGCTCATTTACCTTAATCTAGATTTCTGTGTGCATCTGTGTGTGTATACTTGTGTGCGTGTGTGTTGGAGAGCAGCAAGGTGACTGTCTCCTTCTGTTGTCTTTCATCACCTACTATGAAAGTTTGTTGATGAAACAACAGATGATAAGCCCAAATTCTCCTTAAAGTCTGGCTAACTATACATATGCAGATAGCACACACTGTTATTGGGGGATGGGTGAAACTGTGAAAGAAGTTACAGAAGTTCAAGGGCACTTGCTTCGTTCTAGCCCTTCCAAACTAAACAGCACACAATTATCTGTTGATTTAGTCCTTTACTAATGGAGCTTCATGATGAGTTGGCTACTTTTTGTTTGTTTTATACCAGGAATTGAACTCAGGGACTCTTAACCACTGATCCACATTCCCCCAGCCCTTTTTATTTTTATTTCCAATGGACCTTTATTTTATTTATTTATTTTTATGTGGTGCTGAGGATTGAACCCAGTGCCTCACACATGCCAGGCAAGTGCTCTACCACTGAGCTACAACCCTAACCCCCTTTTTATTTTTTTATTTTGAGACGGTCTTGCAAAGTTGCTTAGAGTCTCCCAAAGTTGCTGAGGCTGGCTTTGAACTTGTGATCCTCCTACCTCAGCCTCTGCAGCCACTGGGTAATTTCAGTTCACAACCACACCTGGCATCTACTTCTTTTTAAATAGGTATTAGTAGTATTTGAAAATTTTAGAGAACAAAAATCCAAGTTTAAATGTGCTGCTGCATGAATCTAGTAAGTTTAGGTAACATGAAATGGGAGGTATCTGTGGGTTTATCTTTGATTCTCAGTGGTTTAGGTTGGTTGAGGGGCCTGGTCACCTTGTCCTGGGCCCTAGGCTCACAGCACTTTCCCTTTCAGTTTAACAGTTGGTGTCACCCAACTTGTGCCTTCCTGATACACACGTTTCCCATGAAACCACAGGCTCCAGGGTCAAAGCCCCCTGTGAGGGGTCACAGCTCAGGCACCTAGTTTTCTCCCATGTGCCAGGTCTCCTTTCCTCACTCCTGTTTATTCTGAGCCCCTCAGCAGCTCAGCACAGCAAGCTTGACAGGATCTGTCTTTCTAGACTGTTAATTTCACAGCCGGATGAGTAGAAAGGTAATTTATATGGGTCAGTCAGATTTAAAACGCTGCTGTGTCTCCTGACGAGGTGGAATGAGAGGATTTAAAAGAATTATTAGTGTGGTCCAGACCGGCCGTCTGTGGTCTCTTCGACACAGTCCTCTACCTTTTCCATTTGGTAAATGCCCCACGTAGCCTCCACATGTTGACTGTGGATTACAACCAAGATGAGAAGCAAGCCGCTGGGGGAAGATTTTTGTTTTCATTTATTTTTAATTAATTGCAAACTTCCTCTTTCATTTGGCTGGCCACGCTCTGCAGATCCTGGTGACACAGGAGCTCTGCCAGCATGAGGAGCCACTGTGCCGAGTGGCGAGAGGCCTAGAGTACCATCCAGCTGGTTTGCACTCAGTCCTGAGGGAAGGTTTTAAAGACATCTTCATGCTTGAAATCCTCCTTCCAAAATGCTCCGTGTTCCTTCTTCTTAATTGTCTCCTTAGATGATAATATTTATAATTAGAAATCATCCATTTCAAAACAAATTTATTAACCTTTCCAGGGCAAATGAGAGTGCCTAGAGGCACCTTCAGGTACAGGTTTAGAGAGAGGTTTTCTTGCCCTTTGGGGATTTCCTTGACATCCCTGGGACTAGCAGGCTTGTACAGGGAAGAGAAGATGTTAAATAGGAGAGAGCCCCCAAACAAGGGCTTAGGAATCAGTCACATCTGTTTTGAGGTGAGACTGATGTGAGCTGCATCCTGGTTCTGCCGCTGAATAATTGTGTGGTTGTGGGCAAAATTATCGAACAATTCCCCACCCCGTGATTCTCCACTTCTTCTGTAAAATAGTTGTCTTGAGTATAGATGAAGCCCTCTGCACCATACTGCATGCTTTATATGATAACAATTATGAATATAGTCTAAAAGGAGAACTGAAGTACAGAGCCCATGTGTCTTAAAATCCAAATTGAAAAACTTCCTATCCCAACAAAATGATCAACTAGGACAAGAGAAACATCCTCTTTCTGCAGACACCTAGAAAAAGAGAAAACATATCAATTATGTTTTATCGAAATGAAATTGTTGAATATCTGAGCCCCCAAGGAAGAAAGAGAGTTCCCCCCTCCACTCCCCCTCTCACCCCCCCCCCCCCCCCCCCCCGCCTAACAATTGAATTGAGATCTGGGAACATGAATAACAAGAAAGGAGGCTAACAAGAAAGGAAGCATACTGGTTCCTTGGAAGCCAGATGCTAGGGTTTTAATACACAAATGGAATCAGGAGAGAAGGCTTGGGTCCCAGCAAGAACAGGAAGGAAAAGCTAAGGTAGCTGCCTAAAGCCAGGATCCTTAATCATTTTCAGTTTAAGTGAGAAGGTGGCCTTAAAACAAGACATCCAGAAATGTGGAAACTGGGAGAAATAAAGCCATCTTGCCTGGAATCCCAGATCCTTGTCACGGCCTCATGGGAGTCTGGAGTCTGATTTCACAATTCCTGTGTGGTTTGGGAAATCTCAAGCCTAGAAATTACTATGCAATTTGTCTAAGGACAGTAGAAGGAAAAAAATATGAAGGAAATGAATAAAAATTAATGAAAGACACACAATAATGAATGTCCATAAAGCCAAACACTGGAAAGACAAAATAGAAAGATTTTGAATAAGACAAATGAAAAAGGAAACAAGGGCATAGATAAATCATATCAGGAATAAAAAAGATAATTGAATGTGTGTGTGTGTGTGTGTGTGTGTGTGTGTTTTCAGAAACCATGGTGATAAATTTGAAAGCTTTAGTCAAGAGAAAATTCTAGAAAACTTACCAACATTATGATGATGACTAAGGAAAAGATGAATAGCTTCATAACTGTTAAAGAAATTTAATCAGTAGTTAAAATTAAACTCAGATAAAATTCACGAGAGATGATGTTTTATAGGAAAGTGCTACACATCTAAAAAAGATGTAACTTTTATTTTTTATACCAACTCATCTAGAGAATACAAAAAGAGAAATGCTCTACAACTTATACCATACAGATAGCAAAAACGTGAACAGAAGTTTTCAGAACTGTAGTGCCACAGTGGAAAACTGCTGGCAATTTGATTTATAAAAATGATGCAGAATCATAAATAAAATATTAATAGAACAAATTCAACAATGTATTAAAACATAGTATAATCAAGTGGCATTAAATTTAGGAATGCCAAAATGATTAGACTTTAGACACATTAATTTTATTCACCGTATAAACAAATTGAAGATAAAAACATAATTATCTCAACAGATTTGGAAAAAATTACTCAATAAATTTCAGTACCCATTCAGAGTAAAATATGAAACAATTCATGAATTCATACTAAAATTGGAAGAAGAAGAAATTTCCTTAACCTGACTCAAAACATCAACCACGAACACATCGTACCTGGTGGGGAAGCATCAGAAGCTCCATTTACTACTTTTTAAGTCCTTCTTAAGTGACTCTCTGCTATTGTCACTTCATTTAGATACTGTACTGGATATTTTAACCAGTGCAGTAAGACACATTAATTAATTATTTTAAATGTGAAATGATTGGAAAGACATAAACAAAGTAATTGTTACTGCCAATGATATGATTGTCAACATGAAAAAAATACAGAAAATCCACAAACTATTAGTACCAAGCATAGTTTAGTTAGATTCCTGGATGCAAGAGCCACAGTTGAAATTAGCAGTGTACTTTTATATTTCTATAAAATGTAGCAAATGTGTTGAAAGATAAATCTAAATAAAGAGCAATATCTTTATGAGGCTAAGTTCTGATGAAGAACCTAGAAGAGGTAGTTAGTGTGTGGAGATATGCCACATGCAGAGATTGCAAGACCTAGTATTAGGAGGATGACAATTCTCTAATTAATTTATAAAGTAGATTTAGTTTTACAGAATTTTATAATCTGACCCAAAGCATTGTACACAAGTAAAAAGGGCTGAGAATGGTCTAAATATAAATATTTTCATAGAGAGTAAGGTCTAGGAGGAGAAGGAGAAGAAAAAGAGGAGACTTGCCCCACTAAGGGTAAAACTTACTAAATAAAGAGGTGTTGTGGACACGAGCACAGAAAAAGATAATGGAGAAGAATCTGGACCCTACACAAAACCCATCTGTATTTGGGGACATATGTAGAGTGGTCTTACAAATCCAGGAGGGAAAGTTGAAGCTGGTCAGCAAAAAGAGCACAACACTGCTTATCCATGGGGAAAGTGGTGTTGGACTCTTTTTTTGTAGGGTACCTCAAATTCTCCACAAAAATACATGCATATGAGTGTCACGTATGAAAAAGCGAACCTTTAAAAACTTTTAAGAAAGAATGTCAAATAATACTTTATGACTTTGGGCAAGAGATATTTCTTAAACAGCAAATAAAAACAAAAGGAATAGTGATAGATTTGACTTTATCAATAATATCAAAAAGCAGTGCTTGGAAAAATATTCCAAAAACAGAGTTAAAAAGCAAACCATACCGAGAGAAGATATTTTCTATCTGTGTAATTGACAAAAGAATTGTATTCAGAATACATAAAACTTCTAAAGATCAATAAGGAAAAGAAAAGAACCCATTTGGAGATGGGTAATGGATATCAAAGAGCAGTTCACAGAAGGGGGGACCAAAAGGTTTCAAAGTTTATGAAGAGATAGTCAACTATGCTGATGCCCAGAAAGTACCACTAATCTAACAAGCTACCGTATCATCACAAGAATAAGAAAAACTATAGGTCTGATTATGGCCACATATTTGTATGAATGTAGGGAGGCAGAACCCAGGTAATACTAACAGGAGAAAAAATTGGTACTGCCTCTCCCGAAAACAGTATTTCATTACTTAGCAATGATGGCATGCATGTAGCCTAAAGTTCTAAAATTCTACTTCCAGTTACACACTGAAAGACTCCCACACGTGGGTACCAGGGGTCATACACAAAGATAGTCATTGTAGCACTGTTTACAAAAATGAAAAAGTAAAAACAATTGTCATCGTCCATCAGGGAATTGGAGAGAGAATCTGGGTTTACTTAAACAATGAAAATTATCCAGCAGTTAAAATGAATTAATGAGATTTACGTGTGTCAATATATATGAATACATCTTACAAGGAGCATATTTATGAAAAAGCAAGTTGTTAAAAGATACATGCAATATTAATATTTACATAAAATTTCAAAACATACCAAACAATAACATCATTATTTATGGATACATGCATGTGTGGTAAGATAGAATAACTTTGAAGGCAAGGATATATCCATAATTGATCAGCATGTTTGTCACTCCAAGAAAGAGGCCGGGAGGCAGGTTGTTGGTGAAGATTGATTTGTGCCTGGATATTTGATTTCTTATAAAAAGTTGAAATACAAAAAAAGTATATTAAGCAAAATGGTGAAACACTATGTTTTGAATATGGCAGATGTGTAATAGTCCTATTTTTCTGCCCTTTTCTGTTTGTTTGAAGTATTTCATAATTGGAATAAAAATTTAGATATGTAACCACGTTTTTATATATTTCAAATAAAGATTAGAGCCCCACACTTTCTGTGGAAGTTTTAGTATGCTTCTAGCCCCCGTCATTCTCCATCTTTGAGAATTGCTCATATGCATAGGATGGAGTTGGCATGTGCCAGAACTTTGTTGCAGTTTGCTCCTTGTGGTTTTTGTTATTCAAGCAATGGTGTTTTCATTTCCTCCATGAGGAATGCACGTTTTATTATCGATTATGACTTTTAAAATTGAACACACTTTTTGGAGATGCTTATATATATATGCTCTCTCCAACCCCATCTCCCCCACCAAACTGGAAATCACAGATAGAAAGAATTAGTTATACAGGAATGTTTTTCTGGAAAGTTCATTTACAGGAAGTCTGTGAGATAGGCTAACAAGTGTCCACTATGGAGCCAGGAGTCCCGGCTTCTCTCTCTGCTTACTGTGTGTCTGGACTCATTTATGCTGCAATTTCTTTGAAGTGAAAGTGTTAACTTTTGCTCCTTTCCAGCTCTCAGATTTGGTAATTTTATGAAGTGTGTGCATGAATTCAGTCATAAATGCAATAGGATCAGAATATATGAATTGAGGAGGAGGTATCCCTTTCTCTGTCTTTGTGTCACTGTTATGCAATAATGTCATGAAGGCTGAATTTTTTAAAAAAATATTTATTTATTTCCTTTAGTTGTACACAGTGGAATGCATTTACGTTTATGTGGTGCTGAGGATCGAACCCGGGCCTGAGCACGTGCTAGGCGAGCGCTCTTCCGCTGAGCCACAACCCCAGCCCAAGGCTGAAATTTTTGAAAGCCAATGTCTTCTGAGAAAGATATGTCTTTTTGTTCATTAATGCCTCAGCAGAAATGGTTGTTTTTTTCTTTGGGGGCGGGTACCGATAATTGAACTCAGATACACTTGACCACTGAGCCACATCCCCAGACCTATTTTGTATTTTATTAGAGACAGGGTCTCATTGAGTTCTAGCTTTTGCTGAGGCTGGTTTTGAACTTGAGATCTCTCCTGCTTCACTCTCTTGAACCGCTAAGATTACAGACTATGCCATGGTGCCTGGCAGATATGGATTTTTGAATAAGCAGGACAAATAGTATGTTTCCTGAAAGATTCTGGGAAATAAGACAGGTGTGTTTCGATCAGGAGGTGAGGTAGACAGGGGCTGGAAAGAAGAAAGCCATGCTGTAGAGGGGAGTTCTTGCCATTTGGAAGAATACATGGGGCCCTGTGTGGTTGGGGATATGGATTCTGAATGGGAGACATGGTGGAAAGAGGAAGATGGAGCAGAATCAAACACAAGCTTTGCAATAGTCCAGGACGGCAGCTCCCAGGATCACCTCTTAGGTTCTAGCTAATGAAGAACCATTTTTGGAGATAAAGTTCAGAAAGTTTTCTCTATAATTAGAAAGGGTACTATGAAATATTTGGGTTTGCTATAGTGAAGGTGGGCAAATTTGAAAAGGAGCCATGGGTCAAAAGGAAATGCCCCAGCAGGTTGGATGCTTGGTCAGCTCAGTGGCCCTGTAATGACTTCTTCCCTGAGCCTTGTGTTGATTAGAGTTACTAGAAGTTTCCATTAAGGTTACATGAAAAAGGTAGAGGAAAAATTAGCTCAGAAACTTTAACACAGTGCGATCTATGCTTCATATGGGAAATTCTGAGTTGGTGTCTAAGTTTTCAAGTATTCTACAGGAGATATTTAAATGTAATTTCCTGTGTCTTAATTGCTAATTATTTTAACTAAGGGCTCTAAATTAAACATTCTCTATTTTGAAAGCTTTAAGGAGTTTAAAGCAATTGCTGTCACTAGAAATGTGTTTAGTATCTATTCTCAGGAGTGGAATCTAATCATCCACATAAGGCTGGTGACCTCAGAAAGACAGCCAGAAGCATTGGCCTTAATTGTATTAAGAACTCAGTGTCCACTCGAATGAAAAACTGCCTTTGACTCATGGAAAGTTTAGGGACTTAAAAGTTCAGTGCATTTGAGTCTGTTATGTGTGAAATGTGTGGAAGATTGCCTTAAAATTTATTTTTTGATAGACAGACCTGGTCTATTAATCAACTCTATAGAGAGAAAATTGAGATATGTTATTTGGGAGTTGAGCTGTCACCCCATTTTTTTCCCCGGCCTGATCATACTTTAAATGACATTAAAAATTATACTAAGATATAAATTCTTTCATTAAGGTATGCTTCTTTTTTGTTGATCCCACCAAGAAGCTTTTATATATATGTGTGTGCATGTATAACATATATTTACCGGTAAATGTAGTGCTTATTAATAGTCACTCCCCACCAAGTATAAGGATTTCAATGCGTAGTACATAGTTCAATCAAGTGTTTTCAAACTAGAGATTGTAAACCTCTCCTTCTGTTTTATGTCTGGCTAAGCCAGTTGTGGTGGTACATACCTATAATCCCAGTAGCTTGGGAGGCTGAGGCAGGAGGATTGCAAGTTCAAAGCCAGCCTCAGCAACTTAGTGAGGCCCTAAGCAATTCATTGAGACCCTGTGTCAAAATTAAAAAATAAAATAAAAAAAAAGGCTGGGGATGTGACTCAGTGGCTAAGTGCCCCTGGGTTCAATCCCTGGTACCTAAATAAATAAATAAATATTTAAAAAAATGTCTGGCTAAAATTTTACTTTCTCATATCCATGTGCCCCAAATAATTTTAAAATAAAATATTTGGGTTACTGTAACAAGAAGTGAAGCAGGATTTATTTTTTTCTCTCTGAGTTGTGGAAAGTCCCAAATTTATGGGTAAAAGGTGTTAGATGCCTAGAATTCTAAGCAGAGAACCAAGTTGCAAGAACCAAATAACCTTCTATAGAACATGCAAGCCCTATAATCATAATCTGCATCCCTACCACCAATTAATAGAAGAGGACTTCTGGAGAAAGAAAAGGAGAGAGTTCCCCTGAGAGATCTTCATTGTTTCCCAGTGGGTGTTTGCTTAGCCAGTTGACATGCCAACTGCCTCTGTTCTGCTGAAAAGGAAGAGGCAATTCAGGAGAGAGGTGACAGACCTTCCAGGTAAAAGGAGTGCTGGTAAAAGGAGGTATACTTTCTCATTGTCTCTGATCTAGTATTTCTTGGTTCCAAAAAATTGTCTGGAAAAAGTAGTTGGAATGTAGTAGGTTCTTGCTAGGCCTGCTGTGTCATGAGGAGTGAAGAGTGCTAGATCACAGATAACCTGTTGGGCATCTGCCAGAAGTCACAGAGTTCCCTTCCAAATCTCATGGTATATGACTACTGCCTGGGAAAATCTGCAATGGTGCTTCCTGATCTTCAGCAGTGGAGTATGTTGGTGCTTCCACTCACTGGACTCACGGACAATGAGCGAGAATGGTAGTGTATTAGTCAGCTTTCTATTGCTGTGACAAAATATCTGAGAAAACCAACTTAAAGGAGGAAAGATTTGTCTCATGGCTTTGGTCCAAATTTGGCTGTCTTTATTACTTTGGGCTTAAGTTGATACAGAATATGATGATTATGGGACCATATCCTAGAGAAGGCTGTCACCTGTTGGCAGCATGGAGGTGGAGAGAGAGAGAGAGAGAGAGAGAGATATCTCTAGAAAGAGAGAGATAAAGAAGAAGAAGGAGGAGGAGGAGGAGAGAGGAGGAGAGGAAAAGGAGAGGAGGAGAGGAGGAGGAGGAGGAAGAGGGAAAAGAAAGGAGAGGAGAGGAAGAAGAAAGGAGAAGAGAGAGTATGCATAAGGGGCAGGGAACAAAAGCATACCCTCAAAGCTTACCTCCAAAGTGACCCACCTCTTCCAACTAGGCACCACCTTGTAAAGTTTCCACCATTTCCCAATAGTACCACCAGCTGGGTACCAAATCTTCAACATACAAACCTTTGCAGACATTCCGGATCCGAGCCATGACAGGTAGTTTTGGCCTAATTGGCATGGAAGTGCTGCCTTCCTGGTCAGGAGACACGGCATGTCCCCTTTCTCAGACACTATGTGCTCTTTTTTGCCATGGGCATGGGCACTAATCCTAATGCAAAATATCTCCACCTGTCTCACCATGTCAACAGATTTTAACTGATGTCTGAGCATGTAGCCTGATTGTGCCCCAGTCCTTCTCCATAGGGCAACTAGAACGATCTTAAGGAAGGTAAGCCTAGTCATGTGACTCCCCAGATTAAAACTTTTGTATAATTCCCATGATCCCTTAGGACAATTCAAATATCTTTATTTTGATTCCCTGGTCTCTCTTGATTGTATGGGCTTCTTTTGGCACTTCTACCTTGCCAAAGTGCTCTTTCACTCCTAGGTTTTCACAGGAACTTCTACTCTGCCAGGAGCACTCTTTGCTCAGAAACTCCCGTCCACCTCCCATCTACATTGGGTGTCCTAATTCTCACTTGACCTTCACTTAGCTGATTAAATGTCACTTCACCACAACACACCTGACCATTAATTCCTGTAACATGTGCTGCTTCCTCCTGGGTGGGAGTGAAAACCTGCCTGTCTTAGTCACCACACCAACCTGGCCCAGAGTACATACTTAATAGATATTTGCTGAAAGAATAAGAGCTAATTAGGGACCATTTAATCCTTGGGCACTAAAAAGATGAAGTTAGTTACCTTAATCAGATCAAAACTGGGCCTTCTGCCCACGCCGTATTAACATCTGACTTAGAGCAGATGCTAACATTATATCAAGGTATCAACTAGAGAATGCTGAATACAATCCATCATTTTTTAGACAACAAGCAAAAGCAAGAACTTTAGTGCTTATTAGCAGAGTTTATTCTGATGACCATGCATCACATACCTTCTCTTACTCTCAAACAGTTTATCCCCAGGCTTTTATTTGCTGACCGCAAGATCATCTGTTTATTCTTATCAATTTATTTTCCTGTAAACCCAGGAAAGACTGTGAAGCATTCAGAGCTACACTGAGAGGCCAGCTTATGAACTTCCTGCAAGGATTTTCTCAGACTGCTCAGGCCTTTCCTATCACAACTAGCTTCATGTGAGTTTGCTCCCTTGAACTCCCCAGGAGTGTTCACTCTTTAAAAAAAAAATCTATTAAGTCAGATTGGGTGTCTTGATTATTGTATTAATTTGCTAGGCATGCTATAATAAAGAACCACAAACTGTATGGTTTAAACAACAGAAATTTGTCTCTGAAGGCTGCTAGTCCAAGATCAAAATGTCAGTGGGGCTGGTTCTTTCTGAGGGCTGTGAGGAAAAATATGTTCCATGCCCCTTGCCTGGATTCTGGTGGTTTGCTGGCATTTCTTGTCTTGGAGAAGTATTCTCTGGATACTTCTGGATTCATCTTCATGTGCTCTTCTCCTGTATGTCCATCGCCAAATTCCCCTATTTATAAGGACACTAGTCACATTGGATTATGTGCTTACTCTAATCTTATGTAAATTTATGCTAACTTAATCTTAAATAATGTTAAATAATGACAACCCTATTTCCAAATAAGATCACACCTGAGGTCTAAAATTTCAGTATATGACTTTTTAGGGAATATAATCCAATACATACATTTACAAGTAGTAGAAACTTTTATATAAGTGAAAAATGGAATTCAGTGATAAAGAATCAGATGGTTTTGAAATATCTTAGTGATTGGGATCTCAATTCTCTTGCAGGTACTGCAACTGGGAAGAATGGGC
The DNA here is from genome assembly GCA_025594165.1 of Tamias sibiricus. Lineage (NCBI taxonomy): Eukaryota > Metazoa > Chordata > Mammalia > Rodentia > Sciuridae > Tamias > Tamias sibiricus. The sequence continues at coordinate 102,794,326 of CM046664.1, read as the reverse complement.
TCCTTTTCTTTATATTTTAAAAAATATTTTTAGTTGTAGATGAACACAATACATTTATTTATTTGTTTGTTTATTTATTTATTTACATGGTGCTGAGAATCAAACCCAGTGCCTCGCATATGCTAGGCAAGCGTTCTACCACTGAGCAACAACCCCAGCCAATGGGCTCCCTTTCTTCTATCCTCAAACAATTCAATTTGAAGCTCAGAATCCTGGGAGAGAAAGTCGAATTGACTAAGCTTGGGGTAGATGCCCACTCTTTGGCTGTAAATGATGGTGATGTGGTGGTGAGAAGACATTTTGCTAAGAAAATCTCTTGGTTTCCATTGTGGGAGTTCCAGAACTTGGATTTATTGTTCTACAAAGTCTGCACACAAGGAAGAGTGAAGATAATCCCCCAAAAGGAATCTGGGATTTGGAAATGTTAGAGACAGAAAGTACGTGATGGTAGCAAAAACTAAACAAAGCAAGCAAAAAACTTTCTCCACCTTTTTTTTTTTTTTTTTTAAAGAGGAGGAAATAAACTCAAGAAGTATGGTTTCTTTCTTGTATGAATATTAGACCCTGCCAAAACCAAGTGCAGAGCTATGCCTAGGCAGATAGAAGTTGGGGATTTGGGAAGTCCTTCAGTTGTATTACATGCTGGCTCTCTTTGCTGGGTGATGTCCTTTAGAAGAGGAACTGACATCTTTGCAGGAGCTCAGCATGTGGACATTTTAAGGGATAGGGATTTCCAAGAAGTATAAGGTGAGAGGCAGACATCAAGCTATTGTAATTCCTTTCATTTTCTTTTTTCATGCCAATCCTCAGAGGGGATTTTCATGGACTTGCACACAGAAAGCAGAACCAGTCCCTGGTAAAAGGCGATCAGAATTCTCTCAGTCTCAGATACCAAGGTTTTTATCCACTGGGTCAGCTAACTTACTTCCCTAGTGCCCTCAGAAGCTGAAGGTGCTAACTCATCTTCAAGTGTCAGTGTGGCCCAGGGCATGGAGTATGGGCTTCAGAATCACTTGGTTCTGCAGGATGGATCTGTAGAACCAAGTCAAGTGACACATTTCCTCTGGACCTCAGGGCTCTCCCACACGATAGTACTCTAAGCTTCCTCTGCCTTTCTGTGCAGGCTGGCCATAAGAAAATCATCAGACCTACTTTGTGTGGTAGTAGAACATGAGGCCTCCATTCTGAAAATGTGTGCCCTATTCCCAGAAGGAAGGCATGCCACATGGAGAGGGCAGGAAGGACTGAACAGACAGACTTGCTATGTCTCTCTCAGTCTCTGACCCTTACTTAGTTCCTCTTTTTTAGTTCAATTTCTACCTGACATCTACACTTCCTATTTCATGTAAAACTTTGATTCAATAAATATGTTATGCTTTTCTCTTGTTAACCTGTCTTTTGTTATAGGGGTCTGAGCGCCTGTTGTGTGGACCACCTTGCTGATGGCATTTGTCTGTCTGCTTCTTAAGGAGGACACCTGTCCTCTGCCACATTGGCTCTTGCCTGCTGATGTAGTTTCTGCCCTCTTTGTACATTTCTAGTGTGCTCCTTGGGTCTGCTGGACTTCTGGAGTCTGGGTAAAAGTATTGAATATTCTACAGGGGATGTTAGATTTAGAAAGTGAAATAGAATGAGCGAGTCACAGCCTCTCCTACCACCAAGCTGACCATGTAATGAACACTTGTGGTTGTTTGAAAGATCACTGAAGCAGGACCATCAGCACCTGTCACTCCCCAAAATGTGACTTGGCAAGATTAGGACGTTTTATCGGATTAGCTCAAGGATCAGTAAATTTGAAAATTTACTTAGAAGATTAAATAATCTTTTATTGTGACTGCTCTTACTTTTCTGCCCAAATCTTCTCTAATAAAATTTCCACAGCAGCCAGTGAGAGTAGAGAGAAAGATTATAGTTTGGAGAGTTTTGGAAACGTGTACGCATCAGAAATTCACTGTACACATGAATACTCAGCTTCTGTAAACAAATAGGAAGGATGGTTTCATGAGGCTGTTAACTTCGCCCAGACTAGAAAGTTGTACTTGTCCTTCTTTTTTTGTGCTTGTACCAACCTGTGCCTGATGTGCTCAGACTTGGGGGAACTCCTTCCCCTGGTGTGGCCACAGCTTTCTGCTCATTTACCTACCCTTCCTTGCACAGGGCTCTGCCCTGTTTTTCCAGTGTCCATCTCCCTCTCTCCTTCCTTCTTTGTCTATATGTTAAACACTTTTGCTGATAATTTCTGGTAGGAAGAGTTATATGCTCAAGGATAATACTAGTGACCTTCTGGGAACCCCACCTGGTATTCTTTTAAACTTTTATTTTAAAAATCCAACCCCCAGTTTCCCAAGCCCCACTCATTCATTGACATCTTCACAATTTGTCATAGCTTAGTAATCCTTGTAGTAGAGTTTTCTTTGAACCAACTCACATTTTAAACTTCAATCTACATTTTAGCTCTGATCCTAAGCAATAATATCTATGGAACAGTGACTTTGACCTACGTGTTATGTCATTTTGAATACGCATTAACATAATAGGTATCTATTAGAAATTTCTTGTAGACTAGCTGTAGTTATCTGACGTAGTCCCAGTAGCACCTTCTTGGTCTATTTTAGTGGCAGCCAACAGAATGTCCTGTGATGAAGGGAATGTTCTCTCTCTGCCCTGTCCAACATGGCAGCCATGAGCCATATGTGTGAACAGAGCACTAGGAATGTGGTTAGTGAAACTGAGAAATGGAATTTTAAATTTTATTTAATTTAGTCAATTAAAATTGAAACAGCCACTTGTGGCTCATGGTTACTGTATTGGTAAATAAGAATCTGTATTTTGAGATGTTTGGACTAAATTATCTCTCAGCTTTTTCTTGCTCTAAAATTAAAAAAAAAAAAAAAAAAAAAAGGCAAGCTACTGGGGTCTTCAAGAGTATGACTATCTGTGTAGACAGAAGAGCAGAGTACCTGGACTTAAAATTTTGAACAAGATGGGGCTTTTTCAATATGGCTAATGAATAGCACAGTACTTGGCTCAAAATAAACAACAAACAAAAAACCCTCAAGGGATGGTAGCTTTCATCAACCCCCAGGTCTTACCGCCAGAGGGTGACTTTGGTGATAGAACTTAGATTGAGGTGACCTTGAGTAATTAAAGTTGGAAATTGACCTGTTATCTATCAATCTATCATGACAATAAATCCAGGGTTGTTGTGTGCACAGCGATTTGTTAGAAAAGGGGTACAGATTCTGGAAATATAACCCCGGGTCTGCGGTCAGGAGCTGCTGGTCAAGGATACATTTTATGGAAGTTGTACTTTCTGGAGCTAGAAAACTTTCAAGCACAGTTCTTTCTCCAACTTCGTTTCATCTTGAACAAACACAAGGGTACTTGTAGAGAGAAATTCTCCTCCAAAGTACACTCTTCTGGTGATTACCAGCAGGTCCACTGGCAGCGGCTAGATTGAGAGTCTGAATCAGCCCTGCTGATTACCTTAATCACCTTAATCATAGAATCCACCCTCCCTGGAATGGCCTCAACACCAAGAGTGGCAGAACAGCCACTCTTAGATGAACACTCCTCGTTAGAACATATTCAGATGCATTTAATGAAGAGCTCGTGATTTGTATTAGGGACATGAGAATCTTAAGGCTTTGTCACCCTTTCACTCGTTCCCTTTATTAGTAGTGAAGAGTTTTTGGAGACTTTGTTAGAACACTCAGCACATCCTAGAGAGGTGCTGCTGAGTCCCAAGGTGAGCATCTTTCCCCTGTCTGCTCACGAACCACCAAAGCGTCCATGGCAACTTCTTCTCTTTGTCTTCACTCTGAAGACTCACAGTCTGCACATATTTGGGGATGGGGGTTTCCCCATTCATTCACTCCCAGAATAAGCAGCAGCAGCACAAGTGTTCTTCATCAAGAACAGTTCCAAATGGCTTCACTTGATAGACATTCACTTCTCTAGGATGTCACTACCGGAGTAGTCCAGGGACTGGGCAAGTTAATTGCTTGTATTATTTTTCAAATGCTACATAGTATACAAGGGAAACAACCAAAACCAGCTTGCACATTTGCACGGGTAACTGTATCATGGGAATTTTTATATCTTCTGATGATTTTGTAGGCGTGAGCTTGTGACATTAAGCCCCCAGAGACTGTTCAATCTCTCCCAGCATCGTTTTTGATAAAAGTCATCACAGAAATGATGGTGATAGGATTATGCTTTATTGCCCAAATCATTAGATGTTTCATAGGTATGGCTCACATTCAAAGGTTATAATAAATGACCTTTTTACTGAAATAATGAAGGTTAATATCAACTGATCTCTTATTACTAATATTCAGACAAAAATGTAAGGAATAAGCCGGGCGCGGTGGCACACGCCTGTAATCCCAGCACTTGGGAGGCTGAGGCAGGAGGATCGCGAGTTCAAAGCCAGCCTCAGCCGTGGCGAGGCACTTAGCAACTCAGTGAGACCCTGTCTCTAATAAAATACAAAAAAAGGGCTGGGGATGTGGCCCAGTGGTCGAGTGCCGCTGAGTTCAATCCCCGGTACCAAAAAAAAAAAAAAAAAGTAAGGAATAATGCAGATTTTAGTTAAAGCTAGAAGTACCTTAGTACACTTAACAACAACAACAAAAAAATTGCCTGTAATGATTAAGAATGGTAATTTTGGCATCAGGAAGATTTGGTTTTGAATTCTGGTGTCCTATTTTCTTCTGTGATCTTAGGCAGGTTTCTAAACCTCTGTGTTTATCTAGTTGACCTGTCTATAAAATGGCAATAATAATATGTGATTCCAAAACTTTCCAGAAATGTAAAATTAATAAGTGAATGGAAAATGATTTTAGTAGTTTCTAGCACAAGGTTAAAAATCAAGCAAATGGTAATTAGTTAGCAATAGCATTATTATATTCTTTAACCAATGCCTGAGAACCTGTTTTCCAAAGTTGGTTCTATTTTAAAAGTAATAAACTATTTAATCTTCAGAACATTCTAGAGTATATTTATTTAGAAAAAAAGTAATTATAGGGAGCATTTTTATAATACTGGTTGTCTTTATTCTGTGCCCTTCACATACCTTATTCATATTACAACAATCAAATGATGTAGATACAAAGAATGTCCCCATTTTACAGGTGAGGAAACTTGATGCACAGAGGATAAATAATTCAAGATTACCTGGCTAGTCATAACAGAGCCAGGATATGATCCAGGCAGCTGGACTCCAGAATTAATGCTTTTACCCATTAAGCTATACTACCTTTTAGAATCAGAAAGAAAGGTTTATATATAATTATAAAAATATGTTAGTATAAGAAAATTTAACAGCGTGTATAAATAAATAATTAATGGATTTCTTTGACTCAGATAACATCATAATTGTTTTCCCCACCCCTTTGCATGAATATCCTTATTCAATAAACCCTCTGCATTTAACTTAATGTTAAGGATTTCAACTTCTATAAAATAACTTAGTTTGCTGCACAGAGGGTATTTTTTTTCTTTCCAAATCTTTTATAAGAAAAATATCTTCTATTTGTAAAAATCATCTTGAAGAGAGAAATAACCTCTAGTGCCAGGGAGATGAAGGGAGAGTGAAGAATGTGAGAAAACAACCATCATTTACTAAAAAAATCAAAGTTTTAGACCAATTAAAAATGGACTGGGGAGTCTGGCAGTGACTTATCTCTGTAGTGAAATGGGTCTTACCCCCTGCAACCCCACCACCATGTAGGCATCAGGTTAATGAGTTCTAGGCACAATAAAAATGGAATTTGGGGTGAAATTGTATGCCATTGCAATATTTAAAAATTTGGGAATTTTTCAAAGAACATGTTTGTGAAGAAATCGATTCTGTACGTAGGCATATTTTGAAATACACAATTAATATCATAACTATATGTATGCATATGTTTTAAATTTTATTTGTATATGCAGTATTATACTATGTTTCCCCATTTCAGTAGATCTTCTATAAGCTCATTTTAACAATGTTCCCTTTGGAAATTATATTATTTGTTTCCCATGATGAGAAATAGCTTTGCAATAATTACCTTTGTGCATGTATCACTTATTCTCCTTGATGGCATCCTACTAGTTCATTAAGCACTGGGACATATTACCAAATAATTTTTCCTAACATTATACCCATTTCATTTACCAGGGGTAAAATGGAATGCCTGTATCATTGTACCCTTGCAAGTGTTGAATATTATCATTAAATACTTATACTTCATTTTAAAATTTGCAAATTACGATGAGACTAAATGTGCTACTGGTCATTTTCTGCTGAGAATTATTCATGCCTATATTTCTTTTCTTTTTTCAATGCCTTGTGTAGTCATACCTGTATTTTGATTAGAATGTCAATAATATTTCCTAGTGATTTTTATCAGTTCTTTCTACGTGAGGATTTGTATACTTATTAATTTAAAATAATCTTCTGAATTTGTCATTTGCACTTTAATTTTATGACTTCTCATTAAAATGTTTCAAAATCAAGTCATAGAGTGGCTTATTTAAAAACATCATAATCAAATATTACATTTGTCTTAATAATCATGGTAACAAAAGGACAGCTTTGTAGATTCTGTCTTCCAGGATGTCATTAGCCGTGATTAGCCTCAAGGCACTGAAGAGATAGGACAGGGCAGGCTTACCAAGAGACCAAAAGTCACTTTTGTGATAAATCAGCATAGTATGCCAGAGACCCTCATACTTTACTTTTACCATTCTCTCCACCTTATTATTTCTTTCTCCTCATGTGTCTGCATTCAAACTACTTTAAATTTTGTTCCAGATTTTGTCTATATTAGATTGTAGTACTGGAACTTTGATACCTTGCCTCATCTGTCTCTTCATTTTGTGTGTACCTTTTACATTTTCTACCTATAGATGTTCTTTTGCTTCTTTTCAGAACAATACTTTTAATGAAAGGAGAAAAGATGGGAAAAGTACCTTATCCCCCCCCCCCCCCCCCCCGCATTTGAAAAGCAAATTAAATATCCTAAGGGCTCTCCATTGAGGGACCGGATGGGGCTATTGTTAGCATAGGGCACTATCTCTGTACATGAACCTTGCATAAATAATTCCCCCAAGGGCTAGGGCATAAGAACTTTTGACACAGAAAGCTCTGCTGAGGATGCTTATTCTTTTGTTTCTGTTTGAAAATTAGGTAAGGGCCTTGACCAAAAGAAGACATCATTTCAAAAGAAAAAATAAATCACTCAATTTCAGCAGAACAACATCTGAATCAGATGAAGAGGAAGAATAATAGTCTTGACAAAAAGGATCTATGAACAGCCCAGTAAGCACTGGGGTCCTGCCAGAACTCTCCGGAAAGTGATGGATGTTGGTGAGAGTTGTTATCATCTTGTTCTACTTTTATACAACCTCCAAATCCCAAATCAAAATGGATGTTATTTTCTCTCCAGCCCCCTATTCAGCCACCAGCAGCACAATGTCGGCAAGAGGAAACTGGGTGGTCAGCCCCTAGTGGAACCGCTCAGGTGACACTAGCTCAGATCCTTGCTTTATGCAGGATTGTGCCAGTGTGTGCTCTTCAGCTTTTTTCCAAATTCCTTTGACTTGCTTTCAGGAAGACCTCACATACATATTCTAACGGCTCTTTTAAATCAGACTGATTAAATAAAAATCTTGCAAGTTAAATCCTATTCCTTGAAGACCCTTCATTTCACATTTGGTCTGTTTTAAAGGGGACTTTTGCTGTTGATTCACTGGGTGCACAGCTGTGTAAACCTGGCAGCCTGGGTCTGGTATACTGCTGGTTTCCTCAGCCAAATGTTTTTCCACAGTAGCCCTTTCTGTATAGGAATGGGGCCAGAGATGTGGAAGTTCAGTTTAAAAACAACAAACACATAAAGCCTGCGCTTGGGAGGCTAAGGAAGGAGGCTTTGGAGTTCAAAGCCAGCCTCAGCAAAAGCGAGGTGCTAAGCAACTCAGTGAGACCCTGTCGATAAATAAAATACAAAATAGGGCTGGGGATGTGGCTCAGTGGTTGAGTGCCCCTGAGCTCAATCCCTGGCACAACGCCCCCCCCCCCAAAAAAAAAAAAAAATCATGTAAGTGGCCATGTGTCTGTGGCTTCATTCTCATTCTCATTGGGCAAGTCCCTCAGGTGCTTGCGTTTTGTAGTTTTTCTCACATTTCTGTAAGGGTTTCCTGCTCTCAGCTAGAAGTGGGCAGGGACATGCGTCAACCTGATTTTACCAGGTTTCCAAGCACCATCACTGCCTTAGTCATTCACCATTAGCCCGATACACTAGTGCCATCAGAAACCAAAGTGGAGAAGAAAGTAGATTAGAATTTCTCGCTTCTTCCATGAATCCTCTCTCATGACATTTTCAGCTACAGGCTGTCCCTTAACACATTTCCCAAACTGCCAGATCGTAACTATCAGACCAGGTACTCTCTTCAAAAACATTGCTACACCCCTCTCCTGGATAATACTATTTCAGTGAGTTTAAAGGGGGTGAGCTAGAAATTTATCTTTTAAAAAAGTTCCTCCAAATTTTAAACATACATTTAAAAACCATTTCAAGTCGAGTCTCATGACCAGGCAAACTTAGGTCTTTGGACTCTCAAAGATCTGATGATTTAATTACATTTTAAATCTTGTCATTGAAGTGTACCTTGTGCAGAGATTTCCAAGAAAAAGAAGGGCAGTTTGATTTTTAAGAAGTTGGTCATAGGGACTGGAGTGTGAAAAGATAATTAAGGAGAGAGACAGGAGGAATACTTCACTGAAGGAAGAGGGACCGAGTGGGAGTGAGCGGGGGATGGAGCACTCCAACCATCTAAGCGGCAGCATAATGACCTCCTTATCGGTCTCCCACCTCAGCCTCCGCATCCTTGAACCCTCACAGCTGTCACAATCAGCTTCTGTGGGCCTCTCTTTGATTGCGTTACTTCCCCCTCTCAGAATTCTGTGCCAATGCCCAATTACCTCTCAAGTCAAATTAACACTCTTAATCACAGGCCTCAAAGCCCTTCACCCTTGGGTTTCCTGCACCTAATGGCCGCCCTCACTGTGCTCAGGGCTTGCTGCTCTGGCTCCCAAGCTCTCTTTACCAGCCCCACCGCACCCTCTAATGGCTTCTTCTTCCTTTCCATTTCTTCCTTTAAAAAGGCTCTTTGGAAGTAACCTTTTCAGTGTTCGATTTTCCCCTTTCTGGTTTGCTGACAAGATGGCTTTAAAATTTGTCCCAATTTGACTAAACTTTAACCAGGTTATTTCCTGACTCTAGGACCCTAGCCTCCCTTTGCTTAGAGCATTTGTAATGCTTGAGAAAACTTGTCATGGTAAATGCTTGCTTTCTCTGTCCCCTTTGAGATGCATATAAATCTTCTTCCCTCCTCTATCTAGCCAGTTCCACAACTCAGGAAAGGTCTTTCTCAAGGACTTGGGAATCATGTCTTTGAAATGTAAATCCTGAAGGACTTAGCATTCCTATCTCCCCTCTCTGCACTTGAGGGGATTCCTAAGTCTGATAGGCACCACCCAGCAGGCTGGATAGCCTAATGTGGGGGAAAAACATCTGTGAATCCAGGAATAACTTAATGTGCTGCAGCTTGATCAATTGATCAATCCATCATTGATCAATCCACCATCCGGCCATATCCTCCAGTACTCTTCCACCAGCTGAAACCAAGGCTTAAAAATTGGTCTGCCTTTTGTTTCAGAAAAGTTAATTGAGTTCAGTCTTCCCCATCTCCCCACTGCAATAAGTTGCCTAAAATCTCCTTTGCCTGTTTAACTTTGTCCAATACAATTTTTGTTTTTACATAACCTGACTCCTTAGAGCTATAACTGACTGTATTCATATACAGTACACTTTAGAAAAAATTATACATATGTGTTGTATTTCTAAAGTATAAGGCTTTGGACATTGCTGACCAGCCCTCTCAGTACTAAACTCTTCTGTATGGGAATTCTTGTTAAATCAAAGAGAGGATTAGGAGAGTGTCCATATAGAATTGAGCTCTCATCCCATGGATCATAGGTTTTCAAACATTTTGAAAACATATTAGAACACTTTTTTTTCAGTAGAAGAAAAAAAGCTTGCTCTCTATTCTAAGCTCTTTGAAAAGATTCCCAGTCAGAAAACACAGCATTGTCTTCCAAATTTACACATTGCTGATTTAAAAGGCAGGGTCATTTGCTCCATATGAGTTTTGGTGTAGAGCTGCAGCACAATTTAAATGGAATCCCAGATCTGGTTTCTAGTTATAAGGAATCCCAGTCCTGTTAGTACAAAGTATTAAACAGAAACAGAATGAAATTAAAAAAAAAAAAAAAAAAAAAAAAAAGAGAAAAAAATGCAATAAAATTAAACATGAACATTTTAAATGCAACATATACACATGAAATATACTTGTCAGGTTATATTGTTTTTATTGATTTGTCAAGAGAAAGAACCAGAAATGCTTTTTTGTTGCATAGTTTCTTCAGATAAACTTGGGGGAATTATATTGAGTGTGGAAACATGGCTTTTTTTTTTTTTTTTTTCCAGTCCTCGAACCTAGGTTCTTACATAAGCTATGTTAAGTGCTTTATAGCTGAGCTCCATCCCCAGCTGGAAGTGTGTCTAACAGGATTATGTATTTTATAAGATTGTCTTTTGTGGTGCTTGGGATATCGCTCAGTGCTACAGCCCATGCTTAGTACGCCAAGGGCTCTGGGTTCAATTCTTAGCACCAAAAAAAAAAAAAAAAAAAAAAAAAAAGTCTTTTGTAAGATTATATCAAGTTTCCGAATTTTTCTGTTAAGCCAGGGGAAAGGAAGTTCAATTGTTAAATAACTTAAATAAGAACAATGAAGATGCTTAACATTTTTTTTCTGATCTTTAATTCTACCTGAACCATCCCTTGTCTTCTCTCAGCCAAGGCAAAGCTACCCTTTAGTTATTGCCTTGAAAATAAAGGTTCCTTTGCTCTTGGGAGAAAGAAGTTTTTCTTGACAATGCTGAATTGTCTTGGGAATCACAGCTGCTTTCAGTAGCCAGTCATTGGAAGAAAATGTTTGCCAGGGACCCCAAAGAGATCCTGCCTTCCCTTTCCTGGGAATATGAAAAAATCAAACAATTAATTAATTAGCTTTTAACTTAAGGCTCTCCCCACCCCCATAATTTTGGACACAGTATTGCTGGATTTTCTATAAGTATTATTATTTTGGATTCTAGGTATTGATTGAAATGTAATGATTGTCACTTGAATAGGAAAAAAAAAAAAACATGAGATATTCATATAGTATCAGTTAGTTAATTTTCAGGATTTTGTGAAATCTTCAGAGCCTGTTCTTAAACTAAAGAAATAATACTTTGGACTACTAAAAAGCTGTTGATTACACTCAACATTTATTTGCATATGGATGTGAGCGTATACATTTGAGAACCACTTCTGAAAGTAGAAAGGGCAGATGGCAAATTTGAACTAATCTGCTAATCTCTTGCATCAAGCCAAGATTACACAATTTTCTGTCATTATGTAAAATAGTCCCTTACAACTTGTAGACAGATACTGGTCTGTGGCCAAGTTTATTAGACTTTTATTTATTTATTTTTTTAAAGAACAAATGATTTAGAGTGCTTTCCATTTCCTACTAGTAATAAAGATGGAAAATTGATTTTGTAGATGCATTTCATTGTTTTAAACTTTAGAAAAAATATTCGAACAGGGAACTGAGCTATTCATGAATGAACTTTATATTAGCGACTGCAATTTATCACTTCTGGGGTTTAACAGTTTTTGTGATTGTTGTCATTTTCCCCCCCCTTATGTTATAAGACTAGAATTTTATTGAGCTCAATTAAAAAAAAAAATTATTATCCACACGGTTTAGAACTTGTGAAGGACGGAACTGTAGGAGTGAAATTCTCAAAGGTTGAAGTTACCACCTGCCTCCTGCTCCCACCCAATCTTCCACTCTGTCATTTTCTTTGCCTCTTCTCTTCTCTAACCATTCTATGTTTTGTCCACCCAGACCTGACCACTTTAGTTGTTTCTGAGCCAGTCTTGATCTTGTCTGAGAGATGAAGTGCCAGGGTTTAAACTAGCTCAGAAAGAAAAGTTAGATTTTAATTTCAAAGGAAGAGAACAACTTGTTCATAGGGAGGTACAGTCCTACAACAGGCCTCATCCCCAGGAATTGATGAGTCATGTTGCCCCCATTCCTTGACTATGGCTTTCCTTCTATAGAGCCTATTTCATGTCATATTTCATGAAACTGCCAGACAATTATTTTAAAGGAATAAAATTGGGGGGACATTTTATTTAATTCCAAGAAATCCAGAGTTTTCAGAGATGCTACTATATATATAATACTTATTATACATATACACACAGTATCCAGAGCTTGGATATATATTTTTTGTGTTGTTTTCTTCCTTATAGAGAAGCTACTGATTTGAGAAATTAAAAAGTTTCTGGATGAGGAGCTTGGTAAACTTGTAAGAGAAACATTTTTGTAATTCTAGGGTACCAAGAAGCCTATTTCTTATCCCTGAGACTGAAATTTTGAGTTATAAAAGCCTGTTAGGGGGTTGGGGTTGTGGTTCAGTGGTAGAGTGCTCGCCTTGCATGTGTGAGGCCCTGGGTTCGATCCTCAGCACCACATAAAAATAAATAAATAAAATAAATTATTGTGTCCATCTACAACTAAAAAATAAATATTAGTAAAAAAAAAAAAAAAAAAAAAGCCCAAACCTGTTAGGGCATTAACCCAAAAGTCCCCAGTCCCTGTGGCAGAGATGTGCAATTCCTACAGAAGAGATTTTTATCAGGTTTTAAATACTGCTATAATAAATTACCACAAATTTCATGGTTTTAAAGTATAGACTATTATTGTCTTACAATTCTGTAGGTCAAAAGTTCCATATGTGGTCTTGGTGGGCTCAAATTGACATAGGAGGCTGTGTTCCCTTTTAGAAATTTATTTACTTTTTATAGTTTTTCAAGATTCTCTTATTCTCCTTGACTCATGGACCCCTCCCTCCATCTTCAGAGACTGCAGCATTGTGGGGAGGTTTGAGACTATGACAAACTCTAATCTCCAAAACTTATGGCACATGCTTCATTAATGGCTTCCCACGATGAGCTACATATCACATACACAAGACAACCTGTCAGTGTTGCCCAGTCATTAGCACTCTAGCTAAAACTCCATATATTTCTCTTGCATTTGAGAAGTATGTCAGAGTGTATATAACTAATATGACATTATTGTAAGAACATCTTTATACTCATTGCTGCTTATATAAAACTAATACATTGTAAATTTTATTTTTTTTATTGGTAACAAATTACTTATCTCACAAATAATGGTGGGGTAGCTTAGGCTGCCATGAAGGTTAGGGTCCATTCTTATAAAATAACCTCTATAGACAACCATACTGGTGGCATCTATAGATCTTGCAGTGTGTGATCCTTGCTTCTCATCATCTTTATGAAAGGTATTGCAGCTTGCAACTGGTCTAAGGAGGTAGGAAGAGGAAGATCCTGTCTTGTTTATTTTTGATTGCAGCAAAAACTCTCAAACTTGAGAATCACTTGAAAGGGTTGTCAAAACACAGGTAACTGGGCCCCACCCTGCTTTTCTGATTCCATAGGTCTGAGAGGGACCTGAGAATTTGGATTTCTAGCAAGTTCCCAAGTGATGTTTTTGTTGAGAACCACCATCTCAGTATTTCAGTCTCAGGCCTGAGAATCCACTGAAACTGATTTTCTTTTTAGATATTTCTGAGACTTACTGCTAGTGACTCAGCTTTAGTTGACCTTCTGTGCCTTTGCCAAAGTCACTTAATGCTTCTGTGTTTCTATATCACTGTCTGCAAGATGGAATATGTCCTCTAAGGCTTAACGATGCTTAGGCTCACATGAATAGTGCTATGGATTTGCAAGTATTTATTTTAAAGTATTATTTTGCAGACTTGGAAAATTCCCCAGAGAAGTTATGGTTAAGGCTCTATATAGAAATTGAAATCCCTCTTTGGCTTCAAAATCATTCACTCTTGAGCACTGGCTTATTTGGAAAAAAAAAAAGTAAGATTTTTTTGTTATCTCTGTAAAGTTATGGTTAAAAATAATTTTTAAAGTCAAACTGTCACTAAATCCTAATGCCTGTTGATGCATTTGGTCAAACTTTGAAACATATAAGGAACTTTTAAATGGCAAGTTAGCACAGTTTTCACTAATTTTTGAAGTTTGTAGATCTAAAAATTTTAAAAGTATATAAAAAGGTTCTACTAATTGTAATAAAGTTTGTTTCATTTGAACAAGAAATTTATTTGCTACCTGACATTGAAAGATTCTTTGCATCAGAGTCCCATACTGCATATGTTCTATTTTATCTCCAAGTCCCAGCCTTGACAAATGTTTATCTCTGTGTCTTTGAGGTAATAACTCACTGAAGACTCAGTTTTTTTTTTTTTTTTTTTTTTTTTTTTTTTTTTTTTTATCTGATGTTGGTGATAATGCAGCACCTCCTCGGCAAAATTATTGCAAAACCTTATTAAGATTCTGTAGTGAAAATATTTTGGGGCAATGTGGGTCACTAGACACTTGAGATCTTACCCATTAAAATGCATGTAGATCTTGCAAAATTACACGAAGAAGAATTTTCAGTGCATTTCTGCTTTTCTTAGAGCACAAGGGAAATCCTATGACAAATGAGCAAAACAAAATAGCAACTAAAACAAAAAAAAAAAAAAAAAGAGGAGTGAGTTACTTATAAAGTGGGAAAACTCCAGAGGCAAAAGTTAGGGTTGTCCACCCAGAAACATCTGTCAGTTTTGAGAGCAGAAACTAAGCCTCGGTGAGCAGTGAGATGAATGAAATGAACCGGAAGAGAGAAGGAAATAAAATAAAGATTTAAAGAAGCTCCCCCCACAAAAAGCAAGCTACTCATAAAGCAGTATAGGAAAAGGAACAGATGAAAAATATGAACATTTAAAAAAATCATGGAAGATAGAATGAAAAGGACTAACGTGTCTAACGTGCATCTAAGGTGAATTAATACCTAAAAACATAGTGGAAAATAATATTTTCAGACTTGATAAAATACAAAAATTCACCAATGTGGGAATCAGGATATTTCCCAAGTGGAATAAATAAAAATAAATCTATATCAAGCAGATATTTAAGTAAAATTTTAGTATATTAGTGACAAAAATCTTGATAAGAATCAGAAAGAACATATAACACATAAGGCAGTAACAAAGAGACCAATGGCACTCTTTCCCACCTCCATAGTACCATAGTAGATGCCAGAAGACAGTAGACCAATATTTCTAATATGCTGGAACAACTATTTACTCATTGAAATTAGATTTTAAGAACAAGAGCAAAATAAAGATATTTAAAGTAAATGAAAATGGACAGATTTTACCACTTCACTTACAAAGTCTATATATATATATAATATATGTATATATATTATATATATATTTAAAATTTGTAGATGGACACAATACCTTTATTTTATTTGTTTATTTTTCTTTTTATTTATTTTAAATTTATTTTAATTTGTTATATATGACAGCAGAATGCATTTCAATTCATATTACACATATATAGCAAAATTTTTCATATCTCTGGTTGTACACAATGTAGAGTCACACCACTTGTGTCTTCATACATGTACTTAAGAGTAATGATGTCCATCTCATTCTACTGCCTTTCCTACACCCATGACCCCCCTTTCCCTCCCTTCCCTTTATTCTATATAGAGTTTCTCTATTCCTTCCATATCCCCCCCACTTCCCCATTATGAATCAGCATCCTTATATCATAGAAAACATTCGACTTTTGGTTTTTGGGATTGGCTTACTTCACGTAGCATTAAATTCTATAGCTCCATCCATTTACCTGCAAATACCATGAATTTATTCCCTTTTAATGCTGAGTAATATTCTATGGTGTATATACCACATTTTCTTTCTCCATTCATCTACTGAAGGGCTTCTAGGTTGGATCCACAGTTTAGCTATTGTGAATTATGCTGCTATAAACATTGATGTGGCTGCATCCCTGTAATATGCTGTTTTTAAGTCCTTTGGGTATTGACCAGGGAGTGGGATAGATGGGTCAAATGGTGGTTCCATTCCCAGTTTTCTAAGGAATCTCCATACTGCTTTCCATATTGGCTGCACCAATGTGCTGTCCCACCAAACATCGACCATGAAAAGAAGAAAGATTTGAACTATAAGAAAGAATGGTGATCAAGGAAAAAAAGAGCTACTTAAAGAAATATAGATTTAAAAAATCTGTATAAAATACTAATTTTAATAGCACTTAAATTGAGAGTTAAAAAATTAACTAAAAACAACAGCATGCATGTCATAAAAGAGTGATTTAAATCAAATTATTCTGAAGTTCTTTGGGTGTTGCTTTTAGGAGAAAAGTTTGCCTTTAGATTTTTTTAAATGTGTACATAATAAAATTTCACGAATATCTATTAGAAAACAGAAATAGAGCATACAACTTTGAAGGAAATTGTGGTTTCCATATAAACAAGCAAATGAAACATATAATTTTCACATAATTTTTAAATAAAATATTCATTTAGGATAATAAAATAAAGCAAAATAAACTCATCACTTTAAAAATAATATTCATTGGAACCATCACAAAGCACAGAACCAATTTTTTCACTAATTTTCTGCTACTGCATTTTTCCCCATAGATTTTAGTCTTATACTTCTTAATTGCCTCTTCATAAACACTGACTTAGAAATATTTGCATAAAAAGAATGGAAAGATAATAGAAGGAGAAATTGCAATGGGAAAACGCAAATAAACAAACCAACAAAAAATCCATTATTTCATCTTTGATTAAGGAAAAGAAGATGATAGAGGGACAAATAAGCATGAAGTCAAATAGTTGGAACACATACAAATACATTAATAAGAATGTATCATTTAGTTACTCTCACAAAACTGTTCAGTAACATACCATCCCACAAAATCAGTGGATGAACACAGAGAATTTCCATGCCCACAGAACTTGAGGTTTTCTGAAGATTGATGGGTGAACCAGGCTTAGCTGGCTAACCAAGAAATGTTGTTCTCGTGGCTACAACAGAGAAACACACAGGCATAATTCAATCCTGCACTGCATTACAGCGGCTAGCATTCCACTTTCCCCAGTGAGTCCTATCACCAATCCCAAGACTGGGGTCATGGGCAAATGTTCTCCTTCCATGATGTGAGAATAAAGACATAAATATTTATAAACAGCATTCTGGTATAAAAAGCAAAGACTGTAATTTAATTCACAAGATGCTTATACTATAAATAAATATATATGAAATAAATTCCTCAGAGGTTTAACTATCACCAGTAAAAAAGGAGAGATTATTGGATTGGATTTAAAAGGACTATGGACACCCACGGAGATTGATGGTAAGAGAAAGGGTGAGGGAGAAGAAGATAGCCAGGAACATACAGAACAAAACAAAACAAGAAGTTTTTAATGTTTACTTTCAGGAATATTGAAGATGATAATGAATAGTAAGGAGCAATTAATATTCTATTACTGGATTTGGTGAATTAAAATAATAATAATAATAATAATAATAATAATAATAATAATAATAATAAAGCAAGCCAGCAAGTTGTGGCAACTGAATTAAAACTGAATAAATAAAACTGTAACCACAAAGCATTATTAAGGACAAAGTAGATCTTTATAAAATGATAAGAGGTTCAGTTCACCAGAAAAATAAAATTCTAAACTTGTATAAAATGATAAGAGGTTCAGTTCACCAGAAAAATACAATTCTAAACTTGTATGGATCGAACTAAGTAGCACCAAATTACAAAATGCAAAACAGGATGAAACTATAAAAAAATTCCCTAGAGAAAAAGTTCACAAATTCCTCTTCTCTGTTTTTTTTTTTTGGGGGGGGGACAGGCAGATGAAAATAATGTAATAATATGGAGGATTTGAACTATGTATCAACAAGTTTGATTTAATGGCATATGTAGAAGCATATTTCCATCAATTGGAGAATGCACATTTTTTCATTACATGTGAAATTTTACAAAGTAGTATTTTATACATTTCAATATAGACCTCAATACTATTAAGATAGAAGTCATTCATTAAGGAAAAAAATTAAAATTCTTATCCACTTGGAAATAACAAATACCTAGAGCTGAATAATTATAAATAATATGCAATAACTAAAATACATTTCACGTGTATTTGGTTTTAATGCTTATAATAGAAAAGAAGAAAGGTTCAAAATGAATTTGCTGATTATTCAACTTGAGTTTTCACAAAAAGGATCAACAAAATATATCCAAGGAAAGTAGAAGATAGATAGCAATGAGAAGAATTGATAAAATAAAAACAGATACCATGAGAAGGATCAATGAAGAAAAAATTAGTTATCTAAAAAGACAAGTTTTTTGTAGATAAACGTGTGGCAGAATTTACCAAGCAAAAGAGACAAGGCACAAATGAATATCATAAATAACTTTTAATTAAAAAATTGAAACAGATGAAGTGGAAAAAATTGTAGGAAGGTATAACCTCTGAGAACTGATTCAATAAAAACTAAAAACAAATAGATAAGTATTAAAAAAAAGAAATGGAAATTTAGATTGGCAGTCAAAAATCACCCCATCTTGAAAATAGCAAGCCCAGTTTTATCAGTGAATTCTTTAAATTTTTTAAGGTAAACAGATAGTTCTAACCTTATACAAACTCTTCCAGAAAACAAAGAGGAATTATCCACAGCTTATTTTCCAATACAAGTATAATCTTTCTACCAAAAACACAAATAAGGACTCTATGTGAAAAGAAAATTATAGACAATTCTTACTCATGAACATAAGTGCCAAAATGAAAAACATAATATTAACAAACCAAATCTAGCAGCATATAAAAAATGATAATACATCATGATCAAATTGAGTTTATCCCGGGAATGTAAAGGTATTTTTAACATCATAAAATCAATTGATATTTTTCACCACATTTGCAGATTAGAGAAATTCTATTTGATCATCTCATTTGAAGCAGAAAATCATTTGGTATAATTGAACATCCATTTATGATTACTTTCCTTTCCAACCCAGCAATGTTAAGTATTTATCAAAACCTTACAGCAAACAGTGTTCTTAATGGTGAATTTGTAAATATTCCTTTCAAAATTAAGGACAAGACAAAGATTCCACCCCCCCCCCCCCCCGATCTGTCTTCCTTTTCCACTTGGCACTGGAGTTTCTGGCTGATGCAATATATGAAAAATAAATAAATATACATTTTGGAAAGAAAGTAACAAAACTGTTATCTACAAATAATATTGTCTGTGGAAAAAATATAAAAATAGAGACAATTTATTAGAATTAAGATGAAAGAATTAGAAAAGTGACCAGCTGATATGAAATTGAATACAAAAATCAACCGCATTTCTAAACATAGGCAATGAATTTAAAAAGCACCTCTCAAAAACCATTATCTTTAATACACTAAAATTATAAAGTACTAACAAACAAGCTTAAAAATATATGAAATGCCTGTATGGGGAAAATTAGAGTACTTTATTGAAATACATTTAAGAAAATAAATAAATGCAGATAGGTCCCCATGTTCAGGGTTAGGAAGACTCAATGTTGCTAAGATGTCAATTTTCTCTGAATTAAATGAGAGTTTCAGGGCAAATCCAATCAAACTCCCAAAAGGGGTTTTGAGGTACCTGACTAGCTTATGATAATATTTGAATAGAAGATGAAGGGGTCAAGAAGAGCCTGAATACTCCTGATGAATAAGAATAAGGTTAAGAGAATTGCCCTACCAGCTACCAGACCTACTATTAAGTTAATTAAGAGACTGGTATTAGAGCAAGTTTAAAAATCGATCAGTGAAACAGTGAGCTCAGAAATAGACTTCTTCATTTATAGAAATAAGGTAGAATCTTACAATTTTTACAGCAATAATTATTTATTTGTAGAGTAAAAAAAGAGATCTCATACACAAAAATTATTTCTGGATAAACTAAGTATACTAAGAATGGTTAAACTTTGAAAAGAAGAGATAAATTTTAAAGAACATTCCTCTGACTTCAGGGAAGAAAAGTTTTTATATAAAAAAAGATGAAGTGAATGAGAAAAATGAGAAACATATGCATTATTGTGCATATGTTAATGAGCTCTAGTAATTCCACAACGTATACGCATTTCAAAACATGTTGTACAGGATAAATATGTACTATTTTTATTTGTCAATTAAAATGAATTAAAAAAATAATGAGAAACACTATTCATGATAGTAGTTATTCCTGAGTGGTGATGGAGAGGAAAGAGAAAACTAGGACTACATAGGTACTTTGCTAATAATATTCAGCTAAAAGGCTTTGGGAGTTATGATTTTATTCTGCTTTATAATTTACATGTATTTTACATATATTGAGTGCGTTACATATTAAATAATACGTTTAAAATATGGATTGAGTATCAATTCTCTATTTTTTCATTATTTATAAACAGGTAATTTTTTTTCTTCTCACAAAATTGATTTCATGGCTCACTAATGTCAAAAGCTACTTTTTAAAAAGCTTCCCTGGAACAACCTCGCCCAAGAGCCCCAGGAGACTGGAATCAGAATATCAGATGTCCCTATTCCTAAGCGTTAAAGTGGTTGGTGCTTAATGGATGGGTTGTCTTTCGTCTTATAAACACGGTGAATGGATTTTATCAAAATGAAAACATTCTTCCTCATCACTGTAAAGGTTTTGCTTTATTTCTTCACTTTTCAGATATGTACTAAGTATCCCATAGGTAATTTCACCTCTTCCAAGTCTATTATGCCTTGTGTTGTGAATTTAATGCCATCATGAAAAATAAGCTTTGCAAAGTGAAAAACAGCATTGACCGGGAGAGGGAGAAAAGCCCTAGAAGCGGCTAACGCGACCTAGTTGGACAGCGGATCCCGGTGCCAAGTTGCCTTCCGCAGGTTGGGGTACCGAGACTGGGAACCAGAATGCTCCGACAGACCGCTCCTGCCGCAGCCCGCCCTCCTGCCGCTTGTCATAGCCCAGGGCTCCCTCGCATCTCCTGGGTGTTAATTTAGCAGAACATTCTTCCTGCTGGTGAGCCAAAGTGATCTGAACACACAGGAGACAAGACTTCAAAGAGACTGGAGAGCTGTTTAAGCAACCCTAGTTTTCCCTCGCTGAGACTCTTGGCGGCACTTGCACTCTGAAAGTGTAGGCACCCATTTGGAGTTTGGGATTTTTGCCCAAAACATCAGGGATTATTCTTATCGCAGGGATCTCCAGTTTCGTGGCTGGAAAGTTGAAGGAATTTCCGCAGACAGGCCCTCCGGGCATCGGAGATTCCACAAGATGGGGACATTCTCACAGAAAAGTAGCCCTAGGAAAGGGGAAAAGATCCTCTTAGTTCAAGCAGCTAGGGCCGTGTTTTCCTTTTTGCAAAGGAAGAAGAGATTAGCCAGCAGATGCTCTTGAGCTTATTCATAGACTTACTGTAGGAAATAAAGCATTATTCAGATGAAATCTGCCCAACTTTTTTTGAAAGGGTCAAAATATTTTTCATAATTTGCAATAATCTGCTTTTAAAACAAGTTAATATTTTGTGTTTCTTTTAAAAATTAATAGGCTGACTTGAAAATCAATAGATATAAATATTAATCATGAAAGAAAAAATTTCGCCTACTAGTCACTACCTAATAAGTTCTCCAGCCTCCATAGAGTTTATTGTATTTTATTTAGATCTGCATGGATTTACATTATCACTTCATGAATGCTTCAAGAGGGTCTTTCTCTATATCACCTCTGAAATATTTATAAGGCTCCACTAATAGAGTACCAGATTATATAGGTTCAAATCCCAGCAGTTCTGTTTTAATAAACTGACCTGATTAAAATTGCTTAAACTTTTTGGAAGTTTTCTCTTTTGTAAAATAGGATACCATAAAAGGCATTTGATTTCATAGGATTGTCATAGGAATTAAACAGGCTAAACCATATAAGATACTTAGAACTCTGATTCGTTAATAAGTTGGCGCTGAATTGTTAGCTATCTTTATTAGCCATGAATATAATTAATGATATTAATATTATTGACTTCAAAAATATTATCAGTATTTCTTAACCATTACTGTTATTTGTCCATAAGCATAACATTTAAAAATTCTTGATGTTTTCCCACAATGCCAGATTCTTTTTCTTTTGATAAAACATGGCTTTGTATAAATTTTGCAAGAAGAAATTTGGGCCTATTTGTTTAAAACTTAGTTTTAAAGTAACTAGTGCCATGAAGCCAGTAGGCAAACAATACTATTAAATTTTCCTTTTTAATTTATCACTTAAATTATTAGCAGTGACCTTTGTTGTTTTTGGCTATATGAATTTTGAAAAACCAGTTTGTACAAAGGAACACAGACTATTAGCAGAACCAACCTATATTTCTTTCTGCTTCAGTGAGACAGGTAAAGGTCTGTTCTCAAACCAATCCCATTTTTAAAGAGAGTAGCCTGTTCTATGCATTTTTTAATAGTCGAGCTCCTGGGAAATTTTCATTTGAATGAAAGTTTGTCTCAACAACTAAAACTGTAAAAAAAATTTGAAAACTTCGTACTTAGTCTACACATCTCCCTAAATAGATGGGAAAACCGAGGAACTCAGAGGTGACACATAGTTTGTTAACAATAGGGGATGTGCCCTACCTAGAAGGAATAGAACAAAGAATTAACTAATAATTATTTTTAGGTGTTTTCTGTTCTATATCTCAAGTATGTATGGAATGCCAAGGTAAAAGCACTTTCCCCTGTTATTTCCATAAATTATAGAGAAGCAGGGATGCATTTTTTTAAAATGAATTTTTGTCTGATATTTAATATATAACATGACATGTTGTATCCTTACATGAATTATTTTCTTTAATCTTTGAACAACCTTCTATGTAGGTTTTTAAAAAAATTCTCATTTTGCAGATGAAGAATGTGAGGCCCTCAGTCAACCCAGTTAAGGGTGAACCTATGAGTTAAATCCCGCCTGACAGGCTGCAAAATATATGCTTTTTATTAGTCCTGTACTGAGAGAAAGACCACATAGGTCTTACTACCTGTGTTATTAGTAGTGAAGTTATAGCTTGAATCTTCCCATAGTCCAATGATTAAAATAAAATATTATTATAATGAAAACAAAAGCAAGTAGTGAGAACAAGTAATTGAAAAATAAATATAATGTAAGATACAAAACATCTTGCTCATAGAAATGACTTAGTGATGGGGCATTCGATACTACATTTTCCTAGTAGGAAAAACCTTTTTTAGTCTCTTTTACATCCTATTAAATAAGCCATTGCTGATTCCATCACACATCATTGTGTAGAACCAGCCAAATACCATCTAAACCAGGTTTTTGCAGCAAAAGGCTCTTTTGTAGGGATAAGTTTCTAGCCCTTGCCATCCCAATGATTTTCTTCTCTTCCTAGAAACAAATGGAATTAACAAATCATAACTCCATCTACAGCTTGAGAGTTAGTCACATTAAGATTATTGTGCACATTTCCCAGAAGATATATTTTACATCTTGTAGCAAACGAAACATGTAATTCTTAAGATTTTCCAGTGAGAAGTTTCTCTCAAGTTGCAGCTTGCTGTTTAATGTTGTTATTAGAGAAAAAGGGGACCTAATTATTGTATCCATCCTATATAATAATATAATTTTGAGGTTATAAACATAATAAAATTTTGAGGCTAACATAGTAATTAATTTCTTTTTAAAAAATATTTATTTATTTGCCTTAGTTGTACACAATGCAATACATTTATGTTTACATGGTGCTGAGGATCGAACCCGGGCCACGCACATGCTAGGTGAACACTCTACCGCTGAGCCACAACCCCAGCCCTAGTAATTAATTTCTAACCTAGAAAATGCTATGCAGTTGGATTAGAACCCTAATGCCTAAAGCAGTCAGTAGGTGCAGACAAAATACAGTGTCTGCATCCCCTCAAAAGAGGTGTAGTATAGATCTTCTTAAGCTTTTACCATCTTGAGCAACTGATGATTGTGAAAAGCCCTACCTCTCCCTCATCACCATCTTACAGGTTTTTCCCTCCCAGCTTATAGAACAGACTTTCTCCTGCACATTTTTCTGCAATCTTTAAATTATCTTAAGTATCCATTGAGGCTAATGTGATCCCTGCTGTATTTTCATTAAAAAAAAAAAATAAATGAAGGCATTTCTATTGCATAAATAGGTAATAAGTACTCAATTGCAGAGAGGAAGAATACCAGATGAAATGAGGAACTAATCCTCAGATGTTCACCCAGAGTCAGGAAGCAATCCAGCTTGGGAGCTTTGGATCAGACTCACAGTTTTGGGTCACATCTTCTATAGCAGGGACTAATAACCACTATAAATGGGACAGGAGATTATAGAATATAAGGAACTCAGAATGCCTCTTCCCAAATTGTGTCCAAATTTCCCTCAATTCCCTGAAATCTCTTCTGAGTCTCCTCTGTCCAAAATACTGGTGCTTGTGGGCTGCACTTACTGAACAAATTCCATTTGATATGGTATATGAGACCAACTCTCCTGTTAGGAATAGGTTATAGTCAGTGAAATTATTTTTCTCTGTAACTGACAGCACTGCAATGGTGTGCTTCTTAAGTAATTAGCCTGCCAGTTACATAAGTATTTAGACTTTGTTAGGAGCAAGGACTCAACAGGATAATTTCCGTTTATAATAACTTTGATGCTCTGTAGGAAATGGTTAATCCATCCCCAGCTTTACTGAGATATAATTGACAAATAAAAATTTCATATATTTAAAACATACAATGATATATTTACATATTGTGAAACAATTGCTCCAATCAAGCTATTTAACACATCCATCACCTTACATAGTCACCTATTTTTTTCATTAAAACACTTAAGATCTACTCACTTAGCAAATTAATTTTTCTAGAAAATAAATGTGGTTATTAACTTTAACATTCCTTATGTTGAGAAAGATAAATATGTTTTCGGTTTTCTAGGTTCAGTTAGAAATAGACTATTCAAGGGATTTTCAAAAGGTTGTCGAGCTCAATTTCCTCCAGGGAACACAGCCATAACTTCATCCAGCATTTAAACAGTAAGCAGATTAAAGACGAAAAAAAGGAGTAGGTAGATTTTAAGATCCTTTTGTTACAGCATGAAATTGCTGCTATATTTGGCACACCCATAAGGAAATTGCCATTCATGCACAAAGAAGGGCAGTTTATCTAGTTTGTTCATTTTAGGCACTGGAATCCTAACTACAGTGATGATTGAAATCAGGTAACTTGCATTCCATCTATAAGATCCAAGGGTTCTCCTATTATGAATTTCATCAAGATAACTAAATGAGATTGGCTGAACCAGCACTGAGCAATGAACTCTATAGAAGATGGACACATTTAGCAGGCAGCATAGCTACAAATAATAAACAGTAGAGCTCTGATAGCAACTTCCAGTCATTTCTCAATAAGAATTCATGAAATTAAAGCCAGATAAGGCCAAGGAACATGTTGTCCTCATTCCTGTCTTTCTAATTTGTCTACTGTTTCTCTCCCTACTGGTCTTCTTCAGCATTCCATTTCAGGCAGTGGAATTGCACTTCCACAGACACGCACCTATCTGTCTTGCTTGCTACCATATCCACAGCAGCTATCACTGTACCTGAAGCTCATTCAGTTTCCAAGTAGCAAATCTAGTGAATGAAAAGAGACTTTTAACGGATTCAGGACCTTTCTTGTCTTTCTGGTTACGTATCCCCATTGCTACAGCCTTGGTTCTTCTCTGGTGACCTTCTATCATTTCTTATCTGATTCTGAGATTGGGCAGCAGGAGTAGAGTGTGGGGGGGTGGGGGTTGGAGGGTAGAATGATTTCCTTTTTTTAGTTACTCTTTTCTGGTTATTTGAAAAACAACACAATATGACATTAATACAGTTCAATGAAGAAAAGAATAAAATTTATTATGTTTTGAAACTATACCAAAATATATTAAAGAAAATAGATATCACTCACGATTTTACTGCCCACAGATAAACACTTAATATTTTAGGTTTCTTATGAGCAATTCATATTTTGTGGTTTTTCTTGTTATATATGTGTACATAATACAGATTTGACTCATCTAATATTATAATTTTTAAAAATATTTATTTATTTGCTTTTAGTTATACACAATGCATTTGTTTATACGTGGTGCTGAGGATCGAACCTGGGCTGCACATGTGCTAGGTGAATGCTCTACCGCTGAGCCACAACCCCAGCCCCTAATGTTATAATTTTAAAACTTTAACACTACACTGTATTTTCCTAAGTGGTTGTTTTATATTCAAATCAATGGGTTTTCAAAGATTTTTCTTTTTTCATAGTGCTGGGGATTGAACCCCAAGCCTCCTGTAAGCTAGGCAAACACTCTACCACTAAGCTGTATCTCCAGCTCAGTGGTTTTAAAATAAGTGGCTTTGGTATTTTATATTTAATTCATTATAGGGATTTGCATAATGATTTTGACCATTCTCTATTTGACCTCATTGTTTTCTTTGCTGTTGTAAACAATGCTTTAACTAGAATCTCTGAACTGATACTTCTGTATTCCTCTTATAATATTTATTTAGGATAAATTCCCAGAAATGGAAATTCTGGGGTCAAAAACTAAGAACATTTTAAAGAAAATGCACACTGCTACCCTACTCCCTAGAAAGACTGCACCAGTTTACATTGGTTGGGGGCATTTCTTTTGCTTAGCTGGTAGCTAAAATGGGAAATGAAAGAGGATTCACTGCAGCACAGAAGTTATGAGCCTGGGTTGCTCTGCTCATTCCTCTCACATGTCTTCTCCCTTTGTAGCAGCCTGGGGTTGGGTAATTCACCCTTTCATGCCCATTGTTGCTAGGCTTTGACTTTTTTTTTTTTTTTAATTTAAGATCTTCCCTATAATTTTTTCCCTAGAAATCACTGGTTCCAAGACTATAGTATTACAGTTTTAGCATTTTGCCTCTTTTTGGCTGTTTGGGACTAACTTCTTTACCAAAGTGCACAAGGGCTATATAATCAAATTCAGACAGGGACACAGTTAAATTACCAGAGTCAACACTTGTGCCTAGAAAGTTACTGGGGCTGTAATCTATTGTGTGTGCTTAGAGAAAATGCACATTTACTCCTTTGAAATGTCATCCAATGTCATGTGTTAAGTAGACTAAAGCAGACCATATGCATCAATAATCAAGTGAAGTAGGAGTGATGATTGGCAAAGTTCAAATTCACACAATATGAGTTTGCAAAAATATTAAACAATTAAAGCTTAGAGTCCCAAGAACAAATAGTACTGGGTTCTTCCAAGCTTATTGTTTTCTAAAATAATAGATGAAAAAACTATGCTGTGTATGGATTTTCATTAAATTAACTCCCAGGATGGAACAACAATGTCTCTG
Organism: Tamias sibiricus; assembly: GCA_025594165.1. Lineage (NCBI taxonomy): Eukaryota > Metazoa > Chordata > Mammalia > Rodentia > Sciuridae > Tamias > Tamias sibiricus. The sequence goes on along the minus strand of CM046664.1, from coordinate 102,766,860 downwards.
TATCCCAGTGTAGGTCCACAGTTTCTAGTGTCCCTTGATATACATCAGAATATAGTTTGAGTAGATGGCATTAAATACATAGTCAAATTAACTACTTTATTTTTAACGTGAGAGTCAGAGGCATGTTGTGTTTTATTTATTTATTTTTATTTCTTACTTATCTTTTCTACTGATGATATTTTTCAGATGCACAAGTGCAGAGGGGAAATTGGTATTTCTGATGAGGGACAGAATTATACGGCATAAAACTGAAAACTGATTCTGGGGGCCAGAGGGTTCATAAAATAATTTTCTGAGTACAATGATGTTTCAGTAGAGTTAGGATAGCTTTAATTGTTTTCAGGCAATTCACTGTTCAACCAATATTTACTGACTGCTTGGTATTTGCTTAGGTGCTATTCCAGGTGCAGTGATAGAACAATGAGCACAAAATATATTTGTCCATGCCCTTGTGCTGCTTGCCACCTAGTCTGGGAAGAGACACTAATCACATAATTATATAAACAAATGCATAAATGTAACTGTGGAGAGGGCTTTAACTCTTCTGAGGTAGGGGGAAATATCCCTGAGAACTTGACATTTGGGTTGAAAATGGAGAAATATGTAGATATCCCAGTTCATTTGGGCTACTATAACGAATAGCTTAGACTGGGTCATTTATAAACAATACAAATTTATTTCTTGCAGTTCTGGAGGCTGAAAAGTCCAAGATCAAGGTACCAGCAGATTTGGTGTCTGGTGAGGTCTTGCTTCAAGGATGGTGCATTCTTTCCATGTTGAAATAGGGTAAAAAAGGGGCCAAAGAGCTTGTTGGAACCTATTGCTAAGAGCATCAATCCCATTCATGCAGGTGGAGTGCTCATAATTTAATAATTTACCAAAGACCCTACGTCTTCATACTGTCTATCATCTTGGTGATGAGGTTCCAACATATGAATTTGGGGGGAATACCAACATTCAATTCATTATCCAGGCAAAGAGAGGATGGATGAGGATTAAGATGGTGAGCTGTCAGCTGAGTATGAAAAGCAATCAGAGAAGTAAGTAGGAGCCATCGTTCATGACCTCCTTGGTCATGTTGCCTCTACTGATTTATTTGTGGTGGGGATAGAACCCAGAGCCTCATATGTGGGATGCAAGCATTCTACCACTGGGCTACATTTCTAATGGTAAAGTTACCTATTTTTAATATTGACTTTTAGAGAAATAGGGAGACACTGAAGGATTCCAGAAAGGGAGTAATGTTGTCAATTTGTTAGTTTGAAAAGATCACTGTGTAAGGTTTAGCATGGAAAACAGATTGGAAAAGCTCAGGGTAATGGAGACCAATCAGAATACCATGGCATTAATCCAGGAAAGAGTTCTCGGTAACTTAGACTAAACTGTGCTGGTATAGATGGAGAAAATTGGACAATGTTGAGGGATATTTAGGATAGAAGACTAACAGAATCTGATAAGAATTTGGAATGTAGAGAAAAAGTGAGGTGTCAATAAAAACATGTCAGCATCTAGTTTAAGCAATTGCATCGATGGTGGTCCCCTGTCCTGAGATTAAAAAATATGCAAAATGACCTGGTTGTGAAGAATATTTTGTATTTTGGTTTTGGATATGTTTTCTGAAGTATCTTTGAAATATTCTGGAGGAGATGTGTAGATGGTTGAATATGGTACTCTGAGCTTGGAGTAAACATGTGGGTTGGAGATACAAGTTTGCCAGTCATGTGGATATTGGGTGCTGAGACTGTAGAGGCAGATGGAGTTACCAGGAAGAGAGTTTAAGTGGGTGAAAAGACAGCAAGTCATAGGTTTAAATAGCTGTATTCAAGAGGTGGTCTTGCCTCCTGCGTCATTAGATAATGATGCTTATGAGCTTTATTCCTAGACTCTCTCCTCTTTTCATCTATCCAGGCGTCATAGTCTTTCCTGAGGGAGGGGGTGGTTAATGGTGTCAGATAGTGTCAAAAAATCCAATAAGAACTGGAAAATGTTAGTTGAGTAAAATGTTATTACAGACATCTGTTCTTTATAGAGAGTAATTTCAGAGAAACCATATGACCACATGTTAGACTGGATTAAGCTGAGCAGTGAAGAAGTGAAACATGAAGTCCAGACTATTAAAAAAATATGTTTGTGAAGGGATGGAGAGATTGGGCTTGTAGTTGGAGACTAATAAATAATTGGTGGAGATTTTTTAAAATTTTATTCTAATGGTAGAATCTTCACTGTGTAAAACTCAGTAGAAAAGTCCAATGATGGGGAGAGTTGGATATACAGGAGAGAGGAAAGCTCATCAGAAACACAGGTTTCTTAGCCATTAAGGAAAGTATTGAGGGCTGGGTTATAGCTCAGTGGTAGAGCAGTTGCCTTGCACACATGAGGCCCTGGGTTTGATCCTCAGAACTGCATTAAAAAAAAAAAAATAAAAAATAAAAAATAAATAAATAAACTAACTCTCCTTTTACCACAACTGCCATGTGTTGAAAAAATCTTTAAAAAAAAAAATTTTTTTTTTGAGCCCATAGCACAGGTGGTAGAAAATTTGGGTTTAGCTAGGAAAATATTTTTTTTTTTTTTTAAATAAAGGTGCTTTATATTTCTCAGAGAGAAAAAAGGTAGGATAATTGGAAATTTAGATGTGTGATTGACTGATGTCAAGGACAAGAGGTAAATCCTACCTGATGGTTTTTACTTTCTTTAAAAAAAATTCCTACACTTTTATGAAAGGGTGATTTGCAGAGTTTGAGAGATGAAGAGAGTGGTTTGAGAGAGTGGAAAACTTTTGACATAGTCATTGAGTGACTGGAGTGACTGAGCCAAAGAAAGTTGATGAGATTCTCAGGCAGTGCTGAGGGGTCATCTGAGGCTGGTGATTACAGGTTTACAATGGAGCCAATCTGGCCTATTGTGTGATCTCTGGCGGCACTCAGCTGCCGGCAGGAGGCACCAGGAGAGCAGATAGTCACACACATTCAGTTCTGGGGTTTCCATAGAGGAGAGTAAGGAATAAAGTAGAAAGGCAATGAAATTTGTAGTACTGATAAGAGTATTATTGAAACAATGGAAAGAGTGATCTAAATGATCTCAGAAGAGATATAAAGAAAGAGGGAGATAAACGAGGAGGAAATAAACAAAGCATTAGACTGGAGACCAGGAGGAAGTCAAAAGAAATAGTTATAAATGCCAAGCTGAGAGGACAAGAGATGGTGGTCAAAGAATTATTTAAATCTATTTGAGTTATTGTTTTGGACACAGAAGAATCTAAGGCAAGATTGTGCTCACTGGAGATGCAGATATGCAGAAACCAAGGAGCCAAGGTCATCCAGTGGGTCTTAGACAGCACTCAGGGATGGTGTTTTGGGAATGGTGGGGAAGATTATAAGCCAGGAAGCTATTTCCTTAGTGACCTCCAGACAGTGATCCTGGCTTCAGAAAGAGCAGCATTTAAGAAGTGGAGAGCTTGTTGTAATTAATTAGTGTGCTCAATGTATAAATACTCAAAAGGGTGTTTTTCCTTTTTTTCATTTCATTTTCTATTTCTTCCCTTCTCTTATCTTTCTTTCCTTTCTTCTCCTCTCCCCCCCCCCATTTTTAAAAGAGACAAAGGAAACAATAACTTGAAAGTAGCAGTGGAGAGCAATAACCCCATTCCTACGCTTAGATTGAGAAAGTTAGGATATGAGAAGATGATAGAAAGTTATTCCTTGAGATAACTTGAGAGCCTCCTAAGATGACAGGCTGATGGAGATCCAGCAGAAGGTAGATGGAGCAATCAGAGAAGAGAAAGATAGAGGAAATCAACTAATTCTAGAATAATAATTCTTGAGGGCCCACTGGAAGTTGGGATCGGAGAGAGAGACTGGGTCAGGGACATAGAGATAAGTCCTGCAAGGGTTGGAGTACTCAGTAGATTCTACCAATACTCATCACCATAGCTTTGGGTGTGAGGTTTTCTTTATGGATGGTCCTTTATTCAAGGTCTGGCTTTGGTATAAGTTAACACAAAGATTCTATTCCTTTTTCTTTAATTGGATGGCTACATAAAATTATAATTGCTGGCATTGGTATTTCCTACTTAGTGATTCCAGTCCACAGGAATTCCTCAACAGCGAAAATTGTCTTGTGTGTATTTCTTGAATGAAGTTGAGTGCCTGGCATATAGTATATGGACTCTACTATGTGGAAGTAAATGATTAAGTGTTGCTATTCTGAGTTTGTGTGTGGGCCTCTGTGTAAGCTGCCTGTCATGGCCAGCCACGGCGCCGCGGGAGGAAAACTCGGAGGCAGAGTAAAGCTATTACTACTTTTACTTCTACTTTCTTAGAGAGAGCTTAGAGAGAGAAAGAAAGATTTTTCTTCTTCTTAGAAAGAGCTTAGAGAGAAAGATTAGAGATAGCTTTTTCTTCTTCATCTTCTTAGAGCTTAGAGAGAAAGAGCTTTTCTTCTTAGAGCTTAGAAAGAGAGAGAGCTTGAAAGAGAGAGATTTCTTCTTTAGAGAGAGAGAGAGCTTAGCTTTTAGAGCTTCTTTCTTCTTTCTTCTTTCTTCCTCGGGAGCCTCGGTCTAACTCTGACCAGCCATTACTTCTTCTATCTGGTTTCTCTTCTGTAACCGCTCTGCCTACGTTCTGGCCGCTCTGATTCTTTTCTTCTTCTCCGACCCGAACTCTTCTTCCGACAGAGCGACTGCATGACTGACTGAATGAATTCATTCTTCTCCTCTCTCTGACTGCTTTCACCCGGTTATATACCTTTAGCTTTGCGGGTGCCTCACGTGCTTTGACAGGTGCGTCACATACATACTTATTATCAGGTGGAACTTATGGCTTCCAGCTGACCGCAATAGCCATCTCCCTAATTGGGGCTCCTTCTCCTCTGTGCTTAGAGATTATTATGGTATAGATGTGGTGTCCCCCAAAAACTCATGTGTGAGACAATGCAAGAAGGTTTGGAGGAGAAATGATTGGGTTATAAGCTTAACCTGGGGTGAATTAAGTGAATTAATCTCTGATGGAATTAACTGAGTGGTAATTGAAATGGTAGGGTGTAGAGGGAGGAGGTGGGAATTGGGCCATGGCTTTGGGGTATATATTTTGTATCTGGAGAGTAGAGTCTTTCTCTCTCTCTCTCTGCTTTCTGATCATCATGTGAGCTGCTTCCTTCCGCCACTCGCTCCCACCATGATGTTCTGCCTCACCTTGAGCCACAAGGAATGCAGCCAGTCTTCTGTGGACTAAGACCACTGAAACTGTGAGCCCTCAAATAAACTCTTTCTCCTTTACACTTGTGCTGAAAGGCAGAAAGGCCACTAGGGCTGCAACAAACAAGGCCACAGAGGTGGAGCTATACAAGTCCTTTGGAGAGAAGGTTGCCTCCCCTACAGTTGTGCTGGTTGGGTCATTTAGTCACAACAGTGAAAAAGCTGACTAAATGAGGTGATTAGAGGGCAGTCTGTCTTCCAAGCAGAAATGTGGAAACTTGGGGTAAGTTGCATATGGAGCCTGTATGCTGAGACCAACATTCTTACAACAACAATGCAGAGAAAAAAACGAGGACAAATATTTAGGAATGTACCATTGCCAAAGAAACAAACTTCAAGATTGGGCTTTGCTTTGTAAGAAGCTAGGGGGATGACATAGACTTGGGAAGGAGTACAACATGATGGCATTCTTTAAACTGTTGGATTGTCTGTTTCCCAGATTCAAAAATGTCTACATAAAATCCATATTTCAGTAGTTCACTGGAATTTTATGAGATAAAGTACAATTGACTGTTTTGGGCCTGAAGGAAAAACTATGCCTTCTTGTAGTCTTCAGTCCCAAAATTATTTTACAATGTTTTACCTCATTTTCATAGCAACCTTTTGAGGAAAACAATGCTAAATTATTTTAGAAAAGAGGAAACTAGGGTTCAGAGAGGTCTCATAAATTTTCTTGGTTTCTTAGCACAGACTCAGCAGAGCGAAACTCAAGACCACGTTTTATGATTTTTCTAGTGTTGACAACCTCTTAGACATGCAGCTCTTGGCATCACACAGATTCTGTTCAACATACCACAGTTCTTTCCCAACATCCCTATCTATGTCCTACCAATGAATCTAAAATTGTCTCTATAAAGATATATTGGCAAGGTTCTGGGAATTTGGGTTTGATAACTTCAGGAAAGAGCAATAGTTACAACTACATCACTTTGATAATTTCCTGACTATTCCCACATGTGAAGATTCTTCCTTGCAAAAAGCATATGGGGAATTTCCAATGAGTCTTTCAAGGGAATTTTGGATGACAGTTTAATGTTACAACTAATATTGGGGGGAATGTGATTAAATTAAAGGCTTAGTTCTTTCCTTGCCACAGTTATGCAATACATTGACTAGATACTTACTTCTGAACTCAAAATATCAAGAACAGATATACACATGTTCTTGTTGAACAATTGCAATCCCTGAGGCAATTTCTCAGTAAAAAAATATTTTTGCATCCTTGAATTAAGACCTTTTAAATATTATACAAGGATGTGTTTTCATTTATATTATAAAAGGCATTTATAGCAATTCCTTGTTTGAAGTTGTCCTGTCCTTTTCCTTTTATGTTCCCTAGAGTATAAGCTTTTCTTTCTGAGGAGGATTCCATATACTCACATTTTAAAACTACATTTGATATTTCTTTTTATAATCCTTATTTTCTTTTATATTTTGATAACTCAATACTTTATTCATCTTTCCATGGGATTTACCTACATAGAATATTGTCCTTCAATGTAATCTTGATTCTAAAAATTCTTTTAGACAATTTTGAAAGTTTCTAGAGGTCAAAAGAACAAATTCAAAATTTCATGATAACAATGTAGCACAAAAATTGTGGAGGCAATACCTTTGGATGAAATGTACTCCAAAGAATTGGCTGCAAGACTTATTTTAGGCAGGACATTATTCAATGGCAGCTTAATGTAGAACTAACGAATTCCTGAACAAAGTCTCAGATTAGCCTGATTTGTATTTGAGTTCATCTGTCTAAGAAATAGAAGAGTTGAGTCTATTTATCAGCTTCCAACTTTTCTATTTATTGCTCCCACCCGTCATTCAATATGGCTAAACTCAGGATTGTCACCACCTGACCTAAGCATTGAGAGGTGAATTATGGAATGATACCATTGAGTTCACATTGTTGATGTGCCTGTGGGAAATAAAGGCTTAGTGAAACACAAAGTAGAGCTCACTCTCCCACTTATTTATTTCAGTGCCCTTTTCTACTATCTATGTGTCTGGATGCACAGTCTAAGGAACAGTTTGCACTATAAATGTAGTTTCTAAGTTGTGGTATGAATAAGACAAAAGATAGAATGCTTCTGTCTTTGTCAAATGAACGCTTTTTCAAAGACTTCTTTGCCTGTTTACTCAACTTATTTCTGGCTGACAACTGACTTTTAAACCTTAAATTCTGCTACAATCCATTTTCCTTTAGCTTTTGGGGTTTTCAAGAGCAATTGCCGGCTGGGCACTGTGGCATATACCTATAGTCCCAGTGGCTCCAGAGGCTGAGGCAGGAGGATTGCAAGTTCAAAGTCAGCCTCAGCAACTTGGAGAGGCTCTAGGTAATTTAGTGAGGCCCTGTGTCTCAGAATAAAAAATAAAAATATTTAAAAAGAGAACAATTACTGCAGTTGTCTAAAGTGATTATAACCCTAATGTCTGACAATGCATATTTTTTGAAAGTTAGATTTGGCCTGAGAAAATTAGTAGTGTGCTTAGAAAAGTACATGTTTTCATAGAAATCAAAATCTATAAAAGCATTCATTCAGACCATTCCCATCCACTAGGTGAACGGTAACTTGATCTGCTGGAACAAAATTATTAAAATAAATAATCTTATGAGTCATATTCATTACTGTGCAAATACCTAATAAAAATATTTGTAAGGATAGCAACCTCTCAGAATATATTCCTTTTTAATATAACCCTTGTAGGTACATAGGGACAGACCATAATGGTTAGTATTCATTTCAGGGCAAATTTTAATCACCTGGGGAAAAGAAGATCCTTGAAACTCTTTTGTAAAGAAAGAAAGGGGAAATAAAGGGAAAAAAGTACTATTGTTTGTATTTCAAGAGACATCAGTAAAATAAGGCAAAAATATTCAAATGCTTGGGAGCAATACTCTGTTGTCATACTTAAAATAAAAGAAAAATTCCAAAGCATGATGCAAAAAACCCATAGTATAATAGAATAAGCATGGGATGTGCTCTAGATCACCATAAGTGCAGGAAGCATGGCAGTTAAACAAGAGCAAGAAGCTTACTGTGAAAAATAATGCCTGTGAAGAGGGAGGTTTCCAGTGTAGAAATCTTAGTGATTGTTTTTGGCTCCAGTAAAAGTAACTACATGTGGATCTGAAAACTGCTTAAATGCCTTCCAAAATGCTCAGTGACAGCAGCATACCAACCATGTGATGTGGACCATGCTGCTTATATCAGACAAGTTGCTCAGTATATAGTCTCTGAATGATCAGAAAAAGAAAAAAATATATATCAAAGAGTAGCTGAAAATAATTGTCCCCAAGGGATCAGTGTTACAATCCATATAAGAAGACAATAACCATGAGAATTGATAAAGATGTCACCATTAAAGTGCTTTGATGCATAATCATTTCAGCAAATGTAAAAATACTGTAATTTGTATTAAAACTAATATAAAGCATAGGACCAAGTGTTAAAGACATTTTCTGAATTCAAAGTATGGTACAAAGTTTTCTAAATTCAAAGTATGGTACCAAGAAAATAGCAAAGCCCATAAAAACGGAAAACTTAGGAGCTGACAAAAATAAAACCAAACCTATTTGTCAGAACAACAAGAAAAGTGGGATCAACCCATTAATTGAAAGAAGGATATTCAGGGTTTGAATAAAAAACATGACTTTTGTGGTCTACAAAAGGCCCCCTGGAAACAAAGTGACCTTAAAATCTAAAAGCCAAAGAATGATAAAAATATGCCATGCAAATGCAATCTCTGAAAAAGTTATACACATGAGTTTATAACTATAAAATGTTGTTTCAAATACATTGAATTTGAGGTTTAAGAAAAATGAAGTGTCTTAAAGTATTGCTTAGTACTGAAAAATTCTAGATATATATAAACTAGATAGACAAAAAGTACTCTTAAAACTAAAAAGCCAAACCAAACCAAATTAAAACAAAAGTGTTTAAGAAAAGGCAAGAATTTGTTTATTAGGAGGAAAACTTCAAGCTAATAAAATATACATTCCTTTAGCTGTGGGTGGTATTGCACACTTGTAATCACAAGAAGGGAGGCTAAAACAGGAGGATCACAAGTTTGAGGACAGCCTCAGCAACTTAACAAAACCATTGACCACTTAGTGAGAACCTGTCTCAAAACAAAACAAACAAACAAAAAAAAAATGACTGAGGATGTATCTCAATGTTAAATCTCAAATAAAACAAAACAAACAAATAAAACAAAGCACACAATTCTCTAACTAAATATTAATTGCTGAATTATATTATCCCCAAATGCATATGTTAAAGTTCTCAACCCAGTACCCCAAAATGTGACTATATTTAGAAATAGAGTCTTTAAAAGAGGTAATTAAATTATGTTAGGTCAGTGGTGTGGGCTATAGAAGAAGAGATAAAGACACAGAGATGTGCAAAAGAAAGACTGTGTGAAGACACATAGAGAAGGTCAAAGAGTGAGATCTCAGAATTAACCAATTATTCCAACAGCTTGATTTTACATTTCCAGACTCCAGAATTGTGAGAAAAGCATGCCATTCATAATGACAACATGGAGCATATGTTACTTAGGGATAAACTTAGCAAGAAATGCCAAGCAAGTACAAAGAGACCTTAGGATTCTACTTGGGGATATAAAAAGAAGTTTCGATGAAAAAATGAGGTATGTTGCATCTTTATTATTGGATTTAAAGACTCATTGCTATAAAATTGTCAGTTTCCCTAAATCAATGTAGTAATAGTAATCCCCATGACACTTTATTGTTTCAAATCATGAAAAATTGTTACAATGTTTATATAGATAGGATATGCAAGAAAAATCAGAAATAAGAGAAAGTGACTTTCCCTTCTACATTTTAAAGCATAAAGTTGTAATAATGAAAATAGTGTCACTTTAGTGCATAAATAAATAGATCAGTGAAGTGGACAAGGATCCAGAAATAGAAACAGGTACATATGGGAAATGAGCATGAAGTAAAATTAACATTAAATTTGTAGCCAAAAAAAAATGAATTCTTTAATTCATAGTGTTGGAATAAGTAACTAGCCATTGAAAAAAACAACACAAAACTGGAATGTTACTGCAGTCTTTCCAAAAGTAAATTCCAAATTTAACAAAGATGAAATGCTAAAATAAAATTATTAAATAACCAGAAAAAGATTTAAGGGATAAAGATCTTTCTTAGACTGAAATAAAAGCCAGAAATATAAATAAGCATTCAAATATTAAATATGTAAAATTAAAAACCTTGAAAATGAAAATCATATCACAAACAAGGCTTGAAATTAAAAATTTGGAATTAATGTAAAAAAAAAGGAGTTTGTGTAGTATGTAAAGCACTCAATATTGAAAAGGAAATCGATTACTATTGAAAAAAATATAGGTGAAAGGTTATAAATGGACTATTAAGCAAAGAAAGCAAGTGTTCACTGAATTATGTATATGTGATACAAATGAGTGTATATGTGCCTTTATATTTCAGCCTTGTTAGTAATCTAACAAACACAAGCAAACACACAATGAGATATTACCACCTTTCTGACTGGTAAATTTAAAAAGAACCTATCAAACTCAGATTGATAAGAGAATGGAAATTGGTTTTCTCATGTACTGTTGGAGTGAATATAAGCTGACAATTTTTTTTTCCAGAACACAAACTAGAAACATATGTCAAAACTTGAAATAAGCAATTACATTTCTAAGCAATTATTTGAAGTGTATAAATATACAGGAGCAAAAGGATTTATAGACAATAATACTCACTACTGCTGTGTTTCTTCTTTTTAAAAAATCTATATTTTATTAAGGAAAATTTTAAATATACAAAAGTAGAGAAAGAATGATATAGAATAAACAGTTTCAACATTAATAGAATAAAGTTTCAACAATTGCTAACCTTTTTGCTAATTTTCTTTCACTTATGTCACCTTATTTTATTGGGACAAGAGGTGTGTTAAAAGTAATCCCAAACAATGTAAGACACTGCATAAATGCTTCAATATGTATCTTTAATAAATGAAGATTTTATAGTAAAACACAACTAGAAATAGCTAATTAATATTGTCTTACATCTGACCCATTTAAAATTTCTTAAAAATATCTGTTTAGAGTTGGTTTGTTTAAATCAACATCTTAAATCAATTTTATTACATTTAATTCAATATGTCTTTGAATTTCTTTCTTTTCAATATCTGTACAGCTCCTGTTCTTCCTTTTTTAATATTGAAGAAATTTAGTATATGGTATAAATGACTATAAATTTCAGCTGAATGGCTACCAGTGTGCCTATTAACTTGTTCTAATTTCTTTATGTTTGCTGTAAAATGGTAAATATTTAGGCTTGATTCTAAAAAAAGTTTTTCAAGAATATTACATAAGGGATGCTATGTACTTCCTGTTGCAAAATGCCAGATTGTTGCATTTTGGTGACATTAATATCCTGATGAGCCTAGATGATGTCAGCCTGATGTATCCATTATAAAGTTTTCCATCTATTTCTCACTAATTGTTCAATATCCATGTTGCTAGTAGCATAGATCCAAGATATCATTAAGTGCTGTAAAATGTTGATTTTCTAATTGTATCTTTCTTATTGTATTCATTAGCTAGGATTCTTTAAAGAACTTTTCCTTATCAACTAACTGTGAAATAGATTTTGTACAGGAAAGCCTGGCTTTCCCTTTCCTTTTTTTTTTTTTTTTTTTTTTAAGATACTGAGTTGGTTTCTGAGAAGCCTCTGATGATGACCATTGGAGGTGTGTGAGGTGTTTATATCCTTATGAACTTGTGGATTTTCATATTCTTCATGTGTTTCAAATCCACAGTGGCATTATTCTTCTATGCACAAATTATTCTTGGACTAGTGGAAGCCTCTTCAAATGGACTCTATTGTCTTTTTGACATAACCTCATGAATTTTTTGAGAAACTTCTTGCTTTCTAGTGCATCTAAAGATCCTGGGAATACTTTGCACATTACCATCCCAAATATAATTGACCTGATTTAAGACTATGTACCACACTCGGTTTATGGTAATCAGACTAAACTGGGCTTCCGGCGTCTGGCCTTGGTTCGTTGCAATGTATTTATTGTTAACATGGCATCAAAATGTATACAGTTAGAAAACAAACCAGATTATATATCTCCTTTCTCTTCTTAGTGCCTTCCACTGGCTTCCTCTCTCAAAATAAAAGTTATAATACCTACTGTGGGTTGCAAAGCCACTCATGATTGTCCCTCTGTTCTCTTCCATCGTATGCTGTTATTTTTTCCACTCTGTCCTCATTTTCCCTCAGAGTTTGGCATTTGCTATTCTCTCTGCCTGGAATACTCTTCCTCCAGTATCTACTCCTTTTCTCTTTACTTCCCTGGCTACTGTGTCTGAAATTTTGCATTTGGCATTATCTTAGTCCACTTGGGTTTCTGTAATAAAGCCTAAAGGGCAGGAATGAATTTCTCCCAGTTCTGGGAGGTGGAAGTTCAATATCAAGGTGCCAGAGGAGGTGATGTTTGGTGAGGACCCATTTCCTGGCTTGTGGATGGCTGCCTTCTTGCTATCTGCTTACCTGGCTTTTCCTTGTATGCTTATGGACGACCCAAACCTCTCATGCTGTTTCCTCTTCTTATAAAGCCACTAATATCATTACAAGGGCCCTGCCTTCATGATCATACTTAAGCCTAGTTACCTCCCACTGGGGGCATCTCCTCACATGATCATAGAGGTTAGGGTTTCAACATATGAATTTTGAGGTAACACAAATGTTCTGTCCATAGCAGCCACCTCTGCTGATAGTTCATAGTCTTCATCTTAATTTTTTTTCCTAAGCACTCATCATTTTCAAACATACAATATAGTTTAACTATTTATCCTGAGAATTATCTGTAATACCCAATTAGAACCATAGCTCCATGAAAGAAAGGATTTTCATCTTTTTTGCTTGTTTGTTTCTGTTACCAGGGATTGAATCCAGGGACACATAACCACTGAGCCACATCCCAAGCCATATACATATATATATATTTAATTTTTTTATATTGTGAGACAGGGTCTTTTTAATTTTTTTTTTTAAATTCTAAGTTGTCATAAATGACAGCAGAATGCGTTACATTTCATATTATACTTATAGAGCACATTTTTACATATCTCTGGTTGTATACAAAGCATATTCACACCATTCATGTTGAGACAGGGTCTTGCTAAGTTACTTAGGGCCTTGCTGAGTTGCTGAGGCTGGCTTTGAACTTGCAATCCTCTTGCCTCAGCCTCTCAACTGCTGAAATTACAGGCATGTGCCATTGCACCTGTCTGATTTTCATCCTTTTTGTTTACTGATTATGCAGTGCCTCAAAACATGTGTGGCACATAGTCACTGGTCAGTGTTGAGGCAATAAGCGCCCAACTAATTGAACTCTTAGGAGTTCAAGTTGGCCAGAAAGATAGGGAAACACAGCCTTTGTGAGAAACAGCCCACTTAATTGTGAAACAATCAATGTCCTATAGGAAACAATTGAATTATGTTTACGTCCATAACTGTGAACATTGTAACACTCATTTATGAATCAAAATACTGTTTTGGAAATTTTTTTATTTTTTATTTATTCATTTTGGTGTACTGGGGGTTAAATCCAGATCCTTGCACATACTAGTCAAACACTTTACTGCTGAACCACATCCCCAGCTTATTTGGATTAAATATTGAATTAATGAAGTTGTAATAAATAAGTGTGACTATCTGAAAAAGGACAATAATTTAAATTCCAAGGCTGATAAGGGAATCTTGTTATTATAAAATAAAATCTTTTTTCTATACTTTAGAATCAACAACTGTGAGAAATTGGCTCAATATTTCCTTTAGTTACGTTCATAATACATTTTAAGCAACATAACAGGTTTACATTACCCATCTTGTTTTCAATATCCATATGGTGACCATTATGCAAATGTTCCTTACAAATAAATGGTGCTATTTAGTATACAATGTATGTTGTTTGCTGCTAAAACCATGATTATGTGGAGGAAAAAAAGTCAGTGAATCATCCTAAAAAAAAAAAAAAAAAAAGAATTACATTCTAGGAGAATTACGAATAGGAAATAGCTGATAAGATTAAATGCATGTAAGGAACATTTTATTTCAATTTATCAAGATGGACAGACAATTTAACTTGGACAATATCAAGATGACAAAACACATTTGCTAAGATTTTCAAGGAATAGAGTTTATGGTACACTCTGAAAACCAGCTGCTAGAAAAACTGAAATTGTATGCAGGAAAAAGATAACCTGGAAATGTGGTAACCAGTGTAATATTTTGTTTCTCAAAAACCCCAAGTGAATGCAATGCAGGGAGGAGCCCTTGTAATTATTAATGGCTGTTTAAATATTTCAGAAAAAAAGCACCAAAGAAATGAAATGTAGTAAGAATTTTATTTTTCTCACTATTCCCCAAATGACATTTTCTTTTGTGGGTTTCAAACCAAGTGTTTTGGATAATATTTATAGCCTATTGAATTGAAAGAGCTTTAAGAAAGACTGAAACCACACAGCACTAAGGCAGTTGAAGGACTTCCTTGTAGGTACACCTGCATCTCAGGTAGATCCTTCAAAGAGACACTTCACATACTATATTCAAGTTAGAAAATGTTCTGTAATCCTAAATTATAGGCACATAGTATCTAAATCTAAATCTTAGTATCTAAATCTTCCTTGCACTCTTTTGTTAGAGAAGAAAAACATTGGAATTCTGTAGGCATAAGAAACTTTCTTGTGGTCACATAAGCCAGACCATATGAGACCGGGACTAGAACCCATCATGTCTACCAGTCAGTCTCCTCACTGTCAACAGGATTCCAAATGTTTTTAATTACTGGGTGAAATTGACTAATTTAAAAATACAGACACACACATTCATAGTATGTGCATAGAATTGTAATTATGAAGCTTAATTTCATTCACAATGGGGACAGATTTGGTACCTAAGTACAGAATGATGTTTGGTTCCATCAATGTTTGATAAACCTGTGATCTTGGTTTGTTTCTTAAGGCACCACATTTTCTTAGCAGTATGCAGAGCCTGGGACTTATGATAGTGGTAAGTGTTTTTTAAGGCCAATAAAATGGCCCATGAGTCTTTTGTTTATTTATTTATCATAACTGGCATTTAGGAAAGATCAGAAACATAACAACTCTGACTCTACACATGAGTACCTAAAATTGCCCTATTCAGCTAGAAAACAAGAAATAGGCCCTGGAAAAATCCTGTATTTGCTGCCTCATTATCTTCCTACATCAGAACAGAGTTCACTATGAAGGGTCTGACATAGTATTGTCTTTAAATGACCCAAGCTTAAAAATGCAGGAAAAGAATTAACCTAGAAAAACAGAAAGAAGTAAAGAGAACATCACTGAACAGTATATTGTCCGTGACTATCTTAAAATTTCTGCCTTGCATGTTATGACATACTTTCCCAATTGTAGGGACTATGTGTATAAGCCTTCTATCATAAACATTTTCCTCAGATTGTGTTTTGTTTTTTTATAGTATTTGAGGATGCCCTATTAAAAATTTGTCTGTGTTTGAATGCACTATTGAGATGTCACTTCAGTAACTTAATAAAGAAGGGCTTCTCTAGGTGCTGCGTCTGCCTTTTGTATGTTAATGTTTTTGTTTGTTTGTTTTTTACTTATCAGAGGTGTAGTGTTTTGGTTTACATCACAGGGGTGAAGTTGGAACAGGACAAAAATGTGAAGGAGCCTGATCATGTCCAGTGATCTGGAGGGCAGGGCATTGGTGAGGGCATGTGCAAGTCCAAGAGCACAAGGCATGCAAAGGGGTTCTGAAGAGGGCTTAGACAGTTCTGTGGCAATACCATTTTCACAGAAAGGAGCCCGAGAGGCCATGTATTAGCTTCCAGTTGTTTCTTCTCAAGCCTGAAACATTATAAAAATTCAGGCAGCTTGCTAGTCAAATACATATAAAACTCAGTGGACAAAATAACAGCTTGTGAGACTAAGAAACACTAGCAAGTGCTTATTCTTTCAAAAACATTACTGTAACTTTAAAGTTAAATTTAGAGACTGAGTTGTCAAATAGATATTTCTATTTAAAATGTTTATTGCTTGTTCATTTATGTATAAGAAGAAATAAAAACAAATAAAAACTGGAGTTGTAAGAGGCACATGTTTAAGAAGAAATGCATTTTGAAGTATGGGAAGATTCTACAAGAAGGACAGAGGAAACCACAATGACTCTTAAAACACTAGAATGAAATACTGGGGAGTTTGCCCAGGATTTCTTGGTTTTAGTGGATATGCTGCATTGGCTTTTTAAACATCTATTTCAACCTCCTTCTAATAAACAGAGGGAAAAAAAAAAATCCCAGATATGTCTGAAGCCAGGATTATAGCTCTAATTTAGGTCTTGTCCATAAGATGTTCTCAAATGACTTGCATTCAGAACCAAGTTAACTAAGGATTAAGCCAAGACCCAGGGTGTGAAACTCATTTTGTGGGTGCATATTTGGCAGAATTTGCACAGCTCTGGAGCTGACAGTGGCAGTGATGTACTTCCTGTCCAGAACACAGCTAAGGCGAGGGTGGTTCTTGAGTAGGAATTGACCACATTTTCAGGTTGCCAGTCCCTTGGCAGGCTCTGGCTCTGCCTTTGGCTCTGGGAGTCATTCCTAGAGATCCAGCCCGAGGCCTGCTTTTGTAGTTCTTGCAACCATTTTGTAAATGTCTTACCTCCTGCATTAAATTATTTACTAATGTCCTGTGTTGAATTTCCTCTACTAAATTCTTTTTTGCTTAAAACAGTTGAACTATTTTCTGTTACCTGCAACGGAACTTTTGTACAATAGCAGAATGCGTCCTTATCATAGGCTTCCAGTGTACTCCTGCCAGAAGGGCTTAGGACAGGAAAGTACTAGTGATTGTTCCCTTCCTAATTTGTTTCCTCTGAAATCAGAAACAGACCCAGTCTTTGACCTTTGGCAAGTTACTCAACTTCTCTTGCCTGAGAATAATAACAGGTGTCTGCCTTACAGAGTTATGAGAATGAAACTGTAAAATGTGTGAAGCACTTAGTGCAATTCCTGGCCAGGTAAATAGCCAATAAATGAGATCTACTGTTAGCATTATTACCTCTGTATAGAATTCTGTCACTAGTAATGACAGATATTTTAAATGGTTTTAATTTTCTTGAAGGAAAGAACTAAGCTTCATTTACTTTTCTGTCTTTGGAGCCCATTGCAAAGCTTGACACTTCGTAGATATTTAATGCTTCTTCAATGACTTTTCCTAAATGAAGAGTCTACGAGTTCAAAAGAATTCTCAAAGTATAATAGCCTTCTATTATTTTTTTGGGGTGGGAAGAATTTGGATATGTCTTAACATTGCACAGTTTTTCTTGTAAGAGGTAGAAGAGAATAGAAAAATTCTAAAAGGAGCTTTTTATTATATTCCTTTTGGATCCAGCACTTCATGTGTGATGAAAGGGAGACCCAACGTTACCACTCCGCTCAGGCTCACAAACCTACAAACTTACAAGCAGTTCTCCGTAAACCCCCATTAGATTTTTCTATGGCATCACATTTATCAGGAGATAACCATTAATATCTCAGTTAGCCTTGGTGATCTATGATTTTAATAGGTGAACTTAAATTGCATTTTGGATGTAACACTTCAAACCTTTTTTGAAAACTAACTTTTTTTCTTTCCTTCTTTTCTTTCTTCTTTCTTTCTTTCCTTCTTCATTCCCTTCTTTCTTTGGTACTAGGGATTGAGCTGTTGAGCCACATCACTACACCTTTATTATTAATTAATTAATTGATTGATTTTGAAAGGGGTACTTGCTAAGTTGCTTAGGGACTGGTTACATTGCTGAGTTTGGCTTTGAACTTGAGATTCTCCAGCCTTGGCCTCCTCAATTGTTGGGATTATAGCCCAGCACCACTGTACTTGGACCACACTTTTCTTAAAAGCATAAATATAATTTTTATATAATTAAATACAAATATTTGATTACCAAGTGCTATAAACTTAAGTATTAATAATTTATTATGATACGATATAGTAAACTCTTAAAGGTCTGTGGGGTTTTTTTATCCTGAAATTAAAGAGTTGTCAATGCTTGAAGGCCTTAGATCTTCTTTTATGGTTTTATGTTTAATTTCTGTCCTGATGAGATCTTTACTCATATTTTCCTGCTTCCACCAATAATCTGGTCTTGTGGGGCACAGTGGTAGACCCTGTAATCCCAGGGACTCAGGAGGCTGAGGCAGAAGGACAGCAAGTTCAAGGCCAGACTCAGTAATTTAGTGAGAACCTGTTTCAAAATAAAAATAAAATAAAAGTGTTGGGGATGCAGGTCAGTGGTAGGGACCCCTTAGGTTTAAAGTCCCAGTATTGAAAAAAAAAATCTGGTCTTCAGAAACACCAGGAAAATCTGAAAAGAGGCTTCTTGTATCTATTTCAAGCAAAAAGTAAACTGACTTTGAGGGGGAGCTGATGGGAATTTTCTAGCAATAGATATGAATTTTAGGGGACAGACCAGTTGGTATTGGTATTGACCTCTTTGGTTCTCCCCTTCCACTTCTTCTCCTCCGGTTTCTGTTGGAATTTAGGTAATTGAGGTGAAAAAAGAGCCTGAATATATATATTGGACTAAGTATCAATGCAGAAGATTGAGGCAGCAACCAGCAACTAATGACAGGGTTAGATTCTCTTAAATTGCATCTCTATGTAATATATAATGGTATGGTCACTTTAAAAAATATTCTTATGAAAATATTCCCCAAGAAGTTAAACAAGAGTTACCATTTGACCCAGAAACACACTCTTAAATATATCCAAGATGTATGAAAAACATATTCCCATGTAAAATGTACTCTATGTATACTAGTTCACACATGTACACTAATGTTCACAGCAGCCACTACTCATAACAGCTGAAACGTGGAAACTATCCAGATGTCTTTCAACTGATGAAGGGCTAAACAAAATATGGCATATCCACACAATGAAATATTATGCTGCCATATAAAGGAATGAAAGGATACATGGATAGAGAACAGTTATGCTGATGAAAGAAGACAGTTGCATTATTATTCTCTATATATGGAATGTCCAGAATAGCCAAATTTATAGAGATATAAAGTAGATTAATGCTTGACTAAGGCTCGGGGATTGGGGTTTGTGAGGCAATTATGGAGTAATAACCAAATAATTTGGTTATCTTTTGTGGTAATATAAATTCACAAACTTTAATGGCAGTGATGCTTACACAATTCTGTGAATGCACCAAAACTGTCAAATTATATACTTGAAATGGCTGAATTACATGGTATGTGAATAAAGGAAATTCTCCATGTAACAAAATGAAAATCAGACTCCAGCAGAAATTCTATCAGTTTCAAACAATATTTTATTCAACATAGATTCAAACAGTTCTTCAAAATGTGCTGTAAAAAGATTCTGTGTGCAAACTGTGTTTTGGTGAGAACAAATGCTTTTTCTGAATTGCCTATTTAAATGCTAGCAAATTTGAGGGGAAAAAAAAATCACCACTCCAAATTTACACTGATTAATAGAAAACACTTACATGAATGCCTTGTGTCCCATCTAATTTTATTTTTTTGGTCTCATTGTGAAGGATGTCACTGTCTGGAATCTCACTTACAGTGTGACGCAAGTAGGATTTTTAAAATTAAAGACAGGAAGTTTCAATTGCAGAGAGGTGATTAATCAGCAGAAAAGAATTTCTAACATCCTGGTCAACTGTGAGTGGAGTTCACTTGCCTGCTCCCTTTTTCATTGTTACCATAGGGATCGTGGAACTGTAACCCCAAGCGGTTTAGACAGGAAGCTGCTTATACTTCATCAGAAACAAAAGGGCAGAGGGCAGCATAGTGAGGGGGCGCAGCACAGGAGAACTGCAGGCCCATACATGACCTTGTCAGGGTTGCTGGAAGATGTTGGTGACTCATTTTGTGTCTCTTAGACCTACTTTCTCTGTTTGTCACAAATCTTCAGAGTAGGTCCTGGGAAAAGATGTATTAGCTTATTAACTTCAGGTGTTTCATGAAACTCTCCACAATAGAATTCTCACCTTCCTGTGTTGTTATTACCATTTTTAAAAAACAACACAATAATATGACATTCCATTATCAAGTAGGTTTAAAGAGGAGAAAGTAGAAAAAAATGTTAATGATTCAATCTGAACTGCCTAGAGGCAAATAGTTCTATTAAAAATAAATGTATTTTAGGTGTGATTTTTTTTAGATTGCTTAAAAAATTATGCTAGAGACTGACAAAAGAAATCTCAAAATAATTACCCACACATCCCACCTTTATGTAATATTTTTCTCCATATAACAAACTTATGGTGGTGGCGAATGCTTTCATGTAAAACTGCATGTCTGTGCACATGCCCATGTGTGTATATGCATATGTGTAAGTGTCCGTGATTTGGGCACATATTATTTGTAAGAATTCAGCTACTGCAGTAGGATAGGAAGTAAATTATCAGCACCATTGAGTAATCTAAATTTATTTTAGATAACAAACCATTCGGCATTTTGACAATGAAGAAACATTTAAAAATATGTGCAGTTGGCTAATATACATGTTGCCCACTTGTGGAAAGTTAATTTATAAGTGATTATTTAAATTGCAATGCTCTGTTTTTTCGCCTCTAATCCTGTGAGACTGAAAGTGAAGTTGTTTAGAGGGGAATATGCTCTACCCATGGGCATGTCTAATGACACTGACCCATTTTCCTTGTCATGGAGAGAATCCATTTCTGGTTTTGATTCTAAGCATCAAGGGAATTCCTCATGACATAATGGACTTCAAACAGCCTTCTCACTGGTACAGCTCAAAGAAGAGCTCTGATTCCACAGGAAGCAGATGACCTGATACCCCCATTCTCACTCTACTGCCTTCCTCATTCCCATCTGAGGATGCTGATTCCCCAGAAAAATGGATGTGCAAAGGGACCAGTGCCTGCCCCATAAGTATACACAGAACATGCAGCATAGGAAGTAGGAAAGCAGCAGCATCACACTGGCCACCCTGGGGTTAGGGAACAAAAGCTGAGTTCATGTTTCAGGTTGGTCATAAGGACCCAGGCCCAGCACAGATGATCCCTGACTTAGGGAGAAGTTTATTCCAAGAGCTGCACGGGCACATGGGAGAGGCAGCCACATCAATATAAGCTGAGGTTCAGCAGACTATGCCTTCAGGTGAAATGAAATCCTGCTAGAAGATTTCTATTCCAGCCAGTGGATTTAGCAATATCATAGAATATTCTTACTTTGTCTTCAAAAATCCTACATATGGGAGCACAAATGCTATGAAGAACTTTTATCTGATTAGGAGTATATTATCTGATTAACATGTTGTAAACTTTAAGAGGCTAAAATTGATTGGACTACACTATGAAAAGTCTACGTTTCATATGATAACATGCATTTTTCATGTTAAGTACCATATT
Source organism: Tamias sibiricus (assembly GCA_025594165.1). NCBI lineage: Eukaryota > Metazoa > Chordata > Mammalia > Rodentia > Sciuridae > Tamias > Tamias sibiricus. Next base: position 102,745,129 of record CM046664.1, on the reverse strand, counting down.
ACTTCATAATATCTGGACTAATTATATAAAAACGGAGTATTTATTTAGGTAAATTCAAGGCAGTTGGAGTGATCATTTAATCCCTGTTAAGCGGAATAAATAAATCAATTTATTGGCCAACTGGAAATGAGGTTACAGTAAGAACCATGGCTACATTTAAAATAAACTAAGGTAAATTTAAGTGCTTTGAAACTTGTACCACACTTGCAAAGGTGAGATATTATTATAATAATTCAAGAATATGATGGATTTTAACATTATAACTAACTCGGCATGATTTAATTTTAAATGCTTGCTGGTAAGAATTATGACTAAATACCTGCTTTCATTATAGGCAGCTTTCCCTTAAGATTATGCAGATGGTCTTTGCTGGGGAACTTTCCTTAAATGTATGGAAAAACTTTTTTGTGTGGTTATCCTCTTGAATATCAATAAAGACGCCCAAATCAATAATCTCTGGATCAATGTCACCAGGGAATTTTTATAGTTCATTGCCTATAGACCAGTGATTAAAACCTGCTGTCTCTTTCACAACTGAAATTATGAAAAACTATGGAGAAACAAAACATATATGTATTTAACTTAATGTCACTGAACAGCTCTGGAATCTACAATCCTGCACTGATAGGAGGTCAGTGTGGATGTGCATGGCACCAGCCATCTCAGAGGGCCACCACACCCACCTGAGAGCTAAATTGCAACTCTAATTTACTGAGGAAAAAGATGAAGACCCAAATTACCTGTGCTGGTTTCAAGTAGGTGATTTGCAACTCTACATATCAACTGAATGATTTTTCTTCTTTCTGGGTTCCTGCCTGCTATGAGAATGCTCTAGGCTGAAATATGTTTTGAGTCTCATATGAGAGAGGAGAGGAAAGAAGGGGAGAAGAGAGATGGGGAGCAGAAAGATGGCAGTTGGAAATAGGGGAGGTGTTCTGGCCTCAACCTTATGGACAGTCTGATATTGATTTAGGTCTTTCAGGAATAATGTACCTTATTCTTCATGTATATGTAGTACTCCCCAATCATGTGACATGTAGAATAAAAATTTTCATATCTTAATTTCCAGAACCTGTAAGTGTATTAGCTTAAATGGCAAAGGGAAATTAAGGTCACAGATGGGATTAAGGTGGCTAATCAGTTGGATTTAAAGCACAGAGATTATTCCAGATTATTTGGATATGTTCACAAAGGTTCTTAAAAGTGGAGGAGAGCTGGGCATGGGGGCGCACACCTGTAATCCCAGCAACTGCAGAGGCTGAGACAGGAGGATCGTGGGTCAGCTTCAGCAGCAGTGAGATGCTAAGCAACTCAGTGAGACCAGGTCTCTAAATAAAATACAAAATAGAGCTGGGGATGTGGCTCAGTGGTTGAGTGTCACTGAGTTCAATCCCTAGTAAAGCCCCCCCCCCCCCAACCAAAAAAAAAAAAAAAAAAAAGTGGAGGAGAGAGGCAGAATGGCAGGTTGTTTCCCAGAGTCACCAACATGGTATCTTGAAACAATATAAATGTATTATCTTATTGTTCTTTAGATTAGAAGTCCAACCTAAAGCATTCACTGAGATAGTATCAAGGTGTTGGCATGGTTCCCTTTTGGTGACTCACTTTTAAGAAACTTTGTTCATTTGCTATTTTAACGACTCCATTTAGAATATATTTTCCTCTTAGTTTTTATAAAACTACTTTATTCACCTTTGTTTTTCTCTCACACCTATTCTTTCTCTGATCTAAATCAATCCCACACCCATATCTGTATTCCTGTCTCAATATTTTTCCCCTTGTGTTTCTGATCCATATTTTCACCTGCATAATTAATATCTCTACATTCATACTCAGCAAGCCAAACCTAACTTGTTAGCTTCCTGGTCACAGTTTCAGTAAACATCTGTAGGATCTATAACATACACCAGAGTATTATTTGCTGCTATGAGGACATTAAGATGAGAACAACACAGCTTGTCCTTGAGGATTAGAAGGTGGACTGATAAACAATTATACATGGAAGTGTGAGAAATAGACGGTCAGGAAGCAAGAGAAGGGAGCTTCCTTTGGTTTAAAGAAAGTTTCCAGCCGGGCGCGGTGGCTAAAGTTTCCAGCACTTGGGAGGCTAATGCAGGAGGATCGTGAGTTCAAAGCCAGCCTCAAAGCCAGCCTCAGCAATGGTGAGGCACTTAGCAACTCAATGAGACCCTGTCTCTAATAAAATACAAAAAAGGGCTGGGAATGTAGTCCAGTGGTCGAGTGCCCTTGAGTTCAATCCCTGGTACAAAAAAAAAAAAAAAAAAAAAAAAAAAAAAAAAAGAAAAAAGAAAGAAAGAAAAAGAAAGTTTCCCAGAAGAAATAAAAACTTTTTGATTGTGAAGGAGATATCTAGGCAGAAAGGAGAGAAGAAGGTCATATGTAATGTTAAAAACCCAGTGCATGCAATTGAAAGGAGGATCCAGAAAGGAAATGGCATGCTAAGGGTGGCCTATGGATTGCCAGCCTAGATGCTTAGGAGTGGACATTCTTTACTGTGATTGATGACATCACTGTTGAGTTGTTTACCTAGGAAACACCTGGCTTTTCTCTCCCCTAAGAAGTGTTATTTCTATCAGTATTGTGATTCCATTTTCTATAGGCTTTGAGCCTGTCATATCCTCTCTTTCTTCCCACGGTCACTGCCCTAGTTAAAGTTTATCATAAATCATCAATGGAGAGCTTATTGCTTGAGGTTTGAGAAAGGAACCCGGTCTTCTCTATTATTAACTCTTTTACCCTGTTCAAAAATAAGTATGTTTTCAAATGTAGGTGCCCCATTATGTTAACTTAAAATTGTGCTGGCTTTGAATTGTTAAATAGAACTAAGCAATTTTGAAAATAGAATAGCTTTTCCCAGTCTGAGAAATCAGTTACACTCCCTTACTTTTTAAATTAATGCAAGCTCTTTTTCTCATTATACTTATCTAGGAAGGTTTGGTTATATCAAGTGGAAGAAGACCGAAAGTAATGTTAGGAGAAGAATGTTTCAATGTGTTAAGCAAAAGAGCTTGGAATATGGAGATTATTAAATAAGTTGTGAAAGAATCCAGAAAAGTGAGATCCATTTTATTTGGAGAGAGAGGAAGAAAAGGAAGTGGGCATGATTAATGTATTTGTGGAAGCATATTTCCAGCTATGCCAGACCATGGCTGAAATGGCTTTGAGGTGTTTTTTTTTTTTTTTTTTTTTTTAATTGGAACATTTTAATTATATAGAAGAGGGGGTTTCATTGTGGTATATTTGTACATGTATATAACATAATTTGATCAATTTTGTTTCCCATAACTTCCCCTTCCCTTCCTCTTCTCTCCCCATAACCCCTTTCCCACCCGAATGGTCTCCCTTCTATTGAGAGTGAGACTTTATTCTCATCTTAGCATAGGGGTCCTATGTGATAGCAATAATTTATATATCCCAATCCTTAATTCTTTTTCAAACAGTTTTTTTTTTGTAGATTTTGTTTTATTTTCACTGTAATTTTGTAGGTGGGAATGATTATTGTTCACTTCACAAATGGAAGAAACTTGAGGCAGAGTGGATCACAGGCTTGCTCAGGATAAGAGCTAGTAACTAACAGATCCAAAACAAAGTCTGTCCTTCAAGCATTCTTGCTGTGGGAAGAGTCTGACTCCAAGCAAGTATGAAAGATCCCGAAATTATGTACCAAACTCCAGGTTTCTTGAAGGCTGATTCTGAAAAGTCATGTAAATCAATGTGAAATTTGCATACCTAATAAGAAAAAATTTCTAGAAAACATCTGAAAGTGGTTACCTCTATTTTGATTAGGTAGTTCTATCTTCTATTAATCTCATTTATTTGTTCAGGCATATCCTCAATTTCAAATAGTTAGCATATTATCTCCATATTCATATAAGCACACTGTCCCACTGCATCTCTTGATTTGTAGCTTGGTAAATTTGCTCATCATATGACTTGGTATTTGGAAAATTTGGTTATTATATAAATACAACTGTTAATTGTTGAAAAACTATATTGTATTCTTTAATTCTTGCCAAATCTTTTTCACTCTTCCAGGCAAACATGGAAATATAACAGTGAATCCCATTAATTTTTACAATTCCTTTGGGTTAATAATTTAAAAATTAATATTTTGCTTGCATTTGTTTATCAGTTAGAATGAGCATGAAGTGAAGGAAATCAGTGTTTCTTACAGTGCTCTGTCCTTTGTCATAAGATCTAATATATGAGTCCTGGCTAAGTGCACAAAGACTCTGCTGGAATCCTCAGACAACTTCAAAGTCTACACAAACTATTGAAGTATTAAGTAAAAGTTAATTTCAGTAGTTTATTTAAATGTGCCTTGTAGAATTTTATAAATGAATTTGATGCATTCTTGTATGGGGACATTTTTAAGTCTGGGAACAATTGTGACAGAACTGGACAGTCACGAGATAGGCCCATCAACATCATCCTTTTTCTGTGCTAGAGGCTGATGAGTGCCACCTCAGTGCTTGAGACTTTCTTCCCAATGCCAGGCCATTCTTTAGTCTTTAGGGGAAGAAATACTATTCAAAGTCACAGAGTTCTTTTGACTCTCCCTTTTGTGCTCACTAAATTTACTCTTTCCTGGAGTAGATGATGGAACCGCTGGAGTACCCAGCAAACATAGGAAATCTCCAGGGCAATTCTATGCCTACAGACTCCATCTCCTCACATTCACCTTTAACAGTGCATAATTTCAGATAATGCATGTGTGTTATCTGGAGCTTTTCTTGGGGAGGGAAATTATTTTCATTATAGTTTGTCAGTCTGTCCTGTTTGACAATCATAAGTTTAGAGGGATTGTTACTCCTTTCTCTTTCTGGGTTCTGAAAGCCCTGGCCTAACATTATCCACATTTGGGGAAGACCTGGACACTGAGGAAAAGGAGAAGATGTGCTGAATATTAAGGTGGTCTTTACTCCTCTCTCTACTGTGCTAGGGAATGACATAGGAGATAAGTTCTTCAAAGTAGTAATTTTCACTGATATTTCTGTGATTCATTTACAAACCTATGTTTGTGATAAAAAATTTGTAAGACAATTATTGCTTTAATCCAGGTAAAGGATGGCATGAGGTCTGGCTTTAGGATATGGTGAGGAGAAACCACTTACCTAACTATAGTTGTATTTTTTCAATACAAGAGGCCTGAAAAATCATAAGGGAGATCTAGAACAGTGCAGAAACAATATAATGTAAGCCACATATGTAATTTTTATTTCTCTGCTAGCCTCTTCTGATTAATAATTATCCATGACAGCTCACATTTCCTGTGAGTAGTGGTAATTTGCCATTTTGTGTTGGTCTATATTTTCAAGTATGTTTATATAAAAAAGAACTTTGGAAGGCAGAGATAGTGACTCACTCTAGAAAAAGGGAAGATTTTTGCTATCTGGTATAATAAAGTGTCACCTCTCTCCAGAGTTGAAGTAAGGTTAATTTACTTGTAGGCCACTGTAAAAGATTTTAATTCCCTCTGTTTGAGATCTCTCAAATGAAAGTTAAATGAACCCCCTGAATGCACAGTACCTGTACACTTGGGTTGCTCTATCTTCTTCCCAAGAGACTTGGAGGAATAAAAGGCACTGATTGTTCCCAGACATGGAGCTTATGCTGCTTGTTATGCCATGATTAATAAAGTTTTTTTTTATTTTGACCCAGGAGTCTCATGTCTTTCACCAGTATCTGTGAAAGTTAACTTATTAGCTTCAAAGTAGTATATAAACCTCAGACCTTCCCAGTTCTTGAGCACATTGAAAAAAGTAAAAGGGATGAAATTAATTAAAATAATTCATTTTATATAACCTAACCCACCCAAATGTTATCATTTCAACATGCAATCAATATAAAAATTTTAAGTTATGATATTTAGTGTTTTTTAAACTAAGAATATCTTTAGGTCATAATGAAATGAATTAATTTGTTTTTGGTAAGTTGTATGTCAAGCACAGGAAAATGTAGGCAATATTACCAGAGTCAAAAGACGATATTAATAAACTTGATAAACCATTGAAAATACATTGAAGACTGAGTTAAAACAGAATTTGTGCAATCCTGTCTTATACTCTGTAAGCTCTAGAAAAGCATAGAAAGTTAAAAACATGTTAATATGAAGACACTAATGTTCATCAAGTGTTTTATTTGTTCCTCTACATTTCTGCCTTCCTGTTAGCAAGGCTAGGTCATTTGAGCTCTGACTAATCAACATAAATAAAATTGATATTTTGTTTTCTTTGTTGAGGTTTTTTTTTTTCTTTTTGTGGTACCGGGGATTGAACACAGGGGCACTCGACCACTGGGTCACATCCCCAGCCCTTTTTTGTATTTTATTTAGAGACAGGGTCTCACTGAGTTGCTAAGTGCCTCGCCATTGCTGAGGCTGGCTTTGAACTCGCGATCCTCCTGCCTCAGCCTCCCAAAGTTCTGGGATTACAGGCATGCGCCATCGAGCCCGGCTTGTTGAGGTTTTTAAAGCCTACACAGTCTTTGATATTTTATCCATGAGTGAGACATTTTTATTTACAACATCTGATACCAGATATTCATGGAGATCATGCAGCTATGAACCTCCCACCAGCCTCTGCAATGTGAAACAGGCATACAGAGAAATGTGACATGAGCACTAACATTTGTTATGTTAAATATTGGAATTCTTTTTACATTCTGTTGCCTTGAGAAAGTCCAATTATTTCTGTTTTTGGCATGGTAATCATTTATGGATGTTGAATAAAATTTAATTCAGCTGTAGATTAAAAAAATAAAAAAACCAAGATCTTCTGAGGACTTTTAAAAATAAAACATATTGGAAAGATTCTATAGTGGTATAAATAATGATTCAAGTTGTAGATAAATAATGGGATTCAGTGTTAAGATACCGTGTTTTAGTTCTAGTTGATCATTACAGCATAACTTTTCTCTTCTCAGAGCATTTTTTTTATGTTTAAAAATAATACATTACATTTGAGATACTTTTGCCTGGAGATTCCATTATTGTTTTATTACAAAAAGTCAGAATAAATTGAAGACATCATTCCTCTCTCCTAGTTACTGTGTAGTTCTACTTTGAGAGAAACATTGTATTTATCCCTCAAAAATTTATTTCAGCCAGGCACAGTGGCACATGCCTGTAATCCCAGTGATATGGGAGGCTGAGAAAGGAGGATCACAAGTTCAAGGCCAGTCTTAGCAATTTAATGAGGCCCTGTCTCAAAATTAAAAGGGCTGGGAATGTGATTCACTGGTAAAGGGTCTCTAGGTTCCATCCCAGTACACCCTGCCCTGCCCCTGCCAAAATTATTTAAAATACTTTCAATCTTAATTCCCAAAGAACCTGATTAGTGATTATTTTATACACGTTATTATTCATCCTGACTTCTTTAGGGGGAAAAAAAGCACTTTCTAAAATGTTATTTCTTGACCATGGTATGTACAGTTGTGTTCAGTGATAGGATTGTCCCAAATGAGGCTACAATTAATTTGTGAATTTATTACTAAATTCTGAGAAGGAAAAAGAGGTGTGTCAAAGCCTTTTGGATCACTGGGAAACTCGGGCATTTCTCAAAAAAATTCAGAAATGATTTTTACTATATATTATGATTCTATTTTCTTTTGGATTTAAAAATTAAATAATTTTTTTAAGAAAGTGAATGGATTGTCAGAGTACAGATGACTTGAGAAGAATTCAGTCAATTCTCTTTGAAAATCAATAGATGTTTTCTTATGTAACTTTGACTTATCCAGCTCTCCAGACTGTCACTCTCTGTTCCCTCTGTAAGTCATGCTGATCAATGTCCTTGACACTAGGTACTCATGGCTACTAGGCTACTCTCAAGGCAGCCTGCATTCTCTTGCTACTTCCCATTGAGGTGTATGTTGACTAAGAGCCACTTGGATGTCTTACCAAACTTTTTAGTGCCAACTGTGATATTGAAATTCCAATATTTAATTGATATAAAAAAACAATGAAATCTAAGTATAGAGAGTTCCTGTTTCTTTGGGACCCTGATTGCACACTTTGGAGGTCATCAATAGAAGTGAGTTGTATGAAAGTGATGTGGAAAAGAACTCTGTGAAAAAATGGGGTGTGTGGGGGGAAATTTCCTCATTCAGTTAGTTTGCTTCACAAGTAGACACTTGCGTTTTTGCTTCACATTAGGAAAGTGAAAAGTGAAACTGGAACCTGAAGGTAATGCATTTCAGCTTTTGTTAAAGAAAGATGATGTAGAACTCTGATCATCAGACTTATACTTAACTAAAAGGCCTTCAATCCTCATCAAAAGATGAATATATAAGCCGGGCGCGGTGGCGCACACCTGTAATCCCAGCACTTTGGGAGGCTGAGGCAGGAGGATCACGAGTTCAAAGCCAGCCTCAGCAATGGCCAGGCACTTAGTAACTCAGTGAGACCCTGCTTCTAATAAAATACAAAAAAGGGCTGGGGATGTGGCCCAGTGGTCAAGTGCCCATGAGTTCAATCCCCCCAAAAAAAAAAAAAAAAAAAAAAAAAAAAAGATGAATATATAGAAAATGGACACATATATTGTCAAATGAACATATATCTTGTGAAATTAAATTTAAAATGTTAAAGATGTATTACTACTTGTATGACTTCTACCTATTAACAGGATTCTTGATTAACTAAACAATTGTTGTTCCCAATCATGTTAGATAAATGAACAAATATCTCACCTAGATTAAAATAAATTTTCCTCAAATAAGCAACTTTGGAGTTATAAAACTTTTCCCCAAGGTGTAAAGTTCACTAAGGTGGTTTTGGAAAAGAGATTAGGAATCTCAGGGGACAAGAAGCTAATAAAATTGCTGCCACCACAATGCAAGGAGCATGATAGTTTTTAGAATTTAATAAACTGGGGCAAGAATATAACCTTAATCAAAATGACTTTGGTAAAAGTTTGATTCTAACTTTAAAAGCTGGAAAAGAAGAAACATAAGGAAAAAGAAAACTATCTTATTTGAAACACAAGGCATATGCTTACAGAAAAAGAGAAAATTAAAAAGAGCCAGAGATAGGAAAATATTGGGAAGAGAAAGTGAAGGGGATGAGGAAAGAGAAGGGTGGAGGAGAAAAGAAGAGAAGAGAAGGGAAGGGAAGGAGAAGGAAGAGAAGGGAGAAGAGAGGAAGGGGAATAAAAGAACATAAGGAAAAAAGAGAGAACAAAAAAATGCATATTCAGATATTCTTAAGGATGCCACTTGGTCTCCAATTTTTGTCTTTATTTTCTGTGTTAAAAATCCATCTATATTCAAGACAATATAGGAGCTATCACCTTTTCAGTTAAATCACTGCCCATGCTTTTTAATGGAGCACTGAGCATCCAAATTATAAGCCATCATACAATATGAGAAAATTTATGATTTTTATGAGCTATTCCTTATTTTCTCATCAATTTTTTAAGAAAAGACTACTTTGCCACAGGTTTGGTTCTCTGAGAAACAGTAGCTGAGATGGAGATCACCATGCAGAAAATTAATTAGGGAATGTTCTCAGGATCAGCCATCATTGAAGGGAAGAGAAGAGAACAGGTAGCTAGAGGGAATAGTTGGGCTGTGGCCTCCATAGGCCCCTTAATTAGATGCAGCCTAGCATCTAAGGGTAGGAACTGAGGGCCGATTCTAACTTTAAAAGCTGGAAAAGAAGAAACATAGGGAAAAAGAAAACTATATGCCCAACAGCTGAGGACCTTCCATCCTGAGGGCAGTGCAGCATCCATCTTGATCTTTATGTTCTATTTTGGGATCAGTGTGACTGTGGAAAATGGTATCCACTGGAAATAGAGCTGGGTTCCAACACTGATCTGAGCTGTGCATCATTAGCTATTCTACTCCTCATGGTCTGTTTCCTCATTTACCTAACACTTTGATTTGGGGGAATAAGAAAAGGAGTTAATATTTAGGAAAGACTGACAAATAGGAGGCACTTAATAAATATTGTCTTCCTCCCACCATTTTAGAATTGATTAAAGAGATCAATACAGAGGGCTGTTTTTCACCTGGGTCTTTTCCTCTTTACACATTCCTTGTTCTACATGCCATTCAGAGGAAAAAATTAACACTGTATTTCAAGCTATGTAATTAAACATGCTACTGCTTATGTTTCCAAGGAAGAATTTGTATATGAAAACCTTTCAACTAAAATGGATTTCATCTATTTTAAGGAAGAAAAATGCTAAATCAAAGAAGATACCCGCCCCCACTTCTACTCACTGAAACCAGAGGTAGAATATTTCTGTTAACATCTAAGCTGTTTTATGACCTTCTTCTCTGATTTAAAGGTTCTAGGGCTTCTGGCTTATTCCACCACTCAAGCAACATTCTTTCCTTAAAGAAACTTGGGACTGTCATAGCTACTAGTACTTCTCTTGAACCAGTGGTGGCTAAGTCCTATTAAACTTGAAACATTTTGATAGTAGGGTGATTATCAAGGTGTGATCCTAGAGCACTGCCTAGGAAATTGTTAAAGGTATAAATCCTCAGATCCCAGCCCAGCCCAATTGAATCTACCAATTGAATCTGAACCAATTTCTGTAGAGATCCAGCCATCTGTGCCTTAACAAGTCCTTCTACCGACTTGGATGTATACTGAAGTTTGGAAACCACTGGATTAGTGTATCATTTAGTGCCCCAACAGGAAAAAGATACCATATATAAATTAGGATAAACCAAGAAAAATCTACTAAAGGAACTTTTTAAAAATTGTCTAGAGTGGAAGGGGAGCATGAAGGATAGTAGAATACCCTGGAGATTGTAATGGTAATATTACCATCCCTAGTCCTAAATGATGCTGGGAATAAGAGGTCACAGAACCCCAAACAGAGGGTCCTGTGAAAAGGGATAATTTGAGGGTGACTGAACCTCTTGCTGAATCCAACCAGAGAAGAAGGCATTGGGTCTGTTGATCTCTTTCTCTTACAGGACCAGGAAGAGTGGAGTGGGTCTAAATGTGAAATGGAAAATGACCAGTATAAGTAGTGAAACCTTAATGTTAGTGTCGATTTTTATTTGTTTAAAAGTTCTGTTTCTCTTAATTTTAGTCTTTCCAAGTAGCTATTTCTGATTTAGTTAAAAGTAATTGCCTTGAAACTCCTGAGGGATATCGTGTTTTTTGAAGTTATTGTTTGCAAGAATATTAAAAAAAAAAAAAAAAAACCACATGTGAAACACTTGAGGCTAGTAATAAACTTGGGTTCAGATGATCACAACATCATCTTTCTCTTTTCCTAATCCTTACTAGACATTGCTCCCTTTAAAACTTACAATATGCTTACATGAGTGGTAAAATCAAAGGCTACTGTTATTAAGTATGTAAAGCCATGGAAACTCTCTAGATTGCTGATGTGAATTTGTACAGAAATACTGGAGACCAGTTTAACATTATCTAAAAGAGTTGAACAGGTACTCTATGACACAACAATTTCAAACTCAAATTTTCCCAGATTAACTATACTCATGAAATTAATAAGTTGGTCTTATTTGTAATAACTAGAAAATGTACATAAAGCAAAAATTAATCAAAAGTAGTTGATGAATAATTAACAATAATAAATTGAGTACATGTGTGTGTGTATATAAAATAAAGCCAATAGAAATAATGAACTGCAGTTAAACCCATCAGCACAGATGAAACTCTTAAATATCCTTTAAAAAAATTATTTTAGTCATCCATGAACATAATATCTTTATTTTGTTTATTTATTTTTATGTGGTGCTGAGGATTGAACCCAGTGCCTCACATGTTGGAGGCAAGCGCTCTGCCACTGAGCCAAAACCTCAGCCCCTTAAGTATCCTTTTAAACAAAAGGAAAAAGTCAACAAAGTAAGCATATAATATTATTCAATTTAAACAAAGTTTAGAAGTTGGCAAAACTAAGCAACATTTAAGGGGGACACACTGTATATGGTAACACCACAAAGAAACAAGGACTTGTTATCATGAACATCAGGGTTGTGTTTACATGTGGTTATATAGGTAGTTATATACATGTACAATCTATGTGTGGTTATACTTTGCATGTGGTTAAAAAGCAAATGTCCATTTAAATTCAGGTTGCCTATCATAGTGAATGGGGAAATACTGAAAGCATTTTCTTTAAAATCTGGACCAAGACAAGGATGTTCACTCTCCCTACTCCTATTCAATATAGCACTAGAAATTCTAGCCAAAGCAATTAGGCAAGAGAAGGAAATAAAAGTGATAAAAGTAGGAAAGGAAGAAGTCAAGTTATCACTGTTTGCAGATGATATGATCATATTCCTAAAAGATCCAAAAAGCTGCAAAAGAAGACTCCTAGAGCTAACAGAAAAATTCAGGAAAGTGGCAGGTTACAAAATCAAACATACAATAATCAATAGCTTTCCTATACACCAAAAGTGAATCTGCTGAGAAGTAGATCATAAAAACAATCCTATTCACAATAACGTAAAAAAAAAAAAAAATAGTGCCAAGTGTGGTGGTACATGTCTGTAATCCCAGCAGCTGGGGATGCTGAGGTAGGAGGATAATGAGTTCAAAGCCAGTTTCAGCATCTTAGTAAAGTCCTGACCAACTCAGCAAGATCCTGACTCAAACAAAACAAAACAAAACAAAACAAAACAAGTCACCTGGTAAACACCCACCTTCCCCAAAATAAAGCTAGGAATAAATCTAACCAAGGAGGTGAAAGGCTTCTACAGTGCGACTATAGGACATTGAAGAAAGAAATTGAAGATGCAAAAAGATGGAGGGACCTCCTATATTTATGGATAGGCAGAACTAATATTATTACAGTGATCATATTACCAAAAGCAATATACACATTCCACACAATCTCCATCAAAATACCAATGTCATTCTTTACAAAACTAGAAAAAAACATCCCTAAAATTCATTTGGAGTAGAAGAATAAATGACCTAGAATAACCAAAGCAATTCTAAACCAAAAACGCAATGTTGGAGACACAACAATACCCGATTTCAAATTATACTATAGCGCTATAGTAACAAAAATGGCATGGCATTGGTATACAAAAAGAAATGTAGATGAATGGAACAGAATAGAAGAAAGAGACAAACCCACATAGATACAGTCATTTGATCCTTGACAAATGTACCAAAAATGTACATTGGAGAAAACATAGCATTTTTTACAAAAGGTGCTGGAAAAACTAGTTGTCCATATGTAGAAGAATCAAACTAGATCCTTATCTCTCACTCTTCATAAAATTCAACTCGAAATGATCAGACCTAGGAATTAGACCAGAAACCATGCAACTCCTAGAAGAAAACGTGGGGTCAGCACTCCAGCACATGAGTACAGGAAATGACTTTCTTAATAGGATTTCGAAAGCTGAGGAAATAATGCCAAGAATTAATAAATGGGATGATATTAAATCAAAAAGCTTATGCACAGCAAACAATTAAGAATGTGAAGAGACAACCTACACAATGGAGAAAAAAAATCTTTGCTAGCTACTCTTTTGACAGAGAAGTTATATTCACAATATATAAAGAACTCAAAAAACTTAACACCAGAAAAACAAATAACCCAATTAACAAATGGACAGATGAACTAAACAGATGCTTCCCCAAAGAAGAAACACAAATGAGCCAGGCACGGTGGCGCATGCCTGTAATCCCAGCACTTGGGAGGCTGAGGCAGGAGGATTGTGAGTTCAAAGCCAGCCTCAGCAATGGCGAGGCACTTAGCAACTCAGTGAGACCCTGTCTCTAATAAAATACAAAAAAAGGAGGAGTGGGGATGTGGCCCAGTGGTTGAGTGCCCCCGAGTTCAATCCCTGCTACCAAAAAAAAAAAAAAAAAAAAAAAAGAAAAAAAGAAGAAAAGAAAAGAAACACAAATGGCCAATAAATAAATGAAAAATGTTCAACATTGTTTACAATTATGGAAATGCAAATCAAAACTCCACTGAAATTTTATCCCATGGCAGTCAGAATGGCTGCTATCAAGAATGTACACAATAGCAAATGCTGGAGAGGATGTGAAGAAAAAGGGAAAACCTTTATATTGTTGGTGGAATTGTACAACCACCATGAAAATCACTATGGAGGTTCAGTTAAAGACTAGGAATGGAAACAAAATATGAACCAGCTTTACCACTCCTCCATATTTATCCTAAAGAATTAAAGTTGTATACTGTAGTGATACATGCATAACCATGTTTATAGCAGCACAAAGTCACAATAGTCAAATAATGGGACTAGTCTTATTGTCCATCTATGGATGAATGGATAAAGAAAATGTGGCATATACACACAATAGAGTTTTATTAATCTGTAAAGAAGAATGAAATTATCTCATTTGCAGGAAAATAGATAGAACTTGAGAACATTATGTTAAGTGAAATAAGCCAAACTCAGAAAGCCAAGATTGTATAGTTTCTCTCATATGTGGAAGTTAGAGAGAAACAATGAAAAGTAAGGAAGATGGCCTCATGAACATTTAAGGGAGATCAGTAGAGTAGAGGAAAGGGACCAGGGGGAGGGAGGAGGAGAGGGAAAGGGGGGAGAATATTAGGGAATGATTTTGTCCATATTCTATTGTTTTATTGTGTGCATGTGCAAATATGTAACAACAAACCCTCCATTATATATAATTGTAATGCACCAATGAAGAATGAAAGAAAAGTAGGAAAAAAATGAATTCAGGTTGGCTCTGTGAATCAATTTGTACCTATGGCTATTTCACCTTGATGAAGTTTGCCAGCATACCCAATGTATTGATATCAGACTTTTCTGGTTCTTAGGCTGCATCTGAACCTTGTATTGGGATAAGACCCAGTCTGACCCTTTGACAATTTTATTTCTATCCCATAATTTTTATCCCTTTTACTTTATTTCCTTTCAGAGGCTTGTTTTCAGAGAAGGAGTCACTCTGATTTCCTACCAGTAGTTAAATAGATTGGATCAAGGATAAATATTTTTTAGTCAAGTAATAGTTTTTTACAATTTTCAATAGATTTACAATTATAATTATGTAAAGTTTAAGACATACATAAGAATTGAGTGAAAATATAAGGAGTTTCCATTCACTCTTCACCCAACTTCAACAATTATCAACATTTTTCAAAATGTTTTTTTCTTATAATGAAATTTAGATTTTAAAAAATGGCATTGGCTTTTTTTTGCATGATAGTTTGTTTAGAAGTAAAATAAAGGTACTTAGGAATTCAATGGATTTGAAAAATGTTTCAGTTCATTGCTTATATCACTTCTGTGATTTGGAGCAATTTTAGTTATTTTTTATGTAGTAGAATAAATTACACTTTTAATAGCATTTCATATGGTTGCCTGAGGTAATGCATTCTCTTACTGCATTATAATTCAGTAAGAAAATGTATTTATTTTTTTTCCCTAAATCAAGCACCACTGTTGTTGATGGAATTAGGATTTAATGCCCAGAATTTAGAATTGTTGTGTGGATGATGTTTAATATTTTCTAATATGCAGTAACTAAAAAGTGATTATAGCTATTAACAGAGAAGACATTTGAATTTAACTTTTCTCTAAGAGCAGACATTTTCTCTTTTAAGACATACACTAATTTTATACCTTTGGACAAATATATCCTATATCCTATATTATATTTCTATATAATAATATTGATGATCAATTAGGAATAATGTTCCTGTAATTCTAAATACTTGTAACTAGTTTTAAGTAGAAGCAAGGGAGAGAGAAATGTTTTGCATTAGGGGGACCAAAGGACAATCTTTGAAATAATTTTAAATTTTAAATACAACAGTGGAATGGCCATAGTAATTACTGAATTGAGGTTATATTTTACATAAGGTACTAAAAAAAATGATGGGATGTTCCCTAAATTTTGCCCCAGGGCAGCAGATGAAAGCAGCTTCACAACATACTTTTAAATGTACAGGATGAATAAAAATAAAGTTACTTTTGCATGTCATCCAGCAAGTTCTACTTTTTCTCTTTTTGCCTACCATGCAATAAGTTCACAGTGGTTGCAAAGACAGAGACTTGTTTTTTTGATTGCAGACATCAGTCATACCAACTAGACTTATCCCCATGCTTTATCAAATGTCAAAGGGATGTGAGAAGATCATCAGCAATGGATACATAAAAGTGGCTTCTTTCAGTCCTTTCATTCTTCACAAGGGTGCACCTTGGGGAGTAGAGATGACCCCTGCCCTACTCAGGGAGAGGAATGTTCCTGGTGTAAGGGCACCAGGGCAGAGAACTACACCAGACTTTATGCTTCACACCTCTTGATAGGGTCACACTAATACCCTTTTGATTATGATTCCACATAAGACAATAATTCTGTTATTCAGCAACATCATAGCACTCAAGCTGTCCACATTCCTCCAAATCCTGAAACTAGCTGAAGCTGGGTGTGATGGCACATAACTGTAACCTCAGAGACCTGAGAGGCTGAGGCAGTTGGATTCCAAATCTGAGACCAATCTCAGCAATTTAGTGAGACCCTGTCTCAAATTTTTTAAAAAAGTACTGGGATATAGCTCAGTGGTAAAGCACCCAGTGTTCAATCCCCTGTACCAAAAAGAAAAACAAACCAGTTGAACTATTTGAATGCAAAGATATTTTTTTTTTTCTCTGTGTTTGCTGGGGGTTACACATGTTAAACTGATGTCAAATGCTGTCACAAACTCCAACATGTATAATAGCTCAAACATTGACAGAATTTCATATCTTAACCGAACTTCCAGAATTAGTATCCCTAGTTGGGAGACAACTCTTGTCCATGTGCTGACTCAGGGTTCTCTGTTTGTACCTTTTTGTTTTTCCCTCATATTCAGCACGAGGCTTTCAGGGCCATTGTGCTTGTTGCATTGAGCTGGCAAAGTGGGAAAGGGCTTGGAGGAGTTTTTATGAACTAGACCCGAAACTGGCACCCATCATTTCCATTTCTAGGTTCTGTTGGCTAGAATTAAATCACCGTGGCCACCTGCAGCATGAGAAGTAACCCGGAAGGAAGAGGAACTGGGTTCCGTGAGCTGCTGGCCATTCTCAGCCACATCACACGCTTCCTTCTCTGTACCAAAGGGTCCGGGTTTTTTCCACTATGTCTTACTTTGGAGCTTTTCATGAACAAGCCTGGCAAAGGCTGCCCCACAACAAAGTTAAGCTACTCATTCAACTTTATGTAATTAGCTCCCCTTGGCTTTCGATGTCAAGGACTAATAATATCTAATTCTTCTGAAATTATTACATTTAAGGAAGAAATATAAAGGGCACTAATTTTGGAAGACTAATGTAGCAGTTTAATATTTGCTCATTAGAGTCCATCATTGCCAACAGATTTGTTCTTTGAAATAATTTTCATAATAACTTGACTAAACTTTCCCATGAAAATAGATGGTGAAGATTAACTAAAATTGTGCTTTAGGATGTAGATAATTAGTGAGCCCATGTTTTCCAAATGTCTCTGTCATGAGGGCAAAGACAAAACTTCTAAATTCTTTCCTTGCAAAAGGGCAGCATTAAGCTATACACAGAAGCTGGTGTTCAGAATGAGGGAATCTAATTGTGACCTTGGCACTCAATTTCCAGATGATTTCAGAAGCATCACTGTTCTGTGTACCAGTAATCCCGCACACAAAATATCTCTTACATATATGTTCTGAAGATGATATTGAAATAGCTCTAAAAATATTTTAGAAATTTACCTGCTATACAAGCACTAGGTAAACTTCTTCAAATTCTGAGTTACTATTAAAGATTGATGAAAGGAGAAAATAAGATGCTCTATTTAAACAGAGATCATTCATGGCCTCTGGCAGACCTTATTTTCATGAGGAGGCTAAGTTATTTCTAACTATCTTCTGAATACTACTTGGCAATACCTTGAAGTTACCTTGCTGCACTGAAAGTCCTAGGGATGGTTTTGTTGTCTTTGCACTGCTGCCGGGACTTGACCTCTCCTGGAAGTCTGGGTTTGGTTTATTCTTCCAGGCAGAAGAATCATCTCTCCTGACTGAATGTCCTAAGGCTTCTCTGTAAAATGCTTAGAAACTCAGGGTTGATTTTGTGCTTTAAGAGATAGTAGCCAACAGAAATGTGAGCATTTTCACTTAAACCTGGAGAGACAGGTATATTCAAAACTAAAAATCATTTGTCTGGAGTTATTCATAAGAAATAAAACCACTTCATTCCTTATTGAGCAGTGCTCTACCTCAGGGAGAAGAATTTAATGATTCTCTTTCTGAGCATCACTTTTTCTATTGATCCTTTACATAAACAAATACATATATCTCCACCCTCTGGGTAAAATTAGGTCAGAGAAATGAAATGTCTTAATGAGCTGGTATTTGAAAAATGAATTTAAAATGTTAGAATGCAACAACTCTTTTTTTATGGTTCAAAAAATCCATAAGTATCCTTAAAAGTATCCCTAGTTAATATCTTAAAAAATTCCCAAGTTTATATTGTTAGATTTGTTAAGTGAAAAATAACTCCACTAACAAGATTTGGAGAAATTTTTGCTTTTTTAAAAAAGCAAAATTGGATTTTCTCAAGGAATTAATAACTGGCTTGGCTTAGGAATTTTGGAATCTGCTCACAGTAGCATTATGAGCAGAAACTGTGAAAACAACTCCGGGAGCCAAAAACATCAATGCAATTAGAGCCACATTTTGTTTTGATTTTGCTTTTGGCTCTTCCTCCCTAACATGTGCCTTGCTAATAATCAGTTCTCGATTGAGATGAAGCACCTGCACCCGCTACTCTACCCATTCAGCAGCTGGTTCTTGAGTGCCTACTGTGTGCTGGCCACTGCGGGAGCCACTAGGTATGTGGCACAGGTTACCTGCAGGGGCCAGTCTAAGTTGAATTTTGAAAATCTTCTGACAAGGCTCTTCAGGGATGATACTCAAAGGCATTTAATGTTGTAAAAATAAAAGAGTACTTCCAAGTGAAAAAAATAGGACTATGCTGAACAGTTATCCTAGATTTTCGTGAAAAATAATTTTTAAGAAATAGGAAAGAGTGCAGAGTTTAAGAAACTGCCATGAGGATTGTGTCCTTTATCCGATGATATTTTTGAAGCCAATACTATTAACCATCAACATCATCATCTAAATAGCTTTCATAAAAGTTAATAGTTTAGAAATAATAGCTGACAGTTAAATGTCATGACAGTATGGACTCCTGAATCTTCTCTTTCTCAAGCTGGCTGGACCTTTGCATTTGAAAGAAAAAGAAAAAATTTGCTTCTAGCAGATCCATTATTTTCCCCTTTAGGCAAAATGTCTCATAAACTGAGATTCATTGAAATATATACCTAAATTCTGATATATATTTCTGTCCATATAAACCTATAAACTCTAAAGGCCTAAGATTATTGCCTCAAGAAAGGGGAAAAATTAGTTAATTCTGACCTTTTAAGCAGAGGCTTCAAATTTATTTTATTACTAATTTCATTATGGAGGATTATGTTGAAAATCATTCCAATATCAATTAAAAATTTTGATGTTCATGAATTATTTCTAACTTCAGACCATTTGCTGATGTTTATTCTTTTCTTGACATCTCTAGTCATGGATTATCAATCTTTTGCCCCTGCAATCCACTCTTGACTGAGACAAGAAATCCTCATGAGACCTAAACTAACCTTCAGTCGCAGTAACTCCTGCCTTCCTTGCCATCTTGACTGTCACTGGGATCAGCCTCCTGCTGGCAAGAGTGGTGGAGCTATAGCATCTGTCATTGTTATGCAGAGGGTATCTATCTGGCTGGTATGTCCTCTTCTTCTCACCATTCCATATGCTTCCCACCAAAATTGGGCCTTTGGTCACACAGGTGAATATTCCTGTGTATAAGAGGATACTTTTTTTAAAATTTATTTTTTATTTATAATAATTACAATTCATAGTGAACATATATAGCATCTTTTTACATACAAAAATCAAGGCTATGCAAGCTGAAGTCTCCACTTTCATCAGTGCCTGCGAGATTGTGTAAGGAGAACACATTCTGATGTTGACTATTATATCTACCATCATGTTATATCTTCTGAGCTCTGCTATTATATCCCAAGCCTTTGATGTTTTCTCCTATTTACATTGCTTCATATGATAGGCACCTTGATTTTCCAAGCAAGGCTGCAATTTACATTTAGATGAAGCTAGTAGTTATCATCTATTATATTTGCAAAGATAAATTTACAGGGACAAGATAATATTTTGGTAAGAAAAATATAAGTAAATAAGTGTAAAGTAATAGCAGAATTCTGCAATAAGGTCTGTAGTTAAAGGAGAAGGTGATCAAGGCATCAGGACCAAGTCCCTCCGTGTTGTAACAACCCTGAGGAGTTAAGAAACTATGGTTTTACAGCAAGAGCGTGGTTCTGAAGTGCTGGCCTCTTTTAGGCCAACAACTGAACACAGCAAGGGAGGAGACTTTCCCCTTCTCCTCTTCAAGCAGACTAGAATTGTGCTTTCACTCTAAATTTTGGGAATGTCTGTAGCCAGTATGGGAAGAGTCCAGAGCAGCAACAATCAGAAATGAGAGGCACTTTGTTCTCACTCATGGTATGTGCAAAATACTCCTTTGGAGGGTTCAAAAATAATTGCATGTGGAGCAGTGGATTGTGTCAAGCTGAAGTCCCTTAGCTTCCCTGTTACCCACAGAAAGTCTTCAAAATCACACATCACGTGATCTTGTTCCACCCAGCCTCAGCTATCTATCGGAATGACGGAGATCCCTTGTCCTTGCTATTATCAATATCTGCTGTCCTTTGATGAGCAATGAACTCTGCCCTTTATTTAGGATTACTCGCTCTCTCCATGGGTTCCATTCATACTTGCTCTAGAACTCTGCCTTCACCAAGGCTATTCTTCCCTTCTGCATAAACAACTTTTCTCTCCCAGTGTAACACACACAAATAAGTAAATAAATGCAGTTCTAATCCTTGACTGTAGATTCTTCTTCAACTGCCACCATATTTCATTGTTTCTCTTTAAGGCAACAAACAAACAAAACAAAGCGAACAAACAATGAGAGGGAGGGGGGGGAGAGGGAGGAGGGGAGGGAGAGAGAGAAAACCTTTAAAGAGCAATGTCCCACCCCATCACTTCACTAAAACTGCTCTTTTCATGTCACTAATGACCTTCATGTTACTAAATACTGTGGTCCTCATTTCACTTGGCCTCTCACTGTCACTTGGCACTATTGATCACTTCCTCCTCTTGGAAACACCTTTGTACTGATGTGGCAGGGCATCTATCTTTTCCCTTCTTCCTTTAATTGCAGCCTCTTATCAGTCCTCTTTTGGTTTTTCTTTTCTTCTTGATTCCTAATGATAGACAACCACAGGGCCCAGTCCTAGATTTCTTTTACTTCCTGGGCTGACTTCCCAGGTGATCTCATTTCTTCAGTAGTTTTAGACAGCTGTTACATGGTTAACCGTCAGGTGTATATCTTCAACCAACCCTACCCTTTTTCTTGAGTGCAATATCTTTGAATATCTGCTTATATGTTATCTATGCATGATGTTTAATTGATACCTTAAACTTGGTATGTGCAATCTATACTTGGGATTTCTTCTCCGCTCTTCTCTAAACTTGCTTTTTTTCTGCAGGGTTTTTTTATGTCATTAAATAGATTCATGCCTCAAAGTTCTGCTACAGAGAAAGGAGGGGTAGAGGGCTGTAAAGTGGCTTTACCTTCAGTTCATTTATTTGTATTCTACTAAGCAGCAACTTCTTAGTTACCCTCTGGCCATATGCTATGTGCTTAATGAATGGTTTCATCGGTGGGAGAAAACAAACACTTTTCAGCAGTGTGATAAACCCTGAATCCTTCTTGTTTTTATATGCAATCAATAGTACATCACGGAACTAATTCCCATAGATCACTATTTTGTTCTAGGTTAGCCTGTGCTTTGCTTAAAACATGTGACCTGGTAATAAGTTGCAGCCCAGATAATTAAGAGACAAGTAATTTAAATACTGAAGTATACACAAGGCTATGTTCCCAACAGTTTTATTGTATTTATTTTCTGTTCCTTTCTCTGTTTTTGTTTCATATTTGCTCTCTTTCACCCTCACCCTCACCCTCCTTTACAAAAGTTTTGTTTTTCTATTTGGACATTTCAATTTAATATAGATTTCAGAGTCAGAACTAGGGGAGTCTTAGTTCTCAGCTCCAGAGGTTATAACCAATCAATTTGTTATTGTATTTAACAAGGTATGTATTTATTTATCAACCACCGTCTACTTAAAGGATTTGATAGCTGTCAACCTTAAAGTCCAGGAAGATCATATTGATCACAAGGTATTTTTGTGAGTACAGTTTTTACTTTGTTTTGTTTACTTGCTCTGCAACTAGCTTTTAGAATGCTAAATAGCTTTTTGGTTTCTTCATCTGCCACATCAAAATGATGACAGACTCTTTTTCAGCAATAAATAAAAATTAAATGTTTGAAAGCATGTAGAAAATATGTAACACTCTAGATACATAGATTTTAATCTTTTGATGAGACAGGAAGAAAAATAGCACCTAAGAAATTTGACCTGTTTATATCATTTTGATTTTTACTGAATAAAATTAAAGAAGTTATCATACTTCATATGTAACCCCCAATGAAAATCCTAACATAGTTACGGATATTGAAAACCAAGTATTTTTTCTTTTACTTTATCATATTTATTAAACAACCTGTTAAATTTCACTCAGTCACTTTGTATAGCAAGTATCTTATAGAATGAGAAGATTTCAAAATATATATGAAAAAAACAAGTTTCTTTATTCACAAGACTTGAAGGACTAACAAAAGCAATGGTAATACATTGTATTTCTACAAAAAAACTTTAGATAGGCTTAACTATTTCTCCAACTGGATTTCCATGTATCAGGAAATCTGCTTATTCCCTAAGAAATATTTTATGTTATAATTTAAAAATCACTTGGAAGTATTTAGTCCTACTTGAGAATTTCAGGCTGATCTTCCTGGAACCAAGAACTGCTGTAGTTTCATGCCTGTGTTTGAAGTTTTGATCAAGCTGGTACCTACAGTGATAATTTTTCTTTAAATATTTTGATAAGCTTTCCTGGTTACTGTTCACTTCCTAATACCAAAGTGATACCAATAGCTCAAAGTCTGTTGAATATTCACATTGAATTATTTTCCTAGTTATAAATACAAAATTTCTGAAGTGATAGTTCATAATTGAAAGATATATCAGAATTTGACTTAAGTTTTTAAATAAGTTTTAAAATGTCAGTTTAATTTGACACCACACAAAAGACAGTTTGGAAGAATAATGTATTTTTTAAATATTGTGGGCAAATAATACAGTCAAAGTCAATCATCCTAACAAATGCTAATGATGGATTTGTATAAAATGCTAGACACAGATAATGTCATGGTGTACTGTATATATGAAGTTTCACAGTTATTACAGTAAGATAAAAAAGAAGAAAGTTCACCAAGCACTATTTTAAGCACTTTGCATGAATTAATTTATTTAACCTTGTGGTAGGCAGAATCATAACCCCTTTAAGATATTCAGATCCTGATTCCCAGAATGTTACATGTATGGCAGATAAAACTTAACAGGTATAATTAAGGTTATGGACCTTAAATAGTAGCATTATTTTTAATTAAATGGCTGGTCCCAATCTTGTCATATTAGCCCCTAAAAGCAACGAACATTCTCTGGTCAATATCAGAGCGATGTAACAGCAGAAATGAGAAAGATTCAAAACACCGGAGGAACTCAGTCTGCCA
The DNA here is from genome assembly GCA_025594165.1 of Tamias sibiricus. Lineage (NCBI taxonomy): Eukaryota > Metazoa > Chordata > Mammalia > Rodentia > Sciuridae > Tamias > Tamias sibiricus. The sequence goes on along the minus strand of CM046664.1, from coordinate 102,721,380 downwards.
TTGCTGGAGAAGAGCACCTGGAAAGTTTGGGAAGAAATGAAGACAGCTAGTAGGATCAAATACTGATGCCTGGCTGGCAGTCAGCAAAGCAATGGAGACCTCAGTCCTATAACTGCAAAGAATTGAACTGGACCAACAATCTAATATGTTCAGATGCAAATTCATCCCTAGAACCTGCAGAAAGGAACACAGTTGTGTTGAACCTTGATTTTGGCCTTATGAAACACTTGGTAGACAACCCTGCTGAATTCTCTAAAATTCTGAGCTAGAGAACTAGAGATACAATAAATGAGTGTTGTTTTAAGATGCTTAATATGTAGTAATGTGTTTTGGCAGCAATAGAGAACAAATCGCACATTTTCATAGCAGCTTGCTAATTTATATAATTGTGATATCCCTTTTATAAGACTAGGAAACTGAGGCACAAAGAAGATAAGTGACATGCCCAAGGACAGCTGGTGGTAGAACTAGGGTTTGGGTAGGAGAAATGAACTGTGATGACAAAATGCAGAGTGCACTAAGGGTATGTCACACCTGAAAGCATAGTTATCAGAAAAATAATTTTATTGGATGAAGATGTAACGTGTGAATTGCATCTTTTGCATATTATCTTTAGCAGTTCATTAACAATTGGATACAAGTAATTATTAGATAAGTATCAGTAAACTTTTAAAAATAGTATTTTCAAGTTTATCACATTTTTTGAGAAATATATAATAAAATGGCTTGTCCCATCAAACTAATGAATTAATGATTAAAGAATGAGAGTTTCTTACTAAATGAAAAGCATAACAACTTGAGATAGTTATTGAAACAGTATTTTGTCATATTCACAGCAAAAAATCAAGTTGATACAGAAAATATAAAACATTCAAATAACACAACACGTTCTTGTCATAAGAACTGGTATAAGATCTGCATATAGCTAGCCACAGCTTGGGGTTCAGTGTAAGTTGTTATGAAGTAAATGCTTAAAACTAGGTAAAATTCTTGAATTTCTGAAAAATTATGATAAAATGTCAAACTTCTCTCTCAATTTAAAAAAAAATGGCATGTGAGAATCACATGTAAATAGAAGCACTACAGAGATCAATCTGGCCACAATGAACAAAAAAGCGTATCTAAAAAGAACAAATTAATTTTTTTTGAAAAGTGAGATAAATGGCATTTAAGGCATATATTCTTCAAGAATCAAATAATATTTAAAACATTCACAATAGAAGCAATAATAAAGCACTATAAAAAACTTGTGCATACATCTTACAAAGTATCTTTATAAAATTAAAAATTGTATAAACTTTGTACATGGGAGACTACAAAAATGATGGCCATTAAAATGCTGCAAAGATAAATTAAGTGAATTTATCAATAAATTAATATTAATAATATTAAACATAAAATGCCATAAATATTAATACCAAATTAATAATAAATAATATCAATTTATAAAATCATTAATAAATTAAAATTCTGGAAATATGGAAAGATTATTTTCTTATAAATTTTTTCTCAATAAAAAGTATAGTTATTTTAAGTAATGCCAGTTATATTTTATTAATAGAAACATGGGTAAACTTTGAACATATTTTTTATCTTTTTATCTGTCGGCCAACTTTATTACTTTATTTTAAAATGTAGTATAATTTTTAATTTCTCTTAATGCTTTATATTTAATGTGCTTGAATAAGAAAGATGGTGCATGTGTTATACATGAAAAATATATTATGAAGATAATGGTTATTGGGTCAGATATTATCATTGTAGTCCACATAGGAAATGCATAGTCAGAAACACATTGGAACATTTCACTAGATAAATATTTTATGACAACATTTATTATACTTTATCTACCCGATGCTTACTTATTTTCTTTGTAAATCAAAGAACAGTGATTATAGTAGTTTTACTGCATTCTGAAAACTTTTGGCTAATTCATAGGAAGGTTTTTAAGTATTTCAAAAATTACTTAATAATATAGAGCATTTATAATTCATTTCAACTATGCCACCAAGTATTCAGTTGACTTAAAATATTTAGCACTTGTAGAATTAATTTAGCTGATGAAATAAAAGTTTCTTTTAATAATTTTTACAATATATTTTAATCATGCTAACAACTATTAATTTAAGTTCTTGGTTTTTATAGAATTTGTGAAACATTAAAATTAAACAGAAAAAAGAATCCTCATTTACCTTTTAAATATGCATAAGTTCAGCCATTGTGAAAAAATTAAAATAGTATGAAGACTTACAAATGATATCATTTTAGTTTTAACATATTGCTTAATGTGGAAATCAGGTAGCACAAAGCAAAAATAACACACTTCATATTGCTAAAATTGTGAATAATATGTGATATATATATATGTGTATATATATACATATATATATGAATGTTAAGGCATTTTTTGGACAGGTCATATATATATACATACATATATACATATTTTATATATATATATATATAATTTACCTTTTTTTGTGGCTTTGTTCTAGAATTTATAACTGTTTCTATATGTGCTAAATGCAAGAATAAGCTCTCTTCTGAGCACATAGTCCAGTGGTATGGTGTGTAGACTTGTCTGGAAATCTAGGAGTAGCATGGCAGGCCCTACTTTCTGTAAGAAGCCAGTAGGCATATAGTAGTTTTAGTCCAGTTATCCAAATAAAGTTGTACAGGTCAAGTTTCTAACTTTCCAACTTACAAAGTTGTACAAGTTTACAATACAACTGTAGGGTTGTACAGTTTTGACATGTTTCAAACATTACCCTACCCTAGGCATTCTAAACTCTTTTAAGACCACTTCCAAATTTAAGCCAAATAAAGTATCTCAAGGCATTCTGCTGCTTTCCTCTAAAGACTTTAAATTCTAATAGAAATTGCCATCTATTTGACTTCTCTTTGCCAGACCTTTAACTTTTAGTACTTCAAGAATAAACAAGGTGATAACATCAGACTCTTACTTTGGGAAGAAAAACAAGGTGTTAATCAAGTGTCACAATGAACATTTGCTTCAAATGTCCTACAATATGGATTGCTAGTTGATTGATGTAGTGATAAAATGAGGCTGTAGCTTTCTTATGTGTCTTTTGAAAATCAAGTTGACCCCATTGTTGGGAATTAGAAATCCAGATAGCTGATATCAGTGTTGCTATATTTAAATAGAATTTAGACTGTTTTTTTGCTTCCTCCCCATAATAAACCCTACATGTCTTGCATAATTCTATGCAATAAACTTTCATGTGTGTAAACAAACAATTCTAAATGAAGTAGAATGGTTTTATGCATAATAAAAGTTCTGGAGGTATAAGTTAAACTTATGTTTACAAAGAAAAAAATCTAAGTGAAATTAAATTATTCAATGTGTTGGAAATTTGTGATTTTTGCAAGATGATTATTATTTTAAATTGCTCAAAATTTATTGTAGGAATAAAAATGTGTTGTATTTAGCAATGTGTTTTGATTTCTGTAAAATTTATACCTGAAATAATCTGTTCAATTAACTTCTTCATGTTTCACTTGAGTCATTTGAATTATGCTACTGGAAACTAACGTACTCTAAAATGAATATTTATTCAGGCAATTGATGAGTGCATTCTGTTGTCTTTCAAGTTAAATGATGATGTATTGACTGGTAAAGATCGCATTTTTCCTCTTGAAAAATTATTTTTTTTCTGACAATAACAAGTTTTAAAGGTTTTGCCTGGCTTGTAAATATCACAAATTCTCCTTCTAATTTTAAGATGGTAGACATTTTAATGTTTTCCTTTTCTGTTGTCAAGAAAGACCCTAAGTACTAAATAAGTTCTCAGGAACACATTAAATAAAATCTTCCTCCCTAACACGAGTGTTAAAGTCTTGTTACATGAGGCAATGAGACATTCTCTAAATTTAAAACAGTCCTGAATCAGTTATTTTTTTAAAAGTATATTAATAATCTAAGTGCAGTATAGCATGCCTGTAATCCCAGCAGCCGGGGAGTCTCAGGCAGGAGCATCATAGTTTCGACGCCAGCCTCAGCAACTTAGAGAGGCTTTAAGCAAGCTAGTGACACTGTGTTTCAAAATAAAAAATACAAAGGTCAGGGGATGTAAAAAAAAAAAAAAAAAAAAATACAAAGGTCAGGGGATGTAGCTTAGTGGTTAAATGCCCCTGGGTTCAATCCCTGATACACCCCCAAAAGCATATTAATAAAACTAAAAATTTCTGATCCTTCAGGATCAAATTAAATGGGGATCATTTTGAAGTAGCAGAAATTACCCTTTTCTTCGCCATTTACAAATTTTTGATGTCTTGAGATGTATTAGCAATTTCAGAAATTCTGGAATCTCTTAAGGCAGATATTCATTCATGATTTGTAGCATCCCAAATTCAAATTGTGACCTCCACAGGGTTCAGAAATAGTGACTGAACTAGGGAATAGACCCTTGTGAGCCAATGTGTGTAAGGAACAAGAAAGACTCTAGGAAGAAAAATCATCCCTAGGGAGGAAGGAGCCAGACTTGACCAAGCCTTTATTTCTGAAGAAAAGGGCAAGTCTGAGTTTAATGTGGTGTCTATTTGGCAGCTCAGAACTCTAAAATAACAGGTTAATATCTGAGGGAGTTAAAATGGGGAACCCTATCATAACATAACCAGGAGATGTTCTTTCTTCTTTCTCAGTTAAACAGTAGTTTTGGTATCCACAAGGCTCTGGTACTTGAACTTGGGGGTGAAGAGAGTCTGTGGAAACTGGCATGAGAGGTTGTTTCCTAAAGACTCTTCAGATCCTTAGAAACTTCAGTGGTGCCTAGAGTGACCTTTGTGTCTGCAAGGTGTAGAAAAACCCCTTAGAAGGAAAAGTACTGGTTCTCAGCTTCAGTAAGTCAGGGCAGAAGAGGAAAGAAGCAGGAGTCCCAACATGGCAGCTGAGGCTAACCTGTGTGAAACCCCAGTAATACATGAGATGGAAGAGCTGGGCTGGGTCTTCCAGTAGCAAATTTGGATAAGTTTTATTTATGGCCACTCTTGGCACCATCCTTATTATCATTTCTCATGAAAAAACCAAACCTGAACAATATGATTCCCCATGGAATTTGAGCATCTAAAAATTTTAAATTTATTTTTAACATGTATAAAATTACACATATTTATGGGGTACCATGTTATGCTTTGATACACATATACATTGAATAATGTTTAAATCAGGGTAAACATTTCTATCTCTTCAAGCATGTATCGTTTCTCCCTTCCTTTAGCTTTCCAAAACTTTTTTGAATTGTTTTTATCTATAATCATCCTATTGTGCAATAGCATACCAGGACCTCTTACTCCTATCTAACTATAACCTAGCACCCACTGATCAAGCTCTCCATATCTTTCCCCACATCACACTCCTCAACCTCTGATAACCCCATTCTACTCTCAACTTCTATGAGATTTGAGCATTTGAAAAGATTAAAAAAAGATTAAAAGAATGCATTTTTCGATTATCTGATGGAAATGAAACTATCCCATCATGTAGAATTCAAACAATAATTTTACCACAGTGAGGTCAGAAAATATTAAAAATTAATGTAAACTTTGTGTTAAATTTCTTATTCATTTTCTAGAATGATATTTTAAAAATCAGGAATATATTTTAATTCTTATTCAGGATAATTTCCTGATTATCAAGTTTTGAATATCAAGACTTCATGTTGTAGTTCCTTGGCTCTGAGACAAAGTTTAATGAATTCTAATGTTTTAAAAATATCCTAGAGAAGATGAATATGTCAATAATAAAGAAAAATGATTCATTATTGAAAAATATAAACACTACATGTTTTTGCAGCTGCCATACCAGCTTCTTTAGCCCTACAGGAATAATCCCTGATGAAGTAAATTAATTGATGTGCATTTTTGTTTAAAGCCTAATTATTTTCATATGTTCAGGAAAACTTATCTTGAAGAAATGTAAATCTGATGATCTCACCCTCTCACTTGTGACCCCTTCATGATGCCTTGCCACCACCTGTTGCAGGCTGAGTTTCCCAGTAAGTGGACGTGGAAACCAGTGTTACTACACAGGAGTTGTGCAAGAATTTTCAGAGGTGTTCCCACATTATTATTATTATCTATTTACTTGTGAACTCCAAGAAAGATAGCTATTTCCTATTCACATCATACATCAAATACTTAACATACAATCAGACAAATAGCAAGGGTCCTATAAACATTGAGTGACCAAAAGAGTAACAAATGAGCAATGATTCACCAAACCAAAGAGGAACCAATATTACTTATTACTTTCATGAAACTGATCATCTTTCTAAACATACCAAATTTATTAAGTGCAAAAATCTAATAGACCAAATTTATACCAGTCCTGGTATGTGAAACTGCATGGATTTGTAGAAAATATAAGTAAATGAGAGAGAGATTTCCTGTCTTGAAAGCTCCTACGATCTATTTGAAGAGACAGGACATGGAAAATATAAAAATTAAAAGGCAATATATAAAATAGCATTTAATACAAAAGAAATCATGGGAATCCCACTTATTTTTACTGGTGTGCATCACAGAAAGATATTTATGAGTTTGTTTTTTTTTTTTTTTGTGTGTGTGTGTGTGTGTGCAGAATTTGGGTGCCATCTTTCCACAAAATATCAATCAATTTCTCTGGATAGTCTATATAATCCTTTTTTGTACTTTAAGCCTTAATATTAAGAGTGTTAAATAACCTAATAGTACTTATGGTATTATTTTATTTGATGCCAAATTTAGTTAATTGACTAGTATTATTTTGATGAGCATCCACTACATGATAGGCATTGGGGTATAGCTATGCACAACACAGATAAGGTCTGTCTGACCCTCATGGAGCACACAGTATTTTGGAAAAAGCAGACATTGAGTGATCATATGAAAGAGAGAAGTGTGCGATGAAAGGGGTGGGTGGGGGGAATTACCCTGTGCAGCATGAGTATCCAGCAAGAGTTTCCTTGGACTGAAGCTTCATGTATAATGTAGGGTTAGGGCCAAATTTCAAGGAAGATTAGAAGTAGACTGGAGTTTGCAGAGCAAAAGGCAGAATGAGTTCCACATAGAAGGAAGATATGGGATGAAATAAGTCCATAAAGCCCATTTTGCCCCACGGCTAGGGTATCGAGAAGAAAGCCAACTGCTGAGAGGAGGGAAGGGGAGACCTGTTAAACTTGATAACGAGAGAAGTCTTCTTTTTTCCTTAAATGCCTTGGAGAATGATGCTCTTAGATTTGAATTTGTGGATAATCACTCTGGATGCAGTATGGGGAGGGGTAGTGAGGATCAATGGTGACAGAGTCCAGTTAGCTAATGCTGGGAAGGCCTATGGACAGTATAAGATCTTGGCAATGGAGCTGCAGAGAAGTGGCTGGGAGCAAATCCGTAGAATGAATGATGCTTGGAGGTTTCTAAACTGCGGGGTGTGAAGGCGAAATAGGAACAGGGGACTTGCTTACTGGAACCAACAAGTTCCAAGAAGGCATTGCTCCTGTATATCTTTCTCCCCACATAATTAGGGCAGTATGAAAGGGCTCGGCTCTGCCTCCTTTCACACACAGGCCTTGGTGCAGGAATATAGCACTAGAAAGGTAATACAGGAGCTGCAGAGTGGAGGAGTAGCCCCAGGCAAGCAGGGCGAAGGCACAGACAGGTTCTTGGGCTCTGTGCCCACAGGAAGAGTTCCTGACTAGGACACACACACACACACACTCACACACATTGCACACGAGCACCCCATAACATCTGGAATTCATCTGATATTCACGGGATGAGCTCAATATTTTAGGCTGGTCTGACATTCAGAATTAGGCCATTTTATTCTCCTCTTCAACATAAACAATTTCTATAACATCAGACGGAAGTTACACTGAGGAATTGGTAAAATGGAACAGAAAAAGGACCCTTGATACTTTTGCATAAGCACAGACAAAACCACATTCACTGTGCCACCAACAAAACACCCCAACACAGTTGCCCTCTTTTCCTGGGAGCATGCAGTCTGAACTCCGCTCCCTTGGACTCTCACCAATCCAAACCCAAATCATGCAAAACTGTCTTAACACCCTCATCCTGAGATACCACACAATTTTCCATGGTGTGTGCTTTTTCACTCTGCAAAGAATAAGAAATCCAACTTTTTCAACTGCACACGTGTTTTTTTTTTTTGTTGTTGTTTATTTGTTTTTGGAAAATTAGAAATTGATAAACTAGCAATGGCTTGCCTATCTATACAGGATGCTTTGGCATTTTAGCATTATGGAATGGCACACCATGGTCACACAATGAACACTGGTTACATAAACAAGCAAGCATTTACCAAAATGAAGAAAAGACCCCTGCAGTAATTCTCCTGCTTAAAATCCTTTCTGACTAGTTTCTTGGTATCAAATTCTGGTCTCACTTTGAACTGAAAGAAAAAAACTTGGCGGGGTGGGGGGCGGGGTTAAAACAAAAACAAAAACAAAAGAACAAACCCCAGAGGATGTGTGAGTAATACAGCTTCAGTCACGACAGTCTAATTTTTTTGTACTTTGATTTTGCTCAGGGAACTTTTAGCATTACTCATCTTTAATTACCTTAATTTCATGCTTAACCCAGGCACAGAAGAGATCTGTTTGTAATTTCAGATGAGAGAAAATGAAATTCCCCTCAGCAAAGTCAAATTTTAAAATTCAAGAGGAAGAACAATGTGCTGGATCTCTCTCTCTCTCTCTCTCTCTCTCGTCTCTGTCTCTGTTTCTGTCTGTCTCTGTCTGTCTCTGTCTCTGTCTCTCTCTCTCTCGCTCTCTCTCTCTTACACACACACACACACACCAAAATCAACTTTTTACATTTAAAGGTAGTTTTGTGGCAATGCAATATTAAAAAGCTCAAATTTTGTTTTGAAAGGAAAATAAAAAAAAAAAAAAAAAAAAAAAAAAAAATACAACGGAGAGAGAAAACTCAAAATCAATTTTTCTCTGGGCAGTGAGATATTCAGACGTGAAAATTTTACTTTAATATATTTTTTCCCAATGTTCAAAAAAAGAACAAGAATTATTTTATAATTAAACAAGGTAATTCAAACTAATTAACAAAGTGAAGTAGAATGGGAAGTGGTTAACTATCTGGGGTTTGACAGAGGTTATTTAAGGGGAAAGGAGGAGATGGTTCTTATATATGTGGCTGCTCAAACTAATCACGTTCACCAAACCCTTTTCACTTTCTCTTGTTTATTTGATGCTGATTAGGACAATGACTCAGAGACCAGGAAGAAATTGCCTCCTGAAGGCTTTGATAAATTTCGGTTTGCCAAACTAATTTCCTGAGTTTGAGAAAGGAAGTAACGAGAAAATGGAAATATGCAAAAAAGTTACCAACCTCCTGCATTATGGATGATAATATTTAACAGTTTCTATGAGAGGCAAATACTGAGATCACATTTTGCATTTTTAATATGCTTCCTATATTTGTTGAGGAGAGCTAGTGTAAACAGATATATCTCCCTAATGAGCAAGCTACATCAGATATTCCTCCATACTCCGAATTTTTGAAGAACACAAAAACGTAGTTGAAGGCAGAGCCATCTTTTTTTTGAAAACCAGATCTGAGTTTCACTTTCATTATTGAAATGTGAGTCCTATTAGGACTGCAATATTGATGGATAACATGGTGATTAAAAGAATAACTTGGCCCTCATTTAATGGACAGTGTCAGTGTAGGGCCAGGCCTTGTATTTCTGAACTGCAGAGAATGCTGGGTTCAACAGTATTCATTTTGGGAGTTTCAACAGCCAGAGACATTCTAATTGGGACAAGTCTGCAATCCACTCTTGTGCTTCTCTCCATGCTTTATCACTGATCTTTAACCATGTGTTTTTCCTTCCTCCCTCCTCCTTCCCCCTCCCTGCCCCCTCCTCCCCCTCCTCCTCCCCCTCCCCCTCCCACCACTCTTCCTCCTCTTCCCTTTTTCTTCGACTTCTCCTCCTCCTCCTCCTTCTTCCTCCTCCTTCTTCTTCCTTCCTCCTCCTCCTCCTCCTCTTCTTCTTCTTTAATAAATTAAACTCAAATTCTCAAAACTCCTTTTTATTCTCTTTTAAATATTTATGTGGCATTCAACACTTTTTGGAAAGCCACTAGTCTCCACATCAAACCAAAAATAGGGCTCTCTGCAAAAAAGTCTAGAAACCACTGTCCAAGGGGAACAACTCAGGAGGTAAATGTCATTATATAAATTGGAAAAGCAACAAGACTAACTCGTTGCTGAATGCCAAAATGAAGCTGGTATCAGACCACAGAGGAAAATCTGAAGGGTGAAGGGGATTATGGGGGCACAGATGTGGTGAATCATCCACATTCAAATGAAACTTCTAATTTGTGCACAGCTAATACTTTTTGAAGACATAGTGAGAAGCTTGGGGATTGTTTTTTTTTGGGGGGTAACTTCTACATTTTCTATATTCTTTGCAACCATCTGACACAAATTGGTGGTTAATTCTACTTGACATGACCATCACAATCCTATCAGAACTACAAACTGACACAAATGAGAATAAAAAGGTAAAACAATTATTTACGCATTAGTAAATAATACAATGCCAGGACTGGAGTAAAGTTGAGAATGTTGGAAAATTTCTAATCTGATACAAAAAAAAAAAAAATCAAAATCTTGACTTTCCCCAATTCTTGATATCAAGGAAGGTGATGTCCTGGTTGTAGGCTGTTCCTGCAGGGCTCAAGGGAAGACAAGTGTGTGAAACCAGTGCTATTAGTCAGCTATTTACATTGACTGAGAAACTTGGAAGCTGAGGAGTCTTCTTGTGGCGGAAAGTGGAGGTGGTGATGGAAATGGGAAAAGAGACACTGTAGAAGAATCCACTCTGAGGGAAGACATAGCCCACTATGGGAAGCCAGACGTGGAAGCAGTATCCAAGACTGTAAGGTGAGTGCTATGAGTGGGCTCTGCAGGATTATTAGTATTTTAATAGGTCACTCCCAGGCTCTGGAGGAGAGGCTGAGAATGTGGGATATCACCAGGGTATGACCTCTCAGCAGAGGTGTGGTACCTAGGGACCCTGCCTGCTTCCTGAGCTTATACTAAGCCTGGGAAAATGAATCTATAATGTAGATGGGCAGAGGTGGGATGGGAGGTGTCATTCTAATTCTATTGTTTATCTCCAACTATGTGGGAGGAGGCAGTCTTAGACATGGGATTGTATGAAGATGGAAGATTGAGATTCATATGCAACTATGAAAACACTATGAAATGAGAATTACATTTTACCCAGCAACTAAATTTACATGTTAGTGGTGACATGGTTTCTTAAGAAACAGAATAGAATGAATGTAGTGTTTTCTTGTCTTACTTTTACTTATTTTATAATCTGCATATGTACCACCAAACAGTACTGTTAAGTTTTGCATGTTTTAACTTATACAATTGGTATCAAACTGGATGTGTTCTTCCTTCACTTGCTCTTCTTGTCCAACATTCAGTTTTTGAGACTCATTCAAGTTGTTGCCTTTGACTCTAGGTAATTTCTTTTTATGTGATGTGAAATTTCACACTTTAAATGTATCACAGTGCATATATTGCCAAATTTACTTATGGTTGTTTTATGTTTGGCACTAATACGAACAATGCTCATTTGAAAATTCTGATTTCACGTACACATATCTGAGACTCTTATAGAGTACATTACTAAGAAAAATTATTGTGGGATTGAAAGGTTGTTAAACTTAAGCAATGGAAAATTCTTTCTAGAGAGGTTGTGCTAAATTTTTACCCTCACCACTCCTATGTTGTGGTTGTTTCCCTTGCCTTACGTTTTCTCCAACTCTGGCTGTTATCAGATATTTTTGTTGTTGATGATGAAAAAAGTCCATCTTTTGGAGGTGAAATGGTGTCTCAGTGTGATTTTATTTTGCTTCTCCTTGATGACTAATACATTAGGCATATTTTAATTTGCTTCTGAACCGTTCATGTAAAATAGTTTGTCTTTTGTCTTTTTTCTCTTGGTTTGACTTTTTATTGTTGATGTGTAGGAGTCCTTGCAATGTTCTAGATGACAGTCTCTGACAGCTGCGTGTTCTGCCAATAACTTCTCCCAGTAGAGAGCTTGCATTTTTATTTCTCGCCATGGTGTCTTTGATGAAAATCAATTTTTGATATACAGTTAGATACATTTTTCAATCTTTTTCTTTAGGTTTTGTGCTTTTTTTTTTTTTTAAGGTCTTAATGAAATCTTTTTGTGCATCAAGGGCATAAAGCTATTCTCCTATGTTGTCTTAAAAGGGGTTTTGAGTTTTGCTTTTCACAGTTGGGTCTATTTAGAATCGAATTTTATATGCAGTTTGTATCATGGTCCTATCATCTCACCTCTGTTCTTTTTTGCCATCTGTAAAACCACTTAATATACAGTCTATCTTTCCCACAGATCTGCCACGATGGCTCTGTAAATATCAAGTTTCTGCACATATATGTCTCTTTCTGGGCTCTCTTTTCCACTCCATTGTTTATTTATCTATTGCTAATCCAAGATGATATTGCCTAAATTGTTATGTCTTTGTAAGTAGTGTGGCCCTGTTAAATAAATCCCATCCTTCTTTTTTATGTTACATATTAATTTTCCAAATATTTGCATTCTTTTTTTTTCCCTTAATAAATCCCATCCTTCTTGGAGGCAGTTTCCTTTTCTCATATTTTTAAACTTCCTATTTATTTATTTCTTTTTCTTTTTTTTATTTGTTCTTTTTAGATATACATGATGGTAGAGTGTATTTTGACATCTTATGTATACATGGAATATAACTTGTTTGAATTAGGATTCCATTCCTGTGATGGTACATGATGTGGAATTTCACTGGTCGTGTATTCACATATGAACATAGGAAAGTTATATCTGATTCATTCTACTGTCTTTCCTATTAAATTTCTCATTTAAATGTCATCACTACTATTATTTGGAACAGTCAATTTTGCATAGTTTTACCTTTTTGTTCCCCCTCTATTCTTTCTTGAATTTCAGACTTTGCTTCAGGGATCATTTTCCTCCTTGAAGTGCAATTTTAGTGAAGGTTTGTTATTCAATATTTGTTGTTCTTGCTAATGTTTGAAAACATCTTGACTTTGCCCTCACTCTGAATAAAAATGATCATTTTTCTTGAGTAGGCAATTCTAGGATGATAATTATTTTCTGTCAGGACTTTGAAATATTTTCCCAGTTTCTCTCATTATTGATATGATGTCAGTTTAATTTTCATTCTTGTGGGTAATTTGAGACCACCTAAAATTAATATTTACAAATTTTTTTGATAATACAATTGCTATGAATTACAGTTCTAAATTTATATGAGAAATCTCTATGGTTATATGGGTAAGCATTGCCTAGGGAATGGTTTCCTCCCTTCCTCCCTTCCTTCCTTCCTTTCTTCCATCATCTCTCTGTTTGTTTATTTATTTATTGAGTAGCCTTACCTGGAGCCAGAATTCAGGTAAGTATATATCCCCACTAATTTTCATTGAGGGTTTTCATGTTTGCTTGGTTTGATCTCCAATCTAGCCTGCAGGTTGGACTCTTGTCCCCTACAAGCATCAATCTTCAAATCCTAGGCTCTTGACTACAAGGAATTTTCAGATATCTTCATGATAAATACTTATTTTGGTACTAATTTTTAAAAAATTTTAATGCCTTATGGCTTCTGATTTCTGATAATTCTCCAACTTTGCTCAAAACTTGGCCATTCTTTTAAAAAGAAAAGGTTTACAATTTATTACACATTTCAGATACTGTATATAGGGAATCTTTCTTCAAATAGCAAATCAAAAGTGATATGAGAAGCAGAAAACTCAGCTATCATCCATCAAGTTCCGCTTCATTGAAAACTAGTAGGCTTTCTTGTAGGGTACAGAGCCATGAGCATCTTGTGTCTGGAAGATCTCAGTGCAAATCAATTCAATATCTAAATTGCTGGTGTTACTAATCTTTACCACTTGTCTTTGTTTACTTCTTTCTGTGCGCTTCTACTTTTCTCTTTGATGTTTCCTTCCTTTTGTCTTCTATTGATTTTGAAGGGCATGTGGGATTATCAAATGAAGAGTGACTTTGGCTCAGTAGAAAAGTTGAGAAAAAAATCTTAGCTTATGTCCTTCTGAAGTCTATTTGAGAGAAAATAAAATACAAATATTTGGAATGCAATGGGAAATGGGTCTATAATTGTTACTGGGGTAAAATAAAAGCTATCAGAGATAAGCATACTTTCTTAACCATGTGTGTATGGAATCCTACCATCCAGGGACAAGTAGGACATAAGAGAAGTCTGCCTATCTTGTGGGAACTAATGCTGGTCTATTGTTTATTAATCTTTCTCAACTCCAGAGTGTTGGAAGATTTTGAGAAGTTGAAGAATCCCTTGATTTCTTTTGCTAGTTTTAAATTTTATGCAATCTTTAATTTGCTAAATTGGGCATTAACAGAATCAAATATTCTTTCTATGTGCTGTAATATAATATTCAGTACAGAATTGTTGGGTGCCACAATATTTGTCTTCCATCTAACAGAAAATCCTTGAGTTGTTTAAAAATTAAATAAAGTTGTGATTCAGTAGAGAAGTTTGTTTTGAATTGTGATCCTCACACCTTTCTGTAGAGATATGTTAAATGGAATACAAACAATTCATTATTAAAATGGCAAAGATGAATTTAGAGTTTTTAGATAAACCTACAATATGTGGAGAAATGAGAAGTCTCTCTACAATCCTGGTTCTGAGAGGTAGATACACCTGATCCTGTATTATTGCAGGCACATTTCATAAAGGTTTGCTTTTTGACCAGTATGTGCAGTTGCCTAGTTCTGTGTCCCTAGGTCTGGCATGTGATAGATTAGAAAGCATCTAGAAAATAAAAAGGCAATCACTTCCTGCCTCCTGGGCCTGCCACTTTTGTTTTCATTGACTATTCCACATGCTGATCCCTCCTTGCATGCTGCTTCCTTTATATCTTTTCATCATATTTTTTAACAAGCATAATGTCAGCATGCTACCTTTATGTATGTACTTTCTTAAAATGGCACTACTTTAAGAAATGGTCTCACCACTTTTCTCCTGGCTGCCTAAATCTGTCGCAGCTAGGAACTGACCATGTGATGACAGAAAGTAAGAGCACAGAAGACATGATAGGAACCTTCCAAGAAGGATGAGGAGGGTCTGGAGAGGCCATTGCTGAGGTTAGATCTGGATACACTTTTGTGAGTGGAGTTATATAAGCCATGGACTAGATGGCATAGTATTATCTACAAAGCACAGGTTTTATTTCTAGTTCCTGGTACATAGTAGGTGCTCAATAAGTATTTGTTGAAGGAACAAAAAGGTAGTGATTACAGTGCTCAGTCTGAATTTAAGAACTAGACTTGTTTTCATACTTTGCTCTAATAATAATAGAACATCAATCAAAGTAGAAATTAATCAGTTTAGGTAGATTCATTTTAAAGTTTATTTTGTATAAAGAACATCAGGAAATTAATAATGTATTATACCCTTGTTTTTCTGCATCATCCATGCCTGAAGTGAGCATAGTCATTGAGGCTATGCTATCCAAAACAGACATTAATATTTATGTGGTAGCAGCTACCAGAAGAGCAGACAGAGCACCCCGGGGGAAATAATTCGCTTCCCTCGGATCAGCCTTGCATCCCAGATCCTCATCAGTGAAGAAATGCCCCAGAATATCTCATTTGTTGATCTCCACTCAAAACCTCTCACACTTTTCTTCTCCCTCTTGTTTCCAGGTTTTCTGTTATTCTGCCAAGCCTCTGTTATCATTCTAACTTTCAAGTGAGGCAGGTGCTAATGAATATGTTATTTTTCTTTAGAAATAAAAAAAAATCATCCTGAGAAGTTGTCACAATCAAAGTATACTTGTAATTTCCTCTATGTAGTGGATGTTTTTGGAAAGTGGGCTATAATGACAGGTTGTTAAGTATATGTTGGCAGAACAATAATGTATGTTTTAAGTGCATTCAGGGAACTGCTTTGGAAAAGAAAACTAGAGAGTTTTGGTAAATTTTAAAGTTTACCTTCAGAAGTATTTGGTTGAAACAAGGAGAATAATCATCCTCTGCTTTTAAAAATCTGGATGTTCATTTTTAGAATTACCTAAAGGAGGAAAGTGTCTTTACAAAAACTAAGTTTCGGTTGTTGTTGATTTTTTGTTTGTTTGTTTGTTGAGAGTATCAGATGCAGCTTTTAATTTTTTAAAATTTTTTCCCAGCACCTTAAATTTTTTATCATTTCTTTGTGGTAAGTACATTCAAAATTTTCTCTTCTAATTTTTTTTGAGGGGGGGATACTGCGAATTGAACTCAGGGACACTTGACCACTCAGCCACATCCCAATCCTCTTTTGTATTTTATTTAGGGACAGGATCTCACTGAATTGCTTAGCACCTCACTTTCGCTGAGACTGTCATTGAACTCTCAATCCTCCTGCGTCAGCCTCCTGAGTCACTGGGATTATAGGTGTGCACCACCAAGCCTGGCTCCAATAATGCATTATTGCTGAGTATGTGAACTTTTTCCTCCTTTGGAGCCATGGTATTGTATATGTTAACCAACTCATCCCTCTGCCTCCTTTCTGGCAATCACTCTTCTACTCTTAACTTATACCAGATCAACTTTTTCACTTATGAGTGAAATCATGCAGTGAGTGTTTTTCTGTGCCTGGCTTATTTCACTTAACATAATGTCCTCCAGATCCATCCAACTTGTGGCAAATGAAAGGGTTTCATGCTTTTTAGGGCTGAATAGTATTCCATTGTGTATATATGCCACATTTTCTTTATCAATATATCAGTTGATGGACAAACTAAGTTTTTTTTTTTTTTTTTTTTTGTTATTTTAAGAACAGCATCCCTATGCATGCTATTTAAGCAAGCAGTCAAACTTGTTAAGCAATATTTTAATAAATCTTGGATCTAACCTGATTTAAATGGTTCTAAGATAAGGATCCTCAATTCAAATGTCTCTAAGAATCAGGTAGATAAATGAGTGGAGCAGTGTATGCAATAGGGAGTAGTTGGAACTGTGGCAAACTAAAAATGTAAGCTTGTCTCAAGAGTTCCCCTGTGAAAAGAGTCATCAACTACTGCCTGATCTTCTTTTTCAAGAAAAACCCCAAATATTTATTGTGAATTTTCCCATTTGAAAATACTAATAAACAAAATCACAAAATGGTTAAAGGTAGGATCAGGCCATTTTCAGAGAAAACCAAAAGTCCAATAAGTTTTGAGAAGGTGAATTCAACTTTATGAGTAATTTGGAGAAGGACTAGTTCAACAATAATAGGATGCCATTTGGTCCCATCAGTTTTAAGAATTGCCAAGAAGTCTAGCAAAGAAAACTCTTCAACGCTGCTGGTAGCAGTTTAAATTGACATAGCCACATTGGACAGTAATTTGGTGATATAAGACAAAAAAAAAAAAAAATACATGTACCCTATGACCAGCAATTCTACTTCTGGACTTATATGTTACCCATATTACAAGTATGTGAATGTTTGCAGTATCATTGTTGGAAACTGCAAAACTTAGAGTTTTAATTATCTAGTTGACATCTCCACTTTTAGGTCTGTGTGACTTCTCACGTACAACATGTCCATTATCCAACTCCTGATTCCCACCCCAAGCTTGCTTCCTGCAGCTTTCCCCATCTCAGTGATTGGTAGTTCTATTCCTCCTATTGGTTGCTCAGCCAACAACTTAAAATTTTCTTTCTCTCATATCTTATATTGTCGGCAAGTTATGTGATTCTACCTTCAGAATCTGATTACTTTTTACCACGTCTACGGCTACCCTCTGGTCCAAACCAATATTTACTTTTGCCTGGATTGGTGCAAGATCTGATTACTTCACCACTTCAATCTATTCTCAACAAAGCAACCGAGTGATTTTTTTTTTCTTTTTTTTAATGTAGGCTAGGTTATGTCACAACTTGGCATGGACTCTCCAAGAGCCTCTCACTGTGGCCTGAGCAAAAGCCAAAGTGTTCCATGGACCAGAAGGCCCCAGAGCATATGGCTCTTCTCCAAATCTTTGTATTCATTTCCTATCTGTTCCTCTCACTCTGCTGTATCTACTGACCTCATTACCCTCCCTCCCTAAACCTAGGGCTGGTCCCAAGGCTTGGAGGCTGCTACACTTCTTATGCCCTCTGTCCTACTTTGTCTTCACAGTTCTTACCACTGTCAGATGCACTTTCTATTTCTCTGCTTTTTATTATAAACCTCCTTCATTTAAATCCAATGAAGGCAGGAAACTTTGTCTCTTACTTATTGCTATATCCCCATCACTTAAAATCATGTTTACCACATAACAAACAGTCACTAAACATTTATGGAATGATTTAAAAATGATTAAGAATAGCTTTATAGGAAGAATGAATCATTTACAGAATAAAAAAATAATCTTGATAGATTGGAAATATGCAGATGAAATTTTCATGGATATTGTAAAAACCTGGATTTGGATTAAAAAGTCAATTGTATAGAATAGAAAAATATTTGTTCTCATGTAAAAGAAGTTACCATGTTTTAATTGATGAAACATTTAATATCTATTATCTTGGTTGATATAAAAAATTCATGTAGTCAGACTGTATTTAGAGTATAAGTAAAAACTAATTGATAACTACACACAGGCTAGATTGTTATTCTCTGGAGAGAAGAAGATCATACCCTGATACCCTATACTCTTTCCATGGGTCTCATTTATACTGAAATTAGGTAACAATTTAATTGTCTTCTTAAAAAATAACTGTCCTTAGCTTCTTAAGAATGTCTAGTTATTTTTTGTAACCATCTCCTGTTTCACCTTTTCCAGCATTACCAATGCCAATTTTCTTTTACTTTATTGATATTTTAATTGCAATTATAATAGCAAAATCTAGAAAAATAATTATACAAAACATAATCATGGAATTTAGCACATTGTTGAACACAAGCAATGGCAAATCTTCCTAGTATACTTTCCTTCTTGTGTTCACTCTTGGTCCTCCAGAACTTTGTTAAATTCTTTTTCCCTGTGTATTAGTGAATAACCTTTCTTCATAGGTTGATTCTAGGAAAGGAGATTCATGCTCCTTTTAGGGAAGAATCAACCTGTCTTTCCCCTCTGTCTCTAGAGCCTTGAACATGGAAATAACTCAATAAATATGTGTTAAATAGAGGAATGAATTTAAGTGTACTTCTATCAATAATGGTAATCATGCAGGTACATGGGTCCCTGCACACCCCAAAACAATGAAACAGAATCATTGTAAGCGCTGAAATAGATAAGACAAATTGTGTGATGTTTAACCCTTGCTTCCACATTTTTTAATACTTAAGAATTGAATAATTGATGTTAAAATATTAGACTTTGTAAAGGTGCAGTAATTAAAATGAATCAGTTAATGCGACAAAGAAAGAATGAGACAACAACAAGGATTTCACAGTCTGTTTGTATCAACAGCCAAGTCACAATAGGAAATGTTCTCACGCTGCAAGGGATGAGGAACACAATCAAAAGCCCAAACTTAAATGCCTGCTGTCTAATGTGATAATTAAGAGAATAAATATAAGCCACTTCCTCTTTTTCTGTTCTTTATGAACTGATCATTCTGAGTATAAATTCACCTGTCTCTGTAGAAAGAGGAAATAAGCAGCCAATCCTTGACTTTGTTAAGTGAACGACTTCTACTATGTTTCCACAGGATACACCTGTTTTCTGATGCCAGCACTGCACTCACTGTTTTAGATGTGCAAAAAGGCAAATAGCTGGGCATGATGATGATGCACACCTGTAATCCAGCTGCTTGGGAGGCTGAGGCAGGAGGATCGAGAGCTCAAAGCCAGACTCAGTGACTTAGCAAGGCCCTAAGCAACTCAGCATGACTCTGTCTCTAAATAAAATATTCTAAAAAGGGGTGGGGAAGTGACTCAGTGGTTAAACATCACTGGATTCAATCCCTGGTTCAAAAGAGAAAGACAGAAGAAAGAAAGGGGGCGGGGGAGGGAGGAGGGAGGGAGGGAGGAAAGAAGGAAGGAAGGAATAAAGGCAAGTAATCTAATCATATGCAACTGTTTGCCATATAAAGCTAATACTGATGAATTAAAAAATGATGCGTTTTACCCCAAAGGACAAATAATGCAAAATAAAGTGATGTCTCTCCTAAAAATGTCAGGATTTGGGGCTGGGGTTATAGAGCAGTTGTAAAGCATATGCTTAGCTTGCTTGAGACCCTGGGCTTCTTGATCCTCAGCTGTGTGTGTGCACGTATATATCCATATATAGACATACATACATGCATATACTTTGTTGTTATGCACAAAGAATTGCTTTGTGATTCAGGTTTTCATCATCAGATTCATAAAATCAAGGCAAACTTTCCATTCTCATTTATTGCCCTTCACCTCATGTGGTTCCTGATACTTTCCAAATTTCTCTACCAAAAGAATTTAGAATGTTTATTAATCTCTCCATTTTATTATTCATTTCTAGCTAAATGAAAGAAAAACAGAAACAGAGAGGACATCCACCTAAGAATATAAAAGAGACAATGTCCAGAAAGGAGGATGCTGATTAAAAAGAAAAATAAACTTAGGTCTTATTTTCAATTAAATAGCAATCCAATACTCACTGATATGAGTTCAATTATGTCCTTTATTTAGTAATTATATTATGGGAAATACTGAATGTCAAATACTTGGCCAGGAGCTGAAGCTTTCCGCTCACACTCAGGCAGGGGTTGTCTTAGGGTGCATGTCAGAACTTAGAACTTGGAACAAACCATGGTTGTTTTATCTGTAGGATAGCAACATATTACAAGTCATCCCACAATCTGGTGACTTAAAACATCTGTTGGCTTTTCCCCTGAGAGTTATTGGGGTGCTTGGGTGTGCTACTAGTCAGTGGTACTGAACCGAGGCAGCTTCACATTTAGTTAGGTGGCTTTGCTGATTTTGGGTCGACCCCCTCTTCAACCTTGAACGGGACACAGCAGCTTACTCAGCTCTGTTCCATGTGGTCTCTCCTGTTCCAGCCTCATGGTCTACTCTTATTCTCAGGGTTAAGGTAAAAAGTCCAAGTGTCCCTAACCTTGTGGAACTAGGCTTAGAGCTGGCATTCTGTACTCTTCCACACCTATTGGCAAAAACAAGTCAAAAGGGTAGTCAAGGCAAAGGATAGAGACATAAACTCTGTTGCTTGAAGGGAGGAACTTCAGTGGTTAAGAACCCCTGGATTCAATCACATTGAAAGCAGTGTGGGCAGAGGAAGGAGCTAAAGAATTGGGGACACACAATGGTTTCACTTGAGGACAGGAAAGAACGTAAGAAACTAGAATTTGACTTCAAACCAAGTCAAATAAGAAAAGACAGTTTGCTAAAGAAGAAAGAAATCCCACCCACCATTTGGGCAACCATGTTTGTGGGATCTTAAAGAGAAGCTTTAACTTGGGTATCAGCATAGTGGATCTGCAGTGAGCATGAAGGCCCATGGTAACATAGGGGGTGCTGAATGCTGGTGTTAAAACCGGCCTTCACATCAGGATGGGATGGGCCTTTAGGTAGAGATTGAAGACGGCAGTTCTCAATAAACAATGTTTTACTGCAGGAAGAAACTTGGCTTACTTGGAGGACTCTGGGTACCTAGAGTTTCTCTCTTTTACAGAATCCAGCAATTCCAATAATTTCAAAGTTACCTTTTTATTTGACTCTAATCAGTTCTTGCTTCCCTTCTGACAAAATCCCCTTGGTCTCCTTTACTACATATACAATGACTCATTGTTGTGTTCTCAGCGTAGGTACATCTGGCTGAGAGCAAATATTCAATAGTGGAAGGAAATGAAAGCCAGACTCAGCCATTCTCTTTTGATTACATTATGACTCAGGAGGACACCCACCAGTAGTTTTATTCATTACTGGATATTAAAATCAAAGGCCTTTAATATGCAGCAACAGAGTTGTCCAAATTGAAGCCCATCTGTGCATCCTTGTAGAAGTTTTCATAGCATGATACATAGGTAATTTTAATAAACTTATTATTTTTTCAGTCTGCCCAAAAGGACTGAATGAAATTTCAGCATTATCTTGGTGTCTCTTGGAGCAGCACTCTAACTTTTTGCACAATCCAGATATTTTAAGACCAGATTGGACTGACCATGGAGGATGCAGTCAACAACTTCAAAGAGCCACCTTCTGCTCTATTGCAGCCCAGCATGTCTGGCTAAGCACATAGATCCTTTTCCTCCCTCTTAGCTGTTCACAGATTTCTATAGCTCCCTCAGCCTTGATTTTTCTGGTCAAAATCCGATGAAGACTCCAGTAACTCTGTTTTCAGTACCTCTGCCTTTTTAATTTGCCTTCCTTTCTCTAATCATAAACATGAGTGAAGGGAACTTTAGACATTGAAAATATAATCCGAGTGGATTTCCAATGTGTGGCTTTTCAAAGATGGAAAGAAACTTCAGAGGCAACAAAGCTCTGTGGCTAATGCCTTCACTTCAATTTCTTCCCATCAGAAAATGTATGGATCTCTTCCAGTCCTATTTCTACCCACTTGCCAGTTTTCTCTTAGTTCATATCCTGTCCCGAATGCTGGAAGATCCTCCCAACATTGGTTCGCAGATAAGCAGTGGAAGCAAGAGGTCATAGCAGAAAATGAAACTCAGAAAAGCCAGACAGATCAGAGCTTGAGTCTTAGAGAAATGGTTTCAATCTCTCCAAGCTTTGTTTTCCTCATATTCAAATGAAGCTTAAAATCATGCCTACTTCCCAAGGCTGTCATGAGAATTACATGAAGTGGGACGTGTCCCATTTTCACATGGAACGTTCAATACACATGAAAAATAATTATCATTATCCCTAGAATAGGGAACTGATTCACTACACTTTTAGATCTGTCTTACAGACAACCAGAATGTAGTACCAGGTAGAAGCAGCATGAGCTATAGTGCATACCATTGGTCAAGCACTGTTTAAAGCTTGACCAATGGTTAAATTAACTCATTTAACATTAATTTGATGTGAATTCTCTGTATACATTCACCCATGCAAGGATCCATAAAAGGTACAAGAGAAATGCAATTATTATTAATAATCCCATCTTGCTCATAAGGAAAATAAGACACAAGAGGTTCCATGACCCAGTTCAATTACACAACTAGCCAGTTACAGAGTTAGAATTCCAATCCAGGTAGTCTGGCTCCTGCTGGTCTTCCAATCACTATCTTATATGGCTTCTAGGGGAGGGAGAATGACACAGTTGTTATAGATTTTTTCCAACGGTTGTATATGGCTTGTTGACTAACTTGGGTATTTCAAAATGTTTTCTCCTCTCCTTCAGCATGTGAACTCCTCAGGGGCAAAGACAATGTGTATTGTTTTCCTTATGCTGAGAACAACTCTCCGTATGCTGCAGGTCCACAGCAGGTATTATTGTCTGGCTAACTCTCTTTCATTTTCCCACAGGGCTTCTAGGAATTATAAGTGGGTCCCAGGAGCTGAGAATTAAAAAGATCAGTGATGTGGCCTTCTTCACTCCCTTGTGAAATTCTCATTAACATTTCTAAGGCAGCAAAGCAGTTGTACCTGTAAAGAAATTCCAGCATTCTGGAAAACAGCCTTCACTTCTGGAAACTTCTAAAACAATGGCATTTGCAGCTGCAGTGTGGTGGAGAGCCAGTGTGTTCCCAGGACAAAGCTCCAATGCCTCTTAAGGCTAATAGGTCAGAACCAGCCCAAAAGGAAGCCAGAGACCTCAAAGGGAAGAAAGCACTAGGCAGTCTTCCTAGATCAGTAGACTGCTTTTTGTTTGAAGATTTTTGGAAATGTTTAAAAATTTTATTTTGTAGGCAAATAAGATCTTATCCTTAGAGATAGCTGGGGGTACTGTAGGAGGCTGCCTAAGGGACATTTGTTGAACAGGTAAAGGATTTGATATTAAAACAAATACCCTGCCATTTGCTATCCCAATAGCTCTACATAAAATAAAATTTGTGATATAAACTTGATTTAATATTTAGAGGATCAATCCTTTCCCAGTTCTTGCTTTTCACTCTTACAGAAGACTTTTGAGAAGTAGAATATTTTTGAAGCCAATTGAAGCAGTGTTCTAGTACCTAAGGCTGGTTTGGGCTGTCCTGTTTAATGGTCAAGGAAATGTGGGTTAAAATGCAAACTCCAGTTCTTATTAGGGGTGTGATCCTGTGGAAGTTATTTAACTCTCTCTTAACTTCAGATGATAATTGAATGAGGTAGGATATGTCCCCATTTTCACATGAAATATTCAATACAAATGAAAAATAATAATTATTACTCTTAGAATGGATTTACAGTGGCATTAGTGATAGATTGGCTTGGGCCGATGGGCCACCTCCCCCATGGAAATTTCCATAAGAAGCAACCTGGTTTAATTTTCCCTGGGCAGGAGCCAATCAGCTTAAAGTTCACCCTGTTCCCGTGGCGGGAGCCAACCGACTTAAAGTTCACCCTATTCCCTGGGAAAGGTCGCTCTGGTACACCCCCACCACCACCACCAGAAATCCCTATTTAAAGCTCCTGCCTGCCTGGAGCTCAGACACAACAGCTAGTCCCTGCTGAGAGGAAGCAGCCATTGCAACACCTCCAGATTCACCATCTCCAGCCCGATGGCAGCTGCCCAGCAGACAGCTCCTGAGACCACAGCTCGCACAACCAGGCACCGACTCTCTGTCCAGAGCTCGCACACTTCCTTCTCCCTGACTCCTTTCTCCCTGTACTTCTTCTACCTTCGACCAGCCATAAAGGCTGGTGAGTAAATCTCTTGGCTGCATGGTTGTCTCTGGTGTGATTTTTGCCCTGCAATTAGCATTTTTAAAAAAGTTGTTGAATGAATGAGTGTTTGAAACAATTTGGGGAAGTTTGAGCTTCAAACTCATACAGGTTTGTATGAGGACTAGATCCTATTCCATTAGCTAAAGAGATCCACAACTTCCACACAGATGTGTCATTATTAGTGTCACCCTAGAACTAGTTTCTCGTTCACATCACATGTCATTTGTGCCTTTGGATAAACACTCTTTGTTCCTAGTTATTCTTTGCATTTCTTGTTAATCCAGTGTTTATAAATGATCAGCCCCTATTTAGCTCTAAGAATGGTAAGCTATCTTGTCTGGTTGACTCTCTTTTGCAAATGTTAATGCCAGAAACCTGTGGGATAGAAGGAAACTGGCTCGTTCTCCTACTATGGGAAATTTCAGTTTAGTAAGTGTGTGTGTGGGGAAAAAAAAGATATAGCACATTTCTTGTTTCTTCCTGTTATGATCTTTGAGTTATAGGTACTCCAGAGAACAGTTTGAAATAGAATTTGGACATCTCAACAAAGCAAAACTCACTTTCAAAAAAGAATTGCTTGCAGTCCCCAGTACTTGTAGAAAATATATTTACACATCAGTCTGAACTCACTCTTACAATACAAAGACTGGCACATCCTATATCTGAAGGGAGAGAGAAAAAGGTAGAGGTAGGAAGAGAGCGAGATGGCTTTAGTAAGGGAGACATTGATATCCATGTAGAACTTTGATTAAAAAAAAAAAAAGATCTGTGGATCGGTGGTCAAATATTATTGAAAGTTTGCAACAATTCTACAAGGAAATCACACACTTGTCTCATTTAGGGAGGGTCTGGATTAGTTGTTATGAGCCTAAATATGACCCTGATCTACTAATGGAAAGTAACTGGGCTGTCTGGATCTCTTGGTCCAGACTTTAGGAGTCCATTGTATTTGATATTAATTTTTCACTCTAGCCTGGTACCTGAGGGGGACAGGAATTACAAGACATAATCCTCACTCTGAAGGTGTCTACATTCTGTTTGTATCACAAACCTCATATGAGTTTGACAATTATAAAACCATATGAGTAGGGTAAAAGAATCATATAGCTCTGTGGGCTGAGCAGTAGGAGAAGAATTTATGGTCAAGCTAGGAATTGAATTGGGACTTGATGGTGGACAAGACTGAAAAGACAAAGGGAAAGAGGGTGCATGATCCAGTAACAAGGATCCTATAAAGAAACAAATCCCAGAATAGTAGGGAGAGTGGTGGAAAATAAGGTAGGAGGAGCATTTCATCCTGAAGAAGATAAGCATAGAGATAGCATCTCTTATGGATTTTTTCAGAAAAGAAATCATATTTTGAAAGCATTATTCATTCAACAAATAGACATCATGGATCCACTTTGGGCAAGCCATTGTTCCTGCTGAATGAGTAAGACTGTTCTCGAAAAGCTTTGCATTGGTCAGAACCTGTTTATGAAGCCCTGTTTCAGAAAGACATATTTGAATGTGTACATGTGTTTTAAATGAACATTTCAGCAATATCAGTATTTTATTAATTTAGATGTAAACCTTCTTAAAACCTTCGTTAAAAATTCTTGTGCTCCACTCTCGGTTCAAATCCACTTAAAACTCAATTGCAGCACTTATTGGCATAAAAATATTCTGTGGTTCAGAAAATGTCTCCAAAGACTGACATTTAATTCTGTCCATTCGCAGAGTTCGTGTTGTGCATTCTGAGGTTGGATATAATTTCCCAATAACTCTTTCTTTTTCTTTTTTTAAAAGGAGTTTGAGATGCTTCTTCCTGATTCTGGCTAAGACCTGCCCGGATCTCTTACCCAAAGCAGATACTAACATCTGTTGTTTTCACTTGGGATGCCTTAGATTGCGTGAGCCATATTACTTGTCAAGATTGGACAAGTGACTCACTGTGTTTATCTTTCTGCTAGCTTCCGAAGTTATGTTGCTCATATTGAAATGTCAGTTGCTTGACCTTTGGATGCACAGGGGAGCTTCAGAGGATATTTCAAGCATTCGAAAGCAAGTAGTGAAAATCTGGTACAGGAAAGAAACATAACTTGCACTTCTTGGGGTTAATGCAACACTATATGAAAATAGCATTTTCTGATCCAGGAGATTTATTTGAGCAAATTTGGAGTGCTGTGTAGGTTAATATAATTATTCCTTTTGCTGAATTTTTAGTGATAAGTGGTTCAGAGATAAGTTATTTTCCTTGAGTTATATATTTTTTAACTCCTTGGGTACACAAACTTGGGAAAGTGTCCTTTTAATCTGCTACTGAGACCCTCACCTCACTTCCCCGGCAATGCCCAGGATTCAGGGCAGTATTATTCTAGTAACATCTTGATGAAGAAGAAAATACCTTTACATCCCACAAACTTGAACTAATTAAAATGAACACCATTGTGACTGGGTAAAAGGCAAATGCAATTTTAAATAGCAATTAGCAAAATTTATATTCTAGGGTAAAAATGAATATGGTCAAGTAAATGAGGCTTATCAGGTCCTTCCACTTGCCTCACAAATCTTCTATGAATTAATAATCATTGACATTTTTATGAAACAATGTCATTCTCAGCACAAGTCTCTGCTTTCCGCATTATGACCACCTTTATAAAGGCTTACCTCAGAGTGAGAGGAATTAAAAAAGACTCTTCATAGTACTCTTCGAACAATTACTAGGGAAACAGCAGAGGGAAATAAAGGCCGAACTTATTCTGCCCTGCAGAATTCTGGCAATTGACATAAAAGCAATATGAGGACATTGAGAAGAAAATCTAAATGCTATATAATTACAGAAAATCCAAGCTAGATGAATTATCCGAGAAGCCTGAATGGAAAGACAGGCTTTGTGACAGTCATTAGCTTCTCAAATTCTCTTATTAGATTAAGGTAACACAATCAGAATGTTCTACATCCACGAAGGCCCAATAAAAAACCATGGAAATAGAACAATGTGAAACTTATTTGTCCATTAATGTAGTAGCACTTTGAAGCAAAAGTCTCTCTGAATATTTCTTTTTCTAAGAAAGGATGATAAACTTATATTTGAAGTTTGAAACTCTTTCAGCAATCAAAGGTTCTCATCTAAAAGAAACTTTTTTTGTGGTTAGCTATTATTTATTAATCAGAATGAATTGTACATTCAATATTACCTTCAGATTCTCTCCAAATTAGTTTCATCTATTTGGACAGCCTTTTAGGACTTCAGTGATAAAATGAACACTTCAAACCAAAACACAGGGACTTCCTTTTAAAGACTTTATAGGTCTTCTTCTTCCTTTTTTTTTTTTTTTTTTTTTTTTTTTTGGTACTGGGGGTTGAACTTAGGGGTACTCGATCACTAAGCCACATACCCAGCCCTATTTTGTATTTTATTTAGAGATAGGGTCTCATTTCACCCATTGCTGAGGCTGGTTTTGAATTTATAATCCTCCTGCCTCAGTCTCCTGAGCTGCTGGGATTACAGGTATTTGCCGTCACACCTAGCTGTAGGTCTTATATGTAAGTGAAGTTATATCAAATTCCCTTGACTTTAGAAAGAGAAACTTAAATATCTATCTACAAAAATAAAACAATTGCTTTTGGATATACTATGGGTGGTGGTACCAGAAAGAATAAGAACAAGAGTCTGATAAGAATTGAAGAATCTTCCTACCTCCTTGATGCTATTCTTGATGATCACAATGTATGATGCTTTTGTAAGAACTCATGTGTCCCAAAATACTATTCATCAGTGTTTTTAAAATATGTTCAGAGCGGTCTTTGAGGTTTGAAAGTCATATACCATCACACAACTTTGGTAGAATAATAAACTAAGGCCAAGGGAAATACAGTGACTTGTTTAAGATCATATATTAATAGCAATCAGGATTAGCAACCTGGTTTCCCTGGCTCTGAGTCGGAAGTCTTTTGGTAATAATAGACAGGTGTTGTGTCTGTCATCTATCATCATCCCCCCCCCCAAAAAAAAAAGTTAAATTAGAAACAACTGTTTGCTTTCTGTTTCGTTCCTTTGAGCATTCTGCAGAAAATGTGCCAAAAATCTATGGTTCCACCAAAAATGGGAAAATCCTAGAAATGGTATTTGCAGGTTGGGATTTTAACATGTGAAATAGTTATAACTACATCCTGAGGAGTGACACAGAAATGAGTTCTATAAATATTAAGCTGACATAAGACACACAAAAGTGGGAAAAATATAATAATAAACACATCTTGTGAAAGACATCCACCAGGCCAGAGATGATGGGAATTTTGCTTTCAGCTGAGTTTCTAACACCTTTATATTATAGAGTTAAATATGGAAATCAAATAGTGTTTGTATTAAGGTAAATCTTACATTATTGTGGCTAGAAGTTCTTTTTTATTTGCTCCCAGATATGCTACATACATAAATAAAAAAGATTTAATTTTGTGGCAAATAAGCAATTTTTAGAACACTGTAGAACATACAAATGAATTGTGATTAATTTTTAGTTATTTTTTCCCCAGCATAATGCCAGGAGCTATAGATTACGCGTGAATTGATTATTCAATAAAAATATATGGGGTGAATACATTCAGGGATTTTCCAGAAGAATGGTATACTTAGAATAAACATATTGAAAGGAGGAAGTAAAAGGAATAAATAATAATACATAGGGGAGGACAGTTGTTTCCCATAAACATAAGGCCATTTACTTTGCAAAGAATGTTAGAGAATATTTTCTATAGTTTCTTCTTTTTTTTTTTTTTTTTTTGTACCAGGGATTGAACTCAGGGGCACTTGACCACTGGGCCACATCCCCAGCCCTTTTTTGTATTTTATTTAGAGACAGGGTCTCACTGAGTTGTTAAGTGCCTCACCATTGCTGAGGCTGGCTTTGAACTCACGATCCTCCTGCTTCAGCCTCCCAAAGTGCTGGGATTACAGGCATGCGCCATCGCGCCCGGCATTTTCTATATTTTCTTTGGAAGAAAAAATTTAAATTGTGGTACGGACAAGTAAAGTATCCCCAGTGACTAATTCAATGCCTGACGCGTAGTACACATTTAATGAATAGTGTGCAGTACATGAATTGCTCTTTAGGAGACTACATCACAGTGAACCATGTTCCTTATAACTGAATTTTCAAAATTAAATCATTTCTGATAAGAAGGTGGCCTGTGCCTGACCCTTCAGCCATGCAGTACTAGAACTTTGTCGGAGGTCTGGCTTAGTGGGCTGGCCCTCTCACTGTAGGGAGCTCTTAAATCATCATTATCTCCAAAGTTCATTTGGCAGTTGTGTTTTTCTCTACACAATCTTCCCTTATTTGATCATTACATGATAATAGATGAAAATTATTGAAAGCTCATTCCTTGTCAGCCACTGTCCTGAAAATACTGTGTGTTGACCCTCAGGTTCACCCCAGCCCTTGGAATCAGAATGACATTTACCAGATTTCCAGGTGATTCTCATTGAAATGTGAGATGCACTGAATTAATTCGTTTGATTCATGCCATAGCCCTGTGCGTGGTATCTTTGATGTCATAGTTTTAAAGAGAAGGAAGTAGAGGCACTCAAAAGGTGATATATTTGTAGGGACACAGCTAGCAAGAGTCAGAGCCAAGACTTGGGTCCAGTGAGACTGGCATGGTACCTGTAGTCTTTACTAGAACATTGCTTTTCTATTTGATAGCACCACCACCAGCAGAGACACCAAATCTTTATCATTAGATGTAAAAGGAACAGTGACGCCCTTGAGTAGGAAGATTAGATGGAATCAGAAAATTTCCAGTGAGAGGAAGTCTGCTTTAGCAGAAAAGACACAGGCTTCAGAACATGACAGGTCTGGGTTTTGTCACGTTTTATCTTCCTATAGTCACTTACTCTATCTTCAGTTTCCTCATCTGTCAAGTTATTGTAAGAATTGAAGATGATGTATTTCATTTAACTTGGAACTCATTAAATGACAATTATTATACTTACGGAGAAGGGATCTGCAATTTGATCCATGTAATAAATAGCTTGAAACATTTATTTGCACATCTTTTAGAATAGTTATATCATCCTAAGCAAATATTCAAAGCCCCAATTACCACCCCCCCCCCACAACTGATTCTAACTAGAAGAAAACTATTTTTAAAAACATTAACTGCTTTAATAATTACTAAAGGGTTAACTTATTTATTTGGAAGGAAGAAGTTGGGTAAAATGTAAGACTAATCATTTGGCAGGAGTGGGTCAAGTATGATAAAGTACTGAATTCCAAGAGCAAATTCTGGAGCTTTGGAGCAGGGTTGGATGGAGCTGATCCTCAGGTTTTCCGCTCTTTTTCTAGGGAAGCACCCTAGAACGATGACTTAGGGACTAACACTGTAGCCAGGTCCAGCATCGCTCTGGGATGTTAGTTACTGGCATTCATCCCACATCTGACAACTAGAGGAGAACATGTGTAATTTTTTGGAAATTTAGAGAGATAAAAAACAGAGGATAATAGTTCTCCTTTCCCTGTTGGTTTGTTATTTCTCTGAAAAGATGTCAAACCTACTCATTGAATTTTGGATTTTCAAATTTTGGTTATGAATTGTTTATGTGTTGATGGTGGGTATAATTGAAACAGTAAAGTAAAGGATCACAGAACCACTACTTCTCTGGTCTCTGTGCAGATTCATTGTCAGGCTACGTAGACAAAAGAAAGGAAAAAAAAAAAGCGCTCAACTGCTTAAGGAAAGGAAGCCTTACCCCTTAATGCAGTTATCAGAGCCCTGGCAGCATATTAAGGCAATTGGCCCAATTGAAAGCATACAACCAATTTTTCTTTATCTCCCAACTGTTTCCCAGCACCATCAGGTTCCTACACCAAGGTTTTCTGAGAAATAAAGCAATTACATTAATGTTGTCAATCACTACTGCCAGACTGATCAATAAAAATAACATTAACCTTACTAATTAATTGCTAGCAATCACCTAACTAACTTGAAGAAACTATTAGTTGCAAGAAACTGAATAAGGAAATGCTCTAAGTGATGTTTAAAATGTGCTATTTGAAAAACAAGAGATTTCAATTCTTCTCTATAATAGAATTTTTTAGCTCTAAGACAATAGCCTTTTCTATTTGGTTTTAGACAGGATTATTCATTTTTATTGTAATTATCATTTAAGGCTGCTGACAATAAGTTAGTCTGGAATGGTCACTACAGATATGCTATTTGTGTTGGAATAACTTTGATCTGATAGAGACTTGGCTTTTTCTAACCCTTTCTCAGTCTCTATCATAATAGAATAGCTATCTGTATCCCCCTTTAGAAGTTTCTAGTTTAATAATAACTGTTATGGACCTCTTTGCTTGTGATTTTTTGGGAAACAAAGAATTATTTAAACATTTCTTTTAAAAATTGTAAATAGTATCAATATTATCAGAAATTTGAATTTAGTGCATCTTCAGCTCATTACATTATTCTGCAGGTTTCATATGTCTTGCGCTTTTAGCAAGGTTGAGTCACTACTTGGAAAGGCAACCTTGGCTTCTTGACTGAAATTGTCAGTAAAGCTATTTATGATGGGAGTATATGTTTCTGGGACTGAAGGGCACCTCAACTACTCTGGAACTTTCCATGGTATCTCCATGGAAATTCTTTTTGAGTTAAAAAATACATATGAAGAGTCAGTTTAAAATTCTGATTTCTAAGCTGAGCCACTTGAGATTCCAGTTTAGTAGGTTAGGTGTTGGGAACAAGAATTTGCATTTTGCCTAAGCATGCAGGAGATTTCCCTGCTCAAGGATTGTGGTCCATACTCTGAAAATCACAACCATAAACCTGAATCTGGGACTTAGTTCCTTCCAGACACTGAGCTCTCTGAACTTTCTCCAATTCCAAATTCCTAATTCCAGGCTCCTCTGAGCAATAAGGCTCCAGGGGGCTGAGGGAGACATGGGGTCGCGACTCCTTGAGGAACTTTGTGGGCTGTACAGGGTAGGTATGGTGGTAGTAGCAACAGCAATTTAAATGTGGATAATTCCAAAGTATTAGGGTGTTGATGGCCTGAATAGGATTTGTGGGCTGAGTGTGCAAATGATCTCATGTGTACTTCAAATCTTCCCTTGCTACATGCTGAAGGCAGGAAACTGAACCCGTGTCCTGAAAGCTGGTGTGTAAATGCCAGTTTGTAAGCTTGGGGCTGAGCAAAACCCTCCAGCCAGCTTCTACATCTCAACAGCTTTTATTCTGTTATCTATTTTCACAAACTCAGTGTTCTCTAGTGATAAAAGTTTGGTTTTTTCATTTTCTTTCATAGGGTGATAGTGGCTCTTTTAAATTTTATTTCATTTTCACTTGAAAATGAAAGCCAATTCTGTGTGTACTCATGCTGTACAACTCTCTAGGATTTTGTGAGCATCTCAGGATGTGAGCATCGTGAATGTTCATAGTCTTATCCTGTATTTACTATTTCTGTTTTTATATCAGGATAGAGAAGGAGCACAAAAGTGACAAAGTGGCTGTTGAGTTATAATCCTCCTGAGAGAGAATAGAAATTAAAATGTAATGTTAAATCAGGGAAAGATGGATAGAATCTTTCAAATATTCTCTGTATGATGACAGTGATATTATTAACTGTCAGTGGTAGAAGAGCAAGGTTTGAATAATTTTATTTTCCTTCTCCCCCACAAATTAAACCAAAAATACCTCATTGGTTCATTTTTTCAAATAAAAAATTATGAGACTTTGAGTAGGCACAAGGGAATAGGCAGAAAAGAGTCTAGCTGGCGAATAAATTGTATTTATATGCTGGTGATAAAGATACTGACTTCCTTTTGCATTCTTATACCATTACAAATGCTATGCCTCTGTCTAGTTTTTACCTGAAGATTAACTTCATAAATAGTTTTGATTGCCTACTGTGTGCAGTTTACTGAATGAGCTACCAAATTTAACATTTATTTCCTTAAAGAGTTCACAGTAGGAGAGGAGGAACGGATGTTATTTATTGTAATCTAAAGCAGAAGGAAGAGGTTGTATTAAAGATGCAAGACAAACAAGAAAGCCAAAAAGCAGTTAGAATGGACCTGGCACAAGTCACATGATGCCAGTGGTCAGCCAGAGGATCGCCTTCATGAATGTAGGCCTGCTGGAGGTGTGCGTCAGCGGAAGTGAGAACCACATAGGAGAGGACTAGACTGTGAATTCAGGAAAGAAAGGCCCTTCCCAGTTGGAGGAATCAGGGGGAAATACTTGTGGCATGAGGAATGAGTAGGAATTGAATAAAAATTAGAAACAGGGAACTGGTTGAATTAAAAAAGGCACCAATTCAAACAAGTTTAGGAAATGTTCAAGGTTCAACGGAGTGTCTCAGCTCAGTTTTCTGAATCAGGGAACATTGTAGACAGCTCAGTTGAGGATTATGGGAGAACTGGAAGAAATCTCAGGAGGTAGAAGAGCTAGCCAGACCCGGCAAGAAGGAGTTGAAGGGAACAGAAACTGCACCTGTTCTTGTCCCTGCAGACTTCTGGGTGGCAGAAGGAAGGCTGAACTACAGGGCTTCTGACTCTGTAGTTATGAATTGACCAAAAAATTAGAAAGGGGGAAAAATTAAAATGACACTATTAAGTTGCCTACATGAAGCAGGCTTGGAGCTTACATCAGAGATTTGACAATTATGGCAATCAAGGAAATCACTTTTTCTGCACACCTGAATGTGTGACACTGAAATCCATACCTGTGAAGCAGCTAAAGCATTTAGCTCCTAGTAAAAGATATTTCCAGATACTGAAATTAAACCTTTCTTGCCGGGCGCTGTGGTGCATGCCTGTAATCCCAGCGTCTCTGGAGGCTGAGGCAGGAGGATCAAGAGTTCAAAGCCAGCCTCAGCAAGGGCGAGGCATTAAGCAACTCAATGAGACCCTGTTGCTAAATGAAATACAAAATAGGGCTGAGGATGTGGCTCAGTGGTTGAATGCCCAAGTTCTGTCCCAGGCATACCCCCCCACAAAAAATAAAAACCAAAATTTTTCTTTTTCCAAAATTAAACTCTTTTCTCTTTCTACTGGAGATAGAAAACAGATCCCTATTCCATCCTCTGTGATGATTTTTCTTGTTCAGTGAAATCCTTATTTTGCTCCTCCAGTTTTCTATTTGTCAAAACTTAATTCATTTCAGTTTCTCTACACTGGATGATCTTCACATTAACCATAAAAGGATGTCAAAACAATATTGGAGGAAAAATGAAGATGGCATTTCAGAAAATATATACTGCATTCACCCAGTACAAAGATTCCAACTCCATTTAATAAACATGAAAAACAAATTCCAAGGGAATGTTGCTGACTTCCATTTGCCTTTTAGTCTCCAAAGTCAGTTCTGATCCATCTCATAGTCATAAAGTATGCTTCTAATTTTTTTTGTGTGGGGATCCTGGGGATTGAACCATGGACTTTGAGCATGCCAGGTAAGCACTATAGAGTGAGCTACATCCCTAATCCCGTTTATTTCATTTTGAGGCAGGATCATGCTAAATTACTCAGGCTGGCTTTGAACTCATAACCTCCTGCTTCAGCCTCTCATGTGGATGGGATTATGGAAGTGTGCCACCACATCCAGCTGTATGTGTATAATTATTTTATGACCTTTATGATGGAAAGCTTTCTTTAATTCAGTGCTTTCTTAATGCCTTCTAGTCTGAACAGTACTGCTTGAACAACCCATCTAAACATTTATTTCCAGTTTGAATGAGCCATTGTGCTTTCCAGAGCTCTGAGTCCTTGGTAAATTCTTAGATGTTTCTTCAGTGGCAGAAGAAATCTTGCAATTTGGGAAAGTTGGGTGAAATGCAACTCAAGTGTTTCCGTCATGTGGAATGATTTTATTTTTTGTCCTGTGACAGACCATGAAGAATTCCAACCCCTTCCCTACATGATTTCTGGGTGGTAATGCCCAAGAAAGAGTAAGGGTAAATACTGTTCCTTCTGTTTGGGGACAGGGAATATTCACCTGATCCATTGGTACCTTGATGTTAGATCACCTTCCAGCTGCTCAGTTTCATGCTACACTCACTTCCTGAAGCAAACTCCTTTTAGGCACAGTGAGCAACCCCAGTCCTAGAGGAGACACATGGTTTTAATTCAGGGAACCATGGGGAATATGCTCTTTGATTTTTCATTTGTGCTGCAGAAACCCAGGAACACACACATTTGGCTTTGGAAACACTCGTGAGTTCAGGAAAAAGAATAGGCAACACTGGAGTTCACTTGTCTCCATACCTTAATGATCTAACTGCACTGTGGAGTCCAAATGCTAGCTCCTGAAATCAAACCAGATGATAGCTACCATTTTTCATCTAAGCAACACTCTGTGTTTTGAGTCTGTCATAGTTTGTGGCTCCTTTTTAATTTTGAGGATTAAAGGGTGGATTCCTGCTAATGAAAATATATTGTGATCTCTGCTAATCAGAAATTCTGCAGGTGGTTAGACTGCTGAATAGACTATTAGCTGTTGTTGTGGATACTTTGTGGGAAAAAAAAAATACCCCAGGGGAGAGATAAGAAGAGAAAACAGGAGGTGACCAGCATTTAATAGGTCATGGTCTTCGCCTTCTTGGCCTTTATTTATTTTTCTAAATTCCCCTCTTAATTTCCAGAGCGAGCTGCTT
The DNA here is from genome assembly GCA_025594165.1 of Tamias sibiricus. Lineage (NCBI taxonomy): Eukaryota > Metazoa > Chordata > Mammalia > Rodentia > Sciuridae > Tamias > Tamias sibiricus. Next base: position 102,684,921 of record CM046664.1, on the reverse strand, counting down.
CTTCATTTTGCTATTATTGAAAACGCCACGGAAGGAGCTCCTGGCACTTGAGAAGTGCCCTGGACACTGTGAGCACAGAATGAGAATGCGAATCCATCCTGAGGCTCCATGTATAAATTAAGATAAATACTCTTTTCAAAGAGGTACTTGACTGGGCTTTGCACAAACATGTCTTTTTTTTCCCCCCCTTTACAATTTCCTTCAATTCATTAAGGGTGCGAAATCCATTATCAACTGGGTTATTGCCTTTTAATCAAATGTCCTGAACTGGGTAGGGAAGGACACTTACCTCAAATATTCCTGGAATATTTCCAAATTGTGGTTGAATGTAAGTCTAAATTTTCCATTCTTAGATATTGCCTGCCAGAATCCAAACAAACATTGTACATATAAAAAGAATGATTATGAATTATTGAAGCTATCAGTTTCAACAATATTATACTTTTTCAATATATGTAAAATACTATATTGAATAAGTTTAACATTCATAAGTTTTATATGTGTGTGTGTGTGTGTGTGTGTGTGTGTGCATATATATACACACACTGGAGTTTTAACTAAGGGCCTCACACGTGCTAGGCCAGTGCTCTACTACTAACCTACACCCCCAGCTCAGTATTATAGTTTTAAATAACAGGTATTATTTATTTTGTTTTATAGTAGCAGCTGATGGTCACAAGCAACTTCATAAAAGAAAGACACAAGGCAAAGTTTAGTTTGCATGTCGTTTTCACTCAAAAATAAACAAACACTAGAATGTAAACTTATTTTTTTTCTCAATTTTGGTATACACTTGTAACCTGAATTTTCATATATTTGGAGCCTTTCTCCCATATTATTAAATATTTTTAAAGATTTTTTTTCTATGACCAGATAGCACTCTCATCTAATAAAAGTGCTACAATTCCTTTGATCATTTGTTATAACTCATTTAGCTACTTCTCATTTTTTGGCTATTATAATCACATCATGATGAATATTCTTTTGCATATACATCTTTGCATACATTTGGCTATTTCTTTAGAAATTAAAATTAGAAAAATTCTTCAGGGTTACAACATTCAAAACAATATACATGGTCAAATTGCTCTTCATAATTTGCTTTGGGAATTTACAGTTTCAACAGTGACTAAACCAATGTTTGTTTCTTTATTTGTTTGTGTTTTAAGCCAAAATGTTTCTCCAATGGAGAGAGTTCTTTATGTAAAAAAAGAAAAAAAAAAAAGGCAGTAATAATTTCAGAGGCGGTGCTTTGTGACACCGAGGTGATAAAACTGAAAACCAGGTAGTCTATTTCAAATTCCTGCTCCTTCAATGATTTCTTCTGCTAAGGGTTGAACAGCTGATATTGTTCCTTACAACATCAGCGAAAATTTTTGTTTTGTTCTGCCTTTTGTTTTCCCTTCCCTTCCCTCTTCCTTCCCTCCCTCCCTGGGTTCCTTCCTTCCTGTTTGTTTTATATTCCATAGGGGGACCAATGCCTAATCCTCTTGGAGAGATTTTCTTGCTCCCAGTTTCTCAGCCCTCACAGTGTCACAGGACCTCTGATGGCTGTGATTTGTGAAGGACAGCTCCGGGACATATGGGTGTTCAAGAGCACCTGCCACAGGGCTCTTTTTATCAGGTTCAGCTCAATTGTCCCCAGCAGCTCCTAAGGGAGGGCCTCCTGAACTATGTAAAGATCCAGATAAAAACCCAATGACAGCTTACAAGGAACTCTGCCTTTACTTTCATCTATTGTCACACCCTGTCAAACTTTCATTAAATTTCTGTCAGAATAAGTCCTATTTAATTTTCACACATCCTTCTCCTGTCCCTGCTTCTGAATCTTGACCATGACATATTCTTTCCTGATCCATCTCTTCTCGCACCAGAACCTCTGTAACTCCAAAGTTGGTTTAAAATTTCATTTAGTCCCTTTCTTTAGGACCCTTTCTTATAAACTCTCTTTTTTTTAATGTTTAAAAATCACAGGGGCACAAAATGGATCTGATTAGATTCTCAGTCTATTACAAAGCCCCCATTTTATTTTATTGTCTTGTTCTTTTCCTTTAATTCCCTATCCTCAATCCCACTTTTTATTTTCTCTTTGACACCCATTCTTATTTACTTAATGACTGTCCTTTGACAGATATATTTGTCCCTTTGAAAAATATAAAGTATTCTTATGTAGATGGGGCTACATAGCTGACATTGAATTTCATGCTCTCAGTTGCTTTTTAAAATAACATTAAGTTATTAAGATCTGTTCACTGCCATATGCAAATAGAATGAATTACTTCTGACTGTTCCATTGTATTCCACTAATGGCAGCTGCCTTATTTTAGTATTCATTCCTCTTATGAGGAGCTCCTGAGCTGCTCTGCCTTTACTATCATAAAGCTTCAGCAAATATTTCTATATTTTTAGATATGTAGTACAAGGAAATAAATAAATAAATACATGGTGTGTATCATAGATAAATTATAAATATATCTATATAAATTTCTATGAATATATACAGATAGTTATGTATCTACATATTTAACTGAAATACACACACCATGTATTTATTTATTCACATGGGGTAGGTTCTAAGTCATGGTAAATTTGCAACCCCAATTCTTCACCTTCCCCTATGTTCCTACTCTTTATTTTTCTCTGACAGTTCTGCTCACTTAGAGTGGGATGCACTTCCTACAACAACATGATTTTCCTTGACCAATAGAGTGTGTGCAGATGTGATAGGGTACCAGTTCCAGACCTAGATATGAAGAGGTTTCCATGTTTCCATCAGTTCTTTTGTACCTCTGCCATTGCTGTGGTGAGTATATGAGCCCACTGGCAGGCTGGTCCAAGGAGGATGAGAGATATTTGGGGAAGACCTCAGTCCAACCCAGATTAGATAAACCTGCAGCCTGAAACCGGAGCCCCAGCCCCATATACCTTTGATGAGTTGACTCAGCTTCAGATTCATGGGGAGCCCAGTGGACATCAGCAGAGTTGCCTCAGCAGACACACAGTGACCTCTGGGATAAATATGGGTTGATGTAGGCCTCCAGGGTTTTGCAATGGATTCCAAAGCAGCAGTGGCTAATGGATGGGGATGAGATCAGCTCAATGATTTTCCAGAAAGGCTGTGTCACTTTATCCTTCCAATGTTGCTGGGTAAGAGACCTTGCCTTGTCCACCATACAGCTCATGATATCAAATATTACAAGTTTTACTTACTGTGATGGTCAATGGTAGCTCATTTAATTTTAAATTTCTTTGTTAAGAGTTTGAAATCTCTTCATATATGTATTAACCACCTGAATTCCTCCTTTTAAGTGTCTCTTTATGTCCTTTGTCCATTTTCTCTATTGAGTTGCTTGTTCTTTTATTAATAGATATACAGGAATCCCTTACATATCCAAGAAAAAAAAATCCTGGTAAGTTTTAAGCACTGCAAGTAATTTCTACTAGTCTTTCTTCTGTTGACTTCATCAAGGGTGTTCATGAAATAATTAATTAATTTTTTATGTAATTCAACCTTCATGTTTGTGTTTTGTAAAAATTTTGATCTTTTTAAAATGGAATTTTAAACTGAAACCTCAAAGTTTTATTCTATTAACCTTTGCTTTTTTCTTTTAGCTGTTGCTTTTTACATTTATTTTTAGTGCATCTAGAGTTTACATTTGAATATGCTGTACATTTTCTCCCTGGTGTTTATATATAAAATTTCTCCCAAATTAACCAGTGAAGACATTCAATAAAACTTTTGACTATAAAATAATCTGGCTGATTTTTAAACCAATATGTTAGATGTAAACAATCAACTTAGCACATTTGTCTTCTAAGTTGCCACCTTGGGGTGCCCAACATGTCTACCAATGCTTGTAAGACTTTGGGATTGTTCCTTTGAATTTCCTTTAGTGGTCACAGAACTTTTTTGGGAATGTGCTTAATGGTGGAAAATTGGATTTGGATATTGAAAAATTACTCAAAATGAAGTGGTTGATCAAGTCCAAAAATATCACTTACAATAAGAATAACAAAATGCAACTGATTTGCGTGTGCAGACGAATGTTTTTTTTGCTTGCTTGTTGTTTTTTGTTGCTTTTCATTTATATAGACACAGTTAAAAAAGTATTGAAGACTATCAGGCTTTAAAGTCAGAGTACCCATTGTGATACTTGCTTTAAGGTGACCTAGACCAGTTCTATATACCTCAATTTCTACACTCATTAAATAGAGATGATCAAATCAGTAGTGAGTACTATCTTATTTGATAGAGTTATTGTGAAGATGATGTGAGTTAGTAGGTCTGGCATGGAGTAAGCATTCAATAATCATCATAATATGTCCTGGGAGTCACCCCAAATTTTCTAAAAGTCTTGAGCCTGTGTGAGAAGCCCAGTTCCCTCGGTGCCATTTGTTGGACTTTATCCTTTTCTTCACTTGTTCCTGGCAGTGAGACCCATCTTTCCTTCCTTACAATACTACATGGTGAGCCTGGGGAAAGGGAACTTACTATATACTTTTTGTCAGTCCCTTTGGATTTTAATTTTTTCATGCCAATCAGAAAGCAAAATTGCTTACATGTGGTATAATACATCCACACATTATTCCATAGACTTTTGAGGCGAACAGTTCTTATTTCTGTGTCTCTCAGACTTAAAGATTTATTTTAAGCTAGTTGCCCCCACACTTCCACATGCAGATAAATGCAATAAATATTTCTATGATACTTGGTTACCACCAGGTTCAATTAGCATGTGTTTAAACTGTGCAACAGTTGCAAAAGAATTCTATCTTTAAAATTTTGTCATCTCCCAAAGGAATAAATTATAGCTTAAACCCAATATACAGCTCATAGACTCTGGTATGCTACTAGACAGCATTTTTAACCTTCAGCAAAAATAAAACATTCCCTCAAACAGAGGAAACTGTGCCAGATTTAATGACTTAAACAGACATCTTACATTACCAAATTATAAGCAATAGCAATTACCCCACCAGTTCTTAGGTATCAGAAATAGAATCTTCTGGAATATATTTGGTAGCTTAAAATTTTACCCATCTCAATTTCCTGCCCTTTCACTATTGGCAGGCTCACAGGGACAAGTAAGCACCAAGAGAATTATGAATGTTAAATTTGGAGAAGTAACTTGAAGCAAAAGGAAAAAAAAAAAAAAAAAAAAAAGATTGTAAAAAACTACTCTTTTTTACCCCCTGTGGAATATTTCTAAGTTTTTAAGATAACAAAAAAGAAGCAAGGAGAGAAAAATAGTTTGACAAAATCAAGCTTTTTTGATGTTTTTAGTTGGGATTACCATTAACACCAGAGACAATGCTAAGTCATTCATTCCTATATTAAACTCTAGGGATATGACCAATGGCCTCTTATCCCCACTGGTTCTATGTCATAGTAGTGACCTTACAGGTAAATGTGGCTGAGGAGACCTAGACTTTGGTTAGATTATCAGAGGGAGTTGTGAAGGCAAGGAGGGGCAGGGGAAGAAGTTGGAAGTAAACTAACAACTGAGAAAGTAAAGAAGCCTCTTGCATTTTCTGGTCTCCAGCTGGAGGCCAAAGCTGAATGGCAACAAAGTTACATGTGTGGTAAGCAGAGTAAGTGGCTTATTACAAACATCATTTCGCATAATAAAAATTAAAGGTAACCGTTGACCAAAAAGAAAAGAAAACTATCATAAAACTCTTAGATCCTGGGTTTGTTTTTATTGCATATTAGAAATAAGATAGCAGGTTCAGAATGTAATAACTTATCAACAGGATCTGGTCCCAGCAGTTTTGTGGGATACCAGCAGTGATAAATGATTCGAGAATAATGCCATCAAAGTGAATAGCTTCCATTCCCATCACTGACTTTATACATACTCAGCTGGTGCTGTTAAAGAGAATTAAATGCTCAGTACCCTATGGGAAGAATTATCCCAAGTTTTCTTTATGATGGACAATAAAATAACAGTTTTCACATGCAGATTGTGTTCAAATCAGTACAAGGTTAGGGTCATGAGAATTTTCTTTTAGATTTTTGTTTTTATTTTAGAGTGTGACATCACATTATTGAGTAAATTAACTATAATCACTACCCAGCAATGCTTCAAACTCCCTCCTTTCTAATACACATTATCTTTTATCTCTTCCTGATGATTACATCCGTCCCAAGAATAAGCACCAACATTTATGATGCTGTTTATTTGTTGCAAATCATTCAGCTTCTTAATAAAACTCATCCATATTCAATTCAGCCTATATGAGTCATACCACATTGTCAGCCAGAATATTAATGTTTCAAGATATAATCCAATATAGATCAGACAGCACCGTGAGGACAATTCACCAATTTACAGTTTCATATTTATTCAGTACAGGTGCATTTCACTAAGCAGAGCTGATGCCTCACGATGTTTTCTGCTTAGATCATAATTTGCTGAAATCAATTGATCATACATATTCAAATCTGATTAGCTGTATATAAAATCATGGTGATTCTGTAATATGAACCAAATTTGGAAGTTTTTGCCAAGTTGCTAATGTATTTAAAATATGAGGTAGAATTATATACCCTGAGCTCTTTTTAAGACCTTTTATTTTGTAGAAAAAGGCAGTAATGAAGAAAGAAAAGAGAGGAAGGATGGAGGAAGGAAAGTGGGAATGCAGGCAGGCTATCAGGAAGGAAAGAATTGAGCTGTTCTCGGCCTTCTTTCCTCTCCAGCCAAGAGAAATGGAGTTAAAATATACATCAAGGGTTAAAAAGATAGCCTGAAGTCTGGGTATGACTGATAGTATACAGTTGGTACCAACTAAAAGCAACAAGTTACCCCCCACACATTCTTCCTGCTTGCCTGGGTGGTGGCTCAGCCTCAGAGACTCTAGGTGGTTGTTTCCAGGTGCTGCACCAAAAATTAGTTTATATTGAACATACATAAAAGCTTCTGCACTTGGATCTAGCTAAAATATCTACAAAATTACTGAAGTTTAATTGTTTTCTAAAATTTTCAGTCACATACATATTGAATTCCATCTCCTCCTTCACCCTCCATCCATCCATTCCTCCCTTCCTTCTTTCCTTCCTTCCTTCCTTCCTCTGTCCCTCCCTCCCTTGCTTTCTTCTTCCATTTCTTCCTTCTTCGAATATTAATTTCATATCTATTGTATTTTAAGCAAATACATGACTGTTGAGAGAACACAGTGTATGAGGAACAGAAACCTGGGAACAAATAAAGAATGATATAGGAAAATGAGCTCTATTGATTGATGAATGTATTTTATGGTCTCCACATTTTTAGCCTATTTACAAGCCTACTGTAATGTTGATTCAAGCATGTTAAAAACAGGTACTTGTGACAAGATACTGATACTACACAGAAGTAAAAATGATATTGTGTTGCCATTGTAACTTTTTCCTAAATTTTCCAGCTTCACTTATTACTTTAAGTAGTCTATGCTAGAATAAATCAGGGTTAAATTATGTTAAAAAGTGTATATATCTACTACACCCTGGAAACAAAACATTATATTGTGTTGGAAGAAAAGTTAATTACTTTGAGGGTTAAATGTAACATCAACATTTTAGTGTTTATCATGGCATCCATCCTATTAATGAATCAGAACTATGACAAGCATCTCTGATTTATCAGAGAAAAAAATCATTAAAAACTACAACTTTGAAGTTTCTAAGACTTATGTCCCAATCTAAGCAGTAAAGAAATGAGAGAACACAGTATTTCAAAACAATTTGTAATAGAAAACCTGTACAAAAGTATTTACATAACCAAGAGAAGCCTCTGGAGAAAGGAGGAATTTGCAGGTAAATTAATGCAATGGATTCACAGAAAAAAAGGGAGAATACTGGAAGGCTCAAAGGTGCACTTTACAATGAATAATTCCATCCAAATTATGTGTGCAAATTAGATCAATTAAAGTGGAAGATGCTCAGTCACATACTGGTCTAAGAGCTAACAGTTGTGGGAATAGAGCAAAAACCAATTCCAACTGAAATTGTGGAGAACATCCCAGGTGAAAAACAAAACAATTCCTGAAGGAACGAGACTAAGTAAAAGTATTATTTATTTTCTTTCTTTTTTAAAAAGATTGACACTTCAGAAAAAATCATGCATATATTGTCTGGTTTTTCCTACATTTATATTCTCCTTCAATGACAACAGTAGCAACAAAGAACACACAAGAAGAATGCACAAAGCTTTCCTCAGGAACTCAGACAACCAACTAAAATTTAGTCCAAAGTGATGACCCCAGTTTTATCAAAATTCGGAAAGTACTATTTAATCTTCTACTTTGTTAGAACTTGTCTATGCTCAAATGAACTATTTGTTATTAACTAAGGAATTATGAGAGATAGATAGGAAAATTGAACATGTTATTTCAAGATAGAGCAGATGTGGGGGAGTTCAGTGCATGTTCACGACATAAACAAGGCTGTTTTTGTTTTGTGACATTTTTACACATGCACCTTTTGCCAGGAACAGTGACTTTTTTAAGGTAGCTGCCCAATTAGTCCTGGGATATGTGGTATGTGCATTTTAAGTTTTAAACTGCTTGTATGAATTTTCACTCTCATAAATACTGGATATCATAAGACATTTTAATCTTTGGCAATGGGATAGATGAATATATTGTTTGAATTTTTATTTTCCTGATTATTAGAGAGGCTGAACAACTTTTAGGCCTGCACTGGCCATTTGTATTTTTTCTTCAAAGAATTGATTGTTCCTTTCTTTTACTAATTGTTTGCTGGACTACTTGTGCTTTTCTAATTGACTTATAGGAATTCTTTGTATGTTATTGATAAAACTCTTTGTAATATTTCAAATATTTCCTCTCAAACTGTCCTCTTGTATTTAATACTCTCTTAGCACTGCATTTCATCTATAAAAAAGAAGTCCTAACATTTGATACAGCCAAATTTATCAATTTTTGGTATCTTGTCCCAAGAGTTTCCCTATTTCAAGGACATAGGCATAATCATCTATTCCTTCTTCTATATTATTTCCATTGTGTTGTCTTTTACATTTAGATATTCAATCCATCCAGAACTTAATATTATAACTGCCACAGAGAAGAATATCACTATTTTTTCAAAATGGTTAGATAATTGTTTGGAAAGCATTTATTGCATAATCTGTCATTTCTCCATTGATATGAAATGCTGCATTTATCATGGTCTAATTTCCCAAATATCCACAGGCCAGTTTCTGAATTATCTATTTAATTTCACTGATGTATGTGCTTATTCTTTAGTCGATTCCACACAATTTTAATTATTACACTTTCTAATATATTTTAATATCAGAAATGGAAAAATCCATCTCCTTTTATTTTTAAATATTGTCTTAACTATGCATTTACTCTAGCACATGAATTTTAAAATTAGATTTTCAATTGCTATGAAAAATTGTATTGGGATTCTGTTTGGGATTAATTGAATTGATAAATTAATATGGTGAGAATTGACAGTCACAGTATTGAGTTTATGCATGTATATGTGTGATTTTTTTTAAGTTTTTCCAGTAGCATTCTGTTTTTCTAAGTAATTTGAAAAAAATAGCTAGTTATATTCCCAGTTAATTTTTTATTTTGTGCCTATTACTAATGGCATATTTTTCTTATTATACTTTATAATCTGTTATGCAAGTATCTATATAAGCCATCCATGTATGTACATAAATGAGATTTTTTTTGGGGGGGAGCTACTGAGAATTGAATTCAGGCATACTGGACTGAGGCACATCCCCAGCCTATTTTGTATTTTATTTAGAGACAGGGTTTCACTGAGTTGCTTAGTGCCTCACACTTTTGCTGAGGCAGGCTTTGAACTCATGATCCTCCTGTCTCAGCCTCCCGAGCTGCTGGGATTATAGGTGTGCACCACAGCATCCAGCTGTGGTGGATGAGATTTTTATAGTTTACTGTTAAGAGTTGCAGTCATTGGCTAAATTTGGCTCTAGTGTTTCATGTAAATTGAAAAATAAATTCAGTAGTTTTTCCATTTTTTCCTCTACTCTGGAACAGTTTGCATAAATTGGGCATTCCATGTTCCTTGAACAGTTGGTACACATCTCATGCAAAAGAGTTAGAACTTAGTAACTTTGGGGGACAGAGGCATGTGTTTTTTTAACAGTATGTGATGATTTCAGCTATTCTAGTTTTTATCATTTAATTTTTCTTTTTTTTTTTTTTTTTTTTTTTTTTTGTGGTACCGGGGATTGAACTCAGGGGGATGGGCCACATCCCCAGCCCTTTTTTGTTCACTTAGGCTGGCTTTGAACTCTAGCCTCCCAAAGTTTTTACATGCGCCACCGCGCCCGGCTAATTTTTCTTAATAACTTGTGCATTTCATTTCATTTATTGGCATAATATTGCATATACAATCTTTACTTTTTAAGCCTTTCTTTTGTGTAGTTATGCCCTAGAATATCATTGTTCTTTTAATACTTATTCCTAACTTTCAAAAACATATAATTTAATTTGTACTTTATATCTAATGTCAATATTTAATGAGTACCTACATTTTGTCTGTCTCAACAGGAGAGGATATACTTTCATTTCTTTCACATTTCCTTTCCATCATCTCTTTCTCCTCCATCTAATGTCACTATAATTTGGATTTTTTTTTTCCAAATTGCTATTGAAAATTATTTTTACCCAGCATGTATGACATATAACTCAGCTATTTAAAATTATACACTGAACTTAAGAAGATGGTCACAAATATTAAAGGTTGTCATTTCAAGAATCAACCATATTGTATGTTAAAATTGAGTGGGATTGTAAGTGTGGCATGCTGTCTTCAGATATATGCTTATTGTCTTTTAAGACCTTGAAATGATGGTTGAAGCACTTGACACTTGCCCTCTGGTTGACCATGAGGTTACAGGAAGAAGTCAGTCAGATTGTTGGTCAGTGTTCCTCACTCTTTCAGCTGATTATTTGTATAAAGGTAATGATGCACTTTCAAGGAGAGCTTAGTTAAAATTCTCATAAACAGTGCAAGTTCACTCTGAGAAATGGCAGCCCATATGGTTCAAATTACCACTGTAGAATTTGTGATTTTTTACAGGAAAAGAGTGTGCCAGTTGGCCTGGTGAGTGACACATTCCTTTATGCTCTCTGCAAAACCAATTCTAGGGCACTGGAAAGAATTCCTGGTCAAAGATTTCATAAAAGCCATTTCTGAATTTTGTGAATTGGTTTCCTATTTAAATTGTTAATTCTTCTGTGGTTACTTAGGCTTTCTATTGACTTATCCCCACTATATACTAGTAGTAATCTACCCACCCAGCTCTTCCAATCCCAGATGCAACAACTAAAAGTATCTTTAGACATTGGTGAATATCCTCTGGAAGGTACAATCACTCCTAATTGAGAACCACTGTGAAACATTAATTATCTTTTCTTATTGACTTTATAGTTGACAGTTTCATACAAAACATTTTAACTATGAATTATTTTGAGTATTCATATAAGTAGAGATGTAAGTTATAAACACATTTTAAACAAAGTGGAGGATAATTTTATGAAAAATCTGTTCATATTAAGAAACAAATAGTCTTTATATAATTTTCAATAAGTTCCAAAATAATTTAAGAAAGCCTTCACTTCAATATGACCTTTTTGAGATTTGTGAAATGACCTGCTTCTCCACACTTGTTTTTTTTTTGTGTAACCATTTAGCTAGTGTTATCAACACAACTTCAAAGAGTGAAGAACTATCATAGTTCTTTAGTACATGATAGGGTGTGAGATCTGTCCCTGGAAATGACTGCACATTACTAATTAATTAAAACTGGACAAGGGGAGAGGAGATAAATGGAACCACAGAGTTAGTACTTGTCCTTCATTAAATTCATCTTTTTATCCATTGCTCAAATAAGTGTAATCAGGAGATTTGTCATAGCTCTGTTTAATGATGGTTTCCAATAAGCATTGGTCCAGAAAGAATAAGTATTTATTTGTACAGTTAATCTTAGATTTTAGAGCTACCTCTCATTAAAATCACTAGCACTTCTATTTACATTTTTCCTATTGACATTGTGTAAACAAATATTTGGACACTAATTGGCTGTATCTATATGCTTCCAAATATGGGGATAAAAACTGAAAATTATAGACATCTAGATGGTTTCTACTTTTGCATGTTTTATTCTATGTTAAAAATGCTAATTAAAACCAAATAGGACAAATAAAAGAAGGCCCAATTTTCCTATATAGTCGCATAAAAGAAGGCAGTAGAAATTTGGGGTAATTTAAGGACATTTTTGCTTATACAATTAGAAAATATGTACTCAACTAAAATACATTTATATTTTAAAGAAATTTCTAAAACACAGAGATACACTGTTATGTTACTTAGGATTCTGCCATTCATTATAGCTATGCTACTTTACATAATTATAAGACCACTGAAAATAAAAGTAGTTTACACTCATTTAGTTAACCACTAATTGAGCACACACAGCATGCAGATGTTGTGTCAGGTGCTGGGAAGATGAAGATGAATAATTATGGTTGTTGCCCTTGGGGAGCTCACAGTCCATGAGGGAAGCAGATTGTTAAAGAAGTAATGGTAGCATGAGGTAGTAAGACATGAATACTAAGCCATGGGAACACAGATCACGGAAAGGGGGGGTGACCAGTAAACAGTCCTGTGAGGCTAGCGGTCACAGTGCACAGTGGGAGGCTGATACAGAAGCTGGACTGCTATGGTGGTCTGCAGACTTCATTCCATAGAGAAAAATGAAGTTGAAGTATATTCTTCATAGTTACATTGGCCGGGGTTATGCAGAAGCTTAGTAGGATTCTTTCTTTTTTCTCTCTCTCTTTCAAATTTACTGCAACACACCAGTTTTTGTTTTTAATTCAAATCTGGCCAGTGGCGTATTTATTAATAAAATATTTCAAGTCACAATTAATTTCTGTAGTTATTTGGGATTTTTAGTTTAAAATGCAAATTCCTTTCTTCTAACTACACAACTTTACTAGTGTCATATAAGAATGAAAAAATCTTGAAAATAATAAAACATGGAGATGAATATTGTATCAAAACTGCCATCAGTTTGGCTATATTCCATTTTCCTGAAGGTTATATCAATCATAGATCTAGTACTTCGTGTTTCAAACAATTGAAGCCAACTCCTGTCCTTTTTTTTTTAATTACCATCCTAAAATGGTGGGTGAGGCTTCTGGTCTATTAGGTAAGTATATTTGATATAATAAAACCTCAAATGAAAAGCATTAAGTCACACTGGGTTATTGGAATGCTCAACACATATCCAACTGCATTAAGTCAAAGAGAACTTCAATAGCAACAGCCTTGGCTTCCCGGGGAGTTGCTGTCTTATTCAAATGTCTTGCTTCCCCAAAGGAAGTCTAGTAGAGTAGAGGAAGTCTAGTAGAGTAGAGAAAGGAGAATGGGAGAGGAGAGGGAAGACAGGAAGGAAAGGGTGGGCAAGTAGCATGAACTGAAATAGAACTCCATGCCTATTGGAGTTAATTTGGATGAACCCAACTACTAAGTATAACTGTAAAGCTCTAATAAAACAACAACAACAAACCCAAATGTCCTGCTTTCAGACCAAGTGTTCTGAGACTTCAGTATTTTCGACCTTACTCTTTGCCAAAACCTACTTCCAGAAAAGGATCTGATATTTATATATGAGTATAAATTTAAGTCGTGGCATTACTTCTTCCTGGGTTACTTGCCTTTCAAGTCTCATCTCTAATTTTGTATACAATAAATCATAGATGTTTGTGAGTAGAAGAATGAATTGGGTGAACCCAGCCTTGTCTAACTATTTAATACAGTGTGGAAAGTGGGAGATGCTTCCTAAGTACTTAGTGGCTAACTGATGGAGTGCTCATTGAATACTATTTGATTTGGAAGAGTGAAATTAATAATCTACTATCTGCAAATGTTAGAGGTGGGAGAATATATTGCACATTTACTTTAGCCCCTTCTCTTTACAGATTGAAGTATTGAAGACTGGCAAGTGAAGAACCAGGAACCCAGGGTAGCACATTTGGGAAAATAGCTCAGATCTACTGACCAAAATCCATTACCCACAATGCAACATGCTGTTTCCTGCCTATCAGTCAACAATGTCTCTGGTGCAGAGGACTAAAGGTGAGTCATCTGAAATACACTACATGGCTATTAGCGGTGATGCTTTGATTTTGATACTGTTGTCTTTGATTGTCCTTTACCAAAACACTGCTCCAGCCTTACTCATTGAAACCCTTGCTATGGGCCATCGATTTCAACTTTTATCTTGGTTTTCAGAGGCACTAATGGCCTAATCATTAAGTTCTGCTTGCCTTTCGTCACAAAGGCCTCTTTGTCAGTGTGGTTGAATGTATATGATGCTCTATCTTCACTGAGAGCATTAAGCCCCATCTTCCTAACCAATTTTTATCAAAAACATGTTCTACTTACATTTGTAAATCAAACATTCTCTGACCTTACCAGTCCGTCGCTACAAAATGAAATTACATTTCCTTTAATAACTATATTATGATGACTCAGAACTGTTATTGTGTTCAACTACAAGGGACTTCAGCCTTTTATGAAGTTCTACCTGGGAATGTTTGGGCACTCTGTAAATTGAGGCTCTCTTCTGGGGTATCATGAGTGTTCTGTCCCCACTCTGCCCACACATAGAGTTGCTACTTGCTCTGGGCAAGTTGCCTCCTAATGGATGCAGTGGCTCTCAGCTATTATCTTTTCTCTCTGACCCCATGAATTCTCAATACAGTAAAATCATTGGTTCTTTTTTTTTTTTTAATATTTATTTATTTACTTTAGTTGTACACAATGCAATGCATTTTTATGTTTACGTGGTGCTGAGGATCGAACCCGGGCCGCGCACGTGTGAGGCGAGCGCTCTGCCACTGAGCCACAACCCCAGCCCCAAATCATTGGCTCTTGGAGGGGTGAAAATATCATCATTTTTATGTGTAAAGCCCAGACATTCACATAGTATGTAGATATACAATTTATTATATGGGATGATAAAATTTAAAAAGAGGATGTAATTAGGAGGGAAGAGTCTAAGAAGGCGCCTAGGGGATTAAAAATGAAAATAAAAAAAGTTGAGAAACATGGTTCTAACCCTTCTCAAATGTGGGAAGCCCTAGCCTCTCTGTTAACTTTCCAACCCGTCCGGCTGAGACCAATCTGTGGGTATTTCACAAGACTGTACTAAAGATTCTGAGGATGATAGGAGAATATCCTGGGCTGGGGCTAGGTGTGTTACCACTCCGGACACATCCTCCCTTGGGTACCTCACCATACGCCTCCTTGCATAGTTCCCAGGTAGCCATCAGTGTCTCTCTGGGACAGTTGTGGGTCCATGCTTCCAACTTCATATGCTCCCTCTCCAATTTCACTTTCTGTCCTCGAACTACCACTTTCCAGGGAGATGAGCCATAGGAATGTTCATTCCCTCCAGGATGGCCTTACCTCGTGTCCTTAAGGAGAATCCTGTTGGAATATCCTGATTTGATACAGTGCAGTTTTCAAGTCTGTGTTATCTGGTCTTAGATTTCTTTAAGAATGTATCATCAACAATTTCATCTAGGATTAGATCAGTCAAACCTAAATTAATACCTCTGAGATTTTCTTTCCATCTGATAAGAGATCATGTTAGTAAGACCTCCCAGCCACCTCACCAATCATGGTGCCCAAACTTTCATAAAACATTTAGGAATCAGGCAAGAAAGTCTGCCAAGACAAAATAGGAAGTCTTGAAAAATTGATTATTAGTTTATCTTCTTTTAGATTCCACTGTGTGTGTTCCATCAGAGCTATCAGTTGTCTGGGCAGGGAATACGTGGTTTTACACTATTTTGGATCAAAATATGCACTGATGTTATATGGAAAGTTTTCATTAGGGTAACAAGCTGGTTTTGGTTTTCCTGGGACTTTCTTAATCTTAGCACTGGAAGTCCTGAGTCCCAGGAAAAATCAGAATTGTTAATCACTTTGGTTTCAGTGCCTACTTAGAGACCACTCTGGCCAAGGTGACGCAGCATCTCGGCAAGCATTGTTATGGTCTGTGGTGCAGTGGCTGGGTTTGCTTCCGTGATGCCACCTTCTCCTTTACCCATTTCTCACTGCAAAAAGCAAAGTCATTCAGCAGTGCTTTTTTTCACATATAAAAGTTCAACATTTTATCTTATAATCAATATGTGAGCACACATATCTCTCAGAAACTAAACATTTAGATGGTCATTCTGTAACAGGCATTTGTAACAGGAGATGCTATTATTTCTGACAGCTGGAAGTGGTGAATCATCCTATTTGGTAATCACAGTTTGTTGGTTGTCAAGCAAAACATTTTAAATATTGCATGATATTACTTAGCCCTCTGCCCCTCCTTGTCAGTGCCACTGCTGTCTCCTGAGAGACCCAATATGTTAGGGCATGTCCATTGAAAATTGAAGCTGTATAATCTATTACAATGCAAAATAGAAATCAGCCTCACGCTGTGGGTAGCATCAAAACAGGCTTGTTACTTTTATAAAGATGACTCTGATAAGAGCATCCCCAGTTGACCAACATATGGGCACTGATGTGGCTTTGTGTCTCTCATTTAATTTATAGTTAGAGCTCCCACCTCTGAGGTTTAACTAGTTTTTCAATGCTACATTTCTGCACCTGTGTGGTGCTACTAATCCCAGAGACTATTTTCTTTTTCATCCTGAGGAATTATCCAGAGATATCAATTAAAAAAAAAAAAAAATTCAGGGAAATAGAAATATGCTGTATCCCAGAGGTTACAAGGTGGAACACATGAGGGAAAATGAATTCATCTTTGAATTTGAAACTGTAATTTAAAAAATAATGTCTTACACATATAAAGATGGCACATAGTTCAGGAAGCTTCTGATGAGCTTTAAAAATCTCTATTAATTCTTAATTTACACAATTTAAGTATTGTGAACTTCCTACTCTATAGAATAATGACTGCAGACAACTCTTTCTTCTCTCTTCACCAGAAACAATCAAATTTCCTATCTCATAACTTCTGTATCAGCTAGAGGACGGTAGGATTTGCCCTCATTTCTGTTTTATAAATGAAGAGAACATAACACAAAGACATTGCCACAATTCCACCAACCTCATAATTTGCCAGCTGCCTGAAATATGATCAAGTTACTTTGTATATCCCTAAGCACTATCTGGCAGGAAAATGTTCCCATTTTTTTCCTCTTTATTTTGTTTTGTTCTAGAAAACATAGTTTATTAAGATTTCAAAAAAATTATTTTCTGGACGTTTTTAAGGGTAATGCTTAAGCACAACCAGGAAGAGAGCCAAAGAAGTGGGTATTAGAAGTTCTGTGAACACTAAGTAGAGGAGAGATTGGATTTAAGTATAGACACTGGAAGAAGAAGTGGAGTATTTGTGCCCTTCAAAATTTCAGGGAAAGCTGAGTTTAAATTTTGCTCTGTCAAGATTGAGATCTTCTATATTTACTATTGTTTTGAAATGCTTAAAAGGCAGTCTTTTCATCCATGACCTGATTCAATTATTATAGTAAATGTTTTGTACTATGGAATTAAATTTGATGAATTATGGAGGATTTTATGTAATTTTTCTGCTTATATTAGAAAGGTTTCATAAGGCCCTAATTGCTTAATAGAACTGCCCAAACTTAATTAAGATAAAATTATAGTAGGTTATTTTAATATTTAATCATGAACAAGGAGCTTGGCTACATTAAAAGGGAGTTCTGTCCAAACATATAGGTTAAATCATGTGCTTCAATCTCACCCTGCCTCAATTTTGCAATTTCAGTTCCTAAGAGAATTGTGGCACTCTATCTTAATCATCTAGTCTTGATATGTGTTTTCTCTTTTCCTTATAGAGCTCAATTAGTAAATTAATCAACTCTGTATTCAGAATTTTGGACTAATAGAAAGTTGGGAAAATTAAACAAATTTTATAAGATACCCCAACCTTTTGAAGTTGTGATATATGCTCACTATTTATTTACCATTTCTGATATTTACTTTAGCTAAAAGAAGTGTTTTGGGGTATAGGCCAAAGGGAGGGAGGGTATAGAATACATATTCTTTAAAAATAAATCATATAGTGAAATAAAATTTGTTGTAGAATTATTCAATATTTTCCTTAAGATGGAGAGAAACAGAAATGGAGAGTATACAGAATAGCCAGGATTGGGAATTGCTGTTTTAGTGACTGGCTTACTTAAATTCTCAAAACAATTTGTCTATTCTCCAAACAATGTGAAGTGGCTCACACGAATGTACAGAAGTTATACAGTTAGAAATTAAGGAAAGGATGTAAATACATTAGGAAATTAAGAAGATAGGAAAATGAGAGGCATTAATAAAGAAACCTTAATCAATTACAGAAAAATGTAATTCCTCTCTACATTCATGTTTCACAGCCTTAGTGGCACACAGGGATCACCTGAGACTAAAAAAAAAAAAAAAAAAAAAAAAAACAAAAAAACAAAAAACAATGTTTTGACCCACCTCAGCCCAATTACATGAGAATTCTAAGTGTGGGGCTTGAACACTGCTACTTTTAGAAAATCATATAGTATATTCTGATATGCAACCAGGATTAAGAATCATTGGCTTATACCAAATAAATAAGTAAATGATGGAGTTTAAAAAAAAAAAAAAGAACATCATGCTATCTCCCTTTAAATGTAAAGAAAACCACTAGAGTTGTCCTGAAATCCATTCTCTGTTACATTATTTTATTTAATTGAAATTGACTCAAAATTTTTACCAAGAAAAATTTGTATGTCACTACCTTTTTCTTCAAGATGCATATATGGAAACAGAAATAGGAAAAAAAATAGTCCAAGATAAAGAAGGAATAATGGCTCACTAGTGGTGTAAATACAGTGCCTGGGGAGAAAGAAATGACTCAATGGGACTAAAGAGTCCGAGGTGAAAATCACAGAGGACTTCCTGGAGGAGACAGCATTTTCCCCAGGCCTTGAAAACTAAAACACAGCTCCCTGAAAGAAGATGTAGCCAAATGAACTTGAGGCTGATGGAAGGGTGAGCAGAGACTGGGAACAGCTCCTGAGTATGGGGAGTTCATGGACAGGGGAGCAGATCCATGAGGCATGAAGGCAGCTAAATCATTACATTCATTATGAAGTCCCATTCTATTTTGCTTAGAAGATATTTCTTTTTAAGTGACTGACTACTTTGGAGCTGGAGAAAACTGATCGTCTCCTGTGTGTGTGGCAAGATGAGTAATGGAAACATCATGTTGTCCTTGCCCTCCTAACCTTTGCCTGTCTTCTTTCTCTGAGGTAACTTACTAGACTTTATGGTTCCTGTAGACCATGAAGCCGGAATCTGAGTAGGGGTAAAAAAAAAAAAAAAAGGCAGAAGCCACCCAGAGGAAGCTAATCTTTGGAAAATCTTTAATCAACTGAGATTTGGCTAGGGCTCTGGAGGTGGGAGGAAGTCTTTGCAGGGCAAAAGAATGGGAGTCAGGACTCATTGCTCAGAGCCAGTGGACTCTCAGGAGGGACACCGTGGCACCCCAGTTTCCAGCATTGGCAAAGATCCTCTTACTTATGTGGGTAGGGACACAGTGAGTCAAGGAACTTCAAGGGACCCTAGCAGGTGAAACCATGGGGAAGTTAGTAGTAGCTCATCCCATTCTAAGTTCCAACTAAGGGATAAGAGCCTATCATAACTGATATAAATTCCTTACTGCTCTGAAGGATGACATAAGGAAAATAGCTCCTGGACACTCATGTTTGTGCACCAAAATTTGTACTTGCTCCATCTATGAATATTCTTTATCTGAAAAGCAGTACTTAGGGCTAAAGAGGGTAGGATATTGAATCAGCCAGGTTTCTGTCTTTGGTTCTTATCAGAACTTCTAGAATAGAACTAACATTTATTATACACTCATTCCATGCAAGGGATTTACTGATATTGCCTCCTTTTATCTTCTTAGCACCCCTGTGAGATAAGGACTTGTTTCATCACCAGGCCAGGTCACTCTACTTGGCAAGGTCACCCACAAAGCCTGGATCCAGTGTTAGGTTGACATCACAAAATCTTATTTTCTTAACTTCATTCCTGCACCACCTCTCTAGACTCTTTGTTCAGTGTTGCCATTAATAAAACATAGACACTAATAAACTGGAAGGTAAGAATGCTGTCAGTGGAGGACTTATTCCATAGCTCCCCTTCCTTGATAAGCTCTGATAAAAAGGAATGAACAAATTCAGATTCTGCTTCTACCAAACTCCCTTTGAGAAATAATTGGAAGAGAACAATCTCTACCGTTACCCAGTCTGCTTTTCCGGTGTATCTGTGCACATTTTTTTTTTTTCCTTTTCCTATGACTGCAAATTTTTCTCTGCCAGGGCCTACTTGTCATTGACATCCATTGTGCTCTGATAAAGGGCTGTCATAGCTTTAAAGTAGGCAAATCCACCAAAGTAACCTTCAAAGAAACCATCCCTAATCAAATGCTTATCGATCTCTGTCTCACTGCTCCTTATCTTAAAATGAATATTTGAGAAGGAAATTCTTTTGCCACATATTCACCGGAAAGGAAAATGGATTGTACTTTCCATATGTGAGGCAGAATTTTTGATAAACTTGAAATATTCTGGTACTTTATGCACCTGTCACTTTGTTCAGTCATAGTAGTTTTGTTTTTTGACAACTTGTTTGTTAGTATAAGAAGCCAATGGGAAGGTGAGATAAATAGAGGGAGAAATTCCTAAATGAAACTTGTGTTGAGGCACAGCTTCTCTATAAGCTCAGTGCATGGTGGTTATCTCAGGAGTTAAGGGGCCCTCATGATTTCTAGATGCTTCATAATATAATGTATTCTTCCAACTTGGTCTAATGTATTGAGATAGAAATGGCATAAGATGGGTATGTCCACTCTGGTATATTCTGAGAGAGAGAGAGAGAGAGAGAGAGAGAGAGAATATGAATGTCTCAAATCAAAGTATGATTACAGAAACATTTGTAGTTTAGTAATTACTGATGAGATTATGGGTGTTTTATTTCCTGCTTTATGTTTACGTTATTCTTTAGGATCCATGTTTTTCTAGACTGGACATTTATAACAATAATTTATGAACAAAAAAAAATAATGAGATGTGGAAATAGCCTTATGGTACAGGTGAAAAGAAAGGGTAAACCGGGCTGGGGTTGTGGCTCTGCGGTGGAGCGCTCGCCTAGCGCGTGCGCGGCCCGGGTTTGATCCTCAGCACCACGTAAGCATAAATGCATTGCATTGTGTACAACTAAAGCAAATAAATAAATATTTAAAAAAAATTTAAAATAATTTTAAAAAGAAAGGGTAAACCATATATAAGTACAGTTTTCATACCCTTAAATACCAATTAAAATGGCATAAACTGCTTTGTCAACCATAGGCAATACCTCCAACAGTGTATGAATGGGAAGGGGAATAATGCCATACACAGTCAGCCATGGAGGAGTGGCTGGGCCAGTGTGACTTACCAAGTTGTTCAAGTAGCTAGAGATGACCCAGCATATGGCTCTGGACCTCAAAGGGGCTAAATGACATTGGCCTTCTCAGCCATGCAGAAGATGTGGAGGAAGTTCAGGGTCTTTGACTGATCCTTGTCTCCCCATTCCCAATGTGAAAACTTAAATTAAAAAAATAAATAAATAAAATGAAAGAAAAAAAGAAGTATTTAATGGTTGTGTTCTTTCTGATAAGGGAAAAGAGAATTGAGATCAACTTTGAAAGTGGGGTCAGAGAAGCATCAACAGGCACACTGCACTGTGAGAAGATGTTGGGGACCTACTGTCCTGCTGGCCTAGTGGCTGCTCTTTACCCACTCAGGGCACCCCCACCATTCCTGCTAACATGGGAGCAGGACCATGGCAGCTGCTAAGAGATAACTTGGTAGTTTTGTTGTGGGAGCTTCATTTCCTGATGATGAATTATGAAGAGGTTTTTTTTTTTTCTTTTCCTTTTTGTTGTTTTAAAATAGGGTTGTCTTCATCTGAGAACATGTTAATTAAGTTATCATGTTTTGCCTTAGTGCAAATTCAATGCATTCGATAGAGACAAATGACCCTTTAGAAGATAGCTTTCAGTACTTGCCATAGCAGCTGATGCAATTCCACCAAGAGGAGCATCCCAGAACATCCAGGGCCTGAGGAGCAGGCTTGAGGAAGCAGGTAGAGGTGTTCAGATCAAGCTCTGAAGCAGGCAGGACCCCTGCCGTGGCATGATCGGGTCTGCTTCTTTCTGTTGTGCTTCTTAAACAACTTGATGCTGTCTATGCACTGGGCTTCCTTTCTCTGATCCTATTGATCAGCTGGCTTTCCTGCTAGATTGCTGGCTCAGTGTTGGCCTTTATCAGCAAGAAGCCTGTTGGGAAACTACTCTATTTCAACAGGCTGGAATGTGACTCTTTCAAATGGGAGCAAGAGCCACAGATCCTACCTTCACAGTGGGTACAATGTCAACTCAAATGGCCATTTGGGAAGCATATGCTGAACTTAGTGGCCCTCTTTTAGAGATACAGAAACAAAGATTGAAACATAGTCTCTGGCTTTAGGCAGTTTGGGACCTGATTTGGGAGTTTAGCAATTGTTTCCAGAGATAATAGTAAGCACGGCGAGAGAGATGCAGCCAGTGCAGTGTGGGAGGAGTCCTTCCTGTGAGGTCCTAGGTGGGTGGGGATTGTGACATCATCCTCTCTGGCTCTGACCTCATGCAGAAATGCAGCACAGGGGTGGCCCTGCTGCTGTGTGCAAAGCCATTATTTAAAAGAGGTATCCAATGGTGTGAATCTAAAAGAGCTTTACCAGTGAGTGAGGGGCTTATAGGGAGACAAGCTGGATATTGAATAAGATACCAAGTTTGGGAGAGCATTCTAATCTGAAAAAAAGAAACCTCAAGAACAGCTTGGAGACATCTCTGCCCCAACTTGCTATACTCGGCGCTGATGCCCATGACCTCCGCTTTTGTTCAACAATTTCTTGTTGAAAACAAGACTTACCTAGCAAAAATCGCTCATCTCTTTATTTTGAAAATTTGCACAAACTCTTTCCTGTTTGCTTCTGTTCCTTACTCCCCTCTTTCCATTTCTAACCTTCTTAGATCTTCTTTGTGTCCCATTTTTCCTTTCCCTTCCCCTCCAGACAAGGAGGACAAAACACAGGTGCAGTTACCAGGACATCTCTTTTTCTGTAGCAGCAGAATAGAAGCCCGGAGAGTTGATGTCTTTGCAGCACGACATAAATGGAAATCCAAACACTCATTTTCCACTTCTTTATTTTGCCTTCTGAGTCATGGTGCCTCTGCAAAACTTCAACCTCTCTTCCTACGGTCTTAACCCCTGAAAACCTGCAGCAAGTTCACATGCATTTTCAACACTCCACTCTTATGTCCCAAATGGAATTTTAAACAATATTTTGGACCCAGTACATGGCCTTGATATTATAAGAGGCTAGTAGATTTTTTTTTTTTTTAACTTCCACTGTATTGCCCATTTTTGGCTTTCTACTTTCCTTTGTATATAAGATTTCTTTCCAGATATCTCTTCCAATGGCTTGACAAGAGCCCTGTTATCTTCCAAGAATCTAAAAACATGTTACTGCTTTGCAAAAATGTGTCTGCTTTTCCATCTCGTTAAGCAGCATCTGACATCTCTCTGAAAACACATGAAAAGGAGAGAGAGAGAGAGAGAGAGAGAGAGAGAGAGAGAGATCCAGAATCTGAAAGTCCCAAAAAAGTAAAGGCCTATTAGTGCTATTAGTGTTTTTTATAACATCAAAGAGTTACCTCACATTTAAAATGTACTGTTTTGTTTTGGACAGCGTAGAATAGGACATGAATGCAAACTTATTTGCTTCTTAGTTTATCATGGAAATCAAAAGAAACAGGGAGAAGAGGAAAAAAGAAAAAAGAACATAGAGTTCTGACTTTCATCTCTGGCTATTTCTGAAATGACAAAATGATGATCCTGCAAAATTCTCAGAACTCTCTCCACCTTGCCAAGAGTTCCTCCGTGCTCAGCTGGTGACTTGCTTAGGAGAGGATCCGTTTTAGCCTTTCAGGCAGCTAAGCCAAGGCAGATACAGCCACAAGGTGTCAGTATTGTTAACATCGCTCTCCACCTACAGGATCAATTGTGATTATGCATATCTAACTAACATTCCATTCTCATTTTCAAATAGGCTCACTGGAAAGACATTTTTCGATCGGCAATATTAGTTTTCTCCTTCACTTCAAACGAACTTGTGACTTCTGCTTAGTTATCTTGTGAGACTTTGATTTCTAATCTGTAAATTGGATAATGGATAACAATTCCTGTTTTTTCATGATAATTGTGAGCTTTATGTCAGAAATCTTGGTTTAGCTGTTTCATAGGCAGAACTTAGCTCTCAACAAAGGCTAGCTTTCTTAACTTAAAAGGTCAGGAAGTGAGAGTGGAGAGAGGGTGGTAACTTTTTCACTCTCAGAGAGCAATTGGAATTAAGGGTTGTAAGAACATCTAATATAGAGTTCTGGTTATTGTTAATAGCTGTTTAGAAAAAGCTAATTAGTGTAGCTTCTTCTTGCAGAATCAGAATATTAAAGCTGCATTGAAGTCTTTAGGAACCCCTGCTATAAAGACACTCAGCTAATTTTATTAAATACAAATTTCCCAAATTTCTTTGAGCCAAGAACATATATATGTTTTGTTAACATCCAAATTGGGGGACTTTAGTCTGATTTAACTTCATCGTACAGATGAGGAGCCCAGGCAACAAGATTTGGCACACAAAACACACATCTTCTAAGTGGCACTTATGGAGAATAACTCCTTGGAGTTGGTTTGTGCCAGTTATGCTCATCTCTCCCCAGTTCTGTACTGAATATTTCTAGGCTAGGCTGGTAGTTTGAAATCAACCACAGTGGCAATATTTCATGACAGAAATGGGCTAACATGATAAATCATTTTTCTCCCAGAGAGCAGGTTTAGTGGTAGACCACTTTTAGAACCCAGGTGTTTAAATGCCAAACCCATATTTCAAAAATTTCTCAGTTTCTAAGGTATTGTGCAGACATCTTGGTAGAGGAATGACAAAAACTTATCGTGTGTGTGTGTGTGTGTGTGTGTGTATTTGTGTGTACTCAAGACACAACTGTCATTGGAGAGAGAAGGGGATTCTTTTCCTCAAATTCTAGGAGGAATTTCAGTTTTCCTGCTGAGTTCTAACCTGCCAAGCCCTAGCCCGTTAAAGTTCATGGTGGAGGAAGGCTTGCTAACTGATCAATATCTATTCCAGCCCACCTCTGATTCCTAGGGTAGCTCCAGGGGCCAGAATGAATTCAATGGCTCCATCTAACCCACAACTGGCCCACATATGGCTTACTTAATAGGTCCTTGACATGCTAGATGTGGGGATTTGATGACTTCCAGGTGCTAACTATTCTAAAAAGATCCTCTCTTTCGTGTGTGTGTGTGTGTGTGTGTGTGTGTGTGTGTATTCTTGTATACATATGTGTGTGTGTGTATTTAATAATAATATAGTCAATGTGTTAATTTCTTCACTGTGATATCTCCAGCCATGACTGAAATGCCTGCTCCAGGTCAAGTGATATTTCTAACTCACAGTTCCAGTCTTTCAGAGGAGAAAACTGGAATGCAACAAAGTTTAATCATGTTCCCACTGTGATATAATGCATACTCTGCTAGTCTTTAAAGACCCATGAACCTTGAGCCATTCAGGCTCCCTCTTGTGTAGAGAAAGAAGGGTGAGTTGACCTGCCTGGCAAGGGCATTTCTGGACAAGAAAGTATACCAGGACCAAGGAAGAAACTCTCTTTTGAGGAGGCCCCTGTAACTCTGTTTAAAACCTACACTTGCCACACAGGAGGGTGCAAATGGGGGCATGCCTTGCCTACTAGGGAAATATTAGAAAAATTCTTTGGAAGATACAAAGAGATTGTTGTCCTTGCCTGTCTGTTCTGTAGAGAGAAAATAAGGAGAGAAGTTGGGAGTTACGGTCATTTTTACAAATAACAGTTTGGGAGTTAAGCCAGAATGACAAGCTGCTTCATGGTTTTTGGGAAATGGCTTCGAGTCATTCATCAATTGTTTCATCCATGACAACATCAGTAGCAGCAAAGGCTCTGAAATTTGTGGTGGGACTGCAGCAAAAAAGCAGGAAAAATATGTAGGTCATGGGCTCTGGCCTTGGCCTCATGCTTTGGGTAACTGCATTGCATGTAGATGCTGTGGAGGCCCGGGGCCTTGGCAGGACAGATGGGGACACTGGCCTATTCTTGGTACATGGCTCATTACTGGGGTCCTGAGAGCCTAGTACTGCAATGAGACTAATTAGGAGATCCTGGCAGGGATGAAGAGGACAGGTCACTCCAGCTATATGAAGTGGCTTGCTTAATTCTGGTTTTTTTTTTTTTTTTTTTTTTTTTTTTTTTTTTTTTTTTTTGTGGTAGGGGGTTTGCGAATCATCTATAGAGCTATGAAATCACTTTTGCATTCAGGCTAGGATATTCAATTTCTGCTCTCCACGGTCTGCTGGTTGAGTTTCACATGGATTTTTCATCCTGCAGTGTTTATACATTTTGTTGATAAATTTGAATTTGATACTACAAAATTTGAACTTGAAATCATTTCCTATACTACTATTTACAGTTTAGATCTGATAGGTGCCACTTCTTTATACTACTACATATTAGAGTTCAGTCACTCATGGTCAAAGCTTATAAAGTTAAACTTTCATCATTTGATGAATTTTCTCTATTTTTAAGCATAAAAGTATGACCCTTTCCTATTCTAGGTTGTCTGTGTCTAAAGACCCTTGTGCTGAATATCTAGTAGCCTGTAGTGGAGAGGGCAGTAATTAATGTAAGCTCTCATGATCACAACTCCCTTTCAAGGGGATCCCAGAGTTGGCTTACAGGTGATTGATTATACAGGCATCTGTGTTTTGTATCACATGACCTGGGATTATCACCTACACTCAAGTCATCCTTTGACCATGAATGACCAGTCTTAGACTATTTTAAGCAGGGGTTGGGTGCCATGAATGGAGGTGGCAGAATAGAACACAACTGATGCAAAAGGTAACTGAGAAGGGGAAACCTTGGAGCTTGGCTCCAGGATTGTTCCACCAGAACAGCCAGTCACATCTTGTAACTGAGCTCTAGATTGTTCTCACAGGGTACAGACCTCCCACTGAGCCAGTCCTTGAAGGGTTTTAAGGTACATTCAAAAATGGTAATCTGCATACATCCCTGAATCGGAAGATACATAAGTTTAAGTGTGAAAAAGCATGAAAATTTAAAGTCTGATGGGATAAAAAATTCAAGCAAAAAATAAGTGAACTACTAAATAGAATGGTGGCACTTACTATCCATTGGTAGTGTTAAATGGGATTGATGATCAAACTTTCACTGCCTAACATTTTATTTTAGACCCTAAAAGAAACAACAGATTCAAAAGTTAATTATAATAAGGGAGGGAATTACATCACAGTCTTGGCGGGCTTATCTTCATCCACCACTGCAGCCTATTAGCACGGCTTTATCAGAGGATGTTAGAATGCAGACCCATCAATGAAGCTCATATATTAATTCTGTGAATGAAATTAGATAGTCACTGCTTGTTCTTAAATTTGGGAATCAATGCTGTATATTAATAACTAAGCAGGTGATTCAAAATAAAGGAGTGCGTGCTCCACAGAAACCCCCCTCACACTCTCCCCAAAGGGGTCTTGTCCATCTCTGAACCTTTAAGGTGTGCTCTTTGCTTAGGTCACCTGTGCTTGGGGGACCTGCTCTGCCTCTTTGGTTATGGGAAGGAAGTCATTTCCAGTGGGACAACAAGGACAATCCAACTCCTGTGTGCTCTTTCATTTTTCTCTTTGCAGCTCCCCTACATTCTACTTTGTCTCCCACAAAACTGGTTTCCTCACTATTTGCTAAATAAAATTTGTTCTCCTACCTCCAAGTGTCCATCCATGTCTTTGTTTCCAACAAGAGTGCACTTTCTTTCCAACTTTAATTCTTGACTACTATTCATTCTTAATTTAAAACCCAGCTAAAAATCACCTATCCAGGCCCCAAGAACAAAATATGATCTTGTCTGTCTATGGTCAACTGAAAGGGATGTTTTTAAAGTTTGGTGATAGAACATGATAAAAATGCATATTCCTAGGCTTTACTTCCACTGAGTTTGATTAAGCAGGTCTGGAGTGGGAAGCAAATGGGGATTGGGGCTCCATAATCTTCACGTTTTCAAAACATTGCAGTTAATTCTGATGCAGCAATCTCATGAACCCTTCCTCACAAGGACTGTATAAACCAGTCACCTGACACCTACTATTTACTGTTTTGCTTTTTCCATTGGATTTAGATCTCAAGAGATAAAGTGACATCATTAAATATTTCCAGAACAAATAATAATACTTCTCCAAATTTGAATTCAACTACTATTTGTTGTGTGAACAGCAGCAGTAAGATGGCATAACAAGTAAGATTACCTTTTCAAAGTTAAAGATTCCTCAAACCTCACCCCAAAGGCATCCACCAGGTCAAAAGAATAACCTTACCAAAATCACCCACATCGGTGGTCTTAACCCACTGACAGATCTAGACCCTTGATAAAGATTTCACTACTCTACCTATGAAAACCAATAAAGGCAACAGAATGCATTTTTCATTAAGCTTTCAATTTTATTTTTAAATTTAAATATGGCATATTCATTGGACATGATGTCTTTCCTATTTATTGCTATTAGATGCCCTCCCACACACATGAAATGGTAAATAGTAAAGTTATTGTTTTTAGCATTCTTATTTAGAAAAATGTTGTCTCTATTATGGACTCTATTTTTTAAAAAATTCTACTGGTCATCGAAATTATAAAGTCTGAACGCCTTCTTAACTCTGTGTTAATTCTAGTATCTTCTCCACTCCAAAGTGCTGTCCTTTTCCCCAGGACTCTTATATGTCAACAACAACAACAACAACGAAAAAAAGCAGCAGTTGTTTCTTCACATGGCATTCAGATGTACCACCTCTTTTCGGGGACCTTACAGACCTTTGCTTGGTGTGCTGGCCTTTCCATTTTGTGGCCTTAAAAGTGTCATTTTTCCTTATAAGATGGTGACAGTACTTAATACTCTTAGTTACCAAAATGCAATGCTGTGCCTCTACAATGCAGCACAAAGGAAAAGAACACGAAGTATTAGAATTATTTGAGTACCATGTTTGATTTATTTCTTTATGTTACTTCGTGAGTTTGTCATATTTCTCCCAAGGAGTGAAAGTTTCCTATGAATCCTTGAGAAGGATTTCCTTAACCCAGAATGATAGTGCAAATTGTCCACTGAGTTTCCCACACCTTAAATAGATCTGTTTTGGGAACATTTTTTGTTGGCATTAATTGCTCAAGGTTGAGACTCAATGCCAGATGATTTGCCAATATATTTGGAGGTGGCTAAGAAGTCTAACTGTATGGCCTGAATTATTTGACAAACAACCATTGTCTTGGTTCTTCCACCTGTGGAAAAAAATTACGGTTTTTTCATTAGCCATACGTCTAGCTAAACTAAGTGAACAATTGCTCTGCAGAGAAGCTTAGGCCCTATTTTACTTAATTTGCTTTGTATTAAAATTGTTCAATTAAACCCAGGAAGAAAAATAAGGTGTTCCTCTAGTGTCTATATGAAAATCATTTTTTTCTAAATGAGTTCCTGTATGAATATACATAGCATTTTATCAAAAATTAATAGTCTTAGCCTGAAAAAAAAAAAAAAACAGAGCACTATATATTAATTATCCAAAGCGGTAGTTTTATTTATGACCTCTTTGACACAGCCTTCACCTCAGTAGTCTCAGTCCCAGAAGCCGTGAAGAAAATAGAAAAGGAGCTGAATGTAGGTTTTCAACTGGAACAGTGGCTAATTACTTCTGTTCTACACTATTTGTGCTGTATGGTCAGTAACATGCTAATGAGTTTCAATTAAGTTACCTTTGCAAAACTAAATTACCTTTGCAAAATTCTGCCAAGAAACAGAAATCGGGTCATATAAGGTGGGATATCGAATAAATATTGTCTTGTTATCAGTGAAAATATATGCTTAACCTCTTTACTTTTCCATTATCTGTGATTCAGAATCACTGATGTATGTCTTGGGGTTATGGTTGTGAGTACAAGTGGCTCAGAAGGAAGTGAAAGAATTCAAAAGGTAAACAACTGTAGCTCTAACATGTTTCATGAAATCTGAAAGATGTTCTTTGGACTATTCTACCCTAAACCTTGATAGTAGAACACTGAGGTTGGAATGTGACTGGCCTAAAAAAAACGGCTGGAATTAGAATACCATGCTCTTAAAAACATGTTCTTCTCGAAGCACCAATCTCTTAAAAAATTAAGAGTACTTCATGGTCAAAGCTCTATCTCTTCACCATCTTGTAGATTTATATATAAAATAAAGATACTTAAATTCCTGCAACTAAAGAAGGACCAAAAGAGTATTTATTTGTTAACAATATCTCTTGATATTTTCCTAATTTCAAACTTTTTCTAGAACCATCCATGGAACTGATGTCCTGGCATCTGACAGCATGAATTCTCCCATTCCTGGAAGTGGTAAGAGTGCCTCACTGTATCTAACCTTTTCATACGAACGTTGTGATTTAGGTTGAATATTTGCTTTCTTTCTGGGAGTCTAGGATTTAGGTCTGTGTTAGGTAGAGGATATCTGTGTGGCTAGTTTCCCCCCAAAATCCTTGGACACTGAGTGTCTAATGAGTTTCTCTGGTTGGTAAATTACCACACATGTTGCCACAGTTGTTCTGGAGAGGCGGCATGCCCTCTGTGCGACTCCTCTGGGGGAAGACTCCTGGCATCTTGTGTTTGTTCCTCTTGACCTTTGTCCACATGCCTTCTCCCTTTGCCACCTGTGCTTAGACTCCTTTTACTAACTAATCATGTGTAGAATCATGCAGAGCCCTGTGAGTCCACCTGGCGAATTATAGACCCTGAGGGTGGTTTCAGGAACCCCAAATATGGGTGCTAAGCAAGAAAGATGCATCTCTGCCTGCACGTGGCTTGCTATCTGATGATGTGGATAATGAAAGAACATTTACCAAAATTATCACTTATCAACATGGGGACAAATTAAGTTTTCTTTTTAAAGGAAAACTTCAGGTTCCTGTGAGACAAGCAGCAGGGAAACTGAACCTGGATTGGGTAGATCAGAAAAGGCTGGGATGGAGAAGCAAAAAGTGAACCAAGTCCCAAAAGGTCCCTGGAGTTTGAACAGAAGGACAGAATAGGCAATGTGGAAAGAGCAAATAACAATGGAAAAGGCTTTAAGACTTGATGAAGATGACACATCTAAAAAGCAACAGATCAGTATTTGACACTAGTTTTCAGGGTCTCTGTTGAGTGTCCCCCCACCCTCATGGCACATATGCAATTCCACTCCATACCAACAGCATCTGAAAGGTTTTCAGTCCATCTTAACCCTGTCAGCACTTGATCTTCTGTGTTAGCTTTTCATCACTGCGACCAAAATACCTGACAAAAACTTAGAGGAGGACAAGTTTGTTTGGGGCTCATGGTTTCAGATGTCTCAGTCCATGATGGTGTGTGCCTGAGGGGAGGCAGAATTTCATGGCAGAAGGGCATGGTAGAGGAAAGCATCTCAGCTCAGGGCAGCCAGGAAGCAGAGAGGGACACAGAGAAAGGAACCAGAGACGCGATGTTGTCCCCAAAGACGTAGCCCGGTGACCTACTTCCTCTAGCCACATCCCATCTGTCAAGTTACCACTCACTAGACCCTTCAGATATCAATAGATTAGTTCAGCAAATGGATTAATCCACTGGTGGGGTCAGAGCCCTAATCATTGCCTAAAAACTCCATCTATGAACCTTACTGTATTGGGGATCATGTCTTTATAACATTAGGTTTTTGAGGGAAATTCCAGTTCCAAATCATAACATTTTGCCACATGTGATACACACACTGTCGTGTGTATCAGAAAAAGCTCTCACCATGCTGAGGATCTGTAGGTTGAAGTTGTTCCTATAGTCAAAAGATTGGGCTTCCAATATGTACCTCCAGCTGTAAACTCAACAGAAATTGTGTACATATATACACAGAAATATTTTTACAATGATGTTCATAGTAGCCACAAACTATAAACAACTCAAATGTTGCCATATCTTTATATAGTGGAATATTATAGAGCTATGGACTTGAAGAAATGATTGGTACATGCAACAATAGATGACTATCAAAGATGCATTTTTGAGCAAAGGAAACCAGACATAAAAGAGAACATTTATATAAATTTTAAAAACATATGAAACTAATCATTAATGATAGAATCCAGGATACTGGTCCTCCTCTGAATAGAGACTAGAAGTAGCACTTGCGATCTAGGTGATAGTAGTATTCTATTCTAGATCTAGGTAGTACATTCATAAAAATGCCTAGTTTGTGAAATTGTGTTGGGTTATACACTTAATGTTTGTATACTTTTTTTTTTTTTTTTTTTTTTTTTTTGTGGTATCAGGGATTGAACTCAGGGTCACTTGACCACTGGGTACATCCCCAGCCGTTTTTTTTTTGTATTTTATTTGAGACAGGGTCTCACTGAGTCACTAAGTGTCTCGCCATTGCTGAGGCTGGCTTTGAACTCGTGATCCTCCTGCCTCAGCCTCCCAAGTGCTGGGATTACAGGCGTGCGCCACCACGCCTGGCTTGTGTATACTTTTCCATAGAAAAGTTTTAGCTGTAAAAATGTTTGCACAAATATCTGAGTCACTGCCCTGTTTTTATTCTGCTCCATTATTAACAGATATTTTTACCTTAGACAAATCCCCAAATCTCATGAAGCCCCAGGTTTCTCATTTATAAAATGAATGAGAACATCTGTCTGCCTTTTCCTCAAATTTTAGTGGAAATCAAATACCTTAATGAATGAAATTATTACTGGATTGATAGATGTAATCTCAACCTGTGATGTCATTTTGAAAACTCAGACTCATTTAGTTGGCTTTCAATTATTCACTGCCTCATTATCTAGTCTGTGAGTGTTCTGAATGTCTGCTCTTCTCTTCTAAACTGTTTATCCATAGGAGAATTTTCAGCAGAAGATGTAGCAATAAGAGGAAAAGCAATTAACTTTTAATTTTTTTTACTTGGCACTGATTTTGATCGAGAAGGAGATGGAATAATGTTTTAAGAGTTTGTCTTGTAGTGTAATTTTTAGATTGTCATTGTATATACTAACTTGAATCTCTACAAATTTATCTTGATTACTAAAAATAATTACTATCATTTATTGACTATCTTATCATAGATCAGGCATCACATATTTGTATTAATATATGTGTATAGGTGTGTGTGTATATGTGTATAAAATTATCTTATTGGATCCTCACATGCAACCCATTCAGTAAGCTTTGTTTCAAACATTTTGCATTTAGGAAATCAGATTCAGTGAGGCTACAGGATTTCTGTTAAGTTACATAAGATGTGGCTTTGGCACCTGGAACTTTTTGGCACCAAAACTGCTTTTCATTCATGCAATTCCCTTCTGTTGGTTGTGCCTTTAGAGCATAGCTTTTCCATTCATATTGCCCTCCTGAATGGATCTGGATGGCTTGGCCATTGGCAGCAGATGCTTTACTAAGAAAACACCAATGCCAAATAGTCTATCTTTTGCACATGATACCGTCTACATATAAAGATAATATGTGCAGTCTATTTGGTTATCTCTTACTATAGAAAATGCCTGATGGAAACTCTCTTTTATGGAGAAATCCCAGCTTCACAAATTTAAGATTTTCAGCATTGGAATGAACAGTAAAGGAGTCAGTCATTGATTATTAAAAAAGTTCTTGTGATCTGATCTTATTCACAGTCATCTCAGACTTCTAGGCTTCTCCCTCAGTCCCCCACCCCAATTTAGAACAGATCTTAGTTTTCCATCCCTAGACCCCAGTTCGACTCTGTCTAAGATTATAGGAGACTTTTGCATCAACTTCTGTGAATTTAAAAAGAAACGTGAACTTTGTCACAAATAAAAGTTATTCAGTAGTTGATGAGGTTGAGGAACAGAAGGGATGGGGCCTTGGGGTGGAGTTTAAGGAAGCTTTAAGAAGAACTGGAAATATGACATGACAGGTTAGAATGAATACACCAAGGAGTCACTGTGTCTGGTTTTCAGTATGTAAACAAAGACAGGGCCTTTTCAGTCTTGCACAAATGAAAGAGGGCATGAGGGTGAGGGACTGCACACAAGTGATTAATAAAGAGATGTGAGCAGGTTTCTGTCTTTGTATTGGTGTCCAGCAAGTACCAGCAGGGTCTTGATCTCATTTATTTTATTTAAGAGAAGCTAATGCAAAAGACCATAATAAACGTGGTAGCTCCCTAGAGAGGTGTTCTATCTAACAACTTAAGCCTTAACAGCAGTGTCACCTTGCTGATCAAGGTGATGAGATTGAGGGCAGGCAGAATGGTGAGGAAATGTGGAGCCCGAAAAAACTGGCTGGTCATCACTGCCTAAGGACAAACTTAAGAATTTGTGTTATCTAACTTTGTTTCTCTTTTTCTCTCCTTTCTATGGTCACTGGAGTCTTTTGTCTTGTCCATAAAAGAAAGGCAGAGAAGTGGGTAATCTCCGAGGTCTTTTGCAGCTCTGACAGCCTATGACTAATCCTTGTGTGGGAAAGCAGCCCTTTATGCCGTATGTAATACCACATTGCCTGTGGGGAGAAGGCTAGGCTGCAGCATAGAATTATGAATTTGACCTTTGAAATTTAAACTGTTTTGATTGTATTTTTACTGTTTTCCTAAGGGAACAGTTCCCATTGCTTTCGTATTTAGAAACTAAACATAGTTCTTAAAGCGAATTGGTGAAAATGACTATTATCCATCATTCAACACTGAGGTCTGTCTCAAGGGCTGGTTAGAGGGCATGTGGTCACTTGAGGCAGAGGGAATGAAGGAGAGGAAGTTTATTATGCCAAGTACAGTGCCCACCAGAAATCTCTGGAAACCCAGCCTCTTGAGTTCAATGGGATTTGGAACCACTTGGTGTTTGAAATAATTCACTCTTGCCTAAAGGTATAAAAAATATTTTTCCAATTTTCCCCTTGAAATATTACCAGCCATCCTAGACATTTTTAAAAATATAAGTATTTGGGTGTATTATATTTTAAAAGGAGTCAGCAAGATTCAGCTTACATTTGCCTTAGGGCTTTGTGACTTTAAGTTTGCAGTCAATTTGAAAAACAGTTTGGAATATCTGTTAAACTTTGAGCACAGTGAAATTTACCCATCTCTCTTTTTGAAACTACAAACAATACTGAAAATTTGATAAAAAGCCAATAAATTGGCTTATAGGAAAAATGCAAACCCATATCCATATTTCTCAATGCTTTTGGCAAGTGAGGCAGTTCTACTTTGGACCCATAAATTGAACAGAGCAGCAACTCCAAAATCCATCTTTTGGAGGAACTTAGAATTCTTAGTTCTTCTTCTTTTTTATTTTATTATTTAGAATTTTTTGGTAGTTGTATGTGGACAGCATGTCTTTATTTTATTTTATTTATTTCTTTCTTATGTGGTGCTGAGGATGGAACACCAGTGCCTCACACATGCTAGGCAAGCACTCTACCACTGAGCTACAACTCCAGCCCCGAATTCTTAGTTCTTAATGGCTTAGAGGAAAGCCATTTCCTCTAATGGCTATTTGAATCACATGGGATTGACTTAAAGGCTGGCCATTTCCATATTTTGCTTAATAAATGAACTAGGTTTTTTTTAATCAAGAATGCTGTGAGTTGGCAAATATTGATAGAAATATTTATTGAATTTCTCGGCTTGTGTTTCCAGTAGAGCCCCTACATACATCTTAGACTTAGCACAGTGACTTATATCCTAGTGGAAATGGTTCTATTTCTTCTTACTTTTAATGACTTCATGTAAATGAAAGTTAAGGCCACTTTGGATACATCCATTGTCTTAGGTTAAGTTCCTAGGAAGATTCTGGAACAGATGTTTGTGAGCAGGAAGTTTACAGAGAGGTACTCTCAACACCTTACCAAACAATATCTTTGATGGGTGAAGGAAGTAAGGGTAAGAAGAGAGAGAAATAGAACCATGATATAGTCACAACGAAGGCCTTGGTTATAGAGCTGGGATGGTTTTTTGGTTTTGTTCTAGATTGAGGAAAGGGAGCCAATCATGGGCAGAGGACTGCTCTTGGGAAGAGAGGGCATGTATTTAAGTGACATAGAACTCTTGACCAAGAGAAGTTTCTGGTAATCAATCCATTTTATGAGCTGATAGTAGATAACAATCCTGAAAGATGAGAAAATGAATGTCCTAGCCTGGAAGGGAGAATTTAGCCTTCAGACAATGAGGATCCACAACAGTTCACCCTTTGTGTTGCTCAGATCCACTTGCTCATATAGAAAGTTCACCCCTGAGCTGGGGATGTAGTTCAGTGGTAGAACACTTGCCTAGCATGTGTGAGGCCCTGGGTTTGCTCCCTAGTACCACAATAAACAATAAATAAATAAATAAATAAATAAATAAATAATAGGAAAAAAGAAACCAGTTCCCTCCATAAGGGTTTTGGTTAGTCATTTTCCCTGGGGAAATTTCAAAAAAGATCATTGGGATAAAGCTCTAGCCTTTGTTTCTGTAGTTAGCCTAAAGAGCTCAGCTGATATTCACTACCTCCCACCTTCATTAACCTATCTTTTTGTGTTCTAGATGACTTAATTATATGAGGCCTCCCAGACTCTCATCCATAAAGAGTCTGAACCCCTTGTCATGGTGCCTTTGCAGATTTCAGCTGTTGCATTTATGAATTTATCATCAAGATTGTATCAGAGATGTTCCAGAGGATCACTTTCATGTAGGGCTCCCTGTCCCAGTAGGAGACCTATCTTCACCTCATTACTAAAATCAGTTGTGTCCACCAGGATGGTAATCCTTTTCCTAGCTTGCTGGGCTTTTGGTATAAGGAGTAATTTACAGTTTAATAGAACTCTCCCATGTTCTTGGTGGACACATTACTCACGTAGGCCCTAGCACTTCTAAACCAAGAACACCCAGAATTGCAGATAAGCACAAATTCTTCCAGTGGGAACCAGGGAGCAGAACTCTGCACACCCACACAATCTACCTATTGGAAACACAACAGCATATGGCAATCATTAGTTTGAAGTGTACTTTGCACAGAGTATCATCTTCAAGCTGGCTTCTCATCTCTGTCAAAAGGTCATGGATCATAATCTAGCTGGCAACTTGTGTGTGTATATGAATCCCTTAGTCATATAGCCACTTCTGTAAATCTGTTATTTATTTTTTTGTGAACAGAACTTGTGACTTCTGACTTTCTATGAGAAGAGTTGTGACTCATCAGCAGAAGATGTTAGAACCATAACATGCAGAAGCAAGGTGTATTAAAAAATGAAAAAAGAACAAAATTACAGAGAAGAAGAATGATGAAAGAAATGAGAAAATAGTAGCCCTACAATTTGTGATGTTCAGGATGTGACTGCTTCCCTTTGAAAATGGTGGGCAATTTTACAAAACAAAGTTAATGAACAGCTTTTGGGTTGTCCAGAAAGCTTTGTTGTTTGATGGTGGTTGTGTGGTTCTCTCTCTGTCTCCCTCTCTGTCTTTCTCCCCTCTCTTCTCTAATCTGTCTGTATCTATTACATCAAGAAAATTAAGAAGCCAGGGCTCAAAGATGAGAGAGAAAGCTGTGATCTCTGGTATTGCAAGAGCCTATGATTTGCTGTAGGATTTGCTACATGTGAAAGCGTGCTACTTATCTGTAGAGATGGTCTTGGGACGCGGAACATGAGACCTATGGTTCTCTGACAGTCAGTGGATGTCCATCCTCACACCCATGAGCTTGTAACACAGACAGAACTGCTTATTTTTCTGATTTACTATATTATTAGGGAAGACAAGGGCACTGGTCAGGACATTTGGTATTTGCCAAACAATATTGATTTGATCCATGGAGAGATTAGTATAATGATTCTAAGACTCTAATGAACATATGAATCATTTTTAATTTCCAGGAACCACCTTCAGAAGTTCTGATTCTGAGAATTTAATTTGGTGATTTTAGCAAAGGAAAGCCAGGTGCTTTTGCTGGAGATGCTTGGGGACAATACCATGGGAAACATGAATCCCATGAACCTATTTGAAGAAGTACTTACCAACTGGCCTTCCATTCTTTGTGGAGTTCTTGACCATTGTGAAATTCACAGTGATAATAACTCCTGATGAAATGTGTTCTGTGGTCTTTTAGAACCAGTAAAGTTTTCAGACAGGAAGCTGTCTCATCCAATTGACATAAATACAAGTGTAGATCCAGTTGAATTTCCTTTCACTCTGTTCATTGAATGAAAGACAGACTCCCGCAGTTGAGAACATTTGGAATGATTCAACTAATACTTGGGCGGCTTGATTTGAACTCTGGCTTCTTCTCATTTAGGCACGCTGACAACTTGAGAGGCATTATGGCACT
Organism: Tamias sibiricus; assembly: GCA_025594165.1. Lineage (NCBI taxonomy): Eukaryota > Metazoa > Chordata > Mammalia > Rodentia > Sciuridae > Tamias > Tamias sibiricus. The sequence goes on along the minus strand of CM046664.1, from coordinate 102,646,369 downwards.
CCATAAGTTGGACTGTCAAACCACTAACCATGAAATATGAAGAGAATTTCAAAGTGGTTTTTGAAAAATGAAATGTGAACAATAAATCGATCTATTCCATTTAGTCACTTTTTATTGACAGAGAAGCTTCCATCTGAATATCTGAAAGAAACATTCACTACCAAATCGTTTAAAGTACTATGCAGTGCCCTTTTGAAATAGAGGGCATTTTTATTACATGAAATTCTTTTCTTCTCTCCCTTTCAAAAAGTTTTTTTTTTTTTTAAACATCTGAGCAGGTGCTATATTTATCATATAAGGAAAATGCACCAAAAGTACTTTGAAAATGTAAAGTTCTATGCTCTTATAAAATGATTCAGGGGATGGCTAACTGGTTTTCCTACTACAATAGTACAGGCCACTTGCAAATAAGAATCTGTCTTCTCTTCTCTTTGTAACCCTCATAGTACCCAGCACAGGTAAATAGAAGGCACTTGTTAACATATTTGATCACCATCTCTAAGTTTACATTTATTCTTTACAGCCTTCTCTCACTAATAGCTTATAAAATAAGTTTCTACCATGATTATAGTTCAAACACATCTGATAATGACTAAACAAAAATTGGTTGCTCTAAGGTAGAAAATGTAACATCTAGTTTTTTTTTTTTTTTTTCTTGTTTCTTTTTTCTGTGATAGAAATTGTTTTTGACCTTGGATGCTTTTTTTCTGATAATCCTAAATGTAACTCCAAAATCCTTCTTCACACATATCCTCGGATTTCTTACTAGGGTTCCCTACCAATCAATCAAGACTCAGGGTAACATTTTTACTATCCTTCTTCTAGATACTGATTTCAAGTTATATGTCCAACAGGAGTTCTGGGAGACAAAAAACAAAACAAAACAAAACAAACTAGTTATGGCATCATAAAACCTGAGATTTTAGTGCTGACACTTCCACAAAAAAACTGTGCCACCCTAAGCAAAAATTTAATATCTTGGGGCCTCCATTTTCTCCTTTGCAATGTAAGTTATTTGAAGGAGATGGTCCCTGAGGTGGGTACCTACTGCCAGTTATGAGAGTTGGTAATTTGGTGAATGGAAGCCAGCAATCACAACCATGCTGCTTTTCCATTCTACCACCAGAAAAATAACATTTATGCATAGCTGATAGACATTTTCCATGAGCTTGTGTTTGCAAATTCTTGATGATGATACTTTAAATTTTGTAGTCCTCTGTGAGGAGACCAGTCACACTGGTTATAGTGGAAGTAGCTAAGTGTTGGCTGCACAGAGTATTTTGGAAAGGTGTTTGACATCACTCAATTTTACTGTACCCATTCATTTCCTGGGTTTCACTAGAGTGGCACCTTGAGGCAACAGATGTACCTAGCTTTAAGCACAAACTCATGCCATCTCCCATTTTGAGAGGCTTCGGACAACTATGTCATTTGTCTGAATCAGAAGCCTCCTAGTAACAGTCTGATCAGTCAAGAATGTTGTGGTTGGAGAAATCCCAGAAAGTTAGCTTCTCCTCTTTGTCCTGCTTGCACCCTGAGCCCTCAGACAAGTTCAACATTCCCGCTAAGTGTGGAGCCCAGAAACCGCTGTGCCTTATTCTGAAGAGCACATGCCACAGTGGGCAGGAAAGTCCTCTGTCCACTGGAGAGCAAAAGAAGGGTGTTCTCTGTGAGCAGCAGCAGCATGTTGCATAAACGTGGCTGAAAATAGTTGTGTTGTGAACGCACATCCTCAGTGACCAAATGGAAAGACATGTGAGTATTTAGAGCTGTTTTGTAACTTCTTGACTAAAATGCAAGTAAGTGAAAACATACGCCGTTTCTCATTCCTGATCACTTACAAAGATCCATAGACACACAGATGGGCTTATTGAAGGACGATTGTTGGGAGCACCTGCTCTTTCTGTTGACATTTCCTTTTTCCTCCCTTTGCACTGTCCCCTTCTTTTCTCCTCCATCCCCCCTTTCTGTGAACACCCTTTTTTCTCTCTCTCTTTCCCTCTCTTCCTCTCTATCACCCTCTCCCAACAATCAGAAGATTTTAAGTCTGATGCTATCTCTGAGAACTTGGGACTGGGTTCAGTTGTTTACTACAGCTTTCCAAAATTTCTTTCCCTGGGATTTTTTCATCTTAGAACAGAGAGAACATCTCTGGCTGGCTGTTAGGATGACAAACACTCATTGTGAAAGAGCTCTTTCCCCCTACTTGTGGGCTTCACTAAGTTGTGCTTTCAACCCTGTTGTTTGTGGATTAAAAAAAAAAAAAACAAAACAAAAAACAATTGTATTTTACTGAAAATTCACTTAGGCGTATATCAATTAGCTGTGAACTATAAAAATCTTATCAGAGACCTCACAATATACTTGGAATTCGTGTGGCATCTGAGAATTCAAGAAGTGTCCTCTGATGTGTGACAGAGTATTAAGGAAATGAAACTTTTTTTTTTTTTTCAGAAATCCCTTACTTCTAGAAAATCAGAGGGAAATATGAGGACAAGCAGAGTTTTCCCTGTGAAATAGGTGTTAAGGCCCATGTTTCCTTTCATCCCACACGATAAGTAAATTTTAAACTACCCAGACTTTTCAAAACATAAATTCATGTAAAGTATGATTTCATGGATGAACAAATTAAATATCCAATAGAAGCTGCCCCTCTGACCTCACTTCTTAGTCAATGTGGTTTGTCATGGTGAAAGGAAGTTATTATAATCATAACAAAATAACAGATCTATAAAATACCTGTGAAAACTTTCTTCTTTGGTTCAAGGTAGGCTGAACCAAAGTCTTCTCCTGTGATGTCTATAAAATGGGCATCCAAATAATCACTGACACCTAGAATAATGCCTAAGACATAATATGCTTTTCTTTTTTCTTGTTTGGCTTTTGCACTCATGAGGGTTGAACCCAAGGCCTTGTGCATGTGATGCAATAGCTCCACCACTGAGCTACATTCCCCAGCCCCACAGTGAAGTTTAAATCTATATTCTTGAGTAGAAATTAAACATTTTCAAATGTAAAGCAACATATCTTCTATATTATCCTCAGATACAAAGGGGACCCAGTTAAGAGAGGTGTGTAAATCACCATTGGAAACCATACAGCCCCCGAAAGGTCTGGTGTCCACCGGTACTTCCAGGCTAGCCTTTTTATTGTTGGAAGTGAAGGAAACCTGGGGTCCACACTTGGCATGTGCATTATTAGTTGGCATCCTAGTGAGAAATTATTCACAAATCATGATACAGACACAGGTCTGTGTCCTGGGAACTCTGGGGGGAAGCGGGGTAGAGATGGTGCAGGGATGAAGCCCCTCATTCCTGGTCCTTTTCATATTATTTGTTCATCTGGGAGTGGAAGGGCCTGGAAGATGTCCCTAGCTTGGTAGGTTTATGACAGGTGCTGACCTTGTGGCCCTGGTCTGAGAGTAGCATGGGTGTGTCACCTGCTGCAGGTGCAGTGAGCACTGGGAAATGGTAGCCATCACTGATGAGGATAAATGATTACAGCGGTTGGCCTTGGAAAAGAGACCAGAGAAGCCAGACAGAAGTGCAGGTGTCTGAGCAGTTAGACTAATTCAGTCTCAACTGCTGCCACATTTGATTTGGAAAAGAAGCCAAGAGAAGTTATGGGCAGGCTAGAACCTGAATGTAAATGTTGATTTAATTTACTCATTCATAGCAAGATCATCATGCAATGGAAGAACATTTCTCCTTTATAACTGAGCCTAATGTGTATTGGATAAATGGACAATAACACCCAACATGTGTTTCCCAATTTATAATGCAGCAAGTTAGATACTATTTTACATTTAACAAATTAGGAACTTGATGCTTAGATAAGCTTTGTGATTGATTGTCCAGTTAACTGGGGCTTATATTTATTTTAAGATGCTTTTTTAAAAAATGTAATTAATTAATTTTTATGTGGTGCTAAGGATTCAACCCAGTGCCTTACATGTGCTAGGCAAGTGTTCTACCACTGAGCTATAGCCCCAGCTCAAAGATGCTTTTGTTGTATACTAAAACTCTTTTCAGAGGTCACTTTCAACCTCTCTTCTTCCTGTGTTTGATGATTTGTCATAAAAACAGCAGAACTACCTTATCATTGGTAATTCTTAAAATTCTCTTGGAAGAGTACTAAATGTAAATTTCTTATAATATGAGGACAATATGGTTATCTCTGAGAAGGAGAGAAGAGAGTATGATTATATTTTTATCTTTCAAGAAAAGCTGAAGTACCATCTATACAGGAAAGATACGAATGATCCCATTTGGAAAGCATGGTAAATGCATCCAAAAATAATTTCTTATTCTTCATCTTCAGAAGAAACACTAAGTCCTTAGCTACTCTTTCCCTGTGCTGAATGAACTTGCAATCACATTTGTCAAGTAGGTAAGAAGTTCAAACAGCATCAAGTTTTATAGCATGAGCTGAGTAATGGTGAATTCACTAGAGTTTCTCTGTTAGGGAGGAGTGGAACTTGCTTGTTAGAAAAAGTCAGTGCAAACTGTGGACCACACTCAGGGACTAATGCAGTCAACAAGGATGGTGGTCTCTGTCTTTTCCACTCTGGGTTTCCTACCAGAAGCTAACTCTGCCCTGAACTAGACCAGAGGTTACCTACCTGTGGAGATGAAACCAAGTCATCCTGCTTAAGAAACCAGGCTCAGAAGTGTTTACATCTCTGGTCTCACAGTGGTTATCTATCCAATGTCCTTGACCAATCATAAGTGTTATTCCTGTATGGCTTGTCTGCTGATCTCTATGCTTTGTGTATAACAATGTGTGGTGCCCTTGGACCCCACCACAAAATTGCCTTGGATTGCCTAAGTATCAATCAGAATCAGAAAATTAGCCGAGACACTTTGAAGAGGACAGCTGTAGTGTGTGACTTCTCAGAAGGCACGAAACTATACATTCATGCTGATTTTCCTGCCCCAGGGTTTCAGATCCTCATTCCCATCCATCATTTTCTTTTTTTCTACACAGAATGATAAGTTTCCTTTTTATTTGGTAAAGTCTGTAATATTGAAAAGTTGTCATAGAGCACAGAACCATCTGACAGTGAATCAATGGTGATTACGAAGTCAGCCAGGCACCTTCTCTGATCGTGTGGCTGGGAATAAGAACACTTGATTCCTGGGTCACAGCAGCCATCACCAGCAGAGTTCCTGCCACCCTCAAACTGTATAGAACCAACACAGTTCTCCTAACATGGAAGCACAGCTCTCACATTCTTCTTCCAATTTTCCATTACGGTTCTCAATTATTTTGATTACTTCAGAGCGCTGATCAAGAAGGAGAGCCATATACTTATGAAAAGACATACTTAAATAATAGGCTTTAAGAAAAATCATAAGATGTGTTTGGAAGATGTGACAAAAAAAGCTAACAAGATTCTTGAAATGATCAGAGCATAGGGGATATGTACAAAATGAACAGGCAAAACCAGGAAGAGACTGTGCATCATGGTCTCTGTTTAAGGGTGGATAGCCAGTTATCAATTAGTCGTAGGCTGATTAATGGTCCTCCAAAGATATCCACATCCTACAACCTGGAAACTGTGAGTGTTGCCTTATTGTCAAAAGAGGACTTTGAGCATGTGGATTCGGCATTATCCTTGTGAGCCCTAAAGGCAAACAGATGTATCCTTGTATGAGAGAGGCAAATATCAGAAATGAGATGGTGGCAAAATGATCATGGAGAAGGAGATTGGAGTGACATGACCACAAGTCAAGGAATGCCAGCCACCATCCAAAGTTATAAGGGGCAAGGAGTAGATCCTCCCCTGGAGACTTCAGAGTGTGGTGGTGGTCACTTGGTTTCAGCACAGAAATACTGATTTCAAACTTCTGGCCTCCAGAACCATGAAAGAATGAACTTCTGTGTTCTAAGCTACCAAGGTTGTGATGATTTTTTAGCAACCTTGGGAAACTAATCCACTTCCCAATAATCAATCAAAATAAGGAAGACAGATGATACTCAGCAAGCACTGATTTCAGGTTAATGGTGCTCTTCAAAAAAAGAGTTGGTGGCTGGTCAGTAGTGGCACACACCTGTAATCCCAGTGACTTTGGCAGCTGAGGCAGGAGAATTGCAAGTTCAAAGCCAGCCCCAGCAATTTAGTGAGACCCTAAGCAATTTAGCAAGACCCTGTCTCAAAACAAAAATAAAAAGGGCTGGGAATGTGACTCAGTGATTAAGCATCCCTGAGTTCAATCCCTGGTACCCCCACACCCCCAAAAAGTTGACAGATAAGACTCAAGAAATCTCAGAATGGCTTTCTATCTCTGGTTCTCTCTACTCTCTCTAATTCTCTCTCTCTCTCTCTCTCTCTCTCTCTCTCTTTTTTTTTTAAAGGCAGAATATTTAATTTAGCAGGTGGGATGCTGACCTGGACAGCTTCATCAGCACAGAGCAGATTAGAGAGAGAGAGAGTGATTGGTCCTGAGACTGGAGGCAGGTGCAGTTAGACAAGGCCATACAAGTGGTCCCATGGTGAGAAAAGACAAATATCTTCTCCGACGTATCATGCCAAAGATCAGGGAGCTGAAGTCTCACGGTTTCTTGTGGTTTTCTATGTGTACTTAAGCCAATGGCTTACCTTCTCTAGGACTCAATTTCCTCATCTATAAAAGGAGTCAATTAGATATACTCAGCAACTCCTTGAATCCTTAATATTCTACGACTTAATCTAGCCCTGAGTTGAAATTAAGATTTGTTAGAAGTTCATCTTTGTGACACATGGTTCGTGGTATCTATATGGGGATTATACATTTTACCACCCAAAACACAAATAGCCAAAGAGCTGGAATTTCACCTGTGAACTGAGTGTGAATGTGTGCTTACATGTGTGTGTGTGTGTGTGTGTGTGTGTGTGTGAGAGAGAGAGAGAGAGAGAGAGAGAGAGAGAGAGAGAGAAATTCCTCTTCCCATTTAAAAATTTCTGGATGAAATGATATATTACATTAGAACAAATGAGTTTTTCAATCTTTACTGGAGCATTTTCATTTTGTTATTGTCATAGACACATTACACCATAACAATTAGTATATATGTCTGTCAATATTACTAAGCAACTCAGAGAAGGAACTAGATCTAATTCATCAGTGAATCCTCATGACCAAGCACTTAAGTGCTGGTACAAAGTAGGTGCTCAATAAATATTGTTGGACAGATGCCTGTCTGGTCTCTTCCTCATGATATAATATCAGAAGAAGAGTGTGCAGTAGATGGTAGAGAAGTTTCCAGAAAGGTGGGGCACAAAAGCATAACAGCAACAACAAAAATACATTATATGTTTTTCCAACCTACCTATGGTGGATGATACCATTTACAAATGATCTATCTCAGATTTTTTCTCATAGCTCACAGCCTTTATCAAGTTTTTTTTCCCCCCTGAAGGGTGGGGTGGGGGCATTGTGTGTTCTTTATCAGAGGTTTGTTTTTTGTTTCAAATCTCTAAAGCACATTAGACTGTTAATTAAAATAAAAGACACTTAATTTGTAACTGGAACTTGATGAAGGAATCAGAAACAAATACTGCATGGCATTGGAATGCTTTCCTGATTATTAGCATGTGTTTTGATTCTTTTAAAATTCCTCTATCCTTAAATTTTAGTAGATGAATTTCAGGTATTTTTCTATTGAAAATGATAGCGAAGAAAATTGCTGAGCAATGACACATTAAGCAAAGAAATGAGTATTTGGTTGCACTATTTTTCATGATCTTTCTTGCTATTTTTAAAAAATTAATCCAACTTGCAAGGGAAAATATATGGTGAATTATGCCCCATTCTGCCTGCAAAAAGTAGTCTATAAACATAATGTTATCAGGGAAGGATTGAATTTGATATGTAACAAGTTACTCTATAACACTCAAGGCTTTAAAAAATAATCCAAAGTGTCCTCAATTTATAGCATTTTAGGAGAAGATACCTATACTAAATTAACAAGCATCCATTCACACAGGAGACCTCGTGTTTAAAATCTCTTCCATTACTTAGAACCAAGATTTAAGATATTTTATTTCTTTTTAGGCTGATCTGGGCCTACTATCAAGAGATATGAGACACTTTTTCACATCTTTTTCAGGAGAGCCATTCAAATCACAACCATGGCTTATAATACAAGGTCATTTTTAAAATATCATTCAGATACATTGTTATCTATAAAATACATACTCCAATAATTGTCTTATACTTATGGACATACTTTAACTAATAAATCAAATTTCTTTCCTTCCAAACTAATTTTCCATCTCTGTCTCCAAGAAAGCTGGATACTTCATAACTGGTTTGTGGGTATAAACAAAATCAAATCTGAATGACTCCTTCCTTCTTAGTCACTACACTACCTCCTCTTGTAATAGAAGTCTTGGATCACTATCCAGAGCTTCCTTTACACCCCTGCATCCCTCCTCTCAAATCATATTCACAGAGCTCCTCTTCACTCTTCAGAACCTTTCTAATCCCCCATCATTGCCTGTTTCTTAGGAAATAACATGTCTTTCTGACCAGTCAATCACATGCTAGAGTGTCGCCTGTTAGTTAGGCTCTGGCTCATTATGAAATGGTTATTCCCCAATATCTACCTATCCACATCACATTATCAGCTATCAATAGTGAAAAAGTATTATTTTCAAGCCCTTTTCTCTAGGATAGACTTTTTTTTTTTTTTTTTTTTTTTTTTTTTTTTTGGTACCGGGGATTGAACTCAGAGGCACTCAACCACTGAGCCACACCCCCAGCCCTATTTTGTATTTTCTTTAGAGACAGGGTCCCACTGTGTTGCTTAGCTCCTTGCCCATTGCTGAGGCTGGCTTTGAACTTGCGATCCTCCTGCTTCAGCCTCCCAAACCACTGGGATTACAGGCATGCGCCACCATGCCTGACTAGGATGGGCTTTTTAAAATATATGATTAAAGCGTCATCTGGAATTACATGAAGAGTTGCATGAGCTCTTAAGTTCTGTTATCAAAGTTACCATGGTGTCTTACCATGGTGTCTTCAAAGGGTCGGAGAATGCTAAACCAAGTTCCCTGAGAAATTTGGAACCCCTACAATTTCAATCACGGGAAGATTTACAGCATTATCATTCACATTAACCCCTTCACTACTCACCTCAGACTCTGAAACAAAACAATAAACAACAAATCACTAGGCAAAGTATCCCCAGTGTAGCAATATTCTGTTTCCCAAGTCTTAGTTTCTATTGTGGGGTTGAAGTTCATTGTGAACATACTCTCCCTGGAGGAGACACAGAAGAGATGAATTCTTCAAGATTCCTTATTTACTTTCCTACTATTCTGGGGTATGCTTATCCTCTTACTTAGGAAGTAAAGGAGGGTTAATGACCATCCCTTAGACTTAAGACTTTAGATCATACTTTAGACTTAAGGAATGGGCCATTAGATTCTTGGACCCAGGATCACCCAGCTTGGGTTGGTCTCTGGATATTAGAACACAACTAGAGCAGAGTGCTCTTGGAGAGAAACAGGTTGAGTAAGGCTGATAGGTAGAACTTCTGCTACCTTAACAGATAGGATCCACTTTGGGTCCAGAAAGGGTGACATTCCTCTTCCTCTACAGAAAACTTGGTTTCCCTTCAGCTCTCTTTATTACTTGCAGATTTGAAGTGCTTCTCTGGCCTTACTTCTGAATTCCACAGTGGTCTCAGATTCACTGAATGACTTTGTTTGGTAGCTATCAATACTATCCTCCTTCATTCAAATCAACAGTTTATAAAACATAGCATAGTTTTAAAAAAAATCAGAGCAGTCATAACTAAATGAGACAGTGGGACTTGAACAACTTTAATATACAGGTCAAATCAAATTCACCCAATACGAGGAACACATTTATTTTGTTGTATCCAGTTGCCTTAAAGCAGATTTTGATTATGTTGCTTAGTAAGACAAGAATGCACAGCAAAGCAAAACAGCCCAGTCTTGCAGTCAGAAATCCTAGGCTCTTGTTCTGGGTTTGTTCCTAACAAACTTTGTGACCACAGGCAAATTACTTAGCCACTCTGTGCCATTTCTACCTTCTTTCCTATCTGTAAAAACATGAATAATAATGTGCTTGTCCCACCAGTCTATGTATATATTTTTATGTCACTGAAAATACAAAATAACATGTACTACAGTGAGTCATCCTAATCCAACCTCCTTCCCTGCTTCTTTATGTCAGGATGAAGTCACTGTGTGCTTAGGTAACTAACCTGAAGCTGAAAACCTTTAGAGAAGGCTGTCTTATTTAGGAAGAAGAAGCTGAAGTTTAAAGGACAGAAATAAATAGCTCCTTGGCTCCAGAATGTTGCTTTCCTTGGGAGTGAAATAAACTCAGGACCCTAATTCTGATGAATGTGGCTGTGATTAGTAGTGGGAGGAGTAGGAGAGCCATGCAAAAAAATGACAAGGATGACTATGATTTGAGCTGTCTGCAGAGTCACTTCCTCCTTTAGGGTCAATGGTGGGGCCATGTAAAATAAATCTGATATGGGTGCCTGGAACCTTCTTATCGAGAAGGGCTCTTTGACTAGCCACCATTCTTTCATATTACACATCCACTTTTGCTGAGGGATAGGAAAGTGTTTACATCCTCTCCCTTTTATATGTGCCAGATTTGCCAAAGGAAATGCCTGGATATTCTCAGTTTCTAAAAGATCAAACAAAAGGCAGAAAGCTGGGCCAATAAAAGCTCACAAAAGACAGGCTCAGAGTAGCACTGTTTTCTCTCCCCATAGAAAAAATACAAATATGTGTATATGATCCACTGATTGTATTTTTTTCTGAACACTCCACCTGTGGTCTGTTTGCTACTTAGCCAAGGACAGGAGGATTTGCTTAAGGATTGGGTTGGGCAGTGTCTATGTGTACATATACCCATATATAATTAGGACCCAGCCAAAGTGGCAGAGTTTTCCCTATTAGATTAAGAAAGTTTAATGAACTTGGCCTGTTGCAAAGAGAGTCAAGATTCAATCAGGATTTGAATGCAACTCGGGCAGTGGGAAGTCAATAAGTTTTTCCCCTTTCCATCCTGAAGCAATAGCTGTGACTCATGTCCCAGGCACTCACTGGAGATGAAAGGGTTTGAAGTGATTTAGAAGAGGAAGGAGGACCTCATTTCCCATCCTATTCGTGACCTTTCTTCTCACAGCTTGCGAAACCCTTGGTGCTGCTGCCATCTCTGACACTCATTTGCAACGTGTGGGATCACCGGATTTTCACAGATGGAGCTCTGTCTGCGTTTGTTGACCGCTAAGTGGAAATTCGTCATGGGAACCCTGGGAAAGTGAGCAAGGAAAATATCAAGCAGGAAAATGTTGCCACCTGAAAAAGTTTAGCAATTTATCGAGTGTGAAGTTTTTCGATACTTTGACTCAACAAAAACTTTTATAGCACTTCCTATGGGCGGATACCATTAGTGTCTTATAATTATCAATATGCTCAATTCTCTTGAGAACCTGATGAGGAAGATGCTATCAACATTTCTATTTTGCAGATGAGAGTTAAGGCACATAATGATTAAGTGATGTTTGCCCAAAGTCATGAATCTAGTTAATGGCAAAGTGAGGATTCAAGCCCAGGTACTCCAGTACCCATGCTCTTGAGCATTCTGCTTTGCTATTTCTAGAAGGCAGTGGGTGTAAAAATGAAGTAAACAAAGATTTAGTAAAATGCCTAGGTATTATAATCCTGAATGTTGTCCCCTTTGATCTACAGCTTTTCATTAACTACTCATGTGAAAATATCTGTAGACAGTTAAAGTTAGGAGTTTAGCATCTAATATATTCCCATTAAAAAATAAATTGAAGCCTGGCATGGTGGTTCATGCCTGTAATCCCAGTGGCTTGGAAGGCTGAGGAAGGAGGATCAGGAGTTCAAAGCCAGCCTCAGCAAAAGTGAGGCACTAAGCCACTCAGTGAGACCCTATCTCTAAATAAAACACAAAATATGGCTGGGGATCTGGTTCAGTGGTCAAGTGCCCCTGAGTTCAATCCCTGGTGCCCCCAAATAAATAAATAAATAAATAAATAAAGATTGGTTTTCCAAAGGGACTTTCCACGTGTATTTTCGGGGCCAACTCTGTCTCAGTTTGTGCCTTGGGGACTGGAAGTGGCTCACCACTCACTCATCTCATGTGTGCTAGAGATAGGGTGGGTCCTCATGGTTGAGTGAGTGAAGACCACACCTTACCTTCTCAGTGGCAGGGGTTTGACCCAAGTGCTGAGGGATGACACCATCTTCTCTCTGCCTCTGGTGGACCTTGAGATATATGCCTCAGTCTCTGTGAAGAGATTCCATTCTCTGTTCCCCTTGGGCCCTTTTTCAATTTCAATGGTCTATTTATTTATTTATTTTTTGTGGTACCAGGGATTGAACTCAGGGGCACTCGTCCACTGGGTCACATCCCCAGCCCTTTTTTATATTTTATTTAGAGACAGGGTCTCACTGAGTTACTAAGTGCCTCGCCATTGCTGAGGCTGGCTTTGAACTCGCGATCCTCCTGCCTCAGCCTCCCAAAGTGCTGGGATTACAGGCGTGCGCCACCGCGCCTGGCTGCTTCAATGGTCTTTTTTGTAGCTTTTCCTTCTTGTACCTTATCCAAATTTCCAGCCCACAAAATCTATAAACATTACAAATACTTGTTTTATACAAGTAAGTTGTAGAGTCAATTTGTTATGCAGCATTAGATAAATTGGTACAGTTAGGGTGACATCATTAGAATATTTTCTGGGATCTTTCAATTTTTAAATTATCCTTAAATAATTTAAGTCCAGTCAATTTACTCAATATTACCCACTTTGGAAAGAAAAAGTTCCCTTCAATTCACATCCTTCTCAGGTATCACCTTATTCCTCTCCTCTCTTCACTGTAAATTCCTTAGAAGGATGTGTCTGTCATTCAGGTTTTTGGCTTTATCTTTCTCCCTCCACTACAATGGCTATTATTGAAGTTATGGAGGACACTACACGTGCCAGAACCCAGCTATTGATCTTGTTCAACCTCAAAGTTTTTTTGTTTTGTTATTTAAAATCTTTACTGTTACTCTTTCCTCCTAGGTCTTCTTGGTTAACCACTCTTTCCTTCCTTCTCTAAGTTTCACAACCTAACGCCCATCTGGATTTTCACCTGACATGACTCAGCATGACTTGCCTGTCTCCCTGGGACACCTCCTCTCCCTTAAGCTCCTAGTTGTTCAGGACTCCAGGTGTTGGGTAGCAGTTAGACATGAGCAGTGGGGTCAGGAGTTCAAGAAAATACTAAAAAAAAAAAAAAAAAAAAAAAAAAAATCAGTTAATCTACAGCCCTGCTGCAGTGGTGCCTCACGGTCTGACAAGTTGGTTATTTCAGGACCCTTGCCCAATGTCAGCCCTAAAAACTATCCCTCTTACTGTAACAGTAGGATAGATAAATTCAGGGGACAACAAGAATATGTTATAAAGAACTCAAAAATTTTAACACACACACACAAAAACACAAATAAACCAATCAATAAATGGGCGAAGGAACTGAAAAGACACTTCTCAGAAGAAGATACACAATCAATCAACAAATACATGAAAAAATGTTCAACATCGCTGGCAATTTCACTCCAGTCAGAATGGCAGCTATTAAGGACACAAACAACAATAAATGTTGGAGAGGATGTGGGAAAAAAGGCACACTCACACATTGCTGGTGGGACTGCAAAATGGTGCAGCCATTCTGGAAAGCAGTATGGAGATTCCTTGGAAAACTGGGAATGGAACCACGTATGACCCACCCATCCCACTCCTGGTCTATTCCCAAAGGACTTTAAAGCAGCATATTACAGCGACACAGCCACTTTAATGTTTATAGCAGCACAATTCACAATAGCTAGGTTGTGGAACCAACCTAGATGCCCCTCAGCAGATAAGTGGATAAAGAAAATGTGGTATATATGCACAATGGAATTTTACTCAGCAATAAAAGAGAATAAAATAATGGCATTCACAGGTAAATGGATGAAGCTGGAGAGTATAATGCTAAGTGAAGTTAGTCAATCTCAAAAATCCAAATGCCAAATGTTTTCTCTGATATAAGGAGGCTGATTCACAGTGGTGTTGGGTCAGGGTACATAGGAGGATTAGAGGAACACTAGAATGGTCAAAGGGGAGGGAGGAGAAGGGAAGGAGCAAGGGAGTATGGAGGGGAAAAAAAGAAGGTAGAATAAGATGGATATCATTATCCTAAATGCATGATTGAAGACTTGAATAGTGTGAATATACTTGGTATACAAACAGTGTTATGTAAAATGATGCCCTATATGTGTACAATGAATTGTAATGCATACTACTATTATAAATACAACAACCTTGAAAAAATAATAATACCAAAAAAAAAAAAAAAAAAAAAAAAGAATATGTTTGCTCAGCAGGGCCTAATTGCTAAAACATCTTACAAACAATATAGAGACTCCCAGACCTAGGAAAGCAGGGTGACTGAAATCTATTAGCCATAAATACTGTAAAACCAATTCTAAATAGGACCTGTCAGCCAGGGCAAGATGATCAAGAGTTGTCCTTAGGTTGTTAACTAATGTAATCTTGTCAATCCAGGACAAGAGTTGAAATTTGGGTGGGACCTTCTAACCATCTCCCTTTACCCCAATAAAAATTGTCACACAAAGAAATAAGTTATTGTCTCTCTTAGAAGACCCACTTTCTCCCTTGAAGGTGTTTCCCCACTTCTTTTTCTTCCAATAAAATGAATAGACTTTTACTAAGACTTGTGTCTTGCTTGAAATCCTATCATGAAAGGGCACAAGAGCTGAGAACAATGCAAACTTCAGTAAGATTTTATTTCAGATGTCATTTGATCTCTGTTATTACAGGAATTACTCCTAGATCGTCACCTCTTCTTCATCTATTTCTGTTACTAACTCTCTCTTGGGAGATGTCATACGGTCTCGTGATGAGGAAAAGACATCGTTGCTACAGTGCCTCTGAAGCTCTGGACTTGAACTTCTTGCTTTCTATTTAATTTCCATCAAGGCACCTGTTTTTGCTTTGGATATGATCTGTCCCCAAAGGTCCACGTGTCAAAGGCTTTGTCCCCAGTGCAGCAATGTTCAGAGAAATTGAAATTTGGGGAAGTTGTTGGATCATGAAGATGTTGACCTCATCAGTTGATTAACTCATTGAGGGATTCATTTAATGGCACTGTTGGAATGTGGTGGAAACTGCAGGCAGTG
Source organism: Tamias sibiricus (assembly GCA_025594165.1). Classification (NCBI taxonomy): domain Eukaryota; kingdom Metazoa; phylum Chordata; class Mammalia; order Rodentia; family Sciuridae; genus Tamias; species Tamias sibiricus. The sequence continues at coordinate 102,631,148 of CM046664.1, read as the reverse complement.
GGACCTCCTGGGAGGAACTAGGTCTCTGCAGGCATGCCCTTCAAAGGTGTGTGTTGTTCCCTGCCCCTTCTTCTTTATTTTTCTCCTTCCCAGCTGCCAGGAGTTGAATAATTTCCCCCCACTATGCGCATCTACCATGATGTTCTGCTTTGCCTCAGGCCCAAACCAATGGAGCCTGCTGCCCATAGACTGGAACCTCCCAAACTATGAGCCAAAATAAATCTTTCCCCCTCCAACTTAATTATATCAGTATTTTGGTCACAGCAACAAAATGTTGAAAAACACTTCATCTAACCAACACAAAGCTTAACCTAACCAAAATATTACTGATTTTTGTTGCAGAATGAACCCCTCTTCAAGTCTTGCTTCATAGTATTAAATGACATCACCATCTACTCAATTGTTCAGGCCAAGATTTGAGTCATCCTTGATTCCTAGCTTTCCTATACACCTCACATTTACTCCATCAGTAAATCCCATGGCACTGTTTTTAAAAATACACCCCAATTCTTATATTATCTTTAAACCACCACCCTCCTGTGTGCCCTCAAACCAGTATCAAATTTGTAGATTTTAAATATTTATCTCCACCGCTAGAATGTAGGTCCTTGGACCCTAGAACAGAACTTAAACACAAGATATCCTCAATAAATATCTTTTGACAAGCTGACTAAATGATGCAGGAATTATGGTAAAGGAGCATTCTCCATGAAAAAAATAAAAATATAAGCGTATGTAAGTTAATGTCTCTAGATGCTGTTCTGGAATCTGCACATGGGGAAATTTTGAAGAATACTCTGGTAATTTTCTATTTTAAACAGTGTTTATTATGGAGCTTGCTTCTAGATTATTATTTAAACTTTTACATGTTTTATACATTTTGTATATATAATATTTTACCAATATAGTGATGTGTTACAGGAGTAGGCAAATTAAGGCCCTGAGCCAAAGGCAGCCTGCTGCCAGTTTTTATATAGCCTTTTATCTAAGAAGGGTTTGCACATTCTGCAAGAAGATGAAGTAACAGAGACAATCCTAAAATACTCATTATAGGCTCTTTTACAGAAAATGTTTGCCATCTACATTAGAATATAGGGTTTGCATTGATTTTTTATTAAAAACTTTTATTTTATTTTATTATTTTTTTGGTACCGGGGATTGAACCCAGGGGTGTTTTATCACTAAGCTATATACCCATATCATTTTATTTTTATTTTTTATTTTGAGACAGGATCTCACTAATTTGTTGAGGCTGGCCTTGAACTTGCAATCTTCCTGCCTCAGCCTCCTGAGTCACTGGAATTGTAGGTATGCAAAAACTTTATTTTATTTTTTTAAGCAGCTTTAGGTTCACAATAAAATTTAAAGGAAGGTACAGAGATTGCCCATATACATCCTGCTTCCACATAAACATAGCCTCCCCCATTATCAACATTCTCCAATAACAGATTTTTTGTATTAAAATTTATTATTTTTTTAAAAAATCCCAGTATTTTAAGATGGGGATTTGATGAAGAAGGTGATGAATAAGCAAGTGGCCTGCAGCTCTACAGACCCAATGAAGACAATTCATATGAAATCCATAAATAATACAAATGCTTCTAATTGACAGAACCAGGGTCAATTAAATTTAATGCCAAAGGATATTAAGGAGATACATAATTGTTGAATATTAAAGATTTGAAAGAAGTAACATCTGTGATTCAGTGTTCATTTAATATAAAATTTATGGCATACATTTAGAATAGAGTAATTTTCTATTTCCTGAGGGTTTTACACACTTTAAACTTTTCATATAGCTTGTAGATATAATTTTATATCTTAAGCTTAAATTATCATTCCATCTCTTCAAATTGAAGACCAATTAAAATATTAAGCATTAAAATATTAAATTGATTATATGAGGGAAAAACTATTAGGTAAAATATTAATGGAAAGAATATGAAAATGTTTGGGTCTGTATTAAATATTTACTAGCTATAACTTTCAATAAATTAACAGTGTTGCCAAAGTTTATATTGCTGTTGCTACTGTTATTAAAAGTGGACACCAAAATAGCCCTTGCATTGGGTATGAATAAATTAACTTTCAAATGAATATTATTTCATTTAATGAGTTTCATCTTGCCATCTTGAATATTTATATTAAATATTAACTTTTTGCTAATTCAATGTACATAGCATGGTGGCTATGAATCTAGATAAGTTTAGGACCAGAGTTATACTTTTAAGAATCTTTTTGCTGTTATTCTAAAACAATGGAAACTTTTTTCTTCAAGCTAAATAAACAGGTGTAGTTCAAATACATTTGTGCTATTGTACCAATAAGCTACATTTCTTTTGGCATCCATTCTCTCTACCAGTGATAACAATAGTTTGCTTTTTTTTTTTCTTTTGTGGGAAGTGTCTCTGACCATCAGAAACTGTAAGCAATAACCAAGCTGGAGGTGTCAATCAAGGTACCACTGCTTCCCTTAACAAAAGGTAAGATTGAACTACCCTGGGCCAGTTGGATGGACCCTTCTGGCTTGATCAGAATGATTCACAGACGGAAAAGCAATGGGGTCTCTAGAGAGAGTCCACTTGTTTGTTGATCAGGATGTCTTAACTCCTCTGCTTCTTGTTCCCTCCTGCCTTGAATTTGGTGAGCTGCCAAATCTGTACTCCCAATTTTACTTTTCTTTTCTTCTCCCAACCCAAACACCTGGTTCTGTCTTAAGTTAATGAGAGTCACTCTTTTGATTCTGATACCTCATCTGAAAAGATTCTTAGGATCACATGATACAAAAATGAAGTATAACATTATGAACTACATCTAAAAGACAAAAGCAGATAAAAACTGGTAGAAACGATTTTGCTATATTGTAATGTGTATTTACACATACTAACCTAGGTTTGCTTCATCTAAGCTGCGAATACTTTCAAACTATGAATATCCTGTGTTAGAAACATTTAGGATCACATGATACAAAAATGAAGTATAACATTATGAACTACATCTAAAAGACAAAAGCAGATAAAAACTGGTAGAAACGAATATTGATGTGTATTTACACATACTAATAAGCTGAATACTTTCAAACTATGAATATCCAGCAATTTGTTTCTCTTGTGTTGATGTTCACCCAGCATTCCAGCATGACCTACTTGGCAAGAGAAGAGTTCTCTCCAGCCCACTGATACTTATTTGAACTGTGTGAATTCTGTTAGCTAATGTTGATTCAGACGAACACCACTGAAATGAGAGTAAACACTAAGCAAACACACTCCTTTTTCATAACAAGGGAAAACATGTGGTTTGACAACACCAATTTCCCCTAATATCAAGTATGTGATAACTGAAAATTTTCTCTAATTTTCCACAGAGCTTTTTATATTTAACTATAAAGTTAAGGGGTTGCAAAGAGTGCTAAAAGGTTTGGGAAAAAAATCATTTTAAAGAAACAATGATAACTTCTATTTACAATGCTAATTATTACTTTAATCATCTAAATCAGTCCTTGAAATAACATAAAAGGAAGGCATTTTCTCTGTTACTCAGGTGAAAAAACTGAGACTCAAAGAGGAAAAATTAACTTGCCTGAGGTCACCCTTTATTTATGAAGGGACAGGACTGAAATTTGAACCAAGGTATCTCTGTCAGCAAAGCCCATGCTTTTAGACATTGCTCCATTTAATTTCTGTAACAGATTTTATACTCTGTTCATCCGTCCATGAAAGAATATCTACAGGGCACACACAAAAAATTGGATACAATTTGTCACACAAAATAGCTTTTTAAAATCAACTCAGATAAGAGACTTGGGTAGGTTGTATTTGAAGAAAATAAAGTGATTGGAATATGTATCTTACAAATTCTAGGCTCTACTTTCTTACACTGCTAAGTAACCCTCCCCTTCAGAACTTGGAAGTTCTGACTACCAGAGACAATTCACAACTCCCTTTAACAAAAGACACAAAAATAACCAAAATCTTGAAGCATTAAAAACTGAAAGAAAAGTGCCATAATTTTATCTATTCCTGCCATAAACCAAGCCTTGAAAATAGCCATTAAAAATTTTGGAAGCTAAAAATCTCATCTACTAGAAGTACAGAAGAGAATGAAGGGTATCAAAGACTGGGAAGGTGCTAGGGAGGAGGGATGAGAAAAGATGGTTTAAGGGTCCAGTTCTATAGGAAAGTAGGGATAGCTATGGTTGATAATGATTATTTGTATATTTCAAAACAGCTAGTAAAGAAAATTTAAGATCTTCCTAACACACACACACACACACACACACACACACACACACACACACACTTGAAGTGATGGATATGCTAAATACCCTGGTCTGATCATTATACATTATATACATGTATCGAAATGTCACACTCTGCTCCATAAGTGTGGGCAATTATTTTGTGTCAATTAAAAATAAGAAATATATTAAAAGCCGGGCACGGTGGCGCACGCCTGTAATCCCAGCACTTTGGGAGGCTGAGGCAGGAGGATCACGAGTTCAAAGCCAGCCTCAGCAATGGCGAGGCACTTAGTAACTCAGTGAGACCCTGTCTCTAAATAAAATACAAAAAAGGTCTGGGGATGTGACCCAGTGGTCGAGTGCCCCTGAGTTCAATCCCTGGTACCACACACACACACACACACACAACAAAAAAAAAAAAAAAAAAAAAAAAAATTAAAAACAGAAATTTCTAGAAAAGTGCTTGCACAATTGTGCTTAGCAGAGAATGTAGAGGATGGTTATAGGAGATCAGTGTTACCAAACAAGAATACAAATTCCTGCCAAATAAGAAAGGAATTTCTACTAAAAATTAGATTGAAGTAAAATTCAAACCAAGTCTTTGCAAGACTATTCTCCAGCTGTGGTTATTAAAGCAGTATCCCTGAACCAACAGCATCAGCATCACCTGGGAACTTGTTAGAAATACCAATTCTCAACACGCAACTTCCTGGATCAGAAACTCTGGGAGTGAAGCCCAGCAATCTGTGTTAACAGTCCCTCCAGGTGATTCTGAAACTTGATCAAGTTCTCTGTGGTAGAGGTACAAACAGGCATCTAATTTGTGGATTTAAGGGACATACCTCCTTGCCATCAGATGAGACTCAATGGAGCTTTTTGTGACAGTCGAGGGAACCAGAAGTAATGCAGCTCTTGGTATCTATCTCCCTCTGATTTCAACAAGGAATCTCAAGAGGCCAGTTAACGAAAGTAGCAAATGCAGATTCTCCTTCACACTCAGGTATGCAAGGTCTGTTATATATCTTTTGCTCATTCCACATGGCATCAAGTTGGCAGGGAATCCAGTCACAGGCAAGCAGAAAGCCTCCATCCCCACTGTTTTAAAGGGGTCCTTGATTGTCAGGGATGGTCAAGTCTATAAAGCCTGGAGGTATAAGGACATCCTCTTGGGTTTTTGGTTCATGCGGTTTTCCACTGAGAAACACCTTGTATAAGCCAGCAGGGTTCATTTAGGTCTGGCAGTTTTGCCATTTCTGCAGCCTTGGAGCACAGCACCATGGCTGAGACTGGGCACCTTTGTTTACAGAGTCTGTCCCCTCTAGGAGAACCAGGCAAATGTGCCTGTGGTGGTCTTGCCAACAGCTCTAGGAGACTTTGAGAGGTTGGGAACAGGTTCCTATTGCTTTGGGGACCATGGCTTCCACCAGGTTTCCACTCTGAATGAAGTCCTTTCTGTATGTGGGTGCTCAGAGAAGCACTCTATACCAAGGTCCCTCAACAGAAATTGCATCTGTGAATCCAAGTTTTCAAAGAAAATGGGAACAAGTGTTGTTATCTTTAAGTGCAGCCCCTGCTTTGTACATTCCTAAAGCCGCAACAGTCTTTGCTTTAATGAAAGAATAAATGATCGTGGTGTCTCTTGCCAGTTGTTTCTATAAGTTACTCATGCACTAGCCTTCACAATCTCTCTGTGTGCTGGCTGCCCAATCACAGAAGCAGACTTTCCTATCTACGTGTCTAAAATACTATGATTGGTAGCTGGTCCTAACAAAACTAACAGGCATACTTCAGTTTTTTTTTTTTTTTTTTTTTTTTAATTTCATGTTTTAGTTGTAGTTGGATGCAATACCTTTATTTTATTTATTTATTTTTACATGGTGCTGAGGATAGAACTCAGTGCCTCACATGTGCTAGGCAAACACTCTGCCACTGAGCCACAACCCCAGCCCCACACTTCGGTTTTATTTATTCAGCATCTGCTGAGTGGCAGACATTGTGCTAGGCACTTTCTACAGGTTCTCTAGTTTACTTTCTCAAAATAACCCTGTGAGGAACTTCATGTTAAAGCACTGTAAATAGCTTTCCCAAGTTCACATGGCTTGGGCAGAAAGAAAGAGATCAGGGTTAAGCTCCAGTCCTGTCTCCTCTCCTCAGTACCTCACAGAGGGTTTGGCTTCTTTCCCGTGCCATACCACCTCTTGCTCTGAGGTAACCAACTAATGAAACTCACACCTGCATCAATTATCCAATGCTCTTTAAAACTGGCCAAAGCAGTCACTATGGGTTCCTTGGAAATAATCAAAATGACTGACTAGCGATGTTTTTAGATAAACCTCTTGCTGTGTGCTTTCAAGTCCTGCCTAGTGTCATAAGTCAGAGCTACATTTTGAGGAAATAGAGTATTACTCCCAGGACTAACTGTAGAAGGTTAGCCCTCAGTGTGAGGACTCAGACTCTTGATTAATTAGCTGGCTTAAGGGCCAGACCAAAGAGGTTATGGATTTGGAAAGAACTATTAGAAAAGGCTTAAAAAAGGAAAACAAGGTGAATTTTATAAATTCACATGTTAAGCGTTGATTAGCATTGGGCTTTATGCTAAACATCCCGAAGAGTATCCTAGCTAAGACTGTCAAATGCTCTCTGAAGTTGTTCTGTTTCCCAGTGCTGCAGTTTGGATCTGGACTGTCCCCCAAACGTCTGTGTGTTAAAGATGTGTCCCCTAGAGTGACGCTGTTGGGCGGTGGTGGGGCCTCTAGGAGTTGGGGCTTAGTGGGAGTTTAAGATCAGAGGATACCTAACTTTGAAGGAGAACTGTGGGACACCAGTCTCTTCTTCTTTGCTTCCTGGCCATGAAGTAAGCAGTTTTGCTTGGTCAGGCATTCCCTCCCTGATGTGCTGCCTCACCACAGGCCAAAGCAATAGGGCCAACCTATCATGGACTGAAACCTCTAAAACTGTAAGCCAAACTACACCTTTTTTTCCCCTTGTTTTTCTTCATAAGTTAACTCTCTTAGGTATGTGTTATAGTAACATGAAGCTGACTGACATATCCTCTGTAAGAAAGAGAATATAACATAGGCATACTAACATCTCCTTTATAGAGTTATTGTGAAGACTAGATGAGCTAATAGTATCAAATATTCAGGAGGGGCCCTCACACATAAAGGGCACCGAACACATGTTATTGCCATTTCCTTCCTTTTGCAATTGGGAGAATTGTGGCTTGGCTACACTGCGTAAGTAGACCAATGTGGCCTGGTAAGTGGGAGAGCTGGATTTGCTCCTGTAGGATTCTGAGAGCCATGCCAGAAACCCCACCCTCTCTGGCTACCTTTGCTTTCTTTCAAAAGCTAGGGAGTAAGGATTTTTTATTTCTCCCATCCCACCCTCCAGAAAGTACTTTTACCTACTTAAAAAATTAACAATCACCATTTTTTGGAAAGAAGGTGCAAAGTTTATCTCAAGGAAGTTGAAAGGAATGGAGATAAACTTCCCTGTGATAGCCATTGACACATTCATTAAACACTGACCTGCCCACTGAAAAGTTCTGCTTTGATAGATGTCCCTGGTATGGCTCTCACAGAAGGAACCCAACCGTCTGCCTCTGTAATGCAATCAGGTAACCTTTGTCTGTGACAAGCCCCAGGCTGGCGAATGTTAAAACACAAAACAAAAGGAAATGACTTTTTGATTGACATGACTATTCTGTGGATTGGCCCTTACAGATAAAATCAGTCAAAAACAAATCAGTTTATGCACCAACACATACTTAGAAAGATTGTATTTGGAAATTTCATGGCAGATGTGATCTTTTCTGGTTTTGCTTTTAAAGTCCTTGGTGTCTTCTATTTCACGATAAGGAAGAATGTTAAGAAAGAAAGTCGGCTATAGTTCTCAGTTTTTAATTACATAAGACCATACTGGGAGTCAGCCAAGAAGCAGCTATCTGGGTCTCGAGAGAAGAAATTTTGATTCTGTAAGTTTAGAAGCAAGTCAAAGATTATATACATGGCATCTCTATATATGTAAAATATATTTTAATTTAAAAAAAAAAATAGAGCCAGAGGACATGTCCTTGGGCCTTTGAGAATCAGGAGATGAAACTAAATTGACATATGTTTTTACATTAATAAAAATGAACACATAGATTGAATCTCATACACTGTTTTGCAAGTGAGTGACTGCCAGATACTATCTTAGGTAGGAGGTATATTCCTGGGAGCGGGCACTGGGCTTTTCACTTTATATTCCCAGTGTGTGGTATATGTTGAGTATTGTTGAGTGTATAAAGGATGGATAAATGTGCACCTTAGAATCTTGCCTTGTTTTGGTGTTCCTGGTTTGCTTTGCATACCATATATAATCATTAATAGAGGAATCATTTTTGTACATGTAGAATACATGCAGGTACTATTGAACAAACTATTCCTTAAATAGTCCCCAAAATACAAATTCCCAGCTTGCAAACAGGCTTTGAACCACCTGGATTGAAGAAGATCCCATTTTTCCTGGTCTCATGATCACTTCCCTGCCAGTAAAGCCACCCTCAGGTACAAGACAGCCTCGGACAACAGAGTGTCAACTAAGGCCCCTGGTCCCAATTCTCTTCTTGCACTTCCAGAGGTTTTCCTGCAACCCTCTCACTTGTCCCCTATCCATGTAGTCCACTAGAACTCTGGGGACCTCCTGATTGGGCCTCTCAAGCACCCTCTTGTCCTAATTTTTATAGAGTTACTCGAGTTGGCACTTTGGTAGAGCCTGTCTATGTAACATTGCTTTCATTCAGCTTCACCAGGTTGAGGAAACAGAAGCAACTTGAAGCTCTTTCTAGGTCTGATTTGCTAGGCAGGAGTCATGTGGGACAAACTGTGCTCTCGGTGTAGACCCCTTCCCAGACTTTATGACAGCTGCCTCATCTCAGAACCAGTGAGGACGCTAACTCCTGCACAGCAAGCCTGAGTGCACATCTCCATAAAACATCATGGCCTCCTATTCTTCCTCTCTTTAAACTTACGCCTAAATGATCCAACAGAATCACTTAAGGTCGGAGTAGAGAAAAGAGGGGGCCCACTTGTTGGGCCTGGACAGAAAGGTTTCACCATCACAATTTCTATAACTTGTGCCAACATTTGAGGTACATATCACTGTCCTCCTTCTAAATTTGAGGAACTCTCAGAGAGCTTAGGCAGCTTTCCCAAAGCAACACTGTTAGTGACAGGCCGAGAGGAGCCTGAATCCCAGTTTGTTGTGACATCTTGTGCTCTTCCTCCTCAAACATTTCCTCCCCAGTGGCAGGGCAGAATGAACACACCAAAGAGCCTCCCTTCCTCAAGTCTCCTGTCCCATCTCTTAAGTTCATGTGAATTTTGCATTTCTACAATATTTCTGTGCAGGACTGAAAGTAGAAGGAAGGATTCTTTCCTCAAAAGGTCAAACAAAATGACCCTCCAGAGGTGAACCATGCTTCCTTTGAGAATGCCTCTAGCAAATTAGCAGGGGTTGGGGGGGGGGGTGTCCCCAAAGGGTGAAACCTGTATCTGCCACTGAGTTAGTCCTAGTAACTGAACCTAAAAATGGTCTCAAGAACTAAAACATTGGACCAGTAAATAAGGAAAATAACACACTTCAGTTATGTCAAAATAAGACCTTCATTTTGATAGACATGCTCAATATCCAGTTCAGTGGATCAGTGCATTTGGGTGTCTTTGGATGTGATTTGTCTATTAATTATTAGACTCAGGTGGCTCTTTAGTTAATCCTTTATTCAAAGGCAAATGCAAAAATTTCCAGCCTTTTTAGAGAGTAGAATTAAGGGAAAGTTTGACTTTATTGGGCAATGAAAGGTATATACCACAATGCTTCCACCCAACAATTAGCTCTAGAATTCCTAAAGGTAAAGTGTGGAAGAGGAAAAGATTTAACTTATGAAATGTTTGGTAGGGTGTACCACAAGGTTTGCTTGTAAGTTTACAGGTCTCAATCTCCAAGTGAAACTTTTTTTTTTTTAAATAAAGGGCATACCTTTTATTAGATTTATTAATCAGCTTTATATCACTATAATAAATACCTCAGGTAATCAAACTTTCAAAGTGCAAAGGTTTATTTGGGTCACAGTTTTGTAGGTTCTACTTCTAAGATCAATTGGCCCCATTGCTTTGGGACTATGGTCTGGCAGCATATCATGTCAAGAGAGTGGGGCAGAGCAAAACTGTTCACCTCATCAATTAGGAAGGAAAAGGGAAAGAGGAAGAGGTTGGGGTTCCACAATTCCCCTTCAAGGGCACACAACAATGACCTAAGCATCTCCCACTAGGCCTTACCTCCTAAATTTTCTACCACCTCCTAAGAGTTCCCTTCTGGGAACCAAACCTTTAACATATGGACCTGTGTAGCATAACTATCCAAACCACAGCACCATGTTTAAAAATTACAAAAACTGCTTTCAAAGCAATTTATATACCACTCCTTGTTTAGGCTGAATTTCCTTGCACCACAGCTCCAAAATTTTCTCCAGGAAAAAAACAGTGAATACGGGTCTCAGTGTTTCTTCTTCCCAAGGATCACAGCTCTGCTTTGGCTCTGATTTTCTGACTGCATTATTCTGTATACTTTCTGCTGATTATATAGTTGCTTAAGGTGGGAAAATAAGTCCAATACTAACCATAAATTTACTTGCGTGGTCTTCAAACAACACATGTAAAATCATGAGACTTATTTCAAAATGCTCATTTATTGCCAGGCTTTTGACAGAGAAAAAGCTCAGGGGCAACTTTATAAGCATTTCATAGATTTTTCCTGAGGATTTATCAATTTAATTAAAATCTTATTTGAGAACAGTCAACTGACTTCAATCATCACAGTGAATGATTATTATAAAATAAAAACTAACAGACCAAAATAAGCCTAGGTGATCATTATTCCTAAAAGCTTCCATGTAATTGAGTTTTTAAAAATTCAGAATCCATTGTCCTCTGTAAGCACTGTTGACCTTGGCAAGTTTATTTTACCCAATGTTAATGTAGATTTAGTAGAACACTTTGAGGATATGTACCATAATTTCTTTAAGACAATAATATCTAATGTGCCAATTAGAAATAAATTACCTCCATAAAACGTTTCTGATCACCAGCCCCCAACCAGGCTAAAACTCTAGGAGAGAACCCTCTCCCTCGCTAATTCACTCTTGCACCCTCCTGTCAACCCAGTAACAGAACTATCCCTGTCACCTTGGCAATTTATAGAGAAATCCTTCTGCCCTCCTCCATGTCTAGTCTTCTTCCCCAAACAATTCTAGGCACCTCAAAATAAAAGCATGAACATGAGAGAACCATTTAGAGAAGAATAAAAGACCAACATCTTTTAAGAAACATCACAGGTAGGTTTTATTTGTAAGAAAATGCAAACTTCATTTCAGCAAATGGCTCTGGCTTTTATTGTTGAGGCATTTAGAGGAGGAAATTGTTCAGAAATGTGGTCAAGGTGCCACTTCCATCATGGTGAGAGTGACTCAGACCCAGTTAGATATTTCCAGACATCTCTACCTCAGCTTGATATATTCTTTAACTTTACATCCTCCCTGATGTGTGTATGTTTGTGCATGTAAGAACTGATCTGAAAGGATCCATTACTTTCCCGTTGCTTTCAGGAATCATTTTTGTGCATCTCTATGGCTATAAATATCTCAACTGGACAGGAAGAATGTCATAAGGAGTGGGGCTGAAGACCCTAGGGATGCATCTGTCTTGTGGAGCCTTAACTTTGGAGTACCTAAACTGTGACCTCACATCATCTTAGCATGTCCACTGTAAAACTGGTCATCAGCTTTCTGATTTCATTGATAACCAAGATAGAAAAATAATTTCATCTCAACCTAAATTCTAAATAGCCACTTTGAATATCATGCCAAAATAGCTTTTAGACTACTTAAATCATGTGGTCAACACAACTATTTCTTTATCTTTTGTTTTTGCAGAATTTCTCCTGGCGTTTTCCCCACAGCATGTATCTGTCTAAAGGGCACCATCAGCTAAGTGTGTGTAAGTGCTGTGAGTGTTGATTTGCTGGAAGAGAGTACATTTCTGAGATGGTTCCTTTTAGAGAACATGATTTCTCTTTCTGAAATGGTTAGCAGGACTATTTTCAGACTGTTTTGGAGAGAATAGTCACAATACAACATTCGGATTGCATGAGCTGTGAAGAGTAACTTTGTAGGGAATGAGAAAGCCCTGGGTCAGCCTCTGAGTGTGACCACAGGCCACTGACTCAAATACACGAGATGGTTTCTTCATGTGCATGATGTGCTATGTCAAGGAACAAGAACAAAGGACCAGAGTTTGTTTGTTACTTTTTTTTTTTTTTGGCCTAAGTATCTAAACTTATTTCATAGATTTGGTAATCCTACAACCAAATAAAATCAGTCCCATCCCCCTCCTAACACAAATGTGCACATCCAGGCACACAGCATGCAGATATGTATAATAAAATATAACATCTATGTAAGTAATAATCACAACTAGACTATAATGTATTAACAAGGAAATTAAAAATTTGGTTAAGAAGAAAACAAATATACACTAGCACACTTAACATTTTTTAAATTATATGACTACTCTCTTAAAGGAAAAATAATACTATTAGGTTTTCTTTTATGATTTACAAGTAATCAATTGAAAAGAAAAACTGGATGTATGTATGTACATTTTATAAAAATTCAAGGAGGTATATACTTTGGAGTTTTGTACTTTTATGTTTTTATCCATTACTTTTAATGCTGCAACTGAGACTGCATCTCAATGAAATTGATAAATCACATGATTTTTGTTATAAGACTGTTGAAATATTAATAAAATCTAACAAATTGAATAAGAAACTTTTAACACCAATATTTGGATAGGCATAAGGAGGTCATAGATAATGTCACAGAGCAATAAAATTATTAGGCTACTTTTTTGTAACAGGTAGGCATGCTTGAAATGCCAATTTTTGTGCTGAGAAACTTAGGGTGTGGCTCCTGGAAACATGAATGTAAAAAATTACAAAGATTTCCACAAAATCTTTGTATACATCATATTTCAAAATCCCTGCTATACTTTAGATTAATTAAAATGATTACATATTAGAGCTCACTCAAGCAACAGAAAAATAAAAGTTCAAAGCATTTTCAGATGGGCCTTTGGCAAATTAAAGAGACTCTCTGTTGCTAAGTTTCTTTATCTTTTAAAGGAAAGCTTGAAAAGGAAAAGACCCAAAAACGATGTTACAGGTACGATTTCTGACCTCTGAAGAGCATTCTACCAAGAATGATAACCCTAGTGAGGAACAGAGTGAAAAATTATGTGGTTCAACTTTTGAAACAATCTGGGAGGAATAATATGCACTATTATATAAAAATTGGATAAATATGTACTATTTACGAGGACATATCTAATGTGCATTCAACGTGAGTCAAAAACCCCATCCCTCAGGTTCTTTGGTTAATGAGGTCTGATCAGTTTGAAGATTTGAGGTCATCTCTGTAGCTCACAGCAGAGACACTATTGCCCAAACTTTGAAGCAATCTTCTTCTTCATCATCTTCACATTTGTAGAGCAACAATGATTTGAATCCTTCTATGAATGGCAAGAGACTGCCTTAGGCTAATTAGGCAATAAAACATGACCACACATGTGTCAGCAGTGATTAATCACATCTCAAACTTCTGTTGGGAAACAAAAGGTGAGGATGATGCCCTTGATGTCCTGATAGTGAGTTAAAACCAGCAGAGGCCCAAAATGCCTCCTCACAGCTGGCAGAATCTCCAGAGAGAAGCTGTTTGATGGTGATGCCATTTAAATGTGTGCAGTCAGAAAATGCAGCATGTGTGGCTGAGCTTCTTGAAACTAGAATGGATTTGTCATAATGCAGCAACTCAACTTTTATTTATGCTTTCCCTGCAGAGTGAGGAAGAGTAGGTATTTATTATTCTGCCCAATAAACAAATGAAAAAATTGAGGGAAATAGAAATTAAGTGACTCAACCAAATATCACAAGCCAAAAACCAGAGAAAACAAAGCGTAAACAAAAACAGGAAATAAAGAAACTCACTGAGAAGATGAATTTGCATGGAACAGAGGTTCACACAGTTAGCAAAATGGTCCCTCAAGGCAGAGAACCTTCACTGAGTGGCCAAAGCATTAAAAACAATGGGAATCTATGAATACAATTTGGTGAGAGTGACATAGCAGAGTTTATGGAAATTTGTCTTGTAGCAAAAAACAAGATGGGGACCAAGAAATTACCATCTATGTGGGTATATACTAAGATATTATTATTTTATAATAATAAAAGCTGGCAGTTGCTAAGTTCCAACACTTGCTCTGTAGAATTTACATGCATCTCCCCTGTAATCCAAAAGGGAAGTAACATTATTAATTCTATCATGTGAATAAAAATTTCTTGGCAGAGAGAGGCATTGCTTAACTAAAAAGCAAAGCCTGGATTCCAAGCCACACCTGCAACTTCCTGGTGGTCAAGCTCGAATCACCATGGTGTGTTCCGGGGAAGAGGTGGTGAAATTGCATGCACTAACATACAGTTAAAGACTAACATACAATTGCCTTAGGCTAATTGGGCCTAATTAATCACATCTCAAACTTCTGCTAGGAAGTTTGACCACTTAAGTGATTAATCACTTAAGAAAAATAAAAGTTCAAAGCACTTTCAGATGGGCCTTTGGCAAATTAAAGAGCTTAAGTCAAACTTAAGTCAACCCACCATCACCTACCTACTAAGGTTTCTGCTTTTATCTTCCACATCAGCTAGGCATTGCTGCATAGCAAATCACCCCAATATTTAGCTGCTTAGAATAACAAATGAGAATTAGCTCGCTGTTTTTGAGCCAGGAGGCCAGGAGGCCTTAAGCTGGCTGGTTATGACTTGGAGTCTGTCAGGATGTTGGCAGGGACTGCTGTCATCCAAAGGTTGGACTGTAGCAGGAGGACCTGCTCTGTGGTTGGCTGCCTCACTGGCAGAAGTTCCCAGTTTTTTGCCAGAAGGTTTTAGTTCCTCATGGTGGGGCAGCTGTCTTTCTCCAGAGCAAATGATTAAAGGGCATTTGGTGGAGGCTACCTTGTCTGTTTTGACCCAGTCTCAGAAATTACAGGCCGTTCCTTCCATCATAAGCTAGTCATTAGGAGTGAGTCGCTGAGCATCTCCCACCCTCAAGAGAAGGAGAATTATGCTCCATCTCTTGAAGCAAGAAATATCCAAGAACTTGTGGGAATAATTTAAAACCATCACACTTGCTCTTTAATTGGTCCTACTTACTGCAGTTACAATAATCTTTTACAAACAAATCTGATCATATCTTTATTCTTACTAACCTTTCAGGGGCATCTCATTGGTTTGAAGATAAAAACCCAAGTTTTTGGCCTTACTTAATGTGGCCACTTACCTCTATCCCTGCCAAAATCATTTCTCACTCCTCTCTGGCCACATTCTCTTGCTTTTAGTTCCTCCAGTATGACAAATTCTTTTTGTTGCAGGGCCTTTACATATGCTATTCCTGTAGTGCAGAATGATCTTCCTCTTGCTTTTATTTGTTCACCTGAGGTTTTGGTCCAAAAGGTGCTTTGTCAGGAAATTTTCTCCAGCCCATTAGTCTTCACCTTCAGTTCCTGAGCTGTAAGTTCTCCCTGTGGCCTGTACTTCTCATCTGTTTACAGTGACTCATTCATGTGATTTTTCGGGTATGGCTGCAAGGATCTGCATATGTGCTGCTTACCACTGAATCCTAGTGTGCGACGTACAGCACAGCTGTTGTAAGTGCTCAGTAAATATATCTGTACTGAAGAGTCTGTTCCTGGGGAAGATAAGTTGATAGAACAGATACATCTGCTTCAAGATCCACATTAATAGAGATAAGCAAATACATCTTTAGATCTAATTTTAAGTAAAGACCAAAAGAAAAACATACCATAATTGAATATGCCAATAATGGGGACACCAGCAGGGGAAGAACAATTAGAGGAAGGCAAGGAAGAGAGTCATGTAATCACCACTTCGCTGCTGTGTCTCCAATCTGGCTGGGTCAGTGAGGAGAGACAATCCAATCTTCGTGCATTAAACTGGAACCACCTGGGTTCTGAAACTTTAGAATCTATCTTCACATCAGGTGGCTCTGCAGGATGGAGACTCATTATGCTTGGAAGTTTTACTCTGCTGATTTGTTCCATCAGCTGCCTGCAACTCTATCACCCACAAACTGATCTTGAAAAATGTACACAGAAGTCTCAGTACCATAATTCGTGAGCAGAGGCAGCACCTGAAGAGAATTACTCCCTGAGTCTCATTGTCCTTGTGAACATTTCAAGGGGGAGGATCCTGGATCAGAACCATTCCGGGTCTGGGTTGTCTTTTGCAATAGGAATGGGCATCTGGGTGAAGGTTTGAACTGGTCCAGTGCTGCTCATTGTGCTGTCAAACCTTTGACTCCCGGGGACGAAGAAGACTGCATTTCAGAGCCCCTTCACAGAGCATCACAAGTGAGGAACAAAAATAGTTTGTTGGGAAATGAGTTCAGTCCCAGCAGCACAGCTCTGAGCCTAGGGAGAAGACAAACAAAGCTGTTGCTAAGAATAAAAGCAAGTTCAGAATTTTTCTCATTATGGTTCCTCCTGCTCAAGTCCCCGAAAACCTCTTCTATTGTGTCCAGGCCAGAAAGCTTCTGGTGATCTCCCTGAAACTCTCTAATTGGGTGCTTGTGGTTCATCTCATTTTTCATTAAACAAATGAACTCATCAGCACTACAGTCTCAGGGGTCCACACAGGACATGTTTATAGAGGAGTTTTTGTGACTATTAGCACTACACAAAGCCCCTGTTACACAAAAGCCTTTGAAACCTGCCCTGGCCTCCCCAGGCGGTGGCTCCCAAAGTGAGCACTTGCTGTCAAACTGTACATCACTGCCAGTGAAGGCCCCCAGGGCCCCCAGAAGGCCGTCCCTTCGCTCAGTTGGATTACGTGAGTCAAGAGACCTTTAAGGGAACTTCCCTTCAGAAAAAATCACAGCCATTCATTTTGGGTTAAAGCTGCAGGAAAGCCATTCACTTCAAAGTAGAAATTTATGAAGCACCTACTTAATACCATGGATCAGCACATGCGATTCCTATTGTACATACATATGCAGGCGTGCATGTGTGTATATGGCATTTTAATGTCACAGTTACCTCTGCGTGGGTGTATGCTTCTTGTTTTGCAGATAAGGTCATTGAAGTACACAGCCATGAAACAAACAAAATGTATGTTGGGTCTATCTAAACCCAGGGCCTCTCCTTTTAATATCACCTTCATAACCTCTTACTATAAATTGCACTTTGCACTAAAGCCCTATCAGGAGTCTTTCCTAATAGATAAATAGTGGCAAGAGGGCCAAGGGACAGCCCACCTGGCTTTGGTCCAGTTTCAGCTGCTTCAATACCCTGGGTTATCTGCTGGGCCAATTTCCTCATTGGGAATTAGGATGGCTGCCTTGATGGAGGAAGACTTTGAGCACAAGTTGTGCATCAGGCAACCAATATGTCAGGAACTAGGATGAAATAATGTTCTACAAGGGTGAGCCAGCAGGAAGAGAACCAAATTAATTTCAATTGCTGCCAGAGGTGTAGCTGCCTGAAAAAAAGACATTCCAACAATTGATACCAAATGCCCAGTGTTATGAGACAGAGCACAGAAGAAAGTGACTTCAAGTTAAACCTGCCCAGATTGATTAATAGAAACCATCAAGTAAGTGCCCACTGAAAGCAGTTGCCCGGAAGGCACTGGTCCGTATGTGACCAAGTCTCATTTCTACCCGGCCCAGCATTTCCCAGCTGGGCCAAAGGAAGAACAAACTCTACGACCACATCAAAATATCCAACTTCCATTTGTAATCACTGCACTTAAAGGTAGTTGATTTATGTGCACTTCTTAGAAGTTTTCTCCTCTTCCTTCTCACAGAATAGGTATGTAGTAAAGATGTCTGACCTGCAACTCATTGTAAGACACAGGATCCTAGAGGCAGTTAATGCACATGGATATGGCAAAGAATAATGAGCCTGGGCATCGTTTTAAGGAGTCTAAATCTGTGTGAGTTTGTTCCCAACATCAGTTGGCCTTAGGAAAGATCAGGAAATTTTTGTGAATAAATTGGTAAACTATAGATTAAGGGCCAAATACTTGATTTTATAAATAAAGTTTTATTGGAATACAGCCAGACCCAGTTGCTTCTGCGGTATTGATGTCTGCTTTCAAGTTACAGAGTAGAGTTGAACAGTTTAGACAGAGGCTCGCAATGCTAAAAGTATTTGCTATCTACTCTTTACAGAAAAAGCTTGTTCACTGTTGCTCTAAATTATGCCCAATTCTCCTTCAAATCCTGCCCAATAAACCCAATAAAATCATCAGTGCTTATTAATATCCTGCTGTGGGTAAACTGGCTCACTCAACTCTTACTGAATAATCCCAAGTAGAATCTCTCCTGAAACAGGATCATGGCCAACACTCCAATCTTTTAAGCAGCAAATATTTACCCATGGCTTCTCACCCATGGCTCTCATCTCACTCAGTGTTTTGCAAAATGTAGGACACATGAAGCTGTCTTAGTTCATGTTGTTCTACTATAGCAGAATACCTGAGAGTGGGTCCTTTATTAAAAAAAGAAAAAAAAGAAGTGGAATTCATTCTCTCAGAGTTCTGGGCTCTGGGAAGTAGATCAAGGCACTAGTATCTGGTGTGGGCCTTCTTGCTTCTTGCTGAGTTCTCACATGGCTAAAGAGAGAGAACCCCCTCTAGTAAGCCTTTTTTGTGTGTGTGTGTGTGGGTGGATTATATGTAAACATATATTTTTAAATTTTAATTTGTATTCATTTTTAATTGTACATATTTATGAGATTGTGTGATAATTTGATGCATGTATACAATGTGTAATGATCAAATCTCCTTCAACATTTACCATGTGGAAAACTTTGAATTACTCTCCTCCAGCTCTTTATAAAATATATAAGTTTTGTAAATTATAGTCACCATTATGTTCTGTGGAACACTAGAACTTATTCTTCCTAACAAGCTGCATTTTGGAATTCATTATCTGACCTCCTGCTATCTGCCTCCCCTCTCTCCTTCTGGTCACTAGTGACTGCTACTATACTTTCTTTTTTTTTTTTTTTTTTATTATTTATTTACTTATTCATCATGCACAAGTATAGTATCTTTTTACATACAACTGCTTGTATACAAAGTATATAAGTACCATTCAGATCTTCAATCATGCATTTAGGATAATGATATCCATCTCATTCAACCACCAATTTTTTTCCAACCCCCCCCTTACTCCCTCCCTCCCCTCCCTTTCCGTTGACCATTCTAGTGTTCCTCTGATCCTATGTACCCCCTTCCAACAACACTGTGAACCAGCCTCCTTATATCAGAGAAAACATTTGGTATTTGGATTTTTGAAATTGACTAATTTCACTTAGCATTATATTCTCCAACTTCATCCATTTACCTGCAAATGCCATTATTTTATTCTCTCTTATTGCTGAGTAAAATTCCATTTTGTATATATACCATATTTTCTTTATCCACTCATCTACTGAGGGGCATCTAGGTTGTGCTACTATACTTTCTACTTTTATGAAATCAACTTTTTAGGTTCCATGTATGAGTGAGATCAGGCAGTATTTGTCTGTGTCTGCCTTATTTCACTTACCATAATGTCCTGCAGACCTATCCATATTTCTGCAAATCGAAAGATTTCACTCTTTTTTACGGCTGAATAAAATTCTGTTTGGTATATGTATCACATATTTTTCCCCTAAGGTTTTTAAATTCCTTATCTATTGTGGATAGTAATCCCTTTTGGATGAAACGTCAGCAAATAATTTCTCCCATTCTGTAGGCTGCTCCTTTACTCTGCTGAGTGTTTCCTTTGCTGTGTAGAAGCTTCTTTGTTGGGTAAAATCCCCTTTATCAAGTTTTAATTTTGTTGCCTATGATTTGGGGATTTTATAGGAAATTATTGCATATATCAGTGTCTCTGTTTTCTTCTAATAATCTCATGGTTTCAGGGCTTACATTTAGGTCTTTGATAACTTTCTGAGTTGATTTTTGTATATGGTAAAAAAGCTGGGACATCTAGCCTAGAAGTCGCCCATCACAGTGAATAAATATTATGCCAGAGCAACAGAAAGTGTTTACAGAAGACAAAGACCAAAGAAGCCTTTTACTGAGGTGTGACTCCATTCATGAGGGTGGTGCTCTCATGACCTAAGCACTCCCCAAAGGCTCCTCCTCCCAACACTGTTACCTTGGGGATTAAGTTTACAGCATATGAATTTGGGGTGACACATTTGGAACACAGTGGAGGTCCAGATCATGCTATAGCTGAAATCCTGTCAGGGTTACACAGATTTATAAAAAACTAACATCCACTGATTTAGCTAAGAGTTAACCTTGATAGTCTTCTCAGACTTCCAAGTCCCCCAGGCTTAAAAAGGAAAGAAAAGAAAAGAAATCATTAATTTTTTTGGCTTGACATAGTTGTGTTTGTAGTTATGGAAATTCAGTTGGTAATGTAGGATAGTAATAAAAATAAACAAAATACATAAACCATTATAGTCATCCCTTGGGAGATTGGTTCCAGGTACTCTTTTGGATTCCAAAATCTGCAGATATTCATGTTTCTTATATTAAATGTTGT
The DNA here is from genome assembly GCA_025594165.1 of Tamias sibiricus. NCBI lineage: Eukaryota > Metazoa > Chordata > Mammalia > Rodentia > Sciuridae > Tamias > Tamias sibiricus. Next base: position 102,610,194 of record CM046664.1, on the reverse strand, counting down.
AATATTTGCAAATAACCTACATATATCTTTTTGTATACTTTAATCATCTCAAGATTACTTATAATACTTAATACAATAAAATTGCTATATAAATAGTTGTGATGCTGTGTTCTTTAGGCAATAATGACAAGAAAAAAAGGTCCGTACATGTTCAATACAGATACAGTTTTTTTTTCCTGAATAATTTTGATCTGCTGCTGGTTTACTCCATCAATGAGGATCCAATGGATACTGCATGTATGGTCAAAAGAGGATGCACATGTGATTGTACTATTCTGTCAGTATTGGCCAAGCACCTAGACAGGAAGATGGCAAAACACCCAGGGCAAAGAGATTGAATTTGATTTGTAGCAAAACAGTAGCATTTTGAGCCAGGTGTGGTGGCACATGCCTATAATCCCAGCACTTGGCGGGCTGAGGCAGGAGGATCGCGAGTTCAAAGCCAGCCTCAGCAATGGTGAGGCACTTAGGAACTCAGTGAGACCGTGTCTCTAATAAAATACACACACACACACACACACACACACACACACACACACACAAAGAGCTGAGGATATGGTTGGGTGCTGCTGAGTTCAATCCCCGGTACCAAAAATAAAATAAAATAAAAAAACAGTAGCATTTTGAAAAGGAGAATGGTAGGGGGATAGCTGGACATATTTCTGCCCTAGTTCACTTCATGTGTCAGTATTTAGAGTGCTAGAACCTTTGCTTTTTGAATGATACCTGCATTGCGAGGAGACTGCTCACACCCAAGCAATATATGACTTCATTTGATGTCTGTCATTGTGCTATGGACACATATCTCTATAATATGTTAATTGCACTTTAATGAAAAGATGAAAGCTCTTGTTCTCTCAGAAAAGAAATATTAGCTAGGCACAGTAACACACACCTGTAATCCCAGTGGCTTAGGAGGTTAAGGCAGGAGGATCAAGAGTTCAAAGCCAGACTCAGCAAAAAGCAAGGCACTAAGCAACTCAGTGAGACACTGTCTCTAAATAAAATACAAAATAGGGCTAGGGATGTGGCTCAGTGGTTGAGTGCCCCTGAGTTCAAGCCCCAGTAGCAAAAAAAAAAAAAAAAAAAAAGAAAGAAAGAAAGAAAGAAACATTAGCTATTTAAAACTTGGAAAGCTTTCTGGTGGTATTCAATGCATATTTATGACATTTCCATGAAGATGTTCTATCAATACATGTCCTATCAACCTCCCTGATACAACCTACCCCAAACATCCAAAAGCAGTCAAAGGCAAAGGCTCTGGAGTCTAATTAGCCTGAAAGTTTTCAAATTCACTCCATCCTAAAGATTCTAGGAAACTTCATGTTTTTGTTAATCCAATAAACACTTATTAAGTTTAAGACAATGTTCAGGATACAAAACTGAGTAAGAACAAATCCTTGCCTCTAAGCACCTCAAAATTTATCTGTGCCTTAGGAAAGTGCTAGTTTGACTTGGATAGAAAACTTCTAACAAAAACTATTCAGAGCCCTTTTGTAATCAATCAAATCTAGCTTATCAGAAAATCTTTCCTGAGGTGAAAGGATTTTGCTAGAAAGAAAGAGATTGCAAGCTGCCTTGAAATGGATGGAGATTTTTTAGCCTATTCTCCCGTTATGCTCAAACTTAAAATTTCTTATTGATTTTAAGAAGCCAGCCAATTTAAACCAAGAATTTAATGCTATTTGAAAAAAAATAATATGGAGCTATTAATAGTCCTTGATAATCTTGAAAGATCAAAGCTCTTAAAATTAGTAATGTCATATCCATTGTATTATATAAAGACAAAAAGAGGAAAGTAAAAATTCATAGACCTCAGATGCAATTAGTTTTCAGAACTAAAAAAGTTCATTAGTGAAATAACTTGGGAAATCTGAATGAAACCTAGTTTATTAATAGTATTGTATCAGTGTTAATTTCTTAGTTTTATAAATGTACTATGATTGTGCAAAATGTTAACAGAAGGGAAACTAAATGAAGGGTATGGTGGAACTCTGTTCTATTTTTGAAATTCTTCTATAAATTTAAAATCATTTAAAATCTATAGAAGAACAAGAATATCCCAAGTTATTTTGAAAGTTCTTTAGCTTTTCTCATGTCTTAGCATATCTGTAAGTGATGTTAGGTGAGAGCATCTGAAGTTGCCCAGATAGGCAATGAGAATCCAATGGATACTGCATGTACGGTCAAAAGAAGATATACACATTTGGACTAGTCTGTCAGTAAGAGCCAAGCACCCAGACAGAAAGATGACAAAACACCCAGGGCATAGAGATTGAAATTTGATTTGTGGCAAAACAGTAGCATTTTGAGAAGGAGAATGAAAAACATACAAGTATAGGCTTCCGGTGGCTCTTTTGAAGTTGAAATGTCCCACTCTTTGTGATATTTAGAGACAAAGTGCATAATTCTCTATAAAAATTGAGCTGGAGGGATCCATAGGTGTTTTTATTCCCAAGTGCTTCTCAATATCCATCAATACATCCATCATGGTCAGAGAGTAAAGTATACTTCAGCAGATTTGTCAGAAGTAACACAACTACACATGGAAACTCCCTTCCCAGTTTCATGGCTGAATTTTACACATTCATGATGTACATTAGTTATTACATTACTTACATAACTGTTTTACCAACGTTTCCATGCAAAATTGATGCTCCTAATAACAGTGATAACTTCTGGTGATTGCACGAAAAAAATATTAGCTGATTATAGTCAAGAGTATAGTGAAGACCCAAGGGTATCATTTAATCTGGCATAACAAAATAGCATCAATCACTGGGACAAATAGCAAAAGATGTTGAAAATTTGTATACCTCCTATATGACATGGTCTGGTTAAAATTCCCATTTCTGTTCTTAAGAATTTAAGAGAAGCCCAGAGGAGACAATCCAGTCACTTACTTTCCCAGTTATGGGATCCTTTGGTGAAGGAAGCTTTCATCCTAAATCCTTGAGGAACTTTTTATGGCCTTTCTCTTCCTTCGTTCCTTCCTTCATTCCTTTCTTCCTTCTTTCCTTCCTTTCTTCCTTCCTTCAAAATCTCCTGTTCCCCACCTCATGTGATGGTGGAAATAACCTTTCCCGATATAGCAAAGTCAGTCATTTTAGTAATCCAGGAGGCTGGCATGCATTTTGAGGTGGCATTTCTTTCAGCTACACTGAAAAGACCATCTTCATGTAGTCAAACACTGGATGAGAAGATGTGTTCTCCAGAGTTGCCCTTTTGTCAGATTTACAAAGCGCTGGGTAAAGTGAATTCAATCCAATAACTTCAGGAAGGACTGATCAGAATACAACTCTGGCCTGAGAAATTTTACCACCAAATGCCATTTATACAATTAAAGAAAGGCCAGGTTGAAGTATCTTGATAATTCCCCAATTAATGAATTTGTTTGGCTTAATCTCCTGACCCAACATTTTTACTCAGATGCCATTTCCATAGTCATTTAGGAAGTTCAAGTTTTGTTTTCTCTTTAATTCTAATTGATAACCAAAGTTAGCATGGTAAAAACTGTTCTACCCAGTATTCTATTAAATAATTAGAACTGCAACAGAACTAAAACTCACAAACATTACATTTCATATTCTAAAAATGGGAACAGGAAATCTAACACCCTTATGTTTCTTTTATACAGAGTAAAATTTATTACCACAGCTTCAAAAGGCATGTTTTTACCTCCGTAGGAGGCAATACAAAAATAAGTCGGCTTGTCTGAAAAACAAAACAAAACTTGAACAGATTCATCTAGTCCCTGAAAAAGTCTAGGAATGACATTACATCTAATCTTCAAATCTCAAGCTTCTAAGACCTTATACGGATTTATTCAGTGGGGCATGTTAATAAAAGTCATAAAAGAGATTTTGGTAATGTGGTGATATGTCATTTTAGAATTGTCATTTTTCTCATATTTTGTTACAGGAAAAACTGTTTTATCTATTTTTCCACTGATGCCCTTTTGAATTCATTCCTTAACACATTTTTTTTTAGATATTGGAAAATGTAGTTTGGCAAGCTTATAATTTACTCATTTTCCTGGGTTATAAATATAAACCAGAATTGTCTTTCTTATCCAAATCCTTGCAAATAGTTGAAAGGAAATTGCTAGCTTTACCTACCCCAGTATTCATGGAATATTAATGCACTGGATTTTCTTCTCTGGGCTTTTCTTGAGTTCTTAGGAATGGAAATGGAAATTTTAACCAGACCATGTCATATAGGAGGTATGACAAATTTTTAACATCTTTTGCTAATTGGTAGTTTATTCTTTTGCCTACTATACTATCTAAAATTACATTTGGAATATATACATTTATAAAGCAAAAATCTTTTAGTTTGATTTTTTTTAATAGCTCACAAAATATAACAGCATATCTTCTGGAATCTGAAAATGAGGAAAAAATATTCCGATGACAGAAAATTGAAACTAAGGTATAAGACATCAACCTTGATATTATAGTCCACATATCCTTTTGCTCCCCTGCTATCCAAATCCTATCAAATCATGATAGAATGCTGGTTATCAAACACTGTATAAGACAGAGAGTTTATCAGTGTTCATTTGGGCTACAATAACAAAATACCTTAGATTGGGTAGTTTATAAACGACAGAAATGGATTACAGTTCTAGAGGATGGCAGTACAAGATCAAAGTGTTGGTAGATTTGTCTGAGAAGGGCTCACCTTCATGAATAGACATCTTTACAAAGTAATTTCTCATGGCAACAGGGGCTGATTATCTCTCTGGGGGTCTCTTCAGAGGGAACTAATCCAATTTATAAGGGCTTTTCCTAAAGGGATTAGTTTCAACATGAATTTTGGGGTGACACGAACATTCAGACCCTACCACTAATCAATCTCAGAGAACTCTCTAATGGGGGATGATTTATGTGTCAAACTGTAGCATCTGTAATTTCTATTGTGTGGCATACTTCCCTTCTCCCACCTTAGATATTTTGGAAATTCTCACCCACTCTATGTGCTCCTGAGGTGCATCAGTCTTGCTGCTTCACCTCTGTAACAGGGTTGCAGAGATGGCCTAGATTCCTCCACAGTACTCCATTTCAGTGAGGACAGAGATAAGCACATGATAATAGCAGAGTCAACAAGTCTTTCCTGGGATTGATCTATAGTTAAGAAGAAAAGTGCTCCTTTCTTTCTACTGGTTATCAAGCCAAAATGGAGTGAAGCTTGGTTTCCAAGTGGTCAGGCTACATGGTGGAAGCTCCCTGTAATAAGAAGTAAAGATGACATCATGCAAAGAGAAGAGACAAACAGAATGTCCACATGGAGAATAAGAGAGATGGCTAAAGGAAAAGTATGAGACTCAAGATCCAGTTCCTCCTGAAGGCCTCATTCTTGGATTCCCAGATTAAGTGAGCTAATAAATTGCTTTTTAAATTAAGTTCATTTGAATTGTTACCCACAGAGCTCTGGCTAATACTGATTATGTATGTATAGTAAATAAAGATTATTTTATCCTGATGGTCATGCTTACATACCAAATGGTATTTGTTTTAAGGGTAGACCATTCTTGTTGACCAAATGTACAGCTTTGGGGAAGATAAGATATAGAAGAGGAGGAGGAGGATTAGGACACTTGACTTTCCAGCTGAACCAGCCTTGAAGAATGGCAGGCTGGCCATTGTTATGGCCAGAAGACATGCCTAAGAGTAAGTCAACAATATTGCAGGAAGGCTAAGTCTAATACTTCTAACACAGCCTGAATTGCAGACTTTGAAAAGCTGCAAGTCAATGGATACTACATTCAAACTACAAGAGGAATGACACAGGAGTATTCTATTCTAGGTAGCAGGTATAAGACATTAAATACTAACTAGATTCTTGGTAAGGCTGGTTTCTTCAAGAGGTCTATGAGAGCACCACAGAACCTCTGCCAAGTATAATAAAATAAAATGTGAAATATAATATGAAGCAAACAATCTCTAAGGTACCCAAACTCTGATATTATAGATAAATACTGTATGAAAGGTGAGACCCCCATGCAGAGTAAAAAAAAGCTGCCATGACAGTTATTTTGCTAATGATGATAGAAAATGGGGGCTCGAAAAGGCATGGGATGGGTTCTCCCTCTTGTCCTCTTCCCTACTCCATCACAGCATAACTTTCCCAATGCTGTCACATAATATCACACACCATGGTTTCCTACATTTGGGGAATGGGTTGGAGTGTACTTGTCAGAAATTTAGTATTACAATAAAAATGAGAATGTAGACATCGCTGTATAATCTGGGGCCACATTCTGTCAAAGTATAAAAAACTGAAAAATAAGAGCTGGGGTTGTGGTTCAGTGGTACAGTGCTCACCTGGCATGCATGAGTCACTGGGTTTGATCCTCAGCACCACCTAAAAATAAAATAAAGATATTAAAAAACTGAAAAACATTAAAAAGTGGAAAAAATGAAGGAAAATGAAGAGCTGTGTCTGGTGGAGTGGTATGTTCATTACACATTGTGCCCCTCTCATCCTTTTCAAATTATTCCATGCCTCTGCTTAGAGGGTCCCTGTGTAGCCTTATAAGGGAAGTCATAGCCTTTATATCTACTGGATCCTAGTCAACAAAATATCCTGACATGAAAAGAGTATCATCATTAAAAGTCATATTTTGACAAAAACAGTTCCTGTTATTCATGTATTTTCTTGTTTCCTCTGGACCCACAGAACTAACAAAACCATTAAGTCTCTTAGCCATGCCTTTCAAATGGTTACCACGAAGAGGAACAGCAACAATCCCGGCCTCTGTATGTTCATTACAGCCAGAGGCCTGTGTGCAGTGCCACGCTCATTGCAGACCTAGAAGCCTTTGGAATGCAGGAATGGCATCCAGTCACTCCAGTGAGGTCTCTGAGTAAAATCACAGGCTTCTACCAAGCTGGACAGTTCGCCAGACTTACTTGCAAAGAATGCTTCTTTAGGAATTCACTGCATGAGACTGCAGGAGTAGTTCCTCCTGAAATCTAGCCTAAATTCTACACTTCCCTTAACAGCAAGGATTAGCCACAAAACCTTCCTTTTCCTAAACTTTCTCAGGATTTTTTGTGTGGAAATAATCCACGTGGATTTAATGATCTCAGCATTTACTCATGTTTGTGGATTTCCTCTAAACTCCCACACACATCTCCCACATCCTGCCTTCCATGAAAAGTAGAATGTTCCAGGTTTTCTCAGGGTAGAGCATAATGGAATAATTGTCTCAGTTCCCATAAACTGTGTTTTCTAGTGGCCTCCAAGATTTTCTCTCCACAGTGTTGGGGTTTGCAGTCACTTGTGGTCCACCCGGACTCTGAGATCTTCCTTGCTCTCCTCTCACAAGGCACTTGCCTGCTAACCCTCATCATAAGTAGTATCTTTTCTCTCTTTTTGTGCCTTTGAATTGGTCCTTAAGCTGTATATTCTGACCACTTGCTGACTCATCAATGCCTGGCTAAATTCTAATCCTTTCTAGAATTAAACTTAAATTAATAGTTCTCACTTTTATTACAGAAGATAAATTAATTTCGCCTTTGACACTAAATGTCTGAAATCAAGAGCTATTTGAGGAATCTAAAGGAATAGAGAGAAAAACATAAGAACAGGTCAGGAAAACATTGATGCAAATAAACAAGAGTCTCAAAGTTGACCCTTTCCTATTTAAACATCTCATCTTTATTCCTATTCTCCATATATTTAATCTAATCTGCTTTCCCTCTAAAAATAGAAGGGCTTTTTATACTTAATGGAATTTATTTCTAAGACATCAAAATTAATATTGCCAAAACATTGTACCTTCTGCTTTACAGTATTTCATTTACAGTTTACATTATTTCATTTGATATTCATAACTACTTCAGCAGACCTCAGGCTAGTATCCACTTATTCAACAAATATCTTTCACAACTCATGAAATTTCAAAATAAAGGACAGTGATAAAAGGTCAACGATTTGGGATACTCTGTGGTAGATAAATATAGAGTGCAAGCAGGGGCAGGTAGGGGTGTAACAGTTAGAAAGCTGTTATGGTGTAGGAATAAAATGATTATGGCATGGACTGGAGTGTCATTGATAGCAGTGGAGGAAAAGAGAGAAGCAGATTTTAGATATTTAGGATGTAAAATCTAGTCCATGTCAATGGACTGCATTTGGGTTTGGGCAAGATTTAATTTCCAAATTGGGAAGTGTCAAGGAACTCCTAATTTCCTGGGTTTATAACTGGAAGGATGAAAGTGTTGTTCATGAGATTAGGAACAAGTGGAAAAGAACCTTTGTGGAAAGGAAATCATGAGTTTGGCTTTATATAGGTTGAGTTTGAGGTACACACACATTACTTCAAGGAAGATGTCAGAGATGCAGTTAGATTCACAGGTTCGGAAGTCAGAGGAGTCGTCTGTGCTGGAAATACAAATGTGGTATCTGTCTCCTGTGGCTATTAATGCCCGGAGAGGTGTGTGGTCATGTGATGTGAGACTGTAGAATAGAGTCCTTAGAAAAGTGCTTATAGAAGAAAACATCAAAAAACACTGAAAAGATATAGTTACTGGGTAGAAGGAATCAATGATTGTGATAAAACACACACTAAGCATAGGAGTCATGAAAGAGTTTATATGTATGAACTTGGACTTGAAAGCTACTATTTGGTGACATAAATATCAATATCAGAAAGGACAGATGGAGAGTGAAGGAACTGAAGTAAAGATGTGCAGAAGCCTCCCAAGTGCCTTACAGAAATAATCTTATTTAATCTCACCATAACTTTTACAGACGAAGAAGCTACATTTCATAGAAGAAAGACAAGATGACCTCCCCAATCATGCAATTCTGTGAGGAAGCAGAGTTAGAAATTAACACCCAATGTTAAAGATATCTGATTGGGTTTTGTTATTAATGATGTGTTTTTTTTAATTATGGATAAAATGCTTCTTTAAAATGAAAATGAAGTTATTTTGCAAATCACTTTTAAAATATTTTAAGAAACGGAAGGAAGGGAGGGAGGGAGGGAGGGAGGGAGGAGGAAGGAAGGAAGGAAGAAAGAAAGAAAGAAAGAAAGAAAGAAAGAAAGAGCCACAGTCTTCATTTTTATGTGTTTCTTCTTCATCTTATTGGTAATAAGACATACATATTTTAAAAACGGTTATTAAAAAACACCTGAGCTCTGCCCCATCTCCACCATATATCTTCTATAAAAAGAGATTACTTTTAACTCTGTTAACTGTGTGGTTGCTCTTGGTTAGACTGTTGTATTTATTTTCAAATTGGTAGATATATGTTAATGACATTTATGAATTTATAATTTTTAGATACCATTACTTCCTTTTATGGTAGATACAGCCCAATTACTCATGCTCACGCTTTCCCTTCTCTTCTCACACAATCTAATTATATCATGATTTCAGTTTTAGAAAATCATGTTATACATTAATGCAACTTTATAAATATTGCTCATAAGAGGTAGATGCTGTATTATGCTTATATTTCCTCAAGTTAATAATTGCCTCATTTTAACTTGCATGCTGTTTTATAAACCTGCCCTTAATTTCCCCCTCCTAATTAGCTCATCAGAGTCACCATAAACTAATCACTAATTGTTTCAAAATGCTCAAATTTGTCAACCAAGTCTTCTGATTTCCCATCACTTTCATGACTAACTATGGTTTTGTTCTCCATCCGTCTTCTTTCTGTCTCTGACTTGTTCTGATGATGTGTTCTCCTCTTTGGCTGTCATCTGCATTCTTTTGCAAAACTGAATATGTTATCAGAGAATGGAAAACAACCTGGCTCCTGTCCCAGGTCACTGACACAAAGTGCTGGATCCCTCAAACGTGAAATGTGAGGACTGGTTCCTACAGAGGCCAGTGGTTAAGGAACAGAGAGATCAGATTGCATCAAATATAAGCTCAAGAGGCCACCGTTTGCCACCAGGGCTGTTGAAGTGTTGTCTCTTCAATCTCATGATCTCTGGTATGCTGAATTATAACATTTATTGAACATTTCTCTAAGACCCTCCCTTTACCAGACCAGTGCCACGATCATTCTTAGTTCTAAAACGTTCAAATAAAGGCTGATTTCAAGAAGATCTATAAACACTACACATTATTAATCTTGCATTAAGCCAAAAATTCCTGAAAATGTAACTTACATTCATTAAGTTATTTTTCTAGCTTTCAAAATTATTAAAAATTGTATGAGCAACTGCTATCATTATGTCAGAAATAAAATACCATCAATGAATGTTATATTCATTCTTTTTTTTTTTTACTATTGAAAATTTGCTGGATCATTTATTTGCATTTACTATAATAATTTGTATTCAATCAACAAACATTTACCAGATGAACATAATGCCTAATGGACACTTTGAACTTATCGAAGTATTAAAATATTCACTTTTCTTAAGGCTTTTATATTTTTTAAAATTTTTATTCTAAGTTGTTATATGAGACAGCAGAATGCATTACAATTTGTATTACACATATAGAGCACAATTTTACATACCTATGGTTGTATACAAAGTATATTCACACCATTCGTGTCTTCACACTTGTACTTAGGGTAATGATGTCCATCTCATTCCGCCATCTTTTTTACCCCCATACTCCCTCTCTTGCCCTCCCTTCCCATTGCCCTTTCTAGAGTTTGTCTAATCCTCTTATGCTACCCATCCCAACCCCACTATGAATCAGAGAAAAACATTTGCATTTGATTTTGGGGGATTGGCTAACTTCACTTAGCATTATATTCTCCAACTCCATCCTTGTCTTATGAAAATAATCAAACAGTAAGTTATAGAGCAAAGTGAATTAATTTACAGTCACTACTAATCTACTTTACAAGAACTATTGATGTTTTAGAAAATCATACAATCTTAAATATGTGCAGTTGCAAATTAGATATTTTTAAATTGCTTAACTTTATTGCTACTTGGATTTTATAAAGGGCCATATTATCTTGTTCTAAAGATAAACAGATTTCTGGCTGAAGGCAGCACACAAACCATAAAGTAGTAAATGATAAAAACCTTATGTGTCAGTAAGCTTTCTATCATTGTGACAAAATACCTTAGATAATCAACTTACAATGAGGAAAAGTTTATTTTGGAAAGAAAGGATGAAACCTTGAAAGTGTACATACTAATAGGGAAACAGCTATGAACAGCTCAGTTAAATTTGACTTATGGTTGTTTTACATGCTTAAAAGTGCTATAAGGAATAAAAAACTATAAAACACAAAGTTCTAATAGAGGAACTAAAAGACAAGGGTGTAGGACATAGTCCGGACATTGAGCTCCTCAGGCTAAAATCAACATGTCCCACACCATATTCCTTCCTGGAGGTTCTGGGAGAGACTCTGCTTCCTTGTCCTTTCAATTTTTAGAAATTGCTCTTCCTTGGCTAATGGTCTCCCTCTTCTATTTTTAACACTAGCAACATTGTTTCCTCCTATCCCCACAGTCTTACCTGACTTTCCTCTTTTATCTCCTTCCTTCTACTTTCAAGGACCCTTTTGATCACTTTGGCTCATCTGGATAATGGGCTAATCTCCCTATTTTAAGGTTAGCTGACTGGCAGCTTGAATACTATTAGCAACCTCAATTACCCTTTGCCATGGTACACATTCCTAGGTTCTGGAGATCAGGACATGAAAATCTTTCAGGAAATAATATTCTGTCAACTAATGGTGATATTAATGTGACAGAGTCAAAGGAAGGAAATGAGCAATCCAAACACGTGTTGTTGTTCCACAAACAACATATGTGGATACCCAGGGAGTAACAAGAGCAAGCCATCTACTAGTATGAACAAAGGCCATTATGGCCTGGGCAAGAAAGTGAGAGAGAGAGTATGGGAAAAGATGAGGATGGTGGTTAGGAGTGGGGTATCCAGAATAAACAAATTTACAAATAAATTAATTGAGATTATGATTTTGGAAGAATAAAAACAAATGAATGAGAATAAAAATAAGCTGCCAAAAACATGATCAAATTGTATTAAGGCAAAATACTTCAAAACTTTTATCCAAATAATGTGTGGATGCATTCAGCCCTCAAGTTTAAAGTGATTGTTTTGCTTTGTAATAATGATTCATATATTTATGAGAATGCTTAAAGTTACAGTCATGGTTCCTAGATTTTTATCAAAAATATCAATAGAAGAAAGGTCTTTCTTTCTTATGAGGGGAAATTAATTTTCTCTATTTGATATAATATTTTTAAAGGATTATTTATTAGCATCATCAAATGTTATACTAAAATTTTAATACAGAACAAATATTTTCCTTCTGGCATCTAACTGTCCTGAGAGACACCTGGAAGGGTCATTGGTCCATGAGATAATTGGCCTGCTTGTTTTGGGAAGTTGATAAATCAGAGAGCCTCTCTGAGTCTCAACCCAATGCTGTGTGTTAAGGCAGGGGCTCTGAGTATAAAGTTTCTGACATTATTTGCAAAAGTTCCCAGTTAGGCCCAGTTTCCAGGGAAAGGAGATTATTGCACGAAACAAAGAATCATGTGACTTTACAAAGCATAACCTCTACCATTTTAGGGATAACATCTCCTCTTTTTCTCAACTCTCCCCTGACTGATTAATCAAGTTCATTTTTAATCGAGCCCTAAAATGAATTTTAAATCTTTAAAGTTAGCATGGGAGAAGATTAAACATGCTTAAGCTATTAAAAATACCTATAAGAGGCTAAAACAATTCGACAAAACTGGCAACAACACTGGACGCTAAAGAGAAGAGAAAAACCACAGGTAAAAATCTTGGGGAGCACATCCTCTCGTTGCTTTGCAGGTCGTAGTGCATCCAGGAGCACAGGTTTAGATGGTCATCTGGTATTACATTCTGAAGCATCCCCCAAATGCCCAAGAAACATCCCTGGACCCACCAAAGCCAGAATCCTCCTCGCTGAATCCTAAAGCCAGGCTCTCAGTTGATTCCTATGTGCCTGGCCACATAGTGCCATCGACAGAATACAATTTTTGTTGACTGAATGAATGACAGTAGCATAGGGTAAGAAATTCAGTCTTGGTCACTCCACCCTTTTGGAGAATTAGTTACTCATGCTAGGTATTTTCCCAATGAAATTTTATCTGTGCATTTTGAATAATTGACCATTTTTATTATCTCCCCCCATATATTGTTAAATATATGCCTGTTGTAAAAAAAATAAGAAAAGTACAGTTTTATTCAAGAATTATAAACATACAAGTAGGAATACCATCATCAGTGATCATCATTTTTCATAGTTGATAAATATCTGTCCAGATTCTTCCCTTCTTTCTCTCCATACACACTCACCCTCACAATGCATTTATAAATTAAGTAATTAAGTGTATGTAATTACATTAAATAAATAATTATATTTTCAGTACTGGGGATTAAAACCAGAGGAGGTTTACCACTGAGCTATATTCCCAGCCTTTTTAATTTTTGTTTGGAGACCGGGTCTTGCTAGGTTGCTGAAACTGGCCTCCAACTTGTGATCCTCCCACCTCAGTCTCCCAAGTTGCTGGAATTACAGGTGTGTGTCACCATGTTCAGTTTAAGTAATTTTTCATAAAAGGAATAATACTCAAATATGTTAATTACAAACATAATTTTATGATACTAGCACAACTTATATAATGTTTAGACTTACTGATTTTTTTTCTTTTGGTATTTTTTAAAAAAATCATGAAATAAGCATTCTAGTACTTATATACTTTGTATTCATTTTCTCCTTGAGAAAAATATCAGGGTGTTCTTTGTGCCTCAAAGTATATAATCATTTTAAAAATTTGATACATATTGCCAAACAATTTGTCATAAAGGTTGTATGGATTTACAATTTCATCAACTGTATGTTTCTCTCCTCAGAGAGCTCATAATACTTTCACTAATTTTTTTCTTTTGCTAATTTCATAGGTTGTAGATGATGCACTGTTGTTAATTCATGGTATTAACACCAGTAGTTCATTTAAACATCATCATTAATATGTACTATTTCTTTTTAGAACCACTTTTATTCTAACATTTATTGAAATATTACTTTAAACAATTGAAATTCAAAATTATTACAGACCATAATCATTTATTTATTAATTTTACAATATATATTTTTAGTTTACAATTTTTTTAAATTTTTGTGTTGGTTATAATAGTCTAAATTATTGGAAGCACAAGAACCCTAAACTTATAATGGTTTTTCTAGAAAAAAATAGGGATAACAGAAACATACCTCAACAGCCTAAAGACCATCTATGCTAAGCCCCAGGCCAACATCATCCTAAATTGTAGGAGCCCTAATTAAGGAGATAGCTAAGATTACGGTTAGCTGTGAGCCATAAAGCATTACCACCTTCCATGATCTCGCGAGACTTGGCCCAGGACATTGTGGACGGGGTCTGCGACATTTTGTTGTGGTTGGAGGAATGTGGATTGTGTGTTGGGGTGTTGTTGGAGCTGGAGAGAGAAGCTAGCAGAATAAAGAGCCTGTTCGTTTCCAGTCTGCCTCTGAACTTATTCCCGTGGCTTTGTTGCTGCAGACGGCCATCGCTTCAGGCAGCAACAGGTGGTGGCCCATACAGGGAATTCGGCCTGCAGGTAAGAACTGAAAATGGGAGCAAAAATAACAAAAGGTCGGATAATAAAAGCCATGGATGAATTTTTCGATATCAAGGACTCAGTGGATAGTGAGGAACGTGATCAAGAAAGCATAGCCTCTGAGTCAGTTAATACCAGTGAGAAGAGTAGTGGTGTAAATTCAAAAGTAAGAGCTGCAAAAGCCATCAGAAACTTATTGAAATTAGCCGAAGAATATGTACTCTCCTTAGAAGCTGAAATTCAGGATACCATTAAAAGTGACAGTAGTGAAGAGGAATCAAAAGGTGATTCTGGGAGAACAGTCTCCAGTAAAAAGAACAAAAAGAAATTTAAAAAGAAAAAGGACCGTCAAGTAGAGGAAACACTTGTGTCCTCTACTCCCCCATGGGTGGAATCCATTACAGAAAATATGAAGGGTATTACTAGGCGTTTGCAAACACTAGAAACAGAAATAAAACGTCTTTCTGAGCACTTATGCGCTCTTGAGGGTAACTCACAGATACATTGGGAACTGCCAGTATTTGAAAATGAAAATGGATAGAGGGTCCACCAGTCAGTAGATCTCAAAACAACAAAAAATCTCAAAGAGGCAGTAATGACGTTTGGGCCCCAAGCTCCTTTCACGTTGAGTATGCTGGAGTCCCTTAACATCTTTAACTTAACCCCCTCAGACTGGAAAAGTCTATGTAAAGCAGTATTAAGTGGGGGGCAATACTTGGTTTGGCGATCGCAATTTCAAGAACTTTGTACAGAAACAGCTAAAAGAAATGCAGCTGCAGGGTTTGGAGACCATAATATAAAAATGCTCACAGGAGAGGGGCAATTCGCAGACTCACAGGCTCAAAAATATTATGTCCCAGGTGTATATGCTCAGATATATGCAGCTGCCTTAAAGGCACGGAAAACTTTACAAGGACCTGGGGATCTACAAGGTAGCTTGTCAAAAGTGATTCAAGGACCTAATGAGCCATATGCTGACTTTGCTGATCGACTTTTGAGAACTGCAGGTAGATTGTTTGGAGACGTTGATCAAGCTATGCCATTAGTTGTTCAATTAGCATACAAAAAATGCTAATAAATATTGCCAGGAAGCCATCAGGCCATGGAGAAATAAAAAGGACCCTTCCATATATATACAACTATGTAAAGATATAAATGACGCCTTTGTCACAGGAAATGTGATTGCAGCTGCAATGAGAGGTGCTTCCCCCCAAAATTTCACAAGGGCTCAACCTAGACATTATAATCAATCAGGATATTCCAGGCAAAATTATCATACTCAATCAGGCTATTCTGGGCAAAACCCCCAAAGAGAAATAAGACCAAGCTCATACCGTGCCCCAGGCCGCTGACCCAGGTATAAAAAGGGAAATCATTGGGCCAATAAATGCCATTCAAAATTTGACATCTATGGAAATCATTTGTCCAGGAATTCAAAAAACGGGGCACGGGGCCCAATGCCCTGGGGCCCACAAATGTACCAGGCATTGGAGGAGAAGTATCCTCAAGCATCCACTCGGATGCTTCCCCGACACAATCCCTACTAACCATCCACTCCCTCGTCAGAGGAACAGGAGGAAATGCAGGATTAGACCTCTGTTCCACTGCCTGAATAGTGTTAACACCTGAAATGGGGGTTCAACTGATTCCCACAGGAGTCAGGAGACCTCTTCCCTCAGGGACTGTAGGACTTATTCTTGGGAGAAGAATAAGCTTATTAGGTTTGTAAGCGACCCCAGGTGTAATAAACTCAGACTACAAAGGGTAAATAAAAATAATGCTTAGCTCACCCCAAAGTATAAGTTCTATTAATCAAGGAGATAGAATTGCTCAGCTGCTTCTCCTTCCAAATTTACATAATTCATTTAAAATGAGTATGCCTCAAAAAAAGAACAATAGAGGATTTTGTTCCACTGACTCAGGATCCATGGCTTGCTGGGTTCGGGATTGTTCAAGGAGGCCTATGTGTAAAATAAAAATCCAAGGAATAGAGATGGAGGGACTGATAGATACTGGAGCTGACTCTCCCATCATTAATCTACGGCAATGGCCCAAGCACTGGCCTCTGCAAAAAGCTTCAACCAGTTTAAGAGGCTTGGGATATAATAACCTCCCAGAGAAAAGTGCGGTAATTTTAAAATGGGAGGATGATGAAGAGCATAAAGGAACATTTCAGCCTTATGTCTTACCTAACCTACCAGTTACTTTATGGGGAAGAGATATTTTGCAACAAATGGGAGTACACCTTGCAACCAAGCCTGCAGATGTTAAATGTGAAAATCTACAGGGTAATCTTAACCCTAAAAGAAATCATTATCAAAAAGTACAGGGTAATCTTAACCCTATAAGAAATCATTATCAAAAGGTACAGGGTAATCTTAACCCTAAAATAAATCATTATCATAAAGGAAAAAGATATTTTTTGGGGGGCCACTGAGAAAATAATTTTGAAAATACCATGGCTTTCTGATAAGCCAGTGTGGGTCCCTCAGTGGCCCCTATCTAAAGAGAAATTACAAGCAGCCCACCTATTAGTTCAGGAACAACTAGAAGCAGGACATATAGAACCTTCCACCTCTCCCTGGAATTCCCCCATATTTGTGATCAAGAAAAAATCAGGAAAATGGTGATTGTTACATGATCTTAGAGAAATTAATAAAACTATGCAAATCATGGGCCCCACTCAACCTGGACTTCCTAATCCTGTAGCTATCCCAAAAAATTTCCATCTTATTACTCTTGATATAAAGAATTGTTTCTTTTCTATTCCTCTACACCCTCTGGATACCCCCAGGTTTGATTTTTTCAGTTCCTTCTATTAACAATAATGGCCGTGATCAGAGATATCAGTGGAAAGTTTTGCCGCAGGGAATGGCTAATAGCCCCACTATGTGTCAAATCTATGTAGATAAAGTTATTCAGCCTATCAAAAATAAATACCCAGAGCTTATGTGCCTCCATTATATGGATGATGTTTTGCTTGCTCATCCTAATCAAGAAGTCTTACTCACCATATTTAGTGCTATATCAGAAAACTTGAAACGATATGGACTAAACATTGCTAAGGAAAAGGTTCAAATTAGATCTCCAATATTATATCTAGGATTCCAAATTATGGACACTTTTATTAGGCCTCAAAAAATATTAATTAATAAGGAGCATTTGGCTACTCTCAATGACATTCAAAAATTGCTAGGAGATATTAATTGGCTTCGCCCTACACTAAACCTCACTACTGGCCAACTAAAACCTTTATTTGACATCCTTTGTGGGGACCCTGATCCATCTTCACCGTGAACATTGACTCCTGATGCTAGGAAAGCTTTAAAGTGAGTAGAAAAAGCCATCAAAGGAGCTCATTGTGATAGATTTGATTTAACTCAACCGCTGATATTGATTATTATTTCTTCACAACATACACCCACAGGAGTATTTTGGCAACAAGGGCCTTTATTATAGATACATTTGCCCGTCTCTCCTAAAAATATAATTGAGTCTTATACCTCCATGGTGGCTAAACTTATTCTTCAAAGACTTAAGACTTCTACTAAAATATTTGGCATTCACCCTGCTACTATTATTACTCCCTATTCATCATCACAGATTGAATATTTATGCTTCAATGATAATGATTGGGCTATAGCTAGATGCACTACTTCTGCAAATTTTGATAATCATCTTCCTAAGTCTCCTATATTATCTTTTTGTATCAATCATCCTATTATATTTCCACAGGTAATAAAAAATCAACCTATTCCTAAGGCATTAAATGTATTCACAGATGGGTCCTCAAATGGTACTGCTGCAGTAGTCACTAAAAAAGAAAATATAACTTACATAACTGCACACAAATCAGCTCAACTAGTGGAACTGGAAGCTGTGGTAAGAGCTCTGGAAAATTTTAGAGATCAGCCCATGAACATTTTTTCAGATAGCCACTATATTGTACATGCCGTCCCAAAATGAGAGCTGGCAGGACCAATAGCACCTCATACTCCAGGCTTTAAATTGTTTTATCAAATACAAAAACTTTTGTGGGCAAGAAAAGAACCTCTATTCATAGGGCATATTAGAGCACATACCAACTTTGCCTGGTCCCCTCCATGAAGGTAATCAAAAGGCTGATGACCTTACCCAAATAATCTTTATACTTTCAGCGCTCCAGCAAGCTACTTTATTTCACTCCCAGTTTCACGTCAATAGCACCACCTTGCAGCGTAGGTTTAAAATCACAAAGGAGCAAGCCAGAACAATTGTAAAAGATTGTAAATCTTGTATGACACATTTGCCCAATCCTCATTATGGTCTTAACCTTAGAGGATTAATGCCCAATCATTTGTGGCAGATGGATGTTACTCATGAGCCAAGTTTTGGAAAATTGTGATTTATTCATGTGACCATAGATACATGCTCAGGCATGATTTTTTGCTTCCTTACATTCTGGAGAAAAAGTTAAAGATGTTACATCTCATTGTTTGCAAGCTTTTGCTGCATTGGGCTTCCCAAAAATTCTTAAAACAGATAATGGCCCTGCATATACGTCCTCATCTTTCAAACAGTTTTGCGCAAAATTCAATATATCCCATAAAACAGGCATCCCATACAATCCTCAGGGTCAGGGCATTATTGAAAGAGCAAACCATACACTGAAAATTATGTTATTAAAACAAAAAGAAGGAAATTGGAGAAGTCCTAGGGACAGATTGGCAGTTGCCCTGTTTACCTTAAATTTTTTAACTTTAGACTCTAATGGTTATTCTGTTGGAGACGGACATTGGAACCCACACCAACAACATAAACCTTTGCTTTACTGGATGGATGTTCTTTCAGGTACATGGAAGGGTCCAGATCCAGTATTAATTTTGGGGAGAGGATCTGTTTGTGTTTTTCCAAATCACGAATCCTCTCCAATATGGATACCATCTAGATTAATAAAGCAGGTACCAAATCATAAGGATCAAGATGAAGTTGTTGAGGAATCAATATTAACAAAAAATGTACAAAATCAAGAGGACCAAGATGAAGGTATGGAATGATTCCCTTAAAAGAGTCCTTCAAAATATTCCACAACTTAAGTGTCATTCCTCCCGGCCGGGATGAGGAGATCTCTCTTTAGTGTGCACACAATTGTATTTTTTCTTTTTTCTCTTTTTATATATGTCTTTATGTCTGTGCATTTGTCTAAATTTCATGTAAATGTGATGTCACAAATATATGTTTGTAGGTTTGTACGTCTGTCCAGTGTGACGTCACAAATAACAAAGCGCTTATGAAAAAATATATACATATGGATCCAAATAACTTTTATTCATTTAAGTTTAAGAGTATTCAATTTGGGTAAATAATTTAATAAGTGAAGGTACCTTTAATTTTGATTTATAGGTGTCCCAGGGATTTCTCTTTAGCGAAGAATATAACTAGTGCTGTATAACCTGATATTTTGGTGTTTTGACATAGGAATGTTTATTATAGGAATAATTAACTTTATTTGTTTTATAGCTGATTAATTTGAGTTATTTCAACATATAATTTCATGGAAGGTTACAGAGACTCAAGGGTTCCAGCTAACAAATTATTTTTCCAAAGTGCCTTTAGCTTTTCTTTAATCTATCTTTAATGCAGTAAATACTCTCAGTCTTTCTTTGTTTTGTTTTGAATATGATATTTTGCCAGATTATGTTTGTGGGAGCTCAAGCAGGAATGTGTGAGCAGAAATCAACTTCAATTTTCTAATCTAATAATTCTATTTTTTTAGTTTGACAACTCACCTCTTGACTCAGTGCTGGATTAGCACTGCCTTTCCTTTAATAATTGATGCTTGAGTTCCTAGGTAGCAGGCCCTGAAGATTTGCCGGTGGCATTGTCTAGACATAACAAAGACGGCTGCTGCTACAGCTGCAGGGATTTTCGGTTGCTGCAAGCATCCCTGCTGCTCAAGCATCAAACAACCTCACCAGCAGTGTGGCCTCTGCTCTGCATGCATGGGACCTCCTAGGTCAACGTGTTATAACAAGTGGACATTTTGATCTTTCATTGTTTGGGACTTTACGGGACAATGCCTTGCAGGTATTTGTTTAGAGAACTCAGTGTGTTACTTGATGGAACTCTGGGCAGCTGATTTGTTTCAAGAATTTGATATGCCATGCAACTTGGCTCGTCAGCAGAAGGCTTGTCATCTTAAAGCCACAGCATCTCCTCACAATTGGACGGCTGTTAGTCATCATACACAATCGATCCTGAAGGGCTCGATTGGATGGCTGGTAGCCAATGACGGGTAAGATCCCCAGAGGGGGACAACCTAAGACAGGCACAGTCGCACGGGACAGTCTCATGTGGCCGACATATCAACCTAAGACAGGAGTCAAGGGCACAGCCTTGATTATCCGATGATGGGTAAGAATGTTGGTTGCACATGGACGTCCTAGAGCATCCCCTCTTTTAAAACAAAAGGGGGGAAATGTAGGAGCCCTAATTAAGGAGATACCTAAGATTGTGGTTAGCTGTGAGCCATAAAACATTACCACCTTCTATGATCTCGCGAGACTTGGCCCGGGACATTGTGGACGGGGTCGGCGACATTTTGTGGTGGTTGGAGGAGTGTGGATTGCGTGTTGGGGTGTTGTTGGAGCCGGAGAGAGAAGCTAGCAGAATAAAGAGCCTGTTCGTTTCCAGTATGCCTCTGAACTTATTCCCGCGGCTTTGTTGTTGCAGGCGGCCATCGCTTCAGGCAGCAACACTAAATGGGGAAAAACTGAAAGCGTTCCCTTTAAAAACTGGAACAAGACAGGGATGCCCTCTTGCACCACTCCTATTTAACATAGTTCTTGAAACCCTAGCCAGAGCAATTAGACAGATGAAAGAAATTAAAGGGATACAAATAGGAGAAGAAGAACTCAAATTATCACTATTTGCAGATGACATGATTTTATATGTAAAAGATCCAAAAAGTTCGATCAGAAATATTCTAGAACTAATAAATGAATTCAGAAAAGTGGCTGGGTATAAAATCAACACCCCAAAATCAAAGGCATTTCTGTACATCAGGAACAAATCCTCAGAAAAAGAAACTAGGAAATCCACCCCATTTACTATAGCCTCAAAAACAAAACAAAACAAAAAAAAAAAACTTGGGAATCAACTCAACAAAAAAAGTGAAAGGCCTCTACAATGAAAACTATAGCACACTAAAGAAAGAAATTAACGAAAATCTTAGAAGATGGAAAGATCTAACTTTTTCATGGTTAGGTGGAACTAATATTGTCAAAATATCTATTCTACCAAAAGCACTATACAATTTCAATGCAATCCCAATCAAAATACCAATATCATTCCTCATAGAAATAGAAAAAGCAATCATGAAATTCATCTGGAAAAATAAGAGACCCAGAATAGCCAAAGCAATTCTTAGCAAGAGTGAAGCTGGTGGCATTACTATTCCAGACCTTAAATTGTACTACAAAGCAATAGTAACTAAAACAGCATGGTATTAGCACCAAAATAGACAAGTAGACCAATGGTACAGAATAGAAGACACAGAGACTAATCCACACATCTACATTTATCTTATATTAGACAAAGGTGCCAAAAACGTACACTGGAGAAAAGACAGACTCTTCAACAAATGGTGTTGGGAAAATCGGAAATGCTCATGTAATAATGAAATGAAACCCCTCTCTCTCCATGCACAAAACTCAACACAAAGTGGATCAAGGACCTAGAAATTAAACCAGAGACCTTGCACCTATTAAAAGAAAAAGCAAGCCCAAACCTCCAACATGTTGGATTAGGCCCCAAATTCCTTAATAAGACCCTTATAGCACAAGAATTAAAACCAAGAATTAATAAATGGAATAGATTCAAACTAAAAAGCTTCTTCTCAGCAAAAGAAACAATCAGTGAGGTGAATAAAGAATCTATTGAATGGGAGTAAATCTTTGCCACAAGCACATCAGACAGAACACTAACCTCAAAGATATATAAAGCTCTCAAAAAACTTAACACCAAAACAACAAATAACCCAATCAATAAATGGGCGAAAGAATTGAAGAGACACTTCTCAGAAGAAGATACACAATTAATCAACAAATACACGAAAAAATGCTCAACATCGCTGGCAATTAGAGAAATGCAAATCAAAACTACTCTAAGATTTCATTTCACTCCAGTCAGAATGGCAGCTATCAAAAACACAAACAACAATAAATGCTGGTGAGGATGTGGAGAAAAGGCACACTCACACATTGCTGGTGGGACTGCAAATTGGTGAAGCCAATCTGGAAAACAGTATGGAGATTCCTAGGAAAACTTGTAATGGAACCACCATTTGACCCAGCTATCCCATTCCTTGGTCTATTTCCAAAAGACTTAAAAATAGCTTACTACAGGGACACAGCCACATCAATGTTTATAGTAGCTCAATTCACAATAGCTAGATTGTGGAAACAACCCTATGCCCATCAGTAGATGAATGAATGGGGAAAATTTGGTATATATACATAATGGAACACTACTCAGCACTAAAAGAGAATAAAATCATGGCATTCACAGGTAAATGGATGGAGTTGGAGAAAATAAGGCTAAGTGAAGTTAGCCAATTCCCCAAAACCAAAGGTTGAATGATTCCTTTGCTATGATGATACTGACTTATAATAGCAAGAGAGGGGGGAGTGGTGAGAGGAATGAAGGAAAGTTAAATAGAACAAAGGGAAGGGAGGGGAGGAGAGGGGTTAAGGGGATAGGAATAATGGCAGAATGAGTTAGACATCAATACCCTTGTGATAAGAGAACTAAAGGGACTCTATCTTGTTTTTCAGCAGCCATCTTAGAAGTTCTGAGATATAGTTCTGTTTCTCAGAAATAATAGAATACGGAAAGTCCTGCCTCTGTACACATTAATCGTTACCTAACATAATATGCTTGACAACATAAAAATAGCAATTCCTATTCAATGTAAAATTGCTCTCTTTGGTTTCCATTTTTCCTGGGCAAATACCTTGTCAGAGATTGATTGTCTAGATGTTAGTAACCATTCTGTAACACGTACTCAACTAGGGTCATCTTGACCCCATTCCCTTCTCCTTGATTGTTGCTATACCAACCTGGAATGTCCCATTGGAAATATTATTGTACCCATTGCTTTGTCTTGCTAACTGCCTAGATTCTGCTTCTGTACTGTGGCTTGCTTGCATTGGCGGAAACCCTGCAATTGAATATTCCGCCCTCTGTGATTTTGCTCTTTATAAACCCTTGAAAATTACTGCTGGCACACCATCTTGTCACACTGTGTGATGTGTGAGGATGGTGGCCACTGATCAGCTTAATAAAGGCTTTTTATTGGCTCAAGTGTGACGTGGCTTGGAGTTTTAATTGGCATTATGCTGGGTACAACATTTTTGGTACAACACCATAAATAAATGTAAATCAGGACAAATTGACTTGGAACCACTCAGAGCCCTTAACCTTGACTGGCCAGAGGTCAGCAAATACAGCCAAGGGTGGATTACCCACTGAGAAGAAGCAATCCTTGGCCCAAAAGTTAGTATGAATTACTTTCACTCATACTTCATCCATAAGAACAAGTCATTTGGCCACACCTGGTGGCAAATGGGATGGGACAATTTAGTCCCTGACTGAGATATTACTTCCCATCTACAACTATATACCATAAAAAGGATGAACAAAATGTAAGGAACAGATACCATTTCTGAAATAACTTATTTATGATGTTTTTGGCAAGCAGAGCTTTTTAAGTTTTATGAAGTTAATCATTCTTTTTCTTTTCAAAATACTTTCAGATTCACTGTAATGTGGGGACATGGGGACTGAGCAGAAGGTAGCAGTCTAGAACTTACACGAACCAGTCTTCTCAGTGGGTTGGGGAGACAGAAATAGGGGTTCAAACCTCCTAAGACAACCAGGACTTGAAGAAAAGATCCCTTAAACAAAGGTACCTACTAAGAAGTGAGCCCAAGGTTCTGCAGATTATAATCCACCCTTAGCTGCATTTGCTGACCTCTGGCCAGTCAAGGTCAAGGGCTCTGAGAAAGCAGCAAAAATGGTCCACCTTTAAGCAGAGAATCCAGTAATTAGATGGAGCCAGAAAAATAGTTTTGAGTTCATGGCCAACTAAGGAGGACGGGCCCACGATTTCTATTGAGAGCCTGAAGGTGCTATGCTCTAAGTCAGGACAAATTAAAGATAGAACAGTTCTACTTCAACTGATGGAAGTGCCTGGCGTATGTGATTCAATATTTTCCTCTTTCTACCCTTCATTTTCTGATTGTGCTTTGAACACTGAAAGAATGCTGTTGAACTGCCTTGGAGTTGTCAGACTGGTTGTTGTTTTTTCCCCAGAGAATAAAATTTGCTTGACTTGCCATGACTTAAGCAGCTTCTGTGGGGTATTACAAAGAAATAAATTATTTTTCCTTTTCCTTTTATCTTTTTTGGTCCATGGAAATTCTGTAATAGTTGGTGATTTGTGTTTGATTTGGTTTTGGTTATTAATTGGACCTTTTGCAAATGAATTTATTAAAGCCACTGAAAAACAATTTATAGAAGTAATCATTTAGATATGCATGTAAAATATAGACCCATTCTTATTTTTATGTGACTAACTGGAGGCAAAAATACATTCTGCTTCTATACATGGGCTTTATACTTGTTCTCTGTCATTAGTTAAATGTGCTGATTTCCTTGTTTTAAAATCACATTTCAAATTTTAAAATTAGTTTTGTTATTTTTTCTGCAAATATTCTCTATTTTATTTTCTTAGAAAAATCCAAACAGGGAAAAAGTCATAAAGCTAACACTTCTTGATTGTAACAAATAAAAAGGGAATAAGCATATTTGTAGAACATATTTAAAAAAAAACTTCAAATTATACTTTAGTAAATATATTTTCTCTTACTTGAACAAGATGTAGTCTTATTAATGCAAACAAAACAATCTTTCTGATCTAGCATGAAATCCTGCTCCTGCTCCCCATAGAAATTAGAATATCCATGCCATGTCAAATACAGCCTACCATAGTTGGGTGTTTATAAAAACCAAAAATACTTTTCACAAAAGTAGAAATTCCATGGGGCATTGGGAAGAAAGTTATACTTTGTCTTGTACTTTTGATTTAAGAATATTCATAAAAGGGCTGAGTTTGCAGTTAATTGAAACATTTCATAAGTAGTTCCTAAAAGAACTTTTAGAAAAGTAGAAAAAAACATTTTTTAGCTCTGATTTTCTGTCACATTTTGATGTTAAACGATTAAGTACAGTTTGCTAATTCCACTCCATTCTTTTTCTAATAGTATGGGTTTAGAGACTTGCTGTGGATCACTTTCAGAGTAGTTTCCCTTTATCTTTAAAATTTCAATTTATGGGTACTTTACTTTTCAAAATGCTCTATCTTTTGCAGGAGCCCTGTTTGGGGATTGGCTTGAATTGCGGTTGACTATGAGCCGTGGAGATTTGGCCTTTGTCGCCACCCGTAGTCTCACGGGATTGTTGCGGGATCTCGAGTGACTTGGCCGAAATTGCTGATCGGGTCAGCGCCATTTTAGGGTGTGTTTTTGGCGTGTGTTAGTCGTTATTAGAACCAGAGAGAAAAGTTATCAGAATAAAAAGCTGTTTGTCTCCAGTTTGCTTCTGAAGTTTTTCCCGCGGCTCCGTTGCTCCAAGCAGCAGGTCGTATGGGGAACTTCGGAGGACAGCTGAAAGGTCTCTAAAGATGGGTTCGAATATAATATCAAGGCTATGCAAAGATTTCTGACTCTGTTCTCAGTGAGGAGTATATAGACAAAAGTGAAAGTTAGTGTAGATTTGGGGCAACTCCAGTGTTTGACCCAAAAATGACAAAAATCCAAGCTTTAAAGCTATTGCTTTAGGCGAAAGCTGAAGGATACTTGTATGGAACCTGGGCCTCAGGAAGCAGTGGTGAGGAATCTAGTAAAAGTGACCTGAGGAAAATGAGGAAAAGGAAATTAAAAAAGACCGAGAAAAAGTCCGTCAGGCAGAGGAGTCACTTTTGTGCAGAAATATGAAGGGTATTACTTGAATTGCGCTCTCGGGACAACTCACAGATACATTGGGAACCGCCAGCATTTGAAAAGAAAAAATGGACAGAGTGTCCATCAGTTAATGACTTATGGGCCCCAAGCTCCTTTCACGTTGAGTATAAGTCCCTTAACACCTTTACCAGACTGGAAAATCTATGCATTAAGCGGGGGGCAAAATTCCAAGAACTTTGTATTTTGATAATATAGACATGCTCACAGGGAAATTCGCAGACTTACAGGCTCAAAAACAGATTATGACTCAGATATATATGCTCAGATAAATGCAGCTGCCTTAGAGGCACTGTACAAGGACCTGAGTTAGCTTGTCAAAAGTGATTTGAGCCGTATGCCGACTTTGTGTGCAGGTAGTGTGTGTGCAGATGTTGACCTTCAAATAAATGGTTTTTTAAAGATATAAATGGCGCCTTTGTCACTTCAATTTCACAAAGGCTAAACGTAGACATTATTTCAAGGATATTCCAGGCAAAATTATCATAATCAATCAGGCAATTCTAGGCAAAATCCCAAAAGAGAAATAAGATCAAGCTCATTACCGTGCCCCAGGCCGCTGCCCAGGTGTAAAAGGGAAAATCACTGGGCCAATAAATGCTATTCAAAATTTGACATCCATGGAAATCCTTTGTTCAGGAATTCAAAAAACGGGGCACGGGGCCCAGTACCCCGGGGCCCACAAATGTACGGGGCATTGCAGAAGGAGTATCCTCAAGCATCCACTTTCAGATGCTTCCCGACACAATCCCTACTACCCATGCCACTCCCTCGCCAGAGGAACAAGAGGAAATGCAGGAATAGACCTCTGTTCCACTGCTGGCCGAATAGTGTTAACACCTGAAATGGGGGGCTTTATTAGGTTTGCAAGTGACCCCAGGTGTAATAAACTCAGACTACAAAGGGGAAATAAAAATAATGCTTAGCTCACCCCAAAGTGTAAGTTCTGTTAATCAAGGAGATAGAATTGCTCAGTTTGCTTCTCCTTCCCAATTTACATAATTCATTTAAAATGGGTATGCCTCAAGAAGGGAACAATAGAAGGATTTTGTTCCACTGGACTCAAGACCCATGGCTTGCTGGGTTCGAACTTTTCAAGGAGGCCTATGTGTAAAATAAAAATCCAAGGAATAGAAATGGAGGGATTAATAGATACTGGAGCTGACTCTTTCCAGGGTAATCTTAACCATAAAAAAGAACTCATTATCAAAAAGTACAGAGTAATCTTAACCCTAAAAGTAATCATTGTCATAAAGGAAAAAGATATTTTTTTTCGGGGCCACTGAGAAAATAATGATAAGCCAGTGTGGGTCCTCAGTGGCCCCTATCTAAAGAGAAATTACAAGCGGCCCACCTACTAGTTCAGGAACAACTAGAAGCAGGTCATATAGAACCTTCCACCTCTCCCTGGAATTCCCCCATATTTGTGATCAAGAAAAGTCAGGAAAAATGGCGATTGTTACATGATCTTAGACAAAATCAATAAAACCATGCAAGTTATGGGGCCTACTCAACCTGGACTTCTAGTCCCGTAGCTATTCCAAAAAATTTCCATCTTACATGCCAAATATATGTGGACAAGGCTATCCAACCCATTAAAAATAAATATCCAAAACCTCATGTGTCTACATTACATTCATCACAGATTGAATACTTAATGCTTCAATGATAATGATTTATAGCTAGTGCTCTACTTCTGCAAATTTTGATAATCATCTTCTAAGTCCCCTTATATTATCTTTTTGTATTAATCATCCTATTATTTCCACAGGTAATAAAAAATCAAATTCCTAAGGCATTTAATGTATTTACAGATGG
This sequence comes from Tamias sibiricus, assembly GCA_025594165.1. Lineage (NCBI taxonomy): Eukaryota > Metazoa > Chordata > Mammalia > Rodentia > Sciuridae > Tamias > Tamias sibiricus. The sequence continues at coordinate 102,581,744 of CM046664.1, read as the reverse complement.
GTTTGTATGCTACAGTAGTCTAAAAAGAAAATTATGACTTACATAACTGCACACAAATCAGCCTAGTGGAATGGGAAGCTGTGGTAAGAGCTCTGGAAAATTTTAGGGACCAGCCCGTAAAATTTTTTCAGATAGCCACTATATTGTACAACCCAGTTAGCAGGACCAATAGCACCTTACTCCAGCCTTTAAATTGTTTTATCAAATACAAAAACTTTTGTGAAAAATTCGTAGCCATATTAGCACATACTAATTGTGCCTGGTCCCCTCCATGAAGGTAATCAAAAGGCTGATGAATGTATTTATACTTTCAGCGCTACAAACAAGCTACTTTATTTCATTCCCAGTTTTTCATGTCAACAGCACCACCTTGCAACGTAGGTTTAAAATCACAAAGGAGCAAGCCAGAACAATTGTAAAAGATTGTAAATCTTGTATGACACATTTGACCCAATCCTCATTTCGGAGTTAACCTAGAGATTAATTCATTTGTGGCAGATGGATGTTACTCATGAGCCAAGTTTTGGAAAATTGTGATTTATTCATTTATTAGATAATGCTCAGGCATGATTTTTTGCTTCCTTCATTCTGGAGAAAAAGTTAAAGATGTTACATCTCATTGTTTGCAAGCTTTTGCTTTGGGCATCCCCAAAATGCTTAAAACAGTGGCCCCGCATATATGTCCTCATCTTTCAAGCAGTTTTGCGCAAAATTCAATATATCCCATAGGCATCCCATACAATCCTCACATTATTGAAAGAGCAAACCGAACACTGAAAAATTATGCTATGAGTTAACAAAGATGCACTCTAATGGTTATTCTATGCTGGAGACAGACATTGGTCTTTGGTTTACAAGGATATCTCTTCAGGTACATTTCCAGATCCAGTATTAATTTATGTGTTTTTGAATCCTCTCCAATATCGATACCATCTAGATTAATAAAACAGGTTCAAAATGATCAAGATGAAGTTATTGAAGAATGATTAATACGTCAAGAGGACCAAGAAGAAACAAATGCAAAAGAGTCTTTCAAAATATTTCACAACTTAAGTGTATGATCTCTCTTTAGTGTGCACACAATTGTATTTTTTTTTTTCTTTTCTTTTTATACATGTCTTTATGTCTGTAATTTGTCTACATTTATGTTAATACGTATATATATGGATCACAAAGAACAAAGCGCTTATGGTAAAAAGAAAAAAAATATATATATATATATGGATCCAAATAACTTAATTCATTTTAGGTTAAGAGTATTCAATTTAGGTAAATAATTTTATAAATGAAGGTACTTTCAATTTTGATTTATAGGTGTCCCTGGGACTTCTCTTTAGCAAACAATATGACTAGTGCTATATAACCTGATATTTTGGTGTTTTGACTTAAGATTGTTTATTTGTTATTAACTTCATTTGTTTAATAGCTCATTAATTTCAATTATCTCAACAGGTAAAAAATTGCTCTGTATACAGAGACTCAAGGGTTCCAGCTAACAAATTATTTCTCTCAAGTGCCTTTACCTTTTCTTTAATCTATCTTTAATGCAGTAATTTACCTCAGTCTTTCTTTGTTTTGTTCTAAATATGACATTTTTCCAACTTATGTTTGTAAAAGCTCAACCAGCGATGTATGTGAACAAAAATCAACTTTAATTTTCTAATCTAATTATTCTATTTTGTAGTTTGACAACTCGCCTCTTGACTCAGTGCTGCAATAGCACTGCCTTTCCTTTAATAATTGATGCTTGAGTTTCTAGGTAGCGGGCCCTGAAGATTTGCCGGTGGCATTGTCTAAACATAAAAAAGACGTCTGCTGCTCAAACATCAAACAACCTCACCAACAGTGTGGCCTCTGCTCTACATGCATGGGGCCTCCTACATCAACATGTTATAACAAATGGACATTTTGATCTTTCATTGTTTGGGCCTTTCCAGGACAATGCCTTGCGGGTATTTGTCTAGAGAATTCAGTGTGTTACTTGATGGAACTTAGGGCAGCTGATTTGTTTAAACAATTTGATATGCTATGCAATTTGGCTCATCACCAAAAGGCTTGTTGCCTTAAAGCCGCAACATCTCCTCACAATTTGGACGGCTGTTAGTCATCATATATAGTCGATCCTAAAGGGCTCCATTGGATGGCTGGTTAGCCAATGACGGGTAAGATCCCCAGAGGGGGACAACCTAAGACAGGCACAGTCGCACGGGACAGTCTCATGTGGCCGACATATCAACCTAAGACAGGAGTCAAGGGCACAGCCTTGATTATCCGATGACGGGTAAGAATGTTGGTTGCACATAGACGTCCTAGAGCATTACCTCTTTTAAAACAAAAGGGGGAAATGCAGGAGCCCTGTTTGGGGATTGGCTTGAATTGCGGTTGACTATGAGCCGTGGAGATTTGGCCTTTGTCGCCACCCGTAGTCTCACGGGATTGTTGCGGGATCTCGAGTGACTTGGCCGAAATTGCTGATCGGGTCAGCGCCATTTTAGGGTGTGTTTTTGGCGTGTGTTAGTCGTTATTAGAAACCAGAGAGAAAAGTTATCAGAATAAAAAGCTGTTTGTCTCCAGTTTGCTTCTGAAGTTTTTTCCCGCGGCTCCGTTGCTCCAAGCGCTTCAGGCAGCAACAATCTTTATATCAATTCATTTCTATTTTAATTTTTACTGAGATTTCTCCCTGTTTGCATAAATCTTTGATGCTTCAGGCCATGTATATTTCAAAGCAGAACCCATTTTGTGCTTTGAAAAGCATTAAATAAACCAGAAAATGCAGCAAACTATATGATATGGAACAAACTGAGTTTGTGTGCTTCTTTTTTTAAATAAAATCTTCAAATTTTATGAAGTGGAATTACAAATACTCTACAATTCACATGAGTTAACAAAGATGCAAGAAATAGGATCAATGACTGCAAAGAGGTAAGACAGTATAAACAGACCCATGTATGATTCAGATATTGACCCTCTTCATTAAAACTACCATAACTACTATTTTCAAGAAAATAGGTGAAAAATAATCAGAACCAGATGGCTTCCCCAGTGAAATCTCCCAAATATGTAAATAATTAGCAGCATAACCTTGATTCTAGATCCTGACAACTCATTACTAGAGGCTCATTACAGGGAAATTTCTTTCATAAATAAAGACATACAAATCTCTCACAAATATTTGCAAATCAAATCCATCTGTATATAAAAATGAGTATTTTGACAAGTGCATTTTAATTTGCGAGTGCTGAGTTGGCTTAACTTTTGAAAGTCAATGTAATTTACCATATGTAAAGAAGATTAAAAGTTGATTATTTTAAAAGATTAGAAAAAGAATGAGATAAAATTTAACAACCATTAATAATAACAATTTTTAAAAAGCCCTCTTGGTAACCTAGAAATGCAAATTTTTGTAGATGACAATGTTTGGGGGAAAAAACTGAGAATTTTATACTTAGTATTAAAATATTTAATTTTCACCTTGAATTTCAAAATGAAATTACCACAACTCAACATTCTACTAGAGGTCCTAGCTAGCACACCAAAGGACAAAAGGAAAAGGAATAAGAGGCACAAGGATTGCAAATGAAGAAATAGAACTGTCTGTCCACTTTGTACTTGAATCAGTGAATGTGAATAATCTATGAGACTGCTTTTCTTTTTCTTTCTTTCTTCTTTTTTTTTTTTTTTTTTTTTTTCTTTTTTACTGGGGATTGAACTAAGAGGTGCTTTACCACTGAGCCACATACCCAGCCCTTTTTATTTTTTATTTTGAGTCAGGATCTTAGTAAATGGCTTAGAACCATGCACCTTGCTTTAGTTGCTGAGGCTGTCCTCAAACTTGCAATCTGCCTCAGCGTCCTGAGTCACTGTAATTACAGGCATGTGCCACACTAGCTTATTTCATTGTTATATATCATAAGCAGTTAGAAAATGTCATGCTTAAGAAAGATATCACAATAGCATCAAAAATCAGTTTATGTGCATGCATCTAACAAAAAAAAAAATTGACAGATCTCTATAAAACTCTACAACAATACTGTAAGAAAATGAAAAAATGCAGCATATGTGCAGGGATACACAGAATTTAAGAACTGGACAAACACTATGTTATAAGGATATATCTGGTCCTCTAGTGCAATACTTGACAAGCTGTTTCTAGAATTATGTGGAAATCCCCAAGGGGCAAAAATAGCCAAAACATTCTTATAGAAGCAGCTTGTAGTAGGAAGACTTGCTCTTCTGAATATTAGTTATAATATATAAAGTTATTTACATACTATGATGCTGATGCAAGAATCAAAGAATAGAGTGATGAAATAAGTAGAGTTCACCAAAAGGCTACATGAACAGTGGTACTTGGTTTTTGAGAAATTATCATTACACAAGATTGGGGGAAAGGAGAGCATTTTCAACAATAATGATAATGGGATAATTGGTTGTCCACAGGGGGAAAAATGCAACTTGATTTCTATTTTAATCCATTCGCCAAACTGATTTAAGTTCAGATATAAATGTGAAGTATGAGAAGTCCTATTTGGGGATTTTAAAAGTCTATCTTCATGACCTTAAGGTGGAAAAAGTATTCTTAAACAGAATATAGAATGTTCTAACTACAAAGGAAAAAAATAGAAATTCTGTTCATCAAAAAAAATATTAAGGTTTAAGAGATAATCCACAGAGCAGGAAGAATGGTTTGCAACACGTGTAACAAACCTAGGCCTCATAAAGGGGATATGTAAAGATCTACTAATAATAAGTGTAAAAAATGACGTAATAGAAAAATTAGTTTGTACAAAAAGATTTGTCATCATATGACAAAGAAATAAAATATCCTTTTCACCATTAAATCCATACAATTTTTTATTTTTGCTTGTCTCAAGTATTATACAAATCTATGTGCTTCCTAAAAGTGATGTCCATAGGACTTCCTTTAAAAAGCACTTGTGTAATGTGATATTTTTTTCCTTAATAAAAACTTGTATCAGTTAGCTTGTGCTGTATATCACACAGTCGGAAAATTTAGTCACTTAAATTGACAATCAAGTCATTCCCAATTCTGTTGCCTGCAGTTTCTTAGCCTGTGCTCAGGTGAGGTTATGGTGGTCTTAAGGGGGACTACTCACACACCTGTGGTTAGCTGCCAGTTATCCAGCTGCTCTGCTCCTGCGGGTTGGCTGCTGTTGGCTAGGGCTGTAGAGGTGACTGGGTTTGTTCCCTGGTGGCTGGAAAGGGTTGCAATAAGAAGATCAAGGACCCTGAAGGACGAGTTTCAGAACTGACACTATATCCTTTTCATCATATCCTAGACTGCAAAGCAAGTGCAAGGCCAGGCCGGATTCAGGGGTGGAGAAATAAAATTCACCTTGAGATGGTGGGATCTGCAAGGTCCCATTATAAGGAATATGAATATGAGGAGAGGAAGCAACGTTTGCAATTTGCTACACTTTATTAGCTGATAACTTTTATCCCTTTTATTTCTTCCCTTTATCACTTCTCAGATCCCTTCTCTACCCTTCTGTTCATCAGGGAAAGCTCAGTACCTATTGTGTGTCTTTCCAGAAGTCTCATAATGTCATGGTAGCAGAGGAAAAAATTTGTTATTGTTTAGTTTGCAAAACTATGATGATATTAAATTTTTGCATCATTCTTCTTAGTTGAAAATACATCATAGAAATCCTCTCAAATCAACTCATATGGACATATATCATCCTATTTAATGAGTTTATAAAATTCAGTACCATGGGTATTCCATAACTGATTGTCATTTTATTATCAATGAATATTTGCTTTATTTCTATTTTTTCAATTATATACCTTAATAAACAATGTTGATTTTTCATGTTTTAAAAATGTTTTAAGTAAATTTCAATAAGTATAATTCACATGATCCTGTTTGATTTTTATAATTCATTGATACCTTTAAGACACTCATCTGAGCTATTTCTTTAAAACCTGGAGATTATCTGTCACCTTGTAATACCTATGAGCATTAGTGTCTTGAATTATATTAAACTTCCTCTATAGGAACTTCTAACCTCACTAATAGATTTTTAAAATCTCTGACAGTATGAACCATGGCTTATTTTTCTTTACATCTAGCAGAGTGATGATGGGCTTTTAGGAGACATTTAGTAAATATTTATTGAATATGTTATAAGTAACTGGAAGTTTGAAAAGGATCAACTATTCTAATTTCAAGTGATTCATATAAATTCCAAGGGATAAACAGAATTTAACCTGAGCTTTGCAAGGAAATTATTGGTAATTTTCAGACTTCAAAAGAGGTGCTTTCTAATTTTTTGTTTTGTTTTATTTTCTTGGGTAGTAGAAGGGTAGAGAGAGGGAATATGAGAAGTGATAAAGGGAAGAAATAAAAAATGAAAAGACATATCAGCTACGTAAGTATAGCAATTTGCAAACCTGCTGCAAAGCTTCCTCTCCTAGTATTCATGTTCCCTGTAATGTGACTTGACAGATCCTGCCATCAAGAGGTGGATTTTATTTCTCCATCCTGAATCTGGGCTGGCCTTGTGACTTGCTTTGCACTTCAGGATGTGATGAAAATTATATTGTATCAGTTCTAAGACCAGTCCTTCAGGCACCTTGATCACCTTATTGGAACCCTTTCCAGCACTATGGAAATACATATGCTTATTTAATAATTTCTCACTAGCCAATACTATTTCAACCGATGAATGCATTGAAGAGAAATATTAAAAAGTATATCCCATGTGGTTAATGCAAAAATAAACACAAATTCTTCCCAAATAATATTGACTGTATATATTGTGTGATTATTAGGTTTGGTATGTGGATTTTCTTCTGTATGTATAATTCTCTCTTGAATAGACTATGATAAAGAACTATAGTAAATATCTGTAAGAAAGGAAATGGTGGATTGTTCATGGAAATGCTAATTTTTTCCTCACATAATTTATCAGTCATGCTTTGTCTTTAAGACTTACTTAAATAATGATTGCAATAATTTTCTTCAAATTAAAAAAATTATTACATTAATTAATGTTTCTGTTTCAAATGCCAGAATTGATGCCTTAAAAATGGGCAGTAATCTTTTACTTGCTAAAGAACTAATTTTAGTTTTTAGCTTATTATATCACTCTCATATGAAATTATACAATACATTATCCATCAGTGTTCATTTCTGTTTTATCCATGAACTAAACAAAAATGAATTTTTGTCAACAGCGAGAGAATTACACTTGACTTAGGGTGGATATACTCTGAAGACACAAGGACTTTCAGCAAAATTTCTTTTACCTGATCAAATATTTAGCACTCTTTTGGTTTTGAAGGCTGAAAATCCAATTTAATTCAGCTGAGGCAAAACCAAAAACAAACAAACCTCTAGGACTTTACTGGCATACAGCTCAGTGCAAATCTGGTGTTCGACACGGCTGGATTCAGAGTTCAAACAATGTCATCCCAACCCTCCCTCTTATCTATTTACATCTTTATCTTTGTTTTAACTCCATCATAATATTGTTGTCTTTCAGTTCTGCATGTCATGGCTTCTCTTAGGTGCCTCATTGCATCCTACTCTGGATAGACTTTCTTCTTGTTTAATAAAGATATTTAGCCAGCAGTCCTCAGATTTCACCTTTGCAGCTTGTGAGAAAAAGGGGTGGATCAACTCTCTCCTAGTGTCCATAAAGCAACTCCTATGCAGGGACTCTGGACTGTGCTCAATGGAAGGACATCCTTTGTAGATAGGAGACAGAAAGGATGCTTTAACTAACCATCCAATTAGAGGCATATGATTTGAAGAAGGAAGCTCTGGAATTAAAGAAAGCATTGGGGAGACTCAGATGTATACTATACAGTTCCTCAGAAGCGTGATAAGTGAAGATCATACTCATGTTTCCAAAATCAAAGGGAAAATCCTCAGTTATCTACCTGGTATAATTAGATTAGACCTGCATTAGATACCTATTATCAGCAGGCTGTCACTGCATGGATAAGCTCCATTTAATTTATTCACTCACCAGTTGATGGATATTTGGGTTGTTAGGACTAAAATTTTAAAGTCACCAAGAAAGGTGGGAGGATGATTTGTAAATTATCATATAAGAAGTTTTGGATCAGAGTTGTAGAACAATGGCAGCTTAGAGCTTGACCCATCTAAGACATTTCAGAATGGAGCACTTTGCACCAATATGAGTAGATATGACTAACAGGGTGGCCAGTTAGTCTGATCAGTTAAGGTCTAAGGACCAGTTTTTCTTTTCCTATTATCTATCTATCTATCTATCTATCTATCTATCTATCTATCTATCTATCTATCTTTCTAATCAGTTATACATGACAATAGAAAGCTCTATGATTCACTGTAGACAAATGGAGCAGAATTTTTCACATCTCTGGTTGTGCATGAAGTAGAGTCACACCATTCATGCAATCATTCATATACCTAGGGTAATGACATCCATCTCGTTTTGCTGTCTTTCCTACCCCCTTTGTTCCCCCTTCCCTCTTGCTCCATCAAAGTTCCTCCACTTATCCCATGCCCCCCCATATGGATTAGCATACATTTATCAGAGAAAACATTCGGCCCGGTATAGGGACCAGTTCTTTCAATGCAGAAAAAGCTAGATAGGCAAGACCATCACAAGGGTGCAGCGCAAGGTCTACATTAATCACACTGCCTTAGAGTTTTCCCTCACAAATTTGACCTCGGGAACACTTTCAAATCTTGGCAGAGACAAAGAACAAACACCAAGCTCCCATCTTGTATCATCCATCAGTAAAACAGCCAAACACAAGGGCCCAATGGCAGGAAATGAAACATTTTGTTAAAAAGCAAGAAGCCAAGCTGGTCTGGGGGAGAAACTGATTGAGTTTCAAATTCTCGTGACATATTCAGGCAGAAATGTCCAAAAAGAATAGAAGAAATTAGTAATTAGAAGCAAAGAAAGACCAGGGCTATGGTGACGAACAGGATGTCAGTATCACTTATAGATAAGTGACACATGGCTACTCATTTCCTGTCCTTTTCCTCTCACACACATTTCTTAAGTGTGGCGCTGTCTGCACGAACAGAACCCTAGGCTGGTTTTTGAATGGAAGGAGAGAGACAAGAATAGTCACAAAACTTCTGCTTAGGCTGCCTGTGAGTAACTCTTAAGTCACATAGAATATTGAGCAAAATTGACTAACCTGTTTGAAGGCTTCTGGATAGATGTTTTAATAGATGCTGGCAAGCTACTCTATTATTTCACTAGCATTAGAGTCAGTTGGGGCACTTTCCCTCATCTGTGAAATTGACCTTCACCTCTAGTGGGATGGGTATGATGACACATCTAAGAACCAACCCCCTTAACCCCTCCGATTGGGAAAGAGAAGTCACGGTCCTCTGGTATGGAAGAAAAGCCTCTTCATTTCTCCTGCTTTCCTGTTCTACCCAATATAGGGATAATGTTTGTCCAGCATTAGATAAATATTCATGGCCATGTGTGGCCACCATACCCTTCTAATGGATGGCACCTGGAAGAAAAAAACATTATTCTTTAAGTGAAATAAAGCTGGAAATGACCCAGATTTTAGAAGAGTACATAAGCATGAATATTTATGTCACACACTAGCATTTACAAAGATTTGTTTTTCCTCTTTACAAAGTTTTGTAATTGAGCTATAAAAATTCAGGCTATCCTAGAATTGAGCAAACATACTAAGTGCCCAGGATTTGATGTTAACACTTTAGTAAAGTTTGAGGGGCTGAGAAAGTGGTGCCAAAGTATTTGTCCCCCACATCTATAAAATAACTTTTCTAATTCTCTGTGTAGCAATTCTAATTTCCACAAAACTCCTTGATTATCATTAATAATCAAACTACCTTTTTTATTCTCAAGGTCCTAATAATAAAGACATTTAAGGAGAATAAAAATATTTTTGGTAAGGGAAAAAAATCATGTGTCTCCTATCAACAGTTTTTATAAGTGGCATTTGTTTTACATGTTGATTCCATTTTATGCCATTGAATGAATTTTTGTTCCATTTCCTCGGGGGGAGGGAATGATAGAGAAGAATTTGACAATAATAGAATATTCCATTTCTTTCAAACATGAGAATTATATTTGATTTCCGAATCCTTGTCCATATGGAGGGGGGGTACTACGAACATCTGAGGAAATTCAAATGATCTGTAGATAGTTTCTGTAGCCTATGTGGATGCCACAACTCGAGATGCTACCTCTACCACAGGGAGAATTCGGTGTGCCTTGAGTAAGATCAGGTCTATATCCTTGCCTCCAGAGAAAAGATGGTCTCAACCAAACCCCAGTGAAGAAAATTAAACAACATAAAATAAGCAGGAGTGAAGGTATATGGCCAAACTCACCCAGATTAAGAATATAAGTCATTGCTCTTACTGACAAGCCATTGCTTTTATGGCCAGTTTGTGATGGCCTCAGGGATTTAAATGAGCACATAGCCTTTACTTTTGTAAATTATTCCATAAAATCTGCTTATTGTTCAGAACAGTGACCAGGAGCTATTATTCAAATGCTCTAAACCTCACACATGCTTAATGCACTACTGAATAACAATCTTTGCCCTGACCCTGGCATCCATCTCTTAGAGAGTCTGCTCTGTCAAAAGTTCTGGAAACCCTACAGAGAACATAGCTGCAAAGGAACAAAAGAAACAAGAAAATTAGCTGCACAAAATCTAGCACTGTTTTGTGCAATAAGTTTCATGATGCCCACCTTGAAATTTTTCTGTCTACTTCTCCTTTATCTCTGATATATCCAGTCTTTCTACCTATTTACCTATATGTCTGCTGCAAAATGCAAAAACAAACAAAAGATCATGCAAAAACATAGCATGTCCACTTTATTTGTGGAAATTCTGCTGATTTTTGAATTGTTTGTCACAAACTAGTAGACCTTGACCAATTACAGCCTGACCACTATCTCTGAGAAAAATTTACTTTTCTCAAGAGGAAGAATTGAGCTTGATAAAATTTAAACCCATTTCAGTGAATATGCTAGAGATTAATGACTTTTTACAATTACCATAGATCTGTATATCCAAATAAACTGTTTATACCTTCTAATTGTATACCTTCATCTTACATTTAAGAACACACAAAAATCTCCTCTTATACATGCTAAACTCACAAAACTATATGTGTTAAAATAAATATAATTATATCTATAATATATCAATTATATTATACATAAAATCTCCTCTCTCAAAATCATATTATATTCATGCACTCATATCCTCAGGAGGAAATATTTCTGACCTCCAAATGTGTCTCATTTACAGAACCTTAGTCTTCCTTCTTCATTAGAACAAATACTTTCTTTGCATTAAGGTTGGGGGAAAATATCCTTTAATTAATTTTCATGCTTTCTTCAGGGATGATTGTTTCTTTTCTTCAAGTCAAATTATAGTGTTTCCCCAAAAAATATTGTATGGAAAATAACTTCCTGGGAAGCTGGTCTAGCCCTCAGAGAGAAAATTAGTGACCTCAAGCTGCCTCAGGACTGAGGGACTTACTGCCCAGTTTCTGGGATTAGCACCTGCTTATAGCTTTCTGTTGTCTGGCCTCTCGCGGAATTTTCTTTAGCTGTAGGGTTACCTGGCCCAAGGTTGCACTGGCTTCCCAAAGCAGACCATACCCAATTACTGGTCAATGAAAGGTAGACAACTCTGAAGGGTCATCTCAGTTCAGAGCTTACCATCACCAAGTTGATTGTCTCACAGCCCAACTTTCTCTGCGGTACTGCTTCTGCCCCTGTCCACCAGCAGTTGATCCTGAGGGCACTGGTCAGTGAGCTTCTTGCATGCTAACCTGCACCTCAGAGTTGGCTTCCCAGGGCACATGCAAACAGAAACATCATTTGATAACTGTTGTAAAGCAGATTGGGAAAAATTGAAAAATAACATAGTTTTTTAATTAAAGAGGGACAATGGGCAAAGCATGGTCTTTGAGTGCACCACATCAAAATGCCATTGTACAATGAACCAGTGAACCAGCACTGTACACTGTTTTCATCCAGCCTGTCATCCGGTAGTATCCTGCTAAATCTTCCTCGAGAGGGTCATGGTCTGTTTTGTACCTAAGCTAATTTAATTGGTCTGGGCCAGGGCCAGGGCCAGGGCCAGGGCCAGGGCCAGGGCCTGCTAATTTTTCTTTATATCTTTATATCTTTTTTCTTAAGCTTTTGCTTTCTTTAATATATACTTAATATTGATGTAAGAAGAAACTTAATTATGGATTTATTTTTGGTAAAAATTTTTATTGTAGTATGGCACATATATAAAATTTATAGCTTAATGACTTCTCACAATAGTCTGGGTAGCTTACAAAAATAAATTATATAGCACATTACCATTATCCCAGCAGCCTCCTCTGCCCCCTCCTGTTACAGTACTCTAGAGTTAACCTATTTCCAGATTTGTAACACAGTGAGTGGGTTGTGCTTCTCTTTGAACTTTACATAAACAAAATCATACATTTTAAATTCACATTTTCCATTAAGTTTCCCTAGCTGAGTATTGTTTGTGAGATCCATCTATGTTGTATGTTGTATGGGTTTTTCCCATTTTTATTGTATACATTTCTAATATATGCATTTTCCAAAATTTATTTATCCATTTCCTTTCCTCATGGACAACTGCATTATTTCTCATTGGTAGCTGTTACAAATAGTGAAACCATGGCTATGTTTTTGGTTTATATTCCTGTGGTATATGCTTAGGAATAGAATTGGCAATTCACAGGAATATGTATATTTACACTCTAGTAGATATCATCAAGCAGTTATCCAAGGTGGTTGCATCAATTAACATTATGACAGCAGAATTTGAGAGTTCTAATTGGTCCACATCTCCATCAACACTTGGCATTTTATACACACAAACATGAGCACCTTTTGGAGGAGGTATAGTTCTATTCTGTTGCAATTTTTAAAAAATATTTATTTATTTATTTATTTGCTTTAGTTGTGCACAATACATTTATTTATTTTTATTCAAAGTTGTTGTATTTACAATAGTAGTATGCATTATAATTCATAATAAACATACAGAGCATCTTTTTACAAAACACTGTTTGTATACAATGTATATTCATACCATTCAAATCTTCAATCATGCATTTAGGATAATGACATCCATCTTATTCAACCACCTTTTCTTTTTTCCCCTCCCTCCTTGCTCCCTTCTTTCCCCCTCCTCCCCTTGGCAGCGGAAAAAGTCCCAGCCTGTTGCAATTTTTATATGCATTTCTTCTGATGTCTAAAAATGTGGAGCAATGTTTCAAATATATATTGGTTATTTGGAGCTCCAAAAGACTGTCAACATTTTTCTTTTCTATATTTTTATTGAGCTTACTGATCTTTCTTGTTGCATTTACAGGAGTATTTCATATTTTCTCCATATAAATCCCTTGTCAGGTACATCTATTGCAAATAAATGCATTTAGTGACTTGTCTTTTCACTCTTTTACTGGTGGTGTCTAATGAATAGGAGTTCATAGTTTTCAAGTAGTGAAGTTTATCAGAATTTCCCTTTTTGGTTATTAATTTCTGTATCTTGTTTAAAAAATTCTTTCCAACCCAAAGCAACATATTTTTCTTTTGAAAGTTTTGCTTTACTTTGTAATTTAGGTTATATTTCACTTAAGATTCACTTAAATTAATTTTGTATAAGAAATAGGTAGAAAATATTATATTTATATAAATGTACAATTAAAATGAAATAATGAAACTTATTGAAAAAATTAATTTGCCTCCATTGTATTACAATGTTGCCATTGCATGAATCAAATAACCCTATGTAATGTTCAAAGCAGTATAATCTATATCTGCTGATATATATGTACCATAAAAGAAACCAAGAAGAGGATATCAGTTTAGAACCGTTACAGGGAAAGTTACTGCAAAGCATGAATAAATTTTAAAGGAATATCAGACTTAATAATCTTGGAATGTGGGTGTCAAGTAATGACTCAGTGTAATGATTAAATCATTTTAACACTATCTAATGTTCTGAAATAGCTAAATTTATTCTATAAGAATAAAAAGAATTGAATGTTGAGTATATAAAATTCGACCATCTCAGCTGACTCTAATTATGGTTAGTAACTGACAAGGTAATGAAACTGGATATTTTGGGTACTGGCTAAAGAATACTTCTGTGTCAATAAACTAAGGAAAACTGAGATGCGATTGTATGGATACATCTGGGACACAGTCTTCGCCCAACTGTAGAAATCAAGAGTTATGAGATCATAATCTTTTGTAAAACAGAAAAATTGGGTGAATATCTACTACATGAAAACTCAAAGCAGATTTCAATCCCTGAACAACTTATTGAAAAATTTGACTTTCATATATATAAAACTAATCCGTACCACTGGGAGAAAAATAAGTCAGTAAGTGGAGCAATAAAATTCCATGGCTGTCAAAGTGTCTAACAGAGCTATAGGAATAAAACCAAAACGTATGCTTCATGTTTGAATGTATCAATGTGATAATTCAATATACTTCTTGAATAATAAATACTATTAAGATAAAATGACTATCAACTTGACTAAATTGATCTTGAATGATAGGTAATACAAAATCTTTTAAAACATAACACTTGTATTTTCTAGGCAATGTAAATTAAACCTATCTTCTATAATATAAAATGATGTATTAGAAATGTCAGAGACATCTTCAAAATTGGAATATTAAAAGGGCAGCCATTGCAAAGTGTCAGTTTTGAAATTCAGCTTTACAATACACTGCTCTACTGTGGGGCCAAATATTGAGAAAAAAATAAAATCACATTTCCTGATGAACTGACATTAGGAAGGATTATTTCCCAGAAGAAGGACTTAGTAATGTGAATGAATTGTTGGAAAAGTGAAACATCTTGGTGTGAAACAAGAAAAACCCTTGTTCCTGCCCTCATGGTCAATCACTCAGACTCACTGGGCTCATACCCACCTTGAAGACTTTTCCTTCCTTTCCTCCTTTCTCCCCTATCCCTCCCTCCCTTTCTTTCCTTCTTTTGTTTTTCTTTCTATGCCTGTACATACTAAGTTACAAGAATCTCACTTGTCTATGGCTCATTAACCATATAAAGCATTTGCTCCCAAACAGAAACTGGTTCAGTGGGTGGTTTTGAGGACTGTGTAACTTACAGATCTTTCCTTCTTCCTACTTTCCTTCCCTTAGGACTTCACATGTATATGGTCCTCTACTTTCTTTCTTCCCCATGAATTTCACTTCTCAGTTTAAATATTTAACTTCAGTAAGTTTTTCTCTTTAAAACTATCTCTATTCTGTATTGACATTTTTTTCTTTTTATTTACCAATTGTGGCCCCATTTCCTTGGAAAATTTCTCTCAATACCAAGGCAAGTTCATGGGTATACAGTCTTTGCGGATGCATACGACTCTCTCTCTCTCTCTCAGGCTTCTACACTTGATTTTAGTGTTCTGCAATCACTGTTTTGACATTCTTAATAATTTTAACTTTGACCTTGTGTTCTGTAAATGAAGTCTAGTGGAACAATGTACTATGCATATGAGCAGAGGAGATAGGGGCAGTATTTGTTTTTGTTGTTCTTTTTCACCCAAACATAATGTTTGCAGTGATCCATGTCATGAGTGACTTCATGATGCATGAAAGTTCAGCAAGACACAAGTTAAGTGTGTTAAGATTGTGCCTACATCTAGGCACTGGCAGACCCAAAAGCCCACATGTTCTACTTGATTCAGAACTTTGCAGAAAGAAGAAAATGACCATGGACCCCTATTATATTCTTTCTTACTCATCTCATATTAGCCAGTTGTAATGATAATGTTGACATGAAACAGAAGAAAAGATAAAGCAACGAATATTTCCTTTTTTTTTTTTTTTTTTTTTGTTCAGTCACTCTTAATTCATCAGTAGGCTGGAGGTCAGAGAATATGTGCATATCAAGATGGGCAGTAAAAAAGAGCTGTTGCTGGGCATGGTGGCACACCAAGTAAATCCCATTTGTTCGCTTGTAATCCCAGTGACTCAGGAGCCTGATGGAGGATCACGAGTTCAAAGTCAGCCTCAGAAATTTAACAAGGCCCTAAGCAACTTATTGAAACCCTGTCTGTAAATAAAATATAAAAGATGGGCTGGGGATGTGGCTCCAGGGTTTAATCCCTGGAATCACCCCACATACAAAGCCTTTTAGTTTGTGCAGTGGTTTCACTGTTCTGTTAAGAACAAATTGAATAATTTTGGTGCTTTTACATTCAAGTAAAATGGTTTTATGTTGGTATTTAAAACTGTCACTGCACAATATCAAGATGAAGGGAAAAATTCATGCTAATAGTTAGAATTTCTCTTTTTTTATTAGAAAGACATTAAATGACAAATTAAAAATGTGACAACTTGAGAGGATCACGTAAGAAAGAAAAAGGGTTTATGTTTGTTTTAATATCTTTAATTATACTTTTCTCTTGTTTCTATATATATTTTTTTTATTGTTTTCAATCTATGGGTACTGCATTTTCATTTTGCACTGGGCCCTGAAAATTATGTAGCTGGCTCTGCTGAAGACTTATTGGTTAAAACTGCTTCACTTTTACTAACCATGCTTAAGAAACATTAACTCAGTGCCAGTAAATTTCTGAATTACAGAAAATGAAGACCAAGTTGGTGGCTCTTTGAAAACTCTGTAAATTTTTTCTTGGCAGACTTAAGAACTTTTAAGTAAAACTCATTTGTTCTCAAACAAGAATAACAAAAATAATTTCAAATTTTTCATTTATTTGTCAGTGGTAGTTCTTTTTCAATGAACTACCTTTTTTCAATCTACTTTTTTTCTTCTAGTCTTCACTAAAAATATAGAGCATTTCAGCTGTCTTGTAGGTCACATAGACTTTGGCCATCAGAGGAATCATGAGTCATGTGTTTTCAGGGCTGGATTGGGACATAAGCATCATTTAGTCTCCAGGAAATATATGTTTTAAGTGCCAAATAACTGGCTTACAAACTAACCTTTGTTCCATGGCCTGTTTGCAAGTCAAGAGCTTTCTGATTTTAGTTTACATTTTCCTACAGTTCAAATGTGATGCTCAAGATACCAAATTTGCTTCATGATTATAAACATCTACTGTACAACAGATTTTTCAAAGCCACTTTGAAACATTTATTTAGTCAGTTTTGAGAGCTTAGCATGCGTTTTCCCTTGGTTTGGTCCTAGAATTTAGTTAGGAAGAGATAATACAAATGGACAGAAAGTAGACAAACACGAAAAAGAAAGGTGGTAATTTTATACCAAAATTCATATATTTGCTTCTCATGTTCTTGTTTCCATAATTACTATAGAGGAGATAATATTATTTAGTCATTTTTAGTCATCTCTTGTAGACCTCTGAAGATTAGATGTTTTCTGTGATAGTATCCTATGAGAATAGAGAAAAAGTTATAGATGCTATTCATCTCCAAGAATTTTATTTGCCTTCAGTCAGCAAGAAGAGTTAGAGATTTTAATTTAAAAATGAAAAAAAAAAAAAAAAGACAAAAAAACAGAACAACAGATTCAGGAAACGTTTTCTCCGGTCTCTATGTCAACTGAGGTCATGTTTAATAATTACACCTCTGTGTATTAAATCTATCCTTTCTGCTTTATCTTTTCAAAGCAAAATACTAGGTCACAAACTCTATATGAACCAGCTATTTCTGGAATTCAGTTTTGGAATACTTTATTTCTTTTTTCCTTTTAGCTCTATTTTACTTGTATGTCTCCCTTCCAAGTAAGAAAAATAGTTTACAAAAGAATAAGTACATTTTGTCATTTAAATGGTTGGTTTTAGTAAACCTATTAGATTTTCACAAATAACAATTTTCACATTTTTTTATCTTTAAGTAAGATGATATTTTAATGTGTTTTGATTATAGAACACTCTCCCCCCTCCCTTTTTTTAGCACAAGAAAAAACTGTCAAAATTGTATATCAAAAAGGAAGGCCAACTATCATTTCTCTTATTGAATCTTTGGTGCTTATTTGTTGAAGGAGCCCTAATTAGGAAGGGCTGTTGCAGCTAGCTGGAAGCCATAAGTTCCACCTGATATGTATGTGACGCACCTGTAGGCACCCGAAAAGCTGAAGGTATATAACCGGGTGAAAGCGGTCCGAGTTAGGAGAACGGAGAATTCAGTCAGCCGGGCAGTCACTCGGTCGGTCAGAAGAATCAGAGCGGCCAGAACGTAGGCAGAGCGGTTACAGAAGAGAAACCAGATAGAAGAAGTAATGACTGGCCAGAGTTAGGCCGAGACTCCTGAGGAAGACAGAAGACAGAAGACAGAAGAAGGAAGAAAGAAGAGAGAAGAAAGAAGCTCTAATCTTTCTCTAAGCTAAGCTCTATCTTTCTTTACTCTAATCTACTCTAAGCTAAGAATCTTTCTCTAAGCTAAGCTCTATCTTTCTTTAAGCTAAGACTCTAAGCTAAGAAGACAAGAAGAAAAGCTTGCTCTAATCTTTCTCTCTAAATATCTTTCTTTCCCTCTCTAAGCTCTAAGAAAGTAGAAGTAAAAGTAGTAAAAGCTTAACTCTGCCTCCGAGAGTTTTTCCTCCCGGGTTACGGTACCAGGCAGCTTCCAATTTGTTACAATTGTCCCTAATTGCAATCATTGTTTAACTCCATTACTTTTAGAGAATGATGGTTTATTTCACTTTTATTAAGACTTTTTTTCTCTCAAAACACTATTGGATTAAGTTTATTTCCCAGGTTAATAACTCTTACTAAGTAAAAGTTGTTTTTGTGCGTGTTTTTAAAAATGAGCCATAACCCAGAGACAACTTGTCACTATTATACTCAATGTTTACGTTGGAAAATTGACCATGAGAAAACACTAATTGTTCAGAGATTTCTGAAATCTCCATTATGGAGACTATTCCACTATCATAAAGCAGCAAGAGCAAACTATAAAAAGTGGGCTGTGCTCAAACACAGCCAGATTTTTTTCCCCAAAAACCATTATTTCATCATATCCTCACAATAAATCATCTCGTAAAATGCAACGAAATTCTCAGATTAACTCCTATATCATCACCATTCTATTCGCAGCCCCACCAAGCTTTTAAACCCCAAATCTGACACACTGCCAGACATGAGCAACATTTCAATATCCTTTGTGAAAGTTAAAAAAAAAAAAAAAAAGAAAGAAAAAAAGGTCTAAGTGGGAGTGGAGGGGTCCCGTCCTTAGGTCCCTTTGTGTTACCAGGCACAAATGGGCTATTCTCTTCTATCCCCCACTATGGGTTTCAGATTACTCGTTTGTAAAATAAGAAACCTGAGCAAAGTTTTGCGTTACTTTTCCATAAACTGATTCCGGGCGTGAAGGGGAGTAGGTTGAATCAGGAAAGACCAGTCAACTAACTTCAGGTGGGTTAAACTTAGACCTCCAACTTCTGAAATCAAGGATATGCGGACCTTGCAGCAGCGGAAATACAGGTTCCAAAACCTGGAGCCGGGGCCGCGGTCTGCGGCGGCTCTTCCGGAAACCCGCCTGCTCTTGTGAACTGGCTCGCGCCACGCCCACCTCCGCACTGTCCTCGTCTTCCGCGAACTACAATTCCCAGAACACCTTGCAACCCTTTTCGCAGGGCACCAATAAGCGCGCGAGTGACGCCATCATCCAGCGCGGTGTTTAGGCTCCACTGATGTCGTGGCGCTTTAGGGCCAGAAGTTGGTGTTGCTCGGGGCCCTGAGACTGAAGACGAGGTCCGGGTGACTCCGACCCATTCCTACCCACGTCTCCCTCGCCCGCCTTTCCCTCCTTCCTCTGGCAGGATGAGGCGTGCAGGCCTGGGTAAGAAGAGGGCTGAGGTTCAAAGTTTGGGGATCCCAGAACCAGCTGTGCTGGGAGGCATAGGGGCGTGGGGAGGATCTCGACTGGTCTCCTGTCGTTGGCATTGGGGCCTGAGAATAGGATGTTTGAAAGTATTCTTGGCGGCGGCAGTGCAAAGTGGAAACACATAATTTGTCCCAGATCCCAGGGAGTTTCTTAAGTCCAATTCAGACCCAAGTTTGGATGGTACGTTAGATGGAGTAAATCTGGGGTTGGGTTATGTACAGGTGCCAACTCAGTAGTGGAGCTTTTTAGTCTCGTTGTCTGTCTAAGCAGAGATTATGGAAACTGCTCTATTTCCCTAAGCCTGCCTCTGGTTTCTTTTTCTCTGCCCAAAGAGTGGGTGTTGCGTGCCAAGCACACTACTGATTATGTTGGTAACAGTGAGTTACAAAGGTAAATGTACGTGTCATTATTATTCAAGGCGCTGGTATGTAAGATCTGGGTCAAAGGCGATTTTTACGTAGAAGGGTTCTTACCTGAACGTTGTTCCACTGTTAAGGCAGTAAGTAGAACGTGATAAGGTTTGGTAACTTCACATCGTTCTTGACTTTGTGAATTAAGGAAGCCAGAATACTAAGCAGCAGGAATAAGTCAGGCACAAGGAGATTTAATGGGCCCTTATGATAACACACAGCTATTAACAGGTCCTAAGCTCTCTATTAAGAGACTAAAAAAAAAAAAAAAAAAAAAACCTACTAAATCAGAGTACAGCATACTTGAGAAAAAAAAAAAAAACATGAAACATTTGAAAAAAGATGTTACCATTCTCATTGTAAGATGGAAAAGGGAAAATAGAATTTTCTAAGTGTTGGCTATTTAAAGTCAGTGCAAGTTGCCAATACATGTAGACTTATACATTGATTAATAAAATGTACTATGTGAAACAGGTTTTTATGCAATTTTTATGAATACTTGAATCATAGAAAGAAAGTGGTCCAAGACAGGCATGATGGTGCATGCCTGTAATCCCAGCAATTTGGGAGGCTGGGGCTAAAGAATCACTGGTTGGAGGCCAGCCTCAGCAACTTAGCAAGACCCTGTCTCAAAACACACACACACACACACACACACACACACACACACAAACACACAAAACGGGCCGGGCTGGGATGTGACTCAGTGGGTAAGTGCTCATGGGTTCAGTACCTAAAAAGAGATGATAAACGAAAGGAAAAAAGTGGTCATTAAAGAGAAAAAGAACTGATTTTGAACAACAAACATTTATTGTGTAATTAAATAAGCTTTAACTACATAGTCATTTGTCACCTTGTTTATGCTCCCCAAAGCTTTCCAATCTAGCTGGGAATAGGGCTATGTGCAAAGATAAATTATGGTTCAAAAGTTGTAGCTATATATCCAAACGCCAGATAAGTTCTGCAGATAGTGAATGTCTCTGCGATTGCAGAGATGGATCACTGTGTACTTTGTGGAAACATAGGAACTTTAACTAGACTTTGAATAGTGGAGAGTGGGAGAAGTAAGTTCCAGATGGGAGTATGACCAAAAAGTTTTTTAAAAAGGTGTAGTACTAGAACTACTAATCATGTGTTCAAGAGATTATGATGATTAAACTAGTTTGATTGAAGTAGTGGATATGAGACCACATTGTGGAGGTTTTTCTCATAATCCACATATATGCTTCAACCATTCTTTTGGCAGGCAATCTCAAACTTTTGGGACTCTGTTTTTCTCTAGCCCCAGTGTTGTATATCTCCAACTGTAGATCAGTCGAACAGTGTAGCTTTTAAATGGTTAATTCTGGCCATTGAGTTCTTCTATAGAAAGGTCACACATCTGGGAGGAATGAAACCATTACAATATATTGTGGCAACCAGGTTGTTTTTAACCTAGTAGTCCTGACCAGACCACAGGTTTACATCATTAGTAGACTATTGCCCATTTGAATTTTTTTTCTTTGTCTTGCTAAATTTCAAGAAATAGACTTGAGAAATGGTGGTTCTCAGCCCCACTGTACAGCAAAATTACCTGGGAAGTTTTTAAAGTGTTGTTATTTGGATCCCAGCTCAGACCAATTAAATTAGAATCTCGTGGATAGAGTTCTCATAATCCACATATATGCTTCAACCATTCTTTTGGCAGGCAATCTCAAACTTTTGGGACTCTGTTTTTTTCTTGCCCCAGTGTTGTATATCTCTAGCTCTAGATCAGTCGAACAGTGTATCTTTTCAAGGGTTAATTCAGGCCATTGAGTTCTTCTATAGAAAGTTCACACATCTGGGAGGAATGAAACCATTACAATATATTGTGGCAACCAGGTTGGTTTTAACCTCCTAGTAGTCCTGAGCAGTCCTGGTCACTTTCTTCATTATTCTCTTTACTTTTTATTTCAAACCATCACCATTCTTCACCAAGTAGCCCCCTTTCTTCCTATACTGAGAAAATTAATGATATCAATTTTTTAAAAATGTGGTTAGATAACGCCCTCAACCATCTTTCTTCTTTCAAACCCCCAACACATTTATGTTTGGATTCACTAAGGCTCAATGCACCTGTTGTTTGCCTGATGAATACCAAGTACCTTATTAGGGTGGTAGGGACTGCATTCCCAGTGCCATCTCCTAGAAGATAAGCTCCATAGAAGGAGTACCTGAAAAGAATAGTTGATCTAACATGTAGTTCCTCAAATATTTGTTGAAGAATTAATGAAATACCATAGAACTCTCAACTAACGTTCTCTATAAGTTATTCCCTCTCCTAGGACTTCAGCTTGTGTTCCCTACTCCCCTTCACCCTTTGGCTCTTTCCCATTCAGGGAAAGAAATGCTGGTAAAAGACCATCCATCTGCCAAGAGTTTCCCTCCCACTATGTTTTCCTACTTTCCTCCAAAACTAGATTTCTTCAATGAGTAGTTGATGTAACTGCTTTTAGATAAGTATAGTATGAAATGTAATGCATCCTGCTGTCATTTCTAACAACTTAGAATAAAAAATAAATAAATTATAAAAAAAAGAAAAAAAAGATGTTTCTAATGAGCAGGAAATATGTGCCAAATATCCTTGTATGTCAGTGCTAATTTAGTGTCTTCTGAATAATCAGTAAATGATTAATAAATGTGTATTGAAGTGAACTGAATGTTCTCTATTTAAGAGAGGTAATGGAAAGAATTGGTTTGATCTCTGTTTATAAATTTTAAAAATTCACTTGGAGTATGAATATTATAGACATACGTGGTCTGCAACGCCCTCAAGGGGTCTTTTTCAGTTCTTTCCTATTAAACTTTCAAAAGTAGTTTCTGGTTTTACTACACTAACCTTGTGACTCTGGTCCTTGCAGGCGAAGGAGCACCTTCTGGCAACTATGGGGGCCATGGCTATTCTCACAGTGGGTACAGTGCCTGTGAAGAAGAGAATGAGAGACTCACTGAGAGTCTTAGAAGCAAAGTAACTGCTATAAAATCTGTAAGTATTTCGCTAGCATAATGTACATTTTGATTGGTATGTTTGTACACACATGTCACATACTTAAAAATTATAATTTGTCACATACTTAAAAACTATAATTGGTTACTTAAATATTGTGGTTTAGCAAGGTCAAAATGCACTCAAAATTTAGACTCTTCTTTAAGTAGATTAGAAAAATGTGACAAATCCAAAGATACGTTATTTTCAATATTTTCTTAAACTTGGCTATTTTTTGTGGTAAAATCTAAAAAAAAATTATATCTTTTCTGTAGTAATGTCTCAACCAGAGCTATCCATCTTTCACCCCCAGTAGCTCTTCTGCTTTAGTCTCCTGAGGTAAAAAATCATAGTCTTTCTTGTTCCTGCCTTTGAATGTCATTTCAGTCACTGAGTCATATGCTTTCTTATGTTTCTATCTCTGTTTTCCTGTTTCTCTGTTTCTAATACTATCCCTCCCTCGTTTCCAAGGTTTGCCACTGGGAGAATCTCTATTCTGACCTGAGTTACATACTGTTACCAGAGTTATCTTTGTATTTTTAAAATTGCATTCTGAACTCCAAGACGCCTTTGGTGCCTTCTGTGATTTACCAAATAAAGTTCACACTCTTTACCTTGACTGAATATATCCTTCAAAGATGGGCTTCAACTTTTCTAATTTCCCACATATCCAGAATTCACAGATGCTTTCTGCCAGGAAAATGAGAGTGCTCTTTGTGTGCTCTGTGTGCAGTTGTCATTCCATCCATATCTTTGTTCATGCTGACTCTTTCCCATGGTCATCCTCTTCTTCCTGTGTTGACTAAAGCTGTGTTCTTCCTGAAAGACCCTCCTTTATTGCACCCCCAAGGTTTAGCTAATCACTATATCCAAAGTAACTCTTTCCTTATGAGCATATTTCTGTAGCATTTATTGCATAATGATTTGCTTTGGTATTATTTCTGTGTAAAAGAAATTTACCTGAATGTATGGTTTTCTCTTGTACTTTCTTTTATATTCTACATAGAACCTAACATAATTTTTTATCACTGGTATTAATTGTGTAAATTTGTATTGAATAAAGTAATTACACAAAATGTTAATAGTATATGTGATTGATTTCTGCATTGCAATAAACATGTTATATGCTTCTAAAGCATTCAGTAGAAACCCATGTTACCAAAACTTAATTGGTATTTCCATATACTCTTTGGAAAATCAAATCATATTCAGCCTGGAGACTATCATATTCTGAAATAGATTATTGTTTTCAAAGTCATATTAAATCAAAAGGAGTTGATCCATGAACCTAATAATACTGTATGATGTTAATAATTTAGAAAATATAACATGTGAAAGGGCATAAGAATTAAATGGTTTATACAAAATAAACAAAACTCTAATGTTAATAATTGAGACTCCTTATTAGAAGAAAGCTGTGTGGTCCTGGAAATTTCTTTTCTTGACATGAATGGCATTTGTTGAAAATAGTTGGGTGATTTGGGCCATCTGGTTTTATAAGTTTTGATTTGTTAAATTTCGGGGGAAAGTTCATGTTCTGATGTTTAGAATTCTAAATATGGCTTTAGATAAATATTATCCCACGTGCTTTCAATTAAATTGAAAATGGTATTTATAATGGTTTGCCAAATTTTTAGTAGTTGATTGCATTTATTCAGATATCTTGGAAGTGAATCCCTTGATGAATTTGTCATGCAAAAGTATTAGATTTTGGTTTACATGGCAACAGAAATTACCTGTGCTATTATTTTATATAGACTTAGGCTCTTTTCTGCATAGCTTTAGGATATAGATAACACTAACATGTAAAATTTTTCCCAATTTATTCTTATATTATAATGAAAAAATATTTAAGAAATCAAAATGGTCAGTTTAGACATATTAAAAGCAATGTTATATTTCATTAGGAAAATATTTAATACTGATGTCTGGATTTGAATTGCTTATATGGGTACTTGAATATCTTTTCAAATATACAGATAAATTATTTTGTGTGAATAAAATAGAAAACAAAACATGCAAGAATAAGAAAGTCAGAGAAGACTATACCAAAATTAAAACATAGAATTGAATATTGCAATAAAATCAGAATGAAAAAGAAAATGTCCATAATTACCAATAGAATGATTAAATTTCTTTTCCATTAATTTCAGTGGACAAAGTATGAGAAGAGAGTATACTATTTTTTTTCTAGAATCCAGTTAAATTTGAGAAAAAGTATATGCTTAGAATAGCATTGTTATTTTTACTTTATAACAATTGAGTACCATTATGAGTAATCATGTGTATGCTTTCTTCTTTATAGCTTTCCATTGAAATAGGCCATGAAGTTAAAAGTCAAAATAAGCTATTAGCTGAAATGGTAAGTGGTTATGATTTTAATGTTAAAAATTTGATTTAATATTCTCAAATTTAGTCTGTTAATCAGGAATAATATTTTAACTTTTATCCAGTTTGAAAAAGACCTAGAGAACATAAGTTCTGAATTCCCATCCATTTGTATCTAATCAGTTTGTGATAGCTATGATTTATTTTTGTATTTTCATCTTACAAATACATAAGTAGGAAGGTAGGTGGAAGTTAATGTATCTTTAACCCTTTGTTTAGAAACAGTATTAAAGACCTAAGACAAATGACTATTTTGAGTAGTCTTGGAAATCTCTATGGGTAACGACAACTAGTAATTTATTAACCATCAAAAAAGCACTTTATATCCAACCAACTAAATATTTTCCACTTAATGGAAACTTATTTTTTGCTCAAATTTTCTAAGGCTCGCTACTGGACAAAGCCCTTATAGATTTGAATAGCCCAGAGCCCATTATCTCTTGTCTAAAAATGTTCAGCAACATATATCTTTTCTTATTAGAGCCTTCTTTCATTTGTTAATGCTTTTTTTTTGGATGTCAGACTCCTTTGTTTCTCCACCTGATTTTAAAATTGCACTATTCAAAAATTAAAATTAGTATGACATTGAAAGCAGTGTTCTTCCTTAGCTTTATGCTAGATCCACTTAGAGAACTCCTTGTAAGCATATTTCTATTTCTCACTCTAAGTAAACTGCTTCAGAATTTTAAGGGGAGGTAACTAGGCATATGTATTTTGTAAAGAGCATCACAGGTGATCCTGATGCATAATTCCAGTGAAGAACCATAAGTATTTAAGTGCATGAGCCACATGGATACTGAACTATGCAAAAAGTCTTAATTATGTCAGGCATTTTTCATCTGAGGACACTAAGACTTCAGTGGAAGTGTAATATTTCTAATCCATATCTCGTCTGATCTTAAGTACTTTTCCAGCCATTTGAATAGAGTCATTTTTCTTCATACATATTTATACTCCTTTCCACATCCTTTACCCTATACATGATATTCTCTTAACACTTAATAGACTCCACTATGCTTCAAAGTCAGTTATCTAAACAAAAGTATCTTAACTGCTAACCATATTAAATTTTAACATTTAACCACTAACCATATTAAACTTTGAATGCTTTCCTCCACTGGGTAGCAGTTACCTATTTGACCCTGGAAAGCAATGCTACAACGAATAATGGGGAAAATCCTGTAAGATAGTGCACAAACCATTGTTAGTATTTTTAACAATGTTTGTTTTATTGTTAGTGATTTTTAATCCACATAATTGAAATAAGACTTAAATAGTTTGAGTTTTTTAAATTACTCTATGGGACTTAAAGAAATGTCTATTGGATAATGAAAGAGCTTTTTATTCATTGAGAGAACTACTTTATTTTGCATGGAGTAATCAGGCTGATTACCCAGGGTTATAAACAGGCTCTTGAACTGATTAAACACAAAAACTGTCATTGAAAATATAAACTAATAACAGTGTATTCAATTACTTGAATGTGCGCACGTAGAATAATAGAATCTAACTATTACTTTTTTTCTCCTCTCTCATAGGATTCACAATTTGATTCTACAACTGGATTTCTAGGTAAAACTATGGGAAAACTGAAGATTTTATCCAGAGGGAGCCAAACCAAGCTGCTGTGCTATATGATGTTGTTTTCATTGTTTGTCTTTTTTTGTCATTTATGTGATTATTAAACTGAGGTGATGCAAGTAAGTGTGAGTTTGGAATTTGTTCCAGCTAGTAGGTTGAAGTACCACTTTGATAAAAATCAGCATTGCAGCATTCCTAATTTTGAAATATTATGATCTTTTCCATTGAAGGTTACTGAATTTTGCTTGTTTTATAAATCACATTAGATAATACAGTGCTCTTTGAATACTGTTTCTTATTGACTCATTTTAACCCCTATTTTCAGGGGTATTGAGATGGCCTAAAATCAACTTTTTTTCCCCATTGTTTGCTAATTGTCAGATTAATATCCTGTTGTTACCATAAATGAAGGTTTATGTTCCACATAAGGAAACTAGTGGGAAAGTAGTAGAATGCCTGCAGAGCCTGATTCCCAGCCCTTAGGGTACTAAGCCAGTCTGTGATGGGATGGTAATTGTGTATTTCTCAGCTGTCATCAGCTGGGATGATGTATATCCCCTTCCTCCTTTATTTGGTTACAATTGGAGACTAAGTTCTTTTTACCTATAATCTTCTTAATTTTTCATCAAATGATTCTTCTTCCCTTTTCTGTCCAAAGACTTCCTTCTATAATAAAGCTTGTTAATTGAGCATATGTCTGGTAGGGCCTAATCTACATGTGTATCAGCATAGTGATTGTTTTATATTAACATAAATTCCATTGACTTGGTTTATAATAGTTTTATGATTTTTAGCTACTTAGGCCATTTGATTATCTCATTTGTGACAGAATAATGTGAAGTTAAGTAACTGCTGAGCTCTGGGTAGAAATAAAATGGTCAAGAAAATTAATTGTCTCTGCTTTATTATGTGCTCAAAACATTGAAAATACTCAGCATTGAACTTGGAGTTAAGCGGAGTTTGCTTTAATCCAATGTATTTGTTTATAGAAAGCAAAACACAAAGGTGGATTGTTGAGTTTAAAAGAAATACTAAAATATTGTAAAATAATCCGTATTGCTACCACTTTGGAGGTTCCAAAAATAAATTTTTGTATTGAAACATATTAATTGACTTGGATGCATCTTTAAATTTCTTTTGTGTTCTTGATTATCTGACAAATGGTCCTAACAACTTAGATTCTGAACACAATAAGGCAGTTAACATTGTATTATGTCAGAGCTTGCTCCAAACAAATAAGGCAAATCTTTTGCAGTTTCCAAGATCTCTATTCTTTATGTGTTTTTATTTATGAATGTCATTTTTTGTTTTACTGAGTTTTCAGTTCTTTAGATTATTTATATCTCTCATGACCTATCAATTTGAGTCTTATTTTGTTCCAACTACATTTGTCATCATTTGGGCCTGTATTTCACTGGTCCAAACCCCAGACTGAGAGAGGTTAAGTTAAGCAGGGCTAAGAAGTGGGAGGGAGGCACTGGTTCAAGTTAGATGATTTGCATCAGATCTCCATCCCTTCAGTTGCTCAGTACTTTTGACCTTAGTTTCTTCAAAGCATTACTTATTTCATAGGATTGGTGTGAGAAGTAGATGAGATAACATACTGGAAAATGCCTGACCTGACAATCAGTAAATGATAATAATTTCCACACTTTATAAATGCTAATACTCACTATCATTAACAGAAATTAAATGTCAGAAAGGCGAGTTATTTTAAAGGCAAGACAATAGGTTAGTTTCAGGCTTTGAACTACCCAAGTGAGTAATTTCTATCAGGAGCATGACTCATTAATTCAAGAAAATTTTAACTGTTCTCTACAACAATTATGTTATACCAGAGCTCAGGGAATACTCAAATATATCAATAATCAAATTCGCAAAAAATGGGATGAACAGAAGGCCAAAGAAAAATATTGGAAGATAAAAACACAAGAAAATCACTAATGGAAATAGAAAAGATCAAAGTCTTAGGAAAACCAGTGATGTCCAGAGAAGGGTGAATTTCAGGATTATAACATGGCTATGTTATGGAAACAAAAAATTTCCATTTAAAGTTAGATATTGTCATCAGGGAGGTAGATTTCAGTAAAAGGGGCTTGGAGTGATGTAAAAGTGATTCTTATTACTGCAGGGTTCAGTATTTCTTAGTTTGATTTTTTTTTTTTTTTTTTTAAGAACTGCTAGGAATTTGGCATTTCATATCACTCCTCCACATCATTGTGTTTGCAGAGATTCTGATAGTCAGGGAACTCCTTTGGAAGCACTGGCCCGTCTTTGCTCCAAGATGGATCCTTCTGCCAGCATTCTTCTTCCTTCTGTTTAGGAACTCCCAGGAAAAAGTATTCCCAGAAATAAGATTTGGGGAGATATCAAATATGAAAAAGTTCTATTTCTTTATGATCATTTATAAGTCCATTGCTAATTCTGTAAAGGACTATTTCCCTAGTTTCTGAGAAGTTAATTGTAATAATTGAATAGATAAGATACTCACACAATGTTTTTTCAAGTGTTAAGCTTGCTGGTGTATGGGTCCTGGAGGGAACACGATATATTCTGTATTTAAATGGTAAAACAAATTCATAAAAACAATTTATAAGAATTGCAGATATCCAGGTTTTCCCAAAAACATCTAGTCACTTCATTTTACTAGCATTTAGTCCTTGGAAGTGTGCCAAACACATTTGCAAATAATTGAATCCCAGGCATGGTTTTCTACAATGAGAAAAGGGAGAATTGCACATATTATTGGTAGAATTGAAATTAGTATTCAAGTTAATTCTTCAATATTACTTAAGCTGATAATATATGTTAAATCTAAGATAAAAATGCAATATTTTAAGTATCATATGAAAGCACTTGCATCCATAAAGAATTCTGGTTCTATAAGATAAATTAGTTTTCCTAATTTTTTTTCAATGCTTTTTCATTTCAAGCTAACTATTGAATTTACTTCTTTGAGAGAAAGTTGAAGAAGTGCTTAGTTTAGGTTCATTTATTCCATTACTGATGAATGAACTTCAACAACTTACTTGGAAGCAGAATAGCATCACAGGAAGACTGAGAGCTATTGTCTGCACAAAACATGGCTCCACCATTCACATTCTGACTTTGGGCTGATAACCTCGCCATCTCAATAACTCCCTGAAAAACAGGAATTAAAATTGTGTAAAGACAATGGTAATATAGTCATGAACATTATGATAAATGAAATAATACTTGAAAAAGCTTAGAATGGATGCTCAATGGTAGCTGCTGTCATTCTGATTGGGGTATTTGGGAATTCTAATCTGTTACAACAGCCTGTACACAGCAGCTGAAATTTTGGCTGCTTTCTCTTCTCACTACACTGCCAGAAATAAAAGCAGCTGTATGTCTTTTCTAGGAAAGTTTTGCAATTTCTGGAATTTTATTAATCTAGATTGTATCCTCAACAATCTAATGGAACTAGTTTTTTAAAAACATACATTTTTTAAGTTTATTGGACTTGTTTGGGTTATTATAATGAGAACAACATAGCTTTTGACTTTCTGGAAGCTGAGATTTGAAGTTCTCTACCTATCTATTATCCATTATAATCTATCTATTATCCATTGTTATTGTATGTAATAGGGTCTCTCTAGGGCATATGCATTTTGTTCCAACCAAAATTTTATCATTGCACTAGTACCCTAACTATTAATTATTGGGTACACAGTGTTTTAACAGCCAACAGATACTCTTATCTATTTGATCTGTCTGATGAACATGCTTTGACATCATTCTTTAATAAATCATAGTTGCTTTTGATAAGAATCACATTAATATTATATTATCTGCTCTGGTGGAAGAAAAAGCTTCTCAAATGTTTCCATAACATAAGTGTTAGATTTCTACTCTGAACTTTTTATTTCCCTTCATTATATATTTATATTCAATGGTATAGTGGTAAACCAGTTCTCAGGGTGGGTGAGCAGTCTGGAAAAGCCCTGATCTGTAGTAATTTTATATTTCCCTGGTATAAATACACTACACTGGATTTCAATCACCAAAGTGACATCCTTGGACACAACATCATGAGAGTCCATGCACTTTGGCTCTCAGGAGCTGGTATAAACTAGCCCTAGTACACCCTTGTTGTATGGATGATCAATATTCTTTATTGTTTTTTTAATGGACACAATATCTTTATTTTCATCTGTTTATTTATTTTGTTATGTGGTGCTGAGGACCAAACCCAGGGCCTCACGTCTGTAAGGAGAGCTCTACCACTGAACTACAACCCCAACCATGATCAATATTCTTTTTAAGAAAGATACAGAAGTTATTTGTGCCCCTAATAAATTGTGATAAAAACTCAATAAATTGTAATAGATAAAACCCAAGAGACAGGAAATTAAACAGATAAATTAACTTGAGAAGTGTTTTCCAAGGGCAATTGATACTTAGAAGTTGATTTGTACATTTTATGTGCCAACTTTTTCTCCATTTATGTATGTGTAAACTCTTGCTACATTTATTGTCCTTCCATGTCCTGGTAGTTCAAATACTATGTAACAACAATACAAGAAAAAGGTAAAGGGTTATTGGTAGTTTGGTTTTCTTCATGCTTTTTTCTCTTGTCAAATGTTTAAACATCATGCAGGATGATTCTATGAGCTTTATACTGAAGTACGACAGAAGAGGCTGGACACCTGAAGAATTTTCAGGAAGCAGGTTTATTGACTGCAGCGTTCAGAGCGGGCTAAGTCTAAAAATTCTTCCTCTGAACAATGAATCTAGAAATTCTTTGAACTTTATATTCAGTGCAGGGGTGGGCCAGGAGGTTCACATCACAAGTGCTTTTTGTTCCATCCTCTAGACCAGAGAGGTTTCACAATTTTTTTTTTACAAACCTGGCATTTACAGAAAGAGGAAACTATCAACCACAATGCCCTTCTGCAGAAGTTTTTGCTGATAAATAACTTTCTGAAAGGCTAAGAGGAACTTATATGCCACAAATATGGTGGAAGTTTCTGCTTAATTATGGCAAAAGTCTTCTGGGTGGGGGTCTGTGGCCTGCTTCCATACAGCTTTCTTTCTGTGCATATCCTTATTTCTGTAATTGTCTTGGCTTAGGAGTTCAACTCCACACAAACCTGTTTGCCTTTTTTAAAAGAACTTTTCAACCAGCCTTTGAAGGACTACCGTGAAAAATGAATAGATGTGCTGGTGCCAAGTCCAAGCCTAACTTTCTTTAATTTTCAAAACGAACAGAAATATACATAAAATGTTTTTGACAAAACAAATCAAATGTGTATTAGTGTGAGACTTTAAAATTCATAGAAGCTCAGTAAATCATTTATAACTTTAGTAACTAAAGGATAACTCAAAATACAACTACATTCTCTGTTTTAAATCTAAGTGCAAAGTCTTTATGGTACTTAAAAGCCAATGCTTAATTTTTTCAAAACTTATTAATTCAACTTTGAAAATTTCAACAAGCATCAGTGTTATAAAGTTGAATGTAAAAAAAATTTCTACAGTGTTTTTTTAAATATCTATGATCACTGTGATTCCTGTTAATGTAGACAACTGAATCTGACTTTATTAGTATTTTATAATCTTTGATGTCTACAATGAATTTTGAAATGAGCAAAGAAAAATAATAAAACAGCATTTAGAAAGTTCATAAAAGCAGATGTTGATATATTATAAAAATCTTTATAAATATTTTAAAAGAACATAATTATTATTTTCTTTCCTCAATCTTATCTCATTAATGAATAAATAGTCCTAGAAGCTGGTACTATATTAAGTTTTCTGAATTATTTAATAATAATAATAATTTTGCTTTAAAGCACACAAGATAAACTTACTTTCAAGGAAACTAGATCATTAGTATAATGTGAGAAAGCTTTTTAAAAACTTTCAATGTTAACTATTTCAGAAAAATATTGGGTAAAATGTTTTTGTTTGCATAGAGATAAATTTGATGCTTAATTTCTTTAAAAGTCTCCTTTTAACATTTTAATTTCGTATTCATATATTTGTATTTAAATTATTTTAAATTGTTAAAAATTTTAATGGCAAGTAGTTTGTTCACACACACACAAAACAAAGAAGTATGAATATATTATGATGACATCTGTTAAAGAGATCCATATTATTAGATTAAAACTCCTTCAGAATGGTAGGCCCAATACTCCAACATATTGGCTCAGGAACTGACTTCCTTAATAAGACCGCTAAAGTTTAAGAAGTAAAATCAATAGTCAACCAATGGGATGACATCAAACTAAAAAGTTTCTAGCAAAAGAAACAATCAAGAGTGTGAAGAAATACATAATGGGAGAAAAATCTTTGCCATTTGCACCTCAATAGAGCATTAATTTTTGAATATATGAAGAACTCAAATTACTTAACACCAAAACAAAATAAAACAAAAAACAAAAAAAACAAATAAGCAACCAATCAATAAATGGGCAAAAGAACTGAATGGACATTTCACAGAAGAAGAAATACAAATGGTCAACAAATATAGAAAAAATGTTAAACATCTTTATGTATTAGAAAAATGCAAATTAAAACTATACTGAGATTCCAGCTTACTACAGTAAGAAGGGCAACAATCAAGAATACAAGTAACAATAAATGGTAGTGGGGATGTGGGGAAAAGGGTACTCTCATACATTGCTGGAGGAACTGCAAATTGGTGCAACCACTCTGGAAAGTAGTACGGAGATTCCTCAGAAAACTTGGAATGGAACCATCATTTAACACAGTTATCCAAAGATATTACAATCAACATACTACAGTGACACAACAGTTCAATTCACAATAACTAAGCTATACCAAACTAGGTACCCTTCAACAGATAAATGGATAAAAAATGTGGTATATATACACAATGGAATATTACTCAGCCATACGGAAGAATGGCTTTATAACATTTACCAGTAAATGGAAGGATCTGGAGACAATCATGCTACATGAAGTAAGACAGTCCCATTAAAAAAAAAAAAAAAAAAAAAAAAACGCACACACATACACAAAGGTCAAATGTTTTCTCTGATAGGTGGAAGTTAATCCACAATAAGAGGGTTGGTGAGGGGAAGAATAGAAGTGCAGTAGATTAAACAATAAGGAATGGAGGGGAGGGAAGGGGATAAGCAAAGGAGAGACAATGGATTGAATCTGACATAGTTTTCCTATGTACATATATGAAAACAACATAGTGAATCCCACCACCATGTGCTTCCATAAAAATGAGACTCAAACTAGAATAAGATATATTCCATGCTTGTATAATCATATCAAAATAGATTCTGCTGTCATGTATAACTGAAAAGAACCAATGAATAAAAATTAAACTCCTTTAATAATCAATGAATTATCTTCTACCTTCTTGCTTGAAAGATACATAAATCTGCAAATGGTGTTTGTTAACCAACTCCATTAAACTCTGCTTTGCATGTACTTCTTATGACTTAATAATTTAAATTTAGTATTAAGTAATTTCTAAAATAGCTTTTAGAATTACAGAGAGAGCTTTCTAAGAGATACCAATGGGGATGTAAAAAAAAAAAAAGAACATTATTTTTATTGATTGCACAGTGTTTCATCTTCAAAAATGTCACAAAATGACATCTCTCCACAGGCTCAATAGGAACTGACACCAAGAATACGCCATATTTATGATGCTAGCTAAACACTAGAAACACACAAATGTTTAGTTCTACTTATGAACAGTCATATAAAGTAACAGATGTTTCCAGGTACCATATTATGAAATCCACCACGAGTGAGATAACAAAATTCAAAGATTGGTCTATCTACTCTTTACATACAGTCTATCTGAACCTACCTTTGAGCATAGCTAACAAATTGCCATAAGGTAGTTTCTAATTTCAACTTCTATTAATATATACTGATATATATGTTCATATCCTACCCCTAAACTTAGTCCTATGCCTAACATTACCCCAAACCTAAACTTACTTATATATATTCATATGATATTCATATATATATTTTGACATGTATATTTACATGTTCACATACATATTGATAAATATATTCATGTATATTAATTTATAGATCCATGCTCTATCTTTAAACCAAACCATAAATATACACCTTAATCTAAACATGTCTATTTATAAAACAATATATATTGTATAGGTTTTCATATATATTTTGTATATACTTTTATATATGTACTTATATATTTATATATACTTATATCCTTATATATATACATATATATATTCACATCCTAAACCTAACTCCAGCCCTAAACTTAGTCTTAACTCTAACATTACCCTTCACCATAAGTATTTATACATAAAAACATATATTTATATGGATTTTCATATATATTTTGACAAGTATATTTGTATATTCATATACAAGTTCATATATATTTATATATTCATACCCAATCTTTAAATCAAATGTAACCATACATCTAACATTAAACTTATTCATATATAAAACATATTTATATAGGATTTTCAAATATATATTCACATATATATTTATATATATTCATATATCTTGATATATATATTCATACCTTAACCTTACCCCTACCCCTAACTTACTTAAAACTATGCTAACCCTAACCTCTTTATACATATAATCATATATATTTTTACGAATATTGATATACATTTTGACAGTTATATATTCACATAAACTTATATTTATATTAATATATATTCAATTATATACTCATACCATAATTTTAAAACAAACTGTAACCATACACATAATCCTAAAATTATCCACATGTAAACCATGAATATATATAGATTATCATATATATATTTGCACAAATATTGACAAATATATTCATATATATTGAAATATATGTACATACCCTAATACTAATCCTAGCCCTAAAATCTGTCCTAACCCTAACACTATCATAAACCATAAATGTATTTATATAAAGATTCATATATATTTTGAGATATATATTTATATATTACTCATATATTCATATGCATTTATATATATATATATTCATCCACTGTCTTTAAACCAAAGCATAATCATACACCTAACCCTAAACCTCTTCGTATATGATACCATATATATTAATATGTTTTCATATATACTTTCAAATATATTTTATATACATGTTCATATATCTTGAAATATGATCATGCCCTAACATTACCGTATCCCTAACCCAAACTTGGTACACTAACACTACCTCTAAGCCTCAACCAACATGTATATAAAACCATATATATTTACATGAATATTGTTATATATTGACATTTATGTTTATATATTCACATATATACATATATATATTCATGTATGTTCATTTATATATTCATATCATATCTTTAAACCAAACCATAACCATACACCTAACTGTAAAACTACCCATGTATGAAAACATATGTACATATTTTCATATATATTTACTTATATATTCATACACTATTTTAAAACAAATAGTAACTATACCCATAACCTTAAAACTATCTACATATGAAACCATATATATATATGCATATATATAGATTTTCATATGTATTTTAACATCTGTATTCATATATAATCATATATACTGATACATATCTTCATGCTCTAACATTACCCTAACCCTATCCCTAAACTTGGTCCTAACCATAACACAAATAACCATAAATGTATTTATATATAAACCATATATGAATGTTCATATGTATATTTTGACATACATTTTTTATATTTACATGTATATTCATATATATTAATTTATATACTTTATATTTAAACCAAACCCTAACCATAAATATAACACTATATCTATCCATATATAAAATCATTTATATTTATGTAGTTTTTAATATATATTTTTCATATGTATTCATATATATACTCATATAAATATATATATGCTTATATCCTAACCCTAGCCCTAACCCTACTAATAAATTTAGTCCTAGCCCTAACAATACCCCTAACAATAAAGCTATTTATATTTAAAACATATACTTTTATATATATGTATTTTAACAGATCGATTCACATATATCATATATATTCATACCCTTACCTGAACCTTAATCCTACCACTAAACACTAGCACTACCTCTAAACCTCAATCAACTTATTTATAAAACTATATATATTTATATGAATA
Source organism: Tamias sibiricus (assembly GCA_025594165.1). NCBI lineage: Eukaryota > Metazoa > Chordata > Mammalia > Rodentia > Sciuridae > Tamias > Tamias sibiricus. The sequence goes on along the minus strand of CM046664.1, from coordinate 102,544,403 downwards.
TTGATATGTATGAACATGCATATTTATATTCACATATATATTCATATATATGTTTTTATATATTCATTAGTATATCCATACCTTATTATAAAACAAACTGTAATCATACACCTAACACTAAACTTTTTTGTATATGAAACCATATGTATTTATATAGGTTTTCTTATATATTTTCACATATTTTCATATATATTGGTATATATGTTCATGCCCTAACACTAACCCTAATCCAACCCATAAATTAGTCCTAACACTAGCACTATCCTTAAATATGAACCCAGTCCTATATAAACCATATATATTTATAAGAATATTGATATACATTTTGACATGTATATTTATATATTCACATATATATTTATGTATTCATATATACACATACATTATTTTAGAACAAACCAATTTTATAAACCTAACCCTAAAACTATTCATTGTGAAACCATATATATATATTTATATTTTTCACTTATATTTATATATACTCATATATATTTACATATATGTTTACATCCTAACAATAATCATAGTTATATGCATAAACTTAGTCCTAACCCTAAGAATACCCTCAACCATAAAATTTTAAAATATGAAACACTATACATTTACATAAATATTCATAAAAATTTTGACATGTATATTTATATATTCACATACATATTCTTATATGTTCATATTCTATCTTTAGCCATGCAGTAAACCATAATCCTAACCCTAGCCATGAAGGTAACCTTAAATCTGTCTAGGTATAAAACCATATATATTTATATATTTTTTCATATAGTTTCACATATATATTCCTATATATAATGTAATCCTACCTCTAACCCTACCTCTAAATGTATTTGTAACCCTAATAATAACCCTAAACCTCAACCTGCTTATATATAAAACCATATATATTTATATAAATATTGATATATATTTTGATATGTATATTTATTATATATCTATATTCATATATATTTGTATATTTATATGTTTATTTATGTTTTCATACTGTACGTTAAACCATAACCATACACCTAACCCCCAAACTATCCATATATGAAAACCATGTTTGTTTATATATAGATTTTCATACATATATTTACATGTACATTTATATATATACTTATATATATTGATACATATATTAATACCTTAACTCTAAATCTAATATACCCATAAACTTATTTCTAACACTAACAATACCCCCAAGCATAAATTTTGTATATATAAACCATATATACTTATGTGAATATTCATATGTATTTTCACACGTGTATTAATATATTCACATATGTATTTATATATTCATATATAGATATGTATATTCATGTTTATTTTCTGACTATTTTTTTCATAGAAAGTATACTTTAATGAAAGAAGTATTATGAGGTTAAAGAATAAAGGATACAACATTCTGATAAAAAGAACAGCTTATCTGAAATCTAACACTTCTAAGTTCTAATTGATGTAATGACTGAGAGTTACACAAAGGGAACTGAATATACCAACAATCATAGTAGATTTTGAACCTATCATTTTTTATTTGTTCTTCTCAGTTCTACATGGCAGTAGAGTATATTTTGTCATATTTATCCAAAATGGAGTACAACTTATTGTAATTAGGATCCCAATCTTGTGGTTGTACATGATGTGGAGATTGACTGTGTTATATTTATGTGTATACTTAGAAATTTAAGTCAGATTCATTCTACTGTCTTTCACATTTCTGACCCCCCTCCCTTCTCTTCATTCCTCTTTTTCTAATCTACTGGAGTTCTATTCCCCCTGCCCACATTGTGTGTTAGCATTCCCATATCAGAATATTTGACCTTTGATTTTTTGGGATTGGCTTATTTCAATTAGCATAATAGTCTCTAGATCCATCCATTTACTGGCAAATATCATAAAGTCATTTTTTTTATGGCAGCCCCACAAGCAATGTATGAGTGTGCCCTTTTCCCCACATCCTCACCATCATTTATTGTGACACGTATTCTTGATTTTTGCCATTCTGACTGGAATGAGATGAAATCTCAATATAGTTTTAATTTGCATTTCTCTAATTGCTAGAGATGTTGAGCATTTTTCAATGTATTTGTTAACCATTCATATTTCTTCTCTTTATCTAGGGACTTGAGATGTCATGTTAGGGTATTTATTGGTAACTTTCTTTTATTTTAATGAGTGAGCTCAGTGCTATGAACTTTGCTCTTAGAACCACCTTTGTAGTGCCCCAGAGATTTTGATATGTTGTATTCTTATTCTCATTTACCTCTAAATATTTTTTTTATTTCATCTGCTATCTATTGATCATTCAGTAGCATATTATTTGGTCTCCAGTGGTTAGAGTATCTTCTAATTTTTATTATATTATTGATTTCTAATTTCATTCCACTATGATATGATAGAATGCAAGGTATTATCTATACTTTTTAAAAAATTTTCCAAGTATTACTTTCTAGCTTAAGATGTGGTCTATTTCAGAAAATGATCCATGTGCTGCCGAGAAGAAAATGTATTCAGGCATTGATGGATAAAATATTCTATATATGTCTGTTAAGTCTAAATAATTAATTGTATTTTTTAGTTCTATAGCTTCTTTATTTTAGTTTTTGTTTGGAAGACCTATCCAGTGATGAGAGAGGTATGTTAAAGTCATCTAGTATTATTGTGTGATGGTCTATTTGATTCTTAATATTGAGAAGGATTTGTTTGATGTACATAAGTGCCCCATTGTTTGTGGCATAAATATTTACAATCGTTATATCTTATTGATGTATAATTTCCTTAAGCAGTATCTCTATCTTTACATCAAATCTTAACCAAACACTTAACACTAAAGCTATCCACATATGAAAACATACATATACTTCATATATATTCAAATATATGTATATCCATTGAAATATATGTTATACCATAACCCTAACCCTAATCCTGCCCATAAACTTCGACCTTACTCAAACAACACCACAAACAATAGTATTTATATATAAAGCCTAATGTATTTACATGAATATTTATATATATTTTGACATCTATTAGCATATTCACATATGTTCATATACATTTTCAAATGTATATTTATTTATTTGCTGATAAATATATATACATATATATACACATACCCTAAAAATAACTATAGCCCTAGCCCTAAACATTGTCCTTACCCTAACAATACTCTCAACCATAAAGTATTATATATAAAACACCACATTCATGTGTTTATATATTCACATATATATTCATATATATATAAATTCATATTTATTTATGTATTTATACGTAATCTTTAAACCAAACTGTAACCACATGCTTAACACTAAATCTATTTCTATATTAAATCATGTATATGTATTTATATATGTATTTATTTATATACTCATATATTGATATGTATGTTTATACATTAGCCCTAACCATAGCCCTAAGCCTAAGCTTAGTCCTAAATCTAGTCCAAAATACCCTTAAATGTAAAACTTTTGTATGTAAAACCATATACAGCTATATGAATATTCATGTACATTTTGACATGTATATTTTTATTCACATATATTTTCATATATATTTCTATATTCATTTTTATATTTGACTATTTATTTATTTATTTATTTGGTACTGGGGTTTGAACTTTGGGGCACTCAACCACTGAGCCACATCCCCAAACCTATTTTGTATCTTATTTAGAGACAGGATCTCATTGAGTTTCTTAGCTCCTCACTTTTGCTGAGGCTGGTTTTGAACTTGCAATCATCCTGCCTTAGCCTCCCAAGCCTCTGGGATTATAGGCATGTGCCACCATACACAGCTTGACCCTATATTTAAATCAAACCATTAACATACTATTAACACTAAAACTATTCACATATCAAACCATTTATATTTATTTAGGTTTTCTTATATATTTTCACATATATATTCTTTTATGTACTCATATGTTTTGAAATGTATGTTCATATCCTAAATCTAATCCTAGCCCTACTACCAAACTTAGTCCTAAACCTACAATACACTCAACCATAAAACATTTTATGTATAAGACCATGTGTATTTATATGAATATCCATCTATAGTTTGTCATGTACATTTTTGTACTCATATATTAATTTATATATATTAACTCTATTTTTAAATCAAACTGATAACATACACCTAACCCTAAAACTTTCCATATATAAACCATGTTTATATATAAAGATTTTTACATATATTACATATACATATTTGCACATTTATAGATATGTATGTTCTTTCCCAACCCTAACATTGATGCTACCCATAAACATAGTTCTTAACCTAACATGTCCCCTAGCAATAAAAAATTTATATACAAAACATATATTTGTAGAAATATTCATGTATATTTTAATATATTTTTATATTAATGTATGTATTCATAAATATAATTTTATATATTAATTTATATTTTCATACCCTATCTATAAACCAAAGCATAAAAACAATTCTAACACTAAACCTATTCACATATGAGATCATATATATATATATGTTTTCATTTATATTTTTACATATATATTTATTTACATACTTATATATATTGATATATATGTTCATACACTAATCCTAACCCTTATGCTTCCCCTAAAGTTTGTCCCAATGCTAACACTCACGCTATATATATGTATGTATATATATATGTGTGTGTGTATATATATATATAGCAAACAATATATATTTATGCAAATATTTCTTTACATTTTGAAATATATTTATATGTTCACATGTATTTATATATATACATATATATAAATATATACTTCTACCATGTAGTTTTTTATTTGTTCTAATTAGTTATACATGACAGTAGAATGGACTTCAACACATCATATATAAATAGAATATAACTTCTCATTCTTTTTGAGTTCTTTACATATCCTGGAATGTATCCATGATGTAAAATCACATCAGTCATGTAGTCATATATGCACATAGGGCAATAATGTCTGATTCATTCTACTCTCTTTCCTACCCTCATATCCCTTCCCCTCTCTTCACTCCATTCTGCCTTATCCAAAGTAACTCTATTCTTCCCTATCCTAGCCCCATCATGGATTAGCATTTGCATATCAGAGAAGACATTTGGCCTTTGGTTCTTTGAGATTGGCTTTTATTGCTTAGTATCATATTCTCCAGCTCCATCCATTTACCAGTAAGCACCATAATTTCTTTCTTCTTTAAGACTGAGAAATATTCCATTGTGTAGGTATATCACATTTTCTTTATCCATTTATCTGTTGAAGGACACCTAGGTTGGTTCCATAGTTTAGATATTGTGAATTGAGCTGTTATAAACATTGATGTGGCTGAGTCTCTGTAGCATACTGATTTTAATTCCTTTGGGTATAAACTGAGTTGTGGGATAGCTGGATCCAATGGTGATTCCCTTTCAAGTTTTCTGAGGAATCTCCATACTGCTTTCCATAATGGTTGCACCAATTCACAGTCCCACCAGCAATGTACGAGTGTACCTTGTCCCCTACATCCTCACCAACAATTATTGTTGCTTGTGTTCTTAATAATTACCATTCCAACTGGAGTGAAATGAAATCTTAGAGCAGTTTTGATTTGCATTTCTCTAATTACTAGAGACATTAAACATTTTCATATGTTTGTTGATCAATTGTATTTTTTTCTTCTGTGAAGTGTCTGTTCATTTTATTTGCCCATTTATTGATTGGGATATTTTGAGTGTTTTTTGTTTTGGTTTGGTTTGGTGTGTGTGTGTGTGTGTGTGTGTGGTGTGTGTGTGTGAACTTTTTAAGTTCCTTACTTTCCGGGAGATTAATGTTCTCTCTAAGGTGCATGTGTAAAGATTTTCTTCCATTCTGTAGGCTCTCTTTTCATGTTATTGATTGTTTCCTTTGCTGAGAAGAATCTCTTTAGTTTGAACCCGTTTCATGTATTGGTTCTTGATTTTACCTCTTGTGCTTTAAGAGTCTTGTTCAAGTATGTTCCTACTATCCCTAGTTTTTCTACTGTTTTGAACACAAAAGGGTGCTGTATTTTGTCAAATGTTTTCTCTGCATCAGTTGGTATAATCATATGATTCTTATCTTTAAGTCTATTAATGTGATGAATTACATTTATTGATTTCCATATGTTGAACCAACCTTGCATCCCTGGAATGAACCCCACTTGATCATGGTGCACTATCTTTTAAATATTTTTTTAGACTAAAAAAATGAAAACAATTTTTATTATGGTAAATTTCAAACATACATGAAATTAGGCCAGACAGTACAATGGACCGTGTGTATACAACCTCATTTTCAAAAATTATAACTCATGAACAGATAATGGTAGTATAGGTAAACGACTGTTCATTATAGATAATGGTAGTATAGATAAACCTCCATTATTTTGAAGTGAATCCAAGACATTATATTATTTTACCCATAAATATTTCAGAGTTTATTTCCCAAAACAAGATTGCTTATTAAATATAATACCAACACTATCCAATATTCAATCATTGTTCAGTCAAATTGAATTATAACTCATTTTTTTTCTAAAAAACAGGCTGTTTGAATCAAGATCCAAATAAGTTCCACATATTATAATTGATATGTTATATACATGTAGAAATAAAGATATGATTTATTGATGTATAATTTACATATAATATACTCTTTCTAAGCATACACGTTGCATTTTTACAAATATATACACCAATGTAATCACCATCATAATAAAAATATAGAACATTTTCATGACTTTAAAAAGCTTTTTCATGCTTATCTGCAAATCCCCACACACTGCATCCTATCAGATCATAAAGGAATGAAATTAGAAATCAATGATAAGGCTGGGGTTGTGGCTCAGCGGCAGAGCGCTCGCCTCGCACGTGCGCGGCCCGGGTTCAATCCTCAGCACCACATACACATAAATGCATTGCATTGTGTACAACTAAAGTAAATAAATAAATATTTTTTAAAAAAGAAATAAATGATAAAATAAATATGTTTTTACATGCAATTTGCCAGAATTTTATTGAGGATTTTTGCATCAATGTTCATCAGGGGTATTGATCTGAAATTTTCTTTCCTTGATGTGTCTCTGCCTGGTTTTGATATCAGTATGATACTAGCTTCATAGAATATGTTTGAAGGGATCCTTCTTTTTATATTTCATAAAATAATTTGAGTAATATTGGTATTAATTCTTCTTTGTAGGTCTTATAGAACTCAGTTGTGAATCCATCTGGTCCTGGGATTTTCTTGGTTGGTAGGATTTTGATGGTGTCTTCTATTTCCTTGTTTGAAATTAATCTGTTTAAATTGTGTATGCCCTCTTTACTCAGTTTGGGTTGATCATATGTCTCTAGAAATTTGTCAGTGGAGTATAAATTTTCAAAATAGTTTCTAATTGTCTTCTGTATTTCAATAGTGTCTGTTGTGATACTTCCTTTTTCATCACAAATTTTAGTAACTTGAGTTTTCTCCCTCCTTCTTTTTGTCAGGGTGGCTAAAGGTTTGTCAATTTTATTTATTTTTTTAAAAGACCCAACTTTTTGTTTTGTCAATTTTTAAATAGTTTCTTTTGTTTCAGTTTTATTGATTTCTGCCCTGATTTTAATTATTTCCTGTCTCCTACTACTTTTGGTGTTGGTTTGTTCTTCTTTTTCTAGGGCTTTGAGATGTAGTGTCAGGTTATTTATTTGTTGACTTTTTATTCTTTTAATGAATGAGATTAATGCACTAAACTTTCCTTTTAGCACTGCCTTCATAGTATCCCAGAGATGCTGATAAGTTGTATCAGAGTTCTCATTTAACTCCAATATTTTTTTTTATCTTCTCCCGGATGTCTTCTGTTATCCATGCATCATTCAATAGTTCATTGTTTAGTCTTCAGGCGTTGGAGTAGCTTCTTTTTTAAATTTTATCAATAGAGGAAGAAGTAAGCCCAAATATTCACCACATTGGATTAGGCCCTGACTTCCTTAACAAGACTTATAAAGCACAAGAAATAAAATCAAGAATTAATAAATGGGATGGACTCAAACTGAAAAGCTTCTTCTCAGCAAAAGAAACAATCAATGAGGTGAAGAGAGAGCTTACATTTTGGGAGCAAATTTCTGCCACATGCACATCAGAGAGAACACTAATATTTAGGATATATAAAAAACACAAACAACTTAACACTCCCCCCAGAAAAAAATAAACAAGCCCATCAATAAATGGGCTAAGGAGCTGAACAAATATTTCTCAGAAGAAGATAAACAATTGATCAACAAATATATGAAAAATGTTCAATATCTCTAGTAATTACAGTGACTTTAAGATTTTATCTCATGCCAGTCAGAATGGCAGTTATCAAGAATACAGACATCAATAAGTGTTGGTGAGGATATAGGGGAAAATGTACACTCATACATTGCTGGTGGGACTGCAAATTGGTGCGACCATTATAGAAAGTAGTATGGAGATTCCTAAGAAAACTTGGACAGGAACTACCCTTTGACCCAGCTATCCCACTCCTCAATCTATACCCACAGGACTTAAAATCAGCATACTATAGTAACACAGCCACATCAATGTTTATAGCAGCTCAATTCACAATAGCTAAACTGTGGAACCTATCTAGATGCCCTTCAATAGATGAATGGATAAAGAAACTGTGGTATATATATACAATGAAATATTACTCAGTATTAGAAGAGAATAAAATCATGGCATTTGCAGGCAAATGGATGGAGTTGGAGAATATCATGCTAAGCGAAATAAGCCAATCCCAAAAAACCAAAGGCCAAATGTTTTCTCTGATAAGTGGATGCTGATCCATAATGGGGGAGGGCATGGGAAAATGGAGGAACTTTCATTGGGCTAACGGTAGGGAGTGGTGGGGAGGAGGTATGGGGGCAGGAAAGATGGTGGAATGAAATGGACATCATTACCCTAGGTATATGTATGACTGTATATATGGTGTGATGTTACATTGTGTACAAACCAGAGAAATGAAAATATGTGCTGCAATTGTGTACAATGAATCAAAATTCATTCTGCTCTCATATATACCTAATTAAAATAAATAAATTAATTAATTTTAAAAAAAGAGTCTTGTTAAGGAAGATAGATCCTAATCTGTCACAGTGAAGATTTGGGCCTGCCTTTTCTTCTATTAGGTGCAGGTTATCTGTTCCAGTGCCAAAGTCTTTGATCCACTTTGAGTTGAGTTTCATGCATGGTGAGAGATAGGGCTTTAATTTCATTTGGTCACATAAGGATTTCCAATTTTCTCAGAACCATTTGTTGAAAAGGCTATCTTTTCTCCAGTGAATGTTTTTGGTACCTTTGTCCAGTATGAGATAACTGTATTTATGGGGGTTTGTCTTTGTGTCTTCTATTCTGTACCATTGGTCTATGTGTGTATTTGGATGACAATACCATGTCGTTTTTGTTACTATTGCTCTGTAGTATAGTATAAGGTCTGGTATTGTGATGCCTCCTGTGCTTCACTCTTCTTGCTAAGGATTGCTTTGTCAGTTCTGGGCTTCTTATTTTTCCAAATGAATTTCATGATTGCTTTTTCTCGTTCTCTGAAGAATGTCATTGGGATTTGAATAGAAATTGCATTAAACTTGTATAATGGGATTTTAATAGAAATTACATTAAACTTGTATAATGCTTTTAGTAGTATGGCCATTTTGACAATATTAATTCTGCCTATGCAGGAGCATGGGAAGTATTTACATTTTCTTTAAACCAAACCATAATTATATGCCTAACCCTAATACTATCCATATGTAAAAACATATATACATATGTGGATTTTCATATATATTTTACGTATATTCATATATGGATATATGTTCTTACCCTAGCCTTAAGCTATGTGCAAACTCTGTCCTAATCTTAACACTACCACTAACAAAAAAGTATTTTTATATTAACCTTATATTTTCATATGAATATTTGTACATATTTATATATTTTTATATTCACATATATTTATATTTATTTATTTATGCATTCATTACCCATCTATGAATCACTCTGTATCCATACACCTTATATTAAATGAATCTATATATTAAAACCTATATACATTTACATATATATAGCTTAAGTGTTTGGTGTAGGTATGGTTGGTTTATCCATGTTTTCATATACATTTTCACTTGCATATTCATTTATACACTAATATATTTTGATATATATGTTCATACAGTAACCCAAACCCTAGCCTAATACCTAAAACTTCATTCTTCCTAGTCATAACAATACCCTCAACCATAAAACTTTTTATATATAAACCATATGTATTTATATGAATATTCATATATTGTCACATATATATTCATATATATAGTTGTATATATATGGTTTTATATATTTTTGGTACCTTTAGTATATATATATACTATATATATATATTTAGTATATATATAGTCGTATATATTTGGTTTTCATATTTATCTTCACACACAATATTCATTTATAATCTCATATTTATTAATACATATGTCCATACTTTAAAGCTAAACCTAATGCTACTCATAAATTTTATTCTAACCCTATGACTACCACTAACCATAAATGTATATATGTATAGCAAACTATATATTTATATGAATATTCATATATATTTTGATACATATTAATATACTCACATATAGGTTCTCATATGTATTCATATATTTTCATTTATATAGTCCCACCACATCTTTAAACAAATTGTAACCATAGAAATAACCCTAAAACTATCCTTTCATGAAACCATATATATGTACATATATATATATAAAATCACATGTATATTTACAATATACTAATTTACATTGATATATATGTTCATACACTTGCCCTAATCCTAATGCTGCCAATAAACTTTTTATTTTTCCTTATTCATATATATTTATTTATATATTCAAACAATATCATTAAACCAAAACATAACCATTCTAGTAAGACTAAACATAGTTATATATCAAACCATATATATTTATTATAGTTTTTTATATTTTTCACATAAATATATTTGTCTTCTACTCATTAATACACATATATGTTCATATCCTAAACCTAGCCCTACCCCTAATCTTTGTCCTAACTCTAACAGTACTCCCAACCATAAAACATTTATATGTAAAACCATATATTACACAAATATTCATATATATATTGACATGTTTATTTGTATTTTCACATATATATTTATATATGCATATGTATTTATACATTCATATTGTATATTTAAACCAAACCATATACATATACCTAAAACTAAACATATCATATGTAAAACCATATATATTTGCTTAGATTTTATATATTTTTTCACATATATATTCATTGATATACTCATATATATTGACATATTATCTTTGTACATTAGCACCAACCCTATCCCTATACCTAAAATTACTTCTAACTTTAATATTACCCTCAACCATAAAATATTTTGTACATAAAACCACATGTATTTATTTGAATATGCATATATATTTTGACATGTATATTTATATACTCATACACATTCATACATATTTATTAATATATTATATCTTATTATTTAACCAAACCATAACCATATACCTCATACTAAACCTATTCATTTTTCAAACCATATATATTTACTTATATTTTCATATGTATATATTATCACATATACATTCATTTATATACTAATATATATTGATACATAAGTTCATACCCCAGCCCTAACACCAACCAGTTCTTATATTTAGGCCTAACCTTCACAATACTAGCAACTATGAAAATTTATATATTAAACTAACAAGGGTGATGGTCAGCATCTAATTTGGGGCTTCTTCTTTCTGCCCAGGAGGGTGTAAGCCACCCTAAAACTTAAAGCCTCAAATAATTAGTGAAGAACAAAACACAAATAATCAAAAATATATTTACAAAAACAATGTCCCTGACAGATCAGGTCCATGTGGGTGCTGGAACTAGACAAAAAAAAAAAAAAAAAAAAAAAAGGATCTTGTGGTGTATTTAAGGGGGTACATCAAAGTCAGGGATGAGGTTTCAAGAGTGGAGTCTTGCTTTGTGATACCTTTCAGTCAGCTGGTTGACTGACATTTTGGCACATCATGCCCATCTCAGATGCTATGTGGGCCATGGCAGAGCGGGATAGAATTTCACACTGTCCTTGGGCAATTGACCAGAGAAAATGTCCACTGGTCATTCCCAGACAACACTAGGCTTCCATGCATGGTGACCCACATGCAACCCATGGATGGCTAATGACATTAAACCATATATATTTATATGAATATTCATATATAATTTGACTTGTATATTTATTCATGTATTTTACATGTATATTTATATTTTCAAATACATATACATATATATATTCATACATGTTCATTTATATATTCTGACCCTCTATAAACCAAACTATAACCATAGGCCTAATACTAAACCTATCCATATATCATACCCTGTATATTAATTTGAGTTTTCATATTTACTTTTACATATATATATTTAAATACTCAGCCGGGCACGGTGGCGCACGCCTGTAATCCCAGCACTTTGGGAGGCTGAGGCAGGAGGATCGCGAGTTCAAAGCCAGCCTCGGCAATGGCGAGGCACTTAGCAACTCAGTGAGACCCTGTCTCTAAATAAAATATAAAAAAAGGGCTGGGGATGTGGCCCAGTGGTCGAGTGCCCCTGAGTTCAATCCCCGGTACCACACACACACACACACAAAATACTCATCTATATTGATATATATGTAAATATCCTAACCCTAACACTAGCCCTACCCCTAAATTTAGTCCTAACTCTAAAAATACCCTCAAATTTAATACATTATATATAAAACCATATATATTCACATGAATACTCATATATATTTTAACATGTATATTATATATTCATATATTCATATATATTTATTTATTATATTTGTGCCCTATCATTAAACCAAACTGTAAGCCAAACTGCCATCCATTCATTTATCAAACCATATATATTTATTATATTTATTTACTTTTTCACATATATTGTCATATATATTCATGTATATAGTATAATATATTGTTATATATAAGTTCATTCCTTTAACCATAACCCTACCTAAATACTTATCCAACCATGAAAATACCCTCACCATTAAAGTTTTTCACATATAATTATACATATTTATATTAATGTTTAAATAGGTTTTGACATATAAATTTTATATTTACATATATTCATACACATTAATATACATTTCTTTATATATTCATACCAGATCATTAAGCCAAATCATAATTATACAAATAATACAAAACCTATTTATATAATAAACCTTATACATTTTATATATAAAACCATATATATTTATATGAATATTAATATAAATTTTCACATGGAATTTATATTTTCACCATATATTCATACATATGTTAATTTATATATTCTGACTCTATCATTAAAACAAACCTTAACCTTAAATCTAACACTAAACACATCCATATATCAAACCAAATGTATTATTTAGGTTTTAATATATATTTTCATGTATATGTTCATTTATACATTTACATATATATTAATACATATGTTCACACCCTAATGGTAACTCTTGACCTACCTCTGAGTTCTAACCCAAATAGTACCCTCAACCATAAATGATTTTATATATAAACCATATATATTTATATAAATATTCATAAATATTTTACATGTATACTTATATATTTTTATATATAGTTACATCCTATTTTTAAAACAAACCATAACAATACAACTAACACTAAATATATTCATTTATCAAACCACATATTTATTTAGGTTTTCATATTTATTTTCATCTGTAAATGCATGTAATTATACTAATAGATAGTATGTTCATACTGTAAACATAACCTTAGCCCTATCTCTACTTAGTACTAACTCTAACAATGCCCCAACACAAAACATTTTAAATACAAAATCATATATATTTATATGATTATGCATATATATTCGGACATATATTTTTATATTTTCATGTATACTCATATATACTGATATTCTTGTACTTTTAAAATATATTGTGACATTATCTTTCAATGAAATCATAACCATATATCAAAATATAACCTCCCCATGTATCAAAAAATATATCAGCCGGGCGTGGTGGCGCACGCCTGTAATCCCAGCACTTTGGGAGGCTGAGGCAGGAGGATTGCGAGTTCAAAGCCAGCCTCAGCAATGGCGAGGCACTTAGCAACTCAGTGAGACCCTGTCTCTAATAAAAAAATACAAAAAAGGGCTGGGGATGTGGCCCAGTGGTTGAGTGCCCCTGAGTTCAATCCCCGGTACCACAAAAAAAAAAAAAAAAAAAAAAAAAAAAAATATATATATATATATATATATATATATATATATATATCACATATATTCGCATATATATTTATTTATATACTCATATACATTGATATATATATTCTTGCCATAATCCTAAACCTAGTGTTATCCCTAACCTTAGTTCTAACACTAATAGTACCCTCAACCATACACATTTTAAATATAAATTACATATATTTAAGTGAATATTTTTATATAAAAAGATGTGTATGTTTATATTTTTATATGTATATTCACATATATATATATATTCCTTTATATATTATAACACTACCTTTAAACCAAACTGTAACCATACACCTAACAATAAACCTATTCATACATCAAATGATGTATATTTATTTAGGTTTTCATATATATATATATATATATATATGAAATATACATATATATTCATTTATTCATTCATATATATATAGACATATGTGTTCATGCCTAACCATAACCCTAGCCCTACCTCTAAATTTAGTGCTAATACTAACAATATCTTCAACTACAAAACATTTTAAATATAAACTATATATGTTTATATAAATATTTATACATATTTGGCCATGAATATTTATATTTTCATATATATATTTATACATATTCATTAATATTTATATATATTTATAAATATCTGATATTACCATTCAACCAAAGCATAATCATACACCCAACACTAAAACCTGCCTATATACCAAATCATATATGTATATATGCTTTCATAAATATTTTCATTTATATACTCATAGATATTGATATATATGTTCATGCTCTAACCCTAACTGTACACTTACGCCTAAATTTAGTCCTAACCATAAAATATTTCATATGTAAAAACACATTTTATATAAATATTTATATTCTTTTTTTCTGTTTAATTTTTCGTACTTTATTCCTTGTATCAATAGGTTAAGAAAAAAGTAAAAATTTCCCAGGAACTGTTTATAAATACTGTTTATAAGTGGAATCAAAAAGTTCAGTTTCACAAACAGTAACATTCAGTGATCTATTTAAATGCTATTTTAATCCTTTATTTTAAGTTAAGGGCAACATTTAATGCAATAAACTAAATTTACACAAAACTTGTATACTCTGAACTACAAAAGTGGTTTTTGTAGCTACATTTACATTTGGTTTTAGTCAACTACACATTTTCACAGGTACTTACAAATATGTTAATAAAACACTACCCCAAATGCTTATCCTACCACTAGCCATTAAACATTGCCATCAGGAAAATGAGTTCTAAAACTTAAAAAGTAATGTAAGTCCCAAAGGTTTTAAATCAAAAAAGTTTTCCAACATGGAAGCATCAACATGAAACTTTACATTCCTAAAAAAATAAAAATTAAAAAAAAATCACTCTTTAGGAAATATTAAAACAAATTATCATTTAAGACACATAAACATTCTTAAAAAAAAACTTGTAGTTTCAAATATCATCTCCTTAAAAGAAAAACCAGTTCACTATCTTTAATAACATCTCAGACCACTGTTGTCTAAGAACTTCAGAATATGTAAGGCATATGTCTCAGCTATCATAGTCAAAATGACATTTAGATTTTACATATTAAACAGCTATAGTATAGCTTATAATTGCACAAATATACCTAACACATAAATACTACTTCATCCTTTAGATAGTCAAAAGTCAGAAGGAACTGCATAATTTGTAAGGTACTTTAACTTACACGTAGTCATTAAAACCCAGTA
Organism: Tamias sibiricus; assembly: GCA_025594165.1. Taxonomy (NCBI): domain Eukaryota; kingdom Metazoa; phylum Chordata; class Mammalia; order Rodentia; family Sciuridae; genus Tamias; species Tamias sibiricus. The sequence continues at coordinate 102,528,387 of CM046664.1, read as the reverse complement.
AGTAATTCAAGTATGGTCATGTAAAGGCAGGCAATTAAAGGCTTAAGGATCACTCTACAATCAAAGACATGAAAATAAAGGCTGAAAACTTTGTTTCTCCATCTTTCATTTAGATGCCTAGATATTAGGACATTCATTATTATAGAAAATACACAATTATTATATATGATTTCCACAGAAGATAATTAAATTTCATGAAGTACAAGAATTATCAAGATCCGTAGTTTCGGGCTGGGGTTGTGGCTCAGCGGCAGAGCACTCGCCTCGCACGTGTGCGGCCCGGGTTCGATCCTCAGCACCACGTAAACATAAATGCATTGCATTGTGTACAACTAAAGCAAATAAATAAATATTAAAAAAAAAAAAAAGATCCGTAGTTTGCTTCATCAAATGCTTTTCTAGCGCGTTTCAATTCTTCATTCATAGTAAGCAAGTCTTTAACCCTAGCAAACTTCCTTGGGTCCTTTTGAATCAAGAAGACAATATGTTCAACTTGTACTCGACCTTGTCTTCCAATTGACATTGTCTTGTGAGTCATTTCAGTAATGAACTCTATGACAAGGTCTTCAAGAATATCCACTGACTCAGTGTGAGGATTCTGGTCATCCCCAAACCCACACATCATACATCATAGTTCATTAGAAAAAAGTCTCTTTCTTTTACCTTGTCCACCTTCTGCACCTCCTCCAATTTCTTCATTTTCCTCCTCAAAGCTCGGGTCTTCTTCCTCATCTGCCATCCCACTAGCCCGTCAGCCCACAGTGCCCTAAATATTTATATTCTGACATGTATTTTTTTTCTGAATGTATATTCATGTATATATTCATATATTCATCCATATATTTGGATTCTTTCTTTAAACCAAACTGTAATCATACACCTAACACTAAACCTATCCATATATCAAATCATAAATATTTATTTAGGTTTTCATATATATTTCACATATATATTTATTTATATACTCATATATGTTGATAATATATATATTCATACTTTGAACCATAACCCTAGCCAAACCCTTAACTTAGTCCTAATGCTAAGACAAAACTCAACCACTAAGCATTATATATATATTATACCTCATATATCTATATAAATATTTTTATATATTTTGAAATATATATTCATATATTCACATTCACATTCATTTATATACTCATACCCTTTTGTAAAATATTTTTAAATAGATCTTCTTAGTTGTAGTTGAACACAATACCTTTATTTTATGTATGTATGTTTTTATGTGATGCTGAGGATTGAACCCAGCACCTTGCACATGCTAGTTTCTCGCTCTACTGCTGAGCCCCAGCCCAGCCACTCATACCCTTTTTAACACCAAACTGTAACCATACTCTAACACAAAAACTATTCATATATCAAATCACATATATTTAAGTTTATATGTATGTATTATCACATATATATTCATTTATAACATATATATTGATGTATATTATTAAACCCTCACCTTAATTGTATACTTACCCCTAAACTTAGTATTAACCCTAACTGTACCCTTAACTATATGGCATTTTATATATAAGCCATACATATTTACATATATATTCATATATATTTTGATATATTTATTTATATTTTCATATATACTCATTCATATTCATATGTATTTTTGGTATATTTTGACGCTATCTTTAAACCAAACTGTAACCATGCATCTAACACTAAACTTTTCCACACATAAAACCATACATATTTATTTCTATTTTCATACATATTTCATGTTTATATTCATTTATATATTATTTATATGCTCATATATATTAATATATGCATACTTTTTATATGCACATATATATTGATATATGTTTATACCCTAAACTTAACCCTAGCCCTATCCCTATACTTAGAACTAACCCTAACCGTTACCCTTAAACATGAAATATTTTATATATAAAATAATATATATTCATATAAATTTTGACATATATTTCTATAGTCACATATATATTAATGTATGTAAACACATATATTAATATATATTTATAAATTAATACCCTATCTTTAAAAGAAACAATAACAATAAACCTAATGCTAAAGCTAACCATATATCAAATCATTTATATTTATTTAAATTTTCATATTATTATCACATATATATACATTTATATACTCATACATATAAATACATGTTCATACACTTTCCTAACACAAACCCTATCCCTATAGTCCTCACACTAACAAAAACCACAATCGAAAAATCCTTTTATATATAAAATTATATATTGATATAAATACTTATATTATTTTGACATATGTATATATATTCCCACATATATTCATACATATATTAATTTATATTTATATATCCATTTATATATTTTAACCCTATTTTTAAACCAAATTGAAACCATACACCTAACACTAAACCTACTCATAACAATCTATATATATTTATTTCGGTTTTCATATATATTTTCACATACAAATGCATCTATATACTCATATATATTGATGTATATGTTCAAACCCAGCACCTTGCACATGCTAGTTTCTCGCTCTACTGCTGAGCCCCAGCCCCAGCCACTCATACCCTTTTTAACACCAAACTGTAACCATACTCTAACACAAAAACTATTCATATATCAAATCACATATATTTAAGTTTATATGTATGTATTATCACATATATATTCATTTATAACATATATATTGATGTATATTATTAAACCCTCACCTTAATTGTATACTTACCCCTAAACTTAGTATTAACCCTAACTGTACCCTTAACTATATGGCATTTTATATATAAGCCATACATATCTACATATATATTCATATATATTTTGATATATTTATTTATATTTTCATATATACTCATTCATATTCATATGTATTTTTGGTATATTTTGACGCTATCTTTAAACCAAACTGTAACCATGCATCTAACACTAAACTTTTCCACACATAAAACCATACATATTTATTTCTATTTTCATACATATTTCATGTTTATATTCATTTATATATTATTTATATGCTCATATATATTAATATATGCATACTTTTTATATGCACACATATATATTGATATATGTTTATACCCTAAACTTAACCCTAGCCCTATCCCTATACTTAGAACTAACCCTAACCGTACCCTTAAACATGAAATATTTTATATATAAAATAATATATATTCATATAAATTTTGACATATATTTCTATAGTCACATATATATTAATGTATGTAAACACATATATTAATATATATTTATAAATTAATACCCTATCTTTAAAAGAAACAATAACAATAAACCTAATGCTAAAGCTAACCATATATCAAATCATTTATATTTATTTAAATTTTCATATTATTATCACATATATATACATTTATATACTCATACATATAAATACATGTTCATACACTTTCCTAACACAAACCCTATCCCTATAGTCCTCACACTAACAAAAACCACAATCGAAAAATCCTTTTATATATAAAATTATATATTGATATAAATACTTATATTATTTTGACATATGTATATATATTCCCACATATATTCATACATATATTAATTTATATTTATATATCCATTTATATATTTTAACCCTATTTTTAAACCAAATTGAAACCATACACCTAACACTAAACCTACTCATAACAATCTATATATATTTATTTCGGTTTTCATATATATTTTCACATACAAATGCATCTATATACTCATATATATTGATGTATATGTTCATATCCTAGCCCTACCCCTATATTAACCTTATATATTCATATGAATATTTGTAATTATTTATATATTCTTATATTCACATATATTTATATTTATTTATTTATGCATTCATTACCCACCTATGAATCACTCTGTATCCATACACCTTACATTAATTGTATCTATATATTAAAACCTATATACATTTACATACATATAGCTTAAGTGTTTGGTGTAGGTATGGTTGGTTTATCCATGTTTTCATATACATTTTCACTTGCATATTCATTTATACACTCATACATTTTGATATATATATATTCATACACTAACTCTAACCCTAGCCTAATATCTAAACTTAGTTCTAGTCATAACAATACCCTGAACCATAAAACTTTTTATATATAAACCATATATATATGAATATTCATATATATTGTCATATATATTCATATATATGGTCACATATTATATATAGTCACATGTATTCAATCACATATTATACCATATCCTTTAATTTAACTGTAACCATAGACCTAAGATTAAATCTATTCATATATGAGACCATATACATAAATATATAAATTTAACCTAAAATACACCTATTATAAATATGTTCATGTGTAAAACCATATACATTAATATGAATATTCATATTTATTTTGTATATTCATATTTCCACATATATTTGTACATATATTCATATTTATTCATTTACATATTTTGACCCTGTCTTTAAACAAAACCATATACATACACCTAACACTATACCTAACTATATATTGAACCACATATATTTATGCAGGTTTTCACATAATTATCATATATACATTAATTTATATACTCATATATATTTGTATATATGTTCACACCCTAACCCAAATTTTAGCCTTACCCCTACAATTATTCCTAACACTAACACTATCCTCAACAAAAAATCATTGTATATATAAAGTCAGATATATTTATATGAATATTTGTATATATGTATAGATATGTACATGTATACAGTCACATATAAATTCATGTATATATTCATATATATTCATTCATATATTTATACCCATCTTTATACAAATCCACAATTTACCAAAAACTGAACCTATAAATATATGAATCTACTCATATTTATATAAATTTTCCTATATATATTCACATTTATATGTATATTCATTTTTTTTATATGTAACCCTAACCTTAGGTTTACTCCTAAACTTAGTCCTAACCCTAACTCTACCCCTAAATCTAACCCTGATTATATATATAAAACTATGTATTTATATGGCTATTTATATACATTTTGATCTATATATTCAGATAACTTCATATATGTATTTATATATATTCATTTATACATTCTTTCCTTGTATTTATACCAAACTGAAACCATACAGCTAATATTTATCCTATCATATATGAAACTGTACATGCATGTTTTCATATATATTGTTACATATATATTCATATATATTGATTTACATTTTCACACTTACCCCTACCCCTATATTAGTCCCAACCCTAAAACTGCCCCTAAACCTAAACCAATTTATGTATAAAACTATATATTTATATGAGTATTCAAATATATTTGACATGTATATTCATATATTCATATTTAAATTCATACATATTTATGCCCTATCTCTAAACCAAACTGTAACCATACACCAAAACCTAAAGCTATCCATATAAGAAACCATATATATTTATGTATGTTTTCATGTATATTTTTCACATATATATTCATATATTTGATATATTTGTTCATATATTAACCCTAATTCTTAGCCTACCTCTAAATTGAATCCTAATCTTTACACTGCCCCTAAACCTATCCTAATTATATATATAACCTGTTAGTCCTAACCTTAACACTAACCCTAATCATAAAAGTATTTATATATAAAACCATTTATATTTTTGTGAATATTCTCATATATTGTGATATACATATTTTATATTCATATATATTCATGTATGTTCATTTATACATTTCAACCCTATCTTTAAACCATATTTAACCATACGTCCTACTGTAAACATATCCATATATGAAAACAAATATATTTATATAAGATTTCATATATATGTTGATATATTTATTTTCATATATATTCATATACGTTCATACCCTAACCCTAACCCTACACCTATTTCTAAATTTAGTCCTAACCTTTACACTATCCCTAAACCTAAACCTAATTTTATATAAATGTATATATGTATATGAATGCTCATATATATCCTAAAATGTACATTTATATATTCACATGTCAATTCATGTATCTATTCACTTCTATTCATTTTTATTTGTGTATATGTTCATACCCTATCTTTAAACCAAACCATAATGATACCCCTAACCCTAAACCTATCCATATACAAAACTAAATATATTTATGTAGGTTTTCATATATATTTTCACATGTTTATTCACATACATATTCACACACACACACACACACACACACAAATACACATATACACATTCATACCCTAACTCTAATTCTAATGGCTGCCCTATACTTAATTGTAACACTAACACTATCCCAGTCATAAAAGTATTTATAAATAAAACCATATATATTTATATGATTATTGATGTATATTGACCTATTATTTATATATTCACATATGTACTTTAGACATATTTATATATATACATGTATTCATTTATATACTCATACCCCATCTTTTTTTTTTACTGTCTATAAAAGTATTTATTTAATATTTATAGTTGGAGAATTTTATTGATATTTTGAAATTCTAGACTTAAATATGTTGTATTTTCTTTCAGCATTTTAAAGATGTCATTTCATTATGTTTTTTTAAATTTTTATAATTTTTAATATGTACAACTCATAGTGCATGTATTTAGCATCTTTTTACATACAACTGTTTGTATACAAAGTATATTCGTACAATTCAGGTCTTCAATCATGCATTTAGGAAAATGATATCCATGTCATTCAACCACCTTTTCTTATTTCTATTTTTCCCTTTTCTCTCTCTCCCTCCCCCCTTGCTCCCTCCCTTACCCTCCCTTCCCTTTGACCATTCTAGTGTTCTTCTAGTCCTCGTATGTACCCCCCCCCCCCATCCAACAATACTATGAACTAGCTTCCTTATATCAGAGAAAACATTTGGTACTTGGATTTTTGAGACTGGCTAACTTCACTTAGCATTATGTCTTCCAACTTCATCCATTTACCTGCAAATGCCATTAATTTATTTTCTTTTATTGCTGAGTAAAATTCCATTGTGCGTATATACCATATTTTCTTAATCCACTCATTTACTGAGGGACATCTAGGTTGGTTCCACAACCTAGCTATTGTGAATTGTGCAGCTACAAACATTGAGATAGCTGTGTCACTGTAATATGCTGTTTTTAAGTCCTTTGGGAATAGACCCAGGAGTGGGATGGCTGGGTCATAGGGTGGTTCCATTCCCAGTTTTCCAAGCAATCTCCATACTGCTTTCCATAACAGTTGCACCATTTTGCAGTCCCACCAGCAATGTATGAGTGTGCCTTTTTCCCCACATCATACCCCATCTTTAAACCAATCTATCACCACACACCTACCTGTGACATGTCCATATACAAAACTACATATATTTTTATAGGTTCACATATATATTTTCACATAACTTATAAACTACAAACCTATTCCATGTAACAACGCTCTAATATTCTAATTTAAAGGGCTATTTTGACTTTAATATACTTATTTGTGCCTTAATATATCCTAGAATAAATCATAAAATTTTTATGATGATAAGTTTTAATAGAATAAAATAATGTATGTGATGAAGTGAAACTGACAAAAAAGAGAGAGTGACAGACAAGAAATAAAATCCAGAACATACAAAGAACTCAAAAAACACCAAAAAGCCAATAACCCAACCAAAAAACAGGCACTTCCCAAATGATGAAATACAAATAGTTGATAAATAATTAGGGACACAGAATTCAAAACTACACTGAAATTTCATTTCCAGTTGGAATTGCAATCATCAAGAATACAAATAATAATAAATGTTGATGAGGATGTACGGAAAAGGTACACTCATACATTGTTGGTGGGACTGCAAATTAGTGCAATTACTCTGGAAAGCAGTATGAAGAGTTCTCAAAAATCTAGGAATGGAACCACTTAATGATCCAGCTATCCCACTCCTCAGAATATATTCAATAGATTGAAAAATCAACAAGCTACAGTGAATCAGCCATATTAATATTTATAGCGGCGCAATTTGTAATGGCCAAGATATGGAGCCAATCTAGATGCCCTTCGACAGATGAATAAAGAAAAATGTGGTATATATACACAATGGAATATTACTCAGCCACAAAGTAGAATAAAATTATGGCATTTGTAGGTAAAATGGATGGAACTGGAGACTATCATGCTAACTGAAATAAGCAAGTCCCAAAGCAGCCAAAAGTCGATTGTTTTCTCTGATATGTGGAAATCAATCCAAAATAAGGTGGGGGTGGGGAGAGAAAGGTAATAATAAAAGAGAATGGGAATCTCATTAAAACAGAGGAAAGATCAGTAAACAAAGGGAATTGAGAGGGAGGAGGGAGGAACAGGAAGAGGGAAGAACAATGGACTGAATCTGACCAAACTTTCCTATGTGCATAGGTAAATGTCTCGAAGTGAATTCCAACATCAAGAATATACAAAAAGTCGGGCGCTGTGGCGCATGCCTGTAATCCCAGTACTAGGGAGGCTGAGGCAGGAGGATTGTGAGTTCAAAGCCAGCCTTAGCAATGATAAGGCACTTAGCAACTCAAGGAGACCCTGCCTCTAATTAAAAAAAAAAAAAAAAAAAAAAAAAAAAAAAAAAAAAAAAAAGTGCTGGGGATGTGTCTAGTGGCCCTGAGTTCAATCCCTGGTACCGCCCCCCCCCCAAAAAAAAAAAGAATATGCAAAAGACACTAATTAACAACAACAGAAAACTATAAATCAGTTGCAGAAAGATCAGAAGAGTAGAGGGAGGGGAACAAGGGGAGGGAGGAGGAAGGGGGGGAGTGCTGGAGGCTCAATTAAAACAAATCATATTCCATGCTTTTTTGACTACATTAAAATGTATCCTACTATTTGATATAACTTGAAACAATCAATACAAAAGAATGGAAAATTGGATTTCAATCACTTATATAGTCTTTGAGCTAGATTATATTAAACTTTTCCAGAGGATGTAGGCATTCTAAGAGCAGGCAGGCTTTATAAAAATATTCAGTGGTTTGCTTTTTAATGAAATGTCCAAGTGTTGTTTTATTCAATATACAGTTTTTCCTCTTACTAGTTAAATGATGTGTGTTTTCAGGAAATTTAATTAATTTCCAATTAAGCAACTCCTACTGGTACTAATCTGTGCCACATAAACTTAAAATGGGCTTTTTAAGATAAGCAAGATTATTTACTTGTAGTGGATAAATTTTTCTCTTACTTACCTGGAACTATTATAAACATGCATTCTTCTTGGAACTGTAATATCTGATATTTAAAGCCCATTTTTTCCTTAATAATGAGGAACGTTTTAAAAACAGTTCCATCTTTGAAAATATCTCTGTGGTACTGGTTACCCTATATCCCCATAAAAATTTTTAGAGATATGAATTCCTAATGATTAAAATTATGGAAATTAATTATGGAAAAGAACATTTTTGTGTGTGTGTGTGTGTGGTACCAGGGATTGAACTCAGGGGCACTCGACCACTGGGCCACATTCCCAGCCCTTTTTTGTATTTTTTTTTTTTTTATTTAGAGACAGCGTCTCACTGAGTTGCTAAGTGCCTCGCCATTGCTGAGGCTGGCTTTGAACTCGTGATCCTCCTGCCTCAGCCTCCCAAAGTGCTGGGATTACAGGCGTGCGCCACCGTGCCCTGGCTGGAAAAGAACATTTTAACCACCCAAAATAATGTCTTTTTGTTTAATTCAATTGGGAAAGAAATATTTGGTGTTATATTTTGTTAATATATGTGTTTTCCATCAAGCTCTTGGCATAATAGTAGCTTCCAACAAATATTTAGTGACTGAATTATGTTGGTTTTATTTTCCCTATTACTGAATATATCTTTTTTTATTATCTCTCACTCAAATTCTAATACTGAGATCATTTTGAAGGTCCTTGTTTAAAAAGTGTGGCTTGATCAATACCATAAGCTAACATAAGCTCATTTACTAGCTGAGCTTCCCCCACCCCCATATTGGAAGCACAGCATTGTAGTCATTAGGTCAATTGGGGGGTTCACATTTTTGCTAATTTAAAATTCTTCTTATGATTTTTCCTTTTATAAAGCTGGGAGGATATGGGTTAAAATTGAATTCCTATCTATAGGGGCAAGAATATATGCAATTTAAGCAGAGTGACAGATAATTGAGGAAAGCTGTTATCTGGATGACTGTGTCTTATTCAATAGGACAATATTAAGCTTGAAATTCAGTTGAAGAGTGTCTATTCATTGAGACCTATTCTACTGAGCTCAGTCTGCTAGTCATGAAGCCTGGATGAGTGCTCTATTAAAACTGCATTTATGCTGTGTGTATGAGGTGATGTTTTGAACTGAAAACATTCTCTAAGCTAAAAAAGTAAGTCAGAGAAACCCAACTAAAGGCCTCAAAACATCTCAAAGTTGGTAGTTATGCATGGCTGATAAATGAGAAGCCATCACCTACTTTGTGGGCTAAGTGATCACACATTTTGCTGTTGGTCTTTGAGTGGCATGAAGACTTCTAGGCTAAAGACAAGAGTTAAATACGATTACTTAGAAAAATATGAGTACTTAGAATTTATATCTCTAAATTTTTTTTTAAAAAAAAATCTGAGCTTTCTGGAATGAAATGCTCTACTTAGCTGATAAACTTCAGAGTTGCAGTGAACACTTCATGTCTTGAAATGCAAATTTCAATGAAACCTAAAGTTCTCCAGTTTTTAGTTGAATGCAGAGATACTTATTTTGCTATATATTGGCATCACACAGGTTAATAATGATAATGAGCTCTATTTATTGGATTAGAGACTGTTCTAAGTACTTTCTGTAGTCTGGTTTATTTAGTCCTCATACTCTTGAGTTGAGTACTATTAATAACCTTATTTTACATAAAAATTCTGTCCCAGAACCAGTAAGTAACCCTAAGTCACACGTAAAATGTGGAATTCAGATAGTTTGCCCCAAAGCCTGCAATAATTACATACAATATGGCCTTTGTCACTGAAAACATTCTCCAAGCTAATAACCAATTAACAAAGCAAGGCAAACTATATATAAAGACTGAGAGTAGATGAAGAAGTGGGAAGAAGGAGGGCCAGCAACATTAGCATGCTTCTAGTTTTCTGGAGTAGAGGTGTCATAGGGTGATGGAAGGCAAAGATATGGAAGTAAGGGGAATGGGTTAGTAGTACTACCTTGTTATGAACCAAACCTGATTTAAAAATTCTGAATTTTTAAGATAGAGTGGAGATATTCTTCATACCTTTTGAAAAGCCAAACTATTTAAATCCAATGATCTTTAAATTTAATTTTTAAAAATTAGCAGCTGAGTTTAGCTAGAAAATAAACTAGACATAAAGAAATATCTGTAACTCCATACCTGACATTTCCTTTTGCTCTATGCAACAATATAGGACTGAAGCAGGACAATTTTCTAGGGAACATTTATTTATTTAGCCAAACCCATGCCTGAATTTTCTTGGAATTTTTTTTAATTTGCATGATACTCCACAGTGCTCTAATTTGAATTTCCACCAGGCATTTACAAACACAGTCTGGTATCGTTTTTGTAGCCTGATGCTAAGAGGCATATAGCATGAATATCACAAAGGGAAGGCATGATGAACTGATTAGTACTGTTTTGCCATTCTAACAAACATTTTTTTTAACCCTCTGAAGTATCTTTGCTTATGATGCAGTCAATTTACAGGAAAAAAAAATAAGTGGTCTTCTTCAATAGAAAAGAGGGATGTTTTATCTCAAATAAGGAACTACAAGTAATGCTCACCTCTCTTGGAAGAATGCCATTATAATAGTACTAAAAGTCTGGACATAATTCACTACTAGTTCTTCTAGAATGCACTCTCTTAAACAGTGTTTTCTAAAGATTCGTGTTGACTCAGAACCTCAAATTGTGATTTTATTTGAAAGGAGAGTTTTTGGAGATTAGGTCGGTCACCATGGATTAAGATGGACCCTAGTGCAGGGACTAGGATGTTCCTAGAAGAAGGAGATGTAGTAGGCACAGACACAGGAGCATGCCATGGGAGACAGGCAGAGATGAAGTGATGTGCCTGTGTGTTTTGTCACTTGAGCAAAATACTTCATAAGAACAACTTGGAGGAGGAAAAGTTTGTTTTGGCTCATGGTTTCAATCCATAATCAACTGGCTCCAGTGCTCTGGGACTGAAGTGAAGCAGAATATCATGGAAGAACTTCACAGCAAAGGGAAGCTGCTCATCTCATGGCAGCCAGGAAGCAGAGACAGTGGGATATAGAAGGGGCCAGGAAAAGATAAACCCCATTCCCAGTGACCTACTTCCTCCATCAAACAGATTAATCCACTCATGAGGTCAGAGCCCTGAAGATTCAATCATTGTCTAAAAGCCCCACCTCTCAACCTTGTTGCATTGGGGACCATGCTTTCAGCAAATGTTCTTTTGAGGGAATATTTCAGATCCAAACTATTAACATCTTACAAAGGAAAGGAACGCCAATGATTGCCAGCAGTTACCACAAGCCAGAAGGAGGCTTTTAGCTTCAGAAGGCTTCTACCCTCAGAAAGAGCATGGTCTGACCACACTTTGATTTTGGAGTTCTGGCCTTCAGAGCTGTGAAAGAATCAAGTTCTGCAGTCTTTTTCTTTGGGTGGGGCGGGGAGGGAGGGCACTGGGGATTGAATTCAGGGGCACTCGACCACTGAGCCACATCCCCAGCCCTATTTTGTATTTTATTTAGAGAGAGGGTCTCACTGAGTTGCTTAGTGCCTCACAGTTGCTGAGGCTGTCTTTGAACTTGTGATCCTCCTGCCTCAGCCTCCCAAGTGCTGGGATTACAGGTGTGCACCACCACACCTGGCTGTATGTTCTGAAGTCTTAAGCTGTTGGTTTGCTATGATAGTTTACAGCATCCCTGGGAAATTAATACATTTTCCATTACAGCACCCATGGGTTAGACAGGAGGGACTGGATTGACATCTCAGATACACAACAATGAGACTCTGGGGAGCAGAACACAGGGCTCTGGCTGTCACATTCTCATTCATGCCAACTGTAGCCCATGCACCAGCTCCAGAGAAATTCTAGGGATGTTTACTTAAAGATTTTATTTTTTTCTTTATATCTTTTTGTCCTTTTGCAACATATTCCTGATAACATCAGAATATTGAATTAGGTAAATGATGCAGCCAGATAAATGGGGGCAAATTCCTAAGGCTGAAATTAATGGAGCGAGTATCCATGGATATATTGAGAAAACACTACTAATATTTTCCAGTGAATACAGCATTATTCTGTAAACATTTTCCCCACTTAAACTTTGTGCAAAGTCATGGTTAATCTTGCTTTGGACCTAGAATATTCTTAACTTCATGCCCATATGTCAAAATTAATCACTGATACAACAAACATGCTATCTATCTTCAAACATATATGAATTATTATGAACTTTAGCTCTCTAAGAATAGTACAAATTTCAGGGATTTTGACCATGTATTGAATGCCAGTTCATGTCCCCTTAGAAATTCCATATGTGGAAATAAGCCAGCAATATTGTAACTTTTGAAAGACAAAGAGTTAACCTTGGCATGAATGAAGGAATAACTAATAGAGAAGTCCCCACAAAGCTGAAGAGTGCTTGTGTTTCAATTGGTATTGTGAAAAGTAATGTGGCACTGAATAACTTTTTCTACAACTGATAGCAAAGTAGGCAATAACAGATAAAAAATCATCACCAAACCATTGATCACACCTTCACCATTGAGTAAATACTAACTAGGATATCCCGCCTGCCTCTCTCCCTTATATCCTGGCCCAGGCCTTTTCTGGTCCTTGTTGTACCAAAAATGTTGTACCCAGCATAATGCCAATTAAAACTCCAAGCCACGTCACACTTGAGCCAATAAAAAGCCTTTATTAAGCTGATCAGCGGCCACCATCCTCACACTTCACACAGTGTGACAAGATGGCACACCGGCAGTGATTTTTCAAGGGTTTATAAAGAGCAAAATCACAGAGGGCGGAATATTCAATTGCAGGGTTTCAGCCAATGCAAGCAAGCCACGGTACAGGAGCTGAATCTAGGCAGTTAGCAAGACAAAGCAATGGGTGCAATAATATTTCCCATGGGACTTTCCAGGTTGGTATAGCAACGATCAAGTAGAAGGGAATGGGGTCAAGATGACCCTAGTTGAGTACATGTTAGAGAATGGTTACTAATGTCTAGAAAATCAATCTCTGACAAGGTATTTGCCCAGGAAAAATGGAAACCAAAGAGAGCAATTTTACATTGTATAGGAATTGCTGTTTTTATGCTGTCAAGTGTATTATGCTACGTAACGATTAATGGGTACACAGGCAGGACTTTCCGTATTCTATTATTTCTGAGAAACAGAACTATTTCTCGGAACTTCTAAGATGGCTGCTGAAGAACAAGATGGAGTCCCTTTAGTTCTCTTATCACAGTCCTCTGATGCTGATTTTGGCCCCAGGACTAACTGTGGTTCTGGAAGAGGGAATGTCTGAAGGATGTAGCCATGCTTCATCTTATTTGCCCTGCTTTTTCCCTAGTCTGAGCTCAATGATCTCAATGCTAAGAAACTTTCATGTTTGTGAGAAATGTACATACGTTTTTTTCATTCCTAAGTAGAGGTAATAAAATGATTGTTCTTACTGAAATATGGAGTGGTGTTGACAGTGCTAAGCACAATTTAAACAAACAAAGGAGCTAAACTATCCCCTCTCCTGGAAATAAGGGACAAAATCACATACTACTGTTTACTTCTTGTCTGTTTTCCAACTACTTTGAAGGCAGGGACAGGATAGATGCGTATTCAAGCATTTTATTTTATTATTTATTATTGATTGATTGATTGATTTTTATCAACCACTAAGCCACATCTCCAGCCCTATTTTATGTTTATTTATAAACAGGGTCTGAGTTGCTTACTGCGTTACCATTGCTGAGGCTGGCTTTGAACTCATGATCCTCAGGTCTCAGCCTCCGGAGCCACTGGGATTATGGGAGTGCACCTCCATGCCAGGCTCATATTCAATTTTATTAACTCATGACCAACACATTATCTGGTACAGAGTGAAAGGTCAGTGGATTGAATAAATAAATAAATGAATAAAGTAAGGGATAACTGAACTAGAATCACCAAATTAGAGATCTAGAATCAAGATAAACAAACTTGTTGATGACTGGTAAGTGTATTCCATTAATTGATTGTTGCATGTTGAGCCATCCTTACGTTCCCCAAATAAATTCCACTTGGTCATGGTGTATGTTCTCTTACTCTGCTATTTGCTAGTATTTTGTTGAGGATTTCTTATTTGTGTTGTTGAGGGATATTGGTCAGTAGTTTTCTTTCCTTGTAGTGTTTTTGACTCTGGTATCAGAGTGTTTCTGGGCTCATAAGTTTAAAAGAAGCCCCTCCTTTTCAATGTTTTAGGAAAGTTTGAGAAATATTACCTTAATTCTTCAGATATTGGTGGAATTAATTAGTGAAGCTATATGGTCCTGAACATTTCTTTGTTGGGAGGTTTTTATTACTATTTAATCTCCCTACTAGCTATAGGTCTAGCCACATTTTCTTTCTCTTTATTATTCAGTCTTGTTAGTTTGTATATTTCTAGAAGTCTATACATTTCTTCCAGTTAGGAAAAGTCATCATATTTCTCATATGCTCCAAATTCTCCCTCCACAGAACCTAGGGAAAGCCTGGATTTTTTTCATCCTATTGCTCTGAACTGAGTGAGCAGGAGGAGCTATGGCAAATGCCTTTATACTACACTAAATAACCATCTTTGTTCTCAGTAGGCCTAAAGCCTAGAATATATTGGGTCTAGTCAGTGCTCCAAAACCAGGGGCAAAAGACAGTCCTTTGGGAAGTTGCCAGAAAAAGTCTGAACATCAGACATATGGTTCAGTCTTCTCTTTCCTTCTTCAGGGAGAAGCAAAGGGATGGGAATTTCCTTTCTATCATATAATGCTATGCTGAAGATAGGGATTATGGCAAAAGGGTGTCTTGATTTTCTTACTGGCTTCAATGTGACTGGTCCCAGACTTGTCAGGGATGCAGAAGTTCCTTAACTAGTTTCTGAACGTCTCGCAAAAGGAATTGGCTCACGTATTGTTGTTGAATTAGTACATCATGGGAGAAGGGTTCAGGGTTTCTGCATCTTGCTGATATCACAACTCTCAACTGCACAATCATTTTAAAATAGGACAAGGTTGTGAAAATTAAGATACAAGCTTAAGTTGAAGTTTGCCATTTCTTAATATGGCATTAAGGGAAAGATCTACTACCTTCAGGCAATAAAAGCAAATACAAAAGTATTTATAAATCATCTTTAAGCTGGTTGTGTGTTGCTATCATTACATTGAAACTTGATATAGCAAGGTGTATATAGTGGACATTGGTTGTTTTATATAGCCAGCACCCGGGCAGGCATTCCTATTATGAAGCATTTCCTAGTTTTATGAGCATTATTTCTCATTCTAGAAGACAAAGGGGTTGGAGACACTCTTTTCCTGACCTGCTAGCAGCCTGGGTGTAGACTCCAAATCTGAGCTGGACCAATTGAGTACATCCAAACAAGATGTCAAAAGATGCAGGAAGCTGAGGAATGATTAATGATAGAATCAGTAATGTCAATTGTTTCACATAGATATATGTGGTATCCAGTGGCAGAGGCCTCAAATGTCTAGTGCTGAATAAGCTGGCTGAAATATTAGGACAGTATCCTAGTTGTCCTAGTTTCAGAGAGATATATGTGGTGTCCAGGGGTAGTGGCAGTGACAACCAACTGAGGGCTTATGAATTACAACTGGTTGTATTTCTTGCTCTCTTGGCAAAGTTCATTTGTTCCTTCCATTGTTACTTCTTGATCACACAGCTTCCAAAATGTTTATGTAAACTACTTTCAAAAAGATTCACTTTCCATGAAAGCAAGTCAAAGCCTTTTTTCTAACATAAAACTGACTGAAGTACCTTGACAGTTATGATATAAACCCATATATTACAGTAATTTAAAAATTACTAGTGAAAAACACACAAAATGGGCATATGGTATTTTGCTTTAATTAGTTATAAAGTCAACAATATACACAAGATATTGAAAGAAAACAGGAAGCATATGAAAAGTCAAACCAGTCAACAGATGTAAAGATGAGTTCTTAGGGAGTTTAGATGAGTCTGGCATTGTCTGGTGGTACAATGAGAACTGCATCCTGGGGGAGATGAAATTTGACTCTCTCAAAGGAAATGCAGGAATTAGAGAAAGAGAAGCTAGAGCGTTTTCTAAGTGGAAGTATATTGAGGTGAATAAAGGCCTAAAAATGAAATTGTAAACTAGGCCCAGTGGCATACACCTATAATCCTAGCAGCTCAAGAGGCTGAGGCAGGAGGATTACAAGTTTGAGGCCAGCCTCAGCAACTTAGCAAGGCCTTAAGCAATTTGGCAAGACCCTGTCTCAAAATAAAAAGTAAAAAGAACTGGGGATAGATGTTGCTCAGTGGTTAAGCCTGGTACCAAAAAAAAAAAAAAAAAGAAGAAGAAGAAGAAGAAGAAAAATATGCCATGTCTAGGACAATAAACAACTAGCACAGGACAGAGAATTTACACAAAAGAAACAGAATTATGGCTTTAGATACTAGTAAAAAGCATGTTTTTAAACCTATAAACATGTGGTGGTTGGATGTTCTCAGGCAGCAAGTGATATAGTCATGTAAAGAAGTCAATGGCAACATCATGAAGAAAGACTCAATAGGTACTGATAAATGGGGTTGTCAATGACAATGAATGCAGAAATGGCTTCAAGTCTGGAAGAGTACAAGATTGACACGGATATCTCATTCTTGGTGCAACATGTAGAGTTATGTTTTCACAGGAGAGAGGGAAAGCTGGAGAACCAATTAGGAAGGAGGCTTCTGTACAGAGGGTAGGATGGCCCTGTGAGGGATGGTCCCATGGCCAGGGATAAGAGCTAGAGAGAGAACAGAGAGCTGTGGTCTGAATTTGGTACCATATGTAATTGAGTATGTGGCCAAAATATTGGATTTCCCTCCTAATCACTATATCTAATTAAGAAAATAATTAAAATAATAAAGATTTACCTATGAACCATTTTTATTCCCCAATCAGTCACATTTATAATGGCAGTGTATCTCTAATCCATAACACCTGTTTGGGGCCCCTCTAATTAGAAGGAATTCTATAACAGAGCCAATGAGGGCTAAATAATGACTTAGACTGGCAGACTCCAAATTTAACAAATTCAATTTTACAGTAAAAAGTAGGAAAAAAGAAGAGAAAAGAAGTATTTATTCTAGTCATCATTTAGGTAAAATGCAGGAGGGACAGCAGCACAGCACCACCCTAGTGGGTGCATGTTGATGGTTGGAGTCAGGCCGAGGCTGCCGAAGAAGAAAGAAGAAGCTCTCTCTCTCTTTCTTTCTCTCTCTCTCTAAGCTCTCTCTAAGAAAGTAAAAGTAAAAGAAAGTGAAGAAGAAAGAAGAAAGGAGAAAGAAAAAGCTCTCTCTCTGTGTCTCTCTCTTTCTCTCTCTCTAAGCTCTCTCTAAGAAAGTAAAAGTAAAAGAAAGTAAAGAAGTAAAGTAAAGAGTCAGTGGTGGGAAGAAGTGAAGAGTCGGAGAGGTTGCTGAAAGAGCCAGTGTTAGAGTTTTGAGAGATTGCTAAAGCCGAAGAATAAAAAACCTTCTTTCATCTTCATTCTGCCTCCGAGTTTTTTCTCCCACGGCGTTGTTGCTCCAAGTCAGGAAGCAACAGGTGCACCTAGTGGGTGCACAGCACCCAGCATTGCGGTTTCTGTGAGTGGAACTGTTCTTGTGTAAGATACTGGGCTTTGCCCCAGGAGTTACAGATCTAAACTCTCTCTGAGCTGTCCTGGGACATAAAATGGGAAGGCGGCAGGGATTACGGGGGTTGGGGGTTGGGAGATCCTCCAGGAAGTTGTCAGCACCCCTTTACATGGAGTTGGGAACCTAAATGAACAGGTTTTATAGTGAGAAGGGTAAAGTCTGGGTGAACTTCAAGCTTGCACAAGTTATGGAAGCTTTCTGAGTGCTATCAGAAACCAATTTTTAAATTGGGCAATTGGCGCTCTTCAGTTCTACTTAAAGCCATGCAAGCACAGTTTCAAGTTCTCATACAACCCTCTTTCAAATCAGATGGCTGCCCTTATAGCCTTCTCCCTACAGAAACTCCTGGAGCCATTATTGGACACAAATAGTAAAATCTTATTTCTTCTCACCTAAAAACTTAAAAACAAACAAAATACCAGTTTCCTAAAGATATAGTTAACAGTGAATAATTTTTTTTTAAACCAGGATTTTCTAACCACTCTAAAGTGCAGAAGCAATTTATAGCCCTATAATATGAAAAATTAAATATGCAATGTATTGGTTGAGTAGCTATTGAGGAAATGTGTGGTGCTATACAAAAATGAAATGTAACCCACTTATTACTACAGGAGACATAATTTAGTTTACTTAAAATACTGAAGTCCTGAAAAGATGAAGCCAAAACCAATCAAACAACCAAACCCACTTGACCACCCAAAAATTCATAGCAGGGCTCCAGATCTCATCAAACATTTTACTCATTTTTCCAAGTTAAGCTTGTAAAAATTCTACTTAGAGTGAGACCCCATTAGACCATCTGTAGTAATAAATGTATTTCCTGAGAAATAGTGCTTCTTGACTGAGTATCCTCAATAGAAACAGACTTTTTAACATAAAAATATTATTCTGATGTGGTAGCATTACTCATAATTACAGTAAATTAATTAATAAACAAGTACACATAATGCATATATTTTTACTTCTTAATTGGAGAAAGAGAAAAAGTCCAATGAATTGTGGAATGAATTAATTAATTTGTTAAAAGGAGGTATTTCCAACTTGTCTGGATGCCATATAAATTATTATCTATGTGGACAACACTGCAGATCAGAATAGCTGCAGATAAACTATATTCTGCTAAAAATCTGATGAGTCTGCATTATACACTGTCTTTCAGATAATGCAAGCTGTTATAGAGAGGTATGTTTTGTCTTTAACTAGGTAACTTACCTTTTGAGAGTCTGATAGTAATGATGTTTTTAGTTCATCTACTGATGTTAATTTTTCTTGTGTGTCATAAGTAGTAGCTGATTAGGGACATTCTGATACAAATTCATCATTTCACTTTCTTCCTTCTGGAAGAAAATGGACTAATTTGTTTTGGGTTTTTTTTTTTTTTTTTTTTTTTTTTTTTTTTGGTACCAGGGATTGAACTCAGGGCACTCAACCACTGGGCCACATCCCCAGCCCTTTTTTGTATTTTATTAGAGACAGGGTCTCACTGAGTTGCTAAGTGCCTCGCCATTGCTGAGGCTGGCTTTGAACTCGCGATCCTCCTGCCTCAGCCTCCCAAAGTGCTGGGATTACAGGCGTGCGCCACCGCGCCCAGCTTGGACTAATTTGTATAAACTAAAGTAATTTGAAAGATTTCACCTCATCATCATAGTTCTAGAGAAAAAAGATTGGATGGTAATCTGAAAGTGGAGTGTGTGTGTGTATGTGTGTGTGTGTGTGTGTGTGTATACACACACCCCTGGCTCTACACACACCTACAATTGCACTTAAATTTCCTTTTATTCATATCATTAATGCAGAAATATTCTCATGTCAAAAGAAATTCATGTGGTTGCGCAAACCTATAATCCCAGCAGCTTGGGAGGCTTAGGCAAGAGGATCACAAGATCAAAGCCAGCCTTACATTAATCCACTGATTACTCAGTTTTTCTTCTCTACTCCAAAAGTATATTTACTTTAACTTTAAACAAACTTTTTCAAATTCTTTGGAAACTAAAAGGTAGGTGTTATTACAACAGATACTTCAAGTTCCAAGTGATGATAACAGTAGAATCTTGCTTCTGCTAATTTCAGCTATTCCTTAGCATTTTTCCAGAGGCCTAAAATGAAACTAGTGTCCCTTCAGGCCCAGCTGTCACAGGCATAGAATTATATCATAACATGTTAAAAGTGTGATTCTGAGGCACTGTGAAATTTCACAGTGCCTTCCAAATCTTCCCCGAATGATGGAAGTTTTAACAAGTATATTTCATATATTCATAATACCTTGAAAATTAAAATAAATATCTGGTACATATGATTGAGCATAATATTAAAGGATAGTAAGTATCATGACATTCTTCAAGTATTCAAGAGAAAGCATCATTTTTCACATAAGCTCATTATATCTAGGATTGTCTCAGCTTTCAAAAATGGTAAGCAGTCTGCTTATAATTAAAATATAAAGGATGACTTATTGACAATATGGGTATCTGCATGACACAGCATTAACTGGTGTGGAATATCCCCTGTCAAAGTGTGAATCTCCTTTGCTATAAAGCTTTCAGATACTAACATGTGATATACAAATTTTTTCATTATCTTTTCAAATTAAAGCACAACTTTGCTTTTTCCCAACAGCAGTTACACATAAGGGATTATGTCAAAATAATAACTGAAGTTAAACTAATAACACTTTTTTTCTGAATATTAGATGTTTATTGTAATGATTTTAGAAAACTGAATGAAAGGGAAAAAATTTAAAAATCATCTATATTGTTACCTTCCAAAGACAACTGCTCTCAGGCAGAGGTTGTGGCTGCATGGTAGAGTGCTTGGTTAGTCCTTGTGAGGCACTGGGTTCAATCCTCACCACCACATAAAAATAAATAAATAAAACAAAAGGTATTGTGTCTATCTACAATTTTAAAAATTTTTTAAAAAGACTACTACTCTCAATATTCTACTATATTTTGTCCTAGTCTTGAAAAACGTTTGTATTGTAAAAAAAATTTCAGATTTACAATGCTGTAAGAAATGACATATCCTTTTCAGTGTGTCAGGAAACATATGTCAGTTTATTTAATGATTAGTTAACTTAGGTCACTTTGTTAAAGTGGTGAATCCCAGGTTTCTCCACTCTAAAATTACTCTTTCCTGGAGGAGGTACTTTCAAATACAAAGGTTCTGTTTCTCTTCAAACTTTCACCCACCTATTTTAGTATTTATCAGTGGATATGTATTTATAGTAGCCCAGGTGCATTCATATATATATTCAGAAATAAATCAGATGCATATGTGTCTCTATCTCTATCTAGCTATAAATATTAGAAACCACAAGTTCATATGACACTGTGTTTCCAATCTAATCCTATAGGGTTCAATCTCTCTCTCTCTCTCTCTCTCTCTTTCCTCATATGTAACTTCTTCCTATTATAGATAGTAGGAAAACTGGTTCTTATAGTCTCCTCAGTAGACATATTTATTTTTTGAGAAACACATTGCATACATTATTTGTGGGCAGTACTTTTTTTGTCCTTTTGTCTTCATTTAGTCATACTACTGTTTATCAAAGTAACTTAGGTTAGTTTTGTCTTTTACACCTTCTCTAGTGTTGTTATTCATTTATGGTAGGTAGATTCATTTGGGGTGTTTTCCATAGCCTGTCCTTTTTAAATTCAATCATGCAATGTAGAATTCATTCTTTGCATGTAGAGTTCTTTGGGTTTTGGCAATGCATAGAATCTCCTGTCACCACAGTCATGATAGAAAACACAGAGGCACCCTCTACCACCAGCCTCCAAAGAGAGTTAAGAAGGCTATAGCACTCCCCACAGCAGTCTCAGTAACATCACTGTCATTGCCATCATCGTCATCATCATCAATTTTCAAAATAAATCCTTGTTCAGCTTCCCTTTCTTTCCAGCCTCCTCACCATTGGGCTGAGATTCCCTGTGTTGGGATGTGTGGGAGAAGCCTGTAGACCTGTCCCATCCCTCTGTTCTTACTGCCGAATTCCACTTGATCAATAGTCACAAGGTTTTTATAATTTGAAATGCTGTATGCTTATTAAATCATTTTCTTTTCTGAGTTCTTTATAAGACCTTTCGAGTAATTACCACTGAAAGTCTATTTCATTAAAACCCTTCTTCCAGAGTTTGTTTCCAAGAGCTAAGTGCTGCTGTGAAGAGAATGGCAGCCTCCTTTGTATTTCAAAGACCCTTGGGAAATGAAGCTCTCCAAACTACCTTCATGCTGTTGAAGCTAGAGCCTTTCCTGTGATCCAGGAAGGACTGTCTGTACTGCTGACCAGTGAGGGAGACCTGAGATGTCAGGTGGTGGCAAGACTGTGGAGTTGTTACAGGATCTGCATTCTTTTTTTCCATATTGTAGACACATTTCATCCCACATGTGAACTTTTGTGACAGATGACTGCATGCAGCTCAGGGCTTTCTTTTTTTTTTTTTTTTTTTTTTTTTTTTTTTTTTTTTTTTAATCCGTTAACTATTCTTCAAGTAACCATATAATCAAATGATTCATTGGTCTTTGAAATCTAAATGAAAAGAATCTCAGATTTTCTTGTTCTCCATTGGGTTCCTGATATACTTTAAATTTGGAACCAAATTTCCAGTTTTAAAGTTGAAAAATACAAAATTTAGCTGATTTGCAACTTCAAAAAATAAGTGAAATGAAGAAGTGAGGCTGTCACCAGGCAGCACAATAGGGACTCTTCATGCTGAAAGGAACATTTTCCTTCATAAGCTGTTAAGGGCAGATGGTTGAGAAACAAAGATAAGAATGATGTTGTCTTCCCACCATTTTTCCTCAGGAAAGTGTTGAGATGTTTCAAATAAAATAGCAATATTCAATTTTATCTTCATGCAGGGAGTCTTATTTTAGACTAGTGAGAAAAAGTTTTCTACCCCTCTGAACTTTCTTCTCAGGCAGACATCAAAGATTGGAGCTCACTATGTTAGCCGAGGTGAATCAGAAAGAGTTTATGTTGAATCAATCAAACTTGATTTTCATCAGCTTTACATCATTATGAGCTAAGTGGCTTTAAGAAATTCATTTAATTTCTTTGGTTCTCTATTTCCCCAACTGGAAAGCAATATATATCTTACAGATTATTATTAGGATCAAATTAAAAAATTTGTGTCAAAATGCTTGGTACATAATAGGTTTTCTACAAATGTTAATTGAATAAGAAAATAACAGTGGTTCAACATACTTTGCATTTAAATCAACACTAGCCATAGCATTTCATGAATATTGATTTCATTGCCCGAGGACTTAGGCACTGTTTTGGACTTTATAACACAGGAGAAATAAACTCTGTCTCTAAAGGGTGGCAGCTCATAATCTAGGGCTAGCATATCATAAGTACATACACATAAACAGAACCATATCAAATCTGTAGCAGAATTTTGGCCAAATATTTGGTGTACAAAATCATTCTCTAGGTAGGAAGAAACACTCTAAACTTGATGTTTCAAATTAATCCCTATTTAAGAAAATGAAAGTTTTCTGGCGGATTTTCTTATGAATATTCCTTTTTTATATATGTATCTGTTGGCTGTTTTTTTTTTTTTGCAGTTGCTGGAAAAGCTTCAAAATATTAAAAAACATTTTATTTAACAGAATATTTATCTACCCCTTTAAAAGTAGTGTGTTTCATAGAAAGTTACTATATAATTTATTTGTAAAACCTTTTAGCAATGATCCATGCCATTAATAAAAATTTCATATTCGTTTACTTCATTTATATTATGAGGACCATATAAATTTTTATCCAGACTGAGACATCTTTGGGGATAAAAGGAACTTTATTAATAATTATATTGGAACCATAAATGGGGCCATATAAACACAGCCTTGTGCCAGAAAGATTGACTAGTCTAATCACTGAAATCTAAAAGGGTTGGTCACAAGGGATTGGAAAATGAAGTAAGCCTGTTTTTATTTAGTAAAAGCATATTGTGATTCTTTTTCCTCCTTGAATTGGAAAATTTGTATGTAATTTTCATTTTAGTATTAACTACTATTCCAAGAAAAATTCTGTACATCTAAATTGTCCTCCGATTTCAAAGCAGGAACAGAATTTCTGTATTGATGTCCTGGACCTTACTTTATTATTTCCTAATGCATTAGAGACAGTATGTCAATTTTTTGATTATTAAATTTGAACTTGATTTTATGTTGTCCCTTTACCTCAAAAGGAAAACATTGTTTTCAACATTGGATGTGTGGTTTAAAGACATGTCTGGGTTTTCATATTAAGTGTTACATATATATGAGATAAATGCATATATTCTATAGACATTTCTGCTTAAATACTATTTATAGTATACTTGCGCTACAGGATTTATCAGTTAAGTATATTGGGAGTTGCCTTAATAGTGGGTAATAATCTCTGCTAGGTAATTTGCTTAGAACATAAATATCCTCAGTAATTTTAATTTTAAGTAATTCATAATTGCTTAATATGTTTGGCAAATGGCATCTCTCCTTTTTCAGGAACCAGACAAGGTCTATTAATTCTTTCTATGCTTATTCTGACAAGTAACACTTATGTATATCTTCTATCCAGTATATTATTGGAGACGCTGAAAGATTTAAAGAAAAAATACAAAAGGTGTAAGCTGCCTGGTACCGTAAACCGGGATAAAAACTCTCGGAGGCAGAGTTAAGCTTTTACTACTTTTACTTCTACTTTCTTAGAGCTTAGAGAGGGAAAGAAAGATTTTTAGAGAGAAAGATTAAAGCGAGCTTTTCTTCTTGTCTTCTTAGCTTAGAGTTAAAGATAGAGCTTAGAGCTTAGCTTAGAGAAAGACTAGAGCTTCTTTCTTCTCTCTTCTTTCTTCCTTCTTCTGTCTTCTGTCTTCTGTCTTCCTCGGGAGCCTCGGCCTAACTCTGACCAGTCATTACTTCTTCTATCTGGTTTCTCTTCTGTAACCGCTCTGCCTACGTTCTGGCCGCTCTGATTCTTCTGACCGACCGAGTGACTGCCCTGCTGACTGAATTCTCCGTTCTCCTAACTCGGACCGCTTTCACCCGGTTATATACCTTCAGGTTTGCGGGTGCCTACAGGTGCGTCACATACATATCAGGTGGAACCCATGGCTTCCAGCTAGCTACAACAGCCCTTCCTAATTAGGGCTCCTTCATATTCCTTCCCTTTAGTTTAAAAAGGTGCTTTTGTTCTATTTTCTCTATTTTATTTTCTCTATTTTCTTTTATTTTCTTGTCCCTACCTAGTTTTTTCACCTTTTATTTTTGAAAGGGTGGATATTTGAGCCCTTTTTGAGAAGGTGCTGTGGCTTTAAGGAAGCCTAATGCTGAGGAGCAGCTAACGCACCTAGTTAAGCACAATTGCATAAGCAGCTTTGACTTTTTTTTTTTTTTTTCTCCTCTTCTTTATTTTTCTTTATGGCTTTCTTGCCAAAGCTCAATGGCTTTTTTTTTTTTTTCTGCATGGTTTTTACCATGCTATTTAATTCTCTATTTTCTTTTAAGCTCATGGCTTTTTTCTTTATACTAAAGCTCAAGGCTTTTTCTCTATATTTTTTATGGCTTTTGGCCGGCTCGCTTCGGCTTTTCGCTGGCTACTCTGCTTCAGCTTAATTCTTAACTGGCCTCAACTGAGTCAGAGGCTATGCTCTCTTGTTTCTACTCTTTTTGCTGGTCTCAACTGAGTCTGAGGCTATGCTTTTTCATTGCTCTTATTTCTTAGCTTTTCTTCTCTGCCTGCCGAGCCCCGGACGGACCACCATTTGTAAGCTGCCTGGTACCGTAAACGGGATAAAAACTCTCGGAGGCAGAGTTAAGCTTTTACTACTTTTACCTTAGAGCTTAGCTTAGAGAAAGACTAGAGCTTCTTTCTTCTCTTCTCTCTTCTTCCTTCTTCTGTCTTCTGTCTTCTGTCTTCCTCGGGAGCCTCGGCCTAACTCTGACCAGTCATTACTTCTTCTATCTGGTTTCTCTTCTGTAACCGCTCTGCCTACGTTTCTGGCCGCTCTGATTCTTCTGACCGACCGAGTGACTGCCCTGCTGACTGAATTCTCCGTTCTCCTAACTCGGACCGCTTTCACCCGGTTATATACCTTCAGGTTTGCGGGTGCCTACAGGTGCGTCACATACATATCAGGTGGAACCCATGGCTTCCAGCTAGCTACAACAGCCCTTCCTAATTAGGGCTCCTTCAAAAGGATAGTTAAATATTTCTTAAAACCCCGATTAACAAGTTTAGGGGGTGTGTGTGTGTGTGTGTGTGTGTGTGTGTGTGTGTGTGTGTGTGTTTGACAAAAGTCAGACACTATATATTTAAAATTTATTCCCACTACATTTGTAAACACATTTTCTCTTCTTCTTTATATGATTAATTCATTTTATAATCCAAAGAGTATTTCTTATTGAGTACTATTATCATTGTGAAGATGTCAGAGTAAGACATGTGACCTACCTCAAGGGGCTCACATACATATTTGCTATTTAGAATAAGATCATAGGGTAAGAATTATAAATATTATTTGTACTACATGTGCTCATAGTTGAGAAAATATGTGAAGTATGCAAATTCTAAAGTTTTCGCTCTTGTAGTGCTGAGGGATGGAACCTAAGACCTTACTCATGCTAGTCAAGTGCTCTACCGCTGATACAACCTCAGCTCTGTTTTTTTTTTTTTTTTCCTCAAGAGTTAATAGAGGTGGAGGAAAATCTGCCAAAGAAAGAGATTCAATTTGTTCCTGCATTCATTAGCTTCTCTGCCACCCTACCCAGACAAGAGAAGGTGCCTATAGAATGTTCTATGGGAGCCTGGATGATACATTTCCCAAGGGAACAACTCTGTTATCTGCTTGTATTTAATTATTTTTCTCTATTAAACAAAGGTCTTGGTGAATAGTCTTTGCAAAACCTGCTTATTTCCCTCCTTCATAAATTGCACAAAATTTTATTTCAGAGTAAATTATCTCTCTTATATAAGTGCTATTATATAACACTAACTTTGTATGAAAGGTCAGTTATGAATTTTACAAAGAGTCACTGACTGAAAATGATTAGTCATTGGTACTCTTCCTGTGAAGACAAAAACAAAAGTTAGTAGAAATTCATCGAGTTAATTAATGTACAGGTAATTATGTTGTACCCAATATTAATTTTAAATGATATATTAAGTATATCAGTATATTAAAATAGTATATTAAATTTCCTTCAGTTCAATGCTAAAATTCATAGGTAAACTCAGTGAGGCTAACTAGGCATTTGAAATCATCACAAACCAGGTAGGAATAGAACAAATTGCCATTTCTAAAATAATGAAGAATCAAGGATATAGATTAGCAATATCAAAATTAAATAAACAAAGTAACAACCCATCTAAATACTGAAAGGCCTGCCATGTGAGACTAAAGAGTGTTATAACCTGAAGTAAGCAGAAAAGTACTCACTTGAAGTGATCATTTCCTCAGGTGACATATATTACCACCTTGGGACCTTGGGTATCTTCCACTTTCCAGAAAAAAAGCAGGTCATAAAATGTGTTTTACCAAAGTCCAGCATTTATGTCTCCTTCTGGGTCACTGATATCAACCAGTATACCACAGACAAATTTATGAGTTTACTTATTATATTGACAGAATTAAAAGTTACAATTGTTTATAGGACAGGGAACATTCTTCTAGGGAGCAAGACTTCTTTAAGGGGAGTAAGATACTTCCTCAAACTGTTCAGTGTTGCTGTCCATTGTTACCAAAATTATCACATGTTCCTTCTGTCTGAATTGTGAACAAACTTCTATGAGAAGTGGGCTAAAAAGTTGAACTGTGATCAAACTATCCAAATTTCACTTAAACTGGATCAGAGCATCCCCTTGGTCTTCTAAACAAGAATCTACCTCCATTTTTTTTTTCTCTCCCCACTTCCCATTATTCACTCAGTCAAGTGCAAAGTTATTGGCCAACCAGCGACATATGAAGCCAGCATTTTACACTCTCACATAGTCCACAACGCACCAATAATTCTCAGTCTTTTGCTCACTAATTAGATAATTCACATTCTTTGAAAAAATAAAAAGGCTTCTTCATACTTTTCCTCACAGAAGGCTGAGGTTGCTGGTGGATGGATGGAAAAGAATGTGACAAGAAAAGATGATCAACTTTATAGAGATGTGTAAAAATCGACTCACTAAACCAAATATAATAGCCACAAGAAACAAAAAACTTTTAATTATATTTGCCTATGTTTACTGAAATCCACTTTCTCTGAACTTATGTAAACACCACTTATTCTGGTAAAAAAAAAAATCATATTTAATTTTTTACTCTTCATTAAATGCTTCCTATGTGTAGCTTCTCTCCACAATTATACATCATAAACTTCAAAAGGAATACAGAAGATTATAGCAAAAGCATAAGGGCTTTAGAGTCCCAGAGAACAGATGCAAATGCCAGTTTTGTAACTTACCATCTGGGTGACCTTCACTGAGCTATTTAACCCTTCTCAGGTGCCATCTCTCATCTATAAAATGGGGCTAAGGCATACAAAACATCTATTAAGTAGTGCATTATATACAGTGACACTCATATTTTCCCCACAGAAGGTATTTGTTATCTTATTAGAATTTTGCACATAGCATGATTTTCTGCACATTATCAAGAATGTCCAATGACTCTGTGAATATTATGGTTCTACACTCCTGTCTTGGCAAACATGACTAAAGAGATTCTACTTTTATATTTATGGTTTGGGAATTTTCATATATTTTGTGTTTGTATATATTTTTTCTTTTTTTCAATTGTTTTTGTATTGTTGCCTGTAAAATAGGAATGATCATATTCTAACAGATCTATTTCTATAAAACCATGATAACACATTTGCAATTGTTTCTATAAATAATTGAAGGCTTATTAAGAAATTATATTTGCTTGGTTATGTTTACTAATATTTTTAGATTTCATGAATCACCAAGAGAGTAATTATGCTAAATTTGAATTGGAAGTGGTGAGAATAGTGTGGAGGAAGTGAGCTCATAACTAAACTGAAATGTTTATGAATTGAACATGTTCATTATTATGCTACAGAAATAGAAAGATCAAATGGAATGTCATTTTAATGCTCTACAGAAAACAAACAATTCAATGAATGTATTCTAGTCACTATGTGTCAAATGATCTATCAGAATTAAATTTGGTTGTGTTTTTCACAAAGCAAAGAAACTCTCAATGGAACTGCCCTTTATTACTTTGGTTTTTCAAACTATGCTGGCTGTAATAACTGCACAGTAGAACTGGTTGCTATTTGTGCTGATGGTTTAGTGATAAATTTGTTGAACCACAAAATGCAACAATAAATCATCTTTAAATAATATACCCATTTTTGTCCTCAAGTACAAGAGAATATATTAGAAATTGCTTAGGATTTTTAAATAAGCAGAAACTTCAAGTAGACTTTATATGACAAAATTCAATTTAGCATTTTACATTTTACATTTAGATGCAAAATTTAGGGGCTGGGGCTTGTGGCTCAGTGGTAGAGCGCTCGCCTTGCACGCGTGCAGCCCGGGTTCGATCCTGAGCACCACGTACAAATAAATGCATTATGCACAACTAAAGCAAATAAATAAATATTTTTTAAAAAATTAGTTTCTTAACCATTACAAAGACAGAAAGCTATCATTCATATATTCTTTTTTAAAAATTTTTTATTCTAAGATGTTATAAATGACAGCAGAATGCATTACATTTCATATTACACATATACAGCACATTTTTACAAATCTCTGGTTGTATGCAAAGTATATTCCCACCATTCGTGACTTCATACATGCACTTAGGGTAATGATATCCATCTCATTCTACCACCTTTTTATTTTCTTCACCCTTTTGTCCCCTCCCTTCCCCTCCCTCCCCATTGGCCATTCTAGTGTTCCTCTAATCCTCCTATGCTCCCCTTCCCATCCCAACTGTGAATTGACCTCCTTATATCAGAGGAAACATTTGGCATTTGCCTTTTTGGGATTGGCTAACTTCACTTAGTATTATATTCTCTAACTCCATCCATTTACCTGTAAATGCCATGATTTTATTCTCTCTTATTGCTGAGTAATACTCCATCGTGTGTATATACCACATTTTCTTTATCCATTCATCTACTGAAGGGCATCTAGGTTGCTTCCACAGTTTAGCTATTGTGAATTGTGCTGCTATAAACATTGATGTGGATGTGTCCCTGTAGTATGCTGTTTTCAAGTCTTTTGGGTAAAGACCAAGGAGTGGGATAGCTGGGTCATAAGGTGGTTCCATTCCAAGTTTTCCAAGGTATCTCCATATTGCTTTCCATATTGGCTGCACCATTTTGCAGTCCCACCAACAATGTATGAGTGTGCCTTTTTCTCCACATTCTCTCAAACATTTATTGTTGTTTGTATTCTTAATAGCTGACATTCTGACAGGTGTGAGATGAAATCTTAGAGTGGTTTTGATTTGCATTTCACTAATTGCCATAGACGTTGAGCATTTTATCATGTATTTGTTGATTGATTGTATATCTTCTTCTGAGAAGTACCTGCAGTTTCATTAATTCTTTGATCTATTTCTGTGAAAATCCAGTAATATCAAACCATGCAGGAATTCCACAACTAGTGAGCACACATTGTTTCTTAGCAGCAAGGTTGTTAAATCAATATGGCACATCCATTTAACATGGTAAGGACTACCACTTTTGTATGTATCTGTGAATACAAGCCCACTTTGGATCAATTAGAAAAAAGCATTCCCAGTTTGTGAATACTCATAGTGGGGAATGAGTAAACACAGTAGACTCCTTAAGAGATTACGAAGATGGGGTGGAAACCAATAGCATTCTAGACCTTGCTGTGTGGTTTGAGGATGCAGATGTGTGTCATTAAAGGTGGCTTACACAACTGTATGAATGACTCTTCTTATCATAAAACAGAAACATAAAAGGTTAATGTAGGAGGACCTGCTACCATAGTGGAAAGGCAGTGAATGAAAACCTTTCTATTGCTTGCAGTTTCCTGATTTATAAGTACCTTCTTTGTAGGTCTATTACTACTACCTTTATAGTCCACCCAAAACTGAACATGTTTTAAAATAGTGTATTTAGGAGCATGAGAAAGATACCAGTTAAGATGCTTTAGACTAAAACAGAAGAACCAATTACAAGTGGCTGGATTATAATCCAAAGTCCAGAGGTAGAGAGATTTTGGAGGTGGTTGTTCCAGTAGATGAAGAATGCCATCAAGAACCTAGTTTTTAATTTTTTCCCAAATTGTCAAGTTGCCAACATTGGGTTGATAGCCTCTATATACCTGTCAGACCACTATAGCCTCAAGAGGGCTACAGGAAACAAATCATGATACCCTCAAAGAACATTAGAGGATTAGAGGATAGTCTATTCCTCCACCTCCCCAAAAGAAACTTTCCCAGGTTCCTCCATATAGGTATATGTGTATAAACCTGGGAAAGTTTCTTTTTGGATCATTATAATGATTGTTAGGTATATAATGATTATGTTGTTAGGTATAAAATCATTGTTAGGTATATAATAGTTAGGTATATATACTTAACAATCATTTTAATCCTATTTAAATATTAATCATGTTCAGTAAAAATATTTCACAGGTGAACTAAAATTTACATTCACACCAAAAAAATGCCATCTTTCAATACACACTGTTGCTTTGTTTTAAATTTCAAACATAAATGGAGGCTCCAAAGTGTCATTGCTTGGGAGAGAAGAGAGCTGATATGTAGAGAGTTGAGAAGCATCTCATTCTCTCTGCTCCTTTTGCTAGGTGCCAATCAATCTATTTTTCATAGCAGAAGGAAGTTCTTTACAAATATTAGAATCCTGTCATTGATTTGATTTGCCTGGATTTAAGCCATTCTAGGCACCTTCAGTAACAGGTATCTCAAGGTCATAGACCACCATTAATATTCCCTGTTTGCTTATTTTAAAAGAACACTCTTTTAAAAATAGCTTTATTTTGTTCTTCATAAATGAAGTACCCATTCTGCAGTAGCTTAGGGAGCCAGGGTTATAGAAACAGTGCAGGGAGTAAGAGTGGGCCCTACCTGTAAAGAATTGTAAAACAGTAACAAAACCAAATAAAGGTCTATCTTGTTTATCGCCATCCACCTGCAATTTTTAAAATTTCAATGATAAAAGCACTCCTTCTAGAAAAAAATATTTTATTGGTCGAACTTCTACATTCCTTTAGTTACTGTTGAATATCAATAAAATATTTTAAGATTCAAATTATCACATTTTAATATTTATCTTTTAATAAACATTGTATTTTAGGCAGCAATAAATTCAGAGAACTCTCAGTTAGATGTCAGTCCTAGACACCACAGACTGAGGGACACACACTGTGAGAATCTGTGATATTCAAACATTTTGAAGCTTACTGTGCATGCAGATTTTATCCCCGCAACACATTATTCCTGTCAAGAAAACTGTACTTATAAATATAAAGATTTCTTTACCATGGGTGAAATTGGTTAATTATAGTTAGGTAAAGTGTATCATAATACATGATATTATGTACCAGTATAATATGAAGAAACAGAACTTGAGTTCTGTCACTAAAAAAGACCAGTTGAATACTCATTTTTAGGAACTGGCATTCAAAAAATGGTAAACAATAATTTTTATTCTTATTTATTACAAGAATAAGCAGTATTGTTATTTGCATCATACTCTCTATTCTTTACAAAAGTTTTCAGAATCTCCCTCTTTGAATCTGCAGTTCCTTCAAGCTTATGAATAAACATTTAGGCTTCTGGAGACCAGAAGTAAATTAAAGGTGGAGGCAGCACAGGAATGATCATAATACACAGTTGAGCAGCCAAGATGTGTGATTACTGAAATGTGTTGTTATACTGACTGTTAACAGAACTTCCAATTGAGGTGAGAGGTGAAAAATTCTTTAAAAAACAGATTTGTTTTTCTTTTGCACTGGGGATTGCACCCAGAGGTGCTTAAACACTGAGCTACCTCCCCAGCCCTTTTTATTTTATTTTTTGAGACAGGATCTT
Source organism: Tamias sibiricus (assembly GCA_025594165.1). Taxonomy (NCBI): domain Eukaryota; kingdom Metazoa; phylum Chordata; class Mammalia; order Rodentia; family Sciuridae; genus Tamias; species Tamias sibiricus. The sequence continues at coordinate 102,494,556 of CM046664.1, read as the reverse complement.
GCTTAGTTGCTTAGGGCTTCACTAAGTTGGTGAGGCTGGCTTTGAACTTGTGATCCTCCTCTCTCAGCCTCCTGAGCCACTGGGATAACAGGTGCGTGCCATCATGCTCAGTTTAAAAAAATGATTTTTAGTAGAACAACAGAAACAAGTAGAGACCCAAAGAAACTTTGTCATTACTAAAAACAACCAGGCTGATGCTGCCTTTTCTTGCCCAGCGAGAAGGGAGAATAAGTTAGACTTCCAAGTTTAAAACTTTCTTTTAAGTTTAAAACCCTCTTTTAGCAAATTGGAGACAACCGGATGAATTTATTTGTTCACCCAATGAATGTTTATTAAATGTCTGCATGTTCCCAGCACTGTTCTAAATTTGGAAGATATAGCAGTCAATAAAGCTTCTGCTCTCATTGGAGACTGCTTAACACTTAGGGAAGAAACAAAGTAGACAAATAAATAAGATAATTACAGTATGTCAAATGATGGTAAGTGCTATAGAAGAAAAAATATATGAATAGATTCAGCATGCATTTATCCTGGCTTACTCTCCAAGCTTTAAGAGATTCAGGAAAGGTCTACTCATTTTTGTTCTTTCAATATGATATTGTTTTATTCTTAAAAGAAAAAAATCACATATCTAGCTGCCTCCTAACCCTTCTATTGAGGTAACTGCCCTTTTATCTGTTGAGAAATGACCATCTTTAACATGGGTTTGATAAAGTCATATCCATTGACTTCAAATAAGTTTGACACAATTATATTTATGAAACCGTTTCAAATCAATTGTAAAGGATTTTTTCTAAACACCAAGAGAATGTACAGAAATGTTTATTTCCTTCTTTCATCCTGTAGAAATGAAAGTAAGGTTCAATATATCCAGTTTTAATCTTAGTCAAGATGTTTATAATCTTATTAAATATTCTGTGATATGAACTGTGGGGAATCCATTAGCTCAATATTTTGAATTTCAGATAATGTATCCCGAGGCTTATTTTTTAAAGTATTTATCGTAGCATTAAATCATGAAAGCTTTAAACCATGTGTGTAAAAAAAAAAATAAATGAACTTAATTTTTAGGAATTTATCTGGGTAACTGTGGATTCTCAATTTACATTCCTAAACATTACCTGACAGATTGTATTAGTGTTAGACAGCTATCAGTTTAGTTTTGTGTCTGTTTTGTGATACTGGACTTTCAGGTTTATCAGAGATGATCTGTGTGGTATAGCTGTAGTTTCAGACTATTATTAAATATAGAAGAACACCAAAATAAGACTAGGATTTTTTTTATAATGTGATTAAGTTTTCACAAATTTCTTTTGACAAATTTTCTTTATTCTGATCTCTTTTTAATGATAATCCTTTGGCAAAACTAGAAATCTACTGTGGTGAAAAGTATAAATCTAAAATATGGAACATGAATTTTATACATGAGGTTTAGCTCATCTACCAAAACATCACATATAAACCTAGCAACATGTATCTAATCAATGAAAAAGACTAGAGGATTGATGAATAGAAATTTTGTCTGTGTGGAATAATCTCTGAATGGAATTAGGAATAGTGAAGGAGTTTTGCTTAGTATCAGCATTAGAAGTAGACTCATTCTTATAGTACACCATACTAACTTTAAAGTGTCAAGTATGTTACCAAAAACCATAATGACCACAATCAGTGAACTGTGGGATTTCATTAGTCAGCTTTCTGCTACTGTAATAAGATACCTGAGATCATCAACTTTAAAGGAGGAAAGGTTTATCTTGGTTCATGGCTTCAGAGGCTTCTTCAGTCCATGGTTGGCTGGCTCCATAGTTTTGGGGCATATGGTAAGGCAATAAATCGTGGTAGGAATCATGATGAAGGAAGCTATTCACATTATGGTGGCCAGGAAGTGAAAGAGACACTGAATAAGGGTGGGGTTCCAATATTATTTCCAAGGGTATGCCCATGATCACCTAACTTCTTGCCTCTATGCCCAACCTCTTAAAGATTCCACTACCTCCTTACATGCACCATTGACTAATGACCAAGCCTTTAACATATAGGCCTTGGGGAACATTAGACTCCAACTCTAGAAATTGTTAAGAAATTAATCTCTAAAAATACATACATGCAAGTGAAAAACACAACTTTTTAGAAATCTCAAAGAATTTTATAAATCTACTTTATAACACTGGCTCATAGTTTTCACATCTATTAATGAGACTGCTTTGATGAGTTGAAATTTTATAAATGCATACGTGCAAATATAATACACATTGATGTAGGCAAATATAAATTCTGTATAAAGTTAAAAATAGTGCCTTTTGTGGATGAGGATTGTCCTCTTGCATTAATTAGTAATCACCCTTTAAGATGGCCCCCCAAAATCCTCGTCTCTTGGTATTCACATCGTTGTATCATCCCTTCTCCTGGGTAGGCTACATAATTTGCAGTGTTCAGAACTATAAAAATTCAGTGTCCTGTACTCAAAAGCATAGAGGAAAAAATTCCATTACAAATACTAAAAAATGAAGCCTTTTCTTTTCTTATGATCTCTCTCCCTTTCAAGTTGTCATGGCATTTTTTATTTGCTTTTCAGTGTCTAACATGTTACATGTGTGTGTGTGTGTGTGTGTGTGTGTGTATAAAGTATTTACAAATTGTTATACCAGACTTCACATACAAAACTTTGATTCAAATATAAAATTATTAAAAATTTCAAGATGGTGTCAGCAGAGCATTAAATCATATGGGGCCCTGCCCTTCTGAGCACAGAGCTCTCTTCAACTATGCAGATTGCAAGACCATAAAAAAAAAAAGAAGCCTTCACCTTTGCACCAGGGATAATCTTACAACTATCAGAATATAACAGAAGTGATAATATGCCATTTCCATGATAATTTACAGAAGACACTGTGGCTTTCCTCTTTCTCCCTCTTCTGTCTTTGTTTCTCTCTGTTCTCTCTCTCTCTCTCTCTCTCTCTCTCTCTCTCTCTCTCTCTCAGAGCAAGCTTTCTTCTCTAAGGACATTCAGACAGCTTTGTAAAGAGTTCTATATGATTAAAGGTGAAGTTTCTATACAAAAGTCAGCAAAGAACTGAGTACTTTGGCCAATAGCCATGTGATAGCCATTTCAGAAATTATTCCTCCAGTGAAGTCATGGCCTACTAAAATTGTGACTAGTTTCATGAAAGCCCCTGACCAGAAACACTCAGAGATATGCTCTTGAATTCCTGGTCCTCAGAAAATGTAAGGTGATAATTATTTGTTTCTTTAAGCTAGTAGATTTTGAAGAAGTTTGTGATTTAATAATGTTAAACTAATACAATTAGAATAGACTAACTGCTGTAAGAAAACGGACTGCCCACTACATTTGTAATTACTTACCTGTAAAGACAATACATGTTTACTTTTTCCTTAAGTTACAGTTCTGAGCAGGTGAATAGGTTGGTGAAACAACTCTATTCCATGAAATCTTTCAAGGGATGATGGAGTATTTGCTTGCTTTAATAAGTGGCTTCTTGGAATTAAAAGGTTTATTTTTTTCCCAAATATTCTAGTAAAACATTATTGAGATTTTAAGAATTTTTTATAGAGTTGATAAAAGTAGCTTTTTAATGATTATTTGCATTTATTCTTTGAACATCTACTTTTTTCTTACTTAGGTTTCATTGTTTTAATTTAGATTTTTTTGCTAATTTGTTAATTCAACTTTTCTTTCTTCTTCCTCCTCCTTTTCCCCTCCTCTTCCTCCTCCTTCTTCTTTTTTCTTTTTTTGGACCAGGGACTTTCAACCACTGAGTCACATTCTCATTCTCAGCCTGTTTTTTATTTTTTATTTTGAGACAGTATCTCAGTTGCTTAGGGCCTTGCTAAGTAGCTGAGGCTGACTTTGAACTCACAGTCTCCTGCCTCAACCTCTCCAGCCCCTGAGATGAGAGGTGTGCCCATTATGCCAACTCAATTTTTCCTTTTCAATATCTGCTTATTTTGGTCTCTAACTTTGTTATTTGAATATATGACTTACTTTATTTTTATAATAAATTGATTATGATTTAAGTTCATATAATTATCTGAGTAATGATTTAATTAATAGTTCAGTCAATAATCCTGAAATATAGTGGTTTCATTATTGTTATCTTATACATCTTTTGTAATTTTCATTTGAATTTCCTCTTTGATCTGATGGTCATTTTAGGGATAATAGGAATAAATGCAAAGAGATTTCATATTTTGTAATATAATGAATTTTTTAATGTGGTAAAAATACATATAATATGCACTTTATCATCTTAACCATTTGTAAGTATGCAGTTCAGTAACATGAGATTTGTTCATATTGTTTAGAAATAGATCTCCATAACTGCAAATCTGAAAATATACGCTCATTATACAGCTTTTTTTTTCCCCTTCCAGCTCTTGATAATCACTATTTGACTTTCTGCTCTGTTTCTTACTATTTTGATCATTTTAGATATATTAAGTAAAACCAGACAGTTGTTTTTTTGTTTATTTATCTTTTTCTTTTTGCAAACGGCTTTTTCTATTTAGCCTGTCTTCATGGTACATCTATGTTACAGGATTTCCTTCCTTTATAAGGTTGAAAAATACTCCATTGTGTGTCCTGTACCACATTTTATTTGTCCACTCATCTGTTGATGCACATTTGAGATGTTTTCAGGTCTTGGTTATTGTGAATAGTGCTTCTATGAATAAGGGTGTGCAAATATTTCTTCAAGACCTGGTCTTCAACTCTTTTAGACATATGTCCAGAAGTGCAATTGCTGAATTAGATGAAAATTCTATCATATTTTTTAAGGAACTTCCACTGTGTCTTGCATAGTAATAGTGTCATTCAGTCATCAAGACCATCTTATCTAAATAGCTGTAGTTAAACAATGTTAAAGATAAACTTTGTTACAGAAATATGCACATACATGTGAGGTGAGGCTTGCAAAGCCTGGGTGCTTATAGAATGTAACGGAATTTCTCATACCTTAGAAAGTCTCTGAGGCAGTACTGATCTCAGATAAACAGTCATAAGACCTTCTCCTTCATTATTTCCCAGCTCTGATTTTTGTCTTTTTTTTTTTTTTTTTTTTTTTTGGTATTGGGGATTGAACTCAGAGGCACTCAACCACAGCACCATATCCCTAGCCCTATTTTGTATTTTATTTAGAGATAAGGTCTCAATGAGTTGCTTAGCACCTTGCTGTTGTTAAGGCTGGCTTTGAACTCGTGATCCTCCTCCCTCAGCCTCTCGTGCCACTAGGATTATAGGCATGTGCCACAGCGCCCAGCTTTGTCTAAGTTTTATAATAACATTTTCATCTTGGTATCACCAACGTTTGCAAAGTAGAAATTCAAATAAATATTTAAAAACAATTTTTAAGAAGACATTTATGAAATAAAGAGATTTGAATCTATGTCTTAAAAGGACACATAAGGATTGAGGAGAATTGAGTAGGAATAATCAAACTAAAATTTACTTTTAAAATTTCCCAAACCTCAAAATGAAAGGAAAACTGTTTTCGGCATTCAGGAAACTAGATAGTGCCATTTTAACAAGAAACATCAGACTGAACTCAGACTTTTCCACAGCAAATTTCCAATGCCAAAAGAAAGCAAATCTCTAGGGGAAAACATGTGTGAGTCAGACTTTTAGTTTTTAAGTTCTTCCTTAAACCTGAAGACTATAGGCATACATTTTCAAATTATGAGAACACAGTGTACATTGATAATATAATTTTTAGGTAGTTTGATCCCTTGTATACCAATTAATGATGAACACTGAGTATGTTTAACTGTAGAACTAACCCTAAAACAAATGAAGAAAGTAGGACACAACAAAACAGAAAAGTACACACACACACACACACACACACACACACACACAAATTCTTTTTTGTGGGGGGATTCAACCAGAGATTGAACCAGGGATGCTTAACCACTGAGCCACATCCCCAGCCCTTTTTAATATTTTATTTAGAGACATGGTCTCTCTTAGTTGCTTTAGGGTCTTGCTAAGTTGCTGAGGCTGGTTTTGAACTTGTGATCTTCTTGCCTCAGCCTCCTAAGCCACTGAGATTACAGGAGTGGGCCACCATGCCCAGCCTAGTTTTAATCCTTATGTTAATACCATACTGTCTTAATAATTGCAGCTATATAAGTATTTGCAGTGCAAATCTGCCAACTATGTTTTTCTTTTTTAATATTATCCTGCCTTCCTTGACCCTTTACTTTTACACATAAACTTGAGGGCCAATCCATTAATATTCATAATATAATCTTCTGAGACTTTGATTGAAATTATATTCAATCTATAGATAATTTTGAGGTGAATTGACCTCTTTATAATTGAACTTTCCAATAAATAATGATGAAATACCCCTCCATTTTGTTAGGTTATCTTTAGTAATTAGCTATTTCATAGTTATTAAGTACATTTTATTAGACATTATTTATAGCTCTTTGATGTCTTTTGATGTTATTATATATAGTGTCTTTTTTTTTTAATTCCAGGTTTTACTTTTAAGCCATTGGTATATACAATCAATTTTTACATATTGGACTTTTGTGGGTAACTTCATTATATCCAATTTTTAGTTCTAAGAACTTGTCTGTAGATCCTTTAGAATTTAAATCCTGTTAAACTTTTTATTTTTATTTTGTGTTCTTTGTTCTCATGTCTACTTCTATGCCCCTATACCCTTATTATGTTTTCCTCGATGTCCAGTGTTCCTTGTGTTCCTACTCATTTCCTGACATTATGGTTTTTACTTTTACTTTAGTTTTGTCATTTAGGATTCATTGATTTCAGTTTTTCTCTGTCTTTTCCATGAGTTTTTACACTGGTGATCTTTCTTTACAGAGCTGGGTGTGTCAATGAAATTTTCAATCCATTATCATTTGGTCACAATTTTCATGCGCTCTCTTGCAACAAGTTTCTAGTGAGGATTTGTGTCATATTCAAGTCAACATCTTCAAGTACCATAATGGTCTGCTTGGAATGATTATTCCTAAAAATTTGCCCTCAACTCTGTTGACTGAATGAAAATTGCTGTTCTCATTGCCAATAAGGATTTGCTATCAATTTTTTTATTGCTCTGCTAAAAAAAGAAATCAAATAATAAAAGAATTTTATATAAGCTGTAATGCTCAGGCTTCTCAATCTGCGACAAAAAAAAAAAAAAAAATTGTTTTGAAGCACATGCATGAGAAACACTGCTCTTACTCTGACTCCTGAGACTTTTGCACATAAATATGTGCAAACGAAGGCACATGGTTCATAGTCAGCAACAGATGAAATGGAAAGGAGTAGCATGGAGATTAAATGCTCCTTTCTGTCTTCGGGCTCGACAGTCCCCTCAACAGTGTTTGTTGTTGTCGTTGTTGATGGTGGTGGTGGTGGTGATGGTGTGTGTGTGTGTGTGTGTGTGTGTGTGCGCGTGCGTGTGTGTGTGAAGTGAAAGGCGCAGCACACTTTTGGTCCTGCCCCATCTTCTATTTCACATGCAGAATATACATGAAATTAGGAACCTGTCTAAATTTATTACATTTGTGATCTTTTGGATACAGCTTTCTTTACAGTGAACTATACTTACAGTATTTTCTGGAGGAAATCCTGACTTGATTTTTTTTTTTTTTTAATTCACTAGTTGTTTACTTCAAAGCAGAGAATTTTATGTGCTGAACTACCAATGGGGTGTGAAGATATGAATTCTTAATTATTTAGGAAAACTTTGGGAGAATGAACACCAGCTACCAAACAAGATCTTCAGTCAGTCTCTGAAGTAAGCACTTTGTGTGGCTCAGGTCCTTCATGCCCCTGGCCCTTTAGAGGCAGCATACCTGACACCTTGTTGGAATTGAAGAGCTGCCTGCCAGATGACCAGAGCTAAAGTCTGTATTAATCCCATTAAAGCCAGTTGAATGGTTTCTCCTTTGTGTTGAAATATGGGGGAGACAGTCTAGAGACACTTTAGTTCTCAGTTTTAATTCTAACCTGTCTGGGATCCTTAGGACATATCTGTTTTAATAATTTTCTGTTTAGCTCAAGCTAGTTCACCTTATTTTCTCATTTGTAATTAAAAGAGTCCCAACTAGCATTATTTCCCAGTCAGTTCCACTGGCGCAAGAGGACATGGACAGAGCACCAATATTTTGGTCCCACTCAGAGATGGTACAACTATAGTATCTCTGAAGAGCCTGTAACTGTACCTTTGGGGATAAATAAACCAGCAGCAGGACTCTGCCCATGGCCTTGTCCTGATTTAACTTTCTGGGTAGCTGCTGTGGCAGGCAGCGCTGCGTCCTCTTGTCCTGCTCTCCACTGCAGTGAGCTCGGGCTTGGCTCATTTATCAGAACTGTCTAGTTCTGTCCCTGCTTGACTAAAGTTATTTTCTCTACCTTGGCTATAGGAAAGTAGAAAGGGAACTAATTAGCAGACAAATCAGAAAAGTTGCAAAGCGTGGAGGATTGAAGATATAAGGAAAGCAAATAATTAAAAAACAGTAAAGCCACACCCATCAGAGAGGTGGGGTTAGGAAAGAAGAAGGGAAATAGGTGGAAATAGATAAGAAAGGTGTGTGAAGTAAACAAGGGGGAGTCATGGAAAAGACTGCATCTACCAGATAGAGAAAATTGCATTTTCATGTTCTTTGTTCTTCCAGCCCCCTTTTCCTAATTCACTCAAAAAATGTTATTCCCTAATGCCTGCCTCTTTCATCTCAGATGATGTTCAAATCTTTACTTCCTATTTCTTTTGCCTTAGATTTCTTTAAATGTTGTCACTCACATTTCCTGTCTTCCTCGTGATCTTGGGGAAAACTGCCCTATGTTCTTTCCAAGACAGTGCTTCTATGTCTACTCCTGATTCTATTGCCCACTTTTTCCTATGTAAACTTGCTTTATTGTCACTATTCCTACTCATTCAGCTTCTCCATTTCCTTAGCCTAAAATCTGCTCCATTTCCTTAGCCTAAAATCTGCTCCAGGGGGAACCTTCTAATTCTACTTCCTCTGCAGGTGATCATTCCTTTCTTTTTCTTCATCGTCAAATCACTTTGTATAGTCTTGTATGTTGTTTTTGTATTTTACATTTCAGTGTAGGTCTCATGTCCACCTCCAGTGACACGGTTCACTCAAAGGCCACTGATGACTCCCTATGCCCAGATCTGTGATTCATTCAGCCCAGTCTTTCGACACTATTCAAGAGAGCTGGCCCCTGGGGTCGTCTGGATGCTCTGCCCTATCTCTCTTGTTGTTGGTGAAGATGTTTCCTCTGCACTCCCCCAAAGTCTCACTCTGAGTTGGTTTTGCTTTGTTGTGACAAATACCAGAGAAAAACAACTTAAAGAAGGTAATATTTATTTTGGCTCATGATTATAGAGATGTCAGTCCATGGTTGACTGGCTCCATTGTTTCTTTGGACTGTGGTGAAGCAGAACATCATGGCTGAAAGGCCTGGGGGAGCAAAGTTGCTCACCTGAGGATGGCTGGGAAGTGGGGGATGGGCAGATGCTGGGGACAAGATATAATTTGCAAGGGTATGCCCCCCAAGCACCCACTTCCACACAGGTTCTACCTCCTACAGATTCCGCCTCCACCCAATAATGCATTCAGTTACAAAGCCCTCAGTGGAACCCATGGATGAGGTCAGGTCCTCATGGTCTATTCACTTCTCCAAATCCTCACCTCTGAACATTGCTGCACTGAGGACCAAGTTTTCAATGCATGAATCACTGAGGGTAAACTTTATAATCAAACCCAAACACACCCATATTTCAAAGCTCCTAACTTTCACTCATCCATGGAACTTACTTCATGGAATTAACCTCTATCAATATTATCACTAATTTTTCCCTTGTCCTTAACCCTTTTACATGTTTTAAATGCTGCCTTAGAAAATTTTTTTTCCAAATAAGACTTTTATTTATTTTTTATTTTTTTAAAGAAATATCAACAAGTCTGAGAAGACCATTTGGTTGTTAAGAAGTAAGGAAGACTTAAGGGCCATGTTTGGTTCCTAGATGCCTGATTTGACCTGCGATAGGGAGCATGCTACAGAGCACAAGATGAAAACAGTTACGTTTCAGAGCATGTAAAGCATACAAGGTGCCTGTGTGCCATTGGCCTGGACTCATAAAACAGACAAAGACGTGATGTTGTTGGAGTCAGAGTCACGGAAGTAGGTCTCTTTCTCTGTTGAAGATATTCAAAGTCAGAAGAGGTCAAGAAGAGAAACCTGCAGACACCAATATTTGAAAAACAAAGAGATTCTGCTTTACTATTTTGATAAACTCACATAATGGAAAAAATCAAATACTTTGAAATATTTGATACCATGTTTATAGATTACAACTTTCATTATATTTATCTTATATACAAAACAGTATGCTTTATCATAGAAGGAAATTATATCAATCAGTGGGAATTGTATTTGTGAATTCACTCTAGTACTTCCCCCCCCCCCCCCGAAACTTTGCCTTGTGGATCTACCTGCAACATTCAAAATTTTCCATTCCTTCCAGTGGAGGCTAGTATTGTCAAATACTTGGTCCTGTCCCTAAGGACTTGTCCCTAGGGAAACCTAAGGATGCTGAGTGCCTGGATCATGAAGTACCTATGTGTTTTCTAGAGAGTTTTTTTTTTTTTTTCAAGCTAATCCCACCACTATGACCAATTGCTACCAAACAAAATTTTAAAAGCAAGATACGGGGAATAAAATCAGTTTAACTGTGATTGCATCTTCTCAGTCCTTCTCTGACATTTCATCATTATCTCCATCTTCATTCTTAATATTTTTGGAGAACAGAGCTTGTGCCAATCATTGTTTTAAGTGCTTCTCTCTTTAAAACAATGCAGTGGCAATCATTTGAAATAGCATGCACTGTGGTTTAGAACAAGTTGTCTGAGGTTATGTAGTTCATAAGTGGCAGACAGCCATCACACCTAGATACAACCCAAAAGCGCTTAACCATCACAACTGCTACAAAATCCTACCTTCAATCGACTAATAGTAGTATTGTAAAAACTCTCATATCTGTCCTCCATTTAAAATATGGATGACTGATAGTCTCGATTTCCTTCACAGCTCAAGCTAAATCATACCCAAGGCATGCTGGACAACATGGTTAGTAAGTCCCTGTAGTTGTTCCTCTCATAAATTGAATCTGTGCACTTACCAAGAGTTAGTCCGTGTTTGTTCTCAAACTTGTTTATACCAGTTATACAATTAGTTTAATTGTGTGACTAATTAAACACTATGTAATTAAGATGATGATAAAGAACTTTTAAAGGAAGGATGTTGTTGCTTTTTGAAAACAAAAATAAATAAATTTGCAAATAACTTTCTAAAGATGAATCACTTAATAAACTACAATTGAATTACATGTGGGTAAGGCATTAATAAAATTTCTAAAACTTCCTTTGTCATTCAAATTGTTTTTCAATTCTCTAAGGTCTTGTTTAACTCTTTTAAAAGCTAGATTGGACATTAGATATTGCATTATGGTTGTGGTTTATGAGAAATAAACATAAAAAATCAGGCACTTCATTAAGCAGTCATACACTCCAAGGAGATGTCCTGACATTACATCAAGTGAATATCATTTTCTAAGTTAAATAAAACATTTGCAGCACATATGTATCATATCAAATGACTCATAACTTTTGCCAATTGTTTTTGATCACCTGAATAACTGCTGATCCCCCTTAAGTCAGCGTGATTTCTACCAAGCATCCAACACTGTATTTTTTTACAGTGTAGTGTTTGCTAACACATCTATCTTCTTATTAGCTTATGAACTCTTTGATTACAGTATCATTGACCTCCCAATCGTTATCAAAAATTTCAAATATATCTTGGTTCTTAATATTTTAATAAATACAAATCAGATAATCTGATAATTTGCAGTAATCTAAAGGTAAAATCAAATGCTTTATGGCCTTGATCCCAGGAGAGCTTAGGCAGTCAATACCCATACTCTGCCTACATGACCAGAACTGTTGGAGACACAACCTAAAACAGCTTTCCTACCCCTTTGCTAAATAAAATCTCAAAAATTTCATCCAACATCATTAAATATTTCCATATCTTGAAATAGTAAATAATTGGCTTAATTGGAAGTGCTCCCCCATTTACAACTTTGTTTATGCAAAGAGATCTAGTACTTATTAAACATATACTATATACTAGAGATTCCTTAAGTACTTTATATGACATGTCATTGTCATAGCAACCCCATGTTGTAGATATTACATTAATTTTTTGAATAGGATTACTAAAACTCTAAGGAAAGAAGTACTTCTGCAGTGTTACATCAAAAATAAGGAATCAAACACAAGTTTGTCTAGTTTCCAGTTGCCCTGATGCATCATAGTATTATGTTGCCAAGGAATAATTGCATGACATGAATGAAACAGCAGTAAGAATTTGAAGGCAGTATATTTCTGAACAACCTGTAGGTTTATATTACCTGAAAATATTAGCACATCCATGTTTCTGCAAATTCTCTACCTCCAACTCCTTTTGCCACAGTGTTACATAAAATAATCAGAAATCCCTGAAAACATGTACCTGTCATTTTCCATGATTATCTCACATCTCACCAGGCGCTCCATCTATCCCTCTGTGTTCCACTGGGTGCGCTCAATTTTGCTTTCAACAGAAGTTGTGTCATGTTCTCATCGTGCAATGCTGACAGCCCATAATATAACTTATTCTGATAAGCAGCCCATCCTTTAACATCTCCCCATTCTCTTTATCCTTTATGTAACTCTACTGAGCTATTGTGAAAATAACCAACAGCAGGTTGATGATTTCACATTTGTATGTGAGAGGGAGAGAACATGCAGGCAGAGAATGAACTTCACCCTTCATCATGTTTTTCAAACTAACAACAGGTATGGTCCACTAAACCACCATTGTCTTTTCTTTAACTAGGGGAGGAGGAATTTCTTCCTTTCCTTTATAACAGTTCTAATCAAAGAAGGACTCCATTGAGATTCTGTCTAAATATTAGGTATGTCTGGTTTTGCCCTTCTCCATATGCATATTCTATTAGTAACAGAATAACAAAAAAGATTTTGGAAGGGTAAAGTTACAAACCCTTGAGGAGGAAAATGACTTGTGTAATGAAAATGCTACCGGGCACTTAAGCAGCTCTGGCAGGGACAATTATAATATAATTTATCACCAGAAAGCACACTAAGATGCAGAATACATAATTATCTTATCAGTAAGCTGAGAGCAGTGGCAAAACTCATTTGAATGAAGAACCAAAAGTGTAAGTCTCAAGGAAATTATAAGGTGTCAAGCAAACAGTAAAATTGATATGAACACCGAGTCTTTCAAAATGAATTTTTAAATTTATTTTTACTAAAGTCTGTAACTATACAAAGGGTTAAATGTACTAAAAGTTTAGGAGTGGCGCTGGGGGATATAGCTCAGTTGGTAGAGTGCTTGCCTCATAAGCATAAGGCCCTGGGTTCAATCCTCAGCCCTGTAAGAAAAAAAAAAAAAAAAAAGTTTAGGAGTAAGAATGACTTGTTAGGGATGTAAATGTACCTAAAGAATGAAACTTTCTACTTTTCTTTTAGGGAGCTGGGTATTAAGGTATTACACTACAAAAATATTTCTATTCTGCTAGAGCCTAAAGTACATTGTCAAGGCCTGAACTGAATTCAAGGCACAGTGTTTGGGTTTTCTTTGCTACAGTTACAATCTTATTTTGTTTTTAAGGGAGTTTGTGTTGTGTATGAACCGCCATTTTGCTCTTTGAGTTGGATCTTTCCACAGTCACCACCACTAAAAACATCATATCTGGTATGCTTAAATTGTACTTTATCCTTTCCAACCATTTTTACCTGGGTTTTTGCAATGCATGTGCTACGGTTAGGAGGGAAAGAGTAACCTCTTTTGTCCCACTCTTTCTGCAGGAGCACATCTTACTTAATAAATGCTTTGGCTATGGAAGGCCTCTCTTCTGGGCTGCAGCCCTGAGCACTTGACATGCCCCTGCAGGAACAGCATGAGAAGTGCTCTCTCTTTCTTTTCGCTCCTCTGTGCAGGCAAGTTGGATATAATTTGCAAAAGGAACTATTCTAAGAAACAAAATAAAGAAAAGCAAAAGATATGTAAAAACTTAAAAATAAAATCCATTATAAAGAGAAAGTGCCTGATTCTAAGATATCTAAAGACCACAAAGAAACAGTGCTGGAAGTCAGGCATGGTGGCTCCTGCCTATAATCCCAGCAGCTTGGGAGGCTGAGGCAGGAGGATTGAGATTTTAAAGCCAGCCTCAGCAAAAGGGAGGCAACTCAGTGAGACCCTGTCTCCAAATAAAATACAAAATAGGGCTGGGGACTTGGCTCAGTGGTTAAGTGCCTCTGAGTTCAAGCCCCAGTACCTGCCCCCCCCCCAAAAAAAAAAATAAAAAACAGTACTGGCAAAGGACAAAATACATGAGACTTTAGTCTTGATTTAAAATTTTTGCTTTACTTTTTATACCAGATGTACATACTTTGATACAGTCTATAACTTGCTGATACAGATTTGTTTTAATTTGTTTGTTGTAATGTGTTAAATGTGTTTAGTAACTCCTACTTTGCACAGTCATTATACATATTAAAGTTATGGGGGCTGACTTTTATGTAAATTCATAAAAATAATTAAATGTAAGGCATTTTTTAATCTACTTAGTCAGTTTTGATCATAAATACTTTTTATATGCTGCTACAGTTGACACTGCCTTTCTAGGATGTGGAACTCCCTGATCATTAGCTCAAAGCTCAGAAAGTAGATTTAAACACAGTATCATCTTTGATCTATCCACTTCGTGCTGTTTTGTGTCCAAGATCTTGGTCATAACCCATACATAATAAATTTATTAAAAAGTTTGCCCAATGCAATAGCCTGCACCTTTTTAAGAGTACACTCTCCAAGAGATCTTGCCCTTCCCTTGTCTATCCAATTTCCAAATTCTCTCCTAGGTGATACTTTAGTGTTTACCTTATTTGAATAACAAAGATGTCAGGGAAGTCAGTCTTTCCCTGCTTTATGTTTCTCACTCCATATACAATGAAGAACTCTTCCCCTCTCAAATTCTTCCTGATAGGGAAGTGAACCTTTCAAATGAGGGTAGTTTCTTTATATTGCAACCACTCCACTCAGCTTTAAAAAATAATCCTATGCATATATTCATTCCTTCATATTATCTTAGATCTTTCCTGTAAACAAAGTTAGGCACATTAATTCCCACACAAAACACCACCATGGCCAATGAAAGACCCCACTCAGGGCTGAAAGATCACCCTGTCTCCACTTCTGGAATGTGGGAGTGTTTTCCTAAGACTGAGGGAAGAATAGGAGAACTGAGAGAAGTATTATTGCTGTCTGGGCATTGCATCAACTACAAGACAGTGATAGTCTACCCTGGAGGGGAGGAGCAGGACTGCCCAGAGAGATCCACAGTGAGATCCAAAATAAGGTTTATTGAAATCAGAGAGTGAAAGAAGAGAACTGACATTTCTCCAGCACTCCAGACCTTAGAGATATTCTATACACAATGAGCAGCATTCAATTAAAAATTACAATATACTACTATACAGGAAAAAGTAAGAAAATATAGCATGAAGGAAAAAACAGTCAATAGAATAAAACCAGGCATGGAACAGCTGTTAAAATAATCAGATTAGGAAATTAAAATAACTGTTACTAGGGACTGGTAACACCATCATGTCAATAATCCCTGATCTACTCAAGCCATGGCTCTCAAAGTGTGACTGGAAGACAAACACCAACAGCTTCTGGGAACTTAACTAGATTTGAAAATTCTGGAGCCTACTGTGGATCTACAGAATCCTGGAAAGGGGCTTAAAAATTTGTGTTTGAATAAGTCTACCAGGTGATTCTAAAACTAAAGGATCAATATACTTTTAAATGGAATTTATCATCATAAGCAAAAATATCACCAGATGCAGATACCTCCACTTATGAATTCTAATATATGTTCATAATGAACTAATAGAAATATTGCACAAGTGTTTTCAGAAAATAAAGGAAAGTGGAATAGTTTTAAACTCATTTCAGGAGGCCCACATAACCCTAATAGCAACCTGAGAGATACCATAAGAAAAGAAAATTAGAGACCATTGTTCCCATTAACTCATGCTCTCTCTCCCCACTGTGTGTGTGTGTGTGTGTGTATATATATA
Source organism: Tamias sibiricus (assembly GCA_025594165.1). Taxonomy (NCBI): domain Eukaryota; kingdom Metazoa; phylum Chordata; class Mammalia; order Rodentia; family Sciuridae; genus Tamias; species Tamias sibiricus. Next base: position 102,478,362 of record CM046664.1, on the reverse strand, counting down.
TATATATATATATATATATATATATATATATATGTATATATATATTTAAATTAGATGATTCAATCTAATACTACAGAAAAAGATAATGTATTATGAACAAGTGAAGCTTATTATGGAAATGCTGACAACAGAAAAATTACTCAACCATGCAATTCATGATAAGAAAATTAATGAGAAATATTACATGATACATTTAATGGATACAGATAATGCATTTGACAAAAATTAACACTCATTAATACTAAAAAAATTCCCACAAATGTAAGAGTAGAAGAGAAAATTCTAATTTTGATTGAAATTTTCTATGAAAAACCAAGAGCTAACTTCTCACTTAATTGTGAAATGTTATATGTAGAGTTCTTAGACAAGAACCTGCACAAAGTAAGAACTACAAAAAATATTGAAAAAAAGTGTACATTTTTAATTGGTATCATCATTAATGCTACAAGGAGCTATCTGTTCTACAAATTTATGACATGATATAATGCAACTAGTTTTTGATTCTGATAAAAATATGTTCAATAAATTTTTTGGATCCTTTCATTTGTTGAAAGAAAATTTCTTTATATTTGGTTTTGAAATTCAATGGCATCTGAATACTTTGGTATAGGAAAAGGAGAAATTTAGATTTATTAGTAGTATTAGTACTACTAATAAATTATTAGTAGTATTAGTATTGGTATTAGTATTAGTATCACACTACTACTATTACCAGGGATTGAACCTAAGGGTGCTTAACCACTGAGCCAAATCCCTAACCCTTTTTATTTTTATTTTGAGACATGGATCTCGCTAAGTTGCTGATAGTCTCACTAAGTCTCTGAGGCTGTCTCACTAAGTCTCTGAGGCTAGCTTTGAACTTGTAATCCTACTGTCTCAGCTTCCTAAATCACTAAGATTACAGGTGTACACCACTGTACCTGGCCTGAAATTATTTTTTAAGTGCTCTCAATGTTTTCTTCCTCTTTAAAAAATGGTTGTCATCTTTCTATTTTCATAGATTAGAAATATTTGCAGCAGAAATACACATTTGTGATTGTGTGACTGTTGTTTTGTGAAAGAGGAGTCTATATTTCATCTGTTGTCCACTTAGGCTCTCTTTATCATTTCCTTCTTTATGTGTCTGATGAGGCTTGGTCCTTATATGTAGCATCAGAGATCATGAAAACACATACATTTAGTTCATCTGGAAAAATAAAAGACCCAGAATAGCTAAAGCAATCCTTAGCAAGAAAAGTGAAGCAGGTGGCATCACCATACCAGACTTTAAATTATACTACAGAGCAATAGTAACAAAGACAGTATGGTATTGAGGATACAGAGACTAATACATATAATTTCAGCTATTTTATATTAGACAAAGGTGCCAAAAATGTACAGTGGAGAAAGGATAGCCTCTTCAACAAATGGTGCTGGGAAAACTGGAAATCCATATGCAACAAAATGAAATTAAACCTGTATCTCTCACCATGCACAAAATTCAACTCAAAGTGGATCAAGGACCTAGGGAATTAGACCAGAGACAATACGCCTAATAGAAGAAAAAGTAGGCTCCAATTTTCAACATGTCAGATTAGGCCCCAACTTCCTTAATAAGAATCCTGTAGCACAAGAACTAATATCAAGAATTAATGAATGGGATAGATTCAAACTAAAAAGCTTCTTCTCAGCAAAAGAAACAATCAGTGAGGTGAATAGAGAGCCAACTAATTGGGAACAAATATTTAATACATGCACATCGGATAGAGCACTAATTTCTAGAATAAATAAAGAACTCAAAAAACTTAACACCATAAAAACAAATAACCCAATCAATAAATGGGCAAAAGAATTGAAGAGACACTTCTCAGAAGAAGATACACAATTAATCAACAAATACATGAAAAAATGCTCAACATCACTGGCAATTAGAGAAATGCAAATCAAAACTACTCTAAGATTTCATTTCACTCCAGTCAGAATGGCAGCTATCAAGAATACAAACAACAATAAATGTTGGAGAGGATGTGAGGAAAAAGGCACACTCATACATTGCTGGTGGGACTGCAAAATGGTGCAACCATTATGGAAAGCAGTATGGAGATTTCTTGGAAAACTGGGAATGGAACCACCCTATGACCCAGCCATCCCACTCCTGGGTCTATTCCCAAAGGACTTAAAAACAGCATATTACAGGGACACAGCCACTTCAATGTTTATAGCAGCACAATTCACAATAGCTAGGCTGTGGAATCAACCTAGATGTCCCTCAGTAGATGAGTGGATAAAGAAAATGTGGTATATATACACAATGAAATTTTACTCAGCAATAAAAAGAGAATAAAATAATGGCATTTGCAGGTAAATGGATGAAGTTGGAAAATATAATGCTAAGTGAAGTTAGTCAATCTCAAAAATCCAAATACTGAATGTTTTCTCTGATATAAGGAGGCTGATTCACAGTGGTGTTGGGTTGGGGTACATAGGAGGATTAGAGGAACACTAGAATGGTCAAAGGGGAGGGAGGGGAAGGGAGGGGGCAAGGAGGGATGGAGGGGAAAAAAGAAAAAGTGGATGAATAAGATGGATATCATTATCCTAAATGCATGACTCAAGATTTGAATGGTAAAGAATATACATTGTATACAAACAGTGTTATGTAAAAAGATGTTCTATATGTTTATTATGAATTATATTGCATACTACTATTATTTAAAAAAAAAAAAGTCTATCAGAACCACAGCCTTACACAAAGGCCACCACATCCTGAAAACAAAAACTACTTCAGCAAGGACACCTGCCCAGCAACTGTCTATCCAACTGTGACTAGTGCCTCTCCTGTTATTGACCTTGTATCCAAGAATTATTAATTTAAATTATTTCATGTAATCCTCCTTATTTTTGTCTTTAATGAATTTTCTTCATCTCATCCTCTTGGAATAGACTGAATTTACCATGGCACATATATTCCTATTACTATTCCCAAATAAATATCATTATTAAGTAAAAAAAAAAAAGATAGAAAGAAAGAAAGAAAAGAAAGAAAGGAAACACATACATTTAGGTGGTGACTCAGTAGTTTCAATTGGACCTTAGTCTCTCATTGTTGATTCCCATTGCAGCCCTTAAAATCCAGAAACCCATTTAGAAAAGAACAGAAGTATTTCTCTATTTCTCCTCTGGTTTCTGAAGGATGAGGGTAATTTTTCCTTAAAAAATCTGTCTTGAGAGTTATGAATTGTTCCTAACTCTGTATTTTAAGTTCTGAACTTCAGTCCTCTCATCAGAAGGACAAAGAAAACCCTGATACACAGGTGAGGAAACAAATCCTTTAAAAAGACAAAATAATCCATTCAGAATTAAGCAAAAAAAAAAAAAAAAAAAAAAAAAAAAAATCATGATTTAAACCTGGACCACTCTGAATCCAGTGTTTTTCCTCATTCCTTTTTTTTTTGGGTGTGTGTGGGGGGTGCCAGGGGTTGAACTCAGGGACACTCAACCACTGAGCCACATCCCCAGTCCTATTTTGTATTTTATTTAGAAACAGGGTCTCACTGAGTTGCTTAGTGCCTCCCTGTTGCTGAGGCTGGCTTTGACCTCGCAATCCTCCTGCCTCAGCCTCCCGGGCTGCTGGGATTACAGGTGTGCTCCACCATGCCGGCTTCCCATTCCTTTTTATATCACAGGACAGTAACTCTTTATTACAGTAAAAAAGCAATGGGAGGAAATTTTCCCCTAAGGTATTATGTGTCAATTCACATTTATCATGAGGCCTTAAATAGCACCTTATCAAAGGAGGTACTCAGCATCACCTGCTAGAGAGGGCTGTGGCCAAGGTATGGATATGACAACAGTGGGAATGACAATGATGACTACAAATCCTATGGTGAATAATCAGTCTACCTACCAGTAAAAAGAGGGGGGGAGACCGAAGTCCCATTCAGAGGACACAGTGTTTAGTTAGGCCATTAGTTTCTTCTGTGCAAACTTTGATGTGTTCAGTAGAGGAGATCTGCTGTTTGATAAGGGCAAGTGAAAAATTCACTCAATTCAGTCAAAAACAGCAGATACCAGTTCAGTACAGTCATAGAAATAACACTTCACAATCCTGGTTCACAGTTGTTTCTTTCAGTTTTTAAACATTTTATTTATTTTTTTTACTGTTTTTGACACTGCATGAAATATCCCTAAAGAAGAAAAAGATAAAGTAAGATTAAGCTAAGGAAGGCATATTGCACTGAAAGAAATCACTGTAATTATGATAAAGAAAATGCAGAAATAAGTCAATTTGCTTATATTCTGTACAGATTCAAGGCTATAATGGAAAAATTCATATTCATTTTAGCAGAGTAATAATTGAGATAATAATTAATAAGATTCCAATTATTGGTGTAATAGGAATAGCATTCATGCCAACTGCAATAAACGCAGAAAACCATTATCTGAACAGTAATTTTCAATGTAGTTCTAACCTTTTGCATTTGATTGTCTTTATTGTAAAGAAGGAAACTAAAAAGAAATTGGAAAAGCCGAAGTTTGCTACCATTCATTGCCAGCTGTAGGCTCAGCCGCAGGGCACAGCCACATAAATAATTGTCTCTTTCAGTCCAGACAAGTGGGTGACTCACTCTCCCACTGGCCCTCTGTATTGAATTGTAATTACTGGAAAATTCCACAATTTTCTGCCTCATGCTGTGAATAGAAAGAAAGCAGGCATGTATGCTTAATGAACAAACACAATATTTATTTTTCTAGTTTGAGTGGCCTAATCTAATGTTTCGATTTTTTGATCAATAAAAGACTAAAATACCTTCCATTAACTCTTAAAAGTTATAAGAAATGGAAATGGGAATTCGTAAGACATGTGTGGACAACAATCCACCTGTGAAGAGACAAAACTAATATGTGTTGTCCTTACTTTTAGAAAAACCCTTCTTTCTTTTCTTTCCTACTGGTTCGTTCAAAAAATATTTATTACTTACCATGAATGAGGTGAAGTGTATGGATATGCATACTGTGTGACTGACCCATAAGAAAGCTAGGACATCACAGGAAAATAGGGCAATATTTGGTGGGTGATATCAGAATGATGAGCATCCAAATAACTGACAGGTGAGGCTAAACAGCCTCCACCTGGGGTAATCAGATACAACACTGAGACAGACCTTGAATCTCATCAGGATCATCCACCCATTTATAACTCTTTGGTTTTTTTTTTTTTTTTTTCTTTTTTTCTCTTATTTGTGTCCTTCACTTTCCCCTCAACAGTTCATATTTCATTATCCAGCAGTCCAATAACACACTTAGCCACACCCTAAAAGGCCTTATACTTTTATCACACTGGTCTTGGAAAACACAAGTCCTGAATAAACTCACTTAATGATTCTCTTCTTGTTTGCATTCTTTGCTGGCATTCCAATTATTATTATTATTTTTTTTTTTGCATATTGTTCTGTCTATAATCAATCATGGTACTCTGCAGTGACTTTCAAAACTTTTACATTCTCCTGAACCTTCCAATCCTGTTACTTCCCACTTCCTCCTTGGTGTCAGCAGTTGACATTGTCTTCAACCTTATAGTACAAACAGATTCCACCTGTTGGACATTTCTCCCACCAACCTTTAAATTAGGAGTTCTAACTTACCCAATGAACACTCCCTCTCTCCTTCCTGATCTTTACTTTTCATTTTTGCAAGGGGGGGTGATGGCCCCCATGCTCGCTAATGCTAGATAGTCCAGATGCACTTCTAAGCCAATACTCTCCCACCTTCTCAAGAACATTACACAAATATTTTTCCCTTCTGCAGTATTTTCTAAGTGTCCCTTTAAACCTAGATATTTTTGATGACTGTTCAGCCATCTCAAGCCTCTCTCAAGGAAGAGGTTGATCCCTCACTGCTCTTCACTCTGTGACAAACTTGTCAGAAACATTGTACATATTTTGCTGTCTCCATTTCTTCATCTCTTTATCTCTGGCCAGTACTCCAGTCAGTGCTGAATCTTTGCCATTTCACCAAAAGATCTCTCATGGTTCCTGATAACTTCCATGTCAATAAACACTAAGGCTTTTTTTTTTTTTTCATCTGATTTGATTCAATCTCTACAAAAAGTGTTTTCTTTTGTCTTGTGTTGTATCAGATTCTGCCGGTTTTCCTCCTTTATTTGGCCACAACTTCTTGGTGCTGTCTGCATGCTGTCTTCTATTTATAAGGTGATTATTGGCCTTTCTCCAGTGAGGTGAATTTTGGCCCAGGTTCTCTTCTGTTCACTTCTACATCTCTCCCTAAGCAGTTCCATGGCTCTATATAGCGTCCATGTTTCTACTGGGCATACATATTATACACCTTCCTAGGTTTCCCTCAATGGTCTCCCTCTCTATCTTTTTTGGTCAGTAGCTTCCCTGGACCTAGTTCAAGGTGCATGCTGAAGTTATTGTTGGATTTGGATATTAAAAGTTAAGTGGAATCTTAAAAGGTAGAGTATAGAAGCACAGAAAATTATTCATAAATTGAAAGTGGCAAATCAAATGCTCCAACTTGTAAGAAAAGAGATCAAGGTGAAATTTGGAATCAGCTAGTAACCTGGTTGACATGAGCACCAGCTTGAAAAATAGACCATGGCTTGAGGAGGAATTTGGCTGTCAGATAAGGAACCAACTTCCCCACTCAAGAGGTAATTATGGGCTAGGGTTATGGCTCAGTGGTAGAGCACTTGCCTAGCATATACAAAGCACTGGGTTCAATCCTCAGCACCACATAAATAAGATAATAAAATAAAGTAAAAAAGAGGTAATAGTAATCCTATGATGCTTTCCACAAGGGAAACAGACATGTGATTTTAAAACAGTGGTTGAAAATGACAAACCTTGGGACCTTATTTAAGATGTTTCATGAAAAGAGACTATAGAGAATAGAACATAGAGTTGGATGTAACTATTTTAAGCTTTCTGTTTTGGGGTGATAAAGGCTTTAATCAAGAAGACAATGAGAACTGGAAGGAAGAATTAGTCCCAGAAAACATACTGAAAGACAGCAACTTAATTTGGTGTGCATGATATGCAGCAGATAAGAATTCAGGCTAAAAAGTCTCTTTAAGTTTGAAAGTAACTGAAAACAGAGAATTACTATTTAATGTTTAGAAAGGGAATTTAAAATGCAAAAGTAGCACCAAGGAGAGAAACCTATGGTGCTCACATTAATTTGAAAGTCATAAATAGATGATAGCTCGAATTTTTAAGCTGAGTTTTCCAAAAAGAAGGCTGTTGAGAAGGGGAAGAAAAGGTCAAGTATAAAACCCCAGGAGGCATATAAACTGCTGCAGAAGAAAACAAAAAGAGTACAAGCAAAGGAGACATTTAATTTGTACAGGGCCAGATAAGCCAAGGAAAGGGAGCGTGTCAAGAATGCCTCTGAGAGGCCAAGGCGAAAGGAAAGTGTTTGGAAGGTTCTGAGGGTTTTTAAAATCTTTGTGAAGAGATTAAGGAGAGACCAATGAAAAAGCCCAGTCTTTTAAGAAATATTGGTTAAAGTGGGAAAAAAAAAGAAGAGTTATAACAGTTGAGTTTTAGTTGGGAGTAGAGGTGTGGAAAAGTTTGTGATTTTGTCATTTAAGGTTAAGAGAAAACTGACAGCGAAATTTGCATGGTGAGGAGGGCAATTCCTGGAGAAAGGAGACATAACATGGGTAAGAAATGACTAAGTGAAAGATGCTTAGGAAGATGAAGAAATTACAGGAATAAAATGAAGAGGAGAAGATAAGATAGAGAAAAGAAGGACACTATGTCCTAGAAGGTGGAAGCTTACATAATGGTTGCAAATAGATCAGTTGTGATGACCTGAGAGCGATATCCTCAGAAGTCTATTCAAACTAGTTGACATACTGTTTCCAGGCACTGTTGGGAAGGAAAGATAAGGGAGGAATCAGACCTCATGCAGTTATTCCCTCCCCAAATAGCCATGTGTTAAACAGAAAAGAGGTGCTGCTAGGAGTTTTTCAACTTTCCTTTTGGAAGATGACTAATGATAAGTTTTGCCCAAATGATTGCTATATTTGTTATATTCAGAAAAGTCTAAACCTGGGAAAGCAAATAGATTACATATGTCATGTCGACTTCAATTGATTAGGAAACTTGCAATGCTATTGGAAAGGATTATGAAGCCCATTCTGGCTCAAGGGGAGAGCACCCTGAGATTGATTAGAAATGTCTGCTTTGGGCCAAGCATAACAGGTTGATATATTTGCTAACTCTGGAACCATAACTATAAGTTATTTAGTCCAATTTTCTGACATACAGGTCAGAAGCAAAGCAACATTTAGGTATCCATCACAGGTTTATGTGAAAATAGAAAAGTCAGACAAAGCCACCTTACTTTAAGATTATGTAGTTGAAAGATGTGAACTTTGGAACTTGGGCTTTGAAACAGAAAAATCAGACTTTAATCATTTCTATCATCTGGTTTTAGATTTTATGTTCCTTACTTCCTTTCAAGTTCATATGGGACTGATTTGTTAAAATATTTGAACTTTATATTCAAAAAAATATACACCAAAATCTGTACCATTATTGCAGATTGATTTTCTGATAGTCTTTTCAGCAGACAGAAATACTCTATCCTGAATTAAAAGCTTTCAGAATATGTTGATATATTTACATTTATATTTTTATTTATGTATTTATATCTGTATTTATGTGTGTATTTAGTAGGATGAAATCCAAAAGGATGGTAGGGAGGAAAGTGACAGTATCCCTATACATGAAGGGGTCTGCAGATGAAGCAGGGTCAGTGGGGCCACCAGGCAGAACATCTTCCACAAGGTACTGCCCTGATCAATAATACAAATATCAGTCAGTGGCCTTAGGAAAAAACAGGGTGTGGATGGGAGGCAGTTGGCCTCTTCATTTGGTTCTGTGTCTCAATGTACACTGGAGACAGAAATAAGCTCTAGGATAAAAAGCAGAAGACCTGCTATGACATTGAACTTATTAGGAATATAAACATTGATCTATTTTGAGATTCCAATGAAACTTCTGATCGAATTTTCAAAACTAATTTCTATATTTCACAGCACATTCTTGTTTTCTCTATTTGTGTTATAAAATGCCTCTGCGGTTACGTAATGCATTGTTCATGTGAAGCTGTTTTTAAAGGAAACACAATTCTGTCTTGATAAATATCAGAAAACGACCAGATGTTTCCTACTGTCTAAGCCAAACCAGTCAACAGTATGATCACGCTTTCACTGACAGTCGCGGAGTGCATGCCACACACAGCCTCCCCTAGAACAGAGTCCAGTGTCTTAGCCCCTGGCAAGGTGTGTGATCTGAATAGTTAGAAACAAAACCACAGAACAAAAGAGGGAGGAGCATCATTCTAACACTGTTGAACCTTTCTCACTGAAAAACAGAATAGACAGTATTCACTCTAAAATTCTTAGTCCACAAAAAGAATAAAGTTGTTTACTAAGATCATAGAACACTTCTGTAGAGAGAATAGAATTATGTTTCTCTTATAAAAAAAGGGGAAATCATTTAAAAGGTAGAGAGGAAAAATGATTGTGTTTGAGAACAATATATTAAGAAAGTCTAGTTGCTAAGCAAGTTTCTTAGAATAACCTCAAAATGATTGCTTTGCCCTTTTGTGGTTTTTGTATTCTAGCCTCAGGGTCCTCTTAATAGGGCTGAAGGTGGGAGAGAATACAGGGTTTCAGACAAAGTAAATAGTGTTGCAGTGACTGGGAGCCATAGAAGCTTAAGGCTTCCTCAGCTATCAACTAACAGTCCATGGATAGGTATATGCAGGAGAACAATGGGAGGAAAATCTGACCTGGTAGATTCAAAATGTGTGGTATGCAATCATGAAGCCAAACTGAGTAGTTTGTACTTTTATGAGGTGATAAAAAATAATGCCACTGAGGGTTTCTAGAAAAGGAAATGCTTTATTGGATGGGTGGATGGGTGGTGAGATTCCTCTGAGAAAAGTAAAGAGAAAGAAGTGTAAGGAACAGGGGTCATGGGATGCCAGTGGATAGGGGCCCTGGGAAGAGTCACTGCCTGACAAGCTGGAAAAGTGCCACATGGCAGAGGTGGGCAAAAAGAAACATGATGGGCAAGGCCTCCACTCAGAGCAGAAACAGGCTCTGAGCTGAAACCAACTGCAATGATATAGAAGAACATGGGATGAGAATTTAAAGGCACTGGACTTGGTGGTTGGAGTGTCACAGGAAGAAAGTTGTGATGGGAATGGAAACATATTGCAGAACTTCAAGGAAGGGATGGAGACAGGCAGATGATGCAGGCAATGCTCTAAGAAATAGGCAACTGGTCAAAAATGAAAGGTGCTGCACTCACAATAAACAGGAACAAGGAGTTTCTCCTTTTGTTTTATGCTTGTTTAGCTTCTAATTGCTATTGTTATTGATTTGGGTAGATAATGCAAATCATATGTTTAAGCAGAACAAAGAAACTGATTACTAATCAAGGGTAAGCAATGGAAAATCTAAGAGAGAAGGCCCAACTTGTAGACTCAGTTCCCAGGAAATTCAGGAATACAATGTTCAAGAAGATAAGCTTAGCAAATAAAACCATCAATTTTTTTTTTCCTTGATTGTTTCTCTATTCCAAAAGAGAAGTACTAAGAAGGAGTGCTGACCATCTGACCCACTCTCACGTAGGAAGAAGAAAGAGTGAGACAGTGCACATCTGATACTTGCAGATGTTTCTATGGAGTAGTAGCATGGGCCGTTTGCCAGCAAGATGGCAGCCTGAAAAGGGATGGACTCTGGAAGAGATGAAAGAAGCATTGTCATGGATGCAGTGGAGCCTTCAAATGAGAAGTAAAGAATCCCAGAGCACAGCACTAGTTAGCATAAATTTTCTGCATTCCAACTGAATATCCTGGAAGCAGATGAAACTCAAAACTATGATGACAAGGACGGTCCCTTTCCTGTGGAGAGGCTATAGAATGCTATGTCAAACCCATCACTTTCTTACTACACTATCTAGTGTGTAACTGAGTGGAAGGTACCACGAGTGATATGTGTATAAATGCCTTGCAAGGACTGTTTGGGGGAAATGACTCAAAAAAGAAGAGCAGCAGGAACATAATTGTTCTAGTAACTAATACTGCTGATGCTTATGATACTTTCGTATTATACACACACTGTAGTGAATATCCTGGCATATGCATTTGTGCACACATGGCTGGTATTTCTACAGGAGAGCTGCCTGCAGTGGGATTGCTGAGTCACCCTCATACACGCATGTGTGACCACACCCACCCACTCCCAACCCCCCCCCCACACACACACAGAGAATAGCAGCAAGAGATAAGATGGAAGTGTGCTGGACGGATGCATTGAGTAGAATTCAGAGCAAGAGGTGACCTTGGGGAAGGCAGTCCCAGGAATCTTAAAGGACCATTTAATATGGTCTGACCTTGCACTGATACAAGTATGCCATTAAAATGGCTGATCACCTAGTACAGGAAAATCAAAAGAAAATCAAAATGTGGAGGAAATTTTGGAGAAGTTGAGAGACTATAGAGTGGGGTCTGAACAAATACTAAGTTTTGCGTAAAGGAGAGGGAGAAACGGAGGCATAGAAAATTTCCAAGTTTGAGATATTGAAGATGGGAAAAATTTTAAATAAGGCAGTGTTGGTGAGGTAAAGAGGAAGGGAAGATGAAGGAGACTAAGTAGTGACTGCCACTCAGAAATAAAAGGACAATAGTGGTATTTTGATATTTAAATTCAAAATTTTTCATAAAATGAGAAAGGATTATCATCATATTCCACATTCTGCCCAAGGTGCTACTTTCTCTGAAAAAAGGTCAAGGTCCAGAACTGTGATGCCTTTGGCCTTCTGGCTCTGATGATTGATTAAAAAAAAAAAAAAAAAAGTCATGGCTTAAATAAATCATCCAGGAGCACCAGGGGTCAGGCCCCTGACAATTTATGAGGCTTATCATAAGAAGAGAATGAGAGTGAAGTGCATCATTAATCAGCCTACAGAGACCATGTGGGAACCAGACAAGGCAATGACCTCCCACCCTTCATTACTCTCTTGTATTCCCAGAACTCCTGGGGCACACAAACTCCTGTCCTCCTTATTGTGCCTCCTCCCATAGTTCTTAAGATCCTATCAAGGACCGCAGGAAATGCAGCACAAACTGACTTTGGGGAATTACAAATGACTAAAACATTAAAGGGTGTTGAACTCACTATTAATCCATGGAAATCAGAATTAAACCAAAAAAAAAAAAAAAAAAAACAGCTTTTAAATGATTAAAGGGGGAAAAAAAATGAAGTCAGAATACTTCCTCAGTGATTTCGCATGAACACGTATTAGAATAAATGGCACAAATAAATTTGAGAAAGTGAATGCACGTTGCCAGGGCTCTACCCAAATCAGAACATTATCTGCATCCCAGAAAACCCACAGGGTTCCCCAGGGAAACCCACAGTCTCTACTCCTAACACACAGATTAGTGTCACATTAAAATATTTGATCATTTTGTTCAGATCTTAAATAATCTGAAAATTATTTAAAAAATTAACGATAAAAGTATTAATATTCCTAATTGGTAATATACCAACAAAAATACTAGTATTTCAGTACCTTAAAGTGGCACAGTATACTTAAGCCAGTGCTGGCCCAGGTAAAGAGGAAGGGAAGATGGGGGAGACTAAGAAGCAACTACCTACTCAGAAATAAAAGGACAATAGCGGTATTTTGACACTCAAGTTCAAAAGTAGTATTGTAACTACTGAGATTAAGGGGATGGAGAAATTGTTAGGTGGTAGTGTGAAGAGGGTCTTCATCTTAGGCCTTAAAGTTGGCAGTGGGGGAAAAGAAGGGTGGAGTTGAGGTCCCTGAGCCACGTGTTGATGTCATCAAGCAAGAAGCGCAGTGAGCTGGGGATTGCATCCCTAGAGAGCGGATGGAGAAAGCAAGGAGTCCACTGGGAAAAATGGTGGTGGGAGAAGTCAGCAGGGAGGCCCTCATTGCATGAAGGAAAACTAGTGCAAGAAGCAGCAGCAGCCTTTTTGATTGTGATGATAGAAAGGCTAACGCAAGGAAATGATTGAGAAGGAAACTCTAGGCGCAGTGGAAGGGAGACAGGAGGCCCTGAGCTTCAAATCCTCTGGAGTCCTCCACACAGCGCAGCCACAACCGCCTCCACTAATGGCCAAGGCCATCCCTCCCGCATGGGAAAGCCGTGCAGGCAACCTCCCTCTGAAGGTAAAAGATTCTGACCATTATTACCTCATGGACGTTTTTTGAGATGAAAAAAGTAGATTGTCTTATGGCTGGGGAGTGGAAGTCTATATATACAATATTTTCAATTATATTTCAGAAATATAATTTCACGGACAAATTCCCCCCACACCCCCCAAAATGCTCAAATATATCCATGTATAGTAGGAGTTAAGGACTTCCAACTTACAGAAAATGTATGTTTGAAAACACAGCACACCAACTGAATTTAAATTTAAATTTAAACAGAGTAAAGACACTGGTGGGGAAAAAAAAAAAAAACAAACAAACTCCATTTAAAGTTAGAAGTCCTGGCTAACTTATGACAGTGGAAAAAAACCCTTAAACTATTGCTTAGTTTTCTCATTTCCAGGATGAAAATAAGTCAGGGTATAATTCTTACTCTGCCTACTTCTCAGGATCAAGTAAAATAATGTGATAATGTGTGATCAAAACATCACACTCACAGAAGTCACAATTAGTGTTATGCTTTGCCTATCACTTGTTGATGAAGAAACTTGTTGGTTTATTCATCCCCTTTAGAATCCAGATTTCCTGCAATGTAAAATAAATGAGGAGCAAGACAAGGTGTGTCTTCTTTCATGTGTGACTACATGGGTGAGTCGTCTTCACGCAATGTGGAGTACAACTGGAAAAAAGGAAATAGGTGTTTTATGTCAAAAAGGGTGTTCATGGGGAAAATGTAAATGGTGTAAACTATGATCTGTGTAGTTAAGACAGACCTTTGATTTCAGAGTTAAGTAAATGATAAATGACACTAACAGGAATTATACTACACTTATATTTTCATTTTTCTCCTAATCCCATATTTCATATTCTGAATATCTTTACCCTAAGCATCTGAAGTGATAGATAGGCTTGAGCTGACAGGCCACCTCCCCCATGGAAAATTCCATTAGGAGCAACCTGGTTTCAATTTCCCCAGGCAGGAGCCAATCAGCCTAAAAGTCGCTCTGTTCCCCAAGCAGGAGCCAATCGGCTTAGAGGTCACCCTGTTTACTGGGAAAAGAGCCAATGGTGTTAAAGGTCACTCAGGCACCCCCATACACACCATAAATCCCCACTTAAGTCCCTGCCTGCCTGGAGCTGGAACACAACAGCTCCTCCCTGGGGAGAGGAAGCAGCTGCTGCAGCAGCTCCAGACTCACCGTCTCCAGCTGGAAAGTGCTGCTCCAGCCGACAGCTCCAGCCCCGTTGGCAGCTGCCCCAGCTGTCTCTCCAGCCGACAGCTCCAGAGGCCATGGTCAGCAAGACTGGGCACCGACCCTCCCTCCTCCCAGAGCTTGCATGCTTCCGTCTCCCTGACTCCTTTCTCCCTGTACTTCTTCTGCCTCCGACGAGCCATAGAGGCTGGTGAATAAATCTCTTGGCTGCACCGTTGTCTCTGGTGTGATTTTTGCCCTTCATGAAGGAATAAGGAAAATTTTGCTGTAGAAAAAAAAAAAAAAAAAGCACAATAGCAAAAGTCTGCTTAAGCAAAATTCAACCAAATATCCCATCAGCAGAAATTTTCAGTTAACTCAATTCTTAGGAAATAAATGAGGTAGAGATCAACCTAATCAGGTTGTGGTGACCACATGTTTTAGTTAGCTTTTTCCACTGCTGTGACTGAAAGACCTGACCAGAACAACTGTAAAGGAGGAAAGGTTTATTTAGGGGCTCATGGTTTCAGAGGTCTTTGTTCATAAGTGGCTGTCTCCATTCCTTGGGGCTGGAGGTAAGGCAGGATATCATGGTGCAGGAGTGTGGCAAAAGGAAGCAGCTCACATGATGATCAGGAAGCAAAGAGAGAGACTCTACTCTCCAGATACAAAATATATACTCCCATAACCAAACCCCAATAAACCACTTTCTCCAGCCACACCCCACCTGCCTCCACTTACCACTCAGTTAATCCCATTAGGGATTAATTAACTGATTAGTTTAAAGCTATAACACAATCATTTCTCCTTCAAACCTTCTTTCAGTGTCTCATACGCGGACTTTTAGGGGGCCACATCACATCCAAACCATAACACCACAATACTAGTGATAATGGATATGAAGGATGAGAAGAAGAGAAAGTAACAGAGAGGGAGAGCAGAAAGTAGAAGAGGGTGAAGAAGGAAGAGGAGAAAGAGAAGAAAAAATCGGAGAGGAAGAAAACAAAGATGTCAATAGTAATGTAGAAGATCAAGAAAATACATGGGATTCTCTAAACCTATACTATGTATCTTTCTTCCCCATTTGTTAAGCAAGCCTTTCTTTATGAAGGGTTAACTATACCAAGTACTAAGGGGAATGTGAAAGGTGTATATAATGCCATTCCTTGTTATGTACTTATATATGAAGTAACCTGCTGGTTTCAAGTGAAAGAAGTTAAACCATGCTTCTTTAGAGAATGGAGTATACAATATCCAAGGAAATAACATTAATCAGTAAAAATCTAAGAATTCAGTTTGAATCAGAATCCCTAGCTTTGAATCCTTCTTCCATCATTTAAAACCTGTATCCAGGGATATTTCCCTAAGCTCTCCAAACCTCAGTTTTGTCAAAGGGGATAATCCTAGCACATATCATATAAAGTTCTTGTAAGGCTAAAATAATGTGAACAAATCCCTTAGCACAAAACCAGATATACTCAACAAATGTTGGCAAGCAGCAGGAAACAGCACAGGAGAAAGGAAGGAGACTATTTAAACATGAAGACGTCAGACTTATGTCATTGTGACTTTGCCACCAATTTGACCTATAAAAGGTCACTCTCTCGTGATTTTCTCATCTGTCTTAGAAGTTCAGGGTTGTGCAGTCCATAAGACTGACTTCACTTCTGATAACAATTACAGCTTCAGCACTCCCCAGGACCACCCTTAGAGTCACAAACTTACCAGGAGCATCCACAGAACTCACCCAAAGCTCTATACTCACAGTTTATTCAAGGTAAAGAAGAATACAGATCAAACTTATTCAAGGGATGAGATTATTATTCTTGGGGTAAACTCCAAAAAGTGTCTAAGCATGGAGCTTCTAATTGTGCTTTCCAGGAGGAAGTGAACAGCTCTCTTGGAAACAATGTGTGACATTACACTTGGGAGTACTGCTAACCAGGAAATTCACCCAATCCTTAGTATCAGAATCTTTACCGGAGCTTCATGGTACACTGGCCTCAGTTTCTCAAGGACTCTCAAGATCAAGTTGATACTTCTAGTGCACATTAGACTTTCTGGCTAGGCGCAGTGGTGCACAGCTGTAACCCTAGCAGCTTGAATGATGCTGAACAGGAGGATCATGAGTTGCTGAGCCAGCCTCAGCAAATTAGAGTGGCTGTAAGCAACTCAGCAAGACCCTGTCTCTAAATAAATATTTAAAAAAAAAAAAAAAAAGTGATGGGGATGTGGCTCAGTGGTTAATCACCTCTGGATTCAATCCAAAAGGAAAAAAAAAAAAAAAAAAAAAAGACTTTCTGGCATGGTCCAACCCCCCTAGGTAAAGAAAAACATTCTCAGGCAGGACATACAAAAATCTTAGAGAGTACCTCCTAGAGGTAACAGGTAAAGACCTCTCTTTGTTCAGGTTAAATTCATTACTACAGACACTATCAAAAGCTGAATTTTCAGTTGGGCGCAGTGACACACATCTGTAATCCCAGCACTTGGGAGGCTGAGGCAGGAGGACTGCAAGTTCAAAGCCAGCCTCAGCAATGGTGAGGCACTTAGCAACTCAGTGAGGCCCTGTCTCTAATAAAATACAAAAAAGGGCTGGGGGTGTGGCCCAATGGTTGAGTGCCCCTGAGTTCAATCCCTGGTACCAAAAAAAAAAAAAAAAAAAAAAAAAAAAAAAAGCTGAGTTTTCAACATTAACACTCCTGTCCAGTAGCCTTCAAATTTTTATTGACTGGAACCTAAAAAAATAAATAAATGTTACATATTAACTAAAACACAAACACATACATGTTTCATAAGACCAATGCCTTTTTACTCTGTGGGATATATGCTAATAATTTTGGTTGGTTTTATTTGATCTTATTAAAAATATTGGTTACATTCCACTAAATCAACGACTAATGGGTTCTAACATGTAGTTTGAAAAATATTGATCTAGAAGAGGGGTCAGGGGACTATGGCTGTGGACCAAGTCCAGCAGCTGCTTGTTTTTATAAAAAGTGATTTCATTGGAGCACAGCTACATTTATTGGTTTATGTATTTTATTGTTGTGCCTGCTTTCATGTTGAAATAGCTATGTCAGAGATAGTAGGCTTGCAAAGGCTAAAATATTTACTATCTGGCCCTCCACAGAAAAAGTTTGGTAACCTCTGATCTAGTGTACCATTATGATTTATGACTTCAGGGAAATACATTTATAATATTACCTTATATCTTTTCCAATATATGACAAATGCAAAACCTTATGCTCACTTTTTGGTTTATAAAAATGCATGATAATGTGGTAAGTTTCAGTTTCAGGCAAAGAAGTAAATTTTTCAAAGGGAGGTCTATAATATTGTTTTGGAAAATGACCTTTTAAAAGGGATAGAAGAATCTTGTATTTCCAGAGCCAGCTACCTAGTCAATAAGGCACCAACTGTGTAATGCTTTAAGTCCATGATTTGTGTGTCCCCAAACTTGTGACTGTATTACTCATTAATCAAAAAGTATTAGCAAAACTCCTTCAGACAACATATACCTTTCAACTATGGCGAAATATGAAGACTTGTGTGGCATAGTAAAACAAAGCAGGAAATCCTGGTCAGGATTAAGGAGAAAGAGTTTACTCTTAATAAGAGAATTATATCGAACCATGAGAGGAGGACAAAACCTTCCAATACACAAATATTTATAGGAGCTGCTCTAAAGTCCAGATCCAGAGAGGGTAGTCAGGAAAATTGAAACAGGATCAAATATGTGACTTGGAGAGGAGATAAATAGCAAACTCAAGTTCTCTGGGCATCTCTCTCATCTCTGTCATCTTTTACTGAATATGAGGAAAAGACTAGAAAGAAATGCAAGCTGCCCCAGAGATTGAGCTAGGGAGAGGTGGAAGACAGAGAGCCAGGGTATACCAGTTTCTGAAATATTGGGAGGGTTGGTACACTATAACCCTTACTCTCACTGTGTCCAGTGTTAGGAACAAAAATAAAAGCTTGGGGATCCACTGAAATTGGCTCTTTCAAAAATGAATCCCTCCGTGTGAAGAGGTGACCACGTTGCCAGGGTTTTTTGTATGTCTAATATGAATAAGGGACATAGTCAGATCCTGCAGTCTTCTACTTCCCAGAAATTGATATTTCTATCAATTGACTTAATACATTTTTAAAAGGTTACTCATTTTCTCACAGCTACAATTAGATTTTGCCAAACCCCTCACTCTCACTGATGCTTCTATCTCAACAGCTTTCAAATCTTCTCCTCCCACTGATTTGAATTACTTGCTTGAGTGTGCGCCTTGACCATTCTGTGTTTTTCCTTCAGCATCAAAACTTCAGACCATCAAACTCCTGGTAGAGTACCTTGTCCTACACATTCCTCTGTCATTCTGATTGGCTCCCACAGCCCAGGGCTGAGACAAAGACCCTTACCTAATAAGGTTGATTGATTGCAAAATGACCTCAATTTTCTACCTTTGCTTGTAACCATGCTTCTCTCCATGACTTTGCAACTTCTCAAGAGGGACATTCATTTTCCTTCCTTTAATCTGGGGTGGACTGTTGTCTTGCTTTGTCAACTAAATGCAGGGGAAGTAAAGATGTACTGGTTCTACTCTCAGGCCTTAAAAGCACCTTTTATACTTCTAATCTCTTCTTTTTCTTAGAAGCTTGTCATCTCATAAGAACTAGCGCAGGCAAGCCTAGTGAAGAATGAAAGACATCCACTTTGCTCCAATTAACTTCTAGCCAAAACCCAACTCATCGGCCAGGCCCCAGCTGATCTACCATCTGACCCCAGATGAGTAAAACCAGACAAGATTAGCAAAACCCAGATAATTTGACTGGTAGACTGATAATTTGACTGGTAGACTGATAAACTGTAACAAATGCATTGTTTTAAGTCACTGAATTTGAGAGTCTGTTACCTACAGTAGCTGAAAAAGGGCAAAGGATTTTTACTAAAGACAATGTACCCCATTAACCAGTATGTTCTTTCTGTTCTTACATAAATTTGATCAATAGCTTCTTGGTCTGCCAATCTATACCCAATAAATGAAATTTCTTCCTGTTAGTTTAGTACTTCACAAGTTGTTTTCCTTCACTTAAGCCACTGTGTCTGCTTCTGTGAAATGTTACGGAAGGAAGGGAGAAAATGTCCCAGTCTTTCTCTAATCATTCACTTATTAACTTTCCTTTTCTCAAGCACTTAATCCAAAATTAAATTGGTTTAATTAGTTGGATTTGATAAATGTCACTACCATTTGTTTTAACTGTTTTAACTGCCGGTTCTTAGAATGCAGGAAAAATACAGGTTGAACTTGTCCGTAAAGTTGTTTACAGGCCTTTGATTTATTTGTCAAATCAAATTGAAATGAATGGTCTTTAAATTTCTAAATTAATCCCCACCCAAGACTGAAGACTCTAAATAGTCATAAATATTAATTTATTCTGTCTCATGTTTGCTTTTACATTCAAATAATAAATGTAAATGACAATTAGCAGAAAACACAATTGTGTGCACTCTTTTGAAGATTTCTAAAAACAAAATGGAGAAAAGGCAAATCTGCATATTAACAGTTAAAGCATATGCCATTCATATTGTGAGGTTCCTTCCTGAAACACACTCTGTAGTAAAAAATGAACATTTAACAACAGTGGTCTTTGGCCTGTTCTTAAGTAGTCTGAACTGTATCAATACCAGAGTTTTCAGATTGTTTCTAAAGTACTTAATATAAACTAAAATGCCTCCTCTTAAACTGAGACACATATAAGTTTCACATCATGTTAAAACAACAAGACAAAACCAACTCCCTTTCTTCCTTTCCTGCACAGTATGAGAGTGCAGTAGATTTTATATATGTATACTCTGATGACTTTCATGAGGAGTTTGAAGTTGCTAGTAATAAGTAGCAATGAGTACTAAGACATGAGTATTTTCACAAATTTAAAGATATCTCTTCTTCAGTCCAGGGAATCGGGCCTATTAATTCTCAAACTTACTCTGTAAATTAAATCATTTACAATAACTGTCATAGACTGGGTCCAAGATTAAGATGTGACAAGCTAAAACCTATGGTTACCTTGATTATAGAAAACCCAAGTTTTTACAGATAATGAATTTGATAACTTCTTAGAAAAGATTCTTTAGTACCTATGAACAACTGTCTAGGGCTAGCATGACTATACCTCAATAATTTTGTTATTTTCAAGAAAGTCTTTAGAGTATCTGATTGATTTCTTTCAGACAATCTACCATAATTCATGTGGCTACCATCAGATAACATCTGATGTTAAATTGAGACTATATTATTCAACAAATGAGCAAAAACTATTTTATGCATGATTATAGTCCATCACTGACATAATAATTAGAGATGTATTTTTTTTTTAATGAAAGCAAAATGCTTCCAGTTGGTATAGACTAAAATTACTATAATCATATTAGGTTGTGATTAGATAAAACCAACTCAGAAACAATGAAAATAAGCTACTATAAAACGTTGCATCAAACAGAAAAGCTAAACTTTAATAAGACTATAGTAACCAGTTATAACTATGCCAAATGTCCCTTCAGAAAATCATTTAGGTAATAAATTCTTTTCTCTCCTCATACTCATTGAGTTCTGTAAGGTCATTAGTATTATATATTTCAGGCACAGTTTTGCCAGTGTTATGGTTTGGATCTGGAATATTCCCCCAAAAGCTCATGTGTTCAGAACCTGGTCCCAATGCAGCAAGATTTAGAGGTAGGGCTTTCAGGCAATGATTGGATCATAATGATTGGATCATAAGAGCTCTGATCTCATTAGTTGAATCAATCCATTGATAGCTAAATGGACTGCTGGGAGGTGGATCTAGCTGGAGGAAGTAGGTCACTGGAGGTGCACTCCGAAAGGTGTTCTCTCTTTCCTGCCCCTTCTACCTCTGTGCTTCCTAGCTGCCATGAGCTGACAGGCCTTCCTCTGCCATGCCTTTCTGCCATGACACTTCTTCCTTGGACCTAGCTAACCATGGATTGAATCCTGAAACTGTGAGCCAAAATAAATCTTTCCTCTTCTAAGTTTTTCTTGTCAGATATTTTGGTCACAGCAATAGAAAGTTGGTTAACACAGCCATTTAAACTAGCAATGTGACTGTGCTAGTTATTTGCCTTATTACATATGGTACTTATGAGAATTGAATATTATAATTTATGTAAAAAGCTTACTTCAGTTCTGAGAAAATATTAAGCCTTTTGTATGTGTATACTATGATCATCACTAAAAAATACAAAAACCACTTTCTTATTTATCCTATCTTATATATTATAAGATACTCTGATATGATTAATTAGAATGTCTATAAATGCCTTGATATTAAGGACTTCAATTCATCACTGTATTTCTTAGGCCTAGACCAGTACCAAGCATGGTGGGAGTGCCATACTTATTCACTGTTGAATGAATAAAATAAATTGAATTTGTACGCTCCTTCCCAAGTAGTTACCTGAATTTGTCACTTCTTTGCATTATATTAGAACTCCCATGACTTGAATTAATTTGCTTGACTTTTAGCATGTTCTGCCTGGGAACTCCTAAAGTGAGGGATAGTCTATAATGTCTGCTTCAATTTTTACTGTTTATCTTTTGTTCTTTCTTTCTAAAAGTATAAACCTTGCTGTTGTCAGTATAGTCTTTCTGTTTTGAGAGCTTCCTTTGGCCATTCTTCAAGGGAAGGTCTGCTATGAGTCAGTTCTCCTAATTCTCCTTTAGGAGAATATCTCCTTAGAATGTCTTTATTTCTCTTTATTCTTGAAGGGTAGTTCCACCGTTTTAGGGTTTAATTTTAACAGTTCTTTTCATTTAGTATATTAAGATAAAATACTGTGCCTCTTCTTTCTGGCCCATGTTTTCTAAGGACAAATCCTCTTAATTCAAAATTTTCTTCCTTTATACATAATGTATCGTTTAATTCTGTCCTTTAAAAAGTTTTTTTTTTTCTTGGTCTTCAGGTTTAAGATGCTTAACTATGATGTCTCTAGGTGTGAATTTCCTTAGATTTATTTTATTTATGGTTTGCTCAGCTTCCTGAATCAGTAGATTTATGTCATTTGCCAAATTTTGGAAGTTTGCATCCATTAATTTTTTCTTGCTACTTTTTCATTCCACTCCACTGTTTTCCTTGGGAGCACTTTGATTATATTCATTTAGATCTTTTGTTATTATCCTACATGTCCTTGTGGCCTTGTGGATCTGTTCATTTCTTTTTCAATTCATTTTCTGTTGTTCAAATTGAGTAAATTCTCTAGATGGGTGTTCAAGACCCCTGATTCTATCCTCTCTCGCCACCACTCTATTGTTGAGACCATCCAATGAGATTTATTTTTAAAAATTTTAATTACTGTCTTTTCTACAATTGTCCCTAAGTATTTCTATATAACTTCTACTGCTTTGCTGGCATTTACTTTTTCTTTCCTTTTTTTTTTCTTTCTTTGTATCAAGAGACTTTGTAATTGACTATTGAAACATTGGTATGATGATTGCTTTAAAATTTTTGTTAGATAATTCTAATATCTGAAGGATATTGGCATTGACATCAGTTGATTTTTTTTTTTTACTCAGATTGCATTTTTTTTCTGATTTTTTTATACAACAAGGAATTTCAATTTTCTCATAAATGGTTTGGTTATTACATAAGAAAACTATTGATCCTGTTTAAAATTTCTGTTTTAACAGGTATTTGTCCTGTTTAGGCTTTGTACATAGGCTTTTAACTACTTTTGTGGATTTTGGTTTGATTTTCAGAGTCCTTGTTCCACTGGTGTTGCTGAAGCTCCTGCTCAGTGACTCTAGGTCTTCTTTGAGGGAAGTGTTTGCCTTCAGTTGCCTTGGACATAAAGATTTTAATTTAAGGTAGCAAAACATAATGAATTTTTACCTTATAACTTGGGGTATGTATGTATATGTGTGTGTGTGCATGTGATGTTTAAGAAGTTTTTTTCTCTACCTGAAAGTTACAGATATTTTTCTAAAAGTTTTAAAGTTTGCTCTTTACAATTTTGATTCTTGACACTGCCAAACTGCTTTTTAAACAATGATTTTAAAGATTCATTTCATTTGCTTAAATTGACTAAATTTTATACCTGCTGTTATCACTGTGCATTTCTTTGTGATTTCCTATGAATTTATAATTATTTCAAAATAAAAAATTTAACAAATTAATAATCTTCTGTCTCTCAATAAATATTTCTCAATAGACAAAGTAAAAAAAAATTAACCCATGGAATAAGAGAAGTTATTTCCTGGATGCATCACCACAAAGAATGACTGTCTCAAATATATGAAGAGTTCCTACAATTCAATGAGAAAAATAATGAACTGGTATTTGAAATGAGAAAAAGATGAGAATAGGAAAGATAAAATTAGAAAATTGACCTAAGTGAAAAGCTGACAATAAAAGTTCCTGGAAATCAAGGAAATGCAAATTAAAACAGTAGTGAGATACTAATTCTTACTATTGTCTAAACTAATTCTCATCCAAAATACAAAAATATGTTGTCTTACAATTTTCTACTTGCAAAAAATTGAGTAATGATTTAAATTCTACTTAACAAGTTCTCGCTGAATATTACATTTATAACACATTCAAATATATAGTTGCTGTAGTTTTTCCCATTATAAGTTTCTATCACTTAAACATTTGAAAAACAAGATAGTTTTATTATATTTCCGTTGGTTTGCTGAGTTATGATGATGAGAAAGTAAGAAAAAATAATAACAGATTTGACTTAGTAGAAACAGCTACGAGATTGGAAATTTATTAGAGAAAACTGGAAGCTGGTTGACTCATTTGTCAGATAGTTGGGACATGGAGAACAAAAGGTAAGACCTGTGGGTGTCCATGAATAGATGGCCGAATGTGGCTGATATCCTGGTTAGAAGACAGCCTGGTAATACAGCTATCAAGGTGGTAGAGGATACATGTGCTGTTTTGGCCCTTCAGGAAGAGAGCACGTGACTTGATCTGTTTTACCAGTGACCAGAATAGATGTTTTCTTTACTATGCAATAATATTGGATAACTGTAAAGAAATGAAGCAGCTCATCAAAGTAAAACTTCACAAGCACCGAGATAGTAAAATCCTATGTCTTATTAAATGTTAAATGACTCATAGCCGCAACACCCTCAACAATAATTTTTCTATGGTGCTTGGAAGAAATACATTTTACTACTCCTAAATCTTACCTTGGATTGAATCATGCTTTAGACTAGAATTTCCCCTAGGCTCTCAGTCATTCCAATTGATGTCATCACTTGGAAAATGACAGGAAACTGAAGGAAACCGTCTCTGTTTGGGGTTTGATGTAATCTACTTTTTCAAAAGCCTTGGTATCCTGTTTCTTTCAACTATGTCAGAACAAGGAAGCTAATATACTTTAGAAAGCTGTTATAGACCACAGGTACCTCTTTGGCTTAATAAGGAAGGCACACTTACATATCTGAGCGGGAGAAAAGATAAGAAGTGTGGGCTTCCACTGCCATAGTTTAAATCACAAGACAAGTTAATAACTTCTGTTTTTCTTTTGCCCAAATCTGGAACACTTTGCAAGCAAAGACAGAGGGGAAAAGAGGGAAACTTCATAGAGAGGAAGAAAGGTCCCTTTCTTTGAGGTCTTCATGAAGGACTTGTATTTGGTACTCTCCAGCTAAACCCACTGCGGCTAACGTCACTATGAAAACTGAAGCCATGGAGTAGAAGATATTTGCAACAGGTTATCATCAAGGAAGGATGAATGCCCAAAATATGTAAAGAGATTCCTACAAATCAGCATTTAAAAGGCAAATCAATTTTTTAAATGGACCAGGATTCACTGTTTCTTTTGGAAGAGAAGAAAAATAGTCATGTTTGGTCTGAATCTGCTGAAGAGCACCTCGAAGATACAGCTTTGTGTCAGCAAAAGTTCTGGCTGGATCCTCAATCAAAGCCAGGGCTGGCCCTCCCACTGCACAGCAGGGAGGAGGGTTACTCTTTCTGTTTCCCAGCCTGGGCCTTTTCCCAAAGCCACTGATGCAGAAACATTTTGAACAAAATCTAAATGATGATAAACTGGGGAAAGCGCTAATGTAGACATGGCTTGGCCTGGCTCCTGACTCGGAAAATCTGAATCTTGTCAACATTATTAGGAATTCTACCTGCTCAGTTTCCTAATAGTTAAGGTTAGATCAAACACATTCCAGAAGTCAGAATGCAGCACAGTAAACACATGAAACAAAGAGAGAGCTGATTTGGAGACCTGATCCAACACACCACCTGATCTTCTCATCCATGTCCCAAACACTGAGAAGTTACAGAAAGGAATAGGAGCTAACGCATGAAAAGTGCTTTCTTAAATCACCAACACTTATTTTCCCAAGATGAAATTTTATTTGGAGCATCAAGCAACATATTAAAAGAGGTGAGTCATGCACAATTCATGTCCTTAATTCCATAATTGTACATCAGATATTCTGTCCTCTTAAAAAGGGTGTACAGTGAGCAAAGATGAGAAGCAGATATGCTTTTAGACATAAACCTATCAATATAGTGCTTAAGAGATTCTCCTTCAGATTTCATTTTTTTCTTCTTTAAAAGGCTGGTAGGTTTTATTTGGGGAAAAACTAAAACAACCAGCTCTTACACTGAGGATGAAGTTTCTCCCCAGAGTTATTTATGAAATAATGCAGCTGCCTTTTTCCTTAAAGGGATTCTTGTCTTCTGGAATTCCCTTCACCAGGGGATCTTCTCCAGAACGTTCTTCGATATAGTTCTTTATTTCTTCAGAACACTTAGACACCTGATGTACAGAAACAAAAACAAAAACAAAAACAAAAACAAAAAAAAAAAAAAAAAGAAAGATAGATAGAAAGAAAAATAATTAGGTCAGAAATGTTCAAATTCTATCACCACCTTTTAGTGAAATTATTATAGTTGAGTAAACCAGCTTTAATTTTTTAAAAATTCATATTTGTATATAATTTCTGTGCTCTACACTTAATATTTTTATTCTGTTTCTATACAAGATACAATCTATGTCAATATAGTTCTTACTACTGGTCAAGGTAAAAAATGTTTCAAAGTCACTGTATTAAATAAATCATCCCCAGAAATTTCTATCCATTATGGCTCATATGAGTCCTTCCTATGTTAAAATGTAATTTTGTCATGTTTATCATATTTTTGGAACTAAAACATATTCTACTTTAAAATTTTCATGATAATGAAGAGATGCAGCAGGACATAATCACCAGGTTTTGGCGTGTGTCATGCCTCAATTCTCACTCAAGGGTGTATGCCCTGTCTGGAATTTCATGCAGCATTAGGGAAAACCTGAAAATGGGAAGGGTGGAGTTGCCCTCATAGCTCATTCTGTATATCTTTTCATAATCCCTTCCTGCTGCATGAAGGCAATGATCATAATAAAAGCCTTATGAAAGGCTTATTAAGCTTATCTGAAACTCTTGGGTTCATGTAATCAATCAGTTTAAGCTTTTTCTGTAATGGGGGCTGGGGTTGTGGCTCAGCGGTAGAGCGTTCACCTAGCACATACGCAGCCGGGGTTCAATCCTCAGCACCATGTAAAAATAAAGGCATGTATACAACTAAAACAAATAAATAAATATTTTTAAAAATTTTTCTGTGATGGAGAAAAGATTGAAGAGTTTCTTCAAAAAGCCTATCCTTAAAGGACAGTTTGAAAGAGTTAAAAAGAAAGAAAGAAAGAAAGCAACACAACCAAGGAATAAGTAAGAAAGAAAAAAGAAGAATTAATGTCTTAATAAATATTTGTATTACTAATAAGAAATTAGAAGTAAAAATTATAGATGCTTTAGCCAATTGCAATGGAGATATATTAAAAGCAGGCAAATGTTTCCATTGAATTTGTTAACTAGATTAGTAGCTTCAAACTATTTAAATGGATATCTCTATAACATGTTTTCATATGCATCCCCAAATGTACATAATAATTTACTTATAAATAAGTGCATATAACACAGTGCTAATATATTATGCATAATTTTAAAGCACAATGATAATTATGGAAGTATGAGACTTAAAACTTAAAAATAAAAATTTCATTATTTCACTTACAAACCCCAAGGGTTATTCTTTGCACAGCAGTGTTGAGGCCACTGATCTAAAATTTAAAACTAGGTGATATAACTTAAAACATAGTTATATAACTTAAAATGCAGCAAAATAAAATCTTTTCAAGTACCATTGTTTTCAGATAATATTTGTTC
This sequence comes from Tamias sibiricus, assembly GCA_025594165.1. Taxonomy (NCBI): domain Eukaryota; kingdom Metazoa; phylum Chordata; class Mammalia; order Rodentia; family Sciuridae; genus Tamias; species Tamias sibiricus. The sequence continues at coordinate 102,450,723 of CM046664.1, read as the reverse complement.
TCAATTGTTGCTGCCATTCATAGGGTGTGCTATTATAAATGAATTATCAGAATTGATGAAGCAAGTGGCCGTAACCTGGAGTCTATGGCCCCAGGGAAATTTCTAAATAAGGTTCAAGTTCACATTATATTTGTTCTTACAGAGGCTTTTTCATTAGGTTTCCAAACAGGTCTATAATCTCTGAAACTGAATAATTATTCCTCTGATACATTTCCATCTATGATCAAGGGAATGTTTGACCAACAATTAATTAGCTGGAGACAGATGTAACTTGTGAATTTGTCTCCTTGGCCTGAGCAGAGCACATAGCTCAGATGTTAACAGTTGAGTAACAAAATAATGAACTGGGCATCAGGAAAAGCATTTTTAAGTATCCGCTTTATCACTCTCAGTGGTCTTTTGTAAGGAACTAGTCAACTGCTCTGAGATTTGGGTTTTTGTTTGTTTTTATCCTTAAAGTGAAGAAGTTGAATAGTCTCTAGGAGCCACAACACTTGCCTAGTACTAATACTTTATAATTTACAGTGCATAATAAAATAGATTTGAAAATTGTTATTAGGACTTATGTCTCTGCCTGCGCCCAGCAAACATAACCCTGTTTTCTTTTCCTCTGGTATACAACTGGAGTTGGAAAACTAATGTGAAAGGGTGTGTCTTAAGGGGCAGTGGTGTCTGTCAGGGAGAAACTGCTAAGGAATGGTGCTTGTTTTCTTCTTTGTCACTTGCATTCAGGGCCTTGCCTAATATCTAATTTGAAACATGAAATAAGTAAAAGAGACTTGTTTCTTTTTTCCCCCTTATAGTTCTGCATAGTGATACCACATATTAAGATATTGCAACTTTGCATAGGCAATGTATTACTTCAGTATAAGCAATTCTGTTTGATTTGTAATACTAAGTGGAAAAAATTTAGGTGGCCAATACTTGCTATACTGGGGGCTTTGCCTTGAGTGAAATGAGACCCTTCAAGAAACAAGCTTATTAACTGGGTCCTGTAACTTAGTTTATCCCTATGAATATTGACATTTTGAAAGCTTCAGCATGGAGAAGGACATCCCACTGCAAATTCTAGGAAAAGCCAAGATTTGGAATTAGGAAGTGGAAGGTTAAATTCGAGGACAAAAAAAAAAAAATGTGTAAAAAGTAAAACTAAGAAAAACCTACACCTTCCAATCATCACAGACTGAAACGGAATATGAAGACAAATGACAATATAAGATTTGCTTCATTTCCATTATTTTTCTTAAAATTTTCAAGTATTAAATGGTAAATAGATAAAATCAGTTCAAAACATTCTTGCTGTGGAGAAAAGAATAAATACTCCTTTAATAAGCAAAAATCTATCCAAAAGCCTTTTCCTGTACTACAGATTACTTGATGGTGTATAAAAGGAAAAAAAAAAAATTAGTTTCCTAATTAAGGCTCCCATTACCAGTATGAAATTGAAGTGAAAACTACAAAACCTTCTTCAAGTTTCAGAGGAGACCTCAGAATACAGGGATATAGGTTTTCCATGAATTAGTAGTCCCTCTCAGTAGTGTCTAAAATTTTTAATTGTGCTTATATACATCTCAGTAGAGATATATTTTTTATAAATAAATACAGATTCTACTGTATTGATCCATTATGCATACTTATAAAACCGGAAATTATAAAGATATGCAAATAAATAAAAACAGAATCTCGGATACTTTGTTCCCAAGCCCCAGTGAACTGAAGTATCACATCACATCACTGAAGACCACTGGTGAAATTCAAAACTAGGTGAAGTACTTGGGAGACTTTAAAATGTGGTTTTAGAAAAATTCAAATACCATCCTTTCCAGAACCAACTAGTCATAGTCATTTTCCTACAGACGGGTTTTTAAAACCAAGTGCTGTCTAGCCCAACGCAAGATTCCCCGTCTGTTTCCCAGGTACAGGCTCCTTCCACGTTAGGCTTTTGGCTTAATGTGACATTCTTCATCAGGTCCTTGATCTCCTCTACCTCCTATCCCCCGCAGCTCCTGGGCACTGCTTAAGTCTTACTTAAAGAGAAGCTGCAAGAATAAATACAAACCACTTGTTTTATTGCAACTAACCAGGAAAAGCGGACCCTCCTTCATTTCAGAGAAGGAAGTATTCTGGAACAGCCATACTTACCTGTTGTCTCTGCAGCTTCACTTCTTTGCGAAGTTGCTCAACTTCCATCTTCAGCTTCTCCTTCTCTGGCAAATCTTCGATGTGAAGGGCAGGCATTTTTGCCCCAGCCCTGGGCCCCGGGGGAGCTCAGGCAGTGGAGCGGCTGGAAGTGCTGCGAACCGGGGCGCCTCCCGAAATAACTGCGGGCCCTGGCCTCCCGCCCGCCAGCGCAGGACGTGACTGCCTCCCAGCGCCGCTGTCCCCAGCTCCCAGGGGCTCTGCTTCCTCCGGGACGCCTCCTCACGCCAGCCCTTCCCAGAGTCCAGGGAGCCTAAGCCCCTCCGCTTTTTCCCAGTCCCTACAACCCTCAGGGGCCTGTCCAGAGAACTCAGTTAGGGTCAGTCTTGAGTCAAGGTCGGAGCCGCTTCCAGCTGCAGGATCCCACAGCAGGGATGCTGGCGCGGGGCTGCCCGGCCCAGGACCAGGCTCGCCCGCCCGCGGGAGACCCGCTGGGCTGGGCACGACAAAAGTTTTACTTTTTGTTCTTTTTTTTTTTTTTTTTTTCCGTTTTCAAGTCACATCCGGGTTTTGTTCGTGAAACAAGGAAAAGGACACTGCCCAGCAGGAAATAACGGTCATTCACCTCTCCAAGAGTTTTAAAAATATACGGTATATGACTTTTCCATACATATACAGTGGGAAATGTGGATGCTGTGAGAAAAGCCCAACGGAAAAATGAAACTCAGCTGGTATTCAGTTGATGTGCCTCCATCCAGCCCGTGAAAGGCCTAAAAGGGATTTTTTACATCTTGAGAAGAAAAGGGGCTATTAGGATGTGAACAATATTTACAACTTGCGTGGAAATTTTCTGTCATTAAATAAGTATCTGAATCTTCAACAAGAGTTTTTGTTTTTCGTTTGGAGAATGTTCTGTGGTCCTTAGAGGATTAAGGGGATGGTATGGGAACACAGGGCATGAATCTCTCCACTCTCCCATCCCCCAAGGCTGGGGTGATGCTTTGACACTGAGGGTTTTGATTTCCTGGCTCAGGCACTTCCTGCATATAGGCAGTAGAGTCACTTAATATGGGTTTCTCCACTTTCTGGAAAGTAATGTTCATCTAGCTGCCACATTGTATGGCCAGCAAATGTGTGTTGTGAAAACTGTTTACATGCAATGGGAACTTTCCCCTGGACTATAAACTAAAACTTTAACAGTACTCCAAAGACTGGAAGAAAAATAAAATATAAGAAATCTTTCCAAATTTTCTCCCTCCCTCCCTCCCCCTCTCTCTCTCTCTCTCTCTCTCTCTCCTCTTTCCAGAGGCAACCTGGAGAGAAAAAATTCAAGTGAAATATGGAGGCATTAACCGAATATTGCAGGCCACTAGAATTTAGCACAATTGTTCCCTGTTTAGTAAACAGAAGCTCCACTCACTTATCCTTAATGTCTAGATTAAAATGAAAAGAACAATGAGCTATTTATTAAGCACTACCCAGTTGTAGTCCCAGCTCTATCCCTGGCCACCATGGGAAAAGTCACTTAGATTTTTGTGGGTTTTGGTTTCTAGTTTATAAAATGTATGATAGAGAAGGGGAGAGGGTGAATTCACTAAGGTATATTGTATCTCTAAAAGTATTTATATGCCAAAATATGATAAATCACTTCCACAAAGAAAATGTTTAGTAGCCTAATTTTCTATATTTGGAAATATAAAGAAAAGTACTCTATAAAAATAGAAGCTTTTTTTTGGGGGGGGGGGTTACTGGGGATTGAACTCAGGGGCACTCAATCCCTGAGCCACATCCCTAGCCCTAATTTGTATTTTATTTAGGGACAGGGTCTCACTGTGTTTCTTAGTGCCTTCCTGTTGCTGAGGCTGGTTTTTAAACGTGCAATCCTCCTGCCTCAGCCTCCCAAACTGCTGGAATTACAGGCGTTCACCACCACACCTGGCTAAAATAGAAGCATTTTTGTCAGGAAATTCATTTCCTGTGAAATAATCTAATTACACATGTGATATCTACTTGGTTTTTGGTTCTTTAACTTTTTCCACAGTATTAAGAGATTGAGAAAAACTGTGCATTAGTCTACTGTTTTTTTTTTTTAAACTTTGTATTATCAAATAATTCACAGCAAGTGTTTTTTAAGTAAATTAAGTAATCTAAAATGAATTATAAAATACTGAAATCCCATGTTCACACAGCATTCTGGAAACTGTCTTCTTTTGTTATTTGATTTTTAAATAGTAAAATGGGAAATGTTGTTTTCTAAACAAAAGAGGATCAAACCCAGGGCCTCCTGTGTGCTAGGCAAGTGCTCTACTATTGAAGCTGCATTCTCAGACCAGAGTAAACACATTTTTGAATGAACAAATTTTAGAATTTATATTAGTTGTGTCTGACTGTAGTACTAACTTTTTATTCATATTTTACATATTATTCCTAATGAAAATCATTTTACAAAATAATATGAGTATAATATGAAACCATTTTGGGCTAAATATGATAAGTGTAGCCAGAAATTAATTTATTAGGTAGCGTACTGTTTTTAGATAAATTTGCTTAATAAAAGTAAAAGTAACAATCTTCACTTTTAAACTAGAAGAGCAATGATCACGACATTTTTACTTTGGCATGAAATAAGGAGGGAAACATTTCTTTTTACTATTTTCCTGATTTACTAAGTACATTACTAAAAATTCATGTGAAGAATGAACTATTGAAAGAAGTTATGTTGGAATTGATTTAATATTAACTCAGGTTAAAAAAGCACTGTTCTGGTCTTATTTTATCTTGTTATGTTTGCCAGGCACACATTTTGTCTGCTACCCTTTCATGGACATAAACTAGGTTACCCCTCAAATTTTGCATTCTTACATTTATAAAATAGAAATTGTTTAGGTCATTTGATATTTTCTTTCAGGAAGCATTTAACAAACATCTGATGCAGTTTTATTTCATTTTTGTTAAAACAATCATATGTCAATTTCCAGGAACTTGGTCATTTCTTAAGATTCTTTTTCTGGGTGGAGATAATGTCAGGCCACAGGATGATCTGGGTCTGATGTTCCTGTTACCTCAATAACTACTTACAGTTCACAATACCAAAATGATTGATCAGTTTTGTTCCTACAAGACCTTAATTCCCATCATAGATAATTCATTCTTATTGCTCAATTTACTATTTCTTCATGTTCAAAACATTATTTTAGCAATTTAGGAAGTTTGAGTTTGATTTTATTTTGAAATATGGCTAAAATCAAATCAGACCAAATAAAAATAACAGGAGGGCACTTTGGTTTTTTTTTTTTTTTTTTTTTGGTTTGTTTGTTTTGTTTTGTTTACTTAAACTTGAACTCATCTACATGTGCAAATATGTGCAAAGTAATCTCAAACTGCAAGTAGTTTAAATGATATATTGTAATATTTATAACTTGTTCTAACTAATGATAGCAGAAAGTTTTGTTGAAGAGCCAACTGCTATGGTTGTGCCAGGAGTATTTTTTTGTTTCCCTGGAGTCTTACCTCATTCCATTTAACCCAGTAACCAGTGGCCCTGAAATAACAACTTCTGAACAAAACAGTCTCTGCTGGTTATAGCTGTGCAGCCTCTGGGAGTCATTATTTCATGGATGGTCTTTCTCTATACCTCCTTCCTATGATTTCTCTCTTACTCAAAATTCTGCTGACAATCTGTGTTTTTAAGCAATAGGAATTTCACCCTACTGTTGATTTAATCATTAATTAAGCCGTAAGAATTCTGAATTCTCCAGGATAAACATTTCACAAGTACTGAGCTTGCCTGTTTTTAACTGAATTAAATATTTATGACATCAATTAAATTGTAGAGACTGTTTCTTAGTTGGTATGGCAGTTTCAAAGATAAAGAGAGCTTCAGGCTTAGGAAATGTACAATATAGCATTTAAATTGAGACAACCATACAAATCATAATAAAGGAAAATAATGTAATGTTAAGTGACGTAAGCGATACACAAATACACAAAATACTCTTGAACGAGTGAAGAATATCCAACCTCAGAAGAGAAGAATTTCAAAGACTGAAATGAGTTGGGTTGGAGAGACATTTCAGGTGGAGGGGTCAGTATGGCCAAGTTTCAAATGGGAAAATATGGGATCATGTCAGGGACTATTTATTCACTACCAGAAGTCTACTGGGCTTACAATAATGGAGGACATTTATTGAGGTTTTTTCTATATGCCAGATCTAAAGGGTTCTAGATATCCAAGTATGGATCCACCAAATGCCTCATTTTGTACATGAAGGAAGAAAAACAAAGGAGTTTCACACAGTTGAAGTTGCTTGTCCAAAGTCCTCAATAAAGTAGAAAAGAGCAAGTGTTTTAACTGAGAATCATCAGGCTCCCAAATCTACCTCTAGTTGGAAGATGAAAACTAGAGATAATTGGTTAGGACTACACTTTACCTGTTACTGCATTCAACAGCATTGACGTTGTGTTTATTTTCATCAGAAAAAAAAGGAATATATGGACCACTTCACTAAACACTAACTGGCAGATGGAAAACTCTTAGAGAGAAACCACAATTAAATAAAATACATAGTATGCTAGATGGTGATGGGTGCTGTGGAGGAAAATAAAGCAGAGAAGCAACATAAAAATATTGGCGGTGGGTGGGGAAGGATTTTTGCAATTTTAAATAGAAGGAAAGAATTTCTCCTCCTTGAGAAAAAAGAGATAAGAGAATCCATGGTTTATTCTGGAATCCTTTAACACCCAAAGCATATTTCATGAAGATATGTGGTGGAGTGTGCTGCTATTTAGCCAGGAACACAATCTTGACCTGAGAATTTTGCCAATTCACTTCTCTGAATCATTATTTTCTCCATTTCAAAATGAAGGGGTTGGAAAAGAATCAACAGACATTTGTTGAGCATTTACTATGGTCACTAAGTTGGGAGCCAAATTTGGAATAACCTTCAGATTCCCTTCCAGACTAAATAATGGATGGTATTTATCTTGTTTTTAAAAGATGACAGTCAATTAGCATTTGAGTATTCAGATAACTGAAGCATCCAGAATAGCATTGCAATGGGAGGCAGAAAGAAGGAAACACTGACAACAAAAAATTTCTGAATTGAGGTAATGACATTTGTCATTTGTTACAGAAGCAGAGGCAAGTTAGGAATATCAAATTTTCTATCGTTTGCCTTCATCTTTCTGTAAAGGACATTACTGGTGAGGGTTTTCATGGGGATGGGATGAAGTAGCATATACCTTAAAGAATTCTGAAATTTTACCTTGTTTCTTCCATAGTAATAATACTAGTTAACATTTCTTGGGTCTCACTGTGGGCCAGAAAATATGCTACATGTTATAGTTGCTCTAGTATATTATTTAAATTCCATTAGAAATAGTAGATACAATCATTATCATCTTCATTTCCAGTAGAAGAACTGCATTATGGTTTGGGCATGAGGTGTATCCCAAAAGTTTCTGTTAATGCAGGAATATTCAGAAGTAAATAACTAGGTTATAAGAGCTAAAACCTAATTATCCTAGCTTGAATGGATGATTCAAACTGGATGGTGGTCATAGGCAGGTGTGGGGGCATGACTAGAGGAGGTGGGTCACTGGGGGTATGCTTCTGGAAGGGTTGTTCTCTGTGCCCTCTATCTGTTCCCTGACCCCATCAGGAGCTGAGGAGTTTTTCTCTGCTGGGCCCTTCTCCCATGATATTCTGCCTCATCTTGGGCCCAGAGCAATGGAGTTGGCTGTCTATGGACTGAGACCTCTGCAACTATGAGCCCAAATAAACTTTTCCTCCTCTAAGTGTTCACACTGGGTATTTTAGTCACAGCAACACAAAAGCTGACTGAAGCAAACAGAGATTTAGAAAGCATTAAAGAACATCCAAAGTCAATTAGGCAAGAAAGTGGCAGAACCAGAACCCTCTGGCTTCTAAGTCCATTCTAATAACTTTTATTCTGTTGCTAGTTAAATTCACTATGCTTCAGTGACCACAGACTGAACCCTTAATCCAGTTTAGCATTCTGGGGGGAAATCACATCATTGGTGAGAAGTAGAGTTGGGTAAGAATGGAGAAAGAGATTACCTTAAAACCATTCCCATTGACTAGAGGTAAGGAGAAAGGGAAACAGACAAAAATCACCAAGAACAAAAACCCTTGCAGCACATATTCTGCCAAGATAGGTCATCTGTGTGTCAAAACAATAGACTTCCTAATCCTGTAAGCAAGAGACAGGTTCAGAAAAATATGTCTAACTGTAACATTTCAAAGGAGAATATTATGAGTATTGAAAGGGAAGGGAAGAAACAACATTTACTGTCTGCTCATAACTTCCAATACTAAAAAATTTATTAAAAAACCATTGTAACTGTTTTTAAAGAAGAGTCCATCAATATTTATTGTCAATTATGTGTTAAACCCTGTGCTAAATATCTTATGAGAAACATAAAATCATCCTGTTATTATCCCAATTTTTATTAAAGTTTACGTTTATAAATTTAAACATTCATGTGCATGTTTAATTATACATGAGAAAAATTCACATTGTCTTTACAATTATAGATATTCTAAAGACTTTTCTTTTTCTTTTATGAAATCACACAGCCTCCTTTGAGCTCTTTGAAGGGATTTTTATCCTCTGGGATACCTTTTACTAGTGGATCTTCCCCAGATCTTTCTTCAACGTAATCCCTTACTGCTTCACAACATTTGGACACCTTAAGAGGAAGGAAAAAGAGACAACTCATTTGGTATAAAACAGAATACTGCATATTTTGAGAATTTATTTATTACAATAAAGTTTCATGTTCTATCTTTACAAATGATTTTTGTTCTGCTTTCTGCAGATACATACGTGCTTTTTACACAGAAGAAGAAAGAGCTACCCCCAGCTTGTACTCCTGGATATCTCCAGACAAAGGATACACAGCTGGCCACATTCCAGGGAAGGTTTCCAGCAGACCCTGCCTCCAGCTCCAAAGGAGACAAGATCCAGGGATCGAACACAGCTGGCCCACAAGTGAATATTGATTAAATCTTCTTCCTCATTCCAAAAAAGTGACTAGTAAAGGCAGGGGGAATGAATAATTTTAAATTCCAGGCTTATCACTGGTCCTGGATTCGCAGAAATATGTACATGTACTTCACTTTAAACTCCTCTACAAGGCCTGGCCATGACAGCGCTCTACATGAGCTCAGAGGGCTTAGGAACTTTGGCTGTTTTGTTCAACGTATCCCAGGCATCCAGAGCAGAATGTGCACTTTAGTTAGTGCTCAGTAAATAAATATGTACTGAGCTAAGTCACTCGTGTTTATGAATTTGCCCCCAACTCATCTGCAATATTATCATTGCAGCTTAAAAAAATAAAATAAAATAAAATCAGACTTTAGTGTTTTAATACACTCAGCCAGAAAGAGAGAAGAGAGGCAATGTTGTATACATATGTAACTACAAATGTATGTAGTAGCAGTCGGTATGGGATCCACTTATTCATGCTTTTTAGCTTCAATTTGTTTTGTTTTCAATTAATGTCTTTCATGATGGTAACAGAAATACTTCATTTATAGCAGTCTATTCAGTGCCCATTTCTTAAGTTATTAAAAAATATGCTGATTTTTTTCAAGTAAAATCTTTATATCATTTATATTTGTATATGTGTATGTATGCATGTGTGTGTGTATGAATGTTTGTGTCTCCCCAAATTTATATGCTGAAATCCTAAGCCTCAATGTGATGGTATTAGAAAATGGAGTCTTATGAAAGTGATTAGATCACAAAGGTAGAGCCCTCATGAATGGGATTAGTGTCCTCATAAAAGAGACCCCAGAGAGCACTCTTGCCCCTTTGGCCAGGTAAGGACACAGTGAAAATATAAGACATTCATTGCAGTGTACCAACAAGGGAGCAGGCCCTTGATCTTGGAATTACTGTTGTTCCAGAACTGTGAGAAATAAATTTCTGTTGTTTATGAGCCACCCAGTACATGATATTCTGTTCCAGCAGCCTCAACAAACTAAGACAAATGTGGATGTTTGTGTGTTTTGGGGGAGTGCATATGTGGGGTGGTAGGTGTTTGTTTATCTCTAGAGCAAGAGAGAGAGAGAGAAAGTTCTTGCAGTCTGATATTAAATCACTTTGACTTCTAATAGCTGGGAGATGTTGAGAAATGGAGAAAAACAACCACCAAAACTTTATTTTCCTCAAATTATAAAGATAAGAACTTTAAGTCAACGAGTGTGTTTTCCAAGCTTTTGTGCTGGATATGGATTCAATTTTATCTTTACAGAAAAACATGTTTTTCCTGTATGGAAAGGGCAACAGGGGACTTTGAGGCAATTATAAGCATCAAATAAGCTAAAATCCTAATTTTGATTGGAACTAGGACTTTTGAGCAAGGGATGAAAATAATATAAACTCCCTTTTCACTTTGTCCTGATAAAACGATATATTCTTTAAAAATGTAAGATATGCTGCTATCACTTGTGGAGGAGTTTTAGTTCTGCTAACTTTCCCAAAACAAAGAAATCTAAATACAGATCTACATTTTCCAAGCTTTAGTCACTATTTGTTTGGTGGAAAATTAATTACTTTGCCATTTCTACCCCTTCTAGTGGCAGAGAACTCTTGGTAACCATTTCCAAGAGCTTTCAGATGCTTTTGGAAGAAACCAGTGAGTTTTTGTGCCAGAACTCATCTTTATTTGCAAAAGAAGAATAGAATGTACTCATTCATTACTGCCCAGGATAGTGCTAGAGAGGATGAGGTCATAATTTAACGACATCAAAATATTGCATGTAAGAGAATTTTGTAAAAACAAAATTCCTATATGCATTGTTTCATTTTAATGTTTCACTAAAATGTGGTCTCTGTTCCCTTTCTTTTCTTCTCTCTCCTTCCCTCTCTTCTTCTGTTCCTTACTTCCTGTCTTCCTGCCTTCCTTTCTCCTCTCTCCCTCCTTCTTACACTCTTTATTTTTATTTTTAACAATTATTTTGAAATGTGAAAATGTTTTTTAACTTAGTGATCATACAAAAAACAAGCTAAGGAAGGGCTGATTTGGCCTGGGGACAATAGTTTTTCAACCCCTTGACCTAGAGTCTAAATCGGAGACATAATTTTGGTTATGAACTTTCTTAATCTCTAAGGAATTTTTACATGAATAATTTATTTTTAAGCACATTGAGCTGTTTTGGTATATAATACATAAACAGCAAGAACAGTCAATGTTTTATAACCTGGCATTCCCAGAGCATCTCTCGCTTAAAATAAAATAAATTAATGGCATTTGCAGGTAAATGGATGAAGTTGGAAGACATAATGCTAAGTGAAGTTAGTCAGTCTCAAAAATCCAAGTACCAAATGTTTTCTCTGATATAAGGAGGCTAGCTCATAGTATTGTTGGATTGGGGGGGGTACATAGGAGGACTAGAGGAACACTAGAATGGTCAAAGGGAAGGAAGGGTAAGGGAGGGAGCAAGGGGGGAGGGAGGGGGAGAAAAAAAAAAAAAAAAAAGAAAAGGTGGTTGAACGAGACGGATTTCATTTTCCTAAATGCATGATTGAAGACCTGAATTGTACGAATATACTTTGTATACAAACAGTTGTATGTAAAAAGATGCTAAATTCATGCAATATGAGTTGTACACATTAAAAATTATTAAAAAAAAAATTCTAAAGACAGCCACAACTTACCAGCACCCTTTCCAGTGCTAGTTCTTTCTTGAGTTGATCGACCTCCATCTTCAATTTGTCCTTTTCCGACAGGTCTTCAATATTGATCACTGGCATCTTTTGCCTGCTGTAAAAACAGAGGGTTAAACAGCTGAATTGCTGGACTTCAATCCAGTCTTAGCTTTCCCCTCAGCTCTTAACTTACTATTTTAAATTTCCTAAGACAGTGAATTTCTTGCGAGCTCTCTCTGAACAACCCTAGCACTGCACACTAGCCTTGGGGTTTTAAAGCTTCACTATAATCTTCACTAATCTGATTAAAGCAAGCCTTTGACTCTCACACCTGCCAGTGGGTTTTGTAAGACCACTCGGTTTAATTAGCATATAACCTAACATACTTAAGGGTCCTCCTTTCTCCTGGTCTTTTGCAGTTTGTGAACTTTGGGATTTCAACCCTCAACTCTGGTGTCAAAAACCCTCCACCCCATATTTTATGCCATTTAACTTAGTTTGAGGTCATTTTGAGGACTACCCATTAATCCCCTAAATTGCTAGAGTATTTAATCTGGTATTAAAGGAGAAGTATCTAAAAAGTGTCATAAATTTATTATAAGTAATAGACTGAAATGTGAACCAACAGAATAAAAATAGAGTAAACAAACAACCTTCTTAATCAGAAATAAACTAATGTATTACTTAGAAGTGTTTCTCTGCAAAATACCTGGAATTTGTATGTAGCTGTTATAATGAACTGAGTAACAATGATGAGCAAATGTAACAGGTTAAAGGGAACACAGGAGTCTGATCTACCAAAGCCCATCACGTGAGAAGAACAGACTCTTCTGACTTGTTAGTGATCTCTTCTCCTCAATTAAACCAACGTGTAATGGGGAAGATGCTTCCTATCCTGGTACTCCTATGAAATTGCCTGGAAAGAATTTCATTGTAGCCAAACGGCATCATGCCTCCAATTTTTTCCTTCTCTGGTCTTCTCTTTTTCTATTTTGTCTCTTTAGTTTGATTTTTATAAAGAAGTACTTTTTTGAAAGAACATATATTCAGATCACATGTCATTTCAGAGAACATGACATTGAATGTTGGCATGAAAATACTCTGCTAATAATATATCAGCAATTAACTTATTTCATTGTATTGATAGTGTTTTCATTTCCAGAACCTTTGAGGAAATATTATTTCCCTTTCCAGTGTTATAATATCCCTTTCCTCTTTGGGAAAGAGGTAGTTTAGGATATTTGGGGAGCTAACTGTCATTTAGCAAAGGCCAGCAAAGATAGAAAAGAACACTCTTTGGGCAACCAAGACCAGTGTTTCATAAGTCTTTTTGGTTTTTGTGTTCCATTCTTTAAGAAGCATTCTGACAATAAAGAGATAATCTCTTCCTGTGTAATAATTGTCTGATATTTAACAGCCCATTCTCAAATTTATTCATCCTTTTCACCCAATTTCAGGCTATGTATAAAACTTCACAAGTATTTCTGCTAGTTTTATCTGCTTATTTTGTCCTTTGCACAACTTTTCTCCACATTGAAAAACTTCTCATACTTCACACTGCAGTGTGTACAGAAATCATAGCGTATTTTTTTTTTCATAGTGTATTTTTAATTCCTTAACAGGAGAGGCCATGTCTTGTTAAAACATGAGCCTAATCAAAGAGCTTTTGACTTAGCAGATCTGGGACAGTACTTAAGATTTATTTTTCTCTATTCCCGGAAGACTTACTGTATGATTGCCAAAAAAAAAAAAAAAAAAAAAAAAAAAAAAAGCCATTCCCTTGAAGCAATACTATGTTGAAGTTTTTGTTGTTGTTTGTTTTTGTACTCGGCATTGAACCCAGGAGCACTTTACCACTGAGCTACATCTTTATCCCTTTTTATTTATTTATTTTATTTTGAGACATGGTCTCTGAAGCTGCTGAGATTTTCACTAAGTTGCTGAGGCTGGCCTCAAATTCCTGATCCTCTTGTCTCAGCCTCCAGAGTTACTGGGATTAGAGGTGTGTGCCACCAGGCCCAGCTTGCAGATATTCTATTCTTTAAAATGAAAAAAAAAAAAATCTCTTTTCCAGGTTGATGTACCCATCCTCTAGCAGCTGCAGATATTAACTGTCATGGGCAGACCCACGCAAGTTGGCTTTTAACTGATGGGAACAATTTCACCTGTAACTCCTGGAAGACTATGTTCCTTACCTATCCTTGAGGGTGATCTGCATGTAGCAAATGGCTGGCTGAATCTAACAGCTTTGGCCTTTGCTTCTTGGTTGAAAATCTTCGTTGTAATTGAGAAATTACCAGAGTTCCAGAATATCAGGACGATACTTGATTTCTGAAATTAACATTTTCGACTAACTTCTGCCCCATCCAGTTTTCCTCACTCCTTCAGAGATTTCCCCCTGAGAGCTTAGCCTCAACCATCTGGGTAAGAATCCCTGTTTTAGGCTTTGCTTCTAGAAAACCCAGTCTAGCGAACTGTACGTAGAGAGGACGTACATTTCATAACTTTGTGTCGGCACTACTACTTACTGTTCTGGATCTTGCGTGGTATATAGAAGAGAATCAGCTTAGGTTACTTAACCTATGTTATAAAATTCACCTAGGTATAGAAAATCTTGCAAATTATCTAACTTTATGTATTAACAAGTGATGTCTCAACTCTAATATTCTGTGATTTAACATGTTTAATGATATTTAATTTTTTAAAAAAAAATCACTTCATTTTGAGGAAGACTCTAGGAAGTTTGCCAAATTCGATGCCACAGTTCTTGTATGAAAAAAAAAAAAAAACAAAAAAAAAGAGTAGATCACAGTTTTCACTTCCTTCAAGAACACCCAGCCGTACAAGGGAGGACAGTGTATATTGTCTGCATGGAGATTACCAATATCTGTGGTTATATTAGAGTCAAGGGATCAAAGAATTCAGATGTAACCTCATCTCCTTTACTCTCTGTCCAGTTTTTCAGATAAGGCAAAGGTGGCCTAGAGACTTTAAGTTTTCAGCATCACCCAATGAGAGGCAGTAAAGCTGAGCTTACCATACTAGGTATTTGATTTCTCTTTTGGGGTGTTTTCATTTCCAGTGCACTTCTCCCAAACTATTGTTAAAGAAGAGGAATTGTTTTTCACACAATTTCATAGAATTACATACAAAATTCAGAGTTGACAACAAATGGGACTAAATCTTTCCTTTTCCCTTGTATTCTAAGCTTTCAAGTTAGTCTTAAGAAGCCTTAAGGTTAGACTTGGGAAGTCTTAAGAAGAGCTAGATAAGATTACTGGCCCAAATACTAACCATCCTCAATCTACCTGAAGACCCATAGACCAATAAGCTCACCCAGGGGGAAAACATACCCATTAAGAAGGAGACATTTGCCTTTTTACATTTTCTTTCATCTTGCACTACCATTAGAGAATCCAAGGTCCCAAAAAAGCAAAGCAGAGAAGAAGGGGAGAAAGAATCACAGAGCTGTACTCCATTCATAGAAGTTCTCAGTGGGAGCAATACTACCCCCTACAGGATATTTTTGAAAATACATCAGTTTAGCTATAATGGTTTTTAAATAGATTTTGTGGGTGTGAATGCTGGATGTCAGATATCTTGCATTTCCCAAGACCTTGATGCATAAGTTGAACTCTTCCACATCCAATATGACAGTCAAATATCATGTCAAACATCTACATAGACAAAAAAAATTATAGTTATTTCACCTTGAAACTAACTTCATTTTAGATAAAAACATAAAATGTATTTCATAGTTGTTATACACACTGAATTTTACAATAATGAAAATATTTACTAAATAAAGTAGAGATAATGCACCAATAATTATTTGCAGAAAGTTGTCTACATTGTTTCCAGAAAATCATATCACTTACAGCGGCCGTAGCATGGTATATATATATGTGGTATTCTCAGCTGCTGTATCCTTGGTGATTCCACACATTAGAAACATCTGACCACTTTTTATGTATAGTCATGATGAAGATTTTCATATTGAAATCCATTTCCATTCTTTATAATTTGCTGAATTTAAAAAAGTTCCTTAATTACAATCCAGGCACCATATTGATGTTTTTAAATGGGTCACTATGAAATATTTTTTACACAAACCAGACTCTGGATTAGATGAGACTTGTGGTTATATAGCCCCAGAAGAGAGAGAGAGACAGAGAACATACATTGTCATGAATCTTCTTGGTCTTAAATACTTGGATGAGTTCTTACTAGCCAAATATGGCCAACAATATCTGTTTAAAGTATTGCCAAGTGGGCAGCTTCTCATTCAGAAATGGAAGCTAAACAGCATAGTCATGATGCAATTTCTACAAACACAGATTTTTTTATGCATACAGCTCAATACATTAATTTTTTTTTAAAGTTCATATTGACCAAGTGTAGAAGAGAAAGGCAGATGCACTTGGCAATGCAAGCACGTCATGGTGGCTGTGGACAGAGGGCAGGGGCTTCCTTTGCTGCGTTAGCATTAGTGGTTTCTTTTTTCAAAATTCGTTTTGGATATTTTGGGAGGATAGAATTATATAGAGTAAGTTAAGGGCCTCTTAATGTCTTTCAAAGTTTCCATTACGTTTCTTGTGAATTTATTTTAGAATTAATGTGAGCTAGAATAAGGTTCAAAGGCTGCCTGTTTTCTTTTTTACATATTATACTTAAGTGTGCATCAAAAAAATCTGTTAAATAAAATATTTAACTTATGAAGGCCTAGATTAAGGACAAGTCATTCAAGTTACAGCTCAAAAGTCCTTTGTTTTATACAGAGGATTAATCACCAGTTCCTTGAAATGAAATGTTGCCTGCACATTCCAAATATTATTTAATTTATAAACATTCAGCTTGACACAATTCCTCAGAAACAAGCCCACTATATTAACTTTGAAATCATGTGAATATAACTTACTTTATACTATTTTTTCATCCTAATATTCTACTTAGGACTATAAAAGATTAAAGCTAACATTTTGTTCATTCACCCAACAAATATGAGTAGGCACCTTTATGTGCTAGACACAATTCTAGATGGTTAGCAGTAGGAGATGGCTTATCTTATTCTAGTGAGGGAGATAAACAATAACAGTTTATTATAAAATAACAAAGAAAAGATTTACTACACAAAAGTAAATTATACCTCATTTAAATTGGAATAACAACTAAGGAGAAATGTAAATCAGGAAAAGAGTAAGAACAGGAGTGTCAGAAATGTTTTAACTATAGATGCAGGAGGATTCCAAGTTCAAAGTCACCCTCAGTAACTTAGAGAGGCCCTAAGCAATTCAGTGAGACCGTGTCTCAAAATAAAAAAGGGCTGGAGGTATGGCTCAGTGGTTGAGCGCCCTTGGGTTTAATCCTTGGTAGCGAAAAAAAAAAAAAAAAAAAAGTTTCAACTACAGAATGTGGTCATGGAGGCCACTCTGAGACAATGCTACTGGAGTGGGCCATGCTGGTGTCTAAGAGATGTTCATTCCAGGTCACAACAAGTGCAAGGCAGCAGGGCAAGTGTGCCTCTGAGGAGCTTAGTGACTACAGGGGAGCGCAGTACATGAAATCATTGCCCATGAGCTCTTAAAGGCCATTGTGAAGATGTGCTGTATTCTGAGTGACTTAGGGAACTTTAGGGGGTTTTCAGTAATAGGGTGACATTATCTGTCACATATTTTGGCAGGGTCATTCTGGCAACTATTTGGAGATTAGCTCCTAAGGAGCCGAGGGTGGCAGGGAGCAGCAATTGCAGTAACTGAGGTAAGATGTGATGATAGGTAAAACCAGAATGTTAGGAGTGGATTTGGGGACAGCTGGCAAGATCCTATATGTATTTTGGAAGTAAATACAATAGGATGTGCTGACAGAACGAATGCTGAATAAAAAAGAAAGGGAAAAAGGAAAAAGGAATTTGATTTTTTTTCTTTGCCTGAGCAACAAAGAAAAGATTTGCTGTTTCCTGGGATCAGAAAGCCCCTGAGATGGGAACACCAAGTTTGAGACAACTGTTAGCCATTCTTTTCAACAGGCAGTCTTGAGTTGGAGGGACAGGCTAGAGTTCAGGGCAGAGCCATGAAAATGGATGGACAGGCTAGAACAGCCATGAAAAGGATGAGAACACTCAGGATAAATAAGAGAGAAAACAAAGATCATCCCAGGGCACTCTAAAAGGAGGGAGATGAGATGTAATTAATAAACAGCGAGTTTGTGTCCCAAGGATTAAATGAGATGCTGCTATTAGCTCATGATATTTGTGCCCTTACCATCTGCCAGTCACTCTGCTGAATACTCACATGCAATGCATGTATATCCAGGTATCTTTCCATTTTTCTTTCTGTGTTTCTACCTGGGCTGATCAACTGATAGCAGCTAACAGTGTTTATTATTCAGCAAATATTTACCAAGTAATTAGCAGGGACCAAGCACTCTTTTGATTTCTGTGGGGTTGAAGCAGCAAACAAAATCAGCTTTCTTAGCTCCTGTTGTCTCCTGATGTGAAGATCAGGAGATGAGAATTTGGTACAGGGAGAAGGACTAAGCAGAGGGAATGGCTCACACCAGGGTCTGAGGTGGGAACAAGCTGATTGAACTAGGAGATTAGAAAATACAGTAGAACTTGAACACAGTAAAATCAAGTAAGAGTGAATTAAGAGAGACAGTATAGGATCACAAAGAGCCTTAAAAACCACGGTGAGGAATAAAATGAGAAGCTACTGAAGAGTTGTGATTTTATTTTAAAGGAATAGGGCATTGTGACGTGGTGTGATGTATAAAAATTACTCTGATTGCTGTGTGGGGGTTGAGTGGGAAACAAGTAAAACAAAAGTTTCAGTGAGAACCTAAGAACCTAGTGTTCCCTTAAGAGCTGACAGATTTAAATTACAAGGGTTATTTGCCATGGCTATAGAAAATATGTGCAGATTAAAAATATGATTTGGAGATAGAACTGATGAGAACATTAATGGATTTGGTGAAAATAGGATGGAGGTGGGAAGAGTAATTCCAGTTTTTGCCTTGAGAATCTTAGTATAAGTGTCATTTATCAGAAAAGAGGAAATGGGGGGTGGTTTATAATCAAGACTTCAGCTTAGGAAATATAATGCTGGAGATATCTATTAGACATCCAAGTGGAGATGTTAAGGGGAAATTAATATTTGGAATTCAGAGGAGAGATCAAAGATAAAACACAATTTTATGTTTATGTAAACATATGTGTTTGTGCAGTTGATAGTTTTAGTTTTTCGAAATCACATAAAAAGAAGAGTACATTTAGAGGAGAGTTCTCAAGGTTGAGCCTTGAGTCATCCCAATTTTTAATGTTTAGCCAGAGGAAAGGGACAGATAAATTGAGAAATTGTAGCAATTCAGTAAGAAAACCCCTTGGCCATTACACTGGGTCCTTTCTCTTCTTGTCCTTTTAAGGGCTTCATTCGCCTTATTTCTACAAAATCAGCTCTGCCCCGCTCTAACCTGTAAGCGCTCACCCCCAGGTTTTAAGAGTTTCCATTTGTAATGCTCTCTCTGATGTATTTTCAACCTAAACTTAAAAGTTTCATGACTCCATGTCCCTTTTCCATTAGAGCTCTATTTCACTCCTTGCTTTTTCACCAAATTTAATGAAAATTGTTCTTGTCACCATCCACCTCCACTTTCTTATCTGCTTTTTCTCCAACTTTCTCTTCTAATTAAACTTCCATATTGGGAAGAGAAAGAACAGGAAGTACCTGTCAAGGACAAGCATTATAGTGCCACATCTTACAGGACCGCCTGCAAAGCAGCTGTCACTAAGGTCACCCAAAACCACATATCCATCTACGTTTTGTCCAATTTATCACTGGTGATTAGCAATTTCAAATTATTCCTCATTCCTGAAATGTTTTCCTCTTAGTCTTCATAATAACCCATGAAGGGGATGGTCTCTGGCCAGCCAGAATATTGCTTCCATTGTGAGAGAAAGGAAGATTGGAAATATAGGAGATTCATTTACCAGCAGGAACAACTCATACTTCCCTGGCTGGAAGTTATATGCAGTCCAGGCCAGCGTATGCAACTCTCTTCTGGTACAGAAGTCTCAGTTAAACTAAGTTTTTCCCTCAGATAACAGGTAATGATGAGGGTCTTAGGAGATATATGTCCCTTTCAAATGGCATCTACTGCCTCCTCTATCCCGAATGGCAGCTTGTTCCTCCTGTTTAAGATACGGAAGCTTTTCCACATAAAGCTGGAACAAATAGACATTTGAAGGGCATATGGTATGTTAGTAATTAATGTACAACTAATGTCAGATTTTGGCTCTCCTACAAAAATGAAAATATTTTTGCAAGAAAAAGGTATCTCTATATTTGAAAGGTCAAGGTCTATTAATTTATGCTAAATATAACCCTGAAAATGAGGACTTCTGTGATTAGCTTTCTCAATCCTCTAATCTGATTATCAATTATTGGCAGATGTTCCTCTTAGAGCATCAAGGCAATGTATTTGCATTGTAGCTGTCTGTTTTCTCTTGAATGAACTGTAAACTTCATGTTTGGTTAAGAACAAAATCTGAGTTACGGCTTTCCAGGTACTGAACCAGGGTCCTGAACACATAATTATGATTGAGCAACCATAATTCCTAAATCCAAAATCCAAAATGCTCCAAAATCCAAAACTTTTTGAGCATTTACATGATATCACAAGTGGAAAATTTCATACATGACCTTATGTGACTGATCATAGTCAAAATGCAAATGCACTAAAAATATTACATAAAATTGCCTTTTGGCTGTGCAATAAGGTGTATACCAAACATAAATGAATCTGTGTTTAAATTTGGGTCCCATCCCCAAGATGTTTCATTACATGTATGCAAAATTCCAAAATAAGAAAAATCCCAAATTCAAAACACTTATTGTCTCAAGCATTTGGGATAAGGACTACTCAGCCTGTATATGATAAGCCTGACTTCAGCTTTTGGAAATATGAAAGAAAAGAATGTTCCTACAGTGAGTGAGACCAGGGGTCAGGACTCAGACTGCCTTTAGCTTGGGGAAAGTCATGTGTTCATCTGAAGCTTTGGTTAACTTACTGTAGAGTAAGGAGAATAAAGAATTTTCCTCAAGTGGTTATAGTGGGGGCCATATTGAACTAAGGAAGGCAAAGTATAATGCAAACTCTCAATAAACATCATAGTGATCTTTATGATTGTTATTGCTGTTGAGTTTCCCATATTAGGGAGAAATTTCTCTTCACCCATTCTTTTTTTTTTGTGGTACTGGGGATTGAACTCAGGGGCACTCGACCACTGGGTCACATCCCCAGCCCTTTTTTGTATTTTTTTTTTTATTTAGAGACAGGGTCTCACTGAGTTGCTAAGTGCCTTGCCATTGCTGAGGCTGGCTTTGAACTCATGATCCTCCTGCCTCAGCCTCCCAAAGTGCTGGGATTACAGGCGTGCGCCACCGCGCCTGGCTTCTTCCCCCATTCTTGACATGCCACTCTCTAGTAGCTTGACAAGCCTGGCTGCAGTTTTAAGTGGATAGTGAGGCTGTGCTGTATGTGGGAAGCCTTGGATAAAATGGTCCTAAATTGGTCCCAACTTTCTGGGTGTCATAAGCAATTAAAATTTGTCTCATTAAGTGAGAGAAAAGATGGTCTACATCCTGAGTAGGCATTTGAAGGAACATAGGCCCAGGAAACAGAAAAAAGGGGTTTCTATCATTTTGCCTCTCTACAGAAGGCAATATTGTGCTAGAGCTATAGCACCTAAAATGACCAACTGAAGCACCTGATTGAGAAGGAGTTTCTGCATGCGTGGACATAGAAGATGTAGTGTCAGGTAAGTTGGTATGCATTGTGTTTATTTTGAATTGACCTTTGTATACTTCCTCCTCTGTGAGCCCACAGACCATGGAACATATTTTTAATATTGTAATAAAAACATTATATTGTAAATAGGTTATATAGAGTTCATTTGTTTATCTTACAATGCTATGAAACCCCTAATGTGTTTAACTTTGTTTCCCAAATGTATAGCATAAAGTCTGGCACATTTTAATTATTTAACCAACTTATTTTTACATAGGTGAATGAATAAATAATGACAGTCAGAGGTACATTATATCTTCCATTTTCTCTAGAGGGAACAGTCATACAGACTGTCCCACCCTTTGGTGTGGTTCCTTTATTACACAATACACTCAAATACACTCTATGTCCGACAGAGGGTGCATTCGAGTCAACGCTTTTGACTGGGCCCAATTGGTTAGAAAAATGCCTAGCTAGTGAAGGAGTTGCCCAAACTTTAACAAAACCCTCCTGATTGTTTATCTCTCAGAAGAGATTAACTACCTTTCTTAGCAGATGTGTGAATTCCTCCTTAGTGTCAGCCAGATTCATTTCAGGTTTTATTTTGATAAGGCTTAAACTACCAGGCAGCAAGAACTGTCTGTTTATTAAGAGGTTGCCAATGTTACTCCTTCAATGATTGTTATATAATATGTATCCCCAAATCACTGGGATCAATTAATTTTCATCATCACTCATATACCAGACATGCCACATCTCCCTAAGGTGTCTGCACAGAGGAAAACCATCTGCTTCAGTCCTTTCCATAAATTCTTCATGACCTGAGAAACCTGTGGGGAAACCAGTAAGACAGGGCATCTTACTGAAGCTTGGAAATTCTAAGGGCCAGTATGATCCAGATGAGCTTCAGATTCCTTCTTTTGGGGGCCAAAGAGGATGGGAGAGAGATCAGAGTAAAAAATCCAACATGCAGAGGTGCTCCCGACTCACTGTGGCTGCCGTGCTTTTCATTCTGGTTTTTGGCATTCTCCTCTAAGGTCTTGGTACAGTAGGAAGAGCATAGGCCTGGGTGTGTTAGAATAATTATAGGAATGAGAACCAAGAACCGTGGGTTCTAGTCTCAACTCTGCCAACAATTACATTAAATAAACATGGTCAGACATTTTGTCATTGTAGGTTCAGTTTATACCACTGTAAAATGAACACATTTAAGTATTTTTTCAGCATTTGGCATCCACATTATAAGAACTCCGTACCTTAAATTTTTATCATTTTTCAAACTATTTCAAGCTTTTCTCTTTAGCCATCACCACTGTAACTGTCACTTGGTATGGCACTGACAAGTCAATCTGGATGACTGTGTTCCCCAGTTCCCTCCAAGTCTGGCATTTCCTGTTGACTTTGGACAAAGGAAATATTCCCCTCAGGCTTGTGGCAACCTTTTGGTCTAGATACACATGTAAGGACATGGAGAGATGTGACATCCCTCTGAAAGTCATGGGAGTCACTTTGCTCCTCCCAGATGGCCCTCAGTGTAAATTCAGTGATGTTAGAGTAATCCTCAGGAAATTCAGATTCCCTTTACACTGAAAGATGTATTTTTCATGGATACAACAATACTCAAGTGTTCCTCTATTAAAAGGAGTGATTTCCTTAGTGCCAACCTGGCTTGACAGTCCCAACCTTCTAACTATCCCTCTTGTTCAATTCTCCTTCCTCTTATGGTGGACACAGAGACATTAAAGATGCACCTTGTTTCACACAGAAAAAGGAAAGGAATCTAAGTTTCTAAAGTGCCTATCTGAGTCTGAGTTCAACCTGTGTCTATCCACTACACTGAAGAAACATGAGGCCTGCTTTGTCCTATTCCTGCTCCTAATCCATGATCACACCACAGCCCACAGTGGACTGAGTATTCTGTTCTGGCTGGGAGCACCCTGAAGCTCATTCTCCTGGAAGAAACTATCACAAAATGATGTCTGGTTGGTGTGACTCCTTATGGGCAGAGGGGTGGCCTCTGAGCTTCGCCAAGAAGAGCCTATGGGAACAAGGGTACAGGTTTCGGACCTACAAGTCCAGTTCAACTTGCTGTTTCCTAATTAGAATCAATGTACCATCTATAAACAGTGCCAGGCCTCCCAATGAGAACTGGGATAGTGTCGGGCGCTGTGGCGCACGCCTGTAATCCCAGCATTTTGGAGGCTTAGGCAGGAGGATCACGAGTTCAAAGCCAGCCTCAGCAAGGGCGAGGCACTGAACAACTCAGTGAGACCCTGTCTAATAAAATACAAAAAGGGGCTGGGGATGTGGCCCAGTGGCCTCTGAGTTTAATCCCCTGTACCCAAAAAAAAAAAAAAAAAAAAAAAAAGAACTGGGAGAGGGAATGATTTGAATAGCTCTATGCCATGGTGTAAGGGAATGAATGTCTTTGGATACTTAGGTACTTTCTATTTAATCCTCATAACATGTCTGTGTAATAGAGTGATTAATAATTTTTTTTTAAACAGAGAATGAAACTGAAGCTCTGAGAGTTTAACTTGTTCAAAAGAGCAAGGAATAAAATCCAGGTGTCCTCTGACTCCCAAGCCTATTTCCCCAACACAACATGCAATTTTCCAAAATGTTTGCCCTAATTCAAAATGCTATTTTTTATATTAGCAGTAGATGATCAAGAAATTTCCAGTAGCTGAGAACAAAGAAGATAAATTGCAGTAATCAATACCAAGTAACAAGTCTGATTCAGTATCAATGTTTGAGTTTTTTTTTTAAAGTCTATTTTGGAGATATGTTTTGTCATATTCAGAACAATGGGAACAGGTAAGCTTGAAGCTAACTTTTCTTCCAAATATGATCCTGGCTAAATGTTTGCTAAAATCTCCCTCTTCTAATAGTATTTGGAAGGTACTAGGAGGGCTTCATCTGATTCTTGTCCTTCCAAAACTGTGTGCCTCAGTGGATAATGCTCTGGTGGCTCAGGAGAATTGACTATATCAATCTCTACCCAACTCTGTTATTCACTGATATTGCAGTGGCAGCTTGAAATTGACCATAATGAAAGTAGTACACCATGGAAACTCTACAAACTTCCCTTTCCCTGCTCCTTGAGAGTTTGTAGTTAGGCATTTACTCTTATAGCTCTGACCATCATTCTTAACACGGATATCTGGTAATCCAAACTGACAGTATTTCCAGACCTGGTTAATCTTTTTAGGAATATGATTCTACAGTATGATGTCAGGGCTGTTGAAAACTGACACAAAGGACATGATGTGCAAAATATCCCAGACTATTGACCCACTATGAGCAAGTGTCTTGTACTTTTCAGGGTTTTCCAGAAACTTGGAAGAGAACTTCTTTCAACTCCCTCCAGAATCTCCGGGAAAAGTCAGGAATAATTATTAACTAGAGAATGTCAAATAAAACTAGAGGGAAACGGGAGGAAGGGGTGACACATTCCTCAAGAGAAACCTTTAAACTGCCCTCCAAAAATATCTTTAGTATTTAATTTAACATCTCAATATGGATTTTTCTGTTTGCATAAACAAAAAAGCAGGTTACAGGTTTACATATCAAAAGAGTAATGAACTTTAATAGGAGTACTGATGTTAGGCAATAACTTGGAGGGGCTGATCTGGTCAATTCCTCAGGATCCTTCAAAAGGACCTCTCTGGAATTTTATGCTCCTTTTCCAAAAGCATATAGCTATTATTCTTATACATGGCTGATGGGGAGAACAATGCAACCATTTCAGAAAACTGTGTGGCAGTTTTTAATATTTCTAAGTATTCTATTCAAGAGTAATAAAAATTGCATATCCACACATTTACTTCATAGCCCCAAACTAAAAAAACAGTACATTTGTTGTACATAATCAACAACAGGATATTTGTGGTATATCCTTGTATCGGATTAAAAGGAGTGAATTATTCATACGGGTGTATTTCAAAAATAATAGTTGGGCAAAACTAATGCAAAATGATACATACTTTATGATTCCACTTCTATGAAATTCAAGAACAGGCAAAACTAACATATGATGACAGAAATCAGAAGTGGTTGCTCCTGGCCTGGGGCTGGAAGGGCTGACTCTGGGAAAGGTATGAGAGAACTTTCTGGGGTGAGGAAAATGTTCTAATTCTTGATTGAAGTTGTGGATATACAGTTGTGAAAATTCAAACACTGAAGATACATTATGAGCCTTTTCTTAAAGGCAAATTAGAATTCAATTGAAATACAGATATCAATACATTGAAATTTTGAATCTACCCTACACAGTCCATTGTACCTCTCTGGTCAGATCCGTGACTAATGACTCACACTTTCTCTCAGCCTTTCCTTCTCAGACGTGCGCTCCGCGCTCTCAAGATGTGGATTCAAGGCTTCCTCGACGCTGCAAATTGGAAATATTGAGCAATCACTCGCTGGTCATTTCCCTTCAGCTTTCCGACTTCCCTCCACGCACTCTCTGGGCATCCCCGTCTGGCTACAGGAGAAAGTTTGGGAGGCAGGTTGAACTTTTCAACTTGGTGGGGAATTCCTCTGCCCAGTACACACTCAGCAGCCAGGGGCCGGGTGGGGCCGGGGGCGGGTGGGTCACAGCCCCGCGGGGTGGGGGTGGGTGGGGCCGCGTGAGTCAGCGGCCCCTCGTGGCTCCGCACATGCGCGCTCTGTTGGGGGGGTCGGTCGGACGCTCGCCCCGCATAAAAACGGCAGCCGCTGCTAGCCAGTGGGATGCCGCGCACCTCGGTCCCGCCTGCGCTGTCCTGGGACGCCTCGTCCCGCTGTTCGCTCGGACCCCGCACCATGGACCCTGTTTGCCGCCTGGCGCTGATGTTCATGCCGCTGCTCCTGATCGGGGCCGCGCCCGGCCGCCTGGTTCAGGCGCACATAGGTAGCTGGCCCGGTCCAGGAGCCGTTCTTCGCGCCCGCCATCCTGGACCCTTGGGCCCGTTCTCTCGGCCCGGCTCTCCCCAGGCCCCCGCTCCGCGCCCCAGTTGACAGTTGCTGGCACCGACCTCCCCGGGAAGCCTCTGCCTCCCGGGCGCGGTGTCTGACTCCCTGCGCTCTCTCTCGCCCTCCCTCTGTCCCTGCCCTAGGAAATAACGCGGAGATCTGCCTCCTGCCCCCCGAGGAAGGGCCCTGCAGGGCCCGAATTCCCAGCTACTACTACGACAGGCACACGCAGAGCTGCCGCCAGTTCATCTTTGGGGGCTGCAAGGGTAACGCCAACAACTTTGAAACTTGGGCGGCCTGTGACGAAGCTTGCTGGAGGATCGAGAGTAAGTGCGCCTAGCACTCGCACTCACCCCTCCGCCGCGGCTCGCTCTCAAGGGCGGTGGGAATCTGGCCGACTTTCCAGGTCTCATCTTCTCCAGTAAACTTTGGCCCGACATTTCTCAGGTGTTAAGCAGATCCCACTTGGCTTTTTAGTTTCCCGAACATGATCACCAATCTACAACCACTAATGCGGTTTCCCTCGCCTAACTGATATTACAGTGAGGTGCCCCTGTGGACTCTGGGAACGAGGTTAGTTCAACATGGGGCATAAAAATTCGAGGGAATAAACCGGGCACGGTGGCGCATGCCCATAACCCCAAAGGCTGGCCCCGGAGGCTGAAGCAGGAGGATCGCAAATTCAAAGGCAGCCTTAGCAATTTAGCTAGGTCCCAAGCAATTTTAGCGAAATCCTGTCTCAAAATAAAAAACAACAAAAACAAAAAGGTTGGGCATGGGGCGCAGTAGTTAAGCGCCCCTGGGTTCAATCCCTGGTACCAAAAAAACACAAAAGGTGTGAGGAGGTAATGTATCAAGTGAAACATAAGTGCTCTTCTGTATTTATCATTATTAGTTCCAAACCTATGGTTTTTCACTCGCTGAGAACACCATTTCCTTGTGTCAATTATCCATCGATCTAAAGCACTTTTAGTGTTTTTAAATTTTTTTAAAGATTTTAATATTTTGGTACAAGGAATTGAACCCTGAGGCGGTTACCACCGAGCTGCAACCCCAACCCTTTTATTTTTGATTTTGAGACAGGGTCTGGCCAAATTGCCTAGGGCCTTGCTAAATCGCTGAGGCTGGCTTTGAACTTTTGATCCTCCTGCTTCAGCCTCCCAAGTCGCTGGGATTACAGGCATGCCCCACCACAGCCAGCAGTAAATTTTATTATTAAAGTGTGATTTAGCTCATTATGTAATTTTTGTCCTCATACCTCATATATTGTCTTGTGTTAAGGGTAGGGATATGGTGATTTACAAAACTGTGTTCAAATTTACTTGTTTCTTTTGTTATCACTCTTAAGGGCTGTATCAGGGCTTTGCCATTTAAGATTCTGAGCAGGAGGGGATGGGTATTCATATAAACATGATTTCATTAACTTTATATGTAGAAACAATTAGAAAACAGGGAGTCTTTCCTCTGAACTTCAAAGATACATCACAACTGAGTCAAATCTGAATATACTCTGGTTCAAAACAAGTCAAATTACCAGATTAATGGGCAGTCTTCTGGGGATTTACTCTTCCAGTGCTAATATGATTACTTTCCCCCAATTTGTTCTGAATTCACAGTAAAGTTTTGATTGCTTCTGCTTCATGGGGTTGAACGCGCAGGGTCTTGTGCATGGTGGAAAAGCACTCCAACACTGAGCTGCGTCCTCAGCCCTAAAAAAGCTACTTTTGACCAACATTTATTTTATTGGTTTTTTTTTTTTTTTTTTTTTTTTTTTCTGTAGAAGTTCCCCACATTTGCCGGTTGGAAGTCAATGAGAATATATGTGAAGAGCCCAGAGAAATGTATTTCTTCAATCTAATGACCATGACATGTGAAAAATTCATGTCTGGTGGGTGTAACCGGAATGAGAACCAGTTCTCTGATGAAGCTTCTTGTATGGACTTCTGTGCACCAAAGAAAAGTATGTACTATGTTCTATGGTATTTCTATTTTATTTTTCTATCAAGACTTTTGGATGAAAAAAATCAAGTTGATGTGAAATTATGATGGTTTGGGTCCTGGTGATTTCATATATAACGTAATATCAATCTTAAGAATGCTTGTCACAAGAAAAAGTATTTTGTTCCCATTTTTACTTTTGAGGATATAAGCTAGAAGATAATGACTTGCCAAGTTCTCAGGGCTGGTAAGTGATGGAGCCATTATCCAAATTTTTGCTTCCTTTTCTGTGTTGTCACTTTAGAACCACTGATTGAGCATGTCTAATCTGAAACTCTGAAATTCTAAATGCTTCATAATAGGAAACTTTTTGAGCAATGTCATGTCATAAGTGGAAAATTCTACACCTGACCTCCTGTGATGGACAGCCTTCAAAAAAAAAAGACACACCAAATAAAATATATAAAATGACCTTTAGGCTATACATATAGGGCATATATGAAGCAGAAGTGAATTTCATGTTTGGATTTGGGGCCCCTCCCCCAGATATCTTATTATGTGTGAAAAGAATCCAAAATTCAAAGAAATATGAAATCTAAAACATACTGTGTTTCAAGCATTTTTGGATAAGTAATGTTTAACCCGCATTTCTCATCTCAATTTACATATAAATACTACAGTACTTATTAATGAATACCATGACCTCAGCTTTGTGTGGAATCAGGTTTGTGTATGAAATAGTGGAATATATAGAGACTTCAGATTTCAGTTAGATTTCTGTATTTCTTTAGGAATTACAAACTGCATCACCATGAGTTCTCTATCCTTTTCTCTTTTTCTTAAACCCCATATCCCCATCCTCAAACTCATAGGTGACTTGGTAAGTATTTTAATATTTGTGGAAAGAAATAATACATGCATTTCTCTCAGACACACCAGAGATACATTCAGCCATCAAGAATGGTGTGAATATACTTTGTATACAACCAGAGATATGTAAAATTGTGCTCTACAAGTATAATATGAAATGTAATACATTCTGCTATCATTTCTAACAACTTAGAATAAAAAAAAGGAATTATGCTTTGGCAGAGAATTTGATAAAGCTGTATAGCTATATTGTATTAAATATGCAAAGGGGGGAAATGGTTGCTGCTGATGTTCTCTTAAGTCATTTTGTAGATACTGATGTTCTAGTGGTTGGTAATTTGGGATTATGTATATATACGTGTATATATGTATATATATATATATATATATATATACACATACACACACATATAAATACACATATATAATCTTGATTAATAATGGAAGTAGAGCTGATAAAAACATTTAAAATAAAACTACCAACACAAAAAGTTCACCAAAGTATGTCACATTTTATCCCTTGAAATTTAGGGGATTTTTTTTTTTTTAACTTGACCTTGTCTGGTTTAGGGGTTTAATTTCTTTTCACATTTAAAGGATGAAAGACATTCAGAAGGAATTCTATCCATTTACAAAAATTTAGAATAGCAAAATATGGCACACAAGTTTACCTGTAATTTGAGACATATCTTAAATTGTTTAATATGATGTTTTGGATTCAGAATGGAGCCTCTTTGGGATTAGATTACTTCAGCAATCATCACCTTTTATTAATTTTTGTATTTTAGCATTTCTAATTTTATTTTCTTTTTCATAAAGGTCCAATATTTTGCTACAGCCCAAAAGATGAGGGTCTGTGCTCTGCTAATGTGACTCGCTATTATTTTAATACAAGATACAAAACTTGCGTGGCCTTCACCTATAGTGGCTGTGGAGGGAATGACAATAACTTTGTTAACATGAAGGATTGCACACGTGTTTGTGCAAAAGGTAGTAAATTTTTTCTTACTCAGTTTTTAAATAAACTTTATAATTCATAAGCAAAATTATATTTTATGTATCCATTTTACTAATAGCAAATTGCCATTTCTAGACCAATTCTGCATAAATAGCACTTATGTGCTGATCTATTTGGTCCAAATACTTACACTGGACAGTAGCTGTATACTAGTAGTTTTAGAGGAAGAAGGTTATAAGCTGAGTGTATTAAAGAACTTAACTGAATTTGTCATCAGTAAACATAAGATGAGGTGAGCTTTGAAGCATATTGGGAAAGGTGATTTAAAGTGAGCCTGCAGATGAGAGACCTATGAGAGACATATGGTGTTGATTGTTATTTTGTTGACTTTAGCATTGAAGAAAGGGAAGAAAAAGAAGATGCCAAGGCTTCGTTTTGCCAATAGAGGCCTGAAAATTACGAGGAAGCAATTTTAAGCATTTTCTTGTATGTCATCTTGTGAATGGTTATTGTCTATGGTTCTATCTGAAGAATAATATGGGAGCATGAGGAAACAAATCAATAGTGATTCAATCACAGTTTTCATTGAACTTGTATCAATCAAGTTACTTCTTTATACGTAACTTGCTGCTATTCAAATGTTAACCTATTATTTTAAAGTTACTGTTCACCTGTTTGAGATTGAATTCTTACAGTGCATAAGATATAGAAACAATTATGATTCACCCAGTTCTTAGGGTTGCTAGTCCTAATTTCAGAAGATGATAGTAACTGAAGTAGCATGAGACAGAATCATGTACTTTGAACATATATGAGCCTAAAAAGAACTGGAAAATACATTTAATTAGGAACTTAAAAAGTTGGGTTGTATGTTAAACCCAAGGAGACAAAATTGCAGATTTACCAGCACTTTAAAAATTATTCCAAACTGTATTAACTACTATCTGTACTCCTATCTATCCTACTATCTGTACTCCTATTTCTATTGTGTGAGATTGCAATGTGATGAGTAAGGGGATTTATTTAAAAGATAATACAATAATTTTTTGACTGAATTTTAAAAAAAGCTAGTCAATTTATTAAAATCAGAAATATTCTCCTGGGAAAATTATTATGTCTCTGTATCTCTCTTTCTGAAGTTCTCTTTCTGTCTCTTGTCTATCCTCAATTACATATATATGTGTGCATACATATAGATAAGTGGTCTTAAAAAGTTTTCCTGTTGTTACATTATTTCCTAAGACAAAATGGGTGGGACACCACTAAAGTTGTTAACATTTTTGTACTGTTCATGTTTATATTATACCAAAAATCACGCGTGATTTAATAATTTAAATTCCACCAATAAATTGTTTCTTATAAATAGGGTCAATAAAATGAGTTTTTTTCTTTCTCTGTAATAAATTTTTTTAAATGCCTATGTTTTCTTGGCAAAATTAACATGTTTAAAATTATGCCTCTTATTTAGCAAAATTGCAATTGCATTTGCCCTTTGCTTGAACAGTGTCTCTTTTGAAAACTTGTCCAAGAGTTAGTTTTAAGAAAGGTATATGCCTAAGGACATTGATTGATACTGAAAACTGGAAACAAACTATTAAAAAATAGGGCCTAAACAATATGAATAAACTGGACACAGTGGCGCACACTTGTAATCCCAGCGCCTCAGGAGGCTAAGGCAGAACAGGATTGTGAGTTCAAACCAGCCTCAGCAAATTAGCAAGGCCCTAAGCAACTCTATGAGATCTTGTCTCTAAAATGTAAAAAGTGGTGGGGATGTGGCTCAGTGGTTAAGCATCCCTGGGTTCAATCCCTGCTACAAGAAAAAAAAAAATGGTATAAAAAACCCACAATATGAGTAAGCACACATATAGACATACATAAAAACATCACAGAAGATTTAAAAATATTAAAAATGGTTACCTGTATGGGAAGGGAGAGGACAGGAGTGGATAGGTATATGATAAAATTTCTGAGTATCCCTTTTCTAATTTTTATCTTGGACCAGGTAAATATTTTACATCATTTAAAATAAATTAAATTTTAAAATATAAAGCATTTCTTTAAACCAAAACAGTTGATCCAAATTTATATCAAATAGTGGCATAACTACACAGAGGATATATACTTATTTTCAGTGACTTTCAAAAACACTTTTTTGAACATACATCTTTTTGGATATATAACCTAAGGGTAAAAAATTCTGAAGAAATCTGAAAAAGCACTTAGTAAGTAGTCTTACCATAATTAGTAATACTGCTATTGTTACTTTTAACTTATGAATAGACTATTATCTATATATTTTATAGAAAACAAGTATTTGCATTGTTTGTAAGTCAAAAGATTTTAGTTTTAAGAGAAAAAGATACAAAAATGAAACCATATAAAAACATTTAATTTTTAAATCAAGAAAAATAGTACAAACATATAATTTTTACTCTTAAAAATGTTCTTTTTCCCATCCTTCCATTGAGAAGTTTGAAGTATTGACATATTAATAGCAGCAAGTATATACCTACCATCCATAGTTTGGTCTCCCAATATTATATTTCAGTGAAAAGAACCAGAGATTCCAGAGAAATCTCTTAATACAGATCTGGGCCAAAAAATATAGGAGCCTGGGCTATATTATTCCAAAAATCAAAGAATTTGTCAAAAGCTAATGAATTGTGCTACTAACAGGAGTGTAATATTAGGTAGCTTACCCTGACCTAAAATGAGACTATGTGAACAAGAAATAATGACCTCAACATATGTAGACAAAAACATAAACATATAAAACTCCATGAGTTCGTAATTACACACACACATGAGCACATGTGCTCATATCTAGAAAACTTTCTTGGTGCTGGATGAGGTGGTACATACCTATAATCCCAGCAGTTCAAGAGACTGTGGCAGGAGGATCGAGAGTTTAAAACCAGCCGCAGCAACTTAATGAGGCCCTAAGCAAAACAATGAGACCCTATCTCTAGATAAAATACAAAAAAAGTGCTGGGGATGTGGCTCAGTGGTTAAGTGCCCCTGGGTTTAATCCCTGGTATCAAAAAAACAAAAAACAAAAAAACTTTCTTGATAACTTGTAAGTTTTAGGGCATTTTCCTTACTACTTTGAAAATTAAACTGATGAATTAACCGAATAAAGCATTTATCCTTTTTAAATTTATGCTTTAAAAACTATACCATAGCAATAATATTAGGGAAAGTTATTCATAGAATTACACCTAATACATACATTAAGAAGTTAGAATATACCCCTCATGAAAGTATGAGTCTAGGTGAAAATTATCAGTGGATGCTGAAACTGTTGCATAGAAGGCTGGTGGGAAACAATATTATGTGGATAAAGCAGCTATTTTAGTCAACGGATAATGTTAAGATCCATAAAAGTGTGTTGATAGACATTATCTACCTCCTGATAGTGGTGCAATAAAAAGTACAAATCTTCCACAAGATACTCTTGCAGAAAGAAAAAAAATATCAGACTATAGTTAGTCACACCTCTAGATCTTATAATCGTATTTCCAGATTATCAGGAAATACTTGAGATATAGGAGCAAGTTATAAGAAGTCAGAGGAAAATGTCTGCCAAATCCACAATGGTGTGTCAGGACAAATATCCAGGTTTCTCTAACAATTCATTCAAAATTTTTTAAAAAGGCAAGGAGGGGAGGTAGTGCTTTTATAGAATGTATGACTTAAGAGCAACAAAAAGCAGCATGCCATTGAAAGGTTTTGGTTAAATAAGGCCCGTGTTTATAATTGGTTTTGGTGGGTTTAGAGAAAAAAATATAGTACAAGATTTCTTTATGTGCTTTGTGGTTGTAGAGTAAGTGATGTCAAGCCTATGAGGATTCTGGCGACTTCTGGAATCTCCAAAGAGAACCTTAATTTGGTATATGTTACATTGTAGTCTATAAATATATACAATCATTATTTATCAATAAAATTTAAAAACAAAATAATTTTTAACCTAAGGGGAAAAAAAGAATATACAAAGCAATCATAGGATGTGCTGCAGTCAAAAGGAAATTCCTTCTTACCACAGTCAGCATAAAGACAATTCAACTACTGTGGTTTTACCAGACAGCCTGATTAAAAGGAATGTCTCATTCTTTGACACAAAAAGATTTTAAAAAACAAGAATGGAGGGATTGGGTGGCTTTTAATGAGAAAACAATCTTTTCATGTCTCTTTTTACACACACACACACACACACACACACACACGTTGTCATAACAGTCATGGAAACTGCAATGGGGCCTTCCACACCATTCTGGATCATGGTTCCCCCAAGTGTCATCCTGTCTCCACTAAGTCTTGTAAGCTTTTACTTTTACCCTCTAAGGGAAATCTCCACAGTGTCTGTCCCTGTATGATAGTGGGGCTATAGAAATTCCAGCTGGGTTATAACCAGAGCTAAAGCTCTAGAATGACCCTTAGGAGTAGACCTAAAACAAAATAATTAGAAGGATGTATATTGATCCTTCTTTGGACCCTAGGATCTGTGAACTGCATTATGGTTTGGCAGAAACTCAGTTTTTGGTTTTGTTTTATATTTGGTACTTGAGATTGAACTTGGGGCCTTGCACATGCTAAGGAAGTACTCTACTGCTGAGTTACACCTCCAGCCCTTTTAATTTTATTTTGGCACTCTCACTAAGTTGTCAATACTGGCCTTAAACTTGCAGTTCTCCTACCTCAGCCTTCATAGTAGCTGGGATAGCATGCATTCACCACCACACCAAGCTAGGAACTCATCTTTATAAGTTTCTTGTTTCTAGTAAAATATAGGTCTTGGAAATAAAATAAAATAAAACAGGCAAAAAGCAGAGTTGTAACTTTCAAGATATCTATATATTATTATATATTTAGAGACAAGCAAACATAGGAATAAGAACTATCTAAAATTCCTTCTTTTGACCTACATATTCAATTATTCACCTAATATATGTATTTAAGTCTATTCTAATCCTTCTTATCTAATGCCAGGAAAATTAAAACATTACCCAGTTTTCTTTCCTGCCTATGTCTGCTCCATATCATTCATATTGTTGCCAGGTACTCTTTCTAGGGAAAAAAAAATATCTGCTCAGGTTACTTGTTTGCTTAAAATTTATTGGTGGTTTTCTATTAAATCTTTGTTAGTCTCCAAGCCTCTACTGTGTCATATAAACTTTCTCATGAGTGGTCCATGACAGTTGTTTCTAGATTCATCTTCCACTATTTCACCATCATCTGTAACCCACCTGTAATTTGGAGTTCAGTGACTCCAAATTATTTGCAGTTTCCAAAGCATTGTCATACTACTTTACCTTTCTATAATATGGTTCCCAGGTTTGTACATGAGAGCCATGTGAGGAGCTAGGTACACAGCATGCTTCTATCCTTTGCTACATGCCCAGGGGTTTTGATTTGGTGGTTTGGAGACGGTGCCCAAACATGTACACTGTAAACAATGACTCCAGAAGATTAGGATGTACCCTGGCAAGGACCTTTGAGAAATATTGTTTTACACCTTACCAGATTTTTTTTTTCCCAAAAAATCCTCCCTCCTTGCAAACATTTGACGAAGTAAACCTTCTTGTTGACAAAGCATTCCTTGACCTTCTCAAGCAGATTTAATCACTTATCACAAGAGTTTGGCTCAACCTAGTGCAACTTTCTAGTTGCACTAATACACTATTTAATTATTTGCCTAGAAGTTTTATTGTTAAGATATCTTAAGTTTTTCATATAAAATTAATAGGTTATTTTCATTTTAACTACATTATTATATTTGTTGCATATTATATAGAAAATAAAAAACAATCCAGAACTTCACTGTCATATGATTCATAAGTGAGGTCTTGAAGTAGAAATAACCTAGCCAAGGAGTAAAAGCATTTTAATGCTCTCAGTATATACTAAAAATTGCATGACAGTTATATAAACATCTTCAACTAAGAATGTATGAAAATAACTCAGAAGAAATAACTTCTTTGTTAAGACAAAATGGTATTTTTGCATTAGTTAATTGGTATTTCTAAAATTACTACTAGGGTTAAACTTTTTTTAAATTTAAATTTAAGGTGTACAACATAATGTTTTGATAAACATATATGGTGAAATGATTACTATTGATAAGCAATTTAACTTACCCATTACCTTTTATACTTACTTATATTTTTCTGGTAAAAGCACCTAATTTCAACTTTTAATTTAATTTTCAAATTTTCAGTATACAATATTAACTATAATTTTTCAGCTGAACATACGAGCTCTAGACTTATTTATCCTACCTAACTGCAAGTTTGTAACCTTTGACCAACATCTCCCCACTTTCTCTCCCTTCCTGTCCCTGGTACCAATGGTTCTAAATCTCTCTCCTCTCTCTCTCTGGTTTCCACATGTAAGTGAGATTATAATATTTTTCTTTCTGTGTCTTCCTTATTTACTTAGTATAATGTCTTCCAGGGCTATCCATGTTGCTGCAAATGATAATATCTCCTTTTTTAAAGGCATGTAATATTTTGGTAATATTTTGACTGTATATATATATATATAACATTATTAAGGTATATATGTTAGTATTATATCATGCATATACACACACCATATATGTGTATATATACGTATTTGTGTGTATATGTATATATATATATACCACAAGTGTCTCCATTTAGTGGCTATAGTCAATAGGGTTGCAGTGAACAAGGGAATACAGATATGTTTTTGAGGTATTGCATTGATTTTCTTTGGGAAGAAATCCCAGAAGAGGATCACTGGATCATATAGTAGTTATATTTTCAAAAATTTGAGCCCATATACTGCTCTGCATCATGGTGCACAAAATTACATTTCTGTGCAGTACTCAGGTTCCCTTTTCTTTATGCCCTCCCTGGCACTTAGTATCTTTTGACTTTTAGGTGACAGTTGTTCTAATGGGGGTAAGGTGATATTTCCTTTTGGTTTTGATTGGCACTCCCCTGATATGAGTGATCTAGAGCACCTTTACATGCACTTGTTGGCTATTATTATGTCTCCTTTGAGACTGCATTTGGTGAATGCCTTACATATTTTGGATACTAAATCCCATCAGCTATGTGGTTCACAAATATTTTCTCCCAATCCATAGTATGTCTTTTCATTCATTGTTTACTTTGCCATGCAGAAGCTTTTTAGTTTGGTGTTGTCCCTTGTTTATTTTTGCTTTTGTTACCAGAGTTTCTGTTGTGACTTCCAAGAATCATTGCTGAGGCTAACATCAGTTTTTCCTAGGAATTGTATAGTTCAGGTCTTATGTTTACATCTTTAATCTATTTTGAATGAATTGTATAAGGGGTTCAGTTTCAATATTTTGTTTATGGGTATCTGTTTTTGCAGTTCCATTTATTGAGGAGACTGTCCTTTCCCCATTGTGTCTTATTGGTGGCCTTGGTCAGGTACTAGTTGATTATTTATTATTATTTATTTCTGACCTCTCTATTATGTCTCATTGATCTGTATCTGTTTTTATGCCAATTCCAGACTGTTTTGATTACTATTACTTTGTAGTATAATTTGAAATCAGTAAGTGTAATGCCTCCAATTTTATTTCTTTCTTAAGGTTTTTTGTTTATGTTTTTGGCTCTCTGTGAATTTTGTCTTCATTATGAATTTTACAATTATTTCTTCTATTTCTGTGAGAAAATGCCATTGAAATTTTAATAGGGATTGTGCCAGAGCTTGAACCCAGGGCCTCACACATGCTAGGCAAGCTCTCTATCACTGAGCTATACCCCAGATCCATGTCTTTTGACTTTTATAGAAGAACAACAATAGATTTACAGTAATAAAATATTCTTTCTCATCTATGGATTCACCTTTGCCCATCAACCAAAATGATATGAAACATAAAAACATAAAAACTATATGATCAATCAGAATAGATGCATTAAAAGTATTTGACAAAGTTCACCATCCTTTCATGATACAAGTCCTCTACTAAAAAAAGAAGGAAATTTCTTCAGTATAATAAAGGCCACAACTAGCATCATAATCAATGAAAGAAAATAGAAATGTTTTTCCTCTAAGATCTGGTACAAGGCAAGGATTCCTACCCTTTCCATTTGGTTTGCTGGAAGAAAGCACAATTGAAGAAGAAAAAGAAACATGCCAATCAGAAAGGAAGAAGTAGTATTATCCCTGTTTGTAGAAGACATGACCCTATAATTAGTAAACCTTAAAGGATCCACAATAAAACTCTTAGAATAAATGAATTCAGTAGAGTAGCAGGTGCAGGATCAACACACAGAAATCAGTTTCATTTCTTTATACCAGCAACTATCTGTAAAAGAATTCAGGATGATCATATAGTTTTTGTAACTACATCTATGGAAAAATACATAAAACACTTAATATTAAACCATCCTGTATTCAAATAAGTCATACTTGATATGATTTTTTATGTGTAATGCTGGATTTAGTTGGTTATATTTTATTTAAGGTTATTGAACCTACATTCATAAGTAAATTTGTTAGGTATACTTATGATGAAAGAAACATAAATTTTTTACTATTTTGTTCTATTTTTGTTTAACTATCATTTTTTACATTATTTCTATTTTGAGAGTTATCGATATTTTCTTTGTGACTTAATATAATTTCAATTTTCACATGCTAATGAGAAGAAAGGATATTGTTTTCATTAGGATATATGTTTAACATATATGTAAGTATATATTTTTTATTTAGAAACACATGTGTATATCTGAATACACATACATTTACCATTAATTGTTGACTGTTAGGACTTTATATTTGAGTGTTGCATCAAAAATTTTTCAGTTGCATTTTTAGGAATATGCTCATTAAATTAAAAAGAAGTCTTAGGGATGCGATTGTGGCTTAGCGGTAGAGCGCTCGCCTAGTATGCGCACCACCCTGAGTTCGATCCTCAGCACTACGTAAAAATAAAGAATAATAATAAAAAAAAGAAGTCTTACCTTTTTTTCCTTACAGTAACATATATGAATGTTGTCTGATTTTTTTCTTCCTTGTAAAGTGTCTTGGATTTTCCTGGATCATCATCAACAAATGTTCCTATAGAGCATTATGTGCAGGTTTGGCTTACTATGTTCCTTGGTTCAAGAACACACTCTTCTGTTAGTATAGAGTCTTTAATAAATGATGCCTTTTTTATAGGTTGGTGTTATACCTGTGCTTCTTTTTACTTTTATCAGATCCTCACTTTCTGCTTCTTTCTTCCATTTTTCCATATGCTGCCAGCTCTCCAAGGAATATTATTTCTTCTAGATTGCCTTCTTTTCTAGGTCAGCGATGCCTTCCAAGATTGCCACCTCTGGTTTTGCAATTTTCATACCCCTCTCCCTTCCTGCATATTCCCAATAGCCATTACTTTGATCCACCAGGCCTCAGACCTTAATAGAGGTAAAACTATTTTCTGGGACAAAATTTTCCTTGTTCACCAGCTCTAGGACCCAACTGCAGTCTCCTCTTTTTCACATACTCATCTTGTTTCCTCAGTTAAATGTTAATTGAATTTTCTGATTTCTCTCTTTCTTAGTTTTACTGTGGATGTTAAGTTATAGGTTAGTTATAGGATCTGCATAGTCTTTGGAGGGTATGAGGAGAGATTATTGTTTACCTATATATCCACTAACATCCTAGTCTCAAACAATGTATTACAATTAAAATAATCTTTAAAAAATTTTAACATCCTGGATTAATTTTCCTTTTCTCTTTTTTAACATAATCTGAACTTTTATTCATATCTCTTAAATCGTATAGAATAAAAATTATATGTTGATACTGTCTTCAGGACCTAAGCTCCTTAACCCATACATGCATTAATAACCTTACCATACCTAGTATTTGATGTGAATAGATTGTTCAGCAAAGACACAAATTGATATGATCCTAAACTACAGTTTTGCAATAGATGCCAGCTGCTCTCCCCTATGAGACTGAAATGGATATTAATCTTACATTAATCTTACATCTTTTGTGTAGACAGCTCTTTTGATGTTTGATACTGAAGAGGTATGCTCTCTGTTCTTAGCCATCCTCTCCTGAGAATTTTTCATCTGATTCACACCACTACAATTGATACTCTCCATTGTATTTTAAAGTGAAACTTTTAGTATAACTTTTACTTGTTAATTCACCTTTTTTTTTTTAACTTGGAGAAGTTGCTCACCTCTAATTTTTAATTCTAAGAATATGTTCTCAGCCTTTTTATTTCTTGAGTTCATTAGCTGGTATATCATCAGTTTAATTATTACATGAGAAAATCAAATATGTTTCAAATGTAATCTACAGTTTTAAGTGAACAAGCAAAGTGACTTACCGCTTTTTGACAACATTGCTGTGTATAATAAAATTTTTCTTCTAAATCCAGATTTGTTTGTAAGTGCTATTTCTCATGACTAATAATCAAGGTTAATCTAACCTCAAGATTAACTTTTATGCTCTAAGGAGACAAGTATTAGAGTATTTAAATCAGAGTATTTAAATTGTTAAGTCAATTTGCTAACATATGTTGAAACAAACATTTAAGTACCAAAGGCCAGGTATATCCCCTTCTTATATTGATTTTTGTAATAATATCACAGTGTTTTATTGCTCTTTAAAAGTAATTTCTTAGCTATTTGCATTTGTTTTTCAGCTTAACTTTTAGAATCTGTTTTTTTAAGTTTAAAAATACCATCCATTAAGTCCAATGGATGGTGCAGTACTAATCTGAGAATTTTTATGCTTCACTTGGATTGTTTAGGATTACTGGGAGCTGGGAGATTTCTTCAGTCACAAATGCTAGCTCC
The DNA here is from genome assembly GCA_025594165.1 of Tamias sibiricus. Classification (NCBI taxonomy): domain Eukaryota; kingdom Metazoa; phylum Chordata; class Mammalia; order Rodentia; family Sciuridae; genus Tamias; species Tamias sibiricus. Next base: position 102,409,606 of record CM046664.1, on the reverse strand, counting down.
AGATATTAGACTTCAGAGTCAAGGTAACCCTCCTGACCTTATTTATCCTTTTATGCAATAGGATGCTCTATCTAGCAATCTTTCTTGCCTCTGGTGAGTTTCACATCTCTGTTGTAATGGAGTTGTTTTGCTCAGTTACTTATCCAGATAAATTGGCCCTTCAAAAAATGTAGGCTCACAGTGAATACATGTGCTGCTTGGTATGTTGGAAACTGGATGCCTGTGAGTAGTTCAGACACATCTGCCTTCTCTGCTCCCTCACAGGTACCTTCTGAAGGGTCTCTGTTTCACTCAGCCTGTGTGACTCAGGTCCTGTACCTGTGCTGATAACTTCCCAGGATCCCACTGTCTATTTGTTAAACCCTGTAAAAATAAAAGGCTGGTGAAACTTTCTTTCTCTTTAATGGGATTAGGGCCAACATTCTAAGGATGTTAACTATAAAGTCATGCATCTCACTCCTTTCCAGGGTTGGCCACCTGCTTTCCTTAAAGATAAGTTCTCCTTACTGTCTTAAAGGTGAGGAAAGGAGTGAAACACACATGGGCCTCTCTATAGGACATGATACCTGAATCACACCAAACATTTCCTGGGTATAATTTCAGTTGATTCTATTTTGTTTTGTTTTGTGTTTTAGCCCTTTTCACAGAAAGAGTAGCAAATCTGCAAATAGTAATTCTATGGCCTTGTTAACAACATCTAAACACTTTCTTTTTTCTTCGTGTTGCGTTGGCTAAAAGTTCTGGAAATAATGACATATGATAGAAATGTATTTTTGTTTACTCCAATTTATGAACATACCTTTTTGTCTTATAGTTAACTGTGCTGTTGGCCATGGGCTTGAAGTGAATATTAGTTTTCAGATTAATGAAATATAATTATTCTAATTTACTGGGAGATTCCTACTTAAATCAAAATAGATAATGGATTTAGTTAGATTTATAGCATATACATGTGATTTTTTTTCGCTTTTGACCTTTTGATATAAATTATCGAATTGATAACTCAACATGGATTTATCTATAAATTCCAAAAATGATCCTTATATGAACATTAAAACTTTTGATATAGTGCTGAATTCAATTTGTTAATTTTTAAAGAAATTTTGCAATAATTAATTTTTTTCTCCAATGCCCTATCAGATTTTTTTCATTTGTATATTGCTAGACAAAAAAATTAAATATTCCATCTTGTGTGATGTTCTGGGATTATGTAAGGATTATTTATTTGATTTTTGAAGGGTTTTAATAATTCACATGTTAAACTATTTTAGCTTAATACTTTTTTTTAGAGAGAATTCTGTAGTCTCTTTTTTATTTATGGCTCTTCATTTATTTAAGTATTCTTCCTCTTTTTCTTTAAACTAATTTGATGTAGCCTTTCAAGTTACATTGTACCTTTTTAAAAAAGAACTTTTCAATATTTTATCTTTGATTATAGCTTTTTCCACTTTATTAGTTTTTTAAATGATTAGATATTCAATTATTCTACTGTTTTATGTGTCCTAATAAATTCCTGTAATTTTTCAATTAGTGCAGATTTCTTTCACTTCTTAATAAGTTTTCTAGTAACTTTAGTTTTCAGTGCCATTTTTAGATGCTTTATTTATTTTTTTTAATGTATTTGTAGATATTTTTGTGACCATTTGGGAAATGTTAAGATTTGCTAATCTGACTCAAATTTTATCCAGAATTCCTATGATATAATTAATTGTGTATGATTCTAATTATTCTAAATGTATGTATGGTTCAGGATTTGGTATTTTGGTGAACATTACCCAACTGTGATAGTGTGAGTTTCTTTCTTTTTTCTGCTGCATTATATTTTTCATGTATTTGGAGAGCCTTTTGTTTGGTGTGTACACATTTTAGCATCATTGAATATTTCTGGTAGAGTGATCCTTTTGTTACCTAGTAGCCTAGATAATAAATATCCTTTTATCCTTCTACAGTTTTCTTGCCTCTGAATTCTATTTTATTGTATGTTAATATAACCATTCCTACTCTTTAAAAAAGTTAATGTTTAAATGATTTATATTTTCAACCTACCTAAGTCATTGATTTTGAAGGTAAGTTTCCCATGATCAGTGTATTGTAAGGGCATTGTTTTCTCACCTTCCAAATAGACCTGTTTTGCTCAGTATTTAGACTGTGTACCTTTAACAGTAATTTTCGACATGCTGCAACCTATCTTATTTGTTATCTGTTTGTTTCTTCTTGTTTTGGTTCAATTATTTTTTTTCTTTCCTGTGGATATTTCAAAATTTTTAGGATTCCATCTTGATTTATTAAAGGTTCTTTTTGGATAGTTTTTATAGCAGTTACCTTGGGTATTACAATATACATATGTGCCAGACTACTGGTATGGACATTTTAGCACTTCTAATGATGTGTGGAAAGTCAATTTCTAAATAAGTCTCTTTACTTTTCCCACCTTTAAATATAAATGTCTTTAGTATCAGATAATCTTACAATTTTTGTTTCAGTCATCAAATGTGATTTACATACTTACTATGTGCATTATGGTCTATTATATGCTATTTGTTCCTTTTCTGTTGTTCCTCTTTCCTTCCTGATAGGACAGAATATGTAAAATAAATTTTATAAGTTTATAAATTTTATACATTGCTATAAATTTATTTTCTGTCTGAATACCTGCTTTTGTCAATATTTAAAGGTATGTCTGTTCACACACAAAAAAGATTCTTTTAGTATTCTTCCATCTGATTTGTTTTTATTTCTATTTAATTCCTAAAGGGAGGTTTTGCTGGATATATAATATACAGTTGAAAGTTCCTTTTCTTTGAGCACTTGAAAACTGCCCTGCTTCCTACTGATCTCTGTGATTTTAAATAAGAAATCCTTTGTCACACAAATTGATGTTCCCTATGGACAATATATTCTTTTTCTCTGGCTGCTTTCATGATGTTTTCTTTTTCTTTAGTTTTCATAAGTTTAATTACGATAGTATGGATTCTTTGAGCTTAGTCTATTTTGGGTTTGCTTAACTTCTTGAATCTGTAGCTTTTTCCAGTTTGGGAAGCTTTCAGTCATTATTTCATCAGATATCCTTCTTCCCAGCTCTCTTACTCCTTTCCTTCTGCGATTTCAATAATATAAAAGTATCTTCTTGTGAACTTCATGCAAGGTTTCTAGATTCTGGTTTTTGTTGTTTTATTCTCTTTTCTCTATGCTTTTCAGACTGGGTAAATTTTATTCATCAGTCTTCAAGTTTACTGATTCTATGCTCAGTCATCTCTACTGTATTCTTGATAATCCATCCAGTGAATTATTTGTTTCTATTATTGTATTTTTTTAGTTTAGTAATTTTCCTGGTTGTTCCTTGTGGTTGGCTAATCAGTTCTCCTTGTTAATAATGTTAGATTGACCTGACATCAAAGGGATTTTCTTTAAGGTCCGCAAAATAATAAACTTACATGAGTTGCCTTCTGTGGCTAGGGTGGAGATAAGGAAATAAGGGATTTGATTTGTCTTCTTTTGTTGAATGGACTGGACATAGGACTTCTTTTGTTATTTCTCTACTCCTGGTTCCCAAACCAGCTCGCGTTCTTTCATAACACCTTTCAGAATTTTCCTTTAGTTGTCTTATGCCATTTCCATGGACTGACCACTTACAGGGGAGGAGCAGGAAAATACGGATCTATGCCATCTTTTCTGGACTATTAGTCTCCTTTGTTTATCTTTGATTCATAACAGACTGCCCTTAACATGGTACCTGAAGCCCAGCTGAAACTAGTAACTTTAGACGTATTCAGTGAAAATTTTATTATTGTTTCTATTTTTCTTTGTAGATTTTTAAATGTTTAGTGTAATCCTTAGTAAATTTTTTTTTGCAATCAGTTAACTATTTTTTGAATGAATGAATAAATGAAATTTTCCAGGAAAACTTCGCACTTCAAGACTTCCTCATATGCTTATATAATATAGTTCCCCCTCTATTTCAGATCAGACTCCTTAGGTTGTTACAAAAAAAAAAAAAAAAAAAAAAAAAAAAAAGACTTAAAAAATCATTTTTTTTTGTGTGTGGCAATTATACAATTATATAAATGGCCAAATATTCTTTTCTTGAGAATAAAAAGCAGAAGTTAATTTGTGCCAGAGTGTGTTACTTGTTGCTTATTCACAATAGTTATTAATTATGAGCAAGAACTTACTAATGTGGCTTACTCTACCTGTCCTGTTTGCATTCTTATCTAGAGATTGATCACAACCAAGACCACAGAGGCTTGTACAGGCAGTACTTGGTCACTGTGAAACTTGCAAAGCAACTATTAAAAATATTCTTTCTTCTGGAGAGAAGTCAGGAGCAGGAAATGCTAAGTTCATGCCCTTCAATCACAAAGTCAGAGAAAAGAAGATCAGTTTAAATTCTATGGGGTTTCAGGTCTATTACTTTCAGAATGAAGGTATAAAGGGGAAAGGAGTTAAGAAATACAAGTTAGCATATAATAATGGTAATTTTTGCCTTTCCTTATTAAAGTTTTTCTTAGACTATGAATAGTGGATGATTACAAGTAGATACTTTGATTTTCTTTAGAAATTGCAAAGCTACATTTGTTAGGGGGAAAAATCAACTTCCTTCAAAATAATTTTACATTTCTTCTGATGTTAAAAGGAAAAAAAAGTAACTTTTCTTTTTTAGTAATGCCAACTATAATTAAACAGAAATTTGAATTACTCAATGCTGAGGCTCATACTACTGAATACATAAACCACATTTTGTAGATAAGTGAGATATGTATAATTAATGTCATGGTAGCATACTTGCCTCTGATCAGTTTGTTCAGCACACAAAGTCATGGGTTCAGATGTTATGGAGGAGTAAAATTTTCTCAATTGCAAAACAAAGCTAAGATGGGAGGGATGAAGGGGAATGGCGGCAATACCCCCACCCCCCACCAGGTGTGAGGGCAGAGAGGGGGCAGGACAAGGACAACATAAGGCAGAGTGTGGGATCCTGTCCTGAGAAGCCCTGGAACAAGATTCTCCAGTGTTCTTAGTTCCTTCATAGGGTCTGTAGGATCTCCTCTTTGAAATTCCTGATATTGGTAATTTGTGTTTGTATTCTTTATTTTAAAATCAATTTTAATATGGGTTTATCAATTTTATAAATGTTCTCAATGATTAATTTTGACTCGGTTAGTTTTACGCATTGTTGTTCTGTTTTTTTATTTAATTGGTTTCTATCCTTGTATTTATTATTTCCTTCCTTATCTACTTTAGGCTTACTTTGCTCATTTTTTCTACCTTGTATAACATTAAACAATTGATTTCAAAGCTTTCTGCTTTCCAAATATAAACATTTAAGACTATAAATTTCTCTCTAAATTATGTATTAGCTGAATCACACAATATTGATACGTTATTTTTATTTTTATTCATTTAAAAATATTTTATTTGTTTCATGGCTTATTTATAATTGGCATTGTTTAATTTCCATATGTTTCAAGACTTTGTAAATATTTTATTGTTATTGATTTCCATTTTAATTTTCTTTTTTGAACATATATTCTGTAAAAATTCAATTTTGGATATTTGTTGAGACCCTTTGGATTTTCGTTGTTGTTACTAGGGATTTAACTCTGGGACTCCTTACTACAGAGCTGTATCTCCAGCCCTTTTTGTTTTTTATTTTGAGAAAGGGTCTCATTAAGTTCCTTAGAGCCTTGCTAAATTTCTGAGGCTGGCCTTGAACTTGTGATCCTCCTGTCCAGTCTCCCCAGCCACTGGAATTACAGGCATAAGACATTTTATGTATGTATGTATGTAGTTAATCTTACAAATACATGTGAAAATGATTTTTATTTCACATTTTTTAAAGAATGTAATTCTTGTCTGCTGACCTCAACATCTAGATTATCATGGGATTTGTTTCTGTTGATAGTGTAACACAGGTTACTATATTTTTACTCTCTAGTAATATTTTGCACCTTTATTGGATTGTAATTGACATTCAAGAAATTCCACATAATTGTGGTGTTTTACATAGCATGCACATGTGTGTGGTGTGTATGAAACTACTACCACAATCGTGACCATACCCAATTTTATTTTTCTTGTGGTCCTTAGCAATGCATCCATCTATCCATCCACTTATTCAGCTTCCCCAGGAACTTCAAGTCTTCTTTTTGTCATAATGGATTGTGTGTATTATCTAGAAGTATATGGAATTAGTATATTTTATATATATATATACACATATATATGTATAAATATACATATATACACACACACATATATATACTTATAGAATCATACAGTATATTGTCTCTTCTTTGTTATTTTTTTATTACAGCCATTTCTTTTTTTTTCTCTTGTAAAATTTATAATTTTTATGTAATTTTTAAAAATTTATTGTTTATTCTAAGTTGTATTAATGACAGCAGAATGTATTACATTTCATATTATACTTGTAGAGAACATTTTTACATATCTCTGGATGTATACAAAGTATATTCACACCATTCGTGACTTCATACATGCACTTAGGGTAATGATATCCATCTCATTCTACGATCTCTTTTTTTTCTCTTCACCCTTTTTTCCCCTCCCTTGCTCTCCCTCCCCATTGGCCATTCTAGTGTTCCTCTAATCCTCCTATGCTCCCCATCCCAACCCCATTGTGAATCGGCTCCTTATATCAGAGAAAACATTTGGCATTTGGCCTTTTGGGATTGGCTAACTTCACTGAGCATTATATTCTCTAATGTCATCCATTTACCTGCGAATGCCATGATTTTATTCTCTCATTGCTGAGTAATAATCCATTGTGTATATATACCACATTTTATTTATCCATTCATCTACTGAAGGGCATCTAGGTTGGTTCCACAGTTTAGCTATTGTGAATTGTGCTGCTATAAACATTGAATTGGCTGTGTCCCTGTAGTATGCTGTTTTTATGTCCTTTGGGTATAGACTGAGAAGTGGGATAGCTGGGTCATAAGGTCGTTCCATTCCAAGTTTTCCAAGGAATTTCCATACTGCTTTCCATATTGGCTGCACCATTTTGCAGTCCCACCAACAATGTATGAGCGTGCCTTTTTCTCCACATCCTCGCCAACATTTATTGTTGTTTGTGTTCTTAATAGCTGCCATCATGACTGGTGTGAGATGAAATCTTAGAGTGGTTTTGATTTGCATTTCTCTAATTGCCAGAGATGTTGAACATTTTTTCAAGTATTTGTTGATTGATTGTATATCTTCTTCTGAGAAGTGTCTGTTCAGTTCCTTGGCCCAATTATTGATTGGGTTATTTGGTTTTTTTTTTTGGTGTTAAGATTTTTGAGTTCTTTATATATTCTAGAGATTCGTGCTGTATCTGATGTGCATGTGGTAAAAAATTGTTCCCAACTAGTAGGCTCTCTATTCACCTCACTGATTGTTTCTTTTGCTGAGAAGAAGTTTTGTAATTTGACTCTATCCCATTTATTGATTCTTGATATTAATTCTTATGCTACAAGATTCTTATTAAGGAACTTGGGACCTAATCCAACATGTTGGAGGTTAGAGCTTACTTTTTCTTCTATTAGGTGTAGTGTCTCTGGTCTAATTCCTAGATCCTTGATTCACTTTGAGTTGAATTTTGTGCATGGTGAGAGATAGAGGTTTAATTTCATTTTCTTGCATATGGATTTTCAGTTTTCCCAGCACCATTTGTTGAAGAGGCTATCTTTTCTCCAATGTACATTTTTGGCACCTTTGTCTAATATAAGATAACTGAAATTAGATGTGTTAGTCTCTGTATCCTCTATTCTGTACCATTGGTCTACTGGCCTATTTTGGTGCCAATACCATGCTGTTTTTGTTACTATTGCTCTGTAGTATAATTTAAGGTCTGGTATAGTGATGCCACCTGCTTCACTCCACTTGCTAAGAATTGCTTTAGCTATTCTGGGTCTCTTATTTTTCCAGATGAATTTCATGACTGCTTTTTTTATTTCTATGAGGAATGTCATTGCGATTTTGATTGGCATTGCATTAAATCTATATAGTGCTTTTGGTAGTATGATCATTTTGACAATATTAGTTATGCCTATACAAGAACAGGGTAGGTCTTTCCATCTTCTAAGGTCTTCCATAATTTCTTTCTTTAGTGTTCTGTAGTTTTCATTATAGAGGTCTTTCATGTCTTTGGTTGATTCCCAAGTATTTTATTTTATTTTTAATGCTATTGTAAATGGGGTAGTCTTCCTCATTTCCCTTTCAGAGGATTTGTCACTGATATATAGAAATGCCTTAGATTTATGGGTGTTTATTTTGTATCCTGCTACTTTGCTGAATTCATTTATGAGTTCTAGAAGTTTTCTGGTGGAATTTTTGGAGACTTCTAGGTATAAAATCATATCGTCAGCAAATAATGATAATTTGAGTTCAACTTTACCTATCTGTATCCCTTTAATTTCTTTTGTCTGTCTTATTGCTCTGGCCTGCATTTCAATTACTATGTTGAATAGAAGTGGTGAAAGAGGGCATCCCTGTCTTGTTCCAGTTTTTAGAGAGAATGCTTTCAATTTTTTTCCATTTAGAATAATGTTGGCCTGGGGATTAGCATATATAGCTTTTACGATGTTGAGATATGTTCCTGTTATCCCTAGTTTTTCTAGTGTTTTGAGCATGAAGGGGTGCTGTATTTTGTCAAATGCTTTTTCTGCATCTATTGAGATAATCATATGGGTCTTATCTTTGAGTCTATTGATGTGATGAATTACATTTATTGTTTTCCATATGTTGAACCATCCTTGCATCCCTGGGATGAACCCCACTTGATCATGATGTATTATATTTTTGATATGTTTTTGTATCCGTTTTGCCAGAATTTTATTGAGAATTTTTGCATCTATGTTCATTAAAGACATATGGGTCTTTCTTTTTTTGATGTGTCTTTGCCTGGTTTGGGGATCAGGGTAATATTGGCCTCATAGAATGAGTTTGGAAGTGCTCCCTCTTTTTCTATTTCCTGAAATAAATTGAAGAGTTACTGGTATCAGTTCTTCTTTAAAGGTCTTGTAGAACTCAGCTGTGTATCCATCAGGTCCTGGGCTTTTCTTGGTTGGTAGGCTTCTGATGGCATCTTCTATTTAGTCACTTGAAATTGGTCTGTTCAAATTATGTATATCATCCTCCTTTAGTTTCGGCAGATCATATGACTCTAGAAATTTGTCGATGCCTTCGGTGTTTTGTATTTTCTGGAGTACAAGTTTTCAAAATAATTTCGAATTATTTCCTGTATTTCCATAGTGTTTGTTGTGATATTTCCTTTTTCATCGCGTATGTTAGTAATTTGAGTTTTCTCTCTCCTTCTGTTTGTTAGCCTGGCTAAGGGTCTGTCAATTTTATTTATTTTTTCAAAGAACCAACTTTTTCTTTGTCAATTTTTTCAATTGTTTCTTTTGTTTTAATTTCATTAATTTCAGCTCTGATTTTAATTATTTCCTGTCTTCTACCACTTTTGGTGTTGGATTGTTCTTTTTCTAGAGCTTTGAGATATAATTTTAAGTCATTTATTTGTTGACTATTTCTTCTTTTGAGGAGTGAACTCAATGCAATGAACTTTCCTCTTAGAACTGCCTTATAGTGTCCCAGAGATTTTGATATGTTGTGTCTATGTTCTCATTCACCTCTAAGAATTTTTTAATCTTCTCTTTGATGTCATCTGCAACCCATTGTTCATTCAGTAGCATATTATTTAGTCTCCAGGTGTTGGAGTAGCTTTTATTTCTTATTTTATCATTGATTTCTAATTTCATTCTATTATGGTCTGATAGAATGCAGGGTAGTATCTCTATTTTTTCATATTTGCTAAGAGTTGTTTTGTGGCATAGTATATGGTCTGTTTTAGAGAAGGATCCATGTGCTGCTGAGAAGAAAGTGTATTCGCTTGTTGAAGGGTGAAACATTCTATATAAGTCAGTAAGTCTAAGTTGTTTATTGTATTTTTGTGTTCTATAGTTTCTTTGTTCAGCTTTTGTTTGGAAGATATATCCAGTGGCAAAAGGGGTGTGTTAAAGTCACCCAGAATTATTGTGTTGTGGTCTATTTGACTCTTAAACTTGAGGAGAGTTTGTTTGATGAACATGGATGCTCCATTGTATGGGGCATATATATTTATAATTGTTAAGTCTTGGTGTATGGTTCCCTTGAGCAGTATATAGTGTCCTTATTTATCCCTTTTTGTTTGACTTTAGCTTGAAGTCTACTTTATTTGATATGAGGATGGAAACCCCTGCTTGTTTCCTCAGTCTATGTGAGTGGTAGGATTTCTCCCAACCTTTCACCCTTAGCCTGTGGATGTCTTTTCCTGAGATGAGTCTCTTGGAGGCAGCCTATTGTTGGGTCTGTTTTTTGATCCAATCTGCTAGTCTATGTGTTTTGATTGGTGAGTTTCGGCCATTAACATTCAGAGTTATTATTGAGATGTATTTTGTATTCATAGCCATTTTTGTTTATTTTCAGTATTTACCTTGACATGGTTTCTCTTCTGATTGTTTTTTTCCTTTAGTGTAGTACCTCCCTCTGTTGATTTTCATCATTGTTTTTCTTTTCCTTTTCATGAAATATTTTGCTGAGGATGTTCTGTAGTGCTGGCTTTCTACTTGTAAATTCTTTTAACTTTTGTTTATCATGGAAGGTTTTTATTTCGTCCTCAAATCTAAAGCTTAATTTTGCTGGGTAGAAGATTCTTGGTTGGCATCCCTTTTCTTTCAGAGCTTGGAATATGTTTGTTCCATGATCCTCCTAGCTTTGAGTGTCTAAGTTGAAAAATCTGCTGTGATATGAATTGGTCTCCCCCTATATGTGATCTGATTCCTCTCTTTTGCGGACTTTAAAATTCTATCCTTGTTCTATATGCTAGGCATTTTCATTATAATGTGTCTTGGTGTAGATCTGTTGTAATTTTGTACATTTGATGTCCTATAAGCCTCTTGTATTTGGTTTTTCCAATTCATTCTTCATGCTTGGGAAATTTCCTGATATTATCTCATTGAAGAGGTTGTGCATTCCTTTGGTTTGAAACTCTGTGCCTTCCTCTATCCCAATTACTCTTAGATTTGGTCTTTTGATGCTGTCCCATACTTCTTGGATATTCTGTTAATGGTTTCTTACTATCTTCATTGTGTGATCAACTTTATTTTCAAGATTATATACTTTGTCTTCATTTTCTGAAGTCCTTTCTTCCAGTTGATCTAGTCTGTTGGTAATGCCTTCAATTGTGTTTTTTATTTGGTTGTTTCCTTCATTTCAAGGATTTCTGACTATATTTTTTTTTCAGAGTTTCTATCTCTTTTTTATTTTGAAGTAATCTTTTGCTACCTGTATTTGCTTTCTTATATCTTTGTCATAGTGGTCAACTTTTGCCTGTATTTGCTCATTTAGGTCATTCTTTGATTCACAGATCATTTTAATTATGAACCTTCTGAACTCCTTCTCTGACATTTCATCAACTTCACTGAGCATGGGTTCTGTTATTGTAGAATCCTGTTTTTTTTTTTGGGGGTACTTTCCTCCCTTGTTTTTCTCATGTTGTCTATTTGCCTTACCTTCTTGCAGTGTAGATCTGAGTTATTACAGTTTTTTCCCTATATTCTTATAATATCCTTGCAGGTTGTCTGTGCCTCTCCTTACTATTGGGCTATCAGAACCTGCTGCTGTCTCTCAAAGTATGCTACCTGGGGCTGGGTCCACGCCGGTTTGTGTGGGTCAAACTGGTTGAGTCTGAGCTCCTGCAGTGGTCTGCTGGTTGGAAGAGGCAGTACTCTGAGCGGAGGTCAGTGAAGCTGTCCTAGACTTGCCTGAGCTCTGCAGGTGTGGGCTGGGCTGACCTGGGCCCACCTGTGCTTGGGCAGAGGTTGGCAGAACTTCCCTGAGCCCGACTACACTCGAGGGAACATCAGCAGGACTGACCTGGGGCTGGCAGCACTGCAATGTAGGTCCCCAGGACTGTCCTCAGCCTGCTTGAACTCAAGCAGAGTTGGCGGGTCTGTCCTTGCTGTCTCCTGGTCTGGGGTGGAGGTCAGCGGGATTGGCTGGAGCCTGGTTGAACACCAGTGGGGGTCAGTGGGACTGACCTGGGGCTGACTGTGCTGGGGTGAAGGTCAGCGGGACTGACCTGGGCCCACCTGGACCCATCTGGACTCAAGCAGAGTTGGCAGGTCTGTCCTTGCTGTCTCTTGCTCTGGAGGGGAGGTCAGCAGGACTGGCTGGAGCCTGGGTCTGGTGCACTCTAATGTAGATCCCCAGGACTGTCCTGGGCATGCCTGAACTCAAGCAGAGTTGGAGGGTCTGTCCTTGCTGCCTCCTGCTCTGGGGTGGAGGTCAGCGGTACTGGCTGGAGCCTGGTCGCACACCAGTGGGGGTCAGCGGGACTGACCTGGGCCTGACAGCACTCTAATGTAGATCCCCTGGACTGTCTTGGGCATGCCTGAACTCAAAGCAGAGTTGGCGGGTCTGTTCTTGCTGGCTCCTGCTCTGGGGCGGAGGTCTGCAGGACTGGTTGGAGCCTGGTTGCACACCAGTGGGGGTCAGTGGGACTGACCTGGGGTTGACCATGCTGGGGTGAAGGTCAGAGGGACTCTCATATACAAATTTTATATGCACGTGTGTGTAGGAGGAGAGATGACTGTGTATATTTAACTTCTTAGGAAACTGCAAAACTGTGTGTTTTGCAGAGGGGTAGCTGCACTTAGCAATACATTAAGCAGTATCTTTGAGTTCTAGTTCTATAGCATCCTTACCAACCTTTGGCACAATCAGTGGTTTTAGTATTAGCCATGTGCATGATATGGTACAGAGACCCTACTTTCCGTTATCTTCCTCTGAAAGGTGTTTTTAATTCTAGTCAGAAGATTCCTTGTCTGTCCTCAGTGTTCCATGTTGTCTCCTCTCTGAAGGGCAGCAGTTAAAATCTCCATTCACTTTTTTTAGAATCCCCACTAATCTTTACAGAAGACTCTCTGCACTTACGGTTCTGTTGTCTGGGTTTATGCTCATGTTTTAGCTTTCCTCTTTATGGCTCCCTCATCTGTGTGTGTGTGTGTGTAGGGGGGTTTCTCCCTTATTTTGCATCTGTCGTGGCTGACACAAACTGTATGATCTTACTTCCATAAGGTTTAATGGCCTTGAAAAAATAAAAAAAGTTATTATTTTTTTTTTCCAGAGTTTATAATTGACATCTGTAGGATGATTATTTTCATGCACACTCTTCCTCCATCACCATAGCCTCCTCCATTATTCACATGCCCTTACCAAGACTTTTAGATTGAACAGCTCATGCTAAAATAATTATCAAATGACAGTGGCTTCAAATGATGCCTGTGAGTACCTTAAACTAAATGGGGAAGGAGTGATCTGCTTGCTATTTCCCTCTCATAAATGAAAATCATAGCAATCCTGAGTTGGTAGCCATCAAGGACTGGAAGTAACCTAGTCAGTAATTTGCATTGTGCTGAAAATTTCATACCTGAGTCTCTATGGATTGAGGCACTGATTGTTCAGATACAAGGAGTCAATGCAGTGTCTCTTAGCAGGACATTTCTCAGAGTCAAAGTAAACAGTTTTAACTTATTTTGTCTTCCCATAGATATTGAATGAAGAGCAGGAACCAGGGCAAAAGACTGATTGATATGGAAGAACAGGGAATCAGTGTGTAATATCACAATATGGAAGTGTGGCAGTCAGTCTACATGTTTCTGATCTGCTTATTTTTTTTTTCTTTTGCAGCTTACCAAAATTGATTTGCAACTGTGCAACTCCAGACATGGCTGATCTAATATGTGAATGTATTAAAAGAAGCAAAGAACAGCCAAATTTAACTTCTATAAACTTATTTATCTTTATCAAAGTTTTGCTGTTGTTTATAGTGTGAAATAAAAGTATCTGAATGATCAGCTCTTGGATCAACAAATCTTTGGTCATCTTTTATGTGTAATTAGAGGCATATTTTTCCAAGGACAGATACTTATTAGTTACTTTCACTGATAATGGTTGGAAAATATTTATATTTGTATTTTCCTGTCCTGTTTGCTAATGAAAGAAGAACATGGAAGGAAGATTAACATATACATATATATATATATATAATGTTGCTGTTATAGAACACTAAATATATATATACACACACATATACATATATAATGTTGCCCCCCATATATATATATATATATATATATATATATATATATAAACACTTATGACCTTTTCGAAGTATACCAGCTTGATATTCTTCAATGAATATTCTCACATTATTTTGTTTTTATGTGAAGATTCAGGAAAAAAAAAAACTGGTTAAATCTTGAGTCATTTCCTTTTTCACCACCAAATGTAATATTTCATTGGCCTTTAAGGAGTTTAAATTATATCAATTATCTATTTCTTGAAAATATATCCCTGATCTTATAGTTAATTTAAGATTCTATTTCCTATTGAAAATTCAAATGCTAAATTGTTCAAATGTTCTAAATGTAGATGGATGTAACTTAAATCACCTCTACAGTTGGTTTGAACTTTGACTCTGTCAAATTGTTGATTTTTGTTTGTCAGCATCAATTTGAAATAGCACATAATACCATTTTCCTAAACTTTCCACAGACACAGAAAAGAAAAAACACTCTTTTTCCCATTATTTTCTCCTCCCACAGACTTGTGTTTTAAAAGATTTTTGGTACCATAAACCACATTTTCTAGACAGTGGCTCATACTACCATGGATAAATATGTTTGTTGGACCTTTTAATTTGTAGAAAATAACTTAGGACCCTACACTGATATCTATTGGGTAAGATATATGATGCAGGGGCCTCAAAAGGGATGCAGTAAGTACAATATTTAGAGTACATTGCTGTCCTTGATATAATAGCACCCATCTCATCAGAAAAACTTAGGAGTTGAAATAAGTTTAAAGAGGAAACACTAACAGGGCCAGAAGGCCAGTGATTTCTGCTGATACGCAGAAGAGAAAATCTGCTGCATGACATAGTAACAAATAATATTACAGAGTGAAGCCTAAATTGAGTATTTACACTTCTGATTTTTAAGGACATAAAAGAAAATCTTACAGAACACTAAATATTTAAGTGAAGCTAAATATTCTCAATGTTGTTGTTCTCCCAGATATTCTCCTGTTATCTCAGTTATTTCAGTTTTCGTGGATCTGCTCTGATGCAAAGTTCTCTGTTTAGATATGGTCAGATGTAACTTTGTAAGCAGAGTAATTTCAAGTACTTTTAAAAATATTTTTAGTAGTTCATTATAGTTATGCAAAATATTGGGGTTCATTTTGACATTATCATACATGCTTGGAATATGATTTGTTCCACTTCAGTTCTCATTACTTCCCCATTCCCTTTCCTCCTTCCTCCCCCTGCCTGCCTTTCTCTGTGCTACTGGTCTTCCATATACATATACATATATATGTATGTGTATATATATGTGTATACATATATATGCATTTATATATTTTTTAAGTTGGTGCTTTATAGATATATAAGTGAAATTCACTATGGTGTATTCATATATGTACATAGCATAATTTGGTCAATTTTTACTTTTATGTATAAAGATCTTTTATAGTTTAGTGAAATGATAAAATTTTAACTTTACTCCTTCATGCAATTCCCACAATGTCCTTGTGGGTTTCTAGATTCTACTTTTATAATCTGGGGCTCCCTTATCTATAGAAAGCCCTACTTCTTTCCCCATTCCTCTTCTAGCCTCTATAGAACTTATTTTTCCTTTTTGGAAGGTAGGGGTGGTAGGGTACCAGGGATTGAACCCAGGGGCTCTCTACTACTGAGCCACATCATTCTTATTTTTTTTTTTTATTTTTTATTTTGAGACAAGGTGACTAAATTGCTGAGACTGGCCTTGAACTTGTAATCCTCCTACCTCAGCCTCTCAAGTCACTGGGATTACAGGTGTGGGCCACTATGCCTGGCTCAAAATTTATCCTTTCTATAATTACCACTGTATAAAGCTTAATCTCTAATAGCATGCAGAGCTAACTCATATGTTCAATGCATTTATGTTATATGTCCTCAACTAGAATGTGAGTCTTTTGAATTTAGACATCTTTATCTTCAGTTTTCCACCCAAACAGGAAATATAGCTGATAATTCTGCCCTTTTCACTCATCTGAAATTGGTTTTGGTAAAGCACTGTTAATCTGTTAATTGCCATGCATATGGGTACTTTTAAGTTTGTCTTTCTTGTCATTTCCTCAACCACAACTCTAAACAGCTCTCCCCTATCTCTACCACATCTTTTCTGTCTGCTTAGCTGGATCTTCTTCCCTCCAGTGTTGGTACTTCCTAGGGTTCTATGTCCATCAGTATTTTTTTCTTATTTTTTCTCTCTCACTGCATAAATTAATTTATTTACATGCTTCTGTGCATTTTCTCATCACAGGTATTCTTAAAATTTTGCTGGTCACATTCAATAGGTATTTCAAGATCTACTTGGCTGTCAATTCCTTTTGATGATGCTTCACTCAACTCAGGTGAATTCTTTCCTGGTTTTTCTTTATAGAGCAAATCAAGCTCCACTCTGTATGCTCACTAATTTTCATACATACTTTCATTATTTCTCTTCTACTACTGACATGTCTCTACAGGGACTCTGGCAGCTACTGAAGGGCAAGTTTTTGTCTTATCTCTGTATGTCCAATGCCTAATACCGTGTGTGGCATATGGTACATGCTCAGTAAATATCGAATAAGTGAGAGAAGATGAATAGATAAGCAAATGAAAAGGTAAATATCATTTAACTGTATTAATTCAAGCTGTTTTAGTCATCACAGTCAGTCTACATAGCTCTAAAAGCTGTAAGGTATGAAAGTTATAGTTCAGCTAAATCTTAGTAAGTGGTAAATTTGACCTTAAAACCATTCCATCAAATCTGACCTAACTTTTCTATGTACATATGTGAATATACCACAATGAATTTCATCTTTATATATATCCATAATACAGTAATTTAAAAATACTATAAATAATCAGAAGAAAGATCAGTAGGGTAGAGGAAAGGGAACAGGTAGAGGGAGGAAGGGAGAGAAAGGGTATGTACTATGGACTGAATTGAAGCAAATTATATTCCATGCTTGCATAATTATGTCAAAATGAACCCCAATATTATGTATAACTATAATGAACTAATATAAGAAAAAATTATACTGAAAACACACATTCCATCATATCTACTTCTACAGTATATAAATTTATGTAAATTTAGCACAAACGTTTTCCCTTTTGTTTCTACCAATTTGAAAATTCATGATTTCTAATATCCTCTAAAATGATTCCACTGACAACCCATCATACCACATTGTAGATACTAAACTTTATTTAATTATTTAATTGGTGGATGACATTTACATATTTTCTTCTATTTGAATTCATGTGGCTACACATTTAATCTGACTAGAAAGTAAGATAGAAATACCAAAGGAGAAACACTACATCTTTTTCAGAAATAAAATATGGCATTTTTTCACTTAATACAATCAAGCTTTCAATACTCAAAAAATAAATGCATTTATAGTTAATGTTTAAACTTTGAGGGAAACAAATAAGTAGTTATTTTCTTTAATAAGACATTTGAGATAATTTCTTAATGAGTCCACAGGAAGTCTCTGATGAAATTGAGAATTCTTATAATAAGATTTAATGAAATCAACTTCTCTTTTAATATTTCATCAGTCATTTCTTAGAAATGCACCTGATACCTTAATATAAACCACCCTAAAAATAACAAAGCTGACAAAACTGATCAATCCTTGGAGTATACTATCTATTCTAAAAATCAACTATTTGTCCTTTTTTAATTTGGGGAAAACAGGTGATTGGAAAGTAGAATTTTTTACCTTGATGTCTCTAATTTTGAATATCTTTGAAAAAATATCTTACTCTCAGACTACACAGTTAACATAATTTTTTTGTTGATAATATTCACTTGACTAAACAGTAAAAAATAAAATGGTTTTCATTTTCTTCACAGCAAATGATGTGGACGCCAATAAACTCTCTTCCCCATTGAAACCAAGAAGGATTAGATTGCAACATGAAAACAATTTGCCATGATTGCTGCTTATTTCAAGCACATCCTTGTGTATAATTAGTTTATCTTCCTTAAAACAGATTTATTTTTTGCTTCGTAACTTCATGTCTAAGATGAAAATATAATTTGCTGAAGTTGATTTACATAGCACATCAACATAGTAGCGACATTATTTATTTTATTGGATGAGAGAGCCTTATTAGGCAAGAGGAAATTCTTCGTTATTTCCTTCTCTGAATCTTCTTTTTAGAAAAAATTGTAAAAGGAAGAAATAAAAAGTCCAATTGTTACTTCAGACAGTATTGAGTAAGAAAAGTTTGGAAATGACAGAAAAGAAAGAACAAAATTAAAATAATTGTAGTGGCTACCTTAATAGTAAAGTACAGGAAAGTTTCCAGAAACCTCCCAAAATAGTAAATTACTTTTCTTAGAATATTTTCACAGCACAGACAACAAACCATCATAGAGATTTCCTTTGAGATTTCCATGATAGCTATAATGGAAAATCTGGCAAGTTCACATATGACCTTAAAATACAAGGATGGAATTGTATCTTTATGTCACATTCTCAGAAGCTTCTGTGCTTATCTTAGCAACTAGAGTTAGCTTTGCCATATTGATTAAAATCCTAAACTCAGTTCAGTATACATGGCTTTACTGAGTCACTTCAGAGGCTGAAAAAATTTTCAGGAGATCTAGAAATCTTCCTGCTATGAAATTGGTATCTTTCAAAGTCCAGGTTAATTGGAATTCTGTGAATCTGGGTATAAGACAGTGTGTCAGATTTAGCATTTGATCTTCCTAACCCAAGAATATGACCAAGTCATATGCAAAATTTAAGATGAACTCAAGGCTAAGGATAACACAGAGATGGAAAATACCTAAAACTTTGTGTTCATTTGTTCTCAAAGGCCAGTGACTCCAGACTGAAGGAAAGGAATGAAAAATGCAGTGAAGAGGCCATCATATTATCTTACAAAATTTTGATGATTATTCGTATCAACTTTGATCAACATTTCCAAATTCTGAAAACAATACCACCAACAACATAAGGTCATTAAAAAAAAAAACTCATTGTACATAACCAAAATAGCCTAAATAAATAACTTACACTTACATGGCATGGTGGTGGTACCAAAGAGAAGAGAAATTGGTACAAAGTACCAGAAGGTATATTACCCTGTGAAGAGATCAGTGGCCTTGGCAGGAGACAAATGGAATTGCTGCTCATCCAACTGCCTACAAAGCAACATGCTTTGCTGTATTTTTGATGAAGGAAGAAGTAGTGTGCTCACTCACACACATGAGTTATGTCCAACATTAAACTTCCTAAGAAAAATTACAATGTTGGTGAGGTCAGATGAAAAAATAAAAAGTAGGTAGAAAGGAGACATAAAGGAAGGACTAGGAAATCAAATTTTAGTTCACAAGTTCTGCACACTTCTCCAGGCATGTCACTCAACTTCCTAATCCAGTTTCTCTCCCAGGTCAATCACTCTCAAATTCCTTGGAAATGTGTAAATCTACCTTATGCACGGTCAATTATCCACCCCCCATATATAGATTGAGAAAGAAAATATCTTGAGAAACCTATAATTTAGGGAACCTTCCAACATTATCTGATAGATGGGCTTGGGCTGATGGGCCACGCTCCCCTGGAAGTTTCTGTGTCCTGAGAAAACTTGTTTTTCTGAGCAACCTTGTTTCCTTTTCCCTGAGTAGGAGCCAATAGATTTAAAGGTCACTCTGGTACACATCCCACCAGAAATCCCTACTTAAGCTCGCACCCCTCTGGAGCTCATTCTACAACTCTTCCCTGCCAGCACATCCGGGCACCTGCCTGCGCCCAGAGCTGGCTCCCTGCTCTGGCTCACCGTGCCCCTAGCTGTTGCCAGGCACTGCACCCTGCTGCCCGCTCCGACCTCAGCACCCTGACCATGGCCACCGCTGTGGGACTGGTCCACTTTGCCTTAGTGCTCCTCATCGCTCTGTGCAGCCTGTAGGCCACTGGCCAGGACCACGGTGGGCAGTGCCAGTGCGGGACAGTGCCGCTGCCCGGCTAGCATGAGCCTTGTGCTACATGGCTTCAGCTGCTGCTGCGGTTGTGCCAAGCAGCTGAGTGAACGGTGCACTGACTCTGACCTCCCTCTCCCCCCACACCTCTTCTACCTCTGACCAATCATAAAGGCTGGTGAAGAAATCTCTTGGCTGCAGGGTTGTCTCCAGTGTGATTTTTGCCCTTCATTATCTACTGACCAGAAAAGGAAGACAACATCAGCCTAAGGTACTGACAATGACCAGACCTCCATAAACCATCTTGTAATCACCAAATTGATCTCATTCCTCCATACCTTCCCATACTCACCTCTCACCAAACTTTCTTTAAAAGAGCACTCTCAACCCACCAAACAAACAAACAAACAAACAATAAACACCTCTCTTGAGATAGCCTGCATTTTCCCTTATATGTATCCATTTTTCTAAAGAAATATTTGTCTATGCTTCTGCCTGGTACATACTGTAATTCTTTTCCGTCATGTAATCCAAGTACCCCTCTGGTCCTGAGTCAAGTTCCTGGTCTCTCTGAGAACTCCTCAGACCCTTCAACAGAGACACCTCTTCTCCTATGACATTACCACTAAAAGAGTTTAATATGTTTCTTCATAAAAGCTATTTTACATGTGAAGGAGAAACGACTAAAGTTTAGTTGTTTAAATGTTTCCTTGCTGTATGTAGAGCCTGGTAAAATCTTGGTGCGCAGGTGCGCGCGCGCGCGCACACACACACACAAATAGGTAAATTTTGAGAATATGATCTTTATTTTTTTTTTTTCTGATGGGATTTTTAATAATAGTCTTGTTAACATGGCATAAGGTCATCTTTTCAGAAGCCTGAGATCATATATGTGACTAGGAATGCTTAAAATGTACATAATTGTCCATAATAAGTAAACCACTTCATAAGAGCATTAGGGCCCTTAATCAATAGATGGAGAGGAAATCATGCAAGTTCATTGTTTTTCAGTAAGAGACTACAAAAGAAATTACTTTTCCTGATCACAGGTTTGTGTGTGTGTGTGTGTGTGTGTGTGTGTGTGTGTGTGTTTTTGCATGCACACAGGCGCTCACTACTAAGGACTGAACCCAGAGGGCCTTAACCACTGAGCCACATTCCCAGCCCCTTCATTTTTATTTTGAGACAAGATCTCAGTAAGTCACTTAGAGCCTTGCTAAGTTGCTGAGGCTGGCTTTGAACTTCCTATCCTCTTGTCTCAGCTTCCAGAGTTGCTGGGATTACAGGCATGTGCCATAGCAGCTAGCCCTGACCACATTCTTAAAGTGTCACATTAGCTTATGTAGTAGCCGAAGTTCCAGTAGGAAAAACCCTTCACAAACCATATTTTGCATATTGCTAAAAATAATGAAAAATTTTGCACTTTATACAAAAACCTCAGGTGTGATAAAATGAAATTGGAATGCTTTTGAACAAAAAATAAAATCATCTGGGGGAGTTACCCAAATAAATATTTTTAAATCATTTTAAAAACCATATTTTTGCCAAAAATGCCTTTAATTTGGATGGAGACACTAAAAATCAGAATGGATAGTTTAGAAGAAAAGTCATTCCACTGTGATAGATTCCCATAGCTGATATAAATCTCAGATATGACCTTCAGAGAGTCTGTAACAGCTTTTGGTGAATATTTTTAGTGACTTTTTGAATGTTACATATTTAAAAAAGATATTTTTCTACCTGAATTCCTCAGAGCCTCTCATCCTCAGAAATATAGTTGCTATCCTATATTAGAAGGAGCTTACAGCCTGGGCAAATAAAGACATTTTTTTTTTTCCTAAGGAATAAACTCCTAGTAGACAGTAACACTTAGTACAGCATATTCAGGGTTGAGAAGAAAATGGACAGCAAGAGATTTGAACATGGAGATGGAAGTAATAGAAGCTTCAAAATGTCTGGGGGCATTGGAAAGACACAGAATGGAGGTTTTTGGGATATCATAAATATCACAGGAAAGGAAGGGGTGCAAAAGGGAGGTAAAAATAGAAGGTAGACCGTGAACCTTCTAAATTGAACTTGGAGGTGGTCTGTGTCTAAGAGTCACATGAGGAATGAAAAGTTTGATGGAAAAATAACACCTGTTAGAATTTGTCATCAATAGAGTGAAAGTCAGTCTCTTCAGAAGATTCCCTGTAAGCTTAAAAATCACAAGTAAGATTGGCAGATTCTATTTCCAAATAAAGTCTGACAGGCAGAATTTCACAATGTATCTATCTGTGGATGACCAAATTTCCTCTTGCAAAGAGCAGGAACCATGCCTTGGTGAAGAAAAAAAGGAAATGGAAGGTGTCCACTAAAATAGATAAGATTCTGTCACTGGGTTTTCACTTCATATTGACAACTATTAACCACCTGTTGCTTTGGGTGATTACCTGGGTTAGGGTGTCAAGACATCAAACTTTTCTTCAATCTCAAATAGCATCATAACAGTATTTTCTTGGTTGGTTTCCTTTCCTTTTCTATGAGCTTTTAAAATTTTACAATATTATTATTGTATTGGTTTGCTTAATGTTTCTTCTTCCTGAAGACACTTTGTCACTGAAACAATGTTCCTGAGAGATTTGTACAATGATGTTGCTTGATGATATAAATCTGGAGCAGTTCATACCAGAGAATAATTTCTCATTGGCAAACCTCTGGGCCATCAGCAACCAAATACCTTCTAGACAAAGGTGTTAAGATGGGAATAGCTGAAGAGTTCCCATCATTCTGATCATCAGATGTTCTACTGAGGGCACAGCTAATGATAGTGGAATAAACATTCTGCTTCTATAAAGCTTACATCACAGGACTTCGTAGTTGACAGAGATAACAAATATAATATAATCCAATGATTTAGCAATTGTAATAGCTGGAATTCCTTCCTCCCCTTTGAAATCCTATATATGCATTCCTTTGTTCCTATGTTACATTGGTCATTGTGTTTAGAAGAAGTATGTTCTTCTATGTTTTGCCTTGCATTGAGTTTTCTATGACATCTGGAATATTTTCCTGAAGGATTTCCTCTATATTACATTGTGTCTGGTGGATGCCTTTCACACTGTTTCATATTGGGCTCCCTCTTTAAAGTGTTGAACACGTTGTTGGAGACATCCCAATAGATTTCTTTGGGCAATTTTCAAATAGGGATGGTAATCTTGATGATGATTTTCATCAGCAACTCCCATGATTCTCCTTTCCTAAGCCTGAGTAAAACATTCCCCAGATCTCAGGGAATCTCTTCTATTTAATAGGACACTTTCAAAATGAAGATCCTGGACTTTAGATCAAGAAAAGAAATGTTTATTGACACAGGCAATTGTTATCATTATCAAACTATATAGAATAATGTAGACACAAAATTGTGTCTTTTCTAAAACAATGTTTAGGAAAACATTAACTCTCCAAGCCAGGTGAAAATAACCCCCAATTGGAATATTTATGTAACCGTTCTGAGCACTGTGTATATGTAAAACTTTGTTGTTATTGCTGGTGTGAGTGAGTGGAGGGTAGGTGGTTGTGGGTATATTTTGTTAATCCATGGCTAAATTTTCTACCATCTCAATTGAAAGTAAGAATTTGTACTGGAAATACAGAAACATATCTTTTCTTGCAAAGACGGCCACCTGAATCTATGAAGACAAAAAGAATTTTAGTATTTAACATTGTCCTTAAAAGAAATAGTGAGACAAAAACTTATTTATCCTCCACCCTCCTTTATCCCCCAAACAAATTATGCTTCTTGCTTTTCTTTTTCAGATAGCTTAGTGCCTGCCATTTGGATAAATCATCTATCTATAGTTCCTGTGGTGCAAACAAATAGAATGTTCCCTTGGCTTTTTATCTGGCAGAGGCAGGACAGGAAAATAATTCCAGAACAAATATTTAGTTGTCTAGGTCTTTTCCACAAAAAACAACAAAAACAAACAAACAAACAAAAAACAGAAAACACAAAATAAAATAGCTCTCAGGAACAGCTGTCTGGCAAACTTTCTTTTATCTGCAAAGCAGTCCCTGAAGTAACAGTCAGGGAGGAATCATTCCCCTGGGTTTGCATGACTTCATTGTCAAAATGGAGTTTACTTGCATAATTGTTTGGGTTTCTCCAAACATCTCCTAGTCATATCCAATCAGTCTTCCATCTAATTGGCCAAGTGTTATGGCTTCAATGTGGTGTCCCCCAAAAAACTAATGTGTGAAACAATACAAGAAGGTTTGGAGGAGAAATTATTGGGTCATAGCCTTAACCTAATCAGTGAATTGATTCCTGATGGGATTAACTGAGTGGTAACTGGAGGCAGGTGGGGTGCTGCTGGAAGAAGTAGTTCACTGGGGATGTGGCTTGGGGTATGTATTTTGTATCTGGAGAATGGAGTCCCCCCCCACTCTCTCTCCCTCTCTCTCTGCTTCCTGATCATCATGTGAGCTGCTTCCCTCTACCACACTCTTCCGCCATGATTTTCAGCCTTTCCTCAAGCCCCAAGGAATGAAGCCAGCTGTCTATGGATTGAGACCTCTGAAACTGTGAGCCCTCAAATAAGCTTTTTCTCCCCTAAAATTGTGCTGGTCGGGTCTTTCAGTCACAGAGATGATAAAGCTGACTAAAACACCAAGGCTTCAGGATCCAGGTAGTAAATATATTCACAAGTCTCAGTTGTTAGGTATTGTGCCCACATTGGATAAGCTGGACTGCATAGTATTCAAAGCAAAATCCCCAGTGTTGACATTGTTTATAAACTTTGTAGGCTCATGGTACTATTTTCCTCAAGTAAAGCAAAATAATTTTATGGTTCAGTCAATATCACATCATACATTAAAATTAAAAGAGAACATTTCAGTTATCAAAATCAGCATTTCCAAAACTTATTTGAAAATTATAAAAAATGTATTGGAGTAAAACAGAGTAACAAGAGATAGAACACAATCTGAACCCATGAGTTGAGGAAAATACAGAAGACACTAATAACATGTCTGCCAGTGTGATGGGGGAAAGGCAAGTGCTTCTCCCCTTACACCTCCCAACCCCATTTGGGGGTGTTCCTTCACTTGAGAGAATGAATAGCAGACAATGAGGGTAAGTTCTGGTGCAGAATTGGAATCTCAGAATGATTTGGGTAGTGGGCCAAGTGAAAGTAAATTTTATTATCATTCAAACTCTCAGTTTTTCAGAATTATTAACTCAGTAGAGATTATGGAAAAGACTTAAGTGTCCAATTTGGTCAAAAGATTTGTTCCTAAATGCATGATTGAAGATCTGAATGGTACTTATATACTTTGTATACAAGCAGTTGTATGTAAAAAGATACTATACTTGTGCATGATGAATAAGTAAATAAATAATAAAAAAATTAAAAAAAAAAGATTTGTTCTGAAAATAAATGTACTTTATTCTCAGTCCCTTATTCTCTGTAACAGTGGTGTTCTCTATTCTCTGTAACAGTGGTTTACTTTTTCCACTTTCCTTTGAGAGGTTTGTTATCCCTTTATAAGCTGGAGTTTTGATTATTAGAACTGCAGATGTCATATAACCTTCAAGAAGGTTCAAAGGAAAGAAGCCTAAAACTAGAAGTTTTGACATTTCTACCAAATTTGAAGTGCTAAAATGTGAGAAGTCAAAATTATACAAAATGAATAGTTGTGGAGTTTGAAGAAATGGAAAGAAAATCCCACTGGTCTCTTTTCAGTTGATTTAAAATATGCTACTTGTTCCTGTATTATTGAGCTTAAATGGAACCTGGAGTATATCTCTAAGGACACAGGATTGGAGTCCCCCTTCTCATGTGGTCAATTTAATCTCTGCATTAAAGCAGCTCTTAGAGTGATTTAAACACAAAACTTCAATATTAGCTCTTATTGATTTTCTCAATAACATACTTCATATTTGCTTATAGGGCTCTCCTTGTCAGTGGCTTCTTCCAACATTAACTACTGCTTCACAAATTAATAGCATACTACCGATTTATCTTCTATTAATAGACTGAATAAACCCTCTTTCTGTTTCCTTCAGGCAAGCAATATCCTCACTATAATCATTTGTCTCTATGCATAAAGGAAATATATCTCCATCTTGTTCTCACATACTCTCTCTCTCTGTTTCTCCACTAAATAAAATGTTTTAACTTTTTAGGGATCATGATTTAAAAAAAAAATCCCAGATGACACTTTCAACAAACTTTAGATATTTTATATTTTTAAAAAATAACATTAAATCAAAATGATTTTAAAAACTCATATTGAAAATAACCAGAAAAATCTTAAATAAAAAGTAAAAATAGAATGTAAGCTAGTTATATGGTAATTTGGTAAAATAATTTCACAGAAAAATTACTTCATGTGACTATAGATGGTACTGTTTAGTGTGTTTCAACAAATTTCATTCATTGGCCAAACATTGAGCAGGCAATTGATGCAAGAATGATAATAAATGTAATTTTAGAAACATTTTATTTATGCTAGCCCATGAGTTCACAATGATATTAAAGATGCTGAATAATACAAAACAATAACAAACATTAACACATTAAACACCTTAGAAGGAACTAGGACACTAATATTTTACTCTGAAAATTTGGTGGCTAGAAAGAACAAATTAAGAATTATGCTTTTCCTATATATACTGTGTTTAAAGGTGATCAAAGAGACCCGATTAATGAGAAATGTTCTTTATAGAAGGATTCCCATTGATAAATATGAAAAGATGAAATTATGAAAATAGAATTTGCCATCATGGAATAAAATAATTGATTAGGTTATAAGTGAAAAATACTTAATGAAAGATAGATGGAAAACTTAACAATGGGATGCTCAAGCTGTCTTCACATGAGCTCACCAGTCAATCTTAGCCTCATTCAAACCAGATACAGCTGCCCCTTGAAGTGATGTAACACAAGCATCCAGCACCATCTGTGAAGTATTTTCCCCAAAAGTAAACTCCTTTGTACACTGTCCATTGTCAATTACTATACTTGTATAACTTCTGGTTATTTATAAAAGCTTTGGTAAATACTTACACATGTATTTAAGCCTGCCTGGGACTAACACATAGTACACATCAATGAGTGTCTTTGGGCTAGAACCTGATAAGACTCTAATGGAAATCCAGAGGAGCACCTTTGGCATTGTTGGGTTTGATTTCAAAATGTGTATGATGGTGATATTACATACAGACTGCCAACCTCCTTTCTGACTACTTCTCATGTTCATATTTTGGTTCTGGCTCAAATCATCTGCCTATAAGATACAGCTGCCTACAAAATGAACCTAGTGAAAGGTCGCCAATGTACTCAAGCTTTCATTTTTACAAACTTTGCCTTTCTGGTTGTTAGCTACTGAGAAGGATGAGTGGCTTTGTGGGTGTTGATTTGAGTTTGGAAGGGAAAATATTCTACTTTTTCCAAAGATTTGCCCTTTAAGACTATGACAGAAGATCTCAAGAACAGTAAGATAAAGATGATCAAGATGCCACCAAACCAGGTATATTCTCTTGGTCAGCTGATTCAAGGGCAGCATTAAAGACACATTATTTTAAAGCAAAATGAGGACTTTGCTGGGCACAGTGGCTCACGCCTGTAATCCCAGTGGCTCAGGACACTGAGACAGGAGGATCATAAGTGCAAAGCCAGACTCAGTAAAAGCGAGGTGGTAAGCAACTCAGTGAAACCCTGTCTCTAAAGAAAATACAAAATAGGGCTGGGGATGTGGCTCAAATGCCCCTGAGTTCAATCCGTGATTACCCACCACACACACACACACACACACACACACACACACACACACAATGAGACCTTAGAGAAAATATTCAACCCATTTTCTTCATTATAGTGGAGAAAACTGGAGTTCAAAAATGTTGGAGAAGCTGGACGAAGACTGCTCTCCCAATATGCAGCCCCAACCCGAACTCTCAAAAATGCACAGTGGTGCCGGGCGCGGTGGCGCACGCCTGTAATCCCAGCACTTGGGAGGCTGAGGCAGGAGGATCGCCAGTTCAAAGCCAGCCTCAGCCATGGCGAGGCACTTAGCAACTCAGTGAGACCCTGTCTCTAATAAAAATACAAAAAAGGGCTGGGGGTGTGGCCCAGTGGTCGAGTGCCCCTGAGTTCAATCCCCGGTACCAAAAAAAAAAAAAAAAAAAAAAAATGCACAGTGGTGATCCGTGAGAATTGTCTTTGAACTTTATCCTGTACTTTCTGGAACCATTTATTGAATGGTTCTAAAAGTAGATTCTGATCTACTGAACATACTTAGAAGGTAAATAAAGTTAAAAGAATAGGCAGCTTTTATGTGCAGAATATCAATTTCTGTGATTTAGTTACATATGTTATATAGAAAGAATTGCTCTTTTCTTATAGGTAACAGAAGAAAATTGTATAAACATTCATAGAACTCTAAGGAATCTTGATGAAATCAGAAATATTTCCTTCTATGTTGGGGATTGGAATAGGAAATATTTGTATTCAGTTTTTGCTTTTCTTATAGTAATTCAGTCCCCAAATTTGAATTTATTAGCAGAGATGACACAAAACTAGAAGTAGGATGACTAGATATATTATTGGTTTTAGCATTATCTCATAAGCCAGGTTCATTTCAATGCCAAAGACACATTATGCTATGATGATAAGTTAGGCTAAATTAACAAAAATTTGAAGAATTAAAACTAAAGAAATCTTAGGAAGCACAGGTCGATTCATTCACCCTTCAAAAGAGAAGTGGAAACTCATATTTCTTTGGGGAATTTCCAAGGGACATAAAAAGGGACATAGCTAGGGCAGGGGCACTAATATACTGACCTGTCTGGACACACCAATGGAAGTCCTTTAGGAGAATCAAACTTGCCAGTTTTCCACATGTTGGAGTAATTTCTTTCATCAGATTTGGGGTTCTCTCAACAACTTGCAACCTAGTCACATTTTAAAACATGTTCTTTAGAAGGAAGGGTCTCTGATTGGGAAGCACACATAAAGAAGGACTAAAACCAGGGACTGGGGTTGTGGCTTAGTGGTAGAGCGCTTGCCTTGCACACATGAGGCCCTGGGTTCAATCCTCAGCACCACATAAAAATAAATAAATAAATAAAGATATTGTGTCCATCTACAACTAAAAAACTATTAAAAAAAAAAAAAAAAAAAAAGAGAGAGAGAGAAGGGCTAAAACCAGAAGGTGAGTTCAGTACAATAAGGGAAGAAATCAACTATGGCCTTTGCTTTTTACCTGAGGACCTCATGAGAGTTACTAAATTGAAAAGTGGCAGATTACAAGTGACCTCTCTGACACAGTTGTTTTGTATGACAAGTGACTAATTTGTTGTATTAATCAGATCTAACGTACCATGGAGAGTGATTTGGCCACACAGGGGGCAATCTAACAGCTGTTACTTAGGTAGGCCATTCACCTCCTCACCTTTCCCCTCTGTTAGTGGTGGTAATGGTAGAGCAAATTGCAAGGAATCACAAATGCATAGGAGGAAATATTTGAGCTGCAATGATGCTATAAATTTATGGGTTTCCAAATGTTTGGTCTCTTGAAAATGCTTACGATTCATGTAGAACTGGAAAGTAATTACTCAATTCACTCATCCTTACAACTTTAGGATGTGGGTATTTTCATTTCTCACCAAATCCTGTATTTTGCTTCCTTAATCGCTTATTTTTTAATGTTCATGCAGTTTTACTGCATGCATAACTCTGAATGCACTTTTATGTAAATTGAAACCAACTAATCTAAGTCAAAATGAATTTGAAATATTAGCTGAGGATGGATGCAATTATTCAGACTATTTTCAAAAACAATTTGAGCCATGCTTCTTAATCCTATAGACAGGTGGGGTTTTTTACTTCAAAGATCCATTCACAGACCTCTCAGGTTAAGTAAAGCTCACCACCCTCAAATACAAGTGATTTAATTCTAAGAAGATGAGATTCCAGTAAATAAGTAACAATTCTGTTTTTTAAAACTTCAGCATAAAATAACTTTTCCTTTGAAAGAAGATAGGACAAGAATCTAGCCAGGCTGGAGTCAAGAAGAAGATCATTTGGGTAGAACACTTAATTCTGCCACCTTAGGAAATCTGAACAGTAGAGTGCTTCTAGATGGTGAAGTAGAATACATCCAGAAGGGTCTGGGAATTGGTTATTTCCATTTGAGACTACACTGCTCCACCAGACCCATCCTATTTTACTTTCCACAATTTCAGTTATCTACAGTCAACTGAAATCCAAAAATATTTATAAATATTTATATGGACTCTGTTAAGAGGAACCACATTCACAAAACTGTTACTATAGTATAATTATTCTATCTTATTATGGGCTATTGCTCATCTCTTATGGTACCTAATTTATAAATTAAATTTTATAATAGGCTTGCACTTATATAGGGAAAAAAAACACACACTATTTATAGGGATCAGGGCTATCCATGGTTTCAGTCACCTTCTGGGAGGATTGGAACAAACCTCCTGCAGAGAGAGCAAGTGCAGTAATTGGAAGTGGGTCCCCCAGCCTGGAGCAGAGTGGTAGAGGATTTGAGGAGGGGGAGGTACAGACAGAAGAAAACACAGAAGGAAGTTTTAACCACCTATGTACATTGCATTCTAAGCAGAGTTTTTTTAAAAGTACATAAAAGACAAAATTAATTCAAGCTTATTAGTGGCCATTAGAAGATCAGATCCCAGTTCCAGTTCTCTTTCTCTCCATCCTCTTCATAGTCACTTAGTTGAGGACTTTGCACCTTTTACCTGCTTCACTGTGGTGGCTTGCAGTCTACTCTTTCAGGATCTTCCTTATCAAGGCCATGATTTTTTCACACTATGACTTCTAAGTATTTTCAGTTCTGAGCTTGGTTTCCTACGCTTTCTAGGGCCCCACCCAGGTTCCTCACTACACTCTTGTTTGGGGAACTCTTGAAGTTCCTGAGAAACCTGATGAATACCAACTCCCATTGCATAAGGTAACCTCTCTTTCCTTTTCTGGCCAATGAATTCACAGGTAAGTCCAAGATAATATTTTCCCTTGTTTGGAAAATGTAATTTAATCCATCCTGAATATCCATATTCCTTATTCAGAGATTTCCCAGAGCACTTACTACACAACAGTCATATGCTTATACTCAGCCTCTTCCCACACATTTCCTTGGGCAAGGAAAATAGTTTTCTTCATTTTTTGAAAATAGCTCAATGTACAATTATAGTGTAAATTTTCAAAAGAAATAATGGAACTCAGGAGACATATTGATTAATTTCAATTTTATTTGTATTTTCTTAGATCACTGTAGAGAAGCATTCAGTTAGAAGAAATATATGGAGTGATTAGTACATCACTTAGCTAATAATCCCTAATGATAACATCTTGAAAAACTGTCACACCACCACTTTACAACCAGGACATTGACATTATGTATTCAAAATACATCATATTTCCATACCACAAGGATTCTTAATGTTTACCTAATACAGCCACAGTCCTATTTACCATGACTAGTCTGTTTTCTATTTTATAATTTTGCAAGAAAGTTGTATAGGTGGAATTACACAGTATGTAATGTTCTAAAGTTGACTTTACTCAACATATTCTTTTTAATACCTACCTAGATTTTTGAATGTACCAATAGTTTACTTTTAATTTGTTATTAGTATTCCATATTATGAATGCCTCATGGTTTGTTTAACCATGCAGTCAACATGGTTTCCAAATTTTGCTGCATTGTGAATAAAGTTGTCACAAACATGTAATTACTGTGTGCATCTGTGTGCACATGTGTGCATATATGTGTGTGTGAGCATACTTGTGTGAATATACATCTTTATTTCTTTGGGCAAATGCCCAGGAGTATATTTGCTAGGTCTCATAGTAGTTACATTTACTGTTTTTTTAAGAAATTGCTAAAATATTATTCCAGTGTACCATTTTGTCTTCCCACCAGCAATATCTATAATTCACTCTTGACAACTTCTGTCCTTTAATTGGTGTACTTCAACTATTTAAATGTCACATAGTCATTTATATACTAGGGGTTATGACTGTTATTTAAATTTTTTATTTTTTATTTGTTCTGTTTCTTCCACTTTTTTCATTTTATGCTTTACTAATATTATGTGAACACTTTCAGGTATTTTCTTTTCATTGCAGTGTCTTTGTAAGGTTTTCTGATGCTTGTTCTATATGTTACACTATATCTACATAAGTTATCTCTTTAAGGTGTCATCATTTTGCCATTGGAGTGAAGTATACAAACATTACTCACAATTACTCTTTCTCATTCATAACAGTCTTAAATACTTTCTCTACATACATCTACAACCACGTCAGACAGTGTTATAACTTTTTCTTCAAATATCAAACACAATTTAGAAACTTAAGAGAAGATACACTTCTTGTATTCACTCATGTTGTTTATTATTTTTTTCCTTTCTGGTGTCCCAAGCTTCCTTCTATTATTACTTCCTTTCTGTTAAGATAATTGTCTTAAACCTTTCATTTCAGGTTGATCTAATCAGTAACAAATTCTCCTAGTTTAACTTAATCTGACAGTATCTTAATTTTTCCTATTTTCCTAAAGGATATTTTCACTGGGTTATCATGGGTGGCTGTTTCTTTTTTATTTAAATACTTGAATAACATCTTGCCACATCCTTCTAGCTTCTGTATTCTGATGAGAAATTTGCTTTTATTTGAATTGTTTTCCCCTCATGGAAAGGTGTTATTTGTTTTCTCACTGCTTTCAACATTTTTTTTTTTTGTATTTAGTTTTCAGAAATTTCATTATAACATGTCTTAGAATGGATTTCTTTGGGTATATCCTGTATGGGCTGTTCCTGCATTCCTGATGCCATAGATTTATTTCTTTTGTTGAATTTGGAAGGTTTTTAGCATTGTAACTCCTACTACTTTTTCAGCTGTGCCCTCTTAATACTCTACTTTCTAGACGAATAAACATTATATCTTTCTTTTAATCCTATAGATCTTTGATGCTTTGTTTGTTCATATTGTCTATTTATTTGATTAGTTGATTTGGATTGTTTTGTCTCCCAGTTCAGTGATTCTTTCCTTTTCCCCACTCATTCTTCAATTGAACTCATTCACTAAACTTTTTATTTCAGTTTTTATATTTCTTCTAGTTCTAAAATGATTACTTGGGTCCTTCTTAGGACATATTCCTTTGCTGAGACTTTTTCCAAGAAGAGAAGGATTTATGTCTGTTGTTTGTTTTTCCAAAGGCTATTATCTAGAACTTAGAAATGTGGTTCAGGGTAGTTACTCATACATGCAAAAAATACTGAATGAACAAATTCAGGAGTAGAAGAAAAATCTGATGGAATAGGATAAAAGCAAATTTCCATACTGCTTTTTCATTCAAATTACAGCTTTTTCAGTAGCCAATAACATAGAAATCAAAGTTGTAGATGTTTGGAGGGCTATCTGGACTAATCTGGTCTATATAAACAATGTTAACACTTAGAGCTCGCTGATATTATTCAGAGGCAATAAAGCTGATTTTGTCCTATTGACTTTGTTTCTAATGTTGTTGGCCATGTTTTCACTTTTAAAATATAAATTTCAGAATCAACCTAACTATTTAACAACTTAACTACTTTTCTTTTCTTTTAAGCTAAAGGAGAGTATTTTATTTATTGGTCCTGGGGACTGAACCCAGGGGCATTTTATCACTGAGCCACAACAACTTAACTACTTTTCTACATCCCATTTTAGTATTTTCTATAGATAACCTCCAATGTAAGTAATTTGGGGAAAATAACATTCATGTATTAAATTTTTATAAAAAGGATTACCTTTTTGCAAATTAGTATCTACTTCTGCATTATTTGATTTTGATATGGAATCCCATTGCTGTACATGGCATAAAATCCTTTCTACATGTTGTTGGATTTCATTTGTTAGCATCTTGATGAGGATTTTTGCATAAAGATTCATAACAGATATTATGTAATTTTTTGGTTTTGGGTGGACTTTGTCTGGTCTTGGTATCAGTAATATTGGCCTCATAGAATGAGCTAGGAAGTTTACCTTTGTCTTCTGTTTGTTCCAATAGTTGTCAAGGAGTAGCATTAACTCTTAAAATGCTCAATAGTTTCATTAATTGAGTCTACTACTCTCATGCTTTTATTTGTATAAAGTTTCTAAGTTAAAAATTCAATACTTTATTCATTATAGGTCTGTTCAAACTTTCTAGTTCTTCTTCACTCAGTTTTCACAGTTCAACTTTCTCGATTTTCTTCATTTCACCTTTTTTGTCTGTTTCATCCTAATTAAGTGTTTTAGCACACAATTATTCATTATAGTCCCCTATAATTCTTTTTATTTCTGTAAGATCAGTAATGATATACCTAATTTAATTCCTGATTTGAGTAATTTGAGTCTTCTTTCTCTTTTCCTTGGCCAATCTAGCAAAAACTTTGTCAATTTTTTTCATCTTTTTTGGGTTTCATTGATTTTTTTTTCTATTGTTTTTTCTTGTTTCTATTTCATTTATTTTTACTCTGATCTTTATTTATTTTCTTCCTTCATTTACTATGGGTTTGGTTTGCTCTTATTTTTTTAAGTTTCATAAACTGGAAGTTCAGATAATGAATTTGAGAAATTTCTTGTATTTTAATACAATAAATTTGTATGCTTGTATCACAACTATAAATTTCTCCTAAGCATGGGTTAGTTAGTAGCTGTCACAGTGCAAAAATTTTCTTATTTTTGCCTATAATAGAAAAAAAAATATTATTTGACTATAATTTTTGGTTTTGAATAAAATTTGTTAGAAACAGAGATATATACCAAATTTTAGAAACATAGAGATATATACCAAATTTATGTGTGTGTGTTATGTGTGTGTGCATAATAGACTGTGTTGTAAGGAAATGTCTGTGCTGCATCAAATATTTTCATGAGTTAAAAGCCAGCCTTGTAGTTTCCATATTATCAAACCTCTTTAGCCAAATTAAGGTGACAAGCTCATAAGATTCTGAGAAAGTAAAACTCTAGAATTTTCAATTTGGGAAGAAAGTACATACATATCTTGGCTAGTAAAACAAGCATACAAAACAAAAACAATAACAATAACAAATGTCCAGGTAAACATAGATGTAGCCACTACCTCAATGAAAATTCAAGCAGAACCATTGATAGTAACATGATCTCTGAAAGTTATCTGCAAAACTTAATTATTTCTCAGCTTGGAATTGTTCCTTAGATATCTAGGCATTACTTTAAATATAAAAAATTAAATAGCACATCATATGGAAGGTAAAGGTGTATTAAATAAAGCATTAATGAGGTATTGGTGATAAGGAAAAAGGATAACTTTTAAAAGAAGATATTTTACTCTTCAGATAAAAATAGAGATAAGAAAAAAGAATTTGCTTTCTTATCAGCTCGATTTGATCAGATGGATTGTATGCTTCTCAGTTTATATCCTGCCATTTTGGCTCAGTTTTCCATTTTTTCCCCCCTTAGATAGAAAGAATCTGCTTGTGCCAATCAATATGCTGTAATGTATCATCTGAACTTAAATGAGAACAACCTCCTATTGCTAGTTGAACGTCCTGCTGTTACCCTTGCTCTCCAGCCATGAGAACAGCATGCACTATTTCCCTTCAGATTGACATTCATATGGAACATTAATTGCTCAATGTGTAGTCAAGAAACTCTGGCTCTTCTTCTACAGACTTTTGAATGATCGTTCTCCTCTACTGTCTTGATAAGCAGCAATGGTACAGTTTGTGCAGAGCTCTAAATCTTTCTATTTTAGGTTCATGCATTACCCTGCAGATGCTTGAGTATTTGTATAAAACAGAACCAAGTAGGATTTATCTCAACTCACAGATAGTGTTGAGTTCATTTTAGTTCATTAGCATTTGCAATGAATGTGAAGCTTCTTTTAGATTCAAGGTTTGAGAAGCTTGCTTCTTATTAAAAAGTGGTATCTATTATTTATTCTTCTTGGGATGAGAGCGTTTATTTTCATAGGTCATTTAATCCTATAAGTTGTAAACCATTATTATCTTTCTCGTACAGATAATGAAATTCACACTTAGAGAAATAAAATCATTTTCTCAGGCTCTTCAGAGGCAAAACCACTGTTTAGACCTAGTGTTCCAGAGACTCCTCTTTTAATCTCTGAACGCAGATTCTTCTAACCACCTTTTTTTGTTCTTTCATTAGTTTCTCATGCTCCTATATTAGAAGTTGCACTTACTGAAAGAGGGAGGTGGGAAAAAATGCAGAGGAAACTCAAATGAATGAGCCTTTCAATCATAGAAAAGAAGTCACCTTATAACAATAAGCAAAATGTTCTAGGTTTTCTATTTTGTGATTTTCAAATAGGAATTATCACTTTTGTAAACCAGTAAAATCTGCTTAAAATACCCACCCTTCCCATCAGTGTCACTTCATTGCACTGGGATATAAAGAATTTCAGATTTGCACCTGTCTCTTTCTAATACCAAAGTCATAGAGAGAGACATTATCTTTATCTAGAAACATCTTCATTGATAGGCACTTAGAAGCAAGATATTAGAGGAAAGCTGAGAATACAGGGTCATTTGTGGTATATTCCCATGTTGTACTTACTATATGTGTTCATATAGTATTTGCCCTCATATCCCATGTTCACCCAACTTTCTACTCTTTTAAATTCAGAAATAGGAAAAGAAAATTCATTTACTCAGGAAGCCAAGAAAAGAAAGGTGATTTGTTTCATGTAACAAAAACTTATTGAGCATTTAGTATATTTAAGACACTAGATCTATATACAGCTATATATATCAGAGAAAAGTTCTCCTTTCTCACACTTCTTATCTGGAGATTAGGAAGCAACCACATCTAAGTCTTTTAAGATGGACTCCCTAGATTTCATGTGTGAAATTTAACTTCAGGGAAAGTGTAAGCAGATTTTATTTCTTTGATTTTCCCATGGATTAAATTTATTACTATAGGTTTCTGTAACACAAATATGGTGTGGTTTTAAAATTTTATTACAAAAAGAAGTGTGAGGTTGGAGAAGTTTGAGATTGTTCTTCATGGAGAATCAGAGGCTGTCTGTCATGAAGTAGTGGGGAAAATCAATCACCAATAGTAAAAAATAATTCACAGAAGAAAACTATGAAATTAGCCATGTTCTATTTAAGATAAAAATTGAATGTAACAGATTTTAATAAAAGAGAATATAGGGTTTTTTAAAACTTTATAACTAGTTAACATATTATTTATTTTATAACATTGCTTCTGTTTATAGCTAGGCCAAATAGGCACATGAGCAGTTACATAATTTTATAGTGACACATTATACTTGAACAAGGATTCTGTCTGCTCTCCTCTAAAGTTAGCTAGTTCAGATGACTCTACAATAGACTAAAATTATGATTCTAATTTGTTTATATAGAAAATGAGATTTAAAAAAAAAACCTTAGAGGATTTTCAAGCACCAAGGAAACATTAATTGATATGGTTTAAGACATTACTGAGGTCACACAAGGTCAGCAAAGAGCCAGAAGAAAATCCAATTCTAGTTTCCTGACTGGGGCTCTTTCCATCACACAACACTTTCTTGTAAACACATGAGCCTGAAAGATGCATGAGGCCCAGTGGATAATCTTTTAAGAAAGAAGTATGGTAACTTAATTTAAAAAAGTGCTATGCTTGTTCCCATTCCATGAGAGTGGCTCAGTCTTTTGGCACATAGACATACTTAAGATTCTACAGTTAAAGAAAGCAACTAATAGTTTTTAAAATATATCCTTTATGTGGGTCAGACGTGAAATAGTTTGTGAAAGGAAATGCCCCAAACACTGCATTTTTCTCTAATGAATCACTAACCATTTGTGTTAAAACTTCGCTTTTAGGGAAGAAATTTTAAGACTATAATTACGTGCTCACGTCGGCAGCACATATACTAAAATTGGAATGATACAGAGAAGATTAGCATGGCCCCTGCGCATGGATGACACGCAAATTCGTGAAGCGTTCCATATTTTTCCTCTGAAAGGGAAATGAGGAAAACTACCCCTTTTACAATAGCATCAAAAAAAAAAAAAAAAAATACTTGGGAATCAACTTAACCAAAGACGTGAAAGACCTCTATAATGAAAACTACAGAACACTAAAGAAAGAAATTATGGAAGACCTTAGAAGATGGAAAGATCTACCCTGTTCTTGTATAGGCAGAACTAATATTGTCAAAATGACCATACTACCAAAAGCACTATACAGATTTAATACAATGCCAATCAAAATCCCAATGACATTCCTCATAGAAATAGAAAAAGCAGTCATGAAATTCATCTGGAAAAATAAGAGACCCAGAATAGCTAAAGCAATCCATAGTAAGAGGAGTGAAGCAGGTGGCATCACTATACCAGACCTTAAATTATACTACAGAGCAATAGTAACAAAAACAGCATGGTATTGGCACCAAAATAGGCCAGTAGACCAATGGTACAGAATAGAGGACACAGAGACTAACACATCTAATTTCGGTTATCTTATATTAGACAAAGGCGCCAAAAATGTACATTGGAGAAAAGATAGCCTCTTCAACAAATGGTGCTGGGAAAACTGAAAATCCATATGCAAGAAAATGAAATTAAACCTCTATCTCTCACCATGCACAAAATTCAACTCAAAGTGGATCAAGGATCTAGGAATTAAACCAGAGACACTACACCTAATAGAAGAAAAAGTAAGTTCTAACCTCCAGCATGTTGGATTAGGCCCCAAATTCCTTAATAAGAATCCTGTAGCACAAGAATTAATACCAAGAATCAATAAATGGGATAGAGTCAAATTACAAAACTTCTTCTCAGCAAAAGAAACAATCAGTGAGGTGAACAGAGAGCCTACTAATTGGGAACAAATTTTTACCACATGCACATCAGATAGAGCACTAATCTCTAGAATATATAAAGAACTCAAAAATCTTAACACCAAAAAAAACCAAATAACCCAATCAATACATGGGCCAAAGAGCTGAACAGACACTTCTCAGAAGAAGACATACAATCAATCAACAAATACATGAAAAAATGCTCAACCTCTCTGGCAATTAGAGAAATGCAAATCAAAACCACTCTAACATTTCATCTCACACCTGTCAGAATGGCAGCTATTAAGAACACAAACAACAATAAATGTTGGTGAGGATGTGGAGAAAAAGGCACGCTCATACATTGTTGGTGGGACTGCAAAATGGTACAGCCAATATGGAAAGCAGTATGGAGATACCTTGGAAAACTTGGAATGGAACCACCTTATGACCCAGCTATCCCACTCCTTGGTCTTTACCCAAAAGACTTGAAAACAGCATACTACAGGGACACAGCCAATTCAATGTTTATAGCAGCACAATTCACAATAGCTAAACTGTGGAACCAACCTAGATGCCCTTCAGTAGATGAATGGATAAAGAAAATGTGGTATATACACACAATGGAGTATTACTCAGCAATAAGAGAGAATAAAATCATGGCATTTGCAGGTAAATGGATGAAGTTAAAGAATATAATGCTCAGTGAAGTTAGCCAATCCCAAAAGGCCAAATGCCAAATGTTTTCTCTGATATAAGGAGGCCGATTCACAATGGGGTTGGGATGAGGAGCATAGGAGGATTAGAGGAACACTAGAATGGCCAATGGGGAGGGAGGGGAAGGGAAGGAAGGAGCAAAAGGGTGAAGAAAAAAAAAGATGGTAGAACGAGATGGATATCATTACCCTAAGTGCATGTATGAAGTCACGAATGGTGTGAATATACTTTGCATACAACCAGAGATTTGTAAAAATGTGCTGTATATGTGTAATATGAAATGTAATGCATTCTGCTGTCATTTATAACATCTTAGAATAAAAAAATTAAATAAATAAATAAAAAAAGACTATAATTACACCTTACAGTAGGAAAAATGGTCAAAATGCATTGTCTTCAAGCCTAATAGTATTTCTTATTTGAAACAATAGAGCATTGTGGAGAAGCTGCTTTTCTTTTCATCAAAAGACCACTCACATACAAACCAATATCACTAGTTCAAGATTATCAATATGTCATAATCTAAAACATCTGAGTTATACACAGAGAGCTGGAAGATTTTCTAAGTGGGTAAATATATGAGATGTTGAGAATGCATGAAAGTCTCTCTTGAAACTAAGTATTTAATGCTACAAACCATTTTCATTTCAATGACTACATTTAGTGATGCAAAATCATTGCTTTATTGAACTGGTTTCTTCATCTCAGTGCTTCAATAAATGGACTCTGCAAAGTTTTATTAATATGAACAGAAAAGTCAAAGTTCTATAAATGAATTCATTTTACAGAGTTATAACTTATTTTTACTTGTTATTTTACTTGCTGGGTTTATATACTGCTCTTATATAATAAATATGTCACAGTTTTGCCATTATTCCTAAGCAAATATAGAACGTGAAGTGAATAAAACCATCTGAAAAGTTATCTTGAACATTGGTTCAATTGTGAGGGGATTATATTTTATAGAAGCCAGAGGATGTAAGTATTAATTTTTTATTTGTAATTAGATTTCTACTGTTTCTTGCCTATTATTCCACCTTTTGGTCATATTAGGTGATATTTTCTAATTTCCAAAACTATTCTGTATGTATCAGAACAAGAAATGCCACCCACTGTGAGAAACAATTCCCAAATTTTAATGGCTTACATAAATATTTGTATCTTCCTCACATTGCTGTTGACTAGTTAGGATGTCTCAGAAATCTAAATCCCTCCCATTGAATAAAAGCATTATCTTATAAAGATGGCCTCCATGGTCATCACAGAAAGAAAAGAGTGTGGACAAGCACACAGGAGATTTCTATGGCAGACTTCAAAGATGAAAACATTATTTCTACCCACAATTCATTAACCAGAGTCCAATCACATGGCCATAAACTAACTTCAAGGGAGGCTTAGAAATAGAGTCTTCCTCTATGTTCAGGAAATGGAAGAGGAAATGGTTAGCACAGAGCTATTTTTCTGTGACAGTCTCTAAACAACAAATCTGCAACCCCTGAACATTTCCTAATGTCATCATACTGCTTAAAGCTGCTATTGAACTCTCCCAATGAGGAGCTGTTGTTGTGCCAGATATTGCAGCAGGCAGGGCACAAAAAGACACTTGATAAACAAAAGCTGTCAGTCTTTGACATGCATCATCTTTTCTTTTCATCCTCCATCTACCTCAAAAATCAGGCCCCTGGCGCTTCCTAGAGTCCCCTCAGGCTAACTTGGAAAGTTTGATCCAGTCAATGGAGAGCAAAAACTCCAAGGTATCTAAACATCTCAATTTCTACCTCTTTAAGAAATCAGCCTTACTGGAAGTAGTAGGAGGGCGGGGGGGAGGAGGGAGAGAGAGAGAGAGAGACTCAGAATCTAAACTGTTAATAGAAATAAATGCTTATTTGTGGAAATACTGATGCCCACAATTCTGAATCATTCTGATTTAGCTGCATATTGAAATGATCTTGCAAAGGACTGTGTTGGTCATATTGAGTCCTGCTGAGCATCTAGCAAGCTGATGAATTGATATCTCAAAGAAAGGAGAAATGAAAATTAAATTGGAAATAAAAATTAACAACAACTGAGGGCATTTCAAAAATAAATTTTCATCTTATCAGTTCCTTTCAAAGACTCCAATGATGAGTATTGTTGTGAATGGAAGAAGTGATTTTCTTTTCAAAGTTTTCCATTCAGTAAGATGACAAAGGTATCTGAAATTACAGATCTGAGCTCACCAAGAATCAATGCTTTTCCTGCTGGCAACTTAGCAGCTTTTGTAATTGATGTGACAGTTTCATTTCCCCACTGCCACAGATAATCGACATGTTACTCCATCTCTCAAGCAAATCTTTTAAAAAAGTTCTTCAGTTTTATTTTTTAGTAGATATTAACATTCTAAAAAAAAGGGTATGGCAAGGACAGACTGCAGATTCAAGGTTTTGATAACACCTCTCTTTGGACAGTACAAAACAAAAAGTTGTCAATGTGATTTCATCAACATGCCTAATAGCTGCTTCAACAGGATACAACTGATCATTGAAAACCTTTCTCTAAGAATCTTTTAAAACATGGAGTCTCCTTAACACAGGATCAGGTGGACAGAAATGAAGGTGGACATTTGCTCCTGACTTGACCATTTACCTCAGAATTGTCTTTTTTTATTGTTTATAGAATAAAATAGAAAAACCTTTAACATATCAGCACCTTGTCCTATTTAATCTCATCTTTTATTACCTCTTTGTCACTCACATAACTTGAACTTAAGTCCCACCAAATTCACTCTTTCTGGACTGCACAATGAGCTCTCCTAACCTTTAGGCTTTTTGCATGAGCTGTTCTCTCAGCCTGGCATCTACTGTGTCAGTTGGAATGAGTTAGATGATGTTGCAGTAACAAGTAATTTTGCACACACCAGTGTCTTAAAATAATAGAAATTTATTTTCCACACATGCAGTGTGGGTGGTGAAGCGCATTTCATCAGGCCACTCTGGCACCAAGGCTGGTGGAAACTTTATTCCAACACATGTTTCCATGATCACTGCATGAATATAAAATATAAGGAGGTATCTGGACAAATTGTACACTGGCTTTTAAAATTTTTGCCTGAGAATGACAGTCATCCATTCAACTCATATTTTATTAGAGAAAAGCACACAGTTATGCATATATTGAAATGGGATGGCAGTGCAATCCTACCATGGAAAGAAGAAAGATAAATATTTTTGTCGAAGTGCTCATGACTATAGAAATCTTTCCAGCAGGTAAGATTTCAGTCATTTGCAAGATCCAAACCAGATGCCACTTCCTATGAGAAGCCTTCTATGACATCTCCAGACAATTAACTCCTTTTTATGTTTAAATATTTTTACACACTTTCTTGAAACAGTCAACACATTATATTATTGTAAACAATTACCATGCCTATGTTGAACATTACATGGAAATATCTATATAATTTTTATCTACAATCACCCTACATTGAAATAGCACACTAGAGTTTCTTGCTCCTGTCTAACCAGAACTTAGTATACCTTGGTTAACCTTTCTTTATCCTTCCCTATTTCCTACTATCCTAGCCTTTGGTAACCACCACTCTCAAATTTTTATGGTAAGTACCTGATATAGTTGCAGTGTATGCTAGGTGCATGCTAAATCCTCCTTGTTGGGGATTAATTTGTACATTTTCTTGATTAGATCATAACCTGATTTGAAGTCATAGACTATGTCTTTTTGCATCATCCCAACCCTAAGATCTTAAAGCAGTACTTCAGCCATAGTGGATGCCCACTGTATGCTAAATGAATGAACTATCTTTGTTATTATGATATGTTGTATTAATTAGTAGGGTAGGTTGAATTATGATGCTATGACAAAACAACTCCAAAACTTTAGATAAATTCGGAAAGATTATGACTTACTTGCTCATGTTACATATTCTAGATAAGTGGGCAAAGAATTCTGTTCCATCTACTTAGGGACATAGGGTAATCTAGGTACTATTGTTTTATAGTCAAATCATCTATAATTCAAAGCCTTTTCAGTTACTCTGGCAAAGGAATAAGGAACTGGAGAATCACAAATGGATTTTTAATACTTTGGCCTGAAAATGACCCACCTCATTTCCATCTAATTCCCTGGACCAGACTAATCATGTGGCCCCATATGGAAGGGGCTGGGAATATGGAGAAATAAATGGAATATTTGGTGTACATTTCTATCTCTATTACATGGGTGAAGGTAATAGCAAACAAAATGTTTGCAACATGGAATATATAATGTTGAAAATTAATATAATCACATTTTTTTCAGTGCTTTTAAGGGAGATACCTGAACTCAATAGCTGGTATAAAATGCCTCTCAAGAAGAGAAAGAGAACTATCCAAGTGCTGTGTTTGGAAAACAATTCTTTCACAGATAATATGACCCTGCCTTCCAAATTCCTATTAAATATCTGTAACAATGAAAACTATGCAGTAGCACACACACACACACACAAAAAAAAAAAAATACTAAGAATACTATTTAACTATATGCTAGAAACTGGAAGGAATTTACAACCCCAGAGATGTCAATGGGTTTAGATAGACAAGCAAAATGCAGGTCTTTTCATGCCTCCTCTACTGTGTTAGCACAGGTGCTTGGAGGAAATGCTTGCTTAAACAGTGTTTCCTGGCTCAGATGCTAAGAGTACATGAAGAACACAGGGGAGCTGTTTATTATTATATAGGCATTATTTTTATGAGGTTCATAATTATATCCCCTCCCCTCTGTTTTCATTCTGGTTACTCAGCTAAACCATAAACATGGAAAGACATGTCAGATTCTCAATTCCTAGGATATCCTCTGTGAGGGTGTGCCACTTTGCATGTTCATTTTGACAAAGTACAG
The DNA here is from genome assembly GCA_025594165.1 of Tamias sibiricus. Taxonomy (NCBI): domain Eukaryota; kingdom Metazoa; phylum Chordata; class Mammalia; order Rodentia; family Sciuridae; genus Tamias; species Tamias sibiricus. The sequence continues at coordinate 102,365,096 of CM046664.1, read as the reverse complement.
AGATTACCTCTGACTTTCTTTTGTGCATTACAATCTAGGATGGCTGAGAAGAAGGGGCTATTATTATACTCTACTGAAACTGTATTACCTACACATCTGCTAGTCACAAAAAACTGCTCACTATTTTGAATTCTTAAGCCTTCTTCATTTCAGGATCAGAGAAAATTAGTCTCTTTCAACTAAGTGGACTGTGGGGGCTGATTTAATTTATGTATTCACTACGGTGATGATTTTAACTAGAGCATTTCACATTCAAGAATAAATAACCAGAACAAAACAAAGCAAAATAAAACTATTAAAATTATACTTAAAAATATTTGAAAGCAGTGTAAATGTAGAATATGCTATTTTTATGTTTTGTAACCCAACCAATATTTGGATAGCAACATTTCTATTTTTAAAGCTAACTTTAAAAAAAATTTTTTTTGAGATTTCCCAGTGCTTTCATTTTGCATTTTATAAAGACAACGATTTTCATCATCTCACATTCAAATGTCATGGGTTTACATAAAGTTAATTAAGTTACATGATTATTATAGCAAAACAACAATTTGATTCTTTTTATAACTCTCCAAGCTGAACTGGGGTCAGCTGGGTGGTTTGCTTTCCTATTTGTGGTCTATTCTGAGGCCCAATATGTGGGGTGCCTCACTTAGGATGCCAGAGACATCTGGGGGCAACTGAACCTCTCTCTTCACGTGGCCTCTCCACAAGGCTGTCTTGGGTTTCTTCACAGCATGATGACCCCAGAGTAGTCAGGCTTTTAAGATGGTGACTGGATTTCAAGAGAGAGGAAGCAGGAGCTGCCAATTCCCTTATGGCCCCAATCTAGGGCTAGCCCTGTATCCTGGATGCCATATCTTATTGGTCAGAACAAGTCACAGGGATAGCCTAGATCCAAGAAAACAGAAAAAGACTCCCCTCTGGAAATGAGGAGTAGCATGTGTATGCAGGAAGGGGGAAATGATGACAGTGAGATTTCATCTCACGCCACTCAGAATGGCAGCTATCAAAAGCACAAACAACAATAAATGCTGGTGGGGATGTGGGGAAAAGGGCACACTCAGTCATTGCTGGTGGGACTGCAAATTGGTGCAGCCAGTCTGGAAAGCAGTATGGAGAATCCTAGGAAAACTTGGAGTGGAACCACCATTTTACCCAGCTATCCTACTTCTTGGGAAAACACCACCACATAGAAAAGGGGCCAAAGCACACTTAGAGACAAAACAACTGATTATTGGTAGTATTCCAAAGTCACACTGGATTTTACAAAAAGTCATTTATGATTTGAGAACATAGACAACTGATTTACATGTAGAAGAAAGTTCCAGAATTCTGAGGAGAGGCTATGATGAAGGTGGAGGAACACAAGGGGAGGCATATGTGTTCCTCCACCAACAAGTTTTCATTTTATTCACAAACTACCTTATTATAAAAGAGAAAGAATAAAAATTAATTAAACCATATCTCAATAAAGGTGGAAAAACTGATTAAACTGTTCTTTGACAGTTGGTCAGCTTAAATGAAGGCATTGAGCTTAACTCCTACTGAAATAGGATGTAATATTATGGCTAATGCGTATCTAAAAATGTATTTCTCCCTTTGCAACCTTTCTACTAAATTCAAGACAGAAACAATAACATGGAGCAAAAGTCCACAATCCACTTTACCATTAGATGAATTAAATTAAAATGGAAAATATTGATACAGAAAAAAATATGCCCACATATTTTTAATTGTTGAAGGATTCCACACAGAAGGTAACCAAAGAGAGAAAAATAACTTTTCTTTTAGAATTCAGTTTGAGAGATATGCACCAAGTGCAAAGTTCAGTGCTAGTACTAAAAAAATTACAAAAAACATATGCATGAGTCTGATTATCTTGCTGAGGAGAAAGGGAGAATATTAAGTTTTCCTAATAAAGTATAGTAAGCGCTATGAAAATCATAACCTCCCTACCACACACAAAGAAACAAGCAAAGAGGAGTGCACTGTGTTTTAGTCAGGATTCTCCAGAAGAAAAGAACCAATAGACTGTATATATAAGAATGTATTTACTAGATTGGCTGACACTATCAGAAGCTGGATAGTCCCATAATAACCACCTGCAGGCTGCAGAGCTGTGGAAACAGCAGTTACTCAGTCCAAGACATTGGAAACCTCAGAATAAGACCAATGATACAGCCTCAGTTCAAGGCTAAAGCCCTGGTAGCTTTGTGGAAAATTGCTAGTGTTAAGACCTGGAGTTCAAAGGCATCCCCAGGGAGGTGGCAGCAGGAAAAGGAAAAACAAAACAAAAACAAAACAAAACAAAACAAAACAAAAAAACACCCACCCATTGAAGCAGCAAGTTTGCAAAGTTTGCACACAACTATGAGCTTCCCCTTCTTCAGTTTTCTGTTCCATCCGGATACCAGCCTATTGGACAGTGCTGCCTACACTCAAAAAGGGTCTTTCCCTCTTAAGTCACTTCCTCACATGCCAATCAACTCAGGGAACTTTCTTATAGACACACCCAGAAGTGTGCTTTATTATTTTCTCGGGGGTCTCTCAATCTAGTTGACAACCAAGATTAACCACCACAGCCTGTGTTTACTATCACACAATAAAGAGTCAGCAGATCGTGACAACTTGACATCTCATTAGATCTCAGAAATGTACCCTCTAGGAATGTGTAGAAAGACATACAATCAACTACAAAGAGCAGTGCTTTTGTAATAGGCAAATGGTAGTACTCTAAAGCTAGATGTTTATTTGAAAGCTTATCACCCAGACCTTTTGCAGAGTCTCAGGGTGAGATTCTAAAAAGTTTTTACCTTAGGGATTCAGCACTTGCATGAGCCCTCAGGTGTCTAAAGAAAAAGAGATGTTAAGAAGGGCAGATTTGGCCAATGACAATGTTTTCCATTCCAGACAGGAATGTTCTCAAATTGCCTGGGAGTGTATTATCTGAGCTATCCAGGACATTAGGAGATGGAACAACAGTGGAAGGGATTCAGCTATTAGATGCTTCAGAAATCAAAGTGTAGATAAAAATTTACACTGCATTGTTTTGGAAACGGTCACCTTAAGGGGATTAAATTGACAATAAAAATAACTCAGCAATTACCATTGATGCTAAGCTTTGTCCCTTGAAAACATCATTTGCCATGCTATGAGGTTTTTCATCTACTTCAACCATTTAAGGAACACATTTCACAAACTTTCTGAACTTAAGAAGTGATTACAGATTGAGCAATCAGAATGAAAAGAACTTTTTAAATAAGTTACATTTCTCATTAGAGTCAATTAGAACTCATCACCTGAACACAATTTCATATCAATTTAGAAGGAAATAAAGTACTGATGTGAAAAGAGATACAATAGGTTTTTTATTTTCCTCTGAATCCTCTGAATCTTCAAAAAATTCAAAATATTTCATATAGAGATGTCAAGTATAACACATTTCTCCTTTTGAAGACCTGAATCTAGACTTTTGTTAATGGAAAAAAAATGAGTTATCACTCAAGGCATAGAGTGTTTGAAATGTAGTTGGTGAATTATTGAAGTATAAGTGCAATTCAATTAGAATTAGATTTGTTTATAAATTTATTTTTGCCATTAATTTAAACAAGCTTTAAACTATGAAGTAGAGTTTTGAAAATAAGTAAAATGAAAGAACCAGAAGATACCCTAAAGAATTATCCCACATATTTCCAAATAGAGATCTACCATCATTATCCCTGTTGTGGGCAACATAACTTGGAAAGAAATAGATAAGCCTTTTAGAGAATTGGACTTGAACAAATTCTTCTACAGCCTGAATTTGAGCATAGGTACAGTTATCCTGTGGGTTTGGTTCCAGGATCTGCCACAAATACCAAAATCCATGACTACAGTCCCTTTAGAAATGGCATGGTATTTGCATACTATGTAAGCATATACTTTAAAGCATTTCTCGACTACTTATAATACCTAAAACAATGTAAATAGTTGTAAAATCATTTAGAAGCTAGTAATAAGGGAAAATCAATGCATATGTAATATAAATATAATATTTTTCCAAATATTTTTATCCGCAGTTGGTTCAATCTGTGGATGTGAGACCCATAAATATAGATGGGCCTATTGTATTATTGTTCTAAAACTTTCCTTACTGAAAGACAGAAGAAGCAGTAACATAAATACCCAGTTGTTTTCTGAAGTGACCAATTGTGGCATCATCTACAGCAGGTCCTCACCTAAACTACCTTAAATTCAAAAAGTCTTACATACTTTCTTGTCACTTGATTCCATTATGGACAGCTGTGTCTAGCAGGCCTTCTGTAATAAATAGTACGTTTCTATGTTTTGTTTGCTGATAGCTTTTAAGCCCCACTTCTTCCTCTTTCCTTTTTGCCCCAGTCTGATTTCACTTATTTTCACTTATAAGACAGCCTAGGTGCTCAATCTCTCCTTAGTGGCGGTTCAAACCCCACACAAGTCTCTCCCCACCATTTCTGAATGACCAATGAAAACCCCAAACCAGTCTACTTTTTCTCTGCTCTTAAGCCATTTTTAGACCTGCTTCTGAAGCCTGCCCTCCTATCCCTGGAAAGCTTCATTACATAAGTAAAAAACCTTTTCTACATCCTTTTTGTGTGTGTCTGGAGTCTTCAAGCTCAACAATCAAGCCAATTTTGGTAGAGGTCTGTTCTATCTCTGAAACATGGTTTCTGTCTCTGCAGTGTGCTCACAATTTGTTCTGAGAGAAAAGTGTCTAGAACTACTGGGGGGGGGGGAGTCTTTCTTCATTCTTTAAATTTTTATGTTTCTTCATTCTTTAACTTTTTATGTTTGTTTGTTTTAGGGGGGACTGGGGATTGAACTTAGGGGTGCTCTACCACTGAGCTATATCCTTGGATCTTTTTGTTTTTTGTTTGTGTGTTTTAAATCTATTTTTTGGGGGAAGTGTACCAGTGAATGAACTCAGGGGCACTTGGCCACTGAGCCACATCCCCAGCCTTATTTTGTATTTTATTTAAAGACAGGATCTCATTGAGTTGCTTAGTGCCTCACTCTTGTTGAGACTGGCTTTGAACTCATAATCCTCCTGTTTCAGCCTCTTGAGCTGCTGGGATTACAGGCCAGTGCCACTGCTGTAGTCCTTTTTTGACTTCTTAACTACCTGAGGGCAAGCCTGCATTTTGAGCTGCTGTTGCTGAGTGGTGCCACTTTGTGGTATATTTGTTTGATGCTATTGAGGTTCTGTTACTGTTTTAACCAACCTATGTCAGAAGTTTCATTAATTGGCTTTTAAATGAGAGGAGTATAGGATTCAGGACTTGGTTAATTTGGCCCTGGCTCATGTCTTGGCCCAGACCTATCTGTGTGTCTTAGATTAAATCATATGTCTCAATTCCACTGTAAACTGGAATTGACACTAGGTTGAGAGAATGACTCTTACCCTGTGACCAGTTATGACCCGGTATGTTTCAACCAAGTCTAGGTCCCAGTTCTATAGATAGCTCATGGGAAAGACAATACCCTTTGTGATATGTAGGTCCATTGTGTGGTCACTCACATAGAAGAAACATAGTCATTATTTGAGTAGCAGTTATTATTTGAAAACTTGAATTACTAAAGCCCATGACCCTAAAGGCAGATGCTTCCTTGGAAGCCTTTGCTGGTGCTTCCTTTATTTTCAGTTATGTTTTAGTTGCCAAAATATCCTGATCTCTACAGGTATAGGAGAAAATACCTATAACATCCCTGTGGTTAATTCACCATTGCTATTAGGGTGGTCTCTGATCCCAGTGATTCTGATCTGATGCTCTCTGGAAGGAATCTAAAATTCCCTAGAACATTTTAAACAATAAAAAAATGACTGGCGATAATTGGCTTTTATACCTTTATAGTATAGGTTTTTAATTAATTTAACTGAAATGCACCAATCAGCAAGCTTTCTCAGCTTTAATTAATATTTGGGCTCAAATCACAGGTATAACTGAAGAATATGTCCACTTAAAACAAAGTACTTCCCTAGAACATTAGGGGAATTATTAAACACAAAATAAAGGACATGAACCTCACTTTAACTATTTGAACTCTTACCTTACCTAAATTTTCCATATTCATAGCACACATGACCCCAAAATATTGCATAGTAAGCATAGATACCCTGCCATATTGAGTAGTAAATTAAAGTTAAACCGAGTCTTTGTACTTAACAAATGGGCTTGACAAATTGGGTCCACATGGACCTTGCTCACTATTATACTCATTAATATGGTTCAATGTAAACTAAAGCAGAGATCTTGAAGGATCAAACCACTTGATACAAGACCTATTTACACACGCCATGATTATTCCCACTCCTTCATTTAATAGCCCAATATGTGCTTTACTTATACTTGGAAAGAATAAATGGCAACACAAAGTGGATTACCACAACCTCAGGGCCTCAAGCCCATCCACTGAGGTCCTTATACCTAATGTCATGAAAATCACTGGCTCCAAAAAAACAAGAACTTGAAAATATTTTGCACTGCTGATTACATCAAAAAGCTCTGGACACTATCTGAATTGTGATACAAGCACTCGTCTTATCGTTTCCAGAGATTCTTTTATTGTATAAGCTTTAGCAACCCACTTTCAGATCTTTTGGAGTCTCTGGACCACCTACAATGGTTTTAAGTTGCCCATAGACTTTGGATCTAAGAAACTGTTCCCCTTGACTCTATGCTATATTTTATTATAGTGGCACTGGACACATGACACTCCATATCCAGAGGCCTACCATATCTTAGGTCATGGAAGCAACAACCCTGAAGCTCAGCATGACTACTGACGCCTTCTTATAACAAGATAGAGTCAAAGCTGGGTCCTGTGGTATTTCCCACTTGCAAGAAGGGTTGCTCTCCTCCATTCTTGTCCTTGATATATGCCAGAGCTCTAGAAGAGATAACCCCTCCCTGGCTAATTGATCCGCTCTGATCAACTGAATGGACAGTAAAGGGCACTGGTAAATTTTATGGATGCATTGTCACCATCATGAATAATGGAACTCACTGAAGAACAGATGCTTTCTCTCTCTCTCTCCCCCCCCCCACCCTTTTCTTTTTCTCATTCTTCTTCTTTTCTTTTCCTTTTTTTTTTTTTTTTTTTTGTATGTGTGTAGTACAACTGGGGATTGAACCCAGAGGCACTCTACTACATCTCCAGCCCTTTAAAAACATTTTTTTTTTTTTAAATTTTGGAACAGGATCTCACTATGTTGCAGAGACTGGCCTTGAACTTGAAATCTTCTTTCCTCAGCCTCCCAAGTTGCTGGGATTATAGGTGTGTGCCACCAAGCCCAGCTCACTTTTCCATCTCATCATGGCGATGAACCTGATAAAGAACAAGTCATAAGTGTTGGTACAATGGGTTAGCACAGTTGATAAAACTTCAGTCATCTCAGCACTGGATACCCAGGCCAGCAATTAGCTTTGTCAGTATAATGTTATGATCTCCTGAGACATTACAAATGAACTGTCTGATCCACCTAATGGTAGCAACAATCCCTTATCCATAGATGCTTCCTTTGTGGTAAGGACTCTGATAATCTCTTACCTTACAGATACCCAAGACAGAAATCATTGTCATATATATATCTATACATACTAAGGCCACACTCTAAGCCTTCATCAAAATATTCCTTATTTTCTTTAGAGTTCCAGACATTATTTATTGATAGTGACAAAGGCACCCATGCCACTTCTTAGAACACAGAATATGGGGCTCTTGAAGAAATCAGTCAAGAATCCTTTTACTGCCCTTACTATCCTCAGGCTCCAGGCTACAATGGTGTGATGGTTAATTTTATGTGTCAACTTGACTTGGTCATGGGGTACCCAGATATTTGGTTAAATATCATTCAGAATGTGTCTGTGAGAGTGCTTCTGAATGAGATTAACTTTGAATAGGTAGGTTGAGTAAAGCAAGTGGTTCCCCTTTCCCAGAGTGAGTGGACCTCATTCAATCCTGTGAAGGCCTGAATAGAATGAAAAGGCTAAGTAAGAGAAGATTCATTCTCTCTCCCTGCCTGTCTTTCAGCTGGGAAGCTGGCCTTCCCCTGTGTTTGGATTCAGATTCAGACTGGAACTTTTACATTGACTTTCCTGGTTCTCAGGCCTTTGGACTCAGACTTTATCCACAGTTTGCCTACTATAGATCTCAAGACGGCTCAGCCTCCATAATCACATGAATGCATTTCTTATTTTATGAGCATGATACATTTCAGTCACAGGCAAAATATCAAGGGGAGTATTGTAATAGAGTTGGACTCCCACTTTTGGTGTTTAACTGCTTTTAATCTTCACTCCTTCCTCTTACTCTTTGTTCTACATCTGGGCAACCTCATAAGATAGCCTGGATGCTTCCTCTTGTGGCACTGACAAGAAATTGAAGCCAGTCACGCTTTCTCCTGCAAAGGAACCCTTATTCCAGCCTCAACTCCTAATCATTTTTAAAATCCCAAAAAGTCTCCTTTCCATGCTCCTTTCAAGCAATTTTGGGACCAGCTTAGAAAGTCTGCTCTGTTCTCTCCAGAAAAACTGTTTCCATCAGTTTTGATATCCAAACCAAATTTTGAGTGGGTGTCCATTTTATTTGTGAGGACAGTCATAGTACAGTTATAAGATTTTTTTGTTCACTAACATGCAGATTTCAGCAAATTCTTCTGTTTCTTAACTTTTTCATTAAAAGTAACATGGAAGAGGAATGAATCTATCCTCTACACCCCACACAAGACCTATGTCTACAAAACTAAAACTTATAAAGCCCCCCCGTTGTTTGATGGTATCATATTATCTCACCTCACTTATTAAGAGACCATTTGATGTAATGATATGTGAATAGTCTGAGGGTAACTATGGTGGAGTGTTTGGGGGTACATAATGACATTCCCTCAAGAACATTATTAGATTACCTGAGACTTTATCATTTTGTCACTTTGCCTATGGTTGCTCTTCTTCTATTTCAATTATCTATTTTTTCTACTTAACTATCCCAAAACCTAGTGGCTTAAAATAATTCCTATGGGACAGGAATTTGGATAGAGAATGGTAGGGATGGCTCAGCTAATTTTTACACTGCATGCCATCAAATGGTGCCACTCATATGGCTGGGGGCTGGCTATGTCATTTCTACCATGGTCACATGCTTAGAACCTCTGTTCTTGCTAGTTTTGAGTGTCTGATCCATTAGGACGTGGATTCTTTTCACAATCGATTTGACATTCCTCGCTGCAAGGTTCTCAAGGTATTTTGGCTTCTTATATGGCTGTTGACCTCCCTGAAATGAAAAAGCATGCAGTGCAAAAGCAAAAGTTTCCAGGTTTTCCTAATGTTCCATCCCAGAACTGATACAATGTCAATTCTGCTCCATTTTATTGGTTAAAGAATATTTCAGGACCAGCTCAGATTTAAAGAGAAGAAAATACACAAGGGTTGATGGTACTAGGAGGTTGTTTCAATGGCTAGTTCAAGGTACTAAATGGTCATACCTCCCAAAGTTGTATCTACTCCCAAAGCTGTTATCATCTTCACATAAACTGTCCTGACTGTAGCAAAATTAATGTGTTTCAACTACAGTATTTGTGAGTAGTACAAATCCACTGTGCAAAATATCATAAAGTCCCACAAATAAGATAATGTGTGCTAAAGAACATGAAAAAATAATTAAAAATTATAGAGAACAGGAAAACAGAGCTCAGATTGTCTTTTTCTTTTTTTTTAATTTTTTATTATTTATTTACTTATTCATCATGCACAAGTATAGTATCTTTTTTACATACAACTGCTTGTATACAAAGTATATAAGTACCATTCAGATCTTCAATCATGCATTTAGGATAATGATATCCATCTCATTCAACCACCAATTTTTTTCAACCCCCCCCTTACTCCCTCCCTCCCCTCCCTTTCCGTTGACCATTCTAGTGTTCCTCTGATCCTATGTACCCCCTTCCAACAACACTGTGAACCAGCCTCCTTATATCAGAGAAAACATTCGGTACTTGGATTTTTTAGATTGACTAATTTCACTTAGCATTATATTCTCCAACTTCATCCATTTACCTGCAAATGCCATTATTTTATTCTCTCTTATTGCTGAGTAAAATTCCATTTTGTATATATACCATATTTTCTTTATCCACTCATCTACTGAGGGGCATCTAGGTTGGTTCCATAACCTAGCTATTGTGAATTGTGCTGCTATAAACATTGAAGTGGCTGTATCACTGTAATATGCTGTTTTTAAGTCTTTTGGGAATAGACCCAGGAGTGGGATGGCTGGGTCATAGGGTGGTTCCATTCCCATTTTCCCAAGAAATCTCCATACTGCTTTCTTAATAGGACTGCAAGGTTGAAAAACTATGAGTAATTTCCCCAAATCTGTGTGGCTTAAGGACTCATTTCTATCATATCATACTGTCTTAAGCTCACTATATTTTGTTTAACAGAGTGTGTTGTGAGAAATAATAGGTAGCCTTGAGCTTTATGAGATTTTCTATTTTATGTCATTTTTGTTCATCTTCTAAAAGTATTTAAACAGTGCCTGCTTAAAATGCATGTGGGAGAGGGAGGAAGAGAGAAAGAGAGCAAGCAGAGGAGGGCACCCATATGTGCACTGGTTATAAAGAGAGAAAAAACAAAGTGATCATGTAAAAATGAAATGAATTGCCAAGTGTCCATTTAGAGAACAAGCAGGACAGTGTTATTTACCATCCTATCCAGTACTGACATTTTCTTTCACACCAGAGGTTGCCATGACCCCTCATTTTGCAGCATTTCATGATAAGAATTCTGCCATATGACATTTCACTAACCACATTTCATTGAACATCTCTTAACCTTTGACATTTGGGCACAAATGATATATCTTAACCTGCAATCAGAAACCTTTTCCTAAGAAGTAAGCAACACTTTTAGTGTCAATGCAAGGGATGGAGATGGCCTTTATATATTTTAATAAAATATTTTCCACTTCCCAGATGTAAGATTTCCTATTAACATTTTTAGATGTATGTTAAAAATATGGTTTGCCTTCTACTATGATTTCCCTGGCATACATTATAACCTTGGTAACTACTGTGAAGCTATTCAGAAGAAATATCTTTTCCATCAAGCATGTTAAATAATTTATTTATTTTTAACTGTTCTTTACTTTCCAGAGTCTATCTGACAAGAATACATTTATTTGGAACTTTTTATTTGCAAATTTATTTTATATTTTAAAAAATAATACATTTTTATCCTTGAAGATTTGTATCTTAACCTAGATCTTAATTTTCTTATAGCATCCCTATATAATCCTTAGCACTCCAATAATCTTTTTATATCTTCCTCAAATAGCTAATAATACTTACTAATAAACTATATCAGGGATTAACAAAGTAGGGTCAAATTTGATCCATGTCCTCTTTTTTATGAATAAAGTTTTATTGGAACATAACTATTCAGTACATTTTCACAGTATCAATGGCTATAGTTACAAAAGACACTTTGAGGCCTGCAAAAATACTGACTATATGGCCCTTGATAAAAAAAAATGCTGGCCCATAAGAATATTGTATGAATTTATAAAACATCATTTTATAAAATTTGACTAACTTTTGAGAGATAAAATAGTATATGTTACAAAATGAGGACAAATATATATACTTCTTCACATATAAAGAAATTCATCTTTTCTATCATTCATATTGTGTATTTGATTTTCCTATCTCTTCCTCTGTGTAATTTCATTGATTCTTCTCTTTAGTTGCTCTTCTTTTTAGGACAATGTTTCACTGAATGTGGCTCTTGATTGTCTCAGAGTCACCTAGTATTTGTGAAAATGCAGATCATTGAGTCCTGTATCAGAATAGATGATGAATCTTCAGCTTTCAAAAAACTCTTCTTTTACTCCTTGACAGGGCAAGTATTCTCATTTTACAATGCTTCCCACTGGCCAATCCAAATATAAGATTTTTTCTTAGCTACTTCTAACTCCCTTTCATATTTCATGATTCACAGAATCAGCCAATAGTTTTAAATGTCACTAAGAATTTTGGAGGATTAAGTCCCTTCAAAGCAAATGTAATTTATTTGAACAAGATTGTTCCAATAAGAAAATAAATTATGTATTTTCTACAAATCAATGTATCTTTGTTATAGTTTAGATATGAGGTATCTACAAAAGCTCATGTGTTAAACAATGCAAGAGTTTTCAGAGGTGAAAAGATTGTATTTTGAGAGGAATCACCTGATCAGTGGATTAACCCACTGATATGTGTTAACTGGGTGGTAAACTAGAGTGTGGCTGGAAGAAGTATGTCACTTTGGTTGTGCATTTATATTTTGTCCCTGATGAGTAGAGTTTCTTTCTGCTTCCTGGTTGCCATGTCCTGAGCTGCTATGTCCTGACCTGCTTTCCTCCACCAAACCTTTTGCCATGATGTTCTGTCTCACCTTGGGCTTAGAGCTATGAAATCGGCCAACCATGGTCTGAACCTCTGAAACCATGAGCCAAAATAAACTTTTCCTTCTCTAATACCTTCTCAGGTATTCTGGTTACAGAGATGAAAAGTTGATTAAGATAATCTTCTTGACATTTTGTCATTGTATTATAGTTATCTATTTCTGTACATTATAAATTTCTCCTAGACATATTTTAAAAATCCTGGTATAGCTTAGTGGAATACCTGTGATTTAGCTATTTCAGAAGCCCGCAGTAAAGATTCTGGTTAAGGAGGCAGTCATTATCTGGCTTTTCTTCCAAGCAGTTAAAAGGCTTTAGTCCTCAAGAGTAACCCACAGCATGATAACTGGCTTCACTCAGAGCAAGGAAGTCAGAGAGCACAAAAGGAGAGTCCAATTGCAAACTGCCATAATGGAGAGGTACCAATGGCAAGAAACTAAGGTCTTTAACACTAGCCAGCGAGCCACATCATAAGGAAGCCTTCCCTATTAGAACTTTGCATCCTTATGAGAGACCTTGAGCCAATAAATGCACTAGAGAAACTATTTAATACAAGCATCACCAAAGAAAGCTTTTGTTGCTATATTAATAATATATATCAGAAGAATTTAAGGCAAAACAAAACCAAAGATAAATAATAAAAATGATTATTTTCTTAATAAAATAAAGGTTTAATCCACTAAGATGGAAAAACTCCAAACATTCATGTATCTAACTTACGTGAGCTCAGTAGACATAAAACAAAATTTGACAAAAGTACAAAAAAAATAGATAAATGAAAATTGGTATTGGGTCATATTTTATACAGCTCTGTCAGTAATTGACTAAGCAGATAAAAATATTAAATACATAAAAATTTAAACACTGTCATTAGCATAAGTCACCTGATGGAAATAAAAGAACAAGCACTCTTTCCATGAAGTTATATGAAGAACATGTTTTCAAGATTATCATATGCCATGCCAGGTTTCAAGGATTAAAATAATAAATATGTAAGTTTATTTTTACTTTAGCTTAATTGCATCATCAATAAGAAATATAATACTTCTACACACAACAATGTATTTCACACTCTATAAAACTATATGATTATTTATTAATTCTATCTATAGTTTATTTTACATTTCCTTCTTCCAGAATATAAGCAACTGGAAAATTGAGATTTTTAATTTTTTTTTAAACTGGATTTTTGTTTTCACTGATGCATTCATCCCCAAGTACCTTCAACAGTGTCTAGAACATAGAGATATTCAATATATATATTTGTTTTGTTAATGTTTTTGACTAATACAGTCAAAAGAAGAAGTTGTATTTCACCAAGAAGACTACTCCCTGGTCCTCCAATTTTTTGCCTTTTTGAGTTATGGCTGAACAACTAGTAACTGAGTGACTAAACGAGAAAAGCTGCTGGAGGCATATTGAGACCCTGGCCGATGTATTAAGGAAGGAGTACAGTCTTCCAGGGATAGTTTTTGGAAAAAGAGGTTGAGGCACAGCTGTAGGATATGAAATAGAGTCTGACACAAAGTTAGTGAGGCACTGAGCATTGTCTACTGGAGGGTGGAAGACATTAACGGACAGCACTGTTATATAAATAGCTAAAAAAGTATTAGAAGAATGGAGGCCACCTTCAACTATGCATGATATTGTCTCTACATGTATATTATTTTCTTATTCTATTTTTAGCTGAGTCTAATGTGCTATTTACCTTATCCATCAAGATTTTAAATTTATATTTAATTTTTTCCTACTTTTTTTACAACTATGATTGGTTCTTGTTTTACATTTTCCAATTCTGAAAGTAAATCCTCAACTTTTGTATTTTATTTCCATGGCATATTAAATTTTTATTTTAAGTGGTATCTGATTGCTATCTGGATCTCTTGTGATTATGTTTCTATTATCTTATATATCTCTTATTTTTATTATATTCCTATAAAGGTGGTTGAATTTATTGAGTTCCAGGTATATATGAGAAACTTTAGCAATAACTTGAAACCTGTATGATGTTATACTTCTACATATAGGATGTAAATTTCCTTCTGAGGTGTTTAGGGGTACTAGCCACCCTGGATTTCTTTAATTCAATTAGAGAGTAGATGACTTGTAGCTGAGTTTCAGACTTTTCTTTTATTTGTACACCAGAGATTTTCAGGGTCACCCTCTAAAACTGGAAAGCTAATGCTCCCCCTCCTTCATGATCCTTGAATACTGACTTTTCTCTGAGCCCAAAGATTCTGTCTCTTTCCCAAGTCTACTGGAATCAATTCATGCCCCTATGGAAAAAGTGTTCCCTGATGCCATGATCACATACCTGGATTTCCTGTTGTTGTCCTTATGATTGCTGAGCAGGTTCTCATAAATAAGCAGGATTAGTGTTTGCAGGACTCCACAGTCCTGTAAGAGTCAATATTGTTCTTCTCCTCTTCTAATGGAGCTGGGGTAGAATAATCTCTGAATTCTGCCAGTACTCTGGCTGACATACCATTCTTCTTCAGGTATCATGACCTCTGATGTGGCCACCCTTGGAACCATACTCTCTGATGCAGTTTTGCCAGATTCATTAGAGTAGAATAATTTTAAGTTAAAGCAGTTTCCTGTTCTGAAGTGAGAAAGAAAGAGGATGATGGGATATTGGAAGGATTCCAAAGTAATTCTGCTGTACACCAGTGTTCTTTTTTTTTTTTTTTAAATCAGGTATTATTTTTTAAAAATTTTATTTTTTATTCTTAGTTGTACCTGGCAGCAGAATTCATTTCAACTCATTGTACACAAATGGAGTGCAACATTTCAGTTCTCTGGTTGTACACAGTATATAGATGCACCATTCGTGCAATCATACATGTACTTAGAGTAATGATGTCCATTTCATTCCACTATCATTCCTACTCCCATAACCCCTCCCTACCCTCCTCTTTGCCCAATCCAAAGTTTCCCCATTTTCCCATGCCCCTCATCATAGATCAGCATTACACCAGTGGTTTTATAGATTTTTTTTTTTAAAAAAAGAAATTTTTCATCTTAGTTATATCATCCTTATTCTCCATAAGATTGTTATATGGCATTGGAAGCTAGACTAAAAAACAAATCTGAGTGGTAGATAACATGCAGTATTCATAGTCATTTTATCTCTCCTAGGGATTACTTTTTTGCTGCATGTCAACCTTTACCAAGTAAATACACATTGTTAACCATAGAACCATCATACCATTTCTCCAGACAGGCTCATAAGTGCCTATGTTCCCTAAGTAGACATGCAGAATCCTAAATTCAAGATGAGATTATTCCTGAACCTTAATAATCAAACTTCATTTATTTGTGGTGTGGGGGATCAAACCAAGGGCCTCATGAATGCCTGGGAAGCATTCTAACACTGAGTTATACTCCTAGTCCAAAACATATTATGGGTGGCACTAAGTAGTTAGCACTGAAAACCTAAAGTATTTAAGAAAGTATTGCCCTAAATTTATATAACATACTCCAAATAATATTGGTCAAAGGTAAGGTATATGTTTGCTACATTGTGTTATAATCAGTAAAGTATATATAAGAAAAAATGTATTTGGAATGCACGCTAATAAAATTTGTGATAGCACAAATCTGAGATTAGAGAACATATATTAGGGGGGGTGTTGTTATCTTTTTTGTTTCTATAATCACAGATTCAGTGTATGATAATTTTTCAACAGACAACTTTCTTATACTTCTTGATGAAAACTTTGGAATCTATAGAGACAGAAGAGTAACATGGATTCTTGAGTTTCTATACAAAGGAGGACTACTTTGGAGAGTGATCTAACTTTTACATGAGATGAAGGAAACTTATTGTATTAAGAGCTAAGATTTCATTTTGTTATGGTGGTGTTGTTAGTCCTGCAGACTAAAACCTTGTTATTCCAAGTGTGCTCATAGATTCAAGTCCTTACATTATCAAGTGGCAGATGCTCAGGCTCCGTTCTATAGGGTCTGAATCCTAGAGAGATTTATGTTCACATTAGTGTCTGAGAAACACTGATCCAGTGTATTTTGATTAATCCTTGAGTGAAATATTCTGGAAGCCAAGCCCAATCAGAGGCAAAAACCAACCAGGAGAGTCTCTGGTGCTGTCAAAATCACTTATTCATTCACACCTCCAGCTATCCAGGAACTAACTGAAGGAATGTCTTTAGTTTTCTTTTTTTGTTGTTGTTGTTTTGTTTTGTTGTTTTTTGTACCAGGAATTGAACCCAGGGGCATTAGACACTGAGTCACATCTCCAGCCCTTGTTGTATTTTACTTAGAGATGGGGTCTCCCTGAGTTGCTTAGGGCCTTATTAACTTGATAAGGCTGGCTTTGACCTCTAGATACTCCTGCCTCAGCCTCCCGAGCCACTGGGATTATAGGCATGAACCACCATACCCTGCTTTTAGTTTTCTTTTTAACATTAATCAAATTGTGTTGAGAACATATAATCAAAGTCATTGGAAGTATAACAATGAACAAGTTGCATAATGCTGTTGCACACATAAAAGTTATAAACTAGCTATAGGATACAAATAATGAATCGGTAAAGATGAGAAAGCATGGTGAGCTGTGAAGATCAAGGAATAAGGTGATATGGACCCACACGAGAGATCTTAAGGAAGGTTTCTTGGGAGAAGTGATATTTAAGCTGAGAGCTGACAAATGAGCGAGAATTTTTTGGTGAAGGTGTGGGGAAGCTGCTAAGTATGACTGCAACCCAGTGTGAAATGGGGCACAGGGATGAAGAAAGAGCATGGATAGGCAAGCAAGGACTCACATTCTGTGTTCAAGCATACAAAGGAGAAAAAAGCTAACTGCAAATAAGTCTTTTATTTGCATGAATGAAATTTGAATTCAGACTATTGAAGTCTTGGAAGAATTCAGGTTGGGTTAGTCCACTGAGGATGATCAGTGAGTTCTGTTAGAACATAATATCTCATGTTAAACATCTTAATCTCATATTCCTGCCTTTTTTAAATTTTGAGATATCAAGCAAAAAATGTGTGTAGCTTTTCCTTGACATCACCATATTCTGATCTACTGCTTGTTACCCTCAGATCTGCTGAATGGGATGGTGAGCATCCCTTTCTTCTGC
Source organism: Tamias sibiricus (assembly GCA_025594165.1). Taxonomy (NCBI): domain Eukaryota; kingdom Metazoa; phylum Chordata; class Mammalia; order Rodentia; family Sciuridae; genus Tamias; species Tamias sibiricus. Next base: position 102,347,532 of record CM046664.1, on the reverse strand, counting down.
AATTTTGAGGGAATTTTCCAGGGCTAATATTGAAATGGAGGTAGAGAAGTGTCTTACTAACAAAAATGGTCATGACTGGTTTACTTTTAAGAATCAGGCAGAATTTTAAGCAATACTATAAAATCATCTAGAAGCATTTTGATTCATATGGTGGATATTTCCATAACATGGAAACAGAAGACAAAAATCAATATGATAAATTTTGCATGAAGATCAAAGGAATCATGGAGAGGATACATAAGATACATGAGTCAAGACAATGTTGCAATAAAATGAATGGACTAGACCTTGACTGGACATACAGATACCACTGTCATTCTGTCCTAAGGAAGATGTAGTCCAAAGCACAATAAAGTTTTTTTGCTAATGATTAAACACAGTAACCATTATATACCCCCAGCAATATTTCTTAGACTACTCAAGATCTTTGAGGTAGAAAGATACCACTGCAGAACCAAGAAAACAGACAGGCAGCTTCTCCACAAGGTAGGTGAACAAAAAAAGGGTGTGTGTGGGGGGGGCTTTAGCAGAACTTAAAACTGGACATGCAAGGCAGACTGGGGACACAGGAAGTTGGATATAATGAAACATGGAAAACATCCCTAGCAGCATAGCCACTGCCACAGACAAACCAGAAGCTTCAACCAGAGAGGTCCCTCCATGAGCATAGTAGAGGGATTAGGGAATTAAAGTAATCTGCATTTTTGGGAAGCCTGAGGTGTGTCTGGGTATGGAGCATTTAGAGACCAAGGACATTTCCCTACAAACCTGAAGGACTCACTGCATCATATCTGTTGAGGGGGGAGTCACCAACTCTCCAGATGCCACACAGAGAACAAAGGAAGGAACCAATTTGCAGCTGTGGTGTAGGCGCTGGCAACTGAGAAAGCTGATTCTGGGCAAACCTGAGTTTGTTCCAAAATACTGGTCCCAGTAAACACACACTGCATGACACAGAATATGCTTAAGTGACCAGGAGAAAATCAGATATGGAGAGAGGTTTACACAGGGGACGTCTGTTTGTAGAAACCCACCCGGCTTTACCCCTCCCTCTCCAATTCAACTGCTTGCTTGACCAGCTGGGAGAAACACATCTGGCCAGGGAACTGGGAAAGGCAAGGACAGGAGAAATTGTGTGGAGACTGAACCCAAGAGGAGGAAACCTGTGGTCTGCAGATGACATAGTGGATTAAGAATTGGCTCCCCTACCACACGAGTGGAACTCAGGGGAAATCTCTGGGCTAATGTTTTCCAGTGGGGACCAGCAATTACTGGGCACTAGAGGTGCACTGATTTAAAATATCTAGTCCAATTAGCATTCAGTGAAGAGCCTGAAGCCCATCTAAGCCTATATCCTGCCTCCAGGAATTCTGCGTACAGGATTACCTCTCTCACTCCAGCAATCCTGAATGTGGAGTATCACACTCCAGAAGAAACCACCTAAAAACGCTGAGAAGTAAAGTTGAGAATATTTTGACGTTCACCAGAAAAATTCTTTAACTTTTCATCAAGTATTTTTTTCTTTTTTCTTTTTAAATTCTTTTTCACTGTTTAATTGTGACCTTAATGATACATGGACATTTGTAGAGTTTTCTATTGTTTTCTTCTCATCTCTAGCATTTTTGAAGCCAGTTATTTTACATGGATTAGTTTTTTGTGAAGTAGGATGTTTGATTAGTATATTTTAGTTTTGTTTTCTATTCTTTTGTTTTTATTTTTAAAAATTTTTGCTTCATATATATTTTTCTCCTACATATTTCCATTGATTCTTTTCTTCTGCTAACAACCAATCTCTATTGTTCTCTCTTTCATTTTTCCTTTAATCTTGTACCTCTGTCTTCTCTCCTCCTCCTCCATAATCATCATATACTCTATCACTTCAGTTCTCTCCCTGTTTTCCATTTGAAAATGTAAACCCTTTTGCAAACTTGCTGTTTTTATTATAGGAAATAAATGATCATATTTTTCTGTCTATTGTGATAATTAACAGTGTAGATGTCATCATAGGAACTACTTGGTTTCATGCTGTAAATTGTTTGCATTAGTTGCTGTTATTATTTGTCTCCCCCTAAACAGTGAGGTACTGGAATCCTTCAGGGACACTATACGTCCACAGGGTAGAAACTCTACTGCCTCAGATTCATACTATTAAATGGGTAGACATACAAACAACATGAAGAAGCAAGGAAACAAATCTCTCCAATCAAACCAAGGTACTCCAATAACAGAATCCATTGGCACCACAGTGTAAGAAATGTCAGAGAAGGCATTTAAAAGGTACATAGTTAAACTGATATGTGAAGTGAAGAATGATATAAGAGAGCAAATACCTGTATTTGCAAAAGATCACTCCAATAAAGAGATAGAGATTCTGGAAAACAAACAAACAAATAAACATAAACCCTTGAAATGAAGGAAACAATAAACCAAATTAAATATTCAATAGAAAGCATCACCAACAGAGTAGACTAATTGGAAGACAGAACCTTAGACAATGAAGACAAAATATATAATCTTGAAAATAGAGTTGACCATGGGAGATGTTAAGAAACTATGAACAAAACTTCCAAGAATTATGCAATAACATAAAAGACCAAATTTAAGATTTATTGGGATAGATGAAGGTGTAGAGATACAAACCAAAGGAATGCACAATAATTTCAATGAAATAATATCATAAAATTTCCCAAATATAAAGAATGAAATGGAAAATCAAATACAAGAGACTTACAAGACCCCAAATGTGCAAAATTACAACAGACCCACATCAAGGCACATTATAATGAAAATGCCTAAAATACAGAATAAGAATAGAATTTTAAAGGCTGTGAGAGAAAACCATCGGATTACCTATAGGGGAAACCAATCTGGATCTCAGCTGATTTCTCAACCCACATCCTCAAAACAAGGAGGTCCTGGAATAACATATACCAAGCTCTCAAAGAAAATGGATGCTAACCAAGAATTCTATATCCTGAAAAATTAAGCTTCAGATTTGAAGATGAAATAAAAACCTTCCATGATAAACAAAAGTTTTAAAAAATTTGCAACCAGAAACCTGTACTTCAAAATATTCTCAACAAAACATTCCATGAAAACAAAAGGTGAAAACCAGTGAAGGGAGGAACTACACTAAAGGAATAGCTAATCAAAGGAGAAATTAATTCAAATTAAAAACTAGAAATAAACCCAAATGACCAGAAACACAAAGCATATCTCAATAATAACCTTGAACATTAATGGTCTAAACTCATCAATCAAAAGACATAAACTGGCAGATTGATTTAAAAAACAAGACTTAACAACATGCTGTCTCCAAGAGACTCACCTTATAGGCAAAGACATCCACAGACTAAAGATTATGGGGGAAAAAAATCATATGACTCACATGGATCTCATAATCAAGGTGTTTGTATCGTCATATCAGATAAAGTGGACTTCAAGCCAAAGTTACAGAAAAGACCATTTCACACCGTTTAAGGGAATTATACATCAACAAGACATAATAATCATAAATATTTATACACCAAATAATGGAACATCTATGTACATCAAACAAACTCTTCTCAATTTCAAGAATCAAATAGACCACAACACAATAATACCGGGTTTAAACTTTTTTTATCCATATATATGAACAAAACTATAAATACATATGTAAAAAGGAAAATATTTAAGTGGATATGGATTTGTGTATGCTTATTTTTATTTTGAGATGGGTGTTTATAATTTTGGTAAGATATAGGATATAATTACATAACTGAGTATATAAAAAAAATTTGGGTAGGATTTTGGTTGCCATTAGGGTACATATATTTATGTGTATATATATGTTATATATATATATATATATGTATAGGGTATATATATGTGTATATACACCTACATAGAGTGTGTATATATATATATATATATATGGTACATATATCTATGTATGTGTATATACATAGATATAATAAAGGTATATAAACATATACAGAATATATGTATGCAAATATATATAGATACTCAAAGTGATATTTATAAATTCTCTTTAAAAGGCTTACGATTATGGTAGGTTTAGGTTTACTTCTGAGTTATGGCTTTGGTTTAGGGAACAGGTTACCTTTGGAACATATGTATCAATATATATGAATGCAAACATGAATATAGAGGTAATTATATATCTATCTATATATGCATGTATATATACTTTTATCTATGGATATTTTTAAGTATTATTAATATACATGAAAATATTTAGATGGTTATAAATTTGTATATAATTATTTTTCTTTTGAGGTGGATGTTTACAATTTGCTTTAGTTACAGTTTATGATTACATAACTGAATATATATGAAAATGTATGAAGAGGATTTTGGTTATCATTAGGATATATTCATATATATATATATGAATGTACATAAACACATATAGGAATATATATGTGAAAATATATATAGATATTCAAACTAAAAATAAAAGAAATAAATAGGTGGTGACTTAGTCCCATTTTTGCAGATAAGGAAACTGAAGCACAGGGTAATTAGAAGATTTGCATAAATTTCCACAATTAGTAATGGGCCTTGTATCAGTCTGGCCTCAAAAGTCATTTTGATCACTGTTAGTGAAATCACGGTCTTAATTTCCTCTTTGTATTGTTCATTGCTGCTATATAGAAACAAAACTGATTCTTTAATATTGGTCTTGTACCCTGAAATTTTGTGGAATTTGCTTAATAGCTATAATAGCTTGTGTGTGTGTATTCTTAAGGGCCACTGCCCTAAATTTTGTTATATTTTTCTTCCAAAATCTATTGCTATTAATTTAATTTAGAACAAAGTCTTTAAAAATATCTTCTGATTCTGTGTTTTTAAAGTACTACAGACAATATACCTTAATTTTACTTCTCATGTTGTCTGGCTTGGAGATTTTGTATGTTTAAAAAATATCTAAAAATGAATAAAATCTTCAATAATAAAAAAAGAAAGATACCTCTGCAATGCAGTAACTGCACTATGTAAGTGTAAGGGTTCAATACCTTCCACAAAATAAGGTCAGACCAATTCTCATGTGCTATGGTTTGGGTATTGTTTGTCCAATATTGTGGTTCATGCACTGGGAGGAGGGTTCCTGATATAGCTTGTATTGAGGTGGTAGGGACTTCAAGAGATGATATTAGATTATGGGGCACCTCCCTTGGGATGGATTAATGTAGCTCTTGCAGAACCTGGATAATTCTCATAAGAATAGATTGTTATAAGAATGACCTTAACTCCTCCCCAGTATCTTGCTTCCTTGTTCACATGCATAACCCTCTGTGTGGGGCCAGTTCCCGTTCTACTTCTCAGCTCATGTTGTGGCAGCCAGATATGTTGCACTATGCTGTTTATAGTTTCCAGCCACCAGAATCATAAGTCAAATAAACCTCTTTACTTTACACACACACACACACACACACACACACACACACACAAAGAATCATGGATTTCAAGGAGGATGTTAGTGATTGAATCAAGTGATATCTCTATTTCAATTAGCTCTTTTTCCTTAATTTGCCTATTTTTTGTAGTTTTAGATCTCATTCTTATTTTTCATGCAGCCTAATAGGGACCAGACTTCCTGGTTATATGTAAAAAGCAAATGTATGAGCTGTGAATGTTTCAAAATCTTGTATAGGAGACTTCATTTAAATTTTGCCAATGTAATTGCATATATCCTGACAATAGATTTAGGGGTCAAAGTCCATTATTATGAAATCCTAGAGTTATCTGCCATTCTTCTCTTGTACATTCTTCTATTACTATTTTACTAGATTGAACATTTCTTATGAGGATTTAAAGATCTATTTGGCAGATATGTTAGCTGTATCCCACAAATTTTGATATGTTGCATTCATATTACCATTAAGTTAAAAATATTTTCTAATATCCCTTGAGATCACTCACAGACTATTTAGAAGTGTGTTAATTTTCAAGTATTTGTAATTTCCTTGGTATCATATTGCTATTGATTTCTAACCTAATTCTGTTTTAGTCAGCTTTCTTACACTGTGAACAAAATATCGGACAAGAACAACTTAAAGGAGGGAAAGTTTATTTGAGGCTCATGATTTCAGAAGTCTCAGTTCATGGATGGCCAACTCCATTGCTCTGGCCCAAAGGTGAGGTAGCACACCGTAGGGGGAAGGGCCCCTGTGGAGGAAAGCTGTTCAGCTCATGGCAGGGTCCAGAAGCAAAAGAGAAGAAAATGAAGGGGAGGGAAATGCAGGGAAGATGAACCCTTCCAGAGTATGCCTCAAGTAAGCCATCTCCTCCAGCCACACACCAACTGCCAACATTGGTAAGCATTCACACCAGGACAAACTGATTAGGTTACTCCTCTCACAATTCAATCATTTCACCTACAAACATTGCTGTATTAACACAAGAACTTTGGGGATCACCTCATGTACAAACCATAACAAATTTCAATGTTGCCAGAGAATATACTCTATCATTATAATCCTTCTGAATTTATTGAAGCCTACTTTAAAGCCCAGCATATTGTCTATCTAGCTTGGTGAATGGCCATGTGTACTTGAAAAGAATGTAAATTCTATAGGTATTGAGTGTAGGCCTTTGAAAACAACAATAAGTCATGGAGGTTGCTAGTGCTGTCCAGACTGATACTTCAATCATACTTAGATTTTAAATCTAGTTTTCCTTTTAGTTGGAAACTTTAGTTCATTAACTTTTTTTTTTTTTTTTTTTAAGTGGTACTAGGAATTGGGCCCAAGGTCTCACCTATGCTAGGTAAGCACTCTACAACTGAGCAACATAACCAGTCATCAGCCCTATTAGAGATATTGGTGTAATGATTTTTGGTGTAATTATTATAAGGAACAATATAGAGCTACTATTTTATTATTATTATTTAGATAATAATATTAATATTACTTATATAATAATATCACTTCTGCTTTGTTGTTTTTGTTTTTCTTTCCTTATCCAGCGTATATTTGAATTCTTTCTAGAATTTTAATTAAATTTTAGCTACACTTTTTGTACTACTTTTAGAAATTCCTCAGATTATAATACACAACTTTTTAGTCTATATGGAATTAATATTTTAACATTTAATGCAGAATTAAAAACCTTTCAACGGGGCTAGGGTTGTGGCTTAGTGGCAGAGCACTCGCCTCGCAAGTGCGCGGCCTGGGTTCGATCCTCGGCACCACGTAAACATAAATGCATTGCATTGTAACAACTAAAGTAAATAAATAAATATAAATAAAATAAATAAAAACCTTTCAACTATATCAGTTCATTAACTACCCCAAAACCATTCTTTATACGTCTATTATACCAACATACTTTATAAAACCCCACTCTAAAATTCTTTAATTCTGTTTAATGTAGTCATATATTTTTTAATAAATTAAGAGGAAACGAAATCTTCCATAGTTAATGTAATATTTACCATTTTGAATGTTCGTTCCTTCTTGAAGATGTGATTTTTCTACTGGTATAATTTCCTATTATACTAAAAAACTTACTTTATTATTTTCTGCAGTAAAGGCCCATTGGAAATAAATTTTCTTTTACCTGGGGAAGTATATTTCACATTCATTCTTGAAGGATATGGAATTCTTATTGATTATATTTTTCTTTAAAAATGTCCTTCCACTGTCTTTTACCTCCAATACTTTTTGTTGATAAATCTATAGTCATTCAAATCATGTATCATGTTTTCTGTTTTATTTTTTCTTTGATTTTCAACAAATTATTTATGATGTGGTTAGATATGATTTTCCTTGTATTTTTTCTTAGAGTGTACTATATTTTTTAAATACATAAATTTTCACCAAATTTCGAAAAAATTTAGCCATTATATCTTTAAATATTTTTCTGTACCATTCTCTCTTCTCTATGGGGACTACACTGTATTGGTAAACCTTCTTTCACAGCTCCCCAAGAATGTTAATTTTTAAAATATTTTTATTCTCTGCTTTATACTGGATAATTTTTGTTGCTTTATATTCAAATTCACTATTCTATTTATCATCTCCATTTTCCAAAGAAGCTTATTCCATGAGTTATTTATATTGTTATTTACATTGCTCCAAAGTGTGTTGATGTTCTTATTTTATCAGGTGGGCTAGAACTCCTGACTTAGGAAGATAGCATTTAAAAATATCAAGTCAATTCTTTGGGCCTAAGTGAATTGCTTTGCTTCTTCCTAGAATATGTACAATTCAAGCAGAAGGCAAAATTTTAGGTAAACAAGAGATTACCCATAGATTATGGGTTTTCTGGCTCAGATTCTCTCCTCTCCAGTATTTTCTGTTTTTTTTTTTTTTTTTTTCTTATGATACCTTTGAATGAATTCTGGACTTTTAATTCCATTCATGAGGATGTCTGATGAATTTGTTGAACAAATGGTAGCTGATAATTCTACCAGAATGGTGGGGGGTATTAGGTTTGCTAAATTTTCTCCTGTTACCAAATTTTTACTTCACTAGCTCCCTCTTCTGTTTCCACAATGAAATGCAGATTCTTTAATAAAGGGTGAGTTTTCTATTTTCGTAGAATTCTTTGAAAATATTTTGTTCCTTTCACCTTTCTATCTGCCAATGCCTTCTTTCCTTTTCTCCTCAGACCTCTAGGGGATGCCTCTCTTGTCAAAGTGTTCTCTTTTCCCCAGGACAGTGTCTTTCCAAAACTGCTGCTTCTGGGCTACACCCTTTGCATCTCTTTAGTGTTCAGTCTCTAGTAGCCAAATGTTCTTTTCAGTCATGGTGAATACCTGTGGGCTCCAACCTTAGTTGTGTCCATCAGTCTGTGTCCATCACTACTGTTACACTGGTGCCTTTTCTTCTCTTCTGCTTATTTCTTGAACAACTATCTACTTTTATGTAAGCTCTGGAGACAAATGTTTATTTCTCTACTTAATGCTAAGCTGAGATTTGCACTGTTGCCTGAATACCAGTTTTGTTATGGAAATAAGCTATTGGTAGTATGATTTGCTCCCTTTTTAATCTCTGTGGTTTCATTTTGGATGACATATAGAGATGGATGAAATTTAGGGCCCCCTCTCCTTTTTCTAAAATGAAAAAACAATATCTTTTAACTAGCTTCCTTTATATTATTTCACTCCTTGAAACAAACCATACACATGTATTTCCTTCTGTTCTTCCCATAAAGAAACTTTAAAAGATCCATTTACCTGAGATTACTTCCTTGGCAAGTAACAGGATGAAACTCATATTTAACTCTACTGTCCTTAACCACATGACTATACTACTGGGCAATAATTTTATGCAAGTGTACATGTGCTGACATCGGATTGCCCAGATTAAAATCCTGATTCCACCACATGTTGGCTGTGTGATCTCCAGCAAGTTAAAAAACCTAGAGAAACTCTAGTTATTTCTCTATAAATAAGGATAGTATAGTATTTTTCCTTATAGGTAAAAATTTTATATTAGAAGAAATAATCCATGTAAAATTCATAGCATGTATTAAGTATTCAATAAATATTTATACTAATTCATAAGGACTATTAAGTTGTGTCTGTTGGTGTTTTTAAGCATTTTCATAGTGAGATAGTCTTTAAAATGTGCTAATAAAAAGACAACAAAATAAAGCAGTTTATTATAGACTTGAGGCCAAATTCCAAATAAACTGTTTGCCATGTCTACAATCCCCTCAAATCTGCAAAAGCTAATCTCATTTTAGACTTCCTCCAGAGGTAACTCTTGCTAATAATATCCAACTCTGAAAGTCTGATTGCACTCTAATCACAAGAGGGCTGCCCTACCCCTTTATTCATGAAACCCTTTCCCTAAAGTGTCCTTATGCAATCAAATCAGATCCCAAAGCTTTTATCAGCTTCTAATATGATTGAATTACAAATTTTGCCACCCAAAATGATTCTGTAGACAAAAATTAAAAAATCTCAAAAACAATAACTCTAGAGGAATATATTTGAAGCAAATGTTCCTGAAAGAAGCCAAAAGAAACATTTTAATAAAATCAATTAATGATATAATAGAAGCTTTCATGGCACTGAATTGTTATTGCTAAAAGGATAGCAAACTGTTTATTTGAATAATGAATATAATTGTTATTAATTATTTTACACCTTGGTATCTTCCAGACTGAATTTACTTAAGTAAGATTAAATATATATGAAAATGAAATACATATGTGTACATATATGCATCCCTAATGTATATGTGTGTATATGTATAATACATTTTTATACATATTATTAATGCCAAAAAGATTAGAGTCATTGAAGACATATTTTTAAATTCTGAGCTGTCAGTGAAGAATTCTCCTTGAAATAATATTTCACATTTGTTCTAATAAATAATAAGATATTTCTATCCACAGACTAGCAAATTGTACTATCATAATATTAAAAGAAAAGTTAGAATTTAGTTTTAAAATGGTGAAATAACATCCATGCTCACTTTTGCTTGGCTTCTATACTTTAATATTATCTTAAGTTCACTTTAGACCTATCAAAACATGGCAAGGAAGAAATAATATTGGTATTCTATTATATTATAAATCTATAGTATTTATGAGGTTATCTACTCTAAAAAGTGATGAGAATTACAAAGTAAAGAAATATTGACAGAATTAAGCAGCAGTATGGTTTTTGGATTTACTTCCCTAGAAATATTGTTTATGGAAGATGGGGAGTGAACCCATGGCTTTGTGCATGCTTCTAGGCAGACACTCCACCACTAAGCCACATTCCAAGCTGGAAGACCCATTGTGAATTAGGGAAATGCTTTCACTTAGCTCCACATCCAGCATAGGCAAATTAAATTATTTTCTGTATTCCTCCTTGACACGTATCATTGGATCGTGATTTATGTAATTCTTCTGATTTCTGAATGATTGTTAATAATTATAGATCAGTAAAGGACTATTATTTTCTGATTCCTTATCCTCCCTCTTTCTGTACCTATGAATGCTTATATATTAAATTAACCCCCTGCCAAGATATGTCATCCTACAGTGAAGAGTTGGAAGTTAGGATTGTGGGGTCATTTAATGTCAAACTAACATTTTATACCAGTGGTAAGAAATATAAAAAGAGAGGAGATTAAGTAAAACAGGAGGCTGAGAGTCAGTGTGATTTAGCCCAATGTCCCTACACTCTGCCTTGAGGTACACAGCTGCTGTCCTCTTAGTATAGTCTCTCTGAAAATTTCTTTGTATATAGCATTTAGATAGCATCTAGACTGCTAATGTGGTAAAGAGCTTATTGATAACAGTACAGAAGCTGGTTATATATTCTAAAAGATCCAGCTTGTTTTTGTCATGTAATCACAACTGACAATCACTGATATGAGAAATGGACTCTTGATTACAATGATCTCTGGCAATTCTAAAATTGGTGGATATTATGGAGATAAGAGTTTGACAGAGCTGAAGAGATCATACTTAATTTCTTGCTAATCTGCAAATTTTGTTTAAAGAGAAAGATATTTCTATATAGTGAAATTTTGAAGATACGTGGCTGGCATATCAAGTAACTGACAAAAGAGGTGGTTTCTAAGGCACTTTGCAAAGTTGAGTTACATGCTGGGTGGTGTCAGCTTAAGTATAAAAAAGGGAATAGGCTTTATGTGAATTGTTTTGTATTGTGTGTAACATAGTGTGATCTACATGGATATTGTGATAGAATTTATTTTCTATAACATTAATACAGTTCTAAATTGTTTTGAATAATAAGTATATGTATAAATTTGAAATGTAGATATAATTTAGCAATTACATTTCTTTGTATATATGTACACATGGGAAATTATATATTATTCATACTTTTATAGTAAGATGGAAAATCTCTGCTTAAAGCTACTCTGTTCAATTTAATATATTGTTAGTGGAATAAATGATATTAGAAAAACAAAGATGAATGAGACATGTTCCATTCCATCAAGAAGTATACCATTTTACTGGAAAGATGAAAAATGTCCCCAGCTTGGCAAGTCTGTACATAAAAATATTTTAATTTAATTTTTATATAGATTATTATGACCCATTTGTGTGCAATTAACCTAAAATGTATCTCGATTTTTTGAGAGTTTTAAGTCACAAATTTGTCCTGGAAAAACAGCCCTCAGTTTATATTGATTTCATATCTGTGTTCTGCCATGATACTGGATACTTTCATGAGCTTGTCACTCAGCTGAGCATGGCTGTCACTGTGGGTATCTTCTCTGGGTATCCCATTCTTACCTGAAAAAAGTGACACTGATTAAGGTCAGGTATTTTTCCAATCTTGCTAGTCATCTTTTTTCTTCTTAAACTTTTAGTCCCAACTCCAGGCCACTGTAGCCTCTCGGTCCTATCCAAGGAAGGGGGGGGAGGAAGGAAGGAAGGAAGGAAGGAAGAAAGAAAGAAAGAAAGAAAGAAAGAAAGAAAGAAAGAAAGAAAGGAAGAAAGAAAGACTGTGATAAATAGCTATGACTTCATAGGCAAAGAAAAAAAGAAAACCTGAGAAACAGTAACATTCCAGAGTCAAAAGCTCATAAAAGACCAAGATAGAAAAATAAGACACTTCTTCTACCCTCATGCCACCACACTGCTAAAGGCCTTTTTTACATCAGTCCCTTTGACGCAATATATCATGTTTGGCTATAAAGAAAAAAATTCCAAGGCATACCAAATGTCAAAACAACAAACAGAAAACCCACATAACATGAAGAAACAAAGCAATCATCAAAACCAGACACGGAAGGGACTTGGGAGTTAATCAGCCAAGAAACTTAAAACAATTATGATTAATATGCTAACACATAAAGCATCACTTGTGGTATCAAAGAACATATGGGCAATGTAAGGAAAGAGATAGAAAGTCTAAGAAAGAGCCAATAAAAGAATGCTAGAGATCAAAAACACTGTAACAGAAATGAAGAATTCCTCTAATGGGCTGCTCAGTGGTATGAACATGGCTAAACACAGAACCTCTGAATTTGAAGATATCTCAAAAGAAAAGCATACCTGAAAAGCAAAAGGTAAAAAGACCAGCAAAAATCATATCCAGAAACTGTGGGACAATTACAAGAGGTGTAACATGCATATAAAGGAAATATCAGAGAGAAGAAAATGAGAAAAGTGAGAGGAGAAATATTTTATTACAATGACTGAACTTCTTTAAATTAATGTCAAACACCAGGAAGATCAGATAGCACACATTGTAAAAACCACACTTACACATATCATTTTCAAACCACAGAAAATCAGAGATAAATCCTAAAAGAAGCCAGAGAGACAAAGATAAGAATTGCAATCGAACTTATCTTTAGAAATCCTGCAGACAATAAAGTGCAATGAAATTCTGAAAGTGTGGAGAGGGACAAACCTCTGACCTTCAGTGCTGTACCTTGTGAAATTACCCTTCAAAAATAAAGAAGACATAAAGATTTCCTCAGACAAATGAAAATTGGGGGAATTTGCTGCCAGTGTACATGACTTGTAAGAAAAGTTAAAATGAGTAGTTTAGAGAGAGAAAAAATATATGTAAGTTGAGATTTGGGTCTACATAGAGAAAGGAAGATGAAGGTAAAATAAAAACTTTTATTATAAGTTACTCAAAATACCTATAAGCCAGTATAATGTTATTTGCAAGTCAATTGAGCTAGTTATAAAGACACATTTCAAACTCCAAGGCAATCACTAAGAAAAGTCTTTTAAAAATATATAACTAGGGGGAGTTGAGAAGATGGCAGAGTAGAGGAGGTCACTTTTGAGGATACTTCCTGGTGTAAAACCAAGAAAGCATGATGTCTGTGGCATGTCTTGGTAGGGAAAGATAAAAAACCAAGGATACTGCTGGACTGATCCACAGGTGTGCTGCATAGTACTCATGCGGGAAAGAAGCCACATCTTTCTGGGTTCCCCACAGAGAACAGAGAAAGGAGCCATCATATAGCCAGATGGTGGATGCAGAGTCCTGGCAAACACAAGCTGGGTCTGAAAAACAGGCCTGACAAACCCACATGACACATCATAGAGCATGCCTAAGAGGCCAGAAGAAAATCAGATGCAGTGAGGGTTTTACACAGGGGAGTGTGGGTCCTGGAAACCTACCCAGCTCCAGGACTCTCCACCTTGAGTCCAGTGGCTGGAAAGACCAGCTAGGAGGCCCTGCCTTCCAGGAACTTGAAAGTATGGGGGCAAGAGTGACTGAGCTTGGGGACAGAACCTGAGAATACTAGAAAATCAGAGCCCACAATTAGCGGAAGACACCAAGGATTGATTACTCCGTCACATGAATGGAACCCAGGGGATATTGCTAGGACACAGTCTCAGAGCATGGACTTGCAGCTGCCAGGCCCTGGAGATGAGCTGATTTTAATTCTTTACAACAATCTTTATTTGGTAAAGAACCTGGATCCTACCTAGGCCTGAATCCTGCCTCCAGGAAGTCCTCTTATGAGATCTTCTCTCACAGAACACTCCAGCAACCCCTCCCTGAGGGTAAAGCAGACATCACACTCTGCCTGACATGTCCAAAAAGGGAAGCTGAGAATTTCTGAACTCTAACTGGCAAATGTTGAATAATTCAAAAAGAGGAAGGATTTGAAAGCCTATGGCCAATACTCTTAAACACACTACCTAACTCAAAAAGAAATGAAAAGAAAGACATTTGGGTCGGGCACGGTGGCGCACGCCTGTAATCCCAGCACTTTGGGAGGCTGAGGCAGGAGGATTGCGAGTTCAAAGCCAGCCTCAGCAATGGCGAGGCACTTAGTAACTCAGTGAGACCCTGCTTCTAATAAAATACAAAAATAAGTGCTGGGGATGTGGCCCAGTGGTCAAGTGCCCCTGAGTTCAATCCCTGGTACAAAAAAAAAAAAAAAAAAAAAAAAAAAAAGAAAAAAAAAGAAAGAAAGACATTTGGGAAAAGACAATGAACATATTTTTACCACTACAATGAAAAATGTTCTTTAACATTCCATGGAGAATTTTTTTTTTCTTCTCTGATTTTGTGAGCTGAGTGGTTCATAGGCACTTACACACGTTTTCTCTTTTTTCTAATTTATAGCATTCTTTGAAGGTAGTTATTTTTCATGGCTCAGTCGATGAGGACTAGGATGTTTGATTAGTATATTTTGGGGTTTTCTTGTATTTTTCATTTTTTTTTTTTTGTCTCTCTCTCTTCTCTGTTTCCTTTGATTCCCTTTATCTCTCCTTTTTCTGCTAAGCACCAAACTTTATTGTTCTTTTACTCTTCCTTTAATGTTTTACTTCTATTTTCTCTCCTCCTCCCTCATAATCATCACATCCTACATATCTTCTGTTTTTTTTTCTTTTTTCACCTTTCAAAGTTGCAAACATTTTGCAAAATTACTGTTTTTACTGTGGGCAATAGGTGATCACATCATTTCTGTTTACCATGACAATTAACGTTGGAAACGTCATAGCAGGAACTATTTGGTTTAATGCTATCTATCATTTACATTTGGTGTTGTTATTATTTGTCCCCTAAACTGTAAGATATAACCTTCAGGGACATTGTGAGTTCACAGGGTAGAAACTCTACTGCTTCATATTTATACTGTTAGATGGGTAGACACACAAACAACATGAAAAAGCAAGGGAACAAACTGTCCCAAACAAACTAAAATACTTCAGTAATAAAGCCCACTGACACCACAGTGTAAGAAATGTCAAAGAAGGAACTTAGAAAGTTCATAGTTAAACTAATCTATGAGGTAAAATACAATATAAGGAATAAAATCAGAGAAAAAATACAGGAAGTGAAAGATCACTAAAAGAAAAAGAAGAAAGAAAGAAAGAAAGAAAGAAAGAAAGAAAGAAAGAAAGAAAGGTTGGTTCTCTAATAAAACCAAACAAAAATCCTCAAAATGAAGTAATCAATACACCAAATTAAAAATTTAATTGTAAGTATCACTAGCAGATCATACCACCTGGAAGACAGATTCAGGCAACAAAGACAAAATACATAATCTTAAAAATAAAGTTGACAATGGATAAAAGATGTTGAGAGACCATGAAGAGAACTTTTAAGAAATATGGTTTACCTGAAAAGACCAAAAAATTAAGATTTACCAGGATAGGTGAAGCCTCAGAAATATAAAACAAAGGAATGCACAATCTTTTCAATGAAAAATATTAGAAAATTTCCCAAACCTTAAGAGTGAAATAGAAACTCAAATACAAGAGTCTTATAGGATTCCAAATATATAAAACAACAACAGATCCACACCAAGACACATTATTATGAAAATGCCCAAGGATAGAATTTTAAAGTCTGCTAGAGAAAAATGGCAGGTCACATCCAGAGGCAAACAAATCAAGATTTCATCTGATTTCTCAATCTAGACCCTAAAAGCTAGGAGGTCTTGGAATAAATATACCATGCTTTGAAAGAAAATGGATGTCAATCAAGAATACTATACCCAACAAAATTAAGCTTCAGGTTTGATGATGAAATAAAAGCTTTCCACGATAAACAAGAGTTAAAAGAATTCACAACTATAAAGCCTACACTAAAAAACATACTCAATAAAATATTTCATGAAGAAGAAATAAAAAATAAAATTTAAAACCAGCAAAGGGAGGAACTACACTAGAAGAATAGTCAATTAAAGGAGAAAAATAATTTAAATTAACCATAAATAAATCAAAATGACAGGGAATAAAAATCATTTATCAATAATAACATTGAATGTAAATGGCCTAAACTCATCAATCAAAAGACATATATTGACAGATTGAATAAAAAAAAATAAGACCCCATAATATTCTGTCTCCAAGAGACTCACCTTATAGACAAAGACATCCACAGACTGAAGATAAAAGGATGGTAAAAATTATCATTCATGTGGATCTCATAAACAAGCAGGGGTTTCTATCTTCATATTAGATAAAGCAGACTTCAAGTCAAAGATAATCAAAAGGGACAAATAAGGACAAATTCCATACCGTTTAAGGGTATTATACAACAACAAGAAATAACAATGATAAATGTTTATACCCCAAACAGTGTAGCATCTATATACATCAAACAAACCCTTCTCAATTTCAAAAATCAAATAGACCACAACACAACAGTCACTGGATGACTTTAACATGTGTCTCTCATCACTGTATAGATCTTCCAAATAAAAAATAAACACAGAAGCTACAGAACTGAAAGTACAATAAATATTTAGACTTAACAGACATATGTAGAATATTTCATCCATCAAGGGCTGAATATACTTTCTTCTTAGTAGCACAAGGATCATTTTCTAAAATAGACCATAACTTAGGCCACAAAGCAACTCTATAATCAAATACAAAAAATAGAGATAATATTTAGCATTCTATCAGCTTTTAATGTAATGAAATTAGAAATCAGTGATTAAATTAAAAAAATAAAATGGAAGCTACCCTAATACCTGAAGAGACTAAATAATACGTGATTGAATGATCAATGGATAGTAGAAAAAATCAGGGGTGAAATTAAAAAAAAAAATTCTTAAAGATAAATGAGAAGACCAATACAACATATCAAAATCTCTGGGATACTATGAAACTGGTTCTAAGAGAAAGTTCATAGGATTGAACTCATTCACTAAATGAATAGAAAGTCATCTAACATTTCATATCAAGGCCCCAGAGAAATAACAAATCAACCCTAGAGCAGTAAGAGACAGTAAATGATTAATATCAGAGCTGGAATCAATGAAATTGAAACTAAACAAAACAAATTTTTAATGAAATCATTAGAAAAAGAACTAGTTCTTTGAAATAAAAAATCAGTAAACACTTAGCCAAGCTAAGAGAGAGGGAACAACTCAAATTACTAAAATTTGTGATGAAAAAGGAAATATCACCATGAATACTACTAAAATACTGATGATAATCAGAAACTATTTTGAAAATTTATCCTCCAATAAAATAGAAAATCTTGATGATATCAACAAATTTCTAGAAACATATGATCTACCCAAATTGAGGACACAGAAAATCTATACAGATCAATTTCAAGCAATGAAATTGAAGATGTCATCAAAAGCCTACCAATGAAGAACATCCCAGGACTGGATGGATTATCAACAGAATTCTACCAGACCTTCAGAGAAGAACTAAAAACAGTCCTCCTCAAATTATTCCTTGAAACAGAAAAGAAGGGAACCCTTCCAAACTTATTTTATGAAGCTAATATTACCTGATACCAAAGACACATCAAGTAAAGAAAACTTCAAAACAATATCACTGATGAACATACATGTAAAAATTCTTAATAAAATCCTGGCAAATCACATATAAAAACATATTAAGAGATACTGCACCATGATCAAGTGGGGTTCATTCTAGGTATGCAAAGTTGGTTCAACATATGGAAATCAATAAATGTAATTCATCACATCATTAGTAGATTTAAAGACAAGAATAACATGATTATCTCAATAGAAGCAGAAAAAGTACTTGACAAAATACAGCACCTGGGCTGGGGTTGTGGCTCAGCAGTAAAGCGCTCACCTAGCACATGCATGTCCCTGGGTTCAATCCTCAATACTACATAAAAATAAATAAAATAAAGATATTGTGTATAACTACAACTAAAAAATAAATACTAAAAAAAATACAGCACCCATTCATGTTCAAAACACTAGAAAAACTAGGGATAGTAGGAATATATCTCAACATTGTAAAAGCTATACATGTTAAACCCAAAGCCAACATCATTCTAAATGGAAAAAAACTGAAAGCATTTCCTCTAAAATCTGAAACAAGATAGAGATGCCTTCTTTCACCACTTCTATTCAACATAGGCCTTGAAATTCTAGCCAGAGCAATTAGGCAAAAGAAAGAAATTAAAGGGATTCAAATAGAAAAAGAGTTAAAACTATCTATATTTGCTGATGACATGATCTTATATTTAGCAGACCTAACAAACTCCACCCAAAAACTTGTAGAACTTATACATGAATACAGTAAAGTAGCAGGATATAAAATTAATACCCATACATCAATTGCATTCCTGTACACCAATGATAAATAAGGTAAAAGAGAAATTAGGATAACTATCCATTCATAAGAGCCTAAAAACATACTTGGGAATCAAACTAACAAAAGAGGTAAAAGACCTCTACAATGAAAACTATAGAACACTAAAGAAAGTAATTGAAGAGGAACTTAGAAAATTGAACTATCTTGGGGCTGGGATTGTGGCTCAGCGGTAGAGCGCTCGCCTAGCGCGTGGGCGACCCGGGTTCGATCCTCAGCACCACGTACAAATAAAACGCATTGTGTACGACTAAAGCAAATAAATAAAAATATTTTTAAAAAATTGAACTATCTCCCATGCCCTTGAATAGGCAGATTTCATATTGTCAAAAATGCCATACTACCAAAAATGCTATACAGATTTAATGAAATTCTTATTAAAATTCCAATGATTTTTATAAATTTTTCTATTTCTTTAGAGAAATAGAAAAAGCAGTCATAGAATTCATTTGGAAAAATAAGAGGCCCAGATAGCCAAAGCAATTCATAGTGAGAAAAGCAAAGCAGGAGGCATCACCATACCAGGCCTTTGATTCTCCTACAGAGCTATGGTAACAAAAACAGCATGGCATTGGCACCAAAACATACATATGGTACAGAACAGAAGACACAGAGATTAACCTACATGAACACAGTTTTCTCATACTAGATAAAAGCACCAAAAACATACATTGGAGAAAAGATAGCCTCTTCAACAACGGTGTTGGGAAAACTAGAAATCCATATGTAGTGGAATGAAATTTAACCCCTATCTCTCACCCTGCACAAAACTCAACTCAAAGTGTATCAAGGAGTTAGGCATTAGAACAGAAGCCCTGCACTTAGTATAAGAAAAAGTAGGCCCAACTCTCCATCATGCTTGCTTAGGAACCAACTTCCTCAACAAGACTCCTAAAGTGCAAGAAGTAAAATCAAGAATCAATAAATGGGGTGGTATGAAAGTAAAAACTTCTTCACAGAAAAGGAAACAATCAAGAGAGTGAAGAGAGCCTACAGAATGGAAGATAATCTTTGCCACCTACACCTCAGATGGATCATTGATCTCTAGAAAATATAAGAACTCAAAAAACTTAACACCAAAGAAACAGATAACACAATCAATAAACAGGCAAAGGAATTAGACCAGCACTTTACAGAAGAAGAAATATGATCTGTCAACAAATATATGAAAAAATGTTCACCATCACTAGTAATTAGAGAAATGCAAATTAAAACTATACTGAGATTTCATTAGTCAGAATGGCAACAATCAAGAATACAAGCAGGGCTGAGTCTGGGTTGTGGCTCAGTGGTAGAATGCTTGCCTAGCACACATGAGACCCTGGTGAACCCAGCACCACATTTAAAAAACTAAATAAACAAAATAAAGGTATTGTGTCCATCTACAACAAAAATTATTTTAAAAAAAAAGAATACAAGCAACAATAAATTTTCAAGAATGTGGGGAAAAGGTGCCATTACACATTGCTGATGGGAAAAACTAGTGCAACCACTCAGGAAAGCAGTATGAAGATTCTTCAGAAAAATTGGAATAGAACCACAATTTGACCTGTTTTACCACTCCTCAGTATTTACCCAAAGGAGTTAAAATCAGCATACTACAGTGATGCAGCCACATCAAATTTTGTAGCAGCTTAATTCACAATAGTTAAGCTTTGTAGCCAACATAGATACTCTTCAACATATGAATGCATAAAGAAAATGTGGTATATATACATGCACAATAGAATATTACTAAGCCATAAAAATATGATTTTATGACATTTGCTGGTAAATGAATGGATCTGGGAGACTATCATGCTAAATGAAATAAGCCAATCCCAAAAAACCAAAGTCCAAATGTTCTCTCTCATATGTAGATGCTAACACACAACATGGGGTTGGGGGAGAATAGAATTTCAGTGGATTAGATAAAGGGGCATGGAGGGAAGGGAGGGGGAATAGGAATAGGAAAGGCAGTGGAATGAATCTGATAAACTTTCCTATGTACATGTATGAACATACCACAATGAATCTCCACATCATTTACAGCCACAAGACTGGGATCTTAATTAGAATTAGATATACTCTATGTTTGTATAAATACATCAAAATATTCTCTACCATAATGTATAAAAAGAACAAATAAAATTTAAATATATACACATAAATATCTGATATTCTAAGAAAGGTGAGATGATGGAATTACATAAAATGCTCAATTAAAATCACGAAAAGTAGGAAAAGGGTGGAAGACAAAAAAGGAACAAAGAACAAGGGCAACAGTAGGAAAAATATCAAGTATGATATATCAATCCAACTATATCAGTAAACACTTCAAGCATCAATATTCTACATGACCGGGGGCTGGGGTTGTGGCTCAGCGGTAGAGCACTCACCTAGCACATGCGCGGCCCAGATTCGATCCTCAGCACCACGTAAAAATAAGCTCATTGTGTACAACTAAAGGAAATAAATAAATATTTTTTTAAAAAAATATTCTACATGACCTATTGAAAGAGAATTGCCAGAGTGAATCAAAACAACGAGAACCAACTATACATTGTTTATAAAAAAAACAAGCATGAATATAACCATGCATATATATTAAAAGCAAATGGAAAAAATTATACCCTGCTAATACAAAAGAAAACAAGATTGACTCTGTTAATTTCAAATGGAGCCAACTTCAAAGAAAGGGAATTTATCAGGGATAAAGAATAACATTATATAATAATAAAGGATTCAATTCTTCAAAAAAAAAAAAAAAAAAAACCACGTCAATCCTCAATGTATACTGCCTACTAATAGAGCATCAAGATACATAAGCCAGAAACTGATAAACTGCAAGGAGAAGGAGATGAATTCCCTGTTGTTGATGGAGGTTTCAACAATTTCTACCAGATCCAGAAGGCAGAAAATCAGTGAGGACACAGTTGAAATCAACACCATCAATTTCCTGGATATATTTGGTATTTAAAGACTAGTTTATCCAACAACTTAGAATTTATATTCTTTTCAAGCCCACATAGGATATCCACCCAGATAGATCACATTCTGGGCCATAAAACATACCTTAAGTGAAAGTTTACAATCTGCTCTCAAATCACAATAGAATTAAAACCAAAAATAGTAACAGAAAGATAATTGGAAACTCCTCAAATACTTAGAGACTAAACAACATAATTCTAAATAAAACACAGGGCAAGGAATAAAAGTCAAGAGAAATTAACTAAATGAAATGAAAACATGAATTATGATTTTGGGGATGTAGCAGAACTACACGTAGAGGGAAATTTATAGTTTCAAGTGAATTTACTACAAAAGAAGGAAGATATAAAATCAATAATCTAATACTTTACCTAGGAAAATAGAAAATGAAGAACAAATTAAATATGAAGTAGAAAAAATAAAATTATAAAAATTAGAGCAGAAATCAGTTAAACTCAGAACAGAAAATCAATAAAATCAAAGGCTGATACTTTGAAAAGATTAATGAAATCAATAAAACTCTAGTCAGGCTAACTACAGGGAAAAAGAAAGAAAGGAAAGAAGGACACAAATTGTTGATATCAAAAATAAAAAAGAGAACATCACTTTAGATTCAATGGACATTAAAAGGATAGTAAAGGCCTATATCAACAATGCAATATTCACAGATTTAAAAACTTAGATGAAGTGGATAAATTCCTTGAAATACACAATCTAAGAAAACTCACACAGAAGAAAAAGAAATCTTAATAGACCCATGTCTATTAAATAAGTTGAATCAATAATTAACAATCTTCAAAACCAGAAAGCACCAGACTCAGGTGCTTTTACTCATAAATTCTCCCAAATATTTAATTAAAAAATTATATACCTATTTTCTCCTATCTTTTTCAGAAGATAAAAGCAGAGAGAGGGAATACTTTCTAATTAATTTGATAAGACAAGCATCACCCTAATACCAAAACCATGCAAAGACATTATAAGAAAACTACAATATCTTTTATGAACACAAATGCAAAAATCCTCAACAAAATTTTAGAAAACCAAATCCAACAACATATAAAAACAATAATACATGGCAACCAAGTGGTAATTATCCCAGGTATAAAAGATGAGTTCAAATTTAAATATCAATAAATATAATCAATCACAGCGATTGGCTAAAGAAGAAAAATCACACAATCATTAATGTAGGTAGAAAAAGCATTTAGCAAAAATGCAGAACTCATTTATTATATATTCAAAAGAAAATTCTCAGTATACTAGGAATACAAGGGAAACTTCTTTGACTTGATAAATAATATGTACAAAACATGATTCTTAATGATGAGAAACTAGAAGCTTTTCTACTGAGATAAGGAACGAGGCAAAGATGCTCTCTTAGCACTTCTTTTCAATATCATACTAGTAGTCCTAACAAATGCAAAAAGATAAGAAAAGGAAACAAAGGCTTACAGATTGGGAAGGAAGAAATAAAGCTGTCTTTGTTTGCAGATAACAGGATTTCTATGTAAAAGATTGAAATAATGGACAACGCCCATCCCTGTGGAACCAATAATTAATTACAGCAAGTTTTCAAGATTCAAGGTTAATATACAAAAATGAATTGCTTTTCTATTTACCAGTACCAAGCAAGTGAAATTTAAAGTTTAAAATGCTTTTTTTTCAATTTATTTATTTTTTATTCTAAGTTGTTATAAATGATAGCAGAATGCACTACATTTCATATTACACATATAGAGCACATTTTTACAAATCTCTGGTTGTATGCAAAGTATATTCACACCATTCGTGACTTCATACATGCACTTAGGGTAATGATATCCATCTCATTTTACCATCTTTTTTTTTTTTTTCCCTTCACCCTGCAATGCCATTGGGGCTGGGGTTGTAGACCAGTGGTAGAGCACTTGCCTAGCATGTGTGAGGCACTGGGTTCGATACTCAGCACCACATTAAAATAAATAAATAAAGTTATTATGTCCATCTACAACTAAAAAATATATTTTAAAAATGAAACAAGCCGGGCATGGTGGCATACGCCTATAATCCCAGCACTTTGGGAGGCTGAGGCAGGAGGCTCACGAGTACAAAGCCAGCCTCAGCAATGGCGAGGCACTTAGCAACTCAGTGAGACCCTGTCTCTAATAAAAAAAAAAAAAAAACACAAAAAAGGGCTGGGGATGTGGCCCAGTGGTCAAGTGCCCCTGAGTTCAATCCCTGGTACCACAAAAAAAAAGCAACACCATTTACATTAAAACCTTCCAAAATAAAATACTTTGAAATAAATCTAACAATATATGTATAAGATTCCAGTAAAAAAAAAAAATCTCCTTGAAAGATATCAAAGAAAAAACTAAATAAGTGGAGAAATATTCCATGTTCACAAATAGGAGCACTCAATGTTTTCAAAATGGCCATTCTTCCTATCCTGATATGTAGCTTCATACTACCCGGTTAAAATCTCAGCAAGTTATTTTGTAGATGTTGCCAAGCTGATTCCAAAATTTTAATAGGGAGGTAAAAGGTACAGAATACTAACACAATAATGAAGTAGAGAAAAGTTGGAGGATTGATACTACTATCAAACTGTGAGACCTCCTATAAAACTACAGTAATCAAGACAGTGTGCTACTGGTGAAAAAAATATGCAAATAAATTACTAGAAGGCCCCAAATAGTCACACATACTATATGTCTACTGATTCTGAGGTAATATAATATAAAGGCAATATAATGAAGAAAATAGTCTTTTCAACAAAAGGTACTGGAACTGGTCATATGCATGCAAAAAATGAATCTTGACACAGACTTTACACCCTTCATGAATATTAACTCAAAATGAATCACAAAACTAAATGTAAAATGAAGTAGTATAAAATTTGTAGAAGGTAACATAGGAGAAAATCTAGAGGACCTTCCATTTGGCTTGCTTTTTTCAGATATGATAGCAAAAGCAGGATTTGTGAATGAAAAATTTGGTAATCTGGACTTCACTTAAATTAAAAATTTCTGCCGTGCAAAAGATGCTGCTGAGAAAGTGAAAATACTAACCACAAACTGTTCCCTTCAAATATGCAAATGGTTCTTAAAATTCAACTATTTAAAAAGAAACCAAATGACTCAATTTAATAAAATAGACCAAAGACCTTAAAAATAAACAAACCTCACTGAAGAAGATATATAAATGGCAAATAAGCATATAAAAAGATGCTACATATCATATATCATCAGGAAAACACAAGTTAAAACCAACAATGAGATACCACTACACATCTATTAGAACGGAGAAAAAAATCCAGAATCCTGCCAATGCTAAAAACTGCTGAGGATGTGGAGAAACAGCAACTCTTGTTAATTGCTGGTTGAAATGCAAAATGCCATGGCCACTTTTAAAAACAGTTTGGCAATTTCTTACAAAACATATTCTTATCATGTGATAATAGCAATAATGCTCCTTAGTAGTTATCTAAAGGAGTTGAAAACTTAATGACCACACAAAACACACACATGAGTATTTATGGTAGCTTTTCATAATTGCCCAAATTTGGGAACAACCAAGATGTTACCTTCAATAGGTAAATGAATAAGGAAACTGTGATATATCCAGACCATGAAACAGTATTTACTACCGAAGAAATGAGCTATTATGCATGGAAAGATGGAGAAAATTTAAATACATATTAGTAAGTAAAACAAGCCAATCTGAAAAGGTACAACTATATTATTTCAACCATATGGTACTCTAGACAAAGCAAAACTAGGGAGACTGTTAAAAGATTAGTAGAGCTACCAAGGGTTAAAAGGGAGGGAGGGGTGCATCCTTAGAACCGAGGATCTTTAGGGCATTGTAAATACTTTGCATAATATTATCATGGTCGATCCAAGTCATTATACATTTGTGTAGTTCCACCGAATGTACAACACCAACAGTGAATCCTAACATCAACTATGGACTTTGGGTGACAATGATATGGTTGATCAGTTATAATAAATACAACACTCTGGAGGGGTAATGTTTTGATGGGTGTCAATGCATGTGTGGGGCAGGGGGCATACCGGATATCTCTGTACATTCCTCTTAGTTTTGTGTGAAATCAAAAAGCAAGGTCCTAAAAGAATTAATGTCATCTACTAGTAATTCAAGGATGATAATTAAATTGTAATATTTTTAATGTCAGTAAGACATGTAGTAGAATAACATCATTCATTCAATCTATCTACAAATCTATCATATGTATACCATATATTTCTACTATAAATGTTAGTATATAGTAGACATCTTGCATAGATGTGTAATTTCTCTCTGTAAAACTGCTAGTGCGCTAGAGATGGGGGTAGGAGGAGCAAGGAGTAGTCATGTGTACAGCTGTTGGTTTCAAGGAGCTCACAGGACATGAAGGGTTTGGAAGTAGACATAAATGGCCATGACCAGACAAAATTAAAATATGTAGAAATAAGAATCAAGAGAAATTACTTCTGGTTAAAGGACTCATAGATAAGGCAACAACATTGTTTTTTCATCTAAACAGTATATTTTTAAGAATGAAAGATGAAAAATTGATAAATATGATAGGAAATAAACACTAACCAGGACTGTTGCAGACAAACCAGGACAAATGAGTCATCTTAGAGGGAAAGTCTTAAAGAAGAGATGGCATTTCATCTAAGAATTGAAAGATTGCTATAAACTGGATAAACAGAAATTGAGACAGGGTCAAATAGAAGAAATAACACAAAAATGTCATAGACATGATTTTTTGAATATGGATGTTTTTTGAAAATTGAAGAAGACAAAACCCCCACGAATGTAAGTACTATCTCAGTTAAGATCCTGGCAGGAATCAGTTGACATATTCAAACTGGGTAATTTAATAACTTGGTTATTTGTTGAAGTGTTATGATAGATAAGAGTCACAAAAATAATATATCCCAAACAGATCACAATTCAGATCAGGTTTGAGAAGGGAAAACCCCTTACTTTTCCTTTAATTTTCAAAAATCTTTTTGCTAGGCAATCATAAGAATCATGTAGTTATATAGATGTTTTAGCCTGACTTCTTTCACTTCGTAATATATACATTTTAGTTTTCTCATGTCTTTTCATATCTTGACGATAGTTCACCTATTTGTATTGATAAATAATATTCCATTGTATGGATATACAACACTTTAGGTACATAAGCTGATCACTTCCAGTTTGGGGCAATTATGGGTCAATTATGAATAAAGCTGCTATAAATATTTTTGTGTAGGATTTTGTTGGGCATATGTTTTCAAATCAAATGGATAAATAAGGGCAAAATAGCTAGATTATATGAAGAGACCATGTTTAGCTTTGTAGGAAACCACCAACGATCTTCCGCATTGACTACCGTGTATTTCATCCCTACCAGCAGTGAAAGAGCCTTTCTTTTGCTCTGTGACCTTGCCAGCAATTTGTATTACCTGCTGTGGCACTCTGGCCAATCTAAAAGACCCACATAGAGTTATCTCATTGTTTCAGTATGCAATTTCTTAATGACAAATGATGTTGAGCATATTTCCAAGTGCTCATCTGGCATTTATATATCTTTTCTGGTGAGGTGTCTGTTCAGATAGTTCATCCAATTTAAATCGGGTCACTGGTTTTCTTATTGCTGAGTTTTGGGAGTTCTTTGAATATTTTGGATTCATTTTTTTATCAGATATGGTTTTTGCAAATATTTTCTCACAGCATCTGGCTTGACTTTTCATTCTTTCACAGGGCAGTTTTTAATTTTAACAAAATCTAATCTATCAATTTTCTTTCATGGGCAGTACTTTTGGTGGTGGATCTATTATCTTATGGCCAAGCCCAAAGCAATAGATTTTTCTGCTTTTTGATATTGAAAAATGGATTTAAAACTTATTTTCTGATTTTATACTTAGGTCTATTAATCATTTTGATTTTTATAAAATACACTGTGGCTAGAGTGGAGCTGTCCTTTTGTTGAAAAGCCTATTCTTTCTCCATTGAATCACTCTTACTCCTTTGTATTGATCTATTTCTCTCTATTCTAATTAATTCTTTTTCTTCTCATTCTCCTCCTCCTTCTACCTGTTTTCTCTATTCCCCCACCCCACTTTCTTTCACTTTACTA
Source organism: Tamias sibiricus (assembly GCA_025594165.1). NCBI lineage: Eukaryota > Metazoa > Chordata > Mammalia > Rodentia > Sciuridae > Tamias > Tamias sibiricus. Next base: position 102,319,430 of record CM046664.1, on the reverse strand, counting down.
TGCTGTTAATAGTTTCATAGCAAGTCTTGAAATCAGATACTGTCAGTCCTTCATTTTATTCTTCTTTAGTATTGCATTGGCTATTCTGGTCTTTTGTCTATCCACATAAGCTTTAGAATCAATTTGCTGATATGCACAAAATGGCTTGCTGGGATTTTGATTAGGATTGCATTAAATCTATACTTCAAAATGAAAATAATGGACATTTTTACAATACTGGGTCTTCCAATCTATACACACACACAATCTCTCTATTTTATCTTTGATTTCTTTCGGAATATTGACTCTTTAAACAACAACAATAATGATCTCCAAGTATGACTCAGAAAACTATTAAAAGTCAAATGTTTTTCTTAATTAGATGATATGTGCACTTATTAGTGAAATATAGCTGGCTTTCTGATACTGGGAAAGAAACAATGACTTCTGTTACCAACTTTTAAATGTTGTATTGGCTATCTCAACAAGATCAATAAGGCAAAAGGGAAAGAAAGAAAAAAAATTACCCCAAAGAATACTGTTTTAACATAAATCAGTACAATGTTTAATGAAGAAAATATAGTTATATCTCTTCCCTATTGAAACTCTTAACTGATCCCTGACTCCAAAGATAAGTGTCCTAGGGTCATCCAAAGCATGGAAGAGTCCTTGAAACTGAAGGCCCTCATTACCTGGAGTCTATGTGTCTTAGTATAATTTTCATTCTTCCTCCTCTGAATTTATGCTAGATTACACTAAACTGTCTATAGATTTCCTCAAATATCTTGTATCACAGACTTCTGACTTTTCAAATACACAAAACTTCTTCTGCCTGGAATGTCTGCATCTGGTTTTCTGCCTAAAATATTTTGTTATTACTTCAAAACTCAGCTCAAACATCAGATCTGTGTCAGAAAAATAAATTACTCCTTCCTCAGTAATCATACCAATCTCTGCATATGGTTGGGTTTGCCTGTTTTATCAGTTTTGTAATGCTTTATTTAACTTTTTGTCTCCAACACTAGAAAAAGAGTTCTCTGTGGTTTAACTTCCCTGAAATGTCCTCATTTATCTCTACATTTATCATACCTGAACTGGTGTGTGGCCAAGTATGGGTTTACTTAATGGGTTAGATTAATTACTTCAAAGTCTTTGATCCTCAAACAATTAAATAAAACAAAATCATTTATACTGTTGCCACATATGCACACAGAGATAATAGAAAAACTATAGATGTACACCATACTTACACTGGATACCTGTGGAAGGATTTGTCCTTAGCAAATGAACTATCTTTCATAGAAATGGCATTTGATTGTTGGATTGATTGATGCAGTCCTCTACAACTTGTGTTCAAGTGGAGTAAAGTCCTTACGTGCATTGGATGTTTCTGGGTTGCCTAGCAACAGAATTTAATCTTCAATATTGCCCACTTCTCTTAGTGGTTATGGGAGAGAATCTCATCAGGCCAGTCAAAGTGTCTCTGATCAGCATCTTCTGAGTCTAACTTTTTGAAACCTTTAGACAGAAATAAATGTGCTGCATCAAAGGAGTTTTTTTTTAAAGTTATTTTAAAAATTTAGAAACAAGTTGGCCTGAAGTCCTAAAATGTCTACTAGCAGAAATATTCTTTTGGTCATTTTTGTGATTGTCTTGATGCCAAACCCAAGGGAATATTTCTAACTAATAGCACATGACAAAGAAAAGAAAAAAAAAATCCTACTTGGAAAACAAAACTCCTGAGTGAGTTTAATGGAATTTTTGTCATAGTACATTTCTCTCAAAATAAAATTAATTAAAATTATTAAATTATTTAAATTTTATTAAGTCCATTAAAATTAGATCAAAATGAAATAATGCCACAAAATGACTTGATGATTTTATGAAAATTAAGAAAACTAATAGACATACCTTCTTTCTTCTCAATATTTAACTTTGGAGATTTTCCAGCTCCAATAAAGTTAAGTCAATATTAAATATTTGGATAACCAATGCCTTCAGAGAAATGAATAATGACCAGTAATATGTAATATCACATTTATTTCACTGGTACATAAACCTGAACGTTCATTCCTTCAGCTCAACTCATTCATTCAAAATAGATTTAATGTTTACAATATTCTAAGTATAGCACCAGTAGCCAGGGATACAAAGAGGAGAGAAAACAGGCAAGTCCATGCCTTTTCACAGTCACTAGATTCCCAGGGTGCTGTGAATCTGCTTTTGTTTCTCTTTACTGAGCAGATTTTTCCCACAGTTACATTTCCTCTGTTAGAAAGCCAACCTGTACAGGACTATTTTGAATACCATTTCTGAATCTTTAAGAGAGCCAGTAGGATTAGTCTAGGGCCAGATACTGTGGCAGAGGAAAGGGTATTGCAGCACAAGCAGAAATGCTGAGGTCATATCTCTACGTGTGACCTGCAGTACAGCTCAAGGGTCTGATTGCACTAAATACCTTTAAAAGATTAGTTTCTACTAGCAGATAGACCTGAAGGATGTTTCTTTATGAGTTGATTGAACGCAAATTGTTTGAAAGGATGATTTGCTAAGTGACAGAAGGTCCTAGTTGTACTTCCAGCAATCCCCTGCTACCCCATGAATGTGGGAGGATGATTGGAAACCAAGAATTCACTTTACTGATGGGCCCTCGTGCATTTGCCATCTCCTGTTTTTATTGTATCATTACAGAAATATTTGGAAGATTGTAAGTCTTTTACATTGAATAAAATACTCCCTGGACTCCATATGCAAGTTGCAATCACATTCTTCTGCTCAAAAGCTGTATTTAGAACTTCCTTCTTCCCTCTTACTTTTTGACCCACCCCACATTATAATTTCTTCCTAAGATTCCCCTGAAATCTCTCTTATAATGGACATGCCTACCCTCTTTGTGATTAAATATTAAAAACAAATCTCTGCCTTCACGATGTGAAGTGAGTAGACATTCCTTCCCCAGGTACCCTTGGGTCTGTGCTATTCAAGCCATTTTACTCAACATACATAGCCCCTTCTGCTGGAGGTAGTAGGTAAGAATGTTGCATCCAAGACGATTGATATCAATATATTCTACTCCTGTCAGAGAACAGTATCAAAACGATGACATGAAAGCATTTAGGCACACAAGCAGCCTTGGTAACCTAATGTTAAAAATAAAATCATATGACTCCATGTTTACTCTACCTTCTGTATTTTAAAATTTAATTTTTGAGTGATGCATAGAAAATAAAATCCCTTTGTATCTGGGGCATTCAAAATCGGCAGTATTTTGCAGCAGTTTGTTAAGAGTCATTTTTACCAGTTTAAAAAAGAAAAAAGTATGAAAATTTGGACCTCAAAGTTCTTGGTGGTAAAACCACCAAAGTGAATGGCTAAGGCATGTCCAAGAGACACACTGAACACATTTTTTGGTATATTAAAGGAAACCAGTCTTTGCTCATGTCTCCTAGAAGAATTACTTTTATTTGCAAGGAAGCAGGTAGTTGTGAAATATAAAGCACTTATATTTCTTACCCAGTCTGTTGATCATTTGCTGTACATGAAAATATAAAGGCTGAACAGGATTTTTCACATTCAGCATTATATTGATGCATACTCAGCATTGGAGAAAATAAGTTTCTAGATAATTTATTTTCTTAAAGTGTAATTAAAATGTTTTACATCATACTGGTCTATGACTATGATATAAGGTATGTCCTTCTTAAAGTGCTTTGCAGTGGCATGAGACCATATCTAATTGACTGCTGGAAATAAAGAACCACTTTACTCCCAAATAAAATTTAGCCAATTATTTCTGATAGTTCCCCAAAGTGTGTTTCTCCAACTGGTCTGTCAGCACCCATCTTTCCCTCCCCTGCTCCAGCTCTCATTAATACCAGCTATCTGCAGTTTGTGAAGTAGTTTGAGGAGGACAGTCACTTGACCACTCATCACCGTGATTCCAGCATTCACATGAAGGGAGACAGGTACTCAGAATGCCAGGCTATGATTAAGTTTTGGGCAGAACTCACAAGGATATAGTCTTCTTTTAATATATTTATTGTGTATTACACTTTGAATCAGATAATAACTCCACCATTGCAAAAAGTCTCATATTGATTCATCAGCCTTTCTCCATCCATTTTTACTCAGAATTTCTTCATGTATCTGAAACACTGTTAATTTTCTTCACTCTTTTCTCCCTTCTATTCCTCAAAATGGGTACTCTATATTAATCTATTTTTTATTCACTTATTCTTTCTTCTGCTTGCTCAAATATGTTGTCAAAATCTTCCAGTGACTTTCATTTCAGTTATTGTGCATTTCAACTATAGGATTATTTTAGTTTCTTTTCATATTATTTTTTTCATTTTATTGATATTATACATTTAGTAAGATAATATTTTATACCTTCCTTTAGTTTTTTTTTTTTGCATAATTTCATTTAGTTTACTGAATATAATTTAAATGGCTGATTTAAAGTCATTGTCTAGTAAATCTAACACCTAGGTATCCTCAAAAATAGTTTAAATGAACAACTTTTCTTTTCCCTCATGTGCATGAACCTTTTTCTCTCATTATTTTCCATGTCTCATAATTTTTTGTTGAAATTAGGACATTTAACGTATTTCATGTGGCAACTCTGGAAGTCAGATTCTTCTCCTTCCCTATAATTTGTTGTTTTTCAAGTTAGTTGTTTTTGTTGTTGTTTAGCTAGTAACATTTCTGAAATAATTCTGTAAAGTCTGTAATCTTTCTCATGTGTAACTACTAAGAACTCATCCATCTAATGATTGGACATAAATGTTCTTAAATACCTATAAGGAATAAATGTCTCAGAGTTTGCTGAGAAGCTCTACATCTCTCTTTTCTTCTCTCTCTCTATCTCTCTGGGGGTGTGTGTGTGTGTGTGGGTGTGTGTGTGTGTGTCTGTGTCTGTGTGTCTGTGTTTTCATGCAAGTACATCTTTAACACTCAACCAGGCAGCTGAAAACTTCATCTTAACCTTTATTTCCTTTTTGCACAAAGCATTGGGGTTAGTCTGAGATGAAGGTTTCTCAGAATGGGGGAAACCCTGGGCATCTGCACAACCCTATGCATATGCATGGCTTTCTAGATTCCAAAGGACAGGAAATATTCTTTTAAAATCCTTTATAGACATCTCATTCTGCAGATTTTACTTTTAACTTTCTTGATTATATTGTTTTTCAACTATTGCCCACTGCTTCAAGCAGTTGTAATATTAATGGCCTCTGCTGTTATTTGGGAAATAGCCCCATATAGAAAGATTATTAGCACTAGCCTAGCTTTGCTTCAGATCAAATAAATAAAGGCTTGTGAGTGGGGTATTTCAGTGAATTACCACACATGACAAATAATGACAAGTCTCTGGATTGGGACTTTGAAAGAGCTTCAATGCCATTCTTCCCCTTTCAGTGACTTCTAGGCAGCTGGGTTTTTGTTGTTGTTGTTGTTGTTGTTGCTGTTGTTTGTTTTGTTTGTTTGTTTGTTTGTTTACAATAATTGGGGCTGTGACATTTTCAAGGCTATCATGAAACTGAGTCATGAAAGATAGAAAAAGAATGTCTTAAAATCCTCAAAGATCATGTGTTTTATTTTTGTTTTGTTTTGTTGTGTTTTACAGATATGCAGCTCTTTTTCATGAATAAATCCCCCCTGGAAAACTAGAAGGCTTTGGTTAATTCTCAGAGTTCTGAGAGTGGATTCTAAAGGTCTTACTCTTGTTCTTACTGCTTTCATGGATGAGATAATTTTTGAAGGTCCTTACCCCACTGTTTTCCCTTCGGTTTCACTTGCTTGTTATTTTAGGTTTTCATTTAATTTTGCTATAGATTTTATAAACTTTGGTATCAGAACCTTGTCCAAAATTGAAGCCAGAACTTTTCCTGAAGTTTTTTTTGGCAAAGTCATTCTTGACAACACAAAACGAAGGTCTATCTCATACAGCTGCACAGTCTACTTTCCAAACATGCTTTTTGAACTATATATATTAGCCTACCATATGCAGTCTGGAAACCCATTGTGATCCAAAGTTGATTCATCAACATGTTGTTCTCAGGTTGTGAAATCTTAACTAAATTATTCATGTTACATAAAACAATCTTTTAATAAAAGTTTTTTAATTCTGCTACTGTTGTAGCTGTTGGGCATATTCTCTTTCAGTAATACAGAAACTGGCTTCCCTAATGACAATAATATGGGCACAATTTGGGGAATATTAACAAAAATTAAACATTTTCTAAAGCAATTCATTTTTTTTAATTGACTATCTTACACAGGTTCCAAGAGAAAACTCAGCTAAGTTTTGAATACTTGATTCTTATTGAAAGCACTGGATCCCATGTTGTGGAGTGCAATATACACAGGAGAAAGGAAGTGAAGAGCATAAACCCCAAAGCTACGCTGCCTCTAGTGGAATATTGGCTCCACTACTGTGGAATTTTGTCTTTGGGAAAGTTTTTTTTTTTTTTTTTTAATTTTATTTTTATAATTTTTAATATGTACAATACATAGTTCATGTATTTAGCATCATTTTACATACAACTGTTTGTATACAAAGTATATTCGTACAATTCAGTTCTTCAATCATGCATTTAGGATAATGATATCCGTCTCATTCAACCACCTTTTTTTTTTTTCTTTTCTCCCCCTCCCTCCCCCCTTGCTCCCTCCTTTGCCCTCCCTTCCCTTTGACCATTCTAGTGTTCCTCTAATCCTCCTATGTTCCTCCATCCAACAATACTATGAACTAGCCTCGTTATATCAGAGAAAACATTTGGTACTTGGATTTTTGAGACTGACTAACTTCACTTAGCATTATGTCTTCCAACTTCATCCATTTACCTGCAAATGCCATTATTTTATTTTCTTTTATTGCTGAGTAAAATTCCATTGTGCGTATATACCACATTTTCTTAATCCACTCATTTATTGAGGGACATCTAGGTTGGTTCCACAACCTAGCAATTGTGAATTGCACAGCTACAAACATTGAGATAGCTGTGTCACTGTAATATGCTGTTTTTAAGTCCTTTGGGAATAGACCCAGGAGTGGGATGGCTGGGTCATAGGGTGGTTCCATTCCCAGTTTTCCCAGAAATCTCCATACTGCTTTCCATAATGGTTGCACCATTTTGCAGTCCCACCAGCAATGTATGAGTGTGCCTTTTTCCCCACATCCTCTCCAACATTTATTGTTGCTTGTGTTCTTGATAGCTGCCATTCTGACTGAAGTGAAATGAAATCTTAGAGTAGTTTTGATTTGCATTTCTCTAATTGCCAGCGATGTTGAACATTTTTTCATGTATTTGTTGATTAATTGTGTATCTTCTTCTGAGAGGTGTCTTCTTAATTCCTTAGCCCATTTATTGATTGGGTTATTTGTTTTTTTGGTGTAAAGTTTTTTGAGTTCTTTATATATTCTAGAATTTAGTGCTCTATCTGATGTGCATGTATTAAATATTTGTTCCTAATCAATTGGCTCTCTATTCACCTCACTGATTGTTTCTTTTGCTGAGAAGAAGCTTTTTAGTTTAAATCTATCCCATTCATTAATTCTTGGTAGTAATTCTTGCACTACAGGATTCTTATTAAGGAACTTGGGGCCTAATTCGACATGTTGGAAATTGGAGCTTACTTTTTATTCTATTAGGCGTATTGTCTCTGGTCTAATTCCTAGGTCCTTGATCCACTTTGAATTGAGTTTTGTGCATGGTGAGAGATAAGGGTTTAATTTCAATTTGTTGCATATGGATTTCCAGTTTTCCCAGCACCATTTGTTGAAGAGGCTATCCTTTCTCCACTGTACATTTTTGGCACCTTTGTCTAATATGAGATAGCTGAAATTATATGTATTAGTCTCTGTGTCCTCAACTCTGTACCATTGGTCCACCAGTCTGTTTTGGTGCCAATACCATGCTGTTTTTGTTACTATTGCTCTATAGTATAATTTAAAGTCTGGTATGTTGATGCCCCCTACTTCATTTTTCTTGCTCAGGGTTGCTTTGGCTATTCTGGGTCTCTTATTTTTCCAGATGAATTTCATGACTGCTATTTCTATTTCTTTGAAGAATGACATTGGGATTTTGATTGGAATTGCATTAAATCTGTATAATGCTTTTGGTAATATGGACATTTTGACAATATTAATTCTATCTATCCAAGAGCAAGGTAGGCCTTTCCATCTTCTGAGTTCTTCTATAATTTCTTTCTTTAGTGTTCTATAATTTTTGTTATAGAGGTCTTTCACCTCTTTTGTTAGGTTGGTTCCCAGGTTTTTTTTTTTTTTTTTTTTGATGATATTGTAAATGGGGTAGTTTTCATCGTTTCCCTTTCAGAGTCTTTGTCGCTGATGTACAAAAATGCCTTTGACTTATGTATATTGATTTTGTATCCTGCAACATTGCCAAATTCATTTACTAGTTGTAAAAGTTTTCTGGTAGAGTTTTTTGGGTCTTCAAGGTAGATTATCATGTCATCAGCAAATAGTGCTAATTTGAGCTCTTCTTTTCCTATCTAGATCCCTTTAATTTCTTTCGTCTGTCTAATTGCTCTGGCCAGAGTTTCCAGTACTATGTTAAATAGCAATGGTGAAAGGGGGCATCCCTGTCTTGTTCCAGTTTTTAGAGAGAATGCTTTCAATTTTTCTCTATTTAAGATAATGTTAGCTCTGGGCCTTGCATAAATAGCTTTTATAATATTGAGATATGTTCCAGATATTCCTAGTTTTTCCAGTGTTTTGAACATAAAGGGATGTTGTATTTTGTCAAATGCTTTTTCTGTGTCTATTGAGATGATCATATGATTTTTATCTTTAAGTCTATTGATGTGATGTATTATGTTTATTGATTTCCAAATGTTGAACCAGCCCTGCATCCCTGGGGATAAACCCCACTTGATCGTGGTGCACTATCTTTTTGATATGTTTTTGTATCCGATTTGCCAGAATTTTGTTGAGGATTTTTGCATCTATGTTCATTAAAGATATGGGCCTAACACTCATACATTGCTGGTGGGACTGCAAAATGGTGCAACTGCTATGGAAAGCAGTATGGAGATTTCTTGGGAAAATGGGAATGGAACCACCCTATGACCCAGCCATCCCACTCCTGGGTCTGTTCCCAAAAGACTTAAAAACAGCATATTACAGTGACACAGCCACTTCAATGTTTATAGCAGCACAATTCATAATAGCTAGGTTGTGGAACCAACCTAGATGTCCCTCAGTAGATGAGTGGATAAAGAAAATGTGGTATATATACAAAATGGAATTTTACTCAGCAATAAGAGAGAATAAAATAATGGCATTTGCAGGTAAATGGATGAAGTTGGAGAATATAATGCTAAGTGAAATTAGTCAATCTCAAAAATACAAACACCAAATGTTTTCTCTGATATAAGGAGGTTAGTTCACAGTGTGATTGGATGGGGGTACATAGGATTAGAGGAACACTAGAATGGTCAAAGGAAAGGGAGGGCAAGGGAGGGAGCAGGGGGGGGAAAGGGGGGAAAATGGTGGTTGAATGAGATGGATATCACTATCCTAAATGCATGATTAAAGATCTGAATGGTACTTATATACTTTGTATACAAGCAGTTGTATGTAAAAAAGATGATATACTTGTGCATTATGAATAAGTAAATAAATAATCTAAAAAAGAAAAAAAAAAGAAAAAAAAAAGATACGGGCCTAAAGTTTTTTTTTTTTTTTTGGATGTGTCTTTGCCTGGCTTTGGAATTAATGTGATATTGGCCTCATAGAAAGAGTCTGGAAGAGCTCCCTCTTTTTCTATTTCTTGAAATAGTTTGAAGAGCATTGGTATTAGTTCTTCTTTGAAAGTCTTATAGAACTCGGCTGTAAACCCATCAGGTCCTGGACTTTTCCTTGTTGGTAGCTTTTTGATGACATCTTCTATTTCTTTGCTTGTAATCTATCTGTTTAACTTGTGTAGAGCCTCCAGTTCCAGTTTAGGCAAATCATACGACTCTAGAAATCTGTCAATGTTTTCAATATTTTCTGTTTTATTAGAATACAAGTTTTCAAAGTAATTTCTAATTATCTTCTGTATATCTGAGGTGTTTGTTGTGATATTCCCTTTTTCATCACGAATGTTAGTAATTTGAGTTTTTTCTCTTCTTCTTTTTGTTAGCATCACTAAGGGTCTGTCAATTTTGTTTATTTTTTCAAAGAACCAACTTTTAGTTTTGTCAATTTTTTGAATGGTTTCCTTAGTCTCAATTTCATTAATTTCTGCTCTGATTTTAATTATTTCCTGTCTTCTACTGCTCTTGGTGTTGGTCTGTTCTTCTTTTTCTAGTGCTTTGAGGTGTGATGTTAAGTCATTTATTTGTTGTTTTTTTTTTCCTCTTAAGGAATGAACTCAGTGCAATGAATTTTCCTCTTACTGCTGCCTTCATAGTGTCCCAGAGATTTCTATATGATGTATCTGTGTTCTCATTTACCTCTAGGAATTTTTTGATCTCCTCTTTGATGTCTTCTTCAACCCCTTGTTCATTCAGTAGCATGTTGTTTAGCTTCCTGTTGTTGGAGTAGTTTTTCTTAATCCTTGTTTTGTCATTGATTTCCAGTTTCATCCCTTTATGGTCTGATAGAATGCAGGGTAGTATCTCTATTTTTTTATATTTGCTGAGAGTTTCCTTATGACATAATATATGGTCTATTTTGGAGAAGGAGCCATGTGCTGCTGAGAAAAAAAGTGTATTCATTTACTGAGGGGTGAAATATTCTATATATGTCTGTTAGGTCTAAATTATTAATTGTTTTAAGGAGGCTTAAAGTTTCTTTGTTTAGCTTTTGTTTGGATGATCTATCCATTGGTGAGAGAGGTGTGTTGAAGTCCCCTAGAATAACTGTGTTGTGGTCTATTTTACTCTTGAACTTGAGAAGAGTTTGTTTGATGAATGTAGGTGCTCCATTATTTGGGGCATATAGATTTATGATTGTTATATCTTGTTGATGAATGGTTCCCTAAAGTAGTAAGAAATATCCATCTTTATCCCTCTTGATTAGTTTTGGTTTGAAGTCTACCTTATTTGATATGAGAATGGAAACCCCTGCTTGTTTCCGCAGGCCATGTGAGTGATAAGACTTTTCCTAGCCTTTCACTTTCAGTCTGTTGATGTCTTTTTCTATGAGATGTGTTTCTTGGAGACAGCAAATTGTTGGGTCGTTTCTTTTAATCCATTCTGATAATCTGTGTCTTTTGATTGGCGAGTTTAGGCCATTACCATTCAGGGTTATTATTGAGATGTGATTTTTATTCTCATCCATTTTTATTTGTATTATGGTCTTTAGCTTGATTTGGTTTCTCTTCTGGTTGGTATTTCCCTTAGTTTAATATCTCCCTTTGTTGATTTTCGTTGTTATCTTTCTCTTCTTATTCATGAAAAATGTTGCCCAGGATGTTCAGAAGTGCTGGCTTTCGAGTTGTGAAATCTTTTAACTTTTGCTTGTAGTGGAAGGTTTTTATTTCATCTTCGAATCTAATGCTGAATTTTGCTGGATATAAGATTCTTGGTTGACATCCCTTTTCTTTCAGTGCTTGAAATATGCTATTCTAGGATCTTCTTGCTTTTAAGGTCTGGGTTGAAAAATCTGAACATAGTCTGATTGGTTTCCCCCTATATGTAATCTGCTTCCTTTCTCTTATGGATTTTAGTATTCTCTCCTTGCTCAGTATATTAGGCATTTTCATTATAATGTGTCTTGGTGTGGGTCTGTTGTGATTTTGTTTGTTTGGTGTTCGGTAAGCCTCTTGAACTTGGTTTTCCCATTCTATCCTCAAGTTTGGAAATTTTTCTGTAATTATTTCATTAAATAAATTACTCATTCCTTTGGCTTGAAACTCTGCCCCTTCCTCTACGCCAATCACTCTTAAGTTTGGTCTTTTTATGGTGTCCCATAATTCTTGGATGTTATGTTCTTGATTTCTAACAAGTTTTGCTGTATAGTCTAAATTCTTCTCTAGGATATATATTTTGTCTTCATTGTCTGAGGTTCTTTCTTCCAAGTGGTCTACTGTGTTGGAGATGCTTTCAATTGAACTTTTATTTTGGTTTATTGCTTCTTTCATTTCTGGAATTTCTGTTTGGTTTCTCTTTAGAGCCTCTATTTCCCTATTGAAGTAATCTTTTACTTCCTATATTTGTTTTTGGAGTTCTTTGTCAAAATGATCTTTTGCCACCTGTACTTGCTCCCTCATCTCATTTTTTAGTTCATTCTTAAGTTCCATAAACATTTGGAATATGTACTTTCTAAATTCCATCTCTGGCATTTGACCAACTGTGCTTGCCATGGAATCTACTGATGAGGTATATTGATTTGTTTGTGTCACTTTCTTCCCTTGTTTTTTCATGTTGCTTGTGTGTCTTTTCTTCCTGCACTGTGGGACCTTGACTATTTCGATTTTACCTTAAAGCCTTATGTTGTTCCTGTAGTACAATGCTATCAGATCCCCTTATAATTCCTTTACACTTTAAAATCTAACACTTTCTATTCAGAAAATCCAAGTTTGATCACAATGTACAGATTTGGTTAACCCAGATATTATTTCCAATTTACTCTGTACACTTCTGATGGGGTTTTATAGCTTCAAGTATTGGACACAGAGGTGTTATGTTTAGGAAGAAGGAAGTGTCTTGAATTGTTCTTTCTTGGAAAGTATAAAAAGAATGGAAGTGGTTTAGTGGAAGTGGTTTAGTATCAGTAGACGAGAGAGGAAATAGAATGGAGTAGACAATTAGGTGGAAAGACCAATTTTTATATAAACCTAACCTAACCAATTTATATATAAACCAGCGGTTGAGAGAAGAAATAAAGTAAGATGGAAAAGAAAAAAAAAATGATAACAGACTAGGAATTGGTGTAAGAGAGAGGAGAGAGAGAGTCAAGAAAATGGAGAGTGAACTATATATAACACTGCTTTGCTATCCAGTTCAATTGCGCCCGTTCTAGAACTCCCAAGTTCTGCATATAACTTGTTTTTGCCTCTGTTTAGTATGCACTGGCAGGGTGTAAATAGGAAAGATGAAGGAAGAAGAAAAGATGCAAAAATGAGAAGGAAGAAAAGAAGGAAAGAAAAGAGGAGCAGAAGCAAACAAACAAATACACTGTCAATCAATGCAAAAAAAAAAAAAAAGGCAAAACAAAACAAAGCCAAAAAAAGAAAGAAAAAAAAAAAAAAAAACAAAAAACAGGAAACCAACAAAACAAGCAGACCAATAAAAAAAGTCGAATCCCAAGTCTCAAACAAAACAAGCCCTGGGAAGCCCCCTCTTTTTTCCTTTCCAATTTAAGCCAACCGCATCGGATCACGTCTAGACAGTGATCCTGCCAGTGGAATCAAGGCTGTACCTTTGGCCAGTGGCAGAATGGCCCCGCGGAAGAGCGGCTCAGGGAGGTTGTGTGTCAACAGATGAATGGCACCAGGAAAGGGACCCTCCAGAAGGCACCCTTTCCCCATGCCCACCCACAGTTGTAGCTTCTTGGGGCCACTGCGCTGGCCTCAGACACGCCCTCCCCTGCTGGTTACCCGAGCCTCACCCAGGGGTGCGCTGTTTTCAGAGCATTGGCAGCTCCTGGATGTCTGCCGCTGTTCTTCCTTTCTGTCTTTTCCCCTTTGTGTGGGTCAGCCACTGTACTCCTCAAAGATGGCGGTGCTCTCCTCTCGCTCAACAGCAGCTCTGCAGACCCTTGTGTCACTCCAGAGCTTGCGGGATCGGCTTGGCAAGCTGTGCAAAAGAGCTCTACGTGGACACCGCCCGTGCCTCTAGGCTACTTTCTATCCCTCCTCGTGGATCGGTTTCAAAGCCGCTGTGTGGATCATCCCCTTGCTGAGATGATATCTGGCAGCTGTGCCTACAGCGCAGACAGCACTGCTTCTGACTGGACCGCTCCGACTCTGCCCCTGCTCGTCGTGGTCCGGAGAACATTGTATTTCACTGTCCAGAGGTCTACGAATGTCTCGGCTCCCTTTCAGTTGCAAGAGACTTGCTAGTAACGCACTCAAACTTCCCACTAAGCGTCTTTTAGTATCTGTGTCCAGAGCTTTGGGAAAGTTTTTATCTTTCTCAACTCAGCCTGTCTTCCATGCTCTTGTTTGTTGCTTCTCTTTTTGCAATGCTGCCTGCAGAAAGCCAGGCTGGCCATGGGATCACTTCATTTGTTTCTATTCTTGTGGATAAGTCCTGCAGTGCCCATTATCTAATGACTGGAAACAGAAATTTTACAAATTCTGTCCAGTGTTCTAGTTGTTCACATCAAAAGGGCAAGTTCAGAACCAGTTACGTGTCATAGTGGAAGTGATTTATTACAATTATTTTCAAAATTATCATATCCTCTTAAACTTTGCTAGTGCAAGTCCCTTCAAATTGTCACTGTGTCTCTTCAAATTGCACCCTTATCCCTTTTGAAGTAAAACACACTCATTAGGGCACTACACAATCACAAGTATACAGCTTGATTATTTGTTTTTTTGTCAACATTTTTAGTTTTGTTGAATTGTGATTGGAATATGACAATGCATCTAATTATTGGATTTTGTGACTCTTTGTCCACGTACATACTCAACTTGGTGAATGTTCAATATGCATGTGAAAAGAAGTATCATTTCTTATTTTGGTGAAAAAAATGTTTGATATCTATCCATAAGATAAACTTTGGTATCATTTTTAGGTCTTTCATATTCTAATTTATTTTTATATCTATTTCATTTCTCTGTAAACTGAGGAGTGAGTGCTAAATTCTGTATTTCAAGTATAATATCCACATTATGGTTATTTCATGCTACTTATAAAATAAGCTTCCAAAATTGATATGGTCACATTTGTTAACAGTAAACTTTAGCATTATAAAGTGCCTTTTTTTTTCTATTTTAGTACTTTTATCTAGTTTAATATGAAGTTATTGTAAATTCTAACTGATCAGTTGTTAAGATAACAATCTTTCATTATTTGTATTTCTGCTTTGTACCATCTACTGTTAGTGCATTGAGATGAGTTTCTTCAATAAATAGCACTTGTCTATATTCTAATTTTTGATATACATTTGTTTTAATGTGGCCCTCTCTTGTCTGCATCTCTCCTTCTCAGTACCATCCAGTCTTCAAAAGACATCCCTCTCTTGAATATTTCCTTCTTCTCCAGAGGTGATAACATTTCAAGACTAGCAGTTTTGGATTCATTCATTTCCAAGTCCCTTTCCTTTGACTCCCTGTAGCTGTACTCTGATCTACAGGTTTGAAGCTGTAGTTTTCCAATTAGGGTGGAGTCAGTTGATATAACCTGTTTTCTACCAATGACGGACCCAGGCATCCTCTTATCTGTATTGTCTCCATGTGCTGTTCAGCTCTGGAGTTGATTCTAGAGACAACTTTTCTGGTCTTGGCTGTTTATTGCCCCATTGCTATGCATACTAGAATTTCGGGTAATCTGTGTAGTCTAGTTATGCAGCTATGGTACATTGATGATATTTGTTTTATTGTATTGTTTCTTTTTGGTTTGTAAAAAGTTGTATGGAAACTGAAACTAGGTGAATTCTATTAACCTGTGGAAAATTGGAAGTCTCTTGCTATTTTTTCATCTGTACTTTTCTGGTATGCTTTGCTGATCTTTTTATTTATCACCATTTCTAAATCAGTTTAAATGTGTTTCTTTTAAATAGCTTATAATTTTAAGAGATGTCAGTGTTCCCAAGTTTATGGCAGCGCTTTTCAGAATAGCCATAACATGGAATCAATCTAAGTGTCCCATGATGAATAAATAGATAAGGAAAATGAGGTATATATAAAATGGACTATGACTCAAGCATAAAAGAGAGAAATCCTGCCATTTTTAAGAACATAGATGAACCTGAAGGAAATTATGCTAACGTCACACAGAAAGACAAACACCATATCATATCATTCATATGTGGAATTGAAAATAATTCTCATAGAAGCAGTAAATACAACAGTGGTTACCAGAAACTAGGAGGGTAGAGAAAAGGAAAAGATGGGAGACGTTGGTCAATGGGTTCAAATAAAAATTAGGAAGGCTAAGTTCTGGTGTTCTATTGGCTAGTGGGGTAGTTATAGTTGATAGCAATGTATTGTACATCTCAAAATTCTAGAAGACAGGATTTTAATGCTTCCATCATAAATTTTTAAGGAGACAGATATTCTTCATTTAATCATTACATAATATGTACTTGTATCAAAATATCACTTTGCACCCCATAAACTTTTACATTATTTTTTGTGGATTAGAAATAAAAATATTTTAAAATCCAACAGTTTTGTATAGATGTTCAAGGAACTTTTTAAAGCATTTTAATGCCTTTAGTAGAATATATCTTAGTGTTGACAAAATTCAAAGTTGTTTTTATCATTACCCAGAATGTTATATGAACTTTTATCCTATTTCTTGTTGTTTCTTCAATACATGTTCTTTTCTAGAGCACCACAATTATCTGTTGGGTTTTGATGTTTAACTTTAACTCTGTCAAAATTTATACATAGTTCAGAACTTGTAATTTTTCTCCCTCTCCTAGATTTGCCAGCAATAGAGATTGTATGTGTAAGATTTTTATTATTCATTATTAGTCACTTATATTATTTAGGATGATTTTAGCTACTCTCAGGCACTAACCCCAAATTTCAGTTATCTAACAATAAAAATTTTCTTTCTTGCTCAAGCAAAAGTCTAATTTAAGTGTTCTTATTGATTGGTGTCCTTCATCAATTGTCCCTGATAATTTAGTGATCGATGCTGCTTCTTTTTTTTTAAATTGGTTCTTCTAAGTTAGACATGACAGTAGGATCCATTTTGATAAAATTACATAAGAATAGAATATATCTTATTCTAATTAGGACCCTATTCTTGTGGGTGGGTGTGATGGTGGGATTCATTCAGGTATTTTCATATGTGTACATAGGAAAATTATATTCAATTTATTCTGCTGTCTTTCCTATTTCTATCCCCCCTCCCTTCCTTTCATTCCCCTTTGTCTAATCTCCTGAACTTCTCTTCTTCCCCACCCCCTTTATTGTGGTTTAGCTTCCACATATGAGTGAAAACACTTCATCTTTGTTTTTTGGGGATTGGCTTATTTCACTTAGCATGACAGTCTCCAGATCCATCCTGGCAAATGTTATAAAATCATTCTTCTTTATGGTTGAGTAATATTCCATTGTGTATATATACTACAATTTTTTTTTATCCATTCATCTGTTGATGGACACCTAGTTTAGTTCCATAGCTTAGTTATTATTAATTGTGCTTCTATAAACATTGATGTGGCTGCCTCACTGTAGAATGCTGATTTTAAATCCTTTCGATATAAGCTGAGGAGCTGAATAACTGGGTCAAATGGTGGTTCCATTCCTAGTTTTTTGAGGAATCTCAAAAATAGTGCTTTCTTTCTAAATAATACTTTCCAGAGTGGTTGTACTAATATGTAGTTCCCCCCAACAATGTATGACAGTTGATATTGAACATTTTTTCATATACTTGTTGACCATTCATATTTCTTCTTTTGAGAAAGGTCTGTTCAGTTCCTTTGCTCATTTACTGATTGGGTTTATTTGGGGTTTTTTTTTGTGTTAAGCTTTTTGAGTTCTTTGTATATTTTGGAAATTAATGTCATATCTATGGTGCAGGTGGCAGAGTTCCTCCTATTCTGTAAGCTCTCTATTCATGCACTTGGTTGTTTCTTTTGCTGTTAAGAAGCTTTTTAGTTTGATTCCAGCCCATTTATTGATTTTTATTTTATTTATTATGCTTTAAGGAAGTCAGTTCCTGAGCCAAATGTTGCAGTGTTGTGCCTACATGTTCTTCTAGTTTGTGCAGTGTTTCTGTTCTAATTCCTAGGTTTTTGACCCACTTAAGAGTTGATTTTTGTGCAGGGTGATAGAGGTTAACTTTCATTCTATTACATGTGGATTTCCAGTTTTCCAAGTACAATTCCTTGAAGAGGCTATCTTTTCTACAATGTATGATTTTGGCACATTTGTCTACTATGAAGTAACTGTATTTATGTGAGTTTGTCTCTGTGTATTCTATTTGTTCCATTGGTCTTACCTATTTTGGTGCTAATACCATGCTGGTTTTGTTACTATAGCTCTGTAGTGTCAATGCTTCTTCTATATTGTTGTTTTATAAGGCTGGAACTCAAGAGTTTTCTATGTCCATCTAGCAGAAAAAATGAGAAAGAAAAAAATACCCATTTCTTAACCGTCTTTGTTCCAAATTGATACACATTCACTTCTGCTTGCAATTTTAGGTGAACACTATTCAAATGGTTTCATCTAATCATGAAGCAGAGGCCTGTTCAGACAGTCCATGTTGTGGATCTTGTTCTGGGGAATAATTCTAAACAATGGAAACATACATATTTGATGGGTGGTCTACTATCTGTCACTGTTCCCTTTATTTTTCTATATGATCCTAAGGAGAAGTGGAAAGATTCAGAATAATTTACTACAAAGAAAATCCTCAGAATAATTTTTAATGGAAACAAATATAAGTAAGGCATCTGCCTTATAAATATTCCTTGAAATATTAGTGGTCTGTTGTTTTGTTTCTACTATTAATTGATTTTCTTATCATGGGTAACTCAACTGGCACTTTGCTTTTGTTCCACAAATGGTGTACTGTGCTACAGAGAATTCACAGAGAACACTATGATCACCGTGGTTTTAAAGTATGAATATATAATTATGTGGGGACAAGCTAAGCATTAGCAACTAGTGTTGAAAGCTTCTTTTGAAAACATCTACTGCTGGGGCTGGGGATATAGCTCAGCTGGTAGAGTGCTTGCCTTGCATGCACAAGGCCCTGGATTCAATCCCCAGCACCACCACCACACACACACACACACACACACACACACACACACACACACACACAAAATCTACTGCATAAGCAGTAGGGCTGTAGAGAAAATCTAGATGATTAGTCCCTCAGAAATCTTTGGTGGTGGCTAAAAAATCATGGAAATATATCCTAGATATCTTCTGTCTAGCCTGATAATATTTTTTTACCCATCTATACTCAACTCCTTGTCCTGGGATACTGTCCTTTAACAACTGCATCACCATGCAATTGGTTTCCAAAGCATTTTCCCCAAAAGGGATTAGAGAATGGAAGGGGAGAAAGGTGAAGATATTTGTTTTTTCTAGCTCCTTTTCTGCTTACCCATGGATAGCCAGTATCTTATTACCTCTACTTAAGGCCACTGCTCTCAGAATGCAGCTTTTTCTCCTGACTGTCCTCACTAGATTCTGATTCTAGCTCTTTCTTCTTATTCCTTCAAATCCTGTTTGCTTTGCTGGTTCATTTCATCTTGCCCACATCTTTGTGACAGTCTCATTTATAAATAAGTTTTTGTCTCTTTTTCTCTTATTATTCCATCTGTTTTCTATGACAACCCTGATGGATAAAGCATGAATATCAGAACTTATCCCTAAAAACAGAATTTGGATGAAATTGCTTAGACATTGAGTGAATGAATTGTAACATTACTGGGGAGAAATGGGACCACAATAGTATATAATATTTACTCATGTTATCACTAAAGGCAAAACTGAGTATGGAGTAAAACAAATAATAAAAAAAACAAATTATTGGAAAATATAGTAATCAATTGCGTTAGGAATATTCGGTGACTTCCCATGGAAAGTTGCCTCATAAAGAAATCTCAAATCTACAGGACTCACCCTCAACATTTTCATTTTGTCTAGGCTCAAAATAATGCCCAGCTCTCATGTATAGCCTAGGGAAGAAGTGGAAGACATGCTTAAGCAGATTATAGCTTACTCACAAAGAGTGTTATAGCTTTTTATTTTTTAATGTTGACAATTACATGGGGCATGCATGCAATTGTATTCTTTGAATGTTAGGTTAGATTATAATTAGGGTAAGCCAAATTTGTTGGTATGATATTAAACATTTTGCCTTGAGAAACTTGGAGTTGTTTAAGAGTATACTACTAATATTAGTGGAGGATTAAGCTTTCCAATAGCTTTCAATAGGTGAGGTTTACATGCCAGAACTTCTTTGATCTAGTGAAGGAAACTATGGCCCACAGGCCAAATTCAACCACTACCTGTTTGTGAATAGTTTTATTGAAAAAGAGAGTCATGTCAATTCATTGTTTATGGCTGTTTTTATAGCATTGTCTTTGGCTATACTAAGGTGATAGAAGTTAGTACCTGTAACAGAGACTTAATGACAAGCAAAGTCTAACATAGTCACTATCTGTTAGAGAAAAGGTTTGCTGACCCCTAATGAAGAGGAATGGGTCTGTAGGACCTGAAAAATGGGAATGTTGAGATATATCTACAATGTGCAGTCTGATGATTGAACTCTTAATGGTACCCTTGGGAATACTTGAAGGACACACCCTTCCTTAAGACATTAAGAGAGTCAGTGGTGAGGAAAACATTCACCTTCATCAAAAAACATTGGGATGGCTATTCTCTATCAATTTAGTACTCCAAGTGAAAGAGATCTGGTGATAATCTTTAACTGCAAGAGACAGGTGAGTACCGTTTCCATGAGAAGTCCAATTCTGAGTGATAATCAGAGTGTTTTGGCCCCACGTGGACTTTTGGCAAATCTAATTAGTTACAGTTCTTAGGAATGAAATAAATTGACAGTTGTGTAATATATATAAAGTGAAAAATCCTACATTTAGTGAAAACAAACCCAACCTTATAGCCTCTGACTCAATTCTTGAATATAAGTAAGTCAATTGTGGGGTTTTAATGGTATTGGGGATTGAACCCAGGGACACTTAACTACTGAACCACATCCCCAGTCCTTTTTACATTTTTTAAATTATGAGACAAGGTCTTGCTAAGTTTTTTGGTGCCTTGCTAAGTTTTTGAGTCTGGCTTTGGACTGGCAATCCTCCTGCTTCAGCCTCCTGAGGCACTGGGATAACAGGTGTGTACCACCATGCCCGCTGCTGTTTAAATAAGTCAATGGTTAGAAATGGAACTTCCTGGACTCCAAAAAATGAGTCTTCCTCAAGGCTACATGCCTATATTTTTCACTGTGATGAGGTACTGGGAAAAACAGATGTTATCTAGAAATTCTGGAGATAGGTATTTATGGTCCATTTTCATATTTTATAGAACATTTTGCCATCTATTGTATTGACAGCATTTATTAATTTGATTAGGTAAGAAATTGGAAGAACCACAAATGTCTTAAAATACAAGCACAAGAGAGAACATATAATAAATCCCATGAAAACTTCTCATGTCAAGAAAATATCCAGGAATCTTTTGGTCTGAGGCATGGAGGTGTCCCCTGTGTAGTTAGCTAACATTTGCAGCACATTAAACTATAAATAAATAATCACAAATATTAATCAGGCCTCTTTGGAATTGGGAAGCAACATATATCATACTTGAGTTCACTATCCTACTTATGGGGAAACACATAAGATTGCCAGATTTAAATTGGGCCCCAAACAAGAGCAGACTCTGTACTATGTCCTAGTATGACATAAGGTGTCCTATCACTTGAGCCTTAAAACTAAAGGAATATAGCGGTAAGGAGTGTGACACATAGAAGTATTACATGGCATCTTCTCACAATTCCAAAGAACGACCACAATACACAATTTCCTCTAGGGCTTTGCTAAGACCACACCTTCTTCTGCTGACCACGGTCTCAGGAAATTCAACTCCTGACTTACTATTGCACCTCAGCAAATACTGAATATTGAACTCAGGAATACAAAAGGATTACATGACACAACCTGCTCATCATGAATGAAGATTAGCTCTTTGTCAAATCATGCTCAGAAGCATTTTATTGTTCAATGAATATGTTGTATGTGAAATGGGTCCCTAGCATGTCAGAAGGGATAAAAATTTGCATAAAAAGTGTCCTTGGAGTCCCTGTTCCTATAGCTTAATTTTCTTAAACTAATCTCAGCTATGGTTTTATAGGAAGTCCCCAATGATGAGTTTACCAGGGAGGAAGAAAATGTGGTCTATCTTATAAATAGAAAAGTGGGTTTATTCTGCATGATATTCTGGTACCAGTCAAAAAGTTGGTGGCTACTATATAACAGAGGTCCTTAGGGGTGAACCTGAATGACAACAGTGAAATAAATCCTTCTAGTTGGTTTGCTTCTCCACAGTCCATGGCAGGAGAGTTGGCTTGAAGTATTGGCTTAAACTAACACTATTTCTTCAGCAACTCCAATGATTTTTTTTAAGCCTTTAAATACCTATTGCTATCTATCCTAGCTGGCGACTTATTCTGGGTTCATTGATCTAAAAACTCCAATAACTTAACAAAACGGCGAAGAAAGCACACAAACACACAAAAGTACCTTTTCAAAATCCAAGATGGCTCTCCAACCTTAGGGGTCTGTGGAAAGAGAGAGCCACTGGAATTCTTTATTCTTATATAGGGGACATACAAGGGGAGGTTCCATGGAACATTCTATCCCAAACAGGGCAAAGGGGTAGGATTACAAAGGAATAGGTGAGTGTAATTCAACCCCAGTGGGTGATGCCTACTCCTGGAGCCACACCTTATTATCTGAGCTGGGGTAACACCCAAATCACTGAAAAATGCAATAATTGTTCAGAACCCCTTGCTTCAGGACTTAAAGGCATCTGCATACAGGGCAGCTCCTGACAATACCCTGTAACAAATGTATCTCTGCTCAAACATGTTAAGAGCATTCTAGTCTTGGCAACCTAAACCTGAATAAAAAAATCCAACTAATATATTATAGTCCATGTTCTTATAAGCATTATAGTCAAATGACACATATAAAGAAGAATTATTGTTGTTTTTGCTTGCAATTTTCACCATATATACATATATATTTGAGCCAAAGAAAACTCTGTCTTGACATAGTGGTAGTACTTGTTATAATATATCTTGGAAAAATTGCCTTTTTAAAAAAATAATTTCTCAGAGCCTAAGAATATATGGAAGGTGAATTTGACAGATCAAAATGTATCTTCCTGGTGAGAACCATAAGAGGTTAAACACTGTCTTTTGGTTAATAAGTCAACTGCCCTGAATGCTCAGGGTCATAAAATGTCTAGGCCATGGTGTATTAGGAATTTTTAACTGCAGCTTTACATGACCTGAGTGAATGACTGAAATATTGATGTGGGTATTACTCTGGAAAAACATTAACTTCTTTTCTTAATTTTAAAAGTCAGTATTGAGCTCTGTCTAGCTGGCCTGATAAATAAACTACCCTTGAGGAAGTAGCAACAACTGATACACACCTGATTTGACCAAAAGAGCAGCAAAGTATAAAATAAATAATGTAAAGGTCTTGTTTTCTGAGAACCTTCAGGCCAAATATGCCTCCGTTGGAAATGTCAGCACAAAACATGTAAATAGTGACATTTAATCTATTTCTTTAAAAAAATAATAAAATTTTTCTTTCAAAGGTTGAAGGATGTTTTTGTTTGAAATATACAGTAGCAATTCTGGAATTAATTGTTAAATTTCTTCAGGGCCATATAAATAAGACTGATAACATCTATTAACACTTAGCAAGTCCCTTCTCTTGTGCCTGGTTCTCTATTAGGTGTCTTAGATCATTTAAATGCCCTTGAAAAATTACAGAGATGAAATCTAAATCTGTTTTTTCTGGTTCCAAGACTTTCAACTTTTCTCAGTTCCGTGGAAATAAATATATGTGGAATTTATTTGAAAGAACATTCATTTATAATGTAGGACAAAGTTATTTGGGTATTGATTTGATGCAGAAGAAACTACTGTACCATTCATGCTGCTTAAATGACTTTATGGTGTCTGGATGATAAATATGAGACAAATGTGCTATAATTTTCTTATACCCAGGACCAGCTATGTGCTAAGTTGTCAGAGAAGTGAAGTTTCTCTACCACTTGTTGGCACATAATTCTTTGAATACAAAAATTTTCTGCCTTTCTCTGGCCGTCAGGAACTTTCCACTTCAGTTTTCCTACACTCTTTACCCTTTCTTCTCTTGATAATGTCCCATGCTGTAAAAGTTACATATCACTTCCCTTCTCAGTACTTCTCAAGGAATTGCTATAAGAAACTGTGAGAAAACTATGGTTTGTTTGTTTTTTTGTTTTGGTACTAGGGATTGAACCCAGGACCTTGCAATGTGCCATCAAACACTCTACCATTGAACTACATCTCCAGGTCTTTTCTAAATTTCATTTTGAGATGGGATCTTGTTAAGTTGCCCAGGCTAGTCTCAAACTTGTGATCTCCTGCTTTTGCCTCCTAGCAGTTGGGATTGCAGGTGTGTACCACTGTTCACAGCAAAGTTTCAATTCCTTGTGTCTCATATCAATGTTCTCATAAGAACCCCCATGGCAGCAGAGACATGGAGAAATCAGATGGTGGAGAGTAGCCAGCCTTCCTCTTCCTCATCTTAGTGTTTGCACTATGGGCACATGGATGGAATAGCCAAAATGGCCAGGATGGAATCTATGCACTCATCCAACTGTATATGTTCCCTCTCACCCAAACTAATCATCCACTGTTGCTGCTGAAGATCAAAAAAAATTAGAAGCAAAAATTGACAATGAACCCTCTGTATGCTACTATCACTTTATGAGTATCCACCCAGCTCCCTAATGGTAAGTTGAATATATCTGACCCCTTTTGTCATAGAGGAGACAGCAATTTGTCATACTGGGATTTATGTATATTACAGATATGGGTTTCCTTTTTCTACCCACAAAGCCTTGACATGCTAAGACTCAGAGTGTGGGATAGACTCCTGGTCCTTGGCCTAACAGCTGTGAACAGTTCAAATACATTAGGAAAACCTATGTATGCACAAGCCTTCAGGAAAGCCTGAACGGATGGTGCTGTGTTCAGCTTTGTGGCCAGGCTAGGTGAGAAAACCCACTTCCTCAAGTTGCCAGCAGCCAAGGTGACAGCTAACAAGCAGACTGTGAACTAGTGCAGACTTGGGGTCTGCGCTTTTGCAGATTGGCATAGAGTGATTGGACAACTTGCAATCACGGGCAAACTTGCTGTTCCCAAGGAGAAATTGGGGGGTCTGGGTGTCTGTGCCCCGTGGTATCAAGTGATTGGATTCTATGCTAAACATGTAAACGTTGATTGGCTAATAATGCTTTATAACCACTTGGCATTTCCATAATAAAGTGAGTTCCCAAGTGGCTCGACCACTGCCTTGACTCCTGGGGTCAGAAGTTCTTGAACGTTCATTCCCTTCGTGTGTGGTTCACGTGTTGACCCTGTAGCCTTCTTATTCCCGTGTTGAGTGGGACCCATACCCACCCACAACATCAGAGAATGTCTAATTAATCATCATGTGATATACTACATTAACATCATTTCCTACCAAGGGATCCACTGGTCCTCCTACATACTACCTCACCTTATCAGCTGCTGAGCTGACAGAAGGGTGGTGTGGCTCTGAGATGGGCAGTTAAGGCACTAGCATAGTGCTTTTCCAGCTCTGGGAAACGTTATGGTGTGGCCATGAGAATAATTCTGAGACCTGGAACTCAAAGGAGAAAAGTATGAATGATTGTCCTCAACATCATTCCAAATGAACTTCTGGGGGGATTTTTGGTTTATATATCTATAAGTTTAGGTTCTGTTTTACTAGATATCTTTATTTCTTGGGGGGTGTGGGAGTGGGTGGGATGAGGAAGGGTTCTTTCATTAGGGGTTGTGCTAACTTGTGACTTGCCACATGATCATTTGGTGTTCAAAGCTGCTGCATAATGACAGCTGTCCAATGATAACCACAAAAGGCTTTTTACACCAAACAATGTGAAAAGGACATTATAACATTAGGACCTCCATTCTTAGGCCAAGAAAAGTACTGGCTGAGGTTGAGGAGAATATAGGAGTAGTTGAAGAGGAAGAGCAATTATGGGTTCAAAAACAACTGCAGCTTGTTCCATTTGTTCCTCAGTTTTATAGTCACTGGCTACTGCTTTAGAAAGGTAATAAAAGAACAGAATTACCTTAAACAAAGTCATATGTATGAATCTGAATGTTAAAGGTGTGGACTGTCCCCCATACTGTGCTGTCTGAATCATCTCACTCTGGCTTTATCATTTCAGTGGACTCCAGCTGACTGCCAGTGTTTTCAATTGCTCATATCTACATATTTTTGCCTGAGGTCTTTCTTCATAGCTATAAAAGGTCGCTTTGCCCATTGGGAGTAGTAGGTTATCGTCGCCAGAAAATCAGCCTTCATAGGTACATCTGTTGAACAATGACACACAGGAGTTGATAGATGAAAATTCCAGATGCCTCACTCAGAATTGGCAAATATCCCTTAGGAAATACTACTTGCTAAAATCTTCTGCCCCTGTTCCCTATTTTATAAAATTTTAGCTCCTATAGTCCAGATTCCTTCATCAGTTTTTTGTTGCCTTCACCTTGGTGACTTTTCTTTTTAATTTTAATAGCTCTTCTAGTTGTTTGGTATGTGCCTTCTCCAAGTTACTCTATCCTAACCAGTGATGAAAATCCTCTGTGAGATACTCCTAAGATTCTAGTACAATTCCTAGATAATTTTTTAAAAGGAGACTATTTAAAGGCAATATTGATGAAGCCGATACTATTTGATATGGTCTATTCTCGTCAGCATGAATACTTTATGCACATTCTCCCATATATAGGCATTATGCCTATTTTACATATAAGAAAATGAGTAGGAGAGAGGGTAAGTGAATTTCTGAAGGTTATACATTTCATTAATAAGAATAAGTGATATGCTAGCATTTGAAGCTAAGTCTAGTTCTGAGCTTTTTACTGCCAAACTAATGGTTGTTGTTTTATATATACAGCAAAACAAGCTAGAAATTGTACAATGCACAGATTCCTAGTGTTATTGGCAAGGTATCCAGTTGGAGTCCAGGTCCTTGGTGTCCCAAAAAACTGAGAAAGACATGCAGAAGTAACATGGCAGAAGGAAAATGGAAGATTTATTGAAGGTGAAAGTGAAAGTAGCACTCAGTAAGGTAGAGCAGAGTAGGCCAGTGAGAGAGGCTCAAGGCCTCAATGTCTGGAAAGTCTTGTTTTATACGCTGAGCTGTGAGGTGTTCTCTTCCCTGTATGGACCTGATTGAAGACCTTGCCCCATTTGCTGCCATTGGTTACCTTATGGTACCTGATTAGAATACTGTACAATTTTCTCCCATTGATTAATCTACCTAATTAGAATACTGCTCACTTTACCCCCCTTGCTTTTTTAGAATACAGAACCTCTGGTGGGAGTTATCATGGGTGATAAGGCCTCAATGGTAGGATTTGTCACAGTAATGGGACTTACTGTGAACAGAGACATGGTGACTCAACTCTGTGTCCTTCAGAAGCATTTTTGTTGTACCTTGCCTCTGCCATTTTGGTGACCCTAAACTCCTACCTTAATTTTATCTGTACTGGGACTCATAATCAACATCTTTGGCAAGCAGCGCAATTAATCCGAAGTATATATTCCAAAATTCTATTTTGAAAAATACTACCCTGTATGATTGTCTATTTTGAATCTTATCTAAGTATTATAAGCAATTATTATAATTTTATTAAATGTAGCAATCAAACCTCACTTTGAATATGATTCTCATAACATGTAACACAACACCTAAAAGGGCTTCAGTAAATATTTAATGATGATCAGCAAACCTTTTAGAAGAAGGACTGTACATGAATGATATTGTTATGATTGAACAGGAATAAGAAAAAAATGTTCATTGTATTTTTATTAAAGTGTCAAATGATATTTTCCTTTCCCATATTTTCTCACACAGATTTTTGCAAGTTATTAACAAAAAACTTAGTCTATGTGTCTAAACAAAAGATTTTGGAGAATAGGTAACAATAACAGGGCAAAAGATGAAGAACCAAATCTTCACCTTTAAATAAGTACAATAGCAGTTTGTTCTCCAGTAAAAAAGAACAACTCCTTCTTTAGAGGGTGGCACATCTTGGGAACTAGTTGGAAAAATATTTTAATTTGAAAACCAAAATGCACATGAACATAATACATGTCACATTGTCTTTGCTAAAAGAACAATCTCAAAATGTTTCTAGTTTGTTCTATTGAAATAAATAGAACAAAGAGCGGGGAGGATGGGAAGGGGGCAAGGGGATAAGAATAATGGCAGACGGAGTTATCCATGACTACCCTAAATACTTGTATGAAGACACAATTGTTGTAAAAATACTTTATATAAAACCAGAAACATGAAAAATTGTGCTCTTTATATGTAATATGAAATGAAATGTACTCTGCAAACATGTATAACAAATTAGAATAATAAAAAAAAATTAAAAAAAAGAAATTTGCAACCTGCAGCATATTAGGCAATTAACAAATATTTGTGAAGCAAATACATCCCAATTCCAATTATAATATCAATTATTCTTTGATAAATGACTGTCTACCCCATAAGACTTTAAACTTAATCATTATTATTTTGCTTAGTGCCAGAATTTCAGCATATAGTGCAAAGTATTCCTGATAACTATTTAATATTTTTTAATAAATGAATTAGAATTAGAGTATAATTTTCAAGGAAGATTATTACTGTACTTATCCTCTTAGATATAGGAACATGATTCATTATTTAGAAAATGAATCAGGAAAACTATTTTGCAAGTGTATAATTTCAAGTCAAATCAGTAACTTTTCTGGTACTGGGAATTGAACTCAGGGGTGCTTTACCACTGAGCTAAGTCCCTAATCTTTTTTATTTTGGGATAGGTTCTTACCAAATTGCTGAAGCTGACCTTAAATTTCATTTTTTTTTTCTGGGGATTGAACTCTGGGGTACTTTACCACTAAGCTACATCCCCAACCCTTTTTAATTTTTATTTTGAGAGAAAGTCTCACTCAGTTGCTTAGGTCTTACTAAACTGTGGAGATTGGCCTAGAACTTGAGAGCCTCCTGCCTCAGTCTTCCACAAGATTAGGATAACAGGCATGCATCACCACACCAGACCCTCAAATCAGTAACTTTTAATCAAGCAGATTCTTTATTTTAAAAAATAATAAATTTTATTTTAAAAGATCTTTTAATAAAAAATGGAATTCTAGTATTTAGCATTTTCAGTAACATTTACAGAAATAGATCAAACTCTGAAAAACAGATTAAAGTGTTGGATATCAGTAAGAATCATTTTAATTCCACATGCATTTTACTGAGCATGAAATTTTCATTTATTTTATAATGGACACTTAATGGACAAATTATTATTCTAATTTGATAACTGATTTAGTAAGTCAGAAGACCTTTGCAACAGATGCTCCTATAAGCCTCTTTTACTCAGGAGGGTGATAACAGCCCACATGACATGGACCTATTTCAAATGTTCATTTCTATAACAAAAGGAGAACTTTGACGTAAGCCTATTTTATATATTAAGTACTTGGGGTGGAATTTTGTGCTGAGAGATGACAGGAAAGTTCATCACACCATCAAAAAGTGATTCATGACTTACAAAAACTGACAAACCAGGAGAATATAAGAAATCAGGATAACAGCAGGGCATGGTGGTGCAGGTTTGTAATCCCAGAGACTCCAGAGGCTGAGGCAGAAGGATTGCAAGTTCAGAGCCTGCCTCAGCAACTTAGTAAGACTTTGTCTCAAGATAAAAAATTAAAAAGCCTGGAGATGTGGCTCAGTAGTTAAGTGCTCTTGGGTTCAATCCCCGATACCACCACCAACAACAACAACAAAAAAGAAATCAGAATAACAGGTTAATCATGTACAGATACTTTCTACTAATTGAGGGTCAATAGGAAAGAAAAAATAAATATCAAATTAAAGCACAAAACCAGAAAACACTTGTGACATGAAAATTATATAATGTTCCACGTATGCTAATAAAAATGTGATAAATATATGACTTTCACCCTTTGCATAAAGCAGAATTAAAAAGTTGATACTCAGTATTTTTAATCACCACTGCTAATAAAAGAAAACATAACTTACAACTAAGAAGAAAATTTTTAAAAGGAAGTGTGGAGAAACTTCAAAAAGGGAAAGTAAAAAAGAAGTTATAAAAGAATAAACAGCATCTCAAAAGTATTTGTCCTAAAGTTCCTTGGTAAAAGAGCAAAACTTATTCTGTTTGGTAAATAAATAAAAATCTTCTCCTTTGGAACTTATAGTAGATAATACTAAATTATAATATGATTAAGTGATGTAACCATTTTAAAATATTAAGAGAGCTCACTTCTGGGCAATATGAATTGGATCAGAGCAGGTCAATGATCCTCCTGTAAATTTTAAATGTTGTGTTTACATTAATATTAGAAATAGTTAGAAGCAGTGAAAATTGAAAAAATAATTAGAAAGACTGAAGAAAAGATCAGACATTTTTTTCTATGTTACAATGGCAAGAAGACAAAGATTTGCCAGGTTTGGAGTCCAGGGAGGTGTTAGCAGGTATGTGGAAAACACAGTAAACACTACCAATAAAATTCTTTAAAAATGGGAATAAAAAAAAGTGCCCTCAATCACAAAGAAACAAATAATATCTACAAAAGAACATACAGAAAACATCACAATGAATGATGACCACTTTCTCCTGTGATAGAAAAGATGTAAAGATGTCAACCGTGGCCTTCCATTCAAAATTTGAAGGAAGGATTCTATACAGTGCAATGAAACAAGAAAAACAAATAAAAAGTGTAAAATTAGGGGCTGGGGTTGTGGCTCAGCGGTAGAGTGCTCGCCAGCATGTGCGCGGCCCGGGTTCGATCCTCAGCACCACGTAAAAACACATTGTGTACAACCAAAAGCAAATAAATAAATATTAAAAAAAAAAAAGCGTAAAATTAGAAAAGAAAAAGTAAACTGCTGTATTTTTAGATGACATGAATATATGTGTAGAAAATCCAAAGGAATCAATAATTATTAAAATTAGCCAGACAAGGGCATAAGCCTTTAACCCCAGCAGCTCAGAAGGCTGAGGCAGGAGGATTGCAATTTCGCAGCCACCTTTAGCAATTTATGGAGGCCCTAAGCAATTTAAGGATACCCTGTCTTAAAATAAAAAATAAAAAGGACTAGGGATGTGGCTCAGTAGTTAAGTGCCCCTGGGTTCAATCCCTGGTACTAAAATAATAATAATGATGATTATTAAAATTAATAATTAAAATTTAGCAATTCTAATATAGAACATTTCAATAAGATAATTTTGTAAAAATCACCACTTATTATTTTAAAAAGAGACATCAAAAGCCTAGCCAGATATCTTAAGGGAAAAAAAAGTGTACAGTATCTATATCAAAAAGTACAAAATTTAAAAAGGTCTTTAAATAAAGGGGTATAAAGTTTTTGCACATTGAAATATACAATAATAATGTCATCACCTTAAATGATCATGTAAACTCAGTGTAATCCAAACCAAAATTATGCCTTGTGTTTTGTTTAAAGCAATGGCTTATTCTAAAATTTATATGGAAATTCATAAGGCCAAGAATAACCAAAGAAATATTATTTTAAAAATTTAAATGAGACTTATGATTATAATTTATTCTTTAATGCAGTCTTGTACTGGCATGCAGATAAATAAATATACCAATACAGAAAAGTATTCATAATCATCTGATATATGATAAAATGGACCCATTTGTTTAATGGAAGGAGAATAATATTTTCTAAGATGATACTGAGTTTACTTAATAGCTCTCTATGTATTTATGTCACCCATTCCTTATAACATGAAATTAATTAAACACAGTATACACACACACACACACACATACATATATGTAAATTTGAATGGTAAAGATATAAAACTTTTGATAAAGAACATATGAAAACAAATCTTAAACCTGGCAAAGTGGCACAGGGTTGTAATCTCAGTGTCTTAGAAAGCTGAGGCAGGAGGATCACAAGTTCAAGGACAGCCTCAGCAATTTAGGGAGGACCTAAGCAACTTGGCAAGACACTGTCTTAAAATAAGAGATAAAAATGGCTGCGGATGTAGCTCAGAGGTAAAATGCCCCTGGGTCCATGATCCTGAGTAACCATGACTTTTTCAATAGTCCACAAAGGCATTAACCATACAAGGAAAAATGCTACATACTATACTACATTGAAATTAAGAACTGTATTACAGTAAGAACTCTGTCAATCAAAAGATTCTATTAAGAGAGTGTAAAGGTAAGTCACAGATTGGAGAAAAAATTTTGAAGACATATATTAGACAAATGATTTATGTTCCAAATATACAAAGGACTCTTATAAGACAGATTTAATAGACATATCTGTTAAAAATGTTACAAAAGACTTGACTAGGTGCCTCAAAAAAATTACATACAAATAGCACATATATGACAAAGTGATCAACATCATTAACCATTAAGGAAATGCAAACTAAAACCACAATTTTACAACTATATGAATTCACCAAAACGATTAACCTGCAAATGGCACACAATATCAAGTATTGGCAAGGGAAGGGTTAGGAACAATTGAAACATAATTGCCAATGTGCATGGAACTGATGAAAACTACTTAGGAAATCAGGTTGGTAGTATCCACTAAAGCTCAATTTATGCAAAACCTAGGACCCAAAAGGTCCAATCTAGATGCTAACAACAGAAATGAGTGCATATGCATACTAAGGACATGTACAATAATTTTCATAGCTAAAAACTAGAAACAGTCCAAATGCCCATCTACCATAAAGTTAATAAATTCCAATATATTTTTTGACTGAAATGTTAAGCAATATAAATGAACAAGTTATCAGTGCAAATAACAGCATGAATGAAACTCACAAGCATGATCTTGAACTTTTTAAGCCACAAATAAGAGTGATTACTGTGTAACTCCACTCATATCAACTTCAAAAACAATAAAAGGTAATCTAAAATGTTATATACGAGGATAAAGGTTATCTTAGAGATGGAGATGGCTCAAAGGAGTTTCTGGGGTATAGGTAATATTTTATTTCCTGATATGGATGCTGGTTATATACACCAGTGTGTACAGTTAGTGAGAAATCACATATCATATATATGATATATATCATGCATTTTTATATGCATGTTACATATATGCATGTTATGTATGTATATACTGCATGTGATATTACTTACATAGTTTGTATACTTTTCTATGTAAATGGTACAGTTAACAAAAAGTTTGCAAAGTAAACTTCATAGAAGAACTAAATATCATTTGAAGGTATGAATCAGAAAATTAGACAATATTAAGTCATTGTGAATGTAAAACATATGGCAAGGCATATTTCATAAAAATGCAATCATATGTGTTTCACTGGGAAATCAATGTAACTTCAAAATATCAACAGTGAATTTCCTTTAGGAAAATGAATTTACTGAAATTAAATATCATATTAAGTTTAACTTTTCGTAAGTTCTATTACACAGGCACAGGGAATAAGAAAGGGACATTAGTGTCTGATTTGGAAAATTTCTTAACCACCTTAGAATATTACCTCAATTTAATGCAAAATATAGACAACTATTTTTTTTTCTGACATCCTGTGGGAATATGAAGTCTAATACTTTAAAATATCATTCAAATTCAATCTATTATTGCAGAAAATGGATGGAAGAATTTAGTTTATTTATTTACAATCCAATTCTGAAATGACATCAGATATGTAAAGGGTGGTTTTCATTTGTTTTCCCTAGGGTAATATAAAATAACCACATAACTTAGGTGTTCACACCAAAACTACCACTGCAGAATAAAATGTCACATGTATCACACCCTGAATGGTCCATGGTGGAGGATGGAGAATGGTCAGATGAAAGGTGTAGAATGACATATCCCTCTATAGCATTATGGCACTACACTTCTTCTGAAATAAAAGTATTTTAATGATCTATGTAAATATGAAGGCAAATATTTCAATGGATTTATAAACTGATTATAGGTTACTTTTTAAATGGTAAAGTTACAACAGGTTTTAGGGTGTAAGAAGGCAGATTTTTCTTCTCCTTTATAGAACAACAACAAAAAACTGCCATGATTTTATCATATATGAAATCTAAAGAATTCCCAATATTTTCATTTGATATGCTCTTCCTTTGGCATGCTTTTCATTTTCAAGTGGTAGAACCTGGTGATTAGGAGTTTTTACCAAGAAGTAAAATCAACCATAGCCCTAGCTCCCTTTCTTAGATGTTGTGATAATGTGTTTGGTAAATTACTTAGACTTGCTAATCCTCAACTTTCTTCTCTTCAAGCTGCTGCAAGTAATTTAAATTGAAATTGAAATTATTTAAATATGAAATGCCCAGTACCTTTAATGGCATTTAATATGCATATTAGATTGACTTAAATTCATTCTAAGAAATATGAAGCATTCCCTGATACTACCAAGCTTTATCTCCCTGGGATTATGGTGATTTATCTTTAAAATCATGGGCCTAAACCCTTTTTATTGTTTCCTTCAGTAGAGCCGAGAGATTAATACTATACAAACAAAATTAAAAACAAGCCAAGTCAAAATGTGCTCAAAATTTAATGGAACCCCAAATAAAATAAGTATGGAACTCTTAAGCTATCATCAAGAATTGGTCTTTTGTTCTTTTGAATTCCAATAAAAGCCTAAAAAATATTTTAATTAGCCCATACCCTCATTCCCCAACCCCTAGTGGATTCTGAGTATGATCCTGTTTTATAGTATTCTGAACAGTCTGTAGTAGAACTAAGGAATCTGCATTTTAAAAAACTTACCAATGATTCAGGGTTGTGGTCAGACTCAAGAATCATAAAATAAGATTAGCCTAAATCATTATGAAGCAATCCATTACGACTTACTGTAAGCAATACTTCCCTTCTAACTTATATCCTTGAAACACAGTAAACTATTTCAAAGTCACAATAATGGTTGTACCTCCACCATTTTGCAACTAAAGATTTTTATGAGAATGTGTGTACTATAGGAGGAAGAAAGGTACTTTCATCTAACACCTGTCCACCACTCCTTTCCTTTAACATCTTCCACCTCCCATATTTATTTCATGTTAAAAGAACATATGAGCATGGTGTCCTTACCTGAAAATAGATGAATTTCATCATTTACAAACCATATCTAAGAGAATTCCTTTGAGCCCATTGTAGTGGCAACTGAATTAATAAAGACAAACAGCTCAGAACCTTACAAACAAAAGAAAAATTTAGTAAATTTGTTTAACTATAATTTATGTTATTTTTATAGAAATAAAGGAACTCTATTGGAAAGTCTTTGAATTTTCTGTTTAACTTGGAAACTCTTATTCTGATATTTAAGACTTTGTCATATTTTAAAAGAAAAAAAGCCCACCTGAAATTATTTTCAAGATCCTTACATCAAAAACTTGCTCATTAGATAATGATTAATAACCAAATTACAAGAAATTATTTTCAATTTTATTTTGAACTTCTAAAAATAATTTAAAATAATACAATATAATATAGTGGATACTACTGGGTTTGGGAATAAGAAATCTTGAGTTTGAGTATGAAAAAGTTCACTTCTTTCCTGAACTGGACAACTTGACTTAGCCTTTCTGTCTCAGCCCAAATTTCTTGCAAAAAGCAAAGGTGAAATGCATTCCTGAGTTTGCCATAGGTATGCTGACAACCTGAATTCCTAATAGCTCTTTAGACAAGTCATATCCTATACTAACTTTCCCTGTCTCTCTAAATAATTTGCTCATAAGAGGAAGAGAGAAAAAT
Source organism: Tamias sibiricus (assembly GCA_025594165.1). Classification (NCBI taxonomy): domain Eukaryota; kingdom Metazoa; phylum Chordata; class Mammalia; order Rodentia; family Sciuridae; genus Tamias; species Tamias sibiricus. The sequence goes on along the minus strand of CM046664.1, from coordinate 102,283,761 downwards.
TTATCCTCCATTCCCATTTTCCACTCATCAAGGTTTACCCCCATGGAATGTTGTGAAAGTATGGAGACCCATCCATTTCCAGGCAACTCACGCCTCAAAAGCAACAGGGAAAACTCAGGCCAGGATGCTTACAATTAGGACATGACACAAAGACGATTGTGTTGTGTCCAAAGATTATAAAATGGACTTGGAGCAAGAACTTTGTAATCAACTCTTCATCTGTAATGGTGGTGGTGGTAGCAGGCAACAGCAATAGTGTTATCAGTCCACCATTGTTACAAAAGTGCTCCCTTACAAATCACTCCCAACTCAATGGCTTAATACAATAAACAGTTCTGCTGTTTTAGGATACAAACATGCTGGATTTGGCTCTAAGTTGGGAGGCTGAACTGGCTAAGGCTTTTATTCTTATGAAAACTCACTATAGCAAAATAGTACAAGTCTTATCCAGGAATACAATTCAAATATTACTTTCTTTCACATCTGCTAACATCCGCATAGCCAAATCAAATAACATGTCCAAAGCTAAAACCAAGTAGTGAGAAAATATACTGTGACCATCCTGAGGTTATGGCACAGGTGTGAAAGAATCACTCTTTCACCAAAGAGTAACAAATTTAGACCAATAATTCAATCTATAACTAATAGACCCCATTTCATAGGAATAGCTCAAGCTGTCTTCAGGGCAACTGAGACCAGATATTAAGGCAAATATTCAAATCTTGATGACACATTTACATGAATCTAATACTCTAGATAATCCTTGATTATGAAATTTATATTTAGAATTTTCGATGAAATAAGTTGTGCAAAACAGCTTTTAACACAATATCTGGCATAATGTTTAAGAAACATTAGTTAACACACCAAGCAAACTGGCCAGTTAACCATATTTCAGATATATGCCTGTGGGTATGATACGAGTAAACAGTAGAATGAATGTGCTTAGTATATTTTGACTTATTATTTAGAAAGTAACTCCAACACTTTAGCCTTAATCATGTTGGGATTGTTTAATAGCATGCTCATTGTGAATGCAAGATAGAATATTTGAAGCGAAATAAGGAGGAGACATAGCAGAGAATCCCTCAGCTGTTCCTTGACTCATTTAGGAAGCTGTTCTGCATTACCCTGCGAATGAATTTATTTCAGTTGTCAAGCAAGGATACTTTTGGTATAAGTGTCTGGCCTTTGCAATCTCTAAAAAAGAAGAAATTTATCCAATAATTCTCTAGAGTACTTTAGAAATACAATTTCAAGTGCAGTAGCCATTTTGAAAAATAAACAATTAAAAAATATTAGAATGACAGAGTCAATATAGCCGATAAAAGAGCATAACAGGCTGGGAACGTGGCACACGCTTAAGAATCCCAGCTGCTGCGTGGGAAGCTGAGGCAGAAAGATTGAGTTCAAGGCCAGCCTAGGCAGCATAGGGAGAGCTCATCTCACAAAGGAATGGAATTACAGGGTTAGTTCACTTAGCATAATACCCTAGAAGTTTATCCACGTCATTGCAAATGGCAGGACTTCCTTTTCTTAAAGGAGGAATAATATTCCATTGTATGCATATGCATATGCCACATTTTCTTATGCATTCATCTGTCAGCAGACTCTTGGGCTGTACCATTTGGCATTATTTTTGAATTTTCATTCAGTATACACATTTCCAGTTTCCCCACATCCTTAGCAGTACCTGTTGTCTCTTGTTTTTGATAATACCCACTCTAACAGGGGTGAAGTGGTAGCTCATTCTGTGGTTATACAAGTAAGAATATATCTCATGTTAAGTGTTGTTACCACACACACAAAAATCAATCAATAAAAAAAAGTTATAGGAATCTGATATTTTATGATAAATTTTACACAGTGACTACACAATTCTTTATCTGAGAAAGAACTTGGAATCTATCTAAATCAATGTGTGGCAGCTATTAAGAACACAAACAACAATAAATGTTAGAGAGGATGTGGGGGAAAAGGCACATTCATACATTGCTGGTGAGACAGCAAAATGGTGCAACCAATCTGGAAAGCAGTATGGAGATTCCTTGGAAAACCAAGAATGGAACCACCTTATGACCCAGCTATCCCACTCCTCGGTGTATACCCAAAGGACTTAGAAACAGCATACTACAGGGACACAGCCATATCAATGTTTATAGCAGCACAATTCACAATAGCTAAACTGTGGAACCAATCTTGATGCCCTTCAGTAGATGAATGGATAAAGAAAATGTGGTATATATGCACACAAAGGAATATTACTCAGAAATAAAAGAGAATAAAATAATGGCTTTTTCAGGTAAATGGATGAAGTTGGAGAATATAATACGAAGTGAAGTTAGCCAATCCCAAAATTCCAAATATTGAATGTTTTCTCTGACTTAAGGAGGCTGATTCACAATGGGTTGGGACAGGGAGCATAGGATTAAAGGAACAGTAGAAAGATCAATGGGGAGGGAATGAGAGGGAGGGGGCAAGGGGGTAAAAAAAAAGATGGTAGAATGAGATGGATATCATTACCCTAAATGCATGTATGAAGAAACAAACGGTGTGAATATATTTTGTATACAGCCAGAGATATGTAAAAGTGTGCTCTACATGTGTAATATGAATTATAATGCATTCTACCGTCATATATGACAACTTAGAATTAAAAAAAAGTTTAAAAAAATAAATTAATCAATGTATATATTCATATACAAAAAGATTTTCTGGCATACTTATCTAATGCTCATCTTATTCCTCTGCTTTCTAGTTCTTTCACTTTTGAATTATTTAATACCCAATGATAAATAAAATTTTTCTTTATAGATCCCTCACTGTCTACTCTCAGCTTTAACACGGTTATTTAGCATTCTATTTTGGTAGGATTATATCTGTATATAAAGTCATGGCAGTGTATTTGTAAGATATGGTAATGTTTAACATCAACTAAAGGCTATTTATTTTATAAAAGAAACTGTTCATCAGCTTTCCATCACTGATATCCCATCACAAAATACCTGAGAAAAACAACTTAAAGGAGGATTTATTTTGGCTCAGGGTTTCGGAAGTTTTGGTCCACAATTGGCTGACTCCATGCCTTTGGGCCTGAGGCAAGACAGGACTTAAAGGCAGAAGAGCAAGGTGGAGCGAAGCTGTTTATCTCATGGTATCTTGGAAGCAGAAAGAGGGGAAGGGGCCAGGGATAAGACACATCCTTCCCACAGCACATCCCTAGTGATCTATTCCCTCCAACTAGGCTCCAACATCTCAGTTTCTACCAATTTCCAAAAATGTCATCAAATATAAATCCCTCAATGGATTGATCCATTGATGAGGTAAGAGTCCTAATTATGAAATCACATTCCTAAATCCCCACCTCTAAACACTGCTTTGTTGGGATCAAGCCTTCAATACATGAACCTTAGGGGGAGATTTCAGATCCAAACCATAACAAAGATAAAACAAAATTGGAAATTTTTCTTAAAATAACTAGAATATGACATTAAAAATCAACATGGTACAAATTTCTCTCTCTCATATATATATATATATATATATATGTATGTGTGTATACACACACACACATATGTGTGTGTGTGTGTGTGTGTGTGTGTGTGTGTGTGTGTATCAACAACAAAAAGGAGAAAAGGGAGTTGATAAGAAATTCTTTTGTGCCAAAAACACAACTATGTTTTATGGTATGTCCTGTTTAAGGAGAATTCTGTGAAGGAACACATCAGGAATTTATCATTATATTCCTCTTTCTATTTTTAGCTTCACTATGTGGTCCTGGGCAAGTTACCAGTGCCCTATGCCTTGATTTTTCGCTATACACCAAGTGAGACTAGCCATAATAATAGCTTCTGTCATACATTTGCTCTCTATGGAAATTCAAAACTGGATCAGCTGAATCCCTTAAAACTTTCCCAGTTTGACTTGTTTGGCCTGGATTCTTAATCTCTCCACATGGTATTGAGCTGTCACTTTTGGAGTAAGAGGTGATGGCAAAGCCTGGCATGAGGGCTCATGCAGATAATCCCAATGGTTTGAGAGGCTGAGGCAGGAGGATCTTGAGTTCAAAGCCAGCCTCAGCAACATTGAGGTGCTAAGCAACTCAGTGAGACCCTGCCTCTAAATAAAATACAAAATAGGGTTAGGGATGTGGCTCAGTGGTTGAGTGCCCCTGAGTTTAATCCCCAGTATAATAAATAAATAAATAAATAAATAAATAAATAAATAAATATGATGGTAGAAGGCATTGGAGAGTTATAGGCTTTACATTTCCAAGCCAGAAGCTCCTAACCAATCAAAGAAACCTCTAACACCATGTTGCTGGAGAGACTTCCATCCTCAACAAAATCCATGCTCTTCTCTTCTCACAGTGAGCTTCAGGCCTTTAGGAAATGTTGTGTGATATCTAGTAACTTTTCAGAGAAACATGACTGGTCCTTTTTGTCCATTTTGGGAAAGAGGTTATAATAATGTCACATGTTTTTTCTTTCCTTTTAGTTGGTAATGCTGCAGTTGTTCTTATTGTCCATTTTTTCACCAAATTTTCCTTAATTACCATTCATATCAGATATTTTAATCTCTTTTTTTTAAATACAAAGATAATTAGAGTCCTGTTTCACAAACTGACTGGTATTTGGGTTTGTATTATTTTTAGTTATTGGGACTTCCTTGAACAATACTATGATTAAGCTAATTGTTGTCAGACTCTTTTTGTTTGACTCCTCCCTTTCCCCTGAAATGTTAAATGTCTCATCAGTCACTTAACATTTTAATGAGCAAGGGAGTCAGCTCGCGCCATCTCATAAATCATTTAATATTTAAAGTCTCAGCTCTGTAGAAATAAAGCAATTGAGGAAAAATTTGGCCACGATTATGAGAATTTTCTTTGGAAAACAAATTTTCTTAAATGCAATTGAAATCACATCATGTAGAAAACTTGTCATTTTGTTTAGTTCACTTGGTTACTGTATATAAACATCTCTAAAACTAAATTATAAGCTCTTTGAGGTCAGGTGGTATTTGAAGATATTTCTTCAGAGCCTTCTTTGACTTGAATTTGTCCCTGCCCCCCCTGCCCAAAAAAAAAAAAAAAAAAAAAAAAAAAAAAAATGTTTTAGAAACTCAATCTCCAAATGCTACAGTGTTAAGAGGTAGGATCTTTAAGAGGTGGCTAAGACATCAGGGCTCTGCCTTCATGAATGGATTAATGCTGTTATTGTGAGTGTGGATTCCTTATAAAAGGATGGGCTTGGCCCCTATTTCTCCATCTCTCCCCCTTTCATTCTTTTGTCCTTCTATCATGTAATGATGTAGCCAAAGCCCTCATCAGATGCTGTCTCTTACTGAACTTTCCATCCTCCAGTACTGTGATGTAAAAAAAACTATATTCACTATTAATTATCCAGTCTTAGGTACTCTGTTAGAACATAATGAAATGGACTAATACAGAGCTTTTAACAATGTGTTGAACTAAAAATACTCTCACATACTTATTCATGACATCAAATTCAGAAATTAGTGTGATCTACCAGGATCTGAAGTTTTAATAATTATCTCCATGACTTTATAAGCATGATTTCAAATCCAAATCTGATTCTCTACATTCTTTCTATGGAGATGTCATGTTATATTTTGGAGAACAGGAAACCCTGGTCACATCCCTGTTGTCAATACTATTTGGAATTCCTGGGTAGGTTTCCAGTTCTGAGTGAAATCATTAAGAACCACTTCATGAGCATATTTTAAAATCATTCATCTACATTTGTATTTTAAGGTTACAACATATAATTTTTTGATAAAAATTTTTGATAAAAAATGTACATATCATTTTATTAACTATTGTTCTTTGTTCTGATGTAAAAATATTACCTATCTCTGTGAAGGAAAGATAAAGTTCTAGGTTTAGATATATTTTGCAATATGATACATCTAAGGAATGATATAGAAAGCACAACGAAGAAATTTGTCTTCAACATTGATAATTACACCTGAATTAATCAGGTATTTTTTCAGAGACTTGTATGGTGGCATTAAGTTCCTATCTCTTTAAAAATTTCTACTCTACCACTTATACACTTAGCTTCAACCTCAGGCGAACATTATTATAGAAAGCCAAAGGTGTGTGCTATCCTTACAACTTTTGGTCCCATAGAAAAGAAGCAACCATGTTTATACCAATAATTATATCAATTCCTGAGAAGAACTTTAATGAACTTCACTCTTTCATGAGTGAACTGGGGCTGTGTGATTACTTCCCCAAAATAATGGAGTAGAAGAGAGATACTTCCCAAAAGAAAACTACAAATAGTAGTATGTTACATCACTGAAGTTTTTATGTCCTTAAGTTTTATGGGCTTGCATAAGATCAATAATTTAATTGTAAATAGTATGCCTATGCTAAAAACATCCTATATACTGAAAAACTTTCCAGTATATTGTCAATGTCTAAGTCATAAAACATTATTATAGAGAAAATAATATTATAACAGAGCCTTATAAATGAGGTACTCTTGGACCTAATGCATGGCAAAGCTGTTGCATGTTAAAATTTTTATATGCTATGCAACTCATATCTGCAATATGTTGTTTTGATAATGGTTTTATAATTTACTCTATTTCAGGATGAGTTCAGAGTATAATAAAATATTCAGTATTTAACATTCTCTAACTCAGGTCTAAGCAACACATTTTCTATAAAAGGCTAGCTAGTAAATATTTTAGTTTTGAATCATGAGGATTCTGTTGTAACTAACCAACTCTGCCACTGTAGTACAAGAAAAATCACAGACATGTAAATTAACAAGCTTGCTATTTTTCAATAAAACTTTATTTACAAAAACAGGTGATGGACTGAATTTGACCCATGGGCTATAAATTGCAAACAGTGAATTTAGTGACCACTCAGCATTTATCATGATGATAAAATATATATCCAAATACCCATCTATCTAGATACTCAGAGAGAATCATGGCCTGTATTAAAAATGTCTTTTAATTATGAACAATTATTATTTAAAATAAGTCAGTTTATTTCCCTTCATTTGTATTTAGTTCACTGAGACTCTTCCTACAAATTATAACAATGGTTAATATTTTTGTTTTGACATATTTATATTTTAGTTTTTTTCTTAGTCCCTGTGGGCTGCTGTAACATAATGCCTAGCACTGAGTAAATTATAAAGAACATAAGCTTATTTTCTCACCATTTTAGAGGCTGGAAATTCAAGATTAAAGCACTGCAGTTTTGGGGTTGAGTGAGGGACTGCTTACTGCTTTCAAGTCCATTTATCCAGGGAGGAAGAACACTATCCTCACATGGTAGAAGAGCCAAGAAGAACAAACTCACTCTCAAAAATCCCTTTTAAGAACAGAATTAATTGTTTATCTTATCTCATATACATAGAGAGTAGAACAGTGGTTACCAGAAGCTGGGAAGGGTAGAGGGTAGACAGGAAAGGGGAGAAGTTGGCCAGTGAGTACATGGTTACAACCAGATATGAGAAATAATTCTGGTGTTCTATTGCACAACAGGATGACAACAATGTAGTGTTTACCTCAAAATAAATAGAAGAGTATTTTGAATGTTCTCTTCACAAATAATGGATACATGTTGGAGGACAAAGATATGCTATCACCCTGATTGGATTATTACACAATATATCAAAATATCACACAATACCCCAAGAATAGGTATAATTATCATCAATTAAAAATAAAATAAAGCATAACAGTAAGACCATCTATATGTTTTCTATTACAATTTATATTAAATCTAAAGATTTGTATAAAATAAAAGCAAAAGGATAGAGAAGGACATATGGAATATATTTTGTTAAGGCTTATCAAAAGAAGGCTAGAGAAGCCACAGCACACGAAGGCAAAGCAATATCAGAAGAAGACCACTGTCATGGGTAAAAGTTATTTCTCATGATAAAGGGATCGTTTCTCTAAGAAGAGATGGCAATTATTATTGTGTATTCACCTAATCATAGAATATCAACTACATAAGGGAAAAAAATGACAGAACTTCACAGAAAAAAAAAAAGGAGTCACTATAAGATTTTGGTAATTGAATATTTCAACAGACTTCTTTCAGAAATTAGTAGAAAAAGTAAGCATGAAATCACTAAGGGTATAGTTGAACTGAACAACATCATCAATCAACTCGACCTAATTTAAATTTGTAGAACACTTCATTCAACAAAAACAGGATTCCCTTTCTTGAACTCACATGACTATTTATCAAAATAGACCACATTCAGGGCCATTAAAACACCTTAATAAGTTTTAAAAAATTGAACAGATATGAATTATATTCTTAGGCTATAATGGAATTACACTAATAATCAATGAGATTCCCAATTATTTGGAAGATACACAGCAAATTTTTCTATAACTCAAGAGCCAAAGAAGTCTCAATAGTAACTTTAAAATATGTTGAACTAAATGAAAATGAAGATAAAACATACACAAATTCACAGACAACAAATAAAAAAATGGAACTACATTAAACCTAAAATCTTGTATATAAAATAGGAAACACTCTACAGGTGAAAAGATCACAACCTATGGAAGATGAGAAAACATTTGAAAACCACACATTTGATAAGTAGTTAATCCAGACTATGTAAAGAACACCTACAACTCAACAACTGGAAAAATATATTGTATAAACGTTTTTCTGTAGAAGACACCAAAGGGTGATCTAGCATATGAAAAGATGTTCAACATCACCAAAAATAAGAGAAATTCAACTTGAAACTCTACTGAAATAAATATATTTATTCCAATCATTAGGATGACCATTAGCAAAAAAATAATACAAAGGAAAAAGAAAATAACCATGCTAGTGAGAATGTATAGAGTAACTGGAACATTGGTGGAAATGTAAAAATGGTGAAACCTCTATTGAAAGCAGTATGGAAGTTTCTCAAACAATTAAAAATAGTTAGGCATGTTGGCACATGCCTGCAATCCCAGAGACTGAGGAGGCTGGGGCAAGAGATCAAAAGTTTGAGGTCAACCTCAGCAACTTAGAGAGACCCTCAGCAACTTAGCAAGATCCTGTCTCAAAATTAAAAAAAAAAAAAAAATGACTGGGGACATGTCTCAGTGTTTAAGCACCCTGGGTTAAATCTATAGTACCCCCCTTACCAAAAAAAAAAAAAAAAAAAAAGTGTTAGCAGACAGGACTCAAGAAATCTCAGAGTACTTGCCTAGCATGCTGAGGCCCTGGTTCCAATCTGTAGTACAAAACAGGAAGAAAGTAAGTAAGCAAAGAAGGAAGGAAGGAAAGAAGGAATGATTTATTGGATTTCCTAAAACTTTGATTAGATAAAAGATGAAATAAAAACTATAAACTAGAAAATTTTGTAAAGAACACAACTCATTGCAACCAATATGAGAATGTAACATCTGGGAGATGGTCTTGCCTAAGGCTGAAGCAGATTACCTGGAGCTATCTGATTCTGAGGAATCTGATTCACCCTCAGGCAACACCAACTTAGATTTAGTTTTCTCAGCTTAAAAAAAAAACTTAGTTCCTTAGATTTCTCAGCTGTAAAATGCTGATGGTGCTAGCATCTCCCTGTTATGGTTTGGACCTGAAATGGTCCCCAAAGGCCAGGTGCTAAAAGTCTCTGTTGCCAGGTTGATGGTATATTGGGTGATGGTGAAATTTTAGGAAATGGGCCTACTTGGAGGAAGTAGGTCATTGGAGGCATGCCCCTTAAAGTTTATATTGGGATCCCAGCCCTCTCTTTGCTTCCCAGCTTCCATGAGGTAAGTTGCTTTGCTCTGTCATGTATGCCCCAGCATGATGTTCTACCTCCCACAGGCCCAAAGGGATAAGGTTAAGTGTTCATAGATTGAAACCTCTGAAATTGTGAGCCAAAATAAACCTTTCCTTCTTTTAGGTTAATTTTCTCAGGCATTTTGTCACAGTGATGAAAAGCTGACCAACACATATAACTCCCAAATGGTTGTGAGGATGATTAAAACAGAATGCACACAAAGTGTCCAGGAATAACACATAGAAAGGGTTCTTTAAGGATTTCTAATTGTTGTATTCACTCCTCCTTCCCCTTACCTTCTTCTGTTATTTCCTTCATTTTTTCACGTTAAAAAAATTTTTTTACAGTGTACTTTCTTTACTATTTTTTATAAAAGTTAATTTTAAAAGAATGAAATAATACATACAACTATATTATTGATTCTTAAAAGTATTTTGCTGATCTAACACATTCACATATGCTGGATGGTTAAATTCATATTAAATTATGAAAAGATAAAAGTAATCAATGGTTATAACAGTCACAATATCTGATTTCTTGGGAATCAGGGGTTGACTACAAAGAGGCACAAGAAAATTCCCTGATGGGATGGAATATATTGACAGATTATAGATACATGTGTGAATGTATTATCAAAACTCATTAAACTATATACATAAAATCTGACCATTTCACTGAATGTAAAATACACCTTCATGAAAATTTGCTTATTATGTCATGCCCTTTGAAAGTGAAACTTTCCATAATTAACATTTTATAGTTCACAGTATTTTCTCACTTGCATTTAAAAATACGACTGGATGCATGTAGAAGGGTCATGTTCATGTCTTCTGTTTATTGTGTACTCACCTCTGTTAAGTTACTTTGTTGTTCAATTTTTCTTCTAATTATGAGTTTTACTTTTTTAGCTCTGTGAGTCTCACATGTTTTACTCAGAGTTCTCCAGTACATTAGAAGATGTTCAGTTGACATCATAAACAACATAAACATTTTTTGATGATGAAGGCACAGACAAGATTTCTTTGGAAGAATAATTGAGGTATAACCACACTCCCATATTCCAGTATTTGCTTCCAGTCAATTTTACCATGCTTCTTTATACTAGGTTTGATATTTAGAGTGTGAATTTTGAATAAAACACCTTTTAATTTACTATGGTAAAAATGTTTTTGATGAGAATTCAGTTATACAGAAATATCTGTAATTTGATTGATTATAAAATCTACACCTGATTGTACATCATCAAGAAAGAAGCTGGGCATACTGGAAGACACTTCTAACAACCCCAGCAACTGGGAAGGCTGAGGCAGGGGGATCTCTAGTTGGAGACCAGCCTGGACAACTTAGCAAGACCCTGTTTCAAAATTTAAAAAAATCAAAAGGCCTGGCACTGTAGCTCAGTGGGAAAACACCCCTAGGTTTAATCTTCACTGTTGAAAAAAAAAAAACAAAACACCCCAAGAACATTATTTTGAAATTTAGATTTATAGAAACTTAAATAATGCTTCTAGCTGGGTTGTTGACAAAGATGGACTGTGGACAAGAAAAAAATGGAAGATTCTGAATCTAAATCATGTTATTCTCTGGGACTTAGGCCTGGAATAAGAAATGGTGATTGAAGTTAGAGAGGGCTGTGTTCAGTCTTGTTATTTCACCTTCCACCTAATTCTTCTGATTGGTGTTTCTCTTCCTAATGGCAGATAGGCTCATAAAAGAGAGTAACAAACTTTTGAACCAAATAGATTTGGCTTATTCTGAGCTCCAGTCTTTCTTATTTTACATGAGACCAGTGATAGCACTTTAATCTCTGAGACCATTTTCTCACCTGTAATACCTACCAGAAAGGGTTTGTATGTATGTGAGAAATAATGAGACAACAGGGCTCACATCGTTCAAGCACCCAATAGAGTACTTAAAATATACGGTAGTTATTGTAAAACTTTCTCATTCTGAAGCACTCATTAAAAAATAGACCACTCCAAAAGTGATAATAGTGAAAGCTCTTTATGAAACACTTCAGATTGTCTTGATGTATCCAACAAGCCCTAGGTTTCTTAAGTCTAAATATAAAACTCTCAAATATCCCATTCAAGGAATGATGAATATTCTTTTAATAAATATTAACAGACTGTACAACTTTCAACATTGTGATTGACATAGAAGATGAATAAACTCATTTTGGAATATTAAATCAGACTTTTTATAATAGATTGCACAATACTTCATTACCTATAAGGTTTTATTATACTTTATCTTATATAATTCTCCCAACAACCTGAGTGGTAAGCAGACAAGGGGACTCAGTGAGCCCAAATGACTTGCCCTGGCCAAGATGGCAGAGTTTGGAAAGGGTGGCACTGGAACTCAAACCCAGAACCACCGTGATACCGTGTAATGCCTCTCATTATGCTATACGAGTGGTTTGTCTACTACCTTAAGGCAAGCAGTATATCTAAATATTGCAAATCTGCTGTTTTCATTTGAGATACCTTAACTGAAAAGGGAGAAATCTGGGAACTTTCTACGACCTACAAGAGAATCCTAGGTAGGGCTGGTTCTAAGTACAGTACAGCAAATCTCTAGCTCTGCTTCCCCTCTTGTTCTTTCTTGCTTCATACATGAAAGTCATCCTTGGTGGCAGGATGGCTACACAAGGTCCAGTTGTGATGATATCCAGAGACAGAGAAGGGATAAACCTTTCCAGGGTCTCTTTCTTAAGTGATGCCTTTATATTTCATTAAGTGGGTCACAGAGTCACAGAATTATCTGGAAACTAGTTACTGGAAAAAAAGAAAGAAAAAGAAAGAAAGAAAGAAAGAAAGAAAGAAAGAAAGAAAGAAGGAAGAAAGAAAGAAAGAAAGAAAGAAAGAAAGAAAGAAAGAAAAGAAAAAAAAGAAAGAAAGAATTATCATCATCTACCCAAGGGGTCAGACTCTCCTGAAACAAGTGCCTGTCTGGAAGAAAGGTGTGCACCTGAACAAATTCAGAATTTTTATTTTTAGAAAGAAGGAAAATGTGCTATAACATTGCCTAACCTGCTATTCAAGCTTCTTTGGAAATTCTCTAATTAAATTTTTTTTTCTACTTTTATTATTGAAGTGCACAGTTAATTTCAATTAGGAAAGACAGCTGATAAGCATGTGGATCAGATTTCTGAGTGAGGTTAAGGAGAGAGAATAAGACCTAAAATGTGCTGCCAAACAAAATGCCACTCATTTGCCTACAGCTTGTATTAATTGACTGCAGGAATGAAAAAGAAATTTTCCCTGAAAAGAGAGGATTTAGTAATGCGTGAGTTGTGGCAGGAGATGGGGGTTATAATTGCTTGACTTCTTGTTTCCATTTGTTTTTGTTTTCTGACACCTTTTACATGTGTTTCCAATTAAAGACTGTTCTCTTGGCAACTAATAATTATTAGTCTCAGTAACTAATAATGTTCTGTAAAGATGATTAACAATTTTTGGAAATATGCCTATTACCATTAATGCACTTGGACACCAGAGGGAATAGTAAATTCTGCTACTGCTCCCAAGCTGAAGTCAGGCAGTACACCCAGGCCCCTCAGTCAGCAGCAGGGTCCGCACACAGTCTTTTGTATTATTTATGGAGTTACTATCTGTTTCAGTCAGCTATCTCGCTGCTGTGACTAAAAGTACCCAACCAGAACAACCATAGAGGAAGAAATGTTTATTAGAGGACTCACAGTTGCAGGAGTCTCAGTCCATGGACAGCTGGCTCCATTCCTCAGGGATTGAGCTGAGGCTGAACATCATGGCGGAAGAGTGTGGTGGAGGGAAGCAGCTCACACGATGATCAGAAAACAGAAAGAGAGACGCCACTCTCCAGATACAAAACATGTACCCCATAGCCACACCCCCAATGAACCACTTCCTCCAGCCACACCCCACCTGCCTCCAGTCACCACTCAGTTAATCCTATCAGGGGTTAATTCACTGATTAGGTTACGGCTATAACCCAGTCATTTCTCTTCTAAACCTTCTTGCATTGTCTCCCATGTGAGCTGTTGTGGGACACCACATCTCAACCACAACACTATCCTCAAAGTGAATAGTTTTCTCAGATGAGTCCCAGGCTTACTATCATTTGAAAGGGAGTAGTGTTGCTATTTAAATGTAAGTTGCTGCTGGCGATCATTTTTATAGTTCTAAGTTAAAAACCTGAGAAACAGAAGGATCATGGATTTTACGCAGGTTTTTCCTGTTTCCGCTGCAGAGATGAGCCTCAAGTACCCACTGTCTCACTCCTGACACTGAGAAAAATATTAAAAAACAAACAAAACCAAAAACCTGTTTTTACCATTTGTTTTGAACCAAAGGTTATGATTTTTTTAGGTTCAAGAAATGATGAAATCTACTTTTGAGATTGTTCCATTTTTACCAATTGTCATTGGTGACACAGCATGGTGAGTGCTTGTCATTTTGGCACAAAACACTGTGCCAGTTACTGACACCAAATCCATGTATCTGACTTCACCGAGGATTGATTTGCCTATTGAACATTTATTTTTGGTACATATATTCCCATGTGCATTGCTTGCAATAATGATTCTAGACCTCTAGCCCCTTTGAGATACTAGTTCCCACCCAATCATGCTCTGCAGATGGAGGTACTTATTTGTGGTAGGATGGAACTCATGAGGTATAAGCAAGTATATTTTTGCCTCTTGATTTCTGCAAACTTTGAATTCTTTTTAGACTTTTCATAAGAGCAAGAAGCAGCCTTCTCATTTGAGGGTTGACCTACCTTCCCATACCTTTGTCCAATCTCCCCCACACCTCCTTTTCATCCTACTCATCCTGTCTTCAGTCTCCTCCTCCCACTGACTCTTTCTAATCTGTATTCAAATTCACCATCTAGTGCAGATAAAGGAGGAGGAAGGGAAGGAACTGCACCTTCTTTTTTATGCTTTTGCTCTCCCACATGACTTTACTCTTCTTTTTTGTAGTCAAAATTCTCCATCAAATTTTCTGCAAGCATAGCCCTTGTTCCCTAAAGTCTGCTTCTTCGCATATTCTGTCATATTCTGGCTTCAGCATCACTTGAGAGTTCTCTACCATGCACCATAGTCAAAAAGAACACAAATCCATGGGATATTTTGATAGGATTTGGAGATGATACATTAATAAAAAGGAGTATATGCAAGGAATCTAAAAGGAAAAAACTAAAACCAGGGAACAAGAATTCAACAGCAAGATTCCAACACAGTTCAGCAAGTACTTTGTTTACATGATTTTCCCAGATATATTTTATAGTAAAGTCAATAACATGCCTTTGGAATTATCAGTCTACTAAAAATATAGGTAGTATAAATTATTTTCTCTAATTGCTCTGGATATATGACTACATTTGAATTTCTAAACCAGAAAAATCATCTTTAGGACTTCTACCACCCACATGACACTCCCTACAAGTAGCCAGACTGTTTTTATTTGTAGATACTTATTCACTTAAGAAACAAAATTTCTAATTAGACCTTTGGTAGTGTAGTATTGGCAATATTTGGTGTTTTGTATCATGGATGTCTGTGACTTAAAAGGTATATTTAATCAAAGTTATATAACTATGTATCTAATAAGAAATAAAAATAAAAACACTGGATTATAATTCCTGCCAATGAACTGAGATTTTAGTTGAATTATCTTTTTGTCTCTGTTATGGTTTGCATCTGAATGTCCCCCGAGAAGCTCATAGGTCAAAAGTGTGATCCCAAATGCAGCAAGGTTCAGAGGTGGGGCTTTTAGGCGATGATGGATCACAATGGTCCCGACCTCATCAACGGATTAATGCATTTGATGAATGTATAATTTGAATATACTTAATGGGATGTGGTGAAAACTATAAACAGGTAGGTCACGGCTGGAGGAAGTAGGTTCATTTAGACCATGGTCTTGGAACTATATCTGCCCCTCCAACCCCCTTCCTGACTTAAGCTAAGCAGCTTTCCTCTACCATTTCCTTCTACAGTGGTGTTTGCGCCTTGGAACTAGCAGAATCCTCTGAAACTGTGAGCCAAAATAAACTTTTCCTCCTCTAAATTGTCTAAGTTGTTCTTGTGAGGTATTTTGTCACAGAGATGGAAAAGTTGATTAACCTGCTCTGTATTTCCTGTGAAGCGCAGTCTAGATCTTTTAACATTTCATAATTTCTAAGGATTGCACTATTATATACTGAGGTATAGCTTGAGTTTGAAATCAAGTAGATCTAGGTTTGAATCTTTATTGTGTCAGTTACTAGCTGCAACTATTAGAATACTTACTTAAACTCTCTGAACCTCAATTTCTCTGTTATAATATGGGAAACTCATGTTAACTAGATTTTATTATGAGGATTCAATTATACAACAAACATTGTGCCATGTAATCCCACTACTGGATATATATCCAAAGAAAATGAGATCAGTTTGTCAAAGAGACATCTGTACTTCCATGTTTATTGCAGAACTATTCTCAATAGCCAAGAAATGAAACCAACCTAAGTTCCACTAACTGATAAATGAATAAAGAAAATATGGTACATATATACAGTAGAATATTATTCAACTATAAAAAGGAATGCAATCCTGCAATTTCAAATGCAATTTGAAGATCATTGTATTAAGTGAAATTAGCCAGGCACAGAAAGACAAGTACCAACAACATGATCTCATTCATATCTGGAATCTAATAAAATTGATCTCATAAAAGTTGAAAACAGAATAGTTGTTATCAAAGGCTGGAGAAAGTTGGGAAGAGGGAAAGAATGGGGAAAGATTGGTTAACATGTACTAGGTTCTAGTAGATAGGTAAAAAAAAAATTGGTGTCCTGTTAAATAGCAGTGTGACTATAGACAAGAATAACATTGTGTACATTTTTATTAAAACCTAGAAGAAAGACTTTTGAATGCTTTTACCAAAAAGAAATAATGATCGCTTGAGAGAATAGATATGTTAACCCTGGTTTACACATGTATGTATGTATCATGCATCACATAATGATATACATAAATATGTACAATTTGTAAGTTAAAAAACATTGTGGGCTGTGTAGGTCAGTGTTACTATGCTTGTTTAGCATGCACAAGGCCCTGAGTTTCATCCCCAGAACTGGGAAAGCAAAAAAAAAATATATAGGAAGAGCAAAAGATGTCATGACACAGGACCAAGTTCTGTAAGTGCAGTTTCCTTCCCCATTGCCTCACACTTTATGTACTCATCCAGTTGTAAATCCGAAAAGAGTTGGTATTGGAAGAGTTTACTAAAAGACTAATTTTATTATATTGAGGATTCTACTTTGAATTTAAAAAAAAAGATTATGTAAGCTAAAAACTACAATACCAGAGTTTTGCTCTTGCTTTTCTCTGTAGCATTAAGTGAATCAATAACTATTAAACAAAACAACTCAAAAATATGAGTTTGAGTTTTCATACACAACATATGGATAATAAAATTTCCCCTAATTGTAAATAAATGGACAATACAAGTTTTCACCAGGCTGGGATTCACTGGGGAGCAGAAGTGAGCACTATAGTTTATAACTATTCCAGGACATAATGTGACAGCCACTCAAACTAAAAGTTTATGATCGCACCAAATGAGAGAATATATGTGAATTTGCAAAGTACTCTACCACCTGCGTATTGAATGAAAAAATTCCTATTAACTAGACAAGAAAAGTCCAATTTTGCAGCTATGATCCTTATATTGTATTTCTTTCCAATACCCAACTTCCTTTGTACACAAAGTATTTGGAAGTAGGTGATTGTGGCTGAGTGTAAAGTCATCTTTGTACCTATGTGGCTTCAGCACCAGGGCCTAGGATTGTACAGCAAGCTCGTGTGTGAAATTAAATAAGTCAAAAGGGCAAAGCTTCTTTTAATAATAAGCATCATGTGCAAGGTAAAGGTTTCTCACTCTTGAAATAGGTCAACATTTCAATTATAAATTTTTTAATGACCAAGAATATAGTTATAAATGATTAGATACTTTCCAGTTCTAAGTCAAACAATTCAGTTTATAACATCAATGAATCAGTACAACATGTAACACTTCAACCATTATTCACATTTAAAAAATCATCATCAAATTCCATTAAAATGCAAGCTGGACCATGGCTATGGACCTTGGTCAGCTTTCCATGAGAATGTGGAATCACCCTGGGGTCAATAGCCAGCCCTTGGCCTTCATTATAAGCTACATGGCTACTTCAGGAACAGTGTCACAGATAGGGACGTTTTAACTTGACAAAATGAGGAGGGATCCAGACTGAACAGATTTCAATGAGAATTATGCAGCAAGGTAACTGGCTGGGAGCACTGTTGTTCATGAGTTTATGGCAAGGGAGACAGCATTCTCTCAAGCTATTGCAGTTATTATGGGCCATTTTCAAACAAATCATATTACCTCTGGTTTTAGAAGAAATGACAACGAAAGGTAGCTTCCTGTTTCTATTTAGCAACGGGAATATAGCTGAAAGGGAAGAATCAATGGAGCCCAAACCAGGTACACTTTGTTTCCTAATTTTGCAGGAAGGATTTTAGGTATTGGGCATTCATTTTTTTCCCCAAAGTCAACAATTATTCTGTTGGCTTTACAAGTAACTGGCACAGTTCTAGGCACTGGGGTGTGTGGGTAAATGAAACAAAATGCCTCTCCTAGGGGCATTCACACTGTATGGGAAAAATATAGAGAATGAATGAAACATAAATGAGTAGGTTATATAGTCTGTGACAAATGAGCTGAAGAAAAATAAAGCAAAAATAGTGATTGTTGGTAGTAGTTGGGGGGGGTCAGTATAGCAGATTTTAAATTGGGTGTTATTGTGAAGACCTTTTTAAAAAGCAGTCTTGTGAATGATATAATATCTGTATGGAAATAGGTATGGTATAAAAGTTCATGGTAAAGTACCTCTCCATAAGAAGCATTCTGTCTAGGAATAAATTCAGGGATGACTTCAAATGTAGCCAGTGCAGAGAGTGAAAGAAATGTCAACTCTCTAGGGTAGTGTAAGCTGCCTGTCACGGCCAGCCACGGCGCCGCCACGGGAGGAAAATTCTCGGAGGCAGAGTATAGCTTTTACTACTTTTACTTCTACTTTCTTAGAGCTTAGAGAGGGAAAGAAGATTTTTCTTAGTCTTAGTAGCTTAGAGTAGCTTAGAGTAAAGAAAGATAGAGCTTAGCTTAGAGAAAGATTAGAGCTTCTTTCTTCTCTCTTCTTTCTTCCTTCTTCTGTCTTCTGTCTTCTGTCTTCCTCAGGAGTCTCGGCCTAACTCTGACCAGTCATTACTTCTTCTATCTGGTTTCTCTTCTGTAACCGCTCTGCCTACGTTCTGGCCGCTCTGATTCTTCTGACCGACCGAGTGACTGCCCGGCTGACTGAATTCTCCGTTCTCCTAACTCGGACCGCTTTCACCCGGTTATATACCTTCAGGTTTGCGGGTGCCTACAGGTGCGTCACATACATATCAGGCGGAACCCATGGCTTCCAGCTAGCTACAACAGCCCTTCCTAATTAGGGCTCCTTCAGGGTAGCATTTCTCAAAGTGTGGATTAGATCTGCATCATTGTACCTAAGGTGCTTATTAAAATGTAAATTCCTCACTCTAAACCCAGAATTTCTGGCATGGGTCCTGAGAATATGTCCTCTATCAAGCTTCATGGGTGATTCTGCTACATTTTACTGTGTTTTGTTTTGTTTGCAGAATTGGGGATTGAACACAAGGGTGCTTTACCACTAAACTACATCCACAGCCCTTTTTATTTTTTATTTTAAGTTAGGGTCTTGTGGAATTGCCCAGGCTGGCTTCCAACATGTGATAGTCCTGCCTCAGCCTCTCAAGTAGCTGGGATTACAGATGCATGCCTCCACACCCAGTGACATTCCAGTATTTGAGTACTAGAAATGTCTAATGTAAAAACCTTCAGACTCAAACAAATGTTCACCTATTTACACATTCAACAAATACTTCTGAACATCTTCTTTCTGCTCTCAACTGTGTAACTACAGGCTGTGAGGAGATGAATCCATGCCTTTCCCAGTTCTGATCAAATAGGGGCAACTAGTTATATAAACAAATTAACAAAAGAATACAGAAGTGGTTTGTGATGGTCTCATGCATTTAATTTTAGTTTGCTATTTTTTTTCTCACATCTGTGATTGAAAAAAACAACCTATACATACTCTTGAATTTGTATATCCTGTGTTCAAGTCAATTTGATACTTAATGGCTTCAACGGGCCCCTAACACTGTAGCCAAAGATGTGTTTTATGTAAAAATAATTTTTTTTGTAGTTGCAGAAATTCCAAGGATTTCACACAGACATTCTCATTTAATTTTATAAGAACTTTCAATTTATTGGGACATACATCCTGCAAATGTTTAAAGTCTAGGGGAAGAAGCAGAAAGGTCAATGGGTAGATCCAAACCATATAAAGAGGTGTGCAAACTGCATGGTTTAGAATCACAAGTTAAAAATCACTAAATCTGCCTGGGGCTCTGAAAATATTTTACACAAATGAAATAACACTCAGATTAAGACTTGAAGTATGAATTAGACTAGCACATGAAAGAAGAAAATTCACAGCAGATACCATAGCTGGTGCAGACATACAAATGCAAGTAAAGTTTTTACTTACATTATAGCACAGCTAAGCAAAACCCTCCCTGTCTTCTTTATTTCCCATAATAAGTTAATGACCATCATTGGACAGTGAAGACATAACAACAACAACAATAACAGAAAGCCCTGCTAATCAACAGAATTAATTTATTCTCATTTAAATACTTTTAAAAATATTAACATAGTCTCTAATGGATAATCAGAAGTGCCAATATACAGGCCATTTCAGCCCTCCCTTCTTCCTTCTCAAGATGGTAGCTGAATGTAGGAGAAATTTAAGGACTGAATGACAATGGAAAAGAAGTGCTCAGGTGGTCTTTATACAGCACATCTGGTCCCTGTGGTTTCTGATTCACTGATTTTGTCAACTGAGGTGCTGTACAGGGAGGCTAGTACCTTCACTGGGCCTTCTTTTCTGTAAGAAGTCTCATCAGGACCCAGTGGTCCTCTTTGATAATTTTGTTCTCACTGGAAGTATGGATACCCCTTAAATTTTGCTTTCACTGTTCTTCATTGCTGAACCAGGCCACCAAAGCCCTCAGCTAAGAGTGCCATTTAGCTCCACTTCATTGAACCCTTCTGCAGAGAACTCTAACACTCAATAAGTACATTCTCCACCCACCCCCTTGGAGAGTTATTCAAAGCATACGTGCCTCCCTTTTCTCTTTTGTTAAGTGAGAATAACAGCAGTACCTTCCTCAGAGTGTGTCTGTACAGATAAAATCAGTTAATAAATATGTTGCGCTTAATAGTGTCTCTGGCATGTTGCAATACATATTTGAATAACTGCTGTTAATTCTTCATTGCCCACACCCCTCAAGCCTCATGATGACTTCTAGGTCCTTTCCCTCTCATGCAGGTGGCCCCAGAAACCAGGAACATTGCTTCAAATTATGTACAGGCTCCTGCACCTGCCACATTGGAGCATGATCTTTCTGTCCAGTAGTGTCCTGATATCTCTGACTTAGTTTTCAATGCAACAATACCTCTTTCTTTTTGAGGTTTTGCCTCATAGAAGAGAAGCAGAGATGCATGAAAGAACAACGGCTTTACACATTTGTACCATTTCAAGTATTAGAAAAGAAACTAAAACTCCAAGATCTTGAGTTTTCCCCTGCATTATCACCACTGCAATTGTGAGAGCCAGCATGAAAATTCAATTGTCCTGGTTTAGAATCCATCATATCATACTATTACTTTTTTTTTTTTAATTCAAGCAACTTCTTTAGAGAAGTAATAAACTGGTATTTTCACTTCTAAGATAAATGGGATATATCTCGGAGAACAATTACTTAAATCAAAGACATTTCATTTCATTGCTTCTGAAATTCTGGCGCCTCTAGCAAAGGGAAGTCCCAAGACTGTGTTCAAGAAGATCCTCTGGAACATTTATTGTTTGTCTATTATTCACTGTCTTACTTCTTTTCACAGTTAGTAAAAGCAGTAATTCTGACTATGAGAATATCAGATTGTACTTGTATGGACTCTAGATAATGTTAGTTTTTGAGCCATACAATTTCTGAAAATAATGGTATATTTTTAAAAATGTTTTCTGTGTTAATTGCAAATCTAAGGTGGTGATCTCCATGAATATGTAGTTTCACCCTATGGGTATTGCTTAATCAAAACATAAGTGATACAAGTTGTTCTAGCCACATTTTCTTGCAATAACATGGGTCTGTCTGGATATTTAAAATCCACAATTAGAGAAGTTAATTTGTAAATAAGGTATGAGATAAAACAGAGTTTTGCAATTACATGATTAATTTTGATTCTGTAAGCAGCAAGTACAATTAATTCATAACAGAAAGTGAATTCCTTATGTAATTTAGTGTTTTAATTGACAACTCAAACATTTGATTCACTTAAACAAATATTTACTAAGTACCTAGGGTTCTTGCTGTTAGGGATGTGTAGATGAATAACCCAGTCTCTGCTCCCTTGAAGTTTTTTTAATTGCAGCAAAAGTCAGAAGTAAATTGTCCACAAGAGCTCCTGATGGACAAAATCTTAACTAAGATATGTTAGGGATGGCTTCTACAGAAAAATGATCTTTAAGCAAAGACAAAATCTAAGCTGAATCCATCCAGGTAGAGCGAGAGAAAGATTCTCAGGAAGAAGGAACAATACATCACATGCAAAGGTTCTGGTTAGGAATACAAGGAATTAAAGGGAACTTAAGAAATGAAAAACTTTGTAGTCAGGAAGGACAGCAGGACACACATGCAGGGATTCACAGGCCAAGCTAAGCATTTAGAGATTTAAGAGAAGAATGTGACCGAAACATTTAAGCAGAGTAGTATCATGGTTGTTTTTGATTTTGAGAAGATGATTTCAGATGGGAGCCAGCTGTGGTGAGTGCAACTCCACATTCACCATTCCTATGGGACTTGCTTGAGATGCTGTGTAGAGATTGGGTCAGAGGTGATGAAGGTGAAACAGGACTGTCATGGGAGGAGAATACATGAGTTCACATAAGAGAGCTTGCATTTAAGTAATAGGAAAGTAATGAAGAACAGTGGATGCATTTTAAAGATATTTAGGAGGTAAAATTCATATAGAATGTGTGGTTGGATATGGAAGCAAACTGGAGAGGAATGTGGGGTCTAAAGATTTTAAAGTAGGTGGAAAATGTCTAGTATAAAGGGGAAATTTGAAGATTGATGAGTGGTAGAAAATCACCAGGAGGTGAAAAGCAGAAAGGAAAGAGATTTGGAGCATTCAAGGAATTAACCTTAAGAACAAGGAGGAATGATTCTTCCACTGCATAAAATGGAGAGGACAAAGACATTGGTGGAGACATAAGTAGGTTGGTAGATTGGGTGTGAGAAGTTGGATTGGTGGTCCTGTGGTACTCCCATCAGTGGCTTCTTTTTTCTCTACAAAGTATAAGCTAAAAAAAAAAAAAATCAAAGCACATACAAAATTAGAATGATGTCAGGGATTCAAAGAGGGCTAGGAATTATTTGCATGGAACATGAGACAGCTGACTAGGACACATAGCTTTACCAGGTAATGCTCAGAACTCAGTTTAAATTGGGGGTGAAGAGTCAAAATACTAGCAGGACTTGAAAGAAGCAGAAGAACAGAACCCCCAGCATCTCAGGGTTCCTGAAGTGCACAAAAACTGTTTTACTGAGCATCAAGTACATGGGATCTGGTGTATGTCTGTGTTAGGAGGACATGCACATGTATGGCTGCACACACACACACATATACACACACATATGCACACACCTGCATATATGGAAAGTAAAACCCTGACTCACTTTTGATCCAGGAAATCTTAAATTTACAAATTGGAGCAGTGATATTAGCTAGCCAATTCTAAATCTTATCCCGTGACAATGATTAGTGATTACATGCTATCTGGGCCTAGGAATTGGAGTCTCACATAAGTGAAAGAATTTTGGTTCTCTCAATACCATTATTGGTTTCTTAAACATTTTAAGAATGACAATTCAAGATAGAGTTATTTTTTTGAGCCAGGCGCAGTGGCACATGCCTGTAATCACAGTGGCTCAGGAGGCTAAGGCAGCAGGGTCACAAGTTCAAAGCCAGCCTCAGTAAAAGTGAGGCTCTAAGCAACTCAGTGAGACCCTGTATCTAAATAAAAACACAAAATAGGGCTGAGGATGTGGCTCAGTTGTCAAGCCTGAGATCAATTCCTGGTAACACCCCCCCAAAAAAAGAATTATAATTTTGAGCCCAAGAAACTCAAGTTTATACTTTATACAACTTATTTGTAATTGTGGGTGTAAATGAACACTCCAGTCTCTAAGAAACTACTATTTGATAAAGTAATGCGTCTCATGGTGAGTTAAGCCATACCTCCCATTATAATCCAGAGCGTATTACCCTTACTCTGTGGGTCATTTTTTATTTTTCAAAAATGATAGGAAAGAAAACAGTGATGATGGTGATCTTCCCTGTCCAAATTCAGTGAATTTGTCATTGAAATTATTCCTTCTTTTGAATTTACTCAATATAGTATTTTGAACTCTGTTCAAGATATTATTTTAGTTTGCTCTGTCCTGTAATTCACTGTGTGTATATTTTAGTCCTCTCTTATATTCTTCCTGAATGCCTATGATAATATGCCAAATAACTTCCCACCTGCTCTCTGAAATTGTGCCCTATGCTATATTAAAGCTTATTCAATAATTTATGAAATAATTATTATTGATTAGGCACTATATGCCAGATACTGTGCCACACACTGACTCCACAGTAGTGAAAGGAAAGAGAGATGTTTCCTGTTCTCATGGAATTTATAGCCTAGTGGGAGAAATAGTCATTAAACACATAGATGCAGAACTGAATACTTAATTGAAAACTAATGAAGTTCTGAGGAAAAGAACAGCATGGTATGAGAGAGAGAGAGAGAAAAAGTGAATTGATTTTATGTTGAGTGAAAACTTTGATAAAGTCACAAACAAACCAGGACTTCTCAATCCCAGCAGGATTGACATTTGGGGCTAGACAATTCTTTGTTCTAAGGAGGTATTCTGTACATTACAAAATAAGTTTCTTGATTTCTACTTTTTATATACAAGTAGCATCATCCCATTGTATCAACTATGAATGTTTCAAAAATATTGCCAGCCATCCTCTGGGTAGAGAGCCAGTAGACACAGCAAAGCTATATTTTGGAAGAATAAAAAGTAGCACTTGATGTGGGAATGAAGTTCAGTGAAAGGAGGACCAAAAGGGAAGAGAATTATTTAAATTGAGATGAAATGCTAATGTAAGAATTAGGCAGAAAAGTTCAAAAGAGAAATTATTCCAGGACAAGGAAACGTCATTGGAGAAGTCTATGGGAGCAGAAAAGAACATTTAAATAACTGAAGAAGACCATCATGGCAGGAGTGTATGGAATGAGGGAAAAATTAATCCAATAAGACTAGAAAAGGAAAGCAGAGAACAGGTCTAAAGAATGGTCTCATATTTTAAAGCTCATATTTTAAACTGCTTCGTGTTTCTGATGACAAGCAACTGGAGAGACTAAGAGGGGAAATGTCAAGAGCTGTTGGCATTGACAGTGGTGGCTGGAGCTAGCTAGGATGCAGGGCGGCAAGATGACAAGTGGACACAGCAAAGCTATATTGTGGAAGAATAAAAAGTAGCACTTGGTGTGGGAATGAAGTTCAGTGAAAGGAGGACCAAAAGGGAAGGGAATTATTTGAGACCTCCATTGATTTGTAAATGCACAGATTGGATCTTCATTTATTTCCTGCAAATGAAAAGTTTTGGTTGGTCTAAATCCTTTGCTTTTATGATATTAAAAACAAAACAAAATTCAAACCTCCTTCATATGATAGGCCCACAAATATAAAGTTTTATGTCCACTGGCCCACTACATTTCTCACTCCACCTGTTCTTCTCTATCATAGGCAAAATTCAAGGGACATTCGATAGCTCAGTTCATGAAGTAGCTTGCCATTCCCTTAACCCACTCCTGTGTGTCTATTAAACAATAGCATATAAAACAGAATGTGTTACTCCAGATGCCTCTCCTAAAAAGAATAATGAAAAATAAATATATTTATAATGCAAACATTATACTCTTCATCTCAACGTAATCATTAATGAAAACTTATGTCTTATTCATGCATGCTGCTAAACCACATCTTTCTCAACATACACATTTTCAATTGAAATTATGCTTCTAAATGTAACATTTCATGCTTACTGCCATTAGAGTATGTTGTATCTGTCAAAGTTCAGTCAACAAAACAGAAACCACTCTCTGTATTCAAAGTATAAATCACTATAATAAAGAGAATTATAGGTCTACCCAGAATTGGAAGGATTGAAAGGTCAGAGAAGTCACCACTAACAAGCTAGCCTGTAGCTTGCCCTCTGGAAGAGAAGAGAAAATACATCATTATGTCCACCTAATTATCTAAAGCCTCCACTGAATCAGATGACTTTGGTGAACATGCACATTAAATATAAATATTTTAAGGATCTGCTCATTCTGAAAAGTCCACTCACAACCTAGATATAAAATCAATCAGTCAATATTTATCCTCTACCTGTATGACATTGAAATAAATTTTCACATCTTGTTCATCCCAAGCCATTTCCTAAAAGTCAATGTAGAATCATAATTATGACAATTTCTTCTTCCACACAATGTGATTAAACAGGCGCCCTCCTCTGCCCACTTGGAGAATTTCCCTTCCCCCACTCATCTGGCCAACCATAGGGTCCTACAACTGCAAATCTTCATTTTTCACTTATGCTTCCATACCATGTAGGCTCTGTAAGTTAGGTCTGAATTTCTTTTCTTCTATGTATTATGAAACCTACCCTAGATTTTTTTTCCTCATTAAAACAACCTGTGATCATTTAAATATATTTAAATAATAAGAACAATATTATTCTTATCCACATGACTATCATTTACTATATTTTTCAGTCCTTTGTATAGATTCATATTTTCATCTGGTATTATTTTCTATCTGACTCTATTCTCTAACCTTCCTGTCCTCTTAACACAAAGAATGGGTCTGTTAGTGATGAATTATATGGCTTTTGTATGTCTGAAGAATATTTATTTTACTTTTATCTTTGAAAGTTGCATTTGTTGGGTATAGAATTCTTGGTCAACAGTTATTTTTTCTTTCATTACGTAAAGACATTGATACAGAGGTATTTCAGCTTGAATTGTTATTGATGAAAAACCATGATACACTTAGGGATTTGTGACTCCTCTTGGATAGATTGATTAATGATGTACATCAAATTTGGGGAAAGAATCAACCATTATGTCTTCAAGTGTTTTTTTCTTTCCTTCTTTCTCTTGATTTGTCTTCAGGCACTGCAAGCATATACATATTAGGGCTGCTTGAAGTTGTCCTACAGCTCAATGGTGCTCTGTTAATTTAATTCTGAGTATTTTTTCTCCATGTTTTATTTCAGATGGTTTCTTTTGCTATGTCTTCAAATTCACTAATCTTTCTTTATCATATTTGATTAGACATTAGGAGTTTTTTCATGTCCAACATTTTAGTTTTAATCTCTAGAAGTTTGACTTGCATGTTTGTATATATTCCATAGTGCTAATTAACATATCCAATCTGTCCTCTAGCTTTTTGAATATACGCAGCAGCAGTAGAGTAGCTATTTTAATATCCCCGTATGCTATATCTGACATCTGAGCCAGTTCTGGTTGGTTTCATTGATGGCTTTTCTTTCCTCATTATAGATTGCATTTTCCTGCTTGTTGGCATACCTGGAAGTTTATAGTTAGATGCTACTGTGCTTTCAATGAGTGCCCCATAGCTCCATATCTAAAGGCCTGGTCCTCAGGGTGGTGGTCCTAGAAGGTGATGTAGAACTTTAAGACCTGGGGCTTAGTTGGAGGTCCCTAGCTCATTGGGAACATATCCTCAAAGAGAACTTTGGCACCCTACTTGTTCTGTTTTTTCTACATCCTGGCTTAGGATGTGACCACTCCAACCTGTACTTCCATCATTGAATCTGCTGCCTTCATCAGAGGCCAAATCAGTGTACTGCCCAATCCTGGATGTGAACTTCTGAATTGTGAACTTAATAAACTTTTCTCTTTATAAGTTATTTGCCTCCATTATTTTTCTATAGTAACACAAGTTGACTAATAGCAGATGCCAAATACTACACATTTTACCTTATTGGATATTGAATATGTATTTCCATTTCTATACTTGTGCTTTGTTCTGGAATGCATACTGTTGAAATAATCTGATTATTTTAAACTTCACATTTGAAATTTAGTAGGTAGAATTGTCAAGAGCCATCAGTGGGCTATGCGTGGATTACATAGGCATCTCAGCCTTGCGAATAGGAGAATCTGGTGTCTGGGAACTTCCAGTAGAAATTTCCTCTGGCCAAGACCACATAGACACATTGTGAGCCATATTCAAGGTCTACCTGGTTTCACACAGCACCAGAGACAGGGTGACCTGCTGTAGCTACCCAGCCTCCCAGAGATGGGTGTGACCTGCCAAGATGGCAATCAACCTGCAGACTGCAAGTCATCACCAAGCAAGACTCCACCCCTGAAATCTTATCCCTGCCTTTGATGTACCCCCTTAAATAAACCACAGGAGCCATTTTTTAATTGTTCAGCTCTAGTTCCCATGTGGGCCAGACCTATCAGGCACTCCAAGCTCCCTTTAAACTATAATTCTGACTTTGTCTTATTTCTTCACTAATTATTTCTGACTTTTCTTCTCCGGTGGCTTATACCCTCCTGGGCAGGAGAAAGCCTCCCACCGCCTCATGCTGGCAGCCTCCCCATGCAGAAACTAAGCTTGTCTAGAGATAATTATTCACCATCACTTAGGCAAGATTCTCCTGAGTGCTCTACCCAAAATGTCTTGAGAATTACAACCTTCCATAGCATGGCTAATAGAGAAAGATACCAGTCCTGGCCACATGGAGTTTCTGTGTATTGTTCCCTTCTAGTCTTTTGTGATAGTTGTTTCTTATCCTTGGGCAGAGTCCTTGTAAATATTCACTTACAAGTAGCCTGGTTAAAAAAATAATAATAACCTTCATGTCTGAGGTATTATTGTTGTTTGAAGTCTGATCTCTCAAGCTTTGAAAATTGCTGTTCATTATATTGTGGTCAATTTTCTAGTTGTTGCGGACAGGAAAGGAAATCTGTCCCTGATACCCCATCTTGGTTAGAATCAGAAGGACTCCTGTTTTACTAGTAGTGATTGCAAGATGTAATAAATTGTCCTTCATCTTTAAGAGAATGTCATCTACATAATTAATTTTCATCCAGTTCTTCTTAGAAATGCAGAAAAATTAAGGACCAGGAGAAAAGACTTGCATTTATCAGGAAAAATAATGCTCTTTCAAAACCTGCTTTAATTCATTACTAAAAGTTTTTCTTTTGAAAATATACCTAATTATCATAATAATCTATACATTTGCACTTACCCATATGTTTTTCATTTAATGATTATATCATCATTTCATTTCCTTCTTAAGTGACCAGTTGCAGGAATAATATGTAAAACATTCTGCTTGTGTGATAGGCATTAGTTCTGCTCTCTGAATATTTCTGAATCCTTGTGTTCCTGACCATGGTAAGACTGCACTTCTTCATCTACTTGTAGGTAAATGAAATCATGTGATTTTCTCTGGCTTACAGTGAGCAGAACTGTTGGTTACATGTGACTTTCAAGTCAAACATTTGTCATTATAAAATCCATTAGAATCTACCCTTTAGAGAGTTTAAGATAAGCCTAAATTTCTGAGTAAATTAAATAAATACACTTCTTTGCCAAACCATGATGAACATGCAACAAAAATATGAAATAAACCACTATAGTTTTAAACTCCTGATAAGTGAGGTAGGGTGTTGCATATGTATTTTTTGTGTATATGTGTGTATGTTATAGTATAATTTGGACTTCTTACTGAAACAGCTTATAAAAAATTAAAATGTTTCAATGAAATTAAGGTTTTATTGTAATATCAAACACAATTCTACTTCCCTTCTATTCTATTGAGTCATTTAGTGATGCTTATAACTTTGTGAGTCTTCTTGGAATTTTTCCTACTTCTCTGTGAAGTATAATGGTTAACTTGCTTGTTTCAGAAATATGTCCTTCTGTAAATGTG
Source organism: Tamias sibiricus (assembly GCA_025594165.1). Taxonomy (NCBI): domain Eukaryota; kingdom Metazoa; phylum Chordata; class Mammalia; order Rodentia; family Sciuridae; genus Tamias; species Tamias sibiricus. The sequence goes on along the minus strand of CM046664.1, from coordinate 102,253,730 downwards.
TTTAGTTATATACTTTTGTTGATACATAGTTAATTACTCATAACATCTATATAGTATCTCTTCATATGAATACAGCACTTTTATCTATTCTATTTCAATTACCATGTATACACAGTGCCCACTCCCTGTTGATAGACGTTTAGACTATTTCTGATTTTATACCACCATAGTAACAGAACATCTTCCTATATATCTCATTACATACACATGAAATCAAGATGTATGGGCCATAGGATGTATACATTTTCTGTCTTAAAAATATTATTAAATTCCCCTTCAATGTGACTAGACTACTTTATGTTACAACCATTTTTGTTAGGTTTATCCCTGTGTTTATTGCTTTGATTTAAATTATAGAAGAGAAATTGATTTATCCTTCATACAAAAAATGTAAATGGAACATGCTCTGGTGATTATGATCATTGTTATGGATATTGGTGATACAAGATATTGGCATAATTAAGGTACAATCAGTACACATACAGACTCATTTTGATTCTTTATACCATGATTTATTAGATAAAATTGAACTAATATTTTCACTGATTATAGCCACTTATAAAAATAAGCTTCTTAATGTGGTATAATGTTCTATTTCCTTCATTTTCAAACTGAATAGCAATTAATGGAAAATAAGCCACTCAATTGAAGGAGTCTTTTTATAGAACATGTGGGATAGTGTTAAATTTCATAATGTGGTTTTTTCAGATGATAGTCTTGGCAAATGCAAGGAGTTTTTGTTAGTTAGTTTGTTTGTTTTTAACTGAATATAGAAATTAGTTGGGAATACTATAAGTTCCTTACACTGCAAATGAAGATTTCTGCCCAGTTTGGAGGCTGATTTGGTTTCTCTTAAAATGCATATTGTAAAAGCTACCATTTACATTTACAAAATAATTTAAAATGCTAAAATTAAGTATTAATGATAAATGAAATAATAAAAATTGCTCAGATGAAAGGCTCAAATAAAGACAAATAAGAAACAGAAATGTAACATAAAAAACAGCAAGATGGAATATTCTAATTCAACTATCAATAATCACTTTAAGTGTCAATAATCTAAGCCTAATTTGTTAAGAGATATTTACAGATTTGATTTAAAAAACAAGACCCAAACTGTGCTTTAAACCTACTTTAAATACAAAGAATTACATAGATAAAAATAAAGGAATAAATCTACTACAGAAAACTGCCTGGCAGTTCCTCCAAGAGTTTAACATAGAATAACCACATGACAGATAGATTACATTCCCAGGTATGTATTGAAGACAACTGAAAACATGCATTCACCCAAAATCTTGTACATTGTTGTTCATAATAGCATTATTTGTAACATCTAAAAAACTGAAGCAATCCAAATGACTTTCAACTGAGGAATGTATAAACAAAATGCTATGTATCCATACAATAAAATTTTGTTTAGTCTTAAAAAGCAAAAAAGTACTGATACATGCTACACATGGATAAGTCTTGCAAACACTATGTTAATTGAAAGAAGCTCAGACACAAAATATCAGTTATTGTAGTATTCCATTTATTTCAAATGTTCAGAAGGAGCAAAATCTGAGAGACTGAGAATAGATTAGTGATTGCCAGGGGTTGAGGGAGGGAGCTATTGAGATTGATTGCTAACAGAACAGATTTAGAAGGCTTTTTTTTTTTTTTCTTTATTTTGAATGATGGATATATTCTGGAATTAAAAATCACTGATATAGGAACTGGGGTTGTAGCTCAGTGGTAGAGCGCTCACCTAGCACGTGCGTACACAGCTCGGCTTCAATCCTCAGCGCCACGTAAAAATAAACGCATTGTGTACAACTAAAAGCAAATAAATAAATATTTTTTAAAAAATCACTGACATAATACCATTGTGCATATAGTAAAACAATACTATTGGATATATTGGGTAATATAAAATTTGTTTCAATAAAAAATTTTAAAGTAAAGAGAAAGATTTATACCATGCAAATACAAAGGAAAAAAAGATAAAGTAGCTACATTAATTTAAATTTAGATAAAACCAAATTCAGAATAAGGAAATTTTTCAAGGAATAAAAAATAGCATATGTAATAATAGAAAGATCAGTTCTCCAAGAGGAAATAACATTCCTAACTCTAAACACCTGACAATGGAGAATTCAAATACAAGAGACAAGCTTTCTAATCACAGAAGGAGACTAGAATGGTGGTTTCCAGGGAATGAGGCAAGGGTGGTAGAGGAGATGATGGTCATGAGTAGATAGAAGGAATAAATTCAAGAGATCTATTGTACAACATGATTATAGTTAATAATGTTGTATTGTTGAAGACAATAGAGTAGATTTGAAGTGTTCTCACCCTAAAGAATGAAAACCATGTGAGGTAATGCATGTTAATTAAATCAATTTAGCCATTCCACAACATATGCATATTTGAAAACATGTTGTACATGATAAATGTAGTTATCATGTACAGCATGTTTATATGATATAAATATATGTGTATATATATACTTAATTCAATTAATTAATTTAAAAGAAAAAAATTAAAACAATGAAACCAAGAGCTAATTATTTCTCAAAGTATAACATCACTGACAAAGTGCTAGCTAAGCTAATCAAAGGGGAAAAAAAAGATGGAATGTGAAGGATGAGATAGGGGCCATAACTGCTGACCTAACAAAATTAACATGATAATAAGGGAATATTAAGAACAACAGTGACTATAAATTCAAGATTAAAAGAGGCAGACTACCAAGACTAGATCAATAACCTAGATAGCCTTACATCTATTAAAGCAAATAAATTATTAGTTAATAGTCTTTAAAAAATCAACAGGCCTAGAATGCTTCACTAGGAGAGTCTTTAAAACATTTAAGGAAAATATTTAAAGAAAATATAAAAATATAATGCCTTCAGAAAATAGAAAAGAAAAAAATCTTTCCCAATTCATTTTGTGAGGTTAGTTACTCTGATATCAAAAAACAGACTACAACTTTACCAAAATAAATAAATAAATAAACATAAAGATCCATTTCACTCATGGCTGTAGAGGTGAGTATCCCTAATAAAATATGTGAAATGAGATCCTGTAACATATAAACAAAGTGATAGATTATGCATAAATAGATTCTGGGAATGCAATGTTAGCACAGTATAAATGTTTGCTAACCCTCACTCTGCATGAAGGGAAGACAGGTTAGAACTGATGTTGGAACTTCTCACTTGCACTCCTGCTTCTTGTAGCCAATGGTGATAGTCTCTGGAGAAATAGGAAAGGCCTTGAGTACATAAATTAGCAACTTATCACTGAATAACAAATTCCCCCAGATTTATAGTATTGAAACACACAAACAATATTATCACCTCCCAGGATCTGTAGGTGAGAAATTTGCATCCTCTGTATCACTAGACTGCAGGTGTGGTGTCAGCCAGGGCTGTGTTTAACAAGGCTCCACCGGAGAAGGTTGGCTGTTAAGCTTGTGGGTGTTGTGGACAGGATGAAGCTTCCCCAGGGCCAAGTTTCTCCGTGGCTGTTGGCTGGAGTTTGCCCTCAATTCCCTGCCACCAGTTTCTCTCCCTGGAGAGGCTTACACTCAGTAACTTGCTTCATCAGAGCCAGCAAGAGAGAAGAGACAAAAGAAGTTCTTAGGATTGGATACTATACATCTGTAAAATGCAACAAATGAGATCCAAATGTTATTAACAGAAGAATCTAAAAAAAATCCCATTGAGGGGGGAAAACGAAGTTGCAAAATGATACATATAGTAAGTGACTTTGTAAATTTGAATTAAAACTTCATGAAAGTTAGTACTTTATATTGGTAATGAATACATATGTGTACGTAAATGTTTTTGAAATGGAGAAATACAGACCAAACTTTTCATACTGGTGGCCTGTGAAGAGTGAGAGGGGAAGGGGAATAAGTATGGGAGGTAGGTGGGGAGGGGGCTTCAGCTTTTTATATATAAATATCCATTTCTCTTGAAGACTGCAAGTAAATGTATGAAGATACTAGCTAATTCTGGATTGTAGTATATGGATATCTTTTCTTATTTTTTTGTACTTTTCTGTATTTTTAAAATTTATCAAAGTTAATAAGAGTGGGGGTGAGGATGGGAACTCTACCTGTAGAAGTTATGTTATAATGGACTAATTCCCAATCAAATACTAAATTTTTTTACAGAAAATATTTCTAAAATTTTATCAACAATGAGTGGATGGACTTGCTCTCTATGAAATTATCTATTTTATTAAAATTAAAATGACAGCATACTACAAAAAAAAAAAAAATAGAGAGAAAGAGAGAGAGAAGAGACAGAGGTTAGAGACAATGCAAGCAAAGCACAAGTCTTGGTCTTTGTAACCTAATCTCTAAATTGATGTCCAGTCATTTTTTTTTCCATATACTATTCATTAGAAATAATTCCCAAGGCCCAGTTCAAACTCTAGGTAAGGAGATTCCACAAGGTGTGAATAAATGGAGGTGAGAATGTTTGAAGGCCATCTTAGAAGCTGCCTGTTAGAAGTGTAATTGTTTTATCAAAAGGTGTCCCCAACGTCAAATTCAGTCCTCTCTCCCAAACTATCCTGCAGAGAGGTTCTGTGAGTTTTGCTTGCAAGTACTTATGATTTATACATTGTTAGGGGCAAATGATGTCTAACCTGTCTGCTTTACACCTGTGAGAAACAACTGTTGCCTCAGCAGATGACATTATCCTCAGGCCTAGAAGGTCATTCATTCCCAGAATGTAAATGAAGAGACCTAAATAAAAGCTATACAATGAGTGATAAAAATAAAGGAAAGGAGCCAGGCACAGTGGCGCACTCCTGTAATCCCAGCACTTGGGAGGCTGAGGCAGGAGGTTTGCAAGTTCAAAGCCAGCCTCAGCAATGGTGATGTACTTAGCAACTCAGTGAGACCCTGTCTCTAATAAAATACAAAAAAGGGCTGGGGATGTGGCCCAGTGGTCAAGTGCCTCTGAGTTCAATCCCTGGTATCAATCAATCAATCAATCAATAAAAGGAAGGAAGGAATGGTCATCTTTTTCAACCAGGTAATCTCATTGGACAGAAAATTGTGCAAATGTTATTCCACAAACAAAATCCACAAACCCTAGCAATGGTCTCTTCCAATACCCCTCAAGTTTGCTTTCCAAAATGTCTTTAATCAAAGCCAAGGTGTGCAAGACGCAAAAACACTCAGGGATGAGCTGTACTTAAGGTCTCTCCTTCCCATGTTCCTGGACCTTCTTGCCTGTCTTTTGCTTCTGGCTTCCCAAATGCAGCAATGTAGCACCTGGAGCATGTTTGTTTTAGGAAAGGGTAAGTGAACTCAGATGCTGATCTATTTATAGTTTCATAAATCCGGAGAGATGGCAATTTCCCATTGTAGGTGCAAACCTAAATATACTAAGAGATAAAATACATTCACATGCTTGCTGAGGAAAAAGAGTCAAGGTGATCAGACCTATTGGGTAACTGGTCATATGATGCCAACATCAGTCTTCCTCTGATTTTACTGATGTCCCAGGAGGAACCAGTCTGCAATCCAAGATGGGTCCATGAATGGGGTGGGAAAAGACTTATGTCTCCCACACATAGAACCCTAAGGAAGGATCATTAGATTCACAGTGAGAAATCCAAATAAACAGAGACACAGGAGCTGGGTATACACTGTTAATCTTGGTAGTGCTGCTCTCAGGATGACTCACCTGGCTCTTCATCTACCAGCATGAAGCCTCACAGCCTTAATCTCTGTCCACCCTTGGGTGGTTCCTTGTTGCTAGATTATGCACCCCAACCCCATTCTCTGTTCCTCTCTCCCCATATCTAGTCATCCTTTGCACTTCATCCTCAAAACTCTTCCAGACACTAAAACCCCCACCTCTCCTCCATTCCTGAGCCAGGCTTGCTTTGTAGCTGTGTTTAGAATTCTGCTTTCTTTCTCAAACTTTTGTTCCTTCTTTCTGAAGGAAAGATAGGTGGAAAAAATCCCTGAAATGTTCTTTTCTTTTGATTGGCCTTCCTCTTCCCCTTCCCCTCTTCCTCCTCCTCGTCTCTTCTTTTTTTTTTCCCCCTTGCTCTTCTCCTGATTAATTCCAAATAGTTACCTTAATATTTTTTAATCTTTATTTCAAGGATGAATTCTATGCTACTATTTATATATTGTTAGGTTCCATATTAGATTCAAAGGGTTTTTATTTTGTTTTCACTTTCTCCCAGTGGGGAAGTATATTATAATGTTAACTTTATGGCATCTTCCTGATTTGGGGGATAATTTGTTTGTCTTATTTCCTTGTTTACTGTAATTTGTGGGAAATGTGCCATTCTATCACATGTAGATTAATTAAATATCACTCTATGCCTATGTGTATTAAGAAACAAATCCAAATAAAGCAAATATTGAAATGTTACGTACTTTGAAAATATGGCAATATGTGTCCTACTGACAATTTCTTTTCCTTTTCTTTATAGGATGATTCAATTCATGACAATAACATTATTTAAGTCAATAATTCAGCATCATAAAATAAAAGAACCCAAGGTGATGACAGTAAATGCTTGGAGATGATTAGTGATTTCTGACGAGCAAGCAAATTCCCTCATCAGTATAATTCTCCTTTAGCAGGGAACCTCCTTCAAGTTATTAGTATCTCTTAGCAAAATGCAAATTGAGAAAAAAAAAAAAAAAAAGAAAGTGGTCCAGTTTACCAGCTCGTTTTTGTCTTTGTAGGCCTAGACTAGGTGATTAATCTAGAAATAGTGATTATTCCTTTTTTCCCTAAAAATAACACCTTAGATCCCGGGCAACCCAGCTCTGAGATTCAGTTTGTACATTTTTACATTTGATGACCTTAATGTCTGTCTACTTCAAAACTTATTTTGTGCATTAAATAATAACAATGCATGTAGAAAACTCTGAAAGGTGTGGGGATTATAGTACTAAAATCATTGATGTTATTTTCTTAGTTTCTGCAGAAACTAACTCAGTTTATAATATTTTTATTATATCAGTTTAAAATATTTTTAACTGTTCATAATATTTTTCTCCTAGAGTTTCTTCTTATTTTATACAATGTCTCAATCTTTTCTTTACATTTTATGCTTTGGCTATTACAGTTAGGAAGTCCTTTTATGATAGGATAGAAGAAATAAGAAATAAATAGAAAGGAGACATAGGAAGGACAAAATAATAGGATTTAATTTAAGTTCTGAACATGCTTCCAGGCCTGTCACTCTGAAATTCCTAAGTAATTTGTACATCTACTTGTGCACTGTTAATTAAATTACCAACAAATTTATTGATAAAAGAGATAATATTTTGAGAAAACTGTAATTGAAGAGACTATCTGATCCATTGATCAGATGACGAAGACCACATCAGCCTGAGGATCCTGAGATTGACCAACCACCAGAAACCATCTTGAGATTACTGGACAGATTTCATTTCTACATACCTGTGCATACCTACTCCTCACTGAATTTCCTTTAAGGGTCTGGAACCACTGAAACACATTTCTCACCTTCAAGATTGCCCATATTCTCCCTTGAATTCCTTGCTTTACCACAAAAGGTGTCTCTCTCTTGAGATAGCCCACATTCTCCCTTAAATGTGTTACCTATTTTCCTAATAAACCTGTCTCTGACTGGCATATAATGGTATTCCTTTCTGTCATGTAAGCCCAGGACCCCTCTGGTCTTGAATGATGTTCTTCCATTTTCTAATCCCTTATAACATAATCCTTCCTTCAGAAGGTCATCTCCACATACACTGGCTTTGATTACAAAGATTTTTAAGATTACAATCACTTGTTCTCTCTGGCCTGACTCTGGAGGACCATTTGTTGGCCTTGCTCAGCCTAGTCAGCTGCCATTTATATTGATGTTTATTTTATAGGAAATGGTTGCATTGGCCAGTCCCTAATCTAATAGACTCAAACAATCCTGAGTCTCTGCTGTTCACTATCACCCTGGTCACTGCTCCAGCATGACCAACTTTTGCAACTTGATCTTTGTTACTGTTTACCCTTTGATGTGCAAAGTTAAGCAAGATATGGGAGAGAAGTATCTCTGATGACATAGCTGGCTTATCTTCTTTTGTCTCTTCCCACAGCTTCTTGCACAAGAACTTGCATATAGCTGGAGTTCAAAGAGTATTTGTGGATTGAAATAATGTACAAAATGAATGAAGGAAGAAGTGTGTATTTCACAAGAGAGGAGGGCCTGAGCAATAAAGACCCTGGGGATACAACTAGGAGGTAAAGATGAATCTTTGAAATAGAAGATGAAAGAAGCAAAGAATGATGATACAGGGAGCTGCAGGCAGAGGATGAAGCCAAGGAGTTACGAACTGCTTAAGTGTGCAAATTCATAAATTGAGAAGGACTAGTCTATTAAAATGGTATATTGTGCAATTTTTATTTGTTGGTTTTATGCGACCAGTAAATCTGATTATAACTGTCAGTTCCCGAAGACGTCTATACTGGAAAAAGAAAAGAAAAAGAAAGTATTCATAACTATTGAACTGTGAATAATGGGCATTCGTTTGAAAATTCTTGCACGTTAGAATTGAGCTAGGTTCTTCATCAAAACATGTGTATCCTTAATAGGCATATAATACATTTCCAAAAATTATATGCCAGTCATATTATGTTGTGAAAATAATACATCAGGGCTGGAGTTGTAGCTCAGTGGTAGAATACTTGTCTAGCATGTATGAGGCCCTGGGTTCAATCCTCAGCACCACAGAAAGATAAATAAATAAAATAAAGGTATTGTGTCTATCTAAACTAAAAAGAAAAAAAATTAAAAAATAATACATCAGTGTGGGTTAAGCAACCCTAATACAAAAATTCAAAATCTGAATTTCTTGAAAATCTGAAACTTTTTGATGGCCAACATGATGCCACAAGCAGAAAATTCTATGCCTGACTTCTTGTGATGCATCTCAATCAAAATAAGGCCCACTAAAAATATCACACAGAATTACTGTTAGTCTATGTTTATAAGGTGTATATGAATTTTATGTTTAGGCTTGGATCCCCTCTACAAGATTTTCATTATGCATATGCAAATATTCTAAAATATTGAAAAATCTGAAGTCTAAAACACTTCTGGTGGCAGACATTTTTTGATGAAGAATGCTTAACCTATACTTTCAATGCCTGGGTCCCTGCGAGGTTACAGGGCAGCAATGCTACTTCCATGCACAGACCAGACCATCCCTGAATAAGGTGCTAGAACACACCACACTGAAAGCATCCAGGCCTCTGAGTATGAGTCTCACCAGCTTTATATCTTCAGATTAATACCTGTAGCCTCTCTGAATTTCATTTCCCATATTTTAAAATAAGGACCTAGTCTGGAATTTACATGGTGTCCCTTCCAGGTCTACCATTCATTGATTCTAGGGTTTATGAACATCCCCCGCAAATCTGGACAAGGTGTTCCCTTCTTTCTCTTCCTTCCATTATGATGGCCAGACCCCTTCACTCTTCATTGACTCTGGGTTTCTTCTGGGTCAAGAGACTTCCTGGACCACAGGAGTCCCCTTGGGAACACTCTCACCAGATACTGTCTCTTGTAGTTCCTTGAGCTGGGGGGAAGTTGCAGACACCCTGGAGATCCCTTCTCCCTTGGCCTCTAATGCCTACAGCTGAGGTCATCGCACTTTGTGTAATCTTTCTTTCTTTTTTTTGTTTTTGTTTTTTACACATGCATATACTTTTCTTTCCTAACTTGTTTCCAATTACTTTCTAAAACTATCTTTCTTTTCTCTTCCTCTTTTCATTTATTTCTCCCATTTTATTTTTGAGATAAACGAGGGTGATTTTTGTCTCATTTTAAATTGTTTCCTAAAAAATTTGATATGTTTCTTCTGATTAGACAAGGAGATGCATGTTTGTTGTAGAAAGTTTGGAAATAATAAGAAAATTCATTACCCATATTATTATTCACTGGAAATAATTCAGAACATTTCCTTTGGACAGACTTCTCTTGAATATATGTGTAAATTACTTTCAATATATCATTTGGGTTGTGCTTCAATTTTATTTTCTTTTTTACCTAGCTGTTTTTTTTACCCAACATTTTCACTTTATTTCCTAAGTAATTTTTCAATGCTAGCATTGCTTTACCACCTTATCTCATATTCCAGCCTAATAATAACAAATAATTATTTCATCTAGTGATTGTAATAGTCTCCTGTTTCATTTTCCATGATTTCAGTTACCCAAGATCACTAAAAGTTCAAAAAATAAACAATGCATAAGTTTTAAACAGTGTGCTGTTCTTTTTAATATCTTTATTTTTATTTATTTACTTATTTTTTATGTGGTGTTGAGGATGGAACCCTGGGTCTCACGCGTGCAAGGCAACTGCTCTACCACTGAGCTACAACCCCAGCCCTAGTGTGCTGTTCTTAGTAGGATGATATCTCACACTGTCTTATACCACCCCACTCCATTCAGACCAGATGTGAATCATCTTCTGTCCAGTGTGTCCACAGCATATATGCTACCCAATCCATCAGGCACTTTAGTAACTGTCTAGATCATCAGATTGAATGTCACAGTGTCAAAGTGCTTATGTTCATGTAACCCTTATTAAATATGGAAAATGACAAACCCCAAAAGTAGTGAGACCCAGGGAAAGGGGAGTGAGAAGGAAAGTGGTACATTGAGATCATTGATCTTTTCCCAATCCAATTCTTTCCCGGTGATAAAACAAACCCTGATAATGATATCCATCTCATTCTACCATTTTTTTTTTTCTTTTCTTCACCCTTTTGGCCCCTCTCTTCCCCTCCATTACCCTAAGTGCATGTATGAAGTCACGAATGGTGTGAATATACTTTGTCTACAACCAGAGATATGTAAAAATGTGCTCTATTAGTATGAAATGTAATACATTCTGCTGTCATTTCTAAAAACTTAGAATAAAAAATAAATAAATTAAAAAAAAAAAAAAAAACCTGAGGAGGAGGTGTCCATCAAACCTGGAAAGGCAGTCTCTGGGAAGAGGCTGAAGCATTAACCCTTCTGCAAACAAATCCTTCCCAGGTACCAACAACTGACTCCAGGCCCTCTATCAGGTGCGGTACAATAAATTCCAGAAACTGACCACTGACCCTAGACTCCCTCCCATTTTTCCCTATGAAACAAACCCTAAATCTCTAAGCACTAAAACTGACACCTTCACTGATTGACAAACCAACTCCAAATTCCTGGTGCCCAAAGAAAATTGATATGCTTACTAGACCACCTCTCAGAATAACCTATATAAACCTAGGCCCTTTCTGTGTTCAGGGGCTCATTTTCCACCAGGAAAATGGGTCCCCCCATGGCATCAATTTGTCCCTGCATCCCCTGCTCCTGTATGAAACTTCATTCCTGAATACAGAGCTGAGATGATTTGTGACGTTTGCCTTCATCCTGGTCTTTTTGCATTAACAACCCTTATTTTACTTAATGACTCCAAAATCCAAGATGAATGGAAGCTGGCAATTCTGATATGCCAAGGAGAAACCGTAAAGTCTCACCCATGTCCAGTGCTGTTGGTGGAATTTGGGTTTCCTCTGCGTGAAGCAGACTGGCCGAGGAATAAAAGCCAAGAAAGAGAAAACCTCCAAGAAACTACAGAACACCGAAGTAATTTTAGAAAACAGGGGTAGGACAGCTCTCCAATCTTAAGGATCAAATTTCCACGCTAAAAAGAGAGGGCGAGAGCCAGCACTTGCTTTTTTTTTTTATATAGGGGAAACATCAAAGGTTTTCCATGGAAAGTTCTTTGTCAAATAAGGTAGGGGGTGGGCTGTCTAGTTAACAATGGATTACACCCAACTCCTGAGCTATGAGAGCTGTCCCACTAGTACAGCGAACACAGAGGTCTCACGTCTTGGGCAATCATGGATGCCAGGATCCTTCACAAGAGGAGACCAAAGTCCCCCATGGTTCTGTACGGAGTAAAAGACCACTCAAGTCGCTTTATGAGTGGCCTCCTACAGTAAAGTGCTCTGTTAAATCACAAGACCCAAAGTTTAAAATTCTGAATGTTGAAATCATGAAAGCCACGCTCCTGAAAAAAAAAAAAAATGTAACTCTTGTGAAAATAATCTAGATAATAGGAGTAGAAAATTGTATTCTAAGGAAGTAACAGGTCACAGGATCAGAAATGATGAAAACTTGATTTTTTATAAATAAACATGTCACTTGACTGTACTGGCCTTCCTTCCTACTTGCAATACACCTGAGTGTTTATGCTGAAAACTCTGTGCCTTGTTATTGCCTATTTCATTTTGTAAAATGGCACATTAAAGTGTTCTGTCATGTTTTTATATGGTTCTAAAATAAAACCCCCTTAAAAATGTGAATAAGTATCTTTTAAACAATTTCCTTTTTTTTTTCCCTAGAATTTTATTATCAGGATGTTAGGGATCTTTTAGAATTTCAGCATTGGGATCGTGACTCTCAGGATTATGGCCCAAACCCACCTGTATAGTATGGACTACTACTCATGGGGCTGCAGTATATATAGCCTGTTGCTCCTGGGCCACCAATCTGTGTGGCATGTTACTGTACTGAACCTGTAAGCAATTGTACCTAACACAGCAGTCAGCATTTGTACCTAACAGAGTTCAGTAAAAATACTGAAGTGAGGGGCTTGGGTTGTGGCTCAGTGGTAGAGCACATGTGAGACACTGGGTTCCATCCTCAGTGCCGCAAAAAAATAAATAAAGGTACTGTGTCTACCTACAGCTAAAAACTTAAGAAAAAAAAAAAAAAAAAAAAAAAAAACTGAAGTGAGCCCGGTGCAGTGGTGCACACCTGTAATACCAGAACCTCAGGAGGCTGAGGCAGGAGGATTACAAGTTCAAAGCCAGCTGCAGCAAAAGTGAAAAAAAAAAAAAATGTAACTCTTGTGAAAATAATCTAGATAATAGGAGTAGAAAATTGTATTCTAAGGAAGTAACAGGTCACAGGATTCAGAAATGATGAAAACTTGATTTTATAAATAAACATGTCACTTGACTGTACTGGCCTTCCTTCCTACTTGCAATACACCTGAGTGTTTATGCTGAAAACTCTGTGCCTTGTTATTGCCTATTTCATTTTGTAAAATGGCACATTAAAGTGTTCTGTCATGTTTTTATATGGTTCTAAAATAAAACCCCCTTAAAAATGTGAATAAGTATCTTTTAAACAATTTCCTTTTTTTTTTCCCTAGAATTTTATTATCAGGATGTTAGGGATCTTTTAGAATTTCAGCATTGGGATCGTGACTCTCAGGATTATGGCCCAAACCCACCTGTATAGTATGGACTACTACTCATGGGGCTGCAGTATATATAGCCTGTTGCTCCTGGGCCACCAATCTGTGTGGCATGTTACTGTACTGAACCTGTAAGCAATTGTACCTAACACAGCAGTCAGCATTTGTACCTAACAGAGTTCAGTAAAAATACTGAAGTGAGGGGCTTGGGTTGTGGCTCAGTGGTAGAGCACATGTGAGACACTGGGTTCCATCCTCAGTGCCGCAAAAAAAATAAATAAAGGTACTGTGTCTACCTACAGCTAAAAACTTAAAAAAAAAAAAAAAAAAAAAAAAAAAAACTGAAGTGAGCCCGGTGCAGTGGTGCACACCTGTAATACCAGAACCTCAGGAGGCTGAGGCAGGAGGATTACAAGTTCAAAGCCAGCTGCAGCAAAAGTGAAAAAAAAAAAGCCACTCAGTGAGACCCTGTCTCTAAATAAAACACAGAAAAAGGCCGGGGATGCGGCTCAGTTGGTCAAGTGCCCCTGATCTCAATCCCCAATATCCAAATAAATAAATACTGAAGTGAAAGATAAAAATATGGTGCACCAACTAGGGCACTTGCCATGAGTACAGTTTGTAGGACTGGGAGTTGCTCTGGGTGAGTGTGACTGAGTGGTGAGTGAGGCGAAGGCCCAAGACGTCACTAGACAGAGGATGATTCACACCTGGGCTGAGTGGAATGGGCTGGCATGGGACAGCGTGAGATATCACCATCCTACTCAGGCTCTGCTATAAGCATCCTACTGTGCTCTGCTATAAACTTTATGAACCTGCTACACTTAGCTACACTAGGTTTATTTAAAAAATTTTTTCTTCAATAAAAAAATTGACCATAGCTTACTCTAACATTTTAACTTTACAAACTTTAATTTTTTCTGTGGTGCATGTGCTATTGGAGGTTGAACCCAGGGTCTCACAAATACTAGGCCAATGCTCTACCACCACATAGCTACATCTCTAGCCCCAGACTTCATTCATTTATTTATTATTTTTACCTTTCCGAGTCTTTGTAATAATACTGAGCTTAAAGCATAAACACATTGTACAAGTGTACAAAATAGTTTTTTTTTTCCTTTATATTTCTTATTCTATAAGCTTTATTCTGTTCTGTGCAGTTTTGATTTTTTTAACGCTTTAAACTTTTCTGTTAAAAATGAAGACAACAACACACCTACTAGGCTTGGCCTGCACAGGGCAGGATCACCAATAGCACTAGCGTCTGCTTCACATCTTCCACATCTTGTCCCACTGGAAGGACTTCAGGGGCAGTAACACACATGGAGTCGTCGCCTCCTGTGACAACAATGCCTTCTGGAATCCCTTCTGAGGGACCTGCTTGGGCTATTTCATGGTTCACTGTTTTTGTTTATTTGTTGTTGTTTTTAAGTAGTAAGAGCACACTCTAAAATCATGATACAAAGTATAGTATAGTGAATTCATAAGCCAGTAACACAGTCGCTCATCATCATTATCAAGTGCTTTGTTCCTCTCAGGCAGTGCATGTAGCATTTTCTATGAAGGAAGTGTGTAGGTTTGCTAACACCAACAGCACTACAGACACATCAGCTGTATGCCAAGCTACAACTACACAGTGGCTACAAAGTCACCGAAGGACACGACGCTTGCAGCTCTGTGACATTCTACCCCCACCATGGTATATGTGGTCTGGCATGGACTAAAACACCATTCTGAGATTTGTGGCTGTATATGGGATTTGGCATGATATGGGGTTTCAGATACCTACTGGGGATCTTGGAACCTATCCTCTGAAAATAAGGTTGGTGTGGCCATGCTGCTGCATGGCTAGGACTTAGGGTAGATTGTCCTGTTAAGTCCTCAAAGCAATCACATGCTGTAAACACTGTTTTATCCTCTCTTTAAAGATTTAGAAACTAAGGCAGAGGGATGTTCACTTGTCCTGTGTAATGCAGCTAGCAAATTTTAAAGTTGAGATTTGAGTTTAGGCCAACTCCAGAGTTTGTACAACCAATCATTATATATTCCACCCTTTGTAAGCATTCCTGTCATTTTTATCTTCAAAATACATTCAGATTTTTACAATTCTCTCCACTTTCTTACCATTTGCTTAGTCTATGGTGTCATCATCCTTTACCTGGATTATTTTAAAAGCCTCCCATCTAGTTTTCTGCTTTTGTCTTTCTTGTCTAAATCAGTTTGCAGTCAAATAGCCAGAAGTAAGGTTTTAGAACATAAGTACTATCAAGCAGCCTCTTTGTTAGAAGTCTGCCAGTGGCCCTCATCTTACCCAGAATAAGAGCCAGAGACCTTATGGGAATCTGCCTCTCTGTTATACCTTTCAGCTCCCCTTTCTTCTCCTCGTCCACTGACTCCTACCACAGTGACCTCCTTTTTGTTCTTTGAATGTACCTCAGGACATTTGTTCTTGCTGATCCTTTTGCCTGGAATATTCTTTCCCAAGACAGCCCATGCAAATTCCTCTCTTATCTCCTCAAGGTTTTTTTCCACAAACGTCAGCATCTCAGCAAAACTTTACTTCTTCAAAATTGAAAGTGTCCTTTCCATTCTCTCTTGTTGCCCCAGCAATACTACCTTCACTCCATTAATTTTTATTCAGCATATTATTATTCTTTCTTTTCCATCTCCTCTAAGACACATAGAATATGTATGTTTTTCCATGGCTTCCATTTAAAACTATTCTTCTCAAAAAGATTAACTCAACATATATCTTTTAGATTTTTATGTTATTCTTCAAAAATTAATCCTCTACTGCATCTAGAAATTATTTTGCAATGTAGTATGAGATTAAATATTTCCTTCGACACATTTGGTAACTAGCTGATCCATTCCACATAAAGTTGTATCACATATTTTGCCATATATTAACATGTGTCAATTTATTCATTTCTCTGGCCAGAATTCTGCAAAGCCCACATTGTCTAATGATTGTAGTTCTACAAATATTTAAATACATGATAGGGCAAGTTAATTCCTCATTCTTCTTCTAAATCTTTTCTTAGGTATTTTCATCACTTTATCTATCCCAAAAGCTAATTCAGACTTTGTTGTCTACTTTCAAAATGGGACTTTGATTAGAATTTCATTAAAACTATAAATTATTTGGTCAGAATCAATACCTTTAGGCTTTTCAAGTGTTTTTTATCAAAGAAGATGCTATATTTTATTTATTTACATCCTTGATTTGTTTCAATAGAACTTGAGGTAGATTATATCAACTTATAAATTACAAAACCTCAATAACTAGAAAAATAAAATAGGACAAGAAACAAGGGGAAAACAAAGCCTAAGATGTAATTAAAAATGAGCTCAGAACACAAAATGCATTGCAACTGCTTCTGTGCACTGAGCACAAGGAATACACAAGTCTGCATTTAAACCTTGGAGAAAATATCAAGAGAAGGAGTGCAACTGTTTCCCTCAAATAAAACAATTTCTGAAACCAGAGATTTATTTCTCCCCTTGCGGCACTGAAGAGGGTCCTGAATTATAACAACCATCTTCAAACACAATCTTACTCTGACTCCAGCAACGAATGCTGGATTCCTATGTTAAATGCCCGTGTAAGTTGCACATAGCATCAAAATATGATTCAAAGTAACAATATTCAGAACCAAAATTATATGGTCCACATCCACAGCTCATGGTGGACTGTCCTAACACAGGGGAAATTTTAGAATGCCTAGATTATGGGGTGGCAATTAGTCTCCTCTTGTGCGCAATGTCTGATTAACTACTGGCTGTGGTTAGGAACAATTCTGTAGCCTCTTTGAGGCTTAATAAATGAGATTTCTGAGGTCACTTGCCAATCCCCAGTAGGGGTTCAGAAGTAAGATGTTAATCTGTTAGCCATTAATTTTCCTGATAGGAGGAATGAATGCATGCAGTTTCTAGGAAATCTCCCATGGGTATAATATGGTAAAAAGATATAAATTTACAGACTCAAGAAACAAGGAAAAAACTAAAACAGGATAATTAAAAGAAAAACTATACCTAGAAACTTCATAATCAAAATACTGAAAACTGAAAGCAAAAGTTTTCAAACCCTTGAAAGCAGCTGTAGGGGAAGCAATGGAAGGAAATAAAGACATTATTGGATAAAGAAAGTTAAGACATTGTCTCTATAGATCTGCCCTAAAAATATGCTAAAGAAAGTTGCAGACTGGAGGAAACACAAAACTTTAGGGTAGGGATGAAGGAGGAACAACAGAAATGATAAACATCTGGAAAACATAACAGATTTTATTTTTCTGTAAATTCTTTAATACATGTTTTGTGGTTGTAATAAAAAATTATAATACTCTTGCAGGGTATGGTGGCTCATGCTTATAATCCCAGCATCTTGGGAAGCTGATGAAGGAGGATGGAGATTTCAATGCCAACCTCCACAAAAGCAAGGCACTAAGCAACTCGGTGTGAAATCCTGTCACTAAAATAAAATATAAAATAGGACTGGGATGTGGTTCAATGGTCGAGTGCCCCTGAGTTCAATCCTTGGTATTCCCCTCCCCAAAAAAATTATAACACTGTCAATGTTAGAAATATACACTGTAAACTATGATGCAAGAGAGAAATTGACATTACTCTGATGTTATAAGGCCTCTATGCTTTACATAAAGTGGTAAAATATTCACTCTAAGAAGACTATGAAAACTTAGGTATGTATATTTAAATCCCCAGAGAAACTGTTTAAAAAAAACAAGCTAAGTTATTTAGCCAAAAACAATTGATAAATTGCAATGTAGTACTTTAAAAATTTAAACGTTCAAAAAGAGGAAGAAAGGGGAAACAGAGTATCAAAAATCAAAGAAGAAAATGGTAATAATACAATAGTTGACTTAATCTAACCATAACATAATTATATTATCATGATTACAAAACACAGGTTGTTGGATTTAAAAGAAGATACAATTATAAGCTGCCTACTAAAATATTCCTTAAGTAGAATGATATAAATTGATTACAAGTAAAAGGATGGGAAAACATACACCATTTATATGGAAAGTCAAAAGAACTAGAAAAACTAAATAATCAAGACAGTGTGGTTTCATGGTGCTTGAAATACAACCCAGGACCCCTCACATGCTAAGCAAGTGGTCTGCCACTGATATATATCCACCACCCCAAATAGGATTTTGAGGAAAGTGCAAAGCCAGTTCAACGGAGAAGTGAGAGTCTTTGCCACAATAGTGCCAAGTCATTTGGTCATCCCTATTAAAAGAAATAAATGTTAACATAAGCTGCATACCTTCTGCAAAGATTGACTCTAAGTGGGCCATGAACCTGAGTATAAACTGTAAAACTATGGGAGAAAATTCTTGTGATCTTCAGTGAGGCAATAACTATTTAGATAAAACACCAAATGCATGATCCATAAAAGAAAAGTGGGATTAATTGGCTCCATCAAAATTAAAAATGTTTTGTCTATGAAAGATGTTAAGAGAATGAACAGAGAAGCCACAGACTCAGAGAAAATATTTGAAAATTGCATATCTTACAAAGGACTTGTACCCAGAATATGTGATGAACTTACACAACTCAATAATAAGAAAACCCAATCAAAAAGACAGAATATTTGAACAAACACCCACCAACAAAAAAATGCAGATGGCAAATAGTGCACGAAAATATGTCCAACAGCGCTAGTCATTAAGGAAATATAAATTAAAAGCAGAATAAGATTCCACTACTCACCTATTAGAATAACCAAAAACCAAACATATACAGTGAAAAACATCTGAAAATACTGTTGACAAAGACACAGAAGAGCTAGGATTCTCACACATTCCTGGTAGCAATGAGCCATTGAGGAAAACATCTTTTTTAAAAATATTTATTTATTTACTTTAGTTGTACACAATGCATTTATGTTTACGTGGTGCTGAGGATTGAACCCGGGCCATGCACGTGCGAGGCGAGCGCTCTGCCACTGAGCCACAACCCCAGTCCAGGAAAACATCTTGACAGCTTCTTACAAAGTTAGACATACAAGGACTTTCCACCCAGGAGTCCCACTCATAGCCATTTATCCAAGTGAAATAAAAACTTAAACATTCACACAAAAACTTTTTGAGAAATGTGTTTATACAGATTTATGTGCCAAACCTAGAAGCAACACAAACAGCCCTTATCCATGGAACAGAAAATGAAAATGTGTTAACTACATTTTAAAATATTACTAAAAAGTAAAAAGGTATGAATTACAAGTAGCCACAACATGAATGTATTTCAAATACAGTACATTGGTTGAAAGGGTGCAGGTGCAAAGCTTTACACATGAATGATTCTTAACGTTTGAGCTTCTTTTGGAAAAGGCAAAACAATATGGATGAAGAACAGGTCTGTGGCACCAGAGGTTAAGAAAATAGATCTGGTGATAAAGTTGTGGCTGAGTTACTTCTGAGTGTGAGGGGACTAAAGGAACTTCTCTGTGTCTTGATTATGGTTGTGGCCAAAGAATCCGTACATTCGTCAAATCTCATAGAAATGTGGACCATAAAGATTGACTTGTACTGTATGTAAAGATAATGTTTTTAATATAAACTACCTCCTCAATTTCTAAGTCTGCATATAGATTAATGAACAATGCATTTTCTTAAGAGAGAATTAAAATTCACTATCTTTAACACTCTTCTTTATCCTTGCGCTTCATTTCTCCGAAGAAAAGAAAGAAAATTCTTGCTTTCCTGTTACAAGAACACCAATGGGCTCAGGGGTGTTGCCAAAATGCTCTGTCAAAGGGGTGGAGGTGGGAAGAAAGAGCTTGTATGCTCTTTGATAAATCTTTGCTGCTACATATGTGGTTACTCTGTAAGCAAGGGAATTGTTGTCTTAGTAGTTTTCTGAATAGAGTTGTCTAACAGGAAGAATCAATGAAGCTACTGGCTGATTAATGAGCATGGAAACACAGAATGCTGCTATCTTTGTTAACAGTGAAAAATATAGACTCTAAGAATAAACTGAGCAAACAAAAAAACAAAACAAAACAAAAAAACCTACTTATTATGTAACTCATTCTCTTTAGTCCCCACTCATTGTTCTTAGGATCCTAGTTAGGTCTGCATGGTGGATAAAAAATAAACTTTAATAAATAATATACAGGTTATTATGTGTGGTTTTTTTGGGGGGTGGGGAGTCTGGTTATTGGATTTAGGGATCAGATTGATTTGATATTTTAAACACATCTGAAATAGTTAATGGTGCTCTTTGAATCTCACAGTATTTCTTTTTTTAAAAAAAAAAATATTTATTTAGTTGTACACAATGCCTTTATTTTTATGTGGTGCTGAAGATCGAACCCGGGCCGTGCACATGCTAGGCAAGAGGTCTACCGCTGAGCCACAAGCCCAGCCCTGAATCTCACAGTATTTCTTTTGTAAAATTTTAATTATCTATATTATCCTCTGTTGGTCTCCCTTCATTCTGTCCAGTAGAAGAAAATGAAATGCTTTCACTTAAGGTGTCTTATGGCTTTTGCCAATTCTTCCTAAAAATCATCAGTCTTAGGGGAACTGACAGTTCTATCAGTCTTAATCAGCTTGACAACTATGCCTAAAACTATTTAGTCAAGAGAAAAAAAAAATCATCCAAGTAGACATATAGAAATAATATCCAGCTGTTTCCTTATGATTGATTTTCTGTTCTCAATCCCTGCTGTCCTTCTCCCACACACAGGCTATAGTGTTGCCGTGACCATGGAAATGTTCAAGACAAGAAGAATTGATGGAGCAATAATTAAAACATTGACTTTATGTATAAATGTATGTGCGGGTGCATAATGTCTTTGCTCTGCATCAGATCACTCTCTGTTAATTTACACCTCTCCATTTAAACACAAATTCTCTAGAGGCAAATGACAAATGTTATTTGAGTAATTTTCTGAGTGTCTTAAGTGCTTAAATCTAAATTAAGTGTTGATGAGTCAATATGGCTTATTAAAAGTTCAACCATATGCCCTTTTCTGCTTTTCCTGATTTATTGAGGAGAGCCTCAAATATATTAAAACTCAAGCTTACAAGGAATATTAGAGCTTGGGATTCAGAGGT
The DNA here is from genome assembly GCA_025594165.1 of Tamias sibiricus. Classification (NCBI taxonomy): domain Eukaryota; kingdom Metazoa; phylum Chordata; class Mammalia; order Rodentia; family Sciuridae; genus Tamias; species Tamias sibiricus. Next base: position 102,232,392 of record CM046664.1, on the reverse strand, counting down.
CAAGGGAAAGAAGGTGTGCGTGTGTAAACCACACCAGAAGCAAATGTAGGTAGTAACGATCACAGGATGAGAGAAAAGGTCAATCCTGGAGGCCTGTAGAAAAATATAAATGGGGAAATCCAGTGGCCAACCTAGAATTCGGTGTCCCCTACGTTATCATCCTAGTAGGAAGCTCGTCTACAACTCCTGTGTCCCTCTACTTAGGAAATTGAATGTGAATTTCTGTTCACACTGATCTTTCTCCAGCCATCTCCTTATCACACAGTCACCACCACCTTCCCTCCTGCCCTATGATCTTGTCCCCATGCTTTATCAGTTCAATTGCCTTACCAGAACTTTACCAGGGGCTTAGATATCAAACATTCTCTGGGTTTTCCTATCCAGCAGGTGATACATTCATAGAATAGAGTCAAACCTTTCCTTACTAGAGTGAGACATTTCTTTGAGATCCAAGTTTGAATATATGTTTCTGGGAAAAATAATGTAGTATTGATACTAGAGTCCTAGGATAGAGGTCTGACTCAGGGAATTCAACAAGCCATGTCCAGCCACCACAAAATCCAAAGCATAAAGGTAATGGTGGAGAGCATGAAAGAAACTTTATTTAGTGTAGCTACACTAGGAAGACCCATGCCCTTAGCCCTGTCTTCAAGGGGATAGCAATGACTTTGAGGGCCAGGACTGGGGGTTTACATAGTGGAGAGCTTTTCAAAGCAACCAAAAGCAGGTGCTTTTTATCAAGCTTAGTCTATCCATCATTGTTTCAGGATTGTTTGAGTGCTGCCTTTGTCCCCCTGCCCAATAAGAAAGTTTCTCCAGGGGTAACTTCCACTCACTACAAGGTGTTCATCACCTTGATCAGATCTTATACCTGGGAGCCAAGGTGTGCCCAAAGGAGAGAGATGCAAAATGGAGACAAGTCTTTAGTCCTCTTTTAGGAACCCAGTGGATATCTTCAGGCAAAAGTGAAGAGTCTATGTCCTTGTTACAATATTGCAGTGTTAATACAATTCTGTACCTCAGCTACTGAATAGTTTGATGGCCTCACCAAGAGACACAAGTATCCTTTATAATAATTTTCCCCAAAATAAAATGGTGGCATACACCTTTAATCTCAGGGGCTTTGGAGGCTGAGAAAGCCAGCCTCAGCAATAGGGAGGCACTAAGAAACTCAGTGAGACCCTCTCTCTAAATAAATTACAAAATAGGGCTGGAGATGTAGCTCAGTGGTTGAGTGTTCCTGAGTTCAAGCCCTAGTACAAAAAAAAAAAAAAAAAAAAAAAAAAAAAGACTTCTAATTTCTGAACAATAAGTTATTATCAAACTTTTAAATAAGTACCACAGGTAGGAATTTCAGGTTGATATCATCTGCATTGCTTTCTTCATTACTATAAATTTCTAGGCACTTGGGATGAAGCTAAACCTTTTATTAGGTAAATAAGGACAATAAAATATCTACTTTGTTCCATAAGCCAGGCTCCAGATAAGAGGAAATTAATCATCATCAAGGTGTTCATTACATACAAATTTAGCTATGATCTATTCTTGGCTATTTCAAAAGGAACTAAGCAGATCTAGTATCTTCCCTCTAGACACTTAAAATTAAACAAACTATTTTAATGAATCCATAGAGGCTCAGGAAACACAAATAAATGTATTCATCGGTCATGAAATAAACTGAATTAAATGAGAGTTGATCTTCTCAAAAGATTGCCCTCAAATCATTTTAAATGGTTACAATGATTCCCTAGTCAACAGCAATAAGCTGTGCTGGTGTTATTCACCCCCTGGGCACTTTGCTCATTTCCAAAACTATGGAGGACTTTTACTTGCATCAAGAGCATCTGGAATATCACAAGCCCAATCTCTGTCTTAACTCTGAACCCATGAGGATGATACAGCTGGTTACCTTGAGGAGTCCTGCTTCCCGGAATGCTGAAGTATAACACCAGAGAAGCAAGACCAGGCAAGTATAGAGTAGAAAGTAAGAGGCTTTATTTAAAGGATAGAAGAACAGACTTCTCCCCAGAGGAAGAAGGGGATCTGAAAGGTATGGGACAAGGAAGTCCCATCACTTTTATATCAAAGGTTTACTTTGTCCCTCTACATTTCTGTCCTTTATCTTGTTTATTTCCCTTCATCCTGCATGTGATGAAGGATGCAGGTGGGAAGGCCCAAAGTGGGAAACAGGTGGGCTGATGGGGCAGGGGAAGAGTGATCCAGGCAGGAAGGAGGCCCAGGGCAAATTAGCAATTCCCTACTGTCTAGGAGTTGCTGCATTAACAATTCTTTACAATGGGCAGTATAGGCCAGGCTTTGGGGACATGAACATTTCAATCTCCCAGGTGCAGTTTCTGACTTCCTGGACTCAAATCGGACTCCATTTTCTTTATTAGACTCGACTCCATTTTCTGTATGAGACCCAATATCAGACCTGATTTACCTAGCTACACTAACTACCTATCTTTAAATCTGGCTTCAAGGAGACTGCAACTCTAATCTGACCCCCTTTTTATTCTCTATAGTTTTTTCGGACTTGAAGCTCTACCTTACACTTTGAAAATAAGGGATGTTGTGATGTGTGGATTTGGTTGAAGAAGAGGAAAAAAAAATCTGGTCTCATGAAGGAGCCCTAATTAGGAAGGGCTGTTGTAGCTGAAGCCATAAGTTCCACCTGATATGTATGTGACGCACCTGTAGGCACCCGCAAACCTGAAGGTATATAAGAAAGCGGTCCGAGTTAGGAGAACGGAGAATTCAAGCCGGGCAGTCACTCGGTCGGTCAGAAGAATCAAAGCGGCCAGAACTAGGCAGAGCGGTTACAGAAGAGAAACCAGATAGAAGACAGAAGAGAAACCAGATAGAAGAAGTAATGACTGGTCAGAGTTAGGCCGAGGCTCCTAGAAGAAAGAAGAAGGAAGAAAGAAGAAAGAAGAGAGAAGAAAGAAGCTCTAATCTTTCTCTAAGCTAAAGCTCGCTCTAATCTTTCTCTCTAAAAATCTTTCTTTCCCTCTCTAAGCTCTCTCTAAGAAAGTGTAAAAGTTAACTCTGCCTCCGAGAATTTTCCTCCCGTGGCGGCGCCGTAGACAGGCAGCTTACAGTCTCACAGTGTTAGGTAGCTAGTCAGCCATGAACAAGCAGGTGGGAGAAGGAGAAGGAAGAGCTGTGGGTCACTTACAGGGAGGACATCAGACATATACATCAGAGTCCAAAGGTCCCATACTGGGAATCACAGGGAACCTTATCAAAACAAACAAGTATCTGCACAATTGGAGCTGGCATGCCAAACCTGCCCAGCCATAGTTAATTATAACCCCTTAAAGAAATTATTGTTTCAAGATCATGTCACACCCAGCCCTTGTGACAAGGTCATCATGACCCTCATAAAGAAAATTTTCTGTGGGTTCAATAAAGGGGTAATAAACTGCTTAAGGAGGTATGGGGGGAAAGGAGAAGAACAATGAGACCCAAAATTCTTTAAAAACCCAGATTCTGAGGCTGGGGATATAGCTCAGTTGGTAGAGTGCTTGCCTCACATGCACAAGGCCTGGGTTCAATCCCCAGCACCACACACACACACACACACACACACACACACACACACACAAATCCCATACTCTGGAAGGGCCACATCTTCTTACCTGGAGGCAACATTGCAGTCCCCATCCTGAATTGTACACCCTCACTCTTTCTAGTAAACACTGTATGTGTCTTCTTTGAAATTCTTCCTGTGGGATTGCAAGCAGTTGTGGCTATGGACCTCCATGGCTGCTTCAGCTCCTCAGGCAGTTGCATCTCCTCTTCAAGGAGAAGAGTATTTTAATAGCCTTTGTAAGATAAGTTTACACTACACCAAAACTTGATAAATGATAGTTTCTTAAAGGTAACTGCACTATGGGGTCTGAAACCTTAGAACCAATTCATACTCTTTCACATTAAATTGATTTGTCTATCTTAAGATGTGAGTAAAACTTTTATCATGAATATTTAGAAACATCACACATTGGTTATTTGGAACATATCGAATCATGGTTTATGCAGATCTTCCAAATGTTAACATATTTCATTACATAATTTTTTGAATTTACATTAGTTAATATTGCTAGTAATCTTTCAGAAAGGTCTTTATGTGTTGAGATGCTGTCAGACTCAGGTTCATGGATAAAAATTGTCTTAAATTCTCATTTTCACCAAAATCTCTTTTATCATTGGTGATGTTTTCAACTACAGCATGCTGTAGTTGGTTTGCAATGGCTTCTAAGCCCTGATGATCTGTTCTCCACTCTGTACTTACTACTTTAAAATCAGCCATTCTGGAGGTATTTGTATCACAGAAATTGGCTACAAATCTGCAAATCAGAACTTTTAAAAAAAAAAAAAAAAAAAAAAAAAAAACAGAAGGCTAGTTGTTAAACATTTACCAGTGAAACATTGTTTTCCATGAAATGACAGACTTATATTTTGTTGAAGAGAACTTTTCTGCCAAATGCTCTAAATTTGAGCAACTATAGTTTGTCTGGGAGCTTTTCTTTTTGGGAGGGTGGGAAGGTGTTCTAAGAGAGAGCAGTTAATTTATCTTACAATTCAAACTGTTGAATAAGTATTTCTCTACGAGATAGACAATGCACATTTTATCATGCAGCATGCTTCATGCATATTTTCCTTCTTGAAACAGAATAAGAAAAAAAGACATGTATTCAAGTTTCAAACTATGATAAAGTTCATATTTCTACTGCTTCATCCAAACATCCCTAAAAAACCAGCAATTCTGTCCACCATTTCACATTTATTAGTCAGTGTAAATGTAGATAGGGTAGAAATACAAATAACGTTTTAACATTTTTATGAAAATAGATTTTATAAATTTTATGAAGATATCTCAGAATCCTCAGAATTCTAGTGTCTCTATTTTAAGAATTACTGTTTGAGAAAAAACAAAAACCTAGAAAATATTAGAATATACTCTCCCTCAAAATGTCTAAAGAAGAGCTGTGAGTGGAGCTCAGGGGGAAAGCACTTCACCACTTGCTGAATGTAAGTGACACCAAATTTAATCCCCAGCATCATACAAGGAAAAAAAAAAAGAGTCTAAAGAAAATATCATCTAAAGAAACATGTCACCATTAGGAGAATTTGAGATGCAAGAAGGAATAATGAAAAAGTAAAATAAGCATGTTCTATATGAAAATAGATATGAAATAATTAGTTATAAATAATGAACATATTTAAGAATTAAATAAGCAAGAGGGAACTAAAATAGCAAACCAGAAAAACTCCTAACTCAGAACAGACAATAAGGATATTTAAAATTCTTACTTTTGGACAAGGGACAGGATATTAGCTTGGAATTATGGTTACTCTAATATGGGTGCTAAAATTTTCTAGGGAACCACTAAAATATTATGTAGTATATGTATTTTACATTCTGTAAAATATCATGTAAAATACATATAGAAGAAAGAAAATATTTTTAAAAAGAGAATAAAGGGGAAAAATAACTTGAAAGGATCCAAACAACGTGCCCAAATATGTATGTAATTAAAATGAACAAAAATCAGTTAATTTATCTTGTAAAAAGGGAAAGACTGAGTTTTTCCAACTTTGTGACAGATCAGTTTGTAAAAGATCAGCTTTCCTTTGAGAATAATTCCAGATGTAGTAAAAATGAGTAAGCAACTGTCTGAGCCCATCAAAGAGCCACATAAGCATCCACAGCTGAAGAAGTCTAGGTTCCTGAGAGAATGGAAACCCACTGAGATGTCAAGAAATTCCTTGCCCCTTTTCTTAAAGTACTTGGTAGAAAGTAATTGCTACCAACTTAGAGATCGAGAGGAAAGCTGCAGAACTGATCCTTCCACATTCTTACAAGACTGGGGAAGCAAATGTTAGAGTTCAAGATTATTCAGAAAACAAAAACTTAAGGAACCAAGATCCACAGAGAATAAGCCAGACAACGTGCATGTTTTTCTTCTTTAGATGCACTGTCCTATGCTGGGTAGAATAAGAGAGCTTTAAGCTGAACAAATAGTTCCTTGTGAAACGTTACATCTGGGCACCGGTTTTCTTGAACAAGTTAATCACAATTATTTTAAAGTCCATGTATGAAGCTTCAAAAGTCCACTTGTAGCTGTTTCTATTAACTATGTTTTTGCAGATCTGATTTTGTTGATCTGATTTCTTACTTTTGTTATGTGGCTGGTCTCAGACATTTATATATGAAAACCAAAAGCTGTGTGTGTAATACCAGAGATAATCTGTTCATTGCTATCTTCTCTCCAGGGCATTTGATTTTCTTCCATCAGGCATTTAGAATTTATCTGACATAATATTTGCATATTACTGAAAAAATTAATCAATGAATACATAATTACAAAGTTACATATACCTAATGTCATATCTTTAAAATATTTCAAGTAAGCTGGGCGCTGTGGCACAGGCCTGTAATCCCACAGGATGCGGGTGGGGATGGGGCTGAGACAGGAGGATCTAGAGTTCAAAGCCAGTCTCATCAACATTGAGGTGCTAAGCAACTCAGTGAGACCCAGTCTCTAAATAAAATAAAAATAGGGCTGGGGATGTGGCTCAGTGGTTGAGTACCCCTGAATTCAGTCCCTGGTAACCCAAAAAAGAACAAAATTCAAGCAAAACATCAACTAGGAAAATAAATAATTCTGCCATTTCTTATCTCTCTCAGTAATTTATGGACCAAGAAGATAATCTCTAGTAAGCATATATATTAAACAATGGAACTAATAAATTTGAACTGATGAAAATTATAAACACTATGCCAATAATTAAATTATAGACATCTTTTTAAAAAATTTGTGTACTGAGGATTGAACCCAGGAGCACTTAACCACTGAACCACATCCCCAGTCCTTTTAATTTTTTATTTTGAGATACAGTCTTGCTAAGATAATTAGGCCCTTGCTAAGTTGTTGAGACTGGCCTAGAACTTGCAATTCCCTTGCGTCAGCCTCAGCTAAATTATGGACATTTTAAAATACACCTAGAAAGTTTAGTGTAATTGGCTTGGCATGTGTCCATTAACCAGTTTCAATAAATTTCAATTCAACAAACAATAAAATTCAATTCAATAAAAATCAATAACAAAATGTATCTTTAACAAGCACATGTGTTTGGATATGTAAACAGTTATAAATAATTTATAAATTAAAACTATTTAATAGGTTAGAAAATATTCAGAGCTAAATAATCAGGAAAATAGAATGTCTCAAAATGCATGGAATGTATCCAAAGAAATATGAGGAAATTTTATGATTTTCATGTCTATGGTTTTCTTAAAAAAAAAAAAAAAGACTTTAAGTGAATATATTAAGCTTCCATACTAAGTTAAGGAAAATATAAAAGAATAAACCTAACGAAAGCAGAAAGAAGAAATATAAAAGAACCAAGTTACCACTACATACCTGTTAGAATACCAAACACCAAGAAGGCTGACAATGCCAAGTACAAGCAAGGAGGTGGAGCCACAGGAACTCTCATTCATTGAAAGATATTGGAAGTGCTAGAAAGTTCAAAAGTACAAGAAAAAGTATGCATGAAAGAAAAGAAAGCAGAAGCAAAACCAATATATGAGTTACCTACATATAAAATCCTAAAACATGTATAGACAAACTACAAAAATCAGTAAGAGTTCAGCAGCAATAGTATATATATGACGAGCATGCAAAACTCTTCAGGCATGGTGGCACATGGTAATCCCCAGCAGCTCTGGAGGCTGAGGCAAGAGGATTGCAAGTTCAAAGCCAACCTCAGCAACTTAGCGAGGTGCTAAGCAACTTAGCAAGACCCTGTCTCTAAGGGAAATATAAGAACAGGGCTGGGGATGTGGCTGGGGGTTAAGCATCCCTGGATTCAATTCTTGGTACCAAAAAAAAAAAAAAAAAAAAAAAAAAAGCAAAAAGCAACTGCATTTCTACACACTAATGACAAAGAGTTAGAAAATGTAATGAAAAGAAAAGAAATCACATTCAATAGCAACAAAGACTATTGGGTATCTAAAGAAAATAGGAATAAGCCTAAAAAGATATTTTTTTCTGTGTTTTCTCTTTCCACATTTTTAATTGTTGCATTATTGCTGCATTATAGTTGTACTAATGATGGGATTTGTTGTAACATATTCATACATGCACACAATATAACAATATAATTTGGCAATATCACTTGCCAGCACTTCCTCCTCTCCTTGCCTCCCACCCCCTGGTCCGTTTCCTCTACTATTTCCCTTTGATTTTCATGTGATTCTTGTCCCTCCATCTTTCTTAAAGAAAGATCACAAAACACTCTTGGAAGACATTTAAAAAGACCTAACTGAAAGAATAACCAGCATAGAGATGAAGTTGACCAAAGATGAGGCTGGAAATGTAGTTTGTCCTAGATCATGATAGGCCTTTGAGGTCCAATAGTGGGTAAAAATAATCCTGATAACATTGAATTAAAGGGTTTTAAGTTGGAGACAAATATGATCTGGCAGGGTTATGGTGAAAAGATTGAAAAGGAGCAACATTTCAGATCAGGAAACAAACTAGGAGGCCATTTGAGTTGTCCTGGTGAGACTGACTTGAACTTGAACTTGAGAACTTGAACTAGGGTGGGTGGCATAAAGGTCTTTTGTGTCTTGTCCCTGCCTAATTTCCAGCTTCATACTTTATCAATCCCATCTTTATTTAGTCTGTGCTCTAAGTATTATTTCAATTTAAGGGTCCCTATGTGTTTTCTCATGCCCCAGAAGTGTTGTGAAGCTCTCTCTCCAGACTCCCTATACTTGATTATTGGCCTGGATAATAGTTATCTTTCAGGCCTAAGTTTGGCTATTACATCTAATTTGAAACTTTTACTATCTTTCAAAGCTGAGGCAGTTTGTTCCCATCATATATTTTTTTCATACTTATATTGTAATGCCCAAAATGAAATATTGAAATGCTTTATTTCTCTGCTTTCCTTACTGACTGAAGTGTCTCAGAGTAAGAAAGCTCAGTCTCATGCACCATTGCATTGCTGGCACCTAACACATATTTGGGATTCAAAAAGTTACTGTTGGGTGGGGGTGTAGCTCAGTGACGGAGCATTTGCCTGGCATGCACAAGGCCCTGGGATTGATCCCTAGAAGAAAGAAAGAAAAAAAAAAAAAAACAGGTAAAAAGAAAGGGAGGGAAGGAGGAAGGAAGGAAGGAAGGATGGAAAGAAGGAAGGAAGGAAGGGAGGGAGGGAGGGACAGAGGGAAGGGAAAGGAAGGGAAGGAAGGGAAGGAAGGAAAGGAAGGAAGGAAGGAAGGAAGGAAGGTGGGAGGGAGGGAGGGAGGGAAGAAAGAAGGGGGAGGAAGAAAGATCTACTGGTGAGATAGAGAAAATAAAAGGAAAAGAAAATATTTTCATCCATTGTTTGATATTTCAAGATCTTTTTCAGATCCCAAATAGAAGATTGGTGGTCATTTGTTTGGTACCATAGGAAAGCTTAATCCTATCTGAAAAATGTAGATCAGATGGGATTTCTACCTGTACAATCTTAACCCTGAGTAGAGGAAGTGGTAGATTTTGACCTGAGTGAATATATAAAGTAGGAGTTAGCAAACTATAGCCTGTAGTTCATATCTGGACTACTGTTTTGTAAATAAAGTTATATTGGAACATAATCATGTTTATTCATTCTGATGCAGACCACATGGTCCATAATGTCTGAAATATTAGCTATCTGACCTTTTACCAAAAAATACCTTGATGCCTCCTGGTGTGAAAAGCCAGAACACACATCCTCAGCTGGAATTTTCACAGCAAAGACTGCCTCCTGCTGGGCAAGGTGGCCCAGCAACTTGGGAGGCTGAGGCAAAAAGATGAGAGTTCAAAGCCAGCCTCAGGGAAAAAAAAAAAAAAAAAAAAAAAGACTTGCCTCCTGCTAGCAGAATCACATCAGAACCTCCCTTGGCTCTCTCTCAAGTTCAATCCTTGGTGAAGCAGATTGGTTGATGCAGCAGGACAAGACACACTAAAACATTAACCTAAGAGGAAGAATCATCAATGGCAAGACTTAGTAGTTGAACAGCTAGCATCTTGATACAGGAAAAAGAGAAAGAAAAAACCTCTGTACTGACCTAAAGTGTCAGACATAGTCATATTCCTAACCCAGAGTAAGGAGACATCTGCATTTTCATAGTACAGCATTATTCACAGTAACCAAGTTATGGAAGAACTTTTAACTTTCAAGGCAATAGCACATTTGTATCTACGACAGTCACTTCTCAAGGAAGGCCTTGTTGTACAGATAGTTCCTTACAAGGTTTTGATTCAATACAAATAAAAGGGCACTTCAGGAATTCACTGACTTTTTGTGGCTTAAAGTTATCATCTTCAAGAATTCAAATAGAAATCTCAGATAATCCTAATATTGGAAAAATCACACTTAGTACCCATTTGTCAAAAATTGGAAAGGGATGAGTTTGGAAATATCATACTGCTTAGTGTTAGTTGGATGCTTTAAAAAAATAATTAAACTATCAATTAATCATCTTGAATTCCATAAAAATGACTGCTTGGGACAAAATTAACATTTTTGTGACAAGTTACTTCTTTAGCTGTCCTTCTAGGGCTGAAAAATTATGTCTTTCAGCATTTCAAGCAAAACACTGATACATTTATTCTCTATTAAGCAGTGTTTATTTTGTTTACACATGTATCTTTTCATATGCCTACTAAATATTATTATTAGAACTTCTAGTAGTGTATGTCAAAATATACATATCCTTATTTCATCTGAGAAGTCCAGATGAAAATCCTAGTGTTTACATCATGCTTACTTCCATAAATTACTTAATCTTTGAAATTTGGTTTCTCATCTATAAGATGGAGTTGGTCATAGCACTTAAAGGGTAATTGTGAGGACTAAGTGGGATAACAAACAAAAGCTATATCACTTTGTCTGGCATATGGTAAATGCTCAGAAAATGTTAGTGGTTATTATTATGCTACCTGCACTGGGGAAGCTAACTATAAAGTTTGAGCACACATAGAAGCTCCTTGATAAAATCAGTGGTTTCTCCTAAATATTTGGGGTTTGGTTTTTTGTGTGTGTGTTTTGCATTTGAGTTTCTGTTTGTTTTATTTTCCTGCCTTGAATAAATTTTGAGTTTCTTCGAAGGATTTTCTTTCTTATTGGTTCTTTTTAGTTATATGTGACAGTAGAATCATTTTGATATAATTATACAAGTGTGGAACATATCTTATTAGGACCCCATTCTTGTAGATATACATGATGGTGGGATTCACTATGGTGTATTCATATGTGTACATAGGAAAATTATTTTGGATTCATTCCACTGTCTTTCCTTTTCCTACCCCCCATCTGTTCCCTTTATTTCCCTTTATCTGATCTACTGAATATCTAGTCTTCCTCTCTTCTGCCTTATTGAGGGTTAGCGTCCACATATCAGTGAAAACATTTGACCTTTGGCTTTTGGGGACTGGCTTATTTCACTTAGCATGTTAGTCTCCTGATCTATCCATTTACTGGCAAATGTCATAAAGTCATTCTTCATAATGGCTGAGTAATACTCCATTGTGTACATATACCACATTTTCTTTATCCATTCATCTGTTGAAGAGCACTTAGTTTGGTGTTTCATTGCTTAGTTATTCTGAATGGAGCTGGTATGAACATTGATGTGGCTGCATCACTGTAGTATGCTGATTTTAAATCCTTTGGATATATATCAAGGAGTAGAATAGTTGGGTCAAATGGTGGGTTCCAGTCCTAGATTTTTGAGAAATCACCACACTTTCCAGAATGGTTGCACCAATTTGCAGTCCCACCAGCAATGTATGAGTGTACCTTTTCCCCACATCTTCATCAACATTTATTGTTACTTGTATTCTTTTTAAAAATATTTTTTAGTTGTAGATGGACACAATACTTTTATTTTATTTGTTTATTTTTATGTGGTGCTGGGGATCGAACCCAGTGCCTCACACATGCTAGGCAAGGGCTCTACCACTGAGCCACAACCCCGCCCCTGTTACTTATATTCTTGATAATTTCTATTCTGACTGGAGTGAAATGAAATCCAGTGTAATTTTAATTTGCATTTCTCTAATTGCTAGAGATGTTCTTAAGGAGAGCTAGTTTTATCCATATCTTTGATAGATTGAAATTTGGACCATATTTATCAATATCTTTTCATAGATATGGAAAACCTAACATACCATGTCACTTTCCTATCTCAGGAAAACCACCATTAATTACTGACAACATTTCCTCTCCATCCAAATTCTAATACAAGCTCAGAATCCTCAATATATCATTCATTGAGGGCAATAGCAAGAGATGGAAGACAACACCTGAGCTGAAATCTAGTTTGCATGAACAAATAAATGGAAAATTAGAAGAATAAAGAAAATAATAATGATAAAAATGGACATAAAAAACAAAAATAAAAAATAACAAAAATAATAGATGAAAGCAAAATCTGGATGTTTAAAGAATATAAAGTTTAAAACTTCTAGAAAGACTGATGAGGGAAAAATAGAGAAGACAATTACTAAATCATTAATGAGCAAGTTATATCACTGCATGTTCTATAGAAACTAAATGACTAAGGAAAAAGTAAAAACATATTTATGTTAATACATTCACTAACTTAGAAGAAACGAGAAAAGGCCTTGAGGGACATCAACAATCAAACCTCACTCACAAGAAATAGGTACATAAATAGCCCAATATTTATTTATAAAAGTGGTTGAATTTGAAGTTTAAAACATTTTTATAAATGACACTTTAGGCCCAGATGACATTACTAGTGAATTCTAACAGACACTTAAGGATCACATAATATCTATTGTACATAGACTTACATAAATTCAAAGACCAAGAATATCTTCCTACTCTAAAAGACCTCATTTAAAAAAAAAAAAAAAAGCAAAGACTCTTTCAAATTTCAAAAATAAAACTACAAACTAATAACCTCAATGAACATAGATTTTAAATATAAAGATTTAATAAAGCTGTATTGAACAACACATGAAAATGATAATACATGGGCCCATGTGTCATTTATCTCAGGAATACAAGTTTGGCTAAAAATCAGTTATAAAAAATATGCCACTCTGGTAAAAAATAGCAATAATGGGGGAGACTATGCATGCAGAAAATCTCTGAACTTCTTATCAATGTTGATGTAAGCCTAGAACTTCTCTAAAAACTAGTGTTGGAGAAAAAAGTGATGATACATCAGACAAAGTGTCATCTCATCCATGAAAAGTTGGTTTAACATTCAAAAATTTGTCTATGTGATTCATCATCTTAACTAACTTAAAAATAAAAATCACAAATAATTTCAATGGACAGTATCTGTCTTATAAACCTAATAAAAATGTCCATGGATCTGGGAATAGAAGGGAACGTCTCCAACCAATAAGGAGCATCTTAGAAAAATTTACAGCTAACACCCTGATTAGGGTGTAAGAATCCATGCTTTTGTCTCAAGATGAGGAACAAGATCAGGATGTTAGTACTGACTGCTTTATTCAACAATGCACTGGAGATTCTAGCCAGTGAAATAATCAGGAAATAGAAATATAGAGGATTCAGACAAAAAAGGAAAAAACAAAATAGTAATTATTCACAGATGACATGATGATCTATGCTGAAAACTCAGCAAGGGCAAGGAGAAAGTAAAACCCTAAGTTCCCTTCTTACTGTTATCTTAGCCTTTGATTAATGGTTCCATACAAAATTGCAATACATATTAAAACCACTTTATAAATTTTTACCATAAGGAAAGTATAGTACTTCTTCTTTATCCACAACGAATGTTCCAAGAACCCCCATTGGGAAGTAATTTTGACTTCTAGAGGAGAGCAGCCACAAAATAAGCCAAGAACACCAAACCCAAGAATTCCAGAGACAGAAGTTGCTTCTAGGTAACTGACTTAAAGCTCTGATGCTAAGATACCGAACTGGCCATTGGGTGTGTGAGGGAACACTCTGTCCCAGGCACCCCTGCAGCTTTGAAGAATCCACTAGCTTATAAAAAATGAACCATCAAACTGCTACAGCATTACCTACTTGTACCTGAAAGTATCCACCATTCCAGAGGATGCCTGCCATGATTGGAACAACTGCATTCAACAATCACTGGGCAAGTCATTTTGAGTGTCCTGTCTGCTTTGATTATATTACCACCCATTCTTCAATGTCAGAGTGGCCATCTTGTTTGTAGCAACTGTCACCCAAAATTCAGATGTTGTCCAACTCACTGGGTCCTATAGAGATTCATTTGCAACTTGGCTATGGAGAAAGAGGTCTGTTCAGTACTTTTCCCTTGTGAATATGCCTCATCTGGATATGAAATAACTCAGCCACATATAATAAAAGCAGACCACAAAGAGCTTGGTGAGCTCAGGCCTTATTCTTGTCCATTCCCTGGTGCTTCCTGTAAATGTCAAGGCTCTTTGGATGCTTTAATGCCCCAGCTGATTCATCAGCACAAGTCCATTACAACCCTACAGGGAGAGGATATAGTTTTCCTTGCTATAGATATTAATCTTCCTGGTGTTGTTGACCAGGCGATAATGCAGTCCTGTTTTGACTTGACTTCATATTTATCTTAGAGAAGCAGGAAAAATATGATGGTCACCAGAAGTTCTTCCCAATTGTATAGCTGATAGGAACATGAAAGCAAGCTGAAACTTTTGCTTATCAACTTGAGCTAAATGGTCATAGGCAACGACTGACTTGGGAAATGATATCTTGATCTATTCATGAGGGAATTACAACAGCCATTATGAATGGTGACTCTGATGTCAAGAGGAAGAGATAAGGCTGAGAGGATAGGGAGATGGGCCCCTGGATAAATTTCTGGGCAGTAGGGCCCAAACAGCAGGTGCAGATATCTGCCAAGAAACTGACAAAAAGCCTATTTTTAAATCAGGAACTACGTGACTGGGGGCCATGCTTCTCCAAGGAAGGAAAAATGCCTGATTGATATTTGGACTAAATGCTGCATGAATACCTCATGGAGGCTGAATGCCTTACCCAGGATTGGGCAGGGCACTGACTTAATTAAGCCTATAGATCTATATAAACCCCTAAACAATAACCACTCTTTGGTATACCTCTCTTGGTACCCCTCCCTCTTTGGGAGTTCTACTTTCTATTACTTTAATAAATCCTGTTGCTTTGATCTCACCCTTATGTCCATGGATTTTAATCTTCAAATTCATGAGACAAAGAACCGGGCCCCACTCTCTGCACTCTCCATGCTACAACTGCCTAGTCTGTGACACCAGCATTGCACAGCTTTTTTGCAGAAAATGGAAATTCAGGCATCAGTGTAACTATTTACATGTGTTCAAACAGCAATCAAACATTTTCTGGCCAGGGTTCTAAACTGTTGCATTCAATTTCACAGGAGAATAAGGCACCCATCTGCCTGCCAACCTGAAACTCTTGTGTGTGGAAGCTGGACACATGAAGTAAATAAAAATAATGGCTGTTAAATACAGGAAATAATTGCATGCTGTAATTCAAATATATTTAAAAATAAGTCATACAGTAAACTACTGAAAAAAATATGTACACACCCAAGATGGGTGGGCATATTTTGATTAAAAGAGCAAGCATTGAAAAATAATTCTAATTTTTGTGTTGTTGTAGATTGATTTGTTGTTGAAAATAGTGTGTGTGTGTGTGTGTGTATGTGTGTGTGTGTACACGCACGTGCGCCTCGCATGTGCGCCCACCTGCTCTTTTCCTTTAACTGGCAAGCCATCTGAATGATCTTGGACAGTGCTTTTCTCCTTTTTTAGTCAATACATAGTGCTGCTAGTTTTGTGTGGGCATATATGTGTGTATTTGATAATTTTGATTAATTCTAGTTTTTCATTGAATAAATTTGACTTTCTTTTTTGTAATTTCAGGTTTGTCCTCACTTTTTTTTCCCCTTTTTTTAAGGTAGTGCCTTTTTGATATAAATAATTGTTTATGGTGCATTTATGTGTTCAATACATATTTTCTTTTTCCTCATTAATCAATTCATTAGAAATACTTGAAATTCATCTATTTTGTGATGATATAAATCCCAGAAAGGAGGGGTTACATCAGAAAAAAATATCAAAAGCTATTTAGAGCAGCTATAATGTGATCTTCTTTTTCCTCTCTCACTCTCATTCTTTCTTTTCCAGTTGATTCATACCTTCAGGCTTACTTTGAGAAGTTAGAAAATATATTCTGATTAATGTAAATACTGATCAGGCTTTTTTTTCCCTCTCAAATATCTTGGACAAGCCATGTTTAAAAATTTGTTCTTTTGTTTATTGGTTTTGCAGAGGAAAGCATCTTCATGCACAATATTTGTAATTAAGAGCAAATAATTTGTTTATAAAAGGTATTGCCAGACATGGTGGTACATGCCTGTTCCCAGTGCCTCAGAATTCTGAGGCAGGAGAAGTGTAGGTTCAAAGTTAGCCTCAGCAACTTAGTGAGACTGTAAGCAATTTAATGAAACCCTGTCTCAAAAAAAAAAAAAAAAAATTACTGGGATTTGGGTCAGTGGTTAAGTGCCCCTGGGTTCAATCTCTGGTACAAAAATTTTTTAAAAAGGCATTTTACAAAAAAAAAATGCACTTTACAAAAAAATATGGTTTTGGCCTTTTATAATTCTCATTAAAAGACCATATGGCCAAAAAAACAAAAACAAAACAAAAGCCCATGGACTGTTATGCCCAAATCTGAATAGTACTGAACACTATATATGTTTTTTCATTTACATACCTCTGATAAAACTTGATTCATAAACTAGGTACAGAAAGAGATTAATAACAATAAGTAATAATCAAATAAAAATTCTAACAATAAGCAGTAACAAAATTTATGGGAATTTCTTCTTCTCTCTTGAAAAAGTTAAGACAAGTACAGATATTTTTAGACTGCTGTCAGCTGAGAATGACAACAACTGCAGAAAGCAAAATTGTGGGTATAGGGATTATTGCACGAAAACTCAAACTTTAAACCATTTCCCCAGAGCTGCTACCTTGAGATTCTTATGAAGATGTGGCTGGTTTCTCTCTCAGTTCTGCCAAAGACATGGACAACCTGGGTAAGTCGCATCTAACACCCCTTTATGTTGTCTCCAAGATTAGAACTTACAAATATCTTTTTGTACCCTGGCACTGTGCCTGCTGAAAAGGTTGACTCTGCCCAGTCCATTAATGATTTTACCAGCACAGAATCACTTTAGTTAATCTTCCCGTGGACTAAACTTCTACATGTCTCCCAGCAGACAATTTGTCTTAGCTGATAGAAAGGTAGAAGGGTTGGATGTAAAAGCAAGGACTGAAAACAAGGTATTCTGATCCTCCTCAAGGGCACTTTAATATGTGATCTTGGACAAGTCCATTCAATTTAGCCTAATGACCTTTATCTGTTCACTTAAAAAACCTGAACTCACAGGCTGCTTAGAATATGATCTCTCATGTTTCTGGATCTTAATTATTTATTGTTACTTAAAAATAACTCATAGGAATCAAATTATGTTATATGCATGTACAAATATGCCACAGTAAACCCCAGTATTCTGTATAATTAATATACACTAATAAAAAGTTTTAAACTGATAGGATGCTAAATTGGAACACATCAAAACATTTTACTTCACACAGTGAATGAAAAGTTGCCTACTGGCCATTGTTGGATGACTGACATTTGCCACAGAAACTGATTATAAAAATTGGAACTCACAGGCTTCTTGGAATCTGATCTCTCATGCTTCTGGATACTAATTATTTTCAACTGGAAAAGGTTCTTATATTTTAAAGACTGCAAGTGTTCCTAAATTAACAGAAGATACAATAGATTGATAGGAACAAAGCACAGTGGTTGAAAAGATCATATAATACCCCTCACCAAAAAAAAAAAAATATCATGAAAAATCAATTGCTCTTAGTTTCTGGTATCAGAGTATCATGAAAGCAGAGGACCCTTCCTTGCTTTTTCCTTTCCCATGGGTTCTATTCAGAATGCTTTCTCACCTGTGTTCCCAGGTGAAAGCTGCCTTGAGATTGTGTGAGAGGTACCTATTCTGAATTAAATCATTTCTCTGTGAGCTCAGAACTGAACAAGCACTAGAACCCTGGGCCCATGACAGATCTCTTTTCTGCGGTCTTTGACACACATAACGAAATAGAGCCAAAGCTACTGCTGCTAGTTTCACAAAGTACTCACTTTGACAAGAAATCTGATGACTGCCAGCATTCATGCCAGGGAGTCAAACATTTTGCACCAATAATTATCGCATTTACTTAATTTATACCAGACAATGAACCACTTCCCTCAGAGAACTGAGCACCTCCTTCCTGTTGAGGCTGTAGACTAAACGTTGACTACCAGCAAGGGTAATTTTTCCCTCTGGGACTCCTCAGAAACATGTTATTTACTTTCCTCACAATGGCTGCCCAAGGTTGTTCAGGCAACACTTATGCATTCAGATTTTTCCTTGGGACTGTAATCTGCACTCTTTGGTCCTGTATGGTTCACATTTGTAGTCCTTGATTGAATTAATATCAGGCTCCTCCCCTTTTATGCAATTGATTTTAGATGTGAACAATAAAATCGCCTTGACTACAGATGTGAAGCCATAGTTACCATTTCCATCCTTAGCACCTTAGAACAATTTCACCATGGCTCTGAATGCCCTAGCGTACTGTCAGTATAACTTAAAAGCATTGTAAAGGGAAACGTGAGCCCTCTGTTTTTATATATGTATTATCAATGCTAGGCTGCCCCCACATCCCACATAATCTCGTTGCTAGGATGCTTCTTTTGACTTTAATTTCACTGGTCAGGTGTGAAAAAAAAAAACATTATACATATATTTTCTTTCATCTTCCTAGTATCTTGACTAATATCATGTTAAACAAATATTTTTGTAAACTTTAAGCTCTTTAATCAAATACACAACCAAGTCTTCTTCCTCTCTGCCGCTGAGTTTCAATTCATTCCCTCCTTATGCAAATATGGTTACTTGATTACTATCAATACTATACATGTTGAATAAAGTAATGAGAGAAACTCACTCTCATAGGATAAATGCATAGATAATGCAGCAAGTTACTTAGATCTGAAATGTTTTTTAAATATAACATGAGAACTATATCTAAATTGCAGAACTGTTGTGAAGATGAAATAAAATATAGTTAAATATTTTATTACACTTTGTGAGATAGGGTAAAGTCCTTAAAAACAGCAATCCTGATGATTATTATTTTTAGTTGTAGTTGCATTATTAAAATCATTTTTTTCTTAGGGGCTTTTTTAGATAAATGAGTGAAATGAATCCTGTTTGAGACAAAAACGTGTCCTTTTCAAGTCTTCAGAGAATAATTCTGATTTGGTATGATAAAATTTCTTGAAGTTGGAAATTTCTATAACTACAAATACCATTGACTTTGACTCCAGTAAAATTCAGACATTTTCTTCAAGCTGCTGGTGTGATAGACCCAAGGTCCTGCATATGCTAGTTTCTGTAAATAAAAAGAACACTGTCTTCTATATTTCCTGGACTTCCACTAAAGAAACAGTATTAAGTATTGGCAGGTATGTCTCTGTTGATATCAACCACTTAAAAACTCAAATCAAGCTTTAGGAAAAAGATACAAAAATAAAATAAAGAGAAACAGATCATTTATTGACATTTTTATTTTTTCATTGTAGATGCACACAATGCCTTCGTTTTTATTTATTTATTTTTATGTGGTACTGAGGATTGAACCCAGTGCCTCACACATGCTCACACAAGTGCTCTGCCACTGAGCCACACCCCCAACCCTTGTTTACTGACTTTCTTAACAGAAATATCTAAGAACTGAGTTTTGTATTTGAGATTGTTTTGGAAGAAAATTCTGTAATGAGTAAAAATGAGTATAAGAATCTGTATTAATATTGGGAAATAATTATAAACCAGTGAACAATTCTGAAGAAGCAAGAAGCAAATAGGATGGTCCAATTTGGAGGCATCTTTTTCAGTAGAGAAGGCATGAATTCATTTAACAAATTCTTATTATGCAAATAGCTGGACATTATCTGGCTGCCCATCAAGACAGACTTTCTTCCTTCTCTACCTTAGTATATAGTTCAGGACCAACTCATATGAATTGGGTTCCCTTGTCTTCTCTACCTTTTCATGTGTTCAGACGATGTGAGGCACTGTCTGAACGTTTAAGGTGGAAAGAGATAGTTGAGGGTATTAACCCGGGCCATTCCTACTTGCTATGCCTTGCATTGGATAAGGCTGTGTTCCTCTGCCAAAATCAGAACTTTCAGATATGTTTCTCATATAACTGGAAGTCTCAGAAGATTCCAGGATATATTCACTTCCTTGTCCTTTCAAGCCTAAGGTGAGAAAAGCTTCCTATATTTACTAGCTAGTGGGTGTTTGCCACTTATCAATTTTCCTTAAATGTTACCACATCTTTGTTAAAAGAAAAAACAACAATAAATGGTTTAGAAACCTGTCTTCAATAATCCCTTATGACCTTGTTATATTTTTGTTACTGATTTCCTGTCCCATTTTAATTATGACTAGTTGCTGAAAAAGACTTTTAAAATGCAATTCTGTAACTGGGCTGTTCTCCTATTGGATGGGTATACTAAGCCTTATGTGGGTGGGAGAATGGAAGTCTATGGCTTCCAGTAGCATCTGGAGTATTTGCATTAACATCAAGGAAGTGTGGAACAAAATGCTGATGGAGACCAAGGTCATGGGAGAGCAAGTGGATCTTGCATTTAGACACTGATGATAATGGTGCTTACAATAATTTTTAGTGTGAGGTGGTGGTTTCTGCTGGCCTGAGAACTTACACAAAGTAAAGAACTCGAGCATACTGCAAGAATTCTTGCCCTTGAAGTAGTCATACTATTCCAAGTGACTTTGCAGAACTTTCACCATAGAGGTGGTCTGAGCTTCACTTGGTAAGTCTGGGCTATTTGATACATGGGCAGGAGCCAATAGGCTTAAAGGTCACCAAAAGGTCGCCCTGTTCCACAGGCAAAGGGTCAAAAGTTCACCCTGTTCCATAGGCAGAAGGACAAAAGGTCGCTCTGTTCTCCAGGGTGTATGTTTCATCTTGCCCTGGCAGGAGCCAATAGGCTTGAAGGCCACCCTCACACCACAGGCAAAGAGCCAATAGCGTTAAAGGTTGCTCTGGTACATCCCCCATCAGAAATCCCTATAAAGCTCCTGTACATTTGGAGCTAGGAGAGACTCACAGCCACTGCACCAGCCTTAGATCCACAGTCTCCAGCCCGATGGCTGCTGCCCCAGCCGACAGCTCCAGCCTCCAGCCCGATGGCAGCTGCCTTAGCCAACAGCTCCAGAGATCACAGCTGGCGTGACCAGGCACCCACCTTCCATTCAGAGCTCTCCCACTCTCCCACCAGAGCTTGCACACTCCCCTCTACCTGACTCCTCTCTCCCACCAGAGCTTGCACACTCCCCTCTCCCAGCACCTCTTCGACCTCTGACCAGCCATAAAGGCTGGTGAATAAATCTGTTGGCTGCACGGTTGTCACCAGTGTGATTTTTGCCCTTCACTATTAATTTTCTCTAGCCAACAGAATGCAGTAGACACAACATTATTATAGTTCTAAGCTTGGCTTCTGAGGCCCTGCATACAGCCTTCTTGTTTTATAACCCATCCAGCCTCCAGGTGATGGAGGCTAGCCTGTAGGTTGATAATAAATGATTTTCCCATCATCCCAGCTAACAGGTGAGTGAGGTCAGTCCACTTGTCAACTGGCTGCAAGAATCACCTACCTTAAAGAGCATTTGATAAATTTAAGTATATGAAAGTTAAATAAAGAAATAAACAGTAATTATGGAGGAAAAATTATCATTCTTATTATCTGGTTCTCAATACACAATAGGAAAAGTATGAGAAAATAAAACTGACAGTGCTCTTAATTTGAAAATGCATTTTTAAAAAAACCTCTCACATATTAAGAAAAAAGTTTTTAAAAGACAGTCAATGCAATAGAAAAACAAGCTAATAATTTCAGCAGGCACTTCATAAGAAGAAAACTACCTGAATCACAAGCATAGGAAAATGTACTTAATTTCTTTACAATTAGCAATATGCAAAAATAATAACATAATAGGATACTATTATTCACACAAAATACTGTCGAATTTAAATATTAGAAAATACTGAGTGTGTTTAACTGAATTATGGGTCTCAATTCTTCATCTCACTATAATAAAATTATGGAGCTGTACCCTTGCCAGGAATTCAATGCAGGCAGAGTAAACTTCCTCACCATTATATGAGAGCAGAGTATGCTTCCAAAAATGGGACACAGTAGTTTTGTGGGTTACATGCCCATAATTTCTTTTGTCAATAGACCTTTATTTTATTTGTTTACTTTTATGTGGTGCCGAGAATCAAACCCAGTGCCTCACACATGCTAGGCAAGTGCTCTACCACTGAGCCACAACTGCAGCCCCTATCTGCCCATAATTTTAGATCAAAGTTTCAAATCCTGCATATCCCCTCAAGGTTCAGGGCAGTTTTAATCTTCATGAGACTATAACTAATAGAAGAATCACTCTTAGCTATCAGTTTCACAAAGCAAGAATTAAATGGCTGCCTTTCCTCTGAGAAGAGAGCACAAAGCATCCAAACAAGGAAGAAATTTTTCCAATGATAATTGTACAGAAAAAGTAAAGTGAGTTGTTTGAGTGGGAATGTATTTGATGAAACATTTTTGTAGTTCTAGGATAATAAAAAGACAGTGATGTAAACTAGGGGGGAAAAACTCTAAATCAGGCAGAATGGCCAACTTTCCTATAATCCTCACATTTACATTTAGTATAGATTTTCTATTAGACAAATCACTTAATCTGTCTCATATTGGTTCTTTTTTTTTTTTTTTTAAACAGAGTTCAAGGAACCTTGAGTTTGATTCTGTTACAGTTCACATTTCCAATCTCTAAGACTTTTTTTTATACTTTTTGAAATCTCTGCATTCTCAGTGAAGAGGTCTTCCAAACCTTAGCAATATGGTGAATTAAGTGGAAACTTTATACACAGTGTTCAAAGTGGGAAATGGAGTATCAACATGCTGAGCATCACAGTGACCTTTAAAATAGTAGCACCATGCTGGTTGCAAAGTAATATCATATCACAGCACTGTCAAGATCATGAAACTAGACATTTGAGCTAAATACCAACAAATAAAAACGAAAAGAAGAGTACCAAAGAATAATATTCTGGATTGCATTCCATTAAGAATCTAAATAGAAATGTTTCACAGTTCCAAACTTCTCACAGGCAATTTCAATCCCATGCATGGGGAAAGACTGAGCAGTCTATTTGCAAGATTCCAGAAAAGCAAAATTTCTCTACAGCATCCAAGTCACTCCAAACATTGTTGGGAAATCCTCTTTGTACTAACAGAAAAGGCTGCAAAAACATAGAAGAGGCTAAATGAGAGAAAGCAGAGCAGCTGTTACTGGCCTGCATTTGTGACATGTATGCCAACCTCCTCTTATCAATGAGAAGATTGGGTCAGAACCAGGCTGACCATCTGGGCTCCTTCCAGGCTGGTCCTGAGGTGGGTGCTTCCTTACCAATGTTAAAATGTACCAAGTTGGACTACCAAATGGGTTATAATAGCAAGGGGTACTTGAAATGTGCTTTGAGTGCCAAGATAAAAACAAAAGTGAGGGCCAGAGAATCAGGAGTATAGTAATAAAGAATACTTAAAAGGAGAAAAGATAAGGAAATGTGAACAAATTCTCATTGTTCATGAGAGAACTTTTTCACACAGCTAGGATACCTGTGCAGAATTCTGGGGTGTGGAAACAATAAAAAGCAAGAGCTGCCCAGGCTTTGAACAAGTTAAGAAATAAATAAGCAGTAATTAGTTTTTTGTTGTTTGTTTGTTTTGGTGCTGGGGATTGAACCTGTGGCCTTGTTCATGCAATGCAAGCACACTCTATCGACTGAGCTGAATTCCCCAGCCCATAAACAGTAATGATGGAGGACAAATTATCATTCTTATTATCAGGTGGCCAGGTTGAAGGACCTGACTTGAAGTGCAGTGCTGAAGTAGGATCACCTGCCAGTACTGGGCTCCCGAATTAGACAAACTCAGGCACCCAGCTTCAGGTAGTGCTGACGAGGGAAGGTCTCCCTGCAGCCTGGAAATCTACCCAGGTGGAGCTCACAGCACAAAAAGAGGACTTACCTTATGGTAAGCAGGCTTGTTCCCAGATATAGCCCAGTGGATATGAGTCAAGCCTGTCCAGTTATTCTGCCAAAGTTAACCATTCAGATAGATTATTCTACTTCCCAAGGACAGACATAGCAAAGTCTAGGAGAAAGATCCAGGTACTACTATTGGGTTCCATTCATAAGAAGGAAACAAAGATAGAGAAGGCCCTTACCTACCAAAAGGACTGGGTCCAAGGTGGAAGGAGATCAGAAACATATGGAATTGCTAGCCAGGAAGGTACAAGTTATGGTGCTACTGTACTTCAGGACCTGGCCATCCTAATCCAACCTCCATGTAACTGACATGTTTTAAAGAATCTCAAAGAATGAACAAAAGAGAAATTAATCGGGCCCTTCTCTTGCACATTGAGATTCCCGTATCTATCTGTGCTCCTGCATGTCCTGGCAGTTGCTTAGAACTTTATACTGTTCAAAATATTTCCACATATTGTCACTTTATTTATGCTCATAATTATCCTTTTTGGAGAAACAAAACTATTATTATTATTTCTACTTGATAGAAAAATAGAGCCAAAAATGTCATTTTCTTGGAAGTATGTAGTATAACTAAAACAAGTGCATAGGCTTCCTAAAATTTTTATGAATAGGATATGACACTTTTTATTTATTTGATGATACAAATAGAAGCTTAGAAAACTAAGAAATGTTTCTTTAGATATTGGCCTTATTCTCAGAATATAAATTCCAAATACCTAGAGCTTCAGGCTGGGGCAAAGGTATCATTAACTACCTTGTCTTTAAATCTTTAAACCATTCAGTCTGCAGTACCATACATTACCTTACACAGTAGCGTAGAGAGGAAAATCAATTTTGTTATTTTTAAACAGATCTATTAAAGGCAGGACACAGATATTTTGTCTTTTTTTTTTTTTTTTTTTGCCAACCTCACAGTAATAGTGTAGCAAAACTATTCTATATATTGTTTTTAGGGAACAAGGGCATTTGTGCATAAAATGTTCACTCATTCACTTATGTCAAGTGAGCTATGAGTGCTGGGCTCTGTACTTGGTGCTGTTTGTACACAGAAGAACAAGAGTCAGGTCCTGCTTTTAGATGGGTATATTCAAGTCAGGGAAATGGGCACATTGATGAATATTATAAAATACTGCAGCTGAAATGATAGGCGGATGTACAGCCTGCAATAGGAAAGCAAAGAACGAAAAAGTTAATTTGTTCTAAAGCCTAAACTTTTAAAACTTTTCTTATGTAGATTTTATATAATACATATTTTTCTGCCCGAATTTGACTTAATAATCTTATAGGAGTGGGCTTTACCTGACTCGGCTTGTAGTAAAAGTGATTTATCTTTACCATCTGTGAAATGCTTTAACAAAGCCAAGTGTAAATTATGGATATTAATTATCATCTTATGAATGATCACCTTAGCATTTCCCTGTTTTTTTACAGTGTTTTCAGGGTGGGGAGTAGGAGAAAAAAAAAAATGCCTGAATCCTGGAGCAGTTAGAATAATGTCAGGGATGAATGGGGTGTTTCTGAAAGACACCATGTCCCATTATCTGGAACTGAACAGAGGGACCAGCCTCCATCAGTCCTCTGGACTGACCAAGCAACAAGCAAATAATTTAAGGAGTCCCCAAAAGAAGTACTTTTATAATTTTCTCTGTGCCTGGGATATTTTCAATGGAATAGAGTACATCCCCAATCACATGGGATCCTATGGAAATGGCTAATTCCGTGACTAAAATATTGAGCCATCTTTCAAAAACAAGAAAATATTTCTGGCAGCATCCCCTGTGCAAGAATCTTCTGCTAGGAAAAGTTCTTTAGAAAAGCTCATTGTGGAAGGAAAATGGGCCTGTGTTAGTTTTCCTGATGAAGCATTTCAAACCTCTGCTGTCCATTGAACAATTCATTCCATTCAAATAGAGACGATCCCATGGGGTCATGTTTGTTTTTATGATGGGAACATAAGCCACAGTTATGACACAATGCCCAGTTCTAAAGCACTTAGTTCTAAAAATATTCCACTTTTTCAATATGGGATCCACCTTAGAAGACACCACTGCGACAGGTATCCACAGTTCTCTATGAGCTCTTTCACTATGATTTATTTTCTTTATCCCAAATGGATGTATACCCCAGTTTTTCTTCTTGAAATAAGTAGCAAACCCACTTACAGGCTCCTCAAAGACAATTGATATATAAACAACTAATAATTCATTCATTTAATTTCCTAAATTTGATTAAATTCTTAAAAGAGCCTCTGGTTTTAGTGCTAACGAATATGCTACAATACAGGGTATGAGATTGCAGCAAGCCCCAGTGAGGTCATGGGTGGCCCCGTAAAGCCTATTGGGGAAATATCCATGGTACAAAGACATTAGGCAACATTTCTAGAAATGACAGGTCACTTGTCATACAGTGTAAACAGCATCCATCTATAGATGTGAAATGCAGCAGAAGTGCAGAAGCCTTAGAAAGGGCAGATGAAGAGGTAACAAGGTTTAAGTTACAGGCTTGGTTTTAGGCTCTCACTAACAATCTGATAAGGGCAAGTTGCATGGTGACCAAGTAAGGGACTTGAAAATAACTAGACACTTAAACAATGTGAGTTGAAGATAAGAAGCTTTGTAGGCAGAACCGCCCAAGAGGCTGAGGTATGTGATTCAGAGAAGAGTCCTCGCCTATAGGTAGTATCAAGATTAATTCAGAAGGTGCCAGCTGTGGAATCTCTGAGTCTGGAGGAGGATCTGGAACTAAGAGGTCAGCAAGTGTTAGGGACTGAATGTATGTGTGCTCCCAAAATTGGTATGTTGAAGCTTTAACTCTTGGTGTGAGGTATTTGGAGTAAGGAAGTAATTAAGATTAAATGACATCATAAAAATATAGCTCCAGATTTGATGGGGTTAGTGTCTAAGAAGAGACACTAAATGCACACACACACACACACACACACACACACACACACACACGGGGGTGGACATTGAGCACACAGTGAGAAGACGGCCATCACAACCCAAGGGAAGAGCCCTCCCCAGACACCAACAATTCTGGCAATTTGGTCTTGGACTTAATTATCTCTAGAACTATGAGAAAATAAGTTTCTGTTGTTTAAGCCACCAAGTCTACGGGATTTTGTTATGGCTGCCTGAGAAGACTAATGTGGCAAGCAATGACAGAGAAATTGGAAAGGGAGGGACATGATTTCAGGTTTTAGTGAGAACTGTGTACTGAGGAATTTAATGTTACAGCATTAGATTTTATATTTCTCAATAGGGCATAAGCTGCAGGGGAGCAGAGACACAGTCATTCACTGCTATAGCCTCAATTCCTAGAACACAGCAGGTGCTTAATAAATGTTGGTTGAGTGAATTCTGCCTTACTAAGACTGGCCAGAGTCCTGCAGGGAGGGAGGCTGGAAACAAAAGCAAAGATAAAATGGCTCCCATAAAAGCATTTTGCACACACAAGACACTGGACTGGTGTTATACCCAAAACAGAGATGGTTGCAGAGGCCATCACTGTACATTCTCCAAAGTTTCAAAGTAAAAGTTGTTCTCTAGACTACAAATGCCCAGTGGGCCAATTTGTTTGTCTTTCAAAAGGCAAGAGGTAGAAGATGATGTAGAAGAAAAGACAGCTAATCAGGAATAACATTATGGACTCCTTTGCTTTTCCAAGAAAATAACCATTGAGTGATCATGACCCACTGGTGGAAACAAAGTTGCAAACAATGTGTAAAGGCCAAAGTATATGTGTGTGTGTGTGTGTGTGTGTGTGTGTGTGTGTGTGTTGTGTATATGCATATTTATGAGATACCTCACAATTCTCAGATTACTCACAGATAAACCAATCAATCAAATTATAGATTATTAAAATCATGAATATCATGGGCTATTATGTACACGCACAGGAATTTTATAGGGACTACATAGAAAAACTTAGGAACAAACTTAACAAAAAAAGAACAATTTAAGGAACAGTTTATGTCATGTTTGCTTACATTCTTTTCATCAAAGCAAATCTTAACTAACAAGTGCAAATTTGGGAAGGTGGAATGTTCATTTTACATACTAGGAGCCCCTGGCAAGAATGCACGTGTGCAATAAAACATTAGAACTAATTATTCAATCAAACATGATTGGTATTTTTTATTTTTAAATTTTTTGAAAATCTTTAGGATTAGTAGTGCTATTGTTATTATTTTGTACATTCTTGGTTAGTAAACATTTCTGTTAAGCTTTTTCATTTCTGCAACTGAAAGACTGGACAAGAACAAATTCATAGGAGAAAAAGTTTATTTGGGGACTTGCTGTTTCAGTGGTTTCAGTCCATAGACAGCCAACTCCATTCCTTGGGGCTCTAGGTGAGGCAGAACATTGTGGTAGAAGATTGTGGTGGAAGGAAGCAGCTCACAGGATGATCAGGCAGCAGAGACAGAGACTCCACTTGCAAGATACAAAATATATGGGGTTGGGTTGTAGCTCAGTGGTAGAGCACTTGCCTAGCACATGTGAGGCACTGGGTTCAATCCTCAGCACCAAATGGAAGGAAGGAAGGAAGGAAGGAAGGAAGGAAGGAAGGAAGGAAGGAAGGAAGAAAATCATGTCCATCTATACACAAAAAAAAAAGTACCCTAAAGCCACATCCCAATGCCCACCTCCTCCAGCCACACCCTACCCAACTTGAGTTAACACTCAGTTAATCCCTATCAGGGGATCAATTCACTAATTGTGTTAAGACTCTCATAACCCAATCATTTCTCCTCTCAATCTTGCTTTTCTCACACATGAGCTTTTGGAGGACACCTCACACACAAACCTAACAATTTTCATGCTTTTATTCAGACAGATGGATTTCATTTTTTTAATGTGTGGAAGTATTATATAAATATTCCAAAATCATATCAATTGTCCACATCAATTGTGTACTCTGTCTTTGCACATATCTTTTCTCAATTCTCTTAAAGTAGCTTGTTTGCACTTTCTTCTAATGCAGGTTTCATTTTAACATGATTGAATTTATCCATTTTTAGTGAATATATTTTTAAAGAATTTCTTTCCTACCTCAAAACTCACAAAATATTCTTTATACTAATTTTTTTAAAGACTAGCTTTGCCTAGTATGGATTAAAGACAGTTAGTGGATTAAAGATCTGATGGTATTTAAAATCCATTTAGAATTTGTGGCCAGGAGGAATATAATGTGAAGCAGTGTTGGCCTGATTTCATTTATTCATATAAACTCCAATCGTCTCAGTAACTTATATTGTTTAAAAGTCTACAGCTCTCCTCCGACCTGTTAGTCTATACTCTCATAAATCAAATATCCATTTACACATAATTTGGGGAGGACTCTTGTTCTATCCATGATTCTATGTGTGTATCATCGAAGCATGTTACATTAATTTACTAATATTAATAATTATATCTTGGTATTTAGTAAGAGAAGCCCACCATTTGGGGAATAGGCCAGGTTTAAAATGTCACCAAATTCACTGTTCTAACAGAGATTGATCTGCTTTTCTTAAATAAATTCTTCCCAGACTGTTGCAAGTCTCTTTAATTTCCAGAGTTTCTGAAAAGTTTCATTAGGAGAGTACTTGCTTGCGTTCTATTGACTTTATGAATTAAAGGATTTCTGGAGGTCCTTATGCTGTCATTTCTGCTGACAACACTCTGATAAATAAATTTTTAAAATATTTAGTGTATATCCTACAGCCATGAATAACTTGCCTATTAATTCTAATAAGCATATCATTTTGACTGCATTTATATATACCTACCTATCATATATGAATAATGACAATTTTGTTTCTTCTCACCCATTCTTTATGATTTACTTATTTTTGTCTCATTAGGACCTATAACATGATATTTAATAGCAGAATTCAAAGCAAACTTTCCTGATTATGGCCAATCTCAAAGCAAACATTGTTTGCTGCTAGGTATGAAGTTGTTACAGTTAGTTTCATATAAACTGTACTAGATTAAGAAGGGTTGCTTTTCTTCACAGATTTCTATCTAATACAAATGTTGAAAATTTATGCATATATTGAATAACACAGTTATTCTCTATACTCTCTATGTGGTGATTTATATTGATTTTCCAACATTAATATCATAAATCCATACTTAGTTTTCTTATATAAAGTCAACATGGCCATATTTTCTTATCCTTTTCTGTTTTGTTGGAGTATATTTGCTAATATTTTGTTTGGAATTTGCATCATTATTCAGGGTTGAAATTGGCCTACAATTTTCCTTCTTCATTCTGCTCTCTCAGGTAATGGCAGTATTGGTGTCATACCAGATTCATAAAATGACTTGAAAAGTTTTATCAACACACCTGGAAGATTCTGTGCAATACTGGAACAATTCACTGAGAATTTGATAAAACTCATTTGTGTAACAGCTGAACTCTGGATTCCTCTTGTGAAGCAGTTTTTGATTGCTGACTCAATTCTTTCGATTCCAATTCAGTTTTTATTTTTCTTCTTAGTTACTTAAGGCATGTCTTAGTCTGTTTGGGATATTGCAACAAAATACCATAAATAGTGTGACTTATAAATAGCAGAAATTTATTTCTCACTGTGCTGAAGTCTGACAAATCCAAGATCAAGACACCAGCAGATTTAGTGTCTGGGTAGGGCCTGTTTTATTATTAATAGGTAGCAGCTTCTCTCTGTGGTCTCAGATGATAGAAGGGAATGAGGGGTCCCTGTAAGATTTTTTTTTATAAGTGCATTGATCCCACAATCTACCTATCCCCCTCCCCCAAATCCTAATATCATCACCTTGGGTGTTAGGATTTCAACATACAGATTATGGAGGGACACAGATGTTCAGACCATAACCAGTGGTTATGTTCTTCTAAAAATTTATTCACTTTGCTCAAAATTTCAAATTTGTCAGTACAGGTTTTCCATGAAACTTTGCTGCATCTTCTGATGCTCATATCACGTAATGATATCACATTTCTGGGGATTTTTGGCTGGGGGGAAGGGAGGGGAAGTTGGGTTTGTTTTGTTTTATTTTTGGTACTGGAGATTTAACCCAGGGGCACTTTACCATTGAGCTATATCCCCAGTCCTTCAGTTTACTGTTTCTTTCTTTTTTTCCTTTTTCTTTTTTTTTTTTTTTAATTTTGAGGCAGGGTCTTAGTGTGGGCCACTGTACCTGGATGATTGTACCTGATATTTTTATATTTTTGTCTTTTATTGAAAAATCAGAATTACTGAAAGTTTCTCAGTTATTATTTTTCAGAGTTGACTTGTCCTTGCTCATCTAATGTATATTTTCTATTCTACTCATTTCTTGTCTTGATTTGTATAGTTACTATTTTTTAGTTTTTATTCTTATATCTTAAATATTTTTAGTTCTTTAATATTCAGCTATTATTTTTCTTAGTACCATATGTAGCTATGCACATCTTTTCCTTTAAATGTTGTACTTCAATGCATTTCAAAATACATAGTTACATCTTATCTAATATTTTGAGAATTTTTCAAGCAGAGATTTAATATAAATAGCTTGGCCCAACATTTTGCCTGAAATAGAAGTACTACTCATTGATGAAAACACCACTGCACTCTGGCTTGTTCTGCTCTTATAATTGCTAAAAATAGAGCATTCCATATCTTTATTTTTTCCAATGACTCCTTTATTTCAATAACTTAATGATTTTACATCTCTTCTAACTAAACCTAATATGCTTCTTCCACCCTCTCCAACATACTTCCCTTCTGATCAGTACTATCTAGCAGCATAATTTAGGAGGATTATTGCAAAAATTGTGAGAAGATACTTCTAGACTTCCTTGTACACTCAAATCCCCTTAACATGTACAAATATGTTTTAGTCTTTATATCCTGAATTTCATTAATTTGTATCACCTTTACTGTGAGATTTATTTAACTTGAAATATAGAGCTCCTTAGATTGTTCTTCTCAGACTGAATCAAATCAAAAGAGACTATTACACTTGTCCCCAAACCCAAAACAAAACAAACTGGGCAATTTTAAAAATCATACAGAATTAAAGAAACACAAAGGAAGTCAACTACAGGAAGTAATAAGGCATTACTATATCTAGAATGAGAAAATAAAAGGAAGAAGAATATGACCTAGAAGAGGTAAGAAGAAACAGCTAAACTTTCAACAAGGGCCAATTGGCATCCTAAGTAACCTCAGGGACAGAATGAATAGTTTCTTATCTGCCAGTTATTTTCCCCAGAACTTTCGCTAATATTCAGTAGTAGCACATTAAACCCTGGAGGGTGGGGGGGGGGAGAAGGGGAGCTCAGAGGAATCTTCCCTCAGATGTGTAGGGCTTCCTGCATATTAAAGGTAGCAACCTTAGCAGGTGGAAGGTCAGGAGAAGCAAGATTGAAAATTAAAAAAAGAGACAGAGAGAGAGAGAGATTTCCAATGGCACTTTAGGTTTTCGAACATCATAGCTGAGGAAACGCCAGTGCAACCTAGAGGAAGGCGTCCAGGACATGCTAGGCCTTCACAGAGAGCAGCTGCTCTCTTAATCTCATTACGAGCCCTTAGGGCTCAAAAAATATATACGAAGACCCAGCAACTAAGGTTACTACTAGGAAGCAAAAGTAAAACAAAAAACTAAAATTTCAGTACTGCCCCAAATCCTAGCGGCTGGGATATAAATCAGAAAATTATTTCCCACATTTACCAAAGCAGGTAGTTCAACTACAAGTCCAATAGATTTACAGGATATTTTTAGTGCTTATATCCAAGTTCCTACAAAAGGGAATGTTGACTCTGCTAAAAAAAAAAAAAAAATGTTTAAAGTCAGTGGTGAAATAAGTTAAAGCCACCACAAATCCTAGATCTAACTCATCTACCAATCAGATTGGATTAGTCACTTGTCTGGTGGTCTGAAAAAAGTGTTGAACTGTTTTTGAATATTAACATTAATGTCTATTTCTGCTAATTTCTTTTTTCCCCCTGGTACTAGGGATTGAACCCAGAGGTGTTTAAGTACTCAGCCACATCCCCAGCTCATTTTTTATTATTTTATTTTGAGACAGGGTCTCACTAAATTGCTTTGGGCCTCACTAAGTTGCTAAGGCTGGCCAATAATTTGCAATCCTCCTGTCTCAGCCTCCTGAGCCTCTGGGATTACAGGCATGTACCAGCACACGTCCTCTACTGATGTCTTACACAAAATTATCAGTATAGGCATGTGAAAAAGTAAGAAAATGATACGCTTACTCAAGAAACAGTTAATAAATGCATACCCACAGAATTTTAAGATGATGATACTATTGAAAGGGGTGTTAAAATGATCATGACTAAAGTGCTAGTGATTCTAGTAGAAAAGTTTGATGAAATGTGTAAAGAAATAGCTAAAGGTATCAGAGAGATGAAATCTTTAATAAAGAACTAAAGGGAAATGTCCGTAATGAAAAATGCCATATGTCCAAAGTGTAAAATAAAATGTATAGAGGAAAAGATTAGAAAACTGGAAGACACTTTAAATAGAAAGAATCCCAAGTTAAACTCAAAGATTTTGAACATAACAAAACAATTATGTGTAATTGTAGTTCCCCGCCCCCCCCAAAAAAAAAAGAAAAAAAAAAAAAAAACGAAAGAAAGAATGAGGTCAATGAGGCAGATGGAATATTCAATGAGAAAATAGCTGAAACTTTAAAGAATACAAATGACAGACATCAACCTATTGGTCCAAAATGTTCAGCAAATTGAGCAGGATAAGTACAAAGAAAACCATGCCTATGTTTAGCATAATCAAATTCCTAAAAATCAAAATAATAATTCTTAAAAATTGCTAGAGTTCGAAAGACTTATTACTTACAGGAGGAAAATAATATAAATCATGGCTACCATTTTACCAGAAATAATAAAGTCCAAGTCAAAATGGCCTTTAATGTTTTTAAAGTGTTAAAAGAAAAAAAAAAAGATAAAAAAAAACTGTCAAATCTAGAATTCTATCTCCAGGGCAAATATCCTTCAACTATGAAAGCCACAGAAAGATGTCACCAGATAGCCCAAAGCTAAGATAATTTTTCTCCAGTAAACCTACATTTCACAAAGGAAAAAAGAATGGCAAAAAAAAAAAAAAAGGTTATCTAAGCTGATAGAAAAAGATATAGGAGTAAACCAAATTTTTTAGAAATAAAATAAGATTATCAGAAAAAGTGAATAGCTAAGTAAAGGCAAAAGACTTTTGAAGTTGCCATTATTATATTTATTTTAAATTTAGTTATATTTATGCATTTTTAAAGGATTTTTTTATTAAAAAATAGAAACAAAGATTTTTGGAGATTAGAATATGTGTATAAGTAAATTATAGTAATCCAAGAAAGAAAGAGTATAAAATTGATATTATGCTCTTACAAGTTTTATCAGGTTCTTATGCAGGTTACGAGGTAATGTTGTTATTGTTGTTGTTATTATTATTACTATTATTTAAAGGTAAGTTGTGGAAACTTCATGATGCCTGCTGTAATTTCTAGAGCAACTGATAAAAAATTAAAGAGATAAACTGAAGAGTCAATGCAAGAAATCAAATGGAATAACCCCCCACCTCACCCCACCCCGCTGCCACCTCAGAAAAATATGATTTACCAAAAGAAGACAAGAGAGGAGGGACAGAAAGCACAAATGCTACAACCAATTCAAGAACAAAATACAAAAGCCAACCACATCAAAAATTTTATTAATTACAAATGGAATAACAAATCCAATTACAAGAGCTTAAAGGAGTGAATAAGAAAACAAGATCCAACTATCTGCTGTTTATAAGAAACAAACTTAGTTATAAAGGCACAGAGAGATTGAAATTAAAAGTATGGAAATATTCTCATGAAAACACTAAGTATAAGAAAGCTTATATGATAATACACATTTCAGACATAGAAAACTTCAAGACAAGAGTATTACTAGAAACAAAAGAATTTGTTTTATGACAAAGTAAACAATTCATTAAGAAAACAAATACCAAAATGGTATGCACTTAATTACAGCAACATTTCAAAATACATTCCTCAAATTTGACAAAACTAGTGGAAGAAATAGATAAATCCATAAACATAAGTGGAGATTTAGCAAATGTTTTTCAGTAACTATTACAATAAGTAGACCAAAGAAATCAGTAGTTTTAGATTTCAAAAATATTATCAAATAACTTGACCTAACTGACAGTTATAAAATACGAATTCCAATGCAAAATATGCATTCTTTTCAAGTTTACCTGGAACTTTCACTAAGATATCATATGGTAGGCCTTAAACAAATTGCATTAAATATCAAATAATCTGGGCTGGGGTTGTGGCTCAGCGGCAGAGTGCTTGCCTCGCACGTGCGTGGCCCGGTTTCGATCCTCAGCACCACATAAACATAAATGCATTGCATTGTGAAGTAAATAAATAAATATTAAAAAATATATATCAAATAATCATAATCACAAAGAACACATTCTTGTAATCCAAAAAGTACTAAATTAGAAATCAATAGATAAATCTAACAATAAATTTAAAACATACAAATTTAAATGTAGAGAAAATATATATGTAAATAAATACATATTTGAATAAATATAAAATATATAAGATAAATAGAATAACTACATAAGTACATAGAAATACATAGAAATAAGTATACATAAATATATAGAAATGACAAATATATAGAGAGAAAATATTGAATTTTAGCTATTCTCAAATAGTCATATATAATTTGTATTTTCTGGAATTTTACTCTTCTCAACCTATCCAAATTCTTATGATCCTTCAAAGCCCAGTTCTAGTCTCCCTTATGTCTTGCCCATTTATTATTGACAATATTCGTATTAAAATTACTACCAGTAATTGCCATTCATCAAAGATTTTTCATTCTGTACCCTGCTCTATTTTATATGCTTAATCATTTCTCATACAGTTAATATTATTCCTACCTTTATTACAGAAAATGAAGGCTCAGAAGCAATCTGTAGAGTGTTATACTACCAAAAACAAATGTGGCCAGCATTGTCTAAGTAAGACTGTGCTCCTAAGCCCGTTATACTGCAGGTAATCTTATTATTTCTTTTGGTCAGCACCACTTAACACTTTAATATACTATTTTTTGTTGTTACTGTTTCTTAAGGATAAATGCCAAGGCTGTCACTTCTCTTCTTTTTCCTCTATTTAAAATATTTGTAGTCACACAGAGATAAATAATTGCTGATTGAACAAAAATAAAATTCTTGTCTTCAATTCTCTAGCACTAGATCTTTGCAAGTAAATAAATAGCCCAATAAATATGAGTAAAAATATGGAAATAGTGTTTACTTATGACTAAATTGTTGCTGATTCTATCACTCATCTGACATAACCTATATAGGTTATGCTATAGTGATGATTGGAGCCAATCTCTTAAATATCAACATGAATATAAGAACATAGTTATTACCTGTAAGAATACTTAGTATTCATCAGAAGTATAATGAAAACAAGGTTAGGACATTTAGGTAACATCTTTTAATACAAAATTAAAGGTGAGACTGTTCCATTCTATTTTTATATACCAACTGATAAATGTTGCTTGTAATTTAAATTGTCAGTTGTCATACATTGGCAACCTCTTTAATATCTAGAGGCTAGATATTATAAAATTAGGAGTATTTTGTTCAATATATGCACAATACATATGGTACAGCAAAGTTAAATGAAGTGCATATTACAGGGCTATGGGTAAGCTGAAGTGTTCTAGCAAACTCTTAACAAATCACCTTTTGCAACTTCTTCCCTCCCATCTCCCTCAACCCAATGAAGGAGGACAGACAATATATAGCTCACAAGTGGTTTAACAATTCCAAACATAGTATTTCTCATCTGTAACAGCTATAAAAAAAGTTTTATTCTATTACTTCCACATTTAAATATATAAAGCACTTCTAAATCCATAGAAGGATGGATATTCTACATAAGAACTTAGCTTGGCAAATAAAATTGCACACATAGCAATGGTGACCTTTCTGAGGAATCTTCTAATATGATCATTTTATCAAAAGTTGCCTTTTCTTATTTGGATTTTGACTGATTCACTCATTAACCACCCCTTTAATTTAATCAGCTTGTATGACTCAATGCCCAGATGTTGCAGAAATACACTTTCAAAAGCTTGAAATGCAGGAGGGAAAACTTCTCAGAAAATAAACAATTTATGAAAATCCTTTTTATTCCTGTCATGCTCATTCAAGTTGTGATGAGAGCAGTCAGCAGCACTATGGAAGTCTTGCTGCCCCATTCCTGGTGATAGAAGCTGGCTTCACACTGATGAGACAAGCACTGATCTTGCTCTGGTCAGAGTTTCCTCCTTATTTGAATTTTTTAGGCGTATTTTCTGATTGGATCTGCCAGGAAATTTAATTGATGTTTAGCACAAATTACCATTTCATTAGTAGCTAGTGTGAGTCTTTCATTAAATAAAATGAACTAAACATATGTCCTTGCTTAAGGACAATATCATCTCAAGTAGTATTTCCAAAAAGAGTAGTCATACTTTTGTGAAAGATGAGTCATCTAAATAAACATCTTTTCCCCACTATGGTTTCATTAAAAAACTTAGCCCATTCTATTAATCTAGAATTTTTTTACATTATTAGTGTATTATTGAACATTAATGCTTTTCTAAAATAGTATGCCATTGCTCTGTCTGAGATAAACCACAACAGACTTTGTTAAACCAACTGAAATTTAGGACTCAATAGGTGCATTTTAGCACTTCAAAACAAAATAAGCCCTGGAGTACCAAAGCCTTTGATACCAACATCTGGAACTTCCCTGAGTGACACTGCTGTATCTTACCTAGAAACTCAAAACTGAAGCTTTCAATAACAGCAATAGCAAGCTGAAATTTGTTGTTTGTTTCTACTATCCTTGTATGCACAGTCAGGAGTAATCTGATGCCTTATCAACGCCTGCAGCTTCTTTGGTAATCTACCAATGTATAGAGTTGTTAACCCAATGGTTAATGGCAAACTAAATGTCTACAAAATGGGTAAGTGGAAAACAGGTGTGAACTCACGGCTGCTATCTGTACTTGAACATGTCCATCAATGTCTTCTATTGACAGCAACAATGAAAGACAGCCTACCATAGACATAGGTGATGATCAGGAAAGAGGATTTACTGTCACTTAGCTGATATGATCAGGAAAGGCATTCTACATCTTTGGGACCTCAGTTTACTCACCTATAAGACAAAGAGTCTATAGCAGCTGATCTCCAAGTCTCTTTTATCTCTAATATTCCTTGTTTTAAAATTGCCTATTTTCCATTGTTTTGCTGTATTGTCTCCTTCTTAACTTGGGTACACTATGTGCAAAGGAAATATATGATATATGAGATATAGGACTCCTAAAAAGCTATGATATGGAAAAATAATATTGTAAGGTAGCTAGCACTAATATTAGTTTTAAAAAAAACTACAGAAAAAAATGCTAAACTATGCAAAGAGCTACTATCAAGAATTAAGAGTAAGTGAGGTGAAAGTCAAAGTCAGGTAGCTCCATCATAGAAGATGCAAAGACAAGAACCAGAGAGAGAGAGAGAGAGAGAATGCCCAGCAAAAGAAGCTAATGAAGTAATAATTTCCTTATGTTCATCCTAAAGTAAAGTCATTCACTTCATATTCTGCCATCTGAGATAACTACAAACAAATGCACAGAAAACAATGATCTTTTACATCAAAACCTGCATATAATGTGGAAAATCTCTTTTTCTAGTTTAGTAGGTATATACCATCAGTTAGGGAACTTTTTTTTTTTTTTCAGCTCAGTACAAGAGATTTGCTTGAACATCTGAAAGAGGGAATCTATAAAAAAAAATTCTACCTCTTTTTCTTTTCATTTTTTATTTATCTCATTTTCAGGTAATTGGAAGTTAACTGGGAGGAAAATCCAATATCTGAAATAGTACTTAAGAAACAGAAAGCTGTTTATCAAGTTGAGTAAATTCCTTTGTGCATTTTTACTCAATGAACGATTTATTTCTGAAGAGTATTTGAGAAGTAACGTGGTGAAGAGAGACATACCTATGTTTGGAAAGGAATTCAGTTTGCACTAATGAGAGAAAATTGAGTTGCTCCAGATTATGGCCAGTGCATATGATTACAGTAAATGTTATGGAAAAGCCAAATATTAGCTTTCAAATTTACAATGCTAGCTCAATGTTTGAACTGTTGTCTTTTGTATGCTCTCAGAACTGGTTGCCTCTGAGTTCAAGAGTTTTCTCTTCTCCTAAAATGGCACATGAAATCAAGATCTTATAAAAAATGGACAGTTCAGTACTTTGACAATGAAGTAGAGCTTCAAGATTCCACTGATTAAATTTGCCCCTTACAGCATGTGACCATGCTGTAGGAACATTGTGTGGAATTATTTGTCTTCTTTCCTTCCAAAATTGTCCCATCTCTTGACCAATCTTCCAATCCTGAATGTGAAAGAGAAGTAAACTCATCCTTCAGAACCTGTCCCAGGAAGTTTGGGTTTGGGGTCAGGATCTGTCAGTTCTACAGATGATCATCAAAATAATAAAAGCAATAATAATAGTGGTTGTCAGAATGTCTGATACTAATCTGATGATTTATATGCATTATGTAATTTAGTTTTTATAACAATTCTCTGAAGTAAGCATTATTATGGCATGACTTGATTTTTACAGAAGGCAAGACTTGGAGAAGCTATATCTAACACCTGGTAATGACAGATCTCAGGTTTTCTGCATGTGGACAAGACCAATAAGAAGTAAACTAGCAACTGTATATTGCTATTTCTTAGTGAAAAAATTTTCCCTTTCTATAAAACTTATTTTAAAAATAGGTTTTCATCTTTAAAAAGAGTTTGCCATAGTTTCTGCTTACTCTTTTGGGTCCAGGAGTAGGTGCTGAGAAAGTACAATTTTGAGGAAAGAAGGGTGCTGAGCCTTGGGCAATGGGAAGAGGGATAGCAGAATCCATGTCTCCTGAAAGCCCACCTTTAGAATAGGGGTATTTAAAATGGGAGGTATTTTACTGAATAAAAATTATATCTCACAAGCATAGATATGTAAAATATTAAACTGCAGCCACTTTCTTCCATTTACGTGAGTAAATAAATTTATTGACAAACTTATTTTGATTTTTTTTACTTGCTTCATACAAGTCAATTTAAAATTTATTTATTGATCATTTTATGGGATGAAGTTATATCCTTTTCCAACAAAAAATGGAATTTAAAATTCAATCCTTATCAAACAGTATATATGTAAAAATTTTCCTATAATTATTATTGCATATTTAATTCACATATACATACATATACAGATATATTGTGAATTTTATGGCATTCTGATCTGAAATTATGTAATGTATTTTGTTTTATTTATTTTTTTTGTTTCATTTTTCGTGGTGCACAGGATTAAACCTTTGTTCATCCTCGCTAAGTGCGCCCCAGCACACCTGTATTTTGGATTTAAATATAATTATTCCAAAATATTAAAACTAGTTCAAAAAATTTATTTTTTTAATATTTATTTATTTGTTCTAGTTGTACACAATGCCTTTATTTTTATGTGGTGCTGAGGATCAAACCCGGGCCATGCACGTGCTAGGCAAGCGCTCTACCGCTGAGCCACAATTCCAGCCCCTCAAAAAATTTCTAATATATAAAAGAGATTTTAGTTAGATAAATTACAGATAGATGGATAGATAGATATTTTGAATAAACTTTCTTCTAGATTTGAGAAATATATATTTAATATGAGGCAATGTGTTATTTTGAAAACAGTCACATTCATGGGCTACTAAACACAATTATCATTCTGTTTTTGTTGTTGCTTAATTAGTAGTAAGCGACAAAATGTAATGACTGGAGCTTTCTCCCTTATCATTTTTTTTTTTTTTTTTTTTAGTTGTACACAATGTGTTTATTTGTAGTGGTGCTGAGAATCGAACCCGGGCTGCATGTGTGCTAGGCGAGCACTCTACCAGTGAGCCACAATCCCAGCCCATCATTGTTTTTTATGTGGTACTCTTAGCTATCAATGAATACCTTAAAGAGATAAATAGAATGGCCCATAAAATCCACATTGCATGATCATCTCAGGAATGATTCACATATAGGGAGTTTCCCTAATTGTGCCCTTTATCCTTGTGTCTTTCTTTCTCTGTATGTTTTCCTAAAAAGCAGGACAACAGGGAATGATAATAAGGCTTTCATTTTGTCATTTCTTATGGATTTGGTACATGCTTACATTTCATCAATATATCAAACCACTTCCCACATTAACCTTAGAACTTTTTTCTGAGATGATCTTGTTTTTATCTGAAAATATTGGCTCGTTTTCTGTTCTGAAGTCAAAGGTGCTTTTGTTTTATATTCTGTTTGTATGATGCAGTATGATAATATTGAGTGCTAAATGAGTATTGGGATATGCCACATTAATTTTTCTTTTGAAGCATTTTTATAATTAGAACTCTCTACGTAAAGTCCTTCTATGCATTATTACTGAATGAACTTAAGCTGGGGAATGTAGCTCAGGGTTAGAGCACTTAATTAGCATGTGCAAGACCCTGGGTTCAATCCCCAACAATGAAAAAAAAATTCATTCTTTTGTGGTAATTATAGTTCAACAGTAGAAAACTAATACAGAAGACTTTTCAGTTAGTAGAGTGAGAGGTAATGGCAACAAAAAATTTTTGTTCTGTAATGTCTTTATCTTCTTAGTAGATTGAGCAGAAAATTCTAAATATTCATTAAAAACATCTTCTGAAACATGATCCTCTTATTAAAAAATATTTAATCAGGAGATACGGGTCAAAATTATGGGTTCTGAATCAGATAGATCTGATTCAAAATAATTTTTCAGTTAGTAGCAGTATCTCCACTGAGACACTTAACACCTCTAAGTTTTATTTTCCAAATATGTTAAATATAAAATTAAGGATAGTTATAAAGACAAAATTAAGTTATAAATGTGAAAATAAAAATGTACTTAGCAAAGTGAATGGCACACATAAGTGTCCAACAAAGTTTAATTTTTAAAAAAACTAATATTATTTCCATTATTATTTTTGTCATGCCATAATAATAATATAAAGTTTGTAAGTATAAAGATAAATTAAGTACAAAGATAAATGAAGACATCAGAAGTGATCTTGTGCAGTTCATAGCCTATCATTAGGAACAAGACATGCTAATGGATGGTATAATATAGTGAGATAATCTCTATCACGGTATGAAAAATGTGCTGTGGTATTTCAAGGGAAGAAGATAATACAGATTAGTTCTATCTCAGAGTGAGAGAAGGTAAAGAGGCAGCTGCTGGAAAGATGACAAGAAAATCTCCTTTAATGTTATGACATTTAGGCTTCCTCATTAACTACCTGTATAGGTCTGAGCAATTGAGTCTCCCATTTTTCACAATGACTAGTTTAGACTTCATCCTACCCTCTTCACATTTATAATGTCTCCTCTCCTTCCCACATTCTCCACACATGACAATATTTCACAATTTTGGAGGAAAGAGAAGCCATCAGGCTAGAACTTCATTAATTGCATTTCTCCTACTATGCAAATTGGTCTATACAAGAACCTATCTCTCTTCACTCTTGTTACACTCAAGGAAATTAATGCCAATGTATACTTTGACTCTTGTCTCCCCCATCTCCTCGGAAACTACATTATCTCTTCTTCTTTCTTTTTTATGTATTGAACAACTGCTTCTCAACTGGATCTTTTCATCTGGCTTTTAAATATTTTAAAATTATTTTCCCATAGAAAATAAATTTCCCAGTTTTCTTCCCTTCTCAAGCAAGCTTCTATAGAGTTAACTGTACTTAATGTTTTATTTTCCTCACTATCACTCTCCACTTCATTCCATGAGATGGTTTAACTCTAAGAGAAATACTTATTACTTGCCATCTCAGGAGTATTAGTCACATTGCCGATGTTTTTCTTATAAAATTTTTTATGTGTTCTATGAGGTTATACATGACCATAGAGTATATTTTGACAAATTTATACAAACATGGAGTGCATCTTATTCTAATTAGGATCCCAGTCTTGTAGTTGTACATCATGTGGAGATTCACTGTGGTATGTCATATATATACATAGGAAAGTTATGTCAGATTCCTTCCACTGTCTTTCCTAGTCTTATCTTCTGTCCCTTCCCTCCATGTTCTTTTTTGAAGCACTTTTCTCTTGGCTTCCAAGTCAAAACAGTTTTACTTATACAAGCAGCTGCTTGTCTCCTTTAAAGGATTATTTGGCACCACCACAATTCAAAGTGCCATTACCTCTCACTCTACCAACTGAAAAGTCTTCTGTATTAGTTTTCTACTGTTGATCTATAATTACCACAAACTCATTGTCCTAAAAGAGCACCAATCATTAGTTCAAAGTTTTGTGGGTTGAGTCCAGCTTAGAGCATGGCATTGCTGAGTTCACTACTCAGAGCATCACAAGGTTGAAATCAAGGTTATCAAGTAGACTAAATTCTTATCTACAGGCTCTAGGGAAATATCTAACTTTAACATCAGTCTTCTTATTGGCAGAATTAAGTCCCCTGCCGTTTGAGGAATGAGGGCCTCCTAGAAAGTTCCTGTCAGCTAGGAACTGCTCTTCACAGCCAGAGCTGTCTTCCTTCCTTTCCATGTTGTTGCCCTCCTTTTCAAGCCATCAATGGCACAATAAATCCATCTTGTACTCCCAATCTGTGACTCCTCTTCTGCAACCAGCTGAAGAAAGTCCTTGGACTGAATGACTCTTGTGATTAGGTTAGTTCAGGAAGAACTTAGTCAAGCAACCAGAAAGATCATCCAACGTTTCTCATTAGAGACATCCTGACCACATCTCTCCACACTATGTTAACAGGTTGCACTTCATTCATCAGGGAAGAGAAACCATTGGAGGTTTCCAGACA
The DNA here is from genome assembly GCA_025594165.1 of Tamias sibiricus. Taxonomy (NCBI): domain Eukaryota; kingdom Metazoa; phylum Chordata; class Mammalia; order Rodentia; family Sciuridae; genus Tamias; species Tamias sibiricus. Next base: position 102,188,204 of record CM046664.1, on the reverse strand, counting down.
GGTGACAAGACATGATAAGGTAAGTATTTAAAAGAATAAATAATAACAATTGTAGCCATCTGCAGCTATCGCCGCCTGCAGCAATGATACCGCGGGAAAGAATTCAGAAGCAGACTGGAAAATGAATAGGCTCTTTATTCTTGCTTCTTCTAACTTCTGTCTCAGGCTCCAACAACCTCTCCAACTCCAACCATCTCTCTAGCCAACCTCACCCAGTTAAATACTTTTTGCCTTAAAGAGTATACACGTGTCAACAGCTCAAATTTACAGGTGCGTCATAGTTTTCATGGGCATAGAAAGATTCTTAGATAAATGCATGAATATCAGGTGAAAATACTGAAACACCTCTTATGGCTCTCAGCTAGCTGCCATCTTAGCTATCTCCTTGTTAGGGCTCTTACAAACAATGAGGCGGAGATGAATTTGGTAAGAGAATATACAGGAAAGCTGGAAAGATCAGGCTATGAAGTAAATGAGTATACTGGAAAAAGTGATAGATTTTAGCAACATTCTTAATAACTGACAAAATTTTAACTTAGTCATTGATTTTCATTAAACCACTACTTAGTCACTTGATAATCGTCCCTTAGACACTCTTTTTGGAAATGCATGTATGGCTTATTCCTAGGACATCAGCATCATCAAAGGTTCTAGTAATCCTCTATAATTCTCCCATCTTTAGTTTCTTAGATTTAGTTTTCTTCAACCTAGCCATCAAATATGAAAGCAGAATATAACTTCCATAGGAAATCAACACTTAACCAAAATACATATTAGCTGAAGCATTATGAAAAGTATAAAATAAAAATTAAATATAACAAATTCCTGGTACATAACTTTCCCTAGGAAGATCCAACCCCACTCTAATCTGATCACTGGGATCACGTAAATTCCAGGGAGTAAGACTAGTCTATCCAGCCAGGCAAGGTGGCGCACACCTGTAATCCCAGCGGCTCAGGAGGCTGAGACAAGAGGATCACGAGTTCAAAGCCAGCCTCAGCAAAAGTGAGGCACTAAGCAACTCAGTGAGTCCCTGCCTTTAAATAAAATACAAAATAAGGCTGGATGTAGCTCAGTGATTGAGTGTCCCTGAGTTCAATCTCCAGTACCCCAAAAAAAAAAAAAAAAAAAAAAAGATTAGTCTATCCAATGTCTTTTGTCTGAGTACTAGGAAGGATGGGCCTTGAGGTAGCCCCATGTCTTTATTGAATGGTACTTTAATTAGAAGACTTATCATTGGGTCACTTGTACTTGTTGACAAGGGACTTCCTGCTCTTCCAGATCTATTGGCACCTTCCAGTCTGCTGGGGGGGTTGTGAAGTCATTCAATTCAACCCCAAGAGATTTTATTAAGATTCTGCTATCTATACAGCATGACATGGTAAACACTGTAGGAGAAATGAAAAGTAAGCAACTTATTACTTAAGGATCATAAGTAATATGATCTGATTGTAGATCAGAATAATTATGCAGGAAAATATGTTATTACTTATGATCCTTAAGTAATATGTTATTTAGTAAGAAAGATTTAAAAATCATCAATTAAAATATACTATCAAAGTAACACATTTTTTCAAAGTAACACATTCTATGGGACACAGAATGGTATAAAACTGTAATTCTATTTTTTCTATAGTAATTTTCCAAGAAGACTACCCCAAACTGACATCTACAGTTACTATCAGAGGAAAACCCATATTTAAATAGAAGAAATGTAAATACATGGTGTAGGATCGGTTATTCCTAACATTATAAAAAACAAGATTTCCAAGTCCCTATAGGAGAGTAGTTTTACATTAATTATACAAAGATTGGAAAATTCAGAATGATGAAAAAATAACTTTTGTGAACTTAATGATATTTAAAATTAATTATTTTAATTCTACTAATCAGAGGAACATCTGTGATACTTGAAAAATTAAAGTGCATATAGATGAGCCATTTTTAATCTACAGAAAACATTTGGACTTAGGGATTTACAGTTTCTTTATGAATTCAATGACACTATGGACTCTCAGAGATTTGAAGTATATAATTGAGAATCACTGGTCAAGGTGGCCAATAGTTCAGAAAAGAAATAGGAACAAGTTGGATCTCTAGGTCCCTGAAAAAGAATGAGAAAGTATATGGGGAACTAGAATAGAATTGAGAATAATCATAGGTGGTTTACAATCAGTGTCCTAGTGATTTTCTATTGATCTTTCTGTACACCTTTAAGAAATGGAAACTAAGAAAAGTTAAAATACTATGAAGGTTTACCAAGACACATATACAAAAATATGACCCAGGTTTCTTAAATCTAAGTACATTGCTTTATGTAATCCTTTAAATTAAAGAAAATTTCCTAATGATTAAGAAGATTTTTTTACAGTGCACATTTTCTAATGAATATGCAGCATATAAATTTTAATTTGTGATTTACTGAAAAAGCTAAAGGCAAATTTTGTTGTTAATTACACAGAAAAGAAGATAAATGGTGAAGACCACTTATATTGATTGTAATTTGTATACAGATAAGTAAGATTTGAAATCTGAAAATACTAATCAATACATTTTCCTTTCCCATTTTGGGAACCAAAATAAACCACAAACTAATTAAAGCTTGTTCCTTACAAGAAGTATTTGTGTCTGCAGCTCACTGATCATTCTAGATCAGAATAATTATGCAAGAAAAGAACTACTAGAGAATACAGGGCTGGTACTTCAGCACTATCTCCATAATAATTACTTGGCTTCATTTCCTAAATTTTAGATGAGGAGCTAATTTCCTTTATTTTGTTCTGACTACAAATGAGACTGTCATTTGCTTCTGTTTAACTCTGATTAAAGGTAATAACCACTTTAGTATGACTACATAATCTAGGCTTAATCAAATCACCTGCCACCACCAATAATAGACCTTAAAACACATATATTTAACCAGAATTCTATGTGTAGTTCAAACAGAGAAATAAGTTCTACCTTGAATCCCTTTAAAAACACTTGTATTCATTTACAGAATGGACTAATGGTATGTTTTGGCACCAAGGAGTTTATATTCAAAGAATGAGGAGGCATAAGGCTTTTGTACCATTCAAAAAGAAAGTTGGAACTGAGGGCTATGAAGAAAAAAGAGTAACTTGTCACAACAATGCAATAAGACCCTCCCTCCCTGAGCCTTCAGGTACTGTAATTATTGAATTGAGACTACAAAAACCACATATTTATAGAATGTTAAATATATAAAATAAAAATCAAAACAGGAAATAAAAATGTAACAAAAATTAAAAGCTAAAAGCAAACCACCAATAGGTACAGCTAAAACAAGGTCTACCATATTGGAAGCTAGATATTGTGAGTCAAACATGGAAGCTAAGAGAAGAATTATGGAATCTAGAATGTATAAAAAGAAAAGTTATTGTAAGCTAGTAGGAGTTCCACCAAGAGAGAAAGAAGAGAAAGTGATGAAATAACATTTCAAAAGAATGTCTGAGAATGTTCAGAATTTATAAAACCCATGAATACTCAGAATCAGTTTTAGGAACCTAACTCAACAGGTTCTGAACTGAACAAATGTTAATAAACCCATGCTAGAGTGAAAAGGCGCATTATATTAGAACTTTAGAATTCAAAAGAAGAGAGATCTTAAAAGCAGCCAGAGAGACACTACCCAGAGAAAATAACAGTCAGCCTGAAATCCTGCACTGATCTAAATTATCATTCAATATGACAATGAAATAATAACATTTTAAGAAAAAAAGAATAAGAGATTGTAATGATAATAACCTCTCACAGAAAGAACTGCTAGGAGATATAGTTCAGGGGGACAATAAGTAATCTCTAAGGATGCAAGAACAAAATAATTATATAAAATAACAAGGATGGTATTTACTAAGTCAAGACCTACTTTCTGGATATGATAGAGGATAGATGTGGTCACACTAACTTCCTACAGAGAACAATGATAAAAAATGTATAACTGCAAACAAAACTATTGACAGACACTGGATGGTATCCAAAAGAGGACAGGGAGGAGTTTGACCTCAAATTCAATTTGGAAATTTCTAGCTTGAAAACATTGGCCAGGGGCTGGGATTGTGGCTCAGCGGTAGAGTGCTCGCCTAGCACTTGGGCGACCCGGGTTCGATCCTCAGCACCATATACAAATAAAACGCATTGAATAAAACTCATTGTGTACAACTAAAGCAAATAAATAAAAATATAAAAAAAAAAAAAAAACATTGGCCAGTCTCAGTGGCTATCACTATGCAAAATGGCAGTTGGGGGAAAAAAAAAAAACAAAACAAACAACAGCCTTTCCAGGTAAAATTCTAGAAACAGAGTTCAGATCAGGGAGAGAAGGTGGAGATACCAGGGGTATCAATATAAGAACCAAAGAAAGTGAGACCAAAATTCAGTGTATAAACTTCTCAAATCGCTGCTGACAAGCACATGATGCTTGTAAGGAAAAGATCCCAGGGGACACCAGGGAAAGGCTACTGAGATCACAAGGAAGTCTGCTCTCAACAATCGGAGTGACATGAAGCCATCCCTGTGAGTTCAGTGCTTTTCTTGACTGTGTGCCAAATCCAAGAATCTCAACCAACTCCAAACAAGATTGAATACACAACAAAACCTCTCATCTAGACACATCATACCCAAACTGCTGAAAGACAATGATAAAAGGGAAAATCTTGAAAGCAACCAGAGGAAAATGGTGCCTGATATATAAACTAACAATGATTAAATAACAGATGACTTCTCAGAAATTCTCTAAGCCAGAAGACATTGAAATGCCATCTTCCTAGAGCTAAAGAGAAAAGGTTGTCCACGAGAATTCTGCGTCCAGAGAAGAGAGTGAGAGAGGAAAATAAAATTAATACATTTTCATATAAACCAAAACTAAACTTATAGCACAGACTTGCACTATACTAAATGCTAAAGGAAAATATACTTTAGAGGGCAACTCAAATCTACAGAAATAAAAAATAAAATGGTAGAGTTCTGTATATACATTGGAAAGGTATTGAGAGTTGAGTGGCATTATTAACTACTTTAACCAAATTACCAATTATCACAAGAAAAGAGAACTGAGGAACAAAAATACATGGGAAAAGTAAATATGAAACCTCTTCAGAAAATTAAGCCAGCAGAAACACTGCTTGCTTGGACTGAAAGGACCAGAGGGAATACAAAATGAAAGGAGGCAGTTGGGTGTGCAACTAAAAGGAATTAGGCTGATAAAATTAAGCATGCATATGTTATCTTTTATGAAAAAAAAAAAAAAAGACTAAAAGAAGTTGAAACCAGTATCAGAAAGGGCGCAAATGAATGCTCAGGGACAGAGAAGAGAGCTATAAAGAATTATTTCCAAGCCTTGAAATCCAATCAAGAAATTCAGGTTAGGGTTTGCCTGGCTGAATTTCAGAATTGTTTTAGACCAGTGATTCCTATTTTCCTTCTTTTTTTTTTTTTTTTTTTTTTTCCTCTTTGGAATTGGAATACCTATAAGTGACAGCCTGTGCTGTCCTACCATTGAATGTAGGTAGGGAGTGTTGGGATCAGAGAAGTTCTCTCTTTCAAAGTAAAAAGTAATTGTGCCCCAGGAAATGCACTAAATCACACCCAGGACCTTCATAGGCATGTGATTTAGATTATTTAGCTGTAGAGAATTTGGACTTATGAGCTAATAAGATTGAGATTTGAGCCAATGTTATAATAGGGTGAGACCCTTGGAACTTTGGGGAAGGAATAAAATGAATTTAGGGGTCAAATGGCAGCCTCTGTAGGCAGAATTTTAAGATATGCCCCAAGAATGACCACCCTCTGGTACATGCTCTGCATAATCCCTGGGATCTTGAATATGATGGATTTTGTTTCAGTGGTTAGGTTATAGTATAGGTAGAGTTGACTTTAAAATAGGTAGATTATCTAGGTGGGCCTGAACAAATCACATGAACATTTAAAAGCACAGAATCTTTCCCACATGAACGAAGAAGGAGCATTTAGATGTTCAAAAGTTTTGACATGTCAACTAGCTGAATGAGATCTGAAACAGATTTTTCTATAGAATCTCTAGAATTCAGTTGAAACTCTGATTTCAGTCTTGTGATACTCCACGCAGAGAACTCAGGCATGTCACAATAGACTTTTGACTTAACAAAACTGTGAGCTAATAAATGGGTATTTTTTAAGGTGTACAGTTGGTATAACATTCCTATAGAAAAAATGAATACAGATCTCTAAAATATTTTGGCAAATTAACTTCAGAAACATAAAAAGTATAGCATAATATGGCCAGATAATAAAAGATTGTTACATTATGATCAAGTGAGTTAATCCTGCATATACAAGATTTGCTTAATATTTGAAAAGGACAAAATCAATAAAGTTTACCATATTGATAGACAAAAGGAGAAATGAATAGGGGGAAAAATTGACAACATTAAACATCCAATCATGATATTTAAAAAAAAGAAAATCTGCAGGAAATGAGGAATAGTAAGAATAGAAGGAAAATTCTTACTGTAATAAAGGACATCTACAAAAAAAGTTATAGTCAATGTCATACTTAATAGCAAAACAGTGAGTAATATACCTAAAATCATAAACAAGGCAAGAATCTCAGCTATTACTGCCAATATGCAACATTATATAGGATGTTGTGGTCATTGTAATAGGGAAGTAAAAGAAATGAAAGAAATACAGATAGGAAATGGAAGAATATACCTATTTTTGTAGATGAAATGATTATGTCAAAAAATCCTAAAGAATCAATAAAACATGATTATAACTAAAAAGTGAGTTATACAACAAGTTGAATATGTGAAAATAAATTGCATTTCTATGCATATCAATGGACAGTTGAAAAAGAGACATAAGTAACAATTCCATTAAAAGAAATACCAAAATTTGATGTATTTAGATAAATATTTACTAGATTATGTGCAAGAACTGTAAACCAAAACTATAAAACATTAATGAAAGAAATAAAAGGAAAACTAAATAATGGAGATAAAAATTTTATCCATATTTAAGATTTATTCAGTTAATGCGCCGGGCGCGGTGGCACACACCTGTAATCCCAGCACTTTGGGAGGCTGAGGTAGGAGGATCGCGAGTTCAAAGCCAGCCTCAGCAATGGTGAGGCACTTAGCAACTCAGTGAGACCCTGTCTCTAAATAAAATACAAAAAAGGGCTGGGGATGTGACCCAGCAGACCAGTGCCCCTGAGTTCAATCCCCAGTACCACCAAAAAAAAAAAAAAAAAAAAAAAAAAAAAAAAAAAAAGACAGAAAAAAACAGTTAATGCTTTTGAGATGGTAATTATTTTCCAAGTTTATCTGTATGTTCCAAACAGTCCAAATAAATCAAAATTTCAGCAGTTATTTCCTAGAAATTAACAAGCTGATTCTGAATTTTTACAGGAAAAATACATCCCAAACAATTTTGAAAAAATATGGAGTTGAAAGACTTCTATCACCTGATTTTATGTCTTTCTATACAAATATAGAAACTAGAAGAGTGTGGTATTGGCATAAGGATAAGCATGTACAGAAAAGCATCTAAAATAGAAATGTGCACACAGGGTCAATTTTTTTATAACAGGGTCAAGGGAATTCAGTGAAGGAAATAAATATTTTTAATAAATTATAATGTATATCTATATAAAAAATAAATCTCAACATTTAACTCATACATTGTGCTTGGGAGGTTAATTCAAAATTGTTTGCTAACCTAAATGTAAAATATGGTAGTAAAACATTTTTAGAAGGAAACAGGAGACATTCTTCATGGCTATTCTTACACAGAATATGAAAAACATAAACCATGAAGAAAAATGATGGACTGAACTTCATAAAAATTGTTAACTTCTGCTCTTGAAAGACACCATTAAGAAAATGAAAAAGCAATCCCATTAGATTCAAAGAAACATTCTCAATACATATGTTGGAGTACGAACTTGAATGTAGAATATATAAGGAACTATTACGAAAAAGGTAGACAACTCCATTTAAAATTGAGTAAAAGTTTGGTTTTGGGGGTTTTTTTGGGTTTTTTGACACTTGGAGTTGAACCCAGGGGCTCTCTATTACTGACTTCATCCCCAAACCTTTTAATTTTTTATTTTGAGAAAGGGTTTCACTAAGTTGCCCAGGCTAGCCTCAAACTTGCAATCCTCCTGCCTCAGCCCAGTGAGTTGCTGGATTATAGGCATGCACCACAGTGCCCAGCTTGAGTAAAAGATTTTTAATTGACTCTTTACAAAGAAAAAAGTATAATTGTCTAAGAAGTATATGAAAAGATGTTCAACATCATTATTCATCAAGAGAATACAAATTAAAACTAAATAGGGTACTTTGGCTTATTAGAGGAATGTCTGCAACAGGACACAGGTAATATTTTGGTGTAAATATTCTAAATCATGACTGTTTCACAGATATTATATTGGTCAAAATTCACTGAACTTTAACAATGGATGAATTTTATTGTAGGTGTAACTCTATAATGAAGAAAAATTATATATAAAATGATTAGCATATAACATAATATTGCAATAAAATATGATCATTAATAAAATTTAATGAAAAAGGATTTATGTGGTTATTTCAGCATGGAGAAAAATATTGAAACACCCATTTGAAGTTTTCTTATATAGAAGATAGAAATGGGGATGATGTGAAAATTGTCTAAGATGTAATCCAATTGTGTATAAAATTATGTGACTGGGGTGTAGATGAATGCCCAATAGATTCATTTAAAACACACTAAATTTTAAGGGTAGTTATAGGGATGGTGAGATTTGCACAGATCTTAATTTTCTCATATTTTCATATATCATTTGGATATTTTATGTAGAAACACAGTATTTATTTAATACTGAATAAAACGGAACAGTTTTTCCTGTGAGGAAAATAAATTTTAAATATATTTGTGTAAAATACAACAACACGATAAGGCACACACAAATAACATAAGTAATATTACAAATAACAAAATACGATTGGAGGATTGACATAGTTACAACGGGAGAAAGAGATATTCTGTAAGTCAGTAAGAAGAAGGTTAAGCAACCAAAGACAAAAGCCTGCTTAAAAAAATAATAATAACAAAAATCTTCAGAAAAATAAAATCCAATGGCAAATAAGCACAGGAAAACATGCTAGTCATAGTATAAATGTAAAATAAATCAGAATAAGATATCACCAAATACCCAGAGACCAGCATATAAAGAAAGTCTAGTAATATCAAGTGTTGAAGAGATTGTGAAATAATGAGAACTCTCTTATAAATGTCAGGAGAAAGTATTTATTGAAGAACAATTTGAGGATATCTGATGAATTTGAAGATGCATTTCCTATTATCTGCTATCAGAAACTGTCTCACACACATGCACATGAGGTTATGTGCACAAATGATCATTGCAGCATTGTTGATAGTACAAATGAAATGCAAACACCTGCATGCCTTTCTGATGAAGGCTGGATAAATAATTGTTACTGCACTCATCCGTGTAAGAATTGCATCAACATGAATAAATCTCACAGAATTTAAACTGAATGAAAAACAGATTGAAGGAAAAAGAATATGAGATCTTTTTTGTAAAACAGAACCACATTTTCAATAAAAAATTAAAACTTGCAAGGAAAGATAAGGATTGACTTCTAGAGAATGAATGAAGAAAAAGAACCAAAGCAATATGGCAAAATATTGTGACTGAAAACCTGAGGGAAGAATTGAATGATGATAAACAGACAGGAAGATAGGTAGATAGACAGACTGTTAGAGTTCAAAAGACAGGTGAGTAGAGCTCAAATCTCTTGTAATGTAAAAAAACTTAAAATATGAAAATGTACTTTCCAAACTTATACTAGTAATAGTTTCTTAAAATAGAAATATGTCTGAAAAGATCTGGTACAGATTCAGTAATAAAACCTCACTTTATTTTATTGACTAAGGGTAATCTATTACTAAGCTGTCAAAGTTCTATTAGGTATAGGTTGTTTGATCATAATTTCATGAGGAACAGAACTTTAAAACTGAATCTATACCAAAGAATTGATCAAACAAAGGCACAGTAGAACCTGTCATACCAACTCTCTACAAAATCAATACTGATCACTGTGATATTGATTGGTCTACAAGGCCAGATATGGATTGTGAAGATGGAAGAAATGATTGGCTCAACCTGACTTTATACCCAGTTACAGACTACTGTGTTTTAGGGGAAGTAAAACAGTCAAAGCCTTCCAAGGTGTCAGATGTATTACATTAATTTAGTATCTAATCCTTCAACTTTTCTTTGGTTGTGAGTTCTCTAATTTACTTCCTGAGAAAAGTTTTGCTTTGAATCCTGCCCTTTTGAGGCTCAGAAATGACTACATTATTTCTAAAATTTTCCTTTATCCAATTCTAAAAACGAGTCTAAACTATTTTGACAATACTATAGTGGGGAAAGGACTCCCCCTATGCTGAATTAAGAATCTGAATGTAAAACCCAGAGAAGAATTGGTGGACTCAGACAGTTTACCAAATTAGAAGACTAAGATTGTAATATATTGAAATTTTATTAAAAAAATCATAATATTATCTAATATGCGTCTTGTGAAATTTGAAAGCTTTTATGATGAATGTGTGCCTTTAAATACCCTGTGGCATATTAAAATATTAATTTATTTCCATCTGATTATGATTCATTCATAGAATTTGAATGCATCAAAAGTATGACTATGTCGTGTGACCAGAGGTGACAGTGCTTTTGTGGGCATTTAAAATGCACTCTGTTGTTCGGGTTTATTTTATTATCTTCTTGAGCCAATTCCCACATTGTCACATGGAATTGTGAAATACAGTAATTACTGATCAGCAAAGGAAAATGAAAGAATTTGGGTGCTCAACATAGCAGAACTCTGAATATCCAGCCTAGCGAATGCCTCTAATATTCTGCTTACAAGTAATGCCTGTAGATATGTAATAGAGTTATACAAGATATCTGCTGCAAAATATAAAGCGTATAAAGCAGGCTTCAGAATTATAGAGACAAGATCCTATTTCAAGACGCTTTTTTTCCAAGTTAGAGGAAAGATTCAGAATATCCTTACAGAACTCTCAGCATCTCAGCTACGCACAGCAGTGCGTGAGAGGTGATGGGATGACGCCCACAAGGGAAAAGGCGTAGATCACATTATTCATGTGTACCACCTGCTGGTAGACACACAGCGTTGCTACATACAGAGAAGGGCGCCAGGGGAAATGAAAAGCTAGAGTGGACTGAATAGAGAACTATGTCGTTTAGAAATGGGTGAGTGAAACTGAGTAGACTTTACAGCAAGATGATAACCATAGTTCACTCCTTCGAGAATTTCCTAATGTTTTTCGGAGTTCGACTTTGAGATGTGTGTATTTTGTAAGGACATATAGCGATTGGCGCCACTTTATAATTGTGTAACCACTAGTAATTGTGCATAAATCCAAGATCTCTGGACCTATGGCGATGTATCTCGAAGCGTGCTGTTTTACCTCTACCCCTCCTGCCCAAGGGGAAATTTGGCAGTGAAGAGACACTTTCAAAAGGTGGTTGAATGAGACGGATATCATTTTCCTAAATGCATGATTGAAGACCTGAATTGTACGAATATACTTTGTATACAAACAGTTGTATGTAAAAAGATGCTAAATACATGCACTATGAGTTATACATATTAAAAATTATAAATATGAAATAAAAAATAAAAAAAGAGACACTTACAGTTATCCCGACCGGGGAAGTGTTACTGACCTCTAGTGGTAGAGGCCAGCGATGCTGTTAAAACAATGCAGGGCATGGACCTCCCAACAAAGCATAACTTACCCCTAAAGAAAATAATGCCAAACGAGAAATCCTGACCTAGAGGAAATAAATCAAAGACACAACGTTCATCATATTTGTTTGATAAACTGTTCTGTAAAAAATAAAGTGTTGTGTAGTTTTTACTACCTCTTCAGTGCTCTTCAAAGAGTCTTTCAAACATTAAGAATCCAAAGAGGTACATATTATGAATAGACCCACTTTAAATATGGGGAAATTGAAACACAAAGAATTTAAAGAGCTTAACCTTGATGTCACAACCAGCAAATGAACCAGTGATCCTCTGAACCTAGGGAGCACAGCTAGTCCTGAAACTAAGACACCATACTGTTAACCATGTAGTGGACACATTCTTTTAATCTAAGAAGATACCCAGAAGTAGGGTTGCCATTTCAATTATTTTTCTTCCCCCACTGGTGTCTTCTACTAGCACTTGATGAAATAAATGTATTGTCAGTCATTGCACACTCTGGTTTCCCTCTAACACTTTCAGACTTGTTGGAAGGAATAGAGAGATAAGGTATGCCATGCACCTAGCACATAGAAGGCATTAAAAGCCATAGTATCTGATGAAAAAGACTGTTGTTACCACAATTATAATTAATAGACTGGAATTTCTTACCAACAAGTTCTAATTCCTTTTTCCTTATACTTCTCTACCTCCTGCCCACTGAAGTCTACATGATGAGTTCTAGAAAGACCCACCCCTCCCAGTCTGCCCCACTAAATGAAATTAATTCTACCATTCCCCTGGCTATGTAATGAGTGAAGGCACTAGAAAGGAGTGTATAGAAATAGTTCTTTTGTGGCTGTGATTTGAGCATCTTGAAAATTTTTCCTTTTTCACTTTGTTATTATATTGATTTCTTCATCTTAGCCAGTTCAGATATAAATTTCTGTCTCCTACATCATTACTTTATCTAAAACAAGACAATTCCCTGGTCTCAGAATAACATTGTAAATGATTCAATGTGTGAAAAATTCCTTTGAAAAAAAAAGTTTGTAGGATGTGGGTCATCACTAGGAATAGTGTGTGCCCAGCTTTTACCATCATGTTTATAATCAAGATTCCTCAAAAGAACTATTTGACAGATGCTGGCCTTTGTTGTAACAAGTGTTGAATGCAATGTTCTCTCCAGGTAGTTTTACCTTTGGTAAAATCTGCCCTTCACCTTCTTGACTCTTCAATGTCAGAGGTTAAGGTTTAAAAATAAATCATAGATAATTCACACAAATAGTAGTTTTGAGCAATCGTGCAAATATGTTATGGTAGCCATATTCCCATCAGCTCATTGATTTTACTTATGAAAGTAAAAGATTTACTGAGCAAAGATTCCTGGATTTGGTGTAATGGGCTCCTTAATAATGTTGTCATTGTACTTTGGGTCCTGGTCATGAGGAAAGCTAGCATATGAGGCCCATAATATGATGGATGAACATCTCATGGAAAATCATAGCACTTTTCTTCTCCCATTTGCTTTAAAAACCTAGACCTTTCTGTCATAGATTCACAAGAAGCAAAGATTATATTTACAATGTTCATCCATGGATACTCAAGTTTCAGGTAGAGAATGGCTTTAATTAAGAGATTTTTGTTGCCAATTACTTTTCAATTCTTATTTTCTTGAATAATTATATGAGCTTCAACACGAAATGGAGACTTAGGGGTAGTCTGCAGTGGCAGAGACTGAGGCGATTTTAGTTATAAAGTTTTATTTTAGCCACAAGCTCTCTGTCACCTACTCTTCATTTAGTGACAGGAATGTAAGATGCTCTTTTGGCCTCATACAAGCAAGTTCAAGCCTTCTATCAAAAATGTGGTATTTTACAACCACACTTGGTATTATGTATTTTTAATTAAATTCCTTTTTAAGAGGTATTATACCATAACTGTCAAGAGACCTCAGATTTATGTCATGTGGGTTTAAATCTAGTTCCTGTCACTTACTACTTTTATGTCTATTGAGTGGAAGGGAAATATTTTATTATCTTCATTAGGTTTGTTTATTCTCTTTAGTTAATACTAAGAATTGTTTTTTAAATTTTTTAATTAAAATAAGTTAATATAGTTTCTGATGACACAGCAACAAAATTGAGATTTGTGACTGCCAAGGCTCTTAAGAATTCCTAGAAAGCATTTTATTGACAAAGTTCCCTATATTCCTACAGCCCACCCAGAGGCAACTTTTTAAAAATTGTTATTTGCTTTTGTCTTTGTCTTATTTTAACTAAGTCAATAACATGGATTAACCCAACAGTTACACTACATATGCCAAGGGAGCTGTTTGCATGATAATTTGAGTGGAATGCTAGGGCACAACCTGTGAAGTTACTTGTGGCAAGTTTAACAATTCTGAACTTTCCTGTTCCTAGGATGGGGGGGGGCAAAAGCAGTTACAACAGAGGAATCTGACTACTTAAATGTTCTTTTGTATACATCAGAGATAACTTCTTTTTCTGTCCTAGGGGTGAAACAGAAAGTTTTATTTTTTTGAGAAATGCTTCTGACGATCAACAGACACCAGTTTCCCTGGGGATGGCTTGAGGAGACTCCTGGAAATGACAGTAAAGAGCTCCATCCCTTCGAAGCCATTTACAGGCCTTGATGATTTGAATCTGTGAAATAACCATTTCTATTTTGAGCGAGGAAACGAGACCTGGATGTGTTGCTATTGCTGGTGCTTTCTTTCCCCTGGACCATATTAGATTTGTGAAGGAATGCTTTAGAATTAGAGTTGAGAAAATGGTTAGGATGTGGTTATCTAGAAGACGTCTTGCAACATTTTTCTTTTAAATCAGGACCCCTCTTGTCCTTTCATCAAATGCATATGGTTGATGAATAGAAATTACAATGCATGAACTTTTTCCTTTCCAGTTACCAATGGATTTGGTCATGAAAATAGTTTGGATGGATTTAGATTTTCTCATGCCTTCACTTATTAAACAATCAACATCTCCATAGTGTTCTCCCAAATGTTTTCAGCCTCTAAAAGAAGAGACAGGCAGGTTGAATCATGTAAACAGAAAGGTAAACCTTAATATAACAAAATGATTAAAATATAAATACTATTTAAATAGTATATAGAAGAAACACATTTCTGAAATGACTTTTTAAATTAGCAGTTATCAAGAATACAAGTAACAATAAATGCTGGCAATATGTGGGGAAAAAAATTCACTCATACATTGCTGGTGGGATTGCAAATTGGTGCAACCCCTATGGAAAGCACTATAGAGATTCCTTAGAAAACTTGGAACAGAACCTCCATTTGACCCAGTTATTCCACTCCTCAGTTTATACCCACAGGACTTAAAGTCAACATACTACAGTGATGCAGCCACATCAATGTTTATAGAAGATCAATTCACAATAGCTAAGCTATGGAACCAAACTAGCTGTCCTTGAACACTTGGATGGATACAGAAAATGTGGCATATATACACAATGGAATATTACTAAGCCATAAAGAAGAATGAAATTATGACATTTGCTGGTGAATGGATGGAAATGGAGAATATCTTGCTAAGTGAAATAAGCCAATCCCCAAAAACCAAAGGCCAAATGTTCTCTCTAATATATGGTTGCTAACCCACAACAAGGGAAGGTGGGAAAGGGGAAGAATAGAAGTTCATTCAGTTAGACAAAGGGGAATGAAGGGAAAGGAGGGGAGTTGGTAATAGGAAAGACAGTAGAATGAATCAGACATTACTTTCCTGTGTTCATATATGAATACATGACCAATAATACTCCACATCATGTACAACTGCAAGAATGGGATCCTAATTAGAGTAAGTTATACTCCATGTATGTATCATGCGTCAAAATATAATCTACTGCTGTCATGTATATGTACAAAGAACAAATTTTAAAATGAAAGAAAAATTTAAAAAATACAGTACTTTTAAAAATCTCTCTTAAAGAGCTATGCATAAATGCTACCAAACACAGTGTTAGTTTATCACATATATGTCCTGAATAACTTCAGGAATATCAGAGGTTGCCCTCACTGTATTCCTTGTGCTCTCCTGTAGTACTTCATGGTCTGTATTTGCTAATCAGTGCCATCAAAATAAATATTTTATATTCATCTCTTCAACTCTTGTTTATTAAACTCCACAGGTATAGTTAATGATTCCCCATGATATATTATTAAGACTAAACACCTAATTTACTTGTCATTTTATTTTTTTTTTTTAATTAGTGACTTCAAAAACTCTTCATGCATTTGCCCTAATCATTTGGGAATCTCTTATAAACTATAATCTTTTTAGATTCTCTAACTTTGCCAAATAGAGTACTAACAAATCTCTACAATAGCTGGGCATGGTGGAGCACAACTGTAATCCCAGCAGGTCAGGAGGCTGAGGAAGGAGGATTACCAGTTCAAAGGAGCCTCAGCAACATCAAAGTGCTGAGCAACTCAGTGAGACCCTGTCTCTAACTAAAATACAAAACAGGGCTAGGGGTGTGTCAATGGTTGACTGTCCCTGAGTTCAATCCCTAGATTAAAAAAAAAAAAAAAAAAAAAAAAAAAAAAAAAACTCTACAATAATTTTAAACAAATGTACTCACACTTTAAAACAAGTTTGCCATGTTTATTTATTTAAACATTTTGGAAATATAAAAGATGCTGGGCATCCCTAAAAGTAATTTTTTAATAAACAGACTTAATAAATTCTCTTATTCATGAGCCTTGCCTTAATACCAATATAAATGCATATCCCCACCTCTTCCATTATGATAAGACTTAATGACTGGTGTCTGGATAACATTAGAGATTACTTTTAAGTAAGCAGAATCCAACATATTTTTGTGAACATTTAATACTTTTTACTGGAAGGGAGGTTGAGGGATTTGTGACTCTGTGATCATTTACATTAGATTAATTATAATATGTATTCCTCTTTAAGGTAAATGAATTAAACTTATAATTAAACCTAATTTTATCTTAAATATCTTTTGTACTCTTGACTAGTAGAATTACATATGACACATTAGAGCACATTAGAAGAGTCCCAAGAAAAATAGTCTTCCACAATCTCACCAGCAATACTCAATTTTTTTTTTCATTTATGCCCTCTCTAGACCTTGTCCACATTCATTTTAGGTAGCTGTCACAGAATTGTGAATATTCTTGGCTCCATGGTAGGAGTATAATGAAAATAGTTTTCATCAGACAGACCTCTTTGCTTCATTCTGTTCAAAGCCCATGAGTGCATTTTTTTTTTCTGTTTGTGTTTTACTTAGAGAAATCTATACCCCTGAGCGCAGCTTACCCGCACTGTCACAACTGCTGACTGCCACTATCTTCTCATCCAATGGTACCCCACATTTCCTGGCCCTACATTTCATGTCCTTTCTAGAGTCTGATTCAAGTTCCACTGTAAGTCTTTATGCCGTGTTTAAAAAACATATTATAGAAGAAGAAATTCCTCCCCAAATTTGTTCAGACAAGACATAAAACCTAGAGTTGGTTGCTAAAAAAGGGCATTTTCACAGTTCCATTTCTGAGAAGTGGAAAGCTCAACAAGAGGAGACACAAAAGAGCAACTATAATTAAAAACTATTCTAGCTGCTTTACACCTATTTTAATTTTTCCAGTATACGGAAAACCCAATGACGCAGATACTGCTATGAATCCCATTCATTCTCCCAAGAGAGACTGGTTAAACTACTTTGCCAACTCAGGAAATCTGGCCTCAGCATCTGTGGACCTGGACATAGCACACAGCGGCTCTTTACACAATCAGCATCTGTAGGAGCCCTAATTAAGGAGATAGCTAAGATTGCAGTTAGCTGTGAGCCATAAAGATGTTCAAGCATTACCATCTTCCATGATCTCCCGAGACTTGGCCCAGGACATTGCGGATTGGGCCGGCGCCATTTTGTGGTGGTTGGAGGAGTGTGGATTGTGGGTTGGAGTTGTTGTTGGAGCCAGAGAGAGAAGCTAGCAGAATAAAGAGCCTGTTAGTTTCAAACAGTCTGCCTCTGAACTTATTCCCGTGGCTTTGTTGTTGCAGGCGGCTATAGCTGCAGTCAGCAACAAGCATCGTTGACCCTTTATTTGCTTTCTTTTTTTTTGGAGGGGGAGTTACCGGGGTTTGAACTCAGGGGCACTCGACCACTGAGCCACATCCCCAACCCTTTTTCATATTTTATTTAGAGATAGGGTCTTGCTGAGTTGCTTAGCGCCTCACTTTTGCTGAGGCTGGCTTATGAACTTGCAATCCTCCTGCCTCAGCCTCTTTAGCCACTGGGATTACAGGCATACACCACAATGCCAGGCTTTTATTTGCTTTCTAACATAAACATCCACAGGACTTAGTCATATTTGATTTAAAGTAGCTTAAATGTAAGCAATGCTACCATAATTTTCTAAAAATCTTAAAAACTAAAAAAAAATTAGATAATGTATTTTCAGTACTTTAGATTTTAAAAAGAATATCAGGATAGCGTTTGTATTTCAACTCAGAAAGTATTTGGAGGAGATCATTTCAATTGTCAAGGTATGATGTGGAGTATTTTTATTTAATTATATCCCTACTACATGGTATAAGAAACTAGGAATTAGAAAAGAACCCATAAGACCCAACTGTGGTCATGGCACTGCCCACAGATTACTAAATAACTTTTTATTTATTTTTATTTTTTGTACCAGAGATTGAACCTAGGGGCACTTAACCACTGAGCCACATTTCTAGTACTTTGGTGTTTTTTTTGGTGGTGGTGGTGGTGGGTTTCTTTTCTTTTTCCTTTTTGAGACAGGGCCTAAGTTGCTAAATTGCTAAGGCTGACTGAACTGTTTGTTTAGCTATCACTTTTTTTGATTTGCTTGTCCCTAATGCCTAAAGATGTTGAACGTTTTTTCATATTTTTGTTGGCCATTTACTTCTTTTGAAAAAAAAATTTTCTGAACAGAAAGAGGTGTTTTTTGTTTGTTTGTTTGTTTGTTTGTTTTGTTTTCCTAACTCCACTGATTTCTTCTAAAGGCAAATGAGATCACATATCAGGAGCACTCTGTAAAGAATATGCTGCTGCACATTGGAAGCTCTCAAGGAACATAGTGAAGTGCAGCCTCTAGTGTCTTCAGATATTTCCTAGCTAGATGACCTTGGCCAAATTGTTTTAGATCAATGATATTCTATTTCCTCAGATATAAAAAGTTACAAGAGGGTTTAATAATAGAACTAATTTCCTAGGATTTTTTTATACTTATTATATGAGATAATACTCGTATATAGATTACTTTCCTTAGAAACATATTCTGGGACAAAAAAATCAAGTACAAATAATTTAATGAAAGTTAGAGAAGTAAGAAGAAAGTCATAAAAGGTGCTTTATCAGGCAAATTACTATCTTGGGTTACTGGAGCTTAATCCTCCTGGGAAAGCCCGAGGAATGGTATAGAACATGTACCTCATGAAATATTTTTTTCTTCCTTTGGACAATTAATTTCTTTTAATCTATCTTTAAATAAATTGATTCTTTCATTTTTCATGTCTCATTTTTCATTTCTCAGTTACCAAACTCATCGAATGAATTTTCATGTCTACTATTATATTTTTCATTTCTAGAATTTCCACCTAGTTCTTTCCTACAGATTCAATTTCTCCATCTGTTCACAACTCTTCTTTACCTGTCTTGGAAACTGTTGCTGCATAACAAATTACTCACATATTTACCAGCTGAAAATAACTATTCTAATTTGCTCATGATTTTGTGGTAATTCAGGAAATGATCAGCCTTTTGGTTTCTCGTGTAGTAAGATGTCAACTGGGGCTGCAGTCATCTGAAGGCTCCACTGAACTAGACATCAAGAAGTCTCAACCCACAGTTGATAGTGGGTATCCCTGGAAGGTCAATAGCTGGGGCTATTGGCCTGAGTACCTATGTGTGTCCTCTTTAGGACAGGAGTTTGAGGGAAGTCAAGCTTCTTATCTGTTTCAAGAGAACCAGAAGGAAGCTGCATGTCTTCTTCAGATATAACCTCAGTAGTAGCATAGAATTACTTTTCCCTTATGCTATCATCTGAAGCAGATAAAAGGCCTGTCCAGATTCACAGGAGGTAAAATAGACATAAACTCTCAATGCAATGTGTCAAAAATTTTGTGACCATATTTTCAAAACATCATGCTACTTTTAACTACCAGAGATTGAACCTAGGGGCACTTAACCACTGAGCCACATTTCTAGTACTTTGGTGTTTTTTGGTGGTGGTGGTGGTGGGTTTCTTTTCTTTTTCCTTTTGAGACAGGGCCTAAGTTGCTAAATTGCTAAGGCTGACTGAACTGTTTGTTTAGCTATCACTTTTTTTGATTTGCTTGTCCCTAATGCCTAAAGATGTTGAACGTTTTTTCATATTTTTGTTGGCCATTTACTTCTTTTGAAAAAAAAAATTTTCTGAACAGAAAGAGGTGTTTTTTGTTTGTTTGTTTGTTTGTTTGTTTTGTTTTCCTAACTCCACTGATTTCTTCTAAAGGCAAATGAGATCACATATCAGGAGCACTCTGTAAAGAATATGCTGCTGCACATTGGAAGCTCTCAAGGAACATAGTGAAGTGCAGCCTCTAGTGTCTTCAGATATTTCCTAGCTAGATGACCTTGGCCAAATTGTTTTAGATCAATGATATTCTATTTCCTCAGATATAAAAAGTTACAAGAGGGTTTAATAATAGAACTAATTTCCTAGGATTTTTTTTATACTTATTATATGAGATAATACTCGTATATAGATTACTTTCCTTAGAAACATATTCTGGGACAAAAAAATCAAGTACAAATAATTTAATGAAAGTTAGAGAAGTAAGAAGAAAGTCATAAAAGGTGCTTTATCAGGCAAATTACTATCTTGGGTTACTGGAGCTTAATCCTCCTGGGAAAGCCCGAGGAATGGTATAGAACATGTACCTCATGAAATATTTTTTTCTTCCTTTGGACAATTAATTTCTTTTAATCTATCTTTAAATAAATTGATTCTTTCATTTTTCATGTCTCATTTTTCATTTCTCAGTTACCAAACTCATCGAATGAATTTTCATGTCTACTATTATATTTTTCATTTCTAGAATTTCCACCTAGTTCTTTCCTACAGATTCAATTTCTCCATCTGTTCACAACTCTTCTTTACCTGTCTTGGAAACTGTTGCTGCATAACAAATTACTCACATATTTACCAGCTGAAAATAACTATTCTAATTTGCTCATGATTTGTGGTAATTCAGGAAATGATCAGCCTTTTGGTTTCTCGTGTAGTAAGATGTCAACTGGGGCTGCAGTCATCTGAAGGCTCCACTGAACTAGACATCAAGAAGTCTCAACCCACAGTTGATAGTGGGTATCCCTGGAAGGTCAATAGCTGGGGCTATTGGCCTGAGTACCTATGTGTGTCCTCTTTAGGACAGGAGTTTGAGGGAAGTCAAGCTTCTTATCTGTTTCAAGAGAACCAGAAGGAAGCTGCATGTCTTCTTCAGATATAACCTCAGTAGTAGCATAGAATTACTTTTCCCTTATGCTATCATCTGAAGCAGATAAAAGGCCTGTCCAGATTCACAGGAGGTAAAATAGACATAAACTCTCAATGCAATGTGTCAAAAATTTTGTGACCATATTTTCAAAACATCATGCTACTTTTAACTTTAAATTAGTGTATTTATCAGTTCTTTTCTTTGATGTGTGTGTGTGGGGGGGGTACCAGAGATTGAACTCAGGGGCACTCGACCACTCATCAACATACCCAGCACTATTTCATATTTTATTTACAGACAGGGTCTCATTGAATTGCTTAGCACCTCACTTTTGCTGAGGCTGGCTTTAAATTTTTGATCCCCCTGCCTTAGCCTCCTGAGCCTCTGGGATTACAGGCATACACTACCTTGCCCAGCTTATCAGTTCTTCTAAAGACCTTATTACCAGGTAATTTCAACATCTGTGAGCTCTGTAGGTCTGCTTCAACTAACACATCCTTCTCTTGACTGTGGGTGACATGATTCTGCCTCCTGACATATTCTGAAATATATCCTGGCACAGAATTTGTACTTAGAGCTACAATATTTTAGGATTTTATTTATTTTACCTCTAATTACATGCCAAATATTGCATCTAAAAGGAACAGCAGGAGTGAATATAGATAAAATTACCCTAGGAATAGTGTGCTCCTTCCTCAGACAGGCCACTAGTTGTGCAGTCTGTCTTGGTTTTATGTCAGCTTTATTTGGATCCAATTCACCATTGGATTCACATATTTTGGTGGTGAGATCAGGTCTTTAACACAGAAAGATGCTAAAGTTCTCACTCTACAGTGCAACTGTCAGCCTTATGGATTGCTGGAGAATTTTCTTTGCTTTCTAACTCTCAACCTTCCTTCCCAGTCCCCAGTTTTCCCCTGTCCTTGTCCTCAGTGAAGACTACACACACCTCAGGGTTATCCCTTCAAGTTCTCCTGTTCTGCCCTCAGCCTTTAGTGGCCTGATGTTTTGTCCTCGAGGAGGCTTCTAGGCCAGGCATGGTGGCATGTGTCTGTAATCCCAAAAGCTTGGGAGGCAAAAGATGGAGGATTGAAGTTCAAAGCCAGCCTCAGCAATTTAGCAAGGTCCTAAGCAACTCAGCGAGACTCTGTCGCTAAATAAAAAACATAAAAATAGCTGGGGATGTGGCTCAGTGCGTAAGCACCCCTGGGTTCAATCATGGTATCAAACAAACAAAAATTTTTAGAAAATAAGGATGCTATGCACCTTGGGGATATTCCTTTGACTTTCTTTCCCTGTCCCTAAACTTTATACAGTGTTGCTCTGCGTTCAGTGAATGTCCCATAAAAGAGAATTTGTAGCTATATATGGACTTGTTCTGTGACTGTGATTCTCAGAAATATAATCACTGTTATCTACATATATACCCATCAAAAGTTTGGCTATTTCTTCCTACCCCATCTAGTTGATGGCTTCCCCCTTTCCCCAATATGCTCAGGGATGACAGCAGGCATAGATATTTTCTTTCCTAAAAAGGGTTAAATTCTTTCTATAATTTAACTCATTTAGATTTCTGAACATTGTCAGTTCTTTGAAGAGTTCTGAAAGACTGATTTTTATAGTAGTTTATATGACTTACTTTTGTTGTAAGAGATGAAATGGAAGTCTTTTTAAATGCTTTACATTAGGAACTAACTTTGAATGGGGAAAAATATCCCTTGCTACATGTAGCATGACCTTACTTCACAATACTAGGGGTCCATAATGCAATTCTCCCAAAGGGACTCTCTAGAGACACCACACATTATAGAATTTGACAATATATCTCTAGTGCAAAGTCATGAATGTCTATTTTGGGTCATCCCAAGTAGATGTGAACTGCTTCTAATCCTCATTCTTGATTGTAATTGAAGGAAACACTCTTATCAGATCAATCATCTTATGCCATGTGCCAGAAATCATCTACTCTAAGAAAAGTATCACTTCTGTAATTGGGGTTACTATTTTTTCAAGTTTTCAGAAGTGCACCATTTTTTTTTCTATGGTGCATCTGGGGCAATAGCAGTGGTTTTTTTTGTTGTTGTTGTTTTGTTTTTGTTTTTTAATTTTTTAAAATGGTCCTTGTCTCTACCATTCTACCTAGGACGCTATGAATTTACTATCTTGCATGGTAGGATGCAGTTTATAATGGCTATTTTTCCAAAGTAAATCAATGTAAGGATTCCATCAGATATTAAATATTCCCATCTTTTTAAGCACATAGGTATTAGAGAAATCATCCTAGGTTTGTCCATGAATTCATGGAACCTACTTTCAGCTAGGCTTAGACCACATGGATCTATTTTGCATCTGGTTTCAATACACCTTCTCTGTAACAAGAGGCTTCACAGCATTAAACCATCTCAGGGACAATCTCTGAGACATGGTGAATTCGTTCTCTATCTCAATGCAACAAATTATCCCAAAATATTAGAAGATTGAAGTAACAAACATTTATTATCTCATAATTTCTGAGTTTCAAAAATTCAGAAGCAGCTTGGCTGTGTGATTCTAGATTAGGGCCTTTCAGGAGGCAGCAGTCCAGATGTTGTAGGGCTGGAGTCATCTGAAGGTCTGACTGGAGAAGAAGACATGTCTGCTTTCATAATGACAGAATCACACAGCTGTTGACAGGAGGCCCAGTTCCTTGCCAAATAGACCTCTCTATAGAACCAACTGAGCATCCATACAACATGGCAGGAAGCTTCCTCCATAGCAAGAGATCCAAGAGAGAAGACAATGTCTTCTACTCCTATACACAAACTATTATTTTCACTGTATCCTACTGGTTAGAAACAAGTCACTGAGTGTGGGTGAATTAAATGAGGGAATTTTCCCAAAACATAGAATATTGGTGAAGACAATTGATGATGATCACAGTTCTTAAGAATCAAAGTCCAAACTGAAATGCATTCTGCTGTCATGTATAACAAATTAGAACAAATAAATAAATTGATTAAAAATAAATAAATACATTAATTAATTAATTAAAAGGGACTGGGGATGTAGCTCAGTGGTAGAGTGCCACTGGGTTTAATCCCCAGTACCAAAAAATAAAAAATAAAAAAAAAAAAGAATCAAAGTCCAGACCTGGGGGAAGAAAGGCTTCTGGGCTTTGTCACAGTGATAAATTGGCAACAAATGAGAGTCCTATGGGGCTAGTCCTGAGGCAAAAGAGGTAATAAGGTATGAATTTGGAGGTCACAGACCTGAGGGACATCAGACCCAGAGGTTTCTCTGTCCCTCTGTCAGTTTACTAGTGAGTCATCCGGTATCTATAGGTCATCACCATCTAGCATTCACTTCATGATTTTCATATGATTAACCACATTATCTATTCATATCACTAATTTGTAGGGCTCTTATTCCACAACTGCCTGCATATTACCTACAAAAGACACAATATTTGGGGCTAGGGCTATGGCTCAGCGGTAGAGCGCTTGTCTGGCATGTGTGAGGTCCACATAAATAAAATAAAGGTATTGTGTCCATCTACCACTAAAAAAAAACAAAAGACACAATGTTTGAAACCCTGCTAAGTTTCTTCTGACCTCTCCATGAATACATCTATTTATTGTAATCAAGGGAGCATCAACATCTTCTAGAGGCAATGACAATCAGAAAGGAAGGGTCGTTGTACTTGGGAAAGACCTGGCAGTGATAAAAACCATCCCTGTTATTCACTATCCTGTAATTCTGTTAATATAACTAGTTAATGAAATTCTCCATTTCTCCCATGTTGTAAGATATGTGAATGTGTATTATATGAAGGAAATAAGTGTGTTAAGCTTCCAATAATTCATTCCCAGCACTACTGGTGGAGGATGTTTTAAATAAAATGGGAAGGAGTATCCGAGCCTTCTGTGATCATCATAGATTCCATGACAATTTCCATGAGGTTGGCACTACTTACCCCAGTGCCTTGCTTGATTCAAATGAAAGTAATTATATTCTGTCTCAGTCGCCTTTTTTGAATTTGTAATCTCAGCGGGAAAATGATTTCACTTTACAATACATTGGTCTATGATTTTGCGTATTTTTAGAGAGCTTCTAATTTTGTTCATCACAAGATTTCACAAAGTTTTGATTTTAACCATATTCTTGGTCATACTTAGGGATGATCTATCTCATATATCATTAAATCATATTTTATTAACATTCTTTTGATGGGACATTTATTTAAGTTTCCTGCAAACCTTCCTTAGAGCAGAACTATTTAGAAAGATGATTTGGTGATGTGTTTCTAAAATCAGCTCTACTACCCTTTTGAAAATATTGTAAATATTCCTTTCATGAGTTAACTTATTTTTCATATAGTTTGTGGTAAGTGTGAATGCATAGGAAAGGAAGAGACTGAAAATATACGATAACAGGACCTGGGCTCCACCCATGAGAATGGGTGTTATGACTAGGAAGAACACTGTCCACAGACATGAATGCATCTGTATCTGTGCCTAATGAAGGACCATGAAAACTGACAATGGGCATCAGTAGAATAAGTTTTAGGAGGTAGGAACAATGAGAAAGGCATAGAATATTTTTTAAATATATTTCAACAAAGCTGAAATAACATGAAATTAAAAAGTATCACAATCCTCATTCTCTTGCCAAAATAAGTGAAAGAAACTTAAGATATTAAGATACCTGCATTCTAATGCAAAACATGTTATATACTTACTATAAGAGAAAAATAGAAGACATTTCTATTTCTCTTTAAACTTACATTAAAAGATATTACTTTGCATGCAAGGCATATACTGATGAACTCATGTCTTGTATCATTTCTCTATCAGATAACAGGATTTACATAGAGATGAGTTTCATGTGAAAACTGTTTTTGGCTTACTGATAGAAATAGATAATTTGGAGAAGTTTCCAACTATGCAAAGGAGTCACCACCATGATGAAAGGTGAATGCTCTGACGCTGCATGAGATGTATAGTAAGCCAAGAAACTATCCAAATTTTAAAATGGGAAAAAAAAAATAGGATGCCCATAAAAGAGTGAGACATTTTCTAAAGTTTTTTGAGAAGAGTAAATGCTTTAAGTTTTATTTTGTGTGCTGAAAAATTTTTTTAAATATGTATAGAATTTTTAAAACCTTACATTAGGTAAAATAGGTCTTAAAGTTACAAAGGAAAAGTGAACAAGAAATAAAAATGGTTCTTTAGTGAACCTTCCCTCCATAGTTTTAAATCCTTACGTAAGAAAGTAGCCATAGTTTTTCATCTGGGCTTCCAGCACTCCTGATCAATCTCTAGACTAGAATGTGCTTTGTGTGAAAGAGAATCCCTCTCTGTGAGATCTTGAAGAACCCATGTTGTAATCAACAGGTTATAGAAGACTGAGTGTGTATTCTGAGATAATGGCATATTTCCTTATTTCTTCCTTGTTAACTTTGACAGCACTCTTTGGCATATCAGATTCTTTACAAATAGGAAATTAATATTTATAGTTCTCTTGCCACATAGGTGTGTGTCTATCCACAAAGATGGCAATTTTCTTCAGTTAAATCATTGAACCTTTTGTAAAACATAACATTTATGGAAATACAGTGCAGGAAATGGCTATTTTTCAAGTCAGTTTTGCTAAAACTCAATTTTAAAAAATACATTTTTTCTCCATGGCCCATAAACATATTTATATACTTAGATATATATATAATTGAAATAAAGACTCTTACCATGAATGAAAAACTGACATTCTTTCTTCTGTTGGGTAACTTTTACTTGATATAGCTTATATTTTAATTTTCATTGCTAATCTAGATTTACTAAATTGATATTGCAAGCCATCTGTAGGTTGTATACCTCAATTCAGAAAACATTATTGCAAAGATTCTCAAAATATTATCTAGACACCTGCTTCAAATGGGAAGAAAGCCAGGGGCTCTTCTCCAAAGGATAATGAATTCTTTAAGAAAAAAATCCCCCTTTCTTCTGGGATAACTTTCTAAGCCAAGTGAAATAGGAAACTGCGTCAGGCACAAGGACATGTCCAACTAAAGTGCCTTGAAACAATCCCTACAGATTGATGGCAAAAGCCCAGAACTTCACACCACTGTGGGAAATCTGTATTACTACACTTGAATTCACCATACATTTCTCCTTTATTGCTTCAGGACATGAAGTTATACATTAAATGTGGAAGGACAGAAGGAGCTAGTTGTCTCTTTGCCTACAAAAAGGCTGTGAGGGAAAATAGGGGGATGTCTCACATGCTATGAGATTCCTGTGTGAACCTGATACTGTGACATCATTATCAACAACGTGCTATCAATATCAATGTCAAATCGGGTGCTACTCTAAATGGCTGACAGAGACAAGAGTCACACAAAATGGCCCCATGGTACATAAATCCATCAGGACCTTACTATCTTTCTGCAAAAGTACTTGGAATATTTTTCTTAGTGCTGAAAAATGGTTAGTATTTTTTTTTCATTTGTATTTGTATTTTTTTTTTAAATGTTCTGCTGTCTTCTTATGCTACAAGTTCCCAGGAATGCTTCCTCTGATTTAATAAAACACATGTATATGTCCTTATTAATTACAAATTAAAATTTTATGGCCCCTGAAGCCCATCAAAATAAAAAAAATAAATAAAGAAGAAACAATGTTTTCTTCTCTTAAAAAGCAAAAGCAGCAAAACAGTGCATTTAGGAGATTTTTTTCCTCATTTACAATATTTTTTTCTGAGAAAAAATATTATTTGTCAGGTCAGTGTAAGGATTTCATGGTATGCCTTATGCAACATGGTCCATTACCTGGCATTATGCATTATCTGACTATGGATTAAATTCTAGTAAAAAGGGAGTAAAGGAATTACTTTTTAAAACCACATTATCTTATTCAGGCTTTTGAAGTATTTATGCATATTGAAGAGAAAACTTAGGATCCCAAAAGGTTTAATACACCCATGTTAAATAAAGAAGAGTCTCTTCTTCCTGGTGGGCTTAATGTAGAGAGAAGAAAGACCAAAATACAAGAAAAAGAAAGAAAATTCAATAATACAAGCTGCACTGAACTTAATACACATGTCCATTTATTCCAAGCAAACACATTTTGATATACCCTGAAATTCTAATCAACCAAAACATTGATGCAAAAATAGGATCATCTTATTGCACAAAGTCTTTTGTTCCTTTTGGTATAAAACAAGAAAGTATTTTTTTCAAAGACATACATAGAAATAAAGTATGAATGTACCTTCCTTCTCAACAAAATGCAAAGACAAATCATTTTGCTATTTTATGCCTTTTTATAGAAACTCTCAACTCTAAGTATGATTTATTTTTTATTAAAATATTTATAATGGGGTATAACTTGGTCACATCTGCTTATAGAACATTTAAAATAATTATTCAACAAGTAACATTTATCTTATATCATCTCACATTCCAGTTTGTATTATATGTCAAATGAAAGCTATTTGAAATTATAATAATGTTGGGTTTATTTAGATGTATAAGTACCATTTCTAGAAAAAAAAGATTTAAGTAAAGTTAATCTTGACAAGAAAAATGCATTTTGATGTGAATTGAATACTAAGTATATACTGTGTTGTAAGTTGTATGTAAATACTTACAGTAATACTGTTATTTTTCTTTTTAGCATAAAATAAGCAATTTTTAGCTAAAGATACCATTAGCAATTGTAATATAGCTGAAGTTAAATCTTCTCAATAGTAATATTGAGAGTCTTAGAGTTAGCTGGATATTGAAAAGAAAAACTTAATTACTTTAGTCTTAAAGGGACTCTACATCATTTCTCACCAAGACACTTCAAGTCATGTGTGACTTGGTTCCAAATATTATAGATCTATATTATTAATCTTTGAATGCCAAAGAAAAATTAGGATTAAAAACCTCCCACTGCAAACCTTTGTCTTTAATCATTAGCAAATATTTATGATATAACCTCAAAGGAAAATCTGAGTTTTGGCTTTGTTGTTAACAGCAGTTTCTTAACTTAATCATAGAATTTTTGCTTATTTTCTTAGGCTATTTGAACCATGCAGTTTTAGTATCAAGAAAAGGCATCCTCTGAGTGGACAGGAAGCTTTGCTATACAAGTGTCATTTGCCATAAGTGAACTGGGACTGAAGAGCTCTGTTCCGATATTCCAAAGTGGTTTCTGAAAAGGCTTGTATGAGGTCTAGCCAAGTCTAAGCCCATAGGTGCTAGAGTAAAAGCTAACATCCTGTTTCTCCTGGCTTGTCTTCCTGTGGACCAGTGTAAGTGGCTTTTCAGCACATTGGAGTGACAGATTTGGAGAAGATGAGGAAAATGATGCACTTGGAACTGATAACCTGCTTTTGAAGCTGTCTGGACCCATGAGGTTAGGAAAAAGGACTCCTTCACATAGTCCAGCCAAAAATGCACAGACTTAGAGACAAAAACCCCAGTTAAAATAAATGTTGACTTGCCTACTTTGTTTCCTTTACATATGGATTTCTCTTGGGAGCAGAACAGGGATAAGGTGTATCTGGACTGAAAACATCATAACATTCAGCCCAAATGTGTACCAGGTGCTGTTGCAGAAGGCCAGAAGACAAACACCCAGGAACAAGTTACAATGTAGACAAAACCTTGTATTGGAAGTGACTTCCTACTTTGAAACTTTAAAAAAGAAGAGGTTTTGATATTGATAGGATTGGAGATCTAGGTAATTTTGGAATTTTTAATTTTTAATTTTATTTTTGGTACCAGGGATTGAATCCAGAGCACTTAACATCCCCAGCCCCGCCCCCCCCCCTTTTTTTTGACAGGGTCTCACTAAGTTGCTTAGAATCTAAGTTGCTTAGGGCCTTACTAAATTGCTTAGAATTTGTGATCCTTCTGCCTCAACCTCCCAAGTTGCTGGAATTACACCGTGCCCAGCAATGCTGGGATTTTCTATTATAAAACACACTAAATGACTGTCACTTGGAAAGAACAAGAATCTGCCACGGCCAGAACTATGATTTGAGGAAATACAGGGAGCTTATTCTTAAGCATCAGACCAAAGGGAAGCTACTGGTTTGGTGGTCTGAGTCCCACATGGAGTCAACAAAGCTTCTGGATGTTAAATCACAAGTGGATATTGAAGGTTGGGATTTTCTAGGGTCAAGGGGTCCTCAAGGTCACCTGGTCATGGACATGGATATTGACTGATATCAGGAATTTTGTTAACATGATTTATTTTGTTTTGATGTTTCCTACTTAGTGATTTCTTTTTAATCATCACTGAGAAATTTCATGTTTCCACGTGGAAAGTCAGATTTCATTCCAACTAGCTGAACAAAACATAGCATAAAAGAATTCCGTTTTCTAGTTAACATTTTTTAAAATTTATTTAGCTAATATTTATTTAACACCCAATATGAGCTAATGTGGTGAAGTTCATTCTTAACCCAAGAGCATTTAGGATGCCCAAAGGTCAAGGCAACAGCATGAGACTTGAACAGAGGATATTTTGCTTCTGATTTGGCCTTGAGGGCCCAGTCAGCTGAGGGAAGCTCTGGGAGCACAACTTTTGGTAGAGGATGCCTGACAATCCCTTTCAAGTTTTTTTTAAGTTTCCAAAGGCTTATAGAGAAGGTCAGACAATGAATAATTAACCTCACTAGAGATTTCTCTCAACTGACTATTGGTATTTGGAAGATTGAGTGACCACCTGAAAAAGCTGAATACAGGTCCCACCCACCCCATCATTTTTTTCCCGTTCCTCTTGTTTTCTCTATTTCTTCAAATAATAACTAGTACTCATCAGCTATCAATTTCAATCTTGACTTAGACTTTAGTATGTAACGATTTGGTGAAGCTTCCTTGCTCCAGAATTATTATTGTATAAGAGAATCAGCATTTAGAGTATAAGTTGTTACTTTTAGATTTGGGGATCTTATATTCTGGGGATATTTAGACTTAAATCACATAAGTGTTATTCCAATGTTATCGTCCTATTTTGTGTTGATGTGCCGAAAACTAAAAAAAAAAAAAAAATTAAAATACATTATAGGGTGGTTATAGTAGTTAACTGTCACTATGTGACTAACAATTACCAAGAAACTTCTGTGTATCTGTGACACTGTGGTTTGGCAATTTAGGCAGGGCTACCTGTGAGGGCTTGTTACTGTTCCAAGTGGTGGCAGCTGGGCTTGTTCATGTGTGTGTGGTCAGTTGGTGGGTAGGCCAGAGTTAAGCTGGTTCTTGATGGCCTCACTCACATGCATGGAAGTTGGCTGGAACTGTTAGCAGAGGGAATCCGCTACTTTTCTACATGACCTCTTCCTATAGCTCATTCAGACCTCCTACCCAGCAGTTGGATTTCAATATAGTCCAGCCCAATACACAAATGTTCACCAAGCCGCTGCTTTTCTCACATATGCCGATGCTTAAGGGGTCAAAGTAAGTTATGAAGACAACCCCAGAGTTAAAACGGAAGGGAACATACGTTGGCATGGATGGTTAGTCATGACTCATTGGTGCCATTATGTAGTTATATAC
The DNA here is from genome assembly GCA_025594165.1 of Tamias sibiricus. Lineage (NCBI taxonomy): Eukaryota > Metazoa > Chordata > Mammalia > Rodentia > Sciuridae > Tamias > Tamias sibiricus. The sequence continues at coordinate 102,156,390 of CM046664.1, read as the reverse complement.
CCCAGTCCTGGTGAGATTAATCCTTCTTTAGTGAAAGCAAAGAATCTGTTTTAGTTCTGTGAAAAATGATGTGGGTTAAACTCACAGAGACACACAACATACTCCGTGGCTTAAGTGGCAGAGCTTCATTTCCCTCATCGTGAGAGTGTGCTGGATTTAGTGATTCACTTCTAACTAATCAGGTATGGCAGAAGTGAAGGTTTGTAGCATACAAGATGAGGACATAAAAGACATTTTGGCATTCTCTTTGGTCTCTACTCTTAGATCACAGCTCCAGACAAAGCAGCTGCCATGTCATACAACACCCAAGGAACTCCAGAGAGGCCTACTGGAGGAACAGAGACCTCTGGCCAACAGTCCCTTGAGTAAGACATTACCAAACGTTCCAATGACATTGGCACCAGCTGACATTTTAAGGGCAATCTCATGAGAAACTCAGAACCAAGTCAGCTATTCCCAGATTTCTGTCTTTCAGAAACTCTGCGAAGTAATAGATGGATTTTTTTTTGTTTGTTTGCTTTTGGTTTAAGCTGTTAAGTTCTGAAATAATTTGTTACCCAGTAATAGACAATGTGAAGCTGGACTGCTTGAATCACTAATCCCTGATGGACAAAATAGAATACTTCTAAGAGTGCTCAAAACAATCAGCCCAATGGTGCAGGCAGGGCCGCCATCTTCTGCCAGCTTCACCCTTGGCCAGTCACAGACTTAGGCCTCAACCTCATGGAATTAAGAACAAAAACAAGTATAATTTTGGTTTACAGAGAGAGAAACTAAACTGTGTTCTTCAGCTCCTCTCTACTTTTTATACCTCAAGAAGGAACAAGAATCTGGTGAAAAACACTCTACCATGAAGGAGGAGCACTTAGGAAGTTGAACTGCCGAGGAGAAGCCATTGGCTGACAAGCCTGACACAGACAGGTATGGCCCCATTTAGACAATTCCCATGCAGCCTCAGTGGTGATGAGAGTCGGGTCATAGCCACAGATGAGATCGACGTATTTTTCACTCTTCCTTTCTACTCTTTTTCTCTTCTAGTCAAATCACATGTCTAACAGAATACCAACACTTGTTTTCCCTCAAAGAAATGCTATCTCTTTCTCTTTTCTCCCCCTCTTCTTCCTGGGAAGTAGTCCTGGACCCTATATCCATCAGAAGAATATCAGGATGGGCAACTTAGAACAATTCCATTCTAGGACATGGAGGCAAATCTTCTCCCACCGTTTATCCATCATCTCTCTCTCTCTCTCTCTCTCTCTCTCTCTCTCTCTCTCTCTCTCTCTTCGTCTTTAAATGCTCTGTTGCCATCATTGGTGAGATATTTGACTCATACAAGAGTCTTATGGGGGAGGTAGCCTGTCATACAGAAAAAGAGCTTTTCCATGAATTCCAACTTTTCTACTAGAACTTTCCATTGAGTTCCAGAGCAAAAACCCAATACAGAATGAAATACCACTTTGTCACCTTTGTGCTTCTACCTCTTTGTGTGTGACTGTGTGTGTATATATGCATATATGTGTGGGCGCATGTATATGTTTAGGTAAGCAGTTGTCCCTTGGTGTCTGCAGGGAATTGAAGATGATCAAGTCCTTTATATAAAATGGCATAGTATTTGCATATAACCTACACACATTCTCTTGTATACTTTAAATCTTCTCTAGATTATTTATAATACATAATACAATGGAAATGCTACTAAATAGCTGTTACACTATACTGTTTAGGGAATAAAGACAAGAAAAATATGTACATGTTCAATACAAATGCAAATTTCTTTCAACTATTTTCAAATTGAGTCTGGTTGAATTCATTGACACAGAAACTGCAGATATGGAGGGATGACCATATGTATAATATCTTTGGAGAGTTCAGGAAAGAAAGTAGCTAAGATGAAGTACAGTTCAGATGTTAGTTGGTCCTAAGTATCCACTGGTTTTTGTTGCTATTATTTTTAGTATTAATACATAAAATATGGGAATTGTTTGCTTGCATTAATTGGCCGATCAAGTTAAGAGATTGATACAATGCCATCAGTCTTTACTATCTGATTGTCAAACTGTCATTCAAGCTAATGCTCAATAAAATGTGAGGAAATGCAAAATTATTCCAAGCAAGTATTGAAAACTGTTATAAAAGGCAAAAAATTCCTCAATGTCAGGTTCAAAGTAAGGCACGTTGGAAATAGCAATTTAGCATCCTTTGTCCTGATTTTGTAGTTTCTGTACCCAGCTCCCATTATTTGAGAAGGCAGTTTTGCCTGAGTATGAACTGTGGAATTGGATCGCAGCTGATAAGCTGTGAAATAATTTAACCACTTGGAAAAGGAAGAATTTTTTTAAGGCCCCCAGAGTTATCATTGTCATGACAGCTTAAAAAAGACTTCTGTTTGGTGCAAAATTGACTTTAAAAAGCAAAACTCTAGTCAGTCTAAAGTGACTATTATATATTAAAAATGGGCACTAAATTCATTATGTGATTATCTCATTTAATTTTCATTAAAACTATCTCCAAAGGCAGTACTATTGTCATCCCTAATGCAAATAAGAAAACTGAGGCTTCAACAATCTAAATGCATTGATCCTGCCTCAGTTTCCTTATTTGATATTCCTGTGCAGAGGTGTTCTGAAATGTTCTCTCCTAACCACTTTCCTATAGTACATCTAGAAATAAAGAACCTTTAAAATACTGAAGTAGTATTAAATACCACCATCAAAGTTTTTGCTAAAAGCTTATAAGATTTCATTCACAGAAATATGTAAGCTCTAATCATTTCAAAGGAGAGAAACAAGAAATATTTATTTACTTTTCCTGGCTACTATCAGACTGGTAACATTATAGTGTCTCTCTTTCTCTCTCCCTCCCTCTGCCCCCACCCCTTTCTCTCTCTCTCTCTCTCTCTCTCTCTCTCTCTCTCTCTCTCTCTCTCTCCCTCCCTCCCTCTCTCTCTCTCTCTCTCTCTCTCTCTCTCTCTCTCTCTCTGTCTCCCTCTCTCCTCTCTTTCTCTCTCTCTCCCTTATTCTGATAACATAGGAACTTCCAGTTCTCTCTCAGACTCAAATCTGGGTCCCTGCATGCTAGTCTTTGTATAGCTGAAATTTCCACCTTCTTCCTCATTTAAAACACAGACTAAATCAGCCCCAGGTCACTGTGGTCAATTGCCCTAGACCAACAGTGCCCAGAATCCTAGTGATGATCTATGCACTGCGGCCACCACCATTGCCAACTGAAAATACTCTCCTCTTACCTGCATCACTGAACAGATGGTTTTTCCATCCATTTCAACTCTTCTGGTGCTGAATTCACAAAGAGCACTGCACAGGAATATCAGCGACATCTGCTGTTTGGACTCTCTTGTATAATCTTCTCCCTAATTTTTGAATTTGCTTTGAGCCTGAGGGATCTCAACCAAACAATCTGAGTATCACTGTGCCTTGAGAAAATGAAAATGTGTTCTCTACTTGTCTTGAATGAAATGTCATGAAGACTTTTCTTCCCCTAGGCCTTGTGTTTATCCAGGGGAGTTGAGTACTGCTGTCAGTCCCCAGAAAGGGCTATTGTTTTCTCCCCACCAAGATTCCATGGTTCTCCATGAAAACAGTCCCTGATAGGTCCACTAGACACCCCTGAGAAATATCCAGAAGAATCTGAATCTGGCCTGTAATCCCCAGCGCTTGGGAGGCTGAGGCAGGAGGATTGCGAGTTCAAAGCCAGCCTCAGCAATTGTGAGGTACTTAGCAACTCAGTGAGACCCTGTCTCTAAATAAAATACAAAAAAGGGCTGGGGATGTGGCCCAGTGGTGGAGTGCCCCTGAGTTCAATCCCTGGTACAAAAAAAAAAAAAAAAAAAAAAAAAAAGAATCTGCAAGAAACAGAGCCAGGGTATCCTTTTAGTATTTTTGATACAGGGTCAGAAACCCATGATCAGTTAGCCTTAGGATGGCCAATACATTATAAACCACTCAAGTAAGTATTTTTGAAATGCATGCATTTGCTGGGCATCAAATAGTTTCTGATAACATAGTTAAGTGTTTTATCTAAATGAAAAACTCTATGATTATGTATAATTTACAATCCTGCTCTTTAGGAAGTTTTCCAATTTCAATGAACTATAGAAATATAAAAATTATAATATGATCAATGAATCTGTGTGCCAGTTAAGGCCTACATACCACACTAGTTGAGGACATGTCTAACCACAGAGGCAGCTTGGTAAAATCTAGGTTCAGAAAAAAAGCCACTAAAATACACCTTTGTTATGTAAATTAAAATACTAATTGGGCATATATTGCTCCTGGAGTTTGAAGGAGAAGGATGTAAAATAACCTTTTGTGGATCAATTGAGACTCTGTTTTCTGACTTCCTTATTATGCAAAGCTCATCAAGGAAGAGTGGACAAGCATAAGAAACCTAACACCTTTTGGGTAAAAGCTTAAGAAGGCAACCTCTGCTCTTTAAGACTTTAACTGTGGCAGAATAAAGTTGTCCTCTCAGGCCTGCTGGCAGAAATGTCTTCCAAGAATTGAACCATGACCTCTTAACTCTAGTGTCAAGTCTTGATCCACTAACCCAGATTTGCACCTAGACCTGAGCATGCACACATGCAAACAGATATGAATACTAAAATTTCCTTCATGCTGTAGCCATTGATGAAGAGCCTACTCTATTACCAGGGAGTCTCCAGAGGACAATTATACAAGACATTGTTCCTGCTCTGAAGCTCATCACAGTGATGGCAGGGATGGGAGATGTTGCACTCCTACGCGTTCTTGATGTATCTCAGTAATCCAAAGAAGTAGACATGTTCATAAATTTCCAGATGAAGAAATCTAGGCTGTACAGTGTCACAGGAGTGAATGCTCAAGCTGAGGTTTGGGCCTAGATTTCTCTGATTCTAAACCTTATTCTTTTTCAGAATTTGAGATTTTACATTTGCGATTGTTCCAGAAGATCAAAATCTCTAAAAATGCATTCAGATGAATACAGATCATTGTAGGGTAAAGATGAGAACTTAAAAATTGAAGGGACTAGAAACTGATGAAATAGGAGATTAAAAAACAAACCATGAAAATCCAGAGGACAAAGTCAGAAGTTGTCATGGAAGTCTGATGAGCTGGGACAAATAAGAACTGGTTATTGAAAACACAGGGATATGTCTGTGTGAGAAAGGGAAGGGGCATGCAATCAGAAAGAATCAATAAAGGCAACATGCTTGGAAGAGAGTTTCATAAGTGGATAATGCAAGTGGAGAGAGCAATTTTTTTATGTCAAGGTAATAAGCTTCCTAAAGGGTTAAGATTTTCTTGCCATATTACAATTAATTGATACTTTCTTTTCTGAATTAAATGAATTTACAGACTACTACACCAAGTTTCTGCCATGGAGAAACCAGAATCTATTTGACTTTATAAATTTAAATCTAAAACTATGAAGTTGGAGAAGAAGATGTTGGAACTTCCTATCACTGAAGTGGAAATTAACTTGGCAAATTTTAAATATTCATTATTGAAATAACAGTGAGATAGGGTACTGACTGCAACAAGACTGGTAATTGTCTTCCCCATAAATCTGTTGTCTCAATTCTCTATTAGTAACAGAACACAGTTTTATGTAGGTGAAGGATGCCAGCTAAGAGAACACATTTTACAGATTTTCATGCAAAAAGGTTCAAAGCTCCAGGGAATGACATGTCTGCAGAAGACTCATGTGAGACTTCTGGGAAGTGTAGGTTGCCTCTGAGATGGCAAGATGAGAAGAGACTGATGCCTGATGGTCCTTCAATCACCACAACACCAAAGTCTGCCTACCTCTAGGCACTTCCAGGAATGAGATAACCCTCTCCTCACATATTGATCTATTACTTTGAGATGTTCCTAATGTATGTGGGTGGCCAAGTCTGATCTAACCAATACAGAATGAATTAGACTGAGTAATCATTGCTTTAGGATGCTATTAAATGCTAGATAATCTTGAATTAAAATTGAACACTGATAAAAACATAATTTCAAATTTATATGTGAAGTTTATGGCTAAACTTGGCCCAAGAGTATCAAATATAATTATTTGAAAACTGGTCTAAGAAGAATAAATCAGGGTTAAGTGAATAGATAAAAAGTATCTTGAATTTCTCCCAGGTTTCCAGGATTTCATAGAAAGACAACAATAAAATGATAGGAAAATTTCTATAAATAACTAATGTTCTGTGTTAAAAATAGAAATGTTCCAATGCACCAGAAATATAGGAATTCATTTTAATCCCCCATTTTTCACTGAAGCACATATACTTTTGTGTTAAATTATATTCTTAAGGAATAATGTGCTATTTCTAAAAGTTATACAATTCTTAAGTATATATCTCATAATAATCTGTTATAATAGATTATAAAGTTAGTTTATAATCTATTATAAAATTAATAATAAAAGAAGAAACAGATCATAGAAGGGCCATGCATATATGCTTACTTGAAACCCTTTCTAAAATTTTGCTATTATTTGGCTTCCTCTCCTGCATGGATAACTGCAGACCAGATATTGGGAAACTGATCAAAGGACAAGATAGTTTTCAAAGGAAGAAGAGGAGGAAAGAAGGGTCATGGAACATTATTGCTAAGTGATGTTATATACATTATTTACTTTAAAAAATCTTCTAAGTAATTTGGAAAATGAAAAGAAAATTAAACAGTGATAAAATACAGATAATTCCCAATTCTATCAGGGAGCAGAAAAGGGAATGCCAAATAGCAACTTTCTTCACTTCAAAAAGGAACAAATTCATATGAAGTGCCACACAAATCCGAAAGTATCATTTACACAAATTTTATCTTGTTTAAATTTTATAATTGATTAATTTATCTAACCCCACAACTTCAATCATCAATTTATTTACAAATGAATCACAAATATCCATCTCCTGGCCTCAATTCTGCCCTGAATTCTAGACCAGAATGACATTATCTTCATATGGACATCGGTTAAACATGACAAAGACTTTGAACATGAGAAAGAAATATCGTCCCTGTCCTGGTCCCAACACGCATGCTGTCTGCCTTGGTAATGTCACCAGCATCTCTTTGACCTCCCATTCTCTCCACCAACCTTAGACTTACTTCTGCAAGATAAATAAAAATGTATCTCCTCCTTTCTGTTGTCTTTGCCAGTGATCTAAATTAGCTATCACCACTCCCACCTCCCCCTGTCCATCCTTTTAACTCGTTTCCATCTTTCCTTTCTCTTTTCCTTTGAACTGAAGATGATTTATTTTATATAACTCAGATTGGATCGTACTTGACCTCCCCCTCTTTATAATCCTTCAATAACAATCAGTCCCTAACCACCTTTATATTTTCATCTCCTGTCATTTCTTTCCCATGACCTTACACCCTGGTGACATGAAGCAATTCATGTTTCTTCAAATAAGATATGCACTTGGGGCTTTATGGCCTGATGCTGTGATGAGACATATTCTTTACTCTCCCTCTCTGCTTGCTCATATGAGCCACATGTGTACTCTGTGGCACTTTCAGTCGCCTGTCCTGTCAATATGAGTTGTCCTGTCTCTCCCTTGTATTCTTAAAGCATTTGACACACAGATCTATTAAAACACTTATCTCTTGTGCACTTAATATTTTACTTCTAATTCTAGCACTACTAGTCTGTGAGTTATATGAGAGACATGTTTCATCTGGTTTTAGATCTCCAGTAGATAATACACTGCCTTACATACTGTAGCTGCTTGATTTGTCAGAATATAAAATATGCTGACATGTTACTCAAATAATGATTCTTGTATTATAGATTTTTCTTTTTCCTAGAAAAAATTATCCACCTCTTTAATTTTATCCTCAAAAGGTAATGACTTGAAATGAGTAGGGAATCGAACCTGAGAGATACTAGTCTCAAGACTGTGTTTACACGGCACATTTTAAGTGTGCCATAGTGCCTAATAATTGCCCTGATTATTTATTAAAATTTAGTTACTTTCCAGTTAATTAAACTTGTCTTTGGTAAAGTAATCCAATTTTGGCAGAGAAGCAGCTTTTTATGCGCATGTGTGTTGTTGAAGGCTGATTGGATACAATTTTTATAGCCATAGTTTTTCTGATTTTTCTCTTTACTTAAATACATGGCAACATTACTTCTCTAACATGAGAATGCGCTTCCAAATAAGCAATGAGACCTAATCTATTGTCATTTAAATGGCAAATCATAGAGAGTTGTCATTTTTTTCCTTTATATAGCTACACATTTATAGATTACAAGTATGCTTTTTTAAAAAAAACAAATATTTAAATATTAAAAGAATCTACCACATGGTTTGTACTCTTCCTAAATAATTTACCCTACTATGAGTTAGTGATCTGAATTTATTCCAACAACAACAACAAAAATACAGAATCCATAGGTCTTGGGATATTACCATCTCAGAAATGCACCAATTTCAGGAGACTTTTGCCTTCTTATCTGTTTTTGGACACAAGTGCTATTTTTGGACTATACAAGCCAAGGCAGTCACATTTTATAGATGTGCAGAGTCTCTGGAGCTGCTGATACAATTCTGGATGTTCAATCACAAAAACATCACACTCTAATAGGAGTCAACCTGCCCAACACACCAGTCAGTCAGGAGCTTCCTCTGGACATGCAAATTAAAAAGGCATTAGAACTTGATTACAACTTTTTAAAATGGGGATCCATAACTTTTTGAATTTTAAAAATTATTTAATTATGGAATATTTAAAACATGCCAAAGAAATAACAAAAAAATAGCAGGATTCCACATATCCATCACCTAGATGTGACAGGTGCTAATACTTTGTCTCAATTTACTTAAGATTTTAAGATATAGAAGTGTACTGACATACTTTAAGTCTTGCTTCTCATCCTTGCTTCCCCCCTCTCTCTCTCTCCTCTAAGTAGTAAAACACAAAATAGTATGATGTCTTATTTATGGAAGCATCTAAATATAATAAAAATGTATAAAGAAATTTAGGGATTTTATAATTACAAAAAGAAGGGATTAATTCAAAATTTGTGAAACTACATAGAGCAGGATTTGGCAAACTTTTTCTGTGAGAGGTGAGACAGCAAATATTTGAGCTCTCTGTTGCAACTCTGCTTTTGTAGTGTGATAACAACAGACAATACACAAATAAATGAGCGTGGCCAAGTCCCCATATTGCCTTATTTATAAAACTGATGGCAGGCTGATTTGGCCAGCAGGCTGTAGTCTACTGACTCCTACAGTAGACAGTTTTCATTGAACTATTTAATTTCACTGAACAGTTACCTAAAACAAAGGTACATATAGAAAAAGCTATAAATAATAGGCACTGTGGTTTTTATGATAAATCTCTGGAAGAGCTCAAAATTGCCCCCAGTATCCACTGTCTCCTTCTTTTATAATTGTATAATTTAAAACACACAGTAGTATGGAATAAAGAATAATTTCTCCATACTGTTTTTGCAGATAGATATGGCCAGATGACTGAGTTCTGCCCAGTGAGCTGTAACTTCAACAACTACCACAGTCACGTGGTCACTGGGAACCTTCCTAAAAATATTTTTTTTAAGTGCTAGTATGCACACTCTCTAATGCTTTTCCTTTGCTTCCTATATCCTGCAGCTTGAAATGTGGTTTAATTCACTAGAATGCTATTAGCTCTTAAGGACATGGCCCTCACCCTAGGAATGAAGGAGCTGTGAGTTGAAAGGAGCTTAGATTATGGGAACTTAGTATATAGTCAGGCCCTCTTAGCAATATTATTCCTCAAGTGCCCGCCCATCACCATATACTTTTTGAAGGGAAAAAAAATGAACTTTAATAATCTTAATCCATGGTCATTTGGAGTTCTTCTGTTATTTGTTGTCAGACTTAACTCACGTTGATATATCTTTCAGGTCTCGCTCAGTGACAATTAGGCAAAACCCTCAGGTCCAACCAATGCAAGCATTCTGGTCTAACAGAGTTTCCTACTTCCTGATTCTGCATTGTTACTCCTCTTCATAATGGAACTTTATAGAAAACTAACCATTATTTATTTAAGTTAGGAAATTTGTGTAAAACGTAAAGAAAACTCGGTGTCATGTCTCCAACAGTTCAAAGCAAAGTCCTAAAATGCTACAGAGAGATTTTATTGCTTGTATTTCCCTAATTCCAATTAATACTTATACCTACAAGCTGATTTATGCAAATGCTGAAAATGTCTGTGTTTTGCTCTAAGTGCTGGTGGCTGTGCCCCTGGAGAATGGACCCTTCCGCTGCACTGCCAAATGTCGCCTCCACACAGGTGTCACTGCAATGTTGGCTGCAGTTGTTATTTGTGCTGCTCTGGTTGCAGATAGAAGAAGAGATTCCAGAGCAAGCAAATCTCAAAAGAGCTACCCTAATGCATGGAAACCACCCATTCCATCCTTCTTTAACTTCTTATCAAACATCCTTTGATATAACATTCTGGGTTTAGAGTAATTCATTTCATATCTGTTTTTATGTAAAGTACTTTATTCATCAGATCCAGCAAGATGACTGTAAGAGTTGAGTTGTAGAGGGAATTACAATCCCAATTTAAATGTAAATTTTTTTAAAAAAGAGAGAGAGAAAGAAAAGCTGATATAATTAATATTTCTAACATGGAACTACTGAGGACAAAAGATCCAGAATGTTAATGGTGCTTATCTCTGACTGGTAAAGTTATAAATGACTCAGTGCTTTTTATTTTCCAAATATTCTACACAAACCTTTGCTACTTTTGAAAACAGGAGAAAAAATGATAACTCAAGTTCCTGAAACATTTGATTAAATGAAGAAAACCCATGAGAATGAGAAATATTAGAAAAATCATCATGGCATAGAAACTAAGAGCAAATAATAAACCAACAACTCTCATTTATCTGCATCACAGGAAGGCAACAAGGCATATAGCTGCTTCAAGGAGCAAATAAGCAAATGGTCCATTTCACTTTGGTTAGTTTTGGAACACCTGTCACTTCTCTGAGCATTTCAACCTCAGTTTCCTCCTCTGTGAAACTGAACCTAGCCCTCAGAGCTGCTGAGAAGACTAATTTTTTTTTTTTAAAGCCTGGACTTAAATCTCTAGCAGATAAATACTCAGTTCACATCATTGTAATAGCAGATGTTCAATCAATTCACGAATTGCTCTGTGAGTGCACACTGTGAGCATCAATGCTATGTAGGAAACAAAGATGAATGAGAAAGCCGCCATGAATCCATGGACAGCACAAATTGAGTTGGAGGGATAAGATACATGTCCAAATAGTTATAATGCAATGTTCCTCATAAGAGAGGAACAAAGTATGATGAGGTACTGAGGCATCTTTGTTAAGGTATCTCAGGGCAGAGTTTTCCTATGCAAAGAAATAAGAGCAGTTTGGTAAAGAAAGTAAAAATTCTAAATTCCAGAGCTGGCTGTGCCACTAACTGTGGAACCCATGACAGGGTTACAAACCTTCTCTGAATTTCAGATTATTTTTCCAATTAGGAGGACTGCTCCAAATGCCTCCTAAGATAATGTCTGCTTTTATAATAAAACTGATAAAATACCTTGCGCAAGAACTGATCTAACTTCATCATAGCTGCAGATCAGATAAAGACTGCATGTGTGCCTGCTGTACTCATATGTGTCTGGTATGAAATATACATATTTAATCCTTGTATCAATTCTATGATATAAATAAAATTCCTATTATTCCCATTTCCCAGCTGAGGAATTGAGGCACATAGAGATAAGTAGATTCCCTGAAGTTGCACAACTAAGGATTCAAATCCAGGCAGTAGGTAACATTTGAGTGAATCTCTAAACAGTTTTCAGGATTTTAAATCAAACTATAAAGTAAAGAATACTTTCTAGAATGGAAGCTTACCATGAGAAAATGCATAGAAGTAGGCAAGCCAGACAGTTTTAGGCAAGCAGCAACCCAACACCCCAGAAAGAATTAACTCTAAATACATGAGCGGAAATCTTTATTCATTTTGTGGCCCTGATAAAATTCCTTAAGTATGCTAATCCATGATTATCTACAAAGTAAGAATAATAACATGGTCTTTGCAGGACTTATATAGGATGAAATAGATAATACATGTAAGGTACTCAACAAAATCTGGCACATGGTGGGTGGGTACTTAATAAAATGAAGCTATTTTACTACTTATGGATTAATTTAGCATAGATTGGCCTAATCATAACCAAGGATAAGGTGAAAATGGTATAATAGTGGCTACAAAGGTAATTAGACTACAAGTTGGGGTGATCTTTAATGCCTGGCCAGGAAGTTGTTTTGTTGTTATTGTTGTTTGTTTGTTGTTTTTTCTTATAGAGTCATTAAAAATTTTTGAGGAAGACATTTTATACAGCTATAGACAATATTAAACTAATTTGAGTTTCCTGAACACTTACTTGTTGGTCAAAAGGAAGATAGTCCTGTCAGAGAATCACAAGCTAAAATATAAAAAAAGGTAAGAAAAATAACACACATCCATTTACAAGATACTGTTTCTAGCCACCCAGATTACTGGGTTGCTGAAATTTTTGCATATAAAGATATATTAGCCCATGTCTAAAAGGCTATTTATGGTTTGGCTATGAGGTACCCCCACAAAGTCCAGAAAAGAAAAAAGGAGAGAAAGAAAGTATAAGCTAAATAAATTTTTAAAGTCTGAATTCAACCCAGTGGGACACTTACAAGTTAAGAATGAGCATGGAGTCAGGCAATTTCGTCAAATAAATAACCAATATCTATTTAATATGGGATATATGCTTTACATTTTGCTAAGAATCTACATAATTTATCTAATACCATCTCTACAGCATACTCATAGATAAATATTATTTTATCATTTTATCACATTTTTTAAATGAGAAAACTGAGGTTCAGAGGCATGAAGCAATCTTCCAAAGTACACAGGGAATCCTGGATGGAACCAGGATTGAAAACTCACCTCTATTGATCTACTACTTAGTGCAGACTGATAACGCCACCTAATACCAGTCCTACTAACACCACAACCACCACCTCTACCCACATCTCCAGAACCAACACCACCGTCACAACCACCATCACCACAGGACCAGCAGAGTCACAGCCTCCGATGCTGTTACTGCTACTATGATCACCACCACCACCACCATCAAATCCCACAAACACCAACACCAAACACCTCCACCTCTATCACATTCAACAACATTACCACTGATACCACCATCTCTAGCACCAATTCTCCCTTCTGCCTCCCAGAAAGACTAGTTTCTTTATAGCCAAATCTCCTTCCAGGGAAAAATAAATCATGTTCATCAAACCTCCAAGAATAAATTTCTTTCCCAGCTACCTCCAACACAAGCATTAGACATCCCATCCCCCCACCCCAGAGCAACAGTCCTGAATATTTCCACCTATAGAGAGTGGCTAGGGCATTTTTAATATCAAGAAAACCAGAATTGATCTCATTTTCTGTGGTCATGCATTAATGCATTTTATAAATAAACTAAAGCATATTTCCAAATTTTTAAAGAATAGAGTTTACAAAATGAAGTGCATATTTGAAGGAAATGTTCAAAAGCCTTGTTACTTAAAAAATGATCCATAAACCAACACCCCAATATCATCAGTGTGTGAGTTCATAAGAAATACAAAATATTGGGGCTCACCTCTGAACCTGACAAACAGAATCTGCATTCTAACAAGATCCCTGGGTGATTTACAGCACATTAAAATTTGACAGGTACCACTCTGAATCCCTTAAGTCTAAACCCTTAACTAAATTCTTTCTTCTATTTTTCTGCATACAACAGTGGGTGATGTTTCTGTGGTCATTTTTACAAAGACCTCAACTCAAACTCACAAGACACATGAAAAACATTTCCTTCTATTTTAGAATAGAGCAGTTTTCAAGACGCTGGGAAATCTATCTGGCTCCTCACTGAGTGACAGAAATGAAAACAGGTATTCTTTAGAAAGGGAAAGGCCAGCTGCATCAAGTAGGAGAAGAAATTTTGAGTGCGTGGAAAGAGAGTATCAGAAAAGGGTTAAACAACAAGGTAAAATAGAGAGAGATATTTTAAGAAAACATTCTTTAAACAGAGCAGGAACGAAGAGGACATGGGAAAATACTGCCCCCCTTTGAAGTAGAGAAGGGAAAGCTGGTAAATGCTGATGCTAAAGTGGCTGAGGCCGTTAATGAGGTTCTGAGGATGTGATTTCACTCCCTTCTCCCCAATATATACAGTCATCTGTAATCAATTTTTATACTCCGTAATCAATTTTTAAGAAGGATAACCTGGGTGGTGAGGGTAGTTTAAGAATCACCCCAAGGATGAAATACCCGCTGCTCCTCGTCACTTCCTCCTGTAATCCTTCCTTCATTCCTAGCCAGGTTCTCTCCCTTTTGTGCTGAATATCCCTCTCTTTTTTCAGTTTATAGCTTTGAAATATTTGTGCAACCTCGTCAGTCACCTTCCTCTCTGAGTAACAATATATAATTAAAATCAATTTCCAAGGTATTTATAGATGCCCACCATCAGCCTATTCTTCCATCATTTAGAATCACAGGATTTTAAAAATTAGGGAAACCTACAAGAAGTAAAGGGCCTTCTCAGTCTGTGGCTCTTGTAAACTTGCATCTCTATTTGCTTCCCCTCTGCTCCTGTCAGCCAGAACTGGTCCTGATGGGGCAGCAGATTCCAAATTCCACGAAAACATTTTCATAGGTTTTATGTTTCCATTTTAGCAGTTAATTTCATTGTTTCCCTCCATGATTTTATTTTACCTTTAAAAACATTTCTTAGTGTTTTTTACTACTGTCCTTTAAAATTCCCCAGCCACGCAAGTTATCACCAAAACCAAGTTTCTATTTAGACCATGCACTGGAAAGAATCTGTTATAAATGTTTAAACAGAATAACCAAAGAAAAGTTGTGTGAACAATATATCCCACTGTTACACAATTTCATTCATACATACTTACCATGTAATTTAAAATATCACTCTTATTTTATAGTAAAAAGGGGGAAATTCTATTTCTGGGGCATGCACGGCTCTGTGTTTTTAACACTCACCCACCCACAGCAGGTCTGTTAGTGCCAGAGTATTAGATTTCAGAGACACGATAACTAGTAAAAACAAATCTCTTCCCAGGCAGAATTAATCCCTTCTCTGCTGAGCTCCCAGGGCACTGGAATATACTTCTGCTGCAGATGTTTGAATTATTATTACTAATTGTTTAAATGGTCTGCCTCCTCCATTAGCCTGCTCGGCTGGGAAGGCAAAACCCCTCTTTCTCAGATAGCTAGGGGTTCAGTTTGTGATTCGGTGAATCATTGAATCAAATGATTTTTCTTTGAAAGATTTTTGTTTGGTTGTAATTTTAAAATATATGCATACATATAGGATTGTCTATGAATGTAATTTTATGTCTCACTTTTTTTTTCAAATCTGTAAGCGAGCTTATATCTGTGCTGAGTAATTACTGAACAAGGGCTGGTTGCATATATATTAGTACACAGTCACACGCCACTTAGCGACAGGGACACATTCTGAGAAACACGTGGTGAGTTGATTTCATTGCTGTGCGAACGTCATAGCATATACTTACACAAACTAAGGTGGCTACAACATCACTAGGTGATACAGTCTTTTGGGACCACCATCATATATGCAGTTCATCCATGACAGAAATGTCATTCCATGGTGTGTGGCTATTTGTATTAGACTGCCTGTGTTAGAATCCTGGCTACTTTGTCAAAACATTTAACCCATTAAATGTCTGTCTCTGCATCTGTTCTATGGGAATAATAATTGTGCCTACCTCATAGAGCTAAAATGAGATAATACATTAACACACCTAATAAAATGCCTGGCGCATAGTAGGTGTTCAATAAGTCCAAGCCAATAAAACTTAGTTTTTTATTAGGAAATGGAAAACTAAGTATTGCAGATATTTAAGACTGGTTTTGCTTTAGTTTTAGGAAAGTTGTACATGCTCTTGCATTTTAGCACTCTGCCAACATACCCTAAGACTATTTAAGCTGAAATGTTAGTGTCATGTAAGGTTTTTCTCTCCTAATATAATTTAATATGAACTAGCTCTAGAAGCACAGAAAATTATGGTTACTTATCTCATGCCTGTCTCCCAGATTCCTGAGCACTGACTGAATACATCTAAATTACAGAGAGCCTGTTACAAAGACACACATGGCATACACATGCAGAATCACAAGATGTATAGATTTCTGACCCAAATCACACTTTAAATTTTTTTAAATGATTGGGGGTGATGACGCAGCACTGTATGGGAATTTTCCTAGAGAACTCAGAGTGTCTATCACCATTTTATCCACATCTCAGCTCAAGGAAAACTTTCCCTGTCCATCCTAGGACAGTACTACCCCATGCCTCTCAGTCCTGATCGTCATAGCATTGTTAGAATCTGAAATCAACAATTTATTTATTTTGTTTATTATCATCTCCCTCCTCCCACTGGAACATAAGCTTTCTGTGTTCAACTATTCATTTTTTATTGAATAAATCAATGAATGGATACATGCATGCATGCATTCATTCGTTTCTACAGTATTTCTCTTGGTTCCTGGGTCTCTCTTTAACATTATATTTAGAATACAGGAAATAAATGGATATTTCCCAACTTCATCAAAGACGTAATAACTAGTTTCCATTTCTACTTAATGGTGTATGCCCCTACCATCCCCTCCTAGTCTGAGTTATTTATTCATCAAGTTAACAGTTAACCCAGGTAAAGTTTATGTAAGTACAATCTGGAAAGACACTTCCTAGTTCAAATGAAATTTGTTTTTTCCCTGCCAGGAGATACACAACTGTGTCGCCCCCTATGAGAGACCAAAAGAAAAGAGAAACCTACAAAGCCACCAGCCCTATTTCAGAAAAAGAGGTGAAAAATCAAAGCAAGTGACTGCCTTCAAAAAAGTATGATCTATCAGGCCAAAGTTCAAAGTTTTCCTTTCAAAAGGAAAATATGTATTTTTCACCAAGTGAATTATTCTCCCTGTCACGGTGAGGTCTATAAATCTGTGAAAGGTAATTACATAAAGGATAATCACCCACTACTGTCTGTTCTGAAGGAGGCTACCAGAGGAAGAAGCAATGGTCCTCATTTAGATTGTGGGCTTCTTGAGGGCAGGGCCTGTGTATTATACCTTTGAGCTCCCCAGGGGTGCCTAGCCCAGTGTGTTGTGACACAGGTATATTAAGTATGCATTTAATTGTCAATGCATACGTATGAAGGTTATATGTCAAAGTAAGGAAAGCTTTGCTGAAAGTTTCTAAAGCTAGGAATTGGGTTTCTGAAAGAGGTCAGAAGTTTTTTTTCTCTAAATTCTTTTAAACAGAGAACAAACTCTGATCCATTTAACAGGCATATTTTTTTTTTTACCCCAAAATAGAACTAAATGACTTTTTTCAGTCACTACAGTGTGATTTTCCTTTACATTACCATTTTGTACAAGAATGGGGTTTAGTGGACTTAGTCTTTAATAAAAGGCAATCTTCCATTTACTGCAATTAAGAAACATCAGTGATTTTTATGGAAAGGCCACTAGATTCTAGAAGCATAAAGGTATTAAAGTGATATGGTCCAAACCCTAGTTTTTCAGATGAATAAAACTTGCTCTAAAGAGATAGAGTTGAGAAGTCAGAAGTCTTGTCAATAGTGAGTGGCAAGGCTTTGCTTCCTCAGCCATGAGGGTGGAGGGTTTGGAGAGAGAACAGGACTTGGCATCGGAAGGGTGTTCTTCGGGATCCAAAAGTGGAAAACAGGATTAAAAACAGAATTATTTTCTGTAAATTTGCCCAAAGGTGAAAATTTTAAAACAGGGACAGAAGGAAAGCAGCCAAGTCTTATAAAGACAGGGAATTTTAATCTTAAATAATCAATGAAAATACGAGGAATGTATGATTACCAAGTTTTAAGATGCTTATTTCCTGAATGTCTCTTTGATACACCAATTTTATTTGAAGGCTTATTTGCAAATATAAGGTATTCTATTCGAAGAGTAGCTTATTCCAATCAAATATCTTAGGATATTTTTGATTACGACCCACAGCAGATATTTCACTTTGCCACTCACTACATACATACATATATAGAACTGAGAAACCAGTTTCTGGAAACTCTGGCTTGTCAAATATGAGCAACTCTGCTATTTTGTATTCTACTTTGCTTCGTTTTTAAAATGTTGCTTGTGCCCACTAGGTTGATTTCAGGTCTCAGTCACAGATCTCCCAACAGTTCCAAAAACAATGCCAGTTCCTCTCACTAGACCATCCCCATGTTAACATCGGCTCCCCAAGGACTCACTGTGTCTACATAGAAAATAACTGGAAAGTATTAAGACAGAAACAGAGCTATATTTCTGTAATTCCAAGTGCTTCCAACAAGTGCAAAATCAATGCTGTATTCAGTGAATTTCTGTTGCATACTAAGTCAATGTGGTCCTCCTGAGAGACGAGAGTCTCATCCTTGATCCCCCTCTGCTGTTACCTTTCTGAAATCTTCTACCTACAGAGAATTCTCCTTGTTCTCTTCAAAAATATTACTAACACAATTAGCACTTTAATTAGTCTAGGTTGCTTATGCTTAGACCACACACCGTTTCATGTTTTATAATACATCCATGCTGTTTTTCTCACTAATTTTTAGACTTTGTTTTGTGGAGTTACAATTAAGGGCTATTACCCACATTTCTTCAGTGGCTTTACAGATACAATCCTGTACTGCTCTCATGATACGGTAAAGTAGTATGCCCTAAAATTAACCCCCAGCAGAAAAATCTCTATGTGCCTGTTCTACACCCTATGCTGAGGGCAGCAGCACCTTTTGCTTGGTGATAATCTCCCCAATTCATTATTATTTCAGAGATGTGGGATACAACAGAGAGAAATGCTCAATGTTTGGCCTCTCGGCAGTTGACTAAAAAATACTTAAACAACTTTAATAATCCTTTGCTGTTTAAATCCAAAGAAGGTAATTAATATTCCAAAAGAGAATTTTTAAAGGAGGGCAGGGTCAGTTATTAGCTGGTTAACAGAGACTCGGAAGCAGGGAGCTGTTTAACCCAGGACAGATGTTAAAGCGTAGACTGAAGATTTTTTATCTACATCCTGAATTTGGAGGGTTACTTGTATGGGTTTTGTTTGTTATTGCCTGTGTGTTTGCGTGTGTGTGTGTATGTGTGTGTGTGTGTGTGTGTGTGTGTGAATGTGTGTGGCAAGCTTCCTCCTCTCCCAAATGCCCAGTCTCCTTTCCTTGTCACATTTCTTATTGCTAACAACATCATTCCCACTTAGATCCAGGGAATATGAAGGGATTGAATCTTCCCCTGCAGTGGGGCAGTGCCTGAGAGCTTGAATGCATGGTGAGTCACATATAGCCCTCTTGGTCACCAGACTGAAGGTAGCAGGGAAGGGGGGGTCATATATAGGAAGGAGTCTGGAAAGACAAAAACCCCTGGAATGTCTGCTGGGAGAACTGATCTGTCCCTGAACTCTGTTTCCATTGGGACTCTGAAAGTCCCCAACCACACATATTAGGAGTTCCTGTAGTCCCTCTGGTTCTGGGAATGAGGGTTCACAATAGGATAGGGGAACACACATCTTTTGCCTAGAGCCATTGATCTTCCAGGGAAGGGTTCCAAGGATGGGTGAGTGAGGGCTGTAGCCCCATTCACAGAACACCTCTATCTGGGTCACCTGAAACTGCCCTGTGCACTTAAGAGAAGCTCAGACTGCCCAAGAAAAGTGTACTGTGTTGTCTGTTGTCTGGCTTTCTTCCCGTTCTGTTGTATTTTTTTTTAAATTTTTTAATTTTTTTGTGGAGGAGACAGCGTTGGTAACCTCGACCATGTACAGTCACCTTGTGGTCCCGGGACGCACGGGATGCTATTTTCATAGTCCCACACCGCTTGAACGGAGTTAGGGAAAAAGTGCCTGACGGCTGCCTTGCTGCACCCAGCTGTGGGCTAAAAGAGGTTGAGGGCGGGCTGTCCTTGGAACCAACTTGCCTGCCTCCCAGGGTGCGCCTGCCAGCCCAGGCTGCGCCCTGCCTGGAATCAGATTGTCCCGGGCTCCCGCTGGCATCGAGGACTTTAAAGGGGGAAGAGGAGTCGCAGTTTTCAACATCAAGTCAGACACCCTCTGTCTCCCCTCTCTGTCCTCGCTGCTTTCACTCACCCTAAGATACTGTGCCCACCTGCATCCCCTCTACTAGGAGAGCACTATTCCCCCAAATTCAACCTGAGCCTCCAGCCTTCCAACTCTGAATGATTTCCGAGGGCTTTCCGGACCCCCACGATGTCTTTTCTTATCCTTGCCTCCCAGCTCCTTTTTTTCTACACTCCAGCTCTTGGCTAGCTTCTCAAGCCCATCCCCCCTCCGTCCCCCCTCATTACCTCGCCCCACTACCAACCTTCTCTCCATGGGCTCCTGGGTGCTGTCCCCTGAGTGGCCACTGTAGGAGCCAGGGGTAAGATTCTCTGGGGTAGGTTTCTTTTGGAAGCTCATCTCCCTCTGGAATTTGCATCCTCCGGGGAGGGGTCAGGGGTCCCAGAAAGCTGTCTCCAGGGGGCAAAACAGGTTACAGACCTCCCAGCCCAATCTGTCGCCCCCCACTCCCTCCCCACACAAGGTCTAATTGGAGTCCCTCGCCTGCTTCCCATGTTTACGCTGTGCCTGAGTCTAGGGGACTTGTAGGGTGAGCCCCAGCTTGGACTGGAGCTAGGCAGCCAGCACAGCCCCTCTTGCGGGCCGGGCTGAGGGGGGCTGGCGCGGAGGCGCACAGAGCTCACCGGCTCGCCCCTCCCTCTCCTGGGACCGGAGGGGACTGACGCGGGAGGGAGGGTCGGAAGAAGGGGGGGTTGGCTCTCATCAATTCCGCTGCCACCTCCCTGCTGCCTGTGGGGAGGCGGGGAGGCGGGCGGGCAGGGGTGGGGGGCGGGAGCGCGGGCGAGGATAAGACTCTTAAGTCGGGAGAAGTTTGCGCACAGCTTCACTGCGAGGCGAGCGGAGGCTGGCTCCGCCAAGGTGAGCCTTCTGGACTTTGGGGAGGTAGACAGCAAGCTTGGGGAAAGGACTGTTGCCTTTTAGCCTATAATACAACCTGAGGCTGGGTTTAAACCATCACTTAAGGCAGAATTAAAGTGTAAGGAAATCAGGAGGGATGTTGGAGAGGGAGAGCTCAAGACTAACGCAGTTTTCTTTCACGTCTAACTAGGAAAGCCAGCCCCCCAGACGCCGGGAGGGCTGCGCCTCGCCTCCTGGGTCGCCAACCTTCCCAGGTTGGAGAGGTGCGCACCTCTGCACCTCACCCCGAGGCTGGCATCTCCTGTCCGGGAGACTGGCGTTGAAGCTGAGTTCCTGAGAGCCACCACCTTTGCTTCTACGGAGCTGTGCCCTGCCGCCCAGTGAGAGAATTCCTGGTAAGGAGAGTCTGGGAATGACGGGGACTTAAAGCTTTGGGGGTCCCAGGGATGGCTATTAGTGCATCTTGCTTTTTTTTCTTGCAAAACTTAAGTTGGCTTGTGATGTTAGAGGTTCACTTTATCTTGATTAAATTAAAAATAGGTATCCTGGAAAGGTGTTACAAACTTGGGATTTCGTGACTTTTACAATGTTGTTAATATCAATTTCTCATCAAAAGTTGTATTTTCCGGATTATTGGATATAACAATGATGGGGCTTAAAGTTGTAGATTTTTCTCAAAAGGTGTTTATTAACTAACAAAAAGATAACATCAGCATCTATAAGATGTGTTATGTTGTTCTGAATATTGGAAATGAGTACGGTAGTGAATGGAGTTGCTTGTTTAGTCATGTTTTACAGAGAATTATTTTCCAACAATCATTTATGCATAGCAGCCATTCTTCACACCTATTAGGAAAAATATGTTGTGTGCATAGTTTCCAAAAGAGTACTCTTTTTCATGATGCTCTTTCCAAGCCGGGGTGAAAGACATCAAGAAAATCTCCAAAAATTAATTCCTCTTCCTGAAACATTCATTTTCCCTGAGGTTCAAGGATATCCAGTCAAAGTAAAAACTCAACAATTCAATTTCATTTTTTAACCTATCATGCTGACTTTATTTAACAAATCTACCTAAGAAAAGTTCTATCTAATATCGTCTAGCTTTAATATTATGTGATATATGCAAGACTCTTAAGATGCCATGACCTTCAGGAAACCATGACCATTTTGTTGATGTAGTTAACCTGAGCAAAGTCATCTAATCAAGGTTATTTATTGAAATTATTGGATAATTGAAAGTGAAATGTTCAAAATAAACCATTTGACAATGTCTTTCCTGAAATTGGTCTTTCAATAGCAGAATATTCAAGTTTGAGTATGTCTTAAATGATCATAAAAAACAAATATTTTATAAATCAGGGCCGACCGGCTTACCATTAAAGGCAAAGTCGGAATGCTCTTTGTGCTGTGGGATTTATAAAGTAAAATTTATAATAGGATGTCAGCCTAATATTTTTTTAGTAGTTAAAGAACTCAACTTTAGTTGAAATTGTTGGTTTTATACACGTTCCTTAAGTATGAAAAAGAGTAATATGATCAGATTTGCCACTGATTCAGTTTAAGTCAGTCATTCATTTCTATGCAATATATTAACAGCCCAAAACATCTTAAGCTAGTGTTTGTTTTGGTTTAAAAACAATGTCTCTAACCTATAGTTATTATGGGGAACTAAAGCCACAAGAATAATATTCAGTCATATTGTAAAATGTTCTAGGATAATAAGCATGAAATCCTCATTTAAATTGATTCACAAAAATATATAATCTTGGAGTTGTATTGTTTCATGATGCTTAGAGTTGAAAAAAAATTAACCAATATAAATATGGCTTCTCTTTCCCATTTTCTTATATTTCATAAACTTGGATGATGAAGAATGGTAGATGGATAAAGATTGCCTTTTCTTTAATCAGTTGAAGGAAGGGAGCTAAATATTAGTGTGGTTGTGCCGTGGCAGCTCTATTCTTGGTGAACCTCTCGGACTCTTTTTTATAATACTTTAACATGAATTAAAATATTATTTACTGTTGTTTACATTAAATATAAGTGAAATGGGAATAGGAGACTGGTGATGTTTGCAATAACAGCCTAAACCAGTGTTCTCAACTGAGGCTGCAAATTAGAATGAATGGAAGAACTTTGGATGCCGACTCTACCCCAAGCCGATTCAGTCAGAATATCCAAGGAAGAGGTCGGCATTTTGATGTATTTCTTTAGGTGATTGTAATATGCACCTAGGACTGAGAACCACTGACCAAGATGGTTTTGAGAATATTTGATATAGCCTGTTAAAGTTGGGGGGGGGGTCTTGATAGACATAAAACATATTTGTTGTATTGCTGATCTAATCTTTGGTTTTGATAGAGCCCCTTAATGTCAGAGCGTGCTGATAAAAATAAATGTTGCTTGTGGTATTGCTTTCCCAATTTTTCCATAAGTAATATATGTATATAAAATACATATATAACTTGACTTCCTAGTTAGAAGAAAGAGATCTTATTTGATGTCCGATATTTAAACCATAACAGCTTCCTGGAAAAACATTTTTTTCCCCTGGAAAACTAGCTATTGAGTTTGAAGCTTATTTGGCCATCTAGAAAATGCTTTAGCTCTAGAAACTCCTCTAAGAGATATTAAAAATAATGCAAAAATTTTTGATCTCATTTTGCTAAGGCATACCTGATAAGGTGCAAATGTGTACCTTTTTGAAAAGAATGAGGGGGAAAATGGTATTATTCTTCTTGGCATGCCAACTAACCTATTCTGGGTGCCGATTATGTTCTAGTATTGTCACAAAAATTATGAGGTATAAGTTCTGACTGCACTTATAAGGCTTATAAGGACAAGTTATTACTCTAATTTTATATGAGGAAACTGAGGACCCATTAGGTTAACTGACTTGTTCAAAACCACAAACCAAGTAAATTAAAGATGTATTTGAACCCACGCCTTCTTATTCTGAGTCCAGTGATATAACAAAACATGGCATTTTTGTATGTTTGTATTTTGTTTTAACTTAAGGGCAAGTTGCATATTGCATATTTGTATTTTTAAAAAAATTTAAGGGCAGCATTTATTTTAAAGCAGTATAGGTTAAGAGCACAGATTCTGGCATGGCTCTGTTGGGTTTGATTTCTGCTCTATCACTTTCTACCTGTGTGATTTGGGAAACTAATTTAGCATTTCCTTCCTTAATTTCCTTTGTAAAATGAGGATTTTCTTTTAGTGAGGATTTAATGAGTTAATATTTGTAAAGCACCTGGGTAGGTTCCTGGTTCATAGTCTGTTCTTTGTAAGTGTTATGTTTTTTAAAATGTCATTTTTCAGAAAACACATTTTGGTTGTTTATCATATGTCAAGCATCACACTAAGCCTGATAACACACAAATAAATAAGTCATATCCCCGTCTTCAAGGACTTTGTGTCCAGTAGAAAATGACCAAAGCATAAATTGAATGATTATTCCATCCAAGTATGGGTTTTCATCCATTTTAATTATAATTAAGAGCATAATTTTGTATGACAGCTATGTGCTTTTTAATGTTAATATGGTCTTCCAGAGCTCCATATGAGTATTATAAAACCAAGTGATAATGTTTCATGTTGTCACAATGGTATTTACTTGTTTCCAATTTTATCAAAACACAGAAAATCATATTCCCATTTTTTCCTGGCTTTGATTTTTGGGGTCAGAAATCCCATAATATGGAGAGGTTTCAGATCTTTTTGATTTTTATTTTATAAGTGAATCATGAGAATAGGATATTGGGGAAGAATCAGTAGAAAATGTCATCAGAACCTAATTCTCAATGCATCTGAGTACAGTTTTCTAGAATTGGTTTTCAAAAAAACAAACAAAAATCTGCTTGGGATGGAGTTTTGCTTTTTGTTTTTAAAGAAAAATAGTTTTTATAGAAGGAAGATTGGAACCAGGAGTACAGGTAAAAGTCTCTAATACAGGGCGGCTGACTCGGCAAGATATACCCCATCGGAGGTGGCTGAGCTTCCTACCGTCTGCCTTCAACTCTGCAGCTGCCCGATACCTGCTACCTGTGGACACCTGAGGTATAAGACTCTTGTCTTATTCAAATAAAATCTCTCTTTATTAAAACTGGCATATGAATTAGTATTCTTTGTGCAAAAGTAACACAGATACTCTAAACCTAAAGAGTTAATTCTAGAGAAATAAAGTACCTGGTTCATGATATATTTCCTGTTTCTCTAATCAGTATTTAACCATTATATTGCACTAAGATTCCTGTTTGCAAATGTATACCTCTCTTCCCTCCCATCAAGTTTCAAGGATATTCCAATTTTTCTGACAAGTGCTGTATTTTTTTGTCCTCACAGTTTCACTGCCATCCCTCTAAGTTTTTATTTCCATTAGCAAAATACTTAAGTATGTTCCTAATATTCAGTCACATTTAGTCTAGGTGCTGAATTCATTGTTGTACAACATGGTCAGACTTACTTTCTAAGCTCAGATTTTGTCATCTTCTATTCATAATTATTCAGTGATTGTCCACGGACTTAGAGCCCTGCTTCAACCTAGTATTTAAAATGCTTTTTGATATAAGTCCATTTTATCTTTCCTATACATGACAGGTAGAAGACCTCAATAGCTCCCTAATTCCAGTTCTGGAGCTATAGTTATGCTGAAATAATTAACTCTAGATTTGGGGTCCATACTTCACCTTGAACCCTGTGCCCCTGCCTCCTGTTAGCCTCAGTTTACATTCTCTTGCCTTACAATTGGTGTGTGTGTGTGTGTGTGTGTGTGTGTGTGAAGCCCTTTTCATCAATGGCTCACTTATCAAGCTGCTTTATTTTAGTCTTATTTTGCTCTGCAGCTCCAGTCCGGGTCCCCGTCCTTTATTTGTCCGGTGTTTCAGAATTCAGCATTTCAAATTTTACCAACCACTGTCCTTTAGAACGGATTAATCATTCCCCCCTAACACATCTAACAAATTTCCATCCCGACAGCTTTGCTCGTATTTTAAAACTCAATAAATACTTACTAAATGCCTATTATGTCCTAGTCAGAGGATATTATGACAAATTATAGTTCCTGGCTTTGGAGGGACTGGAAGAGACAGACAAACCAACAATTATACAACCGGCTGGTATGTACAGCAATAGAGAAATGTAGCCGGTGCCCTGGAAACAGGGAGAAAGGGAACCTACCGGGGCCTCGGGGAAAGCTTTCTAGGGAGGTGACCCTAAAAGGGACATGATTCGGGACTGAAATGAGGACACACGATAAGCTGAATAAGGAGGGGAAGATATGAGGTGTGCTACAGGCCGGACACCAAGTTGTAAAAAGCCCCTGAAGCAACATGTTGATTTGGGAAACCGCAGGTATTTTGGTTGTTCACTGGGGTTTTCGGAGCACAGAACATGCTAAGGGGCTTGCATGCCTGCTGCACTAACGGGATTACATTTTATGCCGAAGACAGGGAGGTCCTTGAAGGATCTAATGTAGGGGACTAAAATAATCAGATTACCATTCTGGTAGATCATTCTTAACGGAAAAATAAAAATAAAACAGGAGGAATATTAGATCGAAAGGGGGGGTTACAAATTAATGGGAAGCCCAGAGCCTTATTGCAATAATAGAGGGGAGAAATAATTAAGCCCACCTTGTTGGGTATAGAAGGGAAGAAATGATTTTAAAGGTAGCCTTTGTAGGATTTGGTGAATTATAGAAATTGAAGCTGGGATGAATGAGGGAAATGGCCGATTGTCTGATGAATTCCAGATTTCTCTCATAGATAACTAAATAGATAAGTCATTTGTCATGTCCTGACAAGGAATATTCTGGAGAGAGAGAAAATAAAGAGCTGAATTTGAAGAAAAAATGATTTGGCTTATCCATGTATTCAATAGCAGTAGATATTTGTACCTCAAGAGAGAACTCAATACTAGAGATATAGGCTTGGGCAATGTACGTCTGCAACAGCCTATGACACAGGAATGGAGTGTGTCACAAATGGAGAAGTATAAGAAAGAAAGAAAAAGAAAAAAGGAAAGAAAAAAATCAGGCATAAAATTAAAAAGAAAAGAAAAACATCTAGGAGAACTCTGGGGAATACCAGTTTTTAAAAGGGAAAAATGGAAAACACGCAGGCAAAAAAGACAAAGATGAGAGCGTAGCTTTATGGAAGCCAGAGAGACAAAGGGAGCATGTCTACCGGTAGTAACCAGTAGACACAGTGGGATGAGGAGGGATCGCAGTCAGACTTAATTCAGAAGTGGTTGGTGTGGTGAGGAATAAATGCAAAGTGAAGAAATGGAGACACGGTGCACAATGATTTTAGGAAGTTTGAGATGCACCCCTTATTCTCTCTTGAAATTGTACAGTCTCGTAAAGTTTAACTGAAATGCTGCTTCCTTCTTTTATCCTTTTCTGGACAACCAGTGACCCCCTCAAACAAAATGCGATGCTACATTCAGATGTCCTTACCGTTCCAAAAGATCCAATATGTGGGAGCTTCTATGTGTGTGTGTGCAAGTGTGAGTGTGTGTGTGTACACATATAATATATATACCATATTTAACTTCATGTGAAGTATTCTTCCTTTTGTCACTCATTTACTGAAATAAACTTTCTCAATCTATTATAATAGCATATCATGATTTTTTAAAAATTGCAGATTTTATAAAGCCCAGCCCTCAAAGACGATGATCTAGAAATCCTAGCATTTCACATACACAAAATATTTCCCAGAATGTTTGAGTATTTGGAAATTGTACGTGTAAATTTTTCAAGTCAAATATGCCAATTTTTGGATCACAAATTATGCCATTTTATAACTGTCTCATGGAGCTTTATTTTGCCTCTTTGTTAAAGATAATCTGTTAATTTTTCTTATTTTCTAAATAGGTTACAAAGGACAGAATTATCTGTTTATCCGATCTTCCCAACACACACCAGAGACTCTTTCTCTCAATTGAAATGAGT
Organism: Tamias sibiricus; assembly: GCA_025594165.1. Lineage (NCBI taxonomy): Eukaryota > Metazoa > Chordata > Mammalia > Rodentia > Sciuridae > Tamias > Tamias sibiricus. Next base: position 102,128,376 of record CM046664.1, on the reverse strand, counting down.
TAAAACTTATCTAAATTTGATCATAATGATGGTGCATTTTCCCCCTGAAGTGATTTTGATACATTGAAGCTTAAAAGTTTTCTTCTTTTTAAAGTATTAACTAGCTGTTGCCCAGAGCTTTGATACTTCCTCTGAATCAATAATTCATTTATATTTTGAGTCTTATTCTACCCATTCTCCTATTTCAGGCTTGAGTTGGTGTGAACCTAAGGAGACAAGCCTGTTTTCTTCAGAGAGCATTTAAAACATAGCTCACATATTCAGAACACAGCATTCAATTTAAGCATGCGAACTCTCCCTAGCATCCCTTTTATGCTTCGTAGTCACAAAGTACCTGCAGTGGGACCTCCATATCTGTGGATTCTACCAGTTACAGATTGAAAATATTTGAGAAAAAAATTGCACCCACAGATTGAAAATATTTGGAAAAAAATGCATTTATACAGAGTATATACAGACTGTTCTTTCTGTTATTATTACCTAAATAATGTAGTAAAGCAATTAGTTACATAGCATTCACATTTTATAAGGTATTATAAGTAATCTAGATACATTTTAAAATACATAGGAGGATGTGCATGCAAATACTCTGCCATTTTATGAGACTTGAGAGTCCATAGACTTTGGTATCTGCTGGGAGTCCTGGAACCAGTCCCCCATGGACATGGAAAGACGCTGTACCTCTACTTCTCCTCTGCCTTTTTCACTAGGCTGAACTTGCTTGGGTGATACTTATACCACCTCATATACCTGAGGAAAATGCCAAAATTTTCCCAGTATGGACAAGAGACCAAGCAGCAATTAATTCTAAATTGTTTAAAAAATGATCCTTTGTGAGCTAACACCTCATAGCCTTAAGGACAAAAGTTTAGACTTTATAACAAAATAGTAACAAAAGCACTTACAATTCATTGAGACCCTACTGTGGCTGGATACAGTGACATTCAGTCACTTCATATGGGATATTATCAAGCCCATTCCACAGATGAGGAAACAGACTTTTAGAACTTGCCAAAATTTACCCATCGCTGAGGTGGAAGAGCTAGAACTAAAATCTAAGTTTACCTGAGATCAAAAGACTGTACTCACTCTATCACCATAGTTAAATGGCATTTGATGGTGACATAGAGATCTATTTTATTGTCTTGTATGGCCTGAGCCTTTACTAAAGGATGGGATTAGGAGCTCCTCCTCACTGACCTTTCAACCAGTCTCTCTGGAGGCTTTCAACCTCTTCAACCCAATGGGGCTGCAGGAGCTTTGACTGTACCTATAACCAAGTCCCAGCCCTTTGGAATAGCCTGAAATTTCCAGGCTCACACCTATCTTAAATGGACATTTGAGATAGCTAAATACATAAACAGGATATTCCTGCACAGCAATTAAAATTGCAAAATGTGATACAATTCTAGAATTTTAGGTTTCTGTTGTCTGACCAAACCTATATCTATTAGGTATTTATTAATTGTAAACATACATATTTTTGGCAACAGCCAAATATGAACACTTATTTCTCCTCCCATGGAGCTCCAAAGTAACAAAATTTATCCCATGACTGTGGGATAAAATATCTTAAATAACAAATAATAATAATTTGTAAAAAAAAGAAATAATAATTTGCTGTTTGAGATTTCCTCTCTAGGGTGGTGTTCACCAAATCAACTCAGGCAACAAGGCAAAAAGGAAAGGCAACTTGTACTGTGGCCAAATCTAAATTTTAAATTGACTTGACTCATACATTAATTAACCCAACCTTCAGCATAATTATTGTTTCTAACCTTAAGTGGGACAGGTAGAATTTTGGCAAGTGTGAGAAGGTATCATGAATAAGGTCAATGTTTATGGCCATCAAAATGGGATCTCTTTAGTCCAAGATTTAAAGAAGTTCATGGCACGGAGCACGCAGTAATGCACATCGCTTAAGCACTTTCTTTCCTGGGCCTACCACAGGGCCAAAAGGTCAGGACAATATTAGAACACTTTTTCATTCCTAATATCACGTAGACTGCAAAGATAGCATTAAGACAAAACCCCAGCAAAGTGAACGATCATTATTGCTCCGGGGCCAGTTCAGAAAAAATAAGAATTTACTGGGTTACTTCTTTTCCCATCACAATGAAAGTGATTTTAAAGCATCCCATGAGGAAAATATATATTGTTGCAAATTAGATGTATTATTGTAGTGATTAGAAGGTCAATGAGAAACTTGGCTTTTCTTCTGAGGTACTGAAATATTAATACCTGGGCATATTTGAGGAGTAGGAGCTTGATGTCAACAAATATCAAAATTGAAAGTTATGGTCCTGTTGAGCTGCATTTTAATTTGTTAAAGAGGCATTTATACCTTTGAAGTGATGCCATTTATTTTCTTGATAACTAATATTTTACCTTTATTAGATATCAGGAATCTGACACTCTCATTAAAGAGGGGAAACAGAGTTGACATAATTCCCCACCGGTAGGTGGGATTTCTATACCATGAGAACTCTGGCCTTCTGACGCATATCCAGGGCTCTCCAGCTATAAGCATTTATAGAAAATACATGCCTGGTGCACTTTAGCTGAACTTAAGGAGAATGGAACATGAAAAAGAGCAGCCTGGACTACACTGTGTAAGAGTCAGCCAGCCTCCACGTTCCCTCACCTGAAGTTTGTCCAGTGCCTGAAACTCCTGTCAAATTCCCTCTGATCCCCAAGTCTGCCTTTCTAAAGGAAAAGCCCCATTGTGTGAGTCTTTCCGCAATATCTCCCTCAGCCCCTTTGTGCTACTGCCCCACCCCAAATCAATTGCTTTTCTTTTACTCTATTCCCACAAATACTGCTTTCTACAGATAATGTCATCGCACAATAAACCCTGACTCCCTTCAGGAAAAAAAAAAATAAAAATTGCATCATCAGTGATAATTATGTGTTCTTTGCTCAAATGAGTTTGTGTCTTTATTACCAAACTTGAATCTTTATACTGAAGTATAATTAAAAACTTAATATCCAGTACCTGCAAGATACCATGCACTGGGAAAATTACCTGAAAGAAGAAATGTGCCCTGTCATTATACTGACTTGCGCATCAGAGTCTCAGAACTTCAATGATGGTGTTGGGACTGAACGGATCATAGTTAAACAGAATCAAGTGTCAAAATTCAATCAATACCTGAATCCCAAAGAGGTTTTTTTCTCATTTAAATTTTTTTGTTGTTGTTGTAGATGGACACACTATCTTTATTTTGTTTATTTATTTTATGTGGTGCTGAGGATCAAATGCAGTGCCTCACACATACGAGGCAAGTGCTCTACCACTGAGCCCCAGCCTCAGCCCCCTGTGTTTTCTGATCTTTAAGAAAATCCTATTTTTAAAACTTTCAAGAAATCTTGGATACAAAATAGATTTATTGAAATATTTTAATAATAATGATCATGATAATAGTGATAACTGACACTTACATAGCACTTACTATGAGCCAGTAATGTTCTATGCCTTTTTTGGATTTTAATGTGTTTAATATTCACAGCAACCCTCTAAGGTAAGTAATGTTTTACAAAAGAAGAAAATGAAGCACAGAGAGGTAAGTAGCGTACAGAAGAACACACAGCTAATACACAATGTATTTGGAAATGAAACCAAGGAGATCTGGTTCCAGAATGTAAGTACCTCAGAAAAGGGAAATGTGGTTGTTATGATTTATTACAGCCATAATCCTATTATTATAATGTAAAATGTCTTTCACTCCTGAATTCTTTTTTTTTTTTTTTTTTTTTTTTTTTGTCTTTCAACAGAAGGTCCCTGGATTTCTCTATTGTTCTTAGAAAATTAAGGGAATCAAGTAATACATTTCTTTGTTTATTCTAAATATTATCTCTGCAGCTGTCATGGGACTATAATACCATGCTTATAGTATTCCATTCTGCACTGTGGTTTATCAGAAGGGGAAATCATGTTTTGCCAAGCTGACAAGCTCATTCATAAAACGGCTTGTTCAATGCAAACAGTCTGATTTACTACTTCAAAGGTCCAATTTCTACTGAAAAACACAAAATGGAACTCTTAACAAAACATGGCTGTAAATAGAATTTCAAAGCTATATTTTGATTACTTACATGAAAATTAGTCTGAAGCCCATGGTATGTGTGGTTTTAACGATGTGGAAGAAAAAAAATTGTGACCCCAAAATGGCAAGTAAAACTACATTGAATTTTAATTAGTCTAAAAATGGTCAAGTTTCCTGTTCACTCATTTGGAGATGATAAACTTTCCAAGATCTATTTTGGAACATGGCAAGTCTTTTCCATGTGCTCTGAATGGTCTCATTTCCCTGTGGGGTGACTACGTTGGCACTCTTTGTACTTGGGCACCAGAGACAGGGAGGGGTCTGCCCAATACCCGAAGGAAACTGTCCTTCAAGAATGTTCAGGCCAGTCAGCCTTTCACAAGTGATTTCTGTTTACTATTACTGTTTTTAAATTTATTTACTATATCTGCAGTTACTTTCTCTTCTCATATTTAGTTCTTTGTTTACTTTTTAAGCTCTTTTATTTACTGTTTAAGTGTTTTTACATTCTGTTGTGTAAAGTGTTTTGATCAAAGGCTTTTTTCCCTCTACTGCTCCAGCTAAGCTTAAGAATAACGAAGGAGTAAAAGAACACTGATTTGTTGGTACCTAACTGCTTTACATTAAATTATCCAACTTCCCAGGAATTATAAAATTGCTAGGACATTACTGAACAGCCAAGATTCAATAAGGGAGACTGATTTTACCCATCCATTTCACTCTAAAACTGTCCAGAATCTTTCAGCTGGTCAGATGTTACCCCACATTAAATCAAAAAAGGGGTAGGCTTCCAGACATAACATGATGGATGACTGGCAGGCCATAGGTGTGGGAAATGAATGCACCTTGAGTAGCCCCCTGAGTTGCCCACACTGATGGATGCCCAGAAATGTAGACTTGGGCAGGAGAGAAAATAAGAAATTATTGTGTCCAAGCTGGAGTTTTTTTTTCTTTTTTTTTAATATTGTGATGTCTTTATCATTTTATTCATTCTTCTTCACAACATTTGTAAACAGAGTTTTAGAGCAGATAATACACATTATCATTGGGGTTCAGATATATGCCCAACTTTGTACAAATTATCTCATTTAGGTTGCACAATAATCTTGAAAGTGAGGTATATTTTTGTCTCCATTTTACAGATACAAAGGCTAAGAATCAAAGAAGCCAAATAAATTAATAATAAGAAATAAGAAGCCAGGCACTTTGTTCTGACACACAAATATCCCTTCTTTTATAGGTACGTGCCTATAATTCCAGCACTCAGGAAGCTGAGGCAGGAGGATCACAAGTTCAAGGACAATCTCAGCAAGTTAGAGAAACCCTGTTTCAAAATAAAAAAGACTGGGGATGTGGCTCAGTGATTAAATGTTCTTTTTGGGTTAATCCCAGTTACCAAAAAAAAAAAAAAAAAAAAAAAGAAAGAAAGAAAGAAAGAAAATAGTAGTTATAATAATTATTAATAGTAATATGTTAATCACAAGATTATTTTTAAACCAACCTTTATTAAGGGTTTATTATGAAAGTTCTTGGATGCATTATCCCAGTTAATGCTCATGGTGATCACGGGTATTATTATTATACCCATTTAACCACCAGGAAATAGTGAGGTTCAGATACGTCATGAAAGATCAATACCTAGAAGCAGAGGTAGGACTGAAACTAAACACACAGCCACCATCTGAACCTGCACTCCTCCTCCTGGAGGCAGAGAATGCATTCTCACCCAGGTCTGTTTGCTGCTCAGCATCCCACATGACTCTTAACCTGCAAAGGTTGTTGTTAAGCATAGTCTGATGACCTGTGCTGATCCATGCCAGGGTTACAGTGTCTGGCAGCAAAATGAAAAAGTCAAAGACAATGTCAAGAGTTTCTCTTACCACAAAGTGTGTTCAATTTAAAAGATGGCACTTTGTTCTGACACACACATATCCCTTCTTTTTATCTAATGTTAGTGATAGTAGATGATAGTTGTTTTTAAAATACTTTTTACTAAAAATTATAAACTTTTCCACCTGATGGCTTCTGCCTCCCACTGAGGAAAATGGTGGAGGAGTTGCATTTATTTATAAAATTTAAAGATCTGAGTTCTTCTGAAAAACAAAAGAATGCTGTAATAAAGGACAGTATCCAAAATATGTGCTCTCGTTTGCCCTTATGCCGAGTACCACTTTATAGTTCTTAAAGAATCCCTAAGGAAGCAGGTTATGTTTAGAGAATGACATTGTCAGTGTATAAATAGACTTTTACAGAGTCTCATGCTCCATGTACAAAACACCTGGACTCTGGCTGAATGACATGCATTGGGCCTAAGTGCCTCCACGTTCAGGGTCATGGATCTTCTCTCTCCTCTCACGTGAGGCAGTGCTCAGTAAGGGTGTGGTCTTTAGGATCCACTCCTCACTACTATTAATCTAGTATTATTTGGCCTCTCTTAGCTTCTGTCTCCTTTAAGGAAATAATCATTTGTTTCTCAAAGGATTATTCCAGGACTAGGGGAATAATTTAGCAGTGGAGCACTTGCCCATGGATTTAAAATAATGTAAGAAAAGTGCCAAGCATGGCATAAGGCAGACAGCAATCCATAACTGCTATTTTTTGAAGGTTTTCTTTTTACTCTTCTTTTAATGAGGAACAGCCTCACACATGCTAGAAAAGCACTCCACCACTGAGCTACCCCCCCCCAGCCCTTGTATATATTTTTATAATTATTATGACCCTCATTTTACAGATGAGAAAATGACCATGCAGATATGAGCTCATCTAGTTAAGTGATAGAGTTAGGGCTTGAACCTAACTCTACCTGCATCCCAATCCTTCCTTTGGTTATCCCTCACCCACAATTTTCTACAAATCCCAAACCTTGGTTTTACTGTCCTGTGCCACAATGCTAATCATGGTAAGCACCTGAGAAATACCATTGATTTAAATGTTTCTCCATCATTCTGTAAGTGTGTGTGTCTTAGATGTCCTTGTCCATGTAAGCACAGCCCATAAACTTCTCAGTAGGAACATCAGATGAAATGTAAAATGATTTATTGTACAAATCAAACCAATAGAGGTACATTAAAACAAATACAAGTAGGTGTAGAAATTATAAAAGATTTCCAGATGCTTTGACAAGTAAGGTCCTGCAGTGCATAAAGAAAGCAGTAACTGAAGGCCACCAGTTTAATGGGATGATAAAATTTAAAGGGGAACCAACAAGTTTTATATCTATTAAAAAAGCTTCATTGACATGTGTATAACAGCAGGCCTATTTTCCTAACTTACACATACACTTTGACATCAGGAGAATAGAAAATGCAGGCACTCACTGATTCCTTAGTCAAAGCTTTATTTTGCTCACAATCCTAAAGAATAAAAGGTTTCTGTCTTTTTAAAGAGAAAGCAGAAGTATGCCATAGTTCAGTTCTCAGAAGGAGCAAATGGGGAAGGAAAAACAATTCCTTTTCCTTTCTTTTAAACGGGTTTGTTTTTTCCCCTAATGTAGCATACTCTTAAGCCTTTCATCTCTCCTTTGGAGCTACTTGGAGACCTGGATCAGAACAGCTGTTTTTAATATATTCAGAGACAAGTGTATACTGAATGTACACTGTGTAGTGAAAGTATCTTGAACTTAAAGGATGTAGCAGTTATTAATTAAGTTTCATATCTTCATGTGATTTAGGGTGCACATTTGTAGCCAAGAAATTGTCACATGGTGTGTCAGCCAGACAGGGATGATAACAAGGCTAGATCTCCAAAGGGAAGTTCAGAGTTACACAAGAGAGAGAGGTACCAGTGAGAAGTGGGAGAGAGCCAGTGGAAGATAATTTTGACAGTCTCGTTTGCTACACCAATCTGTGAAAATGGCTTTAAAATATTTATGTTTCAAAGACCAAAATATTTCTTCAAAGATTAACTTTGCTCCATTAAAGGTCATAAGCAGGAATATTCAAAGTGTTTTTTAAGTACTGGGTATCTTGTCGGAGCCTCACCACCACTATTAAAGGTGAGAAGAGGAGACACTCACATCATTTATCTTTGGGCCTGCAGGTTTATTTCAAGTAATGGAAACATTTTGGATGAAATAATAGTTTTGACTTATAACATAAACAAGTCATTTTGATAAGCCACAAGAGGGCAAAGGCCTTGGTGCATAACCCCTCTTATTATTTCCAGCTGCAAAAAACCAGATCAGCCCATTTTTCTGGAAAGAAATCGTGGTAACAGATTTGTTGGGTCTTAGGGACTGAGAGGGAGAAATAGGAAAGTTGTGGCTTGTCAATACCCAATTAAGAAAGTCTGTCCTTGCGATAGTCTTATTTGTGTGTGTGAATCTTGGTGAGAAGGAGTTGTAGAAATTTGCCTGACAATTTTTAAAGTTTTTAAGGGTTTGCTGTCAATCTTAACAAATTTTCTAAAACGTTTTTTTTTCTTCCTTTGGCATTGCTAGGGATCAAACCCAGCACCTCACACATGCTAGGCAAGCACTTTACCCCTGAGCTACCTTCCTAGCCCTCAACTCCTTTTTCACCCTCCCATAGACATAGATAATAGGGACCAGGATTTTATTACTTGCCAAATCAGAAGTTTTTCATCTCCCAGTTCATTCTAACATTCCCTCTCTCTTCTGCCCCAAGTCAGTGGTTCTCAAACTTCATTATGCAACAGAAAAAACTGGTGGGCTTGTAAAAACACAGATCACAGGTCCCATCCCAAGTTTCTGATTCAGTCTAAGGTGAGGCCCAATAATGTGCACTTCTAGTATCTAGGAAGTTCCCAGATGATCTTGATGCTGTAGGTCAAGCTCTGGAGCTCACCAGTGCCACCTAGCTATGCCTTTCAGCCTGCTCTCCTCCCATCCTTCAATAGTGGGGCAACTACCTCATGCCCACTATTAAATTAAAATTTCTATATAATGATAATTTCTTAAAATAAAATTCGAAGCCAACAACAGCATGGAAAGAGCATCCGCAACACATAAAACAAATAATATTTATTGAACTCACATTCTATACCAAGCACCTTCTAAAGCTTACAATTATTGCACTATATTTAAGACTCAAAAAAAGAAACTACCATTTTTCTTGAATATTTTAAGTAGCTTGACTTAGCCTTCCTACAATATAAACATATTTCCAAACATCAAATTGTATATCACAAGTATGTATAATTTGCATTTGTCAATTAAAAAGTTTAAAGAAAACTACCAAGCACATGCTCTTATCATCCTCTTTTTATACATAACCACTCTGAGGATTAGAAACATTAGGTAAAGTGCCAAAATTACCTAGCAAAGAAGAGACAAAACTAGGATTTAAGATCTAATATCACTGAATCTAGAGTTTAAGTTATTAAACTTTGTACTGAGGTACAAAGAGTTCCTATAAATAAAAATTTTGAAGCGCCAGGTGCTGTAGTGCATGCCTGTAATCCCAGTGGATCGGGAGACTGAGGCAAGAGGATTGTGAGTTCAAAGCCAGCCTCAGAAATTTAGTAAGGCCTTAAGCAACTCAGTGAGACCCTATCTCTAAGTAAAATACAAAAAAGTGCTGGGGATGTTGCTCAGTGGTTAAGCACCTCTAGGTTCAATAGCCAGTACCAAAATAACAATAATAATAACCCAATTTTTTTAAAGTGAGAAAAAGTTATAGATCAGAAAGTTATGAAGGAAAAACCAAGTGGTTAAAGTCATTTTGATAAAAAGTTTTAGCTTAATAATCAAGGGGATGTAGAAAATGTAGTATTGTCAAAATTACAATTTGCATGTGCTCTTGCCTAATATTCCTACTTATTAATCACCCAACAGAAATGCAAGTCTTCCTTTATTTGTCTTTTGGTGCATCTAGGATGTTTCTAGCAATATTATTTGTAATACATCAAAAATGAATATTATCTAAATACCAATCAGTGATGGAATAGGTAAATGTATATGGCATATTTATAGTATGCAATACTACAGAGCCATTAAAAAAAGAATGAGACAGATCTGTACATATCAAGATGGACAAATGCTCATCACATATTAAGAAAACAGGAAGTCTCCAGAGTATACGTCTAAATGGACAAACAGACCCATTTTAAGTAAAATTATACATTCTACACACATCTGTGTGCACAAAGAAATATCTAAAATGGTAAACCTCACATTTTTAACTGTATCTACTTCTGAGGAGTTATATTAACATATTGGTGTGGGTCTGAAAATTTATATAAAATAAAATATAAAAGTTTGGCAGGATAAATCCTTTCAAAACAACTTGAAGGCAGACATCATACAAAATGATTATTTTTATTCTTAGTGACTTTTTGTAGTTTAAACCATTATCAAATTTATTTTGGGCTACCATCCCTAGTCTTATCCTAGCTATTCCACACGACCCTAGGAGCGTAAGGACCTGTTATTCTTCCTCACAGCCAGTTGGAAGTAATGAGTTCGTCTTCCTCTAGCCCACCCACAGTTCCTCAGGGGACTCAGTCCCTCCTGGAGTTAACTATGCCTGCACTGCTTTGAAGCACGGAGATGATGGCATGACTGGAGTCTGATCATATCAAAATCCCCTTCTGACTGTGAAGCTCCCGACCACCTACTGTTCATCTGAGGGGTTCTCCAGCCCCATGCAGAGTACTGACACACACGAGTAGAAGTTCTGTTTGACTTCCTCCGTCATCTGACGAGAACATGCTTGTACAGAAATTTCTGTGATCCCTCAAGTCCTAGGGAGATGAATCCTTGAAATTCCCCATAACCAGCACCACGAGGCCCCTTAGTATGGTGGTTAAGTTCAGAGATTCTGAGGTCAAGCTTTGCCTTGCTGGTTACTGGCAACATGGCCTGGGACAAGCAATTCAACCTGCCTATGCCTCAGTTTTTTTTTTTATCCATTCAATAGTTCCCACTTCTCAGAGTCATTAGGTCAATAAAAGTGGAGTGCACAATTAGTGCAGAATTAAGTGCTCAAACATTAGTGATGTTGTGCACTATATAAAGTGACATGTACACATATTGTACACATGACCTGGCAAGGGGAACATCCACCCTCTCTGCTTTCAGAGTTCTGCATTTGTCCTGTCCCTGAAGACAGTGCTTCCCTTTGGAACACAGTGTTTAGCTTAAACTAAAAGTAATCCTGCTAATTGCTAAAAGTAATCCTGCTAATTGGTATTAAATGTTTTTCTCTTCCCAAGGGACTATTGCGGGACTCTGTTTCCCTGTCATTCTCCTACATCCTTCCCTCCCTCCCACCTACAGGTTTAGCTACCTTGTTCTTCCACCCAGAAATGGAAGATGATAAATATCACTCCCTTGTTATGATGGCTGTGCCATCTAATGTCTGTCTGCTTTGATCTATTTCCATAAGTATTTCCTTTCTTTAAAGAATGTTTGCACTGGGCACAGTGGTAGACACCTATAATCACAGTGGCTCAGGAGGCTGAGACAGGAGGATCATAAGTTCAAAGCCAGTCTCAGCAAAAGTGAGGTGCTAAGCAACTCAGTGAGACCCTGTTTCTAAATAAAATACAAAATAAAAAATATTAAAACCTCGCTTCTACTAAAGTTTAGAAAACTTTCTTATGGGTTTCTAAGAAATAGAATTTCATGAAAAGTAAATATATTGTCAAGCAAATAACTGTAATAGTGATTTTTTTCCAATAAAGCACATTTTATACAATAATTTTCATGATGGTTTATTAAAATGTGCAACTTCTCATGTGGAAAAAAAATAAACAAGACATAAAAGCAAAGTCTTGTAATTAACCAAGTCCCCATGAAAATGTCACACACTAAAGCAAAAAGTAGATTTATTGATGTAAGGTTTATCTTTTGTTCTTGACAAGTTTCACAGTTAAAGTTTAAGTCCAAATTTCTTAAACAAATTGACGAAAATAGAAATGGAAAAATATTTCTTTTTGCTTGTCTACTCTAGACCTTTATTTTGGGAAAGATGCTGATATCACATCCAGGCACAGTGAGATCGAGTGCCACGCTAGAAGGTTCAGATCTATCATGGCCATGGAGCAGGAAGTGATGAGATGCATAGCACATAGCTGCCATCCCCACCTGCTTTTGTATCACACCCACCCATCCCCCTGTGTAGTCATATGCTGTGTGCACTCAGTAGAGAGGGAACACATGCTAACATCCAGGGAAGTGGGGGAAGCAGAGAGGATTATTCGGAATCAAGCACCATTCATAGCACTTTGCATGTACCAACTCTTGAATCCTCACAGTTACACTACAACACACATTCTATCATTAACCCCATTTGACAAACGGGGATGTTAAGCCCCAGATAATGTTATTACCTTACCCAAGATTATACAGCTAATAATGAGCAGAGGTCACTGACAGCCATTAGGAAGTCTGACTTTACTTTCTGTGTCTTTACCACTATACTAATCTGCCTTCAAAGCTTTGTGCAAAACAATAATAGAAAGTAAATTTTCATGAACATCTTTCAACAAGCATGACTTTGTAAACCTAGCACCATAAAATGTAAGTGTAAGAAGGGATCTTGCTGGTAATCGGGGCCAAACTTCCACCTAGGTTGAAGGATAGGATACCAGGTACCCAGTCTCGTCTCAGAGTCTACAGGCTCTTCCTTTGTTGAACAGCCTTCAAAGCTCTCTGATGTATTAAATCAAAATCCACACCCCTGTCACTCACACCTTGGGCCCTATTTGTCCTCTGTGGAGCAACACAAACCAATCTACTGCAAACATTTTGTAGGTGAAGTCTCTATACCATAAGTGAAATTTGTTGAGAAAGGAGGCAGCAGGTTTTGTTTTTTTTTTTTTTTTTTTTTTTTTTTTTTTTAAGTAACCCGTAATTGACTGAAATGGCATTTTGCTTTAAAACTTTCTCCCTCTAAAATAACACAGCACATTTCAAAAGAAGAAGATGGTTAAGGTCAGATTTCCATTAGGTAGATAGATAGATGGATTCTCTTATTTTGCCATTGCCATAGAAACAGATGGTCTACTTATGCCCTCCGACAAGGAAGTACTTCTTTTTTTTTCTCCAAAAAAAATTTCAGACATACTACAGTCCACCATGTCCAAGGAGCCAAAAGGAATCCTCTTTTATTGGGGCAGGGGGTGACAACAAAGCCCTACATTGGAAAGAAAAGAACTCTGAGCATTTCTTCTGATCATCTCCCTGAATTACTTGTTATTTGTGATTCACAGTCTTTAATATAACACTTTATTAATAAACTATACTTCATGTATGCAGATAACACTAATTGCAAATACATTAGCCTTCTAGTTATGTTCTCCAGAGAAGATAGAAGGCCAAAGAGAAATGATTGCAGAAACGTGGTTTAATATAAAGTTTTAAAATCAAATCTGATGCACCCATATCCCAGACCGTGAAAGTGGCTCTGTAAAGATGGAAATGAATGAAATACAGTCAACCAATTGATCCATAAAGGTCAGGCCTTAACCTTGGTTTGGTTGAAATCATGTGCTTATATATGCCCGTTAATCTGCTTACCCATGGAGCTCATCCTTAATTCTAAATGACTAAATATAAATCCTGAAACAGTATGGTTTGGAAAGGGCATGCCATCTACAGTCAGGACACCAAAGTTCCAGTCCCAGCTCTATCAACAGGCTTTGTGACTTTACAATGCTCTTAATCTTTATAGAGCTCCTGTTAGGCTTCCAGGAGCAGAGCTGGATTATTTTATCCTACTTAGTCTTATGGCCACTCTGTAAATTAGATGCACATTCCCGTCATAGAAACAAGGACAGTGAAACTCTGAGAGGCAAATTAACAATGGCCAAGATCATTCAGTCTTAGCTTACATCTTTGTAAAAATGACATCTATGCGCTCTTTACTTCTTTTGTAACTCCGATGTTCTTTGATTTCAGTGTAAATATTTACATGTAGTGTTCTGTTCTTTTTATCATCATCATTAGTTGCTGTTTCTCTGTCTGCTAGCAGGCCTTTTTCTTAATGTGTTATCTGTATTGAACATTTATTTTGGTCATATTTACCCACTTATAAAATCCCTTCTTGGTTTGGCTTAACATGTCCCATGATCACAATATAAATTTACATCACAGTATCAGTAAATTAAAGTCAGACTTTATAGAATTTGACTCTTGCTGTCCAAAACTCTAGGTACCCTTTACTGACAGTAGAAGTGCTGGCACCTTCTGTCCCCTTCATCCAGGAGATGCCACCTCCCACCCATAGTACTAAACTTGTTTTCCCAAAGGGTCAGGGGATGGTTGGTTGATAAGAAGCTTCTATAACCTTTTACCAAAATTTTCTTCACTCCTGACCTGCTGCCTGAAAATAAAATTGTTATCGTATTTGTGATAGACTTTAAAGCAGCCTACACTAAGAAAATCCATGGAAGGAAGTAATTGTATTATTGTTCTTGTTGCTGAACATTAAGGGATTGATTCAGAGCATGTGAATCATGTTGGAAAAAAATAATGAATAGTGGAATAGCTCATTGTCAACCAAGTTGGGAAACTTTTTCCTACTTGTATTCAGAGCTTCATCCCTACCAAAGGCTTTTTGAAGCCTCAGAGCTGAAATGCACATTTCAGGTTCTTGAGTACATTTCATAGAATTTGACAACTTGTCCAGTAGGTGGCACAGTGCTAACACTCTGTTAATGGCTTTCTGTGTTTGGAGGAATTTTCTTAAAATTTGGTTGAAAAATCTCAGGATGGACTTGCTTTATAGGGATAATGTTTAAACCTACACTCAGCATGTTAATTTCATTTTTGGAAATGTGTTTGGGGATTAAATAGTTTTTGAACCTGTGTATCCTGTTTTTGGTTTTGTTAATTTTAGAACAACTCATTATGCCTCACTGTGTCTTATTCCTTCAAGTATTTATATTATACACTAGAATTCATTTTTTTCTTCCTCAAAGATAAGTAAATGCAGGTATAAATTGAAAGTAGATCTTTAAATCTTATACTTTTTAGCAAATTTCTTAGGACTGAAAATTTGTAGAATCATAAGATTACTTATATGGGACTGCTGAAGGTCACTATCACTGGTGTCTACTTTGCAACTGTAGCAGAAACTGAGCCAACTACAGGAAGGAAGGTCATATTTACAAATTATGCAGATAGTTCAGACAAAAATCTCAGTGCATTCTAGTTATTTGAATGTCAAGTAGGTGTTTTGCTGTCTTTAATTTATCCAGACATACTTGCCTGACACCCTTTTCCAATCATCCCAGTCCTCACATTTCATTCTTTGTGTGTGTGTGTGTGTGTGTGTGTGTGTAGCCAAAATGGAAATTCTTGATTACAGTAATTGTGAATTCTGAAAGTATTAGAACCTGTCAACATTGATTATATTGACAAATTATTCACTAATTTACCTGTGAAGGGAAAAATAAAACCAAATAGTAGACAATATTGTAAATATTGTATAAATG
Organism: Tamias sibiricus; assembly: GCA_025594165.1. Taxonomy (NCBI): domain Eukaryota; kingdom Metazoa; phylum Chordata; class Mammalia; order Rodentia; family Sciuridae; genus Tamias; species Tamias sibiricus. The sequence continues at coordinate 102,112,930 of CM046664.1, read as the reverse complement.
AGTCATTATTTTGAGGGGAAAATCTCTGATTAAATGCTCTGTACTGGGAAAAATAATAAGGATTTCACCTCATATTTTAACACACTGTTGTATTTAGCAAAAGTGCAACAAATGATGGACTCTGCCATTGTGTTCTGAAGCAAATCATTGCATTTTAATTATGTTGCCAGTCTGATCTCTCCAGAAAATAAGACTTCCAGTGATTGAAACAGAATTGCCTATTTGCATTATGTAAAGCACAGCCCTATCAATAGTATATGGCTATGCAGGATGGGTTATCTCCTCGCTGGTCCCCCTAGAATATACTTGTCATCGTAATAATATTTAAACACTGCTCACAGTCTTTATATCTCTGTTGCGTTACACATATACAGAGATGGCTTTGCATTTCCTATTAGCTCTACTTAGTAAGGAATTCATCTCATCTTTAGTCTGCAGAGGGTTTATGCAATCAGATGGACTCAATGAATCCTAAGATCAATATTTTAATGGTTTACCTAGTTTTTTTTTTTTAAATCTTGATATTTACCCTAACTTTTACAATAAAATTATTCTTCTGGAGAATTTTCTATGGAAAATAATAACTTTACTCTTTGCCTTCAGAGTAATTGTCTTTTTGTTATCTAGTGTCAACTTCTTAAGTTGGGCATTTTAAATATTTTACATATTGAGAATGCTCAGAAACAAACTGGAAAATTCAGTTGTTGAGAGATCTTATTCTCTCTTTTCTAGCAGATATCCCTTTTTTCCACTTTCCTTACTGGAGAAAGGGACACAGAATTAATAATCATGAGAATCATCTGAAAAAAAAATGTGATATTGTCCTTAATTATAAAAAACTGGAGGTCTAAAAGTGCTTACTCATTCATTTTCAACTTTCCATCTGAATAGAGTTCAACTACTCAAATAATAAATGGCTTTTTTAACCATTGTCAACATGAAAAAATGAAGGCGTAAAAAGGTTAAATGACCAGCCAGAAGTCCTTCCTTGAATAATTGACAGAAATTTAACAATTGGAAATTTTACATAAATTATCTTGTCATATGCTTTAACTAATATTTCCATTTCTCTTCCTGAAAATAAGGAAGTAACTAACACAATTTATTACTTTTTTAACTTGAAAATAATTTTACGTAAGCATTTTTTAATCACCCCATTATAATTCTCTAAAAGAAATACATAAATTTAAATCTTAGTAAGAATCTTAGGAATAAACTTTTAAATTCACACATACACAAAATGTGTTTTGAATTAAACTATCATAATTATTGTGAATTCAAAACTGGCCAAGACAGCATAAATACATTGTGAATTTTAGTAATTACTAATAATCTGAAGCAAAGCTTTGTTACAAGGGCTTCTCTTAATGAGAAGGATGGATGATGTGTTTTGTGTGATTTTTGTTTTTCTTTTTCTAATTAGTTCATGTGTCAGTGGACAAAGATTATATATTACTCGAAGTATACAGAATTCAGCATCAATCCTATTCATGTTTTTTGTTTTTTTCTTACCACAGTGCTAAGAAAATGTGTTTATTATCAGAAAGGAGAGGAAATAGGAGGAGTTTTAGTACAGGTACATCTCTTGGTTCTTTGAATTCTTCCTTAGCTATAGGCCAAAAATCACATGATGATTGGTCATTAAAGGAAGAATTGTGTCTAATTATTTTTCTTCTTAACAACTTATATAGATCTTCCCAAGCAAAGAATTAGAAACCACCTGGCTTGCAAACAGGTTTGTTAGCCAGTCATTGGAGTTAGTTATATTGACAACACAACACTAACCCTTAAATCTAGGGAGATTTTTTATACCCCAAAGGATGCGGCATTGAAGACTAACATTAATTGAGAGGTAGATAGACTTTGGTGTTTTGTTTGTTCTTTTGTGAAGTGGGAGAAGGATGTTTATGAAAGGGGCTTAGAGACAAAGAACTTGGCAAACCTCAGACAAGTTCTAGGGCAGATCAGTCTTAAGAACAAACATACAAGATTGAGCCCTAGAGTTGGGAAAGTCGTACTCAAATTTATTTATGTGTCCTCCACCTTAGCAAGTATTTGGAAAGTCAGGGTTATGTGTATATTTATATGAAGTCATGGGAAGGGAAGTCCAGGGAAAGCAACATTTTGGAAGTCTAAGGAGTGTGGCCTTTAGCTAGCAATTTGTTCTCCTGCTTAGCCATTAGGGAGTCCACAGCCTCCATTTTGCAGGGGGAAACCTTTCCCCACATTGTGTCCTGAGGCCTTTGGTGAGATGGTATGTCTGAGCACCCCTGATATAAAGGTTGAGTGGATCCAGAAATAGCTGACTCTATCACCTTAAGTTACTGGAACCAATTATTTTCTTTAAATACTCAGGTGTGACCTTCCAAATATGATGAAACACAAGTACATGGGATTAGCTATTGATAGAAACACTCCCATTCTAATTCGTACCCTACCCGATTAACCTGTGTGATTTCTAGCAGATGACTAAATCTCTCTGCTTTCCTGCTCATAAAAAAGAGGAGTTAATTTTGCTCTGCTTCAAATTCTTTGTTGAAAGAGGATTAGTACAAATGTGTTTGTTGTGGGCAAAGCCACCCCCCAAAAATTATTTGAATAAAAAATTATGTTCTCATTTTTAAGGTATTGGAAGTTTTAAGCATCAAAAAAGTACACTTGGTAACATCATACCAACTAGTAGTTTTAAATGTAATTTATTTAGTACTCTCCATTTATTTCTTTATGTATCCAGAATTTTCTTTATTCAGGAATTGGAGATCAATAAAATTCAGTGCCATCTATAACACTATGTACAATCAGCATCAAAGGGTGTGCTCTATAAATGAATACATTTTGTCTTCTAGCTGGTTGCCCCATCTACCAGGTAGAATATAAATGAGCACATACTGTCACACTAACTAGATACTCTAACTACCGGATAAATATACAAACTCTGGCTTCTGATCTAGATCTGCCTGTTAATGCCTCCAGAGTAGAGTTTCCATGAGTCCCATAACCAGCCATTCCTGAGAGTTCCAGTCCATGAGAGTATGGGTATCTTTCCTTGGCTTTTGGAGGCTTCCAGAGATAAGTAGAAGAATGCCCATCTCACCTTGGCACCGTGGCACATGCCTGTAATTCCAACAGCTCAGGAGGCTGAGACAGGAGGATCTCTAGTTCAAAGCCAGCCTCAGCAAAAGCAAGACACTAAGTAATTCAGTGAGATCCTGTCTCTAAACAGGGCTGGGTTGTGGTTCAGTGGTCAAGTGCTCCTGAGTTCAATCCCCAGTATCAAAAAAAAAAAAAAAAGAAAGAAAGAAAGAAAGAAAGAATGCCCATCTCTACTCTGCACTGTCTTCTCTGGGGAACTAGCAGAGAGGTGAGAGTGAAAACACACAGAATTGTTTATACTGATGAGGAGAACCCAAGTATGAATCCAGATTTTTTCCTAATCTAAGAATATACTGTGAACTCCAAGTCAGTCAGCGGCCCAGCTTTAGGAGACAGATCTTGGGGATTTCCAGCATCTACCATTTACTTACAAATTGCATGGGTCTCAATAAATTATTTAGCCTTTCCATAAATCAGTTCCTCATATACAAAATGTGGATAATAATAATAATAATAAATAATATCTTTCTCACAATTCTGTTAAGATCAAGGATGATAAGTCATATAAATAGTATGATTGAGCCGGGCGCGGTGGCGCACGCCTGTAATCCCAGCACTTTGGGAGGCTGAGGCAGGAGGATCGCGAGTTCAAAGCCAGCCATCAGCAATGGCAAGGCACTTAGCAACTCAGTGAGACCCTGTCTCTAAATAAAATACAAAAAAGGGCTGGGGATGTGACCCAGTGGTCGAGTGCCCCTGAGTTCAATCCCCAGTACCACAAAAAAAAAAAAAAAAAAAAAAAATAGTATGATTGTATGAATGATCACTGTACCTCTACGTGTACACTTGTATGAATAAATAGGATGTTATTAATAATTACATCAGGACAATAGGAATAAGCCAGAACTTTCCTGGGAAATCCAAAATGTATGAGATTGCCCTATCATAAAACACCAAGATTGATGCTGGGGCCTTTTCAGAGTTAGTAAGATGATAGTACCCTATTTATGTAATTTTAATATTGCCAAAGGGATTGCGAAGAAAAGTTTCTGAGAATATGGTGCTCACTTCTGTATTAGTATTTTCTAAGCTTATTGATTTGCAAGGTTTTCCTTTTTAAATAAGGGAAGATGCTCTTAAATATACATGTGAAGGGCATCTCGCCATTGTTTCATTTGTGTAGCTGCCACTCCAATCCCTAATGAGGTTTAGATGGAGATAGCTCACTTTGTTTAAGAGAAACCCAAACATAGACTGTAGCAAGGAAGCTTCTTGCTTTTGCTCCAGTCCCCACCCATGTCAGATGATGAGAGAGGGGTGATATGAGGTCAGTCCCATGCTAGCATCAAGACTACAATTTAACTTCAGGAAGTTGACAGTTATTTTTGTTTAGATTTTTAAAAAATTAAAAACACTGTGTCAAAAATCCAGCAAACATAATTGGTAATAGAAGCAATGAAATTCCAGACCCAGAAGTCCCATGAAGTCATCTCTATACCTCTTGCCAGCATAGGGTCTTTTTAAAACATGTTCTCAGGATCCTGGCCAGCCTAACATCAGCTGCCCCAATGATGGGGCTTCCATCATTTATTTGGCAAAACATCATCAAAGTCCAGCAGGCAAGGTCCTTTGACCTGGATTTCTCAATTCAATATAGTCACAATGCTAGGAGATACCAGATCAAGTTTCCGCTAAATTCAGTTTTTTTAGCCAAAACCGTGCTTTGTTTGATCTTATGTATCTGGAGTCAGAATTTACATAGTGTAGTTCAGATTCTTTTAAAAAATACCATCACAGACATAGCTTTCTTATGTTCATATATGAATACACCACCAGTGAAACTCCACATCATTTTCAACCATAAGAATGGGATAATTAGAACATTATACTCTGTGTATGTATGTCAAAATATACTCTACTGTCATGTATATCTAAAATGAACAAATTTTAAAAATGTAAAAAAAAGATCATCAAAATCATCTTGCCTTTCTAAGTCTAAATTGAACAAAACCAGTTCTCTATACTTCACAGGAGGAAAGGGTTTTCAATCTATGTAATCTGAAAAGCAACAGCATACACATAGGTCATGATTTATTGAAGAGCCAAATAGGTCCTTTATTCCTGATAATATTAACAGGAATAGCATTTATATAGGGGCCTCCAGGTTTACAAGTAGACTGAGACATCATCTCATGAGTATTTTATTTTCACCATTCTAGCAATTTAACATGCAGTACATCTAGCTTTGTCCATGAAGCAGCCTCAGGGAAAAGTCAAAGCAGTAGCCTGGCAGCATGTTTTCCGCCCTTCCTGCAGTCGGGAAAGTGTGGAACAGCCCGCAAAAGGATGAGTTCATATTCAGCCTGGGAAAGCGGCAGCACGGCCTTTCCTGCTGCTCGGCATGAAATGAGCCATGAGCAGCATGAAATCACTGACCACAGGTGGAGAGACTCGCAGTGACATAAATATCTTAGCTGTTTAGCAGTTGGAGGACGGCTGTGGGAAGATTTGCCACAGGCTCCGCCTGGCCAAGTCAGCCTTTATAAAGAAATGGTCATTTAGGCCACACAGTTGCCAAGGATCCTGGTGAGTCTCATCCTGACTTCCAGTTAAAAGACTCATGTAGCAGACTTAGAAAATTCCAGGAGAAAAAAAAAAATATTTTACATATATATATATATATATATATATATATATATATATATAGTGCAAAACTGGTATGTTTGAACACAAACATTTAAAATCTATGTGCTAAAACACCTCTATAAACAAAATTGATCATAACAAGTAAAAGCCAAGTTGTAATTTATGTGACAAATTCTTAACCATACAGCTATATAAGGTGTTTAAAAAACATTTTTAAAACTAATATGAAAATATGATGCAGGGATGAAACAGCTTATCAAGCGGGAAAAAAGTCTGAATAAAATACATGAAAAATATTTGAATTCACTCATGTTGAATGAGAGATATAAATTAATGTAATAAATACAGCATGCATGCCTATCATCTGGAAGTCCATTTATTTGTTTGTTTATATATGTGTTTATTTTTCATTTTATAAAACCCAGCCTTAGCTCAGGTGTGGAGAATTATACCTTCTGATTTCAATTTTTTTAACTCTTCTTCTATGTTATTTGGTATCAGATCCAATTTTTTTGTTTCATTTTTTAATTCCTGTGTCTTTGGGTTACTTTCTTACCAATATAGGCATGATACAGTTAAATTTTTGAACAAAATTAAAAATTACTGTGCATAAGTGGGAGAGTATATTCCAACTATTTTTATTATTATAATTGGCATAATTAGCCATAATTTTGGAGGTAAGTTTTTCATTTTCCACTATATACTGTTTATTATGTAGTCTATGTTTTGTTTGGTTTTAATTTCTATTGAAATATAAAAGCTAGATATCTGGTAGCAATTGTTATCATATAGAAATATACCCTAAATACTAACTTTATTAATTATAAAGAGATCATTAACAGAAAAATGTAAATAATCAACAATAAAAACATTAAATATGGTGGCTTTAACAACTTGATATATTATTTTGTAGTTATTAATATCTAGTTTTAAAAAGTGGCCTGAAAAAAATTCTAACAATATAATACAAACTTGCCCAAAAAAACCCTAGTTACATTTTTTTACCCCAATTGTGAAAAAACTCTGTGTGTGCAATGTTAGTCTTAGAAAAAAAGACTAAGAGCTAAATTCATCAAAATGTCAAGGATGACTGTCACCTGTTTATAATTATTAGTGACTTTTCTGTTGCATTTTTTTTCTAATTTTCCAACTTTTATGTAATGAGCAAATACTCCTTCATAGTCCAAAACCCATCACTAATGTGAATTTTAGCATAATGTTTACCAATGAGCTTCTCAGAAAGCAAAACCATGAGAAAGTCTTCTGATACTTTGGAGCAGACTATACAGATTAGTTAGAATTCCAGAGACCCAGTTTATAGTGAATGGCCATAGGCCCAAGCCCTTTAAAAAAGTGACTAATTCCAGTTCTTGAAATTTATGGATGGACAAATGAATAGGATGAAACTTGAATTGCCTTCTATGAAACCATTTCCATGTTTTGGCATACAAGTCACAACTTTGTGATTTCCTGTAGTCCATAGATTGTGCAAATACTCCAGCAGCTGAGTTTTTAATAAATGGTTCAATAGTTTGTCTAAACTCATTAGATAATATGAGACCAAATGTGTCTTTCTCTAGTTTCCAGCACTTAATTTCAATTCTGTTGCTTTTTGATGTTAAAAAGAAAAAAAAAAATCAATGCCTAGTTTAGTGTTTCATTTACAAAGCCATAATTTGATTGTTACATTGGAGCTTATAATCCAATTTGTATCTATTGTGCAGCCCAGTGGAGTGAATTTGAGTGGCAATCATATGTTAGAAATTAAACTGAAAACTCATCTGAATTTTTGCAATCTTTATGAGGCTATTGTGAGTATTAATGTCAAATCACTTGCCATTTTTCTTAATGAAATTCAAGTTTTGCTACCAATATTGAAGTAGTAGTTTCTATTGAATCCTTCCTGACTGATTATAAATAAGAGATCTAGAATTAAATTGATTTATAGTGGAATGCTAGTGTTTATGTTTTATAATTATGTTATACCATGTAAATATAATGAAGATGCATGTCTTTTCTTTAAGCTGTCTTAAAAGTTTGGGTGTGTTTTAAAAACTGGACAGTTGGGCAACAAATTGTTTTAAAAGAATCAGTTTAGAAGGCATTTAGAATAAATTGTTTACAATTAGTTACTAAATTTTTCTTCAATTTGCTGTCATTATAAATAAAGAAACACACTGAGTTATATAAAGATAAAAATAGAAAGGCTGTCGGCAAAGATAAACATTTTACTGAATCCTAACTCAAAATTTTAGTACATGGTGCCATTTGTTGAAAAATTTGAGCTTCAGTACAAAATACTTTTAACTACAATTTTACCAAAGATAAAATGACTGTAGTAAAGCAGGACAATGGTTTTGCTATCTGCACAGGAAGACAGTGTCCTAGTCATTGACTCCAGTCTTCTTAACAGACTCATACAACTGTTTAACGGACACTGAAAACCTTGAAAACTTACCAAGTCCAAAATTGAGCTGCCTGCCCCTCAAATCCCGATGAATTCATCAGTGTTTTTGATTGCACCTAACAAAAACTCATTTGCAATTGCATTAGCAACTATGATTTATTGGAAGGAACCTAGAGAAACTTAAGGCAATTACTCTCTACCTAGTCCTTCAAAGGAATGGAAGTAGGCATTGAAAACCTGCAAGAAGCCAGACAGTACTTTCTTGCTCTATCTCTTCTTCCCTGACCTTTCTGGCTTCATTCCACTGCAGACCTGAGTAATAAAAGGTGGAATGAAAAAGATAACAGCCCCATAGATCTTTGACAGCGGTTCTCCATTTCAGGACATGCAAAGACATGAAAACTTCTTACTTCTGTCTAAAATTGTGTCACAGGGTGGCTTCTTTCAGATCCCAGAGCACACCATCCTCTTTCCTCATCACAACCTATACTATACAGTGTCCCTCTTTTCATCCAGCACTGCCTTTTACATATGGAAAACTATGACTTTTAGAGGCATTTGGTAATTTGCTCAAGAACATAAACTAGCAAGAGTTAAAGCTGGGATGTAATGCTAGGACAGATATGTCTGCTTCCAGAGACCTGTGCCATGTGGAAATGATTCTTTGGGTGTCATTAACCATACATTGTCATGTACTCTTAATAAGAAACTGGGATTGCAGAGGAACACTTCTTCCCTTAATCATACATTCCTCAACCAACAAAGATTTATTAAGTTCCTCATTTTCCCTGGAACTTTGAGCAGAGCAATTAGTAGTTAAACAGACATGAAATACTAGATAATTTTCCTAAAAGCTCTTGATTAAAATGACAGAAATAAAATCATATGTCTGCCTTCAATGGCAACCAACATCGTAAATACCTAAAGCATGATATGTTTGCCAAAGTAATGGTGGTGTTGTCAATAAGTGTAGACCACATGTATGGGCTAAAAAAAAAAAAAAAAAAAAAAAAATCTACAGAAAACTTCAGGGAGAAGATAGGACTCTGACTTAAGTGACTGGTATTTCACAAATCCTTGTGCTGAGGATTTTAACAAACTTTATATAGAGAAAAACGTTACCTAAGGAGCTATTGCAACACATGAACAATTTATAATCTCTATCCTGGAGGGTACATATGCATGGTCTAGAGGTAGAGCACATATGCAGTGGTGCACAAGGTCTTGACCTGGGCACCTGACTACCTGGAGAGGGGCTCCACAGCTTCCATCAGATTAAGAGAGTCTGTGACCCCAGAAATGGTTAAGAGTCACTAGTATACAGAAAAGTGGGATAAGGTATTTTAAAGGTTGAGAAACAGAATGTTTTCAATGTTAGGGGATCAGAACCGTCTAGCCCAGGATAAAAGCACTCACCTGAGGGTGTGACTGAGCACACAGTGATGTTAAATGAATGGTAACTCTGGCCCGTGTTGGGCATCTCTACTGAAGGCAGAAGAAGAATAACTATGCTAAAACTGTAGCAGACAGAATTGTGATAGGCAGTAAACACTTCTTCACACTAAAAATGCTAGGAATACCCTAAAGGATAGGAACAAACTAGATAATCACCTATCTAGAAAGTCAGACATACTAAAAAATAGGTTATCCAGGTCTATCAGCTTTTTTAGTAGATTATGTAGTCATGCATTGCTGGCTACTTTGTTATTGCAATAATCATCATAGTCCTAATAAAGGAACATACCTTATGATACAGTATTTTGAATGTATAGCTCTATTAACATTAATTTTAGGTTAGTCCCTTATTATAATGTCAATATCCTTCATTAATTATCCACCTTCTTAGCAAAATTATTTCTACCACAATCAGTGGGTCAGTTAGTGATTTTTTTAAAAAGGAATATCTTGAACACATATTACTTAGCTAATTTTCTGGTGGTAAAGATGTGAAAAGTTTTATCTTACAGATTCTAAATAAAATAAATTTATACTTATAAATGTAATAGTCTTGGGATATAAGACAATCCCATATCACCATTCAAAGCTTATCAAACATGCTCTTTGACTTTGTATAAGAAAAACAAAATGCTGACTTTTCATCCAGATAGTATATATATACATATATACACACATATACATATATATACACATATATATGCACATATATATGTCAAAATGGTTTAAAACATAACATAGGATTATAAATGCAAATGAAAGTGTTTATTTTTAAAAATTAAACATTAAAATAACAGTGACAATCTGGTTATATGATATGAGATTTATTTCATTAACTTTTTAAATATTGCAAAATATTATCTAATAAGAAACTAATCACTAAGGGCTAAACTTAAACTAATAATTAGTAAAGACTATGGAAAATATTTTCACTAAGTTGCAAAGCTATGGAGTTCTAGGAAATTTAATAAAGGGATAAGAAATATGTAACAATATCTACAAATATCCATCCATGCTCTTAATTTTTAAAATATTTAATTTTATGAATACCAAAGAAGGAAGTTGAAATGTGAAGAACGCATAATGTGGAATTAGACCATTGACAGTGTTTTCAGATGCAGTGTAGTGAAGGGAAATCACACTGGGAGGCTTCAGTTCTGCTTCCACTTCCACTACCCATGTCCTGGTTCGTTCTGACATCCTGGTGGTTCATGGAATAACCTAACAAATCACACATTGACCCACATCTAACCTGTATTCTTCTCATCTGAAGCACTAAACTCATTAGAAAAATGGTGTCAATAGGGGAATTTCACCTTCACCTAAATCCTGGAATATGGTTTAAGAGAAAGTGATTTTCATCACTTCACTAAAAAGTCTAATAAAGTTTTTATAAATGTTCATCTAAAATGAAGAAAATTGTTTTACAACTTTTTCTTCACATTGGTTTATCTATTTCACTTTCTGTTTCCATAATATTTCAAGCTTAAAGAAGTTACAAGAATAGTACAAGAAATTTCTACATGTTCCTTACAGATTTGCCAGTCCATTTTCTTCATTTTCTTCATACATTTTTTTTTTTTTTTTACTTTTTTCTAAATTACCTAAGAGTAAGTTGGAAACATTATAGCCCTTGCCTTACTTGTGTGTGTTTTCCAAGAACAAATATATCTTTTATGTAACCATGGATGAGTTCTCAAAATCAGTAAATTTAACAATGACATAATACTGTTATTTAATTTGCAGTCTGTATTTAAATTCCCCACAAATTTCTTATATCTATGATGACTCAAAAGGAACTTTCTGGAAAAAAATACAAGAAAATTAAGAAGTTACTAGGAATATAAAAAAATATTAAGAAAACCTTTCCTCATGAGAAGAAATAAATAAAAGATGATGCTATCTACTATTCTCTATAATTTTAGAGATTATTTTTTTTACATAATGTCAAAAGAGTTCAGAGTTTTGTGTAAGGTCTCTGGTTTTTCTTTCCAAAATCACTTAACAGAAAACATTCAAATTTCTTAAACAGTGTACATGACACCATAAGACAGATTTCTTTACGCTGATCAGTGGAACAGGAACAAAATTAATGCCTAGGCCTGGTGACAAAGTGTGCCACTCACTCCAATGAAATAGTGTGTGTCTGTCTCAGGGCAGGAAGCATTTAGCATAGAAAACAGCTATCAGGATTTATTTGGCATTTTAAAATGTTCCTGTTCTTCCCATATGTATTCGCACACAACTTAAAATCAATGACTAAAAGCCTCACCATTTAAATATTCTTTTTTAGGCAATATAGCACAATACTAAACTGAATAAATTATCTGCCTTGGTGCATGCAGATAAACATGTAACTATTTTAATAGGTAAAATTAATCAAATGCAAAGCAGGTTAAAAAGATTGAGATTTGAGATGATGCAAAAAACTATTTTGAAGGTTAAAAAAGAAGTTGAAAGGGACTGGAAATATAGCTCAGTTGGTAGAGTGCTTGCCTTGCATGAACAAGGCCCTGGGTTCAATCCCAGCACAAAAAAAAAAGTTGAAAATCCTGTTTGTAAACAGAAGAGAACTTTAGTTATTATAGCATTAGCTGAGAGAGTTCATTCTGGCTTGGTAGTTACAAACACCCCACCCTGTTGTGTGGTCTCTTCCTAACTTGTCATGAGGTTGGTCATCCCTTGCCTCTTGGCCGAGGGCAAGTTCTTAAAGAACATACACAGTCCTGTGTAGATAAGCAAAGATCATTTACTTCTGACTTTAATAATAAATTCTTATGATTTTGATATTCTGTAGTAATTTTCTAATTTTCAAGGGAAAACTACTGATCCAAGGAGAGACACCCTATGATCTCTGAGAATATCAGTTTATTCATTCGCTCATTCAAATCTGTGAACTTCAATTTATTGAGAGAAGTAGAAACATCATAATGCTCTGTCAGTTTTAATTTATGTAAGACTTTAGCATGTATAATTCATGTAATTCTTTTACTTATTCCTGAAAGGCAGGTGTAATCGATGTCTTCACTGTACCAGAGATTGGGTTTAAGTACCAAGGAGAACAAAAACTTAAAAAGGACAGGCCCACGCATTTAAGGAATTTATGCTTACATGAGAAAGCACCTAGCGAGGTGGACATTTTTTTTTTTTTAATGTGAAGAATAAAATTTCATGTCAGGCAGTTTGGGAGATACTATCCAGTAGGTTTCAGTTGTATAATGACTTGGGTCTCATGTAAACCAAATATTATGATTACAGGAAATGTTGATTGTACTTGGAAATAGAGCATAAGTATAGAATGAAAAGTCATGTCCATGAAATTTATTGATAGTGGGATTGACACTAATTTCTCTGTGTATTCACATGAAGAATTATGGGAAGGCTATTAGTAGCCAAAAACAATATATAAATAACATTGTGAGGCAATATAATTCACTGAGCTAGGAAGCTTGCCATCACAGCTTAAACACTGGCCTATCTAATGATCTTGGGCAAGGCTTAATTCTCTGAACCTCAGTTTTCTCACCTGCAAGGTGAATGTAGTAATCAGTCTTCCTATTGGTTTTAATACAGAATGAGACAATCTACATAAAACACCTAGCATAACTCTAGGTGTATACAATAACCCTAACTTGTTTATAGTTAGATAATTCCATATAGAATTATTCAATCTTTCTTAACCCTTTAGGCTCTCTGGATTTGTGAAAGGAGCACTTTCTGATTATACTGAGAAAGTGGGCAGGGGTTTGGGGCAGGCTCTAAAATTTTGATAACTCATCTCTGTGGGTTTCAAATCTACTTAACTACGAAGCCTCATGAGCAAAGGAGTGACTAGTCCTTTTCATTGATCTTTGCATTTCAACACAGGTCAAAGACCAATAATAATTAAAAGCAAAAAAATACATCCTTCATAAAGAATGGGGCTTCTGGAGAAAAGACCAGAAGCTGGGCCATCTTGGAAACTTTTTAATTAATATAAGGAAAATACAAGTATCTGTCAGACGTGCTTTGGTCTCACACAAAATGAAAATCACATTAACTGAGTCCCGTAAAAAAATGATATATTTTTCAATTTAGATTACCTACTTCATTGAATGAAAAAGAATAAAAGTGAGAAAACTGGCATCACTTTTACCCTCCATGATGTTAGTCCCCAGTCTATTTTTAAAGAAGTATCATCTTTAATCCCTCAGAGTTCCCAAGAAGTGTTTCTAAGTACTGTCTCACTTCACACTGCCAAAGTCTTGGGAGGCAAGTACTGTTATAATCCCTTGTTTTATGAAAGCCTTATAAAAGAAAAGTAGTTAAATTGAGTGGGCAACTATCAGTGAACCTGAGGCTGGAGTTAGATCCTAATTACTGGGCTATTTACTGAGCATCTATCATGAGCTAGGTCCTCTACTACCCAAGACTCCTGGTACTTCCTATTGATATAAAACTCTCTCTCTGCTTGGCCTTGTTATGACATAACAAAAGGGACCATGTAAATTTTCCTTGCTCTAATACCATGACTGGGGTGGGGGACATTTGGCTCCTCCAACTTGCATCACAATGCAGAGCCCAGAAGCATGCCCATGCTGTGGGGGATCCTCCTCTGTGTTGCCTGGGATAGATCAATATGCCTAAGGGCAGGAAGGAAAAAAAAAAAAAAAAAAAAAACTTTTGGTATTCTATGGCTTCTGTGAGTACCAGAGTCAAATGAAGGAAAGCCAGAGCACCATTTTCTAATGGTTTGGCAGCATATTGATGTAAAGCACATTGGCCAAATATGTTGATCCTACCTCTAGTTTGCCAAGGATTTCTGCAATGACCCAGGATGTTGGAAATTATCTTTCACACTAAGGACATGAATACTCCATATTTTTCTACTTTATACATGAGTAATCAAGGCTCTATGATATAGGTTTGTATTGATTTTCTACAGAAGTCCTCTTGGGTCTTTTAGCAAAGAGTCACCCCGCCATTTGTATTCCAAAGAATTATATCCATAGATTACAATCTGTCCACCCTTCCAAAATCTAGCCAGATGGGCCGTTAGCAAGTCTATTCTAATTTAGGGAATCATTCCAGTGTCTGAAATAAAGTGCTTTAATAATTTTGTTCCATGTATATCAGTCATTGGCTGAGGTTTTGGCTCAAAGTGATTATAGAGCTTTCTCATTACTATCATTATCCATCTGTAAAAAGTCCTGTCAATAAACTGCATTCCCTGCTGGTTGGAGTCAATTTTACCATAACCTCCTGAATGTTATTCTACTCTGCCTTAAGCAAAAGGAGGTACAACAAATATCAGTGCAGACAACTGAAGGAAGTATAGATGAATCAGTGATTGGGACAAAATGGAGGGGATCACGAAGGACATGGGGTTCCCGCCCTGTCTTCAGCAATGCTACCCTCTTACAACCAAACTCTTTCAACCCTGGATATAATTTCTTTGGGACTTGTAGGTATAGCTTTTTATTATATGACCTGCAGTTGCCTTTGATAGACTTCATCATGCAGTGCCTTTCCAACAATTGAAAAGGAAGGAACTTTTGAAGCAGTGAAAACTGATTATTTTATACTGTTTTTAAATTTATGTCATATGGTTATGATAATTATTATAGCTATCAATGGATAGTACTTCATAGTTTTTAATATTGCTCATACTAACAAAACTCATTCTTCTTGCAGTTTGATTTTTTTTAAAAAAATTCAGACAGAATATTTTTATTTTGGAGTGTATGTTGATCACATTTATTAGCTTCGCTTCTTTATTATTCGTTATACTAAATATACTTCAGCTATAATGACATAAAAACAAGTTCTGTGATAAGTCATTGATAATGATTACACCATTACCAAAACCTAAGTTGTACAGTGAATTTTGATGAAGTGCTTGTTAGCTAAACCTTTGGGTTGTTTCAACTAAAGGACTCCTTGGTTTTTGTTTGCCATTAAGCTTCCATAGTGAGTAACATTCCTAGTAGGCATTGGTGACATGGAAACTGGAATGAGAAATGAGGACAATTAAAGAAATCAAGGTTAAAAATGTTAATATAATTGTAAGATCACATATATCTATAGTCTCATGGAATTCTAGAATTGCTTTGATGAATATATAAAAATAAATTCAAAGAAAAGGGGTATTTTTCATATTGCCTTTCTAGATTGACAGTTTGCTAATTTCTCCATCTTTCAGGATGGTTTGTGATTTTCTGCACCATTTTATGATACTTAAAAGTAATGTGTGATTGAAGGTAATATTCCATAGGGCATGAAAGATGACATGTGACACCAAAGATAATAATTTAGCAACTCAGATCCCTGTCACAGTGTAAAGACTTTAGCAGCAACTCAGCCCCTATCTCTGTTCTTAGGAACTTTCACTCTTTAAAGCAAATTCTTCTTCACACAGTAAAGTCATGTTTAGCATCCTTATTATGCTATATTGATTAATTTTTAATTCAACCATATTAATTCTAATGAATTCAAAACAAAAAATTAAAGAATTAAACATCCTGCCTACTACCAAATACTGTTTATAATTTAACTATAATATAAACTATAATAAAAACTGAACTTGTACATTCTATTCTGTTCTCTCCAGAGATCATTCTTGCCAAGCACTTCCAAATAGCTTGCAACAAAGATTCTTACATTTTTCTTCCATGGAGCCATCTAGAGAACTTATGGTTTTACCAATAGAGTTTCTGGTTCAGTATGTCAGTAGAGAGGCCAAAGAATTTACATGTCTAACAAGTTTCCTAGTGATGCCCATGCTGGTCCATCCAGAGTTCGTGGTTAAAGAACCACTGGCCTAAAGGACCCCCCATCCTCCAATGATTGGAGGATCATCAGTCCCCCACTTTGAAAGTTTAAAAAATGGGCAAAGAATTTATATAAGAATTTCAGAAGGCCATATAGTATTAAAAATGCTTTGAATATAGTATTAAAAATGCTTTGAATGTAATATCACTGTTTGTTTCCACAGATTTAGAGGGTTTTTCCCCCCCATGGACAGTGATGCTTTCCTCAATGAAAAAGTTAACTCTCAACACCTGTGTGACTAATTGCCATCTGTGCTCTCTGGAGCCCAGCTAATAGGAGAACATGTCAGCGATCTCTAAAGTATTCTAAAATGTACCACTTGTGGATGATTGTAGGCACTCTTTATGTTAAGGAAATTATAGACCTCCTGTCTAATATATTATATTAACCCACTAAAATGAAGTTGAGCCAACACTTTTGTGTGCTGTAGCATTAAAGTTAAATTAAAGGGTGGGTATAGTCACATAATTGATGTAGTTTCTAGAATGGAAAAAAGAAGAAAAAAAATGTCCACCTGCTGAGTTCCCGAGTAGTCAAGCAGTCAGAAATGGAGAAAAGACAGTCTGAATATTTTGATTTATAAATTCACAACCTTTGTCTGCCATGACTTCCTGTGAGGATCCTTAGCCTCTCAAACATGTGTTTTCTCATTTCCATAATAAGGGTGGTTGTGTAGACCTGATCTGTAATTAAATGAGAACAGGATTAATGGAAAGAGCTCTTTGCAGACTTTCCAAAATACAAATAATATTCAAAGTACCTATTAGTATATCTTTGTTCAATATGGTTAACCAATTTACATGAGAGATCATGCTATGAAACAGGAATACTGATAAAGAACAGTAAAAACAAGAGTCATGTGTGCCATATAGAAATGTAGAAATTACTGCATCTGTGAGGCTTTTGCTAGCATAAGGGGAGGACAAGTTGAACAGCTGTTCTAAGCACAGATGACATTTTTGCCTTTATATATATTAACATTGATTTTTTTGTGTGTGCTGTTTTTCCAATGACTATTCAAAGTAGAATGGTAACCCCTGACTTCACCCAAACCTCCATCCTCTTTTGATCCATCCATTCATTCATCAAGCAAATACTAACATTCAGGGCTCTGTTTACATTGTGCTTAAAACAGTGCCTTGAACCTGTATTTTAATCAGTTATACAATCTCAGATATACATTTTTCAAACGTGAAATTTGAAGAAATAAAGAAATGAAAACATCCTGGCATCTACAGGAGAAGTGATTTAAAATTAATTAAAAATTATCATAATAAATAGGCAGTGTTTATGGTTCTTCAAATTGTTGTCTTACTTTACAACTATATAAAATACCTACTTTTACCTTTATCATGTGTCCAGATTTCATTCATCCATTCATGCAAGCATGCAACAGGCATTAAATAATCTAATTTTCTTATAATCATATGCCTACAGCTAGAGAGCACAGCATTGCTACAAGAGAAATTGTAGACCAGGGTTTCATATGGAAATAAAGCCAAATATTTCTGTTCTACAAAATTTTTAATAAGATTGATTAAGTACTATCAGTTTCAGGCTGTTAGCAATTTGAATGAGGGTAAATCAGAAACCTTAATCAGACCAACTATTTGGGGGTAAAATAGAATCTTAGTATTCAGGAAATTTCAGTGTGCTTTTCTTTTCTGTTTGACTTATTCTTTAAGGGCTAACTATGAATAAGAAATATTTCTGATTATTTTCCCACTTAAGTATTTTAAAATTACATTATATTTTCAAATAAAATAATTTTTGATATGTTAGGTAGAAAATATATCTTTAAATAGAGAATAATGTTTTAGAGCCTATGTATTATACTATAAGATTTAAAATTTCTCTTGAGATTTGTGGAATGCTTATTGAAGGTATCCTTTAGACCAGACCAGGCTCTGTTGATGAAGGAATGAATACAGGACACTGACAGGCCTGAAAGTGTTCAGACTACTGTCAATCTTCATTAGTGGTGTACAGAATTTATTTAAATGTAGATTTGTCTTTTGGACTCACTAGAGGCATCAGAGCATCTTCTGAGCCCTTTAGGCTCTGAGGGAAAATAATAGTATTTCAGGACTGTTGACACTGGTATCTTATACTCTAGAGCCTAAAATAAACCATTAGATTACTATGCTTTAATATGCTTGCTAAATTCAATTTAAAATTTTGATACTTTGAAGCAATGAATAACAATAACCTCATCCCTGTAATTAAAACCTAGCAGGTCTGTTTTCTCCACAGATGTCTCAGCTTTAATCATTTTAACCCCAAAGATAGCATTTCCTTTCCCACTGGAACAAACCTACATAACAGAGCAGAATTCTGTTTAGTGAAGTGCTCTACCGTTTATGTGTGTCTCTGAGGATAGCTGTGGGCTGTGTTTTGTCCCAGAAGCTTCACATGGGGACATCCCTAGACAGTCTGTTGAAGCAGGCAAAGCTTGCTTTGGATGCTTTATTTCTAGGACCATTTGTCATTTTCTAAAGCTGTCTGCCTACTTCAGTTGTGCATCACTGTCAACGTGAGGATCTAAAACATTAAAATAAAAATTTCTCAAAAATCACGAAACTAAGCATAACTTAAATAGTTAGGTTAATTAGATTTTCAAATGATATTTTTATGTGTTTGTAATCTTTAAGTCTGGAAGTCACTAAAACTTAAAATTGTACTAACACCTTTGGACTATCCTGTAAGTAGAAGGAGAAACAATATTTAGATATATAAATACAAACTTATAGTTTCTAATACATTGTATATAATACACATAAACTTGTAAAAAGCTACATAACACATTTCACTTGTATAAATGTGTACTTTGAATATATATCTTTACATATAGACACATAAGTATTATATACACATATATGTATATTCCCTGTATATGTAATACATATTTTATATGTTATATATATATATATATATATATATACACACACAAACACATCTTCCTTGAAATTTACCTCCTATTTTCCAAGATAACTACTTGACAGGACCAAAAAGGAAGAAGACATATTATTAAGTCAATCTGAAGTTCTAAAACCTTAGAGTTGTTTTTATATATGTTTACTCCTCTTAAATAAGAATACATTTTATAATGCAAATCCAAATATGGAAGAAAGAGAACAGGGATGAAGAAAAATGGACTTTTCCCCCAAAACTACTTTATTCTGATCCAGCTTTATGCTCTTTGTAACAATTTAGCTCACATTATATAAAAAAATAACTATCCTAATGCCTGGAGTTTAGAGAAGGGAGTCATCTGAAGCTAGAATTTTGTTATGCTAACTTGCTCATAATTTTATGCTATCAAACATAGAATCTCTCCTTTTAAAAAATGTTTGGAGTTAAAAGAACTATGTTGTTGAATAAACTTCTACAACTCATGTAGCTATAATAGAATCTTATTTCTTCTATTTAAATTGTATGAACTTCATGATGAAATAAAATTTCATATGCTATCACTTCACATTATTTCATATTCTCTAGAATATTTCAAAAGTCTTTATTAGCACTCCTTATGACTACACAAATAAATAAACCATGTACCACTGCAGTCTATCCTTTACCTGTCCATTAGTCAGTATCGGTAATATTCTGCACCCCCAACATCTTTTTTTGTTTGTTTGTTTGGTGGGAGAGTACTGGGATTCAACCCAGAGCCACTTGAGCCACATCCCTTTCCCCTTGTTATGTTTTATTTAGAGACAGGGCCTTGCTAAGTTGCTGAGGCGGCTGGCTTTGAACTCACCATCCTCCTGGCTCAAACTCTTAAATCACTGGGATTATAGATGTGCACAACCATGCCTAGCACCCCCACCCCCAAACTTCTTTGCACTGTTCTAAAGTAGGTATTGGCTGTTCATCTCCAAAGGAAAAGTAGCCATGTGATGAATTGGTCAGACAAAGTAACAAGTGCCAAAAGAGGCGTTATCTCATCCATGCCCTGCCACTGTTTGGCAGTGTCTTCTTAAGAGAAAATCATTTCATCATTCAGGGTACAAGTTTCCTCACTTAAATAAACAGCAATAATAAAAAACAATCCAATTCATACGGAGCCCCTTTCTGTATTTTACTGCTAATGAGTCATTTCATAATAAATGACTCCCCATTAGAGTAGTTCATGGAGAATTCATATAATATCTATTGATTTTAATCACATCTATTCTGTCCTTGTTTGTTTCTTATTTTGCATGTTTTGTAATAAATGTTTACAAGTGATAGCAGAAGCAAAAATGCAAATTTCAAATTTACTACAAATAAGCGTTAATTCCCCCTAAGCACAAACACACACACACACACATACACACACACACACATACACCACAAAATAATTCTTTGCCAAAGAGCTATTCAGTCACATTTACATGAATGTAATATGAAATAGTCTCTAACACATTTAAAGAAAATCAACCAAATGAAAGCATTTGAAGCCATCACTGAAATCTTTTCTGTGCAAAGAAATAACAATTTAAGGATGAATACTGGTTGGTTATATAGTTTCTAAATGACTGATAAACTTTTAAATTGACAAATTTACCAACTTAAATTTCTAGACTAAAATATCAACCCTGATTTCAATGAATAGATGAACTATAGAACTTGTAGCCAATGAATTGTCCTTTGTCAAAGGACAATTATACCTCTACAATGAAAAATATGTAAGTATGGAAGTAGGAAATGTGATTATCTAGTATTA
The DNA here is from genome assembly GCA_025594165.1 of Tamias sibiricus. NCBI lineage: Eukaryota > Metazoa > Chordata > Mammalia > Rodentia > Sciuridae > Tamias > Tamias sibiricus. The sequence goes on along the minus strand of CM046664.1, from coordinate 102,091,811 downwards.
TGATAAATTCTAGATAAATACATTATCTAGAATACATTTCTGTAAAATATGTACATCCATTACTTAAGTTTCTAGGCAGTCATATGCCCATTTGTTAGATTTTCGTTCTCAGAAACTTATTACTTCAAAAGGAGACATACCTCATTATCAAAATATTAGATATTACGATTAGATATTGGGTTAGTAATATTTAATGATTGGAAACCTTTTCTAAATTTTGTTTCAGAATTGTGGATTAGACTTTCAAAAATGAAAACAGTCTCTAGGTTTTTAAAAAGGCAATCCACCCTTCAAAGGAATGTCTTGCTCAATTATTAGTACTTGGGCTGTGCTATTTTATGCAAAGTGTGCTAAACACTTACTAAGATTAATAGAATATGAGTCTGGTTCTTAAATAACTAACTTCCAATCTAATGGAAGAAAGACATATGCTTAAATAAAAGAAGGAAAAAGCCAGATACATAAGAAGTATAGACTTCATCTGTTAGGTCGTTCGGCAAGCAGTATTGAGTACCTAGTAGATGTCAAGAACACAGTGGTGAATAGGATACAGCCTCTGTTCCAGACGACCTCACAGTCCAACAGAAGAACCAGACACAAAGTATAGTGATTATGAGAAAAATGAATTCATTGATCCATTCTTTTGTCTCCAGCACACTTTAAAGCTTTTATTGAGCACATTCTGTATATGAATCAAAAAGGGGGAAAATAGGAGGGGTACAGAAGCCTGTCAAAATCAAGTCCTTATGGACAGAAATTTATTATCTAAAATGATGTAGGCAACTATTTACATTCGGTCTCCAACAGAGTTTTAAATATCCATATAAAAAGTACAAACATAAAGCACTCACTGAATTTTGGCCTTTGCTACTTTAAATGCAGTAGTCTCCAGGGTAAAGGGTCCACCAAAAATTTGCCACCCTGTAAGGCAAAAAGTGCAGCATGTACCATTTAAAATCAATTAATAATAATCAGTCAATTTCTAAAGAAGAAACCCTGTATTTCTCATCAGAATGTTTGTGGCTTTAGTTTGCTATTTGTGAGACACACAAATTATTGTGGGGTTGACTTTTTTCTTTTCTAGCTAGTAGTGAAATTAATATGAATCAAGCAGGGTGAAAGAGTGTGAAAACTTTACTAGAAATAAAATACATTTTCCAAGCAACATTAACTTGTACAAATGCAAAATAGCACAGTGAGAGATAATAACGATTGTGAAAAAATGGTCAATGATGCTTCTTGATATTCCAGTCTCTTAAGAATGAAATCACAGCATCAGTGAAATAAGGAAATTGCTGGGAAAATGCCACACGTTTACACATTACACTTAAACCAAGTAAAAGTGAAATAATTGGACTAAATTCTCCTATAAACCTGTAACCTCAGTCTTTCCATCAAGTTGAATGGCATTTATTTCCCTTTTCCTTTGTGAACCTGGTTGGCAATTTTGATTCATCTTACTTTCCTTCATTAACCTCTTCCAGCGATATTTCATCTTCTTTGGCACATCCAATCATTTCTGCTTGAGAAAGTGAAGGTAATATTTGAACTCTGATATTTTGCAATAAATGAGAAATGGTTGTTTCATCTTTAGCAATAATAGCAATTTTTTTCTATTTCTATAAATACATTTTGTAAGTTCTCCTATTTGAAAACCAAATGTACTGTAACAAAACCGAATTTAAAATAACTTTCAAAGATATTTCAATGTTATTATAAATTAGGATGAAATTTAATGCATTCATTGAATATTGACTATGTTCCAGGGACTGATAAACATTCTGTCTTTATCTAACCCTCCAACTGCTTTAGAACATAGACTAGATTCACCTCGTAGTATAAATAAGTACACTGAGGCTGAGGGGTTATGTAAATGTCCTAGGGTCATACTGCTAATAACGCTAATAAATGAATGAGATGGGATGTAAATACAATGGCTAATTTCAGAATTGCTTCCCTATAAAATCATTTTAATTAAAAGTACCATATTCATGATAGACATGAGTTTTCAATCCATTTATGTTAAACTAATCAGAAAATTATGGCAAAATAAAGAATTCTAGGTATATTGCAACCAAATTTATAGAATTTAGATTCACAAAAAATAAATAAATAAAACAGAGTAATGTATCAGCTTTTTCCTCTGATGAAACCCAAAGTTTTTGTCCGTAAAAAAAAGATTTTCATATAAGAACTCTTTTAAAAAAAAGAGATTGTGTATAGTAGGTAATAAGCATAACTCATGATTGATTTAGCATGGCTTAAGTTTTTCTTATAAAATTAACATGCTCATTACATAAAAGTTAAATAATACAAAAGATTTAAATAAAGATGGAATTACGTTTGAAGTCCCTTGTAGCCCAAGCACAGATCAAAAACTGTGAAGTCAATGGTTTATTTTTGCATTGTCTTAGCAATGTTTCAACACCCTTTTCTCTAACACCTGGCCATTTCATACTCTCATGGATCTAATATGCAAAACTCACCCTAATGCCCTACCCAACCCTGTCCTTGGACTAACTTTTAAACTCTCAACCACATTTCTTTTCACTTTCAATGCTATGATTTTACGTTTCTGCATCTTAAAGTAATCCCCTAAAAACCCACAATAATTTAATAGTGATGCAATACAATCCTCTCTTCTGGGCCATTTGTACTTTATGGAGAACTTCTAATAATTTATTATTTTTATTGTGAAAGAAATATACAGACCATATTGGTAAGTAAGTAGCCTTCTGGGTAAATTTAATGTATCATCCTACAATAAGAAATAATCTTAATCTTTACTTGTAAACATACAAACTATTTTCAGGCTATCTTTGATGCACATGTATTTATATTTTTTAGGGATTCTAATGGTCATAATGACTATTAGCATTATTTTTTTACTTTATGTTTAGAATATCTTCATGGTACCAAATTCTCTTCCATATATTTTTAAATTGCTACACAGATTTCTGTTTTTTGGCTGTTTGTACAGCTCCTTGTATTAGGTATTAGGTTATTTTTATTGTTTTGTTATAACAAACAGCCATGGTTAGTGTCCTTGTCGCTAAATCATTATCCATATATGAGTATTTCGTTAGAAAAAAAAAAATAAGAGCAGTGAATTCCTAAATTAATGTGTATGCAAAACTTTGAAGCTTTGTAAAGAACTTAGCCTAGAGAAACAACTCCCTAGTGGGATACTCTAGATCATTCTAATGAGTGCATTATAGAGTCCTTTGGTTCTAATCACAACCATGGGAATTTGAGACCTACTTGTGCAAAATATTTTGCTTACAAGGATGGGATTCTCAAGGTTTGAAAGGGTCAAATTAAAGCCATTTTATATGTTTAATAGGGCAATGTTCAACCTCCTATAATGTTTTAAGTAAAATTTTAAGATGAAAATGGCAAGAGAAAAGGTAGGAATCTGGGGTATTTTTACACTGATTTTGGTTAATAATGGAAAATGTGGCCCTCACAGCATTATTTTCTGTATCACCAAGAAAAAAACAACTTTCAATTATACTATAACTCGATGTTCTCTTATGGTTCTAGAAATTTTATTTTATGGCTAAAGAATTCTTTGACTTATTTAGAAGTAGTAACAATTTGTGGTTACATTGAAATACAAATGAAAGAAAAATTGTTGAATATACCCTAAAGCTTCATAGATTGACATTTCTTGAATCACTTTTCAAATCAAAACTATGCATGTTCACATTTTTTCCATCCGATTTTGAACTCTGGTGATCATTCTGCAAATTTCAATGTTCCTTGGCCAGCAAGAACAACTCTGTCGTGACTGCTTCCTGGCTGATAGCAATGAATAGATCTGCCGCTAATTCAAAGATGTTCACTTGTGAAAAATGTGCCAATGATGTTCACACATGCATTTCATCAGAATGAAACAATTTAATGTTTGTATAAAAATTCTGAATGCAAAGAAATCTTATGAGTAGATGTATCTGAGAAATATAAATACCAAAATAGTAAGAGTTCGAGTAATGCTATTCATAATAATCACAATAGCATAATTTATCTGTTTCATCCATCATGACCAGTCAGATAAGATCTTGCAATTTTTCAGTAAAATACCAAGAATACATTTCTGGTCAGAATGCATGGTCCATGCTTTCCTGAAGACATGCCAAATGGAGATTAAATACTAATGATGCCTATAAGTTCATCCCGCAGGATACCAGCTTCATGCTGTTTGCTTCAGAATGCCGACATATTTTCCTGCCTACAAATATTTTTATGCACAAAATAATTTGTATGTTAAAATTTTTTTGTGGTAAGACTATTGGTCTTCCTTACAGCCATCCTTGGGAATGGCTACAAAAAAAGTAATTTACAATTTTAAGTATCATGAAGTAATCAGTATAATTTGCCAAAAATTATTATGTAGAAGGTACAAAGAAAAAGGATGTTGTTATTGATATCAGAAACACTTAACACTGTATTTGAAATTTACAGAAATACATGTTTGTATTTTTAGAAAGGAAATTGATGATGCTGGAATCTAGCTTTGAAATTAAATTAAATGAATGAAAACAACTCTGAGTTATATGACTGCAAGATTACCATTTCGATTAGATTTTTAATGGTACATCTATATAACCTAGATTTACTGCTTATTTTCTCTGTTACCATTCTAAATTGGCCAAAAGGCAAAGGCAAACTATTGTCCTCGAATAATAGGACCTTTAGGATTCTCTATTGGTCATCTGGTTGCATTCCTGCACTAAGAGAAAAAAATGTACTGGGAAACTGAAGTAGTACCTTTAAAATTCACACATAAAATTGAACAGAACATTCTTGATGTGCTTAATTAACTATTTTGAGTACACTAATATATTCACAGACATAATGTGGCACAAGCAAAATATAATTAAATAGATTTGATGGTAGAATACAGAGGTCCCAACTTTAAGTTGTCATAATTCAGACTAGATTGTTATCTTAAGAATGTTTTATTATACTGAAGTTTTTATTTGCCTCTAAGAATTAATTACATAAAATATCAATAAATAATTATTCATCTTGTATTACTGAAACATTAGCCAGATTCCTCAGCAGGAATACCTTTCACATTATGCGCTCATTGTAGAGTTTTTAGTAAATCCCAGCAGCTTAGGAGGCTGAGACAGGAAAATCGTGAGTTCAAAGCCAGCCTCAGCAACAGCAAGGTGCTAAGCAACTTAGTGAGACTCTGTCTCTAAATATGTGGCTCAGTGGTTGAGTACCCCTGAGTTCAAAACCCAGTACCAAAAAAAAAAAAAAAAAAAAAAAGCTTCAAATTTTAAAAAGGTTATAAACATGTGGCCAACCTCAAATTCGGGGGATCATTTCAATAAACTATTATATCATCTTGAGATATATAAGTGAATATACATTTAAGACAGGGAGCCTCAATATTAAAGATATCAAACACTATATATTATACAGTGCATTTTTCTTTTGTGCACTAGCATATAGTAGCCAAAATTGAATCGTTTTCTGTTTCTTTGACGCTAAATTTTCATCTCCACTGAGCACAGGCATTATCTTCAGGTATGTGAACATTTAAGGTGTTATTTCACCATGTTTGCTAACCTTGTTCTTTACTTCATGTTTAGTACAGTAAGTGCTCTGGGGGTAAATGAGATTTCACTTTAAAGCTTTAAAGATTGTTTTTAAACAAAGAATGTCACTCACTGTGCCCAACCTACGACTTGAAAGAAAATTCTGCTCCTTGGGTGTTTCTCACAATTACATCCCCAAAACACACCAAATAGCAGAAGGTTTGAAACATTCTCCATGGACGTTCTATACAGTAACCATGAGGTGAAAGGCTTCAGAAATTTTACAGAACAAGAGCTTTTTAATTTCTCTCTTCTACTTCCATGTGGATGAAAATCTTTCTATAACTCCCTTTGTTTTGAGTGTTCACGAATAACTTCCCCCTTTATCTTGCCCTGCTCTCAGCCTGCATGTTTGCTAAGGAAAAGGAAGAGAGAATAAAGTCAGTCTAGTTCCTGTTTGCCCTGGTAACAAAGTGTAAGTCTATTTCTGACTAAAATTGCAAAAGAAAATCGTCCAAAGTTTCCACAAACGAGAGAGTCCTCGAGACGCCAAGAAAAAGGGGAACCCACTACAAATTCCACTAGACCTACTTTTGGGTCTAAATTAAGACTTTTATAAATAAGGAAAAGCTTATTTTCTGTCTTTATTTCCTCTGTTGGTAAATATAGAACACGTTGAAGGACATATGACCAGACCTAACAACTTAAAAAACTAGACTACAAGGCATTTGAAACACATCATAGAGGCTAAACAGTAGGAAACAAAGTAAATTGATCTACAACTGGAAAAATTTGGGTTCTATTGCTTTCTTTAGCACTTGTAAGTTGGATATAATGACAAATTCCCTGAGCTCCTAGGCTTACATCTAGCCTTTAAATATAACAGTAAATCATGAGCAAGTTTCTCCTCTCTGGTCCTTATTTTCCTTATCTATGAGATGAATATATCTGTATTTGATGTCCCAAGATAGGTTCTTGTGAGGTGCAACTGATATCACATGTGTGGAAGTCAATTGCAAATTTTTTGTTGTCTAAGATTCAAAGATTCAGAACAGTGCATTTGCAAGGATATTCATCTTCATATGAATCCTGTTCATATCTTTCTGGGCTCTCTTGCTGTGGGTCATCTACCCTTGGTATAAAAGAGACAGACAGATGTAAACAAACATGCTAATGCCTCTGCCAAAGCACTAGACCTTTAAAATTAAAATTCCCTCCAAACATATAATAACAGAAGATTTTCATCTCTTCTTTGGTACCAAAAGTTAACAGTTTATTTTCATTATGTGGAAATTGAACATAACTCTCCTAAAAATAGGTCCTATTCATACTTATTCTTTTATTAAGCCTATATTGTATCATAAATAAATAACACAGTCAGCAGAGTGGAGCAGATTAGATCTATAGGATGTCAGTATCATTTTCCCTGTTGTCAAGGCAAATGAAATCTCTCATGCCTTATTTTCAATGACTAGGAAAAGAAACTGGCCTTGTGGGTAGAGGTCAAGTATAGTTTGATAAGGAACTTGGTCTCAAAATATATTAAAGATCAGAACAACATATAAAAGATTAGGATGAAATTTATTGAACTGTTGTAAAAACTAGAGAATGTCAAGTTTTAAGGGACCTTAGATATCAGCTAATAAAACCTTTCCATTTTATATAGGAAACTAGAACAGTAATTGATTAGCCTAAAATGATATGAGTACAGTCAGTGGTAAAGCCAGGACAAGGGTATGGTTCAATATTACTTGAATATAATTATTTGTAATTTTAGACCTCAAGTCTGTGTAAGTATTCATATTTATAGTCTTCAAGTTTGTTATTGTAAATACTGCTTCCTAGATATTATAGCACTTTCTAAAACACTTTCCCCATATTCCCAGACAGGAGCTCATTTTGTTCATGTATTATTTACTCAAAGGAGTCTTTCCACAGAGAAGATAGAGGAGACAGAAATGCTGTGATTCTATTTTTTTTTTCATTGTTATTCTCCCTCTCTTGTTATATTTTTAATTTGAAAGATCTATACTTAGTTGCTTCCAGAATGTACCATGTCAGTTGCTGCTTCCTCTCTTCTTAATCTCTCTGTGCCTCATCCTCTCTCTCTCTCTGTAAAATAGGGTGCCATCAATACCTACTCCACCAGTCACTGTGAGGTTTAAATGAGACGGCACATCTAAAGCACTTTGAATATTGATGATACATAGTAAGTGCTAATAGCACGAGTTATTATTATTGGCATTGTTGTTATTTACTAAACCCTATCCTCAGTGTCAGTGACATACCAGTTTTTAAGTTTATTCAGAGGAAACATGAAAAAATCTGGCCAAGTGTACTCAATATTTGAGATTATTCAAAAGACCAGTTTCAGAGCAGAATCATTTTAAGTATCTATTGAAAATTATTCCTTGTAATTATGACAAATATAGTGTCAAGGATAGTATGTATAGAACAGAGCATTTTTTAATGTATAGAATTTTAAAATTGTTTATGAAAGGAAAATGTTTAAAGGAATATGCAAAGCAACCCCACAAATATGTGAATTTCCCTACTAATCTTATAGCACAAGGAGATAAAAATTAATACCTCACTTATCTTAATTCTATGAGCTTTTTAAAAACTTTCTACTTCTCTGATTATTTCTAGGCTTTGCCCTAAATTATTAGGTTTTCTTAAGGCCATATTCTTTTTTTTTTTTTTTCCCACACTAGGGATTGAACTCAGTAATTTTTAGTTTTCAGTTCTCAACCACTAAGCGACATCCTCTGCCCTATTTTGTATTTTATCTAGAGACAGGGTCTCACTGAGTTGCTCAGTGCCTCGCCCTTGCTAAGGATGGCTTTGAACTCATGATCATCCTGCCTCAGCCTCTTCATCACTGGGATTACAGGCATGTGTCACCACAACTGGCTTGAGGCCATATTCTTAAATCATAGTTTCCACTAAAAAAGAAATGGAGTGGAGCCAGTCACAATAAAAATAAGTGTCTAAACATTACATACTTATTGCATGTCAAGTGCTTTATGGACCTAAAAACTCCTTGAAGTTCACATTTACACTGCAAGATACACACGTGATCCCCATTTTTCAAATGAAAAAATGAAGCCTAGGAAAAAATTAACTGACTCTCCCAAGGTCACACAACTTGTCAGCACTACAGCAGGGATTCAAACTTAGCTTAGTCATTTCACGATGACATGTAGAGTTTCAGTGCTTTATTGAAAAACCAACATTCTAGAAAATATTACTTTTTAAAGATTTGTAGAAATATCAAGAATAAAATATGGGAGAACAACTCAAGTAGAAAGATAAAAGCAGAAGAAATAGTTTGTAAGCCAGCTCTTCTGTGAGAAACTAGTGGTTCTATATGGTGGTATCCAGTAGGGTGTCCTAGTAAATAAAAAAAAATATGCTATGTACTTTTACTGTTAACAATAGATGGTTTAAGAAGGTTTTATTTAAATGTTTATTCACAAGAATGATTAGCTTCCTCTTCCTGAAAATAAAGAATGTGTTTCACATTCTCTGTAGAACACTTGGAACTGCTTTCATATGGGATTCCTTATATCCCAGTTTCCTTTAAAGTCAAGCACGTACAACTTTATCGTAGAAGTACCCTGAGCGGAGAAGTTGGGATTTACCTGCAAAGATCACTTTTCCAAGTTTTCTAGGAAATGCAGAACATGAGGAGCAGCCGTGACCTGCAGAAGCGCCGTGACTGGGTTTGACAAAGGATATTTAAGGAGAGAGTTAATTCTCACTATTGGCCTTGATGGGGGCCTCTGGTTTGCTTTGAAGCATTTTGTTTTGTTACATAGCAAGCTCCATCACCGTATTAATTAGATACCAGCTTCTAAGTATGGTAATTATTTGTTGGAAGAAAAATGATGATCATAAGTTATTTCAGTTTTGCCATTTATCAAGAAAAAAAATGATGAGTACTATTTAGAATCATATAATTTTCTTTAGAATCACATGATACCCTTGCATGTGTATGGGGCAGATGCAGCCAAACCGCATGAGGCTCTTCAAGAACTGCTCAAGAGCATCTTCCACTCTGCAAGAGCAATTGCTTTTTAATTAGACTTTTCTGATTGTCTGTACAAGTCATAGTAATTCATTTCATCAAAAATATAATTATCTTAAATATTTTAGGATCTCTAGCTGGATTTAATTAAGCAAGAGGGTACCCTCCCCCACCATGTTTACACTCACCAAATGGTTGCTGATTCCATGTAAATTTTACAAAAGCCTGTTACATATATTTTCAAGGCTCTGGATGACTTGTACTATATATTGTGGCACTAACACAAAAGACTTTTCTAAAAAGAGGAAACCAGTGTTGAATAATGAACACTCATATGCACATTACCTAGTTTAAGAAGATCTTTAAGAGTATCTGTGTATCCTGCCCCAGTCTCACCCATTTTCTTTGCAGGGGCAATAATTACTTGTTATTGTAGAATTTCTAGTTGTTGCCATGATTTTCTTAATTAAATGTATCTGTATCTCTAAGCAGTATACACACATGCACATGTACACACTCAAGAACTACCATCAAACATAATGGCTAACTTTTGCAGAATTTGATTGACGCATATGCAAGCCACAGTGCTGTTCCTAGTTTCACTAATGTTTCTCAAGTGACCAGCAGTTCTTTGGGAAAGCCTTATTACTCATTTTGGATGCCTCTCTGATCCCCCAGACTAGGGTGGAGTCTTCACAGAGCTGCCACAGAGACACTTAGAGCTAGAGTGACAGTGAGGACTGGCCTCCAATGAGGGCTGAATCCAGAGACTTCACCTTATGGATAATGGATAGGTCTAAGTAGTACCTAATATTACCATGAACCAGGAAAATGTGGAACAGAAAAATGCTGGCCTAATCTGATTTTTTTTTTAAAAAAAAAATTAGTTTTAGGGGAAAGACACATTTTCAAAACTTTTTATTTATTATCATCTTAATTGTACAAATTTATGGGGTACATTGTGAACATTTGACACATGTATATACAGTGTGTAATGTTAAAATCAGAGTAATTGTTATGGTATAGATATGAGGTGTCCCCCAAAAGCTCACAGTGAGACAATACAAGAAAGTTTAGAGGCAAAATGGTTGCGCTAGGAGAGCCTTAACCTAATATAGCATTAATCCAGTTGAATGGATTAACTGGGTGGTAACCATAGACAGCTAGGCCGTGGTTGGAGGAGGTAGGCCACTGAGGGCATGCCTTTGGGATATATATTTTGTCCTTAGCGAAGGGAGCTCACTCTTTGCTCCCTGGTTTTCATGTCCTGCACTACTTTCTTCCTTCATCTCCTTCCACTATGGTGTTCTTTCTCACCTCAGGTCCAAAGCAATGGAGTCAGCCATCTAAGGACTGAGACCTCTGAAACCATGAGCCTCAGATAAAATTTTTGTCCTCTAAAGTTGTTCTTGTCAGGTCTTTTGGTCACAGTGACAAAAAAAAAAAAAAAAAAATGATTAAAACAGTCATTAACAATTCCATCTCATTATTCTGTGTTTGGAGGCTTCTCTTTTCTAGCATTCATAAAATATGTATTAGGTTATGTTGAACTATATTCACCCCTCTGTTCTCAAAAATACACTTTTTTGTAAGCAATATAAATGATTATTGAGCGCCCACTATTCTAAACTCCTCTCTGATAAGATAAATGATAAATGCCTTTGCTCACAACAGGAAAATTTACAGTAAAATTTGTTTCATAAATATTTAGTAAAGTTTGTTTGCTTCCATTTTATTATATATATATGCATATATATATATGCCATTTCAAATCATCTCTGAAAATTCCTTCAAAATTAAAAAATATATATTAGCAAAAGTATTATGGTATTATGGCCAGGTGTGGTGTACTCCTGTAATGCCAGCAACTTGGGAGGCTGAGGCAGAATGATCACAAGTTCAAAGCCAGCCTCAGCAACTTAGCAAGGCTCTAAGCAACTCAGTGAGATCCTGTCTCTAATAAAATATTTAAAAGGGCTAGGGATGTGGCTCAGTGGTTAAGCACTCCTGAGTTTAATCCCCAGTATTGCCCACCCCCAAAAAATATTATGAACAGTGGCTCACTAATATGATTCTAGATAAGCTTTAGGTCAAATTAATGATTGAAGTAAATTGGATTTTTAAGTATTCAACATATAAATATCCACATTTTGGACTTAGAGTGTACTATTATTAATTTTACCACAGAGACTTTTCAGTTCTGTACTTAGACTTTCAAAATATAGTATTTTCATATATATCATTTATTTGGTTGTTCCTGAAATGAATAAGATCCCTTTGAATGTTTTCTATAGAACAAATAAACTGGAAACTTCTGCAGAAAGTTAACTTCCAAATGTGAGTGTTCAAAATGTGGCCTGGGCCAAAGTCTTTAGAGAGAAAATAAAGCTAGTGTTTGCTTTGAAAACAGTTGACCTCTAAAGTATTAGATTGATTCTAAATTGGAATTTTTTTTGCTGAGTTGTCTTGAAAGTTTTTTCATTTTGTTTTGATTTTTTTTCCTGTGTCCAAAAGAACTTCAGGCTTCTGTTTATTTATATGACTTAAGGTTAGGAAGCATGTTAGCTCTTAAATACCCTATTAGGATCCTCTCCTTCCCAGGTAATAATATATTTCTAATACTTGAGTCTCAGAGTTTCCAGTGACTATCAGAAGATGACTCCCCAAATTAGATTTTCAGTAATGTGCAAGGTAAGACTTCATCATTTTCTGTCTAAAAACCAATATTGTTGAGGACAATTTAAGAGACTTGGAGAAAAGAATTTTGTGTGGGAATCTTATGGGATCCCTCTCTGCTGTGATTTTATCTGGACCACAGTGCTTTGCTCTGCCCTCAGCCCAGTAACGAGGCTCTCAAAGGCAAAGTCCGGTCCCTAGAAACAAAACTTCATTCTCTCTCATCAAAACTACTTCATATCTCAAGCAAAAACATTCCATCTAATTTGCTGAGGATCATCTTCATCTTTCTTGGGCAGATGTGCTAGTGCCCCTGAGAATGACATTGAGACAAATGGACACTCATTTCCTTGACCTCATTCTTCCGTGCGGTTCAATTAAGTCACAGCCTCGTGGCTTGTTGTTTTCCTTTAGATCATAGTCCATTTCTGCCACACAGAATTTTTAACATAGTATAATTTTCCATGGGATTGTAAATGTGCATCAATGTGCATCAATGCAGATAGGATGATAAAGATATCATTTCCACTCCATTGACTCTATGGTATTAAAGCTCCCAAGGTATTTAGTAAAAGGCTATTACATGACTGTTTTGTTATTTTTTTTTCATTCATTCATTCATCAAATATCTACTAGGTACAGCTCATTATATCCCGTTAAGAATGTTCTATCACAGAATCATGGATCCTAGGTCTGAAAGGGACCTAGTCCAGTTTTCCCAATTAGAAGATGAAAAAATAACCCAGACTCAAGACTAGTTATAACCAGACTAACACATCAAGTTTTTGGAAGAACTAGAAATAACCTTTTATCTGAGGCTTGAGGCCATATTTTATTACAGTTCTATATGGCTAATGTAATAAATTACCCAATCTTTAGTGGTTAAAACCATAATAATTTCTTATCTCTCAGTTTCTGTGGGTCAGGAATATAGACAGGGCTCAGCAGGAACAACTTGAATTTGTTCCATGATGTCTGGGACATCAGTTGGCAGATTTATACATGGGGTGGGGGCAACGGGGGCCACTAGAATAATCTGTTGGCTCTTTCATCACAAATGTGGCAGATGATGCTTGTATCATCAGTGAGAACGTCTGCACTTGGCCCTTCGATGTGTTATGGCCTGGGCTTTCCACAACATGGTGGCTGGATTCCAAGGGCAAGCTGAGCAGAAATTATCTTACTTTTTATAGCTAAGACTAGAAAGTCATGCAGAGTCCATTCTGCTCCACTCTCCTGATCAAATTGATTACCAATGTGTGCCCAGATTCAAGAGGAGGGAATACAGGCCTCACCTCTATTGGAGGAGTGTCCACATCACATTGCAAGCAGATCATGTGAAATGGGATGAATTTCAGGGTTGCAATATCTGAAGAATTAAAATCTGCCACAGATCAGAGCTTATTTATGGGAGCCTAGTACAAGTTGAAAACTGTGCTCAGAACTTTTGTCTGAAGCCAACCATGCTTTAATACCGTGTTCCCTCAAAGTTAATGTTCTGAACATATGCTCTGTCTTCTGCTCTGTCTTATTAATGCCATGTAAATGTCATTTAGATGGCAGTAAGAGCCTTGAGAAAAGAGTCAATAATAATTTCTTTGTTTTCTAAAGTGTTTGGAAAATGAGAAGGAATTTCATGCCAACATAAGGACCTTCAACAAGTCAGAAAAATATCATGATTTAAAACATTATAATATATATGACATTATAATATAACTAAATGGAGCAAATGTGCTAGATATACTCCTGGAATCTAGAACTTTCCCATCTCAATCCTGTTTTACAACATCTTTATCCCTATATACATCCTTACAACATCCTTATACCCTAATGTAGAGTGTAGCACCGAGTAGGAGTTGTGTCTTTGCCACTCAGTTGTATGTCTAGTGCTAGCAGACCTTGGCAGTATATCAGTATATCCCACTCACTGAGCCATTTTATCTCCTTCCAGAAACATTGTGTGAGGCAGTACATGCATGTGTGTAAGAGATGAAAAATATCGGAAGACTTTTTTCTTGTCATTGTAATTTTGTTTCCTACTATTTACCCATGTCAGGGAAAAATGAATTTATTGACTTTGTTTTCATTATGAATAAAGAGGAACACAGTCCAAACCCAAGAGAGATATATCGCTTAAAATCATATTTAAAAATCCCATTATTTTAGAATAAAGAAAAACATATATATATATATATATATATATATATATATATATATATATATATATATGAAGGTTGACAGGAATTATTGACATGCAAATTTTAAATTCAGTATTTTATTATTTTCTGTTATGATTAATTCAGTGTAACTAGAACAGTTAAAGCACTTCACATTACTTAACTAACTTGTTTTAATGGTGGAAAAACTTTATTTTTAAAACTTACCACATTCTTGTTTGGAAAATAGTCTGCATTTCTGCTTTTTTTTTTTTTTCCTTTCAGTCTTTCTCTTGCTTAGTTGAGCAAATAACAACATAATTGAAAATAAACTAAAACTGTTTTGCCATGTGGTTATCAATATGGCTACTGACATAGGTGAACCAGTGTTATTATTTTATTTAGGAACTGTCTCTCATTTTGCATGCAATAACTCAAATATATGCATAATATTCAAAAGTAAGATGAAAAATCTCCCTAATCCTTTCCATTTAATGCAGAGTTAATTTATTGTATAGGTCCTGAAGGAAGAGCATCCTTATTAAAGTCTCTTTTTAACCACTAAACATTTTAGATGGCCCAAGTCCTTGTTCTCTAGAATTTCAAAGTTCTACCAACTAATTTGGGGGAGTATATTTTTCTGAATATTTTTAGAATTAAAAAAGTAGCTGGGACAAATGCTTGATTCAAGCATTATTAATTAAATAACCATAAGCAAACCCCAAATAAGTCCTCTAAAGTCAACTAAAATACTTCGCTTTAAAAACAAAATGTATAAAATATTTTGTATCAGGCTAAAATATTACTAAATGCAAAAAAAATTACTAAATGCAATGTTAAAGATTTATATATCAAAAGTTACCCAATCATAACAATTATATATTACATCCTAAAGAAATGAAAATCTTACACCATGTTTCTTACTATTTATTTATCAGAACACTCTTTTATTCTCATCTAAGATTTAAAGATTTATTTGGAAAAATATGCCATGTGCTTAATCTAAAATGAAGGTCTAAGGTTTTTGGATGGCTCAGGATCTTTTACATCTTATCAGTGTTTATGACCTGTTTCCCCATAATCACTATGCATCTTTACATTTCTAGCCAAAACTAATAACATTTTTCTATCAATTCTGAAAATGATATGCTTGTAATATGTATGCATTTGCATGTGCCACATGCAGAAGATATTAGTGAGTGGGACAGATGATTCCTGAATTCCCTTGTAACTCATTATCCACAGATGAAAAATGTGACAATTAAATATCTACATAAGATCTTAATTTCTAGTTTGCCTGAATTTTTCACTTCATTAATTGATTTGGTCTCTTCCAGTGTCTATTTTGGCATAGCATAAGTATATTCTGTTTGAGATTAATTTCCTCAAATGTTCCCAGTTGGTGAGTATACCGGTATCTTAGCCATTTTTGTGGAGTTTGACATAGTACAGAAATAACTGGCTAAGACTTTTCTAAGTGTATAGTTTATTATTTAATTTTAGTAAGGGAAAAGGAAAGAAGAACCCAAATTTCCTATTTTTAACCCAGCTCTATCGAAATTATTTCTCTGAAATAAGAGAGAATTTACTGCTTAGACTCTAAATACATGTACTATAGATCTTAGAGACCTAGAATTGAATCCCATCTCTGCCAACTTCTCACCTACAGACCTTCACCTTGAGGGTTGTTGAGAGAATTCATCTAAGTAAAGAAAGTAAAGGCACCAAACTGTAGGCAAATGGAACTATTATCATAACAAACAGTTGGGCATCACAAGAGGCCCTCTCCAGGAATCTTAGCTTTCTACCTGTAAAGCTTTTGACTAAGATTCATTTACAACAAAGTTAATTAAAACAATTCAGTGACTATGCACTAGATCATTCAACCACTATTTATAGTCAGCACTTTCTATTTGTTTCTTGCTACATGAAAGTTCAATGTCAAAAGAAGAATTAAGGTTTACATTCAATAAAATTGCATAAAAAAGTAATTTCACTTAATGCTTTAATTGGAATGTGTTTCTTAAAAAGTCTACCCTCTTTTGTCAGTCCTCATGCCCTCTGAAAACTACTTTTGAGAGTGTGGTACACCCAACTGGAAAATATATTACATTCTTCACTTCTATTAACTAAACACATTGAAATTGTTTTGGGTGAAATGTTCAGTATGCACATTAGAACGTTCTTATGTCAGTATTTGTGCAGTAAGTATACACTTGCTTTTCTTTGGTTATATACCTATATGGCAATATAAATTGTATTTAGTATTTCTGTTTTCATA
This sequence comes from Tamias sibiricus, assembly GCA_025594165.1. Taxonomy (NCBI): domain Eukaryota; kingdom Metazoa; phylum Chordata; class Mammalia; order Rodentia; family Sciuridae; genus Tamias; species Tamias sibiricus. Next base: position 102,075,116 of record CM046664.1, on the reverse strand, counting down.
AAATACTCTGAGAGTATTCGGTTACATATCACAGACTAATCCTAGAACTTTTAAATTAATCAGAGATTCCAGATTTCATGAAATTAGGAGTACTGATTCTTATAGATGAAAATTGAGAACAGGTTATCTTTTTCTTGTTGGTCTATGTGAACAATTATATGAAAACACAGTCTTCACCAAGCCTGACTCTAGTCCTGCAGAAACAACAGTGTATGGTAACAACAATATTTTTTCTGCTTGTCCTTCTCAAGTTCAGGCTGCCTCCAGCACTCCCACCCTGAAATTCCCATGGGCCTGCCTTACCTGAAAGTATCCCCTGCCCTTTTCAGTCCTGACTCTCTGCCCTTCCTGCCGATCACTGCCTTGCCAGCTGGTTGTCCTTTGAAATGCTGCTATCATGCTAACTGTTCAGTCAGGTAATAGCTGACTTAAAATAGCTTCCTATGTCCCATTTGAACAACTTTCCCATTCCTTCTGTCTACTGACTCTGTGTGAGCGTGTGTGTTCAGCAAGGAAGTATTTGGTGCCCCTCTCATGATGCTAAGACTGCTTACTCTTCATGGACACTAAAATAACTCTAATTTGGCCTATTGGGACTTTTTTAATTTAAGGATTATTAGCCAATTTGTGAAGGAGAAGTTAATGCTTGGGAAAATAAGCTAGAAAGCTGAGACTCTCTAGATCTTAAGATCTCACAATGACCAACTGGAGTGTGTGCATGAGGGGTGGGAGATGAAGAGACAACTGTTTAACAAAATGATTCAACAGACAACTGAGCCACCTGAATATTTGGTAGCATGTGCTCACAGATACAGAATCCTGTTTATTTTCTACAGGGCCATTTAGTAATTTCCTTCTATAATGTAGATATCACTGATTACGTCTCCTCTACTTCATTTTAAAACCCATATAGGCGGGGAGGTCATATGCTTTTTTTAGCATTATTTTTCCAGAGTCTAACACATCTTTTAGCCTTTTAGCACAAATTAGAATCTCAACAAATTTTTTGTTTGTTTTAGATGATTCCATAAGATTATGTAAGTCCTTAATGAATATATGCCAATAAAATGAGCATAAGGAAAGGTGTCCATTTTGGAGTTTCCACCCCTGAGTAAGAGATCAAACAAATATTTCATTTCCTCTTTTTCAAGGAAATAGTTAGGTCCTTCTGTTATCCCACTTTGTAGACATGGTTTATCTACTTCTTTCTTTATTTGGTCTTTAAACACCTCATAGTGGAGATGGGAAGTTTGGCAGCTTCTTGAAGGGAGGAGGTGAGGAGAAGATAGGAGAGGAGAAAGACCAGATGAAATGTCCAAAGAAGACCATCCACTCTACATACTTGGTTCCCATTGCCATGCATACACTTTCTGACTTTCAACAAGGTCCTTTCTCCTCTCTGAGCCTTAATTTCATGTTCAAATGAAGGTATCTGATTACATCATCTCTAGAATAATCTGGGAAAGTTCATATCCTTCCAGTTGTTTCAAATGGAAGGGTACCTATTTTCACAACCAGTGCCATCACACTCTTCCCTCTTTGACTAAAACAGACAACTAATTAATTGAAAAGGAAGATCAAACTACTTTGGAGGAAGTAAGCAAACACGAGTGTAGTGATGGACTTTTTCACTTGTGTATGTCCCGCTTCATCTAGACACTATTGAACATGACAAAAATGTAGGCCTCTTCCATGTGACCTTGGAATTACTCAGAACTGTTACCTTCCTTAACACTTCTGCTTAGTAAACCATGGGGTGGGGAGCCTAGGACAGGGGGCAGAGCTATTGCCATAGGGGCTCCACTACTGACACTATAGCTCATTCCACAGCAGCATCTTTAGTGAGGAGGTGAAAACCACATTGAAATAACACTGCACACTAGGATTATGGCATCAGCGGTGTATGGCTTTCTCTCTTCAAGTGAACTTGGAGATGATAGTCAAATTTTTCACTGGAGTGGACAGATCATACTCAGTCTAAGAGAATACCAGGGAGGAATAACTGGACAGAAGTTATTTTATTCTTATGATGTGAAATTATTTTGCTTTAGGAATTTTTTTTTCCCTACTAAGTTGGAAAAAAAAGTACCATTTTGCCTGGGCAGTAGGGCAGAGTGGGTAAACTAAAGGAATGGTAGGTGTGGACATCGAACATTTCTCCCTCTTAAGTCTCAAGGGTTGTGGTGGATGTAGGGACACATCTTATTTACAAACACTAAGTGAGTGTCTTTCCAAGACAGCAGATCACATATCCAGAGTGAGAAAGGAAGACAGTGTTCCACAGAGGAAATAAGTGGCTAAAGAAATCCTACTGGCATTCTTTGAGTATCAGATATTGCTGAGGTTAGATATTATAACTGTCTTATGGTCTATTATTTTGCATTCAGGGGTTTCCTTATTTCAAGCACAGATCTTGCAAAACTTAACTGTTTTTAGATATATTTACATAATGTTACAATCATAGTATATATTAGGTAAGGCAAATATGAAATTCCCTGTTATGGGGAATTTTCAAAGAAGCAAAACAGTGATAAGAATTAAAATGGGAAAGTGGAGCAATCTTCTGTATTATCAGTGAAAGTGTTCTGCCTTTGTATTTTGTTGGGAGTTGTTTTTACAAACATATTATGCCTATTCTTCCTTGACCACTGAGATTCATTTCCCTTTATGGTTTTTTAATTACATTTGTGAAATACATTTTTAACACCTAATCAGCATCAGGGCACTCTTAAGAGATGTAATTAGAAAGCCCATCAGACATTCTGTCTAAAAATCTACTGCTAATTAGTACTAAGTCATTTTTTATTGCAACATTGCTATTGGTACCATGAATGAAGCTTTAATATAAAAAATGGCATTCCTATTGGTTTAAGAGTCTTCTTTTAACTTGTTATTCCTTACTAGGGATTATTGTCAAACGTTTTTAAAGCATAATTTTGGTTGCCTGAAAACAAATAGAAAGTAAGACCAGCAATTAAGGTGTGATAGTTCTAACTGTCCCTTCTCCCATCTACAACTTTCTCATTTTGAACTCCAAAGCTACCCCACAGGGAACATTCCTATCAGCAATGATGAACAAAGCTAAAACAGAGCAAGATAGTTCATTTTGTTTCTTCCTATTGTTCCCTCTTCCTTTCTTTTATCAAAAGAAATTCCTGCATTTTGTAAGAATAAAAAAAAATGCAGATGAACAAAAGAAAATAAAATTGCTTGAACCCCATCACCTGGAGAGGTTCTAGTCCATTTTAATACATTTAAATTTGGCCACATGTGTTTTTATGTATCAATCAACCAGGGTAACAGAGATTTTCTAACTAAACACTAAGTTCCACCAGTATCTTTCCAAACTATATCAGAGTTTTCTTGGGCTGAGAACAGAAACTAAGAATGGAACTCTGTTGCCTGCTACCAACCCACCAGCAGTTGTCTCTGGTCCCAGGAAGACATGCCCATGAGCAACCCTGCCCACTAGCCACAGCAAAGAAGTACTAAACTTAGGTTAAAGTACTTGGGGAAACTACTGATAGTCAGATCCTGTTCAGGCTAATTCTTAGTCAAATCAGTTATCCTGCTCATTGACTTTGAGTAAATTCCACCTCTTATTTCTGCACTGCTTCCTTTAGTTCCTATCGTTGAATGAATACCACCACCAGAGGGGAGCAAGGAAATACACGATGTCACCTGCATCTGTGGGTCAGATACTGGGAATAATTGAATAAGTTACCTAGATGCTTCTAGATACTCTGAAATAACTAAATTGGGGCAGTTTTGACATCTCAGTTATGAGCCCATCCACATTCCCAAACCAAATTACATTAATAAAGATTACTTTCTTGGAATCCCTAATGTTGTTTGGCTACACTTTCTTTTGTATGCTGTAACTTCTTTATATACTTTTTTTTTTAAAAAAATGAATGGACAAGGTGAATCATTCAAATTCTTTCTGAGGACTAAGCATTTTTAAAGATTAAACAGAATATTCACTTCAACTGAAAAATTACCATATTGAAATTGACTTTGACAACATCATTTTAAATAAAAGTTACTCATGTTAGAGCTTTGAATATTAGCTATTTGGGTCATCATAGGAAGCAACTGATATGATGAAAACTATTTGCATCCCCATGGCTGATGTTTAGAGATGCAACTTGGCTGGCCATCCTTGATGTCATCAATCTTACTTAATCTCTGCTTTTTAAGGGAATCCAGCTAATTTTACACCCTTTGAACTGCTTACACAGCCATGCAAAATGGGTAACTTCCAATTCACTCAAATTTCTGAGAAATGGATCCTTAAATAATTGAATAAGAAGCAAAGTTTGTAATGATTAAATTGCATTTGATGGTGTTTCTCTCTGTTAATAATGTGTGCTTCTGGAATTGGAAATGTGAGAACAAGCTGGTCTCTCACAAGGATCTCGATAAAACATCTTTGTATAGAATCCCATACATGGTGGGAGGATTGGGAGATGTGCATGTTAAGGGTATGCAAAAGGGTAGCTCCCAGTTGGGCATTCTTTGCAATGTGTAAAGACTCCGCAATAGCAAGTCTGCATCTGACTCAGTAAATATTTGATGAGTGAATTTATAAGTACCATAAATGCTCTCTGCCTCATTCCAGCCCACCTCCATTTCTGCAAACACAAATATAAAAGATAGATACACAATGCATAGCAAGGTTATAGGGGAAAGGAGGAATGTAGCTTCCTGCTAGTGAGCATTGGCACAGCATGCCTGTGGTTACAGCCAGCAATTGTTCTTCTTAGTACATGTTTCAGTAGCAGTGGTTGAACAACATTTCAGGATGTTGTTAGACCTTATTTATTAGGTCTAAGCACCTTCTATCCTAAGATATCCTCAAAATCAGAACTAAAAAAAAAATTCCTGAAGGTGATTAAGAGAAATCCAACTGGACAAATTGGACAAGAGGAGGAACTATTATTGGTTACTTCTATTCCTAAAAGACCAGGGTTTTAGAGGTTTCTCTGAAGAGTATTAAAGGCAACTGGGAAAACCCTTTGATGGGACGCAGGGTGGTAATTTAGAACATGCACTAGGTTAGAATATATGATAGAGGTTTTTAGCCAGAGCTCTTCCATCAGTTTCTAACAGATTGGAGGAAAATTGTTTTGGTAGGTTTTCCTAGTTATTTGACAGTGAGAAATTTAAGACCCCTCTTAGTTCCATCAGCTAATGAAAGCAGGCATATATTTTACTAGGGTGTGGATAAGGGTACAAGAATTTTTTGTCTAAGGACTACATCTTAATTTCTCTATTTTAAATTCCTGTTGGGCCAGGCATGGTGGCACACACCCTTAATCCCAGCGGCTCAGGAGACTGAGGCAGGCAACTTCAAAGCCAGCCTCAGCAAAAGTGAGGCACTAAGCAACTCATTGAGACAATATCTCTAAATAAAATACAAAAAATAGGGCTGGGAATGTGGCTCAGTGATGGAGTGCCCCTGCATTCAAATCCCAGTATCCCCCCTCCACCAAAATTCCTGTTGGTATTTAGAGAATGGTTTGATGTATGTGTGGCATTGAATTCTACATAATTCTACATAAGCTGCCATTCTGACTGGAGTGAAATGAAATCTTAGAGTAGTTTTGATTTGCATTTCTCTAATTGCCAGAGATGTTGAACATTTTTTCATGTATTTATTGATTGATTGTATATCTTCTTCTGAGAAGTGTCTGTTCAGTTCCTTGGCCCATTTATTGACTGGGTTATTTGTTTTTTTGGTGTTAAGATTTTTGAGTTCTTTATATATTCTAGCGATTAGTGCTCTATCTGATGTGCATGTGGTAAAAAGTTGTTCCCAATTAGTAGGCTTTCTATTCACCTGATTATTTCTTTTGTCAAGAAGCTTTTTAGTTTGAATGGATCCCATTTATTGATTCTTGATATTAATTCTTATGCTATAGGAGTCTTATTAAGGAAGTTGGGGCCTAATCCAACATGATGGAAATCTGGGCCTACTTTTTCTTCTAAAAGGCACTGTGTATGATTCTGAGCCATTTCTCTAAGATCTCTTCATTGACTAATAATGCCTAATCAAGTGTTTAGGAAAAGTGTGTGTTTTATTCAAAATATTCATTGAACACTTACTATGTTCAAGGCTCTGTACTGAGCCTGGTAATAACTACTCTGTTAAATGGGCCATTGTATACAGAATCAAAGTCTAATTAGTTTTGGAAACCCCCATTAAACATCATTGCATAATTTTACATTTAATATCTTTTTTTCTTTATTTTCCCATGCTAAGTATGATGATTAAAGATGCTCAAGGAAATAGATTTTAGAGTAGAAATGCTTACAAATTTAAAGCATTAAGACCAGCAACTTTTCAAACTGTCATTTATACTGTTTTGACCAAGGTTAGTCTAGCACTTTGAGTGTTCTCTCTACTCCTTTTACCTTAATAGCTAAAAATAAGTATCCATGCCAGATTATTCCCATCAGGAATAATGTAAGAAAAAACTGTAGATTTTTGTCTTTGACCTTTTATGCTGTCATAATAGAAATGCCATCTTATGCCTAAAAATGACAATGAATTATATTGAACTGATGAACAGATATAGTAGAAATAAAGAGTGGCTGGAGACCCAGGCTGGTTATGGAAGACTTACACTCAAAGTATTTATTAAATAAGTATGATATAAAAGGCCTCGGGCTTGTTGTTGTAGGCAGCCATGACGTAGTCTGAGACCTCAAAGAGCAGGTGGAAGTGGGAAAGCAACTTCAAGGAATGAGGAGGACACTGGAGTAGGAATCAAAACGCATATTTGCCCACACACTGACTCTACAACTGAAAACTAACTTAATCTCCTTTAATTCTATGTGCTGCTTAGTTAGCATGACTTTGATAGAAATCACACAGCCAAGTCATTGACATAATTCAAGGAAAGTCTTATTTCTCTCAATATGACATCACTTTTCTTTTACCAATCATCTGAATCTTTTATCTTAGGTTGTGTGCCATGCTGTTTATCAAGAACACCTCCCCATTTTTGAGAGTGCTAGAGTTTATTCCAGTTAGGCTTGGAGCCTGGATTTAGATGAGCATTTTAGACTCATAAAAAGAGCAGAAAGGTATTCTGTTTTGCTTAATGTGGCAACATAAATTGAGTTAGACCACATTAGGCCTTGGCACATTAGTTCTTGTGATACTGTAAAAAGATTTTCAAATATATTAGGTAATCAAGTTGACCGAACAGAAGACATTGCTAAGACAATAAAACCAGCCTACCCTGTGATTGCACAAAATTAATTTACCTGTTCAGACCATATCTATAGAAACATAGTAAAGACAGTTGACAAATTTTAAATTTGAAACAGATTCTATACTGTGGGTGGCAAAAGTCCACAGCTATTTTTAGACTAGTAGTGCTTCCTTCTTCTTGGTTCCTGCTCTTTGCTCACACACCTTATTCTAGTCCTTGTTTCCACAACAAGGATGTTGATGGACAGCACCTTAACAAATAATGCTCCAAAGGAACAATTGCCTCTGAGATGCCTGTTAATGATGTTGGACTTTGAACCAAGGCTGAAGCTATGTAAGACCTCAGACATGCCTCTTTTGCTCCATGCAAAAGAAATACTTTTTAAGCTAAAAGGAGCTCATTCTCAAGATTTGCAGTCTTTATTGACTGGGGTGATTTAGAAATTGCATTGAGCTAAGAGTATTTTCCTGAGTGTATTCTATACATGAGTTATTAGCTGTTACCACACTCACACACACACACACACACACACACTCACTCACACACACACACACACACACACACACACACAGGATGTTTCATGATCAAACAAGCTTGGGGAATGAAAAGTTAAAGTCAAATGAATTGTTTTAGTATAGGAAAAATAGTGACTTTATCTAAAATACTAACATCTATGATAAATCTCTAAAAGGAGTGTAGGCAAGACTTAACTTCCTAAACTTGTTTGGGTGTAGAAACCTTAGTTTATACTGTTCCTCATAGAATTACTATGAAACATGCTTTTGGAAATGCCAACCAATGAGAATAGACATTATTTTTCAGACATTGACACTTCATACTCTCCATAAGAAGTAAATAAGTAAAAATCATGTAAGTTTGCTTTTCAAGGAAATTCACTCCCTTTAATGATGATTACTCTATTCAACCATTATCAAAAAATGAGTGATTTAGAGTCTCTTTAGTCACTATAAAAATTGTTCCCACAGGTCAGCCCACCTTTGCAACCCAGAGATAGAGTTTTCTAGAGAGGGGATTCTTCATGAGTGCCCATTTGTGAATGCAGGACAGTGCTGAATCTGTTGTCCCACCAGCAACTGAACCTCTAAAGATGGTTTACTCATCTTCATGTTTAAACTTAGGTTCCACATTTGAAATTTTAGTCTCCACATTAATATGGTTTATGTAAGAGCTCCACAAAAGCTTTTCTTAGGTATAAAAATGGTTCAAAAATATCTTGGGAGCATCTACCTTTACTAGCTAGACTATTGAGACTATTGAGACAGGGGAACCAATAGGCTTCATATATGGTAGTGTGTTCTTTTGTCCAAGGATGGCCCAGCCATATAGTAGTCATTCTACAGACAGGAAATGGGCATTAGAAGTGAAGGTCTTTGCTCAAAACTAAACCAATAATTAAAACAGAAGCAGAAATTAGAATTTATTGGCTCACAGTTAGGGCAGTCTAGGAAAAGCACAATGCTGGCTATCTTTCCAGATTCCAAGATTGACATTTCTTGGATTCTGTCCCTAATTTATCCCTTAAAACAAATGCTGGGGGCCGGCCCCCAGCAAAAAAACAAACAAAAAAACAGCATTTACTGAGCATTTACTACATTTCAGGCTGTCTTCTTGATTCTAGGCTCAGGAAAGTGAACAAAGCCCTTACTGTGGTTGATGTAATTCATCAATAAGTGAGTAAGCAAATGATCCAAAGTCAAAGTAAAGCCTTGTTATGGTTTTCTGAGACACCTTCCAGGTATACCAGATGACTGGTCATGGGTCATCTATCTCACTTGTTTTCATTTCAAATTCAGAATTTCCAAGCTGCATTTCTCTCTCTACTAACTGCTATTTGCTTGATATTGTCCTTCCCACTTGGGTTCTAGTTTAAACTCTCTAAGCCTCCAATCAAAACTATTCTCCTCAAGGTCAATGTTACACAACCAGTTTCACCCTGAATCCCACCTACTTAAAATCCAACATTCACCTTTCTCCAGATTCTATCTGCAACCCATCCATTTTTTTCACTCTATCTTGTAATCATCTCTTCAGTTAAGCCATAAGCCTCCAGCATTCATCGCATTCATCATGCATTTTCCATGGCTGCCACTCTTTCCTCATTCCTTTTACTCCTTCTTTCCTTTAAATAAACTTATCGCCATTCTGATGCTACTTTTCTTTGCCTTTTTTTCCCTCTGAAATTGATAAAGCCACCTCTGTCTTCAAAGATTTACCTTTATTTTCTTTGTCCCCTTATCAGGAATCCTCAATGATGTGCATCTTTCAGAGGCATATCTACAAGGCACTATTTAATCAGGACAATTACAGGAGCAAGCTCAATGCTTGGTTGGTCCTGGTACAATCGTAAAACTAGTATATTGGGCTTTGAAACCATGGGGCTCCCCTTTGCTGCAGCAAGATGACTGTATAGTTTCATTCACTTTAAAAGTGAAGAGTCTTCAATGGCCTCCAGTGCTCTTCATTTTAATGATATCATTGAGTCAAACAGAGCGACTTCTACATTCCAAAATATTGATTGACATCAAATATATGGTATGGATAGTAGAAGCCAATTAGCTGACCAATGACCCCATATTCACATTCATTGAGAAGCTACCTTTTCACCAAGTTTAGGTCCCACATTTGGACTTAATGAGGGACTTTCATTTCAAGAAGAAACCTGAATTTAAGCATTCTTTTGAAAATTCATGTGTAATGATCTAATCAAGATGGTGCACATTTCCATCTCCTTATGCACTTTAAAATTTTTGATTAATATGTAATATTTGTACAGGGTGATATTATCATGCATGCATACACCTTTGTGTACTTTATCAGCAATTAACATTTCCATCTGACACCAATAAGGTTCTATACATCCTGTTTCTCTCCAAGGCTAAATCATGGGACTATGATAAGTAGGAATTCCAAAAGCAACTTTATTAAGAAAGGTTTGTCATATCCTCATGTATGCATATATTTCAAAATCCTGCCTTTCACTCCAGGAAATAAATCTCACCCAAAACATTCCCGTTGCATTATTCTCAGTTAAGAGAGAGGGCACAGATCAAAAGCTTCTCCTCCACCTACTTCTTTCTCCTAAGTTTGTTCATTATTTGTCCTTTTGTCAAGTTAGAAACCTAGGAGACAACTTTAATTTCTTCCTCCTTATTTCTCTCCATTATCATATTGGTGTGTGTTACTGGAGGAAAACCCTATATTATATTCCTAGCCAAAAATTTTGTGCATTTGCCTAAAATGCATAAGGAATTATTGACAGAGGGTAAGATCATATTTATTTTAATAGAGAAAATGAGTTGGAGGGATCAAGATGTGGAGCACTGAAACTGGTCTGGAGGCCAGAGGGGAGAAAGGGGTAGACATATATTTGAAAGATACCTAAACGCAAATAGAATACTGGGGATGAAGAAGGGGTGGAATCAGGATGATCCCTAGTTTCTCATCCAGACAATTCATGGATAATTGTGCAAGTCAGTAATATGAGCAATGCAAGAAACTAAGCAAGAAAATTAACATGTTCAGATGTGCTAGTGTGGTGGTATGGAGAGGACACAGTGAGTTCTGTGCTTCATTTAATTTGTTAGCTCACAAACCACCATCATTATCAGTAACAGTAAAAAAAAAAAATTTATCTGAAAGTGTCTCAGCATCAGATAAGGTTGTTAGGATTTATATACATAAAGATGAATATGCATGTATGCAAAGTTCCAAAATAGTGGGTTTCAATAATAAATTTCCTAAGTAATCAGTCTACTCATCCAGCCTTATGTCCACTTTCTGACTCTGCTCTAGCTAAATTAAAACTATCATATTTATTAGTCTTTGGATACATGAATTTTCTTATCTCTGTATCTTGTTTTTATTTGCTTTCTCTGCCTAGCAGTTTTTGCTTTTCAAAAGCCTATTTAATTTTCAAATTCTATCTTAAAATATAAACCCTGCCTTGGCCTTCCCAATCAGGAATTATCTAGCTCTCTTATAAGTCCCTATATTTTCATAATTTTAACGAGCTTTGTATCCAGGCAGCATTTTGGTTATTTTACCACATTTTATGTCATTTATATCTACTCCCTGCCCTGCCCCAGATGTTCAGATTCTTATAATGGTGCCATATCTCATCCAGCTCACCCACATTTGCATGCTTGTAGTGCTTCAGTACTCAATGCACATATGTGTGTGCTTTTAATCTACTGAGTGGACTTGAATGAAATCAGAAACAATGAATAATGATAAGCATATAAGATGACATTTCAAAATTATACTTTACATTCTCCATTTACTATTGTGCCAGTATGCAAATTAAATAGAATTTACTCTTTCAGGAGCAAGTACATCAAGCCCACATTGTAGACACCAAGTAGAGTGGGTAAAATCTATGGTACAATGAATGTAGTGTAAGAGGCAATCATACCACTTAAGAGAAATCATAATCACTCCCTCCTGGTTGAAATCCAGTTTTCACACAAATCTCACTGATGAAAAGCAATACATATTAAAATTTTTCACCCTTTATTATCTTTCCTTGTGTACCATTATCTACTGAGCCATGAGAAACTGATATTTGTGACACAGTAGCCTCTTCCAACTGTGGTGCTCTTGAGCAGGAATGGCAAGCAATTGGTGACATAGTCCAACTTTGCTAGATGGAAGAAATGCATTCTTCTTAGCAACTTAAAGCTTGAAGAAATATTTATGGGAAAAAATAATCAAGGCTCTAAATAAAACTACTTTGAGAGTTGACCTTACGTTTGTTATCTACAAGGCATAACCATGAGTCCTTGACAAATCACAGATTTTATATGCTTATGTCCAGTGAGGTAACTTCTTTGTGGATGCTTGCATAGCAATTTTCAGCAGTTCTATTGATGTCACACACATCAAAATCAACCTGAATTGCTCTTGATTTCTTGGAATTCCTTTATTTCAGTCCTGATATGCAAAGGTTGCTCCAGAACTTTTTTTAAATTATTTTTTTTGTTTTAATTAGGTATACATGACAGTAGAATGCATTTATGTACTATGATATATCATACATAGATGGGATATAATTTCTCATTTTTCAAAGTATACATGTTGCAGAATCATATTGGTCATGTAGTCACATATATGCATGCAGTAATGATGTCTGTTTCATTCCACTATCTTTCCTATCCCTAGATCCCCTCCCTCCCTTCACTTCCCTCTACCTAACACTATTATTTTTCCCCTAGTGCACCCCCCCCACCTTATTGTGATTTAGCATCTACATATTAGAGAAAGCAAATTGGTGCAACCACTATGGAAAGCAGTATGGAGATTCCTTAGAAAACTGGGAATGGAACCACCATTTGACTCATCTATCCCACTCCTTGGTTTATACCCAAAGGACTTAAAATCAGCATACTATAGTGACACAGCCACATCAATGTTTATAGCAGCTCAATTCACAATAGCTAGACTATGGAACCAACCTAGGTGTCCCTCAATAGATGAATGGATAAAGAAAATATGGTATATATAATCAATGGAATATTACTCAGCTTTAAAGAAGGATGAAATTAGGGCATTTGCCAGTAAATGGTTGGAGTTGGAGAATATCATGCTGATCGAAATAAGCCAATCCCAGAACTTTTTTAATAGTGCCTCAGGCTCAATGGTCTGTTTGACAGGAGAGACAATGGGACATGCAGTTGCAACTGTGTCAGAAGCATATTTTTCTTACTCATGTGTATTTTATTTAGGGTGTCTTGGGATATTGATCCTCTTGGAGTCAAAAAGAAAGAAAAGGAAACTAAGTTGTTATGGAAGCTATATTAATTTAAACCCTTGTTACAATTATATTTTTATAGGACAAGGAGGGATCTTCAAAACCCAAAAATGAAGTTGCCTATGACATACCGGTGCCTGGCACTGTTCGTTCTTCTGAACGTAAGTAAAACAGAATTATTCTAAGACATGTCAATCAAGAATGGCAAATAGGGTGGAATGTTTGTGTGTGATCGAATTGGCATGGGCAAGGATAGGCATTCTTCCAAACTATTATTTAAAAATATTTCATTAACAAATCTTCTTTCTGAACTTTCACTAATTTAGATTAGTGCCATCATTTTCCCAGAAATTTGAGTTTTATTTATAAAATTTCATATTCATTTGAAAAACTTCTATTATCTTGGAAATAAGCATAGGAGGTTGATAACATTCTCCTATAAAATGTTTTTCCTGTTTGACATGATGTGTATTTGACTCATAATTTCAGGGCTGTTCAGTACTTTTAAAACATCTGATCTCCATCAATCTGGTTATTCATTTCAAATATATCTCGTCAAAAACTAAGAATCTTCAAGTCTTTACATACCACTGTCAATCCATAACTTTCTCTAGCCTTTTAAAACATGTTTAATTTTTGTAATTTTATATTGTTTTCTTCCTAAAGAATGCAGCAAAGTAGATTTATAATTGTTTTAGAAAACACCATCAATGTCAGCATTGTTAACCCACAATCACATCAGCTTCATTAGCACACGAGAAGGAGAAGGGTGAATTTCACATAAATCAATCTGGAGTTTTCTCTATCCTTACTCTCTCCATCACATCAGAATAACATTTGCCAATGAACTAGAGCTGGCAGTAGAGATCACTTAGGATCTCATACTATTACACTGACACAGATAAATTTGTCCAAGTTTCCAGGATTTCCATTATTCATCAGTGTGAGATTACAGGCTTACAAGTCCACCTAAACTGCTTCTCTTTACATTATTTTAGAAAAAAAATATTACTAGTGTTCCATAAATGTTCATTTAATTTGCAAGGGAACTTCTATTTTGTAACATTATACTTCAAATGAATGATTTACAGGGATAGTTTTAATGCAACCTTTCAATGCCTTTTTAGATAATGGGCATAGTTTATTATATCAGGCTGTCTGATTATCTAAAGGAATATTTAATAGGTTAAAATAAAGTACAGTATAACTTTCTTAATGTAATCCAGTTTCTGGAAGTGTATGTTACTTCATGCCATTGAAAATCCAAGAAAAATACACAGAATATCATAAACTAATAGTTTATTTCGTCTATAAATGCCCATGCCCTATGTGATATTGTATAGATACAGAAATAATGGTATATATTAGTCATAAACTTATAGTTATTTTTTCATATCTCAAATGAAATCCTATGTCATAGGTTATATGTGAATATTTCTAAATAATTTGTGTCATAAAGTATATAATTATATTGGACATGGTAGAAAAAAATTAAAGAAATTACTAAATGTTAACAAAATACATTAGACTATAGATCATTTGAGTGTTAAAAAACTAAAACATTTTTACTTAAAGCTTTTGACTAATCTGTCTCACAACTTAAATAATGAAAAAATTGCATATATTTGTAAGTTGTAGATAGAAATATTTTATGGTTTGGGGGCATTTCTTGACCAGCAAACATAAGTGAGCACAGTACTTAGGTTGCTTTGTGCTCTTTGCTGTGATAAAAGTAATTTTCTTCTCTCTATATATTTGGATTATATTTGTCATTTGGAGAATTTTTTCATAAAACAAAATTTGACAAGACTCTAATTTTAAAAAAAAACAACTAAGTAAATAGCAGGAAGATAAGAGTAGAAGGAAAGGAACAAGGGGTTTAGAAGGAAGGGAGGGGTAGGGGAAGTACTCGGGGCTGAATTATAACAAATTATAATCCATGCTTTTATAATTATAACAAAATTAATTCTATTGTCATGTATAACCAAAAAGAACCAATAAAAATAAATTTAGAACTTGAGTTTCAAAAAGAATAGCATACGGGTTAAAAAAAAAATTTGAAAATTTTTCTTCCGAAGATTCATTTTGTTCCACATTGGTAACTTAAAAATGGCCATTGTCTTAATGAATCCACCTGATAACTTTTTACATAATACATTATTGTGAAAAACCACTGCCAGTATATTTATTAAATCCTACCAACTGTTTTCCACATAGTCTTTTAAAGTATGATTCTGGGCTATCACCTTCCCTTTGGTAATGTCTTCTTCATTAACCAAATCCACCCATTCACTTTCTCTCCCTTCTCTGAGGTAATGTAACAGGCTTTGGATAGTGGTTGATAGAATGTGAGCACTCAAAAAAGTGTTATTGATGTGGATGATGACAACAATGATGAAGACATAGGAAAACTAGGTGGGAGCATTTAGTTCTTGTTATTTGTTTACTTAGCTGCATTTCCCTAGAAAGTACATAGGACACCAAGCAGGCATCCGATCCTACCTGGAAGAACCAGGTATATTTTACAACATTGTATTTTTTCCTTTGTTATTTTGAAAAGTTTAACTGAAAACACCAAATAATTCTAACATATACCTCACAAATATTTAAGGTGATGACGTGGATCTACTGTTGTTTACATCAATTTGTGGATCCTGGATTCATATTCTTTTTATTACTAAATATTATTTGCATTGTATGAAAGTATGGGAGTACATGATAATTCAATATGTGTTTACAGTATGTAATGAACAAATCAGCATTCTTAGCATTTCCATATCCTTAAACATTAAAAAACTATTAATACATGTACTTTTTAGAGCAATTCTGCCCATGTCAATCCATAGGAAACTTACCTTTCAGCGCTATAGCTTGGGCTTGAGCCATTGCAGAGATGGAACATGTTTCAAAGCTCCAGACTGAACAGGTCTATAACTGTTCTGTCTTTGTACTTCTAAAAATTACCTTTAAGCCCAAGACAGACTGATGTCTGATACATAAGTAAGAATTGCCTCAACATGTGGCCATTTCAAATCAGATTACTTTCCTACCTCTCTCTGTTATTAGTGTGGATGAAACCTTCTAGAATGTAAGCCCCATGAGGCAGGGACCTTGCCAGTCTTGTTCACTGCTTAATTTCCAGAATCCAGAATGGGGTCTGGAGTATGGGAGGCAATTAAAGTATTTATTCACCAAAAGAACCAGGGAGGCTCAGCTGCTGATTGCTGGTGGTGGTGGCAGCTTGGCTGTTGGATGTGTGGCGTCATTTACTTGAACCTTTGGAGTGACATCATATATCCAGCAACTAAACTGCCACGGGGGACAACAATTAAGAGGGAGAATTTTTGTTTGTTGAAGAATCATGTAAGACTGTTTATAGGCAAAATTTGAACATTAGTATTTTCCCAAACAAGCAATATACCCTTAACATATCATTTCTATCTTCATTTTATCATAGAATCATATTTATTTAAATCTCTCAAATACATAACATACATAACAGTTATGACAAGTAGAATATTTTTACATCTTTCACATTACTTGATCATTCTATCTAATTACAACTGGTATTATTTTGCCTCTTTGCTGCTAAAAATAATACTATCTTACTAACAATTTTTATTTGTATGAAGTTATCAGAAAAAACTTAATATGTTTATTTAATGAAATTTGTGATTTTATGAATATGTAGGTATGTACATATATATGTTGTAATTGAAAATATAATGTTGGAAAGAAAATTGACTTTTTTATAATCACATACATAATTATACATCTATATCTTTATTTTGATCTATTCATCATCCATCTATCCATCCATCTACCTATCCATCCATATATTTACCTATCCATCTATCCATTCATCTATCTATCCATCTACCCATTCATCTAGCCATCTATCCATCCATCTACCTATCCATCCATATATTTATCTATCCATCCGTCCATCCATCTACCTATCCATTCATATATTTATTTATCTATCCATCTGTCAGTTCATCTATCTATCCATCTACCCACCCATGTATCCATCTATGCATTCATCTACCTATCCATCCATGTATCTATTTATCCATCCATCTCTCTATTCATCCACTTATCTATCCATTCATCTAACCATCCATCCATTCATCTGTCCATCCATCTATCCATTTATCTATCTATTCATCTATCCCTTTATTTATTCACCTATTTATCCATAAATAGAATGCCATAATTTGTTATTTTAGGAAGTCATAAAGACATTCAGCTACCATTGGGAACATTCCATTCTCATGGCTCAAACATGGACCAGCCCAGAAGCAGACTGAGATTGCTATGGCTCATCTAACAACAGAGATTCTGATTTTTCATTCCTTCAGTGTTGAAACAATCTCTACTGAACCAGGCACCAAACCAAGTTCACTGGAGTTTGTTTCAATATTGCAAGAATGATAAGATTGAAGCTACTGTCATCGACATGATCTACACCTACTCTTATTCAGATGTTCATATGTCCACTGTTACTGATGTTAAAATGAATTAAATTAAATAAAGATGTAATTGAAAATATAAGTATTGAGTGTTTCACTTAATATCTTTATATATACAATTTCCCCATAGCTTCAGTGAATTTGCAACTAGTACAGGAACATATTTTAATTGGTTGTTAAAATATCCATTTAAAGACAAAATTCAGAATGTTGCTTCTGGAATGAAAACCAACCTTAAGGAAAATAGTCCCTAATGTCTAAAATATCTAATATATGTGACAGGATATGTATGCATGTATGTTTATGTATATATGTGTATATACATACATATATACACATATATATTTAATAATCCATCTTCTAATTATATTTGAAAAAGCTGAGAAGGTAGCCCAGAAATTAACAATATATCAAATAAGAATTTTCATATTAACTGAAGAATCTAAGAATTGAGGCACAAAAGAAGTATCTAAAATAAATGGATAGGCCATTAATATCTCTATTGTAAGGGCACCCTGATCCTTCCTTCCTTTGATGGTTCCATCATATTTAGTTGAATTTTCAAAAACACACACACACACACACACACACACACACACACACAACACTCATAAAAATGTAGGATACAAAAAGAACTCATAACATGGAATCTTTTCAGAGTACTTTTTTAAAGTTTCACAAATCACATTCTAATTCCTAATGGAATATTTCGGAGTTTTATGACTGATGATTATTTTTATATTCACAATTTTTGTTATTAAACTATTTTGTAGTGCTGGTCTTTTTTCCCAGACTGTAAGCTCCATGAGAGCAGGATCTGTATCTGTATTATTCAGCACTGTATCCTCAATGTTTGACTTATCAAGTTCAGTGGATATTTTCTGACCAATTAACCTGAAAGCTAGTGAGAAAAGTCATATGTCGATAGAATTATGTTCAGCTACATGAGTAAAGGGTTTGTACATATGTAAAAACTGTGGGTTCATGAATTTATCTTCTGTCATAAATTCAAGAGACACTAAAAATAGTAGTCTATTTAAAGAGTAGTGTCAACTTAATCCACAATGGATGTCCGCTTAGCAGCTATAACAGCAATAAATGTTCACCCTCTTCTCTTTGCAAGCAACTACTACTCAGAGTGCATCTACAAATCAGATCCAAAACAGGACTTACCTTCTTTGCTCCCTCCTTCTACCAAGGTTTTCCTTTTTTGATCTCTCTCCTTTCTCAGGAACTACTATTTGTCCAGTTACATAGTAGGCCAAATATCCAGGCTCTTTGTTACCATTTTCCATTCCTTACACTCACACACACCTCCACACCTTTATTATTTGAGGAGGTGCTGAAATTTGTGTTATTCATCTGTCAATGGTCGCAGTCCAGGCCTTTAGCTTCCCACCTCCCCTCCCAGATCTAACCTGTGGACATTGATGCCTACCATGTGGATTACACTAAAATTCTTCTTAGACTTGGAGAGGTTTCCAATCTGCTCAAAGTGACAGTAAAAGATAGTACAGAGGGAAAAATAAAAAATAAAAGAAAAAAAAAGATCAGACTCCTTGATCCCATTTCTTACTTAAAATTAAAGGAGTTCCCCTTCAGGCAGGGTGGCTGTATTCTAGTGTTTCACATGTGCTGTGTCTAATCTCTGAACTCTTGTACATTCTCTTCCCTTCATCCTAAAGCCCTTCTCTCTTTTCTCCACCTAAGCAGATACTACACACTATCAAGGTCCAGTTCAAATTCTGCCATGAATCTTCAGCCACCCCGAATTTGTTCCATACTCTCTTCCCATTCTGAATTTCAATTGTACTTTGTACCACACTGCTTTGCATGTAGTGATGAGCTCACACAGGAGATACAGGATGACACCCACTTAGAAAAAGCTGAGGCTACACAAAAGTAACCTGGGTGCACAGGTCAATTTAATAGCAACAGGTTTCATTTTAGAGACTGGGGAATACATAAGAGAACAGTAAACTATTTTTGCCATCAATACATGTGGGAAAACTTCCATCTAGGAATAATTTAGAATAAGGTCAAATAAATATGTACTATATTGCATGTGATAGAAAGCAATATTCTGAACTTCAGGAAAAGGAAAGTCAGTGTAGACTGAAGTTTCTAGGTTTTCTAAAAACAAAACAAAACAAAATATAAATATGCAAAGTGTAAATATTTTTTAAAATCAGATTCAAGCACCACTAAGTACATCAATCATAGTCACAAAAGAAATTTAACTCCATCTAAACACAAGTTGGGGTGGTATGACACACAGTGATCTTTACATACAAACACATCAACTTTGATAACCAGAGAACTGTGATGGTGATGGAGATTAACCAGAACTGAACAAAAACTCATGTCAACCTGTACTAAAAATGCAAGTATTCCAATATAAATTTTAAAAATTAAATTGATTTTCATCAGCAAAAATGAATAATCCTGTGTAGGTAATGTGCTAATGAAACTAATTTAAAGAGATTAAAGTCAGTTATCAGAGGGATAACTTTATTCTATGGAATATGTGGCAAATTTCTGGCAGCACTTACAATCCAAGCACAATCAAAATTCATTTGAAAAAAAATGTCCAATAAATGAAGCATCTTATTCTACTGTCTAGTTTTAAATAACATGATCCATGATTCTTAAGAATTCCAAAGAAGGCAAAGTTGATTTATTTTGGGCATTTTTCTGAAATCATGTTATGTGCTTTGTTTACTTCTAAACTTTACCACAATAAGAAAATTAAAACAATCCTAGATGGTAGAGAGATGTGTGCGTGTGTGTGGGTGCTATCCAGTTTCAATAGTGAATAGATAATGGTACAAATATAGAATTTGTAGCTAGAATTTGTATATGAAAGGTAAATACACCTTTTAGTTATAAAGCAAAACTATTCTACATAGAGGAGATCAGGAATAAGTGTTGCTTTTAGAAGGAACAATAAGTGTTTTTAGACTCTTTGTTTATCTCATATGTGTGTTCACTCATCCCTTCTCTCTAAGTAACTGATTTTCCTTTTTAATACAGCACCCAACTCCAATTCTTCCTGCCTATTCAAATCTCACTGATCCGGTAGCTATTTCTGAGCCATACCTGTATCTCATAGGCCGCCAGAGGCTGATGGATGCCCAGTACAAATGCTATGACCGCATGCAACATTTACCACCATACGAAGGAGAAGGTAAAGATATATGTGAACATATGTTTGAAACATCATTAAAGATTTATTTCTTTCCATGGATGCAGATGTGGTAGATAATTTAAATTTGATACACCAGCAGTTTCCACACTGTGGTATCTTTATGTGTTTCATGTCGGATATGCCTATCGCTTCTCAACTTCATCTGGCTTCTTTTGGGTTAGCATCTGCCTGCAGGATGAATTGAAAAAAAATGTCCAATAAATGAAGCATCTTATTCTACTGTCTAGTTTTAAATAACATGATCCATGATTCTTAAGAATTCCAAAGAAGGCAAAGTTGATTTATTTTGGGCATTTTTCTGAAATCATGTTATGTGCTTTGTTTACTTCTAAACTTTACCACAATAAGAAAATTAAAACAATCCTAGATGGTAGAGAGATGTGTGCGTGTGTGTGGGTGCTATCCAGTTTCAATAGTGAATAGATAATGGTACAAATATAGAATTTGTAGCTAGAATTTGTATATGAAAGGTAAATACACCTTTTAGTTATAAAGCAAAACTATTCTACATAGAGGAGATCAGGAATAAGTGTTGCTTTTAGAAGGAACAATAAGTGTTTTTAGACTCTTTGTTTATCTCATATGTGTGTTCACTCATCCCTTCTCTCTAAGTAACTGATTTTCCTTTTTAATACAGCACCCAACTCCAATTCTTCCTGCCTATTCAAATCTCACTGATCCGGTAGCTATTTCTGAGCCATACCTGTATCTCATAGGCCGCCAGAGGCTGATGGATGCCCAGTACAAATGCTATGACCGCATGCAACATTTACCACCATACGAAGGAGAAGGTAAAGATATATGTGAACATATGTTTGAAACATCATTAAAGATTTATTTCTTTCCATGGATGCAGATGTGGTAGATAATTTAAATTTGATACACCAGTAGTTTCCACACTGTGGTATCTTTATGTGTTTCATGTCGGATATGCCTATCGCTTCTCAACTTCATCTGGCTTCTTTTGGGTTAGCATCTGCCTGCAGGATGAAATCACTACAGTAACTCTGGATTCACTCCTGGCAAGCAGGAACAATACAGGATTAAGTGAGGGAGGGGAGGTGGAAAATGACAAGAACAGAAAGTGGAAAGTGGTGGGCAGAGAATTTGCCGGAGGTGGAACCTGTCAAAACACTCTTATTTGGGTTAATTAGGCATAGCTTTCTTTTCCCTGTCAATTTATTGGCAAACCATGCTATTTCTTCTCCCTTCCTACCCCTAGTTCCCCGGAGAATTAGGAAAACCACACCTTCTCAGCAGACATGGTTTATATATCACCTTCTCTAGAATGTTTTATGTGACTGCTGAAACATTTTCAGGGCTCACACACATTCAATATTCAATTTGCTGTCGAAGGCCCAGAAGAAAATAAAAGATATGGTGTTCCAGCATTAGAACACCCATTTAAATTTTTTCCCATGCCTCCTAAAACATTTGAAAAAAATCCAGTAAGACCTTGTACAACCTTATGCATTCTAAGACAACCCTATTTGGCAAGGGGGGAAATGGTTAAATATACTCTATGGCTACACATGGTTTCCTTCCAAATGGTTAAAGTTCACGGTTCCTTTTTTTAGCATTTCCTTTAAACAGAAAAATTAAAAACCAAGTCAATTGAAAGATAAGCATATGTTATTCTTTTGTATGTGGTAGTTTCAGTGTTTATCAAGAATTTAAAGGGCATTAGATGCAACTCTACCCAAAGGCAAAACCATTTCTTTGAAGGAAATGAGACAACACACACACACACACACACACACACACACACACACACACAAAACCCTGTTATTTTCAGAGACCAACTGAGTGCAATCTATGTCACTTTAGTCTTAGTCACCTTGGGAGGTTGCATTTTTGTTCTATGATCATTGTATTTTTTTTAAATAAAATTTTGAGAATTGCCTTCAAAGCCTGAGGCTCATTCTTTTGAATACCTTTATAGAGGTACATCTTCATGTAAGAAACCACTTGGAGCCAATATAGATGAATACATAAAGTGATCAAACTGAGCATTATTTCAGTCAGTAACAAAGTGTAATTCTAAGATAATAAGACTTTTTAAATGTGACTCACTAACTAGCTGCAAGTGCAAATCCAGTAGGAATTTTGAACAATCCCAACACCCTTGGATTAAGAACACCACTACCCAAGGTAATCCTTTGAAGGTTAATAGTTAGCAAGATCTTTACGTTCTAAAGTCATATAAAGTTGTATTGATGTTTACAAGCGAAGCTTTATCCAGGTATGAACTTACAAATACTTTCACAAGAGTTCCTCCTAGTATTTCTAAAAGTTTTTTAAAGGACAGCTTCTAAAGCAAAGGTTCAATGCATATAATACGTATATCTTTTAAGGAACAAATCGAGTAAACCCTACAAAAATATAAATTCTATTAATAATATGTAAAGTGAATATCTTTATTTAGTTGTTGTTCCGCCGCCAGTATTTTTAACATTTCCATATCCCAGTGGAAAGTTCCAGAATAAGATATGCTCAATTATCTATACATAGATAAATCCTACTGAGGATTCCACAGTTTTCGACAACTTTCAATTGTATTTTACTTTTCTAATTTAAGCCTAGCCTCCCAAATAAGATATTTGGGTTGTGAGAAAAATTCAGAATCTCTTGTCAATTCCTAGAATTCAATGTTTATAAATAAATGAGCTATTGAAAGAGAAGATTTATTAGATGCAATATGCTGATAAGCTTACAAAATTTATTCCTTGAAATTTATTTCAAATTTTAAAAAATTAATTGGTGTCATGAATTTTTTTCAAGTAATGGTGTCTTACTGAATTGTTCTTCAAATCCTTATATTGATAGGGGTAGAAAAATAGCAGGCCTCACAAGTACTGCAAGGCCTGCTAACCTAAATCCAATTTCCTGGTTGGATATTTTAGAGAATAAAGTTTTAGGAGGTGAATAACTTATCAGTACATCTCAAAACCATTTGATTTAACAACCAACCTATGCCTTAGATTTATCTCACTTACCATTAATAAATGGAGAGCAGAGTTAAATGCACTCTTTGTGTTCACTTTCTTTTCGATAAGCTCAGTTGTGGAAACTCTTACAAAGTAGGACTAGAACCCTGCCTTTCATCCAATGAAATAATTTAGTCACAGATATACTAAAGCAATTTGAAACTTTATTTTCACGACAATGACCGATTCATTTGAAATGTGGGCGATCATGATCAGAGCAGTGGGATCAGCTACATATGAAGGATTTTCTTGAGACCACTCTTCTCTTTTTATTAAATTTTATTTAATAAAATTAATAAATATTAATTTCTTTCCAAATGCTCAGGTCCATACTGCAACCGCACCTGGGATGGCTGGATGTGCTGGGATGACACTCCGGCTGGAGCAACAGCCGTCCAGTACTGCCCCAATTACTTTCCGGATTTTGACGCCACAGGTAAAATATTTATTTCCATTTTTATATTTTTGTTATGAAGCTTTTGGAGTTTGAATAGATCTAAAAATTTAATCATATATAAAAATATGCGTCTATCTAGTCATACTCCAAGTTTTACTACATTTTGAAGAGTTTTCTTAATTAAAATTAGGCTGTACAAATACTGTGAGTTGTATTTCTTTTTTAAATCATATTGCTGGCTATTTAGGCATATTGGTATTATGGTTGATAAAAATTTCTCAAAAACTTTATAAAAGTTTTATTTAAATGTGGGTTGTTAAAATTTTTTTTCAATTGTCACATTGATTTATGCAAAATCTTGGTGTAGATTTTGCATACACTGGGACGGTATGATATACACAATGGAAATTCTAAATGACCTTGAAAATGTTTAATTAAATGTCTAGTAACTCTAGACATCAAATTTCTGTTCCAACCTCAGATTATTAAAATATGCTCAATAAGTAAGACTGATGAAAGTTCAATAATTGATCAAACTGACACCCAACTCTGAACTTGGGACCAACAATAACAACTGATGGATATGTTAAGTAAATGAGTGGCACTGAATTTACTTTAGTTGTAAAAGCTACATATGAATGCTCTTCATTAAATACCAAAATATTCAATGAGTATCAAAATATCAACGTTATTTTAAAAATATTTTCACCTAGATTATCTCATTTTATACTCACAATAATTGACATAAAACTGTAAGTGAACACAAGTCTCCTGACTCTCTCTATATAATTAGGTACAACAGTTTAGAAAACCAGTTGAGAACTATTATATAAATTTTATATTCATATAAACTCATGTAGACTGAAATACTTCCAGAATTTTTGAGGCCTCAATCTTGTCACCCTGCATGGTTAGGAATCAAGCTGGGATGCTCAAGCAGAGAGAAGGTCTAGGAGGAGAAATTTCCAAGGGAGAAGTTTCCAAGTATAGTGAGAAATTGAAAGTCTGAAGTCACATGTTTCTGAATTGTCAGGTATCTGTAAGCAGGTTGGAGGTGTGGAATTAGAAGTGTACCAGGATTAGTGCTCAGGAGCAATGCAGAGGTATGAGGAAGGGTATTGACAGCATCACTCCAGAGACTAAGCAGACAGATATAAGTGGAAACTGGGCTGGGTAGATGATAGCAGGAAGTAAATGATTCTCTGCTTAACTGAGAAGCTCTGAAATTTAAAAAATAAAGTAGAAAAAGATCCTGATGCCAAGTATCATCCAGAGATTCTGATTTAATGGGATTAGATATTGAAGTACAGCCTGGACATCAGGATTTTTGAAAGTTCTGCTGTGATTCAATGTACAGCCAAGATGAAACCAGGGGGACAGTGAAAGTCCAGGTAAGAAGGTGGTCAGAGCCAGGGAGGCTCAACCAAGTACACCTGGTAGCTGTGCCCAGGGGAGGCAGAGTGTGACCTCAGAAGAGGCTGTTGCCGGGAACAGGGAGGCCCCCAGAGGGTGGGAGAAGGCAACCACCCAGCTCCAGGCACTGTGGCTACCAGGCCAGAAAAGTCCTGCCCAAGAAACTAGGAAAAAATCTGTCCCACTGAAATAAATCTGGAACAAAGATCCTGAAAGGAGGGTCAAAATCTTAGTCATAAAGGAGGCCCAGATGCTGAAACTACATGGGATCATCTACGGATGCAACATGTTAAGTCTCTTTGAAAGGGTGAGACTCTTTTCATGAGAGTAAAATTTTCACTTTACTGGTTCAGAGGACATTAAGTGGTTCTAGAATCCCAATTAGAGCAGAGAAATGAGTCCAGCCCTGGACAATGTTTGGAAGATGTTATTTGCATCTTCCTTCAACGGAAGATATGATTTGTTCCTGAAACCAAAGTTCTACCTAAGTAAGATAGGGATAATTGAAGTGGAATTACAGGGTGCTTCTTTTAAATCCGGTGTCAGCCAGCCACTTCTGGGAATTCCCATTTTGATGGAAATGTTGAGATGTGAAAAAAGGGGCTCTGTCCAGTGCCCTAACTCAAAGCTACATTCCTATAAACTCTAAGTAAATGCTACTTAATCCTTTGGTCCTTTATTGGGTCTTCCCAATAAATGATGCTTGCTTCATTAATCTTGATTTGACAACTACATTAGAGGTAATTTCATTGGCACAAAGCACCATTCTGCAATTGAGGCTACTAGATCAGTTCCAAAGTGGCAATGGGCTCCTGCCAAAGTGGCTATAAATATTGACTAAAAGGCAAGGTTTTGATCAGCAAAATAGAGATTTCCAGGCACAGATCCATCTTTTCAGCCTTGTTTTTAGATGGAACCCTCTCAGCTGGGAGATAAATCCATTTTCACAAACCACATAGTAAAAAAATGTCTACATTCAACAAAAATAAATTGTTTAGGATTTTATTATCACTCTAAAAGCTACATCTTAATGATGTACAAAAAATTTTAATGAAATGTCAGTCATTTCATTTTGAAAAATGTGCTTGGTACAAGACAGATAAATAGTTAAAGAGTAAAGAACAGTATTGAAATTCAGAAAAAGATGACAGTGTGAGGAAGACACTAATAAAACAAAATTTAATAAGGAGGTACTTAAGGCCCTGCACTTTCAGTCAAGCATCAGCATGAACAACACAGTGCCAACAAGGTCAACATGTGGTTTAAGTCAGGGATGCTCAACCCTTTTGAACTGATCCTGAAGTCTGTCCACGAGTGGAATGGACTTCTTCAGGAAAATACTCCTCTCCTTTTGAACACAGTAGTTTTCCCCCTGCTTGCTACATAACATACATGGCTGCAGAGCTAATTTCTAACAATATAGGAAAGGCAAAATGTTGCCATTATAATCACTTTTTTAAAATGCAAGTATGTTTGAAATGATCACCATCAAGAATTTGCATTAGCAAAATCATGAACAAATTTTCATAGCAATGGTGGAGATTTGTAATGTGCTAATTACAAATTCACTAACTAGCACCTATAGAGGTTTAAAGAAACAAATAGTAAAGGTGGAAGCTATAAATCCCAATATGCTTTTGTAAAGTGAAGAGAGACAATTAAATGGAATCCTTTACAGAGGTGGAAAATAACTTTATGCTCTATCCCTTAGTTTGGGATTCCAGTTGGATTTAACCATATGCAATTGTACATATTTGACCATTTGGCCTACCAAAAAACACAATTTCATATAGTCAGTCATATAAAAATATTACATGCAAATAAAGAAAGATATGGTCTCCCTGTTCTCATATACTTCCCATTTATAAGCAGAAATTTGTCCACTAAAAATATGAATTAGATTATGGGTAGCACTTTGGAGGCCAATAGACTTGGATTTAAATCCTGGATCGATCCTTGTGACCTTTTCAAATTCTGTAACCCCTCCCCATCTGCCTCCAGTTTGTACATTGAAAATGGCTCTGCAGAAGATAAAATGAAACAACACATACTAAAATACCTTATATAACCCATGACCCATATGAACTCTACTGACTGATGATCACATTCAAGTTCAACAAATGATTACTTTGAAATGGCTTTTAAGCTTTAACTTACTATTTTTTTCCTTGTGATTTTGAGGTATTAATGTTTTGATTATTATGTTTCATTAACAGAAAGGGTTACAAAATACTGTGATGAAAACGGGGTTTGGTTCAAACATCCCAACAACAATCGAACCTGGTCCAACTATACCATGTGTAACGCGTTCACTGCTGACAAGCTGCAGGTAGGTTCTATTTCAAATTTCAGTACCGGATGAGAATGCCATTATTTATATGTGGAAATGGGTATATAGCTTTAAAATACCTGCTACTCAGAAGCCAAATGATTTTTATGGAAGGAGATCAGTGGTGACCTATAAATTAAGGTCTCCATGAAGTAGCATTAGAGAAAATGACAATTCTTTTCTTGGTCAGCATTTAGTCTCAATGGGATCTCCAAGAGCATATGGAATCAGGCCATTTGTGACAAAGCAGATAGTGTCCATGAAAGAGATGATGGGATCCCCTCTGATGCCAGAAACTAGGCAGCATTTCAAGGGACTTTCTAACATCTCCATCCTGGAAGAATTCTAAACTTCAGAATTTTCTGCAAGTCACCAGCTTGTTACCTTCTCCCCCCTTAGTGTTGGATAGTTTTACTACCAGGAATTGAAGGGACCCCTGTAGTGGGGCTTCTCATTGGCCCATTGATACAGATATGGCTGTTCAGATTATTTTCAGAGGAAGTTCATTCTGATTTGCTAGAAGTGTGTCTTACTAGCTATTAAATATTTTGAATATCACCTCTGCTTAGAAACATTTATTTAAGCCAATGGGGAGGGAGAGGATAATGTCTCATGCATCAGAAATCTGAAAACATCTCTAAGTCTACAACCAACCTCTTCATCCTATAGAGCCAGGAAAAACAGTGTCAAATGTTTAGCTGGCCAGGGCCTCTCTCAGTATCCCTACTAGCTACAATATGAACCCCTTACTTCCTTCAGAGATTGGCCTCTGTACTCAATAATTACTGAGTTGGAAACTAAAGGCACATTATGCTTGTGTTTGCTGTTGAGAGGCTACAGGAATAAATAAATAAAGATTTTTCCCTTTTATTAAAAACAAATCATGGGGCTGGAGACATAGCTCAGTTGGTAGAGTGCTTGCCTCACATGCGCAAGGCCCTGGGTTCAATCCCCAAAACCACTCAAAAAAAAAAAAAAAAAAAAAGTCAACAACATCAAGATGAATAGGTAGCTAGGTAGCTTATAAGCCAGTTGACTACTGGGACACCTTGTCACAAGCACAAGAAGAGGGCACCAAAGCTAGTAACCTTTTTACAAATTGCCTGAGAGGAGATGCATGTCTACACTCTAATAGAGAGACTTTTACTTAATAAAGTCTAACTGAAGTGATACGTCACCAAATAAGGAATTTCTTGAGTGCATGCTGATTATGATTATATAAGAAAAAAATATACCCAGGTTAACCAAATTGTTGTAAATAGCACAAACCCAAGTAATAATTTTCAGTGTTGCCATCTTTGATCTTCTCACCTAATAATATCATTCAATTTTTATACATATCCTTCATATAAATAAAGTCACAAAAAGTTGAAGAAATCAACCCAAATTTTACTTTAAAAGAGTAAAGACAGATTATTATTCTGCCATTCTGTAGGGTAGACACACTCACTGTCTATAAGACCCTAGAAGTTAAACCCTACTAGGATCTCTTACGCAGCTTCAGGGTAATAATTTTCATGCACTTAAAATTACTTCTACAACATATTTTTGAATGAGATTTAATTCATCTCAAGGAACTTTGTTCTTTGAAAATAGGCCAATTGATTTCTATAAAATAACATGAATAAAAATAATAAAATAATAATAAAAATAATTTCATTTGCTGAAGTACTTGTTATGATGTTTGTAGATAGTTTTAAAGGAGGAAAACATGTTCACTTGCATCTAAAAAAAACCCTGCCCTGTCCCTGCACTCATTCATTCATCTCTGTTCTAGAACGCGTACAATCTGTACTACCTGGCGATCGTGGGTCACTCTTTGTCCATTTTCACCCTGGTGATTTCCCTGGGGATCTTTGTGTTCTTCAGGTAAGTATATTTACAATATATTCTTTTTATTTTCTTCTCTAAGTTACTGGAATAAGTGGAAAATTCTGTAAGAGTGGGGCTGGGGGAAGGTCTCCTGCAAATCATAAAAGACAGGCACCAGTGGTAGTGATGAAGTAGCAAAAAAAAGTCAAATGCTTTTGAACCCTATCTTTGGGAGAACAAGAGGGATTCATTATCATTTTCAAAGGCAACATGCCTCCTTCACAAAATAAGACAGGCCTATGAGCCCAGGAAGACACTGTGGTAATATGGAAAGGTTCCATTTACCCTGGCTGTACGTCCTTTAAGTACTAAGCAGAAGCTCCTCCACCTTCTCCAATCCCTGCTCTAATATACAGAGGCCATGGCCATAGGTTCAAATCACTCTGCTTAATTATTAGCTGTATCAAAAGTGGATTTACCATGACTGGTGAGGCCATGATAGTGGTTAGTCACAGAAGAAGGTAAGCTGAGTCTCTTAAGCTTTAACCCACTCAACCAAAATTAAAGTTGGTTGAAGAAGATGGCTCTTTGTCCAATGTTAATACTTTGTCCTTGCAAACCTACTATTTTCAACCACATCCATCTTTTAAGACACTGTGAGGAATCATATTCCCATGAGGGTTTTTATTCCAAGGTTGTATCTATTAAACGTAATTGCATTATCTATGGTGAAGTGATTAGTCTGATATACATGCATATTTTAGAATAATGGAGAATTTTAAGTGTTGATTCCTTCTTCATCATGTGTTTGACAGAGTAACATATGACTACATTGGGCCATTTCTTAAATTTAGCATCATTTCTTTAAATCAAGGCATGTGGCACTACATTACTCTTTCATGAGAATTCTAATTTCTACACTAAAGCAATAATTCCTTCTACTTAGACTTTTATACCCTTTTATGTGCAAAATTTAGATTTTCTGTATTTTATTATAGAAAATTATATTGATTAGGAAAAATCTTGATACTTTATTCTCCATTGCATGGATAGGGTGAGGCTAAATGTGCTTAAATATCTGACATGGAAATTCTATAGAATTCACAACAGGCAGGAGGGCTGCTTATTTTTTCCATGCAGAAAACTCCCTTATCAGAATTTCCTATTACTGTTACACTAGTTGAGGTAATAGTCAGCAAGCCCTGGAGCAACTTGAGTGAAATAACCTATGGACATGGTCTAGCAATTGCCATCTGCTAGAACACTTCAGCTAAAACTCCAGAAGAATGAAATTCAGAGATATGTTAGCCTATGTGAGAATAAGGCATAAAAAACACTTCAGAGCATATCTTTGCAAAACCCAACTCAAAAGATGTTTTTCTTTAGGCTTTATGTGTAAACAATTGTATCAGAAAGCAAAATGTGAGGAAAATACACAAGGAACAACTTGAATACTTGAAGGTGTCTTGTCATCTTTAGATGAATGTGAACAGGAGCTTTTCAAACAACTGTACATTTAAATTAGAAACTATTAACTATATTTGCATCACAGCAAGGCTTCATGAAAATAAGGCTCCCATAACATAGCCCTTAGCTGATTTTCTGAATTATACTCACAAATGTTGGTTTAGAACAGACCACACGTATATTCTTTGTAAATGAATTGCAGTTCAATAACTCTGTTAGAAATGGAAATAAATTAGATGGGAATGATACAGTATCTAGATTAGTATCTGACACATAAAAAGTGTAATATGAGTCAGGCTCACACCTGTAATCCAGCGGCTCAGGAGGCTGAGGCAGGAGGATCAATAGTTCAAAGCCAGACTTAGCAATTAAGTGAGGCCCTAAGCAACTCAGTGAGACTGTCTCTAAATAAAATATTTAAAAAGGGCTGGGGATGTGGCTCACTGGTTGAGCATCCCTAGGTTCAATCCCCGGTATAAAAAAAAACACCAATGAAATATGTGTTTGATATCATTATTATTGCTATCGCCATAATTATTATGGGTAGTAATAATAGTTGTATTGGTATTACAAACCCCTAAGCTCAGATTCCAGATAATCCTCTCTACTTAAAAGATGTGCTACACAATTAAATATAGAGTCATTTGTATATAGAATAACAGAAGCTTAATTTGATTTTTGTTAAAATGTTATCATGATAGTACTAAAGAAAATTAAACCAAGGGGAGAATAATCCACTCTGTACACATCCTTAGCACAACTATTACTTTTTTCTTGATCCTTTTTTAATCTTTGTCCATATCATAGTCAAGATTCTTATGTTGCATGGCTCAGTGATACATGCAATTCCTGTTATCCCAGCAACTTGGGATTCTGAGGCAGGAGGATCACAAGTTCTAGCCAAGCCTCAGCAACTTAGTGAGAACATGTCTCAAAATAAAAAAAACATAAAAGCTTGGGTGTGTATATCAGTGATAAACTGCCCCTGGGTTCAATTCCTAGCACACACACACACAAAAAAAGTGACTAAGGAATATAACTAAATACTAATTTGTAACTGAATGGCAAATAATTACATAAGTAAACAGACAATGAGCTCCTACCACAAATGGTTTAACAGAAGAAAGACTGATAAAGCAAAAAGACATGAGGTATTAATTGCTAGAATTAGAAGAGTATTTTCAATTATAATGATCTTAACACAGCAGAGTAATCACATAGCATGATTAATTTTGGAATGCCTGCTCATTTTTCAATGGCTCTTCACCATGGTGAATAAATACATCATCTTGACTCTCACACAACTTTGATTAAAAAGTCTGCTTCTAAAAGCCTACTTTTTAAGCTTTTAAAAATATAACAATAAAAAAAAGAAAAATCCCAAATTTGTAGCTATGCAACTAATACATGTAGTCAAGACGTTAAAGGTAAATGTCAAGAGGGCATTTCTTAGTTTTCTTTTTTCTCCATTCACTTAAACAAGTTATGAGATGTGAGAGTGCAATCAGCAAAGAAAATGAGAATATTCTTCCAATTATCATTCTTGTATCAAGCCACAGAAGATGAGTGTTTAAAAGTGTGGCACGTGGTTGGGAGGCTGAGATAGGAGGATTGCAAGTTCAAGGCCAGCCTCTGCAACTTAGGGAGAGCTTGTTTCAAAAAATAAAGAGAACTGGGGTGGGGGGCGTGGTTCAGTGGTAAAATGTCTTTGAGTTTAATCCCCATTACAGGAAAAAAAAAGAAAGAAAGAAAGAAAGAAAACATATGGGTAAATTAGAATACTTCTCTACTCCAGTTAACCCAGAGTAAAATGATACTGCTCTAACCCTTGAGAGAGTTGAGGGGCAGATCATCTGTGAGGCACTGACTTTGGTCTACTCTCTCTATTTCAAGAAGCCATCAGCCAACAACTTAAATCTGGGGAAGAAAAACAAGTAATACTAATTTATAATCTAAATCTAATAATGCAAAGATATAAACTGAAATAGCTGACTCTCCAGGGCAGCCACACAAGAGAAGAATGAGAAATGTAGACCACAAATGCTGAGATGTCAAATATTCAAATCCAAACTAATGATACAATTTTTATACTTGTTCTCAATGATCTCCTAAAAATGCCCAAACTGAAAACGTTAAATGCATCTGTTTTCTTAAAACTGAAGTATGTTCCTAGTTTTTCTAATTTTTTGTTATATTTGTATTTTGAAAATAATAAAAGTGATTGTGAAGTAGAAAGTAATTCTGATCTATCACTGGAATTTATCTTTTAATTAGCAAATTTTTCCCAGGATTTTTTTCAAACAATTAACATCACCCTTAAGATATTTACTGTACTTTACAATCTAAGTGTTTATAATTTATTTACTTAAATACCATTATTTGTATGAAACATGATCAATTATCAGTCTCTTGCTTCATTCTGTATTCTTGGGGTATTTTTGCAAAATTTGAACAGTTAGTTGCATAAAACTTTCATGAAACCAAAATGAGAAGTTATGCAGTTCCCCTTGGTGGACTAGTTCATTCACAATCATCCCATGAAATCTCACTCTGAGGTCCTCACAACTCTTGAAATGCACCTTACAGGGTCTATCAAAAGGAGTAACCCTGCAGGTGTCCTCAAACCAGCAGGCTAAGGAGGCCTGCAAGAGAATTTAAAGCTACTGAACTTATAGGAGGCCATAGAACTGCCAGTGCTTGACTAGAAATCTTGGGCTATTACTCAGAATGAGACCATTAAAGCATGCTCCTAATCTTAATGTGATTTTATTCTTAGTCTTCAGGGAAAAGGAAAAGGCAGAGGGGCTATGTAACCCTGAAACAAATAAAAACCATGCTTTGTTATTTTAAAAGAAGAAAACTAAACCTCCTCCGACTACTACAATCTAGAGGAAACTGAGTTTCAGTGATTTAATTAATAAAAAGAATAATAGAACTTTCATAATTGTATGAAAGTTTACATAACATTCATCATGGTATAGAGGTTATTTATAGTCCACCAGTTAAAGATAGAAAAGAGCCACTTTAGGATGCTATTTGGTTTAGGACCTTTGCAGGGAAAATAAGAGCAATAATAAGGAGAAGAATTAAATATAAACATCAAATTAATTCAGCAAGACCTCTCACTATTAGATGCCAATAGTACATATCAACAATAAAACTAAGATGTAGATACCCTGAGGGAAAACTGATTTGGGAAAATTACATAAATGCATATTTGCCTGAGTTTGGTTCTTGACCATTTTTAGCAAGTTTTCAGTAAATTCACTTATTCCTTAAGCTCTGCTTAAATTGATAAATTTGACTTTCTGTGGAACACACTTAAATACTTACACAGCTCATGTGTTCTCTCAAGAGAGGCATAACAGAACATGCATAGCATCCATTGTGACTCATCAGTACCCAAAACTTCTGGTTGTTAAATATTCAAAATATTTACTACTCTTGCCCCAAAAGTTTTAGAAACATCCTGAATGACAGGGGGTGTCTTTATTGCATGGCAAAAAGCATAGGGAGTCATGGAGGTCAAAAAAAGGTGGGGTCATCCAGAAGGAACACTGGTTCCTTTACCACAGACTCAGTAGTTCCTGCTATTTCATTTCACATCTACATTCTGCATGGACAGAGAAGTCTTTACCTTGTGTGGTATCCACCATTACATGTCTCTGGCTGCCTTCCTGCTCCTCCAGAGAGAACACTCAATTGAAGGTATCAGGGATAGCCTACTTTATTCCAACCCAGGTACTGACATGCTGGGGACAGTCAAGATAACTATTGGTCATACCACGGCACATTGTTCATCCACAGAACAGTATTAATAGGAAAAGAAGCAAGCATTATGATTAAAAGGGGGAATTCTTGATAAGGATTTTATGCTGTATCTAAAAGTAGAAAGTCCCTCATCAAGAAAGACATACCTATGATCTATTATGCAATTATGCTTTATTGATCTCTTCTCTTGCCCTTAGTTCTCAAGTCCATTGTGAACAAGGTACGATGACTAGGTGAAGGGAAACAAAGTCACACTGGAAGATGCAACTTGGCCTTACACAAATTATAGAAATGAAATCCCTAACTCATATTTTCCCATGGACTAGTAAATCCATATAAACTTTTCCTTGTTTCATTATTTGCTAACCCCTGTTTGGTTTGAATGTGACTCTAACTACAGACTTATATAGGAGTGATACCAAAATTGATTTAAATAATCTGCAAAACTCAAGACAAATATTAAATGCCTTCTCATACAGCCACAAGCTTTCAAAAAGTACCCATGCATATGGAGATAGAGTATTAATAACTTGAAACAAATTCTTTCTGAAAGATTTATACCAGATAAACTATAACCATGAAAATAACTTTTTGATTTAGACTTCGGATATGGCACTTTAAGATTCAAAGTCAAGAACACTTATTTCTTCCTCACATTTGAAATGACACTACAGTTTAGCCAAGACAGCAGATAATGGTGTCTTGTCCTCCCACTATTGGAGAATCTGTAGTACTTATGGTTCCCTGTGACTCAAATAACAAGCAGTGTTCTGTCCATCTAAATGCCTATTTTTTTATCAAGGGAATATAGATTAACATCAGGTTTATGCAATTTCTACTTAAGACATTTCAGATCTGACAAGAAAATGTTATCAGCTGCTCTTACATTCACTCAAGCAGCAGGATTTTTGCATTATAATTCTTATGTTAAATTCAGTTCATCTTCTCCAGCATCCTATGCTTCTTCTTCAGAACACTTATCACAATAAGAGTAAATAATCAGCTATGTTGCATATAAGGTCCTTGAAGTCAGAAGCTTTCTATTTGTGCACTGATATATCCCCTGCCTCTACTAGAAGTTCTGGATCATATTGAGTACACAGTAACTCAATTGTTAATTAATTTTTATAAACTTAAAGTACCGTTAACTCGCTTCAAAAAGATGAGTGTAAATGTCATCAAGTAATGTAATAAAAATTTTTAAACTCAATAAACATAAATCATGCTTGAACTTTTAAGAAACAGAAACTCATTATTAGCCATAGTCTCCCTTTGGAGGCTAGCAATTTACCTAGTTTTAAACCATCATTTTCTCTATGTTCTCAAGAATGAGAAGTGTGCATATGTTGTTTTTATGTGTGTATATGCACATATACACATAGCTATACATATATATTTATATAGAAAATATTGTTTTAGTCAGCTTTTCTCCCTGCTGTGACTAAAGGACCCAACCAGAAAAACTGTAGGGGAGGAAAAGTTTATTTGAGGGCTTACAGTTTCAGAAGACTCAGTCCCTAGACAGCCAGGTCCATTACTTTGGAGGGGCTCAAGATGAGGCAGAACATCATGGTGGAAGAGTGTGGTAGAAGAAAGCAGCTCACATGGTGATCGGGAAGCAGAGAGAAAGATTCCACTCCCCCAGATACAAAATATATACCCCATAGCCACGCCCCCAATGAACTACTTTCCCCAACCACACCCACCTGCCTCCATTTACCACTCAGTTAATCCCACCAGGGATTAATTCACTGATTAGGTTAAGGCTACTAGCCCAATCATTTCTCCTGCAAACTTTCTTGCATTGTCTCACACGTGAGCTTCTGGGGGACACTGCATCTAAACCATAACAAGTATTATATATACATATGAGCTAGTGTTAAACAATAAGATGATGTCCAATATTAGTTGGTTTAACAACTTAAGAATTTGGTAAATGTTCAATATGAATCAAATTATGAGGTATGCAATCATCTAGCATTTAATCTAATTCTTTGATGTACTGAAAAATTGTTTAGGGGTCATAGCTCAAGCAAAATTGTTCTTATGTATTTTTAATTAAACCATGAATCTTAAGTCCTGTGAGGTGTCAGTGTTCTAGGATTATGAAACATATCCTTGGACACTTCCATGCTAGTGGGAGGAAAAGAGAAAATAATAGGCAATACCAGGAGGTGATGAGTGTTAAGAAGAAAAATAAAGCAGGGACTCAAGGGCAAGAGTAAACTGCAGGTAGAGGAAATATCTTTTGTTCAGGGGGCTTTGGTTTCCACAGAGAATGCAGCTAATGAAGTCCCTTAAGCCAGTGCTATGCATCAACAGATTATTGAACTCTGCCCAATCTAAAGAAAGCCAGGCCCAAGAGCAGCAGACCTTCTTCAAGCTTTTCGTTCTAGACAATGTCAGTTGTTGTGGGCTAAACAAAACGGAATGCCATAAGGAAGCCACAGATATTTACCACCTAATGGGAAGAATTATTAAATGCAATTATGACTACGTGGAAGGTGGCAGGTCACAGGTTCAACAGCACTGATTCCAACACTTGCAGGATGGAAGAGTTTATGTTTTATAAATGGGTGCAATGTATCACATAATTTTTTTTCTTTTGAAAGCCTTAAATTTGCAACCTGCCTTTAGCATGATTGTAAAACCAAGCAAGTTTGGTTTAATTTTGCTTCCAAGTAAAGTAATCCATCACAGTGTGTGTGTGTGGGGGGGGGTAAATTCTTCTCTAAGCCCCGTCCTTACCACAGGCTGCCTTCTGGACATAAAGTTTTATATTCTAATACTGCCCAATAAGTGACAAATTCTAAACTATTATTCAGTAACTACTAATGTCTGTGCTTCCTGAGAAGTTGAAAAGTGTAGCTATAGTCATCCAAACGTGCTCTCACAGAGGTCCTTATTACTTACTCTTACTTTTGACTACAGATAATTGACAATTCACTTTCCCTTTGAGTTGTGAATATAGAAAAGCATTGTAAGTAAATCCAGACCATTCTGATATTTCCTCTTTCCCCAGGATTTATTTTTCAAAATTCCTGGCTTCTAATTTTATTCCATAAAGTTGTTTTAGGAGTAGCTACTCTGAGGTGTAACTGCAGGTTTTAAGCTTTCACAAGATGAATACATTATGCTAATATTTTTGACTGGATGAAATAGATTAAATAAAGGATTTCTATTTACTTACAATTCTCATTCCAATTTTCTTTCTACCATGACACATGCTGTCTTCATTGCATTCCCAAAGTGAAAAGGAACATTCAAAGTAATGTTTTATTATGTGAACTTTCACATCAGTGCTTATATAACAAGTTTATGAAGTAGGGGAGAAAGGAATAAAAGAATCCAACAAATTACTTAGTACTCATTAGGTGGGAAAGTAAGTATGTAAGAAAGCAGCAACACTTAGATAGGTCTCATCAGATCTGAAGCACAATATGCCTCATGAGGAGATCAAATTTAAGCCCATTTAGATTTTCTGCCTGTGTCCGAGCTCCACCAGCAGGAGAGTGTGGAGAGCAGGAACCACAGTGAGGATTCCACAGTGAGATCTAGGAAGATGTCAAAAGACACAGTGGAAGGAAAGAATGGTGGACTGCTTGAAGCCCATGTATGTAAGAGCTCTGGGACATGCATCCTGTCCCTTGTCACGGGCATCCTTGGTTCTGACTTCTTGCTCTATGACCCCATTTGCCACCTATTTTTGGCCTGGTTACAACAACAAACAGACTTTTCTGAAGCCCACTCCAAATCCTACTAGTTTCTCCTCCAAGAACCCTTCTTTTAATTATTTCTCCAACATTGTCATAATCAAAAGTGATTTCTTGCTCTTTCAGTTACTGTAGGAAGCCACCCTAAAGACCCCAAACTACAAGCTTCTGTGACTATAAAGTTGTTTTTAAAACTGTTTTTTAAAAAATCAGGCAGAAACATAGTAATTAGTCTTGAGGATGGGACCCACCCCATTTACTACTTCTCATGTCTGTTGCTAAAGAAATATGAAAAATATTATCAATTTTTTTTCAGGAACTTTAACATTTGGGCCCCAATTAATACTTGACATTACTTTTTCTTCCAGGAGCCTTGGCTGCCAACGGGTGACTCTGCACAAGCACATGTTTCTGACCTACATTCTGAACTCCATGATTATCATCATCCACCTGGTTGAAGTTGTGCCCAACGGAGATCTGGTGCGACGTGACCCGGTAAGCTCTGCATGGTTTTGTTTTCAATTTTATTTTAAAGGATCTAGTACCTGCAAATAGTGAGCATGGTGTTAATGCTATTGACATCTGCAATCATATGTGCTTCTTGAGTTGAATTTTGCATTATCAAAGCACTATCAGTTCTATGTAGTTCTTGGAAATCATTGTTACATGCTATAGTAAAGGACTGGAATCACTGAATTATAAGCAAATGAGAATCATACAACAAGGCTATTGTACAAAGGCTTGGGCCAATCACCTCAGCTATAAACACTATGCATTTACTCAAATGAGTCATATAAATATGTTCTATGTCTGCATGCTTTGAAAAAGATTTCTTCTGACATAAGAGAATGAAAAAAAAAATTAGGGGTAATGAATACATCCATGAAACTCATGCCCATAAACACCATCACAACAAGAAAATCTGGTGTCTTCCTTCTATGAAAATATTACAGAGAATAA
The DNA here is from genome assembly GCA_025594165.1 of Tamias sibiricus. Lineage (NCBI taxonomy): Eukaryota > Metazoa > Chordata > Mammalia > Rodentia > Sciuridae > Tamias > Tamias sibiricus. The sequence continues at coordinate 102,035,597 of CM046664.1, read as the reverse complement.
GAGAGTTGAAATCATTTAACTCCATTACCGAGAACCACTCAGAATGTCCTGAGAGTTGTTAATAATAATTCATATTTGCCTTCAATCTTCTCTCTTTATCTCCAAAGTAGTGTTTTTCACAATGGTTTCCAAATATGGCTGCGCTTCAGAATCAACTGGAGAAACTGCATAAGTATTAGATAGCCACTGTCCACACGGTGCTAGAGTTCAGTAGCTATGGGTGGAGATGAGGAAAGCACCCCAGGTGTTTCTCTCTTGCTGCCAAATTGGGAAATCATTGACCAACTGCTGGGTGAAGAAAATGAGCTGGCAGAGGAGGCAGGGGAGGAGGCACATGAAGGCTCTGCTAATTCATTGAATCAGCCCCAGATATTACAAACCACCAAAAATTAGAACTAAAAGAGATTTTAGTCTTCATTTTACAGATTAGAGACCTGAGGATGAAAAGGCTAAGTGATTTACCCTGGATTATATGACTGATATAATTCAGTAATTGCAGGGGGAACAAGGACTCAAATCCGCTCTCCCTACTATCAGTTTTGTTCTTTCCTTTGCATTGTAATTATGTGTCTCTAATTATGAATTAATGAGGGCTTGGTAACACCAAACTAGTTGATTAGGTTCTCAAATCTACCAGATTAATTTTAAAGCGATTGAATCACTTTGGTGCTCTGATACAAAACAACCATTTACTTTCCAGAATTTTTTTATTTATCAGCTTAGTGTTTAGATAATTATAATCACTCTTTCTACTAATTAATTGATCATTTGATCCTTAGCAAACATTTTCATCATCTTGAAAAATCCACCCATGCTTCTCTGCATCTCCTGCCTTTCTTAATTTTTAACCAAAAATCTTTTTCTTATTCATTAATGGCCTACATTTTAATTGATCAGTTCAAAACAATTTAATGATGTAATGATTTCTTACATTGCATATGAAATTGCCAATATTTGGTCATTTCTGTTCTATAAAATTGATCTAAGTTTCATCCCAGTACAAATTTGGGGACAATACACTGGGGACTGTTACCTCGCCTAGGCCTGAACAGGTAATGGAGGGAAAGATGAAGGAAGCTAAAGACAGAGAAATGGTATGGTTGAGGGATGGCCTTCAGAAACTCAAGACTTCTGCCTCCAAACACAGCCAGCTTGTAGCAAACCCCCAAAAAGGATGAGGGAGTAAATACTCACTCTCACCTCCCAGTCTCTGCTAAGGGTTCTATTAACTGAGCTCAACCAGAAACCAGAGAGCAAAGAGTCCTGGTGGAGGCATCCAGAACCACATCTCTGGGCCTAGGACTGTGGGAGGGGAGGGGAGTGCATCTGGAAGCTCAAACTGAAGCTATCAGCACACAGTGAATGGCCAAGGAATATTTTCATTTTTTGTTTCCCTGCTTAACTGTGTTATGCAAGCATCTGTAGATAGCCTCATCTTTCAAAACTGGCATTTGACAGATCTGCCAACCCAATGACAAAAATGCGTGAAATCTGCCCAGAGCATGCATCCTGCTTGACAGTGGCATGGCATGGGAAAGCAGCTTAATTTGGCTTCTAATGGATCCTCGGTGTTAATAATTTTTGCAGTGTGAATATATCCAGAAAGGCATTATGATCCATCTTTTAAAACCATGACATCTGTTATCAGAGACAAAGTCCTGTCTTACCTGAAGAATAATGTGACCAAATGGGTTTATTTTGATGAGTTTTCTTTTCCAGTATTAATTGATTTAAATAAAATTTATCTCACTTAATTTTATCCTCACAAGACCTCAGTGAGAAGGATATTATCCCCATTTTTAAAGCTGGCTCAGTGAAGGTAAGTGTCCCCCATACTGTGAGTACTTAGAAATGGAATTCAAATATGGACCTGTCTCACACAAGCCTGTCTCTCTTCACACCACGGTCTTTCTTTATTTCCTTAGGAAGATACATGTGCTAAAAGAAATGGGCTCAGCCATTCCAAAGCAATGACCGTCAACAATTGGACTGGCATACCACAGTTAGTGAAGCTGACCCCCACCAAATTTAAACTAATGTAGAAGCAATTTGCTAAGCAAAGAGGAGTCAAATATTCAGCTTTCCATTTTCCACTAAAGTTGGAAACCCTCAGAAAGTTACCACCTGTAGGAAGTAGGCCAGGAAATGGCACTTCAGTTATTGAATCATCACACACTGACCTGGGGAGTAGTGCTCAGTCAAATTATGAAGTACTGTAAATTCACAGGTAGATCCTCTCCAGGCTCACACTGATATCTCTTACCCCTTTCACAATCCCTAAACGTGAATCCAACATCATGTAGAAACAGCCCCCCACGTGTCTTGTAACCACACAGGTGGGATTCAGACATATGTTAACCTGTTCTGAAATGTGCTTTTTTTTTTTTTTTCATGAAAAACAAAGAACAAAAATCTAGATAGTTTTCTCTGTGCACCTACAAGAGGAATCCCTTTCCACTGAGGCTAGACAAAATGAGAATGGGTCACCAATCAGAACTCAATTTACATGGCAGATAGAGCGATGTCATGATGTGAGAACATACTGTGCCCTATTTCACATTCCCAGATGTTTGTTTCTTCCATTAGACAAAATATGGAGACACACAGCTCTCACCAAATACATGTGAATAATGTCGGCTAAAACTGACTGACTACAGTGTTGAAAATTAATTCATGCTTATGAATTATGAAGCATACACTTGACCCAGGAGGAAAAATAACTAGTTTAAAAAATTAACTAGTTTTTTTTAAATCTAGTTTTTTTTAATACTTTCTCTATTTGAACATAGTCATTATTTTCCATCGAAAATTTTGTTGACTCTCTTACCTAACCTTCCATATATAAACATCACAGGATAGCTCTCTCTAGGCAAGTGAAATTAATTCAATAAAAGGTAGCAAAGACTCCTAAGTAGACCTGTTTTGTACATCATTCATCCTTGAAACTGTTCCTATAATTTGAGAGACACATAGTGAAATTTGTGTTGTCTCACCTTGAAAATGCATATTCTATCATAAATGCATTCAAAGAAGTCCAATTTCTTTGAGTCTTTTCCCATCTGAAAGTTTGTTTAAGTGGATTGTAGTTGAAGCAATAAATTTGGGTATCAAGAAAGAAGAAATGTCCCTGCTGCGATAGAGTTAAATATAAAGAATAAACGAGATAGTACTAGGAAAGACTTAACAGCTCTTCTCAGGCCCTATCTTTCTTAGAAAAAAAGTTCGTCACTTCTAAAGAGACAGATGTAATAGTATCCAAAGACTGAGAATCTGGTCATCCATCAACATTAAGTCACATGCAGAATCATATGTTTAAAATTACTTTAAACTAAGGATGTGAAATAATACATTTTTCTTGAAAAACTGAGAATTCAGAGACATTTTATTAAGGTCCTCCCTAACCAAGAAAAATAAAAACAAGAAAGAAAACACAAGAGACAATAGATAGATAGATAGATAGATAGATAGATAGATAGATAGATAAAACAGTAAAAAGTTTTGGAAAAATAAAAGTTATTGGACATTTTCTGTCTACAAATATTAATTGAAATTGCAACTAACATGAAAACTATAACCATAGTCATAAATTAAGGAAAAGCACATTCATCAGCAGACCATCTCTGATTCAGTTCTATATTGCCTTTAAAGAAAAACAAAATACTTAACTTTTAAAGTCATTTTCTCTCCTAACCAAACAAAAGGCAGAGATATGGGTTATTTTTTCGTATTGGCCCTGTTCTCAGGTCACTGAATCAGTAGTTAAGAGGCACAAAGCTTTCTCTACCCAATACCAAAGGGAATATATTAAAAAGAAAGCTATTTCTTGAAGAGGGAGGCTGCCTCATCCCAAATGTTGTTGCACTTCTTCTATGAGAGTTTTATTTTGTTGAGGGCAAAATAAGAAGAACAAAAAGAAAGAAAGAAAGAAAAATAAGTGTCCTCAGCTCTCAGTGGGGAATCCCTGCGGGGTTGAGGTTCCTCCTGCATCAAAGTAGTCAGTTTTTTCTCTCAGAAGCCTATTCTCTCCTGTCTGTCCAAGGATCAGAATCTTATTCCTTCATATTCTTCTATTTTATTTTTTTAAGTTAAACTCAAAATAACTCCTGGCATAAATAAGGACTGAATAGATCCTCAGTTTATTGAGTGACGTGAAAATTGCCCATTGTCATTTATGTCATTTGAGTATTTCATTTCCATAATATCTAAAATTTCATTTTCTTATTCCATCTATTCTTCATTTGATGATCTTCATGTAGAGTCAGGATGCAGAATTAAAAGCATTGTTCTTGCTGCATCTAAAGGAAGCTGGCAGGATACTTGTAATTTTCTAGAAATAAATGTCTCTCTGAACTTTTTATCTGGGTATAAGAGGGACAATACAAGGAGATTCGTTTTTCCTGGGAACCTGAGTACTTTGTACCTCAAAAGCCGAAACAATCGAATTACATTTTCAGCAGCTTCTTGTATAAGTAAAGTCAAATGAGTTCCAAGTTCTGAGAAACACCATGAATTTCTTATAACCCTCATTTGTTCAGGACAGTTGAACTACCAGACAATGCCATGGCTTTATCCTAGGTCATCACAGGAAGATCGGGTTGGTAAGAGTGGCTAGAACTGAAGCACTAGGGATGATGAATTCCAGGGGGAGAACTAGACATTCTTGCCTGGTCCAAGGGAGGCTGGTGGAAGGGAGAGCAGATAAAACCAAGATGGCAGTGCTTCTGAGATGAGCACTCAGTGGCAGATAGAACTTGATTAGCATTATCTATTTCAGTAGCCTATGAAGGGAAAAATTGGAATAAGAGTGTATGATTAACTTAGGGGCGAGGTGGGGAGAATAATGCCAAGACATGGAAGTGGAATAAGGTATTCTACTCTGCCATTTATTCTTCTTTGCTTTAATTACATGTCAAAATCAATAATGATTCTCCAACTTCATGGTGAAAATTGTTTTACTTAACGTTTGCTATGTGATTACCCTACTATTATAATTTTCACATAATGTTACAGAATATATTTTCCAGTGGTTCATTATCTTAAAATGATTTAAAACACAATGGTGGCTGAGTAGCTCATATCTAGGAAAATCTCTCACAGATTAGGGCTATGATAGACCTTAAAAGTGAAGAGGAAAAAAAGCGAGGAAAATAAATCTCAGAATCTGTGCATTTACTTATGTTCAGAATTTGGCTGGCCCCACAACCATGTGTGTGCAAAGGAATCCAGATCCACAGCTAAGTCTAAACTACCTGAACTGAGATTCACATTACCAACATCACAGGAAATAAGCACTTTGGATTGATTTATCCAAAGTAAATTCCTACTAAAACAAACAATAGGAAGAAAAGTTCAAGGAATATAACAGAATCCAAATTCTATAACATAACATTTACAGTATCCAGAATACAATTCAAAATTACCAGACTTAATTTTTTTTTTTTTTTTTGGAAAACAGTACCCATTACAAGAGAAAATACAATTGAGATAGACCTGAGTTGGCCCAGATGTTAAAATTAGCAGACAGAAATTTTAAAATAGCTTACCTCAGCTATATTTAAGCTTGTGAATAAAAGAAAAAGATAGGACATCTTAGCCAAAGAAGTAGAAATCACTAAAAAAGAACTACCTGGAAATTCTAGAACCAAAAATAAAGCAGCTGAAATTTAAAAGTAAATTACACGAGATTGGCTTAATTGCAGAATGGAGATGAAAAAGGAAGGAGTCAGCAAAACTGAAAATAAATCAATAAAAATTAACTAATTTGAAGAATAGACAATATAGGAGAGTTGAACAGAGACTCGAGGACTTGTGAGGCAGTGCTTAAAAATCTAAAATACAAACATTTGAGGCCCCATGAGGAGAAAGTAAAGAGTAGCCTAGGAAAAAAAGTCTGAAGATTTAACAGCACTACAGTTTTTGGTGTTCTCAGTTATCTATATCACTCTTCCATATTGGTCAGAATCAGAGGTTGATTCTACCTTTAAAAATTCAACATCTTGGGGCTGGGGTTGTGGCTCAGCGGTAGAGCACTCGCCCGGCACGTGCGTGGCCCGGGTTCGATCTTCGGCACCACGTACAAATAAACCCATTGTGTACAGCTAAAGCAAATAAATAAATATTTTTTTTAAAAATTCAACATCTACCTTCTCATGGGCCCAGCTGGCTTTTCCCTATGTTCCATGAATCCTGAAGGGAAAAGAAGCCACTGGAATACATGTTAGCTTGAACATCAGGTTCCCATCAAATGAATTACTACTATCCTGCATTAAATAGAAATGTGTGCTGAAAAGGGTACTTCAGGACTGAAAGTCACTTCATGGTTACTTTGCTTTAGAAGAAGGCCTAAAGTCCAGCCAGCCTCAAAATGCAGCAAGAAGGAGCCACAGAGGGTAAAGGAGAACATTTTAAAAAATAATAACAATGCCAATAATTGCTCCCTATTATCTTAGGTCTTGTCACCAATGTTGTTGTGGTTGTGGTTGTTGGGAGTTAAGCACAGCTAGATACTCTGCAGGTCGTGGTTCTCAACCTGGGACATTTTGCTCCCTGGAGAACATGGCAACATCTGGAGACATTTTTCATCATCAAAACATAGGTTCCTAGGCCATGCATGAGACCCATCCTAGTTATTGCCAAGGAGATATCGGCAACACCGACAAATTAATGAACTTCAGGAGCAGCATTAAAAATGCCTGGATTATTTTGCCTCATTGACCAGAGGGGAGAAAAAAGTCATAAAAGCCATGTGACAAATACTGGCATGTTTCCTATAATAATGAGTTTTAGATGGACTGCAGGAAAATGAACCCGTTTAGTCTAGAAAAGTCCCCAGAATGTAATGGGGAAAGAACATTTTCAGGTCTTGGCTTCATTGGTCTATATAGCTGTTTACATGTGTCATCGTAATCTGTACAATATCACTTTGATTTGTGGATATAGAGGTGGCACATGTTGGCAGACGCTTGGGGAAATTGCCTTGTAAACTGGATGTAGACACTTTGGCTCATATTCGCATTTACCCTCAGTTCACGCCGGATCTTTACCTCTGTCTTCCCCTGAGTGTCTTCATTTCTTCATAACAGGTGAGCTGCAAGATTCTGCACTTCTTCCACCAGTACATGATGGCCTGCAACTATTTCTGGATGCTCTGCGAGGGGATCTATCTTCATACTCTCATCGTGGTGGCCGTGTTTGCTGAGGGGCAACGTCTGATCTGGTATTACCTCCTGGGCTGGGGTATGTATTTCCTCCAGTTAAGTTTTGAGCCAATTTTGTTTGTGTGTTTATATCTATACACTTTTATAGCCTTGGTCTTGGAGACTTATAAATAGAAGGAGAGTGCCTCCATGTACTTTTACAATGAACAAATTGAATTTATTAATCTTCCTGAAAAGAAGTTTCCTCCAGAGAGAGGATTATTCTTACCTTCATCATCTTTGGTGGGAGGAATAAGTTGCTACAGATCTTGGGGCCTAGAGGAAGAGGAAAGAAAGAAAAAAAAAAAACTGCATGAAAGAAAGAACAATGGCTAGAGGAAGTTGAAGAACCCCAGGAGTTAGAGATGAATCCATACACCTCTAGATTAAGGTGGAGACCCACTCTCCTTTCTATGACATGAGCAGATGGGATTCAGTTTCCATATGCCTCTTTTGCTAATTCTAAAATATGTGTTTCAGAATAAATGTAGAAAATGAGTTTTTTGTTTCTGAACTCAAATGGGGAAGTAGTATGTTGGAGCTGCTGTGAAAAGCACAATCATATTTTGAGTGAACAGTCAAATTAAAATTATTTCAGGCCAAACATTTAATTGGTGGTCATATTGAAATATATGTTTCATGAGTTTAGAAGCTGAGGTTATTCTTAGGTAAAAAATTTTTAAGACCTTCTCTTTTGCATACAATTCACAGAAAATAAAAATGTGTGGGTTTAATTCTCTCCAGAGGTGCAATTATTAATCTGATGATAATAGCAAAACCTTTTTCTACAGATGTTTCAATCAAATCAAACGGTTTTCTATCGTACATAGGTATAACTCAGTAAAAGGATAACCTTTTTTAAGGAAAATTGCAACTTTAAATTTCATTTATGGAATGAATTTTATTTTTAAAAGATGGGATTTGGCAGACCATGTCACCAGTAGCTATCTCCATTGTTCTGTTTATATTCTAAGGTGTTTCTTCCTAGTACTTTGAGTTTAGTGAAGGAAGTGACACAGTTGCCTCCATTAAGTTCCTATAGTAAGAACTTAGAGGACAGGGGCTACAAATACTCAGGAGTATTTGTGTTAAAAGGAAACAGGGTAAATGAACATCCTATAAACAGATAGAAAAATGGAAAGTCTAGAAGAAATAATGTGACTACCAAATAAGGCTTTAGAAGCAATCAGGCTACTGTTGCCATACACTGTCCCAAGTCACATCCCTCCAGCGTGACCCAGCTCCTGTCCGTGTGAGAGCCTAGACTCAGTTAATAGTCAACAAAAATCATCATCAAAGGCCTAACAATGGTAGTAAGACTCATACTGCAAGTTAGAATGTCCCTACTAGATAGGAAAATTTGTGAAAAGCTTTTAATTATCTGGAAACTCCTAACAAAACTCTCTGAAAGTGCATGTTTTTCTAATCAGTAAATTTTTGCCTGCCTTGACCAAAGATAATTTGTGCACAAACATCAGGGAAGTATCTTGACAAACATACTAAATTTGCCGCTGTTTTTTGCAAGTATGCAACCATTTTCTATGCAACTGTAGTTACATCATATGGCCAAGGAACCAAGTGTGATTTGTACTTTTTACATTTTTAGGGTTCCCGCTGGTGCCAACCACTATCCATGCGATTACCAGGGCTCTGTACTACAATGACAAGTAAGTATTAAGGTGGTTTTTCAGCTAATAAATATGTAAATAAAATGCATTTGAGTTAATGTGTTCCCTTCCTTTTCTTCAGCTGCTGGCTGAGCATGGACACCCATCTGCTTTACATCATCCATGGACCTGTGATGGTGGCTCTGGTGGTAAGAATTGGCTTTTAATACATTATTAACAGTGCTATCTCTTTGGTGGAATTTTTGTGAACATACTTCTATGTAGTATAGGTATTATAACTTCAAAATAAATACAATTTTGTTATATTCTAAAACGAGGAAAACAATTTGGTTCTTTAAATAAAAGTCTTTTATTTATGGGGGAGGGGTCACCCTAAGCTCATGTTTATACACACCATAACAGCAATGTAGATGTGTTTTCTAAGAATTCTGTAGCTAGATGGTCAGTTGGATATACATACTGAAAAAAATATTGAACATGTTTAGTAATTATATACATGAATAGGAAGAAAGAGCCTTGATATCACAACCCAACACAAAATATAAATTCTAGGTAAATTGTAGGTTTACATGTGAAAAACAAACCAATGGCTTCTAGAAGACACCTTAGGTGAATGTCTTCATGAGATTGAGGTAAGAAAAGATTTATAAATTAGATACACAAAGTACTTTAGGAAGAGATTGATGAGTTGAGTACATTTAACTAAGATGATATTTAGAGAGTGAAAAGAGAAAGAGTTGCAATATTCCGGATAAAAACCTGAAAATTTATGAAAAGGTGCTCCAAGTTCCTAACCCTCAGAGAAGTGCAGATTAAAATGAGGATGGAGTAACACTACACCCCCACCATGGCTGCTGTTAAAAAGCTGACCATACCAAGTGTAGGCCAGTAGTATATAGTAATATACTACTACTGCAGGGAACATAAAATAAAATAAAACCACCAATTTGGAAGCCCAGTTTGGCAGTGTCTTATAGAGTTAAACATAAACTTACCATTTGAACAGGTGATTCTACTACTGGGTGTCTATTCAAAAGAAATGAAAATATCTGTCCACACAAAGATTCATAGCATCTTTATTGCTGATACACAAAGAATAGCAACAACCCCAATTTCCATCAACAGGAAAGCATAAACAAATTATCTATGTTTTTCTCATAATAGAGTAGTTATATGAAGATTAGAATGAGTGGAATGCTAAAATACACAACATGGATGAATCTCATAGGTAGTATGTTAAACCAAAGTGGCCAGACACAAAAGAGGACTCGCCATATGATATTCCATCCCATGATAATAGAAAATCAATGGCTGCTTGAGGTGGAGGTGGGACAGAACTTTCTGGGGTGATGGAAATGCTCTCTGTCTTTGGAGTGGTGATCACACAGGTGCATGCATTTGCCTAAACTTCTCCAATGTTTGCTTAAAACCTGCATTTTATTTAATGCCGATTATAATTCCATGTGGTTATTTTCTTTAAAATGTTACTTATAAAAGAAGACTGGGTTAGCTGTCTCTGCTACATACAGACTTTACATATATACTTTTCAGTCCACACTTTACTTTCAGTTAAGTAGAGGTGGCTAAGGGAGACATCTTGATAAAGAAAGGACAAAATGGTGAGGTCTTGCCAGGATGAGGTTGGCAACACATCAAATATCGTCAGCAACTCCCTGTGTGCAGCTTATAACATCTAAATAAGGAATAGACAGCCTCATTGCAGTTGAACTTCATGTATTTATATGTACAGGGGAAATATTTTCTCATTTAAGGAAAAAAACATAAAAGAGAAAATGAATACAGATCTGAAAACTCCACATTCGGAGTTTCAGGAAATGCTGAGCTAATTATGTGGCATCTCAGGTGATCTCTCCTGCTCCCCACACTGGATACATGAGAACTGAGGACAATAGATATCCTTAAGTGGCGTTGTCCACACGGTTTGCTCATGATATCATATCTTTGTAGGTCAACTTCTTCTTTCTGCTGAACATCGTTCGGGTGCTTGTGACCAAGATGAGGGAGAACCATGAGGCCGAATCCCACATGTACCTGAAGGCTGTGAAGGCTACCATGATCCTTGTGCCCCTGCTTGGAATCCAATTTGTCGTCTTTCCCTGGAGGCCCTCCAACAAGGTGCTTGGGCAGATCTACGATTACTTCATGCACTCTCTGATTCACTTCCAGGTAAGGCAGCCCGTGGCGTATTTATTAGATGATTTGTTCAGCTGGTTGATCTATTGAACTCTAAAGTCCATAATCTTTGATTCAATAGCCAAACTTCTGAAGGAAATCTTTTTTTTTTTTTTTTTTTTTTTTTTTTTAAGGCATTTGTTTCCACTTTCCATGCCTGCTCTCCTGTCACTTCCAGGACCCACAAGTGGCCCCACCTAGGCAACTGGTCACACACACATAACTGTCAGACCTTCCTTTAAAAAATAAATGTTGACTCTGGGGTAATGAGGAGCAATGAGTTTATATAAAACTGTCCATGTTCCCTGCTCTTTCACCTTCCATTTGTGAGTCAATGTCAGGAATCCATTCTTGACAGTTCACTAGCTATCAAGGAAAGTTATGTTCAGGGGTCTCCTCTTATAGGAGAAAATGGAGGCTCTCAGGGGCTATCCTGAGCTGTCTAAAGTCTGAAACACTGGAAGGAATGGCTGCTGCATTTCCATACACTCTGCCCAGATCCACAGTTCCATTGAAGGTATACTGCTAGGTATTTTGAGAACAAAGTAGGGCATGGAGGGGTGGGTGTAGGGGTCCTCAGGCAAAGGAAATTCTACTTAAATTTGTTTTACTTTCTACTGCCAAGGTTTAATGTGAAAAAGAACTGAATTTTATTGAGTTAAAAGAAAGCATAGGGGTTGTTTTAATAAACTGAGCTATTGTTTGGGCTGTAATTAAAGCTTGGGCACAAGGAATCTTCTGAGCAGTTACCAGGGTCTTAGAGATTAACCTAGTCCACGTCCTTATTTGAGAGATGAACTTGGGTGTGAATACTATGACAATTGCAGGACACAGGTTGACAGCCATGCTCTGTGATACTGGTGTTTGTAAAAGATTTCTCTACTGAACTCATTGATATCAGTTTTTAAATTATTAAGTACAAAAATTATTTTCAAATCCACTTTACCACATATCTTGCTAAAAATCTCCAAGTTGAAAAGAGAAGTATATTAACCAGATTTACTAGAGCTGTCCTAGTTGCCAAATGATACAATCCTAACAAGAAAAATTTCTAATGAAATATTCTTATAATGTAACACTGAATATGAGTGGTAAATAATTATTTTTCTTACCTTTATACTTCATCAAGTTTGACATGCTATTGCAGGAGTTAAATGCCCCCCAAGGCAACCTATTTATATTGATATAAATACATTTATATTGATCAACAACATAGTGCACACAAAAATAACTTCAACTCTATTTTCCCTTCTGTTTTCAGGGATTCTTCGTGGCGACTATCTACTGCTTCTGCAACAACGAGGTAAGTCTATATTCATTTCATATAACACAACTGGCTGTTTACATAAAGCCAGTTATTTTATGGTCTCCACATTTCATTTTATCTCACTTCTACAGTTGACCTCAGTGGCTTTCATAATTAGCAGGACTGTGTTTTTTCCACTTCTTTAGCTGACTCTTACCTAGAGATGTGTGGTACAATTACAGTAGGATCCAGACATGCAGCTAAGTTCTGATCTTCTGGGGTTGCCTCCTGAGCTGGACAGCACCCCCAGTAATAATAGTGAAAGCCATTCTGGGCTCCTATAGAGAACGAAGGCAAGTCCCTATTCCTCTAAAAGCCCTACGTCCTTGCTGGTACAGAACCAGCTTCCCAGCCTCCAGCCAGTTTGTACAGTCTTTTGCCCTGTTTTTCCAGTTTCTTGGTGCAACTATTGGACCACTACTCAGCATTTTAAAAATCACCTTGAAGTTAAAACACAAAAAGGATCTCCAAATAAATAGTCTGTTATATTGAATATTTGCACCAGTAGAATCTAAAGATTCATTAGGCCAGGGTTTTTTAACCAGAGTACTCTTTCTTCCAACAGTACCTTACCTGGGAGTCCCATTTATAAAATGCAAAAAAAAAAAGGAGCTGCTGTAACCCCAGAAGTTCTTCCAAAGAACTCACGGATTTTCACAGAACATGATTTTTAAAATTCCTCATTTTTCAAGTGAGACATCTAAGCTCCAGAAAGATCAAGTGATTTGCCCAGTGCACAAACAGTTCTGGTGGTAGCCAGGACTGGAGCCCAGATTTTCTGATTCCCAATTAAATTAACTAAATCTCAGTAATTATCTGTGTCTATGATTCCTCCCCTAGAGCTTTGCAAAAGTAGAATATGCTTCCTATAAAACCACAAAACTTTTAATGCAAAAGTACTTTTGATCATTTAAATTAATTCCTATCAAGAACAATTCAATGCAAAACAAATCACACTTTAAGATATCAGCATAATGGGGCTGGGGCTGGGGCTCAGTGGTAGTGCACTTGCCTGGCATGTGTGAGACACTGGGTTCAATTCTCAGCACCATGTATAAATAAACAAAGGTCTGTCAACAACTGAAAAAAAAGTTTTAAAAAGATATCAGCATAATTATTTTCCTGTTAGTAATTAAAAACATTTTCTAACCATTATTAGTTGATACTTATTTATTATTCTCTATTTCTTTCATTAAATGACACTTATTGAGCCCCTAAAATATTTTCCTGCTCTATGATGTTACATATCTCCAGCCCCAATATGGCCAGATTTTTGTTATTACCTTTTCATTGGTAGATTTTATTACTTCCTCCATCATTCCTTTATACAGGAGCTCACTGCATCATTCAACAAAAATATATTGTGCTTTTACTATTGCTAGACTATTGCTTGACAAGGGGCTAGATAGAATCAAGACTCCTTCTGGTGCCAACTGTTAGAGTATCCCCCCCCACCTTTTTTTCCTTTTTCAGAATAGCAAAAACTAATAAGTAAGTAGAGCTTAAATTGTCCCATGTACAGTACTAAACTAGTGAATACTCTGTGAATGCATACCTATGCCTTTTGAGTTGTTTCAGGTGACATGCAAAATAAAATTTTTAATCTAAAATAATATCAAAATAGGGCTAATATAAAAATCATATCCAGGAGAAGAATGCCTTGTAAAGCACAAGAGGATTGCATGCATTTGTAAAAAATACCGCAACGTTCATTGTGGTGTAACTATGATGCTGTCTTTGGGAGTGTCAAGCATAGGAAGCAAACCCAGAGGCACACCTAACAATTGGAATGTCTCAAGTTCATTTGAGTATGCTATCTGTTTTCTGAAGTAAAGAAACCATATCTATTTTCATTAAGATCCTGTTACTGGAAGAAAGTGCAAGTGTGACATTTCTAATAATACAGAAATCATGTACTGTGCCAAATGTAATATCACAGCCCCATGGATTTCAGGCATCTGGGTCTCAGTCAGGCATTCTGTGTACATATATCACCTTACAACACTGAACACAGGCAGGGCACTCACACATGCTGGAAGTTATTTCCAGCTGCCTCTGAGACAGAGCTGTGATGGGACTCTGCCTGGCTGAATATTGAGTTTAACAGAGATGTAGGGGCAAATAAATCAGTTGCGCAATGGGGATATATAAATTTTAATTTTGATTTATTATCAATATGTGATCAGTAATTGCTCTTATGGAAATGGATCATATAGTAGTAGGTCCATTGGTAGATGAGAAACAGGGAAGAAATTTGGAGAATTAAAGTAATGGAAATCAGGAGATGTCCACAAGAGCATACTTATGTATCAAGCATTTCCCACAACTCTTCCAAATGTGAGGACATTAATTATCCAAACATATTAATAAATTATCAGGTATTAAGGGACCTCAAAAAAGATGGCTGCAGTTATAAAGATGTACAATTTATTTCTAAGGAGTAACTTATAATTGACAGTACTAACAACACACTAGATTTTCTCCCTTTTTCATATTTTTGGATAGTGCCCATGAGTTGTGGATAAAAATTTGTAGATCAAAGAAGCATGATCAGAAGGATCTCAGTTTAGCAGTCACAAACTGGAGAGTGTGAAAACTAAAACTTATTTGCTACAACTTTCCTTGCATTCAAGATCCCATTTCAGTAGCCTTTAGTGGTTTAAAAGTCTCATTGTGGAAAATAAAGCAGTTAGTTCAAAAGCTTTTGTCCATAAGTGCAGCTGATTACCAAGTATGAATGCCTGTACCTGCTGTTGAAATTTCTTTGCAGCTCCTCTCACTTCTGAAGACCCTAGGGGTCTTCTCAGTCTGTAGTCTCCTTGATCAAGCCACAGTCCTACTCTGATTCAGCAGTTTTCCTCCAAGCCATGTGAGGACGGTGGGGACTTCAGCTCCTTTCTTCATACTACCTAGAGCCTGTGGTTCTGTCTTCAGGACATTCCACAGCCATTGCCACTCCACTGCTTGAACACTATGTTGGACATGGCATCAGGGCAAATGTGGGACTTCTTTTCACAGTGTTATTCGTTTTC
Source organism: Tamias sibiricus (assembly GCA_025594165.1). NCBI lineage: Eukaryota > Metazoa > Chordata > Mammalia > Rodentia > Sciuridae > Tamias > Tamias sibiricus. The sequence continues at coordinate 102,020,242 of CM046664.1, read as the reverse complement.
AAGATTATGCTCTTGGAATCAATAAGAATGGCCTGTTACAATGAGGGTACATCAAAGAAAGCAAATTATCCCTTGCTTTCTTCTCCCCATTAACTTTTTACTACATAGGCAAAGAAGCTTTATTTATAAATTATCTCATTAAATAATCTCTTTTACAACACTATTGTCTTTTTTTTTTTTTCCCTAAATTTGGGGCAGGCAAGATGTTGGTCCAAGGACATATAATTACAGTTAGATAGGAGGAATAAATTTCAAGGGGTTATTTTCTTTCTAGATATCCAAGAAAGTCTACTGAGAACTCAAAGCTAAATGATAATCTCTTTATTCTAGGCCAGCATTCTCAAACCTGAGTGACCCTCAGAATCACCTGGAAAGTTTGTTAAAACACAGACTGCTAGTCCCCACCAGCAGAGGTTACTATTCAGGGCTTGCAGATTTGCATTTCTAACAAATTCCCAGGTGGTTCTTGGGCTGCAAGTTCAGAGAACACACTTTGAGGATCACTGTTCTAGACAAACTAGCTTGTTCTTCAAACAATGAATGACCTTGACTTAATGAATGAAGGAAATACAGGGGAATGTTAAAAAAAAAAAAAAAAAACTTAAGAAATACAATTGCTAAATATTTTCAAGACTTTAAGCTTTATCACAAATGATATTTATTGTTCTTTAGAACAAGAAATCTTCCTTTAAACATAGGAAAGTAGGTAACAAAGGGGAATTAAAAGCCTTGATCTTGTAATCATCAAGTACCCAATTGCCTCAAATTACAGAACATTTAAATTCTGTAAAATGAAACCAGAGATCACCAGAGATATTTCTGATATGTACTCCAAATGAATGAAAAAAAAATCAGTAACAACTTAATACTTAGAAATGTTCCTAAGCATCTAATTAATGAGCTTCAACAGGGATCCAGTTTCCATAAGTTACATAAAACCATTGAAAGTGTGCAGTTATTTTTTAATTTCCAAGAAATGTAAAGTGCTTTTTAAAACCATGACTTTTTTAGTCTTAGATTAAGATTGTAGCAGGTCTGTGTGATTGTGGTGACAGAAAGTGAGGACATGAAGGATCAGGACTCAAAACCTTTTTATTCTGTTGAAGGAAGACCCCACCTTCCATTCAGCAGTACATAACTATAGGCATTTTACGATAAATTTAACTGTAAAAGTAAGATGAAAATCAAAACCTTCAGACCCAACCATAGAGATCCCACCTTGACTTTTTTTCACAGATGCAGCAACTAAGGCCCAAATATACCAATATTACATAGCTTAATAATAAAGCCAAGTATAATAACCGTGTCTTCAAACCATCAGGACAAGGCTCTAATTTTCAAAGGTAGCAACAAATAAATTGATATAATCAGGAAAAAAAGTAAAGTGATTTGTGTTCATTGAGTGATAGATACATTTATATAATTCACAACTTTGTGGGTTTTAGTTTCCCATTGACATCTCCTAACATTTCTGTTATTTTCCAGAAGCAACAAAACTCTCCTAATTGGTTGTTTTGTTGTTGTTGTTGTTGTTGTTGTTGTTTGGGTTTTTTTCTTTTCGGGGTGCAGATTCTATGCCCTTATTCTTGTCATCAAAGCAGCATCAGATTCAACCCATATTATTGCAGGAGATAATTGCCCTTATTAAACTGTAATTATTGAAGTGTCTTTTATGTTCTGTTCAGGGCTTGTTCTCATATGTGTGGTTTACAAATTGAAGCAGATTGACATCTCCACACAAAAGGATGGGTTATAATTTTGGAATGCAATTAGAGGATGCTGTGAACTTTCTGTAATAATAACTTTAAAAACTTACAACAGACTTCAAAACCATCTCTGCTGGGCTAGGTATACATGAATATACATGGATACTCTGATGGAGATTATTTTAAAAGGACAGGTGAGGCATAAACAAAGGCTTGTTTTCCTGCTGGACACTTGCAAACTCACTAAACTTCTACCTTGGATACCTCTAAATATCTGTGTAAGCTTAGCTGGAAGGACAATCTTTGTATTTAAGAGATGCTAAATCCATCAAAAATTATCAAAACTCTGTCTGTGGACATTGCTCCTCAAAAAATATATTGAACCAGTATCTTTCTCAATTTCTCAATAGGACACGTGGTGGTTTTTAGATTCTAAAGCTGGCATTCAAGGGCCTACTATCCAACCCAAATACAGCCATGCTTCACTTGGGACTGTGGCTTTGCCACATTGCAGGTTTCTTACTGGGGACACATGGCATACTCACAGCCTTCCTATCTATAAAATGAGGCTAATAGTGGTGCCATCCTAAGAGGACCATCGTGACAACTGAACAAGCTAACAAATCCAGTGCTTATGATGTGGCACAGCGCAAGCACCCAGTAAACAATAGCCAAAATTCTTTATGCCATCCTTTCTCCCCCTTTGTGGCTTTTATCAATGCAAAGTCCAGCTGTATGGCACATCTCATTCCTCAGCACTTGAAGTGCTTGACTTGTTTGTCTCTTTTGAATGTAATAAGACTTAAAGTACTTTGTAACCAAGTACTTATTATTAGGGCTGGTCACCTCAGTGATTTGAAAAGTGTAGTATTCCAAATTCTCAGATTGACAAATAATTCTGACAGCTCTTTGTCACCTTGAGCCTTCTGGTCACTCCACTGAGTGATGATGAACCTCTCCCACTATAAGTTTCGTGGCCTCTTGACTGGCTTTTCAATGAATTATTTGAATTTGCCTTCTCCTGAGTAAAATCTATAAAGTTATATAATAAATACTAATAATTATCCGGAGAGATTGTTACTCTATTATATTCAGAAAAAAATGCACACACATTTGCCATAGATACATTCAGCCTTACATTATCCATGTTTTATAATATCAATTGGTTTTGCTGTCCTTTTCATCTTCTTTCAGATTCATACAAATGTAAAGTAGGCAAAATAGCATCCTGTGATTGACTAGTAACATGATTAATCTCATGTTATATCTTTCCCAGATTCTCTTGCATGTGGTTAGCTGCCATATTCAAGTTTGGCAAAAGAAAGAACTAAGGATTATTAATAAATGAAGGCAAATATTTTGGATGTAAGCTTGTTTTATGTACTAAGCAATAGAAATGCTTAGAAATGTGGAATAGATAGTGTTGCAGTAATCTCTTCTTAAGTTTTGTTCAGTGATAGAGAAAATCAAGAAGTTTGGAGATGACACGAAGGATGAACTTAACTACTAAATTGAGTTCAGTTCTGTAAAAACTGGAGCTAAATAAGCAAAATTACTGTCATTTTCAGTTGTGGTTATTGTAGTTTTCATATTTAGAGTTCCCTGACTTTAGCATTTTCTCCCCCTCTTGTGTTCAGTATATAGTTTGTCATCTTTATAAAATGTTTGGTTTATTTACATGTTAGAAGTCTTCAACAGAAAGAAACTAAAATTTTATTATTAAAAGATTGTCACTTCGTTAGCAGGAATTTTATCTGGCAGACCTCATCTCAAGCCCTGTGGGATGAGGGTAAATTCACAGTATGGGGCCATTATCATAAAAGCTAAAACTGTGTGATGGATTCCATATGTATTTCATTTAGATAAAATCTTGCCTTATCATGGATGGTAGCAGATTAAAAGTTTCCTAAAGATTTCTTCCTAATATGACATGCACACATTATGAAACCAAATCGTTTCATTCATTGAATACAAGAGCTAAAGAAGAAACTTGTGCTCAAAAATAGCAAATAACCTTGCCAGTGGTAACTTAGCCATGTAACTCAGTTCTCCAATTTGCACGTACTTCTAAGATGACCTATTCCACCACCTAATAACATACAACTCCGCCTTTTAGATCAGATTTATCATTTGACGTCCTTTAAACTCTGATAAACTCCAAGAGTCACGTGCATAGACTTTGCCTGGGTCATTTCTGACCACAATATGAAAACAAGGCTCCCTCTTGTCTTCCAGGTCCAAACCACCGTGAAGCGCCAATGGGCGCAGTTTAAGATCCAGTGGGACCAACGCTGGGGAAGGCGCCCCAACCGCCGCTCTGCTGCTCGTGCCGCTGCTGCAGCTGCTGCTGAGGCCGGCGACATCCCGGTGTACATCTGCCACCAGGAGCCAAGGAATGAGCCTGCCAACAACCAAGGCCAGGAGGTTGCTGAGATCATTGCCATGAACGTCATCGAGCAAGAGTCATCCGCTTGAATGTGAAGCACACCCAGCATCGTGATCACTGAGCCTTCATTTCCTGGGGGAAAGATAGATCATGCATTTAACGATCCCCATCCTTCCAGGAGCTGAGCATATCATTTGTGAAGAATTATTAAGTGAATTTGTCCATAGTGAATCTGAAGAAAGTGATTCTTGGTACTATTGCTTTGGGAGACAGTCTAGGAATGGAGTCTCCCACTGCAACTTGTGAACTCCATCATTCATCCAGGACTGAGATGCAGGTGTCTTAGTAATGCGAGGGAAGTATCCAAGAAAAACGCAATTAAATTGACCTAGTTCAGATACAGGGTGCTCCTTGTTAATCTTGAGCCATTTCTACCTTTGAAAAATTAAAATCACTATCAATATATTTCTTTTTAACTCTAGATTTTGAATTAGAATATTTCTGTATTTGGCTATGGATCTGATTTTTAATTTTTTTATTTCAGTCAATTCTGAGGTTACATATTTTACCATCCATACAATGTAAACTGCACAAATTACATGACCTCTGCAAGAATAAGTGGCTTTCACATATAAAGATGACTAAGGATGTGGAAGAAAAGACCTGCATTTGGCAGGAAAACAATGCTTTGAATGAAAAAGAAATCTTGAGTCAGTTTGCTGGAACTATAACATGTTCAGCTTGGTTTTGGATAATTCTGTCCATTGGGTAGACCCTAAGTACTGTAAGGAATTGGTCTTAATGTTGAATGTGCTTTGGTGGCTGACATTTATAAATTGGGAGGTCACAAAGAATCCATCACTAAATTTTTCACAAACTGCCAAAAATGTAATTCTTAGTGGAAGAGAATACTCTTTAAAGAGTTTTCCACTTTCCTAAACTCCAGGATTTATAAAGCAAATCACTCTGAGGTTTATAAAGCAGATTACCTCTTGCCCTTGGGTGCTATCTAGCAGTAAAAGATAGATGTGTTTAAGACTGGTAATTAAAGACTCCATGTAAGTCCATTAGCTGCCTTCCATCCAGCTTCAAAGCTTAACAAGATCGCAGTCTTTTCTAGGAACTTTCAGTAGAGCTAATTAGAAATCAGTATATAGTTGACCTCTTGTGTGCTGCTATTAGCAAAACAGGAAGAAAAAACGTAAATGCTACAAGTTTTTGTATTAATTCGTGTTAAAATAAAAGTAGAGTTTCTCATTAAAATCCAGTAGTGTATATTTCCACATCTCTCTTCACTTTTCTGTATAAGATCTTCAAAAATCTCTTGAATAAGCTTGTGTTGTTAACTGGTGAATTTGTAACAGTAATCAATCATCATTATTTAATTTGTATGCTAAGTGAGGTACACTGAAATCCTCCAAATCTCAAATCTCATCTGTGTCATCTTATGCCACTGCCTTTCAAAAGTGATTTAGTTGTGAAAAGATAAGAAATTGATTTGTTCTGGTTACATATTTAGTGCAACCAGAGAAAATTATGTTTGTCCATTGAAAATGTATTTTGGATACTGAAGTAGATTAAGTCTCCTTTACTAAATGTAAGGGAAGAATTGAAAAGAAGGTATTTTTCCAATCACAGTGTTACGTGATGTGTTATATTTGTTTACAAATGTGGAAAACAGAGTATTTCTGGCAGCTGTAGTACAAATGTGATAATATATTACTGAAATATTTTAGATGTTATTGTGCTAATATAGTAATGTAGTAGGGGCTGATGAAATCAAAACAGCTTGTTAGTATTGCACATAGTGTCAAAATTGTGTGAAATGCCTGCTCTATGTATATGTATAAATTAATATAGAGATAATAAAAGCAAAAGATATATATATTTGCATATTTTTTAAAGAAATACATTATTCATTTTTTCATCCATTCATCTTGTCTCCTGTTCATTCCATGCTTTCTTCTTCATTTCAAACATGGCCTGCTGACATCTCATCTAGTTTGTATTGCAGGAAGGGGAAGAATAATCCAAAAGTATTGATTAGAAGTAGTGTGCAAAAAAGTCAAGATCCTTATCTTTATTAGTGTAACCACGTTCAGTTTTCAATTTGACTCAGTGGTGCAGTTCTCATGCCCTTGATAATGCAAAAACTACACATGACTATCAGTCTATGTTGTGTAAGTTCGAGAAGCACAGCGAAGAGATCTAGGACAAGAAAGTATTATATCCTTTTGTTGTTCTTGCAGTTTTCACCATTCTGGGACCAGACTTGATCTGTTCAACATCACATAAGATCATTAGAATTGCTACAATCACTGGTTTTTAACATAGTATGGGAGAAAGATGAAGACTGTATAAAAAGTAATGAATTAAATATCATCAAAATGCATAAAGGCCACTATTGGAAAAAATTTTAGATCTGGATAGCATGAAATGGAAAAAAATGAGGATTAGATGGAACTGTGATGAACTTAATAATTGGAACAGGAGCAATTTGTAATAACTTCACATTATGTGATAGCATCCAAAATTGTTGCCTTATGAGATCAGGGGAACTTTTTTTAGGAGGGATACATAAGGGGTACATCTTTTCCTATATGTCGCAGAGAGCAATACAAATAGATATTATTATCCTTGTGATCTTAAAGAACAAAAGTAATTTTCCATCATGCCATAAATCTGATTCTTCAAAAGAGTCACTTACACTCAGATGGTTGGCTGCCCAACTGCTTTGATTCCCTCCTACAAAGGGATCCCAAATAAGTCTCTGGGTGCAAATGAATATCGTGGTTCCTGAAGAGAAGGAAAGATGTTGGAAGTTCTGAGAAAAATGCATATCATTGTGGAGCTACAACCCTTCTCACTCCTTCCTTCATTCATAACTCATTGATTCAACACAAGCTTCATACAACTTTCATCCTGCAAAAAATGAAGTTCATTGACGCGATTATCATGGCAAAGTTTCTTTGCAGTGGTGGATGCTTCTTTTCTATGCCAGTGGTAAAAATGGAAATCTATAAAGTGAAAAGCACAACCACTGATACCTTTGGGGTGGAGAAACAAAATGGCACATGGGGTTGGCATTGGTGGGTGTGTTTGAGCTCCCCTCCTCATTAGCCCTGAACAGAAGGATTCATTACAACACTCTCATAAGAGTGTTATCATTTTCTCAATAACAAAATAAAAAACAGTGGTTCTTCTATTGAATACATTACAGTACAATGCCTAGCATAGGAGTTAATGCTTCTGAGTTTAAAATGAGATTATTCATGAATAATGAACATCAGAAACAATGTTTAGAAAAGCAATGAGATAAACTCAGAAGGAACCTTCATTTGTTATTTTGAAAGACAAAGCAGGCGACTTTCTCCTCCTATCTTAAGTTCATGCAAAACTGGTGTGGAGTAAGGGAGTTGGAAAACAATAACTGAAAACACAAACAAAAAGGATGATCATATGTGCATGTGAGGGCAGAGGAAACTAGAGAAGCTACATGAGAATGTTAAGAACTAACCATATTTCCAGTGATTTTTATTCTTCTGGACTTTAACATCTTTTTAATATCTCTAAATTACATGAAGCATTGGCAAAAACAACCACTGACATCTGCTTTTCTAATATCCTATCTTCCTCCTTTTAGATTAGCAAGCATCACTGAAAGGTTTCCCTTATCTTAAGCATTGGCCAGCCAGTCTCTTATGTCACCGATCAAAATCCATTTTCTACTTACAGAAATTTGATACTTTCTAACTTTCTCAGAAATCCTTCCATTGGGACACAAACTGTGCTGTCCCTCTTCCCAACTTACCAGCATTGCCACCTCCTGTCACTGCAGTCTCTTTTGCTTGAGAGACTGCCTTAATTTCATTCAGAAAAACTGCCTCTGAATAAAATCAGAGTACTGGTTAGTGAATGGATAAGATGGAGAAGACCTTGACTATTCACTCACCCACCCAATTATGCACCAGGTGGTGAAGAAAAGTAGCAAGCTGAGAAAAACTGAACACCAAGGAGCTGCAGAGCCAGCCGAGATGGCCAGCTAGATACCAAAATGATTCCCACTTCAGATATCCAACTTCAGAAACTACAAAATCAAAAAGGACACAACATTTCCATAATTAGCAATTAATGGAAAAAAGAGAAAACTAAAGGGAGAAAAGAAATACACAGAGAAAACTCTAAGCTTCGTGAGACAATGCGCATCTTAACGGACCAGAAAAGGATTCAGAGAACAGGCAGAGGCCACAGGCAGTAAAGAACAGAATCAAGGAAAGAGTTTTACTGTGTCTTGCACCTCTGTTTCCATTGCTTGGAGACACTGGCTGTAACAACAGGCCTGACTGCTGGTCCCTGTGTTCCTGGTATACTCTCAGGGCAGCCCAACAGTCCTAAAAGACTGAGGAGTTCATAAGAACAATCAACTCTGCACTAAGCAGCCCTCTCAGGCACTTGATCCTCTTTTTTCCTCTGCTATACTCCCATAGGACTGATGAGTTATGACCTGGGGAAGTTTCCTCATTCTAATGATTTTACTCTGAAGGAATTAAAAGTGTTTAAGATTGTTTTCCTATAAGAATAGCAACAAAATAAAAGATCAAGGGTTCTTTCATGGTAACTAGGATTTTACCCTGGGTCTCACTCCCTTTATTCTCTTTATATTCACCAGAACCCCACAAAGTCAAGGCCTGGCCTTAGGTCATTTCCCAAAAGACATTAGAGACCAATTACTCCAGGAATGGGAGGTCACAGGAAAAGATAACTAGACATCTGAGAGACACAACTATTTAAAAGAGGATTAGCCAATACAACAAAGCACACCATCTTTCAGAGTGATTGGGAAACACTGATGAAGAATCTAAATAAAGATTGAAATGCATGTTAGAGAACTTAAGTGGAGATGTTATAAACATAGAAAGAAACAAGAAATCATTACAAAGAACCCAGTGGGTTCTTGAAATGCAATAGCTAAAATAAGACTATATTTAATAGTTGAAATAAATAACATTTAGTTAATAACATAGACCCAGATTTAAAATGAATTAATGAGGCTAAAAAGAAAAAAGAAAAAAAAAGACCAGTAATCTCTCTCAGAAGAAAAGATAAAAACCTATAAAGCAAAAAATGAAAACTAGGGGCTGGGCTTGTAGCTCAGTGGTAGAGCGTTTGCCTTGCATGCATGAGGCACTGAGTTCGATCCTCAGCACCACATAAAAATAAATAAATAAAATAAAGATACTGTGTCCATCTATGACTAAAAATATTTTTTAAAATAAAATAAAAACTAAAAGATGCTGGGTGTGGTAGCACATGCCTGTAATTGCAGTGACTTGGGAATCTGAGGCAGGAGGGTCATCAAGTTCAATGCCAGACACTGGCTGAAAATTTAAAAAGCGGGGTTGGGAATGTAGTTGAGTGATAAAGCACCCCTGGGTTCAATCCCCAATACCAAAAAAACAAAAACAAAACAATAACAACCAAAAACCCTAAAAGATAACGAAGATAGAAGTACCTGTATCAGAACAATAGGAGTCCCAGGAGGACACACACAAAAATAAAAATGGAGAAGTGGACATATTTTCAGAAATACATTTAAAACTCTCCATAATTAAACATAAGAGACCTAAAATAGGAATAACTCAAATATTTCCAAGTAAATGCACCAAAATCCTATTAATATTGAAAAGATTAGAATAAGAAGAGGTCAAATTTATTTAAAATCACATGAAAGCAGGTTAAACATTTTCTCTTTTAGTGGAAAGATAGATATCTAGACAATTAAGGTAGTTACATGGATGAATAAATGAGTATGAATCTTAATATATATGAAATTAGTCTTAATATAACACCAATTATAATAAGGTAGTCATGGCCACCAATTAAAAACAGATTATTAGGGGGGAAAATTAAATCCTCCAAAGCAACAAGAGACAAACATAAGGAAAAAAAAAACTAAAGATTAAACATGGATGGGAACACTTATTCTAGGGAAATATGACCCAAAGTAAATTGGGGGTCTTGTCTTAATATCTGACTAAACATAATACTAGACCAAAAAAAAAAAATTCTCAAAGGACAATATATTAAGCCATTAAGGCTGCTGTAATAAAATACCTTAGACTTGCCTGCTTCTCATAGTGTCTTCTTTTTTTTTTAATTTATTTTTTAATTTATAATAATTACAATTCATAGTGCCCGTATATAGCATCTTTTTACATACAACTGTTTGTATACAAAGTATATTCATACAATTCAGGTCTTCAATCATGCATTTAGGATAATGATATCTGTCTCATTCAACCACCTTTTTTTTTTTCTTTTCTTTTCTCCCCCTCCCTCCCCCTTGCTCTCTCCCTTCCACCTCCCTTCCCTTTGACCATTCTAGTGTTCCTCTAATCCTCCTATGTACCCCCATCCAACAATACTGTGAACTAGCCTCCTTATATCAGAGAAAACATTTGGTACTTCGATTTTTGAGACTGACTAACTTATATCTTCCAACTTCATCCATTTACCTGTGAATGCCATTATTTTATTTTCTTTTATTGCTGAGTAAAATTCCATCGTGCGTATATACCACATTTTCTTAATCCACTCATTTACTGAGGGACATCTAAGTTGGTTCCACAACCTAGCTATTGTGAATTGCACAGCTACAAACATTGAGATAGCTGTGTCACTATAATATGCTGTTTTGAAGTCCTTTGGGAATAGACCCAGGAGTAGGATGGCTGGGTCATAGGGTGGTTCCATTCCCAGTTTTCCAAGAAATCTCCATACTGCTTTCCATAATGGTTGCACCATTTGCAGTCCCACCAGCAATGTATGAGTGTGCCTTTTTCCCCACATCCTCTCCAATATTTATTGTTGTTTGTGTTCTTGATAGCTGTCATTCTGACTGGAGTGAAATGAAATCTTAGAGTAGTTTTGATTTGCATTTCTCTAATTGCCAGCAATGTTGAGCATTTTTTCATGTATTTGTTGATTAATCGTGTATCTTCTTCTGAGAGGTGTCTTCTCAATTCCTTAGCCCATTTATTGATTGGGTTATTTTTTTGGTGTTAAGTTTTTTGAGTTCTTTATATATTCTAGAAATTAGTGCGCTATCTGATGTGCATGTATTAAATATTTGTTCCCAATTAGTTGGCTCTCTATTCACCTCACTGATTGTTTCTTTTGCTGAGTGTCTTTCCATGGAGGAAGGAAGCAAGGAAACTCCCTCAGGCCTCTTTCATAAGGGTATTAATACCATTAGTGAGGTAGGAGCCCTCATGACTTAATCACTTCCCAAAAGATCCCACCTCTTAATGCTGTCACACAGGGGACTAAGTTTTATGGGTTTTGAGAGGACATACACATCCAGGTGACTGCAAAAGTAGTAACTGAACAGAAGATTATAACCACCATAAACTCATATGCATATTTAAACACAGCTTCAAATTAGATCAAACCACACTGAGAGAACAACAGGATGAAACAGATGATTTGTCAGCTGCAATTGAGGATGTTAACTTACCAATCTCAGAATCTGATGCATCAAGTGCATAAAATATTATCAATGGTATAAAATACCAGAAAAATTCAACTACTGATGACAAGCAATTAAAAATATATCAAACACTATATTCAACATGGAGAAAATGTGAATTCTTCCAGAGTACACATAGAAATGTTCATAAAACAGCCATATTTAAAAACAAAAAGGACAATTACTTCTGAAGGATTAAAACCATATAGATCTCTGGCTACAATGCAACATAATTAAAAATCAATAGTAAAATTGTAGCTTAAGCAACCTGGCATAAGAAATTGTAGGAGCCCTAATTAAGGAGATAGCTAAGATTGCAGTTAGCTGTGAGCCATAACGATGTTCAAACATTACCACCTTCCATGGTCTCGCGAGACTTGGCCCGGGACATTGTGGATCGGGTCGGCGCCATTTGGTGGTGGTTAGAGGAGTGTGGATGGTGTTGGAGTTGTTGTTGGAGCCGGAGAGAGAAGCTAGCAGAATAAAGAGCCTGTTCGTTTCCAGTCTGCCTCTGAACTTATTCCCACGGCGTCGTTGCTCCAAGCAGCAATCGCTTCAGGCAGCGACAAGTGGTGGCCCATACAGGGACTTTGGTCAGCAGGTAAGAAATAAGAAAATTTAAAAGATGGGAGCGAAAATAACAAAAGGTCAGATACTAAAAGCCATGGATGAGTTTTTCGATACCGCAGACTCAGTGGATAGTGAGGAAAATGATCAAGAAAGCATAGCCTCTGAGTCAGTTAATACCGGTGAGAAGAGTAGTGGTGTAAATTCAAAAGTAAGAGCTGCAAAAGCCATCAGAAACTTATTGAAATTAGCCGAAGAATATGTACTCTCCTTAGAAGCTGAAATTCAGGATACCAGTAAAAGTGATAGTAGTAAGAAGGAGCCAAACCATGAAAGTACTGTCTCCTCCACTAAGCCGGTTAGGAACTATGAAACTAGTAGTGAAGAGGAATCAAAAGGTGATTCTGGGAGCACAGTCTCCAGTAAAAAGAACAAAAAGAAATTAAAAAAGAAAAAGGACCGACAAGTAGAGGAACCACTTGTGTCCTCTCCTCCCCCATGGGTGGAATCCATTACAGAAAATATGAAGGGTATTACTAGATGTTTGCATACCCTAGAAACAGAAATAAAAAGACTTTCTGAGCGCTTATGCACTCTCGAGGGTAACTCACAGATATATTGGGAACTGCCAGTATTTGAAAATGAAAATGGACAGAGGGTCCACCAGTCAGTAGATTTCAAAACAATAAAAAATCTCAAAGAGGCAGTAATGACGTATGGGCCCCAAGCTCCTTTCACATTGAGTATGCTGGAGTCCCTTAACAACTTTAACTTAACCCCCTCAAACTGGAAAAATCTATGTAAAGCAGCATTAAGTGGGGGGCAATATTTGGTTTGGTGATCACAATTTCAAGACCTTTGTATAGAAATGGCTAAAAGAAATGCAGCTGCAGTGTTTGGAGAACATAATATAGAAATGCTCACAGGAGAAGGGCAGTTCGCAGACTTACAGGCTCAAAAATATTATGACCCAGGTGTATATACTCAGATATATACAGCTGCCTTAAAGGCATGGAAAACTTTGCAAGGACCTGGGGATCTACAAGGTAGCTTGTCAAAAGTGATTCAAGGACCTAATGAGCCATATGCTGACTTTGCTGATTGACTTTTGAGAACTACAGGTAGAGTGTTTGGAGACTTTGATCAAGCTATGCCATTAGTTGTTCAATTAGCATACAAAAATGCTAATAAATACTGCCAGGAAGCCATCAGGCCATGGAGAAATAAAAAGGATCTTTCCATATATATATACAACTATGCAAAGATATCAATGACGCCTTTGTCACAAGAAATGTGATTGCAGCTGCAATGACAGGTGCTTCCCCTCAAAATTTCACAAGGGCTCAACCTAGACATTATAATCAATCAGGATATTCCAGGCAAAATTATCATACTCAATCAGGCTATTCTGGGCAAAATCCCCAAAGAGAAATAAGACCAAGCTCATACTGTGCCCCAGGCCACTGCCCCAGGTGTAAAAAGGGAAATCATTGGGCCAATAAATGCCATTCAAAATTTGACATTTATGGAAATCATTTGTTCAGAAATTCAAAAAACAGGGCATGGGGCCCAATGCCCCGGGGCCCACAAATGTACGAGGCATTGGAGGAAGAGCACCCTTAAGCATCCACTCAGATGCTTCCCAGACACAATCCCTGCTACCCATCCACTCCCTCGCCAGAGGAACAGGAGGAAATGCAGGATTAGACCTCTGTTCCACCTCCCGAACAGTGTTAACACCTGAAATGGGGATTCAACTGATTCCCACAGGAGTCAGGGGACCTCTTCCCTCAGGGACTGTAGGACTTATTCTCAGGTGAAGTTCTAAAAGCTTATTAGGTTTGCAAGTGACCCTAGGTGTAATAAACTCAGACTACAAAGGGGAAATAAAAATAATGCTTAGCTCGCCCCAAAGTATAAGTTCTGTTAATCAAGGAGATAGAATTGCTCAGCTGCTTCTCCTTCCAAATTTACATAATTCATTTAAAATGAGTATGCCTCAAAAAAGGAACAATAGAGGATTTTGTTCCACTGACTTGAGACCGATGGCTTGCTGGGTTCGGGATTGTTCAAGGAGGCTGATGTGTAAAATAAAAATCCAAGGAATAGAGATGGAGGGACTGATAGATACTGGAGCTGACTCTTCCATCATTAATCTACAGCAATGGCCCAAGCACTGGCCTCTGCAAAAAGCTTCAACCAATTTAAGAGGCTTGGGATATAATAACCTCCCAGAGAAAAGTGCGGTAATTTTAAAATGGGAGGATGATGAAGGGCATAAAGGAACATTTCAGCCTTATGTTTTACCTAACCTACAGGTTACTTTATGGGGAAGAGATATTTTGCAACAAATGGGAGTACACCTTGCAACCAAGCCTGCAGGTTTGAAATGTGAAAATCTACAGAGTAATCTTAACCCTAAAAGAAATCATTATCAAAAAGTACAGGGTAATCTTAACCCTATAAGAAATCATTATCAAAAGGTACAGGGTAATCTTAACCCTAAAAGAAATCATTATCATAAAGGAAAAAGATATTTTTTTTTCGGGGCCACTGAGAAAATAATTTTGAAAATACCATGGCTTTCTGATAAGCCAGTGTGGGTCCCTCAGTGTCCCCTATCTAAAGAGAAATTACAAGCGGCCCACCCTTCTAGTTGTTCTAGGAACAACTAGAAGCAGGACATATAGAACCTTCCACCTCTCCCTGGAATTCCCCCATATTTGTGATCAAGAAAAAATCAGGAAAATGGCGATTGTTACATGAACATAGAGAAATTAATAAAACCATGCAAATCATGGGCCCTACTCAACCTGGACTTCCTAATCCTGTAGCTATTCCAAAAAATTTCCATCTTATTACTCTTGATATAAAGGACTATTTCTTTTCTATTCCTCTACACCCTCTGGATATTCCCCGGGTTTGCTTTTTCAGTTCCTTCTATTAACAATAATGGCCCTGATCAGAGATATCAATGGAAAGTTTTGCCACAGGGAATGGCTAATAGCCCCATTATGTGTCAAATCTATGTAGATAAAGTTATTCAGCCTATCAAAAATAAATACCCAGAGCTTATGTGCCTCCATTATATGGATGATGTTTTGCTTGCTCATCCTAATCAAGAAGTCTTATTCACCATATTTAGTGATATATCAGAAAACTTGAAATGATATGGACTAAACATTGCTAAGGAAAAGTTCAAATTAGATCTCCAATATTATATCTAGGATTCCAAATTATGGACACTTTTATTAGGCCTCAAAAAATATTAATTAATAAGGAGCATTTGGCCACTCTCAATGACTTTCAAAAATTGCTAGGAGATATTAATTGGCTTTGCCCTACACTAAACCTCACTACTGGCCAACTGAAACCTTTATTTGACATCCTTCGCGGGGACCCTGATCCATCTTCACCGCGAACATTGACTCCTGATGGTAGGAAAGCTTTAAAGTTAGTAGAAAAAGCCATCGAAAGAGCTCATTATGAAAGATTTAACTCAACTGCTGATACTGATTATTATTTCTTCACAATATACACCCACAGGAGTATTTTGGCAACAAGGGCCTTTATTATGGATACATTTGCCCGTCTCTCCTAAAAGTATAATTGAGTCTTATACCTCCATAGTGGCTAAACTTATTCTTCAAGGACTTAAGACTTCTACTAAAATATTTGGCATTCACCCTGCTACTATTATTACTCCCTTTTCATCGTAACAGATTGAATATTTATACTTCAATGATAATGATTGGGTTATAGCTAGATGCTCTACTTCTGTAAATTTTGATAATCATCTTCCTAAGTCTCCTATATTATCTTTTTGTATCAATCATCCTATTATATTTCCACAGGTAATAAAAAATCAACCTATTCCTAAGGCATTAAATGTATTCACAGATGGGTCCTCAAATGGTACTGCTGCAGTAGTCACTAAAAAAGAAAATATAACTTACATAACTGCACACAAATCAGCTCAACTAGTGGAACTGGAAGCTGTGGTAAGAGCTCTGGAAAATTTTAGAGAACAGCCCATGAACATTTTTTCAGATAGCCACTATATTGTACATGCCGTCCCAAAATGAGAGCTAGCAGGACCAATAGCACCTCATACTCCAGCCTTTAAATTGTTTTATCAAATACAAAAACTTTTGTGGGAAAGAAAAGAACCTCTATTCATAGGGCATATTAGAGCACATACCAACTTGCCTGGTTCCCTCCATGAAGGTAATCAAAAGGCTGATGCCCTTACCCAAACAATCTTTATACTTTCAGTGCTCCAGCAAGCTACTTTATTTTACTCCCAGTTTCACATCAATAGCACCACCTTGCAGCATATGTTTAAAATCACAAAGGAGCAAGCCAGAACAATTGTAAAAGATTGTAAATCTTGTATGACACATTTGCCCAATCCTCATTATGGTGTTAACCCTAGAGGATTAATGCCCAATCATTTGTGGCAGATGGATGTTACTCATGAGCCAAGTTTTGGAAAATTCAATTTATTCTTGTGACCATAGATACATGCTCAGGCATGATTTTTGCTTCCTTACATTCTGGAGAAAAAGTTAAAGATGTTACATCTCATTATTTGCAAGCTTTTGCTGCATTGGGCATCCCCAAAATGCTTAAAACAGATAATGGCCCTGCATATACGTCCTCATCTTTCAAACAGTTTTGTGCGAAATTCAATATATCCCATAAAACAGGCATCCCATACAATCCTCAGGGTAAGGGCATTATTGAAAGAGCAAACCACACACTGAAAATTATGTTATTAAAACAAAAAGAAGGAAATTGGAAAAATCCTAGGGACAGATTGGCAGTTGCCCTGTTTACCTTAAATTTTTTAACTTTAGACTCTAATGGTTATTCTGCTGGAGACAGACATTGGAACCCACACCAACAACATAAACCTTTGGTTTACTGGAAGGATGTTCCTTCAGGTACATAGAAGGGTCCAGATCCAGTATTAATTTGGGGGAGAGGATCTGTTTGTGTTTTTCCAAAGCACAAATCCTCTCCAATATGGATATTATCTAGATTAATAAAGCAGGTACCAAATCAAAAGGATCAAGATGAAGTTGTTGAGGAATCAAGATTAATAAAAAAGGTACAAAATCAAGAGGACCAAGATGAAGGTATGGAATGATTCCCTTAAAAGAGTCCTTCAAAATATTTCACAACTTAAGTGTCACTCCTCCCAGCCGGGACAAGGAGATCTCTCTTTAGTGTGCACACAATTGTATTTTTTTTTTCTTTTTATATATGTCTTTATGTCTGTGCATTTGTCTAAATTTCATGTAAATGTGACGTCACAAATATATGTTTGTAGGTTTGTACGTCTGTCCAGTGTGACGTCACAAATAACAAAGCGCTTATGAAAAATAAATATATATATATGGATCCAAATAACTTTAATTCATTTAAGTTTAAGAGTATTCAATTTGGGTAAATAATTTAATAAGTGAAGGTACCTTCAATTTTGATTTATAGCTGTCCCAGGGACTTCTCTTTAGCGAAGAATATGACTAGTGCTGTATAACCTGATATTTTGGTGTTTTGATATAGGAATGTTTATTATAGGAATAATTAACTTTATTTGTTTTATAGCTGATTAATTTGAGTTATTTCAACATATAATTTCATGGAAGGTTACAGAGACTCGAGGGTTCCAGCTAACAAATTATTTTTCCAAAGTGCCTTTAGCTTTTCTTTACTCTAACTTTAATGCAGTAAATACCCTCAGTCTTTCTTTGTTTTGTTCTGAATATGATATTTTGCCAGCTTATGTTTGTGGGAACTCAAGCAGCAATGTGTGTGAGCAGAAATCAACTTTAATTTTCTAATCTAATAATTCTATTTTTTAGTTTGACAACTCGCCTCTTGACTCAGTGCTGGAATAGCACTGCCTTTCCTTTAATAATTGATGCTTGAGTTTCTAGGTAGCAGGCCCTGAAGATTTGCCAGTGGCATTGTCTAGACATAACAAAGCCGGCTGCTGCTACAGCTGCAAGGATCACGGTCGCTGCAAACATCCCTGCTGCTCAAGCATCAAACAACCTCACCAGCAGTGTGGCCTTTGCTCTGCATGCATGGGGCCTCCTAGATCAACGTGTTATAACAAGTGGACATTTTGATCTTTCATTGTTTCATCTTTTCATTGTTCTCTAGACAAATGCCTTGCAGGTATTTGTCTAGAGAACTCAGTGTGTTACTTGATAGAACTCAGGGCAGCTGATTTGTTTCAAGAATTTGATATGCTATGCAACTTGCCTCGTCAGCAGAAGGCTTATTGCCTTAAAGCCGCAGCATCTCCTCACAATTGGACGGCTGTTAGTCATCATACACAGTGGATCCTGAAGGGCTCGATTGGATGGCTGGTAACCAATGACGGGTAAGATCCCCAGAGGGGGACAACCTAAGACAGGCACAGTCACACGGGACAGTCTCATGTGGCCGACATATCAACCTAAGACAGGAGTCAAGGGCACAGCCTTGATTATCCGATGACGGGTAAGAATGTTGGTTGCACATGGACGTCCTAGAGCATCCCCTCTTTTAAAACAAAAGGGGGGAAATGTAGGAGCCCTAATTAAGGAGATAGCTAAGATTGCGGTTAGCTGTGAGCCATAAAAATGTTCAAACATTACTACCTTCCATGGTCTCGTGAGACTTGGCCCGGGACATTGTGGATCGGGTCGGTGCTATTTGGTGGTGGTTAGAGGAGTGTGGATGGTGTTGGAGTTGTTGTTGGAGCCAGAGAGAGAAGCTAGCAGAATAAAGAGCCTGTTCGTTTCCAGTCTGCCTCTGAACTTATTCCCGTGGCGTCGTTGCTCCAAGTGGCAATTGCTTCAGGCAGCAACAAGGAATAATAAATATTTCTAAATAATCCTTACTTTTAGAAGCCTATTAAGAATTACAGAACGGTATGTGTCTAAATTAGTGTCATGTTAGTTTTAACTTAATATTATTTAGATAAAGTGCTACAACTCTAAATTTATGGGACATATATAAAGCAATTCCTACAAGGACACTAAAATTTTAGCTATATTTAAATAGAAAAATAAGTTCAGAAACAGAGTAAAAGCAAAACTACTAGGACAATGTCATTGTGAGTAATTACCTTGATGCAATGATATCCTACAAGTACATTATCAGGAAAGCTAGCTCAGAGCTCATGGTCCAGAAATGATCGCAGACAAAATTAAGATGCTCAAGTCATGGAGTTTATTTAATCAATTGAAAATACTCAGTGAGAAGCCTGGGAAAGATGCAGTAGGCAAACATACATAGCATAGATAACTGCATGGTGGTTTTCACACTATGTGGCTTGTTTGAGTTACTAAATATGGGAAGTTCCTAGGGCCAACACTGTGTATCTACTCTATCAAAAGATGCAGGAATAAGTATTGTGGGTTCAGATGGAACTTGCCAATCATCAAAATTAATAGCACTAGATTTTTTCTGAATTTCTCAGGCAGAGGACATACGAGCTAGAATAGTTGTCACCATCGCCAAACATTAAAGATCTCATGACTGTTGAGTCTTAGAATCCTCATGAATATGTAGAGTATCATAAACATCAGGGGTTCAAATGTCATCTTTAGTCTACCAGAAATATTTGGTATCTCATGATTCTAACATATCATATTGTTTATGTCAAGCACAAACATATTCAATGTTTTTCTGTGTAACATATCTTACAGGTTACTAACTTACTTACCATTCACATTTATTGTCTTCTATAGCAGAAATTAATATTCTAAATAAATAATCAAACATATTGCACATGGCCATGAATTTCCACTTAAATCAATGAAATAAAAAATGAGAGAGGGGAGAGAGACTAATAAGACCAAGACCAAAAAAAAAAAAAAAATTAAACTAATATGACATTAATATAAGAGGCATCATTATATTCTTCTTTTGTTAAATATTTTTTTTAGTTGTATGTGGACACAATACCTTTATTTTATTTATGTGGTGATGAGGATCAAACCTAGGCCTCACACATGCGAGATGAGCACCCTACCACTGAGCCATAGCCCTAGCCCCTCTATTCTTCTTAATATCCTTTTAAAACATCAGATTGTTGTTGTTTTCAACATCAGATTGGTTGGCAGTAATGCCAATTTGGTCTTTGTAAAATACATTGGAATAAATAAAGTCTGTAAATTATAATGATCATTTAAAAAAGAAAATTCTTATTTTTAAAATATATAGTAAAAGGGTGGGTAACTGAAATACCATGGATGATAAAAACAAGAAGATCACAATGATATTTACAAGTCTAGTGAATAACCATGCACTAATAAACTTGAAACCCAGATGAAAATATTAAATTTCTAGAAAAATTATATAAGAAGACAAAATGGGCACAAAAAATAGAATACTTGAATCAACTAAGTAGTCAAAAACAACACTCTGAGATGATTTTACAAATAATCTCTCAAATTTATTGAGGAATAATTTCTGTCTTAAAATCATTGCAAAGAATTTTTAAGAATATATAATGAAGGTGGCCTCACAAGTCATGGGAAAACAATGAATTGTTTAATTGATGGTGTTGGGAAAATCAGCTCACACAATATAACATGTGATTTCTAATTCCACATAAGGGGAAAATCCAAAGACATTGATGATCTAATTGTAAAAATCTATCTATACATCTACAAAAAATATGTATGGAAATACATTCAGCAGGAAAAAATCTTATACACATATCATAAACCAAAAAACAGGAAAAGACAAATTGTTTAGATTGAAATTAAAAATTTTGTTCATTGAGGAATATTGCTCCTTATCAAACAGATATCTTAAATTGACAAAAAAAAGAAAGAAAAAAATAGAAGATAGGTCTGAAAATAAATTAATATCTAAAAATCTTAAAACAACTCTGGCAAATCAGAAATCAAACAGTCAAATTATATGTGATGCAATTTACAATAAGATAAGAGAGGTTATCCAAAAGTTTAGCAAGTATATTAGTACAGAATCATTAGTTAGAAGAAACATGATTACCAATACAGAAATGCCACTAGTGACACAAGAACATTCTGCTTCTATGGAGAACCACCAGAGTCTACACCTCCTCTTATGAGAGAGGGGAATCTGCAAAGTAGCCACTATGTTTGATTCAAAAGTTGTCACTCGCAGAGCAAGCAGGTATCCCTCTTTAAGGGGGAAGCTTTCTCCAGTTCACTGAAAGATCAGAAGGAATAGAAGACAATGATTATGAAAGATTGGAATGAAAACAAAGCCATAGTTTTAAACTTAGTGAATAGAAAAAAAGACACATATAAAATATAACCCTTTATCTGATTTTTGTGAGATAGAAATGTGATTATGAAGAGTGAAATTGAAGCATTTAATCAACAATAACTACAATAACAGAAAAAAAAACATTACCAATTTACAATCCAGTTAATATTAAAACATTCATCTGCTTGCCCCTACATTCAAGATATGTAGAGAGGAGGTTTCAGGATGGCAGTATTAATGACATGAAACCAAGAAAGCAGACAGGCAGCTACTCAGCAAGGAGAGTGACTGAAAAAAAAGTGGGGGGAGGCTTTCCTGGAATTCAATACTGAACACTGAAAGCAGATTGGGGACTCAGGAGGTTGGATATAATAAAATAAGAAAGAAATCTCCAGCACCACAGTCACTGCTCTGGCTGTAGACACCAGCCAGAGCTGTGTCACCTGAGCACAGTGGAGGGATAAGGAATTAAAGGAACCTGCATTTTTAGGGAGACTGAGGCATGTCTGGGTAGAGAGAGTTTAGTATCAACTAAACTGAAAGCTGCATTGCACAATTGCTCTGTATGGGAAAGAAATTGAGGCATACAGAGGACAGAGGAAGGAACCATGATGCAGGGACTGGCAGCTGAGAGAGCCGATTCCTGGCAAATCCGAATCTGGCCTGAAATACAGGCCTGGCTGCATGACATAAAGTACACCTAAATGACCAGGAGAAACATTGAACGTGAAGAGAGGTTTATACAGGGGACAACTGGTCATGGAAATCCACGCAGCTCATCCCCTCCCCTCTAATCCAGCTTGTAGGAACTGCTGAGAGAGGCACATCTTGCTGGGAATTCAACAGGGCAGGGGTGGGACAGACTGAGTATGGAGACTGAATCTGAGACCAGGAAACTTGGGGTCTACAGGTGAGGTAGTGGACTAATTGGGTCCTCCACCAGAGGAGTGGAATCCATAGCAGATCCTGAGGTACATTCTTCCAGCATGGACTGGCAATTGCAGGACCCTGGAGGTGCATGGATTTAAAATCTCTAGACCAATTGTCATTTATCAAAGAGTCTCTTAAGTCTACCTAAGAGTTCAACCCTACCCTGAGGGTGGAGCAAGCATCATGCTTCAGACAATAAGCTGAGGATCTTTTGCACTTCAAGGGAAACAATTCTTTCCATCAAGATCTTTTTTTATTCCCCTTTTGTCTTTTCTCTGTTTAATTGTGACCTTAATGATTCATGGACACACACACACACACACACACACACACACACACATATATATATATATTCATACTTGATTTTCTTCTTCTTTTCTCATTTCTAGCATTTTTGAAACCAGTTATTTTTCATGGATCAGTTTTTTGAGGACTAGGAAATTTGATTAGTATATTTAACTTTTATTTTTTTTTTTTACTTTTAATTTTTTTAATTTTTACTTTATTTATTTTATCTCTTACTTGTCTGTTTCTCTTGAATCTCTTTCTCATTTTTCTTCTACTAACAGCAGAACTTGTTGTTCTTTCAATTTTTTAATTCTATCTTCTCTCCTCCTCCCTCATAATCATCACAGCCTACATCACTTCTGTTCTCTCCCTGCCCACCATTCAAAATTCTAAACTCTTTTACAAACTTACATATAGTCAATAACAGTTCATACCATTCCTGTTTATTATGATAACATTGTAGACATCATAGCAAGAAATATTTGGTTTAATACTCTATATTGTTTGCATTGGTTGATGTTATTTCTCTTCCCCTATACAGTGAGGTACTGGAAACCTTCGACGACAATAAGTCTACAGGGCGGAAAATCTACTGCCTCACATCCATAATGTCAGATGGGTAGGCACACAAACAACATGAAAAAGCGAGGGTACAAATCACTCCAAACAAACCAAGATACTTCAATAACAGAATCCATCACAATAAAGAGATGGAGATGCCAGAAGGGAAAAAAAAAAAAAAAAAAAAAAAAAAAAAAAAAAAACAGACATTTTCAAAATGAAGGAATAAATAAACCAAATTAAAAATTCAATGGAAAGCATCACTAACACACTAGACCACATGGAGAACAGAGTTTCAGGCAATGAAGACAAAATATATAATCTTGAAAATAAAGTTGAGAAAATATGTTTAGAGACCATGAACAGAACTACCAAGAAAAATGGGATAACCTGGAAATACTAAATATAAGATTTATTGGGATAGATGAAGGCTCAGAAAAACAAAACAAAAATGCACAAATTTTTCAATGAAATAATATAAAAAATTTCTGAAACCTTAAGAATGAAGTAAAAAATTAAATACAGGAGGCTTACAGGACCTCAAATGTACAAAATTACAACAGATCTACACCAAGGAACATTATTATGAAAATGCCTAACATACAACATAAGGACAGAATTTTAAAGGCTTCCAGACAAAAACAAAAAGTCACGTTTAGAGAGAAACCAATCCAGATCTTGGCTGATTTTTCAACCCAGACTCTCAAAGCTAGGAGATCTTGGAACAATAGATATCAAGCTCTAAAATAAGGTGGATGCCAGCCAAGAATACTATACCTAAAAAAATTAGGCTTCAGAATTGACAATTAAATAAAAACCTTCCATAATTAAAAAAAAAAGTTAAAAGAATTCACAACTAGAAAGACTGCACAAAATCAATAAAATATACAAAACACATTCAATAAAATATTTCATGAAGAAAAAATGAAAAATAAAAGGGAAAACCAGCAAAGGGAGAAAATACACTAGAAGAATAGTTAATCAATGGAAAAACTAAGGAAAATTAAAAACCAGAAATAAATCAAAATGACAGGGAATAAAAATCATTTCTCAATAACAACATTGAATGTAGATGGCCTAAACTCATCAATCAAAAGACATAGAATGGTAAATTGGATTAAAAAACAAGACCCAACAATATGCTGTATCCAAGAGACTCACCACATAGACAAAGACATCCACAGACTGATAGTAAAAGGATGGGGAAAAAACATGTCATTCACATGGATCTCATTAAAAAAAGCAGGGATTTCTATCTTCATATCAGATAAAGTGGACTTCAATCCAAAGTTAATCAGAAGGGACAAAGAAGGACATTTCATACTGCTTAAGGGAATTATACCTCAACAAGACATAACAATTGTAAATATTTATGCCTCAAACAATGGAACATCTACATAAATCAAACAAACCCTTCTCAATTTCAAGAATCAAACAGACCACAACACAATAACACTGGGTGACTTTAACACACCTCTCTCACCACTGGATGGATCCTCCAAACAAAAGCTAAATAAAGAAGCTACAGAACTAAAAAAGAAAATTAATAATTTAGATTTGACAGACATATTTAAAATATTTCACCCATCAATGACTCAACACATTTTCTTCTCAGCAGCACACCAATCCTTCATTAAAATATAAAATATATTAGGCCACAAAGCAACTCAGCAAATACAACAAAATAAAGATAATACCTAACATTCTATCAGATCATAATGGAATGAAATTATAAATAAATGATAAAATAAAAAAACCGAAGTTACTCTAATACTTGGGAGTCTAAATAATACGCTATTGAATGAAGAATGGATAGCAGAAGAAATCAAAGATGAAATAAAAAATACTTAGAGGTAAATGAGAATACCAATACAACATATCAAAATCTCTGGGATGCTATGAAGGCAGTGTTAAGAGGAAAGTTCATTGCATTGAGTTCATTCATTAAAAAAATAGGAAGTCAACAAATGAACAACACAACATTACATCTCAAAACCCTTGAAAAAGAAGTACAAATCAACACTAAAAGCAGTAGAAGACAGGAAATAATTAAAATCAGAGATGAAATCAATAAAATTGAAACAAAAGAAACAATTTTTAAAAAATCAACAGGACAAAAGTTTGTTCTTTGAAAAAATAAACTTGATAAACCCATAGCAAAGCTAATGAAGAGAAAGAGAGAACTCAAATTACTAAAATTTATGACAAAAAAGCAAATATCACAACAAACACTATTGAAATACAGACAATAATCAGAAACTATTTTGAAAATTTATCCTCTAATAAAATAGAAAATCTTGAAGAATATCAATAAATTTCTAGAGACATATGACCTACCCAAATTGAATGAGGAGGACATACACAATTTAAACAGATCAATTTTAAGCAATGAAATTTAAAACACCACCAAAAGATTACCAAGAAAGAAAAGCCCAGAACCAGATGGATTCTCAGCCAAGTTCTATAAGACTTTCAAAGACGAACTAACACCAATCCTTCTCAAATTATTCCATGAAATAGGAAAAGAGGGAACCCTTCCAAACTAATTCTACAATGCTAGTATCCCCCTGATCCCAAAAGCAGACAAAGACACATCAAGGAAAGAAAACTTCAGACCAATATCCCTGATGAACACAGATTTAAAAATTTATAATCAAATATTGGCAAATTGCATACAAAAGCATATTAAAATATAGTGCACCATGATCAAATGGGGACATCTCAAGGAGGCAATTATCAAGAATACAAGCAATAATGAATGTTAGTGAGTATGTGGGGGGAAAGGTACACTCATGCATTGCTGATGGGAACACAAATTGGTGCAACCATTGTGGAAAGCGATATGGAGATTCCTCAGAAAACTTTGAATGGAACCACCATTTGACTCAGTTATCCCACTTCTCAGTATAACCAGAAGACTTAAAGTCAGCATACAATAGTGATGCAGCCACATCAATTTTTTAGCAGCTCAATTCACAATAGCTGAGCTATAGAACCAACCTAGTTACCCGTAAACAGGTGAATGGATAAATAAAATGTGGTATATATACACAATGTAATATTACTCAGCCATAAAGAAGAATGAAATTATGGCATTTGCTGGTAAATGGATGGAACTGGAGACTATCATGCTAAGTGAAATAAGCCAATCCCAAAAAACCAAAGGCTAAATGTTATTTCTGATATCTGGATGCTGACTCACAATGGGGGAAGCAGTGTTCTTCACCAGATTAGACAGGGATGAGTGGGGTAAGGGAGAGGATATGGGAATTGTAAAGGCAGTAGAATGAACTGGGCCTAAATTTCCTATGTTCATATATGAATACACAAACACACCATGTACAATCACAAAAATGAGAAGTTATACTCCATGTATGCATGATATGTCAAAATACATTCTACTATAATGAATAACTAAAAAAGAACAAATTTAAAAAATAATATTTCTGGAGAAAAAGAGATGTGTTGAAGTAATCTAATTAAAGAAGGCATATCATGTTCTTTACAAGTGTATAAATCTCTGCTCATTCTAAAACAGCTACCACACTGAGATACTGATAAACGAATCTCTACCTCTTCAGCCACTCTCTCAACTATCAGAATCTGCCTGCCCCTCATGTATCCACAGCCATGTTTAGATCAAGTAACTCTCTTTGTCAGGGAACAATGAATCTTGACAGACAATAACTTAGGATGAGCTCGTCAAATTTTCCCTCGTATCCTCTCCCTCCATCCAACCACCCCACTCTTGAATTTTAACTAAAAATACATATAAGCTACTAATTATATAGTGATAGACCTTAGAGACATAAGACCACCAATAGCTGCTTGGTTACTCTCTTTTTCCCTCCAGGGACCTGGATGTATTTTCCAACAATTGGATTCTATCATACTGCCCTGCATTCTTACAATAAATCCCCCTTTAACTTGAAACATTTTGAATGGGTTTGTGTTCTACCATTAAACTGTGCCCCGACTAGAATAATTGGCTTCTTAGAGCATGTGTCTAAACCCTGAACAAGGCTCATTAAATGTACCACATACACTCTTCTTACTCCCCATGGGAATTCATGGGAGTATCAAAAACTGTTCCCTGTCATTGAGAGTTTCAGGTAAAGAGCTGAGGATCATGGAAACAGATAGTTTTTAAACTCTTCTTCAAAATGAAAATAACAGTTTTGTCAGAGAAGGGAAATAAAATGAGAATAGTTTGATGTGATGATATCAGAGAGAAAAAGAATTTTTTTTTCTGAATCTTATTATAACTGCACATTGAGTCCCTGCTGAGGACCTGCCTGCCCACCCCAAAGGCTGTGAGGTATTCGACAGTAAATTTTCTGATAAAATCAAGGAGTCTTTGAACTGAACCATGAGGAAGAGAGGAATGATAGTTCCCAGATAGAGATCAAAAACTTTCTCTGGAGGACACCAGCATGATAGATAAGAAAAGAATAGGATATGTTTCACAGTAAATTTTCTGGTAAGAAAGTCATAAGTAATTCTTATATCCTACAACTGTTATATAACAATCATGAGTAACAAAATGAATCAGAAATTTTAAAAACAAATAAGAAAGTACAATCACATGGATATTGCAGGGTTGCAAAAACAGCAGCAATAGAAAGTTGAAATGTCTTTTAAATTTTTCAACTATTAAGGGAATAGAAGACCAGAATAGTACATTGAAAATGTGTGGAGAAAAAAAAAATCACTGATTTGCCTACACAACCAAAACTGTATTGATGAGGAAGGTATAAAAGAACATATAAAGAAATCAGCATGTTATCCATGAAGAAAAATGCATACCTATATTCTTATTTCTGTAAGGGATTGATCAGGTAATTCAGATTAGTTTGTT
The DNA here is from genome assembly GCA_025594165.1 of Tamias sibiricus. Taxonomy (NCBI): domain Eukaryota; kingdom Metazoa; phylum Chordata; class Mammalia; order Rodentia; family Sciuridae; genus Tamias; species Tamias sibiricus. The sequence continues at coordinate 101,992,154 of CM046664.1, read as the reverse complement.
TTTCCTTCAGAAAACAACTAAATACATTGATAAAAATATTAAAATAATCTTGTTAAAAGCATAAATTGAGAAGGAAGAAAATAAGTACGAGATCAAAAAATGAAGGGGAAATAATAAACAAGAAAGACAAGGGTTCTTGAAGACACTTACCCTGAGGACATTTGCCAATGTGAATCTTGTTTTAACAGATAAGGAGGGTAGATAAGTAACAGGTCAAAAAGAAAAAACCCTGCTCACTGTAAGCTGGCATCCTAAAAATGCTTTACCTTCAAGATGAGGGTGAATTCAAGTGAAATAGTTATTATAGAACTATAGTGTTCCACTTTCCAGGGTAAACTAGGGAGTTTCGAATCTTAAATATAGTTTAAGTTTTCCAGAAATACTGGTGCTCTTAAGTGTCTGACAAAAACCCTTTAATTTATTTTTTAAAAGTGTCAGTTTTTTTTAATATTTATTTATTTACTTTAGTTGTACACAATGCAATGCATTTATGTTTACGTGGTGCTGAGGATCGAACCCGGGCCGCACACGTGAGAGCCGCTGAGCCACAACCCCAGCCCAAAAGTGTCAGTTTTTTAAAATAGTTAAAAGAAAGTTCAAATATGCCGTCAGCACACAAAGATCACCAGGCATGTAAGGACTAGGTTATATGAGAGCTGCAGTACTGTAGTAGATGTGAACTTTCCACATGAGACATGGAAAGACATTAAGATTTTGAAATTACTATAAGCAGACTATAAAATAACTGAGTTGACTATGCTTAGGTGTATTAAAAGTTTGAAGATATCTGCAAATTATAAAATAAAGTATGGCAAAATGATGAAATAATTAAATATGATAATGAAAAATACAATAATATTTGAGAGATAGTAATAGGTTAGATGAAAGATAAGGTAAATATAGAAAATTCATTGATGGGAGGAATGACAGCGTATTATACAGGGATCACACATTAAAAGAAATATGTACAAGAGATGTGAGAAGGTCTAATGAACATTTAACCAAAGCTCCAGATAGAAGGGAGAAATAGAAGAGCATGCAAAGAAAATATGAAGAAATGAAACTTTTGAATTTTCCATAACACTTTTCTTAATTTGTTCTAATTAGTTATACATGACAGTAGAATGCACTATGATACATCATACATTAATGGAGTATAATTTCTCATTCTTCTGGTTATACATGATGTAGAATCCCACTGGTCATGTAGTCATATATGTACATAAGGTAATAATGTCTGATTCATTCTGCTATCCTTCCTACCCCCATACCCCTCCCCTTCCATCACTCCTCTCTATCTAATCCAAAGTAACTCTATTCTTCCCTAGCCCCTACCCCTGCACTTATTGTGATTTAGCATCTACATATGAGAGAAAACATTTGTCCTTTGGTTTTTTTGAGATTGGCTTATTCCACTTAGCATGATATTTTCCAATTCCATCCATTTATTGACAAATGCCATAATTTCATTCTTCTTTATGGATAATATTCCATTATGTATATATCCACCACATTTTCTTTATCCATTCATCTGTTGAAGGACACCTAGGTTGGTTCCATAGTTTAGCTATTGTAAGTTGAGCTTCTATAAACATTGATGTGGCTGTGTCAATGTAGTATGCTGATTTTAAGTCCTTTAAGTATAAACCAAGGAGTGAGATAACTGGGTCAAATGTTTTCCAAGGAATCTCCATACTGCTTTCCATAGTGGTTGCACCAATTTGCAGTCCCACCAGCAATGTATGAGTGTACCTTTTCCCCAACATCCTCAACCAACACTTATTGTTGCTTGTATTCTTGATAATTGCCATTCTGACTGAAGTGAGATGAAATCTTAGAGTAGTTTTGATTTGCATTTCTCTAATTTTTAGAGATATTGAACATTTTTTCATATATTTGTTAATGGGTTGTATTTCTTCTTCCATGAAATGTCTGTTCATTTCTTTTGCCCATTTATTGATTGAGTTATTTGGTTTTTGATGTTAAGTTTTTTGAGTTCTTTATATATTCTGGGGATTAGTGCTGTATCTGAGGTGCAGGTGGTAGAGATTTTTTCTCATTCTATAGGCTCTCTCTTCACATTATTGATTGTTTCCTTTGCTGTGAAGAAGCTTTTAGTATGAATCTATCCTATTTATTGATTCTTGATTTTCACTTCTTGTGTTTGAGGAGTCTTGTTAAGAAAGACAGATCCCAGGCCAACATGGTGAAGATTTGGGCCTAATTTTGCTTCTGTTAGGCACAGAGTCTCTGTTCTAGTACTTAAGTCTTTGATCCATTTTGAGTTGAGTTTCATGCAGGGTGAGAGATAGGGGTTTAATTTCATTTTGTTACATGTAGATTTCCAGTTTTCTCAGCACCTTTTGTTGAAGAGGCTCTTTTCTCCAGCAAATATTTTTGGCACCTTTGTCTAGTATGAGATAACTGTATTTATGGGAGTTTGTCTCTGTGTCTTCTGTTCTGTACCACTGGTCTATGTGTCTATTGTGGTGCCAATATCATGCTGTTTTTGTTACTATGGCTCTGTAGTATAGTTCAGGGTCTGATATTGCAATGCCTTTTGCTTCACTCTTCTTGCTAAGGATTGCTTTGGCTATTCTGGGTCTCTTATTTTTCCAAATGAGTTTCATGATTGCTTTTTCTAGTTTTATGAAGAATGTCATTGCGATTTTAATAAGAATTGCATCAACTCAGTATATTGCTTTTGATAGTATGGCCATTTTGACAATATTAATTTGCCTATCCAGGGGCATGGGAGTTATTCTAGTCTGCTTATAGCAATTTCAATATTTAATGTCTTTCCATGTCTCATGTGGAAAGTTCACATTTATTACTGTTCTCATGTAACCTAGTCCTTATGTGCCTGGTGATCTTTGTGTGCTTTCCATATTCTAAGGTCCTCTTCAATTTCTTTCTTTAGTGTTCTGCAGTTTTCATTGTAGAGGTCTTACATCTCTTTTATTAGATTGATTCCCCCAAAAAAATTTTTTTGAGGCTATGGTGAATGGGGTAGTTTTTCTAATTTCTTTTTCAGTAGATTCATCATTGATGTATAAGAATGCATTTGATTTATGGATGTTGATTTTATATCCTGATACTTTGCTGAATTCATTTATTAGTTCTAGAAGTTTTCTGGTGGAATTTTCTGGCTCTTCTAAATATGGAATCATGTCATCAGCAAATAGTGATAGTTTGAGTTCTTCTTTTCCTATTCATCTCCCTTCAATTTATTCCTCCTAATTGCTCTGGCTAGAGTTTCAAGGACAATGTTGAATAGAAGTAGTCATAGAGGGCATCCTTGTCTTTTGAATTTTCCATAACACTTTAAACACATCAATCCACAGACATAAGAAGCCCAGTGATAACCAGAAAGAGTAAATAAAGAGAAATCCACTCATAGTCACACAGACATAAGCCACAGAAATCCCAATATAGAAACTCTTTTTTTTCTTTTTTTTTTTTTTTTTTTTTTTTTTTTTTTTTTGTACCTGGGATTGAACTCAGAGGCACTCGACCACTGGGCCACGTCTCCAACCCTTTTTTGTATTTTTATTTAGAGATAGGGTCTCACTGAGTTGCTAAGTGCCTCGCCATTGCTGAGGCTGGCTTTGAACTCACAATCCTCCTGCCTCAGAATCCCAAGTGCTGGATTACAGGCGTGCACCACTGCGCCTGGCTATAGGAACTTTTAAAAAGCAAACAATGATTCAAAACAGACCCATTCCTAATGGGCAAATTAGATTGACAATTGAATCTCAACATCAGTAACAGAAACCAGAACAATAGAATTAATTGAATTAAGTAAAATGAATATCAATCTGTTTTATGCAGTTCCTGAAAGTCTGTTTTAGGAATGAAGAAGATATACAGGAGAAACACATCCAGAATGTCAAAGTAAGAACTTTCAAAAATCTGCTCCTCCAGAGAAGCAATGAGAATACTGGCATAATAAACAAACCCACAAATTAATTAATTAATTAAAATAAAATAAAATGGCCAAAATCAACATTTTCAGAAATCTGTAAATTAACCAGAAGATTAAAGTAATTTGAGGAGCATTAATTCAACTATCCTGATTAATTCTTTGTTTTCTTTTTTTCTTGAGGTGCTAGATTTCAAATCCAGGACCTTGTTCATGTTAAGTGAGTACTCAACCAGTGAGCTACAGTCCTAATCCAAAAATGACTGAATTCTCATGATAACAATGAGCTGGTGCACAATTTTAGCTTGTGCTTTTTCCAGTCCCTTCTCGCCAAATCCCAGTAGCTTGAAAGTCAATCATCTGTGACAACAGTAGCTATGAAAACCAACGCTCTTTAATACACTGAAGGACAAAAAAAAAAAAAAAAAAAAAAAAAAATGAGCTTGGAATTCACCAATGTTCCATCCTCAGAAAATGGTTTCTATCTGACTGTCTGGAAGATCACCAATGAGTTCTAATCTCAGCTTTTGTCTGTATTTGATCTGTTTCAGATTTACCCTGCACAAATAGTCCAGTCCCTGGAGCAATTGGTGGAAATAAGAATCAACTAATGTTAATGTAGCACTTGCCTGGGATGGTTAAGCAACTCAGTGAGACCCTGTCTCTAAATAAAATACAAAATATGACTGGGGATGTGGCTCAGTGGTCGAGTGCCCCTGAGTTCAACTCCTGGTAACCCCCCGCCAAAAAAAAAAAAAAGGAAAAGAAAAGAAAAATAAAAATATTTTAAACTCACTATTAAAAATATGCTTAAATATAGAAAGAAAGAAATTATGCCTAAAGACTTAGGGATAAAATGAGAACTCATTTCCCAAATGGAAAATGTACATAAAGAGATACAAGTAATTAAAAAAAAAAACTAAAGATAAATTTGAAATTGAAAAGTCCAATAACTGAAATGACAAAAGAATTCACTAGAGGGGCTTGATGGCAGACTTTAATGACATTTTAAAAATCAGTGATTTCAAGATGTAGCAATTGAGATCACCCAGTGTGGAAACAGAATAAGAGGTAGAGAAAATGAAGAAAAACACATGGAGCTTCAGAAAGCTGCAGACATAAGAGAGCATACCATCACATGCATCATTGTAGTCCTAGAAGAAATAAAGAAGCAGAAAAAATACTTGAAAAAAGAAGGCCTTAAAATTTTCTGAACTTTGATGAAAATGTGTTTTGCATAATTGATTAATATGCACAAAACCTCAACAAACTTTAAGTAAGCTAAACTGAAAAATGCCTATCAGATATATCATAGTCAAACTGTAAAGAAAGAATTGTGAAAGCAGCAAAAGTGATTAATCATTCACAAAGGATTCTTAACTAGACTAAAAACTGACTTTATATTAGAAACTAGAGAGGTCAAAAAGCAGAAGAATGTGATATTCAGGTGAAAAACCATCAATCCAAAATTCTAAGTCCACCAAAACCAGCCTTAGAAAACATCACTAGAAGATATGACTTGAAGTCAATACTTAAGGGAATCCCTTTAGACTTCAATTAATGGATACCAGGCTGTAACTCAAATCCACACAAAGAAATAAGGAGTACTAGTAAATGTAATTACACAGGTAAATTCTTAAAAAGACAAAAAACAATGTTTTTTTAACCAAGTAATTCAGGGTATACTATACTAAGTGAAAGGTATATACTTGAATCCCTAAAGCATTATAAAATAATAAAGTGTGGAAAATAGAGGAATAGAATGAAATACTATAGTGAGGTCAACTAAGTTTTAGAATACACAAAAGAAGTAACAAAGGAACAAAAAGCAAAAGAAATAAAGTGAAAATTAAAGCAAATGGGTAGGCTTAAATCCAACTGTATCAATGGTTATACCAAACACACCAATTAAATTTCAGCTATTAGGGGAGGGAATACGGAATGAATTAAACCAAATCATTTTATGGGCATATATAAATATACCATAGGGAATTTCACCTTTAGTATGTGTAGAAAGCACCAATTGAAAATAAATTAATAAGTGAGTGAAAGACTGAAAGGATGATTAGTAGAGGAAAGAAATGGGGAGTGAGGAGGGCAGGGAAAGTGCGGGAAAAGCATGCTCATACAGAGTCAATCAAATTCCATGTAGGTAGAGTTTTACCAAAATGAACCCAACTACTATATATGAGTACAATGCTCTACTAAAAAAAAGTCTAAGATTATTAGATTTGACATGAAAATGACTTATTTTTACGCGGCTTACAGTCATCAAAATTTTTAAAAGGCAAAGAGAATTTTTAAAGTTAAAAAAATTGGGAAAATATACTCAGCAAACATCAACATACATCCCTCAGTAATTTATAGAATAATCCAAAAAAGAAATCAGTAAAGATAGAGGCTGAACAACATTATTAACAAAATTGACTCAATATATACATTACTCTCTCTCCAACAGCTGCAGAATATACATTCTTTTCCAAGCACACGGGGAACATTTACAAAACTTTACCATACTTGGGTAAAAAACCAGTCCCTGCATATTTCAATGGACTGACATTGATTTTGAGTTATGTATGTTGACTAATTAGACAACTCAATAATGAACAAATAAGAAGAAAATCTCCACATGTTAAGGAAATTTAGAAATACAATCCTAAATAATTCATGGGACAAAGAACATGTTTCATTTACTACAACTGTACAACAAATTACTCCCAAACCAACATAATCATTTACTATGCTCATGAATTCTGTGGGTCAAGATTCTAGAAAATTTCACCTAGATGTGTCCTACTTGCTGTTTGCCATGACAATGCAGTCACGCATCAGTGGAGATTGCTGTCATCTAAAGGGTTGACTATGGCTGGAGGATGCATTCTAAGATGACTTAATCACATGATTATCATGGCCCTTTATAGAAGATGCATGTTTCAACCCTTTTAAGTATTGAGAAAACTAACTTAAATGATTTGCTTTCACTTGATGGGAAAAGCAATGCACTTCCCTTTCTTACCTCAGGGTTATACCAATTCTCCAAAAACAGATTTAGCCCAGGGTCATAAAGCCCCCAGAGGGACCTTTATGAGCTCACCATTTCACAAAAATCAGTGTCTAGTACATTGATAAGGTTGTGTTGATTATATATGATAAAGAACATAGGAAAGAACTTTTGGGGTATAATTTTTAATATGATTACCTAAGAGCTGTGGGAAAAAAAAACCAACCAGGTCAATTATATAATTAAAACAAACTGAAACTACTAAATCAAGTATATATCAAATTGGTACTGCAACAATACAGAAAAATAATAACTATTTAAAAGAAGTTTGAATGGTACTTGGTATTTCCCTCATGGACTATATTCTAAGCACAAAAGTAATCATGTAATTATTATAAGAACAACAACAACAAAAAAAAGATGTTTTAAACTTCTGCCAGTAGTTTTATTTTTAATAGTAGCAAGGAATTTGGGTACTATTTCATATTTATTCCTTTATAAATCAAAAAACTAATTGTGCAACTAATTGTGTGTTTTGAACTAGTATTTTTAAGGTAAAAGAAAGAAGTTTAAAAACCCTTTTGAAATTAAGTGCACCGGTGGCACATGCCTGTAATCCCAGCAGCTTGGGAGGCTGAGGCAGGAAGATCATGAGTACAAAGCCAGCCTCAGCAACTTAGTAAGGCCCTAAGCAACTCAGTGAGACCTGTCTCTAAATAAAATATAAAAAGGTCTGAGAATGTGGCTCAGGTTAAGCACCTGTGGGTTCAATCCCCAGTAGAAAGAAAGAAAGAAAGAAAAAAGAAAGAAAAAAAGAAAGAAAGAAAGAAAGAAAGACTGAATAGAAGTATTGAGACAAACTCATTATTTTCAGAACACAGATTGGCTTCCTCTGTCCTCTGAAAGGATAGGAAGGTAATAATTGCCTAGTAACCCCAGCACCTGGATTATGGCTCAAGGTCTGGAGAAGGGCAAGTAAGGAAAAGATATGGCATTGTGTTGTGTTAGAAAAAATGAAATATTAATGAGGATGTAGCAACAGGAAATAGGAATCTGTTTGAAGTGGCATCCACTGGCAACATTGGAGAAATTTGATTATCAAATGAATCATAGCAGTAATTTATTAGAATATACTAAAACTTAAATATCTGAAAGATCACAATTATGTTCAAAAGCATAAAAGGAAAATAAATGCTACAACCAGCAGAGGACCAAGAAGAAAAAGAGTGTAAAAGAATGAAGAAAGTTTAAGGGACTCATGAGAAACTATCAAGAGGATGGATATATGCATTATGAGAGTCCTAGAAGAAAAAGAAGAAAAAGGAAAAGAAAATTTATTTGAAGATATAATGGCAAAAAAAAAAAATCCCAAATATGGGGAAAGAAATGGATATCCAAATTCAAGAAGCTCAAAGGACTCTAAGTAGAGTGACCAAAGGTCCACATGAGACACATGGTCCCATGTGTCAAAGACAAAGAGACAGCTTTGAAGCAGCAAGAGGAGAGTAGGTAACCTGTCACACATGAAGGAGCACCCCCCCATCCATCAGATTTCTCATGATGAACTTTGTAGGCCAGAGGGAATGTAATGATACTTTCAATATGCTGGGGGCGGGGGTAGAGGAGAACTGCCAACCAAGAATATCATATTGGCAAACTGTCCTTCAGAATTAAAGGGGAAATTATGATTTCCCTAAATAAACTTGTTTTAGTCAGTTTTTTTTTTCTGCTATGACTAAAAGATCCAACCAGAATAACTGGAGAGGAGGATTATTTAGGGGAAAATGTATTTAGGTAACCATATTAACTAATGATTATTTAGGGGCTCACAGATTTAGAGGTCTCAATCAATAGACAGCAGGCTCCATTCCTTGGGCCTCCAGGTAAGGCTGAACATCATGGCAGAGTGTGGGAGAGGGATGCAGCTCACGTGATGATCAGAAAGCAGCAGAGAGAGAGAGAGAGACTTCATTCTCCACATACAAATATGTACCCCAAAGCCATGCCCCCTATGAACCACTTCCTCCATACACATCCCACCTGCCTCCAGTTACCACTCAATTAATCCCATCAGGGATTAATGTGCTGATTAGGTTAAGGCTATAACCCAATCATTTCTCCTCCAAACCTTCTTGCATTGTCTCACACACGTGAGCTTTTGGGGGACACCTCATATCTAAACCATAACAAAATGCAAGCTGGAAGTTTATTACCACTTAGCCTGCCTTATCAAAAATGCAAAGGAAAGCCCTCCAACTTGAAACGAAGGAATGTTAGGCAGCAATAATAAAGCATAAGAGAGTAGATCTCAATTATTAAGTAGTATTCTACATAAAATAAATTTTAAAGGGAAAAATTAAGCCTTGATTTCAATTGAAAGTATACACTAAAGTCATTGATTTAGACTTCTAATTATTAGTGGAAATTCTACTAAATTGATATAGAGTATAGAAATATTTAGGGGAATTTAAATCATTATATAAGTTAAATTTTAAGGTTTATTGAAGCTGTTTAAGTCCTTAATAGATTTGATTAGATAATCAAAAACAAAAGAAAAACAAATTTACATAACTTACATATGCAGTTTCAAATGTTGAAGTTGTTTGAGGTTATAAATGGAATCAAACACTATGTAAAGTCTCCTTCAAATTGGAAATTAAAATTTGGTAGACTTAGGAATAGTATAATAAGATTTTTAAAGTGCACTTAAATGAACAAAGAAGAATTGGACTTTTGAATTTATAGCTTTAACAAGTTGAATATTGGTTTTAAAACCAAAGAAACTTCTCAATAGCATTTCCAGTGCATACCAAAGGCCCTTGAGAGCACCACAAACCTTGCCTTTGATATTCCTGCAGGGGGAAAAATCTGATCAAAGTTAATATTAATAACTTAAAGCTGGTAGGCTAGAAATTGCAGCTATACTTAATATGTACCTTGATTTTTTAAAATGCCCTTCAAATTTCCAGTAGTCTTAGCAAAGGTAAAGGTTAAAAAATTTTACACTAGCATTTTCCTATAAAAATGCAATCTAGGCACAAAAGCAGAAATAAAACCAATGCTGTTTCTCAGATAGAGCTAAATTTCTCATACTGAGGGGATATAACATAACTGCTCTCCCAATAGCAGCAAATATATATATATATGTATATATATGTATATATATACATATATATGCATATATATATTTGAATTAATAAATATAAACAAAATTACATGATTACTGAATGAATATAAAATATTGCAAGTAGATGACATTTTTAGAACTAATTTTAATAAATGTTAATAAATGTAAAAGAATGCTTCATTAACTTTCAAAGTCAAGAGTTCCACAAACATATTGTTAGTTATAGACATGAATTTATGAGTTTATTTGCATTTTGATAATTTCCACTCTTTAAAAGATTGAGAGAAAAATTAAGAATCAGCATTTATTAAAGATCAGTTACATTCATCACTGTGTATATATTACCTCACGGAATTTTCACCATGACCTATGAGTGGGTACTTTCATCTCCATTTATAGATATGGAGACTAAGGTCACACAGCCATGAGAAGCAAAGCCAGAGTTCTGAGTCTAGCCTACAGCCCCTGCTCCTCAGACTCCAGTGTTGCTCATTGGGTCCTTAGGATTACCTGCAACACGATCAAAAGATTTCATTTCTCAAAACCCCCAAGATGCTGCTAATGCTGCTGGTCCAGGAGGTGGTTCCCTGGATGAATGTACCTGGAGAGAAATCTGTAAATACCTGGTGTGATAGAGTAGGCTAGGATATTACCTACAACTAAATGCTGTTACATGCAGTGAAATTGTATAATTTTTTTAATTTTCAAAAATTATTTAAAAAATTATTTGATAAATTTCTATTGTTCACTTTATCACAAACGTTTTAAGCCCAAAAGTGGTTTGGTATCAAAAATATTGAACTGTGTTTATAATTCAAAGAGACCACATGAGAAAAACCCATCCTCATTTCCATTTTATCCATATCATATTTCCATACAGCCCCTAATTTCTTATGTCTCCTCTACGACACTTCCAAACAACAATCAGTGGTTCAGACTTAGAAACAATAGCATTCAGTCATTGTAATTGAAGCCAGTAACTTTATTTTAGAAAGGAAGTTTCTCCCTTAAAATAAAAAAGGAATAAAATTCACATTTCAATTTTTTTTTCAAAGAAGGCATTCCTTGTGAGGGTATATTATGTATAAAAGTATTATCTTCCTGCTGAGATAGAGTTCACTGGTTAGAAACACGGGCCTGTTTCCCATTGGAAACCTCCCATATTTAAATAAGACAGACATTTGCAACAAAAACATCTCACCACAGCACTTTCTTTTAACAGAGAAGCATTGCACATTTTTCTACCAGATTGCTCTAATATGTGGCCATAACATCTGTTTTGCAGCAATTTCCCAAGCAGGGATGAACTTATACATGGCATGCCAAAAACTTCCTAAAAATATATTTAAGCTTGAACATGCATAAGCAATTGCCTTGTGTGAGCTTTGACCAAGACAATTTCTGAGTTTCCACACATAGGAGAACAAAAGTTAAAGTGAGTTTTAATTTCTGTATGTGTTAGCAATGGCTAGGTTCATCATATCCAAGTCTCCTCTCTGTCACAAGCATATTGAAAGATTTTCCTTGCTCCATTTCAGGTAGGTGGAACCACATTCTAGCCAATGGCCTAAGAGTGGAAAATCATGTGCATCACCTTCAGTTCAAGAGATTGAAAAGACTGTACCTTCTCCATTGCTTTCTTTGCCGCAGCAACTCTAGAAGTCACAGCAATGTGACATAAAATAGCAGAGCTTCTCACAACCTGGTTCCCCCATAGCAGAGCCCCTACCCACCCTTCATTGTCCATGTAGCACATGTAAGAAATAAACTTTGTTGTGTTAAATCCATATTTTGAAGGTTAATTGATGACAACCATATAAACTATCCTTCTCAGGATCATAAGTGGATTTTGTGAAGCACCTTACACCAGAGTGGAAAGTAACAGGAGTGCCATGACTGACGGTCTCAATTCTGTCCCAAACTAGTAATCTGACCTCAGCTAAGCCACTGTGCCTCTCTGAACACCATTTTCTGCAACTGTAAAATGAAGATCTTGGACTATGTTGAATTCAACTCATGTTTCTCTAATGTTTGATATTTGTAAGATGCCAGGCACTGTGCTAGGTGCCAGACATAGAACTATCACAGGGATTCCTTCTAGGTCTCTAATTTAGCACCCAGAAATCTCAATCAGCGGTCCTCTAACATTACCTGCAATCTGATGAGGAACAGTGTGGCAAGTCCACACTTTGATAATAATAAAGCCATTATGTGAATGACCTTACCTGGGGTTAAAGGAGGGAAGCATTTTCATTTCTTTTCATAATTTCTTTTAAATTCATTTTGCAAACTGATTCTTCCCCACTGTTAGTTGATCATTGGGGAAAGTAACTTTGCATTTCCAAGAATAATCTTTTCCATGAATTACAGTGTTCAAGACTGTAATAATCACCTAACTCCAAGCTCCTTTCAACTTAAACTCTCTTCCTTCCCAAGTTCCCTCAGTTCTGGAATCCATCAGAGGATACTGCAACAGGGATAGATCAGGAAGGTGTTGATCAATTTTTTTTTTCTCCAAAAACTCACTGATGTTTCTGAGCCCTCCAGGTTTGGGGACTAGGAAGGCAGGATCAAAGTATCTCACATAGTAGGTCCACTGTGGTCTGTCTGTATTTCCGCTGGATTCATAGGCCTTACAGTTTCTAGAGCAAGTTCCTGGAAGTCCATTGTGCAGAATTCCCACCTTCCATCAGAGACTTCTTTGGAAGAAGGAGACAGTATGTATCCTTCACTGCCATTTTCTCAGCTTGGGGGTATGACCCTCTAGTAAGTTCGCATAGTCATTTCAGTGACTACATCACTGTCCACATTTGTCACTGTCCACATTTGGTCCCTGGAAAACATTTTGTTCCACTGAGTGGAAACCTAGAGTCTCTCTCTACCTCCTATCATGTTTTTTGGTAAAGAGCAGACACCAATCATTCCTTAAGCTGTGTTAAGTACCTCAACCTCTCTTAGTGGCCTTTCTTTCAGCACTTCTATTTTAGGTTTATGGCGAGGAGAAAGCAACCATCTTCTTTCTGCCACTGGTGGGTGGAGGGGGAATTCTAGGGAGCCTGAATATTGACAACACTCCAAAGAAATCCTCTCTCCCTAGGTCTCTTTACCTCCATTCTTTTATACCCTCAAAATGTACAACAGGACTATGTTAAATAACAGTGGTGAAAGGGGGCATCCCTGTCTTGTTCCAGTTTTTAGAGGGAATGCTTTCAATTTTTCTCCATTTAAGATAATGTTAGCCTGGGGCTTTGCATAAATAGCTTTTATAATGTTGAGATATGTTCCTGTTATTTGTACTTTTTCTAGTGTTTTGAACATAAAGGGGTGTTGTATTTTGTCGAATGCTTTTTCTGCATCTATTGAGATGATCATATGGTTTTTCTCTTTAAGTCTATTGATGTGATGTATTATGTTAATTGATTTCCGAATGTTGAACCAACCTTGCATGCCTGGGATAAACCACTTGATCGTGGTGCACTATCTTTTTGATATGTTTTTGTATTCGATTAGCCAGGATTTTGTTGAGAATTTTTGCATCTATGTTCATTAAAGATATTGGCCTGAAGTTTTCCTTTTTGGCTGTGTCTTTGCCTGGCTTTGGAATTAATTTAATATTGGCCTCATAGAAAGAGTCTGGGAGAGCTCCCTCTTTTTCTATTTCTTGAAATGAGTTGAAGAGCAACGGTTTTAGTTCTTCTTTGAAGGTCTTATAGAACTCGGCTGTAAATCCATCAGGTCCTGGGCTTTTTCTAGCTGGTAGTGTTTTGATGGTGTCTTTTATTTCCTCACTTGAAATTGATCTATTTAAATTGTGTATATCCTCCAGATCCAGTTTGGGCAATTTGTATAACTCTAGGAATCTGTCAATGTCTTCAATATTTTCTATTTTATTAGAGTACAAGTTTTCAAAGTAATTTCTAATTATCCTCTGTATATCTGAGGTGTTCGTTGTGATATTTCCTTTTTCATCAAAGATGTTAGTGATTTGAGTTTTTCTCTCCTTCTTTTCGTTAGCATCGCTAAGTCTGTCAATTTTCTTTATTTTTTCAAATAACCAACTTTTAGTTTTGTCAATTCTTTGAATTGTTTCTTCAGTCTCAATTTCATTAATTTTAGCTATGATTTTAATTATTTCCTGTCTTCTACTGCTCTTGGTGTTGGTCCGTTCTTCTTTTTCTAGTGCTTTGAGGTGTGATGTTAAGTCATGTATTTGTTGTTGTTGTTGTTGTTGTTTTTCCTTTTGAGGAATGAACTCAGTGCAATGAATTTTCCTCTTAATACTGCCTTCATAGTGTCCCAGATATTTCTATACGAGGTATTTGTGTTCTCATTTACCTCTCAGAATTTTAATCTCCTCCTTGATGTCTTCTTCAACCCCTTGTTTGTTCAGTAGCATGTTGTTTAGCTTCCAATTGTTGGAGTAGTTTTTCTTATTCCTTGTTTTGTCATTGATTTCCAATTTCATCCCTTTATGGTCTGATAGAATGCAGGGTAGTAGCTCTACTTTTTTATATTTGCTGAGGGTTGCCTTGTGGCATAATATATGGTCTATTTTGGAGAAGGAGCCATGTGTTGCTGAGAAGAAAGTGTATTCACTTACTGAAGGATGAAATATTCTATATATGTCTGTTAGGTCTAAGTTATTAATTGTTCTAATGAGGCCTAAAGTTTCTTTATTTAGCTTTTGTTTTGATGATCTATCCAGTGGTGATAGAGGTGTGTTGAAGTCCCCTAGGATAACTGTGTTGTGATCTATTTTACTCTTGAATTTGAGAAGAGTTTGTTTGATTAATGTAGGTGCCCCATTATTTGGAGCATATAGATTTATAATTGTTATATATTGTTGATGAATGGGTTCCTTAATCAGTAAGAAATATCCATCTTTGTCCCTTTTGATTAACTTTGGCTTATTTAACATAGTACTTGAAACTCTGGCCAGAGCAATTAGACAGATGAAAGAAATTAAAAGGATCCACATAGGAAAAGAAGAGCTCAAATTAGCACTATTTGCTGATGACATGATAATATACCTAGAAGACCCAAAAAACTCTACCAGAAAACTTTTACAACTAGTAAATTAATTTGGCAAAGTAGCAGGATACAAAATCAATACCCATAAGTCAAAGGTATTTTTTGTACATCAGTGAAAAAGCCTCTGAAAGGGAAATGATGAAAACTACCCTATTTACAATAGCATCAAAAAAAAAATAAAATAAAATACCTGAGAATGAACTTAACAAAAGAGGTGAAAGACCTCTACAATGAAAACTATAGAACACTAAAGAAAGAAATTATAGAAGACCTCAGAAGATGGAAAGACCTTCTGTGTTCTTGGATAGGCAGAATTAATATTGTCAAAATGTCCATTCTACCAAAAGCATTATACAGATTCAATGCAATTCCAATCAAAATCCCAATGACATTCCTTGAAGAAATAGAAAAAAGCAGTCATGAAATTCATCTGGAAAAATAAGAGACCCAGAATAGCTAAAGCAATCCTTAGCAAGAAAAGTGAAGCAGGTGGCATCACCATACCAGATTTTAAATTATACTATAGAGCAATAGTAACAAAGACAGCATGGTATTGGCACCAAAACAGATGGGTAGACCAATGGTATAGAATTGAGGACACAGAGACTAATACATATAATTTCAGCTATCTTATATTAGACAAAGGTGCCAAAAATGTACAGTGGAGAAAGGATAGCCTCTTCAACAAATGGTGCTGGGAAAACTGAAAATCCATATGCAACAAAATGAAATTAAACCCTTATCTATCACAATGCACAAAATTCCATTCAAAGTGGATCAAGGACCTAGGAATTAGACCAGAGACAATACGCCTAATAGAAGAAAAATTAAGCTCCAATTTCCAACATGTCAGATTAGGCCCCAAGTTCCTTAATAAGAATCCTGTAGTGCAAGAATTAGTATCAAGAATTAATGAATGGGATAGATTCAAACTAAAAAGCTTCTTCTCAGCTAAAGAAACAATCAGTGAGGTGAATAGAGAGCCAACTAATTAGGAACAAATATTTAATACATGCACATCAGACAGAGCACTAATTTCTAGAATATATAATGAACTCAAAAAACTCAACAACAAAAAAAACAAATATCCCAATGAATAAATGGGCCAAAGAACTGAACAGACACTTCCCAGAAGAAGATATACAATCAATCAACAAATACATGAAAAAATGCTCAACATCACTGGCATTTGGAGAGATGCAAATCAAAACTACCCTAAGATATCATTTCACACCAGTCAGAATGGCAGCTATTAAGAACACAAACAACAATAAATGTTGGAGAGAATGTGGGGGAAAAGGCACACTCATACATTGCTGGTGGGACTGCAAAATGGTGCAACCATTATGGAAAGCAGTATGGAGATTTCTTGGAAAACTGGTAATGGAGCCACCCTATGACCCAAACATCCCACTCCTGGGTCTATTTCCAAAGGTCTTAAAAACAGCATATTACAGTGACACAGCCATCTCAATGTTTGTAGCTGCACAAATCACAAGAGCTAGGTTGTGTAACCAACCTAGATGTCCCTCAGTAGATGAATGGATTAAGAAAATGTGGTATATACACAAAATGGAATTTTACTCAGCAGTAAAAGAAAATAAAATAATGGCATTCGCAGGTAAATGGATGAAGTTAGAGAATATAATGCTAAGTGAAGTTAGTGAATCTCAAAAATCCAAATACCAAATGTTTTCTCTGATATAAGGAGGCAGATTCACAGTGGTGTTGGGTGTCAGGGTACATAGGAAGGTTAGAGGAACACTAGAATGGTCGAAGGGGAGGGAGGAAGAGGGAGGGAGCAAGGGGGTCATGGGGGGGAGAAAAGTGGTATAATAAGATGGCTATCATTATCCTAAATGCATGATTGAAGACTTGAATAGTACGAATATACTTTGTATACAAGCAGTGTTATGTGAAAAGAGGCTCTATATGTGTATTATGAATTGTAATGCATTCTACTATTACAAATACAACAACTTTGAATAAATAAATAAATAAATACACAACAGGACAATATTGGGGAAATTAATTTAAATGTCTCCAGTCTGAGGAACACCATGCTTTGGGAAGTTCTGCAGGGTTATTGAACCCTAAGAGTGTTCTTTTTCTTTCTTTCTTTTTTCTTTCTTTCTTTCTTTCCTTTTTTGGTGGTACTGGGGATTTAATCCAGGGCTCTATGCATGTGAGGCAAGCACTCTACCAACTGAGCTATCCCCTGCCCCCTAATAGTGTTCTTAGCTATTGTGGTATCAGTTGAAACAGGGACACTGTACTGACATTCTATTTATAATGCTAAAGAACATATATGTATGTGAATTTCACAAACTTATTTGGAGGCTGGTTGGTATAAAAAATAGAACATAGCTTCTAGTATTGGATATAAATTAGCCTAAATTTACTTCACCATTTAGTAACTGTAAAAGTAATGTCTAATTTTATATTCCTTTGAGGATTCAAAATTAGGTAACATACAAATACAATAATATTACTGACTTATTGTGGCCAGCTAACAAGTCAGCTTCCTTTTACCTCCCAATTTTCTGACAGATACAGTGATTGCCAGTTTCCTAATGCCATTGCTCAGAAATGAAATGACAGAGGTCAGATTTAAACACAGGCCTTCACACTCCAAATATCACTACTTTACCACACTAGCTTGATTCTGTGTGACAAACCTTGAGATCTCAATAGACATTTCAGATAAACATTCTTCTACATGGGCTATTTCTAGTTGGTAAAATTTAGCCTATGTTAAGAAAACACAGTACTCAGTCCACTTGGCTTCGATATGTATATGTCCTAAATGAGCTCAATTGTGTTCAGAATTTTGAGTAGCTAGTAAATTCACAATAACTTGAAAATCAGTTATGATTCAGTTCACAGCCCAGGGGATGACCGTCGATGACTGTTTAGAGAGATGGGTATGCAGAGAGCATCATCAGGTGTTTGCCAAGTTCCAAACACCATCATTCAATTTTGTAAATTATTTTTTCACCCAGGATGTTGAAAATTTTCACATTTTTTAGGAATCTTCATCCAACAAAGTAAGTGAGATATTCATCTCATGGGCTTATCTACTTCTGCCAGGCAGGTTTCCTTAGCTTATGGATTTTTTTAAAAAAGAAAAACCAGCTTGGGATTTTGGCAGACATAGAGAGGGTCATTTGGTTCTCCTTTTAAGAAAGAATTGGCTATCCAGGTGTGTAGTTATCTGACAACCAACAGCTGTTGATCATTTCAGGTCCCTTCACTTTTTTGAGCTGAGCACTGTAGGGGTTCTGTGTTTGGGATTAGGGTCTCTGATGAACTTTGTGATTGTGGCATGCTTAGTGGCTAGGAAGGTACAGAATGTCTGGTTGCTGGGAGACTTCCGTGTTAAAGACACGGGATGCCTGGCCTCTGTAGCAATGTTCTTCACCAGGAAGCTCTGTGTTAAGAGTTTTGTCAGTTTCAAACTTGATCTTAGACACATGGCTCCTGGGAATAAAGGAACTTGCTTGCTAGATAACTACAATGTTTCATCAAGCTCAGGTGCTCCTGGATCTGCCCCCCTAAAAGTAACTTTAGACAATGGACTTTCTTGAAAGCTGCACAATGCTCCTGACATTGCATATTATGACAGTGAAATGTAACTTCAGAATAAGCAACCTTATTGATATTCTAAACAATAATGTAGTTATGGTACTAATGACCTAATATAACCTATTGGTAAAAATAAACGTGGTCGCTTGGACAAGGAGCCACTCTGCCACTTTCCTGTCTCTGCACCTTGTCTCTGTGTCTCCCTTATTTTTATTCCTTACAGAGCACACACTCTTCTCATGGTGGTCCCAGCCAGTGATTAAATGATATTAAACTTCTTAAAGTGAACTCTAGAAGCTGAAACATGCAAGAGAAAAACCACAAAGAGCAAAATCTTCATAGATGCCTAGCATTTTCCCAAACTTCAGTGATCTCAACCACTCTTAATTCAACAGCAACTTTGACAACTCACTTATCATTATTGTCTGAGAAATAGCAATTCTCTCTGTTCACACTCACATTTGGATTCGCATGTTGTTTAGGCAATTACATAAGCAAGAGCAAAAGCATCAAATGATTTGGGAACAAACACTTGTCACAATGCTTCCTAAACTTTAATGTGCTTGTAAGTCATCTGGGGATTGTTAAGATGCAGATTCCTGCTCAGCACTTCTGGGGCTGGGTCTCCATTGCTAAGTGATCATCCAGGTGATGTTAGTGTCATTGGTCCCCTCCTCAAGTAGCTTCCAGGATGCCTTGGGCACTCACTAGTGTTTTACACTAAGAATGAAGCTGGGGAGCTCGCCTGGCCCCCGGCTCTCCCCTGGCTGCCGACTCACGCAGCCATCACCTCTGGGGCTGGGAATAGCAGCTCCCTGCTGCAGACAGGGCCTGACCAGAGGAAGGGCCCCATCCATTCCCTGAGGAAGTACGACCTGCCCAGCTGCAACCGGAACAATGGGTAGACACTGGCAGGAAGGAGCGGCCTAGCCACCAGTCCCCCTTTTCCCCCCATTACCAGGATGAGGAACTGCAGACTCCACCCTGTAGAAAGGCCCTGCTGCCACCTGCCCAACCCCACCAAAACAACTAGAATGGGAGGAGACCCAGAAGGAGGAGAGTGGGGAGAAGAAAGGCAGACTGCCTGCTCCACCACACTGTGGCCAAGAGGTGATCCAA
The DNA here is from genome assembly GCA_025594165.1 of Tamias sibiricus. Classification (NCBI taxonomy): domain Eukaryota; kingdom Metazoa; phylum Chordata; class Mammalia; order Rodentia; family Sciuridae; genus Tamias; species Tamias sibiricus. The sequence goes on along the minus strand of CM046664.1, from coordinate 101,972,369 downwards.
GAGAGAGGCCCGCTGTGGAGAGGCAAATTGGAGAGGCAACCTGCGTCTGCCCAGAGAGACACACTGAACTGAGTTCCTGTAGCTACTCAACCCAACGCCAATATAATTATAGGCCTGAGGCTACCACTGCCACAAAACTGAGTTAGCTACGCTACTACCAAGGAACAACAAAAAGGTCCGGGTAAGACATCACTAAGGTCCCTAGAGACCAGGATGCACCAGAAGGTGCAACCAGTTATGATGTTGTGAACTAACAGGGAATCTTACACGGGGTTGTCTACCTCTGGCTTCTTCTACTAACAGCCAAATTCTAATGATTATACTCTCACTAGTCAAATAATCTAATACCTCTATTTTCTCACATCTTACTTCATAAACCTTTAAGCCAAACTCTAAGTCCCCCCTTCTATCATTAGATACTGTAAACCACCACACAAACATAGAGACTATATGGTATAAGATAACTGACATCATCATTTCTGTTTATAGCAACAAAACTGTAAATATAAAAATAGAAACTAACTGATATATGGACACACATTGGATACATTGAAAGATCTAATATTGATATTTCCCTAAAAAGTGAGGTTCTGGGTAACATGGAGGGACCTTATAAGACAAAAGGGCAGAAGCTGTAATACCTCAGGCTTACCTTGCAAGAGTAGAAAATACACAGACATCATGAGAAAACAAGGGAGAAAAATACAACAACAGAAACCACAGAAACACAGTAGGTGAAATGTCAGAGAAGGAGTTCCAGATATACATAATTAAAATGATAAGGGATTTAAAAAATGACCTAAGTGAACAGATACAGGCAAAAATTGATCTCTCCAACAAAGAGATAAGAGATCAAATACAGGTAGCAAAAGATTACTTCAAGAAAGAGATATAGAGTTTGAGAAAAAAACAAACAGAAATCCTTGAAATGAAAGAAACAATAAGCCACTTAAAAAATTCAATAGAAAGCATCACCAACAGATTGGACCACTTGGAAGATAGGACCTCAGACAATGAGGACAAAATATATAATATCAAAAATCAAGTTGACCTCACAGTGAAGATGGTAAGAAACCATAAACAGAATATCCAAGAACTATGGGATATCATCAAAAGACCAAATTTAAGATTTATTGGTATAGAGGAAGGTGCAGAGATTCAAACCAAAGGAATGAACAATCTCTTCAATGTAATAATATCAGAAAATTTCCCAAGCAGGAAGAATGAATTTGAAAATCAAATACAAGAGGCCTATAAGATGCCAAATGTACAAAATTACAACAGGTCCACACCAAGACACGTTGTAATGAATATGCGTAGAATACAAAATAAAGATAGAATTTTAAAGGCTGCAAGAGAGAGAAGTCAGATTACCTACAAGGGAAAACTAATTTGCATCTCAGCAGATTTTTCAACCCAGACCCTCAAAGCCAGGAGAGCCTGGAACAACATATACCAGGCTCTAAAAGATATGGGATGCCAACCAAGAATTTTATATCCAGCAAAATTAAGCTTTAGATTTGAGGATGAAATAAAAACCTTCCATGATAAACAAAAGCTAAAAGAATTTACAACAAGAAAGCCTGCTCTACAGAACATTCTTGGTAAAATATTCCACAAGGAGGAAATAAAAAATAATAATGAAAATCTGCAAAGGGAAAAACTACAATAAAGGAAAAAAACAACCAAAGGAAAAACCAAGTGAAACTAAATGCCAAAAATAATCAAATATAAAAATAACTGGTAATACAAATTATGTCTCAAAAATAACACTGAATGTTAGTGGCCTAAACTCGCCAATTAAAAGACATAGACTAATAGATTGGATTAAAAAAACAGACCCAACAATTTGTTGCCTTCAAGAGACACATCTCATAGGAAAAGATGCCCATAGACTGAAGGTGAAAGGATGGGATAAAATATATCACTCACATGGTCTACATAAGCAAGCAGGGGTCTCCATCCTCATATCAAATAAAGTAGACTTCAAGCCAAAGTTAGTCAAAAGTGATAAAGATGGACACTTCATACTGCTTAAGGGAATCATAGATCAACAAGATATAACTTATAAATCTTTTTGCCCCAAATAATGGAGCATCTACATTCATCAATCAAGCTCTTCTCAAGTTCAACAATCAAATAAATGACAACACAATAATTCTATGTGATTTTAACATGACTTTTTTTTACCACTGGATAGATCTTCCAAATAAAAGTTAAACAAAGAAACTACAGAACTCAATAATACAATTAATAATTTAGACTTAACAGACATATATAGAGTGTCACCCATCAATGAGCCAATACACTTTCTTCTCAGCAGTACATGGATCCTTCTAAAAAATAGACCATATATTATGCCATAAAGCAATTCTAAGCAAATATAAAAAAGTAGGGATACTACCCTGCATTCTATCAGATCATAATGGAATAAAATTAGAAATCAATGATAAAAAAGAAAGAAAAGCTACATTAACACCTGGAGACTAAATAATATGCTATTGAATGATCTATGGGTTGCAGAAGACATCAAGAAGGAGATTAAGAAATTCTTAGAGGTAAATGAGAACAACGATACAACATACTGAAATCTCTGGGACACCCTGAAGGCAGTACTAAGAGGAAAGTTCATTGCATGGAACTCATTCCTTCAAAAAAGAAAAAGTCAACAAATAAATGAACTAACATTACATCTCAAAGCCCTAGAAAAAGAAGAACAAATGAATCCCAAAAGAAGTAGAAGATAGGAAATAGCTAAAATCAGAGCTGAAATTAATGAAATTAAAACTAAAAAAAAATTTTTTTTTTAAATTGACAGAACAAAAAGTTGGTTCTTTGAAAAAATAAATAAAATTGATAGACCTTTAGCCATGCTAACTAAGAAAAGAAGAGAGAAAACACAAACTCCCAACATCTACGATGAAAAAGGAAATATCACAATGGACACTACAGAAATACAGAAGATAATTAGAAATGATTTTGAAAATTTATACTCCAATAAAATAGAAAATAACAAAGGCATCAACATATTTCTAGGGACATGTAATATGCCCAAACTAAATTAAGATGACATTCACAATTTAATTAAGTCAATTTCAAGCAAAGAAATAGAGGATGCCATAAAAAAAACTTACCAACCAAGAAAAGCCCAGGACCAGATGGAAACACAGCCGAGTTCTACAAGACCTTTATAAGAAGAACTAACACCAATATTTCTCAAACTATTTCATGAAATAGAAAAAGAGGGAACACTCCCACCCTCATTCTATGAGGCCAATATTACCCTGATTCCAAAACCAGACAGAGACAAATCAAAGAAAGAAAACTTCAGACCAATATCTCTAATGAACATAGATGCAAAAATCCTCAATAAAATTCTGGCAAATCAAATACAAAAACACATCAAGAAGATAGTGCATCACGATCAAGTGGGCTTCATTCCAGGGATGCAAGGTTGGTTCAATATAAGAAAATCAATAAATGTAATTAATCACATCAACAGGCTCAAAGATAAAAATCATATGATCATCTCAATAGATGCAGAGAAAGCATTTGACAAAATACAACATCACTTCATGTTCAAAATGCTAGAAAAAATAGGGATAACGGGAATATACTTCAACATCGTAAAGGCCATCTATGCTAAGCCCCAGGCCAACATCATCCTAAATAGAGAAAAATTGAAAGCATTCCCTCTAAAAACCAGAACAAGACAGGGATGCCCTCTTTCACCACTCCTACTTCACATAGTTCTTGAAGCCCTAGCCAGAGCAATTAGACAGACAAAAGAAATTAAAGGGATAAGGATAGGAAAAGAGGAACTCAAATTATCACTCTTTGCAGATGATATGATTCTATACATAGAAGATCCAAAAAATTCCACCAGAAATCTTCTAAATCTAACAAATAAATTCAGCAATGTAGCTGGATATAAAATCAATACCCATAAATCAAAGGCATTTCTGTACATCAGTGACAAATCCTCAGAAAGAGAAACTAGGAAATACACCCCATTTACTATAGCCTCAAAAAAAATAAATATTTTGGGAATCAACTTAACAAAAGAAGTGAAAGACCTCTACAATGAAAACTTCACCACACTAAAGAAAGAAATTAATGAAGATCTTAGAAGATGGAAAGATCTACCTTGTTCATGGATAGGTAGAACTAATATTGTCAAAATGACCATTCTCCCAAAAGCACTATACAGATTCAATGCAATATCAATCAAAATCCCAATATCATTCCTCATAGAAATAGAAAAAGCAATCATGAAATTCATCTGGAAAAATAAGAGACCCAGAATAGCCAAAGCAATTCTTAGCAAGAAGAATGAAGCAGGTGGCATTACTATTCCAGACCTTAAATTGTACAACAAAGCAATAGTAACAAAAATAGCATGGTATTGGCATCAAAATAGACCAGTTGACCAATGGTACAGAATAGAAGACTCAGATATGAACCCACACACCTAGAGTTATCTTATGTTAGACAAAGGTGCCAAAAATGCTCACTGGAGAAAAGACAGCTTCTTCAACAAATGGTGTTAGGAAAACTGGAAATCCTCATGTAATAAAAATGAAATTAAGTCTCTTTCTCTCACCATGCACAAAACTTAACTCAAAGTGGATCAAGGACCTAGGAATTAAAACAGAGACCTTGCACCTAATAGAAGAAAAAGTAGGCCCAAATCTTCATCATGTTGGTTTAGGCTGCAACTTCCTCAATAAGACCCCTATACCACAAGAACTAGAAACAAGAATCAATAAATGGGATGGATTCAAACTAAAAAGCTTCTTCTCAGCAAAAGAAACAATCAGTGAGGTGAATAGAGGACCTATAGAATGGGAGCAAATCTTTATCACAAGCACATCAGATAGAACACTAACCTCAAGGGTTTATAAAGCTTTTAAAAGACTTAACACCAAAAAAACAAATAATCCAATCAATAAATGGGCCAAGGAACTGAACAGACATGTCTCAGAAGATGATATAAAAACAATCAACAAATATATGAAAAAAATATTCAACATCTCTATCAATTAGAGAAATGTGTCACTGCCTGAAGCGATTGCCGCTTGGAGCAATGACGCCACAGGAATAAGTTCAGAGGCAGACTGGAAACGAACAGGCTCTTTATTCTGCTAGCTTCTCTCTCCGGCTCCAAGAATAACTCCTACCCGCAATCCACACTCCTCCAACCACCACAAAATGGCACCGACCCCTTCCGCAATCTCCCGGGCCAAGTCTCGCGTGATCATGCAAATGGCGCCAACCTGATCTACAATGTCCCAGGCCAAGTCTCGCGAGATCATGGAAGGTGGTAATGCTTGAACATCTTTATGGCTCACAGCTAACTGCAATCTTAGCTATCTCCTTAATTAGGGCTCCTACAGAAATGCAGATCAAAACAACTCTAAGATTTCATCTTACTCCAGTCAGAATGGCAGCTATCAAAAAAACAAACAACAATAAATGCTGGTGAGCATGTGGTGAAAAAGGCACACTCTTGTATTGCTGGTGGAACTGCAAATTGGTGAAGACAATCTGGAAAGTAGTATGGAGATTCCTAGGAAAACTGGGAATGGAACCACCATTTGACCCAGCTATCCCACTCCTTCGCCTATTCCCAAAGGACTTAAAAAGAGATTACTACAAGGACACAGCAACATCAATGTTTATAGCAGCACAATTCACAATAGCTAGATGTGGAATCAACCCTGATGCCCATCAGCAGATGAATGGATAGGGAAACTTAGGTATATATACACAATGGAACACTACTCAGCACTAAAAGAGAATAAAATCTGCAGGTAAATGGATGGAGTTGGAGAAAATAATGCTAAGTGAAGTTAGCCAATCCCAAAAAACAAAAGGTCGAATGATCTCTTTGATATGAAGATACTAACTTATAAAGGCAAGAGAGAGGGAATGAAAGGAATGAAAGAGCTTTAAATAGAACAAAGAGTGGGGAGGGAAGGGGGGGGGACAAGGGGATAGAAATAATGGCAGGCTGAGATATCCATGATTACCCTAAATACATGTATGAAGACACAATTGTTATAAAAATACTTTATATTAAATCAGCAACTTGAAAAAAAATATAATAAGTGCATGTATAAAAACTTAAATGGTATGAAAATACTTTGTGTAAAACCAATGACTTGGAAAATTGTGCTCTTTATATGTAATATGAAAGGAATTGCACTCTAAAAGCATATGTAACAAATTAAACTAAAAAATTTTTTAAAAAATGAAGCTGGGGGTGTGGCTCAGTGTGAGAGTGCTTACCTAGCATGTGTGAGGCACTGGGTTCAATTCTCAGCACCACATAGAAGTAAATAAATAAAAATAAAGGTCCATCAACAACTAAAAAATAAAGAATGAAAAACATGTCTGCATCAGGCAAATCAGGAGAGTTTCTTCAGTGTTCGAGAGTGAAGAATTGGCTTTGGACACACACTATGTCTAGCACTTTATTCTGTATCATTTCATTTAATCCCTGAAACTTCATATAAAAGAAGGCAATAGTCACATTGTATGGATTGCAAAACTACAGCTGGCCAGCTAGATTGCCAAATGTCACAAAACCATTGAGCAGCAAGAGACACTCTGCCTGGGAAAGAGCAGCTATTCTTTGTTTCCAGTCAAGATTTTGAAAATCAACTAAATGAAAGAAAACTTGAGAAGGCCAGCCCATTGCTCACTTTTTAAGATTATAGGTGAAGGAATTTTTACCGAAAATAATGTGAAGCAAAACAGACAATGAAGAGTGTTCAATTCTTAGTCTTCTGAATGGATTCTGAGTGAAGTAAGCCTATGCCATACTTCATTTATGAAGCCAAAATTATTACCCTTATTAATAAAAATACTTTTCATATGTGAAAGTCTTTAATTTATTAATTTATAATGTTTATGGATTTTTGGATGCTCATGAATCAACTGTATCCATTATATTAGCCATAAAAGGGATGCAATGTCAAACTTCACAAACTGAGACCAGAGCCAAACTGAGTTTTACTGAATCCTAAATATTTGCAGTTGTTGAATAATTCATCCCTTTAAAACTCTAGTACAGAGGCTCTTTTCTGTTAGTAAGGACCTAAAAGGATGTTTCACGTTAATATTTTATTCTATTTGAATCATTATCTTTCCAACTACAAGGGGGAAAGTAAAGCAACTTAATAAACTAGGACCATGAGCCAAGAAAGCAGAATCCAGATGTTTTAAAATTGTTCTTCTCAAACAATAGTAAAACTAAAAGCATTTTTTATTCCACAAAAAAATAATGTCTACTATAGTTATATTAATTGCTGGTTGACAGAAATTGAAGAAATACATTTAACTTCATAATGAACTCTTAACAGAAAAACATTATGCAGATGGTAATTTCAGTCTGTTAGGAATTTATGGAAAATCTCACTCAAATTGTCAAATATTTGAGTTCCTACTACTAGCTAAAAAATTGTACTGCACCAAGAGGTCTCACCTCTTTTACAGTTAGAGAAACAGAAGATCGTACCTGTTGGATTTGGCATCTGCAATGACCAACCAACTGTCCTGTTCTCTGTTTCAAAAAACTGAATCACTTTGGAGAAACAAGAAAACTGAAATTTAGTATCTCTTATTGTAAAAACTGTAACTTACAAATTGCATATTCATTTATAGAAAAAGCAAAGGTTTCTTTCAGCACCAAAACAATGACAGGTAAAATGGAAGTGGGTGGAGACTACTAAAAGGACCATGAATTTGGAGTCCAAATACCAGAGTTCCCATCCAAGTATTGTCACATACTAGGTCTCCGTTTCCACATATAAAAGGAGGAAGCTTCTTCTGGCTTTACAATTATAAGACTATATGAACAATTTCCTTAACAATAATCAAACTTCCAAAAATATCAATGATTTTATTTTATGGTGTTTTGTACTGGAATAATAGTTACCCAAAATTGACAGTCTTAACCTGGATGATGAACCAAATTATTTGAGAATATCTACTTTCTTCTTTAAATTCTTCTACTTTTTCTGACTTTTCATAGCAAGCACATATTTTTTCTTATATTCATAAAATGCCTTCCAAATTTGATAAGAGAAATAAAGACAGCCACAGTTCTTTCAATAGTATATGTTATGTATCCATGGAAAGTGTCCTCCCCATTTAATCCCAGCAATGAGATATATGTGCTCTTATTTTTATTTGTTCTAATTAGTTATACATGACAATGGAATGCACTGTGACAATCATAATAAATAGAGTATAATTTCTCATTCATATGGTTGCACATTATGTAAATCAAACCAGTCATATATGTACATAGAGTAATAGTGTCAGATTCATTCTACAATTCTTCCTACCCTCATTCCCCTCCCCTTCCATCATTCCCCTTTACCTAATCCAAAGTAAATCTATTCTTCCCTAGCCCCCTCCCTTATTGCGAATCAGCATCAGAGAAAACATTCAGTCTTTGGTTTTGGGGGATTAGCTTATTTCACTTAGCATGATATTCTCTAGTTCCAACCACTTACTGGCAAATGCCATAATTTTATTCTTTTTTTTAAAGGTCGAATAATATTCCATTGTGTATATATACCACATTTTCTTTACCCATTCATCTGTTGAAGGACACCTAGGTTGGTTCCATAGTTTAGCTAATGTGAGTTGAGCATCTATAAACATTGATATGGCTGTGTCAATATGATATGCTGATTTGCTGATTTTAAGTCCTTTGGGTATATACTGAGGAGTGGGATAGCTGTGTCAACCCATTTCAAATCTTCTGAGGAATCTCCATGCCACTTTCCATAATGGTTGCACCAATTTGCAGTCCCACCAGTAATGTATGAGTGTACCTTTACCCCGCATCCTCACCAACATTTATTGTTGCTTGTATTCTTGATAATTGCCATTCTGACTGGAGTGAGGTGAAATCTTAGTGTAGTTTTGATTTGCATTTCTCTAGTTGCTAGAAATGTTGAACATTTTTTCATATATTTGTTGATTGATTGCATTTCTTCTTCTGTGAAGTGTATGTTCATTTCTTTTGCTCATTTATTGATTGAGGTATTTGTTGTTGATTTTTTTTTTTTGGTGTTAAGTTTTTGAGTTCTTTATGTATCCTAGAGATTAATGCTCTATCTGAGGTGCAGGTGGTAAAGATTTTTTCCCCATTCTGTAGGCTCTCTCTTCACATTATTGATTGTTTCCTTTGCTATGAAGAAGTTTTAGAAGTGGTGAAAGAGGGCATCCTTGTCTTATTTCAGTTTTAGAAGGAATGTTTTTAATTTTTCTCCATTTAGGATGATGTTGGCCTTGGGTTTAACATATATAGCTTTTACAATGTTGTTCCTACTATATCTAGTTTTTCTAGTGTTTTGAATATGAAGGGGTGTTGTATTTTGTCAAAAGCTTTTTCTGCATCTGTTAAGATGATCGTATGGTTTTTGGTTTTAAGTCTATTGATGTGATGAATTACATTTATTGATTTCCATACCCTGAACCAACCTAGCATCCCTGGGATGAACCCCACACTTGATTGTAGTGAAATCTTTTAAATATATTTTGTATATGATTTGCCAGAATTTTATTGAGAATTTTTGTATCTATGTTCATCAGAGACATTGGTCTGAAGTTTTCTTCCCTTGATGTGTCTGTCTGGTTTTGGTATTAGGGTGATAGGAGGCCCTGGAATAATATATTTCAAGCTCTGAAAGAAAATATATGCCAACCAAGAATTCTATATCCAGCTCAATTAAGCTTCAGATTTGAAGATGAAATAAAAATTTCCATGATAAAAAAAAAGTTAAAAGAATTCACAACTAGGAAAACTACACTAGAAAACATTCTCAACAAAATATTCTATGAGAATGAAATGAAAAAAAAGTGAAAACCAGCAAATGGAGGAAGTACACTAAAGGAATAATCAAATAAAGGAGAAACTAAGTCCAATTAAAAACCAGAAATATACCAAAATAACTGGGAATACAAATCACATCTCAATAACAACCTTGAATATTAATGGCCTAAACTCATTGATTAAAAGACATAGACTGGCAGATTGGGTTAAAAAGCAAGACCCAACTGTCTCTAAGAGTCTCACCTCATAGGCAAAGACATTCATAGATTGATCTTATAAGGATGAGGAAAAACATATTTCATGAACAAGCAGGAATTTTTATCTTCATATCAGATAAAGTGGACTTCAAGCCAAAATTAATCAGAAGGAACAAAGAAGGACATTTCATACTGCTTAGGTGAATTATACATTAACAAGACATACACAATCATAAATATTTATGCCCCAAACAATGGAGCATCTATGTACATCAAACAAACCTTTCTCAAGTTCAAGAATCAAATAGACCACAACACAATAATACTGAGTGACTTTAACACACCTCTGTCACCACTGGATAGATCCTCCAAACCAAAACTATATAAAGAAGCTACAGAACTAAAAAGACAATAAATAATTTAAACTTAATAGACATAATAGACATATATATTCATCCATCAGTGATTGAACACAATTTCTTCTCAGCAGCACACAGATCCTTCTTGCAAATAGACCATATCTTAGGCCACAAAGCAATTCTTAGCAAATACAAAAAAAAAATAAAGATAATACCTTGCATTCTGTCAGATCATAATCGAATGAAATTATAAATCAACAATAAAATAAAAAGACAGAAGTTACTCTAACACCTGGAGACTAAATAACATGCTATTGATTACCAATGGTTAGCAGAAGAAATCAAGGATGAAATTTTAAAAATTCTTAGAAGTAAATGAGAACAGTGATAAAACATCAAAATCTCTGGGACCCTATGAAGGCAGCTAAGAGGAAAGTTCATTGCATTGAGCTCATACATTTAAAGAATAGAAACTCAACAAATAAATGACCTAACATTACATCTCAAAGCCCTAGGAAAAGAGGAACAAATCAACACCAAAAGCAGTAGAAGACAAGAAATAGTTAAATCATAGCTGAAATCAATGAAATTGAAGTAAAAGAATCAATTCAAAAAATCGACAGAACAAAAAGTTGGTTCTTTGAAAAAATAAATAAAATTGATAAATCCTTAGCCACACTAATGAAGAGAAAGACAGAAAACTCAAATCACTAAAATAGGTGATGAAAAAGGAAATATCACAATGGACACTACTGAAATACAGAAGATAATTAAAAACTATTTTGAAAATGTATACTCCAATAAAATAGAAAATCTTGAAGATATTGACAAATTTTTAGAGACATACGAACTACCCAAACTGAATCAGGAGGACATACACCATTTAAACAGATCAATTTCAAGCAATGAAATAGAAGACGCCATCAAAAGCTTACCAAAGCTCAGGACCAGGTGGATTCTCAGCTGAAGTCTACAATACCTTCAAAGAAGAATTAACACCAATACTCCTCAAATTATTCCATGAAATAGAAAAGGAGGGAACCCTTCTAAACTCATTCTGTGAAATACATGTACTCTTAACATTCATTTGGCTCACCGGCAAGTTGTTGTATTGTCAATGTAGCTTGTAATCAAAATGAATTAAAAATAAAACATCAGCCGGGTGCAGTGGCGCACGCCTGTAATCCCAGCACTTTGGGAGGCTGAGGCAGGAGGATCGCGAGTTCAAAGCCAGCCTCAACAATGGCGAGGCACTTAGCAACTCAGTGAGACCCTGTCTCTAAATAAAATACAAAAAAGGGCTGGGGATGTTACCCAGTGGTTGAGTGCCCCTGAGTTCAATCCCCGGTACCACAAAATAAAAAATAAATAAATAAATAAATAAATAAATAAATAAAACATCAATTCATTGAAAGCAGCTTGATATAGGGAAAGAGAAAGAGTTTTTTCAACTTGTGAGTTTTTCAATCTCATTCCTGCCCATGAATCCCAACCCTTCTGCTTCTCAGCTGTGACCTTGGGCATCTTGGCCAACATTTCTGAAGATGGGGGTGGGGCTACCATAAGGGTGCTGGCTAATTGTCCCTTGATACTAACCCTCTCTTCTATATTCTGCTCTAGGATGCTAATTCTGGAACTCTGGAAACTATATAGCTCAGATTCTCTTGCCAGCTAGATTAAAACGAAGTTGTGTCAATGGAAGCCACTGTCTGGAGAGGGAAAGGTTTCTAGATACTCCCTAGTTAGTGGTGGATGACAATTCCAATCCCGGTTTCCAGTTTCTCTGAACTCTCCCAGTCCCAGCTGTACTATGCTCCTCCAAAAATATCAGCCAATTGCTGTGCGTCAAAAGTCTAAGCAGTAGGCAGTACAGTGAAGGAGCCCTAATTAGGAAGGGCTGTTGTAGCTAGCTGGAAGCCATAAGTTCCACCTGATATGTATGTGACGCACCTGTAGGCACCCGCAAACCTGAAGGTATATAACCGGGTGAAAGCGGTCCGAGTTAGGAGAACGGAGAATTCAGTCAGCCGGGCAGTCACTCGGTCGGTCAGAAGAATCAGAGCGGCCAGAACGTAGGCAGAGCGGTTACAGAAGAGAAACCAGATAGAAGAAGTAATGACTGGTCAGAGTTAGGCCGAGGCTCCTGAGGAAGACAGAAGACAGAAGAAAGAAGAAGGAAGAAAGAAGAGAGAAGAAAGAAGCTCTAATCTTTCTCTAAGCTAAGCTCTATCTTTCTTTAAAAATCTTTCTTTCCCTCTCTAAGAAAAATCTTTCTTTCCCTCTCTAAGCTCTAAGAAAGTAGAAGTAAAAGTAGTAAAAGCTATACTCTGCCTCCGAGAATTTTCCCGCGGCACCGTGGCTGGCCACAACAGGCAGCTTACAGTACAGGCCCTGAGGTTCCAGCATCAGCCACACTGCACACTCCTGCCACATGCTCTCTCCCAGGACCATGGGGCTGCCCCTCCACCTCACAGTCAAAGCATCAGGTCTGCAGGTATCTACAAATCTACCCATATAACTAAAAACTCCTCCTCCATTGATCCGCAGTGTCTCAGGAAACCACACAATTTTTGATCCTTTGGGTTTCTAATTTACGAGTGGTCCATGTTGCATTTTAAAGTTTACTGTGTCAAGGGTCTATTGTATTTCTAAAAATTGTTAATAAGAGATTAGTCAGTAAACCTGATTATATCTACATACCTGTAAGAACATTCTAAAATTGGTATTTTCTTGCATCCTACATAAGGGCAATTTTGCTCCAGGAAGTTCCATTTCCTGAAGGAATAAGTTGCTAACTTAATCAATGAACTTATTCACCAAAATCAAATGTTACTCCTTCCTCAAAATACTAACTTTGGGCTCCTTACACTTTCATTTCATTTTTTCCTTAGTAGGGGAGGTGGGATGGGAAAAGAAACTAATAAAACAAATTTTATTATTTAAAAAAAAAGACCTCCACTTTAACATTCCCAAGAGAGTTCCATAAAGGTTTTTAATCAGTAAGAACTCCATCCAAGAGTGATCAGAATGGAAGTTTTTTGTCCATACATTCAACTTTCAGTTGTGACTTGGCATCATCACTGTCACTGAAGTGATATATACCAGACAGATACAATTTCTCTCTCCAAGGAAAAAGTACAATATGTTTCTAGCATTTCCTGACAGATTCAATAATAAAGACATAGAAGAAATTCTATCAGGCACAGAAATATGTTATTAGTTGGCATAGCCTTCTGATGAGTTAACTCATTTTCTCAAGTTTTCTGAATTCTAAGGCTATCAAAGGAAGACTGTCTCTGTTGGCTTCTGGGTCCCCTACTTTTCTGGGCCAATGCACAGAGAACTGAAGGGTGTTAATGTCTTTCTCCACTTTTGAACACCTTACAACAAAGTACCTAGACAAAATAGAAAGGAACTTCCCCAGCTCCAGGACGGACTACAAGTGTCTGGCATTTCACAAGTGCTGAGCTTTTGTCACACACAAGTTTCAGGACGGCCATATCTTGTGGTCTTTTGAATGTCTAGTGAACTGATTCACTACTTTCTTCTGTCTTTTGTTGTCCACTTTCTGAGGTTTCAGGTAGTTATTCAGAGTGAGGGGAGAAGGTCTGAACACTTCTATATGTGAATGGAAACAATTTTAGGTGTATGGGTTCTGCAAAGTTTAAAGGTTCTCTTGTCTTTACAACAGAGACACTTTTCTCTATATATCCTGAGTGGTCCTGACTGGTCCCAAGGTTGGGCAGGGCAAAGTGCTAATACTGGGCCACAAACAAGGTTCTAACTGCAGGAGTTGTGTCATCTGGAAACCAGGGGAGGGCTGAAAAGGAAATGTGATAGCATTTGGTCCTGGATGGCTAGGTTTTGAGTCTGTAAGAGAAATGGTTTTCAAGGAGAAAATGAGAGGAATGCACTCACAAGAGAGTTGGTAAGACTTAGCACCAGAAGTAATGCTCCAGTCCAGATCCAAAATGAAACTCAAACAACCCCACACAGACCCAGATGTAGTGAGGATGGAAGGGACACAACTCTACTTGGTACCTTAAGGTTTTGCCACTTTAACAACTGAAGGTGATACAAGGAAGTGTGGCCCATGATGAGAGACCATCAGCACAGTGCATAGGGTGAAAGTCACTCCTTGGGGACAGTTGTGCATGGAGCTGTTCACAATTATACACAAGAAAACTACCCGATATGTGCCCACAGATGGATAGAAAGTGGATATTTTCAGATTCCACATTACTTATTATATGTTTAACTTCATGTCAATATCATATGCTAAACTTCCTACACAGTTGAAGTGAGGCTTCCAAATGTTTGATTTAAAAACCGTTTTGTAATCTGATAGCATTGTTCTGAGGTATCTTATTAAAATGTCTTTAATTCAGTCTTTTTTGTGGTTTTCCAAGGCCACCAAACTATGACATTAGGTAGAGACTGTTCTCCTTCATAATGACCAAAATCAACATCTTAGATTTTGTGTTCCAACCATTACCTTGACTTCTTTACCATGACATTTCAGTTATGATTATTTCTAAAATAAAAATAAAAATGGGGCTGGGATTTAGTTCTATGGTAGAGCATTGCCTAGCTTGCATGAAGCCCTAGGTTTGATCCTCAGAATCACAAAAAGAAAATAAAATGTTTTCTACTTCACATGAAACCATCTTTGAATAGGAACTTATGTAAAACTAACCACTGTCTCTATATCTATATTTAACAAAAGAAACCAGCGAACACAGGAAGATTCCTAAAGAAACATCTCAGGTCTTCTTTGGTACTTTCTATCTTGATGGATTGCCCATTTTTTCCCATGGGGGCTAGCTGCTCTCCTAGGTTTAGCTACGTGCATTTTGATGACAAAAATCAAAAAAATGTGTCACCATTGCATTAATATGATATGTTACCAAGAAGCTGGGCCATTGTAATAAAAAAAATTTGCCTTGAGGGATACAATGAGCTTTTTTATTTAATTTATCTTTAGGATCATGTCTCACTTACTTCTCCACAGAGTCATCCTAATAGGAGGAATGAATTTAAAAGATACATAGTACAACATGGTGACTATAGTTAATGAAGATATATTGTATTTTTTTATTATATATTTTAGTTGTCAATGGACCTGTATTTTACTTATTTATATACAGTACTGAGAATCAAATCTAGTGCCTCACACATGCTAAGCAAGCTCTCTACCACTGAATTACAAACCCAGCCCATAATATATTGTATTCTTGAAAATTACTAGAAAAGTAGATTTTAAGTGTTCTTTAAAAAAAAAAGATAAGTATGTGAGGTAATCTGTAAGCTAATTAGCTTGTTAGCCATTTTATGATGTATACATATTTCAAAATATCCTGTTTATGCCATAAATATAACTTTCATTTGTCAATTAACTAATAAATATTCTGTTTCCATGAAAAAATTATTCTTGAATTCGCAATGGCTTTCAAAGGAAAGCCTACAAAGTAAAATTTTAGTGATTTTAATTAATTAAAGCAAATAAAGGTAGGGCATATTTGTTTCTATTTGGATTTTGGCTGTCCATAGGATATGGCTCAGTATATTGGCAATGGTACAAAATTCAACAATAATTGACAGATCAGCTCTTTCTCTACGTAATAGACATTTCTGACATGCCAGTTAGGAATGAGAAGGAGAAATTGTTCTTGACAGTGGATTAAGGACAGCCTTCTGCCAGGACCTCCAAAGAGAGCCCTCAAACTGTCTCTAAGTCCTTGAGGTGCTCAGGTTATAAGGACATAACTACCACTCAACAAAAGGATATAAAATAAACAGACAAAATCAGTAGCATTTCTATATGCTAATAATGAGCTATCTGAAAAGGAAATTAAGAAAACAATCCCCTTTTCAATGTAAAGAAAAACAAATACTTAAGTGTAAATATAATTAAGATTGAAAGATTTGTATACTGGAACCCTAAAACACTGGTGAAAGAAATTGAAGAAAACGCATGGTATCTTTTATGTTTATCTTTTTAAAAATAAGCTGTATTATGTATGCTCAAGCTTTATGATATGATATCATGGGGCACTGATAGTAAAATGGTTACCATAGTGAAGCCAATTAACATGTATATCATGTTACATCACTACTGTTTTGTGACAAGAACAGCTAAATTCTACTTATTTAACAAAAATTCCAGATACAACACAATTTTCTTAATTCGAGTCCTCCTGTTGTAGGGGTCTTCTTTAATGCTGCTTGAAGGGTTCACTGACCCATCGACTGAACTCTCCTGTTGGGTGTGCTGAAATCCCTTCAACCTTCAGAAAAGTGGGAACATGGCTCTGGGAGAGGTGAGGGTGTTGGTGTAATAACAAAGCTCGAGCCCAAGTACAGGCAATTTAAATGTCATCCTGTACCATAACTACTGCAAGTCACTGAACATGTTCCTATGGTCGGCAAAGAAATTCATCAAACCTCAGGGACATCCCAGAAGATGGCCATCAGTTAGAGAAGGACCAAACCCTTTATTACAAAGCCACCAGGGAAAGCAAGCCCACATCCACTGCAGAGTCCCCCAGTCTAGGACCCAGGAAATACACTACCCCCATCAGCTATAATGGTGCCCCAGTATCTCCTCAGGTTTTCCAGCTATACCACTTGTAAGTTCACCAAATCCTATTCTCACTCTACTACTGATGACATTTCCAGGCCCTGGAAAACAGTAGTATGTTTCAAGTTCCAGAGTTCTATCCCAGCAGCAAGCAAATCAGGCACTGCTCAGACATCAGCAGTATGTACCCTCGACATTATATCTACTGTTTTCTTTGGTTTGGAATGGTAATGCACTGCACTTTTTTTCCCCCTCAAACATTATAAAATAATGTCAAATAAGATAAAATCATTATAAAATAACAAAGCATTATAAACTAAAGCATGTGTCATAAAATGATTGGGATTGCCTGTAACTTCCATTTTTTTAATTCAAATATTGTTTCCACCTAAGATTCTCCCCATTACTAGCTTCCATTTGGATTTGTAGCATCTTTTAATTGTTACATGCTCACGTTAGAGTGATTAGCTAGAGACATTTTTTTAGGAGATATTTTCATACAATTTTTTCTCACAATAAGCAAATTTAATTTAACAGTTGTACAGTATTACTTGTAGTGGGGAAATGATGAGGGTTACAAATTGGTTCTTCCATCTTCATCTTTAAAGTTTTAGTGCTAACCAATTTTCATTCTAATATAGCTAATTAGGTTTCTCATTTTGATCACCTTAAAGATCCCTCATGGACTATCCTAGTTCTATCACCTCAACAAAGGAATGATATACACTATACTCTGCTTTCTCTTAATCACAGTATTTTGGTGAGGGTCTTCTCTGAATGTGTGCATATCCCAAAGTCTACACTGAAACCTCTGAAGAGTCTGAAACCTCTCCCTGTCTGCTTTCTGAGAAACTGAAAAAGTATAAGTACAATTGAGAAGAACTCAATTCAGAACATGTTGCTAAGTCCCTAGTCATTGGTGGCAAAGTTCTAACTTCTGTTACTTGATTTATGGCCCTTTATCACTATCAGTCAATAACACATTACCAAGACTGAAATTCCTGTCTGTTCCTTGGGCACTCTTCTGGCTCTTGTTCTAACTAAAGTGTATCCAGATCGAATCTGAAGTAGTTCACACTTTTTCACTTAATAGTTATGGTCTATTTTTCAATTGATCTTCAACAATAAAAGGTGTCCCAATAAAAGACAGAGAAGTGAAATTACCTATATTTGCTGTCAACATGGTCTTACATTGTAGTCGCCTGAAGCGATGGCCGCTTGGAGCAAAGAAGCAGCGGGAAGAAGTTTAGAGACGAACTGGAAACAAACAGCTCTCTTTATTCTGATTCTGATAACTTTTCTCTCTGGCTCTTACTACACCCCGACACGCCATCCACGCTCCTCTAACCTCCAAAAATGGCACAGACCTCATCAGCAATCTCGCTCAAGTCCCTCGAGATCTCCGGCCAAGTCTCGCGAGACTACGGAAGGCGCCAATGCCCAAACATGTCCAAAGCCCGTAGTCAACCGCAATCTTAGCCATCTCCCCAAACAGGGCTCCTGCATTACATAGAGAAAATATTTTCTAAATATTCTACCCAAAATATGTTATAACTGATAAACAATTTCAGAAAAGTGGCAGGATATAAAATAGACAAAATCAGTAGCATTTCTATATACTAATAATGAGCTATTTGAAAAGAAAATTAAGAAAACAATCCCATTTTCAATGTAAAGAAAAACAAAATAAAATACTTAAGTGTAAATTTAACTAAGGGTGAAAGAGTTGTATGCTGAAACCCTAAAACACTGATGAAAGAAATTAAAGAAAAACACAATTTTCTTAATTCGAGTCCTCCTGTTGTAGGGGTCTTCTTTAATGCTGCCTTGAAGGGTTCACTGACCCATCGACTGAACTCTCCTGTTGGGTGTGCTGAAATCCCTTCAACCTTCAGAAAAGTGGGAACATGGCTCTGGGGAGAGGTGAGGGTGTTGGTGTAATAACAAAGCCTCGAGCCCAAGTACAGGCCAATTTAAATGTCATCCTGTACCATAACTACTGCAAGTCACTGAACATGTTCCTATGGTCGGCAAAGAAATTCATCAACCTCAGGGACATCCCAGAAGATGGCCATCAGTTAGAGAAGGACCAAACCCTTTATTACAAAGCCACCAGGGAAAGCAAGCCCACATCCACTGCAGAGTCCCCCCAGTCTAGGACCCAGGAAATACACTACCCCCATCAGCTATAATGGTGCCCCAGTATCTCCTCAGGTTTTCCAGCTATACCACTTGTAAGTTCACCAAATCCTATTCTCACTCTACTACTGATGACATTTCCAGGCCCTGGAAAACAGTAGTATGTTTCAAGTTCCAGAGTTCTATCCCAGCAGCAAGCAAATCAGGCACTGCTCAGACATCAGCAGTATGTACCCTCGACATTATATCTACTGTTTTCTTTGGTTTGGAATGGTAATGCACTGCACTTTTTTTCCCCCTCAAACATTATAAAATAATGTCAAATAAGATAAAATCATTATAAAATAACAAAGCATTATAAACTAAAGCATGTGTCATAAAATGATTGGGATTGCCTGTAACTTCCATTTTTTTAATTCAAATATTGTTTCCACCTAAGATTCTCCCCATTTACTAGCTTCCATTTGGATTTGTAGCATCTTTTAATTGTTACATGCTCACGTTAGAGTGATTAGCTAGAGACATTTTTTTAGGAGATATTTTCATACAATTTTTTCTCACAATAAGCAAATTTAATTTAACAGTTGTACAGTATTACTTGTAGTGGGGAAATGATGAGGGTTACAAATTGGTTCTTCCATCTTCATCTTTTAAAGTTTTAGTGCTAACCAATTTTCATTCTAATATAGCTAATTAGGTTTCTCATTTTGATCACCTTAAAGATCCCTCATGGACTATCCTAGTTCTATCACCTCAACAAAGGAATGATATACACTATACTCTGCTTTCTCTTAATCACAGTATTTTGGTGAGGGTCTTCTCTGAATGTGTGCATATCCCAAAGTCTACACTGAAACCTCTGAAGAGTCTGAAACCTCTCCCTGTCTGCTTTCTGAGAAACTGAAAAAGTATAAGTACAATTGAGAAGAACTCAATTCAGAACATGTTGCTAAGTCCCTAGTCATTGGTGGCAAAGTTCTAACTTCTGTTACTTGATTTATGGCCCTTTATCACTATCAGTCAATAACACATTACCAAGACTGAAATTCCTGTCTGTTCCTTGGGCACTCTTCTGGCTCTTGTTCTAACTAAAGTGTATCCAGATCGAATCTGAAGTAGTTCACACTTTTTCACTTAATAGTTATGGTCTATTTTTCAATTGATCTTCAACAATAAAAGGTGTCCCAATAAAAGACAGAGAAGTGAAATTACCTATATTTGCTGTCAACATGGTCTTACATTGTAGTCGCCTGAAGCGATGGCCGCTTGGAGCAAAGAAGCAGCGGGAAGAAGTTTAGAGACGAACTGGAAACAAAAGCTCTTTATTCTGATAACTTTTCTCAGCTCTTTATTCTGATAACTTTTCTCTCTGGCTCTTACTACACCCCGACACGCCATCCACGCTCCTCTAACCTCCAAAAATGGCGCAGACCTCATCAGCAATCTCGCTCAAGTCCCTCGAGATCTCCGGCCAAGTCTCGCGAGACTACGGAAGGCGCCAATGCCCAAACATGTCCAAAGCCCGTAGTCAACCGCAATCTTAGCCATCTCCCCAAACAGGGCTCCTGCATTACATAGAGAAAATATTTTCTAAATATTCTACCCAAAATATGTTATAACTGATAAACAATTTCAGAAAAGTGGCAGGATATAAAATAGACAAAATCAGTAGCATTTCTATATACTAATAATGAGCTATTTGAAAAGAAAATTAAGAAAACAATCCCATTTTCAATGTAAAGAAAAACAAAATAAAATACTTAAGTGTAAATTTAACTAAGGGTGAAAGAGTTGTATGCTGAAACCCTAAAACACTGATGAAAGAAATTAAAGAAAACACAAATAAATGTAATGATAGCCCATGTTCATGAACTGGAAAAATCAAAATTGTTAAAATGTCTCAGCAATGTACAGATTTAAGAAATCCCTATCAAAATTCTGATGTCATTTTCTTTCTTCAAATAGCTAAAGATAATACTTAAATTTTCATGATACTACAAAATACCATGAGTAGCCAAAACAATCTTGAATAAAAATAACAAAGTTGAAGGCATCACATAACCTGACTTCAGGTATATTACAAAGCAATTGTAATCAAAATGGCATGGTACTGGCATAAAAAAAAATTCATCAACTAGTGGAATAGGATAGAAAGCCCAGAAAATAAACCCACATATTTAGGATTGATTAATTTTTGACAATGTTGCCAAAAACATACAATGGGGACAGGGCAATCTATTCAATCAGTGGTGTTGGGGAAAATGATTAACAAATGACATGAGGAATAATTAAATTAGATTCGATTCTTATTTTACAGCATGCATAAAAATAAACTCAAGGGCTGGGTTGTGGCTCAGTGGTAGAGCGCTCGCCTCACACGTGCATGGCCCGGGTTCGAACCTCAGCACCACGTAAACATAAATGCATTGCATTGTGTACAACTAAAGTAAATAAATTAAAAAAAAAATAAAAAAATAAACTCAAGTGGATTAAAGATTTAAGCATAAGACCCGACACTGTAAAACTACTAGACAAAAACTTAGGGGAAAGGATCTACAGCATTACTTGGGGCACAAATATTTTTAATATGATGGCAAAAGTTCAGGCAATAAAATCAAAAACAGACAAATGGAATTGCACCAAACAAAAAGCTTCTGCAAGGCAAAAGAAACAAAAATGAAGAGAGAACTTGAAGAGTTTGGAAAAATATTCCAAACTACATGTCTGACAAAGGATTAATATTCAAAATACTAAGTAGCTCAAACAACTGAAATGCAAGAAAACAAATGATTTAATTGCAAAATGGGCCAAAGACCTAGACTGACAATTCTCAAAAGACAAACAAATAGCCAACAAGTTTGTGAAAAAACCTTCAGCATCACTGATCATTAAGGAAATGCAAACTAAAACCACAATGAAATTATAATTCACACTGGTTAGAATGGCACTTATCAAAAGATAAAATAAAATAACTGTTGGCAAGAATGTTAAGAAAAGGAAACCCTTGTACACTGCTATGGAAACAAAAATTAGTACAATCATTACAGCAAACAGTATGGAGGTTCCTCAAAATCTAAAATAAAACTACCATATGGTCTGGCAATCTCACTTCTGGAAATATATACAAAGGAATCAAAATGAATATATCAAAGGAATATCTGCTCTCCCTGTTCATAGCAGCATTATTTACAATGACCAAGATATAGAACCAAACTAAGAATCCATAAGGAAAATGTGAACAAATACAGAATACTATTCAGCTTTTTAAAAATGAACAAAATTCTCTCATTTGGAACAACATGAACAAAGTTAAAGGACATAATACTCAGTAAAATAAGACAGGCACAGAAAGACAATGCCACATTATCTGTTTTAAATGTGGAATTCAAAACAGTTGAATTCATAGAAGTAGAGAGTAGGAGGAGGGTTGGTGGGGTAGGATTGGGATACAATGTAGCTAGATAGCAGGAATAATTTTTGAGAGCTATTTCACAGCAGTGTGGTTGTAGTCAATAGTAATGTGTATTTAAAAATATCTGTGAGAGTAAATATTAAATGTATGGCCACAAAAAATGCCAAATAAGTGAAGCAATGGATAATTAACTTTATTTACTTACTCCACATTTGTGTGTGTGTGCATGTGCACACACATATGCATCACATTGTACTCCATAAATATAATACCTTTGTACATTAAAAGTAAGATTTTTATTAATTTTCAGATACTGCCATGGAGAAAACTGGGTCAAGTGTATGAAGAATCTCTGTACATTATTCCTTAAAATTGTGTGCCAATCTGTAATTATCTCAAAATAAGAAGATTAAATTAAAAGCAAAAACAAAATCATGCTGTGCCTCTTCCTGAAATAACTGGAGAAACTATGTGGGGGCTTAGAAAATAATAAAACAAGAACCCATGCAATCCTAAAAAATTAGTAATAAAGAAAAATTGAGGGAGCAAGGCAGGTAACTTTTCTTCCTTACGGCTTAGTAGAGCAATTAAGCCTGATGTGGAAGGTTATGTGTTTGGGTCATGGCCTATTGCTGACCACACAGTAATTATATTTTTAAGGGTTCTCCAGAGAGACAAAACTAACAGGATGTTTAAATATAGATTTATTTTAAGGAATTTGCTCATTCAATCATAGGGAATGGCAAATTCGAAATCTATGTGGCAGGCCAGCAAGCTGGAGACCCAGGGCACAGTCGATTTTGTAGCTTGAGTCCAAAGACTGGAAGCCAAATTTCCCTCTTCCTCAGGAACCTCAGCATTTTTCTCTCAAGGCTTTCATCTGATTGGTGAGACCCACCCACAGTTTTGGAGGGTGATCTACTTATACTCAAAGACCACTGATTTAAATGTTGATCTCATCTTTAAAAAAATCTTCACACAGACATCTAGACTGACCCTTTTTGACTTTATTTGATCCTATATCTGGATATCATGGCATAGCCAAGTTGACTTAAAAAAATTAGTCATCACACTCATACTTTGTGTTGGAGTCCATGAAGGCTGGATCAGCCTTGAACCTGACCTCAGGAATCCTACTCAGTTTCAGGCCAGGAATCGTTCTATGTAATCTTCTCATGAACACATTTTCCCAGGTTCATTCATTCAACAAATGTATCTATCTATCTATATGTATTTGTGTATGTGCATATATATATATATATATATATATATATACATATATATATATATAATTCAATATCCATCTTTAAAATATGCTGTTAGAGTTTTTGGTATTGGGTCACAAAACAGATCATTTCTGCCCTTAGGAATCACTCTGCTGTTGCACCTTATCCCTGTTAGTGCCAAGTGAAGCATCTTACGACCTTGCTGGGTCCCTGTTCAGCTTCTTCTTAATTAAACTATATTCCTTTTCTCTCCTCTTCTATCCTGACCCTACTTTGTATAGGAAAATGGTAATAGTTCTACATGGTGATCATCGGAGTTAGGAACTCAGTCAGTCAGAAGAATCCAGGCAAGACTTTACTGCTTCTCAAATACTTCCCCACTAACCATCTTGAAAGGTGTGATGAGTTTATAGGAACTTCTTTCTTTATTGATAGGCACATTCCTAAGATTTGGGGTACTGGTAAAAAACAGATGTAAAGTTGACCCAGAAGCCCACAGTGGTGGTCCCTATTGCCAGGAACATTGCCAACACATACACTTGTGCCCATGAGGAAACGATGTCCTACCCCGGTGGTAAATATAGACAGATGCCTTTCTTTGGCACAGCCTCTTGGAACTGGAAGTTTCTTATAAGATGTGTTCTGGAAGGAAGAAAGAACTTCCATTTTTGAGGACTGAGTGGATGGTAGAATGAATCAAATCTTTATTTATGGTAAAACAATCTTATATCATGAATGATAGACTCTTAAAGATTCTGGTCCCAGAAGTTGTTTACCCAGTGTCAAATATCAGGAAGTCAAATGCCATCCTTAACACCTGCTTATTGGTTTCTTTATCCACTTTTAATTGCTCGGTTTTGTCCTTCTCACATCTTGCTGAACTCCAATTCTGCAAACACTAATGAGGCTGGTTCTTCCTGCTACTATTTCCTGTGACCCTGTTATCCTCTCAGCAGCTGCTCAAATGACTTTTCCAGTCAGTCCTGTCAGGCTATGGAGCTTCTGTTGCATCTTTCCCTGGGGATGAAGTTTCCAAGGCCTTTTGCGATGTCAGTTACTTACCTCTGAACTCACCCCCACACCCACTTTGCCTGCATTTCTTAGGTGAAGAGATGGCCAGAACTGAATATTACACAGGGTAGACAGAAGGGGCACATCACTCCCCAAGATAAGGATGGAATTCCTTGGGCTATGCTTTTACAGTGACTTTTAAAAAATTATCTTCCATGTAAGATTTGAATATAATTTTCTATCTACTAATAACTTTAGCTCCATTTCTGCTCACTAGATTTCTCCTTCTAGTCAAAAGTTATTTGTAGCCATCTGAGACAGTACACACCTATAATCCTAGTGACTTGGGAGGTGAAGTCAGAAGATCACAAGTTCAAGGCCAGACTCAGCAATTTAGTGAGACCCTGTCTCAAAATAGAAAATAAGAAAAGACTAGGGATGTAACTCAGTGGTAGGGAGCCCCTGGGTTCAATACCCAATACAAAAAAAAAAAAAAGTTATTTATGAAAGTATTTATCTGGATAGATTAGCTTTAGTGTTTCAAGAGAACCATGTTATTTTTATTATTTCATCTGTTCTTAATTTTCCATTTTCAATTTTAGAAATGTACTTTTCCATCTGAACATGACCAATGTTTTGCATAAATGAAAATTTTTAAAAGTACTTTTTCAAAAGCAAAATCTTTCAAGATACTTTATTAAAAATCATCTTGTTTAGAAAGTACCAAACTGAATCTATTTACATAACAAATTCCTACAGATTGCTTTTTTAAAAAGAGACTAAAAGACATTGTAATTAACCTTTTGCTTTGACAGAGCTTCAAAATAACAAAGTGCTTTGCAAATTACATGTTCTTCAATTTCTTTGGGAGGGTAAAAATGCTCTCCACTGTGTCAAAACTAAAAGTGATTATTCTAATCCTGATCATTTAAAATATAGGGGTACATATAATTTTAGAATATTTAGGAAATATGAAGTAAGCAATAAAAATTTCTCAAAGACTATCATGAATTCAAAAGGTAGGTATTCTTAAGGATTTCTTTAAGAATAAAAATATCATTCTACCTAGGGTAGTGAAGACCAAAACAAAAATTAATGGTTTTGTCAAAAAATTAAAACGAAATCCCAAATCATTTCCTATTCATTCAGGCAGGAGAGGAAGGCAGGGTCAGGTCAGTCTGCCAAGACAAGTGTTTAACCAAAAGTAAAGAAATACACAGTCATTAAGAAACATTTAACAACCACAAAAATGACTATCAAAAATAAGTGGCTGTGATGTGACAAGGAAAGACTGTAATTGCTGGGCCTTTGGGATCCTCAACATGATATTTATGAAAGTTGAATGAGGACAAAGAAATTATTCATAAAGGGAGCGAATACACCAAGCAAATGTTTGTCTAAATGTATCTGGGAGGGAGTTTTATGTTTTTTTTTTTTTTTTTTTTAATAAATCACAGGTCAGGCCATGCCAAAGAGCAGCACTGATTTGTGTCACTAAATGGAAACATTGTCTTGTTTTTCCTCTAAAAGTTTTCATAATATTCTATGTTCAATACCAAATGTTGAATCAAGTATAAAGAAAAATAGTAACACCAACTATCCACCTAGAAATGATTTGAGTAGAAAGCAAGGTTAACTTTTAAGCCTTTTACACAAAGACCTATTTGGTAATTATGTTATTTGTCTCAAGGAGGGTATAAATGGTGTGATCTGATTTTGAGTGGCTTATTATTCGCATGCTTTCTAAGAAAGTTTGAATGCATTTCTGGGAAAACACCCATTTACAATATTCCATCTAGATAGACTACAATGTATTTAAATCTGGCTTCCCACCTTTTGGTGATTTATTTTAACTTGAGATTTAACCAGAATAAGAAAAGTCCTAGTATTTATGTATGGAGGAGAGATGTTTGGGGCTTCCCTCCCAGCAATTTAACACTGAATTAATATGGTTGACTTTAGACAAGGTTATTAACCAGGGATCTTGCTTTCAAGTGACAGAAAGATAACTTGAATCGGTTTAAGGGGGGAAAAGGAATGCATTGGCCCATTTAGCTGAAGGGACCAAAGTAGCTGATTTATGCAGAGTAAGATCCCAGAAGTTCAGTTTTTCCTCCGGACTAAGTCCTTTTCTCCTCCTTTCAGACTTTTACTTTCCTTTCTGCTAGCTTTGCTAATTGGCTCTTTCCATTAAATAATCCCACTACAGGCCCCTGCAGAGGGTCACCAGGAGGAGAATCCTTGCTCAGTTCATCGTGATTTGGGGTAGTGTACTTTGAAGACTGGAATGTAATCTCTTGCTAAAGATATCAATTTTTTCTTGCACATTTTGTGGCTCTCTGGAATTCTCTGTTTTTACATAATCATCCTGAACAATGTTATTGTGTGAAAAATGGTCCAGTCATTCTGGGGAAATAGGTGATGTCTGTACAGTAATGTGTGGTTTTTCATTCAGAGGAGTGCCTCACACATGGGGGTAAACTGAGCAATAACTGAAATAGGAACCAAAGTTGGGAAGGAAAAAAAGGCCTGCCCTGGGATTTAGCATAAGGAATTTCTTTATATGTGCTCTTTTGAAAACTCACAGTTTTAAGTCTAAGCAACATAATGGGAATCCTGAATAGCATCTCCCTGGTGAAAGGACGAGGAATTTCTCATGCTCACACCATGATTTTCAAAGGTTCTACTTTCAGGAACTGCTGTAGTTTCTCTTTCTCTCTTCTTTCCCTCTTTAGGGTCTTTTCTTCCTACCTACTGAAGACATCCACTAACCACAAGTATAAAAGGGACCCTCTTAGAATGCTTAAGAAAGCAGCACAGCACATTTTTCTCTGCAAATTCGTGAATCTATTTCAGCATGTGTCCCATCTACACCTGGTTGATTTGTCAATGCGGGAGCTTTAAACCATGCTTAACTTCATGTTTTTCACTTATGAACTGATTATACAAACAACTGCTCACTGCCAGAGCAGAAATGAGTTTAAACAGACATGCACGTGTTCCTCTAACCCATGTGGGGTTAGAAAAGTGTGCTGTTTTTCAAATCCACTCATCTGAGGTTTTTGGTTTTACTTTGAATGGCAGCCCTTTACTTTTTTTTTTTTTTTTTTTTTTTTTGGTGGTGCTGGGGATTGAACCCAGGGCCTTATGCATGTGGGGCAAGCACTCTAACCAACTGAACTATATCCGCAGTCCAATGGCAACCCTTTCTTGGAGCCAACTTAGAGGAAGGCTCTAGTTAAAGCAAGGACTTATGAAATCACTAGTCATTTCCTGAAACAGCAGGTTTAATATATGCTAGAATTCTTGGGCTCAGTAGGAGAAATGATACCAGAGAAACAAGCAAGTACCCATATCTTTGTAATGCTCAAAAGACATATTCACACTAAGGAAATTTACTGTATTATGATTCCCCAGAGAAACAAAACCAATAGAGGAGTGTGTTTATGTGTGTATGTGAGTGTGTGCGTGTTTGTGTGTGTGTGTGTGTGTGTGTGTGTGTGTGAGAGAGAGAGAGAGAGAGAGAGAGAGAGAGAGAGAGAGAGAGAGAGAATTTTTTTAATTTATTTTTTTTGGTATTGGGAATTAAACACAGGGGCACTTTACCACTGAGCCACATGCCCAGCCCTTTTTGTATTTTATTTAGAGACAGGGTATCACTGAGTTGCTTAGGGCCTCACTAATTTGCTGAAGCTGCCTTTGATCTTGTGATCCTTCTGCCTCAGCCCCCTGAGCTGCTGGGATTACAGGCATGCACCACCACGCCCAGTTAAGAGAGATTTATAAAAAGGTATTGACTTATGCAATTATGGAGGCTATTGTGGTTTAGATATGCGGTGTCCCCAAAAATCCCATGTGACAATAAAGAACATTCAGAGGTGAAATGATTGGATTATTAGAGCCTTAACCTAATCAGCACATAAGCCTGATAACCCTGATAAGGATTAATGGGTAGGGGTAGGGACTATAGGCAGACAGGGCGTGGCTGGAGGAGGTGGGTCACCTTGGTTTAATATTTTGTTTGTAATAAGGGGAGCTCTCTTTGCTTTCTGGTTGTCATGTCCTGAGCTGCCTTCCTCCACCACACTCTTCCACCATGATGTTCTTCCTCACCTCTGGCAATGGAGTCAGCCCTTATGAACTGAGTCTTCTGAAACCCTGAGCACCAAATAAACTTTTCCTTCTGTAAAATTGTTCTGGTCATGTCTTTTGGTCACAGCAATGAAAAAGCTGACTAAAACCCTGACAAATCCCAAGATATGCAGGGTGAGTTGGCCAGCTGGAGGCCCAGGAGAGTGGATGGTATAGTTCCAGTATGAAGGGCAGCAACCTTGAAATCTGGAAAAAGCTGATGTTTCAGTTTCAGTCTAAGGACACAAAATCTGATGTCTCAGCTCAAAGACAGGCAGGAGGAATTCTGTCTAACTCAGAGGAGAGTCAGTCATTTGTTCTAGTCAGGCTTTCAACTGATTAGATGAGAACCACCCACTTTGGAGGGAAGTAATCTGCTTTATTCAGTCTACTTATTTAAATGTCAATGTTATCCAGAAATCTCAAGAATAATGTTTGACCAAATGTCTAGGCATACCATGCCCAGTCATATTGACACATAAAATTAACCAAAATATTTACCCCTACAATTATAACTTAGAGCAAACTTCCAAATTATTATTTGATTGTGATTACAGAGCCAAGGATTTGCATTGCTTATCTAAAAATTAATGCTCTACTTAGGACATTTTCAGAGGCTTAAGGGTACCAACCAGAAATATTGAAAGTTTTATGCTATGATTTCTGTGTGTTTGTGTATGTGTGTGTGAAATCTGTATTATTCCTCACGAAATTTTGTGCAACTAAGATTTATTGAGATTATTTAATGCAGGAGCCCTGTTTGCGGAGATAGCTAAGATTGCGGTTGACTATTGGGCCATAGACATTTTTGGGCATTTCCGCTTTCCGTAGTCTCACGGGATCTCGCGGGACTTGGTCGAGGCTCTCGAGAGATTTGAACGGTGACTCAGCAGATCGAGCGAGCGCCATTGCTGCTTGGGTGCATGGGAAGAGACCAGAGGGAGAAAAGACAGGGTTATCGCTATTGTGTAGATATATTGTAGTTTCTTGTAAGATTAAAGAATATTTTCGTCTCCATCCTGTCTCCGGACTCTTTCCCGCGGCGCTGCCGTTCCAGGCTGCAATCCTTTTCCGGCGACAACAATTTAAAGCTATGGATTCTCCTTATATTGTCCCTGAAGTTAAGGAACTTGTAAACTTCCTCCATGAATGATCAAACAGTCTAGATATCCATGGACCAACTTCTACATAAAGATAAAATCTCAAATACCCACAAGCTCTGATTCAATAGCTTTTCTAAACATTCCTTTTGGGAGAACCAAAACACTCTTAAGGAAACACAAATGATAAGCTTTAGTCAAAATGCCAACTGCCAAGAGAGGACAGGTACAGTTGATCTCTTGTACCTCTATTGATGTGTTTGAGTATTGACAATTAATTCTGAGAATGATGACTCCAAGTTACTATGAAGTCTTTAATCACTGTCACAAACAAGATAAAAAATCTTCCACTAAACCTTAATCATCTATGAATGGTGCATATTTGCTGGACTGAAATATTTTATAGATATTCTGTCAGTAAATATCAAGCTCCAAAGGGGATTTAGAGATACAGCTTAAATTTTAGAGTCAGACAGGCTTCCATAATAACAAAGGTGATGATGTTTGAGAATAGAACAGTTACCCAGAGAGTCTTTGTGATGTATTCTCACTTCTAGAGGAAACTAGATAAAAGGACATGTATTTATCCTTCCCCCTGACAAAAAGATGGCCAAACAATTGCATTCTTAGTGTGGCCTCCCTTTTCCAAGGAGACTTAAGTTGTGCATCTTAACTGAAATAGAAGTTTGGGGTATTCCCTCCATTTATATCCTGCTTTTGTGCAGGACACCAAATGGGAATATGAAGGCAAGGTGCTTGTAGAGGTGGCTACAGAGCCCTAAGATGCTGAGGCTTGTGGATCTGCATCTTTGATTTGTAAAGAACAGCAAGTAGGTTGTGTCTAAGGTAAACCCAAGTATAAGGACCCAACAGCAGGAGCAGATCTGGACTTTGCAGCAATGTCTGCAGTGGCCAAGGTCAATGGGAATGGTGGACACAGGTCCCTTGTTCATTTTCCAGAAAACATGAAGTCTTCTACAAGTCTTCTATGGACTTAGAGGAGAAAACCCCTAAAACGCAACTGATACTAAGCCTCTTTCTTTGTTCTTATTGTCAATCAATATATCTTTATGGTGGTTATTTATTTATTTATTTTTGTTGTTTTGTATTTTGGTATCAGGGATTGAACCCAGGGGTGCACCACTGAGCCACATCCTCAGCCCTTTTTTCTTTTTTTCCTTAATTTTTTGAGACAGGCTCTCACTAAGCTTTTCAGGGCCTCACTAAATTTCTGAGGCTGACTTTGAATTTAGAATCCTCCTGCTCAGCATGTGAAGTCAGGATTACAGATGTGCACCACCATGCCTGTCCTATATGGTATACTATTTATCCACATACTATGTTCCTATTTAATTGGGTTTTGTTCACTAATTATTGAGTTTTGAGGATTATTTATATGATCTATATGGAATTCCTTTATCAGACATATGATTTGCATGTGTTTTTTTCTCAGTTTATGATTTTTTTCCCTCTTAATATATTTAAAAGGGTAGAAATTTTTATTTATTATTTATTTATTTATTATTTATTTATTTTATTTTATTTTTTTGTGGTGCTGGGGATTGAACTCAGGGTCTTATGCATGTGAAGCAAGCAATCTACCAACTGAGCTATATCCCCAGCCCTGTTTTTAATTTTTATGAAGTACAACTTAGAAATATTTCTTTCATGGATAATGCTTTTGCCTTAAAGAAATCTTTGACCCAAAATCAAAAAGAAATTTTTAAGAATATTTCTTCCTAGCATTTTTATGATTTTAGGCTCTATATGTAGACCTAAGTTCTATTTTATTTTTGTATATGCTGTAAGTTATGGATTAATCCATATTACTTTGCTTGGGGGGGGCTTGTTTTGATTGCTCTTTTGCATACAGATATCCCATTCCTCTGGCACTATTTGTGAAAAACTATCTTTCATCCTTTCCCCAATAAATTCTTTGTGCTTTGTTGAAAATCAATTAACCACATATATGTGGGCCTGTTTACTGGACTTTTGGTTATGCTTCATTGGTCTGTCTGTCTGTCTTGACAGCACTGCCAAACCATCTTATAACCACAGCTTTATAATAAATCTTGAAGTAAAAATAAGTGTTGCAATCAGATGAATCAGATGTCCTTGCTTTGTTTAAAGTCGCGAGGGGAACAAATCCTGCCTATCACCATTACCTATAATGTTAGTGGGAGCATTATTATAGGTACTTCTTACCACATTGAGTACATTTCCTTCTATTTCTTTCTCTGGGCACTTTTGTTGTGAATGGATGCTGAATATTTTCCCAAGTAGCTTTTTCTGCATTATCCTTTCTCTATTGAATTGAAGCCAATGGAATCAAACTGCCATGAACAAAAGAAAGGTAATAGAAAAACTTCCAAACCTGGAAGCCAAGCAACACACTTCTAAGTAGTCTACAGATCAAAGAAGAAGCCTCAAGTAAAATCAGAAAATAAATTGAACCGAATGAAAGCAAAAACAGATCATACTAAACTTGTGGGAAGAAGCTAAACCAGTGCTGGAAATGAAATACCATTAAATGTTTACATTAGAGAAGAAGAAAAAGCCTCAACTCAGTCATCTAAGTACCCACCAAAAAAGAACATCAAAGAAAACCAAAGCAAGAAGGAAGAATAATAAAATAAGAAGAGGAATCAACAAAATTGAAAACATAAAAACAAGAAAGTCAACCAAGCAAAGAAAATTGGGTTCTTTGCAATGGTCAGTAAGATTAATAAACCTCTAGCAAGACCTACAAAAAAAGAAGATCTAGAAATAATTAATATATGTAATGAAACACGTATTGCTGTAAGCCTTGCTGCCACCAACAGGATAATAAGGGAGTATTATGAACAACTCTACACAAATAAACCATTTGACTAGCCCTATATCTATGAAGGAAGTTGAACTTGTAATTTAAAATTAGCCTCCAAAAAATGAAGTCTCCAAGCCCAGATGGTTTCATTGTAGAACTACCATATGGTTAAAGAATTAGCACCAGTTCTAAATAATCTCTTCTTGGAAATAGAAAAAGAGGAACATTTGCCATTACACTTTATGAAGCTGTTAATGCCCTCATACCAAAGTGTTTATAAAGATGGTTCAAAAAGGACAATCACAGACCAATATTCCTCATCAACATAGGCACAAAAATTCTTTAAAATCTTAACAAATATGATTCATTCACATATAAAAAGAAAATATACACTGTAACCAAGTGGAGTTTATCCCAGGGTTGCAATAGTTCAGTATTTCAGAAAGTAGTCAATGTGGGCTGGGATTGTGGTTCAGAGGTAGAGCGCTCACCTCACATGCGTGAGGCACTGGGTTCAATCCTCAGCACCACATAAAAATAAAATAAAGGTATTGTATCCACCTACAACTGAAATAAATAAATAAATAAAAGAAAGTAGTCAATGTGATCCACACGAAGACAAAATTAAGATGATAACCTGGGGATTACATTCCCTCCCTGGCCAGAGGCACAACTACATTACAAACCTGGGGAGGTTTTCCCAGCAGACCTCCCCTCCCTGAGCTTCTCTCCATTTGCAACAATCATCAAGACTTCAACCCATGCACATCATCACCACCAGCCTCTTGAGGAGTTCCACCTACCTTGACAATTTCTCTGACCCACCAAGAAAGGAAAGAGGAGGCTCTCAATACTTCTTAGGAGAACATAAATCAACAAGAAAAGAGAGCTGGGATCAGTGCTTCTGGTTTGGATAGACAGCCTGTATTGAGTTTTGGTAGTGGAGGAAGGATCTAAAGTCATGACTCACAACTGTCACCGCAGCTGAGAGGAATGAGACAGGTGATGGAAAAACAGTAGAAACAAAATAGACCTTGTTGAAAAGAAACTGACCTACGTGCCTGGGTGGAGTAGAATGGATGTAAAGATAATGCCAAATAGGGAGGATAGAAGAAAATCAAATCCATCTATCATGCATATACTACTAATGACCATGCTACAGGATGTGGTGGGGTGGAGTGTGGAGGACTGTCTCCATTCACTGAGCACAGCACAGCTACATGGAGGAACTTCCCTGAATCTGTTCACATACATTATTTGCCAAGATCTCATGATAATCCATAGATGTAGATATTAAATTCCCATTTTATAGATGAGAGAACTGTGATTAGGAGAGATTATGATAGTAAAATTCCCAGAGTCACATATCAAGGAAGAAGTGGAGTCAAGTGCAGAACTCAGGTTGGGGATCCACTGCAGCATGCTGCCATCTTGTCTTGAGAGGTGAGCTAGACCTCAAATCTGCAGGCATCTACCAGAAGGCTTATTCTGCTAAAGACAGCTTATTCTGCAGAGAAATTCTTGCCTGGCTTTGCTGATGGTTTCTTCATTCAGGAAGTGGTGGAAGGAACCAGGGCCAGTGAGCAAGAGGCTTCAAGTTCCACCACTGTCTGTAGAGTTGTGCTCACAGCCCAGGGAGCAGCTACCCTAACCTTCATTCTTCATACCAAGAGCTGACTAGTAAGATAAAGATGACAGGAATTTTGGAAGAAAAGATCCAGATTTCTAGCGCTCACAGCGGCATGCTCAAAAATATTCCTAGACTATAATAATAACTAATATTTATAGGCATTTTGCTATACATTTTTATATTTTATCTCATTTGATCTTATGACATATTGTTCTATTATTCCAATTTTACACATGAGGAAACTGAGGTGCAAGGAGGCTAATTAACTTGCCCAAGTTCACCAGGCATGTTAGACTCTGGAGCTGAGTCACTTTGACACTAAGCTGTATTTGTTCCCAAGAGGGAACAAATTCAGAAAATAGGAAAGATATCACAGCCCTGTGTTCATAGACTGGAAAAGAATTTAGCTCCAGAAGAACACTTAACTAAGAAAAAAAGAAAAAAAAGGGGAAAAAATTTCTACTTTCAGAGTTCCAAGCAATCTCTCTGAGAAAAAAGAGTTCTCTGAAGAAGCCAGTATGCCTACATGTTTCAGTCAGCTTTTTGTGTTGCTGTGATCAAAATACATGAAAGAACAACTTAGAGGAGGGAAAGTTTATTTATTTCGTGCTCACAGTTTCAGAGGTCTCAGTTCATAGATGGCTGGCTTCATTGCTCTGAGCCCCAGGGGAAATGGCCCAGTGAAGGAAAGCTGCTCAACTCATGGTGGGATCAGGAAGCAGAGAGAGCAGAGCAGTGGCCATAGAGGAGATGCACCATCCATACCTGGTTACCACCCAGTCATTCAAACTAGGATGGACTGATTAGGTTACAGCTCTCATAATCCAATAGCTTGGCCTCTGAACATTCCTGCACTGACACAGGAGCTTTTGTGGGACACCCCACATCCAAACCATAACACCACCCAAGGTTGCAGGAGCCTTGTTTGGGGATTGGCTTGACAAGGTATTTTTCACATTTCATTGTGTAAAAGACAAAAGATAGAAAGGTGCCTTATCAGAGTTAAAGTCAGGTTACCAATAAGTGACAGGGGTCTTCCAGGGGGTTTTAGTATAGCTGACCTGTGATATAAGAAGGCCCAGGACACCTCTAAGGGTTTTACACATGTGTTCCAAGAGAGAAGAAGGAGGATAATAAGTCACTGCCTAAAAAGTATGGAGTAATATCAGGGTAAAAACAAACAAAAAAAAAATAGAAATGTTCTTCATTATTAGAAAGGGAAGAATGAATGCAATTAAGATTAATGAAAGTCAGGTTTTAAAATAATACTTCATTAAGTTAAACAAACCAACCCCTAAACTCTTCACATGGATTCAAATCTTCCTGTAAATAAAAAAGATCAAGAGGTGAGAACTAGTGAAATTTCTGCACAACTTTATGAATGGAGGATAGGGATCCAGGGTAACATTCTAATTTATTGAGAGGAATTAGATTTCCCACACAACCATCGGGTGATCTGACCAAGGAATAGTTGTCAGACTTCAAAAGAAATATTAAAAAATGGTTTGTGAGCACTTACAAAAATAAAAGGTCATCACTAAAAGCCAGTATGGTTTCAAATGAGGACAAGAATACCAAAATATTTTCACTTTCCAGTTTTAAAGGGGTTGCTAGTATTTTATATTCAGCAGATAATTTCACATTAGTTTTGTTGTCACACTAGAAAAACATGGGGGAAATCAGAAACACGAATGCATTCATAGCTTTGATTTCTCTGTTCAGAGGGGTCTGATCACTGGAGCTGCCTTGTACCAGCCCCACGAGCTCTGTTCTTGGTTCTGCCCCACTCATGTTTGTATCCACTAGGATGAGGACCTGCAAGAAATACTTCCTTATCACTTGAGCAATAAAATAGAACATATTATATATGTATTTTGAATGATAGAATCTAGAACTGAAACATTCTATTCTACAACAAATCCAAAAGTAGTATTTAGAAGAAAATTACCTAAGCTGACATTTAAAAGTTGACATTTAAAACAATTCACCATACAAATGCTGTAGGGAATAGGTTTTTACAGACCTGAATAAATGTAAGAGTTCTATCTGACCATATGCTCAAAATTAGTTAACATTACGTATATAATTTATCTGTCTTCAGTCAGTGCAGTGGTAGATAGGATTAATGGAAGGGAGATTCAGGTTACTTACTGGTAACCTGAATCATTTTACAGGAGGAAAAGTTTATTTGGGGCTCACAGTTTCTGAGGTCTCAGTCCGTAGATGGCCAACTCCATTGCTCTGGGCCTGAGTTGAGGCAACACATCATGGTGGAAAGGTGTGGAAGAGGGAAGCAGCTCAGACATGGAAATCAGGAAGCAGAGACAGTGAGCTTTGCTCAACAGGGAGATAATATAAGCCCCAAAGGCATGTTCCCAATGACCCACCTCCTCCAGCCACTTCTACCTGCCTGCAGTTACTACCCAGTTAATCTTTACCAGGGGATTAAATGCTGATTAGATTAAGTCTCTCATAACCCAATCATTTTACCTCTGAACACTCTTAAATTGTCTCACACATGAGCTATGGGGGGACATCTCATATCTAAACCATAACAAGCTTCCATAATGTGTAATTTTATGTCTAGGAAGATCTCTGATGATCAGAGCTATCCTCATTGGGAAATAAATTTCCTACTAATGGCAATTCTCAGGAAGTATCCAAGAATGCTGTAGAAGATATCCTGCCCTTCAGACACCCAGACCTATGAATACTGGATATCTGTAACCTTCCTAGTGAAAGATTGTCCTAAATGACCACTAACCTTCTTACTAGCTTAAAAACTTATATTTCACTCTAGAGGCTTCTCAGATCCTTGTCTTATTGTGCCCTGGGCTCACCTACTATGAGATCCCCTCTTCCAGGCCCAGATGCTGATTCCCAGGCAGGGGAACAAGCTCTGGTCTGTAAGCTATCCAGCTAGACACCCCAGCAGACTTTCCCCAGCCAGCCAACCAGTGTGGGACAGTGTAAGCTACCTGGTACCGTAAACCGGGATAAAAACTCTCGGGGGCAGAGTTAAGCTTTTACTACTTTTACTTCTACTTTCTTAGAGCTTAGAGAGAGGGAAAGAAAAATTTTTAAAGAGAAAGATTAAAGCGAGCTTTTCTTCTTAGCTTAGAGTTAGAGTTAGAAAGATAGAGAAATATTAGAGCTTAGAGCTTAGCTTAGAGTCTTAGAAAGATAGAGCTTAGCTTAGAGAAAGATTAGAGCTTCTTTAAAGCGAGCTTTTCTTCTTGTCTTCTTAGCTTAGAGTTAGAGTTAGAAAGATAGAGAAATATTAGAGCTTAGAGCTTAGCTTAGAGTCTTAGAAAGATAGAGCTTAGCTTAGAGAAAGATTAGAGCTTCTTTCTTCTCTCTTCTTTCTTCCTTCTTCTTTCTTCTGTCTTCTGTCTTCCTCAGGAGTCTCGGCCTAACTCTGACCAGTCATTACTTCTTCTATCTGGTTTCTCTTCTGTAACCGCTCTGCCTACGTTCTGGCCGCTCTGATTCTTCTGACCGACCGAGTGACTGCCCGGCTGACTGAATTCTCCGTTCTCCTAACTCGGACCGCTTTCACCCGGTTATATACCTTCAGGTTTGCGGGTGCCTACAGGTGCGTCACATACATATCAGGTGGAACTTATGGCTTCCAGCTAGCTACAACAGCCCTTCCTAATTAGGGGTCCTTCATATTCCTTCCCTTTAGTTTAAAAAGGTGCTTTAATTCTATTTTCTTTCTTGTCCCTACCTAGCTTTTCACCTTTTATTTTTGAAAGGGTGGATATTTGAGCCCTTTTTGAGAAGGTGCTGTGGCTTTAAGGAAGCCTAATGCTGAGGAGCAGCTAACGCACCTAGTTAAGCACAATTGCATAAGCGGCTTTGACTTTTTTTTTTTTTTTTTTCTCCTCTTCTTTATTTTTCTTTATGGCTTTCTTGCCAAAGCTCAATGGCTTTTTTTTTTTTTTTTTCTGCATGGTTTTTTTACCATGCTATTTAATTCTCTATTTTCTTTTAAGCTCATGGCTTTTTTTCTTTATACTAAAGCTCAAGGCTTTTTCTCTATATTTTTTATGGCTTTTGGCCGGCTACTCTGCTTCGGCTTTTGGCCGGCTCGCTCGGCTTTTTTCGGCTTTTGGCCGGCTACTCTGCTTCGGCTTAATTCTTAACTGGCCTCAACTGAGTCAGAGGCTATGCTCTCTTGTTTCTACTCTTTTTGCTGGTAAGATTCTTAGCTTAGAGTAGAGCTTAAAGAAAGATCTCTTCTTTCTTCCTTCTTCTGTCTTCTGTCTTCTTCGGGAGCCTCGGCCTTACTCTGACCAGTCCTCTGGAGCCTCGGCCTAACTCTGGCCAGTCATTACTTCTTCTATCTGGTTTCTCTTCTGTAACCGCTCTGCCTACGTTCTGGCCGCTCTGATTCTTCTGACCGACCGAGTGACTGCCCGGCTGACTGAATTCTCCGTTCTCCTAACTCGGACCGCTTTCACCCGGTTATATACCTTCAGGTTTGCGGGTGCCTACAGGTGCGTCACATACATATCAGGTGGAACTTATGGCTTCCAGCTAGCTACAACAGCCCTTCCTAATTAGGGGTCCTTCAGGACAGCAGGGGAACATGGCCTGGTCTGCAAGCTTTCCAGGTCCTCTGTGACTGCCTGGACGTGATCCGGGACAACTGGCTTAAACTGGAAGGGAAAAAAGATGGGCTTCACAGGGTGCTGTTTGTCTGAGATTTGTTCCTGAGATTTATTCCTGGGTTCTACTTTGGGGTTTTTTTGCTTTTTTTTTTTTTTTTCCATTTGATTGGGTGTTTGTTTATTTGCTTTTATTCCTCTTTTCTTTCTTTCTTTTGTTTCTTCTCACTTTTGTCTCCTTTCTTCTTCCCTCATCTTTCCTATTTGTACCCTGCCATTGCATTCTCGGCAGAGGCAAAAACAAGTTATATGCAGAAATTGGGATTTCTAGAACTGGGGCAACTAAACTATACAGCAAAGTGGTGTTATATATAGTTTATTCTCTATTTTTTTGACTCACTTTCTCTTTCCTCTATTTTACACTAATTCCTACTTCTTTGTCATCTTTTTTTTTCCTTTTTCTTCTTTCTTTCTTCTCTCAACAGTTGCATAAGTTTGGTTTATATATAAATCGGTCTTTCCACTAAATCATTCACTCCATTCTCTTTCCTCTCTCATCTGTGGATATTAAACCACTTCCATAGAATTCTCTTTTCACACTTCCTAAGAAAGAACAACTCAATACCCTCACTTCCTTCTTCCTAAATGTATCACCTCTGTGTCCAATACTTGAAACTATAAACCCCATCACAAACATACAGAGTAAATTGGACACAATATCTGAGTTACCTAAATATGTACATTGTGATCAAACTGTGATTATCTGAATAGAAAATGTCTGGTTTTAAAGTGTAAAGTATTTATAAGGGGATCTGATAGCATTGTACTACAGGAGCATCGTAAGTATTTAAGGTAAAAACGAAATAGTCGAGGTTCCACAGTGCTAGAAGAAAAATCACACGAGCAATATGAAGAAACAAGGGAAGAAAGTGACTCAAACAAATCAACATACCTCCTCAGTAGATTCCATGGCAAGCACAGTTGGTGAAATGTCAGAGATGGAATTCAGAAATTACATATTCCAAATGTTTATGGAACTTAAGAATAAACTTAAAAATGAGATGACGGAGCAAATACAGGTGGTAAAAGATCATTTTGACAAAGAACTTCAAAAACAAATACAGAAAAAAAAAATGGTGGTTGAATGAGATGGATATCATTATCCTAAATGCATGATTGAAGATCTGAATGGTACTTATATACTTTGTATACAAGCAGTTGTATGTAAAAAGATACTATACTTGTGCATTATGAATAAGTAAATAAATAATTTAAAAAATAAAAAATTAAAAAAATACAGGAAGCAAAAGATTACTTCAATAGGGAGATAGAGGTTCTGAAGAGAAACCAAACAGAAGTTCTGGAAATGAAAGAAGCAATAAACCAAACTAAAAGTGTAATTGAAAGCATCACCAACAGATTAGACCACTTGGAAGAAAGGACCTCAGATAATGAAGACAAAATATATATAATGGAGAAAAATATAGATTCCACAGCAAAAATAATAAGAAATCAAGAACAGAACATTCAAGAAATATGGGACAACATAAAAAGACCAAATTTAAGAGTGATTGAGGGAGAGGAAGGTGCAGAGCTCCATGCCAAAGGAATGAGTAATGTATTCAATGAAATAATAGTAGAAAATTTTCCAAACTTGAGGAATGAATGGGAAAACCAAGTTCAAGAGGCTTACTGAACACCAAGAGTAAAAAATCACAACAGATCCATGTCAAGACACATTATAATGAAAATGCCTAACATACTGGGCAAGGAAAGAATATTAAAAGCCACGAGAGAAAGGAAGCAGACTACATATAGGAGGAAACCAATCAAACTATGTTCATATTTTTCAACCCAGATCTTAAAAGCTAGAAGATCCTGGAATAGCATATTTCAAGCTCTGAAAGAAAAGGGATGCCAACCAAGAATCTTATATCCAGCAAAATTGAGCTTTAGATTTGAAGATGAAATAAAAACCTTCCACAACAAACAAAAGTTAAAAGATTTCACAACTCGAAAGCCAGCACTCATGAACATCCTGGGAAAAATATTCCATGAAGAAGAAAAGAAAAATAATAATAAAAATCAACAAAGGGAGATATTAAACTAAAAGAAATACCAACAAGAGGAGAAACCAAATCAAGTTAAATACCATAAATAAATAAAAATGGATGGGAATACAAATCACATCTCAATAATAACCCTAAATGTTAATGGTCTGAACTCACCATACAAAAGACACAGACTCTCAGACTGGATTAAAAGAAATGACCTAACAATTTGCTGTCTCCAAGAAACCTGCCTCATAGAAAAAGACATCAATAGACTGAATGTGAAAGGCTGGGAAGAGTCCTATCACTCACATGGGCTGCAGAAGCAGCAGGAGTTTTCATTCTCATATCAAATAAGGTAGACTTCAAGCCAAAGCCAATCAAAAGGGACAAAGATGGATATTTCTTACTGCTTAAGGGAACCATTCATCAACAAGATATAACAATTATAAATCTATATGCCCCAAATAATGGAGCACCTACATTCATCAAACAAACCTTTCTCAAGTTCAAGAGTAAAATAGACCACAACACAGATGGGGACTTCAAAACACCTCTCTCACCAATGGACAGATCATCCAAACAAAAGCTAAATAAAGAAATCTTAGGCCTCATTAGAACAATGAATAATTTAGACCTAACGAACATATATAGAATATTTTATCCCTCAGTAAGTGAATGCACATTTTTCTCAGCAGCACATGGCTCCTTCTCCAAAATAGACCATATATTATGCCACAAGGCAACTCTCAGCAAATATAAAAAAGTGAGATACTACCCTGCATTCTATCAGACCATAATGGGATGAAATTGGAAATCAATGATAAAACAAGAAATAAAAAAAAAACTACTCCAGCAATTGGAAGCTAAACAACATGCTACTGAATGAACAAGGGGTTGAAGAAGACATCAAGGAGGAGATTTAAAAATTCCTAGAGGTAAATGAGAACACAGATACATCGTATAGAAATCTCTGGGACACTATGCAGGCAGTATTAAGAGGAAAATTCA
Organism: Tamias sibiricus; assembly: GCA_025594165.1. Taxonomy (NCBI): domain Eukaryota; kingdom Metazoa; phylum Chordata; class Mammalia; order Rodentia; family Sciuridae; genus Tamias; species Tamias sibiricus. Next base: position 101,930,250 of record CM046664.1, on the reverse strand, counting down.
ATGCACTGAGTTCATTCCTTAAGAGAAAAAAACCCCAACAAATAAATGACTTAACTTCACACCTCAAAGCACTAGGAAAAGAAGAACCGATCAACACTAACAGTAGTAGAAGACAGGAAATAATTAAAATCAGAGCTGAAATTAATTAAATTGAGACTAAAGAAACAATTCAAAGAATTGGCAAAACTAAAAGTTGGCTCTTTGAAAAAATAAATAAAATTGACAGACCCTTAGCAATGCTAACGAAAAGAAGAAGAGAAAAAACTCAAATTACTAACATCGTGATGAAAAAGGAAATATCACAACAAACACCTCAGATATACAGAAGATAATTAGAATTTACTTTGAAAACTTGTACTCTAAGAAAATATGGAAAGCATTGACAGATTTCTAGAGTCATATGAATTGCCCAAACTGGAACTGGAGGCTCTATACACAATTGAAACACATCAATCTCAAGAGAGGAAATAGAAGACACCATCAAAAAGCTACCAAGTAGAAAAAGCCCAGGACCTGATGGATTTACAGCCGAGTTCTACAAGACCTTCAAAGAAGAATTAATACCTATGCTCTTCAACTTATTTCAAGAAATAGAAAAAGAGGGAGCTCTTCCGGACTCTTTCTATGAGGCCAATATTACATTAATTCCAAAGCCAGGCAAAGACACAGGCAAAAAAGAAAACTTCAGGCCAATATCTCTAATGAACATAGATGCAAAAATCCTCAACAAAATTCTGGCAAATCAAATACAAAAACATATCAAAAAGATAGTGCACCACAATCAAGTGGGGTTTATCCCAGGCATGCAAGGTTGGTTCAACATTCGGAAATCAATAAACATAATACATCACATCAATAGACTTAAAGATAAAAACCATATGATCATCTCAATAGATGCAGAAAAAGCATTCAAGAAAATACAACATCCCTTTATGTTCAAAACACTAGAAAAACTAGGAATAACAGGAACATATCTCAACATTATGAAAGCTATATATGCAAAGCCCCAGGCTAAGATTATCTTAAATGGAGAAAAGTTGAAAGCATTCCCTTTGAAAACTGGAACAAGACAGGGATGCCCCCTTTCACCACTGCTATATAACATAGCACTTGAAACTCTGGCCAGAGCAATTAGACAGATGAAAGAAATTAAAGGGATCCAGATAGGAAAAGAAGACCTCAAATTAGCACTATTTGCTGATGACATGATAATATACCTAGAAGACCCCAAAAACTCTACCAGAAAACTTTTATAACTAGCAAATGAATTCGGCAAAGTAGCAGGATAAAAAATCAATACCCATAAGTCAAAGGTATTTTTGTACATCAGCGAAAAAGCCTCTGAAAGGGAAATGATGAAAACTACCCCATTTACGATAGCATCAAAAAAAGTAAAAAACCTGGGAATCAACTTAACAAAAAAGGTGAAAGACCTCTACAACAAAAACTATAGAACACTAAAGAAGGAAATTATAGAAGACCTCAGAAGATGAAAAGACCTACCTTGTTCTTGGATAGGCAGAATTAATATTGTCAAAATGTCCATTCTACCAAAAGCATTATACAGATTTAATGCAATTCCAATCAAAATCTCAATCACATTCCTCAAAGAAATAGAAAAAATAAAAAAAAAATGTCTGGAAAAATAAGAGACCCAGAATAGCTAAAGCAATCCTTAGCAAGAAAAGTGAAGCAGGTAGCATCACCATATCAGACTTTAAATTATACTACAGAGCAATAGTAACAAAGACAGCATGGTATTGGCACCAAAACAGACAGGTAGACCAATGGTACAGAATTGAGGACACAGAGACTAATACATATAATTTCAGCTATTTTATATTAGACAAAGGTGCCAAAAATGTACAGTGGAGAAAGAATAGCCTCTTCAACAAATGGTGCTAGGAAAACTGGAAATCCATATGCAACAAAATGAAATTAAATCTTTATCTCTCACCATGCATAAAATTCAATTCAAAGTGGATCAAGGACCTAGGAATTAGACCACACACAATACGCCTAATAGAAGTAAAAGTAAGCTCCAATTTCCAACATGTCAGATTAGGCCCCAAGTTCCTTAATAAGAATCCTGTAGCACAAGAATTAATATCAAGAATTAATGAATGGGATAGATTTAGACTAAAAAGTTTCTTCTCAGCAAAAGAAACAATCAGAGAGGTGAATAGAGAGCCAACTAATTGGGAACAAATATTTAACACATGCACATCAGATAGAGCACTAATTTCTAGAATACATAAAGAACTCAAAAACTTAACACCAAAAAAAAAAAAAAAAAAAAAAAACAACAATCAATAAATGGGCAAAGGAATTGAAAAGACACTTCTCAGAAGAAGATACACAATTAATCAACAAATACATGAAAAAATGTTCAATATCGCTTGCAATTAGAGAAATGCAAATCAAAACTACTCTAAGATTTCATTTCACTCCAGTCAGAATGGCAGATATTAAGAACACAAATAACAATAAATGTTGGAGAGTATGTGGGGGAAAAGGCACACTCATACATTTCTGGTGGGACTGCAAAATGGTGCAACCGTTATGGAAAGCAGTATGGAGATTTCTTGGAAAACTGGTAATGGAGCCACCCTATGACCCAGCCATCCCACTCCTGGGTCTATTCCCAAAGGACTTAAAAACAGCATATTACAGTGACACAGCCACTTCAATGTTTATAGCAGCACAATTCACAATAGCTAGGTTGTGGAATCAACCTAGATGTCCCTCAGTAGATGAGTGGATAAAGAAAATGTGGTATATATACACAATGGAATTTTACTCAGCAATAAAAAAGAATAAAATAATGGCATTTCCAGGTAAATGGATGAAGTTGGAGAATATAATGCTAAGTGAAATTAGCCAATCTCAAAAATCCAAATACTGAATGTTTTCTCTGATATAAGGAGGCTGATTCATAGTGGGGTTGGGTCAGGGTACATAGGAGGATTAGAAGAATACTAGAATGGTCAAAGGGGAGGGAGGGGAAGGAAGGGAACAAGGGGGGATGGAGGGAAAAAAAGAAAAGTGGATGAATACGATGGATATCATTAACCTAAATGTATGACTGAAGATTTGAATGGTACGAATGAATATACATTGTATACAAATGTGTTATGTAAAAAGATGCTCTATATGTTTATTATGAATTATAATGCATACTACTATTATAAATACAAAACTTTGAATAAAAAAATAAAATAAAGAAAAAGATGTCTGGCACTGTGTATTCATCACTCCCACCTCTGTGCAGATCCACGTGGGCTTCCCAGATCATGGTGAAGGGAGAATTTCTTGTCTTCCACATGTTCAGGGTTACCTGTTTTCACGAAAATACTTTCTACTATCCCACACAATCTTTCCAGATGGACAATTTTAGTGTGATACTGTCTTTGCTAAGTCTGCCTTCTTCAAATGCTACATTTCATCATGTATAAATTGTCTCTGAAGCTTGAGGAACAACAGCTTATAGTACCAACTGGCCCAAACCTGTCCATCCCACCTCCTGCACAAAGTCTTCTATGCCATTATCACTTTTATTAACCAAAATCTTCTTTCAAAATTCTTCTTCATAATCTCCTGAAGATGAAATCTAAGGGCTAAAAGAGCAGCAGCAGCAGCAACAACAACAAATAATTAAGAGGAGATTTGACAAATCTAGTTTGGCTTAAAATTTAAAAACTATCAAGATGCTTAACTATCTTAAACCACAAGAGCCAAGTTCTTATCACAGTTTATGTTGAAAAGTCCACTAATAAGCTCAAAGTTATCAATGGGACTGAAATTATAAAGATCATCTTAGCTTTTCTATTCAATATGGTTTGAAGCTTTTAAATTAGCTTACAACAAATGAACTTTCAAAGATAAAGTACTTACTAGGCTGGGTGTGGTGGCTCACACCTGTAATACCAGTGACTGGGGAGGCTGAGGCAGAAGTTTGCAAGTTCAAAGCCAGTCTTTGCAACTTAGTGAGGTCCTATGCAACTTGGTGAGACCCTGTCTCAAAATTTTCAAAAAAGGTGGGAGGGGTGGGATGTTGGGGATGTGGCTCAGTGGTTAAGTACCCCTGGGTTCAATCCCTGTACCAAAAAAAAAAAAAAAAGATAACGTACTTACTAAGTATATCAGGTACTGCCAACTCTCAGTCTCCGGATAGGCACTAATTACGATCTCATTTAGAATTTTATTATTGACACACATATAAATATCAGGGACAAAACTGCAGTTAGTTTGCTCACAACAAGCCTTGTCTTAAAGATTAATGACTCAAAAGAGGTAACTGATGGGCCTCAGCTGAAATAAATTTTAAAATAAGCACCTCATTATCTGAAGAAACAGATAGCAAGCAGCACATTTATTTGTTTAGTCAGTGAAGTTGGGAGCAGGAGGGCGTCCCCATATGAGCGTGGAGAGGAAAACATCAGGTCTTTGAAGTTTTAAAATTACAAACTTACAAAACTTCTACTGAAAGAACTAAGAATACTCTCCTAACAATATAAAGATGTTGATCAATGGTGGGGTTATATCCCCATTAATGCCTGTGTGGGTTTTCTGAATATTACAATTTTCTTTGCCTCTCATGAGCATCAAGTACCATATTTCCTCCTCTTCCCTCACACAAGTTGAAATAATGAATCCAACAAACTGCTGAACTAAGTGAGAACTAAAATGCGCCCCCTTCCAGACCACTTCTGTTCCCCAAATTTCACAGGACTGGGGCTTCAGAAAGAGAGTGCAGTGGGGGTTCCTGGGATGGAAGATAAAGGCATAAAAAGAGCAAAGCAGAAAAGAGAGAAAGGAGATCCCACTGGGGGAACAAAGAATCAGAGTAGCAGGGACTCATTTTTCAGCTGCCTCAAGTGTGGATGTTTCTATTACCTGTGGGCCACCTACCACTCCACAGCCCACACTCGGCTCCCTCAACATAGGCTGGGGGAAGTGTAAATATTTTGTAAAATGGAATTTCTCTACACAAAGCAATGGTTACAAAGGAGGCAATACACAACCAAGAAATTTATACTGGGATTCAATGCAAGCATTTCATGAAGAAATACAATGACGTCCATCTGTTGCTGATACCTGAATCCCACAGCCACTAGCAGAAGTGGGAAGAGCACAGGATTGAAATTCTGGTTCCACCTCTTGCAGTGTGACTCTATGAAGATTGCTTAAGACTTGAGATCCTTTTCCATAAAATCAGGTTAATAATGACCACCATTTAGCGAATTGTATACTAAACCCTTATTCTCACATTTCCTATTTTCCCTACAATAGCCCTATGAAGTAGATATTATTAATATTCCCATCTCCCAGCCATCAATACACATTAAGATCATGGTAAGTCTGACATAGGAACAAACAGGAGTGGAAAATCCTCCTCCACTTAACAAGTAACCGTCGAGTTACACAGAATTAAGTGGATCATTCAGTTTCCTTCTTTATAGAGTGGGGATGATAAGGAATGGTGGGCACCACACAGATTTGTTAGGATTAAATGGATAGAGATAAACTGTGTAGAGCATGTATGGCAAATGGTATCTCCTAAGCTCGTTACTACCTGTTGGGCTGGACGGACTATCAAGGGAGCTACATAAACACATTGAATAGTCCCTCACAGAGGAGACCAAGCCAAGATGGGGTAAGTAAGATACCAGCACAAAGCCTATCTAGATGCAGCCTGGGGAGTTTATGGTGATAGCAAGAAAGCTTCTCACAGAAGAGTCCTGGGTGAATGAATGTGTCTAGAGAAAGGGAGGCCACTTAGAAGACAGAGACAATGGACTGCTGGGAGGTTGGTAGATGCTGTCCCTGCAGAGGGGGACAAATTAATAGGAGGAGGCTTGCTTTAAGGGCTGCATGCAAGACGAAAGTAAGATGCATGCACATACTTTTGGGAAAGGATAGCTCTTTGAAAGTTGTGGTTCTTTGTTGCCGCCTGAAGCGCTTGGAGCAACGGAGCCGCGGGAAAAACTTCAGAGGCGAACTGGAGACAAACAGCTTTTTATTCTGATAACTTTTCTCTCTGGTTCTAACAACGACTAACACACGACAAACACACCACTAAAATGGCGCTGACCCGATCAGCAATTTCGGCCAAGTCACTCGAGATCCCGCAACAAGTCCCGTGAGACTACAGGAGGCAACAAAGCCCAAATCTCCACGGCTCATAGTCAACTGCAAATCAAGTCAATCCCCAAACAGGGCTCCTGCATTTCCCCCTTTTTGTTTTAAAAGAGGTAATGCTCTAGGACGTCTATGTGCAACCAACATTCTTACCCGTCATCGGATAATCAAGGCTGTGCCCTTGACTCCTGTCTTAGGTTGATATGTCGGCCACATGAGACTGTCCCGTGCGACTGTGCCTGTCTTAGGTTGTCCCCCCTCTGGGGATCTTACCCGTCATTGGCTAACCAGCCATCCAATGGCCTTTAGGATCGACTATATATGATGACTAACAGCTGTCCAATTGTGAGGAGATGTTGCGGCTTTAAGGCGACAAGCCTTTTGGTGATGAGCCAAATTGCATAGCATATCAAATTGTTTAAACAAATCAGCTGCCCTAAGTTCCATCAAGTAACACACTGAATTCTCTAGACAAATACCTGCAAGGCATTGTCGTGTAAAGTCCCAAACAATGAAAGATCAAAATGTCCATTTGTTATAACATGTTGATGTAGGAGGCCCCATGCATGTAGAGCAGAGGCCACACTGTTGGTGAGGTTGTTTGATGTTTGAGCAGCAGGGATGCTTGCGGCGGCCGCGATCCCTGCAGCTGTAGCAGCAGACGTCTTTTTTATGTTTAGACAATGCCACCGGCAAATCTTCAGGGCCCGCTACCTAGAAACTCAAGCATCAATTATTAAAGGAAAGGCAGTGCTATTGCAGCACTGAGTCAAGAGGCGAGTTGTCAAACTACAAAATAGAATAATTAGATTAGAAAATTAAAGTTGATTTTTGTTCACATACATCGCTGGTTGAGCTGAAAATTAAAGTTGATTTTTGTTCACACACATCGCTGGTTGAGCTTCTACAAACATAAGTTGGAAAAATATCATATTTAGAACAAATCAAAGAAAGACTGAGGGTAATTACTGCATTAAAGATAGATTAAAGAAAAGGTAAAGGCACTTTAGAGAAATAATTTGTTAACTGGAACCCTTGAGTCTCTGTATACAGAGCAATCTTTTACCTGTTGAGATAATTGAAATTAATGAGCTATTAAACAAATGAAGTTAATAACAAATAAACAATCTTAAGTCAAAACACCAAAATATCAGGTTATATAGCACTAGTCATATTGTTTGCTAAAGAGAAGTCCGAGGGACACCTATAAATCAAAATTGAAAGTACCTTCATTTATAAAATTATTTACCTAAATTGAATACTCTTAACCTAAAATGAATTAAAGTTATTTGGATCCATATATATATATATTTTCTTTTTCATAAGCGCTTTGTTCTTTGTGACGTCACACTGGACAGACGAACAAACATACAAACATATATTTGTGACGTCACATTAACATGAAATGTAGACAAATGTACAGACATAAAGACATGTATAAAAAGGAAAAAAAAATACAATTGTGTGCACACTAAAGAGAGATCTCCTTGTCCCGGCCGGGAGGAATGACACTTAAGTTGTGAAATATTTTGAAGGACTCTTTTGAGGGAATCATTCTGTACCTTGATCTTGGTCCTCTTGATTTTGTACCTTTTTTATTAATCTTGATTCTTCAATAACTTCATCTTGATCATTTTGATGTGGTACCTGTTTTATTAATCTAGATGGTATCCATATTGGAGAGGATTCGTCTTTTGGAAAAAACACAAACAGATCCTCTTCCCCAAATTAATACTGGATCTGGACCCTTCCATGTACCTGAAAGAACATCCTTCCAGTAAACCAAAGGTTTATGTTGTTGGTGTGGATTCCAATGCCTGTCTCCAGCAGAATAACCATTAGAGTCTAAAGTTAAAAAATTTAAGGTAAACAGGGCAACTGCCAATCTGTCCTTAGGACTTTTCCAATTTCCTTCTTTTTGTTTTAATAACATAATTTTCAGTGTTCGGTTTGCTCTTTCAATAATGCCCTGACCCTGAGGATTGTATGGGATGCCTGTTTTATGGGATATATTGAATTTTGCGCAAAACTCTTTGAAAGATGAGGACGTATATGCGGGGCCATTATCTGTTTTAAGCATTTTGGGGATGCCCAATGCAGCAAAAGCTTGCAAACAATGAGATGTAACATCTTTAACTTTTTCTCCAGAATGTAAGGAAGCAAAAATCATGCCTGAGCATGTATCTATGGTCACATGAATAAATCGCAATTTTCCAAAACTTGGCTCATGAGTAACATCCATCTGCCACAAATGATTGGGCATTAATCCTCTAGGGTTAACTCCGAAATGAGGATTGGGCAAATGTGTCATACAAGATTTACAATCTTTTACAATTGTTCTGGCTTGCTCCTTTGTGATTTTAAACCTACGTTGCAAGGTGGTGCTGTTGACATGAAACTGGGAGTGGAATAAAGTAGCTTGTTGTAGCACTGAAAGTATAAATATTGTTTTTGTAAGTTCATCAGCCTTTTGATTACCTTCATGGAGGGGGACCAGGCAAATTAGTATGTGCTCTAATATGGCCTACGAATAGAGGTTCTTTTCTTGCCCACAAAAGTTTTTGTATTTGATAAAACAATTTAAAGGCTGGAGTATGAGGTGCTATTGGTCCTGCTAACTCTAATTTTGGGACGGCTTGTACAATATAGTGGCTATCTGAAAAAAATGTTTACGGGCTGGTCCCTAAAATTTTCCAGAGCTCTTACCACAGCTTCCAATTCCACTAGTTGAGCTGATTTGTGTGCAGTTATGTAAGTCATATTTTCTTTTTTAGTGACTACTGTAGCAGTACCATTTGAGGACCCATCTGTAAATACATTAAATGCCTTAGGAATAGGTTGATTTTTTATTACCTGTGGAAATATAATAGGATGATTAATACAAAAAGATAATAGGGGACTTAGGAAGATGATTATCAAAATTTGCAGAAGTAGAGCATTTAGCTATAGCCCAATCATTATCATTGAAGCATAAGTATTCAATCTGTGATGATGAATAGGGAGTAATAATAGTAGCAGGGTGAATGCCAAATATTTTAGTAGAAGTCTTAAGTCCTTGAAGAATAAGTTTAGCCACCATGGAGGTATAAGATTCAATTATACTTTTAGGAGAGACGGGCAAATGTATCCATAATAAAGGCCCTTGTTGCCAAAATACTCCTGTGGGTGTATATTGTGAAGAAATAGTAATCAACATCAGCGGTTGAGTTAAATCAAATCTATCACAATGAGCTCCTTCGATGGCTTTTTCTACTAAATTTAAAGCTTTCCTAGCATCAGGAGTCAATGTTCATGGTGAAGATGGATCAGGATCTCCACGAAGGATGTCAAATAAAGGTTTTAGTTGGCCAGTAGTGAGATTTAGTGTAGGGTGAAGCCAATTAATGTCTCCCAGTATTTTTTGGAAATCATTGAGGGTGGTCAAATGTTCTTTATTTATTAGAATTTTTGGGGGTCTCACAAAAGTATCCATGATTTTAAATCCTAAATATAATATGGGAGATCTGGTTTGAACTTTTTCTTCCGCTATATATATTCCATATTTTTTTAAATTTTCTACCACATCACTGAATATATTAAATAAGATTTTTTGATTAGGGTGGGCCAATAAAATATCATCCATGTAATGTAGACACATGAGGTTTGGACATTTATTTTTAATGGGTTGGATAGCCTTGTCCACATATATTTGGCATCTGGTGGGGGCTATTAGCCATTCCCTGTGGTAAAACCTTCCATTGATATCTCTGATCAGGGCCATTATTGTTCATAGAAGGAATGGAAAAAGCAAACCTGGGGGCATCCAGAGGATGTAGGGGAATAGAAAAGAAGCAATCCTTTATATCAAGAGTAATAAGATGGAAATTTTTTGGAATAGCTATGGGACTAGGAAGTCCAGGTTGAGTAGGGCCCATAACTTGCATGGTTTTATTGATTTGTCTAAGATCATGTAACAATCGCCATTTTCCTGACTTTTTCTTGATCACAAATATGGGGGAATTCCAGGGAGAGGTGGAAGGTTCTATATGACCTGCTTCTAATTGTTCCTGAACTAGTAGGTGGGCCGCTTGTAATTTCTCTTTAGATAGGGGCCACTGAGGGACCCACACTGGCTTATCAGAAAGCCATGGTATTTTCAAAATTATTTTCTCAGTGGCCCCGAAAAAAAATATCTTTTTTCCTTTATGACAATGATTACTTTTAGGGTTAAGATTACTCTGTACTTTTTGATAATGAGTTCTTTTATGGTTAAGATTACCCTGTAGGCTTTCACATTTACATCTGCAGGCTTGGTTGCAAGGTGTACTCCCATTTGTTGCAAAATATCTCTTCCCCATAAAGAAACTGGTAGATTAGGTAAAACATAAGGCTGAAATGTTCCTTTATGGCCTTCATCATCCTCCCATTTTAAAATTACGGCACTTTTATCTGGGAGGTTATTATATCCCAAGCCTCTTAAACTGGTTGAAGCTTTTTGCAGAGGCCAGTGCTTGGGCCATTGGCGTAAATTAATAATGGAAGAGTCAGCTCCAGTATCTATTAATCCCTCCATTTCTATTCCTTGGATTTTTATTTTACACATAGGCCTCCTTGAACAGTCTCGAACCCAGCAAGCCATGGGACTTGAGTCAGTGGAACAAAATCCTCTATTGTTCCTTCTTGAGGCATACCCATTTTAAATGAATTATGTAAATTGGGAAGGAGAAGCAACTGAGCAATTCTATCTCCTTGATTAACAGAACTTATACTTTGGGGTGAGCTAAGCATTATTTTTATTTCCCCTTTGTAGTCTGAGTTTATTACACCTGGGGTCACTTGCAAACCTAATGAGCTTTTAGGACTACGCCCGATAATAAGTCCTACAGTCCCTGAGGGAAGAGGTCCCCTGACTCCTGTGGGTATCAGTTGAACCCCCATTTCAGGTGTTAACACTATTCGGGCAGTGGAACAGAGGTCTAATCCTGCATTTCCTCTTGTTCCTCTGGCGAGGGAGTGGATGGGTAGTAGGGATTGTGTCGGGGAAGCATCTGAGTGGATGCTTGAGGATACTCCTCCTGCAATGCCCCATACATTTGTGGGCCCCGGGGTATTGGGCCCCGTGCCCCGTTTTTTGAATTCCTGAACAAAGGATTTCCATGGATGTCAAATTTTGAATGGCATTTATTGGCCCAATGATTTCCCTTTTTACACCTGGGACAGCGGCCTGGGGCACGGTATGAGCTTGATCTTATTTCTCTTTTGGGATTTTGCCTAGAATTGCCTGATTGATTATGATAATTTTGCCTGGAATATATCCTGATTGATTATAATATCTACGTTTAGCCTTTGTGAAATTTCGAGAGGAAGCACCTCTCATTGAGGCTGCAATCACATTTCCTGTGACAAAGGCGTCATTTATATCTTTACATAGTTGTATATATACGGAAAGATCCTTTTTAGTTCTCCATGGCCTGATGGCTGCTTGGCACCATTTATTTGCATTTTCATAAGCTAATTGAACAACTAATGGCATAGCTTGGTCAACATCTGCAAACACACTACCTGCAGTTCTCAAAAGTCGATCAGCACTACCTGCAGTTCTCAAAAGTCGATCAGCAAAGTCGGCATACGGCTCATTAGGTCCTTGAATCACTTTTGACAAGCTACCATGTAGATCCCCAGGTCCTTGTACAGTTTTCCATGCCTCTAAGGCAGCTGCATTTATCTGAGCATATACATCTGGGTCATAATCTGTTTGAGCCTGTAAGTCTGCGAATTGCCCTTCTCCTGTGAGCATGTCTATATTATAGTTTTCAAACCCTGCAGCCGCATTTCTTTTAGCTGTTTCTATACAAAGTTCTTGGAATTGCGATCGCCAAACCAAGAATTGCCCCCCGCTTATTGTTGCTTTACATAGACTTTTCCAGTCTGAGGGGGTTAAGCTAAAGGTGTTAAGGGACTCCAGCATACTCAACATGAAAGGAGCTTGGGGCCCATAAGTCATTACTGCCTCTTTGAGATTTTTTTATTGTTTTGAAATCTACTGACTGATGGACACTCTGTCCATTTTTCTTTTCAAATGCTGGTGGTTCCCAATGTATCTGTGAGTTGTCCTCGAGAGCACATAAGCGATCAGAAAGACTTTTTATTTCTGTTTCTAGGGTATGCAAATGCCTAGTAATACCCTTCATATTTTCTGTAATGGATTCCACCCATGGGGGAGTAGAGGACACAAGTGGCTGCTCTACCTGACCGTCCTTTTTCTTGGTCTTTTTTAGTTTCTTTTTCCTCATTTTCTCAGGATCACTTTTACTAGATTCCTCACCACTGCTAATTTCACTGACAGCAATATCCTGAGGCCCAGGTTCCAGTGAGAGCAAGTATCCTTCAGCTTTTACCAATAACTCCTGAATAGCTTTAATAGCTTGGATTTTTTGTCATTTTTGGGTCTCTTCTAATACTCTCTTTACTGGTCTCAGTTGGCCCGGTGGAATCTACACTTTTTTGATCACTTTCACTTTTGTCTATATACTCCTCACTGAGAACAGAGAGTCAGGTATATCAAGGAGTCTTTGCATAGCCTCTATCACTTGGGATTCAGTTATATTCGAACCCATCTTTAGAGACCTTTCAGTTCTTACCTGTCCGCTCCGAAGTCCCCGTACGGGCCGCCACCTGTTGCCGCCTGAAGCGCTTGGAGCAATGGAGCCGCGGGAAAAACTTCAGAGGCGAACTGGAGACAAACAGCTTTTTTATTCTGATAACTTTTCTCTCTGGTTCTAACAACGACTAACACACGACAAACACACACCACTAAAATGGCGCTGACCCGATCAGCAATTTCGGCCAAGTCACTCGAGATCCCGCAACAAGTCCCGTGAGACTACGGGAGGCAACAAAGCCCAAATCTCCACGGCTCATAGTCAACCGCAAATCAAGTCAATCCCCAAACAGGGCTCCTGCAGTTCTTAGAATTTGCTTCATAAAAACAAACCCAGCTGGTGTGGTGGTGCATGCCTGTCAGTCCAGCAATTTGGGAGGCTGAGGCAAGAGGAATACGGGTCTGAGGCCAGCCTCAGCAATTTAGCAAGGCCCTAAGCAACTTAGAGACCCCACTGAAAATAAAAAGAACTGAGAATGTAGCTCTGTGCTAAAGCACCCTGGGTTCAATTCCCAGTACCAACCAACCAATCAACCAACCAACTAAACAACAAACAGACAGATGAGATAGAGTAAGGGAGGGACAAACTTTGCACTTTGTTTTTAAAAGTCACTTGTCCCATCATCCTCTCCCCCAGGGACTAGTGGCCTGGTGAAGATGGTCACCTTGATGTATTCTATTAGGAAAAGAATTCTAACAACCTATTTTTTGAGTGTGGAACTTTATGGAAATTTTAGAATAACTAGTAACTGCGGTTTTTTTTTTTTTTTTCATTTTAAGTGCTAAAAGAGATGCAGTGCTATACCTTCTGTATACAGTACAGCTGTGGCTTTATAATGGAAACAGGTGCTTGTACAAATGCTTCAGTATTAGTTGTACACTAATCAATTCTGCCAGATGTTTGAGCCCCTCCTGTATTTGAGAGACTGTCAGTAAAGTGAAATTTGACAACTAGCTGATTCACAGATAATAGCCATCTGGTTGGCTAGCTTCCCTTACCAAATCATGAACATTTCTCTTGCTGTCTGATTCAATTAATTGCTGAGTGAATCAAAGATCAAGTCACTGTAAAATATGATACATTATATTAGTTATTGTTGTGGTTCCACTTGCCTCATTGCTCATAATTCATGCACCAATTAAAAGTCTCCTGGGAGCATCTTTTTTATTTGGCTCCAGTCACTGAGAAGGAGACACAACATGCATGATTTCCAGCACCAGCCACTCAGAGGTGCAGAGGAAAGGCAATACTCCGAGTCAGCTTGTGGAAACCTTACGATTCTTACATTGAAGTGAACAAAAGATAAATATTGTCTAAAGCCTGAAGATAAAGGTTTTCCTAGAAGTCTAGAATAGCTATTCTGTTGTTCTTTTGTCAGAGAAAACTGGACCGCTGTCATCTTGTGTGTTTGAGCCAGGCATGGTGGCACACACCTGTAATCCCAGTGGCTTGGAAGGCTGAGGCAGGAGGATTGAGAGTTCAAAGCCACCCTTAGAAATGGTGAGGAACTGAGAAACTCAGTGAGACCCTATCTCTAAATAAAATACAAAATGGGACTGGGGATGTGGCTCAGTCCCAAAGAATCATCTTGTGTGTTTGTGCACAAGTCAAAATAATGGTTCTCAAACTTTTGTGTTGCATCAGGGCTTGTTAAAGCACCAGTTGTTGAGTTCAATATCCAGAGTTTCTAATTCCATAGGTCTGGGGGCAGGGCTCAAGAATTTGCATCACTACCAAGTTTGCAGGATATGATGAGGCTGCTGGGAACTACATCTTGAGACCCACTGGTCTAAGACTCTATTAATAAACAAGTCACGCTCCATCTCAGGCAGCCTGCAGGTGTTAAAAAAAAAATAAGGAATTGAAGTAAATTATTGTTTCTCTTTGAACTACCAATATTTTGGCTTCAAATGCCAGTCTAGTCTACCTCTCTCCTCAACAATTGTAGAGCAATAAATAATCTTTCTCTGATATTGAGAAGTCAACAAACACAGTGGTGTTAGGTAGGGGTACATAGGAGGATTAGAGGAACACTAGAAAGGTCAAAGGGGAGGGAGAGAAGGGGAGGGAGCAAGGGGGTATAGAGGGGGAAAAAATAAGGTAGTAGAATAAGATGGCTATCATTATCCTAAATGCATGATCGAAGACTTGAATAATACGAATATACTTTGTATACAGTGTTACGTCAAAAGGTGCTCTATGTGTGTATTATGAAATATAATGCATGCTACTGTTATATTATAACAATTTTGATTAAAAAATAACAAAAAAACAAAAAACAAAAAAAAAAAAAACACTGATCATGTGTCTGATCCAGGATGGGGTGTTCTGGAGTCCTGCCCCAAAGGACCTGACCAGCTATTCAGGACAGTTGAGGCAGAAATTCCTAGGCAAGAGGCCTGCACACTTGCATTCCATCCAGCTTAGAGCTTTGAACTAAGCAAGATTGTGTGTTAGGTGCTGTCTAGAATGTATCGTCTTGGAACACACAGGTGGAAGTTCTTAGCCATTCTCTCTTCCATTGACTCCCTCCACTCTCCCATAACTAATGCACTGGCAACTGTGGCTAGTTCACTTTGACAGTTTAAAATTACAATTTTTGAGTGCCTGAAGGCAAGCCTGGCCCACGTTGCCCACTTCGCAGAATGCCCATCTCCTCGGCCTTCACTTCTGCCCCCTTTCACTCCCTTATAGGCCAACCACCCTCTTTCCTTAGCCTCTTCACCTACCTCTTCCCCATCCTCAGTCTTCAGAGTTTCTTCCTGACCCCCACCCCAGACTTTTCCTTTGGAATACTCCCCCAGCGTAGTGAGAAGTTTGCTTACACTTGTTAATCTTGCCATATTTCACTGTCCTGAGAGCACAAACGATCTGTCCCATCCACCAGAGCATTCCAAGAGCCTAGCCAGTGTCTGCACAGGAAAGATAATCTGGGACAGCGTGACCCTGAAGCTCGCATGATTGCCTGGATGACAAGTAGCACTAAAATCAACTTCCTGAGGGAGCAATGATTCCCTTGTCCCAGTCGAAAGAGGTACAAGGTCCCAAGGTCGAAAGAGGTACAAAGTCCCAAGGCCCCAGATGGGCCACTAGGTGAGGAGTTGCTGTAGAAAACCCTCCCTCCAGTGTGGTGCTGGTCCTGACTCACCTCCCAGGCTATTTCAGACTTTTCCTTAACTCATCTTGTGGGATATGGATTTTTTCCTAAGTGCAACCGCAGGGCAGATAGCAATTGGAAATGAGCCCAGCCTGTATGATTAATATTCATGGCTGAAGGCTGATTTTTCTGCTTCCTAAAGAAAGCTTTGGTTTATGATATATTCTGATGACTCTCACATTGACATCAACAGCCTTCCCTGATGTTCTATCAACTCGACTCCTATCTGCAGCTGCCTCTTCTATACCTCCAACTATGTCAAGATACCTCAAACTTCCCTGCCTTGAGCTGTTTGCTTGATCTTTTCCACAAACCCAGTCCTCCCAGATTTCTACTTCCTTAAACAAGTCTTACACCATCCTCAAGTCTTTGCTCAAACATTACATCAAGCAACAAATCATGTCACCTGCCTTCAAAATATGCCTAGAGTCTGACCACATCTCCCTATTTCTACCAGTATAATTGTAGTCCTGGCCACCATTATGCCTCTCAGGGTTTACTATGTTAGTTTCCTATCCCGTCTCCTTATTTGGTGGTTGTTCCTCTATGACCTCTTCTCAAACACATTTTAGCTAAAATCTAAGTCATAACTCAGGTCACTCCTCTGTGGTCATAGTCCTCCAAGTGATTCCCACTTGCAAGTAAAATCCAAAGGTCTTCCTGTGGTTCATTAGGCCTTCCCGCTGTGTGACCTCTGCTGCCATGTCCTCTCTGTTCTTCTGTTTACTGTGCCAGCCACTCTGGCCTCCATACTGAACATCAGCCTCCACCACAGGGCCTTTGCACTCACCATTCTCTCAGCCTGCAGCACCGTCCTCAAAATCTGCACAGTGGCTCCTTAGTTTCCTCTACCTGAGGTCTTCTGTAATCACCTGTTTTAGCACCACCTTTTCCTACCAATTTTTCTCCATAATACCTATCCCTGAGAAGAATTAAGTTTCAAAGAAACTTATTTTGGTTGGGTTTTTTTTTTTTTTTTTTTTTTTTTTTTTGGTACCGGGTATTGAACTCAGCGGCACTAGACCACTGGGCCACATCCCCAGCCCTTTTTTAGTTTTTTATTAGAGACAGGGTCTCACTGAGTTGCTAAGTGCCTCGCCATTGCTGAGGCTGGCTTTGAACTCGCGATCCTCCTGACTCAGCCTCCCAAAGTGCTGGGATTACAGGCGTGCGCCACCGTTTGGTTGTTTTTTTAAAGGTAACATTGTGACTAGAAAGTTCGGATATCAGAAGTCAGGTAGGGTAGATAGCAGGGAGCAAGCAAAAAGTGTCTCCCAGTAACCTGATGGTGTATACTTCAGTGTAGGCTCCAGAACTGGGTCTGTGTATATGGAAACCCTGAATTCTAAGGCTCTTCCCTTTAAAGTGAAGACTAGCATGTTTACTGTAGCTGCATAAAAATGCCCAGAATATGGAAATGTCCATTCTTTCAAACAAATCCTAGTGGGGCACAGTGGCAGACGCCTGTAATCCCAGTGGCTTGGAAGGCAGTGGCAGAAGGATTGCAAGTTCAGCAACTTAGTGAGGCTCTAAGCAACTTAGTAAGGTTCTGTCTCAAAATTAACAAAACAACAACAACAACAACAACAAAAAAAAAAAAAAAAAAAAAAAAAAAAAAGGAGGGGGAATGTGGCTCAGTGCCTCTTGGGGTTTCATTCCTGGTACCAAAAACAAACAAAACAACCCCCCTCCCACACACACACCTGAAATCCTTTTGTTACTGGTAGATGGAAGGTATTAGAACGAAACAGAAAACAATAAAGACTGTTGATCAAGCAAATCTGGATGGAAGGGTTCAGGTGTGACAAAACTGAGTGTGAAAACTTCCTTGGAGAGTCAATTTGGAAATCTTCAACAGGCCAACAGTCTCTTCAGTCTTGAGAAGGAAAGTTACCTCTAACTTTAAAAATGTTATTCATTAGAAACAAACCAACTAAGAAATGTTTTCTATTAATCACATCAATAAAGTTCCATAATTCCAGAGGGATCTTCCTAGTGAAGGAGAATATTTAATTGTAGTTTTGTTTTCAAACTGAAAAAAACAAGGTATACCAGTATACTTAGTAATATTTACAGAAAGATGTGCCAATTGAGAGACACATTTCAAAACAAATTAACTATTTTCCTCCATTCATTTTGAACTAGTTAAAGATTTCTCATATGTAAATTTGACACAGTTTTGTCCTTGTGGGAGTTACACAATTTAAACTTTTTGATGGTCTTTAAAAACTGGATGATAGTAATTGAACAAATATTTTCCACAATAAGAAAAAAGATCTGTAGAAAGCTGAACCAGTGTTAACATTTACAAAGACTGTACACCACAGTGTTAATAATTTTCTTGTCATTAATCATCGTCAAGGTCAAGAGCTGAATATCATTTTAACCACAAAGTCTCTATCAAAATTACTCCAAAGTATTATGTGTGTATATGTTTATGTATACATATATACATATATACTTGTATATATACATATATCTCCCCTTTGACTCCCCCTGTACCATTTCTGTTTGCCTTGAGCACAATTTGTATTCATCTTCAGTTCAAATTTTTCATTACAAAAGAGCCATACTTTCAAAATGAATTAAATTACAAGGCTTTTTAATAACTACTTTTCAGTGAGTGGGTACAGAAAAAGCTATTTAATCTAACTTAAAGTTTTACTTTAGCACTCAACTAAATAGAAATTTTAAGGGAAATTCTGCTTAAAGATATGATAAAAATATTGTATGGTCCTGGCTTCAAAAGAAATGTGATTTCATTTTGTAAATTGAGTAAAAAGGCTTATTAGTTAAAGCAAACTTATGAAATCCCCACAGGTATTTTTATGAACTGAAACAAATAAAGTAATTTGAATGCTATGTATGTTCCTAATATTTTTAAATGAAAAACAATACGTTTGTATAAACAGTCATTCTTTCATAGGAGATACTTATTTATCAAGCTCCCACGTCAACTTAAAATCTGGAATTCTACAGGACACTTTCATATTAAATGTCAAAGTTAAGGAAAATTTAGACTCAAAAAGAAATATGGGGTAACAATTGTAGTTTTTAAAATACGTGTAATTCCATTTACTCTCTCAGCTTTTCAATTCTATTTATCTTAAAATGAGTTTCATACAATGTCATAATGCAGCGATTCAATATCACTACATATATTTGAGAAATGTCTGATAACTCTCCTATTATTTGGCAATTTTATGATTCAAATCTCCTCTTACTGTTTTGACCTTGGTTACATTTTAATGCAGAAACAATTTTTTTTTTTTCAAAAAGCATTGAGAAGACTTAACATTTTTAAGATGGATAAATCGAACTAAGGGCAAGTTAAAATATCTTTCAGATTGCATGATTGAGTCTTTTATTTAATGAGATTCTTCTTTTGTATCAAGTCCCATAACCTTAAAAAACACCAGGCTCTACCAGGCAGGCAATTGCTGTTCATTTTGTCTAGAGCCAACTCCAAAGGTAGAAGTTGATGGATATCAGCCATAAAATCCATGCAGAAAAGAAATAAGGATCTCCTAATTAATTAAGAAATAAATAAGATTGACTCAACTAAGAAATAAATAAGATTGATTAGTTCTTTATGTGCATAGGTGACTGTGTCATTTAAACACAAGAACCATGCTTATCTCATGTTTATTTTCTTCAAATGGCTGCATGTAGATAAGTGATACAGGCAAAATATATTTTACAAGTACATAATCTAGTATTATAAGCAGATCATCTTTTTACAAGAGGAAAGTTCTAAATTGTCAGCAAGTGTAGTATGAACTGAGAGGCTGAAAAGTCAACTACACATACATATACACACCCATATACAAAAATATGCTACAAGTGCCTCATGTTATATCATACATGTCTTAGATATTTGCAAGGACAGATGGACACCTCCATGCCTGACCATGTGCCACCCACTGCCCTTCATTTCAGCACCTGATTCCCAGGACACAAGACCTGTTTCCAATGAAACTCCTCGGGATACAGTGGGCTACTGATGTTACAGATCATGCACAGTAATCACTGTGACAACACCACTCAAGCTTAGAGGTCATCCATTCATCAGTCAGAAAGAACACACACAAAATTCCTTATTAGATAGCTGCCACAAGTGCATGCATAAGAAATTGATATTCATATCATATATTGTTAAGAAGATATCTGGCTCCATTCCAAAGTTTGGAGGAATGGTACTTAACATTACTAGAACTAACTGGGTTCTGAAGTTCGTCATTGGCTATGCTCCTGTTATTTTATACCTGGGTTACAAAGCACATATTTAAGGAGGTGAATTTATGACCCTACACTTAGGCTTGATTAGCAGATAGTTCTTTCCTGAGTCACTAAATCCAGGTTTTTCTGTCCTAAGATAAAATTGAATTAAAAAAAAAAAAAAAACAAAGCCTATACAAAATATCCTATTCCATAGAATATTTTTTATAAAGAAAGATTTAAAAATTTGCACAATCATCATTCTATACGGTACTCAGACACTGAAAAGGCATACACAATAAAATTACTTCTCACCAGTGGATTCAGGATATAAAATAATTAGAATGTGCTAAAAATTACATTACACTTTCATGAAATCTGTCTAGCAGGTAAAAATATCAAAATATAGTCTCACACAGGCTGATCATTTAGAGTATATTATTTATTAAATTTCATCATTTATGATCACTTTGTCTTAACCAAATTCACTCACATAAATTTTGACATTTAAAAACAGAACATACTGATTTTTCAACTCTTTTACTTACTTGTACTTTTTAATTCTCATGCAGTGCTCATAATTAGGAAATACTGTACATTAACCCTCTCTTATTATGCCTATTAAGA
Source organism: Tamias sibiricus (assembly GCA_025594165.1). Lineage (NCBI taxonomy): Eukaryota > Metazoa > Chordata > Mammalia > Rodentia > Sciuridae > Tamias > Tamias sibiricus. Next base: position 101,909,466 of record CM046664.1, on the reverse strand, counting down.
ACTAAGGTTCAGAGAGTGAAAATATGCCAACACTCTCTAAAAACTGCTCATAGATATATTAGCCAATGTTCCTTCTAATTATAATTTATGATACATTCTTCTGTAAATGTATAACTGTAGTCAAATAACAATAGTTATGATGAAGCAATAATATCATTTCAGGAAAAGGATTACAACAAAAAGTTGAAGAGAAGAGACCAGAGCATGTAAAGCCATTGAGAACACCACAGATACTTCAATGTTTTCCATTTTCCAGTTGCAAAGAACATGCACAGAGTTTTCTTAGCAGACAGTTGTCAGGAGTGCATGAAAACTGGCTTTCATGTCATGTATGCTGAGATCATGTCACTGAGGAAAAAGAGCTGTGTTCATTATCTTTTAGGTCGGTCTATATCATCTATAGCTGCTAGAAGTTTCTGTCTTGCTTTCTTATTGATATGGGATCCCAGGCAAACATTCACCAGATTGGTCAGCTGCTTTGTTGAATATTCCTGTCAAAGAACGAATCAAATTTAATATAGTTAAGACATGTATCTATCAATGCAACAAAAGAACAGGCAGATATTCAGGTATTGGATAGCTCTGAGCACTTAAACCAGTGATAAACAGTGGAAATCAGAGTTAGGACTCTGAAGAAAAGTTGCTTACTCTAAAAGCAAGGAATAAGGATAGTGTAATATACACTTGAAACAGGAAGGAATAAGATCTGTTTTAATGTTCAAGGCAATCTGAGGTGCCCTTGCTTTTTATCACTTCAAAGGTCACATTTTTTGCTCCCTTCTGTGATATTCTTGGTTATTCAATTATCAAAATATATAGGAGTTTCAAATTTTCAAAATTTTGATTACATATTATAAAGAACTTTAGTTGATAAAAATAAACAAACCAAAAGAAACCCCTCCAAATGAACAACTTTTCTAAGATGCAAAAAAATGAACAGGATCAGAAAGTTATTGTTTTTAAAACCTGGTATTATAATTGGTAGATAGTATGTAAAACTAAGACTGAATATCTTTCACTATCCAAATCTAACTGGTTCCTGAATTTCAGACAATGAATTGCTAGGATGAGAATGAAGAGCGTTTCATCAGAAATGTTTGCACATTGGTTTGGTTCTGGAGGTTGAACAGGAAGAGATCAGATGGGGAAAGATTGTTGTGTACTATCACCTCTGTCATTATTGAAGGTAACTACAATACACTTCCAAAGTATGAGGAAGCGTTCATCTAAAAACTCAGCAAACTGCTCTGCTTGTGTATCTGCCCTTCGAGAGCAACTGTCACTACCTGGCAAAAAATGTCATTTAACCAGTTAGCACTCAGTGGGTATCCATCACCATCCAGCACTGGACTTGCCATTGCAGATAGTTTCTCTGGAACGTCCCTTCTGCTGCTGAATTACACTGAATTACACTGCTGCTGAATTACACTGAATTACAGACATTCAATAAGTTAAAGCTCTTCCAAAATACCAACTTAAAAATATTCAGTACACTACATTAAAACAAGAAATCCTAAAATGGATATTGTTATTGCACTAAATAATGAATACTTCAGAGCTGTGCTCTTTCTCAGTATCAACTTGGAAGTGTTTACAGCTTATTCTACTAAGTGGATTCTGGAAACATTTAGTAGTCCATCAACACACAGGTTTAGCATTTTGGTTCTCATACGTCATTGGGGCAAAATGTGTGGAAGTTTTTCTCAATTCTTGGATTACTGGTCTGAATCACTGAAAATAACATGTACATCGATATTTAGCTTCCAACATACAGTGGGACATTCACACAAAATTCAACTAATGTTGATGTTCTAGACTAAAGTTCATTTCCTCTTTTTACAGAAAATTAGCCTCAAAAGGATGAGTCAGATAAGGTAAATACAAATAATTCCTTATTTTCCTTACCCAAATGAAATACAATGTTACTTCTATCCATGATGTTTATAGCCTAAGTAAATGTGAATACTGGATTTATTAAAGTAATAAAGTTTAGTAATGATTTTTAATGCTTTACATATTTTCATTAAGTCCATCTTCACATACTGCCTATCCAGACAAATGATATAAGAATCATACAGGAAAGGTCCCCAATACCAAGCAAGTTTAAGTGATATGTTTTGAGTTAAACTGTGTTGAAAATTCAATATCCTAAATAAAAATTAACAATATTTTTCTTTACTTATCTAAATATTCACACAAAAGAAAAATAATCAAATTTGTATTAAAGGTAATATTTAATGCTAGATGCACATTAAGTAAGCCATTTAAATAATACCATCAATCATCCCTAATAATGGCAATCTAATGATGTTACCATTGAATTACTGAGAGGTACAAGAAGGTTTGAATTTTATGACAGACTATACAGCTTAGGCATCATTTCAATGTTATTCAATTTTTCTTGATGTTAACTAGCTTTAGCTTTTTTCTATAACACAACTGCAGGAAAAATATGGTCAATGTTTTGATTTGGCTGTATTTCCAGATAATCACTGTGAATAGCTCAGAAGGGCTCAAAAGGATTTGATTAAGTAAAGAGCAGTGCATATTCACAGTCTTAATATTGTAAAGATCTGACTTAAATAATTTATGTTAAAGAAGCAAAAAAAAAAATTTTTTTTTTAAATATCAGACAAACCACAAAGGAAAGAAATGAAAACTTAATTAACTGTTTTCCAACTCTCACCCTGTGCTCTTTGATCCAGCGTTCCATGTCATTCTCAGTTAGGTAGTAGGCTTTGATATAGGTTTCCACAAATTCTTTATCAGGAATGGGTCTAATATCTGTTAGCTTTTCAAGTTTCATTAAAAACTGTTGAAAATCCAATTGCATCAAGGCACGACCCTCATTACTGCACTTCTTGACATTGGCATATCTAAGATATACAATAATGAGACAACATAAATAACCATCTTTTCTCTAAACCACATTTGGATAGATTGTCCAGAAATAAAAGAGTTCAGGAAAAAGAGCACATGAGTCTTGTGTCAGGAGTGAGTTGTGTTCAAGCCCTGTCATTTACCTACCTGGTTAAAAAAAAAATAATAATAAAAAGGTCATTTTTCCTATCTGGTCTTCAAGTTTCCTCATTTGCAAAGCAAAGAGATCAAGTAACTTTAAGGTTCTTCATTTCTTTACGGACTCTAGTTCTCTGTACACAATTGCATTATTTATAAAACTAAGCTTTGAATGTTCCAAAGTAATCCCAGTTTTATTGAACTGTTCAATATTGTAACCACTCAATGCAAAGGAAACAAATGAAATAATTCTCCCATGAACACGATATTATTTCCATGACAAAACAATCTGTAGACTTATTCCAATACCCTACACTATTGAAACACTGTGTGTTTTCAGGTGGATTAGCTAGGATAAATATATTAACCCTAACAGTACAAACATATTATTACTCAGGTCAGTGTCTCATTACTTGAATCAATCTTACATACCATGGAAAACTCGACCTTAGGGAATAAGGGATTTCCCCTAAGGAAATTTGTAAGACAAATCACAGATTATAATGTTAAAGTGATCAAGCTTTTTTCCCCTAAGTGTCTTATATTGAAATCTAACATATATTACTCACTTTTCTACATAAATTTATTGAAAATATTTTTAGTTGAGATTGTTCATACAGTTTTTTTTTTTCCCCCAAGATGGTTGTCAGTTCATCACCATCACCTTTCCATTAATACACTGTTTTTTGGCTACCAGAGATTGAACTCAGGGGTACTAGACCACTGAGCCACATCCCCAGCCCTTTTTTGTATTTTATTTAGAGACAGGATTCTCACTGAGTTGCTCAGCACCTCACTTTTTGCTGAGGCTGGCTTTGAACTTGCAATCCTCTTGCCTCAGCCTCCCAAGGTGCTGGGATTACAGGCATGTGCCACTGTGCTCCGCTAATAACACTCTTTTATAACAAATGAGAACTAAGAAGAAATCAGATAAACAAGAGTATGAAAATTCAACTGATATGTAACTCTAGATCACTGTGCATGGTCTTTAAAATAGCTCTATGCCTTTTGGAAATGTTTTAAATGTATTACTGATACTTTTTTGTGTTCTAGATGTTGTGGACAGAGGAGTAAGTAGTAGAATTTTCTGACTGATCTATAAACTTAACACATGGAAGATTTATACAGTTTTACTGATAGAATGATTAACAATGATACATGGGTTATGAGGATTGGCTTTGCCATCAGAAATCAGGAGTCCATATGCCTTTTCAACCTTTAAACTTGGACAAGTTATGTACCTTTTTGAACCTTGATTTCTGAGACTAAGTTTTATCACTGATAGAATAAAGAAAGGCATCTATCAAAAAAAGTAAATCATGCTTTGATGATATAATCCTGTGAAATGTCTGGTTCTATAAATAACAGTGCTAAATAAATGTTGGAGATAATCATTATTATAAAGATATTATTATTAGGTAATAATAATAATTTAATTTTCAGGTAACAATCAGCTTCTGTATTCTTCATTCATCTATTTGATGATTCTTTGTCACCAAGAAGAAAATAAAATACAGAGACAGGCATGGTGAGATTTTTGGCTTATTTCCTAACCAGACTCCAAACTTATCTACTATTTATTGTTATTTATACCAATTTTCTCCATCCATAACTGCTAACATTTAATGCTATTCATGTATTTTACTGTTTAATAAACAGGCTTCTGCCTAGAAAAACTTACCCTTCTACAATAGTCCTATTAGCCAATCGTATACAATGTTCCCAAAGTGTATTAGACACAGGCAAAGGTATCCGAACTCTCTTAGAAACTTCATTTAACCTCCTGTTAAATTGCTCAAATTCCTAAGAAGACAAAAATTATGGCCTTATGTGAATATCATTATAAAAATACCACAGTGCTTTCCATAAAAGTAGATCAAGAAAATAAAAAAAGACTTAGAATCAAACCAAGAAAAACAAAAAGAGACCATTGCCAAAGATAATTGGGACTTAATATACAGGTTTTTAAATTATGAACAGATAGATTATGTTACAGGACAGAATACACTACATTTTATCTTTAACAATGTCTAAATGTATCTATAAAAGTCAAAATTGCCAATGGTTGTCACAATGGACTAAAAAAGCTAAATGAACAAAATTTGGTTTTAAAAATATCTTTGAGAAACCCAGTTTGGGAGGGGGGGAACAAGACTTCAACTCAAAGTTAATTATTTCTAATTTGTGGCTATACTCCTTAGAAAGCAATCTGAAAAATTACTCCTTTTCCTAAACATTCTGTGAAAGTAAATAAACTCAAATATACCAAATGATTTATAAGTCATAACTACAAATTTTTAGTATAAAAATATTTTTATATTTTATACCAAAATACCTGGAACATTTTTATTGTCTGTCAACTTTTATTACATACCTGTTACACACACACACACACACACACACACACACACACATTAATTAACCCCAATAATTCCATGAAAGCAGCAGATAATGCATCCTTCAACAAACAGCCTCTTTGTACTATTATCAACTAAATATGTTCATTTACAGGGCTGGAGTAGTTGGCTCAGCGGTAGAGTGCTCACCAGCAGAGTGCTCACCTAGCACGTGCACAGCCCTGGGTTCAATCCTCAGCACCATGTAAAAATAAATAAATAAAATAAAGGTATTGTGTCCAACTACAACTAAAAAAATATTTAAAAATATGTTCATTTATAAAAATATAGACTGCTGACCCTTTCTTGGCAATTTATTTCAAATAAAGTGAAAACTTAAAATTATGTTTTAATTATGTTTCCTGAACACAGAAGCGACACAATGTTAAGTTAGAACTGATGACAATATGAAAGAAGAAATAGCAAATCTGATCATCTCCAGTCAACCTATTACATGATGATAAATGTGTTATCCTTGGCTCTTTTTCTACTTTATTGTTTTTTAGAAACGTATTTTATTTTATTTATTTATTTGGTACTGGAGATTGAACTCAGGGGCACTTGACCACTGGGCCACATCCCCAACCATTTTTTATATTTTATTAGAGACAGGGTCTCACTGAGTTGCTAAGTGCCTCACCATTGCTGAGGCTAGCTTTAAACTCAGGATCCTCCTGCCTCAGCCTCCCAAGTGCAGAGATTACAGGCGTGCGCCACCAAGCCTGGCTTTTTTTTTTTTTTTTTTTTTTTTTGTCATTCTTTTTTTTTTTCTTTTAATTTGAAGTTGTTGTATATATAACAGTAGCATGCATTACAATTCATAATACACATATAGAGCACCTTTTTTTACATATCACTGTTTGCATACAAAGTATATTCATGTCTTCAATCATGCATTTAAGATAACGATATCCATCTCATTCTACCATCTTTTCTTTTTGCCCCTTCACAACCCTTGCCCCTTCCTTCCCCTCCCTCCCCTTTGACCTTTCTAAACATTTTTTCTTACTGATGCATTTTTAACAACTGCTGGCTTTAAATTATTGTTTAAAGGCTGGGGGGTGTGGCTCAGTGGTAGAGTGCTCACCTAGCCTGTGTGAGGCACTGGGTTCAATCCTCAGCACCACGTAAAAATAAAATAAAGATACTGTGTTCACCTAAACCTAAAAAATAAATATTAAAAAAAAAAATTATTTTAAAAAACGGTTTGCCAATTCACTAAGCTTACCTATGAAAATCAGAGTTAAATAAATAATTGTTCTTCATCTATTGTTTCATTTCATGAATCTAGCAGAGTAGTAGCATTTTGTTAGTTATTTATGCATTTGCTATGATAAACTGCTTTGGATTTCAAGAGTCACACAATCTAACACTTCTCATTAATACCTTATTTTAAAGATAAAGCTATATGCTTCCTGTGCAAAATGACATTCTACTTATTGCTAACTTCAATGTTTAAGAATGCTGGCTGTTAAATGAATAATAAAACCATTTCATTTTACTTGTGATTCTCTGGGGACAACAAAAGCAGGCTTTTACCTGATTTAAACTTGGAAAAGTAGTAGAAAGAATAATTGTTCTCATAGAAAATTAACTTTAATGCTTAAAGAAGGCCTTAAGTTGCTCAGGGTTGGGTTCAGGTTAATAACCTGAGTAACACTGGTTCTTCCCTATAATAATCATATTTTTTGGAATTAAGAATAACTGAAGCAAGTAGCCTCCTTCTACTATTATACATAGTCACTGAAACTTGTCTTCTTTCTTGCAGCCCTGTGAATACTATAGTTGGCTTATGCTGTGGTCTGGCTGTGAATGTCTGTGTTTCCCCAAAATTCATACAGGGAAATCCCAACTCCCAGGGCGATGGTGTATTAGCAGTGGGGCCTTTCGGAAGACAATTAGGCCATGAGAGTAGTGCTCTCATGGAGGGGAGTAGTGCTTCTATAAAAGAGGCCCCATCAATGAGGTGAAGAGAGAAGTTACATTTTAGGAGCAAATTTTTGCCAAACACACATCAGATAGAGCATTAACTTCCAGATTAACTAAAAAAAACTTACACACAAACAAAAAACAAACAAAAACAAACAAACAAAAACTAATCAATAAATAGACTAAGGAGCTGAACAGACACTTCTCAATTTGATTAACAAATATATGAAAAAATGTTCAACATCTCTAGCAATTAGAGAAATGCAAATCAAAACTAAGATTTTATCTCACTCCAGTAAGAATGGCAGTTATCAAGAATGCAGACAACAATAAATGTTGGCGAGGATGTAGAGAAATGGCACACTCACACATTGCTGGTGGGACTGCAAATTGATGCAACCACTATGGAAAGCAGTATGGAGATTCCTTAGAAAGCTTGGAATGGAACAACCATTTGACCCAGCTATCCCACTCCTTGGTCTATACCCAAAGGACTTAACATTAGCATACTATAGTAACACAGCCACACCAATGTTTATAGCAGCTCAATTCATAATAGCTAAACTGTGGAAGCAACCTAGATGCCTTTTAATAGATAAATGGATAAAGAAACTGTGATGAATATATACATAATAGAATATTACTCAGCATTAGAAGAGAATAAAATTATGGCATTTGCAGGTAAATGGATGGAGTTAGAAAATATTCATGCTAAGCAATCCCCCAAAACCAAAGGCCAAATGTTCTCTCTGATAAGTGGATACTGATCCATAATGGCGGGGGTGACAAGGCCTTGGGAAAAATGGAGGAATTTTGGTGGGGCAAAGGGGAGGGAGGGCTGGGAGGTGGTATGGGGGCAGGAAAGATAGTGGAAGAGATGGACATCATTATCCTACATGTATCCTACATCCTACATTGCACACAGGGTATGATGCTACGTTGTGTACAACAAGAGAAATGAAAAGTTGTGCTGCAATTGTGTACAATGAATCAAAATGCATTCTTCTGTCATATATACCTAACTGAAATAAATAATTAATAAAAAAAGAGGACCCATAGAGCTGCCACACCCCTTGTGTCATGAGAGGATACACTAAGAATGTGACATCTATGAGAATCTGGGGCCTCACCAGCTACCAGATCAATCTTGGGCTTTTGAACCTCCAGAACTGTGAGAAATAACAATTTGTTATTTATAAACTACCTGGTCTAATGTATTTGTTATAGCAGCCTAAATGGATTAAAATAGCATGTTATCAACTTTTCACAAACACAATAGTTAATAAAAGGGGGTGTCATACTTATAAATTATATTGATATTTTTATATTTCCAGTTAAAATTTGAAATTGAAATCTCCTGAGTGTTTTAGAAACAAGAGTTCTTCTTTCATTATTTTTCAAGGTCAATGTTCTTTGAATTCCAGGGTAGTAAATACAAAGTACCCTGTTTTACACTCACCCTTTAAATCTCTATGGAGACTCTTCTATACTGCTTATTCAAAGTCCTTTGAATTTGGGGACAGAGGACTCCAGAAGGATATAATAAATAGCTGGGAATGGGCACAACAGACAACTCTGCTGCTCTCCCTATCCCATGGCTTTATCAGTGTCCCAAACTACTATTTATTGCCTTTGATAAGAAGGTAAGAATGATGGTGAAAATTAGATAAAAGGAGTGTTTTAAAAATTCAATTTCTGCTCATTGACAAACACGTAAAAACAAAGAATTTCTGAAAACTGCTTTCTTTCATTTTCTAAGATGTTCTTTCCTCACCTCAGAAACCCACATGGCTCAGTTTCTTACTTCCTTCAGGCCTCTTCTCCACTCAGTTTATCAGAGTCCTTCTGTGACCAGGTATATAAATGGTATTTCTCTCTCACCCACATCCTGTCATTTCCTTCCTCTCTTTAGCTGGTTTATTATTGTTATTATTTTTTGCAGCACTATTCATCACTTTACATCATATGTCAATTCATCGATTTACTGCTGTCTCTGCTCTGGCATGTAAATTCCCTGAGGGCATGTAAGTTCCTTAATTCACAATTATGTTGCCAGTACTTCTATCAGTGCATGACACATGTCAGGTGATCTATTAATATCTATTCATACATAAATTGGGAAAAAATAAAGTATGATTCTTTCTAGGAAACTTATAAATGCAAGTCATTGAATGCAAAGAGCTATTTGCATCACATGTTGCAAAAGTAATGATCTATAGAAAAAATAACTTGGAATTATCAAGAACAAGGTCACTTGCTATTGATTATACACACTAAACTATAGAAATAACTTCTAACTAAACAGAAATATCTTCTTGACTTCAGAATAATGACCAGTGGATTCTCACCATTTCTATTTAATTATAGAACTTGAAATTTTAGCCAGAACAATTAGGCAAGGTGATTAAAGAGATACAAATAGGAAAAGATAAAGTTAAATTATTTGTTTTTAGATATGATCCTATATTTAGAAGACCCCCCCCCAAATAAAAGCCTCCACCAAAAAACTTCTAGATCTAATAAACAAATTCAGCAAAGTAGGAGAATATAAAATGAACACACAAAAATCAGTAGCTTTCAAGTGGGATTCATCCTAGGGATGCAGAATTGGTTCAACATACAAAAATCAATAAATGTAATTCATCATATTAATAGACTTAAAAACAAGAATGAAACAGACATTATTTCTGTATGTATATATGTGACTACATAACCAATGATTCTGCAACATGTACACTCAAAAAAATGAGAAATTTGCATAAATGCATTCTACTGTCATGTATAACTAATTAAAACAAATAACAAATATTTTTAAAAATAAGTAACTCTTCTGTATGCCAATAATGAACTTGATGAAAAAGAAATTATGAAAACAATACCATTCACAATAGCCTCTAAAAGAAAAAAATCTTAGAACAAATCTAACCAAGGAGGTAAAAGACCTCTACAATGAAAATTATACAACGCTAAAGAAAGAAACTGAAAAAGACATAAGATACAAAGATCTCCCATGTTCTTGGATAGGCTGAATTTATATTGTTAAAATGGGCCTATTACCAAAAGTGATCTACAGATTCAATGCATTCCCCCTCAAAATACCAAAGACATTTTTCGCAGGGCTAGACAAACCAGCCCTAAAATTCATTTGGAAGAATAAAAGGCCCATATCAAAGTCATTCTGAGCAATAACAGCAATGCTGGAGGCATTACAATTCCTGGTCTCAAATTATACTACAGAGTGAGAGTAAAAAAAAAAAGAAAGAAACAAGAAACAGACATGAAGACCAATGGAAAAGAACAGAAGATACAGAGACAAATCCACGTAGTTACAGTCATCTGATACTCTACAAAGATACCAAAAACATATACTGGAGGAAAGACAGCCTTTTAAACAGACTGTGCTAGGAAAACTTGAAATACATATAAAAAATGAAACTAGCTCTCCTAGAAAAATAAAAATAATTCCGATTTCTCATCATGCACAAAAGGCAACTCAAAATGTATCAAAGACCAAGGAATTAGACCAGAAACTTTGCAAATACTAGAAGAAAATATAGGGTCAACATTCCAACATGTAGGTGCAGGCACTGATTTCCATGACTCCTAAAGCTAAAAAAATAAAACCAAGAATCAGTAATGGGATGCCATCAAATTAAAAAGCTTCTGTACAACAAACAAGAGTATGAAGATAGAGCTGACAGAATAGGAGAAACTACTCTTCCGGTACAGAATTAATATGCAGAATATGTAAAGAACTCCAAAAAAAAAAAAAAAAAAAAAAAAAACAAAACCAGAAAACCAAATAACCCTAACAAGAAATGGGCAAATAAACTTAACAGGCATTTCTCAAAAGAAGAAATGGAAACAGGCAACAAATAAATGAAAATTTCTCAAAAGAAGAAATGGAAACAGGCAACAAATAAATGAAAAACATTCAACATTCTTAGAAACCAGGGAAATGCAAATCAAAACTCACTGAGATTTCATCTCACTTCAGTTAGAATGGCAATCAAGAATACAAATAATTTTAAATTCTGGCAATGATGCAGGGAAAAAGAATATTTATACATTGCTGGTGGAACTGCAAATTAATACATCCACTTTGGAAATCAGTATGGAAATTCCTCAAAAGATGAGGAATAGACCCATATGATCCAGGTGTATCACTCCTCAGTATTTATCCAAAAGAACTAAAATCAGCATACCATAGGTGATACATGCATTACTACGTTTATAGCACAATTCCCAATAGCCAAGTTATGGAACCAGTCTAGGTGTCCATGAACAGAATGGATAAAGAAAATCACACACACACACACACGACATGTATGTATATGTATCTATATATATATGTATATGTGTGTATATATAAAATGGCATTTTATTCAGCCATAAAGAAAAATAGAATATGCCAATTGCTGGTAAATGGAACTGGAGAACATCATACCTTTAACAATGCATCTACGTATATGTTATGCTGTGACATAATTTCTTTTACATCCCATTTCACATTAGCCATTAGGAGCAGCATCTGTTCATAATCGATGGCTTTACCAGCTACAATCCAGTAAATTGGTTTGCGTAGTTCACTAGCAGTTGAGACTGTCTGAAATACATTTTACAGAAATGAAGACAATTACTTTTTAGTTTATAAGGAATATTGTGCTCGTTTCCAGCATCCACCATATCTAAAAATAAAAATAAAACACTATATTTGGAAACCTGAGTTATGAAAGTATTTTAAGTATTTTAAAGAGAGGGCCAAGGCCTTACTCAAAATACAATTTTGAGATACTGAATAAACTTGAAATCATTGACATTACATGCAAGAGACCTGGAGGTTTTCATGAAGATTAGGAACTATTTCACAAACTCGCAGTACTTGACCATTATCTCTCACTTGCATACGTGAGTCTTCAACTGGTCTTCTGACCCTAGGCTTACCATCAAAATCCACTCTTCATCCTGCCCCCAACAATTTCCTTCTAAAACACACATCTGAAAATGCTCACCTGTTTTAATCCCTCCAGTAGCTTCCTGGTGCTCTCAGAATCAAGTCCAACTCCAGACAGAGAGCATTTTCTATGATGTGGCTCCCACATGTCACTCTAGCCATTCTTCTCATCATAAGCCAGCTTCCCCGCTCTGACAAGTTTAGTTTCCCTAGCTGATCACATACACCAGGCTCTCTCTCATCTTCTGGTCTTGATATATCCTGTTCCCTTAATTTGGAATATATCCCCAACTCACTATTTCCATCTGGCTGGTCCAGCTTCCTCCACACAGCCTTCTCTCAACCACAGCTCTCTCCTTCTCCATCTGAGTTAAATGTGCTGACATTGCTTTTTTCCTTCATCATAAACACTATGCATTATTATAAATATAGTTTTATTATAACTTGGCTTTCTCTTTCTCTCTCACTAAGCTAAAAGTTCTAGGAAGTGCTCAATAAGTATTCACTTAACACAGGAATCCATGACTAAATATTTTATCCCATTTTTCTGGGACTTAGAGACTGATCTCTAACAAAACAAAACAAAAAAAAAAAAAAAAACAAAAAACAAAAAAAAAAAACCTAAATAATCTGTGAAAGTCCTATCTTGCTCACAATTGAAACAACAAACACCATCTCTGACCTGAGAATAAAACTGCTGCAGGAAGGGCTTTTTGACTGCTGGCATCACAGCATCCAGATGTGGCTGAAGGAATTCAAACTGTTCAGCCAGGAATACCCTAAAGAGAATAAATAATCACTGTGTAAACAAACCTTGTAGGATTTAGAGGCTGCCAATGTTTTTTGTATAAGTAATCTTTTAAAATCTCAAAGCAAAACCTTAATAATTAGAATTATTTTCCCTCTTAATGTAAGCATTCTTGCTGACGCCAAGGGCAAGTTACGTGTAATACTGATAATGTACATAGAGTTTATGTAGAATCTTCAGTTATTGATAGGAACACATAAAGCATACCATAACACTTTTTAAAGTTTTACCTAAAGCAAGGACTATGCTGTTGAAGATCAAAACCTATAGATTTCATTTATTTCATTTGTATAACTGATAACCAACCACACAGTTTTAAAAATCAATTGGTACTCTATGTTACCATATACTTCTAAGAACCAGGTAAATGATGTTTACAAATGGCAGTTATATACAGCTAGAAAACTAATTATACAATGTTCACCTTTCTAACTTTTCTTCCATATTTAATGGCAAAGTAACTTTTTGTTTTGTTTTGTTTTGTTTGTTTTGTTTTTGTTTTTAACAACTTACAGGGATTCCGTGGCTACTACTCTTTCTGCCAACCCATACAATGAATCCCCAGATGTCAAAACCACAAGGTGACTGAGATGTGGGCTGGGTACCTTCTCCTTTCTTTCTTCTGCTGCTGTGAGTGTGGCAGTAGGATCAGCTGAAACTTCCTGAAAATACAACACACATATATTTATATAACACCTGAAACAGCATATCTTAAGGTAACAAACTCATGTGGTTTGACAAAACTAGAATTGCAATTAAAACACTCATTGGCATATATTAATTACACTTAGTTTTAACTCTTTTTCTCCTCTTGCTTTTTTGTTTTCTAACTATTGAAACTTTCCATTTTAAACTAAGTGAAAGTTATTCTGTAGATCATACAACACTATATGCTACCATCCAAGCATGACCACAAGTCTGCCAACATAACGGATCTTTGTGAATCAAGTTTCATAGTAACAATATTGAGATGCCCCTCAAGAAACTTATACATGAGGAAAATGAAATTGATCCTTTATAAACCAAGCCAACAAAATTGTAAATTAGGGTTTGAGTAACCATTTCACACCCAAATCTTATTAATTCAAGGTGATCTTGGTATAATCTCCAGAAGGCAAAACTACAAAGTAGGTGCAAACTGAAACAGAACCAACTATATTATATCTGTCTGGGAAGAGATTTTTCTTGAGAAGAAAAAAGATGTCCAGAAGCAGGGTGTGTTTGGCTTCTCAGTACTGTCTAGGAGAGAGTCAATGATTTAGATAAAGAGCCCCATAGTAAACAGGAGAAAAGCAGCCTAAACTGAGATCAGGAAAACTCATTAGACTGTAGATCTATTTTATTTTTATCTGATGCCATTTTCACTAGCAATCCTTTCATTACTCATTTATCTTTCCAGTATTTTGATGTCAGGCAGAAATATTCTGAATGTGAGTTATGGACATTCTCGGACCTCACAGAAAAATATCTTGTATTATAAATGAACAGCCTGTTGCGTGTGGGAATGTCTTGAAAGCTTAGTTAAATAAGGAGGTGCTGGACTGGCCACCTGGAGTAGCTGACAGAGGACTGCTGCCAGTTTGTTTCACAGACATACGTTCAGGTGAGCAAACCTTCCCTTTGTAAAGTACACATGAAGTAATGGTGTTTAGAATATTGGCATCATCATATGCCCAAAGTTGCCCTTTTAATGTCAGAGAAATCTGTTGTTTTGGGGGCAGTTAAGCTGGTGACATCACAACTGCACTGTAAAAAGAACAATTCATGGGAGCATGGGTCTCAATAAATGACTCCCAGCAATACTAATGATATTATAATCTCAAAGTCCCTTTACGGTGTGAGGTCACAAAGAACTTTTATAACCAAATACATTTCTACTAACAAGTAGCTTGAATTTGAAATGGAAATTATAATCTTAGTTTTTCTAATAATGACACGGCAACAAACTCTATTCATTATGTTTGGAAAAGAAACTCCAGAAGAGAAATGTGCAAGAAAAAAAATAGAATAAATACTAAGCAGATGTGCTATTTTTGAAGTTTACCTGAATATAGGTAACTTCTGACCTTACCCAATCCTTTAGTAAAATGTTTTAAATTTTTGATTGAATAATATAATGACACAGATAAAAGTGATGATACCAACATCATCTGCAGTTCATGTATTATTTTCAGTATGAAAAACATTAAATGGTTATCTCCATTATGGAATTTCAAGGTAAGAACATGAATGGACAGCACCATTAAATGCAAATACAAATAACAAATTGCCAAAAACACTCTCAAAGGAAATTTTAGCACAAAAATTGGATGTAAACAAATCTAAATGTATACAAAAATTAAATCTAGATTACTGCTTGAAGAAACTCTATAATCCCAAATATCCAACATTTTCCAGGTGAATAAAAATGTTGTCAATTACATAAGATTCTTAAAGTATGGTTTATTTTTATAAATTTAGTAAAATACAAATAAAAATTACAAAAACTTTCAAGTTAGAAAATAGTCATATTTTTAAAAATTCCTTTTAACTTCCTATCTTTTCCTAAAGATAGTCTCTTTTGATCTCTCCTTACTTAATTAGCATTTTATATTCTTTTTCTAGGGAGAATGACAATTGTAGAACTGTGCAAGTTACATCCCCTTTATTTATTTGCCTTTATTAGAAAGGGAGCAAATCCACTCAAGCAAAAGAAATCAAAACATAATTCAGGAAATTAGCTTATGATACCAAATGGTTGCCTACGCTATTCAATTCTAGGGTTTTTTTTTTTGTTTGTTTGTTTGTTTTGTTTTTGGTAGTGGGGATTGAACTCAGGAGCACTTGACCACTGGGCCACATCCCCAGCCCTTTTTTGTATTTTATTAGAGACAGGGTCTCATGGTCAATGGTGAGGTAAGTGCCTCACCATTGCTGAGGCTGGCTTTGAACTTGCGATCTGCCTGCCTCAGCCTCCCAAGTGCAGGGATTACAGGCATGTGCCACCATACCCGGCTTAGGGGTTTTTAGTAACTGTTCAACTGAGAAACCTTGGAATCATTCATGACTTCCACTCCTCCTCACCTCCCATATATATTCCATCACTAAAAAATTAAACAGACACTTCTCTTTCTTGTTTCTTTTTGATGTCACTACTTAGTTGGGCCTCATATCCTTTGACAGTCATAATTGGACTACGCCAAATAAATAAATGATGAATAAGTAATTATTATTTATAATAAAATAAACAGAATGTCTGAAGAGGCATTTATTGCTATATACTTCCCTCTGAGAACTACTGTTACTATATCCCATAGGTTACTAGGGATGCATCACACTACCTGACTTCAAAATATGCTACAAACTATAGGAACAAAAATAGCACACTGGCATAAAAACAGACACAGAGACCAATGCAACAGAATAAAGAGTACAGAAATAAATCCATGTACTTATAGACAAACGATTTAGGCAAAGATACCAAAACTACACAATGGAGAAAGGACAGATTCTTCAATAGATGGTGTTGGGAAAACTGTATATACCCATTCAGAAGAATGAGGCTAGACCTTCTGTCTCCCTAATATATAAAACAATACACAAAAAATAGATTTGCCTGAAATGTAAGACCTGAATTATGAAACTACTATAAGAAAACAGGGAAAATAATCCAGACATTGGAAAGAGCAAGGGTTTTTCAGACAAGATCCGAAAAGCACAGACAACAAAGGCAAATATGGACAAATGGAATTACATCAAAATAAAAAGCTTCTACCCAGCAAAGAAAACAACAAGCAGAGAGACAACTTATGGAACAGGAAGAAAATGTAAAACTATGCTGACAAAAATTAATATTCAGAATACAAGGAACTCAAACAACTTCAAAGCCAAAAAAACACCAAAAAACAAAAAACAAAAACAATCCAACCAAGTAATCAATAAGTATATGAGAATGCTCAAAAATCACTAATAATCAGGGAAATGGAAATCAAAACCACAATGAGACATCACCACACTCCAAGAATGACTAATATCAAAAAGACAAAAGATAACAGGCACTGGTGGTGAGAATGTAAACCAGTATGGCCATTAGGGGGAAAGTATGGAGGCTCTATTTGTGTGTATATGTGTGTGTGTGTGGTGCTGGGGATGGAATGCAGGGTCTCATTCATGCTAGGCAAGCACTCTACTGAGATACATCCCCAATCCTCCCAAGGAAATTAAAAACACAAATACCATATCATCCAGCAATGTCACTACTGGGTATAAATTCAAAGGAAATGAAATCAGTACATCGTTTTCTTTCTTTTTTTTTTTTTTTTTTTTTTTTTTTTTTGTGGTGCTGGGGATTGAACCCAGGGCCTTGTGCATGCAAGGCAAGCACTCTACCAACTGAGCTATATCCCCAGCCCTGAAATCAGTACATCAAAGAAATATCTACATCCCCAAGTTTATTGCAGAACTACTCACAATAGTAAAGATATGGGACCAAACTATATATGGATGAACAAAGAAAATGTGATACATATATACAATGAAATACTATCAAGTCATAAAGAATGAATCCTCTCATTTGTGACAACCTGGACGAACCTGGAGAACATTATGTTAAGTCAAAAAAGACATGCGCAGAAAGGCAAAAACCTTGTGATCTCAATCATATTTGGAATTAAAAGGAGTAGGACTGGCTGCCAGTGGCTGGGGAGAGGGCATAGAGAGAGAGATTGGTCAACAGAAACAAATTTATAGTAGGAGAGGGGGTAAGTTCTGGTGTTCTATTGCACAGCTGGGTGACAAGGGTTAATTATATTGTCCTGAATGTTTCAACACAGCTAGAAGAAAGGATGTTGAATACTCTCACTACAAGGAAAGGACAAGTGTTATGGAGTGATGGATATGCTAAATGCCCTAATTTTACTGTTATATGGTGTACACTGTATTAAAACATCACACTGTACCCTGCATATATTTACAATCATTCTGTGTGCAAAATTAAAAAATAGTTTGGGGAAAAAAACAAAACAAACAATAAAAACCACAACAACAAGCCCCTGAAAGGAGAGCTGTCTCTGCATCTCCTGTTTCTATTCTAGGCTCCACTCAGTTAACTGGCTTATTTTTCTAGAATATTGATGAAATATTTCCAAAATAGAGATGTGGTCTTGTTACTCCCTGATTTGGAAGCCTTAATTCACTCCTTACAGCAAAAAGTTTGAACACATTATCATGGTATTACACTGATGACAGCTACCTTGCCAGCCTCATTTTGAGGTGCTCCACATGCCCCTAAGGTCTAGCCACATTAGACTACTTGCCATCCCTAGCTGATGGAAACTCCTGTCTTACCAGTTCTCCCTGCCTCATCTGCCTTGTTCTTTCTTCCTCGTTTTAAAAGTGCCACCTCCCTCCTTCCTATAACTTTCTCAGTCTCCCAAGAAGAATGAGCATATCTTACTCGTGTTTCCACCACCCAGGCAGACACAAGTTCAAAAGGTACATTAGTGACTGTTTCCTGATGCTCCACCTCATGGAGAGCTTTTGGAGGGTGAGGACCACTTTTGTAATTTTTGTACCTTAAGACCTAGCTAGGCATGCCTTCTGGAATGAGCAGGCCCTCTATTAGTTCAGTTAATTAAGGTGATAACAAAAAATGCTGTAACAGTCTTCCCTTATCTCCTCTCCTTTCAAACCTATTCCAAGCAGGCTTTCATCTGTCCCTCTTCAAAGAAACTGTCTTCAAGGTTCCCCAGTAGTCTCTTCAAACCGAACAGTCAACCCTGAATACTCAAACTTAACTGATCTGCAGCATCCTACATAGCTGACTTTGAAGAACTTTCTTCACAGTTTCCAGAACATCACACCTTGCTGTTTTCTTCTGTTCCACTGGCCATTTGTCAATCTCCCTGACCTTTAAAACACTGGAGTGCTCTCCAGTTCAGTCCTCAAGATTTCTATTTATATTCTCCCTTAATGATTTCATTCAGTCCCATAGTTTTATGCCATCTGCATGTCAATAAACTTACATACCTGGCCCAAACTCTCTTACCTTAAATGCATTTGATATTTGAAACTGAACTCTTGATGTCCTTCCTCTTCAAATTCATCCCTGCTAAAAGTCTCATCTATCTCTAGTAATGGTAAATATCTGACGTCTACAAGTTAGATGTCATCTTTGATTCCTTTCAGTCTCATACCCCACTTCTAATCAATGAATTTCAATAGGTCTACAACCTAGAATCCTACCACGCCTCACTACTTTTTCTACTCACTCTTCAGGACAAATCACCTCATCTTTCTCCTATACTGTTATGCATAGCAGCACAAATAATTCTCTTTTAAATAATTAGGCAATCATATCAACTCTTGTCCTTAAATTTCTTCAATGGCTTCCTGTTTTCTTTAGAGTAAAATGCAATGGCTTTACATGATCTAGGCCCTGGCTATCTTTCTGGTCTCATCTATCACTGATGATCTTGCTTTTACTCTGTTCCAATCACACTGGCCTCTCTGCTGTTCTTGGAAGAGGCCAAGCATGCTCCCACCCCAGGCCCTTTGTATTTCCTGTTTCTTCAACTTTTCCCCAAAAGATGCTCTCCCTACTAGAAAATAAGTTCCAAATGGGTTTTAAATTTCATCTGGTTTTCCATCTTACCCCTATGATTATATCTTTAACTCCTGGAGTGGTGCCAGGCATCATACATCAGGTATTTAGGGGAAATACAGGCACTAAATAAATGTTTGTTGAACAAGTGAGGTCTTATCTGGGTGTCTAACTTCCCTATGTTCTTCAAGAATCTGCTTCAATGTTACCTTCTCAGAGGGGTCTTCTCTGATTGCCCAAATAAAACTGTACCCTTTCTCTGTTCTTTCCATCCTTCTTACCTAGTTCTTCTTACCTAGTTCTCCCAACATACTCTGACATTAAATTAGTATTCAGTTATTCCTTATCTGCTTTCTCCACTACAGGGATCATCAGCCTACCACTGAGTACCTAAGCACACAGTATGTATTTGTTGAATGAATTAATGAAGAGGCTATTCGCCCATGCAACCTGTCTTTCACCCTCATCACATGGCTCCTTCCCTTTTATGTACCTCCAGCACCTCATAAAGCACTCAGTATTTTCTTCTCAGCTCAGAGTTGTAAATATCTATTGAAGAGCAAATCAAAGAACAGTGAGAAGATCTGAAACCTTGAAACATTAAAAAACAATAAAGGAGCTGGAGCCTGAGATAATTCACTTGAGTAAGAACATTAGGGGAGCCAAAGCAACCCAATGAGGTAGAAATAGTTTTAACAGAAAATAGTTCCAGAAGGCAGATTTAGCTATGCCATAACACGCTTAAGTATTATACTCCAATAGCATAATAAAATCTTCTAAGCACTAAACACTCTTGCTTTTGAAATATTTTTATATTACACTAGATCTGACTCGATCTTCCTGACAATTCTGTACAAGCTCTAAGTCTATAAATAGCTCAAGGATCATCACAAACACCATAAATTTTTAACTGCAGAATTACTTTTGAATTTCATTCTTTTAAGATGAGACATCACTATACATATAACATATTTATAAAACTGAAAGTTTCTTTGAATTTATTTACTAACTATATATGTAATTTGGGACAGAGCAAGGGAAGTGTTGCTAGGCAGTGGTGGCCATGATGGAGAAGGGCTACTGTACCCTGAGGGAAATGCAGATCATCTCCACCATGACAGAAGGGGCCCAAAGCATTTATCTAACTACTTCCTTAGCACCTTCAACAAGTGTGTTGAATTCCCCTTCTGCTTGAACACAAACATTCAGAAATGACTGAGATTGCTCCCACCCAATCACAAAGGTTTTGATTAAATGCCTTCCTTTGTTCCCAGTTGTCAGTGGCATTTTAGGCATAAAAATTATGGTAATCATATGCTTAAAGGTTAAAGGTCCGTGTTTACATTTCAGGAAATATGCTTGAAGAGAGTAAGAGAGTCACAAAAATGTCAGACTGACATAAATAAATGACATGTGTTTATTGTGCACTTTAAATGGAAAAGCTCCTAAACTGGATTAATGTTTCAGTTCATAAGTGCAATATGTAAAGGAGGATATAACCTCCTTGAAGACTGAGAAATAAAATCTTAATCAATCTTTATTTTCACAATAAAAGTCACATTTGTTTTTAGCCTTTCCTGCCATTAATTTATGACTACAAAGAGAATTCATATTTACAGACTTTTCTGGAAAATTTTAAATACATTTTTGTTATTAATATTCAAAGTTGATCATAGGTCTTAAAGCAACCAATTTAGTCAGCATCACCAAATAGAAGATTAAAAATTCACATTTCTGGTACCATTATCACAAACATCAGCTTCCTTTCCTACTTTTCCTCCATCAAACTTCTTTTCTTAGACTTTTCTTTGATGTGTCAAACAAATTTTATTAGTTTACATGGAATTTGTATAAATTATTTTAGGTGGCATTTTTAAAATCATGATGATTCAACTTGCCTTTTACAGTTTAAAGAAAAGCAAAAATTTAGAAGATATTCATGGAGAAAAACCAAATTATAAAAAATTATTTATTAAGATTTCAAATAACATGTAAGAGAAAAATAAGAATAAAATATTACTTCCATCTAGTTGGATCCAGGTTAATTAGGCTATAAACTATTTCACTATACAAAGAATGTACTGAACATCAAGAAACCAATTAATGTTCTCTGTCACTGTATATGTGAAATAATGAATTGAGAAAATATGCTAACTTTAAAAAACCTGAGAATAAAGTCTAATAAATGATAAATAGACTTTCTAAAATAATAGACCAATGCTTTTCAGTATGAAAAGACAGAAACTAACAGAAAAAAAAAAAAAAAAAAAACCCAGAAAACTAATGGATATTTTCAGGAAAACTTTTATTGTATTGTATTATACTTCGGAAGGATCAAGACACTGGAGAGACCCTCTCAAAGGGCAGTGATCTTTATAAACTGAAGGAGGAACACCTGCTTGAATGGGCTTCTCACTCAACAGGCAATCTTTTCATTCTAGACATGGTAACAATAAAGACTTTAAGAAAGGATATGCTAAGAAGATAATGTGACAAGGAAAAAAGAAAAAAACAGGCATATTTATCTATTTATTTACTGACCGCAAGGGAAAGCATAGTTAGCCTTCAAATATACATCTCTAAATTTGACAATTATACCAGTTCAGGAAAAAAATTATCCAAAGATCACAGAAGTTAGGCAGATGCCATAGATGCTTTATTATTAGGCTGATAGATGGGTGGCAGCTTCTCTCAAAGAAGAGCTAGTTTAGTACCATCATTTACTTACTTGGTCATGCAATTTCATTGTATATCATATGGAAAAATTATAAACATTCAGCCATGCCTTAAGGGTCAAATCTGGAACTGTGGTTGATAATCGTCATCTATTAACTATCAAAGATGACAAAGAAATTGCCAGACTGAAGGACTCCAATGGTGAATTTCAGCCCATCATGGCATTCTTTCCCTTTTTTTTAAATTCCAGTGCTGGGGATTGAACCTGGGCCTCACATGTGATGGGCAAGTGCTCTACTATTGAGATATACCCCTAGCCCCCTCAGTTCATCATTCTTAGGAAACAAGAAAAACTTAAGCTGAGGACTAAGATTTGTAGAATAAGATTGGATGATTAAGGTCATGCTAAGAATCAAACAAAGAGAATCCAAAATGAAACAGAAAAATTCCAACATATTTGAAAGCCAATAGATTTCATAAAACAAAGGCTTTTAAGGGTGGAAAAAAAATAAAGGGAGGGGGCTGGGCTGGTCAAACAAGGATCCTAGATCTGAATGAAGATCAAAGATTAAATAGATAGCAAAGCCAGGAAAAAAAGACAAATTAAGTTAGGAAATATGAAACCCAGGGATTCAAGTTTATTCTTCTACTCCATGAACATATATAGAAGAAATGTTGTATGCTAAGGTAAGTACACCATGACTTACACTCAGCCTCCACATTCACAGGTTCTATATCTGTGGATTCAACCAACTGTAGATCAAAATTATTTTTTTTAAAAAAGCATCTGTATGAATATGAATAGTAGTTTTCCTTGTTGTTGTTATCTAAATAATATTAACTATTTACATAGCATTTCCATGGTATTAGGCATTGTAAATAATCTATAGATGGTTTAAAGTAGGTTATATGCAAATATGATGCCATTTATAAAAGGGACTTGAACATCTGGACTTTGGTATTTGCAGTGCATCCTGGAACCAATGCCCCAGATATTGAGGGGCAATGGCATTAAAAAAGAAGAAGAAGGAGGAGGAGGAGGAGGAGGAGGAGGAGGAGGGGGAGGGGGAAGGGGAGGAGGAGGAGGAGGGCTGGGATTGTGGCTCAGTGGTAGAGCCCTCGCCTAGCAGGTGGGCGACCCGGGTTCGCTCCTCAGCACCATGTACAAATAAAACGCATTGAACAAAACGCATTGTGTACAACTAAAGCAAATAAAGAAAAATATTTTAAAAAAAAAGGAAGAGGAGAAGAAAGGGGAGAAGGGGGAGGGAGGAAGGGAGGGGGGAGGCAGGAAGGGAGGGAGGAAGGGAGGGAGGAAGGGAGGAAAAGAGGGAGGGAGGGAGGGAGGGAGGAAGGAAGGAAGGAAGGAAGGAAGGAAGGAAGGAAGGAAGGAAGGAAAGAAGTAAAGATGTACTGGATCAAACAAAATATCTCCAAATGATCAAGAAGAAGAACACAGCTTATTTCCTCTGCTCACACTCTCTTCACCCCAGGTATCAACACATGCCTCTCACATTTTCCACATCTCTGCACAAAGATCACCACCCAATACTCTGCTCCATTTTCATCTTAGCAGTTATCAGCCTGTTTCACTATATTATATGTATTTTTTGTCTCTGCTCCAATAAAATACAAGTTCTAAGAAGACAGGAATTATCTCTGTGCACTGATGAATTCTTAGCATCATAACTATGGTACATAATAACTACTTCAATAAATATTTCTTATAAGAATGATTGCATTTGATTTATAAAACCTTCCAATAACAGAAGTATGCACATAATATAGAACTTAAGACAAAAGAAAATGACTGCTTGTTTGGTGTTGATTGAAAGAATGAAGAAAAATTCAGAGAAGCCTGGGGTTAATGTAGACACAGAGAAATAGCCAGAAAAACATACATTTCTGACCATGGTGAACAACCACAACAAAAAGATTTTTTTTTCTTTTTAATTTTAAATGTTTATGCTACTAGCTTAAAAACTACAGAGGGTCCCCTTTGTGTTGCCATCTAACTCATCTTCTTAAAGCATGCATTTCATCATGGACCCAACTGTCAAGAACTGGGCTACTACTACAATGAAAACTAAAACCAAACTTTCTTCCTGAATTTCAAAACTGTTTATAAAGTGATCTAAGATGCTCTCTGAAACACAACTTTTCAGCATGTACCAGAGCGCCAATCACAAAGACATGCCAGATTAAAGCAATCTGTTTTACTTTCTACTTGCATTTAACATAATTCTAAAGAGTTCAGATACTTCATAATACATAAAATTTATATGTAGTTGATTAGATGACTGACTTCTATTTTACATAACAAAGGAATTAATTCCAGTTTATTACTTACCAAATCAATAAGGCTTTCTTGTATTCTGTTGAGAGTTGTTCTTAATCTACTACTACTAAGACCAAGTCCTGTTGATTCCAACTGAAAAAAAAGAAAGGCATAGTTATATCACTATAGAGATGATTTTTAAAATGATACATCTTAAAATTAATCAAAGTATTTGATGAATTTCCAGTTACTTAGCCTTCAGAGGGTTTCCAAAAGGCATTAAAAAATTCTAACACATCAAGGAAAGAAGCCAAACCTTAGCCCTCAAGGGAATCAAAGAATAATTTACTCATGAGCAATCTTATGAATTAGCAGGAGAATTTCTTTCCCACAAGTTATTATCTTCAGTTACAAAGCTTAAAGTTTTATATACTTAAAGATAGCATCCTCTATTGCAGTTAAGGTTTGCTGCTGCGTATTTATCTAGAAGGAAAATGCAGAATGTTGCTAATTTATTTTTCTTATACAAATTAGAGACGGCCTAAATCCTCATTCAAAAATCAATCAAATTTTCTTAGGCTTAGTAAACATTTCACAGTATAGATTTCTATTCATTATCACAAAGCCAAAGCACTTACAAAAACATTCACACAAGGGAATAAATGAGAAATGTAACTTGACTGTTAAGACATGAAAAGCCTGTGAGTCAGTTCTTGGTGTGATAATTCAAATGATGAAAATACATTTGAGAGATAATCATAGATACACATAGATATTTTGGGGGAAAAGGTAAAATGCTCTCTAAGCCAATAAATTAAAAACATTATTTATTAATAGTAAGCTATAAAATATATATGTTCATTAGTATATTCATAGATACATGTATAACTGTGAATATATACCCACGAGCATGCATACACATTTATTATTACCCTTCTTCTCCAATCTAAGAACAAGAATGAGAAATATTTACCCATGTCAAAAAGTCCAAGCTAGAATAGAACCAACCACCTTATGACCCAGCTATCCCACTCCTTGGTCTATACCCAAAGGACTTAAAAACAGCATACTACAAGCACACAGCCACATCAATGTTTATAGCAGCACAATTCACAATAGCTAAACTGTAGAACCAACCTAGATGCCCTTCCGTAGATGAATGAATAAAGAAAATGTGGTATATATACACAATGGAATATTACTCAGAAATAAAAGAGAATAAAACAATGGCATTCACAGGTAAATGGATGAAGTTGGAGAATATAATGCTAAGTGAAGTTAGCCAATCCCCAAAATCCAAATGCTGAATGTTTTCTCTGATATAAGGAGGCTGATTCACAGTGGGGCTGGGACGGGAGCATAGGAGGATTAGAGGAACACTAGTTCATTAGTATATTCATAGATACATGTATAACTGTGAATATATACCCACGAGCATGCATACACATTTATTATTACCCTTCTTCTCCAATCTAAGAACAAGAATGAGAAATATTTACCCATGTCAAAAAGTCCAAGCTAGAATAGAACCAACCACCTTATGACCCAGCTATCCCACTCCTTGGTCTATACCCAAAGGACTTAAAAACAGCATACTACAAGCACACAGCCACATCAATGTTTATAGCAGCACAATTCACAATAGCTAAACTGTAGAACCAACCTAGATGCCCTTCCGTAGATGAATGAATAAAGAAAATGTGGTATATATACACAATGGAATATTACTCAGAAATAAAAGAGAATAAAACAATGGCATTCACAGGTAAATGGATGAAGTTGGAGAATATAATGCTAAGTGAAGTTAGCCAATCCCCAAAATCCAAATGCTGAATGTTTTCTCTGATATAAGGAGGCTGATTCACAGTGGGGCTGGGACGGGAGCATAGGAGGATTAGAGGAACACTAGAAAAGCCAAATGGGAGGGAGGAAAAGGGAGGAGGCAGAAGGGTTAAAAAAAAAAAAAAGATGGCAGAATGAGATGGATATCATTGCCCTGGATGCATGTATGAAAATACGAATGGTGTGAATATACTTTGTATACAACCAGAGATATGTAAAAATGTGCTTTGTAAGTGTAATATGAATTTAAAGCATTCTGCTGTCATATATAACAACTTAGAATAAAAGAAAAGAAAAAAATTAAAAAAAAATTTAAGAAAGATTAAAAAGTCCCAAGGCAAGATAGCTATGTGATGACACTGTATAGTAAAACAGGAACTAACTGCTAATTTTATAATTTTATTTTTTCTAGGTTTTATACACCCCATTAATTCATTTTTCTTCCCTTTTCATTAAGGTATTATTTTTATATAAATAAATTAATTAG
This sequence comes from Tamias sibiricus, assembly GCA_025594165.1. Taxonomy (NCBI): domain Eukaryota; kingdom Metazoa; phylum Chordata; class Mammalia; order Rodentia; family Sciuridae; genus Tamias; species Tamias sibiricus. The sequence continues at coordinate 101,882,498 of CM046664.1, read as the reverse complement.
TCATAAATATATAGTTTGACAAATTTTGGTAGTTGTTACAGTCTTGTAACCAACATCACAATCAAAATATAGAATTATCTCCTCTTTGAAAACGCGCTCATGCCCTCTAAACTTATTCTCTCCCCGAATCCTTAATCTTTGAACAGCTTTCTGCTACTAAAATTTTTGCCTTTTCTAAAATTTCACATAAATGGACTCACAGTGTGCTATCTTTTGAGTTTAGCTTCTTTTATCAGCATGCTTTTAGTATTCAATTGTGCTATGAGTTCATTAGTATTTTTCACTCTTGTTTAATATTCAACAGTACAGACAGACAGCACAATCTGTTTGCTTATTCACCAGTCTCTAAAACATTTGGGTTCCAGTTTGGCCCATTTGTATAATGCCTCAGTGAATTTACATTGAGGTGTCAGTCTTTACCTGGCCATATATTATTTTCAGTTCTCTTGGGTAAATACTTACAAGTATAATTTCTGGTAAATATTTTTAACTTTATCAGATATTGCCATACTGTTTTCTAAAGTAAACAGAACTTTTTCATTTCCACAAGCAATGTATGTGAATTTTAGTAGCTCCATGTCATGGACTGAATGTTTGCACTCCCCAAATTCATGGTAAAGCTCATAATTTGATGCTATTTGGAGATAATCCGGGTTAGATGAGTTCAGGAGGGTAAAGCCCTTGTACAATTTAAGTTTCATGGTTTTGGATCTTATTTGGGGTTTATAAACAATTAAAGTATTGAGACTTTCATCATTGAATATAACATAAACTGTTTCATGGAAGCCCATAATTTGGTTAAGGAAATTCTCTGCTCTTACTAGTTTTCTGAGTTTTAAATCACAAAAGGACATTAAACTTTGCCAAATACTTTTAAAAATATTTAAACAGTCATAAGTTTTTCGTCTAAAGAATATTAATTGGTGAGATACACTGATTCTGGAATAGTATTTTAGGCTGTTAAATCAATTCTGTAGTTCCAAGATAAATACCATTTGATCATGAATCAATTTTCTAAGACCTTAAGGATTTTCAAAATGTATGTATATAAGAGATGCTGGTCTGTTATCTCTTCTTATGGCGTGTTCATCTGTTTTAGGAATGAGGGTAATACTGGCACCACAAAACAAATTGTCAAACCCCTTTTCCTCTATTCTTTGGCATATTACGTAGTGTTAATACTTTTTGAAGCTTTTTTTTTTTTTTTTTTTTGTGGTTACCGGGGATTGAACTCAGGGGCACTCGACCACTGGGTCACATCCCCAGCCCTTTTTTGTATTTTATTTAGAGACAGGGTCTCACTGAGTTGCTAAGTGCCTTGCCATTGCTGAGGCTGGCTTTGAACTTGAGATCCTCCTGCCTCAGCCTCCCAAAGTGCTGGGATTACAGGCGTGCGCCACCGTGCCCGGCTTGAAGCTTTTTATTTATAAATCTATCTAAATGATAAAGAACTTCCCAAGTTTTCTACTTATCAGGTTCATTTTTTGTAATTCAAGTTTGCCAAGGAATTAGTTCATTTCATCCAGTATGGAAAGTTTATTGGCATAATATTGTTCATAATATTTCCTATAGTCCATTTAAGTATCTGTAGTGATGCCCTCCATTTCATTTTTGCTACTGACAATTTACCTTGCCTATTACTTTTTCCTTATCAGTATGATTAGCATTTTACCAATTTTATTCATATTTTATAAGAACCAATTTTTTATTTTATACATTTTTCCCCTATTGCTTTTATTTTCAATTTCTTTGATTTCTTCTTTTATATTTACTACTCTCTTCTTCCTGCTCTTTTTTGGGTTTAATCTGTACTTCTTTCTCTAGCTTCCTAAGGTGGAAATTGTGAACATTAACTTGAGATGTTCTTTTCTGGTATCAGCATTTTAAAACTAGATACTTTCCACTGTCCACTGATTTAGGCGCATCCCACCTATGTTGGGTTTTCATTATTATTTGGCTCGAAACATTTTCTCATGTGATTTCGTCTTTGCCCCAATTATTTGGAAGTGTGCTGTTTAATTTTGAAATATTTAGGGATGTGTGTGTGTGTGTGTGTGTGAGAGAGAGAGAGAGAGAGAGAGAGAGAGAGAGAGAGAGACAGAGAGACAGAGATGCTTGTGATTGCCCAGGACCTTGTGCACACTCGGCAAACATTGTACCACTGAGCTACATCCCCAGCCCTAGTTATCTTATTATTATGGATTTCTAACTTAACTCATTTACATCAAATAGTATGCTATGCATTATTTCAATTTTTAAAAATTTATTAGGATATGTCTATGGCCCAGAATATGATCTACCTTGATAAGTTACCATGGGCACTGGAAAAGAATATTTATCCTATCATTTTTCTGTCAGTTTGGTATGTTGTCCCACATGTACCCAATTAAGTCACTATGGTTGATGATACTGTTCAAATCTAAGTATTTGTTGATTTTGTCTGTTTTACTGTATTAGTTACTATTTGTTCTTAAAGTCTCCAGCTATGACTGAATTTTATTCTCCCTTTAATTCTATCAATTATTGTTTTACCTATTTTGAAGCTATTATTAGGTACCTTGCCACTTATATCATATTTTTCTTGAATTGATGCTTGTATCATTATTACTCTGATAATGCATTTTATCTGCAGATCTAGTTTACCTGAGATCAATATATTCACTAAAGCTTTCTTATGCTTGATATTTATATGGCATATCTTTTTCTACCCATTTGTTTTTAACCTATGTGGGCTTTTTTTTTTCATTTTAACATTTAAGGTATGTTCTTGTTTTTAAGTGAGGGCTTTGTTTTTAAAAACAAATCCGTCCAATCAGTGGGTGTCTGGTCCATTAACATGAGATACAATCATTAGTTGGATCTGTATCTACCATTATATGTTATCTTTTTTGGTTGTTTGGTTTCTCCTTCCTTGCTTTTTGTGACTATATCTGAATTATTTTTGTGATTCTATTCCTACTGGCTAAACAGTTAAAAGTTCTTTTCATTATTTTTCATGGTTGTCCTATAGATTACAATATACATCCTTGACCGGTCACAGTCCATTTACCGTTAACAATGCTCTGCTTTAGATAACATACAAAAAACTGCAAATGCTTAATTTCATCTCTCCCCATACACCTTGTTATAGCTGTAATGTAATACATCTACATCTATTATGAAGTCCAAAAGACAAGAATTTCAGTTTTAAACAACTACATATTTTATAAAGAAAGTGAAAAAGAAAAAAAAAAATGCAGTCTCTTCCATTTTCTCAGGGTGAATCCATTCTCTTCATCCTTTTCTTTTTTTTTTAATAATTTTTAATGTGTACAGCTTACATACAACTGTTTGTATACAAAGTATATTCGTACAATTCAGGTCTTCAATCATGCATTTAGGAAAATGATATCCGTCTCATTCAACCACCTTTTCTTTTTTTTTTTTCCTTTTCTCTCCCTCCCTCCCCCCTTGCTCCCCCCCTTACCCTCCCTTCCCTTTGACCATTCTAGTGTTCCTCTAGTCCTCCTTTTCTAAAGATCCATGTTATAATCTGGTGCCATTTTCCTATAGTCTAAACAATTTCTCTGAGGGCGACAATTGCTAGAGTCATCTTTCATCATTTTACTCCGCTTTCTCTCTGAACACTTTCCTTTTGGACTCCTTTCATATGTATCTCTTGTAACAAATTCTCATTCTATTAAAAAAAACTGGCTTATCTATAAATGTATGAGTTGCTTTCTCTCTGAACACTTTCCTTTTGGACTTCTTTCATATGTATCTCTTATAACAAATTCTCGTTTTATTTAAAAAAATGGCTTATCTATAAATGTATGAGTTTAGCCTCCCTCCCTCCTTCCCTCCCTTCCTTCCCTCCTTCCTTCCTTTATGCCAGGGACCGAACCCTGGGCCTTGTGTATGTGAGGCAAGCACTCTTGACAACTGAGCTATATCCCCAGCCCCTAATTTTCATTCTTGAATGGTGCTTGTGGATATCAAGTTCTATATACACAAGTTTTCTTTTCTTTCAGTATCTTAAATGTATTGTTTAACTCTCTTCTAGCATCCACAGTTTCTTATGGGAAGTCAGCTGTTGATCAGATCTTGGTTCCTTCTGTATAAGAAGTTGACTGTGGTTTTCAAGAATGATTTCTCATGGTATATACTCGACTGTATGTAATTTCTTTGTGCTTATTCTACTTGCTATTTGTTTAGCATCTTATATCTGCAACTTTTTGGTCAGTGTTTCTTCACATATTTTTTCTGCCCCATCCTCTCACTCCTTCTTCAACTAGTATTTCAAATAAACTTACGTTTAACCAGTTGAAATAATATAACGTGTCTATAAGACTCTGATCATTTCTACTTCCCAATAATTCTTTATATTCTTTACTTTGAATAATTTCTTCTTTCATGTCTATTTAGTTATTAAGTACATTCATCATTTTGTCCATTTTTTGAAATTGTATTTTCAGCTCTAAGATGTCACTTTGATTTTTTTTTATTACCGTCACTATTAGAATTTATTTCTCTGTTGACTTGCTCACGCATTTAAAACATGTTCTTTTTTACTTCATTAAAGACAGTCAAAGTTATACTTCATTGAGGGAAATCTTTTTACCTTAATTCTAATATTTTGGCATCAGACTAGATTTATTTATTTATTTATTTATTTATTTATTTATTAACCATGTGTTCCACTTTTTTTTTGTTGTTTTTTTTTTTTTTTTTTTTTTTTTTTTGAGTCTATGCATCTGAATGTTCTAGACTTTGTTTTTTCTTCTCCCATAATTAATACTTCCTTTATTTTCAGTATGTGATTTTCTTGGCTGGGCTTAACTAATAAACTGCTTATGCAGCAGCTTTGTTTCTGTCCAGATCTTTTTAAAAAAATATTTTTAGTTGTAGATGGACACATACTTTTATTTATAGTTTTATGTGGTGCTGAGGTTCGAAACCAGTGCCTTACACATACCAGGCAAGTGTTCTACCACTGAGCTACAACTCCAGCCAATCTGTTCAGATCTTTTTTCTTTGACTGGGCTGTAGTTAGTCTGTTCCACAAAAACATGGTTCATGGATTAGTCAAATATAAGTAGGGTGAATGTGACCATCTCTTCCATAGCTACTTCCCTTCTCAGTTTCCTCCATTCTTAATAGTATCCCCGGTTTCCTGGCTCTACTTTTCTGGTCACCCAGGGCATTCAAGACTATAGGATTTCCCATGCTTATCTTTATTTGTGTGCCACATGGACTGCACTAAGCCCTGGGCTAAAAGACATAGGCATGGAATTTATTCGTATAGTTCCCCTTTCTGCCCCCTGCACATTACATGAACTTCCCACCAGTCTATCTGCTTCTTTTGCTTACTCTCCAGAATCCTCAAACAGTTGGCTTTTAGAATAACATCCATGTTTTTATAATAGTTGTTTTCTACAGGAAATATCATCTAGTAAGGTCTCAGTCTCTCATACCTAGAAGTGAACCGATTTTCTAAAAGTTTAGATACTCAATCACAGACTATCTACAAGCAAACAGTTTTAATAATGAAAGGCAATTAAATTTATTCAGGCTTACAAACTGTTGTCAGGAACCTTCATAAGACCTACTTGGAAAGCAAATCATTAGTACAATGAGCTCTCAGCACTGAGTTTCCACTTTGTGCTTAGTACTGTGTGAAGGTAAGCTACAAAATGACTGGTTTCACAAGAGCAAAGTTAAGACCAAGGAAAATGTAACTCAAGAGAACAATGGAGGACTGGGGTTGTGGCTCAGTGGTAGAGGGCTTGCCTAGTACGTGTGAGGAATTGGTTCGATCCTCAGCACCACATAAATAAATAAAGGTGGTATGCCCTGTCAATCTACAACTAAAAATATTTTTTAAAAAAGAGAACAATGGAAAGCTTGAGGCAAGGCAAGATGAAGCAATACTTCTACATTATTACAATAGAAGTAGAGCATGGTGTGGTAGGTTATAATCAGTTCAGTGAGGATCCAGAGCTTTTGGAAGAATTAATGTCAACAGGAAGAAATCTTTATTAATACATACAGTGCCCCCCCCCAATGATTTTCTAGGAACCAGAACCCCTAGGAAATCATGCTTACAATTCCTCAAGGAGCATCTAACTAAATTCACTCAAAGTAGTTCCTTTCTTTTGGAGAGAAGCAAGTGCAACTAAATACTTGTTCTTCCTTTTCCACCCACCATCTGATTCTTTCTCTCCTTTCCTACCAACAAAAACTCAACAGTTAATAAACCAATTTAGTAAGTGTTATTTGGAGGCAATCTAGAGTATATATGCACACAAATTTATTTATTTGGATTAGTCAAAAAAATCCAAAACAAATTTATTTATTTGTTTTTATAAATATGAGAATGTAGAATTTCTAATGGGCTTGAAAAGCTTATTCTCCTAGGAAATCAAAAGCTACTCTTCAACTTTGTATGTACACATATGCTTATTTGTGTTTTTCATTTATACATTGTCATCCTCCAAAAGTGACTTAAAATAGCTAAGAACATAACCTGACAAAGAAAACAAAAATAAAACAAAGTAACAAAAACTACATAAAGCAAAATACAGGTAGAGGAGTGAAATGGACTGTTTATTTTTTATAAATTTGTTCAGAAAACCCCTTTCATAAAGATTCAGTCATTGCTTGAGTATTTTTTTAATTTTGCAGAATCAAAAATAGTAGTTTCAAATTTAAGCTATTCTACTTGAAAATGTGCATATTTTCAATATTTACTTTGTAGCTAAAAGTTAGTACTAGTAAATGTAATTTAAAACAGAAAAGGCCGTTCTTAAAAAGTATAAGTAAAGCAAGTACAGTAGTGCACACCTATAACCCCAACTATTCCAGGAGCTAAGGAAGAAAGATTGCAATTTTGAGGCCTCAGCAACTTAGCGAGTCCCTGTCACAAAATCAAAAATAAGGGTTGGTAAGGTAGCTCAGCGGAAGAGTACGCCTGAGTTCAGTCCCCAGTACAATAAATAACTAAATAAGTGAAAGTAAGAGGAATAGGAAATGCTATATTTAATCACACATTTACTCATACGTATATTTTATACTGGCTCACATAATGCAAACTATTCATAATATAAACTAAGGGCAGACACCAATGTTAAAATCTCCTAACAGTTATCTGTTTCAATATAATTACTTTGTGTTGAGTCTTATATAACTGAAAATGCATTCAACATATTTTACAATAAGCACCTAAAAACACTCCACCAACAACCTTCTCAGGTTCTAACGAGCCCCACCGCAAACAAACTCATGCCAGTACAAAAATCAGCTGGAAAGTCATGTCCCACACCAATTAGATTGCCAAGAGATTTTAAATGATCCTATTGTAGCACATTTTATCAATAATATTGTCCCAACTATTCTGTACAGAATGGTAGTCAATAGTCACATGTGGCTGTTATCTAAATATAAATTAACTAAAATTAGATACAATTAAGAATTCAGATCCTCAGTCACACTTCAAGCGCTCAAAAGCCATAGGTAGCTACCACACTGGGCAATGCAAATACAGAACATTTCCAATTACTGCAAAATCTTTTAGACAGCACTGGTCTGGAAGAATAATTTGGAAGACAGAGTAAAGATTCTGTAGAAGACTGAAAGTTTCTGACCCTTAGCTGAAACTTTACAATGTCTTCCTCTATTAACATTTATTTAGTGAATTTCCAAATTCAGTGATAATTAGTACCCATTTTGAAGTAACATAAATTCTATGGCAATACTTTGTCTCTTTTTATATTATCATTCTTTCTAAAGAACATTTGTCAAGATTAGGGACATAGGAAATTCAGATCCTATATAAAAAGATCATCTCTTTGATATACCTGTGATCACTGGATATGAATATTCATATGATGAATGTTAATTATACATTAAAACTTACATGTTTTCAAAAAGGAAACATGATATTAGAAGAGTTGGTATTATGCTATATCCCTACAACCCAGTGGGATGTTCTTAAACAGAAAACTGTCAAACATCTATGCAACCCACATAATAATTTCCAAGCATGAGATTTGTTCAAATATCATGGTATTCTCATTTAGGAGTAAGAAAATAATACTCCATTAGGAGTAGAAAAATAATAGTAGTTTAGGTAACCCAAAAAGGAAGTGCAAGAAACATACTCTGGCAGACAGATGGTTCAATTAAAAAAATTCAATTATTTTAATAAATACTTGTCATTACCTTTAAAATGTATTAGTGACTGCTACAGTTGTTAGTCAACATTTAATGTAGTAAGTATACACAAAGTGTATACACAAAGTAGCATGAACATTTTTCATTGTGAAAATATGTCCAGATTAGAAACAGATGTTATATTTTTTCTGCCAAAAATTTGAATAACATACAATGTGGTTATCACATCAAAGCTTAAAATTAATACTTAAATAAGAAAACAGGCAGACAGAAATCTGATATTAATAACTTGAAACCAACATAATTTTCAAAATAATGTTATCTAAGAATGTTATATAAGAATAAATATTTTACATTTATAAAATGAATAAATTTTAAAATCAGCATTTTCTCCCCAAAGGATGACTTACTGAATCATTCCGGCCAAAAAAGGTATATATTGCATACAAGTAATAATCAAATAGCTGAGACATGAAATGGATAACATCAAAGGCAATTGGCTTAAGAATGTTCATCATCTGCATATATTTCCCTGAAAAGAAAAAAAAATATAAAAAATTAAATGGAATCAAATTAATATCTGATATTTTGTATTATAATATAATTATAAAAAGAATAAAATACTATCCTCAAATATTTAAATAAAATGAAATACTGCCTCCTTGGTCACATGAACCTTCTTTCAAGTATTCAGTGGTCACATGTGTGGTGGTGGCTACTATATTACCAGCAAAGATTAGAAACAGTTCCAAAACACTGGAAAGTTCTACTGGACAGCACTGATGACTAACACCTACTATAATGTTTTCCTATTATTATATTTTACTATTTGTCAAATTTTTACAAAACTCTTCTCCAAATGATGCTCTACGAACAACACAGTTCCTCTTTTCTAGGAGTCTCCATAATATAGTTTTCTCATAAATCTTTAAGTGTAATAAAGTAAAATACTACATACTTGAGAAAAAGTGTTTTCATACTCTTACACAACACAGCAGAAGTAAATCAGCAAGAGAAAAGAGGACACAACCACTGTCCATTCCCTTCAATTCTAGTCGTGTTGAAATCTTATATCTCTAGAGACTAAGAACATTTCTTTATACCCTCAAAGTTACAAGAATGGAAGCCTGGCGTGGTGGTGCATGCCTATAATCCCAGCACTTGGGAGGCTGAGACAGGAGGATCACAAGTTCAAAGCCAGCCTCAGCAATGGCGAGGCACTTAGCAACTCAGTGAGACCCTGTCTCTAATAAAATACAAAAAAGGTCTGGGGATGTGGCCCAGTGGTCGAGTGCCCCTGGGTTCAATCCTTAGTACCAAAAAAAGAAAAAAAGTTCCAAGAATATATGCTCCTCATTCCTTCCTTTGGGAGATGCCAATATTCTATTCTCTTTCTCTAAACATATAATCAGATAGTCACAAGAAAAAAATTTTAAACCAAATACCTACATTTATTAACTTGCTACTATATTTTAAGAGCACATGAAAGATGGGCTGAACCAAATAACAACTACAAGTCCTTAATTCTATTTTATTTTGTTCCAGTCCTATGGGAAATAATATAGGGAAAGAAGCCTATTTATTAAAAAATTTTCTATACCTTCTTCTAAAAAAAAAATAAAAATTTAAGTAGGTCATTTGCTTAATTTACAAATAATTCAAGTGCTAGCTCAACTTCATATAACTTGTCCTTATAAATTTTAAATTGGCACTATTGAAGATAGCATGACTCAGAAGAAAATACACTAACTGTAGTAGAAGAAGTAAAAAATTTACTATCAAAACTATTTCTTTACCTTAGTACATGTGTCTTAATTTATGTGACAGACAATCCTAAGTAACAGATAATTATAAAGAGAAACTCAAATACAAGTACGTATCAAAATAAAGTAAGATCTTTTAACTCATGTTCTTGTCTTACTCCTATTTACAAATCTTTTGTTTCAGAGTCATCTTTAGCAATTAGTTTGTGTGTTTTAACATTTTAAAAATAATCAACTTTTAAAAAATATTTGAAATATATGCTCCTAGAACATTCTGAATAATTCTGTTAATATTTCCTCAAATACAAACATAGTTACCTAAACTGCAACTATTTAACACATTAAACAATGTAACATTGTGAAGAAAAAAATGGAAAATATTTTAAACACTAAAAGAAAAACAAATTAAATAGAATGCAAATAACTGAGCTGATACATATCCAAAATATGCAATTTCTGTTCATTTCTAGTAAGATTAATCACTGCTAAGATACTCAATCTTAAGAAAAGATGTAAAAATAAATTATGAATAGGTAAAGGCTATTTTATTTTTTTTTTTTTTGGCAAAAGCTATTTTAAGTGTATGTTCAAAATAAAAAATGATTCCCTAGTCTTCATCCTTGTGAAAAGAAAACTTAAACATAATATTTATTCATTCAACAAACACTTTTTGAAGACTTCCTACATGTCTGGCCTTATGTTAAGGTTATAACATAAGGACACAGAGTCCCTGCTCTCATACCTTATCAGGTTATGCCTGGAAGGTGATGATCAAGGAGGAGGATGCCAGTGTATTAAAGTGCATGAGAATGAAGATTGTCTACCCAGTCCAAGGGTGTAAACAGGCAGAGAGTAGTTCTTCTGAGATCTTACTCAATTAACAGAGGATTTTTAAATGAATTGAGCTTATGTCTAAGAAGAGAAGGGGATGAAAAGGCAAGGATGGAAAGAAAAGGAGGAATCTAAAAACATTTCTAGAATAGGGGTTGGCAAATCCTCCCTGTAAAGAACCAAACAGATAGTTCTGGCTTTGCATACCACACAGTCTCTGTGGCTCTGCTGCTCTCTGTTTTGATTACTCAGCCCTGCCACTGTAGCACAAGCAGCCACACACAGTGAGTAAAGACATGAGCATGACTGTAACCTAATAAAATTCTGTTTATTAGAAAAGGCAGCCAGCTTGGCTCTGGCCTACATACTAGTTTGTTAAACCTTGTTTTAGGTGGCCAACCATGGATGGGAACAGGTTGATGGAAAGGATAAAGAAGCTATTTAACCATAAGAAGGACACAGAGGTGACTGCTTAGAGTCAAGTTGACACAGGAAGAGTGAAAAATGGGGCTGAAAAGGATAAAATGACAGGTCCACATGTAGGAATGACAGCATTAGTCTGTATGCCCCCAGCCCTGGCCCCCCTCTAGCAGTTAGAGGCATATGCTGCCACAATTTACCCACAGACAAAAACAAAAGAAGCCAGTGTGGTGGCACATGCCTGTAATCCCAGAGAATCTGGAGGTGGAGGCAGGAGGATGGCGAGTTCAAAGCCAGCCTCAGCAAAAGCAAGGCACTAAGCGACTCAGTGAGACCCTGTCTCTAAATAAAATACAAAATAGGGCTGGGGATATAACTCAGTGGCCAAGTGCCCCTGAGTTCAATCGGAAGGGGAGGGGAGGGGAGGGGAGGGGAGGGAAGGGAAGGAAGGAAAGGTCCTTAGTACTCCTCTTTTGAAAAGTATATAAGCAAACTAACCTCACAAAAAAATTGAATAAGCAAACCTTAAAACTAATGAATTATGAAAGCTTAGGCTTCTAGATTGGGTATTGGCACCAGAGACTAAAATCAACCTCATTCTGGGACTTTGGGGTTCTGTTACCATAAAGTAAAGGCTGCCAGTAAGTCTCCCAGTCTTGCCCTATTCCACAAAACCTACCCAATCAGAATATTGAGAAGAAAGAGCCAGCTCAGACACAGCTCTCATTACTCAGAAGAAGAGACCTACAACAGCTGTGCAGGCCTTTATCTTAAATGTGCATAGAAAGAAAAAAAAAATAGTCAAGTACATATGAAAACCTGGAGCATAAGAGTAAAAAGAGAAGCTAATCACAGAGGAAGCAGAATAATTCAAGCTAAAGAGAAATGTCATACTTATATAAGACCCCACAACCCTAACGTATAAAATATATGGCTCTTAAAGATTAAAAATATCATTTCTTTTTCTTTTTTTTTGACTTTTTTTTCCAAATTTATTTTTTATTCTAAGTTGTTAGAAATGACAGCAGAATGTATTACATTTCATAGTATACTTGTAGAGCACATTTTTACATATCTCTGGTTGTATACAAAGTATATTCACACCATTCGTGTCTTCATACATGCACTTAGGGTAATGATATCCATCTCATTCTACCATCTTTTTTTTTTTTTCCTTCAACCTTTTGTCCCCTCCCTTCCCCTCCCTCCCCATTGGCCATTCTAGTGTTCCTCTAATTCTCCTATGCTCCCCATCCCAACTCCATTGTGAATCGGCCTCCTTGTATCAGAGAAAACATTTGGCATTTGGCTTTTTGAGATTGGCTAATTTCACTTAGCATTATATTCTCTAACTCCATCCATTTACCTGCGAATGCCATGATTTTATTCTCTCTTATTGCTGAGTAATACTCCATTGTGTATATATATATACCACATTTTCTTTATCCATTCATCTACTGAAGGGCATCTAGTTTGGTTCCACAGTTTAGCTATTGTGAATTGTGTTGCTATAAACATTGATGTGGCTGTGTGTCGGGCCTTCTGAACACTGTCAGTGGAAGGGATGGAAAGCTCTGGATTTCTGGCTGCTTGCCACGCCCTGTTACGGACCTAGGCTAAGCAGGGGGCTTGGCTGTGACATATCATGAGAACCGGAACCACCCTGTAGGGGATTTTGCCAATGAAATGTGCCCGTGCTCTTTACCTGTTTCTACTGATTGGCTGATGTCCACTATAAAACGTTGTCCACCCTCTTCAATAAACGAGTTCCAGCGCTGACTGGGCTCCCTGGTATGCTCCTGTGTCTTCTAAAGGCGGGGGAGGGAATACCATGGGCCTCTACTTTCCCAATCTAGTCTCATCATTGAGGTAGGCCCCTCTAGCCTCTTTTGCTGAACAAAAGAGGTCCATCCCGGGTACGGGGGGCTAAAGACCTCAACCCCCTTATAATATCCCGACAGCTGTGTCCCTGTAGTATGCTGTTTTAAGTCCTTTGGGTAAAGACCAAGGAGTGGGATAGCTGGTTCATAAGATGGTTCCATTCCAAGTTTTCCAAGGTATCTCCATACTGCTTTATTGGCTGCACCATTTTGCAGTCCCACCAACAATGTATGAGTGTGCCTTTTTCTCCACATCCTCGCCAACATTTATTGTTGTTTGTGTTCTTAATAGCTGTCATTCTGATGGGTGTGAGATGAAATCTTAGAGTGGTTTTGATTTGCATTTCTTTAATTGCCAGAGATGTTGAAAATTTTTTCATGTATTTGTTGATTGATTGTATATCTTCTTCTGAGAAGTGTCTGTTCAGTTCCTTGGCCCATTTGTTGATTGGGTTATTTGTTTTTTTGGTGTTAAGATTTTTGAGTTCTTCATATATTCTAGAGATTAGTGCTCTATCTGATGCGCATGTGGTAAAAATTTGTTCCCAATTAGTAGGCTCTCTATTCACCTCACTGATTGTTTCTTTTACTGAGAAGAAGCTTTGTAATTTAAATCTATCCCATTTATTGATTCTTGATATTAATTCTTGCGCTACAGGAGTCTTATTAAGGAACTTGAGGCCTAATCCAACATGTTGGAGATTAGAGCTTACTTTTTCTTCTATTAGGTGTAGTATCTCTGGTCTGATTCCTAGGTCCTTGATCCACTTTGAGTTCAATTTTGTGCATGGTGAGAAATAGAGGTTTAATTTCATTTTCTTGCATATGGATTTCCAGTTTTCCCAGCACCATTTGTTGAAGAGGCTATCTTTTCTCCAATGTACATTTTTGGCGCCTTTGTCTAATATAAAGATAACTGAAATTATATGTGTTAGTCTCTGTGTCCTCTATTCTGTACCATTGATCTACCAGCCTACTTTGGTGCCAATACCATGCTGTTTTTGTTACTATTGCTCTGTAGTATAATTTAAGGTCTGGTATAGTGATGCCACCTGCTTCACTCCTCTTGCTAAGGATTGCTTTAGCTATTCTGGGTCTCTTATTAAAAATATCATTTTTAAAATACAAAATTAAATAAAAGGGCCAAAAAGAAGTTTCCAAAAAGGGTCAAGAGAAAGACAAGAATACAGAAAACACCAGAGAAAATAAGACAAAAAGGACCAATTTAAGAGACTAAACACTTAGGGGCTGGGGTTGTGGCTCTGTGGTAGAGCGCTTGCCTAGCAAGTGTGAGGCACTGGGTTTGATCCTTAGCACCACATATGTACATACATTAAAAAAAAAAAAAAGATATTTTAAAGAGAGAGAGAGAGAGAGAGAGAGAGAGAGAGAGAGGGAGACTAAACACTTGAATAAAGGAGAGAACAAATGAAATAGGTGGCAATTATCAAAGAAATACTAGTATCAGTCATAAGGAACATAGGAGCCCTGAGACTGAGAGTCCACAAACTACTGAACATACTTAATGAAAAAGAACTCACACCCAGATATATCAACATAGAATTCTAGAATGTCAAGGGGGAAAAAAAAATAATAAAAGCTTTCAGAGAGAAAGAGATGGGGCTGGAAGAGATGGAGCTGGAGAGGGGCGGAAGCAAGGGGAATAGAAATCCAACCACAATACAACAACTAGAATACTTAGAAGTTTCCAAGTTCTAATTTTTAATATACAGTTCTATCCACAGATGAACTGTCATTCAAAGCAAAGAGCAGAATGAATATGTTTTTCAGGCTGGTTTGATTTCAAAACATTTACCTCTCACCATCCTTTCCTGGGAAATAACTAGAAGACAAACAGATCCAAAAAATAACCTCCAAAATGCTGTCAGGAAGCAGTGAGACAAGTGTCTCCTGCTTTTCTTTACAAGTTCTTCCTTAGTATTCGACTTTTATTGTGAGATGAACTACCTTGATAAAAATATAAACACACAGTGCTGAAGTGAGCCTGCCTGGTTTAAAACATGTGTCCAGTAGTTTAGGATGTAGTTATGATGCTCACTAAAGAAAGTTATTTCATACAGCCCAGATGACCAGGACAGATATATGTTCTCAGTTTGTCCACTACCAGAGGTCTTTCCTTCCTCCAACAGGCTGTGTGATATTCTTTCTGATCCATAAATAATTAACTTTGTTCAGGAATGAGATTTAATATTCATGATTTCCTCCACTGAGTGTGAAGCATGAAAGTTAAGAGCTTACTAGCTCTAGGATAAGCCAGCCTGTGTTTTTCCACTTACCAGATGCATGACAAAGTCAAATTCTCTCTCTGAGCTTCAATTATTTGTTATGTAAAAATAACATCATGAAGAATTCTTGAGAAAATACATGTGAAACAATTAAACAGCATGTAACAGATACATAGCTAAGAAACTGAAGTTATTACTACCATCTTAAGAAAATTATGCTGCTGGGGTCAATGCAGTAGTAGAGCACTAGCCTAGCATGTGTAAGGCACTGGGTTGGATTCTCAGCACCACATATAAATAAATAGATTCACTGACAACTAAAAAAAAAATATATATAATTATGATGAATTCAATAGGGAGAGCATAGGATGTTACAAAAAGGGAATCTAACCTAAACTGGAGATGAGAAAAAGCTTCACAGGGGCAACACTGTTTAAATTCTCTCACTCCAAGTCCAGATGGTGGAGAAGAGACAACAAAGAGACTGGCAAAGAAACCAACCAAATAACAGCATGGATAGGGACTAGACACAAGAGAAAGAAAGAACCGTGGGCTGCCTTGGCCAACTCATCAGCAGGAGGTATAAGAAGGAGTGTGGCTATCACAGGGAAGGTGAAGAGAAGCACTAGAAGTGTGGGGAAGTTTAATTTCCTTGAGCAATGTGACAAGAGATAAAAAAGGGTTTCTCCAATAGTCAAGGTTTTAAAAATTAAGGTTTGTCAGTCCAACTCACACTGGGAACTTACAAAAGTTAAAAAAAAAAAAAAAAAATACTTGGCTGAGTGCTAAAAACAGATGCTGCAAAAAAAAAAAAAAAAAAATGATCATCTCTTGCCTCATCTCTAGGAGTCTGGTGAGGTAAGAGCAAAAAACAGAATCTGAGTTGAAAAATTTTCATTATTCTTGTTACACTGCACTACTCTGAGAAATCATCAATGGACATAAATACTTATAAAGGCATAAGAACATATACAAAGGCAAAATGGAAATGATATAAATGAGGCATGAAGGAAAGGAAGAAAAAGAGTCCAGCTTGGCAATTCAGAAAAGCTATTGAACAATGACCTGAAGACAAAGGGAAAAATGAACAGGTCCATTATGTTACCCAAGTGTCTCGCTGCCAGTTTTTATTCTATTGTTTGATTATTATCCCTCAGCTCCATAAACCTCCACTACCATTTCCTTGTGACATGTACTAAGGGATTGCACTTTTTAGATTATCCTCTCAAAACATAATGTATATACACAGCTAGCAACTCCAAAAATATTTTTAAACTGCTTGAAAAAATAAATATAGATATTATAGTAACATTATCTTATTACTGTAATTATGTTAATGTAATATTGAAATGTAATCTAAAAAGAATGACAGACTTTTTCCATAAATGTCACATCTGAGAAGTCTCTTAAAAACAATTTTTAATTCAATCCTAAAACAAGGTTTTAAATTTTTAAAATGAAAAAGTATTGTGACACTTCTATAAGATTAAACTTATGATTTCACTGAACTTTATAACTTGATCCAAATACCTAAAAGAGATTATTTTGAAAACAATTAATTACTTACATTTGTAAAAAACAAAAGAAACAACCATTTGAATTATTTTCCTGTTATTTAAGCACACATTGTTTTACATTCTAATTATGAAAACAAAGAAGTCAATGATTTTCAATTTGTTCCCTGTACTAGTTTCACCAACATCACCAGGAAGTTGTTAAAATACAAGTTTTCTCAAGTTACACCCCAGACCTACTGAATTGGATGCAAACTCTATTTCTACAGGCCCTCTAGGTGATTTTGATGCACATCACAATTTGAGAATCAATGGCTTAAATCATAAATGACTGATCAAGCCGGCTTTTCTTCTTTCTGGATAGGCTCTTATCCTTTGGTTTTCAAGATCTTTTCTTTACCTCCTAATTTTTTTCCTGTCTCTCTACCATTCATTCAGGACCTCCTTTACTGGTTTCTCTTGCTTTCTGCCCCTACAATGTATCCATACCCATTGCTGTTCCCTAGGTTTCTGTGCTTTGCTATCTTGTGGTCAGTTGCTTATATGTACTATGGGATGGTAGTGCTTCTTTCTAACCGATTATGAACCCAAAAGGTAAAAAGTTACTGCCAAAGTAAACTCACCCACTAACATGGTTTTAATATTTATATCAATGACTCAAATAATTGTTCTGAAAATGGTTTTTTTCCCCTGACTTACCTTACCTACAGAGTGTTTCTACTTATGTCTCATTTGGTACCTTTATATGTCCAAAATCTAATTTATCAGCTGCAGAAGCCCTAATTGCTCGCGAGACTTGACCCAGAATCTCGCCGGCGGGACTTAGCCCAAAATCTCACGGGACTTGGCACGAGATTTAAATGGACTTAGCCATTCTTGCTTGAGCGCATGAGACCGTGCCCGGGAGAGAGCATGCAGATCTTCTCCTGCAGCCCCGCTGTTCTAAACGGCAGATTGCCAATCGGGGGTTACAATCAGCAGCTCCCCAAACCTGGCTTTCTTCTTCTTTTTTTCAGTTATGGCATTTTTAAGCAGTCAGTTACACAAACATAAAATTTAAGAGTGATTCCTCATAACTAATTCATCAATCTTGTCCTGTATTTATAAAATCTCACAAATCTATCTTCTTTCATTTTAAAGTACTGATATATGTGCTAGTATGTATATTCTAGCCACCAAAACATTTTATTGCTTTAAGCTCTGTAGTTGTTATAAGCATGAGCTTTGGCTACCTATCCCCTACTCCTCAGACCTATCAGAGTTGTCATGAGACAGTGGCCTCCAGGAGAGAGAACTTTGAATACCAAAGCTATTTTCATGCTGACACTTCAAATTCCTCTGCTCTGTTGGAAAGAACTCATCAGGCTGATGGGATTTTTTCTTTACACAAGCATGCATTCTGATTAGTCCTCAGCACTGGTGAAAAGGTTCTCTGAGCAGTTCTAAGAGATTTAGATACAACCTGGGGCTGGTTGACCCCAGAAACATTCTTTTGTTTAATCTTTCCTAATTATCTGCCTAGTAAATACTACAAGAAAAGGATGTTTTGAATATACTTTCCAGATATTAAAATGTGTCTCCCAACTAATCAATTATCAGTTCATTCATCTTCCTGGGCACAAAAAATTTATCTTACTTACATAACTGTACTTCTCCATTTGTGAGAAGAGGCACTGCCTTTGACCTTTTAGAATCTTCATGCTCCTCAGGGCAATAACAATAGGGAATGGAAGAGTGTATTTTACTAGCTGGAGACCCCTGAGTGAATGGTCCCTTCAAATTATACTTTACAAATCTATTTAAAAATGAAAATAAAGACATCCCAGGGAGACAGAAAATGAAGGGCATAAATGTCTGTAGTGGGTGGGGAGGGGAGATGGAGGCTAAAGGCAGCACCTCAACCCAGTGCTAAAGAGAAGACAGGCAAGTTAAATGATCATATTCAGCACTGGTTCCAAATTACAACTCTATGAGAACACACAGTGGTGTAGAAGGCTGAAATTACAATGGTCAGACTCATTGCTAAGGAAGGTTTAATTCAGGACTGTGCTCTGCTTTCTAGCATGATATATCAAAGGGCCATACGAATGTGCCTTTTCTCAATTTCTATAAATCCACTGTTAAAAAACAAGGTCTACTATGTTAATCAATAATCCTTAAAAAAAAAAAAAAATCCTTATATAAGAATTTGTTGTATTGCCTTTTGAATTTAGCACCAGAAACATATTTTTACCATCAACATAAGGTAAAAGATCCTTTTACATAACAAGATTAGCAAAATACTTTTTTTTCAAATTCTTTATGCCTACTGAGATTAAGAGCTGCATCTGATGCTTGCATTTATCTGAACAAACATGATATCCTTTTCGTCCTCAATGTGTTAGCCTTGTATGTGATTTGATATGATTTGATTCTAATAAATAGATGCCCTTTTAGAGTAAAAAGCAATGTGACTACCTCTAGTCCCTTCTGAACTAGGTAAATAAACAACTACATAGATGTGGCTGATTGTATTATTTCCACCAATTGTCGGCTCTCCCCATTCCCTATAAGAACGTTTTACATTTCTGCTCACTTCCCTTGACTTAGTGCTTCCTGGTACAGAAGCATACTTCCCTGTGGGTGAAAGCTACTGATATGGCAGAGCTGTTTGCTACTTCAACGTAATCAACAAAGGTAGACAGACTACATTTTTAGTAGTATGTTCAGACACTAAAAATCTAAATGTAAACTAGGCTAAGGAGCATGATAAGAATTCAGAAAGGTTTGGAATTTCCATCTCCGAGGACCAGATCAGGGAACTGTGTATGCTAATTCTGAAAATGGATTGGGGGCGGGAGATATGAGGAAGGGAGACACAGAATCACCACCATCACACATCTGAACAGTAATCAAATGGAAGAATAGGAAGAAAAAAGCACTGCCTCACTCTTTGTCTTTGAAGGGCAAAACTAACTATAGAATTAGAGACAGACTTTCATTTACCATAGGGAAGAGATTTCTAGCAATTAAATTGGTCTAATAGAAGAATAAGTAGTCTTGCAAAATAATATGCTTTGAGAGAGTATGAGTCATGAAACAAAAGCTTGATGGCCACTACATATTACAGACATCATTGAAAGAAAACCTTATTTTGTGGTAACTTATACTAAGTGACCTCTCAATAAGCATCCTTCCAATTCTGATTCTATAAATTCGAGAATAATTTGTGATACAAAAGAAGAAAAGATAATTTCCCTGACAATAATTGGCTATAGAATAGCTTTTAAGAATCTGCCATTTTTCTGTGTGCCATGAAAATGCATTCCATTTCTATTCCTCTCAATTCATTATTGCTTTTCCACATTTTCTCTAAAGAAAGTAGGACTAAAGCATTTTGTACATTTTATCATATCATTAATAAAATTTGGAATTTTTCTAAAAGAACACAGACCATTTCATCAAAGCTAAGATTAATCAAATAAGACCACTGGTAAATACCAGTTTTGTATATAGAAAACTGAGACTTTTTTTTTTTTTTTAATATAAAACCACTAACGTTCCTGATTAGTATAGATGGCAATGTGAGAACACAACTCTATAATTTAATTTGTCAAATGTACAAACTGATATGTGAAATATAAAGGCTGAGAGCATATGTTTACTACTGACATTAAGAAAAAACTACATAACCTTCAAACCTGCATATTTAAAAAGGCATTTCTTCATATTGTTTGCCTTCCATAAAATCATCAGTAAAGGTCTTATCTGTAATAAGAGCAGTACTTCCTACGATCTGAACATTTAGTTTGTAAAACGCTTGCATCTGAAAATACCAGAGGATCACTATTCACTCTGCCTATCTGAAAGGAAGGCTGTGAAGATCTATGGAAACAATTAAGTAGAAAAATAATGTGTAAATGTGAAAATGGTACTATCATCACCCTACATGTACCTCTAACTCAACTCTGTAATTTTTATTACATTTCAATTAACTGAAATATTTTAGAAAAATTTAGAAGATGCAAAGACTTAACAAGTTGTTAACTGAAAAACTAACATTAAAATTAGGATCCTACTATTTAATAGAACATTTAAGATAAGAAGCATTGACATATGAGATATCTCAAATCTTTTATTGCAGGGGTACTGTAGTTACCAAACAATGAAAACTTCAAGTAAAAATTATTCAGTAACAAAAGCAGACCAATTTAACTGCTATAATTTTTTTTTTCAATCAAAAGGGGTAGCTACTTACCAACAAGCCTTATTACATTCAATGTTGTATTTGTTAAGATGGGTGCGTTCACTTTATTTAGACTGTAATCTGATTTCTTCCGACTTTTTAGGGTTTCTCGAGAAACACTTAATACAGAAAAACAAGAGTCTCAATTAGAATTGTCAAGTAATAAACCAATAAACTATTCAGCTTAGCATCTAGCTTTCATTCACTAATTACTCACTAAAATTCTTACTATATGTCAGATGAACTCACAGTACAGATATGAAGAGAAATAAATAAGCAAAGAAATTTAAGTACTATTCATGCATTTTTTGATACTAAAACAAAATTATCAACCATTAATAAAAAGCTGTATCACTAACAAAGAAGATTTTCTAGGGAAATTATACACGTAGGTACAAATGTACTAACTTTCCTGATCGCAGAAATTTAGGAAAAGAAAATTCCCTCCTTAGAATAAAACATAAGGTATAATGGCAATGTTGGGGTGGAGAGGCTGCACTAGATACAAAGGAAAAGCAGAAGTCACATGGCCAAGTGCGGAAAACAAACGACATAGATTACATAGACCTCTCCCTGAGGTTCTCTGATCTATGTGAAGCATGTATTGCCCCCAAAGGCAGCACTGATTTTATCAATCTAAAAATTTTGTTCTTTTGCAAAAACTTTTAATTGCTGAATTAAAAGGTCTTTGGTTATGCCCAATATTTTCATTTTCATTTCATTTTTTTTTAATTTAGAAAAAGATTGGCTTGTGAAATTAAAAAAAAAAACAGAAATTAGACTCTTGCTGCAAAAAAAATGTCAAAAAGGCTATGTAAATTAAATAAAAAGAACTAGTTTAAAACCATTTTTTAGTCTTTTAATATTAACCAATGTGGTGTTTTCTTCTTTACTTTTAAATAATAACAGTCTAATTCATAGTCAAATGAATTAATTTGTGAAATAGCAAAATAAAGCTTTGCTAAGTAGAATTTTTCTTAAAAGATAATTTTTTTCTTGAAAATCTAGTGTTATGGAATTTAAGGGAAAAACCTACATTTTCAGTCTTTTTAGAATCATTCTTTAAAACACATTAACTTTTGTCATAGGATGTGATAACCACCAAATTTTTTAAAAAAAATTTTTTTCTTGACCTTTAAAGGAAATTCAATAATATGTCAAGAGTACAACATAAAATGCTAAATACCATCCATCCTAAACAATTACCTTTTCACAGGAGCATCTCCTGTCTGCTCATCCACATAATCTCGCTTGAGTTCCTCGGGAACATCACTGTCACTGTCATATTCCTGATAGGCACTCTTTTCTTGTTCATCAGATTCATACTAAAGAGAACAGAGTAAAAATGCAAAAATGAGTACAGAGAGCAACCTTTCTTGGGGTCTTTCAAAATAATTAAAAGTACACCAATTTTATAAGAAATAGTTGACATATGTAAATTATTAATAATTTAGCTTTAGTTTTGCCATCAAGAATCATCCTTTCATGTTCTTCTCTATCATCCTCCCTAAAACAGCTAAAAAAAAAAAGGAAAATAGAAATATTATACCTATAAAAGTTTGTAAATATCCAACAAAATCACACCTCCATTTATTAAAAAAACCAACAAACAACAACAAAACAAACACTAGACCTTAATTGAGAAACAGAGTGTTCTTTCTTTCTACTTACTGGGCTTCAATTGAGGAATGGAGTGTACATTTTTTTCCTTTCTTTTTAATAAAACAATCTGGAAGTTTCATCAAACTTATATCCAATTTGTTAACTTATTATAAAGAAGTTGAGTAACCTCTTTGGAAGTACTAACTCAGCTTAATAAACACATACAACACACATGCTGATGTTCTACTTAATTCATTATGATGAGCCTTAGTTCCAAGAGCATCTTAGGACATTATGTTTAGCACCCACAGACCTACTGGGATCAAGGACAAAAATGGTAGGTTCACTCTTGAAAAGATGTATACCTTCCTAACATTTTCATCACCTATTATGTTACCATGGCCAAATGCCAGCAAGGGGAAGAACAGTGAAAACCATTCAAAGCACAGAAAGTAGTGGCAGTATCATCATCATCAAATTAATGTTTACAGACTAATATGGTTAAAATTTGGCCAAAAATCATTGGTTTTGACCCACTGGCATGCCATCTGCTTTCATGAATTATCTCACTGAGTCTAAAAAGAATTCTGAGAAAGTTTAATCCCATTTGACAGCTCAGGAAACTAATATGACAAAATTGAAAGAATTTAACAACTACTTTTAAAAGTTCTATTAAGGAAAAGCATTTTGTCAGGCCATATTTAGATGTGGTCTCAGATTCCCAAGACTTTAAGTTGTATCTAAAGACTGGATTACATATTAATAATTGCAAAAAAAAGTAAGCTTCTCCTATACTTATAGATAATTTGATTCTGATGATATACGGATCAGTGTTTCATGAAAACTAGGGTTTCCTGATTATTACAACAGAGATTCATGATTACATGGTATAGTGGGCATTCATAATTTAATTAGATTCCTACAAATTTGCCTAAAATTTATTTCTAAGCCCCAAATCAATATTTAAGATACTTTTATGGTTATTCATAGACATGTGCAGAGGCACAAACTTTGGAGTCATCAAATATACACATTTTTAGCTGAGGGTATGCTCTGCCTTCTTGTTGCTCTTATACCATAAACAGTTGTCCTTTTCATAGTTTATTCAGTATTGTATATTTCCATATTTTTTGTTGTGACTTTGTTGTTTAGAGTGGCCTCCATTTCAAGACAGTGCAGAAGTGTTCTACAGTGTTCCTAAGTACAAGGCAGCTGTGATGTCCCTTATAGAGAAAATGCTTGCGCTAGATAAGATTCACTTAGGCATAAGTTATAGTGCTTTTAGCCACAAGTTCAGTGCTAATGAATCACCAGCATATATTAAATAAGATATCTTTAATAGAAGCATACATAAAACAAGGTCATGTATTGATGAGTTGATGAGTATTTTGTGACCAGAGGCTCACAGGAATTTAGCTCACAGGCTACATGTACCATAGAAGCAAAGGCTTAACATGTGCTATCTCAGTGTTCACAGCAACCATACGGTACACAATAGATGCAAACAATAAGGATCAAATACTATGTGGGTATTTTTAAATTTTTATTTTCTAATTTTAATTTGTTTTTGTTAATTCACAAATCATTATAGAGGGGAAACATTTCAAAATAACGGAAATGCCTTTTAATTCTTCTCAATTTAGTCTATATAGGGCAAAATGTCAACAAAGAACCATAATTTTAAATATGGTTTACTGTGAAATAATTTGAAGTTCATGATAAAACATGATGATGGTATATTTTCCTAATAGTATTTTTAAAAATACATGTTCAGTAAACAAAAGAGAAATTCCAAAATTAAATATAGAAACAAATGTAATAGATTTTTCTCAGGTCAAGTCTGAACAGTTTTCACTTTGGCTTCACCAAATCTGAAATAAAAATCAAGGTGAGTTCCTTTAGAAATCATGAAGCTTAGAAGGATGCATCAAACAATATCCTTTGTCAAGTGAAATATTTTGGAACACCTTGTCAGGAATTGAGAAGCAAGAATTTTCCTCTCTGTAAATAACAGATAACTCAGAATTGCAAAATAATTTTCAAAGAGTCACACAATTAATAAACAATAAAGGTGATATTGATTACCAGACTTAAAATTCTTTCAACTAAAACACTATTGTTTTTGAGCTGCTCAAAATGTTGCTAAAGCAGTGTACTTCTAAATCTTAAAAACATCCCTGCCAGGTGACTAGGCAAGACACTACTTTCTCTCTCAGATAAAGGAACATGGAACAAAATGACTACATACCCAGGAGAGGAGCTGAGAAAAAATTACAGATGACAATTATTCCTTCACCCATCCCATACAACATTCAGTGAAGAAACTCTACTATTACTAGATTAATAATCTGGTAAGAACACAAAGCAAGGATAAAGGCAAAACTTATTGTTCAGAAGGACATCATCATCAAAATGTATTTAAAAGTAACTATCCATACAAGTACTATTGTAGGTACAAAGGCTGGTAGGTGGAAAAATAAATCTAGCAAATTACCTTCCTCATTAGGTAAAACACATAAAAATAAATCTATCTTCTGTTTCACAGTATATTTTAGAAATACCACATACCCCATTAGAAGCCAAGACATCTTCTGTTTCTTCATCTTTGTGGCTGGCCTGAATTTCAAATGGATTCCCACCACTACAGTACTGCTCAAACAAGGTCACTGTTTTTGAAGAAGTTGAGACTGGCTGCTTACTAGGCGAAACTGATGGGGAACGAGACTGTTCCATGAATTTAAACTCCTAGACATTAAAAAAGAAACCAGATGCCTTTCAGGAAAAACAATAAAATTCAAGTAATAAACATATTCTATCAATGTAAGAATCATGATCTACTGCTTTTCAATCTTACAGGTTGTCTGAACACAATCTTAGAAAGACAAGTTTAAATGTTTTCCTAATGACAACTCAAGTCAATGATATCACTTAAATTAGTACTATTTGCATCAAGCTACTTTTGGCGTTAATTTAAGGAATTGCACAGAATTTTTTTAAAAAAATAACTTTCTGAAAACTTAAGAATATTTGAATGGTATTTTGTAAAAATTTAATGTAGCAACAAAAGTCCTAGCAGGATACAGTTTGAACAAATAAAATTATTTATAAAAACGAATTAAGTCACACACTTTGCTTACTCATATGCTTGTATCATTTACATTTAAGATATTCTATAATAAAGCATCAAGTATATATCTTACTTTATTATGTTCATATCTTTAAACCTTCATTTACTTTTCTTTATATACCAACAAGCAGACAACACAAACACAGGTGATATTTAACACATTACATTCCATTAATTTTCTATATATTGTTGGGAATATCCCCTCGCTTCTCTATGATTCTATTTCTTCATCTGTAAAATGAAAGGACCAGTCTAGATTGGGAGAATCACAAATGCCAGGGCTAAAAGAGTTGTGATACTTGGGTCAAATCATGCATTATAAAAAATGAAGAAACTTGAGGTGTTCTGTAAGGATTCAGTGCCAAATTTAAGATTATATAGCTAACCAGAGAAAAAGTTCTCTTTTAAAATAATATTT
The DNA here is from genome assembly GCA_025594165.1 of Tamias sibiricus. Lineage (NCBI taxonomy): Eukaryota > Metazoa > Chordata > Mammalia > Rodentia > Sciuridae > Tamias > Tamias sibiricus. Next base: position 101,856,321 of record CM046664.1, on the reverse strand, counting down.
AAAGTTCATTTGAATTACATTTTTGATTTGATAATTTATCACAAAAAATTCAACATTTTTCTATATCTAAAGATTAATCCCAAATTTGTTTTTTCATATTCAATGATATTCTTATTATAAGATCCAATGATACTGTTAAAAGGTACACTGGCTTGTTAAGTTTTAAATTATCTATGTGCGCATTTTCTTTCTAAATTTCAATGACACATTAAATCAGATTCATTGTAATGACTAAGAATTATGCCATTTATTTTTCTAATTTATAATTTTATAAACAAGGGGTTAATATAAATTAATGAGAAAATTTTTAAAAATAGCCACAGGATACATTACATGCATCTAGAAATATGGAACATGCAGCTAGTAAACAACAAGTTGTAAATAATTTGCAAGGTAACCTCTTTAAAGAAAATAATGCTTCCCTGCATAGAAATGTTTCGAGGTGCCTCTAAAATAAGTTCTTATACTAATTATATATGTAGATATTCACAATTTGATGGTTAAATAAAAAATTCAAATAAAATTATTTAAATATGTTCTAAAATTAATGTTAGAATTCTCAATAATGTTAAGAAATTATCTTCATTATATTAGAATCTGTACATTCTGTTAATTACATTATTTTGATAGAACTAATTAAGATTAATGTTAATTTTGTTCTCTTTGAAACATTTGTTACCAACATATTTCAGTATTTTTAATATTTGAATATTAGGAAAGGAACACACTAGAACTAATCATGTAGTCTTTACACTTATCCAGACTAAGAAAAACTGCTTACAGAATGCCTGAGTATATGCACTGCTTTTTGATATTTGATATTTGTAGAACAAAATATTTCAAATATTTATCTACAGTGTGTTTCAATTAAAGGTAAAAATCAAACCTATTAAAGACATTTTTTTTTTTACAGATTCCTTATTCTATAGAGATTCAAGGAATCCAATTAACTAATAAAAATTAGGTAAATTATTTTTTATAAGTATCTCCTTTATTTCTGAGGCATTGTCTCATTATAAGCAAGTTTATGAATTTTAGTACAATTTAAGAGCCTTCGTGTAATTAAAAAGGACTTAGCATAATTTAAGTCCCTTTAAGAAAAGAGAAATATTCTACATATGTAAATAAGCATTTTTACTCAACAGAACCAAAATATAACTGATAACTTTCTGAAAACTTTAAATATAGCAGTATACCCTCTTTTGAATTTGAAAGAAAAAGAAATCAATTTAACTGCCACTCTTTTGGGGCAAAAGAGTTTTCCTGAAGCATATAAATTATATTTTGTAAATAGATGGAATTTTTCATAGCCATGAAAGGCTCATTCTTGTTGAAGGGGCTTGCCATTAATGATTTTCAAGGAAGGAAGATACATCATGGTTACTCAACTTCACTGGTTTTTTAAATGTTCGCATATTTTTTTTTTAAAAAGTACAAAGATCAAAAGATGAGTAAAAGACAGACTACTCTTAAGAAAAACTTACATGAAGTTGCAAAATGCTGAAATTTGACTTAACAGGACAAAGTTCCCAAGTCTCATTCTCTAAGAACATTCTCAGTTCATCAAGTCGTGTTCTTAAAACAAAGAAAATAAGTACTCTTAAAGAAGAAAAATACTCTGCACACAGGAACTGAGGAAATTAATAGCATATAATTATAGGATTATCACGATCATAATCAACTTTGAGAACCCATTCAGATTAACACAGTAAACACAAAATGTTCATTTTTACTTGCTAATACTTTATCCTTTAGGGAATAAACTCTCAAATATTTACTAGCTGAATATTTTTACTATACTGCAAAAATAATGAATGTGTGGAAAATGGCATTTTTATTAAGGAACAAAACTAAAAGCTTGTCACCAACTCATGTGCCTAAATATCCTTGTTAATCATATATCAATGCTGAAACACGGAGAAATAATTTATAAATTATATGAAAATTTACATACTAATACTTTATGCTAAACAGCATAGATCTGACCCATACTTACTTGGCTATAATATCAAGATAATTAATCACTCTCCAAAGATCTTTTAGGCAGGGCCTATGTCCACATATTAAACTAGAAGGTACAACATGTATGTTCCAGACAGTCCACTGATCCTAATGTCATACTGATCTTTTTTTAATGCTACCGTTCAATCTGTCCAGAGTAATCCTTACGTTATATATAGAGTCCCAGGAAAACAAATCCTTGCTTCTAGTTGAATAAAGGGTCAGCAACTGTCCTGTTCTTCCCCTTCCTACCCCAAGCTGTTGCTATCATGCTAAAACAAAAATTGAGATTTTATTTTTCAAATTCGAGTTCTAAAATAAAGAGGTGATAAACAGACAAATCTATGGAAAGCAGGAACTGTTTCAAATATTGGGTTTAACAGGCAAGGACTTTAAGATTATTATGTTAAATAAATCAGAGATAAAGATGCAAAAATAGAAAAAAGAACTTCAAATAAATGTGATAATAAAAACAAACAAAAAAGAATCAAATAGAAATTCTAGAACCAAAAAAATAACAATACCTCCAATTAAAATTGAATTGGATAAGATACACAAAACAGAAGAAAAGGGGTACCAGAAGACAGTATTAGTAAACTTGAATACAGATCAATAGAAAATACCCAAACTGAAGCACAAATGGAAAAAGGAAATAGAAAAAAAAAATCATAAGAAATATGTAGTAGAGTTGAAACATCTAGTGTGCATGCAGTTGCATGGAAAGGACAGAAAAAACAAGCAGGAAAAATACTGGGAGAGGGAATGGCTTAGAAATCGTAAAAGTGATTGTGTCCATTCCTAATACCACACACACAAATTAACTAAAATGAATCATAGATCTAATGTTAAGAACTAAAACTATAAAATTTTACAACTCAACAACAAAAAGAGGGCTGAGGAGAGTGCTTGCCTTTCATGCACAAGGCCCTGGGTTCAATCCCCAGCACCACACACACACACAAAAAAAGACCAATAACCCAATTTAACATGGGCAAAAGCTCAGCACAGACATTTCTGCAAAGAAGATAAACACACAAGCACACATATACAAATGGCCAGTAGCACATAAAAACTTAACATCTTTAATCATTAGGGAAATGCAAACCTAAACCATAATTACATTCACACATACTAGGACAGCTATGATTGAAAAGAAAGAAAATAAATGTTGGAGAAATTGGAACCCTCAGACAATAATGGTGGGAATGTAAAATGGTACAACTACTGTGGAAGACGGTCTGGCAGTTTCTCAAAATGTTAAACATATTTATCATATTTATCAGCAATTCTACTTTCTGATAGTTTTCTGTAGCAAATTATCACATCCTGAGTGGCTTCAAGCAACAGAAACTTATTCTCTCACAATTCTGGAGGATAGAAGCCCCAAATATGCAATACTGGGTAAAACCAAGATATTGGGAAAGGTGAAGTCCCTCCAGAAGCTGTTGGGGAGAATCCATCAACCCCTCACTTTCTCCAGTTTCTGGTGGTTGCTGGCATTCTTAGACTTGTGCCCAGAGCACTCTTAACCTCTGCCTCAGGTTTCACATTGCCTTCTCTTCTACGTAGTTTTTCCTCAGCATCTGTAGTATCTCTCTCTCTGCCTTCCTCTTATTTGTGATAGTATTTGGGGCCTACCTAAATAATACAAGACAGCTCACTCGAACTACTGTATGCACGCGCACGTGTGTGTGTGTGTGTGTGTTTATACACATGCTGGAGACAGAACCTATGGGCCTTGCACATGCTAAGCCAGTGCTCTACTACTAAGGTACACCTACCTACCCAGTCTCAGAAAAGAATTACTTCTTCTGGTTTAGTTTAGTTTTTGTTTTTCTGTGCTAGAGATTGAACCCAAGGAATCATGGTCTCACACATGTGCTCTACCACTGAGCTACACCTTTAGCCTTTTATCACAAAATTCATAACATAGTCAAACCCTACATACACGTTTTCTAAATAAGTTCATATTTACAGTTTCTGGGGATTTAGAACTGATATGTTGAGGGGAAAAAGGAGTCATTTATTTCAACCTATTATATGCTGCATAAAAGAATAAACCTTTCTTCCTTAGGCATGAAAAGTTTTTAATCCCCCCCCCCCAAAAAAAAGACCAGATAGGTAACTTCTCCCTACTTTTAACATCAGTCCTTAAAAATATTTTATAAATTTTGATCATTGGAGTAGTTTATAAAATCAAATATAAAAACATATTTGTTGTTGTTAAATAAAATGTTTTAATAATTATACATTGCCACATAATTTCTATGTCATCATTATTTAAATCAAAATATTTGTGCTTTTGGAAATCTTGCAATACCCAACAGAAGAATGACAACTTTGGGTGTACACTAACTTAGTACATGAACATAAAGAAATTTAGGGAAATATATATTGTGTAATTTTGAAAGATAAAAACTCACAATGATACTGTGTTCACTCACATATTTAATACACTTTGCCCTAGAGAAAGATAATGGTATGTAAATTTTATACAACTATCACAAATAACATGAGTACACTTAATAAATATATGTTCCTCAAGAAAGCAAAATGCTTCTATTTTCATCTTTTTATTGTGCCTACATCTTCAAACTAATAGCCTCAATAGACTTTCAAGTAAGAGTAATTTGGTTCAAGTATTTCTTCCTTTTCAAGGGCTCTATTTTATAGTAGACGACCATAAAACACTATTATCCATTTAAAGACTTTTATTGAAAAAACATACTTGACCCATATATCATCATATTTCACACAGTTTTTCAGTATTTGTAGTATGATTTGATGAAAGGGATGTTAAATTGGGACTTATTAGATTTAGTTTTATCACCTGCTAATGTAATTTTAGCCAATTCAACATAAGTCCACAGGTATCATTTCTAAACTGCCTGTCAAGTGAACCTTCTTTCATTAAGGAAAATACAAAGTACTTCAGAACACACTGATGGTGGATGCCAACTTTACCAAGTGATTTTCATTATAATTTTGAAGTGGCAACTATTAAGAGAGAGATACAAGCTACACAGGCTTAAGCTTCTGTTTTAACACTGGGAAAAAATATATATACTAAAAATACTTAAATCCTTGCTTTTTCAAGCTGTCCCAAACTTTACATTATACAGCACAGCAAGGTGGGGGGTGGGGAAAGGAAGATGTGTAGGTAATACTTATAGAGACCATTTAATCAAACCACCTCAGATTACAACTGATGGAACCACACCCCAGAGAGCTGATAAGGAAGGGCAGGGACCCAAGCCTATCATCTCCCAATCCAGCTCCTCTAAAAATACAGCACAGTCACATAAAGGAGAAACAAGGTTCACAAATGCTTCTAAAAGAAGTCCTTTAAAATGTGAAGTATTTAAAAATATTAAATAATTCATTTCCACTTTCTTTAGCTTCATCAAGGTGAACTACTGAGAGGAATCTCCATCACGGTCAGAGTTTAAAATAAAATGCCCATGCCTGATTGCCACAGAGAACAAACACCCAATAAGCAGGATTTAGAATGGAGACAACCACACGAATCAGTATTGTTACAGTTCCCACACCTCTAAAGGTCTCCCCATTGTCTTGTTGGGTTTAAAGCAATCTTTGGGGAAACTGCAATCTGGCATGCCTTCAAACTGGCAGAGAAATTGAGGTTTCTGGCTCCTTTTCCCCCATCTGTGATTAAAAGGCCTCTCTCCCTTCTGCATAGAAATGTTTATAGCGAGACCTTCTGTTTTAGCACAAAAGGAAGTTATAAATAAAAGCAGTGTTAGGGTTTCATGCTGTTCCCTAACCACTGTTTTCCAACCACTGTTTCCCTGATGTTTATTCAACTAAATTTGTTTTTTAATTTTCTTCATTCAATTATGAAACTCAAAGACTCTGCTTTGGTACAGATTCAACTTAAATTTCCTTTAAGCCGGGCGCGGTGGCGCACGCCTGTAATCCCAGCACTTGGGAGGCTGAGGCAGGAGGATCGCGAGTTCAAAGCCAGCCTCAGCAATGGCGAGGCACTTAGCAACTCAGTGAGACCCTGTCTCTAATAAAATACAAAAAAAGGGCTGGGGATGTGACCCAGTGGCCAAGTGCCCCTGAGTTCAATCCCCGGTACCAAAAAAAAAAAAAAAAAAAATTTCCTTTAAAAGCAATTTACTTAACAGTTTACAATTAGCATAGAAAACTTGTATCTACATCTATTTAATTATTAATTAATCAATTGTCTGATGTCTAATAATCTCTCTACTGTCATGGGATATATCACTGTGAGCAGGTATTGAACACGAACAAAGAAAGCAGAATTCAAAATCCTGACTCACTCTGCCACCAAATAAGAAAAAAATTAAAACTTAGTGGTGAAAAGTGCAAGTTCAATAAAAAGGTAAGATATGACTCAATTCAAATGACAAAATGTATATAAGAAGCACAGCTCAGGGTCTATCTTTTATTAAGGGAGGTTAAATGTTGGTTCTCTCTTCTCTCAGTTTAACACTGTTTTAAGGATATACTCTCATTTATAAACATTATTTCCCATCTTCCTCTACTCCTAAAACCATTCCTAGTCACCCTTTCTAAATTCAGCAGTGATGACTGTGAAACACAATCCTGGCTTTGTAGTCAGTATCTAAGTATCATGAAGTTCCCTCCACAATCCATCTTACTCCTAAAAGACAAATGCTCTAATCCCCTCCAGCTCTGAGTACTGCCTCTACTGATCTGACTTCCTTACTTCTTGAACCATGTATGTGTAGGCATGGAACAATAGCTAAATTCTTTTGTGAACCCTGATGTAATGATCATCTTTTACCTATAAAAAATTCATTTCAATATTTGAGACCCCCCCAAGACAAAAATATATTAATATTTACAATGAATAAATAATAATTTTATATTTTTGGTGAACCATCCTTAACTAGAGCAGCAGAATGTATTCATTCAATTCAAAAGTAATTATTTAAATCAATTAATACTATAGGAATAAGTATTACACAGAACTATTCTCAATTACCTATAATTTCTTACCTATGGTAGTTCTTGAAATAGTTGACACTTTGTTTTCTAATAGATTCTTGCAAAACTTCAGACTTGCTACCACAAAATTCTTCTCCAACTTGCATCAACCTAGTTGGATAGCAAGAATTTTATAAATTTCTATGACATACTCTTACAAAAAAAAAAAAAATCATGTTTTCTTTCTTCAAAGAAACCAAATCATAAAAATTGAATGTTTGAAAAAATATTTTAAAAAATCATAAATTCACAATGTTTTATAAACATCCAAAGGGCAGAAATATTTAAACACTTATACACAAACCCAGTAGCAATTAGTTGTGAATGTATAATCATCTTCATTTGGATGAAGAAGTTATAGATAACTCACTAATTTATGATTTCTTTGATTATAATGGTTGAATCAAACTAAAAAATAAGACAATAAGATCTCAAACACTACCTGCTGATTATATCCAAAACAAAGATGAAGTCATCATATTTGAATATAGACAAATCAGTTCCAAGCAAGTAGGTTTTTACTTTCAGCTGAACATCCTATAAAACCGGGAAAAAAAAAATCAGTAACTCCAAAACCATTAATTCTATATTTACACATAAAATGAGGCAGATACACATTCTTTTTTTTTTTTTTAATTTTTTTATTATTTATTTACTTATTCATCATGCACATTCTTAACTTGATAAACAATATCTCTTTTTTTTTCCAGTTGCTGGTTTAATATAAAGTATTTTTACAACAATTGTGTCTTCATACATGTATTTAGGGTAATCATGGATAACTCAGTCTGCCATTATTTCTATCCCCTTGTCCCCTCCCTTCCCTCCCCCGCTTTGTTCTATTTAAAGCTCTTTCATTCCTTTCATTCCCTCTGGCTTGCCTTTATAAGTTAGTATCTTCATATCAAAGAGATCATTCAACCTTTGTTTTTTGGGGACTGGCTAACTTCACTTAGCATTATTTTCTCCAACTTCATCCATTTACCTGAAAATGCCATAATTTTATTCTCTTTTAGTGCTGAGTAGTGTTCCATTGTGTATATATACCAAAGTTTCCCTATCCGTTCATCAGCTGATTGGCATCAGGGTTGGTTCCACAATCTAGCTATTGTGAATTGTGCTAAACAATATCTCTTAAAGGCCAATAGCCAACAGCCTTGAGGGCAATACAATCCCATGAATATCAGATAGAAAAATAGTAAAGGTCAGAATCATCACTACAGTTCAACAGAGTTCTATGAAATTCTACCCATTGTAAAAGACAACACAAACACCTATACAAGAAAAGAATTGTATCCTCATAATGGCTATAAGGACAAAAATTGTCTTTATTTATGCATGGCAGTGGTTGTTTAGAAACTTTTTTTTTTTTTTTTTTTTTTTTTTTTTTTTGGTACCAGGGATTGAACTCAGGGGTACTTGACCACTGGGCCACATCCCCAGCCCTTTTTTATATTTTATTAGAGACAGGGTCTCACTAAATTGCTAAGTGCCTTGCCACTGCTGAGACTGGCTTTGAACTTGCGATTCTCCTGCCTCAGCCTTCCAAATGCTGGGATTACAGGTGTGCACCACCATGCCTGGCTTAGAAACTTTAGTCAATTAAAAATCATTAACTATGAGAATTGACTAAGTACAAGATAATATATATATGATGATACATAAAAATTGATAGCTTTCAGATATATCTAACAAGAACCTTAAAATGAAAAAATTCATTTAAAATAGATTAAGAACATAATATACTAGTAGTAAATTTGATAATATCACACTCATTTAAAAAAACTAACGATTTTAGTGATATACAAAAAGAAAACTGAAATTTCAATAAATTGTGAATAATAAGACTGAATGAAGAATGTCAATTTTTCAAATTAATGTATAGGTTCAATAAAATTCCAACCAAAACCACAACCAAACCTTTTCTTCTACACAATTATTCTACCTACAAGAATGAAATAACTGCTTTTTAAAAAAATAAGGTTTTGTAAAGATAAAGTAAAAATTAAAGTTGAAAGTTATGTACTACCTATATCAAATATATTAAAAACTACTTAAAATTAAAAATGCTAGCAATATAACAATATACATAGAAATCAACAGACAAAAGATAACTCAGAAGCAGTGCACATTATATATTACATAGATAATATGTATAATGGCTTAAGAAGTTGTTTTAGTCAGCTGTTTTGCTGCTGTGACTAAAAAACCTGACAACAACATAGGGAGAAAAAATTTATTTGGGGCTCATGGTTTCAGAAGGCTCAGTCCACAGATGGCCAGCTCCACTGCTCTGGGCCCAAGCTGTGGTAGAACATCATGGGCAAAAGGCCTGGAGGAGGAAAGCCACTTAAGACATGGCACCAGGAAGCAGAGATCCCTCACCAGGGACAAAATATATACTCCAAAATATATACCCCCAGTGACCTATCTTAGACTCTAACCACACCCTACCTGCCTAGATATATCACCAGCTGATCCATTCAAGTGGATTAATGTACTGATTAGGTTAAGGCTCTCATAAACCAATCATTTCATCTTTAAACTTTCTTGCAGTGTCTCACACATGAGCTTTTGGGGAACCCTTCATATGCACACCATAACACAAGCAGCAGTAAAAACTTCTGTTTGCTAATTACTTTGTGTCTCACATTACACTAACAACTTACACATATTATCTAAGAATAATAGCAGCCCTGTTGAGCAGGGACTTAGGATCCCCCTAGAAGAGAAACTAAAAAGAAGTCATGAAATTATCCTTTGATGGCCAGTGAATGACAAAACTAAGCCTTGAATCCAGGTCTATTATTCTTCAAAGTCTCCTTTCTTCACTGTACCTTGCAATAAATGAAAGGTAAGGAGGTGTAAATATTCAGCAGCACTGAAAGGAAAGTTATTTAAAATTGGAGGTGGGGGGGGGGATCTTCTTTTAAGCCAGGCACAGTGGCACATACCCATACTTCCATCTATTCTGAAAGCTGAGACAGGAGGATAGCAAGTTCAAGGCCAGCCTGCGCAACTTAAAGAGACCCTGTCTCAAAACAAAAAGAAAAAGGGCTGAGTATGTAGCTCAGTATTATAGTGCCTTGGGTTAAATCCCCAGTACCGAAAACAAAAAACAAAGACCTTTTCTCTTCATGTTATACAACAAAAGAAATGTAAAATGGATTATATAATTTTTGTATATTTTCAAGAGTAAAAATTATGTTACAGAATAATTTAATAAAGCCAAAATGTTGTAGGTAGTTGTACTCTTTAAGTACTGGAGATAAAGCAATTAATATAAAATTTAGATGAACATTCATAATTTATTTACCCGATAAATATACAGCTAAGCTTTACATGGGAAAAAACTTTCTAAGAAAGTTTTTTTTTTCTACATTTTTCTTATGTAGCATAAGAACTCACAAAAAGATAAAGGTTAATAACACGATATCATAAAATGCTAACCATCCGCATACTGAAAATAAGTAGAAATAAAAGAAATAGTAGATAAGGAATTAATCATCACAAAAGTCATTTAGAATATGAAATAAACAAGCAAAAAACACAAGAAAATAGTTTTTTTTTTTTTTTAAAATTACAGTACATAATAAAGTTTTAAATATTCAACTTCTCAACTAAAAGATAAAGTATCTCGTAATCCCAGCAGCTTTGGAGGCTGAGGCAGGAGGATCACATGTGTAAAGTCAGCCTCAGCAAAAGCAAGGTGCTGAGCAACTCAGTGAGACCCTGTCTCTAAATAAAATACAAAATAGGGCTGGGGATGTGGCTCAGTGGTCAAGTACCCCTGAGTTCAATCTCTGGTACCTCCCCACCCAAAAAAAGATAGCGTCTCACCAAAAAAAAAAAAAAAATTACATATATAGGGGACACACATAAAATAAATCACAAAACATTTAAAATAAAATAAGAGATAATGAAAGATTTGTTGGAGAAATATGAACGAGTGAAATAAAGATAGGAGTGGTAATAATATCAAGCAAGCTAGGATTCACAGCAAAATGCCTCTGAACAAAAGCACTATTTTTTAAAATATTTATTTATTTGCTTTAGTTGTACACAATGGGTATTTTATTTGTACATGGTGCTGAGGATCGAACCCGGGCCGCGCACGTGCTAGGTGAGCGCTCTACCGCTGAGCCACAACCCCAGCCCCCGCACTATTATTTTAATGAACATATGAAATCATGTGAAGAAAAGGTAAAGTGGTATTCCTATTTCAGCATCAGTCAAAATGGCAACCCCATATAAAGCAAATTTGCAAAAAAGAAAAGCCTAAGAAAACTATGATTATCCTGCAATTTTAAAACTCCTTCAGAATTGCAGATAAATAAACAAAAAACAAGGTTATAGACTAGAATAATGCAATTAGTAAATTTGATTTAACATCCATAGAGAACCTAATTCCTAGTACAGAAAGGAAAGAGATGATCATTTTTCAAATGCTTCAGGAAGAGTTTTAGAAGTGGATGGCACACGGAATGAAAAGAAAATCTCAAAAAAATGCATAATAGTATAATCCCTAATTTTCTATAGTAAGAGAGGTATTAAGTATCTTAAAACTCACTTTCACATATCACATTTTGAAAGATGAAAAAAGAAAATTTTGGAAGATCAACACGTTATTTACAAGCATCCAAACTGAATTCTAACCAGAGTAAAAGGGATCCTCAGCAAATATTATTACTGAGGATAAAGCAATGATGATAATGTCTACTTTCATATTGAATGACATCACTTAATTAAATATAGATTATGATGTCTTGGGTCAAAAGTATTTCTGACAAACTAAATGCAAACTATTCAGAGTCAAATGGACAGTCCATTATTATTCTACCATCCATTTATGAATTCCATGTTTTTATTATACTTTGTTCTATTTGTCCAAATTGGAATCAAAACTCCAGAATGGCAGGGAGGCAACCCATGAAAGCCAGAACAGGGAAGGTAACTGAGAAGGGTCATAGGATTGATTACATACAAGGCTAAGTAAATAGATAAACATATTGAGTATAATAGGAACCATGTTTCTTGCTAATGGAGTAGGGAATTGCAAATATGAAATGGAAGAAAGCTAGAATAAGCCTTATCTTGGACTGAGACTAGATTTATCAGTGTAAACTTATGGTTTCAGTGTATATACATAGGTACAAAAATAAATACAAATCCAACAACATGTGTGTGTATACATATAATTCTTAGCCTTACCATGTTTAGGCCCTGAAACCCACCAGCAGCAATAACACAGCTAACTAAAGTCAGATCTTGGTTTCCAAATACCATTCCCTTCAAATAGGAAGGTTCAACATGAGTCTGGAACATTTTGTATGAGAAAGTAAGAAAGTCCCAAAAATATGATGGAGAAATTATGGCAAAACACAAAAACTAGCTTGATGGGGGCTCCAAATGACCACATCATGGTCAAGATGCCCATAAATTAAATAATGATAGTGACAGACTATAAAATAGATTATGTATGTGGTTGAAAATGCATAGGTATATGTGTAGGCATATGTATGTATGTACATATACTCATATATTATTCCTAAGTGATAGAAATAAATGGATATATAAATGGAAAGAAAACTCCTTCCTGTATTAGAATGCCAATTAACAAATGTTGAAGCAATAACAATTTTAAAAATTATCATTTTAAAATTGTTAAAATAAAAATAATCAATAAAAATAACAACATCATAAAACTAGTAGGTGATAACAGAATACAAATTCTCAAAGGAATGAGAATTAAAATTAGAAATTATCATATAATATATTGATAACAATAACAGCAAAATAATTATTCATGAAAGAAATAAATAGAAACTAAAATTAATGAGTGCAAGTTAGATAAGAAAAGATATTTGTAGTTATTATGGTTTAGATCTGAGGTGTCCCCTAAAAGCTTATTTGTTCAGAAGTGAAATGATTGAATTATGACAGCTTTAACTGGGTGGTAACTACAGGCAGGTAGGGTGTGGCTGGAGGAAGTAGATCACTGGGGATGTGCCTTTGGGATTTATATTTTGTCCATGGTGAACAGAGCTCTCTCTCTCTCTGCTTCTTTGTTGCCATGTCCTGAGCTGCTTTCTTCTGCCATGCCTCTCCTTCATGATGTTCTACTTCACCTAGGGCCCAGAGATATGGAGTTGGGTGATGGTGGACTGAACCTCTGAATCCATGAGCCAAAATAAACTTCCCCTACTGCACTTTTTGTTTGGGGGGGGGGGGGGGGTGTCAGGTATTTTGGTCACAGCAACAAGAGGCTGACTGAAACAGCATCTTCTCCCAAATAAGTACACATCAGAAGGCAAGAGTAACTAACTTCACAATGAAGGTACTTTACTCAAGTTAACATTGCCAGTGATGACATAAATTGGAACTATGTGCCATTTGATGGGCTGGAGTGAGAATAACATAGTCTCACTTCCAAAATAATCCTTTCAAACACCTGTGACCTGAAATTAATAAAAACACACCAGACAAACTCAAATTGAGAAACACTCTACAAAATAACCTACCTGCAATCTTCAAAAATGTCAAGATTATAAATGTCAAGGATTGAGAAAACCTTCTAGACTAAACAAGATGGAAGGGATATGACAACTAAATGCAGCAAATGTCCTTAGACTGATCCTTTTCTGCAAAAGGCATGTCTGAGATAGTGCAGAAACTTAAATAGGTCTCTTGGTGAAGGCTATAGGAGTTCCTCACACTGTACATACATACATAAACACACACACACACACACACACACACACCCCATTTTGTATTGTATCTTGATTATTCCTGATGTTATGGGGAGAGATGTTCTCTTACAACTGACTCCTCTGTAACACATGAATAAATCTTTGGGGGAAAATCCTCTTCGATTACAGGTAAATTTTCTGCTTTTATTCCAACTCTTTCTTTTGTTTACTGCTTTATTGAATCCATCTTTAGCCAAGTGTGCCTTGTAATTCAGATGTGAGAAAGGTAATAAAGTCCATAAAACATATATAACATCCCTACATGAGGGTCGTAGTAATATCCCCAAATCAAATATATTAATACTTCCACAACATATGAATGTTCACTTTAATGCAATAAGTAAATACTATCAATACCCTAAAGACAATGCTGGTCAGGTTCTGCTGCCAAACAAGTTCAATTCAGGTCAGATTTTGCCTGCTGACTTTGTTACCAAAAAATAAAAATAAGTTTTTCAGGGCTTTTGCTTTTTTCAATAGCAACGAGACCTATAATTTCAATTTAATAAACAATCCAAGAGTTCCCAAAGTATGCAAAGTGCTGATCTAGAACAGGTTGAGAATTGGGCTTGCAGATGCAGAGGAGACTGAGGACTGGTGGAGGTAAAACTACTCTAAAGCTTGACAGCTCAAACACAATTATCTATACTTAAAAGCAAAATGGTTTCCATTAACTGTCCAAATGCTTAAGCGAAAGAGTTTATTAAACTTTATATTTAACAGATTTTCCTATATCATGAAAGCCATCAGGTTGTCAGACTGTGTAAAATGCCAGGTATTTCAAAGTACACTGCACTACCAGAAATTCTATCATGGATGGATGCTGTTATGGTTTAGATATGGTGTATTTCCCCAAAAGCTCATGTATGTGACAACACAAGAACATTTAGAAGTGAAATGATTAGATTATGAGAGTTGCAATCTATTAGGTATTAATCCACTGTTATGGATTAAATGGGTGGTAACTGTAGGCAGGCAAGATGTGGCTGGGGGAGGTAGGTCACTGGGGGTGTGCCTGTGGAGTACATATTTTGTCCCTGGTGAGCAGAGAACTGACTATCTTTCTCTCTCTTATGTCCTCAGCAGCTTTTCCTCTGCCACAACCTTCCACCAAGATATTCTGCCTGACTTTGGGCCCAGGGAAAGGAATCAGGCTCATTGCAGACTAAACCTCTGAAACTGTAAGTTAAAATAAACTTTTCTTCCTCCTTTAAGTTGTTCTCATCAGGTTCTTTGGTCACAGTGCTGATGAAGCTAACTAAAACATGCTATAATTTCAACTAAGTACAATGAGGGTCTATTAGAAGACTAAATGAGAAACAACTCATCTGACCATGGGTGTGAATTTAATCAATACAAATTTTTCTTTCCTTACACATAATTTTCAGAAAAAAATGGCCCAAATCCACAATTAATGATAAATTTTAAATTATTTTAATGTGATCATAAGAGGAAATACAAAAGTCAAAGCTCTTAAAACTATCATATAAATATATTTTAAATTATAAATTAAAATAGCATATCTACTATACAATTATAAAAAATTAGAATACTAAATTATAAATATTAAGTGATATTTTAGGAGATCTGTTTTTCCTAAATGATTTTTCTCCAAAAGAAATCCCATTAAAAAGTGGTCAAACTAAAAATTGGTTTCACTAGAAAAATCAACATACATGGTCAAATCATCAACATACATGGTCAAAGGGTCTACAATCTTCCAAGGTTCCAAGAAGTCCAAAAAGAAAAGTTACCCTCTAAGAAATTACACTTTTATCTAAGAAGTATCAAATTTTAACAAATAAAATATTACCTGATTATGACAACTGAACTGCTAAACTGAAAGAAAAACTTAAAAAGATATTGCTATGGTCTCAATGTTTGAACCCACCCAAAACTCATGTTGAAATCCCAAGGTAATGGTATTAGGATGTGGGGACTATGTGAGGTCTTGAAGGTGGGGCCCTCATGAATGAAATTAGTGCTCCTATAGAAGAGGCCTGAGGGATATTCTGTTCCCACCATGTTAAGGGCAGAGCAAGAAAACACCACCTGTGAACAAGGGAATAAGGGAACCAGGTTGTGCTGCGAGACACCAAATCTGCCAGAGCCTTGATACTAAATTTCTCAGCTTCCAGAACTGTAAAAAACAAATCTCTGTTGTTTCTAAACTACCTAGTCTAGCATATTTTGTTATATACAGCAGCTCAAACGGACTAACATAGATATCTTCAGCCAATAAGCATGAAAGATTCCCTAAAAAGGCATAAAGCTCATTGAAAAGAAAAGTTTTCATTAGTGATTCTGATCTACATAGATTGCCTACTTAATTATCCTTTTCCTAAAATTAAGAGGAAATAATTAAGAAAAGATGAATAAATAAAAGAAAAATAAACAGAATATCTCAATTTTAGAAAAACCACAAAACTCTTTAGGAAAGCAAAAGTTTGTGAGAACTAGAATATCAAAAATGTAATCAAGAAATTCATGAATATTTTCTATGGACATTTTTAAACTAAAAGACTTTTTTTACTGTCATTTGTAGATGAGTATAATTGCCAACTAAATTACAGAAATTAAATGACAACCTTTTTCCAAAGAAAAATTAACATATTGTAAATCTGCAAAAAATATAAATACAGAAAATTTTAAAAATGATTTTTTAAAAACAAATTTGAGGGCTGGGGTTGTAGTTCAGTGGTAGAGCATTTCTCTTGCATGCATGGGGCCCTGGGTTCGATTCTCAGCACCACATAAAAATAAATAAATAAAAATAAAGATATTGTGTCTATCTATAACTAAAAAAAATACTTAAAAATTTTTTGACATGACATATCTATTACTTCTCTGAAAAAATAATTTTAAAAAACCAAACCTGCCATATTCGTGTAAGTCCATGTTCTAACTTCTTTTTCACATAGCCACGATCAAAATTGGTTTCTTCAGTACCCATCACATTACTGCCTTCTGAAAGTAAAACATAATATGTATTTTTAGATTTAATTCAACAATTTTTTGTTTTTCAAGTAACTCCATCTGACTTCTCACTTTGTAAACCTACATAAAATACAGAAAGCATGTTTAACAATCATACTCAATATCAAAATACAGGTATTAGGATTAAACCCATTTGATAAGATAGATAATCCTAGGCAATGACATGCTAAAGATACCTGAGACTATTCAATCATAAATGACTGCAGTTGGGTTTCTAACACAGGTAGTATGCTCCCATAGATCAGGTTCTTAATGGTTGCATACTGCCTATTCCGAGACCATGTGACAGGCTGGGGGGTAAGAACATTACAGGACCAATTAAACCAAATACTAATTAATATGCACATCAATAAGAATGAAGATTGCAGAATTACTCATACAATCAACTGATGATGCATAATTTTATATTTTTCATAATAAATAATAGTATAATTCATTCCAAATTATCTAACAATGTCCAGTTCAACAGGTAAGATCAACAATCTACCTCAAAATAAATTCTCCCCAAGATAACTGGAAATACATGTATTCATTTATATTAAACAGAGTACACTTTTATGTGAATAAAATATGTGGAACAACAGAGTATATTATCATCTCTTCTTAGGTTAGCAGGTTATCCACTGGTAACCAGAAAAAGGCCCATGCACAGCCAGGCCACAGGTGTATACCCACTTGACTTCTTGGCATTCTTAGAGCTTAAATTATACGCAAATTTGGCCATTATAGACAGAGCAGTTTAGGGCAGTGCCTCCACTACAGCTTTAGAATTTTATTTAGAATGTTAAAGTGTTAGAATTCCAAATATTATTAGTACTGCACTTTGGCAGGTGAATTCTAGAGTCTTCTGCAGCTTTATGAAGTTCTGTGAAGAATAATTTTCAGATTACTGATTCCTTCAATTTTATTCCTGAATGTGAATATAAAAGAATTAATTTCAGGTGATCAAGTGAATTTTTAGAGTTCTAGATACCCTTGAAATACACAGTTCAGGGTCAAGGAATTTTAGTAAGGAAGACTAAGTATATAAGGCTATTAGTTTTGAGTCAGTATTTCAACGAATGTAAACTTCGATTAATGCAAAAAAGCAAGCAAGCTTCACCATGTTGAATATATGGACACTGTCCTTAGAATTTTTTTTTTAATTCTTAAAACTTTTATTTACTCATAGTTATTGTACATATTTATGAATTCGTATTTCTAATGTATGTTAATTCTGATAAATCTTTTCCTTTGGTTTCTCCTTAATGTATTTAAAAAAGGAAAAAGAATTGTTAAAATGTCATGTCCACATCTAGAAAAATTTAAAGGTTGCCAAAACAGGACAAATTCTGTGAAAAACTGGAATTCCAGTAAGCCGAGGAATTCCTAGGAAACCTAAATTAAAACAAACAAAGAAAGGTCCTATAGGCATCTCGTGTTTATTATTATAGTTGTTATAATTACCTCTTGATCTATTTTCTTTCATGATAGTTACAATACCCAAGGGAAGCACTTTACATCCTTCTAAACTTTACAGCAGCAGCCCTGCAGGACAGATATGTTCCTAACTCTTTGGGTTTTCTGTTTTGTTTGTTTATTAGCCTACCATTTAAAGGAGCAAACTGAAGACTAGAGAAGATAATTTCTTCAGGTTCTCATGGCAGTGAAAATTTGAAACTAGGCCTTTCAGATTACACAGCCCATGCTCCTAGAGGTAGTACACAGGTAAAGTTTAAGGGTTGGGTAAAAACAGTCTGGTCTACAATTTGTTGGCTTGCTAGTGATCACATTCAGGGCCTTGCACAAGCTAAGCAGGTGACCTACCCTGAGCTATATCCCCTGTCCAGAGGCTTGCAATCTTGGCTCATGGCTAATCCTCTCTGCTTTCTCCTTCTCTCCCTTCCTTTAACTTAACTCTTCCAACAGTATTTCTTAATGGATAAAGATTTATCCACAGAATTTTTCTCTCAGATTTTGCTTTCTATATATATGAGGCTCTTTGAGTCAAGAGAGATTAAACTGGTAACTTCTAACCTATCAAAATTCCATGTTTAATCAGTGAGATTTGGGTGTTTCCAGTACTACCCAACCACAGAAACCAAGTACTTCAGAAACTGGAAAGTACTAAAATAATTTGATTGAATAGCTACATTAAATTGTATCTAAACACACACAAAAAAAAACTTGTGCAATATTAGTTTATTCATACTAAATAAAATATTGATAAAATAATTTATTGTTTTTAAAAACATTTTGAATACTTAATCTCAGCTATTATTTAAGGATAACCAATTTAAGATATATAACTATACAAATGAGGCAATTTAAATAGAATGCTTAATAAATAATTCAGCTCCTCTGTACTATAGTTTTTCAAAGTTTCATTTTCCTATTTTCAGAAAGGAAAGTATCCTAATTCTTAGAACTTAACTTTATTAGTACAGCTTGAAAACTGTTTAAAATAGATTAACACTGAATATTTAGCAGAGTTCATAGTAAATTTACATAGATCAATGTCTTACCTAGTTTGCAACTAACAATATTTTTTAAAATTTCTTTTCTTTTTTAAAGAAAAAGCTCCTTCCCAACAATTCATTCCTATGACCATCAGCACATACTCCTGGAAACTTGTACCATTACTCACTTAAAAGTCCTTTGGTCCAGTTAATTCCAAAAGGTAATGGAGCTTTTGCAGTAGCTGAATCACTTTCTTTCCTGAACATTTAATTTAATCAATGGTCACTGTAATAGTATCTGAAATTGTAAAGGCATACCTTTTCCCTTTTCTTTCTCCTTACTCTAGAGATGTGGCATGTTTTATAGTTCAGTTTTTAAAATAAAATAATTTCCTACCAGAAGCTGAAGCAGTTTCCTCACTGTCATGCTTTTCATGCCATTCCATAGTCCTGTAATAGCTGAGCATAACTTCCCACAGTGCTTTACACAGGTCCGCAAGACATGGAATATAGCTGTCTGGTGTAACATGCTGAAAAAAAATGATAAGAGCCAATTTTCAAATTATTATGTTTACTTTCATGCACAGAGTTAACTCAAATAAAATGTTGCATTATTAATCAAATTCATTTGAAAAGTTAGCAATAAGAAAATTTTTCCTACTGACATACCTAAAGAGAAAATTCAATAGTAAGAAAAATTTTTTAAGTAATTCCCATTTCATCATGACCTTTTAGTACTTATTAGTAATAACAGTTCATATACTGTGAATTGGTTGTAGTCACAGAACTATGGAGTCTACAAGAAATTACGGAATTAGTGAGTATTCTCATAAACTACAGTATAAACCTCCCCAAATGTCTTTCTCAAAGACATATTTATAAACATGCAGAGACACCTTTATATTTATACTTGGATCTGAGTAACAATTAGTAAAACTGGCTGCATTTACAATTCAATGATTTCATTTGTGCAATTTAAGTAATCACCTTTGACAAACTATAAATTCTTTAAATCATATGACTATAGATATCCTATAATTGACAGTAATATTTAAAAAATTTTTTTGGTTGTAGATGGACACAATACCTTTATGTTATTTATTTATTTTTATGTGGTTCTGAGGATCAAATCCAGTATTTCACACATGCTAGGCAAGCGTTCCACCATTAAGCCACAACCCCAGCCCCTTGACAGTAATATTTTAAAGTAATTTATTCACATTAAAAAGGCTATGAAACAATGTGATCCCAAATCTTCTCTCTAATGGAAATTCACAAGATTGTTTTTCTTCTCTACCCCTCATAAAAACAATGTCATTATGCTTTTCCTTTTCTATTTTATAGGCTTCCCATTTGTCATAAAGCAGAACTTGTACCATTATTTGAGATTTTCTAGCATTCCTTTAGTATATGATTAATCCACCAAAACTAATCAATGCTAATAAAACATTGAAGTGCTAAGACTCTGGCTTAAGTTAGCCTCCAAGGTAAAGGGCTAGTAAAAAAAAACAAAACAAAACAACAAAAAACAATAGCTATAGCCAAAAAAATTACTGTGTGACCTATGTTCAGGATTACACATATCCTCTCTCTCAAAAAGCCTTTTCTTACCATAATGATCTCCCTCCTTGAAACTCATTTACCAGTCATTTAGCAACTAAAAATACTAGCTTGTATGATTCAGTACACTTTTATGTAAGCATATCGAAATTTTGAAACTGAACCAGGAAGTAATAAAACAAAAGAGTTAAACTCTGGAGTCAGACTGCCCGGTGAGTTTTTTTTTTTTTAATTTATTTATTTTTTATTCTAAGATGTTATAAATGACAGCAGAATGCATTACATTTCATACTACACATATAGAGCACTTTTTTACAAATCTCTGGTTGTATGCAAAGTATATTCATACCATTTGTGACTTCATACATGCACTTAGGGTAATGATATCCATCTCATTCTACCATTTTTTTTTTTTTTTTTCCTTCACCCTTTGCCCCCTCCCTTCACCTCCCTCCCCATTGGCCATTCTAGTGTTCCTCTAATCCTCCTATGCTCCGGTGAGGTTTTTGCCAAAAATGCTAAAATGGTTTAATCTTATAAACCTATTAATATCATTTGCCCTATTAATAGGTCTAAGAAAAAAAAACAACTACAAATGATTATCTCAATAGATAATTGGAGGGGAAAAAGTGACAACATTCAGTACCCATTCTTAATTAAAAACTCATAGAAAAAAATGCACAGATATTTTCCTTTTTTAAAAAATATTTATTTTTAGTTGTTGATGGACCTATATTTAATTTATTTATATGTGGTGCTAAGAATTGATATTTTCTTAAGATGAGGAAAATCTAAGTCATATGCACTGTGGTTAGGAACAAGGTAAGGATGCTCATCACCTCTGCTACTATTTGACAAAGTTCTGGAGATACCAGTCAATACAAATAGACTAGAGAAGACAATGAAAGGCAAAAGAATAGGCAAAGAAAAAACTATTTTTATCTGCTAATGATATAAAAGTATATCTAGAAATTCCTACAGAATCAATGACAAAACTATCTCAAACAATGAAAGAATTCAGCAAGGTAGCAGGTTAGAAAATTACCATGCAAAAAACAACAGCATTCATATATAAATAGTAACCATTTAGATACACTGAATGACAAAACCTCATTTTGGGCCAGGGGTGTTTTACCACTAAGTCACATCCCCAGTCCTTTTTATTTTAACTTACTTTTTTGAGACATGGTTTTGCTTAGTTTCCGAGGCTGGCCTTGAACTTGTTCTTCTGCCTCAGATTTTCAAATAACTAAGATTATAGGTGTACATCACCATGCCTGGCAACAAAATGCCATTATTGCAATAACAATAAAAAGGTAAAAATTTTAGGAATAAATTTCATAATAAATGACCAAACCACTACAAAAAAAAAAAAAAATCAAGAAACACTCACTGAAAGACATAAAAGTAGACTTGAACATAGAGAAATCCTTATTCTTGGTTAGGATATTTCACAACATTATCAAGATATCAGTTTACCTGTTAAGTTATGAACTTTACTGTTAATGACAATAAAAGTCCAGAAATATATCATGTTTCATATAAAAATCTAGCATATGTTGGAGTTGGCATCTCATGTCACTCAGACTTTTTTATAAACAATGTTGGGACTACTGTATAGTCAGTTGGTAAAAGATAAGATTAGAGCCACTCCTCATACCATACACAAAACTAAATTACAAATAAATACAAGATTTACATTAAAAAGAATAAAATTATAATAGCACCTAAAGAAAACATGAATAAAAAATCCTCTCTAACCTTGATAGAGAGGAAAGCTCTTTAATTTACAACTTGAAATTCAGAGGTAATATGTTGATAAATTTTACATAAAAATAAAAATTTGCATGGCAAAAAAACCACCACAAAGTTAAGAGACAAATGATAAACTTGTAAAATATTCACAGCACATACTCACATTAAAGAGCTAATATTCTGTATTTATAAAGAGCTCTTAAAAGTTTGGGAAGCTGGGTACAGTGGTATGTAGTCCCAGTTACCTGGGAAGCTGAGACAGGAGAATAGCTTGAGCCCTGCAGTTCAAGGCCAATTTGGGCAACATAGCAAGATTCTATCTCAACAACAACAACAACAACAAAAACAACAAAAGTTTGGAAAAAAAATAATCAAAAAGTCTCATAGAAAAATGGAAAGAAGGCACATGAACTTCACAATAAGGTACGAAATTCTCACTCATCACATTAGTAAAAATTTGAAAGCTGCCCAATGGCAAAGATCCTCTCCTTTACCAAACTTTAGCCAGGCTTTTCTGAATTCTTTACAACAAGGCCTGAACTTTGGCCTAAAAAGATCTGAACACACACTACCATGGTTGCTAATGGCTCAAGGCCAGGTCCCTAGGATGATACCAGCCCTCCTTAAAATGCCTGCCTCAGAAAACTCAAGGCTACCTAAAGAACTCTTTACCTCAGTTAACACCTGAGGACAGGGCCACTGTCTCCCTGTCTCCAGGGAAAGATAGGAACCTGGAACTTAAATAAGGAGCAGTCAGCAAACCTAAATAGGTTTCATATGGAATAGCCCCATTTCTAGCTTTTCTGCAGTTTTTCACTTCTTAACTCCCTATAACCCTCCTATGTATCCCCTCTTTTAAGGGGATTCCCTTTAAAATGTCTGGTCACCTTTATACAAAACAAAATTGAGCTCAGTTCAAATTGGACACCCTCTTCTACTGGAAGAGTGTAACACTACACTGATTAAAATTTGTCTGGCTTTATTTACCTTTGACATTATACACAGTCTGTGGCAAAACTGTGAAAAGACAGATCTCTGATATAATGCTGGTGAAAATGAAAAATGGTACAACCTCAAAGAAAGGAAGTTAGCATCACATTAACAAAACAGCATAGGTATTTTCCCTTCCACCCAGGAATCCTACTTCTAGAAATTTATCCTGAAGATATACCTTAAACAATGTGAAATGCACATGTAGAAGGTTATTCGTTAAAAGATTATTTGCAAATGCAAAATAATGACATCTAAATGTTCAAGCAAGAAGACTGGTAAAATAAACTAAAATATCATTCATAAACACAAAAGAGCACTGTGCAGCTATGAAAAAAATTATTTGGGGTTAACTTCTCAAGCTTGCTTTTATAATTGCCACTTTTAAAATAAACCAGTCTTACTTCTTTTTCCTTGGTTTATTTTAGCACATCATTAAACATGACCCACCTGGTATTCCACATGCGTATACTGAAAGCCAATACTGATGTTACAAGGTTAGGAAATGGCTAAAGGAAGATGCCAAAGAAAAGCAAAAGTCACAAAAAGTTCTGGGCTTTGACTCAGTAATCATTGAATAAAGGTACTCCTTTACATGTCAATTTTTCTAACTTCCATAAACTCGACTTTGCATAAATTTATATTTGTATTATGCAAATATATTTAATCTAAGTATATCCCAACATTCTTTCTGGTAGATAAGGGGAAGGCAGTATTAGCCTTATTTTTTTCCAAAGAAAAATTATTACTATACAAATAACTGTGTTATAGTCCACCAATTAATTTCTATTATACTTGTCACAGTTTAACAAACCAGAAAATTAAAACTTAGACCTACCACCTTCTATTCTCCACCCATCCACTGTATAACTACATTATCTGCCTATTTACTTGAAGAATCAGATGCGATCCTTTCCTAGGTTATCACTTTGGGGTTTGCTGAAGTTTAGTGGATTTGTATGAGATATACACACGTGGACATACATGTAAATTTTTATTCAAAATAATGTTGAAATTGTGCAATGAAGCATAGCAAGCCTTTTTCTCAATGATTTAAGTATAAATGATTCATAGATCTAGTGAAACCACTAAACTTGCCTAAGTCCCAAAATAACTCAAATTTATTATCTTCAAATATATTCATAGGTACAAGCATAAGACTATGACATACTCATTACCAGGTAACTAGATAATTCTTGCCTAAGTTTGTATTCTAAAATAAAAACAAATGTAAAGACCATCTTACTAAATTTATTATACATACATAATAAACAATTTTTTTAAAAAGGCAAAATGGAATAGATAAAATAATGCTTTCAATAGATTTAAACCCAGATTTGTTAACCTCTGTATAGAAGACTATCCTAGTAATAAGCTAGTTTCATCTCATGTTAATGAGACCACTTTCCATTATACCATGCAACCAACTAATGTCAACTCTCAGCAACAAATGCTTCTCATGCTTTTAATATCATGTACTTAAAATTATTTGCAACTAGTTAGTATTTTGAATCACCTCCAAATTTCAAATACAGAATTTTATTATTACACAGACATGTGTGAACCATGATCAAACAGATAAATCTCATTATTGACTTAAGTCATTCATTAATTACTAAATTCCTAACATTAAAACTCAACTCAAGTTCTCATTAAGGGGAGACTTATTTGACAGAACACCAAAAATAACGCATGACAGAAGAGCACAATATTGTAACTCTCCTTCTATGATCACACCACATGGAAAACAGGAATACAAATATCCACACAGTAAGACATCCCAGAACCAAATACCATGCCTTGAAGTTTTTCTTAAGAGCAGATAGAAAAGAGAAATTTAATTACCAACACTTCTCTGTGTTCTACAGTTATTTTCTACTTTCATTTTTAGTTGAAAGTTGTGTAGTTAAGTATAAAAGAGAAAAAGGTACAATCTTTTGAGAAATGTTTGCAAAAAAGCACACAGAAAAGGGATACTTTACATAAGCGAAGATTTAAAGAAAAAAATTCATATCCTCTACAGAGAAGACATGGATGTCTCATAATATCGGTGATCCTAAAAGGTAAGAAAATATCCATGGGTGTAGGATTTAGAGAGGATTCACAAATCCAGATGTTACGATACAAAAGCTCAACACATTTCCACCATGCTTCCCAACTGGAACATCAAAAACAGGCTCCTAAATCTAATCTTGAATAATGCATCCACAAAATCCACAGATATATTATCCATTTCATTCTTATTAGTTCAGAGTTAACATTTGGCACTTTCAT
The DNA here is from genome assembly GCA_025594165.1 of Tamias sibiricus. Taxonomy (NCBI): domain Eukaryota; kingdom Metazoa; phylum Chordata; class Mammalia; order Rodentia; family Sciuridae; genus Tamias; species Tamias sibiricus. Next base: position 101,830,559 of record CM046664.1, on the reverse strand, counting down.
CTCTACTATTTTTTTTTTGGTACCAGGGATTGAACTCAGGGGCACTCGCCCCTGGGCCACATCCCCAGACCTTTTTTTGTATTTTATTAGAGACAGGGTCTCACTGAGTTGTTAAGTGCCTCACCATTGCTGAGGCTGGCTTTGAACCTGCAATCCTCCTGCCTCAGCCTCCAAAGTGCTGGGATTATAGGCGTGTGCCACCGTGCCCAGCTCATCTCTGCTATTAACCATCTTAAACAACCTATCTGATCAAAACTAAAATGAAGAAATTATCAAAAGTAGCAACATGTTAGCCTTGATTATAAACAATAAATGCAGGCCACTTTCAGAGAACAGTGTAAATCTCGACATAAATATAATTTAAGCATCCTTTCCAAATGTGAAGCACACAATGAAAGAATGTCATCTTTTGACATCTTTACATTTATTGCTTAAATGTCAAGTGATAAAAATGAAAAAGGGGGCTGGGATTGTGGCTCAGTGGTAGAGCGCTCGCCTAGCACGTGCATGGCCTGGGTTCGATCCTCAGCACGATGTAAAAATAAATAAAGGCATTGTGTACAACTAAAATAAATAAATATTTTAAAAAAATGAAAAAGGAGGCTAGTAGAGGTTAGTCTTTTTCTTATTACCAAATCTTATAAAAATTTAAGAAAGATGCTATTTTTAATTTAAATATCAAAATGAAAATCCATAGGGATATCACTAAAGCATTATTTAATAAAAATTTATTTAGTTTTAGATGGACACAATACCTTTATTTTATTTATTTATTTATTTAATATATTTTTTTCAGTTGTCAACAGACCTTTATTTATTTTTACGTGGTGCCGAGGATTGAACCCATGCCTCACACATGCTAGGCAAGTACTCTACCACTGAGCTACAACCCCAGCCCTAAAGCATTATTTTGTTCTTATTTAACATTTAGGCTTAGCACTCTAATCACATCCTGACAACCATAAAAACAAACGATGTTTTGGCATCCTCACAGAAATCCAAAACTCACAGTGCCCTACCCTACACACACACACACACACACACACACACACACCCCAAAACAATGAAGGGTTATTACTAGTGTTAGATGAATGCTGTTAGCACTGTGAGCTCCCATCACCAGAAGACGCTGGGACATTTGCTGAGACTCTGGAAATGTGCTGCTGCTCAAAACAGCACTAAAGCCCAAGGGAAACAAAAATGTGTGGGGTTATACCCTAAATGAGTGTCTGGGCCATACATTTACAAGACCCTTCTAATCTCTGATAACTTCTGTAAGTGCCAAGCTGTTCAAAATCTAAATATTTTAAAGTACTTTATAACCATGGGAAACCAGAGAAATAGGACCAAAAAGCTGAAAAAGCACTGAACTGGAGAGAACCTGTTTGTGCTTGGGAACTAACCTTGTGATGACTTGGTCAGGACTTCTGCATATCACTTCATGTATCTAAATCCCAATGGTTAAAGCAAATCACCTAAAGTCTCTATGACACTCCATAGATTAAAAAAATATATGTGCATATGCTTTTAACAAAACTGTCCTTGCATCTGAATTCATTCAGGATTTGAAAATTCAAATACATGATGGAGAAAAAAATCATTCTCATCTACCAGGCACTTTGTCATTAATACTAAATATGTTTACACATATAAAGACAACCTAATATGATATAAATGATCCCAACTTGGAACAAGGTAACCAGCATTGCTAAATTGTGAAACAGAACATGGTCTTTTAGTATCATTCTCGGGTTTTCCTAACTGCTGTTAAATGAAAATTCTTAGGGATATCCTTAAAACATTGTCTGTTTGACCCAACAGACAACTTAATATTATAAAATAAGCAAAGCACTTATAGTCATCAAGTAACAAAATGCTATTGATCCCTGTGCTGAGATCACAATAAAAGGCCGTATTTAAAAATAAATCACTATCAAATAAAGAATAGATTTTAGGGGGGCAGGTTTCAAAATAGTTTTTTACAATAAGCTACTTTTTGTTTCTATCCTTTAAAGGTTAGTCCTTTACTTTTACCCCACTTTCTTTTCCCCAAATCACCCAGCTGCAGTCTAAATTAATTTAAAGGTTTCTTATGCAGCAGAGCAGAGTCTTGCCACACCTAAGTTGGCTTCAAGTGAACAGAGAAACCCTCCGTTACCATTCAAGAGAGAAAAGGCACATGCTCCTTAGTTATTCATTAGTCCCTGGGTATACTAGAAACAGCAAAACCACCATCCTGAAACCCAATAAACCAGGCCAAACAACCCACTGTTCTTTCACCTGCCCTGTGCTCTCTTATTCTCATGCCACTGGACACAGTATTTCCCCTATGTCCCTAGACCCATCCACATACAGTGTTCCTGTTTGGCAAGGCACTATATATTTGTAAAAAGAATAGATCTGGCAACTAAATTCTTAGTTTATTCTAGAAATGACCTGAGCAAGTCCTCAAATAAATAATAGCATTCCTTGAACTGTAAAGATTCCTCTCTTGGATCAATATTCAAATATTTGTAACATTCAGCAAGAAAATAAAGGGCCACTCACCTTTCCAAACAAATTAACCTCAACAGGCTACAAATGTCCCAGTGTAATTTCCTTAACATCCCAAACATGTCTGGGTGATAAACAACACAAATTATTTTTCATTTGCTACCTTCTGGTACCTGACAATTAAGCTACGAAATAAAAAATAATAATAAACAGCATTCATGTGTTCAGGGAAAGCTATCAAAGCAGAAACTGCTGATGTGGAGTGTAAACTGAAACACACTTTCTAGAGGGCAATTTGGCAATACAATCAAGTCTTTAAAAACTGTAAAGACTCTTGACAGTGCATTTTCGCTTCTCATGATTTATCCTAAAGAAATAATTAAAGACAGGTGTTAGAGATTTAGCTTTAAGAATATTTATATTATATAGTGTTGTTCATAACAACAAAAGCTGGAAATGACACAAATATCCAAGAATAGGAAACTAGTTAATCCACAGAATCTCTAAGAGTGAAATATTGTCAAGTCATTAAAAGCTACATGAATTCTATACTTATTGAAATGAAAAATTGTTCTTTACATAACCAGTGGGAAAATTTATATACAATAGTGTATAAAGCTACTTTATCTGCTCATATACACATTAAAAAGATGAACTTTGCATGCAAATACAATTGTTATTTTCTTTTTGCTTTTCTTATAATTAATGCTTTAATTATATATGGATATTTTAAGATTGAGCATCATATTACTTAATAACTATCTATATAATCTATATTAGGCCTAATTCTATAAAGACCATGGGTGACAAAAAAATTCAATAACAAACTAGTTTTTAAAAAGTCAGAAAACAGGAAAGGAATAAAGGAGCAGCTAATTATACAGAGAACACAAAATCAAGATGGGTGCTACACATGAACATTAAATTTAGTTCTGAATTTCCTAGCAGCTTTCCACGTATAGTAAAGAAAGTCAACATACTATCACACTACCTGATAAAAGAAAATAAATTAATTCTTCACAACAGAAAGTGCCCTGAGAATCTAGGGATAGAAAAATGTTGTCTACTCAAAAAAGGATTTGTCTTTGGATCTTATATGAATATCAAAATAGACTGTCTTCAACAGGAATATATTGAAGATATTTACTGATTCTCAAAAAACTGACATCAAATTATAATTCAATTGATATTATTTATTAACATCACATGATATTATTTATAAAAATGAAACTTTTAAAAGATTCAAGGATGGAACATTAGACTAGTCTTTAGTCTGTCTTTCTATGATGTATGCTATAAAATACCTGTAAAAATAAATGGCACAGAAAATGTGCTCAATGTTGAAATTTTTTCCCTAATCAGATTTGAATTGGGTCAACATTGTGCCAATTGGAGACAAAGATGGCAATCCAATTTACTCATGAAACATTTACTAAACACCTCTAATGTGCCAGACACTGTGAAAACACATACTGAAATGATTTCCAAAAGCGTTTTAAAAAAAGAAACCCTAAAATTTCCCCCAATGTATAAATATATTATCAAGTTCATTTCAAAAACAGAACTGGAAGTTCATTAAAATCATTTGGAAATGAACAACCGAAAAATGGCTGAGAGAACTTCAGCCAGTTTAGCCAACTCTATTATCACAAAATCAATCAGTAACATCTTAATTAACATCTTGAAATAATCTCCCCCAGGGAAGCCCATCAGCCTTCCAAAGATTGCTATTAAAACAACAACAAAACAACAAAACCTGTGGAATAAAATTGATCAAATTAGGCTATGTACATACAACCTCAGTGAATTACATCTTTATGTATATCTATAAAGCACCAACTTAAAAAAATATATAAATAGAAAAAAAAGACGAGTAGAAGAAGGGGAATGAGAGAGATAGGAGGGGAGATAAAGTACTGGGGACTGAAATGGAGCAAATCAGATTCCATGCAAGTATGACTATGTCAAAATGTACCCCACTATATTATGTATAACTATAATGCAATAATAAAAGTATCTTTAAACAACTGATAAATACTTTATAAACTTTGAAATAACCCACAATAGGTTTTCCTACAAGGTCAAAATAAAGAGCTTGCACATGCTGTCTACAAATCCTTTCACATATAAACATGTGGGGTACATTAAAATATAAATGCAATTATAAACAAAGCTAATTTTTTTTTTTTAAGCCAGGCATGGTGGTACATGCCTGTATTCCCAGTGACTCATGAGGCTGAGGCAGGAGGATAGTAAATTCAAAGCCAGCCTCAGCAATTTATCTAGGCCCTAAGTAACTTTAAGACCCTGTCTCAAAATAAAATATGAAAAAGGGCTGGGGATGTGGTTCAGTGCCCCTGGGTTCAACCCCCTAATACCAAATAAATAAATAAATAAATAAATTTTTAAAAATAAAAATACAATTTTTAAGTAAATAAAATTAGCATTCTGACCCTTTATACTGTTCCTTTAAAGAAATAAATAAAGTTAAATTTTCCTTTGCAAATTTTGTTGCTAAGTATTAGACATTTATTTGGGACTCAAAATAATATATGATTTTTTAAAAAAAAGGAACTTAAATAATCAATCTAAAACCAGTTAACCAACATATTTCAGAAAAGCAGGGAAATTACATCGAAGGATAGACTAAAATACTATGCTCTAATTAAACCATTTAGAAACATGGGTTAGTAAAGATAAAAATAAGTACATTCAATTGCAAAACTATTTTTAAAAACTCAAAACCAACTAAACTTTTAAGCTCAGAGCAATGATCAAAGGAAACAAAAAGCACCAAATTCCCTAGTGGAACAGGATGCTGTTGGCCTTAAGAACTCTGAAATTCTGTTTACCAGAATTAATAAAAACTGAACATTAATTTTGCTCAACCTCTTCGTAAAGGGATTTAAAAAAAAATCTTCAATTTCACTCTAGCTCATTTAGGCTGACATCTGAAAGTGGCTGAAAATAATACTATGAATAAAGCAAGCAAATTTATTATTATCTCTTTTCATTTCCAATCTCTTTCCATTTACAGGAATCACAATTGTTCCCTGTTCAGAAGAACTCCATCTCTCTTGTAGGCTGTACCACTCAATTATCTTAATTTTTAATGTTATTTTTAAACTCTATTTATGATTAAGAACTTCCTTCAAAATATTGCTCTGATACAGAGAAAATAAACTGCCAAAATGCTGAAGCTCATTCTTCTTGTTTCCAAAATATGCCAATCAACACCCTCCACCTGCCTGCTGAGGACTCTGCTGCTTCTTCCTTACCACATTTGCCACATTTGCTTTTATACAAGTATATATTCAACAGTTATACTTCTAACCAGAGGCTAAAATGATTTCCACAGCTACATACTGAAAAATTAAGAACCTTACATTATAATGCAAGACTCATTCATGAATTATCTCCCTTGCCTGAGTTATGCTATTCCAGAGCCTTGATATTTGTTTTCCCCAGGAAAATGTATTGACATTTCCTTTCATGAGTTTATTTATTCCACTTTGAAGGATTCCCTCTATTTTTCCTTTCTTTAGCTAACCACCACATTTTATAGGACTCAGTTACTAAAAGTTTGCATCTTTTCATGTGACTAAATAAGCAGAGCAACATGGTAACCTAGAAATAAATAATTTCTTTCTAAACTTACCTAGTTTAAACATATCAAATATGACTCACTTAGGTTTCAAAGAAATAAAACTTTCCTGTCTGCCTGTAGCAGCAGTGACTAGGAATCCTGGGATAATTTCTAAGAGGCCTAGGATAATTTCTGAACTTTAAACTTTCTAAAATAATTCAGACTAAGTTCTGAGCTTTAAAACTTTCTTAAAACAGATATGATTAAGAAAACTAACAATATATTTTAAAATTATTTAAATTTATCATATGATGGCTATATTTTAAAATGGATATTGAAAGATATAATTATATATAACTATATCACACTTAAAATAGTCACATTTGTGAAAGTCTTCATGATTTATGAAATTATTTTAAAAAGATATTTTAGCCATATTAATGTATTAATAACTATCATTATTAACCTATTTTTTAATATACCACATATAAACACATCCTTCCAGAATATTTGTTGTAGTTCACGTAAGGAAATTTCTCCAGTTCCCATTAGATATACAACCTTCACTTTTCACAAACTCACTAAAGAATAAGGATTAGCTTACTTTCATTCTAATTCATGGACACAATTACAAAAGAGAACAAATATATATTTCTTAGAACTGCTATCATTTCCTGTATAGATGTCAAGAAAAAAACTAATGCCTAGCATGGTGGTGCACATCTGTAATCACAGTGACTTGGGAGGCTTGAGGCATGAGCATCCCAAGTTTAACACTAGCCTCAGCAACACAGTGAGATCCTGTCTCAAAATAAAAAATTAAGAGCTGGGAATGTAGCTCAGTGGTAGAGGATACCTGTGTTCAATACCCAGTTTTGGAGTGAGGGAACAGAAAAAAAGAAAAAAAGCTCTCTATGGAGAGACAAAGAGTATTCTTAGGCTACAATGAGAGACCACTTCTACAGTTTCCATATTGTCAAATCAAGTGGCTAGTTCTAGAATATCACCATATTCAGACAGCAGTATCTGGCATAGTTAACACTCTATTCTTCTTGCAACACTTCCTTCTTCAAGTGCTATGACATGACCATCTCTTAGTTGTCTTTCCAGCTGCTCTTTCTCAAATTCTTCCAGTCTCTCCTCCCCTACCTAAACCCTGAAAGTCACAAAGCCAATAGCCCTAATGTCTTCTTAACCTACACCCTCAACCCTTTCCCAAATCTTCTTTTCTAGTATCATATTTTAAATACAGGTGTTGATGACTCCCAAATCTCTAAGTTCAGCCTTGATATCCCTAAGTTCATTTATCCAACTATCTCAGCAAGTCTACATGCACATATAATAGGTATCAAAAGGAATGCATGATTTCCCATTGCAGTCTTGCTTTTTCCCAGTCTTCCCTAAAAAAAGCAAATGACACTAGCATCTCCAAGTTGATTATTATTCTCTTTTCTTCATACTCTATCATCAAGACCTACTTCCTGAAAAAGCATGAATTCATGCTGAATTCATCTACTGCTCACCTGTTGGGTTCTGCTACCTAAAGACTTAATGTTTCTTTAAGAATGAAAACAAAAAGTGGTTACAAATACTGACAGGAAAGCATGTATACATATGGAAAGACTGAACAAAGATAACTGCTTAGAAGCACTTAAGATGAAATCACAGAAGAGAATTGTCAGAAATAGAATAAAAGAAGCTATAAGAGGGTAGACAGCCAAGTTTGAAGCAACTGCACTTCAATCTCAGCAACCTTTACGCATTTGTATGACTGAGTCTTTAGTTTTGAGAAAAAGAATAATATGGGAGGGCTGGGGTTGTGGCTCAGTGTAGAGCTCTTGCCTGGCATGTGTGAGGCACTGGGTTCGATTCTTAGCACCACATAAAAATAAATGAATAAAATAAAGGTCCATCAACAACTTAAAAAAAATATTAAAAAAAAAAGAATAATATGGGAGAAAAAAAATAAATTTTTAGCAAATTATATTTGTTTTTATTATAGTAGCATCTTCAAATAGTATGTACAAAGAAAAAGGGAATACAAATTTACAACACAAGAGACAGATATGAACAGTATTTAAGCTACTACACACCGTACAGAGATCTTTATATTGCAGCTTTTGGAATTTTGTATCAGTGTTTCCTGCACAAAGTTCCACATAACCAAGGACAACTTGAAACACAGTATTGTGAATGGCTTGGGTAAAGTGCATATGAAGTTGATCCATTGCAGTCTGTGGAAAGAAAATAGGTACAGTATAATTTCATCTTCTCAAAATAAATAAAGTTTAACAGATTAGAAAAACACAGGGAAAAAATCTTCACCAATTATAACAATAATACAAAGATCACTATTATTCCCAGAATTAATTGTAATATGGATTATTTGCAGATAACCCTTCATATAACCACAACACTGTACCACTCAAGTTTGAATAGTGAACACTGTTCTATTACTGTGCATTTGTAACTGGTGCTCATCCTGCTCTGTAAATCACACCTCTGGGATCTTCTCTGACATCACATATTTATTCTCTTACTTCATTCAGAACACTCCCCAATATCCACTTTCTCAGAGAAGCATTTCCTGACTTCCTATTCTATACAAAGCATTACTTTCCATTACTGTATTCACTTATCCTGATTTATATTTCTCTGTAGCAATTGTTATCACCTGACAGCATAAGCTTCTATTTTTTGAGTGTTTGTATCCCTCACCAGAATATACATAAGGGCCTATATTCAGATGACTGGAATGCATCTTGTATGTGCCAATATATATTAAATGAATGCAAAAAAAAATCTTATGAAGGAAATTAGAAGTCATAATTCTATTTTCAAAAGTCTTTAAATATGTACCTCAAAATTAACATGTCTTTCTTCTTGTATTTTTTCCCCCTAAGTACGACCAAGACATGAAAAGTCAGAAGGTAGAACAATTAAGATATTAAAATGTAAAAAGTTTAAATGGTTAGGTAAAGTCTTAAATTTCCTTCTAGGAGAGAAGACCATTTAAGAGAAGAAAATATTAACACCTATCATGGTTAAATGTGATATGTGTAAATGTATAATCCTGTATACACAGAGACTATAATAAATTTTCAAATCATGGCCCTTTTTACAAGTTTTCCAAGAAAGCCCTTGAACAATAAGAGTGTGCAAAGCCATGTATTACAAGACGAGTTATGACATTTAGGGAATAACAGAATCCTCTGAAAAATCTGATGAATGCAATAGCAGGTCTGTTTTTTGTTGTTGTTGTTGTTTTTTAATATTTATTCATTTATTTTAGTTGTACAAAATGCCTTTTATTTTTAAATGGTGCTGAGGGTTGAACCCGGGCCACACATGTGCTAGGCGAGCACTCTACCACTGAGTCAACCCCAGCCCCAACAGGCCTGTTTTAAAAGAAAAATGTACACAAGTTTACACACTATTTTAAGGGGGTTGTGCTAGTCTATCTAGGGACCAATGAAACCCCACATTGGAAAGGCAGGTTTCAGGATCAAAAGCTGAGGTCAAAGAAAGTACATGTCACCCCCACTGAATTATCTTGAAATGAACTTTTTTCTTAAAACCTATATAAAATTGTGAAAACACTAAACCTGATAGACACTTCACAGTTCAAAATAAACTTCTATAACATTTAATCACGCTACATATATGCCATGTAAACAATCACGTTACCAATGTTAATTTAGCATAAAAATGTTCTTTGTTTAAACAAACTCTTCAAGGATACTACATTAGTCATTATATTCTGATTTAAACAACCATGAAGGTAGATAGATTTCTGATTAAGAAAAAAGGGGAACATCCTTTTAAAAACTAACCTGTGTTTTTCCAAGAAGTCGATAAGCTTGTTGAACCTTGGTATAATGATTAATGTCAAAATTCTTGCAGATTTTGGAAAGAGCTACATCCAATTGTTCCTATTAATTAAAAGAAGAAGAGATGGTTAAGGAATTGTTTTCAAGAAGAATATATTAAAAACCATTCTCTCACTTTTAACAATATCTCAATATATTTATAGTTACACTGGGTTTAGTAGTTTTAATAGCAAATTTAAATAAAATTATAAACAAATTATAGTTACAATTCATAAGCAATTATCACCAAGCTTACTGCAATGTTATTAGCATCAATTTCTATGTCTTAAAACTCCTGCCTAAAAAAACAAAACAAACAAACAACAACAACAAAAAAAACTCCTGCCTAGAGTTTCAAGGTAAACAAGATAAGTTTCTTAAGGAATCTTGTTTTTAATTTTTTCTTAACTTTGTTTCCTCAAACATTTGTTAAAATCTTACAATTATATGAATTGAAGCTGTGGGGCTATTGAATAGTAACAACCTTTCTGTAATCTCTTAAAAGTAATTCTCAACAAAGCAATGCCTTTGAAAGTACATACCACAACATTTAAGGTTTTATATCTAAAAGCACTACTTTGTTTATGGCTTTCTACTTCAATGATGTCATTTTAAAATAATAATTATCTACATATGTATAGAATAATGTTTATATTAAGAGTGAAATAAAGTTTATATTAAGAGTGAAAAATATTAAGCTCTCAATAGAAAGCCATCATTAAAAATATATAGGGAACTATCCACTTAAGGGATAGGGATAAGCAATTGCTTTTTGACTATCAAATTAGAATTCTTACAATTAGCAAATAATTGTATTTATGATGAAAGACTACTTTTTAAATTTTAAAGTCCAACTTTAACTTTTGTAAGTACTCTTTTAAGGAAAGCAATAAAGTAAAATATTAAAAGAAATCATATAATTCATTATTATTTTTAATGAATAGAATACCCTGCTTTCCAAAGACTGCCAAGGAAAGAGATGAATTCTGTACATATGCAGAAAGAAAAACAAGCTTAATGCTCACAATGATACACCTTTTTCTTTTTAGCTTGTGCATTTTGATGAACTGTATGATATCATCATGAGATTTAGGAATTTAGGAGAATCGGGCAATATTTACTCATAAGTCAGTTAACTCATACAACTAAAAAAGAGAAGCAGTTGATAAAAATGTAACTAAGACATGGTAAGTTTTTGGCTATCATATAATTTACATGAAAATATACCTATGACAAACAGATTGGAGATTTTTCTAGAAATGATGTTATTTTCCAAGTCCTTTTTTGAGATCCAATAGTTCCTAAAATATTATTGAGTTTAGAAGTAGATTAACACTAAATTGACCATGAATAAATATTCCAAATGAAAACAACAGATTAAACATAGTGTTTTAGAAACACTGGTAATAAAAGAAGTCAATATAATGCTGAACCTATACTATTCAAAAACTTCTGCAATGAAAAACTAATTTATGATAAAACTCCTTCTTACCTCAATTTGTTCTAAAGTATCTTGCAGCTTTGAATTCAGCTCACTATTAAATAAAACAGAGTTAAATGTGTCTATCTTAAAAAAGAGACAAACTTAAGTGCTAAATACATTAGCTGAAGAAATAATCAACAAATACCAGTGATATGAGCACTAAGATGTGCTAATGATTCTATAGTAACTGCAATCAAGAAAAAGAAATCGCAAGAATAGAAAGAAATGAGTCACTACAAGCATCAACAGGATGTGTAAGAAGAAAACCCTAAAGAATCTATGCACAGAACTAAGAATTAAGAGTTAAAAATTAATTTTTAAAGATAAAATTATTTTTCAAATAAAAAGTAAAATTCAAAAATAAAAATAAAATTAGTCTCTCTAGAGCAGTAACAAGGAATTAGAAAATGAATTTTTAAAAAATATATTATTTTTAAAAAACAACTATACAATGCCAAGATAAAATAAATTAAGAGTTAAATACATGGAAGTATATACCATGTTAACAGATTAAAATCTTCAATATGGTTCTCACCAAAATGATGCAACAGACAATAAATACATAAACAGGCACTTGAGTTCATTAGTCATTCAAGAAAATCAAGTTACAGCAACAACAAGAACAAAAAAAAAAAAATCAAGTACTTTTTTGAGGTCTTATAATCCCAAAAATATTGAGTTCACAAGCATATTAACATTAATTTGACCTTGCATGGTTATACCAAACAAAAAACAAAACTTTAAAAATGTCATAATCTAAAAACACTGGTAATAACATGAGGGTCAAAATAATGTTGTACCTGTCCTATTTAAAAATCTCTGAAAAGAAAAAGCCATTTAACTTATGATAAGAATCTGTATTAAAACCAAAATAGCCCAAACTATTTTTAAAAAATCAAGATTCTATCACCAAATGTTGGCAAGGATTTGGAGCAAAGAAGGGGAAACTGATAAAACATTTTGGGAAAACTACATCCACTGAAACTCAACATACACTCTATTTCAGCAGTCTAGTCCTGGCTATATCTTTAACAGAAATGCATACATGATCCTTGCAGCATTATTTGTACTAAGCAAAATCTTAAAACTGGCATATTTAAATAAACATATCTTATCACTAAGACAAACTGATGATATCTAACAAAATAAATAAAATATTTTAATAAAAAAGACTGATATAAGTTGATTTTAAAACAGTTAAGAACAAGTGAATGATATCATTCAACACACCAAAATCATACAAAGTTTTTTACAGTTTTTATCTGCTGCTGATAAATTTGAATCTCAAATGCCTAATCAGAGCAAAGAAGGAGAGCCATAGTATACAATTGGGCATTCATAATATCAAAACCTACCAGTAATTTACAAGGGAAAGAAGCAAAACAAAACTAAGATCTTGGTTTAGTTTTATATATATATATACATATATATATATATATATATATATATATATATATATATATATATATATAGCTGTCATTAAGTTCTGAGAGAAATATTTTGCAAGAGTTTTGATAAAGGGGACATTTTATCCCCAAAGGCTCAACAGCCTGACCACATCACATCATTCCATTATATACAATAACAGGCTCCTTGCAGTGGCTTCTTACAGAGCCTTTCAATATATGCTGAGGACATATTGAGAGAGAAAGAGAGGAGGTAGAGAGGAAGGAGATACATAAAGCAATTTGTTAAAAAAAGTAAAACCAACATAATACAAGTACCCAATTTTTTATAGTCTCAAGGATAAAAGTCCTAAACCCCGAGAGAAATTTGATCATTTTCTACCAATACTATTTATCATAAGCATTTTTTGGTTAGAAGTTGAGGAAAATTGGTAATTATATTCTCCAATAAAAACTGAAGAGTGGACAAAACTGTAACCTCTGACCATCACCAATATAGGGTTGATACCTTGGTAGAAAAACGAAGATATGTAACCAGAATTTATAACAAAATAAATAAAATATTTTAATAAAAAAAGACTGATATAAATTGATTTTTATTGACATACAACCAAATCTACATATATAGGTGAAGGGAATACTTGTAAGTACGACTGAGATTTTTTTCTTAAAAAATGCTTCTAGCACAATTCCCCTCCAAAAAAAAAAAAAAAAAAAAAATGCATGCATGCATGAATGAATGAAGGGCTAAAGACTCTAAAATAATATTCCAAAAGGAACATCCATGACAGTGCCTTTCACTTAAAAAGAACTAAATAAATTCTCCAACAAAACAAAACAAATCAAGGGATGAATGGAAAAAGAAAATATGGTGTATACGCACAATGCAATACTATGCAGACATAAAAATGGATGAAATCTTGTCATTTGTGACAACATAGATGTCTGGAGGACATTATATTAAGTGAAATGAGCCAGGTACAAAAAGTCAAATACCACATGATCTCACTCATGTGTAGAATCTTAAAAAGTGGACCTCACAGAAGTTGAGAGTAGAAAAGTGATAACCAGAGTAGAGTAATGGTTACTTTATCAGTACATACAATTATTATGTGTCAAGCAAAAATAAAGTAAAAACTTAAGGCCGGGCGCGGTGGCACATGCCTGTAATCCCAGCACTTGGGAGGCTGAGGCAGGAGGATGGCGAGTTCACTTAGCAACTCAGTGAGACCCTGTCTCTAAATAAAATACAAAAAGGGGCTGGGGATGTGACCCAGTGGTCGAGTGCCCCTGAGTTCAATCCCCAGTACCACACACACACCCCCACACAAAAATAAATAAATTTTAAAAAAAAAAGAAAAAGAAGATGTATAAAAAAAAATAAAAACTTAAAAAAATCAGTATCTTTTATCACTCAGAGTTGCTCCTTCTTAGCATCACATCCACTTAATTCAAGCTCAAAATCTCAGTGTCATATGTAATTATTCCCTCTCTTCACATGTAACCAATAATCAAATCCTGAAGACTCTACCATTTCATTTCAGTATTTCCCATATCCACCTCTGCTTATACTTTCTCAATTCTGTGTCCTATTCAAGCATTATCACCTTTGCTTGAATTACTATAATACCCTCTTAATAAGTATCCATATGTAACATATACACCCCACATATCCATTGTTATTTTGAAAGATATTGTACAACACCCTTCAAAATGCTGTCATGGATACTTCTGGACATGGTCTAACTGCACACCAATTTGGTCAATATTCTATGTGTTTGGCAGTCAGAGTGTTTTTAAATACCCTGTGTGGAAAAGGCTTTTGCCAAGACAAGTACACTCCAGTCCTGTGGGTCATACCATTCCCTGCTCATTTACATCTGGTATCATCACTTTTATGTTACCTGTTTGGTCCCTAAAGACAAAGAAGTTTATAGCTCTTAAGTAAATCAGACATAAAATCACATGAAAGTCTTACTTTAAAAAGCCTTTGGTGGTTCCCTACTAAATTCTAAGATAAAGCCAATTAGTATGGTATGTAAGTCCCTGAACAATGTGAAATGAAAAATTAATTTCCATTCACTTTTTAATACTTATGTTTTAGCTGTAAGGACTGTGTGCAACTCCCCCCAAACCCCGGACTTTCAGACTCCCTATTCTTGCACACAACATTCACAAAAGTAGAATACCCTCCTCTCTTTCTTACTAGCAAATGCCCATCTATTTTTCCAGGCCCAACTCAAATGCCATCTTCTCTGGAAAGTCTACCCCTGCTCACCAAAAGCTTCCATAAGTCTCATAGAACCCTGTATTACAGTAAAGAATACCTATGCCTACATCTCCCAAGGTGCAAGCCTTCAAGAGACTTGTCACTTATTCCCTAGTGATTCCCCAGAACAAAACACAGTACCCAACTCAGAGCAGGTTAAGAAAATCTACTGAGTCAAATTTGTAATTTGAAGAAAACTAGCACATTTTACTACTATTCCTTTAGCCCCTATTTTCTGCCTCAACAAATGAAACTACAGAAATAGAAGAAAGGGAGGAAAATGTTTTAGAAGAAGAAAAAAACATATTAGACTCTGGGTCTACAGGTGCTTCAGCAAGAGAAAAAAGATGAACACAGCTAAAGCTAGATCTACTGCTCTATCATATGGAGTTTAAAAGTACACCCAAGGCTGAAGCTAGACATACAGATGCTGAGAGGCAAGGGCAACTGGAATGACAGTAACTCAGAACCTACAAAAATTTTTCTTTTAGGGGAATATACTGAGTTTGTAAGAAAAAGAAGTATATTCACATTCATTCCTAAATGAGACTAATTTCTTCAGCCTCTCTATTGTTTAAAAAAAAATGAGTGTTAGTGCTTATTTATAAAATTATCACAAATCTGTCTGTTGTTTTCATTGCTGCTCTAATTTACAGTTAAATGACTCTATATCTTATGTACTAATAAAATGCAAATATAGTGTAAAGAGCATGCACAGGGTTATAAACATAAAATCTTTAAATCAAATAATTTGGCTTTATTAAAAAGGCTTTCAAAATCTACAACTGCAGTTTAACAACAATTGACTACTAATAAAATAGACATATATAAACATTATGTGATCAAGAAGTGGACATTAACTGTATAGCTTTTAAAGCCCTTAGCTATCATTTAGAAATGTGAATTCAAGCCATTTCAATTAATCAAAGTATGCTAAAAGGATCTACTCATAAACATTTTGATAAATAAAAGCTACATTATGGTTAAAAAAAAAATACTAGTCCTAAGACAGAAGGCTAAAAGCTTTTAAAAGCTATCTGCAAGCTAAATTGAATGAATTGAAGAAATCTGCAGAGCACTGAACAATTCTACAGAGCATTTTTGCCATCACTACAGAAAATATTAAAGAAAACATCTATAAATAACTATTAATAGTGTTTTTAAACAGCTGCTCTACGATACACACACTAGCAAAAATTAGTCCTAGAATGGTTTAAAGTAAATTGGTGTCTTTTTGTATGGTTGAATTTGTACAAAATTTTAAGATGGTAAAGGGATAATTAGCATCATATTGATCTTTTCAAGTTCTGTCAGTAACAAGCCATGTGATTTAAGTCCCTTAATATCTCTGGGCATCAGTTTCCTGTATAAAGGTGGGCTAGGTCAAAAGGGTTGCTTCCAGCTCTAATGTTTCCTGATTCATTTATATGTTGTACACTCTCTTATGATCAGGATATAAAGTGTCCATGAAAAGCTCCTGTGTTTATGCAAGAGGTGAAATGATTAGATTATGAGAGCCATATCTAACCAGGGGATTAATACACTTTATGGATTAATAATCTGAAAGGACACAGTAACAGGTTTTGACTGTAGGCAGGCAGAGCATGGCTGGAAGAGGTGGGTTTCTTGGAGTGTACCTTTAGGGATTATATCTTAATCCCCTGGCTCCTCCTTCTCTCTCACTACTTCCCAACTACCATGAAGTGAGAAACTTTCTTACACACTGCCCTTCATCCATGATGATCTGCCTCATCTCAGGCCCACGCCAATGAAATCCCCCAACTATGGACTGAATGAACCTCTGAAATCATAAGCCAAAATAAACATTTCCTCCTCTAAGTTGTTCTTGTCAGTTATTTGGTCATAGAGAAACAAAGATGACTAACAGACACCTGCTCCTCAGTTATCACCTTTTAGCGGTTACGGAAAGTTCTAAAACTTTTAGCATGACCATTAAGTGGACTTACAAGGTTAAATGCTATGTCCATGGTCCCTAAAAATTCTAGTTTGCTTAAATAAAAGCCTCTTCTAGTGGTTCTAATCTATTCACAAGAAGCAGAGAAAATATCGACGACTTCAAAGAAAACCCGATTTCCAAATTCTGTGAAGTTAAACTAACAACTCTAAGGTACCAGGAAGTGTCTACATGACCTTTAAATCAGATTGTGTTCATTTTAACAAAATTACTAAGATCACTTTGGATCTAGCCAGATCTCTGTCCTCAGTGTGCTCAGAACTCCTTGGAAGATGGAGAAGAGAGAAAAATTACAGAAAGTACACCAAAATCCAATCTCTTATTAACTTTCTATTCTGAGAAATAAATAGGATATCAATAGACAACTACAGTGATAAATCAAGAAAAAGATATTTTAATGTAGTATTTATAAATAAACCTACAAAGAAAACAATTTATAAGCTGTTCAAGTGGTTTATTCCAGGGGGTAATAAAGGGAGTGATGGTTATAGCAAGAAAAACAAAAAAAAACTTTACTTTCTTCTTTAAGACCTTTTTCATTAAATATTATGATTTTTGCCAAGTGCAGATATTATTTTACATTTTTAAACAGAACCACAGAGAAGGAGACATAGAAAAACAACTTAAAATAAAAGAAGAAGAGTGCAGGGAGTATCAGAGTAGTGTGTTATCAATAAAGTGATCCAAGCAGACCAAGCAATGAGGACTTAGGGTCAAGGCAATGGCCCTACCTAACTGGCCTGCTGACCCAACGGAAACATTCAATATTCAAACATTACTTGAAGTCAGGTTCTGGGGGTCCCTGGCCTGAGCCTAGAGAAAAAGAAAGCAGGTGCATCTTATAAGAAAGATGAAAAGTCCCTAGTACTGATGCATTTGTAATTAAAAGTTGTGCCCATCTGCTGTACAACTTAAAGAAGTTCTCCAATCAACAATTTTCATGAAACCATCAAGATCGTATTCTGAAAAAATGTAAAGGATACTTGAAAGATTATGAGAAATTAAATACATTCATGTTAAAAGTAAAGTACTCAACAAACTAATTCCAAAAGTACATAAACTTTCCAGCACATGCTACAGAATGTTCTCGGGATCTCTCAAGTAGTTTTTCTCAAGTGAAATAAAAAATTCTGAAGTAGTTTTGGCTTTTCAGAATAACTTTTCTTGAAACTAATTTAAATAAATTTGAAGTGAAAAAGAAATTAAATGCTTCATTCAAGAGACACTTTAACATAAACACATTCTGATTCTGATTCCCAGCAAATCCCAACTATATGACTCTGTCAATCAACTCAAGAATTGTCACATAATGCAAAATATTCCCTGTCAGTCATAAAAGTGAACAAAATTGTTGTTACAGTTGCTTTTATTAAAGATGCTGGAACAGAGCACATTTCAAGGAAGATGTAAGGTACAGACGAGGTACCAGTTTTCCTTTATTTTGCAACCAACCGGGTGCAGCATGATATTACTTGGCACTACGTGTCATACAATTTGAGACTTCACTAGATATTACTCAGTGCTTCTTTATGCAGAAGCAAATATATGTGAATTCTATTTTTCATGCTAACTTTAAGAAGTTCAAATAATTTCTTTCAAAGATATTTTTATACCTAACTTTGTCATAAAAGATATTTACTTTAGCAAGCCAAAATCAAATTTTTAACTAATGGAAAATGTAGTTTCAATATGTAACCTGCTCTCTCAATTTCCTGTTACCAAATTCCACATTCATTCTTTCCCATTATAATAGATGGTGACCTTTACAAAGTCAATCCCTGTTATAATCCCCTGCAAAATCGTAATATGTTATTAAGTTCTTTATTTTATTTCTAACCTCTCTTTCCCATCAGTTTTCAAATATTCAAGTTTCTCCACTTAATTCCCTCTCTCCTTTTCACAAAATTTCTTCATCTTATGCTTCACCCATTCCCACAAAATCTGTCTTCCAGAAGTTCAACTATGACTTCTTTGTTGCCATAATCCAACAGATAGATATTTTCAGTCCTCATTTTGCTTAACATCTCTGTAACAGAGATTTTATTCATAGGGCCCAGAATTTCCCATCCCCCACTCCATACATCTTGCCCTAATTCCTCCTCTTCCTCCTTCAGATCTTCCTTAGTCTTGACCCTAAAAGAAGAGTTATATACCAATGGTCCACTGCATGCTCAACTTCCTCCTCCCTCAAGCCCAATTCTATTTGTGTCTACTTCAATGCAAGTCCTTCTTCTATAGATAATGTCCTCTATAAAACCAGAGATTTTTATTGATTATTTTGTGTATGGTTCACCACTATACTACCAATTTCAAAACAAGGAACCTGGTACAAATATGCTTAGTAAATACCTAACTCTTGAATCATTTCCACTCACTAAACAAGCTATTACCACTGTTGCCAGATATATCACCACAAAACAAATTAAATGGATATTCTGTCTTTTTCCAGAAAACCTTGCTAGAAATTTCCAAATATATTCAACATACCAGAACTAATTATCTACTCAATCTAATAAGTATAAATGATGTCACCAAAGTTTTAGTAATGACAATTAATCACTCTCAAACAAAACCAAAATTTCACTAGTGCTATAAAACTATGTAAATCCTAATCAAATAAAAAGTGTGTTACTTCAAGTTGCATGATCCTGAAGAAAAAATATAATGAATATTTAAATAGAATCTCTAGTGGAAAAATATCTAGCTCTTAGCCTCTACTCAGCAAAGACCTATGACAGTATATTTTTAAAAATGCAAACCTTCATCAATGTTTTTCTACCATAATCCTTCTATTATTCAGATACTAACATCAACATCTATAACATCAGTGAGTTATGCTCACTAATGGCCAGAATTTCCAGAAAAGAGAAGAAAATAAAAGAGCTGCATTCTGAGATAGGTATCAATTTAACTTGAAACTGTACTTGCTTGACAAGCACACTATCTTACTTAGACTGTGTGTTTATTTGGGATGGCTTTAGAGAAATGATAAAAATTACAGGTAGGATTAGAGCTTTCCCAATGTACTGTCTCAGAAATACAAACCCTTTATTTTAAGCAAACCAAAAATCTATTAATAAAGCCAGAACTGACTGACAGCAAAAGATGTGGCAGCCACTTTTGCTTTGCATATTTTAAATAAAACATGTAAGACATTAAACACATAATCAAGTATTACAAAGATGATTATTACATGAACCGAAATCATATTTAAATTTTCTAAAAGACTTATCATGATGAGCTAAACACTTGAACCATCTGGATCTTAAAAACTAACTACAATAATACTCTCAACGTTTATATGATGGACGCAGTTAAGGAGGAAGAATTTCTAAGAGATTCAATGAAGATGTGAGCAGACTAATTTATTCTTGTCTATTATTCTATAAAAATGACATCAATCAAACTGGAAAGAACATTTAAAAAAAGAGTTTCAATGAAGTGACAAAGGAGGTATGATTAAAAGCATTTATCTTTCACACCTTAAAAAGGATTATTTATAATTATATTGTACTTCCCATTTATAAACATGAGTACCAAACTAGAATGCTGCACTTTGTATTAACTTTCAATGTTAATTAACATTGAATGTTACACAACTCCTACATTAAAAAATTGAAAAAAAATCAGCTTTAAATTTTTTATATTACTTTACCTTATGCAACTATAATGTTTAAAAGTACTGGCAGCTTTCTGACATTCCAGACACAACTGAATAGCTCCTGGATAGTCTTCCTCCTTAAAAGAATGGCAACAGAAGACAAATCACTGGAAACATTTTTCTCAAAACCCCTGATAAAAACATCGCTGTTCATACTCTATAAAATCAAAACCTTTTAATTCCTCTTAAATAAAGATTAGAATAGCAAAGATAGATAGGTAACAAAATATATAGAGGCAACTAACTCTAGACCCACAGTGTATGCAGAGAAAAAACTATTTAAAATACTCTGTTCCCTCAAATACACAATGACATCCCTCTGATACCATCACTTATGTATAAAGTCTATACAGAATTATAAGCTGCTTCTGGAATGATTCCTTAGCTGTTAACATATCATCTTACAGTAATGTGTATATAAAACTGTTCCAAGATAGTATGCATTGTATTATAATAAAAAATCAACCATTCACCCACCAAGAACCAAATATTTCTAAAGAAATTAACTTGGAAAAAAAAGGGGGGGAGGAAATATTAATATTTTCAGAATATTTTACCACCTAATATAGTAACTTAATACCAAATGAATTTTTCACGTGGATCTTTCAAACCCTAGTTTAGTAATAACAGTTTAGAGGCAACACAATGATTATAAGGAAAACCACAGAAAATGTTCCTGATGCTCATATCTAAATTCAACAGATGCAATTCGAACCACTGGGGATGCTAAGATAATGACAAAGTATCTACCCCAAGGAGCTCAAGTATTAGGGAAAACACACATATTTCATTATGCTTTAGTGAAGCTTATTATGACAGAAGTAGATGCAGAATGCTAAGAAAGCATCAAAGAGAAAACAGATGGCTCAGGCAGGAAACTAATTAATATATGAGATACTAAATATAACAAAAATATCACACATTCCATAAATCACTATTATATGTTTGATGCAAAATATGTTATTACTATTTGGATTTAATACAACCAAAAGGCTAAAGGGAACATGCCAATGTTAGTATAAAGTAAATGTTTTCCCAAATAAATTTGTTTTTCTAAAACAAGTGTGCATTACGTTGATAGAAAAAGGCTCGAGGGTAAGTACCATCACTTGTTTAAAAATGTTCTTTATAGCAATTACCAAATCAAGAAAAATGCATGTCTGAATTTTGTCCACTGTAATTTTTCTATATAAGATTATCATCACCCAATTTCCAAGTCTTCTTAGCTTACCTCCAGCATTTCACTTAAGCGTACATCTGTTCTTTGCTGAAAAACACAAAAATCAAAGGTAAAAATCTGTTTCAATCACAAAACTAAGTTTAATTTTTTAAAAAGGGACCTGTATATACCAATGTTTTTATAGTTCTCAGAGATTTCAGAAGTCCAATCAGCAACTGACGTTTCCTTTGATTTGCAAGAAGGCCTAAACTAGCTTGAGTAAAACCTTCCTTTGCAATATTCAAGTGTCTGCAAAGTAAACAATAAACAGTTAATATTTTCTAATATAACAAGAATACCATCTACATAGAACAGTAAGGCCACTAGTGACCTGCTTTATTATTAAAACTAGGGTTCGAGACTATAATTTAACAAATTAAGTAACTGTCTAAACCAGTTCTGCTCATACATGGGAGATGGGTTAATGCCAATACACAAACTATAAGAAAAGTACAGAAATTGAGAATAAGCACCAAAAAACTTAGTGGAAAGGTTGACAGAATAATTTTACTCATGCATCTAATAATAAACAATTGGAACTGTATTATATGTCTTGCATTATTTCTTTGTTTCATTTTTTCCTAATAATTTATTTCTATTTCATTTTACAAAAATACCCTGTAACACATTTGTGGAAAGAAAAGTAAAACAACACTGGTCCTTCACCACAAATAATTTAGGAAAACCTAGTCTAAACAATACACAACCAGTAATATTTCTTATAAGTAGATTTGTATATATTTCCCACATCCTCTTAGTGCAAATTGTAGTTCATAACATATGTTCACTTAATGAAGGGTATTCTAAAAACTACAACCATGATTTTAAGAAACAAGTGTCAATGACAGATTTCACACTTGTTCTTAAAATATTTTCCAGCTTAGAGAATAAAAATATCATTGGAAGCAATACCTCCTCCCATTTGTGCAGATAACCGCAGCTAACTGGAGACCTGTCTGCAATGAGGTAACTCTTTCAAGTTCCTATGGAAAGATTATAATTATTGGTTATTATTTGAGACATTTTATTTTTCCTTCTTTCTCACACAGTACTCTAACAAAACCTCACGTGTTTCAAAGAAAAGCCAGCTTTGGAAAACAAAGTTGCAACAAAAATACCTAAGCTTGAAAACTGTTAGTATATTTTTCAAAAAGTCATTTAAAATGACTACTTCCAATTGATTTTCACAATGACAGATGACAAAATATTTAGTCAGTATTGCTTACAAGAAAATCTACACCCAACCTGTTTTAGACAGGAATAAATAAATACCATTTACATGTTTCTACCCAACAGAACTTTGCAAAGTAATAAAGGCTATGACAAATATGATTTCTGTTTGCTACGATGCTTTGACAAGGAATATCTTCATATGAACACTCGTAGACATTTCAATGGAATTTGAAAGCTCTAATTTTCTGATGAAAACACAGATTTAGATTAACAGTTTCAATTTTATCATATTTTAAGTTCAGATTTTTACAATGTCATTGCTTCAGATTGCTATATTGTTGATCTATATATTTGTTACAAAGTTAATGGAAGCAATTTTCACTGCTTCTTCTAAAGCTGGGAAAAGCCAAGACATCACTCAGAATCATACATATATGTTATTTTACTTCATTTTGATAAACTGCCAAATGAAAAAGAAAGACACACATCCCCTACACACACACACACACACACACACACCAGGGTCAATATGTTGCTTAACTAAAGACAAAAGAATAATTATAATATTTTAATAGTTTCAAGTGTAAATCAATCCACAATTAAAAAAAAAAACTTGCTATAAAAAATAGCAAATATTATCCTACCTTTACATAAGCAGGCTGTTTTTCAAGGATTAAATCTGCTACTTTTTTAGAGACCTAGAACATGCAATTAAACAGGAGAAGTAAAAGAAAAAGCCTCACACTTCCTTTTATATTTTATATTTAAAATTTTTGCAGGAATATTCCACAGGTCTTCCCAGTATAACTCTAGAGCAAGCTATTGCAATGTTATGGCCATACACATCTCCCTAGTACAAAATTAGTAAAAGAGGTAGTAAATAAAGCACATAGCATGGTACCTGCAACTTAACAGAAACTCAATAAATGGTTATTATTAATGTTAATAAGATGAGTGTCATTATCTGGCTTAGCAAACATACACAAAAAATGTAACCTCTTTAGGGCAAACAATGAATTTGCTAAGACAAATTTTTAATCAACTGAATTTATGGAGACAGTCTCTGGGAAAGAGAACTTGCTTTGACCCTTTAGATACTTTATGCCATGTAAAAAGACAAGTCATTTGGTCCTTAGTTCTAAAAAGCTGAAAAGAAAGCTATGAAGCTATCAAAGGTTTTGTTGGTTAATTCCATGAATAATGTTAGTGTACACAAGTTAGTGTAATGATTTTGAACATGAGGCTCTTATTCCACAATTTCAAAGGTCCTGCTAACTACTCTGCAGAAACGCCATATCTAGCAGGATGCATGGCATATAGAGGTATTTAGTATCTGCTCAAAAAACACAACTGGCTCCCCTACCCTAGGCCAAATGAATAGAACCTTGAACACATATTAAACTACTGCATTAATCCTTTTATATTCTCTTAATGTGCATCTAACATCTTTGGAATTACATGTATTATTTTCTAAATAAAACATTGATTGTTTTTGTCTAGAAAAGAAGAAGCCACTAAAGTTAAGAATATCAAATGTCAAATAGCTTTTAGATTTCAATTAATGAAGAGAGATCAAAGTTAATCTGAAATATCATTTTAAGAATTTCAAAGATTCCATAGGACTATCTAATAACAGCTTAATTAAGATAATACAAACACAACCAAAAGAAGCCAAAGAAGAACCACAAGTAAGAAAATGCTATCAGGAAGTTCTAGCTCTGTACCATATATTTTTGACATATATGCATTTATAGATGGGCACAGATAGAACTGATCGAATTTTACTCAACTGGGTTTTAAAAAACATAGACAAAGTAGTTACACTTAGTCTGCCCTGTGTCAGGTAGTGTACAAAATGTTTTTCTACATTATTATAGCAATAGGGACTCATGACTATCCACTGAGAGAGGTTCCATACATCCTCGTGTTCCAAATGAGCAACCTTAAAAGTGACAGGTACTTGCCCCTGGTTAATAAGCTTCAAGGCCAAGATTTAAGAAAACATTTAGAAATTTCCAAAGACCCTGTTTTGGAATGAGATGGGGAACATCCTCAAAATAATGCTATCACATAAAGTACACATACAAGACAAAATGTATTTAAATATGTTGAAGATGTCACCTACCACTAAAATTGATTTTTCCAAAAGCACAATACTTTATTACACAGCCCTCTTGAGTTCAAGCCCACTCACACTACTGCCACCCCTAAGAATACCCCAGCACCCACTGAGATCTCTGGGTATACCAAAAAAGAGAAGTACATCTTCCTTGATCTACCAGATATATTACTAAAACCCTATCTTAAATTCAAATAGGTAAGTTTATTACTATGTTCCTTTAATTTAAAAATATTTATAAGACCACATATTACCATCTTATTTAGTGAGTTGCATAAAGTAAGTTCAGTCAACACAAATAAATTACAGAATCACAGGGTTTTACAACATTAGAGGAAATGCAGGCCTAAGCTATCCATTCACAGGTAAAAAAAAAAAAAAAAAAAAAAAAAAAAGATTTAGCAAGGTTAAATGACCTGTTCAATGTCATAATTAAACAGTCACTACAATCCACACTTTCTAAATCTTAGCCCTGTATTATAAACCTATTTCAAGGAAAGATGTGGACCTTAATTGTGAGATAAAAATACTCCATATTTTATTGGTAGGGAAGTCATGCACATATCACAAGGAGCCTGAAGGTACTTACTAAACTGAAAACAAGTTCTAAGTTCTTTGATCACATTTAGGATTCCAGAGAGAACTCCAAGATCTAGGAGCAAATCTATCAAAATAACATGAGGAAAACTGCATAGGTATTAAAATTTTAATATAAATATATCATTTGATTCAGTCATGTTAAATAACAGGATGTTTTTCTATTTTAATATATTAGTTAAAACCATGAAATCTACAATCATTATATGTCTCTAGTGTGTTTCATTTACAGTTTTGTCAGAAAGAAATACTCTTTTACTTACTGCAGCTTGCTGTTGTTTCAATTTGTCTCTATACTCTTCTAATTCTTGCAAATTGAGAACAGGTGGGAGCTTCTATACAAAGAGAGAAAGAAAGAATAAAAAAAAAAACAGCATAATTTCATTTCATTTACCAAAATACCTTTGACTCATGAATTACAATCTGCATTCAGAACACCATCACACTGACTGCCCTTCATTTTTCCTGTCCTCTCAACCTCCCTTACTAGACTCCAGCCACAAAAGCCTACACATCTTTTTTTACAAAACTCTCTGACTTCAAAACTCACCAGCGTTGTTACTGCATTGTGCTACTTTGACCTCTAGAAAATCCCACTACCACTGGGGTGCCTGGCCCCTAACCTGGAAGGTAATGTTTCCAGGAGAATTTGAGGAAAATTCTTAACTCTAATCCCCCACTCTATCAGCCACAGATATGTCCCTACTTGTCTACAATAGAACTTAAAAAGACTTTCCCTGTGAAATATTATGAATGGTAACTAAGTTCTCCAATGTGACAGTGACAGTTTTTGGACTACATTCTGGATTACATCAGCTTTTAGAGGATAATATAGGAAACAAGCAAAACTATGCACACCATTGTGCACATAGGGAAACAGGCTGCAAGTCTCAACAACTGATAAATGAAACTTCAGAATAACTTGGGGACTGACTGACTTTGTACTGCACTTAGTTTTGCCTAAAACCAAACTTTACTCTTCTCATTTTTTTTAAAGTTCCTATAAATTCAAAATAAAATATTATAAACAACATTGCTTAAGGGTTTATCATAATACACATTCATGATCAAAAGTCTGTTTTTCTAAATATATTTAGCCAATATAAAACAGAAGTAGCACACTAACATATTAGTTGCTACAGATGTATTATTTAAAAGTTCAATTATTTCAAAAATAATTGGACCTTTAAATAATTCTAAAAGTTCATTTAGGCACAATATGATAATCATAGACCTATAAGTGCTCCCTAAAAACGCTCAAATCTCACTAAATCAATCCAGGAACCAAACAGGTTTTTGATATGTTTTAATGAAAGTTTTCTTTTACCTCCAGCTCATATTTGACAATATCAAATGAGTCTGCAGAAAAATATACTTGTTCAATACTATTAATTAGCTCTTGCTCAGCTTGAGGGTCACTTGGATGTTCTCGAAGTTCCCTGAATTCCTCCTTTAAAGGAAAAAAGTCACAATTATAATACTGATAATTGTTAAAATTCCACTTGCATGGAAATAAATGATTATCTGTCTTAACCATCACTTATCTTCCAAGAACCATCCTAACCAAGGACACAAACAAATTAGAAACCATAGAGATTTGTAGAAAATTAGGAAATAGCCAAACACTTTAAAACTGCTTATCTACTGGAAAATCAAAACTAGTCAGTTTAATGATTTGGATTTTACAATTAATTGCCTGAGTGCCAATGTTTAAAAAAATTTTTTAAAAATGTGACTACCTAAACCTATCAAATATATACTCATTTTATCTTTTTACTTTTACATTTGTTTATTTGGTACTGGGGAATTAAACCCAGGGGTACTTTATCACTGAGTTACATCCTCAGCCCTTTTAATTATTATTATTATTTTTTTTTTTTTTTGAGACAAGGTCTTGCTAAGTTACTTAGGCCTACCTAAGTTGCTAAGACTGGCCTCTAACTTCAGATCCTCCTGCTCAGTCTCCTGAGTGGCCAGGATTACAGGCATGCACAACCACACCCAGCTCATTTTATCAGTTCAGCAACACGATAAAATCGATAAAATCGGTTTCACCATACAGAAAGGGAACATCAAGGGCTGGGACTGTAGGTCAGCAGTAGAGTGTTTGCCTAGCATGTGCAGGTCCTGAGTTCAATCCCCAGTAACAGGGGGAAAAAACCTCCTATAAAGTCACCTCAATGACTTTCATGTCACAATTACTACTAGAATTCAAATATGGCCATGCCTACTCCCTAACAATTCTGTAGCATCGTAAGCAAATAAATGTAGTTGATACAATCCAAAAAAACATTTTAAGATGCAAAATTTGCTAAGATTGAAAAATATCATGTATGTAGCTAAGCTAAAAATTTAAATAGACTACAACAATTATTTTCATATTAAATGTATAAACACCACTGGCATATAACACTATGCTGAGATTATATAGTAAGTACCTAATTGACTGACCTGAAAGACACAGGTTTTAGTTGTAACTCTGCTACCAACCTTGAAAAATTTACTTAACTATTGATGCCTAGTTTTTTTTTTCACCCCTAAAAGACATTCTCTCTTCCTCTTTCTCTCTCAAAACCTACCCTCCTCCATCCCTCCCTCTTTCCATCTCAGTGAAACAGATATCCAAAGTTATTCATTTTAAAATATCTCACAACCGAATATTACAAAACTGTGATAAATCTGAAAAAAAAAAAAGAGTATAATCTATATATGTACATAAAAGGTCAAATGCTATTCCTTCTAGAAAACTAAACAATTAATATCACAGAAAGCAGACAAACCCATTTAATTTCAAAGAACTCTTATGGAACACTTGATACTCTTAGGAAACCTGAACTACAGAGAGGATAAAACGTGGGAAGGCAGGAGAAGCAATGCAGTACACATGTAGAATCCAATCCAAAACAAATGTCCCAATGTGACGCTACATTCCAAAAAAAAAAAAAAAAATCCCTTCTCCTTTCAGTCAATTTGATGGCTTCTATGAGAAATCTACATCTAAATTCATTTCAGACAGACTCCATTCTGAAAAAAATCCAGATGATGATTTATTTTTCTTTTTCCTTTTTCCTTCCTTTTTTTTAGCGCCACTGCACTTCTGGTCGTAAGACTGCTTCTAGCTCATCACACTCTAAATGTTTTACTGTTGTTAAGACTGCCTGCTCAAGCAGATTAGACTCTTCTTGAGAACTGAGATCACTTCTATTCTCCATCATTATGTTCCGTAGTACCAAGGAACATTGTAGTTAATAGTCACTGAGCAAAATAAAATTAATTTAATAGCCAATTGTATTGAAAAGAAATATAAAACAAAATGGCAATATGCTCTTGTTTTCAAAGTCACATTTTTTTCACAAACTCTTAATAATAAATCTCTTTCTTCTAACTAGAAATAACAATTGTTAGTGATTTAAGAATATCTTATACATATACTTTAGAAAAATAAACAAAATCAGCTACATTGCAAATTCTTAATACAATCACACCACAATTTTGCCATTATATAAACTGATTTCCTAGGATTTGAGATATACAAAAATGTATAATTTTTCACCTAAAATAGAACCAATTTGACATGCATTATACATGAACAAAAGATTTCCTACAAAAAAATGTAAAGACAAAACTGGTGGGTGAAAGAAAAGTAAATGAAATTCCCTATACCATTACAAAATATGTGATTTAAGGGAATAGCTTACAATGATACTGAATGTTTAAACTAAGTTTGAAATAAAATATTTCATGTGTATAAACTTGTTGTATTACTAATAAAATGTTTAACGGGTTTATTTTTACAGTGAAATTGAGTCATACAGTACATAACTAAATATATATTAACATTAATAATGGGATAAGTGCTCTGTAAAATTTGAAAATCCAAGAACAATTTGTCAACAACTATAGACTATCACTTGCCTGCCAATGGCAACTACACCTAAATAAAGAAAATATGTATCAGTGTCACTCCAGAATTAAAGCTGGAGAAAACTACAATTAAAGTAATAAATACAACTGCAGATGGGGGTAAACAAAAGTACAAAAGGTAAAAATGACCAAACGAATTCTCTCTCCCTTCTCTCAGTATGAGCTAAAGCAACTACTGTCGAGGCCCTACCACCTCATGTTTGCCAGTCAGTATAATTCCATTTAACAATTATTTTTATACCACTTATGTAAAAATTCCCCAGACTAAGTCACACAGGAATGCAGATGAGTAAAATCCAGCTCCTCCCTCAAATAAGTGAGTCAAATGGTTGACAAGGCAGAGGAGAGGTACAAAAAACTCAATGGAAGAGGTGGCATTTTGAGAATATTAGAATAGGGATGATTTCAAATTTCAGAAACTAGGGGGAATAGGTTCACAAATATAAAACAAGGTATCAGTAAACAAAGTCTCAGGAAAACACATAACAGGTTCAAGCAAGAAGGATAACTCCCTGCAGGAAGGACAACTGTCAAAGGAAAGACTCTGTACATACATCAAGAGGCAATGAAATGTAACAATAGAAGCTTTTTTAAAATCCAGTATATTTATATATACATGAACTATATTTTCCTTTCCTAAGTATAAAGTATCTTAACACATATCACTAGACCAGATGCTATATCAAAAATAAACCAAATATTCAATACTTTCTTAACATAATAGACCAAGCATGATTATTTTAGGAAAGACAGAGACAACAAAGAAATTATTCAATATTTCAGAGGTCATTTTAGCAGTCATAACACACCATAAGGCTGCATAAAATACTACCTAGATGATTTTCCTATTTTGAGCTTCTGAGATAAAGCTACATGAACATACACATAAAATACATATTATAAATGTAACTTTATGAAAAGTGAAGAAAAATAGTCATCACAGAAATTTAAGTCAATATCTTTGATTCATCTGAGTTACTTTTCCTCTCCACATAAAAACAAAAGGTTTTATGAGAACTAAGGATTCAAGTATATAAAACAATTTGAGCCCTTAACTGTAAGGTGTTAGAAAACATTCCCGGTGTATTTATGGTCCCTAGGGAACTAAGCTATAACTTTACAAAGCAATTTCCCACTTAAGAGTTCATCTCTTAAGGAAATATACCCAAGTTTACAATGAAAATTAGAAACTACAAATTTTGCATTTAACCACTACTTTCAACTTATCTGAAATAGCAGACTAATTGAAAATACTAACCCAAGTTCAGGACTTTCAATTCTATTCACTTTTATAAATACAAAAAGTTAGTTATGACAGATTGACAGTTCTCATCGTTACTAAACTCCATAGTCTCTTCAATTTTGAAAAATAATTTAACCTAATTTTAAAATCCACAGAACAGCTTAGAAACTCAATTTTCAGCAGTAAGTTTTTATTAGAACAAAAAGACAAATGTAAAATCTCCATAGGTCTGGTTTCAAAATTCTGCAGAATACTGAAACCCCAAATCCCTTTTCTATACTTACTTTATCAGACCACAGTTCACATTATATACTCGATTATATACATATCTGGATGGCAGAAGGTGAGTGTGTGTGTGTGTGTGTGTGTGTGTGTGTGTGTGTGTGTGTGTGTTTTGGAGGGTAAGAGTGAAGGATAGGAAGAAATGCTCTTGCAAAGCATGAGTTTATTTTTTTAACTGCTGGCAGTTTTTCATCAGTCAAGATAAAAAGCTATTCTGTTATAATAAATTCTAAACAGAAGCCTTAATATCATAAAGGTTACATCATATTAGAGCTGTAATTGAAAGCAAAAAAAAAAAAAAAAAAATTAGCCACCAAAATCCATATAGAGCTAAAAAGAAGAGCAAAATATTAAGTTTTCAATATTCAATCAGTATTATTAAAGTCATAAATCTATTTTAGTGAAACAGATTTGATCTGCTTCAAAAGTGAAAAAAAAGGATGCAAAACCTGTTTTAAGATAATAGATACCCTAAAACCATGTACCACATAAGTTTATAATGAATTGCCAGATGTCTGATTACATGGGGAAATGGCACATTTTCTTAAAATCCTACTAGAACAACAATAATAATCCATCAAAAGTAGCCGGTTCATCAGTTTGTGTGTGTGTGTTTTAAATAAAACACAGCTTTTAGAGCCTACTCCATTTTTCTTCAGGGTTTCAGTGCCATCTAGTGGAATACTGATGAGGTTACAATTTGAAAAGAGGTTTCAGCACAATGATTTATGGAAAATTTTTATAAGAGGTTATTTATGGCATTATTTTAATCCAGGTTTACAACACACTTACATGATAAAAAATAAAGTACTTTAATCACTTCCTACACAAAAAATAAATCATGAATAATAGATTACAAATAAACCTGATTTTATTCACAGAAACTTATTGAGTTGACATGAATTAAAATCACAAAAGTAGCATAAATTTCATATTTAATACTTCACCATATATCTTTACTTATTTCTTTTATTCTATAGTTAAAAATACCAACCAAAGTTCAGGACTTTGTTATATGTTTAACAAGTATCTTACTAAATTTATTATATTAAAAAATTAAAAATAATAGCTCTGGAGATAATGTTTTCATAAAAATTCATAAAACAATATTGATATCAATATTCTTTTCAGGTTATAATATATGTCCATTATGGAGGTACTATGGAAAGTCTGGATGCATATACAAGGTTCTTAATACTGATATTTTTAATCAGGATTCAACAAATACTCCCAAACAGTTCTAATAAATTCTAATAACTTTATGGCTACTATGATTATCATAAAATAAATATTGATCTTAATTCTTCATAATTCTTGTAGTCAATTAAATTAAGTGAAAACCCTTTTCACTTTTAAATGGATAACAAATTCGTGTAGTTAGCAAATGTTCTCTAATTTCTAATATCCTTACCTCTGTATAAAAATCCCACTAATTTGAACTATAACAGAATCCATTTCCCAAGAACAGAATTTTAGATCATTTTCCTTTTTCCCACAAAAATTGTCCCCAAAATTGAAATTTTTTTGAATCACTCCTACATTTCCCATTTGTCCATTCTTGTGATCATACTTCCACTTTTTACTTTTCTATACTATTTTATTCACCAAAATTCCAAAATGCCAATATATAGGAATACCATTTGACTTACATCTCCTCTTATAATGAGAAACAATATCATCTTGTCTATAAAATCTAGAAATTGTACTAGATGATTTTTAAGATTTCTTCCCTCGTTGTATTTATATAAGTTCTTAAAATAGAATAAACAGTACCCTTTAGCTTATCAAACACCCAAATGCCCTTCTTCAGTTCCCCTTCACAATGTTCCTTTTTCTATTAAGTTGAACCACATGAAATTTGCCAAGACTCAACCATTTTTAATCTAAATCAACAGCCATTTCACTAGATTCACCTTAACAACCCCTCTACTTATCCTTTTTACTATGATCTTTCAAAGTAACAACTCAAGCTAATCTATTTCTTTCTTGAAAACTGTTGTTCTAACTTAGAAAAGACATTTATGACAAAAAGGGAAACAGAAATGGTCCCATTCTGAACAGCAGGGATACTTTTTTTTTTTTTTTTTAATGTTCTACCTTGTGTGAGGCAGTGCTTTTAAATGAAGTTAACATTTAAAAGTTTCTCTGTGATTCTTCAGAAAATTGGAATGGACCACCATTTGACCCAGTTATCCCACTCCTTGGTACCCAAAGGACTTAAAATCAACATCAATGTTTATAACAGCTCAATTCAAATAGTTAAGCAATGGAACCAACCTACGTGCCCTTCAACAAATGAATGGATAAAGAAAATGCAGCATATACACAATGGGATATTACTCAGAATGAAGCTTTGCTTTGCTAGCAAGAATGAAATCATGGCATTTGCTGGTAAATGGATGAAACTGGAGGCTATCATGCTAAGTGAAATAAGCCAATCTCAAGAAACCAAAGGCCAAATGTTCTCTCTGATATGGGATGCTAACACACAATAAGGGGAGGGAAAGGGGAGGGGAAAAAAAGAAGTTGGTTGGATTAGACAAATGGGAATGAAGGGAAGGGAGGGGATCAGAATAGGAAAGAAAGTAGAATGAATCAAACATAACTTTCCTTTGTTCATATATGAATACACCACCAGTGAATCTCCACATCATGTACAAACACAAGAATGGGATCCTAAGTTATATCCCATATATATATAATATGTCAAAATACATTCTACAATCATGTATATCTAAACAGAATAAAAATGTACATAAAAGTTTCTCCATACAAGCATTTACATTGACCACTTAAATAGTATAAATTGTTAAATCTCAAAAATGTCTGCCAAAGTATTAGGCAGCTTGCATTCTAAGCCTAGTAATATACTATGAATATTTTCTATCAAAATATATTACCAGTTTAAAACCCAAGCTTCAAATAATTTCTGGAGTATGATACCATATTTGCAGGGAAAAAAGAGGGGGTTATCCCATCTCCCTATTTCCTTCCTAGAATCTGTCATAATTCACAATTATCTTGTTTGCTATCTGCCTTCTTCCTACTTGATGTAAATAAACTCCCTAACAGGAAGAAAGTTTTGGCTTTTGGAAAAGATGCTATCTTTCTACAGTTGTACTGACAGTCCCTATGGTGTGTCCAGCACATAGTAGATGCTCAAAAATTTGTTGAAAATGCATAGGGAGAATATCAGAGGGCAATGAACAATGTAGATGATTTCTGTGATTTTTTTGTTGTTACTTTTTCTGTTTACCATGTTTTCTGTTCACACTGTATGGAACTTTTAAAGGAAAAGCTACTTTAAAATAATAAAATAACCACTTCAAATGAATATTTTCCACTTTGTTGAAATGCTTTTAATAATTTGAAAAAATTCAATGAATATCATTTTTGAACACATCAAATTTCGGGTCATCAAGAACTAGCTGCACATCAATTTCAAAGCAACTGTACAAAATAAATCATTTAAAATGTTTATATGATTTAAATATAAAGTCACATCTAACCTGTGAAAAATACACTCAGCATTAAAGTTATACTAAACTACACTGTGTACTCTGAAACTGAGTCTTCTTTACTGTCGATTTTAATACTGACTGCCAGTCCCACCATGTCCTATTCAGTCCACTGACTGAGCTTTGCTGCATTCTGAACTGAGCGACTCTTTCATTCTGAAAACCAGTCAGAGAGACAGCAGCAGGTCTGCTCACCCTCCAGCACTAGTGGTGTTGCACGAGAGCCCAGAAAGAACAAATGGGCACCAGGAGCTTATAAGGCTTTTTTAGAGTAAAGGCTTATATTATTTATTATTTTATTTATAATAAGGCATATATTTATAGTATAGTTTATTAATATCATTTCACTATTAACTATTTTACAATCTAAGTAACTTAGCTTCGCAGTATGTGCCAGAAAGGACCAATGCCCCAGGCTTAATCTTCACCTGAATCATTTTCATTTGCTGGACCTGTGATCCCATACTGGCCACTCTACCCAGAGCCAGTTACCTCAAAAGTACTGATGGGGCTGGCTGGGGTGGAGAGTCCATAAGACTAAGCAAAGAGATTATCATGAATCCACTACCCACCACTACTGGAAAAACATCAAAAATACATGGTTTAAAGACAACAGAAAGTTCTTATTAATACATTCATGTATTTTTTAATGAGGCTCACTACCTGTGATTCTCCTGCCTCAGCTTCTAAAATCACTGAGATTATAGGCATGCACTCTGTGCCCAGCCAATAACCTTTTTAAATAAATAAATAAATAAATAGAACTGTCTGTCAATTAGGACATATGGTTATCACTCACTTCCCAATTGTACCACAATCAACAACCTTTAATACATTATATAAAATTGTAGTATTCAAACATGCCTCTAAGCTTTTGTCTGCCCCATTTCATGCTAAAGAACTGACTGGAATTTCATTGTATTTAGACAAAGTGTTTGGGTCTGTCCATTGGGTCTGCCCTAACATATAAGCTAAGCAGCAAGTGAAAAATTCACTCTAGCAGGGAAAAGCCTCAAAGAGATGGGAAATCATCCTGCAAAATAGCTGATTCTGAGGTGTAAGGAGAAGCCTTAGATTACTTAGCAAGAGAAGCAGCCCTATGAATCAAAATGCTGGACACAGAAAAAAACCAACTTTCAAATATGGTCCTCAAATTAAAATACTAAGAGCAGACATTCAGGAGTGCTAGCTTTTATCTGTAGTGAAGCTGCTATTTGCAAGGCCACACTCCAGAGAAACAGCAGGGACTTAACAATGGTTAATAATTCTCCCAGGGGGAAGCCATCTAGCTTCTAAACGACATATATTAAACTTGTAAACTTAAGAAATTCACATGAATACCAAAGGTTTAAAATCTGAGATTCATGCAGTTCAGTGTAAGTTATACCTTAGCTGCTTATTCAAAAATCTATGCCCAAAACACAATTAGCTATAATTTTTGGCTCAGAACGTTACAGTATAAAAAGTCAGTAGTAAATTATTTTACTTTATTTCTTCAAATTACAACAGATTCATCAATAAATTAAATATGCACATACTTACTTATAGATTACGTATAATCACATAAATTAAGTCCAAAATAACCTACCTAAAAATTTATGATTATATAATATTACATTATTTATGTATATAAAGCTATTGGCTGTATACATAAAACATGTGTATGTGTGGGTGTGTGCACGCACACACACTTCCAGGCTAGTAACCACATATAATAGACCTTAACTTTATTAGTTTATTAATTTATCAAGTCTGCAGTTCCTTTATTGTACTATAATGAATCATAAGCATCCCACTGAGTAATGAAAGCACAAATAAGCCCTACATCTAAAGTACACTTAAAATTTACTAGTTTATCATAACCACCATTAGCCTATGGGAAAGAAAAGCTTCTGTGAACCAATTATTACCCAGAGGCAATAATATGTTCTTAAGAAAGTGAAAAGTCACGCTCACACATGTAGATCAATACCTTTCCAGGGACCCGGAGACTCTCAATAGCACCGAGATCACTGAGGCTCTCTGGAGGGCTTTTCAGACCCTGAAGAAAAATAAGAAGACAAAGAGAATTTTAATTGTGCTTTAAAACTGTGAAAGGACAGAATATGCCTAGAAAAAAAGGAAAATTTTGCGGCTTCGAAATACAGAGAACATATATGCTAAAAATAATCATCACTTAATACCTGCAGTATTATTATGAAATGAAGTAAGGATGTACTTTTAGCATCTTAAATAAAGTGTTATACAGCACCTTTGCAAAGAATGGAAGTCTAACTTAACCAAGGTTTTAAAACAACCAAAAGAAAGGAAATCCATTTAAAAAGTGTTCTATAAAAGTACTTATCTATTAATCATTAGCAAATTCACATGGAAAAAAAAGGTTCAAGCAATATTATTATTATTCACAGATGCAATACACTAACCAACTGAGCTATTCAAACATTTTAATAATGCTAATTACTTAATTCATACATAAGTAATCTCTTCATCTTGCTTGGTTATTTCCCACTAATATATCTAATTCATGCTGCCAAGTTATGATTTAAATTCCAGTCATATTGCTCTCTACCTCTTTTTTTAGTTCTTTGGTACCCTGTATTTCCTATAAGAATGTCAACTGAAGGATTCTGAAAGCCTTATGTGTACTAAGAGAAATTATCAAGACAGAAAGAACTCAGCAATTTAAACTTTCTTTAAAAACCTTTTCTAAAAGTTACTCAAATAGTAATATTAGTCTTAGGCAAAATTAGCTAGTACATTAATTTGAGAAGAAATTTTCATTAAGGTCAAATTGTCCTTTAGGTGCCCTGTCTTGGCCCTTTGGTTCTCAATAACCAAAACATATGGTATATGTTGATTATTTGAGACTTAGAATAGAACTTGATTCTTTTGAAGTTATAGAGATGTGTTTTATCTTCTGCATTGTAAACTACCACCAATCAAACACATGATCTTTTTTTAAGACTAAGTGCCGTATCACCCTCATTTCTTCCATTACTCCCAGAATATCTAACTCACCCTTCACCCAGCCATACCCTTCTCTTCCTCTGCGTGGTACTCCCCACCACCTGCCGCCCACACACATGCACAGAAACACACAGAAATAAGAAAATAATACACCACCTTCAGAATTATCACCTCTATGAAGTCTTCCTGAACCTCTATGCTTCAAAGAACATGGTATTTCTCAGTATAGCCCAAGGATCACCTCTACCAACATCACCTAAGCAACTTTTAAAAAAAAATTTTTTTAAGTTGTAGATGAACAAATTACCTTTATTTTATTTATTTATTTTTATGTGGTGCTGAGGACCAAACCCAGTGCCTCACACATGCCAGATGAGCACACTAGCACTGAGCCATAGCCACAGCCCCTCACCCAGGCAACTTTTTAAAGACTCTTAAGCCCTACCACAGATCTAATGAATAAACATTTCTGGATTAGGACCAGAAATCTGCATTCTAACTAGCACTCCACGTGACTCATATGATCACCCTCATATGATCACCAATGTTTCTGAATCACAGCTAAACATTTTCCAGGACAATACCTCAGCCAAAGTTTTAAATTTTAAATGTATCTCTTTCTCCCAGACCTTAAGTAACAAAGGAAGGGTGAGACCAAGTTTTACTTGCATTTACAGCCTGGTAGCTAGTAAAATTCTAGGAACAGAATAAACACCAATGAGTCAATTACTGGGTAGAAGTCCTTGGTCAGGCTCCAGTCTTCAACCAAATAGCACACTGTTCCCATGGGAACACACAACAGACTGCAGAATTAAGTTACCAGGAATCCTTGCT
Organism: Tamias sibiricus; assembly: GCA_025594165.1. Lineage (NCBI taxonomy): Eukaryota > Metazoa > Chordata > Mammalia > Rodentia > Sciuridae > Tamias > Tamias sibiricus. The sequence goes on along the minus strand of CM046664.1, from coordinate 101,791,941 downwards.
GGAGAAAAGAAAGGCCTGTTGCAGGTCTAACATGAAAATATGCAAGGGGGTTAAAATTGTTGCTAGTGTGTTCCTGGGCTGTGTGTTCTTCTTTGTCTTGGTTTCTCACCAATAGTCATCTTCAGGGCACAGCATCAAAGTGGCAAAGAATGCATGACTAGGTAGGCACCTATATTTTGATGTGCAGTACAAATAACACTATATATACAACCATGTATCTACATCAACACACATGAGAAATTAGAACTTCATGATTTTATTCAAAATCATGACCACCTCTAAAATATCCTAAAGTGTAAACAAACATTTTTAAAAGCAGAGATCTGTTTAACTAATCTAACAGAAATCCTTGGAGGAATCTATTGTGTCCAATTTTCTCTTTTCCTAGTGCTGCTCAGTAAAGAAACTTATGTCTGAAGTGTAAATGTGATATTTCCCAATATCTAGAAAAAGATTAGACACCATCCACAATCATTCAATACTAATTCATGACAACCTTCTGCCAAATTACAAAATAAGAGTAACAAAAATAGGAAACTCTATGTGCAACCCCAAAGATTTGTTTTCTTTTCTTTTCAACAGAACTGAACAGTGTTTATATTCAGTCCCCAATTTCACTTGAATCCACCTAAATCAGGCTTTCCTCCCCACCACTTCATGAAAATACTATCACCAGGTCACCAATAACCTCCATGCTGCTCAATAGAGTGGAGTGACTTCAGGAAGGGGCTCCAGAGCAGACTATCTGGGTTTGTGCCCTCACTCTCGCACTGTGGTCTTTAACAGCTCTCCTATCCTACCTATGCATTATCTCCTAATTATAGTGACAACTTATACTCTGTTAAAAGGAATCAGAGACAACATATATAAGGAGCTAAAAAATGCTATGTAGTACCTCACAAGCATTCTTTTAAGTATTAACCATATTCTTAACATTACTATGAGCACAGAGAAAGATTTTTCTTGATCAAAACAGAAATGAAGAGGAATTATATGTCTCAAAGCACATCTAACACTCAACTGTACTTTTGGATTTTGACTATCAGTTTTATAAGTTCCTACTAACAGATATGGAGTCATTTTTATGTTCTATTTGTGTTTTTTAAAGAACAGTCATGGGCTGGGGTTGTGGCTCAGTGATAGAGCACTTGCCTGGCATGTGTGAGGCACTGGGTTCGATTCTCAGCACCACATATTAATTAATTAATTAAAGGTCCACTTACAACTAAAAAAATAAAATAAAGCATAGTCATGGTTATACCTAGTAGTCTGCCTTTATAAACTGAAATTTCATTATAATCATTATCCTTTATGTGATTTGCTTTACTTTTTGATAATTTGATAATTTTGTACACTTAAATTAATGCAAAACCCCGTATTATTAACACCTGTCTCTATATTTTATTTCTCTGCCCAAATCAGATTAACAATTCAGACTACTTAGTTATATCTACATGAATCATTTTTCTATTTATAAGACCAGCAATTTATGTTCTATCATATAAAAAATGCACCATAATCAGGCTTTCTTCCCCACCACTTCATGAAAAGTGCTATTATCATGTCACCCATGACCTCCATGCTACTCAGACCAAAAGCTCACTTTCACTCTCACCTTAGTTGATCCGTCTGCAGCATTTAACGCAGGTGTTCACTCCCTCTTTTAAATTCTTTACATGGTTTCTAGGATCCACTCTTCCTGTTTGTTGTCTTTATCCAACATTCATTCTACAAGTATTAATTGGGCATCTGCTATATGCTAGAGACCACTGGGATGCTAAAGATTTCTAACCTCTTGGCTGCTCTCTCTCATTCTACTGTGCAGAAATTCACCCTTCTCTTTTGACACTGAATTCTCAAAAACTCCAACCTAGGACTCTTCATATATCCACACTCACTCATTGGTGATCTTAACCAGGTTTTTTTGCCATCAACAGGCTTGTAGCTCCTGAGGTTTTACCTATACCTGGGATTTCTCCCCATAAATTCAGACTCATTTGTCTTACCGCTTTAGGCTTTCAAAATAACAAGTTTAAAAGCCATCTCCACTCAACGTATTCTTCCCTCAGTTTTATCCACCTCAGTGAGGTGGCAAGTCCGTTCTTCCAATTATTGGAGCCAAACCATCTGGAATCATCCTAGGTGTTTCTCTTTCCCTTAAGCCCAAGTCCAATTCACCAGGAAATCCTGTTAACTAGAGATTTATCATATAATCACAATCCAACCTCTTAAAATGTCTACCACTAGGACCCTGAAGAAACCTACACACTTTCTTACTTGGATTGCAACAGCCTCCTTTACTAGTCTTCTGTTTCCCTTCTTTCCCTCCCCCGGCCCCACTTCTTCAATCTATTCTTAAAACAAAGGTCAAAATGGTCTTTCTGAAAATAAAAGCAATGGCCTTCCTATACCCTGTAAGGTTCTATGTAAGTCTGCTTCCTGCCCTTAGCTCCTTAATCTCATCCCAACCTCAACTCCTACTATCTTCTCCTCACTCATTCCACTCCACCTACACTGGTCCCTTGAAGTTCCTCAAACATGTTCCTGCCTCAGAACTTCTGCAATGGGTTTCCCTCCCATTGATATCCACATGATTCAGCTCTTTTCCTCCTTCAGGTCATTTTTTATCAACCTCTTTCTGATGCAATCCATGACACTCTAAAATTACAAATAATCCCAAATTGCCAATCCCAAATTTACTCCAATGACTCCCTATCCTTGTTTCCTCTAAAGCATTCATCATCATGTCTATTTTGCTCACTGCTTCATTGCCCAAACTTAGAATAGTGCCAGGCACATAGTGCTCAATTCAATTTGTTGAATGAACCGAAAGAACAGAGGCCAGCATAATAGAGAATGATGAACAACAGATCTAATCTAAATAAAGAGAGCTAACAAAACCCTCCCTCTTTCCCATTCTTTGCAAACAAAGATCTTGGGACAGCTGAAATGCCAAAAATACTATAAATTTCATAGACCTTAATTTCAAGACTTTGCACATTAACTCAACATATATTGTTAACATAATAATCAACTTTGTGGAAATAAAACCATAAACACATATAATTTGAATGACTTTTAAAAGCTGTGTAAAACTCCTATTTTACTTCACTTTTTACACAGTATATTTCCAGCTTTTCACGTGTGCTCTTCAGATTTTTCTTCCATTCCAATTAAACATAGATAAAAGCTGCTCAAATTTATTAAACAACTGACTGAGGCTGAGGAATTACCATTTTTAGTACAATTCCATTACATTTAGGAGACATAAATGTAATGTCTCTGGTATCTAGAATTTTTATTTTTCCTTTCCTACTAATTTTCACAAAGAAAGATCCAAAAACAATAAACCACCTAAAACTGTTTTATAACTATGGCAACATTGCTACACCGACTTGTATGGGAAGCAAGAAACATGAGAGCAGCAAACTTAACTCATGAACAGAAGTCTAAATTCAGCAGTCCAAAGGCAGTTTATTAGTGGTAGGACATACAAAAGTGTAGTGTTTTAAAAGTCAAACAACAGATACCAAAACATTTGCTGAACTTCTCTACTGCTTGAATTACTGTAACAGTCTGCTTCTAGTTTTCCTACTTTCCCACCAAGTAGCCAATGCAAGGGTCTGTATGATCAAGCATTTTTTTTTTTCCATGATGTGCCTAGAAACTGCACTATTAGTACCTTTATTTATTCCTTTCACTTCATTTATATAAACATCACCACCAGGCTAGCCCCATGAGGAACACATTATAATAAGTGCTTCCAAACATTAGGTAACTTGCCCAAGGTCACACAATTATCACAGGATGAAGCAGGATCCAAACTCATTATTAAGTAAAAAGTACTAGGAAATGTAGCACCTGTAGTCAACAAATGTGAGGAATGCTAAAATGCTACTACCCCCTTTGCATATCTTTTTATTATTAACAGAATTTTTATTTTATTTTCATGACTTCAACAATGTAATTTCACAAAAGCAAAATAATAATGCAAGGATCATTTGCACTATCCATCAAAAATCATTTGTAACCTGTTCAGATATCTCTAAATTTAAATTCTTAAATAAATAAGAATTTGCAATTTGTGTTCTCTTTTAATTGTGAAAAAAAAAATCACCAGGGCTGGGGATGTAGCTCAGTGGTAGAGCCTTTGCTTAGCATGCATGAGGCCCTGCCCTCAATCCCCATCACTACAAAAAAGAAAGAAATCACAAATGAACCTTTCACTACAGGATTATCCTCCACATTCTCCCAACTTCTCATATCGATTTTAAACTAATCTAAATTGCTTACTTCATGTTAAAATGGCGAAGAACTGCCAATTCTTTTGAAATACTGGAGTGGAAATAAAGTAAGTCAGGTCAGTAAGTACATAATAGGAAATGCATACCAATTCTTGCTTGAAGGAAGTTGAAAAATTATTAGGAAGCCCTAACATAAATGAGATAGGTTACAAAATAGCCAAAACTTATTCATTAAGTACCATTTTGGAAGAAAAAAAAAAAGCCTCATCTTGCCATGACAAAGAAATATTTTTAAATAAAACAGGATTCAAAAATTTTAGCTTACTGATGATCTTCATAATAGAACCATGAGATAGGATGAACAAAGAATTATTCTTATTTCCATATATAAAAAACTTAAGCTACAAGGTTTGAGAATTTGGCCCAAATCACAATTCTACCAATTCTGTCTTCCAATCATTGGGGGGTTTGGTTCTGTTTCACTCTTCAAGTCATCTCCATTACACAGACCCTACTTGTCTTCCCAAACCTCCTGCTCGCAGCCAGCCAGCCAGGATGCCAGGGTCCATGAAAGGCAACTGGGGATGTTGAGGAAAGATGGCAAAAAGGCGAGGAGGAGAAACAAAGCCAGCCTGATTCCCTCACTAACTCTGTCTAAAGAAATGTTTCTACGAGGGCCTTATCCACTAGAGCAGGAATCCGATGTCGGAAGCTCAGGTGAGTTTTACAGGGTGCGTCCCAGCTTCCAAGTCCTCCTGACACCCGCCAACACCTCCAACTTAGGTCTCCACCCGCCGCCGCCCAGGGACAGAACATCTCGCCTCTTCTCCCAGCCGAGATAAAGGAGGCCTTTGTTTCAGCCACCAGGACTTACCTGTCGGGTCATGAGAGATTTGATTTTTTGCATGTCGAAATCGTGGGGAGATTACCATGCCGCAAAGAGCTAACAAATCACACCGAACCACCAGACAGCTGGCGCCGACACAGGGAAGCCATAGTGGACGGTCACGTGGAGCGCTGACCCGGGTCAGCCTTCCTTTCCCGGGGCATGCTGGGAACTGTAGTCTTCCGGCCGCAGCGCAGAAGCGGTGAGAGGTGCACCGCCCAGGTACTACATTTTCCAGCAAGCCAAGCAGCGGGCGCTTCCGTTAAGCCTGCAAATTGTACATGTCGAGTCTTTTCAGTGGTACTTGCACTTGATTTCTCTGCTTTGGCAAGGCTGAAACCGAAGTTGTAGGTGACCAGGCTCTGAACTAAGGAACAAACGCTGAGACCATGTATAAGCCATACTGACACGACGCCCGCTGGGAGTGTGATAGAGTAAACCCCAGCTGGTCTAGAGGGGCAGAGTGGGAGAAGGTGAGACTGACGGGAAGGGGAAGGAAGTAGGGGAAGGACACACTCGGAGAGGTCACCTGAAAACTTGGCACTTCCCAGGTGGCACTGGGTTTGGCCTGAGGAAAGGTGTGCACCGGGTTGCCCAAAGCATTTGGCCACTAAAGGGGACACTAATATTGAGGTTATTTTTAAATTCTGAAAGTCTATTTGATCGCTCAGAAACTTTTATTTTTTTTAAAATGAGGTTGTGATATTTGATCTAGGATTTTGTGATTACAAATAGATTGTGTTAGTGGGTGCAATTTTGTAAATTATAAAGCGCCATACTGTTTTGAGGTGTTAATAGTCATTAATTCTGCCCAGTTCCCTGCTCCAGCAGAACCACGTCGTGTATACTTCTATCAGTATCAAAGTGCTTAGCAATTCCTTTTGAAATTATGTTTACCTATATGCATCTCTGGCTCTACTATTTCTAAACCCTTAAAAATTCCCATCACGTTAGGGCAATTCTAGTTTAGTTCATTCTTTAATCTTAATTGTTAGGCTGTTCTTAGTTTACTAAAATCTTCAGTATTTAGAAGTTTCTGTATCAAAAGAAACAAACTCCCAACCATATTAGCATATAAAATAAAACCAAATTCAATAAATACTTGTTGATCATTGGGCACAGAGCAACACTATATTAAGCACTTTAATAAGGAATGGTTGAGATCCTCAAGGAGTTCACAATTTAATTAAAAATCATATCTTAGTCGTGATCAATTCCAGTAGTTCTGAATCTGAGTGGTCAGGTTCACTTGAGGAGGAATGCTGTTGTTATTATTTTCTTAGGGGTTATTGGTTTGTTTAGATCTTCAGTGATTCTTAGAGGCAGACCAGCTGTGCTATTTAAAATCCATTCTTCAGAGATGAGAGAATTAATCCATATAATATACAGAGGCCACACATTTCATTAGAGTTTAATCCAGGTTTAGAACGCAAATTCAGTACCAGAATTTTCTCTCATACACAAAAAATACACAAAGTTAAGGGTGATTAAAAAAATTTTTATCTATTGGCTAAATTTGGAAACATGAGTGTTTTGCATATCTATTAGACACTGAAAAGCAAGAAAAGCATTAAAACTTTGTTTTACCCTAAAGCTCCACATTTTAGCGTACTTCTTATAAAGTGAAGAAGGTAGAAAACCCAAACTTCTAAAAGTGCAAAGGCTGTAAGTATAATATTGATTGCATGTAAAGTTAATCTCTGCTGTTGTCTAAATAAACTATCAACATACCCTAACACTTTTTAAAATTATCCATAAATGATACATTTTAGCTTGATAAAATTTTTAAATGCCCTAATGAACACTTTTTAAAAGATGGGACATTATTTCATTCCCATTTAAAAAAAAAATGTGGGTGTGTGATTTCTTTATTACTTTCAGTTTTTCCAGAGGAAAAATGGTAGGCCACAGCAAACTAGTGGAAAGTTATAATGGCCTGCAAACAAGTCTTTAGGAAAGCTTGCTGGACTTTAGTTCCTTGGTGCCAGCCCTGTTTTTGCAGATTGGAAAATTAGAGCATTATTAACAATAAAGTAAGGGCATATTTCTGATGGACCAAACAGAAGGGACCTCTAAAAGTTCAAAAAAGAGCTAAAGACCTCATGTGGTTAGGAAAATAAGTTTCTTATCCTCTTATAAATACCAGAACAGTAGAGAAGTTTGGCCTATCTGGAATGATGTGACCATACTTCCTGATCAGGCAATAACAGAAAACAGAACACTTCCTGAAGGTAAAGTTGTGGCCTGAGAAGAGCCAGGATGGAAGACATTGCCACATAGTCAATCAGCAGCCACAGAGGGTAGATCTAGGCTTCTGGGACCCAGTGTTGTAGACTTTACCCTATAGGAGTGAACACAGCACAGGCATAGGCATAGGTTCTGGCCCACTCTGTCAACCAGTTCTTCCTGTAAACTGTAACCCTTCCTAGAATCTAATTACAACAATAAGAAAATGCTTTCTTTCCTCAGTTCTTAAGACCTACTGTTCTTTGTTGGTGTTGGCATTTCAGTACCTCTCATCAATTTTTTTTACCATTGCAAAATACTCAAAGTACATAGATTAAAAATATGGATGTTTGAAATTCATCTTTTTTTTTTTTTTTTTTTTTTTTTGGTACCAGGGATTGAACTCGGGGGCACTCGACCACTGGACCACATCCCCAGCCCTTTTTTGTATTTTATTAGAGACAGGGTCTCACTGAGTTGCTAAGTGCCTCGCCATTGCTGAGGTTGGCTTTGAACTCGTGATCCTCCTGCCTCAGCCTCCCAAGTGCTGGGATTACAGGTGTGCGCCACTGTGCCCGGCGGATGTTTGAAATTCATGTAGCCGTCATTCGGTATATAAAGAAAGATCAACCTTATAATTTAAATAAACTAGACTATAACCAATGTAATGTGACTTGAGAGAACAAAAGAACCCTGTCCTCCCAATACACACAAACACACACACATACACACACCCTGCACAGGACCACATATATGTTCAGATGCAATTATAAACATACCCTATCCCAGTGGTTCCTTGCATTGCTTACAGTTTAATCACCATGAATATAGCTTATTTTAGGTTAATCAGTCTTCTCATTTTAAATAATTATATTTAAGATTAGTAAATGGGCTACAGGCCCTTTTTCCCTATGCAGTATAGAGTTTCCCAGGGGTTACCAGTGTGATGTGAGATGTTGATGGTGAGAAATTTCTTATAAAAATACTTCAAACAATTTTTTTTAATCATTGGCAACAGTTGAAGGCAAATTTTGACATTGCTTTGTATGACCTCCTGTATAAACATCTGAATTCAGAAATTACTGCAGCAGATGAGGCCGTATACCTACAAACCTACCGCTAGAGGGTGTTTTGTCATGTTTATGCCACTTAATGCTTCTCTCACATGTGCTACACAATATTGTCAGTTTTTTAATGTGTTCCATGACATGAAAAGATCACAATTATGGTACATCTGGCATTTAATTAATTTATATAACATCTACTACCTTGTTTCATAAAAAGGTATATTTTTAAACATAACAAAAGAAATAGAAAAAATACCAGAATAAAAAAGAGTCTTTAAATTGAGTTCATTTCATTTCAGGAAAACCACAATATATTGTCTTTATTCCTCTCATTTGCCAGTACCCAACAGACTTCATAATGAGCCATCATTTGATTGGAAAACAGTATAAAGAGCTTATTTAATAAGAGAAATTAATACTTTAATGACAACACTGATCTAAATGGTTGTTAGAGCATATGTGATATCTGCAGAATTCCCATGTTTAAAGCTGTATTTTCTGCAATCTAATATCAAAATCTATGTACATTTCTTAAGCATCAACTGAGAATCAGAAGACATGGGGCAAAGATCATTTGGAGTTTGTTCCTGGGGAAACATTTTAACAAAAAATACTAGTTAAGCACTGTGCCTAGATGCTAAGGGATCCATAAGTGGATAAGACTTGTTTTCTTTATTCGAGGGGCTCAAAGGGAAAATAAACTTCTAATCAAATAGGTGCTATAACAGACTGTGTACATGAGGTGAAGATAATGCAGAGAACGTTGTGGTATAGTTATTACTGGGCATTGTGGGTAGCTCTTTCTATTTTTCTGAAGCATGGAAGGATTATTAAATGACAGACCTCTGAAGAGGGCTCAGATTTTTCTGAAAGTTGCTTTCTTTGCCTATAGAAGCCCTTATAGACAAGTTGGGAACCTTGCCTCAAAGAGTATTTCCAAACTTGGATTCCAAAATAACTGTCATTACTTTTTAACTTTCAATTACAGTTGAGCAACATTCTTCCTTCCCCTTTCATTGTTGAACTTCTTCAGTGGACATTTACTGTTAAAACTGATTTATACAAGGAATTTTACATGATTTGAAACTGGTTTGATTGTAAATTTTCCATTTTGTAGTTCAAGTCTTGGACCAGAGCCTTCACGCAAACAACAGTTAACCTATAACTAAGTAAATTAAGCAGAAGTGTTCAGTATACCTGCTTCCATGACAATGAAGAGGCTAGGCTAGTCCTGTAGGCAGGACTCCACAGTAGAGGCAAGGTCTTTTCTGGATCACTGGTTCACTTCCTTTCAAGTTCCAGCTGTGAAAATGGGTCTTTAGATAATATCTGTTGGCGTAGGCTTTCGTTATAATTATGCACAATCCATGCTTCAGCCCCTCTTGGAAACACACCTGTGATTTGCTTTTAAAAATTAGATGAACCCACAGATTCAATAAAACCATAGCAGTCATTTGTAATAGGAAAGATTTCATAGAAAAATAAATTTTTTAAAGATACTCATATGCTCTGTTTTGATTCTTTGGTATAATTTTTACATGTTAATTCTTGAATTCATTATAACTGCTTAGAAGGTACATGAACTAATTTTCATAGGAAAACCTTCTTAAATTTCAAAATAATGGCATGATTTTGCATACTAAGAAACCAGCTTCTGCTTCTGTTTTTTTATGAAGGCATACTGTTTTTCAATAAAGTCACCCCAAAGAATGTTTTCCTTCATGTGATTACTAATAACTAAGAATAATTTATAAAATGTACTGACAGTTACTGATAATCACTAAGAAACTATTCTGAAAGTAATAAGCCAATATTCTTGCAAAGCATATAACAGGTGTTCCCACTCCCTGTGTACTTTGTATACACATTCATTCTGTATTCAAATCAGAGAAGCAAGAGGCAGGCTAGGGTCTGTTACCTCACTACTAATTTCCCTAGCAAATAAACCAGCAGCTGCTGGTCCATGAACCAACTTACCACTGAAAACAGGGCATTGTATACATGGGACAGGATGCTTTCATGGAGCTTCTCAGCAGCACAGGTGGGATCTTTCAGTGCAAAATATACCTCCTTCTCTTAGGTAAGGCCCTGCATGAATTGTGTTTTAGGTATTTCAGGCTTTGGGGAGCGGGGAGAAGGGGTTCCAGTTTTATTTTTATTGTGAACATAAAGTAAATATTTGCTTTAAGCTGTAGATTCTCTGAGATCATTGAAGAGAAGGTCAGAACCTTTTAACAATAACTCACTGTTCCAACAAAGAAGCAAGAACATTTAGGAGAAACGCGTTTCAATAAATAGATTATCATTGTTTTCTTGGAACAACAATTATTGTCAATATCACTCATTAAGAAAGTTAAGACATTATTAAAATCTAATGAATTTCTTCTTTTTTCAGAGTATACATACAGGTTCAATAGTCTTTAATGCATTTATTTTGGCAAATATTCTAATAGGCCACGAAATTGGAACCACTTATGATTAAACTAAAAACAATTTATAGAAGTGTTTTTTAATCAAAGATATTGCCTTAAAGATACTTTTACAAACTGTTAATTCTGCCTTATTGTGAAATACCTATCTTGTTTTATGAAATATGGAAAAACATGAAGTTTTAAACTAAGAAAAGGGAGAAATGTGTTTAAAAGGATTATTTCTCCGAAATGCCTTTAGCTTTTCTCTTTCCCAATGTCTAGTCCTATTGAATTTTTCTGTATTTTAATATTTTTCTCATTCTCCTCATTATCCTAAGGGTTTAAAGGAGTATCTCCCAAACATTCCCACAGTTTTTATCGATTGACATTATTTCACCAGGGGTTCTCTTTTCCCTACTTCCTATTTATAAGTTTTAAAAGACAAATTAGTTTCTTGTTTTGTTTACTTTCAATGATAGAAATTCAAAAGAGGTTTTATTCCTAAATTTTTAAGAACAATTTAAAAATTAAACAATTAAACAATTTAAAACATTAAACAAAACAAACAATTTGCATTTTGGACTTTTTCAGTTATTTAGTGCCTTATTTTCATGGGTATATTTTGTTACAGTTCTTGTTGTAAATGTAATAGATCTTTTATTTTTTGAAAAATTGAACAATTACCATAACTTAAGCATTTTTTCTTAACTTTAAAAGTATCCTGTATGTCCACTTATTTTTAATTTTAATACAATAAGACTGCTGTCAGGGGCTGGGGCTGTAGCTCAGTGGTAAAGCGCTTGCCTTGCACATGTGAGGCACTGGGTTCCATCCTCAGCATCATATAAAAATAAAGATGCTGGGTGTTCATCTACAACTAAAAATATATTTTAAAAAAAGTAAGACTGCTGTCATTTCATAAGTGATGTTTTTGCAATTGGCCTTAAGAAGAACTTAGAGACAATTCAGTTGAAAAACTTGACTGAAATAAAATTAAGATATGCCACAGAGAAATTGCATGTTCATAAATTAAGTTATTATTATATCTCAAGACTTTCTTCTGTAAATTTACTTTCTCTGTAGGTAGCCTGTTTAAATGACAACTCTGGAAATATTTTGTTTTTTGGAGTAATGAATTTTTGTTTGTATCTTCTTTTAAAAAAAAGTCTTAAAAATTGATGCCCCATATCTATTCAAAATACAGCTTTATAATTTCTATTTTCTCTGAAGATGCAAGCATTTATTTTCAGTCAACAAGAGTTGTGTTATGCTTGCTAATACCATGCATGGTAATGGGAAAATAAATGTCAACTATTTTGAGCTAAGATAGAGGTCACTTTGTGGAGCCTAATGTTTATATTCAATACAGTGAAACTGGTCCAAGGAGTCCTTTGTTGCTGGATATAGATAAATTTTACAGTAGAATTTCAAGTGTTCCTTAACACTGTATACTTTTTAAAGATACTCTTTTTATACATTTTAAGATAGTCTGTAAAAGGGAAATTTTTCTGTAATTTTTTTATAACAGATTGTCAATGGTTATCTGTTTCTCTAGTTAAGTGTTGATGTCTTAGATATAAAAAGTCTAAAAGCTTTCCCTTTTAAACAAAGTAATTATGGCTATATATCTTCTTACATTTTTTATGTTCTTGAAATACTTCACAATATAATTTTTTTGTTTTGATTGTAACTATTAACATACTAATTTTACAAATTAATGGGACTCTCTGAAACAGCCATACATTGCATATATTATGTGAGGATCACGCCTATCTTCCCTACTTCTACTTTTCCCACAATGTTCCTTTTTTATTCTAAGAAATCATCAATGAAGGGGTTGGGGCTGGGGTTCAGTGGAATAGTGCTTGCCTAGCATGTATGAGGCACTGGGTTCATTCCTTAGCACCACATAAAAATAAACAAATAACAGCGTGCTGTCCATACACAACTATGAAACAAAATTTTTATAAAAGGAAATTATCAATGAAACTAATAAATGTTTTCATTTAATTCCAAGTATTTGGACTATAAAAAGAAAATTAAAATTTATTTTATATCATGTACTTTTTTGAAGCTTTTTGTTGTTCACACAGAGGATGACTATAAAACCAGTAGCTTTAGTCCTTGAAATTACTTGAAAACCCCTCAAAATTAAGCTGCTTTTTCTTGAAATTAGTAGATTATTGTGCTTAACAGTAATGAAAAATACTTCAATGATGAGAGTGTGTATCCCTAAAAGGTAGAGGAAGTACCCTATTGTCTGTTTATTCCTGAAACTCGAGTATAAGGATTATATCATATCTATTGGTTTATGTCTTTTCTTCAAAATGGAAAGATTTTAGGGAATTGAGCTAAGATTCTATTTAAAGAGAAACTCATTCTTTGCTGACATGCTTATAACTTGCTACCTATAATTCATCCCATAAAATCATGTAGGCTGTCTCTGAGCAAACAGCAATTGTAACAGCTGTGCTACACTGTCATACACATGTTTGAAAAAGAAAACGTACATATTTGAATAACATTTTTTCATATGATACAGAAACATTGAATATATCCAGAGATGTGGATGGCAATGTATTATTTAAGGTATTATTACATGATGCAGCCTCTAAAATAGCCCAAAGAACTAGTTTTTCCCCCTAAACAATGATTGTAAATGCCATACAGATGGTTATTTTTTACTAAAGTACTTTCATTTTTCTCTAGGCTACTATATTTGTATTATATTTAATACTTTATCAAATAAAATTTTCATCCCCTAACTTTAGTCATAAACTCTGTAACCAGTGTTTTCATACTTAAATAACAATCCAAAAATCAGCAACATTTCTATTCTAGTGATATTATTACTCCATAGTAGTACAGTGCCTCCCAACTATTTTCAGAATATTAAATAAATCTCAATCAATATTTTTCAACTACAGTTTCAAAAAAAAAAAGAAGATTTAAAGGGTTTCTTCCCTTTCTGAGAGAGAGAGAGAGAGAGAATATGAAAATGAATCTCTGCCATGACTTCCCAAAATGACAGGAACAGTTTGGCCAAAATTGCATTTGGCCTATCTATATCAACATCTCAGTCTTGCAATGGTTTCTAGATTGAGCTGTGAAATGTCTTAAATAGACCAATAAGTCAATGACAAAACTGCTCACAGCCAGAGGCAGCTACCTCATTTTATCTCAACAGCCAAACAGCTTTTCCCAGTGTATTCTCAAGGCAGTGATGTAGATTCCCATCGTCTCCCTTGATTTCATGGTAACAAATGCAGACTTGCCGCTTTATGTAAGAATATTCAGGGATTGACAACTTAATAAATGGACTAAAAATTGAGTCTTAATACTTTAAACTTCTTTGGACCCTTCACCTTCAAATGTAGGTTGCTGCTATACCAAGAACACCTGAAGATGTCAAGAACACAAACACTTAGAGATTCAAGAGAGGCTTTGGACATCACCTAATATCACCTCATTTCACGTGTGAGAAAACAGGTTGAGATATAAATTGACTTAAGATCACATAACACACTAATCACCATTTTGTCCCATATGTGTGTCCTTTACTAAGATCTTACATTTCAGTGGATTTTTAACTTTTTCAAAGTCTCCAATACAGCAATCTTTCTGAAAGTTTAGAGTAGGCTCCTGAATATTATTTCAGAGTAACTTACAAGTGATGGATTTAAGAGTAGCTGGTGGACATAAGACAAAGGAATCCAAAATTAGGGCTGAACCATGAGATCCTTGTAAATATTTTCATATTCACTTAAATTAAAAAGAAGACAGCAACACACTTAATAGATGCAGTGAAAGTTACACTTTCATATATTAAGTTATGAAAAACTTAAGCAAATCCTCATACCTTATAATAAAAATAGCTTTCATTTATTAATTACTAGGAACTTGTCAGGAGTTCCCTATCTCTAATTCTGATGAAAAGTATTTAAAAGCATCTTGTTTTATGCTGAGAAAATACACGCTAGTAAGAATCTTTTCCTGTCCTGATCTTCCATCCAAATAAATATTCAATGTCTTTCTAAATCTGTGACTTTAAAAGATTCACCCCCTCTCAACTTTCGCTTCATGTATCTTAGACATCATTAGTTTTAAGACATAGATTTACTCTCACTCTTTTCCTCCAGAAACTGCAGCTCCTTTTCTGCAATCAACTTTATCTACTCTTTAGATTTCCCAGCACCCAGTCCCCTGTTTTGCTAATTACTCAAATTAGGAAAAACTCCAAATTTAATATCCTCACACTTGCCAGAATAGAATGCAGAAGCAAATCCTCATACCCCTATAATGCCTTTGATAATGGACCAAAGCATTAAAGTGAACGTGCAAATTCTATTATTTTAAAAATCATAAATTAATCACAAATCCACAGAGATGCCAAGGATACTGTAATTCTTTATGTTCCCTTTATTGTCTCATACATTTCAGTTCATTCACTCACTTTCAATTGAGTGTTTAGGAGTCTGTTCTACCTCTAACGTCCTCATCTCTTCCTCTTCATGCTTTCTTCTGAATTCTTTTCTCCAACTGCCTGCTGGTCCCAAAGTCTCATTCTGTACTAATAACTCACCAGATGCCAAAACCATGGGAATCTGTTCCTGTCTCTACCCTGGGAAAGAAGAAAAGAAGTGTATTGTTGATAGAACTTGATTCCTCACAAGAGCAGGTCTAAATGTTTAGTTTCTCCAAAGAAATCATTGCAAGAGATAAACAGACCTTTTTACCTTCCCATCTTTATGTCAATGGCCTACCACAATAGGACTGAAATGAAATTACCCACTCCCTGGTAACAATGAAGCTTCCTAGTAACAATGAAGATGGATAGCAGCCAAGAGAATAAACATTTTTATAGAAGGAAATTGAAAGTATAAAATCTCTGTATTTGTGCTTAATTACCATCCCTTCTCATCAGCTCAAGGATTTTATTCAACCTTTGCTCATCTCCATTCTGGTTCATACAATTTCCCTTTCAAGTGGATCTGTCTCAGTAGGTAAATACTTGATTTTACATTTTACATCCCTGCCCAACTCCCATCCTATTTTTCTGCTCCCACAGCAAAACTCTGCAAAAGTGTCTATACTCACTGTGTCCAATTTCTATTCCATTCTCTCTTTTTTCCTCTCACTGTTCAAAATATTCCACATTTAAACTCCCCCACTTTCTGTCCCTGTTTCTACCATACCTGGGATGGAGGAATTATAGTGACTCCTTTGAAAATGAAGATCTTGAAGCCAAAAGCTTTGAATTAGAATTTCTGAAATGTGGTAGACTAGGTTAAGGAAGACTCTCCTTTGCAAATACATAGAAATGATAATAAAATAAAACAATATATCATGATTGAGTATAAGATAGGGATATCTCCAGGTGCCAGAAAATAGGAAGAAAACTGCAGACTTAAGATATATCAGCAAGGGGGCTGGGGTTGTGGCTCAGCAGGGTAGAGCACTCGCCTAGCATGTGCACGGCCCAGGTTCAATCCTCACTACCACGTAGAAATAAATGCATTGTGTACAACTAAAACAAATAAATAAATATTTTATAAAATATATATCAGCAAGTACATGGGCTCAAACAACCCAGGCACTGCCCAGGACTATGCACTGGGCATAGCTCTATGCCCTAGGGCCGTCCAGGTCTCTCATTCTCTCCTAAAGTCACTTTATCCAGGTTTTCATGTCCAATTATATCCATTCAACATAGCCTTTAATGGGCATCTCAAAATGAACTGTCCAAAACTAACTTCTGATATTCCCCCCAAAAAACTTTTCTACCCAATGATTATCAGTTGCAACTCCTTTTTTCCATTTGGCCTAAGTCCAGAACATGTCAGTCATGCTTGATTCCTCTTTGTTTCTTATATCCCACCCCAAGTGTGTCAGCAAATCCTTTAGTTCCACCAGCCTTCTTGCATATCATTTACTAGCACCTTGGTCCACACCATCATCTCTTGCCTGTTTTATTGAAGTCACCTCCAAAGTGGTCTTTCTCTGTTCCTGCTCTTGTGCTTTTCTCCCTAGTCCAGTCTATTCTCACAGCAATGAACTCTAATAAAACATTAAAAAATAGCCCTTCTGTGTTGGAAAGACTCCAGTTGCATTCCCATATTACCAGTCATATTTCCCAGGTCTTTCCCATGATCATAAGGTCCTTCCCAATCTGTTCCAGCCAACTCACTGAACTAATATCTTCCTATTCTCTTCCTCCTCCACTTTCCATCTGTGCCTTCCTCTTGCTGTTCCTCAAATATATCAACTAGATTCCTCTCCTGGGCAAGACTGACTGGTCATGATTTATAGTGGTTTAATACCACTTTCCTTGGGTTATTTCATTTAGCAAGGCTTTGGCTAAAGGGGAAAACTTCTAAAAATGGAGTATTAAGCCATTTCAGAAGGTTTTGGGGAAAATTCTTAGAACAAAGTATACCTCCCTGCCACACACCATATTTCTGAAATTATATTGTTTGATCAGGATATGATATGACACAGACATTAATATAGTCATAATTTCAAATGTTTTAATGGTTTAATTGGACTTTAGAACTAATAATCTTTCCCAGTTCTCCTTTTCCCATTATCTGTAACGGTTATAGATAATTACTTCTGCTTTTCGCTTTCTTCTTGCCTTTAAAAAAATCAAGCAATCAGCATAGACTTTGGGTGGAGTTTTTTAAATGCATAAGGTTTTGAGACAAATATTTACCTCTACCTGAAACCGGTACTAGAATGGTCAGTACTTAGAAGCCTCTCTTCTTTGAAAAGGATTATCATTTGATCAAATTCTCTCCGAAGTTATTCCTTTGGATTATGAAATGTGGCTGGGGGTCTTCACAGCTTTCTTTTCCTTTGCAGCAATGGATTGCTCAGGGCTGAAGGTGATGGTGCCATCACAGACTGTCCATGGCATCAGGGGTCAGGCCCTCTACCTTCCTGTGCACTATGGCTTCCACACTCCAGCATCGGACATCCAGATCATATGGCTGTTTGAGAGGCCCCACACAATGCCCAAATACTTGCTGGGCTCTGTGAATAAGTCTGTGGTTCCCGACTTGGAATACCAACACAAGTTCACCATGATGCCACCCAATGCATCTCTGCTTATCAACCCACTGCAGTTCACTGATGAAGGCAATTACATCGTGAAGGTCAATATTCAGGGAAATGGAACTCTGTCCTCGAGTCAGAAGATACAAGTCACTGTAGATGGTGAGTCCACTATAACTGTATATAGCAAGCTGGTATAGAGTTAGCAGAGGCTCAGGACACTAAACTTCCCAGATTCTGAAACTTTAGGCAAATCAATTAACTATCAAAGCCTCTATGTTTCACAACACTAATGATATTATCTACTTCATGATGCTTTCTGAGGATTAAATTAGGCATGTATATAAGAGAGATATGCACAGTTCCCAACAAAAAATAATCAAGCAATAAGTATAGCTTATTATTAGTTACCCTGGAAACTGCAAATATTAAGTTGCTAATATAATGAGATTTAAAAAATTACATCTCAATAGTATTCTTATTTGTATCACATGAAGTTTTTAATTTGGTACACTGTTTTGGGTAGAATGAGCTCAAGAACTACACTTATGGACAATAGAAGTTTCTGGAAATGTCCTCAGAGGAGGAGTGTGGTTAGCTAACTTTCAGATATGTTTTTCTTATGAAGATATCTAGGTTGCATACCTTAAATGTACTATGTCCAAAGCCCAACTTCTGATTTTTCTCTCTAGAGATGTTTATTTGACATTTCTCATCTTAGTAAATATCAATTCCATTCTATCAGTTGCTCAGGCTAAAGCCTTACAGTCATCATTGAACCCCTCTTTCCATATAACCCACACCCAGTCCACAAGAAAACCCTGTCAGCTTTACCTTCAAGATATATACAGAGTACAACCACTTACCACCCTCAATATTACCCTCTCTCAACATCACCAGCTGTAGCCTGAACTATGCTAGTAGCCTGCCACCCTGCTCCTGCCTCTTGCAACTTAAAATCCTCCAACAGCTTTCTCACTTGCTCAAAATAAACCGAAGTGCTAACAAGGACTTCCAGGCCCAACATACTCAGCACCTATCTGAAACCATTTCTATCTCTGTCTCCCCTACCCCATTCACTCTGTTCTGACCTTGCTGCTTTCCTTACTCTTCCTTTATCCTCAGGCCAAACACACATTTTCAGGGTCTTTGTACTTGCTGTTCACTCCACCTAGATGGCTTTCTCCAGGATATTTCCCCTATTTGTTTAGGTCTTAACTCAAATATCACACTATCTGTTAAGTCTTTCCTGACCAACTTATATAAAAATATAATCTTATTCCTTCAAAACACACACACACACACACACACACACACACACACACACACACACCAGTGACCCTATCTTCAACTCTGCTTTTCTCTTTTTCATACCTGAATATATTATATATTTTTATTTGTTTATTGTTTATCTTCCTTGACTAAAATTCAAGGTCCATAGGAGCTTTGCTGCTTTGTCTTTAGTGCCTAAAACCTTTCTGGCCGCTGGATGCAGTGGTGCATGCCTGTAATCCCTAGTGGCTTGGGAGGCTGAGGCAGGAGGATTGTGAGTTCAAACCCAGCCTCAGCAAAAAGCAAGGCGCTAAGCAACTCAGTGAGACCCTGTCTCTAAATAAAATACGAAAAATGGGCCTGGGGATGTGGCTCAGGGTTGAGTGCCCTTTGAGTTAAAAAAAAAAAATCCTTTCTGGCCATTAATAGACTCAGAAACCACCTGTTGAGTGGTTGTATAGTAAGTGGACTATTGAAGAGAAAGGGGGGCTGCAGGGGAGCTAAGATGTAGAATGTGGAATCAGATTCCTGAAGGGCAACTTTAGGGAAAGAAAAGAGAGATCTAATAGGAATTTTTGTGAAGTTTTTCTGTATCCCCAAAAACTTAATAGGGAAGTTGGACCTATTAAGGGAAATGCAACCAGTAAAGTCTTCTTTGGCTATTAGGACCTGAGCAAACATTCTTCTCAGAAAGAAAACTTCCACATCTGAGTAACACTGTTCTAGGCAAGTCTATGCTCACAGTACTGATGACTATTCTAATAACTGGTTCTCCTCATAAAAAGACTGTTCACATGTTATCTCTTTATAGCATACCATATATATTTCCACATAAAGATGCACTTTAAATATAAGAATTTTTATAAAATAAATGTATATAGTTCAATTTTTTAAAATCATGACAATGTAAACAAAATGTTATTTTAAATCCTTTCCACTTGCCAGGGAAGATAAAGGATTGAATAAATGGACAAGCCAGTTGATAAAACCTACCTTGAAAAATGCTAGAGGTTTCAGAGCTACTCAACTCCCCCCTACAAGTTGCTTACAACTTAATTCCTCCTTATCTTTCATTTACTTCTATCTTCCCTGGGATGGAGAATTGGGTCTATTTGTGATCTGATGCACATTTTCCATTTGGAAAATGTAAACATGATACAAGAAAGATTTGCGGGAGGACGATGCATCAACCTCAACTGGATGCTTGATAGAAAATCAAGGTCTCAGTATTGGTGCAAATTATCAGTCACTCACTTGCCATCTTATTCTCTCTGTGTTCTGTAATCATACACAGGAGATTATTAAATGCATTTCTCTCCAAAATACAGGAAAGAAATATTGCTAGACTTAAAGCCCTCTTATTTTTTACCACTGAATGCCAGGTAACTCTGGGCAACTCACTGTTTTTATCAAATAGAGAGTCAAGAACCTCAGATATTGGTGAAGGTTGCTGAAAATGGTCATGAATGCATATATCATTTCCACCATCAACTTCAGAGTAGAAATTCAGAAAGGAAAATTATGCATTCTTGGAAATGTATTCATATGATAAATATTAAGTGCCCATTGTATGCCAAACTTGGAATATAAAACTATTTTCCTCTAATTTGACTTCCCAACAGGAATTTCTATTGAATTTCTTTTTTTGTAGCTCTTAAGTTAGTACAATCCCAACAATATATTCTAGTCTGTTATCAGATTGAATCAATGTTGAAAGGTAGGCATTGGTTTGTTAAAACAACTAACATAATGTTGCAACACAAATGCAAAACAATTAAAACATATAATGGGTTCTTGTACATAGAAGAGGAAACTGTGCCTATGTGAGTCTCTAACATTTTCCGTTGATTCTCCAACATTATACTATATGTGAACTGTATACTTTGCTGATAGTGTATAGAAATGTGGGTTCACCACAGTCACTCCAACCAGCTGCTCTTTGTACATTAGAACAAGTCAAGAGAGGGAAATAAGCATGTAAATTTTGCCTGGGAAACTATACTTTTGTGGTGTTTGGGAAAATACAGTGAACAGGAAATAAGGAAGTTGGGGTCCTTGACTACTAACTACATTATCTATAAAGTAAATGGCTTCAGTATACAATCCTTGAAGAGTAAGTTCTAGAATTTGGTTCTATGAATAAATGTATTATATTTTATTATTTTGCATTTCCCATTACTATTTATTCTCTTCTTTAATTATTGCCTGACTGTCTACATTTACAAAGTATAAAAATGTTGGAATAATTTCTTTAGGGTTTAATATTTGAAAAACCACAGAGTTTTATTGTATTTTTATGGATAGCAAAAATAATTTCTCCCTCTTGATTTTGCAGATCCTGTCACAAAACCAGTGGTCTGGACTCACCCTTCCTCTGGGGCTGTGGAGTATGTGGGGGAACATGACCCTGGCATGCCAGGTGGAAGGGGGCACTCGTTTGGTTTACCAGTGGTTAAAGAATGGGAAACCTGTCTGCACCAGCTCCACCTATTCCTTTTCTCCTCAAAACAACACACTTCATATTTCCCCAGTGACCAAGGAAGACATTGGGAATTATAGTTGCCTGGTGAAGAACCCTGTCAGTGAGGTGGAAAGTAACATCATTATGCCCACCATCTATTGTAAGTTGCTTATTTGTTTGTTTATATTACTCATGAGATTTTTTTTTCTGGAGAGTTCTCATAGGGGTAGCCCACAGAATATCAGCACCAGATATCATTTGTTTTTTTACCATTGTTGTAGTTCAGGATTATTTATAGCCATATCTCCTAGGCACTGTCTTGTCATAAAGTTTATCTACTAACACAATCCTATTTCTTGAAGAACAAGTTGAAATACTAGCCAAGAACCATTTAAGATATAATTTGGAATTCAGTACAATGTGTGACGTCATTTCCAGTGGAAAGTAAGAATTTGATTTCAAGATCCCAGAACCATGTAGAGGTGCTAATTTGTTCATCCCCAAAAGGAAAAGGTGGTGAGGTTGGGAGAGGGATGTGCTCTGTAGCTGACCCCAAGGGGAAAAAAAAAGTGTTCTAGGTTATGCATGGAGAACACACCTCAGGGCATTGTTGGTTTTTTTTTTTTTTTTTTTTTTTTTTTTTTTTTGCACATTTCTCAGCTGTTTTTAGAAGAAGGGTGCAGGGAGGATCCTAGTCAGGAAAACTTAATTATTCTGTCGAAAGTAATTCAGGTTCCCAAGGAATCAACAATTATTTCTGGATTTCAATTTTCTGTGGTTCTTTCTTCCCTGTATGTTTGTTGAAACTCATGTGCACAGTTAAGTTTATTAAACCCTTCAGCTCATGTCATATTACCATCACCAACCCAAGCACAGTATCTCTCTTTCCTTATTGCATCATTTTCCCAGTCCTTTCCACTTCATAGCACTATCTCTAATATGTTTAATAGCACATTCTAATTTCAGTTTAGTAGTTTCTCAACCTCTATACTAGTAACATTTGGGGCTGGATCACTCTTTGTTATGGGGACTGTCCTGTGCAATGCAGTGTTTGGAATCTTCCTTGGCCTCTACGCACTGCATACCAGTAGCAACCCTCTCCAGCTGTGACAACTAAAAATGTCCCTGGACATTGCCATATGTCTCCTGGGGGACAAAATGAGAACCAATGGCATATAACATCAGGAAGTCTTTTTAGCAGTTTCCATGTAGTTTAGAGCATGGCTGCCATCACAACTTACCAAGAAAAGTAAGGTGTAGCAGAACACTTGTTACCTCTGTGTCATGAGGGAGGAGGTTTCATCTAGTTGAATCTTAAGAGGAGAATTATGACATATATATATATATATGTACATATATATTATATGTGTGTGCATATAAGTATGTATATGTGTGTGTTTGTATATATATATATATATGTTATAGTCACTCATCAAATATATCCTCATTATACTGAAAGAGGCACTAAAGCTTTGCACTTAGGTGCTTAGGAATCAGACAGATTGAAGTGGGAAGTAGATTCAGTCATTACTTGTGTGACCGTAAGTAAATCCCTTGATCTTTCTGAACCTCATATAGAAAATGGAGATAGTTAAAACTACCTTAGCACGTTGCTGTGGTTAAAGTAGGGGCGCATAGGAGGATTAGAGGAACTCTAGAATGGCCAATGGGTAGGGAGAGGAAGGGAGGGGTCAAAGGGTGAAGAAAAAAAAGATGGTAATATGAGATGGATATCATTACCCTAAGTGTATGTATGAAGTCACGAATGGTGTGAATATACTTTGCATACAACCAGAGATATGTAAAAATGTGCTCTATAAGTACAATATGAAATGTAATGCATTCTGCTCTCATTTTAATGACTTAGAATAAAAAATAAATAGATTTTAAAAAATAAAGTAGGTATTATCTAAAAAACAGTCAATGACTGACACAAAGCAAACACTTGGCAAATGGAGGCTGTTTTATTATCAATCGACTTGCATTTTACTTTCTTCATTAGAACACTGATAGCATTCTCTCCATGAAGTCTGTTATTAACTCTTTGGGAAAAGCACCAGCATATTTATAAAATGTAGCCTTTCCCAACCAGATAAAGTTTAAACAAAACCAAGCACCACCAACAGAGCACAAAAGGGAACTGCTGGGAAGAGGAATGCAAAGGAGCAACAGGGTTATACACAGAGATTTTCCTTGAACTTTCACAAATAAGATAACAAAAAAGAATCATTAAATCTTCAACTGGATGTTATCCTGTATTTTAGTAGAAGAGAGAGACTATGCACCATAAAATGTAGGACATGTAATGTCATGGATACCATGTAAATGTGTACAGAGACACATATTAGCGAAAAGCAAGAATGCTGGAGCCCGAAGGTCTGGGGTCAGATCCTGGATCTGACACTTTACCTCTCTATGCCTCAATTTCTTCATCCATATAATGGTGATATTGGTAACCTACTTCTTGGAGTTATCGTGAGGATTGAATCTGTTACTGTATGAAAAGTTCTTAAAATGCTGGATGGCTTGTACTATATAAGAGCCATCTTAACCACAGTAATATCAGCCCATGGGAATTCAGAGGATGGAAACATTCTGACTCAGGAGAAGGCTTCTTGCAGAAAGTGACATTTGAGTAGACTTAGAACAATAGGTATAATTGGAGGCAAGTGGCAATGTCTAGAGAAACCATTACAGGCAATGGGGACAGAGGAGACCAGGCACAAAACTGATGAAAAAGTACCTTAAAATGTATGGTAACAAGTCATTACTTATATTGTGTATACGACATTAATTTTATAGCTGAACTCTTAGCTCTATTTTAATGGTGGTTTTACTTAATATTACATTCTTATAACATTGTGAAAATATTCCATCTACATTAAAGTATAGGCTGTGAAATAGATTCACAACAAAACTATAAGCTGTGACTATTCTATATGACTAGCATTGAATTGGAGCAAAAAGTTCAGAGTTGGTGCAGTTTATTTATATGCATGTTCTTGGCAATTATTCCAAAAGAATTAAAACTTTCAACTTCAATTAACACAAACTTTTGTATTTGATTTATTTAAACATAGTAGATGGATATAATTATCCTAAATGCATGATTGAAGACTTGAATAGTATGAATATACTTTGTATACAATGTTATGTAAAAAGTTGCTCTATATGTGTATTATGAATTGTAAAACATGCTATTATAAATTTAAAAAAATAAAATATCACGAGAAGTGAAAAAAATAAAAAATATGAATAGACAAACCAAATCAAAATCTAGGACTATGTGGACACATCCCTATATTGTTCTTATTGTTTAGTCTAAATGGTTGACGTTCACATACAAAAGTAACAAATGCCAGCCAGATATCATATACTGAATATTAATCCCAAAGAACTATCTTTTAATATTGTAGGAAAGAATAGGAAATGAGATTGTGTCGGACCATTCCTTGTTAACTGAGGAAACCCCGCTCATGTTTGGTTTTGACTGTGTGTCCTAGCTAACATTATGTCTTTTGGGGAGCACAACAAACAGCACAGAGGATTTGAGCTTCAGCTTATACCTTTTGATTATCGAGGTGAAAGCCCTGTTCTACCATTACCAGTGTAGGCAAGTGACTTCCCCCTACTCTGCATCAGTTCCCTTATCACCATATCTACACTGCCCAGTGTAATGCCAATACCTATCTCAAGAGGGATAGAGAGGATTAAATGAAAATTTATGTATTAAAATATTAGTGTGCCGCACATAGGAAGAACTCAATCAATGTTAGGTCTTTCTCTTGGCTTTCATTTTCTTTCTTTACTTTTTTAAATTTCCTTTGAACCAAAACTATACTGTAGCATAATTGGCAATGTGGCAGCAAGAATTTATGGAGAACCTGGATGATATAGAAAATACCTGCAAAGAGAAAACTAAATGAAAACCTTGAGAAAAATTTTTGTCTTCTCCAAACGTTACCATTCCTTAATTAGACATAGTTTTATAACAGTAACATATTTCCTTCACATCAGCTCGTTTTTATAGTTTACTATCTGTATCTCTCTTCATCTACCTACCTTCCTTTAAACTTCAGTCATAGATTTAAACAAAATATTCCTGGGGAAAATTGCATAAACAATTAAAGGCATATGAAAATATCATTTTTGAAATGTACTGTTGTTTTTCTACACGGTTTATTTTAATCAGGCAAAATGAAAATAAGATCTTCCTTTCAACATGTGCAAGTCTATGCACCAATTTCATCACAGAAAATGTTGATATGCAGTGTGAAAAATATCAAAATGGGAGAAAAAAAATAACCATACCTGTACAAGTTAAATAATTTAATTTAGACTCCTAAACCGTCTTCCCTTTGCTGGGCTATTTAAAAGAATTAAAATATCCAATCTGAATAAGTTCATATTTCATAGAACATATCTTCTGAATATAGAAAAATAACTTCTTCTTTATGTTCTTTTAGGAATAGCCTATAAAAATACATTCTGAAGCCGGTGGTGCATGCCTGTAATCCCAGTATCTCGGGAGGCTGAGGCAGGAGGATCATGAGTTTAAAGCCAGCCTCAGCATAAATGAGGCACTAAGCAACTCAGTGCCTATATGACTAGCATTGAATTGGAGCAAAAAGTGGAGAACCAATATCCACATTACAGTTGCTTAGTGCCTCAGCAAAAGCGAGGCACTAAGCAACCCTGTCTCTAAATAAAAATACAAAATAGGGCTGGGGATGTGGCTCAGTGGTCAAGTGCCTCGAGTTCAATCCCCAATACCTCCCACTGGAAAAAAGTCTATTATGAATTAAGACTAGAGAACATGTATAAAATTTACAAATGTGGGTTATGGTTATTCACATCTTTGTAAAGATGAATTACCTACATGTTTAAGAAAGATTTGGACTCTTATTAATTAGTAATCATGAATATTATATTAATTTTTTCTTGGTTATTTTCAAACACAGAAACATTCATTTGGCCAACGTCTCATCTTATTGGTATTCATTCATTAATTTATTCATCTACTCATTCATAATTTGATTTGATTAAAAAATCAAATATCAGCATCTTGTGCTAAGCAATTATTACCTATCACATAACATATAGAAACACAACCACTCTTATAAATTTGATAGTCTTTCTTGTTTTCACTATTTCATACCTGTTTTATTGTTTCTTTTTCTTGGTTTCAGGTAATAAGAATTCAATAAAATGTAAAATATGAAGATTTGTCATTATCTGTTGATATGGCATCAATATATTTACAATCTTTATCATTCTATGCAAACTTGAAATATGTACTTGTTCTTTCTTCATCTATTCTTCTTCCTCTTCCTTCTGACATCATCTTCCCCAGAATGTCTCACCTGTTCCCTCCTGGTCTCACCTCACTGTGCTCCTGCAAAATCCTACACAGATCTCTTCCCTGGTTTTCAGTGCATTGTGTTTTCCTTGTATCTCCTCTGCTCATAAGCACCCCAAACTGAAGTAAGAATTCCACATTATTCACCTTTGTATCTGTAGGGCAACACTTGCCACAGATTAAGAACTCAATAAAGTTTCTTGAACTTGACCAAAATGGAATACATTATTTTTGTTCATACCCTTTTCAGATTTCAGTGATACTTGATGATACTGTGGAAAGGTTAAATTTCCATTATAAGGTGACAGTTTCTTCATTATAGTGCTTTGGCCCTTTGTTTTTCTGACCTTTAGCAAAGTTCCTCAATAATCTTATAAATGTCACATATTCCTTCATAGAGGTCCACATCATAATTTAGCATGAATCATCTATTCTGTTTTCTAAAAACACTGTTTCCATGACAGTTTTCTTCATGAAATCAGGAATCATTTTTTATTTTGTCAGAAAAGAATACAATAAAATCTAGCAAAATTTATCATATATTTATGAGGTTATGATGTCATAATTTGTTATTGGCCTTGGTGGAATACAACGTCAAGTTGATAATTCAGACAAATATCTACACACAGTTCACAACATGTATATGCCTTCTAGCTCCAGCTGTAAATAATAACCTAGTAAACACTATATTTTGTGTGCAACATATGGTATTGCTGCAGGGGAGTACTCTAAGTGATAAAAATTAAAGGAAAAAAGGGTCATTCATGGTAAATACTTACCATCTGCTCCCAAGCAGGGTGGCAAGCAGCATCATGACAGAATTTTCAGTACTGTTCCCACCCAGCCATAAATTGTTAAAAAGAACAGATGATATGTGACTTTACAAGTCATTTAGTAAACAGCCATTCCTGAGGCAATGGGTTCATTTCCATTAGGAAGTTTCTGCCAATGGCAAAACAGTGAACCATAATACAAAGTCAAAATGGAATTATCCTTCTGCTTTTATCTTTAGTATCAGAGGTCACTCTGGTTGAATCATTCCAAACATCTCCAACTAGATTATCCATTCACTTGAATAATGTGCTAGGCTCTACCTCAAAGTAGAGGGATACTTAAGCTGAAGTGCTACTGATAAAGAAAATAACATACAGCCAAAAGAAAATACACTTTAAGCAGTGTGTTCAGGGTAAGATATAGTTAGTGTGTGTGTGTGTTTGTGTGTGAAGAAAGATTTGATCATACACTGAAATGTGGATATTGGTTCTTTGAGCAATAAAATTACAAATGACTTTTCTTTTCATGTTGAGATTCTTTGAATTTTAGGATTTTTAAAGGATTTTAAGAAGCAAGGAATTTAAATGCTTCGAAGTGTTAGGTTCCAAGTAATGGAAGAGATGCTTGGAGGTTGGGGTGGTAGAGAGTTTAAGGGATTTGAGGCCAACTCTGAAGAGCCAGATAAGTAAGACAAAAAGATAGCATATAAGTAAGACAAAAAGGAAAGATGAGGCCAGTCATAAAACCCAACAAGTGAGGAAATAGCGAAATTTAAATAAAAATAAGAGAAGATAAACTAAGATAGTCAGATTTCTTTCTTTGAAAGTATTTTTATCTTAAGCTAGAGTGATTTTTTAAAAATTAGCTCATTGACCTTATTTACTACCCCTGGTTTGCAATGACTTTGGGACTTCCTCTACAAAGAAAACACACCCTCTAAGATTAAAGAAATACTGTTAGTGAAAACACTTCATTCCGTTGTAAGGTCCTAAGGTGATTTCAAATGAGGAGGTTCCCAAAAACATTTTGAGTAATTTTGAAAGGAGTAATATTCATTTTATGGGTGTTCGGTTATGAGGCAATTTTACAGCCACATTCTGTAAACCCCAAAAGCCAGTGGGAAGACAAGAGACCTAAATTGAATGGCTATACTTTTATGATTACATTCCTCTCGTTTACATTGCTTCAAGTCTTGCTCTTCCCAGTCACAGTCGATTCCTCCCATTGGTTTCCTTCTGTGTGAACACTGGTTGGAGGCCTTTGCTTTCCTAATGGTCTATCAATGCTGACAACTAGAACGGGCACTGCTGCTGCACAGAGCTGGAGATGCAGCTTCAGGAACCAGGTCTTCAACATCTTGATTCACTCACAGTGCCTAGAACAGTGTCATACACACAGTAACATCTCAATAGCAACTTTGGTTGAGTGAGTAAAAGCAAATTTTCATTTCCATTACACTACTACTGTTTAGTGGAGTTCAGAATAAGAGGGTTTCACTTCACAGTACACTGTTCTAAATCCCTGATCACAGTGGTTTCACCTGAGATTTCATCAGAGCCTAAAACAGGAGAACAGTGTGACAAGGTGCTAGTGCATCACAGGAAGGAAACATACGTTCCTCCTCATTTTATTCCTCTACCTCAAGTTCCTGATTGCTTTAAATTTCAAAATAGTCAGCTCTCCATATCTGTAGATTCAATATCAACAGATTCAACCAATCTCGGATAGAAAATATTTGGAAAATTACAATTAATATTGTTCAGAACGTGTACATACTTTTTTATGTCTTATCTCCTAAACAGTAAGTCATAACAACTACTTACATAGCATTTACATTGTTTTCAGTCATCTAGAAATGCTTTTAAATATTCAGGAAAATGTATGGAGGTTATATGCAAAGGCTATGCCATTTTATGTAAGGGACTGGGGCATCTGCAGTTTGGGGTACCTTCAAAGTGTTATTGAGCCAATCAACCAAAATACCAAGGGGTGATTAAACTAGCTTCTGGGTTTGCTTTCTGAAAGTATGGTTACCTCATCTTGGTACATTAATGTAAATTTGTAGGTTCCTTTCACTGTTCTCTATGTCATCAGAAAGAAAAAAAAATGTTTAAGGGTAAGTTCCCTAGCTACATATAAAGCTTTGTTTTGAATCATTAGATTCTGTCATATCTTTGCAAATTTGCTTACCAAAAGGTAGGTTGGTCAGAAAAATGCTGACATAATGAAGAGCCACTCTGGAAATCTACAAACTTGAGATTGGCTTATCATATTTAAAATAACTCTACCATAGCATGAATCATGGTGTTGGAAAGGTAGAAAGAACTTTGGTAACCAGTTAATCCAGTTTTTTGTATTAAAAGATGAGGAAAGCCATGACCCAAAAAGTTTCATTAATTTTTGAAGAACATTTAACTAATGGTTGACAAAACTGATGACCCTACTAAGTAAGGTCTAGTCATATTATATTATTGCACACTTCAGAAATGAGTATTAAGTCCTTTTTCAAAACAAAATCAGGACCAAAAAAAAAAAAAAGAAAAAGGATTACAAATTGTCCCTGCCTCTCATGTACTAAATATATTATCTATACATATCGTCTCTCAAGTAAATGTTTGTTGATGGAATATTTGATTGACTAATTACAAAGTTAACATATAATTAAGCAATAATTTATTATAGAAGTAATAATATAGATAGACAACAGAAAATATTCTGAGAAAATTGTATCACATACTTTATTTCACTTTAGGGGATTAGTATGGATGATTAAATGCATATTTTAAAAACTATTTTATTTTTTAGTTGTAATCGGACACAATACCTTTATTTTATTTATTTATTTTTATGTGGTGCTAAGGATCGAACCCAGGACCACGCATGTGCTAGGTGAGCACTCTACCACTGAGCCACAACTCCAGTTCTGCTATTTAAAAGCTATGTGGTCATGGACAAATAAGTTTTTAAATATTATAATGGGAATAATAACATCTATCTAATGTGGTTTCTTTAAAGATTAAATGTGTTTACATGTAAAAATTTAAAGTGCTTTCACATGGCAAATGTCCAAAAAATATCAGTTACCATCCGCTGAAAAGTTAGTACAATCCTGTCTAAAATGTGAAGGTCTTTACAATACAACCAGGACTTAAGACTAGATGAGAAAATGTTATAGCTGGGGAATATTTTTAATCTTTATCTTGTCTGAAAAAAAGGCAGCAGGACATGTGTCTTCATCTGCTGGTGACCTTTTAACATGGGAATGGCAAAATACTATAAAAGCCTTAGAGTGTGAGGGAAAACACCAGGGGATATCCATGATTAAGTAGTTTAATGAT
Organism: Tamias sibiricus; assembly: GCA_025594165.1. Taxonomy (NCBI): domain Eukaryota; kingdom Metazoa; phylum Chordata; class Mammalia; order Rodentia; family Sciuridae; genus Tamias; species Tamias sibiricus. The sequence continues at coordinate 101,760,850 of CM046664.1, read as the reverse complement.
GATCAACTAATATTTGTTGATGACAATGAAGATATATGTTTTTTCCCAAGTGGAATCTTAAGGTTATCTTAGGGATAGGAATTTTAAAAATTCTTTAACTGTTTTAATATTATGGAAAATATGAAACACTCCTATATCTATTTGCACAAACCTGTGTTCCTTGTGAAACTATGCCTTCAGTAAATATTTGCATGACCTATCCTTGCACTGAGAAGAAAAATAGATGATATTCAAAGTATGGTTGTCAAAGAAAAAAACAATGGACATAATATGCTGTAAAATATTTTCAAGTACAATTACTATTTCAGAAATATTGAGTTTTCCAATAAGAATGTATCTTTATCAATACAATACTGAAAAACTTAATGTCACAATGATAATGATAGTGTCTGTAAAATAAATTCCAGGCTTTCACTGTTTCAAATAAGTTCAATTACATCTCAATATTCATTTCCATGAATATCAGAATAAAACATATTTAGCCCTCATCTCTTACTGGGATTGTAAAGAAGGACCTGTTTTCCCAAGTCTCATGTGAAGACTTTCAAAGAAAGTAAGATACTGCTAAGCTCTCCCAAGCCCCCAAAGTATGTTGCAAATATTTATGTTACCCCTCTATTTCTTTTTTGCGTTGCTGCAGATGGACCTTATGGGCTTCAAGTTAATTCTGATAAAGGGCTAAAAGTAGGGGAAGTGTTTACTGTGGACCTTGGAGAAGCCATTCTATTTGATTGTTCTGCTGATTCTTATCCCCCCAATACCTACTCCTGGATCCAGAGGACTGACAATACAACATATGTCATTAAGTATGGGCCTCGCTTGGAAGTTGCATCTGAGAAAGTAGCCCAGAAGACAACTGACTATGTTTGCTGTGCTTACAACAACATAACTGGAAGGCAAGATGAAACTCATTTCACAGTTATCATCACTTCCACAGGTAAGTGTAACTTAAAAGGAAAGTACCCTCACAAAGTACAAATGCATGCTGGCCTTGCTTTCCCTTGTCTAATATCAATGTGGAAGAGAAAACCAATGTGGAATTGTTTGTATGCTTAAATTAAAAAAAAACTGTCTTTCCAATGTTAACTGATTTCTATGACTCGAAGAAAGAAAACTCAAAACAAAATAAAGGTAAATTCTGTTGTTGAATTAAACAGGCTATGAAGAAAAAGGAAATTCAATAAATTACTTCTAAACATGCACAATTACTTTCCTAATTTTATAAATAAGAATACAAGAAAAGTAGGCTGCTAATTTAAAGGGTTTATATCTATTGTTGCATTAGGTCAGATAAATACATCTCTGTACATAGGAAGTATAATTTTTCTATTTGACTATCCTTCTCATTGATGGGTTCCACTTCTCATCCTTTAAATACTTGAAATCTGTGTTCTCAATGATAGATGCAATACCTTGAAAATTACAAAAATTTTTAAGTCTGTAACATTAAGTATCGCTACAAATCATTTTATTTTTAGAAATGTCATAGACCTATAAAAGGTTAAAAATCACCACCTAAAATATGGATGCCCACTGAATTTCCATCTTTCCATTTCATTTTCCTGTATGATTTCACTCATTCTCATGGTTTTGTGTAACACTGGTGCATCCCAAACCTTTATTTTCAAAGCTCTAAAACTGTATGCCCAGCTGCCTTCTGGATCTTTCTGTTTGGAAATGCCAAAGGCAGCATCTAAATCCAACATATCAAAACTAAATCATCTTTTCCCCTGCCAAACTACTATCTGTATTCCCTTTCAAAGTGAATATCCCTATGATTTACCAACCTAAGATGAAAAGCTAAATATTATCTCAGACTCTTTTCTCTTGCTTATTGCCCTACCCACAATTCAATGACCAAATGCTGTCCATTCTCCTTTTTTTTTCACGTTTCTCAGATTCGTGCTTTTCTTTCCTTCCTTCTTCTTTCTTTACTTGTTTCTTTTTTTCTCATCTTGCCTTCCCTCCGCCTCCTCCTTTCCCTCCAAACCCTTTCCTTCTCCTCCTTTTTCTCTGCCTTTTTCTTTTCTCTTTTCTGTTACTATTTTGCTATTGTCAATCTCTTCCTAGATTCCTCTTTGCGTATAGGAAAAAAAAAAAAAAAAAAAAGATTCCACTTGGGAAAAACCTGAGGGCAGGTTTGAATAGGAAGCAGAAATTATGGTGCCTATGATTAGTGAAAGAACAGGTTCACAAAAAGTAAAACCCATTAATATTTTTTCCACTGATGCTCTCCTTTTTCATCTTTGTAGGTGCCTATGATAGGACCCATAATGTAGAGAAGCTCTATATGTTTTGTTGAATAAATGAAGTAAGAACATAATCCTCATAATTCTTACACTGAAATTTTCAATATATGGCCCTTGGGTCACCAACATCAAAATCACCTGGGGAGGTTGCTAAAAATTTAGTTTCATTAAGATACCTCAGACCTACTGGATCAGGAGCTTGTGGGTGGGATCTGGGAATCTAAATATTTGGGAAGCACACTTTGACAATCACTTGTTTAAGATGCTTCCTCCTTTGTAGAATTTTGAGTCTTTTAAAAAAGCTCTTAAAAGCTGAATGTGGTAGCACACACCTATAGTACCAGCTATTTGGGAAGCTGAGGCAGGAGGATTCCTTGAACCCTACAAATTTGATTCAATCTAAGTAATATAGCTAGTGAGACACCAGCTCAAAAAAAAAAAAAAAGTTCTTAAAGACCCTTCAAGAAAAATAAGATTATCACAAACCTGCAAGTGGATGAAAAATGTGTAGTGGATGGGTTCCTCCTAGAACTCCTTTAGATAGAGGTGGGAGTATTATGTTTGCAAAATGTCACCTGAAAAGTATACTGGAATTTATATACTGTCATAGGAAATTATTTTATATGAAGAAAACATTATGCCCAATAATAGAGTGCTATCCAATAAAACTCTCTGTAATGAAGGAACTGTTTCATATCTACAGTTTTCAGTATGTAGCCACTAGCCTCATTTGGTTTTTAAGCAATTGGAATATAGCTATAAAGCTGAAGAACTGGATTTTTATACCATCTTTATTTCAGTTTAAATTTTGACGTAATTAGCCACATCTTTCTAGTAGCTACCACATTGAAGAATGTAACTGTAGAATTTTACCTGAATTATGTTTCATTGGGGCAGCAAATTGTAATATATTTCTTTTATAAACCCCACAAAACATGTGTTTAGGGTGATTAAAATTAGGCACTTATTTATTTCTTGCTTAAACACTTATTATGGGCCAAATATGAGGTAGTAGGCACTGAGAATGAAAAATACAATTTTTCACATGAAAAAACAATTCCTGATATCAAGAGTTCCCATTTACAAACTAAGATGGGTGGCAAATATGTGAGCAGTTAAGCTACCTCCTTTGTTTTCTGTTTTACTAATTTTTTTATAGACTTAACCAACTTTACACCCAGGTAGCTACCCAAAACTTTAAAGTAAGCCACAATTAAGTACATAAAATAGTTTGGTAGCAATCTGAGTATCATATTAGACATGTTCTTTATGTTCACTGCAAGTGAAAACATGGCTTTACTATGTAGAAGTATATTATAGTTAAGACTTTCCCATCCCCTAAACTTTCTCCATTAATATTTAGCCAAGGTATTTTTATAATATTGGAAGCCCCCAATATTTGATTAAGATCGTATTACCAAGGCCTAAAGACAGCTACAGTCTTAATGTCAGATAATTGCCTTTTATAAAGTCTAAAAAACCTGTTTGACCTGTACAAAGACCAACCATTTGTTATTATAGTAAATAAGAAGAACAGGTGCTTATTTTTCAGAGGGATTCAGGGATGTCAACATTAGTGACCTCTTTGTGGTTTTCAGAGCTATTCTCCAACCCCCAAATGTCCACAGAACTTTAACTCAAACAACAGCAAAATGAGGGGGAAATGAATAGTATTGATGTGCTTTATTAAGTATTTAATGTTTTCTAAGTTTCCAAATTAATGAATGACTGCAATGCAGATTAAGTGTACACTACCTATAGATATAAATGACTATCAATTTGGCACTACTGACAATCCACACTGATGAACAAGCTATGTTAAAATCTGAGGGGAATTTGACATCATTTAGAAGGCTAGGGCACCTGTCTTTGAAATGTTTCCAGAACCAAGTTGGCATGTGGTGTAGTTAAGTTGTAGCAGTAGATAAAACTCTTTGTTTTTAATGAGGCAAAAAGCATGTCTAGCCAAAAAGTCTCAGCAATAAGATATGAGGGCAAAGGAAAAGAGAATCAAAGATGACTCCAAGGTCACAGATACAAAGAGAAAATACATGGTCAGAAAATAATCAAAAGTTTTATTGTGGACTTTCAGTTGGGGAGAAGAAGTCTAGAGAATGTGGCAATTAGCTCTGTGTTTTTCTGTGTAAAACTAAACCAGATGGTGACTTCTACCTCTGTGGGCTATGATTCACATCCAATTTGAGATATTATTAATTGACCTTTCTGCATCTCAGTGTAGATATCCTAAAGAAAACAAAGGCAATGGGCTAGGTCACACAGCTAATGAGTGATAAAATAATATCTGAATTCAAAGTCTGTTTAATCAGTATATAAACTACATCCCTTAATGTCACTAAGAATATTGTCACTAAGAGTATGTATCTCATTATCTTAGCCAATTTAATACTTTATCCATGCAGATACTTTGGTTCATCCATGACAAGTGTATAATTTCATATTAATGAGAAATTATGAAATGTCTGTAACTAAAAACAATATCTAGAAGTTTCAAGGAAAGAATTGCTATAAGATAATAAGTTAGCACTTGTATTTTGAGAAGTAATTATTTTATTACCTTAATTTAGGACTTCCTTAAATGCAGATGTCTCTACTTCAGAGTTTTAACTAAGCCTAAATCACTATGACATTTGATATAGATAACATGAAACTGTTTATGGAAATGTAATTATCTGATCAGAATTTGAAGATTCACAATTAATGAAGGCATTCAAGTATATAAATAATGTAAGTTTCTAAAGACGACATGGCCATAATTTGAGATTTAGCTATAATAGAAGTATTTTGAATTTGTATGTAATCCTGAGAAATCTATCATTTACAATTACTGTTCCACATCTTTTCACAAAAGATAATAGGATGGGAGCCCAAGAAAATATTTAGTATCTATCTACAAATTTCTCGAGTCAAGGTCTCCAGTTTGGTCTCCACCTTGGGCCACTATAGGTAACAATTGACATCCAGACCCTGAGATCTTGTGTGACATCCCTCTGGGCATCCACCACAAAATAACTGTATTTTTTCAGGTGGGGCCATGGTGGAGTGTGGAAATAGCACACCCCTCAATATGGCATCTTCATCTCCATAGGGAAATGAATCAGCTGCCATAATCAGGTAACAGATTGGATGGGAGAGATCTCAAGACTCCATTCTGATCTAGAAATAGACACAGTGACTGGTAGCATATGGCTCTCCTGTTTTGGGTACAGTCTCTTAAACAGCAGGGTTGCGATACCATGGATACCACACCTCTTGCCCATATTTGCATTTAACATGTTATTCCATTTTATTTGTTTGCTTAAGGAGGGGGCAAATAGCATTTGCACTCGGTCTTCCGTAAATGAGTCAATCATGTTTAAATAATGGGAAGAATAGCATGCTGTGGGCTGACGAAAAGTGTAAACTTTATAAAAGGAGAAAAAGAGGAAGTCCTACAAGTGTCCAGAACTACATAGGGATCACATACATTCTCTGGGGCAATGTGGTCATAATTTCCCTACTGTCTTGCTTTCAAGTTTGAGTAGTGGAAGTTTGTGTATCCAAAATACACTATCTAGGGCTGAGACCACAGCAGCCTTGCCCTTTGATTTGCCTTCTGGAATATACAAGCAGTGTTAACAGCAGAGAACCAGGATACTCCAGAAGAGAAAGGGGCCAAAAAGAGATTTTGTTCTGAGAAAAGGACTACCCTTATTCTTATGATCCTCGAGGAGGATGCCTGGCCTTTGACATAGCCAAGGTTTGGGTCTGACATTGCTAGCCACTATCATGTGGTCCTCTCACTTAGAGTAAACGTAAGCCAAGGGGAAGAGGCAAGAGGGCAATAAGGAAGGAGTCTAAAGAAATAGTAAGAAATAGGGGATGGGAAGAATGTAATCCTGTATAGGAGAGACTGTGTAAATTGGGTCATTTCGGTAAAAACCTATCAAAAGAGACAAAAAGTTAAAAACAAAGGAGAGGAGGGGAAATGTATCTTAGCATAAAACATCCAGTCATCATCATATGTTAAACTTTATGATGGAATCCAGAATTATAGAATTGTCCCCAAAAGAGCTGATAGAAGCCAGAGTGAAACTTCACCATTAGAATGAGAAGTGCTCTGAAATAAGAATTAGCACATTTTCAGGGTTTTGTTGTTGTTGTTAATTTTTAGTTTTGTTGTTTGTGGTACTGGGGATTGAACCCATGGGTGCTCTGCCACTAGCTAGATCCCCAGTCACGGTCTCACAAAATTGCCTAGGCCAATCTTAAACTTTCAATCCTCCTGCCTCAGCCTCTGAGTAGGTGGGATTATGGGCACGTACTACATTATCCAGCTATTTTCAGCCTTAAGGAAAAAAACTGAGATTATAATAAAATGTTTTTTTTCCCTGCAGTTTTACTCATTGTAAAGCATATTAGAGAAGCTTGAAGAGACTTAATTGCTATTTATTCTTGTTTGAGGAGTCAGGGTTATTGGATTTAAGGAAAGATAGGTTATTACAAAGTGAAAGAGTTGAAGCACCTGAGTTTTGAATTAGAAAAGGCTAGAGGAAAAACTGATTAATAGGAACCTATTTGCTAATTGAAGAAAACATTTTGAGCACAGATTAATGAGAAAAAAATTGAATTCTCAGTCAGAAAAAAAAAAAAAAAAAAAACCTATGTTCCAGATTCTGTTCTAGAACTTACTATGGCAAATATTTTAGTTTATCTGACATTTCTTTGTATGTACCTATAATTGGTGCTGTAAGTTTTTATTATTTTCATTATTATTGATATGATTCGACTATAAGTAAATGGGAAGCAAATACACATCTGGTTTTATATACACATAATACATATGTTTAATTGTGCATTATCTGAAAATTCCCTTAACTAACTTTAATTTCAATATCAGATCTAAAATGAAGAACTAGAAAATTCCTTTGCTTTTTAGTAAGACTGTATTATTTGGTATTTTTTAATTGATTATTTTTCTGTTTGCTTTGCTTTTTTCTTTTTCTCAATGCTGGGGATCTCATACATGCTAGACTGTACCACTTAGCCACATTTCCAGCCCTTTCTTTCTTTCTTCTTTTTTTTTTTTTTACTTATAGTATTTCAGAGAGCATTCTGTTTGCCTTTATCTTATTGGGAACCACAGTGGAGTATGAATTCTTCTAAATTTGTATCTTAAGAGTGAAATCAATGAGCTTTTCTTGAGCATCCAAAATTACACCTCTAGGATGATTAAGAATCTAGAAACCAGTCCTAGAACACCAAAATGATCTAGAGATGTTGACTCTGAAAAAGAGAATTGTCAGGGAGATGTGAGAGTTCTACCAATTGATACAGCATAACAGAAAACAAATTTGATTTATTCATTGTAGTTCTGATAGGCAAAACTGAAAGTATTCAGGCTTCAGTATAGTGGTCAGTCAGAAATGGTGAAAAGAGCATAGAATTATAGTCAGGAATGCTAGATTAAAATTTGAATACTGGAGTTTCAAATATATATCTTTTTTTAAAATATTTATTTATTTGCTTTAGTTGTACACGATGCGTTTATTTGTACGCGGTGCTGAGTATCGAACCTGGGCCGCCCATGTGCTAGGCGAGCACTGTACCGCTAAGCCACAACCCCAGCCCTAAATATCTATCTTTAATATAGAAGTTTTCTTGCATTGTGGAAACAGGAAGAAGCAGGAAGGATAAAATTATTAATTTTGATTAAGACTATGAGTCTCTAAAGTCTCAGAGACAAATAAAAATGTATAACTAACAAGCAAAGAGGAATAAAATAAAATGCTGATTAAGAAAGGTTAGAAAAAGAAATAAAAATGCAAGAAATACAGAATAGTTAGATTGTAGATCTAAGACAAAATATATTAGTAATTACATTAAGCATTAATGAACTCAATATTCCAACTGAAAGACAGATATTGTCAAACTGGATTTTAAAACTCATTGAATTTCACTCACAGGTTGACAGTAGATTTAAATAAGAGTTCAGCAAAAATCAACAAAAGCATTTCTGTGAGAAATTATTAGCTATATGGAATTAACAATAAAGGATATTGCACATTTTATTGTTATTTGTAAGTTATGTGCTACTCATTTTATATAAATAAAATTTATAAATAATGTAGGTATATATGTGCAATTTTTTTGAGACTGAGTTACTAGTATGCCACCAGATAAATTGTCCTATTTACACAATAAACTTGTAAACCTCTCTAGCTGTCCCAAATCATAAAGTATCAGATCAAGAAGACAACTTAAAGGCAATCATTCTCACCTCTTCCTTTTATTAATGCAAAAATCAAAACCCTGAGAATCAAGTGGCTCACCTAAAGTTACAGAGCTCTTGAAGCTCTTTAGAAAGAACATATCTATGAAGCAGGGGTACAATATTGAGAGACAGACAGACAGACAGACAGACACTAAGACCTCACAAAGAAATCACCAAAGTGCTAAAGTAATTCCAAACTGGAAAGCCAACTTTTTAAGTTGGAGAATATTATTTCTTGTACAATTTATTAACAAAGAGGAGGTCAACTATCGTTCTCTTACATTTTATGATGTTCTAGTCTAGGTCTAGAACCAATAAAATGCCATTCCAGTTCATTTTAAACCACTTTACATATATTTCTGCTACCCAGCTTTAAAAGAATTTAATTTAAAATGTGTTTAAATACAATATCATGCAATTCTTATTCTATAGAAGAGCATTTTAAGAGTGAAATTTTCTGAATGCATGTTAGAAATTTATAGATTTCTCACTAGCAGTGAAGATTTTTGATAATGAAAAACAATCTTGTTTATCTCTTGTGTACTCAAGGGGAAAGAGGAATATGGGAACAGTGTTGCATGGGGAAATTAGAAGGGATAATTTGATTTCCATGACTTGTTCAGTAGAGTTTGGCATAAATGATCTACACTACATTTTGAAACTATTCTAAGTGGAAAAGACAAGAGAGTGTAGATAGGTCCCTATTGAGGGAAGATTAATGCTTCCTGCTGATCTTGGCTGCTAAAGGCCTCAACAAAGATTTACAGTCCGGGATGACAGCATGTAGGCTCATATTTAGTGCAGAGCTGAGTGGCCACATATTCTTCACCACACCCAGAATGGAATTGGCGTCAGATGACTTTCATTTCTACTTTAATCTGGACAGATACAAGCACCCACCATGATTCATTTCCACGTCAGTATCTAAGTCATGTGTTAATATGGATGACATCTATTGTTCACATTTTTTGGAGGTCACAACTACTTCCTACTGTATAGGTTAAATATAACTAAACACATTATAATCTGGAGCTGGTATTAACATAACTGTGATTAATAAATTTGTGTTAAAATAACATTAGAGAGAGTTGGCATCAAGTGTTAAGAGCCTGGGGTCACATCTACCACTTATAACCTGAGTGACCTGGGGAAAGCCTCAGCTTCCTCATCTATAAGAGGAGGTGATGAAATAACACCTCCCTGATAAGATCGTTGGGAGGAGTCAGTGAGTTAATATGTCCTACACCCTTAAAACACAGCCTGACATATTGCCAGTATTCAGCAGATGTTAGCTATTAGCACTGTATTCCATAGTCATATTAACAAAGGGAATAACTTGCAAAACAAAGTGAATTTTAGTCACAAGATGAGACTTTAAACATTTTATTTAAAATCACATTCATTTGAGGGGCTGGGATTGTGGCTCAGCGGTAGAGCGCTCGCCTAGCACATGGGCAACCCAGGTTCGATCCTCAGCACCACCTACAAATAAAACGCATTGAATAAAACACATTGTGTACAACCAAAAGCAAATAAATAAAAATAAAATAGTATATTCAAAAAAAAATCACATTCATTTGATTTTCAGGATTGACCTTTCTTGATTGGTCAAAAATTAGTATAGTGTATTTGAACTAAACACCTTCCCTCTCACACATTTAATTATATGCCACCATCAACTTAGAAAATTCACATTTAAAAAAGTTAGATGGAAGGAGGGGAAGGGAGGGAGGGGGAGGGGAGGGAGAGGGAAAGAGAGAACATCTAGTATCTGGGGATGCAATGAGCTGACACAGATCTAAGTTACAGTGGCGAACACAATGAGAAGTATGTCATGTGCTATTTGCTCATTAAGTACAATGTGTCAGTATTATCCCAGGCAGCTTATCACACCAGTTTCCAATCACAGATATCGCTGGGGAATTTCATGTGGGTGGGTGTGTATGTGTTCTAAAATAAGTTTGTTCCTTTCATTTGATGTCTCTCTAGTTTTGCAATAGCGTCTTATTTAACATGTTGAATGATCATAAACATGTAAAATCATATAGTAATTTATTACTAAAATGTATTTATTTTTTATTTAGGACTAGAGAAACTTGCACAAAAAGGCAAATCATTGTCCCCTTTAGCAAGTATAACTGGAATATCACTATTTTTGATTATATCCATGTGTCTTCTCTTCCTATGGAAAAAATATCAACCTTACAGAGGTAAGTAAATATTATAAAAAAACTAAGTTTTATATACATACTTTATATATACCTTACTGTATTTTTTCTCTTTGGGTTTTAGCTATAAAACAGAAGCTAGAAGGCAGGTAATGCATGTTTTTATGAAAATAATTTTTGAATGTTTTTTTCTCAATTATTATCCCTGATAGAAATACCTATTTGTCTTTTCAGGCCAGAAACAGAATACAGGAGAGCTCAAACATTTTCAGGTAATGGTCAGTCTAAAAAGTGGTTAACGTACATAAATTAATGTTGTTTTAATTAGTGATACTAGCTGATATTACTATCAATGTAATAGAAATTAAAAAGCTGATATTAGTATAATATTTATAATAATGTAACATTTATAATAATAATTGAATAGTGCTTTCACTTTACAAAGTGTTGTCTCTGTATTAGTTTTATGTAAGCCACAAAAATGTGTAAAATAAGCCTGGAAGTTACTCTCACTCTGTTTTACAGGCAAGAAAACCAAAGATCAGAGATTTTCCGTAGTCACTGAGATCTGCTGAATCCTTCCTCGTTCATTGATTCATTATTACTATTTTGAAAATGCCAAAGGGCTGTCTCACTTTGTTAATTCATGGGGATGCTGTGATGCCAGCAACTCCATCCCACACAGAAGAGGAACTGGAGGTTTGGCAGGGCCAGTGCTGCTGCTTTGTTCCCAGTTGACCCTCATTACCTTAGCTGTTGACTCTGTGCTGAGTTGTTACAAGTTAACAATGGAAAATTTTCTCAGTCCTTGGCATCACAGGAGCTTGTTCAATCCCTTCTATGCTGCATTCCCCTTAGGAAAATTATTTTTCTTCACCTCAACTTCCTCATCTATACGATAGAGATAAAAACTTCTTCCTATTGTTGCTATGAGAATTAAATAAAATTATGTAAGTGAAAAAACCAATACCCAGATGCTTAATAATTGTGGAACTTATTCCACTTATCTAGCCCTTGCTTAATTACAAATGATTGCTAGCAGAACAGGGAAAGGCCCTGAGATCATCTGGCTTCTCCCAACCACCCCAACCTCATAACCTTACAGATGAAGTACATTTGTGATATGTTATATTGTATGATATTTTGTATATCTGAGAAGCCATAGTTACTTACTCTTTTCCATTATGGTGGTCTGTGTTAGATATTGCAGGATGCAGTAGCTATTATGGGTGCATCAAAGGCTGCTATGACCTCCAGGCTAAAGCCTTGGTGTCTACAAATCTGAATATTGAAGACTACAAAGGCTACAAGCCTGTCCACACGCATGTATTTGAATATGTAATATATTTTTTCACATCAGGCTTTAAGAATAATTGTTCCAGTTCGGTTTCAATTCAGAAGGGCTGATTTCCAACACTGCTCAGAGGCAGTACAACCACAGGGGATTAGGAAATGTTAAATTGGTTTTGTACCTATACATTTAATTAGACAATAATGTTTTACAAAGGTTTTAAAAAACATCAATTGCAAATCAAAGCATTGGATTTGTAAGTAGTATTGTTTTCTATTTCAGGCCATGAAGATGCTCTGGATGACTTTGGAATATATGAATTTGTTGCTTTTCCAGATGCTTCTGGTGTTCCCAGGGTTGGTTTTCCTAGTTCCTGATTAACCAAGAAGTAGAATTCTGCTTCACCAGAGGTGTAAGCAGCATTTGTTTAAGAACTTGGGCAGTGTAGTCCAATGGCTGCATTTCCCCTGCTACATTAAGCAGTGTTGACTCACTCTGTAATGAATGATGTGGCTGGATCTGGGGAGTTAGCTAAGGCATTTTTTCTCAACTTTTATAAGCTAATACAAACAAAGAAGCAACACTAAGTAATAAGCATTCTTTACCTGGTTAGCTTAGCAAGGAGGGACTACCTAAGTTGAAGGTCAAGACAACTGACTAAATAAAGGATCAGGAATCCCAGGTTTAAGTAATTCTGCATTACTTCAGTGACTGCAGTCCAGTCCATCACTTCACTGAACTCTCTCTGTTCCTCAGTTTCCCTTCATTTCACCTTCATAACACTAGAGGGCATTTCAAAGTTGGTTGATCATATCCTTTATGGTACCTCATGCTCTTCATAAGAAAGTTGTCATGTAGTATAGACCATAGTGTGCAGGTATACATTTTATTCTTTTCCTAAAGATGCATTCATTAATAAAGGGAGCAGGAAGTTTTTGTACAGTCAAAGCCATTGTTTTTTCTTACATTTATTTATTTACTTTAGTTGTACAGAATGCATTTATTTTTATGTGGTGCTGAGGATCGAACCCAGGCCGCGTATGTGCTAGGCGAGCACTCTACCGCTGAGCCACAATCCCAGCCCCGCCATTGTTTTTCAGTCTGAAAAAAAAAAAGATCTTTTAAAACAATCAGTTTTGTTTAACAGACTTATGGATGTGTCTCTGAGCTAGTCAGCTCATGAACACTTTTATAGATTTGTATAGGACCAGTTTTTCCTCTTCTACATTATTCCCTATGTAGTCCATTTATGGAATGGATGTCTTGCCTCTAGGCATTCTCGCTTCCATTTTTTTTTTTAAGAACTAGTTGTTAGAAAATGGTCACTTTTCTTGTCCAGAGTATTCTGTCAATGTGTAAGGTTCATCCAATAAGTTTCCTGACCACAGACTTTATTTCAGAAATGCCGTGTGAGTAGTGGAGAGGAGTTGATTGGATTTTACCCTCCCTAAGGGTGAGTCACTAACACCAGTGCCCAGATTGTCATAATATGAAGAGAACTGCACTGGAAAGGCTTTGCATTGTCCCACTCAATCCCAGGCAGGATTGATTTACCCTTCACTTCCACAACCAAAATAACAAAAATAAATATTTGATGGATCAGTTATTTAAAATAGCTTCTCACAGTGGCAGACAACACCACTTTAAGGTGTGCCTTCAACTGGTAGAGCAGGAAACTGAAAAAACTAAGAGGACTTGTAGTTGAATCTTTGAAGATAGAAGTATATTTAAAATAATGCACAAATTTTATTCCTAGGAATTCATTGGAAATGAGTAAGACTTATGTAAAAAAAAAAAAAAAAAACCTTTAATTTATGCTTGTGACAAATTATTGGATCTATGTAAATATGAAGGACCAAAAAGTTTTGGATACAAATTGGGAGGCCTTCTATTGGTTCAAAATGCTACAATTCTTAAGAATTTGAAGCAGAGAAATTTAATTGCATCTCAGAAGCCCTACTTATTTGTGTCATAAACAGAATAACTTGATTTGGAGCTTTGCCCATTTTCAAAGCTGAAAACTCCTGAGGAATCTTCTGAAGTTCTTAGTTGGTCATGCCAGGTGCTATGGGGAAGAAGTGAGAAATCAAAACCAACAACCAAAGGAGGAGAATGGAGACCAGGATGGGAGGAGGATCTGAGTGAGAAGTAGCCAGGATGGCAGTTATGTGGAAAGATTAGCAGCCAATGCAATGACCTTAAGAAGAAAACAAGTACCAACAAAACTAAGATCTCAAAATTGAAGGAAATAAGGGAAATAAATTGAATTGTCAGGGATTTGTTTAGTTTTTAAAAAATAAAAATAATCTCTTGGCTTATTGTGGTACGTGCACAAATGAAATTACTTCTCTATTGTACGTTTCACTGTCTACTTAGCATCTCTTTCAGGAGATGGACAGAAAACAATTGAATGATATGAACTAATGTGTGTATTCAACAGTTTTAATATTAGGTTAAGTTATTGATCATTACTTTTTCTCATAGCCCCTGCCCATTACTATGCCAAAGAAAATCAAGAATCTTTCTCAAGTACAAATCATAAATCAAAATCTCCTCAACCCAAAATGATAGGACAAATCACATATAATAAAGCTTTAGTAAGTAAAAGGAAAACAGGCAGTTTCCAGAAAAGCATATTGCGAAAATGTTCGTCTATAACCTAGCAAGTCAAATTGGGATGAGGTAAGGAACTCCTCAGACTTGGCCAGGGCAGTGTCCTCTAGGTGGAGCTATGTAAATAAGAAGCACTAAAAGTCAGCAGCAGTATAAAAATAAGGTAGATGGGGAGGAAAATCAGACTATGATTAAAATGGAAGACAGTGTTCATAAGAAGAAATTATTAAACACAAAGAATGTGAAATAATAAAACACTAATGTCAGTTTGAATGAAATATAGGATGTTTTTTACTAAATACCTACTATTTATTTCCTCATTCACTCAAGCCTTTAGTTTTTAGAGCCCATTACTCCATTCAAACCAAAATATCTCCCTTAGTGTACTCCATATTTTTTGGTATTATCTCTTGCAATGTGAATAGGGCTTTTGGCTGTATATTATTCTTTTAAGCTATTTTTACACATGTAATTGGCAAATAGTGTCAAAGGCTAATTGAGAATATGTCATATAAGAGATAATATATGTTCACTGATTCTAAGCTGTTCTGTTATATCCTCTTTGCCATTTTTTCCTTCTTATTATATGTCCTGTGTAGTACTGACAGCCTTCTTCTTCAATGAAGGAAAAAAGTGATAGTTTTGTCAAGCTGTATTCCTTTTCTGATCTCATAGCTTTGTTGCTGCACAAACCACCATAGGGTAAATGCTGGAAATTCTAGCAAGGAAGAAATAAGCATTCTAGGTTCTAATTCTCTAATCATCACAACTGCCAATTGTTTTCAACCATGTAGCATAGTGGAAAGAAATACTATTGACTAGTCTTGGCTAATTTTTTTATATGCCACATTTTCTAGATGCCAAGTAGGTCTATTCCAGCCTCCGATGGTGTATCAAGGCAAGATTTGCATGGTACAATTTATGAAGTTATTCAGCACATCCCTGCCCAACAACAGGATCATCCAGAGTAAGTATGAATCTTCATTTGGTGGTACTATGGAAGAGCTTACCTAGCTTTTAGCCTCTGCTTTCCTCAGAATATATTGAAAGTCTCAGAAGAAAACTATTAAACCAGGAAATCATAGTTTCTGTACATTTGAAAATGTATGGGACACTTGCCCATCTGAAAATAACTTGAAGAAATAAAACAGGCAAACACACAAATATCTTCTGGGGCCATGACCTTGGGCCAAAGGACTAGATGCAGAGCTTTAGAATTAACTGTTGTGTACATTTCTCCCTCTCACAGTACTTCCCTATGGAATCTACATCTAGGGATAAAAGGCATGTTCAGGTCAGTTCTCAAGCCCTGGTGGTTATCTTCATTATTTTCCAGTGGCCATGGTAATTTCAGAGCCATGATGATCTGGCAGTAAAAATAGGATCAGCATAAAAAGGCCTAAGGAAGGTCCACAGCACAGACAGCATCAAACACCAGACCAAGAGGACTGGTCTCTCAGAGATGCAAAACTTGTGATTGAGGCTAAAGTCAGGAAACCACTGATCCAGTTAAGCTCAAAGCTGCCACTAAGAAGTCTCTGTCCCCTCTTCACAATGGTGAAACCAAGCCTACAGTCTTTTGAAATAATGAAATGGACTTGTTTTTTGTGGACTGTAGCTGCCTGCAGGCGTAACTGCCACAAATCATCTTCCATCATTTCTTTATTTGTCATTTATTGACTTTGAAAAGAACATCAATAACTACACACAGGAACTTCCCCTCTGGCAATAGAAACAGTGCCAGCAAAGTAATTCATGCACACCTCTGGGTAAATACCAAAAATAACAGCTAGGAATGAATGACTGCATGAGAAATTATCTGATGGGGAGAAGACTCAGTCCCGGTGGGGGAATGGTGGGACTATGCAGTAAGTTAAAGGCTAAATAAGTGATAAGATACTTCAGAGGATCCCAGAAAGTTATCTGGAGTCAGGTAAGTTAGAAACAGATATTTATGGAGCTAGAAACCAATGATTTGAAAAAAGAAAAAATAAAAAACTCTCTGAAATGACACCTAACTCTCTTTACTCTCTGGAATAGAAAGTTAGGGGACTCCTTTTTTTTCCTTTCCTTTTCCTCTTCTCCCCTTCCTTCTTCTTCTCTTTCTCTCTCTCTCTCTCTCTCTCTTTTTTTTGATTGACACATATAACTACATATTTATGAGGTTTAATGTAATGTTTTGATCTACACCTAGATTATGTCATGATCAAATCAGGTTTATTATCATATCACCAGAATTTTGAGAGTATGTCTGCTTTAAAAATTGAATTCAGTAAATTCACTTATTTTCTATGTATCTTTTGTTCTAAATACCTACTTTTCCCACTAGAATACAAGCAAACCAAATGAAAACTTGAGGTTTATCCTCTGAGGTTCCTAAGTACCTAAGTATGAAACAAATATTGAGTTAAAATTGTGAATATGGCAACTACAATTTCAAAACACAAAAATGATCGGGTTGTTTTTGCATATGAGAAAACTGAATCTATCTCTTTTTTTGTGGGGGGAGGGGGATTTACCATGCATTGAAACCTGGAGCACTTAACCACTGAGCCACATTCACAGCTGTTTTTTGTTTTTCTGCTTTGAGACAAGGTCTTGCTAAGTTGTTTACAGCTTCACTGAGTTGCTAGGCTGGCTTTGAACTTTCAATCCTCCTGCCTCAATCTGGGATTATAGGCATGTGCCACTGTGTCTAGCCTGATTCTCTTTTTAAAAAAATCACCCTCTGAGACCATATGACTTTCAGACATAAGTAAAATCTTCTAGAATATCTTAAGAATATGAAAATTTATTTCAGAAAAAAATTTTTGAAGGTGAAAAATTAAGCAGAAATGCTTTTCTTTTCCTATTTTAAATTTTTTAGAAAAACATTAGGATTCATTTTGACATAATTATAAAAGCATTAAATGTAATTTGCTTTAGTTCTTTTTCTCAGACACATAAAGGAACAGGAACATTCAAAACTTCAGTTGAGGACATGCTCCTAAGAAAGGCATCAGGATATCAACTCTTGGTCACAGCCCATGGGGAATGTCATCTCAGCTTCCCTCTCTTCTCACCTTTTTCTCCACTTCTGAGTCCTGTTTGTTTTGTTTTGTTCTCTGTGTGTCTTTGTCTTCCAGTGGCTCTCTCTTCCCTTCCTTTCCTTCTTTGATTCCTTCCATTCCTGAGTCTGCACTTCTCTCTTCCTCTTCGTTTTTTATTTTTGTTTGTTTGTTTGGTACTGGGAATTGAACCCAAAGGCACTTTACCACTGACCTACATCCCCAGCCCTTTTTTATTTTATTTATTTTGACACAATGGTCTCACTAAATTGCTTAGGGTTTTGCTAAGTTGCTGAGGCTGGCCTCGAACTTGCAATCCTAGCCTGAGTTGCCAGGATTACAGTCTCCTGAGTTGCCAGGATTACAGGCCTGCACCACTGTGCCTGGTGTCCTCTTATTTTCTGCAAGATTTTGAGTTTGTCTTCCTTCTCCCTAAAATCCTTTAAAACTTTTTCTTTCTCTGTCTCTCTTTTAACTCTTCTAAATTGGAACCTAACATTTTTTAAAGTATTATTTTCTTTCCATACAGATAATGTTACCTTCTCTAAATTTTTAAAAAGAATAGTGTTTTTTTTATCACCACAAACTGTTTTGCACTTATTTTATTTATAGTCAATTCACAAACATTTAAATAAGACTGAGTCTTTTAAGGATTCCTTAGTTTAGTAAACTCCTGTTCGGTTGTTTTAACCAAAGACTAATGATTTTTCATAAAATAAACATTCCTCCATAGAATAAATATTGCCCATAGATCAAAGACCATTTTTCTCTTTGATTGCTTATGGTTTTTATTCTCTAGGTCCAATTAAATTCAAAGATCAATTTCATGAATAATGCAGTATTGCAGGTGGTTAGCAAACCTCTTCTATCCCTCACTCCCAGAGTCAATGCACAAGCACTGGGAAAGAATTCTAACTTACCGCTTTTTTTTTTCCCCCACCTTGACTTGACAGTCACTTCTGGGGTAAAAAAGACAGCCAAGCAATATTATCCTTTGTTTCTTAGACTATTTTCTTGAGTGCTTGTGATTGTGAGCTAATTGGACTGGCGTTTAACAAATACATAAATTGGTTATGTTCATGTCCAAGTACTCAGCCCAATTATTTGTTTATTGAACTTATATTTGCATTTATTGAAATGCTGTCTGTTGACATCATTAAATATTCTTTGCATAGTTTGTTTTAAACCCAAGGCTAATTGTTATTATCTTGAAAACAGGATATTCAAGTAGGTAAACCTTGAGTTTCAAAAGGTAATTGTCTAGAGAGTTTAATGATTGCTTACTCTTCATATTTATTGATTCAATTTTCACTCATATGATATACAGCTATGTAAAGGAATAAAATAACTTAAAGTTCTTTTACCTGTAGACTTGGATATTTATACAACAGTTCACATATCCCTTATATCTCTTTATCAGGTGAACTTTCATGGGAAAATCAGTACATTGGAGTGAAATAATGAAGGGACATTTCTGAGGAAAAACTGTGGAAATATATATTCATCTGGAATCAATGAAGAACTCAAACCCAATACCTTTTACTCATTACTTCTTTCAAATGCAGCCTAGAAGCATTTGTACAAATTGGACTGCGGATTTTCCAGCACACACACAATGTGTTATGCCTGAGAGAAACAGTGGGGAAGTATTTCTCAGTGGACATTCTTATCATGGGGACTAGGAGGAAGAAAAAAAATGAAGATTCCCCATCATTCTTTTTATATTAAATTTCTCTCAAAAACATTCTAATCTATACTTCCACTTTCATCAACATTGATACTATTCTAATCTCACCTATAATTATGGATTTACATTTGTAAATTTTCTAGTAGTCTCTTGTTTTATTAAATTTTCATTATTGTTTAGGTGGCTAAAAAATTTTCTAGCACCAAATTTATTTGTTGTTACTTGTGCTATTCACAAAATAATAAGGATGGTTGTTCCAAAGTAAGACTGTGCCTTCTCCCTGGTTGTCAAGGGTGTTTTTTTGAAAAAAGACTTGCAAAAATGCTTAAAGAATTACTTATTGAAGTCTTGTTTCTATTTTGTTCAAAGAAAAATGGATTCAAATAAATTATTCTCTTTTTTGCTTTTATGTGGCCTTGATTCTTTGTCTTATAGAGTAAGACATAAGTCAGATTGTAGAGTTAGATTTCTTACCCTTATTTTCCAATGTATAATAAAATGTAGATTATAGAGAACTATTAAAATAAAAGTCTTTACTCTTACATTACTGGTGGGACTACAAACTGGTGCAATCAATCTGGAAAGCAATATGGAGATTCTTTAGAAAACTTGAAATGGAACCACCATTTGACCCAGCTGTCCCACTCCTTGGTCTATACCCAAAAGACTTAAAACAGCATACTACAGTGATTGCAGCCACATCAATGTTTATAGCAGCACAATTTACAATAG
Organism: Tamias sibiricus; assembly: GCA_025594165.1. Lineage (NCBI taxonomy): Eukaryota > Metazoa > Chordata > Mammalia > Rodentia > Sciuridae > Tamias > Tamias sibiricus. The sequence continues at coordinate 101,740,792 of CM046664.1, read as the reverse complement.
CTAAACTGTGGAACCAACCTAGATGCCCTTCAATAGGTGAATGGATAAAGAAAATGTGGTATATATACACAATGGAATATTACTCAGCATTAAAAGAGAATAAAATCGCCGGGCGCGGTGGCGCACGCCTGTAATCCCAGCACCTGGGAGGCTGAGGCAGGAGGATCGCGAGTTCAAAGCCAGCTTCAGCAATGGTGCAGCACTTAGCAACTCAGTGAGACCCTGTCTCTAATAAAATACAAAAAAGGGCTGGGGATGTGGCCCAGTGGTTGAGTGCCCCTGAGTTCAATCCCCGATACAAAAATAAAGAATAAAATCATGGCATTTGCAGGTAAATAGATGGAGTTGGAGAATATCATGACAAGTGAAGTAAGCCAATCCCAAACAAACAAAGGCCAAATGTTTTCTCTGATAAATGGATGCTGATCCATAATGGGGGGGGGCATGGGAGGAATGGTGGAATTTTGGATAGAGCAAAGAGGGGGAGGGGGAGGGAGGGGTCATGGAGGTAACAAAGATGGTGGAATGAGATGGACATCATTACATGTATGATGACACGAATGGTGTGACTCTACTTCGTGTACAACCAGAGACATGAAAAGTTGTGCTCCATTTGTGTATTGTGAATCAAAATGCATTGTGCTGTCATGTATAACTAATTAGAACAAATAAATTAATTAATTCTAAAAAATAAAAGTCTTTTTATTGGTTCTTTTTTGGTTATTCATAGCATTATGATTCACTGTGACATAATTATAAAAGCATATTTATTGCTGTAGTTCAGACCATAATACTTCTACTTTGCCTTCCCTTTTTACTTCCCTTCCTTCTACTAATCTTCCTGCAATTTACTTGTGAAGACCAATGGAATAGAAGACACAGAAAGAAACCCACATAAATACAGTTAGCTGATACTAGACAAAGGTGCCAAAAACATACAATGGCGAAAAGATAGCCTTTTTAACAAATGGTGCTGGAAAAACTAGAAATCCACATGTAGTAGAATGAAACTTGACCCCTACCTCTCACCCTGCACAAAAGTCAATTCAAAGAAGGTCACAGACCTGAGAATTAGACCAGAAAATCTACAACTATTAGAAGTAAATATAGGCCCAACACTCCAACATGTTGGCCCAGGAACTGACTTCCTTAACAAGACTCCTAAAACACAAGACAGAAAAAACCAAAAATCAATGAGTGGGATGACATCAACTTAAACTGCTGTACAGCAAAGTGAAGAGAGAACTTATAGAATGGGAGATCGTTGCCACCTGTTCTTGAGGGCATTAATATTCAGAATATATAAAAACTCAAAAAACTTCACACAAAAATAAAAATCTTATTCTCTTATGGCTGATCACTTTATACAATGTGTTTTTTTTCTTTTTTAAACTGGTGCTGAGGATCGAACCTGGGCCCCGCTTGTGCTAGGTGAGCTCTCTACTGCTGAGCCACAACCCCAGCCCTGATCACTTTATACAGAAGAAAACAAATGATGCAAAACAATTTGTTTTTAAAAATATTTAAAGCATACTGCTGCATTTATAATGTCCCTCCCATATGTTCACGGAAGTGCTTGTTGAAAAGAAAATTAAGACTAAGTTTCATGACTCCTTTCAGGTCTTCTTTCTATCACATCATATACTTTTCTGTTGCAAAAGTCAATCAGTGCTACCACAAATATTTCCTTTTGTATTTAATAAAACCAAAAACTATCTAATTAGAAAAGAAATTCACATTCATTTTAAACATATTATGTATACTTGGAAATGCAGGGAAACTTGCCCTACAACAATTAAAAATCTTTTGTAATCTTACCTTTCAGAAATAACCTGTTAGCATTTCCCTCAATTAGTTATTTACAATTTATTCATATTTCTTCCAGTTCCAGAAAGGATTTGTGGTAGCTTCTATAAATGCATAATATAATAACAAGATAAACTACACCCTCAAAATAAAGTTGATATGAAAAAACAAAAGAATAATAAGAGGCAAAGTTAAAGCCGAAATGAGGTTAATGACCAGTGTGATGAATTCCCCTTCATCTGTGAGCTTGGTTTTATACTATGAGTAGCATATACTGGTATATATCTAAGGAGGGGCTTCTATGCTGAATGCAATTTGTGTCAGAGCCAAAGGAAGTTTGCTATGCCATCGCAGGGCCTCGAGAGAGCAGGTCAGTGTAGGTGTTCACCTATCCACCCCCGCTCCATCTGCTCCCCCCTCCTTCTCTATCTTGTGTCCCTCTTTCCCAAGGCTGTTGTGCTCTTACTGATGCATCTCTCACTTGGTGGGCAGACACTGTCTACAACGAACTATGGCTGCATCTCTGTTTTCCCCTTCCTAAATCCAGCCCTAAAACGCTTTAATACACAGATGATCTTTCTTAAAAAGGTAAGAATATACATTCATATGATTCCCAAATCAAAAGCCCATGGAAAATTTGCACCAAGATAATGTGCTCATTAGTTTTAGGTTTGGCTTTTTCTGTGTATCACTTCAGAATTTCTCACCACCAACCACAGGAAATACAACTATATATTCATATATTTTTTCAAACTCACTTTTCAATTACTTGTAATTCCTCTCATTTCTGTATCTCTCTCACACACACAAAAAGACTCCCTTAATGCATGGTTTTGCTCAAAGCAGCAAGGAACTGCTGAAGGGAGAAATGCGAAAAGATCTAGAATCCAATTAACTTTTGCCATCATTGGTGTGTAACACCGGATGACTCACTGCTCTTTCAGTAAATGGGGATGAAAATCTCATAAATTAATCAAGGTTTCCAAGGGAAGTGATGAACCAAAACCCAGATGTTCACCTAATTAACAAATTAATCTTTAAAAACCAGCCTAAAGTTCTTTCCTTATTACTAAACATAAGCTGTGCCATTTCTAGTTTTCAACTTTATATTACTGCTTCTAACTTGGAATAGAATCATATTCTTAATGCTTATTATTTTTAAAGAATATGTTTCATGGATAAAAACTTTTAAGCAAAAATTAAAATACTTACAAATAAAATGCAGTTCTCCTTGGTTTTCTGACATTTGTACTTCCATGTGAATGAGATAATTTCAATTAAACTGCACACATATGCTCACAGAACCAGGTTCATGTGATTCTTCATTTCTATTAGATACGTGCTTTCTAAAGTTTTGTTACAATGATAAAAATTGAGTAACATCACACTAGGCATGTAGGTAGATATTTTACTGTATTTTATTAAAGTTTTAACTTTTTAGAAAGTTCTGATTTTCTGATTCTACATTGCTATACAACCATTTGTATTCGTATGTCATTCTTATCTATTCCTCTCAAGTTCATGTTCTAATACATGTTTCATGAGGCAGTAAGAAGGAAAGGATATTTATTCCCCATCTGTAGACACAGAAATTAGACACAGAACTTGGATTTAGCCCTGTTATTCTCCTCCCTTCTCATCTCATAAACTGTTCATTGTGATTACCTTATTAACCTTGAAATTTATAAACACTTTCACATATATGACCTCCTGCGATCTTCACGAGAACTCTGTGGCCTAGAACAAGCATGTCCCACAGATGAAGAAACTAAGACCCTGAAGTAAAATGACTGCTAAAGACACCAAACCAATCGGTGGCAAAGCTGATCTTTGAACCACACCTCTGGTTCCCATATACCACATGAGTTCCCTGGACATGACATCCCCAAGTAGAACACACCACACCAGTGTATTTTCTGTAAGCCTTACCTTGGGAGATTTATTAGTTTCAAATGCTATTGGGCCTTCAGCAAATAGTTTTTTCACTTTTTTTTTTTTTTTTTTTTTTTTTTTGCCTGTACCTCAGAGTTTTCTCACTTGAACCTGCTCCTAGGAAAAATGACAGTTCAATGGCTTTCCATCAGTAGAGCATCAACTGGGAGATTGTTTTCATACATGTGAAAATTCCCAGCAGAGTTCTACCTTAGGTTATGGCAGATGCTCTCTGAAGCTTTGAGACACTTCTTTAATTCTACATAAACAGCTGTCACAGGTGGGACTTCAGAGACCCCCCAAGGAGGCCAGTTCTGCTGAGCATGCCCCATGGCATACAGCCTAACATATGCACTTTAGACACTTTAGAACATAGACAGTGAGTGCTTTTCTAATTGCACTGAGTTGAATTGCCTGCCCTCTGAAAACTTAATAAAGGCACCACCTGTAGGAGGCAAATAAATTATCATGTTTCCAATAACTGAGTTCCTTTAAATTTGACTCTCAGGGTCACTTAATAACTTTGGGAACTGTTTTTCCTTGCAGTTCACTGAGACATTGTAAAAATGTTTTGTTCTCCAGCAAGTCAAGAATCATGATAATGTGATTGTAGCTATAAAATTTTATCCTTATTACTTATAAAATAATCAATAGTTTATGACTCACCAATGACTCGTCACCAGACATTTTACAGATAACGGAAACTGAAACAGACATTCCACCACATGGACTAGACAACTTTTGCTTTAATTTACCTCACAGTGACACCCTCCAAGAAGGTCAGGTACTCTTTTAGGCTCTCATTACCTAGTTATCGAAACCCTTACAACACTACCACAATTATAGTGTAGGTCAAGCATGCAGGAGATCATTATGATGCTGTGCTCTAAACAGAACTATCATAAAAATTTAGAGGCAGCACAGAGGAAGAAGTGATTAATTCCTGATAAAGACCTCCAGGAAGTTTTCTTATAGTGTGTGAGGTTTTGCAGGTCAAGAGGAGTTCAGCTTTAGAGGAAAGGGTATTCCATCGGGCAGCAAGAAAAAATATTTGTAATATATAAGAAACACGTGTGACAAGCAGACATACAAAACAAGGAGCATGTGCATTGTCTAGGAGTTATTAAGGAAAAATATACAAACATGTCCAGTGCTTGGGAAATAAATCTGATTAGAAATTTTAGCTCAGTTATGGTGATTAACTATCAACTATTTTCCATGTACCATAAGATAGCCAAGAACTATGGCCCACTCCTATCTTCTAGGAGCTTGTAGTATAGTCATAGAAAAAGATACAGGAGAGTTTATAATAATCCTAGCAACATGTTAAATTCAATGTGGTATAATTACTGTGAAAGAAGAACTTGTAGCACACTGTGGACACTTGGATGAGGCCTTCAAATTGAGTCTAAGAGATTCTAAGAAGCTGATCTGAACCTTCAAGGACAGGAGGAGTTGGCCAAGTGAGGAAATGTGAGGGAAGCATTTCAGGCAGAGAGAACTGCTTGGACAAAGACAGAGAGACAAGAAACAGCCTGGTTTATCTGAAGACTAGATAGAAAAGAAGACAGAGAATCAGGTTAGGCATGATCAAAGCGAGACTGATAGAAGCAGCAGCTAGCATCTTGCACTTCCCCATGACACTCATCACAAGGGTAACTGCATGCTCAGTGTCTCTCCCTCCTGCTAAACTGTAAGCTCCCAGTGGCAGGGAAAGCAGAGAAATATGTCTGCCTGTATTTCCAGTGCCTGTCACATCTCATCAAGTAATAGGCATTTGATGATAAAATCAATGAATGAAAATAGAGGATATAGGCTAGATCATGGATGAACTTGCATGTGTAGTCAAGGCTTAGACTTATTGTCTAAGTGATGAGATACCGGAAAAGGTTAATAATCATGTTGGATGTCTGTTTTGTATAGATCACTCTACAGAAACTTGGGAATGTATTTTATGGGACAAGGCTGGGAATAGGTAAATAATTTGGGAGGGAATAGATAAATAATGGTAAGGATGAAGCTCTGGGTGGGATATATGGTGGCATTTGAAATACACGTTTTGAGGATAAAGTTGGTAGGGACTCAGTGACCAGATTTGGGAGGCAAAAAACAGGGGACAGCCATGAATAGCTCCTACGTTCCCATTGCCAGTGCCTGATGATGCCATCACACACAGTGGGATGTGGAACAAGACCAGACTGGATCAGGATGTGCTTAGTGTTCCAAATATACATAATATACATGTCTAATAGGCAGTTGTATCCAAGATGGGAACTTCAAGGAGAGGTCCCAGTTTAAGAAATAAATTTGAACCATGTATCACTTATGATGTCTTTGACAGAGAATGATAGGCATCTCTGATTAAAGTTTTCCTATCAATAATTTATCATTTCAAGTGGTAGGATGTTCAAGGGAAAAATGGATTACAGGATTGGTCAGTTTAATGACTCCACAATATCATCAAGAACCCATGTTCTTTTCCATCTCCCCACTCTGGTTAGAGGATGGCTGCAGCATAACCAAAAGTTAAATCTAGAAGTTATATCCACAAAATCCAGAAGATAAAAAAAGCTGCTGTTTCCTGTGTTATTTTCTTAGGTAAGGAAACGTTTCCCAGCAGACTCCTCTAGAATTCCAGGAGGGTTTCCTTACCTACATGAGTTACATGAGCTTCCCTAAAGGAATTACTGGAAAAGCAATGGGACTAACCTTGATTGAAACAATACTCAGAATTTACTTCCCTGGAGGTAAAGATGAAACCAATATCCCCAGAAGCACATGGCTAGGAAGAAAAACAGTGATTAAAACTGAGGTATTTATGGAAATGGGGAACAGTATAAATGGATATCGGAGGATAAGATGGAAAGCAAATAAGAAGGAAATACCCCTGGAAATACCAACCTCAGGAAATGAGAGGAGAGCTAGGGAAAGTTAAGAAGCAGTAGTTAAGGAGGCAAGAAATATAATATATATTGGAATATACAATATATATTGTGTGTGTGTGTGTATATATATATATATATATATATATATATATATATATATATATGGAACCATGATGATGATGCACTCACACACAGTGGGATGTGGAACAAGACCAGACTGGATCAGGATGTGCTTAGTGTTCCAAATATACGTGTCTAATAGGCAACTGTATCCACAATGGGAACTTCAAGGAGAGGTCCGAGTTTAAGAAATAAATTTGAACCATGTATCACTTATGATGTATTTGACAGAGAATGAATGATAGGCATCTCTGATTAATAATATATATTGGAAATAATATATATTAGAAAGAATCTTTAAGGATAATTTGAGCAGAGCTTTAAAAAAAGTGAGAGTGGGGAGAGAAAGAGAAAACAAATAGATATTTTATCATGTGTGTCTACACATAACCAGGAAAAAGGGTGGCTTTATGTATGCTGGTCCCTGATATATAATTACATTAAACTATTTAAGCTTATGATTTTTCAGATTAAGAATATACTTTGTATACAACCAGAGATATGTAAAAATGTGCTCTACAAGTATAATATAAAATGTAATACATTCTGCTGTCATTTATAACAACTTAGAATAAAAAATAAATTTGAAGAAAAAAAAAGAAATTTAACAACCAGGAATTCTTGGTTTCGAACAAAGCCTCTACTAGGCCAGCCTGTCAGAAAATCATAACTGGATATTAAAAGAGAAATATATTTGCTTGATTCCAGAGTGATTAAACAACAACAACCTCTGACCTTGACCTAGTTTCCCATACAATGGAGGAAATGGGCTATCACCTTCTTACTGTTCCAACATTTGCACTTAATACAAGTCCTTTTCAAACCAACCATGAAAAGCATCCCAATTCAAACAACAAATTACATTGTGACCGTACATGAAAAATTCTCATTTCCCTCCTTGTCCATCTGACAATTCCTGTTTACTTTTGGAAACTATCAGTGCCATTGTCACCTCTGCTGACCGAGATGACAGAAGTATTCTAGACTCTCTGTGGTTTCATATTGATGTCTACAAGACTCTGTTAGAATCCTGGTCACAAGTTTGTGTTCCCCTCCTGGATAAAGATGAAATAATTTTAAATGAATGAAATGTCATTTAGTTACTAGGTTACAGACCTTGAAATGATACCAGCATGGTAGTGGTATGTAGGACTATCTAAAACCAAACACTCTTTTGTGCCCACTTCCTGGTTATCTAACCTAATCTGTAAAATGAGAAGGTAGGACCAAATAAGCTCCAGGATTCCTAAAAGTTCCATGGCCTGTGATTTTATTAATTTTCTAAAAATGTGTATATCTTCTTAGCAGACAGATATTGTAAGATCTGAATCTTCTACCCAAGCAACCATCTTTACTTGAATAACTGAACCAGAAACTGGACATAAGAGATTTGTTTTCTTGTTTGAGAATGCTAATGCTATCTCTCTGTACCTTTATCTCTATGTAGCACTGCTTAGTGTAAGCACCATCAAGTAATTACACAAGTGTAACAGTTGCTAAATAACTATTGTTTTGGTAAAATGTTCAAACATTTTTTAGTAGTTTTTTTGGATTTTTTCTTTTTCAAATTATCCATTTGAAGGAAGGGAAGGAGAAACCAACCTAAACTCCTGTCAACAGGAGACAAGTCAAATAGAGTTAGGACCTTCTATAGCTCTTAAAAGCAGAGATAAATCTGAATGTAATAACATGGGGGAAATTTCTGCATGTATTATTCATTAAAAATAATATGTCACAAGCCGGGCGCGGTGGCGCACGCACGCCTGTAATCCCACCACTTTGGGAGGCTGAGGCAGGAGGATCGCGAGTACCACAAAAAATAAAATAATAATTATAATAATAATAATAAGTCACAGATAAATTTTATGGTATGAGTCCATGTGTGAATGAAAATTTTATTTTTGTACACAAAGATCATATTCTGTAGCAACCTCAGGAAGAAGAAAAGATAAGATTAGTAGGTGAAGAGGCTTTGTATGTTTTTTTATTTTACAAAAATGTGTGCAGTTTCATACACACACACACACACACACACACACACACACACATCAACAACAATAAGAAAAAGTTACAAAAGAAGAACTTAATGTTCTAAATCACATTTTTTTTTGTACCAGGGATTAAACGCAAGAACATTTAACCACTGAACCACATCCCCAGACCTCTTTATTTTTTATTTTGAGACAGGATCTTGCTAAGTTGCTGAGGGCCTTGCTAAGTTGTTGAGGCTGGCTTTGAACTTACAATCCTCCTGCCTCAGCCTCTGGAGCTGATGGGATTACAGGTGTGCAGCATGGCACCTGGCAAAATCATACATCATGATTGAAATTATATTTATGCAACATTTTTCCACCCTTGTATGTATACCACTTATCTGTTGCTCTTCATCTACCCTCCTTTTTTGTCACCATTTTTCCTTGTCCTTTTCCTCCTAGTTATCCTTCTTTTTTTCTGACTTCATTTTCCCTTATTGTATTCCGCATTCCCATGCTTTTAATTTCCTTTCTCCCTGCGCCCAAGCTTGGTCCTAGAAAGGTACCTGTGATTGTCAATGGATGACATTCATTTTGGGTGGTGGCCTGGCCCAGAGCTGCCTAGATAGTGGGTTTGACTCTGTGCTCAGTTCACCTGAGAGGAACTGGCCAATACAGGAAAACATCAATACTCAGAGACTGACCATAGATACATGAAACAAAATTCTAATACCAAAGCCAGAATTTTCTTTATTAAAATATATGCATTTGGCTTTAATGTTGTGGCCACTTATCCTGCTGGGCTGTAGAAGGGAAGAGTGAAATCTGACTGGGCTATTGGATGTTGTAGCAACTTCCAGGTTAGTCATCAGTGTTAGTGAAAGATGTAAAGTATTGGGGGTTTTGCTTATTATGGCTAACAGTCTATGTCACTGAATTGAATTGAATCAAATTGAGATGAACTGAATTGAACTATACTGAGTTGGATTACAAATGACAAACCTGAGGTAAAAGCTTTTTATGGATTCACTTAATTTATTGGTGCAACATATACCAAATACTACCAAGTACTTTGAATATATTCTCCCTCTGAATAACTGAATGAAGAATTATCCCTACTTTATAGATGAAGAAACTGAGGTCCAGAGAAGCTAGGTAACCCCACCAATGTTATCAACTGATAAATAAATGTCTTTGTCACTTTCAGCTTCCTCCCAGCCAGATTCAGCAAGAGTTGCTGTGTTAAATTATTTTGGAGGCTTCTTGAAGCAGTGTGCTTACTTATGGAGTTCCCAGCTAAGTTCTCTGGAGTTAAGTAGTTACAGAACATCAATTACTAAGTTGATCAATGTTCAGATGGCCTCTACTCTACATAAGGAAACTAGAAATAAATGGAGATATTTTCTCAGAATTAACAAGCTAGAATCAAAAGGAGTATGTCTCTGTTGGTAAATATTTAATGTATATACATATACCCATTAATTTATGAACAGAAACATCTATACAATAATTTTTACATGTTTAGTCAATGTTTTCATTGCAGTGAGGCAGACTACAAACTTTTTATCTGCAGAAAGAGAAAGATGAGTTTTCTCTACTTTTCTAGAATTAGGTACCTGGAATTTCAACTCCTATCTCTCAAATCAAGCTGTTCCCAGAACATTGTGAAGAAACTTTCATTTATATAGAAACAAGAAGGCCCAGATGAAGAGGGTATGAGTGTGTGTGTGTAATGTGGTTCCGAAAGGTCTCTTAAGTAGTGGGGTTTTGTTCAAACTGGGGTAAACCAGTTTTAATGAGTAGACTTAATTCTTTTGTCTGCATCTAATGCACTTTTTATTGCATGTGGCAAGTAGTAAGGATACACATTTTGTGATGTGTTTTTGAAAAGGCATTAATATGAATGCTCCCATTGCTTCCTTCTCCCTACATCTTCCTATCTCCCAAACATAAATAAGGATTAATTGAAAACATATTCTGCTGCCAATGTAGCAATAGAATTATCATATGATCTAGTTATCCCACCACTGGATATTTATCCAAAAGAGGGAAATTCAGTATATTAAACAGGTATCTGCACTCCTTGTTTATTGCATCACTATTCACAATGGCCAACAATATAGAATCAACCAAGGCACCCATCAATGGATGAATGGAATTTTCAAAATGTGTCATACATACATAATAAAGGGTTTTCTTCTTTTTTTGTTGTTGTTGTTTTTGTTTGTTTTTCTATACTGAAGATCAAACCCAGGCACACTGTACCACTGAGCTACAACCCCAGTCCTTTTTATTTATTTATTTTTTATTTTAAGACAAGTTTTCCCTAAATTGCCCAGGTTGGAGGCAAACTTCTAATTCTCTTAGCTAAGCCGCCTGAGCAACTGGGATTACAGGCACGAACCACTGTGCCCAGCTCACAATGGAATATTATTTATCCATAAAAAGAATGAAAATCTGTCATTTGCCACAAAATGGATGGAACTGGAGGGCATGATGTTAAGTAAAATAAAGCAGATGCAGAAAAACAAATACTGCATGTTCTTGCTCATGTTTGGAAGCTTAGAAAATAATGAAAGGGATAGAGCAACATCAGATAACAGTTTCCCAAATACAGTTAAATAGTAGGTTCTAGTGTTCTCCAGCATAGCAGGTGACTAGAGTTTACAACCATTTACTATATATTTTGTAAAGACATAGACGAGAGTGGTTCAAAGTTTCCCTGATTTAATCATTATAGATTGTATACGTGTATTCAATTATTAACACTGTACTCTATAAATAGGTACACTTATGTGTCAATTAAAACTTTATAAAGCTTAAAAAAATATTTTCTACTGTTATTGCTGAAAGAAGGCCAACAACTCCCAGATTTTAATTTCAAGCTAAATCAAGGCAACAGGTATTTAATGTATGGCTCATTTGTACCAGCAGGGGTCACTGCATCTTCTGAGAAAAAGAAGGATACAAGCCTCTTTGCTTCTGAGTCACTGGCTGTTGAAATCTAGACGTGTTGGATAAAAAGACACCAAAGCAACCCCCAATGTGTGAATAGTAGACAACAGTGACTCTCAAAACCATCCCTGCCAGCACAGGACAGTTTGACATTTATGTATTTTGTTGAAAGTGCAATTTCCACACAGCAAAGCTGGAAAGTTAACATTCAACTTAGCCAAGTTAAGCATGTCACATAAATTCATATCCAGTGTTACAGTACTCAGCATTGTGATCAGATCATGAGAGAGTCTCCTTTGACTCACAACTTGTTTCTATCTCAGGGGAAAAAAAATTATGGAAGCAGAAGAATGAAAGGTGGGAAGGTTTTGTGTATGGTAATTAATGTTTTAGGAAATACTTGGCAAATGGCATGGTGAAATATACTTCCCAGCCTAGAGGACAAGAAAAATTCCAATAGGCTTACATAGTTACACAATCTCAAGTTTGACAGACCATTAACACTAAAAGTATGAGATTAGAATGTGTAACCAAAGTTATTTTATAAAGAATGTTAAGAAAAGAAAGGATTATTTGTCTAGAATTGTTTATAGCTTATCTGCTTTAAGAGAGTGGCTGAGCTGTTCATTTATGATCTCTTCTAACCTAGGATTCCAAAGGTGGTTATATTCCTTAATCCTTTAGTGCCACCTATGGTCTCAATTTAGAAAGTGTTAGTTTAAAACAAATTCTAAACATTGTGAAATCTCCTGATTTAAAATTAGCAACTTTGTCACTCCTTTATATTTTGCCTTTTGGGTTTGAGTGCATGAACTGGATAATTTTCCAGAAGGCAACTTTGCAATGTATGAGATTTAAAAATGTTTAGACTCTTTAACCCAGTAACCCTATGTCTTGGATGTGAAGAGAGACAAATACACTGGAAGAGATTGTTGTATTTTGCATATACACTAGCCAAGAACAGTGACGCATAGTCCTTAGTCCGCAAAGAAAACACAGGTTACCAGAAGGAAAATCCTTTGTTTTTATAAAATAAAATATCACCTCCCTTGTGCTCACCTCCTGATCTGCACCTCTCTTAATTGCTGTAGGGGAGTAATCTCTCCACCTCAGGTTTGAGGTCTACCCCCCACCTTGCCTACTCAAGAACATTACACCAGCCACTCTTCCTTGTCTTCTCTTTTATATATTCGACCTCTTCTCTCAGGTCAATGCTTTCCACCATCTTTAAAGCATACTCAGTGAGTGGTATTTTAAATAAAACATAAAAAGAATCCCTCACTTGGGCTGGGGTTGTAGCTCAGTGGTATAGCAATTGCCTAGCATGTGTGAGGCACTGTGTTCAATTATCAGCATTGTATATAAATAAGTTAATTAATTAAATAAAAAAGCCATCAACAACTAAAAAATATTTAAAAAAAAAAAAAGAATCCCTCACTCGACTCTTGAGTCTTCTTTCTCCTTATTCTAGCCAGCTATAGTTCCAGTGCAATGGCTTACTTCACAATCTTCTTAATTTTATTTGCTATGACAATTTTTACATCTCCTGCTCAACCCTAAACCTGCTCTAGTCTGACCTATGGCTCCATCATTCTACCAAAACAACTTTCTCTAAAGTCACTAATGATCTCTGTGTTGCTGAATTCATGGATTTATTATTATTTTTTTTTCTGTACTCATTGAAGCATCTCAGCAGTAGTCAATACTCAGTCTCCTTGGGTTCCCCTCTTCTCTAGCTAAACTTCTATTTTTTTCTTCTTTTTACCTTCTTCTTTTTGGCCATTAAATACCCCAGTTCAGTCTTGGGCTCTCTTCTCACTCTCCTATCTTTCTCCTAGCAATTTCTCCATGACTATGGTTTCAATTACCAGCTACAAGTAAGTAATTCACAAACTCTTCTAGCCCACTGTTTTGGTCTGAATTCCAGGAGCATGCACACTTACACACACACACACACACACACACACACACACACACACACACATTGGCCTTCTGACTTCACAGCTGGAAGGCATCTCAATCTCTATTTAACCAAGACCTAATTCTTGATCTTCCCCTCCAAATATACTCCCTGGGTTCTCTCTTTCACTTCTACAAATGGCCTCAACACCCATCTACTGATGCAAGCCAAATCCAAAATATCCTTCTTAATGCCTTCCTTTCCTCATGGTGCTTCATCATCCTCAAGCCCTATTGATTTTCCCTCTGCCTCTTAAATCCTTCTCTCCATTCACCATAACATTGATCCAGGTTACCATTATCTTGTCTGCTGCAATATACTTATTAGTTTTAATAGTGTTAATAGTTTTATTTCTTCTTTCCCAAACTGTACACCATTTATTTACTTTCTAGGATAAATGCACTTGAAAAAAACCCTTCAATACAAAACTGAGTAGGGATGTTGAGGAGAGTATCTTTGCCTAGATCCTGATCTTAGGGGGAAAACATTTAGTTTCTCTCCATTAAGTAAGATGTTAGCTGTAGTTTCTTGTAGGTGTTCTTCATAAAGTGGAGAAATTTCTCCTTACCAGTTTGCTGACAGTTCTCATTATGAATGGGTGGTAGATAAAGCCAAATGCGTTTATCTTATCAATTGATTGAATAATCACTTTTCTTCTTTAGCCTGTTGATGTGGTAAATTGCCATAACTAATTTTCAAATGTTGAAACAGCCTTCCATACTTGAAATAAATCCCTCTTGATTGTGATGTATAATTTTTTAAACAGGGCTATAGTATATATGTTAATATCTTGTTAAGGATTTTTTGCAGTCTTTGTTCATGAGAGAAATCAGACTATAGTTTTCCTTTTCTCTTATGTCTTTGGTTCTGGTAATGCTGACCTCATAGGATGAGTGAGGATGTGTTCTCTCAGCTTCTATTTTCTGGAAAGAATTATATACAATCAGTATTATTTATTTAAATGTTTGGTAGAATCCACAAGTGAACCCATCCAGGCAGGCCTGATGCTTTATTTTTTGAGAGCTGTTAATTCTTGATTTGATTCTTTAATAGACAGGCCTATTCAGATCACCTGTTTCCCCTTGTGCAAGTACTGGTAGTTTGTGTCTTTCAGGAAATTGGTCCATTGCACCTAAGGTTCCAAATTTGTGGTCATAGAGTTGTTCATAGCATTCTTTTATTATCATTTAAAAACAAATAAGATAGTTATTAATGAATTCTATTATTTTCTAATATTGTCAACTCAATCTTCAATGCATCAGTGTTGGGAAATGGGGCCTAATAGATGATTAGGTAGAGAACTCTGCCCTCATGTATGTATTAATGTCATTCTCACATGACTGGGCTACTTGCAACAGTGGGCTTATTATGGATGCATGTCTGGTCTTCTCTCGCTTTCCTGTTCACTCTTTTACTGTCTTGCCCTTCTATGTTACACCATGGGATGATACAGCTCCAAGGCCCTTGCCAGATGTGGGACAATTGACCTTGAACTTCCTGGCCTCAAGAACTGTAAGAAATAAATATATTTCCTTATAAGTCACCCAGTTTGTGATATTTTGTTATAGCAACACAAAGCAGGCTAAGAGCCAATAAGCAGTGGAAGTAGTTATATCCAGCTTCATGAGAGAGAGAGAGAGAGAGCCCTTTCTACTAAGCCAATAAATAGCCTCTATGTTTGTCATCCAGCTCAGGACCTGTTGTGAGGTGGGTGAAGACAGAGGCTCTTAACATCTTAGAATGGGTTTCCCTTCACGTAGACAGATTGGGTATTTAGTGCCTTCTCTTTTCCCTAGTGAACATAATATAAGGCAAAAAGATCCATAAAGTGGGTATCACCTCCCACCAATCTAACTCTATGCCACTCCCCAAAACTCCCTTGTTTCCAATATTCCATTTTGTTCCTTCCAGGCTCCTGACCAAGCTATTTACCACGGCTCAGGGACTTGTGTATATCCTTTCTTCAGGTAATTTCCTCCTCCTCCATACAAATGAATGACCAACTGCTCACAGCTCCGCCCACTGGAGGGATGTCCCTTCATCATTTATTGTCAAGGTTATCACTGAGTGTAACTGTAGCATGGCAACCATTTTTTTTTTTTTGTTAACCTCAAAATATTGAGTTGACTCTTCTACAAAACAAACATTATTTTCTACCTCTTCTCTCATTTAATCATGAGAAATCCCTATTATGTCATAAGGATAATAGGGGGAAGAGGCTACAGTGCAACTGAGATAGGCAATGTGGAATTCTGGGTCCCCTGTCCATGTAATTCTTTGTGAACTCTGGACCTGTTTGGATATGCTCTACATGTACCATACCATTGTCTGTTAGGCTGCAATTGTACCTGCTTGACCCCGGGACTCATGGTCTGGTGATCTGCAGCTTATGTCACTTATCCCATGGTCAGACACTCAGTCTCTTCCGTCACTCTTTTACAAACATCAAGTAGTTCTCTCACAAAGCTGGATATAGCTACTGTCACTGCTTATTGGCTCTTAGTCTTGTGTTGCTATAACAGAATATCAGAAACTGGATGACCTATAAAGGAATTTATAAGTAGTTCCTTACAAATGATTTATATGTAGTTCTCCAGAAACTGGGAGAAGCCACAACACGTCTCATTGCTAGGGACTCAATGCAGCAGTTGTATCCACAATGGATACCTCTAGTATCATGGGATCTGTCAAGTCACATGGCCTCCATAGTAGAGAAGCTAGTACCACGTTTTGGATGTTATACCAAGCCCTTTATTTTTGTCATCTCCACAGAACATAAGATGTGTTTAAAGTTTCATTGATGTGACAATAGATTTGTGTGAGACATCTTCCAACATATTGGCAGGTCTTTGTCTTACTGAGCAATCCAGAACACTTTCTACTTCCTGTATACTATTTCAACTAGCATGGATGCCATCAACATGTGTGACAAATATGATATTCTGTATAATATCAATAGGATCAATGATGTTCTTGAAGACCATATTAAAGATTTAATATAACTCTGGAACATCTGCATGGACAAATATTGCTTTCCTTCCAGTATAAAAACAAGTTGTTTTTAATTGTCATTACTGACAGAGATTGAAATAAATACATTAAGCACATCAATAGCTGTATGCCTAGTGCCAGAGAATGTGTTGATCTTTTGCAGTGAAGATATCAAATGTGGCAGATTGACTATGATTGGTTCTACCATTGACTTAAGATAATGGTCTACAGACATTGATTCACCTACTTTTGCAGTGGCAACACAGGTGATTCAAATGGTGATATTATAAGTACAACTATGTATTCTTTCTATAAGCTTTTGATAGGAATGCTAATCTCTGCAATTCTCCTTGGGATAAAGCATTACTCCTGGGTTACTGTCTTGGCAGGAAGATGTGTGGACAATCTCAGGAGCTTCTACTTGGCCCTTTCTTCTATAATGGCTCTGGTTCCACAAGTCATAAAATTAATGTGAGAGTTTTGAAAATTGATAAGAAAACTTATCAAAATTATAAACTTGAGGAAAGTGTTGGTGAAATATTTATCATATTTACTTGCATTCCTCAAGAGAAAGCTCTCACGTGTCAGTGGGGTCTGGATTGATAAGCTGGGATAGATTCCTGAAACTGGCTATAGTATCACAATTTTATAAGGATATCTGCTCTCCAGCTCTTGATCTTTCTGATTTTGTGAGTTGTCTACACTCGGCATACTTTTTGACCACCCCTGCATCTTACTCCTAGTAATGTACTTTTACTCCTTACACATAACCACAGGCCCCTGGTCATCATTCTGATCTTGTTGTTCATTCTTGTTTCCACTTTGCCAGGACACTGCCATTCTAAACTGCTGTCATCCTTATTGAGTAAGGTCCTACTGCTGTATCTTCTATGTCAATCCAGACCCTCATCAGGCAGCCAGCACTGAGTTTCTTGAAGGAGCTAGTGCCCCCCCACCACCCATTTGAGTACATTCTACATTGCCTTAAAGAAAAGAGAGTCCTTTGGTAAGTTGCCAGAGAAAATAAACAAATAGTGAGTTGTCTGGGATCACACAATAAATTTATTTTAAATTGCTCTTCTCCCTAAGCCTGGTGATCTTTCTTTTAATATTCTTTCAAGGCAGTTCCATCACTTCAACCTATTTTATTTCAAGATTTTTATCTGGACCATGACATTAAACTCAGATTCATGAAATACTACTTCCTTGGCAATAAATCTCCTCCATTCAAGCTTATACTCTGCCCATTTCACACCACCATTCAATGCCTTTAAAATCTAATTTACGGAGGCTGGGGTTGTAGCTCAGTGGTAGAGTGCTCACCTAGCATGTGTGAGGCCCTGGGTTCGGTCCACAGCACCACATAAAAATAAATAAAATAAAGGTGTTATGTCCATCCACAACTAAAAATATGTTTTTTAAAAATCTAATTTACACAGGGAGAAATTGAGGAAACATTAGTGGGAGTGGATACTAAGGGTGTGGGATAATGGTGGAAGGAAGATAAACTTGAATCAGGATGAATCTATTGATATGAATTTGAGGTAGGACAGAAGTCACAAGAATAGATAGGAAGGAGACACATGGGGCAAAACAAGAGTGGTCATGATTTATGTCCAGACTTAAAGTCCAGATTGGAATTCCACTTCCACATGCTTTGATCACAAACAACACTATTAAATCGACTATCAGACCTTGCCCACAGGTTCATAAACAACCTCTCTTCTGATCTGGACCTAAAGAAAAACAGGTCTGAGAATGCTTTAGATTTGTCAGTGATTTATACTTTCAGGATGTGATTACTTCATCCATATGTCACACTCTTGATAAACCCTCCACGTTACACGTATAGCATTGGTTAGATCCACAACCAGGCTTGTGAGATCCCTGCGTGGGAAAACTGGTAAATGTTTTTCATTAAAAACAAAGAAGAAAGACAACAGTCCCTAGTAGGTAATGGTTAACATGTCAACTCACCAACATAAGGGAGAGAACTAAAAATACCCTCTTAGGTCATGTCCCTCCATTGAAGATTTTACAAATATAAACATGGCTTGCTAAGGTGAAGCCAGCACATTCCTCTCCAATGCCTGCACTCCACTGTGTTTTTCAGAGTGTGCACTTCTTGCTTTCTCTTCAGAATATCAGTCTGTGCCTCACTTGGATCCATCCCTAAATTCTTTTCTGCAATGATGTCCAGGACCTCCATGACCTGAGTTGAGGTTCATTTTGGGGGATCTCCTTAGGATCCCTATTCTGATGACATCTCTTCAGCAACCCAGATGGGACTGTAAACAGAGGAACCGACTGTTAAGTTTAACGGAATACTTTCCTTTTCTCGTAGTTTCTGCCTTTGGGTTGCATGGCACTCCCTGCAAACCTCTGCTCTTTCCTCCAGCACTCCAATATCCCAAGGAAATGGGTACATGTTTATAAAGCCACTGAAGTTAAGAGGCACTTGCTACCTTTGACTGAAACCAAATTGAATAAAGGTGTCAGGGGAATGCCCCAAGGATTTGAAGCTACCTCATAGAAAACCCTTCAGGACAATTTAAGCTGCTCCTGGGTAGATGGGACTAAGGAGGCTGTCTATGGAACATCAATAAAAGGCCTGATCCACCAACATCCTAAGCTGTTTTCTTTGTCTCCCTACACATGACAACATTCCCAGGACCCATGTTGGAGTGAACCGGTTCCGATTTAGTAAGTCAAAACAGCTGACTCCATAAAGCAGCACAGTTTGGATTAAAACCACGTACACAATGGCTTTTCCTCTAGCTCATTTTCTTTTACGTTCTTTCTCATGTAATATGGAAAAGTTGGTCTCTAACCTGCCGTCTTTTCCTTCCCTCCCTCCCTTCTGCTCTCAGCGTGAGCTCGTGTTTCACCCTCCCTCTAAGCCTCTGCCAATAAATCTTACTTTCTCAAGGGAGACTCCTTCTCCTCTTTTCACTTTGATCACCCGTCCAGAGTCTCGGCTGTACTTTCATTTTCTTTTCGAATAGCACCTGGGGTGTGGAGCTACAAAGATTTTAAGTCGCTTCTTTGACATTCCTTGTAGATAGAGCCCTGAGGGGAAATGCCCCCGTTTGCCTAGAGTCTGAGGATTTCCGGAGACAATGTCCTCTTTATTGACATCATTTAATTGACCAAGTCACTGCCCCTCCTCTGGGATCAGCAAGGGCTCTCTTAAGACATATCTTGTTCTGTTTGCTACCCCAACAAATAGAGGGCAGAGACTCCAGGGATTCCCTTGCTGTTAGACAGGACATTGCACTTCTGTCCATCATAAAATTTACTCTCTTTATTTTTTACTGTCTGGAGTAAGATCTCGTTCTAAAACACCCCCACATCCTCTGAAAAATTCTTTACAAGGATTTTGAGTCATAAAGAAATTAGTTCAAAAGCCCACATGGATGAGATTATATTTCGAGAGTTTACCTTCCATAAAAATCTAAAAACTCGTGTGTGTTTTTCTAACTTTGCTTTTCATAACTACTATAAGGAGACGCAGCTTCTCTACGTACTTTGGGTAAGGAGATGAAACTTCCCTATGTATTAGAAGGACCTCTCCAGGGACAACTGGAGAAAAGTTGCCAACAGGAGGTGGGATGCCTGCTGGCTGGTGAATAGCCACAGCAGAGAGACTGACATGGCTTCACTGGGACAGGAACTCAGAAGTGTTGGAGAACCCTGGAGTCTTAACTTTTTACGTCTTTATTTCTTTTTCTTTTCCTTTAGATCTCTGCCAGTGGGTTCACAAGTGTCTCATCTTATTAAGATATGGGTAATTCAACATCGATCCCTGTAAATTCACAGTTTGGTCATATATTAAACAACTAGAGTTACTTTAAGGCAGAGGACTTAAGGGAAAAGAAAGTAATTGTTTTTCCTTACTGTGCCTTGGCCTCGACATAAACTTTCTCAATATAAAATGGAAAAATATGGGACTTTATATTTTAATACTATCCATCAGTTACATATATTTTGTACGCATGAAGGAAAATTGACTGAAATCCCTTAACAAACAGGCTTTTATGTCTCTTTTTCAAGATCCAAAATTAAGAGGGGACTGTGATCTTTGTTTTATGTTCATGTGCCCCTAAAATTTTCTGGTGAAGAGGATCCTTTAGAGGATGTATTGTTAAGTCCCCCAAACAGACCTTATGATAAGAACATTCTGTCTGGGGAGCTCAGTTCCACAGAATCTTCTCCTTCAGCCCCTACTTCTTAAATTCTTCATCTCCTACATACCAGCCCTTATATCCTCCTCTTCCAGAGAATCCCAGCTTGGCTGGAACAATTCAAAGTGGAGTTTCATATCATCCTGATCCCCCAAACCTGGAAACAGGTATTCTCTCAGAGTGGTGCCAGGTTTTTCCATGTCTGATATAGCACAAAAATAAGCAAAGGCCAGAATGATTTTCTGAAGACCCCCAGTTGTGATTTAACCTGGACCAATCTCCATGTTTTCCTTTCTGCCTGTCGCACTCCTGAAGAGCCAAGTCTGGGCAGCTGCACAGCCTATGGAAACAAAGTCCACACTAGGGATCAGACTCATCCCAAGTCCAAAACTGAATTGAAGTCAAGCAGGAAGTGAAGACTTACAAAAACAAAATTACATGATTACTCATTTCAGGGAATACGACGACCTGCGAGCAAACCTGCCTACAAATTATGATAAGATCAGGGAAATAACACAGTTAGATGAAAATTCTGCCTTGTTCTTAAGCAGATTCACTGAGATCCTGAGGAAGCACACTAATATTGCTCCAAATGCTTGTGAAGAACAGGTTTTACCAGGTACCTACCTTTCCAACCAGTTGGCTCCAGATATTAGAAAGAAACTACAAAAACAAATCATGGGGCCACAAACTTCCATGAATTGGCACTTAGATTTGGCCTTTGTAGTTTTCAACAATAGAGACAAATTAAGGAAATACACAGGGTTCAGGGGAGGAGATTGAGGACCAGAGAACAAGCTGAATTAATAAAATAGCTTTGGCTCTGGAAGGGAACCCCTGCCCAGGTAAATAAAAACCTACCCCTTCAGGAGATACCTGGGGCTTCTTTTAACAAAAAGGCTGGTTATAACAGGTCTACCAGTTGCCACATTATGGAGAGGCAGTGCATTGGGGGAGAGTGCTGAAATAAAGATCCTAAACAACCAGGGCATTGGCTCCTCCACAAAAGGGAAAATCACTGGTGGTGAGAATGTCCCATCTTGGAAGGAAGGAAGAGTCGTCAGCTTCAGGAAAGGCTGCCCTTGAGGACTGAAGATGCCCAAGGCCTTCCACTAGGACTCTTTGGTCAGCTACAAATAACATTCCAGGAGCCTCAGGTAACTCTTGACATGGCATGTACGATTATTAATTTTCTCTTGGACTTGGGTTATGTTCTCTACCTTGATTAAACCTCTGGGACCCCTTTCTAATAAAACTATACTAAGACTGGTGTTGATGGAATAATCAGGGGCCAAAAGATTTGCAAAATCCGTAATGTATATAGGTTGGGAAAATCAATTTTTCTTCAGGTCTTCCAGGTACTCCTAGAATGTCCCACTCCTGTATTGGAAAGAGAAGTTTTGACCTATTTAGGGGTGACTCTTCATTTGTTGCCAAGATAACCTTTTTAGAAGCATTCATGATATCAAAGAAACAAAAATATAACTGGAAAGGTTTTAGTTTAAGTAGACCCTCAGGTCTGGGATGTTGAAATCCCAGGAAAGGCAATCAGTATTCGACCTGTCTCTATTTCTTTAAAAGACCCAAAAGTTTATTCCCATAAAGGACAATATCCTGTTAAGCCAGAGGCACATCAGGGCCTCCAACCTCTAAATTCTAAATTTCTTCAATATAGTAAGCCACCCTATAATTCCCCCTATTTTGCCAGTTCTGAAGCCTAATGGAGCATATTGGCTAGTGCGAAATTTACAGATCATAATGAAGCTGTAATTGTACTCCACCCTATTATATCTATACTATCCTGACTCAGATACCAGTGGGTCCACATGGTTCAAAATCACTGTTTGTGATTTTATGGATGCTTTCTTTTGCATCCATAAATGGACTGATCCTTATACTATAAAAACTGCCCAGTGTACTCAGACCATGCTTCCCCTGGATGTAGAGATAGCCCTCTATTATTTGAAATGCTTTGGCTAAAGAGTTAAGATAGCTAACTCTGGGAAATGGAGCTTTACTCTAATAAGTGTATGATCTCCTCATCTGCAGCCCCTCAAAGCTAGACTCCATAATAATGCTATTAAAGTTTTCAGTTTTCTAGAAGCCACAAGGTACTGAGTGTTTTCACAAAGAACTCAGACTCTCCAACAAAAGGTAAAATATTTAGGCCATGTTTTTACCCCAATGGAAGGAACTCTCTTCCCTGAGAGAAAAGATGACCTCCTAGACCAAGAGACATTTTCTAGTGATGGCTGGGTTTTGCCATGGATGGATGTCATAGATGCCCCAAATGGATGGTTTTGCTATCTGGATCCCCTGTTTGGGGCTCATAGCCAAACCACTCTATGAAGTTACAGAGGGGCCCTTGGATTGGATAGAAAACAACAAGAGACTTTTCTAAAACTTAAGGACTTACTATTATTTGTCCCAGCCATGGGAATTCCAGATTTAGACAAGCTGTTCACCTTATATGTAGCTAAAATATGTAGCTTCGTGTCATTTGGAGAGAGATGTAGTAACTATTTTAGTCATCTATGCCTTCAGGGAAGAGACCACTGTTGGAAAAAAATCACAAAAGTGATTTTTCAGATCCCCCTCTGTCTCCATCATAACTTAGGTGGGCTGGGGCAGAGGGATGCAGAGCCACCACCTTTATTTAACCTAATACCACAATGAGTCACATTCCCTGGAGAAGACTGGCAGGTGGACTTTACCCAGATGCCCCAAGTCAAAATATAAATATCTCTTAGTTTTTCTGACACTTTTAATGGGCGGACAAAAGCATATCCCACCAGAACTAGAAAAGCCTCAAATGTTAAGGCTTTGTTAAAATAAATCATTCCTAGGTTTGAACATCCTTCATCGCATCAAAGGGATAATGGACCCTCTTTTGTCTCCCAGATAACACAGATAGTCTTATGAGCTGAAGGCATAATTTATTATATTCTTACCTCTCACCATCCACAACCATCAGGAACAGCTGAAAGGGCTAATCTACACATTAAAACGACATGGACAAAATTGTGCCAACAAACTTGAGAGGCTTGCTTAAAAGTCTGTTACCTGTTGCTTTGTTAAGAATTAGAATTGCTCCCAAGACTTCTCTCTAACTAAGCCTTTATGAAATACTGTATGGCAGGTCTTAATTGCAGATCCACTAAGAGATCCTAAGATATAAAAGAATAGTAAATATGTAGTTAATTTAGGCCAACTACAAAAACCCTTAAAATAACATGGTAACCAAGTTGTTCTGGCTCCTGATAATGTAATTTATATCATAAAGTACAACCTGGGGACTATGCCTTCCTTAAGACCTGCAAGAGGGACTCTCCCTCAGATCAATCTTACAAGATGGAAAGGTCCTTATCAAGTTATTTTAAGTACCCTTATGGCATATAAAAGACAAGTCTATACTTCACAGATTCATGTGTCCAGGGGAATCCTATTTCATCCTGAGTCTTCTTAGAACCTGGAACTAATCAAAGACCCTGTTTCTTATTCCTATGAGCCTTTGGAAGACTTAAAGATCTTTCTCTAGACAAGGAACACAACAACAAAGAGGTAAACATTTTTGAGGTTATGAGTCTTACCTTGCTGTTAACATTAATACTCTGTTTATATTTTTTTTCTTGATTTTCTTTAGGTGCAATTTTATGTACTAGACAAATAGCCCCCTGCCTGGCTCTTTTGATTTATTCATTTGTGGGTTTTCTTTTGGGAACTATCCTCTTATTTTAAGTGCTTACCCTACTAATACTAATACTCAATTGTATCTAAGCTAAATCCTTATGTATACTATTACAGGATTACTATTACTTCCTGCACTAGAAATTCCTGTCCTCCTTGTTTGGGGAGGAACTCTTTATCTAGCTCAACCTATTCCATATATAGGAATCTGCTTAGGTCCTGGTGTTTTTATTACTCAGGTACTCACTTTAATATGTACATGCCCAGGAACTTCAATAAGATAATGTATACATAAGGTCAATATATATGCTGCTAATTTTTTTTTATTCCCTTTTCCAGTGAAGAATCAAACTCTTTCCTTGACTGGGTCCAAAACTGTGCTAAAGGTATTAACAAGGATAATTGTTGGATTTGTGGCCTGTAATCCACCTCTAGTTCTTCAGTGTTACCTTGGTGGGTATCTCCTTTACAAGAAATGATTTGATTAAACTTCAAACACTCATAAAAGAACAATGGGCAGAGTCCTCCATTTTATCCATTCCCATAGAAGCTATTGTATCCAAATGTCTGAAAATACAAACTTTTCACCTAAAAAGCCATGGGAAAATTCTCTCTTTCTGAGACAGAGCTCAGATGTGGATGTATGTGAAAACTGAATTAGGTGAATTTCTGGATATACATATATGAGAGAAATCAAGCATATCTATTTAGAAGGTTCTTTTTAGATATGAAGTGATTATATTTGGCTTGTTCCTACTGTAGGACAACTTGATCAAATATCTCCTGTCTGCTGAGAACAAAACAACTATGCATTGGCTAATTATTAGGGAAATGCAACTCAAAACTTGGGTTGAATACCTATAGAAAACTATATCAACATACTCCTAAAAGAAATGGATTGGTTTACAACAGGTCAAACATGGAGGTCAGGAATAAGAGGGCCAGCCCCAAATAGTGCCTGATAGCTTTGTGGTACTAATTTGTGGCCCTGGTTGTCACCCAGCTGGTTGGGAAGATATACACTAGGATACTGTTAGGCACAGAATGATGTATTAAGGCTTTAGATGAGTCAGTCAATCTTCCTGTTTTTCAAAATAGGCAGATGCATTCTGTTTTCCATTGGTATGCTCATCCGGCCTCCACCTTTTTCCCATAAGTAAGACTAGAGGATTTTATATGGCATACTGAATCTCTTAATGGATATACACAAAAGACTTTACATGATAACCATCCAACGTATTTCGTAATTAAATTCTGAGGTAATAATGATGAGAAAGGCCACTCTACAAATTAGAATGGCTCTTGACGTCTTAACAGTGGCAGGAGGTGAAACCTGTGCAGCTATTAATTTAGAATGAGCTGTGTGTGCTCCTGGTAACTCTGGCAGTGCTGCTTCAGTGCTTCCTGGTGTGTGTGCTCACAGATCTGTGCTCTCTGATCCTGCCAAATCTTTGATGATTTGCCATCCTTATGGCTTTCTGGAGTCCCCTGTTGGAAGAAAATCCTTTTCTTCCTACCTCATATACTAGGTATTGGGATATTGGTTTGCTGTTTCATATTATTGCTGTGCAAAGCTACCTGGACTAATGTCTCCAATGCCTGTTCCTTCTTTTCCAGAACATCAAAAGTTGATGACTCTCCAGACAACAGAACCCTGAACTCCCAGGTCTCCTTTAGATTAGTCAGGTTGAGACTCCTAATCCCTGGCTAGGTAGGGCCATTGCCCCTTGTCAGCTTGAAGAAATTTCAGAAGACCGACATTCAACCTTCATCTTCCCTTAAGAATAAGGGATCAAAGTGTCATTCAGGGGAAATGAGGTAGAATAGAAGACACAAGGATAGGTAGAAAGGAGACATGTGGGGCAAAACAAGAGTGGCCATGATTTACCAGACTTAAAGTCCAGATTTCTACATGCTTTGATCACAAACAACACTATTAAATTAATTGTCATACTTTGTCCACAGGTCCATAAATAACCTCTCTTCTGATCTAGACCTAAAGAAAACAAGTCTGAGAATTCTTCTGCTCAACAAATAGATTTTTCTGTGGTTTATACTTTTAGGATTTGTTTACCACACTCTTGATAAATCCCTCAATGTTACACATGTAGCACTGTTTATATCTACAAGCCAGGCTGATGAGATCCCCACATGGGAAATATTGGTAAAGATTTTCATCAAAGAAAACAGAATACAACCCCTAGTAGGTAATG
Source organism: Tamias sibiricus (assembly GCA_025594165.1). Taxonomy (NCBI): domain Eukaryota; kingdom Metazoa; phylum Chordata; class Mammalia; order Rodentia; family Sciuridae; genus Tamias; species Tamias sibiricus. The sequence goes on along the minus strand of CM046664.1, from coordinate 101,714,086 downwards.
GTTAACATGTCAAGTCACCAACATAAGGGAGAAAACTATATGAACATGCCTTGCTAAGGTGAAGCCAACACGTTCCTCTCCAAATCCTGCACTCCACTGTGACTCTGAGTGTGCACTTCTTGCTTTCTCTTCACAAAATCAGTCTGTGCCTCCCTTGGACCCATCCTTACATTCCTTTCTACAAAGATGTCCAGGACCTTCACCACCTGAGTTGAGGTCTATCTCCATTTTGGGGGATATCCTCAGGACCCCAGTCCTGGTGACAGGTTCACTAAGCAGAGATACTACATTTAAGGTGGTAGTTAAGGAAATTAGGAAAGGTCTAATGGTTTTCTGTTGTTGTTTCATGTTTATTTCTTTTTACTTTGTTTTGTTTTGATTTTTGGTCAGCTGAAACTTGGAACCAAAGGTGGCCCACTATAAGAGCCTTGGTTTAACATTCAGGACAGGATTCAAGAGTCTAAAGGAGATCTGAATATTAGCATGGATTTGACTTATACACATTGGGAGGGCCTTCCACCAATACTCTGAGCAACAATTTGTGAGGGGAACCCTGTCATTGTTGAAGAGCTCTGTGATCACTCTTCTCTGTAGGGCAGACCTCACAATGGGAACTGCAGGAACTGAATGGGAAAACCTAAATAAAATGGGAGCAATTGAATCCCATGGTGACAGGGGCCAAATGGAGTCATTCAACCACCAAAGGCAAGATGGGCATGATTATCAGAATAGAGAGCAGATTCAAAGCAGCAATCAGAATAGTCTGACTCATGCACACCTATCACAATGCCTAATTTGTTGTTGTGTTCCTAGAAGTGAAATAAGAAGCTGACTGAAGTATTACTTGATCTGAATAAGCAGAAAAAGAGATTTTCTGTAAACAAAAGTCCAGATTGAATTATAAATGCAGAGTCAAAACATTTAATGCATTACTATTAGGATTATAAGCTTGTTTGACTACTTTAGAAAATGCTTTAGCTTTATTATTTAGTAATGTGATCATATGCATACTCTTCCACCTGACAGTTCCCTTCCAGGTGGTATTGTATAAAGTAACTCTCTCCCTTGTGCATCAGAAGACAGGGACAAGAATGCTTAGAAGTATGTTATGACACCCAAACATTTATCAACAGAAGAATGTGTAAGATATAGCATATTAATACAATGGAATATTAAGCAACAAAGAAAAATTTAACTAGTTATTCACATTTATGTGAATAAATCTAAGACACAATGCTGAGTGCATGAATACATCCAATCTAATTCTGATAAGTGAAATTAAGCATTCTGTTGTTTCCAAATATATTCCAGGTGGTAAAATCTTCAAAGAAAATCTAGATATTCTAAACATGTTTTTATACTGATGGGAAAGATGCCATTTAAAGCAGGAAACTGAGGAGTATAGCTCAAAGAAGGGAAACTGTTGAAGTAAATTCCCAAGAATAAAGAAGGAAATGGACTTCAGGAAGTTACTTCTTTCTTTTATTGGAGGAGTGTTTTTTTATCCATGTGTTTACTGTTTGTTTTCATTGTTTAAAATGTAATCACAAACCTGTAACCCACTAAACACAAATTTACAGTATAGTTGGAAATACAAGGGCAAAATTGTTTAATGAACAATTTGAGAAAGATGACCTATTACCCTCTAATACTTTAGTATATATTCAACAAACAAGAAAATTCTAACCACAATCAAGGAAAAGTAACCATAATTATCAAAATCAGAAAGTTAAAACTGGTATTAACTCAGATGTTAACCTTAGATGGTAGATTAGATGTTAAATTAGATCTTAGATGTCAAATTAGATATTAATTCTGATGTTGCTGATAATTTTCATTGAATCCTGAATTCAGATTTTGACAGTTGTTTAAATATAGTCTTGTATAGCAAAAAAAGATATGCTTTGGAATCACATGTTGCACTTAGTGTCTTCCAGTCTGGGTCAATTCCTCAATCTTTCCATGTTATTTATGATCATGGCACTATTTTTTATTTGTTCTTTTTTGATACACATGACAGTAGACTGTATTTTGACATATTATACACACATGGAGAATAACTTCCCATTTCTGTGGTTGTGCATGATGTGGAGTTTCACTGGTGGTGTATTCATATATGAACATAGGAAACTTGTGTTTGATTCATTCCATTGTCTTTCCCAATCCTAGCCCTTACCATTCCCTTCGTTCTCTTTTGCCTTCTATTCTTCCCTCCCCGCCCCCCCTGAGAGAAACATGCTTGAGAATCAGGAATAACCCAATGTGCTCAAAACACCTACCCCCCTATATTAGTCAGCTTTTGCATCACTGTGACCAATATATCTGACAAGAACATCTTAGAGTAATGTTAAGTTTATTTTGGCTCAGAATTTCAGATTCAGTTCATGGTTGGCCCAAGGTGAAACAGGATATCATGGCAGAAGGGTGTGGCAGAGGACGTGGCTCAGGACATGGCAACCAGGAAGCAGAGGAGAGAGAGAGCTCTGATCATTAGGGACAAAATATAAACCCCAAGACATACCCCCCCCCCCAGTGATCTACTTCCTCCAGCCACACAATTATCATCCAGTTACTCCATATCAGTGAATTAATTCACTGATATGGTTATCCCTCTCATAATCTTTTCACCTCTGAACATTCTTGCATTGTTCCACATGAACTTTTGAGGGATACTTCATATTTAAACCATACCCCCCCATATCCTCCAGTACTGTTCACTAGCTTACCTCAGCACTTTAAAATGATAAGTATATACATTTTTGTCAATTTAAAAATAAATTCTAAGCCGGGGCGCGGTGGCGCACGCCTGTAATCCCAGCACTTTGGGAGGCTGAGGCAGGAGGATCGCGAGTTCAAAGCCAGCCTCAGCAATGGCGAGGCACTTAGTAACTCAGTGAGACCCTGTCTCTAATAAAGTACAAAAAAGGGCTGGGGATGTGGCCCAGTGGTCGAGTGCCCCTGAGTTCAATCTCCCGTACCAAAAAAAAAAAATAATAATAATAATAAATAAAAAAAAAAAAAAATAAATAAATAAATTCTAAAAAGTAAAACAATAGTATCTGGTGGGGGTACTGGGGATTGAACTGAGGGGCACTCAACCACTGAGCCACATCCCCAGCCCTATTTTGTATTTTGTTTAAAGACAGGTTCTCACTGAGTTGCTTAGTGCCTTGCTTTTGCTGAGGCTGGCTTTGAACATTTGATCCTCCTGCCTCAGCCTCCGAAGCTGCTGGGATTACTGGTGTGCATCCGACAACAACAGTATTTTTAAAACTCCCTTCCTTTGTTTGTTTCTGAAGAATTCAATCTCTCTTCCCTCTATTGCACTAGTCTTCAATAAAGTCTTCCTCCCCTGATTATCTTTATCCAATGCAGTTCTTGGTTTGATTCTGTTTTAGCTTTTTCGTTGCTGTGACTAGAAGACCCAACCAGAACAATTGCAGAGGAGGAAAAGTTTATTTAGGGGCTCACGGTTTCAGAGGTCCCAATACATAGACAGTGTAAGCTGCCTGGTACCGAAAACCGGGAGGAAAAACTCTTGGAGGCAGAGTTAAGCTTTTACTACTTTTACTTCTACTTTCTTAGAGCTTAGAGAGGGAAAGAAAGATTTTTAGAGAGAAAGATTAAAGCGAGCTTTTCTTCTTGTCTTCTTAGCTTAGAGTCTTAGAGAGAAAGAAAGATAGAGCTTAGCTTAGCTTCTTAGAGAGAAAGAAAGATAGAACTTAGCTTAGAGAAAGATTAGAGCTTCTTTCTTCTCTCTTCTTTCTTCCTTCTTCTTTCTTCTGTCTTCTGTCTTCCTCAGGAGTCTCGGCCTAACTCTGACCAGTCATTACTTCTTCTATCTGGTTTCTCTTCTGTCTTCTATCTGGTTTCTCTTCTGTCTTCTATCTGGTTTCTCTTCTGTAACCGCTCTGCCTACGTTCTGGCCGCTCTGATTCTTCTGACCGACCGAGTGACTGCCCGACTGACCGAATGAATTCATTCTCCTAACTCGGACCGCTTTCACCCGGTTATATACCTTCAGGTTTGCGGGTGCCTACAGGTGCGTCACATACATATCAGGTGGAACTTATGGCTTCCAGCTAGCTACAACAGCCCTTCCTAATTAGGGCTCCTTCAAGACAGCATGTTCTATTTCTTGGGGCTCAAGGTGAGACAGGACATCATGGTGGAAGAGTGTGGCAAAGGGAAGCAACTCACCTAAAGATCGTAAAGCAGAGAAAGATTCCACTCTCCGGACACAAAATATCTACCCCAAAGCCTCACCCTCAGTGCCCCACCTCCTCCAGCCACACCCCACCTGCTTTCAGTTACCATTCAATTAATACCAGCTGGTGATTAATTCACTGATTGGGTTAAGGATCTCATAACCCAATCATTTCTTCTCTGAACCTTCTTGCGTTGTCTCACATGTGAGCTTTTGGGGGACAATATCACGCCCAAACCATAACAGACTCTCTTCATTTTGAGTGACTCTTCCTTATTCTGCTTAAGCTCTCACATCCCACACCAGGCCCTGGTGTATGGACGTCCTCCTCACCTGACTCTAGCTCTGATTCCCAAGCCAGACCACTGCTTCACCAGCACACCTTCCGGCTCTGACTTCTTGCTCTGGGCCACACTGACTCCTCCATTTTCCCACCACAGACATCTGTTTTTCTCTACAAAAAATGTTTTTAGGACTGAATTGTTTAGAAATGGAAGAGCAAGAAAGAGAAGGTAAAGGAAAAAAAAAAAGAGGAAGAGTTTATTTATTTACTTGTTTGTTTGTTTGTTTTATTCCATATCTACTCTTCCTGAATGTATATCAGAACTACTCAGGAAGATATTTTGAACGACTCATGCTTGTCTCTATTCCTAAGGTTATGTGACTGTCCCACAGAGATTCTGGGCCTTGTGCTTTATGAAAGCTCCCCAGATGATGTTAATGTTCAGTGCGGGTTAAGAACCATCACTTTATTGAAGGCAAAAAGGATCAGACTGTAGGTTGCAGGTGAATTTAAGGATTTGGAGAGTAAAGAACGTGTGAAAGCCTATCAGAAGTCTTCAATTTTGTCCATTATGTAGAAAGAGACGCCACTGGTTGACAGTGATGACAATCAAAATTGTCAGGGGGCAGGAAATGGATAATTTATGAAATAATATGCTTGTTGATAGAGGGAGACAAAGCTAAATTTAAAAACTGTAGATTACAGGGCAGTGTACTTTGCCAACTTAAAGTTAAATGCTGCAGAACCTAGTAAATTTTCTCAAATATTAAATTTTTATTTTTAAAGGAATACAAAGAAAAATGAAAAGAAATCAAAAACAGGAAAATGAGATTGAGTTTGAATAATCTGTTTTTTCTCCATTTGTATATACTGTATTTAAGTTTGAAAATGAATGTTTATTATATTTAAAATGGAAAAAATGATGATTTTAGTTTATTGAGGTAAAACTGATATATAATATCAAATACACATTTAAATGTACCCATCTTAACAAGTTTGGGCATATGCATACACCTATGGTACCATTACTACAATCAAGTTTCTCCTCCAAAAAGAAAAAGTAACATTTTAATTTTCAAAAGATAATAAAATAAATCATGACTTAACAAGCAGAAGAATCTAGGGGCACTCTTTTTCTTTACTAAGCTGCCATGACAAAGTAACACAAACTGTGTGTCTTAACAGAAATTTGTTTCCTCACAATTCTGGAGGATAGAAGTCTAAGATCAAGGTGTGTCATGAGGGTTGGTGTCTTCTGAAGCCTCTCTCCTGGCTGGCAGATGGCTGTCCCCTCCCTGATCCTTCCCTCTATACCTGTCTTGAGTTCAAATTTCCTCTTCCTATAAGAATACCATTCAGGATTAATGTCCTTCCTAGAAAACTCATTTTAACTTAATTACTTCCTTAAAGACCTTACCTCCAAATATAGCTATATTCTGAGGTTCAGGATCTTAACATTTGGATTTGGTGAAAACAGTTCACCCCATAACAGGTACTTAGATCACACCAAGATTTTAATGTTCTTCCTGATAGTTCTGTTCTCTTTGCATCATCAGTTGCCCCCCCCACACACACACCCACTCTGAGCTCCTGTGACTTAAAAATCTGCCTAGTAAACAATGTGCCTAGCCATAGTACACATTTATGGATAATGTTCTGTTAAGTTATTCTTTAAAGTATTTTACATTCGTCCCAATCTAAGTAAATATGCTCTAAAGCGAAAGTGAAACTCCCTGCATATCCACTTCCTCATTCTGCTTCTGAACAGGAATCTGAATACACCCTCAGAAAGTCAGAGCCCCAGAGTTCAGACAGCTTTACCGCTTAATGGCTTCATTTTTAGAAAAACTAATATTCTTCCACTCATATATTTCTTAGCCATCAGAAGAGAAATAAGAAATCAAAGGTTAAAATGACTGGTTTCAAGTTTCCGATATAAAAAGAAGTTTTCTGAAAAATTCTGGTAAGTTCTTGAATGAGCTATTTCTTAAAATGCCAGCTGTACTTTTTATATAAATACATGTTTGTACATAAACCATTACTTGTGAAAATGTTAATTAGAAGTATCATTGTATTGAATACATATCAGTATATTTAACTGATACTAACTTATAAATGTCTTTCTAAAGAGAAATGTGCTATTAAGTGTAATTAGGGTGATGAATACCAATCAGGCTAGTGAAAGGGTTTCTGGTCATAGAAGGTGAGCGGTGGAAGAGAGTATAGAGAAACAGTGCAAAGTGGGTCAGGAATTTAAGCATAAAGGACTGTTACAGTCCTTTATGCAGTCCTGTGTAATTATGCAAAATCCTGTCTTTCGTAATGAAAGATGTTATTAAGTGTTATACTTCACCAGAGATAATGCTCTCCAGAGACTAGCTATTCTTCTATTTTAAATCTTCTATTCATATCCATTTCATACAGCAATCTGATTGAAAACTAAAAAAAAAAAAAAAAAAAAAAAAATCCATTGTACTTCAGGAAATCGAAACTAACTTGCTTGTGCATAGTTTCAATTTGTCATCCCACTGGAGGAGGGTGTGTGTAGCTCTCCCCAGCTGCAACCCTGACTCCGAAGTGTCTTTTCTCCACCCACAGCTCTTAGAATCCTGAAGAGCAGAACAAATTCTCTAGGTATGGATATGTGGGGTGTGGCTAAGAACCCCCTCAGATGGAGGTGGGCACCCATACTTGTCCCCAAGAGCTCTGTTGACTTGGTACTTCTTGCTTAACATCAAAAAGAAAGCTGGAGTAGTTCCACTCAGAGTGGCATCCGGCAGCTGCTTTGTCCATAATTAACAGTACTAATAAGAAGATACGTGGTCACAATTATTCCAAAACAGGAATCTGACAGCCAAAGAGTTATGTCAAGAAATTCTCAAAAATTTGTTCACACCAACCGTGATAGTTTTGATCTTAACTTACTTCCAATATTACGTGTGCAGAGACTTTTTAAATCATGAAGTGCAAACTAGTTTCAAAACTTTAATGACTACAGTAGGTTCAAACCATCATATGTTCATAACTGCTATCATGTTGAGGAGGCAGTGTTGATAAATTTTTGACATAATAATAGGTCCTAGAGAATTATTAAGTAATTTAGTATTTCATATTAAGACAAGAAATTGCCAATTTTTTCCTTTTTTTAATTAATTAATTAATTTATTTATTTTTTATTCTAAGATGTTATAAATGACAGCAGAATGCATTACATTTCATATTACACATATACAGCACTTTTTTACAAATCTCTGGTTGTATGCAAAGTATATTCACACTATTTGTGACTTCATACATGCACGTAGGGTAATGATATCCATCTCATTCTACCATCTTTTGTTTTTCCTTCACCCTTTTGTCCCCTCCCTTTCCCTCCCTCCCCATTGGCCATTCTAGTAGAATGCATTAAAAGACTTTAGATTTGGGGTCTGTACATCGGTGCCCTTATCTGAAAAGAATATTTCTATACCCTTGGTATCTGTGGGCAGAATCAGAACAAAAGTAACTGAGGGAAAGCTGTGCCCTGATTGATGGCACCAGGTTTATTTTGCCGAACTCCCTTCACTAGACAGACACAAAATGAGTCAGTGCCTCTGTAGAGGCCAAAGAGCTTTGAAAGAGGGAGGGGCCTCAGGGGGAAGTTCCCCATGTGCTGCTTCATTTCTATAATGTTGGGTCATATTGGAATTGCTATATTCAGTGGCTAAAGCAAATGAGAAAATCTGAATTCTGTCCTTTCAATCTTTCAGATAACCAGAGAGAGGGTGATAGTTAAACTGCTAAAAGAGGACTCTGGCCAAATAAAGGTGCTGCGTGAGTCCTTATTGGGTGAGTTTGTGGGAAGAGGAAGGCACCTCACCTGGAGATCAGCTTCCAGAGCAAAGGCAGCAGGTGACAACAGCAAAGGCTGAAACTCAGACACTGAGGACCAGAGTACAAGGGACTTCCTCCAGGGAACACCCTACATGAGCAATGGCCTTATTTCGGGACTGTAAGGGATGTAGTAGAAAGTTGAGAAAGTGTATTATGAAGCCAGGTGCCTATAAGGACTGAAGGAGAAAACACATTTATTCATTTTTCCTCTCCTTTTGATAAAACTTCCTTTTCACTTTTGTGAGCAGATGATAGTTCTGGCCCAGTGAGTGGCACAGAGATCTCCCTAGATTTCTGTCTGGGATTTCAGCCAAGCAAAATAATAATTACCCTAACAAGATAAGGAAAGTCCGCTGACCTACACACATTGCTAGATTGAGGGTTTTCAAAAATTCATTGTCTTTTAACTACTCTAAGGAAATATGTTATTCATTCAGCAAATTTTCATTTAGAAGCTAGTATGTGTTAGGCATTGTAAAAGAGTGAACAAAATGTACACAGTCCCTAGTCCTCAAGAGTGCACAAAATAATGTGTGGGACGAACAATAAACAAGATAAATAGGTAAAAACATATGGAATGTTGATCACGATAAATCTTCAGTAAATAAAAAATAAAGCCCAAAAGGGAGAAAGTGCTGGGAAAAGCCAGGAGCGGTGGCTCACGCCTGTAATCCCAGGAGTTGGGAGGCTGAGGCAGGAGGATCCTGAGTGCAAAGCCAGCCTCAGCAATGCAAGGCACTTAGCAACTCAGTGAGACCCTGTCTCTAAATAAAATACAAAAAAGGGCTGGGGATGTGGCCCAGTGGTCAAGTGCCCCTAAGTTCAATTCCTGGTACCTTAAAAAGAAAGAAAGAAAGAAAGTGCTGGGAAAATTGTTTTCAGTAGGCTGGTCAAGCAATACCTCACTGAGAAGGTGGTATTTGATAACAGACCTAAAGGAAGTAAAGGGGTGAGCCTTACAGGTATCTAAGGACAGTCCAGGGATAGGAAAGGAGTGCAGGAGCCCAAAAAGGGATAGGTTCTGCCTGCAACAAGAAGCCACAAGGAAGTGAGGGGCTAGACCAGGCTGAGATCAATAAATGGAAGTAAGAGGGGCTGGGGTTGTGGCTCAGCAGTAGAGCGCTCGCCTAGCACGTGCGTGGCCTGGGTTCGATCCTCAGCACCATGTAAAAATAAAGGCATTGTGTACAACTAAAACAAATAAATAAATATTTAATAAAAGAAAAAACAAATGAAAGTAAGATGTAATCAGAAGGACACCAGGACACCAGCTTACGTGGGACCCTGAAGTCCATAACAAAGGACTTGGTTTTCACTCTGAGTCAAAGGGACAGCCACTGGAGGGATTGAACAGAGTATTGGTATGACATTAGTACATTTTAACAGGGTCACTTCAGCTGCTATTTTGAGAAGTTCAAAAGGGATCAATCACAGTAAGAGAGAACATGTGAAAGAGCTATTCCTGATATTCAGGGGCTTGGACCAGGTGGGAGGCAGGTGGTCAGATCCTGGATATGTGGGGACCAGCCTAGGGCTTGTTCCACACTGAATGTGGAATGTAGGAAAAAAGAAAAGGCATGCCTGCAACATATTTTTGGATGTTTATTTGTTTTATTCACAGTGTGTAAGCATAGAAAAAGACATCATCTAGGGAATAACATATTTTTTCCATATCCTCCCAGGTTTCTTTATGTTTGAAAGTATTCAGAATAGAAAGTTAGGGGGAAATCCTGTATAATAAACACTTCCTACACAGCAACTCAGTCAACTTCATTTTAATTTGTGGTGGTATTAGTTTTTGTTGTTGTTTTGTTTTTTTCATATGATAGATTCTCAACAAATATATTTACTAGGCAAACTGAACAAGGACCAACTGTGTTCTATCTGCATCTTTGCTTCCTCGTTGATTTACAGAATGAGACTCCCGCAAATTCTCAAGAAACTGCAACTCACTAAAGTGTTCTAGATCAAAGAAGATGTGTTCCAAGGTTCTGACATAAAAAATATAAAATTTCAGAAAAGCCCTGGTAAGTTTCTAATTATTAGTTTCTTTAAGCAACTCTAATTAAAAGCTGTCTTTATAAAATAATTAAAAACTTAGAGGAGATCTTTAGAAATGAATATTCTTTTAAATGCATAAGTATTTCTGATGAAATGATTTTAAAAGGAATGAGAGTGGAAGAACTGGGTAAAATGTAGACCAGAAGATGAGGAGTCCAAGCATACCAAACCAAATAAAGTAAAAAATCCATTGGCATATATATATATATATGTGTGTGTGTGTGTGTGTGTGTGTGTGTGTGTATATAAACTTAAGAAGATATCAAGTTTCTATCTACTTAAAAAGAAAACCTTCCAAAGTTTAATCATTTTTTTATTTAAGACTTTCCTTCACAACTAGCTTGTACAGAGACTACATGAAGAAATGTACCATTATAATATGAAATACAGGAAAATGACTAACTTGCTTTGTGGTTTCCATCTGGTTAAGCATCAGAGTAGTGCGGGGCCTGCAGGGCTGTCGCTGCACTGAAGGAAGGAATGCCTGCTGGCTCTGGGAGATTGGGTATGGTACCAGAGCTGGCCCTAGCAGGGTGCTGCTTTGATCCTTCCTGAGCAGTCCCCAAAGAGGGAAAATAAAAGTCCTTAGGGAATAGATCCTGAATTTAATTCTAATAAGGAGAACCTCTGGGTTTCAAAATTATTCAGTTTGCCAGAGGAGGTGATGAAGGACTTCCCCAGAGTTCCAACAAGCTATACCTCCAGTCATACCAGATAGAGGGATTTCATGTGCATTTCTTTTGATAAGACTGAACAAAAACTCAACAACCAAGACAAAAGTGGTTCTCATCCACTTCCCCTCTATTATGAATGGGAAAGTGGTCTGCCTAAGAGGAGATCTCCCTTAATCATGACATCGTTTAACTGATCACAATTCCTTCCCCTTTATACATCCTCTGTAGCTTTCTGCTAAACATCAAGGTCCTTTGCTGTTTAGAAAACATACCAATGGTCCAGTATTTAAGGTTGAAGACATAAAAGAAACAAGGAATTATGTCTAAGCATTATCAAAATCTTTTTGCTCATATCATTGTGACTTATGAAATATATAGCTCCAGTCAAATATGGATCATAGGTCATATAAAATGCTCCTATAATTATCAGAGAACAACAGTTATATAAAAGTGGTATCAAATGTATAGTATCTGCAAATTATGTATCTTCTCAATTACCATCATAGAGGTGATTGACTCAGAAATGTTTGATGTTTGATGTTAGAAAGGGAACTTCACCTTTTTTTTCCTTTTTTTTTTTTTTATTGGTACTGGATATTGAACTCAAAGGCACTCAACCACTGAGCCACATCCCCAGGCCTATTTTGTATTTTATTTAGAGACAGGGTCTCACTGAGTTGCTTAGCATCTTGCCCTTGTTGAGGCTGACTTTGAACTAGTGATCCTCCTGTCTCAGCCTCCCCAACCACTGGGATTACAGGAGTGTACCATTGCACCCAGCAGAACCTTCCTCTTTGAACAATGAAGGACTCTCTGACATACAGTAGAGATAAAAAGGCAGCAGGCTTGGGGAGGACAGATGCCAGTCACCCCATTTGAAGAGAGTTTCTATCTCCCTGGAATTCAAGCAACAAAAAAGAAAGTCAGGGGGAATTTCTTACCCTGTGAGATGACACAAATCCAGCCTTCCCCCATCCCCCACATTCCTTTTTCTGTCCCCCCACCTCTAGTGTCTGCTAAGCAGATAATCCTTAATGTGCTGCTTCTTGAGAGTTCTGGAATCCATGAGAATTGATATAACCTCTGGCTAACACAGAAGAGAAAATCCAAAGTTTTTCTTACAATCATTGAGGTTTCCTGAAAAGGTGGATTGACTGAGCTACTGACAGAGGACTCTAAGAGAAGATAGTGCTTTAGACCTGAACAGGGCCAGTCTGTGGAGCATGATAAGAGTATCTTCAGACGAGGGTCTGTGTGCCCAGAACAGAGACAGCGATTAGAACACTAGGGGCTGAGGACTTAAGTAGGCACCAACCTCTTTCAGGGACAACCCTTGTGAAAAAGTGCTCATTCAGGAACTGTAAATAAGGCAGCAAAAGCTGATAAGGAAACTGGGCTCATGGAGGACTTTAGATGAAGGATGTATGTTTACTGACTTTTGTTTTTTAAAAAAGTTGACTCTTTTCTTAGTCCTGATGATCAGTTGACTTGGAAGTTTCAGTTAGTTCCAGTTTCGTGGATGACAAATGAAGAGATTTTTAAGTTCTTTGTTCCACAGGCATTGCTAACTCTTGGATTTCCAAAAAGACAATTCAATTGTTTTACAACTCAAAATATCTTATTTTTTTTCATTCAATAAAGTGCTCATTGAGTACTGATTCTATGTCAGGACCTAGGGCTTCAATGATCAATGTGAGGAAAAAAAAAAAAAAAGTCTGTTCTCATATAGGTTATATATGAGAAACCGTAGTTGCTGAGACAGAATGAGAAAGACGATTAAGTAAAGTACGTAGTGTGTAAATCCTAAAAAAGAAAATTGAAGCAGGGAAGAATGATGAAAAGTGCTGGAGGAAGAAGACTCTTGTTTAACAAGAAATTTTAAGACAGGAATCGAACAAAGGCCTTTCTAAATTTGAGTAAAGGGGTAAAAGAAGTGAGGATGTGAGCTATGTAGGCATCTAGAGGAAGAGCATTCCAAGCAGAGGGAGCAGCTGGTCTGAAGACCTGGTGCACCAGCAGGGCTGGCATATATGAGCAACAGTACAGCAGCTGGGTGGCTGGAGTGGCACGAGTGGAGGCAATGAGATCGGAAAGATAGTGGGGTGGGCAGATCGTGTGGGACTTATTCAGCGTGAGATTAGAGAGCATGAGAGGGTTTTGAGCAGAGAGACATGAATCCACTTACATTTTAACAGACTCATGTTGGTTGCACTGTTAAAAATAAAATGAATCGGTTGCCGAGTAGGGTCAAGCCAGAGTCAGAGAGACCAGGTGACAATGATTGAATAATTTGAGAAAGAGGTGACGGCTTAGACCAGGGTGTAGCAGTAGTGATGTGAGAAATGGTAGAATTCTGCAGACACCATGAAGGTGAGGTTGAAAGTAATTGGTAACATAATGAATGTGAGGTGTGTGGAAAGGGAAGTGGTCGAAGCTGCCCTTTGCTTTGAACCACTGGTGAATTCCATTAATTGATAAGACTGTGGGGAGCAGGTTTGGGGTGGGAGGGATAGATATCAGGAGACTGATTTTAGCCATGTTATAAGGACCGTGAGATGCTCAAGTTGATACAGAGAAGGAAAGGTACTGGGCCATCCGGGGAGAAGCTGGGCTGATGATGTTAATTTGCAAGTCATGGGCCTGTAGACTGTATTTAAATACAAATGCGTGAGATTCACTGGGGAGAAACTGTAGCTAGAAAAGTGACACACACAAACTAAATCTGAGAGGCGCTCCAACACTTAGAGAGTCAAGGAGGAACTGGCACAGGAAACTGCAAAGGAGCAGCCAGAAAGAGGACAGTGAGGACTGTGTGGTCATCCAAAAGCCTCAGGAGAGTGTCGAGGAACAAGAGAGGTCACTTGTTTCAGATGCAGCTGCTGTGTCAGGTACTGTCTTTGCAACTCCAAGGGCAGTTTCCATGAAGCTTTGAGGCGAAAACCCGATTGGAGTGAGATTCCTAAAGGGAATGAAAGGAGAGACATAGGGAGCAGCAAGCATTGGCAGCTCCACTGTGAAGAAAAGCAGAAATACGGAACAGGAGGAGAATCGCAAAAGTCTTGTTTAATATGAAAAGAATAACACACTTGTCTGCCAAAAGGGATCTAGTGGAGAAAGAAGGACCAAAGAAGGCAGATAGAGGGCAGAGGTGCTGGAGTGACTTCCTTGAACAGAGCAGAGGGTGGGGGAAACTGGAGAGGCTGACCTCACCATTCAGAGATGAGAAACCCAGACAGACTATGTGGACCAAGTGACAGAAGAAAAGTCAAGAACAGTTGGTGGGAAGATGTGGTGTGGGAAGCTTTAACTATGCCAGTTTGAATAGGAAACAGGTCGACAGCCACAGCAGAAAGTGACAATGTGAGAGGGTGTTGGAGGTTTGATGAGAGGAGAAAGGGTGACACAGTCATTTAGGAGAGTGAATAAAGCAGGGAAGCAGAGCGTGACAGCTGGGAGACTTACAGTGACACCAGTGGGGATGTGGAGGGTCATCGTCCAGCCACGTTCTGAAGAACTGATGGAAGCCAAGAGGAGGATTTAACTAGCTTCGTCATTGTCGTCTAGGGAGGGAGTGGTAGGAGAGAAGAGACTGATTACAAAGAATAGCTGAAACACAGGGGAAAAACGGGAACAGGAGGACAAGGTACCACAAACCGAGTCACTTCAACCACAGAAATGCATTGTCTCAGAGTTCTGGGGGCTAGAAACCCAGATAACAGCTGTGAAGAAGAACCTGTTTCATGCCTCAGACATAGTGGTGTGCTGGCAATCTTGGGGGATCCTGGGCTTACAGAACATGATCCTGACCTCTGCTTTATCTTCACGTACTGTTCTCCCTGAACGTGTGCCTTTGTGCTCAAATTTTCCCTTTGTGTAAGGATACCAGTCATAGTGGATTAAGGTCCACCCTAATGACCTCATGTTAACTAATGACATCTATAACAGCCCTATCTCCAAAATAGGGCATATTCTGAGGTCCTGGTATTTAAGACTTTAGGAGAAGGGAATATGCATTTGTATTTAAATACAGTCTACAGGCCCATGACTTCCAAATTAACATCATCAGCCCAGCTTCTCCCCCGATGGCCCATGAGGGGGAGGGCACACAATTCAATCTATAATAATAATGACAAGGTCAAGGGTGTGACAGGGAATGGAGGTGAGTTGAGGTTGAGATCATCAAACAAGAAGTAGTAAGTCAGGTGACAGATTCACACATTGGAAGGATCAATTATATGACTATTGAGCAACCAATAATTATGACAGAAATAGTATCTGTGGGCATTAATGTCCTCTTCTTTTCAGTTGCTTATTAAAAATGTGTTAAAGTATATAGAAATCAAATACTCAGCAAGTTATTAAAGTATAAAATATTTCAAGTATAAGTTTTAAAATAAGTTGGCATCATATTTTTATTAGCTCATATTAGATGACAGTGGTCATTTTTTATCCAGTCTTTTCTCCAAGATGACTTCAGAAAAACCTTTCGTTATTTTTTTGTTGTTTTGTTTTTATCAGTTTTTTTTTTTAATTCAAAGTTGTATATGACAGTAGAATGCATTACAATTCATAATACACATATAAAGCACATTTTTACATATCTCTGGTTGTATACAAAGTATATTCATACCATTCATGTTCTTCATAGGGGGTATAAAATTTTTTTTAATAACTGTTTTCACTGTCAGTTCCATGATGCTTGTAAACAGGTAAGGCAGGCAACCTTCAGTCTCACCTCAGGTGGCACTTAGAGCCTCTGTAGAGGAGACAGAGACATCAGGGCTTAGTCTCCCAGTCTCCCAGGCTTGAGGAGTCAGCTACTGCTCTGTCTTCCTCCACTCAGGTAACTTCATGACGGGACAGTGCCCTAACTCCGTGCAGAAGGCACTGCCCTGTACTGGAGCATATATACCATGTTCCTTAGACCTTACTAGACCTTAGGCCTCTGGGTGGCCCCCCCAGATGGAAAATCCCTCATTCCCTTGACTATCCTCCAGGCTTCCTCCCTGCACCCACCTCCCACCTTACTCCAGCAGCTCCCCCTTAACCTTGCCTGCCCTACATTCCCACTCACCTCCTGGTGATGCCAGCTGCTCCTCACTATGCTGTTTCTTGTGTTTTACACAAAGCACTTATCAAAATTTGTCATTATAAATTTTTTGAGTGTTCATGTGACTTATTTTATCTTTTAAAATCCTTTCCAATGGACTAGAGAATCACGAAGGAATTTACTAAATATATGTTGAATGAATGCAAAAGGAGACCATTTAAGGTAAAACAATACTTATCTCTGTGCCAATGTATGTGATAATTCTTGTGGAACTTCTTAGAACTTCTTAGAACTACTTCTATCCATGTTACAAATGAACGGAATTGATCATCTGAAGTATGTTTATAGTGTTCCTTGTGCCAGTTGCTCAGTTTTGCTAATTGGCTCAGGACTAATCATGACCTGCAAAGTGAAGCCAGAAATAATGAAAAGAATTCAAGATGCTAAAACAACCAGGAAAAGTTTTATTAGGACGGTGGAAGCAACTGTACACAGTGTTTGCCTGTCTACAGACTGGGCAAATCACTGTGGTGAGAGTACAGTATTCCAGCTCAGCTCATCTGTTCTCTGTGTTTGACTTCATGGAGACCCTCAAAATGAGTTTTTTTTTTTTTTTTTTATTGGTGCATTATGTTTGTACATAATGAGGGGGTTTGTTGTTACATATTACTACTTGCACACAACATAATAATATAATTTGGCCAATATCCCTCTTCAGCACTTACCCCTCTCTCCCCTCCTTTCACCCTCTGGTCCCCTTCCTCTATTCTTCTGATTTCGCTTTGCTTTTCATGTGATCAACCCCCATCTGTCATTTCCCTTTTCCTCTCTGCTTTCCACACATGAGAGAAAACATATGACTGTTGACCTTCTAACTTTGGCTTATTTCACTTAACATAATGGTCTCAAGTTCCATTCGTTTTCCTGCAAATAACATAATTTCATCTTTTATGGCAGAATAAAACTCCTTTATGTATATATATACCACATTTTTTCTTTATCCATTCACTGAGGCATAGTTTGGCTTACTGTGAATTGTACTGCTATAAACATGGAGATCAATTTATCACTACAGTATGATGACTTTGATTCTTTAGGATATATAACAAGGAGTGGTATAGCTAGGTCATATGATGGTTCTGTGCCTAGTCTTTTGAGAAAACTTCATACTGATTTACATAGTGGTTGTACTAATTTACAATCCCACTAACAGTACAAAATTGTTTCTTTTTCTCTACATCCTCTCCAGTATTCATTATTGTTTGTATTCTTGATAATGGCCATTTTGATTGATATGAGATGAAATCTTGGTGTAGTTTTGATTTGCATTTCCCTAATTGCTAATGAGATTGAACATTTTTTTATATATTTGTTGGCCATTTGTATTTCTACTTTTGAGAAGTATCTGTTTAATTCATTTGCCTATTTTTTTTAATTGGGTTATTTGGTTTTAAGGTGTTAAATATTTTGGATTCTTTATATATTCTAGATATTAATCCTCTGTCAGGGGTATAACTAGCAAAGATTTTCTCCCATTCTGTAGGTTATTTCTTCACGTTCCTAAATGTTTCCTTTGTTGTGCAGAAGCCTTTTAATATGATGCCATCCCATTTATCAACTTATGTCATTATTTCCTGAGCTTTGGGGGGGGTCCTTTAGAGTAGAAAGTCATTGCCTGTGCCTACATGCCTGAGTGATGACCCTATATTTTCTTCTAGGAGTTGCATAGTTTTTCATCTAATTTTTAATTCTTTGATCCATTTTAAGCTGATTTTTTATGCAGGGTGAGAGATAAGGGTCTAGTTTCATTCTTGTACATATGGATAACCAGTTTTCCTAGCACAATTTATTAAAGAGGCTGTATTTTCTTCAATGTACATTTTTGGCACTTTGACAAGGATCAGATGACTGTAGAGGCATGGGTCTGTCTCTGTGTCTTCTATTCTCTACCATTGTCTATGTGGCTGTTTCTATGCCAGAATCATACAGTTTTGTTATTATAGCTCTGTAGTATAATTTGAAGTCAGGTATTGTGATGCCTCCAGTATTTCCTTTTTTTTTTTTTTTTTAGATACACATGACAGTAGAATAGAATGAATCAGACGTAACTTTCCTATCCAGTATTTCTTTTTTTTTGGCTTGGAAATACTTTGTCTATTTAGGGTCTTTTATTTTTCCAAATTAACTTTAGGACTGTTTTTTCCTAGTTCTATAAAGAGTTCCACTGGTATTTTAATGGGGATTACATTGCTTTTGGTAATATGGCCATTTAAACAATATTAATTCTTCCTATGCATGAGTATAGGAGATTTTTGCATCTTTTTGTGTCATCTTCAATTTCTTTCTTCAATGTTCTATAGTTTCCATTCTAGAGTTCTTTCACTTCCTTGGTTAGATTTAGTCCTAGATTTTGTTTTTGTTTTTGCTTTTTTTGCTGTTGTTTTTTGAGGCTACTGTGAATGGGATTGTTCTACAAATTTCTTTTCAGCAAATTCATTGTTGGTATATAGAAAATATTTTGATTTTTGTATGTTGATTTTGTAACCTGCTACTTTTCTGAATTTATTTATTGGTTCTAGCAGTCTTCTGATGGAGGTTTTTTTTTTTTTATCTTCTAAGTATAGGATCATATCAGCTGCAAAAGTGATAATTTGACTTTTTTCTTTCTTATTTTTATTCCTTTTATTTCCTTCTCTTGCCTAATTGCTCAGACTATAATTTCTAGCATTATATTAAATAAAAGTGGTGAGAGTAGACATCCTTGTCTTATTCCAGATTTTAAAGAAAATGCTTTCAGATTTTCCCCATTACTATAATGTTGGCTTTGGGTTTTCTATATTTGTTTAGGGTACTAAGTTATTTTTATCCTTCATTCAATTTATGTGATAAATTGCATTATTGATCTATATATTTTAAATCATCCTTACATTTCTGGAGTAAAACCAACTGGTTATGATATACAATCTTTCCAATATGTTGTTGAATATGATTCTCTAATATTTTATTAAGGGTTTTTTATATTTTTTTTTAGTTGTAGGTAGACACAATACCTTTATTTTATTTATGTAGTGCTGAGGATCGAACCCAAGGCCTCACACATGTGAGATTTGTGCTGCATTGCTGAGCTGTAGCCCAGCCCCTTATTAAGAATTTTTACATCTAAGTTCATCAAGGTTATTGGTCTATGGTTTTCTTTCCTTGGTATGTCCTTATCTGCTTTGGCATGAGTTTGATACTACCTTCATAGAACAAACTTTGAAGTGCTCCATCCCTCTCTATTTCATGGATAATTTGAGGAACAGTGGCATAAGTTCTTTAAAGGTCTGGTAAAGTTTAGCTGAAAATCCATCTGGTTCTAGACTCTTTTTTTGTTGAAAGACTTTATATTACTTATTCTATCTCATTATTAACTATTTGTCTGCTTAGATTTTCTATGGCCTCTTGATTCAATTTGGGCAGGTCATATGTGTCCAGAAATGTATCTGTTTCTTCTAGGTTTTCCAATTTATTGAAGTATAAGTTTTTTAAAATAATCTTAAATGATCCACTGGATGTCTGTGGTGATTTCTCCTTTTTCTCTCTAATTTTATTAATTTGGGTCTTCTCTCTTTTTCTTTTGGTTAGATTGGTCAAAGGCTTAGAAATCTTGTTTATCTTTACAAAGAACTAATTCTTCATTTCATTGATCCTTTATATTTTTTATTCTAAATTTCATTGATGTTGGCTCTGATCTTAATTATTTACTTCCTTTTACTGGTTTTAAACTTGGTTTGTTCTATTTCACAGGCCCCAAAATGCATCATTAGGTTTTTTGTTTTGGAATCTTTCTGATTTTATTATTTAGGCATGTGTAGCTATAAACTTTTCTCTTATAACTGCCTTTATAATGTCTCAGACAATCTGGAAAGTTCTATCACTATGCTAATTTGAGTCTAATAGTTTTTAAATTTCTCCCCTGATTCTTCTATTTCCCATTTCATCATTCAAAGTGTATTGTTCAATCTCCATGTGCTTATATAGTTTCTGTAGGGTTTTTGGTGTTTATTTCTAATTTCATTCCATTATTGGTTGTATTTGCTAAAAGTTGTCTTGTGTCCTAGAATATGGTCTATTTTGGACAGTGTTCCATGAACCACTGAGAAGAAGGTGTATTTAGCTGTTGTTGGATGAAATATTCTATAGATGTCTGTTAAGTCCATTTTTTTTTATTGTATTTTTTTATTTTTATTTTTATAATTTTTAATATGTACAACTCATAGTGCATATATTTAGTATCTTTTTACATACAACTGTTTGTATACAAAGTATATTCGTGCAATTTAGGTCTTCAATCATGCATTAAGGAAAATGATATCCGTCTCATTCAACCACCTTTTTTTTTCCCCCCTCCCTCCCCTCTTGCTCCCTCCCTTACCCTCCCTTCCCTTGACCATTCTAGTGTTCCTCTAATCCTCCTATGTACCCCATCCAACAATACTTTGAAATAGCCTCCTTATATAAGAGAGAACATTTGGTACTTGGATTTTTGAGACTGACTAACTTCACTTAGCATTATGTCTTCCAACTTCATCCATTTACCTGCAAATGCCATTAATTTATTTTCTTTTATTGCTGAGTAAAATTCCATTGTGCGTATATACCACATTTTCTTAATCCACTCATTTTACTGAGGGACATCTAGGTTGATTCCACAACCTAGCTATTGTGAATTGTGCAGCTACAAACATTGAGATAGCTGTGTCACTGTAATATGCTGTTTTTAAGTCCTTTGGGAATAGACCCAAGAGTGGGATGGCTGGGTCATAGGATGGTTCCATTCCCAGTTTTCCAAGAAATCTCCATACTGCTTTCCATAACGGTTGCACCATTTTGCAGTCCCACCAGCAATGTATGAGTGTGCCTTTTTCTCCACATCCTCTCCAACATTTATTGTTGCTTGTGTTCTTGATGGCTGCCATTCTGACTGGAGTGAAGTGAAATCTTAGAGTAGTTTTGATTTGCATTTCTCTAATTGCCAGCGATGTTGAACATTTTTTCATGTATTTGTTGATTAATCGTGTATCTTCTTCTGAGAGGTGTCTTCTCAATTCCTTAGCCCATTTATTGATTGGGTTATTTGTTTTTTTAGTGTAAAGTTTTTTGAGTTCTTTATATATTCTAGAGATTAGTGCTCTATCTGATGTGCATGTATTAAATATTTGTTCCCAATTAGTTGGCTCTCTATTCACCTCACTGATTGTTTCTTTTGCTGAAAAGAAGCTTTTTAGTTTAAATCTATCCCATTCATTAATTCTTGGTAGTAATTCTTGCGCTACAGGGTTCTTATTAAGGAACTTGGGGCCTAATCCAACATGTTGGAAATTGGAGCTTACTTTTTCTTCTATTAGGTGTATTGTCTCTGATCTAATTCCTAGGTCTTTGATCCACTTTGAATTGAGTTTTGTGCATGGTGAGAGATAAAGGTTTAATTTCATTTTGTTGCATATGGATTTCCAGTTTTCCCAGCACCATTTGTTGAAGAGGCTATCCTTTCTCCACTGTACATTTTTGGCACCTTTGTCTAATATAAGATAGCTGTAATTAAATGTATTAGTCTCTGTATCCTCAATTCTGTACCATTGGTCCACCAGTCTGTTTTGGTGCCAATACCATGCTGTTTTTGTTACTATTGCTCTATAGTATAATTTAAAGTCTGGTATGGTGATGCCCCCTGCTTCACTTTTCTTGCTCAGGATTGCTTTGGCTATTCTGGGTCTCTTATTTTTCCAGATGAATTTCATGACTGCTATTTCTATTTCTTTGAAGAATGACATTGGGATTTTGATAGGAAT
The DNA here is from genome assembly GCA_025594165.1 of Tamias sibiricus. Lineage (NCBI taxonomy): Eukaryota > Metazoa > Chordata > Mammalia > Rodentia > Sciuridae > Tamias > Tamias sibiricus. Next base: position 101,692,107 of record CM046664.1, on the reverse strand, counting down.
TGCATTAAATCTGTATAATGCTTTTGGTAGTATGGACATTTTGACAATATTAATTCTACCTATCCAAGAGCAAGGTAGGTCTTTCCATCTTCTGAGTTCATCTATAATTTCTTTCTTTAGTGTTCTATAATTTTCGTTATACAGGTCTTTCACCTCTTTCGTTAGGTTGATTCCCAGGTATTTTATTTTTTTTGATGCTATTGCAAATGGGGTATTTTTCATCATTTCCCTTTCAGAGTCTTTGTCGCTGATGTACACAAATGCCTTTGACTTATGTGTATTGATTTTGTATCCTGCAACTTTGCCAAATTCGTTTACTAGTTGTAAAAGTTTTCTGGTAGAGTTTTTTTGGGTCTTCTAGGTAGATTATCATGTCATCAGCAAATAGTGCTAATTTGAGCTCTTCTTTTCCTATCTTAATCCCTTTAATTTCTTTCGTCTGTCTAATTGCTCTGGCCAGAGTTTCCAGTACTATGTTAAATAGCAGTGGTGAAAGGGGACATCCCTGTCTTGTTCCAGTTTTTAGAGGGAATGCTTTCAATTTTTCTCCATTTAAGATAATGTTAGCTCGGGGCCTTGCATAAATAGCTTTTATTATGTTAAGATATGTTCCTGATATTCCTAGTTTTTCTAGTGTTTTCAACATAAAGGGGTGTTGTATTTTGTCAAATGCTTTTTCTGCGTCAATTGAGATGATCATATGATTTTTGTCTTTAAGTCTATTGATGTGATGTATTATGTTTATTGATTTCCGAATATTGAACCAGCCTTGCATCCCCGGGATAAACCCCACTTGATCGTGGTGCACTATCTTTTTGATATGTTTTTGTATCCGATTTGCCAGGATTTTGTTGAGGATTTTTGCATCTATGTTCATTAAAGATATGGGCCTGAAGTTTTCTTTTTTGGATGTGTCTTTGCCAGGCTTTGGAATTAATGTAATATTGGCCTCATAGAAAGAGTCTGGAAGAGCTCCCTCTTTTTCTATTTCTTGAAATAGTTTGAAGAGCATTGGTATTAGTTCTTCTTTGAAAGTCTTATAGAACTCGGCTGTAAACCCATCAGGTCCTGGACTTTTCCTTGTTGGTAGCTTTTTGATGACATCTTCTATTTCTTCGCTTGTAATTGATCTATTTAAATTATGTATAGCCTCCACATCCAGTTTAGGCAAATCATATGACTCTAGAAATCTGTCAATGCATTCAGTATTTTCTATTTTATTAGAGTACAAGTTTTCAAAGTAATTTCTAATTATATTCTGTATATCTGAGGTGTTTGTTGTGATATTCCCTTTTTCATCACGAATGTTAGTAATTTGAGTTTTTTTCTCTTCTTCTTTTCGTTAGCATTGCTAAGGGTCTGTCAATTTTGTTTATTTTTTCAAAGAACCAACTTTTAGTTTTGTCAATTCTTTGAATGGTTTCCTTAGTCTCAATTTCATTAATTTCTGCTCTGATTTTAATTATTTCCTGTCTTCTACTGCTCTTGGTGTTGGTCTGTTCTTCTTTTTCTAATGCTTTGAGGTGTGATGTTAAGTCATTTATTTGTTGTTTTTTTTTCCTCTTAAGGAATGAACTCAGTGCAATGAATTTTCCTCTTACTACTGCCTTCATAGTGTCCCAGAGATTTCTATATGATGTATCTGTGTTCTCATTTACCTCTAGGAATTTTTTGATCTCCTCTTTGATGTCTTCTTCAACCCCTTGTTCATTCAGTAGCATGTTGTTTAGCTTCCAGTTGATGGAGTAGTTTTTCTTATTCCTTGTTTTGTCGTTGATTTCCAATTTTATCCCTTTATGGTCCGATAGCATGCAGGGTAGTATCTCTATTTTTTTATATTTGCTGAGAGTTGCCTTGTGACATAATATATGGTCTATTTTGGAGAAGGAGCCATGTGCTGCTGAGAAAAATGTGTATTCGTTTACTGAGGGATGAAATATTCTATATATGTCTGTTAGGTCTAAATTGTTAATTGTTTTGAGGAGGCTTAAAGTTTCTTTGTTTAGCTTTTGTTTGGATGATCTATCCATTGGTGAGAGAGGTGTGTTGAAGTCCCCTAGAATAACTGTGTTGTGGTCTATTTTACTCTTGAACTTAAGAAGCGTTTGTTTGATGAATGTAGGTGCTCCATTATTTGGGGCATACAGATTTATGATTGTTATATCCTGTTGATGGATGGTTCCCTTAAGTAATAAGAAATATCCATCTTTGTCCCTCTTGATTAATTTTGGTTTGAAGTCTACCTTATTTGATATGAGAATGGAAACCCCTGCTTGCTTCCGCCGGCCATGTGAGTGATAAGACTTTTCCCAGCCTTTCACTTTCAGTCTGTTGATGTCTTTTTCTATGAGGTGTGTTTCTTGGAGACAGCAAATTGTTGGGTCATTTCTTTTAATCCATTCTGATAATCTGTGTCTTTTGATTGGCGAGTTTAGGCCATTAACATTCAGGGTTATTATTGAGATGTGATTTTTATTCCCATCCATTTTTATTTGACTTATGGTCTTTAGCTTGATTTGGTTTCTCTTCTGGTTGGTATTTCCTTTAGTTTAATATCTCCCTTTGTTGATTTTCATTATCATCTTTCTCTTCTTCTTCATGAAATATGTTTGCCCAGGATGTTCAGAAGTGCTGGCTTTCGAGTTGTGAAATCTTTTAACTTTTGCTTGTCGTGGAAGGTTTTTATTTCATCTTCGAATCTAAAGCTCAATTTTGCTGGATATAAGATTCTTGGTTGACATCCCTTTTCTTTCAGAGCTTGAAATATGCTATTCCAGGATCTTCTTGCTTTTAAGGTCTGGGTTGAAAAATCTGAACATAATCTGATTGGTTTCCCCCTATATGTAATTTGCTTCCTTTCTCTTGTGGCTTTTAGTATTCTCTCCTTGCTCAGTGTATTAGGCATTTTCATTATAATGTGTCTAGGTGTGGCTCTGTTGAGATTTTGTTTGTTTGGTGTTCGGTATGCCTCTTGAACTTGGTTTTCCATTTCATTCCTCAAGCTTGGAAAATTTTCTGTAATTATTTCATTAAATAGATTACTCATTCCTTTGGCTTGAAACTCTGCCCCTTCCTCTACGCCAATCACTCTTAAGTTTGGTCTTTTTATGCTGTCCCATAATTCCTAGATGTTATGTTCATGATTATTAACAAGTTTTGCTGTATGGTTTAAATTCTTCTCTAAGACATATATTTTGTCTTCATTGTCTGAGGTTCTATCTTCCAGATGGTCTATTCTGTTGGAGATGTTTTCAGTTGAGCTTTTATTTTGGTTTATTGCTTCTTTCATTTCTGGAATTTCTGTTTGGATTCTCTTTAGAGCCTCTATTTCCCTATTGAAGTAATCTTTTACTTCCTGTATTTGTTTTTGGAGTTCTTTGTCAAAATGATCTTTTGCCTCCTGTACCTGCTCCCTCATCTCATTTTTGAGTTCATTCTTAAGTTCCATAAACATTTGGCATATGTAATTTCTAAATTCCATCTCTGGCATTTGACCAACTGTGCTTGCCATGACATCTGCCGATGAGGTATCTTGATTTGTTTGTGTCATTTTCTTTCCTTGTTTTTTCATGTTGCTTGTGTGTCTATTCTTCCTGCACTGTGGGACCTTGACTGTTTCGATTTTACCTTAAAGCCTTATGTTGTTCCTGTAGTACAATGCTATCAGATCACCTTATAATTCCTTTATACTTTTAAAACCTAACACTTTCTATTCAGAAAATCCAAGTTTGGTCACAATGTACAGATTTTGTTATCCCAGATATTATTTCCAATTTACTCTGTACGTTTCTGATAGGGTTTTATAGCTTCAAGTATTGGATACAGAGGTGTTATGTTTGGGAAGAAGGAAGTGTCTTGAATTGTTCTTTCTTGGAAAGTATGAAAAGAGATATCTATTGAAATGGTTTAGTGGAAGTGGTTTAGTATCAGTAGACGATGGAAGAAAGAGAATGGGGTTGACAATTAGGTAAAAAGATCAATTTATATATATAGTAAGTTGGAAAAGAAAAAAAAATGATAAAGAGTAGGAATTGGTGTAAGAGAGAGGAGAGAGAGAATCAAGGAAATAGAGAGTAAACTGTATATAACACCACTTTGCTACCCAATTCAATTGCGCCGGTTCTAGAAATCCCAAGTTTTGCGTATAACTTGTTTTTGGCTCTGTTTAGTATGCACTGGCAGCATGTAAACATGAAAGATGAAGGAGGAAGAAAAGATACAAGGGTGAGAAGGAGTAAAAGAATGAAAGAAAAAAGGGAGCGGAAGCAGATAAACACACTAACAATCAATGCGGAAGGAAAAAAAAAAAAAAAAAGCAGAACAAAACAAAGCCAAAAAAAGAAAAAAAGAAAAATAAACAAACAAACATACAAACAACAACAACAACAACAACAAAAAAAAAAACCCCTCCCTGCAATCCAGAAAATCAAGCAGACCAATAAAAAGAAAGGGAAACAAAACAAAAAAAAAAAAAGTCAAACCCCAAGTCTCAGACAAAACGGGCCCTGGGAAGCCCCCCTCTTTTTTTCCTTTCCAGTTCAAACCAATTGCTATTGGATCACAGTCTGTGATCCTGTCAGTGAAATCAAGGCTGCATCCTAGGCCAGCGGCTGCACGGTTCAGTGAAGGAGTGGCCCAGGGGGACCGTGTGTGTCAGCAGATGAATGGCGCCGGGAAGGGGGATCTTCCAGAAGGCACCACCTCCCCAAGCCCACCCACAGTTGCAGTCCCCTGTGGCTGCTGTGCCAGCCTCAGAAACGCCTTCCCCTGCTGACCAACCAAGTCTCACCCAATTGTGTGTTGTCTTCAGAGAGCTGTAGAGTCCCTGGGTGGATGCAGCCGTCGCTCTCCGTCTCCTCCCCTTTGTCAGGACCAGCCCCTGCAGCTTTCAAAGATGGCGGCGCTCTCCTTCCAGTCAACAGTAGCTCCGCAGACTCCCAGACTCCCGTATCCTTGCCGATCGCACGGGGAAGCCACACCGAGGGTCACGTCAGGCGGAGTGTGGATTCGAACTGGTGTGTGGACCCGCGGTCTCCCGTGGCTCCCCAGCACCAATCCCGCCGGCTGTTATCGCTGGTTTTTATCGCCGGTTTCACGCTAGTGTGCAGTGAGTTTGGCTGGGGTTGCAGCAGTAGCGCGGTCTCCTCACCCTGACCTTGTTTCGCACGGCCTGTGCACCGCCCAGGCGGTTTTGCAGGAGCCTCGCGGCTCCAGCCGCTGCAGACAGCTTGTCTCTTTCTCTCTCTGGTAGTGGTAATCAAACCATCCAGGATATCGGTATTTTCAGTCCATATATATATAATGAAAGGCAATTTATCTGCTTTGTTGGATTCTTTCTACGGAACTGTCCTGAAGTGCGGCTTCCTCTAATCCGCCATCTTGGATCTCTTCTGTTAAGTCCATTTGATTATATTTTTCAGGTCCAAAGAGTTTCTTACTGAGTTTATGTTTCTGGATAACCTATCTAATGGTGAGAGAGGTGTGTTGAAATCACCCAGTATTAGTGTACTGGGGTGTATCTGGGTCTTTAATTTGAGTAGTGTCTCTTTTCTATAACCAGTTGAACCCTATTATTGCTATATCTTCTTATTGGGTTGTTCCCTTTACCTAACTTTAGGAGGTGTCATGTTACCTTGTTTTTTTATATTTCTTGCATTCCCTTTACCAGTATGAAATGACCTTCTTTGTCTCTTCTGATTAATTTTGGCTTAAAATTTGCTTTTTTTGGGTATGAGAATAGCTACTTCTTATTTGGGGGCTCCTTTTGCATGCTATATATGTGTATATATATACCATGGCATGGTATATCAATTTCCATCCTCTCTTTCAGCCTGTGTCTGTCTTTGCCTGTAAAATGAATCTCTTGCAAGCAACATATAGTTGGGTCTTATTTTTCAATCTATTCCATCAGTCTTGGTCTTCTAATTGGAAAGTTGAGGCCATTTACATTCAATGTTATTGTAGAGTGGTGTTTATTAATTCCTTCCATTTTGGTTTATTGGTAATGTTTACGTTGGTCCTGTTTCTCATTTCCTTAGCTACTCTTCAAGTTAGATTTGTTCATTTGTGAACTCTGTGGTTTGTCTTTCATTTCTTCTGTGTAGAGTATTTCTTTAAGTTCTATAGTGACATCTTAGTAGCCATAATTTCTTTCAGTTTCTGCTTATTTTGTTTATCTCAAAAGATTTTTATTTCTTTTTTGATTTTTAAAGATAGATTTGCTGGATAAAGCAATCTTGATTGACAGTTATTTTCTTTCAGGGCTTGGAACACATCCCTCTGAATCCTCCTGGCTTTTAGAGTTTGTGCTGACAGATCAGAAGTAACTCTGATTGGCTTCCTTCTAAATATGACCTGATGTTCTCTTGAGGCTTTTAAAATTCTATCCTTATTCTGTATGTTAAGCATTTTAATTATAAATTCTAATCTTGTCTATTTGGGGTTCCGAGTACTTCCTCTCTCTGGATATCCATCTCATTCTCAATGTTTGGAAATTTTTCTGTTATTATAACCCTGAAAAGTTAATCCATTTCATTAGCCTGCATCTCACAGTTCTCCTCAATTCCAATGATTCTTAAATTTGATATCTTAATGTTGTCCCAGAGTTACTGTATATTCTAATCATGGTTACTTATTTTCTTTTCTTTAATACTGTCTGAATGGTCAAGGATAGCCACTTTGTCTTCCATATCTGAGATTCTCTGTTCAGCGTTGTATATTCTATTAGAGAAACTTTCAACTGAATATTTTATTTGATTTATTGTGTCTTTATTTCTAAGATTTCTGTTTGGTTCTTTTTCAAGATCTCTATATTCTTAATGAATTTCTAATTCATATCATGTACCAACTTCCTGAATTCCATTCAGTTATTTTTCTGTGTTCTCTTAGAATTCATTGAGCATTTTAAATCATTCTTTTGAATTCTTTATCTGGTATTTCATCCACTTCAGTATCTTTGGAGTCAGCTGCTGGTGAATTATGAACTTTAGGAGGTGTCACATTATCTTGTTTTTTATATTTCTTGTATTCCTATGTTGGGTTTTATGCATCTGTTGGGGTGGATTTCTCATTCACTTTTATGGGTTAGCCTTTTTAGGGCACAGCCTTTTCTTGCCCAAGTGTCCTAGAGTGATCTAGATTGAGACCCCCTTATAGGTGTGGTATCCACAATCTTTGTGTTAATTCTCTCTGTTTTTGCTATAGTAGTTGATGTCCATGAGTGGGACCTCAGGGCCCAACCCTAGCTATTCCTACTTGGGGCTTGGTCATTGGTTTGGGTTTTTGTCTCTTCTATACTTTGTATTAAAGTATAGCTGAAGTTTGAATGTCATTGATTTGTGTGTGGAGGAAGGTGTGCTGTCTTTTAGCCAATTTTAGCATAGTCTCTACCCTGTGAATTTGTAGTGTCCCTGTAGGTTCTCAGCACCTCACAGGATAAGGAGAAGTAAACAATAATAACAACCAATGCAAACAATATAAAGCACTAAAATAAATATCCAGTTCCTACTACAACACCTTCAACATTAATTACCACACACACACAAAAAAAAAAAAAAAAAAAGAAAGAAAGAAAGAAAGAAAAGAAAAGAAAACATGAATGGTGGGGTCAGCAACTTTCAATAGCAAAAACAACAAATAACCATGAATTAGATCTGACTCAACTATGTCACCCACAGCAATAATAATTGCAACAAGATGAATGGTGGGGGCAGGAGTTAAATAAATCAGTTAGCTCTAAAAGATGGTAAAAATACACTGAAGAGAAAGGGAGATGTGATAGGAAGGTAGAAGGGAGTTTACAATGTTTAAAAAGTGAACAGAGAATGCAGCAGAGATATAACAGGTGATGTTTATAAGGAAGGAGGAGAAAAAAGTAAAAAGACAGAACAAGAGAATTCAGCTGTTAGCAGGAAGAGAGAAAGAGAAACAAGAAACAAGAAACAAACAGAAACAAAACTAAAATAAAATAAAGAAACCAAAAACCCTAACCCCCAAAAGATAATGCAAGGATGAATAACTATATTTTTAAAATGTTAAAAATGAGAAAAAATAAACATATATTTGTATGTATGTTCATAAACAAATTAGCACAGCAAGAGCACCAACACACACACACACACACACACACACACAAAAAAAAAAAACTAAAACTAAAACCAAAATGGCAAAAGGCAAAAGATTATTAATGAAAAATGAAGGAATTCTCTCCATTGAGGTGGTCAAAATAGTCAGCAAGAATGATGGATGTTTACTGTCTATGCCCAATTCTGCTTCTTTCAGTTTCTTCATGGGCTATGTAAAAAGAAAGAGAGACCAAGGGCTGGGGTTTGTTAACCCCTTCCTCTTTTTGTGCTGTTTACCAAGTTGCCAGTTGTAGTGCTCTAACACTGAGGCTAGTTGAAATAGCTCTCAGCTTCCCGTCTCACCAGTATATGATAGGATGGAAAGGGAAATACTGTCAATTAAAGTTCTGTCTGCACAGACCCTATTGATGCACTCCTGGGTTGGGGTGGAGGGTGCTGCACAGTCCTATGAGGGTGTTACAGCAGCTGGTATTTAGGTCTAATCAGGCCTTAGAGGCTTTGTTGGGTGGTGTCTGCTCTGGAAAGATTAGATCAACACACTCCTATTGCCCCAGCAGTTTTCCTACTTCTGCTGGGAGTCTAGATCTTGTGAGCCTCCCAGGAATTCTATTCCTGGGCCAGGGGAGCCAATCCTTCACACATGCTGCTGTCCAGGAACACAGCCTTCCCAGGCTCAGTCCCTGAATGTATTCACATGTGCCTGTTCAGATTCCTAACCCACTTCAGTTGGTTATGTGAGCCCCACATCCCCCAGACTCAAAGGAGAAGCAAGTTGTGCTCCCCCTCACTTTCTGATTTGAATTCCCCCGGGTACAATCTTCCCTGTGCCTGTTTCACTCCTGTTTTGCTAGGTACACAGTAGGCTTTCCATAGGTGCTTTCCAGGACAGTGTTTGCCCAGGTCTCCTGGTTCCCACAGCAGCAGCAGCTGCAGCATGGCCACCGCAAGATGGCTCCACCTCTGCTCTCCATGGCCAGTTGGGAAACACAGAGCACTTTTCAAACATCAGTTCACAGTGCAACCTCTGGATCAACCAAGTTCAGGCTGCTTTTGGATCTCAGGTTTTTCTCTACCAAATCTGCTCGTTGTGTTTCTCTCGACGTGTTATGTCTTCCTCCGTGGTGAACCAGTGCCACTGCCGCTGCCACAACAGCTTGGCTCCAATGTAGTCTTTCTTAGTTCAATGCACCCAATTTCTGAGGCTCTAAGACACTCTGACTGCCCGATATTGAATTTTAGTGAAATCCCTCTTTCACCTACATAACCGTGAAGCAGTACTCCTGCTATTTGAATCCTGAGCCACAGAGCAACTAGGAATGCAGCCTTCCTCTAATCTGCCATCTTGAATCTCCCTCTCTAGAAGAGGTTTTGCAAGAAATACCAAATACAGTTGAGTCAAATTTACAGTTTGGCTAGACTTTATGATTGGTTATCCATTAATTAAAAAAAAAAAAAATTAGTTTCCTTTAATCTTTAATTTTAAAAATTATAAACCTTTTTAAATGCATGCATTTTCTCCATTTTAGTATTTCTGTTTTATTCAATGCTCAGTGCTTTTTATCTCTTTGTCATTCATATATTTTGCTTTGTTGTTTTTCCCCTTAGTTAAACCAATCTGTTGGTTCATCTTTTTAATTCTGATTTAGTAGGTCTGGGGGCCTGAGAATTTACATTTTAGCCAGTTGCCAAGTGATGCTCCTGCTTCTGGTCTGGAGACCACACCTGAGACCACCACTCTTGACCTTGTCTGCACAATACAATTACCCTGGAATATTTTCAAAAGAACTGATTCCTGAAAATATCACCATCACTCCTTCAACTACTTGCAAGAGTCTCAGGCATGCAGCCCCAGGTGATTCTAGTGTTTAGCCAAGGTTTAGTCTCCACTTTAAGGATCAAGAATTTTTAGACCTTGCAATTCAGCAGAATACCTAATGGTAGGATCTTCATCAGTCCTACATCCATAATTCAGGTGAAAATGATTTTTAATAAATTTCAAAACTCATACTGTCTTTCATACCTAGTTCCAGGAAGGCTAGATCAGCTTTAACTACTGGTCTCTTCTTGTACTTTCTGCAAGCCACAAGAACTGAAAACAAAATCCATTATCCTAACATTTTGCTGCCAAATCTTAGAAGAGTCTAGCCTTGTGGTATGAACATCTTGAATCCAGAAGACAATAGGTGATGATTTAACCAAATGCTTTGTAACTATGTTTTAAAAAAATGACCAGCTTCCAAGTTGTGAATAGCTTGGTTTCCTGTCCCCTGACCCATCTCCACTTACCCAGTTTCACATTCTGAAGTTTATTTGCAATATTCTGCTATGGGATCCAATTCTGTGTTACTTAGGATTCTGGCTTCAAATGACAAGAACATAATTTTCACCAAGTTAAGCCTAAAAGGGAAAATTATTATAAGGATAAAAGAGTATGTCAACTAGTTAGTAGCTATTGATTTCATAACCAATACAATATAATCACCTAGAAAAGAAGGGTGTGCTGTAAATTAGGACTGTAAAGCTGTTAGAATAGTATCAATCAGTTTTAAGTAAGCCTTGGAAAATATTACACATATACATACATGCATATATATACACATATATGTACAAATGCTAAAATACTTATTGTGTTACTTTTTCCAAGGAATAAAATTAAAGATTTGACATGAATGAACAAGAAATTCTACCTGAAATGATCGAAGACTGGACCAAAGAGCATGTTAAAAAATGGGTAACTGAAGACCTTAAAATTGATGAGAAATATGGGCAAATTCTGCTCAGTGAAGAAGTGTCAGGATTAGTTCTGAAGGAACTAACTGAAGAGGATCTTAGAGAAATGGGGCTACCACGAGGTCCAGCACTTCTGATAAAACGTACATATAACAAATTGATTAATAGTTGCCCTAAAAATGACAATCAGGATTCAGCACAACTAGATCATACAAAATCTTCCAAAAAAGAACAACAAAAAAAGCCAAAACAGACCAAAAAGGAGGAGAAAAAAATGTCATCCGGTATTGATCATGATCTCAGAGAGATCAGGGATACCACAGAACAAGAGTCCATTCTTACTAAAGAAAGTGCATTAAGTGAAAGGACAAACACTAAAGGTGAGGGAAAAAATGAACTACAGACTGAACAGTTGACTTGCATGCCGTATCCTTTTGATCAGTTCCATGACAGTCAACGCTACATAGAACATTATATTCTACAACCTGAAACAGGACCACTGAATCTCATTGACCCAATACATGAGTTCAAAGCTCTCACCAACACAGACACAGCCACAGAAGAGGACATTAAAATGAAATTTAGCAATGAAGTCTTCCGATTTGCATCTGCTTGTATGAATTCACGCACCAATGGTACCATCCATTTTGGAGTCAGGGACAAACCCCATGGAGAAATCATTGGTGTGAAAGTCACCAGTAAGGATGCCTTCATTAACCACTTCAATATAATGATCAAAAAGTATTTTGAAGAAAGTGAGATCAACGAAGCCAAGAAGTGTATTCGGGAGCCAAGGTTTGTGGAGGTCCTCCTGCAGAACAATACATCGTCTGACAGATTTGTCATTGAAGTCGATATTATTCCCAAACACTCTATATGTAAAGAAAAGTATTTCTATATTAAGATGCAATGTTGTACAAATAAAATGTGGAAACAACACCAAGATCATTCACTATTCATTAGAGAAGGAGCTAGCTCTAGGGATATCTTGGCCAACAGTAAGCAACGGGATATAGATTTCAAAAAATTTTTACAAAATTTAAAGTCCTTAGTAGCATCTAGAAAAGAAGCTGAGGAAGAACATGGGATGAAGGTGACTAAGAAGGAAAGTGAAGGATTCAAACTGGTTAAACTTCTCATCGGAAACCGAGAATCATTGGATAATTCCTATTACAACTGGTATATTCTTGTAACAAATAAATGCCACCCAGATCAAACACAGCACTTAGATTTTCTTAAGGAAATGAAGTTGTTTGCTGTGTTGGAATTTGATCCTGAATCTGTGATCAATGGAGCGGTCAAAGTTTACAAAGAAAGCCGAGTAGCAAACCTTCACTTTCCAAGTCAGTACGAAGAAAAGACAGCTAGTGTGATGGAGAAGATTTCTACTCTGAATCTCTATGAGCAGCCCAGCTGGATCTTCTGCAATGGCAGATCAGACCTGCAAAATGAGACATATAAACCTCTAGAACCACATTTATGGCAGAGAGATAGAGCTTCTGAAGTCAGAAAACTTATTTTATTTCTCACAGATGAAAATATAATGGCAAGAGGGAAATTTTTGGTGGTATTTCTCTTATTCTCTTCAGTAGAAAGCCCAGGAGATCCACTGATGGAAACTTTCTGTGCCTTCTATCAAGCTCTCAAAGGAATGGAAACTATGTTGTGTATCTGTGTAAAACCAAAGATTTATCAACGATGGAAAGATCTACTACAGACAAGATTGACAATCTCAGATGAGTTAGCAAATCATAGCATTTCCACTTTAAATATAGAACTGGTAAACAGTACTATCCTTAAACTAAAATCAGTGATTCAGTCATCCAAAAGGTTTTTGCCCTCCAGCGGAGGTGCCTCAGTTATCCTAGAGAAAAAAGATGAGGATACCTTGACCGCACTGGAAATCCTCTGTGAAAATGAGTGTAGAGACACAGATATAGAGAAAGATAAATCTAAATTCCTAGAATTTAAGACATCAAAAGAAGAACACTTTTATCGTGGTGGCAAAGTATCCTGGTGGAACTTCTACTTTTCTTCTCAAAACTATTCTTCAGCTTTTGTGAAACGGGACAGATATGAAGACCTTAAACGTGTAATAAAAGAGTGTGCGGATAGTCCTAAACCCTTATTTGTAAAAATTATCAATCTTTATCACCATCCAGGCTGTGGAGGTACTACATTGGCTATGCATGTTCTCTGGGATCTAAAGAAAAAGTTCAGATGTGCTGTGTTAAAAAACAAAGCAACTGATTTTGCAGAAATTGGAGAACAAGTATGCAAATTGATCACCTACAAGGCAAACAGTCACCAGGATTATCTTCCTGTGCTTCTCCTTGTGGATGATTTTGAAGAACAGGAGAATATCTACATTCTGCAGAATTCCATCCATTTGAGTTTAGGAGAGAAGGGTTTGCTATATGAAAAGCCATTGGTAATTATCTTAAACTGCATGAGATCCAAGAGTCCAGAAGAAAGTGCAAAATTAGCAGATAGTGTCTCCCTGAAATCCCAACTTTCTTCCAAAGAACAACGAGCTTTTGAAATCAAACTGGAGGAAATTGAAAAGCAGCACAAGAACTGTGAAAACTTTTATTCCTTCATGATCATGAAAGACAATTTTAATGAAACATATGTAGAAAATGTAGTAAGGAATATCCTCAAAGAACAGAACATTGACACCAAGGAAGCACAACTTGTTTCTTTCCTGGCTTTACTCAACAGTTATGTTACTGATTCTACCATTTCATTGTCACAGTGTGAAATGTTCTTGGGGATTACATACACTAGTACACCCTGGAAACCTGAAAGCCTAGAAGACAAGATGGGAACCTATTCTACACTCTTAATAAGCACAGAAGTTGCAAATTATGGGAGATACACAGGGGTGCGTACCATTCACCCTCTGATTGCCATTTACTGCCTAAAGGAACTGGAAAAAAGCTATCACCTAGATAAATGTCGAATTGCCTTGAATATATTAAAGGAGAATTTATTCTATGATTCTGGAATAGGAAAAGACAAATTTCAGCATGATGTGCAAACTCTCCTGCTTACAAGGCAGCGCAAGGAGTATGGAGATGAAACAGACACATTGTTTTCCCCATTAATTGAGGTTTTACAGAATAAAGAAATTGAAAAGGTCTTGACTGAAGGAAGTATTCGATTCCCACAAAATGCATTCATTTGTCAGGCCTTAGCAAGGTATTTCTACATTAAGGAGAAGAACTTTAACACTGCTCTGGAATGGGCAAATTTGGCCAAAAGGAGAGCACCTAAAAATTCCTATATCTCAGATACACTTGGTCAGGTCTACAAAAACGAGATCAAATGGTGGTTGGATGAACACAAAAACAGTACCAACATTACTATCAATGATCTAACACATTTCTTAGATGCTTCTGAAAAAGCCTCCAGAGCATTCAAAGAATCCCAACAGCAAACTGATAGTAAAGAATATGAAACTCCAACTTGGTCACCACAGAAGTCCCAAAGAAGGTATGATATGTATAATACAGCTGGATTCTTGGGTGAAATAGAAGTCAGTCTTTACACTGTCCAGATTCTTCAGCTCACTCCCTTTTTCCACCAAGAAAATGAATTCTCCAAAAAATTTATGGCCCAATTCTTATCTGGAAAGGAGAGCATTCCTCCTGATCCAAAAAATGAATATTATTTGGCTCTTAGCAAGTACACATCCCATCTACAAAATTTACAATCAGATTTGAAAAGGTGCTTTGATTTTTTTATTGATTACATGGTTCTCCTGAAAACAAGGAACACCCAAAAAGAAATGGCAGAAGTCATACTAAGCAAGAAAGTCAGTCGCTGTTTCAGGAAATACATAGAAATTTTCTGCCATGTGGATTTAAGTCCTTTAGAAGGCAAAGAGAGTCAGTTACTCCAGGAGGAGAATTGCAGGAAAAGACTAGAAGCTTTGAGAGCAGATAGGTTTTCTGGACTCCTGGAATACCTTAATCCAAACCACAAAGAGGCCGCAACCAACATGGAAAGTATAGTTGATTATTACACCTTCCTGTTGCGGCAAAACCCAAATAAACGGCTGATGAAGGAGAAACAAAATTTCATTTTGGCCAACATCATTCTCAGTTGTTTAAAACCCAATTCCAAGTCCCTCCAACCGCTTACCAGGCTAAAAAAACAGCTCCGAGAAGTCTTGCAACTTGTAGGACCAAGTCATCAGTATTCTGATCCTTATTTCTTGGCCTGCCTCCTATTCTGGCCAGAAAATGAAGAACTAGATCAAGATTCCAAACAAATGGAAAAGTACGTTTCCTCCTTAACTAGGTCTTTCAGGGGACAGTACAAGCGCATGTGCAGGTCCAGGCAGGCAAGTACCCATTTCTATCTGGGGAAGAAGAAGGGTCTCAACAGTATTGTTCACAAGGCTGAGATAGAGAAGCACCTCAGTAAAGAACAAAATACAAATGCCCTCTGGCAGAATGGAGTTGTGTGGGAAAAACAAGAAGTCAAAGATCTCCTGCGTCCGCTGATTGGTCAGGCTGAAGGCAAGTTAATCTCTATAGAATATGGAACAGAGGAAAAAATAAAAATACCTGTGACTTCTGTGTATTCAGGTCCACTCAGAAGTGGCAGAAATATAGAAAGAGTGTCCTTCTACCTAGGATTTTCCATTGAAGGCCCTATGGCATATTATATAAAAGTGATTTAAAAATGTATTAGTTCAAATATGTTCATTCACATCTGCCTAAGATTGTGTTCCCTCTCCCTATTACCATGGCATTTTCATGACATTGTTGGCTTAATTCTAATCTCATATTTTGTTTTTGTCTCTCTGAATGAATTATAAACCTTTCTAGAAGATGCAATGTGTTTACACCACAGAGCCCAACACACAGCCTAGTCAATTACTTAATATGTTATATATGTATTTTCCAGCTAACTTATTTAATTAAGAAGTTTCAAATGGTAGCCACTGGTGATACTGTAATTGTTTATAGGTCAATAAAATCTGTTTTAAATTCAATCTTTTTTTTTTTTCAGAAATTTCTAAATTGTTTCCTCACCGTGAATGCAGAGATTTTACTGAGATGAATGTGAAACAAAAAATCGGTCCCATGTGTAGTGACATGAAATCCTGAGAACCAGCCCCGATTTCCACTCCCTCATTTTGGTATCAGTAAAAACTCATGTGGGAGGTAAATATTTTGTTGTTCATCCTCCATTTTACTCCTTCCAAATACACACACACACACACACACACAAAAAAAAAAAACAAAAAAAAAAAAAAACTGTTTGTACCCATTGCCCTCTCCCAACTCATAGCTTCAGGAGGGAAAGAGAGTAAAACAAACAAATAAATAAATAAACAAACAAACAAAGTAATCACAAACTGGCTGGAAGTCCCTCAATTCTCTTGCCCCGTTTAGAGGTGAATCGTTTTTTATTTATTTTTATTCTAATTTGTTATACATGCTTGCAGAGTGCAATTCATTTCATATTACATATAAAGCACACAATTTTTTAAGTCGTTGGTTTTTACATAAAGTATTTTCACAACGATTGTGTCTTCATACATGTACTTAGGGTAATGATGTCTAATTCATGAAGGGAGGGGGCAAGGGGATAGGAATAATGGTAGAATAAGTTAGAGGTGAATTTGTTCCTTTGTTCATTCTTGACTCCTGCGAATGTAGCCTTATCTCCACCCGGTTTTTAGAACCCATATCCCCCATTCACTTTTTCCATTCACTGTACTTCATTCTCCTTACTTCCCAACCTGTGCTGGATGCATGCTGTTCTCTCTTTGCGACCCCCGTATTTTCATGCAACATTCTCCAGATGATTTTTCTGATTTTTCTTCACAACTGAGTTCAAGACTCACTTCCACCAGGAAGTCTTTCCTGACCACCCCAATCCTGGCCTCACTAGAGGCCTTCCTCGTGACAATACATGCTTCTCACTTCCCAGTGCCCGGAATGACATCCCAGAAACTCATTCTCAGGCCTCCAGCACCCAGAACAGTCTCAAACTGCATTCTGGAGCTAACAGACATTTAAGTAACAAATACACTTACTTATCCATATCTTTATCTCTTCTTAATTGTAACTTCATATTCCAGACTTCAAACCCAATTCTTCTTGTCATCAAGGACTCTATGTCTTATCAGGGTTCTTGTCACCAGTATTTCTATGAATCTGGGGAATGAATGCTCACATGGTCCACGAACACATCCCTTTTTCCAGAAACTAAATCTGCTGCTAGCCATATTCCGAAAAGCTCTTTTCCTCATCTACAGTCCACCTGTGCATCTGGTAACAGAGCCTCCCAAATGGCTGCCATGCCCCAAGTATTCATAGACCTATGGCCACAGGCCTATCCCTTGATTCTCTACAACTCAGTTAAGCTAAGACCAGGCTACAGTATTTAATAAGACACAGCTAAAGGCTCAACATAGAGGGGGAAGGTTATAATTATAATAAAATGAGAAAAAAAATGCTCATGTGAGTCATAACTGTCAGAGTTTATATGCTTGGCCCTCTACCAGATTTCTCAGGGCCTCTCTGTCCACAGCCATTTCAACAAGATGTGGTAGAGTGGCCCTTGCTCAATTCTCACGGATGAGACAGGCCTGAACATGTATCCATGGCTCAAAGTTTAGGCTGCAAACCCTTTAGGTTCCCAGAAATAATTACATTTTTTCCAGAAAAGAAATATCATATGCAAAAATTTCACCTAACCCAATAAGAAGGTTTTACATAATTATGCAGAGAAATTCAACTCCCCATTTCAGAGCAGTCTTTGCTTTATTCTTATTAAAGAATAAAAGAGCCCATTAAAATGCTTTACTCCAAAGAAGAGAAGTTCATCGGATTAGACAAAGGAGATTGAAGGGAAGGATGGGTGGACAGGAATAAGAAAGATAGTAGAATGAATCGGACATAACTTTCTTATGTTCTTATATGAATACATGACTAATGTAACTCTACATCAAGTATAACCACAAGAATGGGAAGTTATACTCCATGTTTGTATAACATGTCAAAATACACTCTACTGTCACATGTATCCTTGCTCAATTCTCACAGATGAGACAAGGCCTGAACATGTATCCATGGCTCAAAGTTTAGGCTGCAAACCCTCTAGGTTCCCAGAAATAATTATGTTTTTCCAGAAAAGAAATATCATATGCAGAGATTTCACCCTAACCCAATAATAAGGTTTTATATTATAATATGGAGAAATTCAACTCCCCATTTTTAATTCCAAAAACAAAAGAAAATGCTTGACCCAAAACAGAGTCTTCCTTCAGAGGTAAATTTATGTTCTACCTACAGAAAAGCATACACTTCAGATTCCATTTCATCCTACTTCAGACCATCTCTGTTCCAACAAATTTTGGCGTCTCACCTCTGCTCATGAAAGTCCATTAAAAATAAATAAATACAGTAATTTTTCATCTAATTCTTTTCTGAAGGCTACTTCCTTTTTTCTTTCCAGAGCTGCCATCAGGGAAATTTGAGAGATAAAAAAATTACTAAATTGAATATTAACTGGTTCGTGTACATAATTCTAGTGCTTCTTTCCTCAACTCCCTACTCCTGAGGACTCAGTGCCCTCATGTCATCTCCAGCCAGCCCCACCCACATAGGTAAATTAACACAACAAATAGGTCTGCCAGTAGGTCTCATAATTTGGAAACAGAGTAAACCAAGACAGTTGGTGGGGGGGGGGGGGGAAACAAATACTTAGAAAACAAGTCTTCAATGCAAATCTAACTCTGCTCTGTCATCCACTCAGGTACTTTACCCAGGTAAGGGAATACGACACTTTCCTCATTTATAAGCTGAGGAAAATAAACTGTTTATACTTACCTAAAGAGGACAAATTTCATATAAACGAAATCATACAATATGTGGCCTTTTGTAAATGTCTTCTTTCATTTTGTATGATTTTAAGATTTACCCATGTTGTATTGTATATCCACATTTCATTCCTTTTTTTTTTTTTTTTTTTTCAACTTCCAAACAAAATTGTATTCTACGGATACACCACAGTTTTGTTCATCTAATCATGAAGGGCAATTACTTTTACCAATCACTAAATTGATATTATTCTATTGGTCTAATATGAGTGTAAGTTACCAAGTTTACTTAGGCCTGCTGTAAGTTAAACACTAGAAGCTATCTTTGTCACTCCATTTTAGTCTCTGGCTAAGCAAGCCTTCACAATACTCTAATTGAAGCCCCTTCATCAAACCACACAACTTCAGTTTTCTCACACTGCCTAGTTTACTCCTTGTCCCATACTCACTTTTATATATATATAAATGTATCATATATATGTATCAATTTATATGATTTAAAGTAAAACCTACAATTCCCTAATAGTTGGAAAGCTACCATCTTGGAGGAAATTGAACAGTAAAATAAAAAATAAAACAAAATATAATCCCATAATTTTTTTTTAGTTTATTACTAAAGCCCAAGTTAACTGGGGGAAAAAAAAAAAATCACAAGTTGAGGGAGTTCTTTTAAGACAAGTTGAAGTGTTTTTTATTCTTTAAATTTTATTTGAGAAAGAAAATATTATTCCTGATTATTGTGTCTTAGTCTATTTTCTCTTGCTAATAGCATAAAGCCACAGACTAAGTTATAAAGGAAAGAGGTTTATTTTTAGCTCATAGTCCTGGTCCAAGATCAAAGGGCCACAGCTGGTGATGGCCTTCTTTACAACAAAGTCCTAAGGCAGTTAAGGGCATCATATGATGACTGATGGGGAGTATGACAGACCTTGCCAAGTGGCTTTTACAGCAGACTCACTCTTGAGAGAGCCCATTAACCCACTAATCCTTTAATTGTATGAATGGATTATTCCACTGAGGGCAGAGCTGTCCTTACCACTTACTGGTCCCACCTGGTCCCACCTCTTAACATCTCACAATAGGGAATTTCAACTTGACTTTCTGAAGAGAAAAACCATATTCAAACCACAGCAGTATCCAACCTTCATCAGTGATCTAAGAGCCAGGTTGGCTCTTGCAAGGACTGTGAATCCCAAATTACAATGTCGCATGAAAGATGAATAAATATGAACCTTTTAGACCAGCAGATCTCTTACAGTCATTCTATGTTCCAATATGAACGATACTCCCAATATTTCCTCAAAATGCATGAGTAGATAAAGAGACTGGATTAGAAAAAATTAAAAGTATATTCAGCTTGGTATCATTCTGAAGGGACATTGGTATGTTAGTTTGGAAAAAACTATGACCTGACATACACACCCACTATTGAATTCGTAATCATGTGTTTAGTACTTAAAGTCACAAACTCTTAAAGAGACATGTAACAAGAAGGAAAAAAAAATTAAGAGCAGTCATAGGTCAAATGTGTCTGCTTAAAGCTGAATAACTCCTGAATAAATAAAGCATACTCATAAATGCTCCAAGTCTAACCAGTCTTTAAAAAAAAAAAAAAAAAAACTTTCTGTGGAATAGAGACATTTTTGTCCAAACATGCCTAGCCCCTGTGTCAAAGTCAGACCTGCCAGATGAACAGCTGGCAATGTTGTATCTGCAACTCATACAGTCCAAGCCAGTTCCTGGAAAAAGTCAGCTCTTCAAGGACCCTGGTGTGTACAAAGATTGAAGATGTATATCGGCTATAAATCATCATAGGAATATCCAACTTACTCTTACAGTCTTAGGGAAGTGCTAAGTGGCATTCAAAATGTGTGGTGATGAGCCACGCATAGGCCCATACAGAAAGAAAAAAGAATAATAGAGAGTTAACAAGCAAGACCCAGGAGTTCTGCTATTATTTAAAAGATATCAACTGTGTGTGAAGGAGTAATATCTTCCTGGAAGGACATAATATCCATATGTGATCCTGATATTCACTTTGCCTGTTCTTCCAAGAAGTTGTTTTATACATCTAACTGCTCACTGCATGTGTACAAAGCAGATTCATTTTTGCTGCCTTCTCTTGAGAGTTTCAAATGTTGTTACAGATAGTGTAAAAATATATATATTAATTTACAAGTGCCATGTATGACTACTCCTAAGGTGGTAAGAACATGCTAGACAATTCTAACATCTGGTCAGTTATTATGGCTATCAATTAAATTAAAACAGCAGTTACCCTCAGATATGTAGGGTAAATTTGAACATGACTGGCAGCCTCAGGCTCTTGATACTGAGGAGCTCAGTATCATTATTTCTTTACTCTTCAACTAGCCAATTGAACTCCTGATCTCATTTTGACTTGTGCAGTGGCCTGACACAAAGTTTCACCATGTGTCCACTCCTACAGGTTTGTCAAATCTTTCATCAACATTTTACTTTTAATATATTTGTAAACCGATTTTACTCTAAGAGGTATAACTAAAATAAGGCTATCAGAATGAGGAAAAGAGAGAAGAGCAGAATGTTAACAGCTTTGAAACTGGGTGATGAATACAAAGGGGTTCATTATGCTGTTTTTCTATCTTTGAAATTTCCCAAATAAAAATGTTTTTAAACTATGCTATCAAAGTTTATTTAATGATGTGATAAAAATATAATCTATATTTTGCTAAATGGCAAGATAAAAACTTAGATGCTATTTTAGTTAACTTTCTCACACTTTAACAAAGTCCTTGAAATAGTCAACTTACAAAGAAAAAAATGTTCCTTTCAGCTCACAGTTTTAGAAGCTTCTGCCCATTATCAGTTGGTCCCATATCTTTTAGGCCTGTGATGAGGCAGCACATCATAACAGGTTCAATAAGCTCCTGTAAGTGGGAGCAAAACCACTCTCCCCTTGTCTAGGAAGTGAAAGAGAATGAGGGGAGGTGACCAGCTTCCTAAAATCCCCTTTAAGAGAACTCTCCCATGACATAAAGACCCCCTGCTGTGCCTCATCTCTTAAAGTTTCTATCATCTCCAATAGTGCCAAGCTGGAGACCAAGTTTTAACACAGGAGACTTTGGAGGAAACTTATCCAAACCATAGCATATGCCTCATGCTTCTACCATTGTGCAAATATTCACATTTCCAAAAAAGACTGGGGGTTATATATTAAAAATGTTAATAAACAATTGGGAGAAATGGGATCCAGTGGTCTTTCCTTTTTGTTTTTTGTTTCATAGATGTTCTTAATTTTTAAAATTGAATTCATGTTAGTTTTTTTAATTAGAAAACTATATCATAAAGGGTACCTTCTTTTAAATAACCAAGAATAATAACAACAAAAAAAAGAGAGAGTAACAGTCTTAATAACTCTGAATCAATTAGAAAAAGAGAAGTAAGCCCAGGGCCTTTGGAAAAACAACTAAGAGACTTCTTGTTATTGTTACGTGTCAATTATTACTTCATTTTTGGGGAAGTGAAACATGACAAGATGCAAAAATTTTGGTGATTTTATTCCCAAGAGAAATTTTATATAAAAACAAGGAAAGGGAATAAAACCATGAGACTTTTACAAACTTTTAGAAACTTTTAGACTTTTTACAAAGTCTAAGTCATAGACAAACTGTGCTTGTCACTTTATGAGAAAATAAAAGAAAACCTACCAAAGATCCCAAATGAGTTAGAAACATAGATCAGGTGGTGTATAAGTCTGTTTTCTGTTACTATAACAAAATTCCTGAGACTGGCTAATTTAAAAAAAAAAAAGGCTTAATTAGCTCATAGTTTTTTTTTTTTTTTTTTTTTTTTTTTGTGGGTACCAGGGATTGAACTCAGGAGCACTCGACCACTGGGCCACATCCCCAGCCCTTTTTTTGTATTTTATTAGAGACAGGGTCTCACTGAGTTGCTAAGTGCCTCGCCATTGCTGAGGCTGGCTTTGAACTTGTGATCCTCCTGCCTCAGCCTCCCAAAGTGCTGGGATTACAGGCCTGCGCCACCACACCTGGCTTAGCTCATAGTTCTATAGGTTCAAGGACTTGGTGCTGGTGTTGGCATCAGCTCTGCTCTAGTGACAGCCTTGTGGCAGATGGCATCAGAGTGTATGGCAAGAAGGAGATATCATATGGTGAGACAGGAAGCCAGAGAGCAGGCAGAGCCTTTTTACAATGAATTGCTCTCATAAGAACAATTAAGGGTCCCATCAGAACTACTCTAATTCCTTCTGAGGGCAGAACCTCCAATAACCAAAGGAGTTCCCATGAGGTCCCATTCTTAAATCTTCTGCCACTTCCTAACACCACATGGCAGGGAACAAGCTTCCCACACACCAACCTCTGGAGGACAAACCACGTTTTAAACCACAGCAGATGGTACACGAGGAGCTTGACTCTGGACAACTTCCTTTTTAAGAAAGGGGTCCTCACATCACACTGGAAAATGCAGACTGAAGAACTCTCCACTAACCCAAGTTAAATGTATCCTGTTGAGTTTTCTATACATAAAAATAATTTTTTAATTCTCAAAAAAAAAAAAAAAAAAGAAAGAAAAGAAAAGAAAAAGGCGGGGGGCTGAGGATATAGCTCAGTTGGTAGAGTGCTCGCCTCACATGTACAAGGCCCTGGGTTCCTTCTCCAGCACCACACACACACACACACACACACACACACACACACACACACAATCTCAAGAGAGAGAGAGAGAGAGAGAGAGAGAGAGAGAGAGAGAGAGGAGGGAATCTCCAGTGAGTTTTTAAAATAATTTAAAAACAAAAATAAAAACCTCACCATAATCCACCAAAGAGCTTAAAAGAAGTCCTGAAAAGGAGATACCCACCCTTTGCCCCAACCTTTAGCAGAAAATCCCCATCAAACATAAAGCAGGATTAGTCTGGGAGGCTTCCCTGCATCAGGAGAGGGATGATGGGATGAAGACCAGGCTGAGATCAAGGCCAGCAGGAGGAGAGGGATGCTAGTCAGCTCCAGAATTCAACAGCAATGTGCCCTGAGGTGGTGAGGCAGAGTTGGTTTCCATACGCTACAGAAGTGTTTCAGGAAACAGCTGGGCCCAGAAGTTAACAAGCAATAGCAGAATGAGCCAACAGGCTGGGTAAGGAAATGAGAAACTCAAGTAGACATATATGCAAGTCTAGATCACACCTTCTTAGCTGGGACTTTAACACAAACAATGGGATCAAAATTGGTTCTTGAGAGCAAATAAAAACCATGCCTTTTAAAAAATAGAGCAGTTTTAGATTGGCAACAAAACTGAATGGAAGATACAGAAATTTCTCACCAACTCCCTTCCCCCTCACCTAATGTACAACCTCCTACCTTGTCAAAATCTTCTGCAGAGTAGCTCCTGTCTTACAATTGGTGAGCCAACATTGACGCATCATTATTGCCCGAGTCCAAAGTTTATATTTAGGTTCACTCTTGGTTTGCACATTCTATGAGCTGGGACAAACTTATAATAACATGTATCCACCATTATAGTATCATACAGAGCATTTCACTGCACTAAAATTCCTCTGTGCCTCATGTACTCATTTTTTTTTCCCTCTAAAACTTGGCAACTACTCATCTCTTAATTTTGTGTAGTTTTTTCTTTTTCCCCGGAGGAGCACATAGTTGGAATTATATAGTGTGGAGCCCATTGTACAGTATGCCCAGCCCAAAGGCTGTCAGGCAAGAGGAACTTCTCTTACTCAAACTTTTTGTTCTATTCAGGCCTTCAATTGATTAGAAGAGGCTCACTCATATAATGGAGGGCAACCTGCTCTACTCAGTCCATCAATTTAAATGTTAAACTCATCCAAAAATACCCTCGCAGAAACACCCAGGATGTTTGACATAATATCTGGGCATACTATGGCACAATTGAGTCAACAGCTTAAATTTAAGCATCACACAGGTCTAATGGATAGTGGAACCTGAGTTTCAAAGCTCAGGCCCAAGATTCCTTGCTGGAATGAATCCTGGGGGTTGGTGATGAGTCTAATCGTCAAGGTAGGCTCTCCTTTGCAGCCACTGTTTTTTCCTTCTGAAGTTCAGGGCTTACAATCATTGGCCTGATGTCTAGGTTCAAATGTCTACCATGAACTAGTTGTGCCAACTTCACTCACATTCTTTAGCCTCTCTGTGCTTAAGTTTCTTTACCTGTAAAACAGAAATAACAATAGTATCTACCTCAGGGGTTTGTTGGAAAGAATAAGTAAGTTAACATAAAGCACTTAGAATAATGCCTGGTATGTGGTAAGTGCCCAATCACTGTTTAAAACCCATCTAAAACCAGTGTGAATCAACTGGGGGGTGTGGAAACTGCAGGCAAATTGAGCACACACAACAAATGTTAGTGCTTCCTGCTAATTGTTAAAATATCAGTTATTTTGGTTGTTCTCACTTAGGCAGTTTTGACCCGGCCATGACATTGACCTTAGAGAAGATCGATCAGCACTGTGAACATTGGGGTCTGCAGCCCTGGTTTGCTCTGCAGGACGAAACTGGAGGCCTGTTGCATTTCTAGGGGAGCTCAGAGCAATCCTGCAACCCATTCCTTTGCATGGTAGGAAAACAGAGGTGGACATATAGTTCACCCTGACAGGCCAGTGAAATCCCCACATAGACCATTCTCCCCTCAGAGCTCCACCGGGCTTGGGAATATAATTCACAGATTTATGAATACTATGTAGAATGATTGAATCAAGCTAGTTAACATATCTATCACCTCAAATACCATTTTTATGGTGAGAACATTTAAAATTTACTCTCAATATTTTTGAAATGCACAATACTTTATTAATTGTATTCACCACACAATGTAAAAGATCTTTATGAATGTATTCTTCTGTGAGATCTTCTGACTATCATCGTCCCCTTCCTCCCACCCCAGCCTCTGAGACAACCATTCTTCTCACTCTTTCTACCAGCTCAATTGTCTTCAATTCTCAGAACATGCAGTATTTGTCTTTCTGTGCCTGGCTTATTCAGTTTAGCATAATTTAATTTATCACATTGCTTTATGCCCCATAAATTTATATAATTACAAATTGTCAATTTGCAGTATTAAAAAAACTAAATAAAATCTTCATTTAAAGTGTCAATCCCTTCAATCCAAGACCATTAAAAACATATCTGCAATTTTTAAAATGTGTATTTATTGACGCATATTTACAGACAGAAAGCACACCATAGGAGCTGGGGGTGGCACTTTCAGTGAAAGGGGTTAGGAGGGACAGGTGGGATTGCTGTCTCCTGAAAGCTTATGGTTTGTATTAGGTGATTTGGGAAGAGGCGTCAAGTGGCAGAGCCTTGCTTTGGAATGGATGCTATAGGGAAATAGGGGCAATAACCCTCTTCTAGTTGAGTGAGACTTAGCTATGACTGGTGAAGAAGCAAAAGTTACTCATATTAGCCAGGACTGGGAGATCTTTGGTCATATTTATAGCTTGGTGATATTTATGTTTTTGTTTATATTGACATGTAATTACATATTGATCACGTATTTGTCTTAATCATCAAGGTAATATGGTGGTCTTCTCTTGATATTGTTAATGTTAAATAAAAAACATCACAGCCTAGCTGGGCCAGGTGCCTCTGGCAGGGTCTACTTTTTTTTTTTTTTTTTTTTTCCTCAGACTTCATTGAGAAGGCTCTTAAATTCTCCCCGTGATACATTTAGGGAATTAATGATGTCACTTAACATTTTTCAAATATGCACATATTTTTTAAACTCTTTTGTAGCAATTTTCTTTGATGATTTATTTAGTATAAGGATTTCCAATATTAATTACAAAAGTGTATTTTACTACCAAAAAGCATTCACATGCTATAAAAAAATGTTAGCTTCATTGAGATGTAACTGACAGCCTGGGTGCTTACACCCTCCAGAACTTGTAGTAAACACATCTATCATCTCAAACATTTACCATTTTTAGTGGTGAGAACGTTTGAAAATTGATCCCTAGGCCATAAGTTAGTGGTATTTGGGGGTGGAGCCTTTGGGAGGTAATTAGAATTAGATGAGGTCTTGAGGGCAGGGCCCTCATGATTTCCTTATGGGTTCATGAGAAGAGATAGAGGCATCCAAATAAGCCAGCTTGCTTTATGGGGCCCCATGGTCCCTGGGCACCTTGGAACTCTGCAGAGAATTACCACCAGCAAGAAGGCTCTTACCAGAGGCAGGCCCTTAACCTTGGACTTCCCAGCCTACAAAACTGTGCGGAATTCATTTCTTTTCTTTATAAATTATCCTGTTGCAGTATTCAGTCATAGCAACAGAAAACGGATGAAGACAATATTTAAGTGTAATAAAAGAGAGAAAGAAAACCGGTATTCTCAAGGGATCAGTTAAGACAATATCTGCAGTTTGTGGCCAATACAACAGGACTCTCTGCAGCCTTCAAAACTCTTGAGAGCTTCAAAACCCAAAGATGTTAAGTCTTTGGTTTTTAACCAAATATACCAGAAGGTGGTATAGTCATGAGTGGCAAGAAAAGCATTTCAGAAAGGGAAAAGTCTGCTCTCAGCTCTGGGAAACGAAACTGAAATCAAGCCAGCTTTCTTCCTTCCCCCAGTTCCTGATATGGCACACGCCCTGTTGTTTCTCAGTCATTTGCTGCCAGAATTGAGACAGGAGGATATATGAGCTTTCACAGAAGCCAGAATGAATAAAATACTCTCTCCTACAATCCTAGGAGGAAAAAACTGACTTCAGATGGTTTCTGCACTAAAACAGATGACTTTCTGCTCCTTCGTATAGAAGAAATTTGACAATCAAGGTAAGTACAATATCCCTTATTAATATTACTAACATCTATGCAGCAATCTGTTGAATAGGGATAGTTTTACTTTGCATTTAGAAAACTGAAAAGCACCCAAAACAAAATATGATAATATTCTAAGCCTAGAGCTTCTGGACTGGTTGTGCTGTGACAGGAGTCTGCTTATATGAGTCATAACATTCCATAAAAGATATAATTGAAAACTAGAGGGACTTTTATGAATAAAATCCCCCAAGGCATAATAGCATTTTCAGAAAGCACAGAAAATGAAAAATTTAAAGCTTACATTACTGAAAGATACTTTCCACTGTCTAAGGAACAGGCAGCTTAGAAAAACAGAAATTCCTGGTAGTTTCTTAGAAATTAGTGTCGGCCAAGGTTTATCTATGACAGACAGACAGACTACTTCAGGAAATGCTTGCAATTTGGGCAGCTTTATGTTTCTGGTAGGATCATAGTTTATGCCTGATATCCCCTGGAAGCAATGAATAAAGTATTGCAAGAGTATAAGAGGATTGCATTTTTAATAATTTTAAATAAAGCTAACAAATCCCACAGTTAACCTTGATGGTTCATAACCTACATGGTGGGTTCAACCATGAAAAATTGTGATTCCTGTTTCTTACTGGTGGCTAGGATGCTTAAAAGCAGCTTTTCCTGTGACTTTTTAAAGTATATAGAATTGCCAGGTGTGGTGATGCATGCCTGTAATCTCAGCAAATTAGGTGACTGAGGCAGGAAGATCTCAAGTTCAAGGCCAGCCTCAGCAACTTAGCAAAGTCCTAAGCAACTTGTTGAGACCCTGTCTCAAAATAAAAAATAAAAAGGGCTGGGGATGTGGCTCCATGGTTAAGTATCTCTGGGTTCAATCCCCAGTATCAAAATAAAATAATAATTTAAAAGAAATTTTAGTTTAAGGTAAAAATCTGTGAACAGTGGCATATACGTAGAGAACTCATTCCTCTCATTAATATTCTGCGAAAGTGGCATCTTCAAAAATTTTTAAGTGGTTTATTGGAATGCACAGCTCTCAAGACTTTGACAGAGGCTTTAGGGGAAGCAGTGTGAAAAGTTAACCTGTTCAGTTATGATGAAACATTCACAATATGTGAGAAAATAGTGAAAAGTCACTCCTTTATTCTCAGCCAAATATTCAGGTCCAGCTCTCTGTTCCCCAACTCTTCTATAAGACCCTGACTTTATATATCTCATGCATAAATCAAATGATCCATCTAATTCCCTTCTTAATCTCATAGTCTGGTTTATGCTGTATCAGCTAGAAGGGAATGTGTGTTAAACATTGATAGAGGAAGTCAGAAAGAGCTCAGGAAAAATGTCTAGGATGAAAGGGGCAAGGGATGGGGCATGAGAACTCTGGATATAAGGCTCAGAAGCCAAGAACACCCGGGAGCCAATAATCAGGGTGCAGCTGCTCTATGAGTCACAGTAGTGTGGTTGCAACAGATATGAGCCATACATTCACAGGGTGGAGTAATAGGGCTCAGCAGAAGGACATATGAGCATATGAGGTTTTGTTTAGATATGAGGATTGCTAAAGGAAGGTAGGCCAGCTGTTAGACCAAGACAGGTACTGTGCTTTCATGACTGTTCTTTCATTGTGTATATATACCACATTTTATTTATCCATTCATTTGTTGAAGGGAATCTAGGTTGGTTCCATAGCTTAGCTCTTGTGAATTGAGCTGCTATAAACATTGATGTGACTGCATCTCCAAGTATGCTAATTTTAAGTCCTTTGGATATATACCAAGGAGTGGTATCACCCTGTCAAATGGTGGTTCCATTCCCAGTTTTTTTGAGGAATCTCCATCCTGCTCTCCAGAGTGGTTGCACCAATTTGCAATCCCACTGGCAATGTATGAGTGTACCCTTTTCCCCACAGCCTCAACAACATGTATTGTTACTAGTAGTCTTGATAATTTCCATTCTGATTTGAGGGAGATGAAATCTTAGAATAGTTTTAATTTGCGCTTCTCTAATTGCTAAAGATGTTGAACATTTTTTTCATATATTTGCTGACCATTCATATTTCTTCTTTTTTTCTGTTTTTATTTAAATTTGTTATATATGACAGCAGAATGCATTACAATTCATATTGCACATATAGAGCACAGTTTTTCAGATCTCTGGTTGTACACAAAGTAGATTCACACCATTTGTGTATTCATACATGTACTTAGGGTAAGAATGTCCATCTCATTCAACTGTCTTTCCTACACCCATGCCCCTCCCTTCCCCTCCTTCCCCTTTTCCCTTTTGCCCTATCTAGAGTTCATCTAATCCTCCCATGCCCCACCCACCACATTATGAATCAGAAGCTTTAAATCAGAGAAAACATTCAGCATTTGTTTTTTTGGGGATTGTCTACCTTCACTTAGCATTGTATTATCCAACTCCACCCATTTACCTGCAAATGCCATTATTTTATTCTCTTTTAATGCTGAATAATACTCCATTATGTATATATACCACATTTTCTTTATCCATTCATCTACTGAAGGGCATCTAGGTTGGTTCCACAGCTATTGTGAATTATGCTGCAATAAATATTGATGTGGATGTGTCCTTGTAGTATGCTATTTTTTAAATCCTATGGGTATAGACCAAGGAATGGGATAGCTGGGTCAAATGGTTGTTCCATTCCCAGTTTTCCAAGGATTATCCATACTGCTTTCCATATTGGCTTCACCAATTTGAAGTCCCACCAGCAATGTATGAGTGTGCCTTTTTCCCCACATCCTCTCCAACATTTATTGTTGTTTGTATTCCCATTCTGTCTGGAATGAGATGAAATCTTAGAGTAGTTTTGATTTGCATTTCTCTAATTGCTAGAGATGTTGAACATTTTTTCATATATTTGTTGATTGATTGTATATGTTCTTCTGAGAAGTGTCTGTTCAGTTCCTTGGCCCATTTATTGATTGGGTTATTTGCTTTTTGGGTGATTATATTTTTGAGTTCTTTATATAGAGATTAGTGCTCTATCTGACATGTATGTGGTAAAACTTTGTTCCCAAATTGTAGGCTCTCTATTCACTTCACTAATTGTTTCTTTTGCTGAGAAGAAACTTTTTAGTATGAATCCATCCCATTTTTTATTCTTTTTTTTTTTTTTTTTTTTGGTACCGGGGACTTGAACTCAGGGGCACTCGACCACTGGGCCACATCCCCAGCCCTTTTTTGTATTTTATTACAGACAGGGTCTCATTGAGTTGCTAAGTGCCTCACCATTGCTGAGGCTGGCTTTGAACTCGCGATCCTCCTGCCTCAGCCTCCCAAGTGCTGGGATTACAGGCGTGCACCACCACGCCCAGCCCATTTATTGATTATTGATATCAATTTTTGTGCTGTAGGAGTCTTATTAAGAAAGTTGGGGCCTAATCTGACATGGTGGAGATTTGGGCCTACATTTTCTTCTAATAGACGCAGTGTCTCTAGTTTAATTCCTAGGTCCTTGATCCACTTTGAGTTGAATTTTTTGCATGGTGAGAGATAGGGGTTTAATTTCATTTTGTTGCATATGGGTTTCCAGTTTTCCCAGCACTATTTGTTGAAGAGGCTATCTTTTCTCCAATGTATGTTTTTGGCACCTTTGTCTAATATAAGATAACTGTAGTTGTGTGGGTTAGTCTCTGAGTCCTGTATTCTATATCTTTGTTCCACCACTCAATTTTGGTGCCAACACCCCAGGCTGTTTTTGTTACTATTGCTCTTTAGTATAGTTTAAGGTCTTCTATAGTGATGCCACCTGCTTTACTCTTCTTGCTAAGGATTGCTTTAGCTATTCTGGTCTCTTCTTTTTCCAGATGAATTTTGTGACTGCTTTTTCTATTTTTATGAGGAATGCCAATTGGATTTTGATTCCTATTTCTTCTGTGAAGTGTCTGTTCCAGTTCCTTTGCACATATATTGATTCAGGCTGTTGAACTTTTGTTGTTGCTTTGTTTTCATTGGTGTCTCGTTGTTTTGTATTTGTGTTTTTTTTTAGTTCCTTGTATATCCTGGAGATTGATGTTCTGATTAAAATGCTCTGACAAAGATTCTAACCCCTTCTGTAGGCTCTCTGTTCACATTTTAATTGTTTTCCTTTCCTTTGAAGAAGTTTTTAGTTTGATACCATCCCATTTGTTGATTCTTGATTTGACCTCTTGTGCTTTAGGAGTCTTGTTGAGGAAGTCAGTTCCTGAGCTTGGTGGAAAGTAGGGCCTACATTTTCTTCTAGTTGGAAGCAGGGTCTCTGGTCTAATGCCTAAGTCCTTGATCCATCCGAGTTGAATTTTGTGCAGGAGGAAGAGAGGGTTAAATTTTGGTTTCAATTTTTTTCAATTTGTTGAAATTTGTTTCATCATTTAGGATATGGTCTACCTTGGCACTTGTAAAGAATGATATTTTGTTGTTCTCGTTAAGAGTGTGCTACAAATGTGATTTAGAAACTGTTGATTGATGATATTGTTGAGTTCTTCTATATCATCACTATTCTGTTTAATTGTATCAGTGATTAAAACAAAGGTATTGAGGTATCCACCTGTAATTGTGGATTTGTTGAAAACTGAAAAATTTGATAGGTGCTTGACTCACACATTTGCAACTTTTTTGCCTGATGCCTATATTTTAGGATTGCTATGACATCTAGTTAGACTGATGCTTTTATCAGTATATACTATTCCTGTCTCTGGCAAATTTCTGTACTCTGAAGTCTACTTTATCTGACATTCAGCTACTTCTGTGTTTATTAATATTTGAATAGGCTTGGTAGGGTGGTGTGCACTTGTAATTCCAGCAACTCAGGAGGCTGAGGACTCAGCAATTTAAATAGACCTTGTCTCAAAAAAAAAAGTTTGAAAAAGGGATGGGCATGTAGCCAGTGGTAAAATGCCCCTTGGTTCAGTTCCCAATGCTCCCCACCCCAAAATTTTTGAGTGATATACTTTTTCTATTCTTTTACCTTAACCCTACCTATATCATTACATTTCTACTGAAAGTCACATGGACAGTATACAGTTGGGTCATATTTTGAATTGAGGGTACCAACTTGTCTTTTAATTTCTACATTTAAGTCATTTGTATTGAGTGTAATTATTGATACATTAGGAATTAAGTTTGGCGGTTGGTTGGTTTATATTTGTGTTTTCTCTGCTCTGTTTTTCCTTTGTCTTATTTTCCTGCCCTTCTTCTGGGTTACTTGAAAATTATGTACAATTACACTTTCATTTACAATGTCTTTGAGTACATCACTTAGTATGCATTTTCACTGTTTGCTGTAGATGTTAGACTATATATACTTAACTTATGACAGTCTGATAGTATTATTGTGCCAATATGAAGTGTAGAAACCTTACCTTCCTCCGTATGCTCAGAGTTAGGATCTGACCAAAGGGGTTCAGTGGATAGAAAAGGCCCTGGTCAATGGCATACACTGGCTCAGCTCAGGAAGATTCAGAGTAAGTTTTCATGACCAGCTTTGGGTCATGATTAGCCCAATATGCTACTGTAGATTTTATTTATGTCCCCTGAGTAGAGAACACAAAAGGTCACAATGCTGTTGCCAACAGGTAACCAATTGATACCTCAAAAATGTTAAGTCCTTCATATGTATCTCATGAATATTTTATGACTTTTTGGTCCTTCTCTTCTTTCTTAGCTATGACTGACATTCTATATACTCTGTTTAGTTCATCTGTCTATCATAACCTGTTTCAAAAACTACTTGTGTCTATATTTAATCTCATAGTGCCTTTTTTATTTTCTATAGCATCATTGAATATTCTTAAATTATAAGGCAAAGGCTGATTACAGCAAATAACCATGAATAAGGATGAAACATCTACATGTATACTAATTGGCAGCATCTCCATCATACTTAGTGAATAAAAAAGGTAAAGAGAATTTTGTATAGCCTGCTGTCCTTCGTATGAGCCAAAACAGTGCCCATATGTATTTGTATTTCATAGCATTTCTCTAAGAGAACATAAAGAAAATTGGTGATAGGAACTATTTAATATTTTCTAACACATGTATATATGACCTAAAAGAACTTATTTCAAGTTTTACAGGTAAAACACTAAATCATTTTTCTTTTTCAATATAAAGGTTATCACAATGGCAGAGAAACTAAACCTTCCAGAAAATACAGATGACTGGACAAAAAAAGAAGATGTAAACCTATGGTTAGTAAAACCATAAGGAGGAACCAAAAACACAGGGAAACTTAGCTTGATGGCCCTGTCTCTAATAAAATTTAAAAAAAAAAAAGGGGATGTGGCCCAGTGGTGATGGTGCGATCCCCTGAAGCCATGGTTGAATAAAAAACAGGGAATCTTGTGGAAAGGGTTGGATAAATAACGCATAACACTGGACCAGCTATCCAAATAGAAGAGCTAGTCAAGGAATTGCTGAAAACATCCTCTGGAGATCCTACTCAGACATCTAAGGGCAGAAAAAGGCAGTAAAAATGTTCCCAAAAAGCAATCTGTGAAACAAAAGAAAAGTAAAGAGACTTCAAAATCAAAACAAAAGAATAATGAGAACTCAGATGTGCTTAATGCCACTGCAATGGGTCCAGTGACTACAGGCTCTAAGTCCTTGAAAGATGAGCTCATGGAAGGTGAAACAGATGACTTAAAGAAGCAGCAGCCATCCCTCGAACCAACATGCATCTCATATCCTTTTGATGAATTCAGTGATCCATATCGTTATAAATTACATTTCATTCTACAGCCTGAAACTGGATCACGCAATCTCATTGATCCAGCACATGAGTTCAAAGCCCTCACAAATACACAAACAGCCACAGAAGAGGATATTAAGATGAAATTTAGCAATGAGGTGTTCCGATTTGCGTCAGCTTGTATGAACTCACGTACCAATGGCACCATTCATTTGGGAGTTGAAGAAAAACCCCATGGAAAAATTGTTGGTGTGCAAATCAATAAAGTCACTAAAGAAGCACTAATTGAACATTTCCACCTGATGATACATCAGTATTTTGAAGCACATCAGGTCCAACAAGCAGAGAAGTGCATTCGAGAGCCAAGATTTGTGGAAGTTTTACTGCCTAACAGTACTGTATCTGACAGATTTGTTATAGAAGTGGATGTCATTCCACAGTACTCTGAATGTGGATATGACTATTTCCAGATCAAAATGCAAAACTATAACAACAAAACATGGGAACAAAGTTCAAAATACTCTGTCTATGTGAGAGATGGGCCCAAATCTAAGGACATCATAAGAAGTAAATCTGATTTCAAAACGTTTAAATTAGATTTTAAAAAAGTGGCAGAGTCTAGGAAAGAAGCAGAAGAAAAATGCAAAGAAAAGCCAAATAAAAACAAAAATGAAGGATCCAAGTTAGTTAAACTGTTGACAGGAAATCAAGATTTGTTGGATAATTCATTCTATGACTGGTACATTCTTGTAACAAATAAATGTAACCCAGAGCAAATAAATCACTTGGATTTCCTAAAGGAAATTAAATGGTTTGCTGTGTTAGAGTTTGATCCCAAATCAGCAAAAATGGAGTAGTCAAAGCTTTCAAAGAAAGCAGAGTAGCAAACCTTCACACTCCAAGTCTGTTTGTAGAAAGGACCACAGGGAATGAGGAGATTTCTAGTCTGAACCTTTACCAGCAACCCAGCTGGATTTTCTGCAATGGGAGGTCAGACCTTGACAGTGAAAACTACAAACCCTTAGATCCAACATCCTGGCAAAGGGAAAGAGCTTCTGAAGTCAGGAAACTGATTTCATTTCTCACACATGAAGACATAATGCCAAGAGGGAAGGTTTTGGTGGTGTTTCTATTACTTTCCTCTGTGGATGACCCAAGAGATCCGCTCATTGAGACTTTCTGTGCTTTCTACCAAGATCTCAAAGGAATGGAAAATATACTGTGTATTTGTGTACATTCAGATATATGTCAGGGATGGAAAGATCTACTGGAAGCAAGATTAATGAAAGGGCAAGATGAATTATCAAACCAATGTATTTCTGCTTTAAATCTTGAAGAAATAAATGGCACTGTTCTTAAACTAAAATCTGTAACTCAGTCCTCAAAGAGATTATTGCCCTCAGTTGGTTCATTACTGTCCTTCTGAAAAAAGAAGAAGAAATCATGACTGCCCTGGAAATTCTCTGTGAAAATGAATGTGAAGACACACTCTTGGAGAAAGACAAAAAAAAATTACTTGAATTCAAGGCATCAAAAGAGGAAGACTGCTACCGAGGTGGCAAAGTATCATGGTGGAACTTCTACTTTTCTTCTGAAAACTATTTTGCATCTTTTGTCAAAAGGGATAAACTTGAAAGACTGGAAGTAATGATTCAAAACTGGGCAGATTCTTCTAAACAAACATGTGTCAAAATCCTTCACCTGTATCATCATCCAGGCTGTGGGGGGACTACCTTGGCTATGCATATTCTGTGGGAACTAAGGAAGAAATTCAGATGTGCTGTGCTGAAAAATAAGACAGTGGATTTCTCTGAAATTGGAGAACAGGTGACCAATTTAATTACCTATGGGGCAGCAGGCCATCAGGAATACTTACCAGTACTGCTCCTTGTTGATGATTTTGAAGAACAAGATAATGTCTACCTCCTGCAGGCTTCCATTCACACCACTGTAGCTAAAAGGCACATTCAATATGAGAGACCTCTAGTGATCATTCTAAATTGCATGAGATCACAAAATCCTGAAATGTGTTCAAGGAACTCAGACAGTATTGCCCTAATACAAAACTGTCTCCCAAAGAACAGAGAGCTTTTGAGCTTAAGTTGAAAGAAATCAAAGAACAGCATAAAAACTTTGAAGATTTTTATTCCTTCATGATTATGAAAAACAATTTTAATAAAGAGTACATAGAAAATGTGGTGAGGAATATTCTGAAAGGGCAGAATATTTCTACCAAGGAAGCAAAGCTCTTTTCTTTTCTGGCTCTTCTGAATTCATATGTGCCTGATACCACCATTTCACTATCACAATGTGAGAAGTTCTTAGGAATCTCAAACAAGAAGGCTTACTGGGGAACAGAAAAACTTGAAGACAAAATGGGCACCTTCTCTACAATTCTAATAAGAACAGAGGTGGAAGAATGTGGGAAATACTGTGGAGTGCGCATCATTCACCCTTTCATTGCAATTCTCTCACTGGAAGAATTGAAGAAAAGCTATAACTTGGATAAAAGTCAAATTATGCTGGATATGCTCACAGAAAATATGTTCTATGATGCTGCCATAGGAAAAAGCAAATTTCTCCAAGATATGCAAACCCTGCTGCTCACAAGACAGTGCAATGAACATGAAGGTGAAACAGGAAACCTGTTTTCCCCATTCATTGAAGCAATACATAAAGATGAAGGCAATGAGGCAGTGAAGGCTGTATTGCTTGAAGGTATTCGATTCAACCCAAATGCATTCATGTGCCAAGCCTTGTCAAGACATTTCTACCTTAAAGAGAAAGATTTTAACAATGCTCTGCAGTGGGCAAAACAAGCCAAAAAGATAGAACCTGACAATTCCTATATCTCAGACACACTGGGTCAAGTGTACAAAAGTAAAATAAGATGGTGGATAGAGGATAATGGAAGAAATAGGAACATTTCAGTTGATGATTTAACTAATCTTCTGGAATTAGCAGTACATGCCTCCAATGCATTCAAAGAATCTCAATGGCAAAGTGAAGATCGAGAATATGAAGTGAAGGAAAGACTGTGTCAGAAATCAAAAAGGAGGTATGACACTTACAACATTGCTGGCTATCAAGGGGAGATAGAAGTTGGACTTTACACAATCCAGATTCTCCAGCTCATTCCATTTTTTGACAATAAAAATGAACTGTCTAAAAGAGATATGGTCAATTTTATATCAGGAAATAGAGATATTCCAGGTGATCCAAATGAATTTAAATTGGTCCTCAAGAACTTTATTCCTTATCTAACTACATTGCATTCTTCTTTGAAGAAATCCTTTGATTTTTTTTTTTTTTTTTTTTTTTTTTGATGATTACTTTGTCCTTCTAAAACCCAGGAACAACATTAGGCAAAATGAAGAGGCCAAAACTCGGAGGAAGGTAGCTGTATTTTTCAAGAAGTACGTAGATATATTTGGTCCCTTAGCAGAATCACATAGCAGAGATGGCAGATCAAAGCTCCATTTGCCACTTGAAGTAGAGAAAAATTGAAGAAGCCTAAAGCTTTAAAAGCAGACAAGTTTTCTGGGCTCCTAGAATATCTTATCAAAAGTTCAAGATGCTATAAGCACCATGGAATATATACTGAACAAATATACTTTTCTCCTGAACAATGTATTGTCCAAAAAATGCAGCTAAAGGAAAAACAAAACTTTATCTTGGCCAACATCATTCTTTTTTGTATTAAACCTGCCTCCAAATTAGTGAAGTCAATTAAAAAACTAAAAGAATAGCTTTGAGATGTCTTGCAACAAGTAGGACCAACTTACCAATATTCAGAACCTTATTTCCTAGCTTCACTCTTATTCTGGCCAGAAAACCAACAACTGGATCAGGATTCTAAGCAAATGGAAAAGTATGCTCAATCATTGCAAAAATTCTTTCAGTTGGCAATATAAACACATGTATCATACAAAGCAACCTATTGCATATTTCTTTCTTGGAAAAGGAAACAATATGAACAGACTTGTCCACAAAGGAAAAATTGATCATGCTTTGGAAAGACACCTGATATTAATTCTGAGTGGCAAAGTGGAGATGTATGGAAGGAGAAAAATGTCCAAGACCTTTTGCTTCTTTTGCAAGGACGGAGCTGAAAATAATTGTTTACACATAGAGTATGGGATCAATGAAAAAATCACACTACCCATCACACTTGCTTTCTTGGGTCAACTTAGGAGTTGCAGGAGCATAGAAAAAGTCTTTTTATCTGGGATTTTCCATTGGAGGCCCACTTGCTTATGACATTGAAATTGTTTAAGAGCCTGATCTTCCTCCAGGAATGTGGTCTCACTACTGCCTAATTTGATTTAGATCCTAGACCCATACTTTAAATTGACAAATTTATACACATAGCCCCTAACTTTTAAGACCCATACAAACAACATTTAATTGACTATCACATTAAACATTTGGTGATTCCTACGAAGATTATGGTGAAGAAGGAAAGGGTGAGAGATTTGGAAAGCAGCAAATCCCTCCCTTGGTTTGGATAACACCATGAAGGACAAAATATTAAGGAGCTGTGGATGGAATTAAGAGAGGTGGGCATAGTAAGTCAGCCATATGGAGCCCCACTGCTTCCCCCAGTTACCCTACCAAGGCATGGATTGAGGACAAGGATCTACTTTCTTCTCAAATGTGACATTTTTTCAGAATAAGAAAAATATAGTTTTGGTCCCAGGACATTAAACTATCTGGAAACATTTACTTAAAAATACCTAAAACCTCTCAAGATAAGAAGCAACATTTATTCTGACCAAGTATATCATAAACATATCCTGTGTTTGACATTTAGGGGTCTTCTAAGGAGAAGGGCCACCCAGTTCTCTAAAGGCCATCCCCAAGAGGTCAGCAGATCTTACCAAAGTAGGCTGGGAATTAGCTACTCAGCTTTTAAACCTCCCTCCAAACAAACAAATGGAAAAATTCACCAAAATTCCAAAGGCTGTGAACAAAAAGAACTCTTGTGAAAATATTATTGAGTCCCCTACACAAGGGATCACAATGCACTGGCAAAATACACATTTTAACCATGTGTTGAACAAATGTAACCAGCAAGATAGAATCGGAGAATCGTCATATAGTTTTCTTCTAATAAAATTATGGATATCATCAATGGCTGCCAAAACCATTAAATGGAATACCAATTTTAAAGTAAAAACATTAAAACCAATAAATCAGATTGTCCTAAATCCTGGTTGATATGAACATCACAAAGACAATCTGACCGTATAGAGCTGGAAGAACCATATCAGTGCATCACTGCCAAATAATTAAAACTGAATTTGATCAACCATCTAGATCTTTCTTCTCATTTAAAACAAATGCAAAAAGGAAAGGATCTTGTTAAATACCAGCACAGATATGCAATCAGCGTATCCAGAAAGCAGAAACTCACAGTTCAAAAAAATCTGATTTCTTCAAACAAAAAAAAAAAAACAAAAAAAAAAAAAAAAAAACACACACACACACACACACACACAAAAGAGGGAGAATAAAGATTATAGGAAACTTTCCGACCAAGTGTAACACTTAGATTTTGGATCCTGAATCGAACAAACCCAATATTAAAAGAAGTTATTGAGCAATCAGAAATTTGAACACAGACTGGATTTTTGAGAATGTAAGGTTATTGTTTATTTTTTAGGTGAGATGATGATAGTATGCTTACATTTTTTACAAGATTTTTTTCCCTTTAGAGATATATACTCCAGTATTTGTGTATAAATGATGTGATTTATGATTTGCTTCAAAGTAATTCTGAATGGGGGTGGTGGTGGTGGTGAAAGTTGACGGGGAGTGTGACTGCCAAAGGGACCGCAGCTATCAGTTGCTGCCTGATGGGAACATGGGATGTTCTTTTTATGTTTCTCTCTCCTGTTGACTGTGCTTTTGAAATTTTGTTATAAAACGTTTCTGGAAATAAGCACCAAAGAATGCAACAAGTTTTTTTGTCTTCAGAATTTCAGAATTTTTTTTTTTAACTGAGGGAAGGTTTTTTTCCTTACTCCTTATGAAATATCACCTCCATGATTTATCAGCTCACTCTTCATTATTATTTTTAATCTTACAAATTAAAATTGTATAAATTTATGGTAAGTTAAATGTGTATACATTTTTAAAATTATTAAATCAAGCTAATTAATATATCCATCATCTTACAAACTTAGTTTTTTTTTGTGATGTGTGTGGTGTGAACATTTAAAATCTATAATCTAAGTAATTTTCAAGATCCAATATAACATTTAGTCACTATGCTGTAAAATAGATCTCTAAAACTTATTTTCCTAATTGGACCTTTGAACATTTTGACCAACATCTCCTGTTTCCAACCACACCCCAACCGCTGTGCCCCTAATAACCACCATTCTAGTATCTGCTTCTACAAGTTCAATTTTTTAGATCCCACAGTTAAGTGAGAGCATGCAGTCTATTCAATAATGTTTTCTAAATAATAATACATACTCTGATTAAACACAGTCTAAATTTAGAAATATAGAATGCCAGTCACGTTTTTGTTTTTTTTTGGGGTTTTTTTGTTGTTGTTGTTTTGTTTTGTTTTGTTTTTATGTCACTTTCCCCTCTGTCTCAGGTCAGTCAACACTACACAGAACTGTCTGTTGGAATCCTGTCTCCTGGTGGCTCTTTTGATCTCAACTTCAGCCAGCCTAGCCAGTGCTGTCTCTACCATGACCTGCCTTAGGCACACAGGAAATACTTGGAGATGCTGGTTCTGCCACTTATAAAAAAATGCAGTCAATATCCAATCTTAGGAGCAACATGCCTTGTAACGTTGCAGTGACACAGGCCAAGTCTCTAAGAAGACCTCCTGGAGCCTCCTCTCTAGGC
Organism: Tamias sibiricus; assembly: GCA_025594165.1. Lineage (NCBI taxonomy): Eukaryota > Metazoa > Chordata > Mammalia > Rodentia > Sciuridae > Tamias > Tamias sibiricus. The sequence continues at coordinate 101,651,089 of CM046664.1, read as the reverse complement.
CCAAGAAGAGATTGTTAGGAGGAGGGTTGGTGATACCTTTCTCCATAAGAAACTCTTCATATGGGGCTGAGGGTGCAACTCACAAGTAGAGCATTTGCCTAGTATTCAGAGGCCCTGGATGTGATCCCTAGCATTGAAAAATTAAAAAATAGAAGAAGGGCTGGGGCTATGGTCAGTGGTAAAGAGCTCCTCTTGCATGTGTGGTGTTTCTCATCTGGGGCCTGACTTGTGTGTGGATTATTTTCCTGTCGTCGACGTTTGATCCTCTGCACCACATAAATATAAAACAAAATATTTGTGTCCGGGAAAGAAATGTAGACAACTAAAAAATTATTAAGATTTTTAGTCAAATTCATTAAAAACTTCCTCATTAAAGGCTCTTACAGATAGTCCACCTACAACTAAAAAAAAAAGAAAGAGAAAAGATAAAAGGATCTTTTGTCAAACCTCACTTCCTTAAGGCAAGTAGTTGGCAAAGCTCAGCCTATGTGTCAAAGTAAGCCCACTGCCTGTCTTTGAAAATAAAGTTTTATTGAAACATAGCCCTGCTCACGTGTTTAAGTATTGTGTTTGGATGCTGTTATGTTTTGATAAATGCTCCCCAGAGACTCCAGCATTGAAAGCTTGGACCCCAATGAAGCACTTTCAGATACAGGGATTTGGGGATGTGATTGGATCATGAGGGCTCTGAATTCTTCGATAGATTCATCATTGATAAAGTAATGACTTGATGGCATTATTGGCAGGTGGAGAAAACTAGGGGATGGGGTCTAGTTGGAGGAAGTAGGTCACTTGTTGACATGCCCTGGAAGGGTAGATCTTGTCCCCAGTCAGCCTCATCCCTTCTCTTTCTCTTCTTCCCTGTTGCCATGAGGTGAGCAGCTTTCCTCCACCAAACATTTCCACCATGATGTTTCCGCCCTGGATTTTCAGTCTGAAACTCTGAAACTAATAAACCAAAATAAATCTTCCCTCTCTTAAGTTGGTTTTTTCAAGTATTTTCACAGCAATGAAAATCTGACTGACAGCTTCTTTTACACTACAACAGAGTTGAGTAGTTGGACCAGCATCCCTAGGTACCTCTAAAGCCTAAAATGTTTGCTATCCGGCTCTTTATAGAGAGCGTTAAGTGACTTCTGTTTAAGACTGTCAAATCTATTAAGGCTTTATTATCTAACTGGTTCTTGGACACCCACTTTGAAAATATGTATTTTGATTTATCAACTCTTTAGTTTATGTGTTTTATTATTTCAGAGCCAAAGTTAAATTTTAATATGTTTTTAATAGTCAAGATATACTTTCACATTATAACAATCCAGATCAACTTTTCCAAAGGACAGCAGAGTAACAAATGTATGAGTTTTACTTTTGCAAATTAAAAAAAAAATCTAAATTATGCAAAATAAATTTGACAAGCACATTAGAACAGGAAATTAGACACTGCCTTTGCTAAAAAACACTGACTTCTCAAATGGGCCTGTGGAAGCCCAATGGGTAACAGAAAGCAGATAAAACTTGGAATCTCTGCCTTCATTTTGTATTTATTTCCTTTATTATCATAAACTTTGGGTCAGATTCCTGTTCAACTGTGCACATAGGCATGTTAGTCATTTAAAATTGTTCTTGTAAAGCTTCTGCCCCTTTTGAAGCAGAAGATACCAAGCTAAGAGTAATTATGATATTTTCAGGGTATTCAGGGATATCCAACTGCAAGGGTATTTTTATTCATGTGTGTGTGTGTGTGTGTGTGTGTGTGTGTGTGTGTTATTTTTTGGTTTTGATATAACACCAGGATATGCCACAAAAGCATGGAACCCCAAACACTCCAATTCCATTTCCTGCTCCCCTCCCTCCACTATACCAATCCCTCTTTAACCACATACAATTTGTTTTGTTGGTTGGTTGGTTGGTTTATTGGTACCAGGGATTCAATCCAGGGGTGCTCAACCACTGAGCCACATCCCATCCCTTTGTATTTTTTTATTTTAAGCTGGGTCTCTCTAAGTTGCATACGGCCTCACTAGATTGCTGAAGCACCTCATGGCTTTGAACTCGAAATCCTCCTGCCTCAGCCTCCCAAGCAGCTGAGATTATAGGCATGTGCCGCCATGCTTGGCTTTATTTCATTACTGTCTTATGGATACACTCAATACCAGGACCCATCATGCCACATCCATGCACACACATACAAATGTTCAGTCAGATTTTTCCCCTGTTCTCCCGTCTCCTTTTCTACTCAATTTCCTCATTTATTCTACTGATCATTCCCCTATTTTGATGAATTAACCTCTCCCTCTTTCTTTTGCCTTTCTCTGTCTTTTGCCTTTCTCTCTCTTTTTTTTTTTTTTTTTTTTTCCTTGTTATTTTATCCCCTCTCCCTTTATTTTGGATTAGCTTCCCCATATCAGAAAAACATAAACTTTTGACTTTGGGGAACTGGTTTCATTGACCTAGCATGATAGTCACCAGTTCCATCCATTTCCCAGCAGATGCAATGATGTTATTCCTCTTTAAGGCTGAGTCATACTCCATTGTGTGTATTCATACCACATTTTCTTTATCCATTCATCGGTTGAAGGGCACCTAGGTTTGTTCCATAGCTTGGTTATTAAAGATTGTGCTCCTATAAACATTGATGAGGCTACGTTACAGTAGTATGCTGATTTAAAATCCTTTGGCTATATACTCAGGGTGTGGATAGCTGTTTCGTATAATGGTTCCATTCCTAGTTTTTTAAAGAATCACCATTGTGTTTTCCAGATGGTTTGCTGTCCCACCAACAATGTATAAGTGTACATTTTTTTATCCACATCCTTGCCAACAGTTATTGCTTTTTGTATTTTTGGTTATTGCCATTCTAACTAGAGTGAAATAAAATCTCAATATGGTTTTCATATATGTTTCCCTAATTGCTAGAGATGTTGAACTTTTTTTCATATATTTGTTAATCATTTCTAGTTCTTTTTTTTTTTTTTTTTGAACAGTGTCTATTTAGTTCCTTTGCCCATTAGTTGATTGGATGATGGTGTGTTGTTGTTGTTATTATTATTATTATTATTAGTGTTAAGTTTTTTGAGTCCTTTGTAATATCCTGGATATTAATGCCCTACTGGAGGAGGAAGTGCCAAAGATTTTCTCCCATTCTGTAGGTTCTTCTCTTCATGCGCTTAACTATTTCCTTTGCTGTGAGAAATCTTTTAAATTGATGCCATCCTATTTATTGACTTTTAATTTTACTTCTTATTCTTTAGAAGTCTTGCTAAGAAAATAAGTTCCTAGGCTGACATGTTGGAGTGTTGGGACTATATTTTCTCTAACAAGTGCAGGGTCTCTGGTCTAATTCCTAGGTCTTTGATCCACTTTCAGTGGAGTTTGTGCAGGGTGAGAGATAGGGGTTAAATTCCATTCTTCTACATATAGATTTCCAGTTTTCCCAGCAACATTTCTTAAAAAGACTATTTTTTCTCCAATGTGTGTTTTTGGCACCTTTGTCTTTAGAGTAGCAGATAACCATATTTATGTGGGTTTGTCTCTGTGTCTTCTATTCTATTCCATTGGTCTTCGTGACTGTTTTGGTGCCAGTACCATGTTGTATCTGTTTCTGTAGCTCTGTAGTATAATTTGAGGTCCTGTGTTGTGGTGACTCCTGCTTGGCTTTTTTCACAATGAATAGTTTTTTCCCATTCTGGGTCTCAAATTTTCCAAATGAATTTCATAACTGCTTTTTTCTAGTTCTGTGAAGAATGTCATTGGAATTTTGATGGAATTGCATTAAATCTCTATAATGCTTTTGGTATTATGGCCATTTTGACAATATTAATTCTACTCATCCATGAACAGGGAAGATCTTTCCATTTTCTAAAGTCTTCCATTTCTTTCTTTAGTCTTCTATAGTTTTCATTGTCAAGGTCTTTCACCTCTTTTGTTACATTGATTCCCAATGTTAAATTGATAACAAGTTAGAGTTTTGTTTTGTTTTCTTTTGTTTGTTAGATATTAATGGACCTTTATTTTATTCATTTATATGTGGTTTAAGGATCAAACCAGTGCCTACACATGCTGGGCAAGCACTCTACCACTGAGCCACAACCCCAGCCCTTGTTTTGTTTTGAGGCTATTGTGAGTGAAATTATTTTCCTAATTTTTTTCAGCAGATTCATCATCGGAGTATTGTAAGGCAATTGATTTATGAGTGTTGATCCTGTATTCTGCTACTTTGCTGAATTCATTTGTAAGCTCTACAATTCTTCTGGTGGAGTTTTTTGGGTCTTCTAAATACAGGATCATTTTGTCAGGAGAGATAATTTGAGCCCTTTTTTCCATTTAAATTCTTTCTCCTGCCTAATTGCTCTGGCTAGAATTTCAAGGACTATGTTGAATAGGAGCAGTGAGAGGGAGCATCCTCCTCTTGTTCATTTTTTAGAAAAAATACATTCAGTTTTTCTCCTTTCAGTGGAATGTTGGCCTTGGGTTTGTCATATATATCTTTTACAATGTTGACATGTGTTCCATTCTATCCCTAGTTTTTCTAGTGTTTTAAACATGAATGGGTGCTGAACCTCAGAATCTTTTTCTGCATCTATGGAAATAATCATGTGTTTCTTGTCCTTAAGTCTATTTTTGTGGTGAGTTGCAATTACATATGTTGAACCAACCTTCCATCCCTGGGATCATGATGCATTATCTTTTATACTGTGTTTTTGTATGCATTTGCTAATATTTTATTAAGTATTTTTGCATGTATGTATATCAGTGATATTGGTCTGAAATTTTCTTGATGCGCCTTTGTTAGGTTTTCATTGTACTGGCTTCATAGAATGAATTTGGCAGTGAGCCCTCCTTTTCTATTTCATGGAATAATTTGATAAAGATGGGTATTAGTTCTTCTTTAAAAGTTTGATAGAACTCAGCTGAGAATACATCCAGTCCTGGACTTTTCTTTATTGTTAGGCTTTTGATTCCTGCTTTAATTTCATTACTTGATATTGATCTGCTCAAGCTTTCTATATCCTCCTGGATTAATTTGAGTACATCATATGTCTCTAGGAATTTGTCAATATTTTCAAAATTTTGTAACTTATTGGATTTAAATATGTAAATTTTCAAAATACTTTTTCATGATCCCCTGAATTTCAGTAGTGTCTTTGGTGATATTTTCTTTTGCATCTCAAATTTTATTAATTTGATTTTCCCTCTTTCTTTTGATTATTTTGGCTAAGGACTTATCAATCGCGTTTATCCTTAAAAAAAAAAAAAACACTTCTTTCTTTTGTTGATCTTTTTATTTTTTTTTTAATCTCAATTTTATTAATTTCAGCTCTGATTTTAAGTATTTCCTGACTTGGGTGATGATTTGTTCTTCTTTTTCTATGGCCTTGAGATGTAATGTTAGATTATTTATTTACTATCTTTCTATTCTTTTAATGTATGAGCTCATTCCTTGAGCTTTGCTGATAGAATTGCCTTCATACTCTCCTAGAGATTTCGGTATGTTGTATCACTATTCTCCTGTACTTTTAAAAATGCTTTTTATTTCTTCCCTGACTCCTTCTGCTATTCATCCATCATTCCAGAGTGCACTTTTTAATTTCAGGTCTTTGACTAGTTTCTGGTTTTGACCTTATCATTGATTCCAAATATCATTCCATTATGATCTGATCAAATGCAAGGTATTATCTCTGTATTTTTTATTTGCTAAGATTTGCTTTGTGACCTATAATGTGATCTATTTTATAAAATGCTCCATGGGCTGCTGAGAAGGAAGCAAATTCATCACTGATGGATGAAATATTTTACAGATGTCTTTTAGGTGCATATTATTAATTTATTATTTACATCTGTAGAATCTTCACTTAGTTTATGGCTGGATAGTCTATTCAGTGGTGAGAGAGGTGTGTTAAAATCACCCAGTATTATTGAACTGTGGTCTATATGACTCTTAATCTTGAGAAGGGTTTAGTTTAAGAATGTAGATGCTCTTTTGTTTGGGCCATAAATATTTGTTATCATTGTGTCTTGTTGCTGTAGGATTCCCTTAGGCAGAATAAATTGATCTTCTTGTCTTTTCTGATTAATTTTGACTAACGTCCACTTTATCTGATATGAGAATAGCTACCACCACTTCTTTATGAATTACAGTTGAATAATATGTCTTTTCCCATCCTATCACCTTCAGCCTGTAGATGTTCTTACCTATGAGTCTTTTGCAGACAGCATATTTTGAGTCTTGTTTTTTAATACAACCTGCCAACCTACATCTTTTGATTTAAGAGTTTAGACCAATTACATTTGATGCTATTATTGAGAGATGATTCTATTTTGTTATTTTGATTTATTTCTAACATTTAAATCAGAATTGATTCTGCTTTAATCGACTAATCTTCTTTTGTAATTCCTCTTTATGCTGATTTTAATTTTCAATTTTAATGTCTTCTTAGTGAAATATTTTATTGAATGTATTTTATAGTACTGTCATCCTGGTTATAAATTTTTTTAGCTTCTGTTTATCATGGAAGGTTTTTATTTCATCTTCAATTCTCTAGTTCAATTTTTCTAGGTATAGTATTTTTGGTTGACATTCATTTTCTTTCAGAGCTTGGTATATATTATTCCAAGCCCTCCTGGATTTCAGGGTCTAGTTGAGAAATCAGTTGAAATCTGGATTAACTTACCTATAAATGTGACCAACCATTTTTCTCTTACCATTCAAAAAATTTATCCTTATTCTGTATGTTAGGCATTTTCATTGTAATATATCATTCATTGGATCTATTGTGATTTTGTATATTTGGAGTCCTATATGCCTCTAGTATTTGAATTTCACCTCATTTTTAGGTTTGGAAATTTTTCTCATATCATTTCATTGAAAATATTGTGTATCCACTTAGCTTATATTTCTGAGCCTTCATCTATCCCAATGATTCTTATTTTGCACTCTTAATATTATCTCAGATGTCCTTAATATTCTGTTCATGGTCTCTTAACATCTTTTCTTTATGTCAACTTAATTTTAAATATTGTATACTTTTTATTTGAGGCCCCCAAAAAATCTAATGGTCTAATGTATTGGTGATGCTTTTCACTGAATTTTTAACATGGTTTATTGAGTCTCTCGTTTCCAGAATTTTATTCTTTTGCAGAATCTCTCTTTGTTGAAGTGGTCATTGACTTTCTGTATTTTCTCTCTAATTTAACTCCTTACATCTTCTTTTATCTCACAGAACATTTTAACTATGAACTTTTATAGATTATTTCTCTGATATTTTCTCCACTGTGATGTCCTTGAGTAAGTTATTAAAGCATTATGGGCTACCTGGGTCAGTTTGTTCCCTTCATTCTTCAAATTGTTCCTATGCTACCTATCTATTGGGATAGTTCTCACTTATCTTTTCAAGTGAGGTGCTACTTTTTGAGCTTCTATCACTTCAGAATCTTGGGTTGGGAAAATATCCAGATATTGATATTTTAAGTCAATGTTTGACCTAAGCTAATCCCAATATCAATACCACTTTAATGATACTACCAAACCCTGTATACATAATCACTTCAGAGCCAAGCCTTGTACTATTCAATCTTAAGAGAAACAAAAACTTGTTGCTATGATTCTCCACTGTTTCTTAAATCCAATTCTAAATTTGAAATAAAGATCTAGAATACGTCAATAGATCGTTATTAAATTTATAAAAATTACTATAACCTTATAGGAGGGTTCTGATAGGCAAACATCCTGGCCAGGGAAGCAAATAGAGATCAACAGCAGCAATTTCCTTGACACCAATAATACTCTGCAACCAGGACTGAGATAATGATCAATAAGACCAGTTTGATCAAGACTGCTCTTTATGCACACCTCTCACTCCTGCCCCCATTCACTCTCTATTCAAATCTAAAGTTCATGTCAGTAGCCTGAGGAATAGGCTGAGATGCTTAATCTCACGGTCTTCCCAATATGGTTATATTGATTAAAGTTCTTTTTCCATTTTCACCATTGTATTTTCATTTTGTTTGGAGTGGAGGATAAGTAATCAGGTCCGAGATATGTGGACCCCCATGCTAATGACTAAAAACAGGGTGATGAGGGTCAGTTAAAACAAGAAAAATTAACTATCCACAGACGGGAGCTATTTACTACATTCTTATATTTTGCTTCATACAGAAGTATACCCTGCTATCTGTGGCAGGGATTTGTCATTTCAACACTTTTTGTGAAAAATGAGAAGTCCAGAAAAAAATAACAGGTGAAAACGTCCCAAATTTAGAAAATGGCATAAAGGTCTAGATTCAAAAAGTGAAGCACACCTCAACCAGAAAATTTCAAAGAGAACCACACTGAGACATACATAACACATTCAATGATTAGAGCACAAATCATTAAAATTGAATTCAGAAGAACAACAGAGAAAATGAATTTTTAAAAAATTCGTGGTTTGAAAAGATTAATAAAATTGATGAACTTCTAGAAAGACTGACAAAAAAGGAGAGAAGATAAACATATTACAATTATCAGGTTTGAAATGGGGATATCATATAGATTCAGAAGATGTCAAAAAAGTAATAAGGAATATTTTAACAACTCTACACACACACATAAATTCAACAACTTAGGTGAAGGTGATCAGTTCTAAGAAAAGCACAAATTACTATGTCTTGCCCAATGTGAAATAGATCATTTCAATAGTTTTATAACTCCTAAGGACATCTCCAGGCCAAGTGGTTTCATTGGAGAAAAATTCTATGATGACACACAAGGAAAAATTAACTCATTCTATGTAATATCTTTCAGAAAATAGAAGAGGAGGGAACACATCCCATTAATTTCAAAAACCTAGATTTAACCTGATGCCAAAAACATCAGCTGTCCCTCCCAAAGTAGACATCAGTATGCCTCATGAACATAACCACAAAATTCTTTAACAAAATAAAAGCAAATAGAATTTAGGAATCCATACAAGAATAATAGAATTTAGGAATCCATACAAGAATAATGTTATGACAAGCAAGGTTATATCTAAGGTACAAGGCTGGCTCAATGCTAAGAAAGCCATATTAATAAGCTAAAGCAGAAAAATAACATGCAACATATCAACTACTTGAGGAAAAGCATGTGACAATATTCAGCACCCATTTGTGATAAAGTCTCACAGAAAACTAGGATAGAAAAACCTTCAAATTTAATAAATAGCATCAACAAAAAGCCTACAGTTAACATATCATACTTAATGGCAAAGAATGTCTTCCCCTTAATATTAAGAACAAGGCAAGAATGTCTGCTCTCATCACTCATCCAACATTGTGCTGGAAGTTCAAGTGCACAATGAGGCAAGAAAAGGATAGTGGCAGGCGCCACTTATGAAGGTGCCTGGCTGCTGCATACAGCAGAAGCTGCTGTTGTACCCAGAGGTCTCTTCCGTGGGCAAGGCCTGAGTTACCTCACATGTGAATTCCTACACTACCTCCATGGTCGCTGCCACTAAACAAGAAGTCTCCTCTCAATCAACCGCCACCTGCACCTTTACCGCCATTACTGCTGCCTCTAATTCTGCTGCTGCCAGCCTGAGATTGCCTGGAGGACTTCTTTCTGGGTGATGCTGCCACCAAAGAAATCACTTCCCCGGGCTGGGGTTGTGGCTCAGCGGTAGAGCGCTCACCTATCACGGGCACAGCCCTAGTTCGATCCTCAGCACCACGTAAACATAAATGCATTGCATTGTGTACAACTAAAGCAAATAAATAAATATTTAAAAAAAAAAAAAAAGAAAGAAAGAAAGAAAGAAACCACTTCCCTGGATGCAACTGAAACCGACCCTACTGCTGACCCCAGGAGATCGCCTGGTGACGCTGCCTCCACAGCTGCAGTTGCATCCGCTGCTACAGCCACCACTACTGCTGATCCCCTGCCTGCTGCCAACAACCACCACCACTACCACTGCTACGACAGCATAGAGGACTGACTACTTCAGGGAAGACTCCAGGTTTGATTGCACATGGCAGCACCTGTTTGGGGACACCACTGCTTCAGGGAAGACTCCAGGTTTGATTGCACATGGCTGCACCTGTTTTGGGACACCAGCCAGAGCCTGGGACTTGGGTGCCAGCAGGTTTACCACCACAAGAGCCTGTCTGGGGACTCCAGCTAGGACCTGCTGGCCCAGTGTGGGGGTGCCTGCAAGTTTGGAGGAGCCTGGGGTCTTCCTGCTGAGAAAGCTGGTGGTACTTGTCTTGCTGCTGCATCTCGGGGTTGCTCCTTTGCATGAGTGTATCCCTGGTGGTCTCTCTGCAAGTAGGAGCAGAATTGAGATCTTGGGACTGCAGTGTGGCCAAGCCTGAGGTATCTGAAACCTAGATCAGTGGGATAGAGACTGGGCTTGCGAGGACTGATCTGGGTTTGGTGACCCCCAAAAGATTTCAGAGACAGGGCTGAGAAGCTGTTGAACGCTGACAGAAACAGTTCAACTTTCCAGCAAGATTTATTTTATTTTTTGATTCACTAATCTCTCTACCATATTTGGACCAGGATGTTTTTTATGCATCACTGTGTGGAGGACAATGATATATGTATGGTGTTTTGCATTTTTGTTGTATTCTTATGTCTTTAATTTTTTCTCTTTGTTCGTATTCTTCCTCTCTCTTTTCAATATTATTGGATTTTCTTTCCAACTTTTCTCCAACTAAAAGCTAATCTCTGTCAGCTCCTCTTCCACTCTTGTGAATTTTTTCTTCTAGATACTCTCTTCCTCCCTCACGAATATTGCATACTATACTACTTCTGTTCTTTCATCCACCATTTGAAATTTTAAATCATTTTAACAAATATTCTGTACTCTAGAAAGTTATTGAACTCATCATTTTGGTTTAATGTGAGAAAGCAGTAGATGCCTTAGTGGAAGCTATTAGGTTTAAGGCTATATATTGTGTACACTAGGTGCTGTTAATATTGGTCTCACCAGTAAAAGAGAAGCACTGGAAACCTTCAGGGACAATATAGGTCTAGAGTATAGAATTTATCCTACATTAGATTCATAGTTTTAGATGGGAAAACACACTAACAACATGAAAAAAAAAACAAGGAAATAAAGGGTTCCAAACAAGCCAAGATGGTTCAACAACAGAAGCCACTGATAACACAGTAGTAGAAATGTCCAAGAAGGAATTCATATTGTATATAGTTAAATTGATATGTGAAGAAAGGTAGCACAAGGAGTGAAATCAAATAAAAAATACAGGAAGTAAAAAAGACCACTTCAATAAAGACAGATTGTGAAGAAGAAAAAAACCATGGAAATCCTCAAAATGAAGTAATCCATAAACCAAATAATAAATTCAATAGAAAGCATCACTAACAGACTAGACCACTTGGAAGACAGAACCTCAGACAATGAAGGCAAAATATATCATCTTGAAAGTGGAGTTGAACATGCAGAGAAGATGGTAAGAAACCATAAACAGAACATCCAAGAATTATGGGATAACAAGAAAAAACTAAATTTAAGAGTTATCAGAATAGATAAAGGAGCAGAGACATAAACCAAAGGAATGCACAATCTTTTCAATGTTATAATAGCAGAAATTTTTCCAAACCTAAAGAATGGAATGGAAAATCAAATACAAGAGGCTTACAGTACCACAAATGTACAAAATCATAGCAGATGCACACCAAGACATATTATAATGAAAATGACTAACATAGAGAATAAAGATAAAATCTTAAAGGCTATGAGAGAAAAAAAATCAAATTACATATAGGGGGAAACCAATTGGGATTTCAACTGATTTCTCAACCCAGACCCTCAAAGCTAGAAGGTCCTGGAGTAATGTATTTCAAACTCTGAAAGAAAATGGATGCCAACCAAGAATTTTATATCCAGCAAAATTAAGTTTCAGATTTGAAGATGAAATTAAAACATTCCATGATAAGCAAAAATTAAAAAAAAAATCCACAACTAGAAAGCCTACACTACAGAGCATTCTCAACAAAATATTCCATGAGGATGAAGTGAAAAAAAAAAAAAAAAGTGAAAACCAGCAAAGGGAGGATCTACACCAGAGGGACATTCAACCAAATGAGAAACTAATGCCAATCAAATACTGGAAATAAATCAAAATAACAGGGAATATAAATCATATATCAATAATAACCTTGAATGTTAACACTCTAAACTCATCGATCAAAAGACATAAACTGGCAGATTGGATTAAAATGCAAGACCAAAAATATGCTGTCTTCAAGAGACCTCATGGGCAAAGACATCCACAGGCTGAAAGTGAAAGTATGGGGAAAACTTATCACTGATATGGATTGCATAAACAGGCAAGGGTTTCCATTCTCATTTCAGAGAAAATAGACTTCAAACCAAAGTTAATCAGAAGAGACAAAGAAGGACATTTCATACTTCTTAAGGGAAGTATATATAAGCAGGACATAACAATTATAAATGTTATGCCCCAAACAATGGAGCATCTATGTACATTAAACAAACTCTTCTCAATTTCAAGAGTCACATAGACCACAATACAATAATACTGGGTGACTTTAACACACCTCTCTCACTACTGGACAGATCTTCCAAACAAAAACTAAATAAGGAAATTATAGAACTAAATAACACATCAATAATTTAGATTTAACAGACATATATAGAATATTTCATACATCAACAAGCAAATATACTTTCTTCTCAGCAGCACATGGCTCCTTCTCTAAAATAGACCATATCTTATGCCACAAAGCAACTCTTAGTAAATAAATTTTTAAAAAGCAGAGCTAATACCCTGCATTCTATCAGGCCACAATGGAATAAAATTAGAAATCAACAACAAAATAAAAAATAGGAGCTACTGTAACAAATGGAGGCTAAATAAAACACAATTGAATAATGAATGGATAGTAAAAGAAATCAAAGATGAAATTAAAAAATTCTTAGAGGTAAATGAGGACACTGATACAACATATTAAAATCTCTGGAACACTATGAAGGCAATACTAAGAGGAAAGTTTATTGCATTGAGTGCATTCATTAACAGAATAAAAATTAAACAAATAAATGACCTAACACTACATCTCAAAGCCCTAGAAAAAGAAGAAAAAATCAACACCAAAAGCAGTAGAAGACAGGAAATAATTAAATCAGAGCTGAAATCAATGAAATCAAAACAAAAGAAAAAATTGAAAACAATTGACCAAACAAAAAGTTGGTTCTTCAAAAAAATTAATAAAATAGAAACCCCTCGTCATGCTAATGAAGAAAAAAAGAAAGAAAACTAAAATTGCTAAAATACAAGATGAAGAAGGAAATTTCACAACAGACATGTCTGAAATACAGAAGATAATTAGAAACTATTTTGAAAATTTATACTGTAATAAAATAGAAAATATCAATGACATCAACAAATTTCTAGAGACATATGACCTACCCAAACTGAATGAGGAGGTCATACATGATTTAAACAGATCAATTTCAAGTAATGAAATAGAAAATGCCCTCAAAAGGCTACCAACCAAGAAAAGCCAAGGTCCAGACAGATTCTCAGCCAAGTTCTTTCTACAAGACTTTAAAAGAATTAACATCAATACTCCTCAAAGTATTCCATGAAATAGAAAAGGAGGGAACCCTTCCAAACTCATTATATGAGGCTAATATTACCCTGATACCAAAACCTGACAGAGATATATCAAGGAAAGAAAACTTCAGACCTGTATCCCTGATAAACATGGAGGCAAAAATTCTCAATAAAATTCCGGCAAATCACATCCAAAAACACATTAAAAAGATAGTGCACCACAATCAAGTGGGATTCAACCCAGGGATGCAAAGTTGATTCAACATATAGAAATCAATAAACAAAATTCATCATATTAATAGACTTAAGAACAAGAATCATATGATCATCTCAATAGATGCAGAAAAAGCATTTGACAAAATACAGCACATCATCAAGTTCAAAACACTAGAAAAACTAGGAACATACTTCTACATTGTAAAAGCTATATATGCTAAACCCAAGTCCAGCACCATTCGAAATGGAGAAAAATTGACAGCATTGCTGCTAAAAACTGGAATAGGACAAGGATGTCCTCTTTCACCACATCATTATTAAAACTCTAGACAGAGCAATTAGACCAAAGAAAGAAATTAAAGGTGTACAAATAGGTAAAGAAGAACTCAAATTATAACTACTAGAAGATCCCAAAAATTCAGCCAGAAAACTTCTAGAACTAATAAATGAATTCAGCAAAGTAGCAGGATATAAAATCAATACCTGTAAGCTGCCTGGTACCGAAAACCGGGAGGAAAAACTCTCGGAGGCAGAGTTAAGCTTTTACTACTTTTACTTCTACTTTCTTAGAGCTTAGAGAGGGAAAGAAAGATTTTTAGAGAGAAAGATTAGAGCGAGCTTTTCTTCTTGTCTTCTTAGCTTAGAGTCTTCTTAGCTTAGAGTCTTAGAGAGAAAGAAAGATAGAGCTTAGCTTAGAGAAAGATTAGAGCTTCTTTCTTCTCTCTTCTTTCTTCTGTCTTCCTCAGGAGCCTCGGCCTAACTCTGACCAGTCATTACTTCTTCTATCTGGTTTCTCTTCTGTCTTCTATCTGGTTTCTCTTCTGTAACCGCTCTGCCTACGTTCTGGCCGCTCTGATTCTTCTGACCGACCGAGTGACTGCCCGACTGACCGAATGAATTCATTCTCCTAACTCGGACCGCTTTCACCCGGTTATATACCTTCAGGTTTGCGGGTGCCTACAGGTGCGTCACATACATATCAGGTGGAACTTATGGCTTCCAGCTAGCTACAACAGCCCTTCCTAATTAGGGCTCCTTCAAATACCCATAAATCAAACACATTCTTATACATCAGCGATGAATCCACTAAAAGAAAAATTAGGAAAACTACTACATTCACAATAGCCTAAAAAAATAAAACTCAGAATAGATCTTTAAAAAGAGGTGAAGACCTGTCCTGTACAATAAAAACTACAGAACACTAAAAACAGAGATTGAAGAAAACCTCAGAAGATGGAAAGATCTCCCATGTTCTGGATAGACAGAATTAATATTGTCAAAATGGCCATACTACCAAAAAAATTACAGATTTAATGCAATTTCTATTAAAATCCCAATGACATTCTTCATAGAAATAGAAAAAACAATCATGTAATTTATTTAAAATAATGAAACCCAGAATAGCTAAAGCAACACTTAGCAAGAAAATTGAAGCAGGAGGCATCACAATACCAGAAATTAAACTATACTACAGAGCTATATAGTTATAGTAATAAAAATGGCATGGTATTGGCACCAAAATAGACTGGTAGACCAATGGTACAGAATAGAGAACACAGAGACAAACCCACATAAATATATAGTTATCTCATACTAGACAAGGGTGTCAAAAACATTCACTGGAGAAAAGATAGCCTATTCAACAAATGGAAATCCACATGTAGCAAAATTAAATTAAACCTCTATCTCTTACCCAAACACACACACACACACACACACACACACACACACACACACACACACACAAAAGAAAGAAAAGAAAAGAAAAGAAAAACTCAAAGTGGATTAAACACCACTTTGGGCACTAGAACAGAGACCCTGCGCCTAATAGAAGAAAAAATAGGCCCAAAACTTTACCACGTCAGCCTGGGATCTGACTTCCTTAACAAGACTCCTAAAGTGCAAGAAGGAAAATCAAGAAACAATAAATTGGATTCTAATTAAAAAGCTTCTTCTCAGCGAAGAAAACAATTAATAATGAGGAGAGAGGCTACACGTTGTAAGAAAATCTTTACCACAAACACCTCTGATAAAGTATGAACCTCTAGGATATAGAAAGAACTCAAAAACTTAACACCAAAAAATAAAAATAAAAATAAAAATAACCCAATCAATAAATAGGCTAAGGAACTAAACAGATACTTCTCAGAAGAAGAAATACAATTGACCAACAAATATATGAAAAAGTGTTCAACATCTCTAGCAATTTGAGAAATGCAAATAAAAACTACTCTAAGATTTCTTCTTACTCCTGTCAGAATGGCAATCATCAAGAATACAGGCAACAATAAATGTTGACGAGGATGTGGTGAAAACGTACATTCATACATTGCTGGTGGGACTGCAAATTGGTGCAACCACCATGGAAAGCAGTATGGAGATTCCTCAGAAAACTGGGAATGGAACCACCATTTGACCCAGCTATCCCACTTTTTGGTTTATACCCAAAGAACTTAAAATCAGCATACTATAGTGACAGAGCCACATCAATGTTTATAGCAGCTCAATTCACAATAGCTAGACAATCGAACCAACCCAGATGTCCCTCAATAGATGAATGGATAAAGAAAATGTAGTATATATTGTCAATAGAATATTATTTAGCTTTAAAGAAGAGTGAAATTGTGGCATTTGCCAGAAAGTGGTTGAAGATGGAGAATATTATGCTAAGCGAAATAAGCCAATCCCACAAAACCAAAGGCTCAATGTTTTCTCTAATATGCTGATGCTAATTCAAAATAAGGAGGGGGGCACTAGGGAAAAATAGCATTACCTTAGATTAGGTAGAGGAAGTGATGGGAGGGGAGGGGAGTGGATGTGTGGACAGGAAAGATAGTAGAATTAAACAGATATCATTACTGTATGTATATATGTGACTACATGCCCAGTATGATTCTGCAACAAGTACACTCAGAAAAATGAGAAATTATATCCCATCTATGTATGATATATCAAAGTGCACAAATGCATTCGACTGTCAAGTATAACTAATTAAAACAAATTTTTAAATTACAATAAAAAGATATAGAAACATACAGAGGAAAAAGAAAAAAATAAATGGTCCTTATTTGAAAATGAGATGATCTTCTTTATATTAAGGAAATCCCAAGGAATCTACCAACAACAACAACAACAAAAAAAACTGGATCAAATGCCAAAGTTCATAATAAATAAGAGAGTCTTGGGAAAGAGTGGGGAGAAAGTGGAAATAGGGCAAACTGGTAGAGCTTCCTGGCACCCATTTCAACCAGAAATTTAAAATATAAATTTTTAAAATTTATAAGCTGTGGTTCCATATAAAATTTTAATTTTAAAAAGTTTCATTCTACCAATTTAAAAGTTTTTAACAACCAGTTTTATTCACCTCAATCAGTAACCACTGATGAATTAAAACACTTTAAGATTCAAAAAGAAAACCCTAATTATACAACTACAGGTAACAGCAGAAGTAGAACTGGTCACAGCACAGAGATTTCTTTTCACGTTATTCCAGTCCAATGAACCTCAACCTATACACCATGAGTGACTGCTTATTGTGCAAAACAACTCAGAAACCTTGATAATCTGTTCCTTTGTCAATAGGGATGCTTCCTTGGCTATTTACAAATCCCAATCTCCAACTGAGTCAATCTTTTTCTAATTATTTTTATCTCCTAGGAACCTTTCCCAGAATAAGCAGTAATCAAGTCTCAGCAATTACCATCCATTACGATATAGTGGTTTCCAATTTGTGAGTCATAGAATCAGAGTAACTTGGAATTGGAAGGGGCTGTCAAGGTCTTTGGCTTGGCTTCCCTTCCTTCTACAAGTCCTGCCCTAATTTCCCTGACAACTGGTCACTCATACACCTGAATGCTTTCAGGTAACATTCAAGGCTCTAAGTTATAAGGCCATTCCTCCTGCGAATGACCTTTTCTCTATATTATGACAAAATGTATGTCCCCGTGCATGACCCAATTAGTCTTAAACATTCCCTTTAGAACCAAAGTCTCTTCTCTATTGACAATACAGTCCTTCAAATGTCAACAAAAAGTAATCCTGTCTTCACTGAGTTTTCCCCACACAAATCATTCATCACCAGAAAAAGTTTTATATCTTTTCCACTGAGAATATTTTAAAGTTTCCAGACCATTCACCTATTCCCCATGCTCTACTTTTTACTGTATTCTTAAATTTATGCTCAGTGTAGAACACAATGCATATTCTGATCATTTGAACCCAATGGCCATGTTGCTGAAAACATTAGACTGATTATGTCACTAAGATAATTTTTAGTAGTCACTATATGCCATTGTCTCACTACAGTACTCCCATCTGTTTTTCTCATTAAGTCCATACAGTCCCAAATATCCCTTGTTTTATATTGTATCTAAATTCATTGCTTTAAATATCAGAAGATGAATATACTTTTCTTTAGTTATACATATGAGAAATACACACTTGAAGAGGCATTTTGCAGGATCATACAAATACTATATGACTTATCAAAGATTTTATTCCTGATCAAAACCTGCACATTTTCTAAGTCATTCTGTTAGAATAGGTAGCTTAGACAGACATGAGCAAGGGAGGTGGAGAAAGGAAAGTCAGGCTCTTCCTGTTGGCTCCACCCACGAGCCTCTAAATCCCTCAGAGACCTCCTCTTGGAGTCAGCAGAATCTCCATACTGCTTTCCAATATAGTTGCACCAATTTGCAACACCACCAGCAATGCACCCCTCTTATCTCTTCCTGGTCTCCTTCCTTTACTAATTTCCCTTGGATTTTCATGAGATCCTTCCCCCACCACCTTTGTTTCCCTTTTTCCTCTTTCCCTTCCCCAGACAAGAGAAAACATACAACACTTAACTTTCTGAGTTTGGCTTATTTCACTTAACATAATTTTCTCAAGTTTCAGTCATATACCTAAAAATAGCATCATTTAATTCCTTAAGGCTCCTTAATTTTCTCAAGCTAGAGAAAATAGACATGGCATATGCTGGATACTTTTAAACATGGCAAAATTGGAACAGGTACACTAAACCATGATTGGAAACTGCAATAACTGCCCCCAAATAGATAATACATGAGGAAGGAAGTTGCTACTTGGGAGACCACAGGTAAAGTCCACTCCACTTTGGGGCTTAGTTCCATTTCAACAAATAAGTCCTTCATACTTTCCCTAACTTTGCCTCTTGACTGAAATCTTTCTTTTGTGGAGAAAAGAACAAGGGGAGAAACTGCTGTTCAGTAACAATTCTATCTCTTCATTGGTTTTTGTCCTATATCTGATATGACTAAGCACTGCCTATATGCTAGACATTATTATAGAGGAAAAAATGGTGATGAAGAAATGTTTCTTCTGGGTATTATATTCTAGTGGGTAATATGATATAAAATATTTATGTTATGTAGAAGTACATCCAAGGACACAAAAGAGAAAAAAGAGCATTCAAATTGTAGTCAAAAGATATCAAATTTTATGCATGAAGTATGTGTAGTTTACTATGTATCACTTCAAACTGAATTTTGTTCAAGTTCAAGAGAGTTCCTCTTCTAGCTAAGCAGTAGAAGGATATAAAAGTCTCCATGGTAACAACAGAAAAACCCCAGATGGATGTAAGTGTTTCAGTTTCATTAAAGCTATAAAAAGAAGTGGATGCTCTTAATCTTAATGAAATAAGCCCTTGAGAGGAAACTGCCATTAGTAGATGAGCAAAGAACTACAGTCACTTCCACACCTAAGTAAAAGTGATTAAAGTATGCTGATTTTAAGTCCTTTGGGTATAAAGTCCTTTGGGTATAAACCAAAGAGTGGTATCACCATGTCAAAGGATGGTTCCATTTCAAGTGTCCTAAGGAATCTCCATACTGCTTTCCAATATAGTTGCACCAATTTGCAACACCACCAGCAATGCACCCCTCTTATCTCTTCCTGGTCTCCTTCCTTTACTGATTTCCCTTGGATTTTCATGAGATCCTTCCCCCACCACCTTTGTTTCCCTTTTTCCTCTTTCCCTTCCCCAGACAAGAGAAAACATACAACACTTAACTTTCTGAGTTTGGCTTATTTCACTTAACATAATTTTCTCAAGTTTCAGTCATATACCTAAAAATAGCATAATTTAATTCCTTAAGGCTGAATCAAACATTGTTGTAAATATATATCACGTTATCTGTTTTGTTGGAGGGAGGGGTACCAGGGATTGAACTCGGGGGCACTTGATCACTGAGTTACATCTCCAGCTCGGTTTTTAAATTATTATTTTACATAGAAACAGGATCTCACTGAGTTGCTTAGCACCTCCCTTTTGCTGAGGCTGGCTTCAAACTCAAGATCCTCCCTGCTTCAGCCTCCCAATGAGTGCACTACCATGCCCAGCATACCACATTATCTTTGTCCAATCATCCACTAATGGACACCTAGCCTCGTTCCATAGTTTGCTATTGTGAATTGTGCTGCTATAAACACAAGTATCATGTGTCACTATTGTGTGATATAATCATGCACCCTAATGAATTACATACAAAGCATGTTCCTCTCTACTATCATGTGTAACACCAGCTTCACTTGACCTTTAGGATAAATATCAAGGAGTGGTATACCTGGGTCATATGGTGGCTTCATTCCTAGCCTCTGAGGAAATTTTATAGAGATCCATACTGGTTGTACTAATCTACAGACCCAACATTAGTGTAAATGTGTTCCTCTACAAGACCTTTTTAAGAAACTGATGAGAAAATTGAGTAGTGTAAAATACAGCCCTTGAAATGTAGGCCTTCATAGGACCTTTCTTAGTCTGTTTTCTGTTGCTGTAACAGAATACCAGAGACTGGTAATTTTTTTTAAAAAAATGGAGGTTAATTTTGGCTCATACTTCTGGAGACTGGGAAGTCCAAGAACATGACTCTACCAACTGCTTGGCTTCTGGTGATGGTCTGTGCTGTGTTATAATATGATGGAAGGGTAGAAGGACAGTGATAATTGCCATTCTGACTGGAGTGAGATGAAATCTCAGTGTGGTTTTAATTTGAATTTCTCTAATTGCTAGAGATGTTGAACATTTTTTCATGTATTTGTTGGCCATTCACATTTCTTCTGTGAAGTATCTCTTCAGTTCCTTTGCCCATTTATTGATTGGGTTATTTGTTTATTTGGTGTTAAGTTTGTGGAGTTCTTTGTATATTCTGGAGTTTAATGCTCTAAAACTGGGGTGCAGGTGGCAGGATTTTCTCCCCTTCTTAGGCTCTCTCTTTATGTTCTTGATTGTTTCCTTTGCTGTAAAGAAGATTTTTAGTTTTTGACTCCATCCCATTTATTGATTCTTGACTTTACTTCTTGTCCTTTAGGAATCCTGTTGAGGAAGTTCTTTCCTAAGCTGACATAATGGAGAGTTAGGTGTACTTTTTCTTCTGTTAGGCATAGGGTGTCTGGTCTAAGACCTAGGTTCTTGATCTATTTGGGGCAACACTTATTGGAAAAGGGAGTCAGTTCTTCTCTGTTTCTCTTGTTAGGGGATACTGCCCTTTGGGGCCTCTCAAGGATAATTTCTGAGAACAGAGCTCAATCTCTCCACCTTTTCAGATTCTTCCTGCTGCTGGTCCTGCTAGCTGTTGGGTTCAAGGGAGCCAGGTAGGGAAGGCTTTCTCTGGCCTCTCTGTTCCATATTACCCCTAGGCAAATTGGCTTCCATACCAGTAGTCCTCCAGGCCAGAGATTCTCCTGCTTTGCTAGGCTCAGTTTAGATCCCGCTAGATTCATGTATTGGACTCACCCAGAACTCAGGAATCTAAGTTCCCACTGTCCAGACGTACTAACATATCTCCAGCTTGAGCTCCCCACGCACAGCAGGCAGACCCTGGTGACCTGTCTACCAGTTTAATAAGCCAAATAGCCTCTAGTGTGGCCCAGGACAGGCTCCCCCTCCAATCCTGGGATTGCCCACACCAAGACTTTTCCAGCACTTTTCAGTGATTTCTGACACTGTGCATTAATTTTCCTCACTCCTGCCAGGAGCTCAGCTCCAATTCTGTTCCTTAGCCTTAGCTGATATACCCAAAATTTCCTAGTCTTCAAGGCTCTCAGTCCAATACTGAGTATTTGTGGATTGCTTTTTTCACTGAGAATTTATCATAAATTTACTGTGCCACTGACTCTCTGTGTATGTGTTTAGGGTACTTCTCTGTGCCTTAGTTTTCTCAGCGATAAAATGAGGATAATTACAGTAGCTACCTCTTTGGATCATTAGAAACAGATCCATTAACATTTGCAAAATGCTCAGAACAGAGTAAATGCTTTTTTATTATTTATTTAGTTGTAATTGGGCACAATACCTTTATTTATTCATTCATTTATTTATTTATATGTGGTGCTGTGGATCGAACCTAGGGCCTAGCATGTGCTACGGAAGCACTCTACTGCTGAGCCACAACCCCAGCCCCAGAGTAATTGCTTTGTTATGAAGCAATAAATTAACTAATAAAAATATATTCAATGAAATAGTTAAAGCATACTTATCAAATTATATGTTATTTATACCAATTTCAATAATATAAATTGTGTGAGACTTATTTATATTATCACCTCATAAAATATCAGCTGTGTCTATTTCCCATTAAATTATGGTCTAATGCATTTATAGCAAATACACCCTTATTGTTATATTAATAGTAAAGATTTGGTTGTGATGCCTCTTAAAAATTACTGAACTTACCTCTAATTTTTAATGACTCTTAATCGTTGCCCAAAGCTAACCAGAATTCAGTTCTCTCTCTCTCTCTCTCTCTCTAATACACACACATATGTTTTAAAAAACAAATTCCTTGCTTAGTCACTGTTTCACATGAAATGCAGGGTACATATTACATTGGGTTATTTTAAATAATAAAAATTATTGTGCCAGGCATGGTGGCGCAAGCCTGTAATCCCAGCACTTGGGAGGCCGAGGCAGGAGGATCACGAGTTCAAAGCTAGCCTCAGCAATGGTGAGGCACTTAGCAACTCAGTGAGACTCTGTCTCTAATAAAAAATACAAAAACAGGCTGGGGATGTGGCCCAGTGGTCAAGTGCCCCTGTGTTCGCTCCCCGGCACCAAAAAAAAAAAAAAAAAAGTTATTGTTATTATTTTACTTTATGGCTTTATACAATGAATAATGTATGTTAGATCTATATCAATTAACTTTACTTTTTTATAAGTCTATTTTATAAAATGCATTTTTACTTCTCATTAGCGTTGATACTATACCTTGAAATAGGTACTGACACATTTATTTGCAATTTAAAAAAATAAGAGCTTTTGAGAGATCCAAGATGGCGGACAAGAGAGTGGTAACATTCTGTGTGACTCAGTGAACTAGGACTCAGCAGTGAGAATACTGCTTAGTTGCGAGTGATACTCCTACTCCCTCCAAGGAGTCACAGTCATCATGTTCATATGGGGCTCTGGGGCCACAGGCAACAGCGAGGGGTGGGTCTCCCAGCTACTCACTCACTCAGGACCGCCACCATGTGAGACCACCACTGAACAGGACCACCTGTGTCCCTGTTGGTGCACAACGTTAAGCCGCCCAACAAGTGGAGAGCACTGAAGCCGCTCTCACACAAGACACCTGGCAACTTCCCACACACAGAAACTCAGAGGCCATTCCTTTGTAGACCCCCCATCTGCCAACGTGGGGCAGCCACCACCATCTTGGCAAGCTGCAGCAGTGGAGAAACTCCCCCACAAGCAGTAGCCTGCCTGCACCTAGGAATTTACACAGGCTCTGAAGTCAGCCAACAGACACACACGCCACACACCAACAGCCACGGAATTTGCATCTGAACCCAGCATCTGGTGCCATTGCCTGGCTCCATCACCTGGCTCCCTCCATCGGACCCAACACTGTGACACAAAAAGTAGGTGCCTACATCTTGGGTCACCTTTCAGCACAATTTCCCAGGGGGGTCAACTCCCATCTTGGAAATCCAGATCATCAGGTATGCAGTTTGTAATTCTACCTCCACTACCCAGCAGCTGCTATGCTGATACAGTGACTCTTTGGTTACCTTCACCATTCTGAGGTTGGAGATACCAACTGACAACAGACGACCCCACTATTGGAGGTGAAGGAAAGAAGGAAATCTTCCTTCAAGATTTTTTGTTTTTGTTTTTGTTTTATTTTTGTGTTTGTTGGATTTTTTTTTCTTTGTTTTTTTTTTTTCTTTTCCTCTTTTCTTCTCCCTCTCTATTCCCCTGCCCTCACACCCCCAACATATGTGAAACCAAGAACTATGCATGAATTAGGATTTTGAGGGCTGGAGCATCTGAATAGTATTTCAGAGTTGTGTTATATATTATTTTTCTTTTCTCTTTTTTACCTTCTTTTTTTCTCTTTCCACCACTTTCTACTATTTTGACATTTTTGTTTCTCTTGATATTTATGTGTGTTTGTTTTACATACACCTCTGTCTTCCCATTAACTCGTATCCCCCAAATTACTTCCTCTCTCTTCTACTGCTAAAAAACTACCTCCTTAGATTTCTCTTTCACACTTCATAAGAAATAATAACTCAATATCCTCACCTACTACCTCCTCAGCATATCATATCTTTGTCCAACATCAGAAACTATAAACCCCTTTACAACCCTATGGAGTATATTGTGGATAATAATTGAATGCACTACTTCTGTACATTGTGACCAAACTGCCAACATCTTAATAGAAAATGTGTGGTTTTGGGGTGGGAATTGTTCATATGGTGATCTATTAACATTGTCCTATACTGGCCTGTAATGCTATAGAGTAAAAAAATAAACCTCAGTTCCACAGTGCTAGAAGAGAAGACACACAAGCAATATAAAAAGAGAAGGAAAGAAAGTGCCCCCCAAAATCAACATACCTCTTTATTGGAATCCTTGGCAAGCACAGTAGAAAAAATGACAGAGAAGGAATTCAGGATATACATAATTAAAATGTCCTGTGAATTAAAGGATGATATAAGAGAGCAAATACAGACAGTAAAAGATCATTTACAAAGAACTACATAAACAAATACTAGAAGCAAAAGATTACTTCAATAGGGAGATAGAGGTTCTAAAAAGAAACCAAACAGAAATTCTGGAAATCAAAGAAATAATAAACCAAATTAAAAGTTCCATTGAAAACATCGCCAGTAGATTAGATCACTTGGAAGACAGGACCTCAGACAATGAAGACAAAATATATAATCTTTAAAAGAATGTAGACCACACAGTGAAAATGTTAAGCAATAATAACCCTGAATGTTAAAGGCCTAAACTCATCAGTCAAAAGACACAGACTGACAGATTGGATTAAAAGAAAAACCCAACAACGTACTGTCTCCAAGAGACTCACCTCATAGGAAAAGACATGCACAGACTGAAGGTTGGGAAAAATCAGACCACTCACATGGACTGTGGAAGCAAGCAGGGGTTTCCAACCTCATATCAAACACAGTAGACTTTAAGACAAAGTTAATCAAAAGGGATAAAGAAGGATATTTCACATTGCTTAAGGGAACCATTCATCAACAAGACATAACAATAATAAATTTATATGACCCAAATAATGGAGCACCTACATTCATCAAACAAACTCTTCTCAAGTTCAAGAGTCAAATAGACCACAACACAATAATTCTGGATGACTTTAACACACCTCTTTCACCACTGGATAGATCGTCCAAACACAAGCTAAATAAATAAATTTTAGACCTAACTAATGCAATCAATAACTTAGAATGAACAGACATATATAGAATATTTCATCCTTCAATTAACAAATACACTTTCTTCTCAAAAGCACATAGATCCTTCCTTAAAATAGACCATATATTATGCCACAAAGCAACTCTTAGTAAATATAAAAAGTAGAGATACTACCCTGCATTCTATCAGATCATAATGGAAAGAAATTAGAAATCAATGATAAAATAAAAAATAAGAAAACCTACTCCAACACCTGGAGACTAAATAATATGTTACTGAATGAACAAAGTGTTGCAAAAGACACTAAGAAGGAGATTTAAAAAAATTTTTAGAGGTGAATGAGAACACAGATACAATATGTCAAAATCTCTGGGACACTATGATGGCACTACTAAGAGTAAAGTTCATTGCATGGAGTTCATTCCTTAAAAGAAGAAAAAGTCAACAAATAAATGACCTCACTTACATCTCAAAACCCTAGAAAAAGAAGAACAAATCAACAACAAAAGCAGTAGAAGACAGGAAAAAATTAAAATCAAAGCTGAAATCAATGAAATTGAAACAATAGAAAAAAATTTACCAAACATAAAGTTGGTTCTTTGAAAAAATAAATAAAATTGACAGACCTTTAGCCACGCTAATGAAGAAAAGGAGAGAAAACTGAAATTATTAACATCCACGATGAAAAAGGAAATATAGAACAGACACCTCAGAAATACAGAAGATAATTAGACATTATTTTAAAAACTTGTACTCCAATAAAATAGAAAATATTGAAGACATCGACAAGTTTCAAAACTCATGAATTGCCCAAGCTGAATCAGGATAATATACACAATTTAAACGGATCAATTTCAAGTGATAAAATAGAAGATGCCATCAGAAGCCTACCAACCAAGAAAAGCCCAGGACTGGATGGATTCTCAGCGGAGTTCTACAAGACCTTTGGAAGAATTAATACCGATACTCTTCAATATATCTCAGGAAATAGGAAAACAGTGAGCACTTCCAAACTAATTCTATGAGGTCAATATCACCTGATCCCTGAACCAGGCAAAGACACATCAAAGAAAGAAAACTTCGGATCAATATTTCTAATGAACATAGATGCAACAATTCTAAATAAAATTCTGGCAAATAAAATACAAAAACATATCAAAAAGATAGGGCACCATGATCAAGTGGAATTTATCCCAGGGATGCAAGGTTGGTTCAACATACTGAAATCAATAAATGTAATTCATCACATCAATAGACTTAAAGATAAGAACAATATGATCATCTCAACAGATGCAGAAAAAGCTTCGACAAAATACAGCACCCTTCATGTCCCAGACACTTCAAAAACTAGGGATAACAGGAACATATCTCAATGTTGTAAAAGCTGTCTATGCTAAGCATCAGGCTAACATCATTTTAAATGGAGAGAAATTAAAAGCATTCCCTCTAAAAACTGGAACAAGACAGGGATGCCCTCTTTCACCACTTTTATTTAACATAGTACTTGAAACACTGACCAGAGCAATTAGACAGATGAAAGAAACTAAAGGGATACAGATAGGTAAAGAAGAACTCAAATTAGCACTATTTGCTGACGATATTATTCTACACCTAAAGATCCAAAAATAATCCACAAGAAAACCTCTAGAACTAGTCAATTAATTCAGCAAAAAATCTGAAATGAAGGAAAGACCATGTCAGCAGTCAAAAAGGAATTATGATACTGACAAAATAGATGATTTTCTAAGGGAGCTAGAACGTGGATTTTACCTCATGCATGTTCTTCGTATTATTTCTTATATGCTATTTTTTGTTGTTTTAGTTTTACTAATCAATTGCATTCCCCAATCACTTCTGGCTGTATTTTTCTTATTTATTTTTTTATTCATTTTAATTAGAACAAATTATACATGACACTTCAGACTATATTTTGACACATCATACATAAATGGAGTATAACTTCTCATTCTTTTTTTGACAATAAAAATGAACCGTATAGAGAGATATATGGTCACAAGAAATAGTGATATTCCAGGTGATCCAAATGAATTTAAATTGGTCCTCAAGAACTTTATTCCTTATCTAACTACATTGTAATCTTCTTTGAAGAAGTCCTTTGATTGTTTTTAGATGATTACTTTGTCCTCCTAAAACCCAGGAACAACATTAAGCAAAATGAAGAGGCCAAAACTCGGAGGAAGGTGGCTGTATCTTTCAAGAGTAGGTAGATATATTTGGTCCCTTAGCAGAATCACATAGCAGAAATGACAGATCAAAGCTCCATTTGCCACTTGAAGTAGAGAGAAATTGAAGAAGCCTAGAAGCTTTAAAAGCAGACAAGTTTTCTAGGCTCCTAGAATATCTTATCAAAAGTCAAGAAGATACTATAAGCACCATGGAATATATACTGAACAAATATACTTTTCTCTCTGAACAATGTATTGTCAAAAAAAAATGCAGCTAAAGGAAAAACAAAACTTTGTCTTGGCCAACATCATTCTCTTTTGTATTAAAATGCCTCCAAATTAGTGAAGTCAATTAAAAAACTGAAAGAACAGCTTTGAGATGTCTTGCAACAAGTAGGACCAACTTACCAATATTCAGAACCTTACTTCCTAGCTTCACTCTTATTCTGGCCAGAAAACCAACAGCTGGATCAGGATTCTAAGCAAATGGAAAAGTATGCTCAATCATTGCAAAATGCTTTCATGTGGCAATATAAATACATGTATCATACAAAGCAACCTATCCCATATTTCCTTCTTGGAAAAGGAAACAATATGAACAGACTTATCCACAAAGGACAAATTGGTCAATGCTTTAGAAAGACACCTGATATTAATTCTGCATGGCAAAGTGGAGATATATGGAAGAAAAGAAAACATTTTGCTTTATTTATAAGGACAAGCTGAAAATAATTGTTTATATATAGAGAATGGGATCAATGAAAAAAAATCACAATACCCATCACACCTGCTTTCTTGGGTCAACTTAGGAGTTGCAGGAGCATAAAAAAGTCTTTTTATCTGGGATTTTCCATTGGAGGCCCACTTGCTTATGACATTGAAATTGTTTAAGAGCCTGATCTTCCTCCAGGAATGTGGTCTCACTACTGCCTAATTTGATTTAAATCCTAGACCCATAATTTAAATTGGCAAATTTATAGATATAGCCCCTGACTTTTTAGACCCATACAAACAACATTTAATTGACTATCACATTAAACATTTGGTGATTCCTATGAAGATTATGGTGAAAAAGGAAAGAGTGAGAGATTTGGAAAGCAGCAGATCCCTCCCTTGGTTTGGATAACACCTGAAGGACAAAATATTAAGGAGCTGTGGATGGAATTAAGAGAGGTGGGCATAGTAAGTCAGCCATATGGAGCCCCACTGCTTCCCTCAGTTACCCTACCAAGGCATGGATTGAGGACAAGGATCTACTTTCTTCTCAAATGTGACATTTTTTCAGAATAAGAAAAAAATAATTTTGGCCCCAGGATATTAGACTATCTGGGAAACATTTCTAAAAAATACCTAAAACCTCTCAAAATAAGAAGCAACATTTATTCTGACCAAGTAATATCATAAACATATCCTGTGTTTGACATTTAGGGGTCTTGCAAGGAGAAGGGCCACCCAGTTCTCTAAAGGCCATCCCCACAGAGGTCAGCAGAGCTTACCAAAGTTGGCTGGGGAATTAGCTACTCAGCTTATAAACCTCCCTCCAAACAAACAAATGGAAAAATGCACTGAAACTCCAAAGGCTGTGAACTAAAGGAACTCTTGTGAGAAGATTAATGAGTCCCCCACCCAAGGGATCACAATGCACTGGCAAGATACACATGCATATAATCCATGTGTTGAACAGATGTAACCAGTGAGATGGAATCATGGATATCATACCTGCTTGCCAAAATCATTAAATAGAATACCGATTTTAAAGAAAAAACTTTATAACTGATAAATCAGATTGTCCTAAATCCTGACTGATATGAACATCACACAAGACAATCTGACCTTATGGAACTGTAAAAAACCATATCAGTGCATCACCCAGCAGATGTTCTGCCAAATAACTAAAACTGAATTTATCAACTGTCTAGATCTTCTCATTTAAAAGAAACACAAAAAAGAAAGGATCCTGTTAAATATAGGTACAGATATGCAATCAGCGTATCCAGATAGCAGAAACCCACAGTTCAAAAAATCTGACTTCTTCAATCAAAAAGAAAAACAAAAAGGACCAAAAAAAAAAAAAAATGTGGGGGAGCAGCTAACGATTATAGGAAACTTACCAACTAAATGCATCACTTAGATTTTCATCCTGATTTGAACAAAATAATCCTCAAAGAAATTATTAAGCAATCAGAAATTTGAACACAGACTGGATATTTGAGGACATAAGGTAATTGTTGATTTGTTAGTGAGATGATGATACTATGCTTACATTTTTTTTAATTTTTAAATTCATTTTTAAATAATTTTTTTAACTTTTTTAATTGCATTTGTACTGAGCATGTTCAGGCTCTTTTCTTTTTTTTTTTTTTTGTTTTTATTCTAATTTGTTATATATGACAGCAGAATGCATTGCAATTCATATTACACATATAGAGCACAGTTTTTCATATCTCTGGTTGTATGCAAAGTATATTCACTCCATTCTTGTCTTCACACATGTACTTTGGATAATGATGTCCATCTCATTCCACCACCATTTCTAACACCCTGCCCTCAACTTTCCCCTCCCACCCCTTTGCCCTATCTAGAGTTCATCTATTCCTCCCATGTTCTCCCTCCCTACCCCTGCTATGAATCAGCTTCCTTATGTCAAAGAAGACATTCGGCATTTGGTTTTTTTATATTGGCTAACTTCACTTAGCATTATATTCTCCAACTTCATCCATTTACCCACAAATGCCATGATTTTATTTTCTTTTATTGCTGAGAAATATTCCATTGTGTATATATACCACATTTTCTTTATCCATTCATCTACTGAGAGGCATCTAGGTTGGTTCCATCATTTAGCTATTGTGAATTGTGCTGCTATAAACATTGATGTGGCTGTGTCCCTGTAGTATAGTATGCTTACTTTTTTTTAAAATTTTTTTTTTTTAGAGATATATATTTCAGTATTTGTGAATAAATGATGTCATTTAAGATTTGTCTCAAAGTAATTCTGTGTGGGGTAGTGGGGTGGTGAAAGTTGGCAGGGAGTGACTGCCACAGGGACTTCAGCTACCAGTTGCTGCATGATGGGAACAAGGAGTTCTTTTTATTCCTCTCTCTCCTTTTAACTGTACTTTTGAAATTTTGTTATGAAATATTTGAAAAATGATGCACCCACAAATGCAATAGGTTTTGGTCTTCAGAATTTCTTTAGAATTTTGTTTTTACTGATGGAAGATTTTCCCTTGCTCCTGCATGAAGTTCACCTCCATGATTTATCATCTCACTCTTCATTATTATTATTTT
Organism: Tamias sibiricus; assembly: GCA_025594165.1. NCBI lineage: Eukaryota > Metazoa > Chordata > Mammalia > Rodentia > Sciuridae > Tamias > Tamias sibiricus. The sequence goes on along the minus strand of CM046664.1, from coordinate 101,620,150 downwards.
TTTTTTCAGTACCAGGGATTGAACTCAGGGGCACTCGACCACTGGGCCACATCCCCAGCCTTTTTTGTATTTTATTAGAGACAGGGTCTCACTGAGTTGCTAAGTGCCTTGCCATTGCTGAGGCTGGATTTGAACTTGCGATCCTCCTACCTCAGCCTCCCAAGTGCTGGGATTACAGGCATGTGCCACCATGCCTGACTCTCACTCTTCATTATTATTTTTAATTTTAAACTTTAAAATTCTATAGATTTATGGTATATGAAATAAGTACACATTGTAAAATTATTAAATCAAGTGAATTAATACATCCATCACCTCACAAACTTAGTTTTTTGTGTTGAGAACATTTAAAATCTATCATCTAAGCAATTTTCAAGAATCTGATGCAACATAATAAACTAAGGTCACTATGCTGTATAGTAAATCTCTAAAAAACTTATTTATCCTGTCTAACTGAAACTTTGTACATTCTGACCAACATATCCCTGTTTCCAAATACACCTCAACCCCCAAACTCATAATAACCACCACTTTACTATCTGCTTCTTCAAGTTCAATTTTTTTAATTCCACATGTAAGTGAGAGCATGCAAGTGTTTGTCTTTCTGTGCCTGGCTTGTTTCAATTTTGCTCAATAATGTTTAAAAAAATAAATAAATAATCAAGTTAAATACAGTAGAAATAGAGGTGTCCAGTCACATTGTTCTCTGGAGTCACTTCCCCATCTCTCTCAGGTCGGTCAACACTACACAGAACTGTCTGTTGGAGTCCTGTCCTCCTGGTGGTTCTTTTCATCCCCAGTTCAGCAAGCCTAGGCCAGTGCTGTCTCCATCATGACCTACCTTAGGTACACAGGAAATACTTGCAGAGGCTGATTCTGCCACTGGTAAAAACTACAATCAATTTCCATGCCTTGTAAAGTCAGGGTATGCATGCCACTGTCTCTGAGAGGACCTCCTAAAGAAAAGCTCCTTCTCTCTAGGCCAAAGATAAGGTTCTTGAGGATTGGAGACAACTCTCTCCAAAAGAACCTCTTTATATGGGACAGAGGGTGCAACTCCGAGGTACAGAGCATTTGCCTACTATGCAAAGCCCTGGGTATGATCTCTAGCTAGGAAAAAAAAAAAAGAGAGAGAAAGAGAGAGAGAGAGAGATAAAAGGGTCTTTTTGTAAAGCCTCACTTACTTAAGGCAAGTAGTTGGCAAAGCTCAGCCTATGTGTCAAAGTAAACCCACCACCTGTCTTTGTAAATAAAGTTTTATTGAAACATAGCCATGCCCACTTGTTTAAGTATTGTGTTTGGGGTGTTGTTATGTTTTGATAAGTGCTCCCCAGAGACTCCAGCATTGAAAGCTTTGACCTCAATGCAACAATTTCAGACACAGGGATTTGGGGATGTGATTGGATTGTGAGGGCTCTGACCTCTTCCACAGATTCATCATTGATAAAGTAATTACTTGATGTCATTATTGCCAGGTGGTGAAAACTAGGGGATGGGGTCTGGTTGGAGAAAGTAGGTCACTTGTGGACATGCCCTGGAAGGGTAAATCTTGACCCCAGCCAGCCTCATCCCTTCTCTTTCTCTTCTTCCCGGTTGCCATGAAGTGAGCAGCTTTCCTCCACCAAACATTTCCACCATGATGTGTCTGCCTTGGATTTTCATTGAAGAAACTCTGAAACTAATAAACCAAAATAAATCTTCCCTCCCTTAAGTTAATTTTTTCAAGTATTTTCACAGCAATGAAAATTTGACTGACAGCTTCTATTACACTACAACAGAGTTAAGTAGTTGGAACAGAATCCCTAAGGGCCTCTAAAGCCTAAAATGTTTGCTATCCAGCTCTTTATAGAAAGAGTTAAGTGACTCCTGTTTAAGACTGTTAAACCTTTTCTTTTTTGTCTAATTGGTTCTTGGCCACCTACTTGGAAAATATGTATTTTGATTTATCACCTCATTTTAATTTCTGATTTTTATTATTTCAGAGCCAAAGTTAAATTTTAATGTCTTTTTAGTATAATAGTCAAGATACATTTTCACATTTTAACAATCCAGATCCACATTTCCAAAGAACAGAAGAGTAACAAATGTATGAGTTTTACTTTTGCAAATTAAAAAAAAAAAAATCTAACTTATGCTAGATAAATTTGACAAGCATATTATAACAGGAAATTTGAGGCTGCCTTTGCAAAAGAGCACTGACTCTTCAACTGGGCCTGTGAAGCCCAATGGGTAACTGAAACCAGGATAAAATTTGGAATCCCTGCCTTCATTTTGTAATTATTTCCTTTATTATCATAAACTTTGGGTCATATTCTTACTCAACTATGCACATATGCATGTTAGTCATTTAAAGATTGTTCGTGTAGGGGCTGGGATTGTGGCTCAGCGGTAGAGCGCTCGCCTCGCATGTGTGCGGCCCAGGTTCGATCCTCAGCACCACATAAACATAAATGCACTGCATTGTGTACAACTAAAGCAAATAAATAAATATTTTTTTAAAAAAAGATTGTTCGTGTAAAGCTAATAATCTGCCCCTTTCAAAGAAGAAGATACCAAGATAACTATGATATATGATATTTTCAGAGATATCCAACTGCAAGGGTATTTTTATTCCTACACACACACACACACACACACACACACTCATATTTTATTCATATATATATATATACATATATATATATGTGTGGTTTTGATATAAAACCAGGATACACCACAAAACATGGAACCCAAAACACTCCAATTCTGTTCCCTGCTCCCCTCCCTCCACTCTACCAATCCCTCTTTAACCACATACATTTTGTTTGTTTGTTTTCTGGTACCAGGGATTTGATCCAGGGGTGCTCAACCACTGAGTCACATCCCAACCCTTTTTATTTTTTATTTTGAGGTTGGGTCTCACTAAGTTGCATAAGGCCTCACTAGATTGCTGAGGCTGGCTTTGATTTCACAATCCTCCTAGTTCAGCCTCCCAAACAGCAGAGATTATAAGCATGCACCACCATGCCTGGCTTTATTTCATGACTCTCTTATGGATATGCTCAATGCCAGGACCCATCATGCCGCATCCATGCAAGCACTTGCAAAAGTTCAGTCAGATTCATTCCACTGTTCTCCCTATTCCAGTCCATTCTTTCTCCTCAATTCCCTTCATCTATTCAACTCATCTGTCCATTTTGATGAATTAAACTCTCCACTCTTTCTTTTGCCTTTCTCTATCTTTTTCTTGTTATTTTTTATCCCCTTTTCCCTTATTTTTATCTTCCCCCCACAGAAAACATTCTATCTTTGACTTTTGAGGACTGGTTTCTTTGACTTAGCATGATAGTCTCCAGCTCCATCCATTTTCCAGCAAATGCCATGATACTATACCTCTTTAAGGCTGAGTAATGCTCCATTGTGTGTATCTATACCACATTTTCTTTTTCCATTCCTCTGTTGAAGGGAACCTAGTATGTTTCATAACTTGACTATTGAGGATTGTGCTCTATAAACATTGATGTGGCTGCATCACAGTAGTATGCTGATTTTAAATCCTTTGGATATATACTGACGAGTGGAATATCTGTATCATGTGATGGTTCCATTCCTAGTTTTTTGAGGAATCTTCATACATAACAAGCAAGGTTATATCTGGGGTACAAGGCTGGATCAATGTTAAGAAAGCCATATTAATAAGCTAAAGTATAAAAATAACATGCAACATATCAACTACTTGAGGAAAAGCATGTGACAATATTCAACATCCATTTGTGATAAGAATCTCACAGAAAACTAGGATAGAAAGCATCTTGAAATTTATAAAGAGCATCAACAAAAAACATACAGTTAACATCATACTAAATGGCAAAGAATGCCTTCCCCTTAAGATTAAGAACAAAACAAGAATATCTGCTCTCATCACTCATCCAACATTGTACTGGAAGTTCAAATGCACAATGAGGCAAGAAAAGGAAATAGAAACATACAGAAGAAAAAGGAAAATATAAATGATCTTTATTTGAAAATGAGATGATCTTCTACTAAGGAAATCCCAAGGAATCTATATATAAATAAATAAATAAATAATATATAATATATATATATATATAATTAAATTACAGGATCAAATACCAAAGTCCATAATAAATAAGAGAGTTTTGGGAGAAAAGTGGGGAGAAAGTGAAATAGGGCAAAGGGCAAACAGGTAGAGCTTTCTGACACCCATTTCATTCAGAAATTTAAAAATATATAAGCTGGTTAAGTTTCCACCTCGGCCTGCCCCGGTGAGATCCCAGTTCCACCTACGCCCTAAGACCTACGGAATTCCCAGTTCAGATGGCCAGCGTTAAGTTCCCAGTTTGGCTGGCGCCCCTTGACATGTGGGCAGAGTTCCCAGTTCGGCCTGCCCTGTGAGATCCGGTTTAGCCTGTGGGCCCTGCGACCTGTGGGAGGAGTCCCCAGTTCAGCGGCTGGCTTGAGTTGCCAGCTCGGCCTGCCCACATGAGATCCCCCGTTCCGCCTTCGGGCCCTGAGACCTACCTACGGAATTCCCAGTTCAGACTGCCAGTGCACCTGCCCTGAAGGAGAGACCCAGGCGCCAGTTCACCTGGCCTCCAAGGCCCAGAGTAGCAGCTCCTGCTGCTGCACGCAAGACACGACCTGAGGAAAAGCCCCCTCCACTCCCAGGGGAAGTGCGACCTGCACAGCTGCAACCAGAACAAGAGGGGAAGTGCGACATGCCCAGCTGTGACCAGAACAAGAGGTAGGCACCCGCCCAGCCACTCTTCCACTGTGCCATTCTGCAACTGGCCAAACGTGCAGCCTTGACTACACTAACAGGATCGCTGACTGGACATGAACCAAGTCAACTAAAAAAGGAAGGGCATCCCAGGGTCCAGTTTGTTTGAGACTGGTTCCTGGGTTCAACTTTTTGCTTGTTTGTTTGTTTGTTTTCTTGTTTTGGGGTTTTTGTTTGTTTGTTTGTTTTTGCTTTGTTTTTGTTTCAATTGACAGTGTGTTTGTTTGCTTCTGCTCCTCTTCTCTTTCTTTCTTTTCTTCCTTCTCACTTTTGTATTTTTTCTTCGTCCTTCATCTTTCCTATTTACACCCTGCCATTGTATACTCAATAGAGGCAAAAACAAGTTATATGCAGAAATTGGGAGTTCAAAACTGGTACAATTGAAATATATAACAAAATTGTGTTCTATATAGTTCATTCTCTATTTTCTTTACTCACTCGCTCTCTTCTCTCTCTTACACTAATTTCTACTCCTTTGTCATTTTTTAATTCTCTTTTCCATCATTCTTTATTTCTTCTCTCAACCACTGCATAAGTTAGGTGTATATATAAATAGGACTTTCCACCTAAGCATTCACTCCATTCTCTTTTCTCTCTCGTCTGCTGGTACTAAACCACTTCCATAAAACTCTCTTCTCATACTTTCTAAGAAAGAACAATTCAATATACTCACTTCCTTCTTCATAAACATATCACCTCTGTGTCCAATTCTTGAAACTATAAAACCCCATCAGAAGCGTACAGAGTAAATTGCAAGCAATATCTGGGTTAACTAAATCTGTGCATTGTGATCAAACTGGGGTTCTCTGAATAGAAAGTGTTTGATTTTAAAGTGTAAAGGATATATAAGGGGATCTGATAGCATTGTACTATAGAAGCAACATAAGGCTTTAAGGTAAAATCAAAATAGTCAAGGTCCCACAGTGCAGAAAGATAAGACACACAAGCAATATGAAGAAACAAGGGAAGAAAGTGACTCAAACAAATCAATATACCTCCTCAGTAGATTCCATGGCAAGCACAGTTGGTGAAATGCCAGAGATGGAATTTAGAAATTACATATTCCAAGTGTTTGCAGAACTTAAGAATGAATTCAAAAATGAGATGAGGGAGCAAATACAGGAGGTGAAAGATCATTTTGACAAAGAACTCCATAAACAAATACAGGAAGTAAAAGATTACTTCAATAGGGAGATGGAGGCTCTAAAGAGAAACCAAACAGATATCCCGGAAAAGAAAGAAGCAATAAACCAAAATAAAAGCTCAATCGAAAGTATCACCAACAGAGTAGATCAATTGGAAGAAAGAACCTCAGACAATGAAGACAAAATATATATCCTAGAGAAAAATCTAGATTACATAGCAAAATGGTAAGAAACCAAGAACAGAACATTCAAGAACTATGGGACAACATAAAAAGACCAAACTTAAAAAGTAGCCGGGCGCGGTGGCGCACCGAGTTCAAAGCCAGCCTCAGCAAAATGTGGCCCAGTGGTCAAGTTAAGAGTGATTGGTGTAGAGGAGGGGGCAGAGTTTCAAGCCAAAGGAATGAGTAATTTATTGAATGAAATAATTACAGAAAATTTTTCCAAACTTGAGGAATGAATGGGAAAACCAACTTAAAGAGGCCTACCGAACACCAAACATACAAAATCACAACAGATCCACACCAAGACACATTATAATAAAAATGCCTAATATACTGAGCAAGGAGAAAATATTAAAAGCCACAAGAGAAAGGAAGCAGATTACATATAGGGGGAAACCAATCAGACTATGTTCAGATTTTTCAACCCGGACCTTAAGAGCAAGAAGATCCTGGAATAGCATATTTCAAGCTCTGAAAGAAAAGGGATGTCAACCAAGAATCTTATATCCAGCAAAACTGAGCTTTAAATTCAAAGATGAAATAAAAACCTTCCACGACAAGCAAAAGTTAAACAATTTTGCAACTCGAAAACCAGCATTTCTGAACATCCTCAGCAACATTTTACATGAAGAAGAAGAGAAAAATAACAATGAAAATCAACAAAGGGAGATATTAAAATAAGGGAAATACCAACCAGAGGAGAAACCAAATCAAACTAAAGACCATAATATAAATAAAAATGGATGGGAATAAAAATCACATCTCAATAATAACCCTGAATGTTAACGGCCTAAACTCGCCATTCAAAAGACACAGATTATCTGAATGGATTAAAAGAAATGACCCAACAATTTGCTGTCTCCAAGAAATACACCTCATAGAAAAAGACAGCAATGGACTGAAGGTGAAAGGCTGGGAAAAGTCTTATCACTCACATGGCATGCAGAAGCAAGCAGGGATTTCCATTCTCATTTCAAATAAGCTAGACTTCAAGCCAAAGTTAATCAAAAGGGACAAAGATGGATATTTCTTACTACTTAAGGGAATCATTCATCAACAGGATATAACAATCATAAATCTATATGTCCCAAATAATAGAGCACCTACATTCATCAAACAAACCCTTCTCAAGTTCAAGATTAAAATAGACCACAACACAGTTATTCTAGGGGACTTCAACACACCTCTCTCACCAATGGATAGATCATCCAAACAAAAGCTAAACAAAGAAACTTTAAGCCTCCTTAAAACAATTAATAATTTAGACCTAATGGACATATATAGAATATTTCATCCCTCAGTAAACGAATGCACTTTTCTCTCAGCAGCACATGGCTCCTTCTCTAAAATAAACCAGATTTTATGTCACAAGGCAACTCTCAGCAAATATTAAAAAATAGAGATACTACCCTGCATGCTATCAGACCATAAAGGGATGAAATTGGAAATCAATGACAAAATAAGGAATAAGAAAAACTACTCCATCAACTAAAAGCTAAACAACATGCTACTGAATGAACATGGGGTTGAAGAAGACATCAAAGAGGAGATCAAAAAATTCCTAGAGGTAAACGAGAACACAGATACAATCATATAGAAATCTCTGGAACACTAGTGAAGGCAGTAGTAAGAGGAAAATTCATTGCACTGAGTTCATTCCTTAAGAGGAAAAAAAAAAAAAAAACAACAAATAAATGACTTAACATCACACCTCAAAGCACTAGAAAAAGAAGAACAGAACAACACCAAGAGCAGTAGAAGACAGGAAATAATTAAAATCAGAGCAGAAATTAATGAAATTGAGACTAAGGAAACAATTCAAAGAATTGACAAAACTAAAAGTTTGTTCTTTGAAAAAATAAACAAAATGGACAGACCCTTAGCGATGTTAACAAAAAGAAAAAGAGAAAAAAATCAAATTACTAACATTCGTGATGAAAAGGGGAATATCACAACAAACACCTCAGATATACAAAAAATAATTAGAAATTACTTTGAAAACTTGTACTCTAATAAAATAGAAAATACTGAATGCATTGACAGATTTCTAGAGTCATATGATTTGGCTAAACTGGAACTGGAGGCTATACACAATTTAAACAAATCTATTACAAGCAAAGAAATAGAAGATGCCATCTAAAAGCTACCAACAAGGAAAAGTCCAGGACCTGATGGGTTTACAGCAAGTTCTACAAGACTTTTAAAGAAGAACCAATACCAATGCTCTTCAAACTATTTCAAGAAATAGAAAAGGAGGGAGCTCTTCCAGACTATTTCTATGAGGCCAATATTACATTAATCCCAAAGCCAGGCAAAGACGCATCCAAAAAAGAAAATTTCAGACCAATATCTTTACTGAACATAAATGCAAAAATCCTCAACAAAATTTTGGCAAATCGAATACAAAAACATATCAAAAAGATAGTGCACCACGATCAAGTGGAGTTTATTCCAGGATGCAAGGCTGGTTCAACATTCAGAAATCAATAAACGTAATATATCATATCAATAGACTTAAAGATAAAAATCATATGATTATTTCAATAGACTTGGAAAAAGCATTTGACAAAATACAGCACCCCTTTATGTTCAAAATATTGGAAAAAACTAGGAATAACAGGAACATATCTCAACATTATAAAAGCTATTTATGCAAGGCCCCGAGCTAACATTATCTTAAATGGAGAAAAAATTGAAAGCATTCCCTCTAAAAACTGGAACAAGACAGGGATGCCCCCTTTCACCACTGCTATTTAACATAGTACTGGAAACTCTGGCCAGAGCAATTAGATGAAAGAAATTAAAGGGATCCACATAGGAAAAGAAGAGCTCAAATTAGCACTATTTGCTGATGACATGATAATATACCTAGAAGACCCAAAAAACTCTACCAGAAAACTTTTGCAACTAGTAAATGAATTTGGCAAAGTAGCATGATACAAAATCAATACACATAAGTCAAAGCATTTTTGTACATCACTGACAAAGCCTCCGAATGGGAAATGATGAAAACTACCCCATTTTCAATAGCATCAAAAAAAAAAAAAAAAAAAAAAACCTAGGAATCAATTTAATGAAAGAGGTGAAAGACCTCTATAAGGAAAATTATAGAACACTAAATAAAGAAATCATAGAAGAACTCAGAAGATGGAAAGACCTACCTTGCTCTTGGATAGGTAGAATCAATATTGTCAAAATGTCCATACTACCAAAAGCATTGTACAGATTCAACGCAATTCCAATCAAAATCCCAATGTCATTCTTCAAAGAAATAGAAAAAGCAGTCATGAAATTCATTTGGAAAAATAAAAGACCCAGAATAGCCAAAGCAATCCTGAACAAGAAAAGTGAAGCAGGTGGCATCACCATACCAGACTTTGAATTATACTATAGAGCAATAGTAACAAAAACAGCATGGTATTGGCACCAAAACAGACTGGTGGACCAATGGTACAGAATTGAGGACACAGAGACTAATACACATAATTTCAGCTATCTTATATTAGACAAAGGTGCCAAAAATGAACAGTGGAGAAAGGATAGCCTCTTCAACAAATGGTGCTGGGAAAACTGGAAATCCATATGCAACAAACTGAAGTTAAACCCTTATCTCTCACCATGCAGAAAACTCAATTCAAAGTGGATCAAGGATCTAGGAATTAGACCAGAGACTATATGCCTAATAGAAGAAAAAGTAATTTCCAATTTCCAACATGTCGGATTAGGCCCCAAGTTCCTTAATAAGAATCCTGTAGCTTAAGAATTAATACCAAGAACTAATGAATGGGATAGATTTAAACTAAAAAGCTTCTTCTCAGCAAAAGAAACAATCAGTGTGGTGAACAGAGAGCCAACTAATTGGGAAAAATATTTAATACATGAACATCAGATAGAGCACTAATTTCTAGAATATATAAAGAACTCAAAAAACTTAACACCAAAAAAAAAAAAAAAAACAAAAAAACCAATCAATAAATGGGCTAAGGAATTGAAAAGACACTTCTCAAAAGAAGATACACAATTAATCAACAATTACATGAAAAAATGCTCAGCATCATTGGCAATTAGAGAAATGCAAATCAAAACTACTCATTTCACTCCAGTCAGAATGGCAGCTATCAAGAATACAAACAACAATAAATGTTGGAGAGGATGTGGGGAAAAAGGCACATTCATACATTGCTGGTGGGACTGCACAATGGTGCAACCATTATGGAAGGCAGTATGGAGATTTCTTGGAAAACTGGGAATGGAACCACCCTATGACCCAGCCATCCCACTCCTGGGTCCATTCCCAAAGGACTTAAAAACAGCATATTACAGTGACACAGCTATCTCAATGTTTGTAGCTGCGCAATTCACAATAGCTAGGTTGTGGAACCAACCTAGATGTCCCTCAGTAGATGAGTGGATAAAGAAAATGTGGTATATATACAAAATGGAATTTTACTCATCAATAAAAGAGAATAAAATAATGGTATTTGCAGGTAGATGGATGCAGTTGGAGAATATAATGCTAAGTAAAATCAGTCAATCTCAAAAATGCAAATACCGAATGTTTTCTCTCATATTAAGGAGGATAGTTCACAGTGTTGTTGGATAGGGGTACATAGGAGGATTAAAGGAACACTATAATGGTCAAAGGGAAGGGAGGTGAAGGGAGGGGGCAAGGGTGAGGGAGGGGGAAAAAAAAAAAAAAAAAAAAAAGAAAAGGTGGTTGAATGAGATGGATATCACTATCCTAAATGCATGATTGAAGACCTGAATGGTACAAATATACTTTGTATACAAACAGTTGTATGTAAAAAGATGCTATATATGTGCACTGTGAATTTTAATACATACTACTATTATAAATACAAATAATAATAATAATTTAAAAAGCATAGTAACTTTTTAGTTTCAAGGTATATACCATTAAGATTATTTGAGGTATCCTTTTTATTTTAGAATGAATTTCACTAAGTTGAATAAAACTAACATGAAAAATTTTTAAAAAATGCATTCAGGGGCTCAGTGGCAGAGCACTTGCCTAGCATGTGTGAGGCAATGGGTTCGCTTTCAGCACCACATATCAATAAATGAATAAAATAAAGGTCCATCGAGGTCTAAAACAAATTTTTTTAAATGCATTCAGAAAAACTCCAAGTTCTAAAATAGAACTGTGAGTACAAGGAAAAAGTGAACAATGTAAAATATCAGACTCCTAAAATAAAGCTGCTTCATTTCTCTTTACATTAATGGCAGTTCCTATCAACCTATTTTGACATTTGAACAGCTGTATTTTTAAATTTTAGTATTTCCAGCAAGCCAAAAATCACATGATTTGCCACTATTCAAATTTTAATGAAAATATTAGTTGTTATCTTAAAAATGTTCAAAGAATTTACATTGTTTTTCAAAATTATTTTAGGGGTATATAAACCAAAAAGTTGCTTTAGAGGAGTTCTCACACATGTGCATGTGGAGAAATGTAAAAGAATATATTCTCACACTTGAAATAAGGAAAACTTGCAGGGGACTAAATATCCATCAACAGGAGAATAAGTAGGAAATTTCACATACATAGAAATATCTGTAATATATATATATAAATTGAATACTGCTATACAAAAGTAAAAATGATTAACCAGAGGTACATGAATCAAGATGAATGATGGTTAAAAACATATTGTTAATACAAGAAATATTTTATTTGCATAAACATTTTAACCAGTGACATAACATTTAAAACTATCAAAATAGGGGCTGGGGTTGCTGTTCAGCAGTAGAGTGCTTGCCTCGCACATGTGAGGCACTGGGTTCACCATCAGCACCACATAAATATTAATAAACAAAATAAAGGTATTATGTCCATCTACAACTAAAAAAAACTTTAAACTACCAAAATATATTGTTTAATAGGAAAATACAGAATACATTTTTAAACATGCATGGAATTAAACATTATATGCATGATCAAGACTAACTCTGGAGTACAACCAGAGAATTAAAAAGTTGTATTCCATTTGTGTACAATGAATCAAAATGCATTCTGTTGTCATATATGCCTAATTAGAACAAATAACTTAATTAATTAAAAAGAAGACTAACTGGAAAGGGGTGGAGTTGTTGCTCAGTAGTAGTCTGCCTAGCACATGTGAGGTTCTGGGCTCAATCCTGAGCCCCCATATAAAAATAAATAAATAAAACAAAGGTATTTATTTTGTCCATCTGCATCTAAAAAAAATTTTTTTTTAATTTTTTTAAACACTAGCCCTGCAGGAGGAGAAAATGGAAAATGGGGTTGTGGAGGAGCATAAAGGTAGTCAAATGAATCTTAATTTTTGAATTTAAAATATCTGAAACAATTAAAGCAGAATATTAGATTTATTAAAACATCACAAGCTGGGATGTGGTCACATAGATTGTCATATACTTATCTATATATTTAAATAATTTCATAATTTAAAAATGGCTAAAAGCTCTGGAAGAGCAGGTGCTCAGCAAGCATGAGGCCCTGGGTTCAAAAAAATAACTAAAAGTAAAATGCAAAATGTAAAAAAAAAAAAAAAAAAAAAAAAAAACAAGCAAAAGAAAAACAACCACCATCAAAAAAAAAAATCAGTACTAGAATGTATCCTTAAAAAAAAAAATCCAATAGATTATCAGACAAAAGAAAAAATAACATACAAAGAAAAATGTTGAACTAAAAACACAAAGAACAGTGGTAGGTTATTAAATACATCAGTAATCACAATGTATTAAAAGATAGCCTCAATATTTTTCAAAAGCAGCCATGTATGGCTTACCAGAAACACACCTAATAAAATAACACAGAAAAGGTAAAGCCAAAGGGATTTAAGAAATGCCCAGTGAATGCTTTCCTAAGGAAAGGTATGGTAGCAATATTAACATCAGATAAAAAGAATTGGAAGCAAACTGCTGTCCTGGAGATTAGGAGAGAAAGCACAAAATTACAAAAATGAGCATTTCATTAAGAAGATACAAATATTAATGTGTGTGCATTTAACAAAAAAAAAAAACTGACAAAATGTAAAAGGTTGATAAATCAAAATCTTAGAAAAAGGTTTTATATCATCTGTATCCAATTTTGGTTAGTCCAGTAATTTCTGCACCCTAAATCCTTAGTTCACAGAATATTTGGATGACCAAATTAATGTTTAAACTCAGATATATGGAAATATGCAAAAAATAATAAAAAATAAAAACAGACTGTTCTTTAGCTGCACATAGAACAATGACAGAAATCCAGCACAGGTTAACTTTGAAAAGCAGTCTCAACAAATTCCAAATCATCAATTATCACATAGATCACATTCTGTTACCACAAGGCAATTATATTGTAAAACAACAATAGCACTAACATGCTAAAAAAAAAAAAAAACTTTATCAGCACTAATATGTTTGGGGGAAAAAAATTAAGCACTCTTAAATAAGAATGAATCTACTTTCTGCCCAATCCAGCTCTAATTTGGAAAACATAGCTCCACCTCAAACACTGGCAGTAACCCATAAGATCCACTAGATGTCCACGTTACTTCATACTTATTCTCATTTGCCAGCACAGTGGAGTTAGTAGAACTAACTTAAATATCTAAACTATTTAAATTTAAATATCTAAAGAATTTAAAGCAAACAATTTAAATATGCAACACAAATATAAATTTTTTATCACATAATAGTTTCCTAAATCTCTCCATAGTTTCCATTATTTTTTGGTTTTTATCTTGGTAAGTTACTTCTGAATGATTCTATAGACCATTTAAGAGAGAGAGAGAAAGAAAGAAAACATTCCTCCTGTGCTTTGGGGAAAAAAATAAAAACCCTACAAATTGTCTCCAATTTGCACATGCAATAAACTGTGTTCCTCTTAGAAATACAGCCAGTGATGTAAGTAATATCACAGAATCAAAAGGATCTCGAAAAACCATCTATTCTAACTGCTTTCATCTTAAAAACTGTCAGTTGGGAAATGGTTCTATTTTTAAAGACTCCAGAGAAGGAAACCATCAGTCAGGAAGTTCTTCTTCCCATCTAATCTAAATCCCTCCTGATGAAGTTAAACCCATTTCCTTTGGTGTGAGCCTTTCCATTGAGGATGAAGGACATCTGCAGATGTGAAGAATAACACTTCATGCCCTGGAACATGTACATACAAGGGTCTTATCAACTACAAAATGGACTTCAACCAGATGTAGCTATGAGCAACTGTGGAGTAAGTTAATAATAGCCCGAGGTTATCATTAAAAGAAACCTCTAACAAGAGTCTATTTTAAAGAGGTCCAACTTTGATGTTCAAAAAGATGAACTTGAGGGCTGAGGTCATGGCTCAGTAGTAGAGCACTTGCCTGGCATGTGTGAGGCACTGGGTTCGATCCTCAGCACCACATATGAATAAATAAAATAAAGGTCCATCAACAACTAAGTAAAAAAAAAAAAAGATGAACTTGAAGTAAAGAGATCTGACTTCTTATCTCCATTCTATTCCATTAGTAGTCTGGGTGACCTGGGGGGGGGGGTTCCATTAAATGTAATCATGATTGAGCACCTAAATATGAGCAAGGCACTTTAAGTAATCCTTGATAATCTATGCAACAGGCCTTCAAGGTAGGAGCAAACTTGCTACCATCATCATTACTATTATGATACTATTTTGTGAATTAGGAAACTGAGGCTCAGGAAAGTTAACTTGCCCAAGGACACACAGCTGGTGGAAGACAGAACTGGCTTTCAGGCCTGTCTGACTGCAAAGCTGTGCCACTACAGCGCCCCACTGTTCTTCAAGTTCTTCCAGCTTCAAGAGATAGGTTCTTTTTTTTTTTTTTTTTTTTTTTTTTTTTTTTTTTTTTTTTTGCTTTAGTTGTACACAATGCAATGCATTTATGTTTACGTGGTGCTGAGGATCGAACCCAGGCCGCACACGTACTAGGCAAGCGCTCTACCGCTGAGCCACAACCCCAGCCCAAGAGATAAGTTATTTATTTATTTATTTATTTTTTGTGGTACCAGGGATTGAACTCAGGGGCACTCGTCCACTGGGTCACATCCCCAGCCCTTTTTTTTTTTTTGGTGGTACCGGGGATTGAACTCAGGGGCACTCGACCACTGGGCCACATCCCCAGCCCTTTTTTGTATTTTATGTAGAGACAGGGTCTCTTTGAGTTGCTAAGTGCCTCGCCATTACTGAGGCTGGCTTTGAACTCTCGATCCTCCTGCCTCAGCCTCCCAAAGTGCTGGGATTACAGGCGTATGCCACCGCTCCCGGCTCGACATAGGTTCTTAAAAAGGGAAACAAGAGGGCTGAGGTTGTGGCTCAGCAGTAGAGTGCTCACCTAGCACGTGTAGTTTGGGGTTCAGGGTTTGATCCTCGGTACCACGTAAAAATAAAGGCATTGTGTACAACTAAAACAAATAAATAATATATTTTAAAAAAATAGAAACAAGAAAGTAGGTGGGGGCTGAGGGGGATCCTCCAAGTCACAGTGCCTCCTTTAATATTGTCAGTATTAACTAAAATTTAATATTGTGTGTGTTCACAAATAATGATCAGCTGTCTGCTTCTACACTAGGGACAGTGGCACTCAGATACTAGGAAGTTGACCTGCCAGCAAAAATCCACATACATGAAAATGGTTAACAAAAGAAGTTCAGAAATCTATTACTCTGTCTTTAAAAATAAGAAATATTCACAACCATCTTGGGAGCTGGGGCTGAAGTCAGGGAGGGCATAGACTAGAGGAGATCATTCTGCCAAATCCTGACCAATCATGAACTCTGTTCCCTTCCCTCCCTCCACTGTCCCCTGACTGCCATCTTCTTTCCTTCCTTCTCTTTTGTCTTTAGCCTTTTCTTTTTTCTTCTTCGTTTTTAAATTACAAAAGAACCGCACATTCCTCCATTGAGAAGAAAAATCAAACAGTGCAGGCATACAGAAAGTAAAAGGGATTGAAGTTCTCACTTGCTACCCTCCCACACCCTCTCTCCAGGTGGTAACCACCCAAAATAGTTTAATGTGTATCCTTCAGGGCAATTCCATGCATTCACAAAGAAAACAAAAGCGGAGGAGCAGAAAGAAGAGAGAAGGAGGAAGCTACTGCTTTAAAACTGGAGCTGTACTGCACATTCTTCTCTGCAGTCTGCTTCTTTCACTCAGAACTATCTCATAGACATCTAATGCTAGTATTTTCTTTCAAAAGCTGTACAGTCTTTGTTAACATAGATCCACAGTTTGTTAACCATTCCACCATCAATAGATTTTGAAACTGTGTCTGGTTTGGTCGTTTTGTCCAAGATTCACTTTGCCACTGCACAAAGGGAAATCTTTGTCCATATATCTTTAAGCATTTAACGTGAATGTTTCTGTAGGACAGGTTTCAACAAGGCAGATTGCTGGGTCAAAGGTAAGAGCAACAAGAGCTTTGATAGGAACTGCCAAATTGTCCTTCTAAAAGTCTATAAGAAGTTTACACTTTGGCCAGATATTAATTTAACATTTTTTTAACCCTTTGCACAAATTAAGAAAGATTATTATTTCCACAAAACAGGTAAAGAAGTAACAAAGATTTTAGGATTTTCACTAAAGATACTTTCCACTTCACTTCCTTCTATCAATTCTTTGTGAAAGTGTTGCTTTTTCTGAGGGGGGAGAAGTGGCATTCAGGAAATTAGTTTGTTTCTTGGCTTTGGGAAGGGGGTTAAATTAATATACAGTGAAAGTCATGAATCGTAAGTGTACGATAATATTCAAGGAATATTCAAGGAATTCCTGTAAGCATAATCCAGGGAATATTTTCTATCACTCATATCCTTTGAACGTTTTATTCTTTAGTTATACCTACAAGTTTCAGTAAATTCTAACTTCCATCACTTTACTCTCACTCATCGAGAATCAGTCTCTGTCCTACCTGATCCTGGGAATACTTTTTGGAATTCACCCCAGGGCGGGCTCTACCTTTTGCAAGTTCTGTACTTTAGTTAGACCTCGGTATCTTCTCACCAGCTCCCCCCCCTTCCTGGTTCCCCTTTCCCTTTCTACCTTTCTCCCTTCTCCTTTCTCCCCTTAGAAGGTGGTCCCGGTGTGGTTTTTGCTGAGTGATGATGAAGTTGTCTATGTTTAACTTCATAAAACATTTGCCAAGTAATATTCCATATTGATAGAACAATTTTATATTTCTATTAGTTCTGTGTATGAAATTTCTGATATGTTCAGTATCACCACTATTTTGTATGAAATGATACATTATTATGGTTTTAATTTGCCTTCCCCTGCAACCCTAATGATTAATGATGTTTGAACATTTATATCTGTATACTTCTTTTGTGAAGTAAATGTTCAAGAACTTTGTCCATTTTTATAATTCTTCGTTTTTTAAGATGGTTGACTTGTGAGAGTTGTTTATGTATTCTCTTTCAAAATCTTTGTCAGATAAGGGAAATAATAAATATTTTCTCATAGCTTATGGCTTATCATTTTATTTTATGTATGGGCCCAATATTCACTAAGTGCTTTCCAGTTTTCACTTTTAGGTTTGGACCTATGATAATCCATCTGATTAATTTCTGGGTTTTATGTGCAACTGAGGCTCATGTTTGTTGGTTGGTTGGTTTGGTTTGGTTTTGGTACCAGGGATTGAACTCAGGGGCACTCAACCACTGAACCATATCTCCAGCCCTATTGTGTGTTTTATTTTGAGTCATGGTCTCACTGAGTTGCTTAGTGCCTCCCTTTTTGCTGAGGCTTACTTTGATCTTGAGATCCTCCTGCCTCAGCTTCCTGAGCTGTTGGGATTACAGCTGAGACTCATGTAGTTCTACATGTTTATCCAGTTGCTCCAGTACTGTCCTCTGGCACACAGGCATGATGCTGCGCTTATTTTTGGTTTTTTTATTATGGTTTTAATGTCTATAGAATCTATAGTTTTATTTCAGTCTTGTTATTAGTCATATGTGGTTTCTTTCTTAATTAACTTTGTTAAGAGTTTATAAATTTTATTAATCTTTTCAAAGAAAAAAATGGTTGGCTTTTGTCAATTTTCTCTCTTGTTATATACATATTGGTTTCCACTCTAACCTTTATTTTTATTATTTCCATACATATGGATTCATTGGGCTTATCTTTTTACAGTAACTTACAGTGGAATTTTAAATCATTGATTTTACTTTTTTTCTCTTACTAAGATAAAATATTTTAAAGTTTATTTCTTCTAAAGTTTATTTCCTTGTGGAAATTGTATTTCCATGCATGGAATATAGCATTTGCAGGAAAATGGATTCCGTAAGAAATGATGTAGCTACATCCACAAATGTTGATGTTGTAGGAGGATTAGAGGAACACTAGAATATCAAAAGGGTTCATCTTGAGATAGTTCCTAATTTTTACTGTGATTTCATCTTTGACTCACAGTAATCATTTGGCAGTCTTAGAATAAAATTATGTAGCTACATATTATATCATTCATTAATTTTTTTAACTTAATCCAATTATAGTAGGAAAATATCTTCCAATTGTAGTATAAAATGCCAATCCTTTGAATTGTGAGATGTTTATGACAAATGGCCTATCTTGATTAATACACTGTGTGGACTTGAAAAGAACATGTATTCTGAAGTTATTGCGTGCAGCATTCTATAAATGTCCATTAGGTCAAAGTGGCTTATGGTGTTGAAATCTATATTATTGATTTTTCATCTAGTTCTTCTATCAGTTATTGGGGGAGTGAAGTTGACATGATGTTGAACTATGATTGGGAATTTATGATGCTCCTCGGTTCTGTCAGTTTTTTCCTTTTTATATTTTGAAACTCTATTATTCACTCCATAGACATTATCATATCTTCCTGATGAACTGAGCTTCTTATTATTTTGAAATGCCTCTAAATTCTAACACTTTTTTGCTTAAGTCCACATTTGTCTTGGGTTAGTACAACCACACCATGTTTCTCTTGCTCACAGTTCACATGATATTTTTACTTTTATTTTCAACCTATCTGTGTCTTTATGTTTAAAGTGCATCTCTTATGGACTGCATATGATTGAATCCTGTTGGACATTACATTATTTGATATTTTCTCATAGAACCCTGTAGCACTTTTCACATACTCTTCCACAGAACTTTTTGTTTTCTCTGTTCTTCAGATTGCATAGTCTCTATTAATATCTTCAAATTCCCTAAACTCTTTTAAATGTTTTTATCAGTACATTATAGTTACATGTAATATTGGGGACTCAATTTGACATGCATGAAATATAATTTGATTTATTTCAGTCCCCAGTACTTCTCCTTCTCCTCCCCTCTTCCCTCCCCCTGTTTCCTTTCCTCTATTCCCCGGTCTTCCTTCTATCTATTTATAGTTTTTTTTTTTTTATTAGTGTTTTATAGGTATACATAAAGGTGAGATTCACTGTGATCTGTGTACATAGCACAATATGATCAATTTCATTACACCATTTCTTTCTTTTCCTATTTCTCCTTCCTACTCTCAATCCTCTTCCTGTACTCCACTGAACTCCCTTCTATTTTCTTGGGCTTTCCTTACCTCTCCTTTTTCCTTATTTTTATCTAGCTTCTGTATATGAGAGAAAACATTTGACTCTTGTCTTTCTGAGTGTCTGACTTCTTTTGCTTAGCATGATATTTTCCAGTTCCATCCATTTTACCAGCAGATACCATAATTCCATTCTTCTTTATGATTGAGTAAAATTCCATTGTGCACATATACCACATTTTCTTGATCTATTTATCTATTGATGGGCTGATTCCATAACTTGGCTATTGCAAATTACATGTCTATAAATATTGATGTGCCTGTATCACTACAGTATGCTGATTTTAGTTCTTTATGATAAATACTGAGGAATGGTATGGCTGTATTATATGATGTTCCATTCCTCATTTTCTGAGGAATCTCCATACTGCTTTCCAGAGTGGTTGCACTAATTTTCAGGCCTACCAACAATGTATGTTTTCCTCAAAATCTTCCCCAGCATTTATTATTTGTATTCTTGATGATCGTCATTCTGATTAGAGTGAGATGAAATCTCAGTGCACTCTTGATTTACATTTCTCTAGTTGCTAAGGATGTTGAACATTTTTCATTTTTGGTCATTTGTATTTCTTCTTTTGAGAAGTATCTGTTCTTTTGCCCATTTATTAATTGGGTTATTGGGGCATATCTTGGTGTTAAAGTCTTTGTTTTAGTCCTTTACATATTCTGGATATTAATCCACTATCTGAGGTGCAGCTGGCAAAGATCCCTGTTCTGTAGGCTCTCTCTTCATTCTCTTAATGTTTTCCTTTGCTCTGCAGAAGTTTTAAAATTCTATGCTTATTGATGCTTGGTTTTATTTTATACTCTTTGGGGTCTTGTTAAGGAATTTGGTGCTTGCCTTTACATATTACTCTTAATCTCATCTATCAAATTTTATTTCAAATATAATACTTTTCAATTCAAGAATTTTTAGTTAGTTCTTTCTTACAGTTTCTATTTCTTTGCTAAAACTCTCATTGTCTGTTGATTATGACTATTATATCCTTTAAGTCCTTAAATAAATCTATGTCAGCTACTTTAAAGTTTGCATCTGGGTCATCTTGGGTCATTTGCTATTTGGTCACATTTTCCTTTTTCTTCAAAGGTCTAGTGATTTTTCATTGTATACTAGACATTGTAGAAAAATTCATTGCAGACTTTGGATTCTGTTTTTTTCTTTAAATAGTATTAAATTTTGTTTTAGCAGGAAGTAAAATACTAAAGATCACCCTGAACTTTTAGAGGTTCAACTTTATTTCTTGATGGTGTCTGTTTCATTTCTGTCATTAGTTCTAATGAAGATCTCTTAAATCTGATATCTAGTCTCTATAACAAAGACATGACCCTTCTATCATTTAAATAGAAATCTTGAAAAATTGACAACTTCCACATATCTAGCAAGACTTAAACTCTAATCTTGAATGTGCTGAGTATAGCAGCTGAAATCTCTGTTCTTTTAATTTTCTAGATGGAGTTTTCCACTGATCACCTTGGAGTTTCCTGGGAAGTTCAGCGTTCACCCAAGAACTTGAGAAAAGTCTAGTGACACATTTGGGAACTACCTGCCTATTCTGTGATTCTTAGCTAAGATTTTAATCCTCAATTTCCAATCATTGTGTTAGCCCCAAACAACATCCTCTGGCTTCTCAGATCAATAAGACTAGCTTTCCTTGAGTCCTACCTGTCCTGGATCAGGTGGACTACAGAATACCTTTGGGAAACTCTATAAAGGCATTGATCTTATCCAATGTGATCCTTTATTCCAAAAATCAAATTCCCTCCAGCTTCTGTCTACCTTGGCATCTCTCCAGTATGTTCAAATTGTGGTCTTTTAATATTTTCTCCAGAGTTTGTATACGTGGTATGTGTAGAAAGGGTGCTCTAATATAGTTTACTACAGCATAACCAAAAGAAGAACTCCTTTATTCATTTTTACTTAAGTGGGAAATCATTTTACCATAACAGTTTGAAATTTGGAGATAAGCCTTTTAATCATGAATTAGGTTCCCAGTTTTAGATCATCACTGTTTTACCAAAGGTAGCTACTCCAAAGAGACAAACAAATACTTGCCTTACTTGAGATAGTCTCAAAGAAAATGCCATGTTTCTTTTAGGTTAATTTAGCATTTGCAGTAGAGACAATCTTAGGACTTCAACCTTCCAAACCTCTTCTTAAACTGAATAGTTGTGAGTTTACTTTCTGTGTGGCCTTTTTAAGGACAGTGGACCAATCAAGGGAAAATTTTAGTGAGCTGGGAAATATGGGGGTGTTTATTTTGTAGAATGTGGTTTACAGATTCTTAGTTGGAATGGTCCATACCATAAGAGTTCCGGGGTGGGTGTCATGCCACACAGGAAACAATTGTAGCCTGCCCCTGGGAGTAAGCCAGAGAGCTAACAAATTCAGTGTGCATTGTAATGCTTCATCAACATGCCTTCTGAGGGGCCTGCCCTCTCTGCTGGGTCACTGACCTTTATAAGTGCACAGTCATGGCCACCGCCTGACGGACATGAAAAGAAGACAGACAATGGAGGAGAAGGAGACATGCACAGAAGGGGGAAATGCCCTCATTCAGGGGATTTACTGGTCAGGGATATCATGTCCTATGTCCAATTTCAGAATGCATGTTGGGCTGAATAAATATAAGGAATGAATATTGTAAACATAAAAAACATCCCTGAGAATCATGATCAGTTTTGCAATCACACAGAACAATATGGAAAGATGTTCCTTGCTATAGAACTTTTAACCAACTTTTTTAAAGCTTTAGATCATTGA
Source organism: Tamias sibiricus (assembly GCA_025594165.1). Taxonomy (NCBI): domain Eukaryota; kingdom Metazoa; phylum Chordata; class Mammalia; order Rodentia; family Sciuridae; genus Tamias; species Tamias sibiricus. The sequence goes on along the minus strand of CM046664.1, from coordinate 101,597,693 downwards.
AATTAATTAAAGTGTCACACAGCCTGATTTCAAAGGCATTCCAGAGACTCTAGAGATAGCGTCATGTAGTGGCTGGCAAGTGAGGGAAAAACTGAGTTTGGATCTTGAGTTTGTCGCAAATAACTATACAAACTCTGGCCACGTGCTGCAAACCACCAGATACCCATATCTCCATCTCTGTATATCACATAGCTGCTGTCTTGGTACAGTGATCTTATTTCCCTAATATTTTAGCATTTCTGTGTGTGTTACTATCTTTTTGTTTCTAAAATGATTTGCATAGTTTCTTTTAGAAAACATGTTAAGGTAGTCATTTTCAGGATGAACTTCTGGAATTCCAAAGGTTTCCCCAGTTTCCTTGCATCATTTTACATATTGGAATTCCATATAACTTTTATTCCTTTTTATTGTATGTTTAAGAGAAGTTCATTCCAAGTAGATAAAATCACTTGAACCAGTTGCAATTGTCCATGCTTTTAATCCCAGCTGCTCAGGAGGATAAGGCAGGACTATGGCGAACTCAAATCCAGCCTCAGCCACTTAGCAAGGCCCTAAGCAACTCAGTGAGATCTAATCTCTAAATTAGAAAAAAAAAAAAAAAGGTTGGGGATGTGGCTCAGTGGTTAAGTCCCCCTGGGTTCAATCCCCAGTACAAAAAAAAAATAAATAAATAAAACCACTAGAAAAGCAATTCCTAAGGATGTTCCTTCTACCCACAGTGGTCCGGTCCGTGATTCTTGTTATTGGAAAAGAATACATAAATTTGAACCTTAAATTTATTGATGAGCATTTTTTCAGATCAGTTATATTAAATTACATATCTCTCCTATTGATTCCTTACCAACACATGATCCTAATAGAAAAATATCTTTCTAGATGCATGGCAGATACATCTAGAATGATACTGTTCTGAGAACTCCAGTCTGGAATGGGAGCACTGCCTAGATTGCATACACACTTCCCACCACTTACAATATTTGCCCTCAGAGTGGCTTGCTTCCACTGTGATTATCACCATTTCATGTTCTCTAAGGCTTACAAGCAATATCGGTTTACATCAGCCCAAAGGAATCTTAGAAATTGGATTTGCCTGGCATTCCACCTTGAAGTGCCTTAAAAACCACTGCTTAGAGAACCTCTTCTGATTAATAGTGATTTAGGGAAAGTAATCTCATTTTAACACTAACCAAACCCTACTTAAGTAAGTGTGTAAACCTGTAAAAAAAAAAAAATGATCATAGGATGCATTTCAAAGCCAGATAAAAGTGATTTCTTTTCTTGATCATTGAAATATAATCCTTCCCACTACTCTATACTATAAATACAAGGTAATATGCATAAGCAATTTGGAAATGGTTCCTAAATCCAAAGAACATATCTGATTTTTACAGTAGCTTTTGCTAGAGAACCTACTCCAAGACATGGTATTCATAATTTTGCTAACTTGCAAAAGTAAAGAAATCATTCCCATTCTGCAAAAGCAAATTAATTCTAGAGAGAATAACATGAACATTCATTTTAATGAACTGATCACTTCCTTTCACTATTGACGAAACTGAGCATCTCTATAAGAGAACACAGCAATTACTCAGGTGTTCAAGTGAAAGTTCAGTCCATTTTCTGGGAGAATAATCCCTAATCCTGTGTGGTTGAAATAACCATTCCTGGGACTTAATGAGAAATACCAAAAGAGTGCTCATCATGTTTTTATATATGAATTCCCAAAACACAAGAATGCTGGACTACCCTCAAGGAACTTTTATTCTGTTGCATAAAAGTTTACTATCATTTACACAGCCTGAAATATCACATCATCATTTAGTAAGCACTTGGCATAGTTAGGCTTTTGAGAGATATTTTTAGTTCATGATTTTCTTATTCCTTTTTAAATTATTTTTTCTTTCTGGGGATGAGGGGGAGCCACATTTAAATTTAATAGAGCCTGTTGGGCAGAATTTTGAGGGAAGCAGTATCCACCCCACCCACTTCATCAGAAGCAGCTTCCTGTGTGAGGTGGGATTTGAGTCATATTAATTTGTCCCAGACCACACCAAAATTAAGCTGTTCACGTCTGAAACATTCCATGAATTCAGTTGCGAGGAGGAATTTGTTCAGCCATGTTATGGATTCATATTTCTCTCCTCTCCCAAGAAGGTCTGGTTGTCCTTATAAGGGAGAACGCCTCTGTTTCCCACAGTGTGGAGAGCTAAATAAATACTCTCTCACAGTCAATGCAGAGGTAACTTTTTTTTTAATGGATTAAAAAAAAAAAAAAAAAAAAAAAAAAGCAGTTCTGAGAGTCCATCACTGTTTCAGCATCCCCATTCAGAGAGGGGGCTTTTGTCTCTCTCTCAGTGGGAGCTGCCATTTTAATGGGGCCTCCAGCGGGGCCTGGTTTGATGATGTGAAGTAGGCCTGGAAGAATCGGGGATTTTTTTTTTTTTTTAATTTAGATTTTGGTTAATTTAACCATACTGGCTTTCAAATGAACTGAAATGTAAAAGTGATTCCACAGTAGATGTCCCTCAGAAGCTGCTACCAGATAATTTCAGCGATTCCTGGTTTCTGAAGCTCTCTCATGTGAAAACCAATCTCTTGAAGTTCTAATAGGCATTACCAGCTCCCTAGCCTGACCCTCAATCTATTTGCAAAGACGAAAACTGGGAGAATTTGTTCTTAGAATATGCAAACATATACACAGACAGGAACATGCACTTCTAAATATTAGATGAGGGGGAAATTTTACTTTTACTTGTTTGGTGGTGCCAGGATTGGGACTGCTTTATGGTAATTCTGGGGTTTCCCTTTTCCTTGCGTCATGGACAACAAGGTACATGGAATGCTCCTGCACCCCAGAGCCTCAGGAGTGCCAAAGCTACACCCCACACCCTTGCCCCACAGGGAGACCCCAGCCCCCTAGAAGCAGGCTTTCCAGATAAAAGGGTTGCTCCTACTGGGAAGGCCCCACAGAGCCTGCAGAGCCACTCTAGTCCACAGGCGGTTTTTCGCAGGCCCCTGGCGCCCGACCTGCTCTGCCCCCGCCCATCCCGCAGCCCCTGCAGCCGCACACTGGCAGCGCCTGGCAGTTGCGCGCCCAGATGCCAACCGCTGGAATGTGTTTTATGTTCCCGCGCCTCTGCCTGGCCGGCCTCAGGGGAAGGCTCTTCCCTGGCCTCTTTGGCTACAGCGCTGGGCTGCGGCAGATGGAGAACTGATGTGTGGTCACTTTACACGTGAGCTGTTCGCCCTTTCGGGAACTGTTTGCTTGCACCATTTCCACGCAGGATGCACACACGGAGGCGCTGTGCAGAGCCAGAGGACGAAGGTCTCTTGAGCCCAAATTATTAGTTTGGTAATTGGCTGACTCTGTGGGCCTCAGTAAGTCGAGTGTGTGTGTGTGTGTGTGTGTGTGTGTGTGTGTGTTCCTATTTGTGTGAACGAATGATTTTTTTTTTTTTTTTTTTTTTTTTTTTGTGGTACTGGGGATTGAACTCAGGGACACTCAACCACTGGGCCACATCCCCAGCCCTTTTTTGTATTTTATTTAGAGACATATTTGCAAGAATAAATGAACGAATGATTTTTTCAAGAGGCCATTAGTACCATACATTTACGGAAAAGGCAAAGTATCTGTGAATGTCCAATTTGTCATAAATCAGTATTGATGATTCCTTTATTTGGGATTACACATGAAGATCTCCTACAGTACAGCAAGGGACAAACATGATAGCGCTCCTTAAATGAGTTGAAAGTGGGGGGGGGGGGGAGAAAAATTGCCCCCATAAGATAATTTGAAATTCAGCTTTGTGTTTCCAGGCTGTCTGGGATGAGACTGGGAGTGGAAAAACCCAAGTCAGTCTTAGAGCTTCCTGTCTTAAAAAGGAATTACAAAGTCTTTCAGGATATTGATGATTTGTGTTTGTTTCCAACACAGTTTTTAATTCACCCTGTTTAACAATGTGATATCACGTGACTGGTAAAGTTTTAATTAATCATATTTAATAAGTGGAGGTTTTATCAGTTCATTAGTGGCTAATCAAACTAAAGAGTCTGATGTTTTGTTGTTGTTTGAAGGGACGTTCCTCTTGTTTGTTTGTAGCAATGGTGAGTTGGCTCAAAGTTTCCCCTGCCTACCAGTACAGCCCTTAAAATGTAGACAAGAGACACACCACCTTCAAAATCTTGGAAGATAATTTAAAAATCATTTTACCTCTCTTTGCTTTTTCTATGCTTTAAATAGAAAGTGTCAGTGGCATATCCAAACTCAAATATGTCTAGGAAACATATTTGAACCTAGGATGAAAAATTAGGAAATGCAGACCCAGTTTAACTTATAAGGCATTTTTGGAGGACACATAAAAGTGGACACCCACTTATAATTACAATCTGAATAGCAGATGTGCTCTGTCTTTAAAAAGTGGTTTAAATTATGAATGTATTTATTACCTTCTTACAATTAAAAAAGAAAGCAATACAGAATGTTTAAAATGAAAAGTCAACATTATCATTACCATTCTCACTTTGCAGGAATAATCACGACCTGATGGTTAGCATTAGAAAGATTTGCATGTACATAGACCCACACACCAACATGGGTGTAAACAATCCCTGATTTATGATAGCTTGCTGTCTGATTTTTCAACTTCCCTCTGCCTTCCCCTCATCTTTCCATCTTCTGGTGTCTTCTTCAATTTCTTTCTTCAGTGTTCTATGATTTTCATTGTGATCTTCCACCTCCTCAGTTAGATTTATTCATAGATATTTGGGTTTTTTTGAGGCTATTATGAATGGAATTGGATTGTTAATTTCCTTTCCAGTGCATTTATTATTGGTGTATAGAAAACCTATTGATCTTTGAATGTTGTTTTTTTATTCTTCTACTTTGCTGAATTAGTTTATCAGTTCTAGAAGTCTTCTGTTGGAGTTTTTTTCGGTCTTGTAAATGTAGGATTATGTCATCAACAGAGAGATTTGACTTGTTCGTTTCCTAATTGTACTCCATTTAATTTCCTTCTTTTGTCTGATGGCTCTCCTAAAATTTCAAGTACTATCTATATTGAATATGAGTGGTGAGAGTGGATAGTCTTGTCTTATTCCTGATTTTACAGGAAATGTTTTCAGTTTCTCCCCATTCAATAATATGATGTTGGCTTTGGAATTGTCATATATAGTATTTATGACTTTATGTTGTTGAGGTAAGTTCTTTCTATTCCTAGTTTCTTCAGTATTTCTTTTTATTTATTTATTGCTATTTTTTCATACTGTGGATCAAACAGAGGGGTGCTTTACCACTGAGCCACATCCCTACTATCTTCGCGCGCGCGCACACACACACACCAAAAAAAAAAAATCCACTTTGCATAACTGCTCATTACGAGAACTATCAAAAAACGTTCATGTTGTAAGCTCTCTGTAATACCTGGTCCCATATGCCCATACTTCTGGATAAAACTAGTAGCCAAATTTCCTAAGTCCTTTTACCAAGAATCAGATTTCTTTTTTTCTTTCTAGACTTCCTCTCTGAAACCTCTTTCAAGAGGCAACCCCCCACAAAGTCCAGCTGTCTACAGAGCCCTTGCTAAGGATTTCTACATTAGGTTACATCTATTTCACAAGCTAGAAAAGAAGGGACTAAATATGGGCTGGCTAATTTTCTGCACCTTCAGGTTTCCAGCCCCACCCCACCCCACCCCAGGGAGATTCATGACTTGACTGGGTTACTTTGACAGGCAGACATTTTTCTGGGAGCCTTCTAAGATAGTAAACTAAACCATTCCGATTTGAAGTTGCTAGTGAGACTGTTTGGTACAGGAGAAATCAGAGGGGCTGGGGATGTGACTCAGTGGAATACAAAAAAATTCCAAAGCTGCTACAGATCCTGTATTAAAAAGGTAGCTGAAAGAGCTAGATGCCTAAAATGGTTACTCAAAATGTGACATACAGAGGTTCATTCTGTCAGGCAAATGGTACTTTATACTATCAAAAATAAAAATTAAAAATTCCAGATGCATTCATGAAAAATGACTTGGGCTCTGTCAACTTTCCCCCCTTTCTTATCAGCTCTGATTGCTTTTTCTCATTCTGGCCCTTCTCCCCCTCTGGTTCCTGCCTATTCACACGCTGATGATGGCTGCACTGGGCTTCTCCTGGTTCAACCTCTCATCCTTGAACACTGTTGACTATGGATAGCCCACCTCACCTCAGTGCAGGCCCCCTGAGGAGCCCATTCCTGTCCCTGGCTTTGCCCCGTCTCTCCCCAGTGGAGTCAAACATCTAGAGGAAAGCTCTGCACACTGAGGTTTAGTGAAAGCAGACGTTGAGTAATTGAGACCCTCCACATAAATACAAAACAAGAGGCATCTGTAGTTTACATGATGCATGCTTCTAGGTTAAAGGACAGTGTATTACAAACATAAATGACATTTTCAGAGTAGCATAGTGTATACATTATAATTCCTAACATTGTAAAACAAATTGGAAGTCCCCTAAAAAGGGAAAAGACCATCTGTGGGTCTAGGATGTGAAACAGATGGAACAGCATCTGAAAAGGCCTTCAACATTTCTCTTTCCAATATTGTCATCAATTCAATCACCACTGGAGTAGTCTAAAAAGAGAAGGGCATTTTCAAATGCCAGGGGGATGTTAGATTGAGGAGGAACCACAGAACTGGTGGGCCCATCGGGTACCTGCAGTGACAGCACCATTTATGTTCCCTGCACGCTCATCATCTCATGGATTGTGGATGTGACCCCGTAGCCTACCAGGGCACAGGGGCTATGAAAACCATGCTTGTGTCCTCCTAGTTGCTGTTCAATGTCACTATTCCCATGATTGTCCAGTACAAAATTGTTTTAAAATTTTTCATAGTCTTCAAATAGAAAAGACTCAAATAATCTTACCCTTTTATCAAAACTGCTGAAGGCCGGCTTCAGCAAGTGGCGCCCAAAACAGGGACTTGAACCCTGGACCCCAAAACAAAACAAAAACCCTCCAGCTCTAAATGTAGACCATGGCTCTGCCTTAAAGCACAATAGCTACCAAGCATAGCAGAAGCCCCAGTGAGCTTCTGGAGGGGCCTTGGTATCTGAATTTTAAAAAAATATATATTGATTCATAATGGTTATACCTAACATTAGGATTTATTTTGACATAATTATAAATGCATGAGTATAGTTTGCTCCAGTGAAGTCCTCAGAACTTACCCTCACCCTCACCCTCTTCTCACCCATTTCCTTTCCTCTGTTCTAGTGATCTTTCTATTTGTTTACATTTTTTAAATTGGTGTCTTGTGGATATACTTAATAGTGAGATTCCTATAGTATGTTCATATATGTACGTTGGAATTTAGGTCAGATTCATTTCATTGTTTTCCCCTTATCCCAATCCTCCCCCATTCCCCTTAATCCTCTTCTTCTACTTCCCTGATCTTTCTTTTATTTTTATGGAATAACCCCCCTCCCACCATTTCTTTTCTTTGTCCCACCCCCACTAATTTTAGACTAGCTTCTGCATACAGAGAAAATATTTGAACCTTACTTTCTAGTGCCCTTCAACAGATATGGATAAAGAAAAAAATATGGTATATATACACACACAATGGAGTATAACTAAGCCATGAAAAGGAATGAAATTATGTTATTTTCTGGTAAATCAATAGACCTGGAGACTATAATGCTAAGTGAAATAAATCTGACTCAGAAAGTCAAGGGTCAAATGTACTCTCTGGTATCTGAACTTTAACATACTCACAGTAATTTTTATCCACTCTGTCTCAGAATAGTCTCATTTACTATATAAATATGATAAAATGTTTCACAAACAGTTATTATGTTCCTCTTATAATCTTGGAGATTGAAATGAATAAATTGGGATATTTGATTTTTTTTTTTATTTGTGAGGCTTATTTTGTTTTGTTTTCTGAAAAGGAGTGAAAGAATAATTCAAGAGGAAATCATACATGATAAGATCTAAAAGACTGAGTTATACAGTTCCTCCAGTGGGGAATTAATATGGTGGGATTTACACATGTTCACATCCTGGTTTGAGCCTGTTTTATGCCATCATCCTGTTTGAATCTAAGAGAAAAGGATTACTTTGTTGGGAAATCAAAGCAAAGCCATTTCCAAAGTATCATATGTCCTTTCCCACAGCCATAATGCACAAAAAAACTGTTTAGGCAAATTCACCCAATGGACATTGTATATCCCAACATATTTCCAGTAAAGCCTCTTTGGACTAAATCAGCTCATAGAAGCTTAAAATGGAATGCCCAAACACTGGAACAGCTGCTATATAAGTAAAATATCTTCTGACATTTCATTAACCCACCAGTTATTCAAATGGTCTTATCAGTGTGTCACCTAAGTGTACAGAGTCCTATAAAACTATTGAGAATCTACTAAAACCCAACAAACCAAAATGGATACTAATTCAAAGATGGTTTATATTTAATAAGAAAGAACTTCCAAATATCCTTGGCTTAAGTTTGCAAACTCTTTAAAAAATCAACTCCTTAAACAATTGCGTATTAACACTGGGCTACAGCTAGCCTCAGAAGTCACTTAAAGCTCCTGTGATAGCTTGTCCTTTCCCTGAGTTCTTAGAGCCTCCCAGACCTCTGATTTCTCCTGTACAAAACAGTCTCACTAGCCAACTTCAAATAAGAATGGTTTAGTTTACTATCTAGAAGACTCCCAGAAAAATGTCTGCCTGTCAAAGTAACCCGTCAAGTCATGAATCTCCCAAGGGCAAAAAAAAAAAAAAAAAAAAAAAAAACGTGAAGGTGCAGAGACAATTAGCCAGCCAGATTTAGTCCCTTCTTTTCTAGCTTGTGAAGTAGATGTAACCTAATGTAGAAATCCTTAGCAAGGGCTCTGTGGACAGGCTTCACTATTTCCATAAAAATCTGAGACTGTGTGAGAAGACCCCCATATGTAAATGTGTAAATGCTTTTCCCTAAGAAGACTGTCTATAGTTTTCTAAAGTTCCCCAAAAGGGTCTGTGATATTAAAGATGATGACATTCTTATCTAAAGTGTGAATGCAATAGAGTTAGAATCAACCTTTTGTATTTATTGGCTTACTCTAGATTTGAGAACTCACATCTTTGTGTCATGTGTACTACCCATGTACTGAGGAAATAAAAAAAAAATAATAAGCTTGCTTTCTGTATTGGAATTAGCTTTGCCTGCTAGCAACAGAGACCCCGTCACAGAGGCTTAAACAAATTAGGGATTATTTTTTTTCTTCTTCTTCTAAAACAAATCTGGGAAAAGGCAACCTAGAGTCTTCGTGCAGCCAAGTCAGTGTCATTAAAGACGAGGCTTCCTCTTTCACTCTGCCATCCCCAGCACCCAGCTTTGGATCTTATAAGCCCAGAGAGCTGCCATCGGTCTGTTTTTCTCTTAAAGAATCTTGCTAGAGGTTCCATGAAATTATTTTACTTTACATCCTGCAGCCAGAACTTAGCGGCCAAGGAGAAGAACAAACAAAAGCTTTAAATAGGCAACTTACCTCCTCCACCTTCCCACCCTACTCTCTAATAAAGCAGACTCTGTTACTAAAGAGGGAGAAAACATACTTAGTAGGCAACTACAAGTCTGCCACGTCTTTTTATAAAAACAGATGTGGTAGGGGTCCTCCGGCGTTCTACCTGCCACCCACACACTGAGTGAAGACAGGAGGCTGTCCTCTTCCCACAGCTGTTTTTGTCAGTCCTTGAAAAACTTGAGTAAAGACCCTGTCTTGTCATCAGAGAATTCCTTTGCTTTTCTTCCACACAGTGGCTGCTCAACCCTTCCTTGGATTTACCCCCAAACCTTCCTGGTAAGCTGAGTTCACTCGATTCCAGGCCAGTCGGGCCTCAGCTTGTAGCATGAAGTAGAATCCTGGCTCTGTATCTCTTTCAGCCTCACTTACTGTGATTTACATGATGGACCAGATGGCCTGCTTTCCTGTCTTCCATGAGAAAACACCCAGAACCCCATTTGTCTTTCTTCCCCTTGGAGATTTCTGATTTATTACCCAGAATGAGTTCTCAAGATGACATCAGCCAGTCCACGAAAAGGGGCACATGTGTCTCCAGTGATCAGAGGGTATTGGGTGTTTGAAGGCCAAAAAATCTCGGTATCCTTGAGGAAATCCCTTCTGCTCATAAAACCACTATCTTCCCATAAGTAAAATGGCGGAGATCATAGGTACTCCAAATGGAGAGAGACAAAGCTCTTGCACCTGAAAGGTGGAAAGGTGGTGTTTTCTCCTTGTCGTTGCAAACTTATGACACCGCCATCATGAAGACAGTGTCACCATTGGAATGCAGGCAGCCAACCTGCTGGGATATTTTGAGGGCAGAGTTTCACTTTTAGTATCTGGAAGACAGAGGGTTTTGGGGTCCTAGGGGAAGTAGCCAGGCCCCAATCCACTGGGTAGAACACAGACAGAATTCCAACTTCCACGGATATACTGTAGCGTCCTCTCTGCCAAGGAGTTGATGGCTGCTGGGAGCTGTTTGAGAGGTGCAGCCAGGAGAGGAAAGGGTACCCCTGGGGATGGACAGCATCGTCCTCTGGACAAACAGGACGTGGCTTTCATCCAGAACAGTTTTCATATTTGATTTTCTGCTTTGAGAACGCTACGTGGAAGGGGACTCTAAAAACAATCAAACTGAAACTCCCTGGATGCTGCTGGCCAAGCAGTCTCTGTCTTCTGCCTGCCAGGGAACACAAGACCTGCCTGACTTCCTGTGAAGCTCATCAGGGCAGAACATCTTTCCTCCGGATCCTCTTCTCAGCAGCTGCCACAGCAGTAAATCTTCAGAGAGGCCTCATTAGGCAAGTTCCTTTTTGAGCCCTCGACCCTCTAGGTCTCTTGAAACCACACTGCCACTCTAGCATGTTATTATTTTTCCCTCCTAAGCTTGAGTTTTCCTCACACCCAGCACCCAGTCCTCTCTACACGGCTCTCCCTTTCCTTAATGGACTCTTCAGCTGGACTCTCTCCAAAGGGTGTGTTCATGCAATCAAAAACTTCCCTTTCTGTATTATCGCATTACTGCACTTATCAGATGTCCCAGCAAAGGGAGGGAGGGAAGACAGGAAGGAGGATGTCTTCTGGGCTGGGTGGGTTGGTAGGGGGTCAGGAGGAAGGTGAAGTGGTGCAAGAAGGAGCCACACGAAATCTTCCCATCGGCCTTTAGGACCAGAGAGGCTCAGAGAACACAGACACCAGGGGATCTGCCATGACTTCTCCCCATTCCTCCCTAGCCCCTTCTCAGGAAGCTGCACAGCATTCAAATCCATAGCAAATGACTGTCCACCACTTGAAAAGACCATCTAGAACAATCAGACACATGACTCAGGGAGACACGACACCAGGACACTAAATAGTTAATTTTCATAAAACCCAAATTGCATTTCCATCATGTGCAAGAAGTCAGCTGCTATTGTAGGTCACTGAGATACAACGCATTATTTCTACAGTTTGTGGAAAACATTAGGCAGCTGTAATAAAGTCAATGGTATTTCCTTCCTTACTGAAACATGACTTTAGTAAATCCCCGTTCAAAATTTTTTCCCCTTTCTAAACATTTCTCTCCATCTGCACTATAAGTCAATAAAAGAAATTAAAAGTTAAAATGCCTAATGAAATTTTATCAGGCATGAAATGGCATTTAAACCAGAGTTGCCACCCGGGCTTAGATGGGTGAAAAGTGACCCAAACTTGAGGGGTTAAAAAGCAGGGGGAGGGGAAGAGCAAATTTCAGTGGCCTTTATGTCTTGCAGCCACTGGGGGGGGGGGGGGGAAAAAAAAAAAAAACCATTCCAAAGAGGCATCCCATGAAACTGAGACTCTCTGAGCTCTGAACTCAGGGGCACTTAGGATTTTTTTTACAGAAGCTACATGCCTTTCTGGCTTTGAACTCAAATCCTCCTGCCTCAGCCTCCCAAGTGCTGGGATTTTAGGCCACCGCGCCCGGCTTGTTAGGATTTTACAGAAGCTACATCATTTCTGTAAACCTTACATTCTTTTAGGCCACCATTCTTTACTCTTTATTCACTTCTTTGCACTGACATGCTTATTTTGCAATCCGTCTTCATCTGTTATCTCTGTCATGATCCCACGAAAGGCAACAGAAGAAAAGCTTGAGAACCTTTTGTAAGAAGCAGCAGCAGCTGGGCACCATGGCACATACCTGTCAACCCAGAGGCTTGGGAGGCTGAGGCAGGAGGATGACAAAGTTCAAAATCAGTCATGGCAACTTAGCAAGGCCCTGAGCAATATTAGTGAGATCCTGTCTCAAATTTTAAAAAATTACAAAGGAGTGGGGATGTGGCTCAGATTGAAAGGACGGGAGCCTTAAATCTTCATATTTTGTAGAGAAGGGGTTGGGATGTCCCATGCAGGCCCAGAAAGTCTAAAATAAATGGACATGGGGGGAAAACTCCTTTTCTTGTCTAAAATTTTAATATAATAAATCACTGTATCTTCCTTGGGTCACAATAGATATCTTATTTTCAAAGAAACCTGAAAAGAAAAGGAGCCATTTAATGAGTATATGGGTACTTAACAGCCTCACCAATTTGAAACATTAAACTTCATTAAAAGCAAACCCCCAAATTCACCCTCACACAGGACATTCCTGAAGTCGAGAGGCATTCTGTCTAAGAAAGCACAACAAAGTCAGACCCTCTGATTGAAAGAATTCAGATATTCCAAGAGACTCCCTTTGGTTTGTAGCTTTTTTAGAGGGGTGTGTTTCAAAGAAGTTGACTGTATTGACTTCCCCAGAGAAGGGAACTGTCATCCAGTCTGCTGAGCAGGGAGAAGGACCCTACCATATGTAGTAGTAGCTTCTTATCCAGAGTTTTTTTTTTTTTTTTTCCTGCATTTCCAGTCACCTATGATCAACTATAATCTGAAAATATTAAATGGAAAATTCCAGAAATAAACTTACATTTATTACAGTATATTGTTATTCTGGTTTGTTATTTTGGTTAACCTGTTCATGAGTCTAATTTATAAATTAAACTCTGTCATAGTTATGTGCATATAGGAAAAGCACAGTTTATCTAGAGTTCACTACTGCCTGTGGTTTCAGGTATCCACTGGGGGTCTTGGAACACATGTCCTAAGGATGAGGAACTACTGCACTAGACACTGTTAATTTCAGAAGCTCAGAATATCAGCATGGGATGGTAGTTTTTTCTCACTACAGAACCCACCCAATGTGGAAGAAAGTCTTTGCCTTCATCTAGCAACTGGCCATTGGGCATGCAAGAAAGTACATGTATAAGCTGCAGGAAGCACCACAGCACTGCAATCACAAATGGATCACGAATAGATCCACCCAACCTGATGATGTTAAAATTCCCTTAATTCAGTCAAGGTGATATAAGTTGCAAATATTTGCACAGGTATCAGTGTCTACTGGGTTTTTTTGAATCCATAAAGAAAGCTGGATCTGCCTGTCCAGGAAAAGACATGTTCACTTTGATTGAACACTTTCAATTTTCTCTAATCCCAAAATATTTGCACTAACTTTTGAACTTGTTCCTCTTCCCATTCTAACCTCAGAAATCCTCTACTGTCAGAGAGTCTATGACACTCAAGCACACAAAATGCTCTCCACAAAGTATTTGTTGACAATATTTGAAGGGACAGTTGACTGGAGAGAGAATTATTTGTAAATATTTGCAGCAAGTACACACCATTGCACAGGTAAGAAAGAATCATTTGAGATTTGCAGATATGCACAAGTCTCCCATGTTTAACAGATTGTCTACCAAACCCCAAGCAAGGCTCTTGCCTGTCTGCACCAGAGCAGACATGTGCAGAATGCTTGAGCAGTAGTTGACTGCTGTGTGATTAAAGGGGGGATTCATGACTGAAAGTGAAATTCAAGAAGCAGGCAGAGAAGCCTGGCATAGGGAACTTCAGACTGAGGAAAATGCCTTTTGGAACAGATGCATCATTAAACTACAAGGTAACCTGGTACAGTCAGAAATCAGACTGGGTAAGTAGTGAAAGCAGAAGTGTGTGCCTCTGGAAAAGACTGCTGCTCACAAATGAGCCATTTTGATCACCTCATCCACATGTAGAAACCCCACCAGAGACAGCCACACAGAGCCAGCTCTCGGGCACTAGGTTCTTACATCATAAGGGAGCTGTCTTCAAGAAAAAAATAAATAACAAATACATAATTATGTGTGGATGTGAAAATTTAGAAAAGACCCACGCAAGGGAAGGGCCCTGTAGTTTAAATTTCATTAGCTTCCCAATCAATCTGCCACTGGTATCTTTTCCTACAAAATGAATTCTGTGTGAATATAGTTTGGGTCAATGGTACAATACTCAAACTATAAGAAGGACTATAACTCTGCAGTAAGATGTCTGTTACAGTTCTACAAAGATTTTCATGTTATGTAAATATTTCTGTATCATAAGGTCAACTCTTCACCATGTCTTTCCAACTGACAGATAACTCATCTTGAGTTTGAGCCCCAGGAGATATCATAACCTCAGGACCATCTCATTTACAAAGGCATGTAAATTTGGACTGTTGAGTGCTAGATCGGATCACCTGAGCACAAAAAGATAGAGGTTTTGCACAGGGGTCTTTCATGAGATTTTGTATTCTTCTGTGTTCTCCCTGCTTCTAATCCTTACACTAGGAATTACAGTGTGGTTTAAGTGTGTGCCTGCTACTGGTGCAACTTACTGTCAATGGGTAAAGTAAATTGTTTCAAAACCAAAGTTAACTTTAAATCATTTGGAAATGCAAACTGATTATTTTAAGCATCTAGGCCCACTAGTATGATTTAGAAGAGAATGTGCACGGAAAACCCAATCTAATAATCATTAAGAGGAGAAATCTTCTATATAGTGTTAGAAGTAACTGTTGGTCTTTCAAGGATACTGACCCCCAACATCATAAAACAATTTCTGAGGCAAGACCCTGTCAAATCAATTATCTCACTTCATGGTAGACACAGTCTAATTTTATTAGTTCTAATATATGTGTGTATGTATATATATATATACCTCAAGATGGGATCTTTGGGACATTGGATCCTTCATCTCTTTCTCTATTCCCATATCAACTGTGTTTTACTGATTAATTCCAGGAGGAAAACCCTTAAAAATTCTGCAGTATTTCTTTTGACACTCCATAGTATTAACATTTAAGGAACACACCCTCTTTTAATTCAATAAAAGTATGAAAAAACTTGATATTGCAGCTGCATTTTGATCTTACTACTCTGGCAAACATTTTTTAATTAGAAAGTAGAAAATCTGCTTTTCATTTTTTGAGGAAAATGAGATTGAATGTGCCCCAGTTCCTAGAGAAGGGACTTGAGTTGGGTGGACCCAGGTGGGACAGTCAATCACCCTTCAACACATAAAGCTGGTTGCCTGGAAGTTTAGACCCAAAAGCAAGTTTGAATGATAGTCATAACAACACTATCAGAATAGCCATATCTCTGGCTCAGCGTAAGCGCTCGCCTAATGTGGGCCGGGTTCGATCCTCAGCACCACGTAAAAATGCATTGTGTACAACTAAAAGCAAATAAATAAATTAAAAAAAAAAAAAAAAAAGAATAGCCACATTGGGCCATTTCCGGAGTGGATATAACACATTTTCCACATTACAGTAGGAACAGTAGAAATTGTTGAAGTTGCCATGGTGGTAACAGATCAAGAAATGCAATGATTTTTTTTTTTAAATTAATCAAATGAACATTTATGGAGAGCTTAGTTTATATCTGACACAAGTATGTAGAGGTTCCATGAGGAATGTAGAATCCATATATGTATAATCCATTTTTTTTTACCTCTTTCCTATTAAGCACATAGACACTGCACCTAATAGGTGCATGTGCGTGTGTACACACACACACACACACACACACACACACACATGCACACACACGCATACACACGGTTAGTACAGCTGTTTTAATGATCTGCAACAAAGGCTAGAACTTCTGAGTCACCGAGGAGGAGAATCATATCAGTAAGTTTGATGAGAAAAAATCCCACAAAGTCATAGGAGAATCCTTTGGGCCCTCAAGGAACCCATGTACTCTTACTTTTCTCTCAATCCCAGCAGACTTGATTTTCTCATTTCTAATATAGCTATTCAAAATAATCTTATTATCTGATTGAAAAACAAAAGGCATACTAACAACAGGGAGGGGAACTATTAGTGAACACAGGAAATAAAAAGTACAACAGTTTGGATCATTGAGTACAAAAACAACAACTCTACACCTTCCATAGTCCCTGAGTTGCTAGGTGATATTAAATTATGTCAGTATATTCCATAATGAAGAGAAAAAAGTGTATGCAATTCATCTTTGACAAAAAAAAAATCTTAGTTTTTAAGCTGGTACTTTGTTCCATTCTTTCAATAATATTACCAACAAATGTGAAGACACTTGTTACTCATCGTTATACTCATATTTATCATGTTTTATCCCTGTCTAGTTTTGAGAAAAGAAAATTAGAGACTAAATAATAGTTGTAGAATTGAGTATAACATAATAAACACTTCTATCAATGTGAAAACACTCTAAATACTCTAGGGGAAAAAAAATGTTTTTGTTCAAAAAATCTCTTTGGGGGCTGGGTTTGTGGCTCAGTGGTGGAGCACTCTAGCATGTGTGAAGCCCTGGGTTTGATTCTCAGCACCACATGTAAATAAAAAAAAAAATGTTTTTGTTTAAAAGAAAAAAATCCCTTTGGTGACAAAGGGGAGGACTCCTGCATTCAAAAAACAAAGTTAGGACTTCAGCATAAGTTTTGTTGATTTGTAATGTAATGGTCCACATAACTAATGTTTTTCATTTCTCATTTCCATGAACTGACTTGGTGAAAGTGATTCTTCTTTCCCTGGAATTTCCAAGACTTAAAAGTAAGCTCTCACCATTCCAAATGGAAACTGGACAACTTGTTTACAAAGCCAGCCTCCCAAGAATCAGGAAACCACAAGAGAGGTCAAGATAACTTGACAGTCTGAAAAGTAGGGCTGTTCAGTAATGCCACCCACTTGCCTCTCATGGTTTCAGGGACCTGGGATTAATGACCCTGTGACAAATTACACACATCACGGACATGAAGTGACCCATTTAAGGAGTCTGTTCACAAGAGACTATGAAAAAGCTTGGAATACTTATGACTTAAGCAACAGATTAAATACTATAGGAAGCAAAAAATGTTTTCAGAACATGTAAAAGTGTTCAGAATACTTATGTATGAAAAAGACATAGCTCCTTCCAGTATTTCCAAATTTGAACATTCTAGAGTATAATGAAAGTTGGAGGTCTTCCACCATTTGATTTCAAGATTTAGTATAGAGCTATAATAATTAAATCAATGTGGTATTTGCATAAAGAACAAACACAGAAGAGTCAGAAATAGATCCATATATATATATATATATTATATATATTTTAAAACTGATTTTTTTTTTAGTTGTTGGTAGACCTTTCTTTTATTTATTTATACACAGTGTTGAGAATTGAACCCAGTGCCTCACACATGCAAGGCAAGTGTACTATAGCTGAGCCCCAGCCCCAGCCTCTGTTAACTTATTTTTGATAAAGATGTGAGTCTTTATTCAATGGGGAGAATAATCATTTTAACAAATGGTGCCAGAAAAATGGGTGTCCATATGCAAAAATTAATGAATCTTTGCCACTGTGTAGAAAAATTAACTAAAAATGGCTCACAGAATTAAGCATAAATGCTAAAAGTTTAAAACTTCTACAAAAAAGGGTAGGAGAAAATTTTGATTATCTTGGGTTAGGCAAAGTTTTCTTAGGACTCAGAAAACATGAATCATAAAAGGAAATATTGGTAAATTGGCATTAAAATTTACCTCTCTGAAAGATAATGTCAAGAAAATGAAAAAGTAAAACACGGAGTGGGAAAAAATATTTAGAAATCACATACCCAATAAAGGATTTGTATCCAGAATACACAAAGAACTCCCAAAAATCATAAGAAAGCAAACCACCCAGTTTTAAAAAACAGGCCAAAATATTTGAATAGACAATTCACCAAAGAAAAAAAGAAAGAGAGAAAAAGGATATATGGATGGCAAATAAGCCCATGAAAAGATGTTCAATGTTAATCATTAGGTAAATGGAAATGGAAATTGTCATGTGTTACTATTACACACCCATCAGAGTGGCTAAATTTTAAAAGAATGACAATAGCAAGTGTTGATGAGGAAATGGAATGCCTGGAATTCTCCTACACTGCTGGTAGGAATGTAAAATAATAGAGCCACGTTGGAAGAAGGTTTAGCAGTTCAACATTAAAGTTAAACATAAACTTATAATGCCTTAATCCCACACTTAAGGCAGGAGGATTGCGAGTTACCATCACAATGATGAGGTAGCAACTCAGTGAGACTAATAAAATACAAAAAGGTGCTGGAGATGTGGCCCAGAGGTCAAGTGCCCCTGAGTACCAAAAAATAAATAAATAAATAAACGTACCATACAATGTAGCAACTCTGCTTCTAGATATTTACCCAAGTGAAATAAAAAAATTTAAAAAAAAATATGCCCACACAAGATTCTGTACTCAAATGTCTATAACAGGTTTAGTCATAGTCATCATGTTTTAGTTACTTTTTTTCATCACTGTAAACAAAAGGCCTGAATAGAACAATGTAGAGGTGGAATAGTTATTTGGAGCTCATAGTTTCAGAAGTCTCAGTCCATAGATGGCAGACTACTTAGCTCTTTGCTGGAGATGAGGCAGAACATCATGGTGGAAGGGTGTGGTGGAGTAAAGCAATTCAGGACACAGTAATCAGGAAGCAGAGAGACAGCTCTGCACTCCAGGGACAAAATATATAAACTCCAAAGGCAGCACCCAGTGAACTACCTCCTCCAACCACATCCTATCTGCCTATAGTGACCACCCAATTAATCCATATCAGTGTATTAACCCACTGATTAGGTTACACTCTCTGAAAATCGCCTCTTGTGTTGTCTCATACATGACCTTTTGGGGGATATCTCAGATCTAAACCATAACACACCCAAAGCTGGAAATAACCTAAAGGTTCAACAACTGGTAAGTGCATAAACAACTTGTAGGTATGTTTATGCTATAGGAAAATACTACTCAGTAATAAAAAGTACCAAACTAATGAAACACACAACAGTGGGGGCAAATCTCAAGTGCATTATGTTGAATCAAAACCTGCTAGTATGCTTCATGCTCCTCTTCTATTTTTAAAAAAAAAAAAAAAAAAAAAAAAATGAACGTGATCATACTGTAATTTTAAAATTGTTTTCAGATCACACAATACATAAACAATGACATATGTGCCCATTATTATGAAACAATATAAGTGTGGCCCTATAAATCTTGCCTATTTCCTGGCTGTTGTGCCTTCTCTATCTTGACCACTTTCACCTAGTTACATTTGCAGCATGACACTGAAGCACTTTGCAGAGTACAGTTTTTGTGGGCATTTTCAATTTGGTTAAGCTCCTAGTTTTTTTTTCTGTGCTGAATATCAATAGAGCTTAAAGAATTTCTGTTGAAAGTCAGCCAGAAGGTTTTTGTTGCTGTTGTTGTTTGTTTGTTTGTTTTAACTAGCTGATGTTCAGTGCTTGAAAGATAGTTCCTGCAATATAGTTACTATATATATAATATAGTTGGACTGGGGTTGTGATTCATTGTTAAAGCACTTGCCTAACATGTGTGAGTCACTGGGTTCAGTTCTCAGCACTGCATATAAATAAACAAAATAAAGTCCATTGACAGCTAAAAAACAATATATTTAAAAAAAAAAAAAATAAAGAGGCTGAGGGTGAAGTATAGAAAACTGAAAAGCTATGGTGCAGTGACTAGGTGTCCTCTCAAAATTCTAGGGAAATCAGGAGGAGGGGAACACAGAATATTTAACATTAAGTACCTCATGATCTGATTTGCAAACTGATAAGATTATTTGCATAGAAAAAAGCATATAGTAGGTCCCAAGGATATTTGAAAAAACACATTTTTAAGGATTTGCTTATTAGCTCTTTAAGTAATCAGCAAAAGAGAAAATTATTTATTTATTTTAGAATAAATGAATAATGTATTTACTGAATGTATTTACTGAGGACTGAACACAGCAGTCTCTATATAATCTTATGTTAATCATGTTAACAGTATTTGGAGGTGGGGCCTTTAGGAAGTAACTAGCATTAGAAGAGGTCATAAGTTTAGGACCCCCATGATGGCATTACTGCCTTATAGGTAGAGAAGGAGAGACCTGATTTTTCAAAAGAAGCTTACATATCTATTTTAGTTTTTAATTCCTGTGTTATCTGTTTAAGAATAGACCAGGCTCTAAGATCCAAACCCGATGTCCTAGCAGAGCAGGGTTTTACCAATGCTTTTCCTTCATGTCCCAGCACTACCCTCCCACCAAATCACACCTTCCTCAGTCAGCATAGGGCCATTATCTTTCTTTGCACAGGCAGAAAATCACAGGGAAGTCTCACAAGACAAATGTTTCCCATGTTGTTGTGGGCAATAATGAAGGGACATCTCTGGAGCATCTCTGTGCATGGGAGCCCCCCAAATCCTTCACACCTTGGACTCTTATATTCACAAGCAAAGGCTTTCTTCTTGATCTAACCCCACAGGTTTATCTCTACCTTTATTTTCTTTTTATCACTCAGGAAGTAAAAAGGTAAAAAAAAAAAAAAAAAAAAAAAAAAAGTGCATAAGGCTCACCATTGACCAGACAGAAGACTGAAGAATTATCTACATTTCACAAGAAAACCCACATACATCTGCTCTTCATTTCTGACCAGAACGTCTTTGATGAACATTTCCTAACAGTATGTGAAATGATAGAAGTCGTATAACATATAACATATCCATCAATATGTGAGGCCTCTTGCTTAACCAATAGAAAGTAAAACCATTTCAACCAGATCTGTGTTTTTTTGAGGTAGGTATGTGTGTATGTGTGTGTGTGTGTGTGTGTGTGTGTGTGTGTGTGCACTTATTTTCCATTCCCACAGCCTGATTTGGGAGTTATCTAACTATCCAGCTATCAAAACAAGATACATAAAAATTGTGAATATCTACAAATTAACAAACTGGTAAACACAAGGGTCAGTAGCTAGAAGTTGCCCAGGAAATTTATTGCCCTTGTCTTTGACCTGTTATATTAAGAGACTGCTAGAAGTAAAGTGATAAAGAAAGGGACCTCCTGAGGCTATGTAAGACATAGTTATAAGTAGGTATTTCTGGCCTGTAGGTCACAAGCCAGTAGACTGGAACTGGAACTTCCATCCACTTCCGCCGTTCCACACCAAAATCCATGAAAATCATTTGTTAACATGTTGTTATGCAAGAAGTGCAGGAAAAGATGCTTTGTGCCTCAGTGAGATTGACATATATACTAAAAATATTTGTAGCAGTGGATTTCTTTGTGTGGGCAAAAATCTATTAAAAGAGCATTTATTGTGTTTTCTTTTTTTTCAAATTTATTTTTTATTCTAAGTTGTTAGAAATGACAGCAGAATGCATTACATTTCATATTATATTTGTAGAGCACATTTTTACATATCTCTGGTTGTATACAAAGTATATTCACACCATTGTGACTTCTTACATGCACTTAGGGTAATGATATCCATCTCATTCTACCATCTTTTTTTTTTTTTTCTCAACCCTTTTGCCCCCTCTCTTCCCCTCCCACCCCATTGGCCATTCTAATGTTCCTCTAATCCTCCTATGCTCCCCATCTCAACCCAACTGTGAATCAGCCTCCTTATATCAGAGAAAACATTTGGCATTTGGCTTTTTGAGATTGGCTAACTTCACTTACATTATATTATCTAACTCCATCCATTTACCTGTGAATGTCATGATTTTATTGTCTCTTATTGCTGATTAATACTCCATTGTGTATATATACCACATTTTCTTTATCCATTCATCTACTGAAGGGAATCTGGGTTGGTTCCACAGTTTAGCTATTGTGAATTGTCCTGCTATAAACATTGATGTGGCTGTGTCCCTGTAGTATGCTGTTTTTAAGACCTTTGGGTTTTCATCTGTTTTTGAAAATGATGGAAGCTGAGTTTTAGAAAAGCTCCAAAAGCATCAGAAGGAAAATGAAAACAATGTGCCATTCTACTAACTGACTCAACCAATGTTAACATTTTGGTGTATTTCCTTCTAACCATGAGAGAAAAGAAAAGAGAAAATTACCACAATTGGTATCATATTACATTATACAAGTATTTTTTTCTATTTTACTTTACTCATCAAACATCATATCATTCATTTAACATCTGTCTTAGTCTTTTTTCTATTCCTATAACAAAATATTTGGGACCACATAAGGCGCAAAGAATAGAGGTCTATTTGGCTCACAGTTCTGGAGGCCAGGAAGTCCAAGAGCATGGTGCCAGCATTTGCATGGCATCTGATAAGGGCCTTCTTCTTGCATTATAACATGGCAAATGGTGTCATGTAATAAGACTTAGCAAGAAGATCAGCTCAGCTCTCTTCTCTTCTTATAAAGGCACTGGTGCCATCTTGGGGATCCCACTCGCCTGACCTCACTAATGCTAATTACCTCCCAAAGGACCTAAGTCAAATACCGTTAACATAAATTTGATGATGAGTTCTTGGGGAACACATTCAAACCATTGGCTCTTTGAACAAATATTTATAAATAAACTATTATTCATCAGGATCACAATTGTCTCTGAATATTTTGAGCATTTCTGATGATATAAAATACTCCCCTATACCCAAAATAATTAAATACTCCTCAAAGTATGATTTTTTAAAAAAAGATATACAGTGTTCAAAAACATACTATTACATAACAATTAATTTATTCTCCATTTTTTGAACATAAGGGTTTTTTGATAATAGATTTATTAAAATATAATAAGTGGCACATATATAAAGTTTTAAATTGATAGGTTTTGACCTGTGAACATACCTATAGAATCATCATCACAACAAGCTAGTGAACATGTGTATCACCCTGAGAATTTTCTTATGACATTTCTTCTTGGTGCTAGGGATTGAACTTGGGCCTTGTGCTCTTTTGTATTCTCTCTCTCTTCACCATGCCTGCCTCTACTTCATCTCCAAGCAAACTCCAAACTACTTTCCATCAGTATAGTTTTGATTTTCTATATTATTTTACAAATGCAAGCCGGGCACGGTGGCACACGCCTGTAATCCCAGCACTTTTGAGTCAGAAGGATCGCGAGTTCAAAGCCAGCCTCAGCAATGGCGAGGCACTTAGCAACTCAGTGAGACCCTGTCTCTAATAAAATACAAAAAAGGGCTGGGGATGTGGCCAGTGGTCTAGTGTCACTGAGTTCAATCCCCGGTACCAAAAAAAAAAAAAAAAAAAATCATTATTATTTTTTTCCTCTTTTGCCTTACATTCCATAGTTTCCTGATTTTGAACTTGAGAGCCTCCTGCCTCAGCCTTCAGAGCCACTGGGATTAATGGCACTCACCACCACACCTGGCATGGTATTACTTCTTGAAGTGCTCTTCTCTCTTTATTCACTCACAACGTGAGTGGGAAACTACACACAATGAAGGAGTTATCAGGAAACTATGGAATGTAAATGTGTCAATCCCTGCATTTGAAAAGGTAAAAGTTTCAGCAGCAACATCTCTTCTAAATTTTTCTTCTATTCCTAATACAGCTTTTTACTAATGATGAGTAAATATATCACTTCAAATCACTGGCTCATTATACATCCACAAAACTATGGCTGATTTCTGATAGCTAGCTGTCATCTTTTTACTATCTTCTCTCTTTTTTAATTAAAAATTTAATTTTACATTTCTATTTTAATTTGTCAATATCAAACTCCTAGAAGCAAACCAAAAATAAAAGTCTCTGGGAACATATACGCACTCTTTTACCCTAGGTATACATTTTCTGTAGTAAAATGGTGAGTGATTAGAAGGTTTTTTGTTTGTGTTTTTGTTTGAGTTTTTTTAGTAAAAAACAAGCTTGATTCTTTCATCCAAGTCCCTGTAGCAATGAGTTGAAGGTTTTCATTCCGCAAAAAACTAAATCTCTCAAGATCCTAACATGTCCTCTGTTGTATGTGAAATGAAAATAGATTTTTCATTGAGAGGTAGAACATTAGTGCTACAAGGAATATTAATAACTATCCTCTGCTCACTACACATGAGACACAGACCCAGAAAGGAAAAACAACATGCCTACAATGGTCTATCATATTTATGGCAGAATTGTGACCCCTAATACCAATGAAAGTATCATTTTCATTAATTCTCAATCCCTTTATTTTCTTTCCACCATTGGCTAATAGTCTGCAAGGCCCTGTTTTTAATTTATTAATTTTGGACAATCAAGAAATGGAGAGTTTTTATGATGCAAACCAAAGTAAAGAGCTACATATTCAAAACCTGGAAATCACAATAATCTTTTTGAATAATCACTATCCTAGATGGGAGGGAACAGGTCCTACAGAATTAGTACAGGATGTAGAGCAATTCGGTGCAGTCTTTTCTGATGAGACTGAAAGGGCATACACTTTGTTTATATTCAAAGCTAAGTCCTTCATATGTACTCAAACATAAGTTTATGACTTCTCTCATCTCACATATTATTTTGGGCTTCCCACAAAGACTTCCAGATATGTATTATTCCTTAACTGAGTTAACATATCTATCAATATGTGAGGCCTCTTGCTTAACCAATGGAAAGTAAAACCATTTCAACCATATCTGTGTTTTTTAAGGTAGGTGTGTGTGTGTGTGTGTGTGTGTGTGTGTGTGTGTGTGTGTGTGTGTGTGTTTATTTTCCATTCCCACACCCTGATTTTGGAGTTATCTAACTATCCAGCTATCAAAACAAGATACATAAAAATTTGTGAATCTCTACAAGTTAAGAAACTGGTCAAACACAGGGTCAGTAGCTTGACACTGTCCCTGACACTCACATGCAATCTCTGCATAATTGGTCTCTTAGAGGAGCAAGACTGAATTACCATCCAAGGGCTAAGAATCAAGTCACCACCAGACTCCAAGTCAGATAGCAATTTTTACAGATCTAACTACTGTTGCTCAATTGGGTGTCCATGGAGACTGAAAAATTGGTTTGTTGCCTAGAGAAGTGGAAATAAAACCAAGTTATTTGGTGTCTATGTGGTTTCTGTGAAGCTAAGGAAATTTTTTGGCAAATGATAAAAATATGGATGGCTAAAACTACATGATTCCTTTGGTCAATTCTTAATCTTATCAAAAATAAGCCCTATGTATATTACTTTTAAAACATGTAAATATTTGAATAAAGGAGTATTGAATTTAATTGTTTTTTTTTTTGGTTTTTTTTTTGAATGTTGGTTAGATTGGAAACCATTCTTTAAAAGAGTGACCCAATATATGCAACAAAATCTAATAGGTTAAAAAGTCCTTGGATTCATTACATATGGAAAATGTTTCTCATCCACAAATTTTAAAGTGTTCCAAGTATGAAAGAAAAAGCTAGTATTTAATAAGGGTGGAAGAGACTGAAACACCTATTCATTAATCCTATGGAAATATTTGTCACTCATATGTGGTTTAGGGAATTGGGTAAAAATAGCATCCTCCTAAGAATTTATTCATCTAGGCATTGATCTTTATCTGAGAAAGTAAATATGATGTAATAGAGAAGAGACTTGTACAATGAACCCTCTGAAAAACAGAGATGTTGAAGGGACAGTTTGGCATGTGTTGGCATGATTTTACAGTGTCTGTTGGCCTACCCTCACACAGAAAACAACTCCTGCCACATCTCCTTCCTGAGTGTACACACAAAATTTGCCAGGCCATGAAACATGGCACACATGAGCTACAACCAAGAAAGAGCTGGCCTGACTTCAGCTGTTCAGTATTTAAGTTATCTATTGCTTCTTTTTAGCTTGTCTTAGAATACTTAGAAGAAATAATTATAAAAACTCAAACTCTGAAGAGAAAACTTGAAATGGTTTTATCCATGAGTCACAAACTAAAATGCCCACAGAGGCCACGTAGGTAGAGAAAATGAATGCATGGAACTGAGTATAATAAAATAAAAGGCAACTGTGATGACAAACACCACCAATGCACAAAGCTCTGAGCAGAGCTGGAGTTGGTGGCATGTGACAGCTTTAATTCTTTAAGCTAAGTGCAAATTTGGGCTGTCTTTCCACCCCTAGCTCCATTCTCAACCCTCTGTATTATCAGCCCCTCTGGCTGTATCTGTGGGCAAGATAACTGAAGAAAACCATGACTGACCCCCTCCTAGCTATGTTCCAGCAAGGTGAAAGGCTACAGATCAAATACAGATTCTGATGAACTCTCTTGCCGGTTCACAAGCTGGGTCCTGGGTCTGCAATATCACAGGATCACCTTGAGGCTGGATCGGCAAAATAACACTATAAAAATTTTAGATCTAGGTTCATGGTGAGCCTGGTGATGTCACCACCAAAATTTTAGACAGGTAGATTTGAGCACCATGAGGGGAGGGGTTATAATCAAATATACCCAGCTGAAAATGAGTCTACACTGAAATTCCAAATATTTGAGAAAATACAATACAAGATAGACTAAACAATTAGAACATTTATGAACTCTAGACAGAAATAACTTATGAAATAGTCTGATGAAGATTTTAAAATAAGTAAGTTTAGACTGTACAAATAAAAAAAAACAAGGGAGTGGTCTATATTTACAAAAAAGGGGGGTAAACAAGAAATGGGAAAACAAAAACAGGGCAACAAAGTTAGTACTAAATATAGTTTAGGAGAGAGGATTAGAACCAGAATGAGATTTCACTCATACCCACTAGGATGACTAAAATGAAAAAGTCAGATACTAACAAGTGTTGGCAAGGATATGGAGAAATAAGAGCTGACAGACACTGCTGGTGGTAATGTCAAATGGTGCAGTGCTTTGAAAAACAGTCTGACATTTCCTCAAAATGTAGCTGCCATTTGACCCAGCAACTCCATTCTAGATATATGTGCAAGAGAAATTAAACATATTTCCCTCAGAAACTTGTACATGAATGTTTATAACAGCATTATTCATAATAACTCAAAGTGGAAACAACCCATATGATGACCCACTGACAAATAGTTAAATGACAAATGCCACTACACTAGAATACGAGTCAATCATAAAAAGGAAGTACAGAATGATTTTTGAAAACATGTTAAAAAAAGGCTAGTCATGAAAGACCTCATATCACATGAGTCATTCATATGTGAAATAACCGCTCTGCCTACGTTCTGGCCGCTCTGATTCTTCTGACCGATCGAGTGACTGCCCGGCTGACTGAATTCTCCGTTCTCCTAACTCGGACCGCTTTCACCCGGTTATATCAGCTTTTCGGGTGCCTACAGGTGCGTCACATACATATCAGGTGGAACTTATGGCTTCCAGCTAGCTACAATAGCCCTTCCTAATTAGGGCTCCTTCAGTGAAAGTTAGAAATGAAGACATCTGTAGACAGAAAGCAAATTAGTGTTTTAGTGAGGGGGAGAGGAAATGGGTGATGGAAAAATAGAGGGTAAGGCTAAAGGGTGCAAAATTTCTTTTGGATGTGGTTTAAATGTTCTAAAATTCACTGTGGTGTTAGTGGGCTTATATCTGTGAATAGTCCATTATCATTTCTATCATTTAAATGGTTGAATTATATGGTGTATAAATTATATCTTAACAAAAGGGTTTAAAATATTCCTTAAAATATTGACTCCTATAAATTATCTTAGGATTTTTATTGTTTTTATTAGTGTGTTATACATAATATTGGGTTTCATTTTAATATAATCACACAAGAATGTAGTATAATTTGTTCCACTTCAGTCTCTAGTGCTTCCTCTTTTTCCTCTCCTCCTCCTTAATCCAAGTCCCCTTTCTCTACTGGTCTTCCTTCTATTTGTTTATAGTTTTTTTTTAATTAGTGCTTTATAGATATACATAAAGGTGAAATTCATTGTGGCATATTCACATATGTGCATAGCATAATTTGGTAAATTTTATTATACTGCTCCTCCCTTTTCCCATCCCTCTTCCCTCCCCCTCAATCTCCTTTCTCCATTCCACTGATCTTCCCTCTATCTTCATGGGATTCGAACCCCCCTCTTTTTTCATTATTTTTGGTCTAGCGTCTGCATAGGAGAGAAAACATTCCATCCTTGACTTTCTGAGTCTGGCTTAATTCACCTAACTTGGTGTTCTCTAGTTCCATCCATTTACCAGCAAATGCCATAATTTCACCCTTCTTTATGGTTGAGTAAAACTCCATTGTGCTTATATACTACACGTTCTTGATCCGTTCAACTGTTGATGGGCACCTGGGTTGTTTCTAAAACTTGGCTATTGTGAATTACACTACTATGAACACTCATGTGCCTGCATCATAATAGTATTCTGATTTTAGTTCTTTTTGATAAATACCAAGGAGTAGTATAGATGAGTCATATGGTATTTCCATTTCTAGTCTTTTGAGGACTTTCCACATTGCTTTCCAAAGTAATTGTATTAATTTGCAATCCCATCAACAATGTACGAGTGTACCTTTTCCCCCACATCCTCACCAGCATCTATTATTTGTATTCTTGATAATTGCCATTCTAACTGGAGTGAGATGAATTATCTCAATGTGGTTCTGATTTGCATTTCTCTGATTGTTAGGGATGTTGAACATTTTTTTTAAATATTTATTTATTTGTTTTAGTTGTACACAATGCCTTTATTCTTAACGAGGTGCTGAGAATCGAACCCGGGCTGAACACATGCTAGGCAAGTGCTCTACCACTGAGCCACAACCCCAGCCCCTTGAACATTTTTTTTCATATATTTGTTGGTCATTTGTATTTCTTTTTTTGATAAGTGTCTGTTGAGTTCTCTTGCCTATTTATTTAAAAATTATTTTTTATTCTAAGATGTTATAAATTACAGCAGAATACATTACATTTCATATTACACATATATAGAGCACTTTTTTTTTACAAATCTCTGGTTGTATGCAAAGTATATTCACACCATTTGTGACTTCTACATGCATTTAGGGTAATGATATCCATCTCATTCTACCATCTTTTTTTTTTTCCTTCACCCTTTTGCCTCCTCCCTTCCCCTCCCTCCCCATTCGCCATTCTAGTATTCCTCTAATCCTCCTATGCTCCTCATCCCAACCCCATTGTGAATCGGCCTCCTTATATCAGAGAAAACATTTGGCATTTGGCTTTTTTGGGATTGGCTAACTTCACTTAGCATTATATTCTCTAACTTCATCCATTTCCTGCAAATGCCATGATTTTATTCTCTCTTATTGCTGAGTAAAACTCCATTGTGTGTATATACCACATTTTCTTTATCCATTCATCTACTGAAGGGCATCTAGGTTGGTTCCACAGTTTAGCTATTGTGAATTGTGTTGCTATAAACATTCATGTGGCTGTGTCCCTGTAGTATGCTGTTTTCAGGTCTTTTGGGTAAAGACCAAGGAGTGGGATAGCTGGGTCATAAGGTGGTTCCATTCCAAGTTTTCCAAGGTATCTCCATACTGCTTTCCATATTGGCTGCACCATTTTGCAGTCCCACCAACAATGTATGAATGTGCCTTTTTCTCCACATCCTCTCCAACATTTATTGTTGTTTGTGTTCTTAATAGCTGCCATTCTGACTGGTGTGAGATGAAATCTTAGAGTGGTTTTGATTTGCATTTCTCTAATTGCCAGAGAGGTTGAGCATTTTTTCATGTATTTATTCATTGATTGTATATCTTCTTCTGAGAAGTGTCTGTTCAGTTCCTTGGCCCATTTATTGATTGGGTTATTTGTTTTTTTGGTGTTTTGATTTTGAGTTCTTTATATATTATAGAGATTAGTGCTCTATCTGATGTGCATGTGGTAAAAATTTGTTCCCAATTAGTAGGCTCTCTGTTCACCTCACTGATTGTTTCTTTTGCTGAGAAGAATCTTTGTAATTTGAGTCTATCCCTTTTATTGATTCTTGGTATTAATTCTTATGCTACAGGAGTCTTATTAAGGAACTTGGGACCTAATCCAACATGTTGGAGATTAGAGCTTACTTTTTCTTCTATTAGGTGTAGTGTCTCTGGTCTAATTCCTAGATCCTTGATCCACTTTGAGTTGAATTTTGTGCATGGTGAGAGATATAGGTTTTATTTCATTTTATTGCGTATGGATTTCCAGTTTTCCCAACACCATTTGTTGAAGAGGCTATCTTTTCTCCAATGTACATTTTTGGCACCTTTGTCTAATATAAGATAACTGAAAGGTCTTCTATTATATGTGTTAGTCTCTGTGTCCCCTATTCTGTACCATTGGTCTACTGGCCTAGTTTTTTGGTGCCAACACCATGCTGTTTTTATTACAATTGCTCTGTAGTATAATTTAAGGTCTGGTATAGTGATGCCACCTGCTTCACTCCTCTTACTAAAGATTGCTTTAGCTATTCTGGGTCTCTTATTTTTCCAGATGAATTTCATGACTGTAATTTTTTTCTATTTCTATGAGGAATGTCATTGGGATTTTGATTGGCATTGCATTAAATCTGTATAGTGCTTTTGGTAGTATGGTGATTTTGACAATATTAGTTCTGCCTATCCAAGAACAGGGTAGATCTTTCCATTTTCTAACGTCTTCCATAATTTCTTTCTTTAGTGTTCTGTAGTTTTCATTGTAGAGGTCTTTCACGTTGTTGGTTAAGTTGATTCCCAAGTATTTCATTTTAAGGTCTTTCACGTTTTTTTTTGATTTTTTTTTTTGAAGCTATTGTAAACGGGGTAGTTTTCCTCATTTCCCTTTCAGAGGATTTGTCACTGATACATAGAAATGCCTTAGATTTATGGGTGTTGATTTTTTATCCTGCTACTTTGCTGAATTCATTTATGAGTTCTAGAAGTTTTCTGGTGGAATTTTTTGGGTCTTCTAGGTATAAAATCATATCATCAGCAAATAATGATAATTTGAGTTCTACTTTACCTATCTGTATCCCTTTAATTTCTTTCATCTGTCTTATTGCTCTGGCCAGCATTTCAATTACTATGTTGAATAGAAGTGGTGAAAGAGGGCATCCCTGTCTTGTTCCATTTTTTAAAGGGAATGCTTTCAATTTTTCTCCATTTAGAATAATGTTGGCCTGGGGATTAGCATATATAGCTTTTATGATGTTGAGATATGTTCCTGTTATCCCTAGTTTTTCTAGTGTTTTGACATGAAGGGGTGCTGTATTTTGTCAAATGCTTTTTTCTGCATCTATTGAGATAATCACATGGTATCTTTGAGTCTATTGATGTGGTGAATTACATTTATCGTTTTCCGTATGTTGAACCATCCTTGTGTCCCTGGAATGAACACCACTTGATTGTGGTGTATTATATTTTTGATATGTTTCTGTATCTGTTTTGCTAGAATTTTATTGAAAATTTTTGCATCTATGTTCATTAAAGATATGGGTCTGAAGTTTTCTTTTTTGGATGTGTGTTTTCCTGGTTTGGGGATCAGGGTGATGTTGGCCTCATAGAATGAGTTTGGAAGTACTCCCTCTTTTTCTATTTCCTGAAATAAATTGAAGAGTATTGGTATCATTTCTTCTTTAAAGGTCTTGTAGAACTCATCTGTGTATCCATCTGGTCCTGGGCTTTTCTTGGTTGGTAGGCTTCTGATGGCATCTTCTATTTCATGGCTTGAAAATGGTCTGTTCAGATTCTGTATATCATCCTGCTTTAATTTGGGCAAGATCATACGACTCTAGAAATTTGTCGATGCCTTCGGTGTTTTGTATTTTGTTGGAATACAAGTTTTCAAAATAATTTCCAATTATTTCCTGTATTTCTGTAGTGTCTGTTGTGATATTTCCTTTTTCATCACATATATTAGTAATTGAGTTATCTCTCTCCTTCTCTTTGTTAGCCTGGACAAGAGTCTGTCAATTTTATTTATTTTTTCAAAGAACCAACTTTTTGTTTTGTCAATTTTTTCCAATTGTTTCTTTGGTTTCAATTTCGGTAATTTCAGCTCTGATTTTAATTATTTTCTGTCTTCTACCACTTTTGGTGTTGGATTGTTCTTCTTTTTCTAGAGCTTTTAGACGTAATTTTAAGTCATTTATTTGTTGACTTTTTCTTCTTTTGAGGAATGAACTCAATGCAATGAACTTTCCTCTTAGAACTGCCTTCATAATGTCCCAGAGATTTCGATATGTTGTGTCTGTGTTCTCATTCACCTCTAAGAATTTTTTGATCTCCTCTTTGATGTCATCTGCAACCATTGTTCATTCACTAACATATTATTTAGTCTCCAGGTGTTGGAGTAGCTTTTATTTCTTATTTTATCATTGATTTCTAATTTCATTCCATTATGTTCGGATAGAATGCAGAGTAGAATCTCAACTTTTTTGTATTTGCTCAGAGTTGTTTTGTGGCCTAGTATATGGTCTATTTTAGAGAAGGTTCCATGTGCTGCTGAGAAGAAAGTGTATTCATTCGTTGAAGCATGAAATATTCTATATAAGTCAGTTAAGTCTAAGTTGTTTATTGTTTTTTTGAGTTCTATAGTTTCTTTGTTCAGATTTTGTTTGGAAGATCTATCCAGTGGTGAAAGGGGTGTGTTAAAGTCACCCAGAATTATTGTGTTGTGGTCAATTTGACTCTTAAACTTCAGGAGAGTTTGTTTGATGAACATGGATGCTCCATTGTTTGGGGGCATATATATTTATAATTGTTAAGTCTTGTTGGTGTATGGTTTCCTTGAGCAGTATATAGTGTCCTTCTTTATCCCTTTTGATTGACTTTAGCTTGAAGTCTACTTTATTTGATATGAGGATGGAAACCCCAGCTTGTTTCCTCTGTCCATATGAGTGGTAGGATTTTTCCCAACCTTTTACCCTCAGCCTATGGATGTCTTTTCCTATGAGATAAGTCTCTTGGAGGCAGCATATTGTTGGGTCTGTTTTTCTGATCCAATCTGCTAATCTATGTCTTTTGATTGGTGAGTTTAGGCCATTAACATTCAGAGTTATTATTGAGATGTGTTTTGTATTCCCAGCCTTTTTTATTTCTGGTATTTACCTTGACATGGTTTCTCTTCTAATTGTTTTTCCTTTAGTGTAATACCTCCCTCTGTTGATTTTCATCATTGTTTTTCTTTTCCTCTTCATGGAATATTTTGCCGAAAATATTCTGTAGTGCTGGCTTTCTACTTGTAAATTCTCTTAACTTTTTTTTATCATGGAAGGTTTTTATTTCGTCCTCAAATCTAAAGCTTAATTTTGCTGGGTATAAGATTCTTGGTTGGCATCCCTTTTCCTTCAGAGCTGGAATATGTTGTTCCATGATCTCCTAGCTTTGAGTGTCTGAATTGAAAAATCTGCTGTGATACGAATTGGTCTCCCCCTATATGTGATCTGATTCCTCTCTTTTGCAGCCTTTAAAATTGTATCCTTGTTCTGTATGCTAGGCATTTTCATTATAATATGTCTTGGTGTAGATCTGTTGTAATTTTGTACATTTGGTGTCCTATAAGCCTCTTGTATTTGGTTTTCCAAATCATTCTTCATGCTTGGGAAATTTTCTGATATTATCTCATTAAAGAGGTTGTGCATTCCTTTGGTTTGAAACTCTGTGCCTTCCTCTATCCCAATTATTCTTAGATTTGGTCTTTTGATGCTGTCCCATACTTCTTGGATGTTCTGTTCATGGTTTCTTACTATCTTCATTGTGTGGTCAATTTTATTTTCAAGATTATATACTTTGTCTTCATTGTCTGAGGTTCTTTCTTCCAGTTGATCTAGTCTGTTGGTGATGCCTTCAATTGTGTTTTTTTATTTGGTTAATTGTTTCCTTCATTTCAAGGATTTCTGTCTTTTTTTTTTTTTTTTATCAGAGTTTCGATCTCTTTTTTGAAGTAATCTTTTGCTACCTGTATTTGCTTTATTATATCTTTGTTGTAGTGGTCAATTTTTGCCTGTATTTGCTCATTTAGATCATTCTTTGATTCACAGATCATTTTAATTATGAACCTTCTGAACTCCTTCTCTGACATTTCGTCAACTTTGCTGAGCATGGGTTCTGTTATTGTAGAATCCTGGTTTATTTGGGGTATTTTCCTCTCCTGTTTTTTCATAATGTCTATTTGCTTTACTTTTTGCAGTGTAGATCTGAGTTATTACAGATTCTTCCCTATATTTTTAAATACCCTTGCAGGTTGTCTGTGCCTTCCCTTAGCACTGGACTATCAGAACCTGCCACTGACCCTCAAAGTACACTAACTGAAGCTGGGTTTCACACTGGTTGGTGCGGGCCGACCTGGTTGAGTCTGAGCTCCTGTGGTGGTCTGGGGCTAACCGCAATGGGGTGAAGGTCAGTGGGACTGCCCTGGGCCCGCCTGGAATCAGGCCAAGTTAGCCGGTCTGTCCTTGCTGTCTCCAGCTCTGGGGCAGAGGTCGGCGGGACTGGATGGAGCCTGGGCCTGGCGGCTCTCTGATGTAGGACCCCGGGACTGCCCCGGGCCACCTGCACTCTAAGCAGAGTTGGCGGGTCTGTCTCTTGCCTATTTATTAATGGGGTTATGTTTTTTGTTTTTTATTGTTGTTTTGTTTTGTTTTTGAAGTTAAGCTTTTTGAGTTCTTTATATATCCATATATTAATCTCCTGTCAGAGAAGCAGCTGGCAAAATCTTCTCCCATTCTATAGACTCTCGCTCCATGCTTTTCATTTTTTTTCTTTGCTGTGCAGAGCTTTGAAATTTGATGCTGTCCCACTTATTCTTTGTATTATTTCTTGAGTTTCAGGGGTCTTTTTAAGGTAGTCAGTGTCTGTACTAATATGTTGGAATGTCAAGACTATTTTCTTCTGGAAGTTGCAAAGTTTTTGGTCTAATTCTTAGGTCTTTGATCCACTTTGAGTTGACTTTTGTGCATAATGAGAGGTAGGAATCCAGTTTTGTTTAAATGGCTATCTTTTTCCTAAGTGAGTTTTTTGCACTTTTGTCAAGTATTGGATGACTGTAACTATCCAGGTTTGTCTATGTCTTCTATTCTATTCCATCGATCTTCACAGTGTGCTGTTTTTGTTATTATTGCCCTGTAATATAATGTGACATCAGGTATTGTGAGGCTTCCAGCATCCTTCTTCATGCTCAAGATTGCTTTTGTATTTTGCGACTTTTATTCTTCCATATAAAATTTAGAACAGTTTTTTCTAGTTCTTAGAAGAATGTCATTGGTATTTTGATGGAGATTGCATTGAATTTGTATAACACTTTTGGTAGTATGGCCATTTTGGAACTATTAATTCTGCCTATCCAAGAACATGGGAGGGCTTCCCAATTTGTAATGTCTTCTTTAATTTTTTCAGTGTTCTGTATTTTTCATTGTAGAGAACTTTCACCTCCTTGGTTAGATTTATTCCCAAGTATTTTTTTTTAGGTTATTGTGAGTGGAATAGTTTTCTGATTTTTTTTCTCAGTAAATTCATTATTGCAGTATAAGAAAGCAACTGATTTATGTATCCTGGTACTTTGCTGACTTGGTTTGCTAGCAATAGGGGTCATCTGGTGGAGTTTTGTTTTGTTTTGTTGGGTCCTCTAGGATATAAGATCATGTCATTAGCAAACATAGATAATCTGACTTCTTTTTAATTTAGAATTAAATTGAATTTACCTCAACAAAAAATTGGAAAATTATAAACATTAGAACCCACACTTTGTATTTAAAATCTCATTCTCAGTACATAAAAGCCAAAAGACATCAAACAAGCAGCACAAGTAAAAGGTTGAGAGTCATTAATGGAGAAAGTGGTGGGAAAACCCAGCCATCACATGATTTATGGCAATAAAGGGAAACTGGATTCAAATGAGCCACCCGCAGCAGTAAGGACCCCATAAACACTAAGAGCAGGTATGCTGTCGGTCCTCTTGTGTACCTACCAATCTTTCCCTGCCCATTAGCAGTGAGGTTGGCACTAAATTCATAGTAAGGAGTTTTCTATAAGACTTTAAAAAATATTTTAGTATTGTTTTGGGAGTACGTTATTGAAATGATTATCCCTTTAAAACAAAGGGTCAATGTTAAAAACAAGATCATGAATTAAGAGGAAAACTAACAATGACAATGACTCAAACAATAGTTCCTAATGCTCGAAATTGAAAGAATCAAGTCAACATGAATCTTTTTTTACAATACTGAGTCCAAAGTTTAAACAAGACCATCCATCACATCAAACAAATATTGTTCATCTGAGTGATATTTTATATCAGTTATTTGTATTTGATTTCTAAACTTGCCTATTTTAATATGACCTCAAAATATTATGAGTTAAAACCTATTTTTATCACTATACACATATATATGTTATTAAAAACAATTGACCTCTTCATTAGACATCTATTTGAATTATTTTCCTTTCAAAATGCTCTGTACATTTCTTTGTTGTGAGGAAGTGGTGAGACAGTTTGTAGAGTTCAAGCAAATAGCTAATGATCAATATGCTCATTCTCTGAACCCACAACAAAGCTAGACTTCAGTAAAAAATGGACACAGTAAACTTCAATTAACTAGAATATTTGAGGCTAACATGATTTCCTGCCTGCATCCTGTGCAGGCAGTGGAAATGGGGTTCCCCTCGTTGGAATGGGCTGGCTGAGAGATAAAAGCTAAGAAAAATAGACAACAACAAAAAAAACCCACAGGACACAGAAAATAATTTCAAAAGCGGGGGCAGGACGAATGGAGCTTCTAGACTAAAAGGCAAAATGGAGCCCATGCCTGCTTTATTTATATTGGGAAACATCAATGGCCTTTCATAGAATGTTCTTCACCAAAATAGGTTAAAGGTGGGCTGTCCAGTTCCCAACAGGTTATGTCCATCTCCGAGCTACTATGAGGGATTGTTCTAGTAGAGCGGAGATAAAAGTCACATGCACTGGGCGATCTATTGCCACCAGAAAGCCACAGATAGTTCAAAATGCCAAACCTAACTCTCCCTGGCTACCACACTGAGAGGAGAAGACTGTCATGTTAATCACAGATGGATTCCTGCAATGTTTGGAACAACCAGAAATTCATTTTTATTTATTTATTTATTATGATGTAGTGCTGAGGATGGAAGCCAGGGCGTCGCACATGCTAGGTGAGGGCTGTACCACTGAGCCACAACCCCAGCCCAAGGAAATTCATTTTTAAGTTTCAAATTTGAAAATATTTTAGGGTGTATTGGTCTGTGTTTCTCATTGAAGAAAATAACTTAATATTTATTTCATGACTTAGAAACTATCAGTACTTAAGTCTTATCTTGGTTATACATTCTTATTAAAGATCTGTAAATCCAAAATCAAATATGAAAGTATTTTACAGGGTATAAGAATTTTCCAGGCAACTTATCTGCTTTTTCAGCAAAGGAAAGCATGACATCTATTTAATAAAGGTGTTTCATTACTTGGAATTCAATTCTTTGAAGTTTTATCACACATATATTGCTACTTTGATGTAGGATAGATAGGTCTAACTGTGGGGGAGGGAGAAGAGGTGAATCACGTATCCCTATGTGGAACAGCCAGGAATTTTATACACTTCCACTGAATGACTGCTATAGACAAGAAACTGGGGAAGAAATGAGTAGAGACATTTTTTAAAAAATGAATACTTGAGTGCAAAACAAAGGATCTAAATTCGATGCTGTTGGCTATGCTCCAAAATATTCACTAATACCAATATTTTACTGTCTAGAAAGGTATTCCAAAGTTTCAACCATAGTTATCTCTGTGTAATCAATATTGGTGGCATTTTTTTCTCTTTTTGTTTATTGAGCATGTATCAGTTATGTATTTAAAAATAATTATTTTTAAAAATAATTATTTTAAAAGACTCAACATTTTAGTTGAAATCCAGGTCAGTGTGAGTCCACTGGATGAAACAACCACCAAAATGACAAACTTTTGTTACATTAACGAAGAATGATATTTAAAACAAAGAGACCGTAACAGTGTGCAACTACTTAAAGATCAGGTTTATATTCTGTGGAATATCAAATTCCTTCCATTTTTGGAGCCACCTTTGATAACAACATTGATAAAGATACTGAAGTATATTTGGGGAAAACCAATCAGAATTATAAGAAGATTCAAAAATACCTCACAATATCGATGGTGGAGAAAACTGAAAACATCTATCTAGCTTTGATAGAAATAGACCGCGAAAGACAACACAATAGCTTTCTTAAAAATTTTAAATGATAATCTACCAGGATATTAATCATTACAATGTGCCAAGCACATGCATTATCTCAATTACTCCTCACTAAAACCCTATAGAAATTGGGAGGACATTGAAATTGTCCGCCTTTAGGGGCGGGGGTTGTGGCTCAGTGCTTGCCTAGCATGTGTGAGGCAAGGGTTCGATTCTCAGCACCACATACAAATAAATAAATAAAGGTCCATCAACAACTAATAAAATTTTTTTAAAAAGAAATTGTACTCCTTTAATTGATAAGAAAATTGAAGTTCAAAGAGGTAATATGCCTTGTCCTAAGTCACAGGTGATAGA
The DNA here is from genome assembly GCA_025594165.1 of Tamias sibiricus. NCBI lineage: Eukaryota > Metazoa > Chordata > Mammalia > Rodentia > Sciuridae > Tamias > Tamias sibiricus. Next base: position 101,559,113 of record CM046664.1, on the reverse strand, counting down.
GCCAGGATTCAAACCCACCAGGGTATCTGTACTCTTACCACAGATACACAGGGCTGTCTCATAACCCTACAGAGAAAAAGTGACTGTGCTTGTCTATATGGCTCCTAATGAGTAGAACCGACACAGAACAGAGACCAGGAGACACAGATACAGGCTCAATAAGCAGAAGATTTATCTCCGCAAAGTCAAAGCTATGCAAAATGCCAAATGAGCTGCCTTAGAAGATGATGACTGTCCCTCTAGACATTCAACATAGAGTCAGTGATGCTCAGTCATGTCAGAGAGGGAAGTCAAGCAAAAGAAGAATTTCAAACTTTAAAACACGCTAGAATCACCTGGGAGAGCATTTTGAACCCCAGAGTGTTTGCTCCACCCTGAGAGATTCTGACTCAGGTGTCCTGGGGTGGTGAGGTCCACAAAGGTGCAACTCCATCAAGCTCCCAAGTAATGCCACTCTCCTGGTCCACGATCACACATCGAGATCCCTCAAACCCTAAAATGCTGGTCCTTTTTAAAAAGTCAAACTGTATGAATTGGAGCAATTTGGTCCCTCAGGAACCTCTTTCATGGAATGGCAGCCACAAGGCCCCTGAGCCCTACAGAGAGGTTTACGGTTTGCTCATTTTCTCAGCAGAGGCAACACACCTTCCTACATGCTTTTTAAGCAGCCTTTTATAGCCAGTTGCTTAAAAATCCCAGAGTTTGTTAATACGTTAGAGATTAGAGACAGATTTTTATTTTTAGAAATCCATTGATATTTCTGATAAAGAAAGAATGGCTACAAGCAAACCATTCTAAATTATGAGACAAAAGACTGATGACTCTTAGCAGGTTCAGATTATCAGAGAGGAAATATACTTTTCTAATTATGATCTGTTCTTTGGTTGTCTAGATCAATTTGGATTGGGAAGTGCAAATGCTATTGTTTGCCAAGAAGTAAGGACAATAGCCATATGTTTAAATTGTGCTTTATTCTTTTTAACAGTGGCAAATGCGCATTTGTGTTATTTTTTTTCCAGACCTTGCATGTTCTACTTATGTTTTCCTCAAAGTCAATTTTGTTTTCTTTTTTCCATTTTTGGATGGGGTAAAAATTGAAAAGTTTCTTTCCCATCCCCACATCCCCTCTCTCCCCTCCCATCACTTCCCTTTACCTAATCTAACACTATTTTTCCTTAGTGCCCCCCCACCTTCTTGTACATATGTATATATGTGACTACATGACCAATATGATTCTGAAACATGTACACTCAGAAAAATGAGAAATTATATCCCAACTATGTATGATATATCACAGTACATAAATGCATTCTACTGTCATTATAACTACTTAAAACAAATTAAACAATTTAAAAACATTGCAAAGTTTCTTTAAAGTGAGGGGGAAAAAACACTCCAAAATCAAATATTGAGGAGAAAAAGTAGCTCCCTGTAGACTGAGCTGGCAGCCCTTTGCTTCCTGGAAGGCAGCAGACGAGGTGCCCAAACTGCTTCTTGACACAGGATCTTTGCCTGCCAACCTGAACAGCCAACATCCTCACATAAGAACTACAAGTGGCTTTTAAGGTGATAAGATAGCATTGGGCTGCTGTATTTTATGACACAATTCAGCTGGTATCCCTTTACAGAGTGCCACTGGCTGGCCAACTTTAAACAGTCATAAACATTTGATTATGGAGTAATTTAACTTAATGATTTATTTAATCCTAAATCACAAGAGGCTGTTTTTCAAAACACGTTGTTGCCATGCTGATCCTCTTTTAACTTATAGGATTAATAATTGATGTTGAAATGTGGTTGGAAGAAATTTGACAATGACCTTCTTTCTAAAGGAAAAGCCACCTGGATGGACTATCAGATTTATACATAGCCAGCTCCAGATAACAGACACTGTTAAGTGACCTACCCTTTCAAATAATAAGCATCTTGTATTGAAATCTTTCCAAAATGTGGTGTATGCTTCTTGCCATCTTCAACAGGATAATAGATATTTTAATATCCTTTGATGACTCAGAAATAATTCTTATAAGGAAAAGTAGTCGTAAGGTATAACTGCACAGTTATCCTCAGAAGGTACAGTTGAAATTCGGTGGAATTTTTGCCTTCAAAATGCCTTCAGCACAACATCATGTTAGTCCTCTCATTTAATTTTAATGGTATTACATTTTCCCTTTTCACTTAAATGTCCCTACCACTGTTAATTTTTCCTTCTCTTTTAATTTGCTGTTGAATTTATTGTGTGTTAGAAATCTGGCTCACTCAATTTACTGGAACTGTGTGTACAAATGCGAAATGAGAGTCTTCCTGAAAATTGCCTGAGTTGGAGTGTGTATTGAGTCTGTGCCCTAACTCCTCAAGGAGTTTACTTTTAATAAATCCTGCTTCTTATGTGTCCACTGTCCTATAAACCAGGTTGCCAGGTATGTGACCTCTAGATAAGAGAAGGACAGCCCTGTACCTTAGAGTGGCACACCCACAATAGCAAACGGAATTTAGGTGACTCTTCTTTTTGAAGCCTACGTGCTCCCCCATCCCCTTTATCCTTCAGAACTCACAAATAAAATCAGATTAAGAGAGGACATGACTTCAGATTGGAACTTTTATTTTATTTTACTTATTTTATTTGGTGTGAGGGCTGTTACTGGGGATTGAACCCAAAGCCTTTCCCACACTAGGCAAGCATTACACTCTGACCTACGTCCCCATCCCTTTCTATTTCTATTTTATTCTGAGCCATGGCCTCCATAAATTGACTATGCTGGCCTTGAGCTTGCTATCCTCCTGCCTCAGCCTCCTGAGTAGCTGGGATTACACCATTCAGCTTCAGACTGGAATTTCATAACTCAGTTCTTAATTCTTTGTGAATGAAAAAAAAACCTAAATTGGAATTTTTCATTGCCTTTAATCTCAGAGGTTAAAGAAATAGGAAAGCAAAGAACAAATTTAACATTAACCCTCCTGAAAAGTCATGATTCTTTGAAATTTGTTTCCAATGTGCTGCTATGAGAAAAGGTCTGGAGCTGGCCCTCATAGTCCCCTGGGATATGGTTCAACCCACCTTTCCACACTCATCTTCCATTTTTCTCTTTATTCAAAAACAAATTCTCCTGAATTCCCACATCTCTTTAATTCCTCTGCCTTTGAGCATTCTTGGGTGTTAAATAAATGTTCTTGGGGAAGAAAAAAGCAGAGTAAAGGTGTTGTGGTCAAATAAATTTGAAAAATGCTAGGTTAGCCAACATAAAACGTGTTTCCTTAATATAGGACTTTTCAGAACCTTTAAAAATCCCAATGTTTATTTAAATCTTTGAAAGGTGAACACACTGTAGAACTGGAGTAACCACTCATTCCAGCTTGTTTAGGACAGTCCCAATTTCCATCTGTTACAGTGGTATGATTAAGTGTATCTCTTTTAGCTTTTAAAGATGCCTTACATTGTAATGCAATATAGTTTTCCTATATAAGCACTTTTTAATTTAATTTGACCACCATTTCCATTTTTCACAGAGTGTCTAAGTGTCCTATAGAACACAGTTTGGGAAACATGAACTTTGCCCTACTTTGCCACACATCCATGTCTCTCCTGCTCTCAAATCTCATCCTGAATAGCTTACACCATGGTGAGGATTCCCTTATCATCAGGCCTCTTCATGGCCTGAAGTACTTCGTCCCTCCACAGAAGGTCATAATGTCTGCTCTGTACCTTTCTCTTGTGAAATTTAGCATTTTCTATTTTTAGTTCTGAGATTTACGCTTTCTCTCCTCCACTGCCCACTCATAGTAAAATCTGAGCAATGTTTCCCTTTGTATTTCTCTACAGTGCCAAACCCGATTTCTATCTTGGAATGCACATTAAGATGTCCTCTTCCCTTGTAATAAGGAAAATTCTCAGGGCAGATCAAGGCAACTCCTCCCACCACAGCCTTCTGGAGCCTTCTTGGAGACCTCACTCTGCCAATTGTCCCCTCCAGTCCCTATCAAACATGCTTAAGATGCTTCTGTCTTAAAAGTGACTGTTCTCAAACTTGTCCCTCCAGCCATCATCTTACCCTTCTATCTTTTAGTCTCAATTCTCAAAATAGTTGAACAAATAGCCATCTCTACTTATTCATCTCCAATTCACCTGCCCACCCACTGCTCCAATCTGGCTTCTGTACTAAGACCTCCACCCCAAATGCTCATCAGGGTTGCCAATCACTCTGCCCCTTAAATCCCGTTGATACCCCTCATTTGATTTAGGAAATCTCAGACTCTGAGTTTGCCTCTATGATTTATAATTTCTTTAAAAGTCACAACGTTTCTCAAAAAGTTCAACATAAAATTACCATATGATGGCTGGGGTTGTAACTCAGTGGTAGAGTGCTCCTGAGGCACTGGGTTCGATCCTCAGAACCACATATAAATAAATAAATAAATAGAGGTAAAAAAAATTACCATCTGACTCACAATTCTACCAGTAGGTTATATACCTAGAGAAACTGAAATCTGGATCTCAGATACTCATACACCAATGTTCATAATAGCATTATTAACAACAACCAAAAGGTGAAGACAGTGCAAATCTCCATAAATGGATGAATAGATAAACAAAACATGGTATCAAACTATAATGGAATATCACTCAGCCTTAAAAAAGAATAAAATTATTATGCATGGTACAACTTAGATGAACCTTAAAGACATGCTGAGCAAAATAAACCAGACACTAAAGACAAATATTACATGACTCCACTTACACAATGTACCTAGGAGGCAAATTCATAGAGGCAGAAAGTAGAAGTTACCAGCATCAGCAGAAAGGATTGAGGGCAGTTTTCATTTAATATGTACAGAGTTTTTTTTTTTTGTTTGTTTGTTTGTTTGATTGATTGTTTTAATGGACATTTATTTATTTATTTATTTATTTATTTTTAAAATTTGTTCTGATTAGTTATACATGACAGCAGAATGCATTCCATTTCATTGTACACAAATGGAACACAACTTTTCATTTCTCTGGCATTAAACAATGTAGAGTCAAACCATTTGTGCAATTATACATGCATTTTATTGATTTTAAAGAAATAACCCTTCCCCATGGTCTCTGTCCATATGTTACTGCACTTTTTCCCATAGTTGAATAAGATACTCATCCATTATCCTAGGATATAACATTAAATAACCACATTTCAAACTGTGACTCCTAGCTTAAGTTCCATTGCTATATTATGCATAATTCATATAATACATATATTATATGTACAAAATGGAATTCTATTTGGAATTTAATCATGACATATACAGAGTTTTTAGTGAAGAGAATGAAAAGTTCCTGGAAATAGTTGTTGGCTGTGTAACACTCTGAACATAGTTAATGCCACTGAATTGTATGTACACTTTAAATGGGTAAAACAGTTAATTTTACATATATTTCACCACTATGAGGAAAGAAAAGAAAGTGTCTAAAGCATTAAAGTACCAGAAATTAAAACTTTCACAACAGAGAAAAATCAGCTCAAAAGACCCTCAAAAAAACCACTAGATATTTGACATTAACTGTCTTATACACTCTTTATAGAATTTTTAAATATGAAGAAGTTCAGAGAGGTTCTATAGTTTTCTAGGATCACATAGCAAATAAATGGTAGATCTAGAAATCAAACCTAAGGATGCCTGATTCCAAGATACATTTTTTACTTAGTAGAGGACAATATCTCAAAAGGAATAAACTGTACTCACAATATCCAAGATATGGGATTAAGCTAAGTGTCCATCAATGAAAGAATAGACAGTGAAATTTAAATATATTATATGTACAAAATGGAATTCTATTTGGCCTTGAAAAAGAAGGAAATACTGTCATTGGCAACAATGTGGATAAATATAGAGGACATTGTATTAAGTTAAATACACAAGATGCAGAAAGACAAATACTGCATGCCTTCAGTTACATATGGAATCAGAAAAAGACAAACTTGTAGAAGTAGAGAAAAGAATGGTGGGTACCAGAGTCTGGGGAAAGGAGGGACATAAGGAGAAGCTCACAATGTTCTAGTTAGAGAAAATAAGCTTTCCAGATCTATTGTAAATGGAATTTTATTCAACCATATACAAAAATGAAAGTATATCATTTGAAGGAAAATGGATGGAACTAGAGACCATCATGTTAAGCGAAATAAATCAAACTCAGAAGGTCAAGAGTCATATGTTTTCTGTCATATGCAGAAGCTAGAGAGGAAAAAGAAAAAGAAAGATGGGGTCATATCTCAAAAACATCAAAGGGAGATCAGGAGAGGAAGGGGACAAAGTTGGGTTGGGCAGGGGGCGGAATACTGGAGAGTGATACTGACCAAATGATATTGCTGTAGTGTGAGCATGAACAAATATGTAACAACAAATCCCATCATTATGTACAACTGTAAGGTACCAATTTTAAAAATGTGGGGAAAAAAATAAGGAAAAACCAGAAGCTATACAGCAAAGACAGAAACTAATGCTTTTGAGGGTAGTAGTGAACAACTTCTATGAATGGTTTTCTACCATTTTGGATCAAAAAGTTCTGTCTCATGGAGTGCTAATGTATTTTTCCTGTCATAATAGGCAATAAAGGCCTTCAGGAAACATGTCAGAGAAGCAAAGAAAAAAAATTATTGTGTAGTAAAGTGACTGTGGATAAATAACATGTTACATATTCCAATATTGCACAAAAAAGATTTTGAATGTTATCACTACAAAAAATGATGAGGGAGGTGATAGATATGTTAAATAGTTTGATGGCCGGGCGTGGTGGTGCAAGCCTGTAATCCCAGCACTTTGGGAGGCTAAGGCAGGAGGATCACGAGTTCAAAGCCAGACTCAGCAATGGTGAGGCACTTAGCAACTTAGTGAGACCCTGTCTCTAAATAAAATACAAAAAAAGGGCTGGGGATGTGACCCAGTGGTCTAGTGCCCCTGAGTTCAATCCCCAGTACCACAAAAATAAAAAAAAAAATAGTTTGATGAGTGAATAAAGAAACTGTGACATATGTATACAATGGAATATTACTCATCATTGAAAGAGAATAAAATTATGGCATTTGCAGGTAAATGCATGGAGTTGGAGAATATCATGCTAAGCGAAGAAGCTAATCCCCAAAATCCAAAGGCCGAATATTGTCTCTGATAAGTGGATGCTGATCCATAATGGGGGTGGCGGGGGCATGGGAAAAATGGAGGAACTATGATTGGGCAAAGGGGAGGGAGAGGAGAGGAGGGGGCAGGGGGGCAAGAAAGATGGTGAAATGAGATGGACATCATTACCCTAGGTACCTGTATGACTGAACATATGGTGCAACACTACATCATGTACAACCAGAGAAATGCAAAGTTGTGTTGCAGTGGTGTACAATGAATCAAAATGCATTCTGCTGTCATATATACCTAATTATAATTAATTAATTAAAATAGTTTGATATAAGCATTCCACAATATATATGTATATCAAAACATCACACAGAATGCATTTACGTACCCCATAAATACACAGAACTATTATTTTTCAATTAAAATTTTAAATTAAAAAATAAATATGTGAAGAACATGGAATTTTCAAAATGCCATTGTGACTTACATTAATGGGTGATTAGAACATTTCATTTGGTAGTCTACTAGATTGCCAACAACAAAACAAAAAGCATTTTCATGGTAACATTGTCAATGTTAAAAAAAAAGTAAATTGAGGGAATCTTTTGTCAAGGATACTGGGGAACTCTGGTTGTAGTTCTTTGACAACCTGGCCATCATTTTGTAGATAAGGAGATAACTCTTTAATATGAAACTAATGCTTGAAAAAAATTTGTTTATAACATGTTATTTGTATTAAACATTTGAGACACCCCCCATTAAAAGTCAACTGGGCATGTTAAGCTACAAACGTTGCCTCTCTGAGATTTTTGCCTTGTCCTTCATTTTCCTTTTCCTTCTTTAACATTAAGATCATGTGATTCTCTGTGTCTTTTTTGTTGTTGTTGTTCTAGCTTCCACAGACAAATTTGATGCTCAACAACAGAAATATGTATTAATACCTAGGCTTATAATACTTGATTCCACTTCTTTTTCTTGATTCTGATTTTTATCTAACCATTCACTTATTCAATAACTACTCAAGTACCTAATACATGCCAGACAGTGAACAAAGATTCCCATCTTTAAGGACCTCAAAAACCCAATGAGAAAAATTATATGAAACAACTAACTATAAGACAAAATACTAAATGCTACCCTAAAATTATGCACACAGAACAGTGGTAAAATAGACAGAAGCATTGGATGGATGGGGTGGCTTTTTGTCTTGTTTTGTTTTATTGATGCTGGAGACCAAACCCAGGGCCTCACACATGTCAGCCAAGAGCTATATCACTGAGCCACATACCCAGCCCTTGACTTTGTCTTAAAATATGAGTTTGATGGATGAATGAGTGAGAATGAAGTGTTGAAACAAGTATTTCTGATACATGTATAAGCATTTACTCTTACTAACCTTATTGTGCTATTTTCTCTAGGGACACACCATGTCTTTCTACTTGCTGTGTTTCCAAAACTTGGGCCTAAATCTCAACAGATTTTTCTTTTCTTTTCTTTTTTAAAATTTCTTAATAACAATGCAATTCCATTCAGTCATCAAACCCACTGGCTATGGCTCAACTTCTTCTCACATAAGGACATTTACTCCCTTGAATGCTGAGGTAGCTGTATTTGTTATTGCTGAGGGTGTGTGATTAGTCTACCTGGGTTCTATCCCTCCATCCCTTCCTCATTCCTTAAGGCCTTCTTTGCCTTAGGGGCAGCACAGAGTAACAGAGTGAACTTTGGAGTCAAATCTGACTTTGAATTCATGCTCATGCACTTGCAGCTTTGCCACCTTGAGCAAGTTAACTAACTTCTCTGAACCTCAGTTTCCACATATGTGAAGTGATGACACTAAAATCCACCTTTCAGAACTGCTGAAACAGGGTCGACAAGGAGCATGGCACAGATGGTGGCACCTCGCCTGGCGCTGGTGGCTTCCAGGCAGTAGAACTGATGGTTCCAACAGCCACATAGATAGATATCAGTGCAGAAACACAAGAAACACTAAAAAGCAAGAAAACAGGACACCACAAAGGAACATAATTCTCCAGTAATCAACCCCAAGAAGTGGAAATTTACAAGTTGCCTGAGAAGGAATTTAAAATAATGATCTGAAGGAGACTCATTGTGATACAAGAGAATACATTTCAACAAAATCTGGAAAACAATTAACAATATGAATGAGAAATTTAACAGAGATAGAAATCATAAATCAAAACCAAACAGAAACCTTGAATCTGAAGAATTCAATGAATGAAATAAAAATACAATAAAGAGCTTTAACAACAAACTAGATCAAGTAAAGAGAAAACTCTAAAAATAGAGACTTGTGGAACACCATTTAGCAAACAAATTTTCTCATATGGAAGTTAAAGAAGAAGAGACAAAGATAGAGACAGAAAGCTTCCTTAAATAATTGCTGAAAACTTCCCAAGTCTAGGAAGAAACTATGGACATGCAGATGTGTGAAACTTCGAATGAATTCAATCCAAAAGGGTCCCCTCTGAGACATATTACATTTAAACTATCAAAGGTGAAAGACAAATAAAACTCTAAAAACAGCAAGGTAAAAGAGTAAAATCAAGCCGGGCGCAGTGGCGCACGCCTGTAATCCCAGCACTTTGGGAGGCTGAGACAGGAGAATCGCGAGTTCAAAGCCAGCCTCAGCAATGACGAGGAACTTAGCAACTCAGTGAGACCCTGTCTCTAAATAAAATACAAAAAAGGGCTGGGGATGTGGCCCAGTGGTCGAGTGCCCCTGAGTTCAATCTCCGGTACCACAAAAAAAAAAAAGAGTAAAATCACATATAAAGGAATATAGAATAGACTATCATCAGATTTTTCAGCAGAACCCTTGCAGTCCAGAAGAGAATGGGATAATATAGTCAAAGTGTGAAAGGAAAAAAAAAAATGCCAGCCAAGAATACTTTACCCAGCAAATCTGTCCTTCAGAAATGAAGAAGAAACAATGTCTTTTCCAGACAAGAAAACTTGAAGAAGTCATCATCACTAGAAATGCCTTATAAAAAAATGCTTAAAGTAGTTCAAGTGGAAATTAAAAAATAAAAATTAATAATAAGAAAACATATAGAAGTATAAAATTCATTGGTAAAACCAAGCATGGTGGCACATGCTTGTAACCCCCAACAATTCAGGAGGCTGAGATAGGAGATTTTAAGTTCAAGGCCAGGCTCAGCAACTTAGTGAGGCCGTAAGGAACTAAACAACATATCTCAAAAAAAAAATAAAAAAGGCCAGGGATATAATGATGTGGTAAGGTGCCCCTGGGTTCAATCCCCAGCATAAATAAATGAATAAATAAATAAATAATTTTTTTTTAAAAAAAGAATCACAGCCGGGCGCGGTGGCGCACGCCTGTAATCCCAGCAAGGCTGAGACAGGAGGATCGCAAGTTCAAAGCCAGCCTCAGCAATGGCGAGGCACTTAATCAGTGAGACCCTGCCTTAAATTTCTGGGGATGTGAAAAGTTCAAGTACCAAAAAACAAAACAAAACAAAAAAAAAAAAAAAGAATCACTGGTAAAGTGCTGAAGTCCGTATTCAGCAAAGAAGGTGAGGGTTTTCTTGATGGTGCTGGTGAACAGAGTTGGTGAGCGGCAGAAGAAATCACAGACACACAAGTCAGGCTGCTGAATCTTCTTCTTTTACTTTCTCTTTTGCATGTAATATAGCATCTTTTTGGGCAGCATACATTAACTTTTTGTGGTTACATCACAGTCATAAGACTTAGGCAAGCAGCAACATCTGCTGATTGCATTTTAGACATTTTAATCTTTTACCCAACATGTTTCAAGGTCCTGTGCACTCATTATTTGAATGTCCTGCACTACTGTTACACTTTATCGATAACTAGCCTGGGTCCAAATCATTTCTCATGGATTCTCTGAAGCCATTCCTCCGCACACCTGTTCAACTGCCTGCTAGAAGTTAATTTTTTCTGCCTGGATTTCAAAGCACTATTGTTTTTCTATAATAGTTTTATTTAGAACCTAGGGGCAGGGAAGGGAGGCACAGCCAAATGTTAGCTCTGAAGGACTTCTAACCTAAGGAATTTGTAAGCATCTATTTTAAACTATTCTAAAAGTAAAAGGAATCATTTTCAATCACAAAAGGACTCTTAAAGCTTTTTCTTGGTGCATATGATTATAACGAGAAGATTTTAAACAGTGGGCATTTACAAAGCTGTTTCTCTAACTAGAAACTTGCTATGTTAGTACAACTCTAGAAAATGTTTTTATGCTTCTAACTCAGATTCCATAAGGTTATAATTTCCAGAATCAGTCTCATTCTTAATAATTAATGTAGCAACACCTGGTGGCCACACATATGAGAAGAAAACAGAACAGTAAGAGTATACACAGACAGGAGACAGTAAGAACATACACAGACAGGATTAACTCTCTCAGCGCTGTATTGTGTGACATCTATCCAGTAAGGGAGGCATGCTCTTGCTTCTACTCCCTTATCTTACAAAAAGGATGCTTTTGCTCGACTCTGTCGCAAGGGAGATGCCACAGTAAAGGAAAATATATAGTCATTTCCACAATACTCCAATACCGTTACAGTTCTATAAATCATGTGTATCTTGAGTATGAAGTCAAAACAGCCAAAAATTAATGATGTCTAAAATAATTTGTTAAGAAATACAGAATATTTAAAAATGTATATCACCATCAAAAATATATTTATATATTGTCGGGGGGTGATAAAAGTCTATAGTTATTGTAGTTGTAACAACTTTGCACTGAAGTTGTTACCAGTGTAAAAGAGTCTATTATGTTTTATGTAAGCCTCCTGATAACCACAAAGCGAACACTAAAGCAGATACACAATGATAAAGAGGAAGGAATTAAACATAAGCACTACAGAATCACAAAGATAATAAGAGAGGAAGAAAGAATATAGGACCTGCAAAACAACAAAAAACTATTGACAAAATGCAATAGTAAGTCCTTACCCATCAATAATTACTTTGAATGCAAATAGATTAAATTCTCCAATTAATAAAAAAAGAGTGGCTGAATTTTTTTAAAAAATACCCACAAGACCCAACTATTTTCTGCCTCTTTAATCTTTTTTTTTTTATATTTATTTTTTAGCTGTAGGTGGACAAAATACCTAAGGCACTCTACCCCTAAGCCACAACCCCAGGCCACTTCTGCCATATAATCTTAAGGATACATATAGACTGAAAGAGAAAGGATGGATAAAAATCTTCCATGAAAATGATAACTAGAGTAGAGGTGGATATACTTATATCAGATAAAATAGACTTTAGGTCAAAAACTGTCATGAGAGACAAAGAAAGTTATTATTTAATAATAAAGAAATAGATTCATTAAAAGAACTTAACAATCATAATTACATGTGTACCCAAGCCAATATTTGCCTTATATACATAGGAGAATCTAAGTATATAAAGCATAAATATTAATGTACATGAAAGTAAAATTAGATAAAAATAAAATAATAGTAGGAATATCAATATTTTGTTTTCAATAATGGACAGATCAACCAGACAGAAAACAATAAGTAAATACTGAAATTGAACTGGACTTTCTACAAAATGAACCTAACGTACATATGGGACTTTCCATCCAACCGCTGCAGCATGCATGCTCTTCTCTAGTGCGCACAGGTTATTCTCCAGATAGGACCACATGACCACATGTTGGGCCGCGAAAACAAATCTTAACTAATTTAAGAACATCAAAACCATACCAAGTATTGTTGCTGATCACAATGGTGTGAACCTAGACATCAATAACAGAAGGAATTTGGGAAATTTGACAAACTGTAGAATTAACATGTTCCTGAGCAATCAATAGGTCAAAGAAGAAACCAGAAGGGAAATTCAAAGACATCTTGAGGCAAACTGAAATGGACACACACAACATAACAAAAATAGTTGGATCCTCAGCACCACGTAAGAATAAAGGCATTGTGTACAACTAAAACAAATTTTAAAAAAAAAATAGGATGCAGAAAAAGTAGTTCTAAGAAGGAAGTTTACAGCCATAAATGCCTACATGAAAAAGAAGAAGGATCTCCAATACAGAGAAAAATCTCCTCCATTCTTCTTATTTCATCCATCCATCCCTCCAGGTAAGATATCTTTCAGTTGATCTGTATTATTCATATTTGAGATTTTAAACTATTACATATGTGGTTATCTATAAATTGTATATTAATTGTTTTATTTGTTTCAACATTTGGTATTCATGGTATAATTGCATATATCTTGCTATGCCTTACTTTTTTTTTCTTCCTGCAAAATTCTAGATTTTCCCATGTTACTATTTGTGTATATGGCTTCTGAACATTAGTCCCTGTGTATATTTACCATTCCTCTTTGAAGGGGTATTTTGGTACATTCAGGTCTTGTTACTGTTCTAAGAGGTATTGCAGTAAACCTTTATAAAATCACTGCTGGACCATGAGTTTCTCTGGGCAGAGGCTGGTGCCTTAGAACCCATGTGCTCTAATCCAAATCCCAGATCCATCATGAAGTCACAACATTCTGACTTTGAGCATGTTACTTAATTTCCTCATGCCTCAGTTTCTTTATCAGTAAAATTAAGATGATAACAGCACCTACTTCAAGAGAATAAAGCAGTAAGAACAGAGCTTGCGCATAGTAAGATACAACACTCTTTTAGGTGTTAATACCAATAATAAGAGCTGTTACTGGGGCAGGGTCTGAGCACATTAGGTTTTAATTGGCACTGCCAAGTTGATCTCTACCTGATTGTACCAATTTGCACTGTCACCAGCACCATATGAATTTCCATCTTTCCATTTCCTCATCAGGATTTGGCATTAGTAGTGAGGCTTCCTAATCCTTTCAGGTGCAAGGAGACTCAGCCAAGGATGGCAGGACAGGGTGAACACGAAATATGCTGGTAATGAGTCATCAGAAAGATCAGTAACCAGCAGGAAGGAAAGAACTAGTGGGAGATTCAGGAAAGTAGGGAATAGTGTATTCTTTTCTTTTCCAGCTTTACTGAGACATGATTGACAAATAAAAATTGCATATGCAAAGTGTTTGATGTGATGTTTTTATATACATACACATTGGGGAATGATTATTACAAGCCAGCTTATTGACATAATCAATCACAGTGTTACCATTCATGTGTGTGTGTGTGTGTGTGTGTGTGTGTGTGTGTGTGTTAAGAACACTCTACTCAGGGGCCTGGGTTGTGGCTCAGTGACGCAGTTCTTGCCTAGCACATGTGAGGCACTGGGTTCAATCCTCAGAACCACATGACAATAAATATATAAAATAAAGGTACTGTGTCCATCTACAACTAAAAAATAAATTTTTTTTAAAGAATACTCTACTCTCTTAGCAATTTCAAGCATACAATCTACTATTGTTAACTCTGGTGACCATGTAATACATTAAGTATTTCATTCTGAAAGTTTATACCCTATCACTCACGTCGTCTCTCCATTCTCCCTACCTTCCAGCCCCCAATTACCACCATTGTACTCTCTGCTTCTTTGAGTTCAACTTTTCTAGATTCCACATGTAAGTAATATCACATAGTATTTGTCTTTCTATGCCTGACATATTTCACTTAGCATAATATCCTCCAGGCCCACATGTGTTGTTTCAGTTGGCAGGAGTTTCTCCTTTCTCCAAGGCATTGTGTATATAGATAAACACATCTTCTTTATCCACTCATCAGTTGACAAGATACTTAGGTTGTTTTCATGCCATGGCTATGGTTGAACAATGCTGCAGTGAATGCAGGGGTGGAGATGTCTCTTCACATACTGATTTCGTTTCCTTTGGATATATACCCAGGGGTGGAGTTGCAGGACCATATGATAGCTCTAATTTTAATTACTTTAGGAACCTCCATACTGTATTTCATAATAGCCTTGCAAATTTGCATCCCCACCAACAGTACATTAAAGACTTCCATTTTCCCACATCCTTATCAACACTGGTTGTCTTTTGATTTTTGTTTTTGTTTTGTTTTTTGTTTGTTTGTTTGTTTGTTTAGTTGTACACAATGCCTTTTATTTATGTATTTATTTATTTTAACATGGTGCTGAGGATTGAACTGAGGCCGTGCACATGCTAGACAAGCACACTACCACTGAGCCACGACCCCAGCCCATCTTTTGAATTTTTATACTAGCCACTTCATAGATGTGGTTTTAATTTGCATTTCCCTGATGGTTAGTAAAGTGGAAAATTTTTTCAAATACCTGTTGACCATTAGGATGTCTTCTTTAAAGAAATTTCTATGGCTATCTTTTAATTGAGTTTTTTGGTTGGTTGGTTTGTTTTGGGGTTTGTTTGCTATTGAGTTGTGTGACTTTTTATATATTTTGCATATGAACACCTATTGGATATATGATTTGTCATTATTTTCTGTAAATTGTTTATTCACTCTGTCAGTTTTTTCCTTGCCAATAGCTTTTAAGCTTGGTGTAGTGCCACTCGTTTTCTTTTTGTGTTGTATACAAGCAATTATTGCCAAGCCCAATGTCAAGAAACCTTTCCCCTCTTTTCTTGTAGATTTGTGGTTTCAAATCTTACGTGTAGGTCTTTTATCCACTATGAGTTAACTTTGTGCATGGTGTAAGGAAGGAGAATCTGAGTTTGTTTTTTCTTCTTCTTTTTTTTTTTTTCTTGCATGTGGATATCCAGTTTTCCCAACACAATCAACACAATTTATTGAAAAAATATTCTTTATGTATCTGCAGAGTCTTTGTCAAAGATTTGTTGACCAAACACTTGCATGGGCTTACTCTGGGCTCCATATCCTGTTCCTCGGGTCTAAAGGCCTGTTGTTATTTCATACTTAAGTTTTATAACTTGGAATCAGTAAGCGTGATGTCTCAGCTTTGATTTTTTTTTTTTTTCTCAAAATTGCTTTAACTATTTAAGGTCTTTTGTGATTCCATACAAACTTGCAGATTTTTTTTTTCTATTTCTGTGGGAAAAGTCATCAGAATTTTGATAGGAGTTGCAATGGATCTGTGGGTCACTTTATATACCATGGACATTTTAATAATAATTCTTTGAATCCATAAATGCAGATTAACTTTCCATTTATTATTTATTAGCTTCTTCAATTTTTTTCCACCAATGTTTTAAAGTTTTCAGTTTACTGATTTTTCATGTCTTTGATTAAACTTATTGATAAATAATTTATTTTTATATTATTATAAACAAGACTTTTTAAAAATTTCTATTTTGGATAAATTGTTAGTATGTAGCAATATTTTGCATCTTGATTTTCTTATCTTCAACTCTTTGTTCATCAGTTCTAATGGTTTTTAGGTGGAGTCTTCAGCGTTTTCTATATAAATAATCATGTCATCTGAAACAGAGAAAACTTTACTTCTTCTTTTCTGATTTACATTCATTTTATTTCCTTTTCTTGCCTAACTGCTTTAGCTAGAAATTCTACTACCATACTAAATAAAAGTGGCAAGAGGAGGCATTCTTGTTTTGCTCCTGATCTTGGAGATAAAGTTTTCAGCTTTTCATCTTTGAGTATCATATTAGCTGTGGGCTTGTTGTCATATATTGCCTTTATTATGTTGAGGTACATGCTTTCTATACCTAATTTGTTCATGTTTTTAATTATTAAAGGATGTAAATTTTATTATAGGCTTTTCTGCATCTATTGAAATGATCACATGACTTTTAATCACATTTCTGTTAGTTTGGTGTCTTATGTTTATTGATTTGCACATGAAAGACAAATACCACTTGATCATAGTAGATGATATTTTTAATATGTGTTGGATTTTGTGTGCTAGTATTTCACTGAAAATTTTTGCATTTATAACCATCAGGGATGTTGGCCTATGATTTTTCTCTCCTTTTGGTGAGAATGGGGCATTGATATCACTGTAGTGCTGACTTGCGAAATGAGATTAGAAGTATTGCCTTGACTTCAGTTGTTTAGAAGAATTCAAGTAGAACTTTAAACTTTTGTTATAATTCAGCTGTGATAACATCAGTTCCTGGGTTTTCCTTTGTTGGAAGATTTTTGATTAGTGATTCAATATCCTTATTCATTGTTGGACTGCTCAGATTTTCTATTTCTTCATGATTCAGTCTTGGCACATTTGTATTTCTAAAAATTTATCCATGTCTTTAAGGTTATCCAATTTGTTGGAGATAATTTTTTCTTAATTGTTTTTTATGATTCTTTGTATTTCTATGGTATCAGTTGAAATGTCTCTTCTTTCATTTGTAATTTTATTTCAGTCTCTTCTCTTTTTTCCTTAATCTAGCTAAAGTTTTGTTGATTTTTTTTCAAAAGACCAATTCTTAGTTTTTTAAAAAATCTTTTATGTTGATTTCCCATTATCTGTTTCATTTATTTCTGCTCTGCCTTTGCTCCTTTTCATTCTTTCTTCTTTTTGTCCTGTGAGTGGGAAATTTCAGGTGACCTGTCTTCAAGTTCAGATTCTTTCTTCTCCTTGACCTAGTCTACTATTGATGCTCTAGGTTGCATTTTTCATTTATTTGTTGTAATTTTTCAATTCCAGAATTTCAGTTTGGTTTCTTTGCATGGTTTCTCTCTCTTTGTTGAAATTTTATTTGGTTCATGCATTGTTTCCCTGATCTTTTTTGTTGTTCAATTGCCTACCTGTGTTCAAGAAGCACAAAAATAGTTAAGCTCTGTTAAAACAACTATTTGGAATTCTTTGTCAAGCAATTCATATATGTTCATTTCTTTTTGATCAGTTACTGAATATTTATTGTATTCTTTGATGGTGTCATATTTCTTTGTTTTTTCTTATTCTTTGAAGATTTGGGTTGCTGTCTTTACATTTGAAAGGGAAGCCATTTCCTTCATTTTCAGGAGAGAAACACCTTTACTAGTCAGCCTCACTAGGGATTCTGAGACTGTCTCAGACATTTACTATAGATTTTTCCCATTCCACACTTTTATTTCTTCTTGAGGAGAATTCTTAAAATTATATACCTTCTCTCAATTCCAAAAAGACAAGCTGGGATGCTTCGG